>CM067843.1:161068471-171068471 GCA_034509565.1 Triticum monococcum
TGCCGGCCCGGCGGCGGCCGGCGGCGGGAAGGGGGCGGCAGGAGGGATTAAGGTTGGCGGGAGCGGGGGGCCCGCGTTCGTGGGGCAGGTGTTCACCATGCTTGACCCCTCCGGAAACGGCCTCATGGCCGTCACCAAACGCTTCGACCTCCCGCACTTCATCGCCGACAGGTACCCTTCCCTTCTCAGCTGCTGCTGCTTTCCGTGCAGCTCTAGTTCGTGATGGCAATATGGCATACCCCACGCTTGGGACTTTCGGTAGCATAGACGAGATTTCGCTTTTGGCTGAGTGGGGATCGAGGGGGAATGTGTCAGGCTTTAGCTGCCTTTTCAAGTGTGTGCTGGAAATTACACGTTTAATGTAGCTGTGTTGGACAATCCTCGCGGAAGTATGCAACCAACTGAGCTAATATCTGTACCATCAAATATTTCGTGATTTTGATACAATTTGCGAATCTACCCAGCAATGAGGGAGTGTTGCGGCTCTACTTCAGGTTTCAGCATATTTGTCACCTAGGACATCTTTAAACCTGAGAATGGTTACTAAAAAACTGGGTGAAACGGTTCGGTTCTTACTTTGGGTTTGATTGGTTCAGGTTTTATTGGGTTGAATCTTTTTTAGTTTGGTTTTGGTTTGGGTATGTGAAGAAACCAATTTGGGTATAGTTGGTTATGGGCTTAAACAATTTGGTTATTAACGGTTGTAAACTATGGGTCCAAACCGGTTTCTGAGCATTGGTTATGTGCAATAAGCAAGGACGCATCGACAACGAGTATCTTTGATCCGCGTACATGCTGTGATGCACTATGTAATTCCGTATTATGGGGAAACACCACATGCAAATCGAATGTGTTTGCTTGTGCTTTAGCTAAGCAACTAGTTTTAATACACTTGTCAGTGAGCTTTTCGGTCGTGGGCATTGTCTTTTTGACTCTTGCTGTGTGTTGAATGTATCTCAACGATAACTTTGTTCCCAAACTGTTGTAGATGCACTTATGCCTTTTCTATGTCATTTGCTTCTTAACATGTCAATTTGTGCAATCATATATACATTGAAGCAAACCCATAGTTATTATTGGGTTTAAACCCATGGTTATGTATTGGGTTTAAATTGGTTTGGGTGAAAAAAAAATAGAGGGTTTAGTTTTGGTTGGGCTGAAAATGGCATTAAACGGGTGTGGTTCAAGTATAGTTTTGAGAGATACATGTACGGGTATGGTTCAAGTATGGTTTAAGTATGAAACTATTCTCAAATTTAGATGTCATGCTGCTCCCCACCAGTAGAGCTTTACACGCCCTATAAACTTCATTCCTGCTTTTCTTACTGATGTTTTACAGTATGATTGTAATCCTTCTTAGTGATTAATAAAGCTCCTTGATTCGCAAATTAAATAAAACATGCCCTATCTGTTTTTGCAATCCTTCTTATTACAGCATCCTCTGCAAATCGCACGAAACTCGTCGTTAATATAGGGCACTGAAGAATCATGCTATGTTCTACTAGGCTATCTAGTGTTCCCTGTCAGGCCACAAGATCGAACCATATATGCTACCCTACATCATAACCCGATACAGTTTCACTAATATTGTAACCACATATGTCTATGTGAATATTTTGATTCTCTTCTACGATGTTTTTTATCCTGTGTCGAGGTTTGCTTCAGTACCCCCCCCCCCCCCCCCCCCCCCCTAGAAAAGTACAAATTTCGCCCAGAAGTTCCAGTGCATAGCGGACGGCTAAAGCGTGCGGAGAATGTCAAGAGAGGCCGGGGTAGACCGAATCTGACATGGGAGGAGTCCGTTAAGAGAGACTTGAAGGATTGGAGTATCACCATTCACCAGAGAACTAGCTATGGACAGGGGTGCATGGAAGCTTGGTATCCGTGTGCCAGAGCAATGAGTTGGTCGCGAGATCTTATGGGTTTCACCTCTAGCCTAACCCAACTTGTTTGGGACTAAAGGCTTTGTTGTTGTTTTGTACCGATGGTGGTCACTTAAATTACAAGTGTAATACGTCGTGTGACGTGGAGCAGTAGCGCCCATGGAATCCGCACCTTCTTCTTCCTCCTCTAGCGTTAGGTCATGCCATCCATATCGCGAGTGAAACAGTGATGAACATGAGAAACAGTTGTTGTTTTGTATCGATGGTGGTCACTTAAATTACAAGTGTAATACGTGGTGTGACATGGAGCAGTAGCGCCCATGGAATCCGCACCTTCTTCTTCCTCCTCTAGCGTTAGGTCATGCCATCCATATCGCGAGTGAAACAGTGATGAACATGAGAAACAGACTTCACCGAGGATGATGTCCGAAGAAAGTGCGCTGCCATGCGAGTAAGGGGAGGAGGCTGTGTGCCGGTTGGGACAAGCCGGGAGGGGCAGTCACACCCTCGATCAAGTGGACCATGCATACCCATTCTAGCGATCATTCATGCACTACCTGACCGACACAAGCTTGTCGTCCTGTGGGTGTACCAAAGCACACCTCTTGATCAAATCTATCAAAGCTGTCACTGGGTCTTGTGTAGTTTTGTTTTCTCTAGAGATCATATTCACGGCTCTTTTGCTTTACAGGTTGGTTGGTATACATGACATACTCGATTGTGCATTCATATAAATTCGTGCAGTGTAATCATTGTTTTAAGTACATACAGCACCACTGTTTGCTGCACATAACTTATTAATGTATGCTTGAGGAAGCATATCCATTTATTGTAAGTGGTGTCTATTTGTCATTATAGATTTTAAAGGAGTTTGTCTGTACTTGGGGGACTAAAGAAGTGTACTAAACTTTTATAATTTAAATACTTTGATGGGTTAGATTACTCATTTGTTACTTCAAATGGCATAATTTTCACTGTTGCCTGCAGCATATAATTATGTAATAGTTGTAATAATATTTTGGTTGCTCATTTTCTGTTTTCGAAACAATATTTTTCAGGACTCCTACATGGTTTAAAAGGATATTGTCACCATTGAAGAAGAGTGACAATGATCCAGTGTTTAGGTTTTTTATGGATCTGAATGATTCAGGTATTCTCTTTATAAATATTTTCTTTTCTTTATCTGCTGGATGCATTGTGAATTTAATAATGATTTAATTGGTGCACCAAGTTCTTTTATTTTTCTTTATATTATTAAATCTTTTGGCTACATTACAGCCACAGAGCATTCTTCTGTACAAAACCTCAGAATATTTTGGCAGCCTGGCATTTAGATGAGAGTGACAAGGTGTCACAGTCCTCCCCGTCTTGCCAGCTTCCTTTAGTCAGGCCCAAGAAAGCTAAGAAGTATTCTGAGCTGATGGGTAGTTCTGTGTTTCTAGTTTTTCCTGAACCCAAACCTGAGCATAGCCCCCCACACCCACCCACGCCCACATAGAGACACCAGAAGTTGTGCACCGGATGCTCAAGTGGACAGTTGCTGGCTCACAAAATAGAAGGTTTAGGATTGCCTGTTGGGCATGGTAAAAGCATTTCTCGGAGTCTTATTATCATGCATTTCTGTTATGGTGCTGCTAGAAGGAGGGCACGAGAGGACCGGCCGGGGGCCTTTCTGCCCACGGCCGGGCAAGAGGGAAGGGATTTCCTTCTTAATTCTTGCTTGATTAGATTGATACATCTCCTCTCTTTATATAGAAAGGTTTACTTGACTCCCAAGCAAGGCTTACTTGACCCCTAAGAAAGCGACCCTTATCTCTAATTAACCCTAAGACTAACGGGCTATACCGCCAGCCCAGGCCATTAGGCCCATTACGTACTCTAACACTACACCCCACCTGGACATGCAGCTTGTCCTCAAGCTGCAGCCTAACCAACTTATAACCATGACTCGAGGCAACACAAACCTAACACCTAAAAACAAGCCTTTTACATCTCGGCTTGTTTTATTACTCTCAACCTGAAATGGACTGGGATGATTTATTTTGGACCTCTTAACAAAAAGTGGATACCATCCGCACGTCGGACGTGCACGTGTACAGCCACCTGGATCCCATGGACACCATATGGACAAAAGGAGTGCATGTGTATGGCCACCTGGAAGTGGTCGCAAGAGCGACCAGCAGAGGCGCCCTCGCGGCGGCCGGCGGCGGAATGCAGTGGTGCTACGCGGTGCGCTCTTGTCGGTGACACCATGCCTTCTCCCCGCCGGACGGCTGTTGGTCGGCACCGCACATAGAAGAGTGGAGGGTTGTCGATGGACAATGGCGAGGAGGGGTGCGCCGCCCCAACCGCCGACGTCGCAGACTTTGAGGGCGTTGTCCGTGGGGAAAACAGCATGCCCAAGATCCCCGATGCAGTGGACGAGATCGAGGTCCTTTGCGCAGCGAAGCGCAACTGGGAGGAGCGGCAGCTGCAGACCACGCAACTCCCGCACATGCCGACGCGCTAGGAGGCCGCGTGCAGCAGCCTGCAGCCTCACCGTCGCCGACACGTGGCGGGTAGTGATCCAAGCTGGAAGCGGTGACGGCGACGGCGGAAGCTTGATCTGCTGGATGGGGACGCCCTGGGGAAGCGGTGATGGCGACGGCGGGAACTTGATCTGGTGGATCGGGACTCCCGTCGGCGCGGTCGATGCGGGGCCGGAGCTGACCGGTGATAGCTGCTGCAGTTGCAGCGGCTGCTGCGGCGGAGCGCCGGGCGCGGCGGAGGTCGCCAGGAGCGGTGGCTGCCACTGCAGCCAGGGCGGGGCGGTGGATGGCAGCTGCTGCAGCGGCCCGATGAGCGCGGCGGAGGCCACCTGGTGCGGCGGCTGCCACGGCAGCCAGGACGGGGCGGTGGTGGCGGTGGATGGCAGTTGCAGCGGCTGCTGCAGCAGCCCGACGAGCGCGGCGGAGGCCGCCTGGTGCGGCGGCTGCCACGACAGCCAGGACGGGGTGATGCGCGGCGGGGGCCGCTTGGTGCGGCGGCTGCCACGGCAGCCACGGCGGCGCGGTGGCGGTGATGGGCGGCGCAGCCGGGTGCGGCCCATAGGACCCGGCCAAGAACAGGTGGATCTCCTGGACCGCCTGTGTTAGGGCCCGCAGCGCCCCGGACACCTCCGGGGTGAGAACGACGGGGGCGGGCGCGACGGAGGATCCCGGCGCGGGCAGGAGCGGGGCGACGGTCGTGACCGGCAACGGAAGAGACGGGTTGGGCGGCGGTGAAGACATGATCGAACTGAAGCTAGCTGATACCAAATTGTTATGGCGCTGCTAGAAGGAGGGCACGAGAGGACCGGCCGGGGGCCTTTCTGCCCACGGCCGGGCAAGAGGGAAGGGATTTCCTTCTTAATTCTTGCTTGATTAGATTGATACATCTCCTCTCTTTATATAGAAAGGTTTACTTGACTCCCAAGCAAGGCTTACTTGACCCCTAAGAAAGCGACCCTTATCTCTAATTAACCCTAAGACTAACGGGCTATACCGCCAGCCCAGGCCATTAGGCCCATTACGTACTCTAACAATTTCTTTGAGTCTTATTGTCAGTATCATGTATTGAGTTCTATGCTCATTGCAAGCTTGGATTTCTTATGTCTACAAAATACAAATAACACTGTTGCTAAGCAATATTTCCTTCCATTAATGATACATATTATGCCTGATAGTGAATTCTGGATTTTACACAATTCAGTTCTTCAAATATTCAGTTATTTCAGAGAAATCCTTTAAGCTAACCCACTTCAACCTCTTCAGTATCCTATGTTAAGCGGCTAAATGTCCCAAGTGGTATGGTGGGGGCTTGTCGCCTTGATGTAGCGTATGAACATTTCAAGGTATATGGCAACAAGAAATTGCTCTTGTGATATTTATGCGATTCAATATCACACTGATATTATACTATTATGCATGAATTTGTTTTCAACAAGTTTGGTTGCTGAGCACTTCAAATCTAGTACTTTAGTATGCTACTCTATCTGGATAGCATAACCCAGTAGGTTTAAATTTCCATTTGCTACATGATATTGCGATGTGTTTGGTCAGTAATAAAATATGCGGTTATTACATCATGTATTGGAAAAACACTTCCAAATTAGCTTCCATGGATCTTTGAAGTGATCATAAGTGTAGGTGCTTATGTTAATATAAATTTTAACTTCTAACTCCTAAGGCCTCCTTTGGTTCATAGGATAGGAATATTATAGGAATAGGAACTTCATAGGAAGTGAGATGACATGCATCTCAATTCCTATAAAGAAAGAGATGCCATTTGATGCATAGGATAGGAATTTTTCCATTGAGTCTAGGCTAATGTTTTTTTCCCTTTGAAATGTGAAGGATTGGACCCTATCCTACATAGGATTAGGAATCCATTCCTACAAACCAAAGGGCTCCATAGGAATTTTTCCTTTGAAAATCCTATCCTATGAAATTCCTATAAGATTCCTACAAACCAAAGGAGGTCTAAGTTTCCACACCAGATTCTTTCCTTACTTCTCAACATGGATGCATACGCTATGGCATATGTTTTTTACTAGTACTGACACCAACTGGCCGTGGTTTGAAATATACCACATTGACACTATCCATACTGCAGATCACCATTTGAAAAAGTGTTTTTGTATTTCCAGATGCTATTTGGCTATTTAATTCCAGTTTGCTCTTTGAGAATGTCTATTCATTTGTTGCGCAGCATAACAATATTTGTACTCTACAGTTGAATGTTCCAATAGTTCATGTCAAGCTCAACTTTTTCTTTATTGAACATTAAGTTTATAGCCTGCTTTGATAGTACTGGCATTGAAAAACTGCATTATCTGCACGTGTCTTGGCTGCAGTTGCTGTGCAGCAAGCTGGTAGCAGTAATAGGCTTGTACGTGCATATTTGTGAAGGTGTAGGATAAAGTAGAAAGAGCTCAAGTGTCCATGTTGGATATGGATTCTCCTTTAAAAGTTAAAATTAAGTAGAGTCCAATTAAATTAGGATTTAGGAATATAGTCAAGAGTTTCTGTTGTTGTCCGATTTGTGTATCAAGTTAGCTGTTCTATATAAAGGACAAGCATGCACTCATCTTTTAGGGTCAATAATTAACGAAGTTCCAATTAGCCTCAGAGCCTCTCTTCTTTGTTGGGAGTGAGGCCAGACACCATATTTGTAAATGTTATGCACTATGCTTGGTGCATTGTTATGGCCCAATACATATACACAATACAAGGTGTGAAAAGTTGAAGAGAATCTCCTTCGATATACCTTCTTTTTTTACCTTTAAGCATTATACATATGGCATGTTGCGTTCAATGTATTCAGGAAAATTGTTGTTTTGCAGGAAAAGCCTCACATGTTCCAGTTTGTTCCAAACGAGAAGCAGGTTTGTGCTTAAATATTTCAGTTTTGCAAATAACTTAACATGTGAACAGAAACTAATTTTCTTCTCCTTTTAGGTCAAAGCTGCTAATAAGCTCTTAAAGTCAATCCCACAAAGGGGCAGAAGGAAAAAACTTGCTGGTGTTCCTGTTTTTAGTGCTCAAAATTTGAATATTGCAGTGGCAACAAATGATGGAATTAGATGGTATGGATTAAATTCTTTATTATTCTCCATTGATCATTCCCCCACTATTTTGTCAGGTCATACTCTACCAGCATGCTACCACCGTTTTTAGTTTGTGTTACGTTTGACAACCAAACAATGTTGCCCTTTTAATTAGTTTCTCTCCAGAAATGTTACTCTGGAGATCCACCTTTCAGATTTACATTTGCTTCCTTTTTTTAGTTAATTCGTTTTTTGTCAAGTATGCTTCTGTTTAACAATTTCCCTTTTCTGCATGATATCCTTGGTTCCTGTCAAATGTCAATTAGGTTGGATTATCTGCATATGGTCCATTTACGCGTGCTCTTAGACTCTGCTATGATGTTTCATATGTTATTTATGTTGATTCTTGTGCATACTAGATGCTTCTGCCTATGCCAGCAGAAAATAGGAGATTGTCATGTCTTAAATATTTCATGAAAGCATAACATGAATTTCACTGCTCATGAGTTCAGGTATTCACCATACTTTTTTGATAAAAACTTGTTGGACAATATTCTCGAAGCTTCAATGGATCAGCATTTTCATTCAATGATTCAAAACCGCCATATACAACGTAGAAGAGATATTGTTGATGATAGTTTAACATCAGAAATACTTGAAGAAAGTGCGGACAGCTTGCTTGAGCCCCCAGAGGTACTATGATCATTCAATGCATAGAAAATATTTAAATTCCTATTTTTAGACTGTTGGCCTCATATTTTGAGTAACTATTATGCAGATGCAAGAATTGATGAATGAGATTGGTCCAGCTGGAATACCATTAAGTGTTGTAACAAAAGCAGCTGAGATCCAGTGTCTTGATGTTGTTGATAAATTACTTCTAGGAAATAAGTGGCTCAGAAGAGCTACTGGCATACAACCACATTTTCCTTATGTTGTTGATTCATTTGAAGAAAGGTACCGATGCAATACCACGCTTATATTAGCCTATTTCTTCTCTCAATTTTTGTAGAATTGTTCCTTCTGTTGTAGTGACTTATGGAGGGAGACTAACTACCGAAGTTGTTAATTTGTATTTAGAGGCTTTCCGGATTCAGATTGCATTTAAGTGTGCATGACCTAATTTTGCATATTTAAATAAGTATAGTATCATAACTTGATAGCTTGATGGCCATACGTAGTATAAATTGTTAAAATGCCAAACCTCTAGGTTCATTTAGAGGCTGTTATTGTAATATTACCTCTGTCCCAAATTACTTGTCTTAGATTTGTCGTGTCTAGATACATACAGAGGGAGTATAAGATATTCGATTATCTGGCCTCAAGGGTGGAAGTCAAACTTATCTTTTGGAGAGCTACAAATAGGAACTTTTGAAACTATTGAACAAGCAAAATCCATCTCTTTGTTGTATCAGTAATAGCATAAGCTATTTGATTAGTGTCCATTATAGCCTTTGCATTGCCTTCATTTTGAACTACTAACATCTATATTTTGTTCAACCTTCCAGGACAGCAGTTTCAGTTGACAGGATTGCTACCTCCAGTAATACTTCAACTGCCTCTAAGGATGCTGACTGCTGCCCAACTGATCAGCAGTCTCAAACTTTGGAGTCAAACATTGATAGCGGCAACCACAGAACACACAATAGCCGAGATCATGGCCGGTCTCACTTCCCATTTAGCAATCTACTTTCTAATATATGGCCAGGGCACGATAGAATGTTCAAACGGCAAGAAAATGACTCCAGATCCAGAAGGTTTGTTCTTCAACGGCATCCTCTTTCGGTCTTCCCCCTTTCTCGTTCATGGTCATGCAGAAAAGCATGCGTTGTGGGGTGTATCTCTTGATCTCACATGAAGTCAGTTGACACTGGACCAAACGTGGCTTAAATTTTTGGAGCAAAACTGTTTTAAAATGATAATTTATCCTACTGTTGTTTGGTTAGGATTTATCTGTATTGTACTTATTTTTGGGTCCTCTTGGTTTGATACACAGATATGATTCAAGCATGAACAATGATTTGCAAGCAAACCCTCTTCTACCCAAAATCACCATGGTTGGCATCTCAATGAGCGAAGGGGGACAAATGAGCAAAGCCAACCTAAAGAAAACAATGGATGACTTGACAAAAGAGTTGGAGCAAGCAGGCGAAAAAACGGTCTTCGGCGATGAGAAAGATCCGCTGTTTGTTGCCAACGTTGGTGATTACTCCAGGATTACAAAGTTTAGCTCGACATGAAATTCATTTTTGGTACACGAGATTCATTCTCACAAAGCACAAGTGTGAGCATCGCCCCACGCTTCTCATGAAGAGCTTCTGATTCAGCTACTTATCCAGTCGATCCTGGCGCATACTTGATGTCTTCACAAAATTAGCTGAACGTGTCAATATTTAACTTCAGAGTGTCATATGGCGCTGCAAACGGCACGAGGTCTTGTATGTATGTTTGTAAAAAATTTAGGTGATGCAAGCATTTGATAGCCCATGGTTTTGACAGTACATGAGGATTGAGGACGCACACCGGCATGCGGTGGTACTGCAAGATGTTCCTGTTTCCTTTCTCAGAATTTGACAGAAACGGTCTGCCAAAGGATGCTTGTCGACGCACATGTATATGTATATTGAGCGCTTACTGCCATTGTATGCACAACAAACTACTGTAAGGAATCCCCGCAAAAAAAAAAACTACTGTAAGGAAGTTTGTTGGTCTGAGTTGGTCATGAATTAGACGGTGTATTTGTATTTTATTCCGAACTAAAACAACGTCACTTATTTCCTGATGGAGGGAGTATTTGAAATGGTCGATGAATCAGATAACTGGAAGAACATATATAGATTGAAACAGCTCATACTGATTTATGTTGTTCTTGGCCAGAAAATTGCCGGAGGCTCCCTTGGACAGCTTATTTAATTTTGTTTGACAGAGCTCACTCCTTGTGTAAGGTGCTCACAACAACAGTCCCTTTCACCCTTGAACAAAATGTCAAGTCACAGTTAAATAGCAGCTGCTAGATTGAAAAACATTGAGTTTTCTCTACGTACAACAGCAGCTGTTTATATTTATTCAAAGGCAGACGATACACGCAATCGCCTGGCATCAGACGCATTTAGCCAACACTTGCCTTTCAGCTTTCAGCTTACCCCTGCCCTGCAGTCTTGTACTCTTGATTAATAGATTTAACTGAAATCAACTGTTTTCGCTCGGCTTTCCATCATTTTCCGAGTTCTCAGCAGCGGCAGCCGCAGCGTCCGCAGCCTCACCCAAACCCATCTTCTGCAGCGCATTCGCAAAGCCATCGACATCTGTGGCGGTGATTTTATAGGGCGTGTGACTGGGGCCAGGGAAAGACCGTGTCTCCACCTCTTGCTTGTAGTCTGATAGCGCCTTGTTAATGACACTGCCGACGTTGCCGAATTGCTTGCAGAATTTTGGTGTCACCTGCAGGCAGAGAAAATTGTATAGACTTGAGCTCGGCGCAAATCACATAACATGGTAAAATTTCTGGGCAACGCTGAAATGGACGGCCGCGTTTACCTTGGCATGGTGTGGATGCTGCATCATCCCTAACAAGTCATGGTACACCAAGACCTGCATGACAAATGTCTTGACATTAGGGTTTCATGAATGAACATAGACGCCAATTCTCTGGTTTTGGAATACATGGAAACACATTTCTTTTTTCCTTTTGCATGGTGATAACAAAATATGCAAGACCAAGAGGATGCACAGCATTCAAGTGGCATATTTGACTAGGTTTCTTTCGGCACAAATTGTTCAAGTTGTCAGGGAAAAGGTGCTTACTGTGCTAAAGTCAAGCATACAATGCTATTTTTTCGCAAAGGAAAAAGTGAAGCATAGATTGCGCATGCCGTGAGGAATTGCTTACATAAATAGAATAAATACAACTAACAAAATTATGATTCCTTGAAAATCAAGATCAGAATCAGTGTATGGATAGAGCATGAAGAATAATTGTACCTGCCCACTGCAGAATGGCCCAGCACCGATGCCAATGGTTGGGATTTTCAATGCTGATGTTGCAGCTGCTGCCACCGGAGCTGGCACACACTCCAACACAACCGAGAAGCAACCAGCCTCTTGCAATGCGAGTGCTGTCTCTACAACCTGCACACACAAGCAGAATAACATGGAGCAAAATGTATGTCAAGCCACAGGTCATGATACATGCTAACAGCCAAATTGCCAGCAAAAACAAACTAGGCACCTTTATAGCACTATCAACTGTCTTCCCCTGTGGCCGAAACCCACCAAGTACACTAATAGCCTGCGGCGTAAGCCCAACATGACCCATGACAGCAATTCCAGCCTCCACAATAGCCTTAGCTGCACTGATCCTAGATGGAGCTCCTCCTTCCAATTTGATTGCATCCATTCCACCTTCTTTTAACACCCTCACCGCAGAGTCAACAGCCTGTAAGAAAAGGTATATTACATGAAAGCTCAAGTCCAAAATGCCTAGCTCTTGTACACTGAAGTTGTAGATACCATTTGACACATGATACCGTATTACCATTCCACTACGATATGCGTCATATATTCATGTCTATCGCATTCAGCATGCTCATGAGTTGGGTTATCATTTTATATATTTTGAGATGTAGTGATGTAGCTGCATTTGCAGCTAAGAAATAAAACCGAGTCTGAACCTCCTTTTTAGCTTAAAAAAAACTACAATTACAGATAGATCATTGTGACAACAATATCAACGATCAATTGAACTTTATTAGCACATAAAGGTTGCACCATCAGTTTTCTGAACTCAAGGGTAACGCTTTGTGAGTTGTGACAAACCAGAAGGGAATCAATCAAGGAAAATGGTAATCTCCTTAGAGCAGGGAACAGCTAACGCTACTCTACGGGACATGCAAAATTAGTGCCGTCACACGAACAAGCATAGCAATTCCTTACTGACGACAGCAAATGGCAACTGGAGAGGTTAATAGGGGGAGTGCAAAGCATGGCACACCTACCACACCAGCAGTGGCAAAGAAGGAATTGCTAATGGGCGGCATTATGGCAATTTAATTTCTATGTCCACCGGATCGAATCGGAGAGGACGAGAATGGGAGGGACGCCCGTGGGGAACTACTACCTGCGTGGAAGAGGACTCGTAGCAACCGAAGGAGAGGTCGCCGACGAGGAGCGGGCGCGAGGCGCCTCGCGCCACGGCGCGGCAGTGCTCGAGCATGACGTCGAGGGAGATGGGGAGGGTGGTGTCGTGACCGTGGACGACCATGGCGGCGGAGTCGCCGACGAGGCAAACGTCGATCCCCGCGGAGTCGACGTGGACGGCGGACGGGTAGTCGTAGGCGGTGACGACGGTGATGGGCTCCCCCCGGCGGTGCTTCCCGCGGAGGGTCGTCACCGTCACGCGCCGCGCCGCCGCCGCCTCCTGCGGCCGCGGGCCCCCGTAGACGGTCGACTCCGGCACGTTGCTCAGCATCCGCCGCGCCAGGCGCCGGAAGGCGTGCCCCGTCGCCATCGTGCGAAGCGGCGGCGTTCGAGTGGGAATCCCCGTTCGAGTGTGGTTGGTTGGTGCGACACGAGAGCGACGGGAGTCTTTGGATACTGAGAACGAGAATTTTGGGGGCCGGGCTTGGTAGGTTGTGAGTGCGTGTGCAAGGGTTTGCGTTCGTACAGTCGTACTGTGTTTTGCAAGGGGAAATTAAAGCAACTCTAATGGGACGATCATTTCGTCCGCCCGTGTTTGTTTGGGTCGGCGTGGATAAAAATGACGGCCCAACGTGCCGACCCAAACAGATGCGCGTCCGTTTTTCGTCTGCGGACGACCCTTTTCGGGCCCAATTTTAAGCCGGATTTATGTTGGCGCGGACACGAGACGGATGCGCGTGTGCACCTACTCCTCTTCTCGGGCCCGTCGGTCGGTGGCAGCCACCACCATTTTCCCATTTTCCTCAAAAACGCTCCCGCCCCCGCGCGCCCCGCCCCCCAACTAGCCATGAAGGATGCCATCGACTTCGACCTCGACGCCGTCGCCGGCCTTGCCTCCCTCGCCTTGTCCGGCGCCGTCGCCCCCTCCGGGAAAGGCAAGCCTTGTGCCCCGCGCAAGACCGCCGTCACGACCAAGCCGAAGAAGGCGCTGACGCCCGAACAACGGGCAAGGGAGTCGGCCAAAAGAAAGGGCCGGAGGCACGTCGCGGACGCGAGGGATGAGGCCGCCGCGCAGCAGGAGTTCACCAACGCCCGCGTCGCCGCGACAACGAGGGAGGCGCTCTACATGCTAGGGGTAAACCCTAGCCAGCACAGCGCCCTCCAAGCCGCCGTCGTCGCGGCCAGCACCGGCTCGTCGGCGTTTCCTCGGATGGTGATGCCCGACTCACCCCGCGTGTCGGCTTGCAACCCGGTCCCCGGCTTCCACGTCTACCCGCAGGCCTCCCGCCTCTCCGGGGAGTGCTCACCCGATGTGAGCGTGGTCGCGCCTTCCACACCTGCGCCCGCGCCCATCGACCTCAACGCCACCCTGGTGGTCGGTGGCTCGTCGTCCGGCGGCACGAGGAAACGCGCGCGACAGACGCCTGCCGACGGGCTCCTGGACGCCCGTAACCTGTTCGAGGAAATGCCGTCCGTCGTCGACGAGGACTACATGCAAAACCTCATCTTCGAGGGTGGTGCGCCGTGCGCTGGCTATGATCCCGAGGAGACACAAAGCCAGGACGGCCGCGAGATGTTCACGCCGCCCGCTGGCTATGATCCCGATGGAGATCCAAAGGAGGAGGCTTGATCTTGATCCCGAGGAGGAGCGCCGTCGTTTCAAGGCGGAGCAAATGGATGCTTTCATGGAGATCCAAAGAAGGAGGCTTGATCTTGACGCCGAGAAGCAAGCCAAGATGTTCGAGTTCGAGGCGGAGAAGCAAGCCAAGATGCTAAAGATCGAGGCCGCCAACGCCAAGACAAAGGCGAAAGAAGTGGCTCTTGTAAGTATGATGACCGGGGTGGAGATCATGAAGGTGGATCTCAACACCGTGTCGCCAAGGAAGAGGTGTGGTTCGAGAAGATGCAGGCCGACATGCTCAAGTTCGACGACGAGTGATCTATGGCGTCGGGGGCCATCTTTTTTGTATGCCGGCAGGTGTGCCGGCATGACCACGGGAGCCGCGATGGCGTGATCGAACTCAAGTCCCACCATTTTTTGTGTGCTGGCATGTGTGTCGGCCGGCTGGCGAGTGCGCCAGCATGAACTATGGTATTTTCTGAAGTCGGCATTGTATGCCAGCGCTGGCATGGTGCCGGCATGAGACATGGCCGCTGGCATGATCGACCGTGGGCCTTTTTTATTGAAAAGTTGAATGCGGACATGAAATGGGTCGGGGCGTTGGGCGCACTGCCGACCCAAATGCAAAACTGGGCGGACGCCGGGCGGGCGGCCGACCCAAACGTACAAAAAGCGGACAAATGCGCCGTCCGTTTGGGTCGCCCCATTGGAGTTGCTCTTACTACTGTAAAAATAAAAGGGGCAATGAAATGATTTCCAATTGAAAGTGGGTTATTTTTAACTTTTCTGCGAGATTTTTTTGGCCGCTGCTACGCGTCGGCCGGTGGAGATTCGCCGCCTCGCAAGAAGTCAGTTCTGACGGACTGAGCAGCCAAGTGTCACCCTCTGTCATTTCAATAAAGATCGTGCCGCGGTAATTTTCTGCAATACGGGTCATATTGCAGATTCTTTTTATAAAACATAGGTCAAGTAGTAGATTTTGTGTATAACAAAGGTCTTGTTACAATTTTTTTTTGCAACGGAGGTCTTGTTGCAATTCTTTTCTTGCAATAGAGGGCTTGTTATCGTCTTTTTGCAACAGAGCCCTTGTTCGATATAATTATTTTTGTAAGAGAGATCTTGTTATTGTTTTTTTTGCAATAAAGGTTGTCGGTGTCAAAATCGGCGGATCTCGGGTAGGGGGTCCCGAACTGTGCGTCTAGGCTAGATGGTAACAGGAGGCAAGGAACACGATGTTTTACCTAGGTTCGGGCCCTTTTGATGGAGGTAAAACCCTACGTCCTGCTTGATTAATATTGATGATATGGGTAGTACAAGAGTAGATCTACCACAAGATCAAGGAGGCTAAACCCTAGAAGCTAGCCTATGGTATGATTGTTATATGATGAAGTTGGCCTACGGGCTAAAACCCTCCGGTTTATATAGACACCGGAGAGGGTTAGGGTTACACAAAGTCGGTTACAATGGTAGGAGATCTTGAATATCCGCATCGCCAAGCTTGCCTTCCACGCCAAGGAAAGTCCCATCCGGACACGGGACGAAGTCTTCAATCTTGTATCTTCATAGTCCTGGAGTCCGGCTGAAGGTATAGTCCGGCTACCCGGACACCCCCTAATCCAGGACTCCCTCAGTAGCCCCCGAACCAGGCTTCAATGACGACGAGTCCGGCGCGCAGATTGTCTTCGGCATTGCAAGGCGGGTTCTTCTCCAAATTCCGTGTACCTGCTGAATATGTTCGATTTTCGTAATGTAGCGCACCTTGGCTTCCACGCCCAATAATGGCCGTCTTCCACGTGTCAAACGAATGCGAAAAGTCGGGGTGTTTTTACATTCACACCCCTAGCCGCATAAACGAGCCATCTATTTAATGGGATGGGGATTCAGATCCAAACCACACCTTCTCCCCGCGAGTAATCATCAGAGCGCCTCCAGCAAAGGTCCATTCCAACATGGCCAGCCATCGCAGCTCCTCCTCTCGCCCTTCCAGTCCTAAACCTGGAGACTGGGAGAGGTGTTCCATCCCGCACATCGAGCTAGTGTCGCTTCAGGCCAAGGGATTTCTCCCTTAGGCCTATATGGTCCCGGTCCGAGCCGGACTCGCCACCTATAATGGTGGAGAGCAAGCGGAGAGCACCCCCAATCCCTCCAAAGGAGAGCGGGTGTGCTTCGTCCCTTATCTAATAAGAGGACTTGGATTTCCAATTCATCCATTTCTCCGTGGGCTTCTGGAGTTCTACGGCCTCCAGCTGCACAATCTCATGCCCGCCTCTATATTGCATATCGCGGGCTTCGTCGCCCTTTGCGAGCTATTCTTGGGTGTTGAGGCTCATTTCGCGCTGTGGAAGAGGTTATTCTTCTTGGTGCCCCGCTCTCAAGAGGGGTCTATATATCAAGTGGGCGGAGCCGAAGTGTGGCGTATCGCCGGGACCGGATATCTATCCGGAACCCCAAAGAAGGCGTCCGAGGACTGGCCTTCGGAATGGTTTTATATAGATGATGTCCCGCTGCCGGATCCTATCCGGGTCGGTCTCCCCGAATTCAACAGTGCTCCCTTAAAGAAACACCTAAGCTGGCGTCCGCGGAGCTCTCAGAGAGAAGGCGACAGGGACGTCCTTCACCTGATGGGTCGGATAAGACTATTGGCTCATTCCGGACTAACCATGATTGGAGTCATGGCCGCATGCATTATGCGGGGGGTGCAGCCGCTTCAATATAGAGGCCACCCCATGTGGGATTTTAACAGGGAGGATGACGCCACCCGTTACGGTCGTAAGGGGCCAGCCTCAGCTGCTGCTCTAGTAAAGATCTTATCCTCTTTGTACAAGGGAGAAGAGGAGGAATTCCTCCGTGTCAACCCGCAGGGCGGATTTACTATGTACAACCCTCTGAGTTGGGTAAGTGGACAATTGTGCTTACCCATCCGTTTTATATTCCCATGATTAAATATGTAGTCTAATGATTTCAACGCAGGAACTGCGTCAGGAAGTAAAGGATATAAACAGCCGTCCCCCACAGCCCGAGGATCCAGAACGGTCCCTCGATCCGGACTCCGAAGAGGATCCGGACATATCGGTGGAGCTGATTGATGGGGTGTTTCATCAGCTAAGCAAGGACAATACCTTGGTGGCCATTACGACTGATTACCCAGGGTTAATCCTGGCCTCCCAGGTAACAGAGAGCGGAGTCTCATCCCCTTGAGAAGGAATCCATTCTCACCCATTTCAGTTTTCCTGACAACGACCGTGTTTTGCAGGGGAGGTTTCCGAGGCGGGAGGCCGAACCTACGGCGGCTAGCCAACGAGGGGCCGCAGGGCCCCGTGGGGTAAAAAGGAATGTAGTTCGGACTGAGAAGCCAGCGCAAAGGTATAGCGCACCCTCTTTTTCCCTGGTGTTATTCTTTCAGGGCATATTAACGTTCGTGCTACCTTCAGGACGAAGAAACCTCGCCGGACTATATCCGGAGAGGTTGCCAATCGTGCCTCCACCAGCCAGGCTCCAACGCCTGGCCCGGAAGCGGAAGCGAACACAAGGCGCGCACCGGACGCTCCTCCGACAGAGGATGCGGATAGGCTGTCTGCCACCAATTCCGAGGTGGAGAGTGCCATGAACCACAGGCGTCGCCGGACAGTTCTTCGCGACGCTTGTTTCTCCCAAGAGGCATTAGATGCCTTCAATTCAGGAGATGCGTACCTCCGTGCCGCTCAAAATGGTTTAGCCAGAGCCACGGAGCAATATGTAAAAGACATACGGGTAAGAAAATTTTGGTAAATATATATATACCAGTAGCCCCCGAGACTTAAAACAGTTAGAGTAACTGATTTAAGGATCATTTGTTATGCAGGTTCTTACAGAGAAGAATACCGTACTGTCCCAGGAGCTGGAAGAGTGCAAAGCCCAACTGGAGGCCGCACTAGCCGCGGCAGGGGAGCCCAAAGAGACCCCCTCTGGTAAGATACACTTCTAAAGATTAGTATTTTGCGAAGTGCGGCGTGGGTGTAAATCTGACAAATCATATTGCAGATGGCGCCAGACTGGATCCGGAGAGGCAACAACTCTTACGCCGGCTAAAGGCCGGTGAGAGTATGCTGACAAGGGTGAGGCGGGAGAAGAATGATCTTTAGGATGCCAACACCAAGCTGGACGTTGAGCTTAAAGATGTTTGTGCCAGCTGTCGGACTCTACTAAGGAGAATCAGCGGCTTCGACGCGGCATATTTAGTAAGTGCTTAAGCGAATCTTTGAAAGAAAAGAGTTCGGCGAGGAAGTCGACTAACAGAGTAATGTCTGTAGGTATGCTAACGGGTCGTCCTGCAGAGGAGATGCTCGGTTCTACGGGCGACCTTCTTCCCGAGCTCTCGCAACTGCATGAGCGAGTTCGGCAGGCGATGCGAGGCGTTGCCCAAGCCTTATGGCCTTCCCACTCCATGCCCGAGGGCCTTGGAGAGCTTTCGGAGAAGCTTAAGGGAGCTCGGCGGCGCTTCCGGTTGTGGAAGATATCAGCCTGCCGACAAGGCGCTAGGGAGGCCTGGGCCATGGTGAAGACGCGGTACACGAAGTCTGACCCAAACCACATGGCCGAGGTCGGACCTATGGGGCCTGACGGGAAGGAGATCCCTGTAAGCTTAGTGTATGGCCAAGTAGAATTGGCCGCAAAGTATTCCCAGCAGGGCTGTAAGTTGGACAGTCTGTTAGATGGTATTGAAGAGGAATACAATCAGTCAGAGTGACTATGTAATTTTTAATTGACATGTGTAATGCCTTCTAGCCGGATTGTAGATCGTTTGTCGTTGCCGACCTTTTCGCTTCAACCTCAGGACCTGACGGTCCGGAGTGTGTCCGAATACCCTACTGGTTATGTAAGAACCGGGGTATGCATGGAGACCAGGTGTAGGGGTCATTAGTGCTTTATCAGACAAGTGCCCAACTAGTTATGTTATATTACATGGTTAGTAAGAAACATCTTCCAGAGAGAATAGTTCCGTTAGGGGTTCCTTTCTCTGGGAGGCATGCCCTAAAGTGCATGTCCGGACTGCAAACGCAGGAAAATCATCTGGGGGCATATATATAAATAAGTAAAAAAGGTCATCTTTTAGTTCACCGACCGAATATTCCCTTAAGAACGCTAGCTTTCGGCTTCACCCAGTCTGAGGTACACATCCGGCTGATCCGACAGTAACAGTCGCAGAGGTGCTCCCTTTACCACCTAGCCGAACAATCGGGAACGTAGGGGTAAGCACAGGAGCCAGGCAACCCAGCTTGGCCAAAACTTAAGTCATATCGATGCATATAATGGTGAAGAAAAGGTACATGCGGAAGTTTGACACATGTGGTGGGCGTGAAGCCCGTATAAATAAGCTTCTGTTAAAGAAGCCCTCAGGTTTAATGAGCGCGAGTAGCACGTCACTTGAGGAGCCTTTAAGGGCTATAAAATAAAAGAGGGGAAGGAGAGAAATGTAAGACAGAAAATGTAAACAATGGACAGAGGAAGGAGACAAACACAGAGTCCGGCGCTAGGCATAGAATCTTCGGAGACGAGCTGCGTTCCATGGGTTCGGCTCGAGTCGGTTATCCGACGCATCTTGCAGGCGGTATGCTCCACCAGTCAGGACTTGGTCGATTATGAAGGGACCTTCCCACTTGGGCTTCAGCTTGTCCTTTTTCTTGTCCGGCAGGCGTAGAACTAATTCACCAACGTTGTAGTTTTTGGCCTGCACTTCTCTTCTTTGATATCTTCGAGCCTGCTGTTGATAGAATGCAGAACGGGCTTTTGCCACGTCGTGCTCCTCCTCTAAGGCGTCCAAACTGTCCTGCCGATCGAGCTCGGCTTCCCTTTCTTCGTACATGCGCACTCGAGGTGAGTCATGAATTATGTCGCAGGGCAAGACTGCCTCTGCGCCGTACACCATAAGAAATGGTGTGTATCCGGTGGTGCGATTCGGCGTGGTCCGCAGCCCCCAGAGTACGGAGTCGAGCTACTCTACCCAGTGCGTGTTAGATTCCTTGAGGGACCGCACTAATCTGGGTTTGATGCCGCTCATGATGAGACCATTTGCATGTTCGACCTGACCGTTAGTTTGTGGGTGATAGACGGAAGCATAATCGAGCTTGATGCCCATGTTTTTGCACCAGAGTTTTACCTCATCGGCCATAAAGTTCGTGCCGTTATCGGTGATGATGATGTGGGGGATGCCATAACGGTGTACGACCCCGGATATAAAGTCTATCACAGGTCCGGATTCGGCCGTCTTAACAGGCTTGGCTTCTATCCATTTGGTGAACTTATCCACCATGACCAGTAAGTATTTTTTCTTGTGGGTTCCGCCTTTAAGGGGTCCCACCATGTCAAGCCCCCAGACCGTGAAAGGCCAAGTGATGGGGATAGTTTGGAGGGTGGTGGGTGGCATATGGCTTTGGTTTGCAAAAAGCTGGCAACCGACGCATCGTTGGACCAAGTCCTGAGCGTCCGCCTGGGCCGTCGGCCAATAAAAGCCTGTATAGAAAGCCTTGCTTATAAGGGACCGGGCTGCGGCGTGATGGCCACCGAGTCCGGCATGAATTTCAGCCAGCAGGTTCCGCCCTTCCTCTTCGGAGATGCACCTTTGAAGGACTCCGGTAGTGCTTTTCTTATAAAGTTCTCCCTCATGGACTTTATAGGCTTTAGATCACCGCACTATACAGCGTGCCTCGTTTTGGTCCTCTGGGAGTTCTTGCCTAGTAAGGTAGGCTAGGAATGGTTCTGTCCACGGGGCGATAACAACCATTAGTACGTGGGCTGAGGTTGTGATTTCATTGGCAGAGCCTCCGATGATGTCAGATTGTTCGGCGTCGGACAGTGCAGTTGGGTCCGGGCTAATATTGCCATGTTCCCCTTCCCATACTACGGATGGCTTGAAGAGCCTTTCCAGGAAGATGTTGGGGGGGACCGCATAGCGTTTTGCGCCGATGCGTGCCAGGACGTCTGCCGCCTGATTGTTTTCCCAGGCTATATGGTGAAATTCGAGCCCCCAAACCGAGCTGACATTTTGAGGACGGCGTTGCGGTAAGCTGCCATTTTTGGATCCTTGGCATCGAAGTCTCCATTTATTTGGGATATCGCGAGGTTCGAATCCCCGCGCACCTCTAGTCGTTGAATGCCCATGGATAATGCTATCCGGAGACCATGTAAAAGGGCCTCATATTCGGCTGCATTGTTGGAGTCTGTGTACATAATCTGGAGTACATATTGAACTGTGGCTCCTGGGGGGACGTCAAAACAACGCCGGCCCCTAGTCCGGCCAACATTTTGGAACCGTCGAAGTGCATGATCCAGTTTGAATATGTGCCGTACTCTTTAGGGAGTTCGGCCTCCGTCCATTCTGCGACGAAGTCGGCCAAAACTTGCGACTTGATAGCTCGCCGTGGCCTATAAGTTATGTCGAACGGGAGGAGCTCGATGGCCCATTTTGCAATCCGGCCCGTTGCGTCACGGCTGTTTATAATATCGTTGAGTGGTACTTCTGATGCTACTGTGATTGAACACTCTTGAAAGTAGTGTCGTAGCTTCCGGGATGGCATGAATACCGCATATGCAATCTTTTGATAATGTGGGTACCATGATTTGCATGGGGTGAGGACAGTGGACACATAGTAAACCGGCTTTTGAAGGGGGAATTTGTGTCCGTCCGTTTCCCGCTCGACGACGAGTACTGCGCTGACAACTTGATGGGTTGCTGCAATGTACAATAGCATTGGTTCGCCGATGTTTGGCATGGCCAGGACAGGGTTTGTTGCCAATATGGCTTTTATTTCCTCGAGTCCGGCCGTGGCGGCATCCGTCCACTCGAAGTGTTCGGTGCGCCAAAGGAGGCGGTAGAGGGGTATCGCCTTTTCTCCCAAACGGGAGATAAAGCGGCTTAGAGCCGCCACACATCCGGTTAATTTTTGTATTTGTTTGATGTCCTTTGGGATATCCAATTGTGACAAAGCTCGGATCTTGGCTGGATTTGCTTTGATTCCTCTATCGGATACGATGAAGCCCAAGAGCTTTCCGTCTGGAACGTCGAAAACGCATTTTTCCGGATTTAGCTTGATGTCATATGCTCGGAGGTTGTCAAATGTAAGCCTCAAGTTGTCTACTAGAGATTCGACATGTCTTGTTTTTACGACCACATCATCCACGTATGCCTCTACTGTTTTGCCGATCTGGTTTGCCAGACATGTCTGAATCATGCGCTGATATGTTGCGCCGGCATTTTTGAGCCCGAAAGACATTGTGTTGAAGCAGAATGGGCCGTATGGGGTGATGAATGCCGTTGCGGCTTGGTCTGACTCGGCCATCTTGATTTGATGGTAACCGGAGTATGCGTCGAGGAAGCACAACGAATCGTGTCCTGCAGTGGCGTCGATAATTTGATCGATGCGGGGGAGGGGGAAGGGATCCTTTGGGCAAGCCTTGTTAAGGTCTTTGAAGTCAATGCACAGGCGCCAGGATTTGTCCTTCTTTGGTACCATCACCAAGTTTGCTAGCCAGTCCGGATGTTTTATATCTCTGATGAATCCAGCCTCCAATAGTTTGGCTAGCTCCTCTCCCATTGCCTGTCTCTTGGGCTCAGAGAAACGCCGAAGGGCTTGTTTGACAGGTTTGAATCCTTTTAGGATATTTAAGTTGTGTTCGGCCAGCCTGCGTGGGATTCCTGGCATGTCTGAAGGGTGCCAGGAAAAAATGTCCCAGTTCTCCCGTAGGAATTCTTGCAGTGCGGCGTCTACATCGGGGTTTAATTGTGCCCCGATGGAAGCTGTTTTATTGGGGTCCGTTGGATGGACCTGGAATTTGACTATTTCATCCGCTGGTTTAAAGGAGGTGGACTTGGATCTTTTGTTGAGTATCACGTCATCCCTGTTTACCGTGGAGCGCAGCGTAGTCAGTTCCTCAGCCACTAGGGCTTCGGACAGTGCCTCAAGGGCCAATGCGGCTGTCTTGTTTTCGGCGCGAAGTGCTATGTCCGGATCACTAGCGAGAGTGATGATTCCGTTCGGCCTGGGCATCTTGAGCTTCATGTACCCGTAATGGGGTATTGCTTGGAAGATTGTAAATGCTTCCCGCCCCAGCAGAGCATGGTATCCGCTACTGAACGGGGCCACTTGGAATGTGACCTCTTCGGACCTATAATTATCCGGCGTGCCGAACACCACATCTAGTGTGATTTTTCCTGCACAGCGCGCTTCCCGACTGGGGATTATTCCTCTAAAGGTTGTGCTGCTTCGCTCAATGCGGTTCCAGTCTATTCCCATTTTTTGAAGGGTTTCCTCATAAATGAGGTTCAATCCGCTGCCTCCGTCCATGAGTACCTTGGTGAGGCAAAAGCCGTCCATAGGACTGAGTACCAATGCGGCTGGTGCTCAAGCTGTTCGGAATTTAGGTTCATCACTGGCATTAAAAGTAATAGCCGTGTCATTCCATGGGTTTATTGTTGCTACTTGATAGACTTCGGTGAGGCTGCGGAGTGTTCTTTTTCGCATATTATTTGATGCGAAAGTCTCGAAGACTGTTAAGACTGTACTGGAGTCCCTGAGGTGGCTTTCTGCGGCCTCCGGAATTAGGAGATCTTCGCCCCTTTTGGCCACCTAACAGAGTATCCAACATGCTCTAAGGCTATGAGTTGGTGTGGCGTCCTCTGTACTATGAATTTTACAGGGTCCATTAAGCCATCCCTCCAGTATGGTTCCATGCCTTGTAGAGGGTTTTGGTTTTTTGGTTTTTAACCCGGGTGTCTGATGATGATGCACCCTTTTATTTCGGACGAGGTTTCTATTCAGGGCCGGATTGTCCCAAAATTTAGTTTCGGTTTTCCGGGCGCTTTCCATCGCACAGTACTTTTGTACTATGGACGCCAAGTCAGCGAAGCGTGTAAGATCACGACGACCTGTGGCGTTGATGATTCCCTTGTCCGTGCAATTATTGCAGAAGATTGAGATTGTGTCTTCCTCGCGACAGTCCTTTATCCTGTTCATAACCAGGAGGAACCTCGCCCAGTAATGATGTACTGTTTCTTCGGGCTTTTGCCTGATTTGGGATACATCGCTTATGTTCAGGTGGGTGGGTGGAATTAAATCCGGAACTTCACCCAATCTAAGACTCAGAGGCCAAGGAGTTTCCGAACTCTGAAGTTTGGATTCTTGGATGTTGTCCAGTGAATCTAGCCCGTTGCCTGATTCTAAGTTCAAGTCTTGAGTTACATCCTCCCCTCCGCGGGTGTTCGGCTTGGAGGGATCGGGAATCCGGATGTAGCTAGTCCTTAAGATAGATGAAGAGTCGCCGCACCGTGCCTCTACCACGGCAACGTGATGGGTGACTTGGGGAGAAGTAATTTCTCTTAGATCAGGTTTAAGCCCAACCTGGTCATAATCCGTAGTGACCCCCAAGGCGGCGATGCGATCCAAGAGCTCGTTTACGGAAGAGAGCTCCATTGGATCTAACTGCTCGACGAGTTCCGAGCTGACGTGAAGATTGCTTTTGATGACCCAAGAGGTCACCGTCGGCGCAACGGCCGAACAGGCGGTCATGAGAAAACCGCCTAGCCGGAGAGTTTGGCCGACAGCCAAGGCTCCCTTAGTAACGGCGCCGTCTTTGAAGACGGGAAGAGGCATCCTTCCTGATTGCGACGGCACAGAGGAACTCTCAATGAAAGCACCAATGTCGGTGTCAAAACCGGCGGATCTCGGGTAGGGGGTCCCGAACTGTGCGTCTAGGCCGGATGGTAACAGGAGGCAAGGAACACGATGTTTTACCCAGGTTCGGGCCCTCTTGATGGAGGTAAAACCCTACATCCTGCTTGATTAATATTGATGATATGGGTAGTACAAGAGTAGATCTACCACGAGATCAAGGAGGCTAAACCCTAGAAGCTAGCCTATGGTATGATTGTTATATGATGAAGTTGGCCTACGGACTAAAACCCTCCAGTTTATATAGACATCGGAGAGGGTTAGGGTTACACAAAGTCGGTTACAATGGTAGGAGATATTGAATATCCGCATCGCCAATCTTGCCTTCCACACCAAGGAAAGTCCCATCCGGACACGGGACGAAGTCTTCAATCTTGTATCTTCATAGTCCTGGAGTCCGGCTGAAGGTATAGTCCGGCTACCCGGACACCCCCTAATCCAGGACTCCCTCAAAGGTCTTGTTGCAGAAAGGAGAAATCGTGGGAGCCAGGTTCACCACGTCACATGGAACACATGGCGTGCAAGGTGCAACCAAGACAATGGATGCGAGCGTGATAATCCACCGACTGAACCATACCGTTTCCGATTTTTTCTACAAAGTTTTGGTAAAGAAATTTTCTGACTTGCACATCCATGCATACGTCATGATCAATACAACGCAATGAGAGGCCAGAACAACATGTTTTTTCTTTTTCGGAAATACAGAATATATTGCAGAATGTCTTTATTGTCCAAAAACTAAAAGTAAACATGCAAATAAAAATATAAATATATACTAATGCAAGGATAAAAGGGGGAAATCGACCTCCTCAAGCATAGACTTTTGTCCTAGTTGGGTCTATTCCTCGTCGTTACCACCGTGATGTGTCTGCTCCTCGTGAGGCTAGTGGTACATAGGAAGTGCCCGTGAAGAAGATGACGCAAGTGAAAATTGTTGGGGCTTCCTATAAGGTGGTTGATAGTATGGTGCATAGGACGACTCGGTGTGGTGGGCGCTGGGAGCCCAAGATGTTGTAAACCCCTATAGTTTTTGGGAGGGCATGCTGATGTTGGTGTTGATGTGTTGGAGTGTCTGCTCCATCTTACCAACACATTGTTGTAGGATCGAAAGTAGGCCTAGAGAGGGGGAGGGGTGATTAGACTACTTGACCAAATAAAAATCTAATCTTTTCCCAATTTTAAGTCTTGGCAGCAAGGTTGTCAGAATTGTGATTTTGAATCGGATCGGAGCTCCGATGGCAGGATCACAAATCGTAGAATCTTCACTATCAGGATCGTAAAAACGTAGATTCTGTGAACCAAAATCATAGAATTAGAGGGGTTAGTTTGGATCATAAAGTCATAGAATCATACAACAGAATCGCAATTCTGACAACCTTGCTTGGCACATTTTAGCAACTTAACACAAGTCAACCAATCAACCTACACATGCAATTCTAAGAGTATAGCAGCGGAATGTAAAACATTGCATATGAAGGTAAAGGAAGGGGTTTGGAAGGGCAAATGAAATGTTGATGCGGAGATTTTTGGCGTGGTTCCGATAGGTGATGCTATCATACATCCACGTTGATGGAGACTTCAACCCACGAAGGGTAACAGTTGCGCGAGTCCACGGAGGGCTCCACCCACGAAGGATCCACGAAGAAGCAACCTTGTCTATCCCACCATGGCCATCGCCCACGAAGGACTTGCCTCACTTGGGTAGATCTTCACGAAGTAGGCGATCTCCTTGCCCTTACAAACTCCTTGGTTCAACTCCACAATCTTGACGGAGGCTCCCAAGTGACACCTAACCAATCTAGGAGACACCACTCTCCAAAAGGTAATAGATGGTGTGTTGATGATGAACTCCTTGCTCTTGTGCTTCAAATGATAGTCTTCCCAACACTCAACTCTTTCTCACAGATTTGGCTATGATGGAAAGATGATTTGAGTGGAAAGCAACTTGCGGAAGGCTAGAGATCAAGATTCTTGTGGTTGGATTGGAATGTCTTGCTCTCAACACATGAGCAGGTGGTTCTCTCTTAGAAAATGAATGGTGGAAGTGTAGGCACGTTCTGATGGCTCTCTCACAAATGGAGAGGAGGGTGGAGGGGTATATATAGCCTCCACACAAAATCTAACCGTTACACACAAAAGAGTTAACTTGGTCAGACCAAATATATAAACTCGGTGAGACTGATTCGGTTCAAAATGTGAACGTTAGGATTTTCGGTGGGACCGACATGATCAACTCGGTGGGACCGATGAGCTAGGTTAGGGCAAAACTTGATCTCGGTTTGACCGATTACTTCAACTCGGTGAGACCGATTCCAGTAACATGTATAAAGAGAGTTGGTCAGGCAAACTCGGTGGGACCGATCGCTCCTTTCGGTGATACCGAAACGTTATGAAAGAGAAACAGAGAGTTTGCACTGCGAACTCGGTGAGACCAATCACTCATTTCGGTGAGACCGAAACGTTACAAAGAGAAACAGAGAGTTTGAAGTCCCATCTCGGTGAGACCGAGCTGGTTAGGGTTTCTGGCAATGGCTATGTCAAGTGAATTCGGTGGCGCCGGATGAATCAAATCGGTGCGGCCGAGTTTGACTTTTAGGTTTAGGACATGTTTGGATTTGAGAAGATGGTTGAGGGCTTTGGAGCTTATCACTAAGCATTTTGAGCAAGTAGACCATTAACCAACACCTCATCCCCTTTTAATAGTATTACCTTTCCTATGGACTCAACATGATCTTGAATCACTAAAATAGAAATGAAGAGTTTTGAGCTTTTGCCAATATTGTGTTAGCATTTTGAGGGGTCCACATCTCTAGTCCATGCCATGCCAATCATTGAACTTTCTGAAATAATCATCTTGAAAGGATATTAGTTCAATGAGTTATATGTTGTTATGAATTACCAAAACCACCCAGGGATTAGTTGCACTTTCAGTTGCACGAGCTGTTGGAACTCCGGTTGAGGGATGAAGTGGCTGTAGCCGCCAAAAGGCTGATGCGGTGCATGTTGCTGCTCTCCTCTTCCATAGTCATCATCGACGACAACATCCCATGTAGTCCCCGTGCCCTATAGGGTCCTTGCCCCATTGATCTGCTCGAGCGCGAGGATCAACTCATCACAATTCGCACAACCAAAGCTAAAGGGAGAAGGAGGTGTACCAATTTCGTCCCTCCCATGACTAAATGGCAAGAATAAGAGTGATCATTAGGATAAGGAATATTATTAGGCTTCATAAAAGAAGATTTAATCACGACAACCTTATTAAGCCTAGTGAAATCTCCGCCTACGACCACAAGCCTAGATAAATCAACGCCCAAGCGATGGATGATGTGGGTGATAACACCACCACAGCGGGTGTACCTCAAGAATCTTGCACCTTCTGCTTACAGAAGTGTGCTATCATGCCTCCATGTTTGGCTTTATAGCCAAGCGAGGGTTAAGTGCAGCGTGTAACACACACATCTCCGGCACATCCATGCCCACTAAGTTCAAGCGCCCAAAAATGGTGTCAGCGAAAGATGTCATAAAGTAGCGAATGGTAGTGTTTTGGATGGTCAACACCTTGGCTATGTGGAAGTTGAAGTCCCAATTACAGGATAAAACCTGCCATGTGGCGCATGCATCACCGACTAGCTCTCCGTCGTCCTTGGTGTACCCCTCATTGGGGAAGCCGAATATGTCACACGGTTGCTGCAGAGTGATCGTGTATGAGGTGGCTGATAAGTGATATTTTTACACTCATTTCACATTTGTTTAAACCAATATATATATATATATATAAGAGATAGTTGCTCCGATATTGGTACTAATGACTAATGAACACAAAGGATTCAACAAATCCTCTCTTTAGTGTGTTTCCACATGAAATGGGCTAAAAAGGGAAGAAATCACGTGTGGAAATGGAATGGAAGAAGAATGGAGGAAGGAGGAATCACCAAGAGATGTTCGCGCGAAAACAACACAAAAGACGGTGTCCCACATGGGCGCGAGCGCCCGTATGAGCATTCGTATGGCATGGATTCTGAGGTAGATCGTCCAACCCAACAACTTTCGTTAAAGGGACCTCATCGAAATGTGAATAGAGAGAGGAGCACGGAGCATAGTAGGCAGAATATCTTCTTTATCATCCTCATCCACAAACCCTAGCTGCCGCCATCTCCATAGCCATCTCCATCTCCACCACCACCATAATGCTCATCCATCTCATTCATACTTGTAATCGTGCATCGCACAAGGCATCCATTGTAAAACATATTGTAGTCAATCAATCTCAAGATGTGTTCTTCAATGTTTTCTTCCTGCAATATGAACTTCATGTGCGAGTAGTTCGGTAAGGTATGAGTTGAGGCATAAGCCTTGCAACCCGAGGTATTTGTTGAGGGGATCAGTAGAAGACTTTGATATAACATCCCGTATGTGTGAATAAAATTGTTCTGTGAAGATGTCTCTTGTCTTGTCCGTGATCTTCATCTCTACAGGTACCCAGGATCATGGAAATCAAGTACCAGTGAGGCTAGGAGCAAGGAGACCATGACGTATTATATCAAACACCGGGGATAGTAAGGTTTAGTAGGGTAACACGGATCATATCCTTGGAAAAAATGAGGTGTAGTCATTAAACGCCAAAAGCTCTTATTTGATTTCATTATCTTAATTATTGAGGTAACCCCGCGTGACGGATAGAGCCAGCGGCGGTAGGACAACTGATTCTTGATGCAGGACTCGTGCCAGTCAAGATATTATTTGGACACATCCCCCACTTCGATCCATAGCAAGCACATCTGTAGCGACCCGACCTCAATCGGTCAAGCCTCTGTGTATCCGTGCCATCCCTGGATCGGTATGCTGGCACACACATTACATCAATGTATATATCAAAGTGCAATCACATGTATAAATAACGTAAAACTGATATATACCTCATAAGTCTCAGCGGAAACAAACATAAGTGTGTGGAGTCCATCAACGCCAACGACAAGTTGAGTGTAGACCGTAACCCTACAACGTAACTCTTAACTCTTACTCATCGTAGAAAATTCCTGCAACATAAGACGTTGCAGCCCTGTAGGTCAGTACATTGAATGTACTGGCAAGTCACATCATAAGAATAGTGAACCTATTATACATGCAATTTGGCTGGTGGAAAGCTCTAAGTTTAGTTTTTGCATAAAGCTAGTTTTTCCCTAGAATAAAATATATTATTCTACCACTACAGTATAGCATAGGATGAGTTGGTAAACCCAACTTAATCCATTCCCAAAGTTTCATTTAAAATCCAACTGTTTAATTAAGAGTGATGAGATCTCCCAGCATTTCCACTACTAGATGCTCAAGTTGTCCATAACCGGGGACACGGCTAATTGATTAGGTTTTAACACTCTGCAGAGGTTTGCACACTTTTCCCCACAAGACTCGATCGCCTCCCTTGAAATTCTCGCACTGCCTGGTGTTTGAGAACAGGATGACCGAGACATAGTCTTTCGAAAATGTCCCCCCTTAACCCACGGATAGGCCGGTACACCTACATCATTCTACATCTGCTAGCCCATCCCGGAAGGGGTCACACTAACTACTCAACTAAGCCAGAGCCCATATTGGCTTGTGGCTGCACACGTAAGCTTCTAGACATGAGAATATGATTGATCTCTTTGAGCCTGGGCGGACGGACCACTAGTGGTGCACCACCATGGATTTCCCATGCATGCTCCCACTGTACTTCGCCACCATTCAAACCAAACCTCCGCCAGGTAGTTCATTAAGTGGTTCCACTTACTACTTTGTCACTCATCTCTCACAATGAACACTTCCCAATCCACGTCTACATTGGCAAGGCAAAATTAAACTTACGCGGTGGTGACAAAGGTATATGGTTCAAACCTACCTCAATGAACTACTAGGTAACGGCATAGCCATCTGGCATCAATAAATCCTACCATGCAATCTTACCACAAAAGGACTAAGTGCATAATATAAAACATAGGTAATTGGAAGAATGGTCAAATGTGAACTTTCCTGGTAATAGTTGATGAAGATAATATCGCTCTCAGAAATTTACTTAATGGAACTATTTGTCACTCTCCGATGAAAATCTATAAAGTCAAACATTGCACTCACATAAGCAATCATTTCATAGAACCAAGAAGAACATGCAAAGCAAAAAGTCTTGGAAAAACCAAATGAACATTCAACACACTTAACTAGCATGGAAATATCCTAAGTGCAAAACAACATGTGACATAGGGTGAAAAGATGTGATGTGTACTAAAGTGCATACATGGCATAGTAGTAAAACTATCATAGACAGACCATTTTTGTGTGGAAAATTTGTGACAATGGTCCAAGTGGTAGGGTTTGGCAACGGTGACACGGTGCAAAAAGAATCACATCAATCGGAGGTACGGTTCAGGAGATATGGCCAACTGAAGTTTGAATTCAAATCTGAATAAAGTTCAAATTTGAATTTGGCCAAAAGTTTACAAAGTTGGTTTTCCGGATAAAGCTATTCGAGACGAACATTTTGCCGCTGGTTTCGTCGAATACGGTTAAAAAGATACAGCTATCCGAAGTTTAGGGGCTAAACCGAAATTTACAGGGACTTGATTGTGAAAGTTTTATTCGTGACCATGTCCCTGGCCACGTGGCGACTCGTGGCTGGCCGAATAGCGTTCACTGCGGAAGCTTATATGACGAACGACCATTAAATAAGAAAAACACTACCGCGGCTAAATAAATAAAAAAACCAAGACCGGTTTTCGCTAAAACCTCACGGGTTTAATAAAACCGAGGTAAACTGATCCAAACAAAAAAACACAAAAAAAATAACAGAACCGGTGGGGCGGGGCTGTCGGCTTACATCGAGCAATGACGATGAACACGGGGCAGCGGCGCTGGCGCCAGGCGGTGACGAGGCGGCGGCTGCGGTGGTCTTCGGTGGCGGGGGAGGAGACGAACGGGACGGGCACGGCGTGGGCAGTCCGGTGGTGGCGACGGCGCGCGTCGGGGTGACCCGGACGGGCGGAGCGAAGTGCGGCGTCTCCGTGCTCCGATGAGGACGCAGGTCGTCGGAGCGGTGTCTCCGACGAACCTAGGGGCAAAGCAACATGTCAATGAGATGCGGGACAACGAGGCAAGTTGATTGACAAAAACAAAGTGACGGTAGGGAAGTCTACGGCTACGGAAAACTCCGGCGAGATACTCCGGCTCCAGCGAGATCCAACGCGGCAGTGCGGCGGCTGTGAGGACCGAGGGACGATGCGAAGTGGCACAATGGAGAGAGGGGACTCCGAGGCTTATATAGGCGCAAAGAGGGGTGCTTGGGGCTGCGGGATAAGCCTTATCCCCGAAGGCGAGGTGCGGCGGTTGCGGCATGTGTGCACGGTGCTGCGTGCTTATCCGAGCGGGAGGTTAGGGATGATGGATCGGGCTGGGCCCCACAGGTCAGCGACAGGGAAGAGATGAGTGAGGGAGAGAGACGAGCGGGCAAGCGAGCACTGGCTCTCGGGCGCGAGCAGGCCTGGGACAACCTGGCCGGTCAGGGCTCTGGGCCAGCTGGCCAGTTGGCCAGTGGGCCGCGCGGCTGGGTGGCTGCTGGGCGGGCTGGCCAGTGCGTGCGTGCGTTTTTTTAATAAAAAGTTTTTCTTTTTTTTTCAAACAGAAAAACAAACAAACTGAGTAATAATAAAAAAACTATATAGGCATATTATATACCAAAATGCTGAGAAAAATACCAAGAATAAGATGAACTATTTTCCAAGTTCAAATAAATTCCAAAAAAATTCATAAAAGTCAAACAGTGCTACCATTGCATTTAAAATCAATAAAAATCATTTTTAAAATAGCAAAATGATTTCAAATTTATTTTCTCCTAATTTTCCATTGGAGGGAATCATTTTACCCTTATTTCCATTTATTTATTTTTAGGAGAAACATATTTTAAAAAGAAACTCAAATAACTCCCAATTGGATTTGAATTTCGAATTTCAAACAACTTCGAATGGAAAAATGAGTTTCAAGTAACTTCAAAGTGACTTCCAATTTATTTCTTTGAAACTTCCAACTCTCTTTCCTCAAATATGAAGAAGTCATTTTATCTTCCCTCATGAACTCATTGAGTTGCTTAAAGTTTCTAAGTTTGAAATATTTCAAAATGGAACTCAAATCATTTTCAAACCCCTTTTCATTTCTTTAAATGGAAGAGGTCATATTATCTTCACTCTAGGGTTTTGTAATGAAATGAATTTGAACTCAGGGAGATCAAAATGCAAGATGAAAGTTCTGGGAAAGTCCTTTTATTCCCTCTCATTCAACTTTCAAAAAGTTTCAATTTCCACTCAGTTTCACACAAAAATCAAAGAAACAATCACAATTATTTATTTAATATAACATTCCAAAATTTAGGATTTTGGGATGTTACAAACTACCACCCTTAAAATGAATCTCGTCCTCGAGATTCGGAGAGGCTAGAAAGAAGGTTAGGTTTGGGGTCTCCTTGAAAGTCCATTCATCAACACATGGTATGGGGTGCTACCACCCTTAGAAGCATGGTCACGGTTCCAACAACACTCATGTACTCCATCTTTTGTGTTGACGGTGTCAGTCTTCTCATATTCTTCGAGATAACTCCTTCACTTTTTCTCTTCTGGTAAGGGCATGGCCTTTTCCTCAAAATCAGGAGTCCTTGTATCAAAATATGATCCTTCCGAGACTGGGTCTTCTTAGCTGACATGTCTATCGCCAATGGTAAACAACTATCGTAAATATCATGGTGGTCAACAATTACTGGTTCCTCCTACAGGAAATGGGTCTGGGATGAACCTCACAGCATAACCTACGATTGGCAACAGGTGTCTGTACAGGGTTTCCATCATCCTGCCATTCTAAGGCTTTTGGCTTGTCGTGTCGACACTCTTCTAGGGTTTCAAGTCTCTTTGTTTCCCATCAACATATGATAGCTCATGATAGAAGTCTTTGGTATGGGGCCAATCCATCCCATACTTGAATCATTACCACATACGCAGATAGTGAATCACGTATTCTAACACTTGGGCATCCTCAAAAGCATTGCAGAACTTCTCTTCTCCACGAACTGGGTTCGGGTAAATCCATTTGTTCTGCAAGCCAAACAAAATCTCCATCGCTTCTTCACAACTCTCGGGTTTACGTAACCTCCTATGGAACGTCTGCTGATGAAATCACAGCTTCCTTCAGAATTCTTTTCTTCAACAAGATTGCGCTTGTTTCCTTATCAAATCCTGGGTCCTGTGGGTTATGGCCCACTTCAACACTTGTATATCTTTAACTCATCCTTGGAGTTACTATCGTTCCATATTCCAACATTATATCTCCTTTAAATCCAATAGTACTTCATTCCTTCATATTCTTGGGGTAACCATCATAACTAAAACCAAACTCCAACTCATTTGTCCAAACTCCACTCTATGGAATACATTTTCCTTCCACTAGTCTAGTGTTCACACAGACAAGTATCGCAAAAAAATGCACCGGTTCATCCATAATTCTCTTCATATCAAATCCTTTATTACATCCTTAACCACTACTCAAAACTCAAATTTCACAAGTACTCTATTACAGAAGCTGCCATCCACAAGTTTGGTATGGTCAAGCATTACTTCCATCTTTATTCATTTGCCCTTCTTGAAGATACTTCAGTCCCACTAGAATTGTGCGATGTGATCCTTCAAATCATCGATGTTTTGCATCATCGTGGGTTCATCCATAATTCTCTTCATATCAAATCCTTTGTTACATCCTTAACCACTACTCAAAACTCAAATTTCACAAGTACTCTATTACATAAGCTGCCATCCACAAGTTTGGTATGGTCAAGCATTACTTCCATCTTTATTCATTTGCCATTCTTGAAGATACTTCAGTCCCACTAGAATTGTGCGATGCGATCCTTCAAATCATCGATGTTTTGCTTCATCGTGGTGGCCATGAGCTTCATCTCCATCATCTCTACATGGACCTCTCTCAGGTATTCCTGAGTGTGACGGAGTCTTGCTTCTAGTATTTCTCCAATATGACGTATGGCTTCCATAACAGCTTCACGAACAGAGTCAAAGAATGTTGCTCGTCGTACTCGAGAAATGAAAAAGTATTGTCCCATAGTCTTTGGGCAAACTCTCCTCACACGGTGGAGGTGAACCTCCACATACCAAAGTTCAACTCCCTTCTCCATGAATGGATAACCCTTGTAGACTGCATCTCCTTCAAGATGAATATGCTTCATCATGTCCTTCAGGATTTTTCGGTAATCCTGATCACTGGTTAGGGTCATGATCGTTTCCGGGCCCTTGAGAAAAGACTCGTAAAGGGTTGTCATCTGCAGGCATAAGATAGAAGGGGTACTCAGGATACTGTATGTATTTGTGAAATGTGGTTATTTTTCTGGGAAAGGTTTGGGGTCAGCTTGTCCATGGGTTCGAGGTTTTAGTCTGGGTGAGATAGCGAGAGAGGTACTCACAATCAACAAACAACTCATGACACCTCATATGAGATTCCAACCACATCAACTTTTATTGCTTCACGAACCATTACAATTTCCATTTCATAACTCAACTCAACATCCCCAAAAATAAAAGTGTTTTCCACATTTATTACATGCTTTATTCCAATATCAAGATCTCAACTACTCTGCTCAAGCTCTCCTCGGGTCTGAACATTCTCTGGCAAAATGTCCTACTCCTTTGCAGCATAAACAAATGACTTCTAACAAATCCAGGGGCTCCCTAGTGGTTATGTTGGCTCCTTGGGTTCTTGGCTTCCTTGCTAGGCATTTGCTAGTGTAATGACCTAAATCCTTGCACCTGTAACAAGTGATTTGACTCAGGTCCTTTTCTGCAGAAATTGGGTTGTTCTGGGGATACTTGCTCTTTCTCTTCCTCGACTTCTTCGTTCCGATCAATTCCTCTATCTCTTGTCGATCAAACTCCACTTCTTCCATCGGGAAGTTTCCCAGATACTCTTGGTTTTCCTTTGTGCAATACTGTGAAAAATGTCTTTCTTCTCCACATGAATAGCAAGCATTGGAGTAAAATCTGTTTAGGCTTTCTCCATCAGGGTCGTCAACATCTTCTTTCATCATTGGTTTTCTTAAACTTTTCCCGAGGGCTTCTTTCACTGCTTCCATCTGCTGCTTGGAATTTCTTGTACCTTGGGGTAAATATGACACTGGGCAGGGTAGTGCGTAGTTCCTTCACACAAGAAACAAGTAACCTGCCTAGTTGGGCATTCTTTAACTCGGTGATTTGCTTCACAATGAGGGCATCCATCCTTGTGTTCCTCATGGGTATGTCGTATCTCACCGCAAATCTTGCATGCACAAGGTTTCCTCATTTTATTGCCATAGGGCTTCTGAATAAGACGAGACCTCAGTGGAGTCATCTTGAATTGCTCCCAAGTTTTTGCTCCGTTACATCCTTGTATGGCCTGATGCATTTTCCACCAGGTTGCGGCACTTTTTGTAAAGTACTGAAGAGCGTACTGAACCTCATACTTCCTTGCAACCAAATTGCTCCCGAAGTGATTCCCCATGTTTTGAATCCATAGCTCTGCCTCTAACTGAGTGATCGGTCCAGAGAATACAAGTCCATCTTCATTCATCATCTATTGGGTCCAAGTATTTTGGGATGAGATAAGAGGGATAGAGGGAGATACACACAATACACACAATATAGTTTTGTAAATAAGTTTTATTTCTTGATGTCGGAAAACACACACCAAATATGACAGCTCACAAACATCGCATCTAACGTAAGTATACAACAGGGGTTTGGTTCTCTAAAGTTCATATAAATCTTGGAATTCTTCCGTGTCTTCAAATTCTTCAATTCTTCGGAGGCTTCGACTATTGTAGCTTCAACCCTCCTAGTGTACGGTGAAGTCTGATATCCTGTCGTTCTCGGAGTGGCTCATCAATTGATCCTCCGTGTGGTCCAAAGGGAACGGGGTATTATCTAGCTAAAAGGGAATATTTGATAAAGCTCAGAAAAGAAGAGAGGTAAAGGATCTTTTTGAAAATAAAGTTTTAGAGAAATCCTTTCCTAAGGGCTTTCCAGTTTCTAGGGTTACATCCTACAGTCAATATGTCCTCTGATACCATCTCTGTAGCGACCCGACCTCAATCGGTCAAGCCTCTGTGTATCCGTGCCATCCCTGGATCGGTATGCTGGCACACACATTACATCAATGTATATATCAAAGTGCAATCACATGTATAAATAACGTAAAACTGATATATACCTCATAAGTCTCAGTGGAAACAAACATAAGTGTGTGGAGTCCATCAACGCCAACGGCAAGTTGAGTGTAGACCGTAACCCTACAACGTAACTCTTACTCATCGTAGAAAATTCCTGCAACATAAGACGTTGCAGCCCTGTAGGTCAGTACATTGAATGTACTGGCAAGTCACATCATAAGAATAATGAACCTATTGTACATGCAATTTGGCTGGTGGAAAGCTCTAAGTTTAGTTTTCCTGCGTCCTCGCCGGAGCACGGAGACGCCGCACTTCGCTCCGCCTGTCCGGGTCACCCCGACACGCGCCGTCGCCACCACCGGACTGCCCACGTCGTGCCCGTCCCGTTCGTCTCCTCCCCCGCCATCGAAGACCACCGCAGCCGCTGCCTCGTCACTGCCTGGCGCCAGCGCCGCCGCCCCGTGTTCATCGTCGTTGCTCACTGTAAGCCGACAGCCCCGCCCTGCCAGTTCTGTTATTGTTTTTGTGTTTTTTTTGTTTGGATCAGTTTACCTCGGTTTTATTAAACCCGTGAGGTTTTAGCGAAAACCGGTCTTTTTATTTATTTATTTAGCCGCGGCAGTGTTTTTCTTATTTAATGGTCATTCGTCATATAAGCTTCCGTAGTGAACGCTATTCGGCCAGCCACGAGTCGCCACGTGGCCAGGGACCTGGTCACGAATAAAACTTTCACAGTCAAGTCCCTCTAAATTTCGGTTTAGCCCCTAAACTTCGGATAGCTGTATCTTTTTAACCGTAACTCCAAATTTGACAAAACCAGCAGCAAAATGTTCGTCTCGAATAGCTTTATCCGGGAAACCAACTTTGAAAACTTTTGGACAAATTCAAATTTGAACTTTATTCAGATTTGAATTCAAACTTCAATTGGCCATATCTCCTGAACCGTAGCTTCGATTGATGTGATTCTTTTTTGCATCGTGTCACCGTTGCCAAACCCTACCACTTGGACCATTGTCACACATTTGCCACAAAAAATGGTCTGTCTATGATAGTTTTACTACTATGCCATGTATGCACTTTAGTACACATCACATCTTTTCACCCTATGTCACATGTTGTTTTGCACTTAGGATATTTCCATGCTAGTTAAGTGTGTTGAATGTTCATTTGGTTTTCCAAGACTTTTTGCTTTGCATGTTCTTCTTGGTTCTCTGAAATGATTGCTTATGTGAGTGCAATGTTTGACTTTATAGATTTTCATCGGAGAGTGACGAATAGTTCCATTAAGTAAATTTCTGAGAGCGATATTATCTTCATCAACTATTACCAGGCAAGTTCACATTTGACCATTCTTCCAATTACCTATGTTTTATATTATGCACTTAGTCCTTTTGTGGTAATATTGCATGGTAGGATTTATTGATGCCAGATGGCTATGCCGTTACCTAGTAGTTCATTGAGGTAGGTTTGAACCATATACCTTTGTCACCACCGCGTAAGTTTAATTTTGCCTTGCCAATGTAGACGTGGATTGGGAAGTGTTCATTGTGAGAGATGAGTGACAAAGTAGTAAGTAGAACCAAGATAACTTAATGAACTACCTGGGCGGAGGTTTGGTTTGAATTGTGGCGAAGTACAATGGGAGCATGCATGGGAAATCCATGGTGGTGCACCACTAGTGGTCCGTCCGCCCAGGCTCAAAGAGATCAATCATATTCTCATGTCTAGAAGCTTACGTGTGCAGCCACAAGCCAATATGGGCTCTGGCTTAGTTGAGTAGTTAGTGTGACCCCTTCCGGGATGGGCTAGCAGATGTAGAATGATGTAGGTGTACCGGCCTATCCGTGGGTTAAGGGGGAACATTTTCAAAAGACTATGTCTCGGTCATCCTGTTCTCAAACACCAGGCAGTGCGAGAATTTCAAGGGAGGCGATCGAGTCTTGTGGGGAAAAGTGTGCAAACCTCTGCAGAGTGTTAAAACCTAATCGATTAGCAGTGTCCCCGGCTACGGACAACTTGAGCATCTAGTAGTGGAAATGCTGGGAGATCTCATCACTCTTAATTAAATAGTTGGGTTTTAAATGAAACTTTGGGAATGGATTAAGTTGGGTTTACCAACTCATCCTATGCTATACTATAGTGGTAGAATAATATCTTTTATTCTAGGGAAAAAGTAGCTTTATGCAAAAACTAAACTTAGAGCTTTCCACCAGCCAAATTGCATCTACAATAGGTTCATTATTCTTATGATGTGACTTGCCAGTACATTCAATGTACTGACCTACAGGGCTGCAACGTCTTATGTTGCAGGAATTTTCTACGATGAGTAAGAGTTACGTTGTAGGGTTACAGTCTACACTCAACTTGCCGTTGGCGTTGATGGACTCCACACACTTATGTTTGTTTCCGCTGAGACTTATGAGGTATATATCAGCTTTACGTTATTTATACATGTGATTGCACTTTGATATATACATTGATGTAATGTGTGTGCCAGCATACCGATCCACGGATGGCACGGATACATAGAGGCTTGACCGATTGAGGTCGGGTCGCTACAACATCTCGACGGGTGACTCCAGCGCAGAAACTAATAACATATTTGATCCCATCACAAATACAAGGTTGTAAGCATAAGACCTCTTACCCATACATACTTTTAATATAAGTGTTTGAATCACTATTTGCTTGTTGATCCTGTCAAAAGATGGATTTGACACAGCTTGCTGGAGACCATCCCTTCAAGGGAATCTTCCTCTCGTGGGTTCGATAACCCAGGGTCACCTCCGGAGAAATAGATGCGGGATACTCTTTCTGTTCCAATACCAGATCGATAAAAGGGTAGATGTTTCTATACAAACGCGTTTCCTATATACTTCTACATCGGATTATCAGAAGATCAACATTAGAAGATCAAAAAAGTCTGACGCACTGATCATGGTAAACTCTGCTGACCGTGACAACAGCTTGACAAAGCCAAAAGACGTCGTTGCCCATCTCGGCCAGGCAACCGGAGCAGGTTGCGATGCTCCACCTAGACCAGCTCCTCCATGGCGAATGCAGACTTGGGCCGGCTGCCGTCGCGTCTGTTAGTTAGGAAGAATGAGATTGCATCAATCGATAATCATTGATCGTGTGCATGATGCACATATATGGGTACAGGGTGGACCGGCCTCTACTTGTCTCCCAAGATGTACAAATATACGAGGGGGAGAGAGATACAATGGTATAAATACAAACCCAAGTCCTATACATATGCAGTGGACAACGTATGCTCAACACCCCCCCCCCCCGCAGTCGAAGCGTCGGCGGAGACATAGAGACTGGACCGAAACTCCTCAAAGACTGGGGTCGGTAGTCCCTTAGTCATGACATCGGCAAACTGCTGAGTGGTAGGAACATGCAAAACATGAACCTTCACAAGAGCCACCTGCTCGCGAACGAAGTGAATATCGAGCTCAATATGCTTTGTACGGCGATGATGGACAGGTTTGGCGAAGAGATAGACGGCGGAGACATTGTCGCAGTAGACGATTGTGGCCTCGGGGACCACACAAAGCAACTCCTGGAGAAGCTGACGGAGCCAAGAGCACTCAGCAACGGCGTTAGCCACTGCCCGATACTCTGCCTCGATACTCGAGCGAGAGACCGTGGGCTGCCGCTTGGACGACCACGAAATCAGTGAGGGCCCGAGGTAGACACAATAGCCTGACATAGAGCGACGCGTGTCCGGGCAGCTAGCCCAGTCAGCATCGGAGTAGGCGACCATGTCGATGGAGGAGGATGCCGTCAGAGTGAGTCCCAGGGTCATAGTGTCGTATATGTACCGAAGAATACGCTTCACCGGAGTCCAGTGGGAATCACGCGGGGAGTGCATGTGAAGGCACACCTGCTGGACTGCATACTACAAATCAGGTCGAGTGAGGGTGATATACTGCAAGGTGCCAACGATGGAGCGGTAGAACACGACATCAGGCGCAGGGGAACCCTCCAAAGCAGAAACCTTCACCTTAGTGTCAACAGGCGTGGGGGCGGTCTTGCAATTAAGCATACCCCCGCGCTTAAGAAGCTCATGAGCGTACTTCTGCTGATGAAGAAAGAACCCGTCGGCACGGCGAACGACCTCAATGCCAAGGAAGTAGTGTAGCGCTCCCAGATCCTTGAGGGCAAACTCATCATGAAGACGAGCCGTGAGCTACTGAAGTGAGCTGCTGAAGAAGCCCAGGCGGGGATGCCATCAGGATGATGTCGTCCACATAGAGTAGCAGGTATGCAGTAGCAGTGCCCTGATGGTAGACGAAGAGAGACGCGTCGGAGCGGGTTGTGTGAAACCCAAGCTACTGAAAGAACCCAGCCATACGCTGGTACCACGCCCGGGGGGGGGGGCTGTTTCAGTCCGTAAAGAGACCAAGAGAGCAAGCATACGTGGTCGGGATGCTCGGCGTCGACGAAGCCAGTCGGCTGCTCACAGAAGACCCATTACGTGCGGTGGCCGTGCATAAATGCATTGGAAACGTCCAACTGATGCACGGGCCAGGCACGGGAACCCGATAGCTGAAGCACCGTGCGAATCATGCCCGATTTAATGACCGGGGCGAAGGTGTCGGTGAAGTCCACGCCTGCGCGCTAGCGAAAGCCGCACACCACCCAGCGAGCCTTGTAGAGCTCAAGAGAACCGTCAGGGTTGGTCTTGTGATGAAACACCCATTTGCCACTGATGACGTTGGCGTGAGGGGGTCGCGGAACAAGATGCCACGTGCGGTTGCGCTGCAACGCATCAAACTCCTCGCGCATCGCGATGAGCCAATGTGGATCACGGAGGGCAGCGTGTGCGGACGAGGGGATGGGCGACGGTGGAGAGGACGATGTCGACACCGCGCATGCATACTCATCAGCGGTGTAGCGTGTGCTGGGCCGGTGGATACCGACGCGAGACCGAGTCATCATGCCAGCAGGAGGCGGGTCGGCTGCGGCAGGAGAACCGGACGAGGATGGTGAAGAGTCCGTCGCTCCCGGCGTCGCAGCGGGGCCGGCGCCGGCAGGAGCAGGCCACAACACTAGTCGGGGTGGGAACCGAAGGGCCACCCAAGGCCGCAGGGGGCCGCACCGGGACCGAGGCCGAGGGGCGCGCATCTGGGGCCAGGGCAGAGGGGCCCGTGGCCTGGAGATCCGTCGCGGGAGGACACGCCGACACCGCGCCTGGAGGGGCCCCAGGTGACAGTAAATTTCAGCACACTATATAAATTTTCCTTACCAAATTCCACCTACCAAAGGAGCTTCACTCCCCGACAACGGCACCAGAAAAGAGTCTTGATGACCCACACGTATAGGGGATCTATCATAGTCCTTTCGATAAGTAAGAGTGTCGAACCCAACGAGGAGCAGAAGGAAATGATAAGCAGTTTTCAGCAGGGTATTCTCTGCAAGCACTGAAATTATCGGTAACAGATAGTTTTGTGATAAGGTAATTTGTAACGGGTAACAAGTAATAAAAGTAAATAAGGTGCAGCAAGATGGCCCAATCCTTTTGTAGCAAAGGATAATCCTGGACAAACTCTTATATAAAGGAAAACGCTCCCGAGGACACATGGGAATTATCGTCAAGCTAGTTTTCATCACGTTCATATGATTCGCGTTCAGTACTTTGATAATTTGATATGTGGGTGGACCGGTGCTTGGGTACTGCCCTTTCTTGGACAAGCATCCCACTTATGATTAACCCCTATTGCAAGCATCTGCAACTACAAAATAAGTATTAAGGTAAACCTAACCATAGCATGAAACATATGGATCCAAATCAGCCTCTTACGAAGCAACACATAAACTAGGGTTTAAACTTCTGTCACTCTAGCATCCCATCATCTACTTATTACTTCCCAAAGCCTTCCCCTAGGCCCAAATAATGGTGAAGTGTCATGTAGTCGACGTTCACATGACACCACTAGAGGAGAGACAACATACATCTCATCAAAATATCGAACGAATACCAAATTCACATGACTACTTATAGCAAGACTTCTCCCATGTCCTTAGGAACAAACGTAACTACTCACAAATCATATTCATGTTCATAATCAGAGGGGTATTAATATGCATAAAAGATCTGAACATATGATCTTCCACCAAATAAACCAACTAGCATCAACTACAAGGAGTAATCAAAACTACTAGTAACCCACATGTACCAATCTGAGGTTTTGAGAGAAAGATTGGTACAAGAGATGAACTAGGGTTTGAGATGAGATGGTGCTGGTAAAGATGTTGATGGAGATTGACCCCCTCCCGAAGAGAGGATCGATGGTAATGACGATGGTGATGATTTCCCCCTCCCAGAGGGATGTTTCCCCGGCAGAACAGCTCCGCCGGAGCCCTAGATTGGTTCCGCCTCGTGGCGGCGGAGTTTCGTCCCGTGAGCTTGCTTCTGATTTTTTCCAGGGTGAAAGACCTCATATAGCCAAAGATGGGCACCAAAGGCCTGCCAGGGGGGCCACGAGGCAGGGGGCGCAGCTAGGGGGCAGGGCGCGCCCCCACCCTCGTGGATGGTGGGTGTCCCCCCTCTGGTGCTTCATTCTCCCAATATTTTTTATATATTCTGAAACTGACTTCCCTGAAGTTTCATGACTTTTGGAGTTGTGCAGAATAGGTCTCTAATTTTTGCTCCTTTTCCAGCCCAGAATTCCAGCTGCCGGCATTCTCCCTCTTCGTGTAAACCTTGTAAAATAAGAGAGAATAGGCATAAGTATTGTGACATAATGTGTAATAACAACTCATAATGCAATAAATATCGATATAAAAGCATGATGCAAAATGGACGTATCAACTCCCCCAAGCTTAGACCTCGCTTGTCCTCAAGCGGAAGCCGATATCGAAAAATATGTCCACATGTTTGGAGATAGAGGTGTCGATAAAATAAAATACGAACATGAGGGCATCATGATCATTCTTAGAACAACAACATATATATATATATATATATATATATATATTCTCATATCATTTCTTATGCTAAAGTAAGAATTCATTCACAATTTCAAGTATGAATCAGAAACTTCATTGAAAACTAACAAACTATAATCTCAGTCATTGAAGCAATTGCAATTTATCATAACATCAGAAAGAGTCAATATAAGAGCTTTTCAGCAAGTCCACATACTCAACTATCATTTAGTCATTCACAATTGCTAACACTCATGCAATATTTATGGGTATGAAGTTTTAATCGGACATAGAGAAAGATAGGGGCTTATAGTTTTGCCTCCCAACCTTTTAACTCAAGGGTAATGTCAACAATAATAGTTCATGAAAAATCACATCCAATTAGCTATATATATCAGGATCTTTCCAACACATTGTGCTTGCGAAAAGATAAAATGTAAAAAGGAAAGGTGAAGGTCACCATGACTCTTGTATGAAGTATAAGACAAGAATAAAAGATAGGCCCTTCGCAGAGAGAAGCAGAGGTTGTCATGTGTTTTTATGGTTGGATGCACGGAATCTTAGTGCAAAAGAACGTCACTTTATATTGCCACTTGTGATATGGACCTTTATTATGAAGTTCGTCGCTTTTATTTCTTCCACATCACAAGATTGTATAAAGCTTATTTTCTCCACACTAATAAATCATACATATTTAGAGAGCAATTTTTATTGCTTGCAACAATGACAACTTATTTGAAGGATCTTACTCAATCCATAGGTAGACATGGTGAACTCTCATGGCAAAACTGGGTTTAAGGATATTTGGAAGCACAAGTAGTATTTCTACTTGGTGCAAAGAATTTGGCTAGCATGAGAGGGAAAGGCAAGCTCAACATGTTGGATGATCCATGACAATATAATTTATTCAGATGTAAGAAAACATAACCCATTACGTTGTCTTCCTTGTCCAACGTCAACTTTGTAGCATGTCATATTTTAATGAGTGCTCACAATCATAAAATATGTCCAAGATAGTATATTTATATGTGAAAACCTCTCTTTCTTTATTACTTCCTATTAATTGCAACGATGACCAAAACTATGTTTGTCAACTCTCAACAACTTTTATTCATCATACTCTTTATATGTGAAGTCATTACTCTCCATAAGATCAATATGATCTCCTTATTTCTTTTTATTCTTTCTTTTATTCCCTTAAGATCATAGCAAGATGGCAAAGCCCTTGACTCATAACTAATCTTTATTATATATAACTCACGGACTCGACTACATAGAAGGATCATAAAGCAAAACTCAAAACTAAATCATACTAAAACTTTATTCTACTAGATCAAGATATAACCAAAAGGATCAAACTAAGAAAAACGGTAAAGATAGAAGTGTGATGGTGATACGATACCGGGGCACTCCCCCAAGCTTGGCAGTTGCCAAGGGGAGTGCCCATACCAGATACTCAGTTCTTCTTTGCTGGTGAAGAAGATGGTGGTGATGATGGATAGTCGCACATCGAGCATAGGAGATCCTCCAATTTGCGGATAATGCCCTTGAGTGCGATGATATGATCCTTCAACAAGATATTTTCACGTGTGAGATACTTGTTTTGAATGCAAGCTAACTCAATCATATTGAAAGCTTCAATCTCCGTTGGGGTAAGAAGATTGTGATGAGGTTGAAGGATGTCTTCATCTTCTACTACCGGAACTTGATCCTCCATGGCCTTCTTGATCCCATCATCCTTGTTGATTTCCCCGGGTTCTTCTCTCTTCAGCTCTATCTTCATTAGCCAAGCATCGTTGCCCTCATTGTTGAAGGAGGGGGACGACATGATGCCTGGCCTTGACAACTCTGGCAGAAAATAGCTCAAAACAAAAACAGAGGATAATTGCGTGGTATGGTGGTCAAAACCTTCGAGAGATTATATAATGAATTTTTACCGACCAAAAGAAGTATCGTGCAAGAAATCGGAGTCCAGAGGGCACACGAGGTGCCCACGAGGTAGGGGGCGTGCCCAGGGGGGTAGGGTGCGCCCTCCACCCTCGTGGAAGCCTCGTGTCCTTTCCAACTTCTTATTTTCCTATTTTCTTAAATATTCCAGAACGGAGAAAAATTGCCATTAGAACTGTTTTGGAGTCGGTTTACTTACCGTACCACACACCTCTTCCTTTTCGGAGGCTGAAACGTTTTGGAAGGTGTCCCTTATATACTCCTCCGGGGTTACGGTTTCAATAACATTAGTTTCAACATTTGTAGGATTACCTAAGATATAATGTTTGATTCTTTGACCGTTCACCACCCTCGTATTTGTGCCTTTGAAGTTGTTGATTTTTATGGCACCGGAGCGATAGACCTCCTCGATAACGTAAGGACCTTCCCATTTAGAGAGGAGTTTTGCTGCAAAAAATCTTAAACAAGAGTTGTATAACAATACATAATCACCTACATTAAACTCATGTTTTTGTATCCTTTTGTCATGCCATCTTTTAACTTTTTCTTTAAACAGTTTGGCATTCTCATAGGCCTGGGTTCTCCATTCATCAAGTGAGCTAATGTCAAATAGTCTCTTCTCACCGGCAAGTTTGAAGTCATAGTTGAGCTCTTTAATGGCCCAATATGCCTTATGTTCTGGCTCGAGAGGTAAGTGACAAGCTTTTCCATAAACCATTTTATATGAAGACATACCCATAGGATTTTTATATGCAGTTCTATAGGCCCATAATGCATCATCAAGTTTCTTTGACCAATTCTTTCTAGATCTATTAATAGTCTTTTGCAAAATTAATTTAAGCTCTCTATTACTCAGTTCTACTTGACCACTAGACTATGGATGATATGGAGATGCAATTCTATGATTAACATCATACTTAGCAAGCATCTTACGAAAAGCGCCATGAATAAAATGTGAACCACCATCAGTCATTAAGTATCCAGGGACCCCAAACCTCGAAAAAATAACTTCTTTAAGCATCTTAATAGAGGTGTTATGGTCAGCACTACTAGTTGGAACAGCTTCTACCCACTTAGTAACGTAATCAACAATAACTAAAATATGTGTATACCCATTAGAGGAAGGAAACAATCCCATATAATCAAAGCCCCAAACATCAAATGGTTCAATAACAAGTGAATAATTCATAGGCATTTCTTGACGTCTACTAATATTACCAATTCTTTGACATTCATCACAAGACAAGACAAACTTATGGACATCCTTGAAAAGAGTAGGCCAATAAAAACCAGATTGCAATACCTTATGTGCAGTTCTATATCCAGCATGGTGTCCTCCATAAGCCTCGGAGTGACACTTGCGTAAGATCTGTTCCTGTTCATGCTCAGGTACACAACGTCTAATAACACCATCTACTCCTTCTTTATAAAGGTGTGGGTCATCCCATAAGTAATGTCTTAAATCATAGAAAAACTTTTTCTTTTGCTGGTATGTGAAACTAGGTGGTATAAATTTAGCAACAATGTAATTGGCATAATCATCATACCATGGAGCAGTACGAGAAGCATTTATGACAGCTAATTGTTCATCAGGAAAGCTATCATCAATAGGTAGTGGGTCATCAAGAACATTCTCTAACCTAGACAAGTTGTCTGCAATGGGGGTTCTCAGCTCCCTTTCTATCAATAATATGCAAATCAAATTCTTGTAGCAAGAGAACCCATCTAATAAGTCTAGGTTTAGCATCTTTCTTTTCCATAAGATATTTAATAGTAGCATGATCAGTGTGAACAGTTACTTTTGAATCAACAATATAAGGTCTAAACTTATCACAAGCAAATACAACTACTAAAAATTCCTTTTCAGTAGTAGCATAATTTCTCTGGGCACTGTCTAGAGTTTTACTAGCATATTGAATAACATTTAATTTCTTATCAACTCTTTGACCTAGAATAAAACCTACAGCGTAATCACTAGCATCACACATAATTTCAAAGGGTAAATTCCAATCAGGCGGCTAAACAATGGGTGCACAAATCAAAGCTTTCTTAAGTATTTAAAATGCTTCTACACAATCATCATCAAAGACAAAAGGAACATCTTTTTGTAAGAGATTAGTCAGAGGCCTGAATTTTTTTGAGAAGTCTTTAATGAACCTCCTATAAAAACCGTCATGACCAAGGGAACCTCTTATACCTTTAATGTCTTTAGGACATGGCATCTTTTCAATAGCATCAACTTTAGCTTTATCAACTTCAATACCTCTTTCAGAAATTTTATGCCCCAAGACAATACCTTCATTAACCATAAAGTGTCACTTCTCCCAATTCAAGACGAGATTAGTTTCTTCACATCTCTGCAAAACTCGATCAATGTTGCTTAAGCAATCATCAAAGGAAGTTCCATACACAGAGAAATCATCCATGAAAACCTCAACAATCTTTTCACAAAAGTCAGAGAATATAGCAGTCATACATCTTTGAAAAGTAGCAGGTGCATTGCATAAATCAAAAGGCATACGTCTATAAGCAAAAGTACCAAAAGGGCAAGTCAAAGTGGTCTTTTCCTGATCCTCTTTTGACATAGGTATTTGAGAGAAACCAGAATAACCATCTAGAAAGCAAAAATGTGTATGTTTGGATAATCTTTCTAGCATTTGATCAATAAAAGGTAGAGGATAATGACCCTTTTTAGTAGCTTTATTTAGTTTGCGGAAATCAATTACCATTCTATAACCTGTAACTGTTCTTTGTGGGATCAATTCATCTTTATCATTAGGAACAACAGTAATATCTCCCTTCTTAGAAGCTTTAGTATTTCTTTTCTTGCCACTTCTTTCATTTTAGGATTTAACCGTCGTTGGTGATCAACAACCGGTTTAGCATCTTTCTCCAATTTTATTTTGTGCTGGCATAGAGTAGGACTAATGCCCTTCAGATCATCAAGTGTATATCCAATAGCTGCACGGTGCTTCTTCAGAGTTTTCAATAATTTCTCTTCTTCTTGCTCTGAAAGGTTAGCACTAATAATAACATGATATATCTTCTTTTCATCAAGATAAGCATATTTAAGAGTATTAGGTAATGGTTTAAGCTCAAACACGGGATCACCCTTGGGTGGAGGAGGATACCCTAGAATTTCAATAGGCAAGTTGTGTTTCAAAATAGGTCCCTGTTTAAAGAATACTTCATCTATTTCCCTTCTTTCATTCATAAACATATCATTTTCATGGTCTAGCAAATATTGTTCTAAAGGATCATTAGGAGGCACGACAATAGAAGCAAGACCAATAATTTCATCTTTACTAGGCAATTCTTTATCATGGGGTTGTCTATGAAATTTAACAAAGTTGAAATTCATGTGGCATATCCCCTAAACCCACAGAAACAATATCCTTTTTGCAATCTATCTTAGCATTAACAATATTCAAGAAGGGTCTACCAAAAATAATGGGACAAAAGTCATCTTGTGGGGAACCAAGAACAAGAAAATTAGCAGGATATTTAAGTTTCCCACATAAGACTTCAACATCTCTAACAATCCCAACAGGTGAAATAGTATCTCTATTGGCGAGCTTAATTGTAACATCTATCTCTTTTATCTCAGCAGGTGCAATATCATGCATAATTTCTTTGTATAAGGAATGAGGTATTGCACTTGCACTAGCACCCATATCACATAAGCCATGATAACAATGATCTCCTATTTTAACAGAAATAACATGCATGCCAACAACAGGTCTATGTTTACCCTTAGTATCGGCTCTAGCAATTCTAGCAGCTTCATCACAGAAGTAAATAACATGCCCATCAATATTATCGGCTAAGAGATCTTTAACCATAGCAATACTAGGTTCAACTTTAATTTGCTCAGGAGGTGTAGGTGTTCTAGTATTACCCTTGCGAACCACTTGAAGCTTTAGCATCATCCTTTATTCTAACAGGGAAAGGTGGTTTCTCAATGTAAGTGGTAGGAACAATAGGATCAACATTATAAGTGATAGTATTTTCTTCAACTTTAATAGGTTCAACTACTTTTACTTCAATGGGAGGATTATATTTAAACCACTTCTCCTTAGGGAGATCAACATGAGTAGCAAAGGATTCACAGAAAGAAGCTACTATCTCAGAGTCAAGTCCATATTTAGTGCTAAATTCACACAAAACATCGGTATCCATAAAAGATTTAACACAATCAAACTTAGGTGTTATACCTGACTCCTTAACTTCGTCGAGATCCCAATCTTTAGAGTCGCGTTTAATTCTTTCCAATAAATCCCATTTGAATTCAATAATCTTCATCATAAAAGAGCTAGTACAAGAAGTATCGAGCATGGAGCGATTACTAAGAGAAAGCCGAGCATAAATTTTTTGAATAATAATTTCTCTTGAGAGCTCATGATTGGGGCATGAATATAAAATTGACTTAAGCCTCCCCCAAGATTGAGCGATGCTTTCTCCTTCGCAAGGCCAAAAACTATATATATAATTACGATCGCGATGAACAAGATGCATAGGATAAAACTTCTGATGAAATTCCAATTTCAATCGGTTGTAGTTCCATGATCCCATATCATCACATAGCCTAAACCATGTCAATGCCTTTCCCTTCAAAGATAAAGGGAAGACCTTCTTCTTGATAACATCCTCGGGCATACCTGCAAGCTTAAATAATCCACAAACTTCATCCACATAGATTAGGTGCAAATCGGGATGCAATGTTCCATCTCCTGTAAAAGGATTAGCTAGCAATTTCTCTATCATACCCGAAGGAATTCAAAGTAAACATTTTCAGTAGGTTCAGTAACTCTTTGCTATACTGGTCGGGGTGAAGATACCCCGAACAAGCCCCTTAAAGGATTACTTTCCATAGTAACAAGTGACAGTAAATTTCAGCACAGTATATAAATTTTTCCTTACCAAATTCCACCTACCAAAGGTGCTTCACACCCTGACAACGGCGCCAGAAAAGAGTCTTGATGATCCACAAGTATAGGGGATCTATCGTAGTCCTTTCAATAAGTAAGAGTGTTGAACCCAACGAGGAGCAGAAGGAAATGATAAGCAGTTTTCAGTAAGGTATTCTCTGCAAGCACTGAAATTATTGGTAACAGATAGTTTTGTGATAAGGTAATTTGTAACGGGTAACAAGTAATAAAAGTAAATAAGGTGCAGAAAGATGTCCCAATCCTTTTTGTAGCAAAGGACAAGCCTAGAAAAACTCTTATATAAAGGAAAATGCTCCCGAGGACACATGGGAATTATTGTCAAGCTAGTTTTCATCACGTTCATATGATTCGCGTTCAGTATTTTGATAATTTGATATGTGGGTGGACCGGTGCTTGGGTACTGACCTTCCTTGGACAAGCATCCCACTTATGATTAACCCCTATTGCAAGCATCCGCAACTACAAAAGAAGTATTAATGCAAACCTAACCAAGCATGAAACATATGGATCCAAATTAGCCCCTTACGAAGCAACGCATAAACTAGGGTTTAAGCTTCTGTCACTCTAGCAACCCATCATCTACTTATTACTTCCCAAAGCCTTCCCCTAGGCCCAAACAATGGTGAATTGTCATGTAGTCGACGTTCACATGACACCACTAGAGGAGAGACAACATACATCTCATCAAAATATCGAACGAATACCAAATTCACATGACTACTTATAGCAAGACTTCTCCCATGTCCTCAGGAACAAACGTAACTACTCAGAAACCATATTCATGTTCATAATCAGAGGTGTATTAATATACATAAAGGATCTGAACATATGATCTTCCACCAAATAAACCAACTAGCATCAACTACAAGGAGTAATTAACAGTACTAGTAACCCACAGGTACCAATCCGAGGTTTTGAGAGAAAGATTGGATACAAGAGATGAACTAGGGTTTGAGATGAGATGGTGTTGGTGAAGATGTTGATGGAGATTGACCCCCTCCCGAAGGGAGGATCGATGGTAATGACGATGGTGATGATTTCCCCCTCCCGGAGGGATGTTTCCCTGGCAGAACAACTCCGCCATAGCCCTAGATTGGTTCCGCCTCGTGGCGGCGGACTTTCGTCCTGTGAGCTTGATTCTGATTTTTTCCAGCGCGAAAGACCTCATATAGCCAAAGATGGGCACTGATGGCCTGCCAGGGGGCCCATGAGGCAGGGGGTAGGGCGCTCCCCCCCACCCTTGTGGATGGTGGGTGGCCCCCCTCTGGTGCTTCCTTCGCCCAATATTTTTTATATATTCTGAAACTGACTTCCATGAAGTTTCAGGACTTTTGGAGTTGTGCAGAATAGGTCTCTAATTTTTGCTCCTTTTCTAGCCCAGAATTCCAGCTGCCGGCATTCTCCCTCTTCGTGTAAACCTTGTAAAATAAGAGAGAATAGGCATACGTATTGTGACATAATGTGTAATAACAACCCATAATGCAATAGATATCGATATAAAAGCATGATGCAAAATGGAAGTATCAGCCGCCTGCATGCGCCTAGTACGGGGCAGCGGCAAAGTGCGCCTAGGGAACGGCGGGGTGCGGACCAAGGATGCCCGGGGCCCATCGCACCGGCATGTGGTACGCATGGATCACGCCAGTCCATGGGTTGGCGCCGACGGACCTGGGCGGGGAGGGCTGATGATGACATGGAGCTCCCCGTACGCCGGCTGCTGCTGCTGTGGTGGCCCAGAGCGGCCGCCTCCACGACACCGGTTGCGGTGGCCACCGCCCTGCTGCTGCGGCTGCTGCGATGGGGCGGGTGTAAGGGCATATTTATCCGTAAGTGGTTTTGGTGATTGATGACAATGCATTTGCGGACTAATGGTGTGCATTGAGCTTTTCAAATATCTCATGATTTAGGCACAAGATGATTCATTTCCCCTCGGAGTCTCGTGAAGACAGAGTTTTCCCTACGTTTCTTTTCGGTGGATTTGAGTCGTAGGAAAGCCGTACTATTAAGAGGGGATCCATGTTGGAAAGGTTTGGGTGGAATCATGACATTCACGTCTATTCCTTTTGCACCCCCTTTCCCTTGCACCTTTGGAGCAACCACCGTTTATCAGTGTCTATGCAAAATAAAGGACTCCTAGTGTTTGTTGTGCTGTGGCATGCGGTAGTACTGCTCAGGGGAGTAGTAGTACCGCAGTGGCCCATGGTAGTACCGGCCATGGTCGCGGTAGTACCGCAGGCCCTTGCGGTAGTACCGCTCCACGGGCGCGGTAGTACCGTGGCCTCTGGCCAGGCACAGCAGCATGAGCGGAAGTAGGGGCGGATGTAATTTTTTACATCCGCGCCCTATGCGGTAGTACCGCTCCCTGCTTGCGGTAGTACCGTGTCGGAGTTTTTCATAGATCGTTTCTCAGCGGAAGTAGTCACGGATGTATTTTCATTTGTCCGTGCCTTCCCAGCCCAGACAAGCCCTGCCTTGCGGTAGTACCGCAAAGGGGAGCGGTAGTGCCGCTCCGGCGGTTCTACCACTTTTTGCGTCAACGCATCTGGGCTGGTCTAGCTCCTACCGCGCATGCGGTAGTACCGCATGTCTGGTGCGGTAGTACCGCACGTCACGGGCTGAGTAAGTGAATAACGATTGGATTTGTCCTATCACTATAAAAGGGGAGTCTTCTTCTCCAAGTTGACCACCTCTTCCATCCCTAAGCTCCATTGTTGCTCTAAGCTCCATTTTCTCCCGATCTCTCTCCCTAGCCAATCAAACTTGTTGATTTTCTAGGGATTTGTTGAGAAGGCCCCAATCTACACTTCCACCAAGAGAAATTTGACCCCCCCACTAATCTCTTGCGGATCTTGTTACTCTTGGGTGTTTGAGCACCCTAGACGGTTGAGGTCACCGCGGAGCCAAATTCCATTGTGGTGAAGCTTTGTGGTGTCGTTGGGAGCCTCCAATTAAGTTGTGGAGATTGCCCCGACCTTGTTTGTAAAGGTCCGGTCGCCTCCTCCAAGGGCACCAATAGTGGAATCACGTCATCTCTCATTGTGTGAGGGCATGAGGAGAATACGGTGGCCCCAGTGGCTTCTTGGGGAGCATTGTGCCTCCACACCGCTCCAACGGAGATGTACTTCCTCTCAAAGGGAAGGAACTTCAGTAACACATCCTCATCTTCACCGGCTCCACTCTTGGTTATCTCGTACCTTTACTTGTGCAAGCTTATATTGTGTTGCATCCCTTTCTTGCTTGTGTGCTTGTTGTTGTTGCATCATATAGGTTGCTCACCTAGTTGCATATCTAGACAACCTACTTTGATGAAAGTTTAAATTGGTAAAGAAAAGCTAAAAATTGTTAGTTGCCTATTCACCCCCCTCTAGTCAACTACATCGATCCTTTCGATTGGTATCAAAGCCTCGTCTCTCTATTAAGGACTTTGCTGTCCGAAGAGTATGGTTGACACCGTAGATGGTGAGGAGGAGCACCCCGGTGTGATTCCGTCCTCGTCTACGATGGGGGAACCTTGGTCTCACGTGAGGAGTTCAATGTGGCCTTGGACACATTGAAAACCTCCATGATGGCCAAGGTCAAAGGCATGCTTAAGAACTTTCTTGATGGTCTTAACTTGTCCACCGCACCGTTGGAAGTGGTCGATCCCACTAACAAGGTGACGAATGCTAACTCCGACAAGGGGGGAGATTCTAGTGATAAAGTTCCTTTGTCTAGTGGTAAAAGTGGAAACGGCATATTTGCCCATGTTGAGCCTCCTCTTACTTATGGATGACCGGTTCCCTCCACTCATTTAAATTATGCGGGTTCTCCTCCTAAGATTATGAAAAATGAGGATTTTGACTCTTGGGTCTATCGCTTTAAACGTCATTTAAATCATGTCAATACTAATCTTTGGAGAATCATTGAGCAAGGTTTCTATTAGCATGACCCAAGCAACTTCATCCCTAGATAAGCCGCGGATCATCAATTCAACGAGAATGCTCTCTTCATCATCCAAGATGCAATTCCTTCCAAAGATATTGCACATCTTCGACCTTTCACCGTGGCCAAGGAAGCATGGCACCATGTTGTTTCCCTTTACAAGGGAAGCGCAAGCATTTAACGCTCCAACTATGAAGTGGTGCAAGATGAAGCCAATGAGTTTGCAATGAATGAAGATGAAGAACCTCGTGAGCTTTACCGGAGATTAACCACTCTTGCGGTCTCACTCCGAGATCATGGGAGCAAGGATACGTATGATGATTGGATCAAGCGCATGTTCCTCAAGGCCATGGTGCCTTACCACAAGGCCATGTTCTCTGTCATCCATCAAATGCCGAACTTCCGCACCTTGTCCTCAAGTGAAGTGTTGGATGAGTTTGTGGCTATGAGGATCTTGGAAAAGACCGCCGACAATGCAATGTTGCGTTCTCAAAGAGCAAAGAAGCCCAACCTTGCCTTGTAGGCCAAGGCCAGTGTAACGCCCCGAGACCGATGTGCCAGGTGTCGTCCAGTTATTCACTATCGTTACCTTGCCATTGCTTGCGTGTCATGCATTGCATATCATGTCATCATATGCATTTCATTTGCATACGTGTTCGTCTCATGCATCCGAGCATTTTCCCCGTTGTTCGTTTTGCAATCCGGCGTTCCGTTCTCCTCCGGTGGTCATTTCTACCTTTCTTTCATGTGTGTGGATTAAACATTTCCGGATTGGACCGAGACTTGTCATGCGGCCTTGGTTTACTACCGGTAGACCGCCTGTCAAGTTTCGTGCCATTTGGACTTCGTTTGATGCTCCAACGGTTAACCGAGGGACCGAAAAGGCCTCGTGTGTGTTGCAGCCCAACACCCCTCCAATTTGGCCCAAAACCCACCAAAACCTCTCCCATCTTCTAGAGCGTTCGATCACGATCGCGTGGCCAAAAACCGCACCTCATTTGGACTCTCCTAGCTCCCTCTACATATATATATGTGATCGCCTCCGAAATTCGCGGTCTAACCCTAGCCCCCTCCCTCTCCTCGCGCGTCGGACAAAATCCCCACCGCCCGGACATGTACGACCGCCGCCTCCAATGAATCAGCCTGCGCCACGTCACCTCCGCCAGCGCCCCACATCGTCGCCGTCGCCCGGGGCCCAGATCCGGCCCGCCCCGGGGCCGAACCGGGCCGCGCCAGGCCCGCCCTCCGCGCCGTCGCCTCGCCACTCGCCGTTCACCGCTGCCGCCGCGTGCCTCCTCTCGCCGGCGCTGCGCCGCCGAGCCCGCAACCCCCGGCCGTCCGCCAGAGCTGCGCCGGGCCGCGCCAGGCTCGCCGCCGGCGCCACCTTCCTCGCCGCCTCGCCGGCGCGCGCCACCGTCGCCGTCGTCGCCCGGCCCCGGATCCTGCCGTCCCCACTTCTCCGGCGACTTCCCTCATGAACTCCGACGAGCTACAGTGCACTCTGGTCCTCCTCGGTTTCCGCGTCATCCGGATCTGGATCTAGATCCTTTTGAGGGTTGACTTTCTCCCGAAACCCTAGCTCATGTGCTCATCTTCATCATGCTATATCTCCGCATCTGTAGCTCCGTTTTTGACATATAGCATATCAAAATGTTCATCTCAGAGACTACATCATTTCATTCCATTGCATCATTTTCATTTGAGTTCATCTTGATGCCCTAAATGCTGTTAGAAAAGTGCTACTTTAGATAATTGTCAGATCTGCTACTCCATTTAGACATTTGTCATTTTTGCCATGATTAATGTGTGCATGATATGCCCATGAGCTCTACATATGTTTTGTTAAGGGTTTTGTCATCTTTCCAGAGGTGCAACCCATGTATTTTTGTGATGTGTGTGGTGACTAGCACAAGCTTGCCAAGTGAGGCACTTGGTAATTCTATTTTCAGGGACTTAGCATTTCCACTAAGTCCTTGAGCTGTTTAGTTCATGATGCCATATGTTCATGTTGTTTCCTAGTGATCCATGCCTCTTTTGAGGATGATCAGTAAGGATGTTTTGTTAATCTTGTAGTGCTCTATCCATTCATGTCTTTGTTTGCAATTATGGAGCACCCTAGCTTGAGTCAATCGAGCTCTACTTTTGCTACTTTGTGAATCTGGGCAGATTGTCAACTTGTTTGCAATTTTGCTGAGGATGTTGTAGTTGATCCGTGCATGCTATGTTAGTGTTCTTGCCATCTATAGCTTGCATTTTCTGTAGTCTTAATAGGTGTATGCTTAGATTATCATGACATGCCCCGTAGTGAGTGCATCGAGCTCGTAAACATGCCTACTTGAGTTATGTTTCAGCATGTGCCAGTTTTCACTAAGTCTGATAACTGATTATGTTTTTGCCATGTTCACATGCTTGCAAATGTATTTTGTGATCCCTTTTGGCTCAAGGTCACTAAGGGACTTTTGTTAAGCTCTTTGAGTAGCTCCATGCCATGCTTTACTTTGTCATGTTCAGGTCTTGTAGCATGTAGTTTTGTTGCTCCAAAGTGTGCTATCTGATCTGAAATTCCAGAAAAGTGTTAATTTCACTAAGTCTGAGATCTGTTTGCCAAATGCATTTTTACCATGCTTGTTTGAACCTATTAATGGATGAATTGGCCGTAGCTCAGTGCTAGACTTTTGTTTAGCATCTTGAATGCATCCCTGACATGTATTTTGATGCCATGTTTGGGTGCTGTAGCATGTTCATCTCATTGCATTTAGATGGCTACTTGCTGTAAATCGCAGACCGGTGTCATATTTGAATCGCTTGCCATTTCCAAACTGTAACTCCGATTCCGGTGATCTTTATATCGTTTTCAAGCGATTTCATCTCATCTTTCCAATGGCACTCTTGGATTTCCAAGTTGAGGCCAAGTTCATTCTTTCCTTTGCAAATCATGCATATGCATCGCATACCGCATCTCGCACATCATACCATGTTCATGTGTGGTTTGTTTACTATGTTGTGTGCTTCTTTCCAGTGTTTGCTTCTTCGGGTTGATTCCGGTAATGTCGTGTTTGTGAGAACCCGTTCGTCTACGTCCGTTTGTCTTCTTCATGGACTCATTCTTCTTCCTTGCGGGATTTAAGGCAAGATGATCATACCCTTGAAATCACTTCTATCTTTGCTTGCTTAGTTGCTCGCTCTTTTGCTATGCCGATGCTGCGATACCTACCACTTGCTTATCATGCCCCCTATGTTGTTGAACCAAGCCTCTAACCCACCTTGTCCTAGCAAACCATTGTTTGGCTATGTTACCGCTTTGCTCAGCCCCTCTTATAGCGTTGTTAGCTGCAGGTGAAGATTGAAGTTTGTTCCTTGTTGGAACATGGAGATGTTGTTCCTTGTTGGAACATGTTTACTTGTTGGGTTATCACAATATATCTTATTTAATTAATGCATCTATATACTTGGTAAAGGGTGGAAGGCTCGGCCTTATGCCTGGTGTTTTGTTCCACTCTTGCCGCCCTAGTTTCCGTCATATCGGTGTTATGTTCCCGGATTTTGCGTTCCTCATGCGGTTGGGCTATAATGGGAACCCCTTGACAGTTCGCCTTAAGTAAAGCTCTTCCAGCAATGCCCAACATTGGTTTTACCATTTGCCACCTAGCCTTTTCTTTTCCCTTGGGAGTCGCGCTCCTGAGGGTCATCATTATTTTACCCCCCCGTGCCAGTGCTCCTCTGAGTGTTGGTCCACCTGTCAGCTGCCGGTGGCTACCAGGGGCAACTCTGGGCTGGCCTACCCGTACCTAAGACAATTTGAGTGTGCCCTGAGAAAGAGATATGTGCAGCTCCTATCGGGATTTGTCGGCACATTCGGGCGGTGTTGCTAGTTTAGTTTTACCCTGTCGAAATGTCTTGTAGAACCGGGATACCGAGTCTGATCGGAATGTCTCGGGAGGAGGTCTATTCCTTCGTTGACCGTGAGAGCTTGTGATGGGCTAAGTTGGGACACCCCTGCAGGGATTTGAACTTTCGAAAGCCGTGCCCGCGGTTATGGGCAGATGGGAATTTGTTAACGTCCGGTTGTAGAAAACCTGAAGTCGACCTTAATTAAAATACATCCATCGCGTGTGTAACCATGATGGTCTCTTTCCGGCGAAGTCCGGGAAGTGAACACGGTTGTTGGAGTTATGCTTGACGTAGGTTGTTTTGGGATCACTTCTTGATCATACTTTCTCGAACGTGCTTTGCCTTCTCTTCTCGCTCTCATTTGCGTATGTTAGCCACCATATATGCTAGTCGCTTGCTGTAGCTCCACCTCATACCTTTACCTTACCCATAAGCTTAAATAGTCTTGATCGCGAGGGTGCGAGATTGCTGAGTCCCCGTGGCTCACAGATACTTCCAAAACCAGCTTGCAGGTGCCGATGAGTCCGTGCAGATGACACAACCAAGCTCAGGAGGAGCTCGTTGAAGATCTTGTCCTTTGTGTTGTTTCGTTCTAGTTCATCAGTAGTGGAGCCTAGTTGGGGTCGATCGGGGACCTTTGTCGCATTTGGGGTTCTTCTTTTATTTTGGTTCCGTAGTAAGACCTTGTTTGTATCTGGATGATGTAATGCTTTATTCATGTAATTGTGTGAAGTGGCGATTGTAAGCCAACTATGTATCTTTTCCCTTTATGTATTACATGGGTTGTGTGAAGATTACCTCACTTGCGACATTGCTCTCAATGCGGTTATGCCTCTAAGTCGTGCTTCGACACGTGGGAGATATAGCCGCATCGAGGGCGTTACAACCAGTGTGGAATAAGAGGACGAAGAGGAAGAAGAGGACGAAGAGGAAGAAGAGGAGAGCAACCCCAAAGATACGAAATATGCTTATCATGAGCACATGGCTCTCGCTTCAAGGCAATTTTGGAGAAGAACACAAGGCCCAACTTCAACAAGAACAACTCAAGTGGCATGAAGGGCAAGAAACATGTGAGGACTTGCTATAATTGTGGCAATGTGATCCATTTTGTTGCGGAGTGCCCATATGAGAAGAGGGAAGACAATGGTGACAAGCTCATCCGAAAAGACTAGGCCAAGTCCTTCCCCAACAAGAGCAACTTCACCAAGAAGACTCCTCCCAAGGGGTTGATGGCACAGGAAGAGTACAATGAGGATGATGACGATGATGAAGATGGTGAGACGGTTTCCATGGCCTCCATTGCCATTGCAAAAACTCCACGGGTGTCGCTCTTCGACTCACCCAACGAGAACATCACCGCTAAGTGCCTCATGGCCAAAGCCACCAACAAGGTAACCCCCAACATCAAAACTACCATCACTACTAATCCCTCTTTGACAGCTTGCATTGATGAAAGTGAGGGGTCTAATGAGGAAGAACATGAATTTGAGTCTTTTATGAGTAAGCTCAAGGGTAAGTCCAAGAAGCACTTTGTTGCTCTCTTGGAACAACTTGGTGAAGCCAATGACATGATCGAGGCTCACGAAGACACCATCTCTAAGATGGAGGGACATAGTCATGACTATGCCGATGAGATATCGGATCTCTCTAATGCTCTTGAGGAAGAGCTTGGTCATCCTTTGGCTCTTGAGTAGTCACACAATGATGGCCATGCTAAATTAAAGAAAGATCTTAATCATGCACTTGTTGTATCTCGTGTGCTCAATTCCGAGAAGGCCAAACTTGGGGTTAATCTTGCTAGACTCAAGGAGGAGTTTGATATACTCGACAAGGATCACAAAGCCTTGAAGGGTGCTCATGCTAGCGTCAAAGAGTCTCATGATCAACTCCAAGTGAAGCTAACTAAGGAAAAGGCCACTTTTCCTCATATGGTCTTAATTGATAATGCAAATGCTACTAACCCATGTTGTGCATGTGCATCTTGTGGAGGAGAATGCTAAGTTGAAGGAGCAACTTGAGAAAGGCCTTGTGTCTTGCATACAAGGTGAGAAGAACCTCAACGGCCTTTTGAGTAATCAAAAGGAAGTTGTGGGCAAGGAGGCACTAGTATGCATTGGTCCTAAACAAACGGTTTTTAACCCCTTTCCGCGACGACATTTGGAACAGTCGCCAAGTGAGTGTGGGCGATAGGGGGGGTCCTTCCCACACGACCCAAAAACGATTGGGGATAGGCCCTCCTGACACACACGCTCGGCAAAATGAGGTCGTGTCTGACCGACGAGCGCTCAAATACGGAAATATGTACAGTAGAGCTAAAAAATACAATTATACGGTGAAATTGTTTCCGGTCGCAAGTACATCCCACACAGTCAGTCCCCGCTAAACGTTTTCGTTCGTATGTACATCCCACATAGTCGCTCCAAGGGAAACGTTTCCATTCACAGGTACTGTCGTGGTTTTTTCACGGTAGATGTCCTCGTGAAAGGACTTAGTCATGGAGCCATTGCAACGGGTTAGCTTGAAGGGGTTAAAGCGGACACAGGGACGCAAGAGAGTTTATACTAGTTCGGCCCCTTCGGTGAAGGTAAAAGCCTACGTCTAGTTGTGATGTAATTGATGGGGTTTCGATGACTAGGGAGCAAATAAGCTTCGCCTAAGTCTCGAGTTGTTGTCTGTTGTCCTTGAACCGCCGCCGGGTCGTCCCCTTATATACACGGGTGACGCCCGTCGATTCACAGAGTCCCAATACCAGCTCATAGATGTGTCCGGTTTGGTCTCTACTTATTCCTAACTTACAATACAAGTTACATACCAACGCCGGTTTACGGCTACAGGCCTTGAACCGACTATGGGCCTTGAGCCCTCATCTGCCTTCTTGGGCTTTAACATAGTTAACTACTGATGAAGTTAACCCGGCCCAGATAGGCCGGTTTACGCCCAGTAGTGATATCCCCAACATTAGGCCCCAGATTGATTTGAACAGGTTCATGTCAATCCTTAGCAAAAATCTCCCTCTTCAACATCTTCGTGTGGTTTGTTGAACCGCCGTGATGTCATCTTCTCTAGTTGTTGTAAACCGGCATGACGTCACCTGTTTTAAAGAAACTTATCCATGGTACCTTTTTTGTTTAATAGGTCTGCGACAATTGAGGCGACTGCTTCGTTTCCAAACCCACGGTCCCTTGATCTTCGCACCTGGCACATGTCCCTTGCCTTATAAATAGGACCGAAGGGTCATTTCTTTTCCCCTTCGTGCCCTTCTGCTTCGTCTTCCCCGCGTCGTCCAGCTTTGGAGCTCCGCCGCCGTCGACGACCTCTGCTCCAACCTTGGCCGCTGCATCACCCTGATTGTACCAGAGCATCGCGGCGACCTTCTGTTTCTTCCTCGGCTCCGGTGAGTTCTTCACCTTTTCCTCCGTAGATCCGTTCTAAGGTTTCCAAGTTCTTCAGTGTTCATCGTCTGCTTCGTACTCATATGATAGATCTTAGATGAACCTGTGAATCTTTGCTCTATGTAGCGGTAGTTTTTAGTATCCGCCTTCACTTACATGCCTCAAGACCATATACCTACCTGTATCTCTGCCCATTGATTCGGTACTGTTCTTTTTGAGCTTTTGAATATTTTCCTTCTTTTCTGAACTTGCTTCAGATCCATCGCTGTAGAGAAATCTTGTGAAATCTGTTTTTGTACACTTACCCATTCGCAATCTCACTTGTTTCAATGCTTAGATCCGGCGGTTTAACTTGGTGTAGAAAACATTAACAACCCAGTATATACCATTAGTCCCCTTGTTGAACCGCCAGATGCTGTTGCTTCATAAAACTCCGGTTTAGATAGAACTGGCTCCGATTTAATATTGGACATGCCAGTGTACTTTAATCAATGCATTCTTGAACCGGAATCACCTATTTTGTAGATTTCATCATGGCCAAGCAAGTATATGAGTGCAATTGGGTCCCTTCTCGCGTCACAGAGACTGAACTGAACAACTTAGTCCTGATCGGCGCTTTAGGCAGCAAAAATACCATCCATTGGAGGGTCCCTGGCGAAGAATGCCCTCCCACACCTCAAAAAGGAGAAGTCGTCATTTTCGTAGATCACTTAGCCCGGGGCTTTAAGCCGCCCGGTTCTAAATTTTACCGGGACGTTTTAGGCAATTTTCAACTCCACCCACAAGACATTGGCCCCAACTCTGTTACAAACATGTGTCACTTCCAAGTACTCTGTGAGGCATTCTTTCAAGACGAGCCCACAGTGGAGTTGTTCAGAGACTGCTTCCATCTAAACCACCGTACTGAGTTTACTGACGGTTCCAATACCGAATTGGGTGGTTGGCGATTCAGAAAAGGAAAGAAGTCACATACCCTCACGCGAAGCTGCACAGCCACCCCAAAGAGTGGAATCAAACATGGTTCTATTGCAAAGACACCTCCCCTGCCGGTGAAAATCCTTTGCCTGGCTTTCGTCCGGAGCGGCTTAGCAATACACACCCCTTTCCGCAAAGGCTGACTGCCAAGGAGAGAAGCAAATACGCTCCTCAACTGTCCAAGCTCAGAGCCTTCATGGCCAATGGTTTAACAGGAGTTGATCTCGCTCGCTGTTGGATATCATGGAGCATACTGCCCCTTAGTCAGCGCTCCGGTTTGATGTGCGAGTATACTGGCAGTGTTGATGACCCACTACGACATGCTAACATCCAACTCACTGATGAAGAAATCACAGAGGCTGTGAATAAAATGCTGAATGAACCGGAACACGTCTGTGCTCGAACCGGCCTGCTTCCCTTCTGTGCCACCAACAAACCGCCAACTGTAAGAGTTTGATCTTTCCTTTTACTGAAACTGTTACTGATATATCTGGTCATTTTTTAATATCAGTGTATGTTCAAACAGGGTAATGATCCGTTTTGGAGCAAGAAACTTCCACAGGAAAAGCCAGAAAAAGCAGACAAACCGGAACGACCAACCCGGCAAAAGACTAAAGTCGTGAAACGGTATGCTCATAAGAAGAAAACCACCGTGTCTTCTGATCCGGCCCCTGATGATGATGTGGGTAATCCGGACTTTGAGGTAGAGCTTGATTCACTTGGCTTATTTTTCATGTGCCTTATTGATGATGATATTTGTCAGGATGATGCCGAAGCTAGCCATGCTGATGCTGCAGAGGTAATTATTCTCTCTTCCGATTCAGACCCTTTGCCTTCACTAAAAATCCGTCAGGCAAACCGGAAGGTTAAATTTTCTCATCCTCTTGCTTACTTGGATCCCAAATTTCTTATGAAGACCCAACAGCACCAAGCTCGCCGCACAACCCGGCATAGTGGCCAGGTAGCTACCTCCGCCGGTTTATCGAACAGTCCGGTTCGGAAACGCCGTTTAGAGGTCTCTAATTTGCTTGTCAGTGCTTGTCCTAAAGCGGGCTGTTTTCGTCAACCTCTTAATCCATCTGACTCCAATTATCAGGTTACTTCTCACTCATCCTCCGGCGAGTCATCGGCTACTCAGCTGCCACCGCTCAAAATGGTGCTTGGGTAAGCTATACTTATCATAATATTTCCGGTACATCACCTTGGAACATATGCTGAATTTGACTTTGTTATTCCTTTCAGGGCCAAGCCTAGGCCAAGCAAGAAGGCTCGCCTGGATAAAGCGGTTGAGGAGGATGCCGTCCCTGAACCGGGCAAAACACCAGATCTTGAAGCGGCTATTCCTAAAGATATACCCAATGATCCACCGCAGCGAGATGACGATCTTATTGCTGAAGAGAGGCCTATTGACACCTCAAGTCCTGTCAACCAGCCCACAAGCCCCATCCGGATTGAGAAATCCACCAATCCATCAAAGCCTACTGATAAGCCGACGGCCCCAGTGCAAACCGGCGATGCCAAGGATGATGAGGTTGTTATTACTGGCATTGGTCGCACAGAGCCAGGCAATCCCGTTGCTTTATCCAGACACACTGGCAAGGAAGAATTTGCTGCCATTGGCAAGGGAAAATGGAATGCCGATCTGACAACTTATGCCGCTTTGAACGACCAAGATCTCCATTCTGGCTATCTGAACCGGCTATACACCAGCCGTGACTATGAAGCTGGTCTGGTTAATATGATGAAAGAGAAATTTGAGGTAACTTCCATGTGCTTTTTCCTGTTTGGATATTTCAATCTTGTTAACTCTCCTAGGCACAAAGGGCCGGTTTAGAATCTGCATCCAAACCGGGACTTGTTACTATAAATCCCAATGCTTCGGAACTCGCTGATGTAGCCCCCAAGGGCCGGTTTAACTTAGTGTAGTTAAACTGGGACTTTAAGTAATTGAGATCGCCGCATCAGAATATATTCGAGCAAATAGCCATTAGCCCCCAAGTGCCAAGTTGAATACTTGTATTGATCTTGGGACTTTATAATCAAGTGAAATATGAAGATCAAATAGACATTAGCCCCCAAGCGCCAAGTGCATAACTTGTTATGTGATTGGTGCTTCAATTCTTGCACTGCTTGCTGAATCATATAACTGTCTATATGCAGGCTGAGCTGAAGACAAAAGAGACCCAAATCGCCGATCTCCAAGAAAATCTGAAGTCCCAACAGACTGAAACCTCAAAAGCAAAAGAGGAGTTGACCAGCACCTTAAGCGTCATGGAACAGCTTAAGAAGAATTTCAACAAGGAGCGGGCGGATTGGGCTACTGAAAAATCCACTTTAACCAAACGAGCAGAAGACACCGAGGCTGCACTAAAACTGGTGGTGGACGAATTGGCCAGCATAAAGCGGCACGTGCATGCCATGACCGCTGCTATCTTTGGTAAGCCGGGTTGATTTCTGAATTGATTCGGCCGTCTTACAGAGCTGTCGGTTTGTTAACCCTTTGTGATATTTCAGGGACACGCATTGGTCACTTGGGGTCAGATGTGCGGAAGAAATTGAAAGCCGTCTACACGTTGATCGAACAACTGTACACTGGTGCACAGCGGATCATCTGTACTGCATCCCACAACAATCCGGCGCCCACTTTGATTCAGGATACTCTGAAGAAACTATCGGTGCTTCCTGCCCGGGTTGAAGAGCTGAAGAAATCTGCTGCTCGAACCGGTGCGATCAATGCCTTAATCCGGGCAATAGCTTGGGTGCCGGATTTTGATCCTATTGAAGCGGCTCAGGGCTATCCCAGCTCGAAGGAAGACGGGTCAGAGTTTAGTGAAGCGGATCTGCGAGCAATAAACTGGGAGGTGCGTCCGCTAGCTTGTCAATTGGTTGAAGAAGCAGACTTGTCTCACTATCAAGCCCATTATGACAATCGAAACAAGCGAGTAGCTGCACCAATTCATGAAGCGGAAAATCTTATCCCTCCAATCTGTAAGCATACTTACGCTCCCGATATTGAACCATCGTTGCTGATCCATGATGAAGCTGTCTTTCGAGCATTAATGGGAATCGACTGGACAACTGTTGATTTCCAGCCGCTGGGTAGAGAAACTGAAGTTGAAGCGGCGCGGGATGACCCACAACCATCAGGCCAGGCTGGTGACCAAGCTTGAACCGGAAGCCGGTTTAAACTGCTTCTCCTTTGAAAAAACAATGATCTTATTTTGGGCACTGTGTTGCCTTGTAATAGGCTAGCTGACACTCTTGATCTTAATATGCCTTCATGCATAACCACTACAACTTGTGCTTCCTTTGGGTGATGAACTTTCCAAAGTATTTTCTGCAACATAAAAAAATCTTAAAGTGCCACCACGATTGTACCGTCAGGCGGAGCATGATGTCTGCATATAAAATCAAAATATCTGAAATTTAAGCATATGATCAAATCTTTGAGATACATAATACCTGCCATCGTTGGGCATGAAGTTGGCTTAGCCAATCTTGAAGCGGAGGTTTATAAACTCACACTGTTGGAGGAGATAGCAGCTCCTGTATATAATGCCGGTTTACCATGTAAACCGTGTCGGGTTATAAGAAAACATCGTGTTACTCCATAATAGGATGTTAATAAAGAATCAAACTGGGCAAATAGTCTCCGGATTAAAAATGGACCGTGTTCCGTCAATTGACAGTGTGAACCGGTTTAAAATTTTGTCGGTTTAAAAAGCACAACAAAAAGAAAGAAATATCTATCAAAGAAAATTGTGAAGCAAAGGCAATGATAAAACCGTTTGCAAAAAGAGGCTTATTTGAGCCGATCAGATGGCGTTACCATGGTCGGACACGACCAAGCTCCCGATAGGTGTAGCTATGGTTCAAGTCAGCCAGGTCCCCAAATGAAACCGTGGAATTTATGCCGATCAAGAGGCGTGGCAATGGCTCGGGTTCGACCAAACCCCCAAGTGATTCTGTGGCCTTAGGCCGATCAAGAGGCGTGACTGGTTCAGACGTGACCAAGTCCCCAAGTGATCTGGTGGCTCTCGCCTATCAAGAGGTGTTGCATTGGTTCGGACACGACCAGGCCCCCAAGTGATATAACATGATGCTTTTGAAAAGCTAACTCAAGGGGTAAACCGGAGGCCGCTTTAGAACAACTCCGTGTAACCACACATGATGTAAAGGAACAGATACCCCGCTTTAGCTGAGGTTCCGGTTTATTATATTTAATCATAATATATACATCGCCGTAATATGTACATAAGTAGAGCCAATGGCTCAGGTATAGTAAGGCTGCAGATGAGCTATGTTCCACGGCCTGTTGGTCTCCTCCTCTGATGTACGTGAGTCTTTATGCTCTCGAATATCGATCAGATAGTATGACTCGTTGTGCAGATTCTTGCTGACCACGAAAGGTCCCTCCCAAGGTGGGGATAGCTTATGCATATCAGTCTGATCTTGGATGAGCCAAAGCACCAAATCTCCTTCCTGAAAGGTTCTCGTTCTGACTCGGCGATTGTGATAACGACGAAGATCCTGTTGGTAAATCGCCGAGCGGGTGGCTGCTATGTCACGTTCTTCGTCCAACAGGTCCAAGGCGTCTTGCCATGCTGTCTCATTGTCCGCTTCAACATAAGCCGCCACACGAGGTGAGTCATGACAGATATCACTGGGGAGAACCGCCACCGCTCCGTAAACCATGAAGAACGGTGTGTATCCTGTTGATCTATTGGGTGTAGTATTGATGCTCCATAACACAGATGGTAACTCTTCTACCCAACAACTCGGTGTTCTCTGCAAAGGAACCATAAGCCAGGGCTTGATGCCTTTCAAGATCTCTTGATTAGCCCTTTCTGCTTGACCATTGGACTGTGGGTGTGCCACTGATGAAACGTCAAGCCGGATGTGCTCCCGTTCGCAAAACTCCTTCATGGCACCTTGGACAAATTGGTACCATTATCTGTGATGATACTGTGTGGAAAGCCAAACCGGAAAATCACTTTTTTGATGAACTGAACCGCTGTGGCCACATCACACTTGCTAACAGGTTCTGCCTCCACCCACTTTGTAAACTTGTCAACCGCCACCAGGAGGTGGGTCTTCTTATCTTTGGACCTTTTGAAAGGCCCAACCATATCTAGCCCCCAAGTCGCAAATGGCCAAGTAATTGGAATCATTCTCAATTCTTGAGCCGGCACATGAGCACGTCTTGAAAACTTTTGGCAACCATCACATCGTGTGACCAGATCCTCCGCATTAGCATAAGCAGTTAACCAATAGAAGCCATGGTGAAACGCTTTAGCTACCAAAGATTTTGAACCGGCGTGGTGACCACAATCTCCTTCGTGGATCTCACGCAAAATTTCACAACCTTCTTCAGGAGACACACAGCGTTGAAGCGCCCCTGATACATTGTAATGATGCAACTCGCCATTGACAATAGTCATGGACTTGGACCGCCGGATTATCTGTCGGGCCAGAGTCTCATCCTCTGGTAACTCGCCCCGGTTCATGTACACCAGGTAAGGAAGCGTCCAATCCGAAATGATATGAAGAGCCGCCACCAATTGACACTCCGGATCAGGAATAGCCAAATCCACTTCACCAGGGAGCTTGACCGATGGGTTGTGCAGCACATCCAGAAAAACATTGGGCAGGACCGGTTTACGCTAAGAGCCCAGCCGGCTTAAAGCGTCCGCTGCTTCATTCTTCCGTCGGTCCACGTGCTCCACCTGATAGCCTTTAAAGTGACCTGCAACAATGTCCACCTCACGATGATATGCTGCCATGAGTGGGTCCTTGGAATCCCAAGTGCCAGATACTTGTTGAGCCACGAGGTCCGAGTCACCAAAGCACTTAACTCGACTTAGATTCATCTCCTTAGCCATCCGGAGACCATGGAGCAAGGCTTCATACTCAGCTGCATTGTTAGTACAAGGGAACATTAAGCGGAGAACATAACAAAACTTATCACCTCATGGGGAAGTTAATACGACTCCAGCCCCCGAGCCTTCCAATTGCCTGGATCCGTCGAAATGGATGGTCCAATATGTGTGATCCGGCTTTTCTTCAGGTACTTGTAGTTCCATCCAATCATTGATGAAATCAACAAGTGCTTGAGACTTAACCGCCGTCCGAGGCTCATACTTCAACCCGTGCGGCCCAAGCTCTATAGCCCACTTGGCAATCCGGCCAGTCGCTTCTCGGTTCTGGATGATATCCCCCAAGGGAGCAGAACTGACCACCGTAATGGGGTGCCCTTGGAAGTATTGCTTGAGTTTCCGGCTTGCCATAAAAACTCCATATACCAACTTCTACCAATGCGGATACCTTTGCTTGGACTCAATGAGTACCTCGCTGATGTAATAGACCGGACGTTGAACCGGATGCTCCTTGCCTGCCTCTTTTCATTCCACCACAATAGCCACACTGACCGCACGAGCATTAGCAGCCACATATAGCAACAGCGGCTCCTTGTCTATGGGAGCGGCGAGCACAGGCGGATTGGCTAATTGCCGCTTTAAGTCCTCCAATGCTTTATCAGCAGCAGAACTCCAGACGAATTGATCCGTCTTCTTCAACATCTGATACAAAGGGATTGCCTTCTCACCAAGGCGGCTGATAAACCGGCTTAACGCAGCAATCCGTCCTGCCAGGCGTTGAACATCATTGATACACTTCGGTTTAGCCAGGGAGGTGATGGTTGTGATCTTCTCCGGATTAGCCTCGATTCCCCTGTTGGACACCAGAAAACCCAATAACTTGCTTGCCGGTACACCAAAGACACACTTGGCCGGATTGAGCATCATCTTGTACGTCCTCAGGTTATCAAAAGTTTCCTTCAAGTCATCAACCAGAGTCTCCTTCTCTCTTGATTTAACCACAATATCATCTACGTAAGCATGTACATTGCGGCCAATCTGCTTGTGAAGACAATTTTGTACACACCGTTGATAAGTAGCCTGGGCACTCTTGAGCCCAAAGGGCATAGACACATAGCAAAAGGCTCCAAAGGGAGTTATGAATGCCGTCTTCTCCTGGTCCTTAACTGCCATTTTGATCCGATGATAGCCAGAATATGCATCCAAAAAACTCAAACGCTCACAATCCGCCGTAGCATCAATAATTTGATCAATACGGGGGAGGGCAAAAGGATCTGCTGGACAAGCCTTATTAAGATCTGTGTAATCCACACACATGCGCTAGGTGCTGTTTTCCTTAAGGACCAGCACCGGATTAGCAAGCCACTCAGGGTGGAAAACCTCAATAATAAAGCCAGCTGCTAAGAGCCTGGCTACCTCTTCTCCAATCGCCTTGCGTCTTTCTTCATTAAACCGACGGAGGAACTGTTTCACCGGTTTGTATTTAGGATCCACATTAAGAGTGTGCTCAGCGAGTTCCCTTGGTACACCTAGCATGTCATAGGGCTTCCATGCAAAAATGTCTCGATTCTCACGGATGAACTCGATGAGCGCGCTTTCCTATTTCGGCTCCAAGTTGGCACTGATCCTGAACTGCTTGGACGAGTCGCCAGGCACGAAGTCAACAATCTTAGTCTCAGCTGCCGATTTGAACTTCAGGGCCGGATCATGCTCCGTAGTTGGCTTCTTTAATGGAGTCATGTCCGCCGGATCAACATTGTCCTTATAATACTTCAGCTCCTCGGCGGTACAAACCGACTCTGCGTAGGCCGCATCTCCTTCCTCGCACTCCAAAGCGATTTTACGGCTTCCGTGAACCGTTATTGTCCCCTTGTAACCCGGCATCTTGAGCTGCAAATACACATAACAGGGCCGTGCCATAAACTTGGCGTAGGCCGTTCAACCAAACAGGGCGTGATATGGACTTTGGATTTTCACCACTTCAAACGTCAATGTTTCCGACCTGGAATCATGATCATCTCCAAAGGCCACTTCCAGAGCTATCTTACCAAGAGGATATGCTAACTTTCTAGGTACCACCCCGTGGAACACCGTATTGGATGGTTTGAGATTTTTATCTGTTAGTCCCATACGACGGAAGGTCTCATAGTACAAGATATTAATGCTGCTCCCTCCATCCATGAGCACCTTGGTGAACTTGTAACCTCCCACCTGAGGCGCCACCACCAGAGCTAACTGACCCGGATTATCAACTTGGGGAGGGTGATCCTCTCTGCTCCATATGATTGGCTGTTCAGACCAGCGTAGATAACGGGGCACAGCCGGTTCAACAGAGTTGACTGCCCGCCTCTGAACCTTCCGGTCTCGCTTGTCCAAGCTAGTGGTGAAAACATGGTACTGCCCACTATTCAACTGCTTTGGGTTGCTCTGGTAACCCGACTGTTGCTGCTGCTGGTTGTAACCACCCTGGTTGTTTTGATTATTTTGATTGTTATGTCCGCCCAGATTACCATTGAATCCTGAACCGGAATTTCCTCCACCGTATCCCGGCCCGGATCCTGAGCCACCACCGGAGCCGTGATCATACCGGAAAGCATTAGAATTCTTGAACTCCTGCATAATGAAGCAATCCTTCCAAAGGTGGTTTGCTGGCACCTCCTTCGTCCCGTGCTTTGGACAGGGCTGGTTCAATAGGTAATTTAAGCGGTCCGGGTTAGGGTTGGGTGCTCCACTTTGATTCGGCGGTTTACCCTTGCATCGCTGACCCTTGTCCTGCGCGTTGGTATTAGCCACGAAGTCCATGTTGCCATCCGCTTTACGCTTGCCTCCGCTACCGTTACCTGCCGAGTGATGCTACTGACCTTTGGAGTTGTTGTTCTTCTTTCCCTTTCCTATCTTGTCATCATCAGACTCGGGATCCTTGGTACTATCAGAATCAGCATACTTTACCAAGGCAGCCATGAGGGTCCCCATGTCAGTGCAATGGCGCTTCATCCGCCCCAACTTCAGCTTTAGGGGCCCAAACCGGCAGTTGCCTTCTAGGGTTATGACTGCAGTGTCAGCGTTGATGCGGTCTGATGAATGCAACACTTGTGAGACCCAGCGGACCCAATGAGTCGTCGATTCTCCTTCCTCCTGGACACAGGCAGCTAAGTCCACTATCGACATAGGCTGTTTGCATGTATCTTTGAAATTGCTGATAAACCGGGCTCGTAATTGGGCCCATGAACTGATAGAATTGGCCGGCAAGCTTTTTAGCCCAGTACGGGCCGTTCCTTCAAGCATCATGGTGAAGTATTTTGCACACGCCGCATCATCCACATCAAGCATCTCCATGGCCATCTCGTAGCTCTCCACCCATGTCTCTGGAGGTTGATCCGTCGTGTAATTTGGTACCTTGTGCGGGCCTTTGAAATCCTTGGGCAGGCGCACATTGCGTAAAGTGGGGACAAGGCAAGGCACCCCCAAAGAACTAGAAGTAACACCAGGTTCGATCGAGATAGTTGGACGAACCGGCGTAAGCTGCTGAGCCTGATACTGTGCGGCTAACTCGGCCTTCCCGCGCGCTCGGGCCCGGTCCACCACTTCCTGAGCGTTATCCGCACCACCCGCCGGGTTGTTGCCACGGGGCGCCCCACGTCGTTCATGACTTGACACTGCCGGTTCATCCATATGCCTGCTATAGCTCCGGCTTGGACGAGGGGTTGAGTGGATCCGGTCACGGCTGTATGAGTATGCTTCCTGTTGGACCAAAGCTGTCCTAAGAAGCTCCTTGACCCGTCGCGTCTCTACTGCCTACGGCGAGTCACCTTCAATTGGAATGCCCTCCAGCCGTGTAGCAGTGGCAACGAGATTGTCCATCGGGTTGGAGTAGTGACCCGGAGGTGTTGAAACAACCTGAGGTATAACAGTGTTTTGACGAGGCAGATCCATCAGACGGGGCTGAACCGGCGTGCCGGTCGCAGGAGCTTCCACCCGGTTTACCTCCAGCCGATTACTGGTTCCGGCTCCCGGGGTGTTGAAAAGGTCTCTGGCCTCGAAAACCGAAGGCAAACGGGATCGGTACTTCCTCTTCATGACTTCATGCGACGCGTTCTGGTCCAACATGAGCCTGTAGGCTTGTGCATCTAAGGCAGCCCGCTCTGCGGTCATCCTGGCATTCTCAGCTACTAGGTCCGCTTTGGCCTGGGTGATCTGTTCCTTCACGTTTGCTATCTCCGCGTTGTGGACGTCCTGATCCGCCGGGTTAGCTTCTGCCATAAGCACAGCCAATGCATCAAATAGATCTGATCGAACTTGAGCCGGCGGGCGTACAGAGCCTCCTGCCCCGGCAGCCGTCGCCGCTACTGAACCGGAGGTTATTGGCGCAGTGGTCGAAGAATGAAGCGCTGCTTGTGTGCCGGCCATGAATATTCCAACTCGGTTGGGTAGATCAGAGGGGTCCGGAATACTGTCACCATCGGAGCAGCCCCCGATCCGGCCATCTTGTAGCTGATATAGAGATTCGGTTTCTCCGGTTGATGACTCGTTGTCAGAACAAATGACGGTCTCGCCGCGAGATTCCGATACATCTTCATAACTTCCTCCATGGATGACTCCCACGAAGGCACGCTTCACGGCCGGTTTAACCCGGGCGAATCGCGCACGCTGAGCCGTTTCAATGAGATCGGTGCAGATGTTCGGCTCAGGGCCCGGTTCACCGATTTTGCCGATGAAAACGTGTATGCCACCAAAGGGGACCCGGTACCCGTCCTCAACTGAGCCGGCCTCGAGGCCCCAGCCTGCATCGTCGATGTAGAGCTTGCCGTGATGACTCTTAGTCATCCGACCCACAGCGTAGCCCTCGAGTCCTTCAAACCGGCCCTCCAAGAACTTGAAACCATCGTGCGATAGCCCCATGGTGGGCGCCAACTGTCGTGGTTTTGTCACGGCAGATGTCCTCGTGAAAGGACTTAGTCGTGGAGCCATCACAACGGGTTAGCTTGAAGGGGTTAAAGCGGACACATGGACGCAAGAGAGTTTATACTAGTTCGGCCCCTTCGGTGAAGGTAAAAGCCTACGTCTAGTTGTGATGGAATTGATGGGGTTTCGATGACTAGGGAGCAAATAAGCTTCGCCTAAGTCTCGAGTTGTTGTCTGTTGTCCTTGAACCGCCGCCGGGTCGTCCCCTTATATACACGGGTGACGCCCGTCGGTTCACAAAGTCCCAATACCGGCTCATAGATGTGTCCGGTTTGGTCTCTACTTATTCCTAACTTACAATACAAGTTACATACCAACGCCGGTTTACGGCTACATGCCTTGAACCGACTATGGGACTTGAGCCCTCATCAGCCTTCTTAGGCTTTAACATAGTTAACTACTGATGAAGTTAACCCGGCCCAGATAGGCCGGTTTACGCCCAGTGGTGATATCCCCAATAGGTACATCACACATAATTTTTCCTGTTAAATCGTTTGCGTTATTGAATGTATCAAACACGGTCCGTAGAAGAAACTATGTGGCAAAGGCTGCCCATCACACATAGTTTTTATGTGGCAAACATTTGCGCAAGGTGGCCTAACGCAAACAGTTTTCAAGAGAAAGTCACGTGTGATTGTTCATTGATCCAACACGGTTTATTCCTAGAAACTGTGTGTGTTGCCTGAGGTCATCGCCCACGGTATTTTTTCAACAACCGTTTGCAATAGCAAAACCCAATTAGCATGCTAATTCGCCATTAGCAGGCTAATTGTCATATTATTAATAATCCATTTATTGATCTAATTGACATTCATATTAAGCACATAATATATTTCATTTCCATATTAAGGAAGCAGAATTTCATAATTGAAATACATCAGAGTACAACATGATATAGCTTCAGCACTCAGCTACCCCATCACACAACTGCACCAGCACCAAATTTCACAGGCAACATGTAGAACCTTTCAAAATTATCATCATAGACGGTATATAGACAGATGCATCTCATCTAGAAAACTGCTGAAGCGGAAGGCGAATATTGAGCCTTCATTCATGTTGAAGGTCTTTGCAACTTTAGGCCAGTGCATGTGGATGATTGATCGTCCGTCCTTCATCCTCTTCTGGAACACTTCAATATTGAACTTTGGGTGTTGTATGAAAACCTTCCTCGCCTCCTGACCATAGAGGTGGGTTGAGAGGTAATCATCAGTGAACTGCTTTGGAAAGGCCTGAAAACAAGGATGTGCATAAATATCTACTCTATATTGGAAATGGGGAAAAGGAATAAAAAAAGGCAAGGTATAATAGTTAGTACCATCCTGTAGTGAACTGATGTCTTCTTCATTGTGCAGACAAAGATCTTGTTGTTTTTTGTTGGTAATTTCTTTATCCTAACAATCTTTCTGAGTTTCTTGATTTGATTGATATTCAGGGAAAAGTCATTTCCCCATATGCGAAAAGGGTCGAACAGTGGGTCAAAACCTCTGACAGTAGGGCCTACATGTGCAAGACCAATTTGTTAAAAACCAAAATATTAGAATGGTTCCTGCAATTGCACAATAATGTGCTATTAGACAACGGACCATGCACGTGCTAACCTCGATTGTAAACCTCAGTGTTTCCCATTGTTTCCCTGCAACACATATAAGGTAGTTAGTCATCAGGTTAAGTATTTACTACAGCCAAATTAAATTTATTCCTCACATGGTATACAATAACATAATGCACCCACAACTATTGAACATCACATTGCAGAATTAAACCAAACAGTTAACTAAATACCACAACACAAATGAACCAAACGTTAACTGAGCACCACATTGCACAGTGTATAACCAAACCAAGCATGCTTGCCAACTTGAAAATATAGCAATTATATTCGTTTCTCATGTATTTTGTAAAGATAAATTCAATTTATTTCTCACATGGAAGACAATACAAAATTGCAGCCTGAAGAATTGAACATCACATTTGCAGAATTGAACCAAACAATTAACTGAAGACCACAACTAATTAACAAAATAGTTAATAAGTGAGCACCACACTGCATGACATATAGAACATATAAACTAGAGTAACAGATTGCAAGGTAAAATTAGATAGGACAATTCACTAGAATTTGTGAAGGAAATGCAGGAGCAACACACGCAACGGGTAAACCGAGCATGCTTAATCGGTGTAGCTATAAAATGGCAAGGTGCTCCTCCAAGATCTGGGGGTTGGCACGAATGGCAGCCATCGCGACCTCGTCCGCGCGTTCGGCCGCGATTTGCTTCTCCGCTGCCAAATGCTCCTTGAGATCCTGGCTATACCGCGTGCACCATGGCTTCGGGCTGCGCTTATTTGGTGGAGGGGTCAGTGATTTGGGTGGAAGGTGTCACGTTCGCGCCGGCGGTCGGGGCATGTGGAATGTGGAAGAAGGACGAGGATGGGCGTCGGGTGTGGATTACCTGCTTGGATAGACGAGGCCAAGCAGCGTGAAGGAGGGTCACCGACGAGGAGGCGGCGCTGCAGGCAAGGAGTGAAGGTTTCAACTTGTAAAGGAAGGCGGAAAAAGGGGAAATGTGGCTTTTGGTAAGGGGGGGGGGTAGGAAGGTAGATATTTCCGCAGAAGTTGAAAATTTGGAATCGCTTCAGCGAAAAAACTGGTGCGCAAAGTGTCATCAGACACGGTCCCTAATTCAGAACTGTGTACAATATGTGGACATCACAAACGATTCAGATAGCTTGACCCGTGTGTGATGAGTTTGAACGTCAAAAATTTTGGTTCGAATTTCCCTAGTTACAGCGGTCATCCACGTCATTGCATAATTTGGGTACACAAAGGAGACTAACTTCTTAATCAAGCAAGTTTAGAAATTAAACAGAGCTAGCTGACCTAAACATTACTCTAACAAATTAAAGACCGATGCTCTTAATTCAACAAAACAAAGAGTACTACTATGGCTGGTGCTCGTCGATCTCCGCCGCCGCCTCCATGTCCAGCTCGCGCCCGACGGTCTCCTGGGGAAGGGGCTCCATGGCATCCATCGCACCATACTCAGCAAGCATCTCGCCATCCGCGTCCACCATCTCTTTGGAAAAGGCTGCCACGAACTGGGCGTGGGCGGACGTGATCTGGGCTTGGACGGGCTCCATCATCGCAAGGTATGCGGTGGAGGAACGGACGGCTACTCAAATACTCTCAGCGATTGCCAGCTCTTCGGCCGTGGGTTGCCGACCGTTGTCGGAGAAGCTTTGTTCGATTTGTGCGGCGACCACCAGGAGCTAGGCGTGGGCAGCCTCGACATGGTCGTGGGCGGCCTCCATCAGGGCTAAGGCCGCCGTTGCGGAACAGACAGCTATCATGCCACTCTCGCCAGTTGTTATCCCTGAGCTAGATGTTGCTGCCGCCACCTGAGAAGCAACTACGGCCGTTTGGGCTGCCATGGTCGCCCGGTCTCAGATTGCGGCCGCGTTCATGCACCATGTTAGCACACGCATGGCGGCTGTGGCCACGCTCTCGCCGGAGTGGGCCACCGAAGTTGCCCTCACGACGCGGGTCCATGTACCCGTCTTTTACCGGCGATGATTGAACAGTGAAATGGTATTTGGGGAGCGAGCTAGTGTGCTTGAGACGCCGGCTGTGGACTGTAGCCGACGCACCTTCTTGCGTAAGCCATATGCGTACTATACACAGACGGTGCTCCAGGATATTTTGTGCTGCATCTCACATAGTTGGTGATAATAAACTGTGTGCGATCTACTTAATTTTTCATCTTGATTTGAATTACATAATGGGGTCACAACGACAATGGATGGTGTTTGAATTGCTAGACCTTTTATCTGGAGTGAACATGCAACTATATGTGTGTTGTAAAAGAATTGGAATTATTCAGGGTTCGTTTGAACATTTTATACATTAAATTGGTTTTCTAGCCATTTTAGGTGCACAATTCAAAATTAAACTACATGCGCATGCTCCGGTGCACCAACATGGGTTGTAAAATCATATATGTGTCCATGGTTTTATGCTTATCTCCCATGCAAGAAATGGGGATGAAATTCGAACACCACGACACCGTGGCTCTCCGGCAAACGTCGACGTACTTGCTTTTGTAATTCTAGTAAATCCAAAATTCATCTGGAATTCATGAAACTTGGCATCTATCATGGAGCAGCATCAACATGCTATGGTAAATTTTTTGCCCCATTTGGGGCATGTTTGGGCATAAGCTTCTCATAAACCAGAGCTTCTCGCACAACAAGTGTGATTGTTTCGGCAGGGAACGTTTCACCTTTCTGGACGAAACAATATCCGTTGCCTCTTCTCGATTTCAAATTTTTTCCTAGTGTCAACATAGAACAACAGGAGTGTTGTGTCAATTTTTGGGATTTTTCGGGGTTCGCTTGGACATTTTTACACATTAACTGAGTTTTATGTGCATTCATGTGCATAATTCAAATTTGAACTACATGCACATGCTCCAATGCATATAAATTAGTTGAAAATTCAAATCTGTGTCCTTGGTTGCCTGCTTAGGTCCCATGCAAGAAATGGGAATGAATGTCAAACACCCCGCCACCGTCACTCGGCCGCAAACATTGAGATACCTGGTTTTTAAATTCTAGTAAATCCAAAACTCGTCTAAAATTCATGAAACTTGGCATGCTATCATGGAGCGGCATCAACATGCCATGGTAAATTTTTTGTCCATTTGGGGCAGGTTTGGGTATATGCTTCTCACAAACCAGAGCTTCTCACAACAAGCATGATGGTTTGGGTAGGGAACATCCCACCTTTGGGGACGAAAAGATATCCATTGCCTCTTATTTCTTCCAAAAAATTTCTCGTGACAACATAGAACAACATGAGTGTTGTGTCAATTTTTGTGATTTTTTGGGGTTTGTTTGGACATTTTTATGCATTAACTGAGTTTTCAATGCATTTATGTGCATAATTCAAATTTGAACTATATGCACATGCTCCAGTGCATATAAATTGGTTGAAAAAAATCAAATCTGTGTCCTTGGGTGCATGCTTAGGTCCCATGCAAGAAATGGGAATGAATTTCGAACACCAGGGCACCATTGATTGCCGGCAAAACATTGAGATGCCTGGTTTTTAAATTCTAGTAAATCCAAAACTCGTCTGAAATTCATGAAACTTGGCATGCTATCATGGAGCGGCATCAACATGTCGTGGTAATTTTTTTGTCCCATTTGGGGTAGGTTTGGGTATATGCTTCTCACAAACCAGAGCTTCTCACAACAAGCATGATGGTTTGGGTAGGGAACGTCCCACCTTTGGGGACGAAACGATATCCATTGCCTCTTATTTCTTCGAATTTTTTTCTCGTCTCAACATAGAACAACAGGAGTGTTGTGTCATTTTTTGTGATTTTCGGGGTTCGTTTGGACATTTTTATGCATTAACTGGGTTTTCAATGCATTTATGTGCATAATTAAAATTTGAACTGCATGCACGTGCTCCAATGCATGTAAATTGGTTGAAAAATCAAATATGTCTCCTTGGGTGCATGCTTAGGTCCCATGCAAGAAATGGGAATGAATTTCAAACACCAGGACACCGTTGATTGCTGGCAAAACATTGAGATGCCTGGTTATTAAATTCTACTAAATCATAAACTTGTCCGAAATGCATGAAACTTGGCATGCTATCATGGAGCAGCATCAACATGCCGTGGTAAAATTTTGCTCCATTTGGGGCTGGTTTGGGTATATGCTTCTCATAAACCAGAGCTTCTCACAACAAGCATGATGGTTTGGGTAGGGAACGTCCAACCTTTGGGGAAGAAACGATATCCATTGCCTCTTATTGCTTCCAAATTTTTTCTCATGTCAACATAGAACAACAGGAGTGTTGTGTCAATTTTTGTGATTTTTCGGGGTTCGATTGGACATTTTTATGCATTAACTGAGTTTTCAATGCTTTTATGTGCATAATTCAAATTTGAACTATATGCACATGCTCCAGTGCATATAAATTGGTTGAAAAATCAAATTTGTGTCCTTGGGTGCATGCTTAGGTCCCATGCAAGAAATGGGAATGGATTTCAAACACTAGGGCACCGTTGATTGCCGGCAAAACATTGAGATGCCTGGTTTTTAAATTCTAGTAAATCCAAAACTCGTCTGAAATTCATGAAACTTGGCATGCTTTCATGGAGGGGCATCGACATGCCGTGGTAAATTTTTTGTCCTGTTTGGGGAAGGTTTGGGTATATGCTTCTCACAAACCAGAGCTTCTCACAACAAGCATGATGGTTTCGGTAGGGAACGTCCCACCTTTGGGGACGAAACGATATCCATTGCCTCTTATTGTTTCCAAAAAAATTCTCGTGTCAACATAGAACAACAGGAGTGTTGTGTCAATTTTTGTGATTTTTCAGGGTTCGTTTGGACATTTTTATGCATTAACTGAGTTTTCAATGTATTTATGTGCATAATTCAAATTTGAACTACATGCACATGCTCTAGTGCATATAAATTGGTTGGAAAATCAAATCTGTGTCCTTGGGTGCATGCTTAGGTCCCATGCAAGAAATGGGAATGAATTTCAAACACTAGGGCACCGTTGATTGCCGGCAAAACATTGAGATGCCTGGTTTTTAAATTCTAGTAAATCCAAAACTCGTCTGAAATTCATGAAACTTGGCATGCTATCATGGAATGGCAGCCGATATGATGTGATATTTTTGTGTCCATTCTGAGAGAAGGCGCAATCGAATAATGACAACCAACAAAGGCATTCTGAAAAAATACCTGCCACTTTAATATCTCAAACGTTTATATAATACAAACCGTGTGCGTTCTGTTAACCATTCACGTAACGCCATGTGTCTTGGTTTTAATGGCTGTAGCAGGTGCCGCGCGGACATCTGCTTGACGTTGACTGAACAGGAGGTGTGCGAGCACAATCCGGTGCGTAGGCTGACCGAGAGGAGTGCAAGCTGTCCTCGAATGCATAGGATCACCGGGAAGCGTGTGAGCTATACGCTGCGCAAGCTCACTGGGAAGCGAGCCCTTTGACTTCCATGGCCGCCCTCCTTCCTCTCTGTGCACGCACGCCCCTCAGCAGCATGGGACAACACCGTCAAATGCTACCTCTCAGCACCGCCAGCTGCCGTTCTCCTGCCTCCTGCCCGTCGACTCCGGGACGACAGGATGCAAAGTGAGAGCAGGATTTGTGCATCTCTTCAACGCAAATGTTTTTTTGGATGACCCGTGTGCAACCACTTACAAACAATTTGGTGCGATTTGCATCTGTCATATTGGGTATGTTACCATTTTTCAAACTGGAAAGATTAACATTTGTTGATCTAGTAACATTGCCATTTGTCAACCTTGTAACACTGCGATTTGTCAAAATATTAAGCTAAAAATCACTAGTAGTATCTAATTTTCCAACTAAAATCCAGTAATTAAGCATAGATTTCATTCATAGATTAAGCATCCATTCTCAATTTATACAAACAGTTCAAATCGATAGCTGAACCGGCCAAACTTTTCCCCAATTGTTGCCAACCACGTACTGAAATAGCTAGTTCAACTATATATACTAGCTAATTTTAGGTACGTTGTACAGTTCCACCACATCTATAGTCAGATGAACTGAACAAAATAGCCCCTAAATACTACTACTACTGTGGAGGGGCTTTGTACTACTTCCGGCTACCTCTCCTCTGCCGAGCGCGCTCAGTAAGAGGCGGCGGAGGAGGAGCCTACCGACGAGCTGGGCAACCGCAATACGGTGCCTGCCGTTGTTGCAGCTTCAGCGATGCTCACCTTGAACGCCCTCTGCCGCTCCAGACGACCCCTCTCAAAGCGGTGGTTCTCCTCGTAGATCTCCTAAATCCTCGCCTCTGAGGCGGTGTGTGCCACGGCCACGGCGGTGGTAAGACTTTTTGCGTGCTCGACGAGGCGCTCCTCCTCCTCCCGCAGGAACTCGGTGTAGCGCGCAAGGTCGCTGGCACACGTGCGGGCATCCACCTCTGCCTCCCGCCTTCGGGCGGCGGTGGTGGAGCGGGTAATGACCCCGGCGGTCGATGGTGGGCTGGCGGCCACGGCGGCCGACGATGGGGTGGCGGCCACGACCACCACCTCCCACCTTCAGGCCGCAGTGGCGGAGCAGGTGATTGCCACGGTGGATGGCAGTGGGGTTGCGGCCACGATGGACACCTCCCGCCTTCGGGCCGCGGCGGCGGAGTGGGCGATGGCCCTGGCTTCCGACAGTAGTGTGGCGGCAACAGCTGTCGACGGGCACCGGCGGCGGAGCGTGTGGTGGGTGTTCCGCGCACACCCAACAGGGATGCCACACGCACTACACTACGCCGGGGACTGCGCCGCCGCTGCGGTGTAGCCTCCCAGCTAGAGTTGTCCTCTGATGAGAGCGGAGTGGCTAAGCGACGACGACAGACCGGTGCCATTGGCGATTGTGGGAGAAGCAGATGAGATAAGCCACAGGAAGGGAGCGGAAAATGCGACGCAGGACTCGCCGGCCGTGAGGGTTTTTATAGCAGGCCGGTAAGCATTGGGATTTTGGGGGATTTCACCGAGTCGGGCGGGAAGCTTGCGCGGGAACCTACGAGGTTGCGCGGGAACATGCTCACCGACGATTCATTGGCGCCACCGTTTGGCCAAAAGAACGCCCCCGCGCTCTGCGCAAGCTTGTGCTATAAGCCGTCTACGGCAGTGGGGTAACAAGACATGTGAGAGGAGGACGAAAGGCCACGTACACATACAATTAATAAAGAAACATTTGCAATTTAATTACCTACTATACCCTCGTCCTGGTTTATAAGTATGATTTAACTAATAAAATATGAATGCATGTCGCCAAAGATTATATAGTTGGATTCGTATTTGAACATAGTTTCCAATTATATAATTTTTATAACATGCATTAACATTTTGTTGGTTAAATTTGAGGGCAAAGTATGGCACAGAGTATAAAGGGGACTATAGACTAGACGGAGGTGGTAGCACATGGCCGCTCTCTACGCAGTGACGCAACTGTCGGACGGCTTGTAGGCGACCATTTCCTGTGTGTTCAACTGCTCTATGTGTGTGGTTGCTTGCGGTTTAGGCAGCCGCTGCGCACTCTGCTCGCGTCCCGCCGCGCGCGCTCTACTCTCGCATATCTCCGGGTGCTCCGTCCTCGTCCCTCCACGTGCACTGCCAGTGTTTGGGGCTGGTGCACGATCACGCACGTTTGTGTGCATGCGGTTGCGCCGGGCGCGGCGTGACGATGCAGTTACCCGCTGCGAAAACTGCCATGCGGACGCGCCGAGAATCCACGCCGCTCGACCCCCTTTTATTCCTGCGGCCATTTACCTTCATCTCTCATCTCACACGACACAATAAGCGCACCCACAAGGACACATATAGAGAGGACATCCAGCGGTTCCAATGACGCTCCCCGTGGCTCCAATGGCGCTCCCAGCGGCCGATGATGACAACGGCGGGCAGTTCACCACGCAACACGTCGTGGACACCCACGTGAGGGGAAGCCTCTCTCGGTGGTGTACATGAATGATCCGGTCTCGGTGGAGAGCTTCATCCAAACTATGGAGCAGTTCCTTGCCGAGGACAAGTTCCAAGTGGCCGGCTTCGACCTCGAGTACACCATGGGTCGTGCCGGGCACGATTAGAAGTTTGTCGTTGCCTAGTTGTGCGTGTGACATGACGTCCTCGTATACCACTACCACCTGGCCACAACGCCTTGTGAGTGTTTCTCCAGGTTTATCAACAACTCCGACTACAGTTTCGCTGTGGTGGACACCACCAATGATCTAAAAGCGCTCAAGGTTTCGTGCTTGAAATGCCTGAATCTTGTCAACATCCAAAGCCACTGCAAGGTTTGGGGCAGCAACAAAAACGAAATGAACTCCCTAGTTGACCTCGCCTCGGCCATCATTGACCCCTACTACATGAAGATGAAGAATGAAAGCAATAAGGACACGAACGCATGGCACAGTGTGTGGCATAAGAGACTAGATGAACAATATGTCAAGACGCGGCCATGGACGCGTACACAAGCTACGAGATGTACAGGCCGATCGTTGACATGAGGAACTGTCTTCTTCCTGACCCATACGAGGGATCGAGCCACATAGCAGTGGCGGGAGCGTCACAAGAAGTAGATGACTAGACGATCGTTTCTCCTACTTTAGAATGCACACAATTGTTTATTGAGGTGTGCGCGAATGATTGTATAGTCACTTATGTAATTGGATGTTTATTTCAATTATATATATACATGTTATTCTACTGTAGACAGAGCAAATCACATGGCTTATTAGCAGCAATCGTCTGTGTTATTATTGGTCTTCGCACACATTTCTGATTACAGACCTGTTTGCCGCGTATCACACACATCTTTTGTTCCTCCTCATCCCAGACAGTTAATTGAACTGAACCGTATGCCCTGCATCGCACACGCAACTAAAATCTGAACCATCACTACTAGGAAAAGGCCTACTAATGGCGCACCGGTTTTGCCTACTATGCGCACTACCAGTGCGCCATTAGCATCACGCCACTAGAATTATTTTTTTCTAATGGCGCACCTGTGGTGCGCCATTAGAATCTGGTAACAATTTTTTTTTCAAATTTTTTTTAAATTTTTTTTAAATTTTTTTCGTTTTTTTCTTAATCTCAGGTCACTATGGCTTAATCTCGGGTCAATATGCTTAATCTCGGGTCAAATCGCACTGCATGGTCAAACTTCCCGAAAGGTCACCCATCCTCACACTACTCCAGCCCAAGCACGCTTAACTTCAGAGTTCTATCCAACCCCAGCAACAGCTCACTTCACAGGCACTTGTTGATATATCTAGCATATCAATCCTATTATACCTTGTTCATGTTCGTGGGTCTAGGACTTTGTTCATGTTCATGACTATGATGAAATTTTGAAAAATATTTCAAACTTCCCGGACATATTATGTATCATTTTTTGAAAAAAATTCAAAAAAAATTTTCAAAACCTTTATTTTTTTTATTTTTTTGCCTCTAAATCTTGAAAGCCCCGTAAATTCGGATGTAACTTTTCGAGTAGATGATTTTTCATATATAAAACTTTTTAATCCGAGTTCGTATGCAAAAGTTATGCCCATTTTACAAATTTCTAGAGAGATTTTGCAAATAAAGTCGAAATTTATATTTGTAAATTTTCCCAACAACTAGACCACATATCACATGGGAAACTTATTTTTTTTATTTTTTTGATATTTTTATCATTTTTTTATATTTTTTTAAACTGAAAAGGCGGTCCGGGGGGGGGGGGTGCATTCGGTGGAAGCCGGACAAACTAGTAATGGCGTACCGTGGGGTGGTGCGCCATTAGTAGTTAAACTAGTAATGGCGCACCACACCCACGGTGCGTCGTTACTAGTTTTAAAAAAAATATAAAAAAATTTGAATTTTTTTTGAAAAAAACTTAGTAATGGCGCACTAGTGGACAGTGCGCCATTACTAGTTAAAACTAGTAATGGCGCACTGTCCACATGTGCGTCATTACTAGTTAAAACTAGTAATGGCGCACTGTCCACAGGTGCGCCATTACTAACAAATTTTTTTTATTCTTTTTTACTTTTTTTTTTCAAACTTCTAATGGCACACCGTGGGTGTGGTGCGCCATTACTATGTCAACTAGTAATGGCGCACCGCACCCATGGTGCGCCATTAGTAACAAATTTGTTTTTTTTTTCAAAACTTCTAATGGCGCACCGCACACCAGGTGCGCCATTAGTAATATATTTCTAATGGCATTCCTGTATGTGGTGCGCCATTGCTATATACTAATGACGCACCATACATGTGGTGCGCCATTAGTGTCCATTTCATCTATAGCCGTTTTCCTAGTAGTGCGTGTTTGATGCATCCGTCATCGCAAACGTTTTGCACCTTTTTTGATGGTTTTTACACCCCCGTTTGCGATTATGGCATCACACACAGTTTCGTCGAAGGGTCTCTGATCATAGTATCGTGTTTGGACCATCCTGCAGTAGTGAGGGAATTGGGTTTGCTTCCAAGCCCAAGAATAAGAAGAAGAATGACAAGGCCAAACGACCTCCTCCTCTCAAGAAAACTTTTGTGAAGGAGGGAGAGGGTGCTTCTAAGTAGAAGAAGAACAATGAGAAGGGTGGTGATGTCAAGAAGGGCAATGCCACCTATCGTGGAATTGTCACGACAGATGTCCTAGTATGAGGACTTAGTCATGAGCCCAACGCATCTTTGTAGTAGCTTGAGAGGGGTTGAGCGGAATCGAGAGACGCAACGCAAGACAAGGATTTAGACAGCTTCGGGCCCCGGAAAACATCATCCGGTAATAGCCCTACATGCTGTTTGTGGCTAGATCTCATTATGCCTATGAGAGAGCCGCCGCATAAGCCGGCTCCCCCTTTATCTCTAGCCTTAGAGATTGTTTCTTGTTTTCTTGTCCCCCTTTGGGGAGCCCTGCCCCTCCTTATATATGTTGAAGGGGCGGCTTACATGTAGAGTCCTAGTAGGACTAGAACTAACTTATTCTTTATTACAAGTCGGATACAAGTACGGGTCTTGCTTCCTTGTGAAGGAAATACTCCTCATGCCTTCCGTCTTAATTCGGCCCACCAGAGTATAAGCCGGTCTACTGGGCTTTGGGCCTTGTCGTCTGTCTGATCCACCCGCCGGGTCTCTAGTGAATCACAATGTCCAGGCGGGTTACATGTAAACCGTCATGTCCGGGTGGATCGCCAGTAAGTCGCCTAGCTCCAGCCGGGTCTCTGGTGAGTCACCAAGTCCTAGACGGGTCATACTTTCGGCCGGGTCATACCGCGTTGTATATCCCCGACATTAGCCCCCAGTTTAATTTAGAGTTATCCATGTTAAACTGATCCTACAAAATAACTCAAGAACAAATTTGACAGGTTCTGCTCCGGGTTAAATATTCTTGTAAGCCGGCACCTGAACATCTTTAAGTCCTTGTCATTTCCGTGTTGATATAAATATGTCCATATCCCCATAGAAAATCTTCTTTAACTGCTATGCTTCAACTTTGTCAATGCAAATAATCCAGATATTTCTTTTTGAAAAATCCGGGTCAATAGGCCAGCTTTAGAATCAATTTGTTGACATTGGTCTTCTTGTAGAGAAATATAGTAAGAGATAATCCACTTGAGTCGGCCTACAAAATGCCGGCTTAAAAAATATTGGTCTTGAAATACTCATCTCGCTTTCAATCGGATTGAAGATGTAACACTTGCGGGTTTGTCATTACCAAAATTGCCAGATTATAAAATAGACGATGCTGGATCATGTAATTGTTGCTGATGCCGGGTTGATCTTATGATGATTCCGGGTCATAACTGAGAATTTTAAAGATTTCTCTCCCTCGTATCCATATTACCTGTAGCCCCCAAGTCTTGAGTAGAGCAAAGTGATGACTTAAGACTTGCTTCAATATAAATATTACCACTTTGAAAAAATCCATGTTGTTCATCTCAATCACTAGTCAGAACTGAGTATTCCACATATGTAGCCCCCAAGTGCCGGGTTGTCATGCTTGCATCAACCTGGGACTTGTAATTGCCTTATGCTCATAAAACTTCAACCAGTGTAGCTCCCAAGGGACGAGTCATTATGCAATAATGAGCAGGGACTTTATAAATATGATCATGTAGATTTGAACAGCAACGTGTAGCCCCCAAGGGCCGGCTCAGTAAGATAATATTGAGCTGGGACTTCATATATACTTCTTGGAAAAGAACATCATATGATGTGACCCCCATCATGGGGCTTGAACCCACGTCAACAAGGTTAAGAGCTTTGTGCTTTACCAACTGAGTAGTGGACCCTTCAATATAATGGATTAAGACTTGCGTATTTTGAATTGTTGATAGGAGCAATTGGTAGCCCCCAAGGGCCGGCTCATTACAATGTGATGAGCCGGGTCTTCAATAAGTTGAGCAAAAAAATGACTTTTGCATTAGCCCCCAAGTTCCATGGTGCATGCTGGCAGTGACATGGGACTTGCACATTCGATGTAATCTCAATTTGAATAATGTAGCCCCCAAGTACTGGGTCGTAAGCCGACAGCGACTCGGGACTATTCCTTTCTTGTAGAATAAATCACATCCATTGATAAAATAATATCCATTGCGCTGAAGCGACTTTGAAAACCTCAATGATATTAGTTACTAATAACCATAATAAAAAGCCAACCATGTTGGCTACTAACGATTTGAATAACCCGGTTTGAAAACCTCAATCATTCAATATCATAATGAAAATCTAGCCAAGTTTGGCTACTTAAAGATTCAAATACCTTATCTGTTTGACAAGTAAATCCGGAGTTTTAAATACCCGGCGGCTCTTGGCCGATGGCGATTTAATACGCCTCCATTGTAAGCCGGAATTTTTGTAACAAGGCGGCTTATAGCCTTTGAGAAAATCAAGAATTGATAACCCTTTTGATACACCAATTTCAATCTTTGATGATGGGCTTGAACTTAATCATTTATGTTAGTCATAGCTCTGTAAATCCTGCAGAGTTTAAACAACATATGCCATGGCGACTTAACGTCAAAAGCCAGGGCGGGTAATCACCCAAATGTAGTCTTATCCTGCATACAAGTAGGTCACAAGATCCCTTGGCGGTTTACCGCAGGGCGGGTCATAATATCTCACATATAACCACTGTGATATTGAATTTGTACTGCCGGTTTACATGACCTGTGCAACAAGGGTGATAACCCAATCCTTAGAAGCCAATGCTTCCACATAGATGATGATTGTCATAAGCTGGCGACTTATCATCGAAAATTAAACCGAGGTTAAATAGAAACCACTCATATACACTTTAGATATGATCAACAAAGCTTCAAGTAAAATCCAAAAAATTGTTTGCAAAAAGAGACTTCAATTTTTTTGAGGCTTTTGATTCGAATACGATCAGAAAACCGTTCCAAAGGGGTTAAGCTAAGATTCGAATATGATCATATAGCCCCCAGTGGCTTTGGCATTGCCGATCAAGAGGGTACCGACAGCTATGTTCTCTTTGGTTTGAATACGACCTATGTTTGAATAGGAAGCCCCCAAATGACCTTGAGAGTTGTTTAACGACGCTGATTTGAATACGATCCACGCCGGACCCAAAAGGGTTAAGCTATGATTCGAATACGATCAAGAAGCCCCCTAGTGAATTTGGCGTTGTGCCGATTAAGAGGGTACCGACAGCTATGTTCTCTTTGGTTCGAATACGATCTATGTTTGAACAGGAAGCCCCCAAGTGACCATATAAGTTTTGGCATTGCGCCGATCAAGAGGGTATTGACAACTATACTCGATGAGCAGGAAGTCCCCAAGTGACCATAATAAAATAAGCCGTAAAGCGGGATACCCATGTTTGAACCGTGCATCATGGCAGCAATCCCTTTTAGCACCTTTTAATCTTTCTTGAGCCGGATGTTTGAACCGCATTTGAGAGCTTCAAAACTTTGCGGGAGAGAGATATCTCTTGAACCGGATCTTGAACCGATAAATTTCTGACGGCCTTTAAAATTTCATCAATATGGCGGTGTCCTCCAGAACCGGGTTATCATTCCTTCCAATGACCCGGAGTTCCCGAGTCATGTCATTGTAGCCCCTGAGTCTTAAGATTACTCGAGGAGTTGGCTTGACACTCTCCATATTTGACCGTGATATAAACCGGTATGAGTCCTTCAACAGCGCAATGTTATAATAACCCCGTCCTGCATTGGAGAACTTACAAGCCAGAATAATTGCTCTTTTAAAGAAAAAAAATATAAAATATATGCTGGATGGATTTCAATGTTAGGCCGGAAACTATTCACCGCAGAGTTGATGATCACTGAAATCCATCACGGGTGAATCGACTGTAGGAGCAGAAAGATGAGCCGGTCACGGCGTTGTAAGCCGGTGCGGACAAGCAAGTTACCCTCCGTGTTGTAAGCTGGCATGGATGCATGAACCGGTCTCGCGGGTGGACGGGCGAGTCGTCCGTGGCGTTGTAAGACGGCGCGGACGGGCGAGTTGGCCGGCGCTTTGATGTAAAACCGGACTGTGGGGGACGGCGGCCTGTGCGCGCTTAGTGGGCAATTTGCGTGGTCCTAACAAGTTGATGCAGACTGGACCGCCGTGCGGTGGCTTGTTCATATCCATTGGGCAGCTTGCCTGAGCAGGTATGACCCTGATATGCTGATGCAGATTGGTTCGTAAGGGTAGCAACTTAAACTTGTCCATTGAACGATACAACATGGATAAGCGCCCGTGCAGAATAATACTGTCGTGAGCTCCATATCTACGACATAACACCACCTTGAAGTAAATAATTGTCCTGATGTACTCAGACGATATAAGATCTCATCATATCTGCTATGAACATGGAACAATTTGTCCTGTGTATAAAACATTGAGGATTTAAAGTATCATGATGAAATAAATAGGGTGAATAGCACCTGGTATTTTTATCGGATGGCATGAACGCTAATAAATAATGCTGAACATAGTCTGATGATTTTATGAAATACCACACCCGCTTGGTTGTTCTTTTGTTTTCCTTTGAAGTAATTATTGCCTTGGGATACGTGTCATACCAATTGAAGCCTTGCCACAAGTAGTACTAGTACTTGGTCGTATGCGTGCCACCATGAGCATGCATATACTTGAAACTTTAGGGAAGCTCGCTGATTCACTTTATCTCCAAATTTTCTAGTCTGAATCACGCAAGACCACTGAACGTGTTTGGACAGGCATCAGAATGATTTGAGCCGCCTCCCGTAAGTGAAAACATCGTCCTTTTATGCATCAGTCGGTGTCGTCATTCTAAAGAAAGTTAACCCCGCTGCCCAACCTTCTCTGTTATCATGGTGTTGGCAACAGTGTAGCCAATATTGACAGCTCCAATCGCCCAAAAAAGAATTGCAGACACAGGCGGCCGAAGCAACACAGCGGCTGAGCAGATGCGAGTCGAGGCCACAACAGCAGAGCGAATCGAAGCAAGGCAGCCTACGGCAGGCGGGTCAGAGGAGCGGGCGGCTCACGTCAAGCCAATGGAGGCACGTCGGCAAGCCCGCCATGAAGGCGGTTTAGAAGCAGAATAGCAGCAAGCGGGCTACGGCAGAATGGTCGCAGGTTATGGCGGTTTTTTGGCGACTCTAGGCGTGGTAGAAGAAATAGCTGACTGAGTATTTTCCTTCCTTCAGGCACCCGGCTGCAGCGGTTTGAAGAAACATGCAGAGCATGCGGGCGGGTCATAGGATCACAGCAGCGCGACCAGGCGTGATCGAGCTGACGCGGGGAGGCCCGCAGTGAGGCGGCTCTCATCACGACGCAAGGCGACAGTGGTTGAAGAGGCCCTCAGCGAGGTGGAGTCCGGCGGGTTATAGCAGCGGCGGCTCAGCACGACAAAGCGGAGGCGAGAGGTCGACTCAGGACCGGCTTGAAGCTGTGGGGCTGACTCGGAGGCGAAGCTGCCGGTCTGACTCGGAGGCGAACGCAGCCTGAGGCCATAGAGGCGGCACGAGGTGCACCGGTGGAAACAGCCAGGCAGCTTGGAGGCACGACGGCGGGTCGGCGAGGCAGCACCTCAGAGCAATCACAACGAGAAACGGCAGGGCCGGCTCCGCGGCATACTAGCCACGATAGGGAAGGCGATATAAGCCAACAACCACAGAGCCTGGGAGGCACGGTGGTCACGGGGCCGGAACGGCGGCGGAGGCGGGCGCCTCAAGGCGAGGACACGGGCGCGGTCGATGGACGAGTCCGGGTCATGGCCGACCCTGTTTCCGGGTCTTCTGAGGGCACGTACAATGGTTTGAGAATATAGTCATCTTTAGTCTTACATGTAATTAAGAGATGACAAAAAAAATATCTACAACGGGTCATTTCTTAGCTTTATCTTTATAACTAGTTATTCCTAAAAACGTGGTGACACATATTGTGCTAAGATATCATCTCTTGTCCTATCTTAAATAAGAGAAGACAAGTCTTTTCTTATGAGTTCTCTCTCCTCCACCTCATCATTTATCCTACATGGCACTCCTAAGATAGCACCATTGTACATGCCCTGAGTGAATCCACCCCCGTGTTTTCCTTCGAATCGTGGGCTTCCTTTTTTTAATATTGTTGGCGCAGTCCGGTTTAATCCCAGTATCTTTCTCTGACGCCTCGAGACTGTTGCGTCAGGTGTCTTCCATTTAATTCCTTTTGTTGCCTTGTTATTTGTTTGCGTGTTGCATCTTATCATGTCATCATCCGCATTGCATCATCATGTTTTCGAAACTTGCATCCGTCTGAGTTCCCTCAGTTCTATCCGTTATCCGTTTTAAGCCCAGACACACTTGCATGCGCCCGCGGCACGTCCGAATATTATTTTAGAAGTGGTCGGAAAATGTTTTCGGAATGGGATGAAAGTTGGCGTGCGGTGTTGTTTTGTTGTTAGTAGACTGCCTGCCAAGTTTCATCGCGTTCGGAGTCCGTTTAACGCCCCAACGGATAACTATAGTGACATTATAGTCGGTCAAAACGTCGGACGTTTTCGGTCTCCGGAAACAGTCGTCGGGCCTCTCCTCTTCTCTCTTCTCAGCCCTCCGCCTTTTGCACTAACTCTCACCGCCAGGCCCTACCTAACCTCTCTCGTCTGCCCGCGGACCTCCTCCCGCGCGCGTCCGAAATCTGTCCCGGACCCGACCCGGACAGTCGTTACCGTTGTGTCCGGATCATCCCCAAACATCTACAAAATGTCTCTGTTTCTTATTTAGACTTTCCTATCCTATCTATTCTCGACCGTCGGATTTTGATCGGATGAACCAACTCCCTTCTTTTCCATATATATATATATATATATATATATATATATATATATATATATATATATATATATATATATATATATATATATATATATATATATAGTCTATCCCTAGTCCATTTTGGACAACCCTAATTTTTAGGGATCCTACCCTAGCGCCGCCGCCACTCTCTCGGGATTCCCCCAGATCCAATCCAAACCACCAACCGACCAGCGCCACATCGCCTCCTCCTCCATCCTCTGTTGCTTCCTCGCTCGAACCCCCCTGCATACTCTCGTGCTTCCCGTGCGCCGCCGCAAGCAGCAGCGCCACCGGAGCTCCCTTCGCCATCAAGCAGTAGCAGGTCGCTGCACCTCTTCTCCATCCCCTCCTTCCTCTGGCTCTCTCATCTCTCTCCCGTGTTTCACCCTCTCTCTCTCTCCCTGTCTCGTTGTAACAGAGACCCCCGCAGGGTTCCCTTCGCCATGGACGACCTCCTCGTCGCCCGTCCGTCGCCTGAGGCTCCGCAGCCGTGCCAAGCTCGCCGGAGTAAGCACCACCAGGCGTCCCCGCACCCTATCTCTCTTCTCTCCAGCCTTTTCTCTCTCTTCCCCTTACACGTCTCTCTGTGATTTGCCGCAGCAGGGAACCGCCATCGCCTTCCTCCGCCGCCATTGCCCGTCCTCGACCGGATCCCGTCGTCAGGGCCCCGTCCCCGCCGCCGGCAACCCCAAGCTCCGTCGCCGTCGTCTAGAACAAGCCCATGCGCCTGCGCCGCCGCCTGCGTCCTCTGCTTCAGCCGCCGCCGACCTCCCCTGTTTCTGCCTCAAGCAGGAGGAGACGCTCACAGCGCCGCTTCGCTCGTGTTGACCGCAGCCGCGCGTGGTCTCCTGTGCCCTTGGGCCACTTCTTGCGCCAAGATCCAGCCCAGGCGCAAACTGTTGTAGCCCTGCCTCACCTCCTTGGGCCAGGCCCACTGGGTGAGAACCCCCCCTATGCACTTTGGGCTGGCCAGATTCGGCCCAGAGTCTTTTTTTAGGCTCTGGTGATTTTGTCTCTTATCCAAAGTTGGCAGTTTTACAGAATACCCCCTGTTCTTCATGCATTTCATTACTCACAAACGGTGCACCACATGTAAAAACTTTATATATGAAAAATTCTTAAAATTGTGTCTAGTTTCATAATATGTCACTTTGACCCATGTTTAAAATGATTAAATTGCTGTTTGTGTAGATTTACTCTTATGCCATGCTAAAACGGTTTAATTCATAACTAGTTAACCGTAGCTCGGTTTTAATTAATCTTTATATGTAAATGGGGTAGAATTTTGCCTAGTTTAACATGGTGGCTTTACTTTGCATGTTTAATAAATATAAAATTGTGTTTAGCGCAGATCAGTACCACAACCAAAATATGCACATGAGGATTTTTCCGGACTTGTTGCTTGTTGTTCCGGCCTCATTTAAACTTGCCTAGTTAGGTAGTTTTCATTTGCTTCACCCTCTTGCCATGCTAACAACATTTAATCTTGTTGGGTACATAAACGAGAGAGAACTAAATAAGTCATGTGGTGTTTTCTTCAGTATGTAACTCCGTTGCATAATGAGCTGCACTTAATTTGTAGTATTGTTTGTGCACATTTCCATGCCATGCCTCATTAAACCGGACATGCATCATACTTGATTTTGCATCATGCCATGTTATGTGATGGTTGTTTACTATGTTGTGTGCTTATTTCCGGTGTTTGCTTCTTCGGGTTGGTTCCGATAACGTCGCGTTTGTGAGGACCCGTTCGACTATGTCCGTTTGTCTTCTTCATGGACTCGTTCTTCTTCCTTGCGGGATCTCAGGCAAGATGACCATACCCTCGAAATCACTTCTATCTTTGCTTGCTAGTTGCTCGCTCTTTTGCTATGCCTATGCTGCGATACCTACCACTTGCTTATCATGCCTCCCATATTGTTAAACCAAGCCTCTAACCCACCTTGTCCTAGCAAACCGTTGTTTGGCTATGTTACCGCTTTGCTCAGCCCCTCTTATAGCGTTGTTAGTTGCAGGTGAAGATTGGAGTTTGTTCCTTGTTGGAACATGGTTATTTTTTCGGGATATCACAATATCTCTTATTTAAATTAATGCATCTATATACTTGGTAAAGGGTGGAAGGCTCGGCCTTATGCCTGGTGTTTTGTTCCACTCTTGCCGCCCTAGTTTCCGTCATATCGGTGTTATGTTCCCGGATTTTGCGTTCCTTACGCGGTTGGGTTATAATGGGAACCCCTTGACAGTTCGCTTTGAATAAAACTCCTCGAGCAAGACCTAACCTTGGTTTTACCATTCACCACCTAGCCTTTTTCCCTTGGGAGTCGCACATCCCGAGGGTCATCTTTATTTTAACCCCCCGGGCCAGTGCTTGTCTAAGTGTTGGTCCAAACTAGAGCCACTTGCGGCGCCACCTCGGGGAAACTTGAGGGCTGGTTTTAGCTGTACGTAGTGTTCATCCGGTGTTGCCCTGAGAACGAGATATGTGCAGCTCCTATCAGGATGTCGGCACATCGGGCGGTCTTGCTGGACTTGTTTTACCATTGTCGACGATGTCTTGTAACTGGGATTCCGAGCCTGATCGGGTCTTCCCGCTAGAAGGAATATCCTTCGTTGATCATGAGAGCTTGTGATGGGCTAAGTTGGGACACCCCTGCAGGGATTTGAACTTTCGAAAGCCGTGCTCGCGGTTATGGCCAGATGGGAATTTGTTAATGTCCGGTTGTAGAAAACCTGAAGTTGACCTTAATTAAAATACATCAACCGCGTGTGTTACCGTGATGGTCTCTTTCCGACGGAGTCCGGGAAGTGAACACGGTGTTGGAGTTATGTTTGACGTAGGTTGTTCTAGGATCACTTCTAGATCATAGTTTCTCGATCGCGCTTTGCCTTCTCTTCTCGCTCTCATTTGCGTATGTTAGCCACCATATATGCTAGTCGCTTGCTGCAGCTCCACATCATACCTTTACCTTACCCATAAGCTTAAATAATCTTGATCGTGAGGGTGCGAGAGTGCTGAGTCCCCGTGACTCATACATACTTCCAAAAACCAGCTTGCAGGTGCTGATGAGACCATGCAGATCACGCAACCAAGCTCAAGGAGGAGCTCGATGAAGATCTTGTCCTTTGTCTTGTTTCGTTTCTAGTTGATCAGTAGTGGAGCTCAGTTGGGGTCGATCAAGGGACCTTGTCGCATTTGGGGTTGCCCTTTATTTTGGTTCCGTAGTCGGACCTTGATTGCATTTGGATGTTGTAATGCTTTATTCATGTAATTGTGTGAAGTGGCGATTATAAGCCAACTATGTATCTTTTTCCCTTATGTATTACATGGGTTGTGTGAAGATTATCTCACTTGCAACATTGCTTTCAATGCGGTTATGCCTCTAAGTCATGCTTCAACATGTGGGAGATATAGCCGCATCGAGGGCGTTACAAGTTTGTATCAGAGCCTTCCCCGACCTTAGGAGCCCCCCTGCTTGATCGAATAGCTGACGTTGTTGAGTCTAGAAAAATGTTTTGAGTCATTTAGGAATTATATATATCAGAGAGTTAGGACTTCTTTTTACTCCTCAGTCCCTTCGTCACTCTGGTGAGGCATCCTAACGTAGAGTTTTGACTCTTCTGTTCTCAAATTTCACTAAAAAAATTTAGGATCATGCGGGTATCTTGGAATTGTTCCGATGGTTTTGTGACGAGAACATTGTTCTTGGTGCCTCCTGACATTTAGGGGTTGTGGCAGTGTCCCGAGGAGTTGAGCTCCGAGGTGTTGTCGTCACAATTTTGTCGTTGCAGTTTCTGGAATACCTGAGATTAGTTTCGCCGACATCAAAAATCTCTTTTATGCAGTTGTTGGTGAGATAACCTCCACGCCACCCAGTACTGGGGCGGGAGTTCGGGAGTATTGCCATAACTCGTATAACGGATGCTTTTCGAAGGTTGAGGTAAATGATTTCCGAAGGTTTCTTGGTTATGTGTTGAAGGATGGATATAGCTGGATGTAGGATTTGCTAGTTTTGGGTGAGATATTATGCTTCCCCTGTATCCCCAACACCTGATTGCATAACCAAAAAGTTTCGGGAGTTTATAAGTGGGAATTCAAGTAGCTCTTAGGATATCTTTCCGACAGATGTATGATATGAAATTGGGGTTCGACGTCTAGTGGTCCGCCTATCCATGGTTGGTTTTACAGTGGTCTCGTTGTGTCTTAAAGAGTCCTTGGCTATGCCGACTCGGGGACGCTTCGTATGTCATGTGCACTGCCTTGTACATGATGGTGCTGTACGATCGAGCCCGTGTAGGTCCCACCACGAAAACTTCGGGCGAAATCTCTATCATATGTTTGTTCTGGCTTATTTTGCAAGCCAATACTTTGTTTTGTTTTGAGTTGTGGTATTCGAGTTGCTTCGAAGTCAAATGTTGATTCCATACCTGTTCCTAAGCGGTGTTCTCATACTCCATTGTGAATACCAATCCTTCATGATAATCGAGATTGTCATGCCAATTTCTTTTCATCGGCGTGTTTCTCTTCAAGTGGATCCGATCATTTCAACAACCGCAAGATCAAGTATCAGTTCTTCTCAACGGTGTTTGTTTCATCCGTCTCCAAGTTGCCTTGGTTTTCCCTCCCTCCCACCCTTTTTCTTTAATGACTCAGATTTCTTATTCAAGTATCCTTTTATTGATGGGAAATCTCTCCATTCTTTTCCGTCAATGTTCTTATCCGTTGATTCTCAGAAGATGCTAACGAAGCTTCAAGTTCATCTCTCATCACTCGTTTTCTTCTCCGGTGGATTCAAATCAAGCATTGGTGTTGATCATATCCTTTTTCCTCGTTTCAATGCCTTCTCATACCGGTGCACCTCATAATAATTCACTTCTCACTAATCATTTGTTCCGGCATGCTCAAGCTTTGTCAAAAGGCTCGTCTTGTCATTCAAGATCCGTTCAACCTATTTCGAGGTTGTTATCTCATTCTAGCCATTTAATTCAACCGGTGCATTCTCTCTTTTAAATTGTTGTATGGTGTATCTTTTGAGTGGGCCCTAACCCACAGGTCTTTTCCCAGGATCTTACCTGACTCTTCTTATTTTCCTGGAGCTATCCTAAATTCTTGTCAAAGTTTGACGTAAGTATGAATTTTCATCAGTCAAATGCCTTTGTCCAAGATCTTTCAAAATATTTTCATCGTTGGCTCAACTTTTCCTGTCGTCATCCCGGAGTATCTCAACGATTCATGGTGTTGTTTCTCGTCGTCATTCTCGGATTTGGAAGACCGAAGAAGAGTTTTCCCTCCATATTTTATCCGCTCTCTCAGAGATTCATGATTCTAGTTTAATGCCATCCTCTCAAAATTGTTTTCGATGTGAGAATTCTTTTCACCCATCAGGAGCTATTCAAGAGTCTTTTCAGTTTGATTCTCCGGAGGCCATCATTTCGGGATTATTCATATTCAGCTTTCATCTCTCGTTCTCCAAATCTAACCGGTGCATCATTCTAGTATATTCTCTAATCAGTTCATGATCTCTTCGTTCTCTTGTATCTAAATTCTCTCTTGTATCTCCGTTCATTTGCTAATTCTTCCCGGTGATTCGTTATCTTTTATTCATTCTTTTTCAATTCTTACGGTGGTTCGTTCAAGATTCTTCTTACCTTGTTATCATATCAATTCATTTGTTGTTTTCAATCCTACCGGTGGATTTGTCGAAGACCTTCCCAAGTTTGCGCTATATCTCACTTAATCCTTTCTACGAGAATAAGTAGTGTGCAAAATCCGTTGCTTGTCATCAATCTAAATTGGTGAAGGATACACATAATGTAATCCTTATTATTGTTTCATCCAAGGGATTAATTCATTATTCCGGAGTGGTTCATCATACCACATTCTTGGTTTGAGATGCTTTGTCTTTCCTTCCGGAGTTCCAAGTTTCCACTTTATCTCGTCGCAAAGCTTCATCTAATCATTGCAAGGCTTCAACCTTACTCTTTTCATCTTTCTTTTCGATTGATCATTCCTTTTGTTTACCGGAGTTCTTCATGAAGGTTCTGCATGATGGTTCATCAAGGATTAATTCCTTCTCGAAGTATTCATCAAGATTCTTTTCAGAGGAGCTCAAGCATTCTTCATCTTGCATAACGAAGTCCAATTCGTCCTATCTTATCTTTGAGGTGGTGTTATGTCATTTGTGATATTTTCCCGTCGTGCTCCGTGATTCAAAAGCTATCAAGAATGAGATATTTTAAATCCATAAATCTCGTCATTTGAGTTATCTTGGGTAATATTTTCACCTAAAGCCTTCCCTAAGGATTGTTGCTATTATGGTGCTCAAGTTCTTTATCTACCCTCCCGGTGAAATAAGTTTCTCTTCTTCTTGCTCATATCAAACCAATATATTGTTTTTCCGTTAGGGGCAGAATTTCACCTCATAGTTTTGGGATGTTCTCCATAATCCCACTACAACCTTGTTCTTTTCGTTGTTAGTTTTCCAACAACTCCGTTCGACCCTTCTCCTAAGGATGCCTTCTCAACCTCTTTTGTGGCAGAAGTTGGCATTTTCTTCTCCAATCTCCTATTTCAATTATCTATCTTCTATTCTTCCTACCGGAGGCACTGTGATGTTACTCTCTTCGTTCCATCAACTCATTTTGGATAAATATCATATTCTTTTTAGCTTATCCATTTAACCAGAGTGTTGTGCCCTCTGTTCAAGTTCTTTTCATCTTATCAAGTCTTGTATCACTTTTCAATCGGAGTGCTTCCCGAATTTGTTCTTCCTTATTACTCTTCCCTACCGGAGTGCTTTCAACTTTGTTCTTCTACGTTGCTTTCTTTCTTTCAATTGTTCAACATCTCAAGGTTCCTTGCTTTCACTCGTTTGTCAAAGAAGCAACTTAGTTTCACCTATTCTCTTTCTTTTCCGTTGTCCCTCCGGTGCCATTCTAGATCTCGGGACGAGATCCTCTCGTAGTCGTGGAGTGTTGTGACGCCCCGAGACCGTTGCGCCAGGTGTCTTCCATTTATTTGCTTTTGTTGCCTTGTCATTTGTTTGCGTGTTGCATCTTACCATGTCATCATCCGCATTGCATCATCATGTTTTCGAAACTTGCATCCATCCGGGTTCCCCCAGTTCCATCCGTTATCCGTTCTGAGCCCAGACACACTTACATGCGCCCGCGGCACGTCCGAATATTATTTTAGAAGTGGTCGGAAAATGTTCTCGGAATGGGATGAAAGCTGGCGTGCGGTGTTGTTTTGTTGTTAGTAGATCGCCTGCCAAGTTTCATCGCGTTCGGAGTCCGTTTGACGCCCCAACGGATACCTATAGCGACATTATAGTCGGTCAAAACGTCGGACGTTTTCGATCTCCGGAAACAGTCACCGGGCCTCTCCTCTTCTCTCTTCTCAGCCCTCTGCCTTCTGCACTAACTCTCACCGCCAGGCCCTACCTAACCTCTCTCGTCTGCCCGCGGACCTCCTCCCGCGCGCGTCCGAAATCTGTCCCGGACCCGACCCGGACAGTCGTTACCGTTGTGTCCGGATCATCCCCAAACATCTACAAAACGTCTCTATTTCTTATTTAGACTTTCCTAGCCCATCTATTCTCGACCGTCGGATTTTGATCGGATGAACCAACTCCCTTCTTTTCCATATATATATATATATATATATATATATAGTCTATCCCTAGTCCATTTTGGACAACCCTAATTTTTAGGGATCCTACCCTAGCGCCGCCGCCACTCTCTCGGGATTCCCCCAGATCCGATCCAAACCACCAACCGACCAATGCCACATCGCCTCCTCCTCCATCCTCTGTTGCTTCCTCGCTCGAACCCCCTGCATACTCTCGTGCTTCCCGTGCACCGCCGCAAGTAGCAACACCACCAGAGCTCCCTTCGCCATCAAGTAGTAGCAGGTCGCCGCACCTCTTCTCCACCCCCTCCTTCCTCTGGCTCTCTCATCTCTCTCACTGTCTCGTTGTAATAGAGACCCCCACAGGGTTCCCTTCTCCATGGACGACCTCCTCGTCGCCCGTCCGTCGCCTGAGGCTCCGCAGCCGCGCCAAGCTCGCCGGAGCAAGCACCACCAGGCGTCCCTGTACCCTATCTCTCTTCTCTCCGGCCTTTTCTCTCTCTTTCCCTTATGCCTCTCTCTGTGAGTTGCCGCAGCAGGGAACCGCCATCGCCTTCCTCCGCCGCCATTGCCCGTCCTCGACCGGATCCCGTCGTCAGGGCCTCGTCCCCGCCGCCGGCATCCCCAAGCTCCGCCGCCGTCGTCTACAACAAGCCCATGCGCCTGCGCCGCCGCCTACGTCCTCTGCTTCAGCCGCCGCCGACCTCCCCTATTTCTGCCTCGAGCAGGAGGAGACGCTCGCAGCGCCGCTTCGCTCGTGTTGACCACAGCCGCGCGTGGTCTCCTGTGCCCTTGGGCCACTTCTTGCGCCAAGATCCAGCCCAGCCGAAAACTGCTGTAGCCCTGCCTCACCTCCTTGGGCCAGGCCCACTGGGTGAGAACCCCCCCTGTGCACTTTGGGCTGGCCAGATTCGGCCCAGAGTCTTTTTTTAGGCTCTAGTGATTTTGTCTCTTATCCAGAGTTGGCAGTTTTACAGAATACCCCCTGTTCTTCATGCATTTCATTACTCACAAACGATGCATCACATGTAAAAACTTTATATAATGCTTAAAATTGTGTCTAGTTTCATAATATGTCACTTTGACCCATGTTCAAAATGATTAAATTACTGTTTGTGTTGATTTACTCTTATGCCATGCTAAAACGGTTTAATTCATAACTAATTAACCGTAGCTCGGTTTTAATTAATCTTTATATGTAAATGGGGTAGAATTTTGCCTAGTTTAACATGGTGGCTTTACTTTGCATGTTTAATAAATATAAAATTGTGTTTAGCGCAGATCAGTACCACAACCAAAATATGCACATGAGGATTTTTCCGGACTTGTTGCTTGTTGTTCCGGCCTCATTTAAACTTGCCTAGTTAGGTAGTTTTCATTTGCTTCACCCTCTTGCCATGCTAACAACATTTAATCTTGTTGGGTACATAAACGAGAGAGAACTAAATAAGTCATGTGGTGTTTTCTTCAGTATGTAACTCCATTGCATAATGAGCTGCACTTAATTTGTAGTATTGTTTGTGCACATTGCCATGCCATGCCTCATTAAACCGGACATGCATCATACTTGATTTTGCATCATGCCATGTTATGTGATGGTTGTTTACTATGTTGTGTGCTTATTTCTGGTGTTTGCTTCTTCGGGTTGGTTCCGATAACGTCGCGTTTGTGAGGACCCGTTCGACTACGTCCGTTTGTCTTCTTCATGGACTCGTTCTTCTTCCTTGCGGGATCTCAGGCAAGATGACCATACCCTCGAAATCACTTCTATCTTTGCTTGCTAGTTGCTCGCTCTTTTGCTATGCCTATGCTGCGATACCTACCACTTGCTTATCATGCCTCCCATATTGTTAAACCAAGCCTCTAACCCACCTTGTCCTAGCAAACCGTTGTTTGCCTATGTTACCGCTTTGCTCAGCCCCTCTTATAGCGTTGTTAGTTGCAGGTGAAGATTGGAGTTTGTTCCTTGTTGGAACATGGTTATTTTTTTGGGATATCACAATATCTCTTATTTAAATTAATGCATCTATATACTTGGTAAAGGGTGGAAGGCTCGGCCTTATGCCTGGTGTTTTGTTCCACTCTTGCCGCCCTAGTTTCCTTCATATCGGTGTTATGTTCCCGGATTTTGCGTTCCTTACGCGGTTGGGTTATAATGGGAACCCCTTGACAGTTCGCTTTGAATAAAACTCCTCCAGCAAGGCCCAACCTTGGTTTTACCATTCGCCACCTAGCCTTTTTCCCTTGGGAGTCGCGCATCCCGAGGGTCATCTTTATTTTAACCCCCAGGGCCAGTGCTTGTCTAAGTGTTGGTCCAAACTAGAGCCACTTGCGGCGCCACCTCGGGGAAACTTGAGGGCTGGTTTTAGCTGTACGTAGTGTTCATCCGGTGTTGCCTTGAGAACGAGATATGTGCAGCTCCTATCAGGATGTCGGCGCATCGGGCGGTCTTGCTAGACTTGTTTTACCATTGTCGAGGATGTCTTGTAACCGGGATTCTGAGCCTGATCGGGTCTTCCCGCTAGAAGGAATATCCTTCGTTGACCGTGAGAGCTTGTGATGGGCTAAGTTGGGACACCCCTGCAGGGATTTGAACTTTCGAAAGCCATGCCCGTGGTTATGGGCAGATGGGGATTTGTTAATGTCCGGTTGTAGAAAACCTGAAGTTGACCTTAATCAAAATACATCAACCGCGTGTGTTACCGTGATGGTCTCTTTCCGGCGGAGTCCGGGAAGTGAACACGGTGTTGGAGTTATGTTTGACGTAGGTTGTTCTAGGATCACTTCTTGATCATAGTTTCTCGATCGCGCTTTGCCTTCTCTTCTCGCTCTCATTTGCGTATGTTAGCCGCCATATATGCTAGTCGATTGCTGCAGCTCCACATCATACCTTTACCTTACCCGTAAGCTTAAATAGTCTTGATCGCGAGGGTGCGAGATTGCTGAGTCCCCGTGACTCACAGATACTTCCAAAAACCAGCTTGCAGGTGCTGATGAGACCGTGAAGATCACGCAACCAAGCTCAAGGAGGAGCTCGATGAAGATCTTGTCCTTTGTCTTGTTTCATTTCTAGTTGATCAGTAGTGGAGCCCAGTTGGGGTCGATCGAGGGACCTTGTCGCATTTGGGATTGATCTTTATTTTGGTTCCGTAGTCGGACCTTGATTGCATTTGGATGTTGTAATGCTTTATTCATGTAATTGTGTGAAGTGGCGATTGTAAGCCAACTATGTATCTTTTTCCCTTGTGTATTACATGGGTTGTGTGAAGATTATCTCACTTGCAACATTGCTTTCAATGCGGTTATGCCTCTAAGTCGTGCTTCGACACGTGGGAGATATAGCCGCATCGAGGGCGTTACACTTTCCGTGCTATACACAGACATCGTATAATCCTCTTGCCTTGGATGGATTGGACTTATCCCTTGTTGGACCATCGGCAATGATTTTCTTACCGTGCGGTGACTTTGGTTGGCTTCACGCCCAATGCTGTAGCTAATCTGTGTACGTATGCACTTACTACTTCAGGCACTAATCATCACATAATGACAAGAGCACACCCTAGAGCCGCTGTACGTACAATCGACTTCTTTCTCTGATCATAAACAGATCAGGTCTTAGAACACTTCAGATTCATTGCCGATTCGTGGTAGCAGTCAATGGCCACCACGCGCTAACCCAGATTGTACGGATCATCCGCGATGACTCCCGAACTGCCGACGAAATACTTTCTTTGAGCCTGACCCTTTGAATCGGAATTGATGTAGATCCTTCTTCATCCGACAAATCATGAGCTTCTCGATCCCTAGGAAAGCTCCCTTCAAGAACTCAACACCACCGTGCGCAAGCCCCACGGTGGGCGCCTACTGTCGTGGAATTGTCACGGCAGATGTCCTAGTGTGAGGAATTAGTCATGAGGCCAACGCATCTTTTTAGTAGCTTGAGAGGGGTTGAGCGGAATCGAGAGACACAACGCAAGACAAGGATTTAGACAACTTCGGGCCCCGGGAAACATAATCCGATAATAGCCCTACATGATGTTTGTGGCTAGATCTCATTATGCCTATGAGAGAGCCGCCGCATAAGCTGGCTCCCCCTTTGTCTCTAGCCTTAGTCATTGTTTCTTGTTTTCTTGTCCCCCTTTGGGGAGCCCTGCCCCTCCTTATATATGTTGAAGGTGCGGCTTACATGTAGAGTCCTAGTAGGATTAGAACTAACTTATTATTTATTACAAGTCGGATACAAGTATGGGTCTTGCTTCCTTGTGAAGGAAATACTGCTCATGCCTTCTGTCTTAATCTGGCCCACCAGAGTATAAGCCGGTCTGCTGGGCTTTGGGCCTTGCCGTCCGTCTGATCCGCCCGCCAGGTCTCCAGTTAGTCACAATGTCTAGGCGGGTTACATGTAAACTGCCATGTCTGGGCGGATCGCCAGTAAGTCGCCTAGCTCCAGCCGGGTCTCTGGTGAGTCGCCAAGTCCTAGACGGGTCATACTTTCGACCGGGTCATACCGCGGGGTATATCCCTGACACCACCCCTTCCAACAAATCCGGCGACTTTAACCCTTCTTATGTGTTGTGTCGTGCTAGTGATGGGCATGTTTATGCTAAATTTGTTGGTTCTCCTTATGAGTACATTGAATGGTCTATTTGGGTTCCTAAGGCCCTTGTTACTAACATCAAAGGACCCATTACAAAATGGGTGCCTAAAACCAAGCATTGATCTCTTGTAGGTGTTTGCTTCCGGTGGGGGATCTTGATTGCTCAATAGTGGAGCCACTAATCATATGACCGGAAGCAAGGACTTGGTGGTGGACGTGCACAAGATCCCATCTATGCCCACCAATGTCGAGTGGGGTGATGCCTCATCTTCTAAGGTATTTGTACTTGGCAAGGTTGTCATTTCTCATGATCTCACGATCGAGAAAGTTATGCTTGTTGAGTCCCTTGCATACAATTTACTTTCCACTCGTCAACTTGCACTCATGGGATTTGCCACTTTCTTTGATATTGATACTGTGGCCCTCTTGTGGAGCAAGTGTAACACCCCGGATATGATTTACCCAATATGTAATCCAACTCTTGCCGTTTCCGGTGTTAAGTTATTTTATTTTTCTCGGATTCGGGTCTTTGTCTCCATGTGTTGTTATCGTTGTCATGCATCTCATATGATGTCATTATGGGCATTGCATTTGCATACGTGTTCATCTCATGCATTCGAGCATTTTTCCCGTTGTCCGTTTTGCATTCTGGCGCTTCATTCTCCTCCAAAGGTCATTTCTACCTTTCTTTCGTGTGTGGGGATTAAACATTTCCGGATTGGACCGAGACTTGCCAAGCGGCCTTGGTTTACTACCGGTAGACTGCCTGTCAAGTTTCGTACCATTTGGACTTCGTTTGATGCTCCAACGGTTAACCGAGGGACCGAGAAGGCCTCGTGTCTGTTGCAGCCCAACACCCCTCCAATTTGGACCAAAACCCAGCAAAACCCTCTCCATCATCTAGAGCGTTCGATCACGATCACGTGGCCGAAAACCGCACCTCATTTGGACTCTCCTAGCTCCCTCTATGCCTATAAATAGACCCCCTCCGAAATCGGGATCTCCTTCTCCCCCGAAACCCTAAAAATCGTCTCCGCTGCGCCGGACATTGTCCGTCCGGACGGACATGTCCGCGCCCCACCTCCGCGCCAATCCGCTCCTGCCATGTGTCGCCGCCGCCTTCCTCCACCGCCGGCCCGGCGAGCCCGCGGGAGGCCCTCCCCGGCCCACGGCTCCCCGCGCCCTTCGTCCCCGCGCCCGGTCCGCCGCCCGGCGCCGTCTCCGGCCACACTCCGGCGCCGCCCCCCCGCCGCCTCTTCTCGTCACGCCGGCGAACTCGCCGCCCGTGGCCCTGGCGACCTCCGCCGCCCCGCCGCGGCACTTCTCCGGCTCCCCACCGGCCAGATCCGGCGAAATCCGGCCCGGGAGCGCCTCTCCGGCCCCTTCCTCGACAAACTCCGGTGGCCCCGACGATTTTCCGGCGATCCTCATAAAGCGCGCCGGCCGGATCTAGATCTGAAATTTCGGATCGGTTGACTTTCCGTCCCTAACCCTAAATATTTTGGCATTGTTCATCGCATCGTAACTTTGCATCCGTAGCTCCGTTTTGGACATATGGCATATCAAAATGTTCGTCTCAGAGAGCACATCATTTCATTCTATTGCATCATTTTCATTTGAGTTCATCTTGATGCCCGAAATGCTGTTAGAAGAATGCTATTTGAGATAATTGTCAGATCTGCTGCTCCAATTAGATATTTGTCATTTTTGCCATGATTAAGGCGTGCATGATATGCCCTGAGCTCTTCATGAGTTTTGTTATATGTTTTTCCATCTATCCAAAGGTGCAACCCATGTATTTTTGTGATGTGTGTGGTGACTAGCACAAGCTTGCAAAGTGAGGCATTCGTTAATGCTGATTTCAGGAACTTGGCATTTCCACTAAGTCCTTGGACTGTTTATCTCAATATGCCATATGTTCATGTTGTTTCCTAGTGATCCGTGCCTCTTTTGAGGATGATCAGTAAGAATGTTTTGTTAATCTTGTAGTGCTCTATCCATCCATGTCTTTGTTTGCAATTATGGAGCACCCTAGCTTGAGTCAATCAAGCTCTACTTTTGCTATTTTGTGAATGTGGGCAGATTGTCTACTTGTTAGCGATTTTGCCGAGGATGTTGTAGTTGATCCGTGCATGCTATGGTATTGTTCTTGCCATGTCTAGCTTGCATTTTGTGTATTCTTGATGGATGTATGCTTAGATTGTCATGACTTGCTCTGTAGTGAGTGCATCGAGCTCGTAAACATGCCTCCTTCCATCGCATAGGAAAGCGCGCCCTGCGCCCTCCTCAGGCAGGGCTCGGGGGCTCTCCCCTGGAGGGCCACCGACCTGGCAAGGGTCACGAGGGAGGCGCTTGGGCACCACGTGGAGGCGTGCTTCGGAGCACGTTTCCCTCAAGAAGGAGCAAGGCAAGGAAGGTCAGACCCGCAGGAGTTCGTCGACAAAGCCATTCAAGAACTACAGGAATCAAGGATCGTGAGAGGTTGCCGCCGTCTGCCGGCTGCGGCTCCCCATCCAGGCGAGGATGGTGGGCTGTGCGTCTGCGTCGATGTACCAGGGCTGAACCAAGCCGCTACGATGGAGCGCCTCTGGCCCTCGCGAGTGGGGCGCTGCCGGGGTCCGCCCCACAGCTACGTTCGCATGCCTTATAGCCTGCCGAGCGTGGTTGCTGAGCGCCAGCGCCTCATGAGGGGCATCATGGAGGCACAAGAAGACAGACGTTCCGCAGCCCTGGTGGAGATGGAGATGATTCGTGAAGAGCTACAAGTGCCTCCGGAGCCCCCCGAGGCCCCTGGGCCTGGGGGCTCGTCAGGATCGGCTTCCGCAGCCTACCGAGTCTGCAACACCGACACCCCTTCGCCCTCGACACCCTCAGGTGACATCTTACCAGTTTCATTTCCAGCTGGGAGCACCCTCCCAGGGCCGCATCGTTCCCAGACCGCGTGGGTCCGTCCCTACGGTATGTATCCCTTTTACTTTCATGTCGTTAGCTTGCACTATTGGGGGCGCCCCTCGGGCTGCATCATCCCCGAGTCGCACGGGCCAGGCCCAGCGGCATGTATCTCCCCTGCGTTCATTTCCGACTATGCATTCGCCCATCATGCTTGATTACTTGATGCCTGCCCACGGCACCTTTTTCTTCTTCATGTCGACCACTTGCACGTTAAAGGGGGGGGGGTACTTGAGCATCGCGACTCAGGGCTCTTACTGGCTCTCCAGCCCTCACCCTCTGGTTATGTCCACGGCATCGTGACTTGGCATACCAGCGACGGCTGAGACAAGCTCGAGGGCCGGGACCCGAGGACGTAGAGTGCTGGCATCTAACCAGATTTGTAGGAACACAGCACAAGATAAGGCCCAGTGCCAGGCGCAACCCGCCTAGAGGTAGGGCCCCGTGAGTCCCGCGCTGGCTAGCGGGTGCCCATATACACCTCACCTAGCCCTACCGTGCCGGCCACGTGTCAGGGCGGGGCTGTACACGCCCCGGGGGCTCCTCCTGGAGGGGAGCCCCCTCCCACATACCAGTGGAAGCACCATGCTCCGCGCTGGCTGACGACACTGCCGAGGAGCGGCTATGCCCGTACACATGCGGAAGCGCTATGCTCCGCGCTGGTGATAAACAACTGAGGGTGGCCCCCGGGCCGCATCAACCTTAGGGAGCCTAGAGCTCAGTGTCTAGCCTCATCGCAACGCCTCCCCCCGGGAGTGCCGCACGAGGGGGCTGGGCATGGGGGCTGCGCCTGGGTCACGCCCGGACGTACGCCACCCAACCAGGCCCCTCGGGCCTGGTTCGTCGCGCGCCTCTTCCCGAGCGGACTCAAGGTATGAAGGCCGTTTGAGCATCAAGGGGGACCCCTGAGCATCACGACTCAGGGGCCTAACAGGCCCCGTAGCCCCTCACTCCTTAGTTCCGAAAGGCTATGCTGGGTGAGGCACGCGCGGGGCCGGGCTCTGTAGACGTAGAACGGTGGTCCCACTCGCATCTCACCTAATCACATGCTGTTTGTGCGTCAAGGGGGACTCCTGAGCATCGCGACTCAGGAGCCTAACTGGCTCCATAGCCCCTCACTCCTTTGGTCCCGTACTGGTTTCCGGTCGGGGCTAATGCTGGGTGAGGTACGTGCGGAGTCGGGCTCTGCAGACGTAAAACGGAAGATTCACCTACATCACACCTCCCTACTTGCTGTTCGTGCGCCAAGGGGGACTCCTGAGCATCGCGACTCAGGAGCCTAACTGGCTCCGTAGCCCCTCACTCCTTTGGTCCCGCCCTGGTTTCCGGTCGGGGCTAATGCTGGGTGAGGTACGCGCGGGGCCGGGCTCTGCCGGCGTAGAACACAAGCAAGTAGGGAGGGAAAGCATAAAATTCAAGGAACTTAAAAGCAAATATTACAGTCCATACTGTTGTCTCAATATCGAACGCAAGTTTAAACGCCTCCTCGAGGCATGATACATGATGCAGGAATTAAAAGCAGGGCAGGAGCAACAGCGGAGTGACTTGGCGGCGGTGGAGCAGCGCGGGTGGCCCCGCCTCACGGAGCAGCAGAACCGGAAGCACTCTGCTTCGGCTTGGTACTAAAGGCCCAGAACTTCCCCAGCAGAGCTTCCGCGCGACCCTTCATGGCCTCGGTAGCGGCAGCAACGCCCTCGCCGCTTACTGGCTCCAACAGGCTGTCGAGGTCGGCGCTGGGGTCGCGAAGGTAGATGTGGGTGAAGACCTGCGTCAGCGCAGCAGAAGACATGACATGCGCCTCGGCCTCGGCCGTGGGGCCAAGGCCAAGGGTGACATCCTCAAGGGCACGAACCAGGAAGGGAAGCAGCTTGGCGGGGCCGTCCTCGGCGCCGGCCAGCGGGCTCTCCAGGCCACTGGCGTAGAGGATCTTCAGCAAAGCACAAGCCTTCTTCTCCATGTCTGCGAAGGCCATGCGATCCTCGGCATGAACCTTGGCCTTGCGGTCCAGCTCAACCTTCGTCGCCTCCAGCTCCTCCCCCAGCGCACTTTGGCGGTCGCGGCGCTTCTTGAGCTTGGCCTCCCGGCCCTCGATGGCCGCCTCGCGAGCCTTCATGCCTTCTTCTTGCTCCTGGGGAAGACGAACCTCCTTCACGAGCTGGTCCCGTAGGCCTTGTAGCTCGTCCTCCAGCGCCTTGCAACGACCGCGGGCTTCAACCACCTCCCCCAGGGCGGCGTCACGAGCAGCCTTCGTCTCAAGGAGGGCCTGCCTATCCTCGTCGCAGGCCGTCAAGGCTTGAACCAGCGCCGCCCGGATTGAGGCGTCGGAGCGAATCCATCCCGAAGCCAGCTCCAAGCGCCCGGCCACCAGGCGAGGGTCGACACCAAGAAGATCCTGCCGCAGCCGGTCCAGTCCAGCAACAACATGCTCCAGGATGACAGGAGGAGTTGGAGAAGCAACAACAGTCAGAACGGAGGAAGAAGGCGGCGACGGCAACACCACAGCGTCCTGAGGTGGAGCCTGCTGCACCCCAACGGCTATGGTGGCAGCAGTGGGCAAAGGCACCACAGGAGTCACTTGGGCCACGGGGGCTGAGCTCGCCCCAGACAGCTCGAACAGGCCTCGCGAGGCCAACCGGGCAGGAGAAGCCCGCGCAACGTGGTCACCCTCCTCCGCAGGCGGAGGCGCTGCCGCGGATGGAGCCTCAGGAGCCCCCTTCAGCTTCTTCGCGACGGGCTCCAGCCTATTCAAGAGATGTGAACGTCAAACCTCGGCAGCAGAATAAGAAATAAAGACAAGGGTCGGGCACTTACGGGTCATCGCCGGTGAGCTTGGGCAGCCTCCGGCCAAACTTGAAGCCTGACAGCCGGCTGGAAGGGTCGACCTCAGAAGCAGAGGGCGCGTCTGCAGACTGCTTCGGAGTGGGGGTAGGCTCGCGGGAGATCAGCCCGGTCCTGTCCTTCTTCGGGATCGGGGGCAAGCTCCTGCCGACCTACTCGTCTCCCTCCTCGTCATCATCACTTGAAGAAAGGCGGAGACTGCGGGGCTTGCGCCGGGGGAGGGGAGCCCTCGACTCTCCATCAGTCGCCTCAGAGTCGGGCCCCTCTCCCCGCTCCTCTTCGTCCTCCTCCTTGCTGGAGTCGCCGGAGGGCACGTCCACCGGTCCCTCGGAAGCCGCCACGGGCACGAGCCCGTCCCCGTTAAAAACTGGCATGGACTTCACCACCTGCTCCCAGTCGTCGCGAAGGAACAAGGGCTCGGGCGCGCCCTCCAACCTCGCCACCTCGCCCCCGACTAGAGATTGGAGGACAGCGGCCAAATCTTCGCCGCTCAAGGCCACGGGGCTCGGATGAGACCTCCACATCGGAGGTGAGTACCGCCGGAGTGGAGCCAGCTGGTGCTCCAGGAACTCCTTCAGCAGCGATGCACTGGTCAACTTCGCCGCCGCCATGCTGGCCGGCCTCAAGTCCGCGTCCATCTTCTCCAACACCAGTTTTGCGCGGGGGTCCGTGAGCTCCACTCGGCCCCAGTCGTCGGAGCTCGTGGGCGGCTCCGCGGGCAAGATCAGCCTAGGATGGATGCGCCCGGCATCTACCAAGACCCACTTGCTCCAGAAGCCCTCAATCCTCTTCCCAGGATTCGAGATGGCAATGGTGCCGCCGTACGCGACAAAGCCCGCGCACGCAGAAGGAGAACCGCGAGTGACCCGGAGGGAGAAGTAGTGGCGCAGCAAGGCCACTGAAGGCTGCACCCCTACATGGGCCTCGCAGTAGTAAGCGAAGATCGCCAGAAGAAGGACAGAATTGGGGTGGAGATGCAGAGCCTGCAGGTTGTAATGGCGGAGGACAGAGAAGAAGAACTCGGAGAAGGGAGGCACCAGGCCCGCAGCAATGGAGCTTACAAAGAGAGGATAAAAGGTGCTCCCTCGGCCCTCAGGGGTGGCGGAGCTGGCCTTGAGCACCTTCGTCCCGTTGATGCCCTGCGCCGCCACCATCTGTCGCAGCCGGGCAAGGCCAGCCTTGGACACATTCGGCAAGTCCAGAGCAGGAGAGTACCAAGCTTCGGTCGGAGGCTGGCGAGGCGCCATGACTTCCTAGGTCACGCAGCCGGAGTAGATCTGGAAGTTTGGAGGAAGAAAGGGGAGGCGCAAGAAAGGGGATCTGAGCAGCAACCGGAGAAAGCAAAAGGCAAGGTCTGGGCAGATGCCGCTCCTTTATCGACCTGCGCGGTTGCTGAGGCACTGGTGTCTAATCAACCGCCACGCGGCGCCCAAGGCCGCAGGCTGTTAGGGCCCGCGGCGCTTCTCCCTTGCCCTTTCGCCTCTCGGCACGGCCAAGTCCGGGCGTGCCTTGGGCCCGGGGGCTACTGTCGGCGTTCTGGGAACGGGGGTCCCCAGACTTGCCTGCCTGCGGCCTGCGGCGTGGCTCAAAGGAGGCCCATCATGGCCCATCTTCATCAGCACAAGACTCAAGACCCTCATGAGGGGCCAAGCCTCGCGAGGCGGACGACACGGAGCTTCCTCAGGCACGGCCTCGTCAGGCTGGCTCGCGAGGAGGCGGAGAGATCAAGGCGGGGTACCTCGCGAGGTGCCCGTGACGCAAGCCGTGACGACTCAGGGCGCCAGGCGGGTGCCAGCGCACACATCGTCCTTCTTTCCTCTTTGGTGCAAAGGGGGCAAGCGCAGCCGCGGAGTACCGAGGCATCAGGCAAAGGTTGCCGTTTCGGTGCAACGAGACCAAGGCAGGAGGACTGCGAGACGGAGGTCACCGTGGAGCCCAAGACGACGTCATCACCAAAGCTTTGCGCAGGCGAAGACTGCTTTTGTCAGGGTAGTTGATACTTGCTGTCCCCTTCAAATTAGCCCGCCATTGTTGGCTCCCTTCCCGCTCAATATTTGGGAAGAGGACCAGGGCCTCTATAAATAGGGCCAGCCGCCCATGTAGCAGGGTTTTTTGGGTTGGAGCTTTTGGTTCGGTTGGCTAGTAAGAGTAAGAGAGAGAGAGAGAGAAAGAAAAGGGTGGGTGAACTCCTCCTAGCAGTTCATCACCCCAGCCAAGAACAGACCCGCGCGAGGCTGTTCTTCCTTGTATTATCGATCATCATCAGCCCTAAGAGACAATCCACCAACCGCACACTTGAGTAGGGTATTACTCCACAACGGTGGCCCGAACCAGTATAAATCTTGTGTCTCTTGTGTAGTTCTTTTAGTAGTTTCAGATCTTTGCGAGGCGGGGAGGTAGAAGGCGTAATCTCCGCGTGCACCCCAGTGTTCGAACCTTAAGGGTCTGCCGGAACCCGAAATCCGACAATATGCCCCTGAGCTCTTCATGAGTTTTGTTATATGTTTTGCCATCTATCCAGAGGTGCAACCCATGTATTTTTGTGATGTGTGTGGTGACTAGCACAAGCTTGCAAAGTGAGGCATTCGTTAATGCTGATTTCAGGGACTTATCATTTCCACTGAGTCCTTGGACTGTTTATCTCAATATGCCATATGTTCATGTTGTTTCCTAGTGATCCGTGCCTCTTTTGAGGATGATCAGTAAGGGTGTTTTGTTAATCTTGTAGTGCTCTATCCATCCATGTCTTTGTTTGCAATTATGGAGCACCCTAGCTTGAGTCAATCGAGCTCTACTTTTGCTATTTTGTGAATCTGGGCAGATTGTCTACTTGTTAGCGATTTTGCCGAGGATGTTGTAGTTGATCCGTGCATGCTATGTTATTGTTCTTGCCATGTATAGCTTGAATTTTGTGTATTCTTGATGGGTGTATGCTTAGATTGTCATGACTTGCTCTGTAGTGAGTGCATCGAGCTCGTAAACATGCCTACTTGATATCTGTTTCAGCATGCTCCAGTTTTCACTAAGTCTGTGATCTGATGATGTTTTTGCCATGTTCACATGCTTGCAAATGTATTTTCTGATCCCTTTTGGCTCAAGTTCACTAAGGGACTTTTGTTAAGATCTTTGAGTAGCTCCATGCCATGCTTATTTACCAAATGCATTTTTGCATTTTTGCCATGCTTGTTTGAACCTGTTAATGGATGAATTGGTCGTAGCTCAGTGCTAGTCTTTTGTTAAGCATCATGAATGGATCCCTGCCATGTATTTTGTTGCCATGTTTGAGTGCTGTAACATGTTCACCTTGTTGCATTTAGATGGCTACTTGTTGTAAATCGCAGAACGTGGTCATATTTGAATCGCTTGCCATTATAAACCGTAACTCCGATTCTGGTGATCTTTATATCGTTTTCAAGCGATTTCATCTCATCTTTCCAGTGGCACACTTGGTTTTCCAAGTTGAGGCCAGGTTCATGCATTCCTTGTCAAATCTTGCATATGCATCACATATTGCATCCCGCATAGCATACCATCTTTGCATCATGTTGTTTGAGTTTGCACGTGGTTGATTGTGTCTTTGTTGCTTGTTTGTCTTGTTTGGGTAGAGCCGGGAGACGAGTTCGTTAACGAGGAGCCCGTTGAGTTTTCTTTCGAGGATCCAGTCAACTCTGACAACTTTGCAGGCAAGATGATCATACCCTCGAAATCACTACTATCTTTGCTTTGCTAGATGCTCGCTCTTTTGCTATGCCATGCTACGATGCCTACCACTTGCTTATCATGCCTCCCAAATTGCCATGTCAAACCTGTAACCCACCATGTCCTATAAAACCGTTGATTGGCTATGTTACCGCTTTGCTCAGCCCCTCTTATAGCGTTGCTAGTTGCAGGTGAAGATTGGAGACCGTTCCTTGTTGGAACATTATTTACTTGTTGGGATATCATTATATTGCCATGTTATCTTAATGCATCTATATACTTGGTAAAGGGTGGAAGGCTCGGCCTCTCGCCTAGTGTTTTGTTCCACTCTTGCCGCCCTAGTTTCTGTCATATCGGTGTTATGTTCCCGGATTTTGCGTTCCTTACGCGGTTGGGTTATAATGGGAACCCCTTGATAGTTCGCCTTGATTAAAGCTTTTCTAGCAATGCCCAACCTTGGCTTTACCATTTTCCACCTAGCATCTTTTCCCTTGGGTTTCCGGAGCCTGAGGGTCATCTTATTTAACCCCCCCCCGGGCCAGTGCTCCTCTGAGTGTTGGTCCAACTCGTCAGCCGCCGGTGGCCACCAGGGGCAAGTCTGGGCTGGCCTACCGGAAGTTTGGACAATCTGAGTGTGCCCTGAGAACGAGATATGTGCAGCTCCTATCGGGATTTGTCTGCACATTTGGGCGGTGTTGCTGGATTTGTTTTAACCTGTCGAAGTGTCTTGAAGAACCGAGGTACCGAGTCTGATCGGAACGTCTCGGGAGGAGGTCTATTCCTTCGTTGACCATGAGAGCTTGTCATGGGCTAAGTTGGGACTCCCCTGCAGGGATTTGAACTTTCGAAAGCCGTGCCCGCGGTTATGGGCAGATGGGAATTTGTTAATGTCCGGTTGTAGATAACTTGAACCTTAACTTGATTGAAATGAATCAACTGTGTGAGTTACCGTGATGGCCTCTTCTCGGCGGAGTCCGGGAAGTGGACACAGTGTTGGAGTAATGCTTGCCGCAGGATTGCTCTTTAGTTATTCGTTCGCGCTTTGCCTCCTCTTCTCGCTCTCTTTTGCGAACAGGTTAGCCACCAAATATGCTAGTCGCTTGCCGCAGCTCCACATATTTTACCTTGCCTTACCTATAAGCTTAAATAGTCTTGATCGTGAGGGTGCGAGATTGCTGAGTCCCTGTGACTCACAGATTACTATTACACCAGATGCAGGGCCTGATGATTCCGTTCCAGATGACGCACTTGAGCTCAAGTGGAAGTTCGACAAGGACTCACGCCGATACTACGTGTCTTTCCCTGATGATTAGTAGTGGTGCCCAGTTGGGGCGATCGGGACCGTGTCGCATGTTGGGTTGTTCTTTTATTTTGGCGTCGTAGTCGGGCCATGAGTGTTTGAATGTTGTAATGCTATTTATGTACTTTGATTGACATGGCGAGTGTAAGCCAACTATGTATCTCCCCTTTTATTATCTATATATTAGATGGGATGTTGTGAAGATTGCCTAACTTGCGACATTGCTTTCAATGCGGTTATGCCTCTAAGTCGTGCCTCGACACGTGGGAGATATAGCCGCATCGAGGGCGTTGCAAGTTGGTAATCAGAGCCTTCCCCGACCTTAGGAGCCCCATTGCTTGATCGTTTTTAGCAGCCGTTGTTGAGTCTACAAAAATGTTTTGAGTCATTTAGGAATTATATAGCGGAGAGTTTAGGAATTCTTTTTACTTCCCAGTCTCCTCATCGCTCTAGTAAGGCATCCTGACGTAGAGTTTTGACTCTTCTCTTCTCAAATTTCACTAAAAAAATTTAGGATCACGCGGGTATCTTGGAATCGTTCCGATGGTTTTCTGACGAGAACATTGTTCTTGGTGCCTCCTGTCTTTAGGGGTTGTGGTAGTGTCCCGGGGAGTTGAGCTCTGAGGTGTTGTCATCACAATTTTATCGTTGCAGTTCTGGAATACCTGAGTTTAGTATGCCGACATCGAAAATCTCTTTTATGCAGTTCGTTGGTGAGATAACCTCGATGCCACCCAGTACTGGGGCGGGAGTTCGGGAGTATCGCCATAACTTATATAACGGATGCTTTTCGAAGGTTGAGGTAGATGGTTTCCGAAGTTTTTCTTGGTTATGTGTTGAAGGATGGATACAACTGGATGTAGGATTTGCAAGATTTGGGTGAGATATTATGCTTCCCCTGTATCCCCAACACCTGATTGCATAACCGGAAAGGTTCGGGAGTTTCATATGTGGGAATTCTTGTAGCTCTAGTTCTTCTTCAACGGATATTTGGTTTGAGATTGGGATTTCTTACCGAGTATTCGTTCTTGATCCGTACCTTGTTGATTTATTCCTCTACCTAAATTCTAAGTGGCTTCTCATTCCGTTGGATTTGTTCAGATGTGAAGACTATATGTTGCAATTTTCATTCCGTTGGATTCAGCTTCAATATTTGTCTATCTATGTGCTAATGGATGTCAACCTCTTCAGGATGGCTCCTCCAACGCGCACGACTCCGAATCCTGATCCGCCGCCACCTCCACCTCCTCCGGAGGCATGGCAAGCTGTGATGGCCGCAACCAATGCAAACACGCAGTTGATCATGCAAATTCTTCAAGAGCGCAATCAAGCGAACCAAGGCAACCAAGGGAACCAAGGCAGCGATCAGAATCACTTTGCTACACTCAACCAGTTCCTTGCTAACGGGCCAAAGACTTTCAGCAATTGTGTTGAGGCAACTGAAGCTGACGATTGGCTCATGGATCCGTGCAAGCATTTCGAGTGCAGTAACGTCAGGCCTGAGGACTTTGTCAAGTTCGCTTCCTTCCAACTCAAAGACCAAGCTGTAGAATGGTTCCAGCAGTACAAGGATTCCAGAGGAGGACATGTGATTACTTGGGATGAATTTCGTCAAGATTTCAAAGCTCATCATATTCCTCAGAGCGTGGTTGAAAGCAAGCGTGAGGAATTCCGCAACCTGAAGCAAGGCTCTTTGTCTGTCTATGACTACAACAAGTTGTTTCAGAAGGTCGCCTACTTTGCTAAGCAGGACATACCTGATGAGAAGAGCATGATATACCAGTTCAGGGGTGGTCTCAGAGAAGAAATCCAGCTAGCTCTTGTTCTCTTTGAGCCCTTGAGATACGATGAGTTCTACAACATGGCATTGAAGCAAGAGGCCGCTCAACTAAGGTGTGATGCTTCCAAGAAGCGAGTCAGAGATGTTACTCCTTCTTCCTCTACTCAAGTGGCCAAGCAGTAGAAGTATTGGCTTCCTCCTCCTCCGTTTCGTCAGCCGTATCAGAAGAGCAAAGGTGGCAGTGGATCTTCCCACCCACCCAACCTTGGCTTTCAGAACAAGACTTCGTCTCAAGCTCCAAGATCGAGTGCTCCGTATCATCGTCCGCTTTCAGAGGTCACGTGCAACAAGTGCCAACAGAAGGGTCACTATGCCAACAAGTGCTTCAATCAGAGGCATCTTCCTCCTCCTCCTCCTGTCAGATCAGAAAGTACAGCTGTGGTCAAGCATAACCCCAAGCACGCCAAGGTCAACTTGATGAATGCAGCTCAGGCAGAGGATTCATCAGATGTCATCATGGGTAACCTTCCTGTTAACGATATTCCCACAAAAGTACTTTTTGACACTGGTGCATCGCATTGTTTCATCTCGAAGCCTTTTTCATCTAAGCATGAGTTGACTTCCCAAGTTATGCATAAACCGTTAGTAGTTGTCTCTTCGGGTAAATGTTTGCTCGCTAACCACGAGATTCCGGATATTTCTATCATGATGGGTGATTTCAAGTTTCTGGCTTCTCCAATGGTTCTTGATAACTCGGATATTGATCTTATTCTCGGGATGGATTGGCTTTCTAAGCACAAGGCTCAGCTTGATTGTGCAGCCAAACAGATTCAATTGACTCATTCGTCTGAGGATGTAATTGTCTTTGCCGCTCGGGATAATACTATCCGTCTGTTTTCTCTCAATGAGAAAGGTGAACTGGATGCCATCTCGCAGATTCCAGTCGTTTGCGAATATCAAGACGTCTTTCCAGAAGAGCTTCCAGGAATGCCTCTGCACCGGCCAGTTGAATTCGTTATTGATCTTGAGCCTGGCACGGAACCAGTGTGAAAGCGTCCTTACAAGCTCGGACCTGAAGAGTTGAAGGAGCTGAAGAAGCAACTCGATATTCAAGAAAGAATGGGTCTCATCCGACCTAGTTCTTCTCCGTGGGGTTGTGGTGTTCTTTTCGTGAAGAAGAAGGATGGAACGGACCGACTTTGTGTTGATTACCGTCCATTGAACAAGAAGACCATCAAGAACAAATACCCACTTCCCAACATCAACGAGCTGTTCGAACAACTCAAGGGTGCCCAAGTATTCTCCAAGCTTGATCTCCGTATGGGTTATCATCATATTCGAACCCGTGAGCAAGATATTCCCAAGACGGCTTTCAGGACAAGCTATGGTTCATATGAATACACTGTCATGTCTTTTGGCCCCGTCAACACTCCTCCGACGTTCTCTCGCATGATGAACTTCATCTTCAACGCCTACACCAATGACTTTGTTTTGGTCTATCTCAACGACATTCTGGTTTTCTCTAAGAACAAGGAAGATCATGCCAAGCACTTGCGTTTGGTACTCGATAAGCTGAGGGAACACCAGTTCTACGCCAAGTTCTCCAAGTGCGAATTTTGGCTCGATGAGGTTCTATATCTTGGTCATATCATCTCTGCCAAGGGCATGGCGGTGAATCCTGAGAAGGTGTCTGCAATTGTGAATTGGGAACCTCCTCAGAACATGAAGCAACTCCGTAGCTTCCTCGGTCTCGCAAGTTACTGCCGAAGATTCGTTGAAAACTTTTCTAAGATCGCGAAGCCTCTCTCAAATCTTCTCCAGAAGCACGTCAAGTACGTTTGGTCTCCGGAGTGTGACATTGCTTTCAACACTTTGAAAGAGAAATTGATCACTGCTCCAGTTCTGACTCCGCCTGATGAATCCAAGCCGTACGAGGTCTTTTGTGATGCCTCTCTCCAAGGTCTTGGCACAGTGTTGATGCAAGAGAAGAAAGTTGTGGCTTATACCTCTCGCCAGTTGAAGCCCAATGAGAAGAACTACCCCACTCATGATCTCGAGTTGGCAGCAGTTGTGCATGCTCTTTTGACTTGGAGACATCTTTTATTGGGAAGAAAAGTGGACATTTTCACTGACCACAAGAGTCTCAAGTACATCTTCACTTAGCCTAATCTCAACCTCAGGCAAACTTGATGGGTCGAAATGATTCAAGAGTATAATCCGAGTATCGAGTATACTCCAGGCAAGGCCAATGTGATTGCTGACGCATTGAGCAGGAAGGCTTATTGCAACAGCCTTATTCTCAAGCCTTATCAACCCGAGCTTTGTGAAGCTTTCCGCAAACTTAATCTGCAAGTTGTTCCTCAAGGTTTCCTCACCAACCTTCAAGTCTCTCCTACCTTGGAAGACCAGATTCGCCAAGCCCAGCTTCCTGATGCTATGGTGAAAAAGGTGAAGATTGGGATTGCCAAGAGTCAACCCAAGTACAAGTGCTACCGCCTTGATGACAAGGATACTCTCTTCTTCGAGGATCGTATTGTTGTGCCCAAAGGTGACCTTCGTAAAGTGATCATGAACAAGGCTCACAATTCTCTCCTCTCCATCCACCCTGGGAGCATGAAGATGTATCAGGACCTCAAGCAGGCTTATTGGTGGACTCGAATGAAGCGCGAGATTGCTCAATTCGTGAATGAATGTGATGTCTGCAGAAGAGTGAAGGCAGAACACCAAAGGCCAGCTTGTCTCCTCCAACCTCTTACCATTCCAGAATGGAAGTTTGACCACATTGAGATGGACTTCGTGAATGGGTTTCCAAAGTCCAAACGTGGCAATGATGCTATATTCATTGTCATCGACAAACTCACTAAAGTGGCTCACTTTCTGCCTATCAAAGAATCGATCACTGCAGCTCAATTGGCGGAGCTCTATACCTCTTGAATTGTCTCTCTGCACGATATTCCACAAGTGATCTCTTCAGACCGTGGCAGCATCTTTACCTCCAAGTTTTGGGATTCTTTTCAAAAGGCCATGGGCACCAACATCTGCTTCAGCACGGCTTTCCATCCTCAAACTAGCGGTCAAGTCGAGCGTGTCAACCAGATTCTTGAAGATATGCTCAGGGCTTGTGTGATCTCCTTCGGCATGAAGTGGGAGGATTGTCTTCCATATGCTGAATTCTCCTACAACAACAGTTTTCAAGCAAGTTCGGGCAAGGCCCCATTTGAAATTCTGTATGGCAGGAAGTGCCGTACCCCTCTCAACTGGTCTGAAACCGGTGAACGTCAGCTTTTGGGAAATGACTTAATCACATAGGCAGAGGAAATGTGCAAAGTCATTCGAGATAACCTCAAAGCAGCCCAATCCTGCCAGAAGAGCTACTATGATAGTAAGCACCGTGATTTGGCTTTCGAGATCGGAGATCATGTTTACCTCCGCGTCTCTCCTATGAACGGTACTCGCCGCTTCGGTATCAAAGGGAAGCTTGCCCCTAGATACGTGGGACCTTTCGAGATTGTCAGCAAGAGAGGCGATCTCGCCTATCAACTCGAGCTTCCTTCAAACTTTGCAAATGTTCATGATGTGTTCCATGTCTCTCAGCTCCGAAAGTGCTTCAAGACTCCTGACCGCACCGTCAACTTCGAGGACATTGAGCTCCAAGAATATCTCTCCTATCGTGAGCACCCCGTTGCTATTCTTGAAGAGACTAAACGGAAGACTCGCAACAAGTCAATCAAATTCCTCAAAGTCAAGTGGTCACACCATTCCGACCGTGAAGCTACCTGGGAACGCGAGGATCACCTCCGTTCTGAGTACCCAGCGTTCTTTCAGTCCTAGATCTCGGGACGAGATCCTTTCGTAGTGGTGGAGTGTTGTAACACCCCGGATATGATTTACCCAATATGTAATCCAACTCTTGCCGTTTCCGGCGTTAAGTTATTTTATTTTTCTCGGGTTCGGGTCTTTGTCTCCGTGTGTTGTTATCATTGTCATGCATCTCATATCATGCCATCATGGGCATTGCATTTGCATACGTGTTCATCTCATGCATTCGAGCATTTTCCCCGTTGTCCGTTTTGCATTCCGGCGCTTTGTTCTCCTTCGGTGGTCATTTCTACCTTTCTTTCATGTGTGGGGACTAAACATTTCCGGATTGGACCGAGACTTGCCAAGCGGCCTTGGTTTACTACCGGTAGACCGCCTGTCAAGTTTCGTACCATTTGGACTTCGTTTGATGCTCCAACGGTTAACCGAGGGACCGAGAAGGCCTCGTGTGTGTTGCAGCCCAACACCCCTCCAATTTGGCCCAAAACCCTCTCCATCATCTAGAGTGTTCGATCACGATCGCGTGGCCGGAAACCGCACCTAATTTGGACTCTCCTAGCTCCCTCTATGCCTATAAATAGACCCCCTCCGAAATCCGGATCTCCTTCTCCCCCGAAACCCTAAAAATCGTCTCCGCCGCGCCAGACATTGTCCGTCCGTCCGGACACGTCCGCGCCCCACCTCCGCACCAATCCGCGCCTGCCACGTGTCGCCGCCGCCTTCCTCCACCGCCGGCCCGGCAGCCCGCGGATCCCCGCGCGCCCTGCGCCCTTCGTCCCCGCGCCCGGTCCGCCGCCTGGCGTCGTCTTTGGCCACACTCCGGCGCCGCCCGGCCGCCGCCTCTTCTCGTCACGCCGGTGAACTCGCCGCCCCTGGCCCCTGCGACCTCCGCGGCCCCGCCGTGGCACTTCTCCGGCTCCCTACCGGCCGGATCCGGCGAGATCCGGCCCGGGAGCGCTTCTCCGGCCCCTTCCTCGACGAACTCCGGCAGCCCCGACGATTTTCCGGTGAACCTTGTAAAGCGCGCCGGCCGGATCTAGATCTGAAATTTCGGATCGGTTGACTTTCCGTCCCTAACCCTAAATATTTTGGCATTGTTCATCGCATCATAACTTTGCATCCATAGCTCCGTTTTGGACATATAGCATATCAAAATGTTTGTCTCAGAGAGCACATCATTTCATTCCATTGCATCATTTTCGTTTGAGTTCATCTTGATGCCCGAAATGCTGTTAGAAGAATGCTATTTGAGATAATTGTCAGATCTGCTGCTCCAATTAGATATTTGTCATTTTTGCCATGATTAAGGCGTGCAGGATATGTGTCGGTGTTCTGGGAACGGGGGTCCCCAGACTTGCCTGCCCGCGGCCTACGGCGTGGCTCAAAGGAGGCCCAGCATGGCCCATCTTCGTTAGCACAAGACTCAAGACCGTCGCGAGGGGCCAAGCCTCGCGAGGCGGACGACACGGAGCTTCCTCAGGCACGACCTCGTTAGGCTGGCTCGCGAGGAGGCGGAGAGATCAAGGCGGGGTACCTCGCGAGGTGCCCGTGATGCAAGCCGTGACGACTCAGGGCGCCAGGCAGGTGCCAGCGCGCGCAGCGTCCTTCTTTCCTCTTTGGTGCAAAGGGGGAAAGCACAGCCGCGGAGTACCGAGGCATCAGGCAAAGGTTGCCGTTTCGGTGCAACAAGACCAAGACCAGGAGGACTACGAGACAGAGGTCATCGTGGAGCCCAAGACGGCGTCATCACGAGAGCTTTGCGCAGGCAAAGACTGCTTTTGTCAGTGTAGTTGATACTTGCTGTCCCCCTTCAAATTAGCCCGCCATTGTTGGGTCCCTTCCCGCTCAATATTTGGGAAGAGGACCAGGGCCTCTATAAATAGGGCCAGCCGCCCATGTAGCAGGGTTTTTTTGGGTTGGAGCTTTTGGTTTGGTTGGCTAGTAAGAGTAAGAGAGAGAGAGAAAGAGAAGGGTGGCTGAACTCCTCCTAGCAGTCCGCGCGAGGCTATTCTTCCTTGTATTATCCATCATCGTCAGCCCAAGAGACAATCCACCAACCGCACACTAGAGTAGGGTATTACACCACAACGGTGGCCCGAACCAGTATAAATCTTGTGTCTCTTGTGTAGTTCTTTTAGTAGTTTCAGATCTTTGCGAGGCGGGGAGGTAGAAGGCGTAATCTCCGCGCACACCCAGTGGTCGAACCTTAAGGGTCTGCCGGAACCCGAAATCCGACATTTGGCGCGCCAGGTAGGGGTGCGTCGGAATTCGTCGTCCACCACTCCGTTCTCCTCCGACCGTCGCATACATGTCTGACGCTCGTCGGGCCCGCGCCAAGCGCCGGGCCGCCATCGCTTCTCGCGTCGCCCAAACGGCGCCCGTCGGCGGACCTCCTCGTCGTCCCCCGTCGCCCGCCGTCAATGCCGCCACTGGCCCGGCGGGGGGCGAGCAGCAAGCATCGTCTCAGCACGCATCCGTGCGGCAAGACGGCCGCACCGCTACTCCATCGCTTGCACCGGTTGGTTCTTCGTCCCGCGCGCTCCGCACACCCTTGGAGGCTCGAGCTGCGCTCCTCGCGGCAAACGAGCTCCTGCGCTACCGTCCCGTCGACGACGTCTACGAGGAGTGGCTCGACCGCGTCGCCGAGCTTGTCCGCGCCGCAGGGGGCTCTTCCGCGCCGTCCGTTCCGCTGCGTCGCACCCCGCCCCGCGCGGGCAACGAAGCCCTGGAGGCGTACCAGCCGCCTCCTCTTCAAGAAGACGCCATGGCTCCAAGGCGCGTGGCCCCTGGGCGGAACCCGCTCCGTCAGGTGCCAGCGCAGCAAGAATGGAGCTGCCAAGAGATCCCACGCCTGCAAGGAGCTGCCCGGGCGCTCCCTGCTCCAGCGCGCCGCGACCCTGCTCCAGCTCCAGCATGCCAAGACCCCGCGCTGATCCTGGCTGCAGCGCGTGGGGACCCTCAAGACCAAGCTCTCCACCAGCCGAGGCCTTTCGTGGCCACCGCGGGCTGCCGTGCCTACACCACCGAGCTGCGTAGCATCGCGTGGCCCGGCAAATTCAAGCCAGACCTGCCTCCTTGTTACGATGGCACGACTGACCCTACGGAGTTCCTCCAGCTCTACGAGCTGGGCATCGAAGCTGCCAGCGGGGACGAAAAGGTCGTCACGAACTGGTTCCCCATGGCACTCAAGGAAGGAGCCCGCACCTGGCTCCTGAATCTGGCTCCGGGCATGATCTCTTCCTGGGACCAGATGCGCACCCGCTTCATCGCCAACTTCCAAGGTACTCGCGACCGGCCACCCGCCGTGAGCGACATGCGCCGTATCAAGCAACAACCCGGAGAGACCCTGGAGAAGTACATCCAACGCTTCAACAACGCGCGCCTCAAGATCCCCAAGGTGTCCAAGGAGGCCATCATCTCGGCCTTCTCCGATGGCGTGTGCGACGTCAAGATGAAGGAGGAGCTGGCAATGCATGAAGACCTGTGCACCTCCCTGGAGCTATTCAACCTGGCGACCAAGTGTGCCAGGGCTGAGGAGGGACACCTCTCCCTCCTTGAGCCGCCTGCCGCAGAACCAGAGGAGAAGAAGCCCAAGGCCAAGGACGTGAAGCGCAAGGGGGCTGCCGTGCTCGCAGCAGAACCAGACACCAAGCGTGGCAAAGATCTGCCTGAGTCCACCAGGGGCAGCCGGTATTGTGTGTACCACGACCTCCACACCCACAACACCAACGAATGCCAAGAACTCCGCGCCATGCGAGAAGGAAGGATCGGCTGTCGTCCCGACTGCACCGATCGGGGCTACGGCCGAGGAGGAGGAAGAAACGCAGGACGCTGGGAAGACTGTGGCCCGCGCCAAGGGTGGCGCGATCAGCCTCGCAAGGACCGCTAGCGAGACCTGCCTCGCGAGGGGGACTGGAGGGATCAACCTCGTGAGGATCGCCCACAAGGCAACGCAGGCCTCCCTCCACTGCCGCCTCAACCAAGGAGGAACGAGGACCGCCATCAAGACGAGGGGGCTGGGGGCTTCCAGGAGCCACGTGCAATCGCCTGCATCCTGGGCGGAGCTCAAGCCCCAGCCTCCCAACGCATCTTCAAGCAGTTCGCCCGCGAGGTGAACGCAGCCCTCCCCAGGCTCGAAGCAATGCGCCCTCTCAGGTGGTCGGCGTGCGCCATCACTTTCAGCTCAGCGGATCAACTCAAGTGTGCAGCCACAGCTGGCGTCCTCCCGATGCTCTGCTCCCCAGTCATCAGCAATGTACTAGTCACCAAGACCCTCATCGATGGTGGGGCAGGGCTCAACGTCCTGTCCATGGAAATGTTCAACAATCTCCAAGTGCCCTACGACCAGCTTCAGCCAACCAAGCCCTTCTCCGGAATCACCGACGGCTCCACGGTCCCGATTGGGCAGGTCTGCCTCCCTGTCACCTTCGGGGCACGCGACAACTACCGCACTGAGCTCATCGACGTCGCCCACATCCGCCTGCTGTACAATGCCATCCTCGGGTACCCAGCGCTGGCCAAGTTCATGGCCGTGACTCACCATGGCTACAACGTCCTCAAGATGCCAGGGAGTGGCGGAGTCATCACGGTGCCTTGTGAAGAGAGGGATGAAGTGTGTTCCCTGGAGCGAGCCTTTCAGGCCGCGTCGCTGGAAGACCCGGATCGCGAAAGCAGGAGGCTTCCCGAGGCCACCCCCAAGAAGAAGAAGACATCGTCTAGACCAGCCCCTCGGGAGGCAGGCCCCTCAGGGCCCGCGTCTGCCCAGGGGGAGCCTCCTTCCATCGCATAGGAAAGCGCGCCCGACGCTCTCCTCAGGCAGGGCTCGGGGGCTCTCCCCTGGAGGGCCACCGACCTGGCCAGGGTCACGAGGGAGGCGCTTGGGCACCACGTGGAGGCGTGCTTCGGAGCACGTTTCCCTCAAGAAGGAGCAAGGCAAGGAAGGTCAGACCCACAGGAGTTCGTCGACAAAGCCATTCAAGAACTACAGGAATCAAGGATCGTGAGAGGTTGCCGCCGTCTGCCGGCTGCGGCTCCCCATCCAGGCGAGGATGGTGGGCTGTGCGTCTGCGTCGATGTACCAGGGCTGAACCAAGCCGCTACGATGGAGCGCCTCTGGCCCTCGCGAGTGGGGCGCTGCCGGGGTCCGCCCCACAGCTACGTTCGCATGCCTTACGGCCTGCCGAGCGTGGTTGCTGAGCACCAGCGCCTCATGAGGGGCATCATGAAGGCACAAGAAGACAGGCGTTCCGCAGCCCTGGAGGAGATGGAGATGATTCATGAAGAGCTACCAGTGCCTCCGGAGCCTCCCGAGGCCCCTGGGCCTGGGGGCTCGTGAGGATCGGCTTCTGCAGCCTACCGAGTCTGCTGCACCGACACCCCGTCGCCCTCGACACCCTCAGGTGACATCTTACCAGTTTCATTTCTAGCTGGGAGCGCCCTCCCAGGGCCGCATTGTTCCCAGGCCGCGTGGGTCCGTCCCTGCGGTATGAATCCCTTTTACTTTCATGTCGTTAGCTTGCACTATTGGGGGCGCCCCTCGGGCTGCATCATCCCCGAGTCGCTCGGGCCAGGCCCAGCGGCATGTATCTCCCCTGCGTTCATTTCCGACTATGCATTCGCCCATCATGCTTGATTACTTGATGCGTGCCCACGGCACCTTTTTCTTCTCCATGTCGACCACTTGCACATTAAAGGGGGGGGGGGTACTTGAGCATCGCGACTCAGCCCTCACCCTCTGGTTATGTCCACGACATCGCGACCTGGTATACCAGTGACGGCTGAGACAAGCTCGAGGGCCAGGACCCGAGGACGTAGAGTGCCGGCATCTAACTAGATTTGCAGGAACACAACACAAGATAAGGCCCAGTGCCAGGCGCAACCCGCCTAGAGGTAGGGCCCCGTGAGTCCCGCGCTGGCTAGCGGGTGCCCAGATACACCTCACCTAGCCCTACTGTGCCGGCCACATGTCAGGGCGGGGCTGTACACGCCCCGGGGGCTCCTCCCGGAGGGGAGCCCCCTCCCACGTACCAGTGGAAGCACCATGCTCCGCGCTGGCTGACGACACTACCGAGGAGCGGCTATGCCCGTACACATGCGGAAGCGCTATGCTCCGCGCTGGTGATAAACAACTGAGGGTGGCCCCCGGGCCGCATCAACCTCAGGGAGCCCAGAGCTCAGTGTCTAGCCTCATCGCAACGCCTCTCCCCGGGAGCGCCGCGCGAGGGGGCTGGGCACGGGGGTTGTGCCTGGGCCACGCCCGGACGTACACCACCCAGCCAGGCCCCTCGGGCCTGGTTCGTCGCGCGCCTCTCCCCGAGCGGAGCCAAGGTATGAAGGCCGTTTGAGCATCAAGGGGGACCCCTGAGCATCACGACTCAGGGGCCTAACTGGCCCCGTAGCCCCTCACTCCTTAGTTCCGAAAGGCTATGCTGGGTGAGGCACACGCGGGGCCGGGCTCTATAATGTAGGATGGTGGTCCCACTCGCATCTCACCTAATCACATGCTGTTTGCGCGTCAAGGGGGACTGAGCTCGCCCCAGACAGCTCGACCAGGCCTCGCGAGGCCGACCGGGCAGGAGAAGCCCGCGCAACGTGGTCACCCTCCTCCGCAGGCGGAGGCGCTGCCGCGGATGGAGCCTCAGGAGCCCCCTTCAGCTTCTTCGCCACGGGCTCCAGCCTATTCAAGAGATGTGAACGTCAAACCTCGGCAGCGGAACAAGAAATAAAGACAAGGGTCAGGCACTTACGGGTCATCGCCGGTGAGCTCGGGCAGCCTCCGGCAAAACTTGAAGTCTGACAGCCGGCTGGAAGGGTCGACCTCAGAAGCAGAGGGCGCGTCTGCAGACTCCTTCGGAGTGGGGGCAGGCTCGCGGGAGATCAGCCCGGTCCTGTCCTTCTTCCGGATCGGGGGAAAGCTCCCGCCGACCTGCTCGTCTCCGTCCTTGTCATCATCACTCGAAGAAAGGCGGAGACTTCAGGGCTTGCGCCGGGGGAGGGAAGCCCTCGACTCTCCATCGGTCGCCTCAGAGTCGGGCCCCTCTCCCCGCTCCTCTTCGTCCTCCTCCTTGCTGGAGTCGCCGAAGGGCACGTCCACCGGTCCCTCGGAAGCCGCCACAGGCACGAGCCCGTCCCCGCTAAAAACGGGCCTGGACTTCACCACCTGCTCCCAGTCGTCGCGAAGGAACAAGGGCTCGGGCGCGCCCTCCAACCTCGCCACCTCGCCCACGACCAGAGATTGGAGGACCACGGCCAAATCTTCGCCGCTCAAGGCCGCGGGGCTCGGATGAGGCCTCCACATCGGAGGTGAGTACCGCCGGAGTGGAGCCAGCTGGTGGTCCAAGAACTCCTTCAGCAGCGACGCACCGGTCAACTTCGCCGCCGCCATGCTGGCCGGCCTCAAGTCCGCGTCCATCTTCTCCAACACCAGTGTTGCGCGGGGGTCCGTGAGCTCCACTCGGCCCCAGTCGCCGGAGCTCGCGGGCGGCTCCGCAGGCAAGATCAGCCTAGGATGGACGCGCCCGGCATCTACCAAGACCCACTTGCTCCGGAAGCCCTCAATCCTCTTCCCGGGATTCGAGATGGCAATGGTGCCGCCGTACGCGACAAAGCCCGTGCACGCGGAAGAAGAACCGCGAGTGACCCGGAGGGAGAAGTAGTGGCGCAGCAAGGCCACTGAAGGCTGCACCCCTACATGGGCCTCGCAGTAGTATGCAAAGATCGCCAGAAGAAGGACGGAATTGGGGTGGAGATGCAGAGCCTGCAGGTTGTAATGGCGGAGGACAGAGAAGATGAACTCGGAGAAGGGAGGTACCAGGCCCGCAGCAATGGAGCTTACAAAGAGAGGATAAAAGGTGCTCCCTCGGCCCTCAGGGGTGGCGGAGCTGGCCTTTAGCACCTTCGTCCCATTGATGCCCTGCGCCGCCGCCATCTGTCGCAGCCAGGCAAGGCCAGCCTTGGACACATCCGGCAAGTCCAGAGCAGGAGAGTACCAAGCTTCGGTCGGAGGCTGGCGAGGCGCCATGACTTCCTAGGTCACGCAGCCGGAGTAGATCTGGAAGTTTGGAGGAAGAAAGGGGAGGCGCAAGAAAGGGGATCTGAGCAGCAACCGGAGAAAGCAAAAGGCAAGGTCTGGGCAGATGCTGCTCCTTTTTCGACCTGCGCGGTTGCTGAGGCACTGGTGTCTAATCAACCGCCACACGACACCTAAGGCCGCAGGCTGTTAGGGCCCATGGCGCTTCACCCTTGCCCTTTCGCCTCTCGGCACGGCCAAGTCCGGGCGTGCCTTGGGCCCGGGGGCTACTGTCGGCGTTCTGGGAACGGGGGTCCCCTGACTTGCCTACCTGCGGCCTGCGGCGTGGCTCAAAGGAGGCCCAGCATGTCCCATCTTCATCAGCACAAGACTCAAGACCCTCGCGAGGGGCCAAGCCTCGCGAGGCGGACGACACGGAGCTTCCTCAGGCACAGCCTCGTCAGGCTGGCTCGCGAGGAGGCAGAGAGATCAAGGCGGGGTACCTCGCGAGGTACCCGTGAAGCAAGCCGTGACGACTCAGGGCGCCAGGCGGGTGCCAGCGCGCGCAGCGTCCTTCTTTCCTCTTTGGTGCAAAGGGGGCAAGCGCAGTCGCGGAGTACCGAGGCATCAGGCAAAGGTTGCCGTTTCGGTGCAACGAGACCAAGACCAGGAGGACTACGAGATGGAGGTCACCGTGGAGCCCAAGACGGCGTCATCACCAGAGCTTTGCGCAGGCGAAGACTGCTTTTGTCAGGGTAGTTGATACTTGCGGTCCCCCTTCAAATTAGCCCACCATTGTTGGCCCCCTTCCCGCTCAATATTTGGGAAGAGGACCAGGGCCTCTATAAATAGGGCCAGCCGCCCATGTAGCAGGGGTATTTTTGGGTTGGAGCTTTTGGTTCGGTTAGCTAGTAAGAGTAAGAGAGAGAGAGAGAAAGAGAAGGGTGGCTGAACTCCTCCTAGCAGTTCATCACCCCAGCCAAGAACAGACCCGCACGAGGCTGTTCTTCCTTGTATTATCCATCATCATCAGCCCCAAGAGACAATCCACCAACCACACACTGGAGTAGGGTATTACACCACAACGGTGGCCCGAACCAGTATAAATCTTGTGTCTCTTGTGTAGTTCTTTTATTAGTTTCAGATCTTTGTGAGGCGGGGAGGTAGAAGGTGTTATCTCTGCGCGCACCCCAGTGTTCGAACGTTAAGGGTATGCCGGAACCCGAAATCCGACAATATGCCCCTGAGCTCTTCATGAGTTTTGTTATATGTTTTGCCATCTATCCAGAGGTGCAACCCATGTATTTTTGTGATGTGTGTGGTGACTAGCACAAGCTTGCAAAGTGAGGCATTCGTTAATGCTGATTTCAGGGACTTATCATTTCCACTGAGTCCTTGGACCGTTTATCTCAATATGCCATATGTTCATGTTGTTTCCTAGTGATCCGTGCCTCTTTTGAGGATGATCAGTAAGGATGTTTTGTTAATATTGTAGTGCTCTATCCATCCATGTCTTTGTTTGCAATTATGGAGCACCCTAGCTTGAGTCAATCGAGCTCTACTTTTGCTATTTTGTGAATCTGGGCAGATTGTCTACTTGTTAGCGATTTTGCCGAGGATGTTGTAGTTGATTCGTGCATGCTATGTTATTGTTCTTGCCATGTCTAGCTTGAATTTTGTGTATTCTTGATGGGTGTATGCTTAGATTGTCATGACTTGCTCTGTAGTGAGTGCATCGAGCTCGTAAACATGCCTACTTGATATCTGTTTCAGCATGCTCCAGTTTTCACTAAGTCTGTGATCTGATGATGTTTTTGCCATGTTCACATGCTTGCAAATGTATTTTCTGATCCCTTTTGGCTCAAGGTCACTAAGGGACTTTTGTTAAGCTCTTTGAGTAGCTCCATGCCATGCTTGTTTACCAAATGCATTTTTGCATTTTTGCCATGCTTGTTTGAACCTGTTAATGGATGAATTGGCCGTAGCTCAGTGCTAGTCTTTTGTTAAGCATCATGAATGGATCCCTGCCATGTATTTTGTTGCCATGTTTGAGTGTTGTAACATGTTCATCTTGTTGCATTTAGATGGCTACTTGCTGTAAATCGCAGAACGTGGTCATATTTGAATCGCTTGCCATTATAAACCGTAACTCCGATTCCGGTGATCTTTATATCGTTTTCAAGCGATTTCATCTCATCTTTCCAGTGGCACACTTGGTTTCCAAGTTGAGGCCAGGTTCATGCATTCCTTGTCAAATCTTGCATATGCATCACATATTGCATCCCGCATAGCATACCATCTTTGCATCATGTTGTTTGAGTTTGCACGTGGTTGATTGTGTCTTTGTTGCTTGTTTGTCTTGTTTGGGTAGAGCCGGGAGACGAGTTCACTAACGAGGAGCCCATTGAGTTTGCTTTTGAGGATCTAGTCAACTCTGACAACTTTGCAGGCAAGATGATCATACCCTCGAAATCACTACTATCTTTGCTTTGCTAGATGCTCGCTCTTTTGCTATGCCATGCTATGATGCCTACCACTTGCTTATCATGCCTCCCAAATTGCCATGTCAAACCTCTAACCCACCATGTCCTAGCAAACCGTTGATTGGCTATGTTACCGCTTTGCTCAGCCCCTCTTATAGCGTTGCTAGTTGCAGGTGAAGATTGGAGACCGTTCCTTGTTGGAACATTATTTACTTGTTGGGATATCATTATATTGCCATGTTATCTTAATGCATCTATATACTTGGTAAAGGGTGGAAGGCTCGGCCTCTCGCCTAGTGTCTTGTTCCACTCTTGCCGCCCTAGTTTCCGTCATATCGGTGTTATGTTCCTAGATTTTGCGTTCCTTACACGGTTGGGTTATAATGGGAACCCCTTGATAGTTCGCCTTGATTAAAGCTTTTCCAGCAATGCCCAACCTTGGTTTTACAATTTGCTACCTAGCCTCTTTTCCCTTGGGTTTCCGGAGCCCGAGGGTCATCTTATTTACACCCCCCCGGGCCAGTGCTCCTCTGTGTGTTGGTCCAACTCGTCAGCCGCCGGTGACCACCAGGGGCAACTCTAGGCTGGCCTACCGGAAGTTTGGACAATCTGAGTGTGCCCTGAGAACAAGATATGTGCAGCTCCTATCGGGATTTGTCGGCACATTCGGGCAGTGTTGCTGGATTTGTTTTAACCTGTCGAAGTGTCTTGAAGAACCGAGTTACCGAGTCTGATCGGAACGTCTCGGGAGGAGGTGTATTCCTTCATTGACCGTGAGAGCTTGTCATGGGCTAAGTTGGGACTCCCCTGCAGGGATTTGAACTTTCGACAGTCGTGCCTGCGGTTATGGGCAGATGGGAATTTGTTAATGTCCGGTTGTAGATAACTTGAACCTTAACTTAATTAAAATGAATCAACTATGTGAGTTACCGTGATGGCCTCTTCTCGGTGGAGTCCGGGAAGTGGACATGGTGTTGGAGTAATGCTTGCCGCAGGATTGCTCTTTAGTTATTCATTCGCGCTTTGCCTCCTCTTCTCGCTCTCTTTTGCGAACAGCTTAGACACCAAATATGCTAGTCACTTGCTGCAGCTCGACATATTTTACCTTGCCTTACCTATTAGCTTAAATAGTCTTGATCGCGAGGGTGCGAGATTGCTGAGTCCCTGTGGCTCATAGATTACTATTACACCAGATGCAGGGCCTGATGATTCCGTGCCAGATGATGCGCTTGAGCTCAAGTGGGAGTTCGACGAGGACTCACGCCGATACTACGTGTCTTTCCCTGATGATCAGTAGTGGTGCCCAGTTGGGGTGATCGGGATCGTGTCGCATGTTGGGCTGTTCTTTTATTTTGGCGCCGTAGTCGGGCCATGAGTGTTTGAATGTTGTAATGCTATTTATGTACTTTGATTGTCGTGGCGAGTGTAAGCCAACTATGTATCTCCCCTTTTATTATCTATATATTAGATGGGATGTTGTGAAGATTGCCTAACTTGCGACATTGCTTTCAATGCGGTTATGCCTCTAAGTCGTGCCTCGACACGTGGGAGATATAGCCGCATCGAGGGCGTTACAACAAGACTCTTAAAGTAGCCTTTGTTGGGCATGTCAAGAATGGTCTCTATGTGATTAACTTTTCGGAGCGACCCGCTAAGACCGCGACATGCCTAATGGCTAAATTTGACGTGGGATGGCTTTGGCGTCGCCGTTTAGCCCATGTCAATATGAGATCTTTGCAAAGTCTTCTCAAGGGGGACCATGTCCGTGGACTGACAAATGTTAGTTTTGCCAAAGACCGTGCTTGCAGTGCTTGTATCGAAGGAAAGCTACATGCTAAGGCTCACCCTCCCACGACTATCATTTACTCGAAGAGGCCTTTAGAGCTCCTTCACTTGGATCTCTTTGGGCTTCCATCCTTTGACAGTCTTGGGGGTAGAAAGTATTGCTTGGTGATTGTGGATGATTATTCAAGATACACTTGGGTATACTTCTTCAAGAGGAAGAGTGAGACCCAACAAACCGTCATTGACTTTGCAAATGAAGCTCAACGCTAACACAATGCAAAGATTTTGACGATAAGAAGTGACAATGGCACCGAGTTCAAGAACTACGCCTTGGATGAGTTTATTAGTGATGAGGGGATCAAGCATCAATATTCCGCACCTTACACCCCTCAACAAAATGGTGTAGCGGAGAGGAAGAACCAGACGTTGATGGATGCAACAAGGACCATGATGGCGGAGTTCAAGTCTCCATACAACTTTTGGGCCAAAGCCATCAACACCGCATGTCATGCATCCAATCGGCTCTATCTCCGCAAAGGCATGAACAAAACTCCATATGAGATACTCACCGGTAACAAGCCCAACCTCAAGTACTTTCGGGTGTTCGGGTGTAAGTGTTTCATTCTCAAGAAAGGTGTTCGTTTGTCTAAATTTGAGGCTAGAGCTTATGAGGGCATATTTGTTGGTTATGCTACAAACTCTCATGCTTACCGTGTCCTCAATAAGTCCACGGGACTTATTGAGGAGACGTGTAACGTGGAGTTTGATGAGAATAACGGCTCCCATGTGGAGCAAAGTGGTACTTGTGATGTAGGTGATGAAATTCCTCCCCAAGCTATAAGAAGAATGGATGTTGGTTTTATCCTACCCGTTGAGGAACCCCTTGTGGCCGAAGGAGAAGGACAATGTTCCACTCAAGTGGAACCATCACCAACCCAAGACCCACACGCTTATGAAGAACAAAGTGAAGGCCCTCAACCCCATGAACAAGATCAAGGGCAAGATCAAAATCAAGATGGTGTTGAACCACCAAGTGATGCCCAAGGTCAAGTTCTCACCTCCGAGCAAGCTCAATATGAAGAACAAGCTCAAGACGATGCTCAAGATGATCAAGTTGTCGCTCTTGAACTCACTCCTGAGGAGGAATTGGAGTGTCGTGCCGCCAAGATTGCATCCAAGCTCAATGCCAAGGGTCATCTCATGACGAATGTACTTGGAAGCATACGAAAGGGTGTAAGCACTCGTAGACAATTAGCAAACTATTGTGAACATCCCGCGTTTGTTTCCTGTGTTGAACCCCAAAAGGTCTATGAGGCACTCGAGGATCCGGGTTGGCTTAATGCCATGCATGAAGAACTCAACAACTTTGAGCACAACAAGGTGTGGAGATTGGTGACAAGGCCAACGGGGAGCCATAATGTCATTGGAACCAAGTGGATATTCAAGAACAAGCAAGATGATCATGGGATTATCGTTCGCAACAAGGCTCAGTTGGTAGCACAAGGCTACTCCCAAGTCGAGGGTATCAACTACGGTGAAACCTTTGCTCCCGTTGCTCGCCTTGAATCCATTGGTCTATTGATTGCTTATGCTTCTCATCATAACTTTAAGTTGCAACAAATGTATGTGTAGAGTACTTTTCTTAATGGTCCTATTAATGAGTTGGTGTATGTCAAACAACCCCCGGGGTTCGAGGATCCCTATTTTCCCGATCATGTGTACCAACTCGATAAGGCGCTATATGGCCTTAAACAAGCCCCATGTGCATGGTATGAGCACCTTACCGAGTTGTTGCAAGATCGTGGGTTTGAAATTGGGAAAACTGACCCCACTCTTTTTACCAAGAAGGTCAAAGGGGAGTTGTTTGTATGCCGACTATATGTTGATGATATTATCTTTGGTTCTCCAAACAAAGCTTTCAATGAGGAGTTTGCCGCTCTCATGACCTCAAAGTTCAAGATGTCCATGATGGGAGAGTTGAAGTTCTTTCTCGGGTTCGAAATCAAGCAAAGAAGAGAAGGAAGCTTCATCAACCAAGCCAAATACACTCAAGACATGCTCAAGAGAATCAGGCTAAGTGATGTCAAGCCGGCTTCCACTCCAATGCCCGTCAAATGCCAACTTGACATAGATCCCAATGGTAAAGCGGTGGATCAAAAGGTATATCGCTCCATGATTGGCTTCTTGCTTTACCTTTGTGCATCTAGACCGGATATCATGTTGAGTGTGGGAATTTGTGCATGGTTTCAAGCTGCACCTAAGGAAAAAGACACTATATGGTGGTCAAGCGAATCTTTCGATATTTGGCTCATACCCCAAACTTTGGCTTATGGTACCCAAGAGGAGGAAACTTCAGCCTTGTAGGCTACTCGGACTCTGATTGGGCGGGAGACAAAGTGGATAGGAAGTCAACTTCCGGAGGGTGCCAATTCCTTAGTTGCTCTTTGGTGAGTTGGTCTTCCAAGAAGCAAAGTTGTGTGTCTCTCTCGTCCACCGAAGCGGAGTATGTGGCTGCCGGTAGTTGTTGTGCACAACTTCTATGGACGAGGCAAACTTTAAAGGATTACGGTGTCATTTGTGACAAAGTGCCTCTTTGGTGTGACAATGAAAGTGCCAGCAAGGTTTCTCTCAACCCGGTGCAACACTTCAAGACGAAGCTTATTGAGATTCGGTATCACTTCATCCGAGATCATATTAGGCGAGGGGAGATCGAGCTCAACTATGTCAACACTCATGATAACCTTGCAGATATCTTCACGAAGCCCTTGGATGAAGCAAGATTTCGTGAGTTAAGGCATGAGCTAAATATCATTGACTCGAGCAATGTGGCTTGAGCCCTTGCACACCCCACCATACTCATCTTGATATTTTGTTTAGGTGTAGGCATGGACATAGGGGAAGTGTTGTTCTCTCAATGAACTCTCCCTGCCCCATTATGCATAAATTGATCAACTCTTTCACATTAGCCTTTTTTGATGGTACTTGTGATTCAAAGACGTGTTTTGGTCATGGGCCCAAGGATAATTCTTCACGGTGCCATACCAATTGACTCAAACATAGGTGGCTCCGGCCACCACCCTCTCTTTGGAGAGGTTGTGTCTCGTGTTTGGTCCTTGTTGTCTTTTCCCTTTCTTTTCTTCGAGCCTAGTTTGTGTTTGAGTTTGTGTGTTCGGTTGCTTGAAGGTTGCATTGCAAAGGCCGTTTTCCTCTCTTGTTTGCGAAACTTTCACTTTCTTGGGAGCATGGTACTACCGTGGCAAGCCACGGTACTATCGCAGGAGGTAGGCGGCTCTATGCATGCACAGATGCATCCTAGGCATGGTACTACCGCTTCCATCGCGGCAGTAATTTTTTACTACTGCTGGAAGAGCGGTACTACCGCCCAGTGAGCGATACTTCCGGCCAGGCGGCACTACCGCGAGGACCTGTGGTACTACCGCGCCATCGCGACGGGTGGGGGTTAAGAGCGGGGCAGGGGGAGTTCCAACTCCCCCATACCCATTCATCTCTTTTCCCCACCCTGTCTCTCTCTCTCCTACCCAAGAACGGTGCCAGAGGACCTCGCCGGATCTTCGTCTCTGGACGCTCTCCTCGCATTCCGACCTGTGGGATCGTTCCCCACCTCGCCCTCTTGCCATGGACCCTGATATTTCCCAAGTCCTTCCCTTTTGGTTCCATTCTTGAGCTTCTAGGTCTTGGGGATATACATGTGTAGTTCATGTGATTTTTGGCTAAATCTTTACAAGAGAGGATTGTAGAGATTGCTAGTGCAGTAGAAATGCTATTTGGAATGATACAATAGTATAGTTTGATCAACGATAGTACCTTCTAGTGTTGCGGTTGTATCTAGATCTGGATCCATATCCTAATCCACTGTTCATGTGGCTGTCAAATCCATGCGGTACTAGCGCTCCTCCTGGAGCGGTACTATCGCACCCTCACCCATGAACCAACCTCGGCGCGGTACTACCGCTTCCAGAAGTGGTACTACCGCCCGGGGCGCGGAAGTAAAAAATTACTTCTGCTCCAGGCGTGGTACTACCGTGCCACTCCGGCATGGTACTACCGCGGCTGGAGTGGCTATAATTTTTTTTACTTCTGTGAGCCTGTCCAGTACTACCGTAGATTTGCAAACTTTGCTGCTTTGTCCTTCCAAATCTCGTGTTTGCTTGTTTCATTTGGTTTTGGCCCTCGTCTTTGCAATAATCCTTCTCGGTTTCTCTCGTGTTTTTGTTATACGTCATAGATGGTGGCTCCGATTCCAATGCCCGTCGTTCAAATCCCAGCCGTGACACGGGCTCAAAGCGCCTGCGCAACCCAGAGGAGGCTCCAGAGGGCTCCAGTGCCCCCAACGCAGGACAATGGGCATGGATGAGATTCCTCTAGCCGAGTTTATCACTCGCCGGAGGATCAACCCCTATGTGAAGCCCCATGAGAATTTCAGAGGGAATGAGTTGTTTTGGATCAAGCAACAGAACCTTATCTTCCTGGATGTGATCAAGGCCAAGCAGAACATCTACGTCGACGTGCACTGGATTGACATGGTTCACATGAGGAAGGATAACCACCGGGAATATTTTGGTGAGGCTTTGGACCTGGTGGAGCAATTTGGCATTGAGGACTTGCTCACGTTTCACATGGACTATGACCCAGATATTGTGGCACAGTTCTTTGCGTCGGTCCACTTCCATCCTGATGAGGAACGGACCATGATGTGGATGACAAATGGGCAAAGGATGACTTCTAAGTGGAAGGAGTTCATGGCGCTGCTACATGTTCATGATGAGGGGTTCAATTCGCCCGTTGGTGTCCGCCCTCATGCCAACCCCGAGTCGGCCAGCAAGGACAAGCTTCAGTCGTACCTTGTTGAAAATAAGCTTGGCACTGACAAGAAGACCTGGGTGCTGAATCCATTCCTTGAAATCATGCACCGGATCTTATGCAACTCCCTCTTTTCGCGCATTGGTGACAAGATAAGGTGCATGCTTATCTTGTGGACATGATGCTCATCTATGAGAGGGCGCGTCTCCATCAGACGGAACCACCTGATGTCTCACACATCATGTGGTGTGAGCTGCAGTTTGTCGTGCTCAACCGTAAGGTGCCCATCTATGGACCTTACCTACATCTCTTGATCTCAAAGACTTGGGAGCAACTGTATCCTAATGAAGAGTTTGAAGCCCCCAACTGGATTCGTCATGAGCCTATCAAGCTGCGCATCAAGAACAAGTAGGCTAACACCACTACCAGGGCTGAGGCAGAGGCTGCTAGGATGGATGTGGATGAGGATGAGCTCGCGGAGGAGGAGGCGGATGAGGACAGTTCTAATGCATACACTCCTCCATCGTCTGAGCCCACTTGGGCTAAGAAGTCGAAGAACAAGATGAAGGCTCTGTTCTACATGCAGGCCAAGCGACAGTACAAGTCCCATGTTGCTCAGAAGGAGAGTCGTCGGCATGACAAGAGGATCTTGAGGACATTCGTCGACCACGTGTTGAGCAGGTCTGAGAGGATCATCACTCCTGAGGCTGCCTGGATGGCGAAGCAGGGTTACCAGTGGACTGAGTCAGAGGAGGAACCCATTCCCGCTGCCGAGACTGACGAGGTGCGTGATGAGTGATCACTGCAGCTGAGCTACCACCTGTGTCATAGGTGTCCTTTCTGCCTTTTTGGTGTCTCGATGCCAAAGGGGGAGAGAGTGTAGGATTTGTGAGTCTTGTGTCATGTCCTGTTTCTCTTTGTCGCTTTGCTTTCGTCTGTTGAACCTCGTTTGCTTTGGTTTGGTTTGTGCTCATGAACCTGGTTCCCTATCATATGGTGTAAGACATATGCACTCTAGCTTACCTTATTATCTTTCATGCTTAATAGCCCGTGAGCCTATGCTATCTTGTGCCCGTTACTTTATGCTCATATTCATTACCTTGCCTCCTTGCTTAGTGTTAGTTATTGTTGCAAGATATGCCTCGTCTATAAAATATAGGAGGAGTGTTGATCCTAGTATGTGTGTCGTGCAGTTCAAAGCATCTCTCTAGAGAGCACACATCTAGGGCAGGCCCATCTATATTTTATACATGTTGGGTTTGCCTATGTTTCATTTTATATCCCTATGTGCAAATCCCGTATTGTCATCAATCCACCAAAAAGGGGGAGATTGTAAGGGCATATTTATCCCTAAGTGGTTTTGGTGATTGATGACAATGCATTTGCAGACTAATCATGTGCATTGAGATTTTCTGATATCTCATGATTTAGGCACAAGACGATTCGTTGCCCCTCGGAGTCTAGTGAAGACGGAGTTTTCCCTACGTTTCTTTTCGGTGGATTTGAGTCGTAGGAAAGTCGTACTATTAAGAGGGGATCCGCGTTGGAAAGGTCTGGGTGGAATCATCACGTACACGTCTGTTCCTTTTGCACCCCTTTCCCTTGCACCTATGGAGCAACCACCGTTTATCCGTGTCTCTGCAAAATGAAGGAATCCTAGTGTTTGTTGTGCTGTGGCATGCGGTTGTACTGCTCAAGGGAGCAGTAGTACCGCAGTGGCACACGATAGTACCGGCCGTGGTCACGGTAGTACCGCAAGCCCTTGCGGTAGTACCGCTCCACGGGTGCGGTAGTACCGTGGCCTCTGGCCAGGCACAGTTGCACGAGCAGAAGTAGGGGCGGCTGTAATTTTTTACATCCGCGCCCTACGCGGTAGTACCGCTCCCTTCTTGCGGTAGTACCTTGTCGGAGTTTTGCTTAGATAGTTTCTCAACGGAAGTAGTCACAGATGTATTTTTATTCGTCCGTGCCTTCCCAGCCAGACAAGCCATGCCTTGCGGTAGTACCGCTCCGGCGGTTCTACCGCTCTTTGCGTCAATGCAACTGGGCAGGTCTAGCTCTTGCCGCGCATGCGGTAGTACCTGCTACCTCTTGAGCATGCGTTGGTTTTCCCTTGAAGAGGAAAGGGTGATGCAGCAAAGTAGCATAAGTATTTCTCTCAGTATTTGAGAACCAAAGTATCAATCCAGTAGGAGACTACACGCAAATCGCCTAGTACCTGCACAAACAAATAAGAACCTTGCAACCAACGCGATAAGGGGTTGTCAATCCCTTCACGGCCACTTGCAAAAGTGAGATCTGATAAAGATAATAAGATAAAATATTTTTTTGTATTTTTGTGGTATAGATTGGAAAATAAAGATTGCAAAATAAATAGTAAACAAGAATTGTAGATTGGAAACTTATATGATGTAAAGTAGACCCCGAGGCCATAAGTTTCACTAGTGGCTTCTCTCAAGATAGCATGTATTACGGTGGGTGAACAAACTACTGCTGAGCAATTGATAGAAAAGCGCATAGTTATGATGATATCTAAGGCAATGATCATGAATATAGGCATCACGTCCGTGTCAAGTAGACCGAAACGATTCTGCATCTACTACTATTATTCCACACGTCGACCGCTATCCAGCATGCATCTAGAGTATTAAGTTCATAAGAACGGAGGAACGCATTAGGCAAGATGACATGATGTAGAGGGATAAACTCAAGCAATATGATATAAACCCTATCTTTTTATCCTCGATGGCAACAATAGAATACTTGTCGTTTCCCATTCTGCTACTGGGATTGAGCACCGCAAGATTGAACCCAAAGCTAAGCACTTCTCCGTTGCAAGAAAGATCAATCTAGTAGGCCAAACTAAACCGATAATTCGAAGAGACTTGCAAAGATATCAAATCATGCATATAAGAATTCAGAGAAGAATCAAATAATATTCATAGATAATCAAGTTCATAAACCCACAATTCATCGGATCTCGGCAAACACACCGCAAAAGGAGTTACATCAAATAGATCTCCAAGAAGATCAAGGAGAACTTTGTATTGAGATCAAAAGAGAGAGAAGAAGCCATCTAGCTAATAACTATGGACCCGAAGGTCTGTGGTAAACTACTCACACATCATCGGAGAGGCCATGGTGTTGATGTAGAAGCCCTCCGTGATCGAATCCCCCTCCGGTAGATCGCCGGAAAGGCCCCAAGATGGGATCTCACGGGTACAGAAGGTCGCGGTGGTGGAAAAGGTGTTTGAGCTCTGCCCGAAGGTTTCACGGTATAATTTCACGGTATAAGAGTATATATAGGCGAAAGAAATAGGACAGTGGAGCTGTAAGGGGCCCATGAGGGTGGGGGCGCTCCCTCCTGCCTCGTGGCTTCCTCGCTGCTTCCTTGACGCCCACTCCAAGTCTTCTGGATTGCGTTTGTTCCAAAAACAATCCTCGCGAAGGTTTCATTCTGTTTGGATTCCGTTTGATATCCCTTTTCTGCGAAACAATGAAATAGGCAAAAAAACAACAATTTGCACTGGGCTTTCGGTTAATAGGTTAGTCCCAAAAATAATATAAAAAGGTATAATAAAGCCCATTAAACATCCAAAACAGATAATATAATAACATGGAACAATAAAAAATTATAGATATGTTGGAGACGTATCAAGCATCCCCAAGCTTAATTCCTGCTCGTCCTCGAGTAGGTAAATGATAAAAATAGAATTTTTGATGTGGAATGCTCCCTAGCATAATTTTCAATGTAATTCTCTTTATTGTGGCATGAATGTTCAGATCCAAAAAATTCAAGATACAAGTTTAAAATTGACATAAAAATAGTAATACTTCAAGCATGCTCACCAAGCAATTATGTCTTATCAAAATAACATAGCCAAAGAAAGCTTATCCCTACAAAATCATATAGTTTGGCCATGCTTCATTTTTGTCACACAAAATGATCCCATCATGCATAACCCTGATGACAAGCCGAGCAATTGGTTCATACTTTTTAACGCGTTTCAACCTTTTCAACCCTTACGCAATACATGAGCGCAAGCCATGGATATAGCACCATAGGTGGAATAGCATATGATGATGGGGGTTATGTGAGGAGACAAAAAAGGAGAAAGTTTCACATTGGCGTGGCTAATCAACGGGCTATGGATATGCCCATCAATTGATGTCAATGCGAGGAGTAGGGATTGCCATGCAACGGATGCACTAGAGCTATAAGTGTATGAAAGCTCATCAAAAGAAACTAGTGGGTGTGCATCCAACTTGCTTGCCCATGAAGACCTAGGCCATTTTGAGGAAGCCCATCATTGGAATATACAAGCCAAGTTCTATAATGAAAAATTCCCACTAGTATATGAAAGTGACAAAATAGGAAACTCTCTATCATGAATACCATGGTGCTATTTTGAAGCACAAGTGTGGAAAAAGGATAGTAACATTGTCCCTTCTCTCTTTTTCTCTCAGTTTTTTGTTCGGGCTACTTTGGCCTCTTTTTTTATTTGGGCTTCTTTGGCCTCTCTTTTTATTTCTTCTTATTTCATAGTCTCCATCCTTCTTTCCTCACATGGGGCAATGCTCTAATAATGATGATCATCACACTTTTATTTACTCATAACTCAATGTTACAACTCAATACTAGAACAAAAATATGACTCTATGTGAATGCCTCTGGCGCTGTACCAGGATATGCGATGAATCAAGAGCGGCATGTATGAAAGAATTATGAAAGTGGCTTTGCCACAAATAGGATGTCAACTACATGATCATGCAAAGCAATATGACAATGATGGAGTGTGTCATAATAAACGGAATGGTGGAAAGTTGCATGGCAATATATCTCAGAATGGCTATGGAAATGCCATAATAGGTAGGTACGGTGGCTGTTTTGAGGAAGATATAAGGAGGCTTATGTGTGATAGAGCGTATCGTATCATGGGGTTTGGATGCACCGGCGAAGTTTGCACCAACTCTCGAGGTGAGAAAGGGCAATGCACGGTACCGTAGAGGCTAGCAAATTGCGGAAAGGTAAGAGTGTGTATGATCCATGGACTCACATTAGTCATAAAGAACTCATATACTTATTGCAAAAGTTTATTAGCCCTCGAAGCAAAGTACTACTACGCATGCCCCTAGAGGGATAGATTGGTTGGAAAAGACCATCGCTCGTCCCCGACCGCCACTCATAAGGAAAGCACTCAAAGAACACCCCATGTTTCAAAATTTGTCACACAACGTTTACCATACGTGCATGCTACGGGACTTGTCAACTTTAACACAAGTATTTCTCAATTTCACAATTGCCCAACTAGCATGACTCTAACATTACCACCTTTATATCTCAAAACATCTATCAAGTATCATAGTATTCAATGCACTCTATATGAAAGTTTTTATCATACCCATCTTGAATGCCTATCATATTAGGAATTTTTTTATAGCCAAAGCAAATTACCATGCTGTTCTAAAAGACTCTCAAAATAATATAAGTGAAGCATGAGAGATCAATAATTTCTTCAAAATAAAACCACCATCGTGCTCTAAAAAATATAAGTGAAGCACTAGAGCAAAATTATCTAGCTCAAAAGATATAAGTGAAGCACATCGAGTATTCTAATAAATTCCGACTCATGTGTGTCTCTCCCAAAAGGTGTACAGCAAGAATGATTGTGGTAAACTAAAAAGTAAAGACTCAAATCATACAAGATGCTCCAAGCAAAACACATATCATGTGGTGAATAAAAATATAGCCTCAAGTAAAGTTACCGATAGAAGAAGACAAAAGAGGGGATGCCTTCCGGGGCATTGAGGGAGTCCTGGACTAAGGGGTCCTCGGGCGTCCGGACTATTGGCCATGGGCCGGACTGATGGGATGTGAAGATACGAAGACCGAAGACTGCACGCGTGTCCGGATGGGACTCCCCTTGGCGTGGAAGGCAAGCTTGGCATCGAATATGTAGATTCATTTCTTTGTAACCAACCTTATGTAACCCTAGATCCTCCCGGTGTCTATATAAACCAGAGGACTTAGTCCGGATAGGGGAGATTCATTATCATAGACATACAAGCTAGACCTCTAGGGTTTAGCCACTAAGATCTCGATGTAGATAAACTCTTATAATACTCATATCCATCAATATCAATCAAGCAGGACGTAGGGTATTACTTCCATAGAGAGGGCCCGAACTTGGGTAAACATCGTGTCCCCTGTCTCCTATTACCATCGACCTTAGATGCACAGTTCGGGACCCCCTACCCGACATCTGTCGGTTTTGACACCAACATTGCTGCTTTCATTGAGAGTTCCACTGTGCTATCGCCAAAAGGTTCGATGGCCCCTTTGATCATCAATAATGACGCTGTCCAAATAGAAACTTTCCTCCCCAGACAGATCTTCGTGTTCGGCGGCTTCACACTACGGGCCAACTCGTTTGGCCATCTGGAGCAGATCGAAAGCTACGCCCTGGCGATCAGGTTAGATTTGGGAGCTTGAACTATGTTGCGGACATCCGTGGAGACTTGATCTTCGCCGGATTCGAGACCGTGGTAGCCGCTCCAGGTCACCCCGATGATCATGACCTAAATCTGTTATCTGGCCGCATCCAGGAGATTACTCCTGTAACCGCTCTGGCCCTAGATCCGGATCAAGTTGCGCCACCCAAGGATGGGAGGATCAACCCCACTACGGAGGCCACAGATTCCACGGCGTTGGAGCCACACATAGACTTAACCTCTCATGATGTTTTTGTCAGCAGAACTCCGGACTCGTCTCCGGTCGTAAGTTCCGAACCACGTGAGCCCGCGGACGCCGAGCTTGATCTTTTGTCGATCTTAGAATTCAGCGCCACAGACATCTTCCAGCACTCTCCTTTGGGTGACGTGCTAAACTCATTAAAAAACCTGTCCTTGGCGGAGGACTCACAGCCGAACTATATCCGACTCGAACTAGGGGCTAACAGTGGAGAATCTTGTTTCTGACCTGCCACCCACTTCATTACGACTCCGAACTTGATTACGACTCCGAAGACATTGACAGTATGGACGACGATGCCGGAGAAGAAGAGGCTCAGAACCCGTCGTTCACCGGACGCTGTATGGCCACTTCCTCGTATGATGTATACATGGTGGATGCACCAAAGGATAACAACGGCGAGGACAAGGAAGATCCAGCTGAGGATAAACCCTCTGAAATACAGTCCAAGCACTAGCGTCAATGGCGCCGCTCTAAGTCACACCACAGTAAAGACAGCAACACCGACACAGGAGAAGAAAACACTCCAGAAGGTGTCGAAGACAACAAAGACCCCGTCGATAAAGCTAATGAACAAGATGAACGGGAAGGCGGGCAGGTTAGCCCCGGTAAACAGGCCACACACGAAGATTCGGAGGATGATAATTACCTTCCGCTCTCCGAGGACGAGGTGAGCCTCGGCACCGAGGATTTCATCGTGCCTGAGGAACCTCTTGAGCAGGAGTGCTTCAAGCGCCAGCTAATTGCCACCGCAAGGAGCCTGAAAAAGAAGCAGCAGCAGCTTCAAGCTAACCAAGATCTGCTCAATGATAAATGGACCGATGTCCTACATACCGAAGAATACGGCCTCAAACGCCCAACCAAAAGCTACCCAAAGCGCAAATTGCTACCTCAGTTTGACGAGGAGGCACCAAAATACATACCTCCATCGTACAATGCGGCTGACCGACCACCACGTGGTCGAGACAAAACGGCAACTCATGCCGAACACCAGCCAGCCCCGCCTCAGCGCACTGGTAGAGGCAAATTAGCCCACGGTCACACATATGACCTCTGGCAAAACCTGAACAATAAAGCAGGACATACTAGATCAATCTACGGATCGCGAGGACGTGCCTCGACACACGACGACGCCCACCTATTCGGACGTGACAAATTTAGTCATGCGTGGGCTGAAAACCTCAGACGGACTCCATCAGAGCTACATCGTGATACGACCCGATATAGAGGCGCCGCACACCATCATTGCTTCACCGATGAGGTCCTGGATCATGAATTCCCAGATGGGTTCAAACCCGTGAATATAGAATCATATGATGGAACCATAGACCCCGCGGTGTGGATCGAAGACTTTATTCTCCACATTCATATGGCCCGTGGCGATGACCTCCACGCCATCAAATACCTCCCTTTAAAACTCAAGGGGCCAGCTCAGCACTGGCTCAACAGTCTGCCTGCAAATTCTATTGGCAGCTGGGAGGACTTGGAAGAGGCCTTCCTCGATAATTTCCAAGGTACATATGTTCGACCTCCGGACGCTGATGACTTAAGCCATATTGTTCAACAGCCCGGAGAGTCCGCCGGGAAATTTTGGACTAGGTTCTTAACTAAAAAGAACCGAATCATGGATTGTCCGGATGCCGAAGCCCCATCAGCCTTCAAACACAGCATCCACGATGAATGGCTCGCTCGCCACCTCGGCCAAGAAAATCCAAAATCCATGGTAGCCCTCACAGCACTCATGACCTGCTTTTGTGCGGGCGAGGAGAGTTGGTTGGCCCATAGGAAAAGCAATGCAAGCAACGCCGACAACCCTGAAGCTAAAACTAGCAAAGACAACTCTCGATGCAACAGATACAAACATCGAAACAATAGTGATAACATCGAGGACACGTCGGTCAATGCCGGATTCAGGGGCTCTAAGTCCGATCAGCGGAAGAAGCTGTTCCAAAAGAACAATTCAGGCCCATCCAGCTTGGACCACATACTTGATTATTCGTGCCAGATTCATGGCACCCAGACAAACCACCCAATCATACAAATAGAGATTGCTGGGTTTTTAAACAGGCCGGCAAATTAAACACCGTGAACAGGGAACAGGGATCGCAAAGCGAGGACGATGATGAAGAGCCCCAACAACCGAACACGGGGGGACGGAAGAAGTTTCCCCCTTAGGTCAAAATGGTGAACATGATATATGCTACCCACATCCCCAAGAGGGAGCGCAAGCGTGCGCTCAGGGACGTCTACGCGATAGAGCCAGTCACCCCAAAATTCAATCCATGGTCGTCATGCCCGATCACCTTTGATCGTCGGGATCATCCGACCAGTATCCATCATGGTGGCTCGGCCGCACTTGTTCTAGACCCAATAATTGATGGGTTCCACTTGACTCGCGTCCTTATGGACGGAGGTAGCAGCCTTAATCTGCTCTATCAGGATACATCGTGAAAAATGGGCATTAACCCATCTCGGATCAAGCCCACCAGGACTACCTTCAAAGGAGTCATACCAGGTGTAGAGGCCCGCTGTACGGGCTCAACCACACTAGAGGTTGTCTTCAGATCTCCAGACAACTTCCGAAGCGAGGAGTTAATCTTCGATATCGTTCCTTTCCACAGCGGCTATCACGCACTGCTCGGATGAACTGCGTTCGCTCGATTCAATGTAGTACCACACTATGCTTATCTCAAGCTCAAGATGCCCAGTCCACGTGGCTTCATAATAGTCAACAGAAATACGGAATACTCCCTCCGTATAGAAGAGCACACAGCTGCCTTAGCAGCAGAAGTATAGAGCGGACTTCTCAAGCAGAACCTTAATTCGGATGCCGAGCCCACGGACATCGTTAAGAGGGTCCGAACTACTGTGCAGCAGGAGAGCTCAGCTTGTCGGGAGCTTGACTAGCAATCTGGCCTCCGTCGCAGTTCCGATCAAGTGGTGGCATTCATGCCGCGCATACATAACTACGCACTCAAAATCCCATGGGTATCGACGGAGGTATAGCTAGCTTGTGGTCCGTAGTACGGCTCAACCGACATCGGATACACACATACTTTCACTTTTACTTGTTTCCTTTTCAGGTCTCAATCCCACAGGCACCATCTGGTGGTCTGGTCATCGGTCCTCTTGAAGGATAAACACACCAAGACGGCGAGAAACACAGACATATGGGGGACTGTTTAGGTGATTCCGTTAACGATAACTCTACCTTTTTTAGGACCCACATGCAGCTCTCCCTTGGTTTCGTCATGTCAAATAGCCTGTTGCTTATCGCACTACCTGTATAAATGCGCCTTCACGTACTAATTAAATTACAATGAGAACAGTCTACGGCTGGAGCTGTAGGACTCCAGCTTTTTACCTTCGTACCTTTTCTATTTTCTTTTTTTAGCTCCCCTGCGGATAACCCTATCAGGTAGCACCCGTACACTTTGGTACGTTTCATGTTCGCCAGGGGCTGCACAGCACCCCACACTATGGCAACAAAAGTCCGAACACTTTTTATAAGTATAGTTCGGCACCCTGAATTTAGCATTATATGCATTGGCTCCGAATCATGTCTTTGGTCAATAGATGGGTTGCCCGGCTCCTGTGCTTGCTACCTTACGTTCCGCTATATCGGCTAAGGTACTAAAGGGAGAACTACTGCGATTATGCCTTGGTCTATCCAAAGGAGCACCTCAGTAGAGAAAGCCGAAAACTGAGTGTCATGATGCGGCGAGAGCCGGTCAGCTGTTCGGAGGTTGCAAATCGTTGGAGATTTTTTCCGCATTACGTGAAGGATTGGTACTTCTCGATCAGATGCCTATGGCACTCTAGTTCGGATACTAGGGCATGCACCCATTTTTTTATTGTCGCACTCCTATGGCTAAGTGAGGGCGTTATAGCAGCATAGTTTGGTTGCCTGGTTCTTTGCACTAAACAAGTCCTTCAAGGACCATCTAATTGGATCAAGATTGTTTAGATTCCGTCCCGAACACCCCCGTACTACCTATGTGGGGGCAGAAGTCGATGACTGGTTAACCCTCAGATTTCATACAACACGGCCGCATAGGAAGTAAAATTTTTAAAACATAATAAGAATTATATTGCATAAACTCCTTGTTTCATCATACAAGGCAGAGGGAGCTCGCATACATTCATTCAAAGATAATGTCTTTCGCACAGTGATCCGCAACAATGCGGGATCCCTCCAGGACACCATCAAAATACAACTCGGTCCGGTGGTGCTCCTTGCCCTCAGGCGGCCCCTCGGTCATTAGCTTCTTGGCATACATCTTCGCCTAGTGCATTTTGACGCGGGCAAAGACCATCCGTGCACCTTCGATACAGACCGACCGCTTTATAACCTCAAGCCGGGGCAGGCATCAACAAGCCGCTTCACAAGTCCGAAGTAGCTGCTAGGTATCAGCGCGGTAGGCCATAGTCGGACTATCAGCTCTTTCATGGCTAGCTCGGCCGCCTTGTGCAGCTCGACCAGTTGTTTCAGCTGGTCGCTGAAGGACACCAGATGTTAGGGTCCAAGATATTGAGACCATAATAGCTTCTCCGTAGAACTCCCTTCCTTGGCTCGATAGAACTTGGCAGCCTCTGATACGCTGCGCGACAAATCCGTAAACGCCCCTAGAGAGCTACAAATTCGGGTAAGTAAAAGGAACGCTTCCTTCATAGACTTGATTTGCATAATGAAAGCCTTACACACCGCGATCTTTCGGGCCGCCTGGATTTCCTGAAGGGCGCTCTGGGCTTCGGCTCAAGCCTCCTGCACACTCTGGAGGGCCTTCGCAAGTTCGGACGCTTGTGTCTTAGAATCACGCTCCAAGGAATCTCACTTCTTGACGGTGTCCTGGAGCTCTTGCTGAACCTCGCCGACCCTGGCCTCGTGCTTCTCGTGCGCGGTGCGTAACTTGGTCGCTTTGTCCTCGGCCTTCTCTAGTGCCTTCTTGAGGGCCGCCACCTCGGTCGTGGCCCCTAATAAAGTTCATGGCACTTTAGCCAACATGAACCATTCATCCTTCCTAAACATACATGCAAGTTACTGCATACCTTTGCTGTCCTCCAGCTGCTTCTTCACGAGGCTGAGCTCTTTCTTGGCCCGCTCCAGGTTCTGCTTCAGTCCGAAGACCTCTGCAGTGTGAGCGGCAGCAGCCAGCAGCGACGCCTGCTTATTCACATAGACATATTATGTTAGACTCCTGTGAAAATTAATTTGATCCACTGTTCGGCTTTTCCGTTCCAGATACCGAACAGAGCATCAGGGGCTACTGTCCACATTGTGATATTTTTTCTACAATTATTACCTCAAAGCCTGTTAGAAGGCTAGTGCATGCCTCATTCAGTCCGCTTTTGGCGGACCGAACCTTTTCGGTCACCGTACCCATAAGGACACAGTGCTCATCCAATGGAGGCACCTCGCAGCGCTTCCAGCAGATTGTCCGGTGCCTCTAGTTGGACAGAGGTCATCGGTGGAATAGTGTGACACCCCCGATTTGACCGTACACTAATCATACACACAAATGTGTATGATCAAGATCAAGGACTCACGGGAAGATATCACAACACAACTCTAGACACAAATTAAAATAATACAAGCTTTATATTACAAGCCAGGGGCCTCGAGGGCTCGAATACACAAGAGTCAGCGGAAGCAACATTATCTGAGTACAGACATGAGTTAAACAAGTTTGCCTTAAGAAGGCTAGCACAAAAACAACATCGATCGAAAAGGCAAGGCCTCCTGCCTGGGAGCCTCCTAACTACTCCAAGTCGTCAGCGGCCATCACGTAGTAGTAGGCATCCTTGGGGTAGCAGTAGTCATCAGTGGTGTCGTCTGGCTCCTGGGATCTGTCATCTGGTCGCAACAATCGGGTATGGTGGAAATAGAGGTAGCAAAGCAACCGTGAGTACTCATCCAAAGTACTCGCAAGACTTACATCAGATCTAAATTAAGTATGCATCTGTATCAAACAAATGGTTGTATCTGTGGGCTAAACTACAGAATGCCACAAGAGAAAGGGGAAAGCCTAGCCTATCAAAGACTAGCATCTTCAAGTAGCTCCAAGCATCTTGCAGCAACAGAAGAGATAAGAGTGGCATAAAGTAAAGTAGTAGAGTATCAACCTCGGCCAGAGATCCTTTCTCGACTCCCTGTGAGAAAGCAATCCCAGAGCCATACTACCCATTTCTCATATCCATTCATTTCTCATCACAAGTATCCAGTTCTAGTTGTATCGATCGGGATACAACTCCAAGTGTCCGTTACCGTAGGACAGGCTATCGATAGATGTTTTCTTCCCTGCAGGGGTGCACCAACTTACCCACCACGCTTGATTAACTCCGGCCGGACACACTTTCCTGGGTCATGCCCAGCCTCGGCCAAACAATATGCCGCAACCTGACCTAGGCTTAATAGAGAGGTCAGCATGCCGGACTAAACCTATGCCCCCAGGGGTCATGGGCCATCTCCCCGGGAACTCCTGCATGTTGCGTACGTGGCCGGTGAGCAGACCTAGCTACCTCCTTCAAAAGGCATGTGCTTACCAGTCCAACCCGACGTGCGCCGCTTAGTTGCTGACGTCTATTAAGCTTCGGCTGATGTATACGACGCAAAACACCCATACTATGCCCACGTGATGGTTAGTGCTATCAGACCAAAGGCCCCTCGGATCAAATATCCAAATCATAGTGGATTAGGAACGCGCGGTAACAAGCAGAGACTCACGAAAGATGTGACCCCGTCGCCCCGTCTCGAGTACTTGTGGCAAGGGCTAAGAATGCCCGGCCATGCCTCGTAAGTATCTCGCGGGCACCTTCCAGGTCAACTCGACTCCACATCACTCGCTATTAAGCTTGCGCGGGTACCCCTCAGGGCCGACCCATCTTTAGTAACATGGCTCGATGCAAAGTCATAGTAACCATAGTAACTGTGTGTCTAACATCAAGGGGAAAACCCGAGGAATCACCCCCGGTGAATTCCACTCGATGTTGTCATCAAGGTGAACGTAAGAGGATCCACCCTCGAGGTTCACACTTGAGGGGTTGGACGACAGAGCCGTATCGAAAGTGGTTAAGGAGGAAATCACCCTCGATGACCACGACCGAATAGCTACACTATAGAGGTCTCATCAGGAGTGATGTAAGAGGTTCCACCCTCGACACTCGATGGTAACTCTGCAGAGTCGTACAACTAGGGGGGGTGATGTGCGGTGTCGGGGCATGGACGTTGATCATGTTGATCGAGTCATCGAACATAAAGCGAGGCAACTGGGACAAGGTGGGGTCACTGATGGATCTCTAACCAACCTATACTAAGAAGTTTTACGATAAGTAGGTAAGGTATGAAAGCAGGTAACAGAAACAGGCTATGCATCAGAGTAGGATCATACATAAAGCAGTAGCAGTTCTAATGCAAGCATGCAAGGGAAAGAAATGGGCGATATCGGAATGCTCAAGGGGGTTTGCTTGCCTGGTTACTCTGGCAAGGAGGGGTCGTCGTCGACGTAGTCGATCACAGTGGCGGCATCAGTCTCGGGGTCTACCAGATAGAAGAGGGGGATTAAACAGTAAATATAAAGCAACATAGCACCACAAAGCATAACATGGCAATAAGATGTGTCGGGTGTGACCTAACGTATGGCTACACGATAAAGGTGAAGGGGGGAAACAGCCGAGAATGTTTTCCCAGTTCCGGACCTGTGTCAGACAGATGACCGGAGGGGGAAAGTTCCATGTTCATATAGTTAGAGGCATCTGACAGGTATGTGGGAAGTGTATTCGGGTTCGTCTTGTCGTTTTGAGCAACTTTCATATATAAAGTTTTTCGATCCGAGCTACAGTTAATTTTCTATGATTTTTCAAAGTTTTAAACATATTCTGGAATTATTTAAAATAACAGAAAAGAAAATATGACGTCAGTATGATGTGTTGATGATGTCAGTAGTCAACAGACTCGCTGACCAGGTCAAACCTGACCTGTGGGTCCAGTGGGACCCACACATCAGCCTCTGTTAGTCTAACAGTGCATTAAACTAACAAATCTAGGTTAATTAGCTACTGGACCCCACCTGTCATAGACTAGTTAGCTAAACTAATTACTTTTAATTATTAAAACATTTTTGTTATAGGAATAAGCGGTGGGGCCCGCACGTTAGTGGCTAGGGCCTGCCCAGTCAGTAGTTGACCAAAGTCAACAGGACAACCGGGCCCCAGGGGCCCACAGGTCAGCGACCGAGGGGTGGCCCCAGGGCCAGCCACGTCAGCGGCATCGGCGTTTAGCCGCCGGCGGCCACAAACGCGGCGGCAGCGCACGGGAGGCCGCGGGATATGGCTACAGGCCACCAAAATTGACGCGGGGGGTCACATTCGAACCGGGACTCGATGCCGCGTCGAGTGGTGCTGCCGGCAGGAGTTGGGGCCGCCGGAGACGGCGTCAGCGATGAGCCCAGGCGACGACCGAAGCATTGGAAGGTCAGAGCCGGCGCTAGGATGCACGGGAGGGGGCGCTGGTGCTTGCCACCGGCTCCTGTGAGCGTTCTGAGCACAACAGCGATCTCAGACGAGGGATGCGGCCACGGGGGCCGCGGGGGCGAGCTTGACTGAGGCGGCGGGAGCACGTGCGTGACGGAGGCGAGCTGCGGCTACCTAGGAGAGCACGGGGAGAGGGGGAAGGGAAGCGGTGCTCACAGCGGGGCAGTAGGTGATGGCAGAGGGCTCAGGGTGGCTCTGGTGAGGCCGAATCGAAGACGGCGAGCGGTGGGGCAAAGGTTGAAGACGACCTCAATCCGGTTGAGGTGTAGGTCTCCGGCTCGAGCTCAAAGGCGTGGTCGACGAAGATGCTCACTACGAAGCTTCTGGAACACTTGGCGGGGCGCGGGGAGGACGGTGGCCGCGGGATCGACGGCGGCCATGGCGACCATGAGCTCGGACGAGCTCCAAGTCGAAAGAGAGAGGGGATGGGGAAGAGCGAGTGGGGCTAGGGTTCGTCAAGGGAGGGAGGAGGGCATCAGGGCGTCCTCTTACCCCTTCCGGGGCCTGTAGCGGCGTGGAATGACGAGGTGGTCGGACGGCGACGAGCTGGAGCCCCTCCCCTTGGTCGGTCGAACGGGGAGGGAGGGAGACGACCCAGGGGGGTTGGGCCGGTCGGTTGAGGTAGGTGGGCCAGCCGGCTGGCCGACTGGGCTTGCCAAGCGGCTAAGGCCCATGTAGAGAGGGGGGTTCCTCTTCTTTTCTTTTTTTTAAAAACTTTTATTATTATTTTTATTAAAAGGATAGCTTACTATTTTGCAATTATTCCAAGAATCATATGACTCTTGTAAAATGTGCCACATGCCACAATAAATACTTTGCAATATTGTGAAGTTGCACAAAATTGTTTTGAGCATTTGGAAAAGTTTAAGAAATTTTAGAAATTGAAAAGGCCAATTTAATTGTTGTTGGACCACTCAAATAACTTCCAGGAGCATTTTTGGAATCCAACAGAGGTAGGTTTCATCATGACAAATACTTAGAGAATATTTGCCATAGTGTGAACTATTTTTTTTGGCTCATTTGAAGATGCAAATAATTGGCTTGCAATTTGAATTGAATTGGACTTGATTTTTGGACAAGTGGCATTTTGGCTTAGGAAGCATGATGACAAGGCATTATGAGGGGGGATTACTGTAGCATGATACTGGGGGTGTTACAAATCTCCTCCACTACAAGAAATCTCGTCCCGAGATTTAAGAGATGGAGTAAGGAAAAAGACTCGGGAAGGACGGAGCTCAACACAAGATAGGTACGCGGGGACTATGGCAGTGAACATGGCATAGAGGCATCTCTCGAGTTGAAACTTAAGAAAACAACGAGAGCAAAAAATGAAGGTACAATAGGAAGTTCCAAGCGAATGGACAAACGATCGATACCTGAACAGAGTGTGAGAAGGGGGTTCAGAGCATCGGTGCATCGATGATAGGTCATCTCTCGGACAGTGGCTCGTGACAACACACAAAGCCAAGAGCAAATGATACCTCGGAATAAAGGATATACATGAGAGTCAGGTTCCGATCCTGTGGAACTGTGGGTCATGGGCCCACCATGTGGGTTAAAATAGAAGGAGCGATGACATCTTGCATGGTCATGATAGCAAGGCATGTTAGAGGGTAGCCTGTCAGTTATGTCGGCAACAACGTCGGTACCAAGGGCGAGGGATGAAGAGAACCATTTTCCTGCTCGTTGAACGAGGCGGGCCGTTAGGCAAAGTTCTCGTCCATCGGTGGCTACTGGAATGTCATCAACAATAGTAATAGGGTCTTTACTAACAGAGTTGTACATTGAGGTGCTTACCTAAGCAGGAAATTATCTCTACTGAGATAAGTTAGTTTACCGGAAAGGTTAAACAGAAGAATGGAAAGGAAAATATGATTAGTATATTAATCAGAACAATGGAAAGGAAAATGTGTTTAAACACAATTATCAGGGGTATATCCTCCCCAAGGACAAGCAGAGGATGATATCTATGACAGGATAGCAAGTAGATAACCAATTAGGTAAAGGGAAAGACATTTTCATGACATTACCCATACAACGGTGTTTGGATAATTGATAAAGAAAATTTAGTATCGTGCTTCAAATGTTCTCATTGGAGTTTGGATTACAACAAACATGCTTCGAGATAGCATTGACATGGTTTCAAGCAAAGGTCAGACTTTGGATACACAAAGGATCCATCGGAAACAACTTAGAAAAAAAGTCAAACAATTTTAGCAGGGAAAAGATGAGGGTGAGGTCGACGAGCTCAGTAGCAATCCATCGACATGTCAAAAAGGATGTATTCCCAAAATCAATATGATCAAGTTTGTGTTGGGGGGAAGGCAAGAATGTTGTCGATGCTGACACAAATCATCGAGAGGCAAGGATGGTATTTCTAGCCATGAATTCAATTGACATCTCTGAAGAAGCCAAAGTGTGACGGCGATCAAGACAAAGTTTGTCGAGAGACTCTATGAAGATGCCCTCGAGCAGAAAAGGGAGGATCGATGAAGTGAAAGGCTATGAGAACCACGGATTCGACACAAGCTCAAAGTCAAGATTGTTGTTCGAGGTGAAATGATAAGATGAGGAAGATCGATGTAAGCTTAGCTCATCGTCGAAAGTTGCTCCGGGCATAAGGACCAGGTAGCATAGTTAAAAAGTTGTCAAGATAAAATATAGCCGTTCAGGCTAGGAATGATGTGATGGGGTATAAAGCTTCCCAGTATCAAGTACTAGGTGTAATGCCAAAAGGTAAATCGGAGTAGAGGTTGGACGGGGGAAATGATTTGCAGAGGATAAGTAATTTTAACTTACCCAGTAAATGAGATCAAGGAGGAAATATGGTCGAGACCATAACTGCAAGGGATCCAATTTATGATACCAGAAGAATTATTCAAATGATTAAATATCCCTGCAAGAAGCTTTCATGATAAGTTCCACATCGTGTCCGTGGGCATGAACACAAGGTTCAGGGTCGACTCCCACTTCTACAATGCATAACCTTTCATTTTACTTCTCGCTCTTGATGAAGCTGTAGTATTGAAATTTTATCTGACGAAAAGTCAGTAGAGTATAACCCTCATAACTTTCGAGTTCACACAGATTCGGGAAGGCATAGGTTCAACCCATCGCGGCACCTTAGGAACATATATCATAAATTTCGAGAATAAATAACACAAGCTCGGTAGTAGAGCATGCTTGAGAAAGCGGAGGATACAATTTACCAAAATCATTATGTATCCGAGGAAGGGCACACACGCTTATTGAATATGAAGGACGTTGTCGGATAAAATCCAAAAAAGGGGTCTAATGGTCCACAAGGGATCTGAAGTGAGCATCAATACTCAACCAAAGGAAGAAAGAATGCAAGGAGATCAGATTATAGATACAACTGACTAACTCAAAGCTCAATTGCAAAGGAATTATGAATTCCAAGGAAAGGGATCAGAAGCAATGCTCTGTTTAGGGATGGATAGGTAGAATAGCCTTAGGGGTACAATCGACGGTGATTTGATTGGTCGAGATCCAGCACATGTTAAAATAATGTCTGAGCCGGAAGGTGGTCGGACGGCGACGAGCTGGAGCCCCTCCCATTGGTCGGTCGAACAGGGAGGGAGGGAGACGACCCAGGGGGGTTGGGCCGGTCGGTTGAGGTAGGTGGGCCGGCCGGCTGGCCGACTGGGCTTGCCAAGCGGCTAAGGCCCATGCAGAGAGGGGGGTTCCTCTTCTTTTCTTTTTTTAAAAAAACTTTTATTATTATTTTTATTAAAAGGATAGCTTACTATTTTGCAATTATTCCAAGAATCATATGACTCTTGTAAAATGTGCCACATGCCACAATAAATACTTTGCAATATTGTGAACTTGCACAAAATTGTTTTGAGCATTTGGAAAAGTTTAAGAAAATTTAGAAATTGAAAAGGCCAATTTAATTGTTGTTGGACCACTCAAATAACTTCCAGGAGCATTTTTGGAATCCAACAGAGGTAGGTTTCATCATGACAAATACTTAGAGAATATTTGCCATAGTGTGAACTATTTTTCTGGCTCATTTGAAGATGCAAATAATTGGCTTGCAATTTGAATTGAATTGGACTTGATTTTTGGACAAGTGGCATTTTGGCTTAGGAAGCATGATGACAAGGCTTTATTAGGGGGGATTACTGTAGCATGATACTGGGGGTGTTACAAATAGGCACACCTCCTCCCTTCAGGGAAGGCCGTTCGCTAGACTCCGGAGCCGTGTAGGTCTCCGGAATGGTATCCGGCTGAGGGCCGAAGAGAACTTGTTCCCCACTGCCAGTCCCCATGGGGGCTTTTTCCCCCATGTGTCCGGTAGCCGAGGAGTCATCCTGCAGCACCACCTTAACGATTTTTGGAATCTCCCCCAGGTCTGGGAAGATCCTTTGGGATGCCACCTCGTCATCACCCTTGGGTGAGGCAGAATGAGCGGGTGGCGGAGACATGCTAGCCAACTCCTTTGAGTCTAGCGAATCCTCTGTCGAGGATCACGGGGAGCCATCATGGGCCGGACTATAATGGCATAGTTTAAACGTATTAATATTATAAATTGGAAAGGCTAGGTATTGGGAGGTGCATAGGGTTTTGGTACTTACGAGGTAGCCCGAGACTTGGTCCGGGGCATTCGCTCTGGACTTCTTTCGACATCCCATGTGGAGTTATCCGCAAGGGAGCCCTTCCCCCTCTTGGGCGCCTTCGCCTCCAGATTCGTGGAGGCCTCTCTTTTCTTCTTCCCCCCCCCCTCTGGGGGAAGCCGCCTTCTTCATCCTCCTCGCCGTCATCTTCGGCGACCGAAGAGTCAGTCTCGTCTGTGGACGACATGTCCGAAGCACCCTTTCGGTGAAGGCCACTCCTTCTCCCTTTGGCCGTATTCTTGGTCTTCTTCTCTGGCACATCATAAGGCGTCGGAAATAGCATCTTCGTTAGGAGTGGGGTTTTCTCATCTTCGAGAAGTGGAGCTGGACAATTATTCCGCCCCGCTATGTCGATCCAGGCCTGAAAATTTATAGGAAGGCTTAGACTCCTTCCCAAAGTATGCCAGTAAAGGCTATACCTTGAATACATGAAAGAACTTACCAAATTGGCCTGGCGCTTTAAGCTGAGCCCGCGATCTTCGGTCATAGGCGGTGGTGTCTCACCGTCCCTGAAGAGCACTTTCCAGATGTCTTCGTGCGTTGTGCCGAGGAGCTCTAGTATCGTCTGGTGCTTGGCCGGATCGAACTCCCACGAATAGCAAGTCCGGCGTTGGCACGGAAGGATTCGGCGAATGAGCATAACATGGATCACGTTGACGAGTTTGATCCTCTTGGTTATCATGTTCTGAACGCACGTCTGGAGCCCGGTCAGCTCACTCGAGGAGCCCCAGGCGAGGCCCTTCTCTTGCCAGGAGGTGAGCCGCAGCGGAGCTCCGGATCGAAATTCGGGGGCCGCCGCCCAGTTGGTGTCGCGCGGCTTAGTGATGTAGAACCACCCCGACTCCCAGCCCTTCACCGTCTCCACAAAGGAGCCTTCGGGCCATGTAATGTTGGGCATCTTGCCCACCATGGCGCCTCTGCACTCTACCTGTTGGCCTCTCACCACCTTCGGCTTTACATCGAAAGTCTTCAGCCATAGGCCGAAGTGAGGTGGGATACGGAGGAAGGCCTCGCAAACGACTATAAATGACAAAATGTTGAGGACAAAGTTGGGGGCTAGATCATGAAAGTCTAGCCCATAGTAAAACATCAGCCCGCGGACAAACGGGTGGAGAGGGAATCCCAGCTCATGGACGAAATGTTCAAGAAACACAACCCTCTCATGGGGCTCTAGGTTAGGGATGATCTGTCCTTTGGCCGGGAGACGGTGAACGATCTCCTTGGCCAGGTATCCGGCCTCTCGAAGCTCCTTGATGTCTTTCTTCTTAACAGAAGAAGCCATCCACTTGCCACCTGCTCCGGACCCGGACATGGTCGGAGTGTTTTCTCCAGCGAGGGAAGCTAGGGCTTCGGCACTGGAGCTCTAGAATGGATGGGTAGAGGAAGGATAACGTAGGAGTGATTGAGGACGAATCCTTATCCCCTTATAAAGGCCACGAATATCAAACACCTCCCTAAAACTCGCATATTCCCAAGGGCTGTGTAAACGGCACGGTTGGGTTACCCACGCCCGTATTGATGAGAATCCCGTAATAAGGGGACATGATCTCTGCTTTGACAAGATGTGCCAATGGAAACCGCGTCTCGAAACGTGGAGCGGCAGACAAAAAATGGTTCGAAATTATGACCGGATGGACATGATGTCATGTTGTAAAAGTTGTCACCGGATTGGACTCGTGTATTATTATATTCTCTCTACAGTTGTGTGTGGTGTGTGTTACAGGTCCAGACACGATCAATTCGTCCAAAGACTATTTTGGAGTTCGGAAGGAGGAACCCGCCTTGCAATGCCGAAGACAGCACTACATGCTGGATACCTTGTCATTGTAGCCAAGTTCAGGGGCTACTGAGAGAGTCCTAGACTAAGGGCTCCTTGGGCGTCCGACCTGTTCGCCATGGGCCGGACTGATGGGCTGTGAAGATACGAAGACCGAAAACTGCACCCGTGTCCGGATGGGACTCTCCTTGGCATGGAAGGCAAGCTTGGCGTCGAATATGTGGATTCCTTTCTTTTTAACCGACCTTATGTAACCCTAGATCCTCCCGATGTCTATATAAACCGGAGGACTTAGTCCGGATAGGGGAGATTCATTATCATAGCCATACAAGCTAGACCTTTAGGGTTTAGCCACAACGATCTCGAGGTATATCAACTCTTGTAATACTCATATTCATCAATATCAATCAAGCAGGGCATAGGGTATTACCTCCATAAGAGGGCCCAAACCTGGGTAAACATCGTGTCCCCTGTCTCCTGTTACCATCGACCTTAGACGCACAGTTCGGGACCCCCTACCCGAGATCCGCCGGTTTTGACACCGACAGGCATCCCCAAGCTTAGGCTTTTGGTTGTCCTTAAATTTTACCTTGGGGTGCCTTCGGAATCCCCAAGCTTAGTCTCTTGCCACACCTTATTCCATAATCCATCAAATCTTTACCCAAAAACTTGAAAACTTCACAACACAAAACTCAACAAAAAATCTCATTAGCTCCGTTAGTATAAGAAAACAAACCACCACCTTAAGGTACTGTAATGAACTCATTATTTATTTATATTGGTTTTAAACCTACTGTATTCAAACTTCTCTATGGTTCATACCCCCCGATACTAGCCATAGATTCATCAAAATAAGCAAACAACACACGAAAAACAGAATCTGTCAAAAAACAGAACAGTCTGTAGTAATCTGTAGGTTTCGAATACTTCTGTAACTCCAAAAATTCTACAAAATTACGACGAGCAGGGTAATTTGCATATTAATCTACTTCAGTTGGAATTGGTATTTTATCGCTCTCTGGTAAAAAATAAAAATTATTCTCGTGAGCGCATACTTTCTGTTTTTTTTCAGCAAGATCAAACAACAATCATCCAACAAGATCCTAAAGGCTTTACTTGGAACAAACACTAATTAAAACATAAAAAACACAATTATAACATAGGATAGATGATTTATTTATTACTAAACAGGAACAAAAATAAAATTGGGTTGCCTCCCAACAAACGCTATCGTTTAACGCCCCTAGCTAGGCATAAAAACAACAATAGATCTAGGTATTGTCATTTTTGGTATGCAATCCATAAGTGGCTCTCACAATAGATTCATAAGGTAATTTCATTTTCTTCCTAGGGAAGTGTTCCATGCCTTTCCTTAATGGAAACTGGAATCTAATATTTCCTTCTTTCATATCAATAATTGCACCAATCGTTCTAAGGAAAGGTCTACCAAGAATAATAGGACATGTAGGATTGCAATCTATATCAAGAACAATAAAATCTATGGGCACATAATTCCTACTTGCAACAATAAGAACATAATTAATCCTTCCCATAGGTTTCTTAATGGTGGAATCCGCAAGAAGCAAATTTAAAGAACAATCATCAAATTCACGAAAACCTAGCACATGACACAAAGTTTTTGGAATCGTGGAAACACTAGCACCCAAATCACATAAAGCATAGCATTCATGATCTTTAATCTTAATTATAATAGTAGGTTCCCACTCATCGTAAAGTTTTCTAGGGATAGAAACTTCCAATTCAAGCTTTTCTTCATAGGATTGCATTAAAGCATCAACGATATGTTTGGTAAAAGCTTTATTTTGACTATAAGCATGAGGAGATTTAACACAGATTGCAACAAGGAAATACAATCTATTAAAGGACAATTATCATAATTAAATTCCTTGAAATCCAAAATAGTGGGTTCATTGCTATGTAACGTTTTGACCTCTTCAATCCCACTTTTACCAATTTTTGCATCAAGACCTAAAAATTCCGAATCATTGGGACGCCTTCTAACTAAAGTTGACTCATCTCCAGTCCCATATTTATCAAGATTCATATTGGCAAACAAACACTTAATATGAGACACACCAATCACTTTTAGATCTTCATCATTATTATCATGAAAAATGGAAGAACACGCTTTTACAAAGCAATCTTTTTTAGCACGCATCCTAGCGGTTCTTTCTGTGCACTCATTAATGGAAATTCTCATGGCTTTGAGAGACTCATTGATATCATGCTTAGGTGGAATAGATCTAAGCTTCAAAGAATCAACATCAAGATAAATTCTATCCATGTTCCAAGCCAACTCATCAATCTTAAGCAATTTTTCTTCAAGCAAAGCATTGAAATTCTTTTGCAAATTCATAAATTCTTTAACACTAATCTCAAAATGAGAGGGAATCTTATTAAAATTTCCATAAGAGTTGTTGTAGGAATTACCATAATTATTGGAGGAATTATTAGGGAATGGTCTAGAATTAAAGTTTCCTTTTATAAGCGTTGTTACCAAAATTGTTCCTACCAACAAAATTCATATCCGTAGATTCATTATTATTCTCAATCAAAGTGGACAAAGGCATATCATTAGGATCAGAAGAAACACTCTTATTAGCAAACAATTTCATAAGTTCATCTATCTTTCCACTCAAGACATTAATCTCTTCTATGGCATGAACCTTTTTACTAGTAGATCTTTCGGTGTGCCATTGAGAATAATTAACCATAATATTATCTAGGAGTTTAGTAGCTTCTCCTAAAGTGATTTCCATAAAAGTGCCTCCCACGGCCGAATCTAAAGATTTCTAGAAGCAAAATTCAATCCAGCATAATTTTTTTGTATAATCATCCATAAATTCAAACCATGTGTAGGGCAATTACGTATCATTAATTTCATCCTCTCCCAAGCTTGTGCAACATGCTCATGATCAAGTTGCTTAAAATTCATAATATCATTTCTAAGAGAGATGATCTTAGCAGGGGGAAAATACTTTGAGATAAAAGCATCTTTGCACTTATTCCATGAATCAATACTATTTTTAGGCAAAGAAGAGAACCATGTTTTAGCACGATCTCTAAGTGAAAATGAAAATAGCTTCAATTTAAATATATCATTACCCACATCTTTCTTCCTTTGCATATCAGACAAATCAACGAAGCTGTTTAGATGGGTAGCAGCATCCTGACTAGGAAGGCCAGAAAATTGTTCTTTCATAACAAGATTCAACAAAGTGGTATTGATTTCACAAGATTCAGCATCGGTAGTAGGAGCAATCAGAGTGCTAATAAAATCATTATTGTTGGTATTGGAAAAGCCACATAATTTGGTATTATCTTGAGCCATCGTGACAATCAATCAATCCAACAAGCAAGCACAGAAGAAGCAAGCAAAAAGAGACAAACGAAAAAGGGCGAATAAAACGGCAAAGGTGAAGTGGGGGAGAGGAAAACGAGAGGCAAATGGCAAATAATGTAATGCGAGGGATAAGAGTTTGTGATGGGTACTTGATATGTCTTGACTTGTGTGTAGATCTCCCCGGCAACGGCGCCAGAAATGGCTAGTTGACGGGAGATCAAATCTTGACTTGACTTGGTGCAAATCTCCCCGGCAACGGCGCCAGAAATCCTTCTTGCTACCTCTTGAGCATGCGTTGGTTTTCCCTTGAAGAGGAAAGGGTGATGCAGCAAAGTAGCGTAAGTATTTCCCTCAGTTCTTGAGAACCAAGGTATCAATCTAGTAGGAGACTACACGCAAATCGCCTAGTACCTACACAAACAAATAAGAACCTTGCAACCAACGCGATAATGGGGTTGTCAATCCCTTCACGGCCACTTGCAAAAGTGAGATCTGATAAAGATAATAAGATAAATATTTTTGGTATTTTTGTGGTATAGATTGGAAAATAAAGATTACAACATAAATAGTAAACTATAATTGTAGATTGGAAACTTATATGATGTAAAGTAGACCCGAGGGCCATAGGTTTCACTAGTGGCTTATCTCAAGATAGCATGTATTACGGTGGATGAACAAATTACTGCCGAGCAATTGATAGAAAAGCGTGTAGTTATGATGATATCTAGGGAAATGATCATGAATATAGGCATCACGTCCATGTCAAGTAGACCAAATCGATTCTGCATCTACTACTATTACTCCACACATTGACCGCTATCGAGCATGCATCTAGAGTATTAAGTTCATAAGAACGGAGCAACGCATTAGGCAAGATCACATGATGTAGAGGGATAAACTCAAGCAATATGATATAAACCTCATCTTTTTATCCTCAATGGAAACGATACAATACGTGTCGTTTCCTTTTCTGTCACTGGGATCGAGCACCGCAAGATTGAACCCAAAGCTAAGCACTTCTCCCATTGCAAGAAAGATCAATCTAGTAGGCCAAACTAAACCGATAATTCGAAGAGACTTGCAAAGATATCAAATCACGCATATAAGAATTCAGAGAAGAATCAAATAATATTCATAGATAATCAAGTTCATAAACCCACAATTCATCGGATCTCGGCAAACACACCGCAAAAAGAGTTACATCGAATAGATCTCCAAGAAGATCAAGGAGAACTTTGTATTGAGATCCAAAGAGAGAGAAGAAGCCATCTAGCTAATAACTATGGACCCGAAGGTCTGTGGTAAACTACTCACACATCATCAGAGAGGCTATGGTGTTGATGTAGAAGCCCTCCGTGATCGAATCCCCCTCTGGCAGGTCGCCTGAAGAGGCCCCAAGATGGAATCTCACGGGTATAGAAGGTTGTGGCGGTGGAAAAGGTGTTTCGTTGCTCTACCCAAAGGTTTGAGGGTATAAGAGTATATATAGGTAAAAGAAGTAGGTCGGTGGAGCTGCGAGGGGCCCACGAGGGTGGGGGGGGGGTGCGTCCACCCCCTGGGGCACGCCCTCCTGCCTCGCAGCTTCCTCATTGCTTCCTTGACGTCCACTCCAAGTCTCCTGGATTGCGTTTGGTCCAAAAATGATCCTTGCGAAGGTTTCATTCTGTTTAGATTCCGTTTGATATCCCTTTTCTGCGAAACACCGAAATAGGCAAAAAAACTACAATTTGCACTAGGCTTTCGGTTAATAGGTTAGTCCCAAAAATAATATAAAAGGTATAATAAAGCCCATTAAACATCCAAAACAGATAATATAATAGCATGGAACAATAACAAATTATAGGTACATTGGAGATGTATCAGTACCGCAGTGCCCCGTGGTAGTACCGCAGGCCCTTGCGATAGTACCGCATGTCTGGTGTAGTACCGCATGTCATGGGCTGAGTAAGTTAATAATGGTTGGATTTGTCCTATCACTATAAAAGGGGAGTATTCTTCTCCGAGTTGACCACCTCTTCCATCCCTAAGCTCCATTGTTGCTCTAAGCTCCATTTTCGCCCGATCTCTCTCCCTAGCCAATCAAACTTGTTGATTTTTAAGGGATTGGTTGAGAAGGCCTCGATATACACTTCCACCAAGAGAAATTTGATTCCCCCACTAATCCCTTGTGGATCTTGTTACTCTTAGGTGTTTGAGCACCCTAGACGGTTGAGGTCACTGTGGAGCCAAATTCCATTGTGGTGAAGCTTCGTGGTGTCGTTGGGAGCCTCCAATTAAGTTGTGGAGATTGCCCCGACCTTGTTAGTAAAGGTCTGGTCGCCGCCTCCAAGGGCACCAATAGTGGAATCATGGCATCTCGCATTGTGTGAGGGCGTGAGGAGAATACGGTGGCCCTAGAGGCTTCTTGGGGAGCATTGTTCCTCCACACCGCTCCAACAGATACGTACTTCCTCTCAAAGGGAAGGAACTTTGGTAACACATCCTCGTCTTCACTGGCTCCACTGTTGGTTATCTCGTACCTTTACTTGTGCAAGCTTATATTGTGTTGCATCCCTTGCTTGCTTGTGTGCTTGTTGTTGTTGCATCATATAGGTTACTCACCTAGTTGCATATCTAGACAACCTACTTTGATGCAAAGTTTAAATTGGTAAAAAGCTAAAAATTGTTAGTTGCCTATTCACCGCCTCTAGTCAACTATATCGATCCTTTTAGCGGGTGGCGCGGGCGGGGCCGGCGGGAGGGAGAAATACCCCGGTGGCGCGGGCGAGGCGGGGCCGACGGAGGTGCCCCGCTAGACGTCCCAGTGGCGAGGGCGGTGTGGTGGACGCGAGCCTTGACTTTCTTCATCCGGCGTTCCTCCAAGCGTAAATATGCGACGACAAAGTGAAAAGTCGGGTTCGGCAGCAGGGTGAGGTTCGAGGCTGCGTTGCCGAAATCCTCATTGAGGCCGGCTATGAGGGTGCTAAGCATGAGGTCGTGAGACACCTTGGCGCCAATGTCGCGGAGCTCGTCAGCGAGCCGTTTGAGGCGCATGCAGTAGTCATCGATGGAGGAGTCATCTTGATGGCACCCAAAAAATTCCTGCTGCAAAAAAACAAGACGTTGGAGTTTATTGTCGGTGAAGAGGGCATTGATCTTGGTCCACTGGCAAACGCATCGTCATTCTCCAAGACGACCGTGTGGAAGATGTCTGGCGAGACGGTGAGGAACCAACGGATGAGAGAGGCCTCAATGGCCGCCCAGTCCGGATCGCCCCCCATGATGCCGCCATCAACAGACCCGTCGATGTGCTCAAGGAGATGGTACTCACGGAAGACAAGGTTGAAGTAGGTCTTCTAGGCATAGTACAAGGAGTTGGATTGGTCGAGCATGATGGGGACACGGGTGTGGATGTCTAGATCATGAACGGCGGTGGCGTCGGGCTCAGGTCCGACGAACGGGTTTGAGTTGCTGGAGAGGGGAGAAACCATGGAGCTGCGGCGGTGGAGGGAATGCGGCGCCGGCTCAGGTGGGTTGGCTAGCGGCGGCGCGGGGTAGGGTTTTGGGTTTGAGTAGGGTTAGGGTTTAGTGGTGCAGCGGCTAGGATGGAGGAGGAGGGTAGGCGGCGGTGGCAGGCAAGGTGCGGTGGCTGCGGGGGGAAGAGGACGCGGCGGCGGCGACGCAAGAGGGGCGGCGGCGGGGGGCTGGTGCGGAAGCTAGGAAAGGGATCGGCGTGCTAAACTGATACCATGTTAGTTAGGAAGAATGAGATTGCATGAATCAATAATCATTGATCATGTGCATGATGTAGAGATTGGGAAAGCATTGAACCCTTTGGTCTCGGGCCGCTGTATATATTGATCAATTGTCGTGGCTTACAAGTTTTGGGAGATCGCTAGGATTCCTCCTCAGAGTTGTACACAAGAGGGAAACAGAAGATTACATCGGGAGGAAGAAGCAGACAGAAGAAGAGATAGAAGTTTGAAGTATACACGCACATATCTATCTATCTATCTAACATCCTCCCTCAATCTAAACCTATGAAGATTTGTCTAGATTTAGATTGTATTTGAACTCATTCATCCTCCTCGTGGTAAGTGGTTTGGTGAATCCATCGACAAGTTGATCTCCTATAGGAATAAACCTGTTGTCAAGTAGCTTTTGAGCTACCCTTTCTCTGACAAAGTGGAAATCAAATTCTATATGGTTTGTCCGTGCATGAAAAACATGATTTGCTGAAAGGTAGGTTGCACCAATGTTGTCACACCATAACCTTGCAGCTTGTGGAACTTTGGTTCCTAGTTCACAGAGAAGAGTCTAGATCCACATAACTTCAGCAGTTGCATTTGTAAATGCGTTATATTCTGCTTCAGTGCTGGATCTAGAGACGGTAGCCTGTTTCCTTGCACTCCATGATATAAGATTTGATCCCAGAAATACAGCAAATCCACCTGTGGACCTTCTATCATCAACACACCCTGCCCAATCTGCATCAGAATATGCACTTACTAGCATAGCTGGTGACTTGATAATCTTAACTCCAAGTCCCATTGTAAACTTTAAATACCTCACAATCCACTTAACTACCGTCCAATGAACTGTACTAGGAGCATGCAAATATTGACATACCTTATTAATAGAATATGAGATATCAGGTCAAGTTAAAGTCAAGTACTGTAGTGCACCAACAACACTTCTGTAATTTGTTGCATCCTCTGGACCAAGTGCCTATCATCCCTCAACTGAAAGTTTCTTTGAAGTTGAGAGTGGTGTACTTACTGGCTTACAATGCTCTAGTCCAACCCTTTTTATATATCACTAGTATATTTCTCCTGTGTTAAAAGTATGCCATCTTTCACCTGTTTTACTTCAATGCCGAGAAAATAGTGAAGATTACCCAAGTCCTTCAATGCAAACTCCATATTAAGATCCTGAAGAAGGCATGTGGTAGCATCTGGACTGGAATTGGCAACAATTATATCATCAACATAAACAAGAACAAACACTATTACATTGCCTTTGTTATAAAAGAATAGTGAGGTATCTGCCTTTTATGGAGTAAACCCAAGTTGTTGTAACTGAGTACTTGATCTTGAGTACCAGGCTCTAGGGTCCTGCTTTAATCCATACAGAGCTTTATCTAATTTGCAAACATGATGTGGTGTGCTTTTGTTCTCATACCCTGGTGGTTGCCGCATGAACACTTCTTCCTCAAGAACACCATGAAGAAACGCATTCTGAACATCTAGCTGTCGTAGACTCCAACCTCTAGAAATAGCAATAGATAGTACAAGTCTGATAGTAGCTGATTTAATAACGGGACTGAAAGTATCCTCATAATCAATCCCAAATATTTGTTTGAAACCTTTTGCAACTAGTCTAGCCTTGTATCTATCTATACTTCCACCTGCCTTTCTTTTAATCTTGTAAACCCATTTGCAATCAATAACATTTTTTACCTCTTCCTGGTGGAACAAAATGCCAAGTTTTATTTTTCATAAGAGCTTGATATTCACTATCCATAGCTTCTTTCCACACTTTTTGTGCAAGTGCATCACTAAGATGTTCAGGTTCACCAACACTGTCATACCTTATGGTGCCTGATACGTCTCCGTCGTATCTACTTTTCCAAACACTTTTGCCCTTGTTTTGGACTCTAACTTGCATGATTTGAATGGAACTAACCCGGACTAACGTTGTTTTCAGCAGAATTGCCATGGTGTTATTTTTGTGCAAAAATAAAAGTTCTCGAAATGACCTGAAAATCAACGGAGAATTATTTTAGAATATATAAAAATACTAGAAGAAAGATCCACGTCAGGGGGCCCACACCCTGTCCATGAGGGTGGGGGCACTGAGGGAGTCCTGGATTAGGGGGTCCTCGGACAGCCGGACTATATACTTTGGCCGGACTGTTGGACTATGAAGATACAAGATTGAAGACTTCGTCCCGTGTCCGGATGGGACTCTCCTTTGCATGGAAGGCAAGCTTGGCGATTCGTATATGTAGATCTCCTCCCTTGTAACCAACTTTGTGTAACCCTAGCCCCCTCCGGTGTCTATATAAACTAGAGGGTTTAGTCCATAGGACAACAACAATCATACCATAGGCTAGCTTCTAGGGTTTAACCTCTCCGATCTCGTGGTAGATCAACTCTTGTAATACTCATATCACCAAGATCAATCAAGCAAGAAGTAGGGTATTACCTCCATCGAGAGGGCCCGAACCTGGGTAAACATTGTGTCCCCCGCCTCCTGTTACCATCCGCCTTAGACGCACAGTTCGGGACCCCCTACCCGAGATCCGCCGGGTTTGACACCAACATTGGTTCTTTCATTGAGAGTTCCACTGTGCCGTCACAATCAAGGCTTGATGGATCCTTCGATCATCGGCAACGTTGCGATCCAGGGTGAGGTTTTCCTCCCCATACAGATCTTCATATTCGGCGGCTTTGTACTGCGGTCCAACTCGCTTGGCCATCTGGAGCAGATCGAGAGCTACGCCCCTGGCCAAAAGGTCAGTTCTGGAAGCTTGAACTATACCGCCGACATCCGTGGAGACTTGATCTTTGACGGATTCGAACCCATATCAGGTGCACCAAACAGTCACGATGGGCACAATTTAGCTCTGCTGATGGACAGTGTTCGGGAGATCGCACCTGTAACTACTCCGGCCCTCAAACCGGAACAGATCGCTTCATCCAAGGACAGGTGGATGGACCCCGCCACGGAGGCCGCACACTCAGCGGCGATAGAGCCAAATGCTGACTTCACCTCCTATGAGACAGGTGTTGCTGGACACTCAGATTCGTCCCCGGCCACAGACTCCGAACCGCTCACATCTGTGCCCATCTAATCTGATTGGGCACTGATCATGGAGTTCACCTCCGCGGATATCTTTCAGCACTCGCCCCTAGGCGACGTGCTAAACTCATTACGGTCTCTCTCCTTGTGAGGAGACCCTTGGCTGAACTATGTCCGGCTCGAGTGGGAAGCGGACAGCGAAGAAATTCGCTCCCCACCCACCACCCACTTAGTAGCCATTGTCGATGACCTAACCGATATACTCAACTTCGACTCCGAAGACATCGACGGTATGGACGACGATGCGGGAGACGAACAGGAACCACCGCCCACTGGGCGCTGGACTGCCACCTCATCGTATGATATATACATGGTAGACACCCCCAAAGAAAGCAATGGCTATAAGGCAACAGAGGATAATCCCCCCGAGAAGCAATCCAAGAACCGGCGTCATCAGCGCCACTCTAAGCCCCGCCATAGCAAAAATAGCGATACCGGCAAAGGAGACAATAACGCTGCAAATAGTGTAGAAGACGAAGACAATCCCCTCCAGCCAGGCTTCGAGCAGGAGGATGGGCAAGCCAGCCCCAAGGAACAGGCAGCAGACGGAGAATCAGAGGATGACAATTACATGCCTCTCTCCGCAGACGAGTGAGCCTCGGCGACGAAGAATTTATCGTGCTTGAGGATCCCGTCGAACAGGAGCGCTTCAAGCGTCGGCTTATTGCCACAGCAAAAAGCCTGAAGAAAAAGCAACAACAGCTTCAAGCTGAGCAAGATCTGCTAGCAGATAGATGGACTGAGGTCCTGGCAGCCGAGGAACACGAACTCGAGCGTCCAATCAAAAGTTTATCAAAGCGCAGGTTGCTACCCCAACTTGAAGAGGAAGCACTAAAGCCTGCGCTTCTAGCGTATGATGCGGCAGACTGGCCACCTCGTGGCCGCGACAAAGTGGCATATAATCCTTAAGTCCAGCCCGCACCCAGTCGCTAGTCAAACAAAAACAGCAAGGCCCGGGGTAACACGCATGACCTGTGAGACGTATTGGAAAACAAAGTAGGACACAAAAGATCGATCTTCGGATCACGAGGGCGCGCCCCAACACATGACGACGACTGTCATGCCGGATATAACAAATCCGGCCGGGCCGAACACAGCAGACAAGACTCGTACGAACTGCGTCATGACATAGCCCGACACAGAGGCGCCGCACACCCCCTATGCTTCACTAATGAAGTAATGGATCTTGAATTCCCAGAAGGGTTTAAACCCGTGAACATTGAATCATACGATGGTACTACTGACCCCGTGGTATGGATCGAGGATTTCTTCCTCCACATTCACATGGCCCGCGGCGATGATCTACATGCCATCAATTACCCCCCGTTAAAACTCAAAGGACCAGCTCGCAATTGGCTAAATAGCTTGCCAACAAACTCCGTTGGAAGTTGGGAGAACCTGGCAGATGCATTCTTGGACAACTTCCAGGGCACTTACGTGCGACCACCGGATGCTGATGATTTAAGTCACATAACACAACAGCCCAGAGAGTCAGCCAGGAAATTTTGGACTCGGTTCCTAACTAAAAAGAACCAAATTGTGGACTGTGTGGATGCCGAAGCCCTAGCGGCCATTAAACATAACATCTGTGACGAGTGGCTCACCAGACATCTCGGCCAAGAGAAGCCAAAGTACATGGCATCCCTCACAACACTCATGACCCGCTTCTGCGCGGGCGAGGATAGATGGTTGGCTCGTAGCAACAACACATCAAGCAACCCTGGCACATCGGAGGCCAGAGACAGCAACGGCAAGCCATGTCACAACAGATACAAGCACCGCAACAACAACGATAACGCCGAAGACACGACATTCAATGCCGGATTCAGTGGATCTAAATCCAGTCAGCGGAAAAAGGCGTTCAAAAGAAACAATCTGGGCCCATCTAGTTTGGACCGCATACTCGACCGCTCGTGTCAAATTCACGGCACCCCCAATAAGCCAGCCAACCACACCAACAGAGAATGTTGGGTGTTCAAACAGGCCGGCAAGTTGAATGCCGAAAGCAAGGAAAAGGGGCTGCATAGCGACGATGAGGAGGAGCCCCGGCCGCCGAACACAGGAGGACATAAGAAATTTCCTCCCCAAGTGAAAATGGTGAACATGATATACGCAACCCATATCCCCAAGCGGGAACGGAATCGTGCACTCAGGGATGTCTACGCGATGGAGCCAGTCGCCCCAAAGTTCAACCCATGGTCTTCTTGTCCAATCACTTTTGATCGCAAGGACCACCCCACTAGTATTCATCATGGCGGTTTTGCCACATTGGTCCTTGATCCTATCATTGACAGATTCCACCTCACTCGAGTCCTTATGGACGGTGGCAGTAGCCTGAACCTGCATTATCAGGATACTGTGCGCAAAATGGGTATAGACCCCTTGAGGATCAAACCCACAAAAACCACCTTCAAAGGTGTCATACCAGGTATAGAGGCCTGTTGCACGGGCTCAATCACACTAGAAGTGGTCTTCGGATCTCCGGATAACTTACGAAGCGAAGAGTTAATCTTCGATATCGTCCCCTTCCGCAGTGGCTATCACGCACTACTCGGACGATCCGCATTCGCTAGATTCAATGCGGTACCACATTACGCATACCTCAAGCTCAAAATGCCAGGACCTCGCGGGGTTATAACAGTTAACGGAAATGCAGAATGCTTGCTCCGCATGGAGGAGCACACTGTGGCCCTTGCAGCAGAAATGCAAAGGAGCCTTTTGAGGAAAACAGCCAATTCAGCGACAAGGTCCGCAGCCACATTCAAGCGAGTCCGGAATAACCTGCAACAGAATCACCAGGCGCGTTTAGAGATCGCCTGGCAATTCGGCCTCCGTCCCAGTCCCAGTCAAGCGACGAAATTTATGCATTTAAAATTGTAGACTTCTATGGCTAAGTGAGAGTGATAAAGCCTTATAGTCCGATTGCCTGGTTCATTGTGCTGAACACCTCCTTCGAAGGACCCAAAACTGGGATAAAGAGTGATCAGATTTATCCCGAACACCTCAGTACTAGCTACATGAGGGTAGAAGCCAACGACTGGCCAACTCTCAGATTTTATAAATGGCCGCACAGAAGGTAATATTTTAAATCAACAAGCGTTATATAGCGCACACAAACTCGTTTTCATATTACAGGATCACATGAGTACATTCATTCAAATATTACATCCTTAGAACATTCCTCGGCCACAAGGCGGGCACCCTTCAGGACGATGTCATAATACTTTTCGGGGTGGCGATGCTCCTTGCCCTCCGGCGGCCCCTCCTTCACCAGCTTCTCGGCGTCCATCTTCGCCCAGTGCACTTTCGCTCAGGCAAAAGCCCTGCGCGCACCCTCAATGCAGACGTACCGCTTTATGACTTCAAGCCGTGGGCAAGCATTCACAAGCCGCCTCACCAGGCCAAAGTAGCTGCTAGGCAGGGGCTCGCCAGGCCACATCCGGACTATGAGGCCCTTCATGGCTTGTTCGGCCGCCTTGTGGAGCTCGACCAATTGCTTCAACTGGTCGCTGAAGGGCATCGGATGTTTGGTCCCAGTATACTGAGACCAGAATAACTTCTCCGTCGAGCTCCCTTCCTCGGCCCGATAAAATTCCGCGGCATCAGACACACTGCGGGGAAGATATTCGAACGCTCTTGGAGAGCTCCGAACTCGGGTAAGTAAAAGGAAAGTTTCCTTCACATGCTTGCTTTGCATAATGAATTCCTTACCCGCGGCTATCTTCTGGACTGCCTGAAGCTCCTGGAGGGCCTTATGGGTTTCGGCCTTGGCAGTTTTTGCGTTCTCAAGGGACTTCACAAGCTCAGACCCTTGCGTCTTAGAGTCACGCTCCAAGGACTCGTATTTTTTGATGAAATCCTGGAGCTCTTGCTGCACCTCACCGACTTGAGCCTCTTGCTTCTCGCGCTCAGTGCGCTCCTTGGCCGTTTTGTCTTCGGCCTCGGACAGCGCCTCCTTCAGAGCTGCCACTTCGGTCGTGGCCCCTAGCAAAATTCATGATAATCCTGTGACTTAACAACCACATTCTGTGTTATTCCTTATCAATATACGGACGGGTATTACTTACCTTTTTTCTCTTCGAGCTACCTCTTGGTAAGGCCGAGTTCTTTTTCAGACCGCTCAAGGTTCCGCTTCAGTGCGGAGACCTCCACAGTGCGAGCGGCAGCGGCTAGAAGTGAAGCCTGCTTATTCACATGAGACACATTCTGATTAGACTCCTGTGATTATTATTTGATCCTTTATTCGGCCATTCTTTGCGAACGCCAAACAAAGCATCAGGGGCTACTGTCTATGCTATAGAATTTTCTTATAAATAGATTACTTACCTCAAAGCCTATTAAGAGGCTGGCACAGGCTTCAGTCAGTCCGCTTTTAGCGGACTGGACCTTCTCTACCACGGCACTCATGACAGTGCAGTGCTCTTCGTCAATGGAAGCGCCACAAAGCGCTTCCAGCAAGTTGTCTGGTGCCTCTGGATGGACAAAGGCCATCGCCACAGACGGCTCGCCCCCCTTTGTGAGGGGTCGCCCGACAGAGTCAGGAACCACGAGAGGTTCCAGCGCAGTATTCGGCCGGGGGCCGGACTTGCTGCCCCCATCATTAAGGTCCATGGGAGCCTTGCCTCCCATGCGCCCAGCGTCTAGGAGGTCGCCTTGGGGCGCCCCCAGAACTACCTTCCCTTGGCTTGGTTCCCTTCAGGACAACACCTCGGCGTCATCCGTAGGGCGGGGGGAGGAGGTGGTCGGGAGTGAATCACTGTTCATCTCCAACAGGCCCAGAGACCCATCCGAAGAGGATACGTCGAGACGGTCCTTGGGAGGGCTGCATGATCATGTTCGGCATGATAAGAAACAATAAAACGAAATATACCAGAACTGTTATGGTATCTGGATACTTACGACTTCGCCAGGGGCTTGTCCCTGGGCAACCACTCCTCGTCGTTGAACGTGGCCGTGGTGGAGCGGTCCGGAAGGAGGGCTCTTCCCTTCTTGGACCCTTCGGCCTCCTTGGATGGGGCGTCCTTCCTTTTCTTATACCCCCCGGCTGGATGGGGAGAATTTTCCTCTTCCTCCTCCTCGTCTTCATGGGAGGAGGGCGTCTCGGTGTTATCGGACAACAATTCTGATACAACCTTGCGCCGGAGACCTTTCCTGGTCCCCGCGACCTTCTTCTCCGGTGCCTCATAGGGCGCCGGAACCAGCATCTCTGTCAGGAGAGTACTTGTTGGATCTTCGGGCAGTGGGGCCGGACAGTCGATCCGCTCCGCTGTCGCGACCCATTCCTGTCAAATAATGTGGAGGCTCAGATCCCTCACATAATTATACTAGGGAAAGAAACACCTTATGAGATATAAGGAGCTTACCGGATTAGCAGGGCGCTTCTTGCTGAGTCCGTGGTCCTCGGTAAGGGGAGGAGGTACCTCGGCAGACTTGAACAGCACCCTCCAGATGTCCTAGTGTGTCGTGTCGAAGAGCTCTCGCGGTGTCTGGTGCTTTGCCGAGTCGAACTCCCACATATTGAATACCCATCTTTGACACGGGAGGATCTGGCGGAAGAGCATGACCCGGACCACGTTGACAAGCTTGATTTTCTTGATTATCATGTTTTTAACATAGTTCTAGAGTCCGGTCAGCTCTACCGATGAACCCCAAGATAAGCCCTTCTCTTTCTAAGAGGTTAGCCGCATGGGGATGTCGGATCGGAATTCGGGGGCGCCACCCAGTTGGTGTCGCGCGGCTCGGTGATGTAGAACCACGCCGATTGCCACCCCTTCACGGTCTCCACATAGGAGCCTTCGAGCCAGGTGACTTTGGGCATTTTGCTCACCATGGCACCTCCGCACTCCGCTTGCTGGCCGACCACCATCTTCGGTTTGACATTGAAGGTCTTCCGCCACAGGCCGAAGTGGGGCTTGATGCGGAGGAAAGCCTCGCACACGACGATAAATGCCGAGATGTTGAGGATGAAATTGGGGGCCAGATCATGGAAGTCTAGCCCGTAGTAGAACATAAGCCCACAGACAAATGGGTGGAGGGGAAATCCCCGCCCGTAGACAAAATGGGTAAGGAATACAACCCTTTTGTAGGGCTCGGGGGTAGGAACGATCTGCCCCGCGCTTGGGAGCCGGTGCGCGATATCCGCAGCCAGGTATGCGGCTTCCCAGAGCTTCGTGATGTTCCCCTCCATAACGGAGGAGGCCATCCACTTGCCTCCCGCTCCGGACATGTTTGGAGTGTTTTTGCGGAGAAGATTCAAACTTGGGCGCTGGAGCTCGAGTGGGCGAGAATGGATGGGCAGGGAAGAAGAAGGTGTGGGTAAAAAAGAGGAGTCCTTATCCCTTTATAAGGGCGGTAGAAACTACGTGCCTCCCCACTTGCCTGGTAAAACTCGCTTATTCCCCAAGCGTCGTGATTGATGGCGCGGTTGGGTTACCCACACCCGTATTGATGAGAATCCCGTGATAAGGGGACACGATCACTGCTTCGACAAGACGTGCCAAGAAAACCACCTCGCAATATGTGTAGTAGCTGGTTGAGAAAAACGGCTCGAATAATAACCAGAGCCATGGCGTGATGTCACGTTATGAAAAGTTGTCAGCAGATTAGATTTGTGGAAATATTATACTCTCTACGGTGGTGTGTGGAATTTGTTTTGCAGAGCCGGACACTATCCTTGTGTTCAAAATCTTCTATGGAGTATTCGGAGGAGGAACCCGCCTTGCAATGCCGAAGACAATCTGCGCGTCGGACTTACTGTCATTGAAGCCTGGTTCAGGGGCTACTGAGGGAGTCCTGGATTAGGGGGTCCTCGGACAGCCGGACTATATACTTTGGCCGAAATGTTGGACTATGAAGATACAAGCTTGAAGACCTCGTCCCGTGTCCGGATGGGACTCTCCTTTGCGTGGAAGGCAAGCTTGGCGATTCGGATATGTAGCTCTCCTCCCTTGTAACCGACTCTGTGTCACCCTAGCCCCCTTCGGTGTCTATATAAACCATAGGCTAGCTTCTAGGGTTTAGTGTAACACCCCGGATGTAATTTACCTAATATGTACTCCAACTCTTGCCGTTTCCGGCGCAAAGTTATTTTATTTCCTCGGGTTCGGGTTTTTGTCACCGTGTGTTTGTTGTCATTGTCATGCATCTCATATCATGTCATCATGTGCATTGCATTTGCATACGTGTTCGTCTCATGCATCCGAGCATTTTCCCCGTTGTCCGTTTTGCATTCCGGCGCTCCTATCTCCTCCGGTGGTCATTTCTACCTTCTTTTCGTGTGTGGGGGTTAAATATTTCCGGATTGGACCGAGACTTGCCAAGTGGCCTCGGTTTACTACCGGTAGACCGCCTGTCAAGTTTCGTACCATTTGGACTTCGTTTGACGCTCCAACGGTTAACTGAGGGACCGAGAAGGCCTCGTGTGTGTTGCAGCCCAACACCCCTCCATTTTGGCCCAAAACCCTCTCCATCATCTAGAGCGTTCGATCACGATCGCGTGGCCGAAAACCGCACCTCATTTGGACTCTCCTAGCTCCCTCTACCCCTATATAAAGATCCCTACATTCCAAATCCGGGCGAAACCCTAAAAGTTCCGCTCCCCGCGCCGCCGGACACAACTCCGCCGCCGGACAACGTCCGCTTCGTCCCGCCGCCGACACGTGGCACCACCTGACTCGTCGCCGCCCGGTGCCCACATCGCCGCCGCGCGGGCCCGCCTGGGCCCGGGGAGAGCCCTCCCGGCCCACGCGCGCATCGCCGCCCGCGACCCGGCGCCCCTACACCACATCCGCCGCGGGGCTGCCTCCCGCCCGCGTCGCCGGCGAGCTCCGCCACCCGCCGGCCCGGTGTGCCGCCCTACATCGCCGCTCGCCGCCCTGCCGACTCGGCTTCCGTGCCGCTCCGAGGCGCCGCACCCTCACCACCCTCGTCACCGGCCGCGCCCCCCCCGCCGGATCCACCCTCCTCGCTCCGGTGGTTCAAACTCCGATCGTCTACGGCTCCGGCGAGCTCGGATCCGCCGCCACCTCGATCCGTGTGCGAACCCTAGATCTGGAGGTGGTAATTTCATCAAAGTCCCTGATTTCCAGATTCAAATGCCCTTGTTCATCATGCCATAACTCCGCACCAGTAACTCCGATTTGCGCATATAGCATATCAAAATGTTCGCTTCAGAGAGCACATCATTTCATCTCATTGCATCATTTTCATTTGAGTTCATATTGATGCCCGAAATACTGTTGGAAGGGTGCTATTTGAGTTAATTGTCAGATCTGCTGCACCAAATAGCTATTTGTCTCTTTTGCCATGATTAATGTGTGCATGATATGCCCCTGAGCTCTACATGTGTTTTGTTATATGCTTTGCCATATTTACAGAGGTGCCATCCATGTATTTTTGTGATGTGTGTGGTGACTAGCACAAGCTTGCAAAGAGGTGCATTCGTTAATGCTGATTTCAGGGACTTAGCAATTCCACTAAGTCCTTGATCTATTTTTATCAATATGCCATATGTTCATGTTATTTCCTAGTGATCCGTGCCTCTTTTGAGGATGATCAGTAAGGATGTTTTCTTAATCTTGTAGTGCTCTATCCATATATGTCTTTGTTTGTAATTATGGAGCATCCTAGCTTGAGTCAATCAAGCTCTACTTTTGCTATTTCGTGAATCTGGGCAGATTGTCTACTTGTTAGCGATTTTGCCGAGGATGTTGTAGTTGATCCATGCATGCTATGTTGTTGTTCTTGCCATGTCTAGCTTATATAATGTGTATTATTGATGGGTGTATGCTTAGATTGTCATGCCTTTCTCTGTAGTGAGTGCATCGAGCTCGTGAACATGCCTACTTGATATCTGTTTTGCATGCTCCAGTTTTTCACTAAGTCTATAATCTGATTATGTTTTTGCCATGTTCACATGCTTGCAATTGTATTTTCTGATCCCTTTTGGCTCAAGGTCACTAAGGGACTTTTGTTAAGCTCTTTGAGTATCTCCATGCCATGTCTTGCTTTGCCATGTTAAGTTCCTTTAGCATCTAGTTTTCATGCTCCAAAGTGTGCTACCTGATCTAAAATTCCAGGCTTGTGTTAATTTCACTAAGTCTGAAACCTGTTTACCAATTGCACTTTTGCCATGCTTGCTTGAACCTGTTAATGGATGAATTGGCCGTAGCTCAGTGTTCATCTTTTGTTAAGCTTCATGAGTGGATCCCTGCCATGTATTTTGTTTCCATGTTTGAGTGCTGTAGCATAATTATCTTGTTGCATTTAGATGGCTACTTGTTGTTTATCGCTGACTGGTGCCATATTTGTTTTGCTTTCCATTTCCAAACCGTGTCTCCGATTGCGGCGTTCTTTATATCGATTTCAACCGAAATCACCTCACCTTTCCAGTGACGCTCTTGGTTTTCCAAGTTGAAGCCAGGTTCATTCATTCCTTGTCAAATCTTGCATATGTATCACATATCGCATCCCGCATAGCATACCATGTTTGCATCATGTTGTTTGAGCTTTGCACGTGGTTGATTGTGTCATTTTTGCTTGTTTGTCTTGTTTGGGTAGATATGGGAGACGAGTTCGCTAATGAGGAGCCCGTTGAGTTTGCTTTCGAGGATCCAGTCAACTCTGACAACTTTGCAGGCAAGATGATCATACCCATGAAATCACTTCTATCTTTGCTTTGCTAGATGCTCGCTCTTTTGCTATGCCTATGCTACGATGCCTACCACTTTCTTATCATGCCTCCCAAATTGCCATGTCAAACCTCTAACCCAACTTGTTGATTGGCTATGTTACCGCTTTGCTCAGCCCCTCTTATAGCGTTGCTAGTTGCAGGTGAAGATTGGAGATCGTTCCTTGTTGGAACATTATTTTCTTGTTGGGATATCATTATATTATCTGGTTATATTAATGCATCTATATACTTGGTAAAGGGTGGAAGGCTCGGCCTTTTTGCCTAGTGTTTTGTTCCACTCTTGCCGCCCTAGTTTCCGTCATATCGGTGTTATGTTCCCGGATTTTGCGTTCCTTGCGCGGTTGGGTAATAATGGGAACCCCTTGACAAATCGCCTTGAATAAAACTCTTCCAGCAATGCCCAACCTTGGTTTTACCATTTGCCACCTAGCCTCTTTTTCCCTTGGGTTTCCGGAGCCCAAGGGTCATCTTATTTAACCCCCCCCCCCGGGCCAATGCTCCTCTGAGTGTTTGTCCAAACTAGAGCCCTGTGCAGCGCCCCCTCGGAGAAACTCGAGGTTTGGTTTTAGTTGTACGGATTGCTCATATGAGTGTGCCCTGAGAACGAGATATGTGCAGCTCCTATCGGGATTTGTCGGCACATTCGGGCGGTGTTGCTGGATTGGTTTTGACTTGTCGAAGTTGTCTTGTAGAGCCGGGATACCGAGTCTGATCGGAATGTCTCGAGAGAAGGTATATCCTTCGTTGACCGTGAGAGCTTGTCATGGGCTAAGTTGGGACTCCCCTGCAGGGATTTGAACTTTCGAAAGCCGTGCCCGCGGTTATGGGCAGATGGGAATTTGTTAATGTACGGTTGTAGATAACTTGAACCCTAATTTAATTAAAATGAATCAACTGTGTGAGTTACCGTGATGGTCTCTTCTCAGCGGAGTCCGGGAAGTGAACACGGTGTTGGAGTAATGTTTGCCGTAGTTGGTTCTCTAGTTCTTCGTTCGCGCTTTGCGTTCTCTTCTCGCTCTCTTTTGTGAACAGGTTAGCCACCATATATGCTAGTCGCTTGCTGCAGCTCCACATACTACCTTGCCTTACCTATAAGCTTAAATAGTCTTGACCGCGAGGTTGTGTGAAGATTACCTTACTTGCGACATTGCTTTCAATGCGGTTATGCCTCTAAGTCATGCTCCGACACGTAGGAGATATAGCCGCATCGAAGGCGTTACAAGTTGGTATCAGAGCCTTCCCCGAACTTAGGAGCCCCCACTGCTTGATCGTTTTTAGCAGCCGTTGTTGAGTCTAGAAAAAAAATGTTTTGAGTCATTTAGGAATTATATATCGGAGAGTTTAGGAATTCTTTTTACTCCCCAGTCCCTTCATCGCTTTGGTAAGGCATCCTGACGTAGAGTTTTGACTCTTCTCTTCTCAAATTTCACTAAAAAAATTTAGGATCACGCGGGTATCTTGGAATCATTCCGGTCGATTTGTGACGAGAACATTGTTCTTGGTACCTCCTGTCATTTAGGGGTTGTGGCAGTGTCCCGGGGAGTTGAGCTCCGAGGTGTTGTCATCACAATTTTATCGTTGCAGTTCTGGAATACCTGAGTTTAGTTCACTGACATCGAAAATCTCTTTTATTCAGTTGTCGGTGAGATAACCTCGACGCCACCCAGTACTGGGGAGGGAGTTCGGGAGTATTGCCATAACTTGTATAATGGATGCTTTTCGAAGGTTGAGGTAGATGGTTTCCGAAGTTTTTTCTTGGTTATGTGTTGAAGGATGGATACAGCTGGATGTAGGATTTGCTAGATTTGGGTGAGATATTATGCTTCCCATGTATCCCCAACACCTGATTGCATAACCAGAAAGGTTCGGGAGTTTCATAGGTGGGAATTCTTGTAGATCTAGCTTTTCTTCCACGGATATTTGGTTTGAGATTAGGATTTCTTACCGAGTATTCTTTCTTGATCCATACCTTGTTGATTTATTCCTCTACCTAAATTCTAAGTGGCTTCTCAATTTATGGATATGTGACCATTTCAAGTGGAATGCATTCGTTCTTATGTTCGGATGTGAAGACTATATGTTGCAATTTCAACGCGCTTGATTCAGCTTCAATTTTATCTGTCAATGTGCTAACGGATGTCACCCTCTTCAGGATGGCTCCCGCTAAGGGCAACATCAGAATCAGAATCAGGATCCGCCGCCACCTCCCCCTCCTCCGGAGGCATGGCAAGCTGTGATGGCTGCTACCAATGCAAACACGCAGTTGATCATGCAAATTCTTCAAGAGCGCAACCAAGCGAACCAAGGCAACCAAGGCAACAATCAGAATCACTTTGCTACACTCAACCAGTTCCTTGCTAACCAGCCAAAGACCTTCAGCAATTGTGTTGAGGCAATTGATGTTGACGATTGGCTTGTGGACTTGTGCAAGCATTTCGAGTGCAGTAACGTCAGGCCTGAGGACTTTGTCAAGTTCGCTTCCTTCCAACTCAAAGACCAAGCTGCAGAATGGTTCCAGCAGTACAAAGATTCCAGAGGAGGCCATGTGATTACCTGGGATGAAGTCCGTCAAGACTTCAAAGCTCATCATATTCCTCAGAGCGTGGTTGAAAGCAAGTGTGAGGAATTCCGCAACCTGAAGCAAGGCTCTTTGTCTGTCTATGACTACAACAAGTTGTTTTAGAAGCTCGCCCGCTTTGCTAAGCAGGACGTCCCTGATGAGAAGAGCATGATATATCAGTTCAGGGGTGGTCTCAGAGAAGAAATCTAGCTAGCTCTTGTTCTCTTTGAGCCCTTGAGGTAAGATGAGTTCTACAACATGGCATTGAAGCAAGAGGGTGCTCAACTAATGTATGATGCTTCCAAGAAGCGAGTCAGAGATGCTACTCCTTCTTCCTCTACTCAAGTGGCCAAGCAGCAGCAGTATTGGCTTCCTCCTCCTCCGTTCCGGCAGCCGTATCAGAAGAGCAAAGGTGGCAGTGGATCTTCCCACCAACCCAACCCTGGCTTTCAGAACAAGACTTTGTCTCAAGCTCCAAGATCGAGTGCTCCGTATCACCGTCCGCTTTCAGAGGTCACGTGCAACAAGTGCCAACAGAAGGGTCACTATGCCAAAAAATGTTTCAATCAGAGGCGCCTCCCTCCTCCTCCTCCCGTGAGATCGGCAAGTACAGTTGTGGTCAAGCATAACCCCAAGCACGCCAAGGTCGACATGGTGAATGCAGCCCAGGCAGAGGACTCGTCAGATGTCATCATGGGTAACCTTCCTGTTAACGATGTTCCTGCAAAAGTACTTTTTGACACGGGTGCATCGCATTGTTTCATCTCGAGACCTTTTGCATCTAAGCATGAGTTTGTGACTCAAGTGTTGCCGAAACCATTGTCTATTGACTCTCCGGCCCGTCTTTTGACATCTCGAGTATGCGTTCCGGATGTTACAATCACTTTGGGTGACTATAAGTTCTTGTCTTCTCCAAATGTTCTTGGTGACTCGGACATTGATCTTATTCTCAGAATGGATTGGCTTTCTAAGCACAAGGCGCAGCTTGATTGTGCAGCCAGGCAGATTCAATTGACTCATTCGTTTAAGGATGTAATTGTCTTTGCCGCTCGTGATGACACCATCTGTCTGTTTTCTCTCAATGAGAAGGGTGAACTAGATGCCATCTCGCAAATTCCACTCATTTGTGAATATCAAGACGTCTTTCCAGAAGAGCTTCCAGGAATGCCTCCGCACCGGCCAGTTGAATTCGTCATCGATCTTGAGCCTGGCACGGAACCGGTTTGCAAGCGTCCTTACAAGCTCGGACCTGAAGAGTTGAAGGAGCTGAAGAAGCAACTCGATATTCAAGAGCGAATGGGTCTCATCTGACCTGGTTCCTCTCCGTGGGGTTGTGGAGTTCTTTTTGTGAAGAAGAAGGATGGAACGGACCGACTTTGTGTTGACTACCGTCCATTGAACAAGAAGACTATCAAGAACAAGTACCCACTACCCAACATCAACGAGCTGTTCGAACAACTCAAAGGTGCCCAAGTATTCTCCAAGCTTAATCTACGTATGGGTTATCACCAGATTCGAATCCGTGAGCAAGATATTCCCAAGACGGCTTTCAGAACAAGCTATGGTTCATATGAATACACTGTCATGTCTTTTGGCCTCGTCAATGCCCCTCCAACTTTCTCTCGCATGATGAACTTCATCTTCAATGCCTACACAAATGACTTTGTATTGGTCTATCTCGACGACATTCTGGTCTTTTTGAAGAACAAGGAAGATCATGCCAAGCACTTGCGTTTGGTACTCGATAAGCTCAGGGAACACCAGTTCTATGCCAAGTTCTCAAAGTGCGAGTTTTGGCTCGATGAGGTTCTTTATCTTGGGCATATCATCTCTGCGAAGGGCATTGCGGTGAATCCTGAGAAGGTGTCTGCAATTGTGAATTGGGAACCACCTCAGAACATGAAGCAACTCCGTAGCTTCCTCGGTCTCGCAAGCTACTGTCGAAGGTTCGTTGAGAACTTTTCAAAGATCGCGAAGCCTCTTTCAAACCTTCTCTAGAAGCACGTCAAGTACGTTTGGTCTCCGGAATGAGACATCGCTTTCAACACTTTGAAAGAGAAATTGGTCACTGCTCTAGTTCTGACTCCTCCTGATGAATCCAAACTGTTCGAGGTCTTCTGCGATGCCTCTCTTCAAGGTCTTGGTGCAGTGTTGATGCAAGAGAAGAAAGTTGTGGCTTATACCTCTCGCCAGTTGAACCCCAACGAGAAGAACTACCCCACTCATGACCTCGAGTTGGCGGCAGTTGTGCATGCTCTTTTGACTTGGAGACATCTTTTATTGGGAAGAAAAGTGGACATCTTCACTGACCACAAGAGTCTCAAGTACATCTTCACTCAGCCTATTCTCAACCTCAGGCAGACTCGTTGGGTCGAAATGATTCAAGAGTATAATCCGAGTATTGAGTATACTCCAGGCAAGGCCAATGTGATTGCTGACACTTTGAGTAGGAAGGCTTATTGCAACAGTCTGATTCTCAAGCCTTACCAACCCGAGCATTGTGAAGCTTTCCGCAAACTCAATCTGCAAGTTGTTCCTCAAGGTTTCCTCGCCAACCTTCAAGTCTCTCCTACCTTGGAAGAGCAAATTCGTCAGGCCCAACTTCTTGATGCTATGGTGAAGAAGGTGAAGATTGGGATTGCCAAGAGTCAACCCAAGTACAAGTGCTACCGCCTTGATGACAAGGATACTCTCTTCTTCGAGGATCGTATTGTTGTGCCCAAAGGTGATCTTCGTAAAGTTATCATGAACGAGGCTCACAATTCACTCCTCTCCATCCACCCTGGGAGCACGAAGACGTATCAAGACCTCAAGCAGGCTTATTGGTGGACTTGAATGAAGTGCGAGATTGCTCAGTTCGTGAATGAATGTGATGTCTGCAGAAGAGTGAAGGCAGAACATCAAAGGCCAGCTGGTCTCCTCCAACCTCTTGCCATTCCAGAATGGAAGTTTGACCACATTGAGATGGACTTCGTGACTGGGTTTCCAAAGTCCAAGCATGGCAATGATGCTATATTCGTTGTCATCGACAAACTCACTAAAGTGGCTCACTTTCTGCCTATCAAAGAGTCTATCACTGCAGCTCAATTAGCGGAGCTCTATACCTCTCGAATTGTGTCTCTGCACGGTATTCCATAGGTGATCTCTTCAGACCGTGGCAGCATCTTTACCTCCAAGTTTTGGGAGTCTTTTCAAAAGGCCATGGGCACCAACATCCGCTTCAGCACAGCTTTCCATCCTCAAACTAGCGGTCAAGTCGAGCGTGTCAATCAAATTCTTGAAGATATGCTCTGGGCTTGTGTCATCTCCTTCGGCATGAAGTGGGAAGATTGCCTTCCATACGCTGAATTCTCCTACAACAACAGTTTTCAAGCAAGTTCGGGCAAGGCCCCATTCGAAATTCTCTATGGCAGGAAGTGTCGTACCCCACTCAACTGGTCTGAAACCGGTGAACGTCAACTTCTGGGAAATGACTTAATCACAGAGGCAGAGGAGATGTGCAAAGTCATTCGAGATAACCTCAAAGCAGCGCAATTGCGCCAGAAGAGCTACTATGATAGTAAGCATCGTGATTTGGCTTTCGAGATCGGAGATTATGTTTACCACGTCTCTCCAATGAAAGGTATTCGTTGCTTCGGTATCAAAGGGAAGCTTGCCCCTAGATACGTGGGACCTTTCAAGATCGTCAGCAAGAGAGGCGATCTCTCCTATCAACTCGAGCTTCCTTCAAACTTTGCAAATGTGCATGACGTGTTTCATGTCTCTCAGCTCCGCAAGTGCTTCAAGACTCCTGACCGCACCGTCAACTTCGAATTCATTGATCTCCAAGAAGATCTCTCTTATCGTGAGCACCCCATTGCTATTCTTGAAGAGACTGAACGCAAGACTCGCAATAAGTCAATCAAATTCCTCAAAGTCAAGTGGTCACACCATTCCGACCGTGAAGCCACCTGGGAATGCGAGGATCACCTCCGTTCTGAGTACCCGGCGATCTTCCAGTCCTAGATCCCGGGAGAGATCCTTTCGTAGTGGTGGAGTGTTGTTACACCCCGGATGTAATTTACCTAATATGTACTCCAACTCTTGCCGTTTCCGGCGCTAAGTTATTTAATTTCCTCGGGTTCGGGTTTTTGTCTCCGTGTGTTTGTTGTCGTTGTCATGCATCTCATATCATGTCATCATGTGCATTGCATTTGCATACGTGTTCGTCTCATGCATCCGAGCATTTTCCCCGTTGTCCGTTTTGCATTCCAGCGCTCCTATCTCCTCCGGTGGTCATTTCTACCTTCTTTTCGTGTGTGGGAGTTAAACATTTCTGGATTGGACCGAGAATTGCCAAGCGGCCTTGATTTACTACCCGTAGACCGCCTGTCAAGTTTCGTACCATTTGGGCTTCGTTTGACGCTCCAACCGTTAACCGAGGGACCGAGAAGGCCTTGTGTGTGTTGCAGCCCAACACCCCTCCATTTTGGCCCAAAACCCACCAAAACCCTCTCCATCATCTAGAGCGTTCGATCACGATCGCGTGGCCGAAAACCGCACCTCATTTGGACTCTCCTAGCTCCCTCTACACCTACATAAAGATCCCTACATTCCAAATCCGGGTGAAACCCTAAAAATTCGGCTCCCCGCGCCGCCGGACACAACTCCGCCGCCGGACAACGTCCGCTTCGTCCCGCCGCCGACACGTGGCACCACCTGACTCATTGCTGCCCGGTGCCCACATCACTGCCGTGCGGGCCCGCCTGGGCCCGGAGAGAGCCCTCCCGGCCCATGCGCGCGTCGCCGCCCGTGACCCGGCGCCCCTCCGCCACATCCGTCGCGGGGCCGCCTCCCGCCCGCGTCACCGGCGAGCTCCGCCACCCGCCGTCCCGGTGCGCCGCCCTACATCGCCGCTCGCCGCCCCGCCGACTCGGCTTCCGCGCCGCTCCGAGGCGTCGCCCCTCACCACCCTCGTCACCGGCCGCACCCCCCCCCCCCCCGCCGGATCCACCTCCCCCTCGTTCCTGTGGTTCGAACTCCGGTCGTCTACAGCTCCGGCGAGCTCGGATCCACCGCCACCTCGATCCATGTGCAAACCCTAGATCTGGAGGTGGTAATTTCTTCTAAGTCCCTGATTTCCAGATTCAAATGCCCTTGTTCATCATGCCATAACTCCGCACTCGTAACTCCGATTTGCGCGTATAACATATCAAAATGTTTGCCTCAAAGAGCACATCATTTCATCTCATTGCATCATTTTCATTTGAGTTCATCTTGATGCCCGAAATGCTGTTGGGAGAGTGCTATTTGAGTTAATTGTCAGATTTGCTGCACCAAATAGCTATTTGTCATTTTTGCCATGATATGCCCCTAAGCTCTATATGTGTTTCGTTATATGATTTTCCATCTTTACAGAGGTGCCATCCATGTATTTTTGTGATGTGTGTGGTGAGTAGCACAAGCTTTCAAAGTGGTGCATTCGTTAATGCTGATTTCAGGGACTTAGCAATTCCACTAAGTCCTTGATCTATTTTTATCAATATGTCATATGCTCATGTTGTTTCCTAGTGATCCGTGCCTCTTTTGAGGATGATAAGTAAGGATGTTTTCTTAATCTTGTAGTGCTCTATCCATCCATGTCTTTGTTTGCAATTATGGAGCACCCTAGCTTGAGTCAATCAAGCTCTACTTTTGCTATTTCGTGAATCTGGGCAGGTTGTCTACTTGTTAGCGATTTTGCCGAGGATGTTGTACTTGATCCGTGCATGCTATGTTGTTGTTCTTGCCATGTGTAGCTTATATAATGTGTATTATTGATGGGTGTATGCTTAGATTTTCATGCCTTGCTCTGTAGTGAGTGCATCTAGCTCGTGAACATGCCTACTTGATATCTGTTTTGCATGCTCCAGTTTTTCACTAAGTCTGTAATTTGATTATGTTTTTGCCATGTTCACATGCTTGCAATTGTATTTTCTGATCCCTTTTGGCTCAAGGTCACTAAGGGACTTTTGTTAAGCTCTTTGAGTAGCTCCATCCCATGTCTTGCTTTGCCACGTTAAGTTCCTGTAGCATCTCGTTTTCATGCTCCAAAGTGTGCTACCTGATCTGAAATTCCAGGCTTGTGTTAATTTCACTAAGTCTGAAACCTGTTTACCAATTGCACTTTTGCCATGCTTGCTTGAACCTGTTAATGGATGAATTGGCCGTAGCTCAGTGTTCATCTTTTTTTAAGATTCATGAGTGGATCCCTGCCATGTATTTTGTTGCCATGTTTCAGTGTTGTAGCACAATTATCTTGTTGCATTTAGATGGCTACTTGCTGTTTATCGCAGACCTGTGCCATATTTGTTTTGCTTGCCATTTCCAAACCGTGTCTCCGATTCCGGCGTTCTTTATATTGATTTCAACCAAAATCACCTCACCTTTCCAGTGGAGCTCTTGGTTTTCCAAGTTGAGGCCAGGTTCATTCATTCCTTGTCAAATCTTGCATATGCATCACATATCGCATCCCGCATAGCTTACCATGTTTGCATCATGTTGTTTGAGCTTTGCACGTGGTTGATTGTGTCTTTTTTGCTTGTTTGTCTTGTTTGGGTAGAGCCGGGAGACGAGTTCGCTAACGAGGAGCCCGTTGATTTTGCTTTCGAGGATCCAGTCAACTCTGACAACTTTGCAGGCAAGATGATCATACCCTCGAAATCACTTCTATCTTTGCTTTGCTAGATGCTCGCTCTTTTGCTATGCCTATGCTATGATGCCTACCACATGCTTATCATGCCTCCCAAATTGCCATGTCAAACCTCTAACCCACCATGTCCTAGCAAACCGTTGATTGGCTATGTTACCACTTTGCTCAGCCCCTCTTATAGCGTTGCTAGTTGCAGGTGAAGATTGGAGATCGTTCCTTATTGGAACATTATTTTCTTGTTGGGATATCATTATATTATCTGGTTATCTTAATGCATCTATATACTTGGTAAAGGGTGGAAGGCTCGGCCTTTTTCCTAGTGTTTTGTTCCACTCTTGCCGCCCTAGTTTTCGTCATATCGGTGTTATGTTCTCGGATTTTGCGTTCCTTACGCGGTTGGGTAATAATGGGAACCCCTTGACAAATCGCCGTGAATAAAACTCTTCCAGCAATGCCCAACCTTGGCTTTACCATTTGCCACCTAGCCTCTTTTCTCCTTGGGTTTCCGGAGCCCAAGGGTCACCTTATTTAAACCCCACGGGCCAGTGCTCCTCTGAGTGTTGGTCCAAACTACAGCCCTGTGCAGCGCCCCCTCGGGGAAACTCGAGGTTTGGTTTTAGTTGTATGGATTGCTCATCTGAGTGTGCCTTGAGAATGAGATATGTGCATCTCCTATCGGGATTTGTCAGCACATTCAGGCGGGGTTGCTGGATTGGTTTTGACTTGTCGAAGTTGTCTTGTAGAACCGGGATACCGAGTCTGATCGGAATGTCTCGGGAGAAGGTATATCCTTCGTTGACCGTGAGAGCTTGTCATGGGCTAAGTTGGGACTCCCTTGTAGGGATTTTAACTTTCGAAAGCCGTGCCCGTGGTTATGGGCAGATGGGAATTTGTTAATGTTCGGTTGTAGATAACTTGAACCCTAATTTAATTAAAATGAATCAACTGTGTGAGTTAACGTGACGGTCTCTTCTCGGCGGAGTCCAGGAAGTGAACATGGTGTTGGAGTAATGTTTGCCGTAGTTGGTTCTCTAGTTCTTCGTTCGCGCTTTGCCTTCTCTTCTCACTCTCGTTTGCAAACAGGTTAGCCACCATATATGGTAGTCGCTTGCTGCAGCTCCACATACTACCTTGCCTTACCTATAAGCTTAAATAGTCTTGATCGCGAGGGTGCGAGATTGCTGAGTCCCTATGGCTCATAGATTACTTCCAAACCAGATGCAGGGCCTGACGACTCCGTTCCAGATGATGCGCTTGAGCTCAAGTGGGAGTTCGACAAGGACTCACGCCGTTACTATGTGTCTTTCCCTGATGATCAGTAGTGGTGCCTAGTTAGGGCGATCGGGACCGTGTCGCATGTTGGTTTGATCTTTTATTTTGGCACCGTAGTCGGGCCATGAGTGATTGAATGATGTAATGCTATTTATGTACTTTGTTTGATGTGGCGAGTGTAAGCCAACTATGTACCTTCCCTTTTATTATCTATATTACATGGGATGTTGTGAAGATTACCTTACTTGCGACATTGCTTTCAATGCGATTATGCCTCTAAGTCGTGCTCCGACACGTAGGAGATATAGCCGCATCGAGGGCGTTACATTTAGCCTCTCCAATCTCGTGGTAGATCAAATCTTGTAATACTCAAATCATCAAGATCAATCAAGCAGGAAGTAGGGTATTACCCCCATCAAGAGGGCCCGAACCTGGGTAAACATTGTGTCCCCCGCCTCCTGTTACCAACCGCCTTAGACGCACAGTTCGGGACCCCCTACCCGAGATCCGCCGGTTTTGACATAGACAGGCACGCCCTACCCCCTGGGCGCGCCGCCTGCCTCATGGGCCCCCTGACACTCCACGGACCTCAACCTTGACTCCATATATTCACTTTCAGGGAGAAAAAAAATCAAGGAGAAGGATTCATCGCGTTTTACGATATGGAGCCGCCACCAAGCCCTAAACTCTCTTGGGAGGGCTGATCTGGAGTCCGTTTGGGGCTCAGGAGAGGGGAATTCGTCGCCATCGTCATCATCAACCTTCCTCCATCACCAATTTCATGATGCTCACCGCCGTGCGTGAATAATTCCATCATAGGCTTGCTGGACGGTGTTGGGTTGGATGAGATTTATCATGTAATCGAGTTAGTTTTGTTAGGGTTTGATCCCTAGTATCCACTATATTCTGAGATTGATTTTGCTATGCCTTTGCTATGCTTAATGCTTGTCACTAGGGCTCGAGTGCCATGATTTCAGATCTGAACCTATTATGTTTTCATCAATATATGAGAGTTCTTGATCCTATCTTGCAAGTCTATAGTCACCTATTATGTGTTATGATCCGTTAAACCCGAAGTGACAATAATTGGGATACTTACCGGTGATGATCGTAGTTTGAGGAGTTCATGTATTCACTATGTGTTAATGCTTTGGTCCGGTACTCTATTAAAAGGAGGCCTTATTATCCCTTAGTTTCCATTAGGACCCCACTGCCACGGGAGGGTAGGTCAAAAGATGTCATGCAAGTTCTTTTCCATAAGCACGTATGACTATATTCGGAATACATGCCTATACTACATTGATGAACTGGACCTAGTTCTGTGTCACCCTAGGTTATGACTGTTACATGATCGATCGCATCCGGCATAATTCTCCATCACCGATCCAGTGCCTACGAGCTTTTCCTATATTGTTCTTCGCTTATTTACTTTTCCGCTGCTACTGTTACAATCACTACAAAACCCAAAAATATTACTTTTCCTACCGTTACTTTTGCTATTGTTACCACTACTATCATATTACTTTGCTACTAAATACTTTGCTGCAGATATTAAGTTTCCAGGTGTGGTTGAATTGACAACTCAGCTGCTAACACTTGAGAATATTCTTTGGCTCCCCTTGTGTCGAAACAATAAATTTGGGTTGAATACCCTACCCTCGAAAACTGTTGCGATCTCCTATACTTGTGGGTTATCAAGACTATTTTCTGGCGCCGTTGCCGTGGAGCATAGCTCTATTCTTTGAGTCACTTGGGATTTATCTGTGTTTATCACTATGAGGAACTTGGAAGATCCAAGAACCAAGATTTATCCCTTAACTACTAGGGGAGGTAAGGAACTGCCATCTAGCTCTGCACTTGATTCGCCTTTTATTTTGAGTAAGCTTGTGACACCTAAACCTGCTTCTGCTATTAATTCTGATATGTCGCATGTTATTGATGATGCCACTTCTGCTATGCATGATACTTATGATGAAACTACTTCTATTCTTGATACTACTGTGCCACTTGGTGATTTTCTTGATAAACAACTTGCTAGGGCTAGAGAGAATGAAATTATTGAAACTGATAATATTGATGAAAGTGATGATGAAGATTCTCCCCCTAGATATGAATTGCCTATTGTTCCTGAGGGTTATGTTATGGATGAAGAAACTGCTAGAGACTTTCTTGCTTGCAATGATAGAAGTGATCTTAAGAAATTATTAGCTAAGCTGAAAGAAAAATCTCTGAATGCTAGAATGAAATATGATCCTGCTTATGCTACTTCACCTATCCTTATTACTGATAAGGATTATGATTTCTTTGTGGATCCTGAGTTAATTACTTTGGTTGAATCTGATCCTTTCTATGGCTATGAATCTGAAACTGTTGTGGCACATCTTACTAAATTAAACGATATTGCTACCCTGTTTACTAATGATGAGAAAACTCGCTACTATTATATCCTTAAATTATTTCCGTTCTCATTAAAGGGTGATTCTAAGATATGGTTTAATTCTCTTGATCCTGGTTGTGTGCGTAGTCCCCAGGACATGATTTATTACTTCTCTGCTAAATATTTCCCCGCTCATAAGAAACAAGCTCCTTTGAGGGAAATATATAATTTTGTGTAAATTGAAGAAGAGAGTCTCCCACAAGCTTGGGGGAGGCTTCTCCAATTACTTAATGCTTTTCCTAAGCATACTCTCAAGAAAAATGAAATACTTGATATCTTTTATAATGGACTAACGGATGCTTCCAGAGATTACCTGGATAGTTGTGCTGGTTGTGTTTTCAGGGAAAGAACTGTTGATCAAGTTGAAATTCTATTGAATAATATGTTGACTAATGAAAATAATTGGACACTTCCTGAACCAACTCCTAAGCCAACTCCAAAGAAAAGGGGTATTCTATTTCTTAGTCCTAAAGATATGCAAGAGGCAAAGAAATATATGAAAGAAAAAGGTATAAAAGCTGAAGATGTTGTGAATTTACCTCCTGTTGAAGAAATACATGGTCTCAATTTGCCACCTATTGAGGAAACACACGGTCTTGATAACCTGACACAGGTAGTAAAGGTAAATTCTCTCTATATATATGATAAAGCTGAAATCTCTCATGCTAAGTTTGCTAGCCAATGTTTGGATGAATTTGATAACTTTATGGTTAAGCAAGAAGATTTCAATGCTTATGTTGGTAGACAATTGAAACATAATGCTTTTATGATTGAACACTTGAGTGATTATATGGCTAATGTTAAAGGTGAACTTAAACTTATTAGTAAACATGCTTCTATGGTTACCACTCAAGTAGAACAAGTACTTAAACCTCAGAATGATTTGCTCAATGATTTGAATAGTAAAAATAATGACTTTGCAGTTAGAGTTGCAACTAGAGGAGGTAAAGTGACTTAGGAACCTTTGTATCCTGAGGGTCATCCTAAGAGAATTGAGCAAGATTCTCAGAGAACTAATGTTGATGCACCTAGTCCTTCTAAGAGGAAGAAAAAGAAAAATGATAGGACTTTGCAGGCTTCTAGTGAACCTGTTATTGACACACCTGAGAATCCCAATAATATTTCTATCTCTAATGCTAAAACACAATCTGGTAATGAACATGAACCTAGTGATAATGTTAACGATGATGTTCATGTTGATGCTCAACCTAGCAATGATAATGATGTTGAGATTGAACCTGTTGTTGATCTTGATAATCCCCAATCAAAGAATCAACATTATGATAAGAGAGACTTTGTTACTAGGAAGCACGGTAAAGAAAGAGAACCATGGGTTTAGAAACCCATGCCTTTTCCTCCTAAACCATCCAAGAAAAAGGATGATGAGGATTTTGAGCGCTTTGCTGAAATGATTAGACCTATCTTTTTGCGTATGCGTTTGACTGATATGCTTAAAATGAATCCTTATGCTAAATATATGAAGGCAATTTTTACAAATAAGAGGAAGATACCAGAAGCTGAAATTTCCACCATGCTTGCTAATTATACTTTTAAGGGTGGAATACCAAAGAAACTTGGAGATCCAGGAGTACCAACTATACCATGCTCCATTAAAAGAAACTATGTTAAAACTGCTTTATGTGATCTTGGAACAGGTGTTAGTGTTATGCCTCTCTATTTATATCGTAGACTTGATTTGAATAAGTTGACACCTACTAAAATATCTTTGCAAATGGCAGATAAATCAACTGCTATACCTATCGGTATTTGTGAGGATGTGCCTATTGTGGTTGCAAATGTTACAATTTTAACGGACTTTGTTATTATTGATATTCCCGAGGACGATAGTATGTCTATTATTCTTGGAAGACCCTTTTTGAATACTGCAGGGGCTGTTATTGATTGCACCAAAGGCAATGTCACTATTCATGTTAATGGTAATGAGCATACAGTACACTTTCCGAGGAAACAACCTCAAGTCCACAGTATCAATTCTATTGGAAAAACTTTCAACAATTACTATTGGAGGTTTTGAATTTCCGCTTCCTACTGTCAAGAAGAAATATGATATTCTTATTGTTGGGGATGTGCATATCCCTGTTGAGGTAACCTAGTGTTATTCGAAATTTCTCCGGTTCCATGTTATTCGTAATGAGTTTGTTAACAAGACTTGATCAACCTTGTTAGTGATTCCTTTTGATGAGCATGAGGTGGATGAAGTTAGAAAACATAACTCTCTTTACCATGTTTTTACTTTTTGTTATTTATATTAAATAAAGCAAAAATACTATGTTTCTGTCTGTTTTCTGAATTATCCATGCAATAAAAAATACCCTGAAAATAAAAGTTCTTCAAATGCCCTGAAATTTAAATATGATTTTTTCTAGAATATTTGAGAATATCTGGCACTGAGAACACAATAGGGGGAGCAAGCACTTGGCCATGAGGGTCCAGAGCGCGCCCCCTGCCTCGTGGGCCCATGCTGGTTCCCCTCCACTTATTCCAGCTACCACACACTCCTTCTTCCTCCCAAAAAATCATCAACCAGCTCAAGCACGAGTTCTAGCTCATCTTGCTGTCATTTTCGATCTCCTAGCTCAAAGCTCCATTCACAAAACTGCTTTGGGGGATTGTTCCTTGGTATGTGACTCCTCCAATGGTCCAATTAGTTTTGTTCTAGTGCTTTATTCATTGCAAACTTTTTTGTTGCTTAGGTGACCATATTCTTGAGCTTGCATGTCAAATTTATATGGTCAAAAGTAGTTTTAATGCATGATATATCCTCTAGGCACTTGTAGGAGTAGTTGCTATCAATTTTGTTGAGTTTGGTTCACTTTTATTTTGAGTTACTAAAAAATTCAGAAATTTTTCAGAGGAAGAAATATGTTTAGGAAAATGTACCAAGGCAGTTCTTCAAGGAAGCAAGGACCCAGACCCGCAGTCCGCGACGAGAAACCATCAAGAGAAGCTCAAGTGCGACCTTGTGGACGGTCGTTAGACGATTTCATGGTCTGAGCAGGAATTAAGGAGGAATTTGATGCATATGTGCCCAATGCCGATCTTGAGAGCTTCGAGGCAGATAAGTGTCGTCAATACCTCTATTTAACTGATTCATTTGTGAGAAGGTTTAAATTTTCATCATCACGCAATTCTCAAACTGTCATGTTTGATCTTTGTGATAAATCTTATACCATGGACTTAGAAGATTTTAACACTACTTGTAAACTCCCACAGTGGGGTAATGTTAGTGAACCTCGCGAATCTGAATTTAGAGATTTTCTTGCTAGTATAACTATGGGGGAATCTAGGGATGTAACGCAAGCTACCATAGGGAGCGTTCATTTTCCTGCTATACATTATTTTGCTCTCTTCATAGGAAGGTGCATAAACGGTAAAGATGAAGCATGTCACATGTGTGTACCTGATCTTAGCATTCTCAGGAGCGTTGTTTTAGGAGATAAACAATACAACTTGGGGGCTACTGTTGCACGTAGGTTGCATAATAATCGTATTCATGGAGATTTCTTTGGTGGAATTTATGCAACTCGTATAGCTAACTTTCATGAGATACCCATACGTGGAGATGATATTGAGTTGCCTCCTTCTTATCTAGATTATGATGCTATGGTTCGTCATCAGTTTGTTGAGAGGAATGATCAGTTCCTCCAGTATTGACTAATCTTTGACAGACGACGAACCTATCACGTCGCTCTCCCTGCTCGTGCTTTCTTTGACTTTCAGGCAAAGGGGAGATATGTTATAACCAGGGAGGAGGCGACCGAGTATGAGAGGAGGGCGGAGACAACTCGCCTCCAAGCTGCAGCTCATCAGGAAATTGCCGTTGCATCTCAGTATGACCCCAACTATTACTTTGGATATCCGCCAGGCCAGCCGTGGCCATAAACCAACTTACTCCTGTTCACACACTCATGCTAGTTGTCGGTGCTCATACTTTTTTATTGTAATACCCATGCTAGTTTATTTCCCTTTTTATGCTTTCTTCTTATGTGTTTGATAAACCTTAAGAAAAAACAAAAAAATAGTTGTAGCTTTTAGTTAGTTTACTTTCCATGCCCGTAGTAGTAGTAATTAAAAGGAAAACCCAAAAATATTTATCGTTCTTCTTTTGCTTGAGCTTTCCTGTGTAAATAGTTTTATTTCTTTTCTTGCTCTTTGGGGGTCGAGAGGAGAAGACCATAATGAAAATGTTGAGTGGCTCTCATATGCATCATTGATTGATCTAACAAAGAGCCCATATTACCTTGTCTTCTCTCTTGAATTGAAAGCTTGCAGATTCCACCTTAGTCCAATGCACGAGCACTATTATTATTATCCACACTATTCGGTCGTGCAAGTGAAAGGTAATAATGATAATTCTATGATGAACTTATTGAGATGAGAAAAGCTAGTATGAACTCGACCTCTCTTGTTTTTGTAAATATGATTAGTTCATCGTTCCTGATTCAACCTATTATGAAAGAAACGTGTTTGTAGTGACAATTACAGATTGTAGTTGCTTATGCCATGCTTAATTAGCTAGGAGCTTATAATGATTTACCTTGTGTGCCAACATACTATTAAAATGGTTGTGATGTGGTATGATAGGGTGGTATCCTCTTTTGAACAATTCGAGTGGCTTGACTTGGCACATGTTCACGCATGTAGTTGAAACAAAATCAACATAGCCTCTACGATATTTATGTTCATGATGCATTATATCCTACTCATGCTTGCATTCGGTGTTGATTAATTTTAATGCATGCTCATGACTGTTGTCGCTCTCTAGCTGGTCGCTTCTCAGTCTTTTTCTAGCCTTCACTTGTACTAAGCGGGAATACTGCTTGCGCATCCAACTCCATAAACCCCAAAGTTGTTCCATATGAGTCCACCATACCTACCTATATACGGTATCTACCTGCCGTTCCAAGTAAATTTGTATGTGCCAAACTCTAAACCTTCAAATAAACATTCTGTTTTGTATGCTTGAATAGCTCATGTATCAACTAGGGTTGTCTGTATATTCCATGCTAGGAGGGTTATTCTCAAGAGGAGTGGACTCCACTCCTCACTCACGAGAAAAAGGCTGGTCACCAGGATGCCCAGTCCCATGCTTTATGCAAATCAAATCAAAATAACTGCAAACAAAACTCCCCCAGGACTCTTGTTAGTTGGAGGCACTCATTGTTTCGAGCAAGCCATGGGTTGATGCTTGTTGGTGGAGGGGGAGTATAAACTTTACCATTCTGTTTGGGAACCGCCTATAATGCATGTAGCATGGAAGATATCGAGATCTCTCGGTTGTCATGTTGCAATGAAAGTATACCGCTCAAAATATTATTCATATCTATTTCAAAACCGAGCTCTGGCACCTCTACAAATCCCTGCTTCCCTCTATGAAGGGCCTATCTATTTACTTTTATGCCGAGTCATCATCCTCTTATTAAAAAGCACCAGTTGGAGAGCATCGCTATCATTTGCATCCATTACTATTAGTTTACATTGAGTATGACTGTGAATGGATCTCTTTTACCATGAATTACAATGTCTAGTTAGTCCTTGATCTTTAAAGGTGCTCTGCATTTATGTTTTGCGGTCTCAGAAAGGGCTAGTGAGATACCATCTTGTCATATCATATCATGATTATTTTGAGAAAGTGTTGTCATCCAAGATTTGTTATTATTTCTCGCTGGCTGATTATGCCATTGATATGAGTAAACATGAGGTCTAAGTGTTATTGTGAATATGGTTAGTTCATAACCTTTGCTGAAAACTTGAATGCTGGCTTTACATATTTACAACAACAAGAGCAAACAAAGTTTGTAAAATTTTTTCTTTACCACTTTGAGTTTATCAACTGAATTGCTTGAGGACAAGCAAAGGTTTAAGCTTGGTGGAGTTGATACATCTCCGCCGTATCTACTTTTCCAAACACTTTTGCCCTTGTTTTGGACTCTAACTTGCATGATTTGAATGGAACTAACCCGGACTTACGCTGCTTTCAACAAAATTGACATGGTGTTATTTTTGTGCAGAAATAAAAGTTCTCGGAATGACCTGAAAATCAAAAAGAAATTATTTTGTAATATATAAAAAATACTGGAAGAAAGATCCACGTCAGGGGGGCCACACCCTGTCCACGAGGGTGGGATGCGCGCCCTACCCACTGGGCGCGCCCCCTGCCTCGTGGGCCCCCTGACGCTCCACCGACCTCAACCTTGACTCCATATATTCACTTTCGGAGAGAAAAAAATCAAGGAGAAGGATTCATCGCGTTTTACAATACGGAGCGGCCGCCAAGCCCTAAACTCTCTCGGGAGGGCTGATCTGGAGTCTGTTCGGGGCTCCGGAGAGGGGAATCCATCGCCATCGTCATCATAAATCTTCCTCCATCACCAATTTCATGATGCTCAACGCCGTGCATGAGTAATTCCATCGTAGTCTTGCTGGACGTGTTGAGTTGGATGAGATTTATCATGTAATCAAGTTAGTTTTGTTAGGGTTTGATCCCTAGTATGCATTATGTTCTGAGATTGATGTTGCTATGACTTTGCTATGCTTAATGCTTGTCACTAGGGCCCGAGTGCCATGATTTCAGATCTGAACCTATTATGTTCTCATCAATATATGAGAGTTCTTGATCCTATCTTGCAAGTCTATAGTCACCTATTATGTGTTATCATCCGTTGACCCCAAAGTGACAATAATCGGGATACTTACCGGTGATGATCGTAGTTTGAGGAGTTCATGTATTCAGTATGTGTTAATGCTTTGATCCGGTACTCTATTAAAAGGAGGCCTTAATATCCCTTAGTTTCCATTAGGACCCCGCTGCCACGGGAGGGTAGGACAAAGGATGTCATGCAAGTTCTTTTCCATAAGCACGTATGACTATATTCGGAATACATGCCTACATTACATTGATGAACTGGAGCTAGTTCTGTGTCACCCTAGGTTATGACTGTTACATGATCGATCGCATCTGGCTTAATTCTGCATCACCGATCCAATGCCTACGAGCTTTTCCTATATTGTTCTTCTCTTATTTACTTTTTCGTTGCTACTGTTACAATCACTACAAAACCCAAAAATATTACTTTTGCTACCGTTACTTTTGCTATCGTTACCACTACCATTATATTACTTTGCTACTAAACACTTTGCTGAATATATTAAGTTTCCAGGTGTGGTTGAATTGACAACTCATCTGCTAATACTTGAGAATATTCTTTGGATCCCCTTGTGTCGAATCAATAAATTTGGGTTGAATACTCTACCCTTGAAAATTGTTGTGATCCCCTATATTTGTGGGTTATCAGTGCCATCTTTATACTCTTTAGGCTTGAATATTCCAGACTGTGACCTGGTACTGCATTGAGAAACTTCAGATATACGGGCAAAAATCCTTGGTGCAAAAATTGTTGGTGCAGTATTTTCATTTTCGGAAGTACACAACTCAGATGCAGAAGATCCTAAAACAACCAGCTAAGTAGCAGAAGATCCAGGCACAACCTCCGGAGGAGATCCACCATCCTGGCGCTCCAGATCCGAGGCGTCTGACACACCAGAAGGAATCCGCCTCGTACCGGGCGTGTAAACCGGAGAACTCCGCGTGGCAGCTATGGGTGCCGCCCGCTCGGGTGCATGATAGGAAATCTGATCGGCGGGCCCTACATTGGTCGGCCTATCGACTGAGGAGTCGGCCCACCAATGTGAGGTGTCTGGTGAATCGCGAACACCCACGGTTGGGCTGGTGGGCTCGCCTTGGTCGGCCACAGAACAGGTGGCCAGCCAAGCCTCACCACTTGGCATCGAACCGGGTGCTGCTGCGTGAGACAGGAGATCCTTCTCGGATCGCACGTCCCCCAGATTGCTGCGCTGTACCAAAACATCATATCCAGTCCTGTTTTCGCCCATCTCTGCGCACATAAAATCATGTCTAGAAATAGCATTGTTATCATCAGCATCATTGTTTTCATCCAAACTTTTTTCTATTGGACTCATCTCATGATCAGTTTTCAATTAATTCGCCCCCATGATCAGGAGGACTCAAAGGATCTGAAAGAAGTGAAATTTCTTCAGGAAGAAGAGCGCCCGCGTTGGGATGAAGTTTAGCAAAGGGAAAAAGTGTCTCATCAAAAACGACGTCACAAGAGATATAAATTCGTCCCGTGGAAACATCAAGGCACTCGTAGCCTTTGTGAAGATTACTATAGCCAAGGAAAACACATTGAGTTGACCGAAACTCGTGTTTGTGGTGATTGTAAGGTCAAAGATTAGGGTAACATGCACAACCAAATATTTTTAGAGAATTGTAATCTGGTTTTTGATGATACAGGCGCTCTAGAGGAGTTGAATTTCCAATGACTTTACTAGGAAGACGGTTGGTAAGATATGTGGCAGCAATAAAAGCCTCGCCCCAATATTTGAGTGGTATAGAAGCATGAGGAAGTAGAGACAACCCTACTTCGACAATATGACGGTGTTTGCGCTCGGCAGAACAGTTTTGTTGGTGAGCATGTGGACAAGAGACATGATGCTGGATGCCCACACTTCAAAAGAAGGAATTGAGTTTCTCATAGTCCCCTCCCCAGTCACTTTGGACTGCAAGAATTTTTCTATCAAAGTGACGTTCGACTAGTTTTTGAAATTCTTGAAAGATAACAAAAACTTCAGATTTGTGTTTAAGCAGGTATATCCAAGTGAACTTGCTATAATCATCAAGGAAGCTAACATAATATTTTTTTTCTTCCAAAAGAATCTCTGGCATGACCCCATACATCACTGAATATAAGCTCTAAAGGAGCATGAGAAACACTAATAGACCTAGGATAAGGAAGTTGGTGACTCTTGGCACATTGACAAGCCTCACAAACAGACTCTCTATTTTCTCTACCTGACAAAGGAAGATTGTCTTTATTAACTACTTGCTCAACTATAATAGAAGATGGATGTCATAATATTTGATGCCATCTTGCCAAGGAGGGCTTGACGACGGAGTAAACTTGACGACGATGCTTGTGACTAAAAGATCTTGATGTGATGAGGTAGAGACCGCCAATGCAAGTACCGTGATGGAGGAGTTCCCTCGTTGCCCGATCCTTAATGAAAAAATATTCAGGATGAGTTTCAAATAAGACATTATTATCGAACGTTAAACGAGACATTGATGCAAGATTTTTGTTAGCTTGAGGGACATGAAGAACATCCTTTAGAACAAGATGACATTTGGATGTAGGGGAATTAATGAAAGCATGACCAATATGATGTATGTCCATACCTCCACCGGTTGTGGCAGTGTTCACTTGATCGTTTGAAAGCACAAGTGCTCCCTAGGTGGTTTTGGTAATTAATGACAACATATCTCTTGTTGGACTAACGTTTCTATCTAGTATGTTTCAGATAAGTTCAACAATGGAGTGGCATGGACTAAAGGTTGTGGGAAGTTCTCCAAGATGCTAAGGACAAAGGATTGGCTAAAGCTTAAAGCTCAAGACTCTTCATTTTACATTTTAGTGATCCAAGATCACATTGAGTCCATAGGAAAAGCCAATACTATCAAGGAGGGATGAGGTGTTGCTTAATGAGCCTCTTGCTCAAGTGCTTAATGATATGCTCCAAAATCCTCAGCTACTTTCCCACTTCCACATATGATCTAAACCCAAAGCCAAACTCGGACCTACCAATTATTTCTATCCGGCGCCATCGAGTTTCACTTGTCATAGCCACTGCCAGAAACCCTAATCAGTTCAGTCTCACCGGTGGGATCTCGGTCTCACCGAGATGGGCTTGCAAACTCTCTGTTACCTATTGCAATACCCTCGGTCCCACCGAGATATGCAATCGGCCCCACCGAGTTTGCTTGGCCAACTCTCTATTTCGCTTATTACCCAAATTGGTCCCACCGAGTTTGAGTAATCGGTCAAACCGAGTTTTGGATTTACCCTAACCCTAGCACATCGGTCCCACCGAGTTGATCCAGTCGGTCCCACCGAAAATCTCTAACGGTCACTTGGTTTACTATTTCGGTCTGACCGAGTTTGTTGATTCGGTCCCACCGAGATTGGTAAACTGTGTGTAACGGCTGGATTTTGTGTGGAGGCTATATATACCCCTCCACCTTCTCTTCATTCGTGGAGAGAGCCATCAGAACAGATCTACACTTCCAACTCATATGTTCTGAGAAAGAACTACCTACTCATGTGTTGAGACCAAGATATTCCATTCCTACCATATGAATCTTGATCTCTAGCCTTCCCCAAGTTGCTTTCCACTCAAATCTTCTTTCCACCAGATCCAAATCCTACGAGAGAGAGTTGAGTGTTGCGGAGACTATCATTTGAAGCACAAGAGCAAGGAGTTCATCATCAACACACCATTTGTTACTTCTTGGAGAGTGGTGTCTCCTAGATTGGCTAGGTATCACTTGGGAGCCTCCGACAAGTTTGTGGAGTTGAACCAAGGATTTTGTAAGGGCAAGGAGATCACCTACTTCGTGAAGATCTACCGCTAGTGAGGCAAGTCCTTCGTGGGTGATGGCCATGGTGGGATAGACAAGGTTGCTTCTTCGTGGACCCTTCGTGGGTTGAAGTCTCCATCAACGTGGATGTAGGATAGCACCACCAATCCGAACCATGAGAAAAACATCCGTGTCTCAAATTGTGTTTGAATTCTCCAAACCCTTCCCTTTACATTCTTGCAAGTTGCATGCTTTACTTTTCGCTGCCTATTCACTCTTTGCATGCTTGCTTGATATGTATTGTGAATGCTGAAATTATGCCTAAACAACACTTAAACCAAAAAGGCTTAAAAATTGCAACTTTAGCATTAAGTGTCTAATCACCCCCCTCTAGACACATCTACTTTAAGGTCCTACAAGTGGTATCGGAGCTTTGGTCTCCATTGCCTTGGTTTAATCACCATTGGAGGAAGATGGATGTGTCTTCTTTAGGGAGTCTTAGACATAGAGTGCCTATTCTTGATGGAGAGTATTTTCATGAGTGGAAAAATGAGATGCTTGTAATTTTCAATCAATATCATTTGAACAAGTATATTGCTAGCCCTTGTGCACCTCATATTGATCCTTTGCATCCTACCCTAGATGAAGATATTGACATGATTCGCAATCTTAGAACTATTGAGCTCATCATTAGAGGATTGCCCAAAATTTTGATTGCTAGTTTGCCTACTCTTAATTGTGCTTATACTATATGGAAATTTCTTGAGGAACGATTTCCCGATCATTCCTTGAAAAATTTGGTTGAAATTCTCCATAAATCTATTGCCTTGAGTAAGATGAACTCTAGTGATCCTAGTTTTGGTGATTGTCTATTTGAGCTTACCAATCTCAAGCGTGCTAAAGGAGATGTTGGAATCATTATATCCGAAGCTATAAGAATTCATAAAAGTGACTACTTTGATGATCATTTATCTAATGAATTACCCTCTCTAGGAAATGATGAGTCACAAGATCATGGTGAACATGGATACTATGATGATGATGATGATGATAGTGACTTTGATCTTGATGATGCAATGAGACATTTTGGTCTTACGGCAAATCTTCGGGGATATGCGTCAGGAGGAAAGGAATGGGCTCTTGATAGTGGATGTACTGATCATATGACCGGAGATGAAGAGATGTTCCGTGAGCTTGCTGAAAATGACGGCCCTCGAAAATATGTCACCTTTGGTGATAATTCAAAGGGTAAAGTGGTTGGCCTTGGTAAGGTGGCCATCTCACATGATAGTTCCATTCAAAATGTCATGCTCGTTGAATCTCTCGGCTACAACTTACTTTCAATATCTAGACTTGCTGATTTCAGTTTGAATGTCCTATTTACTGAGGTAGATTGCCAAGTATTCCGTCGAGACAATCATAAAATGGTCTTTACCGGTATGCGTAGAGGTGATCTTTACATTGTCGATTTCTCTAAAAAGGCACAACCTAAAACTTGCTTTATTGCTAAATCCTCAAAAGGTTGGTTGTGGCATAGACGACTAGGTCACGTTGGCATGAGAAACCTTGACAAGCTTATTAAAGGAAATCATATCCTTGGAGTTAACGATGTCATATTTGATAAGGATAGACTTTGCAGTGCTTGTCAAGCAGGTAAACAGGTTGGAGGAAGGCATCCCGTGAAGAACATCATGACCACAAGGAGGCCACTCGAGCTACTTCATATGGATCTTTTTGATCCCAACGCCTACAAGAGTCTCGGTGGAAATTCTTTTGGTCTAGTTATAGTTGATGATTTTTCAAGATTTACGTGGGTGTTCTTTCTTAATGACAAGTCGCAGGTCCAGAAGATCTTCAAAAACTTCGCTAGGAAGGCCCAAAATCAGTTTGACGTGAAGATCAAGAAGGTTCGGAGTGACAACGGAACGGAGTTCAAGAACGCAAATGTGGACACCTTTCTTGATGAAGAAGGGATTTCACACGAGTTCTCGGCTACGTACACACCTCAACAAAATGGAGTTGTTGAGAGGAAGAACCGGACACTCATTGAAATGGCAAGAACGATTCTTGATGAATACAAGACGCCGAAGCACTTTTGGGTAGAAGCGGTTGAGACAGCTTGTCATGCAACAAATCGCTTGTATCTTCACAAGCTACTCGGCAAGACGGCATACGAGCTCCTCACTGGTAACAAACCCCAAGTTGGATACTTTCGAGTATTCGGCTCAAAGTGCTACATTCTTGACAAGCATCGTCGTTCAAAGTTTGCTCCTAAATCTCATGAAGATTTTCTACTTGGTTATGGCTCAAACTCTCACACTTACCGTGTCTACAACAATTTCACCCGAAAGGTTGAAGAGACGGTAGATGTGAAGTTTGATGAATCTAATGGCTCGCAAGTAGAGCAATTGCCAATCGATGTAGGAGACAAAGACCCTTCAGAAGCAATCCAAGACTTGTCTATTGGCAAAATTTGTCCAACGGAGGTGAAGGAGAGTACCTCGTCCGTCCAAGTGGAAGCTTCTACTTCACATCAAGGTGAACCAAGAATTGATACGGAAGCATCCACAAGTGGGACACACCAAGATGAAGAAGACAAGGAAATGCATCAAGACGAACATCAACAACCTCCTTCTCCACCATGACAAGAGAATGACAACGTCAACAATGAAGAAGGCCAAGAAGAAGAACAAGATGAAGAAGATGTTCAACGAAGACCCAAGCAAAAGCTCTCACGAGTTCGAGCAAGAATGGCCAAAGATCATCCCGTCGAGCAAATCTTCAATGATATACAAACCGGGAGAATCACTCGCTCAAAGACTCGTTTATCTAACTTTTGTGAAAACTATTCATTCATCTCTAGCATTGAACCTATGAAGGTTGAAGAAGCATTGGAAGATCCGGATTGGATAAACGCTATGCATGAAGAGCTACACAACTTTGAGAGAAACCAAGTTTGGACATTGGTTGAGAAGCCCGACAACAACCACAACATCATTGGTACCAAATGGGTGTTTCGCAACAAGCAAGATGAAGATGGACAAGTGGTTCGCAACAAAGCACGTCTCGTCGCCCAAGGGTACACACAAGTCAAAGGTATGGACTATGGTGAGACATATGCTCTCGTTGCTAGACTTAAGTCCATTCGCATCTTACTTTCCTATGCTAATCACCATAATATCACCTTGTACCAAATGGACATTAAAAGTGCTTTTCTAAATGGTGAAATAGAGGAGGAAGTTTATGTCAAACAACCTCCCGGCTTTATCAATCCTAAGAAACCAAATCATGTTTACAAACTTCACAAAGCTCTTTATGGTCTTAAACAAGCTCCTAGAGCATGGTATAAATGCTTGACCAAGTTCCTTATTGCAAGTGGTTTTGAAATTGGTAAAATTGATTCTACTCTTTTTACTAAAAGGGTTAATGGAGAACTATTTGTATGCCAAATTTATGTTGATGATATCATATTTGGTTCAACTAACCCCGTCTTTAGTGAAAAGTTTGGAAAGCTAATGTCAGAGAAGTTTGAGATGTCTATGATGAGTGAACTCAAATTCTTTCTCGGTTTGCAAATCAAGCAAACTAAGGAAGGTACATTTGTCTCTCAAACGAAGTACACCAAGGACTTATTCAAGAAGTTCAATATGCAAGAATGCAAAGGTTGAGAGGTGAATTGAACATTATTGATGCTTCGAACTTGGAGTAGGAACTCCATTGGATACATACAAGACATGAGCTTATGACTAATCCATGATATATCTCTTATGATGACTATCTTATGTCTTGGATATATTTGTACCTTGCATGTTGTTTAACCCATGTAGGTGCTTGGTTGAATCTAATTCCATGAGATTGCGACTCACTCACATCTTGAGCAATCTCTACATCCCCAAGTCTCTACACAATGGTGGTTGAAGACAAGGAAGCACAAAACCATTCAAACATATCCTTTGACAAATTCTATGTTGAGCTTCATGATTGTCATTTTTGGATACACAAGTGCTCTTCCTTGCAAGAACTAACCCATGTAGGTAGATAAACTCAAACTCCAAGTGATGCTCCCAACTCTTGATGAGCTACATCAACCTTGAGCACCCACACAAGTTCAACTACATGAGCAAGAACCACACCACCACCCAAGGTATGTTATTCCATCTTAGAGAAGCTTTACTCCAAGACATGAGTCAAAGCAACTCAACAAGATGTGAATACATCAAGATGCTTAAACAAAAAATGGTATCCCCATTTTGAGCTTAAACGATGAGTATGACCTATGATCAAGTATTCTCACTTGACTCCTAAGTCAATATACTCTAACATAGGTGACTATGTCACCGCCCAACTCTAGATGAAGTTCTCTTGTGTTCTTTTATGTGTTATTGCATTTGTCTCATGCATGTTTATTTTCTTTCTCTTTTTCAACTTCATCTAGATCCTTCAGTTTCTTCTCTTTTCTTTTTTGTTTTTGTTCTGCATTTTCTGCATTCAATTCCTTGCAAATCCTTCAGATAATTCATTGCGAATCTTTGTGAGATCCTTCATGTCTAGTGAGCTGAGGTGACAAGTGTTTTTCTCTGTGTGAACTCGGTTTCACCGACTTGTAATTTTCGGTCCAACCGAATCTTTTCGGTACCACCGAAACATGCCACTCGGTGCCACCGACTTCGCAACAGGAAAAACAGTTTGCCACTTGTTCTATATTCCTTCTGATCCAGCTCTACTCAATTAATCTTGTCCTCTACAAGCATCACAGTTTTATCCATTGCTTTGTGCTGAGTCTCAATGACCAAACCTATACGACGGATTCCAGAAAGCCCTTCTTGGAAATTGATGTCAAAGGGGGAGAGAGAGATCACATCAAAGCTCAAGGGAGAGAAAGTCTCAAGGACCAAACCTTCAAGAGAGAAAGTATTAAGGGGGAGAAAGAGACTTCCAGGGGGAGAGAATACTCAAGGATCCCAGATGTCCCAGATGCTTGATGTTCAAGAGGAGAGGTGTCACATGTCTTTTTGGGGGAAATACATGTTCATATGTGCTTATTTGCATTAAGTTCTATCCATTTGTATCTTCCAGCTCTGATTTTCTGTTCCCTATCTTCTCCCAATATCCCATGTAAGATTCAGGGGGAGCAAGACACCTAAGGGAAAGAAATCAGTCAAATTCATTGCATATCTTTACTCTTGGGAACATGTTGAATCCAATGTGGTACCTTGTACTCACTCTCTACATGTCATCCCAGTCTTGGTTCTCTTGTGGCTTCCTTGGTTTGCTCTGGCTAGTGGAGGTACCTGTGTTATCCAACCTTGTTTGTGCAGGTTCATTCCATCCTAAGCCAGCCAAAGACTACAAGGTAACTGTATGCATCAAAATCATGAGTATGAGGAATTCTTGCTTATGTACATACTGTTTGCAAGAAGGACTCATGAGCATGAAGGCATTTTCCTTGATAATCTTTTGCTCTGATGCATATGGCCAAGATACATGTAACACATTGCCTACTCTGTCATGGTTATGCTCTCACATGCCTCTATATTTCACATTTACATGAGTGCATACATGTAGGGGGAGCCTATGCTTGTTACATGTCCTTCCAAAGCTTTACTTGCTGTTCTTTATATCTTTATCTAAACCTTTGATGTATGTTGCCATCAATTACCAAAAAGGGGGAGATTGAAAGCACAAGTGCTCCCTAGGTGGTTTTGGTAATTAATGACAACATATCTCTTGTTGGACTAACGTTTCTATCTAGTATGTTTCAGATAAGTTCAACAATGGAGAGGCATGGACTAAAGGTTGTGGGAAGTTCTCCAAGATGCTAAGGACAAAGGATTGGCTCAAGCTTAAAGCTCAAGACTCTTCATTTTACATTTTAGTGATCCAAGATCATATTGAGTCCATAGGAAAAGCCAATACTATCAAGGAGGGATGAGGTGTTTCTTAATGAGACTCTTGCTCAAGTGCTTAATGATATGCTCCAAAATCCTCAGCTACTTTCCCACTTCCACATATGATCTAAACCCAAAGCCAAACTCGGACCTACCGATTATTTCTATCCGGCGCCACCGAGTTTCACTTGTCATAGCCACTGCCAGAAACCCTAATCAGTTCGGTCTCACCGATGGGATCTCGGTCTCACCGAGATGGGCTTGCAAACTCTCTGTTACCTATTGCAATACCCTCGGTCCCACCGAGATATGCAGTCGGCCCCATCGAGTTTGCTTGGCCAACTCTCTGTTTCGCTTATTACCCAAATCGGTCCCACCGAGTTTGAGTAATTGGTCAAACCGAGTTTTGGATTTACCCTAACCCTAGCACATCGGTCCCACCGAGTTGATCCAGTCGGTCCCACCGAAAATCTCTAACGGTCACTAGGTTTACTATTTCGGTCTGACCGAGTTTGTTGATTCGGTCCCACCGAGATTGGTAAACTGTGTGTAACGGGTGGATTTTGTGTGGAGGCTATATATACCCCTCCACCTTCTCTTCATTCGTGGAGAGAGCCATCAGAACAGATCTACACTTCCAACTCATATGTTCTGAGAAAGAACTACATACTCATGTGTTGAGACCAAGATATTCCATTCCTACCATATGAATCTTGATCTCTAGCCTTCCCCAAGTTGCTTTCCACTCAAATCTTCTTTCCACCAGATCCAAATCCTATGAGAGAGAGTTGAGTGTTGGGGAGACTATCATTTGAAGCACAAGAGCAAGGAGTTCATCATCAACACACCATTTGTTACTTCTTGGAGAGTGGTGTCTCCTAGATTGGCTAGGTGTGACTTGGGAGCCTCCGACAAGTTTGTCGAGTTGAACCAAGGAGTTTGTAAGGGCAAGGAGATCGCCTACTTCGTGAAGATCTACCGCTAGTGAGGCAAGTCCTTCGTGGGTGATGGCCATGGTGGGATAGACAAGGTTGCTTCTTCGTGGACCCTTCATGGGTGGAGCCCTCCATGGACTCGCGCAACCGTTACCTTTCGTGGGTTGAAGTCTCCATCAACGTGGATGTAGGATAGCCCTCCATGGTGTCTTCTTCTCCTCCTTGTTCTCTCAAGATAGCTAGAACATGGCGCTCTTCGGGCACATAATTCTCATCATACCTATGCCAACAATCAAGTACCTCATGTACAGGCTTCTTGTAGAGTTGGCACCTAGGTCGGGGCCAGCCACCGTTGTTGCTGGAGGGACGTGAGCCATTGTTGTTGAAGCGCCCACGTCCATTGTTGCTGTTGTTGCCGCGACCTTGTCTTTCCTGACCTTGGTGACCACGACCACGACCACCATTACCGCGGCCACATGTCATGGCGTTCACCGAGGACTGCCGCAGATTTGTTCCTCGCAGCAAGTTGATGCGGGCTTCAAAGCTTAAAAGCTGATTGTAGAGCCCGGTGACGGTGACTGGTTCAACGCGAGCAGAGAGCCCTGAGACCATCGAGTTGTACACGAGGTCCAGGCCCTTCAGGATGAAGGAGATGATCTCCCCATCAAAGACAGCAGTACCCGTGCTGGCAATCTCGTCCGTCAGGGCCTTGATCTTGGTGAGGCACTCCGGCATGCCCAGGTTGCCCTTCTGGAGGTTTGCAAGAGCTATGCGGGTGTTGACGAGCTGCGATTGCGTTTGCGCAGTGAAGAAGGAGTGGATGGTGCTCCACACCTCAGCCGACGTCTGAAGCGTTACAACCTGCGCAAGAACCTCACGATAAAGAGACCCCATAAGGTATCACTGGAGTTGTTGCTGTTGGGAGTACCAGATCGTCCGAGCGAAATTGAAGACCTGCTCTTCCTTCCCATTGTTGGTGATGGTGATGGTGGCAGGGGCGCCTGGCTTGCGGCGTCCAGATAATAATCCATCTGTGCCCCCTTGATATGGCGTAGCACGATGGTCTTCCATAGGAGGAAGTTTGTCCTCGTTAGTTTTTCTGACGAAGGTGGCCCGAGGGAGCTAGTTGCACTGCCGGAGGTTGAAGACGAGGCATAGGTGTGGCCGGCGAATTGGGAGGTCATGGAACTCATGGTGGACCAGTACAAAAAAAAGACACATCCGTGACATTTTGGGCCGAACGAAAAAAAAATCTGTCATACATATGACACTTCTATGACGATAATTGTGACAAAACCCAGTATCATCATAGATGTGGTGGGCTCCTACTTCTATGACAAAAAATCATGACAGAAAATGGGCTTTTCATCCTGGGCGGGCCGGAGACGCACCTGCATGACATTCTTTGGGCCGTATATGACGGAAAAAACCATGGTAGAAGTAAGGGCGAGGAAAATTTCGGGGAGATCCCGGTTACGGTGGGAGGTCGGGGGCCGAGCGATGCGCATTTCTCTCGTACACGTACGCGTGTGTGTGCGAGGCGTTGGCTCTAACTGAACCCAAGCTAGGCGTTGGGCTCTAACTGAACCCGAGCGATTGCACTGCAGGCTACGCGTTACTGAACATGAGCGATTGATCGATGGCTGTTAACTGAACCCGATCGAGCGATTCCTTCGCTACTGGTGCTAACTGAAGCCAATCGATTGGATGAACAGTGAGCATTGCGGGGGGGGGGGGGTGGATGAACAGTGAGCGGTGGCGTTGCCTCTGGATGAACAGGACCCCGTGGTGTGGTGGAGGGCTGGATGAACAGTAGATGATGGAGGGGTGCCCGTGGAGGGGTGGTTGAACAGGACCCCATGGCGTGGAGGGCTGGATGAACAGTAGACGGTGGAGGGGTGGTTAAACAGTAGCCGGTGGAGTAGTGCACGGTGGAGGCTGGATGAATAGGAGCCCGTGGAGGCTGGAGGAGGTCGATGGTGGAGATGAACAGTATCCCGTGGAGTCCCGTTTTGCGGTACGCCACACCCCTCCCGATGAAAAGGACCCCTGTTTCGACCGTAGGAGGTCCGTTTCCTCCGTTTTTCGGTACGCCACCCCCCGTAATCAACAGGACCCCCGTTTCGATCGTAGGAGGTCCGTTTCGTCCGTTTTGCGGTACGCCAAACCCCTCCCGATGAACATGATCTTGTTTCGAACGTGGCCGGTCGAACACAAGGCCGTTTCCTCTATTTTGTGGTATGCCAGGCCTCGTTTCCATCGCCTGTTCCGTCCAAGCCCTCCCGATGAACACGACCACGCATTTCGTTCTGACCCAGCCGGTTGGATCCCACGCGTTCTGTTGCCTCCCGATGAACACGACACATTCCGTTGCCTCCCCATGAACACGACGCATTCTGTTGCCTCCCCATGAACACGACGACGATGTTGCTTCTCCATTCCGACCCAGCCATGTCAATGAGCCCTCGCCGTACGTATGCGCGAGTAGGCGTTCGAGACCCCGCTCGTATGTACACATATGTGGTCGTATTTTCTTTCTTGCACCCTGGCCGTTGTACGTACGTGTACATGCTACGTGCGCGCCTCTACTACGACATGTGCGCGCCTCTACATCCACCAGTATATATGTACGTACATGTTCGTGACCAGAATGACAACTCTACGTACGCTTCGACCAGGTGGGTCCCGACTGTCAGGCACTTTCTTGCGTGCGAAGATGTAGCTGGTGGGTCCCAGCAGTCAGGGGGGCGAATCGTTTTGTTTTTTTGCCCGGACGCACTTCCTTGCATACGAAGGTGTAGCTGGTGGGTCCCAGCAGTCAGGGGGGAACGTTTTTTTCACGAAATACGGTGGCATGTTCGGTGGGTCCCCGCTGTCAGGTGGAGGAATAATTATTTTGCGCGTAATAAGGAGGAACTTCCTTGCTGCGGCCGTGGACCCAGCTGTCAGCGTCTCCACGCACAGTACTCTTCCGATGTAAGTCGGTCGTTGACCACATTGACCACGCCACACCGAGAGCACCACGGCGGTGGACGATGGCGAGGCCTAGGAAGGGGACGACACGGAGGCAGGGAAGACTCGGCAGTTGTTTCCCACGCGGAGGGGAGTACGACTATACGAGGGTTTACTGGTTCGTCTGTCGTCGCCGGAGAATAACAGCAGGTGTGGGTGAGTAGAGTGATGGCTAGGCCAGCGATGGGAGTATGGTGGGGCGGTGAGGCCTGCGTGGCAGCACAGCCGGCCGCGGGGAGGAGAGAGCAGGCAGTCCCGCCGGCGCTTGTTTGAGCAGCTGGAGTAGGAAGAGCAGAGATTGAAGAAGCACGATGGCCGTTGGATGGACATCCAATAGTCAGTGCTTGTGCGTCAACCTTTTTTTAGGAAAGCCTCAAATCTGTGGAAAACAGCATACAGCCCATCTGCCATTATTTCTAATAATTTACAGCCCATTTGCTAATTCTTAAGGGTTTTTTTGGAGCCCGTATTCTTTTTGTTAGCATTACAGCCCATATTGTGGCCATGGTTAAAAAATTATACGAATTTTTGCATATTTCGGTGCGGTCCGAACTGTTTTTAATCCCGAAATTTCGACTCACATTCAAACTGATTTTAAAAATAAATGTATATCAATATAAAATCCAACAAATTCTTCACACATAAAAATTAATGTAATTTAAAATCTTGAAATGAAAAAAAGATATTTGAAATTAATTGCCGGTTTGATGTGTTTTAAAAATGTATGGCCCATTTCTCATTACTGATGGGCCATTTTCTCGGCCAGCCGAATGAAAGCTCTCCTCGTCTTGAAAGATTTGCAGCCCAACAGGCCTGACAAAGCGACTTACTTGGCAAATCACAAAAAACTGGGCTATGGCCGTGGACCTAGCTGTCAGCCTCTCCACGTACAGTACTTTTCTGATGGTAGTCATTCCTTGACCACGTTGACCACACCACGCGGAGAGCACCATGGCGGTGGACGATGGCAAGGCCTAGGAAGGGGACGACGCGGAGCCGGGGAAGACACGGTAGTGGAAGCCCGTGTGGAGAGGAGTACGAGGGTTCACTGGTTCGGCTGCGGTGTGAGGCTGACGTCGCCACAGGGCCTAGCCAGCGGTGGGAATAATAGGGGGCGGTGAGGCCTCTGCGGCAGCACAACTGGCCATGGGAGGCAGGAGCATGCGGCACGACCGACGCTGCTTTGGGTGGCTGGAGCAAGAAGACTAGAGGTTGAAGAAGCACTACGACCGTTGGATGGACATCGTATGGTCACTGGAGCTAGAATCGTTCATAATGACTAAGTTGACAAAGCCCTTTGTCCCCGTCAACTTAGTGGGCCCACAAGTCAGCCTCCCACCAAGGTGGGTCCCAGCTAGCCAGGGGAGTACTCATTTTTTTGTGCGTAATAAGGAGGCACTTCCGGTGGGTCCAAGCCGACAGCGGGGGGAATGTTTTTTCGCGAAATACGATGGCCCGTCTGGTGGGTCCCAACAGTCAGGGGGAAACGATTTTTTCGCAAAATACTGGTGGCCCATCCGGTGGGCCCCCGTTGTCAGGTGGAGGAATAATTATTTTCCGCGTAATAAGGAGGCACTTCCTTGCGGCTGTCGTGGACCCAGCTGTCAGCCTCTCCACGTACAGTAATCTTCCGATGGAAGTCGGTCGTTGACCACATTGACCACGCCGCGCCGAGAGCACCACGATGGTGGACGACGACGAGGCCTAGGAAGGGGACGATGCGGAGCCGGGCAAGACGCGGCAGTGGATGCCCACGCGGAGAGGAGTACGAGTGTTCACTGGTTCGGCTACGGTGTGAGGCTACCGTCGCCGTAGAATAACAGGGGGTGTGGGTGAGTGGAGGGATGGCCTGGCCAGTGGTGGGAGTAGTATGGTGGCCGTGAGGCCTTCGCGGTAGCACAGCCGGCCACAGGAGGCAGGAGCAGGTGGCACGACCGGCGCTGCTCTCGGCGGTTGGAGCAAGAAGACCAGAGGTTGAAGAAGCACTATGGCCGTTGGATGGACATCATATGGTCACTGGAGTATTGACTAAGTTGACAAAGCCCTCCATCCCCATCAACTTAGTAGGCCCACAAGTCAGCCCAACAATATGGTGAGTCCCATCTAGCAGGGGGGCTATTCATTTTTTGGGGCGTAATAAGGAGGCACTTCCTTGCGTGTGAAGATATAGCTGGTGGGTCCGACCTGTCAGCGGGGGGAACGTTTTTTCACGAAATACAGAGACCCTTCCTGTGGGTCCTAGCTATCAGGTGGAGGAATCATTATTTTGCGCATAATAAGGAGGCATTTCCTTGCGTGCGGACATGGACCCAGCTGTCAGCCTCTCCATGTACAGTCCACTTCCGATGGATGTCGTTCATTGACCACATTGACCAGGCCGTGCCGAGAGCACCAGGGCAGTGGACGACGGTGAGGCCTAGGAAGGGAATGACACGAAGCCAGGGAATACTCGGCAATTGTTTCCCACGCGGAGGAGTACGAGGGTTTACTGGTTCGTCTGTCGTAGACGGAGAATAACAGCATGTGTGGGTGAGTAGAGGGATGGCTAGGCCAGCGATGGGAGTACGATGGGGCCGTGAGGCCTGCGCAGCAGCATAGCCGACCGCGGGAGGAGGGAGCAGGCAGTCCCGCCGGCGCTTGTTTGAGCGGCTGGAGCATGAAGAGCAGAGATTGAAGAAGCACGACAGCCGTTGGATGGACATCCAACAGTCACTGCTCTCGTGTGTTGACTAAGTTGACAGGGCGTTGCGTGTGCGCCAACCTTTTTTTTATGAAAGCATACGCATCAACCTATAGTAGGCGCACAAGTCAGGCTCAAATCTATGGAAAACAGCACACATCCCATCTGCCATTATTTCTAATAATGTACAGCCCATTTGCTAATTCTTAAGAATTTTATTGGAGCCCATCTTCTTTTTGTTAGCATTACACCCCATATTGTGGCCACGGTTAAAAAGTATACGAAATTTTGCATATTTCGGTGTGGTCAATTGTTTTTAATCCAGAAATATCGATTCACATTCAAACTATTTTGAAAAATAATTTATATAAATATAAAATCCAAATAATTGTCCACGCATAAAAATCAATGGAATTTAAGATCTTGTAATGAAAAAAAATTGAAACTAATTCCCGGTTTGATGTGTTTTAAAAATATACATCCCATTTCTGGGCAAACCGAATGAAACTCTCCTCATCTTGAAAGATTTGCAGCCCAGCAGGACCAATATAGCAAGTAGGCCTTGTTTGGGTATTTCTTTAAAAAAATAGAACTGGGCTAGCCATTTTCAGCAAGAAAAAAAACAACTGGGCTCATGATGTGGTAAACATAAATGAAACCCTGACTAGACGGGCCACAGCCCCCGTACAGCCCCGTTGTTACCCTGATCCGTCGCTAAAACTAGTATAAATAACAACTGCTTCTTCCTTAAAAAAAATTGCGTGACTTGCTGGGTCCCTAGTGTCAGCCGCTCATAGTGTAGTTCACTCGTTTATTGACTACATTGACAATGGCGTGAGCCCCAGATGCCCAACCATTAGGAGGAACCATATTTTCGGGCTTGTACTATAGAGGCACTTGCTTGAGTACTGCCATGACACTGGTGGGTCCCTACTGTCATCCTCTCCATGTACAATCATCTCCTTGTTCCTCTCAGTTGTTGACGACGTTGGCAATGCAAGAGGGCGGCACACCGCGCACGGCGAGCGAACCAAGGCCGCAAGTCGGAGGACGACGGCGAGGCCTCCAACAGAATGAACAGGAGCCGTTGAAGATGCGTTGGTCCAGTCGCAGGCGGAGGGGAGTACGAGGGTTGACTGGTTCGGGCACGGGTGCGTGTTGGGGCTGACGTCGCCAGAGAATAACAGGACGTGTGGGGGAATAGAGGGAGGGACTGGCCAATGTTGGAGGGTACCTACCATAGGGCGGCGGAGGCGCAGCCAGCCATGGGAGGCGGGAGCAGGCGGAGCAGACTGGGTGGTTTGGTTTGGGCGGCTGGAGGAAGAAGAAGACAAGAGATAGAAGATACATGATAGATGTTGGATGTCAATCCAATGGCTGGTAGGCAGAATCGTTTGTTGACTGGCTAGTAAGTCGACACCACCTTGGATAGGCTATTTCCTTGCGGGTCCCAAATGTCAGAATCCAAATCTGTCACGGTCATGCAGCCTTTCCTATGAAAATTTACAGCCCATTTGATGTGCTAGTTCAAAATAAGTTTGTGGGTGCTGGTGGGGGCTAATCACTAGGCTTCTGTAATGCACAGTGAGCTCAAGCAGCCGGCGAGAGTGATGTTATTTCCCTTGGTTGGGATTTGTTACAATATTTCACTCTAAATTAAATGAATGGCAGGCCATTTGCCTTGTTTCAAAGAAAATATGACAGTCACAGCCAAGTTGAAAAAGGCAGGAACATCTAACTCCATCTTACAAACTGTAAAAAAGCACAAGGGTTAATTGTTCATCAGGTTTACAAAAAAAGCAGATTGAAAAGGGCAACAACATCTAACTCCAGCACTGTTTTCGGCAGTCACGGTCAATTGGATCGGTCAGGTCCATAGAATGAACATCCTGGGTCGTAAAATTTACTAGATTATGACCACAATATGTTGTAAATAGAAGCCCGGCACATTCAGAAGCTCTTCTGCCCACCTGAAACTCCTTTTTTTTGCTCTTCGACATACCCATCCGTCAATTCAGTAAATATATGGGTTTTTGAATTGATTTTACTATTTACTAGTGTGGATGGGCTGTTTTGTCTTGGGCCCAGAGAAACAATTACTACTAGTATAGTGGAGACACTCTACAGCTACCCAGAAAAACAATTACTACTAGTACAGTGGAGACACTCTACCGCTTCTAGCTCCTCCTATGTCATTGAAACATCTCCCTCTACTGAATGCCATTATACTTTTGTTCACTGACATGCGGGCCATGTAGCGCGCGGGCCCAAATGCCATCCACCAAATTAGAAGGCAATATGCAGGCGGAGAGTCACCCCGGTCGTAGCACGGCAGTAACGAGCCGTCCTATCACAAAACCCCACCTCCCCGCAGTCTAAGTTTGACGGACGAAGCAATGATCATTTCACTCTTCGCTGAATCCCCTTCTCCCTCACCGTCTTCAAGAAAGGCAACACTCGCATATGCCATTGTTCTTCTCTCTGAACGAAGGGAAGGTAAGCGGATCCGTGATGTTGGTATATTTTCGTTTAGAGAAAAGAAAGAACTTTTGCAAAGCAGTAACCGATCCTCACTCTCTTTTTTGTTTCATTGTCATTGCGGTATTGTTTTCCCTTCAGTGGTCTCCTAGTATTGGTCAGTTTCATGATGGACCAAGGAGAAACAGGCAAAGATCTGCCAATATTGGAGCAGACGCGGTAGGCTGATCCCCATGAGACAGAGAGCTCCAAGAAGATGTTGGCAACCACCGAGCCAACCCCAGATATGCTCACGGCCACTACTGAGATGGTCAATGCCCCATTTGAGGTTACAACCCACGTGGCACTGCAGGAGCAGTTTTCCCCCTTCGAGGATGTGTCCCCCGCCCCCCTGAGCTACCCAAGGTGATTTCCTTCTTTGCCGATCTCGATTGTGGTTTTTCATCTAAGGATGTGGTGATTTTTTTTAGAAAAGGAAGTATATGGTGATTAATAATGAAAAAAATTATTAGCTTCGATGCCATGCTATACATAGTGGTTTAAATAACTTGTGTTTCTTATACTAAAAAGTAATTCCGAATTTGTTTCTGTTTCAATTAGAGCCCTGATGCAGACAAGGATTGTGTGATTGTAAATGTCACTCGCTATGAGGCGGACGACCTGAATATGCGCACTAGGAAAACAGAGTTCTTAGGCTATTGGATCCTGGAAGCCATTTGCGGTTATACCAATGAAGAGTTGTATTCCAGCCTCACTGTTGTCAGGCGTGTTGTCCAGGGTGTACTGAAGCACAAGAAGTTCAAAGCTACTCCTTCGTTTGTGAGGCATACTGTTCTTGTCAAGCTTATGTAGGAAGATGACGTGGCATGCCTCCACAAACAAGTTTATCAGTGGCAAGGCCACAAGGTTGTCTTCATGAAGGTTCACAGGATTGAGCTACTGCGGGACGTCCTCGATGATGTTCATGGCAAGGTCCGTCTTGTGTACAGCCCAAATTAGATTGAGGCATGAAATAGTTGCCCCAGCTAGTGTTTAATAGGAGTTTGGACTGTGTCTAATTATCCGAACCTTGCCTGTTTTCGACCCCTCTGGGCTAGTACTCTGTTTGAATCCGTCTATGGGAACTGCTACTACTTTTGTGTGCCCGTGAATCATGTGAGAACCATCATAATTGTTGCCGAAACAGATGCACCCTCGCTAGTTTTTTCATGAATATGGCATGGTAAGACATAAGTTGTCACGGTTTATCATACGAGCAGTGTGTGTTTTGAAGAAATAGAGCACTCTTTCGAGAACCGTGCGCCAACATATACATAAGTACTTGTAAACACTGTTGGTGCTACCCCACTTGTAAGCAGTTGTGCAAAACACGGCACATTGGCTCAGCTCGCTTCAACACTAGGCTATCGACCAGCTAACAATTAATAATTTGCTGTCTGACATATAAGCAACTATGTATCTTGTTACAGTGGTTCATGCAGTTAATTGAGGCTACAATGTAATGAATTCCAAACGTTCACATGCTAGTCCAGCGCTCATGTGGAACACTCATATTAAATTCGTCTTCATAAAAAACTTGAAAAGCATAAGTTAAGCAATTTTATACATCTCAATGATTCATAGAACATAACAAACATATACTAGTTCACAGCAAAAGACAAAGTTGTGAGAAGGTTTACAAATCAGGAAAAAACAAGCAAGGCTTCTCTAAGCAAAGGGCCTCCCGACAGGCTTAAATTTCCTTGAGTTCACTCTGGTTTTTTCTCGTTGCCACCATCCAGGGTTAGGTTCTCTCATTCCAGAATAACCAATTATAATTGTGGTCTCAGTTGGAATGCTGAACTGAACCATGCAGTGTACTGACCAACTGGAATGCTTGTGCATTCCACTAAATTTAAGCACCGCTATTTGCAGAAATAAGCAGACCACAATGCCTCTTGTCTGCACACCTGTCCAAAAAACCACCATGCAGCCGTGCCAGCTAGTCCTCGGTCCATGGATGAACTGGTAGAAAGTGCATTCCGGACTAGGATGCAGTTGTTTTCGCTCGTCCCTGCACTGCAATCAGGAAGTAAAACGTATGAATCAACTTCTTTTAGATTGCGTTGGTCATTCTACCTTAGTTACTACCAATGTAGGGATACCTTGAAGACGGTAGGTTAGACGACGACAACGAGGGATAGCCATCTCATTTTGCGTAGTTGTACTAAAACTGAGGTGTGTGCTTTTGATTGCGCGGATAGAAACGATACGGAGACAGACATCCCGAAACGATATGGAGACAGACATTCCTGTTTGCGCAAATACGAAATACGGTTATTTAAACAGTGACAGATATTACTACTTTCCCCCGTTTCCTCTTAGAACCAAGTCCTAGATTCATGCTACAGCTTTCCCACTTTCTTCCCTGTTTGAACCAATGCTTTGAGTCGACTGTATTAACTAGCTTTACTTCTAATAATAGTAGAAGTCTAGGTGGCTTTGGAACAGCGGACGGAAGTAGAAAAGGATCCACACGAAGGGAGCTGGGGCAGTAGAGCAAGGCAGGTTTCGAAGGAATATATACCTGAGGGTCGTCGGCATGTGGCAAATACGGCGTCGGGAGGCCGCATCTTGGCCAGAATACCGCAGGGAGGAGGGGTCGGAGGCCCTCCCAAGCCGGCGCTGTCTCGGAGAGAATGGCACGGCCGCCGATCGGGACGCACGGGCAGCCGTTGGTCTCCTCCCTCGCCGCCGATGACAGCGTGAACGATGCACCTACACCCCTGCCCCTGTCGAGGTTGTCCGGCCGGATTTGTGACCAGCCGTGAGCTGAGAGAGAGTGTGGCCACCTATGTGTTGCTTAGATCTAGAGAGCATGAAAGAGTGAACGAGAGGAACCCTAGTAAAGCAAGCGCTAAGGCTCCTACTTTTATATATAGTGGAGTGATTTTGTTGTACCAGCTTCAAAAAAATGCGCTCCTACATGTACCCGTGAGTGGGTGTGAGAGAACCAGTGTGTGCGTGCACCGCTTCTCTTCATGAGAGTACAATATACTATGCCCAAAGAACGTTCGCCGCAAGAGTAATAGTATAAGTGTGTGACGTGTGAGCTGAAATAAAATGTGCGCGCCGTCTTTTGTTTTTTAGAAGTTCTGAGGGTAGGGTGTGAAGAGCACATATGTGCATGACGTCTACCTGCAGATAGACGGTGGGTGCGACGTGTGAGTCTGTGAGAGTACTCGGTAGAGTCGTGACTCGTGAGGGTGTGTGTGCGTGAGAGAGAGGGGGGCACATATCAATGCAATGCATGTGTCCGTAAATCATTATCCGACAAACGTTCGCCACAAGCCTTTTCCTGACGAACGCCGTAAGAACCGTTAGATCGGCATCCCACAGTGTCAGTTTTGCCATGTCATTTAACAGAACAGCCACTCCTTCTACACACAAATCTTCCACGTGAGTGTTAGCAACTGCTGTATACTCCCTCCGTTCCGAAATGCAGTGCATATAGCTTTATTGAAAATTCGAACCTCGCAAACTTTTACCGAGTTTTCACGTACCAAATTGCACATGTAGAATACCATGTATATATCATTTCATTCATCTTCGATAGGTAACTATAAAGATGGGTGAGGAGTCTACAAAGAAAGACCATCGTATCACCCGTAACAATTTCAAGCATCATTTAGTGTCGAGGAATATCATAGGAACTCTATATGATATGATTTTTATAGGATTTTTTCCTTTAGAGCCAATTGGTTCATAGGAATAGATTCATATACTCCACATTTCAAAGGAAATAAACATGATATCATTCCTATAGCTTTAGAGCCACTTGGTTCATACGAATGGATTCCTATACTCCCTTAATTTCAAAGGAAAATAAACATTAGCGTATATTCAATAGAAAAGTTCCTATGATATGAACCAAATTACATCTCTTTTCTGATCCCTCCTCATTGGAATTGAGATACATGTCATCTCTAGATTCAATAGAAAAGTTCCTATGATGTGAACCAAATGACATCTCTTTTCCAATCCCTACTCATAGGAATTGAGATGCTCCATGTCATCTCTTTCCCTACAACTTCTATGTATACATCTTCTATTCCTAAATAGATAGTACAACCCACTAGTAGCTTTTTCCAAAACATGCAACTATGGCACAAGAACTATATAGTGTGCCAATAACTTTGAAAGATGGTCGCTGGATGAAGCTAACCCGACAGTGCAGAGATAGGCAAATACGAGCACCACTGGCCATTGGATATCATCAACATTCCACTAGATCTGCCACATGTACAGTTTAGAAGACTCCATGGTTGAACTTAAGCATAATGCACAAACCTCAAAACACAAGCACTTCTCCTTTGTTCTAGAATCTTCTGTATGATAATTGATTATTTATTTCTAAATGAATTGCCATCATTTTTTTACTTTATGATTTACAATGCACAACCCCATGAATCTTAACAACTTTATAAAACTAATTGATTTTGAATGAGATGAACTATAAGAACTAAACGAACATCTACATCATGCATATATGACTCAAAGCTTTACATGCTATAGTGTGTATTTATTCATAATTTGGTTTCGAAATCTCATGCGTTCAATACATGTGTACCTTACTAGTTTTGAGTAGAGTAGCAAATTTCATGCGGCCCCCGATATATCAAAATGCAGGGCCCATGCATCATTGCCTTTCGGTCGAACCTACGTCCACAATTTTTTGTACGTACTATATCTCCACTGGTCCCCGAACCCAAAATGTTGCCTCGTTCCCGTAAAACCAAGCAGCACACACATATTTAAGGCGTCGACTCGAACCCGTTTACTACGACAAGGCCCCGCACGCCATAGTACTCCTACAAACCCTACCGCCGCACTCATCATCGGTTTTCTTCAAGAGGACGAGGGAGAAGCCGATTTGAAGTGGAGGCGCTTTCAAAAAAAGGATCTGTAGTGGAGACCCCTACCCTAGGGTGCCCTAGGTAGCTGCCGCACACATCATTGTTTTCTCTTTTCTTTATGCTCTTGCGCCCTAGAGTGAAATGATGGTTGCTTCATCCATCCAGCTTAATGCAGGAAAGGTGGGGCTTTGTGATTTGACCCCTCATCGCTCATTTTCTACTACTGCGGCGCTACGACCGGGGTGCCTCCAATTCCAACCGCTTCTCCGAACTGTAATTTGGTGCATCGCATATGGAACAAGACGGTGGATGAGCCACATGTCGGCCAAAGGGGTCCTGTTAAGTGTGTCGCCATTTCATGTGTGGACTGACCCTGCTTGAGTTGCTACGCCAACACGACAGGAGCAACCTACCACTTGGTTTTGCTCCTTGGTGAATCCCGACTATATTGATCTAAAAAGATACGTGCTGAACTACCCTCTCCGTCTTGGTTTTTTTATTTTTAGGCGTCTCGGTTTATAGGGCCTGCACGTAGTTCTAGGTCATCCATTTGACTAACTAAATATGAGTTACTATGTCACAAAAAGTATATCATTGGATTCTTAAGCGGATGTAGTTGTATTTAAAAGTCGAGGGTGGGGCTGTTCCTGCGCGGTAGGCGGGGCAGTTCCGCCTAGTCGGTTCGACAGAGACGCGAGAAGACGAGGGAGTAGGCTGCTGCAAACGTAGGGCTGTGTGATTTGACAGCGAGTTACTGTTGGACAGGTGGGGCCTAGTGATTTGACTTGCCATTATCATCTTAACTGCGGCGCTACGACCGGCGTGAGTCTCCCGATTCCTGACCACCTCCATACAGGTGCCTCTCCCAATGCTCCACCATGTAGTAGAGGCTGGCTCTTGCATGAGAGCCCACTTCTCCACTTTTTCCTTGCCTCTCTTTCCTCCACATATGCAAAAATGCCATGTAAAGCGCACTATTGTACTTACTTTTACTTGCTCCTACAGGTGCTTAAGCTTGCCACATAGGCATAAAGTCTGATGTGGCAAGTTAATCAAGAAGAGAGAGACTAATTTGGTGACCCAAGGAAGAAATGGTGCTAAGCGCGTGTACCTAGGTGAAAAGACAATTTTGAGTCTATAGCTAATTAAATGAAGCAAACTTAGCAACACCATTTCATTGGAAGAGGTCACTCCTTGGCAAATGCAATAAATACTAGTACTACCTGTGTCCCATAATATAAGAACATTTTTGGCACTGCACTAGTGTCAAAAACGTTCTTATATTATGGGACGGAGGGAGTACAAAGAAATAGATAGAGAGGAGTAAAAAAAATACACTTATAGCCAACCTTGTTGTAGTATGAGTGACTAAGTGATGATGCCAACATCAGATAGCCTAACTCACCGTGTTAAATATCCAAGGGCACGACCGCACGAGCGATGCGACGGTCGTGGTAGGCGCGACCATGATACGGGCTGCTGCCAGCCCTTGGATCTGAGATCAAATGGTCGCATGCTAAGTTGCTGAAAATTTGCAGAATAACCCTCCAGGATAGGATATTCACCCATAGGTCTAGAATCACGCCATGCAACCGTTCGATCTCGGATCCAAGGGCTCTCGGAAGCCCGTATCATGGGAGAATGGAAAGCCACTACCCTGTCATTCGCACGCTGGCAGTTCGCTCCTACTCGTCCCTGCACATCCTTCAATACTACGGCGGTTCGCTCCTAGTCATCCTGTCCATTCACATTACGGCAGTTCCACTAATCCTAACCCTCCTCCCAAATCCATGGCGTCCCAAATCTCCACGATCGGCGGTGAGTACAAGGTTAGAACCATCACCGATGATGAGTTCGACGTCATCTACACCCATTCTTCCGCTACGGTGAAAGGATGCCTTTCTCGCTTCAGACGCATGTTCGAAGACTCAGATGATGAGTGGGTCGCTGGGCTAGATATTGAGTACACCATAGTCCTGGGACCATAGAAGGATCTAAAGGACGAAGAGAGGAAGAAGCCCGCCGTGATCCAGGTTTGCGTGCATGACTTATGCTTGGTCTACCACATATGCCATGCCGACATTGAGTGCCAGGATTTTAAGGACTTCCTCCAGAGCAACCTAGTCAAATTCATTACTATAGACTTTGGTAATGACAAAGAAGTGCTGCGTCGGATAGGCCTCGTTGTAGGCAACACCTTCGACCTCCAGAAGAATCGGCTGGTGTCCTCTTGTCAGCCTTCAATGCTGACCCTGGCAGGAGCCATGGTTCATCCTTCGTACGGTAAACTGGAGAAACCTCCATACACGTTTCATCGTCATGCATGGCAGCGGAATGTACTAGATATAGACCACATCCACTACACTGCAATGGATGGCTACCTTTGCTTCAATATCTACAAGGGTTGGATGAAGAGCAACAGCCAAGTGTGCGGTTCAAGCAAACAAGTATCGGCCAGGAGGGAGAGGGACAAGGACGAAGTTGAGGATGTGGACAAGGACTCGGAGTAAGGTGGCAGTATCGTTGCTCATGGTGGTTCTAAACTTCTAATGCAGTGTCTACCGGATTAGTTGCATAGTTTAATTTCAGGTGTGCTTAGTTTAATTTGAGGGGTGTGTTGTGCTGAGCCCCCAGCAGAACTATGTTATGTTTCTTCTCATTACTTTAACTCTTCAGTATGTACATACTACTAGTATTTCTTTAATAGAATTTCGCACCCCAATTAAGCACGTACTAGCTTTTCTAATAGTACTATATGCATAATTTTGCGACGAGCGCTCTCTATATGTACCACCTTTTTTTTAATTTCAATTTTGCTCCATGGCGCAATCCATCGATAGTACTACTGTACAAAAGTATACAATTTTTTAAATGGCTAGAGTATTGTTCATCACATATATTGCCAGTTAAATTCTCAACCTAGAACGACGTGCATGCCATGTAGTAAACCGATACGGAGGAAGTATAGTAAAAATGAGGTGATTTTACCAAGCGATCGGCGGGGGAGCATGGCCTGTCATGCGGTCCCATGTGGCATGATGTACCAAGGCGATGCGTGTGTCCCTCTTGAGGCAGAAGCAATACTACGTGGTTTGATATGATGGCGAACCGAAGTGTGAAATAATGGTTGCTTCGTCCGTCTGGGAAGGTGTGGCATTGTGATTTGACATCCCATTGCTCATTACTACTACTGGGCCGGTACGAGTGGGGTGCGTCCCCCCTGCTGTTGTGCACTGTTATTTGGTGCTTGACACGTCGACCCAGTTGCTATATGTCCCACATGTCGGCGACAGGAAGTACAGAATTCATGAAAGGGAGCGTCGACGAAGGAGTATACAACAGAATTCATGAAGGGGAGCGACTTAGTTTTGGAAAAATCTGTTTTTACGGAGTACGTACCCACTAGGGTTTATAGGGCTCATCTAAAAAACATTCGTTTTTCCGTTTGATAAGTCTCAATTCTACTATACTAGTAGTAGTACCATTACATGTTGGATTTCGAGGTGCGTTAGATCACCCGACGCAAGCAGTGTCAAGAGGAAACTAACCAATGCATGTACAAGTTCATGGAAATTTAGTGGTCATTCATGCATTCGTTCTAATTAATGCCTCCGTAAACATAACTTCTTGAGAAAAACGAGCGTACTAATTACTTGTGCAAACTACGAAATTAATTCAACCACTCACCGTCTACCTTGGTTGGAGAGATTTTAAAATTGAGCCATAAACTAGAAAGGAGGGAGTAGTAACTTTTGTCTTGATTACTATTTGTGGCCTTGTATAGATGCAAAATGTATTTTTTATAGTGGCCTTGTATAAGTAAATGGAGGGAGTACTAACCAAAGTACGTAGTAGGGACGAGGAGTAAACGGAGGGAGTAGTAAAATTTTCTCCTCATGCTGCGAGCCACCGCGTGCGTGGGCGAGGAAGCGGGCGTAAAGGCGTATAGTAGTAGTAGTAGTACTACTACTACTACTACTACTACTACTACTACTACTCATAAGCAAGCTTCACCTCATGCTGCGAGCCACCGCGCCCGTGGGCGGGGAGACGACGTACTAAGCAAGGTTCTCCTCGTTCTGCGAGTTGACAGGACACATCGAAAGTACTCCAGTGTATAGAGCTTTGACTCTAAGGTAGGCCCCACATGGTTTGCCTCTTTTTTTAATTTAACATAACGCGTCAAGTCGCAATTTGTTTGTTCACCCGTGGTAGACGATCCTCCCTCCACCAAGTGGACAACCAGTACACGTGCCAAATTACCACATGGGCTGCCTTTTTCGTACAGAAATGAGCTCCACAGTGTACCCACGCGGGTGTGGTTGGGAAAGAGACGGGAGTACGTGCGCCGTGTGTGCACCTCTTCTCTTCGTGCACGTCCCCCACCTACGTGGGTGTGTGTGAGAGAGATACAAACCTAGACATAATGCGCCGTCCATCCCCATGCCTCCGCCCAGTCCGACCACCAGTCACCACCACGCCCCACTCCTCCTCACCTTATCTCTCATCTTTCTCCCTCCATTTTTATATACAAGTGGCCACTATCAAAATTACAATTTGCAGATATACAAGGCCACTAACACTAATCGATGCAATATTAATGGTGTTTGCCTCGTGGTACTAGCAAAGGAGAACATTAATTATCCCTTGCATGCATGCGGGAGTTTGTAAAAAATGCATCTTGATGTTCCGTGCAATGCACGGGCATCTTGCTAGTCCATGAAAATAACACATGGCAAAATTCCATGGCGAACGAGGGATTTGAATCTATTGGGAGGGGCTGTTTGGATCTTGCCCGGGGTAGCCAAAATTTTGGCGACCCTTTTGTCCACCGGTGCCTTTGTCACCGATGAACGTGGAATGGCTCGGGTGCTCATGCTGTCATGCATCCTCCAGCGCGCACGTTGGAGACGAGCTCGCACGAGCTGTGTTTTTTTGTCCCACAACTCCGCCCGAGCCGCCCGCAAACCGACCGGTGACCCGCAAATTACGCCATCCAACTGTAGCCGCACACATTATGACAGCAACTCAACCAACCGGACGAAATTCACGCAAACACATAGACAAACTGATATTTCATATAAACAACGACGGAAATCATATAAAATACCGGATTTTCATACAAACATAACGGATTTCATTACATTCAAATGAACTACGTGGTGCTAGTTCTGGACAGCACGGGTATATAATACCTGGCCTAAATGGTCGTCCGCCGATTGTTCCTCATGTCCGGCAGCATGATCACCGAACTGCCGAGAGCTCCGGAGGTATATGCTTCAGCGCAAAGGACGGCTCGCTTCCCCACTGCCCAAATGATATTATTGGCTGGTGCCGAAGATGATGGTGGCCGGCACCGGTTTGAGTTCATCACCGGCCACTACTTCGCCATGGCCGACACCGGCTCGAGTTCATCCTAACATTCCCCTCTTCCGTGGAGCCCATGCGGGGTCGACGAAGGTCCTCGCAACAAAATGATCCGGCAAGACACTTGTCGTGTACGCCGGCGTTGCCTCCGTGGTGGCCTTCATGGGACCCAAGCGGCGGCGGCCTCCCGTGTTCTACTTCTCCTCGATGATGGCGGCGGATGCGGAGGCGCTGGCCACCGACTCGTCGCTCTCCGCGCACCCCGCTTCTGTCACTGCTTGCATGGCGCAGCCGCCGGCATGGGAGTCTCGGCCACAGAAACGGGAGACATGGTACGAGACGGCGGCAATGACGCCCGTGCGCCGCTCCTCGTCGAGCTGGCCTGGAGCAGCGAGTTGCTGAACTGCGCGCCGGCTTGGGGCGGCAACTGGCTCCGTCGGGTAAGGGGAGGGAGGTGGATCAGCGAGTTGCATAGATCGTATCTGGCGGGCTACCCAGCCGACTTGGATGTGGAATAACTACTCTTCGTAAGCCATTGTAAGAGTGGACAAAAGGGTGGAGGAGATAGGGGAGTGGCGGAGGTGCGTGATTCTTGGCCGGCGTTTGGCCTCTTTTAATAGAAGATTAAATAGACGATGGACGGGAGGAGCTCGGCCGGTGTTGCGTTTAACGCCGGCCAGGTCATGAACGGACGTGTGTCCATAGTGGGTTTCTCGGCTTCCACACGGGCGGGTTTCATGGAGGCGTTTGAATGTGGCATGGAGGCGTGTTCAACCGGGCGTGCCGCGAGTGGCGCCCTCGACTCTGACCTAGGACACCGCGCCATTCTTCCACTGACATGTGGGCTCTTTGGATGCATGGCCTGCATGTCAGTGACCCAACGCAGGCAGCACATAGCAGAGGAACCTTTGGTGGGCCAGGGCGGTCAGAAGCGAGCATTTCATAAACCGATGATTGTTCATTGAGTGTGATGTCATCTTTTTCATGTAGATAAGCCTACTATGTTGATAGCCCGTTCGATACATTGTGATTCATAAAGACCGCTGCAAACATCAATGTTCTGCTTATCACAGACAAGATTGATTAATACCCATAACAATCCATGTCCTTAACAAAGGGTGCATGCACGTATAGGTTGAGCGTGTGTCTTGCGTCGTGTGCTGTGTGCATGCAGGCGTGCAAGTGTTGCGTGCGTGCAAGGGTACGTTTCAGTGTTGCATGCATGGGTGCGTATGTGTGTGTGTGTGTGTGTTCGTGAGTGCATGTGTACGTGTCAGTGTTGCATGCCAGCATGCATGCGTGTGTACGTGTCAGTGTTGCACGCCTACATGCGTGCGTGTCTTGCGTGCGTGCATGTGTACGTGCGGGGTGAGGCTACACGTCAGTCGACTGACTTTTTCATCTCTGGTCATTAGATTTTCCAGCCATTGGATACGAAATCAAGGGCCTCCAGTTTATCATCAAACTCCACCCCCCCTGAGCCGCCAGCCACCACCGGCCAAACCGCCAGCCCCCGCCGCCCGCGGCCAGCCCGCCCTCCTCGAAACCACTCCCCACCGTCGGTCCGCCGCCGCACCGGCCATCCCTCTAGCCCCCCCCCCCCCGCCACCGAGCTTTTTCTCCGGGGATCCCCACCCCATCGCCCAATGAACGCCCCCCCTACCATCGGTGACGGCCAACCAGAGGTCTCACGACTTCGAATACCCACCGACCACTAATCTATTACCATTTCTGTCCTTCATATACGTGCTGACGGGTGGGCCCTATGGTAATGTGCACTGCTGAATGTGGACCGTTTGACTGGTCAATTGATCATGTTATCAACAAATTACGGAGCTGTATGGTGAGCCAGTGACCGTATGATCACCCTAAAATGTACTCCTATTTTATTAACACAGTATAGACTCAAACTACCATTTCTTTCTTTCATATATGGGCTGACAGGTGGGCCCCACGGTTACGTACCCCGATGGTGCAGCACTAGTTGCACCGTGTGGAACGTTTGACTGGTCAATTGATTATGACATCAACAAAATACGGAGTTGTACGGGTGAGCCAGTGACCATGTAATCATGATATGTATTTGTTTAACACGGTACAGACGCAAGGGCTCATATATATGCGCAAGCACTCACCGCTATAAGCGCACACACGCGAACCCTACCCCTATGAGCACCTTCGAGAGAGTGGGCTAGCATATATGATCTTGAGATTTTACGAAGTCACCATAGGTGCCTTGTAGTAGAGTGGAACGTCTCCTCCCACTGAACATACATCACTGGAAATACTGAAATTAACACAAGATAAATGCGAGCACCGGGACTTTAACCTTGGTGGGCTCGAGAAACCACTGTCCTCTAACCATCCAACCACATGTTGGTTAGCAGTTAGCACGACAAAATGTATGTGGTGACCGTGATGAGCTTATTCTGAAGTCCAGTGACCATATCGTGCTTTCGCTTCAAATACAATGACCGTAAGTGTCGTCAAAAAATACGGAGCACGCATCAAATGCAAAGTCCGTCAGTGTCATCAACAAAATATGGAGACGTATCGTGAACTAGATACCGTTGTACTATTGTATATGCTTATTTTCTTAGTGGCCGATTGTGTGTGTGGTGTGGTGGGCACATCATTTCTAGTTGTGGTGGGTCAATGTAATGCCCCGAGACCGATGTGCCTGGTGTCGTCCAGTTATTCGCTGTAGTTGCCATGTCATTGCTTGCGTGTCATGCATCGCATATCATGTCATCATGTGCATTTCATTTGCATACATGTTCGTCTCATGCATCCGAGCATTTTCCCCGTTGTCCGTTTTGCAATCCGGCGCTCCGTTCTCCTACGCTGGTCATTTCTACCTTTCTTTCCTGTGTGGGGATTAAACATTTCCGGATTGGACCAAGACTTGCCAAGCGGCCTTGGTTTACTACCGGTAGACCGCCTGTCAAGTTTCGTACCATTTGGACTTCGTTTGATGCTCCAACGGTTAACCGAGGGACCGAAAAGGCCTCGTGTGTGTTGCAGCCCAAAACCCCTCCAAAGTGTCCCAAAACCCACCTAAACCTGCTCCATCATCTCGGGCATTTGATCACGATCGCGTGGCTGAAAACCGCACTTCATTTGGACTCTCCTAGCTCCCTCTACCTATATATAGGTGCCTTCCCCTTCATTTTCGCGGTTGAAACCCTAGCCATCTCCCTCCTCCAGCCGCCGGACATGTCCGACCGGGCCGGACATGTCCACCCGCCGCCGCGCGCCCAACCGCCGCACGCCACGTGTCTGCCGCCGTCCCACCGCCGCCGCGGCCCGCAGAGCCCATCCGGGGCCCGCGCGGACCCAAATCCGCCGGCCGCCGCCACCCGCGCGCCTCGCCTCCCGCGCTACAGAGCGCCGCCGTCCGCGCCCGCCCGCGGCCGCGCTGCTCTCGCCGCCGCCTTCACCGGCCGGGGTCGCCGTCCGGCGCCACCGCTCCCTCCCGCCGGTGCCGCTCTTCACCGGCGCGGCCCCGCCGCCGCCACCGAGGCGCCCCGCCGCCACCGCCGCCAAATGCTCCGGATCCGGCCACCGGAGCTCCTTCCCGTCCTTCTTTCCGGCGAGATCCGTCTCCGGCGAACCTCGGGTTGCGTGCATGAAGAGTGCCGGCCCGATCTGGATCTGAGATCCGTTTGCCTCGGTTGACTTTCTACTCCCGAAACCCTAATTATTTTGCCATGTTCATCGCATCGTAACTTTGCATCCATAGCTCCGATTCATCCATATAGCATATCAAAATGTTCGTCTCAGAGAGTACATCATTTCATCTCATTGCATCATTTTCTTTTGGGCTCATCTTGATGCCCGAAATGCTGTTAGAAGAATGCTATTTGAGATAATTGTCAGATCTGCTGCTCCAATTAGATATTTGTCATTTTTGCCATGATTATTGTGTGCATGATATGCCCATGAGCTCTACATGTGTTTTGTTAAGGGTTTTTCCATCTTTCTAGAGGTGCAACCCATGTATTTTTGTGATGTGTGTGGTGACTAGCACAAGCTTGCAAAGTGAGGCACTTGGTAATGCTGATTTCAGGGACTTGGCATTTCCACTAAGCCCTTGACCTGTTTATCTCATATGGCCATATGTTCATGTTGTTTCCTAGTGATCCGTGCCTCTTTTGAGGATGATCAGTAAGGATGTTTTGTTAATCTTGTAGTGCTCTATCCATCCATGTCTTTGTTTGCAATTATGGAACACCCTAGCTTGAGTCAATCGAGCTCTACTTTTGCTATTTCGTGAATCCGGGCAGATTGTCTACTTGTTAGCGATTTTGCCGAGGATGTTGTAGTTGATCCGTGCATGCTATGTTATTGTTCTTGCCATGACTAGCTTGTATTTTGCGTATTCTTGATGGGTGTATGCTTAGATTGTCATGACTTGCTCCGTAGTGAGTGCATCGAGCTTGTAAACATGCCTACTTGATATCTGTTTCAGCATGCTCCAGTTTTCACTAAGTCTGAGAACTGATTATGTTTTTGCCATGTTCACATGCTTACAAATGTATTTTCTGTTCCCTTTTGGCTCAAGGTCACTAAGGGACTTTTGTTAAGCTCTTTGAGTAGCTCCATGCCATGCCTTGCTTTGCCATGTTCAGGTCCTGTAGCATGTAGTTTTGTTGCTCCAAAGTGTGCTATCTGATCTGAAATTCCACACAAGTGTTAATTTCACCAAGTCTGAAATCTGTTTGCCAAATGCATTTTTGCCATACTTGTTTGAACCTGTTCATGGATGAATTGGCCGTAGCTCAGTGCTAGACTTTTGTTAAGCATCTTGAGTGGATCCCTGACATGTATTTTGTTACCATGTTTGAGTGCTGTAGCATGTTCATCTTGTTGCATTTAGATGGCTACTTGATGTATATCGCAGACCGGTGCCATATTTGAATTGCTTGCCATTTCCAAATCGTAACTCCGATTCCGGTGATCTTTATATCATTTTCAAGCGATTTCATCTCATCTTTCTAGTGGCACACGTGGATTTCCAAGTTGAGGCTAGGTTCATTCATTCCTTGTCAAATCATGCATATGCATCGCATACCGCATCTCGCATATCGTACCATGTTCATGTGTTGGTTGTTTACTATGTTGTGTGCTTCTTTCCGGTGTTTGCTTCTTCGGGTTGGTTCCGGTAACGTCGCGTTTGTGAGGACCCATTCGACTACGTCCGTTTGTCTTCTTCATGGAGTCGTTCTTCTTCCTTGCGGGATTTCAGGCAAGATGACCATACCCTCGAAATCACTTCTATCTTTGCTTGCTAGTTGCTCGCTCTTTTGCTATGCCTATGCTGCGATACCTACCACTTGCTTATCATGCCTCCCATATTGTTGAACCAAGCCCCTAACCCACCTTGTCGTAGCAAACCGTTGTTTGGCTATGTTACCGCTTTGCTCAGCCCCTCTTATAGCGTTGTTAGTTGCAGGTGAAGATTGAAGTTTGTTCCTTGTTGGAACATGGCAATGTCGTTCCTTGTTGGAACATTGTTTACTTGTTGGGATATCACAATATCTCTTATTTAATTAATGCATCTATATACTTGGTAAAGGGTGGAAGGCTCGGCCTTATGCCCGGTGTTTTGTTCCACTCTTGCCGCCCTAGTTTCCGTCATATCGGTGTTATGTTCCCGGATTTTGCATTCCTTACGCGGTTGGGTTATAATGGGAACCCCTTGACAGTTCGCCTTGAATAAAACTCCTCCAGCAAGGCCCAACCTTGGTTTTACCATTCGCCACCTAGCCTTTTTCCCTTGGGAGTTGCGCATCCCGAGGGTCATCTTTATTTTAACCCCCCCCCCCCCCCGGGGGCCAGTGCTTGTCTAAGTGTTGGTCCGAACTAGAGTCCTTTGCAGCGCCACCTCAGGGAAACTTGAGGGCTGGTTTTAGTTGTACGGAGCACTCATCCCGTGTTGCCCTGAGAACGAGATATGTGTAGCTCCTATCAGGATGTCGGCGCATCGGGAGGTCTTGCTGGACTTGTTTTACCATTGTCGAGGATGTCTTGTAGAACCAGGATACCGAGTCTGATCGGAATGTCTCGGGAGGAGGTCTATTCCTTCGTTGACCGTGAGAGCTTGTGATGGGCTAAGTTGGGACACCCCTGCAGGGATATGATCTTTCGAAAGTTGTGCCCGCGGTTATGGGCAGATGGGAATTTGTTAATGTCTGGTTGTAGAAAACTTGAAGTTAACCTTAATTAAAATACATCAACCGCGTGTGTAACCGTGATGGTCTCTTCTCGGCGGAGTCCGGGAAGCAAACACGGTGTTGGAGTTATGCTTGACGTAGGTTGTTCTAGGATCACTTCTTGATCATACTTTTATCGACCATGCTTTGCCTTCTCTTCTCGCTCTCATTTGCGTATGTTAGCCACCATATATGCTACTCGCTTGCTGCAGCTCCACCTCATACCTTTTACCTTACCCGTAAGCTTAAATATTCTTGATCGCGAGGGTGCGAGATTGCTGAGTCCCCGTGGCTCACAGATACTTCCAAAACCAGCTTGCAGGTGCCGATGAGTCCGTGCAGATGACGCAACCAAGCTCAGGAGGAGCTCGATGAAGATCTTGTCCTTTGTGGTCTTTCGTTCTAGTTGATCAGTAGTGGAACCCAGTTGGGGTCGATCGGGGACCTTGTCGCATTTGGGGTTCTTCTTTTATTTTGGTTCCGTAGTCGGACCTTGATTGTATTTGGTTGATGTAATGCTTTATTCATGTAATTGTGTGAAGTGGCGATTGTAAGCCAACTATGTATCTCTTTCCCTTATGTATTACATGGGTTGTGTGAAGATTACCTCACTTGCGACATTGCTTTCAATGCAGTTATTCCTCTAAGTCGTGCTTTGACACGTAGGAGATATAGCCGCATTGAGGGCGTTACAGTCAACATGTAGACTCATGGGTCGGTCCATCCTGCGCCACATATAGGTTGGACCGAGACGTGTTATACAAAGACCCATGTGGAGGACTCGGCGTACAACACGAAGCTACCAGAGTCACGAAGGACTCTATCCCCACTGGTGATAAGCCGACTATATATGATTTGTAACCCTAGGCCCTTAGTATGTTATGCAAGCTTGGGGGCTAGTTCGTCGATAGTATACACACACGCACAATGCCTGGTATTCACGTGTACTTTGTACACACCCCTATCACTAATATACAGTACCAGGAGTAGGCTCTTTCTTCAACTGCAAGGGTCCGATCCGAACTAGGCTAAAACTTTGCCTCGTATTACCATCCAGCCTAACAGCCAGGGATATCCTACCGAATGATATGATGAAATCATATCTACCAACTACTAAGAGAGAGGTGTCTCGGGGGGGCAATGTGTCCGAGAGAGGCCTAAAGATAATGTGCGTGCGGGAGACACGTAGGCACATATATGTGTGTATAGAGGGCTAGTGGAGACCGTGCATGTGTATATATGCATGTGAGAGAAATAGTGTTTTCCAACTGAGATTAGTGAAAAGAGTGGTACATAGTAGTCAGAAATAGAGAGAGAGAAACAGAGAGAGCATGTGCGTGAGACACCCCGACACCCTGAGAGAGATTGTGAGCATGTGTGAAAGAGAAATGTCGATGCATATAAAGTGTGTGCACTTATGCGTTAGATAGAGAGATATATAACGCGTTTGTGAGAACGGGGCGAGGCATAGTGCATCTACGTGTAAAAGGCGGTTCTATGCATTAAATTAAAATATAAATGGCATTATTACTTTTGGATGAGATCATGAATTTTGCAAATTGCGTATGGACGAAAATCGGTCTATCAGACACCCATACTCTAATGAATTCTAGCATGTGCATGTGTTTATTTAATATTATCGATCCATAGAGTGAGAGCGGTTTGAAATACAGGCAATGGATGCTTTTGCAATTCATATATAAACATTAATTAGTGCAATCCATGTTGTTAGTGTGAAGCACTTTATACATTTGTCACTTGCATGGATACATTCCAAATTGCTAGCTACGAAATAGAATATATGTCGAATTCAACATAAAGGGGGTTTCGAAGATTTGAATTCATAGGAAGTGCATTCATCTATTTGAACCCGAGATAATGGCATTTGTAAATCAGATGTAAAAGGGGGCATCAATCTTTGTTGTGAGTTTGAACATGCTATATATATTCATACGCATATCTAACTTTTTTTGCAACCAGGGAGATTATATCACGAACCATGCATGAACTGAGGTAAGTTGCATATTTTTTAGTATATACTCGTGTACAATGTATATTCAAATGTACCCCCTCCATTCCAAAATAATCATAGCTTTAGGATTTTCAAGAGTAAAGATTTGTGAAGTTTGACAAATCCTGAAAGTTCAATTCAAGAGAACTGAAAACGTTAATGCTTCTGCTCCCAAATATTGAACGAAGTGCCAAATAGGCCTCTGGTCACCCGAAACCGCGCGAGACTAATGTTTTGGTGGTAGGAAATTACTGTCCTGACTCTGGCACGTGTAGCCTATCGGCCCGATGTCCAAAGGTCTAAACCGGGGTAGGTTTGTAACTTCACCAAGACACCAGTCTCAACCGCCTCCGAGAAGCATTCATACGCCGTGGGCGCCTACCCATGCGCTCAGCCGAAATCTATTCCGCCCACATTTGGGACACCTGACATGACTGTCCTACCCCCAACCCGCAATATGTCCGAAATTTTAGATGGGGGCAAAGTTTGTAACTTCCCCCAAATTTCAAACAAGCGCGTCTCAAACTGAAACATTGTTCCCCCTTAGTTTCCCGCCTCCCTCCGTTTCCCCATTCATACTCCGTGGGCGCGAAAACGCCCTCTCCACTAGCCACGAAAACCCAGCCTCCTCCGTCCTCCACCCCATAGCGGCCGATCCACCGCCGCCCTCCTCCATCACGCCGGAGCCGGTACCCTGACGTCGTCGTCCAACGCAACCGCAACTGCAAAGCCCTCAAGGACTTAGCAGCTAAAGCCGAGGCAGAGCTGCCTCCACGACACCGACGCCGACGTGTGCCGTACCAGAACCACTCCGACCACGCTGTCTTGCGCCTCACTACTGCGGCTCCACTGTCGCAACCGTCCACCGCACCAGAGTTGTTCCCGCTACACCGTCGTTCGCCGCCCCGGATCTACTTCCCCGCCGCCGATAGATGGCCACCGCACCACACTCAACAACTTGGCCATGGGTTCGTCCAAGGCTGCACCGTCCTCCACAACTTTCGGTTTCCGGTGAACAACAAGAAGATCATCGGAAAAACAGAAGGAGGACACAGCACTACCAGCAGAAAGAGGTACTCCTCTTCCCTTATTCGTGCAAATCTTACGTCTCCGCTCACACTGTATTCATCCCACGAAAGAAACTAGTTGAGCGCTTCTTACTACATCTTCTTCGTGATACTAAATGCACAAGGTTTCCTCCCTTTTACTATTTCACCTTTGCTAGAGGTCAGTACCCCGCCTGGATTTCAATTCAAGGTCAGTTGAACCGCAATTAAAAGAAGCAGCACCCGCTTAGGCGCGCGGAGCACCTAGTCCGCCTGTTCCCCGAGGAAGCGGCGCATCGGTGTCTATCATAGGGGTGTGGGGCGCAAGAGCTGCTTGCGCCCGATCTAGAGGTCGGCGGGGCTTGAATGGATGGCCGGGGGTGCCAAGCACGGTGCTGCGGTGAGGTCTAGGGGAGGGCGCATGCAGGGGAGGAATACTGGGCCAGTGGTCGCTGGCGTTTCGAGGAAGATCGTCAACACTGACTGGATGGAGGTAGATGAAGGTGATCTGTCCGTTCTTTGTACATCGGACGGTGCAGAAAAAATGGACTGACCTATTTGCTTTCAGTCGACTATTATTTTCATAGAATCCTGTAGTAATTTAGTGTGCCATGCATGTTGTAGAGCTATCATATGTCTCCCGTCATTTATTTCTCACTGACCTTCTATCTGCTACCTTTACACTGTACTAATTGTGCACACACTTCACCCATACTCACACTATTGTTTTTTATGCATGGGTATTTCAGACTCTGACGCGGTGTTGATGTATGCAGAAAAGAAAAGACAAAAGTCGCTCCAGTGTAATTCGAAGATAAGCACTAAGTGTTTCAGCGCTCTAATGCGTGCAGTGTCAGCAGTTGGAGACAGTAAACGTAGCTCTGTAGTTGATGATCTCAATTGCCACACACAACCATCCCAGGTGCTTGCTTTAACTTCGCGCTGTCAAATGTGGTTGCATGTTGCATATGGTGTCTAGCTTGTATTGCTTGCAATTTGGTTAAATTGCATCTACTTACTTTACACATTATACCTTTGATAATGACATGCCTTCCTGTTTTTGATACATACTACACATGTCTATTAACCATGTTCCTACATCAAACTAATGCTCTTTTGTATCCCTCGTCAATCACTTATGATGAGACAGTCACCCAAGTGGGTTACTGTGAGACGCCCTACTCGTTTAAAAAGTGCAGTGTCATCCTCCCCACATGATTCTCAAGAAACAGCAAGGCTAAATGAAGATAGTCAACGTAGCTCTCTAGTTGATCACCGCAATTCCCCCACACCACCATCGCAGGTGCTTGCTCTTACTTGGCAGTGTGATATGTGGTTGCATGTTGCATATGGTGTCGACCTTGTAATGCTTCTAATTAGGGTAAACTGCATCTGCTTAGTTAACACATTATACCTATGAATATGACATGCCTTCCTATTTTTGGTACATACTACGTCTTCCTATTAACCATGTTCTTACATCAAACTACTTTTCTTGTGTATCCCTCATCAATGCTCCTAATTTTTTAAATTGCATCTCCTTAGCTTACACATTATACATGTGAATATGACACGCCTTCCTGTTTTTGGTACATACTACATCTCCCTATCACACCATGTTCTTACATCAAACTACTGTTCTTGTGTATCCTGTGTCTATCGCTTATGATGAGACAGTTACGTGCGTGGGTTAATATGAGACGCAATACTCTTATAAAGAATGCAATTTCATCCTCTCCACATGATTCTCAAGAAACAGCAAGCCTAAATGAAGATATTGAACGTAGCTCTGTACCTGAAGACCGCACTTCCCCTACACCACCATCACAGGTGCTTGCTCTAACTTCGTAGTGTGATATGTGGTTGCATGTTGCATACGGTGTCTAGCTTGTAATGCTTCTAATTAGGGTAAATTGCATCTTCTTAGTTTACACACTATACCTGTGAATATGACATGCTTTCCTATTTTTGGTACACACTACATCTATGTGTTAACCTTGTTCTTACATGAAACTACCTCTCTTCTGTATCCTGCATCAATCACTTACGATAAGTCACCTTTATTCGTTGCATATTGCATATTATTTCTAGCCTGTTGCCATGTATTGCTTCTAATTTGGTCAAATACATTTGTTAGGGCACTCTTTTAATTTGGCAGAGTGATATTGGTTTTATCTTTCATATGTTTCTAGCTTGCATCGATTCCAACAAGTTCAAGCACCTTGTGCTTAGTTTACACTTTATACATCATACATGTCAATATGTCACGCCGTCCTGTTTTTCATACATATTCCATCCTCCTATCATGCGGCTGCCTTACATGAAAGTAGTGTTCGTCAGTATCATGCATCAATGAGTTCTGAAGAGCAAATTTTATTCCTTTTTCTTATGGGTTTGACTTGATAAGGCAAAATCAAGAAAGAGGAAGGAAAAGAGTAAGGAAGGCGATGATGGTGTTCCTCTGCAGCAACGTAAACGGAGCATCTGTACCGATTCTCCTTGTACTGATAGTGCATTACAAGGTCCAAGTCTCCGCTCCCCTACTCCACCATCCAAGGTGCTTGCTCTAACTTGGCAGTGTGATATTTGGTTGCATGTTGCAGATGGTGTCTAGCTCGTATTGCTCCTAATTAGTGTAAACTGCATCTGCTTAGTTTACACATGATACATGTGAATATGACATGCTTTCCTGTTTTTGGTACATACTATATCTGTCTATCACACCATGTTCTTACAGGAAACTACTCTTCTTCTGTATCCTGCATCGGTCACTTATGATGGGACCTTTAAGTTGGCAGTGTGATATTGGTTTGCGTCTTGAATATGATTTCTAGCATGTATTGCTTCTAGTTTGATGGACGCCACCTATGACGAGACAGTTTTAACTTGGTAGAGTGATATTGATTGCACCTTCCATATGGTGTCTTGTAGTGTTTCTAATTTGTTGAAGTGTCTTCTTCTTAGTTACCACATCATAGGTGTGAATATGTCAAGCCGTCCATTTTTTCATACATATTACATCCTCGTATCATGACTTTGCCTTTCATCAGTGTAGTGTTCGTCAATATCATGCATGAATGAGTTCTAAAGAGCGAATGATATTCCTTTTTCTTGTCGGTATGACCTCACAATGCAAAATCAATAAAGCTGCAGGAAATTGGCAAGGCATTGGATGATGGTGGTCCTTCCGAGCAACTGAAACGGAGGTTCTCTACAGATTCTACTCTGCCATCCTCCCAACAAGATTCGCAAGACAACGCAAGGCTAGACAGTCAACGTAGCTGTGTAGATGATGAGCACATCTCCCCTACTCCACCATCATAGGTGCTTGCTCTAACTTGGCACTATTATATGTGGTTGCATGTTGCGTATGATGTCTAGCTTGTATTGCTTCTAACTTTGTTGAATTTCATCTGCTTACTTTACACATAATGCCTGTGAATATGACATGTGTTCCTGTTTCTACATTAGATACTATTCTTGCATATCCCGCATCAGTCACTTATGATAAGGCACCTTTAAGTCGCCACTGTGATATTTGTTGTGTCTTGTATATGATTTCTAGCATGTACTGCTTCTAATTTGTTGAAACGCCATACAGTTTGAACTTGGCAGAGTGATATTGGTTGCATCTTTCATATGGTGTGTAGCTTGCAGTGCTTCTAATTTGTTGAAATGCCTTCTGCTTAGTTACCACATCATAGGTGTGAATATGTCACACCATCCTGTTTTCCATACATATTCCATCCTCGTATCATGTGTTTGCCTTTCATCCGAGTAGTGTTCGTCAGTATCATGCATGAATGAGTTCTGGAGAGCGAATTTTATTCCTTTTTCTTATCGGTTTGACTTCACAATGCAAAATCATTACAGCTGAAGGAAATTAGTCCGGCAGTGGATGATGGTGGTCATTCGGAGCAACTCAAACAGGGGGTCTCTACATATTCTACTCCGCCATCCTACCAACAAGATTCGCAAGACAACACAAGGTTGGACAGTCAACGTAGCTGTGTAGATGATGAGCACATCTCCCCTACTCCACCATCACAGGTGCTTGCTCTAACTTGACACTATTATATGTGGTTGCATGTTGCATATGATGTCTAGCTTGTATTGCTTCTAACTTGAATTGCATCTACTTACTTTACACATAATGCTTGTGAATATGACACGTGTTCCTGTTTCTAGAACATACGTGTACATGATGAGCACATCTCCCCTACTCCACCATCACAGGTGCTTGCTCTTACTTGGAACTTTTATACGTGGTTGCGTTTTTCATATGATGTCTAGTTTGTATTGCTTCTGATTATGTTGAATTGCATCTGCGTAGCTTACAACTTATACCTGCAATGATCACTTACCCATAGGACACATTTAACTTGGGACTGTGATGTAGGTTGCATCTTGCATTGTCTTCTAGCTTGTACTGCTTCTAATTTCTTGAAATGGCACTTACGACGAGACACTTTTTACCTGATAGAGTGATATTGGTTGCATGTTCATATGGTGCCTAGCTTTCATTTCTTCTAATTTTGTTGAAATGCCTTCCGCTTACTGTTTTTTCATACATATTCCATCCTCCTATCGTACGTGTGTGAAACACTGTCTTTTTTTGTATATATATTCCATCCTCCTATCATGCGTTTGCCTACATCAAAGTAGTGTTCGTCTGTATCATGCATCAACCAGTTATGCAGAGCTAATTTTATTCATCTTCTTGTGGTTTTGACTTCATAAGGCAATATCAGAAAATAGGAAGGAAAAGAGTAAGTTAGGGGATGTTGGTGGTCCTCCGCACCGACGCAAACAGAGAATCTCTAGATTTTCCACTGCTACTGCTAATGAAGTTGAAGTCCCAAGTCTACATGATGAGTTCATCTCCCGTACTCCACCATCGCAGGTGCTTGCTCTAAGTTGACAGTGTGATAATTGGTTTCATGTTGCATATGTTGTCTAGCCTGTATTTCTCCTATTTTGATTAAATTGCACCTGCTGAGTTTATACGTTATACATGTGCATATGACATGGCTTTCTGTGTCTAGAATACACTGCATCTATCTATCATACCATGTTCTTACATCAAAGTACTGCTGTTGTGTATCCCGCATCAGTCACTCATGATTAGACGCTTTTAACATGGCAGTTTGATAGTGGTTGCATCTTGCATTGATTTCTACGTTGTACTGCTTCTAATTTTTCGAATTGCCAGTTATGACAAGACAATTTTAACTTGGCAGAGTAATATTGGTTGCATCTTTCATATGGTGTCTAGCTTGCATTACTTTTATTTTCTTGAAAATCCTTCTGCTTAGTTTGCACATCGTAGCTGTGAATATGTCATGCCGTCCTGTTTTTCTTACATATTCCATCCTCATACGGTTGTCTTACATCAAAGTATTGCTTGTCTGTATCATGCATCAATGAGTTTTGAAGAGTGATTTTATTCTTTTGTGTTGTGGGTACAGCTTGACATGCCAAAGTCAAAAAAGAGCAAGGAAAATAATATAGTAGGGAGTGTTATTACTCGTCGGGTGAAATGGAAAAGGTTCTGTCGTCGAGATTCTGCTGGTACTTATAGTGCAGTAGAAGGTCCAAGTCCATCGGCTAAATCTACAAACACAGTATCACCTGCTCCACCAGTTGCAGCATCCGCTTCAACTATACCAGCATCTCAACCAGTTACTCGTTTGTTTGCTCTGGAACTGGCCAGTTCCCAAGCTGCCTTCACACCTAACACTAATTCCAAAGAACTGCTGACACAACAGGACTTGGCAAGATCAGATGAACCTCATGAGCATCAACACTAAGACGGTACCTGACCGAGTCAAGTTGCAGTTGCATGCTCCTTTATATGTACTCTCACAGTTTGATGTACACTAACACTTTCCATATTCATTGTTGAACTAGCACCACGGCGCAAGCGGAAACAGACATCAGGGATAATGCTTGACAGATTAACAAAATCTAAAGGAGGAAGAATGGAGACCCATTTTGAGATAGGTTTAAAAAGGCCACGTGATGCTACAGAGTCAGCCAAGTTAGTATCAGAGGCAGCTGTTGTCGTTAGGTGTCATGCACGTATCCTCCCAACGTGGATCCAGTACAGGAATGAGAAAGACAATACCCAGTTTAACATCTTCCTTGACCATTTATCCGTAAGTAATGTTATTCATCGCAATTAGTAATATTGTCTTGCTCTGTCTCATACTTTCTAGCTTCCTCCTAATAAGACTCATATTCTTTTTTCAACGGATGAGGTTCAAGTTGGATCTGGAAGATGATGCAACTAAACAAGCATGCACTCATGTTTTTCAGTCTGCTCTACGACAGTATCGGTACCACCTTAGAAAGTCTCACTTTGAAGGCAAGGCTAACAATGAAATCGCCCAAACATCTCCAGTGGAATATATTACAGATGAAGACTGGACAGCCCTCGTTAAACACTGGTCTGATCCAAAGTATCAGGTAGGCTATATGTATTTGATCAGACCACATATTGAACTTGTATTTATGTACGTGCCTTACAAGTGTATCTTCTTCTAGGCTAACTGTTTAAAGAACAAAACCAACCGTTCTAAAGTGAAATTCCAACAGACAACAGGATCTCGTAGCTATATTGCACACTGCGAGGCTCTTGTAAATAGCTGCTACTTCCTTCTTTTTTTGTGCCATATTATCGTATCTATATTGACTTGTTCCAAATACAGAGGAAAGCCCGTGCGGACCAAAAAGAACCTGAAGCGAATGCAGTGCAAATCTTCAAGGATTGCCACACCAGCAAGATGAAGGGCATGAGCACACCAGTTCAAGCCGCTGTTGTAAGTCCTTTTACTCCTCGTGCCTTGAACTGATTGGTATTGTGATGTGTTCATTTAACTACTTGGTTTGCAGCCAATGTCAGTTACCCTGTTCACTTTTATTCACGGTTGTCTTAACGTATCATTTCACCTTACATGGTTTAAAAGAAATGAAGGATATTTTTTTGGTCTTGATCTGTAATCTAGTTGTTATGTTCACGTGCGCACACAATGATAAAATAGCCTGTTTGTTTTATATCTATTTGCCCATGATATGAATGATGTCATACTATGTTCATCCTACTTTAAACCATGTCTCTTTATCCTTAGATGTCAACAAATGTGAGGAAATAGACAATACAGTAGGCATGCTACATGGACTTATGTTCCGAAAGTGATTTTATTATGTAGTTGGCACTACAATACATGCTAATGTATTACAGTAGTTCACCAAAATAAGCTATGTATAAACGTTTAACCTACTTTGTTTGTTTTTGTCTCATTAGTAACTTATCTGGTACACTAATCTACAAGTTCAAACTTTTAGGAAGCTATGGAACAAATGATTGAACAGTCACAACCACCTGAAGGTGACGAGGTTACTACAGGCACAATGTCACCTCTTGCTGTAGTGCGTCAGTATCTCTCCACTAATAGTGCAAGAAGCACCTTCATGCGTAATTCTGGGTTGGTTGTCAAGGTAACCTTGTCCAAATCGCCTACTGAACAAAATCTTCCTGCTAGACAGAGTGATATATCTGTGCTCCAGACACAAGTCCAATCCCTAATGGACGTTGTTTCGGAAACAAGAATAGTGGTTGAGAAATGTCGTCAAGATATGAATGGTTTTGAAACCAGACTATCAGAAATTCGCTTCATTGTTCAAGAGCAATGGCGGAAAAAAGGTGGAGATCGTGCTGCTCCATCAGATTCTACAGCCTGAAACATTAGCACTCAGGTCAAATGATCTGTGCTTCTATACATCTGATGGTGCTTTTATCTGGAAGGACTGTAAACTTTATGCCAACAGGCCTTTTGTTGTATGGTTGGAATTTATTTTGTTGTGATACAACATTTATGATGCTGCCTCAGGCTGCAGTAATTACGACGCTATTTTTGTATAGTGTAGGTTTATCTTAGTAATGTATTCGGCCGAAAACTTCGTCGGAGCCCAACATGCCAACATTCGTCGGGCCCATTCCAATTGGGCTAAAAACGATTACAGGCTGAAATTGGCATGTAGCCCACTAAAAATATATGGGCCTAAATCAGCATAAGCTTTCATATTTTTCTGGTAGGCATGTGCCCATAGTGGGCCTTTAACAGGCCTAAACATAATTTGGGCCCTCAGTAAAATAGGCCGTTTACAGGTGTAAATATCTCGAGCCCATAAAAAACATGGGCCTTTAATAGACCGAAAGTGAGATTTGGCCCTGATTGTGCCAAATAACCCACTAGACTTAGCAGGCCGAAATGGTGGCCCATTTACGATGCAGATCTTTGACAGGCCGAAATTCGGACGAGCAGTAAATGCACCGACCTAATACACGGGCCTTTAATAGGCCAGAACTTTGGTCAGGCTAGATTATCGTCATTTTTATATGGGCCGTTAATGGGCCTGATATGACGTTGGGCCACATATGGCCCATGGTTTACGTCCGGCGTTAACAGGCCGAAAATGACAACAGGTCGAAAGTGGCCCAAATCTATAGTGGGCCTCTAACAGGCCGAATGTCAGACATGGCCGAATATGACCCAAATCCTTCACGGTCGTTTATGGGCCGAAAGTTTTGATGGCCTGTAAATGGGCACAAATGAAGCCGGACCTTTAACAGGCCGGAAATACACCGGGCCGTAATTCGATCCAATTACTTAACGGACTGTTAACGGGCCGGAAGTGACCATGGGCCGCGTTGATGAGAAGTTTAGGACAGGCCGTTGACGGGCCGATTTGACAGAGAATATTGGGCCTTTAGCTGGGCTGGCCCATTATGGTCTACAGAATCTTGTGGGCCTTAAGCTGGGCCGGTCCATTGTGGTCCGCAAAATCTTGTGGGCCTTTAGCTGGGCCGGCCCATTATGGTCTGCAAAATCGTGTGGGCCTTTAGCTGGGCCGGCCCATTATGGTCCGCTAAATCTTATGGGCCTTCGGTTAGGCCGGCCCATTTAAACTTTGTGGGTCACTTTTGGGCCGGTCCACGTGTCAACATATCATATGCCCATCTCGACCGTTGGATGAGTGACACCTGTGCCAACGCGGAGCTGACGCGTGGATCCGTCAGCCAATGAGAATTTTACACGTGGAAAATCGGCATTGGTTGTGGCTGTTAACGGGTTATCGGATCCAAAATCTGACCCGATAGCTTAACGGTGTTCCGTTACGGTGGATGCCACGTGTCGGTCACCCTTAACGAAAGCACTTTGTGACGTGCGATTTATCATCATGAAAGTGGACACTTCCGTAATGATAATTTTGGCAATGTCATGGAACACTTCTACGACAACACATGTATGACTATCTTGATTCTGTCATAAATTTGTCATGAATGTACATGCATGATAGAAAACACGACCTACAGTGACAAACACGTATCATTACGGAAGTGTATTTTTTTGTAGTGGACGTGGCGAGCATGGAGATGGTGGAAGCATCGGTGGATGCAGCGGTTCTTGCCATGGCTAATCTCCGCGGCGGCTAGGCGGATTTCCTCTCGGGCTAGGTGGGCTTTCTCTCGAGTTGCTAGATGCGTGAGGATATATGGCTCTAATGATCATGTAGAGATTGGGAAAGCGTTGAACCTTTTGGTCTCGGGCTGCTGTATATATTGATCAATTGTCATGGTTTACAAGTTTTGGGAGATTGCTAGGATTCCTCCTCAGAGTTGTACACGAGAGAGAAACAGAAGATTACATCAGGAGGAAGAAGCAGACAGAAGAAGAGATAGAAGTTTGAAGTATACACGCACATATCTATCTATGTAACACATGATGCACATATATAGATACAGGGTGAACCGATCTCTATTTGTCTCTCAAAATATACAAATATATAAGAAAAAGAAAGATACAACGGTATAAATATAGATTCAAGTCTTATACATATACAATGAACAACGTAGGCTCAACAGTGTCCATTGGCCGCTTCACAGCCACCGTCGTCGTCCATATACTCCAGCTTCTACGTCGTCGTCGTCGCGCCTCCCTAGCATGTGTGTTGTGCTTTGCTGTTACCGGCTAATCGATCCAGCAGCTAGCTAGATGCTACATGCCTGCCCGGCTTGTGAATCAATCAAGGGGCTTTAAGTCGTGTACTCGTGTCTTGCCGTATGTGAGCTGCATGTACGTGCTTCTTTGATGGGAACCTCAGCTAACATGCATGACACCGGCGACGAAGACGAGCATGATCAGGCGAGCAGCGCGACCACGCCCTGGCGGCCTCAGCCATGGCCGTGCACCCTCACCAGAGAGCAGTTTACGGTGTGATTGTCCGCCGCTGTGCGTGTAGGTGCCAAGAGCAAGCCGAAGCATCGCACCTTCATGAATTGTTTGGGAAGAACTCAAAATCATATTTTTTTTTCTAATTTTCCCATCGAAACAAGGTACTAGGTATACTTACCTTGACAGAGTAACTAACCAACCAAAACTGGTTTCTTCTAAAAATCCTCCAAAAACTCGTTTTCTAAAATCTTACATTTAATTTTCAGTATCCAAACAACCACTTAAGAAAAGAAGGGAAGGTCTCATGTTTGTTTCCCTCATGAAAAAAAGTACGTCTCAGGTCCGGCTTGTGCAGGAATCCATCACCAAGTCGGATCAGTAGTTCCGTCTCAAATCGGTTATGTTGCAAGTCCTAGCTAGCTGGTACTCCCTTCGTTCCATAATATAAGAGCATTTTCGACATTACATTTATATAAAAAACGTTTTTATATTATAGGATGAAGGGAGTATATAGGTATCACCCTGCACCTCTATAAATAGTACACCCTGAGATCAATAGAAAGATCAGCGGGACACGGCGTCAGGACTCGGCCAACACTCTCGTTAAAGCCCCGCTCCACTGCTTCCTGGCATCTGAATTGTTAAGATTATATATCAACCTGTTCTTCTGGTAATTCATGGTTCAGTCAGTCAAGAGAAGGATGTCTAAGCGAAGAAGGCAGAGCGAGGATCAGCCCGGCCGCAGCGGCACAAAGCAGAAGAAGAGCCTCTATCTGGTTCTAGACGACTGGCACAAGGGCTTCATCATCCGCAAGATCGACGTCGACAGTCCCGACCTCAGCGGCCCCCCTTTCCTCCGGCTACTGTCACCTGAGCGCGGCCGTGCCATGAGGTTGGCAGCCCTGAGCAGCAACATCATCACCACGAGCAACATACACGTCGGGATCCTCTTCTACAACACGGACACCGCCGGACTGTCCATCGGCCCTCCCGTTCCAGACGCACTGTGTTGGAAACAAGCCATGCATGTGTGTCAACCCGCCAGGTCTGGTCCATGCAGGGCGTGGGCATGCATATGCGTAGTGCGCGGAGGCGCCGCGTGAGCTGCTGGGAGACCGCTTCCTCAGGCGTTGCGTGCATAGGCAGCCGATGGTCAGGTTGTTGGTTAGGGATCCGGCTTGCCTGCTCCCTCCCCGTGCTTCCATCCATGCTCCCATTTAATCCTACGGCTGTCTTTTTTCTTTTTTTCTTTCTAATCTAATCATCTCCCTCCCCCCCTCCCTGATTTTAAGGAGATGGGGCCGGGCCTTATTTTGCTCCAATCAAATCAAGCCGCGTAGACGGAAGCACGGATGGGCACACAACGGGAAATCTGGCAAGTCTCGTCCGTTGGTTAGTGGATTGCCCATCTAGTACTGCATGCATACGTGGGTTAGTTGGGATAATGATGCATGGCTATGTACGTGCTAGTGGTGGCCGGATCCATCACATGTAGTGTGTGTGCATCTGGCTATAAAAGCCCCCGTGTGTATTGCTTGTAGTTGCATCGGTTTGTTGCCGCGTCACGGTGACGGTATGTGCCGAGCCGGAGAGGAAGGGGCCTAAGGAAGATGGAGTCTTCGTCGGGACTGTAGTATGTGCCCAGAGAGGGAGGGGCCTAAGGAAGATGGAGTCTTCATCAGGACTGTGGTATGTGCCCGGTCGACGTGAGAGTTCTTCGGGGTTGTGCTATGTGTGTGCGTGTGTACCTTCATGTATATGTTTCACTAGTTGAGTTAAATAAAGCCAAGATACAGGCGTTCATGCGCCGCGGCGTTCGTCGCCAGAAAAAAGTCATGGTGTCTCCTTCATCTACCTCTGTCCGGCGTTGGTCGTCGCTGGATTTATCCCAACACACTGCTCGGCGGCTCCAACACCTTCCTGACCTCCGGCGCCGGTGACGTGCTGTTCGCGTTCGCCTTCCATCTCATGGAGCGGCCTGTGTCCTTCGAGGCGATGACGAGGCCGCCGACGATCGGAGACGACGACCTGCTGCCCACTGACTGGTTCTGGAAAAGCATGCCGACGCCCTTCATCAAGGACGAGATGATCTTCTCCTACGTGCTGCACCCGGACGGGCGCATCATATTCGTATCCTTATGGAGCAGGGCGGTCTGCGGCACGTACTCCGTCGACACCAGGAGCGGCAAATGGAGACGGCACGGGGAGTGGATGCTGCCTTTCAGAGGCCGAGGCTACTTCGACGCCGAGCTGGACCCGTGGGTCGGGCTGCACAAGGACGGCTACATCTGCTCCTGCCAGGTCGCCTCCCGCAGTGGCGGCGCCCCCACGGAGCGGCCGGACTGGAAGATGGCCGACGAGCAGAGGATGTGGATCCCGTGCCATCAACTGGCGAAAGGGGAGGGAGCTACTCTCACGTACATGGGCAATGCCAGGTTTTGCCTGGTCGATTGCGTGGCAGGCGATGGAGTCGAGTTTCAGGATGCGTTTGGTGTCGCTGGCGGCTGCGTGCTCCATATCACCACCTTCCGCCTCCGGTACGATCGTAAGGGCAAGGTGCGGATCGTCGACCGGAATACTAGCTCATGCCCTGTGTCTAAGCATTTCACGTCTCTCCTGTGGCGTTTTGGATGTAGCGCACTGCTCGAACAGGTTCTGGAGTAAACCCATCTGCTTATTTTATTCACGTAAAAGTCTAGAAATACAACACGCATTGCATCATTATTACGCCGTGCACACAGCACACCCACACCGCGATCCGAAGTAAAAACAGAGCTAGGTAGCGATCGATCGTCCCGCTCGCCCAGCCCAGTACTACCCATCACCCGTACGGCCGATGGAGAGCGCAGCGCCTAGTACGGCACGGTCGAACTTACTAGCTGGGTGCGGCGGTAAGTTTAAAAGAGGTCGGAGAGCGTGGGGAGCTTGAGCTCGCCGGCCTTGGTGAGCGGCAGCGTGAAGTTGCCGACGATGGGGAGGTCGACGGTGAGGCCGACGCGCATCTCGTAGTCGAGGTCCCAGTCCTTGCCGGCGTCCTTCACCAGGCTCATCAGGAAGTCGTACGGCACCTTCACCGGTATGTCGAGGCTGGTGGTGTCGCTGGCCACCAGCGACCCCGGGTCCGGCATGGTCCCGGAGGCCACGTCGCGGCCGGCGCTTTTGAGGGAGTAGCTGATCTCGCAGATGGGGATGGTGTGCGAGTAGGGGTTGCGCACGTCGAGGCGGCCGGACAGGGTGGCGCCGTCGCGGCCGACGTGCTGCACCGACATGTCCGACAGGTCCGCCTCCGGCTTCTGCACCCCCGATATCTTCTCCGCCACGAACCCCTTGGCCTTGTCCATCAGCTGCGCCATGGCTGAGATGACGGATCGAACGACGACTCTGTCGTGTGAGTTGTGGTGACGGATCGGGATCGCTGTCAGATTAGTTTAATGCCGCGCTGCTAGCTTGATGGGTTTTCTCCGTCGAGATCCCTGGAATATAAGGCCTGAGGATGGGTTTACGCGGCGGGCACGTCGACGGAATGCGTGGTGGGCGCGCGTCGGCACGGGAGACGCCCACCACCAGGAGCGCGACGGGTGGCCGCAGCAAGTCGGCACGGTCCCGAATCAAAAGCACGGAGGGCCCGACTTGTGCAGTACGATAGTGTAAACCCGGACATCTCTCGGGCCGGGCCGGTTTCGGGCCGGGCTTCAGAAAGCCCGGTGCTAAAATGTAAAGCCCGAGCCTGAAAAAAGCCCGACAAAAATTCAGGTTTACAAGCCTGAGCCAGGCCCGGCTGAAAAGCCCGAAGCCCATAGTCCGGCCCGAAGCCCGAAAACTCCTGATCCTTATGTACAGAAGTTACAGAAACATCATATTTCAGCAAACAACAGCATTATAAATAGTAGCATGGTATATACATGTGATCTTTAAGTAACAGCATCATATTTCACAAAACAGCAGCATATACATAAAAAAAATTATATGAGACCAGGTTTCACGGTTAGCAGGTGAGACCCATCTTGATGGATGACATGTGGCATTCACAAATCACAAAGCATATAATCTCTCTCTCCCCCTGATTTTAAGTGGGGGTGAGGGATGCTTTGTGATTTGTAAATGCCACGTGTCATTCATCAGGATGGGTCTCGCGTGAGACCTGGTCTCATAGAATTCTTTTCCATATACATATTTCACAAAACAGCAGCATATAGATATACTCCCTCCTTCCATTTATATAGGGTTTAATGATTTTTTAAGATCGTCTTTAACTATTGACAAGATTAATAGTACATGATATACACAATGTGAAAATTATATCATTGAAAGCTCCTTTCGCACACGAATTTAACGTTATGCTTTATGTAAGTTACATGTCATATATTATTGCTTTAATATTTGGTCAAAGTTAGTCTTAAAAAATGCATTAGACCCTATATAGATGGAAAGATGGAGTACATGTAATCCATTCATTACATTATTACATAACAGCAGTATATTTTTCAAGTCCAAAGACACAAGCAACATAGTTTGACAAGTCTGCAACATGGTTCGATAAGTCCACAACATAGTTCAATAAGTCCACACATAGTTCAACAAGTCGATTACATAACAGCCATTACATAATAGAGATATCAAATAGCAAGTTCGAAGCCACAAGCTGATGACTCCTTTGAATTCATCTCTTCCTTGTTCCATCAAGCTATCTAAACTTCATCATTTTCCTAGATGAAAGCACAAGTTGAAAATAAGAAAAATAGGAATGGCATGAAGCACGAAAGCAAGTTTGATATCAACAAACAAGACAAGGTAGTAAAGGAGTGCATAAATGATATATGGTAAACAAGACAAGATAGTAAGTTAGATAGAAATGACATGAATGAATACAAACCGAATCTGAAGATAACTCATCTGCATGAGAACTTGAAGGTCCACCTCCTGTAGTGCTCATTTCTACAAAACAAACAATGCAAGAATCAATGGTAATGTGTGCAATGGTGATGTTAATATGAAACAACAATAGACACTTGATTGTACCTTCATTCTGCCAAATCATCGCTGCCACCACCACCTCCACCTCCGCCACCCGCCCCTCATTCCCACCCCCTGCGGCCATGGAGCTCGCGCCGGCCATCGACCACGCCCGCCGCCCGCACAACAGCCACAAGGTCATCGCCTCCACCCCTGCAATATTTACATACATGATCAGCATGCTAAGCACATGGCATTGCAACAGAGTAGATACACTCTAGGACATTATATGCATGTTGTACCCATATCACAGGCCAAGTTAGAGCAAGGACCTTGTGGGGTGAAGAGGATTCATCATCTTTCTGCAAGTCTTCTGAAGAACTGCCTTTACATGTTCCATCATATTGGGTATCATTGACATCAAGTTTATTGGCCTTTACATTGCTCCGTGAGGTTCTTCTGGATATATCAGTGTGTGCAATTATATCTGACATGCATGGAAGACAACTAGTAGTTAGATTTATGTAATGAGTGCCTGTAGGAGATGACATAAATAGTAGGACTGGGGTTAACTAGCAGCAACAAGTCTCATAAACTAAAGGGAGAACACAGATGAAAGCTACAGAATATGTATCGTTTGTACTCAAGATTAACTAGATGGCATAGAAAAGTATTAAAGAACAATATAGGTAATACTAGAAGTGGAATATTATAATCACCAGCCTGTGGGATAGCATTGGCTGATGGATGATAACTATGGAACGACGTTACCTAAAGAACAAGTATCTTAGCTGAACTATGGAACAACGTTAACTCCTGAACAAGACCCGTAAGAGATCAGCATGAATATACAGTGAAATGTGATGATCTATTTTCCATGCTTAGATGAATAACAAAGCCATAAATGTTGCACACAAGTAAGATGAGGGTACAACCTATCTGGCTGCCATCCATAGGAGTGAGCATCATGTGCTAACTTGTCGATGGCCCTGCAGTTGTTATGGCTGTCCATGTCGGGCACGCGCATTCGATGCAGGGAACTGTTGAGTGGGGACTATAGCACCCTTCTGGTGTATGCTTCCGTTGTTGGAGCAGCTGCGTTGAGTCGGAAGACGGTGTGTCTAAAGATGCAGATAATGCATAATGTTAAGAACGATATATCTCTTTGATCTGAAAAAATACACTAAGAGATCAACAACAAGGTACGAGAGTGGTCACACGTCTGTTGACTGAAGACTAAATTGGGGTCACACGATTTTATTTTATTTTGGTACTGTCCAATCTACACCGGATGGCTGGCCGTCTTGTGCCTCCCTGCTGACACTGTTTGGAATCTTCCCCGAAGAGCTAGCGACCAACGGCAGAGCAGCCTACCTCCGCCGTCTGTGGCCCCGGCCAAAACCCCGCTCCCCGCCCCACCGCACTGCCGTGGTTGCGCCGCCCTCGGGCCAATCCACAAAGACTCCCCGTCATCCAGATCCGGCGGCGGCAGTACCTTCAACCCACGCAACTCTAAAAGATAGCCATCTAAACGCTGCTTCCGCGGCGAACTTGCGGCCCCGCACCCTTACGTTAGACACTAGCCAACCGGCAGCCTAGGAGCTCCGCCGCCTCGAGGGGTGTTGCTTCCCATTGGGAATCGATTGGCCTAGAATAAAAATTCAGACAACTGACGCCTAAATAAAGTGATTTGAGATGAGGGTGCGACCTATTTGGCGGCATGGTGAAGTAGGCAGGTCCAGCTGCCGAGTCGGTGAGGCCGGCGCGGTTGCGGTGGCGACCGGTGGCAGGGAAAGAGCGATGTCGCGACGGTCGACGGCTACGCGGAAGCAGCGCCAGGACTCTGGACGGATCCGAAGTTGGAGCCGCTCCGATGCCGTGAACAACGGCGGGGGTGAATCGGCTCCAGTACGGTTCACGTGGCCGTCGTCGAGGCAGCACCAGCAACACGGAGTAAGAGGCACACGGCCCAGTGCACGACGGCAAATGGACAGCGTCTCCGGCATTAGGGAGGAGGGCGGCTGTGAAATTGGTGCGGTGGGGGGCACCATGGTGGTGGGGCTGAGGTTTCGCGGCTCGGGAGAAGGGAGCTTCCCGGGGAGAAGGTGATTTGGCGCCCACGAGGTATTAATGGGGGCGGGCGGCGGGAATTGGGAGGGGAGTGGAACCATGTCTTACGGACGCATTTGTCTGAAATGTGAGGGGGAGTTACAGTTCTACCCTTGCCTATAGGCTTCTCGGCTTGGGTCTGTGTACTGAGGGTCGGGGATAGTAGAGTAACTTTGCTTCTCCACAAATAGTGGGCGGGAGTGATTTCGGGCGAGGAGGGCGTGTTTTGAACTATAGTGGGCGCGAGCGATTTCAGGCGAGGAGAGCGTGTTTTGAAATAGTGGGCGTGAGCTATTTCAGGCGAGGAGAGCGTGTTTTGCCGACCATGGTTTATGAATTGTTCGGCACATGTCATTTTGGCCGAGCAGAAGGCGCGCTTGGATGAAGTTACGAACCTACCCTCAATGTACAACGGGCCAATTGATACGTGTCCCACATAGGACGGCAATTCGCGTCTCCCATTTATTTGCTCGAGCGAATTCCACCAAGCAGAGAGGATGTTTAAAGGTTCGTTCAAATTTTGGGAGAACGAGCATCCACGTCTACCTTACCAAGTCGATTCGGATCAAATTTTGAAATGTTAGCTTACCACTTCTTTTTTAGATGAAGAGATGATGCTCGGGAGTAATGTGTTTTTACATGCTCGTTGCTAGCGATTTACTATATGACAAATAGTTGACCCACTCAAAAACGCGAATCAAACCCAAAATGAAATATCTCGATTCAATGAAATAGCTCGTTCAGTAGGTCAAAATAGTGAACTTAATCCAAAATTAAACACCTCAATCGAGTAGCATGTTGTATAGTATTATAGTACTTCATGAACATGTTGAAAGTCAAATTAATGAACTTGTTTGATATACGCATATATCCGTTCATGTGTGGATTGCAGACAACATGTTCTCCAATTTAAATATTTGAATGCAAGTTTATATCGAAACATGTTTTATATCAGTCTTTGATGCATAAAGCGCGACCTCCCCCTCTCCCGGACTCCTGTTCTTTGTCTCTCTCTCTCTCGCCGACAATCTTCAATTCTGTCGCACGCATCCGACACAAAAACCTTGTTGGTCCCTCTCCCTTTCTCTCCATCTCTCTCTCTCTCTCTCTCTCTCTCTCTTTGTGTGTGGGGGGATGGTCTTTCTAGTTCGCATGCATATATACACCATCTATAGGTCTCTCTCGCACACTATGTATGATACTCTAGCTAGTCCAAGCTAGATATCTTGGGTGCACTCATCGTACGCACACAAATTCCTTGGCTCTTTGCCTGTAACTCTCTCACGCACCACTATGTCGTCTCGGAGCTCTTCCCCCCTCTCTCAAACTCTCCATCCACCTGGGTCACACATGCACATGCATATCTCACTCGCACTCGATAGGCCCATCTAAAACTCTATCTCTCCCCCTCGTTCTCTCTCCATCTCACATGCGCACACACACAATCTCATACCCAGCTAGCCAAGTATGATGGTCTCTCACTCAATTGTAGGCACACGCAGTCCCCCTATATGTATATGACTAGCTAATCTTAGTCTCCATCACAAACATGTGCATGGTCTATCTCGATTTCTCTCGGGACATCTTTCTATCATGCACGCAGTCCCTCGATCTTCCACCCATATAGTCCCCTCACGATCTCGACGGGATCTCTCTATCACAAACACACCCTCTCTCCCTCCCCATGTGTCCATGCCATCCATGTGTCCCTCTCGACCTTTGTTCCTTGTTGGCCAGACCTCTATTGGACATGTGCTACAGGGGTGTCTCTCTCCGTTGCAAACAATCACACACTAGCTATCTTCCTGTATCTCCTCGCCTCGCTTTTCCATCTCGAAGATGCATGCGTGATATGTTCGCATAAGAAACAAAAAAACACACTCTCTCTCTCTAATTTATCGTTTGTTGTCACTTTCTCTTTCACACACATACTCTTTTTGCACACTTACTCATTCTCCTTCACACGCACTTGATCTGTCTCGATTGAGGCACTCTCCTCGGTCCATAGCATATAGATTTATTGAAAAGTCAAACATCACAAAGTTTGACCATGTACGTGGAGAAAAAGAATTACATCTAGTATGACAAACATATACCATTAGATTCATCATGAGATGTAGTTTTGTATGATGTATCTTTGGTATTGTAGATATAAATAACATTTGCGTAAACCTGATCAAAGTTTCCAAAGTTTGACTTCTAAAAAATATACATGCACTGCATTATCGAGCGGATGTAATATCTCTTTCCCCCTCTCAGCTATCTGACGCACCACTCAGCCTTATCGGGGCTCCTCAATCTCTCTCAAACTTTATTGGTCAGTTTGGTTCGTGACCTGACCCTCATGCCTTGATGGCCGGTACTGCCTGGTGTGGACGTGAGATGTAAAATATTTCTACCTGGCCAGGCTTGTGTGGTGCTGAATCGTTTGATTCATGCCTAGGCCAGGCAAAGCATCAACGTCCCATCAATCAATCCATGCATCAATTATTTAATGCTAATATCCATCCACATTGTTGTTAGCCTCGTGGCCACACGACCAGGCACGGCCATGCGTGTAACGCCCCGAGACCGATGTGACAGGTGTCTTCCAGTTATTCGTTGTCGTTGTCGTGTCATTTGCTTGCGTGTTGCATTTCATCATGTCATCATGTTCATTGCATCATCATGTTTTCAAAACTTGCATCCGTCCCGGTCTCCGAGTTCTCTCCGTTGTCCGTTCTGAGCCCAACCACACTTGCACGCGCCCGCGGCATGTCCGAAATAGTATTTTATAAGTGGCCGGAAAATGTTCTCGGAATGGGATGAGATTTGACGTGTGGTCTTATTATAGTGTAGATAGACCGCCTGTCAAGTTTCATCGCATTCGGAGATCGTTTGATGCCCCAACGGATAAATATCGCGGCAATAGTAGCCGGTTTAACGTCGGACGTTTTCGGTCTCCGGAAACTGTCGCCGGGTCTCTCCCTCTTCTTTTCTCTCAGCCCAAGGCTTTCTGCACGGCCCACTACCTACCGCCAGGCCCTACCTAACCCCTCTCGTCAGCCTGCAGCCCTCCTCGCGCGCGTCCGAAAATTGTTCCGGACCCGACCCGGACAGTCGTTACCGCTGTGTCCGGAACATCCCCAAACGTCTACAAAACATCACCGTTTTCTTATTTGACATCCCTAGCTATTGTATCTCGACCGTTTGATTTTAATCGGAGGGTCCGATTAGCCCCTAATCTAACCCACCTACTATATATATAGTCCACCCACATGCCTATTTGGGCAAACCCTAGACCAACTCCCTAAAATTCCTCACGCCGCCGCCACTCCTCCAGTCCCCTCTTCCTTGGGATCCCTTCCCGATCCAGCCCACCAACCAGCGCAAGCCACTTCTCCCCTCGATCCCGATTGGATCGTGTAGCTGCTCGAGGCCCCGAACACAGGAGCGCTCGGCCTCATACCCTTGCGCCACCGCCGCCGGAAACCAGCGCCACAGGCAGTGCCCTGCTCCCTTCCTCCCCTGCGCCGTCTCTCTTCTCCCTTCCCTTCCCTTTCTCTCTCCCTCTCATCTCCTTGCTCCCTCTCTCTCTCGCAGGGAACATGGGAAACAGGAGCTCCGCCATGGCCGGCCTCGATCTCGTCCCCAACGCCGCCCCACGAAGCCTGCACCGCGCCGCGCCCCTGCTTCGTTTCGCTGTGGGAGGAGCTGTGTCGCCCCTCTGCTGCTGCTTCTTTGGACGAGCGCTCTCGCCTCGCGCGCCATGTTCAGCGTCGTCGCCCCGCCAAGTTCTGCTCCTGTTGGCCGCGCCCCGCCTGCATCGTGCCTCGCTCGCGCCTCGTCCCGTGCCTCGATCCAGGAGGGATCGGAAGCAGCACCGGCCCGCGCCAAGTCCGTTGCCGTCGTCCTTCTTCACCAGGCCGACCCCGAGCAACTCGTCCGCAGCTTCCCCGCCTCCTGTGTCCTCTCGTCCCCGAGCACGCAAATCGCCGAAGAGCTTGGGTGAGCAACAGGCCAGCCACGACGCCGCCTCGAGCCGCTTCCGCACCATCCTTCGTCGCGCCGACCAGCAGCAGGGAACCAGCTCCCGCCATGGAGACCAAGCTCCAAGTTCCTGCTCGCCCGCGCCAAGTCCATCTACGAAGCAGTCGCCATGCATCCGGTGAGGACCGGCCATCCCACGACCCAGAACCGCAGCGCGCCCGGTTTCACGCCCTCCATCCTTCGCCGCCACGCCGGAGATCCCCGACGCCGCTGCTCTGCTTTGCTTCTTCTAGAGCAGAGGAGGCCAGCGCCCGCAAACCTCTGCCTCATCCGCTCGTCCTGCGCGCGTTGACCTCCAGCGTAGACCGCGCGAAGCCCATCTCCAGATGCCTTCTCCTACGCGCGTGGGCCACAAGCAAGCCGGCCCAGCGCGCCCTCTACGAGCCTGCCTCCGCCTCCTCCCCTTGGGCCAGATCCGCGCCAAGGCCCAGCGCGCCGCCCCGCCTCGGCCTACTTCCTCATCCACCGACTGGGCCAGGCCCAGGGTGAGCCGACCCCCAGCGCCCTTCCTCCTGTTTTTTTGTTAACTCCTGATGGGCTGCCCAGTGCGCTGTTCAGTTTCGGCCCGTTAGTAGTTTTTTTTCCGTTCTGCGTTTTTCCTATTTATCCAATGACTGCAGATTTACAGAAAAGTCCCTATACTTCATGCATTTAATAACTAATCAACCGTGCATCGGATTAAAATATTTTATAAATGAAACTTGCTCAAAATTATGTGTAGATTAATAATATGCAACTTTCACCCATGTTTAAGATGTCTAAAATGTTGTTTGATTAATTTTTTCTCTATGCCATGCTAAAATGATTTAATTCATAACTAAATAACCGTAACTCCGATTTTAATAAACTTTATATGTAAATGGGGTAGAATTTTGCCTAGTTTATCATGGTGGCATCACTTTGCATGTTAAACAACTCAAAATTGTGTTTAGGACAGATCAGGACCAAACCTAATATTTGCACATGGGGATTTTCCGGACTTGTTGTTTTGTTGTTCCGGCCTCATTTAAACATGCCTAGATTAGATAGTTTCATCATGTTTCACCTCTTGCCATGTTAATCAACATTTAATATTGTTGGGTACATAAACGAGAGAGAACTAAATAATTGACGTGGTGTTTAGTCAATATGCAACTCGTTGCATATTGAGCTCCACTTAATTTGTAGGATTGCTTGTGCATTTTGCCATGCCATGCTTCATTAAACCGGACATGCATCATACTTGTTGTGCATCATGCCATGTTGATGTGTTGGTTGTTTACTTTGTTGTGTGCTTCTTTTCCGGTGATTGCTTCCTCGGGTTGATTCCGGTAACGTCGTGGTTGTGAGGACCGTTCGTCTACGCCCGTTTGTCTTCTTCATGGACTCGTTCTTCTTCCTTGCGGGATTTCAGGCAAGATGATCATACCCTCGAAATCACTACTATCTTTGCTATGCTAGTTTGCTCGCTCTTTTGCTATGCCATTGCTACGATGCCTACCATTTGCTTGTCAGCCTCCCAATTGCCATGTTCAGCCTCTAACCCACCATGTCCTAGCAAACCGTTGATTGGCTATGTTACCGCTTTGCTCAGCCCCTCTTATAGCATTGTTAGTTGCAGGTGAAGATTGAAGTTTGTTCCTTGTTGGAACATGGAGATGTTGTTCCTTGTTGGAACATGTTTACTTGTTGGGATATCACTATATATCTTATTTAATTAATGCATCTATATACTTGGTAAAGGGTGGACGGCTCGGCCTTATGCCTGGTGTTTTGTTCCACTCTTGCCGCCCTAGTTTCCGTCATATCGGTGTTATGTTCCCGGATTTTGCGTCCCTTACGCGGTTGGGCTATAATGGGAACCCCTTGACAGTTCGCCTTAAGTAAAGCTTCTGCAGCAATTCCCAACATTGGTTTTACCATTTGCCACCTAGCCTTTTCTTTCCCTTGGGTTCTGCAGACTCAAGGGTCATCATTATTTTACCCCCCCCCTCGGGCCAGTGCTCCTCTGAGTGTTGGTCCAACCTGTCAGCTGCCGGTGGCCACCAGGGGCAACTCTGGGCTGGCTTGCCCATACCTAGGACAATCTGAGTGTGCCCTGAGAAAGACATATGTGCAGCTCCTATCGGGATTTGTCGGCACATTCGGGCGGTGTTGCTGGTTTAGTTTTACCCTGTCGAAATGTCTTGTTGTACCGGGATACCGAGTCTGATCGGAATGTCTCGGGTGGAGGTCTATTCCTTCGTTGACCGTGAGAGCTTGTGATGGGCTAAGTTGGGACACCCCTGCAGGGATTTGAACTTTCGAAAGCCGTGCCCGCGGTTATGGGCAGATGGGAATTTGTTAACGTCCGGTTGTAGAAAACCTAAAGTTGACCTTAATTAAAATGAATCAACCGTGTGTGTAACCGTGATGGTCTCTTTCCGGCGGAGTCCGGGAAGTGAACACGGTTGTTGGAGTTATGCTTGACGTAGGTAGACCAGGATCACTTCTTGATCATACTTTTATCGACCGTGCTTTGCCTTCTCTTCTCGCTCTCATTTGCGTATGTTGGCCACCATATATGCTAGTCGCTTGCTGCAGCTCCACCTCATACCTTTACCTTACCCATAAGCTTAAATAGTCTTGATCGCGAGGGTGCGAGATTGCTGAGTCCCCGTGGCTCACAGATACTTCCAAAACCAGTTTGCAGGTGCCGATGAGTCCGAGCAGATGACGCAACCAAGCTCAGGAGGAGCTCGATGAAGATCTTGTCCTTTATGTTGTTTCGTTCTAGTTGATCAGTAGTGGAGCCCAGTTGGGGTCGATCGGGGACCTTTGTCGCATTTGGGGTTCTTCTTTTATTTTGGTTCCGTAGTCGGACCATGAGTGTATTTGGTTGATGTAATGCTTTATTCATGTATTTGTGTGAAGTGGCGATTGTAAGCCAACTATGTAACCTTTTCCCCTATTGTTTTACATGGGTTGTGCGAAGATTACCTCACTTGCGACATATGCCTTCAATGCGATTATGCCTCTAAGTCGTGCCTCGACACGTGGGAGATATAGTCGCATCGAGGGTGTTATAATGCGTTCAAAATCTATCGCCTGGGCTAGGCTACTTGCAGTGTCTGGAGTTCAGCCAGGCTAATTAAAGTGCAAGGGAACCCAGGCCAGGCGGGCTTTCTTTTTCACAGGGTAGCAACCAAACAAGCGTGCATGAAATCCAGCCACAACCCCAGGCCAGGCAAAAGATGCTCAGGACGCAAGCCAAACTGGCCTTATATCTCCCTGGTTCACACATACACATGTCTCGCTCGCGCTATACATATAGACCCATCCAACACTCTCCGCCCTTGTTCTCTCTCCATGTGACACGCACCCCCCTAAGTACCATAATCCCTCACTCCATCATAGGCGCAAGCACTCCCCCCTCCTAAGTATGATTATCTCTTACTAGCCATCGGGAACACACATATTGTCTCCTTCCATCCATACGTCTATTTTGATATCTCTCGGGGCATCTTCTATCGCGCACACACCTTGTCGCTCGATCTCCCACCCATGTAGTCCCATCACGATCTCCAGGGGATCTCTCTATGACAAACATACACAGTCTCCTCCCCATGTCTGCATTTTCTCCGTACGTCTCTCTCGACCTATCTCCCTTGTTTGTCAGACCCCTCTTGGCCATGTGCTAGGGGTCTTGCTCTCTCGTTTCCAAACAACCACACACTATCTCCTCACCTTGCCTCCATTGTCGAAGATGCATTTGTGATATGTTTGCATAAGACACACACGCTTTTTCTCTACTTTTATCGTGTGTTGTCCATGTCTCTTTCACACACGCACACACACTTTTTTCACTCACTCACTCTCTCTCTCTCTCTAGTTAGGGACTCTGTCACGTCCATAAGCATATGGATGTTTTGAAAAGTCAAACCTCAGAAAAGTTTGACCAGGTATATGTGGAGAAAAACATTTACATCTGGAACGATCATTAGATTCATCACAACATGTACTTACTTCATACTATCATTTATCTTTGGTATTGCAGATATAAGTAATTTATTTATAAACTTGGTCAAAGTTTCAAAAGTTTGACTTAAAAAAAATGTTGGAACTACATTATCAAATGGAGGAAGTAGCTCTTTCTCTCTCTCTTTGCTATCTCTCACGGGCCTCCCCTCTCACTCGAACTATATATACCGACGGATTATACACTCACTATGTCAGCGTATAGCTCTGTATATTGTTTAGTTGACCGGTCAACCAATCCACATGCTGCCTTGTCAGCTCGTGTTCTGTATCTTCGTGTGCTGGCCCATGTGGCAGTGGGTGAAAATAAGTAAACTAGAGGCCCATCTGACACGCGGTGAAGTAAACAAAGTTGAAACCACTCGGGGTAGCACCCCGCACGCTAGTAAATTGAGGGTGCATTGAGGACAAACTTCTTGCGCGCGAAGGATGCACTCGCGCACAATTCACCACTGCGCAGCGGCATGCACAGAAGGACGCACTTGCGCACACCCAGCACACAACACACAGCAGCACACGTCTACACTGGCGTCGCCGCCGGTTGAGATGGACGGCGAGGCAGCCAACAAGCGGAGGCGGCTCGAGCAAAAACCGCATCCGGCGAGCCTGGACTTCATCAGCAGCCTCCCCGACGACATGCTGCTCGTCATCATCGGCCTCCTCCCCACAAAATCTGCCATGCCAACCGCCCTGCTCTCCTGGCGCTGCGTCCCCCTCTGGCGCTGCGTCCCCCTCAACCTCACTGTCATCAGCTGCCTCTGCGACGGGGATTGCAAACGCATGGCCGCAGTCTCCAAGATCCTTTCATCGCACCCTGGGCCAGCCAGACGCCTTGACATCCGCATGTTCAGTACCAACTGCAAGGTCCAACCCAAGTTCGACGAGTGGTTCTTATCCCCCGCCCTAGATCAGCTCGAGGAGCTAAACTTTGAAGCTGGACGATGTCGCTCTCTGGCGCCGTCCGCGCTCCGCCTCACGCCAACGCTACGCCGCGCCAGCTTCAGCTCCTGCTATCTTCCCCAGATTAATGTCGCGCTCGCCCTTCTTCTCCCTCAACTCAAGCGGCTCGACCTCTTCGACGTTGTCATCTCAAAGAAGGCTATGGAGCACCTGCTCCGTAGCTGTACTGCGCTCGAGTACCTTCGTCTTGAGCAGATCCACGAGTTCATTAGCCTCCACATTGCCTCGACGAATCTCCGATGGACTTATGTGTCTTGCTGGCCCCGCAACAAGACATCAATTGGGAAGAGATCACTCCAGCTGTTCCACGTTATGGTCATTGAGAATGTGCCTTTCCTTGAGAGATTGCTTGTATCGGATCTAGAAGGTCCAACAAAAATCAGGGTCATTGACGTGCCGAAATTGACAGCGTTGGTGTACTCGTCTGCCAAATTCTCCAAACTCTTTATTGGATCTGTAATCGTTCAGGTACATCACTCATCTTCATCTCCGTCTTCTTGAAATTCACATTTTTAATTTCTTCTTGATGTATTTACGACCATCTTCCAGAAAATGATTCCCACAAGCTTGACCCAGTCCATGCGCACAGTGAATATCTTAGCACTAAAATCTATCAGCCCCAATCTGGATCAAGTTGTTGGATTCCTTACATGCTTTTCGTGCACGGAGAAGCCACTCATCGAGGTGAAACTTCTTTCCTATAAGTAAACGGTAATCACAACGTAGCTCAATTTTTTCGTAATTTTCCCAAATTATGATGACAAGTGTAGTGTTCAAAACTGCATCTACGCGCTGCACCGAAAGAAATGTTTTTAGTATTTTTTTCTCACGTGATCACCTGCATCGTTTTTATGCTGTACTACTATAGTAGCCAAGGCTAGTCATAGTGGAAAGTAACTTAGACTACTCCAGTAACTCTATGGTTACCTAAGAGCAAGTACTACCTCCATCCTGGTTTACTCTTCCAATTTTGTAGTAAAAAATATCACTAGCCAGCCAACCCTATCGTATGAGTGAATGACATTGGTACCTCTTGATGACACGACAATCTTATGCAGCCAGTTGCTCTAATATTTTCTCTTCTTTTGCAGATAAAAAAAGACCCGAAAGTGAAAAATGTGTTGCACTATAACAATCTCATCGAATGCCTTGATCTCCATCTTACAAAAATTGATTTGATCGACTACTGAGGCAGCACATCTGAGATTAAATTGGCCAGGTTCTTTGTTCTAGAGGCAAGTGTTCTCAAGGTAATGAGGATTGGCGTTCTCTGGTGCAACAATGAATGGCGTGCTGATCACCGCAAGCGTCTAAGCCTAAATGACAAAGTCTCCGCAGAAGCTGGATTTGTTTTTGAAACATCAAGTGTCTAGAGACTCGAAAACTTATTTGCCCATTAGTGACTTGTCAGGGCGGTGGATTTTAGTTTGTACGATAATGCTGCATCCACCTAAAGTAACGAAAGTTCTTACGTAAACTTCCTAGTAATTCCCTCTTCGTAGGTGCTGTTGGAAATATGCCCTAGAGGCAATAATAAATTGGTTATTATTATATTTCCTTGTTCATGATAATCGTTTATTATCCATACTAGAATTGTATTGATAGTAAACTCAGATACATGTGTGGATACATAGACAACACCATGTCCCCAGTAAGCCTCTAGTTGACTAGCTCGTTGATCAATAGATGGTTACAGTTTCCTGACCATGGACATTGGATGTCATTGATAAAGGGATCACATCATTAGGAGAATGATGTGATGGACAAGACCCAATCCTAAGCCTAGCACAAAGATCGTGTAGTTCGTATGCTAAAGCTTTTCTAATGTCAAGTATCATTTCCTTAGACCATGAGATTGTGCAACTCCCAGATACCGTAGGAGTGCTTTGGGTGTGCCAAACGTCACAACGTAACTGGGTGGCTATAAAGGTTCACTGCAGGTATCTCCGAAACTGTCTGTTGGGTTGGCACGAATCGAGACTGGGATTTGTCACTCCGTGTAAACGGAGAGGTATCTCTGGGCCCACTCGGTAGGACATCATCATAATGTGCACAATGTGACCAAGGAGTTGATCACGGGATGATGTGTTACGGAATGAGTAAAGAGACTTGCCGGTAACGAGATTGGACAAGGTATCGGGATACCGATGATTGAATCTCGGGCAAGTATCATACCGATAGACAAAGGGAATTGAATACGGGATTGATTGAATCCTCGACATCGTGGTTCATCCGATGAGATAATCGTGGAACATGTGGGAGCCAACATGGGTATCCATATCCCGCTGTTGGTTATTGGCCGGAGAGTTGTCTCGGTCATGTCTGCATGGTTCCCGAACCCGTAGGGTCTACACACTTAAGGTTCGATGACGCTAGGGTTATTAGGAAGACTTGTATGTGATTACCGAATGTTGTTCGGAGTCCCGAATGAGATCCCGGACGTCACGAGGAGTTCTGGAATGGTCCGGAGGTAAAGATTTATATATGGAAAGTTGTTGTTCGGGTTCCGGGAAAAGTTCGGTTTTTTTGGTATTGTACCGGGAAGCTTCCGGAAGGTTCCGGAGGGGTTCGGAGGTCCGAAAAATGTTCCACCATGTCCAATACAGCAGCATGGGCTGTAAGGGGGCGCCCTAACCTTAATGGTCCAAGGGCACCACACCCCCCCCAAGGCCCATGCGCATGGGAGAGGGGAAACCCTAAGGGGGAGGGCCTCCACTTGACTTGGGAGGCACTCCTCCCCCCCTTGGCCGCCGCCCCCAACCCTAGATGGTATCTAGGGGGGGCGGCCCCCTCTCTCCCCACCTATAAATAGTGGAGGGGTGGGAGGGCGACCACACCCTTGAACCTGGCGCAGCCCCTCCCCTCCAATACCTCTCCTCCTCCGTGTGAGCTTGGCGAAGCCCTACCGGAGAACTGCCACTCCATCACCACCATGCCGTCGTGCTGCTGTTGGACTCTCTTCCTCAACCTCTCCCTCCTCCTTGCTGGATCAAGGCGTGGGAGACTTCTCCGTTCCGTACGTGTGTTGAATGCGGAGGTGCCGTCCGTTCGGCGCTAGGATCATCGGTGATTTGGATCACGACAAGTACAACTCCATCAACCCCGTTCACTTGAACGCTTCCGCTTAGCGATCTACAAGGGTATGTAGATGCACTCTCCTTCCCCTCCTTGCTAGATTACTCCATAGATTGATCTTGGTGATGCGTAGAAAATTTTAAATTTCTGCTACGATCCCCAACAGTGGCATCATGAGCTAGGTCTATGCGTAGTTTCTATGCACGAGTAGAACACAAAGCAGTTGTGGGTGTCGATATTGTCAATTTACTTGCCATTACTACTATTATCTTGATTCGGTGGCATCGTGGGATGAAGCGGCCCGGACCGACCTTACACGTACTCTTACGTGAGACTGGTTCCACCGACTGACATGCACTAGTTGCATAAGGTGGCTAGCGGGTGTCTGTCTCTCCCACTTTAGTCGGATCGGATTCGATGAAAAGGGTCCTTATGAAGGGTAAATAGAAATTGTCATATCACGTTGTGGTTTTGGCGTAGGTAAGAAACGTTCTTGCTAGAAACCTATAGCAGCCACGTAAAAACTTGCAACAACAATTAGAGGACGTCTAACTTGTTTTTGCAGCATATGCCTTGTGATGTGATATGGCCAAAAGGATGTGATGAATGATATATGTGATGTATGAGATTGATCATGTTCTTGTAATAGGAATCACGACTTGCATGTCGATGAGTATGACAACTGGCAGGAGCCATAGGAGTTGTCTTAATTTATTTATGACCTGCGTGTCAACTTAAACGTCATGTAATTACTTTATTGCTAAAGCGTTAGCCATAGTAGTAGAATTAATAGATGATGAGACAACTTCAAGAAGACACGATGATGGAGATCATGATGATGGAGATCATGGTGTCATGCCGGTGACAACGATGATCATGGAGCTCCGAAGATGGAGATCAAAAGGAGCAAAATGATATTGGCCATATCATGTCACTGTTTGATTGCATGTGATGTTTATCATGTTTTACATCTTATTTGCTTAGAACGACGGTAGCTTAAATAAGATGATCCCTCACTAAAATTTCAAGAAAAGTGTTCCCCTAACTGTGCACCATTGCGAAGGTTCGTTGTTTCGATGCACCACGTGATGATCGGGTGTGATAGATTCTAACGTTCGAATACAACGGGTGTTGACGAGCCTAGCATGTACAGACATGGCCTCGGGACACATGCAAAACACTTAGGTTGACTTGACGAGCCTAGCATGTACAGACATGGCCTCGGAACACGGAAGACTGAAAGGTCGAACATGAGTCGTATAGAAGATACGATCAACATGAGATGTTCACCGTTGATGACTAGTCCATCTCACGTGATGATCGGACACGGCCTAGTCGATTCGGATCATGTTTCACTTAGATGACTAGAGGGATGTCTATCTGAGTGGGAGTTCATTAAATAATTAGATTAGATGAACTCAATTATCATGAACATAGTCTAAATTGTCTTTGCAAATATGTTGTAGATAAGTAGCTCACGTTGTAGCTCCCTGTTTCAATACGTTCCTAGAGAAAGATTAAGTTGAAAGATATTGTAAGCAATGATGCGGACTAGCTCCGTAGTCCGAGGAGTGTCCTCACTGCTACACAGAAGGCTTACTTCTTTGATGCACCGCTCTATGTGCAAACCCCTACAACGTCGTCTGTGGATGTTGTGAACACCTGACAGACACATCTTGATGACTACTTGATAGTTTAGTGCACCATACTTTACGGCTTAGAATCGGGATTCCAATGATGTTTTGAACGCCATAAGACATATGAGATGTTCCAAGAGCTGAAATTGGGATTTCAGGCTCATGCCCGTGTTGAGAGGTGTGAGACCTCTGACAAGTTCTTTAGCCAACAAGATGGAGGAGAATACCTCAGCTAGTGAGCATGTGCTCAGAATTTCTGGGTGCTACAATCACTTAAATCAAGTGGGAGTTAAACTTCCAGATAAGATAGTGATTGATAGAGTTGTCTAGCCACTATCACTAAGCTACTAGATCTTCATGATGAACTATGACATGCAAGGGATGGAGTTGATCCCGGAGCTGTTCGCGGTGCTTAGGACCGCAAAAGGTAGAAATCAAGAAGGAGCATCAAGTGTTGATGGTTTAACAAGACCACTGGTTTCAAGAAGGGCAAGGGCTAGAAGGGAAACTTCATGGATGGCAAACCAGTTGCCGCTCCAGTGAAGGAACCCAAGGTTGAACCCAGACCCGAGACTAAGTGCTTCTATTGTAAGGGGAACGGTCACTGGTAGCGGAATTACCCCAAATGCATGGTAGATAAGAAGGCTGGCAACTTCAACAAAGTATATACGTGTTATTAATGTGTACCTCACTAGTACTCCTGGTAGCACCTGGATATTGGATACCAGTTCAGTTACTATTATTGGTGACTTGAAGCAAAAGCTACGGACTAAACGGAGACTGGCTAAGGGCGAGGTGACGATGTGTGTTGGAAGTGTTTCCAAAGTTGATGAGATCACCATCGCACGCTCCATCTGCCTTCGGGATTAGTATTGAACCTAGATAAATGTTATCAGGTGTCTACATTGAGCATGAATATGATTAGATCATGTTCATTGCAATACGGTTATTCATTTAAATTAGATAATAATGGTTATTCTATTTACATGAATAATACCTTTCATGGTCATGCACCCTATGTGAATGGTTCATTGAATCTCGGTCGTGGTAATACACATGTTCACGCCAAAAGATGTAGAGTTAATAATGATAGTACCACTTTCTTGTGGCACTGCCGCTTAGGTCATATTGGCATAAGATGCATGAAGAAACTCCATGTTGATGGATGTTTGGAGTCACTTGATTTTGAATCGCTTGACACATGCGAGCCATGCCTCATGGGCAGGATGACTAAGACCCGTTTTCAGGTACAATGAAACGGGCAAGTGACTTGTTGGAAATCATGCATGCTGATGCGTGTGATCCAATGAGAATTGAAGCGTGCGGTGGATATCGCTATTTTCTCATCTTCACTGACGATTTGAGTAGATATAGGTATATTTACTTAATGAAGCACAAGTCTGAAACATTTGAAAAGTTCAAGCGATTTCAGAGTGAAGTTAAGAATCATCATAACAATAAGATCATGTTCCTACGATCTGATCAAAAGGGGATTTTCTGAGTTATGAGTTTGGCAATCACTTAAGACATTGTGGAATTGTTTCACAGTTGAAGCCACCTGGAACTAAGGATGGCAATTTTATCCATGGACATGGATACCCATGGATGTCCAACCCGAATGGATAGGGTTTGGATATGCTTTTGCGCCCATGGGTAGCGTCCAAACCCGACCCGATTACTCGTGGATAGGGCATGGACATAATCTTGTACCCATGGATATATCCAAACCCGACCCGATCGTCTGACTTAACGAGCAATATTCTGCTACCCCTACCCCATAGTCACATGTTCCGCTATAAGTTTATCCTTTATATAAAACATCCAAAAGAAATTACACAATCCCCACCGTAACATACTCCAACGCACCTTCTCATCCTATTATCTACACTAATTAAATGACTTGTTGTTGAGAATCGGTGCCATCTCCTTGAGTTACTCCTCTCATAGCCCTAGAGGAGGCCGCCGCTGCCAGCTGCTACCCCCATGTAAGGTGGATCGCTGCAGCAGCCACTACTGGCCTGCGACAACCCAGCTCCATCTTCGCTTTTCCACACATGCATTGATGCATGGCCGCAGTAGTGGGACAATGCAAGGGCTATGACTGCACGGCGGGGAGTGAGCACGCTAATGGAGAGTGCACATTGTGCAATGAGTTATGTCTTATGTATAGGTCTTGAGAGGACCCAATGGATATCCAATGGGTATGGATATCCATCGGATTTGGACATGGTCATAATTTTTCGCCCATGGATTTTTTTATGGATGGGCTGGGACTGCCTTCATGAATATGGATATGGATTTGGTATTGATCAACCCGACCCATTGCCATCCTTACCTGGAACACCACAAGGTAATGGTGTGTCCGGACGTCGTAATCGAACCCTATGAGATATGGTGCGATCTATTATGTCTCTTACCAATCTACCGTTTTCATTTTGAGGTTATGCGTTAGAGACAGCTGCATTCACTTTAGATAGGACACCATCTAAGTCCGTTGAGACGACGTCATATGATCATTGGTTTGGCAAGAAACCAAAGTTGTCCTTTCTTAATGTTTGTGGATGCGATGCTTAGGGCTTCAGCCGGAGAAGCTCAAACCCAAAGCGGACAAACACATCTTCATAGGATACCCAAGGGTGACAGTTGGGTATACCTTCTATCTCAGATCCGAGGGCAAATTGGTTTTCGCTAAGAACGGGTCCTTTCTCAAGAAGGAGTTTCTCTCGAAAGAATTGAGTGGGAGGAAGATAGAACTTGATGAGGTTTTCGAACCTTTACTTCAACCAGAGAGTGATGCAACACAGAAAGATGTATTCTGTGGCGCCTACGTCTGTTGAAGAGGAAGTTAATGATAGTTATCATGAAGCTTCGGATCAAGTTGCTATCGAACCTCATAGGTCGACAAGGATATGTACTACTCCTGAGTGGTACGGTAATCCTGTCTCAGATATCATGTTGTTGGACAACAATGAACCTACGAGCTATGGAGAAGCGATGGTGGGCCCGTATTCCGACAAATGGTTAGAAGCCATGAAATCCGAGATAGGATCCATGTATTAGAACAGAGTATGGACTTTGGTGGACTTGCCCGATGATCAGCGAGCCATTGAGATAAATGGATCTTTAAGAAGAAGACGGACGTGGGCGGTAATGTTACCGTCTATAAAGCTCGACTTGTGGGAAAGAGTCTTTTCACAAGTTCAAGGAGTTGACTACGATGAGAATTTCTCACCCGTAGCGATGTTTAAGTCCGTCGGAATCATGTTAGCATTAGCTGTATTTTTCGATTACAAAATCTGACAGATGGATGTCAAAACAAGTTTTCTTACCAGTCTTCGTAAGAAAGAGTTGTATGTGATACAATCAAAGGTTTTGTCGATCCTAAGGATGCTAAAAAGTATGCTGGCTCCAGCAATCCTTCTATGGACTAGAGCAAGCATCTCGGAGTCGGAATATATGCTTTGATGGAGTGATCAAAGCTTTTAGGTTTATACAATGTTTGCTAGAAACTTGTATTTACAAGAAAGTGAGTGGGAGCACTACAACATTTCTGATAAGTATATGTGGATGACATATTCAAAATGATGTAGAATTTCTGGAAAGCATAAACAGTTGTTTGAAGAGTGTTTTTCAAAGGAAGACCTGGATAAATTTGCTTACATATTGGGCATCAAGATCTATAGAGATAGATCAAAATGCCTGATGATACTTTCAAAGAACGCACACCTTGACATGTTTTTGAAGGAGTTCAAAATAGATCAGTCAAAGAAGGGGTTCTTACCTGAGTTGTAAGGTGTGAAGTTGAGTAAGACTCAAAGATTGACCACGATAGAAGAAAGAGGAAGGACGAAGGTCGTCCCCTATGCTCTTGTCATAGGCCCTATACGGTATGCCATGCTGAGTACCGCACCTGATGTGTGCCTTGCCACATGTCTGGCAAGAGGGTACAAAGGTGATCTAGGACTGGATCACCAGATAGTGGTCAAAATTGTCCTTAGAGGAATAAGGAAATGTTTCTCCGTTATGGAGATGATAAAGAGTTCGACGTAAAGAGTTACATCGATGCAAGCTTAGCACCTATCCGGATAGCTCTGAGTAGAGATACCGGATACGTATAATGGAGCAACAATTTGGAATAGCTCCAAGTGGAACGTGGTAGCAGCATCTACGATATGACATAAAGTTTTGCGAAATACATAGGGATCTGAATATGGCAAGACCCGTTAACTACAACCTCTCTCACAAGCATAACATGATCAAACCCAGAACTCATTGAGTGTTAATCACATAGTGATGTGAACTAGATTATTGAGTCTAGTAAACTCTTTGGATGTTGGTCACATGGCGATGTGACCTGTGAGTGTTAATCACATGGCGATGTGAACTAGATTATTGACTCTAGTGCAAGTGGGAGATTGTTGGAAATATGCCCTAGAGGCAATAATAAATTGGTTATTATTATATTTCCTTGTTCATGATAATCGTTTATTATCCATACTAGAATTGTATTGATAGGAAACTCAGATACATGTGTGGATACATAGACAACACCATGTCCCTAGTAAGCCTCTAGTTGACTAGCTCGTTGATCAATAGATGGTTACGGTTTCCTGACCATGGACATTGGATGTCGTTGATAACGGGATCACATAATTAGGAGAATGATGTGATGGACAAGACCCAATCCTAAGCCTAGCACAAAGATCGTGTAGTTCGTATGCTAAAGCTTTTCTAATGTCAAGTATCATTTCCTTAGACCATGAGATTGTGCAACTCCCGGATACCGAAGGAGTGCTTTGGGTGTGCCAAACGTCACAACATAACTGGGTGGCTATAAAGGTTCACTACAGGTATCTCCGAAAGTGTCTGTTGGGTTGGCACGACTCGAGACTGGGATTTGTCACTCCGTGTAAACAGAGAGGCCCACTCGGTAGGTCATCATCATAATGTGTACAATGTGACCAAGGAGTTGATCATGGGATGATGTGTTATGGAACGAGTAAAGAGACTTGCCGGTAACAAGATTGAACAAGGTATTGGGATACCGACGATCGAATCTTGGGCAAGTATCGTACCGATAGACAAAGGGAATTGAATACGGGATTGATTGAATCCTCGACATCGTGGTTCATCCGATGAGATAATCGTGGAACATGTGGGAGCCAACATGGGTATCCAGATCCCACTGTTGGTTATTGGCCTGAGATTTGTCTCGGTCATGTCTGCATGGTTCCCGAACCCGTAGGGTCTACACACTTAAGGTTCGATGACGCTAGGGTTATTAGGAAGACTTGTATGTGATTACTGAATGTTGTTCGGAGTCCTAGATGAGATCCCGGACATCACGAGGAGTTCCGGAATGGTCCGGAGGTAAAGATTTATATATGGAAAGTTGTTGTTCGGGTTTCGGGAAAAGTTCGGTTTTTTTCGGTATTGTACCGGGAAGCTTCCGGAAGGTTCCGGAGGATTCCGGAGGTCCGGAAAATGTTCCACCACATCCAATACAGCAGCATGGGCTGTAAGGGGGCGCCCTAACCTTAATGGGCCAAGGGCACCAGCCCCCCCCCAAGGCCCATGCGCATGGGAGAGGGGAAACCCTAAGGGGAGGGCCTCCACTTGACTTGGGAGGCACTCCTCCCCCCTTGGCCGCCGCCCCCAACCCTGGATGGGATCTAGGGGGGCCGGCCCCCTCTCTCCCCACCTATAAATTTGAGGGGTGGGAGGGCGGCCACACCCTTGAACCTGGCGCAGCCCCTCCCCTCCAATACCTCTCCTCCTTCGCGTGAGCTTGGCGAAGCCCTGCCGGAGAACTGCCACTCCATCACCACCACGCCGTCGTGCTGCTGTTGGACTCTCTTCCTCAACCTCTCCCTCCTCCTTGCTGGATCAAGGCGTGGGAGACGTCTCCGTTCCGTATGTGTGTTGAACGCAGAGGTGCCGTCCGTTCAGCGCTAGGATCATCTGTGATTTGGATCACGACGAGTACGACTCCATCAACCCCGTTCACTTGAACGCTTCCGCTTAGCGATCTACAAGGATATGTAGATGCACTCTCCTTCCCCTTGTTGCTAGATTACTCCATAGATTGATCTTGGTGATGCGTAGAAAATTTTAAATTTCTGCTACGGTCCCCAACAGGTGCAACATTACTCCTAACATTTGTAATATCAGTTTGAAACTTGTAATATTGTTGTGTCCTATTCCTGCATTTTCAAAATCCTGTGAATCAAACAGGTCCTGAGTTGGTGATGATGTTGTGCCTCCCATCTTTCACCTACAGCCATCGGATCTAGATCTGACGCATCCAAACCAAGCTTCTCCATTTTTGCAAAAAGATGCCCGCACTTGTTCCCTATTTACAAACAACTCCTTGTATCTCACTATCGGTGTCAAAACCGGCGGATCTCGGGTAGGGTGTCCCGAACTGTGCGTCTAGGCCAGATGGTAAAAGGAGGCAAGGGACACGAAGTTTTACCCAGGTTCGGGCCCTCTTGATGGAGGTAAAACCCTACGTCCTGCTTGATTAATATTGATGATATGGGTAGTACCAGAGTAGATCTACCACGAGATCGGAGAGGCTAAACCCTAGAAGCTAGCCTATGGTATGATTGTTGTTCTGTATATTCTATCGACTAGCCTGGCCCTGGTTTTTATAATGCACTAGAGGCCTAGGTTAACAAGAGTCCTAGCCGAATATGCCGGTGGGGAGAAGTCCTTGTCTTGATCGCCAAGTCTTTGTGGAATCTTCCTTGTATGCGGCAGCTGTCCGAACTGGCCCATGAGTATACGGCCATGGGGGGCCTCGGCCCAATCTAATAGATCAGGAGACGACGTGGTGAGTACCCCCTAGTCCAGGACACCGTCCGTAGCCCCCTGAACCGGTCTTCAAGTTAGGGACACTCCTCGATTCTTCCGAACTGTTCTTCATCTTCGGTCGTCGGTCTTGAAAATTGGTTCAACAAATCTTCTTTATCTTCCATCTTGAGGATCGCCGAAATGCATTCGACGAGTTTACACGTCGGGTATCCGAGGAGCCCCTTTAAGTTTTCGGCCTTTACCAATGCCTTGTTATTTTTATGCCGCACCTCGGGTTTGAAGTTGTTCCCAGGCGGCAGCGTCCTCTTGTGTCCGAGCTCCAACACCGGACTGCATATCTGAGCTCCAACGCCGGACTATATCTGAGGTGTCATAAATCACCTTGGTTCAAAGAAGTTTGAAGGAGTTTAGCCAAGCTTAATGCCGGAAATGCTCTCTATGGAGCCAGCCACTAGCGCCCGAGCTTTATGCCGGGCTGCTTCCGAGGTGGTGCACCACCCCGAATGTGGGCCAATTTTTGTGAATAATTTTTATTGGTGCAATTTATTCTCTGCCGAGATATATAGCCAGTAGCCCTCAAGGTGTGTATCGGTCTAAAACCCGAGATGCACCTGAAGGATGACGTAAGACCGCTGATCCTAGTAGCCGCTGAGACACGGGTTGATTTGCAAAATCGGCCTGAGGATCAAGTCCAAGCTCAGCAGAATACTTCGGGACACTAAAAGCGGCATGCTCAGTCCTCGAGACTCAGGTTGGGTGCGGCCGACCAACCTGAGGATCAAAATCTCCTCGGAAACTATATTGCACATAAAAAAATTTGCATTGGACAAGCAATGCAGTAGCCCCCGAGACACTGGTCGGGTGGTAACACCAGATCAGGGGATCAATGTGCCACTTTAATATTTGTAAATAATAATCCCGAAGCCCAGTAGCCCTCGAGCCTTAATGCGGGCACGGGTGGCCGAATTAAGGATCAATATCCATAGTAAAATCACAAATTATGTGTACTGACTCTATGTATCCAAGTACTTTACATCATTAATGCTCGGATCCGCATTGTACAAAACTTTGTTGACCGACCATCGGCTTCCACCTCCTCGGCCAGTAGCCGAGGAGTGTTTGTCCTACTTTATAAAGCCTTTATGAGGGCAAATATTTACAACAAACAAGGCAATCTGGCCATACGGTTTTATAAACAAAGGTACGCAGAGGGTTATATTATTGTTTAACAGAAGAAATGTCTTCCAAAGAAAATAGTCCCGCTATCGGTTCCTTTCTTTGGGTTGTTATGCTAAGCATGATCATTAAACCTCAGCTCTAATGTAAGAGCAAAATATTGAGGATTTAGTTTGGCAGGCCAGTTAATAGCCCCCGGTAGTGTTCGGCGAGAGTCGGGGTCAAGCCGTAAACACTTCGGCCAATGTTATGAATGGCCCATCATTTAACATAGTCATCGGATCGCTGACCAGTTTACGCTTATTGTGAAAGTCAGTTTTCGGCTTTCTCCACTGAGGTGCTTAACCATGTGAGCTGGAAGCATAATTGCAGTGGTTCTCCCTTTGCACACCTAGCCGAACAAAACGGAACGTAGGAAGCAAGTGCAGGAGTCGGGCAACCCAACTATTGACCGAAGACACAATTCGAAACCGATGCATATATAGCAATATCTGAGAATGTTTTTGCCGAATCCCTAAAGGTGTCTGGCGTTGCACTGCGAGACTAATGCTGGAAAAGCACAAATAGTTTAAAAGTGCCAAAAAGCTTGGAAAACCAAGAAACGTCAGTAAAAACATGACGTCCGAACAATATCAAGTGTTCGGTGCCAATCCGAAAGTTGGTCTTAGAAAAAAGAAGTGCTTCTGTCGTGCTTTAACATGATACATCCTATCTCAAGACTTCGAGTGGGTCAGCCTACGGCTTCAACCTCCTATCCCGAGGGCGGAGTACTTCTCATCAGGCCAGTTTAGCAAACTAAACTCTAGCGGCTTTGAGAGAGAAATTAGGCTCCCCGGCTAGGGACCGCACACTCGTGTCGAAAAAAGGAGTGATAAATAATAATAATAAAACTTTGCAACGACTAAGAAGAAGAACACTTTTTATAAAATGGCTCAAATAAACTTAAGAGCCCCCCAAGTGACTTGGGTAGAAGAATGATTGCATGTACCGAAGTACTTATATCATATCTATGTTCAACCGAACTTTAAACGCGTCTTAACCGACCGTCAGCTTCTCCCTCTTCGGTCAAGGACCGAAAAGTGTTATGTACTCCATCGGTCGAGAATATCGACGGTGTTTCCAATAACCAGGCAATCAGGCCATAAGGCTGTAACAGACAAAGCGCGCTCAGGGAACTTATGCTATATTATCGTGAAGTGTAAGAAGCATCTTCGAAGAAAATAGTACCCCCACCGATACCTTTCTTCGGTGCTCATTGTTATTATGAGACTTGTGCAATAGATTTTTTGTACTCATGAGTTCCGTTGTGTGCCGCCCATCATTGAAAACTATAAGAGCGCTAGCTTTCGGCTTCACCCAGTCTGAGGTCCGGCTCGGGCGACTCGATTTTGACAATCACAGAGGTGCTCCCTTTACTCCCTAGCCGAACAATCAGGAACGTAGGGGTAAACACAGGAGCGAGGCAACCCAGCTTGCAAATCGCTTAAGTCAATATGGTGCATATTGTGGCGTAACACACAAACAAGGAACGAAGTCGTACAAGTATAATCATATGCAAGTGGAAAAGCTTCATGAAGGAGGCCCCCAAATGAATTGGGTATTTGAATTTATGCGTCACAAACAAAGTTTGGACAAGGAAAATTTTTACAAGCAACTTTTTTCCAAAAAAGTATAATGCTTGGTCGAACCGAACACAAGTTAGAAATGAAAGCTTTGAGCATGAAAGCGACTTAGCTGGTTAATGTGTTCGGTATTGATGACGCGGTCCGAGCTTGATGCGGGGCAAGGTTCCATCCCCCAAGCTGGTCCTGAGGTGGCGGAGCAGAGAGCTCAACACGCCGAAGTAGTGACATAGCACGGTCAATGCAGACCGGCAGAGTGATGCCAAAGTCCCCGGATCATTTTCCTGTGCACAAAAAATAGTGCAAACCGGAGATAATAGTAATAATGATAATTAAAAAAATGTTGCATAATAAATAATTTATGCAAAGTGAGGAATAGAAGAAATATGGCCTGGCGCCAAAGTCAATGTCGATGCAGGGCGTCGGCGTGATGTAGTAAAGGCGTGGCAAAGCCTGAATTCACAAGTCGGTCCGAGCTCCGGATGCGGCGTTCGCCGGACTATGTACGAAAACTGATTGAACCACCTCACGACCGTCGTTAATGCGGTCACCATTTGATAGACCTGTGTACATATCATGGACAAACCAGAGTAATAATTCCTTGGGAAAAATGAACCCAAACAAGCAAAAAATACTAGGATTAATAGCACCTGGTTTATTTGTTGTAGCAATCCGAAGGAAGGTGATTCCCAAAATTGGGACTCGCTCCGCACACCCATTGCCTGATGGGCGATAAAACAACGGCATGACAATGCTGGTAAAGGTTGACTCGCCGAGGCAAAGCCCTCGGCCCAGCTAACGTGACGGAGCTGGTCGGCTAGTGACGTCGAACTGTCCAGAGTAGGTTGATGAAGAGATGGCGAAGCCCTCGATCCAGCCGAGATGTCGAAGCCTCGACGTCAGCCGATGAGTCAAAGTAGGTCGGCGTGATGGACACCATCTTGAAGAAGCAATAGTGCGGCCCTGTCGATGCAGGTCGTGACGTGGTCGATGCTGGCTTGATGAAGCGACCGTGCAGCGATGCCGGTATACCCGCTCCGTGTAATTCGTGGGGCAACGATGTGGATGATGATTTATCCTTCGCGATGCCGGACTCTTGTTCGGCTTGCCGAGATGATGATCCGAAGAAGTTGAGCTCGGCTAAAGTGACGACGTGTCTAGCACAGGTCGGCAGCCGTGGAGTAATATTGCCGGACTGGTTTGACACCAGCATGATGTTGAAGATCATGTTCAAAAGATCTTAAAGTTAGTGGGATGTGTTCGGGAACAAAACACAATACCCCATACAAAACTTCCTTCAAAAGGGATGTCCGAAATCCCGTTCATAAAAAAGATGAACTCGGGTCGGATTCGTTTTCGCGCAGAAAACAGATCCGAAAAGTGATGCACTAATCGGAAGGTTCCCGGAGTTTGGACGGTCGGATCGAGCTGAAATGTTGAGAGGTGGTAGATATAGGAATTACGCAGCCGGTCAACGGTTGGATCTTCCAAAGGACGTCCGAGCTAGAAGCTGGACACCACGCCCTAAACTCATCCAAATTCCCATCCAGATTTGACAGGGCTCCGATATATCGTGGATTGCCAGAGATTCCTTCCTCGGAACTCGACGAAATTTTCCACAGTTGTTATAGACTCGATTCTACACAATTCCACTGAAGCGATCGTCAAAGCGATACTCGAGGAGGTGATGGCGGCAGATACGAGTTTGCTGTCCAAAAAAACAGAACGGTCGCTTGAGGGCAATGTTGATGTTGAGCCCCCGAGCTCCATAGATGATTCCTCCATGATCTTTATAGAGATCGGAGTTGATGTTTGATGAAGGCCCTCGTTCGAACATGGTGATACGAACACGGGGCGCAATTCTTGGTCGAACCAAGGTGACCAGTCGAACTGGTGACGAAGACGCTGAAGTCGCAGTTGATCTGCAGGCGAGCCATCGATCCTTTTCTCGATCACACAGCGGAACTCTCAATGAAAGCACCAATGTCGGTGTAAAAACCGGCGGATCTCGGGTAGGGGGTCCTGAACTGTGCGTCTAGGCCGGATGGTAACAGGAGGCAAGGGACACGAAGTTTTATCTAGGTTCGGGCCCTCTTGATGGAGGTAAAACCCTACGTCCTGCTTGATTAATATTGATGATATGGGTAGTACAAGAGTAGATCTACCACGATATCGGAGAGGCTAAACCCTAGAAGCTAGCCTATGATATGATTGTTGTTCTGTATATTCTATCGACTAGCCTGGCCCTGGTTTATATAATGCACCAGAGGCCTAGGTTAACAAGAGTCCTAGCCGAATACGCTGGTGGGGAGAAGTCCTTGTCTTAATCGCCAAGTCTTTGTGGAATCTTCCTTGTATGCGGCAGCTGTACGAACCGGTCCATGAGTATACGGCCATGGGGGGCCTCGGCCCAATCTAATAGATTGGGAGATGACATGGTGAGTACCCCCTAGTCCAGGACACCGTCACTCACAATCAGCCTTATCTCCTTCCCACCACATCTAGAAGGCCATGGAAAAATCTGGCGCGATGGCCGCTGCCGGAGCCGTCCACCCCCAATCTTGGTGTTCTGTGCAATGCACGGGCATCTATGCACGGGAAATTATGTCGAACAGGGCTAGTTGTAAGCGGACTAGCTCTACAGCCATGATGATAGTGATTGCAGACAGTGAGGCTAACTATGGTATGCCGAACACGGCGCCTATACTCAGGTGTCATCTCCGACGCAGGGTCTTGTCACTTCACTGTGAGGAGCAGCACGTAATAATTTGACCAACGGGTAGTATAGTGCTAGTACTTCTACTACTACATTGGTAGAACTACTACTAGTACTAGTAGCACCACCGTCTGGATTTAGGAGTACTACCACGTCCATCTGGACTTTAGTATTTGACTAGCAATATCTAGTAATGCATGTCACAAAAATTGTACTACCCCCTCTGTAAATAAATACATGGTGTTTTATTCCTATCGGCGAGAGAACTTAATGTTTTTTGCTAACTAGAGTACTAATAGGATTACATGCAATGAACTAAACACTTCATGTCATGTTTGGTAGTCTCAAGTCATTGAAAGCATGCACGGCCCACATCTCTCATTGGTTGATATGTCACGAAATAAGAAACAAGGAGGGAGTTAATGCACCGTGCCTAAGTATTTTGGGATTATTTGGTTTTCGTAAGGTGACTTACACAACATTTTTGTTTACATGCATTAACATTTTATTAGTTAAATCAAAGGTCAAAACTTGGCGCAAAATGCAAAGGGGACCTGTCGGTGTCAAAACCGGCGGATCTCGGGTAGGGGGTCCCGAACTGTGCGTCTAAGGTGGATGGTAATAGGAGGCAGGGGACACAATGTTTTACCCAGGTTCGGGCCCTCTTGATGGAGGTAAAACCCTACGTCCTGCTTGATTAATATTGATGATATGGGTAGTACAAGAGTAGATCTACCACGAGATCGGAGAGGCTAAACCCTAGAAGCTAGCCTATGGTATGATTGTATGTTGTCCTACGGACTAAAACCCTCCGATTTATATAGACACCGGAGAGGTTAGGGTTACACAAGGTCGGTTACAAAGGAGGAGATACACATATCCGTATTGCCTAGCTTGCCTTCCACGCCAAGTAGTGTCCCATCCGAACACGAGACGAAGTCTTCAATCCTGTATCTTCATAGTCTAACAGTTCGGCCAATGGAGATAGTCCAGCTGTCCGAAGACCCCCTAATCCAGGACTCCCACAGTAGCCCCTGAACTAGGCTTTCAATGACGATGAGTCCGGCGCGCAGTATTGTCTTCGACATTGCAAGGCGGGTTCCTCCTCCAAATATACCACGGAAGAATTTGAATATAAGGATAGTGTCCGACCCTGCAAAATAAGTTCCACATACCATCGTAGAGAGAATAATATTTCCACAAATCCAATTTGCTGACTTTTTTTGGCAACACGACATTATGTCATAGCTCGGTGATTATTCGAACCGTTTCCTTTAACTAGCCCCGCACATAACGCGAGGCAGTTTTTTGACACATCTTGTCAAAGCAGAGATCGTGTCCCCTTATTACGGGATTCTCATCAATACGGGCATGGGTAACCCAACCGTCTCTAGGACTCCTAGATAATAGGCAGGTCCCAAACGGCTACGGAGAGGACGCTTGATATTCACCCTCTTTATAAAGGGACAAGGCTTTTACTTTTTCCCCTCCCGTGCTCAATCAAATCCTTCCCCCGCCTCGAGTTCTAACACCCAAAGCCCAGGTCAGGTGCTCTGGACCTTCAATCATGTCCGGATCTAGCCTTCAAGGCCGATAGATGCCCTCCTCCGTTACGGAAGAAGACATCAAGAAGTTGAGGGAGGCCAGGTACCTGACCGCCGAGGTTTCGCATCGGCTGCCTGCCCGAGGGCAGGTCGTCCCTACTCCTGAACCCAACGAAGACGTCGTGTTCATCTCCCACTTCCTTCTAGGACTAGGCCTCACTCTGGATCCCTTCATTAGGGGGTTGATGTTTTACTACGGGCTAGATTTCCACGATCTAGCCCCGGACTCCTTTCTCCATATCTCGGCATTTATTGTCGTATGCGAGGCCTTCCTCCGCATTACCCCTCACTTCGGCCTGTGGCTCAAGACCTTTGACGTGAAGCCGAAGATGATCTAGGGGCAGCATGTAGGGTGCGGAGGCACATTAATAAGCAGGATCACCGGAGCTCCATGGCCAAAGGGTTCTATTCCAGAGGTGTCCGGATTATGGCAACGGGAGTGGTTTTACATCACAGCTCCCAGAAGTGCCAAGTGGGTGGCTACCCCTGCTTTCCGCTCAGGCCCCCACCACAACTGATGTCATGGATTAGCAGAGGGCTGAGCTGGGGTCCCGCCAAGGACATGCCAGTAATGCAAAGCTGCATCCAAAATCTCTTCGAAGGAGATTTCAGTTTGATTATGGTGGCGCAAGTCATGCTGGTTCGTCGAGTCCAGCCTTGCAAACACCGGCCCCTCCGCATGTGGGAGTTCAACCCAGAAAGGCCATGTATTATTCAAAATTTCCTCGGCCTGACGCACGAGGAGATGTACAAATCATTCTTCGGACCCCAAATAGACTGTCCGGATACCACCGAGGACGTGGGCCTGAGCAGCAACCATACCGCCGACCAAGTAAGTAATCCTTTAGCCGAACACACCGTCTTTTATTTACCATGACGTCATTCTGAGAAGTCGCTCTTTGACCAGGACTGGCTAACAAAGGCGAAGATGACTCGGTGTTCGGCCCCCCTTCCTGAGGGTTTGGAGAATCCGGTACTAGAAAAGAAGCTCGAGCTAGCACCCTGCCCGGAGCCCTCGAAGGAAGATAAAGGGGGGAATAATGAGGTTGAAAGTGGGCCCCCATCGCTACCAATTCCAACCGAGGGAATGAGCACCTCCGTGAAGGAGGATAACCGAGGAGAATAATCCGACCTTCTCTCGCTTCGGGGAAGGAAGAGGACTGCCTCTGAAGATCCGGAAACCGAGGCTTCCAAACGGGAGAAGAAGTCTCCACTAGAGGGTCCTGCCTTGGAGGGTGCTTTTGCCGCACAAAGTCCGCACGAGGATCAGCCCTCCAACAAGCTGTAAGTAATCAGAAAGTACTTTAATAGTGGAGATATACTACCTTACCTCTGAGGAAAATAACCGAAGCGTCTATCTTGCATTTCGGATCTTAGCCCTTCTCAGCAGAGCTCGTCTTCAGGGGATCTTCTTCCGGAGATGATGGAGAGCGAAACACCTCCCCCAGAATCCCCCGCTCAAGAAGCGGGCGACCTTGAAGTGTCGTCGCGGAGGGCCTCTCCGGATCCGGTGAGGCCAGAAGATAATCCTATAGTCACCCGAAGTCCCCAGCGTCCGGCTCTTGAAGAGAGCAAACAAAAGAGTCCGGCACCGTCTGGTATGCGGTCGGACATACTGAGGGAGCTGTTGGAGCGAGCGGCCATCTCAGAAGAACACCATACGTTGATGGGTATAATGATGGAAATAATTTCGTCCGCCGAAAGCGGATTGCATGGAGCCTTTATGAGTCTACTGATGGGCTTTGAGGTACGTGAAATGATATACTTTTTGGTAGTACCACACATTTTTAGGTGTGCCCTTTGTAGATAGTATCCCTTGAGACTGTGGTCGTCGTCGAGAACGGCGGCGAACAGAGGATCATAGTCCCAGGTAATAATCACACCGCTTTATGTGCAGGTGATGGGAGCTCCGGTGGCTGGCCAGACTAATGAGTTTGCCGAACTAAAGCGGCAACTAGATGCGGCAGATGCCGACATCGAGCTTGTTAACAAGCGGCTTGACGAGGCATAGGGTAAGTAAAGTTTTTCCGGTCAACATCACATAGTAAGAGCAGCATGATGCCAGTATCTTTAATATGTTGTGACTGCAGACGGAGCTGCCACCATGGAAACCCTGTGGGTGGAACTTGTCCAAGCCAAAGAACAAGCGAGGATTAGTAATGCGGCTGCTTTGAAGGCGGCCGAAGAGTTGAAAGCTGAGAAGGCCGCGCATTGTGAGAGCAAAGAGAAGATGGCCAAGATGGCCATAAAGTCAAAAGACACTACCGACAGTTGCTAGTTCCTTGAAAAAGAAAACAAAGCGAAGGCAATGAACCTTGAAAAGGCCACAATGGCGAACAAAGACACCCGCTCTGCTATGAGAGCGAAGGAGGAGCTGCATGAAGCCGGGGATATTGCGGCTGGGAAGCCCTTTATGCTGCGGAGGAAGTTCAGAGATCCGCGATATGCCCCTCTGGATCGGCTGTGGAGTTCGGCAGACGCATATATGGACTTGGCGGCGAGCGTTATCGATGCGGCCAAATACTTCTGAGATCAAACAGACGTGAAGTGGACAAGCTGTTCTGGTCGCAATTTAATGTTCCAGAGCGTCCGCTTCCGTTGACTAATCAGCTAGCCGAATGGGCCAAATTCAATAGGTTGTCCGGACTCGCCATGAGGTCTGTCATTGATCAGCTGTGGCCGGAAAAGCCGAAGCCGAACAACTATTTCAGCTTAGTGCAGCAGTTCCTTGGTGTGGTGCCATGCATCAATGCGATGAAGAGGTCGGCGTGCATAGAAGGCTCGCGGATGGCCCTTGCCCGTGTTAAAGCATACTGGGCGGAGATGGATGCCACCACTGTTGCGGCGTAGGGTTCGGCCATAGGCCGAGTGGCTGCCGAGCACTATTTCGAAGAGGTTCTCGAGGGTGCTCGTTTGATAGAGGCCCAGTGCTCGAAGAATATTATGTTTGAGTGACATGTATTCCCATTGTAAACACAATGTTTTTATGAAATTTATTAAGGCCGTGTTTATACTTTTGCCTGAAAGTAATATGGTGCCTCCTGTGCGGCCGTTTATGTATACATGTGTATAACCTGAAAGATTACAGTCGTCGGCTTCAGCCCCCACGCATATAATGCGGAGGTGTTCACAGAAGATGCTTGTTCACACTTAACCCAGTGTCTTGGTCCTATTAAGGAGGTGATAGCGCAGCGAACGAGGCAACCGGACTATAATGCTTTAACACTTTCACTTAGCCATAGGAGTTTGACGCTGGGGCTACTATATAGCCCCTTGTGGCCCCGCACTCTCCCGGATTCGGGGTGCGTACATGCCTGGCCGGGAAATGGCCCTTCATTAAGGCGGAGGAATTCTAACATTCCAATAGGTCATCGAGTGGTTGACCAGTCTCGCGCTATATCATGACAGTCAGTTTTCGGCTTTCTCTACTGAGGTGCTCGTCCGGACGAACCAGGGCACAATCACAGTAGTTCTCCTGGTGTTGCCTTAGCCGATAGAACGGAACGTAAGGCACCAAAACACAGGAGCCGGGCAAACCCAACATTTGACCAAAGACATGATTCGGAGCTGATGCATATAAGGCCAAACTCACGATGCCGAACACTCCCTATGGTATTCGGTCTTTATGGTATAAACTGGGCCTAAATAGTGCCCTTTGTAGGAAGCCCCTTGTGTCCAGGTACGGGCGTTTATTCTGACGTGGCCACATGCCAAGACGTCAGCATCCTTCTCAATTGTATTTGAGAATCTGAGGGATGTATATCAACAAGAGACAGTAAAAAAGGTTTACGCAGGGTCTTAATCTAAAAAGAATCCTTGGAGCGGGTCCCTGCTGCACGTCTGCGCCTGTGTCTCCGTTGTGCCGTATCCTGGACGGGTGTAGCACGATGGTCATCTGTAAAAGAGAGGAACTTAGGTGAAAAGTTGTCGTGCAAAAAGGTAATTTTTAAAGAAACCATGTATAATTAAAGATGAGTAAAAATTGCCACTTGTCTGTGCGCATTGAGCTCCTTATATTTGTAATAGGGGTGTGGCCATCAATCCGGAATGAATTATATGTAGCTACGCCGGACTCGTCTAACCATCTCAGTGGTCTTGACGACCTATCAAATGCTTTAGTTGGTGAGGCCGTTTTTAGTGTGCGGCTGCCAAGGCAATCGCACTCTCTTCGGCGCGCAAATATCGCTCAATATTTCCATTCACTGTAATGATGCCATGTGGACCGGGCATCTTGAGCATGAGGGAGGCGTAATGCGGTATTGCATTAAAGCGAGCAAAAGCTTCGCGTCCAAGTAGTGCTTGATAGCCGCTTTGGAACGGAGCAATGTGGAAGGTTAAATGTTTGCTACGGAAGTTACCGGGGAAGCCGAATATAACCTTTAGTAGCAGGGAACCCGTGTAGTGAGCCCCTGGGCCGGGTGTTACTCCTTTAAAGGTAGTGTTGCTATGGCAAATTTTCGTTGGGTCTATCCCCATTTCGCGGATTGTATCCTGGTATATCAGGTTTAGACTATTGCCACCGTCCATCAGGACTCGTGTAAAGTGGTATCCGTTAATTACTGGGTCTAATACCCAGGGCAGCCCATCCTGCACGCCGGATACTTGCTGAGTAATCATGATGGTCGAAGGTGATCAGTTGAGACGACCAGTGGCAGGACTCCGCGGTGATAGGCCCTTGGGCATATTTTTCTGGGAGTGTCATTTTGTTTCTCCCCTTGATCACGTGTAGCACGTTGACTATTTTGACTTCTGGTGGAAACTTCTTTTGTTCCCCAGTGTCTTGCTTGGGAGGCTCATCCTTGTCTTCGCCTGGTGTATCCTCCCCCTTGTGTACGGCGTTGAGCTTGCCGGACTGCTTGAAGACCCAACATTCTCTATGGGTATGATTAGCAGGTTTACCGGGGGTGCTATGGATCTGACATACTTGGTCCAGAATTTTGTTTAGGCTGGACGGTTCATCTCTGGCGCCTTTAGAGGGCGGCTTTTGCTGACTTGGCCGAGAGCTTTTGAATCCGGCGTTTGATACGTCTCCAACGTATCTATAATTTTTGATTGCTCCATGCTATATTATCTACTGTTTTAGGCAATATTGGGCTTTATTATCCACTTTTATATTAGTTTTGGGACTAACCTATTAACTGGAGGCCCAGCCCAGATTTGCTGTTTTATGCCTATTTCAGTGTTTTGAAGAAAAGGAATATCAGACGGAGTAGAAACGGAACGAAATCATCTTGAGAAGTTATTTTTGGAAGGAAACACACCTGATGGACTTGGACCCCACGTCAAGGAAGAAACGAGGTGCTCACGAGAGTGGGCCCCCCCCCCCTAGGGTGCGCCCCCCTGTCTCGTGGGGCCCTCGTGGCTCCCCTGACGTACCTCCTGCACCCATATATACCTACGTGACCTAAAACTTCCAGAACGCAGAATAGATCGGGAGTTCCGCTGGCAGAAGCCTCCGTAGCCACCAAAACTCAACCGGAACCCTGTTCCAGCACCCTGCCGGAGGGGGGAACCCTCACCGGTGGCCATCTTCATCATCCCGACGCTCTCCATGACGAGGAGGGAGTAGTTCCCCCTCGGGGCTGAGGGTATGTACCAGTAGCTATGTGTTTGTTCTCTCTCTCTTTCTCGTGTTCTTGAGATGATACGATCTTGATGTATCGCGAGCTTTGCTATTATAGTTGGATCTTATGTTTCTCCTCCCCCTCTTCTCTCTTGTAATGAATTGAGTTTCCCCTTTGAAGTAATCTTATCGGATTGAGTCTTTAAAGACTTGAGAACACTTGATGTATGTCTTTCCATGGATATCTGTGGTGACAATGGGATACCACGTGCCACTTGATGTATGTTGAGGTGATCAACTTGCGGGTTTCGTGACATTGGGAACCTATGAATAGGGGTTGGCACACGTTTTCGTCGTGATTCTCCGGTAGAACTTTGGGGCACTCTTTGAGGTCCTTTGTGTTGGTTGAATAGATGAATCTGAGATTGTGTGATGCATAACGTATAATCATGCCCACGGATACTTGAGGTGACAATGGAGTATCTAGGTGACATTAGGGTTTTGGTTGATTTGTGTCTTAAGGTGTTATTCTAGTACGAACTCGAGGGTTGTTTGTGACAGTTATAGGAATAGCCCAACGGATTGATTGGAAAGAATAACTTTGAGGTGGTTTTGTACCCTACCATAATCTCTTCGTTCGTTCTCCGCTATTACTAATTTTGGAGTGACTCTTTGTTGCATGTTGAGGGATAGTTATGTGATCCAATTATGTTAGTATTGTTGAGGGAACTTACACTATTGAAAGTATGAACCCTAGGCCTCGTTTCCTAGCATTACAATACCGTTTACGCTCACTTTTATCACTTGTTACCTTGCTGTTTTTATAATTTCAGATTACAAATACTATTATCTACTATCCATATACCACTTGTATCACCATCTCTTCGCCGAACTAGTGCACCTATACAATTTACCATTGTATTGGGTGTGTTGGGAACACAAGAGACTCTTTGTTATTTGGTTGCAGGGTTGCTTGAGAGAGACCATATTCATCCTATGCCTCCTACGGATTGATAAACCTTAGGTCATCCACTTGAGGGAAATTTGTTACTGTCCTACAAACCTCTGCACTTGGAGGCCCAACAACGTCTACAAGAAGAAGGTTGTGTAGTAGACATCAAGCTCTTTTCTGGCGCCGTTTTTGGGGAGGTTAGCACTTGAAGGTATATCTTTAGATCTTACAATCGAGTCTTTTAGTTTCTTGTTTTATCACTAGTTTAGTTTATAAAATAAATTGATAAAAAATGGAATTGAGTTTGTCTCATACGCTTCACCTTTTTAATATCTTTCGTGAGTATGATGGAAAGGATAATTGTGCTCAAGTGCTAGAAGAAGAAATCTATAAAATGTTTGGCACTAAATATTTGAATGATGAGCATGATTGCAATGTTGTTAGTATGAATTCCTTGAATATCCATGATGCTAATGATATGCAAAGCCACAAGCTTGGGGAAGCTATGTTTGATGAAGATGATATTTTTTGTCCCCCAAGCTTTGATGAGCAAATTTACTATGATGAAAGCATGCCTCCTATCTATGATGATTATTGTGATGACACGTATGCTTTAAAGAATAATGCTAACCATGAAACTTGTCATCTTGATCTTAATTTTCAATCACATGATAGTTATTTTGTTGAGTTTGCTCCCACTACTATTGATGAGAAGAAATTTGCTTATGTGGAGAGTAATAAAAATTCTATGTTTGTAGATCATGAAAAGAATGCTTTAGGTGCTGGTTATATTGTTGAATTCATTCATGATGCTACTGAAAATTATTATGAGGGAGGAACATATGCTTGTAGGAATTGCAATAATATCAAGTTTCCTCTCTATGTGCTTAAAATTTTGAAGTTATGCGTGTTTTACCTTCCTATGCAAGTTGATTATTGCTCCCATAAGTTGTTTGCTCACAAAATCCCTATGCATAGGAAGTATGTTAGACTTAAATGTGCTAGTAATATTCTTCATGATGCTCTCTTTATGTTTCAATTCTCATCTTTTATGTGAGCATCGTTGAAATCATCATGCCTAGCTAGGGGCGTTAAACGATAGCGCTTGTTGGGAGGCAACCCAATTTTATTTTTATTCCTTGCTTTTTGTTCCTGTTTAGTAATAAATAATTCATCTAGCCTCTGTTTAGATGTGGTTTTATGCTTTTAATTAGTGTTTGTGCCAAGTAGAACCTTTGGGAAGACTTGGGGAAAGTCTTTGTTATCATGCTGTAAAAAAACAGAAACTTTAGCGCTCACGAGAATTGCTGCCATTTTTATTTGGAGAGCGCTATTGAGTTAATTATTTTTGCAGATGATTAATATATACATTCCTCACGTCCATCAGTTTATTTGAGAATTTTATGAATTCCATAAGTATACGTTTGAACCAGCTTACTACAGACTGTTCTATTTTTGACAGATTCTGTTTTTCATGTGTTGTTTGCTTATTTTGATAAATCTATGGCTAGTAAAATAGTTTATAAACCATAGAGAAGTTGGAATACAGTAGGTTTAATACCAATATAAATAAATAATGAGTTCATTACAGTACCTTAAAGTGGTCTTTTGTTTTCTTATACTAACGGAGCTTACGAGTTTTCTGTTAAGTTTTGTGTTGTGAAGTTTTCAAGTTTTGGATAAGGATTCGATGGACTATGGAATAAGGAGTGGGAAGAGCCTAAGATTGGGGATGCCCAAGTCACCCCCAAGGTAATATTCAAGGATATCCAAGAGCCTAAGCTTGGGATGCCTCGGATGGCATCCCCTCTTTCGTCTTCGTTCATCGGTAACTTTACTTGGAGCTATATTTTTATTCGCCACATGATATGTGTTTTGCTTGGAGCGTCAATTTATTTTGTTAGTATTTGCTTGCTGTTATTTAGAACAATGTTTTGCATCTTTTATTTCAATAAAAGTGGCATTGATAGCCTTTACTATGCCTATGTTACAAGTATACATGTTGCTGTTTGAAAACAGAAAGTTTACCGCTGTTGCAATAATTCCCTAGAAAAGTCAGAATGTGATAAAATGTTGAAACCTTTTGCATATTAAGCTCTGATAAATTTAATACAGTGTGAATTTTCTTTAATAATTGTTGGAGCTAGGGAAGTATGGATGTTTCTGCATTCTTTACAGACTATCCTGTTTAGGCAGATTGCTGTTATGTTTGCATTGTTTGCACATGTTTGCTTCTTTAATGATTCTATTTGAGGATAGGAATATTAAATATGCAGAGGCATTTAGTATTCAATGTTGAATAATAATTTTAGTGATTTTCTACAGTATAGTATGATAAGGTTTTTTGCAATGGTTTATACTAACTTATCTCACGAGTTCTTGTTGAGTTTTGTGTGGATGAAGCTTTTGAGATTTAGGGAGACCTTGATATGAGAGGAATTAAGGAGACACAAAAGCTCAAGCTTGGGGATGCCCAAGGCATCCCAAGATAATATTTCAAGAAGTCTCAAGCATCTAAGTTTGGGGATGCCCCGGTTGGCATCCCACCTTTCTTCTTCAACAACTATCGGTTAGTTTCGGTTGATCCTAAGTTTTTGCTTCTTCACATGATGTTTGCCATTCTTAGAATGTCATTTTTATTTTGTTTTGCTTGCTGTTTGAATATAATACCAAGATCTGAAATTATTAAATGTTAGAGAGTCTTCACATAGTTGCATAATTATTCGACTACTCATTCATCTTCACTTATATCTTTCGGAGTAGTTTGTCATTTGCTCTAGTGCTTCACTTATATCCTTTTAGAGCATGGTGGTAGCTTTATTTTGAAGAAATAGATGAACTCTCATGCTTAAGTTAGATTATTTTAAGAGTCTTAAATAGAATGGTAATGTGCTTAAAATCCTAATATGCTAGGAATTCAAGAATAATAAAATTCTCTTATGAGTGTGTTGAATACTATGAGAAGTTTGATACTTGATAATTGTTTTGAGATATGGAGATGGTGATATTAGAGTCATGCTAGTTGAGTGGTTATGAATTTGAGAAATACTTGTGTTGAAGTTTGTGATTCCCGTAGCATGCACGTATGGTGAACCGTTATGTGACGAAGTCAAAGCATGATTTATTTATTGATTGCCTTCCTTATGAGTGGCGGTCGGGGACGAGCGATGGTCTTTTCCAACCAATCTATCCCCCTAGGAGCATGCGTGTAGTACTTTGTTTCAATAACTAATAGATTTTTGCAATAAGTATGTGAGTTCTTTATGACTAATGTTGAGTCCATGGATTATACGCACTCTCACCCTTCCACCTTTGCTAGCCTCTCTAGTACCGTGCAACTTTCGCCGGTACCATAAACCCACCATATACCTTCCTCAAAACAGCCACCATACCTACCTATTATGGCATTTCCATAGCCATTCTGAGATATATTGCCATGCAACTTTCCACCATCCAGTTTATCATGACACATTCATCATTGTCATATTGCTTAGCATGATCATGTAGTTAACATCGTATTTGTGGCAAAGCCACCGTTCATAATTCTTTCATACATGTCACTCATGCATCATTGCACATCCCGGTACACCGCCGGAGGCATTCATATAGAGTCATACTTTGTTCTAGTATCGAGTTGTAATCATTGAGTTGGAAATAAATAGAAGTGTGATGATCATCATTAATAGAGCATTGTCCCAAATAAAAAAAGGGAAAGGACAAAAAAAGGGAAAGGCCAAATAAAAATAAAAATAAAAAGGGGCAATGCTACTATCCTTTTTCCACACTTGTGCTTCAAAGTGGCACCATGATATAGCGAGTCTCATATATTGTGCTTCAAAGTAGCACCATGTTCTTCATATAGAGAGTGTCATATGTTGTCACTTTCCTATACTAGTGGGAATTTTTCATTATAGAACTTGGCTTGTATATTCCAATAATGGGCTTCCTCAAATTGCCCTAGGTCTTCGTGAGCAAGCAAGTTGGATGCACACCCACTAGTTTCTTTTGTTGAGCTTTCATACATTTATAGCTCTAGTGCATCTGTTGCATGGCAATCCCTACTAACTCACATTGATATCTATTGATGGGCATCTCCATAGCCCGTTGATATGCCTAGTTGATGTGAGACTATCTTCTCCCTTTTTGTCTTCTCCACAACCACCATTCTATTCCACCTATAGTGCTATGTCCATGGCTCACGCTCATGTATTGCGTCAAGATTGAAAAAGTTTGAGAACATCAGAAGTATGAAACAATTGCTTGGCTTGTCATAGGGGTTGTGCATGATTTAAATATTTTGTGTGGTGAAGGTGGAGCATAGCCAGACTATATGATTTTGTAGGGATAACTTTCTTTGGCCATGTTATTTTGAGAAGACATGATTTCTTAGTTAGTATGCTTGAAGTATTATTATTTTTATGTCAATATGAACTTTTGTCTTGAATCTTTCGGATCTGAATATTCATATCACAAGTAAGAAGAATTACATTTAAATTATGCCACCAAGCATTCCACATCAAAAATTATCTTTTTTATCATTTACCTACTCGAGGATGAGCAGGAATTAAGCTTGGGGATGCTTGATACGTCTCCAACGTATCTAATTTTTGATTGCTCCATGCTATATTATCTACTGTTTTAGGCAATATTGGGCTTTATTATCCACTTTATATTATTTTTGGGACTAACCTATTAACCGGAGGCCCGGCCCAGATTTGTTGTTTTATGACTATTTCAGTGTTTTGAAGAAAAGGAATATCAGACGGAGTCGAAATGGAACGAAATTAACTGGAGAAGTTATTTTTGGAAGGAAACACACATGATGGACTTGGACCCCATGTCAAGGAAGAAACGAGGTACTCACAAGGGTGGGGGCGCCCCCCCCCCCTAGGGCGCGCCCCCTGTCTCGTGGGGCCCTCGTGGCTCCCCTGACGTACCTCCTGCACCCATATATACCTACGTGACCCAAAACTTCCAGAACGCGGAATAGATCGGGAGTTCCGCCACCAGAAGCCTCCGTAGCCACCAAAAGTCAATCAAGACCCTGTTCCGGCACCCTGTCGGAGGGGGGAACCCTCACCGGTGGCCATCTTCATCATCTCCGCGCTCTCCATGACGAGGAGGGAGTAGTTCCCCCTCGGGGCTGAGGGTATGTACCAGTAGCTATGTGTTTCATCTCTCTCTCTCTCTCTCTCGTGTTCTTGAGATGATACGATCTTGATGTATCGCGAGCTTTGCTATTATAGTTGGATCTTATGTTTCTCCTCCCCCTCTTCTCTCTTGTAATGAATTGAGTTTCCCCTTTGAAGTAATCTTATCGGATTGAGTCTTTAAAGACTTGAGAACACTTGATGTATGTCTTGCCGTGGATATCTGTGGTGACAATGGGATACCACGTGCCACTTGATGTATGTTGAGGTGATCAAGTTGCGGGTTTCGTGACATTGGGAACCTATGCATAGGGGTTGGCACACGTTTTCATCGTGATTCTCCGGTAGAACTTTGGGGCACTCTTTGAGGTCTTTTGTGTGGGTTGAATAGATGAATCTGAGATTGTGTGATGCATATCGTATAATCATGCCCACGGATACTTGAGGTGACAATGGAGTATCTAGGTGACATTAGGGTTTTGGTTGATTTGTGTCTTAAGGTGTTATTCTAGTACGAACTCTAGGTTTGTTTGTGACACTTATAGGAATAGCCCAACGGATTGATTGGAAAGAATAACTTTGAGATGGTTTCATACCCTACCACAATCTCTTCGTTCGTTCGCCGCTATTAGTGACTTTGGAGTGACTCTTTGTTGCATGTTGAGGGATAGTTATGTGCTCCAATTATGTTAGTATTGTTGAGGGAACTTACACTAGCGAAAGTATGAACCCTAGGCCTTGTTTCCTAGCATTGTGATACCGTTTACGCTCACTTTTATCACTTGTTACCTTGCTGTTTTTAGAATTTCAGATTACAAATACTATTATCTACTATCCATATACCACTTGTATCACCATCTCTTCGCTGAACTAGTGCACCTATACAATTTACCATTGTATTGGGTGTGTTGGGGACACAAGAGACTCTTTGTTATTTGGTTGCAGGGTTGCTTGAGAGAGACCATCTTCATCCTACGCCTCCTACGGATTGATAAACCTTAGGTCATTCACTTGAGGGAAATTTGCTACTATCCTACAAACCTCTGCACTTGGAGGCCCAACAACGTCTACAAGAAGAAGGTTGTGTAGTAGACATCAGCATTTACTGCCGTGCTCTTCGTGTTGTCTTCTTTATTCCGGCGTTTGTTATTGTTGTTGCGCCGTGATTTCATGTTTCCATCTCTAACTTCAGATGTACTGGGGTCGCTGGTGCTGCATCTGGCTAGCCAGCTATCCTCACCCGCGCAAAAGCGGGTCATGAGGCTTGTTAATACTGCCATTGTTCTCGGCTTTTCTTGGCCGAGGTGTCTGGCAAGCCATTCGTCACGGACGCTATGCTTAAAAGCTCCCTAGGCTTCGGCGTCTGGACAGTCGACTATTTGGTTCTTTTTAGTAAGAAACATGTTCCAAAGCTTGCGGGCTGACTCTCCGGGCTTTTGAGTTATATGACTCAAATCGTCCGCGTCTGGAGGTCGGACATAAGTCCCTTGAAATTTTTCCCAAAAAGTGTCTTCGAGCTCTTCCCAGCTTCCAATGGAGCTTTCGGGGAGGCTTTTAAGCTAGTGCCGAGCTGGCCCTTTGAGTTTGAGGGGTAAATACTTAATGGCGTGGAGATCATCTCCTCGAGCCATATGGATATGGAGGATATAGTCCTCAATCCAATCCCCAGAGTATGTTGTTCCTTCGTATGCCTCTATGTTTACGGGTTTGAATCCCTCTGGAAATTCATGGTCCAGCACCTCATCAGTGAAACTAGGGGTGTGCGGCACCCCTGTATCTGGGTGTACCGTAGTGTTCGGATGTTTGATGTGTTGCATCGTATGCTGGAGCGTGCCTGCGTGGTCCATAGATGGATCTGGTTGCGCCATCCTTCTGATGCGAGCCCTCGCGTGGATCGCGTATTGGCTTATGTGCGGCGTTGCTTGCCGCTCTATGTTGGTCGTGAGGTCGTCTATCCGGTCAGGTGGCCGTTTTAATTTTTGGTTGCGGGGGATCTAAGGCCTCCTCGTCGAATTCAGGTAGCAACTTCCGCTTCGGGTAGCTCTTGGTGGGGCGATTACCGCCATACTTTGCTGCTGTGTTGAGTACTTTGCTCCATCTGATTTGGAGTGTGTCTTGCGCAGCCTTGAGCCTTTGCTTCTGCTTTTTTAGACTCCTCGCGGTGGCAACAAGCCTTTGATAGGCATTCTGTTGCTCCAGGTGTTTGTCCGGTGTTATGTCATCCAGACTATTATCTTTGACAGAATCGGGTTGTTTGATTTGATCCTCCGTGTTGCCGTGGTTCGGCAATGGTTCACCCTGCTCTAACGCTGGGTCTGTATGATTGTTGTTTCTACCAAGGCGGGATTTGGGACGGCGCTTATGCCGCAGCTTTGACTGCTTCTCGAGGGGACAACCCTTCGTTGCGTCCTTACGTTCCTCGTCGTCGTTTTCTTTTGGTGTGTCCACCATGTATACGTCATGTGGTGAAGTGGGCGTCCAGTGCCCTGAGGGCAGTGGTTCCTGTTCGTCTCCTGCATCGTCGTCCATACCGTCGATGTCTTCGGAGTCGGAGTCGAGCATGTCGGTTAAGTCATCGACAGTGGCTATTAAGTGGGTGGTGGGTGGGCGACGAATTTCTTCATCATCCGCATCCCAATCCTGCTGGGCATAGTTCGGCCAGGATTCTCCTGACAAGGAGAGACTTTAATGAATTCTGTATATCGCCAAAGGGCGAGTGTTGAAAGATGTCCGCGAAGGTAAACTCCATGATTGGCGCCCAACCAGATTCGATCGGAACGGGTGCAGGCGGTTCGGAGTCCGTGGCCGGAGAAGTATCCGGCAGTTTAACAACACGGCTCTCGTGTAAGGTAAAGTCGATGTTCGGCTCGATCGCCGCTGAGGGTAAGGCCTCCGTGGCGGGGTCCATCCACCCGTCCGCGGAAGGTGCAATTGGCTCCGAATTGAGGGTCGGAGCGGCTGCCGGTGCGATCTCCTTCACACTGACCGATGGTAGAGCTAAGTCATACTCATCGTGACCGCGTGACGCACAAGGCAGAGGCTCGGATCCGTCGAAGATCAAGTCTCCACGGATATCGGTCATGTAGTTTAAGCTTCCAAACCTGACCTGGTGGCCAGGGGCGTAACTTTCAATCTGCTCCAGATGGCCAAGCGAATTGGCCCGCAGTGCAAAGCCGCCGAACACAAAGATCTGTCCGGGGAGAAAAGTCTCACCCTAGACTACATCGCTATCGATGATAGTAGGAGCCATCAAGCCTAACAGCGACGACACAGAGGAACTCTCAATGAAAGCACCAATGTCGGTGTCAAAACCGGCGGATCTCAGGTAGGGGGTCCCGAACTGTGCGTCCAAGGCGGATGGTAATAGGAGGCAGGGGACACAATGTTTTACCCAGGTTCGGGCCCTCTTGATGGAGGTAAAACCCTACGTCCTGCTTGATGAATATTGATGATATGGGTAGTATAAGAGTAGATCTACCATGAGATCGGAGAGGCTAAACCCTAGAAGCTAGCCTATGGTATGATTATGTTGTCCTATGGACTAAAACCCTCCGGTTTATATAGACACTGGAGAGGTTAATGTTACACAAGGTTGGTTACAAAGGAGGAGATACACATATCCATATTGCCTAGCTTGCCTTCCACGCCAAGTAGAGTCCCATCCGGACACGAGATGAAGTCTTCAATCCTGTATCTTCATAGTCTAACAGTCCGACCAATGGAGATAGTCCGGCTGTCCGGAGACCCCCTAATCCAGGACTCCCACAGGACCATAAACCAGTAAACATCAAACTTCTCTCGTTTGGCCCCAACTAGAGGTCCGGTGAGATGACTATACTACACCGGCACGGAGGGGGATGCAGCTTCATTGACTTACGGCAACTGCCTTTGGGTGAATGACACGTGGGCCCAGGGGGTGGCTGGCCCACCTATCATACAGCCAAAGGCATGTGTAGTAGAGGGCCGAGGAGTAGTACGAAATCCTACGCACCTACGCACGCTAACCAAGGGCAAGAGTGATCACTCGAATCGCAAGATCAGTTGACGAGAAGCTAAGCTAGACCGATGGAGGCGATGAGCGCGAGCATCAGCCGGCTGTGCCAGATGGTCCATGACGCCGGCCTGCGGCCCGGCACCGAGGAACATCTCCAGGTAGTATCGCTTGAGGCCGCCAGGGCGAGGGGCCGCTTAGACAACAGCTTCATCTCCTTGTTCGACGAGGTCCTCGTCGGTTTCCTCGACAAGTTCACCGTCGTCAAGAAGCTTGCAGACGACTTTGACGTAAGCCTCCAGCCGATGCTCCCAGGCTCTACGATGCCCGCCACCCTCAACGGCCACTATGGTGACAACCTCTTCGACGCACTGGTGGCCCTGCGACTGCCCGCTGTCGTGCCGGAGAATGTCCACCTCAAGGTCGCGCTCGCCGCGCAGCGCCTAGCGCAGCAACACACCATCGACATAATCACCCACGTCTACGCGCAAATCGTCCACAAGGCCTACTACATGTAAGAGGAGGACGATAGGACACTAGCCTTCTTGGATCGCAGGGCAACCTTGGACGGCACTGTTCAGAAGCATGTTGAGCTTGTCGCCAACGCCGCTGCTCCTCACATGTCGGTTGGTGACCCGGTGCACTAGGGCGTGAGGATGTCGTTGATGGATCCGTATGTATTTTTATCTTTCCGTCAAATCCATGTAGTAGTATATGATACTACAGTAATTATCTTACCTTTCGCATCAACTTCATAATTTTCGTACGTACTCCATGCATGAACGGCGCCAGAACCAAACTTCTCATTACTCTAGGCAAACTCGTTATTTTCTATCTGTCGGTCATGCCATGGAGCAGAACCAAATTTTACAAGTTACGAGTTCAAAAGGAAAAGCCTGCCGTGTTCGCGTCGCACCCCCACACGATTGGTCCGGCACGCCGCTCAAGCGGGAATGCGTGCGGTGTTGCATTTTCACTTACAAATGGGACCGCGGTTGAGCAAACCGACTATCAGCAAACCCCCACCCCGCCCACCGTGCGATGGCTGAGAAAACAGGAGGGAGAAGAGATGGCTGTAGCACGGACTCCAAGAAAATTGGTGTCAGATGGGACTCGTGTGGGTGGCGTGTGCCGTACTGCTAGACATGAATGTTGCCCATGCCACCCCACTATATCGAGCCTATATCGAGGTACATAGAACAAATTTCCTGCTCCCTCAAAAAAACCTACAGTCCGTGCTCAGCCCTCCTCTATCTCTCTTCTCAGCCAGCCAGCGGACGCGCGGAGCCCATCGTCTGTTTGCTCACATGCGGCCCCACATGTCAGTGAAAATGCAAGAGGACCCACTGAACCTACACATCTTTCACCTCGACGTGCTGGTGATGAAAAACAAATCCAATAAAGATCTTCGATGGCCGCTTTTGGAGTTACCCAAGAGTAGTAAGATTCTATTTACAGTTTAACCCAAGATGCACATCTCGTGGCTTCAACTACCACTCTATTTTCTTTCATGACACGACCTGGATGCTGGATGTCCCACGTGTCGGCAAAAGGAGGAAGAACCCGACCAAATCTTCGGTTGTGCTCTCGGATTAGACTAGTTGTGCTAACTTAAAATTTTTATTGTGTACTCCCTCCGTTCCAAAATACTTGACTTCCATTTGTCCAAAAATGGATGTACCTATATACTAAAACATGTCTAGATACATATATATTTTTGACAAATAGAAGACATGTATTGTGCAACGGAGGGAGTAGAATGGATGCAAGTTTTTGTATTGGGAAGAAGAGTACATCCATATATTGATAGAGCGCAATTTAGTAGATGTTCTATCACTTTTAGCTAGCACAGAGGCTAGAGATGAGATTAGTGCACTTGTTGATACTCCTACTAGAATAGAGGCTAGACATGACACTAGATGCGAGGAAGCAACGTCTACTTCTTTACACTCAAAGAAGAAAGAAGCACACAAGATCGAGCCTCCGCAGATCAACAATGAATGCATCGAGAAGGCACTAATCCAACTTACAGGAGTAGTAAAATGTATTCTTGTGGTTCTTGTTTTCTTTGGTCTTGCTTTTCTAGTCAAAATTATCATTGGAGTTCGTGCAAAACGAAGGTCTGTTTGGGGTCGTGTGTTGGAGTTGGCCTTACAAGTGGGACTGCAGTTAAGGAAACCGACTATCGGCAAACCCCCACCTCGCCCGCTGCGCGATGGCTAAAGTTAGAGAAACGACGAGGTTGAAGAGATTGCTCTAGCACGGACTCCAAGAAATAATATGGTGTCAGATGGATGTCGTGGTGGTGGCGTGTGCCGTACTCCTGGACGTGAATGCTTGTTCTGGCCCATGCCACCCTACTACTCCTACTACTTATTCCTACTATATAGTACTAGTATCGAGGATTCGAGGTGCTGGTTACGTACAGCGAACACATTAACATATGGCTACAGTAAAAACACCCGCCCGATGCACGAAGCATGTGAAGCTAGTACAAATTTAGAGAAGCGACTCGAAAGCCATTCATAAATTTAGTAAGTTTATCACAGGCATATCATTTTATTACATACAACAGGTCATCAACCCACATCGACAACGAGGATACATTATAAATACTAAAGTTTTCACCACACAACAAATAACAAGCAATGAAATGAACTTCAACTCAACCATTCCTCGGCGTTGGAAACGCTTGCTTTGAACCACAAGTGATTCTTTGGGACGGGCCATCGATTGTCGATCTGGAAACCAACGTAGGACTGATCATCTAGGCTGAAGCGGCCTACTATATCAGTACCAGGGTAGGGAACCACCCAAATGTCCGAGGTATAGACACAATTGCTTCACATAAATGGTACTGTTAACGTTGAGTCAACAGCAGTTGGATCACCTTTCACCATCATTGGATAGTTTTGTCCAAGGAAGAGCGAGTTTTCTCCAAGACTATCAATTCTATACCAGGGAGAAGGAGTTGGCGCTAGCACACTAGTATCCATCCCGAATACCATGCAACGGGTGTTGGAATAGGTCCGGAGAGTGCGGCCACGGGAGACTACACTTGCTTCCTTAGCAGTAACATCATCAGTGGGCTGTATACACACAAGAAGAGGTGATCCATCAGAATTAGTTGCCAGGCGCCACAGAGTATATGGGCGCTGCTCGTCCTCATGCTCGTGATCATCACCATTGTCATCTCCCCCTTGGTTATAAAAATTTTCAAGTATAGGTGGTGGGATGTTCACAGGACCTTGGAAACACAAGAAGAAGGTTAATTAGTAAAGGGAAACTTGCTAACCCGCATGCATGTGGATGAAACAATTATAATTACGGTGGAAGACAAGCGTACCGAAACTATGAGGATCCCATGCAAAAACAGTGCCACTAGTGGTGGCAGCAAACACAAGGCCCTCGTATTGAATTGCATCACAGTACTCATCCGTGTACAGAAACTGATTTTTGAGCAATGTCCATCGAGTCGAATCACAGAGGACGGCAACAAGCTTGTCGAAGATAGCAACAACTTCATAGTTGTTGTAATTCCAAGAGTAGTTGGGAACTCGACAAATTGCTATCTTCCATAGAAGACAGTCACCATGATCATATTTGAACGTGCATACAATACCGGTGTGCTCAACCTCTGGGCAGTGTGCTGAGATTTTTGGATGTAGAACCCGGTCACGAGTGTAGACATTCACAAGTTCGCACTCGTAGTTGGACCCAATGTAAACAACCCAATCTCCATTTGCGCCCGCCCAAGCCTTGCCCTCAAACGATGTCATCTTAACATCATACGTATCATTATCAAGCGGCATCAACTGGCATAGGGCGAGGCCTCCGTCATGCCGGCGCCAATCATCAGGGTCACGGCGAAGAAGATAGGGGAGATCAAACCGCTCCTTAACTCTTGGGTTCTTTGTAATGATGTTATTAGTTGAGTTGAGAATGGGCTTGAACGAACCTGCCATGCTAGCCGACGTGATGACGTCGCACCGATCAATGAGTTCCTCCACCACTTCATCTTTTAGATCGAGGCAAGAATAACGGGGTCGTTTCCGACCTGTTCCCTCCATGGAGAAGACGATCGAACAACGACAGAAGAAAGGGTGAACGGCTGAAGGAAAATGGAGGAGGGAGAGGAAGAGCGTGCAACAGCAGTTCCAAATCGAGAGGGAAAGGTGAAGAGTCGATGGACGGTTGCGAGTTTGCCACGGTTCACGAAGAGGCGCCCCGGCCTACATGTCCGTTCGAAAATACTCCTACTACTCGCCGTCATCTCACTGATATGTTGGAACGGGACCACATGTCAACGAAACATGGTGTGTAATTTCTCGTGCAAAATGCGATCTGGACGCGTTGGCCCGAGGTGCCGCATTAGTTATCGACCTTTATTTTTTTAATGGCGTGCCGATCAGTTTTGAAGCACGACTAACTGGTACTGTACACAGAGAAAATATAAACTACTCTACCACTACTCCACCTCCAGTACTAGTAGTATAAAAAAGATATATAGGCTGGAGCTTGAGCGCTTTCTTGCTAAGGGCTGCCCACTTGCTTCTCACACTACCACCCTCTCTCCAGATCTAAAAAAGATGGCCCCTCTCTCCCTCCTCACCGAAGGTCACAGATCCGCCGGGGAAGAAAAGGACGTGCAGCGTTGAGCACTCGTCGTCGGCGAGCAAGGTCACGCACTCACAACAAGGTCGTCCTCTCAGACCTAGCGCCCGCGCGGGATGGCCTCCGTCCCCAAGCTCACTGCCGTAGTGTGTGCGGAGGATGATGACCATGAGCGAAGCCACTTCCCGCCGACCCTCAGGTATGCTACCTCTTTTCGAACCATAACCTTGTTCTATTGCCCCATCTGCCACATCGTTGCATGTGGATCTTTTTCCACTCCACCATCTTCCCAATTTGCTATCCTCTGCTCTGCTGGCCATGCAGACAAAAACCATAATTTTCACTATTAAAGGAAACCCTACTTCATGCAGACTAATCCATGTCTGGATTGAATAAGGAAAGGAAGGGATACTGTATTGTCCAAGAGAGTAGGCATCGAACCCGCATCTAGGTTGAAAAGGGGAAAATCAGTAGCTAAGGAACGAGTCTCGTGTCTCTTGGTTGAATAAGGATAGAAAGGCATGACAACGCAATAGAGAATGACCAGGTCGGTCGGTTTGTTGTCCTCGCATAGGAAAAAGGTGGCTAAAGAGAGCAAAAATGGGACGTAATCCACATATGCTGCCTGGATATTTGTTGCTCTGGGCAACCATACCTCCCTCACCACTCTGCGTCCATGGAGGTACATCATACTGGTGCGCCCACTGTCCGAATGGGCCTCCCATGCTCTTATTGCCCTTTTTTGCTGTTAGTATAATGCCAGCAGTCAAGTCAAGCAATGCTACTGCTAAAGTGATGCCACATTTAACTAATGCTGCTCTCAGTCTAATGCCACCGGTAAATTTAAGCAATGCCATTTAATGTCACTGGATTATTTCAGGGTTAGCTGTTGATTGTGGATGTATTAAAGATTTTCAGCTAAGGCATTCTAATGCTATTGCATAGCCAGTATACCAACGATGAAACTTTTTACTACCTTCAGAGTTTTGCACTGTTAATGCTTATAGATTACATACCTCACTTTCATGAGATAAGTTAATTTTTTTGTACATTGTCACCAAAATGACAAGGCGTTGATGTCATTTTATTTTGGTTAAACTGCATAGACAATTATGAAGACAAGAGGAAAGGTCAAGAGTGGGCACCTCCTCCTACGGCTGTTCTCTTGATTCGTTCGATCAAGTTTTTATGTTTGATCTATTATCAAGATTGGGATAGCAATATTTAAGTTCCCCCCTGAGTTCGAAATGATATTTACCTTGGAGGTACATGGTTTGCAATTTTTTTATACTGACACTAGTTAATAATGCTAGTTACCTTCAGACTTTTGTATTTGGTTTAATGCTCATGCACAGCTAGTATACCAATGCTGAAACTTGTTACCTTTACATTTTGTATTGTTAATTCTTATAGAAACCTTCCAGTGCTAGAGTTTATTGAAATCTGTTCAGTAAAACCATTGTACTGTACCCTGTAATAAACTAACTACTCTACTGTTGCACTAGCCACTATATTAGTGTATATTTGTAGTATTCGAATGGTGTTGCATTAGCGTATGGACATAAATAAAGTGTGGCAAGCTTTCCCAGATATGTGCTCAAGGAAACTACTACTTGTTTTTCTAAATACTAGACGTTTGGGTACTTTAAATTGAACCGCGAAAACGTCTTATGTTAAGGAACAAAGGGTGTAGAGTTCACTCAAATTATCCCGGTAAAGCTAGTCACACCTTTGTTAAAATTAATGTTCATTATGTTATCGGAGGAGGTTTGTATGTTTGTCTCTAATGCCTGTCGACTACATACCTGACATCATGATGTAATGTTAACTCATTTCCTTTTGTACAGTGTCACTGAATTGTCAAGGCGGTGATGGCATTTTATTTTGGTAGAACTGCACAAAATTTGCTTAAAAGAAGAGGAAAGGTCAGGAATGGCTCAGTTTTTTAGAAAAAACTATGTATGCCTTCCTGACATTAGCCGTTGTTGCTTTATTTATTCCTTCAAATAGGTGGTTAGAAACAGTCTTGCTACCTTTTCCCATTAAGAAATTGGAATGCTTATATTTGTGAGTCTATGCTTCAACTAGTGCCACTTTTAGAGTAACCACACTATGCAAACAGGGATGCTCGATTTTAGTGGAACTGCACAAAAAGTCCAACTAGTTCAACATTAGGAGCATGTTTTTTTCCAAACCTCTATATCCAATTGGTGGCACTATGAGCTGTTCATTACGAAGGTAGATGGTTTGCTACTATCTTGCTACTCTTTTTGTACTGTCATTAGATAGTAATACTAGTGGTTTGCATGTGAATTTGTTGGCAGGGTGGACCTACATTGGAGGTGCAGGACAGGATTCAATGATTGGATGCTCAATTTCGGTTGTATCGATTTCACCGCTTCCATCACTGCGAACATGGATATCCTTGGTCTGATGAAGAATAGGCGCTATATTTCTGCTCTGAACCAGCAAATCAATTCAGTATGAAATTGTACAGGGCAAAACATAACTGTATCAGATTGTCCAGTGCAGAACATGACAGATGCTAAGCGGAAGAGACATGTTTAAACCAAAAATACAAGGTGTGGTATATGTTTACTAGCTGCTTGATATTTGTGCAGACAGAGATGTCTGCTCGTTGCTATTTGGCAAACAAACAAAGTGTCCGCAATTTTGGTTGAACTGCACAAGAGAATAGTATAGTCACTGCATGCAGTGCCATTTGAAAATAGACACATAAAGATTGGATAGTCACTTCATGGACTGCAGAAAAGTAGTACTGTACTATTTATTGGCCAACACTAGGTGCTTCATTGCTTTGGTCTGATTATACAATGGCATCATTTTGCCTAAGTTAAAGTTTGTATTCTGAAAATAGTCTCACGGTGTGATCGAGAGAAGACCAAATCATATTGCAGTGGATGTTCCTCCATCATGTGTGGTTCATTCTCATGGTTCCAGCTGTTGGTGAAACCACTTACGTTTGCAAGAGGAATTGTAGACTTCACAAACAAATTTGTATTTTAGTCTGTACTGAATGTTGGCCAAGAGAAGCATCCATGTTAGTAGGAAGAACAGATGTTTTTCTAGATCTCTGCTCTTGGAGCTACATATTTGTATATGATCTGTGAATCATTGAGATGCATTAACATGTTGATCTTATGTATGGGAATCGTACTAGTTAGTTTTAGTTGCGACGTAAGATCCGAAGTGGTTGATCTTTGCTTTTGGAGCTACATATTTGTATATGATTTGTGAATCATTGAGATGCATTAATAGTTACTTATTTCTGTTCGCTCAGTGTTTACAAGTTACTGATCGATCACTAGCTAGCCTACAAATGCGCTCCTGGCAGTTTTATTTGCAACGCAAGATGCGAAGTGGCAGTTTTTTGAGTAAAAATGCCTACCTCTGAAGAAACTGACAAGCTACACTATCGATCCTACACGGATCAAAATGCCTACCTCTGAAGAAGTTGAAGCCTAATTAATTCCGTGAGCAAAGCAGCAAGACCAAGGCATGGCAATAATTAACGGCATGCAGAAGTTTAAGACTAATTAATTCCAGCGATTTAAGTGGTTGCATGTGTGCCCTCGGCTGCGACTCGTTGCAGGCTGCTTCGCGTACTGCCTGCAAGTGATTTTGAGTGCCTGCATGCAACCGGCCGTAATTAAGGCAGCTAACTGATGCGAAAAAGGTACGCTTTAATTGTTGCGGGCTTTTTAAATCCGTGGAATCATTATTGACAAGGAGGGAGATGATTCGAGAGCAGTCGTTTGACCGCCATGCCGGCATGTGACCCAGACGGGACGGGACGACACAGTCATAATTTCGGTTTCTCTAGTTTTCCACGGCAAGCTGGCGCGCTAAGACATTATGCATTGAATTCCGATGACCGCCGCGCTACCTTCCGCCTATAAGTACTGCTTCCCGGCCTTCTCCGGTGCCACCATGACCCAACTCGCCATATCCTCATAAGCCCCCACCGGCCCGACATCGCTCGCCACGTCTGCCATGCCCCCGCCCGTCCGCGGTAGGCGACACCGGAGGCAGTCACCGCCGGAACTAGTGTTCGGATTTTCACCAGAAGGCAGACGAAGGGAGGAGGCATTATATCTGTCTTTAGATAGCAATGCGGAGATCGAGGAGTTGTTGGAGCGTGACTGCATGGCGGAGGAGCAGGAGTTTTTGGAGCGCGACCGCCTGGCGGAGGAGCAGCATATCACCGATTTACGCCGCCAGCGGGACATGGAGCAACAGCGCACCGACGCTCTGAGTCGCGAGCAGAGAGCCCGCAACTGGGCCGACTACGTGGAGGCTGGTGCCCGGAAATAGCCCTGGAGGCTGTCGGGCACGCACACGTTCACGACGCCGATTTTTACTACCAGCTCGTCAAGTGGGTTTCCCGCTTGGAAGCCGAAGCTTCGGTGGACCACGCCGGCATGGAAAGAGCCAACACACGCGATCAACGCGCCCTATCGCACCTCTTGCAAATCCGAGGCGAGGCGCACGACGCCGGTGCTGGCGTTTAGCGTGTCCACAGATGGCGGCCGGCATCATCTAGTTAGCTAAGAGTAAGTTAGTACTTGTACGCTACTAGAGTATTAGTGGGAGTAGATAGTTAACTTGACTATGATGGTTGTCAACGTGGAAGTTTGGTACTCTATATGTGGATCAGACCTGTTACTTTGCTCTGAATGTTGAACTTTCCGTTTGAACGTATGGAATGGGCTGTTATTTTTTTAAATGGGTTGTATTTGTCCTCCACGGGTTTAGAGGCTGACTTGTGGGCCTAGCAAGTTGACGCGTACACAATCAGGAGATGATTGTACATGGAGAGGATGACAGCAGGGACCCGCCAAGGTCATGGCAGTACGCAAGCAAGTGCCTCCTTATTTCAAACCAATAAAAATGGCTCCTCCTAGTGGATTTCTGGCATCTGGGTCCCATGCCATTGTCAACATAGTCAATAAACGAGAGAATTGCACAACGAGCGGCTGACACCAGGGACCCAGCAGCTCGCCCAGTTATTTTTGTTTTGGGTTAATTTGATAAATGCCACTCCAAATCTAGTGTATCCGAGAAATGCCACTGCAATTTCCAAACTTTGAAAAATGTCATTTCATGCCATTTCTAGTGGCATTTTTCGAAGTCTGGAGTGGCGTTTTTCAAAGTTTGCAAACTGCAGTGGCGTTTTTCAAAGTTTGCAAAAAATTGTAGTGGCATTTTTCAAAGTTTGGAAATTGCAGTGGCATTTTTATGAATCGCCATAATTGGAGTGGCATTTATCTAATTTGTTTTTGAGACGGAAGCAGGGTGTCAACTGGGCTGTGCAGGACACTCTGGCCTGTCTAGACAGCCTTTTCTTTTATGTTTACCACAGACCAACCCAGTAGTTCTTTTTCTTTCTGAAAAAGGCTAGCCCAGTTTTTTTGTGATTTGTCAAGTAAGTCGCTTTATCAGGCATGTTGGGCTGCAAATCTTTCAAGAGGAGGAGAGCTTCATTCGGCTCGCCGAGAAAATGGCCTATCGGTAATGAGAAATGAGCTGTACATTTTTAAAACACATCAAACCGAAAATTAGTTTCAAATATATATTTTTCATTTCGAGATTTTAAATTGCATTGATTTTTATGCGTGGACAATTTATTGGATTTTATATTGATATACATTTATTTTTAAAATCAATCTGAATGTGACTCGAAATTTCGGGATTAAAAACAGTTCAGACCGCACCGACATATGCAGAATTTCGTATAATTTTTTAACCGTGGCCACAATATGGGCTGTAATGCTAATAAAAAGAATATGGGCTCCAAAAAACCGGTAAGAATTAGCAAATGGGCTGTAAATTATTTGAAATAATGGCAGATGGGTTGTATGCCGTTTTCCACAGATTTGAGGCTTTCCACAGATGGCATGTATACTATTGGATGTCCATCCAACGGCCGTCATGCTTCTCCAATCTCTGCTCTTCCTGCTCCAGCCGCTCAAACAAGCGTCGGCGGGACTGCCTGCTCCCTCCTCCCCGCGGCCGGCTGTGCTGCCGCGCAGGCCTCACCGCCCCACCGTACTCCCATCGCTGGCCTAGTCATCCCTCTACTCACCCACACCTGCTGTTATTCTCTGGCGACGGCAGACGAACCAGTAAACCCACGTACGGTCGTACTCCTCTCCGCGTGGGAAACAAAAACAATTGCCGAGTCTTCCCTGCCTCTGTGTCGTTCCCTTCCTAGGCCTCGCCTTCGTCCACCGCCCTGGTGCCCTCGGTGTGGCGTGGTCAACATGGTCAATGACCGACATGCATCTGAAGTGGACTGTGCGTGGAGAGGCTGACAGCTGGGTCCACGGCTGCACGCAAGGAAATGCCTCCTTATTACGCGCAAAATAATGATTCCTCCACCTGATTGTCGGATTTCGGGTTCTGGCAGACTCTTGAGGTTCGAACACTAGGGTGCGCGCAGAGATTTCGCCTTCTACCTACCTGCACCCCTACGCCTCGCTAAGATCTAAGCTATGGAAAGAACAGCACAAGAGACACAGGGTTTATACTGGTTCGGGCCACCGTCGTGGTGTAATACCCTACTCCAGTGTGTGGTGTGGTGGATTGCCTCTTGGGCTGATGATGATGAGCAATACAAGGAAGAACAGCCTCGCGAGGGTCTGTTCTTGGCTGGGGCGATGAACTGATAGGAGGAGTTCAGTCGCCCTTCTCTCTCTGTGTGTGTGTGTGATGCTACTCGATCCGATCCTAGCTAGTTTCTCTCTTGGCTTCTAGATTCTCCCTCCTTGATTGCGATCCCCTCTGCCCTGTGGATGGCTAGTCCTATTTATAGGCAAAGGCCCCGGGCCTCTTCCCAAATATTGAGCGGGAAGGGCACCAACAATTGGCCATTTTGAAGGGGAACATCTGGTACACTTATCCTGACTAAAGTTGGTCCTCGCCTGCCAATGGCTCTGGCGGTGACGCTGGCTTGGGCTCCACAATGACTTCCTCCCTGCCGTTGGGCTGGTCTTGGTCTTGTTGCACCGAAACGGGTGCCTTTGCTTGATGCTCTCGCCTGCGCTTGCTCCCTTTGCACCAAGGAGGAAAGGAGGACACTGCGCGGGCTGGCGCCCGCCTGGCACCCTTGGTCGTCATGGCTTGCATCACGGGCACCTCGTGAGGTACCCCGCCTTGATCTCTCCGCCTCCTCGTGAGCCAGCCTGATGAGGCCGTGCCTGAGGAAGCTCCGTGTCGTCCGCCCTGCGAGGCTTGACCCCTCGCGAGGGTCTTGGGTCTGTGTTGATGAAGATGGGCCGTGCTGGGCCCCTCCTCGAGCCACGCCGCAGGCCGCAGGCAGGCAAGTCTGGGGACCCCCGTTCCCAGAACACCGACAGTAGCCCCTGGGCCCAAGGCGCGCCCGGACTTGGCCGTGCAGGGAGGCGAAAGGGCAAGAGCGAAGCGCCGCGGGCCCTAACAGCCTGCGGCCTTGGGCACCGCGTGGCGGTTGATTGGACGTGGGTGTCTCCACTTCCCCATGGCGCCTCGGCAACTGCACGGATTGGACAAGTCCCTGCATGCAAAGCGGGCCATGATTACCTGCGATCGTGGGGGCCGACGGTTGGCCCTCTCCGGCTATAAGTATGGATCGGCGCGCGCCCTTCCAGTTCATCCCCCCTTGCTTCTCCTTCTTCTTCATGGCCCCGTCGAGGAGGTTCTCGGCCGCAGAGAAGGGGAAGGCTCGCCAGGTTGAGCCTGCCTCTCCCCCGCCCAAGCGCGGCCGAGGGCGCCCTCGCAAACATCCTGTGGCCACCACGGCAGCTCCCCGCGGCTGTGGAGACGATTTCCAGCACGGTGGCGGGTGGACTGCTAGGGCCGGGGCGCGCTTCGGTCGCGCGTTCCCCTAGGCCGCGCTTTCGCGCTGCAGAGGTGCTGCCGGAGTTCGTTGTGTGGTCGGCGGAGCCGACTAGCACCCGGCTTCAACTTCCTCGCTTCCTCCTCGGCGAGCTCCCGACCGGCGCCCGGGCGGCCTCTGGCTTCAGGCAAACGGCTGCTGTAGCTGGGCCTCATGGGCTTCACTAGAGGTCTCCGCAGCCGGGAGCCTGGCCTTGACCTGCGGTTGGCAGACGTTTGCCCGCGCGCGTGGCCTGAGCCGTCGGTGCTCCCTGCACTTCAAGTTTGACGGCGATGCCACCCTCTACGTGAGGGTGTTTGGGGAAGATGGTCGCCGCACAGGGTGCTGCCCTGAGGACGACGACCGCGGCCGGGAACCCAGCCCCGGCGATGATGGAGAGGACAGTGCTCGCGTGATTGGCGGCGCTCAGGGTTCCCCAAGCTTCACCGGTTCTTCTTCAGGCGGCGACTCTTCTAGCGGTGGCCGCGGTCAGCCTCCACGCTGTTGTACCTGCTTGGGAGGTGGTAGCGTGTCTGCCTGCCGTCGTGCCTCGGTGAAGCGCGAGAGGGAGTCTGCCTGAGCCCCGGAGGCAGCTCGAGTCTTCCCTGCAGGCCGGTGTGAGGCGAGCTGTGCCTGATTTGTTCTTTCTTTTCCTTTTTCCTGCGTAAAAAGACAGTAGCGTGGAGCCCCGCGGCGGCGTGTTTGGGTTATTGCTGTTAATCATCGCTTTGCTTCCATTATCGTGCCTTCCGGCTACGTGCCCGTGCGTGGATAGTTCCTGGCCCCAGCCGTGGGGGGCGACCGACCCAGGCCCTATGTTCGTGTCGCGGTGCCCGTGGGGCACGGACTAGAGGGGTGCTCCTGTAATGGACCCAGGTCGCGAAACCTTTGAACGACTAGGACAGGAACACTCGCGAGGGCGCTCGGCTGCCCCCCTCGCGAGGCCTTGCATAAGAGAAATCGAGGCAGGAGAGTGAAAAGCCAAAGAACCACAAGTCAAAGATGGCAAGAGCTTCAATAAAACTCCAAATGAGAATGAACAAGCCAACTGCGGAAAGCAAATGAAAAAGCCGTGTCCAGCACCTAATCTAGTCTTCGACGTCTTCTCACCAGCGCGGAGCTAAGTGCTGCCACTGGGCGTGGGAGGGAGCCCCAGGGCCTGAGGCTGGCGCTCCTAAGACTCCGGGGCGTGTACAGCCCCAACTCATTATTACGTGAGAGTGTCACGGGCGGCGAGCTTCACAGGCGTTGGCCTTCTTCGCAGGCTCTGGGCCTTTCTTGGGGGAAGCAGGCTTCACGGACATTTTCCCTCTTCACAGGCTCCGGGCCCTTTCCAAAATGCGACAGCTTCACAGGCATTCGCCTTCTTCACAGGCTCTGGGCCTTTTCCAAAACGCGACAGCTTCACAGGCATTCGCCTTCTTCACAGGCTCTGGGCCTTTTCCAAAATGCGACAGCTTCACAGGCATTCGCCTTCTTCACAGGCTCTGGGCCTTTTCCAAAACGCGATAGCTTCACAGGCATTTGCCTTCTTCACAGGCTCTGGGCCTTTTCCAAAAAGGATAATGTTCACAGGCATTCGCCTTCTTCACAGGCTTTGGGCCTTTTTAGGGGTAGAACCTCCGGAGGTGCTGGATGTTCCATGCGTTCTGGACTGGCACCCCCTCCTGAGTCTCCAAGCGCGCGGAGCCGGGCCTGGAAACATGAACAACCTTGAACGGGCCCTCCCACATGGGAGAGAGCTTGTGCAGTCCCTCCCTGGAGAGAACCCGCCTGAGCATGAGGTCTCCTACCTCGAGAGTTCTGGGGTGGATGTTGCGGCAGTGATATCGTCACAGTGCTTGTTGGTACCTCACCGCTCGCAGCGTGGCTTCTCGGCGACGTTCCTCCCCCAGCACGAGGTCCATCCCCCGCATGGCGTCCTGCTGCGCCTCGTCGAACGCCAGGACCCGCGCGGAGCAACGTCTGACCTCGTGAGGGAGGACCGCTTCGGCTCCGTAGACCAAGAAGAACGGGGTCTCTCCAGTCGGCTTGGTCGCGGTTGTGCAGATGGACCACAACACGGACGGAAGCTCATCGTACCAACCTCTGCCGCAGGCCTCCAGCTTCTTCTTGAACGTCCTGGTCTTGAGGCCCCTCAGGACCTCTGCGTTGGCTCGCTTGGCCTGGCCGTTGCTTCGGGGGTGCACCACCGAAGCGTAGCATATTTGCGTTCCAAGGTTAGAACAGTATGTTTTGAAGAGGTTACTAGTGAACTGCGAACCGTTGTCTGTGATGATGCGGTTCGGCACCCCGAACCGGCTCACGATGCCCCTGATGAACTTGACCGAGGAACCCGCGGGGATGGTGCGGACGGCCTCTACTTCAGCCCACTTGGTGAACTTGTCCACGGCGACGTAGAGGTAGCGGTAGCCCCCTGGTGCCCGAGGAAACGGGCCCAGGATGTCCAGTCCCCAGACTGCGAATGGCCATGAAAGGGGTATAGTCTGCAGGCCTCCTGCCGGCTGATGGATCTTCTTGGCGTGGAACTGGCAGGCCTCACAAGCTTTCACCAGTTCGACGGCGTCACTGAGTGCGGTGGGCCAATAAAACCCACTGCGGAACGCCTTGCCGACGAGGGTCCGTGATGATGAATGATGTCCACAGTCTCCGCCGTGTATATCTTCCAGTAGTTCCTTTCCTTGCTCCCTGGAGATGCAGCGCAGGGATACATCGTTTGGTTGCTTCCGGTAGAGCTCTCCATCCTTGATGCAGTATGCCGTGGCCTGCCGTGCCACACGCTCCGCTTCCTCCTCCTTCTCCGGCAGGGTCCCTTGTGTTAAGTAACTCCGGAGCTCCGTGATCCAGCACCCCTCCTGAGGTTCCATCGTCAGGAGCAGGCGTGCTCCTGAGGCCGGGCCACAGACCGGGGCTCCTGAGGTAGGTGGCTAGGGGAGCTCCTCCCGAGGCTCAGCCGTGTTTGACAATGATGGCAGGGCTGAGGGCTTGAAGAGCCGCTCCTCGAAGACGCCAGGCTCCTGAGGTAACCGCCTGGACGCCCGTTTGGCGATGTCGTCGGCCTCCTGATTGGTGCCACGGGGCACATGCTGCAACTCCAACCCCCAGAACTGCTTCTCCATCCTGTGGACCTCCGCAAGGTAGGCTTCCATGTGCTCATCTTTCGGCTCATACACCTTGTTGGAGAAATTGACAAGGAGCTGTGAATCGCCCTTGATGGTGAGGCGTTTCACCCCCAGGGCAGCTGCGGCCTTCAAGCCCGCTATTAAACCTTCATACTCCACTATGTTGTTGGAGACCTTTTCACCTTGCTGGAAACAGAGCTGTACAGCGTAGTAGAGCTTGTCCTGAGTGGGCGATATAACCACCACCCCAGCCCCAGCGCCATGCCTGGAGAACGCCCCATCGAAGTACATGACCCAGCCTTCTGGCGCCTCGCTTCCCAGGGAGAGGGACCGATCCTCATCGGCCTTGAGGCCTGGTGCCTCCGTCCATTCTACCACAAAATCCGCTAATGCTTCTCCCTTGATGACTCTGGTCGTGCTGAATTCGAGCTGAAACGCTTGCAGTTCTATGTTCCACTCAGGGACCCTTCCAGCTGAGTTAGGGCCCCTAAGCACTCTCTCCAGGGGGTATGACGAGACGACCTTGATGGGGTGACCCTGAAAATAGTGTCGCAGCTTGCGCGAGGCCACAGTAGCGCGAGGAGGAGCTTCTGAGGCATGGGGTACCGTGCCCTCGCGTCCCGCAACACCGTGCTGACAAAGTACACTGGGTGCTCAACGAGGTTGGGTGCATCAGTGCTGGTGGCGCCCTCCGGAGACCATGGCGCCTCCTGAGGCGATGAGGCCTCCTGAGGCTGGCCATCTGGGAGAGGGGCCTCTTCCGCCTCCGATGCACTCCTCTACGGCGGCTGATCCTCCTCAGCCGCGGTGGCGGTTTTTGTGGGCCCTCCTTGTTCCTATTTTGCCTTGTCCCGGGCTGCTGCTGTGGTTTTGATTCGACGCTCCTCCCTAACCGCCACCAGGGCTGCGCTGGCGGAGTAGGGAATGGCGGCGAGGTAAAGCACCAGGGGCTCTTGAGGGTGTGGAGCCACCATGACCGGAGGGCTGGTCAGGTATCTCTTGAGATCCTGGAACGCCTTTGCGGCCTCTTCAGTCCATTCAAAGGGCCCCTTTTTCTTCATTAGCTGGAAGAAGGGCAGCGCTCGCTCCCCCAACTTGGAGATGAAGTGCCCTAGCGCGGTCACGCGCCCAGTGAGCTTCTGCATTTCTCTGAGGGTCTTTGGCGGGCTCATGTCCTCGACTGCCTTGACCTTTTCTGGGTTAGCCTCGATGCCTCGGTGGGACACGAGGAAACCCAAGAGCTTGCCCGAGGGGACTCCGAACACACACTTCTCTGGGTTGAGCCGCAGGTTCACTGTGTTGAGGCTCACGAAGGTTTCCTCTAGGTCTTGTATCAGGGTCCTGGCTTCCCGAGACTTCACAACAATGTCATTGACGTAAGCCTCAACATTCTTCCCGAGCTGCGGGCCCAAGGTGATGTGCATCAGCCGCTGAAAGGTCTCCCTGCGTTACGCAGCCCGAATGGCATGCATGTGTAGCAGTACACCCCACACGGGGTTAGGAAGGCTGTCTTTTCGACGTCTTCTACCGCCATCTTGATCTGGTGATACCCACAGAAGGCATCCAAGAAGCATAGCAGGTCGCATTCTGCGGTGGAATCGACGATCTGGTCGATGCGGGGGAGCGGGAACGGATCTTGTGGGCATGCCTTGTTGAGGTTGGTGAAGTCGACACACATGCGCTCCTTCCCTCCCTTCTTTGGCACAACAACAGGGTTGGCCAACCAATCCGGGTATCGGACCTCGCGAATGACCCTAGCGGCTTCTAGTTTGCGGGTCTCTTGGACGATGAAGGCCTGCTTTTCTGTGGACTGCCGCCTTGCCTTCTGCTTCACAGGGCGCACGTTGGGGCACACGTTGAGGTGATGCTCGATTACGCTCCTAGGGATCCCTGCCAACTGGCCAGGCTCCCAAGTGAACACCTTCTTGTTTGCACGCAGGAACCTGACCAGGGCCTCCTCCTGCTCGGGCTCGAGGTTGGCGCCTATGGTGAAAGTGGCATTGGTGGACCCGTCCTCATCGACGGGTATCTGCTTGGTTTCTGCCTTGTCTTGGGTGAACAACTGTTTCTTCTTGGCCGGTGCATCTCCCTTGGGCTCGGGGGTCTCCGAGTCGGCGGGATGTGCCGCCGCCGCCGTCTTGAGCACTCACAGCGCGTCTCCGGTGTCCCCGTGCACGGTGAGGACACCGCTGCTCCCGGGCATCTTCATGAGGTTGTACGCCGGGTGCGTCGCGGCCATGAACTGGGCCAGCGCTGGGTAGCCGAGGATGGCGTTGTAGGGGAGGCCGATGGGGGCGATGTCGAAGTTGACCAGCTCCGTGCGGAAGTTGTTGTAGGTGCCGAAGGTTACTGGGAGCCGAATCTGTCCCAAGGAGCTGGATGATCCGCCCCCAACGCCTGAGAAGGGTCGGCTGGGTTGCAGCCGTTCCAGGGGTATGCATAGGAGGTTGAAGGCATCAACCGAGAGCACGCTGAGGCCTGCACCGCCATCGATGAGAGTTCTGGTGACGGCCACCTGGTAGATGGTGGGGGTGCACAGCATGGGGAGCGCACCCGAGCAGGCCGAGTTGGAGGGGTGGTCCTCCGAGCTGAAGGTCAGGCCGGCCTTGGGCGTCGCCCGGTCCGGGAGAGCCCCCTGCCGCGTGGAAGCGGCGCTGACCCGGCGGATGAACGGCTTGACGTGGTGACTTGTAGGCGGCGCCTGCGAGCCGCCCAGGAGGGTCTCGACGACCGGGGGTGTTGGTGTAGCGTGGTGGGCGGGGAAGAGGCTGCGGAGCTCTTCCCAAGAGGCCACGGAGGTTGCCGGCAGGTGGAGCAGCCATGCGCGCGGAGCGCCGGTGAGGGCCATGGGGAGCCAGTTGGACATGACCCTATCGTCACCTCCAGCTTCAAGGATGGCCTCCTCGTACGCCAGCAAGAAGCCAGCGGATCAGTCGCGCCACTGTAGCGTGGCGGCGTCGTTGGCCTGAACTTGTCCGGCCACTGCACCCGTTGCAGGGCTGGGGCCAGGGCTCGGAGCCCACTGGACCCCGTGCTGGCGCTAGCGGCCGGAGCTGGCGACGCGCTACTCATTGCGAGGCAGGTCGTGGAGGTGGCGGAAGGGAAAACTCTGGTGCACCCCTACCTGGCGTGCCAAATGTCAGATTTCGGGTTCCGGCAGACCCTTGAGGTTCGAACACTGGGGTGCGCATGGAGATTTCGCCTTCTACCTACCTGCACCCCTACGCCTCGCTAAGATCTAAGCTATAGAAAGAACAGCACAAGAGACACAGGGTTTATACTGGTTCGGGCCACCGTCGTGGTGTAATACCCTACTCCAGTGTGTGGTGTGGTGGATTGCCTCTTGGGCTGATGATGATGAGCAATACAAGGAAGAACAGCCTCGCGAGGGTCTGTTCTTGGCTGGGGCGATGAACTGCTGGGAGGAGTTCAGCCGCCCTTCTCTCTTTGTGTGTGTGTGATGCTACTCAATCCGATCCTAGCTAGTTTCTCTCTTGGCTTCTAGATTCTCCCTCCTTGATTGCGATCCCCTCTGCCCTGTGGGTCGCTAGTCCTATTTATAGGCAAAGGCCCTGGGCCTCTTCCCAAATATTGAGTGGGAAGGGCGCCAACAATTGGCCATTTTGAAGGGGAACATCTGGTACACTTATCCTGACTAAAGTTGGTCCTCGTGTCACACCCTAGCTAGGTTATGCATTAGAGTGTGCATCATGTCTACTTTCATCAGAAAATGGAAATGGGGAAAGCAGAACCCCCAGCACCCCCCCCCCCCTGAAATCAACTAGGGTTTACTAAAAATAAATTCAATGAACCTGAAATGCCCTTCAGATATGTTCACCCTCTTTGCCTTGGGTTAGAACCCTTGGGAAAAATGGTGCATATATTTTTAGGTCAACAAAAGGGGCATTGACTTAATTCATAAATATTTGAATTTGGGCATTTAAATACTATTAAATAATTCAAATGCTCAAATAATGTTGGAATTATTTTTGGGCCACTGAAATCATTCAGAAAGTGTCCATAAATATTTTCAGGATTTTATAAAATGATTTAGTATTTAAACTAAATCAAAACAGAATAACAGAAATAGAAAATAGAAAACGGAATAAAATTTGAGAGAGAGAGAGTAGGCCAGTGGGCCACTTACCTGGCGCCACCAGCCGGCCCAGCACTGTAGCTGGACGGCCCAGCCCACCAGGCCGACGCCAGTCGTCCCCTAGCTCCTGCCAGGAGGACGCCGGGCGTGTGCCCGCGGTGCGCCGGCACGCGCGCGGCCACCGACGGCCACCTCCTGCTTCGGCCGCCTCCCCGACGCCGCTATGGATGCCACGCACCCCCCTGGCCCTCTCATTCACTCTCCCTCGCCCTCATCCCCTCCCCTGTCTCGATCTCTCGCACACACCGAACACAGCCGCCGCCGTCGCTCGCTGTTGCCACGGCCACTGGCCCTCCCTCGCCCATCCTTCGTGCTCGAGAGCTCCGCCTCGACCCCCTCCTTCTTCCACCCCAAGCCACGCCACCGCGGGAGCCCCACATCGCCGCCACGAGTCGTCTTCTCCGAGCACGGCTGCCGGACTCCATCGACGAATTCGTCGGCTCCGGACCGTCCCCGAGCCCGCTAACCATCCCTACGGCACCGCGGTGAGCTCCGCAACCGTTTCCCCCTCTTCCCCGCTTCAATTGGTTGCCGTAGCCGTCACCCCCGTGATGACCGAAGTGCGCCGCCGCCTGAGCTCGCTGTCGACGATGCTCCGGTGACCAAATGGTCACCCTGGAGCGTCGAACTTACTCCTCGCGGTGCGTAGCGCCCTCCTAGCCCCTTTGCCCCGCTCTTCTACGCACCAAAACGTGATCCCGCGATCACCCGAACTCCGGCGACCGCCAAAGTCGTCGCTGGCGACGTCCCCGGCCACCCCGAGCTCCACCACCACCACCAAGAGCTGCGGCTCGTTCCCAGGAGCTCGTAGATGCTCTCCACGCCCCAAATGGTGCCCCATGGACGATTTCCGCAGCGCGCCACCGCGTCTGGCCTCGCCGGCGGCTAAACGCCGGCAGGCCTTGACCCGCTGACCGGGGAGGTTTGACCTGCTGACGTGGGTTGACTCCCCCCCCCCTCTCTCACTAACATGCGGGCCCTGCCCGGCTAATTACCCTGTTAGCACTAACTAAATAGATTAGTTAATTAGTATAGTCACTGACTAGTGGGCCCCGCCTGTTAATTAGGCTAACTAAGCGCGGTTAGTGCACAGAGACACTGACCAGGGGGCCCCACCAGTCAGGTTTGACCTGGCTGGCGCCTTTGACTTGCTGATGTCATGCTGACGCAAGGCTGACGCAGTAAACCATTTTCTAGTTTAAAAATAATTCAGAAAATTCCAGAAAATGCCCAAAACTTTGAAAAATCATAGAAATTCAACCATAACTCCAAATGAGACAAATTATATATGAAAAATTATCAGAAAAATTCAAGGAATCCATCTGTACCATTTTCATGCATGTTTGAACAATGCTTGTCCTCTGTTTTGGACAAAACAAATAAAGGGAATTTAAATAATCATATATGGGGTTGGAATTTGAATCTTGTATTCAAACCAACTTCATTTAAATCATAGCTAGTTGCATTAGCTCAAGACACATCCATATTGCCATGTCATAGCATGCATCATATTGTTGCATATCGTCATGTGTTGATTGTGCTCGGTTGTGTTCTTCGTGGTAGGTTCTGCCTCCGAGGATATTCACGAGTATCCAACTGAAGGGCAGTATCCCGTTACCACTCCATCAGGCAAGCAACCATTGATCATTCCGATACAACCCATGTTCTCGCTCCTGCTCTTGTTTACTGCATTAAGACAACACGATTCAAACTGCTGTGTGCTACGGTAGTTGAACCCTTATCCTCTGCATGACCTGTCATTGCCACAGTAACTAGATGAAACCCACTAGCATGTGTAGGAGTTGATTGAGCCATGTTTTGTGATTCCTACCTTGCTATGCCTGCTATGCTTAGAGTTGTGTCAGGTCTGGTTCATCTGGGTGATGGGCTAGAGTGAAATGCTTGTGCCAGTATTATGTGGGATGTGTTGAACATGTTTTGGTAAAGGTATCGATGAGAGGCCATGTAGGAGTACATGGTGGGTTGTTTCATTGAAGCCGTCCCTAAGAACTGAGTTCTGTATGCGTGAATTAAGATTCAGCTACTACCACACATTGGGCCCTGAAATATGACCCCGCTCGACTTACTGACCCCTCTCGCCTCAGTCCAGGAGTTGCAACTAGTTTCTGGTGTTTGTAGGACATGTGTTGGCGGCCGTGCGTAGCGCTGACCCTAGGGGTGGGCTATGTTGCGGTAGATACACCGTGGCACGGTGTACCGAGTCACCCGTTTGGTGTCTCGGGAACCCTGTTCACATCGTTCGGGGCCGTTGAGGACACCCCGGCCGGATTTCCTTACGGATGGAACCTGAATGGGCGATGACCCTGGACTAGAGTCTTGTGAGGTTAGTCAGGTCGTGGTCTACACCCACGTCGGTTTTCGCTTGAAGTCTGCCGAGCACATTTCGTGTGCAGACGCTAAGTGGTGGAAACATGTGTGACGCAGTACACCCCTGCAGGGTATAAAACTATTCGAATAGCCGCGTCCGCGGTAAAGGACTACTTGATTGCATATACAGTTCATAGACAAGTTAATGGATACTACTAAAAGACTCAAGATAAGTGTGAGTACCGGGGATGGCCCCCTCGCAGGTTACGAGGGAGGATCCACGGTGGAGTATTGTGATGGTGAGTAGTGGACTCGTGTGCGAAAACTATTTTGCTAAAAGATTCCGTATGATAGCTTAGCCAAGAGTCAAAGCTGGCTTGCTGCATAAACCCCACCACCTTCTTGAGAATGAGCATGTACAGTAGGTTCTGATGTAAGACTTGCTGAGTACCTTTGTACTCATGTTTGCTTATTTATTGTTTTCAGACGACAACACTGCCCCCTCCGATGGGTTTTACGTAGATCTTGACGTCGACGAGTGACTAGACACCCAGGTGGTGATCCAGGCCATGGAGGGCCTATGTAGATAGACAGGCTTCGAGAAGCCTTCTTTCTTTTTAGAGTCTGTACTCAGACTAGTTGCTTCCGCATGTGCTTGTATGACTGTATGACTTGAGTGTCGGGTCATGTGACCCCTACCTGTATGGATATGTTATGTATGGCTCCCTAGAGCCTTTAAATAAAGTACTTGAGTTGTAGAGTTTTGTTGTGATGCCATGTTGTATGTACTCATATCGGGCATATTGTGTGTATGTTTGAAATGCTCGGTATGAGTGGGATCCGACAATCTAGTTGTTTGTCCTTCGTAGCCTTTCTTATGGGGAAATGTAGTCTAGTGCTCCTCGAGCCATAGTAGTCCGCTACAGCCCGGTTCACCGGAGTCCTGCTAGCCCAGCACTACTGTTCAGGACACCTGACTGGCCGGCATGTGTTTCACTTCGTCCCTATGTCTGTCCCTTCGGGGAAATGTCACGCGGTGATCCACGGAGTCCTGTCTAGCCTGCTACAGCCCGGGATTCCCCGGAGTCCTGTTAGCCCAGTGCTACAGCCCGGAATCACTCGTTGATGACCGACATGTTCGTTGTGATTCATGTATGCCTGTCTCCATAGGTCTGTGCCGCTTTGGGTTCACGACTAGCCATGTCGGCCCGGGTTCTCGGTCATATGGATGCTAGCGACATTGTCATATACGCGAGCCAAAAGGCGCAAACGGTCCCGGGCCATGGTAAGGCGACACCCGTGGGATACCGTGCGTGAGGCCGCAAAGTGATATGAGGTGTTACCGGCTAGATCGATGTGGCTTAGAATCGGGGTCCTGACACCTCGCCTGCCAAAGGCTATGGCGGTGACGCTGGCTTGGGCTCCATAATGACTTCCTCCCTGCCGTTGGGCTGGTCTTGGTCTCGTTGCACCGAAACGGGTGCCTTCGCTTGATGCTCTCGCCTGCGCTTGCTCCCTTTTCACCAAAGAGGAAAGGAGGACACTGCGCGGGCTGGCGCCCGCCTGGCACCCTTGGTCGTCATGGCTTGCGTCACGGGAACCTCGTGAGGTACCCCGCCTTGATCTCTCTGCCTCCTCGCGAGCCAGCCTCATGAGGCCGTGCCTGAGGAAGCTCCGTGTCGTCCGCCCCGTGAGGCTTGACCCCTCGCGAGGGTCTTGGGTCTGTGTTGATGAAGATGGGCCGTGTTGGGCCCCTCCTCGAGCCACGCCGCAGGCCGCAGGCAGGCAAGTCTGGGGACCCCCGTTCCCAGAACGCCGACACTGACATCTGGGACCCACCGAAAGGGCCTCTGTATTTCACAAAAAAACGTTACAGCCGCTGACAGCTCGGACCCACCAGCTATATCTTCGCACGCAAGGAAGTGCCTCCTTATTACGCACAAAAAAAATGAATACTCCCCCTGCTAGCTAGCTGGGACCCAGTATAGTGGGCCTACTAAGTTGACGAGGACGAAGGGCTTTGTCAACTTAGTCAATATGCACGATTCTAGCTCGACTGACCGTACGATGTCCATCCAACGGCCGTAGTGCTTCTTCAACCTCTGGTCTTCTTGCTCCATCCGCCCAAAGCAGCGCCGGTCGTGCCGCCTGCTCCTGCCTCCTGTGGCTGGCTGTGCTGCCGCAGAGGCCTCACCGCCCCATACTACTCCCACCACTGGCCAGGCCATCCCTCCACTCCACTCACCCACACCCCCTGTTATTCTGCGGCGACGGCAGCGCAGCCGAACCAGTGAACCCTCGTACTCCTCTCCGCATGGGCATCCACTGCCGCGTATTCCCCGGCTCCACGCCGTCCCCTTCCTAGGCCTCGTCGTCGTCCACCGCCGTGGTGCTCTCGGCACGGCGTGGTCAATGTGGTCAATGACCGAATTCCATCGGAAGAATATTGTACATGGAGAGTCTGACAGCTGGGTCCATGGCAGCCGCAAGGAAGTGCCTCCTTATTACGCGGAAAATAATTATTCCTCCACCTGACAGCAGGGACCCATAGGATGCCCACCAGTATTTCGCGAAAAAAACACTTGCCCTGACTGCTGGGAACCACCCGAGGGCCACCATATTTCGCAAAAAAACGTTCCCCTGCTGTCAGCTCGGACCCACCGGAAGTGCCTCCTTATTACGCACAAAAAATGAATACCCCCTGCTACCTAGGACCCACCTTGGTGGGAGGCTGACTTGTGGGCCTACTAAGTTGACGGGGATGGAGGGCTTTGTCAACTTAGTCAATATAAACGATTCTAGCTCCAGTGACCGTACGATGTCCATCCAACGGCCGTAGTGCTTATTCAACCACTGGTCTTCTTGCTCCAGCCGCCCAAAGAAGCGTCGGTCGTGCCGCATGCTCCTGCCTCCCGTGGACGGTTGTGCTGCCGCGGAGGCCTCACCGCCCCCTACTATTCCAACCGCTGGACAGGCCCTACGGCGACGGCAGCCTCACACTACAGCCGAACCAGTGAACCCTCGTACTCCTCTCCGTGCGGGCTTCCACTGCCGCATCTTCGCCGGCTCCCCAGCGTCCCCTTCCTAGGCCTTGCCATCGTCCACCTACCCAGTGCTCTCGGCGTGGTGTGGTCAACATGGTCAAGGAACGACTTCCATCGGACGTGGACTGTACATGGAGAGGCTGACAGCTGGGTCCACGGCCGTAGCAAGGAAGTGCCTCCTTATTACGCGGAAAATAATGATTCCTCCACCTGATAGCTGGGACCCACCGGACGGGCCACTGTATTTTGTGAAAAAAAACGTTTTCCCCTGACTGCTGGGACCCACCAGCTACATCTTTGCACGCAAGGAAGTGCGTCCGAGCAAAAAAATGATTAGCCCCCCTGACTGCTGGGACCCACCAGCTACATCTTCGCAGGCAAGGAAGTGCCTGACAGTCGGGACCCACCTGGTCGAAGCGTACGTAGCGTTGTCATTCTGGTCGCGAACGTGTATGTACATATATACTCGTGGATGTAGAGGCGCGCATGTGTCGTAGTAGAGGCGCGTACGTGTCGTAGTAGAGGCACGCACGTAGCATGTACACGTATGTACAACGGCCAGGGTGCAAGAGAGAAAATACGACCACGTATGTGTACATACGGGCGGGGTCTCGAACGCCTACTCGTGCATACGTACGGCCAGGGCTCGTGTACATAGCTGGGTCAGAACGGAGAAACAACATCATCGTCGTGTTCATGGGGAGGCAATGGAATGTGTCGTGTTCATGGGGAGGCAACGGAATGCGTCGTGTTCATCGGGACGTACGAACGCGTGGGAGCCAACCGGCTGGGTCGGAACGGAATGCGTGGTCGTGTTCATCAGGAGGGCTTGGACGGAACAGGCGATGCAAACGAGGCCTGGCGTACCACACAATGGAGGAAACGGACCTCCTACGTTTGGAACGGGGTCCTGTTGATCGGGAGGGGTCCAGCATACCGGAAAACGGAGGAAACGGACCTCCTATGATCAAAACGGGGGTCCTATTGATCGGGAGGGGTGTGGCGTACCGCAAAACGGACGAAACGGACTTGTGTTGGAGCGCTACGGTCGAAACGGGGGTCCTGTTCATCGGGAGGGGTGTGGCGTACCACAAAACGGGACTCCACGAGATATTATTCATCTCCATCGTCGACCTCCTCCAGCCTCCACGGGCTACCGTCGACCTCCTCCAGCCTCCACAGGCTCCTGTTCATCCAGCCTCCATCGCGCGCTACTCCACCGGCTACTGTTCAACCACCCCTCCACGGGCACCCCTCCACTGTCTACTGTTCTTCCAGCCCTCCACACCACGGGGTCCTGTTCAACCACCCCTCCACGGGCACCCCTCCACCGTCTACTGTTCATTCAGCCCTCCACCACACCACGGGGTCCTGTTCATCCAAAGGCAACGCCACCGCTCACTGTTCGTCCAACCCCCCCCCCCCCCCCCCCCCCGCAACGCTCACTGTTCATCCCAGAGGCAGCATCGATCGGCTTCAGTTACCAGCAGTAGCAAAGGAATCGCTCGATCGGGTTCAGTTAACAGCCATCGATCGATCGCTCGGGTTTAGTAACCCGTAGCCTACAGTGCAATTGCTCGGGTTCAGTTAGAGCCCAACGCCTCGCTCGGGTTCAGTTAGATCCAACGCCTCGCACACGCGTGCGTACGTGTATGAGAGAAATGCGCATCGCTCGGCCCCTGACCTCCCACCGTAACCGGGAACTGCCCGAAATTTTCCACCCGCTCGCTTCTACCACGGTTTTTTCCGTCATGGACGGCCCAAAGAATGTCATGCAGCTGTGTCTCCGGCCCGCCCAAGACGAAAAGCCCATTTTCTGTCATGATCTTTTGTCATAGAAGTAGGAGCCCACCACATCTATGATGATACCGGGTTTTGTCACAATTATCGTCATAGAAGTGTCATATGTATGACAGAAAAAAAAATCGTTCGGCCCAAAATGTCACGGATGTGTCTTTTTGTTGTAGTGCTAACTTGCATGATTTGAATAGAACTAACCCAGACTGACATTGTTTTCAGCAGAATTGCCATGGTGTTATTTTTTTGCGGAAATAAAAGTTCTCGGAATGACCTGAAACTTCATGAAGAATATTTTTGGAATATATAAAAAATACTGGCAAAAGAATCAAGGCCAGGGGCCCACACCCTGTCCACGAGGGTGGGGGCACGCCTACCCCCTGGGCGCGCCACCCTGCCTCGTGGGCCCCCTGGAGCTCCACGGACCTCAACTCCAACTCTATATATTCACGTTTGGGGAGAAATAAATTAGAGAGAAATATTCATCACATTTTACGATACGGAACCGCCGCCAAGCCCTAATCTCTCTCGGGAGGGCTGATCTGGAGTCCATTCGGGGCTCTGGAGAGGGGAATCTGTTGCCATCGTCATCATCAACCTTCCTCCATCACCAATTTCAAGATGCTCACCGCCGTGTATGAGTAATTCCATCATAGGCTTGCTGGATGGTGATGGGTTGGATGAGATTTTATCATGTAATCGAGTTAGTTTTGTTAGGGTTTGATCCCTACTATCCATTCTGTTCTGAGATTGATGTTGTTATGACTTTGCTATGCTTAATGCTTGTCACTAGGGCCCAAGTGCCATGATTTCATATCTGAACCTATTATATTTTCATGAATATATGTGAGTTCTTGAATCTTGATCCTATCTTGCAAGTCTATATTCACCTATTATGTGTTATGATCCGTTAACCCCGAAGTGTCAATAATCGGGATACTTACTGATGATGATCGTAGTTTGAGGAGTTCGTGTATTCACTAAGTGTTAATGCTTTGGTCCGGTACTCTATTAAAAGGAGGTCGTAATATCCCTTAGTTTCCAATAGGACCCCGCTGCCACGGGAGGGTAGGACAAAAGCTGTCATGCAAGTTCTTTTCCATAAGTACGTATGACTATATTCGGAATACATGCCTACATTACATTGATGAACTGGAGCTAGTTCTGTGTCACCCTAGGTTATAACTATTGCATGAGGAATTGCATCCGACATAATTATCCATCACTAATCTAATGCCTACGATCTTTTCACATATTGATCTCCGCTTAGTTACTTTACTGTTGCCATTGTTACAATCACTACAAAACTGCTGCTATTACTTTTGCTACCGTTACCTGTACTATCATATTACCTTGCTACTAAATACTCTACTGCAGATATTAATTCTTTCAGGTGCGGTTGAATTGATAACTCAACTGTTAATACTTGAGAATATTCTTTGGATCCCCTTGTGTCGAATCAATAAATTTGGGTTGAATACTCTAACCTCGAAAACTGTTGCGATCTCCTATACTTGTGGGTTATTAAGACTATTTTCTGGCGCCATTGCCAGGGAGCATAGCTCTATTCTTTGAGCCACTTGGGATTTATATCTATTGATCACTATGAAGAACTTGAAAGATGGAAGAACCAAGATTTATCCCTCAACTACGAGGGGAGGTAAGGAATTGCCATCTAGCTCTGCACTTGATTCACCTTCTATTATAAGTGAACTTGCGACACCTACTGCTGCTATTCATTCTGATATGTCGCATGTTATTGATGATGCCACTTCTTCTTTGCATGATACTTATGATGAAACTACTTCTATGCTTGATAATACTGTGCCACTAGGTCAATTTCTTGATGAACAACTTGCTAGGGTTAGAGAGAATGAAATTATTGAAACTGATAATATTGATGAAAGTGATGATGAAGATTCTCCCCCTAGATATGAATTGCCTATTGTGCCTGAGGGTTATGTTATGGATGAAGAAACTGCTAGAGACTTTTTAGTTTGCAATGATAGATATGATCTTAAGAAATTATTAGCTAAGCTTAAAGAAAAATCTTTGAATGCTAGAATGAAATATGACCCTGCTTTTGCTACTTCACCTATCTGTATTTCCGATAAGGGTTATGATTTCTCTGTACATCCTAAGATAATTACTTTGGTTGAATCTGATCCTTTCTATGGCTATGAATCTGAAACTGTTGTGGCACATCTTACTAAATTAAATGATATAGCCACCCTATTCACTAATGATGAGAAAACTCGCTACTATTATATCCTTAAGTTATTTACATTCTCATTAAAGGTGATTCTAAAACATGGTTTAATTCCCTTGATCCTGGTTATCTGCGTAGTCCCAAGGATATGATTTAGCACTTCTCTGCTAAATATTTCTCTGCTCATAAGAAACAAGCTGCCTTAAGGGAAATATATAACTTTGTGCAAATTGAAGAAGAGAGTATCCCACAAGATTGGGGGAGGCTTCTCTGATTACTTAATGCTTTGCCTGATCATCCTCTCAAGAAAAATGAAATACTTGATATGTTTTATAATGGACTAACCGATGCTTCCAGAGACCACCTGGATAGTTGTGTTGGTTGTGTTTTTAGGGAAAGAACTGTTGATCAAGCTGAATTGCTATTGAATAATATGTTGATTAATGAAAATGATTGGACACTTCCTAAACCAACTCCTAAGCCAATTCCGAAGAAAAGGGGTATTCTATTTCTCATTCCTGAAGATATGCAAGAGGAAAAGAAATCTATGAAAGAAATAATCTATTAAAGCTGAAGATGTTAAGAATTTACCATCTATTGAAGAATACATGGTCTTGATAACCCGACACAGGTAGTAAAGGTAAATTCTCTCTATAGATTTGATAAATGTGAAATCCCGTCTACTAAAATTGCTAGCCAATGCTTGGATGAGTTTGACGACTTTATGGTTAAACAAGAAAACTTCAATGCTTATGTTGGTAGACAATTGAAACGTAATGCTTATATGATTGAACACTTGAGTGATTATATGTCTAGAGTTAAAGGTGAACTTAAACTTATTAGTAAACATGCTTCTATGGTTACCACTCAAGTAGAACAAGTACTTAAAGCTCAGAATATTTGCTCAATTAATTAAATAATAAGAGAAATGATAATGCTATTAGAGTTGTGACTAGAGGGGGTAAAATGACTCACGAACCTTTGTATCCTAAGGGCCACCCTAAGAGAATTGAGCAAGATTCTCACAGAATTAATATTGATGCACCTAGTTCTTCTAAGAAGAAGAAAAAGAAAAATGATAGGACTTTGCATGCTTCTAGTGAACCTGTTGTTGACACACCTGAGAATCCCAATGATATTTCTATTTCTGATGCTGAAACACAATCTGGTAATGAACATGAACCTAGTGATAATGTTAATGATGATGTTCATGTTGATGCTCAACCTAGCAATGGCAATGATGTAGAGATTGAACCTGCTGTTGATCTTGATAACCCACAATCAAAGAATCAATGTTATGGTAAGAGAGACTTTGTTGTGAGGAAGCACGGTAAAGAAAGAGAACCATGGGTTCAGAAACCCATGCATTTTCCTCCTAAACCATCCAAGAAAAAGGATGATGAGGATTTTGAGCGCTTTGCTGAAATGATTAGACCTATCTTTTTGCGTATGCGTTTGACCGATATGCTTAAAATGAATCCTTATGCTAAGTACATGAAAGATATTGTTACAAATAAAAAAGATACCGGAAGCTGAAATTTCCACCATGCTTGCTAATTATACTTTTAAAGGTGGAAAACCAAAGAAACTAGGAAATCCCGGAGTACCAACTATACCATGCTCCATTAAAAGAAACTATGTTAAAACTGCTTTATGTGATCTTGGTGCCGGTGTTAGTGTTATGCCTCTCTCTTTATATCGTAGACTTGATTTGAATAAGTTGGCACCTACTGAAATGTCTTTGCAAATGGCTGATAAATCAACTGCTATACCTGTCGGTATTTGTGAGGATGTGCCTGTTGTGGTTGCAAACATTACTATTTTAACAGACTTTGTTATTCTTGATATTTCCGAGGACGTTAGTATGTCCATTATTCTTGGAAGACCCTTTTTGAATACTGCAGGGGCTGTTATTGATTGCAACCAAGGCAATGTCACTTTTCATGTTAATGGTAATGAGCATACGATACACTTTCTGAGGAAACAACCTCAAGTCCACAGTATCAATTCTATTGGAAAAATTCCAACAATTACAATTGGAGGTTTTGAATTTCCTATTCCGACTATCAAGAAGAAATATGATATTATTATTGTTGGGGATGTGCATATCCCCATTGAGGTAACCTAGTGTTATTCGAAAATTCTCTGGTTTCATGTTATTCGGAAAGAGTTTGTTAACAAGACTTGATCAACCTTGTTAGTGGATTCCTTTTGATGAGCATGAGATGGATGAAGTTAGGAAGGACAACTCTCTATACCCTCTTTTTACTTTCTGTAATTTAGATTAAATAAAGCAAAAATAGCATTTTCTGTCTGTTTTCTGAATTATCATTGTAATAAAAAATACCCCCAAAAATAAAAGTTCTCCAAATGTCCTGAAAATTTAATATGATTTTTTCTAGAATATTTAAGAATATTTGGCGCTGAGAACACACCAGGAGGACCCACCATGTTCCCACGAGGGTGGAGGGTGAGCCCACCCCCCTGCGACGCGCCCCCTACCTCGTGCATCCCACATGGGCCCCCTCCACTTATTCTTGCACCCACACACTTCGTCTTCCTCCAGAAAAAAAATCCTCCTCCAGCTCAAACCCGAGTTCTAGCTCATCTTGCTACCATTTTCGATCTCCTAGCTCAAAGCTCCATTCACAAAACTGCTTTGGGGGATTGTTCTTTGGTATGTGACTCCTCCAATGGTCCAGTTAGTTTTTGTTCTAGTGCTTTATTCATTGCAAATTTTTGCTGCTTAGGTGACCATGTTCTTGAGCTTGCATATCAAATTTATGTGGTCAAAATTAGTTTTAATGCATGATATGGCCTCTAGGCACTTGTGGGAGTAGTTGCTATCAATCTTTTTGAGTTTGATTCACTTTTATTTCGAGTCACTAAAAATTTCAGAAATTCTTCAGAGGAAATGATGAAGAGATTCTTGAGGGGCTCTTCGAGCCGAAGCTCGGAGGATAAGCAAAGTGAAGAAAGAAGCCCAAATATAATCTCCCTCGCACTGCGAAGGTTCGGCCGTGTGAATGGCCTTGTGATGAATTCTTGAGAGCAGCAAGGATTCATGATGAATTTTATTATTTGGTTGAGAATGCGGGCCTCATCGACTTCCTCCACGACCAGCGCGAATAGTATCTCCTACTCACTAATATTTTTGTGCAAAATTTTCATTTCCATGCTAGGAGATCGCCACCTTTGGTGGATTTTTATTTATATGATGAGTTTACGGAGATGTCACTTTATGATTTTTGTGCGGTTTGCAAGTTACCCTTTGTGGGCAGCATAGAGGAACCACATCGTAATGATGTGGAAGGATTTATTGATATGATTGCTGTAGGGGAAACGAGGAAAGTTTCCGATGCAAGAATTACTAGCATACATTTTCCTGTTCTACGTTACTTTGCAATATTTGCTAGTAGATGCTTGATTGGTCGTGGGAACAGTGGAAACCTTAGTGCCCCTGATATTGTTATTTTGCACCATGCCTTGTTTCGTGATGCTACTTTCAGTTTAGGCGCTATTGTTGCTAAATGGTTAAATCTGAACCATGCGAAGGGTCCCATCTTTGGAGGCATCTTTGCTTCGCACCTTGCTGCACACTTTAACATACCTATTAGGCATTATGAGAAAGAAGAAAAGTTGTTGCCTCCTATTTTTCTAGATTATAAGAGTATGGTAGCACATGATTTTATTGTTAAGGATAAGAAGAAGATGCTTAAATATAGATTGATATTTGATAAAAATTATTGTGAGATTATTACCTTGCCTGCGCCCTCTTTATTTAACATATTTTCAGGCACGTACCTCATTTTGCCGTAGGCCGTTTATGCATACTGGAGCCTGACACCAGCTCCAGAGCCTGAGCCAGAACCACCACTTGACCCTTATCGACAGTCTGTTTATCAGTGGAACCCGGAGGAGATCGCTAACCAGTGGCACCCAGACGACACTCCTCCGCACACCGGAGAGGGTCATTTTGATCCATGGGCATAGACCAACTTAGGCCAAAAGCCTAAGCTTGGGGGAGTATGTATTTCTCACCGACATTACATTCATGTTCACACACTCATGCCAGTTGTCGGTGCTCATACTTTTTCATTGTACTATCCATGCTAGTTTATTTTCTTTTTAAGCTTTCTACTTATGTGTTTGAAAAACCTTAAGAAAAACCAAAAAAAATAGTTGTAGCTTTTAGCTAGTTTACTTTCCATGCCTGTAGTAGTAATAATTAAAAGAAAACCCCAAAAGATTTCTCGTTCTTCTTTTGTTTGTTGGGAGCTTTCCCGTGTAAATAGTTTTGTTTCTTTTCTTTTCTTTGGGGGTTGAGAGGAGAAGACCATGATGAAAATGTTGAATTGGCTCTCATATGCATTATTGTTGATTTAACCAAGAGCCCATATTACCTTGCCTTCTCCCTTGTATTGAATGCTTGCAGATTCGAGCTTAGTCCAATGCACGTGCACTATTATTATTATCCACACTATTCGGTTGTGCAAGTGAAAGGCAATAATGATGATATATGATGGACTAATTGAGATGAGAAAAGCTGGTATGAACTCGACATATCTTATTTTTGTAAATATGAATAGTTCATCGTTCCTGATTCAGGCTATTATGAATGAAACATGTTTGCAATGACAATTAGAGATTATAGTTGTTCATGCCATTCTTAATTGGCTAGGAGTTTATAATGGTTTACCTTGCGTGCCAACATGCTATTAAAATGGTTGTGGTATGGTATGATAGGGTGGTATCCTCCTTTGAACGATTCGAGCGGCTTGACTTGGCACATGTTCATGCATGTAGTTGAAACAAAATCAACATAGCCTCCACAATATTCATGTTCATGGTGAATTATATCCTACTCATGCTTGCATTCAGTGTTGATTAATTTTAATGCATGTTCATGACTATTGTCGCTCTCTAGCTGGTCGCTTCCCAGTCTCTTTCTAGCCTTCACTTGTACTAAGCGGGAATAATGCTTGTGCATGTACTTCCATAAACCCCAAAAGTTATTCCATATGAGTCCACCATACCTTCCTATATGCGGTATCTACCTGCCGTTCCAAGTAAATTTGTATGTGCCAAACTCTAAACCTTCAAATGAAATTCTGTTTTGTATGCTCGAATAGCTCATGTATCAACTAGGGTTGTCTATATCTTCCATGCTAGGCGGGTTATTCTCAAGTGGAGTGGACTCCGCTCCTCACTCGCGAGAAAATGGATGGTAACCGGGATGCCCAGTCCCATGCTCAAATCAAATTAAATTAATTGCAAACAAAACTCCCCCAGGATTGTTGACAGTTGGAGGCACCCATTGTTCAGACAAGCCATGGATTGATGTTTGTTGGTGGTAGGGGGAGTATAAACTTTACCATTCTGCTTGGGAACCGCCTATAATGTGTGTAGCATGGAAGATATCGAGATCTCTCGGTTGTTATATTGACAATGAAAGTATACCACTCAAAATATTATTCATCTCTATTTCAAAACCGAGCTCTAGCACTTCTACAAATCCCTACTTCCCTTTGCGAAGGGCCTATCTATTTACTTTTATGTTGAGTCATCATCCTCTTATTAAAAAGCACCAGTTGGAGAGCACCGCTGTCATTTGCATGTATTATTATTAGTTTACATTGAGTATGACTGTGACTGGATCTCTTTTACCATGAATTACAATGTTTAGTTAGTCCTTGAACTTCAAAGGTGCTCTGCATTTATGTTTTGCGGTCTCAGAAAGGGCTAGCGAGATACCATCTTCTTATATCATATTATGATTGTTTGAGAAAGTGTTGTCATCCAAGATTTATTATTATTGCTCACTAGTTGATTATGCCATTGATATGAGTAAAAATGAGACCTAAGTGTTATTGTGAATATGGTTAGTTCATAATCTTTGCTGAAAACTTGAATGCTGGCTTTACATATTTACAAGAACAAGAGCAAACAGAGTTTGTAATTTTTTTTTCTTTATCACTTTCAGTTTGTCAACTGAATTGCTTGAGGACAAGCAAAGGTTTAAGCTTGGGGGAGTTGATACGTCTCCAACGTATCTACTTTTCCAAATACTTTTGCCCTTGTTTTGGACTCTAACTTGCATGATTTGAATAGAACTAACCCGGGATGACGCTGTTTTCAGCAGAATTGCCATGGTGTTATTTTTGTGCAGAAATAAAAGTTCTCGGAATGACCTGAAACTTCACGGAGAATATTTTTGGAATATATAAAAAATACTGGCAAAAGAATCAACGCCAGTGGGCCCACACCCTGTCCACGAGGGTGGGGGCGCGCCTACCTCCCTGGGCGCGCCCCCCTGCCTCATGGGCCCCCTGGAGCTCCACCGACCTCAACTCCAACTCTATATATTCACATTCGGGGAGAGAAAAATTAGAGAGAAATATTCAATCGCATTTTACGATACGGAACCGCCGCCAAGCCCTAATATCTCTCTATCTCTCAGGAGGGCTGATCTGGAGTCCGTTCGGGGCTCCGGAGAGGGGAATCCATCGCCATCGTCATCATCAACCTTCCTCCATCACCAATTTCATGATGCTCACCGCCGTGCATGATTAATTCCATCGTAGGCTTGCTGGACGGTGATGGGTTGGATGAGATTTATCATGCAATCAAGTTATTTTTATTAGGGTTTGATACCTAGTATCCATTATGTTCTGAGATTGATGTTGCTATGACTTTGCTATGCTTAATGCTTGTCACTAGGGCCCAAGTGCCATGATTTCATATCTGAACCTATTGTGTTTTCATGAATATATGTGAGTTCTTGATCCTCTCTTGCAAGTCTATAGTCACCTATTATGTGTTATGATCCGTTAACCCCGAAGTGACAATAATCCGGATACTTACCGGTGATGACCATAGTTTGAGGAGTTCATGTATTCACTGAGTGTTAATGCTTTGGTCCGGTACTCTATTAAAAGTAGGCCTTAATATCCCTTAGTTTCCAATAGGACCCCGCTGCCACGGGAGGGTAGGACAAAAGATGTCATGCAAGTTCTTTTCCATAAGCATGTATGACTATATTCGGAATACATGCCTACATTACATTGATGAACTGGAGCTAGTTCTGTGTCACCCTAGGTTATAACTATTGCATGAGGAATCGCATCCGACATAATTATCCATCACTGATCCAATGCCTACGAGCTTTTCACATATTGATCTCTGCTTAGTTACTTTACCATTGCCACTGTTATAATCACTACAAAACTGCTACTGTTACTTTTGCTACTGTTACCGCTACTATCATATTACCTTGCTACTAAACACTCTGCTGCAGATATTAAGTCTTTCAGGTGCAGTTGAATTGATAACTCAACTGTTAATACTTGAGAATATTCTTTGGATCCCCTTGTGTCGAATCAATAAATTTGGGTTGAATACTCTACCCTCGAAAACGGTTGCGATCCCCTATACTTGTGGGTTATCACTCCTCTTTGGTATCGTCGTCCATATCGTCGATGTCTTCGAAGGCGTAATCAAGCATTCGGCTAGGTCCTCGATAGTGGTTATAAAGTGGGTGGTGGGTGGGAAGTAAAATTCCCTATTTCCAGCCCCTAGTCCGGGCTGGGCGTTATTCAGAAGCGGTTCCTCTGTGATGATGAGGGATCGCATTAAGTCCAGAGCCTCGTTTAAGAGCGGGGTTCGGACAGGGTCGGAAGTTTGTGGGCCGAGCTCACATGACGCGGGCCTCTTGGGTTCAGAATTAGTGTCCGGAGAAGAGTTCAGCTTTGCAATGGTTGCCGGAGACGCTACTCTCTCCGGTTTTCCGGTGTTGAGCTCTAAGGCCGCAGAGAGTCCGGCGGGCTCTAGACTCCCATCTTCGGACCTGATGACGTGCTCTGGATCTGAGGCCGGAGCAGTGGTTGAGGCCGCGAACCCTTGGAACATCAAGTTTCCTCGGATATCCGCGACATAGTTCAGATTTCCAAAACTGGCCTGGTGACCAGGGGCGTAGTTGTCGATCTTCTCCAGATGGCCAACCGAGTTAGCCCGCAGTGCGAAGCCACCGAATACAAAGATCTGGCTGGGGAGGAAAATCTCCTTCACGGTAGTGTTATTGTAGATGATTGATGGAGCCATCGAGCCTTTCGACGACGACACAGTGGAACTCTCAATGAAAGCACCAATGTCAGTGTCAAAACCAGTAGATCTCGTGTAGGGTGCCGAACTGTGCGTCTAAGGATCGAAGGTAACAGGAGACAGGGGACACGATGTCTACCCAGGTTCGAGCCCTCTTGATGGAGGTAATACCCTATGTCCTGCTTGATTGACTTTGATGAATATAGGGGTTACAAGAGTTGATCTACCACGAGATCATAATGGCTAAACCCTAATTATCTAGCTTGTATGATTATGACTATCCTCTCCTCTACGGAGTAAACCCTCTGGTTTATATAGACACCGGAGGGGACAAGGGTTTGTACATGCTCGGTTTACAAAGAAAGGAATCTTCATATCCGCACGCTAAGCTTGCCGTCCACGCCAAGGAGAGTCCCATCCGGACACGGGGAAAGTATTTTGTCTTGTATCTCCACGACCCATCAGTCTGACCCATATCAAATAGCCCGGACGCCTGAGGACCCCGTAATCCTGGACTCCCTCACTCCACGAAGAAGCAGCCTTGTCTATCCCACCATGGCCATCACCCACGAAGGACTTGCCTCACTAGGGTAGATCTTCACGAAGTAGGCGATCTCCTTGCTCGTACAAACTCCTTGGTTCAACTCCACAATCTTGTCGGAGGCTCCGAAGTAACACCTAACCAATCTAGGAGACACCACTCTCCAAAAGGTAATAGATGGTATGTTGATGATAAACTCCTTGCTCTTGTGCTTCAAATGATAGTCTCCCCAACACTCAACTCTCTCTCACACAGATTTGGATTTGGTGGAAAAGATGATTTGAGTGGAAAGGAACTTGGGGAAGGCTAGAGATCAAGATTCATATGGTTGGAATGGAATATCTTGGTCTCAACACATGAATAGGTGGTTCTCTCTCAGAGAATGTATGTTGGAAGTGTAGGCACGTTCTGATGGATCTCCTTACTAAGAAGGAAGGGTGGAGGGGTATATATAGCCTCCACACAAAATCTAACCGTTACACACAAATCACCAAACTCGGTGGGACCGAATCATGAAACTCGGTCAGACCGATTTAGTTCAAAATGTGAACGTTAGGATTTTCGGTGGGACCGACATGTCAACTCGGTAGGACCGATTTCATTAGGGTTAGGGCATAACGTAATCTTAGTGAGACTGATCACATAAACTCGGTAGGACCGATTTCTGTAATAGGCAAACAAAGAGTTGGTCAGGCAAACTCGGTGGGACCGATTCGCTCATTTCGGTTAGACCGAGTTGTTACGAAAGGGAAACAGAGTTTGCATTGCAAACTTGGTGGGACCGATCGCTCATCTTGGTTGGACCAAAACGTTACGAAGGGAAACAGAGAGTTTGCAATACCATATCGGTGAGACCAGATCCCTATCGGTGAGACCGAAGTGACTACGGTTTCTGGCAGTGGCTATGTCAAGTGAACTCGGTGGCACCGGATAGATCAAATCGGTAGGGCCGAGTTTGAGTTTTGGTTTGGGACATATGTGGATATGAGAAAGTGGTTGAGGGATTTTGGAGCATATCACTAAGCATTTTGAGCAAGCAAGCAATTAGGCAACACCTCATCCCCTTTTAATAGTATTGGCTTTTCCTATGGACTCAATGTGATCTTGGATCACTAAAATGGAAATGTAGAGTCTTGAGCTTGAGCCAATATGTCTCCTTAGCATTTTGAGGGGTCCACATTCCTAATCCATGCCATGCCAACATTGAACTTTCTGAAATGATCATCTTGAAATAGCATTAGTTCAATGAGCTATATGTTGTTAGTAATTACCAAAACCACCCAAGGATAGTTGCACCTTCACGGCGGGTGACCTTTTCGGCCTCCACATCTGCAACTGCTTTGTCTGCAGCCGCTTTGCTTGTCCTCACCTCCTCCTAGGCTCCGACAAGGGCATTCTTGAGGGCCTCGACCTCGGTCGCGTTGCCTATAAACATATACATAGCAGCGCATGAGCTTGAACTCTGAGTTCGTATTGTAATTTAGGCTTATAACGGCTCTTTTAAAAGCACACCTTGGGCCTCATCGAACCGCTTGTTAATATGGTCGATCTCATCGTCAGCCAGCTTTAGTTTTCGCTGGAGTTCGGAAACTTCAGCATCCTTGGCTGAAGCCGCCAACAGTGAAGCCTATGTATCACAACAGATAAACACGTTATCCCCGGTGAATATTTGATCCTCTGTCCGGCTCCTCCTTCCAAAGAGCCGAACAGAGTCTCAGGGGCTACTATCTATATACAGTCATATTCTTCCAATACGAAAAATGGCTAAGTATATTATATCACATACCTCAAAGCCTATTAACAGGCTAGTGAAAGCTTCATTCAGTCCGCTTTTGGCAGACTGAACCTTCTTAACTACCGTACCCATCAAGGTACGGTGCTCTTCCATGACAGAAGCACATTGAAGTGCTTCCCTCAATGTATCTGGCGCCTCCGGATTGTTAGAGGTCGCCGGTGGAGTCCGCACTCCCCCTCTCTTAAAGGGGGCTGCCCGCTCGACTCCGAAGCCCCGTGGGTCTTTGGAGTTAGATTCGGCTGGGGGGCGGACGGATCTAGGCTCCCGTCGTCAGTTTCCATGGGGGCTGCGCTCCCATGTTTTCAGCAGCCGAGGCATTACCCTCTAGCGCCGTTTTAGCGGTCTCCCACACATCTCCCTGGCCTGGGGAGGTCCTTTGGGACAACACCTCGATGTCATCTGCGGCATGTGGTGGAGAGGCCCGCAGAGGCGCCTCTCTCTCCATCATCTCCGGCGCCAATGAGTTCCCCGAAGACGACGATTGTTGGGGGAGATCACGGGCTAGACTGAAATACATAAATGATATGTTATCCTACAATCTGTAAAAAGCCAAATATATGTACAATATCTTTGAATACTTACGATCCGGATGGGGGCTTCGGCCTGAGGCGCCGCTCGGGGATGACTTCGGTGTCCGAATCCGAATCGTCCGAAAGGGGGATCTTCCCCTTCTTGGACGCCTCCGCCTCTAGGCGCCGCCCTTTTCTTCTCTCCTCCCTTAAGGGGAGAACTGCCCTCCTCCTCCTCCTCTTCGTCTTCATCTCCCTCATGGGGGGAGAGAGCTTTGATATCTTCGGACGCCATGTCCGAAGTACCTTTACGGCGAAGGTCACTTCTGGCCTCCTTGCCCTTCTTCTTGGCCTTCTTCTGTGGCGCCTGGTATGGCACCGGAACCAGCATCTTCATTAGTAGAGGAATAGCTGGGTCTTCGGGTAGCGGAGCCGGACACTGGATTCGCTCCGCCTTCTTCGTCCAGCCCTAAAGAATGAGGGGAAGGCTTAGCATACTCCTTGGATCTACAAGTTGGGGTTATGTTCGGAAATCTGAAAACTTACTGGAGTAGCCGGATGAGCGTAGTCGAGGCCGAGGTCTTCGGTCGTTCCCGATCATGACTTCTGGGCCTTGAAAAGCAGCTTCCAGATCTCTTCGTGCGTCGTGCCAAAGAATTGCTGCAGGGTCCGAGGGCGAGGCAGATTGAACTCCCACATATGGCCAGTCTGGCGCTAGCAGGGGATAATCCGGCGAAAAAGCATCACCTGGATCACATCGGCAAGACTGGTATCCTTATTTATCATACTCTTGACCCGCTTCTGCAGCGTCATCACCTCGTCAGACGTCACTCAGTCCAGGCCCTTTTTGATCCATGATGTGAGCCGCATTGGAGGCCTGGATTTTAACTCAGGGGTGGAGGTCTGAGGGAGTCCTGGATTAGGGGGTCTCCAGACAACCGGACTATCTCCATTGGCCGGACTGTTAGACTATGAAGATACAAGATTGAAGACTTCGTCTCGTGTCCGAATGGGACTCTACTTAGCGTGGAAGGCAAGCTAGGCAATACGAATATGTGTATCTCCTCCTTTGTAACCGACCTTGTGTAACCCTAACCCTCTCCGGTGTCTATATAAACCGAAGGGTTTTAGTCCGTAGGACATAACAACTACAACATACAATCATACCATAGGCTAGCTTCTAGGGTTTAGCCTCTCTGATCTCGTGGTAGATCTACTCTTGTACTACCCATATCATCAATATTAATCAAGTAGAACGTAGGGTTTTACCTCCATCAAGAGGGCCTGAACCTAGGTAAAACATCGTGTTCCCTGCCTCGTGTTACCATCCGCCTTAGACGCACAGTTCAGGACCCCCTACCCGAGATTCGCCGGTTTTGACACCGACATTGGTGCTTTCATTGAGAGTTCCTCTGTGTTGTCGCTGTCAGGCTTGATGGCTCCTACTATCATCGACAGCGATACAGTCCAGGGTGAGACTTTTCTCCCCAGACAGATCTTCATGTTCGGCGGCTTTGCACTGCGGGCCAATTCGCTTGGCCATCTAGAGCAGGTTGAAAGTTATGCCTCTGGCCACCAGGTCAGGTTTGGAAGCTTAAACTACATGATCGATATCCGTGGAGACTTGATCTTCGACGGATTCGAGCCTCTGCCTTGTGCGTCACGCGGTCACGATGAGTATGATTTAGCTCTACCTTCGAACAGTGTTCAGGAGATCGCACAGGCAGCCGCTCCGACCCTCAGTTCGGAGCTAGTTGCGCCGTCCATGGACAGGTGGATGGACCCCGCCATGGAGGCCTTACCCTCAGCGGCGATCAAGCCAAACATCGACCTTACCTTGCACAAGAGCCGTGTTGTTAAACTATCGGATCCTTCTCCGGCCACGGACTCCGAGCCGCCTGCGCCCGTTCCTATCGAATATGATTGGGCGCCGATCATGGAGTTTACCTCCGCGGATATTTTTCAGCACTCGTCCTTTGGTGACATACTGAACTCATTAAGGTCTCTCTCCTTGTCAGAAGGATCCTGGCCGAACTATGTCCGGCAGGACTGGGATGCGGACGACGAAGAAATTCACGGCCCACCCACCACCCACTTAGTAGCCACTATCGATGACTTAACCGACATGCTCAACTTCGACTCGGAAGACATTGATGGTTTGGACGACGATGCGGGAGACGAAGAGGAACCACTGCCCACGGGGCACTGGACAGCCACCTCATCATACGATATATACATGGTGGATACACCCAAAGAAGGCAAGGGCGACAAGATAGCGGAGGATGACCCCTCCAAGAAGCAACCCAAGCGCCGACATCAGTGGTGCCGCTCTAAGTCCCGCCAAAGCAAAAGTGGTGATACCGGCACAGGAGATAATAACACTCCGGATAGTGCCGAAGACAACAACAATCCCCTCCAGCAAGATTTAGAGCAGGAGGATGGAGGAGCCAGCCCTCCTGAGAGAGCGGAAGATGGAGAGGCGGAGGATGATAATTACATGCCCCCCTCCGAAGACGAGGCAAGCCTCGGCGATGATGAATTCGTCATACCAGAGGATCCCGTCGAACAAGAGCGCTTCAAACGCCGGCTTATAGCCATGGCAAATAGCCTTAAGAAAAAGCAGCAGCAGCTTCAAGCTCATCAAGATCTGCTAGCTGATAGATGGACTGAAGTCCTCGCGGCCGAGGAATATAAACTCGAGCGCCCCTCCAAGAGTTACCCAAAAAGCAGGTTGCTACCCCGACGGGAGGAAGAAGCGTATGACGCGGCTGATCGGCCACCTCGTGGCCGCGATAGAGAGGCATTCCAGCCAAAAACTCAGCCTGCACCCCGATGCCATTCAAATAAAAAGGCATGGGGAGATGCACTAGACCTGCGAGACATATAGGAGGACAAAGCAAAGCATGCAAGATCGATCTACGGATCACGAGGGCGCGCCACTATGCGAGACGATAAATGTCACGCCGGATACAGTAAAAGTAAATCTGGCCGGGCCGAACACAGCGGGCAAGACCCATTCGAGTTGCGTCGTGATATAGCCCAATACAGAGGCGCCGCACATCCCTTATGCTTCACAGACGAAGTAATGGATCATCAAATCCCAGAAGGTTTCAAACCTGTAAATATTGAATCATACGACGGCACAACAGATCCCGTGGTATGGATCGAGGATTTCCTCCTCCATATCCACATGGCCCGCAGTGATGACTTACACGCCATCAAATACCTCCCACTAAAGCTCAAGGGACCAACGCGGCATTGGCTTAACAGCTTGCCAACAGAGTCCATCAGTTGTTGGGAAGATCTGGAAGCCGCATTCCTCGACAACTTTTAGGGCACTTATGTGCGGCCACCAGATGCCGATGACTTGAGCCACATAATTTAGCAGCCAGAAGAATCAGCCAGGCAATTCTAGACTCGGTTCCTAACAAAGAAATATCAAATCTTAGACTGTCTGGATGCAGAGGCCCTAGCGGCTTTCAAACACAACATCCACGACGAATGGCTAGCCCGGCACCTTGGTCAGGAAAAGCCGAAATCTATGGCAGCCCTCACGACACTCATGACCCGCTTTTGTGCGGGAGAAGACAGCTGGTTGGCTCACAGTAATAACATATCAAAGGACCATGGTTCTTCGGATACCAAGGACGGCAATAGCAGGTCATGTCTCAACAAACATAAGCGCCGCATTAACAGCAATAATACCAAGGATACGGCAGTCAATGCCGGATTCAAAGGCTCTAAACCCGGTCAGCGAAAAAAGTCATTCAAACAAAGTACATCGGGCCCGTCCAGCTTGGACCGTATACTCGATCGCTCATGTCAAATACACGGCACCCCAGATAAGCTAGCCAATCACACCAACAGGGATTGTTGGGTGTTCAAGAAGGCCAGCAAGTTAATTGCCAAAAACAAGGACAAGGGGCCACATAGCGATGACGAGGAGGAACCCAGGCAGCCACACACCGGAGGACAGAAGAGGTTTCCCCCACAAGTGTGGACGGTGAACATGATATACGCAACCCACATTCCCAAAAGGGAGCGGAAGTGTGCGCTCAGGGACGTATATGCGTTGGAGCCAGTCGCCCCAAAGTTCAATCCATGGTCCTCCTATCCGACCACTTTCGATCGCAGGGACCATCCCACTAGTATCCATCATGGCGGATTCGCCGCACTGGTTATGGACCCAATCATTGACGGATTTCACCTCACTCGAGTCCTTATGGATGGCGGCAGCAGCCTGAACCTGCTTTATCAGGACACGGTGTGCAAAATGGGTATAGATCCCTCAAGGATCAAAACCACAAAAACGACCTTTAAGGGCGTCATTCCAGGCGTAGAGGCCCATTGCACATGCTCAATTACACTAGAAGTGGTCTTCGGATCCCCGAATAGCTTCCGAAGCAAAGAGTTAATCTTCAATATAGTCCCGTTCCGCAGTGGTTATCATGCACTGCTCGGGCGAACCACATTTACGAGATTTAATGCGGTACCGCATTATGCATACCTCAAGCTCAAGATGCCAGGACCTCGTTGGGTTATTACAGTCAATGGAAACACAGAGCGCTCTCTCCGAACAGAGGAGCACACCGCGGCCCTTGCAACAGAAGTGCAAAGCAGCCTCTTAAGGAAATCCACTAGTTCGGCATTTCAAGACCCGGACACCTTCAAGCGCGCTTGGAGCAATCGGTAACTAGACCGCCTGGCGCGATCTGAGCTCGCGTAGCAATGCGGCCCCCACCCCAGTCTCAGCCAAACGGCAAAACTCATGCCACGCATACATAATTACGCATTAAAAATACCATGGGCACAGGTGGGGAGGGGGGCACAACTGCGGCACGCCCCAAGACGCGGCTTAAACCGCACTAGGGGCTTCCCGTTTGGTTATTCTTCTCTTTTTCAGGACCTTAATCTCTGGAAACCCTGTCCAGCAGCACTATTGCCGAACACATGATGCAGCAACCAAGGAGGCAGAAAGCTACGTCACACCACGGAATTCCCAGGTGGATTACATTAACGAGCGAAATATTTGATTTAATACTATTCCTCAGCTTGCCCTTGGAAGGGACATAGTCCTACTCTTTGCTTATCACACCATCTGTATCATTCTGCTTTAAACGCACCTTTTTGAATAATCAATTCATAACATTACGACTATTATTGCAATTCTTGTTATATATATGTGTGTTCATCAATGACGCCTTGCAACCGTACACTTTGGTACGGCCAATACACCAGGGGCTTACGTACCCCATAATATGGTGTGAAAAGTCCGAACACTTTCACAAGTGCGGCACCCCGAACTTATAGCATTATATGCATCAGCTCCGAATCATGTCTTTGGTCAAATGTTGGGTTTGCCCGGCTCCTACGTTTTGGTACCTTACGTTCCGCTCTATCGGCTAAGGTAGCGCTAGGAGAACTACTGCGATTGTGCCCCGGTTCTGCTGGGCTGAGCACCTTAGTAGAGAAAGCTAAAACTGACTATCATGATAAGGCGAGAGACTGGTCGCTGTTCGGCAAGGTTTTCGAGTCCCTAAAGACTTATGCCGCTTAGAGCGAGGGGCCGGCCCTGTCCGGCTTAAAGGCGTGTATCTCGCCCCGAATTCGGCCTTCCGAATACCAGGAGCTTCGCCGAAATTTAAAATTATAGAATTCTATGGCTAAGTGAGAGTGATAAAGCATTATTAGTCTGGTTGCCTTGTTCGTTGTGCTGAGCACCTCCCTTGAAGGACCCAAACATGGGAACAAGAGTGCTCAAGTTTATCCCGAACACCCCAGCACTCATGGCATGGGGGCAGAAGCCAAGGACTAACCATCTCTAAGATTGGATAAACGGCCAAACAGAAGGTAATATTTTAAATTCACACAAGCGTTGCATAGCGCATATGAAACAAGTTTTCATCATACAGGATCACACGAGCAAGTTTACTCAAATATTATATCCTTTGAACATTCGTCCGCTACAAGACGGGCACCCTTCAGGACACCCTCATAATAAATTTCGGGGGTGCGATGCTCCTTGCCCTGCAGTGGCCCTTCCTTGATCAGCTTCACGGCGTCTAGCTTGGCCCACTGCACCTTCACACGGGCGAAAGCCCAGCATGCACCTTCGATGCAAACGAACCACTTTACGACCTCCAGCCGTGGGCAGGCATCCATGAGCCGCCTCACCAGGCCGAAGTAGCTGTTCGGAAGGGCGTCGCCAGGCCACAGCCGGACTATAAAGCCCTTCATGGCCTATTCGGCCGCCTTGTGCAGCTCGACCAGCTGCTTTAGCTGGTCGCTCAGAGGCATCAGGTGTTCAGTCCCAGTATACTGAGACCAGAACAGCTTCTCCGTTGAGCTTCCCTCCTCGGCCTGGTAAAACTGTGCGGCATCCAACATGTTGCGGGGCAAATCTGCGAATGCTCCTGGAGAGCTTCGAATTCGGGTAAGTAATCGGTAATTTACTTTTACATGCTTGCTTTGCACATAGAATGCCTTACCCGCTGCTATCTTCTTCATTGCGTCGATCTCCTGGAGGGCCTTTTGGGCTTCGGCCTTGGCACTTTTTGCGCTCTCGAGGGCCGCGGCAAGCTTAGACTCTCGCGTCTTCGAGTCAAGCTCCAATGCCTCGTGCTTCGTCACGAGAGCATGGAGCTCTTGCTGCACCTCACCCACCCGATCCTCTTGCTTTTCTCGCTCGGTGCACTCCTTGGCTGCTTTATCTTCAGCCTCGGACAGCGCTTGCTTTAGGGTCGCCACTTCGGTCATGGCCCCTGGCAAATTCACGATGATCCTGTCATTTTGCAATCGCACTCTTTTTATACATATCTGCAGACTAGGTACTACTTACCTTTGTTCTCCTCGAGCTGCCTCTTGACAAGGCCGAGCTCGTCCTGGGATCCTTTAAGGTCCTGCTTCAGTACGGCGACCTCCGTAGTCAGTAAGGCAGACACCAGCAGCGAAGCCTGCATATGCATATTGACATACTCATATTAGACTCCTGCAATATTTTTTGATCCTCTGTTCGGCTTTTCTTTGTGAACACCGAACAGAGCATCAGGGGCTATTGTCTATGTGGTAATATTTTTACTATATTTTAAACACTTACCTCAAAGCCTGTTAGAAGGCTGGCACAGGCTTCAGTCAATCTGCTCTTGGTGGACTGAACCTTCTGGATCACCGCACTCATGATATTACGGTGCTCCTCGTCGATGGAAGCGCTGCGAAGCACTTCTAGCAGATTGCCCAGCGCCTCTGGATGGACAGAGGTCACCGGCATAGGCGTCCTACCCCTCTTAGAAGGAGGCCGCCTGCCCGAGTCCGGAACCACTGGAGGTTCTGGCGCAGGGTTCGGCTGAGTGCCGAACTCGGAGCTCTCGGGGGCCTTGTTCCCTCGGCTCCCGGAGTTCGGGAGGCCACCTTGAGGCGCCTCCGGGACTGTCTCCCCTCAACTCGGTGCCTCGTGAGACAGCACCTCGGCGTCGTCCGCAGGATGAGGGGAGGTGGCAGTCGGGACTGGATCGCTATCCATATCCGACGAACCCAGGGAGCCGTCTGGTGATACATCAATACGGGCTCGGGGCGGCCTGCATAATCATATTTCGGCGTTAGGTGAAGTAGTGCGACAAAGGAATACTATGAGTTACTCTAGTATCCGAATACTTACGACTTCCCCAGGGGCTTGGCCCTGGGCAACCACTCGTCTTCGCCGTCGGCGGCGGTGGTAGAGTTGTCCGGAAGGAGAGTCTTTCCCTTCTTGGACCCTTCGGCCTCCCCAGTTGGGGCGGCCTTCCTTTTCTTGTCTCCCCCGTCTGGAGGGGGGCATCTTCTTCTGCCTCCTCGTCTTCGGGGGAGGATTGCGCCGTAGAGTCCTCGGACGGTGAGTCCGATGACGCCTGGCGTCAGGAACTCTTTCGGGTTCCCTTGGCCTTCTTGGTCTTCTCCGGCACCGTATAAGGAGCCGGAGTCAGCATCTTCGTCAGAAGAGCGTCTGCTGGGCCTTCGGGCAAAGGAGCCGCACAGTCAATCTGTCCGGCCGTCTCCTGCCAGTCCTGTCAAAGGTACGGGAGTTTAGATCCCGCATGGAGTCAATCTATGAAAAATAAGTATCCTGTAAGAGGTACAACAGCTTACCGCACTGGCTTGGCGCTTCGCGCTGAATCCGCGATCCTCAGTAATGGGTGGGGGGGACCTCGGTGCCCTTGGAAAGCACCTTCCAGGCATCCTCGTGTGTTGTATTGAAGAGCCTGTTCAGAGTTTGGTGCTGGGCCAGGTCGAACTCCCACCAGTTGAAGGCCCATTGTTAACACGGGAGGATCCGGCGGATGAGCATGACCTGGACTACGTTGACGAGTTTGAGCTTCTTGTTCACCATATTTTGGATACATGTTTGGAGTCCGGTCAGCTTTCCCAAACTACCCCAGGATAGGCCCTTCTCTTTCCAGGAGGTGAGCCGCGTGGGGATGCCAGATCGGAACTCGGGGGCCGCTGCCCATGCAGGGTCACGCGGCTCGGTGATGTAGAACCACCCCGATTGCCACCCCTTTATGGTTTCCACAAAGGAGCCCTTGAGCCATGTAACGTTGGGCATCTTGCCCACCATGGCGCCTCCACACTCCGCCTAGCGGCCGCCCACTACCTTCAGCTTGACATTGAAGGTCTTCAGCCATAAGCCGAAGTGGGGCTTGATGCGGAGGAAGGCCTCGCACACGATGATAAACGCCGAGATGTTGAGGATGAAGTTCGGGGCCAGATCGTGGAAATCCAGGCCGTAGTAGAACATGAGCCCCCGGACGAATGGATGGAGAGGGAATCCCAGTCCACGGAGGAAATGGGTAAGGAACACTACCCTCTCATGGGGCCCGGGGGTGGGAATGAGCTGCCCCTCATCTGGGAGCCGGTGCGTGATGTCGTCGGGCAGGTATCCGGCTCTCCTCAGCTTCTTGATGTTTCCCTCCGTGACGGAGGAGACCATCCACCTGCCTCCCCCTCCGGACATGGATGGAGAAGGTTGAGGTGGGAAGTGCGGACTTGGGCGTTAGAGCTCGAGTGTGCGAAAATGGATGAGCAAAGGAGGAAGAAGGCGTGGATGAAAAGGTGAATCCTTATCCCTTTATATGGGCGGACGAAACTATGCGTCCCCACTAGCCTGGTAAAACTCGCTTATCCCCCAAGCGCCATAATCGATGGCGCGGTTGGGTTACCCACACCCGTATTGATGAGAATCCCGTAATAAGGGGGCACGATCTCTGCTTTGACAAGACGTGTCAAAAAACTGCCTCATGTTATGTGCGGGGCTAGTTAAAGGAAATGGTTCGAATAATCACCGGGCCATGACATAATGTCGTGCTGCCAAAACAAGTTAACAAATTAGATTTGTGAAAATATTATTGTTTGTACGGTGGTATGTGGAACTTATTTTGCAGGGTCGGACACTATCCTTGTATTCAAATTCTTCTGTGATGTATTCGGAGGAGGAACCCACCTTGCAATGCTGAAGACAATACTGCGCGCCGGACTCATCGTCATTGAAGCCTGGTTCAGGGGCTACTGAGGGAGTCCTGGATTAGGGGGTCTCCGGACAGCCGGACTATCTCCATTGGCCGGACTGTTAGACTATGAAGATACAAGATTGAAGACTTCGTCTCGTGTCCGGATGGGACTCTACTTGGCGTGGAAGGCAAGCTAGGCAATACGGATATGTGTATCTCCTCCTTTGTAACCGACCTTGTGTAACCCTAACCCTCTCCGGTGTCTATATAAATGAGAGGGTTTTAGTCCGTAGGACACAACAACTACAACATACAATCATACCATAGGCTAGCTTCTAGGGTTTAGCCTCTCTGATCTCGTGGTAGATCTACTCTTGTACTACCCATATCATCAATATTAATCAAGTAGGACGTAGGGTTTTACCTCCATCAAGAGGGCCCGAACCTGGGTAAAACATCGTGTTCCCTGCCTCATGTTACCATCCGCCTTAGACGCACAGTTCGGGACCCCCTACCCGAGATCCGCCGGTTTTGACACCGACAAGGTCCATGTGGCGCCGCGAGGTTCCATGATATAGAACCACTCCTGCTGCCATCCCTTCATGGTCTCCACAAAGTCCCCCTCGGGCCAGGTGATGTTGGGGAGCTTGCTCACCATGGTGCTGCCACACTCCGCGTGTTGACCGTCGACCACCTTCGGCTTCACATTGAAGACATTGAGCCACATGACGAAGTGGGGGGAATGCGGAGGAATGCCTCACACACGTCGATGAATGCCGAGATGTGGAGGAAGGAATTCAGGGCGATCATGAAAACTAGCCGGTGTAGAACATGAGCCCATGGAGGAAAGGGTGAAGGGGAAACCCTAGTCCCGGAGAAAATGGGGGTTAAACGCTACCCACTCATTAGGCTCCGGAGTGGGGATGACCTACTTTTTGGCAGGAAGCCGGTGGAAGATTTCCGTGGCCTAGTACCCCACCTCCTGGAGTTCCTTGACGTTCCCCTCCGTGATGGAGGAGGCCATCCACTTGCCCTGCACACCAGATCCGTACATGGCTGGAGTGTTTGGTGGGAACGGAAAAGATTGAATTTTGGGCAATGGAGCTCGAGGGCGGATGGGCTGAGGAAGAGGAAGGCATGGGGTAGAAATATGGATCTTTATCCTCTTATAAAGGCAGTGAATATCAAGCGCCCCCACGGGCCTTAAAACTCGCCTATTCCCAAGGGGACGTGCAAACGACACGGTTGGATTACGCAAACCCGTATTGATGAGAATCTCACAATAAGGGGACACGATCTCTGTTTTAAGAAGACGTGTCAATAGAGGCCACGCCTCGAGGTGCGGAGCAGGAGGCTACAAAACGGTTTGAAATAATGATGAGGCCAGAACATAATGTCTCGCCGAAAAAGCCATCAGTGGGCATAGCTTGTTTTGTTTAAGTATTCACCTTTGTGGTTCAGGGTTGTAACTGATTATACAGAGCCGGATATAGTTCTTTTGTTTAGCTACCTTGGAGTATTCAAAGGAGGAACCCGCCTTGCAATGCCGAAGACAATCTTCGCGCCGGACACATCGTCATTGAAACCTGGTTTAGGGGCTACTGAGGGAGTCCTGATAAGGGGGTCCCCGGGCGTTCAAGCTGTGAGACATGGGCTAGAATGATGCGTGAAGATACAAGATAGAAGGCCTTCCCCCGTGTCCGGACGGGACTCTCCTTTGCATGGAGGGCAAGCTTGGCGTTCGGATATGAAGAGCTTTCTCTGTAAACCGACTCTGTGCAACCCTAGGCCCCTCTGGTGTCTATATAAACTGGAGGGTTTAGTCCATAGATGCAATCATAATCATATAGGATAGACATCTAGGGTTTTAGCCATTACGATCTCGAGGTAGATCAACTCTTGTAACCCCTATACTCATAAAAGTCAATCAAGTAGGAAGTAGGGTATTACCTCCATTAAGAGGGCACGAACCTGGGTAAACATCGTGTCCCTTGTCTCCTGTTACCTTTGATCCTCAGACGCACAATTCGGGACCCCCTACCTGAGATCGGCCGGTTTTGACACCGACAGGGGGGCGCCTGGTCCCTTCTCGCCCCATCGCGCAAGTTGCACCGTGATGCTGCATCCTCCTCAACCACGCCGGCGGACGACCCAGTGGCAGAATTCTTTGAGGGGGCCAAGAAGTAGCTGACTCCACCCAAGCGCCCCGACGCCATGGCTTCGGTGCTGGATGAGGTGATCGCGGCCAAGTTGAACAAGCCTCTCAACTTTGGCGACGAAGATGGAGCAAGCGGGGAGTCTCTGGACATGGGGCCAGCGCTGTCCCTGACACGCCACACCCCCACCACCACACGCGATCCAGCTGGGGGCCGTGACCAGGCAGGTGACCGAGCTGCAGCTTGGACGTGGCGGTGGAAGCGAGGTGCCTCGGCCACCAACCCTCCCTTTCTTCACTAGCGTGCCTACTCCGGTGGTCGGTAAGCCTCCAACAAGAGACAAGCCCCCCTCCAAGACCAGAGCAACCGGTGTTCTAGTCTGGGCCAGCGCTCGCCAAGCAAGCAACCCGTCGCCAGTGCCCCACGCGCAAAGAGCAACATTCCGCCTCGTGCATGGCCTCGAGATCCTGGGACCGAAGGAGAAGATGACGGCGGCAGCGGCTGAGGCGCTCATCCGCCGTTTTGACGAGCCTCTGACAAACAATGACATCGTCGCGATCGCGCGGCTGACCCGCCTGGATGCCCAGGCCCTCAAGGCAGCTGTTGGCATGCTAGGCCCTGAAGGAGAGGCCTCCGGCGGCCCAGTCTCCCCATATTAGTTCACCACCATAGTCGACGACGACCAGCCATGGGCTGGATGAAGTTAGGTTGTAGCATGTCAGCCTTAGGGCTCATGAGTTGTAACAGTAGTTGGGCATGGTTGCTAGTTGTTTACCGGCAGGGTTTTGAGCCTATTGGTGGCCGCGGCAACCCCTAGATGGTAGGATTGTGTACTTGTCTCTTTTTTCCATGTCGGGCTCGTCTCCATGGCCAACCTCTTGCGGATGATCTTGGTTCCAAAATGAGTAGCACAACTTGCCCGATCATGAGCTAGAATGTCTGGGGCCTAAACAACCCCGCCCGACGCTCCGTAGTGCAAGACACCACAAACACGCACCACCTCGCCATTCTTTGCATTCAGGAGACCAAACTTGAGGAGTGGGCAGCCACGATCACTAGGGAAGTAGGGTAGAGACTTGATGACTGCATCGTCTTGCCAGCTAATGGCACAAGAGGAGGCATTGCCATCTTCTGGGATTCGACCTCGGTCTGAATCCAGTCCCATGTGATCGGCGAGTTCTCCATCACGGCTAAAGTTTCAGTCCTCTCCTCAGGGTCTAGTTTTTGGCTGACAACGGTCTATGGTCCATCTGAGGGGCGCGAAAAGATAGTTTCCTGGCTGAACAAGTGAGAGGCTCCCCTCTCCAAGGCGAGCCTTGGCTCCTCAATGGAGATTTCAACATTATCTATGAGTCCCACGACAAAAATAATAGCAACATAAATAGGAGGATCAAGGGAAAATTTAGAGCAACAATCGACGCCAATGAGCTATGAGAGATTAAATGCAAAAATAGGCATTTTACATGGAGTAGCGAACGCCAGGATCCAACTCTTACGAGCATAGATAAGTTTTTCTGCATGGTCGAATGGGAGGGCATGTTCCCCGATTTCATGCTGCACGCAGCTTCCACCTCGTGCTCGAATCACTGCACGCTGCTCCTCGCGGCAGCTGCAGCCCCTTGCCAGGCGCCGCGGTTCCGTTTTGAGTCTTTCTGGCCAAGGTTCCCTCGTTTTCACGAGACTGTAGAAAGAGCATGGCTGCGCCCAGCCCCAACAACTTGTGCTTTCGCTCACCTGAACATCAAGATGCATTGGGTAGCCAGAGACCTAAAAATTTGGAGTAAATCATTGTTTAGTGATGAAAGTACAACTGCAACTGGCCACGCTAGTTGTTCTATGCCTGGACATCGCACAAGAACGTCGGCCCCTCACAGAGGGAGAATTCCACCTGGGAATACTAGGGCTAGCGGCGGTGGAGAGGGCTTGGAAACGCCAGGCATCTAGGATAACACGGCTGTGAAGAGGCGATGCCCAAACAGCCTTCTTCCATGCCAAGATCAATTCCAGGTGCAGAAAAAACTTCATTCACTCACTGCAAGGACCGCTGGAGTTGCCACAACTCATGATGAAAAGGAGGAACTAGTCCACGGCCATTTCGACAGGTCTTTAGGGACTAGACAGGGCCGAGCTAGCACAATTGATTAGAGCTACATCAACATGCCAAGGGTGCAAGGCGGTGGGCTATACAACCCTTTCACCGAGCAGGAAGTGTGGCAAGCAATCAAACAATCGCTGACGGAGAAATCACCTAGCCCGGATGGGTTCTCCGGCGTTTTCTTCAGAACTTGCTGGCAAACCATAAAGAGGGATATCATGGAGGCTTTTCATCAGTTCTTCCACCTCGCCGGAGGCAATTTCCAAACGCTCAACACAACTGCTGTAGTGCTCCTTCCAAAGAAAGACGGCGCCGCCACAATCACCGACTACATGCCCATTAGTTTGATACATTCCATAGCAAAACTGATCTCGAAAGTGCTCTCCCTCCGCTTAGCAACGGTGATTCAAAACTTGATCTCCCCAGCGCAGACGGCATTCCTCCGAACCAAATGCATACATGACAGCTTCCTCTACGTGCAAAACTTCATCAAGTCCCTCCACGCCAAGAAGACGTCGGCCCTGCTACTCAAATTAGACATATCAAAGGCCTTCGATAATGTTTCTTGGGATTATCTGCTTGAGCTGCTTCAATAGCTAGGTTTTAGCGCGCGATGGCAAGATTGGATTGCTCTCCTCCTCTCCACCTCCTCGTCGACCTTCCTGCTCAATGGCATCATAGGGCCAAGGATTATACACTTCAAGGGCTGTGGCAGGGTGACCCCTCTCTTGCCGCTCTTATGTATTCTAGCCATTGATCCGCTACATAGAGTGTTCAAAGCGGCGGTGGAGCAAGACCTGATCGCACCATTGCCAGCCCATGAGATCAAGCCCAGAGTCAGCCTCTACGCGGACGACACGGTCATCTTCGCAAAACCGGACCAGCATGAAATAGACACCATCATGGAGATCCTAAATGAGTTTGAAAAAGCCACTGGCCTGCATGTGAACCCGGCGAAGTCAACAGCAACACCGATCAGATGCGAGAATTTTGATCTCTTTGAGATCCTCGATAGTTTCGGCGGCTCCATTACATCCTTCCCTATAAAGTACTTAGGCCTCCCCGTGACGACCGTGCGGCTTAGATTAGTGCACCTGCAGTTCCTCATCGATAGAATTAGAGCTAGGTTAGCAAGATGGAAAGGTCGGTTGCTCCCTTTTTCCAGCAGAAGAGTGCTGGTCCGGAGCATCCTCAGGGCGATGCCCACCTTTGCCCTCTCAGTGCTGCGGGTGCCACCAAAGCTGCTCAAGGAGATTGACAAGTGCAGGAGGAGATTCCTTTGGAAGTAGGAGGAGGTGATAACAAGGGCAAGCTGCAAGGTAAACTGGCCAACGGTGTGTACTCCAACTGAGAGGGGTGGGCTCGGGATCCTGGACCTTCAAAGTTTCAGCCGAGCCCTCCGGCTACATTGGCTATGGATTGCATGGAAAGACCCGGATAGATCATGGGTTGGCACACCACCGCCATGCGACGAGGATGACAGAGCATTATTTGCCGCAGCAACAATGGTGACTGTTGGTGATGGCAAAACAACGATCTTCTGGCAATCAACCTGGCTGGGACCAGGAACCCTTGCTCAGAGGTACCCAAACCCGTTCCACCACTCCCAGCGCAAAAACATGACTGTCTATGAAGCACTACACAACCACACTTGGATCAGAGCATGGTGATGTCAACCATCTACTGTCGGATTTCCTGCAGCTGCACCAGAGAATTCGAGAGGCAAACATCATACTCAATGGAGAAGAAAGGGACCAAATTCGGTGGAACCCGGAGGCAAAAGAGGGATACACTACAAGCTCTGCTTACAAAATGCAGTTCCAGGGCCGACACTTTTCAGAGTTTGATAGCATCATATGGAAAACTTGGGCTCCAGGGAAGATCAAGATGTTTTTTTGGCTGCTACTGCATGACCGAGTCTGGTCCAACGACAGGCTCCAGCGTCGGGGCTGGCCGAACGGCTACTTCTTCCAACTCTGCCACAGAAATCTTGAAACAAGCAAGCACATATTCTGGGAATGCCCCAAGGCATGGAGCGTGTGTCAACAGGTGGCATCATGGCGCGATTGCTCCACCTTCACACCGAAGGATGAGTGGCGCCAGAAGCAGCCGATGCTGATCATCAGAGAAATCATCAACAAGGCAGCGCCAAGGGAAAGGAAAGGAACAAAAACCATGCTGCTGGCAGCATGCTGGGAGATCTGGCAAGAACGGAATAGAAGCACCTTCCAAAACAAGGCAGCCTCCACCTCTGACATTGTGAGGGAATTGAGAAACTCAATGGAGTTTTGGAGACTCAGGGGAGCGAACTGTATTGAGAGCCCCTTCGGGGAACCACCGTGAGATTTTTGGCTTCTAGATGCCTTTTTTATGTTATTCTCTTTTCATCCTTGGTCCCTGACCACCCCACATGTCTTTCTTATCACCATGTTTTCTCCCTGCCATGAATCAATGAAATAGCCAGCAATTGCTGGACATTTTTCAGAAAAAATAAAATAAAAATAAACATTTACTCTCTCCGTTTGTTTTCATAAGATGTTTTAAACAGCTAGCTTTGAACTATTTTGGACATTGTCTGAACTTTCTAAAGCATTTTATAAATAAAAATGAATAGAGGGACAAGTAAATAAGTCTCATCATATGCCATTTCTTAGGAAATACTCCCCTCGTCCCAAAATTCTTGTCTTAGATTAGTCTAGATACGAATGTATCTAATACTAAAATGTGACTTGATACATCCGTATTTAAACAAATCTAAGATAAGAATTTTGGGACGGAGGGAGTATGTCAATATGGAGACAATCCTAAGATATCTAGTATCTCACTACCATACATAGAAAATTAATTATGCCAAAAGAAAATCCTATAGAAATCTTTTAAAATCCCTACAAAATGAATGAGCCCTAAATGATTGATATCACCATGTCGCTCCATTGGTCGGATCGATACACTCACGCCCTTGGCTCCACGTTACTCATGGCATGTGCACACTTTCTGCTCTCTTCCTCTTCCCACGCCTCTCATATTGCTCTATGATTTTTTTTCAATCATGTGTCATTCTTTCAGTTATGTCGTTCCTTTACTACCTTTCTGCTCTAGATCGATCTCACGGAGCTCATTGCCATGACCTGATGATGGAGCTCAAAACCAAAGTCCTCCCAAACGTTGAGTTCCTGGAAGGCTGGGAGATTACGGGGGATCAGTCCGCGATCCCCTCATCCAGTGCAAAGGGGTTGCAGGCCTCCAACAAGACAATTTCATGGTCATGTGAGCCCGAATCAGTGAGGTTTGTGCCTCCATCATTGATGTTGAGAGGTTAGTGAAATCAATATTTTTTTAATATTCCAAAGGGTGTTACAGAAGAAAAAAATGAGAGTAGAGGGAAAGAAGCTCACTATGTGATTCTGATAGGAGAATGAGTTCTTGAACTCGGGTCGATGACAGCTCCAGCCAAGTTGCCTACCACTAGACCACAGAAGAGTTCTCTTCAAAGGGTATTTCATGCAAACATGTGCTATTTGGTCCTGTACACGTGAAGTACATGCCACAACAACTATAAGCATTAGACACCCATAACAAGTGTTATGTTCATGTTGCCAAGCTATTTCGTGTTGTTGCAAATGTTGGCTGCTATGTTTGCATACATTGTAAACCATCATTCCCAAAGATGGCTTGTGGTCAATGGATATTTTATTTTACAAATAAATATATATTGTATCGATGTGTTTCAAATGTTGCGATGTCCTTTCACATATCATAATCTGGAAAAAGATGTTACGATGTTGCATATGTAGAAACCGTTATGTGTGGGCCTTTTGGTTGCGACAATCTGACGCATTAAAATTATCATTTTAAGTGGGTCGAGTAGTGGGAGAGGCAGTCAATCTAGCGCACCCTTCGCCCGACCGGCGCCTGGCATTGTACATGAACAAACATATACAATATGGACTAACATCAATGAGTATAAAAAAAATGCATGAGTCCTAGTATGTGAGAAGGTATTGCAGATGGGATCAAATGATTTGCAAGGCAGGTTAATGAACCATTGTTTCGTCATTTTAGGATCAATTTCCCGTCAAATAGCAGCATGATAGTTTTATTAAAGCGCTGCCCCATTTCCTTCCGATTCGGTGTAAGCTACGTTGATCACGCTAAGGTAAACGATAGAGCCATAAGATTTTATTTTATCTATGCTTTGCCTTCACTGTGGAAACGTCGTAGAAGAGACACAATCTAACATGGCGAAAACTTCCCCTCGATTCCTTCAAAAAAAGGAACACTTCACCTAAAGGAAATACATGAAACATGAAAAACACTTCAAATGCGGCACCCCTATGACTCGCTTATTGCCAAACAATGGGGAGCTCTCGCGTTGGGGGAGCTCTAGATGGGTCGGTCCAGCCGCGTAGGAGGCTAAGGCCTCGTTTCCTTGGTTTTCTTCATGTTTTTTATTTCTTTTTTTACTTCTGCTTATACTACCAAATATTCTAAATAAATATATTACAAAACAAATTACGTAAAAAATATTTAGAAAAAATGCTAACTAAGCATTTGAAAAATGTTGAATGTGTATAGAGAAAATATTTCACATGTGTATGAAAAATGTATACAAAAAATACAAAGTGTGTGAAAAAAGTTGATCGTGTATTTAAAAAATGTTAGACAAGTATTTTAGAAATGCTAATAAAGCATTGAAAAATGTTAAACATGTATATGAACTTTTTTTGACCATGTATTAAAAAAATAAACTTGCAATCTATTAAAAAAATGTTAAAACTTGTATTTTTAAAATGTCAATCAAGCATTTCCAAAAGGTTAAATGTATATAGAGAAAATGTTGACCATGTACTAAAAAAATAATGTTACATTTGAAAAAATGTTAACCAAGCATTTGAAAAATGATAAATGTGTATAGAAAATATATTGACCATGTATCAGAAAATGTTAATATTGCATTTGAAAATATATTAATCAAGTATTTGAAAATGCTAAATATGTATAGAAAAAATATTTACCATGTATTAAAAAATATTAATATTTTATATAAAAATGTTGATCAAGCATTTAAAAATGTTTAAAAAATATTTACTGAGTATTTAAAAATGTTAATCTTGTAACTGAATTTTTTTAATCTTATATTTGATTTTTTTTACTGAAGTGGTTTTCTGCATGCGTGCCACACAGCCCACAAGGTGAGCACAACATTGATAAAATCATCACATCAATAAGTGTGAATAGCCACCTTTTGGTATCCAGTTCTCGGCTGCTCTCCATGGCCTCGACCAGGTTCAGATCTTCGAGGGCCCAAACACACCTCGCCATATGACAGTGGAGGAGGGAATGTTGCTAAGAATCTTTTAAACCGCAGATTCCACAGGTTGACGTAGTCGATATATTTCAGTGACGCAATAAATCAGCAGATGGGAGAGATTGTTGTGCTAACCTCCATAAAAATATCTTGATTTTAGATGGCACTTGGGTCTTCCACTGGCTAGTCCATGTCTTCTTTTTTGCATTTGAATTTGACGAATCAACACGTCCTCTAGCCATGCTTCACACCTTAGGTTTGTACACAAGCATTCTGTACGCCAACTGGACACTGAATATACCATTCTTCTCGTGAATCCACGAACAAAAATTATCGCAATCGCTTGGGCATCAATGGGCAAGAAAGTTTCAGCTAGCTTGTCCGTGTGCCATGATGCATTTGGTGTGAGTAGCTCGGCCACTCGACTTGATAGATGTGGTACTTTGCTGACTATCGGTCGCATATTAAAGTCTTTTGGGATCCAGTTTTGCTGCCATATGTGTGTTGACATACCGTCACCAACTCGCCTGATGAGCTCCTGTGTCATGATGTCGCGACCCTCAAGGAAAAAAATTTAGGGGTGCGACCCTCAAGAATTGAGTGATGGCGCAGCAGCTCCAAGCTCAGCATTCAACATACACACACATTTTTTGAGCAAAAAAACTAGGTTTTATTGATTAGCTAAAATGTTTACAGCTATAGCAATAGGATCATGAGGAAATCCTAGCCAAATATGTCTCCCTTGTGGAAGAGAGACACCAAACCTTGCAAGTCTATGAGCTTCTACATTGGAAATTCGAGATTTATAATAGAAATTACATGCTGAAAATCTAATGCTTTCTACAATTTCTTTGATGATTCCTCCATCCTCTCCTCCGACTCCTTGATGAATATGGTTGATAATTTGCTGACAGTCTGAAGCTACTTGAACGTTCTGCACTCCCAAGTCCTGAGCAAGAGCCAGCGCCTCCCTGCATGCAAGAGCTTCTAAAACTGCTGGATTGAGAAGACCTTGTACTGCCAACAGAGATGATCTAAGATATGCTCCTTCCTGACTCTGGCATACTGCAGCTGCTACTCCCATATTGTGATGGACTGATACTCCCGCATCTATATTAATCTTGACGTGACCATCCTTTGGCGCAATCCATTTTCCCCTCGGCTAGCTCGGCAGACTCGTTCTTACTTGTGGTACTGAAAAAACGTTTAGCTGATCAAGCTCGGAGATAAATCTCTTGACAAACGAATATGTTTCATATGGGCTCTGGCTAATGAATTCATGGATTAGCTTTCTCCGAGCGTATCAAATGGCCCATAGTGTGACTATCATCTGAGTTAATTCATCATGTTTTAAGGTCTCAAACATAGAGAATAGCCAACTTTCAGCTGATGCTTCCCTTGTTTCTATCATATGCTCCAACAACTCAGGATCAACCAACGCCCAAACACACCAAGCCGTGGTACATTCCAACAGACTATGCCTCCAGGACTCGCTAGCTCCACAAGCAAAACAATCATCCTTGGGCGACATATTCCAGTTCTTGCGGACGTCTTCTGTGGGTATAGAATTCTTTGATAACCTCCAAAGAAACACTTTAACTTTTACTGGTACCGCGGTGTTCCAAAGGGAGGCCCAAGATTTTTCTATGTTGCTCATGTCAGACGCCCCCGGCTGTTCTTCCAGCCAATCTTCCCTCCTCTCTTTTTTTGTTTCCATTATCATCCTATATGTCGATCGAATTGAAAATATTCCATTCTTCTCAAAAGCCCATGACCAGAAATCCTCGATGTTCCGTGTGCATACTGGGATTTGTAAGATGGCAGTAGCATCGTATGGCAAGGACACCTGTTGTATCAACTCAGAATTCCATCTAGCGTTCCCTTGATCCAGCAATTCAGATACTAGTTGTGGGGGTTGATCTACTAGCGAGACAATGGGTCTCATGTTTTCTTTCCTCGGAATCCAGTTCATATTCCAAATGTCTGTCGTCGCGCCTGTTGCCACCCTTCTGATAAGGCCCATCTTTAGAGTATCTCGCCCCTCTAAGACTGAGCGCCAAATCTGGGATAGATGGTTTCCAAGATCAGCCGATAGCAAGTCACCTCCTGGAAAGGAAACTGTTTTGAGTATTCTAGCACTCAAAGATTTTGGGTCTTGAAGAATTCTCCATACCCGTCTAGCCAATAGAGCAAGATTGAAAATTTCAAAATCTCTGAAGCCCAAACCTCCCATATACTTGGGCATACTCATGACTTCCCATGATACCCAATACGGCTTGCGCTGTCCCCTTTTGCCACCCCACCAAAATGCATTAATCATTGAAGTCAAACTCTTGCACATTCCTCTTGGAAGCTTGAAACATGACATTGAATAGATCGAGATAGCTTGAGCTACTGATTTAATAAGAACCTCTTTTCCAGCTGCTGATAGAAGTTTTTCCATCCAACCTTGTATTTTACCTCACAAGCGATCCTTCAAATATTCAAATGCACCATTTTTTGAAACTCCCACATCAGATGGCATACCAAGATATTTCTCATTCAACTGTTCATTAGGGACATTCAGAATATTCTTTATAGCCGCTCTTACCTCCTCTGGACAACCCTTGCTGAAAATAGGGAAGACTTGTCTTTGTTAATTCTCTGTCCTGAGGCTTTAGCATAGATTTCCAGCAGGTGAGACACTTCTTCAGCCCCCTCATTATTTGCTTTAAAAAACAGCAGGCTGTCATCTGCAAACAACAAATGATTCACCAGTGAAGCCGATGAAGCCACTTGTATTCCTGCAAGACTGGATGACTGAACTCTTGATTTTAAAAGGCACAAAAAGTCCTCTGCTGTCAGCAAAAAGAGGTACGGTGAAATTGGATCCCCCTGACCGATACCACGTATAGGATTAAAAGCATCAAGTTTCTGCCCATTAAAAAGAACTGAAAAGGAAACCGAGCCTCGAACCAAACTGCGTTCGTGTGGGCTTTATGTCGACGTTGGCCCATAATCTCCTTGCCATACCGGTCCACGATCTTCTCCAGCAGCAACAACTCCGCTCCGCGCCGTTGTCGTCTCCTCTCCCCGGCCGGAGATCCACGCCACACCGCCGCTCCCCTCCGCCCGGCTCTCGGCCGCTGCTTCCGCGATGCAGTTCTTCGGCGGGTCGTCGCTGACGTCCGTCGCGCCGGAGTCCAGCCCGGCACCGGCGGCGCCTCCGGGGACGGGAACGGGCTCCAACGCCCAGGTGATCTACGTCTTCAACCGCAACGGCGTGTGCCTGCTGTACCGCGAGTGGCACCGCCCGCTCCGCACGCTCGCCCGCAACCAGGACCAGAAGCTCATGTTCGGCCTCCTCTTCTCCCTGCGCTCCTTCACCGCCAAGATCGACCCCACCTCGTATGCTTCTTCCTACCTCTCTCCTCACACACATCTCGGTCATAGGTTACTGAGTTCGCTAATCTTGACTAATTTGTCGGTGAGTGATAATGGACTGGAAGCTTCTTGAAATGGAGATCCAATGAGTTTATTGGCAGTAGATGTTAGTCCACGACTTTGTTTCGGTAGGAGCAACCCCCACTATGACCAATTTGAGTAGTTGACAGAAATTCCATGATTTTGCTGCACGAATTAACAGGAGATAGTGGGGCAGGGGATGGGAGGGGGGAGCCAAGGGTAAGAGAGGCAGACAGTGAAGAACCTCTGTTCGTGACTGAACAAAAATGGTGAAAGGGAGACATTTGATCTTCCTTTCAAGATTTTTCCGTACATACTTCTGTGAGCCAGAAAATGTAAACACCAGGGTTATTCGAAATGTGGCATACTACTTGCCAACAAAAGTCAGTGCACGCATCTGAGGTAGCTTAACGGCGAAATCTGAAGAGATGATACGGATAAACCTTTCAAAACTCTAGCCGTAGAATGACTAGCACTGCCATACTGCTCCCCTGCTTCTGAAATTGTGTATTTTCATCTCCAGACAGGCAGACACTGTTTCTCTATTATCTCTTTCCAAAATTTTGGCCCTAAGAAATATATCTATAACCGTATAACCTAGATAACTGGAATTGTTGATGGATACCATGTTTAGCACTTCACATCCTAGAGTCATACTTGGCTCATGCACCTTTTACATATGCAGAACAGAACACGCGAATCTTGGGGCGCCACTACTGCCAGGTCAGGGATGTTCATTTCATAGTTTCAAGACAAACACATATAAATTGAACTACATGGAGAGCCCGTCTGGTATAAAGGTTTGTTGATATGTTATTATTATCTTCCCTGGCTTTCTTCCATTCTTAGAATCATCATGCTCTTATTTTGGCTGGTTAGATCCTGTGAAAATTGAAGGTCTTTTCTGGATAACCACACTTTAAGTGTTTGTATTGGATGAAGAAGACTAAGGTTGTTTTTCAGTGACTTTAAACTAATGTGAATCCAGCCATTGTATCACTTCAATGGAAGCCACAATTAACTAGTGTGACCTTAAATGTAGAAGCAGCAGTGCAACATTTTTTCATGCAGACCTGTTCCACAGTCCACACTATGCATATTTTGAACTATGATTGTCAGCTTCCACCTTTACCATGGTACTTAAAGCGCAGATATGTATGTGATAATCCTTTGTTCAAAAGGATATACATTCACTGAATTTTCCAATTTATACAGCTTATTCTCCTTACCCATCCAAGGACCGGTGATCAAAGAGATGCGCTGAAGCATATTTACAGCCTATATGTGGAGTATGTTGTAAAGAATCCTCTGTATGCTCCTGGCAGCCCAATCAAGTAAGTCATGCCTATCAATTGAAAATTACTATGCTACATGATTAGCTAGAAGCAGTTGTTAATACCAGGATGGTTGAAAGTTGAATGGAGATGGCATCATTTTTGTCACTTTATTTATACAAGGATACCTTTTTATTTCATGATTGAGCAATTGTCCCGCTAAAGCAGTGGGTTAAACTGGACAGCTAAATTCATGAGTTGTTTAGGGAAGCATATAGATATTGCAAATAAGATGTACCTAAATAAGGAATTGTGTGAAACATACATATTAACAATTCATTTTAGATCTTCTCATGCCTAGTCCTCTCGACCTACCTAACATGCCAACATCCTACCTGTGAAGAATTCATTTCATGGAGGATAATAAATTATAGAAATCGAATTTGCATTCAGTCATAAGGGCGTACTGTTCTATTACCTCCGTCCCAAATTACCTGTCTTTGATTTGTCTAGATACGGATGTATCTAACACTAAAACGTGTCTGGATACATCCTTATCTAGAAAAATCCAAGACAAGTAATTCGGGACGGAGGGAGTATTAGTTTATTTGCTTGCTCTTCATCAAGAACAACGGTCTTTTGTAGGATCATCTGAACTAAAACATTATTCTGTTGACAATACACAAGTTACACAACCATGTTCAAGCTTAGTGGCTACATTGACTTTTGTTTTGCTCGATTCTCTAGTGTTTTCTGAACATATTTTTATTTGCAGGTGTGACCTTTTCAATAAACATCTCGATCTGTATGTGAAAACATTGATTTGATCCCATTCAGGTAATGTTCACTTGTTAGTGTTTTGCAGAGTCCTGTATACAACCAATCACTAGTGTTCTGTACAAAGGTTTATGTTGTCATTTGTATGGATCCTTAGCAATCTTCTGTGTGAGTACTAGGGAACTATGCTGTCACGTGGGGCCAGACTTATAGGCGCAAGGGCCCTGCGCCACCCTAGTTCTGTCCCAGTTTAATTATAGAGTCCTTCTAGATTTAGGTTAAAGAGTCTGGGTCTTAGTTGGAAAGGTTTAGTCCCGAAGAAGGTTACCCTGCCAACACCCAATTAGAGTTGGAATCTGTCACGTCATTGTAATAGGCTACTTATAGCCACCCCTATGCGATCAATGAGTACAACCAGAAAATAATCTATCTTCTCACCTGGTGCACCTGCGCCTCGGCGCCCCCTCCTCACCTCTTTCTCCAACCATAGGCCGACGAGAGTTTCGCCCTCGTCCTCCGACCTCCCACGACTACAACCTCCGGTCCAATCCAACCCCAGCCCGTGACATATGCTTGAATTTATCCTGGTTAAACAATGTCCTTGAATTGGCAAGAAATTCCTGGCAGACAACATTTATATGGATTTCCTGTGTATCATTTTGTTGATCCAAAGGATGAGCCATTCCTCATAGCTCTACATGTCCCGTGGGATCTATCAATAACTGAATATGAGTACTAGTTCTCAATAAAAATGATCTTTCATCAGTCGGCTATAGCAGATCCTATTTTTCTTATATGTCATAACGCTTTAAGATGAATAAGTGTCTTCACTATCTATCAGTCAAGCAGACACCGCCCTTTGTTCTGTCTGTCTGCTTGTGAACTTTCAATCCTGTGTTGTGTTTCAGTTTTCAATCGATGCTTTTGAACTTTTGTCGACATCTGACACGACAGATAAAGGCCTAGTTGTCTGTTTTTCTCCGCATACATCCTCATCAGCGCTGCAATGTCCCATTGCAGGTTTGGGAGGAGGTGCATGCTCACCAGCGGAGAACAGTAAGCACTTCGTGTTTTCGGAAATTCTGAGCCGTGGAACAGTTTGGTGTGTGGTGGCATCTCTGTGTTATTTGGTTTGATAATCACTGTTTGTTGAGAAATTGTTGCTTCAAGGATGATACAGACTTGTCTTGTGCCAAAGTGGTCCTGTTGAATCTCACTGTATTTATTGTACACTTGCACCCTGCATTGATGGTCTTCATGTGTACCCACTGCAATTTGATATCTGTACACTCTGATCACAGTCCCTGTAATTTGCACCCTTCATCATGATGGACCCCCTCAAAAAATGGAATGCCCTCATGTCCTTTGTTGGATGATATCCATGAGTTTTCTGGTTACAGATCAAATATTTTCTTCAGTGGCTTATTTATCGAATAGTATCTTTCCTATAAAAGATGTTCCTACGTATGATTCAGCTATGTCGAAGGGAATAAGAAACACATCGCCACAGAAGAGTAGCATGGTCTATGTGTACGCTGTGCTGTCCTACTCTTGCTACCTGAACTTCAGTGCCACATGATGCTTCATTGTTGTTCGTGTGATGCTGACATATTTTTCTTCTTTCGATATCAATGCCATGTTTTGTTGCTTTGTGGACCTGCGGAGTTGCTTCGGATGTACACTACTGACTAACCATAACTTAATGCTAGTGTAAAAAAAAACTACAACTCAATGTTAGAATATTGAACTGCTGGGCCGTAAGAACAAAACGTGGACGCTGTAATTCCCTCGGCTTTTGCACCGCGGACGCCGTTGTTGGAGCGCTGTGTTATCTAGCGTAGATTGCAAGAGCAGTTGGTTTGTTCCAAGAGAAACAGATCTTGTGAATCTTTCCGCCAACAGGTACAATGCTCGTACCCAAATCTTCTGAATCTATCCGCTAACAGGTACTCCCTACGGTGCATGTACATGTACATGCCCTGCTCCATCACCAGTGTCTAGTGCTATCTTGCCTAGTGTACTGCAAGGCCGTAACTTCTCACGCATTCCTTTTTGCCTGTTCAGTTTTACAACTTACTGCAAAAAAATCGTGGGCTACAGGATATTATTCTGTAAATCTTGGCAGGAATCCAAAGGGACCTACTACCTTTTGGGTTTTCGGCTCCGTCCGAGCGAGCGAGATCCATGGCGTTCTGCGCAGCGGACAGAACATGTTTCTTACAGAGATGAGGGTTGCAGTGCCGCAGTGCTGCAGATGGCAGCAGGCAGCCTACGACAAGTGCACGAAATGGGTAGTTCGCACATGACCAAGGGATGGGTCGTTGCTGCGCCATCCACAGGGCGGACTGTGTACGTACGTGCGCTGCGCTTTCCACCGTGTTGGGTCGAGTTGGCTGGTAAACAGGCAACAAATCTCTCCCAACAGCATGTTTGTACACTGCATGTTCCCAGCAAACAGAAAGGAAAAATTACTGAGCTGAAAAGTAGTGAAAAATTACACTGGCTCCCGCTTGCAAGCTTTCACTTGTTCACTGTGTAAGCTTTCACTTCACTCGTGTGTAGTGTAGTGGAGTGCATGCAGCTGAGCTGACCAAAGATTCGCGTCCATCAGGTCGATCCGTGTGCGGTCACTGCTGAGGCTTCGTACGTTACTGTTGCTTCCGTCCGTGTGGCGCCAACATGCGTACTACGCTCCTTCCCACGGTACACAGGCTACCAACTTGAAGGCTGTTATCACTCAGAGACACACGGGTTTAAATAAGCTTGATGGACTTATCTTTCGGCCTACGTTTGAGTTAAACCTCCTCTAGTCTAGTGACTGGTTTGTTTGAGTAAACATCTGTGGTTTGCTGCCGGGTAAAGCTTGGATTAAATTAAATGCATCGCCAAGGAGTGTGCGGGTGGTGCAGATTCGCCCGACTAATTGTTACGCGTGACGTATGTGTCCTCTTTAATCTACTGCCTACTCGTTATCTGATGCTCTTTTAGTTTAGTTGCTCACTATTTTTTTCTCAATAAAGGACGCTTTTATTAACTCAAAATGTAGCATCAAGCCGATACAAAGCATGATGAGTAATATCCGGTCTTTGCATAACAAAGATGTACACAGCCAAACACCAAAAGTCTGACAAAAAAATGAAAATAAATGAGAAACCGACATATCGGCAACAGTAGAGTCATATAGGACCAACACTCTGCCTATGTCGAAGAAGGTGGTGGGCCGATCCGAAGATTATGTTGTCACCCATGTTGGGTAAAAACCTCCTCGGCCACTCGCTCTAACCGCGTATACACCACCTTGAACAGCGGTTGGTACTCCGTTTGTTGTAGCGTAGACCACATACGAAGCGTGTGCGTACAACGGAAAATAACCTGCAAAGCAGAAGAGTTTATGTTATTAAAAACCAAATTATTTCTACCTAGCCAAAGCGACCACAATAAGGCATACGCTCCCACCCTCAATAACGTTTTGACCCTATTTGAAATACCGTCCAACCAATGACCAAAAATATTGACAACACTTGAAGGCGGATATAAACTAGACCCTATTTGGACGATTGACCATATAGAACGCGCAAGCTTGAACTGGAAAAGGAGGTGTTTGATTGTCTCATCGTGAGTACAAAAGCTACACTTCTTACTTCCTTGTTAATTGAGATGGGCAAGGTCGTCTTTGGTTAGCACAACTCCCCTACGAAGATACCACATGAAGATTTTAACTTTTAGTGGAATCTTTAACTTCCAAATTTTCTTGTTATTATTCACTGGGATCTCTAAATGCGTGAGTGCATGGTACATAGAGTCGACCATGAATGGCCTAGATGTAGTGAGGTTCCAGCGGAGCACATCCCGTCCTTGTGTCAGGTAAATCGAATCCAGTCTGGACAATAGATTTTTCCATGACATAAGACAGGGGCCGATCAAATCCCGCCTGAAGAAATATTCGGCGGGGATGTGCTGAGGACCTGTGCGAGAGTATCATTCTTACTACGAACAATGTTATACAAAGCAGGATATTGTTCTTGGAGGCTGGCATTGGCTAGCCAGTTGTCCTCCCAGAAACGAATCTCCGACCCGTCATTTATCACAAACAAAACAATGGCGTTGCTCGGCTAAGAGCATCTACAGCAAACCTATCAATTCTCTCTATATGTCCCCACAAACCAAACCGGTCATATACGTCCAAACTGTTCGACGCTTCTCAAACCCGGCTCATATCTGAGACGAAAATGAGGAGACCTGGACGAGCCCACTGGAAAACACGAGACATGGCTACCCGATGCTAACCTCCCCCTCCCCTTGTCACCTACACGACCAAGAAACACCAAAACAAGCTAACATCACCTACCAGGAAGGCAAGAGGACTTCCCACTCGACCTCCCACAACATAAGAGCGAAGGATGGCCATACCTAACACACTGGACGCCCGACAAAGAGGCACCAAGTTAACGCACGAGGGGGATCCAATCCCCGACAGGGGGCATTGCCATGCCCTGTGTCGGTGACTGCTTACATGCAGCATCGAAAGGGCATCGACCAGCACCCTGAAAGAAATATGCCCTAGAGGCAATAATAAAGTTGTTATTTATATTTCCTTATATCATGATACATGTTTATTATTCATGCTAGAATTGTATTAACCGGAAACTTGATACATGTGTGGATACATAGACAAAACACAGTGTCCCTAGTAAGCCTCTACTAGACTAGCTCGTTAATCAAAGACGGTTAAGTTTCCTGACCATAGACATGTGTTGTCATTTGATGAATGGGATCACATCATTAGGAGAATGATATGATGGACAAGACCCATCTGTTATCTTATCATAATGATCGTTAAGTTATATTGCTATTGCTTTCTTCATGACTTATACATATTCCTCTGACTATGAGATTATGCAACTCCCGAATACCGGAGGAACACCTTGTGTGCTATCAAACGTCAGAACGTAACTGGGTGATTATAAAGATGCTCTATAGGTGTCTCCGAAGGTGTTTGTTGGGTTGGCATAGATCAAGATTATGATTTGTCACTCCAAGTATCAGAGAGGTATCTCTGGGCCCTCTCGGTAATGCACATCACTATAAGCCTTGCAAGCAATGTGACTAATGAGTTAGTTGCGGGATGATGTATTACGGAACGAGTAAAGAGACTTGCCAGTAACGAGATTGAACTAGGTATGACGATACCGACGATCGAATCTCGAGCAAGTAATAAACCGATGACAAAGGGAATGACATATGTTGTTATGCGGTTTGACCTATAAATACCTTCGTAGAATATGTAGGAGCCAATATGAGCATCCAGGTTCCGCTATTGGTTATTGACCGAAGATGTGTCTCGGTCATGTCTACATATTTCTCGAACCCGTAGGGTCCGCACGCTTAACGTTCGATGATGATTTGTATTATGAGTTATGTGTTTTTGATGACCGAATTTTTTTCGGAGTCCCGGATGAGATCACGAACATGACGAGGAGTCTTGAAATGGTCGAGAGGTAAATATTGATATATTGGAAGGTTACATATGGACACCAAAATGGTTCCGAAAAGATCGAGGATTTTTCGAAGTACCGGGAGGTTACCGGAACCCCCCGGGAAAGTTATTGGGCCTAATGGGCCATAGTGGAGGAGAGGAGGCAGGCCACAGGAGGTGGGGCGCACCCCCCTTGCCCCAATCCGAATTGGACAAGGGGAGGGGGCGCGACCCCCCTCTTTCCTTCTCCCTCTCCCTCCTTTCCCCTTTCCCCCTCTCCGTTGGAAGGAAAGGGGGGATCCTACTAGGTTTGGAGTCCTAGTAGGACTCCCCCCCTTGGCGCGCCTCCCCTTTGGCCGGCCTCCTCCTCCCCCTCCTTTATATACGTGGGTATAGGGCACCCCAAAGGCACAACATCAATTATCTTAGCCATGTGCGGTGCCCCCCTCCACAGTTTACCACCTCGGTCATATTGTCGTAGTGCTTAGGTGAAGCCCTGCACGGATCACATCATCAACACCGTCACCACACCGTCGTGCTGACAAAACTCTCCCTCGACCCTCTACTAGATCAAGAGCTCGAGGGACATCATCGTGCTGAATGTGTGCTGAACACGAGGTGCCGTACGTTCGGTACTTGGATCAGTTGGATCGTGAAGACGTTCGACTACATCAACCGCGTTACTAAACGCTTCCGTTTTCGGTCTACGATGGTACATGGACACACTCTCCCGTCTTGTTGCTATGCATCTCCTAGTTAGATCTTGCGTGATCGTAGGAATTTTTTTGAATTACTACGTTCCCCAACAGTGGCGTCCGAGCCAACTCTATGCCTAGATGATATATGCACGAGTAGAACACAAAGAGTTGTGGGCGATAATAGTCATACTTCTTACCACCAATGTCTTACTTTGATTCAGCGGTATTGTTGGATGAAGCGGCCCGGATCAACATCACATGACCGCGTTCATGAGACTGGTTCTACTGACGTGCTTCGCACATAGGTGGCTAGCGGGTGTCTGTTTCTCCAACTTTAGTTGAATCGAGTTTGACTACGGCCGGTCCTTGTTGAAGGTTAAAACAACACACTTGATGAAAAATTGTTGTGGTTTTGATGCGTAGGTATGAACGGTTCTTGCTAGAAGCCCGTAGAAGCCACGTAAAACTTGCAACAACAAAGTAGAGGACGTCTAATTTGTTTTTGCGGCGCATGTTGTGATGTGATATGGTCAAGACGTGATGAGATATAAATTGTTGTATGAGATGATCATGTTTTGTAACAGTTATCAGCAACTGGCAGGAGCCTTATGGTTGTTGCTTTATTGTATGAAATACAATCGCCATGTAATTGCTTTACTTTATCACTGAGCGGTAGCGATAGTCGTAGAAGCAATAGTTGGTGAGACGACAACGATGCTACGATGGAGATCAAGGTGTCAAGCCGGTGACGATGGAGAGCATGACGGTGCTTTGGGAGATGGAGATCAAAGGCACAAGATGATGATGGCCATATCATGTCACATATTTTGATTGCATGTGATGTTTATCTTTTATGCATCTTATTTTGCTTAGTACGGCGGTAGCATTATAGGACGATCTCTCACTAAATATCAAGGTATAAGTGTTCTCCCTGAGTATGCACCGTTGCTACAGTTTGTCGTGCCGAGACACCACGTGATGATCGGGTGTGATAAGCTCTACGTTCACATATAATGGGTGCAAGCCAGCTTTGTACGTGTAGAATACTCGGGTTAAACTTGATGAGCCTAGCATATGCAGATATGGCCTTGGAACACTGAGACCGAAAGGTCAAACGTGAATCATATAGTAGATATGATCAACATAGTGATGTTCACCATCGAAAAATACTTCATCTCACATGATGATCTGTAACACCCACGATGCGGCTATATCTCCCACGTGTCGGAGCACGACTTAGAGGCATAACCGCATAGTAGGCATGTCACAAGAGGGGTAATCTTTACACATCCCATGTACCGAATATGAAAGGGATAGAGAGTTGGCTTACAATTGCCACTTCACACAATACATAAATATAGCATTACATCATCCAGAATACAATCAAGGCCCGACTACGGAACCAAAGTAAAAGAAGACAACCCCAAATGCTAGATCCCCGATCGACCCAACTGGGCTCCACTACTGATCAACAGGAAATGAAACAACACAACGAACAAGATCTTCATCGAGCTCCCACTTGAGCTGGGTTGCGTCACCTGCACTAGTATCATCGGCACCTGCAACTGTTTGGAAGTATCTGTGAGTCGCGAGGACTTAGCAATCTCACACCCACGAGACGAAGACTATTTAAGCTTAAAGGTAGGAAAGGGGTAGTGAGGTGGAGCTGCAGCAAGCACTAGCATATATGGTGGCTAACATACGCAAATAAGAGCCAGAAGAGAAGCGAAGCAGCGGTCGTGAACTAGAAGTGATCCTGAAAGCTACTTACGTTCAAGCATAACACAAGACCGTGTTCTCTTCCCGGACTCCGCCGAAAAGAGACCATCACGGCTACACACGCGGTTGATTCATTTTAATTAAGTTTAGTTTCAAGTTCTCTACAACCGGGCATTAACAAATTCCCATCTGCCCATAACCGCGGGCACAGCTTTCGAAAGTTCATAACCCTGCAGGGGTGTCCCAACTTAGCCCATCACAAGCTCTCATGGTCAACGAAGGATATTCCTTCTCCCGGGAAGACCCGATTAGTCTCGGAATCCCGGTTACAAGACATTTCGACAATGGTAAAACAAGACCAGCAAAGCCGCCCGATGTGCCGACATACTAATAGCAGCTGCACATATCTCATTCTCAGGGCAACACCGGATTGCCCAAGATTCCGGTAGGCCAGCCCAGAGTTGCCCCTGGTGGCCACCGGCTGCTGACAGGTTCGGACCAACACTTAGACAAGCACTGGCCCGGGGGGGGGGGTTAAAATAAAGATGACCCTTGAGTCTGCAGAACCCAAGGGAAAAAGGCTTAGGTGGCAAATGGTGAAACCAAGGTTGGGCCTTGCTGGAGGAGTTTTATTCAAAGCCAACTGTCAAGGGGTTCCCATAACACCCAGCCGCGTAAGGGACGCAAAATGAAGGAACATAACACCGGTATGATAGAAACTAGGGCGGCAAGAGTGGAACAAAACACCAGGCATAAGGCCGAGCCTTCCACCCTTTACCAAGTATATAGATGCATTAAAGTAAATAAGAGATAATAATGATATCCCAATAATATCCATGTTCCAACATGGAACAAACTTCATCTCCACCTGCCACTAGCAACGCTATAAGAGGGGCTGAGCAAAGCGGTAACATAGCCAAACAACTGTTTGCTAGGAAAGGTGGGTTAGAGGCTTGACATGGCAATATGGAAGGCATGATATAGCAAGTGGTAGGTATCGCGGCATAGCAATAGAGCGAGCAACTAGCAAGCAAAGATATAAGTGATTTCGAGGGTATGGTCATCTTGCCTGCAAAGTTCTCCGAGTTGACGAAAGCTTGATCCTCGTAAGCATACTCAATGGGTTCCTCGATCACGTACTCGTCTCCCGGCTCTAACCAAAGCAAGAACACAAACAAAAGGACCAACAATCAACCACGGTGCAATGCACACTCAACATGATGCAAACCATGGCATGACATGCGAGATGTGATATGCAATGCATATGCATGCTTCGGAAGGGAAAGATTGAACCAGGTCTCAACTTGGCAAACCGAGCATGCCGCTGGAAAGATGAGTTGATTTCGGTCGAAATCTATATAAAGATCACCAGAATCGGATGCACGGTTTGCAAATGGCAAGCAAAACGATAATGGCACCATTCTGCGATTAACAACACGATGCCATCTAGAATGTAACAAGAAACTAAGCTACTGCACTCCAACATAACAACAAAGAACATGGCAGTGATGTAATCATGTGAAGGAAATATGCCCTAGAGGCAATAATATAAAGTTATTATTTATTTCCTTATTTCATGATAAATGTTTATTATTCATGCCAGAATTGTATTAACCGGAAACAGAATACATGTGTGAATACATAGACAAACAGAGTGTCACTAGTATGCCTCTACTTGACTAGCTCGTTAATCAAAGATGGTTATGTTTTCTAACCATAGACAAAGAGCTGTTATTTGATTAACGGGATCACATCATTAGGAGAATGATGTGATTGACTTGACCCATTCCGTTAGCTTAGCACTCGATCGTTTAGTATGTTGCTATTGCTTTCTTCATGACTTATACATGTTCCTATGACTATGAGATTATGCAACTCCCGTTTACCGGAGGAACACTTTGTGTGCTACCAAACGTCACAACGTAACTGGGTGATTATAAAGGAGCTCTACAGGTGTCTCCAAAGGTACATGTTGGGTTGGCGTATTTCGAGATTAGGATTTGTCACTCCGATTGTCGGAGAGGTATTTCTGGGCCCTCTCGGTAATGCACATCACATAAGCCTTGCAAGCGTTACAACTAATGAGTTAGTTACGAGATGATGTATTACGAAACGAGTAAAGAGACTTGCCGGTAACGAGATTGAACTAGGTATTGAGATACCGACGATCGAATCTCGAGCAAGTAACATACCGATGACAAAGGGAACGACGTATGTTATTATGCGGTCTGACCGATAAAGATGTTCGTAGAATATGTAGGAGCCAATATGAGCATCTAGGTTCCGCTATTGGTTATTGACCGGAGACGTGTCTCGGTCATGTCTACATTGTTCTCAAACCCGTAGGGTCCGCACACTTAAGGTTTCGATGATAGTTATATTATGAGTTTATGAGTTTTGATGTACCGAAGGAGTTCGGAGTCCCGAATGAGATCGGGGACATGACGAGGAGTCTCGAAATGGTCGAGACGTAAAGATCGATATATTGGACGACTATATTCGGACATCGGAAAGGTTCCAAGTGATTCGGGTATTTTCGGAGGTACCGGGGAGTTACGGGAATACGAGGAAGAAGCAATGGGCCTTAATGGGCCTTAGTGGGAAGGACCAGGAGGTGGCGCGCGCCCCTCCCAAGCCCAGTCCGAATTGGACAAGGGGTTTGGGGTGCGGCCCCTCTCTCCCTTCCTTCCCCTCTTCCCCCCTTTCCCCCCTTCTCCTAGTTGGACTAGGAAAGGTGGAAACCTACTCCAACTAGGAGTAGGAATCCTACTCCTCCTTGGCGCGCCCCAAGGGCCGACCGGCCTCCCCCTTGCTCCTTTATATACGGGGGCAGGGGGCACCCCATAGACACATAAGTTGATCCACGTGATCATATTCTTAGCCGTGTGTGGTGCCCCCTTCCACCATAATCCTCGATAATATTGTAGCGGTGCTTAGGCGAAGCCCTGCGACGGTAGTACATCAAGATCGTCACCACGCCATCGTGCTGACGGAACTCTTCCCCGACACTTTGCTGGATCGGAGTCCGGGGATCGTCATCGAGCTGAATGTGTGCTAGAACTCGGAGGTGCCATAGTTTCGGTGCTTGATCGGTCGGGCCGTGATGACGTACGACTACATCAACCGCGTTGTGCTAACGCTTCCGCTGTCGGTCTACAAAGGTACGTAGATCACACTCTCCCCTCTCGTTGCTATGCATCAACATGATCTTGCGTGTGCATAGGAATTTTTTTGAAATTACTACGTTCCCCAACAATGGTATCAGAGCCTAGGTTTTATGTGTTGATGTTATACGCACGAGTAGAACACAAGTGAGTTGTGGGTGATATAAGTCATACTACTTACCAGCATGTCTGTAAGTGCATCTAGTGCCACCCCTAGTTGGTTTTGGAGTATTGACGACAAACCTAGTTGAGGGACTAATGTGTTTGTGAGAATTGCAGGATAACACAGGTAGAAGTCCCTCATTGATTCGGTTTTCCTACCAGAGATGACCCCTAAAAATGTATGAAGACATTGAAGTCAATGGTGGTATATGAAGATATTCACATTGAAGACTATGACAAGAGAAGACACCACATGAAGCCTATGGAGCTCGAAGACTTAGATCTTTCATAGTTCTTTTTCATTTGTGTTGAGTCATAGGAACCACCGTACTATTAAGTGGGGTCCAAGAGAACCAGTCAGAATGACTGAAGTGATGCCTAAACAAAAGCCTATGTCTTCGAGTGAAGACTATGAGAGCAAATCTTGTCCAGAGTTGGACAAGTCCGCTTTGCTTGTAGCCCAAGTAAAGTTGCCGTGTGGGTTTGAAATCTGACCGTTGGAACACGTGTCAGTTCCTTAGTGACCCAGGGTCATTTCGGACAAATCAGGTCGGGTTGCCTAGTGGCTATAAATAGCCCACCCCCTACAACCATAAATGGTTGGCTGCTCAGATTGAGAATACAGCTTTTGTCGTTTGAGAGCAACCCACCTCGAAGCCTTTGAGAGAGAATCCCTTGCGAGGAAAAAGCCCTAACCACCCAGAGCCAGAGAGAATTGGGCATCACTTAAGTCTTCTTGTCTGAGTGATCTGAAGACTTATTACACTTGAGGATTGTGCGTCCTCCAGCCGGTTAGGCGTCGTGTTCTGAGCATCCAAGAGACATTGTGGATTGCCGGTGAACGAAGTCTGTGAAGGTTTGGGAGTCTACCTTGAAGACTTACCAGAGTGATTGGGCGAGGTCTGTGTGACCTTAGCTCAAGGGGAATACGGTGAGGACTGGGTGTCCTGAGCTGCGTGCTCATGTCTGGGTGTCCGGGACTGTGTGTCCTTTGGTTTAAATACCTAGCCGCCCTAACCAGACGTACAGTTGTCACAGCAATTGGAACTGGTCCAGCAAATCTTTGTCTTCAACGAGTCACTGGTTTCATCTTTCCCTTCTCTTTACTTACTGTTACTCTGTGTGAAGTCATTGTATGTTTGCTCAATCTTTTGTCTTCACTGAGTGACTGTGTGATCTGTTTGGCTTCTTAATATCTTCCTGCCTGATCCTTACTACCTAGCTACTATCAGTCATTATCCTTTCACTTCATTGAATACATGACTATGGTTTATCTAGTGTAGTCTAACTTCCGCTGCATGGTAATAGGTTTATTTCTATCGTTTGTCTTCGAAACTTCCATGTTTTGAAGACTTTCATAAAAATCGCCTATTCACCCCCCTCTAGTCGATATAACACACTTTCAATTGGTATCAGAGCAAGGTGCTCCCTTGTTCTGTGTGATTTGGTTTAACCACCTGGAGTTTTAGCTATGTTGACTGCAGGGATAATTAAAGTCTCCACTGCGTGCCCCGTCTTCGATGGAACTGAATATCCCTACTGGAAGAATAAGATGCGCATGCATCTTGAAGCCATTGACGTCGACCTATGGTATGTTGTCAAGAACGGCGTTCCCAAGGCTGGAGAAGGTGTCACTGTTGCTGATGTCAAGAAGTTCGTTCAACTGGACTCTACTGCCAAGAACATTATCTGTGGTCATCTGACCAAAGGATAGTATGGCCGTGTGAGCGCTTTGGAAACATCTAAGCTGGTCTGGGACTGGCTCTCTAAGGTCAACGAGGGCGTCTCAACCCAGAGAGATCAGAGAATCAACGTTCTTCACAACCTCTTCAACCGCTTTAAGCGAAATGACAATGAGAATGTCCAGCTCACATTTGACCGACTCACTGACATCACAAATGAGCTTCAAGCCCTCGGCGCTACTGATATCACCAAGCATGAAGTCGTCAAGACACTACTGAGATCACTTGACAGTTCGTTTGACACCCTTGCCCTGATGATTCAAGAACGTCCTGATTTCAAGACACTCGAGCCGTGTGACATACTTGAGAGGCTCAACACACATGAGTTTTAGCTTTATCTACGGTCCAAACTATGGGCGAACTCGTGCCTTGAAGGCAAAAGCTGTCTCCTCATCTGAAGAAGAATCTGACAGCAGTTCTGATGATCCTGAAGACATTGGAAGGGAACTTGCTATGCTTGTGAAGAAGTTCCAAAAATTCACCAAGAAGAAAGGCTTCAGAAAGTCTTCACGATCAAGCTCAAGGAATGATGAAGCTTCTGCTCATGACTACAAGAAGAAAACATGCCACAAGTGCAAGAAAACTAGACACTTCATCTCTGAGTGTCCGCAGTGGGAAAATGAGAACAGAAAGAAGAAGAAGATCAAGGAATATGACTCTAACGACAAGAAGAAGAAGAAATACTCAAAGTCTTCTTCCAAGTCTTCCTCAAAGTCTTCATCACACAAGAAGAGTTCATCTGGCAAGGCACGTGCGTTTGTTGGCAAGGAAATGGATTCAGAGGAGGAGTCTGCTTCTGAGGAGGCGGAGGTGGAGTCTGAGGAGGAGTCCGATTCTGGCGTGGCAAGTCTGGCTACAGCATACGTTGCCAAGTCCATCTTCAACACTGAAGACAATGACTTCACCACCGACGCCGATGCAAATGACAAGGACGACTCTGCTCCTACCTACTGCTTCATGGCACGCGGTGCCAAGGTAAACACACGCACTACTCACTATCAAACATCTAGTGACGATGACTCTGATTGTGATTCAAAACCCAGCTACAAAACACTTGCTAAAATTGCAACTGAACAACAGAAAGCTATGGAATATATTCAAAAACTGTTAGACAGAACCGATGATCTGTTGGGTGCTGAAATGACTCGATCTGAATCCTTAATTGAAGACATAAAAAATCTTCACATTAAGTATCAGGAACTTGAAAGTCGTCATGAAACTTTCTCAACAACTCATGAGAAGCTTTCCTATGATTATCTTCAAAGGAAGCAAGATCTTGAGAAATTGAGAGCGGCTCATGAAGATCTTCAAAGGGAAAACGAGTCACTTCGCGCCGAACAGATCAGTTCCGCTCAGGAAGGATTTGAACCGCCATGTCTTAAATGCATTGAGCGTGATAATGCTGCTTCTGTTGCTGAATGTTCTACTGCTGCTACTGTTGCAATATCTTCAACTATTGATGCGGTAACTAACCCCTCTGCTGAGGATACCACTGCTATTGCTGATGAGAATGCTAGATTGAAGACATTGCTTGAAACAGGGATGTACAAAAGTCTTAAAGGGCATCAGACACTATGTGATGTCCTTAAAAAGCAGATACTGAACCGAAACCCTAGGAAAGAGGGTGTTGGGTTCGTAAGGAAAATGAATGCTGATGGCTCTTACTGGAAACCCGAGCAGTATCCCAAAACCACATGGGCTGCTGCAAAGGAACCTTCAGCAGACCCATCCAATCTATCTGGCTTCACTTGTGCTAACTCCATTATCATCGATGAATCTCTTGATGCAAACTATAAACTGTTTAAGAATCAGAATGGTGAAGTGTTTGCCAGGTACATTGGTACTAACTGCAGGAATGGACCGCCTATGAAGAAGATCTGGGTTCCGAAAAGGTGTCTGGAGAATCTTCCTATGAATGTCATCATGACACCTCACTTGAAGAAGACAAACCTCAGACCAAAGGCTTCATACGGTCAAAAGGCTTCATACAGACAGAGGACTCACCTGAGTCGGACTAACGCGAATGTTTTGCAGGGAAACCATACTCAGGCATATGAATATGAGACCGGTTCATCAAACCGTCATGTTCATAAGACCAAGAACTATTCTGCTTATTCTTACGAATACTATTGTCCACCTGCGAGACTTTTTGCTAGAGCCCCAAAGCCAAAGTTTTCAGACGCTGCACTTAGACTTATTGCTTCTAAGCCACCCTTGAAGATGTGGGTGGTTAAGAAGGCTTAACTCTCTTTCGCAGGGAAAGGTCTCCCGCAGAAAACCAAAATCTTCTGACGCTATCGCTGGGGACCTTAAACATCTTGTGGGGTGCAAGATCAAATGCCCGAATGGCATTACTATGTACTTTGTTCCTGAATCGCATGCCACTCTCCCTATTAGTCCTAATCTGGATCTAAGTTTTCATAACCCACCGGCTCGTCAAATGTTTTTGCTTCACAATTCTCTTCGTGAAGCCTATCCCCCTAACTGCACTATAGGGTACGACACCGGCGTCTTCAGAATGGATTATTGACAGTGGGTGTAGAAATCACATGACTGGCAAAAGAAGCCTTCTTATGGACTCAACCTTACGTCCATCCGACAAGAGCCACATCACATTTGCTGACACTAGTAAAAGTAAGGTATTGGGTCTAGGTAGAGTTGCAATCTCAAAGGATCAACACATGGATAAAGTCATGCTTGTTGAATCCCTTGGCTTCAACTTAATGTCTGTCTCAATGCTTTGCGATTTAAACATGATCGTAATATTTGGAAAATATCGCTGCCTTGTTCTAATGGAATCTGACAAGTCTCTAGTGTTTGAAGGGTATCGGAAAGATGATTTGTACGTGGTAGATTTCTCAGCAGGGCCACAGCTCGCCGTATGTCTTCTAGCAAAGGCTTCAGAATGCTGGCTCTGGCATCAGAGGCTTGGGCATGCTGGCATGAGGAACGTCCACACCCTTGCAAAGAAGAAGCATGTCATAGGCATCGAGGGCGTCAAGTTCAAGAAATATCACTTATGTGGTGCCTGTGAAGCAGGAAAGATGATGAGGGCCAAACATCCCTCGAAGACAATCATGACCACTACTCGACCCTTCGAGCTGCTTCACATGGATCTTTTCGGTCCCACTCATTACTCAACTCTTACTACTACTGCTTGTCTCTATGGCTTTGTCATTGTTGATGATTATTCTAGATACACTTGGGTGCATATAATCCTTTACAAGACTGAAGTGTAGGATGTCTTCAGACGCTTCGCCAATCGAGCAATGAACAACTATGGCGCCAAGATAAAGCACATCAGAAGTGACAATGGCACTGAATTCAAGAACACTGGCCTTGATACATATCTTGATACCTTGGGCATCACACATGAATTCTCAGCCCCGTACACGCCACAGCAGAATGGCGTCGTCGAGCGCAAGAACAGAACACTCATTGAGATGGCCAGAACAATGCTAGATGAATACAAGACTCCAAGAAAATTTTGGCCTGAAGCCATTGATACTGCATGCCACACAATCAATCGTGTTTACCTTCACAAGCTTCTGAACAAGACATCGCATGAGCTCCTCACTGGCAAGAAGCCAAATGTCAGTTACTTCAGAGTATTTGGTGCAAGGTGCTGGATCAAGGACCCACATCACACTTCAAAGTTTGCCCCAAAAGCACATGAGGGTTTTATGCTTGGATATGGAAAGGATTCGCACTCCTATAGAGTCTTCAACCTCTTTCATTATAAAGTGGTTGAAACAGTGGATGTGCGGTTCGATGAGACTAACGGTTCACAAAGAGAGCACCTGCCAAATGTGCTAGATGAAGTTCCATCCAGTGAATCAATCAAGCTAATGGGAACTGGAGAAATCATACCTTCTGAAGCTCATCCTGAAGAGGAACTCATCATCTCCGCACCAGATCAACCTGAAGACAATGCTCAACCTGAAGACAATCCCTCCAACAACGACAATGATCTGCAAGAGCAAAGTCTTCGCCCTGTACATCCTCGTGTTGCCAATGAAGTGCAGATTGAGAGAATAATTGACAGCATCAATGCACCTGGTTCGCTCACTCGATCAAGGGCAACTCAGCTGGCAAATTTCTGTGGGCATTTCTCATTCGTCTCAATAACAGAACCCAAGAAAGTTGAAGAAGCCTTCATGGAACCTGAATGGATTCAAGCTATGCAAGAAGAGCATCAACAGTTTGAGCTGAATAATGTATGGGAACTAGTTAAGCGTCCTGATCCACGGAAGCACAATATAATAGACACCAAATGGATATACCGCAACAAGCAAGATGAGCATGGTCAAGTTGTCAGAAACAAAGCTCGTCTCGTTGCTCAAGGATATACTCAAGTGGAAGGCATTGACTTCGATGAAACATTTGCTCCTGTGGCTAGACTTGAAGCCATACGTATACTGCTGGCCTATGCAAATCATCATAACATACTTCTATATCAAATGGATGTGAAGAGTGCCTTTCTCAATGGCAAGATTGAAGAAGAAGTGTATGTTGCACAACCGCCTGGCTTTGAAGATCCAAAACATCCTGACATGGTATACAAGCTCAAAAAGGCACTGTATGGCCTCAAACAAGCCCCTCGGACCTGGTATGACACACTCAAATATTTCCTGAAGAGCAAAGGCTTCATACCTGGTTCCCTAGACCCCACTCTCTTCACGAAGACATATGATGGTGAACTGTTTGTGTGCCAAATATATGTGGATGGCATTATCTTCGGCTACACCAATCAGAAGTACAGTGAAGAGTTTGGATACATGATGCAAGAGCAATATCATATGTCCTTGATGGGAGAGCTGAAGTTCTTCCTCGGTCTTCAAATACGATAGCAACGCAACGACATCTTCATATCTCAAGAGAAGTATCTCAAAGACTGCCTTAAGAAGTTCGGTATGCAAGACTGCAAAGGGTTCACAACGCCAATGCCAGCCAAGCATCATCTATGTCCTGACGACAATGGTAAAGAGTTCGATCAAAAGGTATACCGCTCCATGATTGGTTCCTTGCTTTATCTATGTGCATCTAGGCCAGATATTATGCTTAGTGTTTGCATGTGTGCTCGATTTCAAGCGGCACCAAAGGAGTCGCATCACTTAGCTGTGAAGCGAATTCTTCGATATTTGGCTCACACCCCAACTCTAGGATTATGGTATCCAAAGGGCTCAGAGTTTGATCTGGTTGGATTCTCGGATGCTGATTATGCTGGTGACAAGGTGGATCGCAAGTCTACATCAGGCACATGTCATTTTCTAGGACGATCACTTGTTTGTTGGTCTTCAAAGAAGCAGAATTGTGTATCTCTCTCCACTGATGAATCTGAATACATTGCTGCTGGATCTTGCTGCACTCAGCTTCTGTGGATGAAGCAAACCCTCAAGGACTATGGCATTCATTTGAAGCAAGTGCCACTCTACTGCGACAACGAAAGCGCCATCAAGATTGCCAACAACCCTGTTTAGCACTCGAAGACAAAGCACATTGAAATTCGTCATCACTTTCTCAGAGATCATGTTGTGAAGGAAGATATTGATATCATACATGTCAACACTGAAGAGCAATTGGCAGATATCTTCACCAAGCCCTTGGATGAGAAGAGATTTTGCAAGTTACGGTGTGAGCTAAATATCCTGGAATCCTCGAATGTCCTGTGATCAGGCACACATCCTAACCCTTATGCATATTGATGACTTAGATGTGCAACACACGAAGTAAAGTATATCTTCAATTAATGAAGACATACATTCTAAGTGTGAATACATTAAAGTGGAATTTGACTTCGGAGCGCCACGATAATTGTGCGCCGTGTCTGGGTCTAATACTTCCTATACGGTGGGTAACGCCACCACCAAATGTTCTATTTGAAGTGTTTCACTCAAGGCGCTACCTTGCTATGTCTTCACATTTGGTCTGGCTTCAATCTCAACATGTTTTCATGATTATCTTCACTATGTTGATTATTTATATATATATATATATATATATATATATATATACTAGTGTTCTGTCCTCTACAGCATTCACTTATAGCTATGTCTTCTTGTTGAATCTTCTGATCTAAGTGAATGTGATCGGACCCTAACCACTCTGTGCTTTCTATCTCAAACTCTATCTCTCCAAGTCATATGCATTCTATTGAAACCGTCGAATGTCTTCTCTGCGTCCTTGTCAGCTGAAGATACAGAGACAAACATTAAGTCCATTTTCAATGCTCATTCCTCCACATGAAACCTGGAGAAGTAGGAACGACCACCCAACAATCCAGGCGTGCGTGGGACGTGGAGCAAACTGCATGATGACCACGTGTTCCTCAGATATGAATCGCCAGGGGCACCTGTGTAATAACGCAGTGCCGCCCCTATACCTATAAATACACCCTTCATATCGGTCATTATCTCTTCTTCCACTCTCGCACGAACCCTAGCGCCACCGCTAGCTCTCGACGACGCCGGTGACGAAGCGCTTCACTGCCGCAACCTCTCCGACACCGTCTTCACGCCGACCGCGGACATCGTCCTCTCCACCGTCACCGTAGGTGTCCTCCGTCGCCAAGTTAGGGCACAGAAGATTAAACTGCTCGGCCTTCTCTTCCACTCCTTCTAGCAGTTCCCAGTGTGGTAAATAAAACTTCTTTTTACGGCCCCTTTTGATCCTATGACTTTGTCACTTTCTACCATAAGAAGTTTCTATTCACACAAGTTAGATCTCTTTCCTATTGCATCTCAAAACATGCCTAGTATATTCACTTATGCTCACAAGTAGTTAGATTCCTCACTTGTACTGATCTCTGGATTCGTACAAATCTGGAACCAACTCCTTATCTATGAGTGAATGTCTTCGCACGATGAGGTCAATGTCTTCTAAACTGATTTATCTTCAAAATCTTCTAAGAATGCATATGACCTCTTCCCCTTCCCTCGCACCTTAATGCTATCACAGGTACATGTTCGTGGGGGAATCCCTTGGTTCTCATAGTCTACATTCATTTGCAGAATTCTTACAGCATCATATAAATTCTCCCGAAGCCAGTTCCTGTTTGTCCAGCAAGAGAAAACCTTTGAAGCCTTTGAACGTTTTGAAGCCTTTCAGTTTGAAGTTCATGGCTGCAGAGAAGTTAGTAAGGAAGGGTGGCAGACAGCGTCGTGGGGGAACATCAAGAGATTTGCCCGATGACCTCTCAGAGCTGTACAAAACAGATCCTAAAGAGGATTATAATCAGCGCAAGACCCAAATCCAATGGATTCGAAGATATTGGGCAGAACAGTGGTTCAAATACCGGTTTGTGACCTAGGAATATGCTGAGAAAAATGCCATCAAGAGACCGTGGGGAGATATCCTGTACAAGAATCTTCAACCCAGGTCCAGAGAAGAAGCCATTAAGCAATGCTTCTATCCCTGCATGGTCCGTGGGCCATAGCCTGCAGATGCACACCCATCGTCACTACTCTGGTGTCGTGACGACAATCTTTTCAAGCGCAACTTCCAATTTGCCAAGAACTCAGCGAAGCAGAACAAGAAGTCTTTTGGGTTAGACTTCAACCCTGGTCCTTCTGCTCCAAGGGCTGGCGGCACACGCGATGCAGAACCCAATGTCGTCGGTCCTTTCTACAATCTGGCAGGTCTCATCACCCATATCTTGGTTCAAGGGACAGCCGTGAACGAGCCTGTTGCTGACGCTGAATCAGATGAAGCGCCTGCAGCGCCAACGCCAAAGAAGTTGAAGAAGCCCAAGGCTTCATAGCCTGCCCCTTCACCGAAAATCTCAAGGGCGAAGCCACTGGCAACTGCACCTCCTGAAGACAGTGTGCAGTCTGAAGACTTATCACGCATCTCCAAGCCCCAGAAGAGCAAGATGCCTCTGCCACACACCGGCCAAGAGCTCACAGCTGCTGCCATTCTGCGCAATGATGACATTGATCTATCAAGTGACGAAGATCTTGCAGATGACGCTCTTGAGCAACTCATCAAGAGCAAAGAAGAGGCAGAAATCTTCAATGATCTGCCGCTCTTTGATGTCACAATCATTCACAACTTCATTGATGAATGGTTTGACACGCCAAACATCAGCTTTGATGATGTGCAGCTACCCATTGGCCTCAGTGTCGCCTTCCATGGCGCCATTGCTTCAGAACTAGCCATCGCCCAGCGCGTTGTTGAACTGAAGCAGAAGATTGACTATGAAAAGGCTCAGTTCAAGAAGCATATGGCCAAGCTCAACGTGCAAGATGTGAAGAACTTCAAGATCATGCTGCACGAGCTCAAGGAAGCCTTTCTGAAGAAACGTGCAGAAGCTCAGGGTTCGCGTGAGTGCATGAAGACTCTGGCTGACAGATGTGTGCAAGCCTACAATGAGGCTGAGAAACGCAAGGCACTTGGGCGTCCTGGCATCGATCCCAGGATGGCCGCAAAGAAGAAGAAGAAGCCTGTTACGGTTGAACCCGATGCACCAAGGCAGGAAGCAGTTCCGATTGTCTTCCCCACAAGAATGACTGGCTCAAAGCCAAAAGGCCGGTCAACAGCTTCAGAGCTCAAGAAGACAAGGACTGCTGAGGCTGAAGCGAGGAAAAGGAAATATCCTGAAGCCTCTCCTACTGCCCCCTCCAAGAAAAAGAGAAAGACCAAGAAAGATAGGGCTGCTCCCACAGAGACCTTGGTTGTTGAACCCATTTCCATGGTTCACCCCGACGCCAATCCACAAGAACGCCAACTAACCATCCATGTGCCTGCTTTCACAGAGGCTCATGAAGCTAAAGACACTCCAGCAGCTGATCCCATCACTGCTGAAGACATTGGTCAACATGACAATGTAGAAGATGATGCAGTCCTTTCTCAGTTTGAACACAGCGAACTCATTAGCATTGGTCTTCCATTGATGCCAATTGCACAGGATGCTTCATGGGCGGATCGCCCACAAGAGGAAGAAGACAATGAGGCCCAGCCCACTCAAACTCCACGGGCGTCGCCCGCGTTGCGCAGGCTTCGCAAAGGTCCAAGGCCTCAAGTCTCTGCTGAAGACATTCCGGCTGCATCAGCCGAAGACGAAGAAGTACCACAAGTCCCCCCGTCTCACCAAGAAGCAGTTCTTACGGAGAACGTGCTTGTGTCCGACCCTCCAGCTCGTCAAGTGGAGGATGAAAATCGTGAGGCTGCCACAACTAACCATGAAGCTAATGTGGAGCCCTCCCTAGCAAAAGCATCAGAAGAAAGTGAAGCTACTGATCCTGACACTTCTGTTCCCGAGTCTGCTGCCGGTCCCCAGTTCGACTATCATGTTGAGCACAGGCCTCAGGTACAGAAGCCAATCCCAAGACTGCCAAGGTTTCCAGGTCCTGCATCAGCACCTGGCTCCTTCAACATCAATGGCTTCAGGGCAGACAACACATTCTTCAATAGCTCCAAGAACCCCTACTCAAGGGAAAGGATTTCATCAGATCGGTTCTGGAGCTATCCTCAGCGAAGCTATTACTCATGCATACTGTACAACCAAGGTCGCATCTTCCCACACAAGCGCCTTGACATTGAAGCTATAGCTAGTCTGCCCTGCCTAGAAGAAGCTTTGGATTGCTTCAAGCAAGTTGGACTGCTGCCATTCATAACTGACCAAGAGCATTGGAATGAAGAGCTGCTGCTCCAATTCTATGCCACACTCCACATCCGTGGGTACAACAGAGATCCGAAGACTTGGGTCCTGGAGTGGATGACCGGCAATGTTCATCACGAAGCCAATGCATTTGCCATCATTGAGCTCACTGGCTTGCCCACTCCTGGCGATCTCTTCGAGCAAGGCTGTCAGCTGCATACTGAAGCTATTGAGAGCATCTTTCAGAGGCCTGAACCTGATATGAGTCAGATGCTCAGCATGATGAAGCCATTGCCCCAAGATGCTGCTTATCCCACAGAGTTCTTCGTTGAAGACCTTGAGTATCTGCCAAGAACCATCTATCACATCATCAGGCGGACTCTCTGGCCCATTAAAGGACACTCTCCAAATGCCAAGATTGAGGGTGCAATGAAGACTCTGATATTCTATATCCTTCATGGCAAATGCTTCAATGCACAAGACTTCTTCATACGCCAACTTGCTGCATCAGGCACTGATCTGTTTGGTTTGAAGTTCTACGCCCCTTGGGTCATGCGACTGATCAAGCTTCACTCTGCTATCTCGTATCAGCCCTCCACCCGCAACCATCGTATCTTCTTGCCTGATGTGGATACCTCTACTGAAGCCATCTATCCTGAGCCTGCCAAGCAACCTCTAAGCCTTCAGAATGCAGAACACCAGAGCTTCACTCAAAACATTGAAGGAGTTGAAGCAGTCTCTCGGGTGTATCCTTTGGCTGGCACTACACGTGCACCACACCCTGCTTCCACTGAAGCCACTGACAGCACAACTTCTCCAAGACCCAAGAAGCGCACTCGTGTTCTCAATGACCGAGAGCTTCTTTTGGCCCTTCATCAAAAACAGGATAAGCATCATGACTGGCTGAAGCGTCAGATGAAAAGCCTCTTGGTGGATGTTAATCGCATTCGAAATCTTGCCACCAAGAATGCTTTCGTTAGCCATGAAACCTGTCGCCGCACATGGAAAGGGCTAACGATGATGTGTTCTGAAGCTGATCTTCAAGAGGATGGCTTCACTGAGCGATTCAAGTTTGACTCCACACCTCCTAGAAGGGCTGTGCTGCGAGGAACACCATCCCTTGAAGACTCTGAGTTCTCTTCCTCTGTTGCCAGAGTGTCTGCCAGAGTTATCGAGGATGAAGATGATGCTACTTCACCGCCACCTCCTTCAGCACACATCAATACTGCTCCAAGTTCGTCTGCACCGCCAAACACCACCGAAGACCCTGCTACTTCACCTACTCCTCATGGGAACGAGTAGATGCTCTATGTCTTCAAACCTTTTTGGTCCTCACTGACAAAAGGGGGAGAAGCATATGAGGTTGATAGTCTTCAAGCGGGTCCATATGGGCGGGTGCTTTATATTTTGCTTCGTGCTTACAACTCTCATTTTGCTACATTTGGTTCTTTGAGTTGTAACACTTAAACTCGATGGTCATCTGCTACTTATTTGCCAACTTGTTTTGCGATGATAAATTCCGCATGTGCGACGATCAATTCCGCACTTAGATCATTCTGCAGACGTCCATTTTTCATTATGCATGTCATTATCTTCATATACTTTCACATGCATAGTGGATTGTCATCATAAGGTGAAGTGGATCTCCACAAGTACAACCTGCCATGTGCATTTGCATTCCAAAAGCAAATTACTTATAGGCACATCTTCAGGGGGAGCCCTTGCAACTTATGAAGACAATTCCTTATCCTTTAAAATTTCATAGATTATATTCCCCGTTGAAAACTTCAACTAGTTTGTCATCAATCACCAAAAAGGGGGAGATTGTAAGTGCATCTAGTGCCACCCCTAGTTGGTTTTGGAGTATTGACAACAAACCTAGTTGAGGGACTAATGTGTTTATGAGAATTGCAGGATAACACAGGTAGAAGTCCCTCATTGATTCGGTTTTCCTACCAGAGATGACCCCTAAAAATGTATGAAGACATTGAAGTCAATGGTGGTATATGAAGATATTCACATTGAAGACTATGACAAGAGAAGACACCACATGAAGCCTATGGAGCTCGAAGACTTAGATCTTTCGTAGTTCTTTTTCATTTGTGTTGAGTCATAGGAACCACCGTACTGTTAAGTGGGGTCCAAGAGAACCAGTCAGAATGACTGAAGTGATGCCTAAACAAAAACCTATGTCTTCGAGTGAAGACTATGAGAGCAAATCTTGTCTAGAGTCGGCCAAGTCAGCTTTGCTTGTAGCCCAAGTAAAGTTGCCGCGTGGGTTTGAAATCTGACCGTTGGAACACGTGTCAGTTCCTTAGTGACCCAGGGTCATTTCGGACAAATCAGGTCGGGTTGCCTAGTGGCTATAAATAGCCCACCCCCTACAACCATAAACGGTTGGCTGCTCAGATTGAGAATACGGCTTTTGTCGTTTGAGAGCAACCCACCTCGAAGCCTTTGAGAGAGAATCCCTTGCGAGGAAAAAGCCCTAACCACCCAGAGCCAGAGAGAATTGGGCATCACTTAAGTCTTCTTGTCTGAGTGATCTGAAGACTTATTACACTTGAGGATTGTGCGTCCTCCAGCCGGTTAGGCGTCGTGTTCTGAGCATCCAAGAGACATTGTGGATTGCCGGTGAACGAAGTCTGTGAAGGTTTGGGAGTCTACCTTGAAGACTTACCAGAGTGATTGGGCGAGGTCTGTGTGACCTTAGCTCAAGGGGAATACAGTGAGGACTGGGTGTCCTGAGCTGCGTGCTCATGTCTGGGTGTCCGGGACTGTGTGTCCTTTGGTTTAAATACCTAGCCGCCCTAACCAGACGTACAGTTGTCACAGCAATTGGAACTGGTCCAACAAATCTTTGTCTTCAACGAGTCACTGGTTTCATCTTTCCCTTCTCTTTACTTACTGTTACTCTGTGTGAAGTCATTGTATGTTTGCTCAATCTTTTGTCTTCACTGAGTGACTGTGTGATCTGTTTGGCTTCTTAATATCTTCCTGCCTGATCCTTACTACCTAGCTACTATCAGTCATTGTCCTTTCACTTCATTGAATACATGACTATGGTTTATCTAGTGTAGTCTAACTTCCGCTGCATGGTAATAGGTTTATTTCTATCGTTTGTCTTCGAAACTTCCATGTTTTGAAGACTTTCATAAAAATCGCCTATTCACCCCCCTCTAGTCGATATAACGCACTTTCAATGTCATACTTTGGTTCGGCAGTATTGTTGGACGAAGCGGCCCGGACCAACATTACGCGTACGCTTACGCGAGACCGGTTCTCCCGACGTGCTTTGCACAAAGGTGGCTAGCGGGTGGCAGTTTCCCAACTTTAGTTGAACCAAGTGTGGCTATGCCCGGTCCTTGCGAAGGTTAAAACAACACCAACTTGACAAACTATCATTGTGGTTTTGATTCGTAGGTAAGATTGGTTGTTGCTTAAGCCCGTAGCAGCCACGTAAAACTTGCAACAACAAAGTAGAGAACGTCTAACTTGTTTTTGCAGGGCATGTTGTCATGTGATATGGTCAAGACATGATGCTAAATTTTATTGTATGAGATGATCATGTTTTGTAACCGAGTTATCGGCAACTGGCAGGAGCCATATGGTTGTCGCTTTATTGTATGCAATGCAATCGCGCTGTAATGCTTTACTTTATCACTAAGCGGCAGCGATAGTCGTGGAAGCATAAGATTGGCAAGACGACAATGATGCTACAATGGAGATCAAGGTGTCGCGCCGGTGATGATGGTGATCACGACGGTGCTTCAAAGATGGAGATCACAAGCACAAGATGATGATGGCCATATCATATCACTTATATTGATTGCATGTGATGTTTATCTTTTATGCATCTTATCTTGCTAAGATTGACGGTAGCATTATAAGATGATCTCTCACTAATTATCAAGAAGTGTTCTCCGTGAGTATGCACCGTTGCGAAAGTTCTTCGTGCTGAGACACCACGTGATGATCGGGTGTGATAAGCTCTACGTTCAAATACAACGGGTGCAAAACAGTTGCACACGCGGAATACTCAGGTTATACTTGACAAGCCAAGCATATACAGATATGGCCTCGGAACACGGAGACCGAAAGGTCGAGCGTGAATCATATAGTAGATATGATCAACATAGTGATGTTCACCAATGAAACTACTCCATCTCACGTGATGATCAGACATGGTTTATTTGATTTGGATCACGTGATCACTATGTCTATCTAAGTGTGAGTTCTTAAGTAATATGATTAATTGAACTTAAATTTATCATGAACTTAGTCCTGGTAGTATTTTGCAAATCATGTTGTAGATCAATAGCTCGCGTTGTTGCTTCCCTGTGTTTATTTTGATATGTTCCTAGAGAAAATTGTGTTGAAAGATGTTAGTAGTAATAGTGCGGATTGGATCCATGATCTGAGGTTTATCCTCATTGCTGCACAGAAGAATTATGTCCTTGATGCACCGCCAGGTGACAGACCTATTGCAGGAGCAGATACAGACGCTATGAACGTTTGGCTAGCTCAATATGGTGACTACTTGATAGTTTAGTGCACCATGCTTAACGGCTTAGAATCGGGACTTCAAAGACGTTTTGAACGTCATGGACCATATGAGATGTTCCAGGAGTTGAAGTTAATATTTCAAGCAAATACCCGAGTTGAGAGATATGAAGTCTCCAACAAGTTCTATAGCTAAAAGATGGAGGAGAATCGCTCAACTAGTGAGCATATGCTCAGATTGTCTGGGCACTACAATTGCTTGAATCAAGTGGGAGTTAATCTTCCAAATAAAATAGTGATTAACAGAATTCTCTAGTCACCATCACCAAGTTAGTAGAACTACGTGATGAACTATGATATGCAAGGGATAACAGAAACGATTCCCAAGCTCTTCGTAATGCTGAAATTGACGAAGGTAGAAATCGAGAAAAACATCAAGTGTTGATGGTAGACAAGACCACTAGTTTTAAGAAAAGGGCAGAGGGAAGAAGGGGAACTTCAAGAAGAACAGCAAGCAAGTTGCTACTCAAGTGAAGAAGCCCAAGTCTGGTCCTAAGCCTGAGACTAAGTGCTTCTACTGCAAAGGGGCTGGTCACTGGAAGCGGAAGTACCCCAAGTGATTGGCGGATAAGAAGGATGGAGTGAACATAAGTATATTTGATATACATGTTATTGATGTGTACTTTACTAGTGTTTATAGAAACCCCTCAGTATTTGATACTAGTTCAGTTGCTAAGATTAGTAGCTCGAAACAGGAGTTGCAGAATAAACAGAGACTAGTTAAGGGTGAAGTGATGATGTGTGTTGGAAGTGGTTCCAAGATTGATATGATCATCATCGCACACTCCCTATAATTTCGGGATTAGTGTTGAACCTAAATAAGTGTTATTTGGTGTTTGCATTGAGCATGAATATGATTTGATCATGTTTATTGCAATACGGTTATTCATTTAAGTTAGAGAATAATTGTTATTCTGTTTACATGAATAAAACCTTACATGGTTACACACCCAATCAAAATGGTTCATTGGATCTCGATCATAGTGATACACATATTCATAATATTGAAACCAAAAAGATGAAAAGTTAATAATGATAGTGCAACTTATTTGTGGCACTGCCGTTTAGGTCATATCGGTGTAAAGTGCATGAAGAAACTCCATACTGATGGACTTTTGGAACCACTTGATTATGAATCACTTGGTACTTGCGAACCATGCCTCATGGGCAAGATGACTAAGACTCTGTTCTCCGGAACAATGGAGTGAGCAACAAAACTTGATTGGAAATAATACATACTGATGTATGCAGTCCAATGAGTGTTGAGGCTCGCGGCGGGTATCGTTATTTTCTAACCTTCACAGATGATCTGAGCAGATATGGGTATATCTACTTGATGAAACACAAGTCTGAAACATTTGAAAAGTTAAAAGAATTTCAGAGTGAAGTGGAGAATCATCGTAACAAAAATAAAAAGTTTCTACGATATGATCGCAGAAGTAAAATATTTGAGTTACGAGTTTGGCCTTCAGTTAAAAACAATGTGAAATAGTTTCACTACTCACGCCACCTGGAACACCACAGCATAACGGTGTGTCCGAACGTCATAACCGTACTTTATTAGATATGGTGCAAACTATGATGTCTCTTACCAATCTACCACTATCGTTTTGGGATTATGCATTAGAGACAACTGCATTCACATTAAATAGGGCACCATCTAAATCCGTAGAAACGACACCGTATGAACTATGGTTTGGCAAGAAACCTAAGCTGTCGTTTCTTAAAGTTTGAGGTTGCAATGCTTATGTGAAAAAGTTTCAACCTGATAAGCTCAAACCCAAATCGAAGAAGTGCGTCTTCATAGGATACCCAAAAGAAAAATGTTGGGTACACCTTCTATCACAGATCCAAAGGCAAGATGTTCGTTGCTGAGAATGGATCCTTTCTAGAGAAGGAGTTTCTTTCGAAAGAAGTGAGTGGGAGGAAAGTAGAACTTGATAAGGTAATTGTACCTTCTCCCTCATTGGAAAATAGTTCATCACAGAAATCTGTTCCTGTGACTACTACACCAATTAGTGAGGAAGCTAATGATAATGATCATGTAACTTTAGATCAAGTTACTATTGAATCTCGTAGGTTAACCAGAGTGAGATCCGCACCAGAGTGGTACGGTAATCCTGTTCTGGAAGTCATGTTACTAGACCATGACAAACTTGCGAACTATGAGGAAGCGATGATGATCCCAGATTCCGCGAAATGGTTTGAGGCCATGAAATCTGAGATATGATCCATGTATGAGAACAAAGTATGGACTTTGATGGATTTGCCCGATGATCGGCAAGCCATAGAAAATAAATGGATCTTCAAGAGGAAGACGAACGCTGATAGTAGTGTTACTATCTACAAAGCTAGACTTGTCGAAAAAGGTTTTTGACAAAGTTCAAGGTGTTGACTACGATGAAATTTTCTCACTCGTAGCGATGCTTAAGTCTGTCCAAATCATGTTAGCAATTGCCGCATTTTTTTGAAATCTTGCAAATGCTACATTCCTTAATGGATTTAAAGAAGAGTTGTATATGATACAACCAGAAGGTTTTGTCAATCCTAAAGGTGCTAACAAAATATGCAAGCTCCAGCGATCCATCTATGGACTGGTGCAAACATCTCAGAGTTGGAATATACGCTTTGATAAGTTGATCAAAGCATATAGTTTTATATAGACTTGCAGTGAAGCCTGTATTTACAAGAAAGTGAGTGGGAGCACTACAGCATTTCTGATAAGTATATGTGTATGACATATTGTTGATCGGAAATAATGTAGAATTATTCTGCAAAGCATAAAGGAGTGTTTGAAAGCATTTTTTCAAAGAAAACCTCGGTGAAGCTACTTACGTATTGAGCATCAAGATCTATACAGATAGATCAAGACGCTTGATAAGTTTTTTCAATGAGTACATACCTTGACAAGATTTTGAAGTAGTTCAAAATGGAACAGTCAAAGAAAGAATTCTTGCCTGTGTTACAAGGTGTGAAGTTGAGTAAGACTCAAAGCCCGACCACGGCAGAAAATAGAATGAGAATGAAAGTCATTCCCTATGCCTTGGCCATAGGTTCTATAAAGTATGCCATGCTGTGTACCAGACCTATTGTATACCCTACACTAATTTTGGCAAGGGAGTACAATAGTGATCTAGGAGTAGATCACTGGACAACGGTCAAAATTATCCTTAGTGGAATAAGGATATGTTTCTTGATTATGGAGGTGACAAAAGGTTTCGTCGTAAAAGGGTTACGTCGATACAAGTTTTGGCACTGATCCACATGACTCTTAGTCTTCATCTGGATACATATTGAAAGTGGGAGCAATTAGCTAAAGTAGCTCAGTGCAGAGCATTGTAGACATAGAAAATTGCAAAATACTTACGGATCTGAATATGGCAGACCCGTTGACTAAACTTCTCTCACAGGCAAAACATGATCACACCTTAGTACTCTTTGGGTGTTAATCACATAGCAATGTGAACTAGATTACTGACTCTAGTAAACCCTTTGGGTGTTGGTCACATATCGATGTGAACTATGGGTGTTAACCACATAAAGATGTGAACTATTGATGATAGATCACATGGCGATGTGAACTAGATTATTGACCCTAGTGCAAGTAGGAGACTGAAGGAAATATGCCCTAGAGGCAATAATATAAAGTTATTATTTATTTCCTTATTTCATGATAAATGTTTATTATTCATGCTAGAATTGTATTAACCGGAAACATAATACATGTGTGAATACATAGACAAACAGAGTGTCACTAATATGCCTCTACTTGACTAGCTCGTTAATCAAAGATGGTTATGTTTCTTAACCATAGACAAAGATTTGTTATTTGATTAACGGGATCACATCATTAGGAGAATGATGTGATTGACTTGACCCATTCCGCTAGCTTAGCACTCGATCGTTTAGTATGTTGCTATAGCTTTCTTCATGACTTATACATGTTCCTATGACTATGAGATTATGCAACTCCCGTTTACCGGAGGAACACTTTGTGTGCTACCAAATGTCACAACGTAACTGGGTGATTCTAAAGGAGCTCTACAGGTGTCTCCAAAGGTACATGTTGGGTTGGCGTATTTCGAGATTAGGATTTGTCACTCTGATTGTCGGAGAGGTATTTCTGGGCCCTCTCGGTAATGCACATCACATAAGCCTTGCAAGCATTACAACTAATGAGTTAGTTGCGAGATGATGTATTACGAAACGAGTAAAGAGACTTGCCGGTAACGAGATTGAACTAGGTATTGAGATACCGACGATTGAATCTCGGGCAAGTAACATACCGATGACAAAGGGAACGGCGTATGTTGTTATGCGGTCTGACCGATAAAGATCTTCGTAGAATATGTAGGAGCCAATATGAGCATCCAGGTTCCGCTATTGGTTATTGACCGGAGATGTGTCTCGGTCATGTCTACATTGTTCTCGAACCCGTAGGGTCCGCATGCTTAAGGTTTCGATGATAGTTATATTATGAGTTTATGAGTTTTGATGTACCGAAGGAGTTCGGAGTCCCGGATGAGATCGGGGACATGACGAGGAGTCTCGAAATGGTCGAGACGTAAAGATCGATATATTGGACGACTATATTCGGACATCGGAAAGGTTCCGAGTGATTCGGATATTTTCGGAGGTACCGGAGAGTTACGGGAATACGAGGAAGAAGCAATGGGCCTTAATGGGCCTTAGTGGGAAGGACCAGGAGGTGGCGCGCGCCCCTCCCAAGCCCAGTCCGAATTGGACAAGGGGTTTGGGGCGCGGCCCCTCTCTCCCTTCCTTCCCCTCTTTCCCCCTTTCCCCTCTTCTCCTAGTTGGACTAGGAAAGGTGGAAACCTACTCCAACTAGGAGTAGGAATCCTACTCCTCCTTGGCGCGCCCCAAGGGCCGGCCGGCCTCCCCCTTGCTCCTTTATATACGGGGGCAGGGGGCACCCCATAGACACACAAGTTGATCCACGTGATCATATTCTTAGCCGTGTGCGGTGCCCCCTTCCACCATAATCCTCGATAATATTGTAGCGGTGCTTAGGCGAAGCCCTGCGATGGTAGTACATCAAGATCGTCACCACGCCGTCGTGCTGACGGAACTCTTCCCCGACACTTTGCTGGATCGGAGTCCGGGGATCGTCATCGAGCTGAACGTGTGCTAGAACTCGGAGGTGCCGTAGTTTCAGTGCTTGATCGGTCGGGCCGTGAAGACGTATGACTACATCAACCGTGTTGTGCTAACGCTTCAACTGTCGGTCTACAAGGGTACGTAGATCACACTCTCCTCTCTCGTTGCTATGCATCAACATGATCTTGCGTGTGCGTAGGAATTCTTTTGAAATTACTACGTTCCCCAACATCATGATGCTTGACAAAATATGAACACTGAGCTACGGCTAAATCACACAAGAGCAGGTTCAAACAAGCATGGCAAAAGTGCAAAAGATATCAGCATCAAAGACTTAGTGAAAATAACATGTCAGGAATTAACATCAGAAAGCAATGTTTAGAGCAAGATAACAACATGCTACAGGAACAGAACCTAGCAATACAAGGCACGACATGAATCTACTCAAAGCACATAGCAAAAGTCCCTTACTGACCATAAGCCAAAAAGTATCAGAAGATATGATGGCACCCATGTAAACATAGCAAGTTTCGTTAACATATTTAGACTTAGCAGAAAACTGGAAATGGTAAAAACATAATTATGAAGGCCTCTTTGCGAGATCGATTCACTCACCATAAGGCATTGCATGACAAGCTAAGCATACTACCAGCAAGAAGACATGTTCATGAAGCTAACCATGGCAAGAACAATCTCATAGAATGCATGGATCAACGACAACAACCTTGGCAAAATTGTTTAACATGTAAACAATCTACCAGGAACATTTTATAGCAAAAGTAGAGCAAGATTTAGTAATGCTAGGGCACTCCATAAATGCAACCAGGGACATGAATGGATAGAGCACAACCATATGTCCAAATCATCCTTACTGAATATACTCAAAAGAAGCATGGATCTCATTGTAGCAACATGAATACATGTCATAAAAATAACAGCAGAGCAAAGACTTGGCAAAATTCTAAGTCCCTGAAATCAGCAATATCACGAGAGCTACTTTGCATGCTTGTGCTAGTCACCACGAATATCACAAAAATACATGGCATACACCCCTGTAAAGATGGCATGGCATAGCCCAAAACACATGTAGAGCTCAAGATCTTATGCAGCACACAATAAATGTAGCAAAAATGACAAATGCTCATACCCTGCTAAGAAACAGGAACTAACATTTTATAGCACTCTGGCGTCAACAATTTGGGCATCAAGATGGACTCAAACAAGCAGGTCACAATGGAACAAAATGAATAACACATCCTGATGAACATTTTGATATAACATGCGCATGAAACAGAGCAGTATGCAAGAAGTTATGGCATGATGAACAGGGCCTGAAAACATGAGGAGGAAAAGCACTTGGTGGATTTTTCACCTCGCGAAAAGTCAACGCGGGACGAGGGTGAGCGGGACGGCGGGATCCAGGAAAGCAGGGATGACGTTTGGAAGGAGGGGCCGGTGGATCTGGTCCCTCTTCTCCGGATCCGGCGATGGGGTGGACTCCGGCGAGCGGCGGCGGATACGAGGTGCTGCGGCGATGGCCGGCGCGGGAGCAGGGCGGTGGCGCGGTGCCGTGGCGGCAGAGAAGCGACGCGTGGGGCGGCGAGGAGCGGCACGGTGAGGCGCGTGACGGCGGCGCAGGGAGGTGAGGCCGCGGAGCGCGGGTGGCGGTGAGGTGCGCGGCCGGACGGCGAGGCGGCGGGGTTGGTCCGGCCGGCGATGGTGGCGGAGCAGTTCGGCGACGGGCGGCGGCGCGCAGATCCGGGCCCGGGCGGGCCCGCGATGGGCTTCCCCGGGCCGCGCGGTGGGAGGACGGCGGCGGGACAGGTGGCGGCCCCTGAGTGGGCGCGGGAGGCGGCGGACCTGTCCGGCCGCCGGGCGTACATGTCCGGCGGCGCGGGGAAGATGGATCTTGGGTTAGACTGCGATTTTGGACGGGGGATGCCTTTTTATAGCTAGGAGGAGGTAGGAGTGTCCAAATGGAGAGCAGTTTTTGGCCACGCGATCGTGAGCGAACGACCGAGAGGATGGAGGGGGTTTGGATGGGTTTGGGACACTTTAGAGGGGTGTTGGGCTGCAATACACCCGAGGCCTTTAAGGTTCCCCGGTTAACCGTTGGAGTATCAAACGGACTCCAAATGGCACGAAACTTGACAGGCGGTCTACCGGTGGTGTACCAAGGCCGCTTGGAAAATCTCGGTCCATTCCGAGAAAGTTTAACACCCGCACACGAAAAGAGACAAAAGGGGGACGCCGGAGGATATAGCAGTGTCGGATTGCAAAACGGACAACGGGGAAAATGCTCGGATGCATGAGACGAACACGTATGCAAAAGAGATGCACATGATGACATGATATGAAATGCATGACATGACCAAATGCAAAACAAGGACAAAACCCAACCACAAAGGGAATAACATATGGCATCTCCGGAAAAGGCAAGAGTCGGAGTTACAAATATGGAAAGTTGTATCCGGGGCGTTACAACACTCCACCACTACGAGAGGATCTCGTCCCGAGATCTAGGATGGCACCGAAGGGAAATGGAAGAGGAAGAGGAGAGGTAAAACAAAGTTGCTTCTTAACAAATGAGTGAAACCAAAGAACCTTTATAGGTTAAACCATCTTCGAGAAAAGAATACAACAAAGATGAACAAAGTTGACAATCTCCGTCACAGAAGAGGAACAAGGAAGAACAAACTCGGGCAGCACTCCGGTTGAAAAGAGATGCAAGACTTGATAAGATGAAAAGAACTTGAGCAGAGGGCACAACACTCCGGTTAAATGGATAAGCAAAGGAAAGAACATGATCTTGACAAAACAAGAAGATGGGTTGAAGAGAGCAACATCATTATGCCTCCGGGAGAAATGGAAGGAAGGAATGGAATGAGCAGAGGGAAACAAGATCTTGAGATAGCACGCTTACAACAAATGCTAGAACGTAGTTGTTGGATTATCAACAACGAAAGGATAAGCTTGAAGTGGGCTTTTGGAAAACATCTTGAAAACTTGAGATGAAATTCTGCCACTATAAAAAAAACAATGGATTGGATTGATATGAACAAGCAGACGAGAAACTTATTTCACCGGGAGGATAGATGAATTACTTGGGCCATTTATTAGCACCATAAATAGCAACAATCCTTAGGGAAAGCTTTAGGTGAAATATAACCCACGATAACTCCAACGAAGAGATTGATGGATTTAAAATACCTCATTCTTGATAACTTGTGAATCATGAAACACGAAGGGAAATTGTCAAGAATGACATAACACCACCTGCAAAGATAAGATAGAAAGAATAGCACTTCGGAATGCAAGATGAAGAACACTTTGAGCTCCTTTGAAAAGAACCTCGATGAACACTCGAGAAGGATTAAATCTTTGATGAGCCATCATGTAGAGCCTCCATGAAGAACTCCGGTAACAAAAGAATGATCAAACGGAAGGAAAGAGAAGTTGAAAACACAAGGTGAAGCCTTGTAATGATATATATGGATCTTCATGGTGATGAGAGCTTGGAACTCCGGGAAAAGAAAGATGAACAAAAGAAATCAAGAATTTTGATGAACCTTCGGAATAAGGAATTAATCACTTGGGTGAAACAAGAATAAGAATTACATTATGCTTAACCTTCATCATTTTAGATTGATGGCAAGCATGGATTTGGCATACTACTTATTCTCGTAGAAAGGATTCAGGAGAGATATAGCGTAATCTTGAGAAGGTCTTCAACGAACCACCGGTAGGATTGAAAACAACGAATAAATTGATATGATAACCAAGAAAGAGAAAATAGAACTCTTGAACGAACCACCGTAAGAATTGAAAAACGAACGAAGATACTTGGGGAAATTTAAATACAAGAGAATGAAGAGATCACGAGCTGATTAGATAATACTTGAATGATGCATCGGTAAGATTTAGAGAACGAGAGCTGAAAGCCGAGAATGAATAAACCCGAAATGATGGCCTTCAGATAATCAAACTGAAAAGACTTTGGAATTTCTCCGGATGGGTGAAAAGAATATCTCACAATCGAAAACAATTATGAGAGGATGGCATCAAGCTAGAACCACAAATCTTCGAGAGAACGGATGAAGATTTAGAGGAAACACTCTTCTTCGGTCTTCAAATGTTGAGGATGACGATGTGAAACACCACCATGAATTGTTGAGACACTCTGGAATAATGAAGAATATAAATGTTGAATCAACAATGAAAAGAGTTATAAGATCTTGGAGAAACCAACTGACTGATGATAATTCATTCTTACGTTAAACTTTGAATGATTTGGGAATAGCTCTAGTAAAATTAGAAGAGTCAGGTAAGATCCTGGAAAAAGACCTGTGGGTTAGGGCCCACTCAAAAGATACACCGTTGAACGATTGCTTGAAAAGAGAGATAGCACCGGTTGAATTAAATGGCTTGAATGAGACAACATCCTTGAAAGAGCTTGAACAAAAGCAGAGTGGAAACACGAATCTTCGAGATATCTTGAGCACTCCGGAACAAATGAATAGCGAGAGGTGAATGATTAAGAAGTGCACCGGCATGAGAAAACATTTGACACGAGAAAAATGATATTATCAAGAAAGCTTGAATTTAATCCACCGGAGAAGAAAAGAGAACGAAGAATAATAAACTTGAAGCTTCGTTAGTATCTTCCTGAGAATCACCGGATAAGAACATTGAAAGAAAAGAAAGAAGAAACTTCACATCAATAAAACGATACTTGATTAAGAAATCCGAGTCCTTGAATAAAAAGGGTGGGAGGGCGGGAAAACAAAGGCAACTTGGGCAGATGGAAAGGAGACCGTTGAGAAAAACTTAGAGTTGATCTTGCGGATGTTGAAAATGATGGGATCAAGTTGAAGAGAAACACGCCGGTTGAAAAGGATTGACATGACATTCTTGATGATCAAGAAGGATTAGTATTCACATAGAAATATGAGAACACCGCTTAGGAAAGGTATGGAATCAACACTTGACATTGAAGCAACTCGAATACCACAACTCAAAACAAAACAAAGGATTGGCTTGCAAAATAAGCCGGAAACAAACATATGATAGATCCCATATCGTATCATGTGTCTGTTGGAAAGATATCCTACGATATACTTGAATTCCCACTTATAAACTCCCGAAACTTTCTGGTTATGCAATCAGGTGTTGGGGATATGATACGTCTCCAACGTATCTATAATTTTTGATTGCTCCATGCTATATTATCTACTGTTTTGGACTATATTGGGCTTTATTTTCCACTTTTATATTATTTTTGGGACTAACCTATTAACCGGAGGCCCAACCCAGAATTGCTATTTTTTGGCTATTTCAGTGTTTCGAAGAAACGGAATATCAAACGGAGTCCAAATGGAATAAAACCTTCGGGAACGTGATTTTCTCACCGAACGTGATCCAGGAGACTTGGACCCTACGCCAAGGAACAAAAGAGGCGGTCACGAGGGTGGGGGGCGCGCCCCCCTAGGGCACGCCCCCTGCCTCGTGGGCCCCTCGGAGCCCCACCGACGTACTTCTTCCTCCTATATATACATACGTACCCCCAAACGATCAGAACAGGAGCCAAAAACCTAATTCCACCGCCACAACTTTCTGTATCCACGAGATCCCATCTTGGGGCCTGTTCTGGAGCTCCGCCGGAAGAGGGACGTCATTACGGAGGGCTTCTACATCATCATAGCCTCTCCAATGAAGTGTGAGTACTTTACCTTAGACCTTCGGGTCCATAGTTAGTAGCTAGATGGCTTCTTCTCTCTCTTTGAATCTCAATACAAAGTTCTCCCCCTCTCTTGTGGAGATCTATTCGATGTAATCTTCTTTTTACAGTGTGTTTGTTGAGACCGATGAATTGTGGGTTTATGATCAACTCTATCTATGAATAATATTTGAATCATCTCTGAATTCTTTTATGTATGATTGGTTATCTTTGCAAGTCTCTTTGAATTATCCGTTTGGTTTGGCCAACTAGATTGGTAGTTCTTGCCATGGGAGAAGTGCTTAGCTTTGGGTTCGATCTTGCGATGTCCTTTCCCAGTGACAGAAGGGGCAGCAAGGCATGTATTGCATCGTTGCCATCGAGGATAACAAGATGGGGTTTATTTCATATTGCATGAATTTATCTCTCGACATCATGTCATCTTGCTTAAAGCGTTACTCTGTTTTTAACTTAATACTCTAGATGCATGCTGGATAGCGGTCGATGAGTGGAGTAATAGTAGTAGATGCAGAATCGTTTCGGTCTACTTGTCACGAACGTGATGCCTATATACATGATCATGCCTATATATTCTCATAACTATGCTTGTCGGTGTCAAAACCGGCGGATCTCGGGTAGGGGGTCCCGAACTGTGCATCTAGGCCAGATGGTAACAGGAGGCAGGGGACACGATGTTTGACCCAGGTTCGAGCCCTCTTGATGGAGGTAAAACCCTACGTCCTGCTTGATTAATATTGATGATATGGGTAGTACAAGAATAGATCTACCACGAGATCAGAGAGGCTAAACCCTAGAAGCTACCCTATGGTATGATTATTGTTTGTCCTACGGACTAAAACTCGCCGGTTTATATAGACACCGGAGAGGGCTAGGGTTACACAGAGTCGGTTACAATGGTAGGAGATCTACATATCCGTATTGCCAAGCTTGCCTTCCACGCCAAGGAAAGTCCCTTCCGGACACGGGGCGAAGTCTTCAATCTTGTATCTTCATAGTCCAGGAGTCCGGCCGAAGGTATAGTCCGGCCATCCGGACACCCCTAATCCAGGACTCCCTCAGTAACCCCTGAACCAGGCTTCAATGACGACGTGTCCGGTGCGCAGATTGTCTTCGGCATTGCAAGGCGGGTTCCTCCTCCAAGTGCTTCATAGAAGATTTTGAACACAAAGGTAGTGTCCGGCTCTGCAAAATAAGTTTCCACATATTGCCATAGAGAGAATAATATTTACACAAATCTAATCTACTGACGTATTCCGTAGCATGACATCACACCACGGCCAAGTCTTTATTCGAATCATTTTAATGTCCCACCTCAGCACGTTTAGCGAGGCAGTTTCCTTGGCACGTCTTGTTAAAGCAGAGATCGTGTCCCCTTATTCCGGGATTCTCATCAATACGGGTGTGGGTAACCCAACCGCGCCATTGACTATGGCGCTTGGGAGATAAGCGAGTTTTACCAGGCTGGTGGGGGCGCATAGTCGCGTTCTCCCATATAAGGGGATGAGGATCCGCCTTTTCATCCACGCCTTCTTCCTCCTTTGCCTATCCATTTCCGCGCACTCGAGCTCCAGCGCCCAAGTACGCACACCCCACCTCAACCTTCTCCAGCCATGTCCGGAGCAGGAGGCAAGTGGATGGTCTCCTCTGTCACGGAGGGACACATCAAAAGACTAAGGAAGGCCGGATACTTGTCTAACGACATTGCGCACCGGCTTCCCGAAGAGGGGCAGCTCATCCCCACCCCTAGGCCCCATGAGAGGGTGGTGTTCCTCCCCCATTTCCTCCGTGGACTGGGCTTCCCTCTCCACCCATTTTTCCGGGGGCACATGTTCTACTATGGCCTGGATTTCCACGATCTGGCCCTGAACTTTGTCCTCAACATCTTGGCATTTATCGTCGTGTGCGAGGCTTTCTTCCGCATCCGCCCCCATTTCGGCCTATGGCTCAAGACTTTCAATGTCAAGCCGAAGGTGGTGCGCGGCACCCTAGCGGAGTGCGGAGGCGCCATGGTGGGCAAGATGCCCAACGTCCTATGGTTCCAGGGCTCCTTCATGGAGTCCCTAAAGGGGTGGCAGTCGGGGTGGTTTTACATCACCGAGCCGCGCGACCCTGAATGGGTCGCAGCCCCCGAGTTCTGATCCGGCCCCCCTATGCGGCTCACCTCCTGGAAAGAGACGGGCCTGTCGTGGGTAAAAAAGGAGAGCTGACCGGACTCCAAACATGCGTCCAAACCCTGGTGGACAAGAAGCTCAAACTTGTCAACGTAGTCCAGGTTATGCTCATCCGCCGGATCCTCCCGTGTCAACAACGGGCTTTCAAACTGTGGGAGTTCGACCCAGTGCGGCACCGAACTCTAAGCAGGCTCTTCGACACAACGTACGAAGATGCCTGGAAGGTGCTTTTCAAGGGCGCCGAGGCCCCCGCATCCGCTACCGAGGATCATGGATTCAGCACACAGCGTCACGCTCGTGCGGTAAGCTGTTATTACCTTTTACAGGGTATTAGTTTTTATAGTTTGTCTCCATGCGGGATCTAAGATCCCTTACCTTTGACAGGATTGGCAAGAGACGTGCGGACAGATCAACTGTATGGCTCCTTTGCCCGAAGGCCCAGCGGACGCTCGCTTGGCGAAGCTGCTGGTTCCGGCACCCTACGTGGTGCCGGAGAAGAAGGCCAAGAAGAAGACCACGGGGACTCGAAAGAGTGCCCGACGCCAGGAGGTGTCGGATTCATCATCCGACGACTCCAAGGCGCACTCCTCCCGTGAAGACGACGAGGAGGAAGAAGAGGCCTCTCCCCCTCCAGCGGGGGGAGGGAAGAAAAGGAAGGCCGCCCCAACCGGGGAGGCCGAAGGGTCCAAGAGGGGGAAGACCCCTCCTCCGGACTACTCCACCAACGCCGACGACGGCGAAGAGGAGTGGCCGCACAGGGCCAAGCCCCTGGCGAGATCGTAAGTATCCGGATACCAGAGTGATTCATAGTATTTCCCCGTTGCACAGTTTTTCCTTACGTCGAACATGATTGTGCAGTCTGCCCAAGGCCGTGCTCGACGAGTCGTCGAGCGGCTCACTGGATTCGTCGGATGTGAATTCGCTTCCGACGGCTTCCTCCCCCACCCTACGGACGGCGCCGAGGTGGCGTCCCAACAGGTTCCAAGCCAGGAGGAGGTGGTCCTAGAGGTGCCGCAAGGCAACTTCCCGGACTCCAGGCGTAAAGGGGATAGAACCCCCAAGGGCTCCAAGTCCGGCCTTGAGCCGGACACCGCGCCGGAACCTTCAACGGTTCCGAACTCCGGTAGGCAGCCTCCTTCCAAGAGGAGCCGGTGACCTCCGTCCAACCGGAGGCACCGAACAGTTTGCTGGAGACGCTTAACAGCGCCTCCATCGACGAGGAGCACCGCACTATTATGAGTGCGGTGATCCAGAAGGTTCAGTCCGCCAAGAGTGGACTGTCTGAAGCCTGTGCCAGCCTTCTAACAGGCTTTGAGGTAAGTAAATAATATGTAAAAATATTACCGCATATACAGTAGCCCGTGATGCTCTATTCGGCGTTCGGAAAGAAAAGTCGAATAGAGGATCTAATAACATTCGCAGGAGTCTAACGTGATCAAGTCAATATGCGTATGCAGGCTTCGCTGCTGGCCTCCGCCGCACTGACTGCGGAGGTGGATACGCTGAAGCAGAACCTCGAGCGGTCCGAGCAAGAGCTCGGCCTAGCTAAGCAGCAGCTCGAGGAGAAGGAAGGTAAGGAATACCTTATTGAAATATGTGAAAGCTGCAATTGCAAAAAGTGATAGGATTAACGCGGCTATTGTAGGGGCCACAACTGAGGTGGCGACCCTTAAGCAAGCGCTGTCCAAGGCCGAAAAGAGGGTGGCCGCGGAGTGCACCGAGCGGGAGAAGCATGAGACGCAGGTTGGTGAGGTGCGGCAAGAGCTCCAGGCTCTCATGAAAAAACATGAGAGTTTGGAGCTTGACTCGAAGACGCGAGAGTCTGAGCTCGCGGCGGCCATTGAAGATGCCAAGTCTGCCAAGGCCGAAGCCCAGAAGGCCCTCCAGGAGGTTGAGGCAATAAAAAAGATAGCAGCGGGTAAGGCATTCTTTATGCAAAGCAAGCACGTAAAAGTGAATTACTTGTCACTTACCTGAACCCGGAGCTCTCCAGGAGCATTCGCAGACTTGCCCCGTAGCGTGTCGGATGCCGCCGCCTTCTACCGAGCCGAGGAGGGAAGCTCGACGGAGAAGGTGTTCTGGTCTCAGTATGCCGAGGCCGAACACCCGGTGCCCTTAAGCGACCAGCTGAAACAGCTGGTCGAGCTCCATAAGGTGGCCGAACAGGCCATGAAGGGCCTCATAGTCCGGCTGTGGCCTGGAGAGGCCATGCCTGGGAGCTACTTCGGGCTGGTGAGGCGGCTGGTGGAGGCCTGTCCAAGGCTCGAAGTCATCAAGCGCTCCGTATGCATCGAGGGTGCCCGTAGGGCGCTTGCCCGTGTGAAGGTGCACTGGGGCAAGCTGGATGCTGAGAAGCTTGTGAAGGACGGGCCACCGCCGGGCAAGGAGCATCGCAAGCCCGAGATGTATTATGAGGGCGTTCTGAAGGGTGCCCGCCTTGTGGTGGATGAATGTTCCATGAATGTAATTTTTCAGTGAACTCGCTCGTTTTGTCATGTGCGCTGAAAACTTGTTCATGTGCGCTAAGCAATGCTTTTTGAATTTAAAATATTACCTTCTGTGCGGCCGTTTATCAAATTTGAGAGATGGCGAGTCGTCGGCTTCTGCCCCCATGGCACGAGTGCTGGGGTGTTCGGGATAAACATGAGCGCTCTTTTTCCCATTCTTGGGTCCTTCGAGGGAGGCACTCAACACAACGAACAAGGCAATCAGACTATAATGCTTGAACACTCTCACTTAGCCATAGAATTCTATAATTTTAAATTTTGGCGAAGCCCCTAGTGTTCGGAAGACCGAGTTCGGGGCGCTATCCACGCCTAGGCCGGACAAAGCTAACTCCGCGCTCTAAGCGGCATAAGTCTTTAGGGACTCAAAAACCTCTCGAACAGCGACCAGCTCTCGCCTCATCATGACGGTCAGTTTTAGCTTTCTCTACCGAGGTGCTTAGCCCAGCTCAACTGGGGGATAATCGCAGTAGTTCTCCTAGTGCTACCTTTGCCGATATAATGGAACGTAAGGTACCAAAACATAGGAGCCGGGCAAACCCAACTATTGACCCAAGACATGATTCGGAGCCGATGCATATAATGCTATAAGTTCGGGGTACCGCACTTGTGAAAGTGTTCAGACTTCTCACACCATGTTGTGGGGTACTTAAGCCCCTGGCGTATTGGCCGTACTAAAGTGTACGGGTGCAACATGTCATTAATGAACATATATTCGTAAAAAAGAGGTAATGCAAAAATAGACGGAAGCTATGCATTGTTTATTTAAAAAAGCTGCGATCAAAGTAGAACGATACAAATAGTGTGATAAGCAAAAGATGGGACTATCAAATATGTCCTTTCCAGGGGCGAGCTGCGGAATGTTATGCGAAATAGGTATACTACTCATTATAGAGACCACCTTAGAGTTCCGTAGTGCGGCATAGCTTTCTGCTTCCCTGGTTGTATCGTTTGTGCGGCAATTGTACTGCCGGACAAGCCTTCCGAAGAATGGAGTCCTGAAAATAAGAGAAAATTAAGAAATCGGCAGCCCCTAGTGCGGTTTAAGCCGCGTTTCGGGTGTGCCGTGATGGTGCCCCTCCCCCTGTGCCCATGGTATTTCTAGAGCGTAGTTATGTACGCGCAACACTGGTTTCGCAAGTTTGCGAGGGCTGGGGTTGGGGCCGCATAGCTACGCTTGCTCGGAACGTGCCAGGCGGTCTTGTTGTAGGTTACTCCGAGCGCGCTTGACGATGTCCGGACGTTTAATGGCCGGACTGGAGAATTGCCTTGAGAGGCTGTTTTGTACTTCTGCTGCGATAGCTGCCGTATGCTCCTCCATTCAGAGAGAGCGTTCGGTGTTTCCATTGACCGTGATGACTCCTCGAGGGCCTGGCATCTTGAGCTTGAGGTATGCGTAGTGTGGCACCACATTGAACTTGGCAAATGCGGTTCGCCCGAGCAGTGCGTGATAGCCACTGGAGAACGGGACTATGTCGAAGATTAACTCCTCGTTTCGGAAATTATCCGGAGATCCGAAGACCACTTCAAGTGTAACTGAGCATGTACAGTTGGCTTCTACACCTGGTATGACGCCTTTAAAGGTCGTTCTGGTGGGTTTAATCCTCAAGGGATTGATGCCCATTTTCTGCACTGTATCCTGATAAAGCAGGTTCAGGCTGCTGCCGCCGTCCATAAGGACTCTAGTGAGGTGAGATCCGTCAATAATTGGTTCTAGAACCAATGCGGCGAATCCGCCATGATGGATGCTAGTGGGGTGGTCCCTTCGATCAAAAGTGATCGGGCAGGAAGACCATGGGTTGAACTTTGGGGCGACTGGCTCCATCGCGTATACGTCCCTTAGCGCACGCTTCCGCTCCCTCTTGGGGACGTGGGTTGTGTATATCATGTTCACCGTCTGCACTTGTGGGGGAAAACCTTTCTGTCCACTGTTGTTCGACGACCGGGGCTCCTCCTCGTCATCGCTATGCAACCCCTTGTCTCTGCTTTCAGCATTTAACTTGCCTGCCTGCTTGAACACCCAACAATCCCTGTTGGTGTGATTGGCTGGTTTTTCGGGGGTGCCATGTATCTGGCATGAGCGGTTGAGTATTCGGTCCAAACTGGACGGGCCCGGAGTATTTCTTTTGAATGGCTTTTTCCGCTGACCGGGTTTAAAGCCTCTGAATCCGGCATTAACTGCCGTATCCTCAGCATTGTCACTGTTAATGTGGCGCTTTTGCTTGTTGCGACACGACCTGCCACTTCTGTCCTTGGTATCCTAATTACCAGGGCTCTTGGTCATGTTATTGCTGCGAGCTAGCCAGCTGTCTTCTCCCGCGCAAAAGTGGGTCATAAGTGTCGTGAGGGCTGCCATAGATTTCGGCTTTTCCTATCCTAGGTGCCATGCAAGCCACTCATCGCGGATGTTATGCTTGAAGGCTGCTAGGGCCTCTGCGTCCGGACGGTCGACAATTTGATTTTTCTTGGTTAGGAACCGTGTCCAGAATTGTCTGGCCGATTCCTCTGGCTGCTGAATTATGTGGCTTAGGTCATCAGCATCTGGTGGTCGCACATAAGTGCCCTGGAAATTGTCGAGGAATGCGGCTTCCAGGTCCTCCCAACAACCAATTGATTCTGCTGGCAAGCTGTTAAGCCAATGCCGGGCTGGTCCTTTAAGCTTGAGTGGGAGGTATTTGATGTCGTGTAGGCCATCACCGCGGGCCATGTGGATATGAAGGAGATAGTCCTCGATCCATACCACATGATCTGTTGTGCCATCGTATGATTCGATGTTCACGGGTTTGAAACCCTCAGGGATTTGATGATCCATTACTTCATCTGTGAAGCATAGTGGATGTGCGGCGCCTCTGTATTGGGCTACATCACGACGCAGCTCAAACGAGCTTTGTCTACTGTGTTCGGCCCGGCCAGATTTACTGTATCCGGTGTGATGAGTACCGTCTCATGCCGTGGGGCGCCCACGTGATCCGTAGATCGATCTTGTTTGCCTTGCCTTGTCCTCCAATATATCTCGCAGGTCTGGTGCATTTTCCCATGCCTTGGTGGTTTTTGAGCGGCGCCGGGGTGCGGCTTGAGTGGAGGGCCGAGAGGCCTCTCTGTCGCGGCCACGGGGTGGCCGGTCGGCCGCATCATGCGTTGGTGATGTAGGTTTAAGTGCTTCCTCCTCTAATTGGGGTAGCAACCTGCGCTTTGGGTAGCTCTTGGAGGGGCGTTTGAGTTCATACTCTTTGGCCGCAAGGACTTCAGTCCATCTGTCGGCTAGCAAATCTTGATCAGCTCTAAGCTGTTGCTGTTTTTTCTTGAGGCTGTTCGCCGTGGCCATAAGCCTGAGTTTGAAACGCTCTTGTTCGACGGGATCCTCCTGCACGACAAATTCGTCGTTGTCGAGGCTTGCCTCATCTTCGGAGGGAGGCATATAATTATCGTCCTTGACCTCTCTGTCTGCCGCTCTCTCATGAGGGCTGGCTTCTCTATCCTCCTATGCTGAATCTTGCTGAAGGTGGTTGTCTTCGGCACTGTCCGGGGTGTTATTATCCCCCGTGCCGGAATCACCATTTTTGTTTTGGCGGGATTTAGAGCGGCGCCGCTGACGCCTGCGCTTAGGCTGCTTCTTGGAGGGGTCATCCTCCGCTGTTCCATCGCCATTGCCTTCTTTTGCGGTGTCCACCATGTATATATCATACGACGAGGTGGCTTTCTAGTGCCCTATAGGCGCTGGTTCTTGATCGTTTCCTGCATCGGCGTCCATACGGTCGATGTCTTCGGAGTCGAAGTCGAGCATGTCGGTTAAATCATCGACAGTGGTTATGAAGTGGGTGGTGGGTGGGCTTTGAATTTCTTCATCATCTGCATCCCAACCTTGCTGACCATAGTCCGGCCAGGGCTCTCCTGACAAAGAGAGAGACTTTAGTGAATACAGAATATCACCGAAGGGTGAGTGTTGAAAGATGTCCGCGGCGGTGAACTCCATGATCGGCGCCCAATCGGGTTCGATCGGTCGGGGCGCGGAGGGATCGGAGTCTAGAGAGGAGTCCGGCTCCTTGGAGTCACGGGCTTCGCAGAGAATAGGGTTGGTGTTCGGCTCGATCGCCGTAGAGATTGCAGCCCCCGAGGCGGTGTCTAACCACCCATCCTTGGTTGGTGTGATCGGCTCCGAGCTAGGGGTCGGAGCGGACACAGGTGCGTGAAGGAAATATGCCCTAGAGGCAATAATAAAGTTATTATTTATTTCCTTATATCATGATAAATGTTTATTATTCATGCTAGAATTGTATTAACCGGAAACATAATACATGTGTGAATACATAGACCAACAGAGTGTCACTAGTATGCCTCTACTTGACTAGCTCGTTAATCAAAGATGGTTATGTTTCCTAACCATGAACAAAGAGTTGTTATTTGATTAACGAGGTCACATCATTAGTTGAATGATCTGATTGACATGACCCATTCCATTAGCTTAGCACCCGATCGTTTAGTATGTTGCTATTGCTTTCTTCATGACTTATACATGTTGCTATAACTACGAGATTATGCAACTCCCGTTTATCGGAGGAACACTTTGGGTACTACCAAACGTCACAACGTAACTGGGTGATTATAAAGGAGTACTACAGGTGTCTCCAATGGTAGATGTTGGGTTGGCGTATTTCGAGATTAGGGTTTGTCACTCCGATTGTCGGAGAGGTATCTTTGGGCCCTCTCGGTAATGCACATCACATAAGCCTTGCAAGCACTGCAACTAATATGTTAGTTGTGAGATGATGTATTACGGAACGAGTAAAGAGACTTGCCAGTAACGAGATTGAACTAGGTATTGGATATCGACGATCGAATCTCGGGCAAGTAACATACCGATGACAAAGGGAACAACGTATGTTGTTATGCGGTCTGACCGATAAAGATCTTCGTAGAATATGTAGGAGCCAATATGGGCATCCAGGTCCCGCTATTGGTTATTGACCGGAGACGTGTCTCGGTCATGTCTACATTGTTCTCGAACCGTAGGGTCCGCATGCTTAACGTTACGATGACAGTTATTATGAGTTTATGCATTTTGATGTACCGAAGGTTGTTCGGAGTCCCGGATGAGATCACGGACATGACGAGGAGTCTCGAAATGGTCGAGACGTAAAGATTGATATATTGGAAGCCTATGTTTGGACATAGGAAGTGTTCCGGGTGAAATCGGGATTTTACCGGAATACCGGGAGGGTTACCAGAACCCCCCGGGAGACTAATGGGCCTATTGGGCCTTAGTGGAAAAGAGAAAAGGGGCAGCCCACAGCTGGCCGCGCCCCCCCTTCCCCAAGTCCTAGTAGGACTAGGAGAAGGGGCCGGCCCCCCCCTCTCTCCTTTCCCCATTGAGAGTCCTAGTTGGAATAGGATTGGAGGGGGGAGTCCTACTCCCGGTAGGAGTAGGACTCCCCCTGCGCCTCCCTCTCTCTGGCCGGCCAGCCCCCCTCCCTCCAACCTTTATATACGGGGGCAGGGGACACCCCAAGACACACAAGTTGATCCTTGAGATCGTTCCTTAGCCGTGTGCGGTGCCCCCTGCCACCAAATTCCACCTCGATCATACCGTTGTAGTGCTTAGGCGAAGCCCTGCGTCGGTAGTACATCAAGATCGTCACCACGCCGTCGTGCTGACAGAACTCTTCCTCGACGCTTTGCTGGATCGGAGCCCGAGGATCGTCATCGAGCTGAACGTGTGCTAAGAACTCGGAGGTGCCGGAGTAATGGTGCTTGGATCGGTCGGATCGGGAAGAAGACGTACGACTACTTCCTCTACATTGTGTGATCGCTTGCGCAGTCGGTCTGCGTTGGTACGTAGACAACACTCTCCCCTCTCGTTGCTGTGCATCACCATGATCTTGCGTGTGCGTAGGAAAATTTTCGAAATTACTGCATTCCCCAACAGTGGCATCAGAGCCTAGGTTTTATGGTTTGATGTTATTTGCACGAGTAGAACACAAGTGAGTTGTGGGCGATACAAGTCATACTGCCTACCAGCATGTCATACTTTGGTTCGGCGGTATTGTTGGGTGAGACGATCCGGACCAACCTTACGCATACTCTTACGCGAGACCGGTTCCCTCGACGTGCTTTGCACATAGATGGCTTGCGGAAGACTATCTCTTCAACTTTAGTTGAACCAAGTGTGACTACGCCCGGTCCTTGAGAAGGTTAAAACGGAGTCTATTTGACGAACTATCGTTGTGGTTTTGATGCATAGGTGAGATGAGTTCTTACTTAAGCCCGTAGCAGCCACGTAAAACTTGCAACAACAAAGTAGAGGACGTCTAACTTGTTTTTGCAGGGTATGTTGTGATGTGATATGGTCAAGGCATGATGCTGATTCTATTGTATGAGATGATCATGTTTTGTAACCGAGTTATCGGCAACTGGCAGGAGCCATATGGTTGTCGCTTTATTGTATGCAATGCAATCGCGATGTAATGCTTTACTTTATTACTAAGCGGTAGTGATAGTCGTGGAAGCATAAGATTGGCGAGACGACAACGATGCTACGATGGAGATCAAGGTGTCGCGCCGGTGACGATGGTGATCATGACGGTGCTTCGGAGATGGAGATCACAAGCACAAGATGATGATGGCTATATCATATCACTTATATTGATTGCATGTGATGTTTATCCTTTTATGCATCTTACCTTGCTTTGATTGACGGTAGCATTATAAGATGATCTCTCACTAAATTATCAAGAAGTGTTCTCCCTGAGTATGCACCGTTGCCAAAGTTCGTCGTGCCCAGACACCACGTGATGATCGGGTGTGATAAGCTCTACGTCCAAATACAACGGGTGCAAAACAGTTGCACACGCAGAATACTCAGGTTATACTTGACGAGCCAAGCATATACAGATATGGCCTCGGAACACGGAGACCGAAAGGTCGAGCGTGAATCATATAGTAGATATGATCAACATGACGATGTTCACCATTGAAAACTACTCCATCTCACGTGATGATCGGTTATGGTTTAGTTGATTTGGATCACGTGATCACTTAGAAGATTAGAGGGATGTCTATCTAAGTGGGAGTTCTTAAGTAATATGATTAATTGAACTTAAATTTATCATGAACTTAGTCCTGGTAGTATTTTGCAAATTATGTTATATAGCTCGCGTTGTTGCTTCCCTGTGTTTATTTTGATATGTTCCTAGAGAAAATTGTGTTGAAAGATGTTAGTAGCAATGATGCGGATTGGATCCGTGATCTGAGGTTTATCCTCATTGTTGCACAGAAGAATTATGTCCTTGATGCACCGCTAGGTGACAGACCTATTGTAGGAGCAGATGCAGACGTTATGAACATTTGGCTAGCTCAATATGATGACTACTTGATAGTTTAGTGCACCATGCTTACCAGCTTAGAATCGGGACTTCAAAGACGTTTTGAACGTCATGGACCATATGAGATGTTCCAGGAGTTGAAGTTAATATTTCAAGCAAATACCCGAGTTGAGAGACATGAAGTCTCTAGCAAGTTCTATAGCTAAAAGATGGAGGAGAATCGCTCAACTAGTGAGCATGTGCTCAGATTGTCTGGGTACTACAATCGCTTGAATCAAGTGGGAGTTAATCTTCCAGATAAGATAGTGATTGACAGAATTCTCTAGTCATCATCACTAAGTTAGTAGAACTTCGTGATGAACTATAATATGCAAGGGATAACGGAAACAACTCCCAAGCTCTTCATGATGCTGAAATCAACGAAGGTAGAAATCAAGAAAAACATCAAGTGTTGATGGTTGACAAGACCACTAGTTTCAAGAAAAGGGCAAAGGGAAGAAGGGGAACTTCAAGAAGAACGGCAAGCAAGTTGCTGCTCAAGTGAAGAAGCCCAAGTCTGATCCTAAGCCTGAGACTAAGTGATTCTACTGCAAAGGGACTGGTCACTGGAAGCGGAACTACCCCAAGTGATTGGCGGATAAGTAGGATGGCAGAGTGAACATAAGTATATTTGATATACATGTTATTGATGTGTACTATACTAGTGTTTATAGCAACCCCTCAGTATTTGATGCTAGTTCAGTTGCTAAGATTAGTAACTCGAAACGAGAGTTGCAGAATAAACAGAGACTAGTTAAGGGTGAAGTGACGATGTGTGTTGGAAGTAGTTCCAAGATTGATATGATCATCATCGCACGCTCCCCTATACTTCCGGGATTATTGTTGAACTTAAATAAGTGTTATTTGGTTTTTGCGTTGAGCATGAATATGATTTGATCATGTTTATTGTAATACGGTTATTCATTTAAGTAAAAGAATAAATTGTTGTTCTGTTTACATGAATAAAACCTTATATGGTTACACACCGAATGAAAATAGTTCATTGGATCTCGATCTTAATAATACACATATTCATAATATTGAAACCAAAAGATGCAAAGTTAATAATGATAGTGCAACTTATTTGTGGCACTGCCGTTTAGGTCATATCGGTGTAAAGCGCATGAAGAAACTCCATACTGATGGGCTTTTGGAACCACTTGATTATGAATCACTTGTTACTTGCGAACCGTGCCTCATAGGCAAGATGACTAAAACACCGTTCTCCGGTACTATGGAGAGAGCAACAGATTTATTGGAAATCATACATACCGATGTATGTGGTCCGATGAATATTGAGGCTCGTGGCGGATATCGTTATTTTCTCACCTTCACAGATGATTTAAGCAGATATGGGTATATCTACTTAATGAAACATAAGTCTGAAACATTTGAAAAGTTCAAAGAATTTCAGAGTGAGGTTGAAAATCATCGTAACAAGAAAATAAAGTTTCTACGATCTGATCGTGGAGGAGAATATTTGAGTTACGAGTTTGGTGTACATTTGAAAAATTGTGGAATAGTTTCGCAACTCACGCCACCCGGAACACCACAGCGTAATGGTGTGTCCGAACGTCGTAATCATACTTTACTAGATATGGTGTGATCTATGATGTCTCTTACTGATTTACCGCTATCGTTTTGGGGTTATGCTTTAGAGACGGCCGCATTCATGTTAAATAGGGCACCATCAAAATCCGTTGAGACGACACCTTATGAACTATGGTTTGGCAAGAAACCAAAGTTGTCGTTTCTTAAAGTTTGGGGCTGCGATGCTTATGTGAAAAAGCTTCAACCTGATAAGCTCGAACCCAAATCGGAGAAATGTGTCTTCATAGGATATCCAAAGGAAACTATTGGATACACCTTCTATCACAGATCCGAAGGCAAGACTTTTGTTGCTAAATTCGGAAACTTTCTAGAGAAGGAGTTTCTCTCGAAAGAAGTGAGTGGGAGGAAAGTAGAACTTGACGAGGTAACTGTACCTGCTCCCTTATTGGAAAATAGTACATCACAGAAAACTGTTTCTGCGACACCTATACCAATCAGTGAGGAAGCTAATGATGATGATCATGAAGCTTCAGGACAAGATACTACTGAACCACGTAGATCAACCAGAGTGAGATCCGCACCAGAGTGGTACGGTAATCCAGTTCTGGAAGTCATGCTACTAGATCATGATGAACCTACAAACTATGAAGAAGCGATGGTGAGCCCAGATTCCGCAAAGTGGCTTGAGGCCATGAAATCTGAGATGGGGTCCATGTATGAAAACAAAGTATGGACTTTGGTTGACTTTCCCGATGATCGGCAAGCAATTGAGAATAAATGGATCTTCAAGAAAAAGACTGACGCTGATGGTAATATTACTGTCTATAAAGCTCGACTTGTCGCGAAAGGTTTTCGACAAGTTCAAGGGATTGACTATGATGAGACCTTCTCACCCGTAGCGATGCTTAAGTCCGTCAGAATTATGTTAGCAATTACCGCATTTTATGATTATGAAATATGGCAGATGGATGTCAAAACTGCATTCCTGAATGGATTTCTGGAAGAAGAGTTGCATATGATACAACCAGAAGGTTTTGTCGATCCAAAGGGAGCTAACAAAGTATGCAAACTCCAGCGATCCATTTATGGACTGGTGCAAGCATCTCGGAGTTGGAATAAACACTTTGATAGTGTGATGAAAGCATTTGGCTTTATACAGACATTTGGAGAAGCCTGTATTTACAAGAAAGTGAGTGGGAGCTCTGTAGCATTTCTAATATTATATGTGGATGACATATTGCTGATTGGAAATGATATAGAATTTCTGGATAGCATAAAGGGATACTTGAATAAAAGTTTTTCGATGAAAGACCTCGGGGAAGCTGCTTACATATTAGGCATAAAGATCTATAGAGATAGATCAAAACGCTTAATTGGACTTTCACAGAGCACATACCTTGACAAGATTTTGAAGAAGTTCAAAATGGATCAAGCAAAGAAAGGGTTCTTGCCTGTGTTACAAGGTGTGAAGTTGAGTCAGACTCAATGCCCGACCACTGCAGAAGATAGAGAGAAAATGAAAGACGTTCCCTATGCTTCAGCCATAGGCTCTATCATGTATGCAATGCTGTGTACCAGACCTGATGTGTGCCTTGCTATAAGTTTAGCAGGGAGGTACCAAAGTAATCCAGGAATGGATCACTGGACAGCGGTCAAGAACATCCTGAAATACCTGAAAAGGACTAAGGATATGTTTCTCGTATATGGAGGTGACAAAGAGCTCACCGTAAGAGGTTACGTTGATGCAAGCTTTGACACTGATCCGGACGATTCTAAATCGCAAACCGGATACGTGTTTACTTTAAACGGTGGAGCTGTCAGTTGGTGCAGTTCTAAACAAAGCGTCGTAGCGGGATCTACATGTGAAGCGGAGTACATAGCTGCTTCGGAAGCAGCAAACGAAGGAGTCTGGATGAAGGAGTTCATATCCGATCTAGGTGTCATACCTAGTGCATCGGGTCCAATGAAAATCTTCTGTGACAATACTGGTGCAATTGCCTTGGCAAAGGAATCCAGATTTCACAAAAGGACCAAACACATCAAGAGACGCTTCAACTCCATCCGGGATTTAGTCCAGGTGGGAGACATAGAGATTTGCAAGATACATACGGATCTGAATGTTGCAGACCCGTTGACTAAGCCTCTTCCACGAGCAAAACATGATCAGCACCAAGGCTCCATGGGTGTTAGAATCATTACTGTGTAATCTAGATTATTGACTCTAGTGCAAGTGGGAGACTGAAGGAAATATGCCCTAGAGGCAATAATAAAGTTATTATTTATTTCCTTATATCATGATAAATGTTTATTATTCATGCTAGAATTGTATTAACCGGAAACATAATACATGTGTGAATACATAGACCAACAGAGTGTCACTAGTATGCCTCTACTTGACTAGCTCGTTAATCAAAGATGGTTATGTTTCCTAACCATGAACAAAGAGTTGTTATTTGATTAACGAGGTCTCATCATTAGTTGAATAATCTGATTGACATGACCCATTCCATTAGCTTAGCACCCGATCGTTTAGTATGTTGCTATTGCTTTCTTCATGACTTATACATGTTCCTATAACTATGAGATTATGCAACTCCCGTTTATCGGAGGAACACTTTGGGTACTACCAAACGTCACAACATAACTGGGTGATTATAAAGGAGTACTACAGGTGTCTCCAATGGTAGATGTTGGGTTGGCGTATTTCGAGATTAGGGTTTGTCACTCCGATTGTCGGAGAGGTATCTCTGGGCCCTCTCGGTAATGCACATCACATAAGCCTTGCAAGCACTGCAACTAATATGTTAGTTGTGAGATGATGTATTACGGAACGAGTAAAGAGACTTGCCGGTAACGAGATTGAACTAGGTATTGGATACCGACGATCGAATCTCGGGCAAGTAACATACCGATGACAAAGGGAACAACGTATGTTGTTATGCGGTCTGACCGATAAAGATCTTCGTAGAATATGTAGGAGCCAATATGGGCATCCAGGTCCCGCTATTGGTTATTGATCGGAGACGTGTCTCGGTCATGTCTACATTGTTCTCGAACCGTAGGGTCCGCACGCTTAACGTTACGATGACAGTTATTATGAGTTTATGCATTTTGATGTACCGAAGGTTGTTCGGAGTCCCGGATGAGATCACGGACATGACGAGGAGTCTCGAAATGGTCGAGACGTAAAGATTGATATATTGGAAGCCTATGTTTGGACATAGGAAGTGTTCCGGGTGAAATCGGGATTTTACCGGAATACCGGGAGGGTTACCGGAACCCCCCGGGAGACTAATGGGCCTATTGGGCCTTAGTGGAAAAGAGAAAAGGGGCAGCCCACAGCTGGCCGCGCCCCCCCTTCCCCAAGTCCTAGTAGGACTAGGAGAAGGGGCCGGCCCCCCTCTCTCTCCTTTCCCCCTTGAGAGTCCTAGTTGGAATAGGATTGGAGGGGGGGAGTCCTACTCCCGGTAGGAGTAGGACTCCCCCTGCGCCTCCCTCTCTCTGGCCGGCCAGCCCCCCTCCCTCCAACCTTTATATACGGGGGCAGGGGACACCCCAAGACACACAAGTTGATCCTTGAGATCGTTCCTTAGCCGTGTGCGGTGCCCCCTGCCACCAAATTCCACCTCGATCATACCGTTGTAGTGCTTAGGCGAAGCCCTGCGTCGGTAGTACATCAAGATCGTCACCACGCCGTCGTTCTGACGGAACTCTTCCTCGACGCTTTGCTGGATCGGAGCCCGAGGATCGTCATCGAGCTGAACGTGTGCTAAGAACTCGGAGGTGCCGGAGTAACGGTGCTTGGATCGGTCGGATCGGGAAGAAGACGTATGACTACTTCCTCTACGTTGTGTGATCGCTTGCGCAGTCAGTCTGCGTTGGTACGTAGACAACACTCTCCCCTCTCGTTGCTGTGCATCACCATGATCTTGCGTGTGCGTAGGAAATTTTTCGAAATTACTGCGTTCCCCAACAGTGCGGCCTCCAGGGCACTGTTCAGCGACAAAGCTAAATCATGCCCATCGTGACAGTGCGGCACGCTCAGCTGTGGCTCGAATCCGTCGAAGATCAAGTCCCCACGGATGTCGGCCGTGTAGTTCAAACTTCCAAATCTGACCTGATGGCCAGGGCGTAGCTTTCGATCTGCTCCAGATGACCAAGCGAATTGGCCCGCAGTGCAAAGCCGCCGAATACGTAGATCTGTCCGGGGAGAAAAGTCTCACCCTGGATCGCATCGCCGTTGATGATCGGAGAAGCCATCGGGCCTAAAAGTGATGACACAGAGGAACTCTCAATGAAAGCACCAATGTCGGTGTCAAAACCGGCGGATCTCGGGTAGGTGGTCCCGAACTGTGAGTCTAGGCCGGATGGTAACAGGAGGCAGGGGACACGATGTTTTACCCAGGTTCGGGCCCTCTTGATGGAGGTAAAACCCTACGTCCTGCTTGATTAATATTGATGATATGGGTAGTACAAGAGTAGATCTACCACGAGATCAGAGAGGCTAAACCCTAGAAGCTAGCCTATGGTATGATTATTGTTCGTCCTACGGACTAAAACTCTCCGGTTTATATAGACACCGAAGAGGGCTAGGATTACACAGAGTCGGTTACAATGGTAGGAGATCTACATATCCGTATCGCCAAGCTTGCCTTCCACGCCAAGGAAAGTCCCTTTCGGACACGGGACGAAGTCTTCAATCTTGTATATTCATAGTCCAGGAGTACGGCCGAAGGTATAGTCCGGCCATCCGGACACCCCCTAATCCAGGACTCCCTCAATGCTCAATTCTGTCAATTGCTCAACAGTAATTTGTCCACCCACCGTAGAATACTTATGCTCTTGAGAGAAGCCACTAGTGAAACCTATGGCCCCCGGGTCTATTCTCATCATATCAATCTCCATCACTTTAATCTTGGTTTGCTTTTACTTCTTACTTTGCATCTTTATACCAAAAATACCAAAAATATTATATCTATCAGATCTCACTCTCGTAAGTGACCGTGAAGGGATTGACAACCCCTAATCGCGTTGGTTGCGAGTAGCTATCGTTTTGTGCAGGTACGAGGGACTTGAGCGTGACCTCCTACTGGATTGAAGCCTTGGTTCTCAAAAATTGAGGGAAATACTTATGCTAATCTGCTGCATCATCCCTTCCTCTTCGGGGAAAACCAACGCAAGCTCAAGACGTAGCAAGAAGGATTTCTGGCGCTGTTGCCAGGGAGTCTACGCAAAAAGTCAACATACCAAGTAGCCATCACAATCCCTATCTCTCTCATTACATTATTTGCCATTTGCCTCTCGTTTTCCTCTCCCCCACTTCACCCTTGCCATTTTATTCGCCCTCTCTCTCTATCCTCCCTCTCTATTTGCCTCTTTTGCCCGTTTGCTCTTGTTTGCTCGTGTGTTAGATTACTTGTCTGTCGCGATGGCTCAAGATAATACTAAATTGTGTGACTTCACCAATACGAATAATAATGATTTCCTTAGCACTCCGATTGCTCCTCTTGCCAATACTAAATCTTGTGAAATTAATACTGCTTTGTTGAATCTTGTTATGAAAGATCAATTCGCCGGCCTTCCTAGTGAAGATGCCGCTACTCATCTGAATAGCTTCATTGATTTATGTGATATGCAAAAGAAAAAAAATTGTCGATAATGATGTCGTTAAATTGAAGCTATTTCCTTTTTCGCTTAGAGATCGTGCTAAAGCTTGGTTTTCGTCTTTGCCTAAAAATAGTATTGATTCTTGGAACAAGTGCAAAGATGCTTTTATCTCTAATTATTTCCCTCCCGCTAAGATCATCTCTCTTAGAAACGATTTTATGAACTTTAAGCAACTTGATCATGAACATGTTGCACAAGCTTGGGAGAGAATGAAATTAATGTACTCATGGTTTGAATTTGTGGATGATCATACAAAAATTTTATGCCGGATTGAATTTTGCTTCTAGAAATCTTTTAGATTCGGCCGCGGGAGGCACTTTTATGAAAATCACTTTAGGAGATGCTACTAAACTCCTAGATAATATTATGGTTAATTATTCTCAATAGCATACTGAAAGATCCTCTAATAAAAAAGTGCATGCGATAGAAGAAATCAATGTGTTGAGTGGAAAGATGGATGAACTTATGCAATTATTTGCTACTAAGAGTGTTTCTTCTGATCCCAATGATATGCCTTTGTCTACTTTGATTGAGAATAACAATGAATCTATGGATGTGAATTTTGTTGGTAGGAATAATTTTGGTAACAACGCTTATAGAGGGAATTTTAATCCTAGGCCATATCCTAGTAATCCTTCTAATAATTATGGGAATTCCTATAACAACTCTTATGGAAATTATAATAAGATACCCTCTGAATTTGAGAATAGTGTTAAAGAGTTTATGAATTCACAAAAGATTTTAATGCTTTGCTTGAAGAGAAATTGCTTAAAGTTGATGATTTGGCTAGAAACATTGATAGAATTTCTCTTGAGATTGATTCTTTAAAGATTAGATCTATTCCTCCTAAGCATGATATCAATGAGTCTCTCAAAGCCATGAGAATTTCCATTGATGAGTGCAAGGAAAGAACCACTAGGATGCGTGCTTCCAAAGATGCCTTTATTAAAGTGTGTTCTTCCAATTCCTATGAAAATCAAGATGAAGATCTAAAAGTTATTGATGTGTCCCCTATTAAATATTTATTTTGCAATATAAATCTTGATGAAACTGAATATGATCTTCCTTTACCTAGAAGGCGTTCTACAAATTCAGAGTATTTAGATCTTTATGATGAAATTGATGAAAGTGGGATTGATAGAAATAAAAATCTAGATGTTGCTAAACCCACTATATTGGATTTCAAGGAATTTAATTATGAAAGTTGCTCTTTAATTGATTGTATTTCCTTGTTGCAATCCGTGCTAAATTCTCCACATGCTTATAGTCAAAATAAAGCCTTCACCGAACATATTGTTGATGCCTTGGTGCAATCTTATGAAGAAAAAATTGATTTGAAAGTTTCTATCCCTAGAAAACTCTATGATGAGTGGGAACCAACTATTAAAATTAAAATTAAAGATCATGAGTTTTATGCTTTGTGTGATTTGGGTGCTAGTGTCACCACTATTCCCAAGACTTTATGTGATTTGCTAGATTTTCGTAATTTTGATGATTGCTCTCTAAACTTGCATCTTGCGGATTCTACTATTAAGAAACCTATGGGAAGGATTAATGATGTTCTTATTGCTGCAAATAGGAATTATGTGCCCGTAGATTTCATTGTTCTTGATATAGATTGCAATCCTTCTTGCCCTATTATTCTTGGTAGACCTTTCCTTAGAACGGTTGGTGCGATTATTGATATGAAGGAAGGGAATATTAGATTTCAATTTCCATTAAAAGAGGGCATGGAACACTTTCCAAGAAAGAAAATAAAATTACCATATGAAACTATCATGATAGCCACTTATGGATTGCGTACCAAAGATGGCAATACCTTGATCTATCCTCGCTTTTATGCCTAGCTAGGGGCGTTAAACGATAGCGCTTGTTGGGAGGCAACCCAATTTTATTTTTATTCCTTGATTTTTGCTCCTGTTTAGTAATAAATTATTTAGCATCTGTTTTGTTTGTGTTTTTTGTGTTTAATTATTGTTTGTTCCAAGTAGAACCGTTGGGAAGACTTGGGGAAAGTCTTGTTGAACTTGCTGTAAAAAACAGAAACTTTAGCGCTCACAAGAACTGCTGTCATTTTTATTTGAAGAGTGATATTTAGTTAATTATTTTTTCAGATGATTAATATATAAATTCCTCACGTCCAGCAATTTATTTTAGAATTTTTGGGGTTCCAGATCTTGCGCTAGCTACAGATTACTACAGACTGTTCTGTTTTTGACAGATTCTGTTTTTCGTGTGTTGTTTGCTTATTTTGATGAATCTATGTCTAGTAAAATAATTTATAATCCATAGAGAAGTTGGAATAAAGTAGGTTTAACACCAATATAAATAAAGAATGAGTTCATTACAGTACCTTGAAGTGGTCTTTTGTTTTCTTTCGCTAACGGGGCTCACGAGTTTTCTACTTTAGGTTTTGTGTTGTGAAGTTTTCACGTTTTGGGTGAATTCTTGTGATGGATTATGGAACAAGGAGTGGCAAGAGCCTAAGATTTTGGATGCCCATGGCACCCCCAAGATAATCCAAGGACACCAAAAAGTCGAAGCTTGGGGATGCCCCGGAAGGCATCCCCTCTTTCGTCCACTTCCATCGGTAATTTACTTGGAGCTATATTTTTATTCACCAACATGATATGTGTTTTGCTTGGAGCATCTTGTATTATTTGTGTCTTTGTGTTTTAGTATGCCACAATCATCCTTGCTGTACACACCTTTTGAGAGAGCCATACATGAATTAGAATTTGATAGAATAGTCTATGTGCTTCACTTATATCTTTTGAGCTAAGTAGTTTTGCTCTATGTGCTTCACTTATATCTTTTGAGCGCTATAATTTTGCTCTATGTGCTTCACTTAGATCTTTTAGAGCATGGTGGTGGATTTGTTTTAAAGAAACTATTGATCTCTCATGCTTCACTTAAATTATATTGAGAGTCTCTTAATAGCATGGTAATTTGCTTAATAATAATATGCTTGGTATTCAAGATTTGTGAAACTTTCTTTTGAGTGTGTTGAATACTAGGAAAAGATTGAAGCATGATAATTGTTTTGATATATGGAGGTGATAATATTAAAGTCATGCTAGTTGAGTAGTTGTGAATTTAAATAATACTTGTGATTCCCGTAGCATGCACGTATGGTGAACCGTTATGTGATGAAGTCGGAGCATGATTTATTTATTGATTGTCTTCCTTATGAGTGGTGGTCGGGGACGAGCGATCGTCTTTTCCTACCAATCTATCCCCCTAGGAGCATGCGCGTAGTACTTTGCTTTGATAACTTCTAGATTTTTGCAATAAGTATATGAGTTCTTTATGACTAATGTTGAGTCCATGGATTATACGCACTCTCACCCTTCCACCTTTGCTAGCCTCTCTAATACCGCGCACTTTTCGCCGGTATCATACACCTACCATATACCTTCCACAAAACAGCCACCATACCTACCTATTATGGCATTTCCATAGCCATTCCGAGATATATTGCCATGCAACTTTCCACCGTTTCGTTTATTATGACACACTCCATCATTGTCATATTGCATATCCCCGTACACCGCTGGAGGCATTCATATAGAGTCATATTTTGTTCTAAGTATTGAGTTGTAAGAAAAATAAAAGTGTGATGATTATCATTATTAGAGCATTGTCCCAGTGAGGAAAGAATGATGGAGACTATGATTCCCCCATAAGTCGGGATGAGACTCTGGACGAAAAATAAAATAAATAAATAAAAGAGGCCAAAGAAGCCCAAATAAAAAGAGGCCATAAAAAAGAGAGGAGAAAAGGCCCAAATAAAAAAATGAATGAGAGAAAAAGAGAGAAGGGACAATGTTACTATCCTTTTACCACACTTGTGCTTCAAAGTAGCACCATGATCTTCATAGTAGAGAGTCTCTCATGTTACCACTTTCATATACTAGTGGGAATTTTTCATTATAGAAGTTGGCTTGTATATTCCAATGATGGGCTTCCTCAAATTGCCCTAGGTCTTCATGAGCAAGCAAGTTGGATGCACACCCACTTAGTTTCTTTTTGAGCTTTCATATACTTATAGCTCTAGTGCATCCGTTGCATGGCAATCCCTACTCACTCACATTGATATCTATTGATGGGCATCTCCATAGCCCGTTGATACGCCTAGTTGATGTGAGACTATCTTCCCCTTTTTGTCTTCTCCACAACCACCATTCTATTCCACCTATAGTGCTATATCTATGGCTCACGCTCATGTATTGCGTGAAGATTGAAAAAGTTTTGAAAAAGTTAGAGTATGAAACAATTGCTTGGCTTGTCATCAGGGTTATGCATGCTTTAAATACTTTGTGTGGTGAAGATAGAGCATAACCAGACTATATGATTTTGTAGGGATAACTTTCTTTGGCCATGTTATTTTGAGAAGACATAATTGCTTTGTTAGTATGCTTGAAGTATTATTATTTTTTATGTCAATATAAACTTTTGTCTTGAATCTTTCGAATCTGAATATTCATATCACAATTAAGAAGATTTGCATTGAAATTATGCCAAGTAGCACTCCGCATCAAAAATTCTCTTTTTATAATTTACCTACTCGAGGACGAGCAGGAATTAAGCTTGGGGATGCCTGATACGTCTCCAACGTATCTATAATTTTTGATTGCTCCATGCTATATTATCTACTATTTTGGACTATATTGCGCTTTATTTTCCACTTTTATATTATTTTTGGGACTAACCTATTAACCGGAGGCCCAGTCCAGAATTGCTGTTTTTTGCCTATTTCAGTGTTTCGAAGAAACGGAATATCAAACGGAGTCCAAATGGAATAAAACCTTCGGGAACGTAATTTTCTCACCGAACATGATCTAGGAGACTTGGACCCTACGCCAAGGAACAAAAGAGGCGGTCACAAGGGTGGGGGGCGCGCCCCCTGCCTCGTGGGCCCCTCGGAGCTCCACCGACGTACTTCTTCCTCCTATATATACATACGTACCCCCAAACGATCAGAACATGAGCCAAAAACCTAATTCCACCGCCGCAACTTTCTGTATCCACGAGATCCCATCTTGGGGCCTGTTCCAGAGCTCCGCCGGAAGAGGGCCGTCATCACGGAGGGCTTCTACATCATCATAGCCTCTCCAATGAAGTGTGAGTAGTTTACCTCAGACCTTCGGGTCCATAGTTAGTAGCTAGATGGCTTCTTCTCTCTCTTTGAATCTCAATACAAAGTTCTCCCCCTCTCTTGTGGAGATCTATTCAATGTAATCTTCTTTTTGCGGTGTGTTTGTTGAGATTGATGAATTGTGGGTTTATGATCAAGTCTATCTATGAATAATATTTGAATCTTCTCTGAATTCTTTTATGTATGATTGGTTATCTTTGCAAGTCTCTTCGAATTATCCGTTTGGTTTGGCCAACTAGATTGGTAGTTCTTGCCATGGGAGAAGTGCTTAGCTTTGGGTTCGATCTTGCGGTGTCCTTTCCCAGTGACGGAAGGGGCAGCAAGGCACGTATTGCATCGTTGCCATCGAGGATAACAAGATGGGGTTTATTTCATATTGCATGAATTTATCTCTCTACATCATGTCATCTTGCTTAAAGCGTTACTCTGTTTTTAACTTAATACTCTAGATGCATGATGGATAGCGGTCGATGAGTGGAGTAATAGTAGTAGATGCAGAATCGTTTCGGTCTACTTGTCACGGACGTGATGCCTATATACATGATTATGCCTAGATATTCTCATAACTATGCCCAATTCTGTCAATTGCTCAAGTGTAATTTGTCCACCGACCGTAGAATACTTCTGCTCTTGAGAGAAGCCACTAGTGAAACCTATGGCCCCCGGGTCTATTCTCATCATATCAATCTCCATCACTTTAATCTTGCTTTGCCTTTTTACTTTGCTTTTACTTTTTACTTTGCATCTTTATACCAAAAATACCAAAAATATTATATCTATCAGATCCCACTCCCGTAAGTGACCGTGAAGGGATTGACAACCCCTAATCGCGTTGGTTGTGAGTAGCTATCGTTTTGTGCAGGTACGAGGGACTTGAGCGTGGCCTCCTACTGGATTGATACCTTGGTTCTCAAAAACTGAGGGAAATACTTACGCTACTCTGCTGCATCATCCCTTCCTCTTCGGGGAAAACCAACGCAAGCTCAAGACATAGCAGGATACAGGGGAAGCATAATATCTCACCCAAAACTAGCAAATCCTACATCCAGCTGTATCCATCCTTCAACACATAACCAAGAAAGCTTCGGAAATCATCTACCTCAACCTTCGAAAAGCATCTGTTATATGAGTTATGGCAATACTCCTGAACTCCCGTCCTAGTACTGGGTGGCGTCGAGGTTATCTCACCAACAATTGCATAAAAGAGATTTTCGATGTCGGCGAAACTCAAGTATTCCAGAATTGAAACAATAAAATTGTGATGACAAAACCTCGGAGCTCAACTCCCCGGGACACTGCCACAACCCCTAAATGTCAGGAGGCACCAAGAACAATGTTCTAGTCACAAAACCATCGAAACGATTCCAAGATACCCGTGTGATCCTAATTTTTTTTCGTGAAATTTGAGAAGAGAAGGGTCAAAACTCTATGTCAGGAGGCCTCACCAGAGCGACAAAGGGACTGGGAAGTAAAAAGAATCCTACTCTTCGATATATATAAACCTAAGACTCAAAACATTTTGTTCTAGACTCAACAACGTCAGCGATTCGATCAAGCAGGGGGCTCCTAAGTCGGGGAAGGCTCTGATACCAACTTGTAACACCCATGATGCGGCTATATCTCCCACGTGTCGGAGCACAACTTAGAGGCATAACCGCATAGTAGGCATGTCGCAAGAGGGGTAATCTTTACACATCCCATGTACTGAATATGAAAGGCATATAGAGTTGGCTTACAATCGCCACTTCACACAATACATAAATATAGCATTACATCATCCAGAATAGAATCAAGGTCCGACTATGGAACCAAAGTAAAAGAAGACAACCCAAAATGCTAGATCCCCGATCGACCCAACTAGGCTCCACTACTGATCAACAGGAAACGAAACAACACAATGAACAAGATCTTCATCGAGCACCCACTTGAGCTGGGTTGCGTCACCTGCACTGGTATCATCGGCACCTGCAACTGTTTGGAAGTATCTGTGAGTCGCGAGGACTCAGCAATCTCACACCCACGAGATCAAGACTATTTAAGCTTAAAGGTAGGAAAGGGGTAGTGAGGTGGAGCTGCAGCAAGCACTAGCATATATGGTGGCTAACATACACAAATAAGAGCGCGACGAGAAGCGAAGCAGCGGTCGTGAACTAGAAGTGATCAAGAAGTGATCCTGAAAGCTACTTACGTTCAAGGATAACACAAGACCGTGTTCTCTTCCCGGACTCCACCGAAAAGAGACCATCATGGCTACACACGCGGTTGATTCATTTTAATTAAGTTTAGTTTCAAGTTCTCTACAACCGAGCATTAACAAAATCCCATCTGCCCATAACCACAGGCACGGCTTTCAAAAGTTCATAACCCTACAGGGGTGTCCCAACTTAGCCCATCACAAGCTCTCACGGTCAACGAAGGATATTCCTTCTCCCGGGAAGACCCAATCACTCTCAGAATCCTGGTTACAAGACATTTCGACAATGGTAAAACAAGACCAGCAAAGCCGCCCGATGTGCCGACATCCTGATAGGAGCTGCACATATCTTGTTCTCAGGGCAACATCGGATTGTCCAAGATTTCCGTAGGCCAGCCCAGAGTTGCCCATGGTGGCCACCGGCTGCTGACAGGGTCGGATCAACACTTAGACAAGCACTGGCCCGGGGGGGGGGGGGGGCGGTTAAAATAAAGATGACCCTTGAGTCTGCAGAACCCAAGGGAAAAAGGCTTAGGTGGCAAATGGTAAAACCAAGGTTGGGCCTTGCTGGAGGAGTTTTATTCAAAGCGAACTGTCAAGGGGTTCCCATAACACCCAGCCACATAAGGGACGCAAAATCAAGGAACATAACACCAGTATGACGGAAACTAGGGCGGCAAGAGTGGAACAAAACACCAGGCATAAGGCCGAGCCTTCCACCCTTTACCAAGTATATAGATGCATTAAAGTAAATAAGAGATAATAATGATATCCCAATAATATCCATGTTCCAACATGGAACAAACTTCATCTCCACCTGCAACTAGCAACGCTATAAGAGGGGCTGAGCAAAGCGGTAACATAGCCAAACAACGATTTGCTAGGAAAGCTGGGTTAGAGGCTTGACATGGCAATACGGGAGGCAGGATATAGCAAGTGGTAGGTATCGCGGCATAGAAATAGAGCGAGCAACTAGCAAGCAAAGATAGAAGTGATTTCGAGGGTATGGTCATCTTGCCTGCAAAGTTCTCCAAGTTGACGAAAGCTTGATCCACGTAAGCGTACTCAACAGGTTCCTCGATCACGTACTCGTCTCCCGGCTCTACCCAAAGCAAGAACACAAACAAAAGGACCAACAATCAACCACGGTGCAATGCACACTCAACATGATGCAAAACATGGCATGACATGTGGGATGTGATATGCAATGCATATGCATGCTTCGGAAGGGAAAGATTGAACCAGGCCTCAACTTGGCAAACCGAGTGTGTCGCTGGAAATATGAGTTGATTTCGGTCGAAATCGATATAAAGATCATCAGAATCGGATGCACGGTTTGCAAATGGCAAGCAAAACGATAATGGCACCATTCTGCGATTAACAACACGATGCCATCTAGAATGCAACAAGAAACTAAGCTACTGCTCTGCAACATAACAACAAAGCACATGGCAGTGATCTAATCATGATGCTTGACAAAAGGTGAACACTGAGCTACGGCTAAATCACACAAGAGCGGGTTCAAACAAGCATGGCAAAAGTGCAAAAGATATCAACATCACAGACTTAGTGAAAATAACAACATGTCAGGAATTAACATCAGGAAGCAATGTTTAGAGCAAGATAAAAACATGCTAAATGAACAGAATATAGCAATACAAGGCATGGCATGAATTTACTCAAAGCATAGAACAAAAGTGCCTTACTGACCATAAGACAAAAAGGATCAGAAGATACGATGGCACCCATGTAAGCATAGCAAGTTTCGTTAACAGATTCAGACTTAGCAGAAAACTAGACATGGTAAAAACAGAATTATGAGGGCCTCTTTGCGAGCTCGATTCACTCACGACAAGGCATTGCATGACAAGCTAAGCATACTACCAGCAAGAATACATGTTCATGAAGCTAACCATGGCAAGAACAATCTCATAGCATGCATGGATCAAGTACAACAACCTTGGCAAAATTGATTAACACGTAAACAATCTGGCAGGAACATTTTATAGCAAAAATAGAGCAAGATTTGGTAATGCTAGGGCATTCCATAAATGCAACCAGGGACATGGATGGATAGAGCACAACCACATGTCCAAATCATCCGTACTGAACATACTCAAAAGAAGCATGGATCTCACTGTAGCAACATGAATACATGGCATAAGAATAACAGCAGGGCAAAGACTTAGCCAGATTCTAAGTTCCTGAAATCAGCAATATCACGAGAGCTACTTTGCATGCTTGTGCTAGTCACCACAAAGATCACAAAAATACATGACATACACCCCTGGAAATATGACATTTTATAGCCCAAAACACATGTAGAGCTCATGATCATATGCAGCACACAATAAATGTAGCAAAAATGACAAATGCTCATACTCTACTAAGAAACAGGAACTAACATTTTATAGCACTCTTGCATCAACAATTTGGGCATCAAGATGGACTCAAACAAGCAGGTCACAATGGAACAAAATGAATAACACATCCTGATGAACATTTTGATATAACATGCGCATGAAACGGAGCAATATGCAAGAAGTTATGGCATGATGAACAGGGCCTGAAAACATGAGGAGGAAAAGGACTTAGTGGATTTTTCACCTCGGGAAAAGTCAACGCGGGACGAGAGCGAGCGGGACGGCGGGATCCAGGAAAGCAGGGACAATGTTTGGAAGGAGGGCCCGGTGGATCTGGTCCCTCTTCTCCGGATCCGGCGACGGGATGGCCGACGCGGGAGCAGGGTGGTGGCGCGGTGCCGTGGCGGCGGAGAAGCGGCGTGTGGGGCGGCGCGGCGAGGCGCGTGGTGGTGGCGCAGGGAGGCGAGGCCGCGAAGCGTGGGTGGCGGTGAGGCGCGCGGCCGGACGGCGAGGCGGCGGGGTTGGTCCGGCCGGCGTTGGTGGCGGAGCAATTCGGCGACGGGCGGCGGCGACTCCCGGGCAACGACGCGCAGATCCGGGCCCGGGCGGGCCCGCGATGGGCTTCCGCGGGCCGCGCGGTGGGAGGACGGCGGCGGGACAGGTGGCGGCCCCTGAGTGGGCGCGGGAGGCGGCAGATGTGTCCGGCTGCCGGGCGGACATGTTCGGCGGCGCGGGGAAGATGGATCTAGGGTTAGACTGCGATTTTGGATGGGGGAGGCCTTTTATAGCTAGGAGGAGGTAGGAGTGTCCAAATGGAGAGCGGTTTTCGGCCACGTGATCGTGATTGAACGCCCGAGAGGATGGAGGGGGTTTCGATGGGTTTGGGCCACTTTAGAGGGGTGTTGGGCTGCAACACACACAAGGCCTTTATGGTTCCCCGGTTAACCGTTGGAGTATAAAACAGAATCCAAATGGCACGAAACTTGACAGGCGGTCTACCGGTGGTGTACCAAGGCCGCTTGGCAAATCTGGGTCCATTCCGAGAAAGTTAACACCCGCACATGAAACGAGACAAAAGGGGGACGCCGGAGGACATAGCAGTGTCGGATTGCAAAACAGACAACGGGGAAAATGCTCGGATGCATGAGACGAACACGTATGCAAAAGAGATGCACATGATGACATGATATGAAATGCATGACATGAACAAAATGCAAAACGAGGACAAAACCCAACCACGAAGGGAATAACATATCGCATATCCGGAAAAGGCAAGAGTCGGAGTTACAAATATGGAAAGTTGTATCCGGGGCGTTACATGATCGTCCATGGTTTAGTTGATATGGATCACGTGATCATTTAGATGACTAGAGGATGTCTATCTAAGTGGGAGTTCTTAAGAAATATGATTAATTGAACTTTAATTTATCATGAACTTAGTCCTGATAGTATTTGCAAATTATGTTGTAGATCAATAGCTCACGTTATAGCTCCCCGTTTATTTTTGATATGTTCCTAGGGAAAAATAAGTTGAAAGATGATAGTAGCAATGATACAGACTAGATCCGTGATCTGAGGATTATCCTCATTACTGCATAGAAGAATTATGTCCTTGATGCACCGCTAGGTGACGGACCTTTTGCAGGAGCAGATGCAGACGTTATGAACGTTTGGCAAGCTCGATATGATGACTACTTGATAGTTTAGTGCGCCATGCTTTACGGCTTAGAACCGGGACTTCAAAAATGTTTTTAACAACATGGAGCATATGTGATGTTCCAAGAGTTGAAATTGGTATTTCAGACTCATGCCCGTGTTAAGAGGTTTGAGACCTCTGACAAAGTACTTTGCCTACAAGATGGAGGAGAATAGCTCAGCTAGTGAGCATATGCTCAGAATGTCTGGGTACTACAATCGCTTGAATCAAGTGGGAGTTAATATTCCAGATAATATAATGATTGACAGAGTTCTTTAGTCACTATCACCAAGTTACTGGAACTTCATGATGAACTATAATATGCGAGGGATGACGAAAACGATTCCAAGTTTTTCACAATGCTGAAATTAGGGAAGGTAGAAATCAAGAAAAAACATCAAGTGTTGAGGGTTAACAAGACCACTAGTTTCAAGAAAAAGGGCAAGGGAAAGAAAGGAAAAACTTCAAAATAGTGGCAAGAAAGTTGTCACTCCCATGAAGAGGCCCAAAGCAAGACCCAAGCCTGAAACCGAGTGCTTCTATTGCAAAAGAAATGGCCACTCGAAGTGGAACTGCCCTAGATACTTGGCGGATAAGAAGGATGGCAAAGTAAACAAAGATATATTTGATATACATATTATTGATATGTACTTTACTAGTGTTTATAGCAACCCCTCGGTATTTGATACTGGTTCAGTTGCTAAGAGTAGTAACTTGAAATAGGAGCTGCAAAATGAACAGAGACTAGTTGAGGACGAGGCAACGATGTGTGTTGGAAGTGATTCCAAGGTTGATAAGATCACCATCGCATACTCCCTCTACCTTCGGGATTAGTGTTGAACGTAAATAAATGTTATTTGGTGTTTGCGTTGAGCATGAATATGATTGGATCATGTTTATTGCAAAATGGTTATTCATTTAAGTTAGAGAATAATTATTGTTCTGTTTACATGAGTAAAACCTTCAATGGTCATACACCCAATGTGAATGGTTTGTTGAATCTCGATCGTGGTTATACACATATTCATAATATTGATGCCAAAATATGCAAAGTTGATAATGATAGTGCAACATATTTGTGGCACTACTGTTTAGGTCATATTGGTGTAAAGCGCATGAAGAAACTACATGCGGATGGACTTTTGGAATCACTTGATTATGAATCATTTGATGCTTGTGAACCATGCCTCATGCGCAAGATGACTAAGACTCTGTTCTCCGAAACAATGGAGCAAGCCACTGACTTATTGGAAATAATACACACCAATGTATGTGGTACGATGAGTGTTGAGGCTCGCGACGAGTATCGTTATTTTCTAACCTTCATAGTTGATTGAGAAGATATAGGTATATCTACTTAATGAAACACAAGTCTGAAACATTTTGAAATGTTCAAGGAATTTCAGAGTGAAGTGGAGAATCATCATAACAAGAAAAATAAAGTTTCTACGATCTGATTGCAAAGGCAAATATTTGAGTTACGAGTTTTGGCCTTCATTTAAAACAATGTGGAACAGTTTCACAACTCACGCCACCTGGAACACCATAGCGTAATGGTGTGTCTGAACGTCGTACTTTATTAGATATGGTGCGATCTATGATGTCTCTTACTGATTTATCACCATCAATTTGGTAGGGCACCATCTAAATCCGTTGAGACGACACCGTATGAACTATGGTTTGGCAAGAAACCAAAGCTGTCATTTCTTAAAGTTTGGGGTTGTGATGCTTATGTGAAAATGTTTCAAACTGATAAGCTCGAACCCAAATCAGAGAAGTGTGTCTTCATAGGATACCCAAAAGAAACTATTTGGTACACCTTCTATCACAGATCCTAAGGCAATATATTTGTTGCTAAGAATGGATCCTTTCTAGAGAAGGAGTTTCTCTCGAAAGAAGTGAGTGGGATGAAAGTAGAACTTGATGAGGTAATTGTACATTCTCCCGAATTGGAAAGTAGTTCATCACAGAAATCAGTTCGAGTGATTCCTACACCCCAATTAGTGAGGAAGCTAATGATGATGATCATGAAACTGCAGATCAAGTTATTACCGAACCTCGTAGGTCAACCAGAGTACGGTCCGCACCAGAGTGTATGGTAATCCTGTTCTGGAAGTCATGGACCATTACGAACCTATGAACTATGAGGAAGCGATGATGAGCCCAGATTCCGCGAAATGGCTTGAGGCCATGAAATCTGAGATGGGATCCATGTATGAGAACAAAGTATGGACTTTGATTGACTTGCCCGATGATCGGTGAGCCATTGAGAATAAATGGATCTTCAAGAGGAAGACAGACGCTGATAGTAGTGTTACTATCTAGAAAGCTCGAATTGTCGCAAAAGGTTTTTCGACAAGTTCAAAGTGTTGACTACGACGCAATTTTTTCACTCGTATCGATGCTTAAAAGTCTGACCAAATCATGTTAGCAGTTGCCGCATTTTATGAAATCTGGCAAATGGATGTTGAAACTGTATTTCTTAATGGATTTATTAAAGTAGAGTTGTATATGATGCAACCAGAATGTTTTCTCAATCCTAAAGGTGCTAACAAAGTGTGCAAGCTCCAGCGATCCCTCTATGGACTGGTGCAAGCATCTCGGAGTTGGAATATACGCTTTGATGAGTTAATCAAAGCATATACTTTTATATAGACTTGCGGTGAAGCCTGTATTTACAAGAAAGTGAGTGGGAGCACTACAGCCTTTCTGATAGGTATATATGTGAATGACATATTGTTGATCGAAAATGATGTAGATTTTTTTGGAAAGAATAAAGGAGTGTTTGAAAGGAGTTTTTCAAAGAAAGACATCGATGAAGCTACTTACATATTGGGCATCAAGATCTATAAAGATAGATCAAGACGCTTGATAAGACTTTCGATGAGTACATACCTTTATAAGATTTTGAAGGAGTTCAAAATGGATCAGTCAAAGGAGTTCTTGCTTGAGTTGTAAGGTATGAAGTTGAGTAAGACTCAAAACCCGACCACGACAGAAGATAGAGAGAGAATGAAAGTCATTCCCTATGCCTCAGCCATAGGTTCTATAAAGTATGCCGTGCTGTATACTAGAACTATTGTGTGCCTTGCCATGAGTTTGGCAAAGGGGTACAATAGTGATCCAGGAGTAGATCACTGGACAACGGTCAAAATTATCCTTAGAGGACTAAGGAAATATTTCTCGGTTATGGAGGTGATAAAGAGTTCATCGTAAAGAGTTACGTCGATGCAAGCTTTAACACTGATCTGGAAGACTCTGAGTCTCAATCTGGATACATATTAAAAGTGGGACCAATTAGCTAGAGTAGCTCCATGCAGAGCATTGTAGACATAGAAATTTGCAAAATACATACGGACCTGAATGTGGCAGACCCGTTGACTAAAATTCTCTCACAAGCAAAACATGATCACACCTTAGTACTCTTTGGGTGTTAATCACATGGCAATGTGAACTAGATTATTGACTCTAGTAAACCCTTTGTGTGTTGGTCACATGGTGATGTGAACTATTGGTGTTAAATCACATGGCGATGTGAACTAGATTATTGACTCTAGTGCAAGTGGGAGACTGAAGGAAATATGCCCTAGAGGCAATAATAAAGTTGTTATTTATATTTCCTTATATCATGATAAATGTTTATTATTCATGCTAGAATTGTATTAACCGGAAACTTGATACATGTATGGATACATAGACAAAACACAGTGTCCCTAGTAAGCCTCTACTAGACTAGCTCGTTAATCAAAGATGGTTAAGTTTCCTAGCCATAGACATGAGTTGTCATTTGATTAACGGGATCACATCATTAGAGAATGATGTGATTGACTTGACCCATTCCGTTAGCTTAGCATGATGATCGTTTAGTTTGTTGCTATTGCTTTCTCCATAACTTATACATGTTCCTATGACTATGAGATCATGCAACTCCCGAATACCGGAGGAATACCTTGTGTGCTATCAAACATCACAATGTAACTGGGTGATTATAAAGATGCTCTACAGGTGTCTCTGAAGGTGTTTGTTGGGTTGGCATAGATGAAGATTAGGATTTGTCACTCCGAGTATCGGAGAGGTATCTCTGGGCCCTCTCGGTGACACACATCACTATAAGCCTTGCAAGCAATGTGACTAATGAGTTACTTGCGGGGTGATGTATTACAGAACGAGTAAAGAGACTTGCCGGTAATGAGATTGAACTAGGTATGATGATACCAACGATCGAATATCAGGCAAGTAACATACCGATGACAAAGGGAATGACATATGTTGTTATGCGGTTTGACCGATAAAGATCTTTGTATAATATGTAGGAGCCAATATGAGCATCCAGGCTCCGCTATTGGTTATTAACCGGAGATGTGTCTCGGTCATGTCTACATAGTTCTCGAACTCGTAGGGTCCGCATGCTTAACGTTCGATGACGATTTGTATTATGAGTCATGTGTTTTTGATGACCGAAGTTTGTTCGGAGTCCTGGATGATATCACAGACAAGACGAGGAGTATCGAAATGGTCGAGAAGTAAAGATTGATATATTGGAAGGTTACATACGGACACCAGAATGGTTCCGAAGAAGATCGGAGATTTTTCGGAGTTCCAGGTGGTTACCGGAACCCCCCGGGAAAGTTATTGAGCCTAATGGGCCATAGTGGAGGAGAGGAGGCAGGCCACAGGACGTGGGGCGCCCCCCCTTGCCCCAATACGAATTGGACAAGGGGAGGGGGCGCGGCCCCCCACTTTCCTTCTCCCTCTCCCTCCTTTCCCCTTCCTCCCTCTCCGTTGGAAGGAAGGGGGGGACGAATCCAACTAGGTTTGGAGTCCTAGTAGGACTCCCCCCTTGGCCGACCTCCTCCTCCCCCTCCTTTATATACATGGGAAGAGAGCACCCCAGAGGCACAACATCAATTATCTTAGCCGTGTGCGGTGCCCCCCTCCACAGTTTATCACCTCGGTCATATTGTCGTAGTGCTTAGGCGAAGCCCCGTGCGGATCACATCATCAACACGGTCACCACACCGTCATGCTGACGAAACTCTCCCTCGACCCTCTACTAGATCAAGAGCTCGAGGGACGTCATTGTGTTTTACGTGTGCTGAACACGGAGGCGCCGTAAGTTTGGTACTTGGATCAATTGGATCATGAAGACGTTCGACTACATCAACCGCGTTACTAAACGCTTCCGTTTTCGGTCTACGATGGTACATGGACACACTCCCCCGTCTTGTTGCTATGCATCTCGTAGATAGATCTTGCGTGATCGTAGGAATTTTTTTGAATTACTATGTTCCCCAACAGTGGCATCCGAGCCAACTCTATGCCTAGATGATTTATGCACGAGTAGAACACAAAGAGTTGTGGGTGATAATAGTCATACTTCTTACCACCAATGTCTTACTTTGATTCAGCGGTATTGTTGGATGAAGCGGCCCGGATCGACATCACATGACTGCGTTCATGAGACTAGTTTTACCGACGTGCTTCGCACACAGGCGGCTAGCGGGTGTCTGTTTCTCCAACTTTAGTTGAATCGAGTTTGACTACGGTCGGTCCTTGTTGAAGGTTAAAACAACACACTTGATGAAAAATTGTTGTGGTTTTGATGCGTAGGTATGAACGGTTCTTGCTAGAAGCCCGTAGAAGCCACGTAAAACCCGTAGACATGTTAATGTTCCATAGACAACACACTAGAAGCCCGTAGAAGCCCGTAGACAACACACTAGAAGCCCGTAGCTCCAATGCAGATTCTACTTAATCAACAGTTATTCGGAGTCCTCGGTAGGCCTTGAAGACGTGTTAATGTTCTCAAGGTGAAGTTTCTTAATGAACAAGTTTTGAATCTTAAAAGAGTAACAACATTTGAAGAAAAGATGTTCCCCACATTTGGCCCCCCTCTTGCAAAGGAGGCAAATACCATAATTTGTCCACCCCTGCTTGGCCAACCTATTGGCAGTGCAAATTCTATCTTTACTTGCCAGCTGGACAAAGACATTAATCTTGGGTGGAGCCATGTTGAAGTGTATATGTGGATTTGCTAGCCCTTTCTATTAGTTCAGACTTTTGGATGTGTTGGCTAGTGTACGAAGCTTAACATGGCATCAGAGCCTAAGATCTTGAGTTCAAGTCTTAGCTTTTGCTATTTATTCAAAAATTGTTGTTGCCCTACCCCCTCTGTGTCCACGTATAGGCCTGTTGATCCATACCTCTGAATCTATTGACATGGGACGTGCTTGGTTACCTGTATTAGGCCTAGCTAGGCCCGCCCAGACAGTTTTCCGCTTGTTTGATTGCTCGAGTCACATCTAAAAATTGGCCCTCATAGAACTTAAAAGCACTTTTGGGCCTGCATCCAAAGGAACGCTCAAATCGGCTGTTTTTCAGACCCAGGCCCGAGCGGTGCTATCGTAGGCACGTGGGTGTGGGCGGTTGCACGCGTGGATGCAGTTTCGAGACATCGCCTTGTTTCCGGAAGCCGTGTCATAAATTACCCTCACCCCCTTCCTCACCTCTCCCCTCCCTCTTCCCCACTCACACCGGCGGCGACGAGCACCGGAGCGACTGGAAGATGATCCGAGACGGCGACAAGCAGTAGATTGACCAGCGCATAGGCCATGGCGGTAAGCCCTTACCATGTCTCTTGATTTACAGTGTACTGGACTAGGACGTTGGTGTCGCTGGAGGAATACAACGACACGGTGTAGATGGTGGCCAGGGCACCGACGGTAGACGGCCATGTAAGACCCATCGTTCTTGACGAAGACGGTGAGGACGAGACTGCGGGTGCTGCAGTCGTCGTGGCTAGGATTAGGTGCTTCTAAACAAGTTTGTACCCTAATCCCCACCCCGGATGTAATAAAAAATGACCGTAAGAACCCTAGAAGCCATCAGTGCAGAACCGATGGATTCGAGGGTTCAACGCTAGTGTTTCCCCTAAACCAACCCCCACCCTTGATGTGTCCCATCACCTCCCTAACACTCAAACCATGTTCGCAAATCAAACCTACCGCACCTTGAAAGCAGTAGCACACTGGTCTTGTGGCACCTTGTACTTAGTGTACTTGGCCCATCTTGCTCTCTATCCAGCGTCGCCAAAGTCTTCCTGATTCACGGCCCAGTGCGGGATGCCCACTGTCATTGTGCCCTTGTTTGGGTCAGCAATCAATGTCTTCATGTCATCCATCATAGCCTTCTTAATCATAGTGTCGGCCTCCTTTTGCATTTCTTCTATGTTGTTGAAGTTCGAGCACACTTCCATGGTGTTTTCAAACTTCGTGCGGTCACGAAATGAGCACCCGACGAAGAAGGCCCTCCATCCAATGCCCAAGGGGAAATGGTTGCGGTTGGAGTTCATGACGAGGGAGAGGTGGTGAAACAGAGAGGGCTCGAGTGCGGTGTTGGGTAAGTAGTGTGGGTTAATATAGGAGCTTTAGGCTCATAAGAATGAATGCTGACCTTCGAACTATATGATGTTCATAATGCAAATCGACAAGGGCAAGGAGGTTGTACCACCATTGGAGAAGGGCAAGGATGTCGTGCCGCCATTGGTCGATGTGCCGATGCAGGATCACCCCAAGCGAAAAGCGGAGGAACTACGACCACTACCATGAGGAGTTAGGATCAAGCTACTTCTGCAAGGTTATCCTTGCTTCGAAGTTGGAGAGTCTGCCATTGCCTCTGGAGTTCACGAAGCACTTCCCCACTGTCCCTACGGAGTTCAATCTCATGGCAAAAATCGGTTGCGCATGGAGGGTCACGGTCAGGGTGATCGACGACAGGGTCACCCTTTATCAAGGTTGGGCCACCTTCACCACCATTCACCACATCATGATCGGGTACATGGTGACCTTCAAGTTGCTGACCCCCGACACCATGAAGGTGATCGTCTTCAACGAAGACGACGTGGAGGTGGTCACCAAGTGCAAGAAGCACGATGAGGCCTTCGCCATGACCGCCTAGAGAGCTCATGTTGCCGTTTCTGTGTTGGTTGTTGGTTTAAGACTATATTTTGTGCTTCGGTTTCGTTTTGAACTTATCATACTATGTTAAACTTCTATGCGTGGTTTAGACTTATGTGTGCTTAAGTTTGCTCTTCTTGCTCTAGTTTTGTTGTTAGCTATCCATGTGTGTCTCTGGTAATCTCACCACATTGAGGACGAGGTTACCACATAATTGTCCTGGATGTAACCAAACAAGTGGACTTGTGTTTCCCATAAAACAAGTCCGCAACCAAACAGTCTGCCTTCCGTTTTGGCACATGCAGGCTAGAGGGGATGAAGGCAACCAATCAACATGCAGATGTTGTTTTTTTGCCTACATTTGCTCAACCAAACCCAACTAAGACAAGTACACAAAGAGGAAAAAATGATGCAGGCAACCAAACGTGCCCGTTGACTTTAGTTCATACTTTTGGTTGCGTTGAATAGTGCATGAAGCTTAACAAGCCCAAACATTTCAAGCCATTTGCTCTATGGGAGATAGCACAAAGCATTGGAATTGTGCCTTATTAGCGGAGACTATTGAGCAGTGCCCACCAACTCATGTGCTTTCACACAATGTCATCCTCAGAGTGCTTGTCAAAGTGAAAATTATGAGCAACCATCCAAAAGAGTGAAAATTTGATGGATGTACTCAATAAAAATAATTGTGGATGGGCTGATCTAGAGGATCCACATGGTTGAGGCCAACTTCAACACACGACCCGAAATGGTCCAGCCGCGTCCATTTGGGGGTAAACAGACAAAAACACGGCCCAATATGCGGGAGCAAATGGAGAAATGACCGTTTTTGGTCTGCTTTCAACCCATTCCCGTCCCAAATTTGCCGCGGTTGCGTCAAAGCGGACGGCGCACGAATGGGCGGGACGTGCACCCTTGTCCTCCCCTAGCCCACCCTTCAGGAAACAGTCGCTCATTTTCTCTCCCCTACGAGGCCTGATCTCCCACCCCCTACCCGCCATAGCCCCCGCCGCCCATTTTCAGAACGCGTCCTCGTTGCCTTACCCGGTAGCCCAAACTACGACCACCGCTCGCCATAGCCGGCACACGCCCATGTTTCATAGGAGTTTCTGCCAGTGTTTCCGTAGGGGTTCTCGCCACATCCGTTTCCAAGGGAGTTGCAGCCGCCGTCCACACCCATCGACCCCAACACCTTCTGGCGGGTGTTGCAACGGCCGCCGGACACCTGCCATTGATGCCACCCTTCCCTGCTGCCTGCTTGGGTGGTACTAGGTGGTCTTTCCAGTCGCGTCTCTACCATGACCTCAAGGTGTTCGACACTTTGCTCACAAGGTACCATGGACAGCGGGGATGAGCTTTTTTCCACAACTTCATTTGTTCATCGGATGGTTCATCCTCGGATGACGAAGACCTTATGGTGGTTGCATTTGTCATGAATGGCCACATTGCTAGACAGCGGCCTCGGCACAGGGGGTCAATCTCGGGCCATGCTCCGGCCTTGACCGCAATAGGGAGCGCGAGCAGGCTATGTTGTATGCCAACTATTTTGAGAATGTCGCGCTCTTAAAACCACATCAATTCTGTCACCGGTTCCTGATGGCGAGACATGTGTTCAATCGTTTCGAGAGGGTGTGGTATGATGTCTACTACACAACCTTCTTCTTGTAGACTCTTGTTGGGCCTCCAAGCACAGAGTTTTGTAGGAAAGTAGCAATATTCCCTTAAGTAGATGACCTAAGGTTTATCAATCCATGGGAGGCGTGAGATGAAGATGGTCTCTCTCAAACAACCCTACAACCAAATAACAAAGAGTTGTTGGATTATGGGTTCTGGTAAAATGTTGAGAGGTTCGAACTCTAGGGTGCGCATGAAGAACACTCTCTCCCTGGCTCGCTCACTCAACGATTCCACGGCCTAACACGACGAACCCAAAGAACAAGACACACAGGGGGTTTATACTGGTTCGGGCCACCTCGCGGTGTAATACCCTACTCCAGTGTGTGGTGGATTGCCTCAGGGGGATGAGGATGAACTAATACAATGTATGAACAGCCTTAGGAGGTGAGGTGTTCTTGAGCTCAATGAGCTGGTGAGTGTGAGGGTTATCTGAATGATCTGTCCCTCTGGATGGTCCGATCCCCTACAACGGTCAGAGGGAAATCAGATTATGATCTGATTGGGCTTAAACCCGACCAGAGGGAAATCAAGTCCCCACCCGTCACCCACCTGGTGACCGTCGTGGAAGAGCAATGATACGTCTCCAATGTATCTATAATTTTTTATTATTCCATGCTATTATATTATCCATCTTGGATGTTCTATATGCATTTATATGATTTTTGGGACTAACCTATTAACCTAGAGCTAGTGTCAGTTTCTGTTTTCCTGTTTTTGGGTTTTACAGAAAAGGAATACCAAACGGAGTCCAATTGACGTGCCAATTTTTGATGATTTTTTATGGACCAAAAGAAGCCCCCGAAGTAAAAGAGTTGGGCCAGAAGAGTCCTGAGCCATCCACGAGGGTGGAGGGTATGCCCTACCCCATGGGCTTGTCCCCCTGTCTCGTGGACGACTCAGAGACCCCACTGACGTGAGACCTACGCCAAAAATTCCTATAAGTACAGAAACCCCAAAAAGAAACCTTGATCGGGAGTTCTGCCACCGCAAGCCTCTGTAGCCACAAAAAACCAATCGGGACCCTGTTCCGGCACCTTGCCAGAGGGGGGAATCATCACCGGTGGCCATCATCGTGGCACTCTCCATGACAAGGAGGGAGTAGTTCACCCTTGGGGCTGAGGGTATGTACCAGTAGCTATGTGTTTGATCTCTCTCTCTCTCTCTCTCTCGTGTTCTTGATTTGGCACGATCTTGATGTATCGCGAGCTTTGCTATTATAGTTGGATCTTATGATGTTTCTCCCCCTCTATCTCCTTGTGATGAATTGAGTTTTCCCTTTGAAGTTATCTTATCGGATTGAGTCTTTAAGGATTTGAGAACACTTGATGTATGTCTTGCATGTGCTTATCTGTGGTGACAATGGGATATTCACGTGATCCACTTGATGTATGTTTTGGTGATCAACTTGCGAGTTATGTGACCTTGTGAACTTATTCATAGGGGTTGGCACATGCTTTCGTCTTGACTCTCTAGTAGAAACTTTGGGGCAATCTTTGAAGTTCTTTGTGTTGGTTGAATAGATGAATCTGAGATTGTGTGATGCATATCGTATAATCATACCCGCGGATACTTGAGGTGATATTGGAGTATCTAGGTGACATTAGGGTTTTGGTTGATTTGTGTCTTTAGGTGTTATTTTACTATGAACTCTGGGGCTGTTTGTGACACTTATAGGAATAGCCCAATGGATTGATCGGAAAGAATAACTTTGAGGTGGTTTCGTACCCTATAATAATCTCTTCGTTTGTTCTCCACTATTAGTGACTTTGGAGTGACTCTTTGCTCACTTTTATCATTAGTTACCTTGCTGTTTTTATATTTTCAGATTACAAAAACCTATATCTACCATCCATATTGCACTTGTATCACCATCTCTTCGACGAACTAGTGCACCTATTGTCAGGACCCCGATTCTAAGTCACACCGATCTAGCCTGTAACACCTCATATCACTTTGCGACCTCACGCACGGTATTCCCACGGGTGTCGCCTTACCATTGCCCGGGACCGTTTGCGCCTTTTGGCTCATGTATATGATAGTGTCGCTAGCATCCATATGACAGAGAACCCGGGCCGACATGACTAGTTGTGAATCCAAAGTGGCACTAACTTACGGGGACATGCATACATGAATCAACATCGAGCATGTCGGTCAGCAGCGTGCGAATCTGGACTGTAGCACTGGGCTAACAGGACTCCGGAAACCCGGGCTGTAGCAGGCTAGGCAGGACTCCGGATGTCACCGCGTGACATTTCCCCGAAGGGACAGACACAGGAACGAAGTGAATCACATGTCGACCAGTCAAGTGTTCCGGAGCAGTAGTACTGGGCTAGCAGGACTCCGGTGAACCGGGCTGTAGCGGACTACTATGGCATCATGGAAGAACAAGACTACATTTCCCCATAAGAGAGGCCACCAAGGATAAACAACTAGGTTGTCGGATCCCACACATACCAATCATTCCAATCATACACACAATATGCTCGATATGTGCGAATACAACATGGCATCACAACATAACTCTACGACTCAAGTATTTATTCATTAGGCTCCGAGGAGCCAAGTATTATAAGCATGGGTCTCATGACCCAACATACAGAGCATACAAGCAACAAGCACATGCGGAAGCTTAACTTGTCTGAGTACAGACAACTACAAATGAAGAAAGCTGAGAAGCCTGACTATCTACAAGACCCTGCCGAGGGCACAAGATCGTAGCTGAGGTAGCAAGCTAAACGTCGAATTCCACACGGAACTACTAGTGAGACCGACGTCTCTCTGCAAAACATAAATTCAAAAAACGTGAGTACAAATGTACTCAGCAAGACTTAGATCAGAACTAACTACATATGCATCGGTTTCAACAAGCGGGTGGTGGAGTTTAACTGCAGCAAGCCAGCTTTGACTCAGTGGCTAACCTGAACTACGACTGCAAGCAACTCTTTTGAGGTGGCGCACACGAGTCCACATATTCACCATTCAATACACCACTATGGATCCCCTCATGTCTCCCTACGAGAAGGCCATCCATAGCACTCACACTTATCATGCGAGTTTTAGAGTATCCACTTCAAGTTATCTATGAATTGTACAGGCAACCCAAAAGTCCTTTACCGCGGACACAGCTATTCGAATAGATCATTTATAACCCTGCAGGGGTGTACTCCTTCACACATGCTCTCGCCACTTACAACCATGTACACGTCGTGTATCTCGGCAACCTTCAAGCGGAAGCCTGGCGAGGGAGTCGGCCACGACCTGACTAACCACACAAGTCTCTAGTCCAGGTTTATCGCCTATTCGGGTTCCATCCGCGAGGAGATCCGGCCGGAGTTTCGCTCACAGTCCCAAACGTTGTGTGCATGGTTCCCAGGACACCAAATGGGCACCCGGTACACCGTGCCATGGTGTATCTACCGCATCATAGCCCACCCCTAGGGTCAGCGCTATGCACGGCCGCCAACACATATCCTACAAACACCAGAAACTAGTTGCAACTCCTGCACAGAGGGCAAGGGCAGTTAATAAGTCGAGAGGGTCCATTGGTTTCAGGCCCAATGTGTGGTAGTAGCTGTTCATGGATCACAAACACAGAACTCAGTTCCTGAGGACGGTTTCAATGAGACAACCCACCATGTACTCCTGTATGGCCTCTCACCGCTACCTTTACCAAATCGTGTTTACACACTTAGTTCACACACAATAGGACATGTTCATCACTATTCCAATTCATCCCCGATGAATCAGACCTGACTCAACTCTAAGCAGTAGTAGGCATGACAAACAAGCATGAATGAGTAGGCACATCAGGGCTCAAACAACTCCTACTCATGCTAGTGGGTTTCTTCTATTTACTGTGGCGATGACAGGTCATGCAGAGGAAAGGGGTTCAACTACCGCAACATGTAACAGTTGAATCGTTGTTGTCCTAATGCAGTAAAAGACAGCAAGAGCGAGAGAGTGGGATTGTATCGGAATGAACAAGGGGGGTTTGCTTGCCTGATGGAGTGGTAGTAGGATACTGCCCTTCAGTCGGATAATCACAGGTATCCTCAGAGGCAGAACCTACCACGTAAGATATGTCGAACACAATCAACACATGACGATATGCAACAATATGATGCATGCTATGACATGGCAATATGAATGTGTTTTGGCTAATGCAACTTAGAACAGGTTGGTTTGAGCTCATTTGAACCAAATATTCAAATGCAAACCCAAAATAAAAGGTCATACTAGTGTATTAACTTGGTTCATCTAAACAGAAAGGTTAGGTTGCTCTAACATGCATAAAACCAGTACAGATGGATAGATTGGATTTTTCTGATCATTTTTCATATATAACTTCATCTAAACAGAAAGGTTAGGTTGCTATAACATGCATAAAACTAGTACAGATGGATAGATTGAATTTTTCTGATCATTTTTCATATATAACTTATTTCATTCTGAGTTATGGTTGAATTTCTATGAATTTTAGAAATTTAGGGCATTTTCTGGAATTTCCTGAATAAGAATAAATCCAGAAAAATGAGTTATTGCGTCAGCACTATGTCACTGTGATGTCAGCTGGTCAACAACTCCTAACCAGAGTCAAACCTGACAGTGGGACCCATATGTCATCGACTCAGCTAATTAATATAGTTAATTAGCCTTAAATTAAACCTAACTAAAATGACAGTGGGGCCGGGGCCCACATGTCAATGACCCAGGATTAGATTAGCAGGTTCATTAGTCTAATTAACTTGTGGTTAGGCCGGAGTTTAGCCGGCGGTGACAGCACGCACGATGGAGGCTCACCGGAATTCCTCCTCCAGCGGCCTAAAGCGCGGCGGAGGGCATCCACGCGTTTCTCGTGCTCGTCCGCATTGAGCAGTGCAAGCAGCGGTGGCTAGGGCGGCCCGTAGCAACGGCAACGGCGACAAGTGCGGTGGCCGGAGCTCGGCCGACAATGGTTTGGGCGATGCCGAGCAAGGAAGGAGCCGTGGTTACTCGTGTTCGACTCACGGAAGAGCGGTGAGTGCAGCGCTGAGCTTGGATGCGAGCTTGCACGGCCGCAACCACGGTGGCGACAAGGTCGGCGGCGTGGAGCTCTCAGGCCCAACGGAAACGACAACTACAGTGACGTTCGAGAAAAAGGAGGGGGGGGGGGTTCGGGGAGAGATGCTCACGGTGGTCACGTCGAGCAGATCAGCGGGCTCGAGGAGGGGCTGGTGACGGCGCACGGTCACCGGCGATCTCGGGTGGCCGATGAGGGAAACGGCGGTGCTGGCGGTGTCCAGGGCTTCCAGCGTCGTGAGGATCAGTGAGGAGGAAGAGGGCATCAGGGCGGAGCTTGTAGACTGATCGGGGTGTCGTCGGGACGGCAATGGCCGCGGTGGTGGCGAGCGGCGGCGACGAACCCGTTCGGGTGGGTGAGAGAGAGAGAGAGAGGTCTAGGGGAGGGGACGAGCATGGGGGAGAGTGGGAGGGGGCCAAGGGGAGTGTGTGGCGCTCACAGCCGCGTCGGGGAAGCGGCGGAAGCAGGAGGTGGCGTGGTGTGTGGCCAGCGCGCAACGAGCACGCGCCCCAGTCCTCCTGGCGGGAGGTTGGCGATGACTGGCACTGGCCAGTGGGCTTGGCCTGTCTGCTGGGCTGCTGCTACAGGTAAGTGGCCCAGGTAACTCTCTCTCTCTGCCTTTTTTCTATTTTGTTCTGTTTTCTAATATTTCTGCAAGTTTGTGGCTTTTCTAAAAATACCTAGGCACTTCCAAAAATCACCAAACTGCTCATGCTCACTGTATGGAATAAACCCAACATGGAACATTTCAGTTTAGGATTATTTGGACATTATTTCTTATATAACAGAAATAATTCCAACCCAAATATATTATTGATTTAAATCTAAGGCCCAAATAAATTATTTCTATGACTCCAAAAATATTGGTTTGAATTTCACCTCATGCTAATATTTTCACAGAATAACAGGAACATTTTCTTGGACTCATTTGATGAGATTTAAATGTTGGTTATTTTTAGGGGTTTTCTGAGGCTTTGAAAATTCCTCAATTCAAATTTCATTTGAATTTAAGCATGATGCACACATGGAAGCTGGCATAGGCCAGACCAAAATTAGGGATGTGACAACTCACCCCCACTAAACAAGAATCTCGTCCCGAGATTCAAGAGTCGAGGTAAGAGGACAGAGGGGATACAAAGCTAACACGATCTTCATGATCCAACTGCCCTTCATAGGAATGTTGGTTCCTTGCTTCATGTTGATGTTGATATCCTTGCTCTCAAGATCTTCATTCAACTCGATGACGACGAAAAGAGATTCTACAGGAAACAATCTCCTCAAAGATCGAGCAACTCATGATCAACTCACGAGATGAGACACATAACACACATCAAGGGTGATGGAAAAGTAGATGACGAGGGTTCACTAGGTTGGCAACAATTCCACACTTAAGAAGGTGTTGAACGGTTGTCAACGTAGCGAGGAGTTGAGTCTCCATGACACCATAACGGGACATCTTAGGGAAGGTGACTCATAGAATTGTTACCTTAAGTGGCAAAAAGAATTACTTTTGATTCAGAGATCATTGAAACTCTTCTCACCAGCCTGAGGCAATTCACATCAATTGTTTGGCGGAGTAAGAAGGGATGGCATGCCCCGACTAGAATGGATGATGTGGTCTACCTTGTTGAAGACAACGCAAGGAATGATTTTAGCTTATCATCAGAAATGGATGGGACCCATGGTAAGTCCACTTTTGAAGATGATATTGGACAACAACTACCGAGAAGGGCAGCCCATGGGGAATTGGCACAATGGCAGTGCAAGCTGGGAACAAAATGCAACTGTTGGGAATGTTCCAACCATCATATCTGCCTGAGATTCAGATCCGATTGGTGATAGGGTACTTCATACTCAGCATGTCTGAAGAGAAAGTTTGCAACACAATTCGACGAGATGGCGTTGCGAGATTCTCGAGGAATGAACTAAGATAGCAAGCTCCAAAACATGAGTTGGTTCTGCTACATACAAGTGAACACACTGTCCCAGACAAGCATGACCATGTAGTAGTCTTATAATAAAACACTACCGAGTTCAGGTGGGGCACCATCAACGAGGATATCGAAGTCTTGTGCATGAACTAGTATTCGCACAGCAACTCCTTTTTCCTTGAACAAATCAATCAGTGGCTTGGGGTGCTAGGGAATACATATGGGCTAAAGGTTGCATGTCTTCAAACCATAGAATACTTCGCACATATGCATGACTGACTTGGGATGGTTCCGAAGGATGCAAAAACAAGCTTTCTCGAATTCACGGCGGCAACTTACATCAAATGCACATGAATTAGAGGAAGTCACTCCTTTCATCCAAACGTATACCTCATGAGCGGAATATGAAGGCAATGCTTACAAAGTTTCCAATACTAGTGTAATGTTCAACATGAATCATGGGGGAGACAAAATGCTGCTGATGGGCTCAACAAAAACTCATCGGAGCTTCCATATCACTGGACTTCCACCATCATGTAAACACGGTGATAGCATTGGTCAGACCAAAAGATGTAATGGTGTATGCTCGAGGGATCAACCACGAGTAAGACAACATTACGAACATCGTTGGTTTTGATTTGAGTTGACGATAGCCCGTACTCAAGTCAAAGTTTTGACAAGGAAATATATCCAACAACTGATCACGAGGACCAATTGATGGAGATATCATCTTTCTTCAACACACACACACACACACACACAAAGATATCCCTTAACATGAACTAAGTCAGACAAGCTTTATCTTCCAACTCTCCAAGTTGTTGTTTGGCTTAACCAACTAGCTCAGGGTATCCAACACAGATTCTTGGAGAATGGGTGGTTTGGAGGAAAAACCAACATGATCACGAACTCAACATAGCGGTCAGGTGACAACCTGGTAATACTTCCGAGAAGATATTTGGAACATCACGAACCACCGATATGTTACTAAGCTCGAGAACAATCTTGCTTTTCAGAGCAAGATGATATGATCAAATAAGCAAGGAATTGAATAATCCTAACTCATTGATCGAAGAGTGCACCGGAAATAAGGACTAGGTAGCACAATCTATCTTAGAATGATGATTCAATACCCGACACGCTAAGAATGAGAATATTGTCCATTTACTACCAAGCAACTAGTTGCTAGGAGTATTGATTTCACACATCACGGTTCACTTGTCGGTATTATGGTTGCAACAACACGGAACCGAGGAATGAATAATGATTGAGAGAAATATCACTGCATCAAGAGTTCATAAGAGATGGTGCAATTCTCATGACAATTCTGACATAAGGAGGCAACACTCCAAGGTAGAACAGAACAAAAGCTGGATTGGCATTTTGATATGCGGAATACAATTGCTTGACCCAATCCTAGATATGGATGAGGTACTGGAGTTTGTTTCTCCTAGTCATTCCGGAATAGAATGGCTTGACAGACCACAAGAATAATAGGCATCGATAGAGAATGCACGCATAATCTTGAGTATCAAATGATAGACGGGGGTCAGAATACAACTAAAGTGAACAACTCAAGGAATATATAACTTTCTGAGTTGTGGATTCATGGGTTAGTATGTCAAACGAGTTCAACAAATTTCTTCCGGATAACCCATGCAGAATGATAGAACTGGCAGAGTCACAATATGAATGGAGTACTCCTCAAGAGCACCCTGGTTGTGAGCTTTTGGTTCAAAGAACTTCTGCCTTAATGGTTCATGGTATTTGGAAGAAGGAAATACCACAGACCTCGAGGACTATCGCAAAGGTTACCAATATCCTAAAGGAACGAGCAACACTATAAACAGAAATTAAGTAGAGCGAATCTTGGGTTCAGGAACCCAGAGATGGAATACCTACTAGCTAATAACATCACGAGATGCTTTCGAGAATGGTGGCCAGATTCACCACATTGGGAACACAAAACATTTCTAGATTGCCAGGTGATCCTCTAAGACACCTAGGGTCATAATAATAACTCCAACATATATGTCGAGGCAATAGAATACCTCAACTCAGTAATTAGTGTGATTAACCTGGCCCAAAGGGACTTCGAGAACAGAAATAAGGGATTTGCAAATGCATCAGACTATTTAGAAACCTGGGATGACTCGGACAGCATAACAGCTGTAAATGCTCAAAAATATTTGAGACATCTTGCAAAAAGGTGGCATAACCACTCAACAACATCATATCAAGGTTGTGAGGCCAGCTATGAACACACGGAAGTAGTAGAGACTGAACTGAGGCTTGAATCCAGCAATCCTATAAGTGTCTAACATAGTAACTCGTCATCCTGATAGATAGATGAGAAGACCTAGTTCTTAATCCCCGTAGAAGAGAAGAGGATGACTTAGATCAGAAGGCATAAGGTAAAGGAGTAAAAAGAGCCTTACGTTCCCTTCCACAATCAATTCCCGTATATAACTAAAGCATTTCTAGACTCAACTTCGACCAGTTTGGCTTGGTAATCCTACAGGCAGTCAGGCTCTGATACCAAAGCTTTCAGGACCCCGATTCTAAGTCACACCGATCTAGCCTGTAACACCTCATATCACTTTGCGGCCTCACGCACGGTATTCCCACGGGTGTCGCCTTACCATGGTCCGGGACCGTTTGCACCTTTTGGCTCACGTATATGATAGTGTCGCTAGGATCCATATGACTGAGAACCCGGGCCGACATGACTAGTTGTGAATCCAAAGTGGCACCAACTTACAGGGACAGGCATACATGAATCAACATCGAGCATGTCGGTCAGCAGCGTGCGAATCTGGGCTGTAGCACTGGGCTAACAGGACTCCGGGAACTCGGGCTGTAGCAGGCTAGGCAGGACTCCGGATGTCACAACGTGACATTTCCCTGAAGGGACAGACACAGGAACGAAGTGAATCACATACTGACCAGTCAAGTGTTCCGGAGCAGTAGTGCTGGGCTAGCAAGACTCCGGTGAACCGGGCTATAGCGGACTACTATGGCATCATGGAAGCACAATACTACACTTCCCCATAAGAGAGGCTACCAAGGATAAACAACTAGGTTGTCGGATCCCACACATACCAAGCATTCCAATCATACACACAATATGCTCGATATGTGCGAATACAACATGGCATCACAACATAACTCTACGACTCAAGTATTTATTCATTAGGCTCCGATGAGCCAAGTATTACAAGCATGGGTCTCATGACCCAACATACAGAGCATACAAGCAACAAGCACATGCGAAAGCTTAACCTGTCTGAGTATAGACAACTACAAATGAAGAAGGCTGAGAAGCCTGACTATCTACAAGACCCTGCCGAGGGCACAAGATCGTAGCTGAGGTAGCAAGCTAAACGTCGAAGTCCACACAGAACTACTAGCGAGACTGACGTCTCTCTACAAAACATAAATTCAGCAAACGTGAGTACAAATGTACTCAGCAAGACTTACATCAGAACTAACCACATATGCATCGGTATCAACAAGGGGGTGGTGGAGTTTAACTGCAGCAAGTCAGCTTTGACTCAGTGGCTAACCTGAACTACGACTACAAGCAACTCTTTTGAGGTGGCGCACATGAGCCCACATATTCACCATTCAATACACCACTATGGATCCCCTCCCGTCTCCCTACGAGAAGGCCATCCATAGCACTCACACTTATCTTGCGAGTTTTAGAGTATCCACTTCAAGTTATCTATGAACTATATAGGCAACCCAGAAGTCTTTACCGCGGACACGGCTATTCGAACAGATCATTCATAACCCTACAGGGGTGTACTCCTTCACACACGCTCTCGCCACTTACGACCATGTACACGTCGTGTATCTCGGCAACCTTCAAGCGGAAGCCTGGCGAGGGAGTCGGCCATGACCTGACTAACCACACAAGTCTCTAGTCCAGGTTTATCGCCTATTCGGGTTCCATTCGCGAGGAGATCCGGCCGGAGTTTCACTCACAGCCCCAAACGATGTGTGTAGGGTTCCCGAGACACCAAACGGGCGCCCGGTACACCGTGCCACGGTGTATCTACCGCATCATAGCCCACCCCTAGGGTCAGTGCTACGCACGGCTGCCAACACATATCCTACAAACACCAGAAACTAGTTGCAACTCCTGGACAGAGGGCAAGGGCAGTTAATAAGTCGAGAGGGTCCATTGGTTTCGGGCCCAATGCATGGTAGTAGCTGTTCATGGATCACAAACACAGAACTCAGTTCCTGAGAATGGTTTCAATGAGACAACCCACCATGTACTCCTACATGGCCTCTCACCGCTACCTTTACCAAATCGTGTTTACACACTTAGTTCACACACAGTAGGACATGTTCATCACTATTCCAATTCATCCCCGATGAATCAGATCCAACTCAACTCTAAGTAGTAGCAGGCATGACAAACAAGCATGAATGAGTAGGCACATTGGGGCTCAAACAACTCCTACTCATGCTAGTGGGTTTCTTCTATTTACTGTGGCAATGACAGGTCATGCAGAGGAAAGGGGTTCAACTACCGCAACATGTAACAGTTGAATCGTTGTTGTCCTAATGCAGTAAAAGAGAGCAGGAGCGAGAGAGTGGGATTGTATCGGAATGAATAAGGGGGTTTTGCTTGCGTGATGGAGTGGTAGTAGGATACTGCCCTTCAGTCGGATAATCGCAGGTATCCTCAGAGGCAGAACCTACCACGTAAGATACGTCGAACACAATCAACACATGACGATATGCAACAATATGATGCATGCTATGACATGGCAATATGAATGTGTTTTGGCTAATGCAACTTAGAACAAGTTGGTTTGAGCTCATTTGAACCAAAGATTCAAATGCAAACCCAAAATAAAAGGTCATACTAGTGCATTAACTTGTTTCATCTAAACAGCAAGGTTAGGTTGCTCTAACATGCATAAAACCAGTACAGATGGATAGATTTGATTTTTATGATCATTTTTCATATATAACTTATTTCATTCTGAGTTATGGTTGAATTTCTATGAATTTTAGAAGTTTAGGGCATTTTCTGGAATTTCCTGAATAAGAATAAATCCAGAAAATGAGTTATTGCGTCAGCACTGCGTCACTGTGATGTTAGCTGGTCAACAATGCCTAACCAGAGTCAAACCTGACAGTGGGACCCATATGTCATCGACTCAGCTAATTAATATAGTTAATTAGCCTTAAATTAAACCTAACTAAAATGTCAGTGGGGCCGGGGCCCACATGTCAATGACCCAGGATTAGATTAGCAGGGTCTTTAGTCTAATTAACTTGTGGTTAGGCCAGAGTTTGGCCGGCGGCGACAGCACGCACGGCGGAGGCTCACCGGAATTCCTCCTCCGGCGGCCTAAAGCGCGGCGGAGGGCATCTACGCGTTGCTCGTGCTCGGCCGCATCGAGCAGTGCAAGCAGCAGTGGCTAGGGTGGCCCGTAGCAACGGCAACGGCGACAAGTGCGGTGGCCGAAGCTCGGCCAGCTATGGTTTGGGCGATGCCAAGCAAGGGACGAGCCGTGGTTAGTCATGTTCGACTCACGGAAGTGCGGTGAGTGCAGCGGTGAGCTCGGATGCGAGCTTGCGCGGCCGCAACCACGGTGGCGACAAGGTCGGTAGCGGGGAGCTCTCGGGCCCGACGAAAATGACGATTACGGTGACGTTCGAGAAAAAGGAGGGGGGTTTCAGGGAGAGATGCTCACGGTGGTCACGTCGAGCAGGTCAATGAGCTCGAGGAGGGGCTGGTGACGGCACGCGGTCATCGGTGATCTCGGGTGGCTGACGAGGGAAACGGCGGTGCTTGCAGCGTCCAGGGGCTTCCGGCATCATGAGGATCGGTGAGGAGGAAGAGGGCATCGGGGCGGAGCTCGTAGACTAATCGGGGTGTCGTCGGGACGATGATGGCCGCGGTGGTGGTGAGCGGCGGCGATGAACCCGTTCGGGTGGGTGAGAGAGAGAGGTCCACGGGAGGGGATGAGCGCGGGGGAGAGTGGGACGGGGGCCAAGGGGAGTGCGTGGCGCTCACAGCCTCGTCGGGGAAGCGGCGGAAGCAGGAGGTGGCGCGGCGTGTGGCCAGCGCGCAGCGAGCACGCGCCCCAGTCCTCCTGGCGGGAGGGTGGGGATGACTGGCAGTGCCAGTGGGCTTGACCTGTCTGCTGGGCTGCTGCTACAGGTAAGTGGCCCAGGTAACTCTCTCTCTCTCTGCCTTTTTTTTCTATTTTGTTCTGTTTTCTAATATTTCTGTAAGTTTGTGGCTTTTCTAAAAATACCTAGGCACTTCCAAAAATCACCAAACTGCTCATGCTCACTGTATGGAATAAACCCAACATGGAACATTTCAGTTTAGGATTATTCGGACATTATTTCTTATATAACAGAAATAATTCCAACCCAAATATATTATTGATTTAAAAATATTGGTTTGAATTTCACCTCATGCCAATATTTTCACAGAATAACAGGAACATTTTCTTGGACTCATTTGATGAGATTTAAATGTTGGTTTTTAGGGGTTTTCTGAGGCTTTGAAAATTCTTCAATTCAAATTTCGTTTGAATTTAAACATGATGCACACATGGAAGCTGGCATAGGTCAGACCAGAATTAGTGATGTGACACCTATACAATTTACCATTGTATTGGGTGTGTTGGGGACACAAGAGACTTTTTGTTATTTGGTTGCAGGGTTGTTTGAGAGAGACCATCTTCATCCTACGCCTCCCACAGATTGATAAACCTTAGGTCATCCACTTGAGGGAAATTTGCTACTGTCCTACAAACCTCTGCACTTGGAGGCCCAACAACGTCTACAAGAAGAAGGTTGTGTCGTAGACATCAAGCTCTTTTCTCACGTCGTTGCCGGGGAGGCGAGTGCTTGAAGGTATATCTTTAGATCTTGCAATCGAATCTTTTTGTTTCTTGTTTTATCATTAGTTTAGTCTATAAAAGAGAACTGCAAAAAATGGAATTGAGGTTGCCTCATATGCTTCATCTTTTTAATATCTTTCGTGAAAATGATGGAAAGGAAAATTGTGCTCAAGTGTTAGAAGAATAATGCATTAAATGTTTGGCACTAAATATTTGAATGATGAGCATGATTGCGATGTTGTTAGTATTAATTCTTTGAATATCCATGATGCTAATGATATGCAAAGCCACAAGCTTGGGGATGCTATGTTTGATGAAGATTATAATTTTTGTCCCCCAAGTTTTGATGAGCAAATTTATTATGACGAAAGCATACCTCCTATCTATGATGATTATTGTGATGACACGTATGCTATAAATAATAATGATATCCATGAAACTTCTCATCATGATTTTAACTTTCAATTGAATTATGCCTCACATGATAGTTATTTTGTTGTGTTTGCTCCCACTATTATTCATGAGAAGCAATTTGCTTATGTGGATAGTAATAAAAATTCTATGCTTGTAGATCATGAAAAGAATGCTTTATTTGATGGTTATATTGTTGAATTCATTCATGATGCTACAGAAAATTATTACGAGGGAGGAATATATGCTCGTAGGAATTGCAATAATATCAAGTTTCCTCTCTATGTGCTTAAAATCTTGAAGTTATGCTTGTTTTGCTTTCCTCACTACAAAAAATACACTTCCGTGATGATACGTGTTTGTCACAGTAGGTCGCTTTTTTTGTCATGCATGTACATCCATGACAAATTTATGACAGAACCAAGATAGTCATACATGTGTTGTCGTAGAAGTGTTCCATGACATTACCAAAATTATCATCACGGAAGTGTCCACTTCCATGACGATAAATCGCGCATCACAGAAGTGCTTTCGTCAAGGGTGACCAACACGTGGCATCCACCGTAACGGAACGTCGTTAAGCTATCGGGTCGGGTTTTGGATCCGATAACCCGTTAACAGCCCCGACCAATGGGGATTTTCCACGTGTAAAATCATCATTGGCTAGAGGAAACACGGGTCGGCTCATCGTTGGGACAGATGTCATCCACTCATTGGAGAGGAGGCGCCTATGATAGGTCGACAGGTGGCACGGCCCAACAGTGGCCCATTCCGGTGAAAAAGATCGGCCCAATAAAAATTAGCAGGCCGCCCATATAAGGCCTACTTGTGTCAGGTCCATTTAAGCCCACGGCCCATACGAGATGTGCCAATTCGGCCCGTTAAAGATTTGACACCATTGCAGCCCATCGTCAGTTCGAGCCCGTTAACAGCCCGCTATATATTTGGGCTCAATATCGGCCCGATGAGATTTCGGCCTGTTAACGGCCCATTTAATGGATGGGCCAATTTTCAGGATGTACATCTTTCGGCCTTTTAGCGACCCATTTAAATGTTGGGCTAATTTCCGTCCCGGAGTGTCTTTCAGCCTGTTGACGGCCCATAAATTTGATGGGCCATTTGTAGTCGGACCTGAGTTTCCGCCTTTTAGCGGCCCATTTATGTGTTGGGCCAATTTCTGGCCCGGTGTCACTTTCAGCCTGTTGACGGCCCATAAATTAGTTGGGCCAATTGTAGTCGGGCCTGAGTTTTGGCCTTTTAGTGACCCATTTAAGTGTTGGGCCAATTCCCGGCCCTGTGTGCCTTTCGGCCTGTTAACGGACCATAAATGAGTTGGGCCATTTGTAGTCGGACCTTAGTTTTGGCCTCTTAACGGCCATGCCCTTCATGGTCCAATACCAGCCCGGTTTCTCTTTCGGCCTGCTAAAGGCCCACAACACAGTTGGGCCGTTTACAATACGACCTGCTTTCGGCCTCTTAGCGGCCCATGCTCTTCATGGTCCAATACAAGCCCGCTGTCTCTTTCGGCCTGCTAAAGGCCTACAGTATAGTTGGGCCATATGTAGCCCAAACTTAGTAACGGCCTGTTAACGGCCCGTGAAATAAATTGGGGCCACCTGTTGCCCGCTTCAATGTCGGCTTGTTAATGACCCGGGAGGTAAGAGGGCCGACCGTTAACTTTCGGCCTAGTAACGGCCCATTAACTTAATGGGCCCACTAAAGTTCGTTCACGTCTTTAGGCCAAATTAGATAATTTGAGCCCATTACGATGAGAAAAGGTACGACATACAGGGAATAACGTTGCACATCTAGAATATATTACAGGAAATTACATCCACTGGGCAATCAAAGATTGATGCCAGTGCAAATAAATGAGCAGAACCTAACCATCTACAACGTGACAATCTGCAACCTCAGCACAGATGACGCCCATAAGCATGTGGGCAAGTTCTTGCTGCTTTGCCACACTGTCTCTGAAAACATTGATCAGTTGTTGTGTCACACGACTCTGCACCTCTGATCCATCCACCATTTCCATCATTGCTTCAGCCATTAATTGGTTCACAAGCATACATTTATTCCGTCACATTCGAGACAGAGGATACTGAACAGATTCAGATGGCGATTCTGGGAGGCTTGTATTATTGATAGTGGAGAGTGTCTTGACCACTGCATCATAACATAAATTAGGACGGGAACCAAACAGATTAATCATGAGTTATTGCCATATTACCTGGCCTAGATTTACTGGAAAGAAACAATGGGGTTGCCTTGCTGTTTTCAGAGTTTGTCTTCTTATCTTCAGCAACCTGCACAAAATTAACACACTAGCATTGCTATCATTGGCCAAGTTAGATAATAGGAAAGCAACATTGACACAACGAATGTTTGGGAAACTAGCCTACACCAAATTAACACAATATGGCACAGCTATCATCAGCCAGGTAAGATAATACGAAAGCAACATTGACACAATGAATGAATGGGCAACCAGAGAAGCACTACAATTCAGTAATGTGCGTGATATGAGATAGCACATTCATGCAGCTCAGTATGCAAAACTACCAGGCAATTTTCCTTACAAAAATCAACAATGGCGCCTTTAACATTTTGCTACAACTAATTTTAGATCAGATAAAGGTTAGATTCAGGCCGATTAACAAAATACATGCTGATGTAAAAATATAGTGATATACAACAGGTACTTACATCAACACTGGAGCACAGAGAATTCCCGCAAGATATTTTCCTCAAATACGATCCCAATGGAGGAAGTCTTGTATTGTTTAACCTTATTTTCTAAAAGAGAGACGGGTAAGAAACATGTAGAAAAAATGATCAGAATGCTATAAAATTTCATGATGCAAGGATAAACACACGCTTCTTAGAATGGAGTTGACATTCTTTTGCTGGACTGGAGCAGACTAGTTCTTTGGCCACTGGAATCTGCTTGTTATCAGTGGGAGTTGGGTTTCTCTGTGCTGGAGCAGTATCTATGAAAAATGGAGTTGGTTTATTATCTCCTGGCATTTGATCTCTTGCAAAGACTTGGTTTGTAACCCTTTAGATTCTAACATAGCCATCTTCCCCTTGCATGCCTAATATAGAAGAATGGTGATTCAGTTATAAAACATGCTACAACAGAGATGGAATAGGTACTGAAGAATAGAAAGGCATGACATATTGACATGTATTCACTCCATCCGAAAATAAATGGATGGGTCTAGGCGTATTTTAGTTCTAGATACATCCAGTTTTATCCATTTCTGCGACATTTAATCCGGACGGAGGGAGTATGATGTAAGAGCTAGGGATACGACAGGAAAACACTGAAAAACCCACTGCAGAACCAAAGTATTCAAACCCACTGATATGAGATAGTACACTCATGCAGCTCAAGATGCAAAACTACCAGGCAGTTTTCCTTGCAAAAATCAACATTGTGGCCTTTAATCATACATTTTGCTACAACTAAATTTAGATCAGATAAAGGTTGGATTCATGCCGATTAACAAAATACATGCTGATGTAAAAATATAGTGATATACAACAGGTACTTACATCTACATTGGAGCGCAGAGAAATCCTGCAAGAATCTTTCCTCATAAACGATACCATTGCAGAAAATCTTCTATCTGTTAAGCTTATTTTCTAAAAGAGAGATGGGTAAGAAACATGTAGAAAATATGATCAGCATGCTATAAAATTTCATGATGCAAGGATACACACACGCTTCTTAGAATTGAGTTGACATATTTTTCTTGGACTGGAGCGGACTAGTTCTTTGGCCACTGGAATCTGCTTATTATCAGTAGGAGTTAGGTTTCTCTGTGCTGGAGCAGTATCTTTAAAAACTAGAGTTGGTTTATTATCTCCTGGCGTTTGGATCTTTGCAAAGGCCTTGTTTGTAACCCTTCAGATTCTAACATAGTCGTCTTCCCCTTGCATGCCTTGTATAGAAGAATGGTGCTTTAATTATAAAACATGCGGCAGCAGAGAGATGGAATAGGCACTGAAGAATAGAAAGGCATGACATATTGACATGTATTCCCTCCATCCAGAAAAAAATGGATGGGTCTAGGCGTATTTCAGTTCTAGATACATCCTTTTTTATCCATTTCGGCAACATGTAATCCGGACGGAGGGAGTATGGTGTAAGAGCTAGGGATACGATAGGAGAACACAACAAAACAACACTAGTTGAATGTAAAACTGTATGCTAGCGGAATACATACAGAAATAACTAAGGTAGCATACACGTGTATGATTGGGAAAATAAGATGGCATTGCAACAGAGCACTAGAACATCACTTCAATGTAAAAAAAACAGGGTATGGTAGACAGATGAAGTACATACTGATGAATAACAAATTTAAGCGCATGGCATTGTAACAGAGTAGATACACTCCAGGACATTATATGCATGTTGTACCCATATGACAGGCCAAGTTAGAGCAAGGACCTTGTGGGGTGAAGAGGATTCATCATCTTTCTGCAAGTCTTCTGAAGAACTGCCTTTACACGTTCCATCATATTGGGTATCATTGACATCAAGTTTATTGGCCTTTACATTGCTTCATGAGGTTCTTGTGGATATATCAGTGTGTGCAATTATATCTGACATGCATGGAAGACCACTAGTAGTTAGATTTATGTAATGAGTGCCTGTAGGAGATGACATATATAGTAGGACCGGGGTTAACTAGCAGCAACAGGTCTCATAAACTAAAGGGAGAACACAGATGAAAGCTACAGAATATGTATCATTTGTACTCGAGATTAACAAGATGGCACACAAAAGTATTAAAGAACAACATAGGAAATACTAGAAGTGGTATAATACTATAATCACCAGCCTGTGGGATAGCATTGGCTGATGGATGATAACTATGGACCAGTGTTATCTAAAGAACAAGTATCTTAGCTGAACTATGGAACAACGTTAACTCCTGAACAAGACTCGTAAGAGATCATCATGAATATACAGTGAAATGTGATGATCTATTTTCCATGCTTAGATGAATAACAAAGCCATAAATGTTGCACACAAGTAAGATGAGGGTATAACCTATCTGGCTGTCATCCATAGGAGTGAGCATCATGTGCTGACTTGTGGATGGCCCTGCAGTTGTTGTGGCTGTGCATGTCGGGCACGCGCATTCGATGCAGGGAACTGTTGAGTGGGGACTATAGCTCCCTTCTGGTGTATGCTTCCCTTGTTGGGGCAGCTGCGGTGAGTCGGAAGACGGTGTGTCTGAAGATGCAAATAATGCATAATGGTAAGAATGACATATCTCTTTGATCTGAAGAAATACACTAAGAGATCAACAACAAGGTACGAAAGTGGTCACACGTCTGTTGACTGAAGACTAAATTGGGGTCACACGATTTTATTTTATTTTGGTATTGTCCGATCTACGCCGGATGGCTGGCCGTCTTGTGCCTCCCGGCTGACACTGTTTGGAATCTTCCCCGAAGAGCCAGTGACCAATGGCAGAGCAGCCTGCCTCCACCGTCTGTGGCCCTGGCCAAAACCCCGCTCCCCGCCCCACCGCACTGCCGTGGTTGCGCCACCCCCGGGCCAATCCACAAAGACTCCCTGTCATCCAGATCTGGCGGCGGCAGTACCTTCAACCCACGCAACTCTAAAAGATAGCCATCTAAGCGCTGCTTCCGCAGTGAACTTTGCGGCCCCGCACCCTTACGTTAGACACCAGCCAACCGGCAGCCTAGGAGCTCCGCCGCCTCAAGGGGTGCTGCTTCCCATTGCAAATCGATTGGCCCAGAATAAAAATTCAGACAACTGACGCCTAAATAAAGTGATTTGATATGAGGGTGCGACCTATCTGGCGGCATGGTGAAGTAGGCAGGTCCAGCTGCCGAGTCGGTGAGGCCGGCGTGGTTGCGGTGGTGACCGGCGGTAGGGAAAGAGTGATGTCGCGACGGTCGACGGCTATGCCGAAGCAGGGCCAGGACTCTGGAAGGATCCAAAGTTGGAGCTGCTCCGGCGCCGTGAACAACAGCGGGGGTGAATCGGATCCGGTACGGTTCACACGGCCGTCGTCGAGGCATCACTAGCAGCACGGAGTAAGAGGCACACAGCCCAGTGCACGACGGCAAATGGACAGCATCTCCGGCATTAGGGAGGAGGGTGGCTGTGAAATTGGTGCGGTGGGGGGCGCCATGGAGGTGGGGCTGAGGTATCGCGGCTCGGGAGAAGGGAGCTTCCCAGGGAGAAGGTGATTTGGCGCCCACGAGGTATGAATGGGGGTGGGCGGGGGAAATTGGGAGGGGAGTAGAACCATGTCTTACGGATGCATTTGTCTAAAATGTGAGGGGGAGTTATAGTTCTATCCTTGCCTATAGGCTTCTCGGCTTGGGTCTGTGCACCGAGGGTCGGGGATAGTAGAGTAACTTTGCTTCTCTGGGCGGGAGCGATTTCGGGCGAGGAGGGCGTGTTTTGAACTATAGTGGGCGCGAGCGATTTCGGGCGAGGAGAGCATGTTTTGAAATAGTGGGTGCGAGCTATTTCGGGCGAGGAGAGCATGTTTTGCCGACCATAGTTTATGAATTATTCGGCACATGTCATTTCGGCCGAGGAGAAGGCGTGCTTGGATGAAGTTACGAACCTACCCTCGATGTACAACGGGCCAATTGATGCGTGTCCCAGATAGGACGGTAATTTTGCGTCTCCCATTTATTTGCTCAGGCGAATTCCACCGAGCATAGAGGATGTTTAACGGTTCGTTCAAATTTTGGGAGAACGAGCATCCACGTCTACCTTACCAAGTCGATTCGGATCAAATTTTGAAATATTAGCTTGCCACTTCTTTTTTAGATGGAGAGATGATGCTCAGGAGTAATGTGTTTTTACATGCTCGTTGCTAGCGATTTACTATATGATAAATAGTTGACCCACTCAAAAACGCGAATCAAACCCAAAATGAAATATCTGATTCAATGAAATAGCTCGTTCAGTAGGTCAAAATAGTGAACTAAATCCAAAATTGATCACCTCAATCGAATAGCATGTTGTACAGTATTATAGTACTCCATGAACATGTTGAAAGTCAAATTAATGAACTTGTTTGATATACGCATATATCCGTTCATGTGTGGATTGCAGACAACACGTTCTGCAATTTAAATATTTGAATGCAAGTTTATATCGAAACATGGTTTATATCAGTCTTTGATGCATAAAACGCGACCTCCCACTCTCCCGGACTCCTGTTCTCTCTCTCTCTCTCTCTCTCTCTTTGTCGCCGACAATCTTCAATTCTATCGCACGTATCTGACACAAAAACCTTGTTCGTCCCTCTCCCCTTCTCTCCATTTCTCTCTCTCTTTGTGTGTGTGTGTGGGGGGGGGGTCTTTCTAGTCGCATGCATATATACACCATCTATATGTCTCTCTCGCACACTATGTATGATACTCTAGCTAGTCCAAGCTAGATATCTTGGGTGCACTCATCGTACGCACACATATTCCTTGGCTCTTTGCCTGTAACTCTCTCACACACCACTATGTCATCGCGGAGCTCTTCCCCCCCTCTCTCAAACTCTCCAGCTACCTGGGTCACACATACACATGCATATCTCACTCGCACTCGATAGGCCCATCTAAAACTCTACCTCCCCCCTTGTTCTCTCTCCATCTCACACGCGCACACACACAATCTCATGCGCAGCTAGCCAAGTATGATGGTCTCTCACTCAATTGTAGGCGCACGCAGTCCCCCCTATATGTATATGACTAGCTAATCTTAGTCTCCATCACAAACATGTGCATGGTCTATCTCGGTTTCTCTCGGGGCATCTTTCTATCGCGCATGCACTCCCTCGATCTCCCACCCATATAGTCCCCTCACGATCTCGACAGGATCTCTCTATCACAAACACACCCTCTCTCCCTCCTCATGCGTCCATGCCATCCATGTGTCCCTCTCGACCTTTGTTCCTTGTTGGCCACACCTCTATTGGACATGTGCTACAGGGGTGTCTCTCTTTGTTGCAAACAATCACACACTAGCTATCTTTGTGTACCTCCTCGCCTCGCTTTTCCATCTCGGAGATGCATGCATGATATGTTCGCATAAGAAACGAAAACACACACACACACACACTAATTTATCGTTTGTTGTCACTTTCTCTTTCACACACATACTCTTTTTGCACACTTACTCATTCTCCTTCACACGCACTTGATCTGTCTCGACTGAGGCACTCTCGTCAGTCCATAGCGTATAGATTTATTGAAAAGTCAAACATCACAAAGTTTGACCATGTACGTGGAGAAAAAGAATTACATCTAGTACGGCAAACATATGCCATTAGATTCACCATGAGATGTTGTTTTGTATGATGTATCTTTGGTATTGTAGATATAAATAACATTTGCGTAAACCTGATCAAAGTTTCCAAAGTTTGACTTCTAAAAAATTTACATGCACTGCATTATCGAGCGGATGGAATATCTCTTTCCCCCTCTCAGCTATCTGATGCACCACTCAGCCTTATCAGGGCTCCTCAACCTCTCTCAAACTTTATTGGTCAGTTTGGTTCGTGACCTGACCCTCATGCCTTGATGGCCGATACTGCCTGCTGTGGCCGTGAGATGTAAAATATTTCTTCCTGGCCAGGCTTGTGTGGTGCTGAAGCATTTGGTTCATGCTTGGGCCAGGCAAAGCATCAATGTCCCATCAATCAATCCATGCATCCACTATTTAATGCTAATATCCATCCATGTTGCTGTTAGCCTCGTGGCCACACGACCAGGCACAACCAGGCATTCGAAATCGGTCGCCTGGGCCAGGCTACTTGCAGTGTCTGGAATTCAGCCATGCTAATTAAAGTGCAAGGGAACCCAGGCCAGGCGGGCTTTCTTTTTCACAGGGTAGCAACCAAACAAGCGTGCATGAAATCCAGCCACAACCCCAGGCCAGGCAAAAGATGCTCAGGATGCAAGCCAAATTGGCCTTATATCTCCCTGGTTCACACATACACATGTCTCGCTTGCGCTATACATATAGACCCATCCAACACTCTCCGCCCTTGTTCTCTATCCATGTGACACGCACCCCCCTAAGTACCATAATCCCTCAATCCATCATAGGCGCAAGCACCCCCCACCTAAGTATGATTATCTCTTACCAGCCAACAGGAACACACGTATTGTCTCCTTCCATCCATACGTCTACCTCGATATATCTCGGGGCATCTTCTATCGCGCACACACCTTGTCACTCGATCTCCCACCCATGTAGTCCCATCATGATCTCCAGGGGATCTCTCTATGACAAACATACACTCTCTCCTCCCAATGTCTGCATTTTCTTCGCACGTCTCTCTCGACCTCTCTCCCTTGTTTGTCAGACCCCTCTTGGCCATGTGCTAGGGGTCTTGCTCTCTCGGTTCCAAACAACCACACACTATCTCCTCACCTTGCCTCCGTTGTCGAAGATGCATGTGTGATATGCTTGCATAAGACACACACACTTTTTCTCTACTTTTATCGTGTGTTGTCCATGTCTCTTTCACACACGCACACACACTTTTTTCACTCTCTCTCTTGTTAGGGACTCTGTCACGTCCATAAGCATATGGATGTTTTGAAAAGTCAAACCTCAGAAACGTTTGACCAGGTATATGTGGAGAAAAACATTTACATCTGGAACGATCATTAGATTCATCACAACATGTACTTACTTCATACTATCACTTATCTTTGATATTGTAGATATAAGTAATTTCTTTATAAACTTGGTCAAAGTTTCAAAAGTTTGACTTAAAAAATGTTGGAACTACATTATTGAACGAAGGGAGTAGCTCTTTCTCTCTCTGCTATCTCTCACGGGCCTCCCCTCTCACTCGAACTCTCTAGACCGACGGATTATACGCTCACTGTGTTAGCGTATAGCTCCGTATATTGTTTACTTGACCGGTCAACCAATCCACATGCTGCCTTGTCAGCTCGTGTTCTGTATCTTCGTGTGCTGGCCCATGTGGCAGTGGGTGAAAATAAGTAAACTAGAGGCCCATCTGACACGCGCTGAAGTAAACAAAGTTGAAACCACTCGGGGTAGCACCCCGCACTCTAGTAAATTGAGGGTGCATTGAGGACAAACTTCTTGCGCGCGAAGGACACACTCGCGCACAATTCACCACTACGCGGCGACATGCACAGAAGGACGCACTCGCGCACACCCAGCACACAACACACACCAGCACACATGTACGCATCTAGGAGTAGAAGGCCGTGGAAAAATCTGGCGCGATGGCCGCTACAGGAGCCGTCCACCCCCAATCTTGGTGTTCCGTGCAATGCACGAGCATCTACGCACAGGAAATTATGTCGAACAGGGCTAGTTGTATGCAGGCTAGCTCTACAGCCATGATGATAGTGACTGCAGACAGTGAGGCTGACTGTGGTATGCCGAACACGGCGCCTATACTCAGGTGTCATCTCCAGCGCAGGGTCTTGTCACTTCACTGTGAGGAGCAACACGTAATAATTTGACCATCGGGTAGTACAGTGCTAGTACTCCTGCTACTACATTGGTAGTACTACTACTAGTACTAGTAGCACCACCGTCTGGATTTAGGAGTACTACCATGTCCACCGGCACCGAGGAACGTCTCCAGGTAGTATTGCTTGAGGCCGCCAGGGCGAGGGGCCGCTTGGACGACTGCTTCATCTCCTTGTTCGATGAGGTCCTCCTCGGTTTCCTCAACAAGTTCACCGTCGTCAAGAAGCTTGCGGACGACTTTGACGTAAGCCTCCAGCCGACGCACCCAGGCTCTGCGATGCCCGCCACCCTCAACGGACACTATGGTAACAACCTCTTCGACGCACTGGTGGCCCTGCGACTGCCCGCCGTCGCGCCGGAGAATGTCCACCTCAAGGTCGCGCTCGCTGTGCAGCGCCTGGCGCAACAAGGCACCATCGACATAATCAGCCACGTCTACGCGCAGATCGTCCACAAGGACTACAACATGCAAGAGGAGGACGATAGGACGCTAGCCTTCTTGGAGCGCAGGGCAACCTTGGACGACACTGTTCAGAAGGACGTTGAGCTCGCCGCCAACGCCGCTGCTCCTCACACGTCGGTTGGTGTCCCGGCGCACTAGGGCGTGAGGATGTCGTTGAACGTTGATGGATCCGTATGTATTTTTATCTTTCCGTCAAATCCATGTAGTAGTATATGATACTACATTAATTATCTTACCTTTCGCATCAACTTCATAATTTTCGTAGGTACTCCATGCATGAACGGCGCCAGAACCAAACTTCTCATTACTCTAGGCAAAATCGTTATTTTCTATCTATCGGTCGCGCCATGGAGCAGAACCAAATTTTACAAGTTACGAGTTCAAAAGGAAAAGCCTGTTGTGTTCGCGTCGCACCCCCACACAGTTGGTCCGGCACGCCGCTCAAGCGGGAATGCGTGCGGTGTTGCATTTTCACTTACAAGTGGGACCGCAGTTGAGCAAACCGACTATCGGCAAACCCCCACCCCGCCCACCACGCGATGGCTGAGAAAACAGGAGGGAGAAGAGATGGCTGTAGCACGGACTCTAAGAAAATTGGTGTCAGATGGGACTCGTGTGGGTGGCGTGTGCCGTACTGCTAGACGTGAATGCTACTGAGTTATGGCCCATGCCACCCCACTATATCGAGCCTATATCGAGGTACGTAGAACAAATTTCATGTAGTCCGTGCTCAGCCCTCCTCTATCTCTCTTCTCAGCCAGCCAGCAGACGCACGGAGCCAATCGTCTGTTTGCTCACATGCGGCCCCACATGTCAGTGAAAACGCAAGAGGACCCACTGAATCTGCACATCTTTCACCTCGACGTGCTGGTGATGAAAAACAAATCCAATAAAGATCTTCGGTGGCCGCTTTTGGAGTTACTCAAGAGTAGTAAGATTCTATTTACAGTTTAACCCAAGATGCACATCTCGTGGCTTCAACTACCACTCTATTTTCTTTCATGACACGACCTGGATGCTGGATGTCCCACATTTCGGCAAAAGGAGGAAGACCCCGACCAAATCTTCGGTTCTCTCGGATTAGACTAGTTGTGCTAACTTGAAATTTTTATTGTGTACTCCCTCCGTTCGAAAATACTTGACTTCCATTTGTCCAAACATGGATGTACCTATATACTAAGACATGTCTAGATACATATATATTTTGACAAATAGAAGGCATGTATTGTGCAACGGAGGGAGTAGAATGGATGCAAGTTTTTGTATTGGGAAGAAGAGTACATCCATATATTGATAGAGCGCAATTTAGTAGATGTTCTATTACTTTTAGCTAGCACAGACGCAAGATCGAGCCTCCGCAGATCAACAATGAATGCATCGAGAAGGCACTAATCCAACTTACAGGAGTAGTAAAATGTATTCTTGTGGTTCTTGTTTTATTTGGTGTTGCTTTTCTAGTCAAAATTATCGTTGGTGTCCGTGCAAAACGGAGGTGCATTTGGGGTCGTGCGTTGGAGTTGGCCTTACAAGTGGGACTGCAGTTAAGGAAACCAACTATCGGCAAACCCCCACCTCGCCCGCCGCGCGATGGCTAAAGTTAGAGAAACGACGAGGTTGAAGAGATTGCTCTAGCACGGACTCCAAGAAATAATATGGTGTCAGATGGATGTCGTGGTGGTGGCGTGTGCCGTACTCCTAGACGTGAATGCTTGTTATGGCCCATGCCACCCTACTACTCCCTACTACTTACTCCTACTATATAGTACTAGTATCGAGGATTCGAGGTGCTGGTTACGTACAACGAACACATTAACATATGGCTACAGTAAAAACACCTGCCCGACGCGCGAAGCATCTGAAGCTAGTACAAATAGTGTACTACTATTGTTGATTGGCCTCATCCGATAACCTGTTGCAATGCATGTACAATTATGTATTCGGAAAATATATTTTTGCCTCATCGCACCACTCACTCAGAGAAGCGACTCGAAAGCCATTCATAAATTTAGTAAGTTTATCACATGCATATCATTTTATTACATACAACAGGTCATCAACCCACATCGACAACGAGGATACATTATAAATACTAAAGTTTTCACCACACAACAAATAACAAGCAATGAAATGAACTTCAACTCAACCATTCCTCGGCGTTGGAAACGCTTGCTTTGAACCACAAGTGATTCTCTGGGATGGGCCATCGATTGTTGATCTGGAAACCAACACAAGACTGATCATCTAGGCTGAAGCGGCCAACTATATCCCAACCAGGGTAGGGAACCACACAAATGTCCGAGGTATAGACACAGTTGCTTCTCATAAATGTGTCAACAACAGTTGGATCGCCTTTCACCATCATCGTATAGTTTTGTCCAAGGAAGAGCGAGTTTTTTCCAAGACTATCAATTCTGTACCAGGAAGAAGGAATTGGTGCTAGCACACTAGTATCCACCCCAAATACCATGCAACGGGTGTTGGAATAGGTCCGGAGAGTGCGACCATGGGAGACACCTGCTTCCTTAGCAGTAACATCATCAGTGGGCTGTATACACACAAGAAGAGGTGATCCGTCGAAATTAGTTGCCAGGCGCCACAGAGTATATGGGCGCTGCTCGTCCTCATGCTCATGATCATCACCATCGTCATCTCCCCCTTGGTTATAAATTTTTCAAGTATAGGTGGTGGGATGTTCACAGGACCATGGAAACACAAGAGGAAGGTTAATTAGTAAAGGGAAACTTGCTAACCCGCATGCATGTGGATGAAACAATTATAATTACGGTGGAAGACAAATGTACCGAAACTATGAGGATGCCATGCAAAAACAGTGCCACGAGTGGTGGCAGCAAACACAAGGCGCTCGTATTGAATTGCATCACAGTACTCATCCATGTACAGAAACTGATTTTTGAGCAATATCCATCGAGTGAAACCATCAAGGACGGCGACAAGCTTGTCGAAGATAGCAACAACATCATAGTTGTTGTAATTCCAAGAGTAGTTGGGAACTCGACAAATTGCTATCTTTCGTAGAATACAGTCACCATGATCATATCTGAACGTGCGTACATTACCGGTGTGCTCATCCTCTGGGCAGTGTGCTAAGCTTTTTGGAAGTGGAACCCGGTGACGAGTGTAGTCATTCAGAAGTTCCCACTCGCAGTTGGACCCAATGTAAACAACCCAATCTCCATTTGTGCCCGTTCAATCCTTTCCCTCAAGCGATGGCATCTTAACATCATACGTATCATTATCAAGCGGCATCAACTTGCATAGGGAGAGGCCTCTGTTGTGCCGGCACCAGTCATCATCAGGGTCACGACGAAGAAGATAGGGGAGATCAAACCACTCCTTGACTCTTGGGTTCTTTGTAATGATGTTATTAGTTGAGTCGAGAATGGGCTTGAACGAACATGCCATGCTAGCCGAGGTGATGATGTCGCACCGATCAATGAGTTCCTCCACCACGTCATCTTTCAGATCGGGGCAAGAATACCGAGGTCGTTTTCGGCCTGTTCCCTCCATGGAGAAGACGATCGAACAATGGCAGAAGAAAGGGTGAAGGGCTGAAGGAAAATGGAGGAGGGAGAGGAAGAGCGTGCGACAATAGTTCCAAATCGAGAGGGAAAGGCGAAGAGTCGGTGGACGGTTGCGAGTTTGCCACGGTTCACGAAGAGGCGCCCCGGCCTACACGTCCGTTCATAAATACTCCTACTTGCCATCGTCTCACTGATATGTTGGAACGGGACCACATGCCAACGAAACATGGTGTGTAATTTCTCATGCAAAATGCGATCTGGCCGCGTTGGCCCGAGGTGCCGCATTAGTTATCGACCTTTATTTTTTTAATGGCGTGCCGATCAGTTTTGAAGCACAACTAACTGGTACTGTACGCAGAGAAAATATAAACTACTCTACCACTACTCCACCTCCAGTACTAGTAGTATAAAAAAGATATATAGGGTGGAGCTTGAGCGCTTTCTTGCTAAGGGCTACCCACTTGCTTCTCACACTACCACCCTCTCTCCAGATCTAAAAAAGACGGCCCCTCTCTCCCTCCTCACCGGTGGTCACAGATCCGTCAGGGAAGAAAATGACGTGTAGCGTTGACGCACTCGTCGTCGGGGAGCGAGGTCACGCATTGACGACAAGGTCGTCCTCTCAGACCTAGCGCCCGCGTGGGATGGCCTCCGTCCCCAAGCTCGCTGCCATAGTGTGTGCGGAGGACGACGACCATGAGCGAAGCCACTTCCCGCCGACCCTCAGGTATGCTACCTCTTTTCGAACCATAACCTTGTTCTATTACCCCATCTGCCACATCGTTACATGTGGATCTTTTTCCACTCCACCATCTTCCCAATTTCCTATCCTCTGCTCTGCTGGCCACACAGACGAAAACCATAATTTGTACTATTAAAGGAAACCCTACTTCATGCAGACTAATCCATGTCTGGGTTGAATAAGGAAAGGAAGGGAGACTGTACTGTCCAAGAGAGTAGGCATCGAACCCGCATCTAGGTTGAAAAGGGGAAAATCAGTAGCTAAGGAACGAGTCTCGTGTCTCTTGGTTGAAGAAGGGTACAAAGGCATGACAACGCAATAGAGAATGACCAGGTCGATCGGTTTGTTGTCCTTGCATAGGAAAAGGTGGCTAAAGAGAGCAAAAATGGGATGTAATGCACATATGCTGCCTGGACATTTGTTGCTCTGGGCAACCATACCTCCCTCACCACTCTGCGTCCGTGGAGGTACATCGTACTGGTGCGCCCACTGTCTGAATGGGCCTCCCATGCTCTTATTGCCACTTTCTTTGCTGTTAGTATAACGCCAGCAGTCAAGTCAAGCAATGCTACTACTAAAGTGATGCCACATTTAACAAATGCCGCTCTCAGTCTAATGCCACCGATAAATTTAAGTAATGCTATTTAATGTCACTGGATTATTTCAGGGTTAGCTGTTGATTGTGGATGTATTAAATATTTTTCAGCTAAGGCATTCTAATGCTGTTTCACAGCCAGTATACCAACGATGAAACTTGTTACTACCTTCAGATTTTTGCACTGTTAATGCTTATAGATTACATACCTCACTTTCATGAGATAAGTTAATTTTTTTGTACAGTGTCACCAAAATGCCAAGGCACTGATGTCATTTTATTTTGGTTAAACTGCACCGACAATTATGAAGACAAGAGGAAAGGTCAAGAGTGGGCACCTCCTCCTCCGGCTGTTCTCTTGATTCGTTCGATCAAGTTTTTATGTTTGATCGATTATCAAGATTGGGATAGCAATTTTTAAGGTCCCCCAAGTTCGAAATGATATTTACCTTGGAGGTATATGGTTTGCAATTTTTTATACTGTCATTAGTTAATAATGCTAGTTACCTTCAGACTTTTGTATTTGGTTTAATGTTCATGCAGAGCTAGTATACCAATGCTGAAACTTGTTACCTTTACATTTTGTATTGTTAATTCCTATAGAAACCTTCCATTGCTAGAGTTTATTGAAATTTGTTCAGTAAAACCATTGTACTGTACCCTGTAATAAACTAACTATTCTACTGTTGCACTAGCCACTGGATTAGTGTATATTTGTAGTATTCGAATGGTGTTGCATTAGCGTATGGACATAAATAAAGTGTGGCAAGCTTTCCCAGATATGTGCTCAAGAAAAGTACTACCTGTTTTTCTAAATACTAGACGTTTGGGTACTTTAAATTGAACCACAAAAACGTCTTATATTAAGGAACAACGGGTGTGGAGTTCACTCAAACTATCCCGGTAAAGCTAGTCACACCTTTGTTAAAATTAATGTTCATTGTGTTATCGGAGGAGGTCTGTATGTTTGTCTCTAATGTCTATCGACTACATACCTGACATCATGATGTAATGCTAAGTCATTTCCTTTTGTACAGTGTCACTGAATTGTCAAGGCGGTGATGGCATTTTATTTTAGTAGAACTGCACAAAATTTGCTTAAAAGAAGAGGAAAGGTCAGGAATGGCTCAGTTTTTTAGCAAAAACTATGTATGCCTTCCTGAGATCAGCCGTTGTTGCTTCATTTATTCCTTCAAACAGGTGGTTAGAAACAGTCTTGCTACCTTTTCCCATTATGAAATTGGAATGCTTATATTTGTGAGTCTATGCTTCAACTAGTGCCACTTTTAGAGTAATCACACTTTCAATATCTATGCAAACAAGGATGCTCGATTTTAGTGGAACTGCACAAAAAGTCCAACTGGTTCAACATTAGGAGCACTTTTTTTCCAAACCTTTATATCCAATTGGTGGCACTATGAGCTGTTCATTACGAAGGTACATGGTTTGCTACTATCTTGCTACTCTTTTTGTACTGTCATTAGATAGTAATACTAGTGGTTTGCATGTGAATTTATTGGCAGGGTGGACCTACATTGGAGGTGCAGGATAGGATTCAATGATTCGATGCTCAATTTCGGTTGTATTGATTTCACCTCTTCCATCACCGCGAACATGGATATCCTTGGTCTGATGAAGAATAGGCGCTATATTTCTGCTCTGAACCAGCAAATCAATTCAGTATGAAATTTTCTAGGGCAAAACATAACTGCATCAGGTTGTCCAGTCCAGAACATGACAGATGCTAAGCGGAAGAGACATGTTTAAACCGAAAATACAAGGTGTGGTATATGTTTTCTAGCTCCTTGATATTTGTGCAGACAGAGATGTCTGCCCGTTGCTATTTGGCAAACAAACAAAGTGTCCGCAATTTTGGTTGAACTGCACAAGAGAATAGTATAGTCACTGCATGCAGTGCCATTTGAAAATAGACACATAAAGATTGGATAGGCACTTCATGGACTGCAGAAAAGTAGTACTGTACTATTTATTGGCCAACACTAGGTGCTTCATTGCTTTGGTCTGATTATACAATGGGCATCATTTTGCCTAAGTTAAAGTTTGTATTCCGAAAATAGTCTCGCGGTGTGATCGAGAGAAGACCAAATCATATTGCAGTGGATGTTCCTCCATCATGTGTGGTTCATTCTCATGGTTCCAGCTGTTGGTGAAACCACTTACGTTTGCAAGAGGAATTGTAGACTTCACAAACAAATTTGTCTTTCTGTCTGTACTGAATGTTGGCAACGAGAAGCATACATGTTAGTAGGAAGAACAAATGTTTTTTCTAGATCTCCGCTTTTGGAGCTACATATTTGTATATGATTTGTTATTGTATATCTTAATATTTCTGTTGTTGATTTGTTATTGTATATCTTAATATTTTTGTATATAAACTTGGTCAAAGTTTGTAAAGCTTGACTTTGACCAAAGCTAATATGCGAACTAAATAAAAACAGAGGGAGTACCTCCTTTCTGGTTTGTAAGGCTTAATTCAAACCTCTCACCAACCAAGGTACTCCCTCTGTCCGGGATTTATTAGTCACGTGAGCAAAGCAGCAAGACCAAGGCATGGCAATAATTAACGGCATGCAGAAGTTTAAGCCTAATTAATTCCAGCGATTTAAGTGGCTGCATGTGTGCCCTCGGCTGCGACTCGTTGCATGCTGCTTCGCGTACTGCTTGCGAGCGATTCTGAGTGCCTGCATGCAGCCGACCATAATTAAGGCAGCTAACTGATGCGAAAAAAGATACGCTTTAAATCTGTGGAATCATTATTGACAAGGAGGGAGATGATTCGAGTGCACTCGTTTGACCGCCATGCCGGCGTGCAACCCAGACGGGACGGGACGACATAGTCATAATTTTAGTTTCTCTAGTTTTCCATGGCAAGCTGGCGCGCTAAGCCATTATGCATTGAATTCCGATGACCGTCGCGCTACCTTCCACCTATAAGTACTGTTTCCCGGGCTTCTCAGGTGCCACGATGACCCAACTCGCCATATCCTCATAAGCCCCCACCGGCCTGACGTCGCTCGCCACTTCCGCCATGCCCCCGCCCGTCCGCGGTAGGCGACGCTGGAGGTGGTCACCGCCGGAACCAGTGTTCGGGTTTTCACCGGAAGGCAGACGGAGGGAGGAGGCATTCTATCTGTCTTTAGATGGCAATGCGGAGATCGAGGAGTTATTGGAGCGTGACCACATGGCGGAGGAGCATGAGTTATTGGAGCGTGACCGCCTGGCGGAGGAGCAGCGTCTCGCCGATTTGCGCCGCCAGCGGGACATGGAGCAGCAGCGCACCGACGCTCTGAGTCACGAGCAGAGCGCCCGCAACTGGGCCGACTACGTGGAGGCCGGCGCCCGGAAAATAGCCCTGGAGGCTGTCGGGCATGCACGCGTTCGCGACGCCGATTTTTACTACCAGCTCATCAAGTGGGTTTCCCGCTTGGAAGCCAAAGCTTCGGTGGACCACGCCGGCATGGAAAGGGCCAAAGCGCACGAGCAACGCGCCCTATCGCACCTCTGGCAAGTCCGAGGCAAGGCGGAGGACGCCGGTGCCGGTGTTTAGCATGGACAGCAGATGGCGGCCGGCATCGTCTAGTTAGCTAAGAGTAAGTTAGTACTTGTACGCTACTAGAGTGTTAGTGGGAGTAGATAGTTAACTTGGCTATGATGGTTGTCAACGTGGAAGTTCAGTACTCTAGATGTGGATCAGACCTGTTACTTTGGTATGAATGTTGAACTTCCCGTTTGAACATATGGAATGGGCTGTTATTTTTTTAAATGGATTGTATTTGTCCTCCACGGTTTAGAGGCTGACTTGTGGGCCTAGCAAGTTGACGCGTACACAATCAGGAGATGATTGTACGTGGAGAGGATGACAGCAGGGACCCGCCAAGGTCATGGCAGTACGCAAGCAAGTGCCTCCTTATTTCAAGCCAATAAAAAAATGGCTCCTCCTAGTGGATTTCTGACATCTGGGTCCCATGCCATTGTCAACGTAGTCAATAAACGAGAGAATTGCACAACGAGCGGCTGACACCAGGGACCCAGCAGCTCACCCAGTTATTTTTGTTTTGGGCTAATTTGATAAATGCCACTCCAAATCTGGTGTATCTGAGAAATGCCACTGCAATTTCCAAACTTTGAAAAATGCCATTTCATGCCATTTCTAGTGGCATTTTTCAAAGTCTGGAGTGGCGTTTTTCAAAGTTTGCAAACTGCAGTGGCGTTTTTCAAAGTTTGCAAAAATTGCAGTGGCATTTTTCAAAGTTTGGAAATTGCAGTGGCATTTTTATGAATCACCATAATTAGAGTGGCATTTATCTAATTTGTTTTTGAGATGGAAGCAGGGTGTCAACTGGCTGTGCGGGACACTCTGGCCTGTCTAGACAACCTTTTCTTTTATGTTTACCATAGACCAGCCAAGTAGTTCTTTTTTCTTTCTGAAAATGGATAGCCCAGTTCTTTTGTGATTTCTCAAGTAAGTCGCTTTATCAGGCCTGTTGGGCTGCAAATCTTTCAAGACGAGGAGAGCTTCATTCGGCTGGCCGAGAAAATGGCTTATTAGTAATGAGAAATGGGCTGTACATTTTTAAAACACATCAAACCGGCAATTATTTTCAAATATCTTTTTTTCATTTCGAGATTTTAAATTGCATTGATTTTTATGCGTGGACAATTTATTGGATTTTATATTGATATACATTTATTTTTAAAATCAGTCTGAATGTGACTCGAAATTTCGGGATTATAAACAGTTCAGACCGCACCGACATATGCAAAATTTCGTATAATTTTTTAACCGTAGCCGCAATATGGGCTGTAATGCTAACATAAAGAATACGGGCTCCAAAAAACGCATAAGAATTAGCAAATGGGCTGTAAATTATTTGAAATAATGGCAGATGGGCTGTATGCTGTTTTCCACAGATTTGAGGCTTTCCACAGATGGCATGTATACTGTTGGATGTCCATCCAACGGCCGTCGTGCTTCTTCAATCTCTGCTATTCTTGCTCCAGCCGCTCAAACAAGCGCCAGCGGGACTGCCTGCTCCCTCCTCCATGCGGCCGGCTGTGCTGCCGTGCAGGCCTCACCGCCCCACCATACTCCCATCGCTGGCCTAGCCATCCCTCTACTCACCCACACCTGCTATTATTCTTCGGCGACGACAGACGAACTAGTAAACCCTCGTACAGTCGTACTCCCCTCCGCGTGGGAAACAAAAACAACGGCCGAGTCTTCCCTGCCTCTGCGTCGTTCCGTTCCTAGGCCTCGCCGTTGTCCACCGCCCTGGTGCTCTCGGCGTGGCGTGGTCAGCGTGGTCAACGACCGACATGCATCTGAAGTGGACTGTACATGGAGAGGCTGACAGCTGGGTCCATGGCCGCACGCAAGGAAATGCCTCCTTATTACGCGCAAAATAATGATTTCCTCCACCTGACATCTGGGACCCACCGAAACGGCCTCTGTATTATTCCTCCGCCTGACAGCTGGGATCCACCGGACGCCCACCAGTATATCGCAAAAAAAATGTTTGCCCCTGACTGCTGGGACCCACCCGACGGGCCACCGTATTTCGTGAAAAAAACGTTCCCCCTGCTGTCAGCTCGGACCCACCGGAAGTGCCTCCTTATTACGCACAAAAAAGTGAATACCCCCTGCTAGCTGGGACCCACCTTGGTGAGAGGCAGACTTGTGGGCCTACTAAGTTGACGGAGATGGAGGGCTTTATCAACTTAGTCAATATGCACGATTCTAGCTCCAGTGACCGTACGATGTCCATCCAACGACCGTAGTGCTTCTTCAACCTTTGGTCTTCTTGCTCCAGCCGCCCAAACCAGCGCCGGTCGTGCCTCGTGCTCCTGCCTCCCGTGGCCGGCTGCGATGCGGCGGAGGCCTCACCGCCCCTACTACTCCCACCGCTGGCCAGTCCATCCCTCTACTCACCCACACCCCCTATTATTCTGCGGCGACGACAGCCTCACACCGCAGCGAACCAGTGAACCCTCGTACTCCTCTACGCGTGGGCATCCACTACCTCGTCTTCCCCGGCTCCGCGTTGTCCCATTCCTAGGCCTCGCCATTGTCCACCGCCCTGGTGCTCTCGGCGCGGCGTGGTCGTGGTTAAGGAACGGCTTCCATCGGACGTGGACTGTATGTGGAGAGGCTGACAGCTGGGTCTACGGCCGTAGCAAGGAAGTGCCTCCTTATTACGTGCAAAATAATTATTCCTCCACTTGATAGCAGGGACCACCGGACGGGCCACCGTATTTCGCCCCCTGACTGCTGGGACCCACCGCTACATCTTCGCACAAAAGGAAGTGCCTGACAGTCGGGACCCACCTGGTCGAAGCATACGTAGCATTGGCATTCTGGTCGCGAACGTGTACGTACATATATACTGGTGGATGTAGAGGCGCGCACGTGTCGTAGTAGAGGCGGCCAGGGTGTAAGAAAGAAAATACGGCCACGTATGTGTACATACGGGCGGGGTCTCGAACGCCTACTCGCGCATACGTACGGTGAGGGCTCGTTGACATGGCTGGGTCCGAATGGAGAAACAGCGTCGTCGTCGTGCTCATGGGGAGGCAACAGAATGCGTCGTGTTCATGGGGAGGCAACGGAACACATGGGAGCCAACCGGCTGGGTCGGAACGGAATGCGTGGTCGTGTTCATCGGGAGGGCTTGGACGGAACAGGCGATGGAAACGAAGCCTAGCGTACCGCACAACGAAGGAAACAGACCTCCTACATTCGGAACAGGGTCCTGTTGATCGAGAGGGATCTGGCGTACCGCAAAACAGAGGAAACGGACCTCCTACGGTCGAAACGGGGGTCCTGTTGATCGGGAGGGGTGTGGCGTACCGCAAAACGGACGAAACGGACTTGTGTTGGAGCGCTACGGTCGAAACGGGGGTCCTGTACATCGGGAGGGGTGTGGCATACCGCAAAACGGGACTCCACGGGATACTATTCATCTCCACCGTCGACCCCCTCCAGCCTCCACGAGCTACTATTCATCGACCGTCGACCTCCTCCAGCCTCCACCTGCGACTGCTCATCCACGGGCTCCTGTTCATCCAGCCTCCACCGCGTGCTACTCCACCGGCTACTGTTCAACCAGCCCTCTCCACGGGCTCCTGTTCAACCACCCCTCCACGGGCTACTGTTCATCCTGCTCTCCACCATCTACTGTTCATCCTGCCCTCCACGGGGTGGTCCTGTTCATCCAGCCCTCCACGGGGTCCTGTTCATCCAACCCCAACCGACTCGATCGATTGGGGTCCTGTTCATCCAGAGGCAACACCACGGGGTCCTGTTCATCCACCCCCACCGGGAACTGTTCACCCAAACCCCCCGCAACACTCACTGTTCATCCAGAGGCAACATCAATCGGCTTTAGTTAGCAGCAGTAGCAAAGGAATCGCTCGATCGGGTTCAGTTAACAGCCATCGATCGATCGCCCAGGTTCAGTAACGCGTAGCCTGCAGTGCAATCGCTCGGGTTCAGTTAGATCCCAACGCCTCGCTCGGGTTCAGTTAGAGCCAACGCCTCGCACACACACGCGTACATGTATGAGAGAAACGCGCATCGCTCGGCCCCCGACCTCCCACCGTAACCGGGAACTCCCCGAAATTTTCCTCGCCCTCGCTTCTACCACGGTTTTTTTCGTCATGGATGGCCCAAAGAATGTCATGCAGCTGCGTCTCCGGCCCGCCCAGGACGAAAAGCCCATTTTTTGTCATGATTTTTTGTCATAGAAGTAGGAGCCCACCACATCTATGATGATACCGGGTTTTGTCACAATTATCGTCATAGAAGTGTCATATGTATGACAGAAAAAAAATTCGTTCGGCCCAAAATGTCACGGATGTGTCTTTTTTTTGTAGTACCTATGCTAGTTGATTCTTGTTCCCATAAGTTGTTTGCTCACTAAAATCCCTATACATAGGAAGTGGGTTAGAGTGAAATGTGCTAGTCATATTCTTCATGATGCTCTCTTTATGTTTCAATTCTTATATTTTATGTGAGCATCATTGAAATCGTCATGCCTAGCTAGAAAGGCATAAAAGAAAAGCGCTTGTTGGGAGACAACCCAATATTTACCCCTACTGTTTTTGTGTGTTCACATGATTATGCTACTGCAGTAATCATGTTTTATAGCTTATGTTTTGAATATTTGTGAATAGTCAGAACATCATAAAATCTTGAAATTTTTACACAACGAGTAGCAACAAGTTATCTACAGTGTGGTATTTTTTTCATAATTTTTGGAGTTAAAGAAGTATGATTCTTCTTGAATTCTTTACAGACTATCCTGTTTAGACAGATTGCTGTTATGATTGCATTGTTTGCATATGTTTGCTTGTTTAATGATAGGAGTAATAAATATGCAGAGGCATTTAGTAGGCAATATCATATTATAATTTTAGGGATTTTCTACAGTATAGAATGATAAGTTTAGCATGGATTTATACTAACTTATCTCACGAGTTCTTGTTGAGTTTTGTGCGCAGGAAGTTTTTAAGATTTAGGGAAACTGCGATATGAAAGGAATTAAGGAGATACAAAAGATCAAGCTTGGGGATGCCCAAGGCATCCCAAGTTAATATTTCAAGAAGTCTCAAGCGTCTAAGCTTGGGGATGCCCCGGTAGGCATCCCACCTTTCTTCTTCAACAATGATCGGTCAGTTCTGGTTGAACCTAAGTTTTTGCTTCTTCACATGATATGTGCTATCCTTGCAATGTAATTTTATTTTGTTTTGATTGCTGTTTGAATAAAGTACTCAAGATCTGAAATTTTATTTATGAGAATGATTCTTCACATAGTTGCATAATTATTCAACTACTCATTGATCTTCACTTATATCTTTTGGAGTAGTTTGTCATTTGCTCTAGTGCTTCACTTATATCTTTTTAGAGCACGCCGGTAGTTTTATTTTGAAGAAATTGTTGAACTCTCATGCTTCACTTATATCATTTTGAGAGTCTCGAAACAACATGGTAATTTGCTTAGGTTATGAATTTATTCCTAATATGATGGGCATCCAAGAGGGATATAATAAAAACTTTCATAATAAGTGCGTTGAATACTATGAGAAGTTTGATTCCTTGTGATTGTTTTGAGATATAAGGATGGTGATATTAGAGTCATGCTAGTGAGTAGTTGTGAATTTGAGAAATACTTGTGTTAAAGTTTGTGATTCTTGTAGCATGCACGTATGGTGAACCGTTATGTGATGAAGTCGGAGCATGATTTATTTATTGATTGTCTTCCTTATGAGTGGCGGTCGGGGACGAGCGATGGTCTTTTCCTAGCAATCTATCCCCCTAGAAGCATGCACGTAGTACTTTTTTTGATGACTAATAGATTTTTGCAATAAGTATGTGAGTTCTTTATGACTAATGTTGAGTCCATGGATTATACGCACTCTCACCCTTCCACCATTGCTAGCCTCTCTTGTGTCATGCAACTTTCGCCGGTACCATACACCCACCATTACCTTCCTCAAAACAGCCACCATACCTACCTATTATGGCATTTCCATAGCCATTCCAAGATATATTGCCATGCAACTTTCCATCGTTTCATTTATTATGACATGCTTCATCATTGTCATATTGCTTTGCATGATCATGTTGTTGACATCGTATTTGTGGAAAAGCCACCTTCATAATTATTTCATACATGTCACTCTTGATTCATTGCACATCCTCGAGAAACAGTCCATCACTTTTGGGCTAGATTCCTACTTGTTAAAAACAAGATTACAAATTGCTGCGACGACGATGCGGTATCAGTCTTTTGCCACAACTGTACGGATGAAGGGATCCTCAATGCCCTCAACCGACGTTGTATACTGCACTTTGCAGATTTGGCACACATAGTACAGAAGTATTGTACAATGGAAAGCACCTAGAACGCCCAAACAGCTCGGTGGGAACCACCGGCCTTTAAGCTACCCACCGGTCGGGCAAAAAGGATGCACCCTCATGGGGCACCTGATCATCACTACATGGACAAAGAAATCAAGCCCTTAACGGGACATAGAACCGTCCATGATGAATGGCTGGACAAGCCTTGTCAGATACACATGTCGCCAAATTCCGAACCAACACACAACCTTCGGGCATGTTGGATACTCTGGCAGGTGGCTAAGAGCGGTGAGGCAATCCTCACCAACACTACCCAGAGAAGTACCCCTCCGAGGATAATGATCTCAATGTATTCACGGTCTTCGAGACCTTTTCTTCATATAATTGGCATAAAAGGGCGCTCTGGGACCTTGCCGAATTTAACCAAGTAGCCGCAATAAACCCTTGGAACGACATGGCGATAACCTTCAACGCCACTCACGAACCACGGACCTCTGATTAGTCCGAGCACCAGCCGCCTTAGTCCTAAACCCAATTGTGGACGGCTTTTGGCTTACTAAAGTGCTCATGGACGGAGGTAGCGGATTAAATCTCATTTACGAGGACACGCTCGACCAAATGCAAATAGACAAGAGCCGCATCGAACAGAGTTGTACAACCTTTCAAGGTATTATCCCCAGCCGAGAAGCACAGTGTTCGGGAAAAATAAAACTGGATGTGGTGTTTGGCACGCCTGAGAACTACAGGCCTAAAGAATTAATCTTCTAGGTGGAACCTTCCAACAGTGGATATCATGCCCTGTTAGGGCGAGACGCTTTCACATGATTTCAAGCCATACCTTATTACGGGTACATGAAACTCAAAATGCCCGGGCCCAACGGAGACATCACTGTCGCCAGTGATCCAGACATAGCACTCCGGGCCGAAAACAAAACCACATCCCTGGCCCTTGAGGCACTATCTGAGGCCCTCGCGGCCGAGGAGCTCACAGCTCTGCGTTCCACAATGGATAGAGATGACGTAATTCTAGATAAAAGACCTAAATCCACTTCTTTCAAGCCAGCAGACGAAATAGTCAAATTCCAAGTCCATCCAACGGATCCCAACAAAACAACAGCCATTGGGGCACAACTGGATTCGGCGGTCGACGCTGCTCTAAGAGCATTCCTGCGAGAGAATTGGGACATTTTCGCCTGGCAGCCTTCGGATATGCTAGGAATCCCACGCAGACTGGCCGAACACAGCCGCAATATAATGAAGGGGTTCAAGCGAGTTAAGCAAGCGCTACAGCGATTTTCCGAACCCAAGTGGCAAGCTATGGGGGAGGAGCTAGCCAAACTACTTGAAGCCGGGTTTATTCGAGAAATAAAACACCCAGAGTGGCTAGCAAACCTGGTCATGGTGCCAAAGAAGGACAAATCATGGCGCCTTTGTGTCGATTTTAAATACCTTAATAAAGCCTGCCCTAAGGACCCCTTCCCACTGCCCCGCATTGACCAAATCATTGATGCAACTACAAGACACGATTCACTGTGTTTCCTCAACGCATACTCCGGATACCATCAGATTAAGATGAAGGAATCCGATCTGGCCACAACGGCATTTATCACTCCGTATGGGCTGATGACCCACAAGTATAGGGGATCTATCATAGTCCTTTCAATAAGTAAGAGTGTCGAACCCAACGAGGAGCAGAAGGAAATGATAAGCGGTTTCCAGCAAGGTATTCTCTGCAAGTACTGAAATAAGTGGTAACAGATAGTTTTGTGATAGGATAATTTGTAACAAGCAACAAGTAACAAAAGTAAATAAAGTGCAGAAAGGTGGCCCAATCCTTTTGTAGCAAAGGACAAGCCTAGACAAACTCTTATATGATGTAAAGCGCTCCCGAGGACACATGGGAATATCGTCAAGCTAGGTTTCATCACGTTCATATGATTCACGTTCGGTACTTTGATAATTTGGTATGTGGGTGGACCGGTGCTTGGGTGCTGCCCTTACTTGGACAAGCATCCCACTTATGATTAACCTCTATTTCAAGCATCCGCAACTACAACAAAATTATTAAGGTAAACCTAACCGTAGCATGAAACATATGGATCCAAATCAGCCCCTTACGAAGCAATGCATAAACTAGGGTTTAAGCTTCTGTCACTCTAGCAACCAATCATCTACTTATTCCTTCCCAATGCCTTCCTCTAGGCCCAAATAATGGTGAAGTGTCATGTATTCGACGTTCACATAACACCACTAGAGGAGAGACAACATACATCTCATCTAAATATCGAACGAATACCAAATTCACATGACTACTAATAGCAAGACTTCTCACATGTCCTCAGGAACAAAAGTAACTACTCACAAGCCATAAACATGTTCATAATCAGAGGGGTATTAATATGCATATAGGATCTGAACATATGATCTTCCACCAATTAAACCAACTAGCATCAACTACAAGGAGTAATTAACATTTAACACTACTAGCAACCTACTAGCACCAATCCCGGACTTGGAGACAAGAATTGGATACAAGAGATGAACTAGGGTTTTGAGATGAGATGGTGCTGATGAAGATGTTGATGGAGATTGCCCTATCCCGATGAGAGGAGCATTAGTGATGATGATGGCAATGATTTCCCCCTCCGGGTGGGAAGTTTCCCTGGCAGAACAGCTCTGCCAGAACCCTAGATTGGTTCCGCCAAGGTTCCGCCTCGTGGCGGCGGAGTTTCATCCGAGAAGATGGCTTATGATTTTTTTCCATCGAAAGACTCCATATAGCACAAGATGGCCACCGGAGGGCCACCAGGGGGCCCACGAGGTAGGGGGCGCGCCCAGGGGGGTAGGGTGTGCCCCCACCCTCGTGGGCAGGGTGTGGCCCCCCTGGTGAGTTTCTCCCCCAGCTGCCGGCATTCTCCCTCTTTATGTAAACCTTGTAAAATAAGAGAGAATAGGCATAAGTATTGTGACATAATGTGTAATAACAGCCCATAATGCAATAAATATTGATATAAAAGCATGATGCAAAATGGACGTATCAACTCCCCCAAGCTTAGACCTCGCTTGTCCTCAAGCGAAAAATATGTCCACATGTTTAGAGATAAAGGTGTCGATAAAAATAAAATACGGACATGAGGGCATCATGATCATTCTTAGAACAGCAACTCATATAATTCTTTGTCATATAATCTCTAATGCTAGAGTAATAATTCAATCACAATATCAAGTATGAATCGTAAAGTTCATTGAAAACTAACAAACTACAATCTCAGTCATTGAAGCAATTGCAATTTATCATAACATAGGAAAGAGTCAATGAGGGAGTCCTGGATTAGGGGTGTTCGGGTTGCCGGACTATACCTTCAGCCGGACTCCGGGACTATGAAGATACAAGATTGAAGACTTCGTCCCGTGTTCGGATGGGACTTTCCTTGGCGTGGAAGGCAAGCTTGGCGATGCGGATATTCAAGATCTCCTACCATTGTAACCGACTCTATGTAACCCTAACCCTATCCGGTGTCTATATAAACCGGAGGGTTGTAGTCCGTAGGACAACTTCATCAACTCCATAAACAACAATCATACCATAGGCTAGCTTCTAGGGTTTAGCCTCCTTGATCTCGTGGTAGATCTACTCTTGTACTACCCATATCATCAATATTAATCAAGCAGGACGTAGGGCTTTACCTCCATCGAGAGGGCCCGAACCTGGGTAAAGCATCGTGTTCCCTGTCTCCTGTTACCATCCGGCCTAGATGCACAGTTCAGGAACCCCTACCCGAGATCCGCCGGTTTTGACACCGACATTGGTGCTTTCATTGAGAGTTCCTCTGTGGCGTCGCCTTTAGGCCCGATGGCTCCTTCAATCATCAACAATGATGCGGTCTAGGGTGAGACTTGTCTCCCCGGACGGATCTTCGTCTTCGGCGGCTTCGCTCTGCGGCCCAATTCGCTTGGCCACCTGGAGCAGATCGAAAGCTACGCCCCTGACCATCAAGTCAGGCTTGGAAGCTTAAACTACACGGCTAACATCCGCGGAGACTTGATCTTCGACGGGTTCGAGCCACGGCCAAGCGCGCCGCACTATCTCGAGGGGCATGATCTAGCTCTACCTCCGGACAGTGTCCTGGAGGCCGCACACGCATCGGTTCCGACCTCTAATTTGGAGCCTATTGCGCCAATCGAGGACGAGCGGTTGGACGCCACCTCGGGGGCTTCGATCTCAAAGGCGATCGAGCCGAACGCTAGCCCTGCACTCTGCATGATCAATGACTCCGAGGATCCGGACTCCTCCCCGGACTCCGAACCCCCCGCGCCCCTGCCAATCGAATCCGATTGGGCGCCGATAATGGAGTTCACCGCTGCAGACATCTTTCAGCACTCGCCTTTTGGCGACATCCTGAATTCTCTCAAGTCTCTCTCTTTATCTGGAGAGCCCTGGCCGGACTATGGTCAGCGAGGGTGGGATACGGACGATGAAGAAATTCAAAGCCCACCCACCACCCACTTTGTAGCCATTGTCGACGATTTAACCGACATGCTTGACTTCGGCTCCGAAGACATCGACGGTATGGACGACGATGTAGGAGACGAACAGGAACCAGCACCTGTAGGGCGCTGGAAGGCCACCTCGTCATATGACATATATATGGTGGATACTCCAAAAGATGGAGACGGCGATGGAACAGTGGGGGATGACGCCCCCAAGAAGCAGCCAAAGCGCTGGCGTCAGCGGCGCCGCTCTAAATCCCGCCAAAGCAAAAATGGTGATTCCGGCATGGGAGATAATACTACCCCGGATAGCGCCGAAGAACACCCACCTCAGCAAGATTCGGCACAGGAAGATGGAGAAGCCAGCCCTCATGAGAGAGCGGCAGACCGAGAGGTCGAGGATGATAACTATATGCCTCCCTCCAAAGACGAGGCAAGCCTCGATGACGACGAATTCGTCATACCATCAGACCCCGCCGAACAAGAGAGTTTTAGACGCAGGCTTTTAGCCACGACAAGCAGCCTCAAGAAAAAGCAGCAGCAGCGTAGAGCTGCCCAAGATTTGCTAGCTGACAGATGGACTGAAGTCCTTGCGGCCGAAGAGTATGAACTCGAACGCCCCTCCAAGAGTTACGCAAAGCACAGGCCGCTACCCCGATCAGAGGAGGAAGCACCTACATCACCAGCGCATGACATGGCAGACCGGCCACCTCGCGGCCGCGACAGAGAGGTCTCTCGGCCCTCCACCCAAGCCATGCCCCGATGCCGCTCAACTAAGGCACGGGAAAATGCGCCACACCTGCGAGACGTACTGGAGGACAAGGCAAGACAAACAAGATCGATCTACGGATCGCGCAGGCGCCCTACAGCACGTAATGATGATCTTCACTCCGGATACAACAAATCCGGCCGGGCCGAACACAACAGACATAGCTCTTCCGACCTGCATCGTGATATAGCCCAGTACAGAGGCGCCGCACACCCGCTATGCTTCACGAATGAAGTAATGGAACATAAAATCCCAGAGGGTTTCAAACCCGTAAACATCGAATCATATGATGGCACAACAGACCCGGCAGTATGGATCGAGGATTATCCCCTTCACATCCACATGGAATGCGGCGATGATCTACACGCCATCAAATACCTCCCGCTCAAACTTATAGGACCGGCCCGGCATTGGCTTAACAGCTTGCCAGCAGACTCAATCGGTTCTTGGGAGGACCTGGAAGCCACATTCCTCGACAACTTCCAGGGCACTTACGTGCGACCACCGGATGCTGATGACTTAAGCCACATAATTCAGCGGCCAGAGGAATCAGCCAGACAATTCTAGACACATTTCCTAACAAAGAAAAACCAGATAGTTGACTGTCCGGACGTAGAGGCCCTAGCAGCCTTCAAGCATAACATCCGCGACGAATGGCTTGCCCGGCACTTGGGACAGGAAAAGCCGAAATCTATGGCAGCCCTCACGACACTCATGACCCACTTTTGCGCGGGAGAAGACAGCTGGCTAGCTCGCAGTAACAACTTATCAAAGAACCTCGGTAATTCAGATACCAAGGACAAAAGTGGCAGGACACGTCGGAATAAGCAAAAATGCCGCGTTAGCAGCGACAGCAATGAAGACACGGCAGTCAATGCCAGATTCAAAGGCTATAAATCCGGTCAGCGGAAAAAGCCATTCAAAAAGAATACTCAGGGCCCGTCCAGTTTGGACCGAATACTCGACCGCTTGTGCCAAATACGTGGCACCCCTGAAAGGCCAGCCAATCACACTAACAGAGATTGTTGGGTGTTCAAGCAGGCAGGCAAATTAAGAGACGAAAACAAAGACAAGGGGCTGCACAGCGATGACGAGGAGGAGCCCAAGCCGCCGAACAACAATGGATAGAAGGGCTTTCCCCCACAAGTGAGGACGGTGAACATGATATAGGCAACCCACATTCCCAAGAGGGAGCGGAAGCGTGCGCTACGGGACGTATACGCGATGGAGCCAGTCGCCCCAAAGTTCAACCCATGGTCCTCCTGCCCGATCACTTTTGATCGAAGGGACCATCCCACTAGAATCCGTCATGGCGGCTTCGCCGCATTGGTTCTTGACCCAATCATCGACGGATTTCATCTCACCAGAGTCCTCATGGACGGCGGCAGTAGCCTGAACCTGCTTTATCAGGATACAGTGCAGAAAATGGGCATAGATCCCTCAAGGATTAAGCCCACAAAAACGACCTTTGAAGGCGTTATACCAGGTGTAGAAGCCGACTGTACAGGCTCAGTAACACTTGATGTGGTCTTCGGAACCCCGGACAATTTCCGAAGCGAAGAGTTAATCTTCGATATAGTCCCGTTTCGCAGTGGCTATCACGCCCTACTCGGACGAACCGCATTTGCAAAGTTCAATGCGGTGCCGCACTACGCATATCTCAAGCTCAAGATGCCAGGCCCTCGAGGAGTAATCACGGTCAACGGAAACACCGAACGCTCCCTCCGTACGGAGGAGCACACGGCGGCTCTCGCAGCGGAAGTACAAAGTAGCCTTCTTAGGCAACTTCTCCAGTCCGGCCGTTAAAAAGCCACACACTGCCAAGCGCACCCGGAGTAACCCACAGCAGGACCGCCTGGCACACTATGAGCAAGCGTAGCAATGCGGCCCCAACCCCAGCTCTCGTGACATAGCAAAACTAGTACCTCGCGTACATAACTACGCCCTTGAAATACCATGGGCACAGGGGAAGGGGCACAGTAACAGCACGCCCAAAATACGGCTTAAAACGTATTAGGGGCTGCCGGATTCTTTTTTTAATTTTTTCTTACTTTCAGGACTCCATACTTCGGATGACCTGTTCGGCAATTCGACTGCCGCACAAACGATCCAAGATCCAGGGAGGCAGACAAGCCATGCCGCATTATGGAACTCCCAGGTGGTCTCTGTTACGAGCGGTATACCTGTTTTAAATACAATTCCGTGGCCTGCCCCTGGTCAGGACATACTAAATAGTCCAATATCTTTTGCTTACCGCACTATTTTTATCGTTCGGCTTTGATAAATAGCCTCTCTATAAACAATGCATAGCTTTCTGTCTATTTTTTGCATTATCATCTTTTCATATATATGTTTATGACATGTCGCACACGTACACTATGGTACGGCAAAATACGCCAGGGGCTTTAGTACCCATAAATATGGCGTGAGAAGTTCGTACACTTTCACAAGTGCGGCACCCCCGAACTTATAGCACTATATGCATCGGCTCCGAATCATGATTTGGGTCAATAGTTGGGTTTGCCCGGCTCCTATGTTTTGGTGCCTTACGTTCCGCTATATCGGCTAAGGTAGCACTAAGAGAACCACTGCGATTGTGCCCCGGTTGAGCTGGGTTAAGCACCTCAGTGGAGAAAGCTAAAACTGACTGTCATGATGTGGCGAGAGATCGGTCGCTGTTCGAGAGGTTTTTCGAGTCCCTAAAGGCTTATGCCACTTCGAGCGAGCAGCTGGCTTTGTCCGGCCAAGGCGTGGATAGCGCCCCGAACTCGGTCTCCCGAACTAGGGGCTTCGCCGAAATTTAAAATTATTGAGTTCTATGGCTAAGTGAGAGTGTTCAAGCATTATAGTCCGATTGCCTGGTTCGTTGTGCTGAGCGCCTCCCTCGAAGGACCCAACTATGGGAAAAAGAGCGCTCAGGTTTATCCCGAACACCCCGGCACTAGTGGCAAGGGGGCAGACGCCGACGACTGGCCATCTCTCAATTTTTTGATGAACGGCCGCATAGAAAGTAATATTTTAAATTCAACAAGCATTGCTTGGCGCATATGAACAAGTTTTCAGCGCACAGGATAAACATGAGCGAGTTCATTCAAAAATTACATCCTTGGTACATTCATCTGCCACAAGGCGGGCACCCGCAAGAACATCCTTATAGTAGTTCTCGGGCTTGCGATGCTCCTTCCCCGGCGGCGGCCCGTCCCTCACAAGCTTCTCACCATCCAGCTTACCCAGTGCACCTTTGCACGGGCAAGGGCCCTACTGGCACCTTCGATGCAGACGGAGTGCTTGATGACCTCGAGCCTTGGACAGGCCTCCACTAGTCGCCGCACTAGCCCGAAGTAGCTCCCAGGCAGGGCCTCTCCGGGCCACAGCCGAACTATGAAGCCCCTCATGGCCTGTTCAGCCGCCTTGTGGAGCTCGACCAGCTGTTTGTGCTGGTCGCTCAAGGGCACAAGGTGTCCGGCCTCAGCATATTGAGACCAGAACACCTTCTCCGTCGAGCTGCCCTCTTCGGCTCGGTAGAATGTGGCGGCGTCGGATACACTGCGGGGAAGATCTGCGAATGCCCCTGGAGAACTCCGGATTCGGGTAAGTAACAAGTACTTTACTTTTATACTTCTGCTTTGCATAAAGAATGCCTTACCCGCTGCTATCTTTTTCATCTCCTCCAACTCTTGGAGGGCCTTTTGGGCTTCGGCCTTTGCAGACTTGGCAGTCTCAAGGGCCGCCGCGAGCTCGGACGCTTGCGTCTTGGACTCAAGCTCCAAACTCTCATGTTTTTTCATGAGAGCCTGAAGCTCCTGCTGCGCCTCGCCGACCTGGGCCTCAAATTTCTCTCGCTCGGTGCACTCCGCGGCCGTTTTCTTTTCGGCCTCGGACAGCGCCTGCTTGAGGGTCGCCACCTCAGTCGTGGCCCCTACAATAAGCAGTACAATCCTGTTATTTTTTGCAATCACGCCTCTCTATAGGCACCTTTTTATAAGGTATTTCTTACCTTCTTTCTCCTCGAGCTGCTGCTTGGCAAGGCCAAGCTCTTGCTCGGACCGCTCAAGTCCCTGTTTTAGGGTATCCACCTCTGCAGTCAGTGCGGCGGTGGCTAGCAGCGAAGCCTGCATACGCATATTGACTCTTTGTTGTTAGACTCCTGCGAAATTTAATAGATCCTCAATTCGACTTTTCTTCCCGAATGCCAAACAGAGCATCAGGGGCTACTGTCTATGCGGTTATATTTTTACATATTTTTTACTTACCTCGAAGCCTATTAGAAGGCTACCGCAAGCTTCAGTCAGTCCGCTCTTGGCGGACTGAACCTTCTGGATCATCGTACTCATGATAGTACGGTGCTCCTCGTCGATGGAGGCGTCGTCAAGCACCTCTAGCAGATTGTCCGGCACCTCCGGTTGGATGGAGGTTGCCGGCTCAGAAGGCTTACTCCTCTTGGAAGGAGTTCGCCTACCGCGGTCCGGAACTGTTGTAGATTCCGGTGCGGTGTCCGGCTCAAAGCCAGACTTGGAGCCCTGGGGGGCCTTATCCCCTTCACTCCTAGAGTCCGGGAGGTTGCCTTGCGGCTCCTCCGGGACCGCCTCCTCCTGCCTCGGAGCTCGTCGCGACGCCACCTCGGCGTCCTCCATGGTGTGGGGGGAGACAGCGGGCGGAACTGAGTTCACATCCGATGAATTCAGGGAGCCGCTCGACGACTCGTCGAGTCCGGCCCGGGGCGGACTGCATAATTATATTCGACATTAGGGAAAGTTGTGCAACAAAGGAACGTCATGAGTTACTCTGATATCCGAACTTACGATTTCGCCGGACGCTTGGCCCTGTCTGGCCACTCCTCTTCGTCCTCTTCGGCGCCGGGGGAGTAGTCCGGCGGAGGGGTCTTCCTCTTCCTGGACCCTCTGGCCTCCCCCGTTGGGGCGGCCTTCCTTTTCTTTCCTTCCCCCGCTGGAGGGGGAGAGGTTGCTTCTTCCTCCTCCTCGTTTTCACGGGAGGAGAACGTCTCGGACTCGTCGGATGACGAGTCCGACACCACCATATTATGGGAACTCTTTCGAGTCCCCGTGGCCTTCTTCTTCTTGGCCTTCTTCTCCGACACCACATAAGGCACCGGAGCCAGCAGCTTCACCAGTAGAGCTGGAGCTGGGTCTTCGGGCAGCGGAGCCGGACAGTTAATCGGTCCGGACATCGCCCGCCAAGCCTGTCAAAGGCAAGGGAGTTTAGATCCCGCATAGAGTCAAACTATGAAAAAAGCTTAACATCCTGTAAAAGGTGTAGATGGCTTACCTCGCTAGCGTGACGCTGTGAGCTGTATCCGCGGTCCTCGGAAGCGGATGCGGGAGCCTCGGCGCCCTTGAATAGCATCTTCCAGCCGTCTTTGTACGTTGTGTCGAAGAGCCTGTTGAGGGTTTGATGCTACGCCGGTCAAACTCCCACAGATTAAAATCCCGTTGTTGGCATGGGAGGATCCGGCAGACGAGAATAACCTGGATTACATTAACAAGCCGGATTGGCTTGTTCACTAGGGACAGGATGCATGTTTGCAATCCGGTCACCTCTTTTTCGTCACCCCACGACAGGCCCGTCTTTCCAGTACACAAGCCGCATGGGGGGTCCGGATCGGAACTCGGGGGTTGCCGTCCATTTCGGATCGCGCGGCTCGGTGATGTAAAACCACCCGGATTGCCATCCCTTTAGGGTCTCCACAAAAGAGCCCTCGAACCATAGGACGTTGGCCATCTTGCCCACCATGGCGCCTCCACACTCCGCCTGGCTGCCGCGCACCACCTTGGGCTTGACGTTGAAGGTCTTGAGCCAGAGGCCGAAATGGGGGCGGACGCGGAGAAAAGCCTCACACACGATAATAAACGCCGAGATGTTGAGGATGAAGTTCGGGGCCAGATCGTGGAAATCCAGGCCATAGTAGAACATGAGCCCCCGGACAAATGGGTGGAGTGGAAAACCCAGTCCGCGGAGGAAGTGGGGGAGAAATACTACCCTCTCATGGGGCCTTGGGGTGGGGAGAAGCTGCCCCTTTTCGGGAAGCCAGTGCGCGATGTCCTTGGACAGGTATCCGGCCTTCCTTAGCTTCTTGACTTGGCCCTCCGTGACGGAGGAGACCATCCACTTGCCTCCCGCTCCGGACATTGCTGGAGAAGGTTGAGGTGGGAAGTGCAGGCTTGGGTGCTGGAGCTCAAGTGCGCAGGAGATGGATAGGCAAAGGAGGAAGAAGGCGTAGGTAAAAAGGTGGATCCTTATCCCCTTATATGGGCGGATGTGGTTGTGCATCCCCACCTACCTAGTAAAACTCGCTTGCCTCCCAAGCATCGTGATAAGTGGCGCGGTTGGGTTACCCACGTCCGTATTGATGAGAATCCTGTAAAGGGGGGGTACACGATCTCTGCTTTGACAAGATGTGCCAAGGAAACCGGGGGGGGGGGGGTACACGATCTCTGCTTTGACAAGACGTGCCAAGGAAACCGCCTCGCAAAACACGCTGAGGTGGAAAAGTAAAAACGATTCGAGTAAAGGACTTGGCCGTAGTGTGATGACGCACTGCGGAATACGTCGGTAGGTTTGATTTGTGTTAATATTATTCTCTCTATGGCAATATGTGGAAGCTTCTTTTGCAGAGCCGGACACTACTCTTGGTGTTTACAATCTTCTATGAAGGACTTGGAGGAGGAACCCGCCTTGCAATGTCGAAGACAATTTGCGCGCCGGACTCGTCGTCATTGAAGCCTAGTTCAGGGGCTACTGAGGGAGTCCTAGATTAGGGGGTGTTCGGGTTGCCGGACTATACCTTCAGCCGGACTCCAGGACTATGAAGATACAAGATTGAAGACTTCGTCCCGTGTTCGGATGTGACTTTGCTTGGCGTGGAAGGCAAGCTTGGCGATGCGGATATTCAAGATATCCTACCATTGTAACCGACTCTATGTAACCCTAACCCTATCCGGTGTCTATATAAACCGGAGGGTTCTAGTCCGTAGGACAACTTCATCAACTCCATAGACAACAATCATACCATAGGCTAGCTTCTAGGGTTTAGCCTCCTTGATCTCGTGGTAGATCTACTCTTGTACTACCCATATCATCAATATTAATCAAGCAGGACGTATGGTTTTACCTCCATCGAGAGGGCCCGAACCTGGGTAAAACATCGCGTTCCCTGTCTCCTGTTACCATCCAACCTAGACGCACAGTTCGGGACCCCCTACCCGAGATCCGCCGGTTTTGACACCGACAGTCAATGTATAAGAGCTTTTCAGCAAGTCCACATACTCAACTATCATATAGTCTTTCACAATTGCTGACACTCATGCGATACTTATGGGTATGGAGTTTTAATCGGACACAGACAAAGATAGGGGCTTATAGTTTTTCCTTCCAACGTTTTACCTCAAGGGTAATGTCAACAGTAATAGTTCATGAAAACTCACATCCAATTAGCCATATATACCAGGATCTTTCCAACATATTGTGCTTGCTAAAGGATAAAGTGTAAAAAGGAAGGGTGAAAATCACCATGACTCTTATGCAATGTAGGAGATAAAAGTAAAAGATCGGCCCTTCGCAGAGGGAAGCAAAGGTTGTCATGCGCTTTTATGGTTGAATGCACAAAATCTTAATGCGAAAGAACATCACTTTATATTGCCCCTTGTGATATGGACCTTTATTATGCAGTCTGTCACTTTTATTACTTCCATATCACACGATCGTATAAAGCTTATTTTGTCCACACCAATCAATCATACATATTTAGAGAGCAATTTTTATTGCTTGCACCGATGACACTTACTTGATGGATCTTACTCAATCCATAGGTAGATATGGTGTACTCTTATGGCAAGACTGGTTTAAGGGTATTTGGAAGCACAAGTAGTATCTCTACTTGGTGCAATGAATTTGGCTAGCATGAGGGGAAAGGCAAGATCATCATGTTGGAAGATCCAAGACAATATAATTCATTACAGATGTAAGAAAACATAACCCATTATGTTGTCTTCCTTGTCCAATGTCAACTCTTTAGCATGTCATATTTTAATGAGTGCTCACAATCATAAAAGATGTCCAAGATAGTATATTTATATGTGAAGACCTCTCTTTCTTTATTACTTCCTATTAATTGCAACGATGACCAAAACTATGTTTGTCAACCCTCAACAACTTTTGTTCATCATACTCTTTCTATGTGAGCTCATTACTCTCCATAAGATTCACATGATCTCTTTGTTTCTTTTTATTTCTTTCTCTTTTCTTTTATTCACTTAGGATCATGGTAAAATAATCAAGCCCTTGACTCAACACTAATCTTTATTATATAGCTCACGGACTCGATTACATAGAAGGATAATAAAGCAAAACTCACGACTGGATCATACTAAGAACTTTTATTCTACTAGATCAAGATATTACCAAAAGGATCGAACTAAGAAAAATGGTAAATATAAAAGTGATGGTGATACAATACCGGGGCACTCCCCCAAGCTTGGCAGTTGCCAAGTGGAGTGCCCATACCCATGTGATTATGTCTCCTTTGTTGGTGAAGAAGGTGGGGATGCTGATGATGGATAGTCGCACATTGAGCGTAGGAGGTCTTCTAACTTGCGGATAATGACCTTGAGTGCGATGATGTGCTCCTTCACCAAAATATTTTCACGTGTGAGATACTTATTTTGTATACGAGCTAACTGAATCATCTTGAAAGCTTCGATTTCTGTTGGGGTAAGAAGGTTGTGATCCAGTTGAAGGGTGTCTTCTGTTGCCGGAACTTGGTCCTCCATGGCCTTCTTGATCCTTTCATTCTTGTTGGCCTCCATGGGCTCTTCTCTCTTCAGCTCTATCTTCATTAGCCAAGCATCGTTACCCTCATGGTTGCAGGAGGAGGGAGATGACATAATGCCTGGCCTTGACAACCCTGACAGAAAACAGCTCGAAACAAAGACAAGAGATTTTTGCGTGATACGAGAGTCAAAAACCCCGGGAGATTATATAATGAATTGTTACCGACCAAAATATGTATTGTGTAAGAAAACGGAGTCCGGAGAGCACACAAGGTGCCCACGAGGTAGGGGGCGCCCAGTAGGGTAGGGCACGCCCTCCACCCTTGTGGAGCCCTCGTGTCCTTCCCGAACTGCTGCTTATTTTTCTATTTTTCCAAATATTCCAAAACGGAGAAATATTGCCTTAAAAATTGTTTTGGAGTCGGTTTACTTACCGTACCACATACCTATTCCTTTTCGGAGTCTAAATCGTTCCGGAAAGTGTCCCTTATGCATTCCTCCGGGGTTATGGTTTCAATAACATTGGTTTCAACATTTATGGGATTACCTGAGATATAATGTTTGATTCTTTGACCGTTCACCACCTTCGGGTTTGTGCCTTCGAAGTTGTTGATTTTTATGGCACCGGAACGGTAGACCTCCTCGATAACGTAAGGACCTTCCCATTTAGAGAGAAGCTTTCCTGCAAAAAAAAATCTTAAACGAGAGTTGTATAGCAATACATAATCACCTACATTAAACTCACGCTTTTGTATCCTTTTGTTATGCCATCTTTTAACCTTTTCTTTAAACAACTTGGCATTTTCATAGGCTTGGGTTCTCCATTCATCAAGTGAGCTAATATCAAATAACCTCTTCTCACCGACAAGTTTAAAATAAACATTAAGTTCTTTAATAGCCCAATAAGCCTTGTGTTCTAGTTCGAGAGGTAAGTGACATGCTTTTCCATAGACCATTTTATACGGAGACATACCCATAGGATTTTTATATGCAGTTCTATAGGACCATAATGCATCATCAAGTTTCTTGGACCAATTCTTTCTAGACCTATTAACAGTCTTTTGCAAAATTAATTTGAGTTCTCTATTACTCAATTCTACTTGACCACTAGACTGAGGGTGATAAAGAGATGCAATTCTATGATTAACACCATATTTGGCAAGCATTTTACGGAAAGCACCCTGAATAAAATGTGAACCACCATTAGTCATTAAATATCTAGGGACACCAAATCTTGGAAAAATAACTTCTTTAAGCATTTTAATAGAAGTGTTATGATCAGTACTACTAGTTGGAATAGCTTCTACCCACTTAGTAACGTAATCAACATCAACTAAAATATGTGTATATCCATTAGAGGAAGGAAAGGGTCCCATATAGTCAAAGCCCCAAACATCAAATGGTTCAATAACAAGTGAATAATTCATAGGCATTTCTTGACGTCTACTAATATTACCAATTCTTTGACATTCATCACAAGATAAGACAAACTTACGGGCATCCTTGAAGAGAATAGGCCAATAAAACCAGATTGCAATACCGTATGTGCAGTTCTATCTCCAGCATGGTGTCCTCCATAAGCTTCGGAGTGACACTTGCGTAGGATCTGTTCCTGTTCATGCTCAGGTACACAACGTCTAATAACACCACCAACTCCTTCTTTATAAAGATGTGGGTCATCCCAAAAGTAATGCCTCAAATCATAGAAGAACTTTTTCTTTTGCTGGTATGTGAAACTAGGTGGTATAAACTTAGCAACAATGTAATTAGCACAATCAGCATACCATGGAGCAGTATGATAAGCATTTATGACATTTAATTGCTCATCAGGAAAGCTATCATAAATAGGTAGTGGGTCATCAAGAAAATTTGTCTGCAAAGGGATTCTCAGCTCCTTTTCTATCAACAATATGCAAATCAAATTCTTGTAGCAAGAGAACCCATCTAATAAGTCTAGGTTTAGCATCTTTCTTTTCCATAAGATATTTAATAGCAGCATGATTAGTGTGAATAGTTACTTTAGAATCAACAATATAAGGTCTAAACTTATCACAAGCAAATACAACTGCTAAGAATTCCTTTTCAGTGGTAGCATAATTTCTTTGAGCATTGTCAAGGGTTTTACAAGCATATTGAATAACATTTAGTTTCTTATCAACTCTTTGTCCTAGAACAGCACCTATAGCATAATCACTAGCATCACACATACTTTCAAAGGGTAAATTCCATTCAGGTGGCTAAACAATAGGTGCAGAAATTAATGCTTTCTTAAGTATTTCAAATGCTTCTACACAATCATCATCAAAGACAAATGGTATATCTTTTTGTAATAAATTAGTCAGAGGCCGAGAAATTTTTGAGAAGTCCTTAATGAACCTCCTATAAAAACTGGCATGACCAAGGAAACTTCTTATACCTTTAATGTCCTTGGGACATGGCATCTTTTCAATAGCATTAACTTGGCTTTATCAACTTCAATACCTCTTTCAGAAACTTTATGCCCCAAGACAATACCTTCATTAACCATAAAGTGGCACTTTTCCCAATTCAAGGCAAGATTAGTTTCTTCACATCTCTGCAAAACTCAATCAAGGTTGCTCAAGCAATCATCAAAAGAAGATCCATAGACGGAAAAGTCATCCATGAAAACCTCACAAATCTTTTCACAAAAGTTAGAGAATATAGCCATCATGCATCTTCGAAAGGTAGCAGGTGCATTACATAAACCAAAAGGCATATGTCTATAAGCAAAAGTACCAAAAGGGCATGTAAAAGTAGTCTTTGATTGATCTTTGGCTAACACAGGTATTTGAGAGAAACCATAATAACCATCTAGAAAGCAAAAATGTGTATGTTTGGACAATCTTTCTAGCATTTGATCGATAAAAGGTAAGGGGTAATGAACTTTTTTAGTAGCCTTATTTAATTTGCGGAAATAAATTACCATCCTATACCCTGTAATAATTCTTTGAGGAATCAATTCATCTTTATCATTAGGAACAACAGTAATACCTCCCTTCTTAGGGACACAATGGACAGGTGTCGGTGTCAAAACCGGTGGATCTCGGGTAGGGGGTCCCGAACTATGCGTCTAAGGCGGATGGTAACAGGAGGCAAGGGACACGGTGTTTACCCAGGTTCGGGCCCTCTTGATAGAGGTAATACCCTACGTCCTGCTTGATTGTTCTAGATGATATGAGTATTACAAGAGTTGATCTACCACGAGATCAGAGGGGCTAAACCCTAGAAGCTAGCCTATGGCATGATTGTCTGTTGTCCTACGGACTAAAACCCTCCGGTTTATATACACACCAGAGTGGGCTAGGGTTACACAAGGTCAGTTACAAAGGAGGAGATATACATATCTGTATTGCCTAGCTTGCCTTTCACGCCAAGTAAAGTCCCATCCGGACACGAGACGAAGTCTTCAATCTTGTATCTTCATAGTCCAACAGTCCGGCAAAGGATATAGTCCGTCTGTCCGGAGACCCCCTAATCCAAGACTCCCTCAGTAGCCCCCGAACCAGGCTTCAATGACGTCAAGTCCGGCACGCAGTATTGTCTTCGGCATTGCAAGGCGGGTTCTTGTCGGATTTTGAATGTTTGTCAAGCAGTGTCCGGACCCATAAATGTTGGATTTCTTGGCATCTGCGCCCAATAAGGGCTATCCTCCATGCGTCGAATGAATACGCGGAGCCAGGGCATTTTTACATTCACCCCCTAGCCAGCTAAATAAATCGTCTATTAAAGGGATGGGGATTCTTAGATCCAATCCATACCACCCTCCCACAGCGAGAATCCATCGGAACGTGCTTCGGAAAAATCCATTCCAACATGGCCGACCACCGCAGCTCCTCCTCCCGCCCCCGTAGCCATAAGCCTGGTGATTGGGAGAGATGTTCCGTCCCACACAGTCGATTAGTCGAACTGCAGACTCAGGGATTCCTCCCTCCAGGGTATATGGTTCCCGTCCGAGCCGGGCTCGCCACCTATAATGGCGGGGAGCAAGCGGAGAGCTTCCCCAGCCCCTCTACGGGGGAACGGGTGTGCCTTGTTCCCTACTTATTATGGGGACTTGGATTTCCAATTCATTCGTTCCTCCGCGGGCACCTGGAGTTTTATGGCCTCCAACTGCATAATTTCACCCCTGCTTCCATATTACACATCGCCGGCTACGTTGCCCTTTGCAAGTTATTCCTGGGCTGTGAGGCTCATTTCAAGCTGTGGAAGAGGTTATTTTGCCTCGTCCCTCGCACACAGAAGGGGTCACTTTATCAAGTGTGCGGAGCCAAAATATGGCGCATCACCGAAACCGGATACCTGTTTGGTACTCTGAAGAAGAAGTCCGAAGATTGGCCTTCGGAATGGTTTTATATGGAGGACGTCCCTCTTTCGGACCCCGTTTGGCGGGGTCTTCCTGAGTTCAACAATGCTCCTCTAAAGAAAAGCCGAAGCTGGCGCCCACGGAGCCCCCAGGAGGAAGACAACGGAGAAGTCCTTTACCTGATGAAATGGATTAAAGCGCTGGCTCAATCAGGATTGTCGGTAATTGAAGTTATGTCAATATGCATAATGCGGGGGGGGGGGGGGTGCAGCCGCTTCAATATCGAGGGCACCCCCTGTGGTGTTTTAACGGGGAAGATGACGCCACCCGTTGCGGGCGTAAGGGACCGGACTCCGCTGCTGCTTTAGCAAAAAATTTGTTCGAGTTGTTCAAGGGAGAGGAAGAGGAGTTCATCCGCATCAAGCCACGGGATGGATTCTCCATGTACAACCCTCCAAGTTGGGTGAGTTATATCTCCTTACTCCCATTCTTCCCGCATTTTTGTCGTAGGTACTTACCTTGCCATTTTACGGCGGGAACTGTGAAAAGCTGTAAGGGAGGTCAACAACCCATCTCCACAACCAGAGGACCCTGACCGGGCCCTCGGTCCCGGACTCGAAGAAGATGCAGACATATTCGTGGAGCTGATAGACAGGCAGTTCTATCAATTGAGTTGTGATGACGCCATGGTGGCCATTATGGCCGACTATCCCGGACTACTCCCTCCATCGCATGTAAGAAAAACCAAAATCCCAACTCCAAAACCTAGGATCCCCTTTTAGACACTTCACCTACCATATACATATGGTGTTTTACACGGAAGGCATCCGGGACGCCGTGCCAAACCCACAGCAACTCGCCAACAAGAGGCACCGAGGCTGGGTAGGCCAAAAAGGAAGGCGGTCAAGACAGAGACGCCGGCGAAGAGGTATGACAAAAAATCCTTCTCCGTGGTTGTCGTCTTTCTCAAAATGTAATGATGTCCATGTTTCTTTAATAGAAAAAATGCTCGCCGGAATATGTCCGGAGAGGCTGCCGATCATGCTTCCACCAGTCGGGCTCCAGGGCCGGACATAGAGGCGGAAGCCGACATGGGGCGGATGCCAGATACTCCTCCTACAGAGGATGCGGATAGACTGTCCGTTACAAATTCAGAAGTGGAGAGCGCCATGAATCATAGGCATCGCCGGGCCGTACTCTGTGACGCTTGCTTCTCAGCAGAGGCATTTGATGCCTTCAATTCTGGAGACGCGTACCTCCGTGCTGCTCAAAATGGTCTAGCCAGTGCCACGGACGAGTATCTAAGGGATGTACGGGTAAGTAAATCTGACAATTATATGTATCTAAGGGATGTAAGGATCAATATTTGTGCAGGTTCTTACCGAGAAGAATTCCCAACTGTCTCAAGAGCTGGATGAGTGCAAGGCCCAGCTGGAAGCCGCTGTTGCCGCATTGAAGGAGTCCAAAAAGGGCCCCCCTGGTAACTCTTTTATCTATTGCAAAGAATATCAGTACCAGGTAGTATGCGGCGTACATGCACACATAACAATAGATGTTGCAGGTGGCCCTGGATTGAATCCGGAGGCCGTGGAGGCGGATACGGCACGTGATGATCGACAGCGAAACGCTGGCGAGCGTGTGCTGACACGAGTCAGGCAGGAGAAAAACGATCTCCAAGATGCCAATATCCAGCTGAGCGTGGAACTGAAGGATGTCCGAGCCCAGCTTGCGGACTCCGTGAAGGAGAATAAATGGCTTCAGCGCGGCATTTTTAGTAAGTGCTTGAACGAACTTTTTAAAGGAGTTCGGTGAAGAAGCCTGCTAACAGCGTTATATTTGCAGGTATGCTGACGGGTCGTCCCATGGAGATGCCTGGGTCCTCGGGTGATCTTCTGTCAGAGCTCTCCCAACTGCATGAACAAGTTCAGTAGGTGATGCAGAGTATTGCCCAGGCCTTGTGACCGTCCGCGTCCCCGCTAGGAGGCATGGGGGAGCTTATAGAGAAGTTGAAGGGAGCACGGCGGTCCTTCTGGTTATGGAAGATATCGGCCTATCGACAGGGTGCACGGGAAGCCTGGGCTATGGTGAAGACACGATACACCAAGGCTGACCCAAACCACATGGCCAAGGTCGGACCTGTGGGGCCCGATGGGAAAGAAATCCTTGTCAGTTTAGTGTATGATCAAGTAGAGTTAGCTGCAAAGTATTCCCAACAGGATTGTAGGCTAGACAGCCTGTTGGATGGTATAGAAGAAGAATTTAATCATTCTTAGTGACTGTGTACTTCAAGTGACATATGTAATGTCCCTAGCCGAATTGTAAATCATTTGTCATGGCGGACCTTTTCGCTTCGACCTCTGGACCCGATAGTCTGGAGTGTATCTAACTACCCACTCGGTTATATAAAAACTGGGGTATGCATGGAAACCAGTCGTAGGGGTCATAAGTGCTTGAACGGACAAGTACCCAACTAGCTATGTTATATTACATGGGTAGTAAGAAACATCTTCCAGGGAGAATAGTTTCGTTAAGGGTTCCTTTCCCTGGGTACGCATGCCCTAATGTGCATGTTCGGGCTGCGAGTCGCAGGTTAAAAACATCTGGGGGTGTGTAGTAATTTAAATGAAAGTCATCTTTTATTCACCGACCGAATATTCCCTTAAGAATGCTAGCTTTCGGCTTCACCCAGTCCGAGGTACACATCCGGCTGACCCGGCAGTAACAATCGCAGAGGTGCTCCCTTTATGCCCTAGCCGAATTAAGGGGAACATAGGGCATAAACACAAGAACCAGGCAACCCAGCTTGGCCAAAACTTAAGTCATATCGATTCATATAATGGCGAAAAAAGGTACATGCGGGAGGATGACACATGTGCGGGGCATGAAGCCCGGAAAAATAATTAGATTAAGCTTCTGTATAGGAAGCCCCCAGGTATATTGAGCGCGGTTAGAGCGTCAAGATTGTGTAACCAAGACACAGGTTTAGCCCTTTAGGGCTTTGAAAAGAAAATAGAGAAAGAAAGAGGAAAAGACAGCTGTGCAAAAAATTCATGGAGGTAAGGAGACGAACATAGAGTCCGGCTCTTGGCGTAGAATCTTCGTAGTTTGGCTGTGTTCCATGGGTTTGGCTCAAGTCGATTGTTCGATGCATCCCGCACACGGTACGCTCCACTAGTCAGAACCTGGTCGATAATGAAGAGACCTTCCCATTTGGGCTTGAGCTTGTTCTTTTTCTTCTCCGGCAGGCGCAGAACTAGTTCACCAACGTTATAGGTTTTGGCCCGCACTTCTCTGCTTTGATACCTTCGAGCCCGTTGTTGATAAAATGCGGAACGGGATTTTGCCACGTCACGCTCCTCCTCCAGGGCATCCAAACTATCTTGCCGATCGAGCTCGGCCTCTCTTTCTTCGTACATGCGCACTCGAGGTGAGTCATGGATTATGTTGCAAGGCAATACCGCCTCAGCGCCGTACACCATAAAAAATGGTGTGTATCCGGTAGTGCGATTCGGCGTGGTCCGTAGCCCCCATAGTATGGAGTCGAGCTCCTCTACCGAATGGGTGGGTGATTCCTTTAAGGGCCGGACTAATCTAGGTTTAATACCACTCATGATAAGACCATTCACGCGTTCGACTTGACCGTTAGTTTGCGGATGATAGACAGAAGCATAATCGAGCTTGATGCCCATGTTGCTGCACCAAAGTTTCACCTTGTTGGCTGTAAAGTTTGTGCCGTTGTCAGTGATGATGCTGTGGGGAACGCCATAACGGTGTACAACCCCGGATATGAAGTTTATCACCGGTCCGGATTCAACCGTTTTGATAGGTTTGGCCTCTATCCATTTGGTGAATTTGTCCACCATGACCAGTAAGTATATTCTCTTATGGGTTCCCCCTTTGAGGGGTCCGACCATATCGAGCCCCCAGACCACGAGGGGCCAAGTAATGGGGATGGTTTGGAGGGTGGTCGGTGGCATGTGGCTTTGGTCTGCAAAAAGCTGGCAACCAACACAATGTTGAACCAGATGATGTGCATCTGCCCGGGCCGTCGGCCAATAAAAACCTGTATGGAAGGCCTTACTTACAAGGGCCTGGGCTGCTACGTGGTCGCCACTGAGTCCGGCATGGATTTCTACCAACAGCTTCCGCCCTTCCTCTTCGGAGATGCAGCTTTGAACGACTCCGGCTGTGCTTTTCTTATAAAGCTCTCCCTCATGGACCTTGTAGGCTTTAGATCGCCGCACTATGCAACGATCCTCATTTTGGTCCTTGGGTAATTCTTGTCTAGTTAGGTAGGCCAGGAATGGTTCTGTCCACGGGGCGATGACGACCATTATCACGTGGGCCGAAGGTGTTATTTCGGTGGCAGAGCCTCCGATTGTGTCAGAGTATTCGGTATCTGGGGTTGTGGCCAGGTCCAGACTAATTTTGTCGGTGTCCCCTTCCCATACCACGGATGGTTTAAATAGTCTTTCCAGGAAGATGTTTGGTGGGACAGGGTTGCGTTTAGTGCCGATGTGAGCTAGGATGTCTGCTGCCTGGTTGTTTTCCCAAGCCACGTGGTGGAATTCCAGCCCCTCGAACCGAGCTGACATTTTGAGGACGGTGTTGCAATATGCCGCCATTTTCGGATCCTTGGCATCGAAGTCTCCATTTATTTGGGATATTGCGAGGTTCGAGTCCCCATGCACCTCTAGGTGTTGGATGCCCATGGAGACCGCCATCTGGAGGCTGTGTAGTAGGGCCTCATATTCGGCTGCGTTATTGGAGTCCATATATAGTATTTGGAGCACGCATTGCACCGTGTCTCCCATGGGGGACGTCAGGAAGACGCCAGCCCCTAGACCAGCCAGCATTTTAGAGCCGTCGAAGTGCATGATCCAATTGGAGTATGCGCCGTACTCTTTAGGGAGTTCGGCCTCTATCCATTTGGCTACGAAGTCGGCCAGTTCGGGTAGCCAACTGTGACAGAGCTCGGGTTTTAGCCGGATTTGCTTCAATTCCTTTACTGGAGACGATGAAGCCCAGGAGCTTTCCGGCGGGAACGCCGAAGACGCATTTTTCCAGATTGATCTTAATGTTGTATGTTCAGAGATTGGTGAATGTGAGCCTCAAGTCGTCTATTAAAGAGTCGACATGTCTGGTTTTAATGACCACGTCATCTACGTATGCCTCCACAGTCTTGCTGATCTGCTTTCCCAGACATATCTGGATCATGCGCTGATATGTCAAGCCGGCATTTTTGAGCCCAAAGGGCATTGTGTTATAGCAGAAGGGGCCGTATGGTGTTATAAATGCTGTTGCGGCTTGATCAGACTCCGCCATCTTAATCTAGTGGTAACCGGAGTATGCGTCGAGGAACCACAGTGATTCGTGTCCTGCTGCAGCGTCGATGATTTGATCGATGCGAGGGAGTGGGAAGGGATCCTTAGGGCAAGCCTTGTTAAGGTCTTTGAAGTCGACACATAGGCGCTAGGATTTGTCCTTATTTGGTACCATCACCAGGTTTGCTAGCCAATCCGGATGTTTTATTTCTTTAATGAATCCGGCTTCCAGTAGCTTGCCCAGCTCCTCTCCCATGGCTTGTCGCTTAGGTCTAGAGAAATGCCGAAGAGTCTGCTTGACCAGCTTGAATCCTTTTAGAATATTAAGGCTATGCTCGGCCAATCTGCGTGGGATTCCTAGCATGTCTGAAGGATGCCAGGCGAATATGTCCCAATTCTCGCGCAGAAACTCCCATAGTGCGGCGTCTACAGCGGGGTCTAACTGTGCCCCAATGGATGTTGTTTTTGTAGGGTCCGTTGGATGGACTTGGAATTTAACTATTTCGTCCGCTGGTTTAAAGGAGGTGCACTTGGATCTTTTGTCTAGTATCACGTCGAACCTGTCACCGTGGAGCGCAGCGCGGTTAACTCCTTCGCCACAAGGGCTTCGGATAATGCCTCGAGGGCTAGTGCGTCTGTTTTGTTCTCGGCGCGGAGTGCTATGTCCGGATCACTAGCTAGAGTGATAATTCCCCTGGGTCCGGGCATTTTGAGCTTCATGTACCCGTAATGGGGCATGGCTTGAAAAATCGTGAATGCCTCCCGCCCTAGAAGGGCGTGGTATCCGCTACTGAACGGGGCCACTTGAAATGTAATTTCTTCGGACCTGTAATTCTCCGGAGTGCGGAATACCACATCAAATGTGATTTTCCCAGCGCAACGTGCCTCCCAACTAGGGATGATACATCGGAAGGTCATACTGCTTTGCTCAATACGGTTTTTGTTTATGTCCATCTTTTGGAGAGTTTCCTCATAGATGAGGTTTAATCCGATGCCGCCATCCATGAGCACCTTAGTGAGTCGAAAACCACCCACAATCGGACTGAGGACCAAAGCAGCTGGTGCTCGGGCTGTTCGGAACTTAGGTTCGTCATTGGCATTGAAGGTGATAGCCGTGTCACTCCATGGATTTATTGCTGCCACGTGGTAGACTTCGGCAAGGCTGTGGAGTGCTCGCTTACGCCTATTATTTAAGGCGAAGGTCTCGAAGACTGTTAATACTGCATTGTTATCCGTGGGGAGGTGCTCTGAGGTATTTTGGGTGAGGAGATCCTCACTGCTTTTGGCAACCTGCCGGAGTACCCAACATGCTCTAAGGCTGTGTGTTGATATGGTATCCGCTGTACTATGAATTTTGCAGGGCTCGTTGAGCCATCCCTCCAATACGGTTCCACGCCCTGTAGTGGGCTTTTGCTTCTTTGTAATTGGGTCGGGCTACTTATAAGAGTGTGCCCTTTTAGTTCGGTCTGGGGGTTTTGTCATAGCCGGATTATCCCAAAATTGCGTTTGGGTTTTCCAGGCACTCTCCATCGCACAGTATTTCCGTACAATGTCCGCCAAGTCAGCGAAGTGTGCTATGTCACGGCGACTTATGGCGTTGAGGACTCCCTTGTCCGTGCAATTGTTGCAAAAGAAAGAAATTGCATCTTCCTCGCGACAATCCTTGACCTTGTTCATTACAAGGAGGAATCTGGCCCAATAGTGATGTACAGTCTCTTGGGGCGCTTGCCTAATGTGGGAAAGATAGTTTGTATCTGGGTGGGTTTGTGGATTGAAGTTCGGGCCTTGACCCAATCTCTGATCCCGGGGCAGAGGAGTTTCCGATCTTGGAAGTTCAGGCTCCGGGATATTGCCCTGCGGGTTCGGTATGTAGCCTGATTCTGGATTCAGGGTTAGGGCGGCGTCCTCCCGCGAGCGCGTATCCTGTTCGGAGAGCTCGGGAATCTGGACATAGTTCGTCCTCAGGATAGTGAGAGAATCGCCGCATTGCTCCTCCACCACCGCTATTTGATGTGTCACCGGCGGAGAGTTAATCTCCCTTTAGTCGGGTTTAAGCCTGATCCGATCGTAGTCCGTAGCGACTCCCAGAGCGGCAATGCGATCCAGGAGCTCGTTCAAAGAGGAGAGCTCCATTGGATCCATCTTCTCGGCAAATTTTGAGCCGATGTGGAGGCTATTTTCGATGACCCGAGAGGTCATCGTTGGCGCAGAGGCTGAGCGGGCGGTCATGACGAAGCCACCTAGTCGGAGAGTTTGGCCTACAGCCAGGGCTCCCCCAGAGGTGATGTTGTCCTTGACAACAAGGCAAGCCATCTTCCTTATGATGACGACACAGTGGAACTCTCAATGAAAGCACCAATGTTGGTGTCAAAACCGGTGGATCTCGGGTAGGGGGTCCTGAACTGTGTTTCTAAGGCGGATGGTAACAAGAGGCAGGGGACATGATGTTTACCCAGGTTCGGGCCCTCTTGATAGAGGTAATACCCTACGTCCTACTTGATTGTTCTTGATGATATGAGTATTACAAGAGTTGATCTACCACGAGATTAGAGAGGCTAAACCCTAGAAGCTAGCCTATGGCATGATTGTGTGTTGTCCTACAGACTAAAATCCTCCGGTTTATATAGACACCGGAGGGGGGCTAGGGTTACACAAGGTCGGTTACAAAGGAGGATATATACATATCAGTATTGCCTAGCTTGCCTTTCACACCAAGTAAAGTCCCATCCGGACACGAGATGAAATCTTCAATCTTGTATCTTCATAGTCCAACAGTCCAGGAAGGGATATAGTCCGGCTGTCCAGAGACCCCCTAATCCAGGACTCCCTCAACAGGGCTTACCCACTGACTATCAGCAACGGGATAAATTATACCTTCCTCAAGGAGCTTTAGTATCTCCTTTCTTACCACTTCTTTCATTTTAGGATTCAGCCGGCGTTGATGATCACGAACTGGTTTAGCATCTTCTTCCAAATTAATTTTATGTTGACATAGAGTGGGACTAATGCCCTTAAGACCATCAAGAGTATACCCAATAGCAGCGTGGTGCTTCTTTAGAGTTTTCAATAATCTCTCTTCCTCATGCTCTGAAAGGTTAGCACTAATAATAACAGGATATATCTTTTTCTCATCAAGATAAGCATATTTAAGAGTATCAGGTAACGGTTTAAGCTCAAACACGGGATCACCCTTGGGTGGAGGAGGATCCCCTAGGATTTCAATAGGTAAATTGTTTTTCAGAATAGGTTCCTATTTAAAGAATACTTCATCTAATTCCCATCTTTCATTCATAAACATGCCATTTTCATGGTCTAGCAAATATTGTTCTAAATGATCACTAGGAGGTACGGCAATAGAAGCAAGACCAATAATTTCATCCTTACTAGGTAATTCTTCTTCGCGGTGTTGTCTACTAAATTTAGAAAAATTAAATTCATGAGTCATATCATCTAAAACGATAGTAACAACATCTCTTTTGCAATCTATGGTAGCATTAACAGTGTTCAAGAAGGGTCTACCAAATATAATGGGACAAAAGCTATCTTGTGGGGAACAAAGAACAAGAAAATCAGCAGGATATTTAGTTTTCCCACACAAGACTTCAACATCTCTAACAATTCCCATCGGTGAAATAGTATCTCTATTGGCAAGTTTAATTGTGACATCAATATCTTCCATCTCAGCATGTGCAATATCATGCATAACTTCTTGGTATAAGGAATAAGATATTGCACTAGCACTAGCACCCATATCACATAAGCCAGGATAATAATGATCTCCTATTTTAACAAAAATAACAGGCATGCGTACCACAGGTCTAAGTTAATCTTTATCACGGGGTTTAGCAACTCTAGTAGTTTCATTACAGAAATAAATAACATGCCCATCAATATTATCAGACAAGAGATCTTTAACAATAGCAATATTAGGTTCAACTTTAACTTGCTCAGGAGGTGTATATGTTTTAATATTGCTTTTACAAACTAAAGTTGAAGCTTTAGCATGATCCTCTATCCTAACAGGGAAAGGTGGTTTCTCAACATAACAAGTAGGAACAACAGGATCATTATAAGTGATAGTATTTTCTTCAACTTTAATAGGTGCATCTACTTTTACTTCTATGGGAGGATGATATTTAAACTACTTCTCCCTGGGGAGATCAACATAGGTAGCAAAAGATTCACAGAAAGACGCAACTATCTCAGAGTCAAGTCCATATTTAGTGCTAAATTTACGAAAAATATCGGTATCCATAAAAGATTTAACACAATCAAAATTAGGTGTCATACCTGACTCCTTACCATTGTCGAGGTCCCAATCTTCAGAGTTGCGTTTAATTCTTTCCAATAAATCCCATTTGAATTCAATAGTCTTCATCATAAAAGAGCCAGCACAAGAAGTATCAAGCATGGTGCGATTGTTACCAGAAAGCCGAGCATAAAAATTTTGAATATCATTTCTCTTGAGAGCTCATGATTGGGGCATGAATATAACATTGATTTAAGCCTCCCCCAAGCTTGAGCGATGCTTTCTCCTTTGCGAGGCCAAAAATTATATATATAATTGCGATCACGATGAACAAGATGCATAGGATAAAACTTTTGATGAAATTCCAATTTCAATCATTTGTAATTCCAAGACCTCATATCATCACATAGCCTATACCATGTCGATGCATCTCCCCTAAAAGATAAAGGGAAGACCTTCTTAACAACATCTCCGGGTACACCTGCAAGCTTAAATAATCCACAAACTTCATCCACATATATGAGATGTTCATCAGGATGTTTTGTTCCATCTCCTAAAAAAGGATTAGCTACCAGTTTTTCTATCATACCCGCAAGAACTTCAAAGCAAGAATTTTCATTTTCCGTAGGTTTAGTAGGTTGAGGAGCAACTCTTTGCTCTACTAGTCGGGGTGAAGATACCCCGAACAGGACCCTCAGAGGATTACTTTCCATAGTAACAAGTGACAGTAAATTTCAGCACACTATATAAATTTTTCCTTACCAAATTCCACCAACCAAAGGCGCTTCACTCCTCGGCAACGGCGCCAGAAAAGAGTCTTGATGACCCACAAGTATAGGGGATCTATTGTAGTCCTTTCGATAAGTAAGAGTGTCGAACCCAACGAGGAGCAAAAGGAAATGATAAGCGGTTTCCTGCAAGGTATTCTCTGCAAGTACTGAAATAAGTGGTAACAGATAGTTTTGTGATAGGATAATTCGTAACGAGCAACAAGTAACAAAAGAAAATAAAGTGCAGCAAGGTGTCCCAATCCTTTTTTAGCAAAGGACAAGCCTGGACAAACTCTTATATGATGTAAAGCGCTCCCGAGGACACATGGGAATATCGTCAATCTAGGTTTCATCACGTTCATATGATTCACGTTCGGTACTTTGATAATTTGGTATGTGGGTGGACCGGTGCTTTGGTGCTGCCCTTACTTGGACAAGAATCCCACTTATGATTAACCTCTATTTCAAGCATCCGCAACTACAACAAAAGTATTAAGGTAAACCTAACCATAGCATGAAACATATGGATCCAAATCAGCCCCTTACGAAGCAACGCATAAACTAGGGTTTAAGCTTCTGTCACTCTAGCAACCCATCATCTACTTATTACTTCCCAATGCCTTCCTCTAGGCCCAAATAATGGTGAAGTGTCATGTAGTCGACGTTCACATAACACCACTGGAGGAGAGACAACATACATCTCATCAAAATATCGAACGAATACCAAATTCACATGACTACTAATAGCAAGACTTCTCCCATGTCCTCAGGAACAAAAGTAACTACTCACAAGGCATAAACATGTTCATAATCAGAGGGGTATTAATATGCATATAGGATCTGAACATATGATCTTCCACCAATTAAACCAACTAGCATCAACTACAAGGAGTAATTAACACTACTAGCAACCTACTAGCACCAATCCCGGACTTGGAGACAAGAATTGGATACAAGAGATGAACTAGGGTTTTGAGATGAGATAGTGCTGATGAAGATGTTGATGGAGATTGCGCTCTCCCGATGAGAGGAGCATTGGTGATGATGATGGCGATGATTTCCCCCATGGGGAGGGAAGTTTCCCCGGCAGAACAGCTCCGCCAGAGCCCTAGATTGGTTCCGCCAAGGTTCCGCCTCGTGGCGGCGGAGTTTCGTCCGAGAAGATGGCTTATGATTTTTTTCCATCGAAACACTCCATATAGAAGAAGATGACCACCGGAGGGCCACCAGGGGGCCCACGAGGTAGGGGGTGCGCCCAGGGGGGTACGGCGCGCCCCCACCCTCGTGGGTAGGGTGTGGCCCCCCTGGTGAGTTTCTTCTGCTGAGTATTTTTTAATATATTTGGAAAACATCTTCCGTGAAGTTTCAGGACTTTTGGAGCTGTGTGGAATAGGTCTCTAATATTTGCTCCTTTTCTAGCCCAGAATCCCAGCTGCCGGCATTCTCCCTCTTTATGTAAACCTAGTAAAATAAGAGAGAATAGGCATAAGCATTGTGACATAATGTGTAATAATATCCCATAATGCAATAAATATTGATATAAAAGCATGATGCAAAATGGACGTATCATGGGCCTTTCTGCTTTAGCACTATGCCTTTCGAACTTTAGAACGCAGGTGCCACCTACCAACGCATGATTCAAACATGCGTGGAAAAACAAATTGACAAGACGGTGGAGGCATATGTCGATGACGTAGTCATCAAAACCAAACACGTCGAATCACTTGTGGATGACTTACGTCTCATGTTCGACAGACTCCGAACATATGACATATGGCTCAATTCGGAAAAATGCGTTTTCGGCGTTCCGGCCGGAAAGTTGCTCGGGTTCATCATTTCCAATAGAGGAATCGAAGCAAACCCAGCCAAAATCCGAGCCTTGTCACAGTTGGCGATACCAACAAACCTAAAACAGGTCCAAAAACTAGTTGGGTGCATGGCAGCTTTAAGCCACTTTATATCCAGATTAGGGGAAAAGGCGCTGCCACTATATCGCCTGCTTCGGCGTACCGACCACGTTGAATGGACAGACACGACAACAGGTGGGCTGGCAGAAATAAAAACTCTGCTTGCAAGAAATCCAATCCTTGTCGCACCTAACATTGGCGAACCCATGCTACTGTATATATCTGCAACTCACCAGGTGGTGAGCGCGGTGCTCGTCGTTGAACGAGAGGAAGAGGGACATAAATTCCTGCTCCAAAAACCAGTATACTATGTATCGGCGGTTCTCACACCATGCAAATCCTGATACCAGCGCTATCAAAATATAGCATATGCGGTTTTCATGGCATCTCGGAAGCTGCGACACTACTTTCAAGAGTGTTCGATCACGGTGGCCTCCGAGGTACCCCTCAATGACATCATAAACAATCGAGACGCCACCGGCCGAATTACAAAATGGGCTATCGAGCTCTTACCATTTGAAATAACATACAAGCCACGCCGAGCTATTAAATCTCAGGTGTTAGCCGACTTCGTCGCCGAATGGACAGAAACCAAACTCCCTAAAGAGTACTGCACATACTCCAACTGGGTGATGTACTTTGATGGCTCTAAAATGTTAGCCGGATTGGGGGCCAGTGTCATCCTAACATCTCCTACAGGGGACACAGTCCGCTACGTATTGCAAATCATGTATACGGACTCTAACAACGCAGCCGAATATGAGGCACTACTACATGGTCTTCAGATGGCTGTTTCTATGGGCATACAACGCCTCGAGGTGCGTGAGGATTCAAACCTCGCAATATCCCAAATAAATGGAGAATTCGATGCAAAAGATCCAAAGATGGCAGCTTACCACAATGATGTGCTCAAAATATCAGCTCGGTTTGAGGGACTCGAGTTTCATCACGTGGCCCGAGAGAGTAACCAAGCAGTGGACATCCTTGCTCGAATGGGCGCTAAACGCGACCCCGTCCCGCCTAACACCTTCGTGGAAAGGCTCTTCAAGCCATCCATGGTATGGTAGGACGAGAGCGGAAATACCAGTCCAGTGCCGATCACACCCTCGGATGCCGAACACGATTCAGACATCATAGGGGGCTCGGGTACAGATCCAACACCTTCCGCCCATGTAATTATGGCAGTAATTGCCCCATGGACCAAACCTGTCCTGGCCTACCTTAATAGGCAGGAGCTCCCTCAGGACCAGAATGAGGCTCGTTGCATCGTTCGACATTCGAAAGCCTACAAAGTTCATGAAGGAGAGATTTACAAGAAAAGCACTACCGGAGTCCTTCAAAGATGTATCTCCGAAGAGGTGGGACGACAGCTCTTGGCCGAAATACACGCTGGTCTTGGCGGCCACCACACCGCAGCTTGGGCCCTTTTAAGTAAGGCCTTTCGTACATGTTTCTTTTGGCCCAGGGCTCGAGAAGACGCGCAAGACCTTGTACAACGCTGCGTCGGGTGCCAGTTTTTTGCCAATCAAAGCCATATGCCGCCCACTGCCCTACGAACAATCCCCATTACTTGGCCTTTCACGGTCTGGGGGCTGGACATTGTCGGACCCCTTAAAGGGGGAAGCCATAAGAAAAAGTACTTGCTCGTTATGGTAGATAAATTCACCAAGTGGATAGAGGCCAAACCAGTTAAAATGGCTGAAGCCGGACTGGTGATAGACTTTATATCCGGTGTTGTACACCATTATGGTGTCCCACACAGTATTATTATTGACAATGGCTCTAACTTCACAGCCGACGAGGTAAAAACTTGGTGTGCTAATCTGGGCATTAAACTCGATTATGCCTCCGTATATCACCCTCAAACAAATGGTCAAGTTGAGCAGGCCAATGGCCTGATAATGAGCGGCATTAGACCCAGAATAGTGCGATCCTTAAAGGAGTCTGATAAACACTAGGTTGAGGAGCTCGACTCCGTACTCTGGGGGCTGAGGACCACACCCAATCGCATGACCAGATACACACCATTCTTCATGGTGTGCGGGGCAGAGGCCGTCTTGCCCTATGATATTATTCATGACTCACCTCGATTGCGCATGTACGAAGAGAAAGAGGCTGAGCTCGATCGGCAAGATGAGTTAGATGGCCTAGAGGAGGAGCGCGATGTCGCAAAAGCTCATTCCGCATTCTACCAACAACAAGCTCGAAGATACCAAAGCAGAGAAGTGCGGGCCAAGACTTATAATGTCGATGAACTCATTCTACGCCTACCAGAGAAGAAAAAGGACGAGCTGAAGCCCAAATGGGAGGGTCCCTTCATTATAGATGAAGTTCTCACTGGAGGAGCCTATCGCGTTCATAATGCATTGGACAATCTCTTAGAGCCGAACCCATGGAACGCTGCCAGACTCCGAAGATTCTACGCCTAAGTCCGGACATATTGTTCATTACCTTTTTATCTTTTTCCCTCTCTTCTTTTCATTTATTTTACGATTTCTAGTGTGTGTTCGGGTAAGCCGCACACTTATGGGGAATACATCTTTAAATGTACACACCCCACTATAACTGGGGGCTTCCTTCAAATAGAAGCTCTTTATTATCTCGAGCATAAGGCTCACCATATATATGTATGGCTTACTCATATACGTCTTGTCTTCGCCATTATATGCACCTCTATGACTTAAGTTTTTGCCAAGCTGGGTTGCCTGGCTCCTGTGCTTATGCCCTACGTTCCCGATTGTTTGGCTACGGCATAAAGGGAGCACCTCTACAATTGTTACAACCGGGTCACCCGGACATGTACCTCAGACGAGTGAAGCCGAAAGCTAGCGTTCTTAAGGGAATAATTGGTCGGCGGACAAAAGACGAGCTGCCTTTGCAGCAATATAAACTACTAACCATAAAGACTTCTGCGATTCTTCCGCATCATGGCCTAGTCATGCCAACCAAGGGAGAGGGACCCTTAATGGAATTATTCTTTCTGGAAGATGTTTCTTACGTTAAACCTTAATATAACATAACTCCCCGAATACAGTTTGTCTGTTCAAGCATTATGACCGGATCGCCTGGTTTCCGAACATACTTGGTGTTTCCCACAGGTATAGTATTCGGAAACACTCCACCCTTGGGTTCCAGAGTTTGAAAGCGGAAGGTCTGCCACGACAATCCTTTTCAATTCGGCTAGAGATAAGTTTGCTGATAAAGTGCATTGTCACATAAAATCATACACCTACTCCTTATCCATGCCATCCATCATGCTCTCTAGTTTACAGTCCTACTGTGAAAATTTGGCAGCTATCTTTAATTGATCATACACCAAGCTAACCGGAATTTCTTGTCAGTCTGGTCCCTGGGGTCCGACCCAGGCCATATGATTTGGATGAAGTCCGGTATACCGTGTCTTCACCATCGCCCAGGCCTCTCGTGCTCCTACTCGACATGCCGATGCCTTCCACAACTCAAATCAAAGACGAGCTCCCTTGAATAATTCTGCGAGCTTGCCCATCATTCTTGGAGGAGAATCGGATGGCCATAAAGCCTTCGCTATATTCCTCATGGCTTTCCGAGATTGCTCGTGCACCTTGGATAGCTCTTGCAGCACGCCACCTTGGAATCCGGATACTTCTCCTTTGGGCCGCCTAGTTAACAAACCTGCAGGCACTAATCTCGTAAATTTTTTTCCATCAGGGGATCTTATGAAAGTTAGGTTGAGGGACATGCTAAATATGCCTCCCTTCAGCTTTCGACTCTCCTTCACGGCATCCAATAGTTGGGCTCGTACGTCCTTTAGCTCTTCGGCTTGCTTGGTGTTTGCATCCTGTAATTTGTTTTTCTCATCAATGGTCCGTGTTAATATACGTTGACCAACATCTTCTTGCCCTTCGGCATGCTCCTTGTCCGCCTGACCAGCCTTTAGCCTTTCCTCCAACTGCTCTGTCGATCCTGCCACTGAAAACAAAACAATGCATATTTCAAAATCATTCCTGGCGCAGAACCGTATTTCCCGTACACTGTTGTGCTTACCATCAGATGCCTTTTTGGAATTCTTCAAACTCTCCAGTTCAGCGGTGACAACAGTTGGCTTGGTCCGACACTCTTCAAGATCCTTGGACAATGTGTTATTCTTCTCCTTGAGTACCTAACGATATAACAGTGCTTCAATCAATTGGGCCAACTGCTTCAAGTCTTGGGGGCTACTGGCATATGACCATGTCAAATTGTGTCAAATTTCACCTGTATTTTCTTTGAGAATAGCTGAATAATTCTGGCAAGGCTGTCTCGAGCGGCCCAAATATAGGCATCCGCCGAATTTAGTGCGGTGAATTCTTGTTCGGACAAGGCCTGTGTACACATAGCTTCCTTCAAGCGACGGTGATTCATCACACTCTCCACTTCTGAATTTGTGACCGACATGTCAGTCGAATCCTCTTGAAGAGGCGGAACAGGCGCGGCATTTGCTCGCGTCCTAATTGGGGAGTTTGGCACCGGATTAGTGGGCATTTGGCTAACTGGGCGCTTTCCCACCGTTTGTCATGTATTCCTCCTAAAGATAAAAAGGTAAAGAAGGGGAGACCCTTAAACAATCCATACTCATGCCTAGGCATGCATTAAGTACAAATACCTCTTGGAAGACTATGAAGTCTCCACAGTACTCCCGACTCCTTTTCATTTTGAACGAGGGCCTTGCACGGGCGACGCCCTCGAGGAGTGACGGTCCTTGGAACGCCGATCTAGATAAAATCCGCGTTAGTACACCATGAAAGGATACAAATGAGGATCTCTTCTTAGGAAGCCTCTGGATACTCATGATGCAGAATGGGTAAAGGCGAGGGTAGTCGGCGATAATGGCCACTTCCGAACCGTCAAGGCTCGCCTGATGGAATACCCCATCGTCAAATTCTATATATATCCGGATCCTCGCAAAAGCTAGGATCCTTATCGCGATTATGATCCTCCGGCTGAGGAGCAGGACAGTGCATGTCCTCGGTAATCCTCTTCCATGACTAAAGTTGGTGGCAATGAAAGGTACATTTGAGTAGTGTCTGTGATGCAGTAAAATAAGCACATATGAATCGAGATCTTACCCATTAAATAGGGGTGTACATGGAATAGGCCTCCCGATAGTTTAAACGAAGAAAACCTTCTTTTTCTCCCTTGTACAGATCGGCCAAAGTAGAGGCGAGTTTGGCTGGGGTATGTTACCTCTTGAGCATGCGTTGGTTTTCCATTGAAGAGGAAAGGGTGATGCAGCAAAGTAGCGTAAGTATTTCCCTGAGTTTTTGAGAACCAAGGTATCAATCCAGTAGGAGACTACAGGCAAATCGCCTAGTACCTGCACAAACAAATAAGAACCTTGCAACCAATACGATAAAGGGGTTGTCAATCCCTTCACGGCCACTTGCAAAAGTGAGATATGATAAAGATAATAAGATAAATATTTTTGGTATTTTTGTTGTATAGATTGGAAAATAAAGATTGCAAAACAAATAGTAAACTAGAATTGTAGATCGGAAACTTATATGATGTAAAGTAGACCCGGGGGCCATAGGTTTCACTAGTTGCTTCTCTCAAGATAACATATATTATGGTGGGTGAACAAATTACTGCCGAGCAATTGATATAAAAGCGCATAGTTATGAGAATATCTAGGCATGATCATGAACATAGGCATCATGTCCGTGTCAAGTAGACCGAAACAATTCTACATCTACTACTATTACTCCACACATCGACCACTATCCAGCATGCATCTAGAGTATTAAGTTCATAAGAACAGAGTAACACATTAGGCAAGGTGACATGATTTAGAGGGATAAACTCAAGAAATATGATATAAACCCCATCTTTTTATCCTCGATGGCAACAATACAATATGTGCCCTGCTGCCCCTACTGTCACTGGGAAAGGACACCGCAAGATTGAACCCAAAGCTAAGCACTTCTCCAATTGCAAGAAAGATCAATCTAGTAGTCCAAACCAAACTGATAATTCAAAGAGACTTGCAAAGATATCAAATCATGCATATAAGAATTCAGAGAAGAATCAAATATTGTTCATAGATTATCTTGATCATAAACCCAGGATCTCAGCAAACACACCGCAAAAAGTACTACATCGAATAGATCTCCAAGAACATCGAGGAGAACTTTGTATTGAGAACAAAGAGAGAGAATAAGCCATCTAGCTAATAACTATGGACCCGAAGGTCTGTGGTAAACTACTCACACATCATCGAAGAGGCTATGGTGTTGATGTAGAAGCCCTCCATGATCGAATCCCCCTCCTGCAGATCGCCAGAAAAGGTCCCTAGATGGGATCTCATGGGTATAGAAGGTTGCCGTGCTGGAAAAGTGGTTTCGTGGCTCCCCTGGATGTTTTCAGGGTGTAAGAGTATATATAGGTGAAAGAAGTAGGTCGGTGGAACTACGAGGGGCCCATGAGGGTGGGGGGCGCCGGCCTACCCCGTGGCCGCCTCGTTGCTTCCTTGACCTCCACTCCAAGTCTCCTGGATTGCGTTTGTTCCAAAAAAAGATCCTTGCGAAGGTTTCATTCCGTTTGGATTCCGTTTGATATTCCTTTTCTACGAAACACTGAAATAGGCAAAAACAACAACAATTTGCACCGGGCCTTCGATTAATAGGTTAGTCCCAAAAATAATATAAAAGTGCATAATTAAGCCCATTAAACATCCAAAACAAATAATATAATAGCATGGAACAATAAAAATATATAGATACATTGGAGACGTATCAAGCATCCCCAAGCTTAATTCCTGCTCGTCCTCGAGTAGGAAACTGATAAAAACAAAATTTTTGATGTGGAATTCTACCTAACATAATTTTCAATGTAATTCTCTTTATTGCGGCATGAATGTTCAGATCCAAAAGATTCTAGATAGAAGTTTAATATTGACATAAAAATAATAATACTTTAAGCATGCTAACCAAGCAATTAGGTCTTATCAAAATAACATAGCTAAAGAAAGCTTATCCCTACAAAATCATATAGTTTGGCCATGCTTCATTTTCATCACACAAAAATTCTCCCATCATGCACAACCCCGATGAAAAGCCAAGCAATTGTTTCATACTTAGCCTTTTCAAAATCTTTCAACTTTCACGCAATATATGAGCGCGAGCCATGGACATAGCACTACGGGTGGAATAGAATATGATGATGGAGGTTGTGTGAGAAGACAAAAAGGGAGAAAGTCTCACATTGAAGCGGCTAATCAACGGGCTATGGAGATGCCCATCAATTGATGTCATTGCAAGGAGTAGGGATTTCCTTGCAACGGATGCACTAGAGCTATAAATATATGAAAGCTCAACAAAAGAAACTAAGTGGTGTGCATCCAACTTGCTTACTCACGAAGACCTAGGGCATTTTGAGGAAGCCCGTCATTGGAATATACAAGCCAAGTTCTATAATGAAAAATTCCCACTAGTATATAAAAGTTACAAAATAGGAGACTCTCTATCATGAAGATCATGGTGCTACTTTGAAGCACAAGTGTGGAAAAAGGATAGTAACATTTGCCCCTTCTCTCTTTTTCTCTTATTTTTTTGTTTGGGCCTTTTTTCTCTTTTTTTATGGCCCCTTTTTTTCCGTCCAGAATCTCATCCCGACTTGTGGGGGAATCTTAGTCTCCATCATCCTTTCCTCACATGGGACAGTGCTCTAATAATGAAAATCATCACACTTTTATTTTACTTACAACTCAAGAATTACAACTCGATACTTAGAACAAAATATGAGTCTATGTGAATGCCTCCGGCGGTGTACCGGGATGTGCAATTAATCAAGAGTGACATGTATGAAAGAGTTATGAAGGTTGCTTTGCCACAAATATGATGTCAACTACATAATCATGCAAAGCAATATGACAATGATGGAATGTGTCATAATAAATAGAACGGTGGAAAGTTGCATGGCAATATATCTCGGAACGACTATGGAAATGCCATAATAGGTAGGTATGGTGGCTGTTTTGAGGAAGATATAAGGAGGCTTATGTGTGATAGAGCATATCATATCACGGGGTTTGGATGCACCAGTGAAGTTTGCACCAACTCTCGAGGTGAGAAAGGGCAATGCACGGTACCGAAGAGGCTAGCAATGATGGATGGGTGAGAGTGTGTATAATCCATGGACTCAACATTAGTCATAAAGAACTCATATGCTTATTGAAAAAATCTACAAGTAATCAAAACCAAGAATTACGCGCATGCTCCTAGGGGGATAGATTGGTAGTAATAGATCATCGCTCGTCCCCATCCTCCACTCATAAGGAAAGCAATCAAAGAACACCTCATGCTTCAAATTTGTCAGACAACATTTACCATACGTGCATGCTACGGGACTTGCCAACTTCAACACAAGTATTTCTCAATTCCACAATTACTCAACTAGCACGACTATAATATTACCACCTTTATATCTCAAAACAACTATCAAGTATCAAACTTCTCATAATATTTAATGCACTCTATATGAAAGGTTTTATTATACCCATCCTGGATGCCTATCATATTAGGACTAATTTTATAGCCAAAGCAAATTACCATGCTATTCTAAAAGAATCTCAAAATAATATAATTGAAGCATGAGAGATCAATAATTTCTATAAAATAAAACCACCACCGTGCTCTAAAAAGGTATAAGTGAAGCACTAGAGCAAAAATATCTAGCTCAAAAGATATAAGTGAAGCACATAGAGTATTCTAATAAATTCAGATTCATGTGTCTCTCCCAAAAGGTGTGTACAACAAGGATGATTGTGGTAAACTAAAAAGCAAAGACTCAAATCATACAAGACGTTCCAAGCAAAACACATATGATGTGGTGAATACAAATATAGCCTCAAGTAAAGTTACCGATAGATGAAGACGAAAGAGGGGATGCCTTCCGGGGCATCCCCAAGCTTAGGCTTTTGCTAGTCCTTGGATTTTACCTTGGGGTGCCTTGGGAATCTCCAAGATTAGGCTCTTTCCACTCCTTATTCCAAAATCCATGAAATCTCTACCCAAAAACCTGAAAACTTCACAACACAAAACTCAACATAAAATCTCGTGAGCTCCGTTAGTATAAGAAAACAAACCAACACTTCAAGGTACTGTAATGAACTCATTCTATATTTATATTGGTGTTAAACCTAATGTATTCCATCTTCTCTATGGTTCATACCCCTCGATACTAGCCATAGATTCATCAAAATAAGCAAACAACACACGAAAAACAGAATCTGTCAAAAACAGAAAAGTCTGTAGTAACCTGTAGGTTTCGAATACTTATGTAACTCCCAAAATCCTGAGAAATTAGGAAGTCCTACATAATTTGTATATTGATCTACTAAAGTTGGAATTGGTATTTTATCGCTCTCTGGTAAAAAATGAAAATTATTCTCGTGAGCGCATACTTTTTGTTTTTTTCACCAAGATCAAATAACAATCACCCAAGAAGATCCTAAAGGCTTTACTTGGCACAAAAACTAATTAAAACATAAAAAACACAATCATAATAGAGGATAGATGATTTATTTATTACTAAACAGGAACAAAAAGCAAGGAACAAAAATAAAATTGGGTTGCCTCCCAACAAGCGCTATCGTTTAATGCCCCTAGCTAGGCATAAAAACAAGAATAGATCTAGGTATTGCCCTCTTTGGTATTTATCTTTTTAATGGAGTTATGCTCGGATCCGGGAGGTTCCTTACGTTTCCCTTCATGCTCGGAGATTGTTAGATCTAGAGTATCCAACCGCTTATTGCAAAGAGTGATCAACATATTCATACGGTGAAGGTTCCCAGCAACATTTTTAAGAGGCTCAATATATTTTTGCAATTCACACAATTCTCTAAAATTTGGGTTCATTCTTTAGTAAGATGTAGTTCCTTTTGTGGGGTAAGTACTCCTACTATTCCCTCTATAATTTCATAAGAAATGTTGGGATCAATTTCAATAAAATTCCCTTTAGCGGCAAAATCCAAGAGTTTTCTATGGCAAATGGTTAGCCCAACATAAAAATTATGAAGTAAAATCTTGAAATGTCCCCATATAGTGCAACTATGATAAGATTCTATCATCCTATACCAAGCATCTTTTAATTTTCTCCTTGTATTTGTTTGAAGTGAAGAAATTCAAAATCATGAGACGAAGGAAGGGAGAAAGTGCTAACCATGACAGCAAAACAAACGATCTAACACATGGACACACAAGAGGCAAGTGAGAAGAGGTGAACGAAAAAAGGGCGAATAAAACGGCAAAGGTGAAGTGGGGGAGAGGAAAATGAGAGGCAAATGGCAAATAATGTAATGCGAGGGATAAGAGTTTGTGATGGGTACTTGGTATGTCTTGACTTGAGCGTAGATCTCCCCGACAATGGCGCCAGAAATCCTTCTTGCTACCTCTTGAGCATGCGTTGGTTTTCCCTTGAAGAGGAAAGGGTGATGCAGCAAAGTAGCGTAAGTATTTCCCTCAGTTTTTAAGAACCAAGGTATCAATCCAGTAGGAGACTACACGCAAATCGCCTAGTACCTGCACAAACAAATAAGAACCTTGCAACCAACACAATAAAGGGGTTGTCAATCCCTTCACGGCCACTTGCAAAAGTGAGATCTGATAAAGATAATAAGATAAATATTTTTGGTATTTTTGTTGTATAGATTGGAAAATAAAGATTGCAAAATAAATAGTAAACTAGAATTGTAGATCGGAACCTTATATGATGTAAAGTAGACCCGGGGGCCATAGGTTTCACTAGTGGCTTCTCTCAAGATAGCATATATTACGGTGGGTGAACAAATTACTGTCGAGCAATTGATAGAAAAGCGCATAGTTATGAGAATATCTAGGCATGATCATGAACATAGGCATCACGTCCATGTCAAGTAGACTGAAACGATTCTACATCTACTACTATTACTCCACATATCGACCGCTATCCAGCATGCATCTAGAGTATTAAGTTCATAAGAACAGAGTAACACATTAAGCAAGATGACATGATGTAGAGGGATAAACTCAAGCAATATGATATAAACCCCATCCTTTTATCCTCGATGGCAACAATACAATACGTGGCTTGCTTCCCCTACTGTCACTGGGAAAGGACACCGCAAGATTAAACCCAAAGCTAAGCACTTCTCCCATTGCAAGAAAGATCAATCTAGTAGGCCAAACCAAACTGATAATTCGAAGAGACTTGCAAAGATATCAAATTATGCATATAAGAATTCAGAGAAGAATCAAATATTGTTCATAGATAATCTTGATCATAAACCCACAATTCATTGGATCTAGGCAAACACACCACAAAAAGTATTACATCGAATAGATCTCCAAGAACATCGAGGAGAAATTTGTATTGAGAACCGAAGAGAGAGAAGAAGCCATCTAGCTAATAACTATGGACACGAAGGTCTGTGGTAAACTACTCACACATCATCGGAGAGGCTATGGTGTTGATGTAGAAGCCCTCCGTGATCTAATCACCCACCGGCAGATCGCTGAAAAAGGTCCCCAGATGGGATCTCACGGGTATAGAAGGTTGTGGCGGTGTAAAAGTGGTTTTGTGGCTCCCCTCGATGTTTTCAGGGTATAAGAGTATATATAGGCGAAAGAAGTAGGTCAGTGGAGCTACGAGGGACCCACGAGGGTGGGGGGCGCGCCTTCCCCTGGGCGTGCGGCCCTACCTCATGGCCGCCTCGTTGCTTCCTTGACCTCCACTCCAACTCTCCTGGATTGCGTTTGTTCCAAAAAGATCCTCGTGAAGGTTTCATTCCGTTTGGATTCCGCTTGATATTCCTATTCCGCGAAACACTGAAATAGGAAAAAAACAATCTGCACCAGGCCTTCGGTTAATAGGGTAGTCCCAAAAATAATATAAAAGTGCATAATAAAGCCCATTAAAAATCCAAAACAGATAATATAATAGCATGGAACAATAAAAAATTATCGATACGTTGGAGACGTATCAGGGTATCCGGACCCTACCGTCTGTAACGGGACGCGTCGTCTTCTCCATTGTAGCACCATAAAGGATATACTCTGGATTGGAGGGGCTGCACGCACCTCTTTATTGCGATTGCCATGACTTCTACTATTGAGAGTTCGGAGTGGGCCAACAGCCTGACCTTGCTGACCAACCGCTATATCTCCGCGCTGTCCTCTTCTTTGGGACTTCGGGGACACCAGTTGAGGCGCTTCCTAAGAGGAGAACTCGAGAATTCAGGGAGGCCACTACGAACTGGGTCCGGCAGTGGGACATCGTCCACATAAAACCATTCTGAAGTCCACTGCGGGTATACCTCTTTAGGTGTTCCTACAAGATATCCTTACCCGGCTATACGCCATACTTCGGCACCGCCCACCTCAAAAATAGAGCCTCCTCGGTGGCGAGAAACGAGACAAAAGAACTTCCTCCATAATTCAAAGTGGACTTCAATACCCAAAAATAGCTCGCAGAGGGCAACAAAGGCTGAGATGTGCAAAATCGAACCTGGGGTGAGGTTGTGTAGTTGGATGCCGTAAAATTCCAATAACCCCCTGAGAAAGGGATGGATTGGAAAGGCTAGGCCCCGCAACAAGAATAGGACGAAGCACACCCTCTCCTCCTTAATGGGGTTGGGGAAATTCTCGGCCATCGCGTGATAACCCACAAGTATTGGGGATCGCAACAGTTTTCAATAATTAAGAATGTCGAACCCAACGAGGAGCTAAAGGTAGAACAAATATTCCATCAAGTTCTATCAACCACAAATACAACTCTGCGCACGCTTGACGTTTGCTTTACCTAGAACAAGTATGAAGCTAGAAGTACTTTGTAGGTGTTGTTGGATAGGTTTGCAAGATAATAAAGATTACGTAAATAAAAAGTAGGGGCTGTTGTAAGTAAAGAAGCAATAAAGTAAATATAGCGAGTGTGGAAAAGTGGTGGTAGGAGTTGTGAAATTGCTCCTTAAGCAATTGACTACTTTACTAGACCGATAGCAAGTATTATGCGGAAGAGGCCACTGCTAGCATGTCATCCCTGACTTGGAATTCTATGCACTTATGATTGGAACTATTAGCAAGCATCCACAACTACTAAAGTTCATTAAGGTAAAACCCAACCATAGCATTAAGATATATTGGCCCCCCTTCAATCCTGTATGCATCAATTTATATGCTAGGTTGAAGCTTCTGTCACTCTTGCCCTCCAATACATAGTCCTATCAACATAGAACTAACCCTAGGGTGTGATCCACGCGCGCACTCATATGATGGGAACCAAAGGAAAACAACATAACCACAAGCAAATTAAATCAATCATAGCAATTCATTAACCACCGATAGGACAACGAAAATCTACTCAGGCATCATAGGATGGCAACACATCATTGGATAATAATATGAAGCATAAAGCACCATGTTCAAGTAGAGGGTACATCGGGTTGCGGGAGAGTGGACCGCTGTAGATAGAGGGGGAAGGTGCTGGATATGTAGGTGAAGATGGCGGAGGTGTTGGTGTAGATCGCAGTGATGATGATGATGGCCACGGCAACGTTTCGGCGCCACCAGAAGAGAAGGGGAGAGGGCCCCCTCATCTTCTTCTTCCTTGACCTCCTCCCTAGAAGGGAGAAGGGTTTCCCCTCTGTTCCTTAGCCTCCATGACATGGGAGGGGCGAGAGCTGATACGTCTCCAACGTATCTATAATTTTTGATTGCTCCATGCTATATTATCCTCTGTTTTGGATGTTTATGGGCTTTATTATCCACTTTTATATTATTTTTGGGACTAACCTATTAACCCAGAGCCCAGTCCCAGTTTCTGTCTTTTTCCTTGTTTTAGAGTATCGCAGAAAAGGAAAATCAAAAGGAGTCCAATTGACCTGAAACTTCACGGAACTTATTTTTGGAAGGAAAGCAACCCGGGAGACTTGGAGTCCACGTAAGGTAAGGCACAAGGCAGGGGGCACGCCCACCCCCTGGGCGCTCCCTCCACCCTCGTGGGCCCCTCGTGGCCCCCCTGACGTATTTCTTCCGCCTATGTATCTCCATATACCCCAAAACGATCGGGGAGCACAATAGATCGGGAGTTCCGCCGCCAAAAGCCTCTGTAGCCACCAAAAACCAATCTAGACCCGTTCCGGCACCCTGCCGGAGGGGGCAATCCCTCTCTGGTGGCCATCTTCATCATCCCGGTGCTCTCCATGACGAGGAGGGAGCAGTTCTCCCTGGGGCTGAGGTTATGTACCAGTAGGTATGTGTTTGACTCTCTCTTTCTCTCTCGTGTTCTTGAGGTGATACGATCTTGATGTATCGCGAGCTTCGCTATTATAGTTGGATCTTATGATGTTTTCTCGCCCCTCTACTCTCTTGTAATGGATTGAGTTTCCCCCTTGAAGTTATCTTGTCGGATTGAGTCTTTAAAGATTTGAGAACACTTGATGTATGTCTAGCCATGCGTATCTGTGGTGACAATGGGATATCACGTGATTCACTTGATGTATGTTTTGGTGATCAACTTGCGGGTTCTGCCCATGAACCTATGCATAGGGGTTGGCACATGTTTTCGTCGTGATTCTCTGGTAGGAACTTTGGGGCACTCTTCGAGGTTCTATGTGTTGGTTGAATAGATGATGTAGCGACCAGACCTCAAACAGTCTGATCTCTGTGCTCCGGTGTCATCCCTGGATCAGTAATGCTGACACCACACAGTACTCGGAGGATTTATAGCAGAGTAGCAATCACATACTTATTACATCGAGTGTCTCAAAAGAGAACTTATTACAATAAGTATGGCTTAAGGCCATCTAATAACGATAACAGCGGAAGGCTTGGAAGATAAGTGAGTCCATCAGCTCCAACGGCATCACTGAGTATAGGACCACGACCTAAAAACTCCTTAATCGTCGTCTGAAAAGTATGCAACATTAACGTTGCAGCCCGAAACGGGTCAGCACATGGAATATGCTGGCAAGGTAACACATAGAGAGTAATGATATGAAACAGCCATACTATATGCATATTTGGTTGGTGGAAAGCTCTATGGTTACAGTTTTGCGTAAAGCCAATTTTTCCCTACTTCAAAGGAATAAAATTTAATTACTATCATGGTGGTTGTTAAACATTGAGAATGGTTGACAGCATTCTCAATCCCAATTAAATATGATCATTAAACATAACCCAACAAAATTAATTTAGAGTAACATGTTGAGATTCACATGAAAATCCAGGTACTAGATACTCAAGATGTCCATAACCGGGGACACGGCTAATCATGATTAGTTTATTACACTCTGCAGAGGTTTGTGCACTTTTCCCCACAAGACTCGATCGCCTCCGTTTGGTTTCTCGCACTACATGGTATTTCAGAAGACAGATGACCGAGACATAGTCTTTCAGAAGCGCTAGCACCTTACGATCGGTAGACCATACCACCTACATCCCCTACATCTGCTAGTCTACCACTGTAAGAGTTCGCACAACTTAGTCAACTATGCTAGAGCCCATAATAGCTTGTGGCTGCACACAGAAGTTTCTAGTATGAATAGTCTCATGATCCCTTTGAGCCTGGCTGGCGGTCCAAAAGAAAACAGGCAAGTCCTGGAATACCCAGGTGCCTCAATCCACCCATATGTGTGTTTAAGTTGCCACCTTAGATAAACCATTAATTAACAAAACTCACATCTGTCATGGATATCACTCGCCCAATCCACGTTTACTAGCATAGCATGGCATAATAAGCAAACGTAGAAGTAACTCCCAAAGGTTTGAAAATAAACAGGTAATAGGTACTTCCTCATCTACTTCCCATCCCATAATTTAATTAGATCCTAATCATGCAATGTGTGAGGATTGATCTAATGCAATAAAACTGGGTAGTAGAAAAGGTATGATCAAAGTGTTACTTGCCTTGTTGATGATCCGCGAAACCTAACGATTCGAAGTAACAGGCGGTGCACTCCGGGTATTCTATCGCAGACAAACAAACATGCATACAATAAGTACTCATCTAATGCACAGGTCAAACTCAAATAAGAGATCTAACCAGAAAGTTCAACTTAAGAACTCCGGTTGGCAAAAAGAATCAAATCGAACGAAACAACGAAAGACAAACGGCGAAAGAAAACAACTTCGTTCTAGTAATCTGGATCTAGGGCAAATTTTACAGTAGAAAAATCGTGTTTAAGTTGGTTAAACGGGTAGAGGGTTTCGAGATGAATCTCTAGGCGCTTGAATCGCCTGATTCCGATAAACAAGCGAAAAGTTAAACTAAAACGAAAATCGGATCAAGAATCGCGATCAGAAAAATCGCGGATTTAATCCGAGAAAAAGAAAAATGACGAACGCCGAATATTTTTTTCTCTATTTTTTCGGCACGGAAAACGAGGCGCGATGAACCTCGGGCGTCGGGATCGTCGTCGGCGGTGGCGGCGGCTCCAGCGGCGCGCGCGGATCGAGTCGGGGCTGATGGGCTGGGGTGGCTCGGGGCGGCGCTATTTAAAGGCTGCCCCCGGGCGGTGTCCCGCTCGGGTACGGCCCGAAGTCGGTTGGTTTTTTTTAATTATTCTGCTCAGAAGAAAAATAAAAAGAAATACTAAACGGACTCCAAAAATTCTAAAATAAATTTTCATGTGCTTCTAAAATCAAGCCGCACAAGGTGAACATTTATTTGGGCCCTAAATGCAATTTTGAAAAAACGCACTTTTTTCCTAAATTCAAATAAAACACCGAAAAACTCCGAAAAAAATCTTATTTGATTTTATTATTAAATCCTCAATATTTCTTTATTTTGGGAAATTCATTTTATTCCCTCTCTCATATTTTTGTAATAGAAATAATTGATGATAAAATAAATAAAATCAAATGATCCTATTCTCAAAATTTGAGAGAACTCAAATATGAAAATAACGAAATCCCCAACTCTCTCCGTGGGTCATTGAGTTGCGTAGAATTTCTAGGATCAACCAAAATGCAAAATAAAATATGATATGCATTGATGATCTAATGTATAACATTCCAAATTGAAAATTTGGGATGTTACAAACCTACCCGCCTTAAGATGAACCTCGCCCTCGAGATTCGGGTTGGTTAGAAAATTGGTGAGGGTGGTCTTTGAGCAAATCTTCCTCTCGCTCCCAGGTGGCTTCATCCTCCGTGTGGTGGCTCCACTAAACTTTGCAGAACTTAATAACTTTGCTGCGAGTAACTCGGCTGGCAAACTCGAGAATCTTAACTGGTTTCTCCTCATAGGTCAAATCGTTATCCAACTGAATAGTTTCCAATGGCACTGTGTCTCTCAACGGTATGTCAGCCATCTCCGTGTGACATTTCTTTAACTGAGAAACATGGAACACATCATGTACTCCTGACAATCATCTGGGCAATTCCAACTTGTAGGCCACTTCTCCCATACGCTCCAAAACTCGACATGGTCCTACAAATCGTGGTGCTAACTTCCCTTTAACTCCAAAACGCTTTGTTCCTCGAAGTGGAGATACTCGAAGATAAGCTCTATCTTCGACTTCGTAAACGGTCTCCTTGCGTTTAGAATCTGCATAACTCTTCTGTCTGGACTAGGCTACCTTGAGCCTATCGCGAATCAACTTCACCTTCCGTTCGGACTCTTTAATCAGGTCGGGTCCAAACAACTGGCGGTCTCCAACTTCGTCCCACGACAACGGTGTCCTGCACCTCCTTCTGTACAAGGCTTCGAAAGGGGCCATCTTTAAACTGGTTTGATAACTGTTGTTGTAAGAGAACTCTGCATATGGCAAATTATCGTCCCAACTAGATCCATAATCTAGCACACAAGCTCTCAGCATATCCTCCAAAATCTGATTGACTCTCTCGGTCTGTCCATCTGTCTGTGGATGAAAAGTTGTACTGAATTCTAGCCTGGTACCCAAAGTTTCATGCAACTGCTTCCAGAACTTTGAGGTAAACTGGGTTCCTCTATCCAATACGATACTCCTTGGAACTCCATGCAGACATACGATCCTGGTCATGTATATCTTTGCCAACTTAGCGCTGGTGTAAGTGGTATTTACTGGGATGAAATGAGCTACTTTCGTCGATCGATCGACTACAACCCAAATTGAGTCATAGCCTGAACAAGTCCTGGGCAATCCCGTGATAAAATCCATGCCTAACTTCTCCCACTTCCATTCGGGTATCGGCAATGGTTGTAACAATCCTGCTGGCTTCTGATGCTCTGCCTTTACTCTCTAGCATACATCACAAACTGCTACGTACTCCGCAATATCCTTCTTCATTCCGGTCCACCAGAAAATGTCCTTCAAATTCAAATACATCTTGGTATTTCCTGGGTGAATCGAATATGGTGAATCGTGTGCCTCTTGCAAAATCAACTTCTTGATCTCCGGGTCATTGGGCACGTAAACGCGGTCTTCAAACCATAGGGTGTCGTGCTCATCCTCATGAAATCCTTTAGCTTTTCCTTTGCTCAGTTTCTCCTTTATAGCGGCAATCTCTTTGTCAGTCCTCTGAGCTTCCCTGATTCTATCCATCAAAGTTGACTGAATCTCCAATGCTGCTACATAGCCTCTCGGAACTATTTCCAAACATAGTTCACGGAGATTTTCTGCTAACTCCTTGGGTATTTCTCCCGTCATTAACGTATTGACATGGCTCTTACGGCTTAATGCGTCAGCTACTACATTAGCTTTCCCGGGATGATAGTGCAATTTCATATCATAATCCTTGATAAGCTCCAACCATCTCCTTTGTCTGAGATTTAACTCCTTCTGTGTGACAATGTACTTCAAACTCTTATGATCTGTGTACACCTCACAATGGTTTCCAATGAGGAAGTGCCTCCATGTTTTCAATGCATGCACTACGGTTGCTAACTCCAAATCATGCGTAGCATAATTGAACTCATGAAGCTTCAGTTGTCTTGAGGCATATGAAACAACTCTCCCTTCCTGCATAAGCACTGCTCCAAGTCCTCGACGTGAAGCGTCACAATACACCTCATAATCTTTTGTCTGGTCTGGCAAAATCAACATTGGTGAGGTAACCAAATGTTTCTTCAACTCCTGGAAACTAGCCTCACATTCCTCTGTCCATATGAACTTGGTATCTTTCTTCAACAACTCAGTCATAGGCTTCGCAATCTTTGAGAAATTCTCAATAAATCTCCGGTAGTATCCTGCGAGTCCAAGAAAACTCCGGATCTCTCCAACTGTTGTTGGGGCTTCCCACTTGGTCACGGTTTCAACTTTAGCGGGATGTACTGCTATACCTTCTCTAGATATAGCATGTCCGAGGAATCCTACTTACTTCAACCAAAACTCACATTTGCTGAACTTGCCATATAATTGATGTTCTTTGAGCTTTCCAAGTACCAAACGCAAATGCTCCTTATGTTCCTCTTCATTCTTCGAATAAACCAGGATATCATCAATGAATACTATGACGAACTTATCCAAAAACTCCATAAACACTTTGTTCATCATGTTCATAAAATAGGCAGGTGCGTTAGTCAGACCAAATGACATAACGATATACTCGTACAGCCCATACCTGGTGGTAAAAGTTGTCTTCGGAATATCATGATCTCGAATCTTCAACTGGTGGTATCCTGATCGCAGATCAATCTTGGAAAATACCTTAGCTCCTTGCAATCGATCAAACAGATCGTTAATCATTGGTAGTGGGTACTTGTTCTTGATCGTTACTTCATTCAATCCTCGATAATATACAACCATCCTTAACGATCCATCCTTCTTATCCAGTAGAAGTACTGGCGATCCCCAAGGTGAAGAACTTGGGTGAATATATCCCTTATCTAGTAACTCCTTAATCTGCTTCTTAATTTCCACCAAATCCTTTGCTGGCATCCTATATGGTCTCTTTGATATTGGCCCTGTGCCTGGCAATAGCTCAATCAAGAACTCAATATCTCTATCCGGTGGCATGCCTGGCAACTCTTCTGGAAATACTTCAGGGAAATCCCTTACCACTGGTACTTCCTCCTGCACAACTCCTGTTAGGCAATTTACTTGTGTCCTCTTTGGCACATGCCGGGATACATACTTGATCCTTCTCCCTTCTGGGGTGGTAAGCAAAATTGACTTGCTAGCACATTCAATATTCCCTTCATACTTTGATAACCAATCCATGCCTAATATCACATCCAATCCTTGATATTCCAATACTATTAGGTCCGAGGGAAAAACATAGTTACCCATCCTTAATGGTAACCGATCACACCATAGACTAGCCACATACTCTGCTCTGGGCGAGGTTACTAACATGGGTGACCTAAGGGCTTGGGTTGATAGGTTATAATTATCCACAAATCCCCTTGAGATGTATGAATGTGATGCACCAGTATCAAAAAGAACGAGTGCAGTAAATGACTTAACCAAAAACTTACCTATTACTGCATCGGGCTGAGCTTCAACCTCCTCCACGCTAACGTGGTTCACCTGTCCCCTGTTGAAAGGGTTCGGCTTCTTCCCAGAACTTCCATCGCCATTTTGGCCTTCAGGACATTCATTGGCATAATGTCCGGTTTTCTGACACTTAAAACAAGTGACTTGGCTCAGGTCCTTCTTGGCTGGGGTGGATGGGTTGGTGCGGTTCTGGCCGTTGCTTCCTCCATTCCCATTTCCATTCTTGGTGCCATTGTGATTGTGCGAGCTACCTCCTCCATGGGTGTGCTGAAAATGTCCTCCCGGTCTAGGGGTAAAACGTGGCTTCTGCTGAGCTCCTGAAGTGTACTTTCCTTGTCCATACTTCCTCTTGCGGTTCTCAATCTGCTGCTGCTTCCCTTCAATCATAAGAGCACGATCTACCAACTCCTGGTAGTTGCTGAAGGTTGCTACCATCAACTGCATGCTCAACTCATCATTCAGTCCTTCCAGAAACTTCTCCTGCTTAGCTGCATCCGTAGCAACGTCATCTGGGGCATAACGTGCTAACTTACTAAATTCCTCCACATACTGGCCAACTGTCTGTCCTCCTTGGCGCAAGTTGTGAAACTCACGCTTCTTCATGGCCATAGCTCCTGCTGAAACATGGGCAGTACGAAAAGCCTGTTGAAACTGGTCCCATGTGACAGTGTTTACAGGGAAAGTGGCTGTGAAATTCTCCCACCATGATGTTGCGGGTCCTTCAAGCTGATGTGCGTCAAACTTCACCTTCTTCGCATCTGTGCATCCTGGTGTGGTCAACTCCCTAGTTATCTTGCGGAGCCAATCATCTGCTACTATCGGCTCGGTGCTACTGGAAAACACCGGCGGATTCAGCCTAAGAAAACGGGCTAAGTGGTCAACACGTGGTGGTGGTGGTCGGTTGTTGTTGTTGTTGTTCCCCTGATTCTGATTCTGGACTAGCAACTACATCAATGTGTTCTGCTGCTGGATCAAGTGGGTGATCTCCGGTGGAAAGGCAAATCCGGGGTCACGTCTTGGAGGCATCTAAGGGTTTAGAAAAGATGAGATATAAGAATAGAGGGGGTCTAAAGAGAAAACACTACCCATATGCACATGAGGCAAAAGCAAACAATTCACTTCATTCAATCAAACAAAGACATACAATCGATCTAACTATTGCAAAAGTTCTCGGACTACTATATTTACATGGTGGACTACTACTACTGATGAGGTGGTCTACTAGAAATATTCTACGGTTGTGGACTCCATAATATCTGCTCCAGCTTCATCAACATAGTCATCATCGCTACTATCTGGTTCCGAATCGGTGCCGTCGATGATGATGTAGTCTTCCGGGCTAATCTCCTTGGGTTCTTTGTCTTCATCTACTGGCGTAGGGCCTCTCATAAATATTGCTAGCTTCATAGTTAGGTCGGCATTCTTATCCACCAATACTTCAATTTCTTCTTCATAATCTTCACGTGTAGCCTTGTGTTCTTCCTCCAATTCTTTGATTCTAGTCTTAGACTTCTTCAGATCTATCATGTCGGCGCACATCTGGTTCTCCTGTCGTCGAATGTGCTGGTTTAGCTCCTAGATAAAAGCTGCAATTGATCTATCCTTCCTGGTGCTGATCATCTCCTAGTGTTCATCTCGGCGCCCACAAATCTGGTAGATAGTATCCTTGAGATCCTTGCGGTAGACTTCTCCAATGCGTCCCATGGCGATGTGAGCTGCCATGCTCTTTCCTAGACTCCAAGTTGGTGCATCAAAAGAAAACTCTATGGGCTCAGTGACTGGCATGAACGTCCTTCCTGGAACTTGAACTTGAATCATCCAGCGCTCTTCTTCAGGTAAAGTGGCATTTGTAGGTTCCCGTGAAGCTTGGTACTCCTATATTCAGGTATCTAGTGACTTCCTTCAAGTGGCGTCCAAAGGGTGTATCTTCATCCGGTTGTGTGAACTTGTTCCTTGCATCCGCCAACCTAAAGAGTAGAAAAGATGAGAAGTCAGAAGAGAAGAGAGTGAATAGTGATCTAGGTCTTTAGCTTAGTGGTCGTGTCCTACAGTCAGCGTGTGCTCTGATACCATCTCTGTAGCGACTAGACCTCAAACAGTCTGATCTCTGTGCTCCGGTGTCATCCCTGGATCAGTAATGTTGACACCACACAGTACTCAGAGTATTTATAGCAGAGTAGCAATCACACACTTATTACATTGAGTGTCTCAAAAGAGAACTTATTACAATAAGTATGGCTTAAGGCCATCTAATAACGATAACAACGGAAGGCTTGGAAGATAAGTGAGTCCATCAACTCCAATGGCATCACTGAGTATAGGACCACGACCTAAAAACTCCTTAATCGTCGTGTGAAAAGTCTGCAACATTAACGTTGCACCCCGAAACGGGTCAGCACATGGAATATGCTGGCAAGGTAACACATAGAGAGTAATGGAATGAAACAGCTATACTATATGCATATTTGGCTGGTGGAAAGCTCTATGGTTACAGTTTTGCGTAAAGCCAATTTTTCCCTACTTTAAAGGAATAAAATTTCATTACTATCATGGTGGTTGTTAAACATTGAGAATGGTTGACAGCATTCTCAATCCCAATTAAATATCATCATTAAACATAACCCAACAAAATTAATTTAGAGTAACATGTTGAGATTCACATGAAAATCCAGGTACTAGATACTCAAGATGTCCATAACCGGGGACACAGCTAATCATGATTAGTTTATTACACTCTGCAGAGGTTTGTGCACTTTTCCCCACAAGACTCAATCGGCTCCATTTGGTTTCTCGCACTACATGATGTTTGAGAAGACGGATGACCGAGACATAGTCTTTCAGAAGCGCTAGCACCTTACGATCGGTAGACCGTACCACCTACATCCCCTACATCTGCTAGTCTACCACTGTAAGAGTTCGCACAACTTAGTCAACTATGCTAGAGCCCATAATAGCTTGTGGCTGCACACGGAAGTTTCTAGTATGAATAGTCTCATGATCCCTTTGAGCCTGGGTGGCGGTCCAAAAGAAAACAGGCAAGTCCTGGAATACCCAGGTGCCTCAGTCCACCTAGATGTGTGTTTAAGTTGCCACCTTAGATAAACCATTAATTAACAAAACTCACATCTATCATGGATATCACTCACCCAATCCACGTCTACTAGCATAGCATGGCATAATAAGCAAACGTAGAAGTAACTCCCAAAGGTTTGAAAATAAACAGGTAACAGGTACTACCTCATCTACTTCCCATCCCACAATTTAATTAGATCCTAATCATGCAATGTGTGAGGATTGATCTAATGCAATAAAACTGGGTAGTAGAAAAGGTATGATCAAAGTGTTAATTGCCTTGCTGATGATCCGTGAAACCTAACGATTCGAAGTGACAGGCGGCACACTCCGGGTATTCTATCTTGGACAAACAAACAAGCATACAATAAGTACTCATCTAATGCACAGGTAAAACTCAAATAAGAGATCTAACCAGAAAGTTCAACTTAAGAACTCCGGTTGGCAAAAAGAATCAAATCGAACGAAACAACGGAAGACAAACGGCGAAAGAAAACAACTTCATTCTAATAATCTAGATCTAGAGCAAATTTTACAGTAGCAAAATCTTGTTTAAGTTGGTTAAACGGGTAGAGGGTTTCGAGACGAATCTCTAGGCGCTTGAATCGCCTGATTCCGATAAACGAGCGAAAAGTTAAACTAAAACGAAAATCGGATCAGGAATCGCGATCAGAAAAATCATGGATTTAATCCGAGAAAAAGAAAAACGACGAACGCCGAATATTTTTTTTCTCTCTTTTTTCGGCACGGAAAATGAGGCACGACGAACCTCGGGCGGCGGGATCGTTGTCGGCGGCGGCGGCTCCGGCGGCACGCGCGGATCGAGGCGGGGCTGATGGGCTGGGGCGGCTTGGGGCGGCGCTATTTAAAGGCTGCCCCCGGGCGGTGTCCCGCTCGGGTACGACCCGAAGTCGGTTTGTTTTTTTAATTATTCCGCTCAGAAGCAAAATAAAAAGAAATACTAAATGGACACCAAAAATTCCGAAATAAATTTTCACGGGCTTCTAAAATCAAGCCGCACAAGGTGAACATTTATTTGGGCCCTAAATGCAATTTTGAAAAATGCACTTTTTTCCTAACTTCAAATAAAACACCGAAAAACTCCGAAAAAAATCTTATTTGATTTTATAATTAAATCCTCAATATTTCTTTATTTTGGGAAAGTCATTTTATTCCCTCACTCATATTTTTGTAATGGGAATAATTGATGATAAAATAAATAAAATCAAAAGATCCTATTCTCAAAATTTGAGAGAACTCAAATATGAAAATAACGAAATCCCCAACTCTCTCCGTGGGTCATTGAGTTGCGTAGAATTTCTAGGATCAACCAAAATGCAAAATAAAATATGATATGCATTGATGATCTAATGTATAACATTCCAAATTTAAATTTTGGGATGTTACAGATGAATCTGAGATTGTGTGATGCATATCGTATAATCATACCCACAAATACTTGAGGTGACATTGGAGTATCTAGGTGACATTGGAGTATCTAGGTGACATTAGGGTTTTGGTTGATTTGTGTCTTAAGGTGTTATTCTAGTTCGAACTCTAGGGCTGTTTGTGACACTTATAGGAATAGCCCAACGGACTGATTGGAAAGAATAACTTTGAGGTGGTTTCGTACCCTACCTTAATCTCTTCGTTTTCTCTCCGCTATTAGTGACTTTTGAGTGACTCTTTGTCGCATGTTGAGGGATAGTTATGTGATCCAATTATGTTATTATTGTTGAGAGGACTTGCACTAGTGAAAGTATGAACCCTAGGCCTTGTTTCCTAGCATTGCAATACCGTTTACGCTCACTTTTATCATTAGTTACCTTGCTGTTTTTATATTTTCAGATTATGAAAACCATTATCTACTATCCATATACCACTTGTATCACCATCTCTTCGCCGAACTAGTGCACCTATACAATTTACCATTGTATTGGGTGTGTTGGGGACACAAGAGACTCTTTGTTATTTGGTTGCAGGGTTGCTTGAGAGAGACCATCTTCATCCTACACCTCCTACGGATTGATAAACCTTAGGTCATCCACTTGAGGGAAATTTGCTTCTGTCCTACAAACCTCTGCACTTGGAGGCCCAACAACGTCTACAAGAAGAAGGTTGTGTAGTAGACATCAAGCTCTTTTCTGGTGCCGTTGCCGGGGAGGTGAGTGCTTGAAGGTATCTCTTTAGATCTTGCAATCGAGTCTTTTAGTTTCTTGTTTTATCACTAGTTCAGTTTATAAAAAAATGGAATTGAGTTTGTCTCATACGCTTCATCTTTTTAATATCTTTCATGAGTATGATGGAAAGGAAAATTGTGCCAAAGTGTTAGAAGAAGAATGCATTAAAATGTTTGGCACTAAATCTTTGAATGATGAGCATGATTGCAATGTTGTTAGTGTGAACTCCTTGAATATCCATGGTACTAATGATGATTGCACTAGTTATGATGAAAATGTCTCCTATAAACATGGCAATTTTTGTGGAGTGCATTGGATTTGTAAGTACACACCAAATAGGGAAGATAGATATTGCAAGAGGCATAAGTAATTAGAAACTAAATTGTTGCAAGAAAGTCTTGATGTTTGTGCTGAAAAATTCAATATTTTTTCGCGCCTTGTGAACTTTGCAATGAACATGGTCATTTAAATCTCCAATGCAAATTGTTTCATGACCGAATCGTATCCAGAAATTGTGATAATTTGATTACCCTTGAGCATCATAAAGAGCTTACTCTTCTTTTGGGGTATGAGGAAATGAAACGTATAACTAAGGGTATTCCAAAGTTTAATCTTGATAGATTTCTTGATTTTGATCTAGAGAAGATTTATATGTATTGTGCGGTGAATTGTATTGAAAATCCTTATATTACCAACTACATAAAGAAAAGAAAACAAATAGAAGATGAATAGAATACTAATGAAAGGGAAGAGACTTCCCAATACCCTCCTATTATTTCTTATGATGAATCAGGTAATGAGGAGGAGCCTCCTATTCAACCAATCTCATTAATAAGGAGCTCCAAAAAGTGGATTGAACCCACACATGATGTGGTGAAGAAGAAGAAAATAAAAAGGAAGAGGGGTAAAAACATATCTCTCCCAAATAATGCTGCTCCTATTACAATTGTGCCTCATGAAAATATAATTGTGGAAGATAATGATACTTCTTATGATCTTGAAAATCTTTTTGGCACTTGCTTGGAAGAATATGATAATTGCTACACTAGTGGTGCTATCTGTACTATTAATTATGAGAGTGATTATGCTTATGATATGAAAAGGCCCAAGCTTGGGGATGCTATGTTTGATGAAGATGATGTTTTTGAGAATATATTTGCCGCAATTAATGTTTGTCCCAAGCTTGGGGATGCCACATTTAATGAAGATGATATTTTTAGTCTCCCAAGTTTTGATATCCAAATTTATAATGATGATAGCATGCTTCCTACTTATGATGATTATTGTGATGAAACTTATTCTATAAAACGTAGTGATGATTATATTTTTAAAAATTGTTAGGATTACGAATACCCTTTCTTTGAACATTACTCTTTTAGTGTGGAAACAATTTATAGTATTCGAGTCTCTTATGATACTCCCACTATTCCGAACGAGAAGAATCTTGCTTATGTGGAGAGTAGTAAATTTTCTATGTTTGTAGATCATGAAAAGAATGCTTTAGGTGCTGGTTATATTGTTGAATTCATTCATGATGCTACTGAAAATTATTATGAGTGAGGAACATATGCTTGTAGGAATTGCAATAATATCAAGTTTCCTCTATATGTGCTTAAAGTTTTGAAGTTATGCTTGTTTTGCCTTCCTATGCTAGTTGATTATTGTTCCCATAAGTTGTTTGCTCACAAAATCCCTATGCATAGGAAGTGGGTTAGACTTAAATGTGCTAGTCATATTCTTCATGATGCTCTCTTTATGTTTCAATTCTTATCTTCTATATGAGCATCATTGAAATCATCATGCCTAGCTAGGGGTGTTAAACGATAGCGCTTGTTGGGAGGCAACCCAATTTTATTTTTGTTCCTTGCTTTTTGCTCCTGTTTAGTAATAAATAAATAATATATCCTATTTTTAGATGTGGTTTTATGTTTTAATTAGTGTTTTTGCCAAGTAGAACCTTTGGGAAGACTTGGGTGAAGTCTTTATGATCATGCTGTAAAAAACAGAAACTTTAGTGCTCACGAGAATTGCTGCCATTTTTATTTAGAGAGTGATATTTAGTTAATTATTTTTGCATATTATTAATAGATAAATTAATAAGGTACAGAAATTTATTTTAGAATTTTTGGGGTTCCAGAAGTATACGTTTGATTCAGATTACTACAGACTGTTCTGTTTTTGACAGATCCTGTTTTCGATGTGTTGTTTGCTTATTTTGATGAATCTATGAGTAGTATCGGAGGGTATGAACCATAGATAAGTTGGAATACAGTAGATATTACACCAATATGAATTTAGAATGAGTTCACAACAGTACCTAAGTGGTGATTTATTTTCTTATACTAACGGAACTTACGAGTTTTCTGTTAAGTTTTGTGTTGTGAAGTTTTCAAGTTTTGGGTAAAGATTCGATGGACTATGGAATAAGGAGTGGCAAGGGCCTAAGCTTGGGGATGCCCAAGGAACCCCAAGGTAATATTCAAGGACAACCAAGAGCCTAAGCTTGGGGATGCCCCGGAAGGCATCCCCTCCTTCGTCTTCGTTCATCGGTAACTTTACTTGGAGCTATATTTTTATTCACCACATGATATGTGTTTTGCTTGGAGCGTCATTTTATTTTCGTTTTGTTTTGCTTGCTGTTTGAATAAAATACCAAGATCTGAAATTCGTAAATGTTAGAGAGTCTTCACATAGTTGCATAATTATTCGACTACTCATTGATCTTCACTTATATCTTTCGGAGTAGTTTGTCATTTGGTCTAGTGCTTCACTTATATCCTTTTAGAGCACGGTGGTGGTTTTATTTTATGGAAATAGATGAACTCTCATGCTTCACTTATATTATTTTGAGAGTCTTAAATAGCATGGTAATTTTCTTAAATAATCCTAATATGCTAGGTATTCAAGATTAGTAATTTTTTTTCTTATGAGTGTTCTGAATACTAAGAGAAGTTTGATGCTTGATGATTGTTTTGAGATATGGAGGTAATAATATCAAAGTCGTGCTAGTTAAGTAGTTGTGAATTTGAGAAATACTTGTGTTGAAGTTTGCAAGTCCCGTAGCATGCACGTATGGTAAACGTTGTGTAACAAATTTGAATCATGAGGTGTTATTTGATTGTCTTCCTTATGAGTGGCGGCCGGGGACGAGCGATGGTCTTTTCCTACCAATCTATCCCCCTTGGAGCATGCGTGTAATGCTTGGTTTTTGATGACTTGTAGATTTTTGCAATAAGTATGTGAGTTCTTTATGACTAATGTTGAGTCCATGGATTATACGCACTCTCACCCTTCCATCATTGCTAGCCTCTTCGGTACCGTGCATTGCCCTTTCTCACATTGAGAGTTGGTGCAAACTTCGCCGGTGCATCCAAACCCCGTGATATGATACACTCTGTCACACATAAAACTCCTTATATCTTCCTCAAAACAGCCACCATACCTACCTATTATGGCATTTCCATAGCCATTCCGAGATATATTGCCATGCAACTTTCCACTGTTCCGTTTATTATCACACGCATCATCATTGTCATATTGCTTTGCATGATCATGTAGTTGACATCATATTTGTGGCAAAGCCACCGTTCATAATTTTTCATACATGTCACTCTTGATTCATTGCACATCCCGGTACACTGTCGGAGGCATTCATATAGAGTCATACTTTGTTCTAGTGTCGAGTTGTAATCTTTGAGTTGCAAATAAATAGAAGTGTGATGATCATCATTAATAGATCATTGTACCAAAAAAGAAGAAGAAGAAAGGCCAAATAAAAAAAGAAAGGCCAAATAAAAAAAGAAAATAAAAAGGGGCAATGCTATCCTTTTTCCATACTTGTGCTTCAAAGTAGCACCATGATCTTTATGATAGAGAGTCTCTTGTTTTGTCACTTTCATATACTAGTGGGAATTTTTCACTATAGAACTTGGCTTGTATATTCCAACAATGGGCCTCCTCAAGTGCCCTAGGTCTTCGCGAGCAAGCAAGTTGGATGCACACCCACTTAGTTTCTTTTGTTGAGCTTTCATACATTTATAGCTCTAGTGCATCCGTTGCATGGCAATCCCTACTCCTTGCATTAACATCAATCGATGGGCATCTCCATAGCCATTGATTAGCGTCGTTGATGTGTGACTTTCTCCCTTTTTGTCTTCTCCACATAACCCCCATCATCATATTCTATTCCACCCATGGTGCTATGTCCATGGCTGGCGCTCATATATTGCGGGAAAGTTTATAGGTTTGAGATTACTAAAGTATGAAACAATAGCTTGGCTTGTCACCGGGGTTGTGCTTGATGAGAGCATTCTTGTGTGACGAAAATGGAGCATGACTAAACTATATGATTTTGTAGGGATGAACTTTCTTTGGCCATGTTATTTTGAGAAGACATGATTGCTTAGTTAGTATGCTTGAAGTATTATTGTTTCTATGTCAATATTAAACTTTTATCTTGAATCTTTCGGATTTGAATATTCATGCCACAATTAAGAAGAATTACATTCAAATTATGCCAAGTAGCATTCCGCATCAAAAATTTTGTTTTTATCATTTACCTACTCGAGGACGAGCATGAATTAAGCTTGGGGATGATGATACGTCTCCAACGTATCTATAATTTTTGATTGCTCCATGCTATATTATCCTCTGTTTTGGATGTTTATGGGCTTTATTATCCACTTTTATATTATTTGTGGGACTAACCTATTAACCCAGAGCCCAGTGCCAGTTTCTGTTTTTTTCCTTGTTTTAGAGTATCGCAGAAAAGGAAAATCAAACGAAGTCCAATTGACCTGAAACTTCACGAAACTTATTTTTGGAAGGAAAGCAACCCGGGAGACTTGGAGTCCACGTAAGGGAAGCCACGAGGAAGGGGGCGCGCCCTCCACCCTCGTGGGCCCCTCGTGGCCCCCCTAACATATTTCTTCCACCTATATATCTCCATATAACCAAAAATGATCGGGGAGCACAATAGATCAGGAGTTCTGCCGCCAGAAGCCTCCGTAGCCACCGGAAACCAATCTAGACCCGTTTTGGCACCCTGTCAGAGGGGGCAATCCCTCTCCGGTGGCCATCTTCATCATCCCGGTGCTCTCCATGACGAGGAGGGAGTAGTTCTCCCTCGGGGCTGAGGGTATGAAATAGTAGCTATGTGTTTGATCTCTCTCTCTCACTCTCTCTCTCGTGTTCTTGAGGTGATACGATCTTGATGTATCCCGAGCTTTGCTATTATAGTTGGATCTTATGATGTTTTCTCCCCCCTCTACTCTCTTGTAATGGATTGAGTTTCCCCTTTGAAGTTATCTTATCGGATTGAGTCTTTAAAGATTAGAGAACACTTGATGTATGTATTGCCGTGCGTATCTGTGTTGACAATGGGATATCACGTGATTCACTTGATGTATGTTTTGGTGATCAACTTGCGGGTTCCGCCCATGAACCTATGCATAGGGGTTGTCACATGTTTTCGTCGTGATTCTCCGGTAGGAACTTTGGGGCACTCTTTGAGGTTCTATGTGTTGGTTGAATAGATGAATCTGAGATTGTATGATGCATATCGTATAATCATACCCACGGATACTTGAGGTGACATTGGAGTATCTAGGTGACATTAGGATTTTGGTTGATTTGTGTCTTAAGGTGTTATTCTAGTATGAACTCTAGGGCTGTTTGTGACACTTATAGGAATAGCCCAACGGATTGATTGGAAAGAATAACTTTGAGGTGGTTTCGTCCCCTACCATAATCTCTTCGTTTGCTCTCCGCTATTAGTGACTTTGGAATGACTCTTTGTTGCATGTTGAGGGATAGTTATGTGATCCAATTATGTTATTATTGTTGAGAGGACTTGCACTAGTGAAAGTATGAACCCTAGGCCTTGTTTCCTAGCATTGCAATACCGTTTACGCTCACTTTTATCATTAGTTACCTTGCTATTTTTATATTTTCAGATTACAAAAACCTTTATGTACCATCCATATACCACTTGTATCACCATCTCTTCACCGAACTAGTGCACCTATACAATTTACCATTGTATTGGGTGTGTTGGGGACACAAGAGACTCTTTGTTATTTGGTTGCAGGGTTGCTTGAGAGAGACCATCTTCATCCTATGCCTCCAACAGATTGATAAACCTTGGGTCATCCACTTGAGGGAAATTTGCTACTGTCCCACAAACCTCAGCACTTGGAGGCCCAACAACGTCTACAAGAAGAATGTTGTGTAGTAGACATCAAGAGCCCCTCCGAGATTGGATCTGTCTCTCTGTCTCTCTCTATTTCTGCGTTCTGTTCTGCTGCCCTTTCACCGTTTCGTATATATATGGAGATCCGTCACTTCGATTGGCCTGAAACCTTCACCGTGATTTTTTACCAAAAAATAGCTTTCTTGCAGCCGAAGAAGGGCATCAACCGCCTTATGGGTGGCCCACGAGGGTCAGGGGCGCCCCCTGCCTCGTGGCCACCTCGGGCACCGTCTCGCGTGGATTTTTCTTCTGAAATTTTCCAAATATTCCAAAAATAAGCTTCGTACGTTTTTATCCTGTTTGGATTCCGTTTGATATGGATATTTTGTGAAACATAAAACATGCAACAAATAGGAACTGGCACTGGGCACTGGATCAATATGTTAGTCCCAAAAATAGTATAAAAAGTTGCCAAAAGTATATGTAAGTTGTATAATATTGGCACGGAACAATCAAAAATTATAGATACGACAGAGACGCATCAGCATCCCCAAGCTTAATTCCTGCTCGTCCTCGAGTAGGTAAATGATAAAAAAGATAATTTTTGATGTGGAATGCTACCTAGCATAATCTTGATCACATATCTAATCATGGCATGAATATTAAGACACGAGTGATTCAAAGCAATAGCCTATCATTTGACATAAAAACAATAATACTTCAAGCCCACTAATAAAGCAATCATGTCTTTTCAAAATAACAAGGCCAAAGGAAGTTATCCCTACAAAATCATATAGTCTGGCTATGCTCCATCTTCACCACACAAAATATTCAAATCAAGCACAACCCCGATGACAAGCCAAGCAAGTGTTTCATACTTTTGATGTTCTCAAACCTTTTCAACTTTCACACAATACATGAGCGTGAGCCATGGACATAGCACTATAGGTGGAATAGAATGGTGGTTGTGGAGAAGACAAAAAGGAGAAGATAGTCTCACATCAACTAGGCGTATCAACGGGCTATGGAGATTCCCATCAATAGATATCAATGTGAGTGAGTAGGGATTGCCATGCAACGGATGCACTAGAGCTATAAGTGTATGAAAACGCAAACTGAAACTAAGTGGGTGTGCATCCAACTTGCTTGCTCATGAAGACCTCGGGCGTTTGGGGAAGCCCATCATCAGAATATACAAGCCAAGTTCTATAATGAAAATTCCCACTAGTATATGAAAGTGATAACTCAAGAGACTCTCTATATGAAGAACATGGTGCTACTTTGAAGCACAAGTGTGGTAAAAGGATAGTAACATTGCCCCTTCTCTCTTTTTCTCTCATTTTTTTATTTTTTTTATTTTTTGGTGGGCTTCTTTGGCCTCTTTTTTATTTAGGCTTCTTTGGCCTCTTTTATTTATTTTTAAAGTCCGGAGTCTCATCCCGACTTGTGGGGGAGTCATAGTCTCCATCATCCTTTCCTCACTGGGGTAATGCTCTAATAATGATGATCATCACACTTTTATTTACTTACAACTCAATGTCTAGAACAAAGTATGACTCTATATGGATGTCTCCGACGGTGTACCGGGATGTGCAATGATCTAGCGTAGCAATGACATCAAAAAACGAACAAGCCATGAAAACATCATGCTAGCTATCTTATGATCATGGAAAGCAATATGATGAATGCTCAAGTCATGTATATGATGATTATGGAAGTTGCATGGAAGTATATCTCAGAATGGCTATGGAAATGCCATGATAGGTAGGTATGGTGGCTGTTTTGAGGAAGGTATATGGTGGGTTTATGGTACCGGCGAAAGTTGCGCGATACTAGAGAGGCTAGCAATGATGGAAGGGTGAGAGTGCGTATAATCCATGGACTCAACATTAGTCATAAAGAACTCACATACTTATTGCAAAAGTCTATTAGCTATCGAAACAAAGTACTATGCGCATGCTCCTAGGGGGATAGATTGGTAGGAAAAGACCATCGCTCGTCCCCGACCGCCACTCATAAGGAAGACAATCAATAAATAAATCATGCTCCAACTTCATCACATAACGGTTTACCATACGTGCATGTTACGGGAATCACAAACCTCAACACAAGTATTTCTACTAATCCACAACTACCCACTAGCATAACTCTAATATCACCATCTTTATATCGCAAAACTATTGCAAGGAATCAAACATATCATATTCAGTGATCTACAAGTTTTATGTAGGATTTTATGACTAACCATGTGAATGACCAATTCTTGTCATCTCTCTAGATAGATATAAGTGAAGCAAGAGAGTTTAATTCTTTCTACAAAAGATATGCCCACGCTCTAACAAATATAAGTGAAGCAAAAGAGCATTCTACAAATGAGGGTTTTCTATGTAAACAGAAACAGGCAATCCAAACTTCAAATGATATAAGTGAAGCACATGAAGCATTCTATAAAGCCATCAAAAGATATAAGTGAAGTGCATAGAGCATTCTATAAATCAACCAAGGACTATCTCATACCAGCATGGTGCATAAAAGAAAAATGAAAACTAAATGCAAAAGACGCTCCAAGATTGCACATATCGCATGAACGAAACGAATCCGAAAACATACCGATACTTGTTAAAGAAAGAGGGGATGCCTTCCGAGCATCCCCAAGCTTAGACGCTTGAGTCTCCTTGAATATTTATTTGAGGTGACTCGGGAATCCCCAAGCGTGAGCTCTTGCCTCTCTTCCTTCTTCTCATATCGAGACCTTCTCGATCATCAAAAACTTCATCCACACAAAACTTCAACAGAAAACTCGGTAAGATCCATTAGCATGATAAAGCAAATCACTACTCTAAGTACTGTTGCAAACCAATTCATATTTTGTTTTTTCATTGTGTCTACTGTAATATAACTTTTCCATGGCTTAATCCACTGATATAAATCGATAGTTTCATCAAAACAAGCAAACTATCATCAAAAACAGAATCTGTCTAAGACAGAAAAGTCTGTAATAATGTGAACATTTACCATACTTATGGTACTTCAAAAATTCTTCCAAAATAAGGAAAAATAAAAAATTTGTATATAAAGACAGTGCAAAAAGAATCAGAACCATTTGACATTCCAGCTAAAAATGTAAAATCGCGCACTACAGCCAAAGTTTCTGTCCTGCACCATACAAACCATCAAGCAAATGTAAACATCCTAAAGTTTCTGTCCATCTCCGCCAGGGCTGCGGAGTGCCTGGCCTCTTGTGCCTCCGTGGTGCCCCTCATGAGGCGCTGGTACGTGTCAGCCGCGCTCGGCAAGCCGTAAGGCATGCGAACGTAGCTGTGGGGTGGACCTCCGCTGCGCCCCACTCGCGAGGGCCAGAGGCGCCCCAAGGAGGCGACTCGGTTGAGCCCTGGTATGTCGATGCAGACGCGCAGCCCGCCATCCTCGCCTGTATGGGGAGCCACTGCTGGTAGGCGGCGGGCGCCTCTCATGACTCTTGACTCCTGTAGCTCCTGGATGGCCTTGCTGATGAACTCCTGTGGGTCTGGATCTCCTTGCCTTGCTCCTTCTTGAGGGAAATGTGCTTCGAAACACGCCTCCATGTGGTGCCCAAGCGCCTCCCTCGTGACCCTAGCTAGGTCGGTGGCCCTCCAGGGGAGAGCCCCCGAGCCCTGCCTGAGGAGGGCGCCGGGTGCGCTTTCCTATGCGATGGAAGGAGGTTCCCCCTGGGCAGGCACGGGCCCAGTGGGGCCTGCCTCCTGAGGGGCCAGGCCGGACGATGTCTTCTTCTTCTTGGGGGCGGCCTCGGGAAGCCTCCTACTTCCGCGATCCGGGTCTTCCAGTGATGCGGCCTGAAAGGCTCGCTCCAGGGAACACACCGCGTCCTTCTCTTCACAGGGTACCGTGATGACTTCACCGCTGCCTGGCATCTTGAGGACGTTGTAGCCGTGGTGAGTCATGGCCATGAACTTGTCCAGCGCTGGGTACCCAAGGATGGCGTTGTACGGCAGGCGGATGTGAGCGACGTCGAAGTCGATGAGCTCGGTGCGGTAGTTGTCGCGTGCCCCGAAGGTGACAGGGAGGTGAACCTGCCCAATTGGGACCGTGGAGCCGTCGGTGATACCGGAGAAAGGCTTGGTTGGCTGGAGTTGGCTGTAGGGCACTTGGAGGTTGTTGAATGTCTCTACGGACAGGACGTTGAGCCCTGCCCCGCCATCGATAAGGGTCTTGGTGACCACCACGTTGCTGATGATTGGGGAACAAAGCATCGGGAGGACTCCGGCTGTAGCTGCACACTTGAGTTGGTCTGCTGAGCTGAACATGATGGCGCACGCCGACCACCTGAGAGGGCGTGTGGCTTCGAGTCTGGGGAGGACTGCGTTCACTTCGCGGGCGAACTGCTTGAAGATGCGTTGAGAGGCTGGGCTTGAGCTCCGCCCAGGATGCAGGTGATTGCGCGCGGCTCCTGGAAGCCCCCAGCCTCCTTGTCCTGGTGGCGGTCCTCGTTTCTCCTTGGCTGTGGCGGCAGCGGTGGGAGGCCTGCGTTGCCTTGCAGGCGATCCTCGCAAGGCTGATCCCTCCAGCCTCCCTCGTGAGGCGGGTCTTGCCAGCGGTCCTCGCGAGGTTGGTCGTGCCACCCCTGGCGCGGGCCACGGTCTTCCCAGTGTCCTGCGTTCCTTCCTCCTCCTCGGCCGTAGCCCCGGTCACCGCGGTCAGGGCGACGGCCGGTCCTTCCTTCTCGCACGGCTCAGAGTTCTTGGCATTCGCTGGTGTTGTGGGTGTGGAGGTCGTGGTACATGCAGTACCAGCTGCCCTTGGGAGGTTCGGGCTGATCTCTTCCCCGCTTGGTGTCTGGTTCTGCCGCGAGCACCGCAGCCCCCTTGCGCTTCACATCCTTGGCCTTGAGCTTCTTCTCTTCTAGGTCTGCGGCAGGCAGCTCGAGGAGGGAGAGACGCCCTTCCTCAGCCCTGGCGCACTTGTTCGCCAAGTTGAACAGCTCCAAGGAAGTGCATAGGTCTTCATGCATCGCCAGCTCCTCCTTCATCTTGACATCGCGCACGCCGTCGGAGAAAGCTGAGATGATGGCCTCCTCAGTCACCTTGGGGATCTTGAGGCGTGCGTTGTTGAAGCGCTGGATGTACTTCTGCAGGGTCTCCCCGGGTTGTTGCTTGATGCCGCGCATGTCGCTCACAGCGGGTGGCCGGTCGCGAGTACCTTGGAAGTTGGCGATGAAGTGGGTGCGCATCTCTTCCCAGGAGGAGATTGTGCCTGGAGCCAGGTTCAGGAGCCAGGTGCGGGCCCCGTCCTTGAGCGCCATGGGAAACCAGTTCGCCATGACCTTCTCGTCTCTGTTGGCAGCTTCGATGCCAAGCTCGTAGAGCTGGAGGAACTCCGCAGGGTCGGCCGTGCCGTCATAGCGAGGAGGCAGGTCCGGCTTGAACTTGCCTAGCCACGCGACGCTGCGCAGTTCGGTGGTGTATGCGCGGCAGCCTGCTGTGGCCACAGGAGGCCTTGGGTGATGGAGAGCCTGGTCTTGCATGTCCCCATGCGCTGGAGCAAGACGATGGTCGCGACGTGCTGGAGCAGGGAGCGCCCGGGCAGCTTTTGGCGGGCGAGGGACTTCTTGGCAGCTCTGTTCTTGCCGCGCTGGCACCAGACGGAGCGGGTTCCTCCCAGGGGCCACGCGCCTTGGAGCCATGGCGTCTTCTTGAGGAGGAGGTGGCCGGGGCGCCGCCGGAGCCTCGTCGCCCATGTGGGGCGGGGTGCGGTGCAGCGAAACGGACGGCGCAGAAGAGCCCCCTGCGGCGCGGACGAGCTCGGTGACGCGGTCGAGCCATTTTTCATAGACATCATCGACGGGATGGTAGCGCAGGAGCTCGTTTGCCGCGATGAGTGCAGCCCGAGCCTCCATGGGTGCGCGAAGCGCGTGGGACAAAGATCCAGCCGGGGCGAGCGAGGGAGTTGCGGTGCGGCCGTCTTGCCGCACGGACGGATGCTGAGACGATGCTTGCTGCTCATCCCCCACCGGGCCGGGGCCGGCGTTGACGGCAGGTGACGGAGAACGACGAGGACGCCCGCCGACAGGGGCTGTTTGGGCGACGCAGGAAGCGAGGGCGGCCCGGCGCTCCACGCGGGCCCGACGAGCGTCAGACATGAGCGTGATGGTCGGAGGAGAATGGGGTGGTGGGAGACGAATTCCGGTGCACCCCTACCTGGCGCGCCAAATGTCGGATTCTGGGTTTCGACAGACCCTTGAGGTTCGAACACTGGGGTGCGTGCGGAGATTTCGCCTCCTACCTACCTGCACCCCTACGCCATGCTAGGATCAAAACTACGGGAAGAACAGCACAAGAGACACAGGGTTTATACTGGTTCGGGCCACCGTTGTGGTGTAATACCCTACTCCAGTGTGTGGGGTGTGGATTGCCTCTTGGGCTGATGATGATGAACAATACAAGGAAGAACAGCCTCGCCAGGGTCTGTTCTTGGCTGGGGCGATGAACTGCTGGGAGGAGTTCAGTCACCTTTCTCTCTCTCTCTCTCTCTCTCTCTCTCTCTCTCTCTCTTTCTCTCTCTCTCTCTCTCTCTCTCTCTGCTTCCAACCTCTCTACTTGTCGAGCCCTCGGAAGAGACCGAATCGAACCCCTTTCTATGTGGGTGGCCGGTCCTATTTATAGAGGCCCTGGTCCTCTTCCCAAATATCGAGCAGGAAGGGAGCCAACAATGGCGGGCTAATTTGAAGGGGGACAGCAAGTATCAGCCGTCCTGACAAAAGTAGTCTTCGCCTGCACAAAGCTCTGGTGATGACGCCGTCTTGGGCTCCATAGTGACCTCCGTCTCGTAGTCCTCCTGGTCTTGGTCTCGTTGCACCGAAATGGCAACCTTTGCCTGATGCTTCGGTACTCCGCGGCTGCGCTTTCCTCCTTTGCACCAAAGAGGAAAGGAGGACGCTGCGCGGGCTGGCACCTGCCTGGCGCCCTTGGTCGTCATGGCTTGCGTCACGGGCACCTCGTGAGGTACCCCGCCTTGATCTCCCCGTCTCCTCGCGAGCCAGCCTGATGAGGCCGTGCCTGAGGAGGCTCCGCGTCGTCCGCCCCGCGAGGCTTGGCCCCTAGCGAGGGTCTTGAGTTTGTGTTGGTGAAGATGGGCCGTGCTTGGCCCCCCCTTTGAGCCACGCCGCAGGCCGCAGGCAGGCAAGTCTGGGGAGCCCCGTTCCCAGAACGCCGACAGATAGATATATTTTCAGACCTATAAACATCATCATGAAAATCTTCAAACTCTTTAAACATAGATTCAATTTCATAAGCACCCATAAAAGCAACAAATTCTTCTATTTGTTCCACATCATAGTAATCATATATACCATTAGCATAAGAAGCTAAGGTTTTATTATCATTCAATTCGCATAAAAAGGGAAGGTGTGGAGCCTTCATCCTAGAGCAACAAGTATAATCATATCTCAAGCATAGTTGCCTAGCATACCAATTCAATATATGAATTTGATCCCATAATAGTTTCCCTTTTTGTGTCAAGCGGTAATCCCTAAAGTATTCACGTTGATCCAACGTTACTCACATTACATAATTGAATGGGGTTTTCTCAGGATTATTAAAGTAGTACATAATATCTTTCACATAACCAGCATCGAGGGTTTTAGGAGGTTCCCCGTCTCCATGAGTAGCAAGTACACCTATTTTTTTGGTATTTTGTGTTCCATATCCATAACTAAAGATAAAGAACAACTAAGAACAGCAAATAAAAATTACTTAGTGATAAAGCAAACAAGCACACCAGAGAATATTCACCCCACGCTATTGCTCCCCGGCAACGGCGCCAGAAAAAGGTCTTGATAACCCACAAGTATAGGGGATCACAACAGTTTTCGATAAGTAAGAGTGTCGAACCCAACGAGGACCTAAAGGTAGAACAAATATTCCCTCAAGTTCTATTGACCACCGATACAACTCTGTGCATGCTTGACGTTCGCTTTACCTAGAACAAGTATGAAGCTAGAAGTACTTTGTAGGTGTTGTTGGATAGGTTTGCAAGATAATAAATATTACGTAAATAAAAAGTAGGGGCTGTTGTATGTAAAGAAGCAATAAAGTAAATGTAGCGAGTGTGGAAAAGTGGTGGTAGGAGTTGTGAAATTGCCCCTTAGTTATTTGACTACTTTACTAGACCGATAGCAAGTATTATGCAATAGAGGCCACTGCTAGCATGTCATACCTGACTTGGAATTCTATGCATTTATGATTGGAACTATTAGCAAGCATCCGCAACTACTAACGTTCATTAAGGTAAAACCCAACCATAGCATTAAGATATATTGGTCCCCCTTCAATCCTGTATGCATCAATTTCTATGCTAGGTTGAAGCTTCTGTCACTCTTGCCCTCCAATACATAGTCCTATCAACATACAACTAACCCTAGGGTGTGATCCATGCGCGCACTCATATGATGGGCACCAAAGGACAACAACATAACCACAAGCAAATTAAATCAATCATAGCAATTCATCAACCACCGATAGGACAATAAAAATCTACTCAGACATCATAGGATGGCAACACATCATTGGATAATAATATGAAGCATAAAGCACCATGTTCAAGTAGAGCGTACAGCGGGTTGCGGGAGAGTGGACCGCTGTAGATAGAGGGGGGAAGGTGATGGAGATGTTGGTGAAGATGGCTGAGGTGTTGGTGTAGATTGCGGTGATGATGATGATGATGATGATGATGGCCACGGCAGCGTTCCAGCGCCACTGGAAGAGAAGGGGAGAGGGGCCCCCTTTGTCTTATTCTTCCTAGACCTCCTCCCTAGATGGGAGAAGGGTTTCCCCTATGGTCCTTGGCCTCCATGGCATGGGAGGGGCGAGAGCCCCTCCGATATTGTATCTGTCTTTCTGTCTCTCTCTGTTTCTGCGTTCTGTTCTCCTGCCCTTTCACCGTTTCGTATATATATGGAGATCCGTAACTCCGATTGGCCTGAAACCTTTGCCGTGATTTTTTAACCAAAAAATAGCTTTATTGCGGCCAAAGAAGGGCATCAACCGCCTGACGGGTGGCCCACGAGGGTCAGGGGCGCGCCCCCTGCCTCATGGCCACCTCGGGCACCGTCTCGCGTGTATTTTTCTCCCGGAATTTTCCAAATATTCCAAAAATAAGCTCCATCCGTTTTTATCCTGTTTCGATTCCGTTTGATATGGATATTCTGCGAAACATAAAACATGCAACAAACAGGAACTGTCCCTGGGCACTGGATCAATATGTTAGTCCCAAAAATAGTATAAAAAGTTGCCAAAAGTATATGAAAGTTGTATAATATTGGCATGGAACAATTAAAAATTATAGATACGATGGAAACGTATCATCACGCCGTTGACTACTGAGTACACTCCCGCTCGAAGGGAGACTAGATCCGTGGGAGGGAGGTAGCCTTGCGTCTGGAGCCGGCTTAATTGAAGATGAGACACGGAGAAACTCTGCCAATCACCCTCTTGAGGGCCATGGGGACGTGAGGAGGAGCCTGGGGCACTGGCCATGGTGGAAGGCTTTGCTCATGGCTGGATTTGGCGATTTCCTTTCTACGCGATGGGGGATGCCATTTGGATATCCATATCACTTTATATAGATGCCATCCCAGCATGGTAAAGGACTTATTTACAAAAAGGACATGGGCCGTTTGTATTCATCCTGCGTGCAAAAGTCAAAGCGCCATCAGGGGGAGTTGTAAAAGACGTTAAGGTTGTTGCCGGATTATCGACAATCCAGATTGTAATGAAGAACCCACCTTTCAAAGCTGAAGACACAAGCCGTAGACTACGTCGTCATTGACGGTGAGTTCGGGGGCTACTAAGGGAGTCCTGGATTATGGGTTCCTCGGATGGCCGGGCTATGCGGCATGGGCCGGATTGATGGGCCATGAAGATACAAGATAGAAGGCCTTCCTCCGTGTCCAGATGGGACTCTCCTTTGCGTGGATGGCAAGCTTGGCGTTTGGATGTGAAGATTCCTTTCCCTGTAAACCGACTCTGTATAACCCTAGCTCCCTCTGGTGCCTATATAAACAGGAGGGTTTAGTCCGTAGAGGCAATCACAATCATATAGGCTAGACATCTAGAGTTTAGCCATTACGATCTCGAGGTAGATCAACTCTTGTAAACCTCTATACTCATCAAAGTCAATCAAGCAGGAAGTAGGGTATTACCTCCATCAAGAGGGCCCGAACCAGGGTAAACATCACATCTCCTGCCTCCCGTTACCTTCTATCCTCAGACGCACAGTGCCAGACCCCCTAGCCAAGATCGGCCAGTTTTCACACCGACACTTGGTCCTCTTCCCAAATGTTTAGGCGGGAAGGGATCCCACAACGGCCAAGTTGGAAGGGGGGCAACTAGTAAAAGCTATCCTGACAAAAGTAGCCTTCGCCTGCCAAAGGCTCTGGTGGTGATGATGCTGTGGGCTCCGCGATGACCTCCATCATGTCGTCCTACTGGTCTTGGTCTTGTTGCACCGCTATGGAAACCTTTTCCTGATGCCTCAGGACTCCTCGCATGCGCTTGCCTCCTTAGCACCAAAGAGGAAACTAGTACACTGCACACGCTAGCGCCCACCTGGCCTCGATCGTCATGGCTCACGTCACGTGAACCTTGCGAGGTGCCCCTTGCATAGGTATCCCTGCTCCTCGGGAGCCAGCCTAGTGAGGCTGCCCCCAGGGAGGTCTTGGTGTCATCCGCCTCGCGAGGCTTGGTCCCTCACGAGGGTCTTGAGTTGTTGCTGTTGAAGATGGGCCGTGTCGGGCCGTTGATGGAGCCACGCTCGCGGGCCACAGGCAGGCAAGTCTGGGGACTCCCGTTCCCAGGACGCCAACAGTAGCCCCCGAGCCCCAAGGCGCGCTCGAGCTTGGCTTCAAGGCGAAGCCAAAGGGCAAGTGCAGAGCGCCACGGGCCCCAACCGCTTGTGGCCTTGGTCAACGCGTGGCGATTGATGGGGTGTGGGCGCCTCCGTTTCCCCACGCTACCTTGGAAACCATCGGACTTGACGAGACCCGGCTGCACACAGAAGAAAATCATCATTGCGCGCGATCGTGGAGGCCGGCGGTTGGCCCCCCTCTGGCTATAAATGAGGAGAGGGGCAGAGGCCCCCCGTTTATCTTTGCCTTCTCATTGCTTGCTCCAACTTCCTCCTCTTGGTACTTCCATCTTGCTATCCTGCCGAAACATCCATGGCGCCGATTAGGAGGTTTTCCGCAGCAGAGAAGGGAAAGACCCCCCTTGAGGAGCTAGAGTTGCTTCCGCCGAAGAAGAGGTCCCAGCACCGTCACGACGTCGGGGCGAGGCAAGAGGTGACACGGCCTTGGTACGAGCAGCCACCGCCTGGCTACCCGCTCCCTCTATACGCCCAAGCGCAGGGCTCCGTAGAAGGTGGCACCAGCCCTCGCTGTGCGAGCCGCGGTTACGGGGACCAGGTTGAGGTCGTGCGGCCATCTGCCGCGCGAACCCACACCAAGGCCTCCTTGTGTGGGTTCGTGCTGTGGGCGGCGATGCCTTTGCGCACGTGGATCTGGTTCCCACAGTTCTTTACCAAAAAGATGCTGCCGAGGGGGCCGCTCGAGTTGTGGCTGCCACAGGCTGGGTGCTGCAGTATAGCCATGGGAGCAGAGATCAAGGTCGTCTCCCCCGGCAAGATCTTCATGACTCACAAATGGGGCGAGGTCGCCCGCGCCTATCGCGCGGAGGGGGCCCTCGCCATCCATTTCGAGTATGACGGCGCCTCCATACTGTTCTTCAAGGTCTTCGACGAGGAAGGTCGTCGCCAAGAGTGCTGCCCCGGAGGAGACCGTCAGCAGGGCGAGGCGGCGGACTCAGTGTCGGTCGTGGGTCCTGCTGGCTCCTCTTCCAGTAGCAGCGATGACTCCTCGGAGTCCAACGACTCTCCTGAGCCCAGGGAGTCTCCAGAGTCGAGCGACGATAGCTACGTGCCCCCGAGCTCTCGTCGTGCCTGGAGCGCGGCAGCGGTGTCAGCTCATCGTCGTTGATGATCTGGATGGGGTTGGCGTTGGCCCCTCATGGCCCACTGTTGATGATGGCGTCGGCGGTGACGCTCGTAGCCAGGACCCTTGAAGTTTTTTCTTCTCTTGTTCCCTGTGAGGAATCGGAACGAACCCCGTGGGGGTGTGTAAAGAACCTGTAATGCTTTTGCTTCGGTGTTTATTATTCCTACTATAAGACTTGTGGTGTCCTGTCTTGCTTCAGCACTGTCCCCCCTTTTCGTCCTCGCAGTAGCTCTATGCTCTACGCCGGTAGGTCCCAGTCCCCAGGCAGGCTTCAGCCATCGCTGGTAATGCCATGTCGCGATGCCGTGGTCAAGGCCAGGAGGTGAGCGGCCCAAGGTCCGGTAGGAGCTCCTGAGGCGTGATGCTCAAGAGGTCCCCTTTGGCATGCAAGCAGCGTCCCGAACATAGAAATGGAAGGCGGCATTGCCAGAGCAGGGCTGCCCGAACAAAAAATTCCCATTGCGACGTCGTGCTGACGCGAATATGTGACTTATCTTGTCGAGCCCGAGGTGTTTCCTTGTACAACATCTGATTCTCGCTTCAGCAGCAGTGTTACTAGGTGAGGCTCATACCGGCTTCCCCCTTTCTTGCTCATCTAAATGCTCTGCATCCTCGGGTCCCGACCCTCGAGCAAGCTTAGCCGCCGCTAGTATGCCAGGTCGCGATGCCGTGGTCAAGGCTAGGGGGTGAGGGCCGGAGGGTCAGTAAGAGCTCCTGAGGCGCGGTGCTCGGGAGCCTCCCTTTAATGCGCAAGCGAGTCACGCGAAAGAAGGCCGGCCGGTGAGGCCACCCGTAGCCAAGCTCCGGAGATCCCCTGTGGGTTAGTTTGAGGGGAGAATACGGCTCATAATCGCGTTCCTTGTTCTATCGCCCATCTTTCCGCAAGAAGATGAAGGCACTGAGGACCCGGTGAGGTGACGTGCGCGGGGCGGGCTGCGAGCCAGAGCTCGATCTCTCAGATTTGTCAGCGTTGCAGGGACGGACCCAAGCACAATTGTCGTTGAGGGAGTCCTGGATTAGGGGGTCTCCGGGCAGCCAGACTATATCCTTTGGCTGGACTATTGGACTATGAAGATACGATATTGAAGACTTCATCCCATGTTCGGATGGGACTCTACTTGGCGTGGAAGGCAAGCTAGGCAATACGAATATGTATATCTCCTCCTTTGTAACCGGCCTTGTGTAACCATAGCCCCCTCTGGTGCCTATATAAACCGGAGGGTTTTAGTCCGTAGGACAACATACAATCATACCATAGGCTAGCTTCTAGGGTTTAGCCTCTTTGATCTCGTGGTAGATCAACTCTTGTAATACTCATATCATCAAGAACAATCAAGCAGGACGTAGGGTATTACCTCCATTAAGAGGGCCCGAACCTAGGTAAACATCGTGTCCCCTGCCTCCTGTTACCATCCGCCTTAGACGCACAGTTCGGGACCCCCTGCCCGAGATCCACCGGTTTTGACACCGACATTGGTGCTTTCATTGAGAGTTCCACTGTGTCATCACCATAAGGCTTGATGGCTCCTTCGATCATCGCAAGCGATGCGGTCCAGGGTGAGGCGTTCCTCCCCGGACAGATCTTCGTATTCGGCGGCTTCGCACTGCGGGCCAATTCGCTTGGCCATCTGGAGCAGATCGAAAGCTACGCCCTTGGCCATCAGGTCAGATTTGGCAACTTGAACTACACGACCGACATCCGCGGAGAATTGATCTTCGACGGATTTGAGCCCATGCCGGACGCGCCGCACAGTCGCGACGAGCAAGACATAACTCTGCCGTCGGACAGTGTTCGAGAGATCACATCCGCAGCTACTCCGACCTTTAATCCGAAGCAAATCGCGTCATCCGAGAGCGGAGGGATAGACCCCGCCATGGAGGTCGCACTCTCAATGGTGATAGAGCCAGATACTGACTTCACCCCTTACGAAAGCCGTGTCGCCGAACCACTAGATTCATCTTCGGCCACGGACTCCGAGCCACTCACTTCCGTGCCCGTTGAGTCCGACTGGGTGCCGATCATGGAGTTCACCTCCACGGACATCTTTCAGCACTCACCTTTCGGAGATGTGCTAAATTCATTAAGGTCTCTCTCCCTGTCAGGAGAACCTTGGCCGAACTATGTCCGTCTAGAATGGGATGCGGACGACGAAAAAATTTGCTGCCCACCCACCACCCACTTAGTAGCCACTATCGACGACTTAACCGACATGCTCGACTTCGACTCTGAAGACTTCGACGGTATGGACGATGAAGCCGGAGACGAACAAGAACCACCGCCCTCAGGGCGCTGGACCGCCACCTCATCATATGATATATACATGGTGGACACCCCCAAAGAAGGCAATGGCGACGAGACAGCAGAGGATGACCCCTCCAAGAAGCAACCCAAGCGCCGACGTCAGCGGCGCTGCTGTAAGTCCCGCCACAGCAAGAGCAGTGATACCGGCATAGGAGATAATAACACTCCGGATAGCGCCGAAGACAACAACAATCCCCTCCAGCATGGTGTAGAGCTAGAGGACGAACAAGCTAGCCCTACAGAGCAGGCAGCAGACGGAGAACCGGAGGAGGACAATTACATGCCTCTCTCCGAAGACGAGGCGAGCCTCGGCGACGACGAGTTTATCGTGCCTGAGGACCCCCTCGAGAAAGAGCACTTCGAGCGCCGGCTTATGGCCACGACAAATAGCCTGAAGAAAAAACAACAACAGCTTCAAGCCAATCAAGACTTGCTAGCAGACAGGTGGACCGAAGTCCTTGCGGCCTAGGAGCATGAACTCGAGCGCCCGTCCAAAAGTTACCCAAAACGCAGGTTGCTACCTCACCTCGAGGAGGAAGCATTGAAACCTCATTCACCAGTGTACGATGCGGCTGACTGGCCACTACACGGCCGAGCCAGAGAGGCATTTCAGCCTAAAGTTCAGACCGCACCCCGTCGCCACTCAGTCAAAAAAACTAAGGCCCGGGGCAACACAGAGGACCTGCGAGACATCTTGGATAGTAAGGCAAAAATCGCAAGGTCAATATACGGGACACAGGCACGTGTGCCCACACGGGGCGATGATCGTTGCATCGGATACACCAAGCGTAAATCCGGCCGGGCCGAATACAGCAGACAAGACTCATACGAACTACGCCAGGATATAGCCCGGCACAGAGGTGCTGCACACCCCCTATGCTTCACTGATGAAGTTATGAATCATGAATTCTCGGAGGGTTTCAAACCCGTAAATATCGAATCATACGATGGCACAACAGATCCTGTTGTATGGATTGAGGATTTCTTCCTTCACATCCACATGGCTCACGGTGATGATCTACATGCCGTCAAGTACCTCCCACTAAAACTCAAAGGACCAGCTCGGCATTGGCTGAATAGCTTGCCAGCAGATTCCGTCGGCAGTTGGGAGGATCTAGAAGACGCATCTCCTGACAACTTCCAGGGCACTTATGTGCGGCCACCGGATGCTGATGACATGAGCCACATAACCCAGCAGCCAGGGGAATCGGCCAAACAATTCTGGACACGGTTCCTGACTAAGAAAAATCAAATTGTAGATTGTCCGGATGTAGAGGCCCTAGCGGCATTCAAGCATAACATTCGCGACGAGTGGCTCACCCGCCACCTCGCCAAGAGAAGCCGAAATCTATGGCAGCCCTCACGACACTCATGACCCGCTTTTGCGCGGGTGAGGATAGCTGGCTGGCTCGCAGCAACAACACATCAAGGAATCCGGATACCTCGGATACCAAAGATGTTAACGGTAGGCAGCGTCATAATAGACCAAAGCGCTGCAATAACGACAATAACACCGAAGATACGGCAGTTAATGCCGGATTCAGAGGCTCTAGATCCGGTCAGTGGAAAAAGCCATTTAAAAGAAATACTCCGGCTCCGTCCAGTCTGGATCGCATACTGGATCGCTCGTGTCAAATCCACGACACCCCCGACAAGCCAGCCAATCACACCAATAGAGAATGCTGGGTGTTCAAGCAGGCCGGCAAGTTAAATGCCGAGAACAAGGACAAGGTGCTGCATAGCGATGACGAGGAGGAGCCCTGGTCACCGAACACAGGAGGACAGAAGGGGTTTCCCCCTCAAGTGAAGACGGTGAACATGATATACGCAACCCACATTCCCAAGAGGGAGCAGAAGCATGCACTAAGGGACGTCTATGCGATGGAGCCCGTCGCCCCAAAGTTCAACCCATGGTCTACTTGTCCGATCACCTTCGATCGCAGGGACCACCCCACTAGCATCCGTCATGGCGGATCTGCCGCACTGGTCCTAGACCCCATCATTGATGGATTTCACCTCACCCGAGTCCTTATGGACAGCGGCAGCAGCCTGAACCTGCTTTATCAGGATATAGTGCGAAAAATGGGTATCGATCCCTCAAGGATCAAACCCAGCAAAACCACCTTTAAAGGCGTCATCCCAGGTGTAGAGGCCCATTGCACAGGATCAATCACACTGGAAGTGGTCTTTGGACCACCAGATAACTTCCGAAGCGAAGAGTTAATCTTCGACATCGTCCCGTTTTGCAGTGGCTATCATGCACTGCTCGGACGGACAACATTTGCAAAATTCAATGCACTGCCGCATTACGCATACCCTAAGCTCAAGATGCCAGGACCTCGCAGGGTAATAATAGTAAATGGAAACACAGAACGCTCGCTCCGTATGGAAAAGCACAGTGCGGCCCTTGCAGAAGAGGCACAAAGCAGCATGTTCAGGCAGACCACTCATTCGGCGTCACAGGCCCCGGACACCTTCAAGCTAGTCTAGAACAAGCTGCAACAGGATCGCCTGCCATGATCAGAGCTCGCCTAGCAATCCAGCCCCCGTCCCAGTCCCAGTGAAGCGACGAAATCCGTGCCGCTCGTACATAACTACGCATTGAAAATACCATGGACATAGGCGGGGGCACAATCAGGACACGCCCCGCGTTGTGGCTTAACCACACTAGGGGTTGTATACCTTTGACATTCCTTTCCTCTTTCAGGGCCTAACTCTTTGGAAGCCCTTTCCAGCAATACGATTGCCGGAAACATTCCAGAAGCAACAACCAAGGCCGCAAGAAGCTAAGATGAACACGGGAACCTCCAGGTGGTCTCTAGTAATACTTGATATACCCGCTTTTCACTATTTATGCGTAGCTTGCCCTGAGATAGGACATTTCGAATTGTCCTACTTTATGCTTATTGCACTACTTGTACCAGTACGCTTCGACGTATTATCCAAATAACAATGCATATCATTAATCTGTCATTGCGTTATTTAAGTTTTTTCTTTCTCTTATATGTCCATTTACGACAATCCGCACCCGCATGTTCGGGTACGGTCAGTATGCCAGGGGCTCTCGTTTACCCCATAATACGGTGCAAGAAGTCCGAACACTTTCGATAGTGCGGCACCCTGAACTTATAGCATTATATGCATCAGCTCCGAATCATGTCTTTGGTCAAATGTTGGGTTGCCCGGCTCCCATGCTTTGGTACCTTACGTTCCGCTATATCGGTAAAGGTAGCGGTGGGAGAACTACTGCGACTGTGTCCCGGTTCTTCCAGATGAGCACCTCAGTAGAGAAAGCCAAAAACTGACTGTCATGATAAGGCGAGAGACTAGTCGCTGTTCGAGAGGTCTCAAGTCCTTAAAGACTTTTTCCGCTTCGGTCGAGGAGTCGGCCTTGTCCGGCTTAGGCGTGTATAGCGCCCCAAATTCGTTGCTCCGAATACCAGGGGCTTCGCCAAAAATTTAAAATCATAGACTTCTATGGCTAAGTGAAAGTGATAAAGCATTATAGTCCGATTGCCTGGTTTGTTCCATTGAACACCTCCCTTGAAGGACCCAAAATTGGGGTAAAGAGTCTCCAGATTTACCCTGAACACCCCAGTACTAGTTACATGGGGGTAGAAGCCAACGACTGGCCAACTCTCAGATTCTATAAACGGCTGCACAAAAGGTAATATTTTAAATTAAGAAAGCGTCGCATGGCGCAAACGAACTCGTTTCATATTACAGGATCACATGAGCATGTTCATTCAAAAATTACATCCTTGGCACAGTCATCTGCCACTAAGCGGGAACCCTTCAAGACACTCTCATAGTAATTCTCGGGGCAGCGATGGTCCTTGCCCTCCGGAGGTCCCTGCTTCACCAGCTCCATGACGTCCAGCTTCGCCAGGTGGACCTTTGCCCGAGAAAAAGCCATGCGTGCACCCTCGATGCAGATGGACCGCTTGATGGCTTCAAGCCGTGGACAAGCTTCCACAGGCCGCCTCACCAGACCAAAGTAGCTACCGGACAGGGGCTTGCCAGGCCACATCCGGAATATAAGGCCCCTCATGGCTTGTTCGGCCGCCTTGTGAAGCTCGACCAACTGCTTCAGCTGGTCGCTCAAGGGCACGGGGTGTTCGGTCCCGGTATATTGAGACCAGAACAACTTCTCCATTGAGCTTCCCTCCTCAGCCCGGTAAAACTCCGGGGCATCCAGTACACTGCGGGGAAGATCTGCAAATGCTCCTGGAGAGCTCCGAACTCGGGTAAGAAAAAGGAAAGTCTCCTTCACGTGCTTGCTTTGCATAAAGAATGCCTTACGCGCTGCTATTTTCTTCACCGCGTCAATCTCCTGGAGGGCATTGTGGGCTTTGGCCTTGGCGCTCCGGATGCTTTCAAGCGCCTGCGCGAGCTCGGACTCTCGCGTCTTAGAGTCAAGCTCCAAGGACTCGTGCTTTTTGGTGAGAGCCTCGAGCTCTTGCTGCACCTTGCCTACTCGGGCTTCTTGCTTCTCCCGTTCAATGAGTTTTTTGGCTGCTTTGTCTTCGGCCTCGGACAACGCCTTCCTCAGGGTCTCCACCTCGGTCCTGGCCCCTGACAAATTCATGATGATCCTATTACTTTACACCCGAACTTCTTTTTAACTATATAGACAGGGGTATATCTTACCTTTGCTCTCTTCAAGCTGCCTCTTGGTAAGGCCGAGCTTGTCCTCGGACCGCTTCAGGTCCTGCTTCAGCGCAGAGACCTCCGCAGTACGTGCGGCAGCGGCCAGCAGTGAAGCCTGCACATACACAAAGACATACTCTAATTAGACTCCTGAATTATCATTCGATACTCTATTCGGCTTTTCTTCGCAAACGCCGAACATAGCATCAGGGGCTACTATCTATGCGGTAATATTTTCTTATATTTTGAGTGCTTTCCTCAAAGCCTGTTAGGCAGCTAGCGCACGCTTCGGTCAGTCCGTTTTTGGTGGACTGAACCTTCTTGACCACCACACTCATGATAGTACGGTGCTCTTCTTCGATGGAAGCGCTGCGAAGCACTTCCAGCAGGTTGTCCGGTGCCTCTGGTTGGACAGAGGACATCGGCACGGATGGTTGGCCCCCCTTAATGGGGGACCGCCTGCCGGAGTCCGGAACCATCGAAGGTTCCGACGCAGTGTTCGGCTGGGGCCCAAACACTAAGCCCGTAGGAGCCTCGCTCCCTTGGTACCCAGGGTCCAGGAAGTCGCCGCGAGGCGACCCCAGGACCACCTCCCCTTGGCCCGGTGCCTTTTGAGACAAAACCTCGGCGTTGTCCGTAGGGCGAGGGGTGGAAGCGGTCGGAGGAGAACCGCTGTTCATATCCGACGAGTACAAAGAGCCGCTCGACGAGGATACGTCGAGATGAGCTCGGGACGGACTGCATAATCATGTTCTGCATGAGGAAAGTCAGTACAATAAAACATACCATGAAATACTATGGTGTCCGGACACTTACGACTTCGCCAGGGGCTTGTCCCTGGGTAGCCACTCGTCGCCGCTATCGGCGACCGTCGTGGCGCAGTCCGGAGGGAGGGTCCTTCCCTTCTTGAACCCTTCGGCCTCCCCGGATGGGTCAGCCTTCCTTTTCTTGTCTCCCCCGGCTGGGAGGGAGAACTTTTCTCCTCCTCCTCATTTCCGTGGGAGGAGTGCGTGTCGGAGTCATCGGATGATGAGTCCGATATAACCTTGCACTAGACACCCTTCCGGGTCCCCATGGCCTTCTTCTTGGCCTTCTTTGCCGGCACCTCGTAAGGTGCCAGAGTCAGCATCTTCATTAGAAGAGCGTCTGCAGGATCTTCAGGCAGGGGGGCTGGATAATCAAGCTGCTCCGCTGTCTCTATCCAGTCCTGTTAATGACATGGAAGCTTAGATCCAGCACATAACTAAACCGGGGCAAATAAATATTGTTGGGGATATTACTACTGGAGGTAAACCGGCCTTATGTAGCCGGGTTGACTCTTTGAAGACTAGAAGCCCATGAAGATGTAAAGATGCTGGCGCTTTACAGAGGGCCCAAAGGCGAGTTACAGTATGTAAATGTAAACCGGCCTAGTCATATAACTTGTATAGTAAGATAGAAAGAGAGAGGCCCAACCGGATACGTTTATAACTGGCTTCGGGACTCTGTAGCCCGGCGGGCGTCAACCTATGTATATAAAGGGACGACCCGGCCGCGGTTTAGAGACAGACAACAACAACTCGAGAGCCAGACAAAGCGGATTCGCTCCCTGGCCTTCGAAACCCTAGCAATACCAATCACAACTAGACGTAGCCTTTTACCTTCATCGAAGGGGCCGAACTAGTATAAACTCCCGTGTCCCCTTGTACGGTTTAACCCCTTTAAGCTAACCCGTTGCGATGGCTCCACGACTAAGTCCTTTCACAAGGACATCTGCTGTGACAAACCCACGATAGTTGGCGCCCACCGTGGGGCTATCGCATGATGGTTTCGAGTTCTTAAAGGGCAGCTTCGATGGACTTAAGGGATATGTTGTGGGCCGGATGACGAAGAGTCGCCGCAGCAAGCTCTACATCGACAACGCAGAATGGGGTCCCGAGGCTGACTCAATCGAATACGGGTACCAGGTTCCCTTTGGTGGGATTCACGTCTTCATCGGCAAGATCGGCGAACCGGCCCCCGAGCCGAACATCTGCACCGACATCATCGAAACGGCTCGGCGTGCAAGTTCTTCGCCGGTTCAGCCCGAGGCAAGGCATGTTTTTGTAGGTGTCGTCCATGGATCAGGGCATGAGGACGGACCGGTGTCCGAAGGAGAAACCGTAGTCTACTCTGATGACGAGTCTTCTGGAGAAACCGGACCGCTTTACCAGTTGCAGGGCGGCCGGATTAAGGGAGGATCCGAGGGCAACAGTATTCCGGATTCCCCTGGTCTGCCAAACCGGGCCGCCATCTTCATGGCCGGCACACAATCGGCGCCTCATTCATCTACTGCCGCAGCAATGCTCTCCGGTTCAACAACGGCCACACCAGCAGGGGCAGGAAGCTCGGCGCCACCTCCAGCCCAAGTCTTATCTGATTTGTTCGATGCTCTGGCAACATTGATGTCCGCGGAGGTAGACGCAACAGCCAGGGATCAACACGATGCGGAGATTGCAAAGGTGAAAGATCAGATAGCCCAGGCCAAGGCGGACCTGGCAGCAGAGAACGCCAGGATGGCTACGGAGTGGGCCGAGTTGGAAGCATAGGCTTACCGGATCAGACTGGATCAGAATGCTTCAGAGGAAGTCATGAGAAGAAGGTACAGATCACGTCTCCCGTCAATTTATGAGCCGCAGAATCTTTTCAACACACCAGGTGCAGGAGCTGGTAACCAACCCACACTAAACCGCGCGGGGGCGCCCGGGGCAGGAGCACCGGTTCAGCCGCGCACGACGGACCTGCCTCGCCAGAACAACATTGTACCATCAACGCTACCCGGGCATTATTCCAACCTGTTGGACAACATTGTGGCCGCTACATCATGCCTGGCGGCCCTCCCAACCGATGGTGAGTCACCAGTTGCAGTGGAAGCATGTCGGGCCAGGGATCTCCTTTAGACAACACTAAATCAACAGCAAGCATATTCACACAGCCGTGAGAGGATTCACTCCACTCCCCGCCCAAGCCGGAGTTATAGCAGACACGTGGAAGACGAACCGGTTGTGTCCAGTAGTGCACGCCGCCGAAATTCGCCACGAGGGAACAACCCGGTTGGGGGAGGTACTAATGCGCAAGATGTTGTGGATCATGGCCGCGCACGTCGAGAGGCCAAGTTGACAGCTCGACACGAGGCACGACAACATACTCCGGTTCACCCAGCTGCCTCCGTGGAGCCAGGGGCGATGTTCAGCTCCCTAGGGGTACCGTGTTTATCTCCTGCTTTGCATAATGTGCGACTACCCAAGGATTTCAAGGGACCTCGTAAGGTACCAAATTATACCGCCGATTTGCAGCCAGAGGCGTGGGTGGAGAGCTATGAGATGGCAATGGAGATGTTAGATGTGGACGAGGCGGTGTGTGCTAAATATTTCACCATGATGTTGGAAGGAACAGCTCGCACTTGGTTGAAGAGCTTGCCGACCAACTCTATTGGATCATGGGCCGAAATGAAGCACCGGTTTATCCAGAACTTCAAGGATACGTGTAAGCAGTCGATGTCAATTGTGGATCTGGCCGCTTGTGTCCAAGAGGAAGGGGAGTCCACAACCCATTGGGTCAAACGGGTCTCGGAGATTTTGCATTCGTCAGATCGTATCAACGCAGACACCACAGTGTTAATGTTAGATGGTAATTTTCGTTTTAAACCATTGAAATAGAAGTTGGGAAGGCTCAAACGTCACTGCAACGACATGTCAACACTCATGGCCGCTTTGGTTAAATACGCCGATTCAGATAATACCAAGGATCCGGATTCAGAGGAAGACAAACCGGAGAAGGGTAAGAAGACCGGCAATGCCAAAGGCCAACAACACAATCTGGCAGGCCATGGAAACGCTGGTGAGCGCAAGGCCGATAGTGGTTTGGACTTTGTCGCAATTACCAACGCGTAGGAGAATGGCCAGCGCCATAAAGGCAAGCAGCCCCAGAGGGGTGGAGGCCCAGGCAACAATTTGGAGCGTTTGTTAAATCAGCCCTGTCCAAAGCATGGATCGAAGGAGAAACCGGCATCACATCTCTGGAAAGATTGTTATATCATGCAGGATTTCAAGAATTCCAATTTGTTCTAATATGACAACCGCCCGCCCGGCGGTTCAGGAGGAGGTTTCCAAGGGCCGGGTTACCGAGGCGGTGGTTCCGGTTCAGGGTTTCCAGGCAATCAAACCGGACACGTCAATCAAGGACACCACGGCAACCAGGGCGGTTACAACCATCAAGGGAGTCAGCAGCAGCAACAGCAGTCGGGTTATCAGAGCAATCCCAAACAGCTGAACAGTGGGCAATATCATGTCTTCACTACTAGTTTGTGCAAGCGTGATCAGAAGCTTCACAAAAGGGTAGTCAAGTCTGTTGAGCCGGCAGTACCTCAGTATTTACGCTGGTCGAAGCAGCCTATTTTGTGGAGCAGAGAGGATCACCCGCCCCGGGTTGATAATCTAGGTCATTTGGCCTTGGTGGTAGCCCCTCAAGTTGGGGGATACAAGTTCACTAAAGTGCTCATGGATGGGGGAAGTAGTATCAATATTTTGTATTATGATACATTCCGCCGCATGGGGTTGATAGATAAGGATCTTAAACCGTCGAATACGGTATTTCATGGTGTGGTGCCTGGTAAGTCTGCATATCCTGTTGGTAAAATAGCTTTGGAGGTACCTTTTGGAGATGACTATGATTCAAGGTCAGAAACAGTGACGTTTGAGGTGGTGAAGATCAAAAGTCCGTACCATGCTCTGTTTGGGCGGCCGGTTTATGCTAAGTTTATGGCAAGGCCATGTTATGTTTACCTGCAGCTTAAGATGCCAGGTCATAAGGGGACTATCACAGTGCATGGAAGTAGAAAGATTACTTTGGAGTGTGAAGAAGGCGATGCGGCCTATGCTGAGTCGGTTTGTCCCGCGGAGGAGTTAAAATTCTATAAGGAGCAAGTTGATCCGGCAGACATGACCTCCTTGAAAAAGCCAACCACGAAACATGATCCAGCATTGAAGTTCAAATCAGCTACAGACACTAAGATGGTTGACTTTGTCCCTGGCGATTCATCCAAACAGTTCAGCATCAGTGCTAACCTGGATCCCAAATAGGAAAGCGCACTCATCGAGTTCATCCGTGAGAATCGGGACATCTTTGCATGGAAACCTTCTGACATGCCAGGTGTACCGAGAGAACTCGCTGAGCACACACTCAATATTGATCCAAAATTCAAACCGGTCCGACAGTTCCTCCGCCGCTTCAACGAGGAAAGGTGCAAGGCTATTGGTGAAGAGGTCGCCCGTTTGTTGGCTACTGGGTTTATTGTTGAAGTTCTTCATCCAGAGTGGTTAGCCAATCCGGTGCTGGTTCTTAAGAAAAACGGCACTTGGCGCATGTGTGTGGACTACACAGATTTAAACAAGGCTTGCCCTGCAGACCCCTTTGCTCTCCCTCGCATCGATCAGATAATTGATGCTACGGCGGGTTGTGACCGTTTGTGTTTTTTGGATGCTTACTCTGGTTATCATCAGATCAAAATGGCAGTTAAGGACCAGGAGAAGACAGCCTTTGTAACTCCCTTTGGAGCCTTCTGCTATGTTTCCATGCCCTTTGGACTCAAGAGTGCCCAAGCAACTTACCGGCGATGTGTTCAGAATTGCCTTCATAAGCAAATTGGGCGCAATTTTCATGCGTATGTAGATGATATTGTGGTCAAATCCAGAAAGGAGGGCAGTTTGATAGATGATCTACGAGAAACTTTTGACAATCTCCGGGTCTACAAGATGATGCTCAATCCGGAGAAGTGTGTTTTCGATGTCCCGGCAGGCAAGCTCTTAGGTTTTTTGGTTTCAAACAGAGGCATTGAGGCTAATCCGGAAAAGATTACAGTGATTACGTCCTTGGCTAAACCGGCGTGTATTAACGATGTGCAATGTCTGGCCAGCCGGATTATAGCCTTGGGCCGGTTTATCAGCCGCCTTGGAGAGAAGGCCATCCCCTTATATTAGATGCTCAAGAAAATGGATAACTTTGTCTGGAGTGAAGCAGCTGATAAGGCGTTTGAAGATCTGAAGAAACAGCTCGTGGAACCACCCGTGCTGGCAGCACCGATCGATAAAGAGCCATTATTATTATATGTGGCTGCGAATGCCCGGGCTGTCAGCGTAGCCATTGTGGTAGAGCACAAGGAGCCTGGCAAAGAGTATCCGGTTCAACGGCCGGTTTATTATATCAGTGAGGTGCTCATTGAGTCAAAGTAGAGGTATCTGCATTGGCAGAAACTGGTGTATGGGTGTTTATGGCAAGCCGGAAGCTCAAACACTATTTTCAGGGCCATCCTATCACAGTTGTTAGTTCAGCTCCTCTGGGCGACATCATTCAAAACAGAGAGGCAACTGGCTGGATTGCCAAGTGGGCCATCGAGCTTGGACCCCACGGGCTCAAATATATACCCCGCATGGCGATCAAGTCCCAGGCACTCGTAGATTTCATCAACGATTGGACGGAGTTACAAGCACCTGAGGAGAAACCAGATAATACATATTGGACTATTCATTTTGATGGGTCCAGACAGCTAGAAGGCTCGGGGGCTGGAGTCGTATTAACTTCCCCACGAGGTGATAAGTTTTGTTATGTCCTCCGTTTAATGCTCCCTTGTACTAACAGTGCAGCTGAATATGAGGCTTTACTCCACGGTCTTCGGATGGCTAAAGAGATGAATTAGAGCCAGGTTAAGTGCTTCGGCGATTCAGATCTAGTGGCTCAGGAAGTGTCTGGCACTTGGGATTCTAAGGACCCACTCATGGCTGCATATCGGCGAGAGGTGGACGCAGTGGCTGGTCACTTTAAAGGTTATCAGGTGGACCATATAGACCGGCGGAAGAATGAAGCAGCGGACGCTTTAAGTCGTCTTGGTTCCCAACGTAAACCGGTTCCGCCCAATGTCTTTCTTGATGTATTGCACAATCCGTCAGTCAAAATACCAACCGAAGAAGATTTGGTTGTTCCTGATCTGGAGGCTCAATTGGTGGCAGCTCTGCATGCCATACCGGATTGGACGATCCCATATCTGGATTATATGAACCAGGGCGAGTTGCCAGCTAAGGAAACATTGGCTCGACAGATAATCCGGCGTTCCAAGTCCATGACCATACTCAACGGGGAGTTACATTGTTACAGTGTTTCAGGAGCGATTCAACGATGTGTTTCTCCTCAAGAAGTTTGTGAGATTTTGCGAGAAATTCATGAAGGGGATTGCGATCACCATGCCGGTTCAAATTCGTTGGTTGCTAAAGCCTTTCGCCACGGTTTTTACTGGTTGACGGCGCATGCGTATGCGGAGGATTTAGTCAAAAGATGTGATGGATGTCAAAAGTTTGCCCGCCGTGCGCACGTTCCGGCTCAAGAGTTGCGGATGATTCCAATTACGTGGCCGTTTGCCACTTGGGGGCTGGATATGGTTGGACCCTTCATGCGCTCCAAGGACAAGAAGACCCATCTGTTAGTAGCAGTTGATAAATTCACTAACTGGGTAGAGGCAGAGCCAGTCAGCAAGTGTGATGAAGCCACGGCGGTTTAATTCATCAAAAAGATGATATTCCGGTTTGGCTTTCCACGTAGCATTATAACAGATAATGGCACTAACTTGTCAAAAGGAGAGATGGAAGAATTCTGTCAATGTGAGCACATCCGGCTTGATCTAGCATCAGTGGCTCACCCCCAATCTAATGGTCAAGCGGAAAGGGCAAATCAAGAAATTCTGTGGGATATCAAACCAAGGCTTATTGTTCCCTTAAAGCGGACGCCGGGTTGTTGGGTCGAGGAGCTACCTTCTGTGTTATGGAGCATCAACACCACACCCAATAGGTCTACGGGTTACACGCCTTTCTTCATGGTTTATAGAGTAGAGGCGGTTCTTCCTAGTGACATCCGTCACGATTCGCCCCGTGTGGCAGCTTATGTTGAAGCTGATAATGAGAAGGCACGTCAGGATTCTCTGGACCTGTTGGATGAAGAGCGGGATCTTGCAGCAGCGCGTTCGGTGATTTATCAACAAGATCTTCGACGTTATCAATGCCGCCGGGTTAAAACTAGAACATTTCAAGAAGGTGATTTGGTGCTCCGGCTCATCCAGGATCAGACTGATATGCATAAGTTATCCCCTCCTTGGGAAGGACCCTTTGTGGTCAGCAAAAATCTGCACAATGGATCCTACTACCTCATTGATGTTCGAGAGCATGAAGACTCACGTCAATCGGAGGAGGAGACAAAGCGGCCATGGAACATAGCTCTCCTTCGGCCTTACTATACTTGAAGCCATAGGCTTTTTCGCCTGTACATATTTATGACAGTGTATATACCATATAATAAACCGGAGCCTCCATTATAAGCGGGGTATCTGTTCTTTCTTATATCATATGTGTGCTTTTACAAGTTAACGGTCAAAGCGGAATCTTGGTTAAACCGGATTTAGCAACTGCATAAAAATAAAGAAAATCACTAGGCGGCTTGGTCATGTTTGAACCACAGCTACACCTCTTGATAGGCATTTAAGCCACACAAGGAAAAATTTGTGGAGCCAAAGAGAGTATTGTACACCGTACAAACTCAAACATAGGCACACGCTGAGCATCGCTCGCAAAGTTACTTGGGGGCTCTTTTTTGCAAAGCAACAAAGAGTTTGAAAGGACCCTCGTAATTGGCTATCAAGCCACGGCTTGGAAGCCTGGTGTATTCACCTAAAACCCTGGGTTAACCTGGCATGACCCATCAAACGTTTGACAAGTCAATCTTTTACAGACCCTGAACTTGTCATAGTTAAAACGGTGATTGGTTAATTGGAGGTCCATCTTAAAAGGCTTTGTTAAATGGTTTAACTCGGAGGCCTGGCAGCCCATGAAAAGCCTCGATTTGGAGCCCGACAGCTCATAAAAAGCCTCGCATATTTTCCTATTTGAATTTTGTTTGTTGACAATCATAAGTATTTTTTGATAAACCGGCATCCTTGATCCGGCTTGCTTTCGAACCACCAGTTGTTGTTTCATGATCAATTATAAACCGGTGGTCACTGACCCGGTCTGGTTTGACTAAATCACCAGTATTATGAAGAAAATCCGGTAGGTATACCGGTCCGGTTTAATAGATAGACCAGCATTATGAAGATGAGATTATCAAACGTGTCGGGTTGGTGTTAAACACCTTTGCTGCATACACGTTTTCTCTCTCAATGAGGTATGTTCTGTACATTATTTTTTGTACGAACACTTGATTATTCAGCTCAAGTACTATATACTTCTTGGATATTATGACATGTTTAGCGGTAAACCGCTAGACACTTTTAAGTTTTTTGTACCCAGGAAGGCAAGTCATCATAGACTATGCATAAAATATATCCTAAAGGGCGGCACAGATTATCACAAAGGATTATGAAGCATGCTCGATGGCATGGCAGATAAACAAAGTTTCAGCTATCCTATTACATGAAGCGTTAAAGCGGCTCAACAGTGCCATCGTTTTCCACAGTAGCCATATAAACCGGCGACCGGATCAAGACTCTTCATCACGATGGTTTGACGGTTGCGGATCAGTTGGTGTAGGCACTTCTTCATCCCTCCCCAGCCACTGGAAATCAGCCGTTGACCAATCGATTCCGGTTCAAGCTTGGAATACTGCTTCCTCATGGATAAGATCAGAAGGGTTAATATCAGGGGCATAAGTGTGCTTACGAATCGGAGGCACAAGTTCTTCGACTTCATGGATCTCAGTTGGCTGTCTTTTCCCTTCTGCATCATAAAACGGTTAAAAATGGGACAAATCGGTGTCCTGAGCTAATTTCCTGGCCGCTGGCCGCATCTGTTTGGTCAACCGCCGAAGATCATCATTGTCAAAGTTTGAACCGTCTTCTTTAACGCCTGGATACCCTTTAATGATATCCTCCGCTTCAAGATCTGGAATCCAGGCCTTGGCTCGAATAAGGGCAGTTAATGCTCTGGCTCTTACAGTGGCTCTTTTCAACTCGCAATACGCGCCGGTAACATGCCCAGCTTCTCAAGGGTTTCCTTAATCAACGTTGGTGCCAGTTTGTTATAAGCTGCTGTACTAATGGCTCACTGCGATCCAGAGTATAGCTGCTCAACCAATGTATATGCTGCTTTGAGCTTCATCCGCATATCTGCACCAAGATGAGTGATCCGAGTTCCTTCCAAAGATTTTTTTCAACATCGTGGTCAGTTTTAAGATTCATTGACTGATGCAACATACATAAGCAGATACTTACCAAAGATAGCATAGGTCATAGCGTTGATTTGGCGCTTCAAACCGGTTAGTTCTTCAACCACCGGTTTCAGGGCTTCCTCGGCATCTACGGCTCTTTTGGTCAAACCGGCTTTTTCGGTTTCCCATGCAGCACGATCTTGATTGAAGGATTCTTTCAATTTTCCATTCCGGCCAGGGCATGGGTCAGCTCCTCTTTGGCTTTTGCAGCTTCGGCTTGTTGCGACTTCACATTTTCTTGCAAGTCGGAGTTTTTGGCATCTTTGCTTCTCAGTTCAGCCTGCAATATTCAAGGTATCTTCAACAAAACAACATATATATGCACTAAGTATAAAGCATATAACAAGTTACCCACTTCATACTTGGGGGCTAATGCTTATTTGCTCTCAAATACTACCTTCTATGCAAGTCTCCAGAACAATGCAAGCATTATCCTTGACACTTGGGGGCTAATGTACGTTTGTTCTAAACTGGCGGTGTGGATTAAAAACCGGATTAACTTGCCAAGTTAAACCGGCCTTTGGGGGCTATGCTACAGAACATTATCTAATTTTTCAAACATGAGTTTTATCTATTATTGAAGACACGCCTTGGCAAGGATTAATGATGGGATGCTTAAAGTGTTACAAAGACCCGGTTTATGATTGACAATCACAAAACGGCTCTTGGGGCTACTTGGAATAGTCTTTCAGCTATAAATCAATGTGCAAGGGAGAATAATTTACCTCATATCATTCTTTCATCAAATACACCAAACCGGCTTCATAATCCCGGTTTGAGTGCAGACGGTTCAAGAAGCCGGAATGAAGCTCATCAGCGCTAAGATGAGCATAGTTTCATAAGTCGGTGCTCCATTTACCTTTATCCCTGGCAAGTTGCTCTTCTTTGGCACTATGCTGAGCCAAAATGGAGGGATGAGCAGGAGAACTGTGGCCTGCTCCAGTAATAATAACGTCATCGCCTTGGCCTTCAGGATTTTGGGCGGATGATGATGGAATTTCAGTGTCTGTCATTGGATTAGCCCGGTTTGGTTCTGCCGGTTCAGCATCAGGGGCGGCAGGCTCGGCATCTGTGGGTTCGTCAGTATGTTGGCCGTCAAGGGGCGGATCATCAAAAGTTGTTTTAGGATGGAGGCCTTTCGGTTCACCTATTTGTTCCGGTTCACCTCTTGGTTCTTCTTCTTCAGCAACAGGGTTTTTTGGCGGATTGGTGACCCAAGCTTTCTTGTTGGGTCTAGCTTTGGCCCTGCAAACAGAATAAAAAGGGTTAACATCCTGTTGAAAAGATGTAGGGCGCATTGAAAGGAAAGTTTTTTCGTAACTCACCCAGCCACAGTTTTCAAAGGGGGGAGTTGAGTTGCTGTTGATTCACAAGAAGAGGAAGGAGGTGTCACCTGATAATTTGAATTGGACGGATTAAGAGGCTGTCTGAAATAACCTGCCTTGGGGTAAGAATGGTCAGAAGTAGGAGAGACCTCAGACCGACGCTTCCGAACCGGAGTATCAGGTAAACCGGTAGAGGTGACCTGTTGGCCACTGTGCCGGGTTGTCCGGCGAGCCTCATGCTGTTGAGTCTTCAAAATAAATGTTGGATCCAAGTAAGCAAGAGGATGAGAAAAGCTTACTTTCCGGATTGTTTGGCGAGTTTTTTGTGTTGGCATAGAGTCTTAACCGGAGGAAAGGGTAATTACCTCTACGTCCTCAGCTTGACTAGCTTCGGCCTCCTCCTGAGGAAGATCATTGTTAACAAGATACATAAAAGGAGAGCCAAGTGAGTCAAGTTCTACCTCAACTTCTGGGTCATATGTATCATCATCCAGTTCCATGGTAATCCGATCAGCCGTTTTCCGCTTTGATGTCCGTTTTACGGCTTTGGTCTTCGGGCGGGTTGGTTTGGCCATTTTATCTCCAGTTGGCTTTGCCGCTTTCTCTACGGATTTTCGTTTCCAGAAAGGGTCATCACCCTATACATATAAAGAAGAAGGGTTACAGCTTGTATAAGTCAAAGACATTAGAGATGAAGAGGAAATGTAATGCTTACAACAGGCGGTTTGTTCTGGGTGTAGAAGGGATTCAGACCGGTTTGACTACAAACCGGTTCCGATTCATTCAGAATTTTCTTTACCCCTTCAGTAACTTCTTCATCAGATAATTGGATGTTGAAGTGGCGTTGAGGATCGTCAACTTCACCGGTATATTCACACATTAAACCGGGACGCCGACTTAGCGGCAAGATACTCCAGGATATCCAACATCGTACAAAATCCACACATGTTAAACCGTTTGCCATAAAGGCCCAGAGCTTGGCGATTTGTGGAGCGTATTTTGCCCTTTCTGAAGAGCTTAGGCGTTGTGGCATTGGGTGAGTATTGGATAATCTATGATCTCGGAAGCCGGGGAGGGGACTCTGATCTTCACGCGAAGTGTCTTTGCAATAGAACCATGTTTGGTTCCATTCCTTTGGGTGGCTATGGTGTTTGGCATGAGGAAATTCCACTTCTTTCCACTTTTGGATCGAGACACCACCAAGCTCTGTATTCGGGCCATTCACAAACTATGTGCGCCGGTTTAAGTGAAAGAAATCCCGGAACAATTCTGCTGTTGGTTCTTCCTGTAAATAGGCTTTGCAGAAGACATGGAAATTGCATAAGTTGGAGACTGAGTTGGGACCAATATCTTGTGGATGCAGTTGGAAGCTGGCAAGCACATGTCGATAAAATTTTCACCCTGGCGGTTTGAAACCACGGCCTATATGGTCAACAAAGATTACCACTTCGCCTTGTCTTGGGGTTGGAAGATTCTCAGTTCCTGGGGCTTGCCATTTGATCTCGGTTTTCTTAGGCAGAGAGCCGATGCTAACCATCTCATCCAATTGAGCCTCAGTAACCCGGGAACGAGCCCAGTTGCAGGCAGTGAATTTTTTGGCCATTGCAAAGCGAACAGACTGAAAATGAAAGGCCGGTTTATAAATTATGCATGATCATACACAAGAGACAAGGGAGTAAGAAACGTACTGATATAATAAATGGTACAACCCGGAGACTAGTATAATGAGAAAGAAGGTAATGCTAGCACAGGATTGATCAGATACTGTTAAACCAGAGTATAATTATGAAGGCAACATGTTCTTCCGGTTTATCAGAGGGCTAATGGCATAGACTATTTATCCAATGTCAAATCGCTTATATTGGTGCGAGGTGAAACAGATCTCACAGTGACGTATAAAACTTTCGGATCTAGAGATAAGACAGAAAAGCAAAAATAATTGGATCTTGAAGGGGTGCAGAACTGAAGCAATTTTTGACAGACAAATCAGTTCTTTGCGCATAAAGATTTGTGATGATCATGGTAGGTAAGCTACGGTAAGAGATGCATCAAGCATGAAGTGTCCATCTATTAAAGGAAGAACAGGGAAGAATAGCACTGATGAACTTCGGAAGAACTGCGAGGAATATCGAAACCCTAGAACAGATCTATGGTGAAAAAAGCAGAGAACTTATCGGAGCTAGTAAGGAAGCGGAAGGGCGCCGCAGTTCTCTGGTGCGTTCAGGGCGATGCAGCGGCCGAGGTCGGAGCAGAGACGGCGGCGGAGTTCTAGAGGCTGAGCGGCGCGAGGAAGACGATGCGAAGAGGCACGGGGGGAAATGGTGAAAATGACCCCTCGGTCCTATTTATAAGGCGAAGTGAAAACGGCAAGTGCGGGAATCGAGGAGTCCAAAAAATGGATAAGTTAATAAAGGTGTCGCCTCGATAACTGGATATATATTAAATGAAGGAAATCTCCGATATCAACGGATGGATGACGTCATGACGGTTTATCGTAATTTTGAAGTATGACGTCACGGCGGTTTACAAGATCAAAAATGAAGACAAGAGAGAAGATTTTTTCTAAAGTGTGGAAGATTGACATGAACAAGTTGAAACCAATCTGGGGCCTAATGTTGGGGATATTACTACTGGAGGTAAACCGGCCTTATGTAGCCGGGTTGACTCTTTGAATACTAGATGCCCATGAAGATGTAAAGATGTTGGCGCTTTACGGAGGGCCCAAAGGCGAGTTACAGTATGTAAATGTAAACCGGCCTAGTCATATAACTTGTATAGTAAGATAGAAAGAGAGAGGCCGAACCGGATATGTTTATAACCGGCTTCGGGACTCTGTAGCCCGGCGGGCGTCAACCTATGTATATAAAGGGATGACCCAGCCACGGTTTAGAGACAGACAACAAAAACTCGAGAGCCAGACAAAGGGGATTCGCTCCCTGGCCTTTGAAACCCTAGCAATACCAATCACAACTAGACGTAGGCTTTTACCTTCATCGAAGGGGCCGAACTAGTATAAACTCCCGTGTCCCCTTGTCTGGTTTAACCCCTTTAAGCTAACCCATTGCGATGGCTCCACGACTAAGTCGTTTCACGAGGACATCTGCCGTGACGAACCCACGACAAATACCCTGAGAGATATAAAAGCCTACCGGATTGGCGCAGTGCTTTTCGCCGAGTCCACGGTCCTCGGTGAGGGAGGGAGGAATCTCGGCGCTCTTGAACAGCACCCTCCAGACGTCCTCGTGCATCGTGTCATAGAGCTATCGCATCGTCTGGTGCTTGGCCGAGTCAAACTCCCACAAATTGAATGCCCGTCTTTGGCACGGAAGGATCCGGCGGAAGAGCATAACCTGGACCACATTGATGAGCTTGATTTTTCTGCTCGTCATGTTCTGGATGCAGGTCTGGAGTCCGGTCAACTATACCGAAGAGCCCCAGGACAGGCCCTTCTTTTTCCAGGAGGTGAGCCGCGTGGGGATTCCGGATCGAAATTTGGGGGCCGCCACCTAGTTGGAGTCGCGCGGCTCGGTGATGTAGAACCACCTCGATTGCCACCCCTTAACAGTATCCACGTAGGTGCCCTCGAGCCAGGTGACATTAGGCATCTTGCCCACCATGGCGTCTCCACACTCTGCTTGCTGGCCGCCCGCCACCTTTGGTTTGACATTGAAGATCTTCAGCCATAGGCCGAAGTGGGGCCTGATGCGGAGGGAGGCCTCGCACAGGACGATAAATGCAGAGATGTTGAGGATGAAGTTGGGGGCTAGATCATGAAAATCCATCACATAGTAAAACAGGAGCCCACGGACAAACGGGTGGAGAGGAAATCCCAGTGCACGGACAAAATGGGTAAGAAAAACTACCCTCTCATGGGGTTCGGGCGTTGGGATGATCTGCCCCACATTTGGCAGTCGGTGCGCGATATCTGCAGCCAGGTATCCGGCTTCCCGTAACTTTTTGATGTTCTCCTCCATGACGGAGGAAACCATCCACTTGCCTCCTGCTCCGGACATGCTTGGAGTGGTTAGAGAAGAAGAACGCGAGCTTGGGCGCTAGAGCTTGAGTGTGCGGGAATGGGTAAGCGAGAAGGAAGAAGGCGTGGGTGAAAAAAGTAATTCTTTGCCCCTTTATAAGGGCAGAAGAGGCGATGTGTCTCCCCACTTGCCTGGCAAAACCGCTTATTCCCCAGGCGCCGTAATTGATGGTGCGGTTGGGTTACCCACGTCCGTATTGATGAGAATCTCGTGATAAGGGGAACACGATCTCTTCTTTGACAAGACGTGTCAAGAAAACCGCCTCGCGATATGTGCGGAGCTGGTTGAGAAAAGCGGTTCGAATAATAACCGGGCCATGGTGTGATGTCATGCTATCAAAACGTGTCAGCATATTAGATTTGTGGAAATATTATTCTCTCTATGGTGGTATGTGGAACTTATTTTGCAGGGTCGGACACTATCCTTGTATTCAAAATCTTCCATGGTGTATTCGGAGGAGGAACCCACCTTGCAATGCCGAAGACAACACTACGCGCCAGACTCATCATCATCGAAGCCTGGTTCAGGGGCTACTAAGGCAGTCCTGGATTAGGGGCTCTCCGGACAGCCGGACTATATCCTTTGGCCGGACTGTCGGACTATGAAGATACGAGATTGAAGACTTCGTCCCGTGTCCGGATGGGACTCTACTTGGCGTGGAAGTCAAGCTAGGCAATACGGATATGTATATCTCCTCCTTTGTAACCGACCTTGTGTAACCCTAGCCCCCTCCGGTGCCTATATAAACCGGAGGGTTTTAGTCCGTACATCAGTCATACCATAGGCTAGATTCTAGGGTTTAGCCTCTTTGATCTCGTGGTAGATCAACTCTTGTAATACTCATATCATCAAGAACAATCAAGCAGGACGTAGGGTATTACCTCCATCAAGAGGGCCCGAACCTGGGTAAACATCGTGTCCCCTGCCTCCTATTACCATCCGCCTTGGACGCACAGTTCGGGACCCCCTACCCGAGATCCGCCGGTTTTGACACTGACAGTCGTGCCAGCATGTGTAGTCCCCATAGCGGGATGATCAGGAGGCCGGTCAGCAACACGGAAGGCCGCTAAGGGCAACAAGTAACCAGGCGATAATCATAAAGGAACTCACGGAAGGAGGCAAGCTAATTCAGATAAATGCGATACATGCCACAGGGACGAACGCATGCGGCCTGGGGATGATGCGGCCCGAGGGGCGCCCCCAACAGAGTAAGCTAGAGATGCAAAAGGATACACGTCGCAACGACAGGCCCGCGCGACTTGGGGATAGTGCTTCCCGAGGGGCGCCTCCAACTGAATGAATCAGAAAGAGTCACCTGGCACCGCTGCTGGAGGGATGTTGACGCAGCTGGAGACGCATGTTGAAGAAGTTGCTCCTCACGTGTCGCCTAGGTCCAGAGACTTGGGAGGGTTTGGGGGCTCGGGAGACTCATGAAAAACTGTCGCCATCTCCGCCAGGACTGTGTGGTGCCTGGTGAGGGAGTCCTGGATTAAGGGGTCTCCGGACAGCCGGACTATATCCTTTGGTCGAACTGTTGGACTGTGAAGATACGAGATTGAAGACTTCGTCCCGTGTCTGGATGGGACTCTACTTGGCGTGGAAGGCAAGCTAGGCAATGTGGATATGGATATCTCCCCCTTTGTAACCGACCTTGTGTAACCCTAGCCCCCCTCCGGTGTCTACATAAACCGGAGGGTTTTAGTCCGTAGGACAACATACAATCATACCATAGGCTAGCTCCTAGGGTTTAGCCTCTTTGATCTCGTGGTAGATCAACTCTTGTAATACTCATATCATCAAGAACAATCAAGCAGGACGTAGGGTATTACCTCCATCGAGAGGGCCCGAACCTGGGTAAAACATCGTGTCCCCTGCCTCCTGTTACCATCCTCCTTAGACACACAGTTCGAGACCCCCTACCCGAGATCCGCCGGTTTTGACACCGACATTGGTGCTTTCATTGAGAGTTCCATTGTGTCGTCACCATAAGGCTCGATGGCTCCTTTGATCATCACTAGCCATGCGGTCCAGGGTGAGGCTTTCCTCCCCAGATAGATCTTCATATTCGGCGGCTTTGCGCTGCGGGCCAATTTGCTTGGCCATCTGGAGCAGATTGAGAGCTACGCCCCTGGTCATCAGGTCAGATTTGGAAACTTGAACTACACGGCCGATGTCCGCGAAGACTTGATCTTCGACGGATTCAAGTCCATGCCGGACGCGCCGCGCAGTCATGACGAGCAAGACGTAACTCTATCGTCGAATAGTGTTCGGGAGATCGCATCCGCAGCTACTCCGGTTTTTAACCTGGAACAAGTCATGCAAACCGAGAGCGGAGGGATGGACCCCTCCATGGAGGCTGCACTCTCAGCGGCGATAGAGCCGAATATTGACTTCACCCCTTACGAGAGTTGTGTTGCCGAACCACTGGATTCATCTTCGGTGACGGACTCCAAGCCGCTCATATCCGCGCCCGTTGAGTCCGATTGGGCACCGATCATGGAGTTCACCTCCGCGGATATCTTTCAGCACTCACCTTTTGTAGATGTGCTAAATTCATTAAGGTCTCTCTCCTTGTCAGGATAACCTTGGCCGAACTATGTCCGGCTAGAATGGGATGCGGACGACGAAGAAATTCGCCGCCCACCCATCGCCCACTTAGTAGCCACTTTCGACGACTTAACCGACATGCTCGACTTTGGCTCCGAGGACTTCGACGGTATAGATGATGAAGCCGGAGACGAACCGGAACCACCGCCCACAGGGCGCTGGACCGCTACTTCATCACATGACGTGTACATGGTGGACACCCCCAACGAAGCCAATGGCGACGAGAAAGCGGAGGATGGCCCCTCCAAGAAGCAACCGAAGCGCCGACGTCAGCGGCGCCGCCGTAAGTCCCGCGATAGCAAAAATAGCGATAACAATAGTCCACGCGACTCCGGAAAAGACGACAACTGCACCACCCCGGTGAGAGAAAACGATCAAGATGAAACAGAAAACATAGTACTGATCCAACGTCCGAACACGATGACGCCAAAGATAAGCTTGATCAATCCCCATCTTGGGAAGAAAACAGTCTGGACGATGATGCACCCATCATCCCGGAAACACACTTGGAGCAAGAGAACCTCCGCAGAAGGCTTACTGCCACAGTGAGAAGCCTGAAGAAACAGAAGCTAAGGCTCAAGGTCGCACAAGATACGCTCAACAACAAGTGGAACAAAGTAACAAAGTATGGTAGAAGCTACCACCCAAATAGCTATCCAAAGCGCAAGCTATTACCGGAATTCGATGACGAGGCCTTAGAGCCCATACAGCCAATAAGTGATACAGCCAACCGGCCGGATCCACCACCCTGTCAACGCGATAGAGCGACTAACAAAGTCACACATAATTCAACACACGTTCTACGTGAGAACTTGTGTCAAAAATCCGACGCGACCAGATCTATCTATGGATCTAGGAAGCACGCTACGGTACACAACCAGCACCGAATACTACAACCGTCCGAACACTATGGCGCATCCCAACACAGGGGTGTCGCACACCCACTATGTTTCACTGATGAGGTGTTGGATCACGAATTCCCAGAAGGATTCAAACCAGTGAACATAGAGGCGTACGACGGAACCACAGACCTGGAGTCTGGATAGAGGACTTCATCCTCCATATTCATATGGCTTGTGGAGACGATCTCCATGCCACTAAATACTTGCCCCTCAAGCTTAAAGGGCCAGCTAGGCACTGGCTGAAAAGCCTCCCTGAAAACTCAATTGGAAGTTGGGAGGAGCTCGAGGACGCTTTCCGGGCCAATTTTCAAGGGACTTATGTCCGACCTCCGGATGTAGACGATTTAAGTCACATAATTCAACAATCCGGAGAGTCCGCCCGAAAGCTTTGGAACAGGTTCCTCACCAAGAAGAACCAAATAGTCGACTGTCTGGACGATGAAGCCTTAGCAGCTTTTAAACACAGCGTCCGAGACGAATGGCTCGCCAGCCACCTCGGTCAAGAAAAACCAAGAACAATGGAAGCCCTAACAAGCCTCATGACCCGCTTTGTGCGGGCGAGGACAGCTGGTTGGCCCGTAGCAGCACCAGCGACCCAAGCACATCCGAAGTAAGGGATGGCAATGGTAAACCACGACGCAACAAAACAAGCGTCGAAATAAAGAAGGTAGCCCAGATAATACGGCGGTAAACGCCGGATTCAGGGGCTCACGACCAGGTCAGCGGAAAAAGCCTTTCAAAGGCAGCAGAGAAGGACAATCTGGCCTAAACAAAATTCTTGACAAGCTCTATCAGATTCACGGCACCCCAGACAAACCTGCAAATCATACCCACAGAGAATGTTGGGTCTTCAAGCAAGCCGGTAAGCTAAACGCCGAACACAATGGGGAGGAGACATCAAGCGAAGAGGAGGATGAACCTCGCCAGCAAAGCACCGGAGGACAAAAAAATTCGCACCGGAGGTTAAAACAGTAAACGTGATCAATGTGACAAGGAGGAGAAGCAATCACGCACTCTGATGCACACGCGCCATCGAGCCCGTCACCCCTAGGTCCAACCCCTGGTTGGCCTACCCGATCACTTATGATCATAGGGATCACGATACACATATCCGACGTGAAGGACTGACGGCCTTGGTGTTAGACCCAATAATAAATGGGTACCATTTCACAAGGGTCCTCATGGACGGCGGCAGTGATCTCAATCTGATATATCAAGACACAGTCCGCAAAATGGGATAGACCCGACACAAATACGCCAAAGTAATACTACCTTCAAGGGAGTAATACCAGGCCAAGAAGCCCACTGTACGGGCTCTCTACTACTAGAGGTGGTATTCGGTTCTCCCGATAACTTCCGAAGTGAAACGTTAACTTTTCACATCGCTCCATTCCGAAGTGATTTTCAAGCACTACTCAGAAGGGCAGCTTTCGCTTGTTTTAACGCAATACCACATTATGCTTTTCTCCAGCTCAAGATGCCCGGTCCACGAGGCGTCATTACAATTAGCGGAAATACCAACTGTTCTTCATGTACGGAAGAGGACGCGGTGGCTCCAACAGCCGCACACTAGACGGCCTCACCAACCAAAAAATGGCAGGTCGTCAAGACCACGGACACGGTTAGATGAGTCCAGTGTTCCATCATACATGTATAAGATTGGTTTTCAAACCCTCATAAAGCGATATCAGGGGCTTCCCGCGTGTAATCATGGCCAGCCCGGCTCAACTAGGCTTCTTTGGAATTCTGATAACTCATTCTTCTTTTCGGCACGACAACCTTCATATAAGTTCTTTCCTTTTTGAAGGTTACAATCGTGCTACACCCGTCCAGGACATGGCACAATGGAGACACAGGCGCAGACATGCAGCAGGGACCCGCCAAAAGGTTTCTTTTTAGATTAAGGCCCTGTGTAACCCTTTTTTACTGTCTCTTGTTGCTCACATCCTCCGGATACTCCACACAACCGAGAAGGATGCCGGCGTTATTGGCATGTGGCCGCGCCAGGATTTTGCACGTACCTGGACACATGGGGTTTCTTATAAAGGGCATTGTTTAGCCCGGTATATGTTATAAAGACCAAACACCTTAGGGAGTGTTCGGCGTCGCGAGTTTTGCCCTATATGCATCAGCTCCGAATCATGTCTTTGGTCAAATGTTGGGTTTGCCCGGCTCCCACGTTTTGGTACCTTACGTTCCGTTATATCGGCTAAGGTAGCACTAGGAGAACTACTGCGATTGTGCCCTGGTTCGTCCGGATGAGCACCTCAGTAGAGAAAGCCGAAAACTGACTGTCATGATATAGCGAGAGACTGGTCAACCACTCGATGACTAATCGGAATCTTCGGGATTCCTCCGCATTAACAAAGGGCCGTTTCCCGGTCATGTACGTACGTGTACCGTATTCGGACGAGCGCAGAAGTACCAGGGGCTATATAGTAGCCCCATTGTCAAACTCCTATGGCTAAGTGAAAGTGTTAAAGCAATATAGTCTGATTGCCTTGTTCTCTATGCTATCACCTCCTTAACGGACCAAGACGTTGGATCAAGTGTGGATACGCATCTTTTGTGAACACCCGCGCATTATATGCATGGGGGCAGAAGCCAACGACTGCAAACTTTCAGGTTATATACATATATACATAAACGGCCGCACGGGAGGCATCATAGTACTTTAGGGCAAAAGTATAAATACAGCCTTGATTAATTCAGAAAAACATTGTTTGTACAATGCGACTACATGTCACTGGAAAATAATATTCTTCGAGCAGTGAGCCTCTATCGAGTGCCTTCAAGGACTTCTTTAAAGTAGTGCTCGGCAGCCACTCGGCCTATGGCCGAACCCTGTGCCGCAACAGTGGTGGCCTCCATCTCCGCCCATTATGTTTTGACACGGGCTAGGGCCATCCGCGCACCTTCTATGCACGCTGATCTCTTTACAGCATCGATGCGTGGCACAGCTTCAAGGAATGGTTGCACTAAGCTAAAGTAGTTACTCGGCCTTGGCCCTCCCGGCCACGGGTGATCCACAACGGACCTCATGGCAAGTCCGGACAACCTATGGAGCTCGGCCCAACCGGTCAATCGCTCATTCAGCAGCAGCGGACAGACTGGAGCGTGAAACTGTGACCAGAACAGCTTCTCCACTTCGGGACCTTTCTGATCCTTGAAGTACTCGGCTACATCAGTAGCACTTGCAGCCAAATCCATGTACTCGTCCACAGAACTCCATAGCTGGTCCAGAGGAGCATACTTTGGATCCCCGAACTTAGTCCGCAACAAGAAGGGCTTCCCGGAAACGATATCTGCAGCTTGATTCAGCTCCTCCTTCCTCGCTCTAATTTTGGAGCGGGCTTCCTTAGCAGCCACCCGGGCCTTCTCCAGGCCCGTCGCTTTCGCCCGATCTTCTTCTTCAAGAAGCCAGTAACGGTCCGCAGCATCTTTTAATTCTACAGCCATCTTGGCTATTTTTTCCTTGCTCTCGCAATGCGCGGCCTGTTCGGCCCTTAACTCTTCGACTGCCTTTAAAGCGGCCGCATTGCTACTCCTCGCTTGCTCCTTGGCTCGGGCAAGCTCCGCCCGAAGGGTCTCCACGGTGGCAGCTCCATCTGCAGTCACAACATATTAAAGATATTGGCATCATGCTGCTCTTACTATGTGACAATCACCAGAAAAATCACTTACCCTGTGCCTTGTCAAGCCGCTTCTTGACAAGCACGATGTCGGCATCTGCCGCATCCAGCTGCCGCTTTAGTTCGGCAAACCCATCAGTCCGGCTAGCCACCGGAGCTTCAACCACTCGCACATAAAGGCGGTCTAGTTATTACCTAGGACTATGATCCTCTGTTTGCCGCCATTCTCAAAGACAACCAGAGTCTCAGGGGCTACAATCTGCATGGGCATACCTAACGTATGCGATACTGTTAAAGGCATACACTATTCACGTACCTTGAAGCCTTTCAGCAGACTCATAAAAGCTTCGTGCAAACCGCTTTTGGCGGATGAAATCCTTTCAATTACCGTACCCATTAGCATACGATGTGCTTCCGAGACGATAGCTTGCCCCAGAAGATCCTTCAGCACGTCTGACCGCACACTGTATAGACCCTTGCTGTCGCTCTCCTCGGGAGCCGGATACTGGGGATGCTGGGCAGCCAAAGGGTTATCTTCCGGTGATATTGGATCCGGAGATACCCTTCGCGACGACACTTCAAGGTCGCCGGCTCCTTGAGCTGGGGAGTCCGGGGGAGGCGTTTCGCTCTCCATCATCTCCGGAAGAAGATCCCCCGAAGATGAACTCTGTCGAGAAGAGCCGTGATCCAGACTACAATTTACAAGCGTCGGTTATTGTCTTCGGAAGCAAGGTAGGATATCTTCACTATTAAGTACTTTTTGATTACTTACAGCTCGGTAGAGGGCTGATCCCTGCGCGGACATTGTGCGGCAAGAATACCCTCCGAGGCAGGACCCTCTGGCGGAGATTTCTTCTCCCGTTTGGAAACCTTAGTTTCCGGATCTTCAAAGGTAGTCCTCTTCCTTCCCCGGGGAGGGAGAATGTCAGATTCTTCCCCTTGGTTATCCTCCCTCGCGGAGGCACTCATTCCTTCGATTAGAATAGGTAGCGATGGAGGCCCGCTTTCACCCTCTTTATTCCCCCTTCATCTTCCTTTGATGGCACTAGACGACGTGCTGGCTCGAGCATCTTTTCCAGCACCGGATTGTCCAAGCCTTTAGGAAGGGGGGCCGAACACCGGATCATCTTCACCTTTGCTATTCAGTCCTGGTCAAAGAGCGATTCGTCAAAATGATGTCATGATAAAGAAAAGGACAGTGTGTTCGGCCAGGGGATTACTTACTTGGGCAGCGGGGCGGTTTCAGCTCAGGCCCACGTCCTCGGTAGTGTCCGGACACTCTATTTGGGGTCCGAAGAATGATTTGTACATCTCCTCGTGCGTCATGTCGAGGAAATGTTGAATAGTGCGCGGTCCTTCCGGGTTGAATTCCCACATGCGGAGGGGCCGGCGCTTGCAAGGCTGGACTTAACGAACCAGCATAACTTGCATTACCATAACCAGACTGAAATCTCCCTTGAAGAGATCTCAAATACGGCTCTGCAGTATTGGCACGTCCTTGGCTGGACCCCAGCTCAGCCCCCTGCTGATCCATGACATCAGTTGTGGTGGGGGGCCCCTAGTAAAAGCTGGGGGCAGCTACCCATTTGGCACTTCAGGGGGCTGTGACGTAAAACCACTCCCGTTGCCACAATCTGGACAACTTTGGAAAGGAACCCTTTGGCCATGGAGCGTCAGCAATTTTGCTTATTAAAGCACCTCCGCACGCTACGTACTGCCCCTCGACCATGTTCGGCTTCACATCGAAGGTCTTGAGCCACATGCCGAAGTGAGGGGTAATGCGGAGGAAGGCCTCACACACGACAATAAATGACGAGATGTGAAGAAGGGAATCCGGGGCCAGATCGTGAAAATCCAGCCCAAAATAAAACGTAAGACCCCTAACAAAGGGATCCAGAGCGAGGCCTAGTCCTCGGAGGAAGTGGGAGACGAACACGACGCTCTCGTTGGGTTCGGGAGTAGGGACGACCTGCCCTCGGGTGGGCAGCCTATGCGAAATTTCGGCGGTCAGATATCTGGCCTCCCTCAGCATCTTGATGTCCTCCTCTATGATGGAGGAAGGCATCCACTGGCCTTGAAGGCTGGATACGGACATGATTGAAGGTCCGAAGCACCTGACCTGAGCTTTGGGTGTTAGAACTTGAGGCGGAGGAAGGATTCGATTGAGCGCGGGAGGGGAGAAAGAAAAGGCCCTATCCCTTTATAAAGAGGGTGAATATCAGGCGTCCCCCTCGTGGCCGTTTGAGACTTACCTAAGATCTAGGAGTCATACCAACAGGCACGGTTGGGTTACCCACATTTGTATTGATGAGAATCCCATGATAAGGGTAACACGATCCTTGCTTTGACAAGACGTGTCAAAAAACCGCCACGCGTTATGTGAGAGGCTGGTTAAAGAAAAACGGTTCAAATAATGACCGGGCCATGGCGTGATGTCATGCTGTCAAAACGTGTCAGCAGATTAGATTTGTGGAAATATTATTCTCTCTACGGTGGTGTGTGAAACTTATTTTGCAGGGTCGGACACTATCCTTGTATTCAAACTCTTCCGTGGTGTATTCGGAGCAGGAACCCGCCTTGCAATGCCGAAGGCAACACTGCGCGTCGGACTCATCTTCATTGATGCCTGGTTCAGAGGCTACTGAGGGAGTCCTAGATTAAGGGGTCGCCGGACAGCCGGACTATATCCTTTGGCCGGACTGTTGGACTATGAAGATACAAGATTGAAGACTTTGTCCCATGTCCGGATGAGACTCTACTTGGCATGGAAGGCAATCTAGGCAATACGGATATGGATATCTCCCCCTTTGTAACCGACCTTGTGTAACCCTAGACCCCCTCCGGTGTCTATATAAACTGGAGGGTTTTAGTCCGTAGGACAACATACAATCATACCATACGCTAGCTTCTAGGGTTTAGCCTCTCTGATCTCGTGGTAGATCAACTCTTGTAATACTCATATCATCAAGAACAAACAAGCAGGACGTAGGGTATTACCTCCATCGAGAGGGCCTGAACCTGGGTAAAACATCATGTCCCCTGCCTCCTATTACCATCCGCCTTAGACTCCCAGTTTGGGACCCCCTACCCGAGATCCGCCGGTTTTGACACCGACACCTGGCCTCCTGAGCCGGTAGAGTGCACCGCAGGTGGCGGTGGAAGTTGATAGCCGTGTTCGGCAGGCCAAATGGCATACAAACGTAGCACTGAGGTGGACCCTTGCACCGACCAACGCGCGAAGGCCAGAAGCGCTCCTGGGGTGCGACCCTGTTGAGCCCTGGGATGTTGACGCAGACGCGCAGCTCGTCGTCCACGCCAGGACAAGGAGCTGCACCAGGTGGTGAGCGACGGTCGCCGCGCATGGCTCGCGCCTCTTGAAGCTCTTTGGTCGCCTTGGTGATGAACTCCTGAGCACTAGGCACTCCATGCCCCATGCCCTCTTGAGGGAAGCGTGTGGTGAAGCATGCCTCCACGTGGTGCCTGAGCGCGTCCCTCGTGACATTGGCTAACTCAGAGGCCCTCCAAAAGAGAGCCCCGAGCCCAGCCTGAGGAGGGTGCCATGCGCACCTTCCTATGTGAGGGAGGGAGGCGCCCCATCCGTGGGCGCAGGTCCTGAGGTGGTGCCGCTGGAGACACCACTCTCCTGAGGCTCCTGGCTGCGCAGCTTCTTCTTCTTCTTGGGGACAACCTCAGGAGGGTAGATGGCACCTTCGTTGTCTGGGTCTTCGGCCACTGCAGCCTGGTAGGCGCACTCGAGAGAGCACACCGCATCCTTCTCCTCACAAGCAACCGTGATGACGCCGCAACTCCCTGGCATCTTGAGGACATTGTAACCATGATTGGTCACTGCCGGGAACTTGGCCAGGGTCAGATACCCAAGGATGGCATTATACAGAAGGCAGATGTGGGCGACGTCGAAGTCGATGAGCTCAGTGCGGTAGTTGTCACGCTTGCCAAAGTGACAGGGAGGCAGATTTTCCCTATCGGGGTGGTGGAGCCGTCGGTCACTCATGAGAAGGGCTTGGTTGGCTGCAGTTGATCATATGGCACTTGGAGGCGGTCGAACGTCATGACAGAGAGAACATTGAGCCCTGCTTCGCCATCAATGAGGGTGTTGGTGACAAGGACATTGCTGATGATGGGCGAGCAGAGCATCGGGAGAGCGCCGACGGTTCTTGTGCACTTGAGCTAGTCGGGCGAGCTGAAGGTGATGGTGTACTTGGACCACCTGAACGGGCGCGTGGCCTCGATCCTGGGAAGGGCCGCATTCTCCTCACAGACGAACTGCTTGAAGATGCGCTAGGAGGCTGGGGCCTGAGCGCCACCTAGGATGTAGTCGATGGCGCGAGGCTCCTGGAAGCCCCCAGCTCCCTCGTCTTGGTGGTGGTCATCGTTCCTCCTTGGTGGTGGCGGCAGCGGAGGGGGCCCAGTATTGCCCTAAGGGCATTCCTCACAAGGTTGGTCCCTCCAGGCACCCTCGCGAGGTTGGTCCTGCCAGCGATCCTCAAGAGGCCAGTCGCGCCACTCCTGGTGGGGGCCGCGGTCATCCCAGCATCCACTTCTGCCTCCTCTGCGGCCGTAGCCTTAGTCGTTGTCCTCGGGGCATCGACCGAAGCACCCGTCACGGATGGCCCTGAGCTCCTGACAGTCGTTGGTGTTGTGGTTGTCTACGTTGCGGAAGGCGCAGAACGGGCGGTTGGCCTTGGATGACTCTGGGTGGTCGCAGTCGCGCTTCGTCTCTGGTTCCGCCGCGAGCACGGTTGTCCCCTTCCACTTCACGTCATTGGCCTTGGCCTTCTTGTCTTCCGGATCAGTAGCTAGAAGCTCGAGGAGGGAGAGGCATCCCTCCTCAGCTCTCGCGCACTTGGTCGCCATGTTGAACATCTCCAGGGCTATGCATAGGTCCTCGTGTATGGCGAGCTCTTCCTTCATCTTGACATCGCGGACACCATCATAGAATGATGAGATAATGGCCTCGTCCGTCAACTTGGGAATCTTGAGGCAAACGCTATTGAAACGCTAGATGTACTTCTGCAGGGTTTCCCCCGGCTACTGCTTACGCTACAGGTCACCAGCGGCAGGCGGGCGGTCACGAGTGCCTTGGAAGTTGGCGATGAAGCACTCGCGCATCTCGCCCCAGGAGGAGATCGATCCCGCGGGCATGTTCAGGAGCCATGAGGGCGTGCCGTCTTTGAGAGCCATGGGAAACTAGTTTGCCATAACTTTCTCGTCGTCGTTGGACACCTCGATGCTCAGCTCGTAGAGCTGCAGGAACTCAACAGGGTCGGGGGTGCCATCGTAGCATGGAGGCAGGTCGGGCTTGAACTTGTCGGGCCAACAACACTGCACAGCTTGGGGGTGAAGGCGCACCAGCCTGCTTTGGTCACTTGAGCCCGTTGTGGAGGTGGAGCCTGGTCTTGGTATGCATGAACCACCGCCGTAGGCGGCACGCGGTCTTGACGTGTTGGCGCTGGGAGCACAGGAGCATCTTCTCGTGGCCGCGGGATTTCCCGGCAGCTTCCTTCTTCACGCACGGGCACACTGCAAGGTGGGTCACACCGCGGGGCCACGCGTCTTGGTGCGGGGGCGACGTCTTGATGTGGAGGTGGCGGAGATGCTCCACGGGCCACGTCGCCCGCAGCAGGAGGCGGACGAGGCAGCAAAATTGACGGTGTAGGGGAGCCGCCTACGGCGCTGACGAGCTCAGTGAGGCGGTACAGCCAGTCTTCGCAGAGGTCATTGACGGGGCGGTAACGCAGGAGCTCAGCCTACGTGTCCACGGGTCCGCGGCAACCATGGGACGACAAGCCCGCCGGAGTCAGCGACGGGGTGGTGGTGCGTCTATCCCTCCGCACAGAGGGATGCAGCAACAAAGCTTGCTACTCGTTCCTCGCTGAGCCGGTGGCGGCATTGGCAGCGGGTGATGGAGAGCGATGGGGAGGCCCATCGACGGGCGTGGTCTGGGTGACACGAGCATTGGGAGCAGTTCGGCGCTCAGCACAGGCTCGACGAGCGTCAACCATGGAAGTGGTGGAGCAGTGGGGCGTCGATCAGCAGAAGAGAGGTTTCAAAGCACCCCTACCTAGCGCGACAAATGTCGGATTACGGGTTCTGGCAAACCCTTAAGAGGTTTGAACACTAGGGTGCGCACGAAGAACACACTCTCCCTAGCTTGCTCGCTCAACGATTCCACGGCCTAGCACGACGAACGCAAAGAACAAGAGACACAGGGGTTTATACTGGTTTGGGCCACCTCGCGGTGTAACACCCTACTCCAGTGTGTGGTGGATTGCCTCGAGGGGCTAAGGATGAACTAATAGAGTGGATGAACAGCCTCAAGAGCTAAGTTGTTCTTGAGCTCGATGAGCTGGTGAGTGTGAGGGTGATCTGAACGATCCGTCCCTCTGGATGGGCCGATCCCCTACTACAGTGGTGGCTAAGTCCTATTTATATTGGCCTTGGTCCCATTCCCAAATGTTTAGGCTGGAAGGGATCCCACAACAACCAAGTTTGAAGGAGGACAACTAATACAAGCTATCCTGACAAAAGTAGTCTTCGCGTGCCAAAGGCTCTGGTGGTGACGATGTTGTGGGCTCCGCGATGACCTCCATCCTGCCATCCTGCTAGTCTTGGTCTTGTTGCACCGATATGGAAACCTTTGCCTCATGCCTCGGGACACCTCGTGCTACGCTTGACTCCTTAGCACCAAAGAGGAAACTGGTACACTGTGCCCGCTGGTGCCCGCCTGGCCTCGGTCGTCATGCCTCACGTCACGTGAACCTCACGAGGTGCCCCTTGCATAGATATCTCCGCTCCTCGGGAGCCAGCCTAGTGAGGCTGCCCCCAGGGAGGTCTTGGTATCGTCCGCCTCATGAGGCTTGGCCCCTCGTGAGGGTCTTGAGTTGTTGCTACTAAAGATGGGCCGTGTCGCGCCGTTGATGGAGCCACGCTCGTGGGCCGTAGGCAGGCAAATCTGGGCACCCCCGTTCCCAGGACGCCGACAAGAGTCTCTTGTGTCCCCAACACACCCAATTCAATGATAAATTGTATAGGTGTACTAGTTCAGCGAAGAGATGGTGATAAAAGTGTAATATGGATAGTAGATATAGGTTTTTGTAATCTGAAAATATAAAACCAGCAAGGTAACTTTTAACATAAGTGAGCAAAAACAATATTGCGATGCTTGAAAACAAGGCCCAGGGTTCATACTTTCACTAGTGCAAATTTTCTCAACAATGATAACATAATTAAATCATATGGCAATCCCTCAACATGCGACCTAAAGAGTCACTCCAAAGTTCCTACCGTGGAGAACATAAGATGAAATTGCTTGTAGGGTACAAAACCACCTCGAAGTTATTCTTTCTGATCAATCTTTTGAGCTATTCCTATAAGTGTCAGAAACATCGAGTTCGTACTGAAATAACACCATATATACACATCAATCAACCCTAATGTCACCTAGATACTCCAATGTCAGCACAAGTATCCGTGGGTCAATTATATGTTGGAAAACGGTGCATGAAAAACAAAAAATTTCTACGCACACGCAAGATCTATCCAAGGAGATGCATAGCAATGAGAGGGGGAGAGTGTGTCTACGTACCCTTTTAGACATAAGCGGAAGTGTTTGACAATGCGGTTGATGTAGTCGAACTTTCTTTGTAGTCCAACCGATCGAGTACCGAACGTACGACACCTCCGCGTTCAGCACACGTTCAACTCGGTGACGTCCACGCCTTCTTGATCCAGCAAGATGGAGAGGTAGCAGATGAATTCTGACAGCACGACGGTGTGGTGACGATGATGGTGAAGTTATCTCCGCAGGGCTTCACCTAAGCATTACGAAAATATGACCGGGGGTGTAAACTATGGAGGGAGGCGCCGCACACGGTAGGCAATTGTCTGTTGTGAGCTAGGCACCGCCCCCTCCCACATATATATAGGTGGGGGAGGGAGGAGGCAGCCTGGAGGTGCCCCAAGTGGTGCCGAATCCCACTTGGGGTCCTACCCCAAGCTGCGCCACCCCTGCCATGTATGAGTTCGGGAGGAAGGCAGGGGAGGGTGGAGCCCCCCTTTCCTTTCTCACTTGAGGAGGGAAAGGAAGGTGGGGCCACCCCTCCCCTTTCCTTCCCCTAGAGCCTGCTGTCCAAAGAACGGGTGCATCAAGGGCTAGTCTGTCCCCCCTTTGGCCCATCAGGCCTATGCACTTACCATGGGTGTCTGGGACCCCTTCTGGTGACCCGATGACTACCCGGTGAACTCCGAAACACTTTCAGTGTTCGAATACCATCGTCCTATATATCAATATTTACTTCTCGACCATTTCTAGACTCCTCGTCATGTCCATGATCTCATCTGGGACTCCGAACAACATTCGGTCACCAAATCATATAACTCATATAACACTATATCGTCAATGAACGTTAAGCGTGCAGACCCTACAGGTTTGAGAACTATGTAGACATGACTGAGACACCTCTCCGGTCAATAACCAAAAGCGGAACCTAGATGCCCATATTGGATCCTACATATTCTACGAAGATCATTATCGGTCGAACCATTATGACAACAAACGTAATTCCCTTTGTCCATCGGTATGTTACTTGCCCGAGATTCGATCATCGGTATCTTCATACCAAGTTCAATCTCGTTACCGGCAAGTCTCTTTACTCGTTCCATAATACATCATCCTGCAACTAAATCATTAGTAACTTTGCTTGCAAGGCTTCTTATGATGTGTATTATCGAGAGGGCCCAAAGATACCTCTCCAATACTCGGAGTGACAAATCCTAATCTCGTTCTATGCCAACTCAACAAACACCTTTGGAGATACCTGTAGAGCATCTTTATGATCACCTAGTTATGTTGTGACGTTTGATAGCACACAAGGTATTCCTTCGGTATTAGGGAGTTGCATAATCTGATAGTCGAAGGAATATGTATTTGACACGAAGAAATCAATAGCAATAAACTGAACGATCAATATGCTAAGCTAACGGATGGGTCTTGTCCATCACATCATTCTCCTAATGATGTGATTCCGTTGTCAAATGACAACTCATATATATGGTTAGGAAACCTTAACCATCTTTGATCAATGAGCTAGTCTAGTAGAGGCTCACTAGGGACACGTTATTTGTTTATGTATCCACACTTGTATTTAAGTTTCCGGTCAATACAATTCTAGCATAAATAATAAACCTTTATCATGATTAAGGAAATATAATAATAACCATTTTATTATTGCCACTAGGGCATATTTCCATCAGTCTCCCACTTGCACTAGAGCCAATAATCTAGTTCACATCACCATGTGATTAATACCCATAGTTCACGTCGACATGTGACTAACACCCAAAGAGTTTACTAGAGTCAATAATATAGTTCACATCACCATGTGATTAACACTCAAAGAGTACTAAGGTGTGATCATGTTTTGCTTGTGAGAGAGGTTTAGTCAATGGGTCTGCCACATTCAGATCTGTATGTAGTTTGCAAATTTCTATGTCCACAATGCTCTGCATGGAGCTACTCTAGCTAATTGCTCCCACGTTCAATACATATCCAGATTGATACTCGGAGTCATCGGGATTGGTGTTAAAGCTTGCATTGATGTAACCCTTAATGAAGAACTCTTTGTCACCTCCATAATCAAGAAACAGTTCCTTAGCCCTTTTCAGGTACCTAAGGATAATTTTGACCGCTGTCCAGTGTTCCGCTCCTGGATCACTATTGTACCCCCTTGCCAAACTCATGGCAAGGCGAACAACAGGTCTAGTACACATCATGGTGTACTTTATAGAACCTATGGTTGAGGCATAAGGAATGACTTTCATTCTCTATCTATCATCTACCGTGATCGGGCTTTGAGTCTTACTCAACTTCACACCTTGTAACACAGCCAAGAACCCTTTCTTTGACTGGTCCATTTTTGAACTTCTTCAAAATTTATCAAGGTATGTGTTTTGTGAAAGTCTATTAAGCATCTCGATCTATCCCTATAGATCTTGATGCTCAATATATATGCGGCTTCACCGAGGTCTTTCATTGAAAAAATTCTTATTCAAGTATCCTTTTATGCTATCCAAAAATTCTAAATCATTTCCAATCAATAATATGCCATCCACATATACTATCAAAAATGCTACAGAGCTCCCACTCACTTTCTTGTAAATATAGGCTCCATCATAAGTTTGTATAAAACCATATGCTTTTTATCACCTCATTGATGACCCACAAGTATAGGGGATCAATTGTAGCTCTTTTCGATAAGTAAGAGTGTCGAACCCAACGAGGAGCAGAAGGAAATGACAAGTGGTTTTCAGCAAGGTGATCTCTGCAAGTGCTGAAATTGTAAGTAACAAAGTAGTTTGATAGCAAGATATTTTATAACAAGCAAGTAATGATAATAGTAGCAAAAGTACAGCAAGGTAGCCCAATCCTTTTGAGGCAAAGGACATGCCAACACGGTCTCTTATAGTAAGCAAAGCATTCTTGAGGGTACGCGGGAATTTCATCTAGTCACTTTCATCATGTTGGCTTAATTCGTGTTCGGTACTTTGATAATTTGATATGTGGGTGGACCAGTGCTTAGGTGATGTTCTTACTTGAACAAACCTCCTACTTATGATGAACCCTCCCGCAAGCATCCGCAACTACGAGAGAAGTATTAAGAATAAATTCTAACCATAGCATTAAACTTTTGGATCCAATCGGTCCCTTATGGAATAGCGCATAAACTGGGGTTTAAGCTTCTGTCAGTCTTGCAACCCATCATCTAATTGCTACTCCACAATATATTCCCGTAGGACCAAATATGGTGAAGTGTCATGTAGTCGACGTTCACTTGACACCACTAAGGGAATCACAACATACACACTATCAAAATATCGAACACATATCAAATTCACATGATTGCTTGCAACATGATTTCTCCCGCGACCTCAAGAACAAAGGTAACTACTCACAAATGATAAACATGCTCATGATCAGAGGAATATTAATTAGCATAATGGATCTGGACATATAATCTTCCACCAAATAAACCATATAGTAATCAACTACAAGATGTAATCAACACTACTAGTCACCCACAAGCACCAATCTATAGTTCCGGTAACAAGATTGAACACAAGAGATGAACTAGTGTTTGAGAGGAGATGGTGCTATGGAAGATGTTGATGGAGACTGCCCTCTCCAAGATGGGAGAGCTGTTGGAGATGATGATTATGATGATTTCCCCCTCTGGGATGGAAGTTCCCCTGGCGGAATTGCTCCGCCGGAGGGCAAAACTGCTCCTGCCCAAGTTCCGCCTCGTGACGGCGGCGCTCTGTCCCGAAAGTCCTCTATTCATTTTTTCTAGGTCAAAATGACTTATATACCAGAAGATGGGCACCAAAGGTGGGCCTGGGTGAGCACAACCCACCAGGCTGTGCCTGGCCCAGGCACGCCCAGGTGGGTTGTGCCCACCTGGTGGGCCCCCTCTGGTAGTTATTTGCTCCAATATTCCTCATATATTTGATAAAAAATCTCCGTGAAGTTTCGACTTGTTTGGAGTTGTGCAGAATAGGTGGACTGACGTAGCTTTTCCAGATCTAGATTTCCAGCTGCTGGAATTCTCCCTCTTTGTGTATACCTTGCATATTATGAGAGAAAAGGCATTATAATTACCCCAAAAAGCATTATTATGGATAAAAACATTATAAATAACAGTAAGAAAACATGACGCATAATGGACGTATCAACTCCCCCGAGCTTAGACCTCGCTTGTCCTCAAGCGAAAACCGAAATCGAAAAACATGTCCACATGCTTAGAGAGATGTCTATAAAAAATATGGACATAGAAGCATCATGTTGATTATTATAACAACAACAAAATTAAACATAGGACTTTTATCATATACTTCTCATGAATAAGTAACAGTTCATCACACAATCAAAGTATAAAGCAAAAACTCTATTAAAAACCAACAAACTATGTTTTCAATCAACTTTGCAACTACAATTCATCATCTTTTCAGGAAGGGTCACGTATCGGAGCCTTTGGGCAAGTCCACATACTCAACCATTATATAGTCTTCTATGATTGCTAACACTCACCGCGTACACATGAGCAAAATGTTTCAACCGGACACATAGTAAGATAGGGGCTTATGGTTTCGCCGCCCAATGTACTCACCTCAAGGGTGATGTCAACAATACTAACTCATGCCACCCATATTCAACTGGACATATGTGCCTAGATCTTTTCTCACCACATGATGCTTGCCAAAGGAGAAAAATAAAAGGAATAGAGAGAAAAACTTTGACTCTTGCATAAAAGTAAAAGATAGGCCCTTCGTAGAGGGAAGTAGAGGTTGCATGCGCTTATTTGTTTGTATGCTCAATCCCTTAGTGCAAAAGAACATCACGTTACATTGCCCCTTGTGATAGCAACCTTTATTATGCAGTCTGTCGCTTTTATTCTTCACCATCACAAGTTTGTGCAACTATCAATTTTCTCTTACACTAAATGATCTCACACTTTTAGAAGCAATTTTATTGCCTTTTTGCACCGATGACAACTTACTTGAGGGATTGTGCTCAATCCCTAGGTAGGTATGGTGCACTCTTGAAAATGAGATTTGGGTTTAAGGGTTTTTGGATGCACAAGTAGTATGTCTACTTAGTGCGGAATTTTTGGCTAGCAAAGATAGGGGCAAGCACCACATGTTAAAGGATCCATGACAATATGACTTCTATGTGAATATGAACAAGCATAAATCATTACGTTGTCTTCCTTGTCCAATGTCAACAATTTTGGCATATAATATTTTGATGAGGGCTCACAATCACAAAAGATTTCTAGGATAGTATATTTATATGTGAATGTTCTCTTCCCTTATTAATTCTTTCATGAGTTGCATCATTGACTAATGCTATGTTTGTCAATCTCTAATAAAATTTTCTACTTATACTTTTCCTTATGTGGTGCCATCACCTACCATAGGATTAGTATATGATCTTATTGATTTATTTCCTATCTTTTATTTGTTACCTTTCTCCTTTTCCTTTCTTATTTCTTTTCTTTATTTGCAACATGAGAGTAAAGAAAGTCAAAACTCACACTAAACTTTATTATATAACTTGCAAACGATTACAAGGATGCATCACTAAGAAAACTCTCAAAGAAGAAAGGATCGAACTAAACTTTTATTCATCTAAAGCAAAAGATCGAACTAATATAAGTAAAACCAAAAAGATAGTGGGATGATACGATACCGGGGCACCTCCCCCAAGCTTGCCAAAAGCCAAGGGGAGTGCCCATACCCGATACTCAATTCTCTTTTGGTGGTGGAGAAGATGATGTTGGTGATGCAGCGATCATGTCCTTAAGTATCAAGAGATTCTCCAATCGATGGATGACGCTCCGGAGATGGATGATATACTCTTGATGCAGAATATTTTCACGAGTGAGATACTTATTTTGTATAAATAATATTTCAATGACGCGAAAATCTTCAATCTCAGCAGGAGTAAGGTGAGTAAGGTAGGGCTTAAGGATATATTCTTCCTCCTCCTGAGTCAGCAATGCTTGTGCTGCCACCGGGGATGGATCTACGGTCCGTGATTGATTCCCCCTCCGGCGGAGCTCCGAAAAAGGCCCCAAGATGGGATATCTTGGATACAAAAGGTTGCGGCGGTGTAAATAGGGTTTCGTGGTGCTCCTGGATATTTTTGGGGTATATGGATATATCACTACTGGAATCTGGCATTTTGCCACCTGCCACCTCTTTGTCGTCTGCCAGCGGATGGCAAAGGACCTCTTTGTCGTACGCTGACTCCTTGTCGTCCGTTTAGTTTAAGCGGACGACAAAGACCCTCTTTGTCGTCAGCTGGCAGACGGCGAAATGCCAGATTCTAGTAGTGATATATCCATATACCCCAAAAAACATCCAGGAGCACCATGAAACCCTGTTTCCACCGCCGCAACCTTCTGTACCCAAGAGAACCCATCTTGGGGCCTTCTTCGGAGCTCCGCCGGAGGGGAAATCGATCACGGAGGGCTTCTACATCAACACCATAGCTTCTCCGATGATGTGTGAGTAGTTTACCATAGACCTTCGGGTCCATAGTTATTAGCTAGATGGCTTCTTTTCTCTCTTTGGATCTCAATACAAAGTTCTCCTCGATCTTCTTGGAGATCTATTCGATGTAATTCTTTTTGCGGTGTGTTTATCGAGATCCGATGAATTGTGGGTTTATGATCAAGATTATCTATGAACAATATTTGATTCTTCTCTGAAATCTTTTGTGTATGATTTGTTATATTTGCAAGTCTCTTCGAATTATCATTTTGGTTTGGCCAACTAGATTGATCTTTCTTGCAATGGGAGAAGTTCTTAGCTTTGGGGTCAATCTTGCGGTGTCCTTTCCCAGTGACAGCAGGGGTAGCAAGGGACGTATTGTATTGTTGCCATCGAGGATAAAAAGATGGGGTTTATATCATATTGCTTGAGTTCATCCCTCTACATCATGTCATCTTGCCTAATGTGTTACTCTGTTCTTATGAACTTAATAGTCTAGATGCATGCTGGATAGCGGTCGATGTGTGGAGTAATATTAGTAGATGCAGAATCGTTTCGGTCTACTTGCCGCGGACGTGATGCCTATATACATGATCATGCCTAGATATTCTCATAATTATGCACTTTTCTATCAATTACTCGACAATAAATTTTTTACCCACCGTAATACTTATGCTATCTTGAGAGAAGCCACTAGTGAAACCTATGGCCCTCGGGTCTATTTTCCATCATATAAGTTTCCAATCTATTTTATTTTGCAATTTTTATTTTCCAGTCTATATAAGAAAAATACCAAAAATATTTATCTTATTATCTCTATCAGATCTCACTCTCATAAGTCACCGTGAAGGGATTGACAACCCCTTTATCGCGTTGGTTGCGAGGTTCTTATTTGTTTGTGTAGGTGCGAGGTGACTTGCGTGTAGTCTCCTACTGGATTGATACCTTGGTTCTCAAAAACTTAGGGAAATACTTATGCTACTTTGCTGCATCACCCTTTTCTCTTCAAGGGAAAACCAACGAAGTGCTCAAGAGGTAGCAACTACTACTTCATCACCACCATCATCTTCTTCACCACCAAAGGAGAATTGAGTATTGGGTATGGGCACTCCCCTTGGCTTCCGCCAAGCTTGGGGGAGGTGCCCCGGTATCATATCATCCCACTATCTTTTTGCCTTTCTTATTTTAGTTCGATCTTTTGCTTTAGATGAATAAAATTTTAATTTGATCCTTTCTTTTTGAGAGTTTGCTTAGTGATCTATCTTTGTAATCGTGTGCAAGATATATAATAAAGTTTAGTTTGTGTTGTTGCTTTCTTTACTTTCACATTGCAAATACAAGTAAAAGAGAAAGGAAATATATCAAAAAGATCATATACTAATCTTATGGTAGGTGATGACACCACATAAGGAAAAGTATAAGTAGAAAATTTTATTAGAGATTGACAAACATAGCATTCATAAATGATGCAACTCATGAAAGAATTAGTAAGGGAAGAGAAGATTCACATATAAATATACTATCCTAGAAATCTTTTGTGATTGTGAGCCCTCATCAAAATATTATATGCCAAAATTGTTGACGTTGGACAAGGAAGACAACTTAATGGTTTATGTTTGTTTATATTCACATAGAAGTCATATTTTCATGGATCCTTTAACATGTGGTGCTTGCCCCTATCTTTGCTAGCCAAAAATTCCGCACTAAGTAGAGATACTACTTGTGAATCCAAAAACACTTAAACCCAAATCTTATTTTCAAGTGTCCACCATACCTACCTAGGGATTGAGCAAGATCCCTCAAGTAAGTTGTCATCGGTGCAAAAAGGCAATAAAAATTGCTTCTAATAGTGTGAGATCATTTAGTGTGAGAGAAAATTGAGCGTTCCACGAACTTGTGATGGTGAAGAATAAAAGCGACAGACTGAATAATAAAGGTCGCTATCACAAGGGGCAATGCAACGTGACGTTCTTTTGCACTAAGGGGTTGAGCATACAAACAAATAAGCGCATGGCAACCTCTGCTTACCTCTACGAAGGGCCTATCTTTTACTTTTATGTATTTACTTTTATGAAAAGACTCAAAGTTTTCCTTCTATTCCTTTTCATTTTTCTCCTTTGGCAAGCATCGTGTGGTGAGGAAAGATCTAGGAACATTTCTCCAGTTGAATATAGATAGCATGAGTTATTATTGTTGACATCACCCTTGAGGTGAATACGTTGGGAGGCGAAACTATAAGCCCCTGTCTTTCTATGTGTCCAGTTGAAACATTTTGCTCATGTGTACATGGTGAGTATTAGCAATCATATAAGACTATATGATGGTTGAGTATGTGGACTTGCCTAAAGGCTCCCATACGTGACCCTTCCTGTAAGGATGATGAATTGTAGTTGCAAAGTTGACTGAGAACATAGTTTGTTGGTTTCTAATAGAGTTTTTGCTTTATACTTCAACAGTGTGATGAATTATCACTTATTCATGAGAAGTCTATGATAAAAGTTTTATGTTTAACTTTGTTGCTGTTATAATAATGAACATGATGCTTCTATGTCCGCATTTTGTTTTTATCGACATCTCTCTAAGCATGTGGACATATTTTTCGATTTCGGTTCGCGCTTGAGGACAAGCGAGGTCTAAGCTTGGGGGAGTTGATACGTCCATTATGCATCATGTTTTCTTACTGTTTTTTTGGAGTAATTATAATGCCTTTTCTCTCATAATATGCAAGGTATACACAAAGAGGGAGAATTCCAGCAGCTGGAAATCTGGATCTGGAAAAGCTACATCAGTCCACCTATTCTGCACAACTCCAAACAAGCTGAAACTTCACGGAGATTTTTTATCAAATACATAAGGAATATTGGAGCAAATAACTACTAGAGGGGGCCCACCAGGTGGGCACAACCCACCTGGGAGCGCCTGGGCCAGGCGCGCCCTGGTGGGTTGTGCTCACCCAGGCCCACCTCTGGTGCCCATCTTCTGGTATATAAGTCATTTTAACCTAGAAAAAATGAGGAGAGGACTTTCGAGATAGAGCGCCGCTGTCACAAGGCGGAACTTGGGCAGGAGCAGTTTTGCCCTCCGGCGGAGCAATTCCGCCAGGGGAACTTCCCTTCCAGAGGGGGAAATCATCATAATCATCATCACCAACAGCTCTCCCATCCTGGAGAGGGCAGTCTCCATCAACATCTTCAGCAGCACCATCTCCTCTCAAACACTAGTTCATCTCTTGTGTTCAATCTTGTTACCGGAACTATAGATTGGTGCTTGTGGGTGACTACTAGTGTTGATTACATCTTGCAGTTGATTACTATATGGTTTATTTGGTGGAATATTATGTGTTCGGATCCAATATGCTATTTAATACCCATGTGATCTTGAGCATGATTATCATTTGTCAGTAGTTACTTTTGTTCTTGAGGTCACGGGAGAAATCATGTTGCAAGTAATCATGTGAACTTGATATGTGTTCGATATTTTGATAGTATGTATGTTGTGATTCCCTTAGTGGTGTCATGTGAACATTGACTACATGACACTTCACCATATTTGGGCCTAAGGGAATACATTTTGGATTAGCAATTAGATGATGGGTTGCGAGAGTGACAGAAGCTTAAACCCCAGTTTATGCGATATTCTGTAAGGGACTGATTGGATCCAAAAGTTTAATGCTATGGTTAGAATTTATTCTTAATACTTCTCTCGTAGTTGCGGATGCTTCTGGGACGGTTAATCATAAGTAGGAGGTTTGTTCAAGTAAGAACAACACCTAAGCACCGGTCCACCCACATATCAAATTATCATAGTACCGAACACGAATTAAGCCAACATGATGAAAGTGACTAGATGAAATTCCCGTGTACCCTCAAGAACGCTTTGCTTACTATAAGAGAGCATTTTTGCCCATCATTTGCCTCAAAAGGATTGGACTACCTTGCTGTACTTTTGCTACTTTTATCATTACTTGCTCATTACAAAATATCTTGCTATCAAGCTACTCTGTTACTTACAATTTCAGCACTTGCATACATCACCTTGCTGAAAACCACTTGTCATTTCCTTCTGATTCTCGTTGGATTCGAAACGCTTACTTATCAAAAAGAGCTAAAATTGATCCCCTATACTTGCGGGTCATCAGGGCGTCGCAGACGTCTAGGCAATTGTCTGTTGTGTGCTAGGCGCCCCCATCCCACACATATATAGGTGGGGGAGGGAGGAGGCAGCTTGGAGGCACCCCAAGTGGTGCCGAATCCCACTTGGGGCCCTGCCCCAAGCTGTGCCCCTACCATGTATGAGTTCAGGGGGAAGGCAGGGGAGGGTGGCGCCCCCTCCCCCTTTCCTTTCTCACTTGAGGAGAGAAAGGAAGGAGGGGCCATCCCTCCACTTTCTTTCCCCTACGGCCAGCTGTCCAAAGAACAGGCGCACCAGGGGCTTGTCTGCCCCCCGCCTTTGGCCCATTAGGCCATACACTTACCCGGGGTGTCCGGAACCCCTTCCGGTGACCCGATGACTACCCGATGCACTCCAAAACTCTTCCCGTGTCTGAATACCATCGTCGTATATATCAATCTTTACCTCCCGGCCATTTCAAGACTCCTCATCATATCTGTGATCTCATCCGGCACTCCGAACAACATTCCGTCACCAAATCATATAACTCATATAACACTGTATCGTCAATGAACGTTAAGCGTGTGGACCCTACGGGTTTGAGAACTATGTGGAGATGACCAGACACCTGTCTGGTCAATAACCAATAGCAGAACCCGGATGCCCATATTAGCTCCTACATATTCTACGAAGATCTTTATCAGTTGAACCGTTATGACAACATACGTAATTCCTTTTGTCCATTGGTATGTACTTGCCTGAGATTCGATCGTCGGTATCTTCATACCTAGTTCAATCTCATTACCGGCAAGTCACTTTACTCGTTCCGTAATACATCATCCTGCAACTAAATCATTAGTCACTTTGCTTGCAAGGCTTCTTATGATGTGTATTACCGAGAGGGCCCAGAGATACCTCTTTGATACTCAGAGTGACAAATCCTAATCTCGATCTATGCCAACTCAACAAACACCTTTGGAGATACTTGTAGAGCATCTTTATGATCACCTAGTTAAGTTGTGATGTTTGATAGCACACAAGGTATTCCTCCGGTATTCGGGAGTTGCATAATCTTGTAGTCGAAGGAATATGTATTTGACATGAAGAAAGCAATAGCAATAAACTGAACGATTACTATGGTAAGCTAACAGACGGGTCTTATCCATCACATCATTCTCCTAATGATGTGATCCTCTTATCGAATGACAACTCATGTCTATGGTTAGGAAACCTTAACCATCTTTGATCAATGAGCTAGTCAAGTAGAGGCTCACTAGGGACAAGGTATTTGTTTATGTATCCACACATGTATTTAAGTTTCCGATCAATACAATTCTAGCATGAATAATAAACCTTTATCATGATTAAGGAAATATAATAATAATCATTTTATTATTATCTCTAGAGCATATTTCCATCATTATATGATATGCCTCAAACAACTTCAGATTCATAATATACAATCCAACACAAAGAATCTCAAAGAGTGCTCCAAGATTTCTACCGGAGAAACAAGGATGAAAACGTGCATCAACCCCTATGCACAGATTTCCCCAATGTCACCTCGGGAATTCGCGAGTTGAGTGCCAAAACATACGTCAAGTGAATTGATACGTCTCCAACGTATCTATAATTTATAAGTATTCATGCTGTTATATTATCATTCTTGGATGTTTTACAATCATTTTATAGCAACTTTATATCATTTTTTAGGACTAACCTATTGACCCAATGCCCAGTGCCAGTTGATGTTTTTGCTTGTTTTTTATATCATGGGGAATCAATATCAAACGGAGTCCAAACACCGCCGAACTTTTTGGAGGATTTTTATGGACCAGAACACCCAGGATGGGCCAAAGCAGCACATGGGGGGTGCCCCATGGGCCAGAGCAGCACATGGTAGATACACCTAAAAACGGCGACGACGATGATGAGAAAAACCCAGTCGAGGACGAACCTCCTAAGATACCGCCAAAACGTTGACGTCAGCGACGCCGCTCTAAACTGCGTCACAGTAAGAACAGCAATACCGGCACCGATGACAATGATACTCCGGAGAACGCCGAAGACCAAGAAGACCCCATTGAACCAACATCTGAATAGGATGATTGGGAGGACGTGCAAGTTGACCCTGATACAAACAGGGAACAATGACTCGGAGGATAGCAACTATCTGCCACTCTCCAAGGACGACGTAAGCCTCGGCGATGAAGATTTTATCGTGCCAGAGGAACCCCTCGAACAAGAGCGCTTCAAGCACCGGCTAATAGCCACGGGTAGAAGCCTAAAAAGAAATAGCAGAAGCTTCAAGTTGACCAAGACCTACTCAATGACAGATGGACTAATGTCCTGGCAGCCGAAGAATACGGCCTCGAGGGACCAAAAAAGAGTTACCCGAAGCTTAAGCTGCTACCCCAATTCGACAATGAGGCGTTGGAGCCCATACCACCCGTGTGCAATGCGGCTAACGGACCCGATAGACCACCACGTGGCCGGGACAGAACGGCAACTCAAGACGAACACCAACCTGCACCACCTCGCCGCAAAAACATAGAAACAACAGCTCGGGGATACACATATACCATATCAATCTACAGATCGTAGGGGCCGTGCACCAATGCGAGAAGACAACTATCAAGCCTAGCACAACAAGCATAACCACGCCCGAGCCGAAAACCGCGTACGGACTTCATCCGAATTGCGTCGCGACTTGGCCCGATACAAAGGCGCAGCACACCCCCTATGCTTCACCGATGAGGTAATGGAGCACGAGTTCCCTGAAGGGTTTAAACCCGTGAACATCGAATCATATGACGGCACAATAGATCCTGCAGTATGGGCTGAAGATTTTCTTCTCCACATTCACATGGCTCGCGGTGATGATCTACACGCCATCAAATACCTTCCCCTAAAACTTAAGGGGCCAGCTAGGCACTGGTTAAACAGCCTCCCCAAAAACTCTATTGGAAGCTGGGAAGACTTGGAAGATGCCTTTAGAGACAACTTCCAAGGCACTTATGTCCGGCCTCCGGATGCCGATGACCTCAGTCATATAGTCCAACAGCCCGGAGAGTCGGCCAGGAAATTCTGGACCAGGATCCTACTTAAAAGGAACTAGATTGTCGACTGTCCGGATGCCGAAGCCCTAGCAGCCTTCAAACACAGCATCCGCGACGAATGGCTTGCCCGACACCTCGGCCAAGAAAAGCCAAAGTCCATGGCAGCCCTTACAGCACTAATGACCCGCTTCTATGCGGGCGAGGATAGCTGGCTAGCCCATAGCGGTAACAGTACCAACGACCCCAGCACTTCCGAAGCCCAAAACAGCAACGGAAGGCCTCGACGCAACAAACATAAGCGTCGGAGCAACAATGATGATACAGAGAATACGACAGTCAATGCCGGATTTAGTGGCTCCAAATCCGGTCAATGGAAGAAGCCATTGAAACGAAACAAAGACGGTTCATCAAGCCTGGACCAAATACTTGATCGACCCTGCCAGATCCACGGCACTCCCGATAAGCCTGACAACCACACCAACAAAAGTTGTCGGGTCTTCAAACAGGCCGGCAAGTTAAATGCCGAACATAAGGAGAAAGGGTCGCCCAGTGAGGATGACGACGAGGAACTTCGCGCACCGAAAACAGGGGGTCAGAAGAAATTTTACCCCGAAGTCAAGATTGTGAATATGATATAGGTCACCCATATCCCCTAGAGGGAGTGCAAGAACGCGCTAAGGGACGTCTATGCGGTAGAGCCAGTCGCCCGAAAATTCAACCCGTGGTCGGCCTGTCCGATCACCTTCGATCGCAGGGACCATTCGACCAGTATCCGTCACGGAGGTTCGGCCGCATTAGTCCTCGATCCAATCATCGATGGATTCCACCTTACACGAGTCCTCATGGACGGCGGAAGCAGCCTTAACCTGCTCTATCAGGACACAGTCCGCAAAAGGGGTATTGATTCGTCAGGAATCAAGCCCACTAAAACTACCTTTAAAGGAGTGATACCCGACGTAGAGGCCTGCTGCACTGGCTTAATCACATTGGAAGTGGTCTTTTGGTTCTCCGGACAACTTCCACAACGGAGACTTGATCTTCAATATCATCCCCTTCCGCAGTGGCTACCATGCACTACTCGGACGAACAGCGTTCGATCGCTTCAATGCAGTCCCGCACTACGCCTATCTCAAACTCAAGATGCCCGGACCACGTGGAGTCATAAAAGTGAATGGAAACATGGAACGCTCCCTATGCACTGAGGAGCACACTGCGGCCCTAACAGCGAAAGTACAGGGTGGCCTCATCAAGCCAACTATTATGTCGGCGGCCAAGTCCCCGAACACTGTCAAACGAGTCCGGACTACCCCACTATACGACAGTCCAGCTCGTTAGGATCTCGATTAGCAATTCGGCCTCCATCTCAGCCCCTTCCAAATTGTGGCATATGTACCACGCGTACATAATTACACGCTAAAAATACCATGGGAAAGGATGGAGGCATAATAAGGACAAGGTCAACAATACGGCTAGACCCTATCAGGACACTCACATTTCCTTTTTTTCTTTTCTTTTTTTAGGTCCCTTGCAACCCACACCACCCTTTCGATGGTACCAAGGCCTCTTTCCGCGGCCTATTATAAAAACACCGGTCGATGATCCTTTCGAAGGACAATATACCAAGGAGAAAATCAGCATAGACGCGTGCTAGAGCACCTAAAGGATCCTTAAAGATCACCTCGTCCGCTTTCAGAACGCACGCATAGCTTCTCCTTGTGTTCGGCATGTAAAATAGCCTTGTTGCTTATTGCACTATTTGTATCAATACGTTTTGATGTATCAATCAGACTACAATGGAAACAGTTTATAGCCCAAACCTACATGGCGTTGGCTTATCTCTTAACATATGTTTCCCTGTTTTTATCTGATTGTCATGTACACCTTGGTATGACGTAATTTGTCAGGGGCTTTATTAAGCTGCATGCATCTTTTAATGCTAAAACAAAGTCCGAACACTTTCACGGTGCAATTTGGCATCCCGAATATAGCATTATATGCATTGGTTCAGAATCATGTCTTTGGTCAATAGTTGGGTTGCCCGGCTCATGTGCTTGCTACCTTACGTTCCGTCTAATCGGCTAGGGTAGTAAAGGGAGAACTACTATGATTGTGCTTCTGGTTTACCTAGACAAACACCTCAGTAGAGAAAGCCGAAAACTTACTGGCATGATGCGGCGAGAGCTGGTCAGCTATTCGGTGACTAAGTATAAATCTATCACGATTTTTTCTGCATTACGCGAAGGACCGGTCTCCACCCGGTCAGGCGTCTACAGCACCATGTTTGGATAATCGAATAATACCAGGGTCCGCGCCTAAAATCTTATTGTCAAACTCCTATGGCTACGTGGGGGCTGAAGCCGACGACTGGCCAACTCTCAGATGTCATAAACAGCCGCACAGGAGGAGATATTTTAAAGTAAAATAAGCAACGTGTCATGCATAAGCCTTGTTTCATGATACAGGATTGGACAACATAGATACATTCATCCAAAAATGATGTCCTTCAAACATTGGCCCTCTACAATGCGGGATCCTTTTAGGACATCATCAAAGTACCGCTCCGGCGTGCGGTGCTCTTTGCCTGCGGGGCGGTCCCTCAGTTGCAAGCTTGACGGCATCCATCTTCGCCCACTGCACCTTGACACGGGTGAAGGCCATCTGCGCACCTTTGATACAGACCAACCGCTTGACGGCATCAAGCTGAGGGCATGCACTAACCAGCCGCTTCACAAGATCGAAGTAGCTACTGGGCATGGGTTCGGTGGGCCAAAGACGGATTATCAAATCCCTCATGGCCAATTCGGCTACCCTATGCAATTCGATCAACTGCTTCAGCTAATCGCTGAGGGGCACGGGATGCTCTAGCGCAAGGTACTATGACCAGAACAGCTTCTCCATTGAGCTCCCCTCTTCGGCCCAGAAGAACTCCGCGGCATCAGCAACACTCCAGGGCAGGTCCGCAAACACTCCTGGAGAACTCCAAATCCGGCTTAGCAAGATATACCTTTTCCTCACAAATTTGCTCTGCATGTTAAAGGCCTTACCCGCCGCAATCTGCTTTGCCTCTTGGATTTCCCGGACAGCGCTTTGGGCTTCGGCCCAGGCTTCCTGTGCTCTTTGGAGTGCCTTAGCAAGTTCAAAATTTTGCTCTAAACTTTTCCGCTCTAAGGACTCGCATTTGCCGATGGCATCTTTGAGCTCTTGCTGGACTTCCTCCACCCGCGATTCATGTCTGAGGTGGGAGGCTCGTTCCTCCTCTGCCTCCTTCTTGGCCTCGGCCAACGCACTCTTGAGGGCCTCGACCTCATACATGTCAGCTGCAAACATAATTATGAAACTCTCATTGAGATACCACATCATAGTTGACGTTGTTTCAGACATGTTTCAGTATTACATACCTTGCTTTTCTTCTAAGTTCAACCTTAGCTCGGACGCTTCGATGCCATGGGCAGCTGACGCCTGTTTAGCAGCCTGTTTGTTCAAATGGATATGGACGTTAACCTCCTGCATGAGTTATTAGATCCTCTGTTCGGTTTTCTTTCCAAACACCAAACAGAGTCTCAGGGGCTACTATCTATACACACGCATTCTTTTTGTACAACTAAAAGATACTGTAAAGCACATACCTCAAAGCCTCTTAAAAGGCTAGTGTAGGCTTCGCTCAATCTGCTTTTCGCAGACTGAACCTTTTCTATCACCGTACCCATAAGGGTACGATGTTCTTCCACAATGGTGGCGCTCTGAAGTGCTCTCACCAGAGTGTCCGGCGCCTCCGCATTGACAGAGGTCGCCGGTGTAGTAGGCGCGCCCCCTTCTCGCAAAGAGGGTTGCTCATCTGTTTCCGGAACCGTGTGGGTTTCCGAGGTGACATTTGGTTGGGGGCCAAACTAGACGTGGCCCCTGTCTCCAGTCTCCATGGGGGTCGGTTCCCCCATGTTCTCGGCAGCCGAGGTGTCACCCTTCGGCACTATCTTGGCAGCCTCCGGCACCTCTTCCTGTTCTGGAAGGGTCCTTTGGGATGACACCTTGCTGTTGTCCACTGCAGTGGGGGAGGAAGCTGGTGGAGGCGAATCGATCTCCATCATGTTTGGACCCAGCGAATTCCCAGTAGAGGAAGATCGCTAGGGGAGGACATGAACCAGACTGCGGCATGCAATTTAAGTGTGTTATAACTATAAGCAGAAAAGCCAAACATATATATATACCTTTGAGTACTTATGATCTAGCCAGGGGCTTCGGCCTGGGGTGCCACTCGTCGGCGTCCGACTCGGAGTCATCCGCGAGGGAGGTTCTCCCTTTCTTGGACGCCTCTGCCTCTAGATTAGCGGAGGCTGCCCTTTTCTTCTTCTCCCCCTTAGGGGGGAGTTGCACTCTTCCTCCTCCTCTTCCTCTTTGTCGAGAGAGGAGAGAGTTCTGGTGTCCTCGAACGCTACGTCCGAAGCACCCTTATAGCGGAGGCCACTCTTGGCCTCCTTGCTCTTCTCCTTGGTTTTCTTTTCTAGCGTGTGGTACGGCGCCAGGACCAGCATCCTCGTCAATAGGGGAATAGCTGAGTCTTCGGGCAGCGGAGCCAGATAGTGAATCTGTTCCGCTTTCTTTGTCCAGCCCTGCAAAAGAAAATGGAGAGTTTAGTGTGCTCCTTGGACTCGGAAAGTAAGATTATCAAAGAACTTACGGGGGTCGCAGCGTGGGTGCTGTCGTAGCAGAGGTCTTCGGTTGTCTCCGGCCATGACTTCTGGGTCTTGAAGAGTAGCTTCCACATGTCTTCGTGCTTCGTGCCAAAGAACCGCTGCAGGGTCCGGGGACCGGCCGGGTTGAACTTCCACATGGGCTCTTGACGCGCCTGACAGGGGGGAATCCGACGGAAGAGCATCACCTGGATCACGCTGGCGAGGCTGGTATTTTTATCTACCATGCTCTTGATACGCTTCTGCAGCACTGTTACCTTGTCAGACGATGCCCAGTCCAGGCCCTTGTTGAGCCAGGATGCCAACCGCATTGGGGGTCGGGACTTGAACTCCATAGGAGCAGCCCATGTGGAGTCACGGGGCTCTGTGACATAGAACCACCCATGCTGCCATCCCTTCACAGTCTCCACGAAGGTGCCCTTGGGCCAAGTAACGTTGGGCAGTTTGCTCACCATAGTGCCACCGCAATCCGCGTGCTGGCCGTCCACCACTTTCGGCTTCACATTCAAAACCTTGAGCCATAGGCCGAAGTGGGGCGAAATGCGGAGGAATGCCTCGCATATGACGATAAATGCCGAAATGTTGAGGAAAGAATTTGGGGCTAGATCATGGAAATCTAGCCCATAGTGAAACATGAGGCCGCGGATGAAAGGATGAAGGGGAAACCCTAGTCGGCAAAGAAAATGAGGGATAAACACTGCCCTCTTCCCGTGCTTTGGAGTGGGGATGATCTGCTTTTTGGCTGGGAGCCGGTGGGCGATCTCCTTGGTCAGGTACCTCGCTTCCCGGAGTTCCTTGATATTTTTCTCCGTGACGGAGGAAGCCATCCACTTGCCCTGCGCTCCGGATCTGGACATGGCTGAAGTACATTTTGGGAACGGAGAGGATTGAAGCTTGGGCGCTGGAGCTTGAGGGCGGATGAGTTGAGGAATGGGAAGGCGTCGGGTAGAAAGGGGGAATTTTATCTCCTTATAAAGGCAGTGAATATCATGTGTCCCCCACGAGCCTTAAAGCTCGCCTATTTCCAAGGGGTCATGCAAAAACGACACAGTTGGGTTTCCCAAACCCGTATTGATGAGAATCCTATAATAAGGGGGCACGATCTCTGCTTTGACAAGATGTGTCATCGGTGGTTGCGTCTTGAAATGTGAAACGAGAGGCCGAAATAAGGTTTGAAATAATAAAATGGTCGGACGTAACGTCTCACCAGTGAAATCTTCAGAAGACAGAACTTATCTGTATTCTGCCCTTGTGATTCAGAGGTATGACTGTTGTACAGAGCCGTATATAGTACCGACGATCAACTACTTTGAAGTATTCGGAGGAGGAACCCGCCTTGCAATGTCGAAGACAATCTGTGTGCCGGACACATCGTCATTGAAGACTGATTCGGGGGCTACTGGGGGAGTCCAGGATTATGGGGTCCTCAGGCGTCCGGGCTATGTTATATGGGTTGTACTAATGGGTTGTGGAGATACAAGACAGAAGACTTTACCCCGTGTTCGGATGGGACTCCCTTTGGCGTGGAAGGCAAGCTTGGCGTGCGGATATGAAGATTCCTTTCTTTGTAAACCGACTCTGTACAAACCCTAGTCCCCTCCGGTGTCTATATAAGCCGGAGGGTTTAGTCCGTAGAGGCAATCATAATTATATAGGCTAGACATCTAGGGTTTAGCCATTACAATCTCGTGGTAGGTCAACTCTTGTAACCCCTATACTCATCAAAGTCAATCAAGCAGGAAGTAGGGTATTACCTCCATCAAGAGGGCCCGAACCTGGGTAAACATCATGTCCCCTATCTCCTGTTACCTTCGATCCTTAGACGCACAGTTCGGGAGCCCCTACCTGAGATCTACCGGTTTTGACACCGACACGCACCCCTCTTTACCTTATAAATTAACAAATATTCCAAAACCCTTCGGGGTTAACCTAAATCAGAAGTTCTGCCGCCGCGAGGCTCTGTTGCCACCAAAAACCAATCTAGACCCTTTCCGGCACCCTGCCGGAGGGGGGAATCATCTCCGGTGGCCATCTTCATCATCCCGGCAGCCACCACGATGAGTAGGGGGTAGTCCACCCTCGGGGCTGAGGGTTTGTACCCGTAGCTATGTGTTTAATCTCTCTCTCTCTTGTATTCTTGAGATGTCACGATCTTGATGTATCACGAGCTTTGTTAATATAGTCGGATCATATGGTGTTTTCCCCTCTCTATCTTGTTGTGATGAATTGAGTTTTTCCCTTTGTGATTTCGTTGTTATCGGATTGAATACTTTTATGGATTTGAGAGCACTTGATATATGTCTTGCATATGAATACTCGTGGTGACAATGAGGTATCGTGTTGATTCACTTGATATATGTTTTGGCACTCAACTCGCGGATTCCCGAGGTGACATTGGGGTAATCTACGCATAGGGGTTGATGCACGTTCTTGTCTCTGTTTCTCTGATAGAAATCTTGGGGCACTCTTTGAAGTTCTTTGTGTTGGATTGAGTATTATGAATATGGATTTGCTTTGGTGTTATTTTAGTACGAACTCTAGGATAGATCGAACAAAAAGAATAGCTTTGTGTTATTTTAGTATGAACTCTTGAATAGATTGAACGAAAAGAATAGCTTTGAGGTGGTTTCGTACCCTACAAACAATTTATTCTTATGTTCTCCGCTAGATAGGAACTTTGGAGTGATTCTTTATCGCACTTTGAGGGATGGTTATATGATCCAATTATATTAGCATTGTTGAGAGATTGCACTAGTGAATGTACGGACCTTAGGCCTCATTTTCAAGCATTGCAATACCATTTTTGTGCCCGTTTGCTATTTTCTACCTTGCTGTTTTTTATTCAGATTATAAAAATATATTTCATACATCCATATTACACTTTTATCACCATCTCTTCGCCGAACTAGTGCACCTGTACGATTTGCCATTGTATTGGGTGTGTTGGGGACACAAGAGATTTCTTGTATTTGGTTGCAGGGTTGCTTGAGAGAGACCATCTTCATCCTACACCTCCCACGGATTGATAAACCTTAGGTCATCCACTTGAGGGAAAATTGCTACTGTCCTACAAAACTCTGCGCTTGGAGGCCCAACACGAGTCTACAAGAATAAAGCTGTGTAGTAGACAACATGAATCAATAGAACACCCCATTGTCACCACGGGTATCCCACGCAAGACATACGTCAAGTGTTCTCAAATCCATAAAAGTATTCAATCCGATAATAGTGAAACCTCAAAGGTAAAACTCAATTCATCACAAGAGGATAGAGGGAGAAACACCATATGATCCAACTATAGTAGCAAAGCTCGCGGTACATCAAGACCTTGCCAAATCAAGAACACGAGAGAGAGAGAGAGAGAGATCAAACACATAGCTACTAGTAGATACCCTCAGCCCCGAGGGTGAACTACTCCCTCCTCATCATGATAGCCGCCGGGATGCTGAAGATGGCCTCCGGTGATGATTTCCCCCTCCGACAGGTGCCGGAACAGGCTCCCGTTTGGTTCTTCGTGGCTACAGAGGCTTGCGGTGCCGGAACTACCGATCTAGGGTTCTTTTTGAGGGTTTCTGAATTTATAAGAATTTTTGCGTTGGAAACAAGTCAGGGGGGTGCCCGCGGGGCCCGCAAGCCCCCAGGGCGCTCCCTAAAGGCATGTGGCCTCCTTGGGACTCTTCTAGCCCATCTCTGGTGCTTCGGGGGTCTCTTTTGGTCCATAAAATCATCGTAAATTTTCAGCCCATTTCGAGAACTTTTATTTCTGCACAAAAAACGACACCACGGTAGTTCTGCTGAAAACAGCGTCAGTCCAGGTTAGTTCTAATAAAATCATACCAAAACCATATAAAATTGTTGCAAACATGGCATGAATACTTCATAAATTATAGATACATTGGAGACGTATCATGGGAGCATATGACCCGTACTTTGAGTGCAAAGTGGATGCCCTTTGCAAGCTTGGCTTCTCCTCTTACCAGAAATGCACTGCGGCTATTCGTATGCTTGCATATGGAATTCCGGACGATCTTGTGGATGAGTACGTGTGTATGAGTGAGTCCACATGTCTGCTATCAGTGTACAGTTCTGTAAGGCCATGGTGGCAGTGTTTGACCCTGAGTACCTGAGAGAGCCTACTGCCGCTGATACAGAGAGGTTGTTGGCGAACAATACCGACATGGGCTTTCCAGGCATGCTTGGTAGCATAGATTGTATGCACTGAAAGTGGAAGAATGGTCCATTTGCTTGGCAGGGGTAGTACAAGGGCCATGTGAAAGGTGCAATTGTCATACTAGAAGCGGTGGCTTCACAAGATCTTTGAATATGGCATGATTTATTTGGCATGACTGGTTCTCACAATGATAACAACGTGCTTTAGTGTTCTCCGGTGTTTGCAAGGCTTGCAGAAGGCTGCTACCTCTTGAGCACTGCGTTGGTTTTCCCTTGAAGAGGAAAGGGTGATGCAGTAAAGTAGCGTAAGTATTTCCCTCAGTTTTTGAGAACCAAGGTATCAATCCAATAGGAGATCACGCTCGAGTCCCACGCACCTACACAAACAAATACGAACCTCGCAACCAACGCGATAAAGGGGTTATCAATCCCTTCACGGTCACTTACGAGAGTGAGATCTAATAGATATGATAAGATAATATTTTTGGTATTTTTATGATAAAGAGAAATAAAGATGCAAAGTAAAATAAATGGCAATAGAAATAGCTAAGTGTTAGAATATTAATATGATGGAAGATAGACCCGGGGGCCATAGGTTTCACTAGTGGCTTCTCTCAAGAGCATAAGTATTATAGTGGGTAAACGAATTACTGTCGAGCAATTGATAGAATTGAGCATAGTTATGAGAATATCTAGGCATGATCATGTATATAGGCATCACGTCCGTGACAAGTAGACCGAAACGATTCTGCATCTACTACTATTACTCCTCACATCGACTGCTATCCAGCATGCATCTAGAGTATTAAGTTCATAAGAACAGAGTAATGCTTTAAGTAAGATGACATGATGTAGAGGGATAAACTCATGCAATATGATATAAACCCCATCTTTTTATCCTCGATGGCAACAATACAATACGAGCCTTGTTGCCCCTGCTGTCACTGGGAAGGGACACCGCAAGATTGAACCCAAGGCTAAGCACTTCTCCCATTACAAGAAAGATTAATCTACTAGGCCAAACCAAAATGATAATTCGAAGAGACTTGCAAAGATAACCAATCATACATAAAAGAATTCAGAGGAGATTCAAATATTGTTCATAGATAAACTTGATCATAAGCCCACAATTCATCGGATCTTGACAAACACACCGCAAAAGAAGATTACATCGAATAGATCTCCAAGAAGATCGAGGAGAACTTTGTATTGAGATCCAAAGAGAGAGAAGTCATCTAGCTAATAAATATGGACCCGAAGGTCTGAAGTAGACTAATCACACATCACCGGAGAGGCCATGGAGTTGATGTAGAGGCCCTCCGTGATCAATGCCCCCTCCGGCGGAGCTCTGGAAAGGCCCCAAGATGGGATCTCTCGGGTACAGAAGATTGCAGCGGTGGAATTAGGTTTTCGTGGTGCTCCTGGATGTTTGCGGGGTACGTGGATATATATATATATATATATATAGGAGGAAGAAGTACCTCGGTGGAGCAACGAGGGGCCCACGAGGGTGGAGGGCACACCAGGGGGTAGGCGCGCCCGTTGCCTCGTGGCCTCCTCGATTGTTTCTTGACGCCCACTCCAAGTCTCCTGGATCACGTTTGTTGAGAAAATCACGTTTTCGAAGGTTTCATTCCGTTTGGACTTCATTTGATATTCCTTTTCTGCGAAGCACTGAAATAGGCAAAAAAACAGCAATTTGGGTTGGGTCTCCGGTTAATAGGTTAGTCCGAAAAATGATATAAAAGTGTAAAATAAAGCCCATTAACATCCAAAACAGATAATATAATAGAATGGAGCAATCAAAAATTATAGATACATTGGAGACGTATCAAAGGCCACACCCCAGAGGTCAACTTTGAGATCAATGACCACCATTACAACAAGGGGTACTACCTAGCTGATGGTATCTATCCTCAGTGGTCAACTCTTATGAAGACAATACCCAATCCGCAAGGAGAGAAGAGACAGAGATTTGCCCAAATGCAAGAGAGTGCTAGGAAGGATGTGGAGCGTGCTTTTGGTGTTCTTCATTCTCCGTGAGATATCGTTTGACATCCCACACTAACATGGAGCACCGAGAAGCTTTGGCAAGTGATGATTGTTTGTGTGATCATGCACCACATAATCATGGAGGATGAGCATGCTGACACCATCTATGACCAAGGATTTGATTTTCAGGATGAAAAAATTGTGCCAGAGCACCAAGAACAAGAAATGTTTGAACAATTCACCCAATTCCATCGTGAAATGCGTGATTGGCATACTCATATGCAGCTCCAGGAGACTTGGTTGAGCACATGTGGACTGATATTGGCAACCAGTAAATGTATCGGTTCATTTTCTTTTCATGCAAGCCAATTTCAATTGGGTTGTACTATTTGAATATGTTTTTATTTTGGTTGGGTTGTAAAACAATTTCGGATGTGGAACTATTTGGTTTTAAACTATTTTGCTATGTTTGATTTCGTCCAAAGAATGTATACTGGCCTCCAGGAAACAGCCGAGCTGCGGTCACGCATTGGGCACGCCAGGAAAATGGCCCAACGCCACCCAATTGCCATATCAAATGGATAAAATCTGAACAAAACACATGTCTGTTAATGGTCGTGCGTTGGAGTTGGTATGAGAGCTATGAGTTGTGAGAGAACAAGCTCGTGCCAGTTGCACATGGCCTCCTAGCACACGGACACGTACGGCCGAAAACACAGCACGGTGCTTCTCAGAGCATCTCCAACAGCTATCCAACATGCCGCACGCAAAAAACTACTTTGCCACATGCCCATTGCCTGGTTTGGCGTAGCCGGCAGCACTGGCTCCAACAGACACGCTAAAATACAGCGTGCGTCGCTCCAGCAGCGTGCGTGACTCGCCGGCACATGCCATATGTTGCATTTTGGACACAAAATGGATTTCAAACATTCAAAACGCAATGAACATGGCATATAATTTCACACAAACAAGTTGATGAATAAAAGTTCATGCCCACAAGTTCATCCAACCAAGTTCAAAATGCAAACCAAGTTCATGACACAAACGAAAGACACATCAAGCCTCGTCTTCGTCTTCGTCCTCATCTTCCGAAGACGATTCTTCCTTCTCCGAAGATGATTCTTCCTCCTCATCTTTCGAAGACGATTCTTCCTTCTCCAAAGATGATTCTTCCTCATCCTCATCATTGTCGCGCACCACATCACGTGAAGCTCAGACGGTGTTGGCAAGATCTTCAATGACATCTTCATGGGAAGGTGTGTGAGGCACATCGGAAGACATTCCGAGGTGCACCCATGCCTCCCATGACAGACGCAAAACTCATTGCTCCCATGGCGGCCATGGCGCCGAGGGGTGCTCCAAAGCCACCCATGCCTCCCATGATCTCCATGGCAGCTCCAAAGCCACCCGTGGCACCTAAGCCGCCCATGGTAGCTCCAAAGACACCCATGCCTCCCATGGCGCCAAGTCCACCGCCACCCATGGCGCCAAGGCCACCGCCACCCATTGCACGAATCATGGCTCTTTTGTGGATCAATACTTCTTCACGGGCAAGATTGACATACTCCTTTTGCGCCTCATTGAGGATAGATGTGTCCAAGAAGAACAAGTGCTTCTCCCATTCCAACAATCTAGTTCGCTCCTCATTGCTCACCTTCCTCTCCTCCAAAGACATCTTCCTCTCCTCGGCCGCCACCCTCCTCTCCTCAGCCGCCAACCTCCTCTCCCTGGCCGCGACATCTTGGTTCCTTGCCATTTTCCTCACCTCGTTGGCTTCTTTTCTTGCCTTCACAATAGATTCCATAGCATTTTTGAGCTCATCATCTCCTTTCTTCTTTTTCTTTTTTTCGCGTATTTCTTTTACCCATCCGGTCGTTTTGGCTTCAAGTATGAAACCGAGTTGGGTGTGGGGCTTCTCTTGCCGTCATCACTTGATGCATCCCCCCCTCCCTCATCATCATCATCCAACTCAATTGTTCGCTTGCGTTTGTTGCTCAAATCCAAATCATCCAAATCATCACGCTTCTTCCATTTCTCATCATCCTTCAACACGTCATAGCAATGAGGCAAGGTAAATGGCCTTTCTTTCTTGATCTTCCCCTTCTTGGTCCTCTTCTCCTCTCCTTTGAACAAGTTTTGTGCAATGTTGTACTACGTGAAAACAAAACAAGTTAGCACTTCAAACACCAACAACAAGTATGATGAACATGGATGAAATGCCACTTACTCTATCGTCCTCATTGGTGCCGCTTGGGTTCAACTTGTCAACCGGCTTTTGTGCGGCCGCCCACTTTTGACAATCCTTGTTGATTGTCGACCACCGGGACCGAAGAGATCGGTCGGAGCGGTCAGTTTCACTCACGTTGCGAACATCAAAGTGTTCCTTCATCTGCTTCCAATAAACATCTCTACTTTGATCACCTCCAACAGATGGATCCCTCGACACTTGCAACCAAGTATTGCATAGTAAGATATCTTTGGTGTTGGTGTAATTGCCCGCTCTTCCTTTTTGTGCATCGACAATGCCCTCACCATCCTCGTCCACCTCGAACTCATGGTCATCAAAGTGCATGTCATTGGATTGAGACCAATGCGAATTGTTGGAGCCAACACCCGTAGTTGACATGTATGCATCATCGTTGAGAGTACAAAATATATAGAACAATGCAAATAAGCTATCTATATCAATGCATTCAAGAAATAACAAGAAAAAAAAGGTTGGGGAAATTTTCTACCTTTGGGGCATATCCTCGAACACGTTGTGCGCATCGGCCGCCGGCTCAATGAGTGAGCTCGCCGGCGCTTCGGTAGGCCCCGTGCCCGTCACACGCCCTGCAAGTTTCTTCCTCGACGCCTTCGAGGTGTCGGAGCCGTCCGCCGCCTTATTCTTCTTTGCGGATGTCTTGCCCTTCTTCGGCTGCGCCGCATTTGGGAGCTTCGAGGGGGGGGCACGGGGCGGCGCCGGCGCGACGCTACCCGCCATCGAGGTCATCCGCGGCGGCATGAAGAGGCCGCGTGCGAGGCCGATGCTCGGAGGAGTTCCGGCGGAGGCAAGGCCAACGCTCCCCGCGCTAGGGTTTGCGGCGTCGGCGACGATGGAAGGGTCGCGGATGTAGGACGGGGTGAGCGGGGTGCCGGCGCGTGCGCCCATCGGGTCCAACTCGCCTGCGCCGGCGCGCGCGTGGTGAAGGTGACGCGGAGGAGAGAGTGCGGCGCGAGCGCTGGTGTGTGTTGCGCGCGGAAGTGGGCGCCCCAAATACACAACGCGCGTTGGCGGTTCGGACCGCGCGCCCAACTCCATACGCCACGTGCGTGGTTATTGCGCCCGCTGGAGCCACTATCAGTTGCGCGCATGATAAAATGACCAAATTTACGGCACGGCATTTGTTTAACACGGTTGTTGAAGATGCTCTCAGGTAGCTAGGGCCATAGCACATGACGCTACGACGTCCACCGCATGCCGCACCCCAGTTAGCGTGAGTTGTCCCCACATGTCAATCAGTCACTGCATGGTCGAATGACTATTTTTCCGTCTGAGGTGCGGTGCATAGCTCGCAGCAGATCGGTACTGCTTTTTCACGGTACTTTCTGTGAGAGGGTACCTTGTGAACGATTATTTGTTGTTAGAATTTCAACAGTGAGTGAAGCGGCCAGGAAAGAGATACTAGCATTTAGGTGGATGAAGCGAAGGCTGGTCGTCTTGTACAGTCTGGAGACAAATCCAGTCTCCAGGGTCCTACTTTGTTCTCCGGAATCATTAGCCATTCGGAGCTACGCGCCAGAGCCAGAGTCACAATCAAATCATCAATTAGAGGCCCACGTTTCATCAACAAACAATAACCCATTCCTAAGCATGGCCCGGCATAGCTTTGTTTGCGAGCGCATGCATGCAGCTGCATGGCAAACTGTCGTAGCTAATAAGCAGTACTCCCTCCCTTCGTTCGAAAATACTTGTCATCAAAATGAATAAAAAAGAATGTATCTAGAACTAAAATATATCTAGATACATCTTTTTTTATTCATTTTGATGACAAGTATTTCCGGACGGAGGAAGTACTATCCGTCTACCCAGTGCAAATCTACAGTAAGGGCCACACTGCCAGCTACTACATGGACGTAACGTACGTACAGTTCTGCCACAGTTGTGACGGTAACACGTATCAAACCCGATCGGGACCCGAGCTGTTTGGGTTTACGAGTAGTCGTGGACAATCTCGTCCGACTCCACGCGGCGGCGACGCCGTTGCTGGATCACAGAGCCATGCATCACGTACGCCAGCCATTCATGCAGCCGGCCGTGGTCGACGACGCCCCACTCCTCCGTGGCCGGGCAGCTGCCAGGCCAACAGAAAACCCACGGCGCTGCCCGTGTGCGGTGGCCGTGGCACGCGCTGCCTCATTCCCGCCGCTCCGACAGACAGACCGGCCGCCGTGCCGTAGCCATCGCCGACTGCGCACGGACGCATCGCGCGCAAGTAGGAGAGGCAATGATAGATGGGTGCTGTTGCTGGTATCAGCGTACGCCGGCACGCCGCTATCTGGTCCAGCATCTGAGGAAGGCGTCGCAATTGTTAATTAGCGCAGCTGTACTGCCGAGCGCAGCCGATGCCTCTGTCCGTATCTGCTAATCCGCCGACGGGACCACGGCAAGCATGGCCATTTAAGCAAAGCTGTTCGGGGTGTGCACAACAAAATTTGGACTTGAGCAATCGGGTGCGAGACCACGGAGCAGTGCGACGGGACGACGCGCGGCGACGTCTCAAAAGGATAAGGACGGTCGGCGAGGTCGCACGGTGCTAGGTGTAGCACACAGACACAGGCCGTGCGCATCAAAGGAGGAAATGTCAGACGTAAATAAATGCCAAACTGAGTGGTGGCTTTTATGTGGATGCAGCTTCAGTGACTTGATGAAGCCAAGTCTTACCGTAATTTAGCCCTTCTATGAGCCATCCATTAAAGATCCGACGTATCAGATTGATCCATATTTCGAACGAATTTTTGTAATTGTACAGAAAAACTGAATTTTTTTGAATAAACCATAAAGATATCGTTTTGTATTCTGTGAAAAATTCAATTCATTTGGATGTATTGTTTGTGAATAAACATTTTTTATTCATTTGAGCTAAAAAGGCTATTTAATCATAAACCATACATCCAAATGGGTTGATACTTTCCCAGAATATAAAACAAAACATTTATGATTTATTGGATTTTTTTCAATTTTTTCTGAACACTTTAAAATTTTCAGTTTGAAATATGGGTCAATCTGGTACATCGAATCTGTAATGAATGGCTGATAGAGGGGGCTAAGTTACAATGAGACTTGGCTTAGTCAAGTCACTGAAGCTGCGTCCGGCTTTTATTGGTTTTATTTTGGGCACCCTTGGAGAGAAGTGCTAGCCTGCATCGATGGAGAACTGTACATGCAGTGGCCCTAGCTATCCTAGTGAGCGAGGGTGCAGGACATTGGATTCCTTTCCAGCCCGGCGCCCATGAACGCGGATACGGCTCGTGTTAAGCAGGGGCTACTCTGACACTCACGCTATCTAGATCTACACAAGTCAATGATCCAGCAATCTTGACGAAGTTAACGAGTCTCATGTGTATAGCTCTGCGTCGTAGTACTACCACTACCTCTCAGGCTGAGCGGCTGACACGCATGGCCCCGGTACACGTACGAGGTATACTGGCAAGAAAACACCAGGGATCACGGACTAGGCTGCCTATGCGGTACTGGAACGGGGAGCTTAACAACAGGCGGCGCCGTAGTGATCCCCGTTCCCGAATCAATGCGTGGCAGGCAATAACTAGGGAGATTGTATGTACACACGCGCAGTGGTACTCCAGTGAGTAGCTGCTGTCACGTACCTCTCGTGTACATACTCGGGGCTGGGATGCATGCATACCACCAGGAGGTATGTATGAGTAGCCACGCGCTGCGCCAAATGGCAAGCATGCCGGGCGCACACGCGCACCGTGGTGACCAGTCCTCAGGCCGTCACGCGGCACGGTGGCAGGGCGTCCTCCCCACCGCGCGGCGCGGCGCCATCTCCACGCGCGTGGGCGAGTGACCACACAATCGCGCGCCGGGACAAACCCACGGACACTCCACGTAAAGATTAGCCAGCCAGCCGCGGGCACCGGGCCAGAGCACGCCCAGACTGCGCTGCGTCCGTCCACGGCCCGCCTCCTCTCCTCCCTCCACGCCTTTCGCGGCGACCGAGACGCCTCAAGGCAAGGCCCCCATGCCGCCGACGCGACGGGCGGACGGGACGGCACGGAGGCGAGCACGCCGCGCCGCGCCAAGCCCGGCGGGACGCCTCGGAGCGGACAGAAAGAGGACGGGCCGTGCCGCGCAGTGCGTCGTCGACCGGCACAAAAGGCAGCGGATTTCGGTCGACGGCGACGCGCGGTGTCGCACACGCCTCGCCTTTCTCGAGCCGGAACAGAGCCCGCGCCCGGGCGTGCGTGCAGAATCGGCTGGGAAAGCGCGGCCGCGTATCAGCCTTTCTCCGTCCTGCTCCATGGTTTTCCCCGAATTCCACGGGACAGCAGCCTCGTGCTAAAGCTGCCCCGTCCGACACACCCCTCTTTTCTCAGCGACCTTGTGTTTACACAAAGCCATACCCTTGCACTGTCGCTGTTCAGCCCAGACCAGTCGCATTACACACGAAAAGATGTGAAAATTCGAATGAAATGCCAACTGCTAGCAAGAAGTTTACTAGAAAAGCGACTTCACATTGGGGGCGCGGAAATATTTTACATGCATACTACTCGTACTAGCACCACCAGATTATTGCATCCAGACGGCGGCGAGGGGATACGCTAGGAGTTCATCGCGGCCGAAAAGGCAAGCTTTTTGCCACGTTAAGACAAGAGAGTAGAGCGCACACGTATGCACGCACGTTTTCTTAATCCGGCATCATGATGCGAGTACCAACTAATAGTAGTATTAAAAATGCTACTAGCATCTAGGCTAAGATTTGATTGAGTACGGCGATCGCCACTCCGGGGTCCGGACGGCCCGGCTCACGCGCCGTCGACGCCGTCCTTGGTGTCGGCCGCGCCGTCGGCCTTCGGCTCCGTCATGGACCTCAGCAGCGGCGACTCGGACCCTACGGGTTGTGAGAGAAAGCAGAGGGATGTTATCATCTATGGACCTGAATGTCACAGGACGCGGGGACGGAAATGAGTGGGGCTTGTGGTACCTTTGGATGCGTTGAAGGAGCGCTTGCAGTGCGCAATGGCGCCCTGGATGCCGTCCTGCAGCTGCAGTAGCGAGTCGTCGCGGCGCTGCGGCTGCGCGGGGGTCGGTGGTGTGGCCGACGGCGACGGCGCGGCCGCCACGGCGGAGGACGCGGAGCGGCTCTTGCCGAGGCGCTTGCACGCCTGCTTCAGGCCGGCCGGCACGCTGGCGCGCGGAGCGCGCACGCCGCACGCGACGACGACGGGCTGTGGCGCCGGGGCAGGTGCCGCACGGGGCTGGGAGGGGGCGGGGGAGGGTGTCGCGGAAGGGGACGGCGAGGGTTCGGGCTCCGCGTCCGTCTCCTCGCCCTCGCTGGCGCCGGCGAACCGTAGGCGCTCGCCGTAGCGGCGGGAGACCTTGACGTACAGGGGCTTGATTTTGTTGAGGTACTTGAGCATAACCTCCTTGGCGAAGCGCCGCTCCTCGGCGGTGATCGCCACCGCGTCGGAAGGCTGAGGTGCCTGCACCGCCGGCCTGGCCGCGCCGGTGCCAGCGCCGGCGTCGGAGGTGCGAGAGCTGTTGTCACGCGTGAAGAGCGACACAAACGGCGCGTCGTCCACCCGGAACTTGATCAAGAAGCGGTTCGTCTTGGGCGCCGGGGAACCGCCGGCAGCACCACCCGCGTTGCCCTCCGCCGGAACGGGGACCTTCGGCTTCCTCAGCTTAAGCAGAAGCACGCGGAACTTGGTCGCCGGACGGAGGAACGACGCCGCCGGGGCCTCCGCCGTCGCAGCAGGCTCCGCCTCCTTCCCGACGCCGTTCTCAGCCTCACTGACCGGCACCACCGGCTCCACGGCCACCACCTCGCCGCCGGACGCGGCGTCGCCGGCGACGGAGAAGTTGAACTCGACCCTCTCTTCCTCCGCGTCCGACGCGGCGCTCTCGTCGCCCGGCACCGCGAACTCGAGGTCGAAGAAGGCCGCGTCGTCTTCCACCACGTCCGCGCCCCCACCACTTCCACCCCCTTCACCACCTTCCTCACACGCCGACGCGGCAATGGTCGTGGCCGGCACGGCCGTGCGCTGGTTGCCGGCGACCGCTCCACCGCGCAGGTACTTGAGAAGGCTGAACGACTCCATCACGCCCAGAGAGGCCGAGCTCACTCCACTCCCTTACTCCTCTACTCCTCTTGATTGTCTCACTCTCCACACTCAAATAAAAAGACTCTTTCGGGGGAGGCTTTTGCCCTTCGGGGAGGAGGAGGAGGAGGACAAGGTGGTGGCGCCGCTGCCTCGCATCGCTGGGGTAATAGATGAGCTCATGAGCAGCGGCAGGCGGTCAGAGGAGAGGGGCCAGTGAGCGCTGTGGGCCCGACGGTTTCGGCGGGGCCCGTGTCCGTGTGCCGTCTGGCGGGTCTCGCGTGATCTCGCCCGCTCGTCGCCCAATCAGCCGCCAGGATCGAACGAGGAAATAGGTAGCCACCGGATTTCTTCGAATTTATTTTGCTGAAACTGTGAGTGACCAGACTTCTCACTGGGATTTTCCATGCTGCGATGGATCACATGGCACGAGTGACGTGGGCTTTGGCTGCACATGCTAGGCATGAACTGCCTCGTGTCCTCCTCCTCGCTGCGGGATGGGCTGGGCTGTGCTGCGGATGGTAAATCTAGCTTTATCTAATCGGAGTTCAACGACCGTCCGACTAGAGACAAAACGCCTCTATCCAGTCGTCACTTGATTTTGTGCACATCATCAAAGCATCCGATCCTGGAGACAACTCGGATGGCTTCTTCTTCTTCCTCAGAGAAACAAACGCCTTGTGCGTGCGTGCGTACTCACGGATCACAATGATCTCTGTCTGCCTCTTGGAGCACACAGCACAGCACAGGAGATGCATGCTACACTGAATCTGATCTGATAAAAGTCGATGGGCTTCTGTCAGACGAGCGCGAGTACCGGCGCTGAGACAGTCGATCGGCTGATAATTTCTTACTTATGACCGAGGAATGCATTTCTTTTTGCTGTAGAATCATGGCAATCATGATGTTGCTTCAATCCTTTTTCCTTTTTCTTTCCTTGAAAGAACCCGCGACTCGGCGTGGCAGCTAGTCAATTCTACGCGGTGCTCTCAAAGTTGAAACTGCCGCTGTGGACTTTAGTTGATTTGGTGACCTGCACATCTCACTGTGCAGTTTCCTGTCCGCTGCGGAAACAGTAAGGCGACCATGACGTCTGCGCGCTCATAACAGCCGTCTGATTGCGCCGGTACAGGAACTTCCAGGAAGTAGAGAATTGGAGCATCGTCCTACGCTCTGAGCTTCAGAAATGCTGGCGAGAATGAATTGCCGTCAGATGTTAATTTGCCTATAAGAGCAAACTAGATTGTTTCTGGGGAGCCTAGAGAGACGGAGAAACAATATACACATTTGCTGTTGTGTTCTTTTCTAACCGGGCTGGAAAGGGAGAAAGCGGGCTTAAAGCATCAAAACCCATCATACTTGCAAACTAATCTGTAGTTGTATGGTTAGGAGGATAGTGGTATATATCCGGTTCATCAAAGTTGAAAACCTGCATTTGACATTGGTGCTTGTATTCAGTTTCGGGTGGCGCTCCCTGCTCCTTGGCAGGCATGGTGCTCGGCAGTGCGCGGCAGCGGTTGCTACGTCCGATGGCTCTGCTCCTAGTCTGTCGTGGGCAGATCTGACATGGCGGCTGCTGTTTTGGCGAGTGGTGGCCTCCGCGAGGTGCGGCTGGCTGCTCTGTGTCTCTTTGTTGACGGGTTGGCCTTGGTTTGATGGTCTTGCCAACACCGGTGTGGATCGTTGAGGTGGTGTTTGGAAGCTCGGGTGAAAACCCTATCTTGGTCTTCGGCCTATGACCAGCGATGGTAACGCCTGTGGGCGTCGTGGACCTTTTTAGAGGCATCGTTGTCTTGCTTTCTCACCCCTCGCGCTCAGGGCGGTCGATGCAACTCCGGGGGGAAACCTAGATTCATGTGATCAGACGAAGGCGGCGTCTTGACATCGTATCCCCTCTCAAGGGCTTTGTCTTTGGAGTGGGGCATTGGCAAGAGGGACAAGTGGAAGATGGTGGTTGTTGGCGTCAAGGCTTCTGTGGCAACGATGGCCATGCCAAGCGAAGTCGTAGGCGTGACACCAGTTGCGGTAGCGACTCTTCTCTGTCGTGTTCGTGTGATTACCTCAAGTTGTTTTGGTACGGTGAAGTCGGAATTGCGGCGGCGGGGCCCCTATGGCAACGATGGCATGCAACAGGTTGTTCGTTCGGTGGTCTCCCACGGTGCCAACCATGCATAGTTCTTCTTCAGAGCTCTCCATCGGAGTTGGAGCTGCGTAGCCTTCGGTGCGGGTGGCTGGGCATGGCACGGTTCGACTTGTGTTTCCAAACTGCCTCTACGATGCGGGTGAGGTCGAGGTTCGTCTTCGACGAAGTCGGAGTCACTTGCTCGGAGTCTAGGTAGGGCGATGACGCCTGTTGGGAAGAAGATACGCCGATTACGTCCGAGTGTATCTTGATGAGGCCCTCCTTGTTGAGGTGTGTAGGATATTTTTGTGTGCCGCTCGGCGGTTTATGACGGGTTTAGCTCTTCTATTCCATTAATTAACCATGCAACTCTCTTCTGCTTATTTAATGAACTTTTGCCTTCGTTTCAAAAAAAAACATTGGTGCTTGCATTATTTCTATATTTATTTCAGACTTTCGATGATATCTGTCAGTGGGAGGAGATGCTCCCATCGACTGCGATGTGTCGATGGAGACTTCGTAAAAATTTCAAGATGCTATGTCGGCCCAGTCTCTCATAAGTTCTCATATGTGTAGGGTGTGTAGGTGTGCGTTCATATGGATGACTTGATGCTTGTGTATGCGAGCGGCTTCGATTGTACCGTATTTTAAAAAACATTGTGCTCGACCCGAATCGGCACAAGCATTATAAGATGAAAACCTGATGACACAACAAAGCTAAGACCTAACAGTTTTGGAACTACTAAAACATGAAGATAAAACTCCAGACAACATTGCACTTACCTTGCTAACTAATTCACTTCAGAGTATCTGTTGTTGTCGTTGTTGTGGTGTTTTCCCATTTACTTATTGGCATTTGCTATTGACAGGTGAGTAAAACTTTTCCGAAATGTCGTCTGGCGAACGTCAGGTTTCTGCCATATCCCAACGGACGCATCGGCTCTCGTGTCGTGTCAGGTTTCCCTATACCATGTTGTAGCCAACTTCTTAATTTTATGGAAGGTAACATGACAATTTAAAATGTTGGAATGTGAAGTTTTGAATTTAAATTGTAGGTAGCACTTTTCAATGACGACATGCATCATTTTCTATCCTATATAACATGACATTTTTCATTTGTGTTTTTAAGATGATAACTTTTTTAATAGCCGAATCTTGAAAATAGCCCAAAAATCAATGTATAGGAGAAATTTAATCACAATTTTTAATACTTATATATATATATATATATATATATATATATATAGGGGTTGACTATTCGTCACCCTGTGTGAGTAATAGTTATTCTTCACCTATCTATTTTGACATCAATGCATCCTAATTTACGTTTCTTAATTTTTGTCTTATTTCGTACGTAAAAAGAGAACGTAACAAAAAATATATAATCACCATAAAAATATTTTGTGCTACATAAAATTATAAACATAAAATCATACTGTAAAATATACATAAAATGCATTTTTCTGGTTTTATGATCTATATTTTTGTTTTCTTATGCCAAATTTTACATAGGGAATCAATATGAATGTAATTATTTGTATTCCAAATACTAATTTATTTATGAAACGATTGTAAGATTACCTCGGGTGAGAATAACTTATTATGCAGCCTGGATGACGAATAGTATTACTACCACACGATGGTAGTTACCACCACTTGAATTTTGTTTGTTGTATGTATTATCTATCAAATCGGAGAGTATATAAGCGTAGTATGCAGTATGTAGTACATAGTCATAACAGTAGCGTAATTGTGTGAACACTGAAGAACAGAAAGAAAAAAGGCAAAAATAAATTTTATTAATTGGATTGTCTCCCAACAAGCGCTATCGTTTTATGCCCTAGCTAGGCATAATGCATAGATTCAAGTATTGTCATCTTGGGTTTTTGATCCGTAAGATGCTCTCATGATTGATTCATATGGTGGCTTAATTCTAGTTCTAGGGAAGTGTTTCATAGCCTTTCTTAGTGGAAACTAAAATTTAATATTCCCTTCTTTCATGTCAATCACGACACCTATAATTCATAAAAACGGTCTATCAAGTATAATGGGACAAGACGGATTGCAATCAATATTAAGAACAATAAAATTTATGGGCACACAATTCCTATTTGCAAGAATAAGAACATCATTAATTCTTCCCAAAGGTTTTCTAATAGTAGAATCTGCCAAGTGCAAATTAAGAGAACACTCTTCAATATCGGTAAGACCAAGCACAACACATAATGATTTCGAAATTGTAAAAACACTAGCACCCAAATCACACAAAACAAAAACACTTATAATTTTTAATCTTGACTTTAATGGTGGGTTCCCATTCATCATGTAATTTTCTAGGAATTGAAATTTCTAACTCAAACTTCTCTTCTAAAGCTTTCATCATGGCATCCACAATGTGTTTAGTAAAAGCTTATTTTGTTTATAAGTATAGGGTGAATTTATCATGGATTGCGATAAATAAATACATTCAACCAAAGAGAAGTTATCATAATTAAAGTCTTTGTAATCCAAAAGAGTGGGCACATCACTAGTTAAAGTTTTTGACCTCTCCAAACCCACTTTTAGCAATTTTTTTCATCAAGATTTTCTCCTTCTGAATTATCGGGACGCCCTCTAGCAAAAGTTAACTCTTCTTCAGTCCCTTTATCATCAATTTTAATCTTACTAAACAAAGAATCAATAGAAGAAACATCAACCACTTTAAGATCTTCATCATTTTTATGAAAGCAATCACTAGAAAATGCTCTTTCTAAAAATTCACTTTTAGCTCTAAGCATAGCGATTCTTTTCTTACTTTCATCCATAGAAACATATAAGGCTTTAATTGGTTCATTGATATCAACCTTAGGTGCAAAATTTTTAATCTTGAGATTTTCTACATCATGGGAAATTCTATCAATGCTTCTAGACATATCATCAATCTTACTCAACTTTTCTTCTATCGTAGTGTTGAAAACTTTTTGAGTATTGATAAATTCTTTAATATTATTCTCAAGATCAGAGGGGTTCCTATTATTATTGTAGGAATAATTACCATAATTATTAGAGGAATTTCTAGGAAAATGCCTAGGATTAAAATTACCTCTATAAGCATTGTTATTAAAATTGTTTCGGGAGACCACATAAACATCTACGGGATCACTATTTTGCTCAATCAAAGTAGACAAAGGCACACCATTAAGATCAATAGGAGCACTTTTACTGGCAACCAATTTAATAAGAGCATCAACTTTTTCACTCAAAGTACTAATTTCTTCAACCGAATTAACTTTTTACTAGTAGGTGCTCTTTCAGTATGCCATTGTGAATAATTTGTCATAATATTATCAAGCAATTTAGTAGCTTATGTCGGGAATTGTTGCATGGAAAACAAAAAATTCTACGCACACGCAATGCATAGCAACGAGGGGGAGAGTGTGTCTACGTACCCTCGTAGACCGTAAGCGGAAGCGTTTCACAACGCGGTTGATGTAGTCGGACTTCTTCACGTTTCAACTGATTAAGTACCGAACGCACGGCACCTCTGCGTTCTGCACACGTTCAGCTCGGTGACGTTCCCCGCCTTCTTGTTCCAGCTAGACGTCGAGGTAGTAGATGAGTTCCGTCAGCATGACGGCGTGGTGATGGTGAATTGATATCCACAGGGCTTCGCCTAAGCACTACGAAAATATGACCGGGGGTGTAAATGGTGGAGGGGGGCACACATAGCTAAAAATTGTTCTGTTGTCTGCTAGGCGCTCCTTCACACACACACACACACACACACACACACACACATATATATATATATATATAGGTGGGAGGAGGGGCTACCCCTCCCTCCTTTCCTTCCCATAGGGCCTGCTATCAAAAGAAGGGGTGCACCAGGGGCTGGTCTGTCCCTCCTGAAAGATCGTGGATGTCGCCTAGAGGGGGGGGGGGGTGAATAGGCGCTTTAAAATAATTACGGTTTAGGCTTGAACATATGTGGAATAAACCCAGCGATTAATTTGTCAAGCACAAAACATAAAATAACTAGGCTCACCTATGTGCATCAACAACCTATGCTAAGCAAGATAAGCAACTATGTGATAGCAAGATATATGACAAAGAACAATATGGCTATCACAAAGTAAAGTGCATAAGTAAAGGGTTCGGGTAACAGATAACAGAGGCAAGCGGAGACGACGATGTATCCCGAAGTTCACACCCTTGCGGATGCTAATCTTCGTTTGGAGCGGTGTGGAGGCACAATGCTCCCCAAGAAGCCACTAGGGCCACCGTAATCTCCTCACGCCCTCGCACAATGCAAGATGCCGTGATTCCACTAAGAGACTGATACGTCTTCGTCGTATCTACTTTTCCAAACACTTTTTCCCTTATTTTGGACTCTAACTTGCATGTTTTGAATGGAACTAACCCGGACTGAAGCTGCTTTCAGCAGAATTGCCATGGTGTTATTTTTGTGCAGAAATAGAAGTTCTCGGAATGACCTGAAAATCAATGGAGAATTATTTTGGAATATATAAAAAATACTGGAATAAGAATCCACGTCAGGGGGGCCTCCACCTGTCCACGAGGGTGGGAGGCGCGCCTGCTGATATGTCTCCGTCGTATCTATAATTTTTGATTGTTCCATGCCAACATTCTACAACTTCCACATACTTTCGGCAACTTTTTATACTATTTTGGGGACTAACATATTGATCCAGTGCCCAGTGTCAGTTCCTATTTGTTGCATGTTTTTTGTTTCGCAGAATATCCATATCAAATGGAGTCCAAACGGGATAAAAACTGACGAAGATTTTTTTTGGAATATATATGATTTTTGGGAAGAAAAATCCACGCGATACGATGCCCGAGGGAGGCACGAGGCAGGGGGGCGCGCCCCACCCCCTGGGCGTGCCCCTGACCCTCGTGGCCACCCTGTAAGGCGGTTGGTGCCCTACTTTCGCCGCAAGAAAGCTAATATCCGGATAGAGATCGTGTTAAAATTTCAGCCCAATCGGAGTTACGGATCTCCGAGAATATAAGAAACAGTGAAAGGGTAGAATCTGAGAACGCAGAAACAGAGAGAGACAGAGAGACAGATCCAATCTTGGAGGGGCTCTCGCCCCTCCCATGCCATGGAGGCCATGGACCAGAGGGGAAACCCTTCTCCCATCTAGGGAGGAGGTCAAGGAAGAAGAAGAAGGGGGGCTCTCTCCCCCTCGCTTCCGATGGTGCCGGAGTGCCACGGGGGCTATCATCATCACCACAATCTTCACCAACAACTTCACCGCCATCATCACCAACTCTTCCCCCCTCTATGCAGCGGTGTAACCTCTCTCTTACCCGCTGTAATCTCTACTTAAACATGGTGCTCAATGCTATATATTATTTCCCAATGATGTATGGCTATCCTATGATGTTTGAGTAGATCCGTTTTGTCCTATGGGTTATTTGATGATCATGATTGGTTTGAGTTGCATGTTTTATTATTGGTGCTGTCCTATGGTGCTCTCCGTGTCGCGTAAGCGTGAGGGACCCCCACTGTAGGGTTTACAATATGTTCATGATTTGCTTTTGGTGGGTGGCATGAGTGACAGAAGCATAGACCCGAGTAAGTAGGTTGTTTGCGTATGGGATAAAGAGGACTTGATACTTTAATGCTATGGTTGGGTTTTACCTTAATGATCTTTAGTAGTTGCGGATGCTTGCTAGGGTTCCAATCATAAGTGCATATGATCCAAGTAGAGAAAGTATGTTAGCTTATGCCTCTCCCTCATATAAAATTGCAATAATGATTACCGATCTAGTTATCGATTGCCTAGGGACAAATAAATTTCTCGTAACAAAAAGCTCTTTACTAAAACTAATTTAGTTGTGTCTTTACCTAAACATCCCCTACTTTTTATTTACGTAATCTTTATTATCTAGCAAACCTATCCAACAACACCTACAAAGTACTTCTAGTTTCATACTTGTTCTAGGTAAAGCAAACATCAAGCGTGCGTAGAGTTTTATTGGTGGTCGATAGAACTTGAGGGAATATTTGTTCTACCTTTAGCTCCTCGTTGGGTTCGACACTCTTACTTATCGAAAACTGTTGCAATCCCCTATACTTGTGGGTTATCAAGACCTTTTTCTGGCGCCGTTGCCGGGGAGCAATAGCGTGGGGTAAATATTCTCGTGTGTGCTTGTTTGCTTTAAGACTAAGTAATTTTTATTTGTTGTTCTTAGTTGTTTTATATCTTTAGTTATGGGTAGGTAACGCAAAATACCAAAAAAATTAGTTGTACCTACTGAACCAATGGTTGAAGAACCACTCAAAATCTATCACACTCCTGAAGCTTATTACTTGGATCATCTTTGATCCCTATGTGCTCGTGCTGAAACCCCAACTAGCTTAGTTGAGGGCAAATCTTTAGATGAGCATCCTTGTTATGTGAGACACCGTATATCTGAAAAGGGAAACATTTACTGGATGCTACCTCTTGAGGACTGCATTGGATTTCCCCGAAGAGGAGAGGATGATGCAGCAAAGTAGCGTAAGTATTTCCCTCAGTTTTTGAGAACCAAGGTATCAATCCAGTAGGAGGCCACGCGCGAGTCCCTCGTACCTACACAAAAACAATAGCTCAACGCAACCAACGCGCTTAGGGGTTGTCAATCCCTTCACGGTCACTTACGAAAGTGAGATCCCATAGAGATGATAAATAATATTTTTGGTATTTTTGGTATAGAGATGCAAAGTAAAAAGTAAAAGCAAAGCAATAATAAAGTGATGGAGATTAATATGATGAGAAAGAGATCCGGGGGCCATAGGTTTCACTAGTGGCTTCTCTCAAGAGCATAAGTATTCTATGGTGGGTGAACAAATTACTGTTGAGCAATTGACAGAATTTATGAGAATATCTAGGTATGATCATGTATATAGGCATCACATCCGAGACAAGTAGACCGACTCCTGCCTGCATCTACTACTATTACTCCACTCCTCGACCGCTATCCAACATGCATCTAGAGTATTAAGTTAAAAACAGAGTAATGCCTTAAGCAAGATGACATGATTTAGATGGATAGTTTCATGCAATATGATAAAAACCGCATCTTGTTATCCTCGATGGCAACAATACAATATGTGCCTTGCTGCCCCTTCTGTCACTGGGAAATGACACCGCAAGATCGAACCCAAAGCTAAGCACTTCTCCCATGGCAAGAACAACCAATCTAGTAGGCCAAACCAAACTGATAATTCAAAGAGACTTGCAAAGATAACCAATCATACATAAAATAATTCAGAGAAGATTCAAATATTATTCATAGATAGACTTGATCATAAACCTACAATTCATCGGTCTCAACAAACACACCGCAAAAAGAAGATTACATCGAATAGATCTCCACGAGAGAGGGGGAGAACATTGTATTGAGATCCAAAAAGAGAGAAGAAGCCATCTAGCTACTAACTATGGACCCGTAGGTCTGAAGTAAACTACTCACACTTAATCGGAGGGGCTTGGATGATGATGTAGAAGCCCTCCGTGATCGATGCCCCCTCCGACGGAGCTCCGGAACAGGCCCCAAGATGGGATCTCGTGGATACAGAAAGTTGCGGTGGTGGAATTAGGTTTTTGGCTCTGTCCCTGATCGTTTGGGGGTACGTAGGTATATATAGGAGGAAGAAGTACGTCGGTGGAGCTTTGAGGGGCCCACGAGGCAGGGGGCACGCCCTAGGGGGGGCGCCCTCCACCCTCATGACCGCTTCGTGGCTTTCTTGATGGAGGGTCCAAGTCTCCGGGATCTTATCTGATGAGAAAATCACGTTTCCGAAGGTTTCATTCCGTTTGGACTCCGTTTGATATTCTGTTTCTCCGAAACAATGAAATAGGCAAAAAAAAACCAGCAATTCTGGGCTGGGCCTCCGGTTAATAGGTTAGTCCCAAAAATAATATAAAAGTGGAAAATAAAACCCAATATAGTCCAAAATAGTAGATAATATAGCATGGAGCAATCAAAAATTATAGATATGTTGGAGACGTATCAAGCATCCCCAAGCTTAATTCCTGCTCATCCTCGAGTAGGTAAATGATAAAAACAGAATTTTTGATGCGGAGTGCTACTTAGCATAATTTTAATGTAATTCTTCTTAATTGTGGTATGAATATTCAGATCCGAAAGATTCAAGACAAAAGTTCATATTGACATAAAAATGATAATACTTCAAGCATACTAACTAAGCAATTATGTCTTCTCAAAATAACTTGGCCAAAGAAAGTTCATCCCTACAAAATCATATAGTTTAGTCATGTTTCATTTTCGTCACACAAGAATGCTCTCATCATGCACAACCCCGATGACAAGCCAAGCAATTGTTTCATACTTTAGTAATCTCAAACCTATAAACTTTCACGCAATATATGGGAGCGAGCCATGGACATAGCACTATGGGTGGAATAGAATATAATGAGGGGGTTATGTGGAGAAGACAAAAAAGGAGAAAGTCTCACATCAACGAGGCTAATCAATGGGCTATGGAGATGCCCACCGATTGATGTTAATGCAAGGAGTAGGGATTGCCATGCAACGGATGCACTAGAGTTATAAATGTATGAAAGCTCAACAAAAGAAACTAGTGGGTGTGCATCCAACTTGCTTGCTCACCAAGACCTAGGGCACTTGAGGAGGCCCATTGTTGGAATATACAAGCCAAGTTCTATAATGAAAAATTCCCACTAGTATATGAAAGTGATAACATGAGAGACTCTCTACTATGAAGATCATGGTGCTACTTTGAAGCACAAGTGTGGTAAAAGGATAGTAACATTGTCCCTTCTCTCTTTTTCTCTCATTTTTTTGGGCCTTTTCTTTTTTTATGGCCTTTCTCTTTTTTGGGCCTTCTCTTTTTATGGCCTTTTTATTCCTCACTTGGGACAATGCTCTAATAACGATGATCATCACACTTCTATTTATTTACAACTCAATGATTACAACTCGATACTAGAACAAAGATGACTCTATATGAATGTCTCCGGCGGTGTACCGGGATATGCAATGAACAAAGAGTGACATGTGTGAAAGAATTATGAACGGTGGCTTTGCCACAAATACTATGTCAACTACATGATCATGCTAAGCAATATGACAATGATGAATGTGTCATGATGAACGGAATGATGGAAAGTTGCATGGCAATATATCTCGGAATGGCTATGGAAACGCCATAATAGGTAGGTATGGTGGCTGTTTTGAGGAACATATAAGGAGATTTATGTGTGAAAGAGCGTATCATATCACGGGGTTTGGATGCACCGGCGAAGTTCGCGCCAACTCTCAATGTGAGAAAGGGCAATGCACGGTACCGACGAGGCTAGCAAGGATGGAAGGGTGAGATTGCGTATAATCCATGGACTCAACATTAGTCATAAAGAACTCACATACTTATTGCAAAAATCTACAAGTCATCAAAAATCTTGGTACTACGCGCATGCTCCTAGGGGGATAGATTGGTAGGAAAAGACCATCGCTCGTCCCCGACCGCCACTCATAAGGAAGACAGTCAAATAACACCCCATGTTTCAGATTTGTTGCATAAAGTTTACCATACGTGCATGCTACGGGACTTGCAAACCTCAACACAAGTAAATCTCAATTTCACAACTACTCAACTAGCACGACTTTGATATTATTACCTCCATATCTCAAAACAATCATCAAGCATCAAACTTTTCTTAGTATTCAACACACTCATAAGAAAGTTTTATTATTAATCTTGCATACCAAGCATATTAGGATTTTAAGCAAATTACCATGATATTAAGACTCTCAAAATAATCTAAGTGAAGCATGATAGATCAATAGTTTCTATAAAACAAATCCACCACCGTGCTCTTAAAGATATAAGTGAAGCACTAGAGCAAAACTATAAAGTTCAAAAGATAGAAGTGAAGCACATAGACTATTCTATCAAATTCCAAATCATGTATGGCTCTCTCAAAAGGTGTGTACAGCAAGGATGATTGTGTTAGACTAACAAGCAAAGACTCAAATCATAAAAGACGCTCCAAGCAAAACACATATCATGTGGTGAATAAAAATATAGCTCCAAGTAAAGTTACCGATAGAAGTAGACGAAAGAGGGGATGCCTTCCGGGGCATCCCCAAGCTTTGGCTTTTAGGTGTCCTTAGATTATCTTGGGGGTGCCATGGGCATCCCCAAGCTTAGGCTCTTTCCACTCCTTGTTCTATAATCCATCAAATCTTTACCCAAAAACTTGAAAACTTTACAACACAAAACTTAAAGTAGAAAACTCGTGAGCTCCGTTAGCGAAAGAAAACAAAAGACCGCTTCAAGGTACTGTAATTAACTCATTCGTTATTTATATTGGTGTTAAACCTACTGTATTCCAACTTCTCTATGGATTATAAACTATTTTACTAGCCATAGATTCATCAAAATAAGCAAACAACACACGAAAAACAGAATCTGTCAAAAACGGAACAGTCTGTAGTAATCTGTAGCTAGCGCAAGATCTGGAACCCCAAAAATTCTAAAATAAATTTCTGGATGTGTGGAATTTATCTATTAATCATCTGAAAAAATAATTAACTAAATAGCACTCTGGAAATAAAAATTACAGCAGTTCTCGTGAGCGCTAAAGTTTCTGTTTTTTACAGCAACTTCAACAAGACTTTCCCAAAGTCTTCCCAACGGTTCTACTTGGCACAAACACTAATTAAACACAAATAACACAACCAAAACAGAGGCTAAATAATTTATTTATTACTAAACAGGAGCAAAAAGCAAGGAATAAAAATTAAAATTGGGTTGCCTCCCAACAAGCGCTATCGTTTAACGCCCCTAGCTAGGCATAACAAGCAAGAATAGATCTAGGTATTGCCATCTTTGGTAGGCAATTCTTCAATGAGGCATCTATCTCCCTTAGGAATTTCTTTATTTCTAGTGATTATCAAACTCTTAGGCACAAGATCGAACAATTCATTTGTAGCAATTGGTTCCTTAATGATAGCAAAAAGATTGGGATGAATACTTATAGATTTAAGATCCGCAGTTTCCTTACTAGATGATTCACCCTTATTTTTAGGAACATACATAAGCTTGGCAATTTTAGTAGGAGTACTTGGAGTATTCTTTACGGAAGAAAAAGCGGTTCCCAAGTTTGTAATGATACCCTCAAGTTTATCGATTCTAGTGGAATCTAGATTTATTTTCTCATTAACTATGGGTTCCTTTTCCTTAATATTTTTCAAAGTCATTCCTACCCTAGATCCATATTGAGTAATTTTATTGTGGATCTTTTTATCTAGATTTTCAATTAATTCAATGGTAGCAACTTTATTTTCAATAATTTCAAGTCTTTGCATAACATGCTTCAAAGTTAACATAGTTCCATTAACCAAAAGAGGTGGTGAGCCAAATAAATCTAACATAGCATTATAAGAATCAAAAGTATGGCTACCCAAGAAATTCCCTCCGGTAATGGTATCAAGGATATATCTATACCAAGGACTAGCACCTACATAAAAATTGCGGAGAAGAACTGAAGTAGATTGCTTCCTGGTATATCTATTTTGTGCATTGCAAATTCTATACCAAGCATCTTTTAGATTTTCTCCCTCCCTTTGTTTAAAATTTAGAACTTCATTCTCGAGAGACAACGGAGAAGATATGAGACTAGCCATGACGACAAGCAAACAAACTAACACACAAGCAAACAAAAAGCAAACGGGCAAAAAGAGGCAAATAGAGAGGAAGGATAGAGAGAGAGGGCGAATAAAACGACAAGGGTGAAGTGGGGGAGAGGAGAACGAGAGGCAAATGGCAAATAATGTAACGCGGGAGATAGGGATTGTGATGGGTACTTGGTATCTTGACTTTTGCGTAGACCTCCCCGGCAACGGCGCCAGAAATTCTTCTTGCTACCTCTTGAGCACTGCGTTGGATTTCCCCGAAGAGGAGAGGATGATGCAGCAAAGTAGCGTAAGTATTTCCCTCAGTTTTTGGGAACCAAGGTATCAATCCAGTAGGAGGCTACGCGCGAGTCCCTCGTACCTACAGAAAAACAATAGCTCAACGCAACCAACGCGCTTAGGGGTTGTCAATCCCTTCACTGTCACTTACGAAAGTGAGATCTGATAGAGATGATAAATAATATTTTTGGTATTTTTGGTATAGAGATGCAAAGTAAAAAGTAAAAGCAAAGCAATAATAAAGTGATGGAGATTAATATGATGAGAAAGAGATCCGGGGGCCATAGGTTTCACTAGTGGCTTCTCTCAAGAGCATAAGTATTCTATGGTGGGTGAACAAATTACTGTTGAGCAATTGACAGAATTTATGAGAATATCTAGGTATGATCATGTATATAGGCATCACATCCGAGACAAGTAGACCGACTCCTGCCTGCATCTACTACTATTACTCCACTCCTCGACCGCTATCCAACATGCATCTAGAGTATTAAGTTAAAAACAGAGTAATGCCTTAAGCAAGATGACATGATTTAGATGGATAGTTTCATGCAATATGATAAAAACCCCATCTTGTTATCCTCGATGGCAACAATACAATATGTGCCTTGCTGCCCCTTCTGTCACTGGGAAATGACACCGCAAGATCGAACCCAAAGCTAAGCACTTCTCCCATGGCAAGAACAACCAATCTAGTAGGCCAAACCAAACTGATAATTCGAAGAGACTTGCAAAGATAACCAATCATACATAAAAGAATTCAGAGAAGATTCAAATATTATTCATAGATAGACTTGATCATAAACCCACAATTCATTGGTCTCAAAAAACACACCGTAAAAAGAAGATTACATCGAATAGATCTCCACGAGAGAGGGGGAGAACATTGTATTGAGATCCAAAAAGAGAGAAGAAGCCATCTAGCTACTAACTATGGACCCGTAGGTCTGAAGTAAACTACTCACACTTCATCGGAGGGGCTTGGATGATGATGTAGAAGCCCTCCGTGATCGATGCCCCCTCCGGCGGAGCTCCGGAACAGGCCCCAAGATGGGATCTCGTGGATATAGAAAGTTGCGGCGGTGGAATTAGGTTTTTGGCTCCGTCCCCGATCGTTTGGGGGTACATAGGTATATATAGGAGGAAGAAGTACGTCGGTGGAGCTTCGAGGGGCCCACGAGGCAGGGGGCGCGCCCTAGGGGGGGCACCCGTTGGAAATATGCCCTAGAGGCAATAATAAATTGGTTATTATTATATTTCCTTGTTCATGATAATCGTTTATTATCCATGCTAGAATTGTATTGATAGGAAACTCAGATACATGTGTGGATACATAGACAACACCATGTCCCTAGTAAGCCTCTAGTTGACTAGCTCGTTGATCAATAGATGGTTACGGTTTCCTGGCCATGGACATTGGATGTCGCTGATAACGGGATCACATCATTAGGAGAATGATGTGATGGACAAGACCCAATCCTAAGCCTAGCACAAGATCGCGTAGTTCGTATGCTAAAGCTTTTCTAATGTCAAGTATCATTTCCTTAGACCATGAGATTGTGCAACTCCCGGATACCGTAAGAGTGCTTTGGGTGTGCCAAACGTCACAACGTAACTGGGTGGCTATAAAGGTGCACTACGGGTACCTCCAAAAGTGTGTGTTGGGTTGGCACGAATCGAGACTGGGATTTGTCACTCCGTGTAACGGAGAGGTATCTCTGGGCCCACTCAGTAGGACATCATCATAATGTGCACAATGTGACCAAGGAGTTGATCACGGGATGATGTGTTACGGAACGAGTAAAGAGACTTGCCGGTAATGAGATTGAACAAGGTATCGGGATACCGACGATCGAATCTCGGGCAAGTATCATACCGATAGACAAAGGGAATTGTATACGGGATTGATTGAATCCTTGACATCATGGTTCATCCGATGAGATCATCATGGAGCATGTGGGAGCCAACATGGGTATCAGATCCCGCTGTTGGTTATTGACCGGAGAGTTGTCTCGGCCATGTCTGCATGACTCCCGAGCCCGTAGGGTCTACACACTTAAGGTTCGATGACGCTAGGGTTATAGGGAATAGATGTACGTGGTTACCGATTGTTGTTCGGAGTCCCGGATGAGATCCCGGATGTCACGAGGAGTTCCGGAACGGTCTGGAGGTAAAGATTTATATATGGGAAGTCATCATACGGTCACCGGAATAATTCGGGGGGTTATCAGTATTGTACCGGGACCACCGAAGGGGTTCCGGGGGTCCACCGGGAGGGTCCACCTGCCCCGGAGGGCCCTATGGGCTGTGTATGGAGAGGGACCAGCCCCTTAGTGGGCTGGGCGCCTCCCCCTTAGGGCCCATGAGCCTAGGGTTTGGGGGAACCCTAAAAGGGGGCGCCCCCTTGCCTTGGGGGGCATGGCAACCCCCTGGCCGCCGCCCCCTCCTCAGATTGGATCTGAGGGGGCCGTCCCCCCTCTCCCTTGCCCCTATATATATGTGGGGGGTGGGAGGGCAGCTGCACCCAAGTTTTGGCGCAGCCCTCCCCCTCTCCCAAGTCCTCCTCTTCTCCCGCAGTGCTTGGCGAAGCCCTGCAGGATTGCCACGCTCCTCCTTCACCACCACGCCGTCGTTCTGCTGCTGGATGGAGTCTTCCCCAACCTCTCCTTCTCCCCTTGCTGGATCAAGGCGTGGGAGACGTCACCAGGCTGCATGTGTGTTGAACGCAGAGGCGCCGTTGTTCAGCGCTTAGATCGGAATCAACCGCGATCTGAATCGCTGCGAGTACGACTCCTTCATCCGCGTTCTTGCAACGCTTCCGCTTAGCGATCTACAAGGGTATGTAGATGCACTCCCCTTCCCCTCATTGCTAGATTACTCCATAGATTAACCTTGGTGATGCGTAGAAAATTTTAAATTTCTGCTACGATCCCCAACAGTGGCATCATGAGCTAGGTCTATGCATAGTTTCTATGCACGAGTAGAACACAAGTTGTTGTGGGCGTCGATTTTGTCAATTTACTTGCCGTTACTAGTCTTATCTTGATTCGGCGGCATCGTGGGATGAAGCGTGTTGGGTAACATAGTAATTTCAAAATTTTCCTACGCACACGCAAGATCATGGTGATGCATAGCAACGAGGGGGAGAGTCTGATCTACGTACCCTTGTAGATCGCAACGGAAGCGTTGACACAACGTAGAGGAAGTAGTCGTACGTCTTCTTCCCAATCCGACCGATCCAAGCACCGTTACTCCGGCACCTCCGAGTTCTTAGCACACGTTCAGCTCGATGACGTTCCTCGGGCTCCGATCCAGCAAAGCGTCGAGGAAGAGTTCCGTCAGCACGACAGCGTGGTGACGATCTTGATGTAGTGCCGACGCAGGGCTTCGCCTAAGCACTGTAACGGTATGATCGAGGTGGAATTTGGTGGCAGGGGGCACCGCACACAGCTAAGGAACGATCTCAAGGATCAACTTGTGTCTCTTGGGGTGTCCCCTGCCCCCGTATATAAAGGATGGAGGGAGGGAGGCTGGCCGGCCAAAGAGAGGGAGGCGCAGGAGGAGTCCTACTCCTACCGGGAGTAGGACTCCCCCCTCCAATCCTAGTCCAACTAGGAATCCTTAAAGGGGAGAGAGAGAGAGGTGGCCGGCCCCTCTCCTAGTCCTAATAGGACTAGGGAGAGGGGGGGAGGCGCAGCCCTATGTGGGCTGCCCTCTCACCTTTCCACTAAGGCCCATGTTGGCCCATTTGGCTCCCCGGGGGTTCCGGTAACCCTCCCGGTAATCCAGTAAAATCCCGATTTCACCCGGAACACTTCCGATGTCCAAACATAGGCTTCCAATATATCAATCTTTATGTCTCGACCATTTCGAGACTCCTCGTCATGTCCGTGATCTCATCCGGGACTCCGAACAACCTTCGGTACATCAAAATGCATAAACTCATAATAACTGTCATCGTAACGTTAAGCGTGCGGACCCTACGGTTCGAGAACATTGTAGACATGACCGAGACACATCTCCGGTCAATAACCAATAGCGGGACCTGGATGCCCATATTGGCTCCTACATATTCTACGAAGATCTTTATCGGTCAGACCGCATAACAACATACGTTGTTCCCTTTGTCATCGGTATGTTACTTGCCCGAGATTCGATCATCGGTATCCGATACCTAGTTCAATCTCGTTACCAGCAAGTCTCTTTACTCGTTCCGTAATACATCATCCCGCAACTAACTCATTAGTTGCACTGCTTGCAAGGCGTAAGTGATGTGTATTACCGAGAGGGCCCAGAGATACCTCTCCGACAATCGGAGTGACAAATCCTAATCTCGAAATACGCCAACCCAACATCTACCTTTGGAGCCACCTGTAGTACTCCTTTATAATCACCCAGTTACGTTGTGACGTTTGGTAGTACCCAAAGTGTTCCTCCGGCAAACAGGAGTTGCATAATCTCATAGTTATAGGAACATGTATAAGTCATGAAGAAAAGCAATAGCAACATACTAAACGATCGGGTGCTAAGCTAATGGAATGGGTCATGTCAATCAGATCATTCAACTAATGATGTGACCTCGTTAATCAAATAACAACTCTTTGTTCATGGTTAGGAAACACAACCATCTTTGATTAACGAGCTAGTCAAAGTAGAGTCATACTAGTGACACTCTGTTGGTTTATCTATTCACACATGTATTATGTTTCCGGTTAATACAATTCTAGCATGAATAATAAACATTTATCATGATATAAGGAAATAAATAATAACTTTATTATTGCCTCTAGGGCATATTTCCTTCAGTCTCCCACTTGCACTAGAGTCAATAATCTAGATTACACAGTAATGATTCTAACACCCATGGAGCCTTGGTGCTGATCATGTTTTGCTCGTGGAAGAGGCTTAGTCAACGGGTCTGTAACATTCAGATCCGTATGTATCTTGCAAATCTCTATGTCTCCCACCTGGACTAGATCCCGGATGGAATTGAAGCGTCTCTTGATGTGTTTGGTCCTTTTGTGAAATCTGGATTCCTTTGCCAAAGCAATTGCACCAGTATTGTCACAAAAGATTTTCATTAGACCCGATGCACTAGGTATGACACCTAGATCGGATATGAACTCCTTCATCCAGACTCCTTCGTTCGCTGCTTCCGAAGCAGCTATGTATTCCGCTTCACATGTAGATCCCGCTACGACGCTTTGTTTAGAACTGCACCAACTGACAGCTCCACCGTTTAAAGTAAACACGTATCCGGTTTGCGATTTAGAATCATCCGGATCAGTGTCAAAGCTTGCATCAACGTAACCTCTTACGATGAGCTCTTTGTCACCTCCATATATGAGAAACATATCCTTAGTCCTTTTCAGGTATTTCAGGATGTTCTTGACCGCTGTCCAGTGATCCACTCCTGGATTACTTTGGTACCTCCCTGCTATACTTATAGCAAGGCACACATCAGGTCTGGTACACAGCATTGCATACATGATAGAGCCTATGGCTGAAGCATAGGGAACATCTTTCATTTTCTCTCTATCTTCTGCAGTGGTCGGGCATTGAGTCTGACTCAACTTCACACCTTGTAACACAGGCAAGAACCCTTTCTTTGCTTGATCCATTTTGAACTTCTTCAAAATCTTGTCAAGGTATGTGCTTTGTGAAAGTCCAATTAAGCGTCTTGATCTATCTCTATAGATCTTTATGCCTAATATGTAAGCAGCTTCACCGAGGTCTTTCATTGAAAAACTTTTATTCAAGTATCCCTTTATGCTATCCAGAAATTCTATATCATTTCCAATCAGTAATATGTCATCCACATATAATATCAGAAATGCTACAGAGCTCCCACTCACTTTCTTGTAAATACAGGCTTCTCCAAAAGTCTATATAAAACCAAATGCTTTGATCACACTATCAAAGCATTTATTCCAACTCCGAGATGCTTGCACCAGTCCATAAATGGATCGCTGGAGTTTGCACACTTTGTTAGCTCCCTTTGGATCGACAAAACCTTCCGGTTGCATCATATACAACTCTTCCAGAAATCCATTCAGGAATGCAGTTTTTACATCCATTTGCCAAATTTCATAATCATAAAATGCGGCAATTGCTAACATGATTCTGACAGACTTAAGCATCGCTACGGGTGAGAAAGTCTCATCGTAGTCAACTCCTTGAACTTGTCGAAAACCTTTTGCGACAAGTCGAGCTTTGTAGACAGTAACATTACCATCAGCGTCAGTCTTTTTCTTAAAGATCCATTTATTCTCAATTGCTTGCTGATCATCGGGCAAGTCAACCAAAGTCCATACTTTGTTCTCATACATGGATCCCATCTCAGATTTCATGGCTTCAAGCCACTTTGCAGAATCTGGGCTCACCATCGCTTCTTCATAGTTCGTAGGATCATCATGATCTAGTAGCATGACTTCCAGAACAGGATTACCGTACCACTCTGGCGCGGATCTTACTCTGGTTGATCTACGAGGTTCAGTAGTGTCTTGTTCTGCAGTTTCATGATCATCATCATTAGCTTCCTCACTAACTGGTGTAGGTGTCACAGAAACATTTTTCTGTGATGTACTACTTTCCAATAAGGGAGTAGGTACAGTTACCTCGTCAAGTTCTACTTTCCTCCCACTCACTTCTTTCGAGAGAAACTCCTTCTCAAGAAAGTTTCCGAATTTAGCAACAAAAGTCTTGCCTTCGGATCTGTGATAGAAGGTGTATCCAATAGTTTCCTTTGGATATCCTATGAAGACACATTTCTCCGATTTGGGTTCGAGCTTATCAGGTTGAAGCTTTTTCACATAAGCATCGCAGCCCCAAACTTTAAGAAACGACAACTTTGGTTTCTTGCCAAACCACAGTTCATAAGGCGTCGTCTCAACGGATTTTGATGGTGCCCTATTTAACGTGAATGCGGCCGTCTCTAAAGCATAACCCCAAAACGATAGCGGTAAATCAGTAAGAGACATCATAGATCGCACCATATCTAGTAAAGTACGATTACGATGTTCGGACACACCATTACGTTGTGGTGTTCCGGGTGGCGTGAGTTGCGAAACTATTACACAATTTTTCAAATGTACACCAAACTCGTAACTCAAATATTCTCCTCCACGATCAGATCGTAGAAACCTTATTTTCTTGTTACGATGATTTTCAACTTCACTCTGAAACTCTTTGAACTTTTCAAACGTTTCAGATTTGTGTTTCATTAAGTAGATATACCCATATCTGCTTAAATCATCTGTGAAAGTGAGAAAATAACGATATCCGCTACGAGCCTCAATATTCATCGGACCACATACATCGGTATGTATGATTTCCAACAAATCTGTTGCTCTCTCCATAGTACCGGAGAACGGTGTTTTAGTCATCTTGCCCATGAGGCATGGTTCGCAAGTACCAAGTGATTCATAATCAAGTGGTTCCAAAAGCCCATCAGTATGGAGTTTCTTCATGCGCTTTACACCGATATGACCTAAACGGCAGTGCCACAAATAAGTTGCACTATCATTATCAACTCTGCATCTTTTGGCTTCAACATTATGAATATGTGTATCACTACTATCGAGATTCATCAAAAATAGACCACTTTTCAAAGGTGCATGACCATAAAAGATATTACTCATATAAATAGAACAACCATTATTCTCTGATTTAAATGAATAACCGTCTCGCATTAAACAAGATCCAGATATAATGTTCATGCTCAACGCTGGCACCAAATAACAATTATTTAGGTCTAATATTAATCCCGAAGGTAGATGTAGAGGTAGCGTGCCGACCGCGATCACATCGACTTTGGAACCGTTTCCCACGCGCATCGTCACCTCGTCCTTTGCTAGTGTCCGCTTATTCTGTAGTCCCTGTTTCGAGTTGCAAATATTAGCAACAGAACCAGTATCAAATACCCAGGTGCTACTGCGAGCATTAGTAAGGTACACATCAATAACATGTATATCACATATACCTTTGTTCACCTTGCCATCCTTCTTATCCGCCAAATACTTGGGGCAGTTCCGCTTCCAGTGACCAGTCTGCTTGCAGTAGAAGCACTCAGTTTCAGGCTTAGGTCCAGACTTGGGTTTCTTCTCTTGAGCAGCAACTTGCTTGCTGTTCTTCTTGAAGTTCCCCTTCTTCTTCCCTTTGCCCTTTTTCTTGAAACTAGTGGTTTTTTAACCATCAACACTTGATGCTCCTTCTTGATTTCTACCTCCGCAGCTTTCAGCATTGCGAAGAGCTCGGGAATAGTCTTGTTCATCCCTTGCATATTATAGTTCATCACAAAGCTCTTGTAGCTTGGTGGCAGTGATTGGAGAATTCTGTCAATGACGCAATCATCCGGAAGTGTAACTCCCAATTGAATCAAGTGATTATTATACCCAGACATTTTGAGTATATGCTCACTGACAGAACTGTTCTCCTCCATCTTGCAGCTATAGAACTTATTGGAGACTTCATATCTCTCAATCCGGGCATTTGCTTGAAATATTAACTTCAACTCCTGAAACATCTCATATGCTCCATGACGTTCAAAACGTCGTTGAAGTCCCGGTTCTAAGCCGTAAGCATGGCACACTGAACTATTGAGTAGTCATCAGCTTTGCTCTGCCAGACGTTCATAACTTCTGGTGTTGCTCTTGCAGCAGGCCTGGCACTCAGCGGTGCTTCCAGGACGTAATTCTTCTGTGCAGCAATGAGGATAATCCTCAAGTTACGGACCCAGTCCTTGTAATTGCTACCATCATCTTTCAACTTTGCTTTCTCAAGGAACGCATTAAAATTCAACGGAACAACAACACGAGCCATCTATCTACAATCAACATAAACAAGCAAGATACTATCAGGTACTAAGTTCATGATAATTTTAAGTTCAGTTTAATCAAATTTACTTAAGAACTCCCACTTAGATAGACATCCCTCTAATCCTCTAAGTGATCACGTGATCCAAATCAACTAAACCATAACCGATCATCACGTGAGATGGAGTAGTTTTCAATGGTGAACATCAATATGTTGATCATATCTACTATATGATTCACGCTCGACCTTTCGGTCTCCGTGTTCCGAGGCCATATCTGTATATGCTTGGCTCGTCAAGTATAACCTGAGTATTCCGCGTGTGCAACTGTTTTGCACCCGTTGTATTTGAACGTAGAGCCTATCACACCCGATCATCACGTGGTGTCTCAGCACGAAGAACTTTTGCAACGGTGCATACTCAGGGAGAACACTTCTTGATAATTTAGTGAGAGATCATCTTATAATGCTACCGTCAATCAAAGCAAGATAAGATGCATAAAAGGATAAACATCACATGCAATCAATATAAGTGATATGATATGGCCATCATCATCTTGTGCTTTGTGATCTCCATCTCTGAAGCACCGTCATGATCATCACCGGCGCGACACCTCACCGGCGCGACACCTTGATCTCCATCGTAGCATCGTTGTCGTCTCGCCAATCTTATGCTTCCACGACTATCACTACCGCTTAGTAATAAAGTAAAGCATTACATCGCGATTGCATTGCATACAATAAAGCGACAACCATATGGCTCCTGCCAGTTGCCGATAACTCGGTTACAAAACATGATCATCTCATACAATAAAATCAGCATCATGCCTTGACCATATCACATCACAACATGCCCTGTAAAAACAAGTTAGACGTCCTCTACTTTGTTGTTGCAAGTTTTACGTGGCTGCTACAGGCTTAAGTAAGAACTCATCTCACCTACGCATCAAAACCACAACGATAGTTCGTCAAATAGACTCCGTTTTAACCTTCTCAAGGACCGGGCGTAGCCACACTTGGTTCAACTAAAGTTGGAGAGATAGTCTTCCGCAAGCCATCTATGTGCAAAGCACGTCGAGGGAACCGGTCTCGCGTAAGAGTACGCGTAAGGTTGGTCCGGATCGTCTCGTCCAACGATACCGCCGAACCAAAATATGACATGCTGGTAGGCAGTATGACTTGTATCGCCCACAACTCACTTGTGTTCTACTCGTGCATATAACATCAAACCATAAAAACCTAGGCTCGGATGCCACTGTTGGGTAACGTAGTAATTTCAAAATTTTCCTACGCACACGCAAGATCATGGTGATGCATAGCAACGAGGGGGAGAGTCTGATCTACGTACCCTTGTAGATCGCAACGGAAGCGTTGACACAACGTAGAGGAAGTAGTCGTACGTCTTCTTCCCGATCCGACCGATCCAAGCACCGTTACTCCGGCACCTCTGAGTTCTTAGCACACGTTCAGCTCGATGACGTTCCTCGGGCTCCGATCCAGCAAAGCGTTGAGGAAGAGTTCCGTCAGCACGACGGCGTGGTGACGATCTTGATGTACTGCCGACGCAGGGCTTCGCCTAAGCACTGTAACGGTATGATCGAGGTGGAATTTGGTGGCAGGGGGCACCGCACACGGCTAAGGAACGATCTCAAGGATCAACTTGTGTCTCTTGGGGTGTCCCCTGCCCCCGTATATAAAGTATGGAGGGAGGGAGGCTGGCCGGCCAAAGAGAGGGAGGCGCAGGAGGAGTCCTACTCCTACCGGGAGTAGGACTCCCCCCTCCAATCCTAGTCCAACTAGGAATCCTTAAAGGGGAGAGAGAGAGAGGTGGCCGGCCCCTCTCCTAGTCCTAATAGGACTAGGGAGAGGGGGGGGGGGAGGCGCAGCCCTATGTGGGCTGCCCTCTCACCTTTCCACTAAGGCCCATGTTGGCCCATTTGGCTCCCGGGGGGTTCCGGTAACCCTCCCGGTAATCCGGTAAAATCCCGATTTCACCCGGAACACTTCCGATGTCCAAACATAGGCTTCCAATATATCAATCTTTACGTCTCGACCATTTCGAGACTCCTCGTCATGTCTGTGATCTCATCCGGGACTCCGAACAACCTTCGGTACATCAAAATGCATAAACTCATAATAACTGTCATCGTAACGTTAAGCGTGCGGACCCTACGGTTCGAGAACATTGTAGACATGACCGAGACACATCTCCGGTCAATAACCAATAGCGGGACCTGGATGCCCATATTTGCTCCTACATATTCTACGAAGATCTTTATCGGTCAGACCGCATAACAACATACGTTGTTCCCTTTGTCATCGGTATGTTACTTGCCCGAGATTCGATCGTCGGTATCCGATACCTAGTTCAATCTCGTTACCGGCAAGTCTCTTTACTCGTTCCGTAATACATCATCCCGCAACTAACTCATTAGTTGCACTGCTTGCAAGGCTTAAGTGATGTGTATTACCGAGAGGGCCCAGAGATACCTCTCCGACAATCGGAGTGACAAATCCTAATCTCGAAATACGCCAACCCAACATCTACCTTTGGAGCCACCTGTAGTACTCCTTTATAATCACCCAGTTACGTTGTGACGTTTGGTAGTACCCAAAGTGTTCCTCCGGCAAACGGGAGTTGCATAATCTCATAGTTATAGGAACATGTATAAGTCATGAAGAAAAGCAATAGCAACATACTAAACGATCGGGTGCTAAGCTAATGGAATGGGTCATGTCAATCAGATCATTCAACTAATGATGTGACCTCGTTAATCAAATAACAACTCTTTGTTCATGGTTAGGAAACACAACCATCTTTGATTAACGAGCTAGTCAAAGTAGAGGCATACTAGTGACACTCTGTTGGTTTATGTATTCACACATGTATTATGTTTCCGGTTAATACAATTCTAGCATGAATAATAAACATTTATCATGATATAAGGAAATAAATAATAACTTTATTATTGCCTCTAGGGCATATTTCCTTCAAAGCGGCCCGGACCGACCTTACACGTACTCTTACGTGAGACAGGTTCCACCGACTGACATGCACTAGTTGCATAAGGTGGCTAGCGGGTGTCTGTCTCTCCCACTTTAGTCGGATCGGATTCGATGAAAAGGGTCCTTATGAAGGGTAAATAGAAATTGGCATATCACGTTGTGGTTTTGGCGTAGGTAAGAAACATTCTTGCTAGAAACCTATAGCAGCCACGTAAAAATTTGCAACAACAATTAGAGGACGTCTAACTTGTTTTTGCAGCATATGCCTTGTGATGTGATATGGCCAAAAGGATGTGATGAATGATATATGTGATGTATGAGATTGATCATGTTCTTGTAATAGGAATCACGACTTGCATGTCGATGAGTATGACAACCGGCAAGAGCCATAGGAGTTGTCTTAATTTATTTATGACCTGCGTGTCAACTTAAACGTCATGTAATTACTTTACTTTATTGCTAAACCGTTAGCCATAGTAGTAGAAGTAATAGTTGACGAGACGACTTCATGAAGACACGATGATGGAGATCATGGTGTCATGCCAGTGACGATGATGATCATGGCGCCCCGAAGATGGAGATCAAAAGGAGCAAAATGATATTGGCCATATCATGTCACTATTTGATTGCATGTGATGTTTATCATGTTTTACATCTTATTTGCTTAGAACGACGGTAGCTTAAATAAGATGATCCCTCGCAATAATTTCAAGAAAGTGTTCCCCCTAACTGTGCACCGTTGCGAAGGTTCGTTGTTTCGAAGCACCACATGATGATCGGGTGTGATAGATTCTAATGTTCGAATACAACGGGTGTAAGCCAGATTTACACACGCAATACACTTAGGTTGACTTGATGAGCCTAGCATGTACAGACATGGCCTCGGAACACAGAAGACCGAAAGGTCGAACATGAGTCGTATAGAAGATACGATCAACATGAAGATGTTCACCGATGATGACTAGTCCATCTCACGTGATGATCGGACATGACCTAGTTGACTCAGATCATGTATCACTTAGATGACTAGAGGGATGTCTATCTGAGTGGGAGTTCATTAAATAATTTGATTAGATGAACTTAATTATCATGAACATAGTCTAAATTGCCTTTGCAAATATGTTGTAGATAAATAGCTCACGTTGTAGATCCCTGTTTCAATACGTTCCTAGAGAAAGACTAAGTTGAAAGATATGGTAAGCAATGATGCGGACTGGGTCCGTAGTCCGAGGAGTGTCCTCACTGCTACACAGAAGGCTTACGTCTTTGATGCACCGCTCAATGTGCAAACCCCTACAACGTCGTCTGTGGATGTTGTGAACACCTGACAGACACATCCTGATGACTACTTGATAGTTTAGTGCACCATACTTTACGGCTTAGAATCGGGATTCCAATGACATTTTGAACGCCATAAGACATATGAGATGTTCCAAGAGCTGAAATTGGGATTTCAGGCTCATGCCCGTGTTGAGAAGTATGAGACCTCTGACAAGTTCTTTTGCCAATAAGATGGAGGAGAATAGCTCAGCTAGTGAGCATGTGCTCAGAATGTCTGGGTGCTACAATCACTTAAATCAAGTGGGAGTTAAACTTCCAGATAAGATAGTGATTGATAGAGTTCTCTAGCCACTATCACTAAGCTACTTGATCTTCATGATGAACTATGACATGCAAAGGATGGAGTTGAACCCGAAGCTGTTCGCGGTGCTTAAGACCGCAAAAGGTAGAAATCAAGAAGGAGCATCAAGTGTTGATGGTTTAACAAGACCACTGGTTTCAAGAAGGGCAAGGGCTAGAAGGGAAACTTCATGGATGGCAAACCAGTTGCTCCCAAGGTTGAACCCAAACCCAAGACTAAGTGCTTCTATTGTAAGGGGAACGGTCAATGGTAGCAGATTTACCCCAAATGCATGGTAGATAAGAAGGCTGGCAACTTCAACAAAGTATATACGTGTTATTAATGTGTACCTCACTAGTACTCCTGGTAGCACCTGGGTATTGGATACCGGTTCAGTTGCTATTATTGGTGACTTGAAGCAAAAGCTACGGACTAAACGGAGACTAGTTAAGGGCGAGGTGACGATGTGTGTTGGAAGTGTTTCCAAAGTTGATGAGATCACCATCGCACGCTCCATCTGCCTTCGGGATTATTATTGAACCTAGATAAATGTTATCAGGTGTCTATGTTGAGCACGAATATGATTAGATCATGTTCATTGCAATATGGTTATTCATTTAAGTTAGAGAATAATGGTTATTCTGTTTACATGAATAATACCTTTCATGGTCATGCACCCTATGTGAATGGTTCAGTGAATCTCGGTCGTGGTAATACACATGTTCGCGCCAAAAGATATAGATAGTACCACTTTCTTGTGGCACTGCCGCTTAGGTCATATTGGCGTAAGATGCATGAAGAAACTCCGTGTCGATGGATGTTTGGAATCACTTGATTTTGAATCGCTTGACACATGCGAGCCATGCCTCATGGGCAGGATGACTAAGACCCCGTTTTCAGGTACAATGAAACGGGCAAGTGACTTGTTGGAAATCATACATGCTGATGCGTGTGATCCAATGAGAATTGAAGCATGCGGTGGATATCACTATTTTCTCATCTTCACTGACGATTTGAGTAGATATATGTATATTTACTTAATGAAGCACACGTCTAAAACATTTGAAAAGTTCAAGCGATTTCAGAGTGAAGTTAAGAACCATCATAACAAGAAGATCAAATTCCTACGATCTGATCGATGAGAATTTCCGAGTTATGAGTTTGGCAATCACTTAAGACATTGTGGAATTGTTTCGCAGTTGAAGCCACCTGGAACACCACAGCGTAATGGTGTGTCCGGATGTCATAATCGAACCTTATGAGATATGGTGCGATCTATGATGTCTCTTACCGATGTACCCTTATTATTTTGAGGTTATGCATTAGAGACAACTACATTCACTTTAGATAGGACACCATATAAGTCTGTTGAGACGACGTCGTATGAACATTGGTTTGGCAAGAAACCAAAGTTGTCGTTTCTTAATGTTTGGGGCTGTGATGCTTAAGGCTTCAGCCGGAGAAGCTCGAACCCAAAAGCGGACAAACACATCTTCATAGGATACCCAAAGGTGACAGTTGGGTATACCTTCTATCTCAGATCCGAGGGAAAATTGTTTGTCGCTAAGAACGGGTCCTTTCTCGAGAAGGAGTTTCCCTCGAAAGAATTGAGTGGGAGGAAGACAGAACTTGATGAGGTTGTCGAACCTTTACTTCAACCAGAGAGTGATGCAACACAGAAAGATGTTTTCTGTGGCGCCTACGTCTGTTGAATAGGAAGTTAATGATAGTGATCATGAAGCTTCGGATCAATTTGCTATCAAACCTCGTAGGTCGACAAGGATATGTACTACTCCTGAGTGGTACGGTAATCCTGTCTTAGATATCATGTTGTTAGACAACAATGAACCTACGAGCTATGGAGAAGCGATGGTGGGCCCGTATTCCGACAAATGGTTAGAAGCCATGAAATCTGAGATAGGATCCATGTATCAGAACAAAGTATGGACTTTGGTGGACTTGCCCGATGATCGGCAAGCCATTGAGATAAATGGATCTTTAAGAAGAAGACGGACATGGGCGGTAATGTTACCGTCTATGAAGCTCGACTTGTGGGAAAGAGTCTTTTCACAAGTTCAAGGAGTTGACTACGATGAGAATTTCTCACCCGTAGCAATGCTTAAGTCCGTCAGAATCATGTTAGCATTAGCTGTATTTTTCGATTATGAAATCTGACAGATGGATGTCAAAAACAAGTTTTCTTACCAGTTTTCGTAAGAAAGAGTTGTATGTGATACAATCAAAGTTTTGTCGATCCTAAGGATGCTAAAAGGTATGCTGGCTCCAGCGATCCTTCTATGGACTAGAGCAAGCATCTCGGAGTCAGACTATATGCTTTGATGGAGTGATCAAAGCTTTTAGGTTTATACAATGTTTGCTAGAAACTTGTATTTACAAGAAAGTGAGTGGGAGCACTACAACATTTCTGATAAGTATATGTGGATGACATATTGTTGATCCAAAATAATGTAGAATTTCTGGAAAGCATAAACGGTTGTTTGAAGAGTGATTTTCAAAGGAAGACCTGGATAAAGCTGCTTACATATTGGGCATCAAGATCTATAGAGATAGATCAAGACGCCTGATGATACTTTCAAAGAACACACACCTTGACATGATTTTGAAGGAGTTCAAAATAGATCAGTCAAAGAAGGGATTATTACCTGAGTTGTAAGGTGTGAAGTTGAGTAAGACTCCAAGCTTGACCATGGCAGAAGAAAGAGGAAGGACGAAGGTCGTCCCCTATGCTTTTGTCATAGGCTCTATACGGTATGCCATGCCGAGTACCGCACCTGATGTGTGCCTTGCCACATGTCTGGCAAGAGGGTGCAAAGGTGATCTAGGAGTGGATCACCAGATAGCGGTCAAAATTATCCTTAGAGGAATAAGGAAGTGTTTCTCGGTTATGGAGGTGATAAAGAGTTTGACGTAAAGAGTTACTTCGATGCAAGCTTGACACCTATTTGGATAGCTCTGAGTAGAGATACCGGATATGTATAATGGAGCAACAATTTGGAATAGCTCCAAGTGGAACGTGGTAGCTGTAACATCCCAATTTTACTAAATTAGGATCTTAATAGATTATTCATATGCATATCATATTTTTATTGCATTATTTTCTTTTTCACAATATTCAAATCATTATGCAACAAAAGGCAATTTATTTGGAGTGGAGATAACATGACTTCTCCCCTATTTTAAAAATGTTCATAATGTGCAGAATATTATTTCTAGTTCATCTGATATGTTCTGGTAATTTTTGTGATCTTCAAAATATTTTAATTGTGTGTTATTTTACTGTCTGTGTGGCCTATTGCAAAAAAAAATATTTTCGAAAATTGCATTAGTATTGGAACTAGTGTTCCTGTAGTTTATGTTAGTAGTATACATTTTTATGTGTGTCTACGTATTTTTTATTTAGTTTTTATACTATGTATTTTATTTATTTTGTTCTGCTGCTGTAGTTTTTGTTTAAAAAAAAGGAACGCAGCGCAGCGCCGCAGCGCACTGCACGGCCCAGACCGCAGTCCAGCACCCCACTCCGCCGAAGCGGTACGCAGCGCCGCACCCATCGCCTCGCCTCAGCCGCTGCCAGCGGGCCCCACCCTGCGCCCCTGCTCGTCTCCTTCCCCGAGCCGGACTGGAGCGCACCGTACACGCGACCGAGGCTGAGCCGGTTCGTCCCGCGCCCCTAGTCAACCCCGTGCAACCTAGGGACACCGTACGCGAGCCCAATTGCCCGAGAGACCCCGCACCCCCTCCTCGATCTTCCTCGTTGCCGCACGCGGGAGCTAGGGCGAAACGGATCTCGCCAGAGTCCACGCCGATCGCCGCCGTTTCGCCGGTCGTTTCCACCGCCGTAAGAGACCGCAGAGCCGCGCTGCCTGCACCCCTCGAACCCCCTCTCGAAGCCTCTCTCGCCTGACACTTTCTCATGGCCGAAAACGCAGCCTCGTGGGAGGGACAAGCTCGTCCGCTGCCGCCGGAGCACATCGGCTGTTCACGTGGTCGCCGCCGCCTACAGAAGGAACCCCGCCGCCGTTGAACACCACTACCACCTCCGCCACTCACCTCCGCACCCGTCCGTCACCTCGCCTTCGCCGGAGACCCACCGGAGGAGCGCTGCCGCCAACGCCCGAGACCGCCGCCGTTTTCTCTGTTTTGCTGGTGAGCACGCGCGCATGCAATCTTGTAGCCAATCATGCGCTGACACGTGGCAGTCCGTTACAGTTGTTCGCTACAGGAGTTGCTACAGTCTAGATGTTTTCTGTTGCTTTCTGTTTTATTTTCAGATTTCAACTCTAACTTCAAATAGCTATATCTTTTATTCTATAAGTTCAATTTAGGTAATTCTTTTTTCTGTGTACTCACAAAAATCAGCACGTTATCACAGTACCAACTTTGCACATGTTTGCACTGTTCAAATTTGAATTCGTTTGAATTTGAATTAAATCTTCCGGAGGCCGTAACTTTCAAACCATTTATCGGAATCGAGTGATTCTTTTTGCATTGTGACCGTAGTGCAATTTAGGTGCTGTTAAGCTTCTGTTGTTGAGTTTTAAAAATGGTTTTCTTGCTGTTGGTTTTGTTTTGGTTCTATAGGTGTTCCGGTGATTGATTTGTTGAATTGTGTGAAACGTGTAGATTGTCCGGAGTGCGACACGAGCTATTGTCAGGAGTGTGACTTTTTGAACCAGAACCAAGGCAAGTTACATGTTGATCATCCTTTACCTATTGTTTTCTATGCATGTAGTTATATCACACTATGAATATATGCATGTATAGGAATACTATATATTTTGGTTATGCTGTTGAGCTATCTCCCGTCATTGCAGATCGTGGTAGTTGTAGTTGCTATGCTTGTAGATGGGGTTGGTTCGTGTATTCATTGAGCTTATGTGAGGATTATATATATATATATATATATAATTTGAGTAGTAACTCAGGATTTAATTCACCTCTGGGCGGAAGTGGTATTGCTAGGGTGGTTTCAAGAACATCATGGTTCATACCCTCGGAATGTAAGTGGACGGCCGCCCAGGCTCAAAAGGATCAGACAGACTTAGTGACTAGTAGCTTCCATGTGCGACCACTGGCTAAATGGGCTTTGGCTTAGTTAATCAGTTGTGGGACCCTTACCCGGATGTCCCAGCAGATGTAGATATAATAGTTGGGATGGGCCTCCTGTTGGGACTAGGGGACTGCTTCTGAAAGACTTCGTCTCAATCTTCGGGTTGGGTCCAGTGGGTAAAGCGTACTAAACTCTGCAGAGTATTAAAACTAATCATGATTAGCCGTGCCCCCGGTTATGGGCAACTTTGAGCCACTATGCCATTACAGTTGTTGGATGATCTTGACAGATGTGACACATAATAAATTTGTTGGGCAACTTAATAAAGGGTAGGTTGGAGTTGATTTTTTGCCAACTCAACCTTGTGTGTTTAATTATAGTAATAAAAGAACTAAACAAAATTTTGACTATTACGTAGTTATTAGGATAAAATTAGCTTTCTGCAAAAATAAACCCTCAAGCGTTCCTTTTGTTATACTATGCATATACATGCAGGTCTGCTATATTATTACTCGTGTGTAACCTGCCAATACATTCCAAGTATTGACCTATATGGCTGCAACGTCTCATGTTGCAGGATATTCAGACGAAGAGTAAGGTACCGTTAGGGTCGCGAGTCTGCACTCAGCATCGCCAGTGGGCTATGATGGGACTCATCGTTATTTTTTTGCTACTTTTCGCTGTTTGGTTGAATAAGGCTAGCCAAGTGCTATGCATATTGTTTTATTTTGTATATTCTAGATCATACGTTGTAATAAATGATGCACTTGATATTCTGGTATTCATCTATACTGTGTGTGCTAGCGAGTTCGATCCAGGGACTAGCACGGTAAGCACAGAGACTCAAATCCTTCGAGGTTTGGTCATTACAGATAGTATCAGAGCAGTGTGTTGACTGTAGGACGTGACCCTAGAAAATGGATTAGAAAAGCCATAGGAGTGAAAATTATTTTATAAACTAGCTATACTTCTTGCTATTTATTAGTAAATCCCTCAAGTATCTTGACCAGTTAAGTAGGAACTAGTGCTGAGACCACCATTCATGTTTGTTTTATATTGCAATTATCGTGTTAGCGTATCTGATTATGCCCACTTTCGTGGTATGAAGATACTAGATTGTTTGCTTGATTGATAGTTGTTTGTTAAATTGCTTAGTGTGGAAATTATTCGACTATATATATATAATATTATCATATTGTTTGTTGTTTGTTGTTTGCTTGTTTGTTGGTGTTATCTGTTGTTGTGTTTTGTTGGCTTGATCATATTATGCATATGGGTAGAATATATTTATATATACATAGTCTTTGGCCCTATTATATCTATAACTCTTCTATTCTTGCCCACCAGATGGCGCCGAGGCGTGATACTAGACGCAATACTGCAGGAGGAGACAACAATGGCAATGGAGTACCACCATACATACAACAGGTTATTGAGGGACAGGCCCAGTTGATCCAGTTGCTTACTCAGAACCAGAACAACAACAATAACAACAACAATCCGCCGCCACCGCCACCTGTGGATATGCTTACCAGGTTCTTGAGGTTGAATCCTCAGAGGTTCTCCAGTTCCCCTAAACATATTGTGGCTGATGACTGGCTCTGTGCAGCCAATAGGAACCTGGAGACGGTTGGATGCACTGATGCAGAGAGGGTGAGGTTTGCCTCACATTTCTTGGAGGGTCCTGCTGCAGCTTGGTGGGACAATTACTTGGTCACTTATCCCATTACTACCATCACATGGCCTCAGTTTCAGGATGCTTTTCATGCTGCACATGTGTCTGCTGGTGCTATGAGTCTGAAAAAGAAGGAGTTTCGCAGTTTGTGCCAGGGAGGTCGCACTGTTAATGCTTATGTGGAGGAATTTAATAATCTTGCACGCTATGCTCCTAATGATGTTAACACTGATGCAGCTAGGCAGGAGAAATTCTTGGAGGGCCTTAATGATGAGTTGAGCCTTCAGTTGACTATGGCCACTTTTAGGAATTGCCAGGACCTGATTGATAAGGCTATTATGCTGGAGGGAAAGCGACATGCCATAGAGAATCGCAAGAGGAAGTACAACAATAATAATAAGTATAATTCAGGACCACAACAGAAGCCACGCACTTCATATCATGGTAATGGAGGTAATGGGAATAATCATCATGGAGGTAATGGAGATAATCATCATGGAGGGAATGGCCACAACCATAATGGCCACCATCATCACAATGGGCACAAGAGTAACAATGGCAATGGTAGAGGTAATGGTAATGGAGGGAATAATAACCAGAGCCACCAAAGTATGCCTGTGCAGAGGGATATTAGCCAGGTTCAATGCTATAAGTGTAGGCAGATGGGCCACTACTCCAATGCTTGTCCAGGGTACAAGAACGGTAATGGGGATTCAGGAGTCAGCAAGCCAAACCCCTTCCAAAAGGGTCATGTCAACCATGTTAATGTTGAGGAGGTCTATAATGAACCTAATGCAGTGATTGGTAAGTTCTTGATTAACTCCGTACCCGCGCTTGTTCTTTTTGATACTGGTGCATCACATTCATTTATTTCGAGGGTATTTGTTGATAAACATGGATTGCCAACCAAAACACTTAGTATGCCTATTAGAGTGAGTTCCCCAGGAGCTGAGATGATAGCAGGTGTTGGTTGCCATCAGTTGACTTTGTCTATTGGAAAGCATGATTTTCCTACGGATTTGATTATATTGAAGTCACAAGGTCTGGATATTATTTTGGGTATGGATTGGTTGCAGTTATATAAATGTCGTATTGATTGTGCCAGTCGATCTATTACTCTCAATGCACCAGGAGGGAAGAGGATCAAATATTTGTGTAAGTATAAGTGTAATCAGGTGCAGGTGAACTCTCTTAAGGGGGGTAGCCTGGAAGAGGTGCCAGTTGTGAGAGATTATCCAGATGTGTTTCCAGACGAGTTGCCAGGTATGCCACCAGATAGAGATATTGAGTTTCTTATTGATTTAATACCAGGCATTGGACCTATTGCAAAGAGACCGTATAGAATGCCTCCTGAAGAGTTGGAAGAATTGAAGAAGCAGATAAGAGAATTGTAGGCACAAGGATTTATTTGCCCAAGTTCATCACCTTGGGGAGCCCCAGTTTTGTTTGTGGAGAAGAAGGATGGGACCTTGAGGATGTGTGTTGATTACCGTTCTCTGAATGAGGTAACCATTAAGAATAAATATCCTTTGCCTATGATAAATGATCTATTTGACCAGTTGGAGGGAGCTACTATTTTTCTAAGATTGACCCTCGTTCTGGTTATCATCAATTGAAGATTCGTGAGCAAGATATTCCAAAGACTGCTTTTACTACGAGGTATGGGTTGTATGAATATACTGTTATGTCATTTGTATTGACTAACGCCCCTGCATACTTCATGAATATGATGAACAATGTGTTTATGGAGTTCTTGGATAAATTTGTGGTTGTTTTCATTGATGATATATTGGTGTTCTCCAAGAATAAGCAAGAGCATGAGGTGCATTTGCGTTTGGTATTGGAGAAATTGAGGGAACATCAGTTGTATGCCAAGTTTAGCAAATGTGAGTATTGGCTGGATGAGGTAGCATTCCTTGGACATGTTGTGTCAGGTAATGGAGTTGCAGTTGATCCATCTAAGGTTGCTGCAGTTACAGAGTGGGATACACCCACGTCAGTTGGAGAGATTCGCAGCTTTTTGGGCCTTGTAGATTATTACAGGAGGTTTATTGAGAACTTTTCCAAGATTGCAAAGCCTATGACTGAATTATTGAAGAAGGAGAAGAAGTTTGTTTGTACTGATGAATGTGAAGCCAGCTTTCAGGAATTGAAGCAGCGTTTGGTTACAGCACCAGTCTTAACTCTGCCGGATATACATAAGGACTTCCAGGTATATTGTGATGCTTCTCGTCAAGGACTTGGGGAGTGTTTTGATGCAGGAAGGTAAAGTTGTTTCTTATGCTTCATGTCAGCTTAAGAATCATGAGCATAATTATCCTACACATGATTTGGAGTTAGCCTCAGTTGTGCATGCATTGAAAACTTGAAGGCCATATCTTATTGGTAATCATTGTGATATATTTACTGATCATAAGAGCTTGAAGTATATTTTTACTCAGAAGGATTTGAACTTGAGGCAGAGGAGATGGTTGGAGCTTATTAAGGATTATGATTTGAATGTGCAGTATCATCCTGGTAAGGCTAATGTTGTTCCTGATGCATTGAGTCGTAGGAGCCATGCTAATGCAATTAATATTGATAATATGCCACCCGAGTTATGTGAACAGTTCAGGAATCTCAGGTTGGAGATGGTTCCTAAGGGATATTTAGCAACACTTGAGGTAAAGCCTACTTTGCTTGACAATATCAGAGAAGCTCAAAAGAATGATAAGGAGATTTATGAGATAAAAGAGAATATGGTTAAAGGTAAGGCAGAAGGTTTCCGTGAGCATGAACATGGAGCCATATGGTTTGAGAAGCGTATTTGTGTACCTCAAGATGCAGATATCAGGAAGTTGATTCTTCAGGAGGCGCATGATTCACCTTATTCTATTCACGCAGGTAATACTAAGATGTATTTGGATTTGAGGGAAAGATTTTGGTGGCCTAGCCTGAAGAGGGAAATTGCTGGGTATATTGCAACATGTGATGTGTGCCAAAGAGTTAAGGCGGAACATCAGAGACTAGCAGGTTTGTTACAACCATTGCATATACTTGATTGTAAGTGGGATGAGATTGGTATGTATTTCATTACAGGTCTACCCAGGACTCGGTCAGGTTATGATTCTATTTGGGTAGTTGTTGATCGTTTGACTAAAGTTGCTCACTTCATCCCGGTAAAGACTACTTATACCAGTGCTCAGCTAGCAAAAATTTATATGTGTAAAATTGTTTGTCTGCATGGAGTTCCAAGGAAGGTAGTGTCTGATAGAGGTACTCAGTTCACATCCAAATTTTGGCGTCAGTTGCATGAATCCTTGGGCACCAGGCTGGAGTTCAGTACAGCTTTCCATCCATAGACAGATGGGCAGACAGAGAGGGTAAATCAGATTTTGGAGGATATGTTGAGAGCTTGTGCTTTGGACTATGGGTCCAGTTGGGATGATAATTTACCTTATGCAGAGTTCTCATATAATAACAGTTACCAGGCTAGTCTGAAGATGGCACCATTTGAGGTATTGTATGGTAGGAAGTGCAGGACACCGTTGATGTGGGATGAGGTTGGAGAACGTCAGTTCTTTGGACCAGACTTGATTAGAGATGCTGAGGAGAAGGTCAAGTTGATTCGTGACAGGCTGAAGATAGCACAGTCCAGGCAGAAGAGTTATGCTGATGCAAAACGTAAGGAGGTGACATATGAGGTAGGAGACCGTGCATACCTTAGAGTTTCACCACTTCGTGGAATTAAGAGGTTTGGAATCAAGGGTAAGTTAGCACCACGTTTTGTGGGGCCCTACAAGATCTTGGAGCATAGAGGAGAGGTAGCTTATCAGCCAGAGTTGCAAGAATCCTTGTCAGGAGTTCATAATGTGTTTCATGTATCTCAGTTGAAGAAGTGCCATGCAGAGATGATGGATGTTCCATTGAGGGACACAGTGCCACTTGAGGCAATTCAGTTGGAGAGTGATTTGACATATTAGGAGAAGCCTGTTAAGATTCTGGAGACAGCACAGAGAGTTACTCGCACCAAGACAATCAAGTTATGCAAGGTTCAGCGGGATCATCACACAGAGGAGGAAGCTACCTGGGAACGAGAGGAAGATCTCAGGCAGGATCACCCACACCTATTTGTTAGCCAACCCGAATCTCAAGGGCGCGATTCATCTTAAAGGGGGTAGGTTTGTAACATCCCAATTTTACTAAATTAGGATGTTAATAGATTATTCATATGCATATCATATTTTTATTGCATTATTTGCTTTTTCAGAATATTCAAATCATTATGCAACAAAAGGCAATTTATTTGGAGTGGAGATAACATGACTTCTCCCCTATTTTAAAAATGTTCATAATGTGCAGAATATTATTTCCAGTTGATCTGATATGTTCTGGTAATTTTTGTGATCTTCAAAATATTTTAATTGTGTGTTATTTTACTGTTTGTGTGGCCTATTGCATAAAAAAATATTTTCGAAAATTGCATTAGTATTGGAACTAGTGTTCCTGTAGTTTATGTTAGTAGTATACATTTTTATGTGTGTCCACATATTTTTTATTTAGATTTTATACTGTGTATTTTATTTTATTTATTTTGTTCTGCTGCTGTAGTTTTGTTTAAAAAAAAGGAACGCAGCACAGCGCCGCAGCGCACTACACGGCCCAGACAGCCACGACCCACCAAACCCCACCGCCCGCAGCCCAGCACCCCACTCCGCCGAAGCGGTACGCATCGCCGCACCCATCGCCTCGCCTCCGCCGCTGCCAGCGGGCCCCACCCCGCGCCCCTGCTCGTCTGCTTCCCCGAGCCGGACTGGAGCGCACCGTACACGCGACCGAGGCCGAGCCGGTTCGTCCCGCGCCCCTAGTCAACCCCGTGCAACCTAGGGACACCGTACGCGAGCCCAACTGCTCGAGAGACCCCGCACCCCCTCCTCGATCTTACTCGTTGCCGCACGCGGGAGCTAGGGCGAAACGGATCTCGCCAGAGTCCACGCCGATCACCGCCGTTTCGCCGGTCGTTTCCACCGCCGTAAGAGACCGCAGAGCCGCGCTGCCTGCACCCCTCGAACCCCCTCTCGAAGCCTCTCTCACCTGACACTTTCTCATGGCCGAAAACGCAGCCTCGTGGGAGGGACAAGCTCGTCCGCCGCCGCCGGAGCACAGCGGCTGTTCACGTGGTCGCCGCCACCTACAGAAGGAACCCCGCCACCGTTGAACACCACCACCACCTCCGCCACTCACCTCCGCACCCGTCCGTCACCTCGCCTTCGCCGGAGACCCACCGGAGGAGCGCCGCCGCCAACGCCCGAGACCGCCGCCGTTTTCTCTGTTTTGCTGGTGAGCACGCGCGCATGCAATCTTGCAGCCAATCATGCGCTAACACATGTCAGTCCGTTACAGTTGTTCGCTACAGGAGTTGCTACAGTCTAGATGTTTTCTGTTGCTTTCTGTTTTATTTTCAGATTTCAACTCTAACTTCAAATAGCTATATCTTTTATTCTATAAGTCCAATTTAGGTAATTCTTTTTTCTGTGTACTCACAAAAATCAGCACGTTATCACAGTACCAACTTTGCACATGTTTGCACTGTTCAAATTTGAATTCGTTTGAATTTGAATTAAATCTTCCGGAGGCCGTAACTTTCAAACCGTTTATCGGAATCGAGTGATTCTTTTTGCATTGTGACCGTAGTGCAATTTAGGTGCTGTTAAGCTTTTGTTGTTGAGTTTTAAAAATGGTTTTCTTGCTTTTGGTTTTGTTTTGGATCTATACGTGTTCCGGTGATTGATTTGTTGAATTGTGTGAAACGTGTAGATTGTCCAGAGTGCGACGCGAGCTATTGTCAAGAGTGTGACTTTTTGAACCAGAACCAAGGAAAGTTACATGTTGATCATCCTTTACCTATTGTTTTCTATGCATGTAGTTATATCACACTATGAATATATGCATGTATAGGAATACTATATATTTTGGTTATGCTGTTGAGCTATCTCCCGTCATTGCAGATCGTGGTAGTTGTAGTTGCTATGCTTGTAGACGGGGTTGGTTCGTGTATTCATTGAGCTTATGTGAGGATTATATATATATATATATATAATAATAATTTGAGTAGTAACTCAGGATTTAATTCACCTCTGGGCGGAAGTGGTATTGCTAGGGTGGTTTCAAGAACATCATGGTTTATACCCTCTGAATGTAAGTGGACGGCCGCCCAGGCTCAAAAGGATCAGACAGACTTAGTGACTAGTAGCTTCCATGTGCGACCACTGGCTAAATGGGCTCTGGCTTAGTTGATCAGTTGTGGGACCCTTACTCGGATGTGCCAGCAGATGTAGATATAATAGTTGGGATGGGCCTCCTGTTGGGACTAGGGGACTGCTTCTGAAAGACTTCGTCTCAATCTTCGGGTTGGGTCCAGTGGGTAAAGCGTACTAAACTCTGCAGAGTATTAAAACTAATCATGATTAGCCGTGCCCCCGGTTATGAGCAACTTTGAGCCAGTATGCCATTACAGTTGTTGGATGATCTTGACAGATGTGACACCTAATAAATTTGTTGGGCAACTTAATAAAGGGTAGGTTGGAGTTGATTTTTTTGCCAACTCAACCTTGTGTGTTTAATTGTAGTAATAAAATAACTAAACAAAATTTTGACTATTACGTAGTTATTAGGATAAAATCAGCTTTCTGCAAAAATAAACCCTCAAGCGTTCCTTTTGTTATACTATGCATATACATGTAGGTCCGCTATATTATTACTCCTGTGTAACTTGCCAATACATTCCAAGTATTGACCTATATGGCTGCAACGTCTCATGTTGCAGGATATTCAGACGAAGAGTAAGGTACCGTTAGGGTCGCGAGTCTGCACTCAGCATCGTCAGTGGGCTATGATGGGACTCATCATTATTTTTTTGCTACTTTACGCTGTTTGGTTGAATAAGGCTAGCCAAGTGCTATGCAGATTGTTTTATTTTATATATTCTGGATCATATTTTGTAATAAATGACGCACTTGATATTCTGGTATTCATCTATACTGTGTGTGCTAGCGAGTTCGATCCAGGGACTAGCACGGTAAGCACAGAGACTCAAATCCTTCGAGGTTTGGTCGTTACAGTAGCAGCATCTACGATATGACATAAAGTTTAGCGAAATACATAGGGATCTGAATATTGCAGACCCATTGACTACAACCTCTCTCACAAGCATAACATGATCAAACCCAGAACTCATTGAGTGTTAATCACATAGTGATGTGAACTAGATTATTGAGTCTAGTAAACTCTTTGGATGTTGGTCACATGGCGATGTGACCTGTGAGTGTTAATCACATGGCGATGTGAACTAGATTATTGACTCTAGTGCAAGTGGGAGACTGTTGGAAATATGCCCTAGAGGCAATAATAAATTGGTTATTATTATATTTCCTTGTTCATGATAATCGTTTATTATCCATGCTAGAATTGTATTGTTGATAGGAAACTCAGATACATGTGTGGATACATAGACAACACCATGTCCCTAGTAAGCCTCTAGTTGACTAGCTCGTTGATCAATAGATGGTTATGGTTTCCTGACCATGGACATTGGATGTCGCTGATAACAGGATAACATCATTAGGAGAATGATGTGATGGACAAGACCCAATCCTAAGCCTAGCACAAGATCATGTAGTTCGTATGCTAAAGCTTTTCTAATGTCAAGTATCATTTCCTTAGACCATGAGATTGTGCAACTCCCGGATACCGTAGGAGTGCTTTGGGTGTGCCAAATGTCACAACCTAACTGGGTGGCTATAAAGGTGCACTACGGGTATCTCCGAAAGTGTCTATTGGGTTGGCACGAATCGAGACTGGGATTTGTCACTCCATGTAACGAAGAGGTATCTCTGGGCCCACTCGGTAGGACATCATCATAATGTGCACAATGTGACCAAGGAGTTGATCACGGGATGATGTGTTACAGAACGAGTAAAGAGACTTGCCGGTAACGAGATTGAACAAGGTATCGGGATACCGACGATCAAATCTCGGGCAAGTATTGTACCGATAGACAAAGGGAATTCTATACGGGATTGATTGAATCCTTGACATCATGGTTCATCCAACGAGATCATCATGGAGCATGTGGGAGCCAACATGGGTATCCAGATCCCGCTGTTGGTTATTGACCGGAGAGTTGTCTCGGCCATGTCTGCATGACTCCTGAGCCCGTAGGGTCTACACACTTAAGGTTCGATGACGCTAGGGTTATAGGGAATAGATGTACGTGGTTACCGAATGTTGTTCGGAGTCCCGGATGAGATCTCGGATGTTACGGGGAGTTCCGAAATGGTCTGGAGGTAAACATTTATATATGGGAAGTCATCATACGGTCACCGGAATAATTTGGGGGGTTATCGGTATTGTACCGGGACCACCGAAGGGGTTCCGGGGGTCCACCGGGAGGGTCCACCTACCCCGGAGGGCCCTATGGGCTGTGTGTGGAGAGGGACCAGCCCCTTAGTGGGCTGGGCGCCTCCCCCCTTAGGGCCCATGCGCCTAGGGTTTGGGGGAACCCTAAAGGGGGGCGCCCCCTTGCTTTGGGGGGCAAGGCAACCCCCCTGGCCGCCGCCCCCTCAGATTGGATCTGAGGGGGCCGGCCCCCTCTCCCTTGCCCTTATATATATATGTGGGGGGTGGGAGGGCAGCCGCACCCAAGTTTTGGCGCAGCCCTCCCCCTCTCCCAAGTCATCCTCTTATCCCGCGGTGCTTGGCGAAGCCCTGCAGGATTGCCACGCTCCTCCTTCACCACCACGCCGTCGTGCTGCTGCTGGATGGAGTCTTCCCCAACCTCTCCTTCTCCCCTTGCTAGATCAAGGCGCGGGAGACGTCACCGGGCTGCACGTGTGTTGAACACGGAGGCGCCATTGTTCGGCGCTTAGATCGGAATCAACCGCGATGTGAATCGCTGCGGGTGCGATTCCTTCATCCGCGTTCTTGCAACGCTTCCGCTTAGCGATCTACAAGGGTATGTAGATGCACTCCCCTTCCCCTCGTTGCTAAATTACTCCATAGATTGATCTTGGTGATGCGTAGAAAATTTTAAATTTCTGCTACGATCCCCAACAGCGCCCTCCACCCTCGTGACCGCCTCGTGGCTTTCTTGACGGAGGGTCCAAGTCTCCTGGATCTTATCTGATGAGAAAATCACATTTCCAAAGGTTTCATTCCGTTTGGACTCCGTTTGATATTCTGTTTCTCCGAAACACTGAAATAGGCAAAAAACAACAATTCTGGGATGGGCCTCCGGTTAATAGGTTAGTCCCAAAAATAATATAAAAGTGGAAAATAAAGCCCAATATAGTCCAAAACAGTAGATAATATAGCATGGAGCAATCAAAAATTATAGATACGTTGGAGATGTATCACCGGATCAAATTCATCGTTTGCAATGCTATGCTTGGAATTTATGCGAAATATATGATTTTAATTGTTGTTCTGAAAACCCTAAGAAACACCTTCCCTATCAATGTGAGTTTAGTGATAATGGAATCGTATCTTCGTATGCTAAGGGTGTTTATAATTACTATGATGTTCAACAAATTGAACAATCTGTTGCTTTTAAGGGTGCTTATGAAATTGCTTCTTTGGTTTGGTTGAAATGTATGATGCTACTCTTTACAAATCTGAAAATTTTGCCATACTTAAATATTGCTATGATAATTACGCTTCTAATGCCTATTTTGAACCATATATTGAGGACTACTCCGCTGTCCAAGAAGAGACTAATATTTTGCAGGAGTCCATGGAAGAAGAAATTGATGAAACTGTGAGCTCATTGGATGAAAAAGATGAGGAGGAGAGCGAAGAACAAAAGGAGGAAGAGCGGATTAGCTACCCATGCCCACCTTCTAATGAGAGTAACTCTTCAACTCATACATTGTTTAATTTCCGTTCGTGCTTACCGAAGGATGATTGCTATGATGATTGTTATGATCCCATTGATTCTCTTGAATTATCCCTTTCTGATGATGCTTGCTATCCTTGTGGCCATGATGCCAATATGAATGATGCTTATGGATATGAACTTTCTATAGTTCCTTATGTTAAACATGAAATTGTTGCTATTGCACCCACACATGATAGTCCTATTATCTTTTTGAATTCTCCAACACTATATCGGAGAAGTTTGTGCTTATTGAGGATTATATTGATGGGTTGCCTTTTACTGTTGCACATGATGATTTTGATAGATATAATATGCATGTGCTTGCTGCTCCTACTTGCAATTATTATGAGAGAGGAACTATATCTCTACGTCCCTATGTTTCCAAAATGATAAAATTGCAAGAAACTGTTTATACTATGCATTGGCCTTTACTATGTGTGCATGAATTGTTCTTTTATGACATGACGATGCATAGGAAGAGAGTTAGACTTTGTTGTTACATGATATATGTTACTTTGTGCTCACTACTAAATTACAAATCATTGTTAATTAAAATTGGCTTTGATATACCTTGGGATCTGGGTGGATTCACTAATTGAGCACTATATGCCTAGCTTAATGGCTTTAAAGAAAGCGCTGCCAGGGAGACAACCCGGAAGTTTTAGAGAGTCATTTATTTATGTTGAGTGCTTTTATATAGTTTAAAAAAGAGGGGAACCCGAAACTTTTCAAAAAGAAAAGCGAAAGTGAGAAAGACAAGCATTGTTGAAGTGGGAGCTAGCCTTGAACTTTGTTCATGCTCACGGAAACTTTGTGAATCTTGATTACAGAAACTTTTCAACAAAAATAATTATCCCCTTGTAAAATTCCATTGTATTATAAAAATAATGTGCCAAGGTTTGCCTTTAGGATGTTTACGATGCTTGTTGGTTTCTGCGGTGCAGGACAGAAACTTTGGCTGTAGTGCGCGATTTTACATTTTTTACTGGAATGTCAAATGGTTCTGATTCGTTTTGCACTGTATTTCTATACAAATTATTTATTTTTCCTAATTTTTGTAGAATTTTTCAAGTAACATAAGTTGATAAGTATGGTGAATGTTCAGATTGCTACAGACTGTTCTGTTTTTGGCAGATTCTGTTTTTGATGCATAGTTTGCTTGTTTTGATGAAACTATCAATTTATATCAGTGGATTAAGCCATGAAAAAGTTACATTACAGTAGCTACAATGCCAAAACAAGATATGAATTGGTTTGCAACAGTACTTAGAGTAGTGATTTGCTTTATTATACTAACGGATCTTACCGAGTTTTCTGTTGAAGTTTTGTGTGGATGAAGTGTTCGATGATCGAGAAGGTCTCGATATAAGAAGAAGGAAGAGAGGCAAGATCTCAAGCTTGGGGATGCCCGAGGCACCCCAAGTAAATATTCAAGGATACTCAAGCGTCTAAGCTTGGGGATGCCCCAGAAGGCATCCCCTCTTTCTTCAACAAGTATCGGTATGTTTTCAGATTCGTTTTGTTCATACGATATGTGCAATCTTGGAGCGTCTTTTGCTTTTAGTTTTCATTTTTATTTTATACACCATGCTGGTATGAGATAGTCCTTGGTTTATTTATAGAATGCTCTATGCACTTCACTTATATCTTTTGAGTATGGTGATACGTCTCCAACGTATCTATGATGTTTTGATTGTTCCATGCTATTATATTATCTATTTTGGATGTTTATGGGCTTTATTATGCACTTTTATATTATTTTTGGGACTAACCTATTAACCCAGAGCCCAGTGCCAGCTTCTGTTTTTCCTTGTTTTAGAGTATTGCAGAAAAGGAAAATCAAACGGAGTCCAATTGACCTGAAACTTCACGGAACTTATTTTTGGACCAGAAGAAGCCCACGGAGTATCGTAGATGGACCAGGAGAGTCCCCGGCTGCCCACAAGGGTGGGGGGCGCGCCCACCCCCTGGGCGTGCCCCCTGCCTCGTGGACAGCCTGGAGGTCCACCGACGTACTTCTTCCTCCCATATATACCCATATACCCAAAAAACTTCGGGGATCACAATAGATCGGGAGTTCCACCACCAGAAGCCTCCGTAGCCACCAAAAACCAATCTAGACCTGTTCCGACACCCTGTCGGAGGGGGAAATCCCTCTGCGGTGGCCATCTTCATCATCCCGACGCTCTCCATGACGAGGAGGGAGTAGTTCTCCCTCAGGGCTGAGGGTATGTACCAGTTGCTATGTGTTTGATCTCTCTCTCTCTCTCTCTCTCTCTCTCTCGTGTTCTTGAGGTGGTACGGTCTTGATGTATCGCGAGCTTTGCTATTATAGTTGGATCTTATGATGTTTCTCCTCCTCTACTCTCTTATAATGAATTGAGTCTTTCCTTTGAAGTTATCTTATCGGATTGAGTCTTTAAGGATTTGAGAACACTTGATGTATGTCTTGCGTGGGATAACCGTGGTGACAATGGGTTATTCTATTGATCCACTTGATGTATGTTTTGGTGATCAACTTGCGGGTTCCGTGACCTTGGGAATCTATGCATAGGGGTTGGCACACGTTTTCGTCTTGACTCTCCGGTAGAAACTTTGGGGCACTCTTTGAGGTTCTATGTGTTTGTTGAATAGATGAATCTGATATTGTGTGATGCATATCATATAATCATACCCACAGATACCTGAGGTGACATTGGAGTATCTAGGTGACATTAGGGTTTTGGTTGATTTGTGTCTTAAGGTGTTATTCTAGTACGAACTCTAGGGCCGTTTGTGACACTTATAGGAATAGCCCAACGGATTGATTGGAAAGAATAACTTTGAGGTGGTTTCGTACCCTACCATAATCTCTTCGTTTGTTCTCCACTATTAGTGACTTTGGAGTGACTCTTTGTTGCATGTTGAGGGATAGTTATATGATCCAATTATGTTATTATTGTTGAGAGGACTTGCACTAGTGAAAGTATGAACCCTAGGCCTTGTTTCAACGCATTGCAATACCGTTTGTGCTCACTTTTATCATTAGTTACCTTGCTGTTTTTATATTTTCAGATTACAAAAACCATTATCTACTATCCATATTGCACTTGTATCACCATCTCTTCGCCGAACTAGTGCACCTATACAATTTACCATTGTATTGGGTGTGTTGGGGACACAAGAGACTCTTTGTTATTTGGTTGCAGGGTTGCTTGAGAGAGACCATCTTCATCCTACGCCTCCTACAGATTGATAAACCTTAGGTCACCCACTTGAGGGAAATTCACTACTGTCCTACAAACCTCTGCACTTGGAGGCCCAACAATGTCTACAAGAAGAAGGTTGTGTGGTAGACATCAAGCTCTTTTCTGGCGCCGTTGCCGGGGAGGTTAGTGCTTGAAGGCATATCTTTGGATCTTGCAATCGAGTCTTTTAGTTTCTTGTTTTATCACTAGTTTAGTTTATAAAAGAAAATTACAAAAAAATGGAATTACGTTTGCCTCATATGCTTCATCTTTTTAATATCTTTCATGAGTATGATGGAAAGTAAAATTGTTCTAAAGTGTTAGAAGAAGAATGCATTAAAATGTTTGGCACTAAATATTTGAATGATGAGAATGATTGCAATGTTGTTAGTATGATTTCCTTAAATATCCATGATGCTAATGATATGCAAAGCCACAAGCTTGGGGAAGCTATGTTTGATGAACATGATATTTTTTGTCCCCCAAGTTTTGATGAGCAAATTTATTATGATGAAAGCATGCCTCCTATTTATGATGATTATAGTGATGAAAGTGGATTTGGAGAGGTCATGACTTTATTTTGTGATGAATCCACTATTCCGGAAGAGGTTCCAATTGTTTATGAGAAAAAAGTTGCTAGCTATGATGATTATTGTGATGACTTGTATGCTATAAACAATAATGATATCCATGAAACTTGTCATCATGATTTTAGTTTTCAATTGGATTATGCCTCACATGATCATTATTTTGTTGAGTTTGCTCCCACTACTATTCATGAGAAGAAATTTGCTTATGTGGAGAGTAATAAAAATTCTATGCTTGTAGACCATGAAAAGAATGCTTTATGTGATGGTTATATTGTTGAATTCATTCATGATGCTACTGAAAATTATTATGAGGGAGGTATATATGCTTGTAGGAATTGCAATAATATCAAGTTTCCTCTCTATGTGCTTGAAATTTTGAAGTTATGCTTGTTTTACCTTCCTATGCAAGTTGATTCTTGTTCTCATAAGTTGTTTGCTCACAAAATCCCTATGCATAGTAAGTGGGTTAGACTTAAATGTGCAAGTCATATTCTTCTTGACGCTCTCTTTATGTTTCAATTCTTATCCTTTATGTGAGCATCATTGAAATCATCATGCCTAGCTAGGGGCGTTAAACGATAGCGCTTGTTGGGAAGCAACCCAACTTTATTTTTGTTCCTTACTTTTTCCTCCTGTTTAGTAATAAATAATTTATCTAGCCTCTGTTATGATTGAGTTTTTATGTTTTAATTAGTGTTTGTGCCAAGTAGAACTGTTGGGAAGACTTGGGGAAAGTCTTGTTGATCTTGCTGTAAAAAACAGAAACTTTAGCGCTCACGAGAATTGCTGCCATTTTTATTGGAGAGTGATATTTAGTTAATTATTTTTGCAGATTATTAATATATAAATTCCTCACGTCCAGCAATTTATTTGAGAATTTTATGAGTTCCAGAAATATACGTTTGATCCAGATTACTACAGACTGTTCTGTTTTTAACAGATTCTGTTTTTGATGTGTTGTTTGCTTATTTTGATGAATCTATGAGTAGTATCGGAGGGTACGAACCACAGATAAGTTGGAATACAGTAGTTTTAACACCAATATAAATAAATAATGAGTTCATTACAGTACCTTGAAGTGGTGTGTTGTTTTCTTTCGCTAACGGAGCTTACGAGTTTTCTGTTAAGTTTTGTGTTGTGAAGTTTTCAAGTTTTGGGTAAAGATTCGATGGACTATGAAATAAGGAGTGGCAAGATCCTAAGATTGGGGATACCCAAGCTACCCCAAGGTAATATTCAAGGGAAACCAAGAGCCTAAGCTTGGGGATGCCCCGGAAGGCATCCCCTCTTTCGTCTTCGTTCATCGGTAACTTTACTTGGAGCTATATTTTTATTCGCCACATGATATGTGTTTTGCTTGGAGCGTCATTTTATTTTATTTTGTTTTGCTTGCTGTTTTAATAAAATACAAAGATCTGAAATTATTAAATGTTAGAGAGTCTTCATATAGTTGCATAATTGTTCGACTACTCATTGATCTTCACTTATATCTTTCGGAGTAGTTTGTCATTTGCTCTAGTGCTTCACTTATATCTTTTTAGAGCATGGTGGTGGTTTTATTTTGTAGAAATAGGTGAACTCTCATGCTTCACTTATATTATTTTGAGAGTCTTTAGAACAGCATGGTAGTTTGCTTTGGTTACGAAACTAGTCCTAATATGATAGGCATTCAAGAGGGATATAATAAAAACTTTCATATAAGTGCATTGAATACTAAGAGAAGTTTGATACTTGATGATTGTTTTGAGATATGGAGATAGTGATATCAAAGTTGTGCTAGTTGGGTAGTTGTGAATTTGAGGAATACTTGTGTTGAAGTTTGCAAGTCCCGTACCATGTACGTATGGTAAACGTTGTGTAACAAATTTGAATCATGAGGTGTTATTTGATTGTCTTCCTTATGAGTGGCGGTCGGGGACGAGCGATGGTATTTTCCTACCAATCTATCCCCCTAGGAGCATGCGCGTAATGCTTGGTATTTGATGACTTGTAGATTTTTGCAATTAGTATGTGAGTTCTTTATGACTAATGTTGAGTCCATGGATTATACGCACTCTTACCCTTCCATCATTGGTAGCCTCTTCGGTACCGTGCATTGCCCTTTCTCACATTGAGAGTTGTTGCAAACTTCCCCGGTGCATCCAAACCCCATGATATGATACGCTCTGTCACACATAAACCTCCTTATATCTTCCTCAAAACAGCCACCGTTCCGTTTATTATGACACGCATCATCATTGTCATATTGCTTTGCATGATCATGTAGTTGACATCGTATTTGTGGCAAAGCCACCGTTCATAATTTTTCATACATGTTGCTCTTGATTCATCGCAATCCCTGTACACCGCCGGAGGCATTCATATAGAGTCATATCTTGTTCTAGTATCGAGTTGTAATCTTTGAGTTGTAAATAAATAGAAGTGTGATGATCATCATTAATAGAGCATTGTCCCCCCCAAAAGGCAAAAAAGAGAAAAAAAGAAAGGCCAAATAAAAAAAGGCCAAATAAAAAGGCCAAAAAAGGGACAATGGTACTATCCTTTTTTCCACACTTGTGCTTCAAAGTAGCACCATGACCTTCATGATAGAGAGTCTCTTGTTTTGTCACTTTCATTTACTAGTGGGAAATTTTCATTATAGAACTTGGCTTGTATATTCCAACAATGGGCCTCCTCAAGTGCGCCAGGTCTTCGTGAGCAAGCAAGTTGGATGCACACCCACTTAGTTTCTTTTGCTGAGCTTTCATACATTTATAGCTCTAGTGCATCCGTTGCATGGCAATCCCTACTCCTTGCATTGACATCAATTGATGGGCATCTCCCTAGCCCATTGATTAGCCGCGTCGATGTGAGACTTTCTCCTTTTTGTCTTCTCTACATAACCCCCTCATTATATTCTATTCCACCCATAGTGCTATATCCATGGCTCACGCTCATGTATTGCGCGAAAGTTGAAAAAGTTTGAGATTACTAAAGTATGAAGCATTTGCTTGGCTTGTCATCGGGGTTGTGCATGATGAGAGCATTCTTGTGTGACGAAAATGGAGCATGACCAAACTATATGGTTTTGTAGGGATGAACTTTCTTTGGCCATGTTATTTTGAGAAGACATGATTGCTTGGTTAGTATGCCTGAAGTATTATTATTTTTATGTCAATATTAAACTTTTGTCTTGAATCTTATGGATCTGAATATTCTTGCCACAATAAAGAGAACTACATGGATAAATATGTTAGGTAGCATTCCACATCAAAAATTCTGTTTTTATCATTTACCTACTCGAGGACGAGCGGGAATTGAGCTTGGGGTGCTGATACGTCTCCAACGTATCTATATTTTTTGATTGTTCCATACTATTATATTATCTGTTTTGGATGTTTATGGGCTTTATTATGCACTTTTATATTATTTTTGGGACTAACCTATTAACCCAGAGCCCAGTGCTAGTTTCTATTTTTTCCTTGTTTTAGAGTATCGCAGAAAAGGAAAATCAAACGAAGTCCAATTGACCTGAAACTTCACGGAACTTATTTTTGGACCAGAAGAAGCCCACGAAGTATTGGAGATGGACCAGTAGAGTCCCGGGCTTCCCACGAGGGTGGGGGCGCACCCCCCTGCCTCGTGGACAGCCCGGAGGTACACCGACGTACTTCTTCCTCCCATATATACCCATATACCCTAAAAACTTCGAGGAGCACAATAGATCGGGAGTTCCGCCGCCAGAAGCCTCCGTAGCCACCAAAAACAGATCTAGACCCGTTCCGGCACCCTGCCGGAGGGGGAAATCCCTCTCCGGTGTCCATCTTCATCATCCCGGCGCTCTTCATGATGAGGAGGGAGTAGTTCTCCCTCGGGGCTGAGGGTATGTACCAGTAGCTATGTGTTTGATCTCTCCCTCTCTCTCTCGTGTTCTTGAGGTGGTATGATCTTGATGTATCGCGAGCTTTGCTATTATAATTGGATCTTATGATGTTTCTCCCCCTCTACTCTCTTGTAATGAATTGAGTTTTCCCTTTGATGTTATCTTATCGGATTGAGTCTTTAAGGATTTGAGAACACTTGATATATGTCTTGCGTGGGATAACCGTGGTGACAATGGGTTATTCTATTGATCCACTTGATGTATGTTTTGGTGATCAATTTGCGTGTTCCGTGACCTTGGGAATCTATGCATAGGGGTTGGCACACGTTTTCGTCTTGACTCTCCGGTAGAAACTTTGGGGCACTCTTTGAGGTTCTATGTGTTGGTTGAATAGATGAATCTTAGATTGTGTGATGCATATCGTATAATCATACCCACGGATACTTGAGGTGACATTGGAGTATCTAGGTGACATTAAGGTTTTGGTTGATTTGTGTCTTAAGGTGTTATTCTAGTAAGAACTCTAGGGCTGTTTGTGACACTTATAGGAATAGCCCAACATATTGATTGGAAAGAATAACTTTGAGGTGGTTTCATACCCTACCATAATCTCTTCGTTTGTTCTCCGCTATTAGTGACTCTGGAGTGACTCTTTGTTGCATGTTGAGGGATAGTTATATGATCCAATTATGTTATTATTGTCGAGAGGACTTTCACTAGTGAAAGTATGAACCCTAGGCCTTGTTTCAACGCATTGCAATACCGTTTGTGCTCACTTTTATCATTAGTTACCTTTCTGTTTTTATATTTTCAGATTACAAAACTATTATCTACTATCCATATTGCACTTGTATCACCATCTATTCACCGAACTAGTGCACCTATACAATTTACCATTGTATTGGGTGTGTTGGGGACACAAGAGACTCTTTGTTATTTGGTTGCAGGGTTGCTTGAGAGAGACCATCTTCATCCTATGCCTCCTACGGATTGATAAACCTTAGGTCATCCACTTGAGGGAAATTTGCTACTGTCCTACAAACCTCTGCACTTGGAGGCCCAACAACGTCTACAAGAAGAAGGTTGTGTGGTAGACATCATATGGCTTTATAGAATGCTTCATGTGCTTCACTTATATGATTTGAAGTTTGGATTGCCTGTTTCTCTTTACATAGAAAACTGCCATTTGTAGAATGCTCTTTTGCTTCACTTATATTTGTAAAAGCGTGGGCATATCTTTTGTAGAAAGATTTAAACTCTCTTGCTTCACTTATATCTATTTAGATAGATGACAAGAATTGGTCATTCACATGGTTAGTCATAAAATCCTACACAAAACTTGTAGATCATTGAATATGATATGCTTTATTCCTTGCAATAGTTTTGCGATATAAAGATGGTGATATTAGAGTCATGCTAGTGGGTAGTTGTGGATTAGTAGAAATACTTGTTTTGAGGTTTTTGATTCCCGTAGCATGCATGTATGGTGAACCGTTATGTAACAAAGTCGGAGCATGATTTATTTCTTGATTGTCTTCCTTATGAGTGGCGGTCGGGGACGAGCGATGGTCTTTTCCTAACAATCTATCCCCCTAGGAGCATGCGCGTAGTACTTTGTTTCGATAGCTAATAGACTTTTGCAATAAGTATTTGAGTTCTTTATGACTAATGTTGAGTCCATGGATTATACGCACTCTCACCCTTCCACCATTGCTAGCCTCTCTAGTACCGCAACTTTCGCCGGTACCATAAACCCACCATATACCTTCCTCAAAACAGCCACCATACCTACCTATCATGGCATTTCCATATCCATTCCGAGATATATTGCCATGCAACTTCCATCATCATCATATACATGACTTGAGCATTCATTGTCATATTGCTTTGCATGATCGTAAGATAGCTAGCATGATGTTTTCATGGCTTGTCCTTTGTTGATGTCATTGCTACGCTAGATCATTGCACATCCCAGTACACCGCCAGAGGCATTCATATAGATACCGAGTTGTAATATTGAGTTGAAAGTAAATAAAAGTGTGATGATCATCATTGTTAGAGCATTGGCCCAGTGAGGAAAGGATGATGGAGACTATGATTCCCCCACAAGTCGGGATGAGACTCCGGATGAAAAAAGAAAAAAATAAGAGGAAGGCCAAAAAAGGGGAAGGCCCAAAAAAATAAAAAATAAAAAATGAGAGAAAAAGAGAGAAGGGGCAATGTTACTATCCTTTTACCACACTTGTGCTTCAGAGTAGCACCATGTTCTTCATATAGAGAGTCTCTTGAGTTATCACTTTCATATACTAGTGGGAGTTTTCATTATAGAACTTGGCTTGTATATTCCGATGATGGGCTTCCTCAAATGCCTGAGGTCTTCATGAGCAAGCTAGTTGGATGCACACCCACTTAGTTTCTAGTTTGAGCTTTCATACACTTATAGCTCTTAGTGCATCCGTTGCATGGCAATCCCTACTCACTCACATTGATATCTATGGATGGGCATCTCCATAGCCTGTTGATACGCCTAGTTGATGTGAGACTATCTTGTCCTTTTTGTCTTCTCCACAACCACCATTCTATTCCACCTATAGTGCTATGTCCATGGCTCACGCTCATGTATTGCATGAAAGTTGAAAAGGTTTGAGAACGTCAAAAGTATGAAACAATTGCTTGGCTTGTCATCGGGGTTGTGCATGATGTGAATATTTTGTGTGGTGAAGATAGAGCATAGCCAGACTATATGATTATATAGGGATAACTTTCTTTGGCCATGTTATTTTCAAAAGACATGATTGCTTTATTAGTAGGCTTGAAGTATTATTGTTTTTATGTCAAATGATAGACTAATGCTTTGAATCACTCGTATCTTAATATTCATGCCATGATTATATATGTGATCAAGATTATGCTAGGTAGCATTCCACATCAAAAATTATATTTTCATCATTTACCTACTCGAGGACGAGCAGGAATTCAGCTTGGAGATGCTGATACGTCACCGTCGTATCTATAATTTTTGATTTTTTCCATGCCAATATTCTACAACTTTCATATACTTTTGGCAACTTTTTATACTATTTTTGGGACTAACATATTGATCCAGTGCCCAGTGTCAGTTCCTGTTTGTTGCATGTTTTTTGTTTTGCAGAATATCCATACCAAATGGAGTCCAAACGGGATAAAAACTGACAGAGATTTTTTTGGAATATATATGATTTTTGGGAAGAAAAATCCATGCGAGACGGTGCCCGAGGGAGGCACGAGGCAGGGGGGCGCGCCCCACCCCCTGGGCGCGCCCCTGACCCTCATGGCCACCCCGTAAGGTGGTTGGTGCCCTTCTTTCGCCATAAGAAAGCCAATATCCGGATAGAGATCGTGTTAAAATTTCAGCCCAATCGGAGTTACGGATCTCTGGGAATATAAGAAACGGTGAAAGGGTAGAATCTGAGAACGCAGAAACAAAGAGAGATAGAGAGACAGAGAGACAGATCCAATCTCGGAGGGGCTCTCGCCCCTCCCATGCCATGGAGGCCATGGACCAGAGGGGAAACCCTTCTCCCATCTAGGGAGGAGGTCAAGGAAGAAGAAGAAGGGGGGCTCTCTCCCCCTCGCTTCCGGTGGCGCCGGAGTGCCACCGGGGGCCATCATCATCACCGCAATCTTCACCAACAACTTCACCGCCATCATCACCAACTCTTCCCCCTCTATGCAGCGGTGTAACCTCTCTCTTACCCACTGTAATCTGTACTTAAACATGGTGCTCAACGCTATACATTATTTCCCAATGATGTATGGCTATCCTATGATGTTTGAGTAGATCTGTTTTGTCCTATGGGTTATTTGATGATCGTGATTGGTTTGAGTTGCATGTTTTATTATTGGTGCTGTCCTATGGTGCTTTCCGTGTTGCGCAAGCGTGAGGGATCCTCGCTGTAGGGTTTACAATATGTTCATGATTTGCTTATGGTGGGTGGCGTGAGTGACGGAAGCACATACCCAAGTAAGTAGGTTGTTTGCGTATGGGATAAAGAGGACTTGATACTTTAATGCTATGGTTGGGTTTTATCTTAATGATCTTTAGTAGTTGCGGATGCTTGCTAGAGTTCTGATCATAAGTGCATATGATCCAAGTAGAGAAAGTATGTTATCTTATGCCTCTCCCTCATATAAAATTGCAATAATGATTACTGGTCTATACTAAAACTAATTTAGTTGTGTCTTTACCTAAACAACCCCTACTTTTTATTTACGTAATCTTTATTATCTAGCAAACCTATCCAACAACACCTACAAAGTACTTCTAGTTTCATACTTGTTCTAGGTAAAGCGAACATCAAGCATGCGTAGAGTTGTATCGGTGGTCGATAGAACTTGAGGGAATGTTTGTTCTGCCTTTAGCTCCTCGTTGGGTTCGACACTCTTATTTATCGAAAACTGTTGCGATCCCCTATACTTGTGGGTTATCAAGACCTGCCCCCCTGGGCGTGCCCCCCTGCCTCGTGGGCCCCCTGACGCTCCACCGACCTCAACCCTGACTCCATATATTCACTTTCGGGGAGAAAAAACCCAGAGAGAAGGATTCATCGAATTTTACGATACGGAACTGCCGCCAAGCCCTAAACTCTCTCGGGAGGGCTTATCTGGAGTCCGTTCGGGGCTCCGGAGAGGTGAATCCGTCGCCATCGTCACCATCAACCATCCTCCATCACCAATTTCATGATGCTCACCGCCGTGCGTGGGTAATTCCATCGTAGACTTGCTGGACGGTGATGGGTTGGATGAGATTTATCAGGTAATCGAGTTAGTTTTGTTAGGGTTTGATCCTAGTATCCACTATGTTCTGAGATTGAAGTTGCTATGACTTTGCTATGCTTAATGCTTGTCACTAGGGCCCGAGTGCCATGATTTCAGATCTGAACCTATTATGTTTTCATCAATATATGAGAGTTCTTGACCCTATCTTGCAAGTCTATAGTCACCTACTATGTGTTATGATCCGGCAACCCCAAAGTGACAATAATCTGGACCACTCCCGGTGATGACCGTAGTTTGAGGAGTTCATGTATTCACTATGTGCATCCCTAGTTCTGGTATGCACTAGGCTAGCCCTTCATGTGAGCATCATGTTTAAATTCAAATGAAATTTGAGTTGAGGAATTTTCAAAAGCCTCAGAAGACCTCTAAAAATAACCAACATTTAAATCTCATCAAATGAGTCCAAGAAAATGTTACTGTTAATCTCTGGAAATATTGGCAAGGGATAAAATTCAAACCAATATTTCTAGAATCTCAGAAACAATTATTTTGGGCCTTTCAATTAATCCAATAAATATTTGAATTGGATCTATATTTGTTATATAATAAATATATGTTCAATAATTCTGGAAATTGTTGTGTAGCTTTGGATAAGTCCATTTAGCTCACACAATTATTTTCATGAATTTTGAAAGTGGTTTGGTCTTTGAACTAAATCAAAACAAAATAGCAAAAATAGAAAAACAGAACAATTAATAAGAGAGAGAGAGGGAAGGACTCACATGGGCTTCTCACCTGCAGCAGAGCCGGCCCAACTCCTGATCTGGCCTAGCCCACCAGGGGCTCCCCGGTCTTCTTCCTCCTTTGACAGAAGGATAGAGGCGCGTGGCCACCGCGCGCCGGCACGCGCCCGAGCCACCTTCTGCTTCCGCCGCTTCTGGAGCCAGACCTGAGTGCCACGCACTCCCTCTCGACCCCCGTGCTCTCTCCCTGGACCCCCTCCCCCTCCTCTGCTCTCTCCCGCAGCACCACCGAGCGTGTTCGTCGCCGCCGCTCGCCGTAGCCATGGCCACCACCTCTCCTACGCCCCTGAAGCTGTCCACAAGCTCCGCCTCGTTCCTCTCTTCCTCCTCACCGAGCCCCCCGACGCCGGAAGCCCCGAAAAACGTTGCCGACATCGTCGTGTTCACCGTCGGGCACCGGAGATCGTCGCCGCCCATTTGTCGTCCACAGGGCTTCCTCGAGCACGCTGGCCATCCCTACGGCATCGTTGTGAGCCCCCGAGCGTTTTCCCCCTCTCCCTGCATTCAATCCCCTCCTCTAGCCAGCCTAGCCACCGGACCCGAGAGGACCCGTCGCCGTGGTTCCACACCGGCGTGGCCTGGGCCACCGCAGCTCGCGTCCGCACGCGCCACCTTGCTCAGAAAGCTCCCAGGAGCCCAGAACTGCCGTCCGTTCGACCTCGCATGCACCGTAGCATCTTAGCCATTGAGGCCGTACTCCGGCCACCGCGACGAGCTCGTTCCCGGCGAGCTCCGGCCACCCCAGCTGCTGCCGCCTGTTGCAATGGATGCGCTCGAGTCCGGGCATTCCGTAGCTGCAACCGGCGCTCAAAACCATTCCCCGTAGCGTATTTCTGTGGCGTCTCCGTCGTCGGTTTTGGTCACCGCCGGTGAACTCCGGCGAAGCCGAGGTGGCGCCACCATTAGCCACTAATGGCACTCAAATTAACCCCCTAAACCACTGACCGGTGGGCCCAGCTCCTCTAACGATTTTGGTTAGGTTTAACTAAAGTCACTAATTATGACTGAACCTATGACACATGGGTCCCAGTGTTAGGTTTGACCTGGGCTAACGCTGTTGACCTGATGACGTCACACTAACGTTCGGTTGGCGCATTAAATCATTTTCTAGATTAATAATAATCCAGGAAATTCCAAAAATGTTCTAAACTTCTAAAAATCATAGAAAATCAACCGTAACTCCAAATGAAATAAATTATATATGAAAAATTATCAGAAAAAATTCAAGGAATCCATCTGTACCATTTTCATGCATGTTTGAACAATGTTTGTCCTCTGTTTTGGACAAAACAAATAAAGGGCATTTAAATAATCATACATGGAGTTGTAATTTGAATCATCTATTCAAACCAACTTCATTGAAATCATAGCTAGACGCATTAGCTCAAATCACAGCATATTGCCATGTCATGATCATGCATCATATTGTGGCATTGCATTGATTGTGTTCTTTCTCAGTTACTGGTGTTTGTCCCCTCTCGATAGACGTGGTTCTGACGATGAGATCGATGACACCGATGAAGAACTATACTATCTTCAGAAGTGCCAGGCAAGCAAAACCCCCTTATTCATTCCGATACAATCCCACTCTCTCGCTCCTGCTCTCTTTTACTGCATTAGGTCAACAACAATTCAACTATTACATGCTGCGGTAGTTGAACCCCTTTCCTCTGCATGACATGTCATTGCCACAGTAAATAGATGAAACCCACTAGCATGAGTAGGAGTTGTTTGAGCCCTGATGTGCCTACTAATTCATGCTTGTTGTCATGCCTGCTACTGCTTAGAGTTGAGTCAGGTCTGATTCATCGGGAATGAATTGGAACGTGGTGAACATGTCCTACTGTTGAGAGCTAAGTGTGTGACCACGATTTAGTAAAGGAAGCGGTGAGAGGCCATGTAGGAGTACATGGTGGGTTGTCTCATTACAGCCGTTCTCAGGAACTGAGTTCTGTGTTTGTGATCCATGAACAGTTACTACCACACATTGGGTTCGGGTAACTTGGCCCGTCTTGGCTTATTAACCAACTCGATCTCTTTCCAGGAGTTGCAACTAGTTTCTGGTGTTTGTAGGTAGTGTTAGTAGTCTACCAAGTGGCACCCGGTACAGGTGGGCTTGGGACAGACTAGGCACAGTGGCACGATGTACCAATTGGCACCCAGATGGTGGGATTGGGAACCCTGCACACATCGTTTGGGGCTGTGAGCGACACCCCGGCCGGATCTCCTTGCGGATGGAACCCGAATAGGCGATAAACCTAGATGAGAGACTTGTGTGGTTAGTCTGGTCGTGGCCGACACCCTCGCCTGACTTCCGCTTGAAGGTTGCCGAGGTACATGACGTGTACAGGGTGATAAGTGGTGAGAGCGTGTGTGAAGAAGTACACCCCTGCAGGGTTATAATTATCTATTCGAATAGCCGGATTCCTCGGATACGGAAACTTGGACCCCTTGCATAGTTCATAGACAAGTGAAAGTGGATACTCTAAAATGCACAAGATAAGCGCGAGTCCTATGGATGGCCTTCTCATAGGGAGACGGGAGCAGATCCATAATGGAGTATTGATATGGTGAATATGTGGACTCATGTGCGCCACCTCAAAAGAGTTACTTGCAGTCGTAGTTCAGGTTAGCCAGTGAGTCAAAAGCTGGCTTGCTGCAGTCAAACTCCACCACCCCCTTTGCTGATACTGATGCATATGTAGCTAGTTCTGATGTAAGTCTTGCTGGGTACATTTGTACTCACGTTTGCTTAATTTATGTTTTGCAGAGAGACTTCAGTCTCGCTAGTAGTTCCGTGTGGACTTCGACGTTTAGCTTGATACCTCAGCTACGATCTTGTGCCCTCGGCAGGATCTGATAGATAGTCAGGCTTCTCAGCCTTTTTCATTTGTAGAAGTCTGTACTTAGACATGTTAAGCTTCCGCTTGTGCTTTGACTTGCATGCTCTGAATGTTGGGTCATAAGACCCATGTTTGTATTATCTGGCTCCTTGGAGCCTAGTGGATAAATATTTGAGTCGTAGAGTTATGTTGTGATGCGATGTTGTATTTTCACATATCGAGCATATTGTGTGTATGATTGAAATGCTTGGTATGTGTGGGATCCGACAACCTAGTTGTTTATCCTTGGTAGCCTCTCTTATGGGGAAATGTAGTCTTGTGCTGCCATGAGCCATAGTAGTCCGCTATAGCCCGGTTCACCGGAGTCCTGCTAGCCCAGCACTACTGCTCCGGAACACTTGACTGGCCGGCATATGATTCACTTCGTTCCTGTGTCTGTCCCTTCGGGGAAATTTCACGCGGTGACATCCGGCGTCCTGCTAGCCTACTACAGCCCGGGTTCCCGGAGTCCTGTTAGCCCAGTAGCTACAGCCCGGATTCACAAGCTGCTGACCGACATGCTCGATGTTGATTCATGTATGCCTGTCCCCGTAAGTTAGTGCCACTTTGGGTTCACGACTAGTCATGTCGGTCCGGGTTCTCTGTCATATGGATGCTAGCGACACTATCATATACGTGAGCCAAAAGGCGCAAACGGTCCCGGGCCATGGTAAGGCGACATCCGTGGGGATATCGTGCGTGAGGCCGCAAAGTGATACGAGGTGTTACAGGCTAGATCGGTGTGACTTAGAATCGGGGTCTTGACAGCTTTGGTATGAGAGCCTGACTGCCTGTAGGATTACCAAGCCAAGCTGGTCAAAGTTGAGTCTAGAAATGCTTTAGTTATATAAGGTAATTCATTGTGGAAGGGAACGTAAGGCTCTTTTTACTCCTTTACCTTATGCCCTTCTGCTCTGAGTCAACCTCTTATTTTCTACGGGGGTTAAGAACTAGGCTTCTCTTCTATCTCTCAGGATGATGTGTTACTAAACCGTAGTTGCCTAGGATTGTTGAGTTCAAACCTCAGTTCAGTTCCTACTACTTCCATATGTTCATAGCTGGCCTCAGAATCTTGATATTGTGATGTTGCGTGGTTATGCCACCATTTTTGCAGGATGTCTCAAATCATTTTGAGCATTTACTGCCGTTATGCTGTCCGAGTCATCCCAGGTTTCTAAATAGTCTGATGCACTTGCAAATCTTTCCTCCATGTCCCCATTGTATTTTTGGGCCAGATTAAGCACACTAATCGGTGTGTTGAGGTACTCCGTTGCCTTGACATGTATGTTGGAGTTAGAATTATGACCCTAGGTGTCCTCGAGAATTTAGCAATGCTTTCGTATTCCCAGTGTGATGATTCTGGCCATCATTCTTGAAAGCATCGCGTGATGCCATTTAGTAGTAGGTATTCTACTCCTGTGTTCTTGACCCAAGAATCACTCTGTTCACTTCCTGTTGATATTGTTGCTAGTTCCTTTAGGATATTAGTAACCTTTGCGATAATCCTCGAGGTCCGTGGTATTTCCTTCTTCCAAATAAAATGAACTGCTTATGGCAGAAGTTCTTTTGAACCAAAAGATCACAACCAGAGTGCTCTTGATGAGTTCTCCATTCTATATTGTGAATCTGCCAGTTCTACCCTTTCCGCATGGGTTATCCGGAAGAAATGTCGAGCTTCGCTCGACATACTAATCTGTGCATCCACAACTCCGAAAAACATATATTCCTTTGAGTTGTCTCTCTTTAGTTGTAGTCTGACCTTTGTCTATCAATTGTTGGTCAAGAATAGTTGTGCATTCATGTTATCAATGCCTATTATTCTTGTGGTCAGTCAAGCCATTCTATTCTGGAATGACTAGGAGAAACAAACTCCAGTACCTTGTCCATTTCTAGGATTGGGTCAAAGTAGTTGTGCTCCGCAGATCAAAATGCCAATCCAGCTTTTGCTTGGTTCCACCTTGGAGTATTACCCCCCTTTATGTCAGGATTGTCATGAGAATTGCACCATATCTTATGAATTCTTGATGCAGTGATACTTCTCTCCATCATTATTCATTCCTCGGTCCCGTGTTGTTGTAACCGGAATGCCGACAAGTGAACCATGATGTGTGAAATCAATACTCCTAGCAACCTTGTTGCTTGGTAGTTATGGACATTATTATCATTCTTAGCGTGTTGGTTATTGAATCACCATTCTAGGATTGATCGTGCTACCTTGTCCTTATTTCTGGTGCCCTCTTCGATCTTGCAGTTAGGATTGAATTCCTTCCTTATTTGATCATATCATCTTGCCCTAAAAAGCAAGATTGTTCTCGAGCTTAGAGTCATATCGGTGGTTCATGATTTTCCAGGTATCTTCACGGAAGTATCACCAGGTCATCCCCTCGCCGATATGGTGAGTTCGTGATCAAGTTGGTTTACCAATAAACCACTCTTTCTCCAAGAATCCGTGTTGGATACCCCTGAGCTAGTTGGTTAAGCTAAACAACAACTTGGAGAGTTAGAAGATAAAAGCTTGTCTGACTTAGTTCATGTTAAGGGATATCTTTTTGTGTGTCTCTCTGTGTGTTTGTGTTGAAGAAAGATGATATCTCCATCGATTGGTCCTCGTGATCAGTTGTTGGATCTATTGTCTTGTCCAACCTTGATTTGAGTGTGGGCTATCCTCAAATCAAATCAGAACCAACGATGCTCGTAATATTGTCTTACTCGTGGTTGATCCCTCGAGCATACACCGTTACATCTTTTGGTCTGATCAATGCTATCACCGTCTTCACATGATGGTGGAAGTCCAGTGATATGGTAATTCTAATGAGTTGCTGTTGAGCCCATCAGCAACATTTTGTCTCCCCCATGATTCATGTTGAACATTATACTAGTGTTGGAAACTTTATAAGCATTGCCCTCATGTCCCGTTCATGAAGCATATGTCCGGTCGAAAGATGTGACTTCCTATAATTCATGTGCATGTGATGCAAGTTGCCGCCGTGGATTAGAGAAAGCTTGTTTTGCTTCCTTTGGAATCATCCCAAGTTAGTCATGCATGTGCGATGTATTCTATGGTTTGATAGGCTTGCTACCTCTAGTCCATATGTGTCCCTAGCACACCAAGCCACTGACTGATTTGTTCTAGGAGAAGGAGTTAAGTGCTAATCCATGGTAATGCACAAGACTTCGTTATTCGCGATGATGGTTCCCAACCAGAACTCGGTAGTGTTTTATTATAAGACTACCATGTGGCCATGCTTGTTTGGGACAGTGTGTTCACATGTTGTAGCAGAACCAGCTCATGCTCTAGAGCTTGCTATCATAGTTCATCTCCCGAGAATCTCACAATGTCATCTCGTTGATTTGTGTTGCAAACTTCCATTTTCTTCTAGACTCGATGAGTCTGGAATATCCTGACACCAACCAGATCTGAATCTCAGGCAGATGTGATGGTTGGGACGTTTTCCCAAGAGCTATAATATTGGTCTCTTGGTAACCGGTAAAGTGGATGATGTGGCCAACACACCCGACCGGAAGACCTATTATTGTAGTATCTTGTTTGAAGAAGTTGGCCACTTCCCCATAAGGATCTCGTAGAATTTATTCCAATAGTAGTTCCTTATGGATTTTTCTGTTCCCGAAGTCTGACCTTTTACTTGATGTCCTAGATACCAAACCATATCAATAAATGGGTTATGCTAGCATATCAAGGAGAACATTAGAAGCGGAGTGCTAAATGTCTCTCGGTTGATCATCCAGATTTTGATCCCTTGGCCTCGCTAAGCTGAAATATGAGAAAGTGTTATCTTTCTTTGCATCTGCATCCTCCACCAGTATTCATCATGGTTGTATGTTGTGTTGCTAGGATCCTTGATATGGACATTGGTAAACTTGTTGAATATGGGAATGCTCAAGTTCTTGAGAGCACGCGCAATCACTAGGATTTATCGTCGGCATTAATTGGGATCTGCTCTCAGTTTCCTTGGTTATGCTATAACCTTTCCAATAGTGGAATCTCTCTCTACTATTGGGTTTCTCCCCAGTTACTAGAATCATTCCCAACATTTGCAGTTTGTTTCCAGCTTGCACCCGTCATTGTGTCAGTCTGCCATGGGTCCCTACCATTTCCGATGATAAGCAGAAATCATCCATCGGGTTGTCTTCAACAAGGTAGTCCACATCATCCATTTGAACTCTACCAAACGATCGATTGTGATTGCCTTAGGCTGGTATAAAGAGTTTCAATGATCTATGTACCAAAAGTAATTCTTTTTGCCACTTAAGGGAATAACTCTGAAAGAACATGCGGTGCCCCCATGTTTGGTTTTGGTAATTGATGACAATCTCTATGGACTAATGGTTGCCTTGAGTTATATTTGAAGGTTTTGTCCATAGGCTTTTCTTGGAGTACATGTGTTGGTTTCAAGGAGAGTTTGTGTCGACCAAGGTGCTATTCAAGGAATTACCTAAAGATTGGTCTTGTGAGAGGTTGATCAAGACTAAGTGAAAGAGTGAATCAAGTTGATCAACCCACAAAGCGTAGAAGATGTACCGAGAGGGATCAAGTGATCCCATGGTATGGTAAGCATTGTCAATTACGCTTTATGTACTAACCCATGGTCTTCGTGAGAGTTCTTTGTGGGGTTAGGTTGCGGTGTGCAAGTTCAAGTGGAGTATCACGAAGAGATCAAATGCTTGAAGCTTGTCGTCCTTTGTGGTGACAATGGACTTGTGAAGATGTGCGGAAGAGTGGCTCACCCATAGTGGAGTATGGGGGAGCAATCAACTAGTCTTCATCGAGTCAACCCAATCAAGAAAGGTGGTCCAACTTGAGGGAATCAAGATCGTCTTCATCTAGCTCAAGTGGACCATGTGCAAGGCAAAGGTTTGCCCTTGATAGGTTTTCTATTTTACCGGTCTCATGATGGTAGTTGGGAGACCGGGTTATAGGATCGATTGCCGTACTATCAAGGGGGCCCCTCGATGAGTAGCTTGATCGTATCGTTCGTTGAGAGCTCAAACCTTTGCATCCTTGCATCATCTTTCTTGGTTCTTGTTTGGTTCTCTTTGTGAGTCTTAGAGCTTATGGTCAACTTGATGACAAGCTTGAGTTCATCGAAAACGGAGTTCGCATGCATCTTCTATGATGTTTTCGATGTTGGAGGTTTTGCCGGTTCTTCTCGGTTGGAGGTTTCACTCCTCTATTTGTTGGCATACCTCCCCTGCCTCTTCTTACTATAACCGCTGTTTTGATGCTACTCGTCGTCTTGTTTCCAACAAGCTTGAGTTTGCTCAATTCGGAGTTCATATGCAGAAGTTATGGCAGTTCTGGTTTTCTGGAGTGTGGTTTTTCTCCTGGACCCAGCGGTAGTACCGCGGGCCACAGCGGTAGTACCGCTGAGGGTCACTAAGCGGCAGTACCACTCCTCGGAGCGGCAGTACCGCTCCTCGGAGCGGTAGTACTGCTTGATGGCCTCAGCAGCAGTGCCTCTGCGGATCCGTGCTCCTACCGCCTCGACACAGTGGTTGGAGCGGTAGTACGGCTGCAGTCCACTAAGCGGTAGTACCGCTCCTCGGAGCGGTAGTACCGCTTGCTGGGCTCAGCCGCAGTACCGCTGTGGCTTCGTGCTCCTTCCGCTTCGATTCAAGTGCGCATTTTCTCGTGTCGGGTTTTGCGGTACTAGTGGCGGTAGTCTGCTTGTGAGCGGTAGTACCGCCCTACCTCTGCGGTAGTACCGCTCTGGGTCCCTGCCCCAGCCCCTCTCTTCTGGCGCGGCAGTACCGCTGAGGGGGAGCGGTAGTACCGCTTATGAGCGGTAGTACCGCTCTACCTCAGCGGTAGTACCGCTCTCTGCGGGGCTGTGTGGGGGATAACGGTTGGATTTTCCCCCTCCTATAAAAGGGGGTCTTCTTCCCCATTGAACCCAACCCTTTGAGCTCGTGTTCTTCCCCCATTGTTGACCTTCTTCGAGCTTGCTAACTCTCAATCCCTCCATGGATTCTTGCTAGTTTTTGAGGGAAAAGAGAGAGGAGATCTAGATCCACATTTCCACCAATCACTTTCTCCTCTATGTGAGGGGAACCCCTTGGATCTAGATCTTGGAGTTCTTGGTGTTCTCTTTCTTGTTCTTCCTCTCATTTTCCTCCCTAGCATTAGTTGCTTCGGTGGGATTTGAGAGAGAAGGACTTGGGCACTCCGTGTGCCCTTGCCATTGCATTTGGTGCATCGGTTTGAGTTCTCCACGTGATACGTGGAAGTTACAAGTTGAGAAGCTTATTACTCTTGGGTGCTTGGTACCCTTGAGCTTGTTCCTCTTGGGTGCTTGGGTGCCCTAGACGGTTGTTGGTGTTCGGAGCTCAATCATTGTGGTGCAAAGCTCCGGGCAAGCGTCGGGGTCTCCAATTAGGTTGTGGAGATCGCCCCAAGCAATTTGACGGGTACCGGTGACCGCCCCCAAGGGTTTCCAAAGTGTACGGGTTCGGTGACTGCCCCCAAGGGTTGCCATTTGTACGGGTTCGGTGACCGCCCTCAAGGGTCCCTTAGTGGAATCACGGCATCTTGCATTGTGCGAGGGCGTGAGGAGATTACGGTGGCCCTAGTGGCTTCTTGGGGAGCATTGTGCCTCCACACCGCTCCAAACGGAGATTAGCATCCGCAAGGGTGTGAACTTCGGGATACATCATCGTCTCCGCGTGCCTCGGTTATCTCTTACCCGAGCCCCTTTACTTATGCACTTTACTTTGTGATAGCCATATTGTTTCTTGTCATATATCTTGCTATCACATAGTTGCGTATCTTGCTTAGCATAAGTTGTTGGTGCACATAGGTGAGCCTAGTTGTTTTAGGTTTTGTGCTTGACAAATTAACCGCTAGGTTTATTCCGCATTTGTTCAAGCCTAAACTGTAATTATTTTAAAACGCCTATTCACCCCCCTCTAGGCGACATCCACGATCTTTCAAACTCCACGAGTCACTTTTCCTGAGGTGCCCCTTTATGGAATCACGGCAATTTTTCCTTGCTACTTTGAAACCCTCGTTAAATTGTTTCTTCCGTCCCTCCTGATGCATGTTTTGCCTCTCAGCTCCAGAGATGTTTCTATGTCTCATTCCATGAGTTGATCTTGTGATCATTAAGATGATCCTAAGTTGCTCGAACCTTAGGAAGATCGATTCTTCTAAATTCTTCCTTTCTACTCGTTGTCATGTTGGATGTAGTTCTCAAAGCAAGACGTCGAGATCAAGGTGATGGAATGAATCAACATCCTCGAGAAAGACATCTGGATCATGAAGATTGTGTTAGCTTGTGTCCCTCTGTCTTCCTATCTCACGACTTGAATCTCGGGATGAGATTCTTGTTTAGTAGGGGTGAGCTGTCACATCCCTAGTTCTGGTATGCACTAGGCTAGCCCTTCATGTGAGCATCATGTTTAAATTCAAATGAAATTTGAATTGAGGAATTTTCAAAAGCCTCAAAAGACCTCTAAAAATAACAAACATTTAAATCTCATCAAATGAGTCCAAGAAAATGTCCCTGTTAATCTCTGGAAATATTGGCAAGGGATAAAATTCAAATAAGATTTCTAGAATCTCAGAAACAATTATTTTGGGCCTTTCAATTAATCCAATAAATATTTGAATTGGATCTATATTTGTTATATAATAAATATATGTTAAATAATTCTGGAAATTGTTGTGTAGCTTTCGATAAGTCCATTTAGCTCACACAATTATTTTCATGAATTTTGAAAGTGGTTTGGTCTTTGAACTAAATCAAAACATAATAGCAAAAATAGAAAAACAGAACAATTAATAAGAGAGAGAGAGAGAAGGACTCACCTGGGCTTCTCACTTGCAGCAGAGCCGGCCCAGCTCCTGATCTGGCCCAGCCCACCGGGGGCTCTCCGGTCTTCTTCCTCCTTTGACAGAAGGACAGAGGCGCGTGGCCACCGCGCGCCGGCACGCTCCCGAGCCACCTCCTGCTTCCGCCACTTCTGGAGCCAGCTCCGAGTGCCACACACTCCCTCTCGACCCCCTCGCTCTCTCCCTGTCGGATTTCGGGTTCCGGCAGACCCTTAAGGTTCGAACACTGGGGTGCGCGCGGAAATCTCGCCTTCAACCTCTCCATCTCGAGGGGATCTAAACTACTAAAAGAACTGCATGAAAGACACAAGATTTATACTTGTTCGGGCCACCGATGTGGTGTAATACCCTACTCCAGTGTGTGGCGGGTGGATTGCCTTCTGGGGCTGGTGTGGATGAACAGTACAAGGAAGAACAGCCTCGCGAGGGTCTGTTCTTGGCTGCGGCGATGAACTGCTATGAAGAGTTCAGTCGCCTTTCTCTCTCTTTCTCTCTCATATCCCGGACCGAGCGACCAGGAATTGGACCCCTTGCTATGTGGGTGGCTAGTCCTATTTATAGAGGCCCTGGTCCTCTCCCCAAATATTGAGCGGGAAGGGATCCAACAATGGTGGGCTAATTTGAAGGGGGACAGCGAGTACATCTATCCTGACAAAATCAGTCTTCGCCTGCCAAAGGCTCTGGTGATGACGCCGCGCTGGTCTCCATGGTGACCTCCATGTCGCAGTCCTCCTGGCCTTGGTCTCGTTGCACCGAAGTGGCAACCTTTGCCTGATGCCTCGGTACTCCGCTGATACGCTTGCTCCCTTTGCACCAAAGAGGAAAGAGGGGCGCTGCGCGCGCTGGCACCAGCCTGGTGCCCCGTGTGGTCATGGCTTGCGTCATGGGCACCTCGCGAGGTACCCTGCCTTGAACTCTCCGCCTCCTCGCGAGCCAGCCTGACGAGGCTGTGCCGTGTCGTCCGCCTTGCGAGGCTTGGCCCCTCGCGAGGGTCTTGAGCCTCATGTTGATGAAGATGGGCCGCGCTGGGCCCCCACTTGAGCCATGCCGCAGGCCGCAGGCAGGCAAGTCTGGGGACCCCCGTTCCCAGAACGCCGACAGTAGCGCCCGGGCCCAAGGCGCGCATGAACTTGGCCGTGCCGAGAGGCGAAAGGGCAAGGGCGAAGCGCCGCAGGCCCTAACAGCCTGCGGCCTTGGACCCCGCGTGGCGGTTGATTGGACGTGGCGCCTCTGCTTCCCCACGATGCCTTGGTGATCATGCGAGTTGGACAAGTCCCTGCATGCAGAACGTGTTATGATTACCTGTGATCATGGAGACCGGCGGTTGGCTTTCACTCGCTATAAGTACGGCACCGCTCGTGCCCGTCAAGTCCATCTTCTCTTGCTCTCTCCTGCACCTCAGTTCTTGCTCCGTCTTGGTGTGATGGCTCCATCGAGGAGGTACTCGGCCGCAGAGAAGGGGAAGGCCCTCCAGCTCGGTCCTACCTCTCCCCCATCCAAGCGTGGTCGCGGGCGCCCCCGGAAGCACCCGGTGGCCGCCCCGGCAGTTCCCAGCGGCCGTGGGGGGGGGGGGGGGGGCTCCCAGCGCGGCGGCGGGCAAGCCGCCACAGCCGGAGGGTGTGCCTCGGTTGCGCGCTCCCCCAGGCCGCGCTTTCGCGCCGGGCAGGCGCCGCCGGAATTCGTCGTTTGGTCGGCGGAGCCAGCTCATGCCCGGCTCCCGCTCCCTCGCTTCCTCCTTGGCGAACTCCCGGCCGGCGCTCCTGGCGGCCTCTGGCTCCAGGCGGAGGGCTGCTGCAGCAGGTCCTCGTGGGTCGCGCTGGAGGTCTCCGCCAGTGGGGGCTTGGTCTTCACTCGCGGCTGGCAGGCGTTTGCCCGCGCTCGCGGACTGGAGCGTTGGTGCACTCTGCACTTCAGGTTCGATGGCGATGCCACCCTCTACGTGAGGGTGTTTGGGGAAGATGGTCGCCACGCGGGGTGCTGCCCTGAGGACAGTGACCGCGTCCGCGGGCCCCGCTCCGATGGTGATGGGGGAGAAAGCACCCGAGCGGGTGGCGGCGTCAGCGACTCCCCCAGCCTCGTCAGCTCTTCCTCAAGCGACTCCTCCAGTGGTGGCAGCAGTCCTCCCCCGCGCCGTCGGATCTGCCTAGGAGGTAGTGGTTCGTCCGCCCGCCGTCGTGCACCAGCGCAGCGCGAGAGGGGGTCCGCCTGAGGCCCCGAGGAAGCCTTTGTCGCCGCCGTGGGCCGATGCGGGAGGGGCGGCACCAGGCTCATCTTTTTCCTTTCTCTTTTGATCCCTGTGTAAGACAGAACAGATGCATGGAGCCCCCTGGGGGCGTGTTGGGAAATGCTGCCGCTTCAGCTATTACCTTGATCTCATTTTTGTACTTCCTGATTTCACGCCTGTGCGTAGATAGCTTTCGACCCCTGCTGGGGAGTGGGGCGACCGACCCAGGCCCTGTGCGCGCGTCGTGGTACCCGAGGGGCACGGACTAGGAGGGGTGCTCCTGTAATGCGCCAAGGTCGTGAAACCCTCCTGGGGCTAGGGCAGAAACCCTCGCGAGGGCGCCTGAGCACCATCCCTCGCGAAGTTGTTCACGAGAGAAACCAAAGCGAGGGGCGAAAATCGACGAACCATAAATCAGCAACAGCGATAACTCCAACAAGAATCCAAATGCAAACGAACACGTCAACTGCGGAAAGCAAATGGAAAAGCCGCGTCCGGCACCTAATCTAGTCGTTGACGTCTTCTCACCAGCGCGGAGCTAAGTGCTGCCACTGGGCGTGGGAGGGAGCCCCAGGGCCTGAGGCCGGCGCTCCTGAGACTCCGGGGCGTGTACAACCCCACTCATTATTACGTGAGGGTGTCATGGGGCGGCGAGCTTCACAGGCATTGGCCTTGCTTCACAGGCTCTGGGCCTTTTCATCGAGCGCGAGGGCTTCACAGGCAATCGCCTTGCTTCACAGGCTCCGGGCCTTTACAAAAGAGATGATCTTCACAGGCACTCGCCTTGCTTCACAGGCTCCGGGCCTTTGCAAAAGAGATGATCTTCACAGGCACTCGCCTTGCTTCATAGGCTCCGGGCCTTTGCAAAAGGGATGATCTTCACAGGCACTCGCCTTGCTTCATAGGCTCCGGGCCTTTACACAAGAGATGATCTTCACAGGCACTCGCCTTGCTTCACAGGCTCCGGGCCTTTACAAAAGAGATGATCTTCACAGGCACTCGCCTTGCTTCACAGGCTCCGGGCCTTTACAAAAGAGATGATCTTCACATGCACTCGCCTTGCTTCACAGGCTCCGGGCCTTTACAAAAGAGATAATCTTCACAGGCACTCGCCTTGCTTCACAGGCTCCGGGCCTTTACAAAAGAGATGATCTTCACAGGCACTTGCCTTGCTTCACAGGCTCCGGGCCTTTACAAAAGGGATGATCTTCACAGGCACTCGCCTTGCTTCACAGGCTCTGGGCCTTTTCAGCGGTAGAACCTCCGGAGGTGCTGGATGTTCCACGCATTCTGGATCGGTGAAAGTGAAACTATCCCTAGGTGGTTTTGGTAATTCATCACAACATATAGCTCATTGAGCTAATGCTATTTCAAGATGATTATTTCAGGAAAGCTCAATGATTGGCATGGCATGGATATGAAAGTGGAACCCTCAAAATGCTAAGGACAAAGAATTGGCTCAAGCTCAAAAGTTCAAGACTCTTCATTTTATATTTTAGTGATCCAAGATCACATTGAGTCTTTAGGAAAAGCCAATACTATCAAGGAGAGATGAGGTGTTGCTTAATGAGCCTCTTGCTTTATGCGCTTAGTGATATGCTCCAAAATCCTCAACCACCTTTCCATATCCACAAATGACCTAAACCCTAAGCCAAACTCGGTCATACCGATTCTGTCAATCGGGCGCCACCGAGTTTCACTTGTCATTTGCCACTGCCAAACCCTAGCAATTCGGTCCTACAGATAAGGATCTCGGTCTCACCAAGATGGGCTTGCAAACTCTCTGTTTCCCTTTCGTAACTTTTCGGTCTCACCGAAAGAGCGAATCGGTCCCACCGAGAATGCAAGGTAAACTCTATGTTTCCTTCTTGTAACTTTTCGGTCTCACCGACAGAGCAAGTCGGTCCCATCGAGTTTGCCTGACCAACTCTCTGGTTAGCTAATTGCCGAACTCGGTCTCACCGAGTTTGTGCAATCGGTCTCACCGAGATTAGGTTATGCCCAAACCCTAACCGAATTGGTCCTACCGAGTTGCATCTCAGTCCCACCGAAATTCCTAACGGTCACTAGGTTTACTATTTCGGTCAGACCGAGTTTTCTCATTCGGTCCCACCGAGATTGGTAGATTGTGTGTAACGGTTGGATTTTGTGTGGAGGCTATATATACCCCTCCACCACCTCTTCATTCGGAGAGAGAGCCATCAGAACACATACATCATTCCTACTCATATGTTCTGAGAAAGAACCACCTACTCATCTGTTGAGACCAAGATATTCCATTCCTACCGTATGAATCTTGATCTCTAGCCTTCCCCAAGTTGCTTTCCACTCAAATCTTCTTTCCACCAGATCCAAATCCTATGAGAGAGAGTTGAGTGTTGGGGAGACTATCATTTGAAGCACAAGAGCAAGGAGTTCATCATCAACACACCATTTGTTACTTCTTGGAGAGTGGTGTCTCCTAGATTGGCTAGGTGTCACTTGGGAGCCTCCGACAAGATTGTGGAGTTGAACCAAGGAGTTTGTAAGGGCAAGGAGATCGCCTACTTCGTGAAGATCTACCGCTAGTGAGGCAAGTCCTTCGTGGGCGATGGCCATGGTGGAATAGACAAGGTTGCTTCTTCGTGGACCCTTCGTGGGTGGAGCCCTCCATGGACTCGCGCAACCGTTACCCTCCGTGGGTTGAAGTCTCCATCAACGCGGATGTAGGATAGCACCACCTATCCAAACCACAGGAAAACATCCGTGTCTCCAATTGCGTTTGAATCCTCCAAACCCTTCCCTTTACATTCTTGCAAGTTGCATGCTTTACTTTCCGCTGCCAATAAACTCTTTGCATGCTTGCTTGAATTGTGTGATGATTGCTTGACTTGCTCTAAGATAGCTAAAATCTGCCAAGAACTAAAATTGGGAAAAGGCTAAGTTTTTATTTGGTCAAGTAGTCTAATCACCCCCCCTCTAGACATACTTTCGATCCTACAAGTGGTATCAGAGCTTTGGTCTCCATTTGCCTTGATCTCCATAGCTTTTGGTGGTCATAGCCTTGGTTTCACAACCTAGGAGAGTATGGCGTCTAGCGAGGGAAACTATCACCGTAGAGGTCCTTACTTTGATGGCACTAATTTTGCTAGTTGGAAGCATAAAATGAAAATGCATATTCTTGGACATAACCCCGCCGTATGGGCTATTGTTTGTGTTGGTTTGCAAGGTGAGTTCTTCGATGGGAGAGAACCAAACCGTGAAGCTACCGCGGATGAGTTGAAGATGTTGCAATACAATGCTCAAGCTTGTGATATTCTCTTCAACGGATTGTGCCCCGAAGAATTCAACAAAATCAGCCGCCTTGAGAATGCAAAGGAAATTTGGGATACTTTGATTGATATGCACGAAGGTACCGACTCCGTCAAGGAATCCAAGTTGGATGTGCTCCAAAGTCAACTTGACAAGTTCAAGATGAAGGATGGTGAAGGTGTTGCTGAAATGTACTCTAGGCTTGCTCTCATCACAAATGAGATTGCCGGCTTAGGAAGTGAAGAGATGACCGATAGATTCATCATCAAGAAGATCCTAAGAGCCTTGGATGGGAAATATGATACCGTGTGCACATTAATCCAAATGATGCCCAACTACAAAGATCTCAAGCCAACAGAAGTAATTGGAAGGATTGTTGCTCATGAGATGTCACTCAAGGATAAAGAGGAACTTCACAATAAATCAAGTGGTGCCTACAAAGCGTCATGTGAAGTCCCCACATCATCAAGTGAGAAACAAAACTTCAATGAAGAATTGAGCTTAATGGTGAAGAACTTCAACAAGTTCTACAAGAGTAGAAACAAAGATAGAAGCTTCAAGTCAAGGTCCTACAATGACAAAAGATCTTCTAGTCGAGAGCGAAACTGCTATAATTGTGGAAGACCCGGACACTATTCCAATGAGTGTACGGCTCCCTACAAGAGAAGAGAAGACTCTCCAAAAAGAAGAAGCAAAGAATCTCCACCAAGAGAGAGAAGGAGTAGAGATGATCGTTATGAACGAAGATACTCACGGAGAAGCAAGGATTCGGAAAGGAAGGAAAAATCGTCAAGGAGCTATACAAAATGAAGACATCAAGCTCATGTTGGTGAATGGGTATCCGGCTCCGACTCCGACAGCCACTCCGAGAGAAGTTATCACTCCGACTCTGAAGATACTCAAGATGAAGGTGTTGCCGGTCTAGCACTTGTGTCAACCAACTCCTACGACATATTTGACTCACCAAATGAAGGAATTGGAAGATGCTTCATGGCCAAAGGTCCTAATGTAACACACCCCGAGTACGTTGATTTTAATAGTGATGAAGATGACTTGTTAGGTGATGATGATTTGCTTGTTGACAACTCTAGTGATGAGTACTATGGTGAAATATCAATTAATCATGCTAAAACGAATGACAATGATAAGGAGAAGATTGAGGCTCTAACTAAAGAACTAAACACTCTTAAGTTAGCTCATGAAACTATCTTCGAAGATCATCGAGAACTTTTAAGAGCTCATGAGAAATTACGCTTTGAAAAGCTCAATCTTGAGCAAGAGCATGAGTTCTTAAAGGCAATCAATGATGATCTCCGCAAGAAAAGTTCTTCTTACATTGCCAAGCGTTTACCATTATCCACTTACATGCCTCAAGTCAAGACTAGTAACAAGAATAAGAAAGATTCTTCCTCTAGTAGTAACAATGATCATGCTAAACCAATATTGTTGCTTCTAGTAGTTCTCTTGATTCCACTAATGATTCTCTTAGCCAAGTTACACTTGAGCAAGAAAATAGCTTATTGAAGGGAATTATAGAGAAAGGTGTTTACAAGAGCCTTGCCGGAAGTAAGCAATTCGAGGAAATTGTGCGCAAGCAAGGAATGCACCGGAAGAATCAAGGTGTTGGTTTTGAACGAAAGTTCAATGCCAATGGAGTTGAATGGGAAGAAGATCAATACCCCAAGACAAAGTTTGTTCCTCAACAAGAGAAGTATGACACTTCTTTCAAGGGGACACAAGCTCAAGATGATCTTCCACCACAAGACTACAAGCAAAAAGGCAAGGACAAGCTTCAAGAGGAGATTGATGCATTTGAAGAAGCTCCTAAGACCTTAGTCAAGTGGATTCCCAAGACCACGTCAAGTTCCACTACATCAAGTACGACTACAACTCCAAGGATTCCCATCAAGATGGTGTGGATCCAAAAGAAGAAGAACTAGAGAGTTCTTGAGGGTGACTCCACCAACATATTTCACTCTTATCATTTTGGCAAGAACAAGTGCAATCAACTTCCACATCTTGCACTAGTTCAAGGAGTCACAAACCCTCTTGTTGGTAAGACAAGGGACAAGGTAACCTAAAGTTTTCATGGACATCATCTTGTGTGTGCATCACTTTATGTCTATGGATATCCTTGTTTGTTCCTTGTGGGACTAACCCATGTAGGTATTGAAAGTGCAATTCACTCAAATGGATAGCTCCAAGTGATCTACATCAACATTGAGCATCCACATCTTCAACATCTACATAAAGTCATCATCGACAAAACCCAAGGTTAGTTCATCCCTCTTAGGGGGGATATCACATCTAGGGGGAGCTTTACTCTAAGACTTGAGCTAAAGCAACTCTAAAGATGTGAATACAACAATGCTTTATGTAAAGTGGTAACCCCACTTGAGCTTAAACGATGAGTATGACCTATGATCAAGTGTTCTCACTTGACTCCTAAGTCAATATACTCATATATAGATGACCTAGTCATCGCAAATTGCTTGATAGATGCTAGAATTGGTTGTGCATGCTTTGCCACATATTTCATTTGCCATCTTATTGTGTGAGCATGTTGGTTGCATATTTTACTCATTTGAGGACATCCACTAGTTGTTTTGATTGTTTGGCTTTCTTCTTTTGCCAAGTGGATGGACAAGAATGCCTAAGAACCTCCTCTAGCTATCTATGCTTTTCTCGTCTCAAACTCTATTCATGCTGCATCACAAAACTTGATCAAGTCAGATTCGAACCACTCTGTGTGAGGAGTGCTCGGAGTCCCCGATTCGTCATAGACTTAAACTTCCAAAACCTCTTTATGAATCTCGGTCTGACCGATACTCCATTTTCGGTCCTACCGAGTTCATTAAGTTGATCTAGGTTTTCGATCTCGGTGCAACCGATTTGAACCTTTCGGTCACACCGAGTTGCAATAACTGCACACAGTTTTGCATCTCGGTGCCACCGAGTTGTTCCACTCGGTCACACCGACAGGGTCGGGCTATATATAGTGACGGGCAAAATTTTGGAAATTTCTCCGAAACCTCTTCGCCCGCGCGATAGACTGCTCTGCCTTCGTGGTCTCCGGATCGTCTTCTCGCCGCCAGCAGCCTCCAGTCGCTGGTCTCCGCCGCCGTCAACGGAATTCTGCCCCGCCATTGCCGCCGTAGCGAGTCTCCGCCGAACTACGGTATGGACTCGATCTTTGTGCTATTCTCCACTCTGATTCCTAGCACATTGTGATCATCATGATTCTTGCCACGATTGAAACACTCCTATCCAGTCAATGAACTCGTAGATTAGGTTTAATTCGAAAATTTTAGGGTTAGGTTTCCGCCGAAACCATCTCGGACCCACCGAGTTGAAAAACTCGGTCCCATCGATCTGGCTTTTGCCATTGCACAAGTGAAACTCGGTCTGACCGAGAATTACTTATCGGCGCGACCGATTTTGGAATTCTGTGAAACCCTAGCAGTCTCGGTGCCACCGAACTATGACTCGGTCTGACCGAGTTCACCAGTTCTGGTGCCAAAACTGCTTCGGTGTCACCGAGTTTGAAAATCGGTAGATCCGAGATGCTTTCTGTGGAAAACTAAAACTAAGTTTTTGAATTAATCTTTTGCAAAAATCTCTGCTTTTTGTGATGCTCATCCACTCTATCTTATCCATAATCTATTCACAGGGTCAGCAGTCAGTTTGCAACATGTCTGATCAAAGTGACAGCCAGAATGTGTCTGAGCAGCAAGTTGTGATGAGTGAGGGAACTAGCCCCTCAAGTTCTTCTGATGATGGCAGCAGGAGCACCCCCAGCAATCTGCCTAAGGCTGCCACACGTCAAAGGAAGAAGAGAACGTCTGATTCTGAGGATGAAGACAATGTGGTAGAGGAAGAGGCCACATCAAAGAGAGCTGAACCAGCTCAAGGCACAAAGCCAGGCCTAAAAATCAAAAGGCCAGCAGGCAGGCAACCCATGTCAAAGGCTAGAGCTTCAACTATGAAGCCTGCTCCCGTTGAGCCCGTTACTGCTGAGGGCAAAAAGAGGAAAGAGAGGGTAAAGAAGACTGTAGCCAGAGTGCTTGGGAAGGCCTCCATCATGGTAGATGAGGAGGAGGAAGAAGAAGAAGAGGTTGCTGCACCAGCACCCAAGGCAGCCAAACTCATGGGAGATGCTATAAGGTCAGGAACAGCTGCATCCAAGCCCAAGGATGCACCTAAGGCTGCATCTAAGCCTAAGAGTGCACCAAAGAGGAACACATGAAGCATCCTAGCTGCAGAAAAGAACAAGGCCCCAATGCCTGAAGCTATCGAAGAAGAGGAAGAGAGTGTCCTTAGGAAGCTCAAGCCCAAGATCCCGGACCACAACGATGCTCATCCTGTGGCTAAGGATACGAAGCTCAGGAGAGATTCGGGGCTGAGGAAATGGAGAGAAGCAGATCCGTATGCTTCTAGGAGAAGGACTGCCGTGGATTACAGATTTCATACCAAGGAATAGCAAGATTTCTATGAGACTGTTTTGCTTGACAAGAAGCCAATCGTTTGTGACATGAGATGGGTGGACTGGACCTACATCAAAGACAATGAAGAGTACTACCCCGGTGTATTTGACAGCTTTAGTGCGTGTGGAGTTGCAGACTGTGTTGGGCAGAAGCTCACAAAGTGGAACGAGGAGCTGATCATGCAATTCTACTCCACAGCACACTTTTATCCGGATGGCAGGATCACATGGATGTCAGAGGGTACAAGGTACCAATCCACTGTTGAAGAATGGGCGAAGTTGATCAATGCCCCAGAGGAGCAAGCTGATGACTTGGACATTTATGCCAAGAAAAACATGGATCACAACTCCATGTCCAACATGTACAAGGAGATCCCGAATGAAGCGCTTGACACGTTCAAGTTTGGCTCAGTGCACTATCTGCTCTCAGGATTGCCTACGATCAACTGGATCCTTAGGCACACCCTTCTGCCCAAATCTGGAGATCACAAGATGATCAGAGGTCACGCGATCAACTTGCTTCATGTCTTTGACGTGCCTCAGAAATTCAAGGTCATGAGTCTCATTGTGGAAACAATCAAGAGGACAGCTGCAGACCAGAAGAGGAGTTGTGGGTATGCCCCATAGATTCAGGAGCTCATCAACTCCAAGATGGGCACGGGCGTGTATTTATTGGATAAGGAACACCTGCCCATCCGTCCAGAATTTGAGGATAACCAAGTGGTTATGACTGAGAATGAACCCTCATCTGTCCATGCACAAGCTCAGAAGGAGAAGGCGAAGAAGGAGAAAGCTGCCAGGATGCCTACTCAAGCGGAGGCATCTGATTACTTCTTGAAGACCAAACAAGAGCAGCTCGGTTACCTGATAGCGTCCACCCTGCGTATTGAGCAAGGACTTGCCACCCTAACTCAGAACCAGGCAAGCCTAGAGAGGATCATGGAATAGAGGTTCTATGACATGGACATCAAGGTGACAGAGATACAGACCGCCATGGAGCAGCTTCAGGAGGACATGAATGAGAGGAGAGGCAGGACCACGACTGATGCTTTTGCTAGGGTGCCATGAGGTCCGAGGTTGTCTGCACTGCCAGTTGCTGACACCAGAGCCACAACGTCTGCGCCAGCCACAGCCTCAGTTCCACCAGCTCCAGCATCCACTTCAGCCTCGACTCCGACCACTTCTACTGAAGGTTTCGTCCTTGGCGTGCTCCGGACTCCACCACCACCTGAAGATCAAGCCTGAGCGTCGACTTAGCACTATGCATTTTCTAGGAACTTTTTGGTAACTTGTTGCCAAAGGGGGAGAAAATGTATAGATCATAGGCTTCAAGAGAGAGTGTTGCTTTTATTCTCTCTTGTTTTATTTGGTGGGTTTTTCTAACTTTGTTCGCTTGTGTGTGAGATACAATGCCCTTATTCGTGAGACATCGATGATCAAGTGTTTGATCATAAGCTACACTTAAATGGTTGTTTAATGCTTGCTTAAATATTATCATTCTATCTATTGTCTGTGATCATTCACTATTCTTGGTGATGAGTGCATGTATTTCAATCTTATCATTTTTGAGCGCTCCACCAAGATGTATGTGACATGGAAGAGTCACCCATGATTCTAACTCCTTGTGCATTTGCAGTCCAAAGCAAATTTTAAAATATGCACAAATTTAGGGGGAGCTCTTACTTATCACATACTTCTCAAAGCGACGATGTATTTCATGATTATTATTATTTGTCGAACCTTTGATCTATATGTTGTCATCAATTACCAAAAAGGGGGAGATTGAAAGTGCAACTATCCCTAGGTGGTTTTGGTAATTCATAACAACATATAGCTCATTGAGCTAATGCTATTTCAAGATGATTATTTCAGGAAAGCTCAATGATTGGCATGGCATGGATATGAAAGTGGAACCCTCAAAATGCTAAGGACAAAGAATTGGCTCAAGCTCAAAAGTTCAAGACTCTTCATTTTATATTTTAGTGATCCAAGATCACATTGAGTCTTTAGGAAAAGCCAATACTATCAAGGAGGGATGAGGTGTTGCTTAATGAGCCTCTTGCTTTATGTGCTTAGTGATATGCTCCAAAATCCTCAACCACCTTTCCATATCCACAAATGACCTAAACACTAAGCCAAACTCGGTCATACCGATTCTGTCAATCTGGCGCCACCGAGTTTCACTTGTCATTTTCCACTGCCAAACCCTAGCAATTCGGTCCTACCGATAAGGATCTCGGTCTCACCGAGATGGGCTTGCAAACTCTCTGTTTCCCTTTCGTAACTTTTCGGTCTCACCGAAAGACCGAATCGGTCCCACCGAGAATGCAAGGTAAACTCTATGTTTCCTTCTTGTAACTTTTCGGTCTCACCGAAAGAGCAAGTCGGTCCCACCGAGTTTGCCTGACCAACTCTCTGGTTAGCTAATTGCCGAACTCAGTCTCACCGAGTTTGTGCAATCGGTCTCACCGAGATTAGGTTATGCCCAAACCCTAACCGAATCGGTCCTACCGAGTTGCATCTCAGTCCCACCGAAATTCCTAACGGTCACTAGGTTTACTATTTCGGTCAGACCGAGTTTTCTGATTCGGTCCCACCGAGATTGGTAGATTGTGTGTAACGGTTGGATTTTGTGTGGAGGCTATATATACCCCTCCACCACCTCTTCATTCGGAGAGAGAGCCATCAGAACACATACATCATTCCTACTCATATGTTCTGAGAAAGAACCACCTACTCATGTGTTGAGACCAAGATATTCCATTCCTACCATATGAATCTTGATCTCTAGCCTTCCCCAAGTTGCTTTCCACTCAAATCTTCTTTCCACCAGATCCAAATCCTATGAGAGAGAGTTGAGTGTTGGGGAGACTATCATTTGAAGCACAAGAGCAAGGAGTTCATCATCAACACACCATTTGTTACTTCTTGGAGAGTGGTGTCTCCTAGATTGGCTAGGTGTCACTTGGGAGCCTCCGACAAGATTGTGGAGTTGAACCAAGGAGTTTGTAAGGGCAAGGATATAGCCTATTTCGTGAAGATCAACCGCTAGTGAGGCAAGTCCTTTGTGGGCGATGGCCATGGTGGAATAGACAAGGTTGCTTCTTCGTGGACCCTTCGTGGGTGGAGCCCTCCGTGGACTCGCGCAACTGTTACCCTCCGTGGGTTGAAGTCTCCATCAACGCGGATGTAGGATAGCACCACCTATCCGAACCACGGGAAAACATCCATGTCTCCAATTGTGTTTGAATCCTCCAAACCCTTCCCTTTACATTCTTGCAAGTTGCATGCTTTACTTTCCGCTGCCAATAAACTCTTTGCATGCTTGCTTGAATTGTGTGATGATTGCTTGACTTGCTCTAAGATAGCTAAAATCTGCCAAGAACTAAAATTGGGAAAAGGCTAAGTTTTTATTTGGTCAAGTAGTCTAATCACCCCCTCTATACATACTTTCGATACTACAATCGGCACTCCCTCCTGAGTCTCCAAGCGCGCGGAGCCGGGCCTGGAAACATGAACAACCTTGAACGGGCCCTCCCACATGGGAGAGAGCTTGTGCAACCCCTCCCTGGAGAGAACCCGCCTGAGCACGAGGTCTCCTACCTCGAGGGACCCGGGGCGGATGTTGCGGTAGTGATATCGCCGCAGCGCCTGCTGATACCTCGCCGCTCGCAGCGCGGCCTCCCGGCGACGTTCCTCCCCCAGCATGAGGTCCATCCCCTGCATGGCGTCCTGCTGCGCCTCGTCGAACGCTAGGACCCGCGCGGAGTGACGTCTGACCTCGTGAGGGAGGACTGCTTCCGCTCCGTAGACCAGGAAGAATGGGGTCTCCCCAGTCGGTTTGGTCGCGGTGGTGCGGATGGACCACAGCACGGACTGCAGCTCGTCGTACCATCCTCTGCCGCAGGCCTCTAGCTTCTTCTTGAATGTCCTGGTCTTGAGGCCCCTCAGAACCTCTGCGTTGGCCCGTTCGGCCTGGCCGGTGCTTCGAGGGTGCGCCACTGAAGCGTAGCATATCTGCGTTCCAAGGTTAGCACAGTATGTTTTGAAGAGGTTACTGGTGAACTGCGAACCGTTGTCTGTGATGATGCGGTTCGGCACCCCGAACCGGCTCACGATGCCCCTGATGAACTTGACCGCGGAGCCCGCGGGGATGGTGCGGACGGCCTCCACTTCAGCCCACTTGGTGAACTTGTCCACGGTGACGTAGAGGTAGCGGTAGCCCCCTGGCACCCGAGGGAACGGGCCCAGGATGTCCAGCCCCCAGACTGCGAACGGCCATGAAAGGGGTATAGTCTGCAGGCCTCCGGCCGGCTGATGGATTTGCTTGGCGTGGAACTGGCAGGCCTCACAAGCTTTCACCAGCTCTACGGCGTCATTGAGTGCGGTAGGCCAATAAAACCCGTTGCGGAACGCCTTGCCGACGAGGGTCCGCGATGATGAGTGGTGCCCGCAGTCTCCGCCGTGTATGTCCTCCAGTAGTTCCTTTCCTTGCTCCCTAGAGATGCAGCGCAGGGATACATCGTTTGGTCGCTTCCGGTAGAGCTCTCCATCCTTGATGCAGTACGCCGTGGCCTGCCGTGCCACACGCTCTGCGTCCTCCTCCTTCTCCGGTAAGGTCCCTTGTGTTAAGTAGCTCCAGAGCTTCGTGATCCAGCACCCCTCCTGAGGTTCCACCGTCAAGAGTAGGCGTGCTCCCGAGGCCGGGCCACAGATCGGGGCTCCTGAGGCAGGTGGCTGGGGGAGCTCCTCCCGAGGTTGAGCCGTGTTTGACAACGACGGCAAGGCTGAGGGCTTGAAGAGCCGCTCCTCGAAGACACCAGGCTCCTGAGGCAACCGCCTGGACGCCCGTTTGGTGATGTCGTCGGCCTCCTGATTGGTGCCACGGGGTACATGCTGCAACTCCAACCCCCAGAACTGTTTGTCCATCCGGCGGACCTCCACAAGGTAGGCTTCCATGTGCTCGTCTTTTGGCTCGTACACCTTGTTGGAGAAGTTTACGAGGAGCTGTGAATCGCCCTTAATGGTAAGGCGCTTCACCCCCAGGGTTGCCGCGGCCTTCAGGCCCGCTATTAGACCCTTGTATTCTGCTATGTTGTTGGAGACCTTTTCACCTTGTTGGAAGCAGAGCTGTACGGCGTAGTAGAGCTTGTCCTGAGTGGGCGATATAAGCACCGCTCCAGCCCCAGCACCATGTCTGGAGAACGCCCCGTCAAAGTGCATGACCCAGCCTTCGGGCGCCTCGCTCCCCGGGAAGAGGGACCGATCCTCGTCGGCCTCGAGGCCTGGTGCCTCCGTCCATTCTGCCACAAAATCCGCCAATGCTGCTCCTTTGCTGACCCTGGTTGTGCTGAATTCGAGCTAAAACACCTGCAGCTCTATGTTCCACTCTGCGACCCTTTCGGCTGAGTTAGGGCTCCTGAGCACCCTCTCCAGGGGGTATGACGAGACGACTTTGATGGGGTGAGCCTGGAAGTAGTGACGCAGCTTGCGCGAGGCTATCAGTAGCGCGAGGAGGAGCTTCTGAGGCATTGGGTACCGTGCCCTCACGTCCCGTAGCACCGTGCTGACAAAGTAAACTGGGTGCTCGATAAGACTGGGAGCATCTGGGGTTGCCGCGCCCTCGGGAGGTGGGGGCACCTCACGAGGCGTCGCGGCCTCGGGAAGTGGACTACACGGTCGAGTGGCCTTTCCTGCCCCCGGTGCATTTCCCAGCTGCTGACCCTCCTCAGCTGTGGTTGTGGCTCCTGCAGGCTTTCCTTGTCCCCGTTTTGTCCTGCCCCGGGCTGCCGCTGCAGCCTTGACTTTGCATTCCTCCCTAACCGCCACCAGGGCTGCGCTGGCGGAGTAGGGTGTGGCGGCGAGGTATAGTAGCAGGGCTCCTGGGTGCGTGGCGCTACCATGACTGGGGGACTGGTCAGGTACCTCTTGAGATCTTGAAACGCCTTATCTGCTTCTTCAGTCCACTCAAAGGTCCCTTTCTTCTTCATCAGTTGGAAGAAAGGCAGCGCTCGCTCCCCCAGTTTGGAGATGAAGCGCCCTAGCGTGGTCACGCGCCCCGTGAGCTTCTGCATTTCTCTGAGGGTCTTTGGCGGGCTCATGTCCTCGACCTCTTTGACCTTCTCGGGGTTGGCCTCGATGCCACAATGGGACACGAGGAATCCCAAGAGCTTACCCGAGGGGACGCCAAACACACATTTCTCCGGGTTGAGCCATAGGTTTACTGCGTCGAGGCTCGCGAAGGTCTCCTCCAGGTCTTGTATAAGGGTCTTGGCCTCCCGAGATTTTACTACAATGTCATCAACGTAGGCTTCAACATTCTTTCCGAGCTGCTGGCCCAAGGTGATGTGCATCAGTCGCTAAAAGGTTGCCCCTGCATTACGCAGCCCGAATGGCATGCATGTATAACAGTATACCCCGCATGTGGTCAAGAAGGCGGTCTTCTCAACGTCTTCCACTGCCATCTTGATCTGGTGATACCCGGAGAAGGCGTCCAGGAAGCATAGCAGGTCGCACTTTGCAGTGGAGTCGACAATCTGGTCGATGCGGGGGAGCAGGAACGGATCTTGCGGGCATGCCTTGTTGAGGTTGGTGAAGTCGACACACATGCGTTCTTTCCCCCCCTTCTTGGGCACAACGACAGGGTTGGCCAACCAATCCGGGTATCGGACCTCGCGAATGACCCCGGTGGCCTCTAGCTTGCGAGTCTCTTGGGCGATGAAAGCCTGCTTCTCCGTGGACTGCCACCTGGCCTTCTGCTTCACGGGGCGTACATTTGGGCATACGTTGAGGTGGTGCTCGATGACGCTTCTGGGGATCCCCGCCAGCTGATCCGGCTCCCAAGCAAATACCTTCTTGTTCGAGCGCAGGAACTTGACCAAGGCCTCCTCCTGCTCGGGCTCAAGGTTGGCGCCTATGGTGAAAGTGGCACTGGAGGACCCGTCCTCATCGACGGGTATCTGCTTGGTCTCTGCCTTGTCCTGGGTGAACAACTGCTTCTTCTTGGCGGGCGCAGCCCCCTTGGGCTCAGGGGCCTCCGCGTTGGCGGGCCGTGCCGACGCCGCTGTCTTGAAGGCGAGCTCAAGTACTCGCAGGGCGTCCCCGGTGTCCCCGCGCACCGTGAGGGTAACATTGCTCCAGGGCATCTTCATGAGGTTGTACGCTGGATGCGTGGCGGCCATGAACTGGGCCAGTGCCGGGTAGCCGAGGATGGCGTTGTAAGGAAGGCCGATGGGGCCGATGTCGAAGTCGACCGTCTCCGTGCGGAAGTTGTCGTAGGTGCCGAAGGTCACCGGGAGCCGGATCTGCCCCAGGGAGCCGGATGATCCGCCCCCGGTGCTAACCCGGCGGGCAAAAGGCTTGATGTGGCGACTTGTGGGCAGCGCCTGCGAGCCGCCCAGGAGGGCCGCAACGACCGGAGGCGTCGGTGCCGCGGTGCAGTTGCTCTGTCGCGTAGGCGGACGCTGGGGTGGTGCTTGGAGCTCGTTTCCCGCCGAGCCGGTGGTGGTGTTGTCGGCGGGCCGCGGGGGATGACGAGAGCGCCCGCCGGCGAGGGCCGCCGGGGCGGCGCGAGCCCGGCTGGCGCCACGCATGGTTGCGGCAACCGAAGGAGGGCGGAGCCGTGGAAGACGGGTCCCGGCGCACCCCTACCTGGCGCGCCAAATGTCGGATTTCAGGTTCCGGCAGACCCTTAAGGTTCGAACAGTGGGGTGCGCGCGGAAATCTCGCCTTCAACCTCTCCGCCTCGAGGGGATCTAAACTACTAAAAGAACTGCACGAAAGACACAAGATTTATACTGGTTCGGGCCACCGATGTGGTGTAATACCCTACTCCAGTGTGTGGCGGGTGGATTGCCTTCTGGGGCTGGTGTGGATGAATAGTACAAGGAAGAATAGCCTCGCGAGGGTCTATTCTTGGCTGCGGCGATGAACTGCTATGAAGAGTTCAGTCGCCTTTCTCTCTCTTTCTCTCTCAGATCCCGGATCGAGCGACCAGGAATCGGACCCCTTGCTATGTTGGTGGCTAGTCCTATTTATAGAGGCCCTGGTCCTCTCCCCAAATATTGAGCAGGAAGGGATCCAACAATGGCGGGCTAATTTGAAGGGGGACAGCGAGTACATCTATCCTAACAAAAGCAGTCTTCGCCTGCCAAAGGCTCTGGTGATGATGCCGCGCTGGGCTCCATGGTGACCTCCGTCTCGCAGTCCTCCTGGCCTTGGTCTCGTTGCACCGAAGTGGCAACCTTTGCCTGATGCCTCGGTACTCCGCTGATACGCTTGCTCCCTTTGCACCAAAGAGGAAAGAGGGGCGCTGCGCACGATGGCACCCGCCTGGTGCCCCGTGTCGTCATGGCTTGCATCATGGGCACCTCGCGAGGTACCCTGCCTTGAACTCTCCGCCTCCTCGCGAGCCAGCCTGACGAGGCTGTGCCGTGTCGTCCGCCTCGCGAGGCTAGGCCCCTCGCGAGGGTCTTGAGCCTCGTGTTGGTGAAGATGGGCTGCGCTGGGCCCCCACTTGAGGCACGCCGCAGGCCGCAGGCAGGCAAGTCTGGGGACCCCCATTCCCAGAACGCCGACACTCCCTAGACCCCCTCCCCCTCCTCTGCTCTCTCCCGCAGCACCACCGAGTGCGTTCGTCACCGCCGCTCGCGATAGCCATGGCCACCATCTCTGATACACCCCCTGAAGCTGCCCACAAGCTCCGCCTCGTTCCTCTCTTCCTCCTCACCGAGCCTCCCGACGCTAGAAGCCCCGAAAAACGTCACCGACATCGTCGTGTTCATCGTCGGGCACCGGAGATCGTCGCCACCAATTAGTCATCCACAGGGCTTCCTCGAGCACACTGGCCATCCCTACGGCACCGTTGTGATCCCCCGAGCATTTTCCCCCTCTCCCTGCAGTCAATCCCCTCCTCTAGCCAGCCTAGCCACCGGACCCGAGAGGACCCGCCGCCGTGGTTCCACACCGGCGTGGCCTAGGCCACCGCAGCTCGCGTCCATGAGCGCCACCTTGCTCAGAAAGCTCCCAGGAGCCCAAAACTGCCGTCCGTTTGACCTCGCATGCACCGTAGCGTCTTAGCCGTCAAGACCGTACTCCAGCCGCTGTCGTGAGCTCGTTCCCGGCGAGCTCCGGCCACCCCAGCTGCTGCCGCCTGTTGCAATGGATGCGCTCGAGTCCTGGCGTTCCGTAGCTGCAACCGGCACTCAAAACCATTCCCCCTAGCGTATTTCTGTGGCGTCTCCGTCATCGGTTTTGGTCACCGCCGGTGAACTCCAACGAAGCCGAGGTGGCGCCACCATTAGCCACTAATGGCACTCAAATTAACCCCCACAGCCACTAACCGGTGGGCCCAGCTCCTCTAACGATTTTGGTTAGGTTTAACTAAAGTCACTAATTATGACTGAACCTATGACACATGGGTCCCAGCGTTAGGTTTGACCTGGGCTGACACTGTTGACCTGATGACGTCAGGCTGACACAGTAAATCAGTTTTTGGATTAATAATAATCCAGGAAATTCCAAAAATGTTCTAAACCTCTTAAAATCATAGAAAATCAATCGTAACTCCAAATGAAACAAATTATATATGAAAAATTATCAGAAAAATTCAAGGAATCCATCTATACCATTTTCATGCATGTTTGAACAATGTTTGTCATCTGTTTTGGACAAAACAAATAAAGGGCATTTAAATAATCATATATGGAGTTGTAATTTGAATCATGTATTCAAACCAACTTCATTTAAATCATAGCTAGACGCATTAGCTCAAATCACAGCATATTGCCATGTCATGATCATGCATCATATTGTGGCATTGCATTGATTGTGTTCTTTCTCAGTTGCCGGTGTTTGTCCCCTCTCGATACACGTGGTTCCGACGATGAGATCGATGAAACCGATGAAGAACTATACTATCTTCAGAAGTGCCAGGCAAGCAAAACCCCCTTGTTCATTCCGATACAATCCCACTCTCTCGCTCCTGCTCTCTTTTACCGCATTAGGACAACAATGATTCAACTGTTACATGCTGCGGTAGTTGAACCCCTTTCCTCTACATGACCTGTCATTGCCACAGTAAATAGATGAAACCCACTAGCATGAGTAGGAGTTGTTTGAGCCATGATATGCCTACTCATTCATGCTTGTTGTCATGCCTGCTACTGCTTAGAGTTGAGTCAGGTCTGATTCATCAGGAATGAATTGGAACGTGGTGAACATGTCCTACTATTGAGAGCTAAGTGTGTGAACACAATTTGGTAAAGGTAGCGGTGGGAGGCCATGTAGGAGTACATGGTGGGTTGTCTCATTGCAGCCATTCTCAGGAACTGAGTTCTGTGTTTGTGATCCATGAACAGTTACTACCACACATTGGGTTCCGGTAACTCGGCCCCTCTCGGCTTATTAATCAACTCGATCTCTGTCCAGGAGTTGCAACTAGTTTCTGGTGTTTGTAGGTAGTGTTAGTAGTCTACCAAGTGGCACCCGGTACAGGTGGGCTTGGGACAGACTAGGCACAGTGGCACGGTGTACCAATTGGCACCCGCATGGTGGGATTGGGAACCCTCCACACATCATTTGGGGTCGTGAGCGACAGCCCGGCCGGATCTCCTTGTGGATGGAACCTGAATAGGCGATAAACCTGGACGAGAGACTTGTGTGGTTAGTCAGGTCGTGGCCGACACCCTCGCCCGGCTTCCGCTTGAAGGTTGCCGAGGTACATGACATGTATAGGGCGATAAGTGGCGAGAGTGTGTGTGAAGAAGTACACCCCTGCAGCGTTATTATTATCTATTCGAATAGCTGGATTCCTCGGATATGGGAACTTGGACCCCTTGCATAGTTCATAGACAAGTGAAAGTGGATACTCTAAAATGTGCAAGATAAGCGTGAGTCCTATGGATGGCCTTTTCGTAGGGAGATGGGAGCGGATCCATAGTGGAGTATTAATATGGTGAATATCTGGACTCGTGTGCGCCACCTCAAAAGAGTTACTTGCAGTCATAGTTCAGGTTGGCCACTGAGTCAAAAGCTGGCTTGCTGCAGTCAAACTCCACCACTCCCTTTGTTGATACTGATGCATATGTAGCTAGTTCTGATGTAAGTCTTGCTGGGTACATTTGTACTCACGTTTGCTTAATTTATGTTTTGCAGAGAGACTTCAGTCTTGCTAGTTGTTCCGTGTGGACTTCGACGTTTAGCTTGATACCTCAGTTACGATCTTGTGCCCTCGGCAGGATCTGATAGATAGTCAGGCTTCTCAGCCTTTTTCATTTGTAGAAGTCTGTACTCAGACATGTTAAGCTTATGCTTGTGCTTTGACTTGTATGCTCTGAATGTTGGGTCATAAGACCCATGTTTGTATTATCTGGCTCCTCGGAGCCTAGTGGATAAATACTTGAGTCGTAGAGTTATGTTGTGATGCCATGTTGTATTTTCACATATCGAGCATATTGTGTATATGATTGAAATGATTGGTATGTGAGGGATCCGACAACCTAGTTGTTTATCCTTGGTAGCCTCTCTTATGGGGAAAGGTAGTCTTGTGCTTCCATGAGCCATAGTAGTCCGCTACAGCCCGGTTCATCGGAGTCCTGCTAGCCCAACACTACTGCTCCGGAACACTTGACTGGCCGGCATATGATTCACTTTGTTCCTGTATCCGTCCCTTAGGGGAAATGTCACGCGGTGACATCCGGAGTCCTGCTAGCCTGCTACAGCCCGGGGTACCCGGAGTCCTGTTAGCCCAGTTGCTACAGCCCGGATTCACACGCTGCTGACCGACATGCTCGATGTTGATTCGTGTATGCCTGTCCCCGTAAGTTAGTGCCACTTTGGGTTCACGACTAGTCATGTCGGCCCGGGTTCTTTGTCATATGGATGCTAGCGACACTATCATATACATGAGCCAAAAGGCGCAACCGGTCCTAGGCCATGGTAAGGCGACACCCGTGGGGATACCGTGCGTGAGGCCACAAAGTGATATGAGGTGTTACAGGCTAGATCGGTGTGACTTAGAATCAGGGTCCTGACACTATGTGTTAATGCTTTGGTCCGGTACTGTATTAAAAGGAGGCCTTAATATCCCTTAGTTTCCAATAGGACCCCGCTGCCACGGGAGGGTAGGACAAAAGATGTCATGCAAGTTCTTTTCCATAAGCACGTATGACTATATTCGGAATACATCCCTACATTACATTGATGAACTGGAGCTAGTTCCGTGTCACCCTAGGTTATGACTGTTACATGATGAACCACATCTGGCATAATTCTCCATCACCGATCCATTGCCTACGAGCTTTCCATATATTGTTCTTCGCTTATTTACTTTTCCGTTGCTATTGTTATCATCATTATAAAACACCAAAAATATTAATTTTGCTACCGTTACCTTTTACCACCGTTACCACTACTATCATATTACTTTGCTACTAAACCCTTTGCTGCAGATATTAAGTTTCCAGGTGTGGTTGAATTGACAACTCAGCTGCTAATACTTGAGAATATTCTTTGGCTCCCCTTGTGTCGAATCAATAAATTTGGGTTGAATACTCTACCCTCAAAAACTGTTGCGATCCCTTATACTTGTGGGTTATCAAGACTATTTTCTGGCGCCATTGCTAGGGAGCATAGCTCTATTCTTTGAGTCACTTAGGATTTATATATGCTTATCATTATGAAGAACTTAAAAGATCTAAGAACCAAGATTTATCTCTCAACCACGAGGGGAGGTAAGGAACTGCCATCTAGCTCTGCACTTGATTCACCTTCTGCTTTGAGTAAGCTGGCGACACCTAAACCTGCTTATGCTATTAATTCTGATATGTCGCATGTTATTGATGATGGCACTTCTACTATGCATGATACTTATGATGAAACTATTTCTATGCTTGATACTACTGTGCCACTTGGTGAATTTCTTGATGAACAACTTGCTAGGGCTAGAGATAATGAAATTATTGAAACTGATAATAATGATGAAAGTGATGATGAAGATTCTCCCCCTAGATATGAATTACCTGTTGTGCCTGAGGGCTATGTTATGGATGAAGAAACTGCTAGAGACTTTCTTGCTTGCAATGATAGGAGTGATCTTAAGAAATTATTAGCTAAGCTGAAACAAAAAACTCTGAATGCTAGAATGAAATATGATCCTGCTTATGCTACTTCACCTATCTTTGTTACTGATAAGGATGATGATTTCTCTGTTGATCCTGAGACAATTACTTCAGTTGAATCTGATCCGTTCTATGGCTATGAATCTCAAGCTGTTGTGGTACATCTTACTAAATTAAATGATATAGCTACCATGTTCACTAATGATGAGAAAAGTCGCTATTATTATATCCTTAAATTATTTCCGTTCTCATTAAAGGGTGATGCTAAGATATGGTTTAATTCTCTTGATCCTGGTTGTGTGCGTAGTCCCCAGGATATGATTTATTACTTCTCTGCTAAATATTTCCCCGCTCTGCTTTAAGGAACATATATAATTTTTTGCAAATTGAAGAAGAGAGTCTCCCACAAGCTTGGGGGAGGCTTCTCCAATTACTTAATGCTTTGCCTGATCATCCTCTTAAGAAAAATGAAATACTTGATATCTTTTATAATGGACTAACCGATGCTTCCAGAGACCACCTGGATAGTTGTGCTGGTTGTGTTTTCAGGGAAATAACACCAGATGAAGCAGAAATTTTATTGAATAATATGCTGACCAATGAAAATAATTGGACACTTCCTGATCCATTTCCTGAACCAACTCCTAAGCCAACTCCGAAGAAAAGGGGTATTCTATTTCTCAGTCCTGAAGATATGCAAGAGGCAAAGAAATCTATGAAAGAAAAAGGCATTAAAGCTGAAGATGTTAAGAATTTACCTCCTATTGAAGAAATACATGGTCTTAATTTACCACCTGTTGAAGAAATACATGGTCTTGATAACCCGACACATGTAGTAATGGTAAATTCTCTCTATAGATATGATAAAGCTGAAATCCCATTTATTAAGTTTGCTAGCCCATGCTTAGATGAGTTTGATAACTTTATTGTTAAACAAGAAAACTTCAATGCTTATTTTGGTAGAGAATTAAAATGCAATGCTGATATGCTTGAGCACTTGGGTGATTATATGGCTAATGTTAAAGGTGAACTTAAACTTATTAGTAAACATGCTTCTATGTTTACCACTCAAGTAGAACAAGTACTTAAAGCTCAGAATGATTTGCTCAATGAATTGAATAGTAAGAAAAATGATAATGCAGTTAGAGTTATGACTAGTGGTGGTAAAATGTCTCAGGAACCCTTGTATCCTGAGGGCCATCCTAAGAGAATTGAACAATATTCTCAGAGAAATAATATTGACGCACCTAGTCCATCTAAGAGGAAGAAAAAGAAAAATGATAGGACTTTGCATGCTGCTAGTGAATCTGTTATTGACACACCTGAGAATCCTAATGATATCTCCATTTCTGATGCTGAAACACAATCTGGTAATGAGCATGAACCTAGTAAAAATGTTAATAATGATGTTCATGTTGATGCTCAACCTAGTAATGACAATGAAGTAGAGATTCAACCTACTGTTGATCTTGATAACCCACAATCAAAGAATCAACGTTATGATAAGAGAGACTTTGTTGCTAGGAAGCACGATAAAGAAAGAGAACCATGGGTTCAGAAACCCATGCCTTTTCCTCCCAAACCATCAAAGAAAAAGGATGATGAGGATTTTGAGCGCTTTGCAGAAATGATTAGACCTATCTTTTTGCGTATGTGTTTGACTGATATGCTTAAAATGAATCCTTATGCTAAGTACATGAAAGAAATTGTTAGTAATAAAAGAAAGATAGCGGAAGCTGAAATTTCCACCATGCTTGCTAATTATACTTTTAAGGGTGGAATACCTAAGAAATAAGGAGATCCCGGTGTACCAACTATACCATGCTCCAGTAAAAGAAACTATGTTAAAACTGTTTTATGTGATCTTGGAGCCGGTGTTAGTGTTATGCCTCTCTCTTTATATCGTAGACTTGATTTGAATAAGTTGACACCTATTGAAATATCTTTGCAAATGGCTGATAAATCAACTGCTATACCTGTCGGTATTTGTGAGGATGTGCCTGTTCTGGTTACAAACGTTACTATTTTAACGGACTTTGTTATTCTTGATATTCCCGAGGACGATTGTATGTCTATTATTCTTGGAAGACCCTTTTTGAATACTATAGGGGCTTTTATTGATTGCAACAAAGGCAATGTCACTTTTCATGTTAATGGTAGTGAGCATACGGTACACTTTCCGAGGAAACAACCTCAAGTCCACAGTATCAACTCTATTGGAAAAATTCCATCGATTATTTTTGGAGGTTTTGAATTTCCTCTTCCTACTGTCAAGAAGAAATATGACATTCTTATTGTTGGGGATGTGCATATCCCCGTTGAGGTAACCTAGTGTTATTCCAAAATTCTCCAGTTCGATGTTATTCGGAATGAGTTTGTTAACAAGACCTGATCAACCTTGTTATTGGATTCCGTTTGATGAGCATGAGACGGATGAATTTAGAAAACACAACTCTCTATACCCTCTTTTTACTTTCTGTTATTTATATTAAATAAAGCAAAAAAGTAATTTCTGTCTATTTTCTGAATTATCAATGCAATAAAAAATACCCCAAAAATTAAAGTTCTCCAAATGCCCTGAAATTTAAATATGATTCTTTTCTAGAATATTTGAGAATATCTGGCACTGAGAACACAACAGGGGGATCAAGTGTTGCGGAACGTAGTAATTTCAAAAAAATTCCTACGCACACACAGGATCATGGTGATGCATAGCAACGAGAGGGGAGAGTGTCGTCCACTTACCCTTGTAGACCATTAAGCGGAAGCATTATGACAACGCAGTTGATGTAGTCATACGTCATCACGATCGACCGATCCTTAGTACCAAACGTACGGCACCTCCGCATTCAGCTCACGTTCAGCTCGGTGACGTCCCGCGAACTCATGATCCAGTAGAGCTCGGGGAAGAGTTTCGTCAGCATGACAGTGTGGTGACGATGTTGATGAAGCTACCACAGCAGGGCTTCACCTAAACACCGCTACAGTATGACCGAGGTGGATTATGGTGGAGGGGGGCACCGCACACGGTTGTGAGAGATCTTTGTGATCAACTTTGTGTGTCTAGAGGTGCCCTTGCCCCTGTATATAAAGGAGCAAGGGGGAGGCCGGCCGGCCCTTGTTGGCGCACCAGGAGGAGGAATCCTCCTCCTAGTAGGAGTAGGATTCCTCCCTTTCCTACTCCTACTAGGAGGGGGAAAGGATGGGAGAGAAAGAGAAGGAAAGGGGGGCGCCGCTCCCCTCTCCTAGTCCAATTCGGAAAGAGGGGAGGGGGCGCGCTGCCTGCCCTAGGCCGACTCCTCTCTCTTTCCCTTATGTCTCAACAAGGCCCATTAGCCCCCGGGGGGTTCCGGTAACCCCTCCGGTACTCCGGTAAAATCCCGATTTTACCTGGAACTCTTCCGATGTCCAAATGTAGGCTTCCAATATATCAATCTCTATGTCTCGACCATTTCGAGACTCCTCGTCATGTCCATGATCATATCCAGGACTCCGAACTACCTTCGGTACATCAAAACATATAAACTCATAAAACCGATCATCATAGAACTTTAAGCGTGCGGACCCTACGGGTTCGAGAACTATGTAGACATGACCGAGACATGTCTCCGGTCAATAACCAATAGCGGAACCTGGATGCTCATATTGGTTCCTACATATTCTACAAAGATCTTTATCAGTCAAACCGCATAACACTATACGTTGTTCTCTTTGCAATCGGTATGTTACTTGCCCGAGATTCGATCGTCGGTATCCCAATACCTAGTTCAATCTCGTTACCGGCAAGTCTCTTTACTCGTTTCGTAATGCACTATCCCGGAACTAACTCATTAGTTGCATTGCTTGCAAGTCTTATAGTGATGTGCATTACCGAGAGGGCCCAGAGATACCTCTCCGACAATCATAGTGACAAATCCTAATCTTGATCTATGCCAACTCAACAAGTACCATCGGAGACACCTGTAGAGCACCTTTATAATCACCCAGTTATGTTGTGACGTTTGGTAGCACACAAAGTGTTCCTTCGGTATTCGGGAGTTGCATAATCTCATAGTCATAAGAACATGTATAAGTCATGAAGAAAGCAATAGCAGTAAACAGAAACGATCAAGTGCTAAGCTAACGGAATGGGTCAAGTAAATCACATCATTCTCCTAATGATGTGATCCCATTGATCAAATAATAACTCATGTCTATGGTTTGGAAACTTAACCATCTTTGATCAATGAGCTAGTCAAGTAGAGGCATACTAGTGACACTATGTTTGTCTATGTATTCACACATGTATTATGTTTCGGGTTAATACAATTCTAGCATGAATAATAAACATTTATCATGAAATAAGGAAATAAATAATAACTTTATTATTGCCTCTAGGGCATATTTCCTTCAGTCTCCCACTTGCACTAGAGCCAATAATCTAGATTACATAGTAATGATTTTAACACCCATGGAGCCTTGGTGCAGATCATATTTTGCTCGTGGAAGAGGCTTAGTCAACGGGTCTGCAACATTCAGATCCGTATGTATCTTGAAAATCTCTATGTCTCCCACCTGGACTTGACCCCAGATGGAGTTGAAGCGTCTCTTGATGTGCTTGGTTCTCTTGTGAAATCTGGATTCCTTTGCCAAGGAAATTGCACCCGTATTGTCACAGAAGATTTTCATTGGACCCGATGCACTAGGTATGACACCTAGATCGGATATGAACTCCTTCATCCAGACTCCTTCATTCGCTGCTTCCGAAGCAGCAATGTACTCCGCTTCACATGTAGATCCAGCCACCACGCTCTGTTTAGAACTGCTCCAACTGACAGCTCCACCGTTTAATATAAACATGTATCCGGTTTGCGATTTAGAATTGTCCAGATCAGTGTCAAAGCTTGCATCAACGTAACCATTTCCGATGAGAACTTTTTCACCTCCATAAACGAGAAACATATCCTTGGTCCTTTTCAGGTACTTCAGGATGTTCTTGACCACTGTCCAGTGATCCACTCCTGGATTACTTTGGTACCTCCCTGCTAGGCTAATAGCAAGACACACGTCAGGTCTGGTACACAGCATTGCATACATTATAGAGCCTATGGCTGAAGCTTAGGGAACATTTTTCATTTTCTCTCTATCTTCTGCAGTGGTCGGGCATTGAGTCTTACTCAACTTCACACCTTGTAACACATGCAAGAACCCTTTCTTAGCTTGATCCATTTTGAACTTCTTCAAAACTTTATCAAGGTATGTGCTTTGTGAAAGTCCAATTGAGCGTCTTGATCTATCTCTATAGATCTTGATTCCCAATATATAAGCAACTTCACCGAGGTCTTTCGTTGAAAAACTCTTATTCAAGTATCCTTTTATGCTATCCAGAAATTATATATCATTTCCAATCAATAACATGTCATCCACATATAATATTAGAAATGCTACAGAGCTCCCACTCACTTTCTTGTAAATACAGACTTCTCCAAAAGTCTGTATAAAACCATATGCTTTGATCACACTATCAAAACATTTATTCCAACTCCGAGAGGCTTGCACCAGTCCATAAATGGATCGCTGGAGCTTGCACACTTTGTTAGCTCCCTTTGGATCGATAAAACCTTCAGGTTGCATCATATACAACTCTTCTTCCAGAAATCCATTCAGGAATGCAGTCTTTTCATCCATTTGCCAAATTTCATAATAATAAAACACGGCAATTGCTAAGATGATTCGAACGGACTTAAGCATCACTATGGGTGATAAGGTCTCATCGTAGTCAACTCCTTGAACTTGTCGAAAACCTTTCGCAACAAGTCGAGCTTTGTAGATAGTAACATTACCGTCAGCGTCTGTCTTCTTCTTGAAGATCCATTTATTCTCGATGGCTTTCCGATCATCGGACAAGTCAACCAAAGTCAACACTTTGTTCTCATACATGGATCCCATCTCAGATTTCATGGCCTGAAGCCATTTTGCAGAATCTGGGCTCATCATCGCTTCCTCATAGTTTGTAGGTTCGTCTTGGTCAAGTAACATGACTTCCAGAACAGGATTACCGTACCACTCTGGTGCAGATCTTTCTCTGGTTGACCTACGAGGTTCGGTAGTAACTTGATCTGAAGTTTCATGATCATCATCATTAGCTTCCTCACTAATTGGTGTAGGTGTCACAGGAACTGGTTTCTGTGATGAACTACTTTCCAATAAGGGAGTAGGTACATTACCTCATCAAGTTCTACTTTCCTCCCACTCACTTCTTTCGAGAGAAACTCCTTCTCTAGAAGGGATCCATTCTTAGCAACGAATATCTTGCCTTCGGATCTGTGATAGAAGTGTACCAATAGTTTCCTTTGGGTATCCTCTGAAGACACATTTCTCCGATTTGGGTTCGAGCTTATCAGTTTGAAGCTTTTTCACATAAGCATCGCAGCCCCAAACTTTAAGAAACGACAACTTTGGTTTCTTTCCAAACCATAGTTCATAAGGCGCCGTCTCAAAAGATTTTGATGGTGCCCTATTTAACGTGAATGCGGCCGTCTCTAAAGCATAACCCCAAAACAATAGCGGTAAATCAGTAAGAGACATCATAGATCGAACCATATCTAGCAAAGCACGATTACGACGTTCGGACACACCATTACGCTATGGTGTTCCGGGTGGCGTGAGTTGCGAAACTATTCCGCATTGTTTCAAATGTATACCAAACTCATAACTCAAATATTCTCCTCCACGATCAGATTGTAGAAACTTTATTTTCTTGTTACGATGATTTTCCACTTCACTCTAAAATTCTTTGAACTTTTCAAATGTTTCAGACTTATGTTTCATTAAGTAGATATACCCATATGTTCTTAAATCATCTGTGAAGGTGAGAAAATAACGATACCCTCCGCGAGCCTCAATATTCATCAGACCACATACATCAGTATGTATGATTTCCAACAAATCTGTTGCTCGCTCCATAGTTCCGGAGAACGGCGTTTTAGTCATCTTGCCCATAAGTAATGGTTCGCAAGTACCAAATGATTCATAATCAAGTGATTCCAAAAGTCCATCAGTATGGAGTTTCTTCGTGCGCTTTATACCAATATGACCCAAACGACAGTGCCACAAATAAGTTGCACTATCATTATCAACTCTGCATCTTTTGGCTTCAAGATTATGAATATGTGTATCACTACTATTGAGATTCAACAAAAATAGACCACTCTTTAAGGGTGCATGACCATAAAAGATATCACTCATATAAATAGAACAACCATTATTCTTAGATTTAAATGAATAACCGTCTCGCATCAAACAAGATCCAGATATAATGTTCATGCTTAACGCTGGCACCAAATAACAATTATTTAGGTCTAAAACTAATCCCAAAGGTAGATGTAGAGGTAGCGTGCCGACGGTGATCACTTCGACTTTGGAACCATTTCCCACACGCATCGTCACCTCGTCCTTAGCCAGTCTTTGCTTAATCCATAGTCCCTATTTCAAGTTGCAAATATTAGCAACAGAACCAGTATCAAATACCTAGGTGCTACTGCGAGCTCTGGTAAGGTACACATCAATAACATGTATATCACATATACCTTTGTTCACCTTGCCATCCTTCTTATCCGCCAAATACTTGGGGCAGTTCCGCTTCCAGTGACCAGTCTGTTTGCAGTAGAAGCACTCAGTCTTAGGCTTAGGTCCAGACTTGGGTTTCTTCTCCTGAGCAGCAACTTGTTTCCTGTTCTTCTTGAAGTTCCCCTTATTCTTTCCTTTGGCCTTTTTCTTGAAACGGGTGGTCTTGTTGACCATCAACAATTGATGCTCCTTCTTGATTTCTACCTCCACAGCTTTTAGCATCACGAAGAGCTCGGGAATTGTCTTATTCATCCCTTGCATATTGTAGTTCATCACGAAGCTTTTGTAGCTTTGTGGCAGTGATTGAAGAACTCTATCAATTACACTATCAATAGGAAGATTAACTCCCAGTTGAGTTAAGTGATTATGATACCCAGACATTTTGAGTATATGCTCACTGATAGAACTATTCTCCTCCATCTTGCAGCTATAGAACTTATTGGTGACTTCATATCTCTCAATCCGGGCATTTGCTTGAAATATTAACTTCAACTCCTAGAACATCTCATATGCTCCATGACGTTCAAAACGTCGTTGAAGTCCCGGTTCTAAGCCGTAAAGCATGGCACACTGAATTATCGAGTAGTCATCAACTTTGCTCTACTAGACGTTTAGAACATCTGGTGTTGCTCCTGCAGCAGGTTTGGCACTTAGCGGTGCTTCCAGGACGTAATTCTTCTATGCAGCAATGAGGATAATCCTCAAGTTACGGACCTAGTCCTTGTAATTGCTACCATCATCTTTCAACTTTGCTTTATCAGGGAACGCATTAAAATTCAACAAAACAACAGCACGGGCCATCTATCTACAACAAGATAGATAAGCAAAATACTATCAGGTACTAAGTTCATGATAAATTTAAGTTCAATTAATCATATTACTTAAGAACTTCCACTTAGATAGACATCCCTCTAATCATCTAAGTGATCATGTGATCCATATCAACTAAACCATAACCGATCATCACGTGAAATGGAGTAGTTTTCAATGGTGAACATCATTATGTTGGTCATATCTACTATATCATCCACGCTCGACCTTTTGGTCTCAGTGTTCCTAGGCCATATCTACATATGCTAGGCTCGTCAAGTTTAACCCGAGTATTCTGCTTGTGCAAAGCTGTCTTGCACCCGTTGTAGATGGATGTAGAGCTTATCACACCCGATCATCACGTGGTGTCTCGGCACGAGAACTTTGGCAACGGTGCATACTCAGGGAGAACACTTTTATCTTGAAATTTAGTGAGAGATCATCTTATAATGCTACCGTCAAACAAAGCAGAATAAGATGCATAAAGGATAAACATCACATGCAATCAATGTAAGTGATATGATATGGCCATCATCATCTTGTGCTTGTGATCTCCATCTCTAAAGCACCGTCATGATCACCATCATCACCGGCGTGACACCTTGATCTCCATCGTAGCATCGTTGTCGTCTCGCCAACTATTGCTTCTACGACTATCGCTACCGCTTAGTGATAATGTAAAGCAATTACAGGGCGATTGCATTGCATACAATAAAGCGACAACCATATGGCTCCTGCCAGTTGCCGATAACTCCATTACAAAACATGATCATCTCATACAATAAATATAGCATCATGTCTTGACCATATCACATCACAACATGCCCTGCAAAAAAGTTAGATGTCCTCTACTTTGTTGTTGCAAGTTTTACGTGGCTGCTACGGGCTGAGCAAGAACCGTTCTTACCTACACATCAAAACCACAACGATTGTTCGTCAAGTTAGTGCTGTTTTAACCTTCTCAAGGACCGGGCGTAGCCACACTCGGTTCAACTAAAGTTGGAGAAACTGACACCCGCCAGCCACCTATGTGCTAAGCACGTCGATAGAACCAGTCTCATGTAAGCGTACGCGTAATGTCGGTCCGGGCCGCTTCATCCAACAATACCGCCGAACCAAAGTATGACATGCTGGTAAGCAGTATGACTTGTATCGCCCACAACTCACTTGTGTTCTACTCGTGCATATAACATCTATGCATAAAACCAGTCTCGGATGCCACTGTTGGGGAACGTAGTCATTTAAAAAAAATTCCTACACACACAGGATCATGGTGATGCATAGCAACGAGAGGGGAGAGTGTCGTCCATGTACCCTTATAGATCATTAAGCGGAAGCGTTATGACAACGCGGTTGATGTAGTCATACGTCTTCACGATCGACCGATCCTCAGTACCGAACGTACGACACCTCCGCGTTCATCACACGTTCAGCTCGGTGACCTCCCGTGAACTCACGATCCAGTAGAGCTCGGGGAAGAGTTTTTTCAGCACGATGGCGTGGTGACGATGTTGATGAAGCTACCGCAGCAGGGCTTCGCCTAAACACTGCTATAGTATGACCTAGGTGGATTACGGTGGAGGGGGCCACCGCACACGGCTGGGAGAGATCTTTGTAATCAACTTTGTGTGTCTAGAGGTGCCCCCCTGCCCCTGTATATAAAGGAGCAAGGGGGAGGCCGGCCGGCCCTTGTTGGCGCGCCAGGAGGAGGAATCCTCCTCCTAGTAGGAGTAGGATTCCTCCCTTTCCTACTCCTACTAGGAGGGGGAAAGGATGGGAGAGAAAGAGAAGGAAAGGGGGGCGCCGCCCCCCTCTCCTAGTCCAATTCGGACAGAAGGGAGGGGTGCGCTGCCTGCCCTAGGCCGGCCCCTCTCTCTTTACCTTATGGCCCAACAAGGCCCAATAGCCCCCGGGGGGTTTCGGTAACCCCTCCGGTACTCCGGTAAAATCCCGATTTTCTCGGAACTCTTTCGATGTCCAAATGTAGGCTTCCAATATATCAATCTTTATGTCTCGACCATTTCGAGACTCCTCGTCATTTCCATGATCATATCCGGGACTCCGAACTACCTTCGGTACATCAAAACGCATAAACTCATAAAACCGATCGTCACAGAACTTTAAGCATGCGGACCCTACGGGTTCGAGAACTATGTAGACATGACAAAGACATGTCTCCGGCCAATAACCAATAGCAGAACCTGGATGCTCATATTGGTTCCTACATATTCTATGAAGATCTTTATCAGTCTAACCGCATAACACTATACGTTGTTCTCTTTGTCATGGGTATGTTACTTGTCCCGAGATTCGATCGTCGGTATCCCAGTACCTAGTTCAATCTCGTTACCGGCAAGTCTCTTTACTCGTTTCGTAATGCACTATCCTGCAACTAACTCATTAGTTGCATTGCTTGCAAGGCTTATAGTGATGTGCATTACCGAGAGGGCCCATAGATACCTCTCCGACAATCGGAGTGACAAATCCTAATCTTGATCTATGACAACTCAACAAGTACCATCGGAGACACCTGTAGAGCACCTTTATAATCACCCAGTTACATTGTGACGTTTGGTAGCACACAAAGTGTTCCTCCGGTATTCGGGAGTTGCATAATCTCATAGTCATAAGAACATGTATAAGTCATGAAGAAAGCAATAGCAGTAAACAGAAACGATCAAGTGCTAAGCTAACGGAATGGGTCAAGTCAATCACATCATTCTCCTAATGATGTGATCCCATTGATCAAATAACAACTCATGTCCATGGTTTGGAAACTTAACCATCTTTGATCAATGAGCTAGTCAAGTAGAGGCATACTAATGACACTATGTTTGTCTATGTATTCACACATGTATTATGTTTCGGGTTAATACAATTCTAGCATGAATAATAAACATTTATCATGAAATAAGGAAATAAATAATAACTTTATTATTGCCTCTAGGGCATATTTCCTTCAGCAAGCAGCTGGCCACGAGGGTGGAGGGCGCGCCCCTGCCTCGTGGGCCCACGGTGGCTCTCCTCCACTTATTCCAGCTACCACACACTCCTTCTTCCACCCACAAACATCACTAACCAGCTCAAATCTGAGTCCAAGCTCATTTTGCTGCCATTTTCGATCTCCTTGCTCAAAGCTCCATTCAAAAAACTGCTTTGGGGGATTGTTCCTTGGTATGTGACTCCTCCAATGGTCCAATTAGTTTTTGTTCTAGTGATTTATTCATTGCATATTTTTGCTGCTTAGGTGACCCTGTTCTTGAGCTTGCATGTCAAATTTATATGGTCAAAAGTAGTTTTGATGCATGATATTGCCTCTAGGAACTTGTAGGAGTAGTTGCTATCAATTTTGTTGAGTTTGGTTCACTTTTATTTGGTGTTACTAAAATTTTAGAAATTTTTCAGAGGAAGAAATATGTTTAGGAAATTGTACCAAGGTGGTCCTTCAAGGAAGCAAGGACCCAGGCTCGCAATACGCGATGCCGATGATGAAACACCGAGGGAAGCTCAAGTGCAGGCTTGTGAATGGCCTTCAGAGGACTTTATGGATCGAGCAGGAATCAAGGAAGGATTTAACGCATATGTGCGTAATGCTGATCTTGAGAGCTTCGAGGCAGATAAGTGCCGCTGGTACGACTATCTCACTGATTCCTTTGTGAGAAGGTTTGAATTTTCATCATCATGCAATTCTCAATCTGTCTTGTTTGATCTTTATGAAAATTCTTATACTATGGACTTAGAGGATTTTAATACTGCTTGCAAACTTCCACAAAGGGGCAACACTAATGAGCCTCGCAAATCTGAGTTTAGAGATTTTCTTGCTAGTATAACTGTGGGGGAATCTAGAGACATAACACAAGCTACCATAGGGAGCATTCATTTTCCCGCTATACATTTTCTTGCTCTCTTCATAGGTAGGTGCATAAATGGTAAGGATGAAGCATGTCACATGTGTGTCCCTGACCTTAGTGTTCTCAGGAGTGCTGTATTAGGAGATAAACATTATAATTTGGGAGCCATTGTTGCACGTAGGTTGCATAATAATAGATTTAATGGAGATTTCTTCGGTGGAATTTATGCAACCCGTCTAGCTAATTTTCTCGATATACCCATACTTGGGTATGATATTGAGTTTCCTCCTGTTTATTTAGATTATGAGGCCATGGTTAATCATCAGTTTGTTGAGAGGAATGATCAGTTCCTCAAGTACCGACTAATCTTTGACAGACGACGCACCTATCATGTCGCTCTCCGTGCTCCTACTTTCTTTGACTCTTAGGAAAAATGGAGATATATTATAACCAGGGAGGAGGCGGACGAGTATAAGAGGAGGACGGAGATGGCCCGTCTCCAAGCGGCAGCTCATGAGGCAATAGCTGCTGCATCTCAGTATGACCCCAACTATAACTTTGCATATCCGCCAGGACAACCGTGGCCATAGACCAACTTAGGCCAAAATCCTAAGCTTGGGGGAGTACGTATCTCTCACTGACATTACATTCATGTTCACACACTCATTGCTAGTTGTCGATGCTCATACTTTTTCATTGTATCATCCATGCTAGTTTATTTTCCTTTTTATGTTTTCTTCTTGTGTGTTTAATAAACCTTGAGAAAAACAAAAAAAATTAGTTGTAGCTTTTAATTAGTTTAGTTTCCATGCTTGTAGTAGTAATTAAAAAGAAAACCCAACAAGGTTTCGCGTTCTTCTTTTGCTTGTTGGGAGCTTTCCCATGTAAATAGCTTTATTTCTTTTCTTGTTCTTTGGGGGTTAAGAGGAGAAGACCATAATGAAAATGTTAAAGTGGCTCTTATATGCATTATTGTTGATCTCACAAAGAGCCCATATTACCTTGTCTTCTCTCTTGAATTGAATGCTTGCATATTCCAGCTTAGTCCAATGCACGTGCACTATTATTATTATTATTATTATCCACGCTATTCGGTCGTGCAAGTGAAAGGCAATAATTAATGATGATTATATGATGAACTTACTGAGATGAGAAAAGCTGGTATGAACTCGACCTCTCTTGTTTTTGTAAATATGATTAGTTCATCGTTCCTGATTCAGCCTATTATGAATAAAAATGTTTGCAATGACAATTAGAGATTATAGTTGCTTATGCCATGCTTAATTAGCTAGGAGCTTATAATGGTTTACCTTGCATGCCAACATGCTATTAAAATGGTTGTGATGTGGTATGATAGGGTGGTATCCTCTTTTGAACGATTCGAGTGGCTTGACTTGGCACATGTTCAAGCATGTAGTTGAAACAAAATCAACATAGCCTCTACGATATTTATGTTCATGGTGCATTATATCCTACTCATGCTTGCATTCGGTGTTGATTAATTTTAATGCATGTTCATGACTGTTGTCGCTCTCTAGCTGGTCGCTTCCCAGTCTTTTGCTAGCCTTCACTTGTACTAAGAGGGAATACTGCTTGTGCATCCAATTCCATAAACCCCAAAGTTTTTCCATATGAGTCCACCATACCTACCTATATACGGCATCTACCTGCTGTTCCAAGTAAATTTGTATGTGCCAAACTCTAAACCTTCAAATAAACATTCTGTTTTGTATGCTCGAATAGCTCATGTATCAACTAGGGTTGTCCGTATCTTCCATGTTAGGCGGGTTATTCTCAAGTGGAGTGGACTCCGCTCCTCACTCACGAGAAAGTGGCTGGTCACCGGGTTGCCCAGTCCCATGCTTTATGCAAATCAAATCAAAATGATTGCAAACAAAACTCCCCCGGGACTGTTGTTAGTTGGAGGCACTCGTTGTTTCGAGCAAACCATGGATTGATGCTTGTTGGTGGAGGGGGAGTATAAACTTTACCATTCTATTTGGGAACCGCCTATAATGTGTGTAGCATGGAATATATCGCCATCTCTTGGTTGTTATGTTGACAATGAAAGTATACCGCTCAAAATATTATTCACATCTATTTCAAAACCGAGCTCTGACACCTCTACAAATCCCTGCTTCCCTCTGCGAAGGGCCTATCCATTTACTTTTATGTTGAGTCATCATCCTCTTATTAAAAAGCACCAGTTGGAGAGCACCGCTGTCGTTTGCATCCATTACTGTTAGTTTACATTGAGTATGACTTGACTGGATCTCTTTTACCATGAATTACAATGTCTAGTCAGTCCTTGATCTTTAAAGGTGCTCTGCATTTATGTTTTGCGGTCTCAGAAAGGGCTAGTGAGATACCATCTTGTTATATCATATCATGATTGTTTTGAGAAAGTGTTGCCATCCGAGATTTATTATTATTACTCGCTAGTTGATTATGTCATTGATATGAGTAAACATGAGACCTAAATGTTATTGTGAATATGGTTAGTTCATAATCTTTGCTGAAAACTTGAATGCCGGCTTTACATATTTACAACAACAAGAGCAAACAGAGTTTGTAAAAGTTTTTCTTTATCACTTTCAGTTTATCAATTGAATTGCTTAAGGACAAGCAAAGGTTTAAGCTTGGGGGAGTTGATACGTCTCCGTCGTATCTACTTTTCCAAACACTTTTGCCCTTGTTTTGGACTCTAACTTGCATGATTTGAATGGAACTAACCCGGACTGACACTGTTTTCAGTAGAATTGTCATGGTGTTATTTTTGTGCAGAAATAAAAGTTCTCGGAATGACCTGAAAATCAACGGGGAATTATTTTGGAATATACAAAAAATACTTGAAGAAGAATCCACGTCAGGGGCTCCACCTGTCCACGAGGGTGGGGCGCGCCTCCCCCTGGGCGCCCCCTGCTTTGTGGGCCCCCTGACGCTCCACCGACCTCAACCCCGACTCCATATATTCACTTTCGGGGAGAAAAAAACCAGAGAGAAGGATTCATCATGTTTTACGATACGGAGCCGCCGCCAAGCCCTAAACTCTCTCGGGAGGGCTGATCTGGAGTCCGTTCGGGGCTCCTGAGAGGGGAATCCGTCGCCATCATCATCATCATCAACCATCCTCCATCACCAATTTCATGATGCTCACCGCCGTGCGTGAGTAATTCCATCGTAGGCTTGCTGGATGGTGATGGGTTGGATGCGATTTATCAAGTAATCGAGTTAGTTTTGTTAGGGTTTGATCCCTAGTATCCACTATGTTCTGAGACTGATGTTGCTATGACTTTGCTATGCTTAATGCTTGTCACTAGGGCCCGAGTGCCATGATTTCAGATCTGAACCTATTATGTTTTCATCAATATATGAGAGTTCTTGATCCTATGTTGCAAGTCTATATTATGATCCGGCAACCCCGAAGTGACAATAATCGGGACCACTCCTGGTGATGACCGTAGTTTGAGGAGTTCATGTATTCACTATGTGTTAACGCTTTGGTCTGGTACTCTATTAAAAGGAGGCCTTAATATCCCTTAGTTTCCAATAGGACCCCACTGCCACGGGAGGGTAGGACAAAAGATGTCATGCAAGTTCTTTTCCATAAGCATGTATGACTATATTCGGAATACATGCCTACATTACATTGATGAACTGGAGCTAGTTCTGTGTCACCCTAGGTTATGGCTGTTACATGATGAACTGCATCCGGCATAATTCTCCATCACCAATCCATTGCCTACAATCTTTCCATATATTGTTGTTCGCTTATTTACTTTTTCGTTGCTATTGTTATCATCACTATAAAACACGAAAAATATTACTTTTGCTACCGTTACCTTTTACCACCGTTACCACTACTATCATATTACTTTGCTACTAAACACTTTGCTGCAGATATTAAGTTTCCAGGTGTGGTTGAATTGAGAACTTAGCGGCTAATACTTGAGAATATTCTTTGGCTCCCCTAGTGTCGAATGAATAAATGTGGGTTGAATACTCTACCCTCGAAAACTGTTGCGATCCCCTATACTTGTGGGTTATCAGAGACCCTTGAGGGCGGTCACCGAACCCATACAAATGGCAACCCTTGGGGGCGGTCACCGAACACGTACACTTTGGCAACCCTTGGGGGCGGTCACCGATACACGTCAAATTGCTCGGGGTGATCTCCACAACCTAATTGGAGACCCCGATGCTTGCCCTGAGCTTTACACCACAATGATTGAGCCCTGAACACCACAAACCGTCTAGGGCGCCCAAGCACCCAAGAGGAAGAAGCTCAAGGGTACCAAGCACCCAAGAGTAATATGCTTCTCAACTTGTAACTTCCACGTATCACCGTGGAGTGAAACCTATGCACCAAATGCAATGGCAATGGCACACGGAGTGCCCAAGTCCTTCTCTCCCAAATCCCACCAAAGCAACTAATGCTAGGGAGGGAAATGAGAGGAAGAACAAGAAGGAGAACACCAAGAACTCCAAGATCTAGATCCAAGGGGTTCCCCTCATGTAGAGGAGAACGTGATTGGTGGAAATGTGGATCTAGATCTCCTCTCTCTTTCCCCCCAAAAATAGCAAGAATCCATGGAGGGATTGAGAGATAGCAAGCTCGAAGAAGGTAAACAATGGGGGAAGAACATGAGCTTAAAGGATAAGGTTCATTGGGGAAGAAGACCCCCTTTTATAGGTGGGGAAAAATCCAACCATTATGCTCACAGCCCGCACAAAGCGGTACTACCGCTCGACCTCATGGTACTACCGCTAGGGGTAGCGGTACTACCTCAAATGGTAGCGGTACTACTGCTTGCGAGCGGTACTAAAAAATACATCCGTGCCTACCACCGCTGGACTTGTGACGAGTTTTTGGTCCGGAGCGGAAGTAGCCACGGAAGTAGCCGCGGTAGTACTGCTCCAAGCGGTAGTACCACTCCAAAGAGCGGTAGTAAAAAAATTACATCCCCTCCAAGCAGTAGTACCATTCTTCGAATAAGACCAGTAAAACCTCCAACACCGAAAACGCAATAGAAGAAGCATGTGAACTCCGTTTTTGATGAACTCGAGCTTGTCAAGAAGATGACCATAAGCTCCAAATCTCACAAAGAGAACCAAACAAGAACCAAGAAAGGTGAGGCAAGGATGCAATGGTTTGAGCTCTCTATGAATGATACAATCAAGCTACTCATCGAGAGCCCCCCTTGATAGTACGGCAATTGATCCTATAACCCGGTCTCCTAACTACCACCATGAGACCGGTAAAATAGAAGACATATCAAGGGAAAACCTTTGCCTTGCACGAAGTCCACTTGAGCTATATGATGACGATCTTGAATCCCTCAAGTTGGACCACCTTTCTTGATTGCATTGGTCGATGAAGACTAGATGATTGCTCCCCCATAGTCCACTATGGGTGAGCCACTCTTCGGCACATCTTCACAAGTCCACTGTCACCATAATGGACGGCAAGCTTCAAGCACTTGATCTCTTCGTGATGCATCACTTGAACTTGCACACCGCAACCTAACCCCACAAAGAACTCTCATGAAGACCACGGGTTAGTACACAAAGCGTAATTGACAATTCTTACCAAACCATGGGATCACTTGATCCCTCTCGGTACATCTTCTATGCTTTGTGTGTTGATCAACTTGATTATCTCTTTGACTTAGTCTTGATCAACCTCTCACAAGACTAATCTTTATGTAATTCCTTGAATAGCACCTTGGTCGACACAAACTCTCCTTGAAACCAACACATGTACTCCAAGAAAAGCCTATGGACAAAACCTTCAAATATAACTCAAGGCAACCATTAGTCCATAGAGATTGTCATCAATTACCAAAACCAAATATGGGGGCACTGCATGTTCTTTCACCTCCCTTGGCCCATTAGGCCCATAACACCTAGACGGGGTGTGCGGAACCCCTTCCGGTGACCCGGTGGCTATCCGGTGCATCCCGAAACCCTTTCAGTGTTTGAATACTATCATCCCATATATCAATCTTTACCTCTCGACCACTTCGAGACTCCCCGTCATGGCCATGATCTCATTCGGGACTCCGAACAACATTCATTCACCAAATCATATAACTCACATAACACTATATCATCAATGAACGTTAAGCGTCCGGACCCTATGGGTTCGAGAACTATGTAGACATGACCGAGACACCTCTCCGGTCAATAACCAATAGCGAAACCTGGATGCCCATATTGGCTCCTACATATTCTACGAAGATCTTTATCGGTCGATCCGTTATGACAACATACGTAATTCCCTTTGTCCATCGGTATGTTACTCGCCCGAGATTCGACCATTGTTATGTTCATACCCAGTTTAATCTTGTTACCGGCAAGTCTCTTTACTTGTTCCATAATACATCACCTCGTGACTAACTCCTTAGTCATTTGCTTGCAAGCTTATGATGTGTATTACCAATAGGGCCCAAAGATACCTCTCCGAAACTTGGAGTGACAAATCCTAGTCTTGATCTATGCCAACTCAAGAAACACCTTTAGAGATACCTGCAGAGCATCTTTATGATCACCCAATTACATTGTGACATTTGATAGCACACAAGGTATTCCTCCGGTATCCGAGAGTTTCATAATCTCATGGTCGAAGGAATATGTATTTGACATGAAGAAAGCAACAACAATAAACTGATCGATCATTATGCTAAGCTAACGGGTGGGTCTTGTCCATCACATCATTCTCCTAATGATGTGATCCCGTTATCAAATGACAACACATGTCTATGGTTAGGAAACCTTAACCATCTTTGATCAACGAGCTTGCCTAGTAGAGGCATACTAGGGACACAGTACTTTTTTATGTATTCATGTCTTTAAGTTTCCAATCAATACAATTCTAGCATGAATGATAAACCTTTATCATGAATAAGGAAATATAAAATAACACCTTTATTATTGCCTCTAGGGCATATTTCCTTCAGTCTCCCACTTGCACTAGAGTCAATAATCTAGTTCACATCGTCATGTGATTAACACCCATAGTTCACATCACCATGTGACTAACACCCAATGAGTTTACTAGAGTCAATAATCTAGTTCACATCGCCAATGTGATTAACACCCAAAGAGTACTAAGGTGTGATCATGTTTTGCTTGTGAGAGAGGTTTTGTCAATGGGTCTGCCACATTCAGATCCGTATGTATTTTGCAATTTTCTATGTCTAAAATGCTCTGCACGGAGCTACTCTAGCTAATTGCTCCCACTTTCAATACGTATCTAGATTGAGACTCAGAGTCATCTAGATTCCTGTTAAATCTTGCATCAATGTAACCCTTTACGATGAACCCTTTATCACCTCCATAACCGAGAAACATTTCCTTAGTCCTCTAAGGATAATTTTGACCGCTGTCCAGTGATCTACTCCTGGATCACTATTGTATCCCCTTGCCAAACTAATGGCAAGGCACACAACATGTTTGGTACACTGCATGGCATACTTTATAGAACCTATGGCCGGGTATAGGGAATGACTTTCATTCTCTTTCTATCTTTTGCCGTGGTCGGGCTTTGAGTCTTACTCAACTTCACACCTTACAATACAGGCTAGAACTCCTTCTTTGACTAATCCATTTTGAACTCCTTCAAAATCTTGTCAAGGTATGTACTCATTGAAAGTCTTATCAAGCGTCTTGATCTATCTCTATAGATCTTGATGCCTAATATGTAAGCAACTTCACTGAGGTTTTTCATTGAAAAATTCTTATTCAAGTATCCTTTTATGCTATCCAGAAGTTCTATATCATTTCCAATCAATAATATGTCATCCACATATAATATCAGAAATGCTACAGAGCTCTCACTCACTTTCTTGTAAATACAGGCTTCACCGTAAGTCTGTATGAAACCATATGCTTTGATCACCTCATCAAAGCGTATATTCCAACTCCGAGATTCTTGCACCAGTCCATAGATGGATCGCTGGAGCTTGGACACTCTGTTGGCATCTTTAGGATTGACAAAATCTTCTGGCTGCATCATATATAACTCTTATTTAAGAAATCCATTAAGGAATGCAGTTTTGACATCCAGTTGCCAGATTTCATAAAATGTGGCAATTGCTAACATGATTTGGACAGACTTAAGCATCGCGATAGGTGAGAAAGTCTCATCGGAGTCAACCCCTTGAACTGGTCAAAAACCTTTTGCGACAAGTCGTGCTTTGTAGACAGTAACATTACCATCAGTGTTAGTCTTCTTCTTGTAGATCCATTTACTCTCTATGGCTTGCCGATCATTGGGAAAGTCCACCAAAGTCCACACTTTGTTCTCATATATGGATCCTATCTCAGATTTCATGGCCTCAAGCCATCTGTCGGAATCTGGGCTCATCATAGCTTCTTCATAGTTCGTAGGTTCATCATGGTCTAGTAACATGACTTCCAGGACGGGATTACCATACCACTCTGGTGCAGAATGTGCTCTGTTCGACCTACGAGGTCTAGTAGTAACTTGACTTGAAGTTTCATGATCATCATCATTAGCTTCTTCTCTAGTATTTTAGGCATCACGGGAATGGATTTCTCTAATGTGCTACTTTCCAAATTGAGAGAAGGTACAATTACCTCATGAAGTTCTACTTTTCTCCCACTCACTTTTTTCGAGAGAAACTCCTCTAGAAATGTTACATTCTTGGCAACAAAGATCTTGCCTTCGGATCTGTGGTAGAAGGCATACCCAATTGTATCCTTCGGGTATCCTATGAAGACGCACTTCTCTGATTTGGATTCGAGCTTACCAGGCTGAAGCCTTTTGACATAAGTGTTGCAACCCCAAACTTTAAGAAATGACAACCTAGGTTTCTTGCCAAACCACAGTTCATACGGTGTCATCTCAATGGATTTAGACGGTGCCCTATTTAACGTGAATGCGGTTGTCTCTAATGCATAACCCCAAAACGGTAGTGGCAAATCGGTAAGAGACATCATTGAACGCACCATATCTAAGAAGTATGGTTATGATGTTCGGACACACCATTACGCTGTGGTGTTCCACACTATAAAAAAAATGACACATCCTTGAAATTTTGGGCCTAACAAATTTTTTTCTGTCATGCTTATGACACTTCTATGATGATAATTGTGACAAAACCCGGTATCATCATAGATGTGGTGGGCCCCTACTTCTATGACAAAAAATCATGACCGAAAATTGGCTTTTCGCCCTGGGCGGGCCGGAGACGCGGCTGCATTACATTCTTTAGGCCATGCATGACGAAAAAAACATGGTAGAAGCAAGGGCGAGGAAAATATCGAGGAGTTCCTGGTTAGGTGGGTGGTTGGGGGCCGCGTGATGCGCATTTCTCTTGTACACGTACATGTGTGTGTGAGGCGTTGCGCTCTAACTGAACCCGAGCAAAGCATTGGGCTCTAACTGAACCCAAGCGATTGCACTAGCTATGTTACTGAACCTGAGCGATCGATCCCTTGATGTTAACTGAACCCGAGTGATTCCTTTGCTACTGCTCCTAACTGAAGCCGATCGAACCCTGTTGCCTCCTTCCCTTGATGAACAGTGACCGTTGTTGGGGGGGGGGGGGGTTGGATGAATAGTTCCCGGTGGGGGATTGGATGCACAGGACCCCGTGGTAGTAGAGGCCACTGCCGCTGGATGAACATGACCCCGATCGAGCCGGTTGGGGGTGGATGAACAGGACACCGTGGAGGGCTAGTTGAACAGTAGCCGATGGAGGGCTGGATGAACAGTAGCCCGTGGAGGGGTGGTTGAACAGGACCCGTGGAGAGGGTTGGTTGAACAGTAGCCGGTGGAGGAGCGGTGGAGGCTGGATGAACAGGAGCCCGTGGATGAACAGTGTATGTGGAGGCTGGAGGAGGTCGACGGTGGATGAACAGTAGCCCGTGGAGGCTGGCGGAGGTTGACGGTGGAGGTGAATAGTATCCCATAGAGTCTCATTTTGCGGTACGCCACACCCCTCCCGATGAACTTGACCCCTGTTTCGACCGTAGCGCTCCAACACAAGTCCGTTTCTCATGTTTTGCAGTATGCCACACCCCTCCCGATCAACAGGACCCCGTTTCTACTGTAGGAGGTCCAAGAGAAGTCTGTTTCCTCAGTTTTGTAGTACGCCAGATCCCTCCCGATGAACAAGATCCCATTTCGACCGTGGCCAGTCGAACACAAGGCCGGTTCCTCCGTTCTGTGGTACGCCATGCCTCGTTTCAATTGGCTGTTCCGTCCAAGCAGGTTGGCTCCCGATGAAGACGTATTCCGTTGCCTCCTGATGAACATGACGCATTCCGTTGCCTCCCCATGAACACGACGACGATGCTATTTCTCCATTCTGACCTAGCCACGTACACGAGCCCTGGCCGTACGTATGCGTGAGTAGGCATTCGAGACCCCGCCCGTATGTACGTATGTGGCCGTATTTACTTTCTTGCACCCTGGCTATACGTATGTGAACATGCTACGTGCGCGCCTCTACTACGATACGGCCGCGCCTCTACTACGACACATGCCCTTCCTTACACGGCCACGGTTCATCGTTGCAGCCTGTAGACAGACCGATCAACCAGTATGTATGTACACGTTCATGACCAGAATGACAATGCTACGTACGCTTCGACCAGGTGGGTCTCGACTATCAGGCACTTCCTTGTGTGCGAAGATGTAGCTGGTGGGTCCCAACAGTCAGGGGGCGAATCATTTTTTTTGCCCGTAATATGGACGGACTTCCTTGTGTGCGAAGATGTAGCTGGTGGGTCCTAGCAGTCAGGGGGGAAACATTTTTTCATGAAATACAGTAGCCCGTCCGGTGGGTCCCTGCTACCTGGTGGAGGAATCATTATTTTCCGCGTAATAAGGAGGCACTTCCTTGCTGTGGCTGTGGACCCAGCTGTCAGCCTTTCCATGTACAATACTCTTTCGATGGAAGTCGTTTCTTGACCATGTTGACCACACCGCACCGAGAGCACCATGGCGCTGGAAGACGGCGAGGCCTTGGAAGGGGACGACGCGGAGCCGGGGAAGACGCGGCAGTAGAAGCCCACCTGGAGAGGAGTACGAGGGTTCACTGGTTCTTCTTCCACGGATATTGGTTTGAGATTGGGGTTTCTTACCGATTATTTGTTCTTGATCCATACCTTGTTGTTTTACTTCGTCTACCTTCATTCTACGTGGCTTCGCAATTTAGGGATATGTGACCACTTCAAGAGAAATACATTCGTTCATTTTGTTCGGATGTGAAGACTTTAGGTTGCAATTTTCATTCAGTTGGATTCAGCTTCAATATTTGTCTATCTATGTGCTAATGGTGGTCAACCTCTTCAGGATGGCTCCTCCAACGCGCATGACTCCGAATCCTGATCCGCCACCACCTCCACCTCCTTCGGAGGCTTGGCAAGCTATGATGGCCGCAACCAATGCAAACACACAGTTGATCATGCAAATCCTCCAAGAGCGCAATCAAGGCAGTCAAGGGAATCAAGGCAAAAATCAGAACCATTTTGCTACGCTGAACCAGTTCCTTGCAAACGGTCCAAAGACGTTCAGCAATTGTGTTGAGGCTTCCGATGCTAACGATTGGCTAGTGGACCTGGGCAAGCATTTTGAATGCAGCAACGTCAGGCCTGAAGATTTCGTCAAGTTCGCTTCCTTCCAACTCAAAGATCAGGCTACAGAGTGGTTCTAGCAGTACAAGGATTCCAGAGGTGGACGTTTGATCACTTGGGATGATTTCCGTCGAGATTTCCGAGCTCATCACATCCCTCAGAGTGTGACTGAAAGCAAACGTGAGGAATTCCGCAATCTGAAGCAAGGCTCTTTGTCTGTCTATGACTACAACAAGTTGTTCCAGAAGCTCGCCCGCTTTGCCAAGCAGGACGTACCTAATGAGAAGAGCATGATATACCAGTTCACGGGTGGTCTCAGAGAAGAAATTCAGCTCGCTCTTGTCCTTTTTGAGCCGTTGAGGTACGATGAGTTCTACAACATGGCACTGAAGCAAGAAGCTGCTCAGTTGAGGTGTGATGCTTCCAGGAAGCGAGTCAGAGACACTACGCCTTCTTCCTCTACTCAAGTGGCCAAGCAGCAGAAGTATTGGCTTCCTCCTCCTCCGTTCCATCAGTCGTATCTGCAGAAGAGCAAAGATGGCAGTGGTTCTTCCCACCCACCCAACCCAGGCTTTCAGAACAAGACTTCGTCCCAAGCTCCAAGATCAAGTGCTCTGTACCACCGTCCGCTTTCAGAGGTCACGTGCAACAAGTGCCAACAGAAGGGTCACTACGCCAACAAGTGTTTCAACCAGAGGCGTCTTCGTCCTCCTCCTCCTGTCAGATCGGCAAGTACAGCTGTGGTCAAGCATAACCCCAAGTCCGCCAAGGTCAACTTGCTGAACGCAGCTCAGGCAGAGGACTCACCAGATGTGATCATGGGTAACCTTCCTGTTAATGACATTCCCGCAAGAGTTCTTTTTGACACTGGTGCATCTTTATCATTTTTATCGAAGCCTTTTGCATCCATGCATGATGTGCATACTATTGATTTGCCTAAGCCGATAGCGGTCTCATCTCCGGGTTTGTTCATGAACACCAAAATGATGGCTCCAGATGTTACTATCACGTTGGGCGACTACAAGTTCCTTTCTTCCCCAATGGTTCTTGGTAATTCGGATATCGATCTTATTCTCGGGATGGACTGGCTCTCTAAGCACAAGGCTCAGCTCGATTGTGCAGCCAGGCAGATTCAACCGACTCATTCGTCTGAGGATTTAATTGTCTTTGCCGCTCGGGATGATACAATCTGATTGTTTTCTCTCAATGAGAAAGGTGAATTGGATGCTATTTCGCAGATCCCAGTCGTTTGTGAGTATCAAGACGTCTTCCCAGAAGAGCTCCCAGGAATGCCTCCGCACCGGCCCGTTGAATTTGTTATTGATCTTGAGCCCGGTACGGAACCTGTGTGCAAGCGTTCTTACAAGCTAGGACCTGAAGAGTTGAAGGAGTTGAAGAAACAACTCGATATTAAAGAAAGAATGGGTCTCATCCGGCCTAGTTCTTCTCCATGGGGTTGTGGTGTTCTTTTTGTGAAGAAGAAGGATGGAACGGACCGACTTTGTGTTGATTATCGTCCATTGAACAAGAAGACCATCAAGAACAAATACCCACTTCCCAACATCAATGAGCTGTTCGAACAACTCAAGGGTGCCCAAGTATTCTCCAAGCTTGATCTTCGTATGGGTTATCATCAGATTCGAATCCGTGAGCAAGATATTCCCAAGACGGCTTTCAGGACAAGCTATGGGTCATATGAATACACTGTCATGTCTTTTGGCCTTGCCAACGCTCCTCCGACGTTCTCTCGCATGATGAACTTCATCTTCAACCCCTACACCAATGACTTCGTTTTGGTCTATCTCGACGACATTCTGGTTTTCTCCAAGAACAAGGAAGATCATGCCAAGCACTTGCGTTTGGTTCTTGACAAGCTCAGGGAACATCAGTTCTATGCCAAGTTCTCCAAGTGTGAATTTTGGCTCGATGAGGTTCTTTATCTTGGCCATATCATCTCTGCCAAGGGAATTGCCATGAATCCTGAGAAGGTGTCTGCAATTGTTAATTGGGAACCTCTTCAGAACGTGAAGCAACTCCGTAGCTTCCTCGGTCTCGCAAGCTATTGCCGAAGATTCATTGAAAACTTTTCTAAGATCGCGAAGCCTCTCTCAAATCTTCTTCATAAGCACGTCAAGTACGTTTGGTCTCCGGAGTGTGATATTGCTTTCAACACTTTGAAAGAGAAATTGATCACTGCTCCAGTTCTGACTCCACCTGATGAATCCAAGCCGTACGAGGTTTTTTGTGATGCCTCTCTCCAAGGTCTCGGTGGAGTACTGATGCAAGAGAAGAAAGTTGTTGCTTATACCTCTCGCCAGTTGAAGCCTAATGAGAAGAACTACCCCACTCATGATCTCGAGTTGGCGGCAGTTGTGCGTGCTCTTTTGACTTGGAGACATCTTCTATTGGGAAGAAAAGTGGACATTTTCACTAATCACAAGAGTCTCAAGTACATCTTCACCCAGCCTAATCTCAACCTCAGGCAAACTCGATGGGTCGAAATGATTCAAGAGTACAATCCGAGTATCGAGTATACTCCAGGCAAGGCCAATATGATTGCTGACGCTTTGAGCAGGAAAGCATATTGCAACAGTCTGATTCTTAAGCCTTATCAACCCGAGCTTTGTGAAGCTTTCCGCAAACTTAATCTGCAAGTTGTTCCTCAAGGTTTCATCGCCAACCTTCAAGTCTCTCCTACCTTGGAAGACCAGATTCGCCAAGCCCGGCTTCTTGATGCTATGGTGAAAAAGGTGAAGATTGGTATCGCAAAGAGTCAGTCCAAGTACAAGTGCTACCGCCTTGATGACAAGGACACTCTCTTCTTCGAGGATCAAATTGTGGTACCCAAAGGTGAACTTTGTAAAGTGATCATGAACGAGGCTCACAATTCTCTCCTCTCCATCCACCCTGGGAGCACGAAGATGTATCAGGATCTTAAGCAAGCTTATTGGTGGACTCGAATGAAGTGCGAGATCGCTCAATTCGTGAATGAATGTGATGTCTGCAGAAGAGTGAAGGCAGAACACCAAAGGCCAGCAGGTCTCCTCCAACCTCTTGCCATTCCAGAATGGAAGTTTGACCACATTGAAATGGACTTCGTGACTGGGTTTCCAAAGTCCAAGCGTGGCAATGATGCTATATTCGTTGTCATCAACAAGCTCACCAAAGTGGCTCACTTTCTGCCTATCAAAGAGTCAATCACTGCAGCTCAATTGGCGGAACTCTATACCTCTCGAATTGTCTCTCTGCACAGTATTCCTCAAGTGATATCTTCAGACCGTGGCAGCATCTTTACCTCCAAGTTTTGGGATTCTTTTTAGAAGGCCATGGGCACCAACATTCGCTTCAGCACTGCTTTCCATCCTCAAACAAGCGGTCAAGTCGAGCGTGTCAACCAGATTCTTGAAGATATGCTCAGGGCTTGTGTTATCTCCTTCGGCATGAAGTGGGAGGATTGACTTCCTTATGCTGAATTCTCATACAACAACAGTTTTCAAGCAAGTTCGGGCAAGGCCCCATTTGAAAAATTCTGTATGGTAGGAAATGCCGTACCCCTCTCAACTGGTCTGAAACCGGTGAACGTCAGCTACTGGGTAATGACTTAATCACAGAGGCAGAAGAAATGTGCAAGGTCATTCGTGATAACCTCAAAGCAGCCCAATCCCACCAGAAGAGCTACTATGATAGTAAGCACCATGATTTGGCTTTCGAGATCGGAGATCATGTTTACCTCCGCGTCTCTCCTATGAAAGGGACTCCTCGCTTCAGTATCAAAGGGAAGCTTGCCCCTAGATACGTTGGACCTTTCAAGATTCTCAGCAAGAGAGGCGACCTCGCCTATCAACTCGAGCTTCCGTCAAACTTTGCAAATGTTTATGATGTGTTCCATGTCTCCCAACTCCGAAAGTGCTTCAAGACGCCTGAACGCACCGTCAACTTCGAGGACATTGAGCTCCAAGAAGATCTCTCCTATCGTGAGCACCCAGTTGCAATCCTTGAAGAGACTGAACGAAAGACTCGCAACAAGTCAATCAAATTTCTCAAAGTAAAGTGGTCACACCATTCCGACCGTGAAGCTACCTGGGAACGCGAGGATCACCTCCGTTCTGAGTACCCGGAGTCCTTTTAGTCCTAGATCTCGAGACGAGATCTTTTCGTAGTGGTGGAGTGTTGTAACGCCCCAGATATAACTTTCCCAATTTGTACTCCAACTCTTGCCGTTTCCGGCGTTAAGTTATATTTATTTCTCGGGTTCGGGTCTTTGTCTCCGTGTGTTGTTTTCGTTTTCATGCATCTCATATCATGTCATCATGTGCATTGCATTTGCACACGTGTTCTTCTCATGCATTTGAGCATTTTCCCCGTTGTCCGTTTTGCATTCCGGCGCTTCGTTCTCCTCCGGTGGCCATTTCCAGTTTTCTTTTGTGTGTGGGGATTAACCATTTCCGGATTGGACCGAGACTTGTCATGCGGCCTTGATTTACTACCGGTAGACCGCGTGTCAAGTTTTGTATCATTTGGACATTGTTTGATACTCCAACGGTTAACCGAGGGACCAAAAAGGCCTCGTGTGTGTTGCAGCCCAACACCCCTCCATTTTGGCCCAAAACCCACCTCATGTCCTAGAGCGTTCATGATCGCGTTCGATCACGATCGCGTGGCTGAAAACCGCACCTCATTTTGGACTCTCCTAGCTCCCTCTATGCCTATATATAGCCCCCTCCATTTTCGGATTCGTCTTCTCCCCCGAAACCCTAGTTCCAAAAAAACTCCAGATCCCGCCGACGGACACGTCCGCCCCCGGCCGGACGCGTCCGCCCGATCCACCGCCGCCAATCCGCTCGCGCCACGTGTCGCCGCCTACCACCGCCGCCGCCGGCCCGCGGGAGCCCGCGCCTGGCCCCCGCGCCGCACGAGCGGGCCACTGCCCCCGCCGCCTCGCGCCGCCCGTCTTCCCCGGCGCCGTGGACCCGCGGCGCCGCACGCCTCCATCGCCGGCAGCCGCCGTCGTCGCCGGCGAGCCCCGGCATCGCCGCCCAGCCGCCGTCGGCCACCGCCTCGCTCGGCCCCGCCTCGGGACGCTGCTCCGGCGCCGCCCAAGTCCGGCGCCGCCCCGTCCAACCCCCGGCCTCCTCTTCTTCCTCTCCATCTCTGGCGAGCTCCAAGTCCGGCCATGAACAGTGTTCTCTAGCGGCCTCGTAATCCGTGCGGATCTCAGATCTGAAAATAAACCCTAGGGTTGACTTTTTCCCCTCTCACCCTAATTTTTTGTGCTAAATTTGACCTGCCATATCTCCGCATCCGTAGCTCCGTTTTGGACATATAGTATATCAGAATGTTCATATCGACGAGTACATCATTTCATTCCATTGCATCATTTGCATTTGAGTTCATCTTGATGCCCGAAATGCTGCTATAAGGAGGCTTCGTGAGATAATTGTCAGATCTGCTAGTTCATCTTAGACTTTTGTCATTTTTGCCATGATTATTGTGTGCATGATATGCCTGTGAGTCCTTCATATGATTTGTTAAGCATTTTATCTTCTTTCCATAGGTTCAACCCATGCATTTTTAGGATGTGTGTGGTGACTTGTGCAAGCTTGCAAAGTGAGGCACTTGGTAAATCTGTTTTCAGGGACTTAGTGGATTTCACTAAGTCTGGGATTATTTAGTTCATGATGCCATATGTTCAGCTTGTTTCCTAGTGATCCATGCCTCTTTTGAGGATGATCAGTAAGGGAGTTTTGTTAATAATGTTATGCTCTATCCATCCATGTCTTTGTTTGCACATGTGGAGTACTCTAGCTTGAGACAATCGAGCTCTACTTTTGCTTCATGGTAAATCTGGGCAGATCGTCAACTTGTTTGCGATTTTGCCGATGGTATTGTTATTGATCCGTGCATGCTATGCCATTGTTCTTGCCATTTCTAGCTAGCATTTTGTGTCTTCTTTATGGATATATGCTTTCCTTGCCATGACTTGCACCGTAGTGAGTGCATCGAGCTCGTTTACATGCCTTCATGAGTTAAATTCCAGCATGTCTCAGTTTTCACTAAGTGTGAAAACTGATTATGCATGAGCTATGTTCGTGTGCTTGTTAGTATATTTTGTGATCCCTTTTGGCCCCAGGTCACTTTGGGACTTTTGATAAGCTTGTTGAGTAGCTCCATGCCATGTTCCTACTTTTCATAATCAGGTCATGTATCATGTTGTTTTGCTGCTCTGAAGAGAGCTTCGTGATCTAAAATTTCAGACTAGTGTTAATTTCACTAAGTCTGAAATTTGTTATGCATTTGCGTTTTTGCCATGCTTGTTTGGACCTCATAATGGATGAATTTTGCCGTGGCTCAGTGCTAGTGTTTTGTTAAGCATCTTGTGGGCATCCCTTCCATGTATTTTGTTCTCATGTTTGGTGGATGTAGCATGTTCATTTCGTTGCATTTAGATGCCTACTTGCTGTAAATCGCAGACCGGTGTCACATCTTAAATCGCTTGCCATTTCCAAACCGTAAATCTGATTCCAATGATTTTTATATTGTTTTCAAGCGATTTCATCCCCTCTATCCAGTGGCACACTTGGTTTTCCAAGTTGAGGCCAGGTTCATGCATTTCCTGTCACGTCTTGCATTTTGCATCCCACATCGCATCCCGCATAGCATATCATCCTTGCATCTTATTGTTTGAGTTTGCACGTGGTTGATTGTATCCTTGTTGCTTGTTTGTGTTGTTTGGGTAGAGCCGGGAGACGAGTTCGCTAACGAGGAGCCCGTTGTGTTTGCTTTTGAGGATCCAGTCAACACTGACAACTATGCAGGCAAGATGATCATACCCTCGAAATCACTACTATCTTTGCTATGCTAGTTTGCTCGCTCTTTTGCTATGCCAATGCTATGATGCCTACCACTTGCTTGTCAGCCTCCCAATTGCCATGTTGAACCTCTAACCCACCATTGTCCTAGCAAACTGTTGATTGGCTATGTTACCGCTTTGCTCAGCCCCTCTTATAGCGTTGTTAGTTGCAGGTGAAGATTGGAGCCGTTCCTTGTTGGAACATTTATTTACTTGTTGGGATATCATTATATTGCTATGTTATCTTGATGCATCTATATACTTGGTAAAGGGTGGAAGGCTCGGCCTCTTGCCCAGTGTTTTGTTCCACTCTTGCCGCCCCAGTTTCCGTCATATCGGTGTTATGTTCCCGGATTTTGCGTCCCTTATGCGGTTGGGCTATAACGGGAACCCCTTGATAGTTCGCCTTGATTAAAGATTTTCCAGCAATGCCCAACATTGGTTTTACCATTTGCCACCTAGCCTCTTTTTCCCTTGGGTTTCCTGAGCCCGAGGGTCATCTTATTTACCCCCCCGGGCCAGTGGTCCTCTGAGTGTTGGTTCAACCGAGCGATGTCCGGGGCTACCAGGGGCAACTCTGGGCTGGCCTACCCGATGTTTTGCTCATTCGGTGTGCCCTGAGAACGAGATATGTGCAGCTCCTATCGGGATTTGTCGCCACATCTGGGTGGTATTGCTGGACTTGTTTTAACCTGTCGAATCGTCTTGTTGTATCGAGATACCGAGTCTGATCGGTGTGTCTTGGGTGGAGGTCTATTCCTTCGTTGACCGTGAGAGCTTGTTATGGGCTAAGTTGGGACCCCCCCTGCAGGGATTGATCTTTCAAAAGCCATGCCCGCGGTTATGGGCAGATGGGAATTTGTTAATGTCCAGTTGTAGATAACTTGAACCTTAATTAATTAAAATGAATCAACTGAGTGTGTTACCGTGATGGCCTCTTCTCGGCGGAGTCCGGGAAGCGGACACGGTGTTGGAGTTATGTTTGCGCAGGTTGCTCTCTAGTTTCTCGCTCGCGCGTTGCTCTCTCTTCTCGCTCTCTTTTGTGAATAAGTTAGCCACCATACATGCTAGTCGCTTGCTGCAGCTCCACTCATACATTTACCCCCTTCCTACCTATTAAGCTTAAATAGTCTTGATTGCGAGGGTGCGAGATTGCTGAGTCCCTGTGGCTCACAGATTACTATTACACCAGATGCAGGGAGAGATGATACAGCTCCGGATGGTGCGCTTGAGCTCAAGTGGGAGTACGACGAGGATTCTCAGCGTTACTATGTGTCTTTTCCTGATGATCAGTAGTGGTGCCCAGTTGGGGTGATCGGGACCTATGTCGCTTGTTGGGTTGTCTTTTATTTTGGCGCCGTAGTCGGGCCATGAGTGTTTGGATGATGTATGTTATTTATGTACTTTGATGTGACGTGGCGAGTGTAAGCCAACTATTGTATCTCCCCTTTTATTATATATATTACATGGGATGTTGTGATGATTGCCTAACTTGCGACATTGCTTTCAATGCGGTTATGTCTCTAAGTCGTGCCTCGACACGTGGAAGCTATAGCCGCATCGAGGGCGCTACACAAAGCCCATTCACTGCCAGCGGCGTCCACCTCGCCGGATCTGCTTCTGCGGCCGCATCTACCCCTCCCACCTCCACTAGAAACAAGTAGACTGCTCATCCACCACTATACCACAGCCCATTTAGTGACGGCCTTGTCCACGGCGCGGGATTTGCTTCGCCGGTACACTCGTCAACCGCAGCGCATCTGCAGCGGCTCATTCGTACTCCCCACCGGAGACGCTTCATCCACACCCCCAGAGCCGCCCCAACAACGGCCCCATTGATGACCTCTGATCGTCTTCGCCGACACCTTCCTCAACCCTACCAGAGCTGGTTCACCGACACCATCGTCAACCCTATCGGAGTAGCTTCGCCTATACCATTCTCAACCCTACCGGGGCTGCTTTGTGAACTCACAAGTCGACGGCCTCATATCCGCTTCGTCGCACCCTCATCCAACCTACCGGAGCAGCTTCTGACGCCCCGTCCACGGCCGCAGATCCGCATTATCGACACCATCCTTAACCCAACCAACGGAGCAGCTTCACCAATGCCCTCATCCACGGCAACAGATCTGCTTCACCCACACTGTAGTCCACCCTACCGGAGCCGCTCCACAAACAACCTACTCGACGGTTCTATATCTCCTTACCGGACCCCGACAGCCAACGCATCGTCATCACCCATGACATTTCTAACATGATTCCCACCGTCTTGGCAAGATGCCAAGCACCCGCCACGGCCTAGGTACTTGTCACCTTTAAACCCGCCCAGCATCACCTGCCCGATGTACTTCAAATATACTAACAGGTCGCTGTTACCTGTTATGCAGCTGGCAAAAACTACAAGGACGATGTTTCTTCTGGATCTAACAGCTTGGCCAAATAAGATCCTGGACTGAGGCATTGCTATGATCTTGGAAGTGCGTCGCTCTCTCTCTTGTATTGTTGTGTGCCTGCCAGCGTGCTTTGCTAGGATTTTCGACCAATAACCCCTTTGTGCAGACAATGATTTCTACCACTGGCTGCTAAATTAGATATGTAGATGTCATACATGATACTACCATGTACCTCCATTCCTAAATATAAGTCTTTCTAGAGATTCCACTATAGGCTACATACGGAGCAAAATGAGTGAATCTACACTCAAAAATGCATCTATATACATCTGTATGTGGTCCATAGTGGAATCTCTACAAAGACATATTTAGGAACAGAGGTAGTACATTACCCAAAATCGTAGGTGGTATGTAGGAATTCCAGTGCACTACATTAGGCTCCCTTAGAGTGCCTGCTAGTCCAGCACACAGAGTCATGGCTAGTTTATGCTATGCACACAATCATTAATTGGTGGTTTAAATATGCGCAAGGGATATGCAATGTATTATCATGTAGAGATGTCTGAAATTAGCCGTGTCAACTTGCAGATAGGGTTACACAATGAAAAAGTACAAGATGTATGCGGCAATTTCATGGAACATCGCAAAAAAGGAGAGGCAACGGTGAGCCTATACAGTGTGCTATGGTAGGTCACTCCTCCATTGCAATCATCGTGACATGTTATTTGTATGTCAGTTCTATTGGCCAAGTTTCTTAGGGACAGTTATTATGAGTTATCCTAAGAAAATAAGCACCTATGAATATAAGCTCCAGGTAATAAGCCAACCAGTTCTTTTCATTTCCTTCCTTTTCATCTTATCTTTGGTATGATCAGTGAAAAGTCTAGATTGCATTATATTTTGTCATTTTGCTACCCATATGAAAATTAATTTGACTTGCAAACATCACAAATTGAACCCAGTGCAATAATTAATATGATAGGAAAACAGACCATCACTATTTGTTCAAAATGCAAATACAAAGATACCATCTACTTGGCACAATCTACTTTGGTCAATGTCTTCCATAGAGATCCCATTGCCTAATTGAAACGAAGAACGCATGACCCACCTTTAAATGAAGAACAATTATTTATTGAAATTGGATGGTCCAAGTAGCTGGTTATTATCATATAGCAGCACCACCTGAAAGCATCATATAGCAGCAGCAGCTCATAGCAACTCATCATACAGCAGCAGCAGTGTGCAATTCATCATATACCAGTAGCAGCTCATAGCAATTCATCATATAGCAGCAGCAGTAGCAGCTCATAGCAATTCATCATATAGCAGCAGCCGGAGCAACTCATAGCAATTCATCATATAGCAGCAACAGGAGCATCTTATAACAACTCATCATATAGAAGCAGCAGCTCATAGCGATTCATCATATAGCAACAGCAGGAGCAGCTCATAGAAATGCATCATATAGCAACAGCAGAAGCAGCTCATAGCAATACATCGTATAGTGGATCAGAATGAAAATTTGGCAAAAAATCAGAGGATATCATCACCTTGTTGGACGAGCTCATACTTAAACAGCACCAGAAGGCCACGTCCTGGGAGGAGGGGAGGGGGAATAAGGTGCCTTCTACCGTAGTGTGGCATCAACCGTAGTTGTGCGGCGCTGCCGGAGTAGTGCGTTGGACAGACCACAGTGGAGCAGCTTCTGGAGACCATGAGAATGAGGGGCGGCGCCAGAGGGAGGGGCAGCCGGGGAGATTTGGCTCTACCCACCAGCCATGTAGCCTAGCTGGACAGAGCATCGTCGAGGACCAGGCCAGATGGGACAAGTGGCGACGGCCCGCTGGAGGAACCCTTGCGCTGCAGGCAGGGGATCAAGGTAGAGGGAAAGGGGAGAGGAGATGCAAGAGGGCATTGCAATTGCATTTTGAGTGTTACTAGCTAGATGCCCGTGCGTTGCACGGAACATCAAGATGCATTCGTATGAGTAGTTTATCTTGTCAGAGACTAGCAAGATGCCCATGCGTTGCACAGAACATCAAGACGCATTTATATGAGTAGTTTATCTTGTGAGAGAAAAGGATGAATGAGGGAAGGCCTTATTTGCAAATGTGGAGAGGGGTGTGGGTATCTTTTTGCAAAATTGCGATAGTTTCCTCCCTATCCGTCAGATATAAATCGGACAGCCTATATTGCAGGATGGCAAGCACACCATCATCACCAACTCTATTGTTTTTATAAGAGTAGAGATATAGGCACACAACATAGTCATTTCACTATTCCCCTTCCCTTCAATTTTTAGCGAGCTTCTACCCGAAACACCCCCCTCCAAAGTGAAATAAGTTAAGCCCAAGCCCATAACTCAAAAATAATTTCTTTACATCTTTTATGGCTTATTTTGACAATAAGCTCTGAAAAGGCGGAATAGAACTCGCCCTTAACCTGCAATTCGATTGTGCGTGCAAAGATGAATCACTCCTGCCTGCTATAGTGTTCACATTATATATCTCATTTAGGCATCATCATACATGTCATAACCTAATACATGTGCATTCCATTGTAGAATCTAGAATATGCAATGTTTATGTTAGTTCATATGTTGCACATGATGTTTAAATGCCCCTTAAATCTGGTCATTCAAGTGATGGTCTTTAAGCCTCCTTCTTTGCTTATTTTCTTGATACTCCCTCCTTCCATCTATATAGGGCCTAATGTGTTTTTCAACACCGCCTTTGACTATTGATAAGACTAATAATAAATGAGATGTATAATGTGAAAATTATATCATTGGAAGCTCCTTTCACGTAGGAATTTGACGGTATGCTTTGTGTAACTTGCATGTCATATATTATTTCTATAACACTTGGTCAAAGTTAGCCTCGAAAAACGATTTGGCCCTATATGGATGGAAGGAGGGAGTATGTAAGATTTGCTCACACATCTGTTCGATTGCTTGTTTGCATCAGCCAACCATACCAGGACTGTTTGCTTTGATTACTTGCTGTTCTTGACCTAACATTCTAACAGAGCTTGTCAACGATTTAAACACTAAGGGATCCTGTAGTGGGGGCTTGTCGAACTCATAGGTGACATGAAGGTTTGGGTGTACACTAACATAGGCTCTCCAAGAGTACCTGGAGATTCCGTTCGAAGGTATGCCTATTTTTTACATACTGCACACATAGTAAATGCTCATTTCATAGTGTGCAAGTGCAAGAGATGTGGCATGTTTAATTATGTGGTGTTGTTTTGTTATAATCTCATCCTTTTGTGTTGTTCACAGACTAGAAAGTATGCATATTTATCTTCCAAGGAGACGAGTAACTAGTTTGTGTCACCTTGCAGAGGGGGTGCAATGAAGATAAGATTGAGGATTTCCATGTGCAAGATGTTAGGAAGGAGCCTTGCAAGAGAAGTAGGAGCAGCGCTGAGCCTGTTCAACCAGTTAATGTAACATCCCAAATTTTCAATTTGGAATGTTATACACTAGATCATCATGCATATCATATTTTCTTGCATTTTGTCGATCCTAGAAATTTCACGCAACTCAAGGACCCTCGGAGAGAGTTGGAGATTTCGTCATTTTCATATTTGAGTTTTCTCAAATTTTGAAAAGAGGATCATTGGATTTGTCGGAGTTTATTTGCCTTTTATTTGGATTAGGGAAAATGTGCGTTTTCAAAATTTGCATTTTAGGCCCGGAGAAAAGTTCATTTTGTTCGACTCATTTTTAGGAGTCGGGGAAAATTTACTTTAGAAGTTTTGGAGTTCGTTTAGATTTTCTTTTCTTTGTTTTTCTGCGCACGTAACCGATTTTTTTTCCGCAGCGCCCCTGGGCCAAGGCCCAGCAGCCGGCCGGGCCAGGCGCCACCCTAGCGCCGCGCGCGCGCCTAGGCAGGCCGCGGCCGCCGCCCCAAGTAGGAGTCCTACTTGGACTCCAATCCCCCTCCTCTTTTCTTGCCCCCTCCCCCAAGCAATCCCTCTCCCCTCACATATATAAATACCAACACCCCCCCCTCTAAACCCCACACCAAGCCCCAAGCCCTAGTGTCGCGCCCCACCCCGCGCCCTTGCACCCCGCGCCGCCGCCGCCCTTTGCCCGCGCCGCCGCCGCCCCTAGCGCCGCGCCTTGTGCCCCGCCGCCGCCGCCGCCCAACCCCGCCGTTCGCCGGAGCCCTCGCCGGAGGTAGCCCCGCGCCGCATCTCTTTTTTCCCCTCGGTTCGGTTTTTCTTCTAAACCGTTCCGGTTCTTTTCTTCTCTCCCGATTCGTTTTCTTTTCGTTCGGTTTTCGTTCGGTTTTCTTTCCGAAACGAAGATCGGTTTCGTTTTCTTTTCCAGTTTAGTTGCCTAGAGACCGTTCGCCGGACCGTTCGTCCTAACAAACGTGATCACCGGATTATTCTAGGTTAACGAACGTCCGTTCGTTCAACCGTTCTTCTTTTTCTTTTCGTCGGATTTATTCCGCGATCGCGATCTCAGATCCTATCTTCGTTCTAGTCTATCTTCTCGCTCGTTTACGGGAATCAGGTGATTCAAGCGCCTGGAGTTTCGTTTCGAAACCGCCGTTCTGACTAATCAACTTAAACAAGTTTTTGCTACGGTAAAATTTGACCTAGTTTCAACTTGCTAGAACCGAGTTGTTTTCTTCCGCCGTTTGTTTTCGGTTTCTTTGTTCGGTTCTTTCTCTCTTTGCAACCGGAGTTCTTAAGTTGAACTATCTGGTTCGATCTCTTGTTCGAGTTTTACCTGTGCATTAGATGAGTACTTATTGTATGCTTGTTGTTTGTCTGCGATAGATTACCCGGATTGCGCCGCCTGTTACTTCGAATCTCTAGGACTCGCGGATCATCAGCAAGGCAAGTAACACTTTGATCATACCTTTTCTACAACCCAGTTTTATTGCATTAGATCAATCCTCACACATTGCATGATTAGGATCTATTTAAATTGTGGGATGGGAAGTAGATGAGGTAGTACCTATTACCTGTTTATTATGAAACCTTTGGGAGTTACTTCTACATTTGCTTATTATGCCATGCTATGAAAGTAGACGTGGATTGGGTGAGTGATATCCATGACAGATGTGAGATTGATAATTTTAAGGGTTTATCTAAGGTGGCAACTTAAACACACATCTGGGTGTATTGAGGCACCTGATGTCTATCAGGACTTGCCTGTTTTATTTTGGATCGCCACCCAGGCTCAAAGGGAACATAAGATCTTTCATGCTAAATACTTATGTGTGCAGCCACAAGCCATTATGGGCTCTGGCATAGTTGACTAAGTCGCGCAAAATCTTACAGGGTAGACTAGCAGATGTAGGGGAAAGTAGGTGTACCGGTCTATCCATCGTAAGGTGCTAGCGCTTCTGAAATACTGTGTCTCGGTCATCCGTTTCTCAAACACCAGTAGTGCGAGAAATCCAACGGAGGCGATCGAGTCTTGTGGGGAAAAGTGCGCAAACCTCTGCAGAGTGTAATAAAATAATCATGATTAGCCGTGTCCCCGGTTATGGACATCTTGAGTATCTAGTACTTGAATATCATGTGAATCTCATCATGTTACTTCTAAATTAATATTGTTGGGTTATTGATGACTACTTTTAATTGGGATTGAGAATGCTGTCAACCATTCTCAATGTTTAACAACCACCATGATAGTTAAATAAATTTATTCCTTTGCAGTAGGGAAAAATTGGCTTTACGCAAAACAGTAACCATAGAGCTTTCCACCAGCCAAATATGCATATAGTATAGCTGTTTCATTCCATTACTCTCTATGTGTTACTTTGCCAGCATATTCCATGTGCTGACCCATTTTCGGGCTGCAACTTTAATGTTGTAGACTTTTCAGACGACGAGTAAGGTGCTTTTAGGTCGTGGTTCTATACTCAGTGATGCCGTTGGAGTTGATGGACCCATTTACCTTCCAAGTCTTCCGCTGTTATCGATATTAGATGGCCTTAAGCCATATTATTGTAATAAGTTCTCTTTTGAGACACCGACGTAATAAGTGTGTGATTGCCACTCTGCTATAAATCCTTCGAAGTACTGTGTGGTGTCAGCATTACTGATCCAGGGATGACACCGGAGCACAGTAGACTTGATCCATTCGGGTCGGGTCGCTACAGAGATGGTATAAGAGCACACGCTGACTATAGGACACGACCACTAAGTAAAAGCCATAGATCACTATTCTCTCCTCATTTTCTAACTCCTCATCTTTTCTACTCTTTAGGATGAAGGACGCGAAGATTAAGTATGCTCAACCGGATGAAGGCACACCTTTTGGATTTCACTTGAAGGAAGTCACCAAGTACCTAATCATTGGATTGCCAAGTTTCACGGGAACCTTCAACGCCACTCTGCCTGAAGAGGAGCGCTGGAAGATTCAAGCTCACGTTCCGGGAAGGACATTCGCGCTAATCATGAAGCCCATAGATAGTGTTTTCAATGCACCAACCTGGAGTTTAGGAAGGAGCATGGCAGCCCATATCACCATAGGACGCATTGGAGAAGTTTATCAAGAAGACCTCAAGGACACTATCTACCAGATTTGCGAACGCCGAGATGAACAATGGGAGTTAGTCAGCACCAAGAAGGATAGATCCATTGCATCATTTATCTAGGAGTTAAACCAGCACATTCGACGCCACGAGAACCAGATGTGCAATGATATGATAGAGTTGAAGAATGCGAAAACAAGGATCATCAAGCTAGAAGGAGAACTGAAGGCTACACGCAAGGACTACATGGACGAGATCGTAGCTCTAGCAGGACACAACGTCGATCTTAAGCAAGAGATTGAAGAACTCAAGAGGGAGTTAGCATCCAGGAAGGAAGACATGTACGTCGCATGTCTGGACAACTACATCATCATCGACGACACCGATTCGGATCCAAGTGAACCTGATATTGAAGACGAAGCTGGAGCGGACATCATGGAGTCTTCCACCGGTTCAAATTTCTAGATGACCACCAAATATTAGTTGTATTTTCCCCCATGTATACACTATGGTTCGAGCACTTTTGCGATAGTTCTAGATCGATTGTAAGCCCTTGTTTGAATTGAATGAAGTGATTTTGTGTGCATTTGCTCATGTGCATTGGGGTAGTGTTTTCTCTTTAGACCTCACTCTATTCTTATTTCTCGTCTTTTCTAAACCCTCAGATGCCTCCGAGACGTGACCCCGGGTTACCATTAAGGATTGGTAACTATGTTTTTCCCTCAGACCTAATAGTATTGGAATCTCAAGGATTGGATGTGATATTAGGCATGGATTGGTTATCAAAGTATGAAGGGAATATTGAGTGTGCTAGTAAGTCAATTTTGCTTACCACACCAGAAGGAAGAAGGATCAAGTATGTATCCCGGCATGTGCCAAATAGGACACAAGTAAATTGCCTAACAGGAGTTGTGCAGTAGGAAGTACCAGTGGTAAAGGATTTTCCTGATGTATTTCCTGAAGAGTTGCCAGGCATGCCACCGGAAGGGACATTGATTTTTGATTGAGTTGTTGCCAGGTACAGGCCCAATATCGAAGAGACCATACCGGATGCTAGCAAAGGATTTGGTAGAAATTAAGAATCAGATTAAGGAGTTATTGGAGAAATGTTACATACGCCCAAGCTCTTCGCCTTGGGGATCACCCGTACTTCTAGTGGAGAAGAAGGATGGATCATTACGGATGGTTGTTGATTACCGTGGATTGAATGAACTAACCATCAAGAACAAGTACCCACTGCAAATGATAAATGATCTGTTTGATCGTTTGCAAGGAGCTAAAGTGTTTTCCGAGATCGATTTGCGATCAGGATACCACCAGTTGAAGATTCGAGAACAGGATATTCCCAAGAAAGCTTTTACCACAAGATATGGACTGTATGAGTATACCGTTATGTCATTTGGATTGACTAACGCGCCTGCCTATTTTATGAACCTGATGAACAAAGTGTTTATCGAGTTTTTGGATAAGTTCGTTGTAGTGTTCATTGATGATATCCTGGTTTATTCGAGGAATGAAGAAGAGCATAAGGAACATTTGCGTTTGGTTTTGGAGAAACTAAGGGAACATCAGTTATACGCCAAATTTAGCAAATGTGAGTTTTGGTTGAAGGAAGTAGGATTCCTCGGACACGTTATATCCGGAGAAGGGATAGCAGTTGACCCCGCAAAGGTTGAGACCGTAACCGAATGGGAAGCACCAACGACAGTTGGAGAGATCCGGAGTTTTCTTGGACTCGCAGGATACTACCGGAGATTCATTGAGAATTTTTCAAAGATTGCACAGCCTATGACGGAGTTGTTGAAGAAGGATACCAAGTTTAATTGGACTGAGGAGTGTGAGGCTAGTTTCCAGGAGTTGAAGAAACGATTGGTTACCTCACCGGTATTGATTTTGCCAGATCAGACCAAGGATTATGAGGTGTATTGCGACGCTTCACGTCGAGGACTTGGAGCAGTGCTTATGCAGGAAGGGAGAGTTGTTTCGTATGCTTCACGATAACTAAAACCTCATGAATTGAATTACGCCACACATGATTTGGAGTTAGCAGCCGTAGTGCATGCATTGAAGACATGGAGACATTTCCTCATTGGAAATCATTGTGAGGTGTACACGGATCACAAGAGTTTGAAGTACATTTTCACATAGAAGGAGTTGAATCTCAGACAAAGGAGATGGTTGGAGCTCATCAAGGATTATGATATGAGATTGCATTGCCATCCAGGTAAAGCTAATGTAGTAGCTGACGCATTGAGCCGTAAGAGCCATGTAAATACGTTGATGACGGGAGAAATACCCAAGGAGTTATTAGAAAACCTTCGTGAACTAAGTTTAGAGATAGTTCCGAAAGGCTATGTGGCAACATTGGAGATTCAGTCAACATTGATGGATAAAATCAGAGAAGCTTAGAAATCAGACAAGGAGATTGCTGCTATAAAGGAGAAACTAAGCAAAGGAAAAAGCAAAGGGATTTCGTGAGGATGAGCACGATACCCTATGGTTTGAGGACCGTGTTTATGTGCCAAATGACCCGGAGATCAGGAAGTTGATTTTACAAGAGGCACATGATTCACCATATTTGATTCACCCAGGAAATACCAAGATGTATTTGTATTTAAAGGAAACATTCTGGTGGACCGGAATGAAGAAGGATATTGCAGCTTATGTAGCAGTTTGTGACGTATGTCATAGAGTAAAGGCAGAACATCAGAAGCCAGCCGGATTGTTGCAACCATTGCCAATACCCGAATGGAAGTGGGATAAGATAGGCATGGATTTTATCACAGGACTACCCAGGACGAAAGCAGGATATGACTCGATATGGGTAGTAGTTGATCGTTTGACGAAGGTAGCACATTTCATTCCAGTTAAGACCACTTACACCAGTGCTAAGTTGGCAAAGATATACATGACTAGGATCATTTGTTTGCATGGAGTTCCGAGGAGTATTGTATCAGATAGAGGAACCCAATTTACCTCAAAGTTTTGGAATCAGTTGCATGAAACTTTGGAAACCAGGCTAGAGTTCAGCACCGCTTTTCATCCGCAGACAGATGGACAGACCAAGAGAGTCAATCAGATTTTGGAAGATATGCTGAGAGCTTGTGCACTAGATTATGGATCTAGTTGGGACGATAACTTGCCGTATGCGGAGTTTTCTTATAACAACAGTTAACAAACCTATTTGAAGATGGCACCTTTCGAAGCTTTATACGGAAGGAGGTGCATGACACCGTTGTCATGGGACGAAGTTGGAGATCGTCAGTTCTTTGGACCGGATTTGATTAAGGAGTCTGAACGGAAAGTTAAGTTGATTCGCGATAGGCTCAAGGTAGCCCACTCCAGGCAGAAGAGCTACGCAAATTCTAAACGCAAGGAGACAGTTTACGGAACCGGAGACAGAGCGTATCTCCGAGTATCCCCACTACGAGGAGTTAAGCGCTTTGGAGTTAAGGGAAAATTAGCACCGCGTTTCGTTGGACCCTATAAGATCTTGCAACGTATGGGAGAAGTCGCGTATAAGTTGGAATTACCAGAGGGACTGTCAGGAGTTCATGACGTATTCCATGTTTCTCAGCTGAAGGAATGTCACGCCGAGATGGCGGAGGTACCGCTAAGAGATACAGTGCCGCTTGAAGCGATTCAGTTGAAGGACGACTAAACGTATGAAGAGAAACCAGTCAAAATTCTTGAGTTTGCCAGCAGAGTTACCCGCAGCAAGGTTATCAAGTTTTGCAAAGTTCAGTGGAACCACCACTCAGAGGATGAAGCCACCTGGGAGAGAGAAGAAGATTTGCTCAAGGACCACCCTCACCTATTTTCTAGCCAACCCGAATCTCGAGGGCGAGTTTCATCTTAAGGGGGGTAGGTTTGTAACATCCCAAATTTTCAATTTGGAATGTTATACACTAGATCATCATGCATATCATATTTTCTTGCATTTTGTCGATCCTAGAAATTTCACGCAACTCAAGGACCCTCGGAGAGAGTTGGAGATTTCATCATTTTCATATTTGAGTTTTCTCAAATTTTGAAAAGAGGATCATTGGATTTGTCGGAGTTTATTTGCCTTTTATTTGGATTAGGGAAAAATGCGCGTTTTCAAAATTTGCATTTTAGGCCCGGAGAAAAGTTCATTTTGTTTGACTCATTTTTAGGAGTCGGGGAAAATTTACTTTAGAAGTTTTGGAGTTCGTTTAGATTTTCTTTTCTTTGTTTTTCTACTGCGTAACCGATAAAAAAAATTCGCAGCGCCCCTGGGCCAAGGCCCAGCAGCCGGCCGGGCCAGGCGCCACCCTAGCGCCGCGCGCGCGTGCCTAGGCAGGCCGCCGCCGCCGCCCCAAGTAGGAGTCCTACTTGGACTCCAATCCCCCCCTCCTCTTTTCTTGCCCCCTCCCCCAAGCAATCCCTCTCCCCTCACATATATAAATACCAACACCCCCCCTCTAAACCCCACACCAAGCCCCAAGCCCTAGTGTCGCGCCCCACCCCGCGCCCTTGCACCCCGCGCAGCCGCCGCCCTTTGCCCGCGCCGCCGCCGCCCCTAGCGCCGCGCCTTGTGCCCCGCCGCCGCCGCCCAACCCCGCCGTTCGCCGGAGCCCTCACCGGAGGTAGCCCCGCGCCGCATCTCTTTTTTTCCCTCGGTTCGGTTTTTCTTCTAAACCGTTCCGGTTCTTTTCTTCTCTTCCGATTCATTTTCTTTTCGTTCGGTTTTCTTTCCGAAACCCTAGATCGGTTTCGTTTTCTTTTCCGGTTTAGTTGCCTAGAGACCGTTCGCCGGACCGTTCGTCCTAACGAACGTGATCACTGGATTAGTCTAGGTTAACGAACGTCCGTTCGTTCAACCGTTCTTCTTTTTCTTTTTGTCGGATTTATTCCGCGATCGCGATCTCACATCCGATCTTCGTTCTAGTCTATCTTCTCGCTCGTTTACCGGAATCAGGTGATTCAAGCGCCTGGAGTTTCATTTCGAAACCGCTGTTCCGACTAATCAACTTAAACAAGTTTTTGCTACGGTAAAATTTGACCTAGTTTCAACTTGCTAGAACCGAGTTGTTTTCTTCCGCCGTTTGTTTTTGGTTTCTTTGTTCGGTTCTTTCTCTCTTTGCAACCGGAGTTCTTAAGTTGAACTATCTGGTTCGATCTCTTGTTCGAGTTTTACCTATGCATTAGATGAGTACTTATTGTATGCTTGTTGTTTGTCTGCGATAGATTACCCGGATTGCGCCGCCTGTTACTTCGAATCTCTAGGACTCGCGGATCATCAGCAAGGCAAGTAACACTTTGATCATACCTTTTCTACAACCCAGTTTTATTGCATTAGATCAATCCTCACACATTGCATGATTAGGATCTAATTAAATTGTGGGATGGGGAGTAGATGAGGTAGTACCGATTACCTGTTTATTATGAAACCTTTGGGAGTTGCTTCTACGTTTGCTTATTTATGCCATGCTATGCAAGTAGACGTGGATTGGGTGAGTGATATCCATGACAGATGTGAGATTGATAATTTTAAGGGTTTATCTAAGGTGGCAACTTAAACACACATCTGGGTGGATTGAGGCACCTGATGTCTATCAGGACTTGCCTGTTTTATTTTGGATCGCCACCCAGGCTCAAAGGGATCATAAGATCTTTCATGCTAAATACTTACGTGTGCAGCCACAAGCCATTATGGGCTCTGGCATAGTTGACTAAGTCGGGAGAACTCTTACAGGGTAGACTAGCAGATGTAGGGGAAAGTAGGTGTACCGGTCTATCCATCGTAAGGTGCTAGCGCTTCTGAAAGACTGTGTCTCGGTCATCCGTTTTCTCAAACACCAGTAGTGCGAGAAATCCAACGGAGGCGATCGAGTCTTGTGGGGAAAAGTGCGCAAACCTCTGCAGAGTGTAATAAACTAATCATGATTAGCCGTGTCCCTGGTTATGGATATCTTGAGTATCTAGTACTTGAATATCATGTGAATCTCATCATGTTACTTCTAAATTAATATTGTTGGGTTATTGATGACTACTTTTAATTGGGATTGAGAATGCTGTCAACCATTCTCAATGTTTAACAACCACCATGATAGTTAAACAAATTTATTCCTTTGCAGTAGGGAAAATTTGGCTTTACGCAAAACAGTAACCATAGAGCTTTCCACCAGCCAAATATGCATATAGTATAGCTTTTTCATTCCATTACTCTCTATGTGTTACTTTGCCAGCATATTCCATGTGCTGACCCATTTTCAGGCTGCAACTTTAGTGTTGCAGACTTTTCAGACGATGAGTAAGGTGCTTTTAGGTCGTGGTTCTATACTCAGTGATGCCGTTGGAGTTGATGGACCCATTTACCTTCCAAGTCTTCCGCTGTTATCGATATTAGATGGCCTTAAGCCATATTATTGTAATAAGTTCTCTTTTGAGACACCGATGTAATAAGTGTGTGATTGCCACTCTGCTATAAATCCTTCGAAGTACTGTGTGGTGTCAGCATTAGTGATCCAGGGATGACACTGGAGCACAGTAGACTTGATCCATTCGGGTCGGGTAGCTATAGTTAAGGTAAGTCACGGTATCCAACTCAACAGTTTAATTCCTTGTTTGTTTTAGGCATAGTTAATTTGCTCTTTTCAATTGCTTTGTTTGTCCTTAGTTAATGAGATGCCCAAACAATGATGCCTGATGTTGGGTACTTGTATAACTATTAGTTGACATAATTAAAGGCCTTACCATTTAATTACTTTGGAGAAGTGTGCCCGAAGCTTTGAAGTCTATTTAACCAACTATTACTGCATGAGGCTCACAATCTAGTTTATACTAGGCTAATGATTGCATAGCTTTGCTTGCTGTAGTAGGTTTGTATGAATCCCTCTGTTGTTCATTATGCTCCCTAATACTTTAATTGAGCTACAGAATGGCCAACTGCTTGCTTACTTATATGCAATGTGCTGTCGACATTTGTAACTTGTCTATGTTTTGGATTTGGCCCCAACATCATGCTCCTCTGGTGAGCTAAGAGAGATTTATGTATGCAGGCTGCACAGACTACCATTTTTATAATTTTTAAAATATCACCTGCTTATGCTTCATGACGTGTAACATTATTGTTAGTCCTGTTTTGCCATGTACAAAATAGTTTCTCTAGCTCGCTTCACTGTTGTTACTATATTTTTCCCTAGTCATGTGTACTTACAGAAACATTTTAGGATGAAGTGACATCAACACAAAGATCTGTGAGCAGTGCGGCATGGCCGTTACCGAATGACTATGGATTGGAATTGGAATGTGTGATGTTCTCGAGCATCAACTAGAGGTGGCAAGACAACGTGTACATGATTCTCAACGTACAATCAGCAAGTTGAGACTGGACATGCATGTATTAGATGCAGGAGTCAAAAAATGAAACATGACACTGAGGTAACCACGAAGGAATTGGAGATTTTGCAGACTGAAATTTGTGCTATCTAAATCTGGCCAACCCTATTTTCTGAAGAGATTATAGTTCAAATGGTAAGTTCTGTTGATGCATGTCCATGATGTATGAGCTTTATTTGTGCAGTGTACGTAATTTTCTGTTTGTGTACGCTTTATTATCACTGGTGCCAAACTATAATGCCTAGTGGGTATATTCAGCTGTAATTTCTTTATTGTATAGTGTAGGATTATTCTATGTTTCTATGCCTTAGTCTTTTTATGATATAGCGTATGTTTTTTAGAGGCGATAGTATAGAGTAGGATAATTCTTGAATATGCTATATTGTTGAAATGGGGGGCCAACACGCCAAATATTTCCTGGACGCCTTACAAACGAACAAACATGTGTAGTCAAAGCGGTCCTTAATTGGTATGGTCAAAATAATATTAAGTGGATCCCAAATGATGTGGCCCACCGTAACAACGGCTCATAGTAGGCCGTTAACATGCCAAAAGCTCGATAGGGCCGTATAAATGAAAATGGCCCACGTGCCTCTAGCAGGCCACAATACATGTCAATTTTAACTCGGCCCTTTTACTTTACGGGCCAGTAAGAGGCTGAAAGTGTTATGGGCCAGAGGAGGCCCAATTTGCAAACTAGGCTATTAACAGGCCGAAAGTCGCGTTGGGCTGAAATGATGCCCTGCGGAACTTGGGCCCCTAATGGACCTAAAGTCAAAGGCCCAACTGTTGTGCGGGCCATTAACAGGCCGAGAGACAAAATGGACTAGGAGTTAGCCCATTTACGGAGTGGGCCGAGGACATGCCAGAAGTCACAGCGGGCTAGAATTGGCCCAACTGTAGAATGGGCCAAGAAAAGGCCGAAAGATGTTCTGGGCCGTTACCGGGCTGGAACTGACGATGAGCTGCTAATAGGCCGAAAGAAGCTCCGACCGCAATTGAGCAGAAGGACGAAGCGGGCCATTAACGGGCTTAAACTGACGATGGGCTAGAAATTGTCAAATCTAGAATATGCCTTTCATGGGCCAATTTTGTGTAACTTGTATGGGTCGTGCTTGTAAATGGGCCTGACTCAAGTAGGCCGCTAATGGGCCAACCCGCTTATTTTGACAGGCCCGACCTTCTAACCAGAATGGGCCACTGTTGGCTGAGACATGTGTCGACGTATCATAGGAGCGTTCCGTCCATTTGATGGATGACAACTGTCCGAACGCCTGGCCGACACGTGGATCTACCGGCTAATGAGAATTTTACACGTGGAAAATCCCCATTGGTCCATGCTGTGAAAGGGTTATTGGATCCAAACCGGAACCCGATAGCTTAAAGGCAACCCGTTACGATGGATGCCACGTGTCGGTCACCCTTGATGAAAGCACTTCTATGACGCGTGATTTATTGTCATGGAAGTGGACACTTCTATGATGATGATTTTGGTAATGTCATGGAACACTTCTACGACATCACACGTACGACTATCTTGATTCCGTCATAAAATCGTCATGGATGGACATGCATGACAGAAAATGTGACCTACTGTGACAAACATGTATCATCACGGAAGTGTATTTTTTTGTAGTGCTAGGTGGCGTGAGTTGTGAAACTATTCCACATTGTTTTATATGAAGGCCAAACTCGTAACTCAAATATTCGCCTCCATGATAGATTGTAGAAACTTTATTTTCTTATTATGATGATTCTCTACTTCACTCTGAAATTCATTGAACTTTTCAAATGTTTCAGACTTGTGTTTCATCAAGTAGATATACCCATACCTACTCAAATCATCTGTGAAGGTGAGAAAATAACGAGACGCGCCGCGTGCTTCAACACTCATCGGATCGCATACATCGGTATGTATTATTTCCAATAAGCCATTAACTTGCTCCATTGTTACGGAGAACGGAGTTTTTGTTGAACTTCTTCGCGCTTCAACCGATCAAGTACTGAACGCATGACACCTCTGCGTTCTGCACACGTTCAGCTCGGTGACGTTCCTCGCCTTGTTGTTCCAGCAAGACGTCAAGGTAGTAGATGAGTTTCGTCAGCATGACGGCATGGTGACGGTGATGGTGAAGTGATCTCCGCAGGGCTTTGCCTAAGCACTATGAAAATATGACCGTGGGTGTAAATGGTGGATGGGGGTGCCACACTAGGCTAACAATTGATCTGTTGTTTGCTAGGCGCCCCTTCCCACATATATATAGGTGGGAGGGAGGGAGGAGCAGCCAAGGGAGGTGCCCAAGTAGGAGGAACCCAACTTGGAGTCCCTCCCAAGCCGCGCCCCTCCTGCCTTATATAGGTGCCGGGAAAGGCAGGGGAGGGTGGCGCCCCCCTTTTCCTTTCGCCCATGAGAGGGAAAGGCAGGAGGGGCTACCCCTCCCTCCACTACTTCCCTTAGGGCCTGCTGTCCAAAGAAGGGGTGCACCAGGGGCTGGTATGTCCCTCTCTTGGCCCATTAGGCCCATAACACCTACCGGGGGTGACCGGAACCCCTTCCGGTGACCCGATGGCTATCCAGTGCATCCCAAAACCCTTCCGGTGTCTGAATACCATCGTCCTATATATCAGTTTTTACCTCTTGACCATTTAGAGACTCCTCGTCATGTCAGTGATCTCATCTGGGACTCCAAACAACATTCGGTCACCAAATCATATAACTCACATAAGGCTATATCATCAACGAACGTTAAGCGTGCGGACCCTATGGGTTCGAGAACTATGTAGACATGACAGAGACACCTCTCCAGTCAATAACCAATAGCGGAAATTGGATGGCCATATTGGCTCCTACATATTCTACGAAGATCTTTATCGGTCGAACCATTATGACAACATACGTAATTCCCTTTGTCCATCGTTATGTTACTTGCCCGAGATTCGATCATCGGTATCTTCATACCTAGTTCAATCTCGTTGCCGACAAGTCTCTTGACTTGTTCTGTAATACATCACGTCGTGACTAACTCCTTAGTAATTTGCTTGCAAGCTTATGATGTGTATTACCAAAGAGGGCCCAGAGATACTTTCCCAAACTCGGAGTGACAAATCCTAATCTTGATCTATGCCAACTCAACGAACACCTTTGGAGATAAATGTAGAGCATCTTTATGATCACCCAATTATGTTGTGACGTTCGATATCACACAATGTATTCCTCCAGTATCCGGGAGTTGCATATCTCATAGTCGAAGCAATATGTATTTTACATGAAGAAAGCAATTGCAATAAACTGAACGATCATTATGCTAAGCTAACGGGTCGGTCTTGTCCGTCACATCATTCTCCTAATGATGTGATCCCGTTATAAAATGAAAACACATGTCTATGGTTATGAAACCTTTACCATCTTTGATCAATGAGCTAGTCTAGTAGAGGCATACTAGGGACACAGTATTTGTTTATGTATTCACACATGTATTTAAGTTTCTGATCAATACAATTCTAGCATGAATAATAAACCTTTGTCATGAATAAGGAAATATGAAATAACAACTTTATTATTGCCTCTAGGGCATATTTACTTTAGCTTCACCCAAAGTAATCTCCATAAAAGTACCACCCGCGGCGGAATCTAAATGATTTCTAGAAACAAATTCGCATAATTTTTTTGTATAATCATCCAAAGATTTAAACCATGAGTAGGACAATTTCTTAGCATCAATTTCATTCTCTCCCAAGATTGTGAAACATGTTAATGCTCAAGTTGCTTAAAATTCATGATCTGAGTTCTAAGGGAAATAATTTTCACGGGCAGAAAATACTTAGTAATAAAAGCATCTTTGCAGTTATCCCAAGAATCGATACTATTGCAAGGCAAAGAAGAAAGCCGAAATTTTGCATGATCCCTCGGAGAGAAAGAAAACAATTTCAACTTTGTAATATTATTGTCCACATATTTTTTCTTTTGCATATCACACAGTTCTACGAATGTGTTTGAATGGGACACGTCATCCTCATTAGGAGTACCGAAAAATTGATCTTTCATAAAAAGATTCAACAATGCGGTATTAATACCACAAGATTCCGCGCTAGTGGCGGAAGGAGTAATCAGAGTGCTAATAAAACCATTATTATTGGTGTTGGAAAAATCACACAATTTGGTATTTTCTTGAGACATCGTAACTACAAACAAGAACGCAAGCAAAAAGATATATCTGACAAGAAAACGACGAACGGAAAAGAAGGTGAATAAAACGATAAATTTTTGTGAAGTGGGAGAGATGAAAACGAGAGGAAAATGGCAAACAATTTAAATTGCAAGGATTGTGATTAGGAACCTGATAGATGTTGATGATGTCCCCCCGGCAACGGTGCCAGAAATTCCTTTTGATGCGGCTTGAAACTGCGTCAATATTTCCCCAAAGAGGAAGGGATGATGTAGTACGACTATGGTAAGTATTTCCCTCAGTTATGAAACCAAGGTAACAATCCGGTAGGAGAACCAAGTGAGGGAGTCCTGGACTAAGGGGTCCTCGGGTGTCCGGGCTATTTGATATGGGCCGGATTGATGTGCCATGAAGATACAAGGCAGAACACCTTCCCCCGTGTCCGGATGGGACTCTCCTTTGCGTGGATGGCAAGCCTAGCATGCAGATGTATAATTTCCGTCTTTTGTAAATCCACTCTGTACAACCCTAGGCCCCTCCGGTGTTTATATAAACTGGAGGGTTTAGTCCGTAGAGGCTATCTGAATTCAAACAGGCTAGACATCTAGGGTTTAGCCATTACGATCTCGAGGTAGATCAACTCTTGTAACCCCTATACTCATTAGATACAATCAAGCAAGACACGGGGTTTTACCTCCATTAAGAGGGCCTGAACCTAGGTAAACATTGTGTCTCCCTTGTCTCCTGTTACCTTCGATCCTCAAACGCACAGTTCGGGACCCCCTACCCGAGATCGGCCGGTTTTGACACCGACACTGGTGCTTTCATTGAGCGTTGCACTGTGCCATTGACAGAAGGTTCAATGGCTTGTTCGATCACCAACAATGATGCCGTTTCCGGGGAAACTTTCCTCCCCGGCCAGATTTTTTGTGTTTGGCGGCTTCATTCTGCGTGCCAACTCGTTTGTCCACCTTGAATAGATCGACAACTACGCCCCTTGTCATCAGAACAGTTTTAGGAACCTAAATTATGTCGCTGATATCCGAGGAGACTTGATCTTCGAAGAGTTCACGGCCCCGACCACCGCTCTGGCCTTAGAGCCAGAGCAAACTGCCAGGTCCTAATATGGGAGTTTGAAGCCCGCCAGACTCTCAGCTATGAAACTCACAATCAGGAACCCGGAGGCGATTTTGTCTTCGGGCAGCCCGGAGTCAGGCTGGGTTCCCCCTATCATGGAAAGGCCGGACTCGCCCCCAGACTCTAGCTCCAAACTCTCGAAGCCCACACCCAGCAGGCGTGGCCAGGATGCCTTTGCCCTGGCAAGCCCCATGGACTCTCGTTTACGCGTCCAACCCTCGCTCTTAAACGAGGCTCTAGACTTGATGTAGCCCCTCGCCATTACAGAGGAATCGCCTCCGAACTATGCCCAGCCCAGACTAGGGGCCGAGAGCAGGGAATTTTGCGTCCCATCCACCACCCACTTCATAGCCACCGCCGAGGACTTACCCGACATGCTGGATTACACCTCCAAAGACATCGATAGCATGGATGACGATGCTGGAGACGCACGAGGCCAAGACCCGCCGTTTACCGGATGTTGGACGGCCACCTCCACATGCGACGTGTATGTGGTGGACACACCCAAAGAGGATGACGACGAAGACATGAAGGATGCGGTCGAGGACAAACCTGCCAAGGCACCACCGAGGCGTCGACGGCAGCGATGCCCCTCAAAATTTCATCATGATAAAGACAGTAATACATGCACCAGAGACAATAACACTCAGAGAATGATGAAGACCCCGAAGCCCCCTCCGAGCCCACATCAGAACATGATGATGTGGAGGAGGGGAAAGTTAACCCCGACGATCCAGTCGGGAATGAGGATTCTGAAGATAGTAACTATCTACCGCTCTCCGAGGATGTTGTCAGCCTCAGCAACAAAGATTTCATCGTGCCAGAGGAACCCCTCGAGCAGGAGCGCTTTAAGCGCCAACTAATCACCACTGCAAGAAGCCTTAAAAAGCAGCAGCAACGACTCCAAGCCGAACATGATACACTCAACGACAGATGGACCCAAGTCCTAGCTGCCGAAGAATATGGCCTACAACACCCAACAAAGAGTTATCCAAAGCATCGACTACTTCCACAATTCGACGACGAGGCCTTCAAGCCAATCCCGTCGAAACATGACATCGCTGATGAACCAGACCGGCCACCACGTGGGCAAGATAAAGCGGCCACCTACACCGAACACGAACCCACACCACCTCGCCGTAAGGGTTGAGAGATAGCGGCTTGAGGATACACCTATGAATTACAATAAGACCTGAGCAATATTGTAGGCCAAACAAGATCAATCTATGGATCAAGGGGGCGCTCCCCAATGCGAAAAGATGACCGTCAAGCTTGGAGCAGTAGGCATAACCTCACCAGTGCCAAAAATCGCATACAATTGTCATCCGAACTCCATCGTGACGTTGCTCGATACAGAGGCACCACACACACCTTATGCTTTACTGACAAGGTAATGCAGCACCAGTTCCCAGAACGGTTTAAACCTGTAAACATCAAATCATACAACGTCATGTCAGATCCTACGGTATGGATTGAAGATTTCCTTCTCCATATCCACATAGCCCGTGGTGATGATCTCCACGCCATCAAATACCTTCCCTTAAAACTGAAAGACTAGCACGGCACTGGCTAAATAGCCTCCCAAAGAATTCTATTGGTAGCTGGGAAGATTTGGAGGATGCCTTTAGAGACAACTTCCAAGGTACCTATGTCCTGCCTACGGACGCTGATGACCTCAGTCACATAGTCCAGCAACCCAGAGAGTCAGTCCGCAAACTCTGGACCAGGTTCTTAATTAAAAGAACCAAATCGTGGATTGTACGGACGCTGAAGCCCTCGCGACCTTTAAGCATAGCGTTCGCGACGAGTGGCTCGTCCGACACCTCGGCCAAGAAAATCCAAAGTCCATGGCAGCCCTTACCGCACTCAGGACCCACTTTTGCATGGGAGAAGATAGCTGGCTAGCTCGTACAAGCAACAATGCTAACAACCCTGGCACCTCCGAAGCTAGAGATGGCAATGGTAGGCCACGACCCAATAAACACAAGCGTCGGAGCAATAATGAAGATACCGAAGACACGTTGGTCAACGCTGGATTCAGTGGCTCCAAACCCGGTTGAGGGAGTCTTGGATTAGGGGGTCCTAGGGCGTCCGGGCTATGTAACATGGTCTGGGTTAATGGGTTGCGAAGATACAAGATAGAAGGCTTTCCCCCATGTCCAGATGGGACTCTCCATGGCGTGGAAGGCAAGGTTGGCATGCGGATATGAAGATTCCTTTCTCTGTACAACCCTAGCCCCCTCCGGTGTCTATATAAACCGGGGTTTAGTCCATAGAGATAATCATAATTAGACATGCTAGACATCTAGGGTTTAGCCAGTAGGATCTCGTCGTAGATCAACTCTTGTAACCTCTATACTCATCAAAGTCAATCAAGCACGATGTAGGGTATTACCTCGATCAAGAGGGCCTGAACCTGGGTAAACACCGTGTCCCTGTCTCCTGTTATCTTTGATCCTTAGACGCATAGTTTGGGACCCCATACCCGAGATCTGCCGGTTTTGACACCGACATTGGTGCTTTCATTGAGAGTTCCACTGTGCCGTCTGATACGTCTCCAACGTATCTATAATTTATGAAGTATTCATGCTATTATATTATCAACCTTGGACGTTTTATATGCATTTATATGCTATTTTATATGGTTTTTGGGACTAACCTATTAACCTAGAGCCCAGTGCCAATTTCTGTTTTTTCCTTGTTTTTGAGTTTTACAGAAAAGGAATATCAAACGGAGTCCAATTGACGTGCCATTTTTTAACGATTTTTTAAGGACCAAAAGAAGACTCCAGAGTAAAAGAGTTGGGCCAGAAGAGTCCCGGGCTGTCCACGAGGGTCGGGGGGGCTCGCCCACCCCCTAGGCATGGGCCCCTACCTCGTGGACGCCTCGGGCACCTCCTTGACGCGAGACCGACGCCAAAAATTCCTATAAATACATATACCTCGGAAAATTAACCTAGATCGGGAGTTCCACCGCCAGAAGCCTCCATAGCCACCGAAATCCAATCTAGGCCCTCTCTGGCACCCTGCCGGAGGGGGCCGTCATCACCGGAGGGCATGGAGGAGGATCCCAGAGGGGCCGTCATCACCATGAAGGCCAAGGACCAGAGGGAGAACCTCTCCCCATCTAGGGGGGAGGCCATGGAGGAGGAAGCACAAGGGGGAGAACCTCTCCTCCTCTCTCTCGATGGCACCGGAGTGCCATCGGGAGGGGAATCATCGCCGCGGTGATCGTCTTCATCGACATCACCATCATCATCACCATCCTCATCTCTTTTACGTGGTCCACTCTCCCGCACCCCGCTGTAATCCCTACTTGAACATGGTGCTTTATGCCACATATCATGATCCAATGATGTGTTGCCATCCTATGATGTTCTGAGTAGACATCTTTTTTCTTTGGGTTGATTGATGATCTAGATTGGTATGAGTTGTATGTTTTACTTTGATGCTGTCCTATGGTGCCCTCTGTGTCGCGCAAGCGTGAGGGGTTCCCGCTGTAGGGTGTTGCAATACGTTCATGATTCGCTGATAGTGTGTCGGTGAGTGACTGAAACACAAACCCGAGTAAGGGGATTGTTGCGTATGGGAATAAAGAGGTGTTGATGCTTTAATGCTATGGTTGGGTTTTACCTTAATGATCTTTAGTAGTTGCGGATGCTTGCTAGAGTTCCAATCATAAATGCATATCATCCAAGTAGAGAAAGTATGTTAGATTATGCCTCTCCCTCATATGAAACGGAAATAGTTATTACTGATCTTGTTAACGATTGCCTAGCACAATTCCGCACACCGATCCACCATTATTCCACACTCGCTATTTATAATATTTAGTAACATATTCTAACTTCATGATAACAGCACCTACTTTTATATTTTAGCTCTCCGATATCATACAAAGTTATTCTCTTGATACCCATAACCTAGTTTTATTTCTCGTTGCTAGTTGGAAGCAAACGTTCGGTGTACGTAGAGTCGTATCAATGGCAGATAGGGCTTGAGAGAATATTGATCTTACCTTTAGCTCCTTGTGGGTTCGACACTCCATACTTATCACCTCCACCTTTGCAAATTTTTACGATGATTCCTTGCACTTGGGGATTATCAAGCTCTTTTCTGGCGTCATTGCCGGGGAGCAATAGCGTGGGGTTGATATTCTCGTGTGTGCTTGTTTGCTTTCTTCACTAAGTAGATTTTGTTTTTCCTTTTTTGTTTCTGTTTAGTTGTGGGTGAAACATACAAAAAAAACTTAAATAATGAAAATACAAAAAATTATTACTTGCCACTCATGCCTGAAAAGTTTATCAAAAAGAGAAGTGATTGGAAAGTTATGCATTGAAGAAGTGAGGGTCGACCTTGAGCACTTGTGTTCATGCTCATGGAAACAATGTAGAATTTTTCATGGAAGTTTCTCTGTAATAATTATCCCCTTGTATATATCCATTGTATTATAAAAATAATTTGCCAAGCTTTGGTTTTAGGATGATTAGATTGCTTTTTTACTATGTGCAGAACAAAAACAGAAACTTTGGCTGTAGCGCGTGAATTTACATTTTTTACTGGAAAGTCAAATGGGTCTGAAACTTTTTGCACATTACTTCTGTACAAATTGTTCAAATTTATTTCATAATTATTGGAGATACAGATGTTTACTACACTTCTAGATTACTACAGACTGTCCTGTTTTAGACAGATTCTATTTTTCGCGTGTTGTTTGCTTATTTTGATGAATCTATGGCTAGTATCGGAGGGTATGAACCATGGATGAGTTGGAATACAGTAGATATTACACAAATATGCATTTATAATGAGTTCACAACAGTACCTAAAGGCAGTGATTTGCTTTATTATACTAATGGATCTCACAAAGTTTTTGTTAAAGTTTGTGTGGATGAAGTGTCCGAAGAACAAGGAGTTACCAATGTGAGAAGAATAAAGAGAGGCAAGAGATCAAGCTTGGGGATGCCCAAGTGTGACGCCCTGTGACCGATGTGCCAGGTGTCGTCCAGTTATTCATTGTTGTTGCCTTGTCATTGCTTGCGTGTCATGCATTGCATATCATGTCATCATGTGCATTTCATTTGCATACATGTTCGTCTCTTGCATCCGAGCATTTTCCCCGTTGTCCGCTTTGCAATCCGGTGCGCCTATGTCACCCGGTGTCCCTTTCTACCTCTTTTCATATGTGGGGGTTAAACATTTCCGGATTGTACCAAGACTTGCCAATCGGCCTTGGTTTACTACCGATAGACTGCCTGTCAAGTTTCGTACCATTTGGACTTTGTTTGATGCTCCAACTTTTAACCGAGGGACCGAGAAGGCCTCGTGTGTGTTGCAGCCAAACACCCTTCCAATTTGGCCCAAAACACACCAAAACCCTCTCCATCATCTAGAGCGTTCGATCACGATCGCGTGGCCGAAAACCGCACCTCATTTGGACTCTCCTAGCTCCTCCTATGCCTATAAATAGATCCCTCCATTTCATTTTCGGGTCTTTTCCCCCGAAACCCTAGATCTCTCCTCTCCGCGCCGCCGGACGAAAATCGGCCCGCCGGACATGCCCACCCCGCTTCGCCCGACCAACCACTGCCTGCCACCTGGCCTCAGCCGCCGCCTCCACCGCGCGGCCCGCAGGACCCGGATCGGGCCCGTGCGAGCCCGCACCACCGCCACCGTTCGTCCGTTCGACCCGCGCCCCAACGCCGCTCCCGCCACCGGAGCTTCTCGCACCGGCGACCCCGCGCCCGCCGCCGACCTTCTTGCCAGCCACCGCCGCCACAGGAGCTCGCCGCGCCGCCCTGCACCGGCGAGCGCACCTCGCCGCCCCCACCGACGACCGCCCCCTTCGCCGGCCGGATCCGCCTCCCTCGGCCACCGCCTCGTCTTCCCCTCGCCGGAGCAGCTTCTCTCCGTCGCGCCGGCTGCGGCGGCCATTTTCTCAGGCGAGCTCGAGCTGCTACAGTACCCGGCGAACCCTAGATCCAGATCTAGAAATCTCGACGGTTGACTTTCCTCCCGAAACCCTAAACATTTTGCATATTTTATCATGCCGTAACTTTGCATCCGTAGCTCCATTTTGGGCGTATAGCATATCAAAATGTTCGTCTCAAAGAGCACATCATTTCGTCTCATTGCATAATTTTCATTTGAGCTCATCTTGATGCCCGAAATGCTGTTGGAAAAGATCTATTTGAGATAATTGTCAGATCTGCTGCATCAATTAGCTATTTATCATTTTTGCCATGATTAATGTGTGCATGATATGCCCCTGAGTTCTACATGAGTTTTGTTATATGCTTTGCCATCTTTTCAGAGGTGCCATCCATGTATTTTTGTGATGTGTGTGGTGACTAGCACAAGCTTGCAAAGTGGTGCATTCGTTAATGCTGATTTCAGGGACTTAGCAATTCCACTAAGTCCTTAATCTGTTTTAATCAATATGCCATATGTTCATGTTGTTTCCTAGTGATCTGTGCCTCTTTTGACGATGATCAGTAAGGGTGATTTGTTAATCTTATAGTGCTCTATCCATCCATGTCTTTTTTTGCAATTATGGAGCACCCTAGCTTGAGTCAATCGAGCTCTACTTTTGCTATTTCGTGAATCTGGGCAGATTGTCTAACTGTTAGCGATTTTGCTGAGGATGTTGTAGTTGAGACGTGCATGCTATGTTTTTTGACTGGTAACTGTAGGGAAAACCCCCACAGCATGTCGAAACTTTATTAACAAAGATAAGCTATTACAAGTACAGGAGGGATTACAAGAGGTAATCAAGCTAAAATACAAAAGGAAGAAATGAAAAAACAGAAACAAGGAGCCTCAAGGAGGTAGAAAAGAGATCCATTTAAGGAGATCATCCTTATAAGCAGGCTTAATCCTATATTGCATTAGGGCAATATCATGTAGGAAAGCTGTTCTCCATTTATTGAATCCAGCTCTCTCATGCCTAAAGACCTTAGCATTTCTGACGATCCATATATTCCAGCAAGCTACAAAGACCACTTCAGTGAAGAAAGGTTTCCTAAAACTCCTTTTGGCTTTGATGGCCAGATCTGTCATCGAATTACCTAATGACCAATCAATTTGCAAATAGTTCCAAACCCTGATACTAAAATTGCAATTGAAAAACATATGATCTCTTGTTTCCCTAGCCTGCAAAGGGTAGAGCACACAGTTTACTCCATCCTCCAAATGCCAATGCCTCCTGTCTACCATGTCTTTGGTATTTAGCCTGTCCATAATGAGCATCCAAGCAAAGACCTTTATTTTCATAGTGCAAGAAGACTTCCAAATCCAAGCTGTTAGGGGGTTGAAGGATTGTGCCACAAACACATGAGAGTAAAACAGCTTTGGGGAGTAGCCCTTGGCAGTGCCATTCCAAAGCCAGATATCCTTAGACCCGTTGTCTCTATCATGATTTCCCAACAGAGATTGGAGAATAAATAGCTCATCAAAAGCCTGGGCAGACAAAGGAAGATGGAAGTGGTGATACATGTCTTGGGAGTCCAAGAAATCCTTAACCGATATCCAGGGATCTTTGACATATGAAAAAAGCCTAGGGAATCTGAGTTGAAGCTGTAATTTCTGGTCATCAAGCTTCCAATTGTCAGACCACATGAGTGCAGTGTCCCCTTTATTTATCTGAACCCAAGCACAGTCCCTGAAGTTATGCAAGACCTTGCATATATCCTTCCACCAGAAGGAGCCACAATCAGAAGTACCTTGGGGTACTCTACCATGATAGTAAGAGTCCCAAATTAATGACACCCAAGGTATATCCTTTTTATTGAGGAAGTTATTTGCATGTTTGAGAAGTAATGCCACATTCTGAACACCCAGGTTTAGAATACCAAGACCTCCTTTGTTTTTTGGCCTCCAAATAAGTTTCCAAGCAGCCATAGACTGAGCAGGTTCATCCCTGTTTTTCCTCCAAAAGCATTGTCTCTGAATTCTTTCCAATTGTTTTAGAATGCCAGCAGGGACAGCCAAACTAGAAAGAAAGAAGATGGGCATAGAAGACAGTGCTGAGTTCAGAAACTGTAATCTCTCTCCCTGATTTAGAAAAGAAGAGCTAGCTGTCATTCTTCTTTCCATGCAGTCCACCAGAGGCATGAAGTCCACCATTCTAGGCCTAGTAGTACCTACTGGCAATCCAAGATATGTGAAAGGCATTTTCCCAATTTGACATCCAAAAGCAGTAGCTAAGTCTGTCATGACTGCATTGTCTACATTGATAGGAATGATAAAGGACTTATGATAATTGACATCTAGCCCAGTAGACACAAAGAAGACCTGCAACATGTCTTTCAGAGCAAGTAACTGTACCTTGTCAGCAGGCAAAATAATCAAGGTATCATCAGCATACTGAATCACAGGATAGTCCTGGTCATGACAAGGTATTGGGAGATGGAGTATGCCTCTTCTGAACATGTCATTAATTACCGTCTGCAGTAGGTCAGCAGCTAATACAAAGAGCAAAGGGGAAACTGGGTCACCCTGCCTAACCCCCTTTTTGCATTTAAATTTCCTACCAGGAACACCATTGAGCAAAACAGATGATGTACCTGTAGACAAAAGTTGTTTCATCCAAAAAATCCATTTTTCATTGAAACCCTTATGTCTCAATATTTGGACAATTGCCTCATGCTCCAGGGAATCAAAGGCTTTCTCAAAATCCAATTTAAGTATGACAATTGGCCTCTTAGACTGATGACACTGATGTAAGTACTCAAAGGTCCATCCAATGCAGTCATGGATACTTCTGCTTTTTATAAATCCATACTGATTCTTATGGATACATTGCATTATTACTTCTTGAAACCTATTTGCTGCCATTTTGGAGAGGAACTTAAGACCCATGCCTGTTAAAGAAATGGGCCTGAAATCCCCCACCTCCTCAGGTGACTATTTCTTGGGCACCAATGTGATATATGAATCATTGATGTTCTCTAGATGGGCAGTACCATCGTAAAAAGCCTGTGCCAGTTCATAGAAATCTGGAGAGATAATGTGCCAGCACCTTTTGAAGAAAAGGCCATTAAAACCATCTGGACCTGGGGCTTTATCAACTCTCATATGTTTGACAATCTTGTCCATTTCCTCTTTCTCAAAGGGCTTAGTAAGAGCATCTAAACCTTCCACTGGAGCAATTAAAGAGGAGAGATCAAAGCCCATGTGGATACCCCTTGAAGAGACCATTCTGTTTTTAAAACAATTCCAGATAACACCCTCCATTTGAGAGTGATCAGAAACCACTGTGCCATCAGGTAGCTTTAAACTAGCAATAGAATTTCTTCTATGCCTCTCAGTAGCCATAGCATGGAAGAACATAGTGTTTTCTCCACCCACCTTTATATATCTGATGGTACATCTCTTTTTCCAATAGAGCCATTGAAGGTGAAGTACCTTTTCCACATGAGTTTTGACCACTTTCCTGAAATTGGATTCATGCCTATACAATGGTCTGAGCTCCTCCAGTTCATCTAGTAACAGAATAGCCTTGTTACATTTACAGACAAGCATTTTCAGCTTGGATATGCTCATCTGCCATCTCTTAAGGCACATTCTCAGGGATTTGAATTTGTCAGCTATTCGAGCTGTGATATGCCCCTTTCTAGATGCTCTCTACCATGAAGAATCCACACAGTCCATGAAACCCTCAAGTTCTAACCAATAATTTTCAAATCTAAAAATGTTAGACTTGGGGATAGAAGTTTTGATTGAAACCACACATGGCACATTGTCAGATGTAGTTTTTGCCAGGGGCCTCACCTCAGTCATGGGATAGTCAGATATCCAATCCACAGAAGTGAAAAACCAGTCTAACTATTCAAGGAGGGGATTATCCTGCATATTCGACCAAGTGTATGATCTGCCTTTGATGGGTAATTCCAAAAGGCCCAAGTGCCCTATGATCTCATTAAAGAGAAACATGTCATTCAGGTCCCCTCCAGGCAAATTTCTGTTATCCTGTGAGCGCAAAAAATTGTAATCCCCAAGGATTAGCCAATTTTCCTCAACTGGAATATTGAGATGGTAAAGCCAATTAACAAAATTATCTCTGGCTTCTCCCTGACAAGGACCGTAGACAACAACAAGGGTCCACTTCTCATTATTTTGTCTGGACACAAACTCAATCACTATTGCAAAATGCTGAATTTCCAGTAAGGACCCCTCAAAAACAGAGGAGTTCCAAACAACTACGATTCCACCAGAGGCCCCCAAAGAAGGAGCGAAAGCAAAACTATCAAATCTTTTAGGACAAAAACCTTTAATTGAACGGGAGTCAAAAGAAGCACATTTAGTTTCCTGCAAACATGCAATTGCACAGTGACTTTCATCGATTTTTTGCCTGACCGCCCGTTGCCTACTTTCGGAATTTAAGCCCTTGACATTCCAACACAAGACATTCCAGCTTTTACAAAGAGAATTCATAGATAAAGACCATAAATAGTTCCCCAAAGCACATGGCACTCAATGCCATGTGTCCAAAAGCCACATTAGAGTCTGAACTAACATTATTACATATCCAAAGTTCTGAAAATAACAGCATGCAGGGAGCAAATTTTGGGGCTTGCCAAACCCAGCAGTTGGAAAGCGCACTATTCATTGGAGGCATTGCTGTTTGCGACAGCAGGATCCACCATAAGTGCCTCCTCAGTGAGCAGCGCTGCATCAATGCCTAACTCGTTGCCAATGGCTTGCAGATGACTGATTGGAGTAGGAGGAGGGACACCTTCAGATGCAGTGGTGCTGGGCTCCTCAGCAGCTATGGGCTTGGCCCTGGGCTTCTTCTTCTTGGGCTGTAGAACCAGCTCATGAAAAGTTGGCTCAAACCTATCGCGCTGGGCCGAACTTCTGGTGCATCTTCGAACAGACGTTTCAACCAGCGGTGTTGGTGCCATAGTTTTGCGATGCCTCCTTGATCTTGCGCGCGCATGTGAAGTGGGGACCATAGCAGGCGTAGTTTCATCCGCTTCGTCCACAAAGAGAGCTCTTGCCACAGGCCTAGCCAGGTCCGGCTGTTTCCATGTCAATAAAGGAATATCGTCAATCTGGAAAGCAAGGCTCCATCTTCTCTTCACTGGCGACAAGGGCTTAGGCATCAGAGGCCGTGGTATCTCAAACGTCAATGGTGCATTCAGCAAGTTTTCAAAAGAACGCCTCCAAATCATTTCTGGGGGCAGAGGAGGCCCGAAAAGAATCTTAATGACAGGTGAAGCAAGGGCTGGAACATCAACAACAAGTGGGGGTTGATAAACCACGATCGCCCAATTGCTGGTATCTTCCACGTCTGCGGCAATGTTCTCTGAAGCACTTCGGTCAATAATGGCAGGGGGCTCCTGGAGCTGCACATCTGAACTTGATTGGGTAGAATTTGGCTGTGCCGAAGCATCAAAAACCATGGACTCTTGGTCCTCCACAACTGGTTCCTCAGCAGGCTCCTCCCAATTTCCCCAATTGTCCTGTTGATCCTGGGCCGGAGCAGGCGGCGGTGGCACATCGTTCCACCCCAAAGCAGGGAACGGGGGCAGGACAAAAGGTGGCATTTCAGGGAATGGCACAGCAGGCTGAGGATGAGGGTTGCCATTGATGGGCATCCAGTCCTCATCTTGGGGCATTTGTTCAGCAAAGTTGGCCCCCAGAATATACAATGGCGACGTCCAAGACACTCTGGCACCACCCCATGCTGCATACTCCATGAATACCACGTCCCGGGGTACCAGAATATCCTCCGGGAAAGAGGCAAAGACCAAGGAGCGCACCAGATATGGATCCTCACTAATCCAATGATGAAACTTCCCAAAAGTATTAACTGGTGCCCGCAGACCAGTCTCATTGCGAAGATCTAGTGGAATCCCCAAAAACATAAGCAAACCCTGTCTGAAACCCTGAACCCCTCTAAAAGATTCGCCCTCATCATGCTTCATGAACCTGACAAAACGATCATTCCCCAGGGGCTGAAGCGGCATCTGGAGGAGGGAAAATCTAACAGCAGCATCTCTTAGCTCAAAAAGACCCACCGATCTAATCCAGGGTTGAGCAGACCGCACCAAAATCCCATGGGCTTGTAGCCACCGAACAACTTCCTCCCTAGCAGCCCCAATCTGATCAGGAGGGGGGATGGGCATTACCTCAGCTAGCATGAACTCCTCATGACGATGCACAATTGGGATATGTGGCGTAACAAAGGTGCGCGGCACCCGAGCCTCCCCGCCATCCACAACGTGGTGCCCAGCCGGCACATAGAGCATGGGGTCAAGGTGGAAGTTGGCCATCGGAGGGGCACGCTCCAAGCTTGCAGCAGGCGGCGAGGACTCCGGCAGAGGTGGGGTTTCAGGCGGTGCAGACGATGGTGTTTTGGGGCCAGGGCTGATGGAACAGGGCGAGAGAGTTAATGATGAAGTGCAAGAGGAGTCCAAGTTTGGTAAAAGTTGTGTCAGAGAGATATTCTCGGTGGCAGCTGAGGGATCCTCGGAAGTTGCAACGTTACCGGGTTTCGGTTTCCAAACCAGACCCAAGATCTGTGCAAACCGGTTGCAATCTCTTGTCACATGCCCCATCCGCAAACAAGAATTACAGCGTGACCGAGACATGCACACCGAAGCAAAATGGCCCTTGCACAAACATTTCTGACACGTTAGAATTTCATCCACCATTCCTGAAACTAGGTTATCAAACTCAGCTGCCGCTTGTTGAGAAGAGGGAATAGTGGAAGGCCCAGGAGGCAACACCGGCCCAACTTGATTCGTGGCACGTGTAGATGATGGCCCAACATGGGGGGACACGTCCACATTCAAAGTAGCAAGATTCCCGCCCGAGATAGACGGCGGCCGAGCCGCGTAAGGAGGGGGGTTTCCAACCGTACCAAAAGATATGGCTGGAGCAGTTGACGTCCACCGGAGTTCGACCGGCGGCGGGGGATGGATGACCACCCTCTCATGCTCCGGGAGAGTGTACCCCGCATCTTCGATGGTTTGAATGCAGTCCTGTGTGGCGAGGATTTTCGAGGCTTGGAATGCATTGCAAGCATGCCCAGTGTAGCTCGACGTTTAGAAGGACTGACAAGTATCCACTCTGCATCACATTCCAATTTCCAAAGCTTAAACTCGCGGCCCCAATTTGGACCCCCATTACCCCAAAGATGGAAGTAACATTTAAAGTGATCACCAGAGAAAGAATGAAGCTTCAGCACGATCATGGCAACCTCCTTACAGGAAATTTGAAAGCCAAAAACCTTATCCTTGAGCGGAAAGACCATAAACTCAATTGCAGAACCCCTAATGGCCGCCTCAATTGCTGCTGCCACTGAATCTTCATGTAAACGAAAAGTATGCCGCCCAAAAGAGATTACCATGGTGAAGAAACCCGTGTCATCCATGGGATGCACCGTAAAACCAGTAGATTGAAAAACCTTATCCGCAAAAACCAAGCCCTTGGAGAAGTCCAAGCCAAGGGTGGATCCAACATCAGAACCCATGGAGATGGGTATTAGAGGGTAGATCTCAGGGCGCCGGAGAGATCTAATGGAGAGAAGAGGAATTTTGGTGGCTAGGGGAGGAGATCACCGGAGGTGGTGGCGATCGCCGGGGGGTGGGTAGGTGGGAGCCCGTGCATGCTATGTTGTTGTTCTTTCCATGTCTAGCTTGTATAATGTGTATTATTGACGGGTGTATTCTTAGATTATCATGCCTTGCTCTGTACTAAGTGCATCGAGCTCGTAAACATGCCTACTTGCTATCATATTTGCATGCTCCAGTTTTTCTCTAAGTCTGAGATCTGATTATGTTTTTGCCATGTTCACATGCTTGCAATTGTATTTTCTGATCCCTTTTGGCTCAAGGTCACTAAGGGACTTTTGTTAAGCTATTTGAGTAGCTCCATGCCATGCTTTACTTTGCCATGTTAAGTTCCTGTAGCATATAGTTTTCTTGCTCCTAAGTGTGCTACCTGATCTGAAATTCCAGGCTTGTGTTAATTTCACTAAGTCTGAATCCTGTTTTACCATTTGCTCTTTTGCCATGCTTGTTTGAACATGTTATTGGATGAATTGGCCGTAGCTCTGTGTTCATCTTTTGTTAAGCATCATGAGTGGATCCCTGCCATTTATTTTGTTTCCATGTTTGAGTGTTGTAGCATGCTTATCTTGTTGCATTTAGATGGCTACTTGCTGTTTATCGCAGACCGGTACCATATTTGTTTTGCTTGCCATTTCCAAACCGTGCATCCAATTCCGGTGATCTTTATATCGATTTCAACCGAAATCACCTCACCTTTCCAGTGGCACTCTTGGATTTCTAGGTTGAGGCCAGGTTCATTCATTCCCTTGCAAATCATGCATATGCATCGCATACCACATCCCGCATCTCATACCATATTCATGTGTGGTTTGTTTACTATGTTGTGTGCTTCTTTCCGGTGTTTGCTTCTTCGGTTGGTTCCGGTAACGTCGCGTTTGTGAGGACCCGTTCATCTACGTCCGTTTATCTTCTTCATGGACTCGTTCTTCTTCCTTGCGGGATCTCAGGCAAGATGACCATACCCTCAAAATCACTTCTATCTTTGCTTGCTTAGTTGCTCGCTCTTTTGCTATGCCTATGCTGCGATACCTACCACTTGCTTATCATGCCACCCACATTGTTAAACCAAGCCTCTAAACCACCTTGTCCTAGCAAACCGTTGTTTGGCTATGTTACCGCTTTGCTCAGCCCCTCTTATAGCGTTGTTAGTTGCAGGTGAAGATTGAAGTTTGTTCCTTGTTGGAACATGGAGATGTTGTTCCTTGTTGGAACATGTTTACTTGTTGGGATATCACAATATCTCTTATTTAATTAATGCATCTATACACTTGGTAAAGGGTGGAAGGCCTGGTGTTTTGTTCCACTCTTGCCGCCCTAGTTTCCGTCATATCGGTGTTATGTTCCCGTATTTTGCGTTCCTTACGCGGTTGGGTAATAATGGGAACCCCTTGACAGTTCGCCTTGAATAAAAATCTTCCAGCAATGCTCAACATTGGTTTTACCATTCGCCACCTAGCCTTTTCTTTTCCCTTGGGGGTCGCGCGCCCAAGGGTCATCATTATTTTAAACCCCTAGGCCAGTGCTCCTCTGAGTGTTGGTCCAACCTGTCAGCTGCCGGTGGCCACCAGGGGCAACTCTGGGCTAGCCTACCCGTACCTTGGACAATCTGAGTGTGCCCTGAGAAAGAGATATGTGCAGCTCCTATCGGGATTTGTCAGCACATTCGGGCGGTGTTGCTGGTTTAGTTTTACCTTGTCGAAATGTCTTGTAACCGGGATTCCGAGTCTGGTCGGGTCTTCCCGCTAGAAGGAATATCCTTCGTTGACCGTGAGAGCTTGTCATGGGCTAAGTTGGGACACTCCTGGAGGGATTTGAACTTTCGAAAGCCGTGCCCGCGGTTATGGGCGGATGGGAATTTGTTAACATCCAGTTGTAGAAAACCTGAAGTTGACCTTAATTAAAATGCATCAATTGTGTGTGTAACCATGATGGTCTCTTTCCGGCGGAGTCCGGGAAGTGAACACGGTGTTGGAGTTATGCTTGATGTAGGTTGTTCTAGGATCACTTCTTGATCATAGTTTCTTGACCGTGCTTTGCCTTCTCTTCTCGCTCTCTTTTGCGTATGTTAGCCACCATATATGCTAGTCGCTTGCTGCAGCTCCACCTCATACCTTTACCTTACCCATAAGCTTAAATAGTCTTGATCGCGAGGGTGCGAGATTTCTGAGTCCCCGTGGCTCACAGATACTTCTAAAACCAGTTTGCAGGTGACGTTGAGACCGTGCAGGAGACTCAACCAAGCTCAAGGAGGAGCTCGATGAAGATCTTGTCCTTTGTGTCATTTCGTTCTAGTTGAGCAATAGTGGAGCCCAGTTGGGGTCGATCAGGGACCTTGTCGCATTTGCGGTTCTTCTTTTATTTTGGTTCCGTAGTCGGACCTTGATTGTATCTGGTTGATGTAATGCTTTATTCATGTAATTGTGTGAAGTGGCGATTGTAAGCCAACTATGTATCGCTTTCCCTTATGTATTACATGGGTTGTGTGAAGATTACCTCACTTGCGACATTGCTTTCAATGCGGTTATGCCTCTAAGTCATGCTTCGACACGTGGGAGATATAGCTGCATCGAGGGCGTTACAAGTTGGTAATCAGAGCCTTCCCCGACCTTAGGAGCCCCATTGCTTGATCGTTTTTAGCAGCCGTTGTTGAGTCTAGAAAAATGTTTTGAGTCATTTACGAATTACATATCGGAGAGTTTAGGATTTATTTTTACTCCTCAGTCCCTTCATCGCTCTGGTAAGGCATCCTGACGTAGAGTTTTGACTCTTCTCTTCTCAAATTTCACTAAAAAAAATTTTAGGATCACGCGGGTATCTTGGAATCGTTCCGATCGATTTGTGATGAGAACATTGTTCTTGGTGCCTCCTGTCATTTAGGGGTTGTGGCAGTGTCCCGGGGAGTTGAGCTCCGAGGTGTTTTCGTCACAATTTTATCGTTGCAGTTCTGGAATACCTGAGTTTAGTTCACCGACATCAAAAATCTCTTTTATGCAGTTGTCGGTGAGATAACCTCGACGCCACCCAGTAGTGGGGCGGGAGTTTGGGAGTATTGCCATAACTTGTATGACGGATGCTTTTCGAAGGTTGAGGTAGACGATTTCCGAAGATTTCTTGGTTATGTGTTGAAGGATGGATACAGCTGGATGTAGGATTTGCTAGTTTTGGGTGAGATATTATGCTACCCCTGTATCTCCAACACCTGATTGCATAACTGGGAAAATTTCGGGAGTTTATAAGTAGGAATTCAAGTAGCTCTTAGGATTTCTTTCCGACAGATGTATGATTTGAAATTGGGGTTCGACGTCTAGTGGTCCGCCTATTCACGGTTGGTTTTACAGTGGTCTCGTTGTGTATTAAAGAGTCCTTGGCTATGCCGACTCGAGGACGCTTCGTATGTCATGTGCACTGCCTTGTACATGATGGGGCAGTACGATCGAGCCCGTGTAGGCCCCACCACAAAAACTTCAGACGAAATCTCTATCATATGTTTGTTCTGGCTTATTTTGCAAGCCAATCCTTTGTTTTTGTTTTGAGTTGTGGTATTCGAGTTGCTTCGAAGTCAAATGTTGATTCCATACCTTTCCTAAGTTGTGTTCTCATACTCCGATGCGAATACTAATCCTCCTTGATAATCGAGATTGTTATGCCAATCTTGTTCAACCGGTGTGCTTCTCTTCAAGTGGATCCGATCATTTTAACATCTGCAAGATCAATTCTAAGTTTCTCAACGGTGTTCGTTTCTTCCATTCCAAATTTTCTTTGTTTTTCCCACCCTCCCTGCCTTTGTTTTTCTTCAAGGACTCAGATTTCTTATTCAAGTATCCATTTATTGTTGTGAAGCCTTTCCATTCTTTTTCCTTCATGTTTTACCTGGTGTTTCTCATGAAGATGCTATACTCGTTCGTCATTCTTCATTCTTTTCATCTCCGGTGGTTTCAAGTCAAGCTTTGTTGATCATATCCTTTCCTCGTTTCAATGCTTTTCTCGTGCCGGTGCACCTCATAACCATTCATTTCTCGCTATTCATTTGTCCCGGAGTGCTCAAGATATAACAAAGATTTGTGTTTTCCAGTCTGCATTCGTTCAAGATCTTTCGAGGTTGTTATCTCATTCTAGACATTCAATTCAACCGGTGCAATCTCAGTTTCTAGCAATCGTTCTACGGTGTATATTTTGAGTGGGCCCTAACCCACAGGTCTTTTCTAGGATCTTACCTGGCTCTTCTTATTCTCTCGGAGCTATCCTAAATTCTTTTCAAAGTTTGACGTAAGAATGAACTATCATCAGTCAAATGTTTTTCTCCAAGATCTTTCAAATTCTTTTCATCATTGGTTCAAATTTTCTATTCTTCTTATTCCGGAGTGTCTAAACAATTCTTGGTGTGGTTTCTCGTCATCATTCTCAGATTTTGAAAACCGAAGAAGAGTTTCTCTTTAATCTTGCTCCATTCTCTTCAAGATTCATGATTCTAGCTTGTTGCCATCCTCTCATTATTATTTTCGATTGTGGGAATTCTTTTCACCTATCCGGAGCAATTCAGAAGTCTTCTTAGTTTGATTATCCGGAGTCCATAAATTCAGGTTTATTCATTCTCAGTTGTCAGTTATCATTCTTCAATCATACCGGTGCATCATTTAAGTATTCTCTTATCACCTCGTGATTTATTCGTTCTCATGTATCTAGATTGTCTCTAGTATCTTCATTCATTTCACTATTCTTCCCGGTGTTTCTTTAACTTTTCTTCGTTCATTTTTCATTCTTCCGGAGGTTCGTTCAATACCTTCCCAAGTTTGCGCTATATCTCTCTTAATCCTTCGAACGGGAGTAAGTTGTTTGCAACCTGTTGCTTGTCATCAATTTAAATTGGTGAAGGATACACATAACGTAATTCTTATTCTTGCTTCATCCAACTGTCTAATTCCTTATTCCGGAGGTTCACCAAATTCTCGGTTTCTATTGTTTCATCTTTTCTTTTCCGGAGTTCCAAGTTATTTCAATTATATCATTCCAAAGATCCATCTAATCATTGCAAGGATTCACCTTATGTTTTCAACTTCTCTTTCCTTTCGATTGATCATTCTTTTATTACCGGAGTTCTTCATGGAGGCTCTACATGATGGTTCATCAAGGATTTAATTCCTTCTCGAAGTGTTCATTGAGATCCTTTTCAGAGGAGCTTTGAGTTCATGTTTCATGATTCACATGTTGTCAGGAATGGGATATCTTAAATCCATCAATCTCGTCATTGAAGTATCTTGGATTATGTTTCACCTAAAACTTTCCCTAAGGATTGTTGCTATCTATGGTGTTCAAAAATGACTCAAGTTCTTCTTTTATCCTCCCGGTGAGATAGCTTCTCGTCTCCTTGTTCTTATCAATCCAATTCTTTTCCCCGTGAGTGGCAGGTTGTCACCTCATAATTTGAGATGTATTCCACAAGAACATATCAAGCTTATTCTTTTCGTTGTTGGTTTTGCAACAACTCCGTTCGACCCTTCTCCTAAGGATGCCTTTTCAAGCTCAATTGTGGCAGGATTTGCCTTTTCTCTTCTCCATTCTTTTATTTCAATGATCTACCTTCTATTTTTCCGGAGGCATTGCGATGCTGCTCTTTTCAACCTATCATTTTGTTTTGTCAAGATCAGACTTCTTTCTTTTGCTTATCCATGTAACCGGAGTGTTTTGTCTTTTTTTCTCAAGTTCCTTTCGCCTTATCAAGTCTTGCATCCCTTCTAAACCGGAGTGCTACCCGAATCAGTTCTTTCCTTTTCCCCTTTCTTAACGGAGTGCTTTCAACTTCGTTTATCTCCGTTGTATTCTTTTCTCGAAATGGCTTAACCTCTCAAGGTTCTTGGTTTCACTCGTTTGTCAAAGAAGCAACTTAGTTTTACCTCTTCTCTTTCTCTTCCGTTTGTCCCTCCGGTGCCATTCTAGATCTCGGGACGAGATCCTCTCGTAGTTGTGGAGTGTTCTGACGCCCTGTGACCGATGTGCCAGGTGTCGTCCAGTTATTCATTGTTGTTGCCTTGTCATTGCTTGCGTGTTATGCATTGCATATCATGTCATCTTGTGCATTTCATTTGCATACATGTTCGTCTCTTGCATCCGAGCATTTTCCCCGTTGTCCGTTTTGCAATCCAGTGCTCCTATGTCACCCGGTGTCCCTTTCTACCTCTTTTCGTATGTCGGGCTTAAACATTTCCGGATTGGACCGAGACTTGCCAAGCGGCCTTGGTTTACTACCAGTAGACTGCCTGTCAAGTTTCGTACTATTTGAACTTCGTTTGATGCTCCAACGGTTAACCGAGGGACCGACAAGGCCTCGTGTGTGTTGCAGCCCAACACCCTTCCAATTTGGCCCAAAACCCACCAAAATCCTCTCCATCATCTAGAGCGTTCGATCACGATCGCGTGGCCAAAAACCGCACCTCATTTGGACTCTTCTAGCTCTGCCTATGCCTATAAATAGATCCCTCCACTTCATTTTCGAGTCTTTTCCCCTGAAACCCTAGATCTCTCCTCTCCGCGCCGCCGGACGAAAATCGGCCCGCCAGACATGTCCGCCCCGCTTCGCCCGGCCAACCACCGCCCGCCACCTGGCCTCAGCCGCCGCCTCCATCGCGCGGCCCGCGGGACCAGGATCGGGCCCGCGCGAGCCCGCGCCGTCGCCGCCGTTCGTCCGTTCGACCCGTGCCCCAGCGCCGCTCCCGCCACCAGAGCTTCTCGTGTCGGCGACCCCGCGCCCGCCGCCGACCTTCTCGCCGGTCACCGCCGCCACAGGAGCTCGCCGCGCCGCCCTGCGCCGGCGAGCGCACCTCGCCGCCCCACCGACGACTGCGCCCTCCGCCGGCCGGATCCGCCTCCCTCGGCCACCGCCTCGTCTTCCCCTTGCCGGAGCAGCGTCTCTCCGTCGTGCCGGCCGCCGCGGCCATTTTCTCAGGCGAGCTCGAGCTGCTACAGTACCCAGCGAACCCTAGATCCAGATCTGGAAATCTCGACGGTTGACTTTCCTCCCGAAACCCTAAACATTTTGCATATTTCATCATGCCTTAACTTTGCATCCGTAGCTCAGTTTTGGGCATATAGCATATCAAAATGTTCGTCTCAGAGAGCACATCAATTCATCTCATTGCATCATTTTCATTTGAGCTCATCTTGATGCCCGAAATACTGTTGGAAGAGAGCTATTTGAGATAATTGTCAGATCTGCTGCATTAATTAGCTATTTGTCATTTTTGCCATGATTAATGTGTGCATGATATGCCCCTGAGTTCTATATGAGTTTTGTTATATGCTTTGCCATCTTTCCAGAGGTGCCATCCATGTATTTTTGTGATGTGTGTGGTAGCACAAGCTTGCAAAGTGGTGCATTCGTTAATGCTGATTTCAGGGACTTAGCAATTCCACTAAGTCCTTGATCTTTTTTATCAATATGCCATATGTTCATGTTGTTTCCTAGTGATCTGTGCCTCTTTGGAGGATGATCAGTAAGGGTGATTTGTTAATCTTGTTGTGCTCTATCCATCCATGTCTTTGTTTGCAATTATGGAGCACCCTAGCTTGAGTCAATGTAGCTCTACTTTTGCTATTTCGTGAATCTGGGCAGATTGTCTAACAGTTAGCGATTTTGCCGAGGATGTTGTAGTTGATCCGTGCATGCTATGTTGTTGTTCTTGCGATGTCTAGCTTGTATAATGTGTATTATTGATGTGTGTATTCTTAGATTGTCATGCCTTGCTCTGTAGTGAGTGCATCGAGCTCGTAAACATGCCTACTTGCTATCATATTGGCATGCTCCAGGTTTTTCTCTAAATATGAGATCTGATTATGTTTTTGCCATGTTCACATGCTTGCAATTGTATTTTATGATCCCTTTTGGGTCAAGGTCACTAAGGGACTTTTGTTAAGCTCTTTGAGTAGCTCCATGCCATGCTTTACTTTGTCGTGTTAAGTTCCTGTAGCATATAGTTTTCTTGCTCCTAAGTGTCCTACCTGATATGAAATTCCAGGCTTGTGTTAATTTCACTAAGTCTGAAACCTGTTTTACCATTTGCTCTTTTTCCATGCTTGTTTGAACCTATTATTGGATGAATTGGCCGTAGCTCAGTGTTCATCTTTTGTTAGGCATCATGAGTGGCTCACTGCCATGTATTTTGTTGCCATGTTTGAGTGCTATAGCAGGCTTATCTTGTTGCATTTAGATGGCTATTTGCTTTTTATCGCAGACCGGTGCCATATTTGTTTTGCTTGCCATTTCCAAATTGTGCATCCGATTCCGGTGATCTTTATATCTATTTCAACCGATATCACCTCACCTTTCCAGTGGCACTCTTGGATTTCCATGTTGAGGCCAGGTTCATTCATTCCCTTGCAAATCATGCATATGCATGGCATACCACATCCCGCATCTCATTCCATGTTCATGTGTGGTTTGTTTACTATGTTGTGTGCTTCTTTCCGATGTTTGCTTCTTCGGGTTGGCTCCGGTAACATCGCGTTTGTGAGGACCCGTTCGTCTACGTCCTTTTATCTTCTTCATGGACTCATTCTTCTTCCTTGCGGGATCGCAGGCAAGATGACCATACCCTCGAAATCACTTCTATCTTTGCTTGCTTAGTTGCTCGCTCTTTTGCTATGCCTATGCTCCGATACCTACCACTTGCTTATCATGCCTCCCACATTGTTAAACCAAGCCTCTAATCCACCTTGTCCTAGCAAACCGTTCTTTGGCTATGTTACCGCTTTGCTCAGCCCCTCTTATAGCGTTGTTAGTTGCAGGTGAAGATTGAAGTTTGTTCCTTGTTGGAACATGGAGATGTTGTTCCTTGTTGGAACATGTTTACTTGTTGGGATATCACAATATCTCTTATTTAATTAATGCATCTATACACTTGGTAAAGGGTGGAAGGCTCGGCCTTATGCCTGGTGTTTTGTTCCACTCTTGCCGCCCTAGTTTCCGTCATATCGATGTTATGTTCCCGGATTTTGCATTCCTTACGCGGTTGGGTAATAATGGGAACCCCTTGACAGTTCGCCTTGAATAAAACTCTTCCAGCAATGCTCAACATTGGTTTTACCATTCGCCACCTAGCCTTTTCTTTTCCCTTGGGGGTCGCGCGCCCAAGGGTCATCATTATTTTAAACCCACGGGCCAGTGCTCCTCTGAGTGTTGGTCCAACCTGTCAGCTGCCGATGGCCACCAGGGGCAACTCTGGGCTAGCCTACCCGTACCTTGGACAATCTGAGTGTGCCCTGAGAAAGGGATATGTGCAGCTCCTATCGGGATTTGTCGGCACAATCGGGCGGTGTTGCTGGTTTATTTTTACCTTGTCGAAATGTTTTATAACTGGGTTTCCGAATCTGATCGGGTCTTCCCGCTAGAAGGAATATCCTTCGTTGACCGTGAGAGCTTGTCATGGGCTAAGTTGGGACACCCCTGCAGGGATTTGAACTTTCGAAAGTCGTGCCCGCGGTTATGGGCAGATGGGAATTTGTTAACGTCCGGTTGTAGAAAACCTGAAGTTGACCTTAATTAAAATGCATCAACCGCGTGTGTAACCGTGATGGTCTCTTTCCGGCGGAGTCCGGGAAGTGAACACGGTGTTGGAGTTATGCTTGACGTAGGTTGTTCTAGGATCACTTCTTGATCACAGTTTCTTGACCGTGCTTTGCCTTCTCTTCTCGCTCTCTTTTGCGTATGTTAGCCACCATATATGCTAGTCGCTTGCTGCAGCTCCACCTCATACCTTTACCTTACCCATAAGCTTAAATAGTCTTGATCGCGAGGGTGCGAGATTGCTGAGTCCCCGTGGCTCATAGATACTTCAAAAACCAGTTTGCAGGTGTCATTGAGACCGTGCAGGAGACTCAACCAAGCTCAAGGAGGAGCTCGATGAAGATCTTGTCCTTTGTGTCGTTTCGTTCTAGTTGATTAGTAGTGTAGCCCAGTTGGGGTCGATCGGGGACCTTGTCGCATTTGGGGTTCTTATTTTATTTTGGTTACGTAGTCAGACCTTGATTGTATCTAGTTGATGTAATGCTTTATTCATGTAATTGTGTGTAGTGGCGATTGTAAGCCAACTATGTATCTCTTTCCCTTATGTATTACATGGGTTGTGTGAAGATTACCTTACTTGGGACATTGCTTTCAATGCGGTTATGCCTCTAAGTCGTGCTTCGACACATGGGAGATATAGCCGCATCGAGGGCGTTACAAGTTGGTAATTAGAGCCTTCCCCGACCTTAGGAGCCCCACTGCTTGATCGTTTTTAGCAGCCGTTGTTGAGTCCAGAAAAATGTTTTGAGTCATTTAGGAATTATATATCGGAGAGTTTAGGATTTCTTTTTACTCCTCAGTCCCTTCATCACTCTGGTAAGGCATCCTGACGTAGAGTTTTGACTCTTCTCTTCTCAAATTTCACTAAAAAAATTTTAGGATCACGCGGGTATCTTGGAATTGTTCCGATCGATTTGTGATGAGAACATTATTCTTGGTGCCTCCTGTCATTTAGGGGTTGTGGCAGTGTCCCGGGGAGTTGAGCTCCGAGGTGTTGTCGTCACAATTTTATCATTGCAGTTCTATGGTTTCATGTTTAACCTACCCGACTTGTCATTTAGGCTATGAATGAAACATAAGATGATGAACTTGTTAAGCATGGAAACAACATAAGAGGATGATCTTCCTAACAAGCAAATCACTGGCATTAGATCGACATGCAAAACAATACGAAGCATTATTCTTAGATGGCATGGTGAAAAGCTCGTGATGCCGCATGCCACAACATTCCAAGCTCAACTTTGCAATCAAACACAAGGCCTTGCATTACATCGACAATATTCAGAACAAACTATTAAAATATCTTACATAAGTCAACATTCATGTGACTATGCATCTCAGCAGAGTAAATATTTACTTCTGAACTGAAGACAGGAATAGGAAAAAACAATCGACGTTGCTCACAGCAAAGGGCGTCCCAGTCAAAAATATCAAATGCATGTCTTCTGGCTAACATCAATGAGCAAAAATTGACAAAGTTTTCCAATTCCAATATATTAAACTAATATCAACTTTGACAAGCTTTTCCGATTCAAAATAGGTAATGCCTATGATTGTGGAATGGGCAGGGTTTGTCATCAGTTTGTCATCTGATAGTCCGGTGGCTCAAGGTGACGACGAATGATTAGAGAACCATTCGATGTATTATGCATGATGTGAAGTATTATGGAGGACACGAACCATCTGAACATTTTGTGTAGTTCCACAAAAATCAAGCTGAGCATCCCTGTGGATTTCATATTTATATGCTACCAGAAAATAAAGACACATCAACACACACATGAATATTGGCCAAAGTGTCAATCCACCAATCGGTGGACTAACAAACTGAACGTATGGTAAACAGATTACCATACCTAGATGCCCCATCATTGTTGCTTAGAGTGACATTGACACACTTGGAGTCCTGTCCTGGCTTCTTGTTACTTGTTTGGGCACTTGTTTGCCTAGTGTTCCTCCGAACAACAAATAAAGCATCCATCTCTCTTTTTGTCTTTCTTCTTACCCTTCTTAATGGATGACGCTGGCAGCACCATTCAAACATATAGTCCGGTGGCTCAAGGTGACGACGAACGATTAGAGAACCATTCGATGTATTATGCATGATGAAGTATTATGGAGGACACGGACCATCTGGACATTTTGTGCAGTTCCACTAAAATCAAGCTAAGCATCCCCGTGGATATCATATTTATATGCTTCAAGAAAACAAAGACACAACAACACACAAATGAATATTGGCCCCAGTGTCAACCCACCAATCGGTGGACTAACAAACTGAAAGTACGGTAAATAGATTACCATACCCAGATGCCCCATCATTGTTGCTTAGAATGACATTGACAGATTTGGAGTCCTGTCCTGGCTTCCTGTACTTGTTTGGGCACTTCTTGCCCAGTGCACTCCACGTGTTGTAGAGTTTCCTATGCTCTCCACAGACTAGTCATGTCACCAGCGTCTACTAATACTCTGCAAAGCTTCTCGATCATTCCTTGTGTAATGTAGCGCAAATAGTGACTGCTTCTTTCTGCAAAGTGGGTAAGACCAATTGGACCAACTAATGCAGCAGTTTGCCTTAGACACATTGGCTTCTTTTGTGCAGTTCAACTAAAATCAAAGTCATAATAAAACCGAGATTTCAGTTTGATATCCCTGTAAGCAACAAAAGGTATAAGGGAAACAATTACTGAGAAATAACGATTGATGACTTGTACTCCCAGAAGAAAAACATCTACTGATCTACCTTATCTTAATGGGAAACAAAGCATGAGAGTAGCAATTCTCAATCCGTGTGATTCATTTATATTAACTGAGACATTATCTTAACAATGCCTTGTTTCAACATGTATAAGGAACGACAAAGCAGAAAAGTATCATTCCTAAAACAATGCAACTGATTCATTTTAACAGAGACATTATCTTAACAATACCTTTGTTAAACATGTAGAAAGGACTACAAAGCAGGATAGTACCATTTGTAAAACATTGTAACTGATATATAATAACAGAGACATTATATGAACAATACATTTCTTAAACATGTACTCTGGTCGATCCGTATTAGAAATGGTACTCCCGCCGATCCCTAACGAGAGTTGCAGTTTTGAACTAAGATTCACTAGTTAATTCTGAGGAAAGTCGGTACTGACCTTTCAAGACCAAGATTTGAAACAACTCATTAGGAAGAACTAAGAGAGATCTCAACACATATATGGAAATCTGGTCTCATTTTGTGCAATTCCATGAAAATTAAGCGAAGTAAAATGTCGCAATAGCAACAAGTTGAATAGATATCCCTGTTTTAACAGTGGCAAAAAAGGAATCAGTTACTAGCCAATAAAGGAGGATGAAACATGCGGCCACAAAAATGGTAATCCCGCCAATCCCTAACAAGTGTTGCAGTTTTGAAATAAGATTCAGTAGTTAATTTTGAGAGTGGCATTGCTTAATTTTACCAGCGGCATTAGATTAACAAAAGCATAAACAATTCCAGGGGAGAGTGGGCGCAACAACAACATGTGCTTCCATCTACTTATAAAGGGGGTGATGCAGAGTTTGTTGTAACAAAGCAACAAGCATAATGTCTGGGTTGGTCCCATTTTTGTTCACTACTTAATGGGAAAAGACAGCAATACAATAGCTTCAATTCAACATTTATTTAAAACAATAACAATACAAGTAGCACATCATCTCAAAACACATTGCACGATCATGTGGATGAAGGCAAGTACCAACCTGTCATGAAGCACACAAGATCACGTACGAATCTGCCAACACGAATATGAAATCCAATCTCGTTTGTGTAGTTACTCTGAAATCAAGTAAAGTCGTTGATGTGACATTTAAGTTTGCTATAGCAACAAGTTGAATAGATATCCCTTATTTAACAGAGGCAAAAAATAAAACAATTACTGCCAATAAAGGAGGATGAAACATGCGGCCACAAAAAGAAGCACCTACCTTATCTTGATGGAAAACAAAGTATAGGATAGTAGCATTTCTAAAACGGTTGCATTGATTCATATTAATAGAGAAATTCTCTTAAAATAGTTCAATAGTTAATTCTGAAAGTGGCATTGCTTAAAATACAATAGCTTCAATTCAACATTTATTTAAAATAGTACCAATACAAGTAGCACAACATCTCAAAACACACTGCGCGATCATGTGGATGGGACATGGGACATGCCAGCACCATGTGCGTCCACACGTATAAATGTGTGATGCAGAGTATGTAGCCTAGCAGCATATCTACGTTGGTCCCATATTTGTTCTCTTTGAAACTTTTTCCGATGTGAGGGCAGCAAATCTAGTCCTGCACAAACTACCCGACCCCCCAGTTTCTTTCCCTTTTCGACAAAGAGTTCGGTTCCTTACAGATGTGTGTACTGGGTTACCCCCCTTTTTCCCTTTTCGACCAAAAGCGGCTGGATAGTTAGTCTATACTACTTTCCCTCCCTCCTTTCCTCATTGAACCACGTCCTAGATTCATGCTCCACCCCACCGCAGACTTCTTTCCTCTTTGAACCAAGACCTAGATTCGACTACAGAATCAAAAAGGATCAGTATGCAGCTAGACCAATGACGGTTTCAAAGAAACTTATACCTTATGGTCGTCTGTGTCGGATTCACGGGTTCCGGCAGACCCTTAAGGTTCGAACACTGGGGTGCACGCGGAGATCTCGCCTTCTACCTCCTCGTCTCACAAAGATCTAAACTACTAAAAGAACTGCACAAGAGACACAAGGTTTATACTGCTTCGGGCCACCGTTGTGGTGTAATACCCTACTTCAGTGTGTGGTGGATGGATTGCCTCTTGGGGCTCATGATGATGAACGATACAAGGAAGAACAGCCTCGCGAGGGTCTGTTCTTGGCTGGGGCGATGAACTGCTGGCAGGAGTTCAGTCACCCTCTCTCTCTTTCTCACTCACTCTCTCTGCTTGCTAGTTGAATGAACCAACCCCTTGCTACGTGGGTGGCCGGTCCTATTTGTAGGCAAAGGCCCTGGGCCTCTTCCCGAATATTGAGCAGGAAGGGCGCCAACAATTGGCCAATTTGAAGGGGAACATCTAGTACACTTATCCTGACTAAAGTTGGTCTTCGCCTGCCAAAGGCTCTGTGGTGATGTCGTGTTGGGCTCCATGGTGACCTCCGTCTCGTAGTCCGCTTGGACCTGCTCTCGTTGCACCGAAATGGCAACCTTTGCCTGATGCCTCGGTACTCCGTGGCTGCGCCTGCCCCCTTTGCACCAAAGAGGAAAGAAGGACGATGCGCGCGCTGGCACCCGCCTGGCGCCCTGAGTCATCATGGCTTGCGTCACGGGCACCTCGCGAGGTACCCCGCCTTGATCTCTCCGCCTCCTCGCGAGCCAACCTGACGAGGCTGCGCCTGAGGAAGCTCCGTGTCGTCCACCTTGCGAGGGTCTTGAGTCTCGTGTTGATGAAGATGGGCCATGCTGGGCCTCCCTTGAGCCACGCCGCGGGCCGCAGGCAGGCAAGTCTGGGGACCCCCGTTCCCAGAACGCCGACAGTAGCCCCCGGGCCCAAGGCGCGCATGGACTTGGCCGTGCCGAGAGGCGAAAGGGCAAGGGCGAAGCGCCGCAGGCCCTAACAGCCTGCGGCCTTGGGCGCCGCGTGGCGGTTGATGGGACGCGAGCGCTTCAGCAATCGCGCAGGTTGGAAAGGAGCGGCATCTGCCCAGACTTCACCTTTTCTCTCTCCGGTCGCTGCTCAGATCCCCTTTCTTGAGCCTTCCCTTTCTTCCTCCAAACTTCCAGATCTACTCCAGCTGCGCGACCTAGGAAGCCATGGCGCCTCGCCAGCCTCTGGCCAAAGCTTGGTGTTCTCCTGCTCTGGACTCGCCGAATGTGTCCAAGGCGAGCCTTGCCCGGCTGCGCCGGATGGCGGCGGCGCAGGGCATCAACGGGACGGAGGTGTTCAAGACCGGCTCCGCCACCCCTGAGGGCCGAGGAAGCACCTTGTATCCTCTCTTTGCAAGCTCCATTGCTGCGGGCCTGGTGCCTCCCTTCTCCGAGTTCTTCTTCTCTATCCTCCGCCATTACAACTTGCAGGCTCTGCATCTCCACCCCAACTCTGTCCTTCTTCTGGCGATCTTCGCTTACTACAGCGAGGCCCACGTAGGGGTGCAGCCTTCGGTGGCCTTGCTGCGCCACTACTTCTCCCTCCGGGTAAACGGCGGCTCTGTTTCTGCGTGCGCGAGCTTCGTCGCGTATGGCGGCACCATTGCCATCTCGACTCTCGGGAAGAGGATTGAGGGCTTCAGGAGCAAGTGGGTCTTGGCAGATGCCGGGCGCAAAAACCCTCGGCTGATCTTGCCCGCGGAGCAGCCGGTGAGCTCCAGCGACTGGTGCCGAGCGGAGCTCACGGACCCCCGCGCGAAACAGGTGTTGGAGTAGATGGACGCGGACCTGAGGCCGGCCAACATGGTGGCGGCGAAGTTGACCGGTGCGTCGCTGCTGAAGGAGTTCCTGGAGCACCAGCTAGCTCCACTCTGGCGGTACTCTCCTCCAACGTGGAGGCCTCATCCGAGCCCCGAGGCTGTGGACGAAGAGGATGTGACCGCGGTTCTCCAATCTCTGGTCGGGGGCGAGGTGTCAAGGTTGAAGGGCGCTCCCAAGCCCTTGTTCCTTCGCGACGACTAGAAGCGTGTGGTGAAGTCCATGCCTGTTTTTAACGGGGACGGGCTCGTGCCCGTGGCGGCTTCCGAAGGACCGGTGGATGTGCCCTCTAGCGACTCCAGCAAGGAGAAGGACGAAGAGGAGCGGGGAGAGGGGCCCAACTCTGGGGCGACCGATGGAGAGTCGAGGGCTCCCCTCCCCCGGCACAGGTCCCGTACTCTCCGCCTTTCGCCGAGCGATGCTGACGATGATGACGATGACGCGCTAGGCGGCGGGAGCTCGCCCTCGATCCCGAAGAAGGACAGGACCGAGCTGATCTACCGCGGGTCTGCCTTTGCCTCGAGGCAGTCCGCAGACGTGCCTTCTGCTTCTGAGGTTGACCCTTCCAGCTGGCTGTCAGGCTTCAAGTTGGGCCGGAGGCTGCCCGAGCTCACCGGCGATCACCCATAAGTGCTTGATCCTTGAGCTTTCGTTTCTCGTTCCACCGATGAGGCTTGATGATTGCTTCTCTTGAATAGGCTGGCGCCAGCGGCGAAGAAGCCGAAGGGAGCCCCCGAGGCCCCATCTGCGGCGACGCCTTCGCCCACGGGGGAGGGAGATGGTGACGCGCGGGCCTCTCCTGCCCACTCATCCTTGTGAGGCTTGGCTGAGCTGGCTGGGGCGAGCCCAGCCCCCATGGCCCGAGCGACTCCCGAGGTGCCCTCGTCTGGCGCCGCTGCTACGGCTGTGGAGGCGCAGCGGACTCCGCCTCGGGACACTGCGGCCTCGCCGCCGCTACTTTCTCCTCCTGTTCCACTGACCGTTGCTTCCCCGGCTCCTCCTGTTGTCTTAGGACGCACCGATGTTTCTCCACCTCCTTCTTCCATCTTGGAGCGTGCCGTTGCTGAACTGGACCGGCTACGGCAGGATCTTCTCGGCGCCAACCCTCGCCTGGTGGCCGGGCGCCTGGAACTGGCCTCGGGGTGGATTCGTTCTGATGCTTCGATTCGGGCGGCATTGGTTCAGGCCTCAACGGCCTGTGACGGAGAGAGGGGGGCCACCCTCGAGGCGAAGGCTGCCCAAGACGCGGCCCTGGGAGAGGTGGTTCAAGTCCGTGGTCGTTGCAAGGTGCTGGAGGACGATCTGCAAGGCCTGCGGAGCCAGCTCGCGGAGGAGGTTCGTCTTCGCCAGGAACAGGAAGAAGGCATGAAGGCTCGCGAGGCGGCCATCGAGGGCCGGGAGGCCAAGCTCAAGAAGTGCCGCGACCGTCTAAATGCGCTGGGGGAGGAGCTGGAGGCGACGAGGGTTGAGCTGGACAGCAAGGCCAAGGTTCTTGCCGAGGATCGCGTGGCCTTCGCGGACATGGAGAAAGATGCCCGTGCTTCGCTGAAGACGCTTTACGAGAGCGGCCTGGACAGCCCGCTAGCTGGTGATGTTGACGGCCCCGCCAAGCTGCTTCCTTTCCTGGTTAAGGCTCTTGGGGACGTCGCCCTTGGCATCAGCCCCACGGCCGAGGCCGAGGCGCGCGTCCTGTCTTCTGCTGTGCTGACGCGGGTCTTCGCCCACATCTACCTTCGTGATCCCAATGCCGACCTCGACGGCCTGCTGGAACCGGTGAGCGGCGAGGGTGCTGCCGCCGCTGTCGAAGCCGTGAAGGGGCGCGCGGAGGCGCTGCTGGGGAAGTTCTGGGCCTTCAGCACCAAGCCAAAGGAAGGCCCTGCCGGCCCTGCTGCTCCATGAGGCGAATTCACTCCGCACAGTTTCACCGCCGACAAGTGACTCCGTTCCATCCCTGTTCTTCTTTCAATTCCTGCACGTGCATCACGCCTCGGGAAGGCATTTAAACTTGCGTTTGGTATTGAGACGACAGTATGGACTGTAATATTTGCTTTTAAGTTCCTTGAATTTTATGCTTTTTTCCCTACTTGCTTGTGTTCTGCGCCTGTAGAGCCCGGCCCCGCGCGTGCCTCACCCAGCATTAGCCCCGACCAGAAACTAGGACGGGACCAAAGGAGTGAGGGGCTACGTGACAAGTTAGGTTCCTGAGTCGCGATGCTCAGGAGTCCCCCTTGGCGTGCGAACAACAAGTAGGGAGGCGCGATGTAGGTGTATCTTCTGTTCTACGTCTGCAGAGCCCGGCCCCGCGCGTACCTCACCCAACATAGCCTTTCGGAACTAACGAGTGGGGGGCTACGGGACCAGTTAGGCCCCCCGAGTCGCGATGCTCAGGAGCCCCCCTTGACGCGCAAATAGCGGGCAATGAGGTGCAATGTAAACAGGGCTACCGTTCTACGTCTGCAGAGCCCGGCCCCGCGCGTACCTCACCCGGCATAGCCTTTCGGAACTAAGGAGTGAGGGGCTTCGGGACCAGTTACGCCCCTGAGTCACGATGCTCAGGGGTCCCCCTTGACGCGCAAACGGCCTTCATACCTTGGCTCCGCCCGGGGAGAGACGCGCGACAAACCAGGCCCGAGGAGCCTGGCTGGGCGGTGTACGTCTGGCCGTGACCCAGTCGCAGCCCCCGTGCCTAGCCCCCTCGCGCGGCACTCCCGAGGGGAGGCGTTGCGATGAGGCCAACCACTGAGCTCTGGGCTCCCTGAGGTTAATGCGGCCCGGAGGCCACCCCCAGTTGTTTATCACCAGCGCGGAGCATAGCGCTTCCGTATGTGTACGGGCATAGCCGCTCCTCGGCAGTGTCGTCAGCCAGCGCGGAGCATGGTGCTTCCACTGGTACGTGGGAGGGGGCTCTCCTCCGGGAGGAGCCCCCAGGGCGTGTACAGCCCCGCCCTAACACGTGGCCGGCACGATAGGGCTAGGTGAGGTGTATCTAGGCACCCGTGAGCCAGCGCGGGACTCACGAGGCCCTACCTCTAGGCGGTTGCGCCTGGCACTGGGCCGTATCTTGAGATGTGTCCCTGCAAAATTTGGTTAGATGCCGGTACTCTACGTCCTCGGGTCCTGGCCCTCGAGCTTGTCTTAGCCGTCACTGGTATGCCAGGTCGCGATGCCGTGGACAAGGCCAGAGGGTGAGGGCTAGAGAGCCAGTAGGGGCCCTGAGTCGTGATGCTCCGGCACCCCCCTTTAACGTGCAAGTGGCCGACATGGAGAAGAAAGGATACCGCGGAAGGGCATCAAGTAACCAAGCGTGATAGGCGAATGCATAATTGGAGATAAACGCGAGGGAGATACACGCCGCTGGGCCTAGCCTGAGCGGCTTGGGGATGATGCAGCCCGAGGGGCGCCCCCAACGAGGCAAACTAACGACCGAAAGATAAAAGGGGATACATGCCGCAGGGATGGACCCACGCGGCCTCGGAGTGATGCAACCCTGGGAGGGCGCTCCCAGCTGGGAATGAAGCTTGAAAGATGTCACCTTAGGATGTCGTCGGCGAAGTGGCGTTGGTGCAGCAGACTCGATGGGCTGCGGAGGTTGATCCTCACGAGCCCCCAGGCCCCGGGGCCTCGGGAGGCTCCGAAGACACTGGTGACTCCTCGCGAGCTGTCTTCATCTCTGCCAAGGCCGCAGAACGCTTGTCTTCCTGAGCCTCCATGATGCCCCTCGTGAGGCGCTGGTACGCCGCAGCCATGCTCGGCAGGCCGTAAGGCATGCGAACATAGCTGTCGGGTGGTCCCCCGCAGCGCCCCACTCGCGAGGGCCAGAGATGCTCTGTCGTGACGATCTGATTGAGTCCTGGTACGTCGATGCAGACGCGCAGCCCACCATCCTCGCCTGGATGGGGAGCCACAACCGGTAGACGGTGGCAACCTCTCATGATCCTTGATTCCTGTAGTCCTTGAATGGCCTTGCTAACGAACTCCTGCTGGTCTGACCTTCCTTGCCTGGCTCCTTCTCGAGGGAAACATGTTGCGAAGCACGCCTCCACATGGTGCCCAAGCGCCTCCCTCGTGACTCTGGCTAGGTCAGTGGCCCTCCAGGTGAGAGCCCCCGAGCCCTGCCTGAGGAGGGCACCGGGCGCGTTTTCCTATGCGATGGATGGGGGGTCCCCCTGGGCAGATACGGGCCCTGAAGGGCCTGCCTCCTGAGGGGCTGAGCCTGACGATGTCTTCTTCTTCTTGGGGGTGGTCTTAGGAAGCCTCCTGCTTCCGCAATCTGGGTCTTCTAGCGACGCGGCCTGATAGGCCCGCTCCAGGGAACACACTACATCCTTCTCTTCATAGGGCACCGTGATGACGCCGCCACTTCCTGGCATCTTGAGGACGTTGTAGCCGTGGTGAGTTACGGCCATGAACTTGGCCAGAGCTGGGTACCCGAGGATGGCGTTGTATGGCAGGCGGATGTGGGCGACGTCGAAGTCGATGAGCTCGGTGCGGTAGTTGCTGTGAGCCCCGAAGGTGACAGGGAGGCGGACCTGCCCGATCGGGACTGTGGAACCGTCGGTGATTCCGGAGAAGGGCTTGGTTGGCTGAAGCTGGTCGCAGGGCACTTGGAGGTTGTTGAATGTTTCCACGGACAGGACGTTGAGCCCTGCCCCACCATCGATGAGGGTCTTGGTGACCAGCACGTTGCTGATGACTGGGGAGCAAAGCATCGGGAGGACTCCTGCCGTGGCCGCGCACTTGAGCTGGTCTGCTGAGCTGAACATGATGGCGCACGCCGACCACCTGAGGGGGCGCGTTGCTTCGAGCTTGGGGAGAACTGCATTCACTTTGCGGGCAAACTGCTTGAAGATACGTTGAGAGGCTGGGGCTTGAGCTCCGCCCAGGATGCAGGCGATTGCGCGCGGCTCTTGGAAGCCCCCAGCCCCCTCGTCTTGATGGCGGTCTTCGTTCCTCCTTGGCTGAGGCGGTAGCGGAGGCAGGCCTGCGTTGCCATGAGGGCGATCCTCACGAGGCTGATCCCTCCAGTCTCCCTCGCGAGGCAGGTCCCGCCAGCGGTCCTCGCGAGGTTGGTCGCGCCACCCCTGGCGCGGGCCGCGATCTTCCCAGCGTCTTGGGTTTCTTCCTCCTCCTCGGCCATACCCCCGGTCAGCACGGTCAGGGCGACGGCCGATCCTTCCTTCTCGCATGGCGTGGAGTTCTTGACATTCGTTGGTGTTGTGGGTGTGGAGGTCGTGGTACACACAGTACCGGCTGCCCCCGGAGGGTTCGGGCAGATCCTTGCCTCGCTTGGTGTCTGGTTCTGCGGCGAGTATGGCAGCCCCCTTGCACTTCACGTCCTTGGCCTTGGGCTTCTTCTCTTCTGGGTCCGCGGCAGGCAGCTCGAGGAGGGAGAGACGTCCCTCCTCAGCCCTGGCGCACTTGGTCCCCAAGTTGAACAGCTCCAGGGAGGTGCAGAGGTCTTCGTGCATCGCCAGCTCCTCCTTCATCTTGACGTCGCGCACGCCATCGGAGAAGGCCGAGATGATGGCTTCCTCGGACACCTTGGGGATCTTGAGGCGTGCGCTATTGAAGCGCTGGATGTACTTTTGCAGGGTCTCTCCGGGTTGTTGCTTGATGCGGCGCATGTCACTCACGGTGGGTGGCCGGTCGCGAGTACCTTGGAAGTTGGCGATGAAGCGGGTGCGCATCTGGTCCCAGGAGGAGATCGTGCCTGGAGCCAGATTCAGGAGCCAGGTTCGAGCTCCTTCCTTGAGTGCCATGGGGAACCAGTTCGGCATGACCTTTTCATCCCCGCTGGCAGCCTCGATGCCCAGCTCGTAGAGCTGGAGGAACTCTGCGGGGTCAGTTGTGCCGTCGTAGCGAGGAGGCAGGTCTGGCTTGAACTTGCTGGGCCACGCAACGCTGCGCAACTCAGTGGTGTAGGCACGGCAGCCGGCGGTGGCCACGAAAGGCCTCGGCTGATGGAGAGCTTGGTCTTGAGGGTCCCCACATGCTGCAGCTAGGAGTAGAGCGGGGTCTTGGCGCGCCGGAGCTGGAGCAGGGTCGCGGCGTGCCGGAGCAGGGAGCGCCCTGGCAGCCCCTTGCGGGCGAGGGACTTCCTGGCAGCTCCGTTCTTGTTGCGCTGGCACCTGACGGAGCAGGTTCCGCCCAGGGGCCACGCGCCTTGGAGCCATGGCATCTTCTTGGAGAGGAGGCGGCTGGTGCACCTCTGGAGCTTCATTGCCCGCGCGGGGCGAGGTGTGGCGCAGGGGAACGGACGGCGCGGAAGAGCCCCCTGCGGCGCGGACAAGCTCGGCGACGTGGTCGAGCCACTCTTCGTAGACGTCGTCGACGGGGCGGTGGCGCAGGAGCTCGTTTGCCACGAGGAACGCAGCTCGAGCCTCCAAGGGTGTGCAGAGCGCGCGGGACAAAGAATCGGCTGGTGCGAGCGATGGAGTAGTAGTGCGGCCGTCTTGGCGCACGGACGGGTGCTGAGACGACGCTTGCTGCTCGCCCCCCGCCGGGCCGGTGGCGGCGTTGACAGCGGGCGACGGGGAACGACGAGGACGCCCACCGACGTGGGCCGTCTGGGCGATGCAAGAAGCGATGGCGGCCCGGCGCTCGGCGCGGGCCCGACGAGCGTCGGACATGGACGCGACGGTCGGAGGAGAACGGAGTGGTGGAGGAAAGATTCCGGCGCACCCCTACCTGGCGCGCCAAAATGTCGGATTCACGGGTTCCGGCAGACCCTTAAGGTTTGAACACTGGAGTGCGTGCGGAGATCTCGCCTTCTACCTCCCCGTCTCACAAAGATCTAAAGTACTAAAAGAACTGCACAAGAGACACAAGGTTTATACTGGTTAGGGCCACCGTTGTGGTGTAATACCCTACTCCAGTGTGTGGTGGATGGATTGCCTCTTGGGGCTGATGATGATGAACGATACAAGGAAGAACAGCCTCGCGAGGGTCTGTTCTTGGCTGGGGCGATGAACTGCTGGCAGGAGTTCAGTCACCCTCTCTCTCTTTCTCACTCACTCTCTCTGCTTGCTAGCCGAATGAACCAACCCCTTGCTACGTGGGTGGCCGGTCCTATTTGTAGGCAAAGGCCCTGGGCCTCTTCCCAAATATTGAGTGGGAAGGGCGCCAACAATTGGCCAATTCGAAGGGGAACATCTAGTACACTTATCCTGACTAAAGTTGGTCTTCGCCTGCCAAAGGCTCTGCGGTGACGTCGTGCTGGGCTCCATGGTGACCTCCGTCTCGTAGTCCGCTTGGTCTTGGTCTCGTTGCACCGAAATGGCAATCTTTGCCTGATGCCTCGGTACTCCGCGGCTGCGCCTGCCCCCTTTGCACCAAAGAGGAAAGAAGGACGATGCGCGCGCTGGCACCCGCCTGGCGCCCTGAGTCGTCATGGCTTGCGTCACGGGCACCTCGCGAGGTACCCCGCCTTGATCTCTCCGCCTCCTCGCGAGCCAAGCTGACGAGGCTGCGCCTGAGGAAGCTCCGTGTCGTCTGCCTCGTGAGGGTCTTGAGTCTCGTGTTGATGAAGATGGGCCATGCTGCGCCTTCCTTGAGCCACGCCGCGGGCCGCAGGCAGGCAAGTCTCGGGACCCCCGTTCCCAGAACGCCGACAGTCTGGATGTGGCAAGGTGTGCGGCGGGAGGTCGGATCTGCCCACACTACGTATGACAACGAGGAAGAAGGGGTCGATGGCCCTCCCGCACAGGCGCTGGGTGAAAGAGAAAAGCGCAGCCGGTAGTGGATTGCCTCCCTCACCAAAGGCGATAGAGTGAACGCTACACCTCCTCCCCTTCCCGGTGTGACGGGGTCCGGACACCTGCTTTGCTAGCTGTGAGGGGGTGAGAGAAACAGAGGCCACAATGTAGTCTTGTTTAGATCTGGAGAGGAGGGTCAGGGACAGTGAATATAGCAAACCCTAGCAAAGGAACATTGAGCCTCCAACGTGTGTATATATATGTAGTGCGGCGAGAGTGTGGAGAGTGCAAACCCTAGCGAACAAGCGCTGAGGCTCCAGCTTATATAGTACTCCCTCCGTTCCTAAATATAAGTATTTGTAGAGATTCCACTATGACTACATACGGAGCAAAATGAGTGCATCTACACTCTAAAATATGTCCATATACATCCATATGTAGTTTGTAGTGGAATCTCCAAAAAGACTTTCATTTAGGAACGGAGGGAGTACTTATATAGTACTCGTGTATATACTACTAATATATAGTGGAGTGGTTTCCGTTTTCTCTCCATAGCAATCGTTTTAAATTCTGTAAGTATGAAATGAAACTCTTTACTTAACGTACCAGTGAAGAAAACTACTTACGATGAACTAAAGATCCACGCGTCTTGGTCGCACTTCCTGTCCTTCACGTGTGGTACACTACCCTCCGTTAAGTGAACAACGACACATGCGCCAAATTATCAAAAACGTGTGAGATTGTGTACAAATAAAGAATTTTAATTTCAATTATCGGAAAGGTTTGAGAGTATGTATAGTTTGCCCTCTCTCAATAATTATGGTTTGTTGTGTTCGGCCTAAACTTGGTCAAACTTTACAAAGTTTGACTTCAGTCAAATCTAATATGCAGAGTAAATAAAAATGGAGGGCTACTACGTCCATCCGGGTTTTTAGTCCACCCCATTTTTTTAAATCAGAGTTAATAGCTGGACAAATAAAATTACAGGGGAGCCCAGAAGGCTTAGAAATCAATACAAAACTTATGCTCTTAGTACCAACGTCGATCCTTCTTCGAGGAAACATTTGGTTCATAGCCAATTGTGTGATAAAATTGCACCAACGTGAAAGACGACTACGTCTCCAACGCAAGAAAGGTGAACGGACGAAGGATATCATCTTTGTGGGTAACAAGCAAAGAGCACTGATGGAAGACAGCTTGTTTTTCATTGAAAATCGATCAGCTTCACCAGCCGACGCAACCTTGAGGCACAACCATGAGCATCGATAGGTCATTGTGGTGATGCATCATCCAGTTGGCATCAAGTTTGGGTGAGGCACTTATGAAGTTCGACAAATCCTCACTGTGGTCTGTTTCTTCTCAGTAGTCAAGCTCCACGTGGAAGAGGACAGTGAGGCGGAACAACAATGGCCTTCCAATTTTGTGCAGTTCCACTAAAATTGAGGAAGACATGCCCGGGTATGGAGATACGCATCGCTGTTTCCAAAAATATAAAAAAGGGATACAATGTTGTTACTTTGTTTTACTAGATTAACAACGACATCTCAATTGTCAATAAGAATTATAAAAAGTACACCAACAAACAAAAGCATCATGATTATCTTGATGAGAACTAAACCAGGATACCCGAGAAAAAAACATTTCTTCATTTAACCAGTGATAGTATTAGATTAGCAGCAGCAATATGATCATATGGACAATGACTGCACAACCACCATGTACTTTTTGTCGAAACAACATGTATACCTCCAACGAGGCATAAATCAGGACAACTTTTCGAGTGCCATTTCCTCTATAATAGTAGGTGATGTTGGACCAGCCGACGAACCCTAGCTACTATACATGGGGAGCTAGGGAGTAGTCGCATAGAAGAAAACCCGCATGGAGCGACCTTGGGAGCTGGACTAGTACAAGAAGTTATACCTCAGGTAGGTGAGATGTCACTTAGGCGAGCAGGCGGGATCTGCCCACACGACGGCAGTGAACTAGGGCGCGGAGGACCTTCGTCCGCGCCAGCGCCATCTCCGAGAGGACGGTGCGCATAGGCTTCCTCCATCGCCGACGGCGACAACATTAACGCTGCACCTCCTCACCTCCCGAAGAGGACGGGATTCGGACGGATCTGCGACCACCGGTGAGGAGAGAGATAGTGTGGACATTGTCATCTTGTTTTGATATGGAGAGGGTGAGAGAGCGAGATGTTACAAACTCTATCAAACAAGAGACTATAATGGAGTAAAACAATCTCTCCATAGCAGTGGTTTTAAATAGAATACACGCGTTCCCGGAAAAAAGAAACGAAAACTGGTGGACAATTTTTTTAACATACCAAGAAAGAAAACCCAATCAAAAACACGCCCCTGGTTCCAGGTCACGAGAGCCGTCGCACACACACACATAGACATAGACATGAATATCCGTGTTTACGTAAAATTCCATTACCATCTCCATCTCCAATCATATTTGTCCAACTGGCACATTATTTACTTTGTTAATTATATAGGCGGCAATATTAACGTACATCATCTCTTGTTTGCGGGCATCTGGACCGCTGCCACGACCGCTCCTGACCAACCCGAACCCTCTTCATCACCCGCGCGTGCTTCCCACCCGAAACGGTCAGTGCCGCATTCATGCACGGCTAGAGCGGACGCGACCTCTCACTGGCGCCGACATTGAAGCGGCGCACCGGCCGAGAGAGCGTCGCCCGCGTCGCTTCCTGGTGCACGCGACTGCTCCGCGTTCAGAGGTCGCAATAGACGGCCACAACATGCATGTAAAAAGTTCTTGGGAGTCTGTGCTACAGCTAGCTGTCCTCCCCCAACTCGTCAATCTCTTCTAGTAGTACTAGTACTCCATGGCGCGATCCATCGACAAGCAGGCGGGAAAGTTATTGTATACTCAGTTTGAGGTGAGTGGCATGCCAAGCGAGTGTGTGGGGTCGAGCCATGGAGGAGGGTGAGACACGAACGCGAGAGACGTGATTTAAACGTTGGTTTTGCTCGATGGCGCGATCCAACGAAACGAAACGTTGGCTTCTCCCCGTTTCCATTTTTTCTCCGGAAAAATGGAAACTTTCCACTCCATTTTCATTCCTACTCAAAGGTTGCCCCATTAAAACATTCCATCAAATACAAAGGAAAACTAACACGCATGCTGATGCATCTCAATGATTCACAGATCATAGCCAATATTTACTTCACAACTAAAGAAAAAAGTTGTGAGAGCATGTACGAAAGAAAAACTACTGATGGGGTCACTACAACTTAAACCCTAAACCCTAAACAGGATTTAATTTCCTGGCCAGGTAGAACCTGTCGAAGGAAAGACAGCTGGCACCCTCGGATCATACGGTGCTTTTGTGCAGTTCCACTAAAATCGAGCTGAGCATCCCTGACGGCAAAGATATTGAAGAAGTGTGATTAGAATACAAAGGAAAACTAGTTCATGAGACATAAACTCATCACAAGTAGAAGCCGGTAGAAGTAAAGATTGACATGGAGATGGAGCTACGTGGGGAGCTGCGGCAGTGGAGCAAGCCGGCTCCAAAAGGAAGATGGACTACCTAGGACGTCAGGCTGTAGTTAGAAGGGCGGTTGGGACGCGGCATTGGCCCATACCACGGTGACCCCGATTGGGATGCACCAACTGTGGATTTTCTCCCTCGCCGATGTCGACCGCGTCTATGCAGAACATTGTTCCCTTCCCCTAGCTGCGGGATCAGGCCGGATATGTGACCAGCGGTGTGGCCACTGTCGTTCTATGCTTGTGAAGAGAGCAACCCAAGCAAGCAAGCTTGTAGCTCAGGCTCCTGCTAGTGTATATATAGGTTTTCTTTTTCTCTCCATATCAACCATTTTATATTGCGTACGTGTCATTGAAGAGTGAAATGATGGTTGCTTCTTCCGACTAACTTACTATGTGATTTGACTGCTCCTTTAGTGGCCCCTACACATACTCCCCCTACGTGTATGCAACAGTCACACGTACACATGGACGCAAAAACACGCGCGACGCCCTAATGCATGCATGTCCGAGCCCACGACGGAACACACACGGTCACGCTCAAGTGCTCATCCTACACGTGCATGCACATACATACTCAGCCAGGGTGAGCTAGTGACCGTATAAACACCGGAAATGTATATATTGAGCGCAATGAGCGTATTAGGAAGTCCACTAACCGTATTTTTACAAATATACAGTGACAGACAGTGTATTTATCTCGTTTGAAATCAAGCCATATTAACTGAAGAGGAGGCAGTATGGACTAGCATTACTTTGCTGTGTCCCGTCAACTTGCCGAACAAGGAGAAGCTTGCAGGACGGGAGAAGCTTGCGCGTGGTGGCTCGCAGGACAAGGAGTAACTTTTGACTAATCCAAGCTCTCCTTCGCTCAGGCGGTCGATGTGCAATAGTTAATTCAGTGTCAGATTGCCAGAAGCATAAACTGTACAAGTATTATTATTGTTGCACTTCCCGAAGAGGCGAACAGCCAATCTCAAAGTTTACTAGTACTAGTACTACTACTATAGTCTATAGAGGTATGTACTATACTAGTACTAGGAACCGGATGGAGGAGCGTCTGCACTCTTATTATATTTTTAAAATGTGATAAAGCAATCTTCAACACATTTGGTTCTCTTCGAGGGTTCTCGCATGTGATAATGGAAGTTGATTGCATGGAATACTCGCTACAATTCTCGCTTAATTCTGGCTCATATCCTGTTACAAATAGGAGCGCTCGGTAATATTTCCTCTTTTTTTATTATTCAGCATGTAAACAGGCCAGCAAACCTTGCGGCGCAGCTTTGTGTGAACCATGCTTAGTGCACTTTGAATGTGGCCGAGAGCTCGCTTGATGAAACACCTCGCTTCCTACTTATCTTTGCGGGGTACCTCGCTTCCTAGTGACCAGTGTCTTGGCTGATCGTCCTAAGAATGCTTATATATGAATGAAGCTTTCTCAATTACCCGCAAAAAAGATTAAGCCATATTAACCGGAAAGGAGGGAGTATGGACTAGCACTACTTGTTGGTGTGTCCCGTCAACTCGCAGAACGAGGAGAAGCTTGCACGACAAGGTGAAGCTTGCTTACGCCTTTTGACTAATGCAGCGTACCCTCGCCCAGGCCGTGGACATGCATCAGTTCATTCGGTGTCATATTGCCAGAGGCATACACTATACTAGTACCGAACATGTGGAGTACCATCATTGTTCGACTTCACGAAGAGGCGAAGAGCCAAGCGCAAGGTTTAGTAGTACGAGTAGTACTACTACTAGAACCACATGGTGGAACCTCTGTACTCTTATTTTTTAATCTCTGATAAAGTACACATTTATTCCGTAGAAGGGCGGAAAACGGCAGCCCAACATGTAATGATGATATCGATCAACCATGCTTGAATATATCTTGGCCTCCGTGCGAGCCCGTCTGTGTGTTCTCTCTCCTCGTCTCTCTCAAGGAACGGCGGGTTGGCCATTTTGCCATCAATTGAGATCAGTTTGCTCACACTCCGGTCCCACATGTTAGTGATATGCCAAGAGGAGGTGCGTTGATCGACTTGCCATACACGTACTTGGTTTTGCACCTTCATACTACTCCTCCCTCCTTTAAAGTTTATAGGGCGCGCTTCATTATGATGCATTTTTCTCAATGCATTTCCACCACCAGAGAGACTTTAGACGCGTTTGGTTTAATGCTCAATTAATTAGGGCGTGGTAACCGCAATTTTCTCTCGATGTAGTACTACGGAGTGGAGTAAGTGCATGCATGCATGTGTGTACCCGGGGTGGAAGCACTGCATGCATGTGTGTACCATTATTTCCTCTAGTAATAGACACTGTGCTATAACTACCAATGCTATTTTTCAGGCCAATCGCTAGTCGCATTGGTCCCAGAGATTTTCTCTTTTTCTGACGCGCGCTCTATAAATAGTGATGGATGGAGTAGTATGAGCGGATTCAAAGAAGAGCGTATTGATGGTTGCTTCTTCCAAGCAACTTACAGTAGGAAAGGTGGGGCTTATGATTTGACTTCTCATTACTCACTATTAATGCGGCACAACGACCGGTCTAAGTCTCCCATGCGGCTTTGCACTACCCCCTCGGTTCTTAAATATACTCTGGAGTATTTGTATTTCTAGAGATTTCAACGAGTGACTACTTAAATATTTGTCTTTTTAGAGATTCAAATGGACTACTACATACAGATGTATATAGACATATTTTAGAGTGTAGATTCACTCATTTTGCTCCGTATGTAGTCACTTGTTGAAATCTCTAGAAGGACAAATATTTAGGAACGGAGGGAGTACACATACGAAGCAAAATGAGTGAATCTACACTCTAAAATATGCCCATTTGAAATTTGTAAAAAGATAAATATTTAGGAACGAAGGAGTATAATTTTGTGCATGGACATGGACCCGGATGCAGAAGAGGCTTCTTCCAATGCTATCAAGCTTCCAGCATTTGTTTACATAATTGACTTACTATACAAATAATTTTCCAGCGACATGAAATTGTACAATGGTGCGAGCTTTCAGCCTTTGTTTCGTGTGTCTTGCCATCAATGCTCTTTTGGAAACAATAAAAAACTAACTTCCTTCCTAAACAATAAAAAACATCACAACTGAAGACAAAGTTGTGAGAAGGTGTTAAATTAAAATTGATCCATGCTTTCATTGGCAGCAACGTTCCCCACCTCTGTCTAAATCAACAAGGCATGTTGGGAAAAAAGTTGCTGTCTGGAGCATGCAACATTCCGATCATTTTGTGCAGTTCCACTAAAATAGAGTTGAGCGTCCCTATTCCAAAGATATTAAGTGTGATTACGATAATAGAGGACTGCTGATGAAACAATAAACACACAAATAGAAGCCGGTCACCTTTGCAGTCTCTCTTAAGGCTAACTAGTTGGACAAGATTAGGCTCGGAGTTGGATGAGGAGGATAGAGCAAAACCAATCGCCCTTTGTGGTGTCGCACTAAAATGTAGAGACGTTGCCCGTGTGACATTTTGGTAGAACTGCACAAAACGTAAGAAAAAAGTGATTTGTGCAGTTCACCAAAAGGTCGCAATAGCAACAAGGTGAAATGGATAGCCCAGTTTGCAAAAAAGAGGTAGAAAGGAAAGAATTACTGGCCAAAACCAGTTCATGACACATGCGACGACAAAAAAGAAGCATATTCCTTGTACTAAGGGAAGATAACAACAGGGTTGTGTTTGTCTAAAACGGTGTGAGGACAGATTGCAATATGGAAAGTACGCTGGACGAGCTATGTTTTGCGCAAAGAACTATGGATGCAGCGACGTGGGAAGACGGACAGTGGAGCAAGGCCGGAGGGGATACCTGGAGGTCGTCGGGAGGTAACTAGGTGGGCGACGGCGGGCGGAATCTGCCCATACTGCGACAGCAAGCAGGTGGCGTAGGTCCTACCACACCGGAGCTTGGTTAGAGAGAACGACGTGTACCGCGGATCGGGACGTGCTGCCTCGGCGCTTTCGAACAGAGAAACGATGCACGTCCTCCCTTTCCGCCGGCGGACGGGATGCGGCCGGATCAGTGACCAACGGTGAGAGAGAGAGAGAGAGGCCACCGTAGCCTTGTGTGAGATACTCTAAAGAGAGACAAACGAGGCAGGCAGGCTGCATTGTATATAGTGGAGCGGACTACCTTTTTCTCTACAAAAATTATTTTATATTTTGTGTACGTGCCATTGAGCGATATAACTTTATTTAAAAATAACGCGCCAACGCATCAAGCCCAACTTTGTTTCGTGCACACGTGGTACACGATATCCATAGGTAAACAACCGCTACATGTGTTCAAATTAGCACGTGGGTTGCCATTTTGTACATAAATGAGCTTCATCGTGTACCCGCGCGGGTGTGGCTGGGCACGAAGTGTGAGTACGTGCACGGTGCGCCTATTCTCTTCTTGTATACGTACACCCCCTATGTGGGGTTGTGTGAGAGAGATACAAACGTAGAGAGATAGTATAGTGTGTGGGTTCGTGAGAGTTTTTTTGGGGGTGGGGGGTGGGGTCAATAAAAAATGTAACATACGCAATGTGTGTGAAATAGAGTCCTGACTATATCATATATATATATATAGAGGGGGCGATCCATGAGAACAGATTGGAGGTATCATCGGCTTTAGGTGTCCATAGAATCGAAGAGAGGGATGATGCGTGTGTGTGTGTGCGCGCGCGCGATCGATAAAGAGTGCCATCGAATTTGTGTGTGCCCACGTCAAAGATATAGAGTGGACGGCCTACTGGAACGTGAGAGGGGACAGGTGCAATTCGTCCCTGTGGTATGGATAGCTACCTACAGCGCTCGACTATCGGTGTGTGGTGGGGGGAGGGAGGCCTAATTAACTATAGAGGTACAATGGCTGGTATATGTGTGGAGGAGGAGAGAGGCCTACCTCATGTATTAAGGGAGATCGATCTGCCTCATGTATTAAGGCAGATCGATCGGCATCCATGCATATGTGTAGGAGAGGAATAAGGTTGGCAGAGAGACAGAGCTAGAGTGTTGGAGGGGGTGGTAGTGGAGTTGCTTCTAACAAATGGTGGGATAGGCTTGCTAGACAACCGGAGGGCATGCCTGCAATGTCAATAAGAGAGGGGATGGCTGCCTGTCTATGCACGTGCATGTGAGAGACGGGTCAGGAGGCATGCACGGATGATGAGGGGGGGTGATATGGCTATGGTAAGCAGACATAACTACATAGTAAGATCAATCGTCCTTTGTCAGAGAAAGGAGAGACATAGCTTATGAGGTACATCGATCGATGGGGGGGAATAGTTAAAGTCGACCTAGGTATATGTTGGGATATCGATGGTATACATGAATGTGTGTGTTAGAAGCAAATGAGGCACGGGGAGAAGGATAAAGAGATAGGGATCCATCTAGGAGGTGGTGCGAGAGTCATACTATATCGAGGGGGAAGGAGTGTGCGAGTACGAGATCAATGAAAAGAGTGGTGGGAGTGAGGCATGGACAGTGATAAGAGAAGAGGGGAAGCTTGTGTTTTGTGCTAGGAACACCTCGCGAGAGGCATATCGATCGATGTGTGCCGTAAAGAAGGAGCTGGGGGGCCTACGCACATCGTGGGTGAAAGACCTAAAGTGAAAAGACGAACTTGCGCGATGGAGCTAGAGAATGCTAAGGGAGGGTGTGAGGGATGCGGGCATGTGCATGCACGAGAGAAAGTTAGCGCTAGCTAGCTACAAAGATAAGAGGATTGTGTGGGTGTAAAAGACAAATAGAGATCATACATGATTATAAAAAGCAAATTCGGATATTTGAAGAATTTATCATAGTATTTTAAACCGACACATGTGTGAATATATATAACGGTGATACACATGCTGTGGTTAGGAACATGTGATACTACATATAATATATTTTACCTCCACTCTTATAAAAAACAGAGTTGTTGACGATGGTGTGCCTGCCATCCCGCAATATAGGCCGTCTGATTTATATCTGATGGATAGGAAGGAAACTATGGCAATTTTGAAAAAACATACCCACACCCCTTTGCATATTTGCAAATTAGGCCTCCCCTTGATCATGTTGATGTTCTGTGGAACGCATGGGCATCTTGCTAGTACTACGTATAATATATAGAACATTGATCATAATTTGGGCTAATGTGTGGGTTTTGCAGCTCAGGTCTAAATACTTGTCATAATGTAGGGGGCGGGGCACTATAGTGTGATAAACATGGTGTACACGTATGGAACATGGTTTAGATTATGAATATATAGTTAGTACATCAAATGTACTATTATTTGGAATCAACATCAAGTGTATTCAAAAAATAGACTTCGAGTTCATGTAGTACACATAGTTCATATCTATCTCTATAGTAATCATGTGGTGTGTTTTTAAGGTAATACACGAATGATGGTTGAAGTTGGCAACAATCATGATTGTAGATTCTTATTGAAATATAGAAACGAATTCAAATTTAGTTCGAATTGTAGCGGTAGTATAGACATTTGGAATGCACTAAAATGTTGGTATGAGTAGGTTACATGCATTATACAGCAAGCGGAAAAAATTAATTGGACATAACATGGATTCATACTCCCTCCTTCCATCTATATAGGGCTTAATGCATTTTTTTAAGACTGCCTTTGACTGTTGACAAGATTAATAGTACATGACAAGCACAATGTGAAAATTATATCATTGAAAGAACATTTCACAAACGAATTTAACGGTGTGCTTTGTGTAAGTTGCATGTCATATATTTTAGCTCTAATATTTGGTCAAAGTTAGCATCGAAAAAATCATTAGGCCCTATATAGATGGAAGGATGGAGTAGCTTTGAATAGCATTTTTATAGTAAAACGGGGCAAGACTCTCTCTTTGTGTGGTGTGAATATTTTTATTTTTTTTCGTTTTCTTTTCGGTTGAGGGAAGTGTGAATTGATTTGGTACGTACAAGTACAATATCACACGTTAGGCTTGTCCATAAAATTCAACCCGCGCCTGGTTATATCCCGAAAATTCAGATATCGTGCTCCCAAAACTGGCGCCTTCACAACCCGCGCCTTGCTATCCCGAAATTACAACGCGCGCGAAAACTCCCTCCAGCTGCCAAATCCCTACACGCGAAATCCCCCTTCTAACCCTGAGCCGAAAGGGCCGCTAGTTCAAATCGGTGGGGGTACTTTTGTAATACACCCTACATTTTGGACAAGCGCATCCCTAAGTCATGGTTCACCCCCTCCCATCGACTCCTTTCTGCCATTCGAAATCCCAGGACGCCATAACCTCTCCGCTCCAGCCACGAAACCCCACCCTCATCCGTCCGCCACCTCACCGCTGCCCAGCCGAAGCCTCTTCCCCGACGACGTCGTCCACTGCAACAGCTCGACGTCCCTCGTCCACCTCCCTTGATGAGGATCCGTCATCCATCTCATCGTCCTGCCGGTTCAGCCGCCCCGTCCTCCACCTCCAAGGAGCTGCTCCGATGATCGCCTCGTCTATTGCGGCTGCTCCATCCCCACATCGCCACCTTTACCTGCTCCACCGGAACCGCAGCATCCTCACTGACTCCTCGGACGAAGCCGAGGCCAATCGGCGCCACCAAAGAGGTTGTACACTCATCACATCGCACCTTCTCCTTAGCTCGACCTCCTGGCACCGACTGTGCTCCATCCCGCAACCCCATGGAGCGGCTACCTTGAAGCCGGCACCATGGGCGACATATCCATGGAATCTCTCCCCCAGTGTGAGGTGCCTTCGGCGGCGGCGTCCATACCAGCCGGATCTACTGCTGTTGCTTTGGCTCTCACCCAGCTGCTGCTGCTGCTGCTCCGGCTCTCGCTCGCTCGCGCAGCAGCTGCTGCTCCGGCTCTCGCTCGCTCGCGCAGCAGCTGCTACTCTCCCCCTCGCTCGTGCTGCTGCTCTGCTCCGATTTAGCTACACTTCAGTTAACTGAATTGACATTTGGGTCAGTCGATTTTCAGGGGGTGGGGGGGGGGGGGGGCTCGCCGGAGTTAAGGAAGAACCACCCGCAGCGGGGATGGGGGCTCGCCGGAGATGTACCCCACTATCTATCTTAGGATTCAGGGTGGGGGCGTGGGGGCTATAGGGCTGGCCGGGGCGGTGGGGAGTTGTTTCGGGGCGGCGTGGCAGCGCAGGGGCCGGCGGTTCGGCCGGTGGTGGCTGGTGGCTCGGGTGGGGGTGCAGGTTGAAGATGAACTGCAGGCCCTCCCTAAACTACATGTCAAGTGCCTCTCCGCTACCATTACGTTCAGTTTCGACAGTAACATTCAGATTCCACAGAAAATTTAAGTTTCGACAGTTAAGTTCAGAGTCAACAGTTTTTACCACATCTGTTGTAGGTAGGTGCTTTTTGGTGATGTAAATTTTACATCTATTTTACACGATCTATTGGAGATGCTATTAGAATCCCACTTTAGATTGACGATGTCTGTCTTGTGCTGCTTTAGCCTTGACGTCTTACGGCTCATTGGGGCTGCTCCAACGACAGAACGATCCATCACAACAGAGCAGTGCCCTAGACGCCGTCTATAGATTCCTCAGATCTTCCCCCACGCCTCCGACAGCCACCTCTGCCTCAACTGCTTCAGCAACCAACCCAATGATGCTGAGGTCGACAAGGCTATGGCAAAGAGGTTGTACACTTGTTGCATCACTTATTACGATACATTCATGTCGATCCATTAGGGCTATTTTGGTTCAACGGAAAAACATAGCAATAGGGAATTTTCCAATGGCACTGTACTATTCAATTATTCATGCATTTTGTTGAAAGGAATGAAGCAAAAGATCCGCATGGACCTACTTTTCAAAATCCTATGCATGAAAACAAGACCAAGTGCATTAGTGGTAGAATAACATTATAACTCTACATGCTTTCATATGGTTTCACTTTATTTTTGCCATGTTTCTTTGCATTCCTCTGCTCTTCCAATTCCTGTAAACCAAACACTCAAGTTGACAGAAATCCTGTGTTTACAAATGCTCTATTTACCATGTGCATTCCTATCCTATTCCGGTGTTTTTCCTATCCCTGCATTTTTAGAATCATGCAAGCCAAATGAGCCCTTACAAAATTACTTCAGTTACAGGTAGGTGTCGAAGGGAACTTTGTGTGGTTTGTCCTGCTTCTGCCATGACCTTGTCCACCTCAACTGAGCTGCTCCATAGACAGAAACATCCACCAAACTAGACATCATGACTCCTGACCATCGTTCGCCGCCTCAGATCTCCTTCCGTGCTGCCGGCACCCACCACAATGGCATCACCATCATCGACTCAGCAGATGAACCTGAGGAGTACACGGGTCCACAAGAGAATTCGCACTCTTTTGTTTCTACTCATGTTATGCATTGCTTAAAATTACCTGCTACTTTATCGTCCTGTTCACCTCTTGAAATCCAAGTCAGGTGCAAATTAATGTTCAAACTTGACTTCTAATTAGTTGTGGGGCACATATCGAGGAAGCAATGAATAGTATCTCTGTCTAATATCTGGTTCACCTAGGGTATGCCTATGTTGTTCATCTTGGGTGGGAAACAAATAGTAAAGCAATCAGCATCTGTCTTTTTATTAAATTAAAGCGATCATCAACCTGCTATCATTATTTTTGGATCCATCCACTGGTTGTTACCATCAATCTAAATTTCTGCATGCTCTCCTTACATAATCTCACCATATTTTTTTTGTATGCATGTCAGATATTGTACACAGTCATGCTGAATATGTAGAGAAAAAGAGAAGAGTTTTGTGCAGCAATACAATGTTGTCGGCATTCTGGGAACGGGGGTCCCCAGACTTGCCTGCCTACGGCCTGCGGCATGGCTCAAGTGGGGGCCCAGAGCGGCCGATCTTCATCAGCTCAAGCTTAAGACCCTTGTGAGGGGCCAAGCCTCGTTGGGCAGATGACCGGAAGCTTCCTCAAAGGCAGCCTCATCAGGCAGGCTCGCGAGGAGGCGGAGAGATCAAGGCAGGGGCACCTCGCGAGGAGCCCGTGACGCAAGCCATGACGATCGAGACCAGGCGGTCGCCAGGTGGGCGCCGGCCTGCGCAGTGTCCTTGTTTCCCCTTTGGTGCAAAGGGGCAAGCACAGGCCAAGGCATTGGGCAAAGGTTACCATCCCGGTGCAACAAGACCAAGACCAACAGAGCGGCAGGACGGAGGTCACCGTGGAGCCCAAGATGGCGTCATCACCAGTGCTTTTGGCAACCAAAGACCACCTTTGGTCAGGATAACTTGTACTAGATGTTCCCCTTCAAAATGGCCAATTGTTGGCGCCCTTCCCGCTCATTATTTGGGGAGAGGCCCAGGGCCTCTATAAATAGAGCTAGCCACCACAGAGTAGAGAGACATCGATGCAGAGAGGAGGGACATCTAGAGATCTGATAGAGCCCTAGCAGAGAGAGAGGCAACTGAACTGACCCAAGCAGTTCATCGCACCAACTCAAGAACACCTCTCGCAAGGCTGTTCTTCCCTTGTACTATTCATCATCAGCCCCTGAGGTAATCTACCACACCACACATTGGAGTAGGGTATTACACCACAATGGTGGCCCGAACCAGTATAAACCTTGTGTCCCTTGTGTTGTTCGTTGTTTCCAGCTTAGATCACGTGAGGAGATTGGACGTAGATCGGTAGGGGAGATATCTCCGTGCGCACCCCAGTGTTCGAACCTCTAGGGTATGCCGGAACCCGAAATCCGACATTTGGCATGCCAGGTAGGGGTGCGCCGGAATCCTTCTTCCTCCGCATCGCGTTCCGTCGCCTCGCCGTTCAGATGTCAAGCGACCCGGCTGCCAACGCCGACCGCTGGGCAGCGTGGCCCGCCCATGCCGTGGCACCAGCCCAGGGCGACTTCAACCTTGCGTCTCAGGCAGCCCGTGCTCCGCAGAGCGCTGCAGGGCGCGGGCGACGCGGCCAGACACTGCCTGCGCTCACACCACGGCAGGTGCGGGCTGCAGCAAGGGCCTCAAACCATGCCGCGGCCACACCGCCGTACACCCGACGGGAGCAAGCGAATTCCAGGGCCGCGCTTACGGTGGCCCGAGAGCTGCTACGGTGCCGACTGCTAGAGGGCGACCGTGATGTGTTGTTGGAGCGAGTAGCCGACCTCCTGGACGCCGCCGCCCCAGGAACACCTCCGTTCTGTGTCCAGCTGCCACCCTAGACCCAAGGCGGGCCGTATGGAGGCATCGTGCGCATGCACGCAACTTCCAGCGGACTCCAGGGCCCGTCCAGCGCCAACACCTCCGCTGGCACCGGGCGACAAGTCATCCGGCCCCCTCTCAGGCCAGTGAAGGGGTGCACGCTGCGGCCTTCGGCTTCGGCGGACCGCCACGCCATCACCCCCAAGACGGCGCTCGAAGCCAGACTGCGTGGCATGCGGGGCGCTACGGCGAGGCCCACGAGGCGATGGCCCCAGAAGCTTATGTGCCCCGCATGGTGGGTCTGCACACTGGAAGAAGATCATGGCTCACTCCTCGAGCCAGGCTAGGGCGAGGAGACTCCAGAAGCCGAGCTCTTTCGGGAACCCCAAGAGAGCCTCGACAACCGCACCGGCAGCAACAACTATCAGGTACTATTCATCCCTCAGGAGCAAGCTTATGCTAACCATGGGTCGCAGGAGATACAGGTCACCGGAGCAGATGGCTGCCCCAATGCTGCAGCCTCATACCCCTCAGGGGGAGGGCGCAGGGGGCTGCTGGAGAGGGGCCGAGATTCGGGTTCGTCCCCGCGGCGGTCGGAGGTAGGCCCTCTGCCGGGGAGGTGCCCCAGGGCCTGCCCCCGGCAGGGGACCCGTGGTCGTCGGGGGAACCACTGGCGACCGCTCTGCCCCATTGGCGTCGTCCTTAGTTTCCGGTCACCATCAATGGCGGTAGAGTGAGTCGCAAGGCGGGGCCCTCGTCTAGCGATATGAAGCAAGGCCCAGTGCCTGTGAAGCTCACCGCCCGTGACACTCTCACGTAATAATGACTGGGGCTGTAAACGCCCCGAAGTCTCCGGAGAGTCTCCCTCGGGCCTCCGGGGCTCCCGCCCACGCCCAGTGGCAGCACTTAGCTCCGCGCTGGTGAGAAGACGTCGAAGACTAGACTAGGTGCTGGACGCGGCCTTTTGCTTTTGCCTTTCCTTGTTGACAAAGTTCTTCGATTTGGATTTAAGTTGGATTTGAGCTCGATGCTTGCGTGTGTTTGGGGGAATGGGTGTTTAGTCTTGTTCGAGCAATCTCTCACGTTCTGGTTTCGGCTTTGTGTCCAAAGTTAGCGTCGGCTGCCCCCCTCGCGAGCCGGGCCGGGCCAGGAACATTTTACAGCCAGGACCGCTGTTGCCGCGCCCTTTCCGGAGGTCCTCATCGCGGAATCTGCAAGTTAATTAGGCGACACCCGAGGTACAGCGGCCCCCGTAGGCCCGCTCAGGACTCGTCGGGGTCGGAAGGTACACAAGTCAGCTGACTCATCACCGGGCCAGCGGCTAAGTTCACACACAACATTATACTTACCAGGGTACTAATTCCAAACCTTTACATGAGGGGCTTCCCCTCCCAAAATCCTCTTACATTCTTCAGGGCCAAGCCCGAACCTTCTACGTGCAGGTCACCAGGACCCTCATTGACGGCGGAGCAGGACTCAACGTCCTGTCCGTCGAGACGTTCGACAATCTCCAAGTGTCGTACGATCAGCTTCAGCCGACCAAGCCCTTCTCAGGAGTCACTGATGGTTCCATTGTTCCAATATGGCAGGTTCGCCTTCCAGTTACCTTCGGGCAGCGCAACAACTACCACGCCGAGCTCATCGACTTCGACGTCGCCCACATCCGTCTACCATACAACGCCATCCTTGGGTACCCAGCCCTGGCCAAGTTCATGGTAGTGACTCACGATGGATACAATGTCCTCAAGATGCCAGGAAGCGGTGGAGTCATCACTGTACGCTGTGAAGAAAGGGACGCAGTGTGTTCACTTGAGCGTGCATTCCAAGCTGCAGCAATCGAAGACCCGGACCACATGAATGGAAGACTTCCCGAGGCGACCCTTAAGAAGAAGAAGGTTTCGCCTGGCCCAAGCCATAAGGAGGCAGGCGCCTCCGGAGGTGTTGCGTCAGGATCTGCGCCCAATCAGGGAGCGCCACCCTCTCTCGCATAGGAAGGCGCGCCCGATGCCCTCCTCAGGCAGGGCTTGGGGGCTCTTTCTTGGAGAGCCACCGACCTTGCCAAGGTCACGAGGGAGACGCTCGGGCACCACTTGGAGGGGTGCTTCCAGGCACATTTCCCTCAGGAAGGTACAAGGCAAGGAAGACCAAACCCTCAGGAGTTCATCGCAAGAAACACCCAGGAGCTATAGGAGTCGAGAGTCATGCGCGGCAGCCGCCGCTTTCCCACTGTAGCCCCACATCCAGGCGAGGATGGTGGGATGCGCGTCTGCGTTAACGTGCCAGGGCTCAACCGAGCCGCGTTTCAGGAGTGCCTCTGGCCTTCGCGCATGGGGTGTTGCGAGGGTCCACCTCACAGCTACGTTCGCATGCCTTTCGGCCTGCCGAACGCGGTCGCCGCTCATTAATGCATGCTGAGGAGCATTCTGGAGGCTCAGGAGGTCAGGCATTGTGCGGTGCTGGCGGAGATGGAGATGGCCCTCGGAGACCCACCTGCGCCTCCGGAGCCTCTCGAGGCTCCTGGGCTCGTGAGGGTCGACATCATCATCGCGCATCGCCCACTTCTTCAACATAACTTCACCTTCAACGGCACCAGGTGACATCTTTCTAAGTTCCGTTTTTAGCTGGGAGCGCCCATAGAGCCGCATCATTCCCAGGTCGCGTGGGTCCGTCCCTGCGGCATGTATCCGTTTTGCTTATGCTCTTTACATACCTTGTTGGGGGCGCCCCTCAGGCTGCATCATCCCCGAGCTGCTCAAGCCTGGCCCAGCGGCATGTGCTTTTCCCGCGTCTACTTAAAATGAATTTCCTCCTGCGTGCTTAACGTACCCGACCTAATCGCCTGCTCAATTGACGCCTACCTATGGAGCCGCTCGCTCTGGCACAACATTTGCGCACGGGTCCGTCTCTGCAATGCCGATAAATCTGAGTGGTCGAGCTCTGGCCGCGGCAGCCCCGCAAGGTGCCACCTCACCAGGCCCTCAGAGCCCCAATCACTTCCCCGAAGCGACCAAAGGTTGGCTGGCAACCGTAACAACAGGTCTTGTTTCTCTTCATGATTGGTGTGCAGGACCTACTCCAGGAGCAACGCTGGGGATGTCGCGAGCTACCTCTCCCTCTCTCCGGCACGGACCGCTTGCACGTTAAAAGGGGGGCGCCTAAGCATCGTGACTCATGGGCTCCTACTGGCTCTCCAGCCCTCACCCCCTGGCCTTAACCCACGGCATCGCGGCCTGTCATACCAGCGGCGGCTGAGCTCGCTCGAGGGCCGGGACCTGAGGACGTAGAGGGTTGAGTAAAGTGCGGGGGAGTGGGAAGAAGGTCGCGAGGACCTAACCCAGCAGCGCCTCAGCTACCACGACTCAGGCCGGGCGCTTCGTCGAGGAACTACACCAGACTCAAGAGATAAGTCACACCCTTACAGGAGTTGGACCAACGCAGCGCAAAACCCTCGCCCAGTGCGGCTTTGTCACGGCGACGTTGCCTTCCTTTCTCGCCCAGCGAGGGCTGCTTGAGCGCTAAAGGGGACCTCCTGAGCATCGCGACTCGGGGGCTCTTATCGGACCTCGGGACGCTCACCTCCTAGCCTTGACCATGGCATCACGACCTGGCATACCAGCGATAGCTGATGCCTACCTGGGGACTGAGACCTATTAGCGTAGAGCGCCAAGTCCTCGTGAGGATAGAAAGGGGGAGCCGAGCCGAGACAGGACAAGCACCTCGCATTGATTCATATTAAGACATATTGTTCGCAAAAGACATAGCAGGCGCCTTACATACCCCCACAGGGTGTTGCTTCGATTCCTCACTGGGAACAAAAGTACTAATCCTAAGGAACGCTAATCGCCCGCACCTCTGCAAGGGACGCCATCATCAACAGTGGGTTGCCCAACGTCGGCACCAACCCCATCCAGATCAGTGGCATCGGCGGCTGGATGCAGCTGCCCCACTCCAAGCACGGCGCGAGCTCGGGGGCTCGTAGCCATCGTCGCTCGTCTCCGAAGTCGCGAGGAGCTCGGGGGAGCCGCTAGATTCCCCAACTCCTCCGCTGCTGTCTGAAGACCTGCTGGAGGACCGATGGGCGGGCCAAGTCCTCGCCAGTTCGTTGCCCCTGCCGCTCTCCCTGGAGCAGCACTCCAGCCGGCGTCCTTCAGCATCGAAGACCTTGAAGAACATCAGGGAGGCGTCGTCGTATTCAAGATGAATTACGAGGGCACCTACCGTCCGGCAGACCCGGGCGATTTCGCCCCAGCCCCGGGTCATGAAGACCTTGCCTAAAGCGACGACCGCGACCTCCGCTCCGGTCGCAAGGGTACTGCAGTCAGCGTGCTGCAGCCAGAGCTCCAGAGCCTCGCTCGGCGGCATCTCGAAGGCGAAGGAAGGAGGAAGGCGAATCCAAGAGCTTGGAGGCATGGCGGCGTGGAGCACGAGCTCGCGAGAGGAGCGCTCGGCGTGGACTCCAGGAGGAACGACGCGCACCACCGTGACTCGTCGGCGTCGACGGCGGCACCGTCGATGTCGCTCGACGCCTTCTTCCCTAGGACCCGCGATGCAGGAGTACAAGGGTAGAGGAAACCCAGGCGGCGGCCGCTCGTACCAGGGCCTCGATGCCTCCTGCTGAGCACCCTCATCTCGGTGGCAGAGGACCAGCCGCTTCTTTGGCGGAAGTGGGCCAGGACCCTCTCGAGGGGCCTTTCCTTTCTCTTCTGCAGAAAACCGGCGGATTGGTGCCATTGGCATAAGGAGGAGCCAGAACAAGGAAGAAGAAGGAAGGGAGCAGCAGGAAGGGATGGACTGAAGGGGCTCGCGCAGCCCCGTATTTATAGCCGGAGGAGGCCAACCGCCGAGCACCACGATTGTAGGTAATCATGACCGGTTTCTCTACATACAGGGACTTGTCAAGTCGTGCAGTCGCCAAGGCGTCATGGGGAAGCGTATACGCCCACGTCCAATCAATCGCCACGCAGCGCCCAAGGCCGCAGGCTATTGGGGCCCGTGGCGCTTCATGCTCGCCCCTTCGCTTCCCTGCTAGGCCAAGCCAGGGCGTGCCTTGGGCCCAGGGGCTACTGGTGGCGTTCTGGGAACGGGGGTCCCCAGACTTGCCTGCCAACGGCAAGCTGCGTGGCTTAAGTGGGGCCCCAGCGCGGCCCATCTTCATCAGGTCAAGCTCAAGACCCTTGTGAGGGGCAAGTCTCGCGGGGCGGACGACCGGAAGCTTCATCAGAGGCAGCCTCATCAGGCAGGCTCGCGAGGAGGCGGAGAGATCAAGGCAGGGGCACCTCGCGAGGAGCCCGTGACGCAAGACATGACGATCGAGACCAGCCGAGCGCCAGGCGGGCGCCGGCCTGCGCAATGTCCTTGTTTCCCCTTTGGTGCAAAGGGAGCAAGCATAGGCCAAGGCATCGGGCAAATGTTACCATCCCGGTGCAACGAGACCAAGACCAATAGAGCGGCAGGACGGAGGTCACCATGGAGCCCAAGACGACGTCATCACCAGTGCTTTTGGCAGCCGAAGACCACCTTTGGCCAGGATAACTTGTACTAGATGTTCCCCTTCAAAATGGCCAATTCTTGGCGCCATTCCCGCTCATTATATGGGAAGAGGCCCAGGGCCTCTATAAATAGAGCTAGCCACCACAGAGTAGAGAGACATCGATGGAGAGAGGAGGGACATCTAGAGATCTGATAGAGCCCTAGCACAGAGAGAGAGGCGACTGAACTCACCCAAGCAGTTCATCGCACCAGCTCAAGAACACCTCTCGCGAGGCTGTTCTTCCCTTGTACTGTTCATCATCAGCCCCTAAGGCAATCCACCACACACCACACTAGAGTAGGGTATTATAGCACAATGGTGGCCCGAACCAGTATAAACCTCGTGTCCCTTGTGTTGTTCGTTGTTTCTAGCTTAGACCACGCGAGGAGATTGGACGTAGATCGGTAGGGGGGAGATCTCCGCGTGCACCCCAGTGTTCGAACCTCAAGGGTCTGAAGGAACCCGAAATCCGACAAATGTCATGCAGACATCGCTCCATGGTGGGTTCAATGGAAAACCCTCCCCACTGAAAGTGCGTTATATCGACTAGAGGGGGTGAATAGGTGATTTTTATGAAATTCTTCACTAAGGAATTTGCTGGTGAGGAAATTCCTTAGCGAAGAACTACTAGCAGCGGAATAAGTACCCAAAAGTAAACATAAAGGAAGACAAGCATAGTTTTCATGATGAAATGAAGATAGGCACAGAGTACAGGAAGCGTAATCACAGGATAACACAGGATGAAGACAAACAGACTGAAGAAATTGAACTGAGGAAATTGAGAAAGTCTTCAGTGAAAGTCTTCAAACACATATATGAACAAACACACAGCACAGTTATGAGGAAATGAAAGAGTTGAGGAAATGGACCCAGTAGGCTTGGTGAAGACAATGATTTGGTAGACCAGTTCCAACTACTGTCTGTTGGTGGGAACGACACCTATGGGATCACAAGAATCCCTACTACGGTTGCGGGGCGCGCGGTCGTGAGAAGAGTGGATCAAACAAATAGCACACGGTTCGTTTATCCAGGTTTGGGCCGCGGGGATGAGTAAAACCCTACTCCTGCTTTGGTGGATTGTATATCTGTGTTCTTGAGCTAGCTATGGGGCGTGAGGAGCTCCAAAAAGCTGAATCCCCGTCCTGGTCGCCTCGGGCCTCCTTTTTATAGGAAAGGGGCTGCCACAGTGGCACACAGGAGGTGGAAAGGGTACAGTGATGCGAGGTTATCCCTCGCATTACATGACAAGGCGCATTTAATGCGTCCTGCTTAGGTGTCCTTGCTTTATCGGGGACGGGGGTGAGACCTGTCTCGCCCGTCGCCGCTCCCTCTCGTGTCGACATGCGCCCTGGCCAGCGGCGCCCGCGGTGCCATGTAGGCAGGCAGGCAGCTGAGGTGGCGCAGTGGTGACTCTCCACGAAGATCTGCATGCCGCCATGCAGGTGCCTGCCTAGCTGGTTGGGTCGGCAGCTGCATGCGAACGACGGTGGAGGTTTGACCGGTGTGAGCCTGATGGTGGCCCTACGGGTGTTCTTGGCAAGGGCCTTGCCATGGCGCCTGCCGTCATCCCCGGCAAGGCTCTTGCCGGGGGACTTGTGGTCCGCCTTGGCTGGGATCCCGCCAAGGATCATCATCTTCTAAAGGGTGTATCTAATCTTGAATGTCCTCACAAAGATCTGCATGCCACCATGGGGATGTCTCCCGAATCCTTGCCCCATGGGGGCAGTGGACTCAAGGGTGACTCACTCCGTAGGTGTGGGGCGAGCTGCCACGGCAACGGTCTTACCCGGTTTGCTAAAACCGCCTCCCGGCAAGGATCTTGCCGGGGGGTCCGTTTCGTCCCCTTTGCTCTTTGTGGTCTTGGTCTTGACGTCGTTCTGCTTCTCCTGAGCTTCGGCCTTACCTTGGCTCACCCCCCTTGCCTTGCTCAGTGTGGTGGTGCCCGTGGCTCAGACTGCCCGTGCACAGTTATAGGGGTACAAAAAGCGTACCCCTATTTTTGTACACCGACAGGAGCCGCCCGGGCCTGGGCCACACATAAGCGCAACTGCGTTGTTGGGCTAGGCCCAAAAACGGCCCACACGTAAGTCTCTTCGCGCGCTGCGCTTCCCATGCTCCACGCGCGTGGTGCGGTGCAGGGAGGCGTGTGTGACATGGGCGGCATGCATGGGGCTGAGCTCTGCATGCATGCGTCACGTCGTAGTAAAGGGGGCGCTTCGCGCCTTCCCCATAAATGGAGGGAGGCGTGGAGGCGTGGTCTTCAAGTCGTCCACTCCCCACGATCACGGGGTGGGGATAGGTCGCCTCACCCGTTGCCTCGGTCCTGCACGCCTGCCATGTGGCTCTCATGCGCTTGGGGTGGTGAACGGTGGAGCGGGAAACCGGGCCGCCGCGGGCTGGGGCGGCGGGTCGGTCCCAGTTCCCTGCGCCTTCCGCGTCTTGATTGGCTGAGTGGGGCGGCCGAGCCCCCACCCCGTTCCTTTATAAAGAGCGGGAGGGGGGATGGCGTCCCGTATTCCTTCATCTCCCCCTTCCTTCAGCTTCTGCTCCCCCTTCCATAAGTCTTGGAGAGAGGGAATCCCGGTCCTTCAACGGTGGCGGCGAGGGTCGCCGCTCGACAACGCGTCCCTCCTTCTCCTGCACCCGCGGTGGCAGAGCCAGCCGCGAGGGGAAGGGGAGGCGAGGCCGTGGGCGAGGCCGAGGCACTCGGGGAAGAGGAGGACGGGGCGGCGCGCCGGCCTCGCCTCCGCCAGCAGTTCCTCCTCCCGTGGTGGGCCACATTGGGGACGACCCTTGCGAGTTCTTCGTCAGGCTATGCCGGCCGCCTCGTCGTTGCCTTTGTCTCCCGACTCCATTCACGCGGGAGATGGAGCTGGATCCGCCGGAGTCGTTGTGGCTGCACATGAGGGGCTGCGCGATCAGTGGCACGCGGGCCCGCGTCGATTTCCCCGCCCCTCACGTGATGTATCTCCGTCGGGGATGGAAGACGTTTGCCCATATCCACCGCTTGACGGAGGGGCTCACTCTCCATTTTAAGCTGATGGAGGGTGGCCTTCTCTCCGTCAAGGTCTTCGGGTGCTTCAGCACCCGTGCAAGGTGCTGCGTGGAGAGCTCTTCTGATAGTGAAGGCTCCTCCTCGGGCGGGAGTGACGAGGAGGACAGCAGCAGCGATGACGTGGGTAGTAGGCGGCAGGATGACGGGTCCTCTTAGGTGTCGGGCGCCGCTCCGTGCGGCACCGGCGACCCCATCATCCGCGTCGCCGGCTCCATGAACTTCTCGGGGTCGTCTCCTTGGGAAGCTAGCGTTGGGAGGCTGCGGAAGAGGAAGAGGGCGGGCGGCAAGGCCGTCAAGTCGGAGTACGCGGGCACCGACGCCTTAGATGCGTGCTGACGTCCTGCCACCTCGTCTTCGAGCTCTGCTTCCGGCGCCGCCATCACCATCCAGCCTTCGGGCGGCCACCGAGATGTTCTCTTGGTGTCTTCTGCCACCCGTAGCTCGCCTAGGCACCCCTTTTTCCCTTTTTGCCTCTTTAACCTGCCTCCTGAGGAGAGGGACAAGATAGGGATTATGGGCACCTTATCTCTTTTTAGTTTGTAAGCCTTCGGGCCTTAACTGAATTTAAAACTTATAATCCCATCATTCATGTTTTTCATTCCCTATGGACTATACCTGAGTGGAATGTTTTTAATGAAAAACGGATGCTTGTCGGGTCATTTGTTTGTGGGTAGAACCCACGACAAGGAGAAAATCCTTGATATCCTTAAGATAAACATTTCCTTGCCCAGCAACAGGCCTTGCCGTCTCCCCACTTTGCTCGACCTTTCTCACACCTTTGGCGGAGGCAGGGATGAGGTGGGTTCAGGCTCCTTCTTTCATCCTCTCGCTGCCGCGACTACTACCAAACCTGGCCCTAGGAACGAGCCCTAGGGCCTAGAGTTAGGGGAGCACGGTAGTTTTAGGAAAAAAATGAGGTTTCACATACCTCAGTCCATAAGGGATGAAGAACTTATCTGAAGCTGTAGCTCCCGGCAACTCTGGTTTGCCGTGGGTGAATCTTTGGTCTTGCAGCCCCCGGCAATACTGGCTTGCCGGGGTCTAGATGCTGGTCTGTCCCTCTTCTCTTTTTCGTCCTCAAGTGATCCGGCAAGGATACCTGTGAGTCCTACGAACCAAAGAAGACGAAAGAACGGCAAAGAGACGCACACCCGACCTCTAAGCTAGAGGTTAGTCGCCGCTAAGCACTATCAACCCTAACCAAGGACGGGACTTGACCTAGCATCCATGCTATAACTTAGGGCGCCAGCGCTTCATTTATTTATGCTCAGGGTCTGCGCCTGGCTTTGTACAAAGGGTTACATGCATCATCGGCAATGCTTGTACAAAAGGTGGCTTGCCGGGGGGCCCGGCAAGCTGCGCCTCACGGGTAAAACTTGCGAAGATGCTCAATGTTCCAGGAGTTACTCACCGGGACGGCATCTTTGGTCTCCAGGCGGACTGCGCCGGGCCTGGTGACTCGCATTACCCGATAAGGGCCTTCCCACTTTGGCGTCAACTTGTTGGAATTCCTGGCCGATTGAACATGTCCAAGCACAAGGTCGCCTTCCTCAAGGCTTTGGGCATGAACCTTGCGGCTATGGTAGCGGTGCAAGGCTTGCTGGTAGCGTGCTGCTCTCACAGCCGCCCGAAGACGATCTTCCTCAAGGAGCATTGCGTCATCTTGCCGTAGTTGCTCTTGCTCAAGCTCATCATAAGTGAGCACTCGAGGTGACCCGTATATGAGTTCAGTGGGGAGAACTGCTTCTGCCCTGTATACCAAGGCAAAAGGTGTCTGGCCGGTGGCTCGATTTGGCGTCGTCCTGATCGACCAAAGAACCGTCGGCAACTCATCAATCTAGCGCCTTCCACTCTTGTGCAGCCTGTCAAAGGTCGTGGTCCTTAAGCCTCACAGTACTTCAGCATTTGCCCTCTCAACTTGACCATTGCTTCGTGGGTGAGCAACGGAAGCGAAACAGACTTTGCTGCCGAGGTCTTGGATATATTGCATGTAGGTGCGGCTTGTGAACTACGTGCCATTGTCGGTGATGGACCTGTTGGGTACACCAAAACGGCACACTAGTCCCTTGAAGAACTTGACGGCTGACTGAGCTGTGACCTTCCTCACAGCCTCCACCTCCGGCCACTTTGTGAACTTGTCGATTGCAATGTACAAGTACTCAAAGCCCCCGACAGCATGGGGGAAAGGGCCCAGTATGTCAAGCCCCCAGACCGAGAAGGGCCAGGAGAGAGGAATGGTTTGAAGGGCTTGAGCTGGCTGATGAAGCTTCTTTGAATGGAACTGACACGCTTCACACCTGGTGACTAGTGTCGTCGCATCCTGGAGGGCGGTGGGCCAGAAGAAGCCTTGCCGAAATGCCTTGCCGGCAAGGGCCCTTGACCCGATGTGGGATCCACATATGCCTCCGTGTATCTCTGCCAACAGCTCCAGCCCTTCCTCCCGAGGGATACACTTCAATTTCGCACCGTTCGGCCTCTTTCTGTACAGGACGTCATCAACGAACTGGTACATGGTAGAGCGACGGGCTACTTTTTCCACTTCTTCCCGCTCTTCAGGAAGTTCCCCTGTTTGGAGGAATCAGACGGTATGCTGTGCCCACGCTGGAGCCTGGCTCGACGGCGAGGACTAAAGGCATTTCCTCCGCTATAGGAGTGGCTGTCTCGATGGAAAGAGCTTGACGCTCCGCCGGAGCTAGCTGTCCCGTGACGGGCTCAGTGTCCCTGGCAACATCCTTGCCGGCGGCTCCAGGGAGCTCGGCGGGAAAGTACTTGCCGGGTCCTGATTTCCTCCTCTTGTTCTGCTCTGTTGATGGATCAACGGATGGCTGAGTTAGCTGGAGCACAAAGGTACCTGGTTCCACAGGTAGCTTGAGGGCAGCGCGTTTCGACAGGTAATCGGCGATATCGTTCTCCGCTCTGGGAACGTATTTCAGCCTGTATACCGTCGAAACGCTCTTCCAACTTTCTCACTTCATCGACGTAGGCCTTCATCAACGGGCTCTGGTAGTCCTTGTTGACTTGCTTGACGACGAGCTGCGAGTCGCCCCTGACGATGAGCTTCTTGATTCCGAGGTCTGCTTCGATCCTAAGACCGGCAAGCAGCCTTCGTACTCTACCGTGTTGTTTGTTGACACCTCCCTCGGGAAGTGCATCTGGATCACATACTTGAGGTGCTCTCCCGTGGGCGCGACAAGCAGTACGCCAGCCCCGATGCCATTTAAGGAGAAAGCTCCATCAAAGTACATGATCCAACTGCAACTTGCCTCGTTGCCGGGGAGAGCAGTCTCTTGGGCTTCTTCGTCAGGTGTCGCGGTCCATTCTGCAATGAACTCCGCCAGGACTCGGCTCTGAATTGTCGAAGTACTTTCAAACTTGAGGCCAAAGCTGGACAGCTCCAGTGCCCATTCCACAATTCTTCCCGTTGCATCTGGATTGTGCAATATCCGTTGCAGAGGGAGGCGAGTGACAACAGTGATCTCGTGTGCCTAGAAGTAGTGAAACAGCTTCCTCGAGGCCATAAGAAGGCCGAAGAGCAGTTTCTGCATGCCGGAGTACCTTGATCTAGCTCCCTGCAGGAGGGAACTAACAAAGTAGACCGGGTGTTGTATCATTTTCTTCTTCGACGGCACTTCAACTGGCTGTGTCGTCTCTGCATTGGTGGTGTCGGGCTCTGTCGCTGCCATTACCTCGTCGTCAACCTCTCTCTGCGCCACTAGTGCGGCGCTGACCACCTGGTGCGTTGCCGCTAGGTATAGCCGCAACGGCTCCTGTGGCCTAGGCGCAACTAGTTTTGGCGCGGAGGAGAGGTACTTCTTCAAATCTTGCAATGCTGCTTCGGCTTCTGGCGTCCACTCCATCGGGCCCGCCTGTTTCAGGATCTTGAAAAAGGGAAGGGTGTGCTCGGCAGACTTGGAAATGAATCTGCCCATGGCGGCGACGCAACCAGCAAGCCGACGCACATCCTTGATTCGCTTGGGTGCTTCAATCTGCTCTATAGCTTTGATCTTGTCCGGATTGGCCTCTATCCCACGCTGTGACACAAAGAACCTAAGAAGCTTGCCGGACGGGATGCCAAAGACGCACTTCTCAGGGTTCAGTTTGAGGTTGATCTTGTGCAGGTTTGCAAATGTCTCTTGCAAATCCGGTATGAGGGTTGCCCTGTCCTTGGTTTTGACCACTATGTCGTCCATATAAGCTTCCATATTTCTATGGAGCTGGGGTTCAAAACCAATCTGGACCGCCCTTGCAAACGTCGAACCAGCACTCTTCAACCCGAAAGGCATCCGCATGAAACAATACGTACCACATGGGGTGATGAATGCTGTTTTCTCTTCGTATTCTCTCGTCATGAAGATCTGGTGGTAGCCGGAGTAGGCATCGAGGAATGACAACAGATCACACCCAGCTGTGGAGTCAACAATCTGGTCGATGCACGGCAACGGGAAGGGGTCCTTAGGACAAGCCTTATTGATATCTGTGTAATCAATACACAGCCTCCACTTCCCATTAGCCTTGTGCACTACGACCGGATTGGCCAACCACGTTGGATGGAGCACTCCTCTTACTAAACCCGCTGCTTCCAGTTTTCCGGATCTCCTCTGTGATGAACTCTTGTCGTTCCAAAGCTTGCTTTCTGACCTTCTGCTTGACGGGCCGCGCATGAGGACAAACAGCAAGGTGGTGCTCAATCACCTCCCTGGGAACGCCGGGGATGTCAGAAGCTTGCCATGCAAACACATCGACATTCGCCCGCAGGAAGGTGACGAGTGCGTCTTCCTATTTGTCTTCAAGGGTGGAGCTTATGGTGAAAGCCCCTCCCGTGCCATCCTCATTGACAGAAACCTTCTTGGTTCCCGGCGGTATGGCCCTGGGCTTCTTGTTTCCGCCAGTGGAGCTCTCTGGCACGTCCTCGACGGGAGCGCTACACTCCGGAGAGGTGCGCTTGCCGGAGTGGGTGTCCGAGGTCTCACCGGTCTTCTTCTTCTTCTTCCCCCCGGGGTCCCAGCGGCAGGAGCAAGTGCCCTAGTGGCGGCAGCCGCTGCAACTGCTTGCTAGTATAGTTGGTCAGCGCAAATCAGCGCATCTTTCTTATCGAAGGAGATGGTAATGATCGTCACGGGTCCTGGCATCTTCAGGGTGTTGTAGGCATAGTGTGACGCCGCCATGAACTTGGCCAGCGCTGGGCGGCCAAGGATCCCGTTGTAGGGCTAGTGGATCTTGGCAACATCAAACATGATCCTCTCCGTCCTGTAGTTCAGATCGCTTCCAAAAGTCACGGGCAGCGTGACCTTTCCCTTGGGTTGGCTTCTTCCTGGGTTGACCCCCTGAAACGTGCCCGTCTCTTCGAGGTCTTCATCAGGAATCTGCAGTTTCTCGATCACGGCAGGTGAGATAAAGTTCAGACCGGCCCCGCCATCGACTAGCATCTTTGTCACCTTGAGGTTGCGTATTGTTGGTGAAACCAACAACGGCAGGCACCCGACCGCAGTAGTGCGATCAGGGTGATCCTCAGTGTCTAAAATGATAAGTGTGCTAGACCACTTCAGCGGCCTTTGGGCATCAAACGACGGCTCTGCCGTTGTAATCTCTCGCGCCCACTGTTTAAGCTGGCGGTGAGAGGTATGTAGCGAGGCGCCGCCGTTGACGCACATGGCCTCTGTAGCTTTCTAAAACTCTTGGTCGCCCGATTCGTCATCCTCTTCGTGATCGTCGTCTTCTGGCTTTTTGTCACGGCCCCGGGAGGGCCTCTCTTGTTGTCTATCCTTGCCGCGACGGCCCGCCTGGCCGTCACGCTTCTTGCCGGACCCCTCAGCACCGTCTTGGCCCTTCTCCTTGTCCCGCCTCTCATATTCAGCCCTCTGCTTCTCAGTGAGGAGCTCAACCTGTCGGCAGTCTTGGAGAGCATGGCCTTTGGTGTGATGGATCTTGCAGTATCGCTCGTCAGAGTTTCCTGGCTTCTCGGCAACCGCCAAGGCCAGGCAGGCGACACATCCGGCAATTTCCTTGCCGGGGTCATCTGCCTTGGTTTTCCTGGTGGAGCCAGTGTCACCAGATCCCTCGATGGCAAGCACGGCTTTACCTTTGCGCGTCCTGTTGCGGCACCGGCCCTTCTTCACCGGGGTGGCAGTATCTTCATCTGAGGAGTCAGTTTCCACGCCGGCGTCTTTGCCGGGGTACTTCCTTCCCTCTTCAGCCCGGGCACATCTGTCAGCAAGAACATAGAGTTCTGCTACATCTTTCACCTTGTTCATTGCCAGCTCTTCGCCCATCTTGCGGTTACACACGTTCTGATGGAACGCGCTGATGATGACGGTAGGGTGAACATCAGGGATATTGTACTGTATCCGGCTGAACCTCTGTATGTACTTGCGGAGACTCTCGCCTCCCTTCTGGGGAATGACGTGCAGGTCGCTCGCTTGGCCATGGGCTTGGTGGCCTCCAGTAAAGGCGCCCACAAACTCATGGTACAAATTCGACCAGGAGGAAATAGAGTCTACCGGCAAGTGCATCAACCATGACATGGCGGTGGGTTTAAGAGCCAACAGAAAGTAATTCGCAAGCACCTTATCGTCGCGGGCTTCGGCAGCTTGCATCGCAATGGTGTAGATGCTGAGGAACTCAGACGGGTGGTTCTTGCCGCTCTACTTTTCCCCCACGTCAGGTTTGAAGGTGCGGTGAGTGGGCCACTGGAACTGCCGCAGTTCACGGGTAAAAGCCGGATAGCCTACCTCATAAGGTAGGCCTCCAGTGCTTTCCGGTGCCGGGTGTTTCACAGCAGGCCCAGCTCGCCTATCTGACTAGTGGCGCGCTCCGCGCCGGCGCTCGATAGTGGTTCGAGCGTCTTCATGCTCTCGTTCCCAAAGGACTTGGCGCTGGTCACATTGGGTCCGCGGGTCGGACAACGCTATGGAGATTTCGTCGCTCGTAACGTCGTGACGGGCTGGCGTCTGCGGTATCGGGCGAGGAGGAGGCGAGTGCACCGTGGTCGCAGCGCCGCCGGCTTTCCTGCCACTGGTGCGTGGGACTCCATCAGAGCGTCGACCCCGGGGCTCCACCGGACTCGGTTCGTCTTTGTTGGCCACCGCAACAAGGCTTCGGATACTGGCCCTCCATTCATTGACTTTCCCCGTAGTGGGAGGAAAATCGAGGAGCAACTGCGTGCGCGCCAGGGCTTCTGCTGGCGTCGATGGCAGCAAAACCTACACGGATTGCAACACGCTTCGACTTCTAACCATGTCAGAAGGAGCTCTATCACGACCCCGCGGTCGCATGCCATGTTCACCAGCGCCTCGGCGAGCGGGCAGGTCTTCTACCTCCCGGGAGTGGCGCTCGGGGCTCTTCCTGCAGCGACGCCCGTGGTCTTCGGCGTGACTGCGCCGTTCGTCGCGCGCCGCTTGAGAGGAGCGCGCCGTCGGTGCCGGCGTGGGAGTCTTGGAGGCCCTCGCATTGCCTTCGGGCGGGGCGGTAGCGATCTTGGAAGGCCCCGCTCCACCCGCGGAGGGCCTGGCTCCACCTTTGGATTTGGCGGCGTGCGGCTCATTACCAGGTGCACGAACATCGCCGCCTCCCAAACTCCAGCTGCTGCGACCGGTCCGCTGCTCGCCCGCGTCGGGACGGGATGTCCGGCTTCCGACGGGCCAACCGCCACCGTCGTCTTCTTCGTGGGCGCCATGACGATGAAGAAGCGTCGAACTAACTGCTAAATCCGATTCTCACAACTGCCAAGGCCCCTACCTAGCGCACCAAGGATGTCGGTGAGAACGACACCTATGGGATCACAAGAATCCCTAGTACGGTTGCGGGGCGCGGGGTCGTGAGAAGAGCGGATCAAACAGATAGCACATGGTTCGTTTATCCAGGTTCGGGCCGCGGGGATGCGTAAAACCCTACTCCTGCTTTGGTGGATTGTATATCTGTGTTCTTGAGCTAGCTATGGGGCGTGAGGAGCTTCAAAAAGCCGAATCCCCCTCCTGGTCGCCTCGGGCCTCCTTTTATAGGAAAGGGGCTGCCAAAGTGGCACATAGGAGGTGGAAAGGGTACAGTGATGCGAGGTTATCCCTCGCATTACATGACAAGGCGCATTTAATGCGTCCTGCTTAGGTGTCCTTGCTTTATCGGGGACGGGGGTGAGACCAGTCTCGTCCGTCGCCGCTCCCTCTCGTGTCGACACGCGCCCTGGCCAGCAGCGCCCGCGGTGCCATGTAGGCAGGCAGGCAGGCAGCTGAGGTGGCGCAGTGGTGAGTCTCCACGAAGATCTGCATGCCGCCACGCAGGTGCCTGCACATCTGGTTGGGTCGGCAGCTGCATGCGAACGGTGGTGGAGGTTTGACCGGTGTGGGCCTGATGGTGGCCCTACGGGTGTTCTTGGCAAGGGCCTTGCCGTGGCGCCTGCCGTCATCCCCGGCAAGGCTCTTGCCGGGGGCCTTGTGGTCCTCCTTGGCTGGGATCCCGCCAAGGATCATCATCTTCTAAAAGGTGTATCTGATCTTGAATGTCCTCACAAAGATCTGCATGCCACCACGGGGATGTCTCCCGAATCCTTGCCCCATGGGGGTAGTGGACTCAAGGGTGACTCACTCTGTAGGTGTGGGGCGAGCTGCCACGTCAAGGGTCTTGCCGGGTTTGCTAAAACCGCCTCCTGGCAAAGATCTTGCCGGGGGGTCCGTTTCGTCCCCTTTGCTCTTTGTGGTCTTGGTCTTGATGTCATTCTGCTTCTCCTGAGCTTCAGCCTTACCTTGGCTCACCCCCCTTGCCTTGCTCAGTGTGGTGGTGCCCGTGGCTCAGACTGCCCGTGCACAGTTATAGGGGTACAAAAAGCATACCCCTCTTTTTGTACACTGACACTGTCTCAGTTGTACGTCTGGTTGGAGCGGCTGAGTATTTAAACTCGAGGACACACAGTCCCGGACACCTAGTCAAGGACACTTAGTCCACGACACCCAGTCCTCACCATATTCTCCTTGAACTAAGGTCACACAGACCTCGTCCAATCACTCGTGGTAAGTCTTCATGCGACTTCCAAACCTTCACAAACTTGGTCACTCAACGATCCACAATTCCTCTTGGATGCTCTAGACCATGACGCCTAACCGTCTGGAAGAAGCACAGTCTTCAAAGGTAACAAGCGTAGGATCCACTCAGGATCAATCTCTTCAGTGATGCTCAATCACTTGGGGTTTGTAGGTGTTTGGGTTTTGGGTTTTTGGTTTTTCCTCACTTGATGATTTTCGCTCAAAGTCCTCGGAGGATGGGTTGCTCTCAAATGACAAGTGTTAGTTTCTCTCGGAGCATCCAACCAGCTAGTGGTTGTATGGGGCGGCTATTTATAGCCTAGGGAGCAGCCCGACATGATAAGACATAAATGCCCTTCAATGATATGACCGTTAGGTGGATAGATATTTTGGGACAGCTGGCGCATAGCACAGCAACGGTCGGAATTTTGAGTTGTAAAATCCTCAGGGCTATCATGTTCCTCACTGTGTAGGTAATCCGCACTGGTGAATTCCTAACTCCTCAGCCAGGACAAATTCCTCAGAGACCAGAAGAACTTCCTCTCTGTCACTGAAGAAATTGACTGAACTGTATGAGATTTCCAATGGCTTCACTCGAAGGGATTGGTAGATGTAGGATTTTGAGTTGAGCATCACATGGAAATTTTTCCTTAGTATTTCCTCGACCCCCTTTAACAGTATGGTGTTTCCTATGACTCAGGAAAGAGAAAAACAAAACTATGAAAATGAAAGTCTTCAAGCTTCATATTCCTCGCATAAATATCAAGTCTTCACGGACACACCAATTTATTCACTTTCAAAGTCTTCATGAAAGTCTTCAGAAATACCAAAATCTTCAGTCGAAGATGTTCATTTTTAGGGGTTGACTTTTCCTGTAAATATCAAACTCCTCATAGACTTATAGACCCATGTACACTCACAAACGCATTAGTCCCTTAACCTATAAGTCTTCAATACACCAAAATCACTAAGGGGCACTAGATGCACTTACAATCTCCCCCTTTTTGGTGATTGATGACAATATAGGTTAAGTTTTCAACGGGGATAAACATATGAAGTGTAACTACTGATATTGAGGAATTTGATTGCAAGATATAGAAGAACTCCCCCTGAAGATGTGCATAGTGAGGAATTTGCTTTTGAAGCAAAGCACACTTGAAGAGTTGAATCATGGAGATCTCCCCCTATATCTTGTAAGTCATACACGCATTTAACATATAATATGAAGAATTTGAAATGCATGATGAAATATGGTGCCTGATGAAATTCAGCATGCGTGCAATAATATTTAACGAGGAATAAGCATACAGAATAGTGCATCAAGAGTATCATAGCACAGTGCATCAAAAGTATCAGAGCACCATCGGGTTTAAGATTACAACTCGATCCAATAAAGTTTCAGAAGAACGAGAGTTGTAACTTAGCAAAAAAATGCCCATATAGTAGACCCGCTTGAAGACTAACTCATATTTCTCCCCCTTTGTCATCGAATGACCAAAAGGATCGAAAATGAGGACTAACGCCCCTGAAGATAATCATGTTGATGAAGGAGCGCCAGCGTTGTTGGTGTCGTTTGTTGATGTAGGGCCTACCGCAGTGTCGTCCAAATCTTCATGTTCATCAGTGTCGCGTGATGAAGAAAATGAGCCGGCCACCAGAGAAGGAACTTGGACCTTCTTGAATTTCTCCGGTGGAGGTGCAGACCAGTCAAAATCTTCTTTGAGAACCATGTTTTTCAGATCTTCTTCACCATATAGATGTGACAGGATTGCCCAGGTGCGACCGAAGACTTGATGGAGGTAGTAGTGGTTTTTCTTCACTGCATTGTGTGTGGCAGTCATGTTGTGAAGAAGTGAACCAAACTGATGCTTAACCCATTTTTGATTTCGATCCACCTTCTGGTGAAAACTAAGCAGAAGTTCACGGTTAGTCATCATGCGCGAAGCAGTGGCTTGAGGAGTGGACTTGGGTGCATTGGCAGAGTCATGTGTGGCAGAGTCATCATTGGTGGAATAAGATGCAGCTTTGCGAAACTGACCATCCAATGGACGAATGCCTTCATCAATTACAGCTGGTGCCTTGCCCTTTCCATCAACTGAGGAATATGTCTGCTTGAGGACTTCAATTGGGGGCAAGTAGCTGAGGTGATTCTGGAAATCAGCTTTGTAGTTGAGTGAAGACCTTGTCCTGAGGAATCTCATAATCCAAGGTGCATAAGGCTTCAGCTCAAACGGAGACAGCGCAACATTGGCCATAGTCCTCATGAAGAAATCGTGATAATTGACAGGAATGCTATGAACGATGTTGAATACCAGATTCTTCATGATGCCAACAATTTCCTCATCAGATGAGTCGTGGCCTTTGATAGGACTGATTGGTCTCGTAAGAATATGATAGATAGTTCTGGGCACGTACATCAATTCCTTCATGAGGAATTTGGTTCTTGGTGCTTGACCTGGCTTCAAAGGTTTCATCAGCACCTGCATGTAATGATGTGTGAGCTCAGGTTCACTGTAGATGCAGCGAGCTTCTTCAAGGGGAGGACTGAGTGGTAGAGCACGAAGCAATTCAGAGGCTGTTGCAGTCTAGTGAGTGTTTTCAGACATCCAGTCCAGCACCCATGAATTCACATCTTCAGCATCTCCGGTGATGTGCAGCATTGCATAGAATTGAAGAATCAGTTCTTCATTGCAAACGCAGATGTTGGAGCAAAAGTTGAGCAGTCCAGCATAGTGAAGAACACTCAGGACTGGTGCGAAGGACGGCAGAGATTCCATATCCATGTGAGGAATATGCTTGTGGTAGAAAATCTTCTCCTTGTTGAACAACACTGAGGAATAGAAATTGGCTTGACTGGCAGTCCAGAAACGCCTCTTCCTAATGCGAGTAGAGTCATATGGGTTGTAGTCTTTGAAGAATACATGCTCGCCGAAGAAATCATCAGCCTTGAACTTTTGCTTGCGTGAGAATGGATCCTTTGGCTTCGGCAGAGGAGTGTCAGTGAGTTGCATCACGACCTCAGGAATCTCAATTGCAGGTTCTTTAGGCTGAGGAATTTCTGGTTCCTCCTGAGTGGCAGTCTGCGTAGTTGGATGTTCAGCAGCAGCAGTTTCATCAGCGCTAGTGGCTCGAATTTCCTCATGGACAGATGCAGTGGGATGAGTTTCTTCAAAGCCCATGTGAACAGTTTGTGTGGGGGACTGAGGAATTTCCTGTTGCGTTGGGGCTGCAACATTGGAAGTGAAGTTATCTGCAAGTTTCACAAAACGAACCTTGGCACCAAGCCAATCAGTGCGATATGCATCAAAGTCATCATTGAGTTTGTTAATCTCAGTCTGAGTAGTGACAAGTTCTTCAGTTGTCATAGAGACAACGTTTTTCTTCAGATAACGCTCTTTCTTGTACTGCGCTTTCTTGATCTGCCTGGCCTTCTCAAATTTCCACTTTTCTTCTTGAATGAAGTGGGTCAGCATGTGACTCTAGCCAGGAGTCAGCTTGAAGTCAGGAAAGGGAGTGTTGGGGTCCTTGTGCCAATCATCAATGTAGTCGAGGATCAGTTTGGGATCCAAAAGCAGTGACACCTCTGATCCTTTTGCTCTAGCGGCCCTGACTTGCCTGTCTCTGATGATTTCTGCAAGTTCATCATCATCAGCTTCGTCTTCATCAGACGACACTTGGAAAGTGACTTTCTTCTTTTGAGGACTTGGGCGTGGACCTCGTCCAGCAGTGGCCTTTGTCTTCAGCAGTGAGGGGCCCGCTGAGGAACTTGGTGCAGCTGAGGAACTAGCTAAGACACCTGAGGCAATGTGGATGCCAGCAGTCCTTTGGCACGAAGCGAGATGCACAGGTGCTGAGGATTTGGTCGGAACAGCTGATGGCTTTGGCGGAGGAGCCGAGGACTTTGGAGGAACAGGAGCAGCATGAGGAATTGGCCGTGAGGGCTTTGATGATTCTGGCCGTGAGGGCATTGCTGAGGAAGCACTTGGCTTGTGCGCAGGCTTCTTTGACATAGCCTTCTTTGGCTTGACAGCAAGGACCTCAGCAGAGGCAGCAGCAGCAGCAGCAGAGTCTTCATTGAATTTTCTTACTGCTTCTTTGGCTTGCTTAGCCAAATTGCCTTGGTGCTTGGCCCAATCATCAGGATAGTCCTCACCTCGCTTGAGGCTGGTGGGATCAGCAATTTGGCCAGGTGCCAGTGGTGCTCTTGGGCATGGAGGATTGAGTGCGAATTTCTTCATATACTTAGGAGTGACATATCTGTACTCCCTCCATTCTCTTGCCCATCTCCTCTCTATCTTCTGAATGCGTACTTTGCGCTCATTCTTGGTTTCCTCCGTAGGTATGCAGTACACAGCATATATGTCACCAGGAATCTCAAACGCTGTATTTACCTCAGGCCTCTTTCCTCCCTTCTATGGCCTTTTACCATTAGCCATTTTCTTCAGTTGAGGAATTTGAACAATCGAATTCTCTAAAGAAGTATGCAACTTTTCTTCGAGGAACGCTGCAAATGAGTTAAGTTGATGAGAACCTAGTGATTTAGCAGCTGACATGTGTACCTGTGAACAGAGTATAGTTGCGAGGAATTTGGAGAGGTCATATGCATTGTCAGAAGGTTTTTCAAAATGAACAAGTTTGAGGAATTTGACCAGATGAGTCTTGAAGATTTTCACTAAGCGTTCTTTATCTTAGGTTCCAGAGTTGTATAGATCGAAGATCCACACAATTGAGGAATCTTGAAGAAAAATGATGCTTAGAGAAATGAATCAAGGACGGATGACTTGTGAGGTGTCAGTGTGTGAAGATATGAAGAAAAACACTTTTGAAGATTTTGTAGATAATCATTCGAATCAACGAGGGCAGTAAAAGTAACTTTTAATTACCCTGGACGAAGAATAGGACGAACTGGAGTGAGGAGATGTGAAGTTTGTCTGTGCATATCTTCCACGCCCTAAATTGGCGGAGGAATACGGCTACGGCGGCGGTGGAGTGAAGATGTCCGCGGTCGGCACGAGTACGTCAGCGACGAGGTCGAGGCAGTGAAGCTCTTCCTCACCGGCGGCGATGAAGTAGCGGCGGCGCTAGGATTTGAGAAGCTCGAGCTAGAGAGAGGTGGAGCGGAGTAAAAGAAGTGAAGAAGGGAAGGAGGGGTATTTATAGCCACAGTGAAAAACTGTTCGCCCGAAGAAATTGGACGAACGTGCCCCTGACCCTTCTCATTCGCATGACATGTGTCACCCACGTAGTGAGAGGTGGAGATCGTGTTAGATCATGGGTGAGTGGATAAGTGTATCGAGGGATGCAGAACGGATTGAGCGGCAAGACCGAAAATTTCGATAAGATAGGTTTTAAAGTTCTGTTCACAATTTCTTCAGCTGACAAGGACACAGTGAAGATTTTGAATGAGTTTCAAATAGAACGCACATGAAGAATTTGTGAACTGATTGATTTGAGTATAGCATAGAGGGGAAGGGTCCGATCACATTCACTTAGCAGAAAACCAACTTGAAGAAATAGCAATAAGTGAATGCTGTAGAGGACATAAACTCATATATATAGCCAATGAAGAAAAATGATGGAACCAGTGAAGACTATGCAAAGTTGAAGAATATGAATAATTTAAGGAATTTCAACTTTTGGTGGTGGCGTGACCCACCGTATAAGAATGATGATTTCAGACACCGCGTACAATTATCATAGGGTTTTGAGAATCAAATTCTTCGTTAATTTCTTCACACTAAGAGTGTTATTATTCATTGATTGAAGAAAAATGTTTCTTCATGTGTTGCACATCTAAGTCATCAATTTTGCATAAGTGTTAGGATGAGTGTCCTTTTCACAGGACATTTGAAGATTCTAGGATATTTAGCTCACACCGCAACTTGCTAAATCTCTTCTCATCCAAGGGCTTTGTGAAGATATCGGCTAGCTGTTCTTCAGTATTCACATGCTCAATAGAAATGTTGCCCTTCAACACATGATCACAAAGAAAATGATGACGAATCTGAATGTGCTTTGTCTTCGAGTGCTGAACTGGGTTGTGAGCTATCTTGATGGAACTCTCATTGTCACAGAAGAGAGGCACATTCTTCATGTTGACGCCGTAGTCCTTGAGAGTTTGCTTCATCCATAGCAATTGGGCACAGCAAGAACCAGCGGCAATGTACTCAGCTTCAGCAGTAGATAGTGATACGCAGTTCTATTTCTTCGAGGACCAACAGACCAAAGATCGTCCGAGGAAATGACATGTACCAGATGTTGACTTGCGATCCACACGATCACCAGCATAGTTAGAGTCAGAATATCCAACAATATCAAAAGCCGAGCCCTTGGGGTACCATAATCCAAGTGTTGGTGTGTGAGCTAGATATCGAAGAATATGCTTCACAGCCTTATGGTGTGATTCCTTCGGTGCAGCTTGAAATCGGGCACACATGCAAACACTAAGCATTATATCTGGCCTAGATGCACATAAGTATAATAAGGAACCTATTATGGAGCGGTATACCTTATGATCGAAGTCAATACCATTCTCATCGGTGCACAGATGGCCATTTGTGGGCATAGGAATTTTGACGCCTTTGCAATCTTGCATGCCGAATTTCCTCTGTACATCCTTGAGGTATTTCTCCTGAGATATGAATATGCCATTGTGTTGTTGACGAATTTGAAGGCCTAAGAAGAATTTCAACTCTCCCATCCTAGACATTTGATATTCTTCACTCATCATATAGGAAAATTCATCACTATAACGTTGGCCAGTACAACCAAAGATAATATCATCAACATATACTTGGCACACAAACAATTCACCATCATAAGATTTAGTGAAAAGAGTAGGGTCGAGTGAACCGGGTTTGAAGCCTTTCGTCATGAAGAGTTCCTTCAAGGTATCATACCAAGCCCGTGGGGCCTTCTTGAGGCCATAGAGGGCCTTATTGAGTCTGAAGACTTTGTCAGGATTCTTTGGATCTTCAAATCTGGGGGTTCAGCAACATATACTTCTTCCTCAAGCTTACCATTGAGGAATGCACTTTTCACATCCATTTGATACAAAGTGATATCATGATGGTTAGCATAAGCAAGTAATATGCGAATAGCCTCAAGTCTAGCAACAGGTGCAAACGTTTCATCGAAATCAATTCCTTCAACCTGTGTATAGCCTTGAGCTACAAGCCGTGCCTTATTCCCCACCACAAGGCCATTTTCATCTTGCTTGTTGTGGTAGAGCCACTTTGTGCCGATGATATCATGCTTGCGAGGATCTGGACGTTTGACCAGTTCCCAGACATTGTTAAGCTCGAACTGATGTAATTCCTCTTGCATGGCCTGAATCCACTCAGGCTCCAGAAATGCTTCATCTACCTTAGTGGGATCTGTAATAGAGACAAAAGCATACTGCCCACAAAAGTTAGACAAATGTGAGGCTTTTGAGCGTGTGAGAGGACCTGGCGCTTTGATGTCATTGATGATCTTTTCAACTTGCACTTCTTTTGCAATGCGAGGATGAGCTGGTTGTCGTTGAAGAATTTGATCAGCGTTTTCTTCAGCACCATTTTCGTCAGCATTTTCTTCAGGTGCATTAGATCGACGTTCTTCATGTTCTGGAATGAATTCTTCAGCAGATTCTTCAGTAGGAATGACATCCTCAGTAGCCTTGAACTTGATAGTTTCCTCAGGTGCTGGTTCATCTATCACAGTAGGTAGGTGCTCTCCTTGCGAGCCGTTAGTTTCATCGAACCACACATCTACAGTTTCAACAACTTTGTGAAGAACGTTGTTGAAGACACTTTAGGCGTGCGAGTCCTTTCCGTAACCAAGCATAAAACCTTCATGTGCTTTCGGTGCAAATTTTGAGTTGTGATGAGGATCACTAATCCAACATTTAGCACCAAAGACTTTGAAATAACTTACATTGGGTTTCTTATCAACGAGGAGTTCATAGGCAGTCTTTTTGAAGAATTTGTGAAGACATACTCTGTTGATGATGTGGCATGTAGTATCAATTGCCTCAGTCCAGAAACGACGAGGCATTTTGTATTCATCAAGCATAGTGCGAGCCATCTCAGCAAGAGTCTTGTTCTTGCGCTCCACGCCGCCATTCTGCTGAGGAGTGTAAGGAGCAGATAACTCATGAGTAATACCAAGTACATCAAGATAGTCATCGAGGCCAGAATTCTTGAACTCAGTGCCATTGTCACTTCTGATGTGCTTGATCTTCACACCAAAGTCGGTTGAAGCCCTCGAGGAAAATCGTTTGAAGACTTCCTGCACTTCATGTTTGTAAGTAACAAGGTGTACCCATGTGTAGCGAGAATAATCATCAACAATAACAAAGCCATATTGAGATGCTTCATTTGAAATAGTAGAATTATGATCAGGACCAAAGAGATCCATGTGAAGCAATTCAAATGGGCGAGTGGTGGTCATGATAGTCTTAGCTGGATGCTTGGCCTTGGTCATCTTCCCAGCTTCACAGGCTCCGCATAGGTGATCCTTGAGGAATTTTACATTCTCAATGCCAATGACAAGCTACTTCTTCGCAAGCGTGTGCAAATTCCTCATGCCTGCATGACCAAGTTGTCGATGCCAGAGCCAGCCTTCTGAAACTTTTGCAAGTAAGCACACGGCTGGTTGTGGTCCTGTAGAGAAATCAACAATATATAGGTCTCCTCTCCTAAAGCCTTCGAAGACTTTGGAATTGTCAGCTTCCATGACCACAACACAACGGTACTTGCCAAAGACAACAACCATATCAAGATCACAAAGCATTGAGACAGACATAAGGTTGTATCCTAAGGACTCAACAAGCATGACTTTGTCCATGTGTCGATCCTTTGTAATTGCAACCTTACCTAGACCCAATACCTGACTTTTGCCTTTGTCAGCAAAGATGATATGCTTCAGATGCGACGGAGATAATGGAGCATCCATCAATAGATTCTTGTCACTAGTCATGTGGTTTGTACATCCACTATTAAGGACCCACTCAGTGGCGTTGGGTTGATCATCCTGCAGATGAATTAGTGTAGCTTACAAACTCATATACTTCATCAGTGAAGACTATGGCATCAACTCACCAGATCAATTTCATCAAGTAAAAGAGCTAATAACGCAATATGAGGACGTGAGAAATGAAAGTTCATTTCTTCATGGTTAGCCTGCATCCTTTCAGGCATGCTCAGGTCTCCAGCAAATTCTTCAAACGATTATGTGCGTCTGGAGACCTGACCCTGCAGAAGAGATTAGTTCTTTTTCTTCACCACCCACATCTGAAGGGGTGGCAAAGAGTTCATCATTCTGCGAGCTCCATACGAGAAGGATGGCATAGAAGCCAGTCCATTTCATTTCACATAAGAGGGGTTAGAGTAAGCATAAGAGTATGCAGAGAAATTCTTCGAGGACTTATGGATATAATGATTTGAAGAATATTGCACATATACATAATCCTTAGATCTTCCCTGTGAAACAGACGGGTTAGCACGATGATGTTCATATGAGGACTCTGCTCCATATGAGGAATTTGGTCCATATGAAGAATTTGATCTGGGGTTCCTATTCTTCAAAGGTGGTGTCATGATGACATTCACCTGAAGATTTTCAAGACATCTTTTGGGAACCCAGATTTTCTTCACAAGGGAGCCGTTCCTGTAGTTAGTGCCAACATATCTAGCAAATACTTCACCATTCTGATTTTTGAATAGCTTATAGTTGGAGTTAATTGACTCATCATCAGAATGAGGAGATTCACATGCAAATCCAGATAAGTTATATGGATCAACTGGAGGTCCCTTAGCAGCAACCCATGTAGTTTTGGGGTACTGCTCAGGCTTCCAATATGTACCATCAGCAGTGAGTTTCCTCTCAAAGGCGATACCCTCTTTCCTAGGGTACTTGTTGAGGATCTGCTTTTTAAGCACATCACAAAGAGCCTGATGCCCTTTGAGGCTTTTGTACATGCCTGTCGTGTACAATTCCTTCAACCCTGCATCGTCAGTGATACTAACAATGTCCTCAGGTGAGGAATTAGTGATAGCAGAGGCATGTGAAGAATTTGAAACATTAGCAGCATTTGAACATTCAGGTGAAGAATTAGCAGATTCACGTTCAATGCACTTCAAGCATGGTGGAACAAATTCTTCCTGAGAAGTGTTGATTTGTTGAGCAAGTAATGAATCGCGCTCCTTCTGAAGATCTTCATAACTCACTCTTAGCTTCTCAAGGTCTTGCTTTCTTTGAAGAAATTCATAAGAAAGCTTCTCATGATCCGATAAGAGAGTGTTATGTTGATCTTGAAGGGTGTCATACTTAGTATGAAGTCTCTGAAGACTTTCAGCCAAAGCTTTTGACTGATCCATTTCCTCACCCAACATATCATCGCTCTTGTTTAGCATATAGTGAGCTTTTTCCAAAGCTCTTTGTTGTTTAGTAGCAAGGGAAGCAAGTTTGACATAGCTCGGTCCAAATTCATCACCAGATTCATCATCACTGGACTCGGATAGGTAGCATTCAGTTACCTCAGCATCTTTTGCCATAAGGCATGATGCAGAAGATGATGATTCTGGTTCGAATGTCATCGTTTTGAGAGATTCCTTGAAGTCCTCATACCAAGGATCATGACAAGTTCGATGACCTTCATAGACCTCAGAGAGACGGTCCCAGATGAGCTTCGCATGATCGAGATGTATGATATTCCTGAACTGATTTTGTGATAGGCTGGAGTAGATGACATCCTTCACCGTGAGGGTGAGAAGAGTATACTTGCGAATGTCATCAGCATCCGCCATCTTGCACAGATTAGTCAGGCCAATCTCAGTGACGGTCCACAACTCGCTGTTCATCACCGTGAGGCGTTTCTTCATCATGGCCTTCCACTTGGGATATTCGTGACCGTCAAAGATGGGGCATGTCACCTTCGTCATACCTGCGGTCTACATAACTAAAACTCCAGGCGGTTAAACCAAAATCACACAGAACAAGGGAGTACCTTGCTCTGATACTAATTGAAAGTGCATTATATCGACTAGAGGGGGGTGAATAGGCGATTTTTATGAAATTCTTCACTGAGGAATTTGGTGGTGAGGAAATTCCTTAGCGAAGAACTACTAGCAGCGGAATAAGTACTCAATAGTAAACATAACAGAATACAAGCATAGTTATCATGATGAAATGAAGACAGGCTCAGAGTACAGGAAGCGTAATCACAGGATAACACAGGATGAAGACAAACAGACTGAAGAAATTGAACTAAGGAAATTGAGAAAGTCTTCAGTCAAAGCCTTCAAACACAGATATGAACAAACACACAGCACACTTATGAGGAAATGAAAGAGTTGAGGAAATGGAACCAGTAGGCTTGGTGAAGACAATGATTTGGTAGACCAGTTCCAACTGCTGTCTCAGTTGTACGTCTGGTTGGAGCGGCTGAGTATTTAAACTCGAGGACACACAGTCCCGGACACCCAGTCAATGACACTTAGTCCAAGACACCCAGTCCTCACCGTATTCTCCTTGAACTAAGGTCACATAGACCTCATCCAATCACTCGTGGTAAGTCTTCAGGCGACTTCCAAACCTTCACAAACTTGGTCACTCGGCGATCCACAATTCCTCTTGGATGCTCTAGACCATGACGCCTAACCGTCTGGAAGAAGCACATTCTTCAAAGGTAACAAGCGTCAGATCCACTCAGGATCAATCTCTACAATGATGCTTAATCACTTGGGGTTTGTAGGTGTTTGGGTTCTGAGTTTTTGTTTTTCCTCACTTGATGATTTTCGCTCAAAGTCCTCGGAGGATGGGTTGCTCTCAAATGACAAGTGTCAGTTTCTCTCGGAGCAGCCAACCAGCTAGTGGTTGTATGGGGCGGCTATTTATAGCCTAGAGAGCAGCCCGACATGATAAGATATAAATGCCCTTCAATGATATGACCGTTAGGTGGATAGATATTTTGGGACAGCTGGTGCATAGCACAACAACGGTAGGAATTTTGAGTAGTAAAATCCTCAGGGATATCATGTTCCTCGCTGTGTAGGCAATCCACACTGGCGAATTCCTAACTCCTCAGTCAGGACAAATTCCTCAGAGACCAGAAGAACTTCGTCTCTGTCACTGAAGAAATTGACTAAACTGTATGAGATTTCCAATGGCTTCACTCGAAGGGATTGGTAGATGTAGGATTTTGAGTTGAGCTTCACATGGAAATTTTTCCTTAGTATTTCCTTGACCCCCTTTAACAGTACGGTGTTTCCTATGAATCAAGGAAGAGAAAAACAAAACTATGAAAACGAAAGTCTTCAAGCTTCATATTCCTCGCATAAATATCAAGTCTTCACGGACACACCAATTTCTTCACTTTCAAAGTCTTCAGAAATACCAAAGTCTTCAGTCGAAGATGTTCATTTTTAGGGGTCGACTTTTCCTGTAAATATCAAACTCATCATAGACTTATAGACCTGTGTACACTCACAAATGCATTAGTCCCTTAACCTATAAGTCTTCAATACACCAAAATCACTAAGGGGCACTAGGTGCACTTACACCCACCCCTCTCCAGATTGTAATCCAGAGGAAGATATCTGTTCTGAGGTGGATTCAGACGCCGCTGACCACTCCTATTTACCCCCCAAGGTGTTTGCTCTACCTTGGCATGATGGTGTTAGTTATATCATGCATATGTTTCCTTGTAGTGCCTAATTTTGACATCATATATGTCATCTGCTTAGTTTAGACATGTTCTGTAATGCCACCTGTTTAGTTTCTATATCATATATGGGAATTATGCAGTCTCATGTCTTTTAGCCAGCCATAATATACGTGAAATGTGCAATGCCATCCTGTTTAACCAGGCATCATATATTTGAATGATATCTTGCCCATCCTTTTCTTCATTACATTTCCATTTGTCGACAATGTTCGTACATTAAACTACTCTTCCTGTGAATCAGTCATTTGGGTGGGAGATTGAAAAATCTGGAGTGAAAACAAGGCCTTCAGAGAAGACAGTGCTACCTGTCGAAGCAGATCTCTTGTTGGGTCCCGATAGCTTCTCAGAGATGGATTCAGAGACAGATGACCAATCCTATTCCCCCACCGAGGTGTATGCTCTAACTTGGCATGGTTATACTGCTCATATCATCCATATGGTGTCTTGCATTGCATAGTTTAGACATCATATACACAATATTCAGCACCATGTTCTTAGTTCAGAAGTCATATCTAATGCCCTCTGTTTAGCATATAAATCACATATGTGAATTAAATGATGCGATCCTGATTACGTAGATAACATGTAGGTGAATTATGCCATGCGATCTTGTTTATTTATTCATCATATCTTTGAATTGTGTTGTGCTATGCTATCTAGTTTAGATAGACATCATATATGTGAAATTATGTCATGCTATCCATTTTAGTTAAACAATATACATGTCAACTATTTCATGCCCTCTTTTTTCCACACTATCTATTGCATCTGTCTCTCATACAATGTTTATACATTCAACTATGTTTCCTGTTTATCAACCATTTGAATTGGAGCGGGTGATACCAGCATCTAGCGGACTAAAAACACGGTCTTCAAATAAAACAGTGCTATCTCTTGCATGAGAACCAGCCCTACCACACATAACCCAAACTCTCGCAGATTGTAACCCTACTACGATGGACAGAGAACCAGGTAAAACAATGCTACCTCTTGGTGGAGATAGCACCCTGGTTGTACATGCACGAGAACCAGCCCTACCACACATAACCCAAACTCTCGCAGATTGTACCCCTACTGCGATGGACAGAGAACCAGCTTCACCCAATCTAACCCCAACAGATAGTAACCCAGTTCCTGTTGACACAACACCATCTCCACCACAGAGCTCCCAAACAAGAGCAGTTAGTAAGGCAGCTCCAGTGCCCAAAGGGCCAGTACTACCACGATGAACCCCAACTCCACCAGTTAGTACGCCTATTCCTGTGGAGGAAGCACAACCAACTAGTCATAGTTTAGCATCTATCGCATTTGATGTTGCTAAATTGTATGTGCGTATCTTCCCAACTTGGAAATATTATACTGGAGATGAAGGAAAATGCCAGTTGTAGGTGTTTGTCCAGGAGTTATGTGTAAGTAATGTTATTCATGGCAATTACTTTGCTTTGTCCCATACATCCTACCTCCATGATGGTTATAATACAGCAAATTTTCTCATGTTTCTGTATAGAGAAGGACCGATTTGGAAACTCAGGATGAGGTAACTTGTGCTAATACCTCTGGTATCTTCAAGAATGCTTGGTGGCAGTATCGGAATTACCTGAAGAAAATGTACTTCACCAGCAAAGAAACTCATCAAATTCCCTTACGTTCTCCTGAGACACATTTACTGGATGATGACTGGGAACGCCTTGTTCTGTACTGGTCCCAAACCAAGAATGTGGTAAGGTCTATGAGCTCATTTTCTATTTTTAAGTACTATATTCTTGCGTCTTACTATACTCTCTTCATGTAGAACAAGTGCCTAAACCTGAAGAATAATTGTTCTAATTTAAGATTCCATTGCTATCATAGTTCAAAACAGCGCTAGGCGTTAATTGTGCGTTTTGCCACCGCCTTGCGCTTTACTGACCAAAGCGCATGCTTATGCGTAGTTATGCACAGATTAAGCATAGTTATGCTCAGTGTGTTTCGCCAATTCCCAGAGCCTAGGCGCGCTTGAGCACTCGCTTAGGCGCGCCCTTTTAACTATGATTGATGTCGTGCATACTGATTTGCTCTTGTGTCACCATATTTACTCATACACACTTATTTTTAAATTGAAGGATCCAATCGACACTCCAATGGCACAACAGGTATGTTCACGTATGTTTCTTTAACAGGCTTGCTGTTATAAATAGCTCTGTTGATTTCAATTTCAATTGTGTATACAGTTGACTTCTCATATCATGCACATTACTAGCATCACAACATAGCCAATAGTGTTGTTGTACATGTAGACCCGTGGTACCCATCTGAAATCTTGTTGTGCCGTGTAGTTTTCCACACTTTGTATTCTTTCACTGCTGCTTTGTCTTGCACTGATATGACTTGAACCGTGTCTCTATTCTGATTTGGCAAGACAATGCAGTGATCATAGGACACAGATATATGTTTGTTTGATGCTTTTATTATGTACTAGTACTTGGCAATAGAAGACTTGGTAGTTTAATCCTGTCCACCTTACTAATGAAATGGTTTACCGGAATGAGTTTCATATACTGGTACATGCTAAACCTGTTATGTGTCTGCTTGTTTCTTCTTTTAGAATGCTGACAGAATATTGGGGAAGAGTGCCTTATTAAGCAATGGTAAAGGAAGTAATGCAGATAAGGTTCAGGATAGCGACGCATCCTTGTTGGTCTCCAACAAAGCTGATAAAACAGCTAAGGAAGACTATCTTGAAGACAGTGAGACAACCCAAAAGTCTTGTCTTGGTTTAGTGTTCCAGTTACTGGCCACTACTGCTTGCACAAGCTATTCAAACTCACTGTCTGAATCAGTTCGGTTTCTTGAGTTTCAACTACAAGCTGAAAGACATCAATCAGCTTTGCCGCGACAAGAAGTGGAAGGACTGCGGAAGTCCCTAGAGCATTCAGATGCATACTTTCTGGTGCAACAGCAAGCATTGGAGGATTTTAGCGCTAAACAAGACAAAGCTAATAATCTTGCTAAGCTTATTGCCAGCATGGTGGATACCACGTTTCTTGAGCTCTTCTGAAGTTGTTTCAGTTATGCTCTTGTTTTGCTGCCGTGTTTATTTGCACTGGTGTCCAATTTTGACGGCCATTGTATGTAATATGCTGCTTTGTTCCCTATATTTGGACTGGTGGCGAACTTTGATGCCCGATGGATGTAATATGTGTAATAGCGGTAATAGGCTAGCGTTAATTGCTTGCTTATTTATTTCCTTTATTGTCTTGTTTAGTTGTTTGCTTGTAGTCACTGCATTTCTTTTTCTGTGTTTTTCTAGTGGCCCCACTAACCTATTTTTGGAAACTAGGCCAAAATAATCATGGCAACACACGGACTGTTGTAACCATGGGCCTCCTATAGGCCGTATGATCGATGGGCCTTCTATGGGCCGTAGGATCCATTGGCCTTCTATACGGGCCATAGGATCCATTGGCCTTCTACGGGCCGTATGATCCATGGGCCTTTTTACGGGCCGTAGGATCCATGGGCCTTCTATGGGGTGCATCATCATTTTGCCAATCATTGGTCGTACTATTCATGGACAACAACGGGTCGTTAATAGGCCTTATTAGATAACTCTATGAAAACAGCCCAACATGTTTTTTCGACATGAAAACGGCCCAACGTATTAACAGGCCACAAACGGGCCGACTGTCACCACGGGCTGAATTTGGCCCACAAGCAGAAAATGACAGTAACGGGCCGTAAGTAACCGAATGCTGGAAATGAGCCCAAGAATAGATGGGCGCTGAGAAGGCCAAAAGATAACATGGGCTGGAAATGGCCCAACAGAATAATGGGCCGTTAATGGGTATAAAGTGATACACTGTTCATTACGGGCCAGTTTTACCATGGGCCGTTAAGGGGCTGAGGGTTACTAAGGGCCTCATATGGTCAGAAAGACGTCATGGGCCATACATGGGCCGGAAGTTAAAACATGCTGGAATTATATTGGACGACCCAGATGACGCTACTGGGCCTAATTCGGATAGGCCGTAAACGGGCCCTGGGATAGCGGGCTGTAAATGGGCTATATGTGAACAGGCCGTTAACAGGCTTGCCGTGGGCTAGCTCGCCACCTTTTGACCAAGTCAAACGGGCCGGCCTTTTCATATGAATGGGCCTCTGTTGGGCCGTGCCATGTGTCGACGTATCATAGGCGCATTGGGTCCAATGAGTGGATGACATCTGTCCCAATGGTGAGCCGACACGTGTTTCCTCCAGCCAATGATGATTTTACATGTGGAAAATCCCCATTTGTCGGGGCTGTTAACGGGTTATCGGATCTAAAATCAGACCCGATAGCTTAACGGCGTTCCATTACGGTGGATGCCACATGTCGGTCACCCTTGACAAAAGCACTTCTGTAACACGCGATTTATTGTCATGGAAGTGGACACTTCCGTGATGATAATTTTGGTAATGTCATGGAACACTTCTACGACGGCACAGGTATGACTATCTTGATTCTGTCATAAATTTGTCATGGATGTACATGCATGACAGAAAACGTGACCTACTATGACAAACACGTATCATCACAAAAGTGTATTTTTTGTAGTGATCGGCTGGGTTTTCGGCGAGCGGAGCCGGACATGGTACCTGTTCCGCCTTCTTGGTCCAGACCTGTTTGGAGATGGACTACTCAATAGTTCTCCTTTGGATGGACACACCAATTGGTGTTCAGAGGTTTTAGAATTTACCTTGGAGGCTGGATGATTGCAGTCGAGGCCGATGTCGTCCGATGACTTTGGCCCACGACTTTTTCTTCTTAAAAAGCAGCTTCTAGACCCCCTTATCCGTTGTGCCGTAGAACCGTTGTAGGGTCCGCGGCCCTTTTGGAATGAGCTCCCACATCTTGAGGGGCCGCCGCTGGTAGGGAAGTAGTTGGCGGATCAACATTACTTGGATCACATCAGCGAGGGTAATCTGCTTCGCTATCATGCCTTGGACATGTTTCTGCAGCAGCAACACCTCGTTGACCGACCCCCAGTTCGGACCCTTGTCGGTCCAGGATGTGAGCCTTAGTGGGGGGTATGGATCTGAAGGCTAGAGCGGCTACCCACTTAGGGCCACGGGGTTCTGTGATATAGAACCATTCCTGTTGCCATATCCTGACGGTGTCCACAAAGACTCCCTTTGGCGAGTTGACTTTGGGGAGCTTTCTCACCATGGCGCCACCGCAGTCCGCGTGTTGCCCGTCGACCACCTTCGACTTCACGTTGAAAATCTTGAGCCATAAGCCGAAGTGTGGGGGGACGCGGTGGAAGGCCTCACACACGACGATGAACACCGAGATGTGGAGGAACGAATTTGGGGCCAAATCATGAAAATCTAGCCCGTAGTAGAACATGAGACCCCTCATGAAGGGGTGGAGGGCAAATCCAAGTCCATAGAGGAAGTGGGGGATGAACACCACCCTCTCGCCGGGCTCCGAAGTGGGGATGACCTGCACCGGATCGGGAAGTTTGTGCTTGATTTCCATAGTTAGATATCGCGCCTCCCGTAGCTCCTTGATGATCTCCTCCGTGACGGAGGAAGCCATCCACTTGCCCTGAGAGCCGGCCATGGTCGAAGGAGTTGTGGAGGGGATAAAAGCTTGGAACTTGGGCGCTAGAGCTCGAGAATGGGGAAGCAGAGAGAGAGAATGAGGCATGGGACAGAACAGTTGGATTCTATCTACTTATATGGACTGCGAATATCAAGCGCCCCCCTCCCTTGAGCCTTTAAACTCGCCTGTCCCAAGGGGTCGTGCAAACAGCACATTTATATTACCAAAACTCGTATTGATGAGAATCCCGCAATAAGGGGACATGATCCCTGCTTTGACAAGACATGTCGACTGGAGTTGCGTGTTAAAACGTGAGGCGGGAGGCCCAAAAACGGTTCGAAATGATAGCAGAGCTAAGCGTGACATTTCGCTGAAAATAGGTGTCGATGGATATATCTTATTTTAAGTATTATGCTTTTATGGTTGGAGGGTTAACCTGTTGAACAGATCCTAACATAGGTCTTGTTGATCAACTACTTTAAAGTATTCGGAGGTGGAACCCGCCTTGCAATGCCTAAGACAATCTACGCGCCGGACACATCATCATTGAAGACTGGTTCAGGGGCTACTGAGGGAGTCCTGGATTAGGGGGTCCTCGGGCATGCGGGCTATGTAACATGGGCCAGATTAATGGGTTGCGAAGATACAAGATAGAAGGCTTTCTCCCGTGTCCGGATGGGACTCTCCTTGGCGTGGAAGGCAAGCTTGGCATGTGGATATGAATATTCCTTTCTCTGTAAACCGACTATGTACAACCCTAGCCCCCTCTGGTGTATATATAAACTGGAGGGTTTAGTCTATAGAGATAATCATAATTAGACAGGCTAGACATCTAGGGTTTAGCCATTACGATCTCATGGTAGATCAACTCTTGTAACCCCTATACTCATCAAAGTCAATCAAGAAGGAAGTAGGGTATTACCTCCATCAACAGGGCCCGAACCTGGGTAGACACCATGTTCCTGTCTCCTGTTACCTTCGATCCTTAGACGCACAGTTTGGGACCCCCTACCCGAGATCTGCCGGTTTTGACACCGACACTGGTCAGCGGAAAAAGGCATTCAAAGGTAGCAAAGATGGTCCATCCAGTTTGGACAGAATACTAGATCAACCTTGCCAAACCAATGGCACCCCGGACAAGCTTGCCAATCATACCAATACAACTTGTTGGATCTTTAAACAGGCCAGTAAGATAAACACCGAACATAAGGGGAAAGGGCCGCCCAACGAGGATGGAGATGAGCCTCGCCCAACAAACACAGGGGGGCAAAAGAAACCCCCCCCCCCCCCCCCCCGAGGTAAAAATAGTGAATATGATCTACGTCACTCAGATCCCTAAGCGGGAGCGCAAGCGAGCACTAGGGGATGTCTACATCATGGAGCCAGTCGCCCCAAAATTCAACCGATGGTCAGCCTGTCCGATCACTTTTGACCGCAGAGACCATCCGACCAGTATCCATTATGCAGGTTGGGCAACATTGGTCCTCGGTCCAATTATCGACTGATTCCATCTCACGCGAGTCCTCATGGACGGCGGCAGCAGTCTTAGCCTGCTTTACCAGGACACTATCCGTAAAATGGGAATTGATCCTTCAAGGATCAAGCCCACTAAAACCACCTTTAAAGAAGTAATACCCGGCGTAGAGCCTGCTTCACAGGGTCAATAACGCTGGAGGTAGTCTTCGGCTCACAGGATAACTTCCGAAGCGAAGATTTAATCTTCGACATCGTCCCATTCCGCCATGGTTATCATGCACTACTCGAACGAACCGCTTTCGCCCACTTCAATGCAGTCCTGCACTATACATATGGAGCGCTCCCTCCGTACTAAGGATCATACCGCGGCCCTCGAAGCTGAGGTACAGGGTGGCCTTATAAAGCCGAATACTTCATCGGCCATCAAGCCCTTGGAAACTATCAACAGAGTCCGATCTACCCTACAGAATGACAGTCCGATTCATCCATAACTAGATTAGCAATTCGGCCTCCGTCAATACCCCCACTTAATCGCGGCATACATACGATACTGCTTGACCCTATTCGAACCTTCGTATTCTTCCTTTTTCCTTTTGCCTTTTTTTATTTTTTCAGGTTCTTTACAACCCAAATCACTTTACGATGGTACCGAGGGCCCTTTTACAGGCCCCTTACGTATACTCGACCGTTCATCCTCCCAAAGGATCCTACACCATGGTGAAAAGTGGCGCAGAAGTGCGGCAGGGTGTCCAAAGGATCTTCAAGACCACCGTTTCTTTTCTAGGACCTGTATACAACTTTCCCTTTTTGTCAAATTCTTGGCATGTAAAATAGCCTTGATGATTATATCATTCTCTATAAGAGCACGTTTGACGTATCAATCAGACTATAGCGGAAATAGTTTTGACCAACCTTATTCGATATTGGCTTATTTCATAATCTGTATTCCGTCTTCACGACAGATTGACATACACACCTTGGCATAAATTTCCAGGGGCTCTATTCGGCCACATATATCTTTCATAAAAAGTCCGAACACTTTTATAGTACACTTCGGCGTCCCGAATACCGCATTATATGCATCGGCACCGAATCATGTCTTTGGTCAATAGTTGGGTTGCCCGGCTCCTGTGGTTACCACCTTACGTTCCGCTTGTTCGGCTAAGGTAGTAAAGGGAGAACTACCGCGATTGTGTTTCTACTTTGTCCGGTCAAACACCTCAATAGAGAAAGCGGAAAAATGACTGTCATGATATAGCGAGAGCTGGTCAACGGACAAGTGACCTACGAAATCTTTAGCAATTTTGCCATATTACACGAAGCGCTGGCCTCACCCTATCACGCACCTAAAGCATCCAAGTTCGGAAAGCCGCACGCGCACCAGGGGCTAGCTCAGAGTCCCTTTGTCAAGCTCCTATGGCTAAGTGAGAGTGATAAAGCCGCATAGTCTGATTGCCTAGTTCGCTACACGATCACCTCCTTTACGGACCAAGACGTTGGGTCAAGTGTTGTCAAGTGCTACTCCGAACACCCCCGTAGTATCTACGTGGGGGCTGAAGCCGACGACTGGCAAACTTTCAGATATAACAAACGGCAGCACAGGAGGAAAATAATTTTAGATAAACATACAAGTAGACTATAGAAAGGCCTTGTTTCATAACAAAGTCCGGGAAGCTCGGGTACATTCATTCAAACATAATATCCTTCGAGCATTGACCCTCTATTAAACGTGCACCCTCTAGGACGTCTTCAAAATAGCTCTCTAGCTTGCGATAGTCCTTGCCTTCGGGTGGGCCCTCAACTGCTACGACAGCAGCCTTCATCTTTACCCAGTGCATCTTGGCACGGGCAAAGGCCATCCAGGCACCCTCATACACGAGGAGCGCCTAACAGCTTCAATTCGGAGCAGGGCATCGGCGAGCCGCTTGACTAGGCCAAAGTAGCTGCCAGGAATAGGTTCGGCTAGCCATAAACGGACTATGATGTCCTTCATGGCCAGTCCGGACATCCTATGCAGCTTCGCCAGCTGCATCATCTGGTCGTTCAATAGTGATGGATGCTCCGGTGCCAGGTACTTCAACCAGAAGAATTTGTCTGTCGTGTTCCCCTCTTGGGCCAGAAAAATTCGCAGTGTGAGTGGCGCTCTTTGGAAGATCCGCAAACGCATCTGGAGAACTCCTCGCGAGCCGCCCAACGGGGCACAGGGGTTACTACCCGCTATCTGTTCAACCTGCTATCTGTTCAACCTGCTTACTACCCACACGAACTCTACAAAAGAAAGGGCTTACTACCCGCTATCTGTTCAACCTGCTTTATCTCCTCGCGAGCCGCCCAGGACTTAGTCCGTGCCTCCCTGGCCTCATGGAGAGCCTTGGAGAGTTTGGCTGCTTGAGCCTTATTCTTCTCCTCCAAGGCCTCACACTACATGTAGCGTCCTGAGCTCTTGCTCGACTTCGGTCAGCCTCTCCTCATACTGGCGGCGGGTGGCCTGCTCAGCCTTTAAATCAGTAGCCGCTTTATTAGCAGTCACTCTACTCACCTTCTCCTGCTCTTGGACTTGCGACAGGGCGCCCTTAAGGGTCTCAACCTCGGCCGCACTACCTGCAAATCATTTACACAAGAAAGTTTATTAGCTTAAACTCTGCACTCGAATATAATTTCAGTCATACAAATACGTACCTTGCGCCTCATTGAACCGCTCGTTAATGTGGTCGAGGTCATCTTTAGCCAACCTCAGCTTCCTTTTGAGCTCAAAAACTTCAGCGGCCTAGGAGGTCACCGCCAACACTGAAGCATGTACATTCAATAGATATGTACGTCACCTTCTGCGATATTCATTTGATCCTCTGTTCGACTTTCTTTCCACAACTAAACATAAGCTCAGGGTCTACTACCCGTATACAGGCACATTTTCTTTATATAAAAGGCGTCTTACGTCGCATACCTCAAAGCCTATCAGTAGGCTGGTAAAGGCTCCGTTCAGCCCGCGCTTGGCGGACCGAATCTTCTCAACCACCACACCCATCAGGATACGGTGCTCCTCCACGACAGAAGCACGTCGAAGTGCTTCCGTCAAGGTGTCCGGCGCCTCCGGATTGATGGAGGTTGCCGGTGGAGTCGGCGCTCCCCCCTCCTTCAAAGGAGGTTGCCCGCTCGATTCTAGAGCCGTATTGGTCTCCGGAATGGTGTTCGGCTGGGGGCCGGATTGGTCATGGCCCCCGTCGTCACTCTCCATAGGGGTTGGTTCCCCCATGTTCTCGACAGCCGAGGTGTTACCCTCTGGCGCCATCTTGACGAGCTCCAACACCTCTCCATGGCCTAGAGAGGCTTTTCGGGACAACACTTCAGTTGGCGGGGAGGCTCGCGGAGGCGTCTCGCTCTCCACCATCCCTAGCTCCAGCGAATTCCCCAAAGATGATGATTGGGGAAGATCGCGGGCCGAACTAAGCCACACAAGACAAATATGTTAGAACTACAATAAAAGAACTGGACATATGTATAGTGTCCTTGGGTACTTACGATGCGGCCATGGGCTTCGACCTGGGGCACCATTCGGGGAGGGCTTCGGTATCCGAATCCGAACCTCCCGAGAGGGTTATTTTCTCCCTCTTGGATGCCTCCGCTCCTGGGTCCATAGAGTCCGCCCTTTTCTTCTTCCTCCCCTTAGGGGGATAATTGGTCTCTTCCTCCTCCTCTTCATCTTCATCTCCCTCGTGGGAGGAGAGAGCTTCGGTATCTCCGGACATGGCGTCTGAAGTACCTTTATGGCGGAGGCCACCTTTGGCCTCCTTGCTCTTCTTCTTAGCCTTCTTCTCCGGCGCCTGATAAGGCGCCGAGACCAGCAACCTCGTTAACAGCGGAGTGGCTGGGTTTTCAGGTAGTGGCATCAGACACCTGATCCGCTCCGCCTTCGCTCTCCAGCCCTGAATAAGGAATGGGCGTCTCTGTCACAGTCCTAGATCAGTCTTTGTTTGTCTTCGCTTGATCATCATGTCATCGTGTTTATATTCAAACGAATTTGAATTGGGGATGTTCAAGCCCTATCATCAAATGGAATTCAAATAGGTTCAACCTAAAAATATTTTCAATGAACCTCAAATGCCCTTCATAAATGTTCATCATTTTTGTCTTGGTGTAGAACCTCTGCCAAAAATGGTTCACATTTTTCTTGGTCACTTTAGGTCACTGATTTCAATCATAAGTTATTTGCATTTGGGCATTTAAATTCAATATATTATTTTAAATGTCCAAATAATTATGAAAGGAAATGAGGGCTATTGGAAATATTCCAAACAGTGTCCATAAATAATTTCATGATTTTTGAAAGTGCCCTGGTATTCCAAATAGTTGCAGAATCTAGAAAACATAAAGTTTTAGAGAGAGAGGAAAGCTTACCTGGGCCACCTACCTAACTGGGCCGGCCCACCTGGCCTATGCCAGTCGTCACCCACCTCTGCCAGTAGGCAGAGGAGGGATAGCGCACGGCGCGTGCGCGGACGCCATGCCACCAGGCTGCCTGCCTGTGTTGCCTAACCATCGCGACGCCTCGCGTCCTCCCCTCGGCGCCGCCTAGACCCCCTGGACACCACTCTCCCCTCCTCTGCCCTCTTCCTCGTCCTCTCCCTCTATGGCTGACGCGCTCGTAAGCCGTCGACGCCGTAGTCGATGTGACTGCCACTCTCGTGTCGCCCCGAGCTAACCAAGAGCTCCGCTTCGTTCCCCTCTTCCTCCTCGATGATATGTGCAACGTCGGACGCCTGAAGCACCATCCCTGGTGCCTTCTTCCTCCTCGGGTTGCCGAGATCTATGTGGCCGCCTCGCTCGTCCCAGCCCTTCCCCGAGCTCGCTTCGACGGCCACTTCAACCGCTGTGAGGCCACGATCCTTCTTCCCCTAACCCCCTACTCGTTTACCTCCCCTAACCGCCCTAGCTGCCTTACCAAGCGCTCCTCGCCGCCGGCCATGGTGTCGCCACAGCTACAGCTGTTGCCGCTCGCGTCCAAGCCCATCAGCGCGCCTATTACACTCCCAGGAGCCAATCACACCCATCAGATCCTCCTCCCGTATTCCCTAGCGCCAAGCTCCCGAACTCCGGACGCCGCCAAAGCTCGTCGCTGACACGATTCCGTCGATCCCCATGTCCAAACCCCCTGTTCCTCAATGTAGGCAAGCAAGGGCTTCGCCCTAGTGCCCTCGGCATGTGCAGCATACGCCCGTAGCGTGTTTCCGGCGTGCCTCCACCGGGTTGGATGGTCGCCGGCGGCCTAACCACGGCCATGCTGACGTGGCAATATTAATTAGGCGTTAACCACCTCTTAATCAAACCCTAGAGTCACAATCAGCTGGGCCCCACACCTTAACTAACCACATGGTTAGTTCCCTACTTAAATTAAGCTAACACGCATGGCCCACTAGTCAGTTTGACCTTGCCAACTCAGTGTTGACCTCGAACCACTTGTCATCCTCTGCTGCTGACCCAGTTACACCGACATGCGGGACCCACTGTTCACAGTTGTGTTGGGATCTATGGTAGGATGCGTCGACTGCAAATTAAAATTTCCTACGCGTAAAACAACCAAGAACATGCTACGGGAGATGGATCACAGTTCGTTACCACTAGACGCGCAGTGCCTTGCAGCGGAAGAAGAGTTGGGGCAGCGCATCCGCGTGGATCGTCTCCTCCTCGTCCGATCTCCCTCGTACGACCGGTGGTCGGTTCCCACGTACAGGTTCGCTGGAGCGGCGCAAGTGCACCGCCTCTAACAGTATCCGCGCGTGCAGGAGGAACGTCGTGCGGCGGACTGCTAGTGGAGGTGTCTATTCGCAACACATGCAAACCCTAGTGACAGCGCTGAAGCGATCAGCCACGTGAGTGTGCGGCACCTCCACTATATATATAGGCATCCATCGCGGGCTCAACACTTGGGCCTCGTACAGACCCTAAAGCCCATAAGTCTACTCGGCCACAATCCGAATACAGTTCGGATCATATCTGACCAGTGTCCTCGGATCCGACCTGGTAGGTTCCTTCCCTTAAGTGCGTGACCCCTGAGGTTCAAGTCGGCTTGGTCGCAGTTCAGATCAACTCAGAACTGCACAGTTGGTAGCGGCCTCTAGCAAGGCATGCCGAACACCAAGCAGACTATGAAGCTGGTTAGAGAACCTGTACATCATACTTCCATTCCTTTTGCCACACGATATATGTTGTTGAGCTCAAGGCGAGTCTGTCATTCTTGTGCTAGCCCAACCTCTTTCTCGTTCCAGTGATGCCGACCACAAACCGGATTATCTCATAATCCTTGTCGCATGGCCATGCTTATCCTGGTCGGATCACACGAGGGGCCCAAAGTATATCTCTCCTGATCGGAGGGGCAAATCACATCTTGCTCGACCATGTCTCGCAGCATGGTTCTGGATAAACCTGAAACCTACCTTTATAACTACCCAGTTACGGAGTAGCGTTTGGTCGGCCCAAAGCAAGTCTGTCTCCATCCTGAGTACATGTATCAGCTCAGGTCTTAGGACATAGAACATATGTTGTACTAGAGACTCACAGATGACATATCGTTGCGTCCCATAGTTGGGTTTGTCCGACTTGGACCTTATCTCGACTCGGATCTGACTACGCCGAATCCGACCAGATCCTTCCAAGTCCATATTATCCGGTTAGCATCCGATGCTCCATGGCTAGTGAGACCAAGCCATCGACCGCGTCATATGCTAGTCTAGTTGGCTGCGCGTCCACACAGCCCTTTCGACTAGGGACCTTTTAGGACAGTCATCATACAATGCATAGTCCCACAAACAAGTCACGTACTTGCTGATACACATCATTGATAATGTCCAAGGACTATCTTTATTCATAAACACATAGGAAATATCATCATACATGATTGCCTCTAGGGCATATCTACAACAGTTTGACCTGGCTCAGCGTAGTTGACCTACTGATGTCATGCTTACACAATGCTCACGTAGTAATCACTTTTCCAGAATTGAAATAAATCTTAAATGAATTATTTATTTCAGAAAATGTCCAAAACTTCTAAAAATCATAGAAATTCAACCGTAACTCCAAGTGAAATAATTTATATATGAAAAATTATCAGAAAAATCCAATCTATCCATTGGTATTGGTTTCATGCATGATAAAGCAATTTAACCTTGCTGTATAGATCAAAACATGTTAATGCACTTTGGGAATTCATAGTTTGAATTTGAATTTGAACCTTTGGTTCAAATCAACCCAAACTCTTCTGTTGCTAGTTGCATTAGCTCAATCAACAGCATATTGCCATGACATTATCATGCATCATATTGTTGCATTGCACTGACTGTGTTCCCTCTTATTTGCCGGTGTTTGTCCCCTATCAGTAGACGTTGTTCCGTCATTGTGATCATTGACACCGATGAAGAGCTATTCTATCTTCAGAAGTGCCAGGCAAGCAAAAACCCCTTGTTCATTCTGATACAATCCACTCTCTCGCTTCTGCTCTCTTTTACTGCATTAGGACAACAATGATTCAACTGTTACATGCTACGGTAGTTGAACCCCTTTCCTCTGTGTGACCTGTCATTGCCACAGTAAGTAGATGAAACCCACTAGCATGAGTAGGAGTTGTTTGAGCCCTGATGTGCCTACTCATTCATGCTATTCAGCGGGGATGAATTGGAATGTGATGAACATGTCTTATTGTTGAGAGCTAAGTGTGTGAACACAATTTGGTAAAGGTAGCGGTGAGAGGCCATGTAGGAGTTCTGTGTTTGTGATCCATGAACAGTTATTACCACACATTGGGTTCCGGTAACTCGACCCCTCTCGGCTTATTAATCGCCTCGATCTCTGTCCAGGAGTTGCAACTAGTTTTTGGTGTTTGTAGGATATGTGTTGGGGACTGTGCGTAGCATGGACCCTAGGGGTGGGATATGATGCAGTAGAGACACGAGGCATGGTGTACTAAGACGCCCGTTTGGTGCTTCGGGAACCCTGCTCTCATCGTTTGGGGCTGTGAGCGAAACCCCGGACGGATCTTGAGGGAGTCCTGGTTTAGGGGGTCTCCGGACAGCCGGACTATATCCTTTGGCCGGACTGTTGGACTATGAAGATACAAGATTGAAGAATTCGTCCCGTGTCCGGATGGGACTCTCCTTGGTGTGGAAGGCAACTTTTGCAATACGGATATGTAGATCTTCTTCCATGTAACCGACTCTGTGTAACCCTAGCCCCCTCCAATGTCTATATAAACCAGAGGGTTTAGTCCGTAGGACAACAGACAATCATACCATAGGCTAGCTTCTAGGGTTTAACCTCTACGATCTCGTGGTAGATCAATTCTTGTAATACTCATATCATCGAGATCAATCAAGCAGGATGTAGGGTATTACCTCCATCGAGAGGGCCCGAACCTGGGTAAACATTGTGTCCCCCGCCTCCTGTTACCATCCGCCTTAGATGCACAGTTCGGGACCCCCTACCCGAGATCCGCCGGTTTTGACAACGACATTGGTGCTTTCATTGAGAGTTCCACTGTGCCGTCACCGTAAGGCTTGATGGCTCCTTCGATCATCGTTAACGATGGAGTCCAGAGTGAGGTTTTTCTCCCCGGACAGATCTTCGTATTCGGCGGCTTCGCACTGCGGGCCAACTCGCTTGGCCATCTGGAGCAGATCGAGAGCTACACCCCTAGCCATCAGGTCAGGTTTGGAAACTTAAACTACACTGCTGACATCCAGGAGACTTGATGTTCGACGGATTCAAGCCCATGTCAGGTGCGCCGCATGATCACGACGAGCATGATTTAGCTCTGCCGTCGGACAGTGTTTGGGAGATCACATCTGCAACTACTCCGACCTTCAATATAGATCAATGTGTGCCATCCGAGGACAGGCGGATAGACCACGCCATTGAGGCCGCACTCTCAGTGGCGATGGAGCTGGATACTGACTTCACCCCTTACGAGAGCCGTGTTGCCGAACCACTGGATTCGTCTCCGGCCACGGACTCCGAGCCGCCTGCGTCCATGCCTATCGTATCCGATTGGGCGCCGATCATGGAGTTCACCTCCGCGGATATCTTTCAGCACTCGCCTTTTGGCGATGTGCTAAATTCATTAAGGTCTCTCTCCTTGTCAGGAGAACCTTGGTCGAACTATGTCCGGCTAGAATGGGATGCGGACGACGAAGAAATTTGCTCCCCACCCACCACCCACTTAGTAGCCACTGTTGATGATTTAACCGACATGCTCGACTTAGACTCCGAAGACATCGACGGTATGGACGACGATGTAGGAGACGAACAGGAACCACCGCCCACAAGGCGCTGGACCGCCACCTCATCATATGATATACACATGGTGGACACCCCGAAAGGAGGCAATGGCGATGAGACAGCGGAGGATGACCCCTCCAAGAAGCAACCCAAGCGCTGACGTCAGCGGCGCTGCTCTAAGTCCAACCATAGCAAAAGTAGTGATACCGGCACAAGAGACAGTAACACTCCGGATAGTGCCGAAGACGACAACAATCCCCTCCAGCACGATTTAGAGCGGGAGGGTGAACAAGCTATCCCTCCAGAGCGGGCAGCAGATGGAGAATCGGAGGAGGACAACTACATGCCTCTCTCTGAAGACGAGGTAAGCCTCGGCGACGAAGAATTTATCGTGCATGAGGATCCCGTCGAGCAGGACCGCTTCAAAAACCAGCTTATGGCCACAGCAAATAGCTTGAAGAAAAAGCAACAACAGCTTCAAGCTGATCAAGATTTGCTAGTAGACAGATGGACCGAAGTCCTTGCGACCGAGAAATACGAACTCGAGCGACCCTCCAAGAGTTACCCTAAGCGCAGGTTGCTACCTCACCTCGAGGAGGAAGCATTGAAACCTACATCACCAGTGTACGATGCGGCTGACTGGCCACCTCATGGCCGAGCCAGAGAGGCGTTTCAGCCTGCACACCGCCGCCACTCAAACAAAAATACCAAGGCCCGGGGCAACACACAGGACCTACGAGACGTATTGGAAAGCAGGGCAAAACATGCAAGGTCGATATACGGGTCATGGGGGCGCGTGCCAACGTGGGACGATGACCGTCACGCCAGACACACTAAAAGTAAATCCGGCCGGGCAGAATACACCAGACAAGACTCATATGAACTGCATCATGATATAGCCAGGCACAGAGGCGCCGCACTCCCCCTATGCTTCACTGATGAAGTTATGGATCACGAATTCCCGTAGGGTTTTAAACCCATAAATATCGAATTGTATGATGGTACAACAGATCCCGCTATATGGATTGGGGATTTCCTCCTCCACATCCACATGGCTCGTTTTGATGATTTGCATGCCATCAAGTACCTCTCACTAAAACTCAAAGGACCATCTCGGCATTGGCTGAATAGCTTGCCAGCAGACTCCGTCGACAGTTGGGAGGATTTGGAAGATGCATTCCTTGACAACTTCCAGGGCACTTATGTGCGACCACCGGATGCTGATGACTTGAGCCATATAACTCAGCAGCTAGGGGAATCGGCCAAGCAATTCTATACACGGTTCCTAACTAAGAAAAACCAAATTGTCGATTGTCCGGATGTAGAGGCCTTAGCGGCATTTAAGTATAACATCCGGGACAAGTGGCTCGCCCGGCACCTCAGCCAGGAGAAGCAAGTCTATGGCAGCCCTCACGACACTCATGACCTGCTTTTGTGCGGGCGAGGATAGCTCACTGGCTCGCAGCAACAATGCATCAAGGTATCCGGGCACTTCGGATACCAAAGATGCCAACGGCATACCATGTCGTAACAGACACAAGCGCCGCAACAACGGCGATAACGCCGATGATACGACAGTCAATGCCAGATTGATAGGCCCTAGATCCGGTTAGCGGAAAAATCCATTCAAAAGAAGTACTCTGGGCCTGTCTAGTTTGGATCGCATACTTGATCGCTCGTGTCAAATCCACGACACCCCAAAAAACCCAGCCAATCACACCAACAGAGAATGCAGGCCGGCAAGTTGAATGCCGAAAACAAGGACAAGGAGCTGCATAGTGATGACGAGGAGGAGCCCCGGCCGCCGAACACGGGAGGACAGAAGAGGTCCCCCCCACAAGTGAAGACGGTGAACATGATATACACAACCCACATTCCCAAGAGGAAACGGAAGCGTGCACTAAGGAACGTCTATGCGATGGAGCCCGTCGCCCCAAAGTTCAACCCATGGTCCTCTTGTCCGATCACCTTCGATTGCAGGGACCACCCCACTAGTATCCTTCATGGCGGATCCGCCGCATTGGTCCTAGACCCCGTCATCGATGGATTTCACCTCACTCGAGTCCTTATGGACGGCGGCAACAGCCTGAACCTGCTCTATCAGGATACAGTGCGCAAAATGGGTATAGATCCCTTGAGGATCAAACCCACCAAAACCACCTTTAAGGGCATCATCCCAGGTGTAGAGGCCCATTGCACGAGCTCTATCACACTAGAAGTGGTCTTCGGAGCTCCGGACAACTTTCGAAGCAAGGAGTTAATCTTTGATATCGTCCCATTCCGTAGTGGCTATCACGCATTGCTCGGGCGAACCGCATTTGCAAAATTCAATGCGGTAGCGCATTACGCATACCTCAAGCTCAAGATGCCAGGACCTAGGGGGTCATAACAGTCAATGGAAACACAGAATGCTCGCTCCGCATGGAAGAGCATACTACGACCCTCGCAGTAGAAGCACAAAGCAGCCTTTTCAGGCAAACCGCCAATTCGGCGATATAGCCTACGGACACCATCAAGCGAGTACGGAGTAACCTGCAACAGGATCGCCTGGCATGTTCAGAGCTCGCCTAGCAAGACGGCCCCCGTCCCAGTCCCAGTCAAGCGACAAAATCCGTGCCGCGCGTACACAATTACGCACTGAAAGTACCATGGGCATAGGCGGGGGCACGATCAGGGCACGTCGCGCAATGCAGCTTAACCGCCCTAGGGGCTGTATACCTTTATCATTTTTTTTCTCTTTCGGGACCTTACTCTCTGGAAACCCTTTCCGGCAGTATGATTGCTGGACACATTACGGGAAGGAACAACCAAGGAGGCAAGAAGCTAAGACGTACAAGGGAACCCCCAAGTGGTCTCTAATAACAATCGATATACCCGCTTTTTTACTACCCATACGCAGCTTGCCCTTCGATAGGACATGTCAAATAGTCCTATTTTTTGCTTATTGCACTACTTGTGTCAGTACGCTTCGACGTATTATTTAAATAACAATGCATAGCATTAGTCTATTATTACATTATCCATCCTTTTTATATACGTTCATTTACAACAACTTGCACCCATACATTCTGGTACGGTCAGTATGCCAGGGGCTTTCGTTTACCCCATAATACGGCGCGAGAAGTCCGAACACTTTCGACAGTGCGGCACCCCGAACTTATAGCATTATATGCATCAGCTCTGAATCATGTCTTGGGTCAATAGTTGGGTTTGCCCAGCTCCCATGTTTTGGTATCTTATGTTCCGCTATATCGGTTAAGGTAGCGCTGGGAGAACTACTGCGATTGTGTCCCGGTTCTTCCTGACGAGCACCTCAGTAGAGAAAGGCGAAAACTGACTGTCATAATAAGGCAAGAGCTGGTCGCAGTTCGAGCGGTCTCAAGTCTTTAAAGACTTTTTCCGCTTCACGTGAGGAGTCGGCCTTGCCCGACTTAGGCGTATATAGCGCCCCAAATTCGGCCTTCCGAATACTAGGGGCTTCGCCAAAATTTAAAATGGTAGACTTCTATGGCTAAATGAGAGTGATAAAGGCTTATAGTCCGATCGCCTGGTTCGTTGTGCTGAACACCTCCCTCGAAGGACCCAAAATTGGGATAAAGAGTGCTCAGGTTTATCCCGAACACCATAGTACTAGTTACATGGGGGCAGAAGCCGACGACTGGCCAACTCTCAGATTTTATAAACGGCCGCACAGACGGTAATATTTTAAATTCAAAAAGCGTTGCATAGCACAAATGTACTCGTTTCACATTACAGGATCACATGAGCATGTTCATTCAAAAATTACATCTCTAGCACATTCCTTCGCCACAAGGCGGGAACCCTTCAGGACACTGTCATAATACATTTTGGGGCAGCGATGCTCCTTGCCCTCCGGCGCCCCTCCTTCACCAGCTTTACGGCGTCCAGCTTCGCCCAGTGCACCTTCGCCCGGGCAAAAGCCCTACGCGCACCCTCGATGCAGACGGACCGCTTTATGACTTCAAGCCGTGGGCAGGCATCCATAAGCCGCCTCACCAGACCGAAGTAGCTGCTAGGCAGGGGATCACCAGGCCACATCCGGACTATAAGACCCTTCATGGCCTATTCGGCCGCCATGTGAAGCTCGACCAATTGCTTCAGCTGGTCGCTCAAGGGCATTGGGTGTTCGGTCCTAGTATACTGAGACCAGAACAACTTTTTTGTCGAGCTCCCGTCCTCAGCTGGCTAAAACTCCGCGGATCCAGTACACTGCGGAGATGATCTGCGAACGCTCCTGGAGAGCTCCGAACTCGGGTAAGTAAAAGGAAAGTTTCCTTCACATGCTTGCTTTGCATAATGAATGCCTTACCCACTGCTATCTTCTTCACCGCATCAATCTCCTGGAGGGCCTTGTGGGCTTCAACCTTGGTGCTCCGTGCGCTTTCGAGCGCCTTCACAAGCTCGGACTCTCGCGTCTTAGATTCAAGCTCCAAGGACTCGTGTTTTTTGGCGAGAGCCTTGATCTCTTGCTGCACCTCGCCTATCCAGGCTTCTTGCTTTTCCCGCTCAATGTGCTCCTTGGCCACTTTGTCTTCGGCCTCGGACAGTGCCTTCTTCAGGGTCGCCACCTCGGTCGTGGCCCCTGGCAAATTCATGATGACCCTATTACTTTACAACCAAATTTATTTTTAATATGTAGACAAGGTATTGCTTACCTTTTCTCTCCTCAAGCCGCCTCTTGGTAAGGCCGAGCTCGTCCTCGAACTGCTCAAGGTCCTGCTTCAGTGCAGTGACCTCTGCAGTACGTGCGGCAGCGGCCAGCAGGAAAGCCTGCATATGCACATAGACATATTCTGATTAGACTCCTGAGTCATTATTTGTTCCTCCATTCGGCCTTTCTTCGCTAACGCCAAACAGAGCATCAGGGGCTACTGTCTATGCGGTAATATTTTCCTATATTTTGATTGCTTACCTGAAAGCCTGTTAGGAGGCTGGCACAAGCTTCAGTTAGTCCGTTTTTGGCGGACTGAACTTTCTCGATCACCGCACTCATGATAGTGCGGTGCTCTTTGTCGATGGAAGCGCCGCGAAGCGCTTCCAGCAAGTTGTCCGGTGCCTCTGGATGGATAGAGGCCACCGGCACGGACAGCTTGCCCCCCTTAACGGGGGATCGCCTGCCGAAGTCCGGAACCACTGAAGGTTCCGGCGCAGTGTTCGGCTGGGGGCCGAACTTGGAGCCCGTGGGAGTCTTGCTCCCTATGCGCCCAGGGTCCGGAAGGTCACCTCGAGGTGCCCCTAGGGCTACCTCCCCTCGGCTCGGTGCCTTTTGAGACAACACCTCGATGTTGTCCATAGGGCAAGGGGTGGAGGCGGTCGGAAGTGAATCGCTATTCATATCCGATCAGTCGAAAGAACCGTCCGACGAGGATACGTCGAGATGGGCTCGGGACGGACTGCATAATCATATCCGGCGTAAGGAGAAGCAGTGCAATAAAACATACCATGAATTACTCTGGTATCCGGATACTTACGAATTCGCCAGGGGCTTGTCCATGGGTAACATCTCGTTGTCGCTGTAGGCGGCCGTCGTGGAGCAGTCCGGAAGGAGGGTCCTTCCCTTCTTGGACCCTTCGGCCTCCCCGGTTGGGGCGGCCTTCCTTTTCTTGTCTCCCCCGGCTGGGGGGGGGAGAACTTTTCTCTTCCTCCTCCTTGGTTTCGTGGGAGGAGTGCGCTTTGGAGTTATCGGACAATGAGTGCGATATAACCTTGCGCCGGGGACCGTTTCGGGTCCCCGTGGCCTTCTTATTGGCCTTCTTCACCGGCACCTTGTAAGGCGCCGGAGCCAGCATCTCCATTAGGAGAGCATCTGCAGGATCTTCAGGCAGGGGGGCTGGGAAATCGATTTTCTCCGCTGTCTCTACCAAGTCCTGTTTGTGGCATGGAAGCTTAGATCCCGCACATGATTAAATTTGGGCAAATAAATATCCTGTGAGATATAAAAACTAACCGGATTGGCATGGCGCTTTGCGCCGAGTCTGCGGTCCTCGGTAAGGGGAGGAGGTACCTTGGCGCCCTTGAAAATCACCTTCCAGACGTCCTTGTGTGTCGTGTCGAAGAGCTCTTGCAGCGTCTGGTTCTTGGCTGGGTCGAACTCCCACAAATTGAATACCCGTCGTTGACACGGGAGGATCCAACGGAAGATCATGACCTGGCTACGTTGACAAGCTTGATTTTCTTGCTCATCATGTTCTTGATACAGGTCTGGAGTCCGGTCATCTCTACTGGAGAACCCCAGGACAGGCCCTTCTCTTTCCAGGAAGTGAGCCACGTGGGAATTCCGGATCGAAATACGGGGGCCGCCACCCAGTTGGTGTCGCGCAGCTCGGTGATGTAGAAAAACCCCGATTGCCACCCCTTTATGGTCTCCACATAGGAGCCTTCGAGCCAGGTGACGTTAGGTATTTTTCCCTCCATGGCGCCTCCACACTCTGCTTGCTGGCCGACCACCACCTTCGGTTTAACATTGAAGGTCTTCAGCCACAGGGCGAAGTGGGGCCTGATGCGGAGGAAGACCTCGCACACGACGATAAACGCCGAGATGTTGAAGATGAAATTGGGGGCCAGATCATTAAAATACAGCCCGTAGTAGAACATGAGCCCGCGGACAAACGGGTGAAGGGGAAATCCTAGTCCCCGGACAAAGTGGGTAAGGAAAACAACCCTCTCAAGGGGTTTGGGTGTAGGGATGATCTGCCCCGCATCTGGCAGCTGGTGCGCAATGTCCGCGGCCAAATATCCGGCTTCCCACAGCTTTGTGATGTTCTCCTCCATGAAGGAGGAGACCATACACTTGCCTCCTGCTCCGGACATGCTTGGAGGGGTTTGAGGAGAAAGATGCGAACTTGGGTGCTGGAGCTCGAGTGTGCGAGAATGGACAAGCAAGGAGGAAGAAGGCGTGGGTAAAAAGGGTGAATCTTTATCCCCTTACAAGGGAGGAAGAGGCGATGCGCCTCCCCACTTACCTGGTAAAATCGCTAATTCCCCGGACGCCGTAATTGATGGCGCGGTTGGGTTACCCATACCCGTATTGATGAGAATCCCATGATAAGGGGACAGGATATCTACTTCGACAAGACGTGTCAAGAAAACTGCCTCATGATATGTGCAGTACTGGTTGAGAAAAACGGTTTGAATAATGACCGGGCTTTGGCATGATGTCATATTGCTAAATGTGTTAGCAGATTAGATTTGTGGAAACATTATTCTCTCTACGGTGGTATGTGGAACTTGTTTTGCAGAGCCGGACACTATTCTTGTGTTCAAAATCTTCTATGGAGTATTCAGCGGAAGAACCCGCCTTGCAATGCCAAAGACAAATCTGCGCACCGGACTCATCGTCATTGAAGCCTGGTTCAGGGGCAACTGAGGGAGTCCTGGATTAGGGGGTCCCCGGACAGCCGGACTATATCCTTTGGCCGGACTGTTGGACTATGAAGATACAAGATTGAAGACTTCATCCCATGTCCGGATGGGACTCTCCTTGGCATGGAAGGCAAGCTTGGCAATACGGATATGTAGATCTTCTTCCATGTAACCGACTCTGTGTAACCCTAGCTCCCTCTGGTGTCTATATAAACCAGAGGGTTTAGTCCGTAGGACAACAGACAGTCATACCATAGGCTAGCTTCCAGGGTTTAGCCTCTATGATCTCATGGTAGATCAACTCTTGTAATGCTCATATCATCAAGATCAATCAAGCAGGACATAGGGTATTACCTCCATCGAGAGGGCCCGAACCTGGGTAAACATCGTGTCCCCCGCTTCCTGTTACCACCCGCCTTAGACGCACAGTTCGGGACCCCCTACCCGAGATCTGCCGGTTTTGACACCGACAGATCTCCTTGCGGATGGAACCCGAATAGGCGATAAACCTGGACTAGAGACTTGTGTGGTTAGTTAGGTCGTGGCCGACTCCCTCGCCAGGCTTCCGCTTGAAGGTTGCCGAGATACATGATGTGTACATGGTGGTAAGTGGCGAGAGCGTGTGTGAAGAAGTACACCCCTATAGGGTTATAAATGATCTATTCGAATAGCCGCGTGTGCGGTAAAGGACTTGTGGGTTGCCTATACAGTTCATAGACAAGTGAAAGTGGATACTCTAAAATGCACAAGATAAGCGTGAGTGCTATGGATGGCCTTCTCGTAGCGAGGCGGGATTGGATCCATAGTGGTGTATTGATTGGTGAATATGTGGACTCGTGTGCGCCACCCCAAAAGAGTTACTTAGAGACGTAGTACAGGATAGCCACAGAGTCAAAGCTGGCTTGCTGTAGTTAAACCCCACCACCCCCTTTGTTGACACTGATGCATATGTAGCTAGTTCTGATGTAAGTCTTGTTAGGTACATTCATACTCATGTTTGCTTAATTTATGTTTTTACGAAGAGACTTCAGTCTCACTAGTAGTTCCGTGTGGACGTTGATGTTTAGCTTGCTACCTCAGCTACGATCTTGTACCCCTTTCGGAGGGTCTTGTAGATAGATAGGCTTACTATCCCTCTCTCTTTTCAAATGTCTGTACTCAGACATGTTTATGCTTCCGCATGTGCTTGTTGCTTGTATGACTTGAATGCTGGGTCATCAGACCCATGTTTTTAATATCTGGCTCCTCGGAGCCTAATGAAGAAATACTTTGAGTCATGGAGTTTTGTTGTGATGACATGTTGTATTTGCACATATCAAGCATATTGTGTGTATGTTATGGAAATGCTTGGTATGTGTGGGATCCGACAACCTGGTTGTTTATTCTTAGTAGCCTCTCTTATGGGGAAATGTCTCCTAGTGCTTCCACTGAGCCATGGTAGCTTTCTACTGCCCCAGAACACTTAGGCTAGCCGGCATGTGTCCTTCTTCGTTCCTGTGTCTGTCCCTTCGGGGAAATGTCACGCGTTGTTCCTTTAAGTCCTTGTGGCTTGCTACGACTTGGGTTCATACATTGATGACCGACACGTTCGTTGCTGGGTCATGTATGCATGTCCTTGTAAGTTAGTGCCACCTTGGGTTTACGACTAGACATGTTGGCTCGGGTTCTCTGTCATATGGATGCTAGCGACACTATCATATACATGAGCCAAAAGGCGCAAACGGTCCTGGGCCAAGTAAGGTGGCACCCGCGGGGATACCGTGCGTGAGGCTGCAAAGTGATATGATGTGTTACATGCTAGATCGGTGTGACTTAGGATCGCGGTCCTGACAGCTTTGGTATCAGAGCCTGAGTGCCTGTAGGATTACCAAGCCAACTAGTCAAAGTTTTTTTGACAGAAAGACTATAAGGGAACCCCCTAAAGTATAATTGGTGCAACAAACCCAAATTGCAAGTACCATGCCTTGAACCTAGGTGGGTGGGAAGGCATCACCCCTTCCCACCACTAGGCTATGCCTTAGTCTGCTCCAACTAGTCAAAGTTGAGTCTAGAAATGATCAGTTATATAAGGGAATTGATTATGGAAGGGAATGTAAGGCTCCTTTTACTCCTTTATCTTATTTCCTTCTGATCTGAGTCACCCTCTTCTTTCTATGGGGATTAAGAACTAGGCTTCTCTTCTTTCTATCAGGATCACGTGTTACTAATCCTTAGACTTATAGGATTGATGGATTCAAGTCTCAGTTCAGTTTCTACTACTTCTGTATGTTCATAGATGGCCTTAGAACCTTAATTTTGTGATGTTGAGTGGTCATGCCACTATTTTGCAGGATGTCTCAAATCTTTTTGAGCATTTACAGATGTTATGTTGTCCGAGTCATCCCAGGTTTTGAAATAGTCTGATGCATTTGGAACTCCCTTCTTTCCGTTCCCGATGTTCCTTTGGGCTAGTTTAACTGCACTAATCGGTGAGTTGAGGTACTCTGTTGCCTCGACATATATGTTGGAGCTATTATTATGACCCTAGGTGTCTTAGAGGATCACCTAGTAATCTAGCCATGTTTTTTGTTCCTAGTGTGATGATTCTAGCCATCATTCTCGAAAGCATCCCGTGATGCCACTTAGTTAGTAGGCATTCTATTCCTAGGTTCTTTAACCCGACATTCACCCTACTTACTTCATGTTGATAGTGTTTGCTAGTTCCTTTAGGATATTAGTAACCTTTTCAATAGTCCCGAGGTCCATGGTACTTTCCTCTTCCAAATACCATGAACTACTTATGGCAGAAGTTCCTCGTTGAACCGAAAGATCACAACCAGAGTGCTCTTGATGAGTTCTTGGTTCTATGTTGTGACTCTACCAGTTCGACATGCTAGTCTATGCATCCACAACTCAGAAAATCATATGTTTCTTTGAGTTGTCCCTCTACAGATGTATTTCGACCATGTCTATCAATTGATAGTCATGTATAGTTGTGCATTCTTGTTCGTAGGTGCCTATTATTCCTATGGTCTGTCAGCCATTCTATTCCGGAATGACTAGGAGAAACAAACTCCATTACATTATCCATTTCTTGGATTGGGTCAAAGCAGTTGTATTCCGCAGATAAGAGTGCCAATCTAGCTTCTAATATGTTCTACCCTGGAGTATTGCCATCTTATGGCAAGAATGTCATGGGAATTGCACCACCTCTTATGAATTCTTAATTCAATGATACTTCTCGCCGTCATCGTTCATTCCCCGGTCTCCGTGTTATTGTAGCCGGAATGCCGACAAGTGAACCATTCTATGTGAAATCAATACTCCTAGCTACCCCGTTGCTTGGTATTTAGCGGAAAATAATTTCATTATTATTGTGTTGGTTATCGAATCATCATTCTAAGATAGATTGTGCTACCTAGTCCTTATTTCTGGTGCACTCTTCGATCAATGAGTTAGGATTATTCAATCCCTTGCTTATTTGATCATATCATCTTGCTCTGAAAAGCAAGATTTTGATCTCGAGCTTAGTAACATATTGGTGGTTCGTGATTTTTTGAATATCTTCTCGGAAGTATCACCAGGTTGTCCCCTGACCGATATGTTGAGTTCATGATCAAGTTGGTTTTCCAATAAACCACTCCTTCTCCAAGAATCCGCGTTGGATACCCTTGAGCTAGTTGGTTAAGCCAAACAATAACTTGGAGAGTTGTAAGATAAAAGCTTGCCTAGCTTACTTCATTTCAAGGGATATATTTGTGTGTGTTGAAGAAAGATGATACCTTCATCGATTGGTCCCTGTTGATCAGTTGTTGGACCTATTATCTTATCAAACTTTGATTTGGGTGTGGGCTATCCTAAAATCAAATAAAAACCAACGATGTTCGTAATGTTGTCTTACTCGTGGTTTTTCCTCGAGCATACTCCGTTATATCTTTTGTTCTGACCAATGCTATCGCCTTATTCACATAGTTGTGGAATTCCATCTTCATGGGAATCTTGATGACTTGTTGTTGAGCCCATGAGCAACATTTTTATCTCCTCCATGATTCGTGTTGAACATCCAGCTAGTGTTGGAAACTTCTAAAAGCATTATCTTCATGTACCGTTCATGAAGCATATGTTGGATGAAAGAAGTGGCTTTCTCTTATTCACGTGAATTTGGTGCAAGTTGCCGCCGTGAGTTGGAGAAAGAATGTTTTTGTTTCCTCTGGTACCATCCCAAGTCAGTCACGCATGTGCGAAGTACTCTATGGTTTGATAGGTTGGCCGCCTCCATTATATATGTGTTTCCTAGCATACCAAGCCACTGATTGACTTGTTCAAGGAGAAGAAGTTCCTTCTTAAGAGCTAATCCGGACTAATGTAAGGACTTCGTTATCCTCGATGATGGTTCCCCACCTGAACTTGGTAGTGTTTCATTGTAAGACTACTATGTGGTCATGCTTGTCTGGGACAGCGTGTTCATGTGTGTGTAGCAGAACCAGCTTGTGTTTTGGAGCTTACTACCGTAGTCCATCTCCCGAGAATCTTGCAACATCATCTTTTTGATTTGTGTTGCAAACTTTCCTTCTAGACATGCTGAGTCTGGAATATCATGCCACCAACTAGATTTGAATCTCAGGCAGATATGATGGTTCGGACATTCCCAAGAATTATAATATCGGTCTTTTGAACCGTTAAGTGGATATCATCGCCAACACACATATTCGGGAGATCCCTTATTGTAGTATCTTGAGTCAGCAATTTGGCCATTCTTCCATGAGGAGTTGGTATGGCCTTGTACATAAGTTGTTCCTTATGGGTTCCTTGAGATCCTAAAGTCAGACCTTTACTTGATGTTCCAGATACCGAATGGTATTGGGTTAAGCTGCTACATCAAGGAGAAAATTAGAAGTAGAGTGCTAAATGTCTCTCGGTCGAACATCCACATTTTGTTTCCTTGGCATCGCTAAGGTGAAATCTGAGAATGTATTGTCTTCCTTTGCATCTACAATCATCCATCATTATTCATCATGGTAGTATGATGTGTTGCCAGGATCCTTCGCACGGATGTTGGTAAGACCCTGATGAGTAAGGAAATGCTCAAGTTCTTGAGAGCACACTCAGTCACTGGGTTATATCCTCGGCATCATCTGGAATGTACTTTCTATTTGCCGAGTTGTCTTATAACTCTAGTTTTCTTTCCAAGCTGAGTACGCCATTTCTCTGAACTCTTTCTAACGATCGTTTGTGATTTTCCTTGGGCCGGTTGAGAGAGTTTCAATGATCTCTGTAACAAAAGTAATTTTTTTTCCACGTAAGGGAAGAATTCTACGAGTCACCTTCCCCGAGGTGCCTCGTTATGGAATCATGGCAGTTAACTCCTTGCTACATTGAAACCCGTACGCCATCTTACCTAAGCGTGGTAATGTTACCTACCAATTTGAACCTTTGTCATCCGCTTCTTTCCATCACCCCTGATGTGTGTTTCGTGTCTCAGCTCAAGCGATGTTTTTTTATATCTCACTCCATCAGTTGATCCTAAGTTGCTCGATCTTCGAGAAGATTGATTCATATAGAATTTATTTTGTCATCAGTGTGTTGGGTGAAGATCTCAAAAGCAAGGATGTCAAGATCAAGATGATGCGATGAATCAATATCTTCGATGAGGACAGTCGGATTATGAAGATTGTGCTAGCTATTGGGGATATAACTATTGGGTTAACCCACACAAGAGGGGCCGGGTTAAGCCCCTGGCGGTTCATCAAGACAAGCCCATGAAGATTCTTAAGATGGTAGTCCACTACGCAGACTCGTTGAGGGCCTGAAGCCCGAAGATGACTTAAGGCCCGAACAAGTGTAAACCGCCGTATATGTGTAACTTGTATTATAAGGCATGTACGGTTAAGTTACCGAGCCGGACACATTGTTTATGAGTCGTTCGGGACTAGCCGCTGGGCGTCGACTTGTGTATATAAAGAGATGACCCGGTGGCGACTTAGGGCAAGAAACGACATATCGAAAGCTAGGTCAAGCGTATTTGCTCCCTAGTAATTGAAACATCAGCAATACCACCTCAAACTGGATTCGGCCTTTACCTTCACCGCAAGGGGCCGAACCAGTATAAACTCCTTGTGTCCTTTGTCCCGTTTAACTCCTTTAAGCTAACCCTGTTGCGATGGCTCCACGACTAATTCCTTTTGCTAGGACATCTCCCGTGAAAATTCCACGACAGCTGGCGCCCACTATGGGGCCAGCGCACGGTGGTTTCAAGTTCTTATAGGGTAGCTTCGAAGGGATCAAGGGATGCACTATGGGCTGGATGACCAAGAGTCGTCGCGGCAAGCTCTACATCGATGACATAGGTTGGGGCCCCGAGGCCAGCTCAATGGAGTATGGTTACTAGGCCCGCTTCGGCAGAATCCACGTCTTCATCGGCAAGATCGGTGAACCGGGCCCTGAGCCGGACATCTGCACCGACATCATCGAGACGGCTCAGCGTGCACGACCCGCCCGGGTTCAACCCGCCGTGAAGCATGCCTTCGTCTTCATTGTATCAACTGCAAGACGGCATGCTTGGGGGCTGTTTCGATGGTGGTAGTATTCCGGACCCCTATGAGCCGCCAAATCGGGTTGCAATTTTCATGGCCGGTACACAGCCAGGGCAGAATTCTTGGGCTGCAGCGGTAATGGTTTCCGAGTCAACAACGGCGACGGCGGCCGGGGCAGGAGGCCCTGTGCGCACGCCGGCTTGGGTCTTGTCCGACTTATTGGACACCTTGACAACATTGTTAATAGTAGAGATTAATCCGAAAAATCAAGCTCAGCATAACGCGGAAGTTGCAAAACTGTGAGATGAGATAGCTCAGGCTAAGGAAGATCTGGCAGCTAAGGACGCGAGGATGACTGCAGAGCGAGCTGCTCTGCATGCTCATGCACAACAGATCCAGGCTGATTACTTCCGGCTCTCGTTGGACCAGAACGCATCAAATGAAGTCATGAGGAGAAGGCATCGGACTCGTCTGCCTTTGGTTTACGAGGCGAGGAACCTCTTCAACACACCTGGTGCACGGACCAGTGACCCGCCAGGGGTAAATCGAGTGATAGCCGTGGCTGGGACATTAGTGCTGGCTCAACCACGCGCAGCGGATCTGCCTCGTCTGAATAATATCCCACCACAATATGTGACGACGCCACCGGGTCATTATTCTAACCCTTTGGATAATATGATCGTTGCGGCAACACGATTGGCGGCTCCCCCAGTTGAAGGCAAGTCTCCAGCTGCGATTGAAACGCGGAGGGCTAGAGAGCTTCTTCAGACGGCATCGGTACAACAGGAGGCTTATTCTCACAGTCGTGAGAGGAGTCATTCAACCCCTCGGCCAAGCCGGAGTTACAGTAGACACATTGACTCACCAGCCGTTTCAAGCCGTGACAGACACCATGACCAGCCTCATGGACATGACCTGGAGCGAGGTGGTGCTAAAGCTCTGGATTTGGTGGACCAGTGCAGAGCACGTCGGGAAGCCGATCTGGCGGCTCAGCGAGGGGCTCATCAACGTTCTCCGGTTTATCCAACAACTTTGGTGGAGACAGGGGTAACCTCTAGAACCTTGGGAGTGCCATGTTTGGTGCCAGCTTTGCGTAACGTGCGTTTGCCTAAGGATTTCAAGGGTCCTCGTAAGGTGCCTAACAACATAGCTGACTTACCCCCTGAAGCATGGGTAGAGAGTTATGAGATGGCAATGGAGCTGTTGGATGTTGACGATGTTGCATGTGCTAAGTACTTCACGATGACGTTGGAACGGACGACCCGCACTTTGTTGAAAGGGCTGCCTGCTAACTCCAGAATTTTAGAAGCCTGGTCCATCCAGAATTTTAAAGATACATGCAAGCAGCCTATGTCAATTGTGGATCTGGATTCCTGCATCCAAGAAGAAGGCGGGTCAACAAACCATTGGGTGTGTCGGGTCTCGACTATCCTGCATTCGTCGTATCATATCAATGCCAGCTCAGCGGTCTTGATGTTAGAGAAGAATTGTTGTTTTATGCCCCTTAAGCAGAAGTTAGGGTGGCTCAAACGTCACTGCAATGACATGGGGAGATGATGGAGGCAATGGTTAAGTATGCCGACTCTGATGGTACCAAGGACCCTGAGTCTGATGAAAAGCCGGGAAAGGGAAAGAAGAGTAGCGGTAACACAGGGTAGCAGCATAACCCGGTGAATCAGGGAGGCAACGGTAAGGGCAGCGCTGATTATAATTTGGATTTTGTGGCTAACACCAATACACAGAGTAATGGGCAGCGTCGTAAGGGAAAGCCACCTCCACGGATTGGGGGGGGGGTCAGGCTTCGATCTTGAGCGGCAGCTGAACATGGCCTGTCCAAGGCATGGCACATAGGAAAGGCCGTCCACTCACCTCTGGAAAGATTGCTTCATTATGAAGGAGTACAGAAATTCCAATCTTTTTCAAGACAATCATGGGCCGGGCGGCGGCTCAGGTTCCGGCTCTCACAGTCTAGGTTATAGCGGCGGCGGCTCTAATTCCGGTTTTCAAGGCCAAGGTAATCAGGGTGGTTACAACCAACAGAGCAATCAGGGGAATCAGCAGCAGCAATCTGGTTATTAGAGTAACTGATACGTCTCCAACGTATCTACTTTTCCAAACACTTTTGCCCTTGTTTTGGACTCTAACTTGCATGATTTGAATGGAACTAACCCGGACTGACGCTGTTTTCAGCAGAATTACCATGATGTTATTTATGTGCAGAAACAAACATTATCGGAATGACCTGAAACTTCAAGGAGCAACTTTTTGGAAAATATAAAAATACCTGCAGAAGATGAAGGCCAGGGGGGCCACCACCTCTCCACGAGGGTGGAGGGCACGCCTGCCCTCCTAGGGCATGCCCCCTACCTTGTGGGCCCCCTGATGCCTCTCTGACTCGAACTCCAACTCCATATATTGTGTTTCGGGGAGAAAAAAATTAGAGAGAAGAATTCATCACGTTTTACGATACGGAGCCGCTGCCAAGCCATAAAAACTCTTGGGAGGGCCGATCTGGAGTCCGTTCGGGGCTCCGGAGAGGGGAATCCGTCGCCATCGTCATCATCAACCATCCTCCATCACCAATTTCATGATGCTCATCGCCGTGCGTGAGTAATTCCATCGTAGGCATGCTAGACGGTGATGGGTTGGATGGGATCTATCATGTAATCGAGTTAGTTTTGTTAGGGTTTGATCCCTAGTATCCACTATGTTCTGAGATTGATGTTGCTATGACTTTTCTATGCTTAATGCTTGTCACTAGGGCCCGATTGCCATGATTTCAGATCTGAACCTATTATGTTTTCATCAATATATGAGTGTTCTTGATCCTATCTTGCAAGTCTATAATCATCTATTGTGGTTTATGATCCGTTAACCTCGAAGTGACAATAATCAGGATGCTTACCCGTGATGACTGTAGTTTGAGGAGTTCATGTATTCACTATGTGTTAATGCTTTGTTCCGGTTCTCTGTTAAAAGGAGGCATTAATATCCCTTAGTTTCCGTAAAGACCCCGCTGCCACGGGAGGTTAGGACAAAAGATGTCATGCAAGTTCTTTTCCATAAGCACGTATGACTATATTCGGAATACATGCCTACATTACATTGATGAACTGGAGCTAGTTCTGTGTCACCCTAGGTTATGACTGTTACATGATGAACCGCATCCGGCATAATTCTTGTCCGTTGCTATTGCTTGACAATCTTGTATCAGAAATAGAAATAGAATGCCTGCAGATTCCTGCTTAGTCCTGTGTCACCCTATGAGCTTACCAAAAACATTGCGTAAGAGCCCATATTGTCTTGTCTTCTCCTGTTTATTGAATGCCTGCAGATTCCAGCTTAGTCCAGTGCACGTGCACTCTTATGATTATTCACGTGAAGAAGAGGAAGACAAGACAATAATAATAAGAGTGCCTAGGGCTTTGGTGCCTTTTCCTTCGAGCTTTGGCTCGATGAGCCCCTCAAAAGTCTCCTCGCCATTTTCTGAAAAATTATGAATTTTTTAGTAACTTCAAAATAAAAGTAAACCAAACTCAATAATATTGATAGCAACTACTCCTACAAGTGCCTAGAGCCTATATCATGCATCAAAACTACTTGGAACCATATAAATTTGACATGCAAACTCAAGAACAGGGTCACCTAGCAACAAAAATTTGCAATGAATAAAGCACTAGAACAAAAACTAATTGGACCAATGGAGGAGTCACATACCAAGGAACAATCTCCCCAAGCAGTTTTGTGAGAGGTGCTTTGAGCGAGGAGCTCGAAAATGGCAGCAAGATGAGCTAGAACTCGTGCTTGAACTGGATATTCGTGTTTGTGGGAGGAAGATGAAGTGTGTGGGCGCAGGAATAAGTGGAGGACGGCCACCGTGGGCCTATGAGGCAGGGGGCGCGCCCAGCGAGGTAGGGCGCGCCATCCACCCTCGTGGGCAGGTGGTTGACCCCCCTGCTGTATTCTCAGTGCCAAATATTCTAAAATATTCTAGAAAAATCATATTTAAATTTCAGGGCATTTGGAGAACTTTTATTTTTGAGGTATTTTTATATTGCATGGATAATTAGATAAGAGAGAGAAAAATATTTATGTTTATTTTATTTAATATGAATAACAGAAAGTAAAAGTGGGGTACAGAAGGTTGTGCCTTCTAGTTTCATCCATCTCATGATCATCAAAAGGAATCCACTAACAAGGTTGATCAAGTCTTGTTAACGAACTCATTCCGAATAACATGGAACCGGAGAAATTTCGAATAACACTATGTTACCTCAACGGGGATATGCACATCCCCAATAATAATAATATCATATTTCTTCTTGATAGTAGGAAGAGGAAATTCAAAACCTCCAAATATAATCGATGGCATTTTTCCAATAGAGTTGATACTATGAACTTGAGGTTGTTTCCTCGGAAAGTTTACCGTATGCTCATTACCATTAACATGAAAAGTGACATTGCCTTTAGTGAAATCAATAACAGTCCCTGCAGTATTCAAAAAGGGTCTTCCAAGAATAATAGACATACTATCGTCCTCAGGGATATCAAGAATAACAAAGTCCGTTAAAATAGTAACGTTTGCAACTACAACAGGCACATCCTCACAAATACCGATAGGTATAGTAGTTGATTTATCAGCCATTTGCAAAGATATTTCAGTAGGTGTCAACTTATTCAAATCAAGTCTACGATATAAAGAGAGAGGCATAACACTAACACCGGCTCCAAGATCACATAAAGCAGTTTTAACATAATTTCTTTTAATGAAGCATGGTATAGTAGGTACTCCTGGATCTCCAAGTTTCTTTGGTATTCCACCCTTAAAAGTATAATTAGCAAGCATGGTGGAAATTTCAGCTTCTGGTATCTTTCTTTTATTTGTAATAATATCTTTCATGTACTTAGCGTAAGGATTTGTTTTGAGCATATCAGTTAATCGCATATGCAAAAAGATAGGTCTAATTATTTCAGCAAAGCGCTCAAAATCCTCATCATCCTTTTTCTTGGATGGTTTGGGAGGAAAAGGCATGGGTTTTTGAACCCAAGGCTCTCTTTCTTTACCATGTTTCCTAGCAACAAAATCTTTTTTCTCATAACGTTGATTCTTTGATTGTGGGTTATCAAGACCAACTGGAGGTTCAATTTCTATGTCCACTACAAAAAAAGACACATCCGTGACATTTTGGGCTGAACGAAATTTTCTCTGTCATACATATGACACTTCTATGATGAGAATTGTGACAAAACCCAGTATCATCATAGATGTGGTGGGCTCCTACTTCTATGACAAAAAATCATGACAGAAAATGGGCTTTTCGTCCTGGGCGGGCCGGAGACGCAGCTGGATGACATTCTCTGGGCCGTCCATGACGGAAAAAAACCGTGGTAGAAGCAAGGGCGAGGAAAAATTCGGGGAGTTCCCAGTTATGGTGGGAGGTCGGGGGCCGAGCGATGCACATTTCCCTCGTACACGTACGCGCGTGTGTGCGAGGCGTTGGCTCTAATTGAACCCGAGCGAGGCGTTGGGCTCTAACTGAACCCGAGCGATTGCACTGCAGGCTACGCGTTACTGAACCCGAGCGATCGGTCGATGGCTGTTAACTGAACCCGATCGAGCGATTCCTTCGCTACTGCTGCTAACTGAAGCCGATCGATGTTGCCTCTGGATGAACAGTGAGCATTGAGGGGGGGGTTGGATGAACAGTTCCCGGTGGGGATGGATGAACAGGACCCCGTGATGTTGCCTCTGGATGAACAGGACCCCAATCGATCGAACCGGTTGGGGCTAGATGAACAGGACCCCCTGGAGGGCTGGATGAACAGGACCACCCCATGGAGGGCAGGATGAACAGTAGACGATGGAGGGCAGGATGAACAGTAGCCCGTGGAGGGGTGGTTGAACAGGAGCCCGTGGAGAGGGCTGGTTGAACAGTAGCCGGTGGAGTAGCGCGCGGTGGAGGCTGGATGAACAGGAGCCCGTGGATGAACAGTCGTAGGTGGAGGCTGGAGGAGGTCGACGGTGGGTGAACAGTAGCTCGTGGAGGCTGGAGGGGGTCGATGGTGGAGATGAACAGTATCTCGTGGAGTCCCGTTTTGTGATACGCCACACCCCTCCTATCGGGGATATACCCCGCGGCATAACCCGGCCGGACTTGGCGATTCACTGGCGACCCGCACTGGCCAGACGGTTTACAAACAACCTGACTAAAACTTATGATTCACTGGTAACTCGGCGGGCGGGACACACAGATGACAAGGCCCAAGGCCCAGAAGGCCGGTTTATATTATGGTGGGCCGGTTTAAGAGGAAAGGCGTGAGGAATATTTGTCTTACAAGGAGTTAAGACCTGGACTTCTATCCGGTTTCTATTAGAAGGTAGACTAGTCCTAATCCTAATAGGACTCCACATGTAACCCGCCCCTTCAACATATATAAGGAGGGGAAGGGCTCCCCAAAGAGGGGGGATGCAAGAAGAGACAATCTTAAGGCTAGACACAACTAGAAGAGAGCCGGTTCACGGCGACTCCCTCATGAGCATAATGAGACTTAGCCACAAACAGCATGTAGGGCTATTACTGGATGATGTTTCCCGGGGCCCGAAGCTGTCTAAACCCTTGTCTTGTGTTGCGTCTCTCGATTCCGATCAACCCCTTCAAGCTACCGCGTAGATGCGTTGCCTCACGACTAAGTCCTCACACTAGGACATCTGCCGTGACAATTCCACGACAGTTGGCGCCCACCGTGGGGCCCGTGCACGGTGATGTTGAGTTATTGGAGGGATTTTCCTAGGATTCGCGAGAAGCTTGCAATCATCAGGATGATGAAGAACCGGCGTTGAAAGCTCCACATCAAGCAACAGATCTTATGTGTTTGCTATAAAAATTTCACAGTCAAACGAGCCGTCGAAACAAAGTTTAGAAAGATCAAGTTGAGGAGAAGGGTCCGTCGTTTGAGCCACCAGACGCGATGCAGCGAAACCAACGGGAGATTAATTTCGGATTAAACGCGCGCCCTACAAGCTGTCAAATCCTAGGTTCCATCGACCGGCAAAAAGAAATTTTGCTTCCTAATCCGCCGAGTTCCACAAGTTCGTGCTGCCGGGTTGCAGATCAAGTATTATGTCAACAGAAATGTTAACGCCTACACGTGTGAGCATTTGCATCTCGCCCACACGCGTGGATCCACGTCCGTTCATGAGCGCACGAATCTTGGCATGTTTCTAGTGCCACGTAGGACTGGCCTGGTGTGTGGGCGTTCACCCGGTCGCCCACACGGTCGTTTCACCACACAGGAGGGGCTGGTGTGTGGGTGTTCAGTAGTTCGCCCACACGCCACTTTGCACGCACACACAAGGGCTAGTGTGTGGGCATTTGCCATCTTGCCCACACGCCCGTCTCCTCTCCCACACCCAAGCTGCTAGTTGCCATGTGTTTTGCAGTGCACATGGCAACTGCCCCTAGTGTGCTTTATAAGCAGGTGGCAACTCTCTTTTTTACCCGAGTTGCCATGTGTTTTGCAGGGTACACGGCAACTGCCTAGTGTGCACGTAAGCAGATGGCTATTCTCTTTTACCGGGTTGCCATATGTTTTTGCATGGTATATGACAACTGCCCTAACATGCATGTAAGCAGATGGCAACTCTTCCTTTTTACATGGCAACTGTCCTAGCATGCTTGTGAGCACATGGAAACTCTCTCAACTGCCTAGTGTTAGTATGTGGCAACTCCTAAAGTTATGAAATCATGGCAACTACATTAGATCAGACCATACATGGCAACTGCAGTTGTCCGACATGGCAACCGTAGTTCAGCGACATGGCAACTGCAGTTAAACGAACATGGACGAGGGTCTGGACCATGGCAACTGCGGGCGCGCGGTGACCATCACGCGTGGCGTGCGGGACCAGGAGGTACGAGGCCTGACATACGAGCGTGTGGGCGTTATCAATTTTGCCCACACGCACGCGTGTGAGAGGGATCGGGAGGGAAAAAAAAAGGTGTGGGCATTACTTGTTTTGCCCACATATAGGTGTGTGGATTGTTTCTCTTACACATCACACAAAATGTGCGGGCGGACTCACTAACGCCAACACTTGTGGCACTTACCGGCATCCTATGTCAAAAGCTACTACCGAGTCAACAACCATCAGGACAAGCACGGGGGAATCGAATCGGACTCTGCGGCCTCATTGCTTCCGCCTCCGCCACTGGGCTCCACCCATGCCAGTGCGCTTCCGCCGGTCGCCGTACCTCGATTGAGCTGCCTCTGAGCCGCCGCGCCTAAGCAGAGAAGCATCACCTCAAACCACCTCTACTGCTTTCGCCGCCACGGCCGTGAGCCGCTCTCGCTGAGTCGCTGGGGGCCTTAGCCGCCTCAGATGGCTATGCTTCGCCCTTGTACCGCCGCACCAGCTCACCTCCTCCCCACATCGGTTGCTCCGCACGAACGTTGTTACGTGCCGCCGCGGCCGTGAGTCGCCTCGCCGTTGCTGCTGTGCGCCGCTCTCACTGCCGCTCTGAACCGCCCGGCCTCCACAGGCCACGCTGCGAGCCCCCGCATGGATCCACAGCCTAGCCCATCGCTCCTCCGTGAGCTGCCATCATGGTTTGCTGCCCTCACCTCACTGACTCGTCGTCTGCTGTGAGTGGCCATCACCCTTGCCGACCCTCGTTCCATGCCGCCCTGCCTGGCTGCTACTGCCGTGGCCCCCACGGACCCGGCTGCCTGTGAGCCGGGTCACGGTGCACCTCTTGTGTCGACGATAATGCAATCAGGGCATTGTTTTCTTTCAGTTCTAGTGCCCCCAGTGTTCAACTAAACTTGGCTCTACGATTTAGCATGGGTACAGTTCTGAGGATGAAAGGAAGTACTATTTTTTAATGATAAAATGACAAGGAGTTCTGCAAACCGCCGGCCGCCCTCAAGCCGCTTGCCTCCATCGACAAGTCAACACTGGCCGCCGGTGCCTGCCTCCTGCTGGCTTTGTAAAGCAGTGCTCAATCCCAGCAGAAACCTATGGAAGAGACGAAGGAACAAGAGAAACAGAAATCCTAGCTCATAAACTGATGCTGATACTGTTCGCATGGAAAACTAAAGCTATAATCATATACCACGGTCACGGTCAGGTGCTAAGTCGAAAGTACTGCTGCCACCGCATGCACGTTTTACAAAGAAGGGAGAAAGACAGAGGAAGTTCACGTGAGTGCTGTGCTACATCACATCAGCAGAATTCCACATATGTATACTAATCAGCGTTACCCAACGCCAGTATCCGCGTTCATCCGACAAAAAACATCAGAATAATTATTTATGACAAAGGTATTGTTATACCGTGGACATGGAGCGCGTGCCAGCATAATTTTACACTGGCGTTCCTCCGGCCCATGCTGCTCGACGGATACACGTGTAGATCACTGCCCCCATTGTTCGGTTTACATCTGTCCACGCATGCAGCCGATTCGTTGTCCACGCCGGCTTACAAACGTCACGGCCGACTCACCCGTCCGCACCGGCTTACTGCACTGCGGCCGGTTCACCCGTGATTGATTTCAGTTTCATCCGGTGATCATCAAGTCCGTGGCAGATAATTTCCAGCGTAGCATATCAGGTGAAATCCATCTAAATCTAGTTTGGTCAATATTGTTTTTGTCAAAGAACAATTACCTTGGTTTGTATTTTCTTTATATGCAGGAAAATTATTTCAATGTGGCATTGTATCGTGGATGATTGTTCTTGCCGTGCCGCTCAATAGAAGCGCCTAAATTGCCGCTCTTGCAGACCAATCTATATCAGCATATCAGGGTCACACCCGTTCATGCAAGCTGTTCGATAGGCGTGTACAAACCGCCGCCATGTGGTCCGTTCTATATTATCAGCCGCCATCCACACCTGTCTGCGTGAGTTGTGTATTGAGTATAACACTAGTCACTGCTTGGGTAGCCTGATTTTCTTTCAAATTGGATGCAAATTATCAGCAACCGCCGTCTGCACTGGATGGATCAATGGGCAGGCACGCAAGTCACCGCCACTACAGTGTGGTTAATTTCAAATAGCCAGTTGGAAGGGACCATTGGCCGAGTTGCTGACACGGCTCATACGGGATCATTTACAACCCGCCGCAGTCACCTCAACCTTCTGTGGATTCACATCGTGCTATCAATACCAATGATATACAACTTATGCCGGTTTATATCATGTTCAAATATGGAGAATCTCAAAGCCAACTCCTCGAGTCACCTTGAGACTCGGGGGCTACGATGACATGACTCAGCAAATCTTGCCAGTTTCAGCAAATTTAAAAACCCCAGGACGATGAAAGGAAAGATAACCTGGTTCCGGAGGCTACTGTTATGTTGATGAAAATTTAAAGGTCGTCAGAAAATTTCTGGCTTAGAAAGTATATGACAGTTACAAAATCCCGGTTTAATGAAGAAGTTTCGGGTCATCAGGAAGGATTCTGGTTTAAAATCCGGCTCAAAGGAAGTCAGTCTCACTAAAGCTCTCAAATACGGTTTAAGAATTTCCGGTTCAAAAAGAATTAAGTTCTCGCAAGTTTGAGTTTAAAAGGCCGTCAGAAAATTTCCGGCTGAAAATGAAGATTACGGTTTACAATCCGGTTCAAGGATAATATGTCTCCCACAAAGCTCTGACACTCTCAATATCCGGTTCAAAATCCTGGTTCAAGAAGAATTTATCTCTTGCAAAAAGTTAAAGGCTGCCGAAGAGGACCTATTGCCATGACACGTGGTTCAAACATGGGTTATCCTGCCTTATTGGCTTATCATATTATTGATCACATGGGGGCTTCTATTTATAAAGCGGAGTTCTGATTACATATTGATCCGACTATCATGCCAATATTGTCACAAGAGCACAACTCTGGTTACTTCGGCAATCCGGCTATCAAGCCAATATTATCATAAGGGGCCAAAGAGAGTCTGTTGCACAGCATAGCTCAAACATGGGTATCCCTTGAGCACAACTCATAATACCACTTGGGGGCTATGTTTGAACCATAGTCACACCTCTTGATCAGCATAAGGCCACCAGGGAAATCACTTGGGGGCTTGGTCGTATTCGAACCATAGCTACACCTCTTGATCGGCGTAAGGCCACCAGGGAAGTTACTTGGGGGCTCTTTGCTTCGCAATGAACTAAGAGTATGCACCCTTGTAATAGGCTATCAAGCCAGGCTTGGAAGCCAGGTGTACGCACCTAAAACCCCGGATTAACCTGCCTTCTTTAAGTAAGTCACTCCGCCCAGGTAAACCTGGTACGACCCACGAACGTTTGACAGTCAATCTCATAGACCCTGAACTTGTCAAAGTTAAAACGTGATTGGTTAAAGATTGAGGTCCATCTTAAGAGGCTTTGTGAAATGGTTAATTCAGTGGCCTGGCAGCCCATGAAAAGCCTCGATTTGGAGCCTCGCAGCTCGTAAAAAGCCTTGCATGTTCTTTTTGAGTTCTATTTGCCATGTTTTTTCACCTTTGTTGAGGTTCATAATATCTTCTGATAAACCGGCGTCCTTGACCCGGCTTGGCTTTCAACTACAAGTTGTCAATACATGATCAGTTATAATTCGGTGTTCATTAACCCGGTCTGGTTTTGACTAACAAGTCGCCAGTGTTAAAAGGAAAATCCGGTGTTTATTATATCCCGGTACGGTTTATTATCATAATCCGGCAAATTAAGGAAGGAGTTCTCAATACTCAAGATTGGGGTTACCACCCTCACTACAAGAATTGGTTAAACCAACGAGGTGATTCAATGTCACAGGTATCATCTATTTCATATTTGATTATCTTCAATTACAACTTTGGTTATAAACCCTAGATATTTATATGGGCATTATGACCCGCCCTGCGGAAACCGCCAAGGATTCTTGTGATCTACTTGTGTGCAAGATAAGAATGCATCCGGGTGGCTACCCACCTTGGCTTTCGATGTTAAGTCGCCAGGGCATATGTTATTTACACTTTGTGCAGGATTTGCAGAATTATGACATATAAATTCAAGCTCATCATCCAAATTGATGCTTGAAAAGGGTTATCCATTTCGGATTTTCTCAAAAGCTATCAGCCGCCGGGTTATAAAAATTCCGGCTTACAATGAATGCGCATTAAGTCGCCATCGGCCAAGAGCCGCCGAGTATTTAAACTCCGGATTTACTTATCAACTGGTAAGGTATTTATATCTTTCATAGCCAAAAGTGGCTAGATTTTCATGATGATATTGAATGATTGAGGTTTTTAAAACGGATTATATTATTCAAATCTTCAAATAGCCAAACATGGCTGGATTTTATTATTATTATGGTTATCAATAACCAGTATTATGATTAAGGTTTTCAAAGTCGCTTCAGCGTGATGGTTATTATTTATCAATGGATATGATTTATTCTACAAAGGAATAGTCCTAAGTCGTTGCAGGCTTACGACCCGTTTCGACCGTAGGAGGTCCGTTTCCTCCGTTTTGCGGTACGCCAGACCCCTCCCGATCGACAGGACCCCGTTCCGAACGTAGGAGGTCTGTTTCCTCCGTTGTGCGGTATGCCAGGCCTCGTTTCCATCGCCTGTTCCATCCAAGCCCTCCCGATGAACACGACCACGCATTCCGTTCCGACCCAGCCGGTTCGCTCCCATGCGTTTGTTGCCTCCCCATGAACACGAGCATTCCGCTGCCTCCCCATGAACACGACACATTCCGTTGCCTCCCCATGACCACGACGACGATGATGTTTCTCCGTTCCGACCCAGCCATGTACACGAGCCCTGGCCGTACGTATGCGCGAGTAGGCATTCGAGACCCTGCGCGTATGTACACATATGTGGCTGTATTTTCTTTCTTGCACCCTGGCCGCTGTACGTACATGTACATGCTACGTGCGCGCCTCTACTACGACACGTGCGCGCCTCTACATAACCAGTATGTACGTACACGTTCATGACCAGAATGACAACGCTACGTACGCTTTGACTAGGTGGGTCCCGACTGTCAGGCACTTCCTTGCCTGCGAAGATGTAGCTGGTGGATCCCAGCAGTCAGGGGGCGAATCATTTTTTTTGCCCGGACGCACTTCCTTGCGTGCGAAGATGCAGCTGGTGGGTCCCAGCAGTCAGGGGGAAGCATTTTTTCACAAAATACGGTGGTCCGTCTGCTGGGTCCCGCTATCAGGTGGAGGAATAATTATTTTGCATGTAATAAGGAGGCACTTCCTTGCGGCGGCCGTGGACCCAGCTGTCAGCCTCTCCACGTACAGTCCACGTCCGATGGAAGCCGTTCCTTGACCACGTTGACCATGCCGCACCGAGAGCACCAGGGCGGTGGACGAAGGCAAGGCCTAGGAAGGGGGCGACGCGGAGCCGGGCAAGACGCGGCAGTGGATGCCCACGTGTAGAGGAGTACGAGGGTTCACTGGTTCGCCGCGGTGTGAGGCTGCCGTCGCCGCAGAATAACAGGGGGTGTGCGTGAGTAGAGGGATGGCCTGGCCAGCGGTGGGAGTAGTAGGGGGCGGTGATGCCTCTGCCGCATCGCAGCTGGCCACGGGAGGCAGGAGCACGAGGCACGACCGGCCCTGGTTTGGGCGGCTCGAGCAAGAAGACCAGAGGTTGAAGAAGCACTACGGCCGTTAGATGGACATCGTACGGTCACTAGAGCTAGAATCGTGCATATTGACTAAGTTGACAAAGCCCTCCGTCCCCATCAACTTAGTGGGCCTACAAGTCAGCCTGCCACTATACTGGGTCCCAGATAACAGGGGGAGTATTCATTTTTTTGTGCGTAATAAGGAGGCACTTCCTTGCGTGCGAAGATATAGCTGGTGGGTCCGAGCTGTCAGCGGCGGTAACGTTTTTTTCGCAAAGTACAGAGGCCCTTTCGGTGGGTCCCTGATGTCAGGTGGAGGAATCATTATTTTACGCGTAATAAGGAGGCATTTCCTTGCGTGCGGCCGTGGACCCAGCTCTCGGCCTCTCCACATGAAGTCCACTTCAGATGCATGTCGGTCGTTGACCAGGCCGCGCCGAGAGCACCAGGGCGGTGGACGACGGCGAGGCCTAGGAAGGGAACGACATGGAGGCAGGGAAGACTTGGCAGTTGTTTCCCATGCGGAGGGGAGTACGACTGTACGAGGGTTTACTGGTTCGTCTTCCGAGAATAAGAGCAGGTGTGGGTGAGTAGAGGGATGGCTAGACCAGCGATGGGAATATGGTGGGGCGATGAGGCCTGCGCGGCACCCGAGCCGGCCATGGGGAGGAGGGAGCAGGCAGTCCTGCCGGCGCCTGTTTGAACGGTTGGAGCAGGAAGAGCAGAGATTGAAGAAGCACGACGGCCGTTGGATGTCCATCCAACATTCACTACTTGTGCGTCAACCTTTTTTTAGGAAAGCCTCAAATCTGTGGAAAACAACATACAACCCATCTGCCATTATTTCTAATAATTTACAGCCCACTTGCTAATTATTAAGGTTTTTTTGGAGCCCATATTCTTTTTGTTAGCATTACAGCCCATATTGTGGCCACGGTTAAAAAATTATACGAAATTTTGCATATTTCGGTGCGGTCCGAACTGTTTTTAATCCCGAAATTTCGACTCACATTCAAACTCATTTAAAAAATAAATGTATATCAATATAAAATCCAAAAAATTCTCCACTCATAAAAATTAATGTAAGCTCAAATCTCGAAATGAAAAAAAGATATTTGAAACTAATTGCCAGTTTGATGTGTTTTAAAAATGTACAACCCCTTTCTCATTACTGATGGGCCATTTTCTCGGCCAGCCGAATGAAAGCTCTCCTCGTATTGAAAGATTTGCAGCCCAACAGGCCTGACAAAGTGACTTACTTGGCAAATCACAAAAAATGGGTTGTGGTCGTGGACCCAGCTGTCAGCCTCTCCACATACAGTACTCTTCCGACGGAATGTCGTTGACCACGTTGACCACGCTGCGCCGAGAGCACCAAGGCGGTGGACGACGGCGAGGCCTAGGAAGGGGACGACACGGAGCTGGGGAAGACGCGGAAGTGGATGCCACACGGAGAGGAGTACGAGGGTTCACTGGTTCAGTTGTGGTGTGAGGCTGCCGTCGTCGCTGGGCCTGGCTAGCGGTGGGAGTAGTAGGGGGGCGATGAGGCCTCATCGACAGCACAGCCGGCCACTGGAGGCAGGAGCAGGCGGTCTCCCCGGCGCTGGTTTGGGCGACTGGTGCAAGAAGAGCAGCGATTGAAGAAGCAGCAGGACCGTTCGATTCAAATCCAACGGTTACTGCTGCTTGAATCGTTTGTTGACTAAGTTGACAAGCCCTGCATACGCGTCAACTTAGTAGGCCCATAGGTCAGCCTCCCAACCGGTGCACCCCAGATGTCAGTGGGAGGAATCATTTTTTTCATAATAAGGAGGCAGTTGATTTCGTGCAGCCAGGCCAGCGGAGGGAGTAGGGTGGGCTGGGGAAGCCTACGTGGCATCACAGCGGGCCACAAGAGGAGGGAGCAGGCAGTCCTGCCGGTGCTAGTTTAGGCGGCTGGAGTAGAAAGATCAGAGATTGAAGAAGCACGTCGGTCGTTGGATGGACATCCAACACTAACTGCTGCTAGAATCGTGTGTTCACCGACAAAGCCTTGCGTAAAAAAGTCAGCCTCGAAATCTGTGGCGTGTACAGCCCATTTGCTATTATTTTTATAATTTTTACTCATTTTCTAATTCATATGGAATTTATTGCAGCCCGTTTGCCATTTTTAGAATTGCTGGCCATTTTCTGGTCAGTACCAGGGTCAAAAATTAACTAAATATGTGGGGAATTTTGAAAATTCGCAAACTTTTGCTGGGGAACGAAATATTCTTAATCCAAAAATTAATAGCCATACTAAAACAAATTTAAAAATAAAGTAGTACTATGTCATGTTAAATCCAATGAAATACGTATAAGATATCAGTGAAGAACAAAAACAAAAAAAGAAACTTATATCCCATTTGCTATAATTTTTTTGGAATTTTCAACCCCTTTCGATATTACTTTTAACAGACATTGACCATACTCTTAAGCCAGGCTGGAATGCATCCCTCCCCATCTTGAAAGATTTGCAGCCCAGTAATTCAGAGAAAAAAAATAAGCCTAGCTTGGGTATTCTTCAAAAAGAAATACTAGGCTACCTATTTTCCCAAAGAACTGGTGCATGAGCATTTAGCTTTATTTATTTATTTACTTATTTATGTTTAGGGGACCATGAGCATGTACCTGGGCCGGATTCATGTGAGAGCCTCCCTTCCAGTTAATTATGGGCTTCTCTATTGGGCCTTCATCAGTGGGCTGCATGTTATCAACAAGTGGAAAATGTGTTCCGAGTTTCAAAAATAAATGTGTTCCGTACGATAAATAGTATGCGCTACGTATGGTACGGGGCACTACAGGATCGAACCGTGCAACGACTTCCAAAACATTGTGTTTGTCGTTCTAACAACACATTTATTCAACCAATAGACAAATTATACTACTGATTGTACATTGAAAACAGCAGCAGCAGCAACCAGGGTTGGGGGTGCAACAGAAGCAGTAAGCAGGCCAGAAGAGTGAAGACGCAGCTCTCTCTTCCAAACCAAACATCAGCCATCATTACAAAAGGGCTACCAAAAAAGAACAAGTGTATGCATCAAACAAAATAAAGATCCTACTACACCAAGTGTATGCATCTAACTAACTGGTTCAGTTAGACGTTACTATTTATTAAGCTGTGGAGATTGGCTGACAGCTTGAACCAAATGGGTGCCTGACGGGGGAAACTCCGGCCAGCAGGTAGAAGTCTTATACTTGCTACCCTCTCTCCTACTTTGGGCTGGAGAGCATGGCGGCACATATCAGGGTATGGTGCATGCAGAGACGCATGGTACGCTGTGTACACACAGTTTTGCCTGATGAATGAAACCGCGCTTCCATCATGATGCTTGCCGTCGGTTATCTCCTGGTTAATCGGATAATTCAGTCCGATAAATAGAGAACGTGTACCAAGGCTACTTACCAGCCTCCAGTCAAAAATTCCTGAAGGCCCAGAGAAGCCGGGATCCTGCTCAAAGACCTTGAAGTGACTGTGATTGTATTCCGCGAAACAACACGTCCGGTACGTGCGAACGATCATCAATCTTTCGCCGTCGTCTGATCGAGCCAGGAACCACCTACAATTGCCATGTCACTTTTCTTTGAAAGGTTCTGGGATTAGGAAGGGTAGGGACACCAGGCGGCCTACAACATCATATCAAGTTGGAGTCAAATAAAAAAGGGCTCTTGGTTTAGTAAATCTTAACAATAGCATGTAATGAGCATGAATATTTTTTCAGCAAATGTTGACAGTAATATAAGCAAGCCATCATGATATCATAGGAAAGTAACATACTGCTGTAACAGCCGTTTGTAGTGATGACTGGAGTAGGCCAACAATATGTCCAGCCATAGAAGGAGTCGACAGCGTAAATGAAGCCCTTGTGTTCAATGGCATCAGAGAACCATGGAGGATGTATGATCCTGCGATGGACGTGCAGATTTATCCACTTACCGTAGTGACCTGTCAGATAGGCGAGACCGCGGTTGAAGAACGCAATTAGCCTGAAGTCTTTATAATTCGTAGATCTTGTGGGCACTTGGCAGATTACAACCTTGAGCAAATCAAACTTGGTATCATGTTGGCTACTGTAAGATTCCGAGTATTCTGGGCCGTGGTGCCAAAGCAGTGTAGTGTTAATCGAAGGAAGGGGGGTCAATCGCCGGGTGTAGACCTCCACGAGCATCCAGCTGCCGCGACCATCGACGAGCACCATCCGAGACATGTTCATGTCGACCCAGTACATATCGTTAATGTAGTTGAGGCTGACGGGGATCGGATCACAGTCAAGGGGGTTGATGCTCGCCACCCTATGATCGTTATGCTGCGTGACACGCCATTTCTGAAGATCAGGCGGCATCAGCAAGCAAGGAGCTGGCTTAAAAAGCTCCTGCCTGAGGGCTTTGAGTAAACGCTACAGCCCCGATGAGCACGTGGCGAGCGGCATGGTACTGAGATTGTCCACACGCAAAACAATGAGCTTGAGTACCTCTGTGGGGAGAGAATTCCAGCCACTCTTTCGGCGGATGCTGCTCGATTCTGCCATTGTTAGTGCTTGGGTTTCGGACGAGGGGGGGAGGCGCCTTAGCGGGGATGGAAGATTGGATGAGATTATGTGCGAACAAAGATGGAGAAGCGAATATGTGCTGCGGGAAGTGGACCAGTGATGATGACAACAACACGCCGCTTGACTTACGAGACACATACCAGCAGTGTAGGGTCATGTCGATGCTAGACAACTGGCTTGAGTGATCACAGTACTGGTACTCCCAACAATGCTATGCCCTAACTTGCTTGAGTAGAGTAGTAGAGTAGGACTTTGCTCTACTACTAGCACCGAAGGAGTAGTATATTCTAAACTAAAATAGTTACAAACTTCAATGCCCAAGCGTGGCATGACTATGAACCGTGCTCAAAGACCGTGTCTACGTGGTGTTTGGACATGGGCGACAACCTCAATGCCAACGGTGCTGCTCCCGTTGCACCATATGTGTTTCTGTCTTTCCTGTTCGAAATCGTGGTAGAATTCATGTTTCTACTTTGTATCCTACTACTATGCTAGTCCACATGATTAGTTTCATCTCTGTTATAGCCGTCATGATTTATTTTGTGCTTATTCGGATTAAATCTCATAGTAACTTGCTCATATATTCAACTGGCGCAACGTCCCCTACAGCCACTCCCGTTTCATGGACGGCCTGGTCGATGTTGGAATTTTGCTAGTAGGCCTATATAAGGTGAGCTCTTCTACCACTTGTATGAGCATGAGAAGAGGAGACCTACACGCGCGCTCCTCCTCCTCGCTCGCCTCGCCACGCCACGCCTCGTCACGACGCGCCGCGGGATGCGGGATTGAGCCGAGCCGAGGACAGAGCTATACTCCCACGACCTACCCGGCCCGCACTATATAGTTTCTCATCACCGTTCCAGATCATTGCGCCTCCAAGCAAGTCTTCTCCATCCCTCCTTTCGGGTTGCACCAGGAGAAGGGACATCAGGCGTCCGGAACCCTGCCTCTCGTGATCCTATACGGGAGAGGGGCGATCTGGTTTTTGGGGAGCGCACCCACGCGACTGCTGGCAGCGAAGACTTCGTGAACGACGACTTCTTCCCCGACCTCGGCAACCTCATCCTCGACGACATGGGCGACAACGTCAACGCCGAGAACCAGTGAGATACAGGGTGTAGGAAGCGGTTTGGGAATTTGCATGCCTTTCCAACCAGTGAGATACTTCGTACAAAGTACGATAGACAAATAACCACAGCGAAGGAAGCTAAAAGTAAACAATCTTTTTTTAGAATGTTGAAAAGTAAACAATCAAACGAGCATTTTTCCATTTGTTTTGCATTGAATCGTTTCACAAGCTTGACTAGTGCTGTTTTTCTACTTTTACAAAAACCGCATCGTAATGTTGAAACGTGCATTTGCACATACATAAGTAATAGTAGTACTCCCTCCGTCTAGGTGTATAAGTCTTCCCTCCTTCTTGGTCACGGTGCACAACCGAAGATGACTTATTGACCTGGACGGAGGGAGTAGCACAGTCTGCAAGCATATATCAAGAGAGACGTCTAGTGCGATAGTATATAGTATAGTTTGTGCTATATGCATGTACTTGCAAAATGCATATGAATACACAAGGTTTCCAAACTTTCCCTTTAACATACTTAATTACGGACGCTAAAAATTCCTGAACATTCGGGATTTATCATTTGCGTCCCAAAACTAATGAGATCGCCTTACGAAACAAAAATTATACTCCTCCTAAAAGCCACGACACTCGCAGGAGTGCTTGCGGCGCGCCACTAGTGCCCTGGTGCGCGGCCATTTCCCAGCGCCGAGACAATGCCTCTTCCTCGGCCTTGCAACTTGCAAGGTGCTGATTGGTGGCTTGCCGGCGGGAGAGCGTGATCTCACCATTGTGGTGATCCGGCGCCAACAGGTACTCCTCCTCGCTGGAAGCATGCACCCGGTCCATGTACCGCCAAGCGTAGATGAGGCGCTTGGGCCCGACTGCACTCAGGGCGTCGGCACGGGCATCCTCCGCCACCCTCACGGCCCTCGCATGAGCCTTCTGCCAAAGAGTCAATTGCCTGACGCTCTCGGGCGTGACATAGGCCTCCCAGGCAGCTTGTTCCATGGTGTGCTTCTCTTCCTCAGCCTTTTTCTCCGCCTCTATTTTTGCGCGCTCTGCTGGAGGCAAAGCCTCCCACAAGGCGACATCCATTTCTTTCCAAAGCTCCTCAAGGCTGGGGGCTCGGCGGGCGGCGTGACGTTCTCCTCGTAGCGGGGAGCCGACGCGTCCACCGGCGCGCGTGCTGGCGAGATTGGGAACACCGATGCGTCCACCTCAACGCGTCACGGTGAGGAGCGGAACACCGACGCGTCCTCCTCGACTAGTGGCGGCGAGGAACGGAACGGCGACGCGTCGTGTCGCGGCGAGGAGCGGAACACCGACGCGTCCTCCTCGACTAGTGGCAGCGAGGAACGGAACGGAGACGTCGTGTAGTGGCGAGGAGCGGAACAGCGACGCGTCATCCTCGACTAATGGCGGCGAGGAACGGAACGATGCAGCGAGGGGCTCCTAGGGCTTGGGAGGGGCGATGCCATGGTGGTCGACGTGAGAGGGAGGGGGAGGAGATAGCGATGAACGTGAATGTGAGGGGAGGAGATAGTGATGTCGTGGGAGGCGCAGTATTTATAGCGAGAAATGGCACACCTACGTAAGATATGTACTGAGCTGCACTGACTTAACTGCCGGTCCAGTTGCGTCACTGACATGTGGGCCAGACCCCTGTTGGGCCCATATGTCAGTGACCGAATGCACCTGGAGTTAATTAATAGCTACGTGGGCATATTTGTAGGAGTAAATTACGGGGGAGCGAAGGGGTGGAAATATTGTTGGTCACAACAGATTAGACGAGCGTGGGGGGAGGAGAGTCATGTATGCAGATTTTTTTCACATGGGGTGGAGTGGTGGGACCGCCAGAGGGAGAAGGAGAGTTTGACAGGCATATTGTTTCCATACATGGAGAGGAAAAGATTTGGAGACGAACGGGCTTCATGAAGGTATGGGCAATGGTGCATAATAAGTCATCTTGCATGCCGGGCTAGGTATAGTCTCAAGTCAATAAAAACAAACACGCCCCACACATGTTCATATTTCAAGGTGCACTAAATTATTGCACGCGATGATTAAGCCTGGCGATAATGGTGGTATCTTAGCTGGTATCATGCACACGGGAATAGCAAACATGCTGATGTGGCAAAGAATTAAAGAAGAGAGGGGGGTTAGAGTAACTAGTGATCATGCATGCATTGGTAAACACATTTTTTGTGGGGAACGACAGCACTAGTTGAGTACTTTTGCAGACTTCAAAAACTATTCCACAATGTGTCAAGATTCACAATGTCAAATCAATATTTTTACACTCATTATAAAATGTAGTTCTTATACTCATTATAATCAGTACTCCCTCCATCTAGGTGAGCAAGTCATCTTAGATTGTGCACTGTGACCAAGGAGGAGGGGAAAACACGAGATTTTAATGTTTATTTGCTAATTAATAGCATTGCATGCAATGAACTAACTACTGCATGTCGTGTTTGGTAGTCTCAAGTCATTAAAAGCATGCACACCCACATCTCCTATTGGTTGATATGTCAAGAAACAAGAAACGAGGTAGAAGTTAATTCACCGCGCCTAAGTGTTTTGGAAGTATTGTAGATAATGATATTTTTAGTATAAATTTGGTCGTGGGATTTCATTAATGCTTGTCAAAGCCTTGACAGGTCTACTATGCGTGACCTGAAGATGAAAGCGTTGAGCATCTCGAAGTTGATCAACAATCTTCAATTGTCAAAGATTAGTCGTTCGGCCAATAAGGTGGCACACTTAATCACTAAGTATAGCGTTGACAATAGATTAGATGGTATTATTGTAAATAATGTACCGCCCTATGCGGTGAATATTGTATCGAATAAGTGTACTGGTGTGGCTGGTTAATTAAGATAAGGTGGTGTTCAAAAAAAGTATAAATTTTGTCAAACACTTTGCAAACGGTTGAAGGGAGTAAAAAGGACCAGAGGGAGTATCATGCATGCGGAGTAGGCAAAAAAATTGCTTGTCTAAAAAAGGCAAAAAAATGCTCATTTATAGCCGGTCGAAGTCTCAAAGGGGGCGACTGCGCGAGGGAGGCGAAGGTCGTGGGAGGCGCGACGTTTGATGGAATTAAGTGAAGTTACATCCACGCGCCGGCATGGCGTGCGAACAGGCAGAAGCTATACTGTCAGGCCTACGATATGGGTCTAGTAGACATGACATCTAGTGGGTCTCGCATAGTTCTCGAGAACTCTTTGGGGGCTTGCAGCCGTTTATCCACCGGGCAAGCCAGCAACCCCACGCCGTTCGCATGCCCTACTCATCCCTGTCTTCTACCTTACAACAGTTCACTCCCAGTCGTCCCGTCCTTTCACATTAGTTCGCTCCCAGTTTTTTTTGTGGGGTACAACAGTTCAACATCTCCTAACCCTCCTCCAAAATCCATGGCCTCCCAAATCTCCATGGTCGCCGCTGAGTACTGGGTTAGAGCCATCACCGGCGATCAGTTCATCATCATCTACACACGTGGATCCAAGACGGTGAAAGCATGGCTTGCTCGCTTCCTACGCATGTTCAACAGTTCAACGGATGAGTGGGTCATTGGGCTAGATGTTGAGTACACCACAGTCCTGGTACGAGAGAAGGATCTAAAGGACGAAGAGAGGAAGAAGTCCGCCGTGATCCAAGTTTGCGTACATAACGTTTGCTTGGTCTACCACATATGCCATGCCGACGTTGAGTGCCAGGATTTTAAGAACTTCCTCAAAGAAAAAAGAGTGAAATTCGTCACTGTAGGCTTTAAGAACGACAGTGACGTCCTACGTCGGACAGGTCTCGTTGTAGGCCAGCCCTTCGATCTCCAGAAGGCAAGCCTAGTGTCCTCCTCTCAACCTTCAATGCTAACCCTGGCAGCAGCCATGATTGATCCTTCGTACACTAAACTGAAGAAACCTCATCACGATTTTCATCATGCATGGGAGTCAAAGACATTAGATGAAGATCACATCCTGTACGCAGCAATGGATGCCTACATTTGTTTAAATATCTTCAAGGGTTGGATGAAGAAGCAGAGCCCAATGTCCAGTTCAAGCAAAGAAGCGTCGGCGAAGAGGAAGAGGAAGTGGGACGAGGACGAACTCGAGGACGTGGACTTGGAGTCCAAGTAGGTGGCAGTGTCGTTGCTCATGCTGGTTCTACTGCAGTGTCAAGCGGACTAGTTGCTTATTAGTTTATTTTCAAGGGTGTGTTGTGCTGAGGCCCCAGCAGAACTATGTTTATGTTCTTTCTCATTATTTGAACTCTTTAGTACGTACAGTAGTACTGGTACTATGTCTTACTACTGCTCGTATCTTCGTGTTCCTACTTTACTTAATACGTTCGTACTAGTAGTATAATTTGGGTCAGTCGATTTGTGAAAGAAGTTCGACGGAGCGAAGGAAGAAGACGGCAGAAGAGGTGGAAGAAGCCCTTCTAGCCATCCATGTTGCATCAAACGGCTCACATGAGTCGACTGACCCAAATTGCTCCTTCAGATTGCAGGATCCATGTGGCATTCAAGGTCTCGAAGGTAGATTTCGTGTCCGCACCCGGTTTGCGGGCTCGACGCGTGCGGGACCGGCTTCCGCCGCGACAGCCACCATGCGCGCCTCCTCTGTGCGGGTGGAGATGACAATGACACGCTAGTTCCTCCTCGCCGGCGTGCTGGAGCACGCGCTCGTCCTCGTCTTCATACGCTGCATGCATAGACGCGGCTCCACCAGCTGCTCGCGTGCTTGGCAGTGCGGCGGCATCGCGAGGAGGGACTGCAGACGACGTGAGCGGGCGAGCCTTCAGCTTCATGGCATAGGGATGGCGGCGACACGGCGGTGATGGGTAAGAAATTGTTGGCCGGAGAAGGCGGGCGCCGGCATGCGCAACGGCGGCGGCATATTTATGAGTGCGCGTGTGGGAGCTTACTTTAGTTTTATATATAAGGTTGGTCAAACTTAAAAGAAAACCGTACTAGTACACGTAAACATTAGACTTAGGCAGCGCTTTTATTAGTTACTAGCTTATGTTCTTGCCCATTATGACCAGCCTTAGTACCACGGCCACGATATGGAATCCTGTGCAAGCGCGTGAACTGCGGCCGCAAGGTCGATCGAATGGTGCGTCACCATGTCACGCTCGATGGACATCCACCGAACCTTTTTGTGTGTGTGAAAACAATCCTCGAATATTACTCAAATTTTTTTTCCTGTGAAAGTTCTTGACGCTGCAATATTTCCATATATTTGAATTTAGCTCCAGTTCGTGTTTATTTGGATTTGGACGTTTTAGGTGAGCCCTAGTTTTTTTAATACTGATTTTGTGTGTGTGTGTGTGTGTGTGACTGAGAGAGAACGTGTGTATGTGTCCATATGTGTGTTGTGGCGGAAGGGAAATGTGGAGACGATGTGCGTGTGATACAGACATAGAGAGGTGTGATTGTGCAAATGATCGTGCCTGAGTGAGACATAGACAGATGCCGATATGTTGTGTATACATGAGAGAACGGTCTTCTAGTTTACTTGTGTGTGTGTGAGAGAGAGAGAGACAGAGAGAGGAGCATTCGTAACACAACAACCATCTCTCTCAATTCGTCCGTCCCTCGCACGGTCGCATGCAACACATGCATCAACGCGCACATTTTGACACCCTCACCCGGCCCCTGCGCACCTCAAGGCCCGCACAATCTCTTCGTGAATACCCATTTCTCTCCTTAGGTTTGTTTTCTCTCAATATCTCTCTCTCACACACACACACACAGAGAGAGAGAGACACACACACATAGCACAACACACACACACACACACTCCCCCGAGCACACAATTCATCCCCATCAAAGGTTATACGATGACCACTCTCGCTTGTGCTTCTTTGCACCCCAACATGCACAACACCTCAATCATCAATGAGGGCAATGAGCAGATCGAAGACGGCGACCACATCATGCTAGAGAATGCGGGGTCATTTGGAAGCAGGGTGATTTGACGACGGCTGACTGACTCCTCCCCCACCCTCTCTCTCTTGCACAAAATTACCAATCCCTCTCTCCCCTACACAAAATTGTCAATCCCTCAATCCACGAGATCCTTCCCCTCTCGTCCATGTTTTTCCTGCTCTCTCATCAAACATGTTTTCTCTTCTCCTTCCACGTATACAGAATCTAGATGCACACGCATCTCATGTATATTACATGTATGCATCTTTCTCACAGACCTCACTTCTTCCTCTCTCTTTCTCTCTCTCTCTCTCTCTCTCTCTCTCTGTCTCATTAGGTTTGTCTCCTACTCTCTCGTCCACATACATACAATCTTTCCTGCCCTATCTGCTCCATCTTCAAAAGCTCTCTCTGCACATTTCATTCAAACATTGGGATATGTCAAAATGTTGCTTCTATAATGGCTGATGTAGAGTTATGGTTGTTCTTGTTGCATCCTACAAAGTAATAACTATGAAATGCATTTAGATTCTCATTTGACTGGGATTATGTGAGTTTGAGCATGTTGTGAAGTATTATAGACCTTGTATACATCTTGGGATTCGACAATGATTGTAACTATTGAATTGTATAGACCATTACATTCGAAGTCAATAGCCTAATATATTTATTTAACAATTTCAACAAATGCTTAGTTCACTACAAACTAAGAAAACAAATGTGTACTCCCTCCGTTTTTATTTAAGTTCACGTATTAGGATTGGTGAAAGTCAAGTTTTGTAAACTCTCAGAAAGCTTATAACAAAAAATATTAACATGTAGAATAACAAATAAATACCATTAGATTCATTATTGAATGTACTTTCACATCATACATATTTGTTATGGTAAATGTTTATATTTTTCTATAAACTTGGTCAAACTTTAGGAAGTTTGACTTCGGTCAAACCTAATATGCAGAGTTTACTACTACTACTCGCTAGTTGCTTAGCCGAATCACTCAACACGCCACACGGGGAGTCCAGTGTCACAAAATTTTGAGGTGGGCGGGAAAATCTCCCGCGACCCTGATTTGAGAAGTGGGAAGTTACCATCATAGCCTTCAGAACAGGCCTACGGATGACGCTTGGTAGGGGGCTGTTTTCGTAACTTCAGGTTCACCCTACCCAGCCAACCCCACCCCGGCACCCAGAGTAGTACACCTGAATACTACCCAATTTCTATCCCCACCGCAAAATAGACTTCTCCACGGCACCGCAACCTTCGTGCTCCTCCCCTTTACATCGGCGCACTCATCCACCGCAGCGCATCTGCCTCATCGATGACCTCGTACGCCGCACTGGAGCCGGTCCACCGTTGTCGTCGTACACGGAGCCTCTTCCCCGGCATCGTCTTCCATAGTCTTGGATCTGCTTCTCGGAAGCCGACGCCAAGCGCCGAAGTACCACCGTCGTGGACAATGAACCGACTCCCGTTGCCGACCATGACTCACAGAAGCCGCCGCGACCATCGTTCTCCTCCTCGATTGGTAATGTGTGTATTGAATCACTTAGCAGTACAAGTGCAGTTCCAATTTTGTTCATACCTACCCTTCAAATTTCTTGGGTGCTATTGTTCCCGTAAAAGTAATTGGTTATAGCCTCCATTGTCCAACAGAATATCAGCTTGTAATTGTGCGTCGCTCCTATATCGAGCTATGCTTGGGTAGGTTTTTCATCTACAACCAGTAGTGTGGCAAATGATGGAAAGGTTTTTAGAACTAGCAAAATGCCCATGCGTTTCACGCATCAAGATGCATTTGTATGAGTAGTTTATCTTGTTGGAGATGCTCTAACATGGAAAACGAGTGCTTTAATGTTGCCCACAAGATGCGCGAGTATTACTAGTAGTATATTTTTCTTGCCATGTTGAGATTTTAAAACCACGAGTGCGAACATGTAGAGGAGAAATGAAGACCAAACACGGGATATTCGGGACATCTTCAAGGAGCGTGGCAAGTTAAAGAGGAGCTGCACCGAACCTGTAAAACGAGCTTTGGTAAGTAACACCCTTTCAATTACTTTCGTGTAGCCTCGTGTTCTTCGATGTGCATATGTTGTAGTTTCTGTTTCTCTTAAGCGTGGTGTTCTTCGATGTGTAATAAGAAGAGTCTTAATCGTCCTAATGCTTTCGTTTTTAGCTTGATGTAGGAAGTGGGTGTTCTCACCTTGTAGTCTATTTTTATTTATTTTTTTCCTTTTGAATTCACTTCTCCAAGTTCTTTTTATCTGGCTTCTACTAAATGGATCTAGATTGCTCTGAGTATTGATCTAAAAAAGAAGTAACTTCATGTCAGGATGCAGTTCCTGCGAGGAGGGAAGTATGGTCAACCTCGAGATCATGTTTCCAAAATGAGGCTGGATTACACACAAGGTGCCAGTTCCCTAATGATGCTGGATTAGACACAAGGTGCAAATTCCCAGATGATGTTGGATTACACACAAGCCAGGTGGAGTCGTCAGCTGTTCCTGTCCTGATGGCATTAGTAAAGGCTGAAAGAAAGCATGCATCAGCCCTTGAGAATGTAGCTGAGTTCCTGAAGAAGCGGAAAGAGCAATCAGATGCTCTCTTCACCAAGCCAAAGAAGAGATGGAAGAAGCCAGAAATAAGCTAGCAAAGGCAGAGCAGACTAGGCATCTCCTGCTATCTAAAACTATTGTCAATACAAAATTTCCTTCATAATTGCTAGGTTCAAATGTTTATCTAGTCAGCATGCCTGTTGTGATGTCCGTGCATCTACTGATGTGGCACAAAATGTTTTTTTTCGGGTCATGTAATAACAACAATTACTTTCCAAACAATAACAGACGAAGCATTGGACATGGTATAGTTCACGCGCAAGCCCGACATTCCAAGTTCAACTTGCACATCAAACTCATTTTCACAGATATCTGCACATTCATACATAATGTCCACAACCATGATTCACTTCAAAGCCAAAAAATGTGAGGAGAGTTATAAATAAAGAAAATCCTCTACTAGTTCCTGCTACCAGTGCGAGCACAACAAGTCAAGGCCATGCGTAAATTAATTATATTTTAGTCATTTTTTGTGTTCTAAAATCCCTGCCGGCTCGCGGAAGGACGTGTTGCCGGCACACGCGCGGATTCAATGAAGGCAGGCGGGCAGTCTTAAGATGGTTGCACGCGCCGAGGAGGCGTGCTCAGCCGGGCCTGCAGCGAGTGCGGCCCTCTTGCCAAGGAGGTCACGTCCGTGTCAGAGCAATCACTCCCTCTAGTCCTTTTTTGTTTGGGTATAACAAAATCTCGTTTTCCATTCACATTTTACAAGTAAAGTTCGTGGACAAACTTTGACCCAAAGTACGATGGGGACTAGTAAACCAAAATGGAGGTAGTAGATTTTTTTAATCAAAGAAGGGTTTCCCCTTCCGATTTTCATTAAAGAAAACCAACATCTAAATCTAAACCATAGTATTTGCCCTAGAACTACCAGGTTCAACATCTCGCAACATAAACCCATACAACCTCCATCGCAAAAAAAATCATACAACCATACGCAAAGGAGGTACGTAGTACTATGAATTCCATTTTCGCTCCATACCAATCGTTCTAAAAACTACTTACTACTTATAAGGCGCCATTGAAAATCAAAACTCTTAACCCCGCTAAAAATGATATTTTAAACGTGGTTACTCGATCTGTGGCAACAGGCGAGCCACCGCGCTCCAAGTCATTCACCTGTGGTCCCGACTATCAACTCCTACTGATCAAATTATCACGCGAGCTGACTATTCCTACAAAGGTGCTCCACCACGTACCCGGTACCCGCGAATGCAGCAATCGTGCCCCTAGGGTTTTAGGGTTTATTTGTTGATGTCGCCTTTACGTAACACTCATGTGTGCGAGACAGCGAGAGGCCGACTGCGTGCGTGCGCCTCTTCTCTTCGTATATGTACTCCACCGTTTGTCTGGTGTCCAAAAAATTATAATAACTACTAGCAATGTGCCAATGCGTTGCCACACGATCAAAGTAGATTAATATAGTGGCGGAGCTAGATGAAGACTACACCTGGGGCTGTGCTATGTTGAGTGATAAACTTCTATGATTTTCTATGCTTTGCATGAAGAAATTACAAAGGAAGTTGTTTCTAGGCCTGGGGCTATAGCCCTAGCTGCCCCAGGCCTGTCTCCGCCACTGGATTAGTACATATTCACCGATTTGATAGAAAAAAGTCTAGCCTTGAAATACGTATATCACTAAAAATATGTTATGTTTCACTCAAAATATATTCCTTTGGCGGTTTTGATGAGATAAGGGAGGAATGTTGTTGGTTTCAAGATTCGAGAAGTGGTATATGTCTGATTTCTACTCTTACTAGCAAGATGCCCGTGCGTTGCATGGAACATCAAGATCTTGTGGGAGAAAATGATGAACGAGGGAAGGCCTTATCTGCAAATGTGGTGAATAGTGTGGGTAAATTGCCATATTTTCCTTCCTATCCGTCAGATATAAATCAGACGACCTACATTGCAGGATGGTAGGCCCACCATCATCACCAACTCTATTTTTTATCCCTACGCTTATAATAAGCACTGTCGGTGATGATCGTGTGCCTGCCATCCTGCAATATAGGCCGTCCGATCTATATCTAACGGATAGGAAGGAAACTATGGAAATTTTGCAAAAAGATACCCACACCCCTCTCCACATTTGCAAATAAGGCATTCCGTCATTCATCCTTTTCCCCCACAGGATAAACTACTCATACAAATGCATCTTGATGGTCCGTGCAACGCATGGGCATCTTGCTAGTTCTTGCAAAAAGCCCATGTGTGTGTGAGAGAGAGGGCGAGTGGAGGAGGATGGAGTGCATGTGTGACAAAGACACAAGGAGTGTGTGTGCGATAGGTATCAGCTTAAAATGAGGCGATAGTGTGTGTGTGCACGATCGAGAGGGCGTGTCTCAAGAAGGGAAGAAAAATCTACATAGATACAAGGAGCGGGAGAGATACATGTATGCGATGGTGGAAGCACGAGTGTGCGGGTGTATAAACCTATCTAGAGGCTAGCTAGTCGATAAATGTTTGTGAGAGAAATACGAGTCGGGGTGCGAAAGCGAGAGTTTTGTGTGTGTGAGAGAGAGACGGTAGTCGGGAAGGTGAGTGGAAGAAGGAGTTGTGCATGTGTGTCTATGAGAGAGAGAGAGGAGATGGTAGTCGGGGTTGTCTGATCGGTAAACAAATGAATAATGTCAGTCTGGGATGGAGACGAAAAGGAGACCGCAACAAATGTTGTGTCTATAGGAGAGATAGAGAGAGTAATTTTAGTGGTATGAGTCATATGTAGAGACATATAGGGTGTGTGAGAGAATCCCATAGAGAGAAAGACAAAGTGAAAGACGAGTGGAGACTGTGTGTTTGGCGGTGAAAAAGAAAGCTTAGGTACCGACTGATACCAGAGAACAGTAGAGACGTGCGAGATAATGAAAACTGTGTAATTTATAATGATAGGGGGAGTGGGACACTTCTCAAGGGGGACATCGAGAGACCATGTTTGCGAGCATAGGAGCAACATGAAGTGAGCATGCGGGTGAGCTGGAGAAAAGAGAGTGATAGCTACCTGAAGGAGCATGCATGCGAGAGAGATGGGCGTGAAAGGAGTGAAAAAAAAGGATTCAAATATTTGAATTCGAGATGATGATACATGTAATCCATACTCGAACCAAAATTGATCTATCAAACATGCATACTCATATGAATTCACGCACATCTATGTTATTTAATATGTAGATATTACTGGTCCATACATTTTAGTAGAACATAATTTGGTTAAAAAAATTCAAATTCAACCTTAAGATTTCGAGACCGTTGTATTTGTAAATCATATTATACATATAAAGGAGCAGAATTCTTTGTTTTGCTTTTGAAAGTATATATAAAAAATGATGTATATAGAATGTAATTCCAATTGAAAATGGATCCCACCCGAAAAAATAGAATACAAACGGGATTCGAATTGAGTTGGCACGGTAAACGTGCACTCTGCAAAATTTGAACGAAGTGGGGAAAGTCGCAGTAACCTCCTGAAACCAAAATCTGTGAGATGGAAATCACTACTGCCTATCCCTGCCACGCAAAGCCTATATGCTGGATTTCTATAGGTTTTGATAGGGGTCGGTTTGTAATTTCACCCAAACGTGACGTAACCGCCTCTCACCCAGATTCATACATGGTGGGCGCCAAAAATACAGTGTGTCCTCGGCCGAAATCGACTCCCTCCCCGATTCATATTCATACACGGTGGGCGCCAAAAACAAACTCTCGTCGGCAACTATTCGGCGTATGCGAGATTACCATCATATCCCCAACCGACTAGTGTTGCTGTGATGTAGCAGAAATTTGAAACGGGGGCTAAGTTTGTAAATTTCCTCGCATTTGAGACAAGCGCGCCCTGAATACATGGTTCCCCCTTCCTCTCTACCTCCCTTTTCCCCATTCGTACTCCGTGGGCGCCAAAACACCCTCTCCACCCCACCCTCCTCCGTCCACCGCCGTCCGCCACCCCATCCACCGCCGTCCTCCTCCACCATGCCGGAGCTGATACCCCGATGCCGCCATCCATTACAAGAGATCGACCTCTCTCATCCACGGCTTCGGACCGGGATCCTTGCATCCCGTCCTCTCGCTTCATCCCCGCCGTCGCCCACCTTGTCGGCGCCGCTCCTACGACCGTCTCGTCCACCGCGCCCCACCGCCACCGTCTACCCTCCTAGATCTGCTTCCATGCCGCCGACAGCCATCACTACCGCAACACCGTCAAATTCTTCGGAGATGCATACACGGCGCCGCACCAGGGGCGGTACTCTTTCGTATCTGCTCAACTTATTTATCGCAGCAAGAAAATAGATCGGCACTGCTTTACTCTGATTTCTTATCTTGGTTGCGAAGTTGCCTTTGTCCGGTTTGTACCTTCAGATCCGCCATGGCACGCTCAACACCATACTCGCAATGCTTATGGTTTTCCCCTTTTATATTCCACACTAGTTAAATCACTGTAGACTAAATTTCAAAATTGGGTTAGACGATTTTTCAGAACTCGCCGGAGTTCGCCTGTGCGATCGAAGGGGCTCGGGTGGGGACGATGGTTGTGGGGGCAGTGGTGGAGCCTCGTCGAGCGAAGAAAACTCGACGCGGGTGGGGGCGGGGGTGGGGGTGGCAGAGAAACACAGGCGGTGGGGCCGGTGGTTCGGTCAGCGGCCCGTGCGGTGTTCTATATGGGAAGCACAGTATGTTCCTTGTCAGGAAGGGGAGCAGGGACATCTGCAGTCAACAGCTGATAGAGCTGGCCTGTACGTGATCGATAGGCTTTTAATTACTAGAGGCAATACAACACCGTAAATTCCAGCCAGTTCCATGTTCCCGATTTATATATCCTGGTTATGGTGTACCCCTGTTTATGTACACTATGATCTGCCTAGTTGCTGTGTGCTCTTGTTATCATGGCTTGGCAATAAACTCTCTATACAGTATATTATGAACCTATCATCTGCCAGCTATCCTTACTTCTGGAGCCTATTTTTTTGTGTACTTGTGCCAGATTATATAAATGCACGCACCATATTACAGCACACATGAGCTCTCTCATCAGAATCCAGTGATAGCACACAAGTGTTTACAGGGGCGCCCCTATATTAGAATATCATCTGCATTACAAAGATAATCTCACAACTATTTATGTTTTCATGGTTCTCAGATATTATACGCAATTATAGTGAATATCAGAATCCGTGCATCAGAAGAATATTGTGGAACACTGCAATGACTTACAAAATTGGCAGCAAGGCATTGAGTGCCATTCTGGAAGCAATGAAACTCGTACGCTCCCCACCTGTTGATTCTTGTTCAGAATATCATCCTAATGACTATTCTAACCTTGAGGAGTCAAAGGCAGATGGCATGTCCTGTTCACCCATCAAGGTGCCTGTTCTAATTTGGCAAGGTTTTATTGATTGCGCCTCTCTTGCATATGTTGTCTTGCATTTCTTCTACTTTGTTGCACCGCCATCTGCTTAGTTTACTCATCATATATGTCGAGATGCCATGCCCATCCATTATCAATACATATTCCATCTGTCATCATACCATGTTTTTCCACTCAAATGTTGTTCTTGTGCATTAGACATCAAAAAGGAAGAGGGCGACTGCCGAACCTGAAGGAGCACCAGCAAAGTCCTTGAAAAACGTGGTGGTGCCGGAGAAATCAGACAGCAGCCCACTTATATTGGTTGTACAACCAGTGACACAAAACGTAGGACCGACTCCAGCAGACTGTACCCATACTTCACTGGCCACACCACTAGCCCCACCACATAGGACCTGCACTCCAGCAAAAGGTATACCGATTTCATTTGCCATAACACCAGCTATACCACAGAAAAATCCCACTCCAGCAAAAAGTACAGCAAGTCCATCGACCAAAGACCTATCCCAACTGCAGAGACGGCCAATTCATAGTAAGATGTGCCACAATAGTTTCAGATTCATAGCCATAAAAAGGATCAGATTCAACCAGAGTAATTAACTCAGGGTCGACAGAGAAATCATAATTCTTATCAGTAATAAAGATAGGTGAAGTAGCAAAAGCAGGGTCATATTTCATTCTAGCACTCAGAGACTTTTATTTAAGCTTAGCTAATAATTTCTGAAGATCAGATCTATCATTGCAAGCTAAGAAGTCTCTAGTAGTTTCTTCATCCATAACATAACCCTCAGGCACAACAGGCAATTCATATATAGGTGGATAATTTTCATCATCACTTTAATCAATATTATCAGTTTCAATAATTTCATTCTCTCTAACCCTAGCAAGTTGTTCATCAAGAAATTCACCTAGTGGCACAGTATTATCAAGCTTACAAGTAGTTTCATCATAAGTATCATGCAAAGCAGAAGTGGCATCAACAATAACATGCAACATATCAGAATGAATACCAGGTGTAGGTGTCGCAAGTTTACTCAAAACAGAAGGTGAATCAAGTGCAGAGCTAGATGGTAGTTCCTGACCTCCCCTCGTAGTTGAGGGAAAAATCTTGGTTCTTTGATATTTCAAGTTCTTCATAGTGACCAGTAGATATAAATCCCAAGTGACTCAAAGAATAGAGCTATGCTCCCCGGCAACGGCGCCAGAAAATAGTTTTGATAACCCACAAGTATAGGGGATCGCAACAGTTTTTGAGGGTAGAGTATTCAACCCAAATTTATTGATTCGACACAAGGGGAGCCAAAGAATATCTCAAGTATTAGCAGCTGAGTTGTCAATTCAACCACACCTGGATACTTAATATCTGCAGCAAGGTATTTAGTAGCAAAGTAATACGACAGTACTTATAACGGTGGCAAAAGTAACGGTAGCAATTTTGGTTTTATAGTGATTGTAACAGTAGCAACGGAAAAGTAAATGAGCAAAGAACAATATAAGAAAAGCTCATAGGCAACAGATCAATGATGGATAATTATGTCGGATGTGATTCCTCATGCAATAGTTATAACATAGGGTGACACAGAACTAGCTCCAGTTCGTCAATGTAATGTAGGCATGTATTCCGAATATAGTCATACGTGCTTATGGAAAAGAACTTGCATGACATCTTTTGTCCTACCCTCCCGTGGCAGCAGGGTCCTATTGGAAACTAAGGGATATTAAGGCCTCCTTTTAATAGAGTACCGGACCAACGCATCAACACATAGTGAATACATGAACTCCTCAAACTATGGTCATCACCGGTAAGTATCCCGATTATTGTCACTTCGGGGTTAACGGATCGTAACACATAATAGGTGACTATAGACTTGCAAGATAGGATCAAGAACTCACATATATTCATGAAAACATAATAGGTTCAGATCTGAAATCATGGCACTCGGGCCCTAGTGACAAGCATTAAGCATAGCAAAGTCATAGCAACATCAATCTCAGAACATAGTGGATAATAGGGACCAAACCCTAACAAAACTAACTCGATTACATGATAAATCTCATCCAACCCATCACCGTCCAGCAAGCCTACGATGGAATTACTCACGCACGGCGGTGAGCATGATGAAATTAGTGATGGAGGAAGGTTGATGATGACGATGGTGACGGATTCCCCTCTCCGGAGCCCCAAATGGACTCCAGATCAGCCCTCCCAAGAGAGTTTAGGGCTTGGCGGCGGCTCCGTATCGTAAAACGCGATGAATCCTTCTCTCTGATTTTTTCTCCCCGAACACGAATATATAGAGTTGGAGTTGACGTCGGAGGAGCACCAGGGGCCCACGAGGCACGGGGCGCACCCCCACCCTCGTGGACAGGGTGTGGGCCCCCTGGCCTTGATTCTTTCACAAGTATTTTTTATATATTCCAAAAATAATCTCCGTTGATTTCCAGGTCATTCCAACAACTTTTATTTCTGCAAAAAAATAACACCATGGCAATCCTGCTGAAAACAACGTCAGTCCGGGTTAGTTCCATTCAAATCATGCAAGTTAGAGTCCAAAACAAGGGCAAAAGTGTTAGGAAAAGTAGACGCGTTGGAGACGTATTAGGGGACTATAACAGTGCTTGGAAGTCGCAAGATAGCTTTGGAGTGTGAAGAAGGTGATGGTACTTATGCTCAGTCTGTCTGCGCAACAGAGGAGTTAAAATTTTATAAAGACAATGTTGACCTGGCAGATATGACATCTTTGAAAAAGCCAACTACAAAGCATGATCCAGTCTTGAAGTTTAAGTCGGCAGATGACACTAAGCTAGTTGATTTCGTTCCTAGTGATTCATCCAAGAAGTTCAACATCAGTGCTAATCTAGATCTGAAATAGGAAAGCGCGCTCATCGATTTCATCCGTGAGAACCGGGACATCTTTGCATGGAAACCTTCTGTCATGCCAGGTGTACCGAGGGAACTCGCTGAGCACACTCTCAATATTGATCCAAAGTTTAAACCGGTCAAGCAATTTCTTCGTTGTTTGAATGAAGAGAGGCGTAAGGCCATTGGTGAAGAAGTGGCCCGGCTCTTGGCGGCTGGGTTTATTGTTGAAGTTTTCATCCTGAGTGGTTGGCTAACCCGGTGTTGGTGCTTAAGAAGAATGGCACTTGGCGTATGTGTGTGGACTACACGGACTTAAACAAAGCTTGTCCGGCTGATCCTTTTGCTCTCCCTCGTATTGATAAAATTATTGATGCTACGGCAGGTTGTGAGCATCTGAGCTTTTTGGATGCTTATTCTAGTTATCATCAGATTTAGATGGCAGTTAAAGACCAGGAGAAGATAGCTTTCATCACTCCGTTTGGAGCCTTCTGCTATGTATCTATGCCTTTTGGGCTCAAGAGCGCCCAGGCGACTTACCAGCGATGTGTGCAGAATTGTCTTCATAATCAGATTGGGCGCAATGTTCATGCTTATGTGGATGATATTGTGGTGAAGTCCAGGAAGAAGGAGACCCTGATTGATGATTTGAAGGAAACCTTTAACAACCTCCGGGTTCATAAGATAATACTTAACCCAGCCAAGTGTGTTTTTGGTGTGCCAGCTGGTAAGCTTTTGGGTTTTCTAGTTTCAGAACTGGGTATTGAGGCTAACCGGAGAAGATAAAGGCTATCACCTCTCTAGCTAAGCCAGCATGTGTCAATGATGTTCAGCGTTTGGCGGGTCGTATTGCGGCCTTAAGCCGGTTCGTAAGTCGGTTAGGTGAGAAGGATATTCCTCTGTACCAGATGATGAAGAAGACAAATCACTTTGTCTGGAGTGATGCTGCTAATGAGGCATTTGAGGCCTTGAAGAAACAACTGGCTGAGCCGCCAGTTCTTGCTGCTCCTATTGATAAAGAGCCTTTATTGTTATATGTGGCTGCCAATAGCCGAGCTGTTAGTTAGCCATTATGGTGGAAAGGAAGGAGTCAGGGAAAGAGCATCCGGTTCAACAGCTAGTTTACTACATTAGTGAAGTACTTATTGAGTCGAAGTAGAGGTATCCACACTGGGAGAAGCTGGTGTATGGGGTTTTCATGGCTATTCGAAATCTCAAGAAATATTTTTGGGTCATCCTATCACTCTGGTTAGTTCTGCTCCTTTAGGGGATATTATACAAAACAGAGGAGCCACAGGTCGGGTAGCCAAGTGGTCCATTGAGCTTGGATCTCATGGTTTAAAGTATGTGCCTCGTACAGCCATCAAGTCTCATGCGCTTGTGGATTTCATCAATGATTGGACAGAATTGCAGATGCCTGACGAGAAGCCAGATAGCATATATTGGACTATCCACTTTGATGGGTCCAGGCAATTGGAGGGCTCGGGGGCTGGAGTTGTCTTGACTTCCCCATTAGGTGATAAACTTTCTTATGTTCTCCGGTTGATGTTCCCTTGTACTAACAATGTAGCTGAGTATTATTCCATGCTCCATGGTCTTCGGATGGCTAAGGAGATGAACTCAAGCCACGTGAGGTGCTTCGGCGACTCAGATCTGGTAGCTCAGCAAGTTTCTGGCACTTGGGATTCTAAGGATCCAGTCATGGCGGCTTATCATCGAGAGGTTGATGCTATTGCCGGTCACTTCAAGGGTTATCAAGTTGAACACGTTGATCGCAGGAAAAATGAGGCAGATGATGCTTTAAAGCGGTTAGGGTCTCAGCATAAGCCGGTGCCACCTAACACTTTCCTGGATATTCTGCATAACCCTTCTATCAAATTGCCTACAAAGGAGGATCTTGCTATTCCTGACCCAGAAGGACAACTGGTGGCGGCTCTTCATGCTATTCCTGATTGGACAGTTCCATATTGGCTTATATGACCCGGCGCGAGTTACCTAAGGACAAAACTTTGGCCAGGCAGATAACCTGATGGTCTATGTCAATGACTATTGTCAACGGAGAGTTGCATTATCGCAGTGTTACGGGGGCATTTCAACGTTGTGTTTCTCCTGAAGTAGGCTGTGAAATTTTGTGAGAGATTCATGAAGGATATTGTGGTCATCATGCCGGCTCTAAATCTCTTGTAGAAAAGGCTTTCTGTCATGGGTTTTATTGGCTGACAGCTCACGCTGACGCTGAAGATCTAGTCAGTAAATGTGATGGGTGTCAGAAGTTTTCACGCCGAGCCCATGTGCCGACTCAAGAATTTAGGATGATTCCAATTACTTGGCCGTTTGCAGTCTGGGGGCTTGATATGGTTGTGCCTTTCAAAAGGTCCAAAGATAAAAAGACACACCTCCTGGTGGCGGTTGACAAGTTCACAAAATGGACTGAGGCAGAGCCGGTCAGTAAATGCGATGCGGAGACGATGGTTCAATTCATCAAAAAGGTGATTTTCCGTTTTGGTTATCCCCACAACATCATAACTGATAATGGCACTAATCTATCCAAGTGTTCTATGGAAGAATTTTGTCAACATGAGCATATCCAACTTGATGTATCATCAGTAGCTCACCCCAGTCTAATGGTCAAGCTGAGAGAGCCAATCAAGAGATCTTGAGAGGCATCAAGCCCCGACTTATGGTTCCTTTGAAGAGGACACCGGGTTGTTGGGTGGAAGAGTTACCCTCAGTGTTATGGAGTATCAATACTACCCCCAACAGATCTATGGGTTACACGCCTTTCTTCATGGTTTATGGAGCAGAGGCGGTTCTCCCTAGTGACATCCGTCATGACTTGCCCCGCGTGGCGGCTTATGTTGAAGCTAACAATGAAAAAGAACATCTGGATGCACTTGACCTATTAGATGAGGAGTGTGACCTTGCGGCGGCTCGTTCGGCGATTTACCAACAAGATCTGCGTCGCTATCACAATCGTCAGGTTAAAACCAGAACCTTTCAAGAAGGTGACTTAGTGCTCTGACTTATCCAGGATCAATCTGATATGCACGAGCTATCCCCACCTTGGGAAGGGCCCTTTGTAGTCAGCAAAAATCTGAACCATGGGTCATACTACCTTATTGATGTTCGAGACTGCAAGGACTCATGAACATCGGAGGAGGAGACCCGCCAGCCGTGGAATATTGCTCATCTTCGGCCTTACTATACCTGAGCCTCCAGCTCGCTTGATGTACATATTTTGACAGTGTACATATTATGATTAATATAATAAAGTCGGCATCCCTGATAATTCAGGGCCTCTATCGTTTCATTTCTCAGAAACTGAGTCTTTATTATAATTTTATATGATCACTTAAAGGCTTGATGCCAAGTTACAGGGACCAAAGAGAGTTTATTGCACAACACAACTCAAACATAGGTACCCGGCGAGCAAAGCTCACAAATATATCACTTGGGGGCTTCCTACTCAATGAGCATAGCTATGACTACCCTTGTTGATCCGGCTTATACGCCCGAAATATAATGTTACTTGGGGGCTCTTTGTTCAATGGACAAGAGTTTTTATGACCCTTGTAATAGGCTTAAAAGCGAGGCTTGGAAGCCAGGTGTATCCACCTAAAAGCCCGGGTTATCCTGCCTTTTTAAGCCTGCCGCTCCGCCCAGGTAATCCTGGAACGACCCGCCGTACTTTTTACAAGTCAATCTTATATAGACCCTGAATTTTTCAAAGTTAAACGAAGATTGGTTATGTGTGGTCCAGCTTATAAGGTTTGTATGAAGGTTTAACTTAGTGGCTATGCAGCCCTTGAACGCAGTTGATTGTTTTAGGCCTGACCGCCTATGAAAGCCTTGATTTTTGGTATTTGATTTGAACATTTTTTGAGTTTCCTCTCCAGTAACATATTGATACATGGTCAAAAACCAAGGAGAGTTATGCCTTATGATTCATACATAAACCTACCCGATGTTTATTAACCCGGCCTGGCTTTAAGACTATGAGTCGCCAGGATATGATAATTTTATATGCTTGGAAGTGCTACGCTCTAAGCTTGGGATATTAGCCCTTGCTGCATATAGCGTATTAAGCCGGTGGTATGTGTCAACTGGCATAGAGTTTTGTATGCTCAACCTTTTGGGTTTTCACCCTTATTCCACTGGTATGCTAAGCCGGCGGTGTATCACAGGTATGATATTTTTATTAAAGGTCATGATTAAACAGGCCCTGGTTATGGACTATCTTTAGCCACCAGTGGTTTTTTATAAGGTATTATGACCCGTCCTGTGGTAAACCACTAGGATCCTTGTCATGTGTCTATGTGCAGGTACAATAAATAAATTGGAGCACGCAGTCGATGAAATCATAAACATAAGTGGCAGATCTTTAACTTGAGAGATCAATAGTATCATGCAAAGCAAAACATGCACGATGGCATGGCAGATCAAGAGTTTAACTAAGACTATTACAAAGGTATCTGATGCCTCACAGGAATAATTGTCTTAGCAGTTTCGCAGAAATCAGATGCTAAGCCGACCCATGGCTTATGACTCTTGACCTTCATGAGTTGAAGGTTGCGGCTCGTCTAGCATCAGTTCATCTGCCTCCTTTTCACACAATGACTGGAAGTCAGTGGTTGACCAGTCGATCCCAGTTAATGCTCTGAATACATCTTCATCACTTATAAGTGTGGATGGGTCAATATCAGGGGCATAAGTCTTCTTACGGATCGGAGGCGTCAGGTCCGGAGCATCATGAGTCGGTGCCTTCCCCTTCTTATTGTTGGCATCATAAACCGGTTGGTAATGTGTAACATCAATGTCTTCAGCCAGTTTGCTAGCCAAAGAGCGCATTTCCCTTGTAAGTGCGGCGAAGTCATCTGTAGTGAAGGGTGACCCATCTTCTTTTATGCTTGGACAGCCATTTGCCAAGTCTTCCAGTTCAAGGTCAACTATCCATGCTTTGGCCCGGTTAGCGCAGTAAGTGCACCGGCTCTTGCAGCTAATTTTTTCAACTCTTCGATCCACACAGGCAGGATCGATAGTTTATCCAAAGTATCCTTGATAAGGGTTGGAGCCGGTTTGTTGTGAGCAGCTGCATAGATAACCCGTTGTGCGCCACTATATAGCTGTTCTATGAGTGTGTAAGCCGCTTTCAGTTTTTTCCGCATGTCTGAGCCAAGATGGGTAACCCGAGATCCTGTATCATTAAGGACGTTTGTAAGCCGAGAGCACATCAGATAACGTATGTTCAAAGATTAAGAGGAATCTATCTTACTGAAAACGGCAGTGGGCATGGCATTGATTTGTTGTTTTAAGCCGGCAAGCTCTGCAGATACCGGCTTAAGGGCCGCCTCAGCATCCTTGGCTCTCTTTAGCAGGGTTGTCTTCTAAGTATCCCAACCCTCTTGTTCAACCTTGAAGTTTTTCTTCAATTTCTCCATCGCTGCTAAGGCACTAGTCAATTCATCCTTGGCTTTGGAGGTTTCTGCTTGTTGAGATTTGATGTTCTCTTGAAGGTCGGCTACTTGGGATTCCTTATTGCTAAGCTCAGTCTACAAAAGTAAATAGTAAGTGGAATGACAATGAATTTATTTGAAGTCCCAAGCACAATACAAGTATTATACTTGGCACTTGGAGGCTAATGATTACTTCTTCAAATACTATGAAGTCCCAAGCACAATACAAGTATTATACTTGGCACTTGGGGGATAATGCATATTGCTCTTGTCAAAGACGAACTCATTTGATAACCTGAATAAATGGTAATGATACGGCTTACGAAGGCTATGAATGGGATTATGGATTTCCTGCAAGATGATTAGTCTTGACTTAACATATTTGTTAAGCCGACCCTTGGGGGCTATGGATGCAATGTTGATTTTGGCCATGTTATAGTCTTGACTTAACATATTTATTAAGCCGACCCTTGGGAGCTACAGATGAAAAGAAGTGCTAGTATTATAAAGTCCCAGTTCATATTGAAAGTATAAACTGGCCCTTGGGGGCTACTGGAGTTGATCTATGCAGTTAATTAAAGTTTACAACACATGTTACTCTAATCATGTCCAATAAACTTGGCGGCTAAGGGGAAGAATATTCATGTAATAAGGAATTGCAGTGTTTACCTCATAGCGCTCCTTCATTAGGTTCACTAAGCCGGCTTCAAAGTCACGGCTGGTGTACAGGAGATTTAAGTAACCGGAATGAAGGTCTTGAGCACTGAAATGAGTATAGCTCTCCAAGTCTGCCTTACATTTGCCTTTATCTTCAGCAGAAATTTCTTCTTTTGCACTGTGCTTGGATAAGATGAAGGATTGACCCAGAGCTGTAAATCCAAATCCAGTGATAACAACATCGTCAGTCTTCTCCTTAACAGGTTTAACTGGGCTTGGCGGTTTAGAGAAAGCCGGCTCAACATCCATATCATATGGAGAAACTTCATGATCTTGTGGAGGAGGATCATTAAGGGTGGCATCAGCAATTGGGCTAGCAGGTTCTGACTGTTGTTTTTCCGGTTCAGATGTGTTAGAATCGTCGACCGGCTTGTTCAGTTTAGCTTTCTTGCTAGCTTTGGTTTGGCCCCTGAAAGTAAGAAGTATAAAAAGGTCAATATAATGATCATGCATTAAGTATGAATGGTTAACATGTATTCTTACCCAGGTATAGTATTGAAAGCTAGGATCTGGGTTCCCATTAACTTTCCAGAGGAGGAATGAGGAGTCCCCTGATAGTTTGAATCAGACGGGTTAAGAGGTTGTCAGAAAAAACCCGCCTTGGGATAAAGTACATCAGAAGCAGGAAGGACCTCTGGGCAGCGTTTGCGAACCGGCGTATTTGGCAAGCTGGAGGAGGTGATTCGGCCACCACTACGCCAGGTAACTCGGCAAGCTTCATGTTGTTGTTTCTTCAAGAGAAAGTTGGGATCCAAGTGAGCTAGAGGGTGAGAAAAGCTTACTTTCCGGCTTGCTTGTCGGGATTTTGGTGCTGGCAGAGGTTCTGAGCCAGAAGGAAGAATAATTACCTCTGTGTCACCTGCACGGCTGGCCTCTACTTCGTCCTGATAACAATCATTGTCAATGAGATGTATAAAAAGGAGCCAAGAGAGTCGAGTTCTACCTCTGACTCATCATCATTATCAGCATCAGTGCTTAAATCGGCAGGCACAGTGGTCTTCTTGGTAGATTTTTTGGTCACCATTGTTTTTGTACGAGTCTGTTTGGCAGGCTTATCCTGTGTTTTCCTCTTCCAAAATGGATCATCATCCTGTTAAGATTGAAAAGATCATAAGTAGGCATCAAAATATTAGTTAAGCAAAAGAGGTGCAATTCTTACAGCTGGAGGCTTGTTGAAAGTGCGGAAAGGACTAAGTCTGATTTTACTGCACTCCTTCACAGGTTCATTCAACAGTTTTTTGGTGGCTTCAGTGATCTCTACATCAAACTGTTTAATGTTACAATGGCTCCGAGGATCTTTTACATCACCGGTGTATTCGCACATTAAGCCGGGCGACGGCTTAATGGCAAGATACTCCAAGATATCCAGCACCGAAAAAAGTTGACGCTAGTTAAGCCATTGGCTATAAAGGCTCTAAGCTTTGAAAAGGCTAGTGCGTATTTGGCCCATTCCCTTGCGTTGAGTCGTTGGGGGAGTGGATGTGTGTTGCTAAGTCGGTGTTCACGGTAACCCGGCAGCGGATTTTCACCGGCTGGAGATGTGTCTTGACAACAGAACCAAGTTTTGTTCCAGTCTTTGGAGTGACTGTGGAGCTTGGCATGGGGAAAGCTGACTTCTTTCCTTTTTTAAATTGAGACTCCACCAAGTTCTTGGCATGGCCCGTCGACAAACTCTGTTTGGCGGTTTAATTAATAGAACTCCCTGAATAAGTCAACTGTGGGCTCCTCTTGAAGGTAAGCTTCACAGAATACTTGGAAGTTGCAGATGTTGGACACGGAGATGGGTCCGATGTCTTGAGGGTGCAGTTGCAAGAAATGAAGTACATCACGGAAAAACTTTGAGCCGGGGGGGGGGGGGGGTGAACCCTCGGCCCAAGTGATAAGCAAAAACAATTACTTCTCCATCTTTGGGTTGAGGAGGAACTTCTTCAACGGGAGCTCTCCAATGGATGATCTCTTTCTTGGCTAAGGCACCAGTGGCGACAAATTTTTTTAATTCTTCTTCGATAACCCAGGGTTTGACCCAATTGCAAGACGTGTATATCTTAGCAATTTTTTCTCAATGATCTGAAAGAAAGGTTATGCCGGTACAAGATTACATAGCTAAGCCGGCTTATGGTTAAAAGGAAAAGCAATAATGAAGCATGCATAGGAGTTAAGCCGGAGATTGGCATTACTAAGTTACAAGGAACCATTGGCGGATTAAGAGGGGACTAATGATGCCTGGCGGGTTGCTATGACTGAGTTAAGCCACCCATACAGATATTGAAAGAAGAGATCTAGGGATGAAAAAATCGCTAAGTGTTGAGACAAACATGTTTCACAGATTGATGCTACGATTTTAGATCTACGGCACTTCAGTTAATGGAAAAATATTTAAACCAAAATATTAGTGCCCGAGCAGTTCATGGGCTCAGATCGGTTTTCTCATGCAAAGGAGGTTTTTTAAATAGTAAAAAGGATACTACAACTACCACAACATAGGAGGCGTACCAGGTTTGAATCAAAATCGCAAACTGCAGTGAAAAGCAAGGATGAACTCTGATGAACCCATCGAACCCTTAATGGATCTATGAGAAGAGGAAGAAGGGGAACTAACCAGGGCTGTTGGATAGCGGAGGTGCGTGGATGAAATCTGGTCCAAACAGGTTGATGCAGTGGACGATGCTGGAGCATAGGCGAATGTCGATGGCGGTGGCAGGGCTCGAGTGCTAGGACATCGCGAGGTGGAAGACAGAGATGAAGAGGCAAGGGGGGAAGTGAAAGGGACTCTGACCCTATTTACAAGGCAAAGGGATAAGTGACATGCGCGGGAATCGAGGAGACCAAAAAATGAATACAACGGTGCAGATGCCACGATTTCCAAAGATTCATTAAAAAGAAGATTTATTAAAATTTGAGCTTTGTGCAATATTAATGGAAGGTGACGTCACAATGGGTTACCATGATCCTAGAGGATGACGTCACGGCAGGTTATAAGGTTTTCCAAGAGTAATAAGGAAGGATTTTTTCTAAGTGTTGAAGATTGATATGACCGAGTTCAAATCAACCTGGGGCCTAATGTTGGGGATATAACTATTGGGTTAACCCGCCCAGGTGGGGCCGGGTTAAGCCCCTGGTGGTTCATCAAGACAAGCCCATGAAGATGCTTAAGACGGCAGTCCACTACGCAAACTCATTGAGGGCCTGAAGCCCAAAGGTGACTTAAGGCCCAAACAAGTATAAACCGTTGTATATGTGTAACTTGTATTATAAGGCATGTATGGTTAAGTTACCGAGCCGGACACGTTTTTTATGAGCCGGCCGGGACTATGTAAGCCACTGGGCGTCGACCTGTGTATATAAAGGGACGACCCGTTGGTGACTTAGGGAAAGAAACGATAGATCGAAAGCTAGGTTAAGCGTATTCGCTCCCTGGTGATCGAAACATAAGCAATACCACCTCAAACTGGATTAGGCCTTTACCTTCACCGCAAGGGGCCGAACCAGTATAAACTCCTTGTGTCCTTAGTCCCATTTAACCCCTTTAAGCTAACCCTATTGCGATGGCTCCACGACTAAGTCCTTTTGCTAGGACATCTGCCGTGACAATTCCATGACACTAGCTTTGTGTCCCCTCTGTCTTCTTACCTCACGTCTTGAATCTCGGGAGGAGATTCTTGTTTGGTGGGGGTGAGTTGTTTGTCATAGCCCTAGATCACTCTTTGTTTGTCTTTGCTTGCTCATCATGTCATCATGTTTATATTCAAATAAATTTGAATTGGGGATGTTAAAGCCCTAGCATCAAATGGAATTCAAATAGGTTCAACCTAAAAATATTTTCAATGAACATGAAATGCCCTTCAAAAATATTCATCATTTTTCTCTTGGTCTAGAACCTCTGCCAAAAATGGTTCACATCTTTCTAGGTCACTTTGGGTCACTGATTTAAATCATAAGTTATTTGCATTTGGGCATGTAAATTTGCATTATTATTTTAAATGTCCAAATAATCCAAACAATGCCCACAAATAATTTCATGATTTTTGGAAGTGCCCTGTTATTTTTAATAAAGAGCCAACAGTTGCAGAATTTAGAAAATAGAAAGTTTTAGAGAGAGAGAGAGAGGAAAGCTTACCTGGGCCACCTACCTGACAAGGCCAGCCCACCTGGCCTGTGCCAGTCGTCACCCACCTCTGCCAGTAGGTAGAGGAGGGACAGCACATGGGGCGTGCGCGGGTGCCACGCTACCAGGCTGCCTGCCTGCGTCACCTGGCTAGCGCGATGCCTCGCGTCCTCCCCTCGGCGCTGCTTCGACACCCTGGACACCACTCTCCCCTCCTCTTATCTCTCCCTCGTCCTCTCTTACTATGGCCGACACGCCCAAAAGCCGCCGCTGCAGTAGTCGACGCCACCGCCGCTCCCGTGTCGCCCCGGGCTGACCAAGAGCTCTGCATTGTTCCCCTCTTCCTCCTTTACAAGATGTGCAACGTCGGACGCTCGAAGCACCATCCCCGGTGCCTTCTTCCTCCTTGGGTCGCTGAGATCGTGGTGGCCGCCTCGCTCGCTCCGGCCCTTCCCCGAGCCCGCTTAGACGACCACTTCAACCGATGTGAAGCCGCGAACCTTCTTCCCCTAACCCCCTGCTTGTTTGCCTCCCCTAACCTCCCTAGCTTCCTTGCCGAGCGCTGCTCGCCGTCGCCCACCGCGGCCACAGCTGCTGCCGCTCACGTCCGAGCCCATTAGCGCACTTAGTACACTCCCAAGAGATGAGCACACCCATCAGGTCCTCCTCCCGTACACCCTAGCACCGAACCCGACTGCTCCCGAACTTCGGCCGCTGCCAAAGCTCGTCGCCCGCATGATTCCGGTGACCCCCACATCCAAACCCCCTGCTCCTTGATGCAGGCAAGCAAGGGCTACGTCGTGGAGCCATCGGCATGTGCAGCAAACGCCCGTAGTGCGTTTCCGGCATGCCTCCACCGCGCTGGATGGTCGCCGGCGGTCTAACCGCGGCCGTGCTGACGTGGCAATGTTAATTAGGTGTTAACGACCTCTTAATCAAACCCTAGAGTCATAGACAGCTGGGCCCCACACCCTAACTAACCACAGGGTTAGTTCCCTGCTTAAATTAAGCTAATGCCTATGGACCACTGGTCAGTTTGACCTTGCCACCTCAGTGTTGACCTGGCCCCACTAGTCAGCCTCTGTTGCTGACCCAGTTACACCGACATGAGGGACCCACTGTTCAGGTTTGACCTGACTCAGCGTAGTTGACCTGATGACGTCATGCTTACATAATGCTGATGCAGTAATCACTTTTTTGGAATTGAATAAATCTTAAATGATTTATTTATTTCAAAAAATGTCCTAAACTTCTAAAAAATAGAAATTCAACCGCAACTCCAAATGAAATAATTTATATATGAAAAATTATCAGAAAAATCCAATATATCCATTGGTACTAGTTTCATGCATGATAAAGCAATTTAACCTTGCTGTATAGATCAAAACATGTTAACACACTTTGGAAATTCATGGTTTGAATTTGAATTTGAACCTTTGGTTCAAAACAACCCAAACTCTTCTATTGCTAGTTGCATTCGCTCAATCAATAGCATATTGCCATGTCATTATCATGCATCATATTGTTGCATTGCATTGATTGTGTTCCCTCTTGTTTTCCGGTGTTTGTCCCCTATCAGTAGACGTTGTTCCGGCGTTGTGATTGTTGACACCGATGAAGAGCTATTCTATCTTCAGAAGTGCCAGGCAAGCAAAAACTCCTTGTTCATTCTGATACAATCCCACTCTCTCTCGCTTCTGCTCTCTTTTACTGCATTAGGACAACAACGATTCAACTGTTACATGCTATGGTAGTTGAACCCCTTTCCTCTGCATGACCTGTCATTGCCACAGAAATAGATGAAACCCACTAGCATGAGTAGGAGTTGTTTGAGCCCTGATGTTCCTACTCATTCATGCTTGTTGTCATGCCTGCTACTCCATAGAGTTGAGTTAGGTCTGATTCATCGCGGATGAATTGGAATGTGATGAACATGTCTTATTGTTGAGGTGTGTGAACATGATTTGGTAAAGGTAGCGGTGAGAGGCCATCTAGGAGTACATGGTGGATTGTCTCATTGAAACCGTCCTCAGGAACTGAGTTCTGTGTTTGTGATCCATGAACAATTACTACCACGCATTGGGTTCCGGTAACTCGACCCCTCTCGGCTTATTAATCGCCTCGATCTTTGTCCACGAGTTGCAACTAGTTTCTGGTGTTTGTAGGATATGTGTTGGGGGCCATGCGTAGCGCTGACCCTAGGGGTGGGCTATGATGCGGTAGAGACATGAGGCACGGTGTACCGAGACGCCTGTTTGGTGCCTCGGGAACCTAGTTATCATCGTTTTGGGCCGTGAGCAATTCCCCGACCGGATCTCCTTGCAGATGGAACCTGAATAGGTGATAAACCTGGACTAGAGACTTGTGTGGTTAGTCAGGTCGTGGCCGATTCCCTCACCAGGATTCCGCTTGAAGGTTGTCGAGATACACAATGTGTACATGGTGGTAAGTGGTGAGAGCGTGTGTAAAGAAGTACACCCCTGCATGGTTATAAATGATCCATTCAAATAGCCGCGTCCGTGGTAACGGACTTCTGGGTTGCCTATATAGTTCATAGAAAAGTGAAAGTGGATACTCTAAAATGCGCAAGATAAGCGTGAGTGCTATGGATGGCCTTCTCGTAAGGAGACGGGGGCGGATCCATTGTGGTGTATTGATTGGTGAATATGTGGACTCGTGTGTGCCACCGCAAAAGAGTTACTTGTAGACGTAGTACAAGATAGCCACAGAGTCAAAGCTGGCTTGCTGCAGTTAAACCCCACCACCCACTTTGTTGATACTAATGCATATGTAGCTAGTTCTGATGTAAGTCTTGCTGGATACATTTGTACTCACGTTTGCTTAATTTATGTTTTTACAAAGAGACTTCAGTCTCACTAGTAGTTCCGCGTGGACTTCGACGTTTAGCTTTACCTCAGCTACGATCTTGTACCCCTTTGGAGGGTCTTGTAGATAGATAGGCTTACTAGCCCTCTCTCTTTTCAGATGTCTGTACTCAGACATGTTTATGCTTCCGCCTGTGCTTGTTGCTTGTATGACTTTAATGCTGGGTCATCAGACCTGTGTTTGTAATATCTGGCTCCTCGGAGCCTAATGAAAAAAAATACTTTGAGTCATAGAATTTTGTTGTGATGCCATGTTGTATTTACACATATCGAGCATATTGTGTGTATGTTATTGAAATGCTTGGTATGTGTGGGATCCAACAACCTAGTTGTTTATTCTTGGTAGCCTCTCTTATGGGGAAATGTCTCCTAGTGCTTCCACTGAGCCATGGTAGCTTGCTACTGCTCCGGAACACTTAGGCTGGCCGGCATGTGTCCTTCTTCGTTCCTATGTCTGTCCCTTTGGGGAAATGTCACGCATTGTTCCTTTAAGTCCTTGTAGCTTGCTACGACATGGGTTTATACGTTCACGACTAACACGTTCATTGCTGGGTCATGTATGCTTGTCCCTATAAGTTAGTGCCACCTTGGGTTTATGACTAGACATATCGGCCCAGGTTCTCTGTCATATGGATGCTAGCGACACTATCATATACGTGAGACAAAAGGCGCAAACCGTCCCAGGCCAGGTACTACCCCTTGAGCATGCGTTGGTTTTCCATTGAATAGGAAAGGGTGATGCAGCAAAGTAGCGTAAGTATTTCCCTCAGTTTTTGAAAACCAAGGTATCAATCCAATAGGAGACAACGAACAAGTCACCTAGTACCTGCACAAACAATGAAGAACCTCGCAACCAATGCGACAAAGGGGTTATCAATCCCTTCACTGCCACTTTCAAAAGAGAGATCTGATAGAGATAATAACATAAATATTTTGGTATTTTGTTGTATAGATTGGAAAGTAAAGATTGCAAAATATTAAACGAGATACGATAATAAAAGAGATGCAATATAATAAGAAAGAGACCCGGGGCCATAGGTTTCACTAGTGGCTTCTCTCATGATAGCATGTATTACGGTGGGTGAACAAATTACTGCCGAGCAATTGATAAAAAATGCATAGGTATGAAGATATCTAAGGCAATGATCATGAATATAGGCATCACATCCGTGTCAAGTAGATCGAAATGATTCTGCATCGACTACTATTACTCACACATCGACCGCTATCCAGCAGGCATCTAGAGTATTAAGTTCATAAGAACAGAGTAACACATTAAGCAAGATGAAGTGATGTAGAGGGATAAACTCAAGCACTATGACATAAACCCCCATATTTTTATCCTCGATGGCAACAATACAATACGTGCCTTGCTTCCCCTACTGTCACTGGGAAAGGACACCGCAAGATTGAACCCAAAGCTAAGCATTTCTCCCATTGCAAGAAAGATCAATGTAGTAGGCCAAACTAAACCGATAATTCGAAGAGACTTGCAAAGATATCAAATCATGCATATAAGAATTCAGAGAAGAACCAAATAATATTAATAGATAATCAAGTTCATAAACCCACAATTCATCGGATCTCGGCAAACACACTGCAAAAGAGTATTACATCAAATAGATCTCCAAGAACATCGAGGAGAACTTTACATTGAAGATCAAAGAGAGAGAAGAAGCCATCTAGCTAATAACTATGGACCCGAAGGTCGGTGGTAAACTACTCACATTTCATCGGAGAGGCTATGGTGTTGATGTAGAAGCCCCCCGTGATCGATCCCCCCTCCGACAGATCGCCGAAAAAGGCCCCAAGATGGGATCTCACGGGTACAGAAGGTTGCGGCAGTGGAAAAGTGGTTTCGTGGCTCCCCCTAATGTTTCTGGGGTATAAGGGTATATATAGGGGAAAGAAGTACGTCGGTGGAGCTTCATGGGGCCCACAAGGGTGGGGGGAGCGCCTACCCCCTGGGCACGCCCTCCTATCTCGTGGCCACCTCACGGAGTTCCAGACTACCACTCCAAGTCTCTTGGTTTGCTTTTGGTCCAAGAAAGATCATCGCGAATGTTTCATTCCATTTGGTATTCCTTTTCTGCGAAACACTAAAATAGGCAAAAAAAACAGAAACTGGCACTGGGCCTCGGGTTAATAGGTTAGTCCGAAAAACAATATAAAAGAGCATATTAAAGCCCATTAAACATCCAAAATAGATAATATAATAGCATGGAACAATAAAAAATTATAGATACATTGGAGACGTATCAACAGGTAAGGTGGAACCTGTGGGGATACCGTGCGTGAGGTCGCAAAGTGATATGATGTGTTACATGCTAGATCGGTGTGACTTAAGATCGGGGTCCTAACAGTCTCAGTATACCCTTTGACTTATGGACCGAAACTATGTTCGAAGGTAAGAAGCTTACCTCAGTAGCCGGATGTGCGCTGTCGAGACCAATGTCTTCGGTCTTCTCCTGCCACGACTTGTGGGCCTCAAAAAGCAGTTTCCAGATCTCTTCGTGTGTTGTATCGAAGAAGCGCTACAGGGTCCGGGGTGAGGGAGTCCTGGATTAAGGGGTCCCCGGGCGTCCGGGCTACATGACGTGGGTTGGTGTAACATCCCAAAATTCTAAATTTTGGAATTTTATATTAAAAATAGATTTGTTTGATTGTGGTGCGGTTGCTTGTGTGAAATTGAGAGAAATTCAAAACTTTTTGAAAGTTAAATGAGAGGGAATAAAATGACTTTCCCAAACCTTTCACCTTGCTTTATGATCTCCAAGAATTCAAATTTATTTCATCACAAAAACCTAGAGAGAAGATGACATGACTTCTTCCGTTTAAATAAATGAAAAGGGTTGTTGAAAAGATTTGAATTTTATTTGGAAATATTTAAAATTTAGCAACTCAATGATTTTCATGAGATAAGATAAAATGACTTCTTCAAAACATATGAAATATGAGTTGGAAGTTTAAAAGAATCGAATTTAAAGTCCCTTTGAAATTATTTTCAATTTGGAGTTATTTGGGTTTTATTCAAATTATTTTTATCCAAAAATAAGAAAAAAGGAAAATAGGGTAAAATGATTCCCTACATCAGAAAATTGGAGAGAAATAATTTTGGTATTTCTAAAATGATTTTTATTGGGTTTTATTGTAGAAGTTGCACTGTTTGAATTATTTGAATTTTTGTGGATTTTATTTGATACTAGAAAAATGTTCAAGTTATAGAAAATCTTTTCTGAAAATTTCGATATATAATATGCCTATATATAATTTTACTTTTATTTTCGTTTCCTTTTTTCCTTTTCTGTTTCTAAAAAAACTGCGCGTGTGCGTGGAACTAACTGTCACCTACGTGCGCAGCATAGTGGCATCGGGCGCCCCATCATTTTATTTTTTTCTCTTCTCTCCTACATGGGCCAGGCCCAATCAGCCTTTTTTTATTTGACCGAATTTTGTTTAAAAAAACTACAGCGCACAGCCGGGCCTAACTTTTAGCCCATTATTTTTTTCAAATTTCATCTACGTACATATATGTTTAGTCCCACATTGCCTAGTCTTTAACCCCTAAACCTCTTTTCCACCTATAAATATAGACCCATAGAGCCTTCAAAAATCAGCCGATTTGGGTTAAATTAATATTTTGGTTTGACTAGATTCATTAAAGAAAAATATTTTTTCTCCTCTTCGGCGGGACTTCTGAAAATTGTCTCCTCTCTCCAAAGTCGTCTTTTTCTGTCTTATAAATGTATCTTTCTTTGTTTTTTTATATTTCCGTAGTTTATTATTTCTAGATTAGTATGATAGAATAATTAGATTATCAATTAGTCTATGTATTTATACATTAGACCTAGATTATTTTAGCCGTAGTTATTTTTCTTCCGTAAAACAGCTTGGCCCTGATCTTTCAAATAGACATAACTTTTTACTCGTTCATTCAAATTAGATGGAACTAGTGCCTATATTTTTGTCTTGTTTTTACCTATCCAGTGAACATGTCACATCAACTTTTTGAAATGTTCAAATTTTGAAATTTGTTCAGATTCATATTCAAACTTTTTTATCATAACTTGAGTTTTATAACTCTGATATAATTGATTCTTTTTGCAAATCGAAGCTCTTGACCTAAACTTTCTGATAAAGCCAAATTCACATAATATTGGTACTGTTGGAAATTGTTTTATGTTGCAAGAGTTATTTGCTCAGTTTTGATGTTTTCCGAACTGTCTTCTTCGTTCTTCCCGAAATTTTGAGTGATTGCTTATGTGTGGTTACTATTGCTTGCTCACGATAGATTGAACGGAGTGTGACGAGTAGAATTATCAGGAGATATGAGTGCGAATCATCTTCATCAACTGTACAAGGCAAGTGTACACTTTGATCATACTTTTCATTACCCAGTTTTATGCATTAGTTTCACCCTCAAACATTGCATGGTTAGGATGTGATAACATGTGGGTATTTGGGAAGTAGTTGATGACGTATGAACCTACTTTCTTATATTCAAACCCCTGGGTGCTACTACATTATGCTTATACTACTATGCTATGCTCGTAGACGTGGATTGGTTTGTGAGATTCATGAAAGATGTGAGAGTTATTTATATCTAATGGTTAACTTAAGGTGGCTACTTTAATACACATCTGGGTGGAATGGTTGGGGCACCCTCGAGCACTCAGTGGTTTGCCCGGGCACCTGGAGAACCAAATGCTTGCCCAAAGGGGATCCCGGAGTACCCGTCTGATCACCCTATGGAATGCCACCCAGGCTCAAAGGGATCATAAGATTATTCATGCTGGAAACTTCCGTGTGCAGCCACCAGACATTATGGGCTCTACATGATGGGCTAGCAGATGTAGCGGATTGTAGGTGTACCGGCCTATCTATCGGTTAAGGGGACCTCTTCAGAGAGACTGTGTCTCGGTCATTCGTTTCTCAAACATCATGTAGTGCGAGAAATTCAATGGAGGAGATCGAGTCTTGTGGGAAAAAGTGCACAAACCTCTGCAGAGTGTATAAACTAATCATGGTTAGCCGTGTCCCCGGTTATGGACATCTTGAGTATCTGGTACTTGAATTATTGATTTGATCTCATCACTTTAATTAATTAATTTGTTGGGTTATAACTATTATTTTGGGATTGAGTTGGAGGAACCTTCTCAATGTTTTCAACAAACTTTGTAGTTAAATAAAATATATTCCTTTGTAGTAGGGAAAAACTAGCTTTATGCAAAAACAAACTTAGAGCTTTTCCACCAGCAAAATATGCATATAGAGATAGCCATTCTCATTTTTATCCTATGGTGTGAATTTTCCAGTACATTCAATGTACTGACCCTTTGTGGCTGCAACGTGTCATGTTGCAGGATTATCTTACAACGAGTAAGTGATATGTTAGGGTTACGCTTTCTACACTCAACTTTGCCGTTGGTGTTGATGGGAATGCACAACCTTTGTTACTTCCGCTGTTTGGATTAAGGTAATAGTATTTACGTTACTTTATACATGTGATATACCTCTGTTATAAATCCTCGAGTACTGTGTGTGTCAGCATACCGATCCAGGGATAACACTTAAGCACAGAGACTTGACCATCTAAGGTCAGGTCGCTACAGCCGGACTGGTGGGCCGTGAAGCTACAAGGTAGAAGGCTTCCCCTGTGTACGGATTGGACTCTCCATGGAGTGGAAGTCAAGCTTGGCGCTCGGATATGAAGATTCCTTTCTCTATAAACCGACTCTGTACAAACCCTAGACCCCTCCGGTATTTATATAAACCGGTGGGTTTAGTCCATAGAGTCAATCATAATCATACAGACTAGACATCTAGGGTTTAGCCATTACGATCTCGAGGTAGATCAACTCTTGTAACCCCTATAATCATCAAGGTCAATCAAGTAGGACGTAGGGTATTACCTCCATCAAGAGGGCCCGAACCTGGGTAAACATCGTGCCCCTGCCTCCTGTTACATTCAATCCTTAGACGCATAGTTCGGGACCTCCTACCCGAGATCCGCCGGTTTTGACACCAACATTCGTGCTTTCATTGAGAGTTCCTCTGTGCTGTCAGCAGGAGGTTCGATGGCTCCGTCAATCATCTACAACAATGCCGCCATGAAGGAGACCTTCCCCCCGGCCAGATTTTTGTATTCGACGGCTCACACTGCATGCCAATTCAATTGGCCACCTCGACTAGATCGACAGCTATGCCCCTGGTCATCAGATTAGTTTCGGGAACCTAAACTATGTCGCTGATATCCTAGGAGATTTGATCTTCGAAGGGTCCGCAGCCCCGATTACCACTCTAGCCTTAAATCGAGAGCAGGCCGAAAGGTCTGAACATGGGAGTCTAGAGCCCGCCAGACTCTCTGCACTTATGGAGCTTGCTACCGGAGGAGCACTAGACACTCCGCCGGACTCTAGGTCCAAACTCTCGAGGTCTGTGTCAAGCGGGCGCAGGCAGGAGGCTCCAACTTCGGACAGCCCCATGAACTCTCGTTTCCCCGTTCGATCCTCTCCTTTAAAGGAGGCTCTGGACTAAATGCGATCGCTCTCCATTACGGAAAGATCGCTTCCGAATTATGCCCAGCCCAGACTAGGGGTTGAGAGCGGGGAATTTTACGTCCCACCCACCACCCACTTCAGAGCCATTGTCGAAGATCTAACCGACATGCTGGATTACGCCTTCGAAGACATCGACAGTATGAACGACGATGCTGGAGACGAACAAGGCCAAAACCCTCTGTTTACCGGATGATGGACGGCCACCTCCACATACGACGTGTACATGGTGGACACACCCAAAGAGGATGGCGACGGCGGCAAGAAGGATTCGGTTGAGGGCAAGCCTGCCGAAGCCCCTCCGAAGCGTCGACGTCAGCGGCGCCGCTCAAAATCGCGTCGCGACAAAGACGGCAATACCGGCACCAAAGACAATAATACTCCGGAGAATGCCGGAGACCCTGAAGCCCTTGTAGAGCCAACATCCGAAAAGGATGATTGGGAGGATGGGCAAGTAAACCTAGACGATCCTGTCAAGAATGAGGACTGGGAGGACAGTAACTACCTACCGAACTCCAAAGAGGATACGACCCTCGGCAATGAAGATTTTATCGTGCTAGAGAAACCCCTTGAATAAGAGAGCTTTAAACGCCGGTTAATCGCCACTGCAAGAAGCTCAAAAAGAAGCAGCTGCGCCTTCGAGCTGATGAGGATCTACTCAATGATAGATGGACTAACGTCCTGGGTGCAGAAGAATACGGCCTTGAGCGCCCAACTAAAGGTTACCCGAAACGCAAGCTACTACCCCAATTCGGTGACGAGGCCCTTGAGCCCATACCGTAAAGCACAAAACTGCTGACAAGCCCGACCGACCACCGTGTGGACGAGAAAAATCGGCAACACACGCTGAACACCAGCCCGCGCCATAGGGGCAGGGAGGTAACGACCCCGAGCTATACATACGACTTACGCAAGGACCTAGACAATAGAGCCGGCCTGACAAGATCAATCTATGGATCGAGGGGGCGTTCCCAATGCACGGGGACGGCCATCAGACTTGGCGGGACATGCACAACCTTGCACGAGTCGAAAACCATATACGGCCTTCATCCGAACTACATCATGATGTCGCCCAATACAGAGGCACGGTGCACCCTTATGCTTCACCAATGAGGTAATGGAACACCAGTTCCTAGAAGGGTTTAAACACGTGAACATCGAATTATACGATGGCACAACATATCCCACAGTATGGATCGAGGATTTTCTTCTCCACATTCACATGGCTCACGGCGATGATCTACATGCCATCAAATACCTCTCCCTAAAACTTAAGGGACCAACTCAGCACTGGTTAAATAGCCTCCCAGAAAACTCTATTGGAAGCTGGGAAGACTTGGAAGATGCCTTTAGAAACAACTTCCGAGGCACGTATATTGGGCCCCCGGACGCTGATGACCTTAGTCATATAGTCCAGCAGCCCAGAGAGTCGACCAGGAAATTCTGGACTAGGTTCCTAATAAAAAAATAGATTGTCGACTGTCCGGACGCCGAAGCCCTAGCGGCCTTTAAACACAGCATCCACGACGAATGGCTCGCCCGACACCTCAACCAAGAAAAGCCAAAGTCCGTGGCAGCCCTTACAGCACTAATGACCCACTTTTGCACAGGCGAAGATAGCTAGCTAGCCCGTAGAAGCAATAGTACCAGCGACCCTGGCACTTCCGAAACCAGAAACGGCAACGGAAGGCCCTGACACAACAAACATAAGCGTTGAAGCAACAATGATAATACAGAGCATATGGCAGCCAATGCCAGATTCAGTGGCTCCAAATCCAGTCAACGGAGGAAGCCATTCAAAAGAGACAAAGACGGTTCATCAAGCCTGGACCGAATACTTGATCGACCTTGCCAGATCCATGGCACTCCTGACAAGCCTGCCAACCATACAAACAAAAGCTATTGGGTCTTCAAACATGCTGGCAAGTTAAAAGCCGAACACAAGGAGAAAGGGTCGCCCAGTGAGGATGACAATGACGAGCCTCGCCCACCGAACACAGGGGGACAGAAGAAATTTCCCTCTAAGGTCAAAACGGTGAATCTGATATACGTTACTCATATCCCCAAGCGGGAGCGCAAACACGCGTTAAGGGACGTCTACGCGATCGATCCAGTCGCCCCAAAATTCAATCCATGGTCATCCCGCCTAATCACTTTCGATCGCAGAGATCATCCGAGCAGTATCCATCACGGAGGCTCGGCTGCACTAGTCCTCGACCCAATTATTGATGGATTCCACCTCACGCGGGTCCTCATGGACGGCGGTAGTAGCCTTAACCTGCTCTATCAGGACACAGTCCGCAAAATGGGTATTGATCCTTCAAGAATCAAGCCCACAAAAACCACCTTTAAGGGAGTAATACCTGGTGTAGAGGCCCGCTGCACGGGCTCAATCACACTAGAGGTTGTCTTCGGTTCGGCGGACAGCTTCCGAAGTGAAGACTTGATCTTCGACATCGTCCCTTTCCAAAGTGGCTACCACACGCTGCTCGAACGAACCACGTTTGCTCTCTTCAATGCGGTCGCACATTATGCCAATCTCAAATTCAAGATGCCCGGACCCCGCGGTGTTATAACAGCCAGTGGAAACACAGAACGCTCCCTCCGCACTGAGGAGCACATCGCAGCCCTAGCAGCAAAAGTACAGAGCGGCCTTATCATACGAAAAAATGCATTGACAATCAAGCCCCCGGACACTATCAAACGAGTCCGGACTACCCCACAGCACGACAGTCCAGCTCTTGAGGAGCTTAACTAGAAATTCGGCCTCTGTCCCAGTCCTAACCAAACCGCTGCACATGTACCACGCGCACATCACTACGCGCTGAAGATACCATGGGCATAGATGGAGTCATAGTAACGATAAAGTCCAGAATACGGCTCGACCCTATTAGCATCCTCATATGTCCTTTTTCTTATTTTTATTTTTCCAGTTTCCTTCAAACCCACATCACCTTTTGACGGTACCAAGGGCCCTTTTTCTAAGCCCCTCATGAAAATCCGATCGTTGAATCCTTTCAAAGGACAATACTCCAAGGAGAAAAGCAGCGTAGACATGTGGCAGAGTATCTAAAGGATCTTTAAAGATCACCGCTTCCTTCTTTAAGACCCATACACAGCTTTCCCTTGTGCTCGGCATGTAAAATAGCCTCGATGCTTATCACATCTTTTGTAAAAATGCGGTTTGACGTATGAATCAGACCATAACGGAAACAACTTTTCACCCAACATATTTGGTACTGGCTTCTTTCCTAATCTGTATTCCCTCTTTTTTCGTCTGATCGCCATGTACACCTCGGTACGACTTAAATCGCCAGGGGCTCCATTCAGCCAAGTACATTTCTTAAAAATAAAATAAAGTCAGAACACTTTTATAGTACAATTCGGCGTCTCGAATATAGCATCATATGCATCGGCTCTGAATCATGTCTTTGGTCAATAGTTGGGTTGCTCGGCTCCTGTGGTTACTACCTTACGTTCCGCTCGTTCGACTATGGTAGTAAAGGGAGAACTACTGCGATTGTGTTTCTGGCTCATCCGGATAAACACCTTAGTAGAGAAAGCCGAAAACTGACTGTCATGATGTGGCAAGTGTTGGTCAGCTATTCGATGACTAAGTATAAATCTATCACGATTTTTTCCGCATTACGCGAAGGACTGGTCTCCACCCGGTCAGGCGTCTACAACACCCATGTTCGGATAATCGAATAATACCAGGGGCCACGCCTACAATCTTATTGTCAAACTCCTATGACTAAGTAAGACCGATAAAGCCACATAGTCTGAATGTGTGGTTCGCCGCACTAACACCTCCTTCAAGGACCAAGCCGTTGGGTCAAGTGTGTTCAGGTGCTATTTCGGACACCCCCATGCTACCCACGTGGGGGCTGAAGCCGACGACTAGCCAACTCTCAGATACCGTAAACAGTCACAAAGGAGGAAAACAATTAGAGGTAAAAACGAGCAACATATTATACATAAAGCCTTGTTTCATAATACAAAGTTCGGGCGGCATGGATACATTTATTCGTAGATAATGTCCTTCGAACACTAGCCCTCTACACGGGAACCTTCCAAGACTTCGTCAAAATACCGCTCTGGAGTGCGGTGCTCCTTGCGTGCGGGTGGTCCCTTGGTTGCTAGCTTGACGACGTTCATCTTCGCCCACTGTACCTTGACACGGGCGAAGGCCATCCGGGCACCTTCGATACAGACCGACTGCTTTATGGCATCCAGCCGGGGGCAGGCACTGACTAGCCGCTTCACGAGCCCAAAGTAGCTGTTGGGTATGGGCTCGGTGGGCCAGAGACGGATTATAATATCCCTCATAGCTAATACGGCCACCCTATGCAGTTTGGTCAACTGTTTCAGCTGATCGCTGAGGGGCACCGGATGTTCTGGCGCATGGTACTGCGACTAGAACGGCTTCTCCATCGAGCTCCCCTCTTCAGCTTGGAAAACTCCGCCGCATCAGCAGTACTCTGGGGCAGATCCGCAAATGCTCTTGGAGAACTCCAAACTCGGGTCAGTAAGAGGTACCTTCTCCTCACAAATTTTCTCTGCATAATAAAGGCCTTGAAGGAAATATGCCCTAGAGGGAATAATAAAGTTGTTATTTATATTTCCTTATATCATGATAAATGTTTATTATTCATGCTAGAATTTTATTAATCGGAAACTTAGTACATGTGTGCATACATAGACAAATAGAGTGTCACTAGTTTGCCTCTACTTGACTAGCTCGTTGAATCAATGATGGTTATGTTTCCTAACCATAGACATGAGTTGTCATTTGATTAACGGGATCATATCATTAGAGAATGATGTGATTGATTTGACCCATCCGTTAGCTTAGCACGATGATCGTTTAGTTCGTTGCTATTGTTGCCTTCATGACTTATACATGTTCCTATGACTATGAGATTATGCAACTCCCGAGTACCGAAGGAACACTTTCTGTGCTACCAAACGTCACAACGTAACTGGGTGATTATAAAGATGCTCTACAGGTGTCTCTGATGATACTTTTTGAGTTGGCATAGATCGAGACTAGGATTTGTCACTCCGATTGTCGGAGAGGTATCTCTGGGCCATCTCGGTAATTCTCATCACTATAAGCCTTGCAAGCATTGCGACTAATGAGTTAGTTGTGGGATGATGCATTATGGAACGAGTAAAGAGACTTGCCGGCAACGAGATTGAACTAGGTATAAGATACCAACGATCGAATCTCAGGCAAGTAACATACCGATGACAAAGGGAACAACGTATACCGTTATGCGGTTTGACCGATAAAGATCTTCGTAGAATATGTAGGAGCCAATATGAGCATCCAGGTTCCGCTATTGGTTATTGACCGGAGATGAGTCTTGGTCATGTCTACATAGTTCTCGAACCCGTAGGGTCCGCACGCTTAAAGTTCGGTGACGATCGGTAATATTAGTTTATGTGTTTTGATGTACTGAAGGTAGTTCGGAGTCCCGAATATGATCACGGACTTGACGAGGAGTCTCGAAATGGCCGAGAAATAAAGATCGATATATTTGAAGCCTATATTTGGACATCAGAATAGTTCCGGGTGAAATCGGGATTTTACCGGAGTATCGGGAGGTTACCGGAACCCCCGGTAAAGGTATGGGCATTATTGGGCCTTAGTGGAGAGAGAGAGAGAGAGGAGACCAGGGCAGGTCGTGTGCCCCTCTCCCTCTGGTCCGAATTAGACTAGGAGGGGGGCGGCGCCCCCTTTCCTTCCTCCCTCTCTCCCCATTCCTTCTCTCCTAGTCCAACTAGGAAAGGGGGGATCCTACTCCCGGTGGGAGTAGGACTCCTCCTGGCGCGCCCTGTTAGGGCAGGCCGGCCTCCCCCTTGCTCCTTTATATACGGGGGCAGGGGGACACCCCAAGACACACAAGTTGATCAGTTGATGTTTTAGCCGTGTGCCGTGCCCCCCTCTACCATAATCCACCTCGGTCATATTGTAGCGGTGCTTAGGTGAAGCCCTACGTCGGTAGCGTCATCATCACCGTCATCATGCCGTCATGCTCTCTACACGGGAACCTTCCAAGACTTCGTCAAAATACCGCTCTGGAGTGCGGTGCTCCTTGCGTGCGGGTGGTCCCTTGGTTGCTAGCTTGACGACGTTCATCTTCGCCCACTGTACCTTGACACGGGCGAAGGCCATCCGGGCACCTTCGATACAGACCGACTGCTTTATGGCATCCAGCCGGGGGCAGGCACTAACTAGCCGCTTCACGAGCCCAAAGTAGCTGTTGGGTATGGGCTCGGTGGGCCAGAGACGAATTATAATATCCCTCATAGCTAATACGGCCACCCTATGCAGTTTGGTCAACTGTTTCAGCTGATCGCTGAGGGGCACCGGATGTTCTGGCGCATGGTACTGCGACTAGAACAGCTTCTCCATCGAGCTCCCCTCTTCAGCTTGGAAAACTCCGCCACATCAGCAGTACTCCGGGGCAGATCCGCAAATGCTCTTGGAGAACTCCAAACTCGGGTCAGTAAGAGGTACCTTCTCCTTACAAATTTTCTCTGCATAATAAAGGCCTTGAAGGAAATATGCCCTAGAGGGAATAATAAAGTTGTTATTTATATTTCCTTATATCATGATAAATGTTTATTATTCATGCTAGAATTTTATTAATCGGAAACTTAGTACATGTGTGCATACATAGACAAATAGAGTGTCACTAGTTTGCCTCTACTTGACTAGCTCGTTGAATCAAAGATGGTTATGTTTCCTAACCATAGACATGAGTTGTCATTTGATTAACGGGATCATATCATTAGTGAATGATGTGATTGACTTGACCCATCCGTTAGCTTAGCACGATGATCGTTTAGTTCGTTGCTATTGCTGTCTTCATGACTTATACATGTTCCTATGACTATGAGATTATGCAACTCCCGAGTACCAGAGGAACACTTTCTGTGCTACCAAATGTCACAACGTAACTGGGTGATTATAAAGATGCTCTACAGGTGTCTCTGATGGTACTTTTTGAGTTGGCATAGATCGAGACTAGGATTTGTCACTCCGATTGTCGGAGAGGTATCTCTGGGCCATCTTGGTAATTCTCATCACTATAAGCCTTGCAAGCATTGCGACTAATGAGTTAGTTGTGGGATGATGCATTACAGAACGAGTAAAGAGACTTGCCGGTAACGAGATTGAACTAGGTATAAGATACCAACGATCGAATCTCAGGCAAGTAACATACCGATGACAAAGGGAACAACGTATACCGTTATGCGGTTTGACCGATAAAGATCTTCGTAGAATATGTAGGAGCCAATATGAGCATCCAGGTTCCGCTATTGGTTATTGACCGGAGATGAGTCTCGGTCATGTCTACATAGTTCTCGAACCTGTAGGGTCCGCACGCTTAAAGTTCGGTGACGGTCGGTAATATGAGTTTATGTGTTTTGATGTACCTAAGGTAGTTCAGAGTCCCGGATATGATCACGGACATGACGAGGAGTCTCGAAATGGTCGAGACAAAAAGGTCATTATATTGGAAGCCTATATTTGGACATCCGAATAGTTCCGGGTGAAATCGGGATTTTACCGGAGTATCGGGAGGTTACCGGAACCCCCGGTAAAGGTATGGGCATTATTGGGCCTTAGTGGAGAGAGAGAGAGAGGAGACCAGGGCAGGTCGTGTGCCCCTCTCCCTCTGGTCCGAATTAGACTAGGAGGGGGGCGGCGCCCCCTTTCCTTCCTCCCTCTCTCCCCATTCCTTCTCTCCTAGTCCAACTAGGAAAGGGGGGGATCCTACTCCCGGTGGGAGTAGGACTCCTCCTGGCGCGCCCTGTTAGGGCAGGCCGGCCTCCCCCTTGCTCCTTTATATACGGGGGCAAGGGGACACCCCAAGACACACAAGTTGATCAATTGATGTTTTAGCCGTGTGCCGTGCCCCCCTCTACCATAATCCACCTCGGTCATATTGTAGTGGTGCTTAGGTGAAGCCCTGCGTCGGTAGCGTCATCATCACCGTCATCATGCCGTCATGCTGATGGAACTCTCTCTCAAAATTCTGCTGGATCGGAGTTCGTGGGACATCACCGAGCTGAACGTGTGTTGAACTCGGAGGTGCCGTACGTTCGGTACTTGGATCAGTCGGATCGTGATGACGTACGACTACATCAACCGCGTTCTTATAACGCTTACGCTTACGGTCTACGAGGGTACGTGGACGACACTCTCCCCTCTCGTTGCTATGCATCACCATGATCTTGCATGTGCGTAGGAATTTTTTTGAAATTACTACGTTCCCCAAAAGTGGTATCTGAGCCAGGTTTATGCGTAGATGTTATATGCACGAGTAGAGCACAAAGGAGTTGTGGGCGTGGGTATATACATATTGCTTGCCGTCACTAGTTGATTCTTGATTCAGCGACATTGTTGGATGAAGTGGCCCAGACCGACAGTACGCGTACGCTTACGCGAGACAGATTCTACTGACGTGCTTCGCACACAGGTTGCTAGTGAGTGTTTGTTTCTCCAGCTTTAGTTGAATCGGATTCAATGAACTGGGTTCTTTCGGAAGATCAAAAAGCAATCACTATACCGTGTTGTGGTTTTTGCTGCGTAGGTAAGAACTATTCTTGCTCAGCCCGTAGCAGCCACGTAAAACTTGCAAAAACAAAGTTTTTGGAGGGCATGTTGTGATGTGATATGGTCAAGACATGATGCTAAATTTTATTGTATGAGATGATCATGTTTCGTAACACAGTTATCGGCAACTGGCAGGAGCCATATGGTTGTCGCTTTATTGTATGAAATGCAATCACCATGTAATTGCTTTACTTTATCACGAAGCGGTAGCAATAGTCATGGAAGCAATAGTTGGTGTGACGACAATGATGCTTCGATGGAGATCAAGGTGTAAAGCCGGTGACGATGGTGATCATGACAGTGCTTTGGAGATGGAGATCACAGGCACAAGATGATGATGGCCAAATCATATCACTCATATTGATTGCATGTGATGTTTATCTTTTATGCATCTTATTTTGCTTAGATCGATGGTAGCATTATAAGATGATCTCTCACTAATTTTCAAGGTATAAGTGTTCTCCCTGAGTATGCACCGTTGCGAAAGTTCGTCGTGCCGAGACACCACGTGATGATCGGGTATGATAAGCTCTATGTTCACATACAACGGGTGCAAGCCAATTTTGCACACACAGAATACTCGGGTTAAACTTGACGATCCTAGCATATGCAAATATGGCCTCGGAACACTGAGACCGAAAGGTTGAGCATGAATCATATAGTAAGATATGATCAACATAGTGATGTTCACCATTGAACACTACTCCATTTCACGTGATGATCGGACATGGTTTAGTTGATATGGATCACGTTATCACTTAGATGATTAGATGGATGTCTGTCTAAGTGGGAGTTCTTAAGTAATTTAATTGAACTTTAATTTATCATGAACTTAGTACCTAATATATTTTGCATGTCTATGTTCTTGTAGATAGATGGCCCGTGCTATTGTTCCATTGAATTTTAATGCGTTCCTAGAGAAAGTTAAGTTGAAAGATGATGGTAGCAACTACACGGACTTGGTCCGTAACTTGAGGATTATCCGCATTGCTGCATAGAAGAATTGCTTCCTGGAAGTACCGCTAGGTGACAAACCTGCTGCAGGAGCAACACCAGATGTTATGAACACCTGGCAAAGCAAAGCTGATGACTACTCGATAGTTCAGTGTGCCATGCTTTACGGCTTTGAATCGGGACTTCAACGACGTTTTGAACGTCATGGAGCATATGAGATGTTCCAGGAGTTGAAGTTAATATTTCAAGCAAATGCCCGGATTGAGAGATATGAAGTCTCCAATAAGTTCTACAGCTGCAAGATGGAGGAGAATAGTTCTGTCAGTGAACATATACTCAGAATGTCTGGGTACCACAACCACTTGACTCAACTGGGAGTTAATCTTCCTGATGATAGTGTCATTAATAGAGTTCTTCAATCACTGCCACCAAGCTACAAGAGCTTTGTGATGAACTATAATATGCAAGGGATGGATATAACGATTCCTGAGCTCTTCGTGATGCTAAAGGCTACGGAGGTAGAAATCAAGAAGGAGCATCAAGTGTTGATGGTCAACAAGACCACCCGTTTCAAGAAAAAGGGTAGAGGGAAGAAGGGAACTTCAAGAAGAACGACAAGCAAGTTGCTGCTCAAGTGAAGAAGCCCAAGTCTAGACCTAAGCCTGAGACTGAGTGCTTCTACTACAAAGAGACTGGTCACTAGAAGCGGAACTGCCCCAAGTATTTGGCGTATAAAAAGGATGGCAAGGTGAACAAAGGTATATGTGATATACATGTTATTGATGTGTACCTTACTAATGCTCGCAGTAGCACCTGGGTATTTGATACAGGTTCTGTTGCTAATATTTGCAACTTGAAACAGGGGCTGCGGATTAAGCGAAGATTGGCTAAGGACGAGGTGACGATGTGCGTGGGAAATGGTTCCAAAATCGATGTGATCGCAGTCGGCACGCTACCTCTACATCTACCTTCGGGGTTAGTTTTAGACCTGAGTAATTGTTATTTGGTGCCAGCGTTGAGCATGAACATTGTATCTGGATCTTGTTTGATGCGAGACGGTTATTCATTTAAATATGAGAATAATGGTTGTTCTATTTATATGAGTAATATCTTTTATGGTCATGCACCCTTGAAGAGTGGTCTATTTTTAATGAATCTCGATAGTAGTGATAGACATATTCATAATATTGAAGCTAAAACATGCAGAGTTCATAATGATAGTGCAACTTATTTGTGGCACGGCCGTTTGGGTCATATTGGTGTAAAGCGCATGAAGAAACTCCATTATAATGGACTTCTGGAATCACTTGATTATGAATCACTTGGTACTTGTGAACCATGCCTCATGGGCAAGATGACTAAAACGCCGTTCTCAGGAACTATGGAGCGAGCAACAAATTTGTTGGAAATCATACATACTGATGTGTGTGGTCCGATGAATGTTGAGGCTCCCGGCGGGTATCGTTATTTTCTCACCTTCACAGATGATTTGAGCATATATGGGTATATCTACTTGATGAAACATAAGTCTGAAACATTTGAAAAGTTCAAGGAATTTCAGAGTGATGTGGAAAATCATCGTAACAAGAAAATAAAGTTTCTATGATCTGATCGTGGAGGAGAATATTTGAGTTACGAGTTTGGTCTTCATTTGAAACAATGCGGAATAGTTTCACAACTCACGCCACCCGGAACACAACAACGTAATGGTGTGTTCGAACATCGTAATCATACTTTACTAGATATGGTGCAATCTATGATGTCTCTTACTGATTTACCGCTATCGTTTTGGGGTTATGCTTTAGAGACGGCTGCATTAACGTTAAATAGGGCACCATCTAAATCTGTTGAGATGACCCCTTATGAATTGTGGTTTGGAAAGAAACCAAAGTTGTCGTTTCTTAAAGTTTGGGGATGCGATGCTTATGTGAAAAATCTTCAACCTGATAAGCTCGAACCCAAATCGGAGAAATGTGTCTTCATAGGGTACCCAAAGGAGACTGTTGTGTACACCTTCTACAAAAAATCTAAAGGCAAGACATTCGTTGCTAAGAATGGATCCTTTCTAGAGAAGGAGTTTCTGTCGAAGGAAGTGAGTGGGAGGAAAGTAGAACTTGATGAGGTAACTGTACCTGCTCCCTTATTGGAAAGTATTTCATCATAGAAATCTGTTCCTGTGACTCCTACACCAATTAGTGAGGAAGCTAATGATGTAGATCATGTAACTTCAGATCAAGTTACTAACGAACCTCGTAGGTCAAACAGAGTAAGATCCGCACAAGAGTGGTACGGTAATCCTGTTCTGGAAGCCATGTCACTTGACCATGATGAACCTACGAACTATGAGGAAGCGATGATGAGCCCAGATTCCACAAAATGGCTTGAGGACAGGAAATCTGAGATGGGATCCATTTATGAGAACAAAGTGTGGACTTTGGTTGACTTTCCCGATGATCGGCAAGCCATCGAGAATAAATGGATCTTCAAGAAGAATATCGACGCTGACGGTAACGTTACTGTCTACAAAGCTCGACTTGTTGCGAAAGGTTTTCTACAAGTTCAAGGAGTTGACTACGATGAGACATTCTCACCCATAGAGATGCTTAAGTCCGTCCGAATCATGTTAGCAATTGCCGCATTTTATGATTATGAAATTTGGCAAATGGATGTAAAGACTGCATTCTTGAATGGATTTCTAGAAGAAGAGTTGTATATGATGCAACCTGAAGGTTTTATTGATACAAAGGGTGCTAACAAAGTATGCAAACTCCAGCGATCCATCTATGGACTAGTGCAAGCATCTCGGAGTTGGAATAAACGTTTTGATAGTGTGATCAAAGCATATGGTTTTATACAGACTTTTGGAGAAACCTGTATTTACAAGAAAGTGAGTGGGAGCTTTGTAGCATTTCTAATATTATATGTGGATGACATATTATTGATTGGAAATGATATAGAATTTCTGGATAGCATAAAAGGATACTTGAATAAGAGTTTTTCGATGAAAGACCTCTGTGAAGCTGCTTATATATTGGGCATCAAGATCTATAGAGATAGATCAAGATGCTTAATTGGACTTTCACAAAGCACATACCTTGATAAAGTTTTGAAGAAGTTCAAAATGGATCAGGCAAATAAAGGGTTCTTGCCTCTATTACAAGGTGTGAAGTTGAGTCAGACTCAATGCCCGACCACTGCAGAAGATAGAGAGAAATTGAAAGGTGTTCCCCATGCTTCTGCCATAGGCTCTATCATGTATGCAATGATGTGTACTAGACCTGATGTGTGCCTTGCTGTTAGTTTAGCAGGGAGGTATCAAAGTAATATAGGAGTGGATCACTAGACAGCGGTCAAGAACATCCTAAAATAGCTAAAAAGGACATGGGATATGTTTCTCGTTTATGGAGGTGACAAAGAGCTCGTCGTAAATGGTTACGTCGATGCAAGCTTTGACACTGTTCCGGATGACTCTAAGTCACAAACCGGATACGTGTTTTTATGGAACGATGGAGCTATCAGTTGGTGCAATTCTAAGCAAAGCGTCATGGCGGGATCTACGTGTGAAGCAGAGTACATAGCTGCTTCGGAAGCGGCAAATAAAGGAGTCTGGATGAAGGAGTTCATATCTGATCTAGGTGCCATACCTAGTGCATTGGGTCCAATGAAAATCTTTTGTGACAATACTGGTGCAATTGCCTTGGCAAAGGAATCCAAATTTCACAAAAGAACCAAGCACATCAAGAGATGCTTCAATTCCATCCACGATCAAGTCAAGGAGGGAGACATAGAGATTTGCAAGATACATGCGGATCTGAATGTTGCAGACCCGTTGACTAAGCCTCTCTCATGAGCAAAACATGATCAGCACCAAGACTCCATGGGTGTTACAATCATTACTTTGCAATCTAGATTATTAACTCTAGCGCAAGTGGGAGACTGAAGGAAATATGCCCTAGAGGCAATAATAAAGTTGTTATTTATATTTCCTTATATCATGATAAATGTTTATTATTCATGCTAGAATTGTATAAACCGGAAACTTAGTACATGTGTGAATACATAGAAAAATAGAGTGTCACTAGTTTGCCTCTACTTGACTAGCTCGTTGAATCAATGATGGTTATGTTTCCTAACCATAGACATGAGTTTTCATTGGATAAACGAGATCACATCATTAGAGAATGATGTGATTGACTTGACCCATCCGTTAGCTTAGCACGATGATTGTTTAGTTTGTTGTTATTTCTTTCTTCATGACTTATACATGTTCCTATGGCTATGAGATTATGCAACTTCCGAGTACCGAAGGAACACTTTGTGTGCTACCAAACGTCACAACGTAACTGGGTGATTATAAAGGTGCTCTACAGGTGTCTCCGATGGTACTTGTTGAGTTGGCATAGATCGAGATTAGGATTTTTCACTCCGATTGTCGGAGAGGTATCTCTGGGCCCTCTCGGTAATGCAGATCACTATAAGCCTTGCAAGCATTGTGACTAATGAGTTAGTTGCGATGATGCATTAAGGAACGAGTAAAGAAACTTGCCGGTAACAAGATTGAACTAGGTATAAAATACCAACGATCGAATCTCGGGCAAGTAACATACCGATGACAAAGGGAACAACGTATACCGTTATGCGGTTTGACCGATAAAGATCTTCGTAGAATATGTAGGAGCCAATATGAGCATCCAGGTTCCGCTATTGGTTATTGACCGGAGATGAGTCTTGGTCATGTCTACATAGTTCTCGAACCCGTAGGGTCCGCACGCTTAAAGTTCGGTGACGATCGGTAATATTAGTTTATGTGTTTTGATGTACTGAAGGTAGTTCGGAGTCCCGAATATGATCACGGACTTGACGAGGAGTCTCGAAATGGTCGAGAAATAAAGATCGATATATTTGAAGCCTATATTTGGACATCAGAATAGTTCCGGGTGAAATCAGGATTTTACCGAAGTACCGGGAGGTTACCGGAACCCCCGGTAAAGGTATGGGCCTTATTGGGCCTTAGTGGAGAGAGAGAGGAGACCAGGGCAGGCTGTGCGCCCCTCTCCCTCTGGTCCGAATTGGACTAGGAGGGGGGCGGCGCTCCCCTTTCCTCTCCCCTCTCTCCCCTTCCTTCCCTCCTAATCCAGTGGGAGTAGGACTCCTCCTGGCGCGCCCTGTTAGGGCTGGCCGGCCTCCCCCCTTGCTCCTTTATATACGGGGGCAGGGGCAACCCCAAGACACACAAGTTGATCAGTTGATCTTTTAGCCGTGTGCAGTGCCCCCCTCCATCATAATCCACCTCGGTCATATCGTAGTGGTGCTTAGGCGAAGCCCTGTGTCGGTAGCATCATCATCACCGTATCACGCCGCCGTGCTGACGAAACTCTCTCTTGAAGCTCTGCTTGATCGGAGTTCATGGGGCGTCACCGAGCTGAATGTGTGCTGAACTCGGAGGTGCCGTACGTTCGGTACTTGGATCGATCGGATCGTGAAGACGTACGACTACATCAACCGCATTCTCATAACGCTTCCGCTTACGGTCTACAAGGGTACATGGACGACACTCTCCCCTCTCGTTGCTATGCATCACCATGATCTTGCGTGTGCATATGATTTTTTCTGAAATTACTAGCTTCCCCAACAGGCCTTACCCCGCCACAATCTTCTTGGCCTCTTGAATCTCCTGGCAGACGCCTTGGGCTTCAACCCGGGCCTCCTACGCACTTTGGTGGGCCTTAGCACGTTCGGCATCTTGATCCGTAATCTTGCGCTCCAAGGACTCACATTTGCCCATGGCATCCCGGAGCTCTTGCTGGACTTCCTCCACCCGTGATTCATGCTTTTGGCGGGAGGCTCGTTCCCCCTCCACCTTCTTCTTGGCCTCGGCCAGCGTGTTCTTGAGGTTCTCGTCCTGCGACGCATCAAATGTGAGCATAATTACAAAACTCAGCAAGATAGCACAACAACAAGACATATCATGTCAGATGTGAACAGGTATCACATACCTTGCTTCTCCTCCAATAGTTTGTTGGTGCGGATGATCTCTTCATCGTCCCACTACAGCCGCCACTTTAGTTCAGACACTTCATCGGCATGGGCGGCTGCCGCTAACTTTGACGCCTGTTTGTTCAAACACACATGTATGTTAATCTCCTACAAAGACTATTTGATCCTCTGATTGGCCTTTCTTAAACGAACACCGAACAGAGTCTCAAGGGCTACTGACTATACACAGGTATTCTTTTTATAGTTAAATCACATACCTCAAAGCATGTTAGAACGCTAGTATAGTCCTTGTTCAATCCGCTTTTAGAGGACCGAACCTTTTCAACCACCATACCCATAAGGGCACGATGTTCCTCAAGAATGGAGGCGCTCTGAAGCGCGTTGTCGGTGTACAAAAATAGGGCCGCATCTTTGTACCCCTTTTCCCTATGCATGGGTAGTCAGAGCCGTGCCCACGGCCACACCAAGCAGAACGAGGGAGGTGAGCCAAGGTAAGATCGAAGCCCAAGGCAATCAAAGCAATGCCAAGGACAAGACCACAAAGAGTAGAGCGACGAAGTAAGTTCCCCCGGCAAGACCCTTGCCGGGTGGCCTCAGCGGCCTCGGCAAGAGTCTTGCCGGGACAGCTCGCCCCGCACCAACAGAGCGAGCCACCCTTGAGCCCACGGCCCCAGTGCCATCATCAGCGTGGGGCCAGGACTCGGGAAGGCACCCCTGTGGTGGCATATAGATCTTTGTGAAGACATATTCAAGGTCAGATTAGAAGACGACGATTCTCGGCAAGATCCTTGCCAAGGAAGGCCACCAGACCCCCGGCAAGATCCTTGCCGGGGACGACAACACGCCACGGCGAGACCCTTGCCGGGCCACCCGGCAAGGCCCTCGCCAAAGACGCCGGCAAGGCCACCGCCAAGCCCACGTCGACCAAGGTTCCACCGCCGTTCACATGCAGCTACCAGCCCAACCAGTTGGGCGGGCACCTGCGTGGCAACATGCAGCTCCCAGGCCAACTCATCAAGCGTCTGCATGGTGTCATGCAGATCTTCATGAAGGCTCCACCACCGTGCCAACTCAGCTGCCTGCCTGCCTACATTGCACCGCACGCATCCCCGGCCGAGGCGCGTGTCGAAGCGAGGAGGAGCGGCGACGGACGGGACAGGCCTCGCCCCCATCCCCGATAAAGTAAGAGGACACCTAAGCGATGCATTAAATGCACCTTGTCCTGTAATACGAGTGATAACCTCGTGCCACTGTAGACCTTTGCACCTCCTGTGTGCCACTGTGGCAACCCCTTTTTCCTATAAAAGGAGGCCCGAGGCGACGAGGAGAGGGATTCGGCTCTTTGGAACCACACGCTGACCACAGCTAGTTCGAGAGCTCAAGAACTCTCAGAAATACACCCACCAAAGCAGGACTAGGGTTTTACGCATCCTCGCGGCCTGAACCTGGGTAAACGATCCTTGTGCTGTCTACTAGCCCTACTCTCCTCGCAACCCTGCGCCCCGACAACCGTACTAGGGATTCTTGTGATCCCATTGGTGTCGTTCCACACCGACACGCTTCCATCAAAGTGTCCGGCGCCTTCGGATTGACAGAGGTCACCGATGGAGTCGACGCACCCCCTTCTTTCGATGGAGTCTGCTTGCCTGATTCCGGAGCCATATCGGCCTCCGGAATGATATTCGGTTGGGGGCCGAATTGGGCATGGCACCCGTCGCCGGCCTCCATGGGGGTCGGTTCCCCCATGTTTTCGACAGCAGAGGTATTACCCTCTAGCACCACCTTGATGGCTTCCCGCACCTCTCCATGACCTGGAAAGGTCCCTCGGGACAACACTTCGGTGTTGTCCATAGTAGTAGGTGGGGACGCTGGCAGAGGCGACTCGCTGTCCATCATGTGTGAGCCCAGCGAATTCCTAAAAGACGATGATTGCCGGGGGAAATCGCGGGTCGGACTACAATACGCGATTCTTTGTGTTAGGATCAGAAGGCATAAAGCCGAATACATACATTATCCTTAAATACTTACGATTCGGCCGAACGCTACAACTCGGGGTTCCATTCGGGGACGGCTTCGACGTCTGATTCCGAATCATCACAAAGGGAGAGTTTCCCCTTCTTGTACGCTTCCGCCTCTAGATCTGCAGAAGCTCCCCTATTCTTCTTCCCCCTCTTAGGGGGAGAATTGTGCTTGTCCTCTTCCTCCTTGTCCTCATCATGGGTGGAGAGAGCTTTGGTATCTTCCGATGATATGTCTGAAGCACCTTTGCAGTGAAGGCCACTTCGGACCTCCTTGCCCTTCTTCTTGGCCTACTTTTCCGGTGCCTGGTACGGCATCGGAACCAGCATCTTCATCAGAAGAGGACTAGATGGGTCTTCGGGCAGGGGAGCCAGACACTTGATTCCATCTGCCTTCCTCGTCCAGCCCTAGGGGACAAGAAGAAGGTTTAAACTTACTCCTTCGATCTACAAATCAAGGACATGATTAGAAAGCTGAAAAACTCACTGGAGTGGCTGGATGAGCGCAGTCGTGGCCGTGGTCTTCGGTCGTTGATGGCCATGTCTTTTGGGTCTTAAAAGCAGCTTCCATATATCTTCGTGCTTCGTGCCGAAGAACTGCTGCAAGGTCCGGGACTTGCCGGATCAAACTCCGACATAAGGAGTGTCCGGCGTTGGCCGGGGAGAATCCAGCGAAACAGCATTACCTGGATCATGCTGGCAAGGCTGGTGTTCTTGTCAACCATGCTCTTGACGCGCTTTTGTAGCATCATCACCTCGTCGGAGGATGCCCAATCTAGGCCCTTCTTGAGCCATGATGTGAGCCGCATTGGCGGACCGGTTTTGAACTCAGGAGTGGTGGCCATTGAGGCATCGCGAGGTTCCATAACATAGAACCACTCATGTTACCACCCCTTCATGGTCTCCATGAAGGTCCCCTTGGGCCAGGTGACGTTAGGGAGCATGCTCACCATGGCGCCACCGCACTCCGAGTGTTGACCCTCGACCATCTTCGGCTTCACGTTGAAGACCTTGAGCCATGGACCGATGTGGGGGGATGCAAAGGAACACCTCGCACACGACAATGAACGCCGAGATGTTGAGGAATGAATTTTGGGCTAGATTATGGAAATCTAGCCCATAATAGTACATGAGTCCGCGGACGAAAGGGTGGAGAGGAAACCCTAGCCCGTGAAGAAAGTGGGGGATGAATACTACCCTCTCATTGGGCTCTGGTGTGGGAATGATTTGGTTTTTGGAAGGAAGCCAATGGGAGATTTCCTTGGCTAAATACCTCGCTTCCCGAAGTTCTTTGATGTGCTCCTCCGTGACGGAGGAGGCCATCCACTTGCCCTGCGCTTCAGATCCGGACATGGTTGGAGCATTCGCTGGGGACGGAAAGGGTTGAAGCTTGGGCACTGGAGCTCAAGAGAGATGGGCTAAGGAGGAAGAAGGCGTGGGGTGAAAAGGTGGATCTTTATCTTCTTATAAAGGCAGTGAATGTCGAAGGTCCCCCCATGAAGCCTTAAAACTCGCCTATTCCCCAGGAGTCGTCCGAGTGGCATGGTTTGATTACCCAAATCCGTATTGATGAGAATCTCGTAATAAGGGGACATGGTCTCTTCCTTGACAAGACGTGTCAATGAATACCGCGTCTCGATCGAAACGCGAAACGAGACGTTGGAAAATGGTTCGAAATAATAATAAGGCCGGAACACAATACCTCGCCGAAAAAGTTGTCAGAAGCAATAACCTATTTTTGTTTAAAGTATTTTGCCTTCGTGTTCTGGGGTTGTAAGTATTGTACAAAGCCGGATATAGTTCTTTTGAGAAACTACTTTGGAGTATTCAGAGGAGGAAACCGCCTTGCAATGCCGAAGATAATCTGCGTGTCGGACACATTGTCATTGAAGCCTGGTTCAGGGGCTACTGAGGGAGTCCTGGATTAGGGGGTCCCCAGGCATCCCGGCTATGTGACGTGGGCCAGACTAGTGGGCCATGAAGATACAAGATAGAAGGCTTCCCCTCGTGTCCAGATGGGACTCTCCTTAGCGTGGAAGGCAAGCTTGGCGTTCGGATATGAAGATTCCTTTCACTGTAAACCGATTCTATACATACCCTAGCCCTCTCCTGTTTCTATATAAACAGGAGGGTTTAGTCCGTAGAGGCAATCATAATCATACAGTCTAGACATCTAGGGTTTAGCCCTTACGATCTCGAGGTAGATCAACTCTTGTAACCCCTATACTCATCAAAGTCAATCAAGAAGGACGTAGGGTATTACCTCCATCAAGAGGGCCCGAACCTGGGTAAACATCGTGTCCCCTGGCTCATGTTACCTTTGATCCTTAGACGCACAGTTCGGGACCCCCTATCCGAGATCCGACGGTTTTGACACCGACATGGGGGCCGTCCAGATTAAACTCCCACATGTGGAGAGGTTGGCGTTGGCATGGGACGATCTGGCGGAAGTGAATCACCCGAATCACATCGGTGAGACTGGTGTGCTTCTTTATCATACTCTGGATGCGCTTTTGCAGTGTCATCACTTCGTCGGTCGACCTCCGATCCAGACCCTTGTTGGTCCTAGACGTGAGCCGCATCGGAGGCCCAGATCTAAATCAGGAGCGGCTGCCCATTTGGTACCACGGGGCTCGGTGATGTAGAACCACTCCTGCTGCCACACCTTCACAGTTCCCACAAAGGCACCTTTGGGCCAAGTGGTGTTAGGGAGTTTGCTCACCATGGCGCCGCTGTAGTCGGCGTGCTACCCGTCAACCACCTTCAGCTTCACATTGAAGACTTTGAGCCACATGCTAAAATGGGGTGGAATACGGAGGAGCGCCTCACACACGACGATGAACGTCGATATGTGAAGGAAGGAGTTTGGGGTTAGATCGGGTAAATCTAGCCTATAATAGAACATGAGGCCGGCCGTGGACAAAAGGGTCAAGTGGAAACCCTAGGCCGCGGAGGAAGTGAGGGATGAACACAACCCTCTCGCCGGGCTCGGGAGTGGGGATGATTTGCTCTTTGGCCGGGAGCCTGTGTGCAATTTCCGCGGTCAAATACTTCACCTCCCGGAGTTCCTTAATGTCCTTCTCTGTGATGGAGGAGGCCACCCAGTTGCAAGGATTGGGCGGTGGGAAAGGTTGAAGCTTGGGCGCTGGAGCTTGAGGATGGGAAGGCTGGGGAAGGAAGAAGGCGTGGGGTAAAAAGATGGATCTTTATCCGCTTATATAGGCAGTAAATATCAAGCGCCCCCCACTAGCCTTAAAACTCGCCTATTCCCAAGGGGTCGTGCGCATGGCATGGTTGGATTACCCAAACCTATATTGATGAAAATCCCGCAATAAGGGGCACGATCTCTACTTTGACAAGACGTGTCAATAGAGGCTGCGCCTCGAAACATGAAGTGGTAGGCCAAAACGGTTCAAAATAATGAAAAGGCCAGACGTGACGTTTCACCGAAAAATCTGTCAGTATATATGCCTCATTAAGTATTATACCCTTGTGGTTGAGGGTTGTGACTATTATACAGAGCTGGATATAGTTCTCTTGTTCAGAAGACTACTTTGAATGCGGAGAAGGAACCCGCCTTGCAATGCTGAAGGCAATCTGCGTGCCAAACACATCGTCATTGAAGACTAGTTCAGGGGCTACTAAGGGAGTCCTGGACTAAGGGGTCCTCGGGTGTCCGGGCTATTTGATATGGGCCAGACTTATGGGCCATGAAGATACAACGCAGGAGACCTTCCCCCGTGTCCGGATGGGACTCTCCTTTGCGTGGATGGCAAGCCTAGCATCCGGATGTATAATTTCCTTTCTCTGTAAACCGACTCTGTACAACCCTTGGCCCCTCCAGTGTTTATATAAACAGGAGGGTTTAGTCCGTCGAGGCTATCAGAATTCATACAGGCTAGACATCTAGGGTTTAGCCATTACGATCTCGAGGTAGATCAACTCGTGTAACCCCTATGCCCATCAAATACAATCAAGCATGACGTAGGGTTTTACCTCCATTAAGAGGGCCCTAACCTGGGTAAACATCGTGTCTCACTTGTCTCCTATTACCTTCGATCCTCAAACGCACAGTTCGGGACCCCCTACCCAAGATCGGCCGGTTTTGACACCGAAACCAAGCAAAACTATGTAAACGATACCTGCACACAAAGAACAAATCCTCGCAACCCAACGCGTTAGAGGGGCTGTTAATCCCTCCTCGGTAAAAAGATAGATTAATTTCTATAAGTTTGGGCAAATAGATCTGAATAAAAAAAGAAATAAAAAGTGCCGCAAAGTATTTTTGGGTTTTTGGAATAATAGATCTGAAAACAAATGCGAATAAAAATAGAACAGAAAGCAATATGATAAAAGATAGACCCAGGGGTCATAGATTTCACTAGTGGCTTCTCTCGAGAAAATATCATATGGTGGGTAAACAAATTACTGTTGGTGATATCCAAGGCAATGATCAATATATAGGCATCACGTCCAAGATTAGTAGACCGACTCCTGCCTGCATCTACTAGTATTACTCCACATATCGACCTTATCTAGCATGCATCTAGTGTATTAAGTTTTTTTTGAATATTTACTGTGAGGCAAAGCCCCACATCCCTTTATTAAAATCGGACAATTTTACAAAAGAAAAATAAGAAGTACATACGAGAGCTAAGAAACTAGCCTACAAAGCTAAGGTACAAGACTAGAACTACCTACCTGGACTAATTAGACTAATGCATTTATCCAAGCTTTAAGCTTGATCCTGTTATCATCCTTAAGCCTATGAGATAGGAGTGAAAGATCATGTACAAAATTAGACCGACAAGCAGCAAAAGTAGCTCTCTCCCCTCTAAAAGTTCTGCCATTCCTGAGGATCCAAATATTCCAGGCTACCGTGAGCATTACTTCGAAGAAGAAAGGATGCCTGAAGCTTGATCTAGCATGTTGGATACATTGCTGAATATCCGGCCCTCTTGACCAGTCAATAGAAAGGTAATTCCAAACCCTCCGACTGAAATTACAGTTGAAGAACAAATGCAGCCTATCCTCATATGAAAATTCATGACAGATAACACAAAGATTATCATCCAGGGGGGATCTCCAGTGCCTATGTATCAGAAGGTCCTTGGTGTTAAGCCTGTCAAAGAAAACCAACCAACCAAAGACTTTGATCTTCAAGGTGCATCTGCTTTTGTGTATTAAGTTCATGGAGAAACAAAATGCAATAAGAACGATGACTTGATGTAGATATGATCTATTCATGCAGGAATAAGCCACATCTTGTTATCCTTAATAGCAACAATACATGCGTGCCTCGCTGCACCTTTTGTCACTGGGAGAGAACACCGCAAGATCGAGCCCATCACAAAGCACCTCTTCCTATGGCAAGAAAAGTCGATCTAGTTGGCCTAACAAAACCAAAGATTCGAAGAATAAATATGAGGTTGTAAATAATCGTGCATATAAGAGATCAAAGAAGACTCAAATAATATTCATGGATATAGATCTGATCATAAACTCAAAGTTCATCAAATCCCAAAAAACACACCGCAAAAAGGTTTACATCAAATAGATCTCCAAGAGACCATTGTATTGAGAATCAAAAAGAGAGAAGAAGCCGTCTAGCTACTACCTACGGACCCTTAGGTCTATGGTGGACTACTCACGCATCATCAGAGAGGCACTAATGAGGATGATGAACCCCTCTGTGAAGTGTTAGATTGGATCTCGTGGTTCTGGAACTTGCGGCAGCTGGGATTGTGTTTCATCGACTACCCTAGGGTTTTTGGAATATTTGGGAATTTATAGGGCGAAGAGGCAATGCAGGAGACCCCTGTGGGCCCCACAGCCCACCAGGGCGTGCCTGGGCCTCCAATCATGCCCTGGTGTCATGTGGTCCCCACGAGCCTCCTTCTAGGTGCTTTCTTGGCCCCCAAGGTGTCTTTTGGTCCAAAAAATATATCCAAACAGTTTTGCCGCGTTTGGACTCCGTTTGATAGGGATATTCTGGGAAGTAAAAAACAAGCAAAAAACAACAACTCGCATTGGGAATTATGTTAATAGGTTAGTCCCAAAGATGATATAAAGTTGTTATAAAATGATTATAAAACATCCAAGATTGATGATGTAACAGCATGGAACAAGCAAAAATTATAGATACGTTGAAGACGTATCATAACACACTTTAAAAGTATCTTATATATAGTATATCAACACGCTTACAATGATAACTTGTATATATACTATCATATGATAGCATATGAGACATCACTGGTGCGCGTCGGTGCTATACAAATGGTTTTAACCCCTTTCTGCCACGACAATTGGAACCGTCGCCAAGTCAGTGTGGGTGATAGGGGGGGTCCTTCCCACACGACCCATAAATCGTCGGGGATAGGCCCTCCTGGGACACAGGCTGGGGCCGTGTGCAATCGGGCGAGGCATCGAAACCCAATCATTTCCATAGGTATGTACATCCCACACGGTGAATCCCATAAAAACATTTCCGTAGGTATGTATATCGCACACAGTCAATCCAGGGAAAACGTTTTCGTTCGTATGTACATCCCACACAGTTTTATGTGTAGGCTCGTGTGTGAAAGGTGTAACTATCACACATGCTCTGCCTTGGTTAACTGTTTGCTTTTATGAACTACATCACACATGATTTGATGTGGAAAACTGTGTGGCATTGGGCTATCAATCACAAGAGGTTTTTATGCCAGAACCGTTTGCAAACTTCCATGACTGTTTGTTCTCTTTTTACATTGAACACGCTGTTTTCTTTCTAACCATGTGCACATTATTTTAATAGCTCCTGTATATTTTTATTTTTTCTTGTAATTTATTATTCAAAGTTCATTGTTTCAAAGGCAGTACAATATGTGCAGTAATTACAGGATTAGGCAGCAATTAACTATGATGAACCATGATATTCAAAGGCAGTAAAGGTGAAGAGACAAATGTAAATCATTTTGACTGCAGACGGTGTTGAAGAAGGGGAATGCACATAATGTGCCTTCCTACATGCCATAGGCACGAACCACTTTTGTCGAACCCCTTGTGACGATCACCAACCCATCCTTCACCGCCTTCAGGAAGACTTCTAGAGCATTATCATGGTAGCATGAATTATATACTTTAACCTTAGTTGCCTCCACACCATTCATGTAGTATGCAAGGTAATCATTAGTAAATAACTTCGGAAACCACTGAAAAGAGAAAAATATCAGATACTAAGGTCTAATAGAGTAACTTGTTGTGGGCAGGGGGAAAAGGCAACACATTACTTACCATCCTAAAGTTCATTGTTGTCTTGGACAAAGTGTAAATAAAGAGCTTAATTCCAATCACCCGTTTCTTTCGCCTAACAATCTTTCTTAGTTTCCTCACTTGATGCTAGTTCATGAATATATCATTGCCCCATACGCAAAAGGGATCAAAGCGTGGATCAGTACCGCTCATATATGTACCTACAAGCAACCAGTAAATGTTAGAAGCTACACTGAGATTGCACAAATGATGTAAAATACAACTACCTATGTTCCTAAGTACAAGTATTTTTTTTGATATTTCAATATGAACTACATACAGATGTATATAGAATTATAGATATACTTTGGATTAGAATCTAGATTCACTCATTTTGCTCATTATGTAGTCTATATTGGAATCTCTAAAAATACTTATATTTAGGAATGGATGGTGTACAAGACATGGGATGCAGCTAACCTCGACGGCAAAAAACAACATCACCCATTGTAGCCCTGTGTAAGTACATGGAAAGCCAATGTTAACTACAATAGGATTAGCATCCATCAAAAATAGCAAATGGTAATAAAATGGCAGCATCCACTAGTAGAAAAAGGGTCAAATGTGAAGCACATTAGTGCCGGTTTGAATTTGAGCCGGCACTAATGTGACCATTAGTGCCGGTTCCAACGGCTAGGCGGGCGGGCATCATTAGTACCGGTTCGTGGGTAACCTTTAGTACCGGTTCATGCCACGAACCGGTACTAACAAGGCTGTGTCAGGCTATGGTCGGTCTGGGGCCCCCACGAAGACCTTTAGTACCGGTTCATGCCATGAACCCGTACTAGAGTTTCTTTGTAAGCTGATTTTTAGTCCCACCTCGCCAAGAGAGAGGCAGTATGAGCCGTTTATAAGCCGTGAGTGCACAGACAATGACGAAGAGTTGCAATGCTCACCTACATGTTGATTAGCTTCAAGCCTTGCGGAATAGCATAGATTGCACTAAGCTATGTGCAGTGCAGTCTACACTATTCCGAATGGCTTGAAGCAAATTAACCAGCATTGCACCTCTTTTTTATTTTTAATAACTTATTTGAACTCCGGACTTCTTTTGTGTTCAGTATGCAGCATTCAAAGCGACGTCATCAATTTCCAACATGTTCTGACATCAGTTGTTGTTTTTCCGTCATTTAACGCATGTACTAACTACACTATTCCGAATGGCTTGAAGCAAATTAACCAGCATTGCACCTCTTTTTTATTTTTAATAACTTATTTGAACTCCTGACTTCTTTTGTGTTCAGTATGCAGCATTCAAAGCGACGTCATCAATTTCCAACATGTTCTGACATCATTTGTTGTTTTTCCGTCATTTATCTAATTGTTTTAGAGAGCTAAATCACCGTGAAATTGAAAATCACTACAAAATGAATCCTGAAAATGTTGAAACTTGGCATGGTACCATCATATCACCCGCATAGCATGCGCGGAAGAGTAGAGAGGGTCACGGCAAAAACTGGATGCACTTCGTGTACAAACTGGACATACTCTTTCGGAGTATCAGGGTTTCGGATGAGACCTCATCTGTTACACGGCCACTTCAATGTTTTTCAAACTTATTTGAACTCCTGACTTCTTTTGTGTCCAGTATGCAGCATTCAAAGCGACGTCATCAATTTCCAACATGTTCTGACATCATTTGTTGTTTTTAGGTCATTTACCTAATTGTTTAGAGAGCTAAATGACCATGAAATTGAAAATCACTACAAAATGAATCCTGAAAATGTTGAAACTTGGCATGGTATCATCATATCACCCGCATAGCATGCGCAAAAGAGTAGAGAGGGTCACGGCAGAAACTGGACGCACTTCGTGTACAAACTGGACATACTCTTTCGGAGTATCAGGGTTTCAGACGAGAACTCATCTGTTACACGGCCACTTCAATGTTTTTTAAACTTATTTGAACTCCGGACTTCTTTTGTGTTCAGTATGCAGCATTCAAAGTGACGTCATCAATTTCCAACATGTTCTGACATCATTTGTTGTTTTTCAGTCATTTACCTAATTATTTTAGAGAGCTAGATGACCGTGAAATTGAAAATAACTACAAAATGAATCCTGAAAATGTTGAAACTTGGCATGGTATCATCATATCACCCGCATAGCATGCGCGAAAGAGTAGCGAGGGTCACGGCAAAAACTGGACGCACTTCATGTACAAACTGGACATACTCTTTCGGAGTATCAGGGTTTCGGACGAGAACTCATCTGTTACACGGCCACTTCAATGTTTTTAAACTTATTTAAACTCCGGACTTCTTTTGTGTTCAGTATGGAGCATTCAAAGCGACATCATCAATTTCCAACATGTTCTGACATCATTTGTTGTTTTTCGGTCATTTATCTAATTGTTTTAGAGAGTAAAATGACCGTGAAATTGAAAATCACTACAAAATGAATCCTGAAAATGTTGAAACTTGGCATGGTATCATCATATCACCCGCATAGCATGCGCAAAAGAGTAGAGAGGGTCACGGCAAAAACTGGACGCACTTCGTGTACAAACTGGACATACTCTTTCGGAGTATCAGGGTTTCAGACGAGAACTCATCTATTACACGGCCACTTCAATGTTTTTTAAACTTATTTGAACTCCGGACTTCTTTTGTGTTCAGTATGCAGCATTCAAAGCGACGTGATCCATTTCCAACATGTTCTAACATCATTTGTTGTTTTTCGGACATTTACCTAATTGTTTAGAGAGCTAAATGACCGTGAAATTGAAAATCACTACAAAATGAATCCTGAAAATGTTGAAACTTGGCATGGTATCATCATATCACCCGCATAGCATGCGTGAAAGAGTAGAGAGGGTCATGGCAAAAACTGGACGCACTTCGTGTAAAAACTGGACATACTCTTTCGGAGTATTAGGGTTTCGAACGAGAACTCATCTGTTACACGGCCACTTCAATGTTTTTTAAACTTATTTGAACTCCGGACTTATTTTGTGTTCAGTATGCAGCATTCAAAGCGACGTCATCAATTTCCAACATGTTCTGACATCATTTGTTGTTTTTCGGTCATTTACCTAATTGTTTTAGGGAGCTAAATGACCGTGAAATTGAAAATCACTACAAAATGAATCCTGAAAATGTTGAAACTTGGCATGGTATCATCATATCACGCGCATAGCATGCATGAAAGAGTAGAGAGGGTCACGGCAAAAACTGGACGCACTTCGTGTACAAACTTGACATACTCTTTCGGAGTATCAGGGTTTCGGATGAGAACTCATTTGTTACACGGCCACTTCAATGTTTTTTAAACTTATTTGAACTCCGGACTTCTTTTGTGTTCAGTATGCAGCATTCAAAGCGACGTCATCAATTTCCAACATGTTCTGACATCATTTGTTGTTTTTCGGTCATTTACCTAATTGTTTTAGAGAGCTTAATGACCGTGAAATTGAAAATCACTACAAATTGAATCCTGAAAATGTTGAAACTTGGCATGGTATCATCATATCACCCGCATAGCATGCGCGAATGAGTAGAGAGGGTCACGGCAAAAACTGGACGCACTTCGTGTACAAACTGGACAAACTCTTTCAGAGTATCATGGTTTCGGACAAGAACTTATCTGTTACATGGCCACTTCAATGTTTTTTAAACTTATTTGAACTTCGGACTTCTTTTGTGTTCAGCATGCAGCATTCAAAGCGACGTCATCAATTTCCAACATGTTCTGACATCATTTGTTGTTTTTCGGTCATTTACCTAATTGTTCAGTATGCAGCATTCAATTTCCAGAAGAAAATAAACAGAAGAAAATAAATAATGCAGAAAATAAAAAAATTATACAAAGTAATTACTCAAAAATAAATAGAAGAAAATAAATAATGCATAAAATGAAAAACTATATAAAAAACTACTCAAAAATAAATAGAAGAAAATAAGTAATGTAGAAAAGAAAAAATTATATAAAAAATTTGTTGGCGCGCTGCCCAGTGGGCCTGCCAGACCTAGGGTGTGCAAATGCAGGCCCAGAAGGGCCAACAGACTCACAGGGCAGCGTGCCCTAATTAATTAGGCCCAGAAGCCTGATATATAGAGGAGTTCGAAAAGGTTGCTGCGGCTGGGTTTGTAAACCAGTGCGGCTGCCCTTCGCCGGGCGAGGTGGGACTAAACTTTGGGGTGGCAGCGCGAGGCCTTTAGTACCGGTTGGTGGCTCCAACCGGTACTAAAGACCACCCTTTAGTACCGGTTGGAACCACCAACCGGTACTAAAGGCCTGCTCTTACCGCCTCTTGGCCTGGCCAAAGTTGGCCTTTAGTACCGGTTGGTGGCTCCAACCGGTACTAAAGGCCTCTCCTATATATACAACACTTACGAAAATTTCAGTTACATCTCCCCACTTTCGTCTCCAACCTCTCGCGACATCGCCGCGCGCCGCTCGAACCCGTCATCGCCGCCCATCGCCCGTCGTCCGTCGTCGTCCTCGCTGTCCCCGCCGCTGCCCATCGTCGTCGTCGTCTCGCGCTGCCGCCCCGAACACCGCGCGCCGCTGTCCGTCGTCGTCGTGCCGCGGTCCCGTACGTCTCTCACTCTCGAGTACCCGCGCCGCCGTCCGTCGTCGTCGCACCCGGCTCGTACACCGGCGCCCCCGCCCCGTACGCCGGCGCCCCCGCCCCGTACGCCGGCGCCCCCGCTCGTATGTACGGGGCGGCGGCGTACGGGGTCACACTGCAGTGTACGTACGTATACGTACACAGACACACACATACACACACATATATACGTACACATACATACACACACACACAGACACACATTTTTTTACTTATTTTCTATTTTCTGTTTTTTAGAAAAGTTAATTAGATGATCGAATGTTAGATTAATGTCGAATGTTAGATGAATTAGCTAGATAGAAAATTGTCGAACTATAGATTTGAACTAGTTGAATAATTAATATAACTAATTTATTTTTAGTAAGAAAATTGTCGAACTAGTTTATTTAGGTTTATGAGATTTGAACTAGTTGAATAATTAATATAACTAGTTTTTTTAGTAAGAAAATTTAGGAATCTGAGATTTGATGATCTAATTAAAATATTATTTGTTAATGAGTTTTTCTGTTCATTTAATTTTTTATATATTTTGAGTTTATATAAATGTTAGATTAATGTCGAATATTTGATGAATTAGATAGAAAAGTTAAATATATAGTAATGTCAATTGTTAGAGATGAATATGGTTAGATATATTAATGTCAAATGTTAGATGAATATATATTTGACTAGATATTAATTAATGTTAGATAGTAATAAGTGTTTAATGTTTCACCTATATGAACATATATAGGAAATGTCATCTGACGACGAAAAAGATTTCATTATGTGCGAACACTGTGAAGATCAGCGCGGCCTGTGCGACAGAAATTTCCTTGTTGATGGTAGGCGCTTCAGCATCAAGCTGGATTAGACATTCGAAGTGGATACAGTAAGTCACAACGGCAATTATTATTTGAATGCAAAACTTATGCTTCATTTGCTTCAACTTATAATTTTAAAGCATGAATTATGCTTCATTTGCTTCAACTTATAAATTTAAATTTTCACTATTCTACTAGCGCATCCTGATTAAGCTATGTACCTAGGGTAGGGGCACGGACCCGTCCTAAAGAGCCCTACCCGAGGACATCCCTAGAAGAAGTCACCTTTCAATCGACTTGAAGGTATCCCACTCGACGGATTCAAGACACTCGACCAAGAAGCTATCACTCGACCATGAAGCCAACCACTCGACTGCCAGAAGACCTAAAGTCACTCCGCAGGCAAACGGTCGGCTATTAAGTAGTCTTTATGGTCATTATAGCACTTTATTAGGGGCGTTACCAGTAACGCCCAACCTTAAATGTACCTAAAACCCTGCATTACTGAGGGCAGGAGGGGGCCGGCGAACTCTATATAAGCCACCCCCCTCCTCAGTGTGAAGGGTTCGCACCCCTGTTATCTACACACACATAATCCAATCGACCGCCTCTGGGCACCGAGACGTAGGGCTGTTACTTCCTCCGAGAAGGGCCTGAACTCGTAAACATTGTGTGCTTACAACTTCCCAATAGCTAAGATCTAGCCTCTTCATACACACCCCCCTACATTACTATCAGACTTAGAACCACGACAGTTGGCGCCCACCGTGGGGCAGGAGTCTTAGCGCCTAATTGGAGAAGTTGTGATTTTTCCGATCTATTTGATCATGGTTTCCTGCGGAGTTTTGGTAGAGGGCCGCGGGATCCGTCTCGGCGCGCTCACCTTCATCGCCGACGACTCCGCCTGGCTTCAGGAGGCGCCACTCGACATCGATCCGCTCCCCGTCCGCGGTGCGACGCACTTCCGCACGTGCATTCGTGGCGTCCTCCTGCGGCAGCCGTTGACCCAATATCGGTTGGCCCCGTGTCGTTCCCCGTCCCGTATCCCACCAGCGCAAGTGCTCAGGTCGGTCGAGACTCCAGCGGTGGGTGAGGCACGCCGTGGCCCGCCAGTCGGCGGCCCCACAAGTCACGGCAATCGAGCCCGACGAATCCCTCTGCGGCCTGTTCGACTGGCTCCGCGGAGACCTCATCCGAGTGCGACAGCAGCGACCCTTTGGCTGAGGTTCTGGCGGTCGAGGGGACACACAGTCCTCCCGGATTCCCCCGCGCTGATGGAGGCGCGGGTGGGGGCGACCCGTCGCGTCCCCACGATGAGTACCTCCCCGAGCCTCTCATGTCATTGCAGCGAGAAGAGCTCCGCCGCCGGAACATGGACGCGCTCCACACTCCTATTGTTGGGGAAACCCCTGAGGCCCGGGCCTTTGAGGACGCGTGCTTGGCTAACCTGGCCGAGCGCACTCGACTGGAGAATCTACAGCGAATACACGACGAGCAAGCGCGTCAGCGAGCTCCCGAGTCTAGTCGACGACAACAAGCTCCCGAGTCCAGTAGACGTCAGCTCTTCCCACAGCCGCAGGTATACCGAACCCCAGTTCAGAATTTGGCCGCCGCGGCCCGTATAGCGGAGTCAATTCAGCCCTCCCAGTCGGAGGCTGGTAGGGGCTTGTTGCAGATCAGAGCGTTGCTCCGAGCGGCGGGAAACCAGAATTCCGCCGTTTCTCAGTCGCGGAATAGGATCCACAGTCGATCCGTTGCAACAGAAACAGTCCAGTCGGCTCACAGCCCGAGATCACCCCCGAGGCGTGAGGGACATGGAGACCGGCACGATCAGTACAGAAGAAATGAGCAGTATGATCACCGACCCGACCGTGATGATTAACGTTGAGTGCCAACCCCTCCCCCGAGGAGTGGGTCATATGCGCCTCGACATCGAGATGACAGGCGCCCCCATAATGTTGGGCAGAGGATTCCAGTCGACCCCAGGGACCCAGGCTTTGACGCGAGATCCATCCTCGTTCAAGGTTTGGTTGACAGGAACAGAGCTCATCGGGAGGGCCACAACAGAGATGTGCCCGCCGGCAGCAGGGTACATGCTTCGGGGCCAGAATGTTTCAGTCGAACCATCAGGGCCGCAATGATTCCTCCCAACTTTAGACTGGCGACTGGAGTCAGCAAGTTCACCAGTGAATCCAAGCCTGACACTTGGCTCGAAGATTACCGAGTGGCGGTACAGATTGGCGGTGGCAATGATGAGGTGGCCATGAAGCATTTGCCTCTCATGTTAGAGGGCTCATCCAGAGCCTGGTTAAATCAGCTGGCACCCAGCAGCATCTACACTTGGGAGGACCTCTCCCGAGTGTTCGTCACAACCTTTGAGGGAACATGCAAGCGACCTGCAGGCCTTACAGAGTTGTGGTCTTGCGTGCAGAAACCGAATGAAACTCTGAGGGATTATATCCAGAGGTGGATCACATTGCATCACATAGTTGGGAATGTGCCAGACCACCTAGCAGTTTGTGCCTTCAAGGAAGGCGTTAAGTACAGGGAACTAAATCTGAAGTTCGGTCGAACTTGAGAGATGTCTCTGAATCGGATGATGGAGATTGCCACCAAGTACGCTAATGGTGAAGACAAAGACCGACTCCGTAGTGGCAAACTCAAATCAGTGTCCCAAGAAACCGGAGGAAACTCCAATCGGAAGAAGAAGCGGAAGGCCGAGCCAGCCGCTCCCGGGGAGGCCTTGGCCGTGGCCCAGGGAAACTTCAAGGGGAAACCCAAGGGCACCTGGAAGCCCAAGAAAGTCAAGGATCAGGATGGGAATGATGTTTTGGACCTGCCATGTCACATCCACACCAAGAAAGACGAAGAGGGTAAATTTATTTACCCAAAGCATACCACTCGACAGTGCCGGCTCCTGATCCAGCAGTTCCAGGGCAAGCAGCCCAAAGATAAGGAAAAAGAGCCGGACAGGATTGAGGACAAGGAAGACAGTGACAATGGTTACCCCCAAGTCAATTCCACCCTGATGATTTTTGCTGATGTCGAAAGCAAGAGTCGACTGAAAGTCATTAACCGTGAGGTGAACATGGTTGCCCCGGCAACACCCAGTTACCTGAAGAGTCGACTGAAAGTCATTAACCGTGAGGTGAACATGGTTGCCCCGACGCACATTGCCACCCCTGGGAGGCAAGCTTTGGTGGTCGACCCAGTTGTCGAAGGCACTCGACTGACCAAGGTATTGATGGATGGCGGCAGTGGCCTGAACATACTGTACGCTGAAACTTTGAAAGGTATGGGCATTCCAATGTCCAGACTCAGTACCAGTAACATGAGCTTCCACGAAGTCATTCCTGGGAAGAAGGCCGAGTCACTCGGCCAGATTGCTCTTGATGTGGTGTTTGGTGATTTAAAGAATTACCGCAAGGAAAAGTTGACATTCGAGGTTGTGGAATTCCAGAGTGCTTATCATGCCATTTTGGGCAGGCCAGCTTACGCATGCTTCATGGCTCGACCATGTTACGTGTATCTCAAACTGAAGATGCCTGGCCCCAAAGGTGTGATCACTATTATAGGCAACCGAAAGAAAGCAGAAGAGTGTTGTCAGAAGGGATCAAAAATCGCTGATGCTCAGATGGCAGTGGTCGAGCTGCAGGAGTACCAAAAGACTGAGTGAATTGCTGCGAACCAAGAAGCCTGCTTCAGAATCAGCTTTTCAGTTGTCTGGTGAAACAAAGACAGTCCACATTCACCCGACCGACCCCGACGCTACTACGACTCACATCTCGACGACGCTCGACTCCAAATAGGAAGAAGCGCTCATCCAGCTCCTCCGTGAGAACTGGGACATCTTCGCATGGAAACCCTCTGACATGCCTGGAGTTCCCAGAGGGCTGGCTAAGCACCGTCTACGAGTCGACCCAAAATTCAAGCCCGTGAAGGAACATCTTCGACGGTCCGCCATCCAGAAGAAGCAAGCCATTGGCGAGGAGGTGGCTCGGCTCTTAGCGGCAGAGTTCATCCGAGAGATTTACCACTCCGAGTGGCTCGCCAATGTCGTCATGGTCCCCAAGAAGGACAAGTCGCTTCGCATGTGCATTGATTTCAAACATATCAATCGGGCCTACCCGAAAGATCATTTTCCTCTCCCTCGCATCGACCAAATAGTCGACTCGACTGCGGGGTGCGAGAGGTTGTCTTTTCTAGATGCCTATTCCGGGTACCATCTGATCCGTCTATATGGGCCCGACGAGATCAAAACAGCTTTCATCACTCCATTTGGATGCTTCTGTTACGTCACCATGACGTTTGGCCTCAAGAACGCCGGAGCCACGTTCATGAGGATGATTCAGAAGTGTTTACTCACTCAAATCAGTCGGAATGTGGAGGCATACATGGATGATATTGTGGTCAAATCCCGGAAAGGTTCCGACCTACGGACTGACCTTGCTGAAACCTTTGCCAACCTCAGGAGATATGATATCAAGCTCAATCCATCAAAGTGCACATTCGGAGTTCCAGGTGGAAAGTTACTCGGTTTTCTCGTTTCCGAACGGGGGATCGACGCCAATCCTGAGATAGTTGGCACCATACTCCGGATGAAGCGTCCTGTACGCGTGCACGATGTCCAAAAGCTTACAGGCTGCTTGGCCGCCTTAAGTCGATTCATTTCTCGTCTCGGTGAAAGGCGTTGCCTCTTTACCGACTGATGAAAAAATCTGACAAGTTCGAGTGGACTCTAGAAGCTGACGCAGCATTCGCAGAGCTCAAAGCTCTGCTCTCCACCCAGCCGGTGCTCGCTGCCCCAGTCAGCAAAGAACCTCTCCTGCTTTACATTGCAGCCACAGGACAAGTTGTCAGCACAGTACTTATGGTCGAGCGGGAAGAAGAGGAAAGGCCTTCAGAGTTCAGCGCCCAGTCTATTATGTGTCTGAAGTTTTGACCCCTTCAAAACAAAGATACCCCCATTACCAGAAGCTTGTATATGGGATTTACATGACTACAAAGAAGGTTGCACATTACTTCTCTGACCACTCCATTACAGTCGTCAGCGACGCCCCACTGTCAGAGATTTTGCACAACAGAGATGCAACTGGTCGAGTGGCCAAGTGGGCGATTGAACTCCTTCCCTTAGATATCAAGTTTCAGGTAAAGAAGGCTATCAAGTCCCAAGCAATCGCAGATTTCATCACCGAGTGGATTGAACAGCAACTTCCGACTCAAATTCACTCGGAGCACTAGACCATGTTCTTCGATGGATCTAAGATGCTTAATGGTTCCGGTGCTGGGGTAGTCCTAGTCTCCCCCCGAGGAGATAAGCTTAGATATGTTCTCTAGATTCACTTCGATTCCTCCAATAATGAAGCAGAGTATGAAGCACTTTTGTATGGGTTGCGCATGTCCATTTCCCTCGGCGTCCGTCGCCTCATGGTCTATGGCGACTTAGATTTGGTGGTTAATCAAGTGATGAAGGAGTGGGACGTCAGGAGTCCGGCAATGACTGGTTATTGCAATGTAGTGCGAAAGCTAGAAAAGAAATTCGAGGGGATAGAGCTTCATCACATCCCCCGACTGAAAAATCAGGCAGCTGACGATTTGGCAAAGATAGGCTCCAAGAGAGAAGCCATTCCCAGCAACGTGTTCCTGGAACACATTCACTCGCCGTCAGTCCAAGAGGACCATTTCACAGAAGAAGCCCCGCAGCCGAAAAGTGCCACGGATCCGACTGAAGTTGAAGTACCTGCGGTGGTCGACCATTTATCAGCAAGACTTGCGCCGATTTGACGCCCGGAATGTGAAGAGTCGAGCCTTCCAAGAAGGAGATCTGGTCCTCCGAGTGGATCAACAGAAACCACACAAGCTTGCTCCTACTTGGGAAGGCCCCTTCATCGTCACCAGAGTCCTCCACAATGGAGCGTATCACCTCTACAATGTTGATCGCCAGATCGACGAGCTACGAGCTTGGAACGCGGAACTGCTCCGCCCCTTTTACACTTGAGTTCTCCCTTAGACGAGATGTAATAAGAAAAAAAATTCTGCAGTTCATTTTTATCAAAGACAAGAGTGTTCCAATAATTGCTGTCACTTTTGTTTGCATACAAAATCCCCCAGTGGGTGACTTGGCTGCGAATCCGTTTCGCCTAAGTTTGAAAAATCCTACCGAGTGGAGAGCAATCCTCCCACTCGGGGGCTTAGCTGCAGTCCAGTACTCGCCTAAGTTCTCCCACTTTGAGACTTAGCTGCAGTCAGGCACTCGCCAAAGTTCAAGAAAATCCTACCGAGTGGAGAGCAATCCTCCCACTCGGGGGCTTAGCTGCAGTCCAGTACTCGCCTAAGTTCTCCCACTTCGAGACTTAGCTGCAGTCAGGCACTCGCCTAAGTTCGAGAAAATCCTACCGAGTGGAGAGCAATCCTCCCACTCGGGGGCTTAGCTGCAGTCCAGTACTCGCCTAAGTTCTCCCACTTTGAGACTTAGCTGCAGTCAGGCACTCGCCTAAGTTCGAGAAAATCCTACCGAGTGGAGAGCAATCCTCCCACTCGGGGCTTAGCTGCAGTCCAGTACTCGCCTAAGTTCTCCCACTTCGAGACTTAGCTGCAGTCAGGCACTCGCCTAAGTTCGAGAAAATACTACCGAGTGGAGAGCAATCCTCCCACTCGGGGGCTTAGCTGCAGTCCAGTACTCGCCTAAGTTCTCCCACTTTGAGACTTAGCTGCAGTCAGGCACTCACCTAAGTTCGAGAAAATCCTACCGAGTGGAGAGCAATCCTCCCACTCGGGGGCTTAGCTGTAGTCGAGTACTCGCCTAAGTTCTCCCACTTCAAGACTTAGCTGCAGTCAGGCACTCGCCTAAGTTCGAGAAAATCCTACCGAGTGGAGAGCAATCCTCCCACTCGGGGGCTTAGCTGCAGTCCAGTACTCGCCTAAGTTCTCCCACTTTGAGACTTAGCTGCAGTCAGGCACTCGCCTAAGTTCGAGAAAATCCTACCGAGTGGAGAGCAATCCTCCCACTCGGGGGCTTAGCTGCAGTCCAATACTCGCCTAAGTTCTCCCACTTTGAGACTTAGCTGCAGTCAGGCACTCGCCTAAGTTCGAGAAAATCCTACCGAGTGGAGAGCAATCCTCCCACTCGGGGGCTTAGCTGCAGTCCAGTACTCGCCTAAGTTCTCCCACTTTGAGACTTAGCTGCAGTCAGGTACTCGCCTAAGTGTTTAAAAAAATCCTACCGAGTGGAGAGCAAACCTCCCACTCGGGGGCTTAGCTGCAGTCCCGTACTCGCCTAAGCTCTCCCGCTAAGAGACTTAGCTGCAGTCAGACACTCGCCTAAGTTTGAAAAATCCTACCGAGTGGAGAGAAGCCCTCCCACTCGGGGGCTTAGCTGCAGTCCAGTACTCGCCTAAGCTCTCCCACTAAGAGACTTAGCTGCAGTCAGACACTCGCCTAAGTTTGAAAAATCCTACCGAGTAAAGAGGAAACCTCTCACTCAGAGGCTTAGCAGCAGCCCAGTGCTCGCCTAAGTACAGGACTCGACCCAATCCGCAAGAAGTTATGCCACAAATACAAAGGGTATTCCGAGTGAAGATCAAGTTCCACTCGACAGATCAAACCGCGAAGATATTCAACAAGAAATCAAGTTCGGATAAAGCCTAAAAGGTCCCAGACCTCAGATCAAAGTACTCGAGCCCTCGGCTCGGCAGAGTTTAACGGTTACAAATCCACTCGGCATTCCGAGGAAAATTTAAGGAGAAGCACAAAAGTTTTTCATTCCTCAGGCGGAGGACTGGCAGGGGCGACGAACTCATCCAAGTCGATCCCGTCTGCAATACGGGTGGCAGCAGCAATAAAGGTCTCCATGAAGTCTTGAAAGCTGTGCCTCTTGGTATTGGCGACTTGGATGGCGGCCAGCTTCTCTTCTCGTGCCTCCTTGCAATGGACGCGGACTAGAGACAGAGCCACATCAGCGCCGCACCGAGCAGAAGACTTCTTCCACTCCTGCACTCGGTCAGGTATTCCGTTAAGTCGAGCCATCAGAGACTCGAGATCGTTCTGGAGTGTAGACTCTGGGCAAAGTGTCGGGTCGATCCGCGACATGGCAACCTTTAGCCGAGCCAAGTAATCCACGACGCCGTCAATGCGAGATTCCAGTCGGAGCAGATTCATGGCAGCTTCATCATTCACCGGAGAGTTGATCGGATCCAAACTTGTTTCAATCCGCCCAGTCTCCTCCTCAAAGTTCTGGCAAAGCTCTGCATACACAATCCAAGGATAAGTCAATTTTCATAGACTGAGTCGACACAAAAAGAAAACCAGTCGGAATTGAATGTGCACCTTCAAGCTTGATGTACAACTTCTTGGCGAGGCTCCTCAAGTAGCTCTCTAGGTCGTCCCTCCTGTGAGCGACGCCTTCCATCTTCTCGTTCAGGGCGAGGTTCTCCTTCTTGCAACGTGTGCACTCCCCGTTGGCTTCATCCAGAGCGGTCTTCATCTTGGTATTCTCTTCTTCTAATTAGCCGGCCGAAGCCAACTTCTGTTCAGCCAGAGCGATCTTGTCGTCAGCCTCCTTGCGGGCAGCAGCCAAGTCCCGATCCTTCTTCGTCAGAGCCTCGCTCAGTTCTCCTGCAAAAGAAATGATGATTGGTTCAAAAACAGCAGAAGGGTACTCAAGCCTAAAAACAAAACCAGTCGACAAAGTCGTCTTACCAGCGGCGCCGTCTCTGACCTTCTGCAGCTCTGTTCTGACCAGCTCCAGATCAAGGTTCAGTTGAATCCGCTACTTCTCCAACTCAGTATAGCGAGATGCAAGTTCACAGGATTTCTGTAAAAAGAAAAGTCAGTCGACAGATGTCCAAAACAATGGCGACGTTTCTAAGACCACAGCCGAATCAAAAACATTCGACAGTAGTCTCGGGGACTACACCCAGTGGGTGCACTCAGCGTGCCCCCACTGGTTCGACCAAAAAAAGAGAAGAGAGAAAGTCGACTGCCCGCAGTCGGCCGGATACAGTTCCATTCGACGTGGCCTGACCAGACCGAGTGAACAAATACACATACAGTAAAACAATGTAAAGACTACAGTCGACTGCCAGCAGTCCACTGTAGTCTCGGGGACTACATCCAGTGGGTGCACTCAGCGTGCCCCCACTCGTCCAAGAATTGGTGAACACACCCAGTGGGTGTACAGACACAAAAGATCTTCAAAAAAAGAGAGACTCTTCAAACGATCAAGTGTCGAGTCGACTAACCTGGACGTTGCTCTGAAGAGCCGAACTCGCGTCATAGGCTGCTTGGCTGGCCTCCCGAGCCATCTTCACTTGCTCCATCATGACCCCCGCCTGGCGTATAGCCTCCTTTGCAGCAGCCGCTTGGTCCTCAGGGACGGGGTATGCAGCAAAAAGCGAAGATGGATCCGCAGTCGACGCTGAAGGCCGCACACTCGACAGAGGGTTGGCGAAAGTCACAGAAGCCCGAGTGGTGTCGCCACCATCCTGAGCAATGGTCTCAGACGCCGGAGTAGGCTGGGGAGTCTTGTTAGCCGACGACCTCTTGTTCCTCCTCATCCTCAGCGGTTCATTGTCGTCGTCATCCGGGAGGTCGATAACATGAGGAGGGGCTGCAAGGGAAACATTCAATCGACCAGAATTGCAAGAAATGACCAGTCGACTCAAAAACAGAACGTCAGTAATCGTACCAGGGTTGGAGGTAATAGCATCCCCCATCTCTTGGTCATCATCCTTGGCGGAGACCTCAGAAGTGGCAGCGCTGCAAATCTCGAAAAGTCAGTCAGTTGGCTCAATGAATCGACCAAGGATCTGTCCACGGTCGACGAAGGAAAACAAGCTTTATTACCCGGAAATGGTAGGGACAGCTATCTTCATCTTGGGCAGAGCCTTGGGCGGCTTGGACAGTGTCATGCGTGGGTGCTTGGGAACCTTCCCAGTCGGCATTGGAGAAGATGTCCGAGGGCGTTTTGACGACGGCCCAACGGAGGCAGTCGCCTTACCGCGTTCCTGCGCCGGGTCGTGTGCGAGCTTGGATCGCCTCTTCGGGCGGGGGGGGGGGGGGGGGGGGTTCAACCTCCTCCTCCTCCTCCTCGCTGGAGAAGATGTCGTCACCTCCCTCTCCTTCACCATCAGACTCCCACTCACCTTGGTCATCCCCGCTCTCGCCTCCGCTCGCCTCCCCTTCCTCAGTCGACCCCTGTGCCCCGTTGGGCGTCGAGTACATCTCGGTGGTCGCCTGGAAAATAGCAGACAAGACAAAAGTCAATCGACCTACTCAAAGAAGACCAACGCAGAAAACAAGATTTCAGTCGGGAGCATAAAGACATACCTGGTCCACTTCGTACGAATTGTCGAGTGGAATGACCCTCCTGGCTCCTCGGGGGTTGTCTTTGTTCCCCGTGATGCTCGACAGCCACCCCTCCAGCATCTCGTCGGTGACATCCTCCGGGTGGATCCGAGTGGTGTCCTCGAGGCCTGAGTACGGCCACATCGGGTGGTCACGAGCCTGGAGCAGTTGGATTCGCCTCTTGAGGAAGACTTCCAGCAGATCCATTCCAGTCACACCCTCACAGACAAGCTCAACCACTCGACCCGCCAGCACCTTGACCTGGGCCTTTTCTTCCGGTGTCACCTTTAGAGAAGCAGGTTTTTTGGCTCGGTCGAGAGAGAAAGACGGGAGACTAGTCGACTACCCTGGGGTCGCCTGGTCCTGGCAGTAGAACCAAGTTGCCTGCCAACCTCGGACCGACTCCGGGAAAGTGATGGATGGAAAACAGCTCTTTCCCCTCATCTAGATCACCAAGCCCCCGCACAACTGGATCACTTGCGTCCTCTCATCACTCGACTTGGCCTTCTTGACCGACTGAGAGCGACAAGTAAAAATGTGCTTGAAAAGCCCCCAATGTGGGCGGCAACCCAAGAACGCCTCACACATGGAAATGAAAGCAGCGAGGTAGACAATGGAGTTTGTAGTAAAGTGATGGATCTGCGCTCCGAAGAAGTTCAAGAAATTCCGAAAGAAAGGATGGGGCGGCAGAGAAAACCCTCGGTCGATGTGAGTGGCCAGGAGCACGCACTCACCGTCACGGGGTTGAGGTTCGATCTCTCCCCCCGGAAGACGCGCGGCTTTGTGGAGAATGGCTCCCCCCTCGACCATGTCGTCGAGATCCTCTTTCCGGAGCACCGACGGCATACAGTCACCCTGGATCCAACCTTTCGGCAGGGCGGTCCTGGAGGAAGATCCGCCACGTGCAGACCTCTTCCCTTTCCCCGCCGCCGCCGCCTTCTTCGCAAGCTCCAGAGCAGTCGTGTTGCCCTTCACCATCGTCGTCGGCGAAATCTCGAACGGGTTTGCGGCGCTAGGGCGAGAGCGGAGGTGGCGGAAGAAGTTGCGAAGGGAGAGAGGAAGAAGAAGAAGAGAGAAGTACGCGCACTGATGGGAAACTCCGAGCTGGCAACTTATAAGGAGCCGCTCCCGAGTGGCTGACCGGTAGGCCCAGGCTATCCAGTCAAATCCCGCACCAGGCGCGCGCGCAGTATGTGGCGAAAAAGGCGACGCAGGGATCGAGGAGCCTCTGCGTTGTCACTTCCGATTACTGCGGCCGCCCCCGTCCCGCGCGCTTCCCAAAAATCTGAATCCCGTGACACCCGCTGGCTGTAGAACAACTTGTGAAAACAGAAGACGCCGCATGCAACGGCGCTCGGTATGTCACAGGTAAAGAAATCCACTCGACGAAAGGCCTGGAATGGATCAAGGCGACTGAAAGAGGTTGATGACGTCATCCGTGACGGTCGACCCAGAACGAGGCACTCATATAGAACAAAGAAGCAGTCGGAAAGGTCACCAACCCTTTCTCACTCTAACCTCGATCCATTCGGGGGCTAATGATTAAGCTATGTACCTAGGGTAGGGGCACGGACCAGTCCTAAAGAGCCCTACCCAAGGACATCCATAGAAGAAGTCACCTTTCAATCGACTTGAAGGTATCCCACTCGACGGGTTCAAGACACTCGACCAAGAAGCTATCACTTGACCATGAAGCCAACCACTCGACTGCCGGAAGACCTAAAGTCACTCCGCAGGCAAACGGTCGGCTATTAAGTAGTCTTTATGGTCATTATAGCACTTTATTAGGGGCGTTACCAGTAACGCCCAACCTTAAATGTACCTAAAACCCTGCATTACTGAGGGCAGGAGGCGGCCGGCGAACTCTATATAAGCCACCCCCCTCCTCAGTGTGAAGGGTTCGCACCCCTGTTATCTACACACACATAATCCAATCGACCGCCTCTGGGCACCAAGACATAGGGCTATTACTTCCTCCGAGAAGGGCCTAACTCGTAAACATTGTGTGCTTACAACTTCCCAATAGCTAAGATCTAGCCTCTTCATACACACCCCCTACATTACTTTCAGACTTAGAACCACGACACATCCCCTGCCATGCAAGAATTTTTGTCTTGGATAAGATAGGTTTTAGTGCTATAGATGATATGGAGGTAAAGAGAGTTTACTTGAAGACGGAGCATGGGTATACTTTCAACGTCAAATTATATAATGGAGACACAAACACCCATTTTGAATGCAAAACTTGGCAAGCACTATGCAAGGCTTATGCATTTGAGCCTGGTATGGTTGTCACCTTTAATATTCATCCGGAAGATGATACTGAAGGTAATATAGACATTTGGGTCGATGTGCAAACACCTCTAGTTCTACCATTATGTGAGTTTTTCTCAACCATGCATGCATATGTTTATGTCTTTCATACAGTTTATTCAAAAAATAGTTGACAACTAATTTGTATTTTCAGCTTATTTCGGTTCAAGCAAACATGTCCGGCGCTTGGTAGACATGACCTACTACTACCCCGGGGCTCAACTAAACTGCGAGGAGATAAGTCCTTATGTTTCATGGCTTGAGGATCTTAATACTGTCAAGACAAATTTTTTTCCTGAACTTACAAATGTTAGTACTCAAAACGTGCGACCAATGGTGATCGTATTGAACTACGGTCACATCTATAATCAAAAGATGGTAAGATTTTTACTATTTGTCCTTAATTAGTGCATCTTTTGCATACATTATTTTTGAAGCTAAACTTTCATTGCTTAGTATATTAATTACTATACGATGCTCTTCAACACGGACTTCCGATGACAGTTGTGCCTCAGTGGATCGAGACTAAAGGTGACATGTCAATGGTTAGCTTACGGCCAAGATATCCTACATTGCACATGAGTGCATTCAGGATTTCTGAAAGCGAAGAATGCTTAATAGTGAAAGATTGGAGCAAAATTGTTAACGATCGCAGAGAAGTACTAGGGGGCAGCAAGGAGAAGCGCAACCCAAGATTAGGAGACAAATTCATCTTCATGCTCCAGTATGATGAATCAGGAGAGCTATACATGTTCTATGCTATTCTACCTGAGAGGGAGCAACACTAGTTCATGCACTTAATTAGTGTCTCATGTCCGTGTCCTGAACTTCGATGTTGGTGATGATTATGTTGAACTCGATGATATCTTTGCTTCTGTTAGAAAGTGAATGTTTCCTCTTTAAGCTAGCCAGTGTTGGTGATGATTAGATAGCTAGCGGTAATGACTATGATGATTAAATAGTGGTAATTAGACGACTACGATGATTTTTAGCTAGCTAGAGTTTATTTATTTATTAATATGCGATGATGATGATGATGATGATGATGACGACTACAACTCATTATAACATAAAACAATCCTAAATTAAATTGATAACACAAATTTAATTGAAAAATACAAAATAAAACAAAAACCCACAAACATTTAGTACCGGCTGGTGTTACCAACCGGTACTAAAGGGCTCCCGGCCCCCAGAGCTGGCTCGTGCCACGTGGTTTCCCTTTAGCACCGGTTCGTGCTGAACCGGTACTAAAGGGGGGGCCTTTAGTGACCACACTTTAGTGCCAGTTATGGAACCGACACTAAAGGGCCTTACGAACCGGTGCTATTGCCCAGTTCTGCACTAGTGATCTGTAGTGATATCTTCATTGTGAAAGAGTAGCACGGTAGCAAAGGGATGGATTAAAAATGGATACAACAGTTAATTGCAATAGGCTTAACAACATCCTAATTCATGTTTTGTAAGTTTGTAACCATTTAAATACAACTCTTTAAAAATGGATACAACTGTTAATTGCAATAGGCTTAATGGCCATTGAAATCGATACTGATAAAACTGCAATTGGCAGAGTTAAACATCACAGGACAAGTGCTACCAGAGCAGATAATGGCCTAGTTGTCTATAAAAGGTAGGGAAAATAGCAAAATGTGTTAGGGATGTTTACTACAACATGCTTAATACATCGACCGTACAAAACATAGCCATTAATTGCAACTGGTATTGGTAAGATTGAACTGGTCAGTACATACTTGGTAAGTCCTGAGAGGTAGTTGCTGGGGCACTTCATCTTGGCCAGAGCCCGCCCAAATTCAGCAGCGGCGGAGGCGAGCTGTTCCTCTGGGTCGAAACGTGGATTAGTGCCTACAGGAAACCAGTAAATGGTAGAAGTTAAACTACAATTGCACAAATGATGTGAAATATTGTAAGACATGGGATGCAGCTAACCTCGACGGCAAACAACAACATCGGCCGTTATGACCCTGCGTAAGTACATGGACAAGCATGTTAAGTACAACAGGGTTAGCATACACCAAAAATAGCAAATGGGCAACATCTCTAATATATCTTCAATGCGGAGAGTAGCATGATAGCAAATGGACAGATTAAAAAATGGATACAACTGTTAATTGAATAGGCTTAACAACATCCTATGTCATGTTTTGTAAGTTTGTAGCCATTGAAATACAACTGTTTAAAATGGATTCAACTATTAATTGCAACATGCTTACTAGACCTTGAAACCGGTACTGATAAAAATGCAATTGGCATAGTTAAACATCACAAGGAAGGTGCTTCTAGAGCAGAGAATGGCCTAGATGTCTATAAAAAGGTAGGGAAAGTAGAAAAACGTGTTAGGCATGTTTACTAGAACATGCTTGATACATTGACCATACAGAACATAACCATTAATTGCAACTGGTATTGGTAAGATTGAACTAGTGAGTACATACTTGGTAAGTCCTGAGAGGTAGTTGCTGGGGCACTTCATCTTGGCCAGAGCCCGCCCAAAGTCAGCAACGGCGGAGGCGAGCTGTTCCTCTGGGTCGAAGTGTGGATCAGTGTGACTGACATGTGTACCTACAGGTAACCAGTAAATGGTATAAGTTACACTGCAATTGCACAAATGATGTGAAATACTATAAGACATGGGATGCAGCCAACCTCGACGGCAAACAACAACACCGGCCGTTATGACCCTGCGTAAGTACATGGACAGGCATGTTAAGTACAACAGGGTTAGCATACACTAAAAATAGCAAATGGGTAGCATCTCTAGTGATATCCTGAGTCATGTATTGTAAGTTTGTTGCTGGTATTGGTGAAATTGAGCTGCACACGGTAATATTTGAACATCACATAGTGTGCACTACTGAAATAAACAAGTCATGAACATGCTTAATACATCAACCATACAAATCATAGCCGTTGCAAGTGGCATTGGTAAGATTTAGCTGGTCAGATCTTACTTGTTAAGTCCTGGGGGTAGTCGGTGGGGCACTTCATCTAGGCCAGAGCCTGCACCATGTCGGTGGCGGTGAAGGCGATGTGTTCCTCCGGGTCAAGACGCACAACGTCCATCATGCCATGGACCGCCTTTAGCTCCTAGCGGTGAGGATTTTGAGGCATGAGGATGTTTTGCAGGCGCCATTTAAGCAATCAGGCCGGGGCCATGATAGAGATTGGTGGGTTACCTGACTGGATCCGGAAAGAACGTAGATGTGGTTGAAGCTGTGGTTGCGGCGGCAGCGGTTTGAGATTCCGGTAGGGGGAGGCGCGAGGGGGGATACTAAGGGTGGGGATGTGGTTGGAGGAATAAATCCTGAAATCGCGTGCCTAATGAAAATTTCACTACGAAACTTGAATCTTGGGCGGGGGAAACACACAACACAGATGTAGCGCGTAAAATACTCATGTGCGAGAAAAAAGAAAGTTGGCAGATCCCGTCTCCAAAAAAATGTACACGTGTAGTTGATTTTTTCGGTCAATGGTCCACCTGGTTTATTAGGTAACATCGCACAGGTAACTGACTTATGGATCATTAATGCAAAAAAACGCAGATGGGTTCGCATAGAAACCGTGTGTTTTGTGATCTTCTAATGATTAACACAAAAAACGCACATGGGCACACACGCTAATCAACGCTCAAAGCCCTTAAAGGATGCTCTTACCGACATTGTACGTTAATACTACGAACTTCAAGTACTACTGGTAATTTCCTCTAATACTACGAACTTAAACTACTTCTCACATGCTGCCCTCGGGGCATGCTGGCCAGACGCCAGCGTTCTCCTTCCCGGCCTTGTAGGCGGCAACCCACCGTGCTTCGATCTTTGCCAAGCCCTCCTCACCACGGCGTGCAACCACTTTTTCTTGCGGCAGCGGGACTATCTTTTCTTGACAGCTTTCTATCTTTTCCGCTCCTTCTGTGCGGCTTTGGTCGCCTCTAGATCCACCAGCCATTCGTCCATGGAAGCCTCAAAGTCCGCTCATGTAACTATCCGGTCGCTGGCGCCGATGAACTCGGCCCTTCCTTACCAAGCTTGTGGTCGCGGGCAGCGAGGAACGAGGCGCGGTGGGATGCCATCGCTTCCTTACCAGTTATTCTGCGTCGCGGTGCCATGGACGATGCCTGGAGAGAGCTCTGGGATGGAGGGGCCTGGCAGCCGTACAGTGCGGTGGTATTCAAGAGCTCAACGACAAATGACAACAGAAATTTCGGTTCCCTTAGAATTTTGCTCGTTCATTATCCCACACGGTTCATCTCCGTCGCTTCCGGAAACAATGTGCACTGATCCTATTGTGTGTTGCGTTATGATTCCCCGGAACCCCAGCCACGCGGATCACACGTGTGCACCGTAGGATGCGCCGCGATTGAACAGCAATCCACGTACCTCACATCACACCCGTGCACCTATAGCTGGATTGGATTTATATGCGCTAAATGCCTAGAAAATGCACATAATCCAATAAATATGGTAAATGAGCCCGGAAAAATGCCAAATTTGAATACGGTTATTTGCAGGGTGTATGTTCATCGTAGAAAAAAACTCCAGGGCAAAGAACGAAGAAAATTTGGATTCCCCTTCAATCTTGGTGATTTCCCTCTCGAAAGCATGGAACTTCGTCGGTGATGGTTCGATTTATGAAGGGCGTGCATGATGACATAAGCCAAACCTTCTCAAATTTTTACCAGGGCATGGTGAGGTCATACCATGGCACCCATGCCAGGCGTCATGTTTTCCAAGCATTTATTTCATTTTTTTCTATAGTTGAAAACCCAATAAACAAACGTTTGTGGTTGACTATTGCCACACATTTCATAAAAAATATGTCCCTTCTTTGTAAAAGGCATGAGAATTTACTAAATGGCACGAGCATGGTTTTCTAGGCCGTTCTTGTGCACCCTTTCATGCATCGATTGTTTGAACTTGAATTATCTGCATTAATGCCTAGGAAATGCACATAATCCCCTAAATATGGAAAATGAACCCGGAAAAGTGCCAAATTTGAACACGTTGATTTGCAGGTTGTATGTTCATCATTGAAAAAAACTCGTGGACAAAGGACAAAGGAAATTTGGACCCCCCTTCGATCTTGCTGATTTCCCCCTCAAAATCATGAAACTTCCTCGGTGATGGTTCAATTTACGAAAGGCGTGCATCACGACATAAGGAAAACATTCCCCAATTTTTTCCAGGGCATGGTGAGGCCATACCATGGCACCACGCCAGGCGTCATGTTTTCCAACCATATGTTTCATTTTTTGTATAGTTGTTAACCCAGTAAACTACGCATTTATGGTTGACTATTGCCACACATTTCCTTGAAATATTTCCCCATTCCTTGTAAAAGGCATGAGAATGTACTAAATAACACGAGCATGGTTTTCCAGACCGTTCTTGTGCACCTTTTCATGCAACGATTGTGCGAATTTGAATTATGTCCATTAATGCCTAGAAAATGCACATAATTCCATAAATATGATAAATGAGCCTGAAAAAATGTCAAATTTAAACACGTTGCATCTGAGGCGGTATGTTGATTGTTGAAAAAAACTGAATGACAAACTAGGCTGAAAATTTGGATTCCCCTTCAATCTTGGGAATTTCCCTCTTGAAAGCAAGGAACTTCCTCGGTAATGGTTCGATTTGTGAAGGGCGTGCATGACGACATAAGCCAAACCTTCTCAAATTTTTATCAGGGAATGGTGAGGTCATACCATGGCAACATGCCAGGCGTCATGTTTTTCAAGCATTTATTTCATTTTTTTCTATAGTTGAAAACCGAACAAACAAACATTTGTGGTTCACTATTGCCACACATTCCATCGAAATATATGTCCATTCCTTGTAAAAGGCATGAGAATTTACTAAATGGCACAAGCCAGGTTTTCCAGGCCTTTCATGCACCTATTGTTTGAACTTGAATTATGTGCATTAATGCCTAGGAAATGCACATAATCACCTAAATATGGCAAATGAACCTGGAAAAGTGCCTAATTTGAACACGGTGATTTGCAGGTTATATGCTCATCATATAAAAAACTCATGGACAAAGGACAAAGGAAATTTGGAACCCTTCAATCTTGGTGATTTCCCCCTCGAAGCCATGAAACTTCCTCGATGTTGGTTCGATTTATGAAAGGCGTGCATCATGACATTTTTACGAGGGCACGGTGAGGCCATACCATGGCACCCCACCAGGCGTCATGTTTTCCAAGCATGTATTTCATTTTTGTATAGTTGTTAACCCAGTAAACAACGCATTTATGGTTGACTATTGCCACACATTTCCTTGAAATATGAGCCCATTCCTTGTAAAAGGCATGAGAATGTACTAATAGCACGAGCATGGTTTTGTAGACCGTTCTTGTGCACCTTTTCATGCACCGATTATTCGAATTTGAATTATGTGCATAATTAATGCCTAGAAAATGCACATAATCCCCTAAATATGGCAAATGAGTTCGGAAACATGTCAAATTTGAACACGTTGCATTTGAGGCGGTATGTTAATCGTTGGAAAAAACCGAACGGCAAACTAGGACGAAAATTTGGAGTCCCCTTCAATCTTGGTGATTTCCCTCTCGAAAGCATTGAACTTCCTCGGTGATGGTTCCATTTATGAAGGCCGTGCATGATGACATTAATCAAACCTTATCAGCTTTTAACCAAGGCATGGTGAGGCCATACCATGGCACTAAGCCAGGTGTCATGTTTTTCAAGCACGCATTTCATTGTTCTATAGTTGATAACTGTGTAAATGACGCATTTGTGGTTGACTATTGCCACGCATACCATTGAAATATCTACCCATTCATTGTAAAAGGCTTGAGAAATTACTAAATACCACGAGTATGGTTTTTCCAGACCGTTCTTGTGCACCTTTTCAAGCACCAATTGTTTGAATTTGAATTGTGTGCATTAATGCCTACGAAATGTACATGATCCCCTAAATATTGTAGATGAACCCGGAAAAGTGTCAAATTTGAACATGGTGATTAGGAGGGTTTATGTTCATCGTAGATAAAAACTCATGGATGAAGTACAAAGGAAATTTGGATTCCCATTCAATCTCGGTGATTTACTATCACACACGATTCATCTCCGTCGCCTCTTCGAACCGTGTGTGTTCACTCAAACATGAAAAAGGGAAAAAGAAAACCCTCGCCCACTTCGTCCCCACTCAGTCGCCGCGGTCTCCTCCGCAACTCTTTACCATAAGCTCAATGGTTGTTGGCGGCGGGCATAGGTCGCGCTCCAAACGGCATGGGATTTCGCCGCTTTCCGCCGGCTATCTGCACTGACATTCTAGACTCTGGTCGACTGGGGTTTTCTACGGGATTGGCCGGGGATTTTTCTCATGGAGAAGGTAATCAACTTAGCAAAATATTCACTCATCTCTTATCACAGTCCGTCCATTGTTGTTAATCAACTAGTGGAAATCACTGTGGAATCATTTTTGTTCTAGCTGATTCGTGGGTGTTCATTCATGTGCCCACAGTGCGAGCACAAATCGGGCAACTGTGGTCGTGGCTAGTCGGAAACGAAGTTCTATCTCACCATTCCGGATGACTTCAGGGAGCGCTCGGTATGTTCAATCTCAACCTACCATGGTCGGCATGGCCTAAATTTGTAAACATATACAGTCTGTTGCTATATTATCTATATATTTGCATCAAATCTTTGTTACATTATCTGTTTTTAATTCTATATTTTTGTACTTCTCTTTCATCTATATATTGATTTGTTCTACCAGTTACTCCCATATTTGCATCTTGCTCTATTATTTCAATATATCTAATTTACGATCTTAATTTTCATTTCAAGCAGTACATCCCTTGATTTGCAAGAACAGGAGTTGAAGGAAATCTTGGGCTTTACTTTGTTGATTACTCGCAGGATGCCATATTGACAACGCAACATGGATTTACAATGACGGTTAGCGTAAAACTTGATAAAGATGGTCACTCCTATTTTAATGCAGACCTTTGGAGAAAAATGTCTAAGTGTTACGAACGAAAAGCTGCAATAAAATTCTAGTGTGTGCACCACAACCTAGTCTAATTAACATGGATGTTTACTTCCCCAGCGTCATTAGCCAATCAAAGTCGGATCAAGGTTAGTTGTAACGCCCCGGATATGATTTACCCAATATGTAATCCAACTCTTGCCGTTTCTGGTGTTAAGTTATTTTATTTTCTCGGGTTCGTGTCTTTGTCTCCGTGTGTTGTTATCATTGTCATGCATCTCATATCATGTCATCATGGGCATTGCATTTGCATACATGTTCGTCTCGGAGAGTACATCATTTCATTCCATTGCATCATTTTCATTTGAGTTCATCTTGATGCCCGAAATGTTGTTAGAAGAATGCTATTTGAGATAATTGTCAGATCTGCTGCTCCAATTAGATATTTGTCATTTTTGCCATGATTAATGTGTACATGATATCCCATGATCTCTACATATGTTTTGTTATATGTTTTGCCATCTATCTAGGGGTGCAACCCATGTATTTTTGTGATGTGTGTGGTGACTAGCACGAGCTTGCAAAGTGAGGCACTTGGTAATTCTGTTTTCAGGGACTTAGCATTTCCGCTAAGTCCTTGAACTGTTTATCTCATATGGCCATATGTTCATGTTGTTTCCTAGTGATCCATGTCTCTTTTGAGGATGATCAATAAAGATGTTTTGTTAATCTTGTAGTGCTCTATCCATCCATGTCTTTTTTGCAATTATGGAGCACCCTAGCTTGAGTCAATCGAGCTCTACTTTTGTCATTTCGTGAATCTGGGCAGATTGTCTACTTGTTAGCAATTTTGCCGAGGATGTTGTACTTGATTCGTGCATGCTATGTTATTTTTTTGCCATGTCTAGCTTGCATTTTGTGTATTCTTGATGGATGTATGCTTAGATTGTCATGACTTGCTCTGTAGTGAGTGCATCGAGCTCGTAAACATGCCTACTTGATATCTGTTTCAGCATGCTCCAGTTTTCACTAAGTCTGTGATCTGTTTATGTTTTTGCCATGTTCACATGCTTGCAAATGTATTTTCTGATCCCTTTTGGCTCAAGGTCACTAAGGGACTTTTGTTAAGCTCTTTGAGTAGCTCCATGCCATGCTTTACTTTGCCATGTTCAGGTCCTGTAGCATGTAGTTTTGTTGCTCCAAAGAGTGCTATCTGATCTGAAATTCCAGACAAGTGTTAATTTCACTAAGTCTGAGATCTGTTTGCCAAATGCATTTTGCCATGCTTGTTTGAACCTGTTAATGGATGAATTGGCCGTAGCTCAGTGCTAGACTTTTGTTAAGCATCTTGAGTGGATCCCTGCCATGTATTTTGATGCCATGTTTGGGTGCTGTAGCATGTTCATCTTGTTGCATTTAGGTGGCTACTTGTTGTAAATCGCAGACCGGTGCCATATTTGAATTGCTTGCCATTTCCAAACCGTAACTCCGTTTCTGGTGATCTTTATATCGTTTTCAAGCGTTTTCATCTCATCTTTCCAGTGGCACACTTGGTTTTCCAAGTTGAGGCCAGGTTCATGTATTCCTTGTCAAATCTTGCATATGCATCACATATCGCATCCCGCATAGCATACCATGTTTGCATCATATTGTTTGAGCTTTGCACGTGGTTGATTGTGTCCTTGTTACTTGTTTGTATTGTTTGGGTAGAGCCATTAGACGAGTTCGCTAATGAGGAGCCCGTTGAGTTTGCTTTCGAGGATCCAGTCAACTCTGACAACTTTGCAGGCAAGATGATCATACCCTCGAAATCACTACTATCTTTGCTTTGCTAGATGCTCGCTCTTTTGCTATGGCATGCTACGATGCCTACCACTTGCTTTCAAGCCTCCCAAATTGCCATGTCAAACCTCTAACCCACCATGTCCTAGCAAACCGTTGATTGGCTATGTTACCGCTTTGCTCAGCCCCTCTTATAGCATTGCTAGTTGCAGGTGAAGATTGGAGACCGTTCCTTGTTGGAACATTATTTACTTGTTGGGATATCATTATATTGCCATGTTATCTTAATGCATCTATATACTTGGTAAAGGGTGGAAGGCTCGGCCTCTCGCCTAGTGTGTTGTTCCACTCTTGCCACCCTAGTTTCCGTCATATCGGTGTTATGTTCCCGGATTTTGCGTTCCTTACGTGGTTGGGTTATAATGGGAACCCCTTGATAGTTCGCCTTGATTAAAGCTTTTCCAGCAATGCCCAACCTTGGTTTTACCATTTGCGACCTAGCCTCTTTTTCCCTTGGGTTTCCGGAGCCAGAGGGTCATCTTATTTAACCCCCCCCCCCCCCCCCCGGGCAGTGCTCCTCTGAGTGTTGGTCCAACTCGTCAGCCGCCGGTGGCTACCAGGGGCAACTCTGGGCTGGCCTACCGGAAGTTTAGACAATCTGAGTGTGCCCTAAGAACAAGATATGTGCAGCTCCTATCGGGATTTGTCGGCACATTCGGGCGGTGTTGCTGGATTTGTTTTAACCCGTCGAAGTGTCTTGAAGAACCGAGGTACCGAGTCTGATCGGAACGTCTCGGGAGGAGGTCTATTCCTTCGTTGACCGTGAGAGCTTGTCATGGGCTAAGTTGGGACTCCCCTGCAGGTATTTGAACTTTCGAAAGTCGTGCCCGCGGTTATGGGCAGATAGGAATTTGTTAATGTCCGGGTGTAGATAACTTGAACCTTAACTTAATTAAAATGAATCAACAGTGTGAGTTACTGTGATGGTCTCTTCTCGGCGGAGTCCGGGAAGCGAACACGGTGTTGGAGTAATGCTTGCCGCAGGATGCTCTCTAGTTACTCGCTCGCGCTTTGCCTCCTCTTCTCGCTCTCTTTTGCGAACAGGTTAGCCACCATATATGCTAGTCGCTTGCTGCAGCTCCACATATTTTTACCTTGCCTTACCTATGAGCTTAAATAGTCTTGATCGCGAGGGTGCGAGATTGCTGAGTCCCTGTGGCTCACAGATTACTATTACACCAGATGCAGGGCCAGATGATTCCGTTCCAGATGACGCACTTGAGCTCAAGTGGGAGTTCGACAAGGACTCACGCCGATTCTACGTGTCTTTCCCTGATGATCAGTAGTGGTGCCCAGTTGGGGTGATCGGGAACGTGTCGCATGTTGGGTTATCTTTTATTTTGGCGCTGTAGTCGGGCCATGAGTGTTTGAATCTTGTAATGCTATTTATGTACTTTGATTGACGTGGTGAGTGTAAGCCAACTATGTTATCTTCCCTTTTATTATCTATATTACATGGGATGTTGTGAAGATTGCCTAACTTGCGACATTGCTTTCAATGCGGTTATGCCTCTAAGTCGTGCCTCGACACGTGGGAGATATAGCCGCATCGAGGTAGTTACAATAGTGTCCTTTCAACTTTCTCCATGCTGTCATATTACTTAGCAAAATTGGGGTATTTGTTCTGCTAATTGATCCCTATTTAAGCTACCAATTGTGATATCATATTCTGACTTCATTCCTAGGCAGTAACAAATTCAATTTACCAATTTATGTGCACTATATATTCTTCTACCATGTTCTAAATAAATAATACCTTTCCACCTTTTAAGCAGGATATTTTGGATGCATAGTGAACGATCTGTATGTTAGTAAGCATACCAAATTTCACTTGAAGGACTTGAAGCATGTCATAAACTTTGTTGATAATCTGACAAAGATAGCACATCGTATGAACGCTGGATTTTGGATGAGATTAATTAGACCTATGGTGCACATACTGAACAAGACCAATTGTATGCACAAAACGCTAATAAAAAGTCTTATTTTAATGTTGATGCTCACCAACTATATATATATTCAACAATATGTTACAATTGTTTTTTATTCTACATGTCAATAGAAATTGCCCCCTGTAGCAGTTCTCGGATCGATTTCCCGGCGTGGTCAAATTACACTTGTGCCTGTTAATAATGCCAAAGTGATTGCAAGGTACTGCATTTGTCGCAGAAATGAAACCATTCAAATTAACAAGTTCTCGCTTCTCGTTGCAATGCATCCATATTGGAAAATTGGAGACACTGTTTTATTCATGCTCTACCAAGGCACATGAGGGCTCTTCCTTTTCATTGACGAGATGCCGAGTCGCCGTGATTAAGCTGCTTCCAGTGCATAGTTGTGGTTGTTGGCCGTCAGCCTCTTAAAATGTGCTAGCTATTACTATATATGTTAAGTATGTAGATATGGACCATATGGTTGTTGGCCCTTAACCTCTTAAAATGTGATAGTTGTTACTATGTTAAGTATGTAGATATGGACCATATGGTTGTCAAAACCATGTTACTATGTTAAGTATGTAGATATGGACCATATAGTTGTTACTATGTTAAGTATGTAGATACGAACATCCTTTTGACGAATAGTGTAACCACTATATATATGTTACTCAAATGTTGTTACCCTAGTTCATAAATTTTCATGGAAAGTATTAGTAACGTAGATAGTTCATTGAGTATAAGCGTGTGCCCCATGTCCAAAAGGCATTTGCATATTAACTGTCCATCTTGTAAATTCACACACATGTTAACATAAGGAAACGTATGTGTAACATACTAATCATCACACACGAGTACTCGCAGACGCATCATGTGCGATACTCCTAGCCATCCCAAGCAACTAGTTTGCATTTTTCCAAGTTTCTTGTACACACTGAATCACACATGAAGTAACTGTATTGACCGTCTGTGCTGTAATTTCTCATTGAAAACAGTTCATCTGAGTCGGCTGTTTGCCAAGTATCACACACATCTTATTTACACAACTCGTTTGTGTTCTTTTGGCTCATCACAAACAGTTCATCCATGTGAATTGTATGCCGCATATCACACACATCTTGTTAAGTTGAATCGTTTCTGTTGTTTTCCCTAATCGAAAACAGTTCGTCCGAGTGAACCGTATGCCGTATATCAAACACACATTGATATGGCTGCACGTTTCTGTTGTTCTACCTCATCGCAAACATTAGAGCCTTCCCCGACCTTAGGAGCCCCATTGCTTGATCGTTTTTAGCAGCCGAGTTGTGTCTAGAAAAATATTTTGAGTCACTTAGGAATTATATATCGGAGAGTTTAGGAATTCTTTTTTCTTCCCAGTCTCCTCATCGCTCTGGTAAGGCATCTTGACGTAGAGTTTTGACTCTTCTCTTCTCAAATTTCACTAAAAAAATTTAGGATCACGCAGGTATTTTGGAATCGTTCCGATGGTTTTGTGACGAGAACATTGTTCTTGGTGCCTCCTGTCTTTAGGGGTTGTGGCAGTGTCCCGGGGAGTTGAGCTCCGAGGTGTTGTCGTCACAATTTTATCGTTGCAGTTCTGGAATACCTGAGTTTAGTACGCCGACATCAAAAATCTCTTTTATGCAGTTCGTTGGTGAGATAACCTCGACACCACCCAGTACTGGGGCGGGAGTTCGGGAGTATCGCCATAACTCGTATAATGGATGCTTTTCGAAGGTTGAGGTAGATGGTTTCCGAAGTTTTTCTCGGTTATGTGTTGAAGGATGGATACAGCTGGATGTAGGATTTGCTAGATTTGGGTGAGATATTATGCTTCCCCTGTATCCCCAACACCTGATTGCATAACCGGAAAGGTTCGGGAGTTTCATAGGTGGGAATTTTGTAGCTCTAGTTCTTCTTCCACGGATATTTGGTTTGAGATTGGGATTTCTTACCGAGTATTCATTCTTGATCCGTACCTTGTTGATTTATTTCTCTACCTAAATTCTAAGTGGCTTCTCAATTTATGGATATGTGACCATTTCAAGAGGAATGCATTCGTTCTTATGTTCGGATGTGAAGACTATATGTTGCTATTTTCATTCCGTTGGATTCAGCTTCAATATTTTTCTATCAATGTGCTAATGGATGTCAACCTCTTCAGGATGGCTCCTCCAACATGCACAACTCCGAATCCTGATCCGCCACCACCTCCACCTCCTCCGGAGGCATGGCAAGCTGTGATGGCCACAACCAATGCAAACACGCAGTTGATCATGCAAATTCTTCAAGAGCGGAATCAAGTGAACCAAGGAAACCAAGGGAACCAAGGCAACAATCAGAATCACTTTGCTACACTCAACCAGTTCCTTGCTAACAGGCCAAAGACTTTCAGCAATTGTGTTGAGGCAACTGATGCTGAAGGTTGGCTCGTGGATCTGTGCAAGCATTTCAAGTGCAGTAACGTCAGGCCTGAGGACTTTGTCAAGTTCGCTTCCATCCAACTCAAAGACCAAGCCGCGGAGTGGTTCCAGCAGTACAAGGATTCCAGAGGAGGACGTGTGATTACCTGGGATGAATTCCGTCAAGATTTCAAAGCTCATCATATTCCTCAGAGCGTGGTTGAAAGCAAGCGTGAGGAATTCCGCAACCTGAAGCAAGGCTCTTTGTCTGTCTATGACTACAACAAGTTGTTCCAGAAGCTCGCCTGCTTTGCCAAGCAGGACGTTCCTTATGAGAAGAGCATGATATACCAGTTCAGGGGTGGTCTCAGAGAAGAAATCGAGCTAGCTCTTGTTCTCTTTGAGCCATTGAGGTACGATGAGTTCTACAACATGGCATTGAAGCAAGAGGCCGCTCAACTAAGGTGTGATGCTTCCAAGAAGCGAGTTAGAGATGCTACTCCTTCTTCCTCTACTCAAGTGGCCAAGCAGCAGAAGTATTGGCTTCCTCCTCCTCCGTTTCGTCAACCGTAACAGAAGAGCAAAGGTGGCAGTGGATCTTCCCACCCACCCAACCTTGGCTTTCAGAACAAGACTTCGTCTCAAGCTCCAAGATCGAGTGCTCCGTATCACCGTCTGCTTTCAGAGGTCACGTGCAACAAGTGCCAACAGAAGGGTCACTATGCCAACAAGTGTTTCAATCAGAGGTGTCTTCCTCTTCCTCCCCCTGTTAGATCGGCAAGTACAGCTGTGGTCAAGCATAACCCCAAGTACGCCAAGGTTAATATGGTGAATGTAGCTCAGGCAGAGGATTCGTCAGATGTCATCATGGGCAACCTTCTTGTTAATGATGTTCCCACAAAAGTTCTTTTTGACACTGGTGCATCGCATTGTTTTATCTCGAGACCTTTTGCATCTAAGCATGGGTGGTTTTCTCAAGTTATGCATAAACCGTTAGCAGTTGTCTCTCCGGGAAGATGTTTGCTCGCTAACTACGAGGTTCCGGATATTTCTATCTCGATGGGTGATTTCAAGTTTCTGGCTTCTCCAATGATCCTTGGTAACTCGGAAATTGATCTTATTCTCGGGATGGATTGGCTTTCTAAGCACAAGGCTCAGCTTGATTGTGCAGCCAGGCAGATTCAATTGACTCATTCGTCTGAGGATGTAATTGTCTTTGCCGCTCGGGATAATACTATCCGTTTGTTTTCTCTCAATGAGAAGAGTGAACTGGATGCCATCTCGCAGATTCCAGTCGTTTGCAAATATCAAGACGTCTTTCTAGAAGAGCTTCCAGGAATGCCTCCGCACCGGCCAGTTGAATTCTTCATTGATCTTGAGCCTGGCAGGGAACCAGTGTGCAAGCGTCCTTACAAGCTTGGGACCAGAAGAGTTGAAGGAGCTGAAGAAGCAACTCGATATTCAAGAAAGAATGAGTCTCATCCAGCCTAGTTCTTCTCCGTGGGGTTGTGGTGTTCTTTTTGTGAAGAAGAAGGATGGAACGGACCGACTTTGTGTTGATTACCGTCCATTGAACAAGAAGACTATCAAGAACAAATACCCACTTCCCAACATCAACGAGCTGTTCGAACAACTCAAAGGCACCCAAGTATTCTCCAAGCTTGATCTCCATATGGGTTATCATCAGATTCGAATCCGCGAGCAAGATATTCCCAAGACGGCTTTCAGGACAAGCTATGGTTCATATGAATACACTGTCATGTCTTTTGGTCTCGTCAACGCTCCTCCAACATTCTCTCGCATGATGAACTTCATCTTCAACGCCTACACCAATGACTTCATTTGGTCTAGCTCGACGACATTCTGGTTTTCTCGAAGAACAAGGAAGATCATGCCAAGCACTTGCGTTTGGTACTCGATAAGCTGAGGGAACACCAGTTCTACGCCATGTTCTCCAAGTGCGAATTTTGGCTCGATGAGGTTCTTTATCTTGGTCATATCATCTCTGCCAAGGGCATTGCGGTGAATCTTAAGAAGGTGCATGCAATTGTGAATTGGGAACCTCCTCAGAACGTGAAGCAACTCCGTAGCTTCCTCGGTCTCGCAAGCTACTGTCGAAGATTCGTTGCAAACTTTTCTAAGATCGCGAAGCCTCTCTCAAATCTTCTCCAGAAGCACGTCAAGTACGTTTGGTCTCCGGAGTGTGACATTGCTTTCAACACTTTGAAAGAGAAATTGGTCACCGCTCTAGTTCTGACTCCGCCAGATGAATCCAAGCCGTACGAGGTCTTTTGTGATGCCTCTCTCCAAGGTCTCGGTGCAGTGTTGATGCAAGAGAAGAAAGTTGTGGCTTATACATCTCGCCAGTTGAAGCCCAATGAGAATAACTACCCCACTCCTGATCTCGAGTTAGCGGCAATTGTGCATGCTCTTTTGACTTGGAGAGATCTCTTATTGGGAAGAAAAGTGGACATTTTCACTGACCACAAGAGTCTCAAGTATATCTTGACTCAGCCTAATCTCAACCTCAGGCAGACTCGATGGGTCGAAATGAATCAAGAGTATAATCCGAGTATCGAGTATACTCCTGGCAAGGCCAATGTGATTGCTGACACATTGAGCAGGAAGGCTTATTACAACAGTCTTATTCTCAAGCCTTATCAACCCGAGCTTTGTGAAGCTTTCCGCAAACTTAATCTGCAAGTTGTTCCTCAAGGTTTCCTCGCCAACCTTCAAGTCTCCCCTACCTTGGAAGATCAGATTCGCCAAGCCCAGCTTCTTGATGCTATGGTGAAAAAAGTGAAGATTGGGATTGCCAAGGGTCAACCCAAGTACAAGTGCTACTGCCTTGATGACAAGGACACTCTCTTCTTCGAGGATCGTATTGTTGTGCCAAAAGGTGACCTTCATAAAGTTATCATGAACGAGGCTCACAATTCTCTCCTCCCCATCCACCCTGGGAGCACGAAGATGTATCAGGACCTCAAGCAGGCTTATTGGTGGACTCGAATGAAGCGCGAGATTGTGTAGTTCCTGAATGAATGTGATGTCTGCAGAAGAGTGAAGGAAGAACACCAAATACCAGCTGGTCTCCTCCAACCTCTTTCCATTCCAGAATGGAAGTTTGACCACATTGAGATGGACTTCGTAACTGGGTTTCCAAAGTCCAAGCGTGGCAATGATGCTATATTCATTGTCATCGACAAACTTACTAAAGTGGCTCACTTTCTTCCTATCAAAGAGTCAATCACTGCAGCTCCATTGGCGGAGCTCTATACCTCTCGGATTGTCTCTCTGCACGGTATTCCACAAGTGATCTCTTCAGACCATGGCAACATCTTTACCTCCAAGTTTTGGGATTCTTTTCAGAAGGACATGGGCACCAACATCCGTTTCAGCACAGCTTTCCATCCTCAAACTAGCGGTCAAGTCGAGCGTGTCAACCAGATTCTTGAAGATATGCTCAGGGCTTGTGTGATCTCCTTTGGCATGAAGTGGGAGGATTGTCTTCCTTATGCTGAATTCTCCTACAACAACAATTTTCAAGCAAGTTCGGGCAAGGCCCCATTTGAAATTCTGTATGGCAGGAAGTGCCGTACCCCTCTCAATTGGTCCGAAACCGGTGAACATCAGCTTTTGGGAAATGACTTAATCACAGAGGCAGAGGAAATGTGCAAAGTCATTCGAGATAACCTCAAAGCAGCCCAATCCAGCCAGAAGAGCGACTATGATAGTAAGCACCGTGATTTGGCTTTCGAGATCGGAGATCATGTTTACCTCCGCATCTCTCCTGTGAAAGGTACTCGCCGCTTCGGTATCAAAGGGAAGCTTTCCCCTAGATACGTGGGACCTTTCAAGATAGTCAGCAAGAGAGGCGATCTCGCCTATCAACTCGAGCTTCCTTCAAACTTTGCAAATGTGCATGACGTGTTCCATGTCTCTCAACTTCGAAAGTGCTTCAAGACTCCTGACCGCACCGTCAACTTCGAGGACATTGAGCTCCAAGAAGATCTCTCCTATCGCGAGCACCCCGTTGCTATTCTTGAAGAGACTGAACGCAAGACTCGCAACAAGTCAATCAAATTCCTCAAAGTCAAGTGGTCACACCATTCCGACCACGAAGCTACCTGGGAACGCGAGGATCACCTCTGTTCTGAGTACCCGGCGTTCTTTCAGTCCTATATCTCGGGACGAGATCCTTTCGTAGTGGTGGAGTGTTGTAACGCCCCGGATATGATTTACCCAATATGTAATCCAACTCTTGCCGTTTCCGGCGTTAAGTTATTTTATTTTCTCGGGTTCGGGTCTTTGTCTCCATGTGTTGTTATCATTGTCATGCATCTCATATCATGTCATCATGTGCATTGCATTTGCATACATGTTCGTCTCGGAGAGTACATCATTTCATTCCATTGCATCATTTTCATTTGAGTTCATCTTGATGCCCGAAATGCTGTTAGAAGAATGCTATTTGAGATAATTGTCAGATCCGCTGCTCCAGTTAGATATTTGTCATTTTTGCCATGGTTAATGTGTACATGATATGCCCATGATCTATACATGTGTTTTGTTATATGTTTTGCCATCTATCCAGGGGTGCAACCCATGTATTTTTGTGATGTGTGTGGTGACTAGCACAAGCTTGCAAAGTGGGGCATTTGTTAATGCTGATTTCAGAGACTTAGCATTTCCACTAAGTCCTTGAACTGTTTATCTCATATGGCCATATGTTCATGTTGCTTCCTAGTGATCCGTGCCTCTTTTTAGGATGATCAGTAAGGATGTTTTGTTAATCTTGTAGTGGTCTATCCATCCATATCTTTTTTGCAATTATGGAGCACCCTAGCTTGAGTCAATCGAGCTCTACTTTTGTCATTTCATGAATCTGGCAGATTGTCTACTTGTTAGCAATTTTGCCGAGGATGTTGTACTTGATTCGTGCATGCTATGTTATTATTTTTGCCATGTCTAACTTGCATTTTGTGTATTCTTGATGGATGTATACTTAGATTGTCATGACTTGCTCTGTAGTGAGTGCATCGCGCTTGTAAACATGCCTACTTGATATCTGTTTCAGCATGCTCCAGTTTTCACTAAGTCTGTGATCTGTTTCTTGATTTTGGATGGGATTAATTAGACCTATGGTGCACATACTGAACAAGACCAATTGTATGCACAAAACGCTGATAAAAAGTCTTATTTTAATGTTGATGCTCACAAACTATATATATCTTCAACGATATGTTACAATTGTTTTTTATTCTACATGTCAATAGAAATTGCCCCCTGTAGCAGTTCCTGGATCGATTTCCCGGCGTGGTCAAATTACACTTGTGCATGTTAATAATGCCAAAGTGATTGCAAGGTACTGCACTTGTCGCAGAAATGAAACCATTCAAATTAAGAAGTTCTCGCTTCTCATGGCAATGCATCCATATTGGAAAATTGGAGATAGTGTTTTATTCATGCTCTACCAAGGCACATGAGGGCTCTTCCTTTTCATTGATGAGATGCCGAGTCGCCGTGATCAAGCTGCTTCCAGTGCATAGTTGTGGTTGTTGGCCCTCAGCCTCTTAAAATGTGCTAGCTATTACTATATATGTTAAGTATGTAGATATGGACCATATGGTTTTTGGCCCTTAACCTCTTAAAATGTGATAGTTGTTACTATGTTAAGTATGTAGATATTCTCCATATGGTTGTCAAAACCATGTTACGAACATCCTCCTTTTGTCGAATAGTGTAACCACTATATATATGTTACTCAAATGTTGTTACCCAAGTTCATAAATTTTCATGGAAAGTATTAGTAACGTAGATAGTTCATTGAGTATAAGCGTGTGCCCCATGTCCAAAATGCATTTGCATATTAACTGTCCATCTTTTAAATTCACACACATGTTAACATAAGGCAACGTATGTGTAACATACTAATCATCACACATGAGTACTCGCAGACGCATCATGTGCGATACTCCTAGCCATCGCAAGCAACTAGTTTGCATTTTTCCAAGTTTTTTGTACACACAGAATCACACATGAAGTAACTGTATTGACCGTCTGTGCTGTAATTTCTCATTGCAAACAGCTCATCCGAGTTGGCTGTTTGCCAAGTATCACACACATCTTGTTTACGCAACTCGTTTGTGTTCTTTTGGCTCATCGCAAACAGTTCATCCATGTGAACTGTATGCCGCATATCACACACATCTTGTTAAGTTGAATCGTTTCTGTTGTGTTGCCTAATCGAAAACAGTTCATCCGAGTGAACCGTATGCTGTATATCAAACACACATTGATACGGCTACACGTTTCTGTTGTTCTACCTCATCGCAAACATTAGAGCCTTCCCCGACCTTAGGAGCCCCATTGCTTGATCGTTTTTAGCAGCCGAGTTGTGTCTAGAAAAATGTTTTGAGTCAGTTAGGAATTATATATCAGAGAGTTTAGGAATTCTTTTTACTTCCCAGTCTACTCATCGCTCTGGTAAGGCATCCTGACGTAGAGTTTTAACTCTTCTCTTCTCAAATTTCACTAAAAAAATTTAGGATCACACGGGTATTTTGGAATCGTTCCGATTGTTTTGTGACGAGAACATTATTCTTGGTGCCTCCTGTCTTTAGGGGTTGTGGCAGTGTCCCGGGGAGTTGAGCTCCGAGGTGTTGTCGTCATAATTTTATCGTTGCAGTTCTGGAATACCTGAGTTTAGTACGCCGACATCAAAAATCTCTTTTATGCAGTTCGTTGGTGAGATAACCTCGACGCCACCCAGTACTGGGGCGGGAGTTCAGGAGTATCGCCATAACTCGTATAACGGATGCTTTTCAGAGGTTGAGGTAGATGGTTTCCGAAGTTTTTCTCGGTTATGTGTTGAAGGATGGATACAGGTGGATGTAGGATTTGCTAGATTTGGGTGAGATATTATGCTTCCCCTGTATCCCCAACACCTGATTGCATAACCGGAAAGGTTCGGGAGTTTCATAGGTGGGAATTCTTGTAGCTCTAGTTCTTCTTCCACGGATATTTGGTTTGAGATTGGGATTTCTTACCGAGTATTCGTTCTTGATCCGTACCTTGTTGATTTATTTCTCTACCTAAATTCTAAGTGGCTTCTCAATTTATGGATATGTGACCATTTCAAGAGGAATGCATTCGTTCTTATGTTCGGATGTGAAGACTATATGTTGCTATTTTCATTCCGTTGGATTCAGCTTCAATATTTGTCTATCAATGTGCTAATGGATGTCAACCTCTTCAGGATGGCTCCTCCAACACGCACGACTTCGAATCCTGATCCGCCACCACCTCCACCTCCTCCGGAGGCATGGCAAGCTGTGATGGCCGCAACCAATGCAAACACGCAGTTGATCATGCAAATTCTTCAAGAGTGCAATCAAGCAAACCAAGGTAACCAAGGGAACCAAGGCAACAATCAGAATCACTTTGCTACACTCAACCAGTTCCTTGCTAATGGGCCAAAGAGTTTCAGCAATTGTGTTGAGGCAACTGATGCTGACGATTGGCTCGTGGGTCTGTGCAAGCATTTCGAGTGCAGTAACGTCAAGCCTGAGGACTTTGTCAAGTTCGCTTCCTTCCAACTCAAAGACCAAGCCACAGAGTGGTTCCAGCAGTACAAGGATTCCAGAGGAGGACGCGTGATTACCTGGGATGAATTCCGTCAAGATTTCAAAGCTCATCATATTCCTCAGAGCATGGTTGAAAGCAAGCGTGAGGAATTCCGCAACCTGAAGCAAGGCTCTTTGTCTGTCTATGACTACAACAAGTTGTTCCAGAAGCTCGCCCGCTTTGCCAAGCAGGACGTCCCTTATGAGAAGAGCATGATATACCAGTTCAGGGGTGGTCTCAGAGAAGAAGTCCAGCTAGCTCTTGTTCTCTTTGAGCCCTTGAGGTACGATGAGTTCTACAACATGGCATTGAAGCAAGAGGCCGCTCAACTGAGGTGTGATGCTTCCAAGAAGCGAGTTAGAGATGCTACTCCTTCTTCCTCTACTCAAGTGGTCAAGCAGCAGAAGTATTGGCTTCCTCCTCCTCCGTTTCGTCAGCCGTAACAGAAGAGCAAAGGTGGCAGTGGATCTTCCCACCCACCCAACCTTGGCTTTCAGAACAAGACTTCGTCTCAAGCTCCAAAATCGAGTGCTCGATATCACCGTCTGCTTTCAGAGGTCACGTGCAACAAGTGCCAACAGAAGGGTCACTATGCCAACAAGTGTTTCAATCAGAGGCGTCTTCCTCCTCCTCCCCCTGTCAGATCGGCAAGTACCGCTGTGGTCAAGCATAACCCCAAGTACGCCAAGGTTAATATGGTGAATGCAGCTCAGGCAGAGGATTCGTCAGATGTCATCATGGGTAACCTTCCTGTTAACGATGTTCCCACAAAAGTTCTTTTTGACACTGGTGCATCGCATTGTTTTATCTCGAGACCTTTTGCATCTAAGCATGGGTGGTTTTCTCAAGTTATGCATAAACCGTTAGCAGTTGTCTCTCTGGGTAGATGTTTGCTCGCTAACTACGAGGTTCCGGATATTTCTATCTCGATGGGTGATTTCAAGTTTCTGGCTTCTCCAATGATCCTTGGTAACTCGGATATTGATCTTATTCTCGGGATGGATTGGCTTTCTAAGCACAAGGCTCAGCTTGATTGTGCAGCCAAGCAGATTCAATTGACTCATTCGTCTGAGGATGTAATTGTCTTTGCCGCTCGGGATAATACTATCCGTCTGTTTTCTCTCAATGAGAAGGGTGAACTGGATGCCATCTCGCAGATTCCAGTCGTTTGCGAATATCAAGACGTCTTTCCAGAAGAGCTTCCAGGAATGCCTCCGCACCGGCCAGTTGAATCCGTCATTGATCTTGAGCCTGGCACGGAACCAGTGTGCAAGCGTCCTTACAAGCTCGGACCAGAAGAGTTGAAGGAGCTGAAGAAGCAACTCGATATTCAAGAAAGAATGAGTCTCATCCGGCCTAGTTCTTCTCCGTGGGCTTGTGGTGTTCTTTTTGTGAAGAAGAAGGATGGAATGGACCGACTTTGTGTTGATTACCGTCCATTGAACAAGAAGACTATCAAGAACAAATACCCACTTCCCAACATCAACGAGCTGTTTGAACAACTCAAAGGCACCCAAGTATTCTCCAAGCTTGATCTCCGTATGGGTTATCATCAGATTTGAATCCGCGAGCAAGATATTCCCAAGACGGCTTTCAGGACAAGCTATGGTTCATATGAATACACTGTCATGTCTTTTGGTCTCGTCAACGCTCCTCCGATGTTCTCTCGCATGATGAACTTCATCTTCAACGCCTACACCAATGACTTCGTTTTGGTCTATCACGACGACATTCTGGTTTCCTCGAAGAACAAGGAAGATCATGCCAAGCACTTGCGTTTGGTACTCGATAAGCTGAGGGAACACCGGTTCTACGCCAAGTTCTCCAAGTGCGAATTTTGGCTCGATGAGGTTCTTTATCATCTCTGCCAAGGGCATTGCGGTGAATCCTGAGAAGGTGTCTGCAATTGTGAATTGGGAACCTCCTCGGATTGTGAAGCAACTCCGTAGCTTCCTCGGTCTCGCAAGCTACTGTCGAAGATTCGTTGAAAACTTTTCTAAGATCGCGAAGCCTCTCTCAAATATTCTCCAGAAGCACGTCAAGTACGTTTGGTCTCCGGAGTGTGACATTGCTTTCAACACTTTGAAAGAGAAATTAGTCACCGCTCCAGTTCTGACTCCGTCTGATGAATCCAAGCCGTACAAGGTCTTTTGTGATGCCTCTCTCCAAGGTCTCGGTGCAGTGTTGATGCAAGAGAAGAAAGTTGTGGCTTATACATCTCGCCAGTTGAAGCCTAATGAGAAGAACTACCCCACTCATGATCTCGAGTTGGCGGAAGTTGTGCATGCTCTTTTGACTTGGAGAAAACTCTTATTGGGAAGAAAAGTGGACATTTTCACTGACCACAAGAGTCTCAAGTATATCTTCACTCAGCCTAATCTCAACCTCAGGCAGACTCGATGGGTCGAAATGATTCAAGAGTATAATCCGAGTATCGAGTATACTCCAGGCAAGGCCAATGTGATTGCTGACGCATTGAGCAGGAAGGCTTATTGCAACAGTCTTATTCTCAAGCCTTATCAACCCGAGCTTTGTGAAGCTTTCCGCAAACTTAATCTGCAAGTTGTTCCTCAAGGTTTCCTCGCCAACCTTCAAGTCTCTCCTACCTTGGAAGATCAGATTCGCCAAGCCCAGCTTCTTGATGCAATGGTGAAAAAAGTGAAGATTGGGATTGCCAAGAGTCAAACCAAGTACAAGTGCTACCGCCTTGATGACAAGGACACTCTCTTCTTCGAGGATCGTATTGTTGTGCCCAAATGTGACCTTCGTAAAGTGATCATGAACGAGGCTCACAATTCTCTCCTCTCCATCCACCCTGGGAGCATGAAGATGTATCACGACCTCAAGCAGGCTTATTGGTGGACTCGAATGAAGCGTGAGATTGCTCAGTTCGTGAATGAATGTGATGTCTGCAGAAGAGTGAAGGCAGAACACCAAAGACTAGCTGGTCTCCTCCAACCTCTTGCCATTCCAGAATGGAAGTTTGACCACATTGAGATGGACTTCGTGACTGGGTTTCCAAAGTCCAAGCGTGGCAATGATGCTATATTCGTTGTCATCGACAAACTCACTAAAGTGGCTCACTTTCCGCCTATCAAAGAGTCAATCACTGCAGCTCAATAGGTGGAGCTCTATACCTCTCGGATTGTCTCTATGCACGGTATTCCACAAGTGATCTCTTCAGACCGTGGCAGCATCTTTACCTCCAAGTTTTGGGATTCTTTTCAGAAGGACATGGGCACCAACATCCGTTTCAGCACAGCTTTCCATCCTCAAACTAGCGGTCAAGTCGAGCGTGTCAACCAGATTCTTAAAGATATGCTCAGGGCTTGTGTGATCTCCTTCGGCATGAAGTGGGAGGATTGTCTTCCTTATGCTGAATTCTCCTACAACAACAGTTTTCAAGCAAGTTCGGGCAAGGCCCCATTTGAAATTCTGTATGGCAGGAAGTGTCGTACCCCTCTCAACTGGTCCGAAACCGGTGAACGTCAGCTTTTGGGAAATGACTTAATCACAGAGGCAGAGCAAATGTGCAAAGTCATTCGAGATAACCTCAAAGCAGCCCAATCCCGCCAGAAGAGCTACTATGATAGTAAGCACCGTGATTTGGCTTTCGAGATCGGAGATCATGTTTACCTCCGCGTCTCTCCTGTGAAAGGTACTCGCCGCTTCGGTATCAAAGGGAAGCTTGCCCCTAGATACGTGAGACCTTTCAAGATCGTCAGCAAGAGAGGCGATCTCGCCTATCAACTCGAGCTTCCTTCAAACTTTGCAAATGTGCATGACGTGTTCCATGTCTCTCAACTTCGAAAGTGCTTCAAGACTCCTGACCGCACCGTCAACTTCGAGGACATTGAGCTCCAAGAAGATCTCTCCTATCGCGAGCACCCCGTTGCTATTCTTGAAGAGACTGAACGCAAGACTCGCAACAAGTCAATCAAATTCCTCAAAGTCAAGTGGTCACACCATTCCGAACACGAAGCTACCTGGGAACGCGAGGATCACCTCCGTTTTGAGTACCCGGCGTTCTTTCAGTCCTATATCTCGGGACGAGATCCTTTCGTAGTGGTGGAGTGTTGTAACGCCCCGGATATGATTTACCCAATATGTAATCCAACTCTTTCCGTTTCCGGCGTTAAGTTATTTTATTTTCTCGGGTTTGGGTCTTTGTCTCCATGTGTTGTTATCATTGTCATGCATCTCATATCATGTCATCATGTGCATTGCATTTGCATACATGTTCGTCTCGGAGAGTACATCATTTCATTCCATTGCATCATTTTCATTTGAGTTCATCTTGATGCCCGAAATGCTGTTAGAAGAATTCTATTTGAGATAATTGTCAGATCGATATTTGTCATTTTTGCCATGATTAATGTGTACATGATATGCCCATGATCTATACATGTGTTTTGTTATATGTTTTGCCATCTATCCAGGGGTGCAACCCATGTATTTTTGTGATGTGTGTGGTGACTAGCACAAGCTTGCAAAGTGGGGCATTTGTTAATGCTGATTTCAGAGACTTAGCATTTCCACTAAGTCCTTGAACTGTTTATCTCATATGGCCATATGTTCATGTTGTTTCCTAGTGATCCGTGCCTCTTTTGAGGATGATCAGTAAGGATGTTTTGTTAATCTTGTAGTGGTCTATCCATCCATGTCTTTTTTGCAATTATGGAGCACCCTAGCTTGAGTCAATCGAGCTCTACTTTTGTCATTTCATGAATCTGGGCAGATTGTCTACTTGTTAGCAATTTTGCCGAGGATGTTGTACTTGATTCGTGCATGCTATGTTATTTTTTTTGCCATGTCTAGCTTGCATTTTGTGTATTCTTGATGGATGTATGCTTAGATTGTCATGACTTGCTCTGTAGTGAGTGCATCGAGCTCGTAAACATGCCTACTTGATATCTGTTTCAGCATGCTCCAGTTTTCACTAAGTCTGTGATCTGTTTATGTTTTTGCCATGTTCACATGCTTGCAAATGTATTTTCTGATCCCTTTTGGCTCAAGGTCACTAAGGGACTTTTGTTAAGCTCTTTGAGTAGCTCCATGCCATGCTTTACTTTGCCATGTTCAGGTCCTGTAGCATGTAGTTTTGTTGCTCCAAAGAGTGCTATCTGATCTGAAATTCCAGACAAGTGTTAATTTCACTAAGTCTGAGATCTGTTTGCCAAATGCATTTTGCCATGCTTGTTTGAACCTGTTAATGGATGAATTGGCCGTAGCTCAGTGCTAGACTTTTGTTAAGCATCTTGAGTGGATCCCTGCCATGTATTTTGATGCCATGTTTGGGTGCTGTAGCATGTTCATCTTGTTGCATTTAGGTGGCTACTTGCTGTAAATCGCAGACCGGTGCCATATTTGAATTGCTTGCCATTTCCAAACCGTAACTCCGTTTCTGGTGATCTTTATATCGTTTTCAAGCGTTTTCATCTCATCTTTCCAGTGGCACACTTGGTTTTCCAAGTTGAGGCCAGGTTCATGCATTCCTTGTCAAATCTTGCATATGCATCACATATCGCATCCCGCATAGCATACCATGTTTGCATCATATTGTTTGAGCTTTGCACGTGGTTGATTGTGTCCTTGTTTCTTGTTTGTCTTGTTTGGGTAGAGTCGGGATACGAGTTCGCTAATGAGGAGGCCGTTGAGTTTTCTTTTGAGGATCCAGTCAACTCTTATTACTTTGCAGGCAAGATGATCATACCCTCGAAATCACTACTATCTTTACTTTGCTAGATGCTCACTCTTTTGCTATGCCATGCTACGATGCCTACCACTTGATTTCAAGCCTCCCAAATTTCCATGTCAAACCTCTAACCCACCATGTCCTAGCAAACCGTTGATTGGCTATGTTACCGCTTTGCTCAGCCCCTCTTATAGTGTTGCTAGTTGCAGGTGAAGATTGGAGACCGTTCCTTGTTGGAACATTATTTACTTGTTGGGATATCATTATATTGCCATGTTATATTAATGCATATATATACTTGGTAAAGGGTGGAAGGCTCGGCCTCTCGCCTAGTGTTTCGTTCCACTCTTGCCGCCCTAGTTTCCGTCATATCGGTGTTATGTTCCCGGATTTTGCGTTCCTTACGCGGTTGGGTTATAATGGGAACCCCTTGATAGTTCGCCTTGATTAAAGCTTTTCCAGCAATGTCCAACCTTGGTTTTACCATTTGCCACCTAGCCTCTTTTTCCCTTGGGTTTCCGGAGCCCGAGGGTCATCTTATTTAACCCCCCCCCCCCCGGGCCAGTGCTCCTCTGAGTGTTGGTCCAACTCGTCAGCTGCCGGTGGCTACCAGGGGCAACTCCGGGCTGGCCTACCGGAAGTTTAGACAATCTGAGTGTGCCCTGAGAACGAGATATGTGCAGATCCTATCGGGATTTGTCGGCACATTCGGGCGGTGTTGCTGGATTTGTTTTAACCTGTCGAAGTGTCTTGAAGAACCGAGGTACCGAGTCTGATCGGAACGTCTCGGGAGGAGGTCTATTCCTTTGTTGACCGTGAGAGCTTGTCATGGGCTAAGTTGGGACTCCCCTGCAGGGATTTGAACTTTCGAAAGCCGTGTCCACGGTTATGTGCATATGGGAATTTGTTAATGTCCGGGTGTAGATAACTTGAACCTTAACTTAATTAAAATGAATCAACAGTGTGAGTTACCGTGATCGTCTATTCTCGGCGGAGTCCGGGAAGCGAACATGGTGTTGGAGTAATGCTTGCTGCATGATGCTCTCTAGTTACTCGCTCGCGCTTTGCCTCCTCTTCTCGCTCTCTTTTGCGAACAGGTTAGCCACCATATATGCTAGTCGCTTGCTGCAGCTCCACATATTTTTACCTTGCCTTACCTATGAGCTTAAATAGTCTTGATCGCGAGGGTGCGAGATTGCTGAATCCCTGTGGCTCACAGATTACTATTACACCAGATGCAGGGCCTGATGATTCCGTTCCAGATGGTGCGCTTGAGCTCAAGTGGGAGTTCGACAAGGACTCACGCCGATACTACGTGTCTTTCCCTGATGATTAGTAGTGGTTCCTAGTTGGGGTGATCGGGATCGTGTCGCATGTTGGGTTATCCTTTATTTTGGCGTCGTAGTCGGGCCATGAGTGTTTGAATGTTGTAATGCTATTTATGTACTTTGATTGATGTGGCGAGTGTAAGCCAACTATGTTATCTCCCCTTTTATTATCTATATTACATGGGATGTTGTGAAGATTGCCCAACTTGCGACATTGCTTTCAATGCGGTTATGCCTCTAAGTCGTGCCTCGACAAGTGGGAGATATAGCCGCATCGAGGGCGTTAGATTAGTGTCCTTTCAACTTTATCCATGTTGTCATATTACTTAGCAAAATCGGGGTATTTGTTCTGCTAATTGATCACTATTTAAGCTACCAATTGTGATATCATATTCTGACTTCATTCCTAGGCAGCAACAAATTCTATTTACCAATTTATGTGCACTATATATTATTCTACCATGTTCTAAGTAAATAATACCTTTCCACCTTTTAAGCAGGATATTTTGGATGCATAGTGAGCGATCTGTATGTTAGTAAGCGTACCAAATTTCACTTGAAGGACTTGAAGCATGTCATAAACTTTGTTGATAATCTGACAAAGATAGCACATCGTATGAACGCTGGATTTTGGATGGGATTAATTAGACCTATGGTGCACATACTGAACAAGACCAATTGTATGCGCAAAACGCTGATAAAAAGTCTTATTTTAATGTTGATGCTCACAAACTATATATATCTTCAACGATATGTCACAATTGTTTTTTATTCTACATGTCAACAGAAATTGCCCCCTGTAGCAGTTCCTGGATCAATTTCCCGGCATGGTCAAATTACACTTGTGCATGTTAATAATGCCAAAGTGATTGCAAGGTACTGCATTTGTCGCATAAATGAAACCATTCAAATTAAGAAGTTCTCGCTTCTCGTGGCAATGCATCCATATTGGAAAATTGGAGACAGTGTTTTATTCATGCTCTACCAAGGCACATGAGGGCTCTTCCTTTTCATTGACGAGATGCCGAGTCACCGTGATCAAGTTGCTTCCAGTGCATAGTTGTGGTTGTTCGCCCTCAGCCTCTTAAAATGTGCTAGCTGTTACTATATATGTTGAGTATGTAGATATGGACCATATGGTTTTTGGCCCTTAACCTCTTAAAATGTGATAGTTGTTACTATGTTAAGTATGTAGATATGGACCATATGGTTGTCAAAACCATGTTACGAACATCCTCCTTTTGTCGAATAGTGTAACCACTATATATATGTTACTCAAATGTTGTTACCCAAGTTCATAAATTTTCATGGAAAGTATTAGTAACGTAGATAGTTCTTTGAGTATAAGCATGTGCCCCATGTCCAAAATGCATTTGCATATTAACTGTCCATCTTTTAAATTCACACACATGTTAACATAAGGAAACGTATGTGTAACATACTAATCATCACACATGAGTACTCGCAGACGCATCATGTGCGATACTCCTAGCCATCGCAAGCAAATAGTTTGCATTTTTCCAAGTTTTTTGTACACACAGAATCACACATGAAGTAACTGTATTGACCGTCTGTGCTGTAATTTCTCATTGCAAACAGCTCATCCGAGTCGGCTGTTTGCCAAGTATCACACACATCTTGTTTACACAACTCGTTTGTGTTCTTTTGGCTCATCGCAAACAGTTCATCCATGTGAACTGTATGCCGCATATCACACACATCTTGTTAAGTTGAATCATTTCTGTTGTGTTCCCTAATCGAAAATAGTTCGTCCGAGTGAACCGTATGCCGTATATCAAACACACATTGATATGGCTGCACGTTTCTGTTGTTCTACCTCATCGCAAACAGTTCGAATGGATTAACCGTGTGTCCTGCATCACACACACATTGATATGGCTGCCCGTTTCTGTTGTTCCGCCTCATCGCAAGCAGTTCGAATGGATTAACCATGTGCCCTACATCGCACACGCAACTAAAATCTGCACCGTGTTTGATGGCTCCGCCATCGCAAATGTGTTTGCGCAATTTTTGATGGTTTTTTACACCATTGTTTGTGATTATTGCATCACACACAGTTTTGGCAAAGGGTCTCTGATTGTAGTGTCGCGTTAGCAGTATCATGCAGTAGTGCATGCGAGGTAACTAGGAATGTATGTGGTCCACCGGGAAGAATTGGTGCTACCAGTGCACCGGTCCCCGTTACACATTCAAAAAAATTCATATTTTTTTAGTGAAATGACACAATATCAATGTATGTTGTCACAAAAGTTCAAATCAAAATTGGAAACCTTACTCAAGATACAAAAATGACAAATTTGACACTGAATAGTATATAACACAAGTTGGGTTTCAGTTTTGGCCCATTAGCACATTGCTGCCAAATTTGTCATTTTTGTATCTTGAGGAATATTTCAAATTTTGTTTTGAATTTTTGTGAGAACTTACATTGATATTGTGTCAATGCACCAACTTTTTTTCTAATTTTTTTTCGAACATTTCTGAGTGTGCTAAGGAGTCAAGTAGAATGTAGAACGGACTCTGCACACTCAAAAAATATCTTTACCTAATAATAAAGGGACTATTGCTTCTGACGGAATGTCACCGAAATTGCCTCCAAAATTGTAAAATATTACCCACCAATGCCACATATAAATGAAAAAAAAAACGTTTTGCAGGGAATCCTGCCTCGGCCGGCCCAAGCGTAGGGACCTACTATACTGCACTCTGAAGAACGCATAGCGCGCCCGTTTGGGACGGCCCATGTGCGGCATCTGTTTTTTAGTTCCGTTTTTTATTTTTATTTTTCTATTTTGTTTTTTATCTTTTAAATAATTTGGATTTGCAACTTCACAAAACTTTTGTAATTTAAGAAAATGAGAATTTTGAAATAAAATGTTCGAGAAAACATAAAATGTTTGTCAATCCAAAAAATGCTCGAGATTTTTCTAAAAATGTTTGCAATTTTGCGAAAAATGTTCGTAAAATCAAAAAAGTCCATGATTTAAAAAATCAATGTATTAAAAATATTAATGAAATTAAATAAATTGTTTTCTAATTCATTTTTTATGCATTTTAAAAATGCCCTAAAATTTTAAAAATAGTTCATGAATTACAAAAGTTAGTTCATAAAATTTTGTTGATTCAGAAAATATTCACGCATTTCAAAAAACCCTTGCCAAATGGTAGAAGAGGCCTGGACTAGCATGTGGTTCACGGTGGGGAAGGTTTCCCAACGACGACCTCCTATGCATTCCTATAGGCGTAGATGGGCGCACACTCCGCCTTCCTTTCTATCAATCCTGCATGGGCCGACCCATTGACCCTTTTTCTGTTAATTCCAAAAAGTGTGCGAGCGCTAGATTCGAACTCGAGACCCCATAGGAGGGAAACAAAGTAACAACTAGGCCTACTTCAATGCTTGTGAAAAATTACTTCATTTTACCCAATTATTCATTCTTCAAAACGCGGAAAACTGGGTCTTGGGAAGCTTCCAGAAACTTCCTAGTCAATTTTTTTGTTTTCACTTTTCCTGACTGATAACCCACAAGTATAGGGGATCGCAACAGTTTTCGAGGGTAGAGTATTCAACCCAAATTTATTGATTCGACTCAAGGGGAGCCAAAGAATATTCTCAAGTATTAGCAGCTGAGTTGTCAATTCAACCACACCTGGAAACTTAAATATATGCAGCAAGGTATTTAGTAGCGAAGTAATATGATAATAATGGTAACGGTAGCAAATGTACTATTTTTGGGTTTTATAGTGATTGCAACAGTAGCAACGGAAAAGTAAATAAGCGAAGAACAATATATGAAAAGCTCGTAGGCATTGGATCAGTGATGGAGAATTATGTTGGATGCGATCGATCATGCAACAACTATAACATAGGGTGACACTGAACTAGCTCCAGTTCATCAATGTAATGTAGGCATGTATTCCGAATATAGTCATACGTGCTTATGGAAAAGAACTTTCATGACATCTTTTGTCCTACCCTCCCGTGGCAGCGGGGTCCTATTGGAAACTAAGGGATATTAAGGCCTCGTTTTAATAGAGTACCGGACCAAAGCATTAACACATAGTGAATACATGAACTCCTCAAACTACGGTCATCACCGGTAATGGTCCCGAATGTTGTCACTTCAGGGTTAACAGATCATAACACATAATAGGTGACTATAGACTTGCAACATAGGATCAAGAACTCACATATATTCATGAAAACATAATAGGTTCAGATATGAAATCATGGCACTCGGGCCCTAGTGACAAGCATTAAGTGTAGCGAAGTCATAGCAACATCAATCTCAGAACATAGTGGATACGAGGGATCAAACCCTAAAAAAACTAACTCGATTACATGATAAATCTCATCCAACCCATCACCGTCCAGCAAGCCTACAATGGAATTACTCACGCACGGCGGTGAGCATCATGAAATTGGTGATGGAGGAAGGTTGATGATGACGATGGCGACATATTCCCCTCTCCGGAGCCCCGAACGGACTCTAGATGAGCCCTCCCGAGAGAATTTAGGGCTTGGCGGCGGCTCCGTATCATAAAACGTGATGAATCCTTCTCTCTGAGTTTTTTTCTCCTCGAACACGAATATATGGGGTTGGAGTTGAGGTCGGTGGAGCGTCAAGGGGGCCACGAGGCAGGGGCGCGCCCCCACCCTCGTGGATAGGGTGTGGGACCCCTGACATGAACTCTTCTTCTAGTATTTTTTATATAATCCAAAAATAATCTCCGTTGATTTTTAGGTCATTCCGAGAACTTTTATTTCTGCACAAAAATAACACCATGGCAATTCTGCTGAAAACAGCGTCAGTCCGGGTTAGTTCCATTCAAATCATGCAAGTTAGAGTCCAAAACAAGGGCAAAAGTGTTTGGAAAAGTAGATACGGCGGAGACGTATCAACTCCCCCAAGCTTAAACCTTTGCTTGTCCTCAAGCAATTCAGTTGATAAACTGAAAGTGATAAATAAAAACTTTCACAAACTCCGTTTTCCCTTGTTGTTGTAAATATGTAAAGCCAACATTCAAGTTTTTAACAAAGATTATGAACTAACCATATTCACAATAACACTTAGGTCTCATGTTTACTGATATCAATGGCATAATCAACTAGCAAGCAATAATAACAAATCTTGGATGACAACACTTCCTTAAAACAATCGTGATATGATATAACAAGATGGTATCTCGCTAGCCCTTTCTGAGACTGCAAAACATAAATGCAGAGCACCTTTAAAGGTCAAGGACTGACTAGACATTGTAATTCATGGTAAAAGAAATCCAGTCATACTCAATGTAAACTAACAGTAATGGATGCAAATGACAGCGGTGCTCTCCAACTGGTGCTTTCTAATAAGAGGATGATGACTCAACATAAAAGTAAATGGATAGGCCCTTCGCAGAGGGAAGCAGGGATTTGTAGAGGTGCCATAGCTCGGTTTTTAGATATGAATAATATTTTGAGCAGTATACTTTCATTGTCAACATAACAATCGAGAGATCTCGATATCTTCCATGCTACACACATTATAGGCGGTTCCCAAGCAGAATGGTAAAGTTTGTACTCCCCCACCACCAACAAGCATCAATCCATGGCTTGCCAGAAACAATGGGTGCCTCCAACTAACAATAGTCGTGGAGGAGTTTTGTTTGCAATTATTTTGATTTGATTTGAGCATGGGACTGGGCATCCCGGTGACCAGCCATTTTCTCGTGAATGAGGAGCGAAGTCCAGTCCTCTTGAGAATAACCCGCCTAGCATGGAGGATACAGACAGCCCTAGTTGATACATGAGCTATTCGAGCATACAAAACAGAATGTTTATTTGAAGGTTTAGAGTTTGGCACATACAAATTTACTTGGAACGGCAGGTAGATACCATATATAGGAAGGTATGGTGGACTCATATGGAATAACTTTGGGGTTTATGGAATTTGATGCACAAGCAGTATTCCCGCTTAGTACAAGTGAAGGCTAGAAGAAGACTGGGAAGCGACCAGCTAGAGAGCGACAACAGTCATGGACATTAAAATTAATCAACACCGAATGCAAGCATGAGTAGGATATAATGCACCATGAACATAAATATCGTAGAGGCTATGTTGATTTTTGTTTCAACTACATGCGTGAACATGTGCCAAGTCAAGCCACTCGAATCGTTCAAAGGAGGATACCACCCCAAAATACCACATCACAACCATTTTAATAGCATGTTGGCACACAAGATAAACCATTATAAACTCGTAGCTAATTAAGCATGACATAAGCAACTATAATATCTAATTGTGATTGTAAACATGTTTCTTTCATAATAGGCTGAATCAGGAACGATGAACTAATCATATTTACAAAAACAAGAGCGGTCGAGTTCATACCAGCTTTTCTCATCTCAATCAGTTCATCATATATCATCATTATTACCTTTCACTTGCACGACCGAATAGTGTGGATAATAATAATAGTGCATGTGCATTAGACTAAGCTGGAATCTGCAAGCATTCAATTCAAGAGAGAAGACAAGGTAACATGGGCTCTTTGTTAGATCAACAGTAATGCATATGAGAGCCACTCAACATTTTCACCATAGTCTTCTCCTCTCGACCCCGAAAGGAAAGAAAGGAAGCAGAACTATTTACACGGGAAAGCTCCCAACAAGCAAAAGAAGAACGAGAAATCTTTTTGGGTTTTCTTTTTAATTACTACTACAGGCATGGAAAGTAAACTAGCTAAAAGCTAAAAGTAATTTTTTGGTTTTTTCTTAAGGTTTTTCAAACACACAAGAAGAAAGCTAAAAAAGAAAATAATCTAGCATGGATGATATAAGGAGAAAGTATGAGCACCGACAACTGGCATGAGTGTGTGAACATGAATGTAATGTCGGTGAGAGATACGTACTACCCCAAGCTTAGGCTTTTGGCCTAAGTTGGTCTATGCCCATGGATCAAAGTTGTAGCTAGGGTCGTACTGAGATGCAGTGGCAATAGCCTGATGAGATGCAGCGGCAATAGCCTGATGAGCTGCAGCTTGGAGGCGAGCTGCCTCCGCCCTACTCTCGTACTCGTCTGCCTCCTCCCTGGTTATAACATATCTTCCTTTTACCTGAAAGTCAAAGAAAGTAGGAGCAGGGAGAGCAACGTGATAGGTGCGTATTTTGTCAAAGATTAGTCGGTACTGGAGGGATAGATTGTTCCTCTCAACGAACTGACGACGAACCATATCATCATAATCTAAATAAGCAGAAGGCAAATCAATATCATATCCATGAATGGGTATCTCAAGAAAATCAGCTAAATGGGTTGCATAAATTCCACCAAAGAAATCTCCATTAATTTTGTTATTATGCAACCTACGTGCAACAATGGCCCCCAAGTTATATTGTCGATCTTCTAATACAACACTCTTGAGAACACTAAGATCTGGAACACACATGTGACATGCCTCATCCTTACCATTTATGCATCTACCAATAAAGAGAGAAAAATAATGTATAGCAGGAAAATGAATGGTCCCTATGGTAGCTTGCATGATTTCCCTAGATTCCCCCACAGTGATACTAGCAAGAAAATCCTTATATTCAGATTGACGAGGGTCACTAACGTTACCCCATTGTGGGAGTTTACAAGGAGTATTAAAATATTCAAAGTCCATGGTATAAGATTTATCATAAAGATCAAACATGACAGTTTTAGAATTGCGTGATGATGTAAATTCAAAGCTTCTCACAAAGGAATCAGTGAGGTAGTAGTACTGACGGTACTTATCTGCCTCGAAGTTCTCAAGATCAGCATTACGCACATATGCGTCAAATTCCTCCTTGATTCCTACTCGAACCACGGAGTCCTCTGACGGCCATTCACAAGGCCGAGCATCCCTTGGTAGTTCATTGTCCGGCTCGCGTATTGCGGGCCTAGGTCCTTGCTTCCTCGAGAAACCACCTTGGTACATTTTCCTAAACATATTTCTTCCTTTGAAAAATTTCTGAAATTTTTTGTAACTTAAAATAAAAGTGAACCAAACTCAACTTAATTGATAGCAATGTCACACCCTGATTTTCATGCCACATCACATAAGCTAATAAATCATGATAAAATGTGGTTTGACAAAAACTTTTGAGTGTTTTGTCTTTGCTTTGATTGAATGTTTGACTGTTGTTTGCAAGTGCTCTAAAAATCAAATAAATTCTCCAACTCTTATACTCCTTCTACTTGATCCAAAAAACCTTTCCCAATGATCATGCCATGTGTATAGGACATAAAAATAATTTCTTACAAAAATAATTTGGCCAAATAGTATTTTCAAAAATTAGCTTTCCAAAAACCCCTAAATTGAGATTTGCACTGCAAGTACTTAATTAAGGGTAGTAAAACTCTTTCCAAAAATATATTTGACTCCTATTAGATATAGGACACCCAGAAACCACAAAATATAATTTTAAAAGTTATTTTCCTATTTTCTTTAAAGGTTTTTCTTATGTCCAGAAAATGGTCTTTAATATGTTAAAATTATTTTTATGCTTTAAAAATATTTGGGAAAACCTAGGGAAACTCAGTGGACATATATTGTCCATATATAAGAGTTTCAACACATGGTCATGTTCGAAATATTGGTCAAATCCCTCAAAAACCCTTTCTGGATATTTTAAGCTTTTGAAATATTTACAAAGGAAATATTTCCAAAAAATTCCAAGACAATTCTAGCATGTCACATATGACATGTTTGATTATCTTGCCAAGTATCATGTCATGGAGAACAGCATAACCCCATGAAACCCTCTCAAAACCACTTCTGTCCTTTTTCAAGTTTGAACAACTTTGCACTGTCAAACATGTCCAAATGCTCTCAAACTTGGTGCACATGCTAAAATGGTCTAATAATGCATCTAGAACAAATGTCACAAGTTTGAGAGAATGTTATCTTGATCAAAGTGCCCCAAAACCCTCTCTGTCCAGAACCAAATTTGAACAACTTTACATTGGCAACTTTCTCCTTTTGATCTCAACTTTTGTGGACATGTTCAAAACCTCAAATGATGACACTAAACTAAGCGGTGCATCAAGGAGAATAGATTTGCATGACTAAATCTTGGTAAAGCCATTTCTGCTGATTTCTAGGGTTTACCAAAGTTACATTGGCTACTTTTCCCAAATGAGCTCAATCTTGGTGGAACCTCTTATTTTCTCAGGCCATTTGACCCTGTCAAGCCTCATGACAAGGGAAGTCCATTTGCTTGCCCAAACCTACATCAACCACCTTCTGGCAGGAATTGAAAATGCATGTTTTGTCCATTTCCACTAATCTCCATGAGCTCAACCTTTTCCCACAGCCTCATCTGGTCCTCCTTTACCTCCTGCATCTTTCTCTGCCCGAGGAGCCATGATTAAGGGGGGTAGAACCCCATTTTTCTTCTCTGGGAAGCATCATTTTCACTCTCCCTCCACCCCTACTCTTCTCTACTAGCTCACCAAGGCATCCAATGCCCTTGCCACAATGTTTACGTGGAAAAGCCGCGGATGCCAGCCACTTGCGCGCTCTGGAGCGCCTGGCAGAGCACCCGACCGTTGAGGCCGCGCTCCCCCACCACACCGGGCCGCCCCAGCGCGCCAGTCGAGACCCTCGATGTCCGCACCACGACAGCCCTGCTGGTCCCCTCCTCTCTTCCTCTCTCTCACCCCCTGCTGCCCATGCCTGACGCCACCCGGCTCGGCCAGTGGGCGCGCGAGCTCGGGTCCCGCCAGGAGCTTGCCTCGCTCCTCCTCTCCTTTTCCCTCGGCCTGTACCACGACCACAAGCTCCCCAGACTCGCCCAAAGTTCCCGTATGGCCTCTGGTGACGCCCCAGGCCATGGCCGTGAGCTCCGCCTACGGCGCACCTGGCCTCACTACTTAAGGCCGTTCCAGGCCCTCCTCGCTGCTCTATGTGCTCTCTCTATCTCTCGTACACCACCCAGGCCAGCCCATTCATCCTCCCGCGCCCTCTAGCCTCGCCCATGGCCGCAGCCGAACCGCTGGCCATCGCCTAAATCCTCGATGCCCGAGCCCCCTCCTGTCCATATATGGGTGTCTTTGCACCCCCACTACCCATTGGAGCTCCTCCGCACTCCGGTTACTCCCGCCGGAGGCCAAGGTGCCGAGGCCACCACCACCGTCAGCCACGTCCGCCATGGTCGGCGTTCTCCTTGACCTGGTCCTCTCCGGCATGCGTGTGACCCATGGATGGATGCACCCCTTCGATCTGACCAAGCAGGTGGATGGAACGTCACCGGAGGTTGCCTGGGTCGCCGGCGCGAGCGACGACAAGTCTCTCCTGCCGCTGATATGTTCGAGTGGAGGGAGGGAGACGAACCCGACAACTGGGGCCCACCTGTCGGTCAGCCAGCAAGGCTAAGCCGCTTACTAGTGGGCCTTGCCCCGCCCCGTTAAGTGGAGACGGGCTCTGCCTGCAAGCACCTTCGCTCAGGAAGGCATACTCCCTCGAGTACGCCCCCTGTGTCGACAGCCCGCGCGCGGCCGAGCAGCTTGGCCGACCCACTGCCTATCTCTCGCCTTGCGCGCATGATAAGGGTAAAGCACCCTTTTCCTTTTTCTTTTTTTCCCAATAGACCTCAAAAGCACTTCAATAAATCAAATCAACTCCAGATTTGATGATTCAAATTTCTAGGGGATCCACAAATCATGATCTATCACATGGTGCTATTTGCACATTTTTCCAGAAACTTTCTCTTCAGAAATATTTATCAAAACCCCATTTTCAATTTCTATGATGAACTTTAGAAAGTCATAGAGAGCTCAAAATTGATCCAAATGCCATGATTCAAATTCCTAGATGCTTCTAAGTTCATAACTTAGTTTATGAACATTTTTCTTAATACTTTCTGTACCACACAAAATAATGGGCCATTTCTTCATATTTGTCAACTATGCAAATTCATAGGAAAATCATTTGAACTCCAAATCTAGTGAAACCAACTCCTAGATGCTTCTAAAACCATGGTTTGTTAAATGGGTGCCTTTGCTCATTTTTCAAAAATATATTTCTGTACACTTCATGCAAATCCATAAACTCCTTGATTCCATCATATCAAAATGTTTAGAAATATCCACTGACCCAATTCCAATGAAACCAGTCTGGTTATTTTTCATATAACTAGAGACGTCCTAGAAAAGTCAAATTAATATTTTAGAGCACTTTTATTTTCTGACTTGTTGTGTTGCTTATTATGGTTACTTTCGACGATAGTTGACGAAGTAGACGAAATGCTCGGAGTTGGACCAGAGATATTTGAAGACCATGAAGACTTTGTTAAAATAGGCAAGCAGCCCTTTAACCATGATGAACCTTTTTACATCATAATAGCATTTTCGTTGCTTCACTGAGTGCATGATATACCTTGAATGGCAACCTTGCTAGGCTTGCCTCCGTTGCATACTCCATTGATACTTGCATTGTTCATGACTCTACCCTTGCTTAGAGGTGTGTTGGTGGGTTGTAGAAATATGCTATAGTAAATGGCTACGCAAAGTGGGTCAGGGTTATGCATGGAAAGAAACAAGTGTGGTTTGACATACTTGCAAACAGCCCTGTGAGTGCCATTAATGCCCGTGGGAGATGATGATTAACTAGGTCACTACCTGGTGGAGAAGTAGTATACCGAGGCTCAATAAAAGTGTTGTTTACGGAGATGGATTAGATTTAAGATTTGTCAACTGTCCCATCCTTACATGCGCAACCACTCTGCCCTTGTATGGGAAAGGGCATTATTGATTACCTAGGCCGATACTAGTTCGGAGCCTGCATTACTAGTGACGGGGGAGAGTTGGTGCTCTCTCTCGGGACGGGGTCGTGCCAGGTAGGGCGGCCATGACTGTTTTTACAGGGCACCGGACACACCGTTGGTACCCCGTGCTTGTGGTATGTGATAAATATGGGAGCGAGGCTCGAAAATTCTAAGATTTGAAATGTTGGGCACGGGGGTTACTACCAATCGAGTGGACTCTATTGTAGTGCCGTCTAGGGAAAGATAGTGATCGGGTGCTTACCCCGGGTACTTGAGGTACCGCGGGTCATGGAAAATACAAAAGTTCCCCGGATCTTGTGGGTAAAGTGTGCAACCTCTGCAGAGTGTAAAAATATTTGAATAGCCGTGTCCACGGTCAAGGACAGTTGCGCGATGCTGCTTAGACTACGTCCTTATGTTTCTGACAAACAACACGGTTTGGTAAATCTGTTGACGTGATTCGTGAGAAAGTCACCGTGAGCTTGAGCATGAGTTGTTCATAACTCTGTCTCGATGTTGATGTTTGTAACCCCCTGATACTTGTTGCAGACACATTCATGTCCTTAATAAATGATGTTCATACTTGCATGAGAAAAACTAGCTTTTCGCAAAAATGCCAAATTAGCAGTAGAGCCTTGCATAATTATTATGTTATCACCCTTGGGTTTCTTGCGAGTACATTCAAAGTACTCATTGGCTTGCCACTGGTTATTTTATTGGCCAGGCATGAAAGAACATGGTATGATGAAGAAGACTTCGGTGACGAACATGCGAGCTAGGACGCTTCCCAGTCAGAATGCCTGTAGGGTTAAGGTAGATGGCATGGGTCCAAGTTACCGACGAAGATTTCCGCTGCGAAGTTATGCTCAAGACTTGACCATAACGGTCATAATTTATGTAAGACGGTATGTATGGATGTAAGACTCTTGTTATTCAACTTTTGTGTGTTCAGTGAGCATTGATCTCTGGGATCACTGTACATCTACATTCGGTGATCACGACTTATGAGTCGGGGTCCCCACAGAGCTGGCATCAGAGCCATCCTGACTGTAGGAAGCCTTAGTTAGCATGGTCATTGGTTAGGGTAAAACTATTTCCAAAACTATTACCAGTTTTCAAAACTATCTATACTTCTCTTCCCTTCTAAGTTTTCCGAAAACTAAGGTATACTTTCCTTATTGATCTCTTCCCCTTCAAAACTTTTGGTCGCTAGAACCCTTATGCCCCTGACCACGGGATTCCTTGTAATCCTTGAAGGAGTACACCTTGCCAAACACTCACCCACCTCTTCTGAACACAAGATTGGCGACACCAGAGCAAGATGATGCCAACAGAAGATACGTCTTCGAGGAATGAGGACATGAAGACCCAGAGGATGGTGATACCTTTGAATTTGCCCCAGGATGATGCAACCTTGGCCTACAATGATCAGGGCATAGGATATGCAAGATAATGATGTACATTGCTAATAGAGCAACCCTGTCCTTACCGTTGTTGTATTGGCAACCACCGGTGGATGAGAACCTAGCCATTTGGTCCGCCTCATTATAGTGAGCAGGAAAACGGTTCTCTTCATCCCCCGCTCTCAGTGACGATATTGTCAACAATGTGTCCGACAAATTGGACCTCTACTATGCCTTGTTAATGTCATGGCATAAAGGATTACCACCTGGAACTGCTGATGCCTTAGAATGCAAAAAGGATCATCATGAATAAGAAAACAAGAGGAGACCAAGTCAACGCCAGCTACTAGGAGCCACCTTCACCCCATCACTTCAACAGGCGAGAAGTTGTTGAAGACTCTTCAGGCTCAACCTAGATCATTTCATCGAACAACTACAAGAGACGTAGCAACACCTGAGGAAAACTCAGAAGACTGCACGAGGCACAAGGCACGACTACTGAGTCCGAGAACCCCTAGGGTAGGATGAGTCGTGTACCCCCTATGCGCAGTCGAGTCTGTATGATGGTTCAAGTAGAACCATGACTGTGTGTTGCTTGTTTTTATTTGTTTGTGTTATAAGATAGGTCGCAACTTTTGCCCTAGGCAACAAGTACGTGATAATATCACCTTCCTTACCTTGTTTCTTTTGTTTGGCCCTTTCGGCACTTGTTTGTTTGCACTTGCACTATAGAACCCCCTTTAGGCATCCCCCTCCTCTATGATAATTTTCCCTCTCATCTCTCTCATCAACTGAAGACCGGCAAGACAAGATACACCAAGGGTTCTATTTTGGAACCAACTAGCATTGAGGACTGTTGCTACAACCTCCATGACCGAGTGCTACCCCGTAGAGTTATGTTTAACCCTCCAGACTAGAAACCCATTCCTAGACCCTTTGAGACCTCTCAAGACACCCCAACTCGAATCCTTAACCATGTGCTTAACCCACAGAATTGCAAGAAAACAAGTTAAGCTACAGAAGCCCTTGCATATCACTTGGTTCATTATGGAACTAATGGGCATAGTGAATGAGCACATTATCATCCTAAGATAGCACCAGAACTGACGATGCCATAGGAAAGACCAAATTGAGGATATAGGAATAAGGGACAAATGACTTGATGAGTTTATATCAGAGACCTTGAGGAATTTTCATAGACTCTTTGGTGGATTATAAGGCTTTCATGTTGGTAGATGAACTTGGTGGGATCAGTCAATAGAGTAGCATGACTCTCATTGCCCCTGAGTAAATTGGATTTAGTAGGACAATTATGATCGCAAGCTAAAATTCTTGGAAGTATAAGGATTTGACTTAGCCAGGGATATTGATAGGAGATAGTTGTTACGATAATGACTTGGGGTAAACATGTAGGAATTCTCGTTGGACATGAGATTTGGATTTAAGTAGGTGATCCTAGTTGAGTATAGATGCTGAGTAATTCTACATGGTTCGGAGTAAATTGGATTTAGATTAAAGATCTCGATCATGATATATACCCTATTTCTCCGTGGACGATAAACTAGGAGATTGGATTAATTGTCGGAGTTGATTTAGGAGTCTATATAAGCCTGACCTCAGAGTTTACTTGAGCATTATAATGGGAATTCATGGATTGACTATAGTAGAGATAGCCTTTTCAAGCATTTGGGGATTGTATGACATAAGAAGATCATGTTGGACACCATAAACATTGGATTTGTAGAATTAATGGATGGTGTAATAATTGATGGTAGATAATGGTATGTTAGAGTTGATTCATAGGAAGGAAACAAGATCTTGGAGTGGCATACGACGTGTTTCCTTAGGGTAGAAATGCCTTAGACCTTGGAAGAGTAGGCTGAGCACTTGGATTGTCATGTTCAAGCTTAGTAGCTTGTATGTTCTACCCATGGAATTTTAGGGGTAGACATACATATGAGTTTGGAGATTGTGGACATATATGATCCTGTTAAACCTCGTCTCGGAAGTCCTGAGAATAATAATAGCATGAGTGATGATTGGGGCTGACCTACAAGAGTTGATACTTCTGGTGGTATAAGGTTATTTGTTTAAAGGACTAGATGGAACAATTGGCCTCTCAGAAGTCGTGCTCAAGGATAGGATGATAAACGTTCACACGCACCCTAGAATCCTTGAAACCCTAAAACCCTACCAAGCCACAACATGGTCGGACCATGACCACGAGCTTTAGTTCTAGGTCAAGGAGACCTTGGCAAACACTCAACCGTGACCACCACCAATGCCCCAGCCTACATTACGTACCTCGTGAACAAGTCATCACGGAGTACTTGGACAATTTGGGTGCCTTCATTATATGATGACATACCTTTCCACCCGAAGACAAAATAAGAGCCATTCAGTTGGTTAAGGAACATCTGAAGACCGCCATGTTAAGGGGGAAGAACTAAACCAACCGCCATCGTGAAGAAGTAAACTCCTACATCGAAGACCATGTGTACCAACGGGTCACTCCTCTTAGAAGAACCAAGCATTTCCATGTCAAGCAGAAGCTCGCTCCAAGATTTAACAACCCCCTCTGAGATCACTACGAGACGAAGAGAAGACAGTTACCAGCTGGAGTTGCCACCTGAGTTACCTGATGTGCACAACGTTTTCCATCCATCACAACCCTAGAAGTATTTCCAACTTCCTGATAATCCCGATCTCTACGAGGACATCGATCACCGAGCCATCGACCTCCAGCCCAATATGACCTACGTGAGAGACCCCAATTGCAATCTGGATCAAGCAGGACGTCATACACGAAGCCACACCATCGAGTACTTCAAGGTTCAATGGAGCACCACACGGAAGCAGAAGCATTATGAGGACGTGGAGACTACCCCAGATTTAAGTTTTGTATTCCTTCCCGCGCCTAGTTTGGGAATCTCGGGGACGAGATTCTTGTAAGGGGGGTAGGTCTGTCACACCCTGATTTTCATGCCACAGCACTTAAGCTAATAAATCATGATAAAATGTGGTTTGACAAAAACTTTTGAGTGTTTTGTCTTTGCTTTGATTGAATGTTTGACTGATGTTTGCAAGTGCTCTAAAAATCAAATAAATTCTGCAAGTCTTATACTACTTCTACTTGATCCAAAAAACCTTTCCCAATGATCATGCCATGTGTATAGGACATAAAAATAATTTCTTACAAAAATAATTTGGCCAAATAGTATTTTCAAAAATTAGCTTTCCAAAAACCCCTGAATTGAGATTTGCACTGCAAGTACTTAATTAAGGGCAGTAAAAATCTTTCGAAAAATATATTTGACTCCTATTAGATATAGGACACCCAGAAACCACAAAAATATAATTTTAAATTTTATTTTCCTATTTTATTTAAAGGCTTTTTATTAAGTTCAGAAATGGTCTTTAATAGGTTAAAATTATTTTTATGCTTTAAAATATTCGGGAAAAACCTAGGGAAACTTAGTGGACATATATTGTCCATATATAAGAGTTTCAACACATGGTCATGTTCAAAATATTGGTCAAATCCCTCAAAAACCTTTCTAGATATTTCAAGCTTTTGAAATATTTACAAAGGAAATATTTCCCAAAAATTCCAAGAAAATCTATAATGTCACATATGACATGTTTGATTATCTTGCCAAGTATCATGTCATGGAGAACAGAGTAACCCCATGAAACCCTGTCAAAACCACTTCTGTCCTTTTTCAAGTTTGAATAACTTTGCACTGTCAAACATGTCCAAATACTCTCAAACTTGGTGCACATGCTAAAATGGTGTAATAATGCATCTATACCAAATGGCACAAGTTTGAGAGAATGTTATCTTGATCAAAGTGCCCCAAAACCCTCTCTGTCCAGAACCAAATTTGAACAACTTTACGTTGGCAACTTTCTCCTTTTGATCTCACCTTTTGTGGACATGTTCAGAACCTCAAATGATGACACTAAACTAAGTGGTGCATCAAGGAGAATAGATTTGCATGACTAAATCTTGGTGAAGCCATTTCTGCTGATTTCTAGGGTTTACCAAAGTTACATTGGCTACTTTTCCCAAATGAGCTCAATCTTGGTGGAACCTCTTATTTTCTCAGGCCATTTGACCCTATAAAGCCTCATGACAGGGGAAGTCCATTTGCTTGCCCAAACCTACATCAAACACCTTCTGGCAGGAATTAAAAATGCATGTTTTGTCCATTACCACTAATCTCCATGAGCTCAACTTTTTCCCACAGCCTCATCTAGTCCTCCTCTACCTCCTGCATATTTCCCTAATTGAGGAGCCAAGATTAAGGGGGGTAGAACCCCATTTTTCTTCTCTGGGCAGCAGCATTTTCACTCTTCCTCCGCCCCTCATCTTCTCTACTGGCCCACCAAGGCATCCAATGCCCTTGCCACATTGTTTACCCCCCTGCAGCCACTAGACACAAGTGGACGCGCGAGTGCGCGCGGAAAAGCCGCGGATGCCGGCCACTTGCACGCTCTGGAGTGCCTGGCAGAGCACCCGACCATTGACGCCGCGCTCCCCCACCACCCCGGGCCACCCCAGCGCGCCAGTCGAGGCCCTCGACGTCCGCACCACCACAGCCCTACTGGCCCCCTCCTCTCTCCCTCTCTCTCACCCACCGGCTGCCCATGCCCGACGCCGCCCGGCTCGGCCAGTGGGCGCGCGAGCTCGGGTCCCGCCAGGAGCTCGCCCCACTCCCCCACTCCTTTTCCCTTGGCCTGGACCACGACCACAAGCTCCCCAGACACGCCCCAAAGTTCCCGTATGGCCTCTAGCGATGCCCCAGGCCATGGTCGTGAGCTCCGCCTACGGTGCACCTGGCCTCACTAATTAAGGCCGTTCCAGGCCCTCCTCGCTGCTCCATTTGCTCCCCTATCTCCCGTACACCACCCAGGCCAGCCCATTCCTCCTCCCGCGCCCTCCAGCCTCGCCCATGGCCGCAGCCAAACCGCTGGCCATCGCCTAAATCCTCGATGCCCGAGCCCCCTCATATCCATATATGGGTGTCTTTGCACCCCCATTACCCATTGGAGCTCCCCCGCGCTTCGGTTACTCCTCCCGGAGGCCAAGGTGCCGAGCCCACCATCACCGTCGGCCAGGTCCGCCACGGTCGGCGTTCTCCTTGACCTGGTCCTCTCCGACATGCGTGTGACCCATGGATGGATGCGCCCCTTCACTCTAACCACGGAAGTCTCTCCTGGCGTTGATCTGTTCGAGTGGAGGGAGGGAGACGAACCCGACAGCCGGGCCCCGCCTGTGGGTCAGCCAGCAAGGCTGAGCCGCTTACTAGTGGGCCTCGCCCTGCCCCGTTAAGTGGAGACGGGCTCTGCCTGCCACCACCTTCGCTCGGGGAAGGCGTACTCCCTCGAGTACGCCTCCTGCATCGACAGCCCGCGCGTGGCCCAGCAGCTGGGCCGGCCCACTGCCTATCTCTCGCCTTGCGTGCATGATAAGGGTAAAGCCCCCTTTTCCTTTTTCTTTTTTCCCAATAGACTTCAAAAGCACTTAAATAAATCAAATCAACTCCAAATTTGATGATTCAAATTTCTAGGGGATCCACAAAGCATGATCTATCACATGGTGATATTTGCACATTTGTCCAGAAACTTTCTCTTCAGAAATATTTATCAAAACCCCAATTTCCATTTCTGTGATGAACTTTAGAAAATCACAGAGAGCACAAAATTGATCCAAATGCCATGATTCAAATTCCTAGATGCTTTTAAGTTTATAACTTAGTTTATGAACATTTTTCTTAATACTTTCTGTACGACATAAAATAATGGGCCATTTCTTCATATTTGTCAACTTTGCAAATTCATAGGAAAATCATTTGAACTCCAAATCTAGTGAAACCAACTCCTAGATGCTTCTAAAATCATGGTTTGTTAAATGGGTGCCTTTGCTCATTTTAGGAAAATATATTTCTGTACACTTCATGCAAATCCATAAACCCCTTGATTCCATCATATCAAAATGTTTAGAAATATACACTGACCCAATTCCAATGAAACAAGTCTGGTTATTTTTCATATAACCTGAGATGTCCTAGAAAAGTCAAATTAATATTTTTAGATCACTTTTATTTTCTGACTTGTTGTGTTGCTTATTATGGTTGCTTTCGATGATAGTTGACGAAGTAGACGAAATGCTCGGAGTTGGACCGGAGATATTTGAAGACCCTGAAGACTTTGTTAAAACAAGCAAGCAACCCTTTGACCATGATGAACCATTTTACATAATAATAGCTTTTTTTTTGCATCACTGAGTGCATGATATACCTTGAATGGCAACCTTGCTAGGCTTGCCTCCGTTGCATACTCCATTCATACTTGCATTGTTCATGACTCTACCCTTGCTTAGATTTGTGTTGGTGGGTTGTAGAAATATGCTGTAGTAAATGGCTATGCAAAGTGGGTCAGGGTTATGCATGGAAAGAAACAAGTGTGGTTTGACATACTTGCAAACAGCCCAGTGGGTGCCACTAATGCCCCTGGGAGATGATGATGAACTAGATCACTACTTGGTGGAGAAGTAGTATACCGAGGCTCGATGAAAGTGTTGTTTACAGAGAGGGATTAGATTTAAGATTTGTTGACTATCCCAACCTTACATGCGCAACCACTCTACTCTTGTATGGGAAAGGGCATTATTGATTACCTAGGCCGATACTAGCTTGGAGCCCGCATTACTAGTGACGGGGGAGAGTTGGTGCTCTCTCTTGGGACGGAGTCGTGCCAGGTAGGGCGGCCATGACTGTTTTTATAGGGCACCGGACACACCATTGGTACCCCGTGCTTGTGGTATGTGATAAATATGGGAGCGAGGCTCCACAATTTTAAGATGTGAAATGTTGGGCACGGGGGTTACTACCAATCGAGAGGACTCTATGTTACTGTCGTCTAGGGAAAGATAGTGATCGGGTGCTTACCTCGGGTGCTTGAGATACCGTGGGTCGTGGAAAACACAAAAGTTCCCCGGATCTTGTGGGTAAAGTGTGCAACCTCTACAGAGTGTAAAACTATTCGAATAGCCGTGTCCATTGTCAAGGACAGTTGGCCGGTGCTGCTTAGACAACGTCCTTATGTTATTGACAAACAACACGGTTTGGTAAATCTGATGACATGATTTGTGAGAAAGTCACGGTGAGCTTGAGCATGAGTTGTTCATAACTCTGTCTCGATGTTGATGTCTGTAACCCCCTGATACTTGTTGCAGACACATTCATGTCCTTTATAAATGATGTTCATACTTGCATGAGAAAAACTAGCTTTCCGCAAAAATGCCAAATTAGGAGTAGAGCCTTGCATAATTATTATGTTATCACCCTTGGGTTGCTTGTGAGTACATTCAAAGTACTCATTGGCATGAAAGAACATGATATGATGAAGAATACTTCGGTGACGAACATGCGAGCTAGGACGCTTCCCAGTCAGAATGCATGTAGGGTTAAGGCAGATGGCATGGGTCCAAGTTATCGACGAAGATTTCCGCTGCGAAGTTATGCTCAAGACTCGACCATAACGTGTTGGGGAATGTTGCAGAAAACAAAAAAAATTCCTACGTTTCACCAAGATCAATCTATGGAGTAAACTAGCAACAAGAGGAGAGTGCATCTACATACCCTTGTAGATCGCGAGCGGAAGCGTTCAAGAGAACGGGGATGATGGAGTCGTACTCGCCGTGATCCAAATCACCGATGACCAAGTGCCGTACGGACGACACCTCCGCATTCAACACACGTACGGAGCATATGACGTCTCCTCCTCCTTGATCTAGCAAGGGGGAAGGAGAGGTTGATGAAGATCCAGCAGCACGACGGCGTGGTGGTGGATGCAGCAATGATCGCTGCAGGGCTTCGCCAAGCTTCTGCAAGAGGGAGAGGTGTAGCAGGGGAGAGGGAGGCGCCAAGACTTCAGGTGCCGCTACCCTCCCTCCCCGCCCTTTATATAGGCCCCCTGGGGGGGCGCCGGCCCTGGAAATGGGATCTCCCAAAGGGGGGCGGCGGCCAAGGGGGGTGGAGTGCCCCCCAAGGCAAGTGTAGGCGCCCCCCACCCTAGGGTTTCCAACCCTAGGCGCAGGGGGGCCCAAGGGGGGGGCGCACCAGCCTAGTATGGGCTGGTTACCCTCCCTACTTCAGCCCATGGGGCCCTCCGGGATGGGTGGCCCCACCCGGTGGACCCCCGTGACCCATCCGGTGGTCCCGGTACAATACCGGTGATCCCGAATCTTTCCCGATGGCCGAAACTACACTTCCTATATATAATTCTTCACCTCCGGACCATTCCGGAACTCCTCGTGACGTCCAGGATCTCATCCGGGACTCCGAACAACTTTCGGATTACTGCATACTCATCTCTCTACAACCCTAGCGTCACCGAACCTTAAGTGTGTAGACCCTACGGGTTCGGGAGACACGTAGACATGACTGAGACGGCTCTCCGGCCAATAACAAACAGCGGGATCTGGATACCCATGTTGGCTCCCACATGCTCCTCGATGATCTCATCGGATGAACCACGATGTCGAGGATTCAAGCAACCCCGTATACAATTCCCTTTGTCAATCGGTACGTTACATGCCCGAGACTCGATCGTCGATATCCGAATACCTTGTTCAGTCTCGTTACCGGCAAGTCACTTTACTCGTACCGTAATGCATGATCCCATGATCAACCACTTGATCACTTTGAGCTCATTATGATGATGCATTACTGAGTGGGCCCAGAGATACCTCTCTGTCATACAGAGTGACAAATCCCAGTCTCGATTCGTGCCAACCCAATAGACACTTTCGGAGACACCTGTAATGTACCTTTATAGTCACCCAGTTACATTGTGATGTTTGGCACACCCAAAGCACTCCTACGGTATCCGGGAGTTGCACAATCTCATGGTCTAAGGAAATGATACTTGACATTCAGAAAAGCTACATCAAACGAACTACACGATCTTTGAGCTAAGCTTAGGATTGGGTCTTGTCCATCACATCATTCTCCTAATGATGTGATCCCGTTATCAATGACATCCCTATGTCTATAGCCAAGAAACCATGACTATCTGTTGATCAACGAGCTAGTCAACTAGAGGCTCACTAGGGACACATTGTGGTCTATGTATTCTCACATGTATTACGATTTCCGGATAATACAATTATAGCATGAATAATAGAAAATTATCATGAACAGGGAAATATAATAATCATTTTATTATTGCCTCTAGGGTATATTTCCAACATAACGGTCATAATTTATGTAAGACGGTATGTGTGGATGTAAGACTCTTGTTATTCAGCTTCTGTCTGTTCAGTGAGCATTGATCTCTGGGATCACTTTACACGTGCATTCGGTGATCACAACTTATGAGTCGGGGTCCCCACAAGCAACTACTCCTACCAGTGCCTAGAGGCTATATCATGCCTTAAAACTACTTTTGACCACATAAATTTGATATGCAAGCTCAAGAACAAGGTCACCTAAGCAGCAAAAATTTGCAATGAATAAAGCACTAGAACAAAAACTAACTGGACCATTGGAGGAGTCACATACCAAAGAACAATCCCCCAAAGCAGTTTTGTGAGCGGAGCTTTGAGCAAGGAGATCGAAAATGGCAGCAAGATGAGAAAGAACTCGGGTTTGAGCTGCACTACAAAAAAATACACTTCTGTGATGATACGTGTTTGTCAAAGTAGGTCGCGTTTTTTGTCATGCATGTACATCCATGACAAATTTATGACAGAATCAAGATAGTCATACATGTGCTGTCGTAGAAGTGTTCCATGACATTACCAAAATTATCATCACGGAAGTGTCCACTTCGATGACGATAAATCGCGTGTCACAGAAGTGCTTTCGTCAAGGGTGACCGACACGTGGCATCCACCATAACGGAACGCCGTTAAGTTATCGGGTCGGGTTTTGGATCTGATAACCCGTTAACAGCCCCGACCATGGGGATTTTCCACATGTAAAATCATCATTGGCTAGAGGAAACACGTGTCGGCTCATCGTCGGGACAAATGTCATCCACTCACTGGACAGAAGGCGCCTATGATACGTTGACACATGGCACGACCCAACAAGTTTAAATGGGCCGGCCCAACTAAAGGCCCACAAGATTTTGCGGACCATAATGGGCGAGCCCAGCTAAAGGCCCACGAGATTTTGCGGACCATAATGGGCTGGCCTAGCTAAAGGCCCACAAGATTTCGCGGACCATAATGGGCCAGCCTAGGTAAAGGCCCACAAGATTTCCGTGTGCCATAATAGGCCGGCCCAGGTAAAGGCCCACGGTGACTCTAGCCCATAATGAACAGTAATTTTCTTTATACCCGTTAACGGCCCGTGATTTACATGGGCCGTTTCCAGCCTGTGTTAGCTTTCAGCCTATTGACGGCCCACACGTTCTTGGGCTCCTTTTCGGCCTTTGATTACTTCCGGCCCGTTACTGGCCTGTTCCCCTAATGGGACAAATTCGGCCCATGGCAAGAGGTGGCCCGTTACTGGCATGTTCCACTAATGGGCCAAATTCGGCCCATGGCAAGAGTCGGCCCGTTACTGGCCTGTTACCCTAATGGGCCAAATTTGGCCCATGGCAAGAGTCGGCCCGTTTCTAGCCTGTTAACCCGTTGTGGCGTTTCTAGCCCGTCCTATATTCTGGCCCATTAACGACCCATTATGCCTATGACAGAATTAAGCCTTTGCTGTCCTACGTCCTGTTAACTGCCTGTTACCGTGCTGGGCCGATACCAATTACACCCGATTATGGCCCATGTAGACCCATTTATCCGACGGCTCGAGGCCCACCAATTACAGGCCCATTTATCGATGGCCCGTAGGAGACCCATGGATCCTACGGCCCGTATATGGCCCATGGTAGTTGTGGCCACTAGCAAACCAGGGAAAAAGAAGAGTAGGAAATAAATAAGGCGGGAACTAATGGTAGGCTATTAAGGCGATTGCATAGATTACATCCACTCGGCATCAAAGATCGCCACCAGTGCAAATATAGGGAACACCCTACACTATACAAAAATGGCTTGCTGTTTTCTTCAGGCGGTGGCTGCACGTTAAGAATAAATTTTGTATCGCACAAAAACAAATTACAACTATATAACAAAAGGAAGGTTTGCATAAAACTTAATAGTCTAGCAGATAAATGCACCACCAGAAGTTCAGAAGCTCAGTTCATTTGACATGACTGTTATGTTTTCATGTTGTATTGTCCGATGGAGCACCATAACCCTCGCCTTCATTTCCCCTAGGCTCCTGAACAACATAGCAAATGTCTGATAGTCTGGTTTTAGAACCATACATATCTTGACGACATTGAGCAATGTTTCTCCTTGTTTCACAAAGGGTCTTTGTTAGGGAATGGACTTGTGTCTGGAGCGTAGATACAACATTGCTTTGAGCTTGCATATCTTGATCATGAGGCAGTTTGGACGATATTGCCTTAACAACCAACCAAGTATTACGCAGGAACGTGCTTTTGGCACTGTTAGTGGACAGGTACTGACCCACTGCAGCAAGAGCTGACATTGCGGTTATAGTTGCCTCGCCACCTTCAGAAGGTGGCGGTTCCACCATTTTTTGCATAGCTCGTAGAAAAGTTGAGGTTTTACATTAGTAGTACCAGAACAGAAGATATTAAGGAGGCAGCAAAACCAAACAAAATAGCTTTGGTCTATATACAGAACTTATTCCGGTGAACCCATGTAAACTATTAGTTGTATTTTATTGCAAAGTACATAATAAAACCAGGTTCCAAACATATGACCATGTACCATCGCTAATGTATTGTCTATTTCTTCACATTGTATTGAGGTCTAAGGATAAAGAGACGAAGTTTATAATACGGTAAGCATAGTATGACATCATTCATATCACAAAACAACTGAGAACAGACAAACAGGCAATTGTAACATTGTGTGGGCAAGTCTAGCACGGAACTAGATTATGGGTCAAGATCAAAGGAACATCACTCCTCTCTTTTAGACCTTGTAAGGTGTAATGATATGCTAAGAAAATTGTGTATAATATTGAAAAGAGTAATAGACATTAGCTACAAACCATGCAGTTCAAGGCACAAGTCAGAGTAAGTAGTAGTTAAAAGGCATGAGGATTATGGACTTACAACAGCGGCTTTGACTAGTGTAGTCATGCCCTTCTTCTTGCTGGTGTGACAGTCCTTGAAGATTTCCACAGCATTTGGTTCAGGTACTTTTTGGTTCTTGCGAGCTTTCCTCTGCATTTGGAACAAGTTAATATAGATGTAACGCCCTCGATGCGGCTATATCTCCCATGTGTCGATGCACGACTTAGAGGCATAACCGCATTGAAAGCAATGTCGCAAGTGAGGTAATCTTCGCAAACAACCCATGTAATACAATAGGGGAAAAGAGACATAGTTGGCTTACAATCGCCACTTCACACAAATACATGAATACAACATTACAACATCCAAATACAATCAAGGTCCGACTATGGGACCAAAATAAAAGAAGAACCCCAAATGCGACAAGGTCCCCGATCAACCCCAACTGGGCTCCACTACTGATCAACTAAAATGAAACAACACAAAGGACAAGATCTCCATCGACCTCCTCCTGAGCTTGGTTGCATCATCTGCACGGACTCATCGGCACCTGCAAGCTGGTTTTGGAAGTAATCTGTGAGCCACGGGGACTCAGAAATCTCTCACCCTCGCGATCAAGACTATTTAAGCTTATGGGTAAGGTAAAAGGTACAAGGTGGAGCTGCAGCAAGCGACTAGCATATATGGTGGCTAACATACGCAAATGAGAGCGAGAAGAGAAGGCAAAGCATGTTCGAGAATCTATGATCAAGAAGTGATCCTAGAACAACCTACGTCAAGCATAACTCCAACACCGTGTTCACTTCCCGGACTCCGCCGGAAAGAGACCATCACGGTTACACACGCGGTTGATGCATTTTAATTAAGGGCGTCAAGATGAACTCAAATGAAAATGATGCAATGAGATGAAATGATGTGCTCTTTGAGACGAACATTTTGATATGCTACACGCATGAATCGGAGCTACGGATGCAAAGTTACGGCATGATGAACATGGGCATATGAATCTAGAAATTTCGGGACTTCATGAAATTATACCTCTGCGAAAAGTCAACACGGGATGAGGATATCCAGGACGTGGGGAAGGAGCTGTTTGGTTGGAGGGATGGGTGGATCTGATCCACCCTCACCAGATCTGGCTGGAGTTGACTCCGGTGAGGGCGAGGGTGAACTCCGGCGAGGAGCGCGGAAGCTGAGGCGGCAGCGCATGGCACCCGAGGCAGCGGTGCGCGACGAGCGAGGCGGTGGGGCACGACGAGCAAGGTGGCGGCGAGCGCGGCGCACGGCGCGCGGCGGTGCGGGAGACATGGCGGCGGCCGGCGGGAAGGGGCGCGGCCCGCAAGCGCGGTGGCGGCGCTCGGGCAAGGCAAGGCGAGGCGGCGGAGGGAGGCACGCGGCCCGGATGGCGGCGGGGAGGGCCCACCCTGGGCCAGGACGGGCCTCGCGCGGTGGAGGGCGTCGGTGTGGCAACATGGCGCGCCGTGAGTGGGCGCGGGTGCGGCGCGCTGATGTGGTGGCGCTCCATTGGTCGAAGCGACGTGGCGGCGGCGGTGGACGTGTCCGCTGGCGAACGGACATGTCCGGCGGCGCGGAGCGAGGTGAGATCTAGGGTTTGATCTGCACGGATTTTCGGGGGAAGACACAAATATATAGGTAGAGGGAGCTAGGAGAGTCCAAATGAGGTGCGGTTTGCGGCCACGTGATCGTGATTGAACGACCGAGATGATGGAGGAGGTTGAAGTAGGTTTTGGGCCACTTTGGAAGGGTGTTGGGCTGCAACACACACGAGGCCTTCTCGGTCGCTCGGTTAACCGTTGAGGCATCAAACGAAGTCCAAATGATACAAAACTTGACAGGCGGTCCACCGGTAGTAAACCAAGGCCGCATGACAAGTCTCGGTCCAGTCCGGAAATGTTTAACCCCCACACACGAAAAGAGGTAGAAAGGGACACCGAAGGAGATAGGAGCGCCGGAATGCAAAACGGACAACGGGGAAAATGCTCGGATGCATGAGATGAACATGTATGCAAATAAAATGCGCATAATGACATGATATGCAATGCATGACACGCAAGCAATGACAAAGCAACAACAACGAATAACTGGAGGGCACATGGCACATCGGTCTCGGGGCGTTACAACACTCCAGCACTACGAGAGGATCTCGTCCCAAGATCTAGATGGCACCGGAGGGAAAACGGAAGGAAAAGAGAAGAGGTGAAACTAAGTTGCTTCTTTGACAAACGAGTGAAACCACGAACCTTGAAAAGGTTAAGCCATTTCGAGAAAAGAATACAACAAAGGTGAACAAAGTTGAAAACACTCCGTTAGAAAAGGAGGGCAAGGAAGAGCAACTTCGAGCAGCACTCTGGTTGAGAAGTTATGCAAGATTTGATACGGTGAAAAGAACTTGAGCAGAGGACACGACACTCCGGTTAAACAAGATAGAGAAGGAATAAGACTGATATAATTTGGACAGCACTTCGACTGTAAATGGAAGAAATTGAACATGATCTTGACAAACCGAGATGAGGAGTGAAAAGAGAAACATCACTAGAGCCCTGGGAGAAAGAGCTTGAAAAGGCATCTTTAGGAGAAGGGTTGAACGGAGTTGTTGGAAAACCAGCAACGGAAAGGATAAGCTTGATATGGACTTATAGAATACATCTCAAAATTATGAGGTGACAACCTACCACTCATGGGAAAAAGAATTGGATTGATATGACCAAGGAGACAAGAAAACTTATTTCACCGGAAGGATGAAAGAAGAACTTGAGTCATTTATAAGCACCATAATAGCAAAAAACCTTAGAGAAGGCTTTAGGTGAAGTATAAACCCAAGATAACTGCAAAGAAGAGATTGATGGATTTAAAATACCTCATTCTTAACAACATGTGAATCATGAGACATGAACTCAAATTATCAAGAATGACATAATACCACCTCGAATGATATGGTTGAAAGAATTGCACTTTAAAATTCAAGATAAAGAATAATTGAGCTCCTCTGAAAGAATCTCGATGAACACTTCGAGAAGGAATTAAATCCTTGGTGAACCATCATGTAGAGCCTCGATGAAGAATTCTGGTAACAAAAGAATGATCAAACGAAAGGAAAGATAAGTACAGAACACAAGGTGAAGCCTTGCAATGCTTAGATGGATCTTTGCAATGAAATAATTGAGAAAACTTGGAACTCCGGGAAAAGAATAGATAAAGCATCTCGAACCGAGAATTTGATGAGCCTCCGGAATAAAGAATTAATAATTTGGGTGAATCAAGAATAGAAATTATGTTATGCTCCTCCTTCACCAATTAAATTGATGACGAGCAAACGGATTGCATACAACTTATTCTCAAAGAAAGGATTAGGATAGATATGGCGCCAACTTGAGAAGGTCTTCAACGAACCACCGGTTGAATTGAAACCACGAATGAATTGATATGATAAGAAAGAAGAAAAAATCTTGAACGAACCACCGTAAGCATTGACAAAGAACGAAGAAAAGATAAAGAAAACACCGGGAAAGAATTTGAGAACGAATGACGATACTTGAGAGTATTTAGATACAAGTGAACGAAAAGATCCCGAACTGATTAGAGGAAATTTGCACGAAACACCGGTAAGATTTTAGAGAAAAAGAGCTGAAAGCTGAGAATGAATAATTCTGAGAAGATGGCCTCTGGAGAATCAAACTGAATAGAATCTTGAATTGCTCCAGATGGGTGAAAAAAATCTCACAACCGAAAATAATTATGAGAGGATGGCCTCGAATTAGAATGACGAATCTCTGAGAGAACGGATAAGATATGGTGGTAAAACCCTTCTTCGGTCTTCACATGACGATGAGAAACACCACCAAGAATTATTGAGGCACACCGGAATGAAGAATGGAAAAGTTGAGCCAACGATGAGAAGAATTTGAAAGATCTTGGAGAAATACAAATGATTGATGATAAATCATTCTTACGTCAAACTTCAAAAGAATTTGAGGATAGCTCCAGGAAAATTAGAAGAGTTAGGTAAGATCCTGGGAAAAGACTTGTGGGTTAGGGCCCACTGAAAAGAAACACCATTGAAATCATTACTTGAAAAAGGAGAATGCACCGGTTGAATTAAATGGTTTGAATAAGATAACATTCTCGAAATATCTTGAATGAATGAGAATGAACACTAGCATCTTCTAAGATATCTTCAGTACTTGGAACAATTGAATAGCGAGAGGTGAATGATTAAGAATTGCACCGGCATGAGAAAGCATTTGAAACGACGAAGGGATATGTTCAACAACAAAACTTGAATTTAATTCACGGGAGAAGAAAAAGAATGAAGAATGACGAACTTGAAGCTCCATTAGAATCTTCATGAGAATCACCGGGTAAGAACATTGACGGAAAAATAGTGGAGAGGCCTCACATGAATAAGATGGATACTTGATGAAGAAATCCGAATCCTTCAAGAGAAAGGGTGGCAGGGTGGGAAAAACAAAGGCAACTTGGAGACGGATGAAACAAACACCGTTGAGAAGACTTGAGTTGATCTTGCGATTGTTGAAATGATCAGATCCAGTTGAAGAGAAAACTCGTCGGTTGAAAAGGATTGACATCACAATCTCGATGATCAAGAAGGATTGGTATCCACATCGGAGTATGAGAACACCATTTGGGGAGGGTATGGAATCAACACTTGACTTCGAAGCAACTCGAATACCACAACTCAAAACAAACAAAGGATTGGCTTGCAAAATAGCCGGAGCAAACATATGATAGAGAATTCGTCCAAGTTTTCGTGGTGGGGCCTACATGGGCTCGATCATACAGCACCATCATGTACAAGGCAGTGCACATGACATACGAAGCGTCCCCGAGTCGGCATAGCCAAGGACTCTTTAAGACACAACGAGACCACTGTAAAACCAACCATGAATAGGCGGACCACTAGACGTTGAACCCCAATTTCATAGCATACATCTGTCGAAAGATATCCTAAGAGCTACTTGAATTCCCACTTATAAACTCCCGAACCTTTTCGGTTATGCAATCAGGTGTTGGGGATACAGGGGAAGCATAATATCTCACCCAAAACTAGCAAATCCTACATCCAGTTGTATCCATCCTTCAACACATAACCAAGAAACCTTCGGAAATCATCTACCTCAACCTTCGAAAAGCATCAGTTATACAAGTTATGGCAATACTCTCGAACTCCCGCCCCAGTACTGGGTGCCATCGAGCTTATCTCACCAACAACTGCATAAAAGAGATTTTTGATGTCGGCGAAACTAAACTCAGGTATTCCAGAACTGCAACGATAAAATTGTGATGACAACACCTCGGAGCTCAACTCCCCGGGACACTGCCACAACCCCTAAATGACAGGAGGCACCAAGAACAATGTTCTCGTCACAAATCGATTGGAACGATTCCAAGATACCCGCGTGATCCTAAAAAAAATTAGTGAAATTTGAGAAGAGAAGAGTCAAAACTCTACGTCAGGATGCCTCACCAGAGCGATGAAGGGACTGGGGAGTAAAAAGAATTCCTAAACTCTCCGATATATAATTCCTAAATGACTCAAAACATTTTTTTTCTAGACTCAACAACGACTGCTAAAAACGATCAAGCAGTGGGGGCTCCTAAGGTCGGGGAAGGCTCTGATACCAACTTGTAACACCCTCGATGCGGCTATATCTCCCACGTGTCGAAGCATGACTTAGAGGCATAACCGCATTGAAAGCAATGTCGCAAGTGAGGTAATCTTCGCAAACAACCCATGTAATACAATAGGGGAAAAGAGACATAGTTGGCATACAATCACCACTTCACACAAATACATGAATACAACATTACAGCATCCAAATACAATCAATGTCCGACTACAGAACCAAAATAAAAGAAGAACCCCAAATGCGACAAGGTCCCCGATCGACCCCAACTGGGCTCCACTACTGATCAACTAAAACGAAAGAACACAAAGGACAAGATCTCCATCGAGCTCCTCCTGAGCTTGGTTGCGTCATCTACACGGACTCATCGGCACCTGCAAGCTGGTTTTGGAAGTAATCTGTGAGCCACGGGGACTCAGCAATCTCGCGCCCTCGCGATCAAGACTATTTAAGCTTATGGGTAAGGTAAAAGGTATGAGGTGGAGGTCCAGCAAGCGACAAGCATATATGGTGGCTAACATACGCAAATGAGAGCGAGAAGAGAAGGGAAAGCACGTTCGAGAATCTATGATCAAGAAGTGATCCTAGAACAACCTACGTCAAGCATAACTCCAACACCGTGTTCACTTCCTGGACTCCGCCGGAAAGAGCCCATCACGGCTACACACGCGGTTGATGCATTTTAATTAAGGTCAACTTCAGGTTTTCTACAACCGGATGTTAACAAATTCCCATCTGCCCATAACCGCGGGCACGTCTTTCGAAAGTTCAAATCCCTGCAGGGGTGTCCCAACTTAGCCCATGACAAGCTCTCACGGTCAACGAAGGATATTCCTTCTAGCGGGAAGACCCGATCAGACTCGTAATCCCGGTTACAATACATTTCGACAATGGTAAAACAAGACCAGCAAAGCCGCCCGATGCGCCGACAAATCCGGATAGGAGCTGCACATATCTCGTTCTCAGGGCACAACGGATAGGTCAAGCTACGAGTAAAACCAACACTCGAGTTGCCCCGAGGTGGCCCCGCAGGCTGCCCGTTTCGGACCAACACTCAGAGGAGCACTGGCCCCGGGGGGGGGGGGGGGGGTTTAAAATAAAGATGACCCTCGGGCTCGCGAAAACCCAAGGGAAGGTTATAGGTTGTTAGTGCAAATGGTAAAACCAAGGTTGGGCCTTGCTGGAGGAGTTTTATTCAAGGCGAACTGTCAAGGGGTTCCCATTATTACCCAACCGCGTAAGGAACGTAAAATCCGGGAACATAACACTGATATGACGGAAACTAGGGCGGCAAGAGTGGAACAAAACACCAGGCATAAGGCCGAGCCTTCCACCCTTTACCAAGTATATAGATGCATTAATTAAATAAGGGGTATTGTGATATCCCCAACAAGTAAACATGTTCCAACAAGGAACAACATCTCCATGTTCCAACAAGGAACAAACTTCAATCTTCACCTACAACTAACAACGCTATAAGAGGGGCTGAGCAATGCGGTAACATAGCCAAACAACGGTTTGCTAGGACAAGGTGGGTTAGAGGCTTGGTTCAACAATATAGGAGGCATGATAAGCAAGTGGTAGGTATCGCAGCATAGGCATAGCAAAAGAGCGAGCAACTCGCAAGCAAAGATAGAAGTGATTTCGAGGGTATGATCATCTTGCCTGAAATCCTGCAAGGAAGAAGAATGAGTCCAAGAAGAAGACAACCGTACGTCGACGAACGGGTACTCACAAACGCGACATTATCGGAACCAACCCGAAGGAGCAAACACCGAAAAGAAGCACACAACATAGTAAACAACCAACACATGACCATGGTATGATATGCGGGATGAGGGATGCGATGCATATGCATGATTTGTAAAGGAATGATGGAACCTGGCCTCAAATTGGAAATCCAAGAGTGACACTGGAAAGATGAGGTGATTTCGGTTGAATTCGATATAAAGATCACCGGAATCGGATGCACGGTTTGGAAATGGCAAGCAAAACAAATATTGCACCGGTCTGCAATAAACAGCAAGTAGCCATCTAAATGCATCAAGGTAATTATGCTACAGCACTCAAACATGACAAAAAATACATGACAGGGATCCACTCATGATGCTTGACAAAAGATGAACACTGAGCTACGGCCAATTCATCCATTAACAGGTTCAAACAAGCATGGCAAAAATGCAAATGGTAAATAGATTTCAGACTTAGTGAAATTAACACAAGCCTGGAATTTCAGATCAGGTAGCACACTTTGAAGCATGAAAACTATATGCTACAGGAACTTAACATGGCAAAGCAAGGCATGGCATGGAGCTACTCAAAGAGTTTAACAAAAGTCCCTTAGTGACCTTGAGCCAAAAGGGATTAGAAAATACCATTGCAAGCATGTGAACATGGCAAAAACATAATCAGGATCACAGACTTTGAGAAAAACTGGAACATGCAAATATCTTAACGACTAGGCATGTTTACGAGCTCGATGCACTCGCTACAGAGCAAGGCATGACAAACTAAGCATACACCAATTAAGAATACACATTATATAAGCTCGACATGGCAAGAACAACAACATAGCATGCACGGATCAACTACAATACCCTTGGCAAAATCGCTAACAAGTAGACAATCTACCCAGATTCATGAAATAGCAAAAGTAGAGCTCGATTGACTCAAGCTAGGGTGCTCCATAATTCCAAACAAAGACATGGATGGATATAGCACTACAAGATTAACAAAACATCCTTACTGATCATCCTCAAAAGAGGCACGGATCACTAGGAAACAACATGAATATATGGCATATTGATAAAAACAGATCAAGGACACAGTGGAATTTCTAAGTCCCTGAAATCAGCATTAACGAACGCACCACTTTGCAAGCTTGTGCTAGTCACCACACATATCACAAAAATACATGGATAGCACCTCTGGAAAGATGGCAAAGCATATAACAAAAATCCTGTAGAGCTCAGGGGCATATCATGCACACATTAATCATGGCAAAAATGACAAACAGCCATTTGGTGCAGCAGATCTGATAATAAACTCAAATAGCACTCTTCCAACGGCATTTCGGGCATCAAGCTAAACTCAAATGAAAATGATGCAGTGAGATGAAATGATGTGCTCTCTGAGACGAACATTTTGATATGCTACACGCATGAATCGGAGCTACGGATGCAAAGTTACGGCATGATGAACATGGGCATATGAATCTGGAAATTTCGAGACTTCGTGAAATTATACCTCCGTGAAAAGTCAACGCGGGATGAGGATATCCGGGACGTGGGGAAGGAGCCGTTTGGTTGGAGGGATGGGTGGATCTGATCCACCCTCACCAGATCTGGCCAGAGTTGACTCCGGTGAGGGCGAGGGTGAACTTCGGCGAGGAGCGCGGAAGCTGAGGCGGCGGCGCACGGCACCCGAGGCAGTGGCGCGCGGCGAGCGAGGTGGCGGGGCACGATGAGCGAGGCGGTGGCGAGCGCAGCGCACGGCGCGCGGCGGCGCAGCTCACCAGGCAGCAGCGTCGGAGACATGGCGGCGGCCGGCGGGAAGGGGCGCGGCCCACAAGCGCGGTGGCGGTGCTCGGGCAAGGCGAGGCGAGGCGGCGGAGGGAGGCGCGCGGCCCGGATGGCGGCGGGGAGGACCCGCCCTGGGCCGGGATGGGCCTCGCGCGGTGGAGGGCGCCGGTGTGGCGACGTGGCGCGTTGTGAGTGGGCGCGGGAGGCGGCGCGCTGACGCGGTGGCTCTCCATTGGTCGAAGCGACGTGGCGGCGGTGGTGGACGCGTCCGCCGGCGAACGGACATGTCCGGCGGCGCGGAGGGAGGTGAGATCTAGGGTTTGATCTGCACGGATTTTTGGGGGAAGACACAAATATATAGGTAGATGGAGCTAGGAGAGTCCAAATGAGGTGCGGTTTGCGGCCACGCGATCGTGATCGAACGACCGAGATGATGGAGGAGGTTGAAGTGGGTTTTGGGCCACTTTGGAAGCGTGTTGGGCTGCAACACACACGAGGCCTTCTCGGTCCCTCGGTTAACCGTTGGAGTATCAAACGAAGTCCAAATGATACGAAACTTGACAGGCGGTTTACCGGTAGTAAACCAAGGCCGCATGACAAGTCTCGGTCCAGTCCGGAAATGTTTAACCCCCACACACGAAAAGAGGTAGAAAGGGACACCGGAGGAGATAGGAGCGCCGGAATGCAAAACGGACAACGGGGAAAATGCTCGGATGCATGGGACGAACATGTATGCAAATAAAGTGCGCATGATGACATGATATGCAATGCATGAAATGCAAGCAATGACAAAGAAATAACAGCGAATAACTGGAGGACACCTGGCACATCGGTCACGGGGCGTTACAATAGATCTGATAATATGGTACAACGAAAAGAGTGAAACAGCAGCTATTTACAAGAGCCTCGCAGTGTGCAATATACCTACGAGATCCTGTCGTAGGTTGGAATTTCACTTTCGTACGGTTGGCCTTGTTCTTTGAACAGTTCACCTACAAGAATATAGATTTGTGTGGCACATGCGTAAATAGGACTTCAACATGTGATCTGATGACATATATATAATGTACCTGATACTTCGGATCGGACCAGTGTTTGACGATGCCTCTCCAGTCTTCATCAGATATATTTTCCACTGGAGATGTTTGGCCAAGTTCACTATTAGCCTTGCCTTCAAAGTGAGTTTTCCTCAAGTTATACCAATATTGTCGCAGAGCAGACTTGAAAATATGGGTGCAAGCTTGTCTGCTTGCATCATCTTGGCTATCCAACTTGAACCTCATCTGTTGAAAATTATGGGAGTCTCATTACTAGTTTCCATACATAACCATACTTACAGATAAATGGTCGAGGAAGATGTTGAACTGGGTTTCATGTTTGTCATTCCTGTACTGAATCCATGTTGGGAGGATACGTACATGACACCTAACAGCAACCGCTGCCTCTGATACTAACTTGGCTGACTCTGTAGCATCACGTGGCATTTTTAAACCTGCCTCAAAATGGATCTCCATTCTTCCTCGTCTAGATTTAGTTAACCTATCGAGCATTATCCCTGATGTTTGTTTCCTCTTGCACCTAGTTGCTAGTCCAACAACTGTTAGTGTACATCAAACTGTGAGACTACATATAAAGAAGCATGCAATTGTAACTTGACTCCAACAACTACCTTCTTGATGTTGAAGCTCACAAGGTTCATCTGATATTGCCAACTCATCTTGTGTCGAGAGTGCTTGGGAAGTAGTGTCAGGTGGCAAGGGAGCTTGGGAATGTGTTGCTAGCTCGGTTAATGCACGAGTACGTCGTGCAGCGGGTACTACTGTGGTAGGTGTTGCAAGAACTAGGGTTGTCTCTGCTTGTTTGGTGGTAGCTATTTGTTTCTGTTTGTCCTTTTTTGCAACTCATGTAGCATGGGATGGCATGTTTGTAGAATTTTATGATGGACTTTGACCTTCTATTGCACCATCAGTACCAGCAGAATCTGCAAGATTCATCCACTTCTCATTCCCTGCCATTCTGTGTTTCTTCCTCTTTCTCCGTGCCATGTTAAGTCAAGCCGACAAGAAAAACGAATAACAATTTAGTTCTTCAGAACAAATTGATGCGTGATGCAGACGAACTGAACTTTGATGTTAGAGAACCACATGATAGGAGGATGTAATATGTATGAAAAACAGGACGGAAGAGATAACCAGAACTATGATGTGTAAACTAGGAAGAAGACATTTCACCAAATTAGAAGCAATGCAATGGAAGGTAGACACCATATGAAAGATGCTACAAATATCGCTCTGCCAAGTTAACAGTGTCTCATCATAAATGCCATTTAAACAAATGTGAATCAGTACAAGAAATAAATCATATGAAAGATGCAAGCAACATCACACTACCATGTTAGAGGTCTCTTGTCATTAGTGCCATTGCATATTCACAGCATTGCATATTCACAGCTTATGATGTGTAAACTAAGGAGAAGGCATTTCAACAAATTAGAAGCAATCAAAGCTAGACACCATATGAAAGATGCAACGAATATCACTCTACCAAGTTAAAACTGTCTCGTCATAGGTGCCATTTCAACAAATTAGTAATGCAAGCTAGAAAAGAATGTGAGATGTAACCTATATCACACTCCGAAGTCAAATGTGTCTTATGATAAGTGATTGTTGCAGGTTACACAACAGTAGTAATTTGATGTAAGAACATGGTGTGGTAGACAGATATTGTATGTTCTAGAAACAGGAACACGTGTCTTATTCAAGTATAATGTGTAAAGTAAGCAGCTGGAATTCAGCAAAATTAGAAGCAATACAAGCTAGACATCACACATAACATGCAACCACATATAACAGTGCCAAGTTAGAGGGAGCACCGGTGATGCTGCACTAGGGGAGACGTGCTCATCATAAACACAGCTTTGTTGAGTGTCTATGCATGTGTTGTCTTGGAAATCATCTTGGGGGTGTGGAGGAGTAGAAACTGTAGAGGCCCTCCGTTCGGAAGGAGCACCTTTATCCGTTGCCTTGCTAACTTCCTTTCGCTTTATTGATTTTGAATTGTCAAGTAAAACCAACAAGAAAAAGCAATAAAACTCCCTCTCCAGAACTCATTCATGCATGATACTGACAATAACTACTTTGATGTAAGGCAAACACATGATACCAGGATGGAATATGTACGAAAAATAGGATGGCATGGCATGTTCACAACTGTTTGTGTAAACTAAGCAGAAACCATTCCAGCAAATAAGAAGCAATGCAAGCTAGACACCACATGAAAGACGCAACCAATATGACTCTGCCAAGTTAAAAGCGTCCCATCATAAATGGAATTTCAACAAATTAGAAGCAGCGCATGCTATAAATCATATGAAAGATACAACTAATATCGCACTACATATACTAAAGGTGTCTCGTCATGTTGATTGATGCGGGATACAAAAAAACAATAGTTTTATGTAAGGACATGCTTAATAGACAGATGCACTATGTACTAAATACAGGAAGGCATGTCACATTAACAGGTATAATGTATAAGCTAAGCAGACTAGCACATGCAGTTTAACTAGATTGGAAGAATTACAATCTAGACACCATATGCAACATGCAACCAAATATCACGCTGCCAAGTTAGAGCAAGCACCTGCGATGCTAGTGTAGGGGAAATGCTGTAATCAACTACAGAGCTACGTTCACTATCTTCATCTAGCATTTCTGTTTCTTGAGAATCATGTCGGGAGGCTGACGCTGCATTCTTTAAATGAGGAGTAGTCCCCTTGCCTGCCTGCCTCGTCATAAGTTATTGATGAGGGATACACAAGAACATTAGTTTGATGTAAGAACATGGTTAATACATAGATGTACTAGTATGTACCAAAAACAGAAAGGCATGTCATATTCAAAGGTATAATGTGTAAGCTAAGCAGATGCAATTTAACCAAATTGGAAGCAATACAAGGTAGACATCCGGATGGAGTGGTGAGCATGATCATCTAGGACCTGAGAGCCTGATGGGAGGCGGGCTTCTTCGCCACCATCGTAGCTTTTTAGTTGGCTTCCAGGTGATGCCTATCTTTGCTGGGCTTGTCACTGGCTCGGCCAGTGCCCTGACTAGCTATTTGTCTTCTGGTGCTCACGGGATGGTGGTTCATGTAAAAAAATATCTTTCCTTATCTTACCGACTTCGGCCTTTCGAATACAAGCTAGACAACATATGGAACACGCAACCACATATGACACCGTGAAGTTAAAGCAATCACCTGGGATGGTGGTTCATTGCGAGTGAGGTCATCAACTCCAGAGCTACGTTCCCCGTATCCATCTGCTGACACTACACCCTTTAAAGCGTTGAAACGTGTCTTGCCTAGCCGCACACCAAACTGGAGTGACTTCTCTCTTTTCTTTTTGGCTTCTCTCATGGCAGCAGAGTCTGAAATACCCTTGCATAAAAACACAACAGTGAGAGTAAGGGTGAAGTGTGTGCAGAACTAGTGCACTGTAAAAGTAGCAGATAGCAGGTGGCTGAAAAATAAATGATAGGAGACATATGATAGCTCTACAACATTGCATGGCAAACAAAATTAGATTCTACTCTGTATGATTTTGTAATATATGAGCATAGGAAATGCAGGTACTCCTCCAGCACACCACCACATGTGGTCATATCTAAGATAACAGTCGACCGAAAATAAATAGGTTAGTCAATTTTTTTAATGAACCGTCCGATCTATAAGGAACGGGCAGATGGCCTTCGTCTACCTCCCGCCAGTTACTGTTGAAGATCTTTCTTGAACCGCCAGCGTCCACCGGCCCAGACCCCTGCCTCCGCCGCCCCGCCCTCCCATCGACCTCACACCACCGCCGTGCTTGGAAGCGCCCCCAGGCCATCCCTTTAATCCTGGCCGACCTCCAGATTGGGCGCCAGTAGCTCTAGGCCACAGACGCCCCTAAGATAAACACCAAGGTGCTGCTTCCCCGGCGTAAGAGGCGTACTAGCGCCTGTTATGCCGGCGAATGCTTCCGTTAATTGGGAATCAAGTGGCCAGAAATTGAAATTCAGGGGGGCGACGGACCTCTATCTAAGGTGAAATAGTATATGAGGAGAAACCTTGTGCATCGCGAGTTACTAGGAACATCTAGTATCAAGAAGAAGCGGTCAACTAGTGTCTTCTATGGGATGAATACCGTGCAAGCAGAGACGTAAGATTTGCACGAATAAGGGAAGAGGAGTACCTTTTTCGGTTGCCAGTGTGGTCACCTCCACAAGTCGTGCCGATTTTCTTCTTTTTACCGGGGAAACCGATGTTCTGGAGGGTGCAGGCTTGGATGAACCCATGGCCAAATTGTTTACTGTGTTGCCATGGCCGTATGTCGGCGGACAGGAAGCAGATCCGAGGTGGCGAAGGACGGCGTAGCAGGAACAACTCCGGTGCAGTGGAGGGTGGCGAAGTTGGAGCGGCAGCGGTGAGGCGCAGGACGGCATGGTTGAACTGGCTTGGGTATGGACGGCTCGGCCTTGGCTTCAACTACTAGCCGTGGAGGGCGTTGTGGTTGAGGTTGCGGTGGACGACGACGTCGGGGTATCGACTTCGGTGTGATGGAGGAGGGCGGCGGTTGATGGGTGGGATGGGGTGGCGGACGGAGGACGCCGGGGTTTCACGGCTGGTGGAGAGGTAGTATTGGCACCCACGGAGTACGAATGGGGAATCGGACGGGTGGGGAGGAACCATGTTTCGGTCTGGGACGCACTTGTTTTTGGCTTTTTGAACAGAAGATGGGACGCGCTTGTTTGAAATTTGGGGAAAGTACAAACTTTGCCCCCCTCTTAAATTTCGGACCTACTGCGGGTCGGGGGTAGGATGGTAATCCCAGGTGTCCCAAATAGTGGGTGTCGTGGATCTAAGACTGACAGTAGAATGGGGGGTAAGTATGAGGAGGCAAGATCCTAGCTATGGAGGAGTTGTACGCACGAGTTTTACGAGTTCAGGCCCTTCTCGGAGGAAGTAACAGCCCTACGTCTCGGTGCCCTGAGGCAGTCAACTGGATTATATGTGTGTGAGTTTATAAAAGTGTGAACCCTTGTCCCAGAGGAGGGGGGTGGCTTATATAGAGTGCGCCAGGACCCCAGCTCCCCTCCGTTACACAGGGTTCAATGTTCATAAAGGAGGGGCGTTACTGGTAACGTCTATAGTAAAGTGTTATAAATGCCCATAAAGCTATGGTTTAAGTCTTGACCATTGCAGAGTGGAGAGTTTCCCATCTTCTGGTGGTCGAGTGTCTTCAAGGTGGTCGAGTGAGCACATCTTCAAGGTCGAGTGGACGATGGTTTCTCTTCGAGTGCTTCTGATTCTTTGCAGAGATGTCCTTGGGGAGGGTATGTCGGACAGGTCCATCACCCTACCCTAGGTACATAGCTTCATCATTAGCCCCCGAATGGATCAGGGTTTGAGTGGGGAATGAGTTGGGAACACTTCCGACCCATTCTTTGTGTTACGAGTACATCCTGTTCTGGAACAATGAGTTGAGGTGACGACGTCGACTCCTTTCTCAGTCGCCGTGGTCCATTCTTGGTTTTTGTCGAGTGAATTTTCACGGTAGAATTCCGAATGATGATGCAGAGGATGTTTGTCTTCAGTCTCACAGGTTGTTCTGCTCTCCACGGATCTCGCGGGATTCGAATTTTGGGAAGCGCACCAGACGGACGGAAACGAGGTTATCAGGATGGATTAGGCAAGTCTCCTCGATCCCTGCGCCACCTTTTTCGCCACGTACTGCGCGTGCGACTGTTGCAGGATTTGTTTAGATCACCTCGGTCCACTCGTCAGTCACTCGGATGATGGCCTTATAAAAGGCCTCGGACCAGGCCTCTGCCCCGTGCACTCCCATTCTCTCTTCTTCTTCTCTCAATCTCTCCGCCATGCTCGCTTCCGCCCTCATCGCCGGACCTTTACTCGAGCTCGACCCGCCGCCATGGGGAAGGAGAGGACGGTGGCGCTGGAACGCGCGAAGAAGGAGACAGCGAAGGCGAAGGGCAAGCGGACCAGCCGGGGAGGATCCTCATCGAGATCCAGCCTGCCGGCGGGCTGGATCCAGGGCGACTGGATCCGCTCGACAATCACCCAGGACAACCTCGACGACCTGGTGGAGGGGGGACTGATCCCCCACAAGTCAGCACGGCTCCCGGGGGATGAAACCGAGCCGCAACCGAGGGAGGGTGAGTGTGTTCTCCTCGCCACTCATGTAGATCTCGGATTCTCACTACCCCCCCATCCTTTCTTCCGGGTTTTTTTGAACTACTTTGGGGCTCAACTCCACCATTTCACCCCAAACACTATAGTATATCTGGCCGCTTTTGTGTCGATGTGCGAAAACTTCTTGGGTTGTTAACCGCACTGGGGTGTTTTCAAACACATCTTCACCTGCCGATCCTAGTCGGTCAAAAAGGCCAAGTCGAGTGACGAGAGGACACAAGTGATCCAGATGTGCGGGGGACTGGGGATCCAGATGAGGAGCAAGAGTACTTTCCCAACCATGATTCTTCCCGACTCGGTCCGGGGCTGGTAGTCGACTTGGTTCTACTGTAAGGATCAGCCGACCCCAGGCCAGTCGACTGGACTTCCTCCTTTTTCTTTGGCTCGAGTGGAGAAGCCCGCCCCCCTGAAAGTAGTTCCGGAAGAGAAGGCACAGGTCAAGGTGTTGGTCGAGTGGGTCGTCCAGCTTGTCCGCGACGGGGTGACCGGGATGGACCTGCTGGAGGTCTTTCTCGGTCAACGCATCCAACCTCTTCAGGTGCGCGATCTTCCAATGTGGATGTACTCTGGGCTCGAGGATTCCACTCGGATCCACCCGGAGGACGTCAGTGAGGACACCTTGGAGAAGTGGTTGATGGGGATCACCAGCAACAAAGACAACCCTCGGGGGTCTAGGAGGGTGATTCCATCCGACAACTCGCACCAGCCGGAGAAGGTATAATTCTGTCTTATCAAGTATCTTTTCGATTCACCGAGTGACATCTTGTTTATGGTCGATTGAATTTCCTTTGATCATTGTCCTTTCAGGCCCTCATCGACATGTACTCAATGCCCAACGGAGTGCAGGACCAAGAGGCTGAGGAAGAAGGGAGCGGTGGCGAGAGCGGCAAGGAGCATTCAGAGGCCGAGGAAGATGAGGAGAGCGACGAATTGACTGGTGACGAAGAAGTCGACTCGCCTCCTCGCAGGGAGAGGAGATCCAAACAAGCCCATGACCTGGCGAGTGCTCCGGACTTAGTGGCCGCGCCGACTGGTCAGTCTTCGAAGTGTCCTAGGACATCTTCCCCAACGCCGGCTGAAAAGGCTCCAAAGCAGTCCAAAGTTGCGCCGCCTCCAGCGCCGAAAGCGCCGAAAGCCACCTCTTCCAAACTGCCAAAAGCTTTGCCCAGGATCAAAGTGACTGTTCCTACTATCTCCGGGTAACCATCTGACTTGTCTTTTTTGTCCACTCGATTAACTAGACGTAACTGATTGAATACTGGTCTTTGCAGTGCTACTACGTCAGGAACCTCTTCTTTCCAGTACCGAGACGAGGAAATGCAAGATGCTGTAACCTCCAACCCAGGTATAAACTCTTGTGATCTTGTTCTGGATTCTTTGGTCGACTACGTTCGTGTGGTTCACTTGGGGTCGAATGATCTGCCTTGCAGCTCCACCCAACATCATTGATCTTCCAGATGATGATGAAGATGTGGCTCCTAAGCCCAGGAAGAGCAAGAAGGTAGCAGCTGGCAGGGTGGCTCGGCAAGAACCAACTCCAACACCTCCCATTCGTCAAGCTGAAGAAGCGGGCAGGGCCTCTGTGACGTTTGCTGCACCCTTGTCGAGTGGGCCTCCCGCACCGTCGACTGCACCTATGGTTCCTTCAACTGTCCAACTCCATGCCATAGAGCTCCAAGCAGCCGCACCTGGGTCGTCTGCACAGTTTTCCACCAGCTACCCCGTCCCAGACAACCAGTCGGAAGCGGCTGGGGAAGCCATTCGACAAGATGACATGATGAAGGAGCGGGTGAAGACGGTGCACGAGAACAGCCAGGCTGCCTACGACGCCAGTGCCGCCCTTGTCCTGGTGAGTAGACTTTCCGACTGTTTTTGTTCTCGAAAAATCTTCTTCTTTACAATCTCATGTTGTCTGCGTCGAATTAGAGTACCCAGTGGGTGTTTTGTTGTTTTTGGTAGTGTCGCTCTTCCACTTGGTCTGGGCGAGTCGGATCAGAACCGGTGGGGGCACGCGAAGTGCACCCACTGGGTGTAGTCCCCGAGACCACAGTCGACTGCTGGTAGTCAACTGGGGTCTGAGTTCTTCGTTCTTTTCTTTCTACTCCTTACACTCGACTCCGGTGGGCCGGTCGAGTAAGATCCGAACCGGTGGGGGCATGCCAAGTGCACCCACTGGGTGTAGTCCCCGAGACCGCGATTGACTGCTGGCAGTCGGCTAGGGTCTTAACAGCTTGCTGCCCCATTTTTGTTAACCTGGTCCGGGCGGACCAGACGAGTTGAGTCTTAGTCAGTGGGGGCACACAAGTGCACCCATTGGGTGTAGCCCCTGAGACCGCAGTCGACTGTGTGCAGTCGGCTGGGGTCTAAGCGGACTTCTTTACGTTTTATTCACTCAGAAGTGAACCACTTTGATCCTATCGATTGATCTGTCTTTTGCCTTCTGCAGAAGTCTTGTACTCTTATTTCCAAGTTTGCTGAACTCGAGGAGAAGCGGAGGCAACTCAACTTAGACTTGGAATTGGCTCAGCAAAATCTGAAAAAAGCTTAAGACGAGGCCGCTGGTATGGAAGGTAACTGATTATCGACTGACTCTCAATATATCTCTTTGATCTTTCCTTTGACTCGATTGCTTCGTTTGTAGAGAAAATGAAGTTGGCTCTGGAGAAGAAGGACTCGGACCTTGCCGCCGCGCAGAAAGCAGCCCAAGACAAAACCGCTCTCGCAGACAAGAAGCTTGCTTCAATCGGAACGCTTGAAGGAGAGGTGAACAAACTGAAATCTTGTCTTAATGAAGCTAACCGCGAAGTGACCAGTCTAAAGAAGGACAAGGTCGTCCTGAATGAAAAGTTGGAGTCTGCAATCCGCAAAAGGAATGACATAGATGCTTATCTGAGGACTCTCGCCAAGAAGCTTTATCTCGTGCTAGAAGGTATTTCCTTTAATCCGACTGTGTTGATGCTTGCGATCGGATCTTGCTCTGTCGATTGACTAACTTTTGGCTGCAGAACTCTGCCAAGACTTCGACGAAGAAACTGGAAGGGTCGAGACGGGTCTGGACCCTATCGCTTCCCCAGTCTGTGACGAAACTGCGATGACCGTGCTCCGACTGGAGTCTCGTATCGCCAGCGCCACAAGCTACCTCGCACGCCTAAAGGAGGTTGTCTCTCGAATCGACTCATCGCTTTGGCCGGGGGCGACCCTTCAGAATGACCTGGAATCCTTGATGACTCGACTAAACGAGATCCCTGACCGAGTGCAAGAATGGAAGAAATCCTCTGCCCGGTGCGGTGCTGACGTTGCGCTGTCCTTGGTGCGAGTCCATTGCAAGGAGGCTCATGAAGATAAGCTGGCTGCGATCAAAGTCGCTAACACCAAAAAGCATGACTTCCAGTTCTTCATGGAGACTTTCGTCGTCGCCACCACTCGGATTGCTGATGGGATCGACCTGGACTCATTCGTGGAGCCTGCCAGCCCTCCTTCGGCCGAGTGAACAGACTCATGAAACCTGAATACGCTTTAAATTTGCCTCGAAATGCCGAGTGATTGCTGTAACCGTTGAACTCCTTCGGGCTTGACGCCCGAGTACTTTTGACTTGCTGCTCGGAACCTTTAGGGTTTATCTGAATTTGGTTTAGTTCTGAATGTGCTTGTGTTTGTCCTCGAATGGACTTTACTCACTACTTTGAATAGTCTTTGAGCTGGAGACGCAACAACTCCGAAGATGAAGGTTGCAGTCAACCTGCACCTCGTCGTCGATGCGGATTGGGATGGACCGGACGTTGTATTCGTGTCGCAGCTCCGAAGGAGAAGGTTGCAGTCAACCTGCACCTTGTCGTCCTTGCGGGTAGGGATGGACTGGACGTTGTACTTGTGCCGCAGCTCCGAAGGAGAAGGTTGCAGTCGATGTGCACCTCGTCATCCTTGCGGGTAGGGATATGTTTCGAACTTAGGCGAGTACTGGACTACAGCTAAGTCTCCTAGTGAGAGAACTTAGGCGAGTGCTGGACTGCAACAAAGACCCCGAGTGGGAGGGTTGCTCTCCACTCGGTAGGATTTTTTCAAACTTAGGAAAGTACTGGACTGCAGCTAAGCCTCCTAGTGAGAGTACTTAGGCGAGTGCTGGACTACAGTTAAGCCCCCGAGTGGGAGAATTGCTCTCCACTCGGTAGGATTTTTTCAAACTTAGGCTAGTACCAGACTGCAGCTAAGCCTCCTAGTGAGAGAACTTAGGCAAGTGCTGGACTGCAGCTAAGCCCCCGAGTGGCAGGATTGCTCTACACTCGGTAGGATTTTTCAAACTTAGGCTAGTACCGGACTGCAGCTAAGCCTCCTAGTGAGAGAACTTAGGCGAGTGCTGGACTGCAGCTAAGCCCCCGAGTGGGAGGATTGCTCTCCACTCGGTAGGATTTTTTCAAACATAGGCTAGTACCCTACTGTAGCTAAGCCTCTTAGTGAGAGAACTTAGGCAAGTGCTGGACTGCAGCTAAGCCCCCGAGTGGGAGGATTGCTCTCCACTCGGTAGGATTTTTTCAAACTTAGGCTAGTATTGGACTGCAGCTAAGCCTCTTAGTGAGAGAACTTAGGCGAGTGTTGGACTACAGCTAAGCCCCCGAGTGGGAGGGTTGCTCTTCACTCGGTAGGATTTTTCAAACTTAGGCTAGTACCGGACTGCAGCTAAGCCTCTTAGTGAGAGAACTTAGGCGAGTGTTGGACTGCAGCTAAGCCCCCGAGCGGGATGATTGCTCTGCACTCGGTAGGATTTTTTCAAACTTAGGCGAGTACCGGACTGCAGCTAAGTCTCCTAGTAAGAGAACTTAGGCGAGTGTTGGACAGCAGCTAAGCCCCCGAGTGGGAGGATTGCTCTCCACTCGGTAGGATTTTTTCAAACTTAGGAGAGTACCGGACTGCAGCTAAGTCTCCTAGTGAGAGAACTTAGGCCAGTGCTGGGCTGCAGCTAAGCCCCCGAGTGGGAGGATTGCTCTCCACTCGGTAGGATTTTTTCAAACTTAGGCGAAACAGATTCACGACTAAGCCCACCCACTGGGGGATTTCAGAAGTAAATAAGAACAACACAATCGAATGAGAGAACCGTAAGCTCTTGTCTTTGATAAACGAATTACAAAAGGTGTTTCTCATTACATTTTATTCGAATGAGTGCTTAAGTATAAAAGGGGTGGAGCAGCTCTATGTTCCAAGCCCGTGGCTCATCCTTCTGATGCTCAATACTGTAAAGATGGTATGCTTCGTTGTGGAGAACTTTGGTGATGATGAAGGGGCCCTCCCAAGTCGGGGCAAGCTTGTGTGGTTTCTGTTGATCCACTCGAAGAACTAGGTCTCCTTCTTGAAAGGATCGACCCCTCACATTTCTGGCGTGGAATCGACGCAAGTCTTGCTGGTAGATGGTTGACCGGATCAAGGCCATCTCTCTTTCCTCCTCCAAGAGATCACCTGAATCTTGCCGGGCATGCTCTGCTTCCTCTTCGGAGAGGAGCTCGACTCAAGGTGCGTTGTGGAGCAGGTCACTTGGGAAAACTGCTTCGGCTCCGTAAACATAAAAAGAAAGGAGTTCGTCCGGTCGACCGATTAGGAGTTTTCCTCAAGCCCCACAATACTGACGGAAGTTCATGAACCCAAGTGCCTGCTGCGTGTTTGAGATCAGGCATCAGTCGGTGTTTCAATCCTTTGAGAATTAGGCCATTGGCTCTTTCTGCTTGTCCGTTTGACTGCGGGTGAGCGACCGAAGCATAGTCGACTCGAGTGCCCTAAGAGTCGCAGAAAGCTCTGAATTCATCAGAGTCGAAGTTCGACCCGTTGTCCGTGATGATGCTGTGTGGGACTCCATATCTGAATGTCAATTCTCTGATAAAACTGACAGCGGTGCTAGCATCAAGGTTCTTGATAGGTTTAGCTTCGATCCATTTGGTAAACTTCTCGACTGCAATGAGCACATGAGTGAAGCCGCTCCTGGCAGTTCTCAGTGGTCCAACCATATCTAGTCCCCAAACAGCAAAGGGCTAGATGAGGGGGATGGTCTTCAGAGCAGACGCTGCCTTGTGGGACATGTCGGAGTAAAACTGGCAGCCTTCACATCTATCGACTATATCTTTCGCCATTTCATTTGCTCGTGGCCAATAGAATCCAGCTCGGTATGCTTTAGCCATGGTGGCCCGGGAGGATGCATGATGACCACAGGTCCCCGAGTGGATGACATTGAGTATCATTCGACCTTCTTCTGGTGTTATGCATTTCTGACCGACTCTAGTCACACTTTCCCTGAACAGCTGCCCTCTTATCACAGTAAAGGCCTTGGCTTAACGGACGATCTGTCGAGCCTCTTCTTCATCCTCTGGGAGTTCTTTCCTAAGGATGTACGCAATGTAGGGCACCGTCCAGTCGGGAGTAATGGCCATAACCTCCATGATCAGGTCGACCACGGTTGGGACCTCGACTTCAGTCGGATCTGTGGCACTCTTAGGTTGCGGGGGCTCTTCAGTAAAAGGATCTTCCTGAACTGCCGGCGAGTGGATATGCTCCAAAAATACATTGCTGGGAATGGCTTCTCTCTTGGAACCTATCTTTGCCAAATCATCGGCTGCTTGATTTTTCAGTCGGGGTATGTGGTGGAGTTCTAACCCCTCGAACTTCTTCTCGAGCTTTCTCAATGCATTGCAGTAACAAGTCATGGCTGGGCTTCTGAAGTCCCACTCCTTCATCACTTGATTAACTACCCAATCTGAGTCGCCATAGACCATGAGGTGATGGACGCCGAGTGAAATGGCCATGCGCAACCCATACAGGAGTGCTTCATATTCTGCTTCGTTGTTGGAGGAATCAAAGTGAATCTGGAGGACATATCTGAGCCTGTCTCCTCGGGGGAATACCAGAACTACTCCAGCACCAGAACCGTTCAGCATCTTGGATCCGCCAAAGAACATGGTCCAGTGTTCAGAGTGAACTTGAGTCGGCAGTTGCTGTTCGATCCACTCGGCGAGGAAATCTGCTATTGCTTGGGACTTGATAGCTTTCTTTGCCTCAAACTTGATATCTAGGGGAAGGAGTTCAATCGCCCATTTGGCCACTCGACCAGTAGCATCTCTGTTATGCAGAATCTCTAACAATGGAGCGTCGCTGACGACTGTAACAGAGTGATCTGAGAAATAGTGCGAAACCTTCTTCGTGGTCATGTAAGTCCCATAGACAAGCTTCTGATAATGAGGATATCTCTGCTTTGATGGGGTCAGGACTTCAGAAATATAATAAACTGGGCGTTGAACCTTATAAGCTTTTCCTTCTTCTTCCCGCTCGACCGTAAGTACTGTACTGACAACTTGTCCAGTGGCTGCTATATAAAGCAGTAGAGGCTCTTTGCTGATTGGAGCAGCAAGCACCGGCTGGGTGGAAAGCAGGGCTTTTAGCTCTACAAATGCTGCATCAGCTTCTTGGGTCCACTTGAACTTGTCTGATTTCTTCATCAGTCGGTAAAGAGGCAGCGCCTTTTCACCGAGGCGAGAAATGAATCGACTTAGGGAGGCCAAGCAACCAGTAAGCTTCTGTACATCATGCACATGCACAGGGAGCTTCATTCGGAGTATAGCGCCTACTTTCTCTGGGTTGGCATCGATTCCTCGTTCGGAAACAAGAAAACCGAGTAACTTTCTGCTTGGAACTCCAAACGTGCACTTTGACGGATTGAGCTTGATATCGTACCTTCTGAGGTTGGCAAAGGTTTCAACAAGGTCAGTCAGTAGGTCGGAACCTTTACGTGACTTGACCACAATGTCATCCATGTATGCTTCCACATTCCAAATGATCTGAGTGAGCAGGCACTTCTGAATCATCCGCATGAATGTGGCTCTGGCATTTTTCAAACCGAATGGCATTGTGACATAACAGAAGCACCCAAACAGGGTGATAAAAGCTGTCTTTATTTCATCGGGTCCATACAGACGGATCTGGTGGTACCCGGAGTATGTGTCCAAAAAGGACAAACGCTCGCACCCTGCAGTCGAGTCGACTATCTGGTCGATGTGAGGGAGAGGAAAGTGATCTTTCGGTCAGCCCGATTGATATGCTTGAAATCGATGCACATGCGAAGTGAGTCGTCTTTCTTTGGGACCATGACAACATTGGCTAACCACTCGGAGTGGTAAATCTCTCAGATAAACTCAGCTGCCAAAAGCCGAGCCACCTCTGCCCTGTTTGCCTTTCTTTTCTGGACGGCGGACCGTCGAAGATGTTCTTTGACTGGTTTCACCTTCGGGTCGACTCGCAAACGATGCTCAGCCAGTTCCCTGGGAACACCCGACATGTCAGAAGGCTTCCATGCAAAGATGTCCCAGTTCTCACAGAGAAACTGGATGAGCGCTTCTTCCTATTTGGAGTCGAGTGAGGTTGAAATGTGAGTCGGAGCAGCACTGGGATCTGTCGGGTGAATATGAATCGACTTCGTTTCACCAGACGACTAGAATGCTGAATCTGTGGCTGGCTTCTTGGCTCGCAGCAAGTAATTCAGATCTGCATTTTTCTGGTATTCTTGCAATTCTACCACGGCCATCTGGGCATTGGCGATCTTTGAGCCCTTCTGGAAGCACTCTTCTGCCTTCTTCCGATTACCAGAGATAGTAATCACTCCTCTGGGACCTGGCATCTTTAGTTTGAGGTACACGTAACATGGTCGAGCCATAAATCGTGCATAAGCTGGCCTGCCTAGAATTGCATGATAAGCACTTTGGAAATCTACAACTTCAAACGTCAACTTTTCTTTGCGGTAATTTTTGGAATCACCGAAAACCACGTCGAGTGCAATCTGACCGAGGGATGCGGCCTTCTTACCTGGAATGACCCCATGGAAACTCATATGGCTTTCACTGAGCCTGGACATCGGAATGCCCATTCCTTTAAACGTTTTTGCATACAGTATGTTCAGACCACTAACACCGTCCATCAGGACCTTTGTCAGTCGAGTGCCTTCGACCACCGAGTCGACCACCAGTGCTTGCCTCCCAGGGGTGGTGATGTGCGTTGGATGATCAGACTGGTCGAATGTAATGGCAGTCTATGACCACTTCAAGTAACTGGGTGTCGCCGGAGCGACCATGTTCACTTCCCTGTTGATAACTTTCAATCAACTTCTGCTCTCAACATCAGCAAAAATCATCAAAGTGGAATTCACGTGGGGATAACCATCGTCTTCCTCTTCCTCATCTTCAGCCTTGTCTGTCTCCTTCTCTTTTTCCTTAGGTTGTTTCTCTCGGAACTGCTGGATTAGGAGCCGACACTGCCGAGTGGTGTGCTTCGGGTAAATGAAATTACCTTCTTCATCTTTTTTGGTGTGGATATGGCACGGCAGATCCAACACGTCATTTCCATCTTGATCTTTTACTTTCTTGGGTTTCCACGGCCCTTTGGGCTTCCCCTTGAACTTTCCTTGAACCACAGCCAAGGCTTCACCAGGAGCAGCTGGCTCGGCCTTGCGCTTTTGTTTCCGACCTGAGTTTCCTCCTCCGGCTTCGTGCGTGACTGCTTTGTGCTTGCCGCTCCGGAGCCGCTCTTCTTTGTCACCATCGGCATACTTGGTGGCAATTTCCATCATCCGAGCCAGAGTCATATTCCCTGTCCGACCGAATTTCATATTCAACTCTCGATACCTGACGCCGTCCTTAAAGGCACAAATTGCCTGATGATCTGACACATCTTCTACTGTGTGGTGCAGGGTGATCCATCTCTGGATATAATCCCTCAAAGTTTCATTCAGTTTCTGAACACAACACTGCAACTCTGTCAAACCTGCCGGCCGTCTGCACGTGCCCTCGAATGTTCTAACAAACACTCCGGCAAGATCTTCCCAAGTATAGATGCTGCCAGGTGCTAACTGATTCAGCCACGCTCTAGCCGAGCCCTCTAACATCAGAGGAAGGTGTTAGGCTTGGACAGCCACGCTCATGGCCACACTCATGGCCACTTCATCATTGCCGCCACCAATCTGGACAGCCACTCGGTAGTCTTCAAGCCAAGTGTTAGGCTTGGACTCCCCGGTGAACTTACTAACTCCAGATGCCAACCTGAAGTTGGGGGGAATCACCGCAGCTCTGATAGCTCTGCTGAAGCACTCTAGACCAGAGACATGCACCCTATTGCTGGTTTGTGGACCTCCATCATGGCCCTCCCGGCGAGCTCTGTTTCTATCGACAAAGCCCTGCACGAGAATAGATCTCGCATCAAAGCCTGGCTCCGTGGGGTCGATTGGAATACCTCACCCAACAATATGAGGGCATCTGTCTTCATGGTGCCGAGGCACGTAAGACCCGCTCCTCGGGGGAGGCGTGGGCACTCGACAGCGATCATCACGATCGACTCGGCGATCATACTGCTCTTAGTTTCTGTACTGATCTCATCGATCCCCACGTCCCTCACACCTCGGAGGCAATCTTGGGTTATGGGCCGACTGAACTGTGTCTGCCATCACGGATCTGCTCTGGATCCTATCCCGCGACTGAGATACAACTGTATTCTGCTCTCCCGCCACCCGAAGCAAGGCTCGGATATGCACCAGACCTCGACCAGCTTCTGACTGGGAGGGTTGGATCGACTCCGCTATCGGGGCAGCAGCAGCTAGATTTTGGATCGGGGTTCGGTATACCTGAGTTCGAGGTGGAAAAAGTTGGTGTCGACTGGATTCAGGAGCACGTTGTCGAGCTCGATCCTCGAGTGCGCGCTGGAGGTTCTCTAGTCGAGTGCGCTCAGCCAGATTGGCCAAGCACGCCTGCTCCAAGGCCTGGGCCTCAGGGGTTTCTCCAACTATAGGAGTGTGCAGGGCATCCATGTTCCGGCGACAAAGTTCTTCCCTCTGCTGCGATGAGAGAGGTTCGGGGCGGTACTCCTCGTGAACACGCGATGGATCGCCGTTCCCGTCACCTCTGTCTTCACGATTGAAGCCAGGAGGACTGCGCGGTGCATTGACCATCAGGACTTCCGCCACCGAGTCACTGCTGCCGCACTCGGATGCGGTCTCTACGGAGTCAGTCGACCGATCGAACAGGCCATAGAGAGATTCGCCGGGCTCGATCGCCGTGACTTGAGGGGTGGCCCATTGGCTGGCCACCACATGCTTCACCCACTGCTGAAGCCTCGACCGACCGGTGCGCTTGCTCCGGCGGGTCGCAGGGAGGGGGAAAGCTGCTGAAGTCGACTGGTACTGGGTCGACGGTTGCCGCAGGAGGACGCCGCGGACGCACGCGCAAAAGTGCACCGCCCCGCGGGCGGGGAGCGCGTCGGTGTCGAGTGGTGCCTCTTGGAGCCAAGCGGAGTCATCGGCAAGAAACACGAGCGCGCCGAGACGGATCTCGCGGCCCTCAGCCAAACCTCCGCTTGTAACCATGATGAAGGGGATCGGAAAAATTACAACTTCTCCAATAAGTCGCTAAGACACCTACCCCACGGTGGGCGCCAACTGTCGTGGATCTAAGACTGACAGTAGAATGGCGGGTAAGTATGATGAGGCAAGATCCTAGCTATGGAGGAGTTGTACGCACGAGTTTTACGAGTTCAGGCCCTTCTCGGAGGAAGTAACAGCCCTACATCTCGGTGCCCTGAGGCAGTCGACTGGATAATATGTGTGTGTGAGTTTACAAAAGTGCGAACCCTTGTCCCAGAGGAGGGGGGTGGCTTATATAGAGTGCGCCAGGACCCCAGCTCCTCTTCGTTACACAGGGTTCAATGTTCATAAAGGAGGGGTGTTACTGGTAACGTCTGTAGTAAGGTGTTATAAATGCCCATAAAGCTATGGTCTATGTCTTGACCGTTGCAGACTGGAGAGTTTCTCATCTTCTGGTGGTCGAGTGTCTTCAAGGTGGTCGAGTGATCACATCTGCAAGGTCGAGTGAACGATGGTTTCTCTTCGACTACTTATGATTCTTTGCAGAGATGTCCTTGGCGAGGGTATGTTGGATAGGTCCATGACCCTACCCTAGGTACATAGCTTCATAAGTGGGCGGGAGCGATTTCAACCGCGCGCATGTGTGCTTAGGCGGCCATTGTGTATGAATGTTTTTTGGATGCGGTTGCGTGGCGTCTAGATGAAGCTACAAACCTACCCCGGTTTAGGCCTTTGGACGTCGGGCCGGTAGGTTTCACGGGTCGAAGTTACTAGAAAAGTAATTTCCTTGTACTACCAAACATTGGTCTCACGAGGTTTCGGGCGAGTAGAGGCTCTTTTGGTGCTTCGTTCGAAATTTTGAAACACAAGCATTCACGTTTAGAGTACTCTTGAACTATGAGGATTGACCTAAATATACAATGTTATATTTCACCTTGTATGTTTGAAAACCTCATTAAATTATCTGCTTCTTTTTGAAATTTTGACACTTGAAAATCCTATAACTACGATTATTTTGGAATGGAGGATCTAAATTTGAATCTATTTTGTACACGACTACATATGCTATTATGTACAAAAGTAGAGCAAAGATTGGTGCCCCATAATTTAGGTATGGTTTACAAATGCCATGATATCAAATTCAAATAATTGAATGGACTTCATGTTGAATTCGATTTTTTTCAAACCACCTTAAGTTGAATTCAAATGTATGCTAGTTCATAGGTAGTAGCTATTTATAATTTCCATTGTGTAACTTTCGTATGTATAATGTGCTTTACACACACAACATGAACCATACTCACGTTTATATTCAATTGCTAAAGCGATGCATTGTCTGGAGTTCAAAATACTAACTATGTGGATCAATTGTGTCTAATAATAACATAGACATGCTCAAATTCGATAGAATCTAGATGTCTAATGGATCAATGACCGCTCCTTACGCAAATTGCAAATATCATGATCCCATCCTAATTTTGGATACAATTTATATCTTTAATCAGTGTGTAGAGCAGTCTTTTACGTGTAGTTTCACTCTCCATCGGTGGTCTCTCACACATGCTCACACACTCTCTCCTGAGGTGTCTTTCTCACACACATGCTCTAGATATAACCCTCCCTCCCTCTCGTAACCATTTACAACTGTTTTCACAAACCTTTATCACAAGCACTCTTCCTCTCGCAAACATACACACGCACAATCCTCATCGACCCTTTCTATATACATGGACCTTCCTACGTGTCTCATGTACGCACATTATCTTTACGTTTGTCTCTCACGCATTGTCTCACACCTCTCTTCCTAATCGACGAGTATGATTCTAGCAGAGCATTATGTAGGATGCCCCTTAAGGTTAGGTTGGATGAATAGTAATATCAAAAATAAAGGGGTTACCTTAGTCCGAGAACCTAGGGTTACAAATCCTAGCCGGCTTTGTCAGTGGACACAGAGTTCTTCACAATTCTGCTATCTTTGTCTTGTACGACTAGTCATCCATGGGTCTTCCAAAATGCATCACGGGCCGACCAATGTGGCGCAGGACGGAACAGAACGAAGGGCCTCACCTCGACCCACCGGACCTCACGCGGTGACACACCCTCTGCCCCCACGTCTCATTATCTTCACACACCCACACATACCAACACAAACACCACACACATAGAAAATTTCTCCAGGTGCCTCTATTCCCTCCCCCCTTGCATATACACACTCAAGGGAATGGAATCTCTTGTCATGACGTCATATTCGTCTCTCTCTCTAGACCACTCTCATTTCTCGTGCTCTCTCTCCCACGCCCCCCCCGTCGGCCCCTCTATCCATGCCTCTCTCGAATACGTAATACACACACATACCTCTCTAGGCCCCGCCAAATGCATCAACTACACATTCACACATGTTACATCACGTACCCCATTGATCTAAAAAGCCCTCTCTTCACGTTTATTTCGCATACAACATTCCTTTTGAATAAAGTGTGGCCAAAAAATTATTTTAGAGTTTCTACATATATACAACATTACAAAGTTATATGGAGGAGTACGAACGCTAATTTGCATTGCATGGTGCCCACAATGATATTTATTCCGCACTGTGAATTTGTATATTTTTATACTATATACAAAGTTAGTCATAATAAAGAGAAACGAAGAGCATCTCTCTCTCCATCGCATACCCCCCTGTACACCCCTTTCACGTATGCACACAAAACTATCTCTAGGTCCTCTAAAAGTAAGCCCCCAGAAAATTCACGCATGTTTCATCTTTCTCTCGCGATATATGCAATGATGATCATTGTATTTGAAGCGAAAGCACGATACGTACATTGGACTTCAGAATCCACTCATTACGGTCACCATTTACGTTTATTGGTTATTATGCAGTCACGGGCTCACCGTACAACTCTGTATTTGCTCATGACATGACTAGTTGACCAGTTAAACGCTCCACGTGGCACCTCTAGTGTTGCATCACATTATCTCACTACCATCGTGCCCACCTGTCGACTTGTATCTACTCTACATATACACTCTTATAAAATACATAAAATACACTCTTATAAAAAACAGAGTTGGTAATGATGGTGTGCCTACCATCCTGCAATATAGGTCGTCCAATTTATATCTCATGGATAGGAAAGAAACTATGGCAATTTTGAAAAAGGTACCCACACACCTCTCCACATTTGCAAATAAGGCCTTCCCTCGTTCATCCTTTTCTCTCACAAGATAAACAAGTCATACAAATGCATCTTGATGTTACATGCAACGCACGGGAAACTTGCTAGTAAGAATGAAAACAAACGACAAAAAAATATTTGGATGGTGGTTCGAAGTCATGACCACGGGCACAGCGGACAAGGTGGCCTTGTATTGGTATGCTAGCTGTCTGTTTTAACACACAGGAGCTGGTGTGGTGATTATACACACACGCATGCATGCACACAAACTGCATCCACACGACACTCACACAAACACATGCACCCACGCACGCACGCAACACTCACGCGTACACACACAGCCACGCACGCATGCAACACTCACACGCATGCACGCAACGCTCACACGCACACACACACGCATGCATGCACACACCAGTACACCACACGACCAACACACACTCTCACGCTCAAGTGCTCAACCTACACGTGCATGCGCACACATCAGGCCCTGACAGACACATACACAACCAGGTGATTTCTGCACACGGGTTGGAGCCTTGTCGCGCCTGCATAAATTTGTGTTTATCTAACCTTTTGCCTATGCGAACTAATAGGTGGGACCCACAACGAACGTGGTCAATTTAACTAGTCAACATGGTGCCACGCAGACTATTTGGCCGGTCAACAGAGTGCAATCCGATGCTGAACTATGAGCAAGTGACCATATAATCACCGCAAAATGTATATAGTGACCGTACTCAGCTTATTCTGAAGTTCGGTGACCGTATTACGCTTTTCTCTCTGTAGGCCCTCCAAAACTACATATCTACACGTTCTCACATGTTACATCTAACAACTATGCAATACATCACTACTACTACACTCTAACACAATAAATCATATGTGTTTTTAGTTTTACTTGATATCATATTGTTACTTATAATTATTCAGTTTGCATACATTAAAATTGCCTTTGAAATGTATGGCCAGTATCATATGCCGCGCGGGAAAACTATAGTACTATACAGTACAAGTGACAGCAAAACTATAGTACTATACAGTACAAGTGACAGTTCAATGGGCCGTCGTGTCGTCTACTCCTCCGTTGTAAGACTGGAGCGCTCGCTTTCATAATTCTTCTAGTCCCTTTCGCCGACATGTGGGACATCAAGCTACCGGGTCCACGTGCCATACCGGAATACAATGCAGAGCAGCCGGGGTGAAGCACCCCAGTCATGGCGCCGGCATAGTAATGAGCAATGAGGTGTCAAATCACAAAGTTGCACCTTTCCCGCATTTAAGTTGGAGGGACGAAGCAACCATCATTTCACTTGTTGCTGAATCCGCTTCTCCCTCATCTTCTTCAACTTAACCACGTGTTGCTTCTGCCGTTGTTCTGCCTCATGTGGGACGCGGATCGGCTTGGTAAAGCACTGACACGTGGGACCGCATGTTAGCAAACCGCCAGGACAACGTCCTCCGAAAATAAGAAGCCTAATCCTAGACTTACAAAGGGCTACGTAGCTGCTACATATACTTTCCATCTAATCTATATATGCCCCCCTGATTTTTAGGTGGGGTGGGCCTAATCCTCTCCTTTAGTCCAATCAAATAGTCCCACATCACATCAGTTCTTAACTTTGCGTAAACCATTACGTGGATGTAGCATTGCTCAAATAAGAAACCTCCCCCACCATCCGCACGGCAAAATCACCTCCTATTTACTAATCTCGATTCTATAATTTTTTTGATCAATATAATTGAGATTTGTATAGATAGCACATAGGAGCAAAACCAAGTGGTACGGTTAAGGGCATGCACAATGTGTAGCAAAATGTGAAAATAGCTTTTGGCATCATGGGAACCATTATGGACGGTGTTGCCAAAGCCAAAAAGATGGAACCGAAGCTCCCTGATTGATTGATTGAAGGAATAGAAAATGCAACGTCTCTCCTCTTTCTCCCATGCTTGGACGCATGTAGTACAATATAGAGCACCTAGTCTACTCCCCTGTCCCTTCTATCACAAATCACAAAGCAGTGAGGCGTCAAATCACAAAAGCACAGACGAAGAAACCATCATTTCACTCTTCGCTGACTCGGCTTCTCCATCGTCTTCTTCGAGAAGCCATCTCACCGCATTAGTTACTCCTAGTACTACTAGTAAAGGACTTCCTGGATGCAAATAAGGCGGTTGTCTCGGCTTGCAGGCGGCACTTGAGAACGACTTACCGTGGTCTCCCTCAATGGTGTTCTCCATCGAACGCACTTCGCCAAACCACCAAAAAAATATCATCGACATCACGGCAATGGGGAAGGAAGTCAAATATAGTCACTACCTCCATTTTTTTTGTACACAAGGCCAGTATATCAAAATTACAATTTGCAAAGGGCCACTAACTCTATTCGAGGCAAAATTGATGCGGTTAGCAACCAAGGACATTAATATCCCCTGCATGCATGCGGAAGTGAGAAGGTTGGTTTGCATGGCGCTGCATTAATCAAGCGATGAGGAGTGAGATGGTTAGCTCTTTGGTCTTTGGAGAAAAAATACGCATTAATTGACACATGAAACGAGGATTTGTATCGATTAAATCCCGTGAAGGAAAACCCAACCTTTCTTTTTTAACACTAGTACTCCTAGTACGTACGTACTTATCCTGTTTGGGTCTAGGCCTTGCATTGACAAACTTCGCCACACATTTTTGCCAAGCTTGCCTAAAGTGTTCAAAATGAGAAGGCGGTACACTTGCGCACGGCTATCGCAGTCGCACCGCACCCTCACACGGTCGCTCCTGCACGCCGCGGTCGCACCGCACCCTCACACCGTCACTCCTGCACGCCGCAAACCCAACCAAGGGAACGCACCCTCACTGACACGTGCTGTCGCATGTGAACACACCAAACTCAGCCATCCTATCGCTGACATATAATTTTCGATCATAGAGTATGTTTATCCAACCGCATGTTGGGGAGTATCCGTATGGCCCGTGCGGTGGTTTGTTAGGGAAGAAGAAGAGGTGAGGAAGAAGGAAAGAAGGGTTAGGAGATGTAGGATATTCATCCAACCGCCTAAAATGGTAGACTGACCCAAGTCAGGCGACTTGCATAACAAATATATGTTTTTACATAGCAAAAGATCCAAAAAACAACAACATAAAGAAAAACTATCACTGCTTGCGGAAAGAGACGACCTCGTCGTCTTTGGTTGCCGGCGCGAACCAGCCGTCGCTACCGACGTGTGTCTCCGCACCTTGGTTGTCCTCGTCCTCCAGCTACTCATTCAAGCGGAGCGTCCGGGCACTCTGCACGGACGGGAGCACAACCCGGTTCAAGTCGAGGACGTCCAGTTCCGCCTGCAGGAGGGCCTCGATGGCAGCGGCATCCGCGCACTCCGCGTCAAATCAAGCCTCCGCCACCCGGTTCAAGTCCAGGACGTCCGGTTTCACCTGCAGGAGGGCGTCGATGAGAGTGAAATCCGCGAGCTTTGCGTCGAGTCGAGCCTCTGCCGGCCGGTTCAAGTCCAGGACGTCCGGTTCCGCCTGCACGAGGGCCTCGATGGCAGCGGCATCCGCGCACTCCGCCTCAAGTTGAGCCTCCGCCGCTCGGTTCACATCCACGACATCCGGTTCTGCCTGCAGGAGAGCCTCGATGGCAGCGGCATGCGTGCGCTCTGCGTCGAGTTGAGCCTCTGCCTCCTGGTTCTCCTTTAGTATCGCCATGTTGAACCGCTGGTCCGCCTACACCATGGGGGACTCGGACGCCAGCACGAAGTCGACGTCCATTGTCTCATACCCATCGGGGGCCTTCTGCGCCGCAACCTCCTCCATGAACATTGGATCGGCTTCCTCCTCCTCGTAGCTTGGCTCCAGAGAACTCAGGGATTGGCCCACCGCAAAGCGAGCTTGGGAACGGAGGTCTATGGCGCCGACCGCCGCCGCGATTTCTGCGTGGCGCTCCGGCGTCCGCATCTTGTAGTAAGTGATCCTGCGGCGCACCATGGCTTTCCGGCGAACTAGGGGACGCTTGATGCGGGCTAGGGGATCGAAAGGTGGGGGAATGGGCTGGAGATTTGGTGTGGTTTTAGGGCAGTGGCTGGCGTAGGCTGAGCAGCGAAGGTTCTGGTGTGTGAATAGTGGTTCCGTTGACAACCGGTCAATCGGTTTTTACTGTACATCGCTCTTGTCGCGTTCGCGTTGTAGCCCGACACGCTGGACCCTCCACGTCGCTCACCGAATGGAACGTGCTTCGTCTTGCTTTTTCGCTCGCTTGTGGGACCGCAGTTGAGAGCAAACCGACGTCCCTCCCCCTCCCCCGCCCGCATAATTTATTATACCACCACTCCCTCTGTTTTATGCCGAGTAAATAAAAACAGAGGGAGTATACTACGGATGAGGATCCCCTAACTTGGCCGAACCCATTGAGTAACTGACATGCGGGGCCTAGCAAGCATGGGGTCTGCCAGTAAGTGACCGAAAGGGAGGGTAAGGCAGGGATACCTACGTCAGAGGATCCACTTCCACTATACTACTTTGACCAAATGTTAGAGTAATAATATATGACATGCAACTTACACACATGTTAGAGTAATAATATATGACATGCAACTTACACAAAGCATACAGGGTCTAATGCATATTTGAGGCTAACTTTGACCAAATGTTAGAGTAATAACATATGACATGCAACTTACAGAAAGCATACGGTCAAATTCGTATGTGAAAGGAGTTTCTAATGATATAATTTTAAGATTATACATCTCATGTACTATTAATCTTGTTAATAGTCAAATTGGAAACCATCTCGAGTACAAATCTAGGAGTACGTACGAATCTAACAATATTGATTGGGCGTTGTTGAATGTTGATACCTTTTTGATCAAAGTGGATATACTTTGACTACACATAAAACTTATATGTAAACTAGAAAGGATAGGAGGGACTATATTGTACGTTCAAAAACGAAATGAACATTGAATACCCTTTATATATGATTTGCAGATGCTATGATCACCGGTTCAAAATTTTGAATCCGCCTTAGGTATCACGTGCCCCCACTCGTTCCCTCTCGATTTCATCTCGGGGTCCGGAGATCTATTTAAAGAGGACTAGGGTGGGTACATGCGAATGATACTCGGCGGAATGTTCAAATGAGGCATGCGGGAGGATGGACTCGACTAGAGGGCGACATGATTGATGGACAAGAGGGTTGGAGAGGAATGAGAAATAAGCAAATGCCACATGATTATACTTGAATGGCTCAAATAAACAATAAGTTGTCTCGCTTGGCCTACATAGTGAAAGGCCTAATGCGCAACGCGGAGCACTGACGCTCGAATATGGCCGGGAAAACAGGGAAATAGACATGTGGAGCACACCCGTCGGGACGACGTAGCGCAGACTAGTCCAATGGAGGAGCTGGCCCACGACCTCCTCGCCACCGACAACCGCTCATGTGGGTCGTTGGGGCCAACAACGGGGCGCAGCTCCAGCACCCCCTCTGGACACGGCGACCGCGATGAGCGACACGCTCATATCGTCGCTAGACACGGTCGGTTTCAGTTTGCTGAGGGTGGCGTTAGTGTTGTGGCACGACCAACGGTATGTTTGGTTTGTGCCCAAGGTTGCCCCGTCAAAACATTGGGTAGCCAAAATTTTGATTGAGGTATTGGTTGCCCATGATTTGGCCGACATTGGCAAGAAAAATGAACTTGAGTTGGCTAGAGTTCATTGGCATGCCAAAGAAATGGCAACTATCCAAACAAAGACCAATCTTTGGGTCATGACCAAAATTTTGGTTGGGGTATTGGTTGCCCATGATTTGGCCGACATTGGCAAGAAAAATGAACTAGAGTTGGCTAGAGTTAATTGGCATGCCAAAAAATGGCAACCATCCAAACAAAGACTAATCTTTTGGTCATGACCAAAATTTTGGCAAGGTGCACTTTGGCAACAATCCAAACACATCCCAACACCCGGCTCATCGAGGATGCACGGGGGGCCGCGACGCGTCCGTGGAGTGGTGTAGCGCGGCCAACTGCATCCTCTGGACCTGAGACCATGCCGGGTCGTCTTGCTTTTTCAATGACATGCGGGGATCGCATGTGAGCAAAGGGCGTCTCCAGCGTTGCCACGACCACAGCTAACTACCCTGGCACACCGAAACCCTCGTCCCTCGCGCCGTCGCGCGGTGCGTTCCCAGCCGGCGCTAGCTGCCCGCATTCATGCTGTCCGTTCGTATCTCGTCATTAAGAGGCTCGGTGCCCGCGGAACCAACTCCGGCGACTTAATGACGCACCCGGACGCTTGGCCTCACCGGAATGCGCTACTTAAAGCAGCAACGCCCAGCTAACCTCCACACCATAGCGCATCGTCCTCCTACCTGGAACCACATCCGCCATGACCGCAAGCGCGAACGCTCTGCGGGAGAGCTTGTCTTCGGGGATGGAGCTCGAGGTCGTCGCCCTCGCTCAAGTCGCCACACAAGTGGTGGCCACGCTGGCGGCCGACGACGGGAGCACCATCAGCCACACGTCCTACTTGCCATCGTCCAACGTCCGGCACCACCGAGGTCGGTGACTCCTCCGAGGATGAGTAGGGCATGGGAGGTGGCAGGGCATGGTGTGCCAACTGGCCAGTCCGTCTCCCGTGTTCTACTTTTCCTCGCCGGAGACTGCACCTTCACTTCACGGGTCTTGAACCCCGCCCCCGTACATGGAGATCACAGATGGAGGACGTCGGTCGCCGCCGTAGAATAGGTTTAGGGTCGGGTTTCTTTTATTTTTTTGTCCTATAAAAGTTCGAAATGTAATGAAAATCTGCCATGTTTGCATTAATCTCGGCCGGTGTATATGAACTTTCACAATAATATACATATTGTAGGAGTACTAGCAAGATGCCCGTGCGTTGCACGGAAGATCAAGATCTTGTGGGAGAAAAGGATGAACGAGGGAAAGCCTTATATGCAAATGTGGAGAGGAGTGTGGGTAAATTGCCATAGTTTCCTTCCTATCCGTTAGATATAGATCGGACGGCCTATATTGCAGGATCGGACACATCTTTCTACATCTACGGGAACCTATGAAAGGGTTAGCGTTAATTGCCTCTCTCTCTCCTCCCCTGATTTTCATGGTGGTGGGCCCCTCCCTCCCCCTATTCTACAATCAACAGCTCACACGTTTCACATTACGTTAATTACGTAACTGGGATTACGTAGGTGTAGCATTACTCGTCCTAAGAAAACCCAACTGAGCCAACCTCCCAGCATATCGTGCGGGAAAAGACCCGGCCGCGTTGTTTTAGTCGGGATTACCGGATTGCTAGTAGCAGTATCAATGGATCGCGCGAAGCAACAGATTTTTTTTGAGGGGGCTAAGCACCTAGTTTAAAAGGAAAAAATGCGGTACACTTACAGCACTCATGTCACGGTCGCATTGCACCCCGCACACGTTCGGTCCTGCACACGGCTCATGCAAACGGAACGCGCTTCGACTTGCCTCTTCACTAACACATGGGACTCCACTTGGAGAAACCGACCATGCGCCAAACTCCCCCCGCCCACCGTGTGAAAATCCTCCCCCCCCACACCCAAAAATTCCCCCCAAATCCGATTCAACCGCCCTTCGGCCAACTAGCGAATAATATTCCCCAAACCCCCTCCCCCCTGTCCCCCTCCACTCCATTCGCTCCGCCAAAGCCACCCTCCTCGCCGCGCCGATACGTCGTCGCCGTGGTTCGGCAATCCTCTCGCTCCCACAGTACGCTCTCGTAGACTGCCGTCCTCTAGCCGCACCGCCACCTCTGGCTACGTTCTTGTGGAGGCGGACGACGGTCAGCGCCGCCACCGCTGGCAACATTCGTGTGGAGACGCACGGCGGTCAGCTTCTCCCATGGTACACACATTCTAGACTGAGGCCCCGTTCATGTCGGTGTAGCGCTGAATGTTAGCTGATAGACGCTGTTAATCTCACTGTTTGCCAAAGTAGTTTACTGTCAGTATGCTCAGCTTAAGAAGCTTCCTTGGCCTGTTCTGCACTCAATCTGCTTAGCTGAGATGGCATGCCAAGGCCGATTAGTTGCTAAAATATCCTGCCATATATTTATTGTGACGTACATTGCCATGGTCTAGTAGCCAATCTTTTAGCTGAAATAGCTCTACACCGTTTTATACTCGATCTTTGTTGCTGCGATGGCCTTCGATAGTTCGATGGCTGTGTGCTCGGCCACATTGACTGCTGAAACAGCCTGCCATAATTTGGCACTCAAATCTGTTTGCTGAATTAGCTTTACATATATTCCATTACTTAGATCTGCTCGTCCAAATATCTTGCCATAGCTTTAGACATCGACCTAGGTATTTTTTCTGGACTTCATAAAAAAGCATATATGTTTTTCCTGTAATATCTAGTAGAAGAACTAATTTGTATGTCTAACAGATGGACAGGACTTGGATAACTTCTGCTCGAAGATTTTTCGCTGCATATGTCCAGGGGGTTGAAAACTTCATGAACTTTATCAGAGCTGAGTACGGTGGTCCGAAATCAGATGTGCTCTGCCCGTGTAGCAGTTGTATGAATTCAGTTACAAGACCCCAGTCAACTATGCAAAATCATCTACACTTGTATGGGATGTTGGTCACATATACTAGGTGGATTCATCATGGTGAAGCTGTGAATGTCAATGTTATTGACTACGTGGAAGCAGCAGATCACCATCTTGATCTGCCTGATGCTCAGGTGGAAGAGGAGGAGGAGGGGGTGGTGGCGGAGCCAGTGAGTTTGACCAACATTGAAACAATGCTACAAAATGCTCGTGCATTCCGTGAACTTTCACCCGCAGAAGAAAAATGGTGGGCCCGCATGTTGGAACAATGCAACGTTGCTGTCACCCAAGGAAATAAACTGTCAGTATTCTCAACTATGGCCACCTTTCTTCAGGTGAAGACATCTGAGCAGATGACCAACAAATCATTCAATGCGATGTTGGCTGCTTTCCGCGAATCTTTGCCAGATGCGTCTGAGCTGCCACACACCTATAGTAAAATGAAGAATTTCCTTCGTGTAGTTGGAATTGGATATGATATGATCCATGTTTGTAAGAATAATTGTGTTCTGTTCCGGAAGGATTATGCCAACTTAAGTGAATGCCCAAAATGCAAATCATCAAGATGGAAAGATGGCGATGCTGTGAAGAGGATTCCTCATAATGTTCTAAGATATTTTCCAATTACACCAAGATTGCAGAGGTTGTTTCATGATGCTAAAACAAGACAGGATGTACTGTGGAATTCTAGGAACCAGGAGTACAGAGATCAGAATGTAATGAGCCATCCATCTCATGGTAGCGAGTGGAAAAGCTTCAATGATAAACATAAAGAGTTTGCTGCTGACCTGAGAAACATTAGACTTGACTTAGTTTCAGATGGATTTAACCCATTTGGCCACCAGAGCGCCACATATAGCATGTGGCCAGTGCTTGTTATCCCTTACAACATGCCTCCAAATGTCCGCACCAAAGAATCAAACTACATGATGGCCTTGCTTATCCCAGGTCCAAAAAGTCCTGGGAAGGATTTTGATTTGTTCATGGAGCCTCTTGTGGAGGAACTTCAACAGCTATGGAAGGGTGTTCTCACTCGAGACCTATATAGCATCCCACCAACTGATTTCTTTCTGCGTGCTGCTATAATTTGGTGCATCCATGATTATCCGGCTTTGGGCACTATGTCAGGGCGAACGACACATGGTTACAATGCATGTGTTCGCTATGACAGGAATCCGCTGTCATACGCAATACTTAGCAAGATTTGTTACATTAGACACCACCGTTTCCTTGCCAAGGACAAGTCGCATCCCAGAAAATACCGAAGACATGTGTTCAATGCAAAGCATGAAAACCGTGATGCGCCAAAGAGGTTCACCGCCGATGAGTTGCAAGTGGAATTAGAGAAGGTCAGGCATATTACACCAGCAAACCATCCTGGTAATGGTAGCGGGAAAAGGAAGCGTGGCAGGGTAGAAGAGAGATTATTGTTTACCCGCAAGTCCACTTTGTGGGACTTGGAGTATTGGAAAGATTTGGATCTGAGGCATAATCTTGATGTGATGCACATCGAGAAAAATATATGTGACAGGATTATCGGCACACTTCTTAATATTGAAGGCAAGATGAAAGATACCTTGAAATCTAGGATTGATTTGACACACTTGGGTATCAGAAAGGATTTGCAGGTGCAAGATGAAGATAAACCACTGGATATGGCACCAGCTGTGTACGTCTTGGACAAGGTAAAAAGAAAAGAATTCTGCGAGGTCCTGTCACGTGTGAGATTCCCACATGGATTTGCTTCCAACCCTGAAAGGAGAGTCAGTGCAGATGGAAACAAGGTACAAGGGTTGAAAACTCATGACTGCCATGTCCTACTTCAAAGGGTTTTACCTGTTATCCTTAGAGGATTGGGCCGCCCTGACTTATACAGAGTAGTTGCAGAGTTGGGACAATTCTTCAGGGAACTCTGCAGTAGGAATATCAGGATAGATGCTTTGGAGCGTCTTAGAGATAAGATACCAACTATCCTATGCGACCTTGAGAAGATATATCCTCCAGCCTTATTTGATGTGATGGTGCATTTGGCTGTTCATCTACCTAATGAGGCACTACTTAGAGGTCTAGTACAGTATGGCTAGATGCACCCTATTGAAAGGCGGCTAGGCACTTCAAAGGGCTATGTTAGGAACAGAGATAGATCCGAGGGTTCCATTGCAGAGGCCTACATTGCTACAGAAGCGTTGACATTCTGCTCAAAATACATTGAAACAGCTGATCAGCTTAGCAAAGAGGTGGGTGAAGACAATCCCGGGCTCAATGTTTTCGATTATTCTGTTCGAGTTATAGGGAAGAGTCGACAAGAGGACAAACCTAAAGATTTGGACAAAATGGTTTGGTATGTGTTGAATAACTGTCCTGAGATACTACCTTATATCAAGTAAGTGTAGTATTGCAGCTTATACATCGTAATCTACTAAACTTGCAGCACATTCTTATATATTTAGATGTTTGACGCGATCACTATGTTGTGCAGCATCTACAAAGAGGAGTTACTGCCGCAAAATCCAAGAAATATTAACAAACTGGTTATGGCAGGATTTGCGAAATGGTTCAAGAACCATGTAAGCTTTTGAAGTGCACTGTCAGTTTTTTTAATATATTGAGTACATAAGATGATCAGCTTGTTTATTTTCTAACCATAGGGTAAGAAGATGCGGGAGGATGGGCAGGGAGTTGATGATGCCCTTTACTCACTAGCAATGGGTCCTGATACTCGAGTAAGACATTATGAATCTTGCGTTGTTGGAGATGTGCGCTACAACACCCTTGCACGAGACGAAGGCAGGAAGACACAAAACAGTGCCATCATGAGCACGGATACGTACGACAAATAGACAACTGAAATATATGCTAACATAACAGACATTATTCAGTTGCAGCATATCTCCAGTTTCGAGGATCATCGATGTGTGGTTCTGTTGTGCTGTCGTTGGTATAACTTGTTTTCCAGGATCGCAAAACCCAAAGCTGATGATTATTTCAAATCCATCAATGTCAAGTCGGCGTACCAGACCAACGAGCCTTTTATTTTTGGAAATCAAGCAACACAGATATTTTTCTTGGAAGACACATTTGCACATAGCGATGACTGAAGAGTATTGCAAAGGTTTGAGCAGAGGAATTCGTTTAATGAAGTTGCACAACAAGATGATGCTTACACTGCTCCTGATGTACAAGATAACACAAATGTTCCTAATATCTTTGAGAACCATCACGTCAATGACGCCAGCGAAAAGATTGTCTGTCGTGCTGTGGACATACAAGAGTGGATCAACAAGAAGCCAACGTTCGAGGACGTTGAGGACGAAGAAGAAGATGACACCATGGGGAATTACGATTCAGATTGATACACATGGCGAAGATGTTGACGCTGCTGCTGCAGATGATGATTACATTGCTTTTGTCGTATTTGCCTATCAGAAGACGTTTTTTATCTACTATGTGAAATTGTGTTTGCTATGACAACTCAAACCTGATTAACATGTTGTTTAGTATTTTGCTGTGAGAACATCACTTGTTATGTATGTTGATTTGTGTTTGGTGATTGTATAACAACTAAAACATGATGACATTGTTGTTTAGTTGTCCTCATATTTGGCTGTGAAACTTGAATTTGATGACATAGTTTGTTGTTGGACTGCAATTTGCTCGACGTCTTCGAATGAGAACAAAGCTGACCCGACAGGGCCTCTGCTATTTATTTATTTATATGAGCAAAAGGGGATACCCCCTGATTTCCCTTAATAGAAATCATTAGATGTTCGCAACACTACGCCCAGCCTGCTACACAGGTTTCATTCATTACTAGTTTCAGCAAAGTGCTCACGTCGTAGCCACTGAATACATCACGAGTGCTACATACACTGCAAATAAAGAGACAATCATCCTACAGAGCACATCTATTTTGCCCATTATCTTCACAAGCTCTTTCATCTCCTCATTGCTGTCAAGGCCGTTCAACAGCTGTTGCTTGGCCATGATCAGAGGAACTGCATCTTTAAGCTTCTGCTCTACATCTTCCTCTTCTGCCGTTCCTTCAGTTACTTGTCCAACACCCCAACCTGCTGGTATTGGGATTCCTCGGCTAACCAAATAATCAACGTAGTTGCATTCCCCCACATCAGAAACTTCCCAGAAATACAAATCACACGAATCTTCCCTTTTCTGCACGAATCAAATTGGTAGATCATCAACCAAACTATTAAAAAATTAGCAACTGAAAGCAGCAGAACAACACTTAAACATATTATTACCCCATGATTCGGGCATTTGTAGAAGACTCGGCCAGGGTTGCGGATTGTAGTTTAGACGCGATAGATGACTCTGCGTGATTTGCAGCAGTGGCACCACACCAACGGCAGCAGGTTGTGATGAGCATTCGGCTGCGGTGTGCGTGCCGGCGAGGGTGGGATGAGACCCACAGGCGATGGTACGGGCTGCGACTTGGCGCATATCTGGTTGTTGCCTACTGAAGAGCAGGTGGACGAGCAGCCAACAGACATGGTTGCTACGGCCAGAGCTTCTGATGCTAGGTAGAGTAAGTAGAGAAGAGGAGAAGCGAACGTTGGATATGTCAATTTCATTACTTGCAGAGTAGCATAGCACAATATATAGGCATAGTCTAGGTTTGGATTCGCACCAGCTACATGAGCACGTCTTTCTTTTTTCTAAAACTCGGTAACGTCTCATTACTGGTACACTAGCTTGTTCTGTACACCTTCCCAAGTCTTTGATTTTCTTTCCCTTTTTTGCGAGGAAGGAAGGAGGACAAAATTGAGAGTTCCTGGGACTCGAACCCAAGACCTCTCGGTTGAAAACCAAGGGTGCTAGTCACTTATGTGGCGAACGTTCCCTGTGAGGAGGACGGCAGACGAACACATTTTCCTCGTAGTTTTCTTCCTATATATAAAAAAGTATGCTACTTGGTGTCCGCTTAGTCAACAAACGATTGTGCCAACCTTGATCGTTGGATTGACATTCAACGTCTATTGCGTTTCTCCAGTCTCTTCTTCCTCGAGCCGCCAAAGCCACACCAGCGCCGGCGGGACCGCCTGCTCCCGCCTCCCACGGCTGGTTGTGATCTGCCCCGGCTCTTGTTCGTTCCTGTCCGAGGCCTCACCATCGTCCTCCGCCTTGGTTCGCTCGCCGCGGTGCCGCCCTCCGGTGTTGTCAAGATGGTCAACAACCGAGAGGAATAAGGACATGACTGTACATGGTGAGGATGACAGTAGGGACCCAGCAGCGCGCGCAGTAATTTTGTTTTTTCGGGACGGAGAAGGGTATCAACTGGGTTGTGCGGGACCCGTGGCCCGTCTAGTCCAAGCTTTTATTTCATATGTTTAGCACATGACCAGCCCAGTTTGGTTTTTTTCCTTTCTAAAAATTGCTAGCCAGCTATTTTGTTTTTTGCAGAATAACCAACGTAGGCTACTTACTTTTCTACGCCCTGCTGGGCCAGAAATCTTTCAAGACAAGGAGGGATGCATTTTGCCCAGAAAATGGGCCATAAGTAATAATAAATGGGCTATAAGTAATAATAAATGGGCTGTAAAATGAAAAAATACAGCAAACAGACAATTAGTTCCAAAATACTGTTTTCTTTCGGATTTTGATATTTTAATTTTCATTGTTTTTCTGCGGGTAAAATTTCATTGAATTTAAATTAAGGTATATTTAGATTTAAAATTAATTTGAATCTGGCTAGAAATTTTGGGCTGTATGCTGTTTGGGACAGATTTGGAGGCTGACTTGTGGGTCTACTAGGTTGACGTGTACTTTGGCTTTGTCAACTTAGTCCACAAACGATTCTAGCAGCCGCCCAAACCAGCTCCGGTGGGACTGCCTGCTCCCGCCTCCCGTGGCGAGCTGTGCTGCCGCACAGGCCGCACCGCCCCACCCTACTTCATTGCTGGCCAGGCCATTCCTCTACTCACCCACACCTCCTGTTATTCTCCGGCGACGGCAGCCGGACCAGTAAACCCTCGTACTCCCCACCGCGTGGGCAACCATTGCGGAGTCTTCCCCGGCTCTGTGTCGTTCCCTTCCTAGGCCTCGTCGTCCTCCACCGCCATGGTGCTCTCGGCGCGGCCTGGTCAACTTGCTCAACGAACGACTTCCATCGGCCATGGACTGTACGCGCAAAATAATGATTCCTCCACATGACAGCTGGGACCCACCGGAAGGGCCTCTGTATTTCGTGAAAAAAACGTTCCCCCCACTGACATGTCGGACCCACCAGCTATATCTTCGCACGCAAGGAAGTTCCTCCTTATTACGCACAAAAAAATGAATACCCCCTGCTAGCTGGGACCCACCATAGTGGGAGGATGACTTGTGGGCCAACAAAGTTGATGGGGACGGAGGGCTTTGTCAACTTAGTCAATATGAACGATTCTAGCTCCAGTGACCGTACGATGTCCATCCAACGGCTGTAGTGCTTCTTCAACCTCTGGTCTTCTTGCTCCAGCCGACCAAAGCAGCGCCGGTCGTGCTGCATGCTCCTTCCTCCCGTGGCTGGCTATGCCGCCGCGGAGGCCTCACCGCCCCCTACTATTCCCACCGCTGGCCAGGCCCTGCGGCGACGGCAGCCTCACACCGCAGCCAAACTAGTGAACCCTCGTACTCCTCTCCACGCGGGCTTCCACTGCCACGTCTTCCCCGGCTCCGCATTGTCCCCTTCCTGGGCCTCGCCGTCATCCACCGCCGGGGCGCTCTCCGTGCGACATGGTCAACGTAGTCAAGGAACGACTTCCATCGGAAGAGTACTGTACGTGGAGAGGCTGACAGCTAGGTCGACAGCCACATCCCAGTTTTTTTGTTATTTACCAAGTAAGTCGCTTTATCAGGCCTGTTGGGCTGCAAATCTTTCAAGACGAGGAGAGCTTTCATTCGGCTGGCCGAGAAAATGGCCCATCAGTAATGAGAAATGGGTTGTACATTTTTAAAACACATCAAACCGGCAATTAGTTTCAAATATCTTTTTTTCATTTCAAGATTTTAAATTACATTAGTTTTTATGCGTGGAGAATTTGTTAGATTTTATATTGATATACAGTTATTTTTAAAATCAGTTTGAATGGGAGTCGAAATTTCGGGATTAAAAATAGTTCGGACCGCACCGAAATATGCAAAATTTCGTATAAGTTTTTTAAACGTGGCCACAATTTGGGCTATAATGCTAACAAAAAGAAAATGGGCTCCAAAAAAACCTTAAGAATTAGCAAATGGGCTAAAAAATTATTAGAAATAATGGCAGATGGGCTGTATGCTGTTTTCCACAGATTTGAGGCTTTCCTAAAAAAAGGTTGACGCACAAGTAGTGACTGTTGGATGTCCATCCAACGCCTGTCGTGCTTCTTCAATCTCTGCTCTTCCTACTCCAGCCGCTCAAACAAGCACCGGCGGGACTGCCTGCTCCCTCCTTCCCGCGGCCGGCTGTGCTACCGCGCAGGCCTCACCACCCCACCGTACTCCCATTGCTGGCCTAGCCATCCCTCTACTCACCCACACCTGCTGTTATTCTCCGGCGATGGCAGACGAACCAGTAAACCCTCGTACAGTCATACTCCCCTCCGTGTGGGAAACAACTGCCAAGTCTTCCCTACCTCCATGTCGTTCCCTTCCTAGGCCTCGCCGTCGTCCACCGCCCTGGTGCTGTTGGCGCGGCCTCGTCAACGTGGTCCACGACCGACATGGATCTGAAGTGGACTATACGTGGAGAGGCCGATAGCTGGGTCCACGGCAGCACGCAAGGAAATGCCTCCTTATTACGCACAAAATAATGATTCCACCACCTGACATCAGGGACCCACCGAAAGGGCCTCTGTATTTCGCAAAAAAAAACGTTACCGCCGCTGACAGCTCGGACCCACCAGTTATATCTTCGCACGCAAGGAAGTGCCTCCTTATTACGCACAAAAAATGAATACTCCCCCTGTTAGCTGGGACCCAGTATAGTTGTAGGCTGACTTGTGGGCCTACTAAGTTGACGGGGACGGAGGGCTTTGTCAACTTAGTCAATATGCACGATTCTAGCTCCAGTGACCATACGCTGTCCATCCAACGGCCGTAGTGGTTCTTCAACCTCTGGTCTTCTTGCTCCAGCCGCCCAAACCAGCGCCGGTCGTGCCTCGTGCTCCTGCCTCCCATGGCCGGCTGCGATGCGGCGGAGGCCTCACCGCACCCTACCACTCCCACCGCTGCCAGGCCATCCCTCTACTCACCCACACCCCCTATTACTCTGCAGCGACGGGAGCCTCACACCGCAGCGAACCAGTGCCCTCGTACTCCTCTACATGTGGGCATCCACTGCCGCGTCTTCCCCGGCTCTGCGTCGTCCCCTTCCTAGGCCTCACCATCGTCCACCGCCCTGGTACTCTCGGCGCGGCGTGGTCAACATGGTCAAGGAACGTCTTCCATCGGACGTGAACTGTACGTGGAGAGGCTGACAGCTAGGTCCACGGCCGCAGCAAGGAAGTGCCTCCTTATTACGTGCAAAATAATTATTCCTCCACCTGACAGCGGGGACCCACCGGATGGGCCATCGTATTTCGCCCCCTGACTGCTGGGACCCACCAGCTACATCTTCGCACGCAAGGAAGTGCCTGACAGTCGGGACCCACCTGGTCGAAGCGTACGTAGCATTGTCATTCTGGTCGCGAACGTGTACGTACATATATACTGGTGGATGTAGAGACATGCACGTGTCATAGTAGACGCGACCAGGGTGCAAGAAAGAAAATACGGCCATGTATGTGTACATATGGGCGGGGTCTCGAATGCCTACTCGCGCATACATACGGCGAGGGCTCGTTGACATGGCTGGGTCGGAACGGAGAAACAACGTCGTCGTCGTGTTCATGGGGAGGCAATGGAATGCGTCGTGTTCATGGGAAGGCAACGGAATGCGTCGTGTTCATGGGGAGGCAATGGAATGTGTCGTGTTCATCGGGAGGCAACGGAACGCGTGGGAGCCAACCGGCTGGGTCGGAACGGAATGCGTGGTCGTGTTCATCGGGAGGGCTTGGACGGAACAGGCGATGGAAACGAGCCTTGGCATACCGCACAACGGAGGAAACGGACCTCCTAAGTTCGGAACGGGGTCTTGTTGATCAGGAGGGGTCTGGTGTTCCGCAAAACGGAGGAAACGGACCTCCTACGATCGAAACGGGGGTCCTGTTGATCGCGATGGGTGTGGCGTACCGCAAAACGTAGGAAACGGACTTGTGTTGGAGCGCTACGGTCGAAACGGGGGTCTTGTTCATCGGGAGGGGTGTGGCGTACCGCAAAACGGGACTCCACGGGATACTGTTCATCTCCACTGTCGACCCCCTCCAGCCTCCACGAGCTACTGTTCATCCACCGTCGACCCCCTCCAGCCTCCACCTGTGACTATTCATCCACTGGCTCCTGTTCATCTAGCCTCCACCGCGCGCTACTCCACTGGCTACTATTCAACCAGCCCTCTCCATGGGCTCTTGTTCAACCACCCCTCCACGGGATACTGTTCATCCTGCCCTCCATCGTCTTCTGTTCATCCTGCCCTCCACGGGGTGGTCCTGTTCATCCAGCCCTCCACGGGGTCCTGTTCATCCAGCCCCAACTGGCTCGATCGATCGGGGTCCTGTTCATCCACCCCACCGGGAACTGTTCATCCAAAGCCTCCCGCAACGCTCACTGTTCATCCTGAGGCAGCAATGATCGGTTTCAGTTAGCAGCAGTAGCGAAGGAATCGCTCGATCAGGTTCAGTTAACAGCCATCAATCAATCGCTCGGGTTCAGTAATGCGTAGCATGCAGTGCAATCGCTCGGGTTCAGTTAGAGCCCAACACCTCGCTCGGATTCAGTTAGAGCCAACGCCTCGCACACACGCGCGTACGCGTACGAGAGAAACGCGCATCGCTCAGCCCCCAACCTCCCACCGTAACCGGGAACTCCCTGAAATTTTCCTCGCCCTCGCTTCTACCACGGTTTTTTCGTCATGGACGGCCCAAAGAATGTCATGCAGCTGCGTCTCCGGCCCGCCCAGGACGAAAAGCCCAGTTTCTGTCATGATTTTTTGCCATAGAAGTAGGAGCCCACCACATCTATGATGATACCGGGTTTTGTCACAATTATCATCATAGAAGTGTCATATGTATAACAGAAAAAAAATTGTTCGGCCCAAAATGTCACGGATGTGTCTTTTTTTGTAGTGCTGGCTATTTTTTTTTGGGAGGAAGAAGTGGTGGCTAGGATAAGTGAAGGGGACCCACGTGGGGTCCACGAGGCAGGGGCGCACCCTCCATCCTCTTGGGCACGTGGCTGCTCCCCTGCTGTGTTCTCAGTGCCAGATATTCTCAATTATTCTAGAAAAAAATCATATTTAATTTTCAGGGCATTTGGAAAACTTTTATTTTCAAGGTATTTTTTATTGCATGGATAATTTAGAAAACAGACAGAAAATACTTTTTTTCTTTATTTAATATAAATAACAGAAAGTAAAAGGAGGGTACAGAGAGTTGTGCTTTCTAAATTCATCCATCTCATGCTCATCAAATGAAATCCACTAACAAGGTTGATCAGGTCCTGTTAACAAACTCATTTCGAATAACATGAAACTGGAGAATTTTCGAATAACACTAGGTTACCTCAATGGGGATATGCTCATCCCGAACAATAAGAATGTCATATTTCTTCTTGACAGTAGGAAGAGGAAATTCAAAACCTCCAATAGTGATTGTTGAAATTTTTCCAATAGAATTGATACTGTGGACTTGAGGTTGTTTCCCCAGAAAGTGTATCATATGCTCATTACCATTAACATGAAAAGTGACATTGCCTTTGTTGCAATCGATAACAGCCCCTGTAGTATTCAAAAAGGGTCTTACAAGAATAATAGGCATACTATCGTCCTCGGGAATATCAAGAATAACAAAGTCCATTAAAATAGTAACGTTTGCAACCACAACAGGCACATCCTCACAAATACCGACATGTATAGCAGTTGATTTATCAGCCATTTGCAAAGATATATTAGTAGGAGTCAACTTATTCAAATCAAGGCTACGATATAAAGAGAGAGGCATAACACTAACACCGGCTCCAAGATCACATAAAGCAGTTTTAACATAGTTTCTTTCAATTGAGCATTGTATAGTTGGTACTCCTGGATCTCCAAGTTTCTTTGGTATTCCACCCTTAAAAGTATAATTAGCAAGCATGGTGGAAATTTCAGCTTCCGGTATCTTTCTTTTATTTGTAACAATACCTTTCATGTATTTAGCATAAGGGTTCATTTTAAGCATATCAGTCAAACGCATACGCAAAAAGATAGGTCTAATCATTTCAGCAAAGTGCTCAAATCCCTCATCATCCTTTTTCTTGGATGGTTTAGGAGGAAAAGGTATGGGTTTCTGAACCCATGGTTCTCTTTCTTTACCATGCTTCCTAGCAACGAAGTCTCTCTTATCATAACGTTGATTCTTTAATTGTGGGTTATCAAGATCAACAGCAGGTTCAATTTCTACATCATTATGATTGCTTGGTTGAGCATCAACATGAACATCATCATTAACATTATCACTAGGTTCATGTAAATTACCAAATTGTGTTTCAGCATCAGAAATAGAAGTATCATTGGGAGACTCAGGTGTGTCAACAACAGGTTCACTAGAAGCATGCAAAGTCCTATCATTTTTCTTTTTCTTCTTTTTAGACAGACTAGGTGCATCAATATTAGTTCTCTGAGAATCTTTCTCAATTCTCTTAGGATGGCCCTCAGGATACAAAGGTTCCTGAGTCATTTTACCACCTCTAGTCATAACTCTAACAACATTATCATTCTTCTTATTATTTAATTCATTGAGCAAATCATTATGAGCCTTAAGTATTTGTTCTACTTGAGCGGTGACCATAGAAGCATGTTTACTAATAAGTTTAAGTTCACCTTCAACACTAGCCATATAATCACTCAAGTGTTCAAGCATATCAGCATTGCATTTCAATTGTCTACCAACATAAGCATTGAAATTTTCTTGTTTAACCATAAAGTCATCAAACTCATCCAAGCATTGGCTAGCAAACTTAGTAAATGGAATTTCACATTTATCAAACCTATAGAGATAATTTACCTTTACTACCTGTGTCGGGTTATCAAGACCATGTATTTCTTCAATAGGTGGTAAATTCTTAACACCTTCAGCTTTAATACCTTTTTATTTCATAGATTTCTTTGCCTCTTGCATATCTTCAGGACTGAGAAATAGAATACCCCTTTTCTTTGGAGTTGGCTTAGGAGTTGGTTCAGGAAATGTCCAATTGTTTTCATTAGTCAACATATTATTCAATAACAATTCAGCTTGATCAACAGTTCTTTCCCTAAAAACACAACCAGCACAACTATCCAGGTAATCTCTGGAAGCATCGGTTAGTCCATTATAAAAGATATCAACTATTTCATTTTTCTTGAGAGGATGATCAGGCAAAGAATTAAGTAATTGGAGAAGCCTCCCCCAAGCTTGTGGGAGAATCTCTTCTTCAATTTGCACAAAATTATATATTTCCCTTAAGGAAGCTTGTTTCTTATGAGCGGGGAAATATTTAGCAAAGAAGTAATAAATCATATCCTAGGGACTACGCACACAACCAGGATCAAGAGAATTAAAACATGTTTTAGCATCACCCTTTAATGAGAACGGAAAGAACTTAAGGATAAAGTATTAGCAAATTTTCTCATCATGAGTAAACAGGGTGGCTATATCATTCAATTTAGTAAGATGTGCCACAATGGTTTCATATTCATAGCCATAAAAAGGATCAGATTCAACCAAAGTAATCAACTCAGGATCGACAGAGAAATCATAATCCTTATCAGTAATAAAGATAGGTGAAGTAGCAAAAGCAGGGTCATATTTCATTCTAGCATTCAAAGACTTTTCTTTAAGCTTAGCTAATAATTTTTTAAGATCAGATTTATCATTGCAAGCAAGAAAGTCTCTAGCAGTTTCTTCATCCATAACATAACCCTCATGCACAACAGGCAATTCATATCTAGGGGGAGAATCTTCATCATCACTTTCATCAATATTATCAGTTAAAATAATTTCATTCTCTCTAGCCCTAGCAGGTTGTACATCAAGAAATTCACCGAGTGGCACAATATTATCAAGCATAGAAGTAGTTTCATCATAAGTATCATGCAAAGTAGAAGTGGCATCATCAATAACATGCGACCTGTCAGAATCAATAGCATGTGTAGGTGTCCCAAGTTTACTCAAAATAGAAGGTGAATCAAGTGCGGAGCTAGATGGCAGTTCCTCACCTCCCCTCGTAGTTGAGGGAAAAATATTGGTTCTTTGATCTTTCAAGTTCTTCATAGTGACCAGCAGATATAAGTCCCAAGTGACTCAAAGAATAGATCTATGCTCCCCAGCAACGACGCCAAAAATAGTCTTGATAACCCACAAGTATAGGGGATCGCAACAGTTTTCGAGGGTAGAGTATTCAACCCAAATTTATTGATTCGACACAACAGGAGCCAAAGAATATTCTCAAGTATTAGCAGCTGAGTTGTCAATTCAACCACACCTAGAAACTTACTATCTACATCAAGGTATTTAGTAGTAAAGTAATATGATAATAATGGTAACAGTAGAAAAAGTAATATTTTTGGGTTTTATAGTGATTGTAACAGTAGCAACGGAAGAGTAAATAAGTGAAGAACAATATATGAAATGGTTGTAGGCATTGGATCGGTGATGGAGAATTATGTCGGATGCGATCGACCATGCAACAGTTATAACATAGGGTGACACTGAACTAGCTCCAGTTCATCAATGTTATGTAGGCATGTATTCCGAATATAGTCATACGTGCTTATGGAAAATAACTTGCATGACATCTTTTGTCCTACCTTCCCATGGTAGTGGGGTCCTATTGGAAACTAAGGGATATTAAGGTCTCCTTTTAATAGAGTACTGGACCAATGCATTAACACATAGTGAATACATGAACTCCTAAAACTACGGTCATCGTCGGTAATGGTCCCGATTATTGTCACTTCGGGGTTAACGGATCATACCACATAATAGGTGACTATAGAATTGCAAGATAGGATCAAGAACTCACATATATTCATGAAAACATAATAGGTTCAGATCTGAAATCATGGCACTCGGGCCCTAGTGACAAGCAATAAGCATAGCAAAGTCATAGCAACATCAATCTCAAAACATAGTGGATACTAGGGATCAAACCCTAACAAAACTAACTCGATTACATGATAAATCTCATCCAACCCATCACCGTCCAGCAATAATACGATGGAATTACTCATGCACGGCGGTGAGCATCATGAAATTGGTGATGGAGGAAGGTTGATGATGATGATGGTGACGGATTCCCCTCTCCGGAGCCCCAAAGAGACTCTAGATTGGTCCTCCCGAGAGAGTTTAGGGCTTGGCGGCGGCTTTGTATCGTAAAACGCAATGAATCCTTCTCTCTGATTTTTTTTCTCCTCGAACACGAATATATGGAGTTGGAGTTGAGGTCGGTGGAGCGTCAGGGGGGCCACGAGGCAGGGGGCGTGCCCCCACCCCCGTGGACAGGGTGTGGCCCCCTGACGTGGATTCTTCTTCTAGTATTATTTATATATTCCAAAAATAATCTCCATTGATTTTCAGGTCATTCCGAGAACTTTTATTTCTGCACAAAAATAACACCATGGCAATTCTGCTGAAAACAGCGTAAGTCCGGGTTAGTTCCATTCAAATCATGCAAGTTAGAGTCCAAAACAAGGTCAAAAGTGTTTGGAAAAGTAGATACGACGGAGACGTATCACTGACCCGTTTTTGCCTTTTCTCTTTTGCCTTTTTATTTTTATTTTAGGTTTACTATTTTTCAAATAATGATTTAAAAGAACAATGAACTTTTTCTCAAGTTTGATGATTTTTTTTAAATTTGATGCTTTTTCAAATTGGTTGACTTTTCAAAATTGATAACCTATTTTCATCAATTTTGATGTACTTTTTTCAAATTGCTGCACTTTTTTCAAGTACGTGATTTTTAAGAAAAATCAATAACATTTTTAATACATGATTTTTTTTGTCAAATATCAATGGCTGACCGGTCAACAGGTTAACCACAACCAGTCAAACATGATCGAGCAACCAGACTAGCAGATCGCTTGTGCTTCTTCTTGGGCCACCCCACCAAGAAAGGCGCGTGAGTGGCAGGATGGAGTTCAAGTGCTTGGAGCGACGAAGAGGAGGACCTAAGATCCTATATACCGCATTTTACATCAACTACCAGCTGATGCACACATAGGCTGGCAATTGGGCCGGCCAAACAACAAGATTGCACACTGCAAAAATTGAAAAAAAATCGTAAGCTCGCTTGGGTTTAAAGGACCTCAACTTGCAAACCAGCGGATCTGACAATCTTGGGTAATTAATTTCTTGAGCAATACTGACTAATTTGTAGTGCTGGTTTTAAGAACTATCAACAATGTTCGATCTGAACATTTTCTGAAATTTGAAACGTGATTGTTTGTTTTTGGAAAAGTGAATATTTTTAACCCGTTTTTTCATGTGAACAAAACTTTAGAAACTTGAACATTTTTCTAAAACATGATTTGTCTATGAAAGTGCGTTATATCGACTAGAGGGGGTGAATAGGTGATTTTTACAAATTCATCACTGAGGAAATACTGATTGAAGAATTTGCTAAGTGACGAACTACCAGCAGTGAAATAAGTATTCAGGTGCATGCATAACAAAACAGAAAAAAGTTATCATGAATAAATGAAACATACATAATGCACAAGTAGCGTGTAAATAGGATAAGCAGGAAGCAGACAAAGTGACTGAAGAAATAGGAGTGAGGAAATTGTGGAAGTCTTCAGTTAAAGTCTTCAAACAGTAACAATCATTTTCATCAACACATGAATGAGGAAATGAAAGGGTTGAGGAAATAGAACTAGTAGCTCGGGGAAGACAGTGATTTGGTAGACCAGTTCCAATTGTTGTGACAGTTGTACGTCTGGTTGGAGCGGCTTGCTATTTAAACCTGAAAACACACTATCCCGGACACACAATCCTCACTGTATTCTCCTTGAGCTAAGGTCACACAGACCTCGCCTAATCACTCGTGGTAAGTCTTCACATGTGACTTCCAAACCTTCACAGACTTGGTCACTCGGCGATCCACAATTCCTCTTGGATGCTCTAGACCATGACGCCTAACTGTCTGGAAGATGCATAGTCTTGAAAGGTAACAAGCGTTGGTTCCACATAGGAACAATCTCTTGAGTGATGCTCAATCACTATGGGTTTTAGGTGTTTGGGTTTTGGATTTTCCTCACTGATGATTTTCTCTCAAAGTCCTCGGAGGATCGGATGCTCTCAATGACAAGTGCTAGTTTCTCTCAGAGCAGCCAACCAACTAGTGGTTGTAGGGGGTGGCTATTTATAGCCAGGGAGCAGCCCGGCATGATAATACATAAATGCCCTTGAATGATATGACCATTAGGTGGATAAGATATTTTGGGACAGCTGGCGTGTAGCACAACAACCGTCGGAAATTTGAGCTCTCAAATTTCTCAGGGCTATCATGTTCCTCACTTGTATTTTTTTTACCATGAAGACTGCAGGGCTTGCACCCCACATCATTTTATTAATAAAGCAAACACATACAGGGTTTCCTCAAGGTGAGGAAAGAAATAAAAGAACAGAGAAAGAAAGAAGGAATAAAGGCTATACAGGGGAGGGGTGCACTATACCTATAAATTACAAAGAAACAAAGAAAGCAAATAAGGAACTCTCCTCAAGGAGGAAGAAAATCAATCCACTTAAGAAGGGCGTCTCTAAATTTCTGTTTGATTCTGTGAGAGAGCAGAGTGAGATCATGAATGAAGCTATTCCTCCATGCCCTGAAAGATGGTTGAATGTTCCTGAAAGCTCTATCATCCCTGATCTTCCAAATATTCCACCAGGCCGTGAAAACCACCTCCCAAAAAAAAGGTTTGTTGAAATCCTTCCTTGCATGATGAGCAATTTCCACCATATCATCACCATTTTTCCATTCAATTTGTAGGTAGTTCCATACTCGAGCACTAAAATTGCACTGGAAAAATAGGTGATTTCTGTCCTCCAGAGTTCCAGTCAGACAAAGAACACATTCTGGACCTTCATTAATCCTCCAATGTCTCCTCTAAATCATGTCCTTGGTGTTAACCCTGTCCATGATGACAAGCCAAGAAAACATCTTGGTCGACATAGTACAACAACTTTTCCATATCCACCCCAGGATAGGGTTTGATACCATTGGCTGATAAACAAAATCATAAAACTTTTTTGCTGTATATTCTGATTTCTTGCCATGCCTCCATCCCAAGTGGTCATGAGATTGATTGTCCAAATGGAAAGACCCCATTAAAGAGGAGAGCTATTGCAGTTCTTGGAAGGCTTCTTCAGTAAGAGGCAAGTAGAAAAGGTCCTGAAAAGTACTAGCCTGAATGACTTCCTTGACTGAGAGGTTTTTGTGGATACAAAAAGAAAATAGCCTAGGAAATCGCTCTTGCATAGGAACCGAACTGCTCCCAATTTTCCAATAGTCAGACCAGAACTGCACTGTATCTCCACTATGAACATCAACCGAAGTAACTGCTCTGAAATTATCCATCAACTTGCATACATCTTTCCACCAAAAGGAGCCACAGAGAACAGTATCATGTGGAATCCTTTCAAAATAGTAATAATCCAAAACTAACTGTACCCAGGGCACATCCATCTTGTTATAAAATTTGCTGAGGTGTTTTAGTAAGAGAGCATCATTCTGCAGTCCAAGGTTTAAGATCCCAAGCCCCCCCCCTTTGACTTAGGTCTGCAAACAAGTTGCCAAGCCGCCAGTGATTGTCCCCTTTCCTGACCATATTTCCTCCATAAACACTGCCTTTGGATTCTTTACAATTGTTTTAAAATACCCTGAGGAATTGACAAACTACAAAGGAAAAAGATAGGCAATGAATGACAGAATTGACTAATTGCAATCTGCTCCCTTGGGGCAAGAACCAAGAACTTGTTGGTGGTCCATACAATCCACAAGAGGAAGAAGGTCCACAATTTTGGGCCTGGTGGTCCCCACTGGCAGACCCAGATAGGTAAAAGGCATATTGCCTAATTTGCAACCAAAAAAGGCAGCCAGGTCAGAAGCATCCTGATCACCTACATTGATAGGATACATGGAGGATTTATGGAAATTGATCTGGAGTCCAGTTGCCTGTGTGAAGGAATTCAAAACTGATTTCAGAGCCCTCAATTGACTTATATTCGCATTTAAGAATAGCAGTGTGTCATCAGCATATTGGACCACTGGGAAATTAGGATCATGGGTAGGCAGGGGCCTGCTTATTAAACCTTGTTGGAGAAGATTGTTAATTAAAGTCTGCAAGAGATCAGCCGCAATAACAAATAGTAAAGGAGAAATTGGGTCTCCTTGCTCGACTCCACATTTGCATTTAAAGTGATTACCAGGGACTCCATTCAGAAGGACAGAAGAAGTGCCAGAAGACAGTAACTGCTTGATCCAAACAATCCACCTTTCATCAAACCCTTTTGCAATTAAGATCTTTATGATGGCCTCATGCTGGATAGAATCAAAAGCCTTTTCAAAGTCCAACTTAAGCGAAAGGATGGGCCTTTTAGACTGATTGCACTGATGGATATACTCAAAGGTCCAAGCAAGACAATCCTGGATTGTTCTTGATTTGATGAAACCATATTGATTTTTATGCACACATTTGGTGATTTCCTATTGGAATCTGTTAGCAGCAAGCTTTATAAGGAACTTTAGACCGACATAGGTTAGAGAAATTGGCCTAAAGTCTCCCACACCATCAGGTGTCTGCTTCTTTGGGACCAGGGTGATGAATGCATCATTAAAATTTTCTAACTGCACTGTTCCAGCATGAAACTCTTTAACCAGCTGTATAAAATCAGCAGAAATTATATGCGAACACTTTTTTAAAAAGAGCCCGTTAAAGCCATCAGGTCCAGGGGCCTTATCAATAGGCAAGTCCTTGATAACGTGCTAAATTTCTTTTAATTCAAAAGGTTTTGTGAGCACCTCCAAACCCTAGACCCTGGGTATTAGAGACAATATGTTTGCATCCAAAGAAATGGACTTAACTGTCCCCATTCTATTTTTGAAGGTTGTCAAGAATTCTCTGGCCATTTCCTCATGGTTAGATGTTACTGATCCATCTGACAGCAACAAGCTCGCAACAGAGTTTTTTCTAAATATTTCAGTTGCCATGGCCTGAAAGAATTTGGAGTTTTCCTCTCCCACTTTGATATATCTAATTGTACATATTTTCCTCCAATACAGGTATTGCATGTGAAGCAGATGTTCATGGTGCATTTTAATTATTTTCCTGAAATTAAACTCAGGCCTGGATAAAGATCTCTTATCCTCAAGATTGTCCAACCAAAGAATTACCCAGTTACACTTCTCAATCAACCTTTTGATGTGTGATAAACCTTTCTGCCATTTCTTCAATGCAAACCTCAAAGCTTTCAGTTTGTCCACAATTATTGCCGAAATATGGGTCTTACGAGTGGGGCGAGTCCAAACCTCCTGCACACATTCCATGAAACCAGCCTGATGAATCCAAAAGTTTTCAAACCTGAAGATATGTGCTTTGGGAATTGCTGTACTGAGGGCCACCAGACAAGGAACATGATCAGACGCATTCTTTGCCAAAGGGGTCAGTTGGGTCATGGGATATATGTTAATCCAACTTGCAGAAGTAAAAACCCAGTCCAACTGTTCCAGAAGAGGCCTGTCTTGCATGTTAGACCATGTGAATTTACGTCCTTTTAGAGGAAGTTCTAACAATCCCAAATGGCCAATTATTTCATTGAAAATAAACATATCATTTATATCACCCCCGGGGAGATTCCTATTATCAATGGAACGGATGAAGTTGAAGTCCCCCATTAACATCCACATCTGATTCGGATCAATGTCCTAGTTGTAAATCCAGGAAACAAACTCATCGCTCAACTCACCCTGACATGGACCGTACACATTAACCAGAAACCATTGCTCATTATTATGAACCGAGGTAAATTGCATAACGATAGCGTATGGTTTGACTGCGAGTAGGGTGCCACAGAACATATCAGATCGCCACACTGTTAAGAGGCCCCCAGAGGCTCCACTAGAGGGAGACTCGACAAATTGATCAAACCCTTGAGGACAAACGCTTTTCATGATAGAGCGCGAGCAAGAGGATAACTTAGTTTCTTGCAAACAAAGCACTGAACACTGACTCTCTATCACTTTCTCCCTCACAGAGCGCTGCCTAGCATCTGAATTCAGACTGCGAACATTCCAGCATAGTACTTTCCAACTACGCGTTGTGACACGATTCATGAATAACCTTTGCGTAGAGATGTAATAAGAGTGTGGCACATAATGCCATACCCTTCAAAATAAAGCGAAGTTCAGTACCCTAAGGTGCCACATCCCAGCCCGGACTCAGTTCAACAGTAATAAAAACAGACATAGCCAGCACCCTCAGCCTTGACATATAAAGTAACAGAAAAACTAAGTTGAAGATGCAGACGAGTCCTCCTGTGGATTAGCCATAAGCTTGTCCACCGTTAGAAGCGCAGGATCAACCTCTAGCTCCACCCCACAGCCTGAAGAACATGAAGCGGGGTGTGTGGTGGTGCAGTAGGCAGAGCGTCTTCAGAATCATCCGCAGAAGTGGGCTGGGCCTTGTCCTCCATGGGCTTTGCATGGGAGCGCTTTTTAGATGGCTGTAGAGAAAGTTGCTGAAAGACCACGTATTTGTAACCATCTAACTTTGCCGCGCTTCGAGTGCAACGCCTTAGTGACGTATCAACAACAGGAGTCTTCTTCTTCTCTCTCCGCTTACGAGCAGAGGATTGTTCCATAGAGAATAGAGGTGTTGATTGAACTGATATGGGAACAGCAGAACTAGCAGACTCAACTTCTTCAGAAACAGACTCCGAAACAGCAGGCGGCGCCTCAAATAAAGCTCTGGCCATAGGGCGCTTCTGCATGACAGGTTTTCTGACAGCAGGAACAAGAGGCAGTGAAGCAGTCAAACAACTAATCATCCTTGACTCGTCAAAGGCAATGGACCACGACCTCTTGGAGTAGATGATTGTGCCCATCGGCTTGGGGAAGATAGATCTTGGCACTTCCTTGACAGAGAAATCGAACATAAGGTTTTGGAAAGACCTCTGCCAAATCATATCCAGGGGAAGAGGAGGTCCCGCCACAATGCGTGCCATGCCAATAAATATGTGCTGTTGCTGAATCATAGGGGGATGGTAGGGCACAATGGCAAGCTGATTCTCCGCAAGGATAGGGTGCTGAGGTTCTGGAAGGGCAAATCATGCTGTTGTTGGATTTCAACTTCTTGTTCTTGCTGCTCTACAGAAACAGATCCTTCTATCTGATCAATTACTATTGAAACTTGATCCTGTTCGGGAGTAGCAGGGAGCGGGGCCTACCCATTGTCAGCTTCATCTCCCCACATGGCATTGCCCCAACCAGGTGCTTCGTCATTCACCAGTGGAGGCGGTGGAGCAAGTGGTGCATCATTCCAACCCAGCATTGGGTATGGGGGTAAGACAAACATCAAATTATTAGGAACCAGATTGCCAGGCAATGGGTGAGGGTTTCCATCCAAGGGCATAGGGTCTTCGTCATTTGGCATCTGGTCTACAAAATCCGCGCCAAGAACATAGCAAGCGGAGGTCCAAGATACTTGAGCACCTCCATACTCTGCATAATCACCAAAAACCACATCCCTTGGAACCAAAGGCGTATCTGGGAAACTAGCTTCAACCAAAGTCGGGACAAGATAAGGATATTCACTGTCCCAAGAAATAAACTTTCCAAAAGTGCCTACGGCCTGCGAGATGTATTCAGTGGTGCGGTAATCCAGGGGAATCCCAATGAACATTAACCAACCCTTACAAAAACCGTGTGTTCCTTTGAAATTATCTACCTCATCATGCTTCATAAATCTGAAAAAATGATCATTGCCCAAAGGAAAAGGTGCATGCTGAACCAGGGTATATCTAACTAACGGATCCCTGACTTGAAACAGACCTATCCCATGAAACCACGGCTAAGCAGATCGGACCATAATACCTCTGTTCTGCAGAAACTGGACGACTTCGTCCCACACCGGGCCGAACGGCCCCTCCGGCGCCGGCATCACCTCAGCAACCATGTAGTCCTCATGCCGGTGGGGCAGACGCGTGGCGGGCATGAAGAAGGTGTGTGGAAGCCGACGATCGCCGCCGTCGATGATGAGATGTCCAGGGGGCACAAAGCGCTGTGGATCGAGCTCATAGTTTGCCATAGAAGAGCCAGAAGCTTGTCGGGGGTTTTCTTTGGTTTGGGGTAAGGAAAGATGCAATGGAGGCGGCGGCGATGGGACTGAACAGTCTATCCCAATAACTCCGGCTCTGTTCCCATGAGTAGCAGCAGATTCCAATAAACTCGTTTTTTGTTGCACCGAAATTGGCCTCCAAACCAATTCATTGGAGCGCGCAAAATCATTACAGGCTGGCTAGAGTGACCAGGACGGGAGCAAGCCGTGCAGACTACTCGCCTTACACAAGTCGTTGACATGTGGCCCTTTTGAGAACAAATAGTATAGGTAACCACACAGTCCACCATGTCATCGACCATGGCCTCAAACTGCCTGGATGCCTCCTGAGATGAGGGGATATCTGGACGGTGAAAAGGAGATGGGCTCAAAGGCCCAGAGGCAGTTGGGCTAAGCAGTGAAGGTGGGGTAGCATCCTGACGGGCCTCCAAAGCCACTGGGCCAGAATCCGGGCAAATGTTTTGAACGGGCGACAATCCCGCCTCTGCGCAACTGACGGGCGAGAACTCTGCATGTACAGGGGAAAGGTCATCCAAAACCGGATCAACTACCGGTGAAGCAGATTCCGGCCGGCAAGGGAGTGACTGTACCAAAAACGATAGGTGGACGAACCATCGTCCAACACAAGTCCATGGGTGGCGATGGATGTATGACTACATGTTCATGAGCATGAAGATCATACCCCGCATCTGTCATGAAGTCAATGCACTCTTGCGTAGCCGGATATCTATATCCCTTGCAAGTAGAGTATCGCTCAAACGTGGCAAAAGAAAGCTTTTTACAAGTAGATGTAGCAGTCTTAATAGCTGATCTAACCGGAGGCTTATTCATGGCCAAAAGACCTAAAGATGATCAACACTTAGTAGGACTAACTAGAATCCATTCGGCGTCACATTCCTTCCTCCAGATCCGGAGCTCTCTAATCCAATTAGGCCCCCCATTTCCCCACAAATGAAAATAGCACTTGAACAGATCGCATGCATAGGAACGGAGATCCATAATAAGAAAACCAACTTGCTTGCAAGAGACATGAAAGGCGTAAACCTTATCCTTGATGTGAATAACCTGAAGATCAATTGCTGAACCTCCAATTACTGCCTCCAAAACCGCGGCCACAGAGTCTTCCGAGATTCGAAAGGCATGGCGGCTGAATGAAACCACTAAGATGAATGACCTCCTGTGCCCGAAGGGTGGACCGTATGCCCAGTAGATCTGAAGACCTCTTCTACAAAAACCCTACCCTTGGAGAAATCCAAGCCAAGGGTAGATCCACCAGAGGAGCCCATTCTAGATGGGTATTACCTTGATCCAAAGAGAACGCCAGAACAGATGATCGGAGAGAATCCATAAATTAGTGGAGAACGAGGCAGATCGCCAGAGAGGGTGGGACAGCCGTGGTGGGGGGTGGGAGCGCCATTCTCCAAAAAATACAAATTAGTTGTTCCTCACTTGTAGACAATCCGCACTGGCAAATTCCTAACTCCTCAGTCAGAACAAATTCCTCAAAGACCAGAAGATCTTCATCTCTGTCACTCAAGAAATTGACTGAACTGTATGAGATTTCTAAAGGCTTCACTCGAAGGATTGGGTAGGTGTAGGATTTGAGATGAGCATCGCTTGGAAATCTTTCCTTAGTTTTACCTCGACCCTCTATAACAGTACGGTGTTTCTATGACTCAAGAAGGAGAAAATGAAACTACGAAAACAAAAGTCTTCATGCTTCATAATCCTGGCATCACTATCAAAGTCTTGAAGGTCACACCAATTTCCTCATTTTCAAAGTCTTGAAGAAAACCAGAGTCTTCAAATCAAGACATTCATTTTTAGGGGTCGGCTTTCTTCGTAAATATCAAACTCCTCATAGACTTATAGAACCTATGTACACTCACAAACACATTAGTCCCTTAACCTATAAGTATTCAATACACCAAAATCACTAAGGGGCACCAGATGCACGTACAGTCTACAAAAGTATCAAACATTTTTTTGGAAAAGGGAATATTTTTAAAATTTGTGAAAATATTGAAGAATTAGGAATATTTTTTGAAATTCTAAAAACATTTAAAACTACGAAGAAAAACTGAAAGAGCGAGCATTTTTTTAATCTATGAACAAAATTTGAAAACTGGAATTGCTTTTTGAATTTGTCCACAAAATATTTAAACATGTACATTTTTTGAATCCATAAATATTTTTTAAAACATGATTTTTTTTGAAAAATCAAACAATTTTTTGAAAAATGAGAATTTTCTAAAATTCTCGAACATTTATAAAAAAAGGCAAACAATTTTCAAATCAGTGTGCTAAAATTAAAAGTAGTAAGACTTTTTAAAGTCTTGATCATTTTTTGTAAACACGAACATTTTCTAAATTTGAGAACACTTTTAGAAAATGGGATTAGTTTTGAAATTCTTAAGAAATAGTAAAAACGCAAACATTTTTTGAACTCCGATTAATTTTCGAAACATGAAACATGTTTTGAAAAGTTAGAAAAATATCTGAAATTTTCAAACATATTTTGAAATAAAAATGTAAAAAGAAAAAAAAAAAAAACGCAGTTTAGGAACCTTATACTGAAATTTTTTCTTTTTCAGTTCGCAACCTGAGGTAGAGTCTATGACTTGATCGATCCGTGGGAGAGAGAACCAATCCTTTGAGCACGGCTTTTTGAGGTCGGTGTAGTCAATACATGTGAGGAAGGACATATTCTTATTGCGCACCATGACGAGGTTGGCGAGCCACATTGGCTGTGTGACATTTGTGATGAATCCGAGAGCTAGGAGTCGGGCAATCTCTTTCGTCGTTGGCTTATCGCTTTTCTGTCGCAAAGCGGCGGGGGGGGGGGGGGGGGGCTTACTTGACCAGGCTAGCGTCCTTTCGGACGTTTAGGTTGCCTTGTAAGATCTTTGCGGGACCCTTAAGCTGATAAAAGTCAAGTGTGGATGAGAGCACCAATGGGATTCTGTCACACGAGCGCGGGTGCCGGTGCCGAAACAATTGATCGGATAATAATTTCTTACTTATGACCTAGGAGTGCGTTTTATTTTTTGTACAATCATGGAAATGATGGTGTTCCTTCAATCTTTTTACTTTTTCTTTCCTTGAAAGAACCTGCAGCTCGGCTTGGCAGCTAGTCAATTCTACAAAGTTCTCTCAAAGTTGAAACTGCCCGTTGTGGACTTTAGTTGATTTGGTGACCTGCATGGCTCAGTGTGCAGTGTCATGTCTGCTCCCGAAAATGGTAAGGTGACCATGACCTCTGTGCGCTCATAATAGCCGTCGATTGTGGCACTGCAAAAACTTCAGGAAAGAGAGAATTGGAGCATGGTCCTACCCTATGAACTTCAGAAATACTACTAGCAAAAAGAAAAGAAAAACTGCCGTCAGAATTTAGTTTGTGTAAGAGCAAAATGGATTGTTTCTAGGGAGCCTAAAGAGACAGAGAGACGGTATGCGCATTTGTTGTTGTGTTTTTTACTCACCATAACGGAAATACATAGTCCATAAGAGTATCAAGCATGCCCGAGGGGGGGGGATATCAAGTGATGCGAGAGCTTAGGTGCGCCCATGCTATGAGCTACTGTGAGCCATTCGTTCTGAGATCCAAGGGTTCACGGCCTAGCACCTAGAATTGCGCGCAAATCTTAGATTCGTGGAGGACTTTTTGCAAAGTAGTAGTAGCTCTGCCCGTGGCCATCGGATCTCAGATCCTATGGCTCGCACGAGCTCGTATCATGGGAGAACCAAATATCCCGTGTCACCTAATACTCTCTCCTCAAGCAAGGGTGATAAAGGGATAAAGCGGGCTCATATCATCATCAAGAAACCCATACCGCAATCGAAAAAAGCATCATAGAACAAAAACCTGATAACAAAACTAAGACCTAACAATTTTAGAATTGACAACGATATTTGGCAACTACGTGCCCGTTTACAAATCTACCAAACAAACCTCCCCCACGAGGCTGAGTGTGCTCCCGTGCATGAAGCCGAGCGCGGTACCCTGTGCGAGACCTTGAGATGTAGACAACCGGATGGCCTAACAGAAAAGCCCATGCCACCCGACCCCCACGCTGCCGCATCACCACCATTTTGCCTCTACTTCTTACCTCTCACGCAAGTAAACTCTCCCCCTACCTAGCCTCTCAAATCAACACCCAAACCTACCATAACCTACCATAAACTCGCACAATACCAAGGAGCCAAGAACTCCATATCAGTGGCCTCTTCTCTCTCATCCCCTATAGACATCAATTACCAGCTACAAGACAGGGAAATTACCGGGGATCCGGTGCAAGATTCATCAGGAAATATCACCCCACCCCTAGTAAGAATTCATCCCACTAGTTTGAAAAAATAGAGTTGCAAAAATTTACTACCATGTTTGTACGAAAATTATCACCCCGTAGACACTGCTATTACCAGTATATACATCAAACAGCTCACCCACCCACCCCACCCCCTTGTTTCATTTTTGTGATGATGTGAAAGTAGAAGCCAAAGAAATCAGGATGTTACCCATGTGAAGAACATAGCTAAAAAGGAACCTTTAGTGATCACAAAATCACATAGTTCTAGGATGAAAATGCATTACAATAGGGTAACTTTTAGGTTAGAATGCTAGGTAGAAAAAACTAGAATAGTTTGCATGAAGAAACAAAAGAGGGAAAATACCATTATGTACATGGGAAAACTTATCATCTACTTGTATTAAAGCTACCAAGGAAAAAAGAACGTGGTGTCTTTTGTCGTAGAGGCTCATCTCGTACCGCATATATCCTGAGTGTATATGAGTCGTATCCAAAATTATTGAATGAATGTTCTTCCCTTTGATCCCCATATAAAGAAAAAGCATAACTATGATTCAAAATTTGTGAACATGTGTAATTTCCACTTTTCCATACAAAAAAACAAAAACATTGTATCCAACAATGATACTAACATGCGAACGTAAAAAAACATAAGTAGGAGGTACAAAATGGCTTCTAGCTGGGAAGATAATGCAGAAGGTGCAACGAGAGGAGGAAGAATGGATCAACAAGAAGATGTTGCATGCATGACAAGCAACAATTCTGCCAACCCCAACATCCCGGACACAGGTAGTTTGTCATGTATGCAATTATTACCAGCCTTGATGTTCATGTATTACCATAAGTTATGTAGTTTACCAGTATTCCTGGTTGGAAATGACTAGCATTGATGTTCATATATTACCATGACCAAGTTACATAGTTTACTAGTGTTCTTGGTTAGAAATTATCATCCTTGATTGTTCATAAACTACCATGATCAAGTTATGTAGTTTACCATTGTACTTAGTTTGAAATTACCATACTAGATTATTGGACTAAACTACCAATAGAACAATATGAAAGTTATCAGACATGTGGAGGGGGAAAATTACGAACATGGTGAAGTTATATAGTTCACCATTGTCCCTGGTTTGAAATTACCATACTAGATTGTTTGATTAAACTAACAGGGGAACAGTATGAAAGTTATCAGACACATGGTGGGGAAAATTACTACACACAAGGGACATATCTAGTGAAAGTTATTAGACATGTTGAGTAAAAATTTATCATACACGTTGAGTGTAAATTATCACACACAAAAAAGTAAAAAAGTGTGAAACTATGTTGCATTGCAGGTGCTCGAATGATCAGTGCACACAACAGCTTTCCTAGTGCTAGAACAAATGCAAGCATGTGAGCAGGAAGCACAGGGGAGCAAATAATCAGCAAACCGGCAACTTCAGAATCAGTTGGGATCGACGTTGATCAAGAGGGCAACAACATGGAGGCATATTCCACACCTAAGCCTCCTGTACCAGGACCAAAGTTTGACAGTATGAATAGCGTGCATGACAACTAAAGGGTTTACACGCGCAGGCATGGTTTTGTAGTAATGCAGTAGTACAAAAGAGAGAGGGTGGGTGACCTATAAGTAGGGTGCCCCTAGTTTTTATGACATACGAAACATGACGCGTAGATAAGGAGGAGCTACAGGATGTGGAGAACCCAACCAACATTGTGAAGAAGATGAAAAAAGGGAAGATTGTGAGGACTTAATGTGATGCGCACATGTACGTAACACATGATGATGTGTGGTGGGCTGTCACCCATTTCGAGGACAACCTGTCAGATCATGGGTTTCGGCAAACCCTTGAGGTTCGAACACTCTCGCAACCATCTCTAGGTCTAGCTCACCAAACCCAGCGAACAAGAGACACGAGAGTTTATACTGGTTCGGGCCATCGTTGTGGAGTAATACCCTACTCTAGTGTGGTGCGGTGGATTGCCTTGTAGGCTGAGGATGAACTAGTACAAGGGATGAATAGCCTCCTGTGGAGAGGTGGTCTTTAGCTCGGCGAGCTTGTGTGTGTGAGGATGGTCTCCATGATCTATCCTTTGCTAAGTTTGTGGCTAGTCCTATTTATAGAGGCCCTGGTCGTCTTCCCAAATGTTTAGGCAGGAAGGGATCCCACAACGGCCAATTTTGAAGGGGGACACCTAGTACAAGTTAAACTCACAAAAGGTGGTCTTCGCCTGCCAAAAGCTCTGGTGGTGACGCCACCGTGGGCTGTCCGGTGACCTCCATCCTGCCGTCCTGGTGGTCTTGGTCTTTTTTGCACCGATATGGAAACCTTTGCCTGATGCCTCGGGACTCCTCGCCAGCGCTTTAGCACCAAAGAGGAAACTGGCACCCTGAGCCCGCTGGCGCCCACCTGGCCTTGGTCATCATGGCTCACGTCACGTGAACCTCGTGAGGTGCCCCTTGCATAGATATCTCCGCTCCTCGAGAGCCAGCCTAGGGAGGCCGCCCCGAAGGAGGTCTTGGCGTCATCCGCCTCGGGAGGCTTGGCCCCTCGCGAGGGTCTTGAGTGGTTGCTGGTGAAGATGGGTCATACCAGGCCGCTGGATGAGCCATGCCCTGGGCCACAGGCAGGCAAGTCTGGGTACCCCCGTTCCCCGGACGCCGACAGTAGCCCCCGGACCCAAGGCATGCTCAGACTTGGCTTCGAGTCGAAGCCAAAGGGAAAGTGCGCAGTGCCGCGGGCCCCAATAGCCTGCGGCCTCGATTGATGCATGGCGACTGACGGGACGTGGGCGCCTCCACTTCCCCATGCAGCATCGATTTCTGCCTGGCTAGCCAACCACTGTCATCTACATAGTCCGCCTCCTTTACAGGCTGCATGCTCTGTAGCTCCCTCATCTTCCGGAAGGCAACGGATTTCTTCCCCTGGTCCAATCTGACACCAACTCCCCCTGCCGGCATGGCACCAAGCCGGAAGAAGAAGGGGAAGAAGGAGTCCCATACCTCGGCCCCCACGATGCTGGTCTTCGAGCCCGCCATTGAGCGGTCGGTGGCGCTCAACCAAGAGGCGATGGGCAAGGTGCGCCCGGTGCTTGCCGCCGATTTCAATGAGTGGGGGGGCGACGGTGGCCTGGCCTGATTCCCGCGCCAAAGTTGACAAGACGACCACCGAGGTCCCCATCCATCTTCACGCGCTCTGGGAAGGCCTGATTCCTCCCTTCTACGATTTCTTCAATGCGGTGTTCTCGCATTACCAGATCAATGCACTGCATCTCAATCCCTAATCCATCATCCTCCTTGATGTCTTTGCCTTCGTCTGCGAAGCCATGGTGGGCATTGCCCCTTCCATGGCCTTTCTTCGCCACTTCTTCTCGCTGCACCTGACAGATGCTCTCCAGCGCTCAGGGTGTGTATCCCTTCAGGCCCTCGCGACAACGACCAGCTCGGGGATCGACTTCTAGCTCTCGCTGGTCGTCGGAGGATTCAGGAAGCGGTGGGTGTTTTGGACGTTGGCGTGCGCAACCCCCAGCTGCCGCTCCCATGGATTCCAGCTGCTCCGAGCTCCAGATGGGGGGACGCAAAGCTCACCGATCGGTGGCCCGCCCATGTCTGGCACCGGCTGGCCAGGCTGAAGGACCTCGGAGTGACGGCGCCCATAGTGGTGAAGGAGTTCATCCGGTGTCGCATCGCTCCGCTTCAGCGCCACTCCCGGCAAATGTGGACCATCTCCAGCTATGGGGACTGCATGAGGCTTCAGGCTCCGGCTCTTCCTCCTGAGGCGCGGCGCACGGTGCTCGAGCTCCTGATGGGTGACCCGATGCCAGCGAACCAGCCGAAGGAGGGCTGTCTTTTGTACTGCTGCTCAAACAAGGTGGAGTTCATGAAGCAGATACCCCTCTTCAACGAATGAGGACCGCGCCAAGTTGGCCTTGAAGGGCCTTGCGAGAGCCCCATCTTCATGGCCCCCCTGCCTGCCGCCAGTGCGATGTCCGCCCCAGAAGCGGGCGTAGGGGGGCGGTCGCTGTCGAGCGATGGCGGCACTGCTGCTAAGGAACCGGCGCCACTCGGGGCTCCTGAGGTGCCGTCCCCCGGGACCCTGGAGAGCCGTCCTAAGGAAGTGGCTCGGGGGACGACACAGTCCGATGCTCCAGAGGCCGGAGCCCCTGAGGCCCCAGTGAACCACCACGAGGCGAGTACCAAGGTCTCCGCGCAGTCCAGCACCCCTGAGGTCGCCTCCTCAGGAGTCACACCATATGTGCCCGGCATTGGTGACCGCGCCCAGGGCTTCGGCCGGCTCCGACCGAACTTCGAGGGGCTCCGCAAGAGGAAGGGGTCTCCAAGCTGCAGTGGTGACGCCTTCCCGCCATTGAAGCAGAGGAAGTTTATTGCTATTGATGAGTGAGTACCTTATCTTTGTAATTTCTTGAGCGCCGCTTCTCCTCCTGACCATAGTTCTTCAGGACCCCTTCCGCCAGGGCGATGGAGTCTACCGAGAAGCAACCTTCGCTTTCTTCGGGCTCTCTGCTGACCCTGAGTGCCTCAAGTCAACCCGCCAGACACGGCACAAGGCCTGCTGGGAAGGCGGACGTGCCAGCCTGGCGTATTGACCCCGCGCTCTTGCCGTCCCTCCTTAGCGGTTCGGCCTCGGGTGCAGGGAGTGTGTCGAGGGCCCCACCAATGGTGCTTGCCCTCAGCTGGGCGACCTCGGTCCTGGCCTCACCTCTAAGCAACGAGACCCCGCCCGACCGGGCCTCTGCCGAGGTCCGGAGGGCGGCCGGAAAGGCGCCACCCTCTAGCCCCCTACCGGGAGCAGGCGAGCCACTTCGAACTTCTCCAACACATCTTGGCGCGAAGGATGGACTCAGCCGCGCGTTTGAGCTTGCACGTGAGCGTGGAGTAGTTTGTCATGAGCTCTTCCGGCAGGCGATGGCCACGTTGAGCTGGCTCGGAGAAGAGCTTGTGGATGTTGATGTCCGCCTTGAAACCGAAGGCCCTTGGCTAGCGGACAAATGGCATCGGCTGAAGGTGGCCATCGACCTTGGGCGTCTCCAGCACGAACATGCCAACGCGAAGGCCGAGGCATCCCTTGGTACCTCGCACGATGCCCAGGCCCTGGAGGAGGCCAAGGAAGCTGACCATCGCCACGAGGCCGCAGAGAAACACGAAGGGGAGCTCCGGGCTCCGAACGCCTCCCTAGAGCGGCAGGTCGAGGCGCGCAGGGCTGCCTTGGCGTCGATGAAGGGGGCACCCTCCGAGGAGGGGGAGCTCCTGAGAAGCGAGGAGGCATTGATGCTAGAGGCCATGAAGCACAGCCTCGAGCTTGAACGGTTGGAGATGAGGGAGCTTCAGGTCGCCTAGGCGGAGGACACCGCCAGCACGCGTGAAGCCAGGATCCAGGAGGAAGTCAACCATAGGGTGGCAGAGGCTCGTGCAGGACTCGCCAATAGGCACGATCTGAAGCTGAAGCTCATGGAAGCCGAAGCCGAGGGCAGAACCACTACCCTCAGGTCGAGGCTGGACGGAACGGAGCAGCGTGAGAAGGCCGCCACAGCGGCCCTGATCTCCATCTAGGCCGAGCTGGCCTCCGCCCACGCCGAACTGCTCCCGCTCCAGCGGCAGGTTGTTGATGCTGAGTCCCTCGCGTAGCAAAGCAGGAAGTGCTCCGCCGGCAGACATTTACTATGCAAGCATACTCCCATGCTCTGGGCCCTCAGGGTGAGGGCCAACTAGGCGCTGGATGCCATCTGTGATGAACACGCCCCTCACCCCCATGCAGAGGACTATGGTAGCCATCTTCGCTTCTTCACCGATGTCGTGACGCGCCTGGAGGACTGGGCCAAGAGGGCTCGCGAGCTTGTCGAGGAAAATAGCCGGGGCCTCCTTGGACGCGCGTTCTCCCATGTCTTCAGCCATCTTCAGAATGTCGACCCCCACTTCGACTTCGACGCCGCCATCGCCCAAGTGTCCGGAGCTATGCGGGACAACCTGGAGCGCTGGGTGGATGATAACGTGGATGCTCTGGTCATAGCTTTCGCTTCCGACAACGGCGCAGTGGTGGTCGTGGTGGATGGAGGCGGCGTGGTCGATGATGGTGAAGACGACGCCGGCGACGACGCCAGCAGCATGTCCGGGAGCGGTTCGAAAGATGCTGCGAGTGACATTTCGATTGAGCCCGCGCTCCTTGTTTTGAACCTGCGTGCAAAAGCTTGGGCACGGCCTTCAAGATGTAAGAGCATTTTGGGAAGGGGGAGCCCCTCATGTAATCAGACTATTGTTTTATTCCCTGAGCCAGACTTAAGGCATGCTTTTGTGAGTTCTCAAGTTCTTCCGCGAGCTTGCTGCAGTAACTTACCTCAGTCTAGGAAAGCATCAGGCTAGTCTTGTAGTTGTCAGAGCGAACTAAAAATTACCATTAAACCTATGAACTGAAAAAAATGACCGTGTCTGCTTAGAAGAAAGTTACCCCCAAAATCTAGGTAAAAAGTTGCCATGTATCAGATATTTATTCGATGAACCCAATCGGGATGTAGATGTTGGGCCTATACACACAAAATCTGTTCTCCAAGTTTCAGGTAGAGATGAAGCTAAAGGTTACTTACGAGTGCAACACTTTGCAAGATGGAACATTCAGGGTCTGGTCGATCCGAGGCATACTACCAAAGTATGGGGATGGGGACTACCATGTGCAAGCATACACGGATGAAGGGGCGTACTTATGCGCTTGCTGCAAGTTTGAGTGAGACATGTTATTAAGGTGGGACATATTGGAGTCTATGAGATACCCGAGAGGTATATCCTATAGGGGTGGTCTTGGGATCCACATGAGGATCTTATTGAGGCTGATTTCCAACAACAAACAGTTAAGAAGGGGATGGCATAGGAAGGAAAGAATCTATTGAGATATACATCTATTTTGAAAGATTTCATGGAACAAGCAAAAATACGCTTGGACTTTTGAACAAGCAAAAATCTTGGCCAGGAAGCACGTAGATGCTTCCAAAGAAGACATAGATGCACTAAAAAGTGCCACATAAAGAAAGCTAGAAAGGAAAAGGACAAGGGTAAGGAAGTAGACATGTTTTGTTCAGCACTGGGCCTAGTGACATAGAAGGCGCCCTACAATGCAACAAGGAAGCATTCATGTGACACGTCTATCTAGCAACACTTTTGTATCCCAGGGCACACATGGCGAGGCATCCCAATCCTCGAACACAAGAGTGATACTAGACCCACCAAAGTCTACTAACAAAGGGCATCGTGATACATCTCCATTGTATCTATAATTTATGAAGTATTCATGCTATATTTACATCAATTATGTATGTTTTGGTGCACTTTTATATGATTTTTATGGACTAACGTATTAATCTAGTGCCCAATGCTAGTTCCTATTTTTTAGCATGTTTTTGGTTTCGAAGAAAATCCATAACTAGGAAGGTCCAAGAACGATGAAAATTTATGAGGATATTTTGTGGAAAATAAGAAACAGTAGCAGCTTCAGGAGGCTACCAGAAGAGGACCGAGGGGCCCACAAGCCCATGGGCGCCCCCTAGGCCACACCACCCAGACTTCTAGGGGCCTTGAGGCTCTGTTTGACCTAATTCCCAGCCTATAAATTCTGTCATATTCCAAAACTCTCAAAGCGAGACCCGAAACAATTTTATCGCCACCGCAAGCCTCTATTCTGAAGAGATCTCATCTCGAGCCCTTTTTCGGTGCCCTAACGGAGGAGGAAGCCACCACGGGAGGCATGTTCATCAACCTAGCTGCGTCCATGGTGATGCATGAGTATTTCATCCCTAGGGCTGAGGGTTTGTACCATTAGCTATAAGTTTGATCTATCTCTCCCCCCATGTTCTTGATGGATTTGTATATTGTTGTATCATGAACATTATTAATATAGTTGAACCTTATGATGTTCGTCTCCCTCTATCTCTTTTTGTGTTGAATTGAGTTTTGCTCTTTGATATTTCTTCTTGTTGGATTGAATATTTTGGATTTGAGACTGCATGATGCATGTCTAGTATTAACTTGCGGGTCCCTGTGGTGATGACATTGGGGGTACGCTAGGTGACATAAAGGTTGAACGATATGTATCATATGGTGTTATCATAGTACGTTATCTAAGAATAATCGTGACACTTCAGGGGTGGTTCATAAGATTGATTGGACAACTTTGAGGTGGTTTTTCTACCTACACGATTTCATCCTACTTTGTTCGAGAGAACAGAAAATTTGGAGCAATTCTTTGCTGCACTTTGAGGGATTATCATGATGTTCAATTATGTTAATGATTTTGAGAGATACCACTAGAAAAAGTATAAACCCGAGGCCTTCTTTCCAAGCATTGAGACACTGTTTTGCTCACTTTTGCTACTTGCTACCTTGATGTTTTTTATTTGTTTAGGTTACAAAAAGATATTTCTACCATCCATATTATACTTGTACCACCATCTCTTTGCTGAACTAGTTCACCTATACAATTGACAACTGTATTGGGTGTGTTGGGGACACAAGAGATTTCTTGTATTTGATTGCAGGATTGTTTGAGATAGAAACACCTTCATCCTACACCTACCATAGATTGATAAACATTAGGTCATCCACATGAGGGAATTGGCTATTGTCCTACAAATATCTACACTTGGAGGCCCAACCAAGTCTACAAGAATAAGTTCCATAGTAGACATCAAGTTATCTCTGGTGCCGTTGTTAGGGACATGAGTGCTTTAAGGCATCTCTTTAGATGTTTCAATTGTATCATTTAGTTTCTTGTTTAGTCACTAGCAAAAGGGCCCGTGCGTTGCAATAGAAGAAAAAACCATTGCATTACACTCCCCTAACACAATAACACATGGCCTAAGACTCACCCCATTGTTGCACGCACTCTATTTCAACACGACACCCCATTTGTGTCGCCGCTCATCCTCCTTCCCACCCTTGCTTGCAGTGTCTGATCAAAAACACGACTTAATGTGGTCAATTCCAAAATGGTAAGCTTGGCCAGTGTACGACACACATGTTATTGAACCATGCCAGCGTAACATAATTTCTAAACTTAAAAATCTAGAATGCTTAAGGTTAAAGAAAACTCATCTCATTGAGCTATACTTGACGGCCTCCCTCCTGAGTTATTCTCTGCAGCTCCAATCTTTTAGCTCCGTAGAAGGAACCTTATTTTTTTATGCGGGTAGCTGAACCTTACGTATATCTATGTAAACTCACCGTTTGTACTGTTGTGCAGAACAATAAGTGAATTACCTTGATAAAGAAAAAACTAAAGCACCAGTGGTCTAGTTAGGAGAGTAGAATGCGGTTGTGGTTTCAACAACGATGAAACACCTACACATCACAAAACAATTATCTAGCATGGAATGCTAGGAATTATAATCCAGGGTAGGTTTCAGCTTCGAACCATCAGGTTACCCAATCATTCAAATTGCACATAAAAGCAATGCAATTTATTTATTAGCCATCATAAGCATTTCTTTGAAGGCATCATACGCATTATTGGATAATAGAGAAGAAGATTCAGAACAAGCCAGCTCATTGAAATAATTTCAATGAATATTCCTCTCATTCCATTACTGAAGACATGTAAATCTTAGGATTCCTATGTGAAAAGAGAAGTTTAAGGCAAATAAAGCTAAACATAATATTGGACCAAGATTTATACGGAACAGTTATCTGCATCACTGTGCATGACTGAAATTGCTAATAGTTGCTACTTCATCAATGACAGACCAAGGGGATAACATAATGTGAGCAAAAACTGTACACTATTAACGTCAATGACTGAGCATATATTACGCCAGTGAGCCTTACCTGCCCCGCTGCCGTGTCTCCCAATGTTTTGGATGGCCGCGGTCTGCATTCATCGCTCAAATTAGAAGAAACTTCATTGTGGAAGACTCTCCATCCACACCACTGAATGTTGTAACAGCATGCTCTACGCCAGTAGATAGCCATGATGGCGGAGATGCGAGACCAGATGGGCTTACTATTGATTTGCAAGGCCTGACCACCACCGATATGAGCGCTCACCTTGGGGCACCGACGGCCTGGCTGAATCCTGCCAATGTCGGTGACAGAGGCTATGACCGTAGCAGGAAAGAGTCCCTTCTTACCCCGTGTGCGGCATCGAAGATGAGGACGGGCATGTCCATCTCGATGGTCCGGCGCCAGATGGGGCGAGTGTTGGTCGATCAGGCGGCGACTGGCGTCGGTGACGAAGTGTGGAGCTCGCAATGATTGGTCTATGCACTGGCCATGCACCGCCACGACGCCACTTCATCATGGCGCCCTCTGCTGCATCAAGCATCCATCATCATGAGATTGATTCCTTAATTAATCTGAAAATAGTGTCTTGGATTGATGTACTATTAGAACTTGATAATAGAGCAAGAACTTCACATTTTCAATGGTGGATCAAAATAGCTTAATGGAAAGTCCCCATATTTCCAAATCGACGAAGATTGCACCACGAGAAAAACAGGAAATCATTATACAATCAGGACAAACTTGTTCAAACGATCAGCGATTTGAGCAAAGATTCAGATGAGAAAAAACAAAGGAGAATTCATCACCTTGCTCTGCTGCATCTACTTCAGGTTGTTGTTGGTGCTTCCTGCTGTGTCCAACTGTCTTCAATAACCTACTAACTGAATTATAACACTGACTTTTTTTGAGAAGTTGTCAGAATCGTCTACATAGTAAATGCCATTTCAATTGAAAAATCACGAACTGAAGCTTATGGAACAAATTTCCCTTGCATAATTCAGTTGTTTGCTCATAAAAGGTAAGCTTGGAATATTTGATGCCTCCTAGAACAATCGGGCAAATAGATAAGTTTCTATATAATCCATAAATAATTTAGTATATATTGAAACAGTAAATCTTCTTTAAACCATGGACGTACATATTTATTATCAAATTCTTACAATCTTAAGAAAGAGCACCAAAAACGAAATGTACCACCAGGTTTAATTCTGAATGAGGATGCAAGGAACCATCTGAGTCTAATTATGTTCCTCATCGGACATAAGCCTGACTCAACCTTGTTATCTTGGTTGCTGCATTCCATGACCTGGAGCTCGAATAGGTGCAAACAGAAGCAGGCATAATTAGTACAGAGAAGAAGAAATCAGAGATCAATTCATAGAGGTAACATGTACCAGATGTCCAGCCATAATATCATGGTGCTATAGTATTACGTCATAGTTAACTTATCTTTATTGTTGTTCCCTCCCCATTCACTTTCTTCTGCCCCTCTCCCTTGTGGTTAGGGCTCATGCAACAAGATGACGCAGGCAAGGGCGACGGCGTCTCCATGAGCGTAGGGAGGTGAGGCTAGGGGAGGAGGTGCGCGGGCTAGGGAGAGTAGCGGTTGGGCAACGCCCCTCATGCAGTGGCAAGGAGAGTAATCCGTACACAAACCTGAATCAGGGACCGAAGCCACCACCGGGCCAGCAGCAGGTAGTCGCGTCGTCCCTACTCCCCCTTCTGTTCTCTCCATCTCACCTCCTCTCTCTCCCTCGTCTCTTCGTCCCAGGAGACCGATCTGGCATGGCCATGGAGCGCCGCCGCCGCCAGCCTCCACTACATGCTGCCGTGCTGGATCCCAACCTGATCCACCTCCCTCCGACGTCTTCCCTTCCTCCCCGTACCCCGCCTCCCGGAGCCCTGCCGCCGCCGTCGTCCTGCATCCCAATTGGATCGGGAGCGCCCCGCTCGATCTCTGAAGCAAAAAGAATATTGAACCGTTTTTCTTCAGCCACCGAGGAATAACATGCTATTAGTACCACCTCGTTTATATTATGATTTTGTCTATACAAATTGTAAAAACGTACTATGACATGAGAAGAAAGCGTGTTGTGACGGTGAACCCGACAAATCAATTCGTGCTTTATTATTAGGGAGAGATTAGTTTTGTTTACAAAAGAAAACTACAAAAAAGGAAGTGAAGTTGTGTCCAATTGTTTATCTTTATAAAGTTTTTCTCAAAAATATGGATTTCGATACTTGTTATGAAGTGTTAAAAGAAGAGTTTAACGCAATGTTTGGTGTGAGTTCCTTGAATGATAGGAATGATTGCAATGTTGTTAGTATGTGATACGTCTCCAACGTATCTATAATTTTTGATTGTTCCATGCTATTATATTATCAATCTTGGATGTTTTATATACACTTTCAAGTAATTATATATCATTTTTGGGACTAACCTATTAACTTAGTGCCTAGTGCCAGTTGTTGTTTTTGCTTGTTTTTGGTTTAGCAAAATATCAGTACCAAAGGAAGTCCAAATGCCAAGAAACTTTTTGGAGATTTTTCCTGGACAAAAGAGACACTACAAGCTTTGAGAGAAGACGAGATGATGTATTGTGGGCCGACAAGGCACCAGGGCATGCCCTGGTGGGTTGTGGGGCCCATGTGGCTCCATTTGACCTAACTCTACCTCTATAAATTCTCTAAAATCGTGAAACCAACAGAGGAGTCCACGGAATACTTTTTCTGCCGCCGCAAGTTCCAGAACCACGAGATGCCATCTAGAGGCCTTTTCTGGCACTCTGCTGGAGGGGAATTCAATCATAGAGGGGGCTCTACATCATCCTTGCTATCCTTCGATGATGCGTGAGTAGTTTACCACAGACCGATGGGTCCATAGTTAGTAGCTATATGGCTTCTTCTCTCTATTTGATCTTCAATACAATGTCCTCCTTGCTGTTCTTGGAGATCTATTCGATGTAATGACTTTTTGCAGTGTGTTTGTTGGGATTCGATGAATTGTGAGTTTATGATCAGATCTGTCCATGAATATTGTTCGAGTTTTATCTGAACTCTTTTATGCATGATTTTTATAGCCTCGTATTTCTTCTATGATTTATTGGTTTGGTTTGGCCAACTAGATCGATTTATCTTGCCATGGGAAGAGGTGCTTTGTAATGGGTTTGATCTTGCGGTGCTCAATCCAGTGGAAGAAAGGGACATGACATGCATGTATCATTGGTATTAAGGATAAAAAGATGGGGTTTACTCATACGTGAGTTTATCTTGTCTACATCATGTCACCTTGCTTAAGGCGTTACTCCGTTTTTCCATGATCTTAATACACTTGATGCATGCAGGATAGCGATCGATGTGTGGAGTAATAGTAGAAGATGCTGGCAGGAGTCGGTCTACTAATCTTGTACGTGATGCCTATATAATGATCATTGCCTAGATATCTTCATAATTATTTGATGTTCTATCAATTACCCCATAGTAATTTGTTTACCCACCGTATGTTATTTTCTCGAGAGAAGCCACTAGTGAAATCTACGGCCCCCAGGTCTATTCTTTATCATATTTGGAGTAATAGTAGTAGACGCATAATCGTTTCAGTCCCCGATGTGTGGAGTAATAGTAGTAGATGCAAAATTGTTTTGGTCTACTTGTCTCGGATGTGATGCCTATATACATGATCATTCCCTTGGATATTGTCATAATTATTTGCTTTTCTACCAATTGCCCAATAGTAATTTGTTTACCCACCGTATGCTATTTTCAAGAGAGAAGTCTCTCAAGAAAACTATGCCCCCAGGTCTACCTTTTATCATATATTAAAACCAAAAATACATTGCTGCAATTTTCTTTTATTTATTTTATCTTGTATTTTTGTTCAATCTATCTATCAAAAACTCTATAATTTAATCTTGCCCATAACCATCAAGGGACTGACAACCCCTTGTTCGTGTTGGGATGCAAGTATTTGTTGTTTGTGTGCAGGTGTTGTTCACGAGTCATTTCTTGGTTCCCCTACTGGATTGATAACCTTGGTTTCACAACTAAGGGAAATACTTATCTCTATTGTACTGGATAATCCTCTCCTCTTCGGAGAAATCCCAACGCAGCTCACAAGTAGCAGTATGTACTCTATGAATACGCATGATACTCATGATACACAAAGCCGTGAGCTTGGGGGTGCTATGTTTGATGAAGATGATAATTTTTAGATCCCTTGCTTTTGATGATAAAAATTACTACGATGAAAACACGTCTCCTATTTATGATGATTAGAATGATAATGAAAGTGGGCTGAAAGAGTGTCAACTTTATGTAATAATTATCCCACTATTTTTGACGGTGTTGAATCTTATTACAATGATAAAAGTGGATTTGGGAGGTCATGAATTTACATAGTGTTGAATTCACTACTTTGGAAGATGTGTCAATTGATTATTATGAGAACAAAGTTACTATCTATGATGATTATTGTGATGACACTTATCATATAAAGAACAATGATAACCATGAAACTTGTCATCATGATTTAATGCTCAAATTGATTATGTAAATAAAGTTTCATATGCTATTTATTTCGTTGAATTTTCTCCCACTACTATTGATGAGAATAAATTTGCTTATGTGGAGAGTAATAAAATTTATGTGCTTATTGACCATGGAAAGAATGATTTATCTGATATTTATATTGTTGAATTTGTTCATGATGCCACTGAAAATTATTAGGGGAGGAAGATATGCTTATATATTTCAACATCATCAAGTTCCTCTCTATGTGTTGAAAATTTTGAAGTTACATTTGTTTTGCCTTCCTATACTAGTTGATTCTTGTTTCAATAAATTGTTTTCTTACAAAATTCCTATGCATAGGAAGTGCGATAGGCTTAAATGTGTTTATTATATGATTCACGATGCTCCCTTTATGTTTCAATTCATACTTTTATGTGAGCATCATTAAGATCACCATGCCTAGGTAACAGGCATTAAAGAAAAGAGCTTGTTGGGAGGCAACCCAACATTTAATTTTTTTATTTTTGCCTGTCTACATGATTAGTGCTACTGTAGTAACCATGTTTTGTATTCTTTTGATAAAGTGCCAAGTATAGCCTTTACCATGCTTAGTTTGCTAGTTTATGAGTTGATGTTTGAAAACAGAAAGTTTTCTGTTATGTCCTGAATATTCCTAGATAGTCAGAACATGACAAATCTTGAAATTTTTACAAAGTAATCACATGTGAGTTCTCTGTTATGTGGTAAGTTTTTAAATTTTTAGAGTTACAGAAGTATCGCTAAAAATTACATCTTTATGTATTGTTTTGTTTTTGATATATTCTATTTTGTTTTCTTAGATTGCTTGGTTTCGAGTTTTCATAGCTTATATTGGGGAATATAAATCATGGAAATGATAGAATACAATAGACATAATTAGGAAATACTTATGCATCTTGTCTTGAAATTACATGAGTGGATGCTTTATTTTTATTATACTAACCTATCTTACGAGTTCTGTTAAGTTTTGTGTGAATGAAGTTTTCAAGTTTTGGGTAGATATCGATATGAGGAGAATAAGGAGCAACAAGACCATAATCTTGGGGATGCCCAAGGCACCCCAAGTCAACATTTAAGGAAGACTCAAGCAGGTAAGCTTGGGATGCCCCGGAATGCACCCCCTCGTTCACGTTCAAAACTATTGGTATGTCCCATTCGGAGCTATATTTTAATTCTTCACATGATGTGTGCTATTCTTGGAGCGTATTTTTATTTTGTTTGCTATTTGATACAATCCTTAGATCCTTTTTTTATTTGGAGAGAGACTTTACATAGCTACCTATTTACTTACCTACTCTTTATTCTTCACTTATATCTTTGTGTGTAGTTTTTTGTTTACTCTTGTGCTTCACTTATATCCTTAGAGTTAGTCTACGAATGAATTCCATATCATAAACTTGAAATTATAATCTTGTATATGCTTATCTCATGGGGAGTAGTTGCTTCGCATTGGGTTTCGAAAGTGAAATTTATTGGAATTTAAGAAGCATAGCATTGCTCATTTAAACAATTCATGAAATATTAGTGCAAAGAAGAGATATTTGACCTACAAATATACTATCTTGGACATGTTTATGGTTCTGAACCATCATTAAATATCTCCACACTTGATAAAATAGTTGATGTTGGATAAGGAAGACAACGTAATGAGTTTTATTTGTGTATATTTGCATGGAACTTATATTGTCATCAATCCTGCAACATGTGGTGTTTGTTTATAATATTTGCTAGCCACATTTCTGCACCAAGTAGAAATACTACTTATGCATCCGAAATCCTTGAACTAGTTTCTTCCACAAGTGTCCACTATACCTACCTAGACATGGTACTTCTCTGACATTCCAAGTAAATTCGCACGTGCCACCTCTAAACCTTCAAATAAACTTATGTTTTGTGTGCCCGTACAGCTCTTGGAGCGGTGTGGGTAGTTAGTATATTCCATGCTAAAAAATTACTCATGATGAGAGTTTATTCGCTTGTCAAATTTATAAGAGAGCATGGTAATAGGGATGCCCAGTCCCAAATAAAAAATATAAAGGACACTCCCCAGGGAAAGTTCAAAGTTGGCAGCCACCCATGGATTCAGCTAGCATGATTTGTGTTAGTATGGTGGAGGGAGAGTGTAAAAGATGGGAACTGCCATTATTGTGTTTAGCATGGAGGATATTGGAAACCATTGTCGTTAAACCATTGATAGGAAAAGTATACCTCACAAAATAACTCTACCTCTATTTTAAACCAAATGAGTTGTGACACATGTTGACACTACAAAATTTTCTCTATTTTGCGATATTTCACTTATGTCATAGAAAATGCCACGGTGACGTTTGTCACCCCCGTGTCACTGAAGCGCTGTCATAAAAAATAAATTCTTGATTTTACCACTTCCTCTCTCACACAAGATCGCATCTTAGGTGACGAACCAATAATAGTCGTCGAAAATATCTTCTGTGATGGCCAAAAATGTCACTAGAACTATCACCGTATACGAACAACTAACCCACCATGTTTGACCAGTCAAGGTCTCTAACATACGGGGCCATAATATGTTGATGTGGCACCTTACACCAGTAATAATCAGATTTGACTGGTCAAAGGCTCTAACATGTGGGCCCATGGGATGTTGATGTGGTTGCTTACATGCTGGTGTGGAAGATGCTGATGACAAGCATTAGCGTCGCCATTACCATCACAGTTTGTTCAGTGTTGCAACTCATACACGAATTTCAATTTTAAAATTAGTAAAATTTCAAAAATGAGAATGACATGACTTTTGTTAAAGGTGAAAATACACATGCTTAACACAATTGTAATAATGATCAGGCAACTGAGGAAGTATCACACACGACATAAAAGGAAATATACAGAATACCACACATTAGCAAATATAATAAGGGATGACAATAGGTTTGCGACATAAAAGGAAACATACAGAATTCCACACATTACCAAAGTTTCCGAACAAAGAAGATCACCATTAGGTTTGCGACATGCTATTGTTAGAGCCCCCTAAAGTGGGTTGCGACTTGTTGTTGTTAGAGCCCTGATACCTCTCCAACGTATCTATAATTTTTGATTGTTCCATGTTGTTATATTATCATTCTTGGATGTTTTATAATCAATTTATAGTCATTTTATATCATTTTTGGTACTAACCTATTGACATAGTGCCAAGTGCAAGTTGTTGTTTTTTGCATGTTTTTTACATCGCGGGTAATCAATATCAAACGGAGTCCAAACGCAGCGAAGCTTTTTGCGGATTTTTGGACCAGAAGACAACCAATGGGCCGGAGAAGTGCCTGGGGGTGCTCCGCGGGGAGCACAACCCACCAGGGAGCACCTGGAGGCCCAGGCGCACCCTGGTGGGTTGTGCCCACCTCGGGTGCGCCCCCCGGACCGCCTCTTTAATCTATAAATACCCCAATATTACAGAAACCCTAGGGGGGTGGACGAAAATCAATTCCAGCCGCCGCAAGTTCTAGAAACACCAGGTCCAATCTAGACACCATCACGGAGGGGTTTATAATGTCCATTGGTGCTTCTCCGATGATGCGTGAGTAGTTCTTTGTAGACCTTCGGGTCCGTAGTTAGTAGGTAGATGGCTTCCTCTCTCTCGTTTGATTCTCAATACACTGGTCTCTTGGAGATCCGTATGATGTAATTCTTTTCGGTGTGTTTGCTGGGATCCGATGAACTTTGAGTTTATGATCAGATCTATCTCTTTTTATCCATGAAAGTTATTGTCGGCGTTCTAGGAATGGGGGTCCCCAGACTTGCCTACCTGCGGCCCACAGTGTGGCTCCACCAGCGGCCCCGTACGATCCATCTTCACCAGCAAACATTCAAGACCCTCACGAGGCGGACGACGCAAGACCTCCTTAGGGGCGGCCTCACCAGGGTGGATCGCGAGGGCCGAAGAGATCAAGGTGAGGGGCACCTCGCGAGGTTCCTGTGACACAAGCCATGATGACTGGAACCAGGCGGGCGCCTGCGTGCGCAGTGTCCTAGTTTCCTCTTTGGAGCTAAAGGGGCAAGCATAGACGAGGAGTCCCGAGGCATCAGGCAAAGGCTTCCATATCGGTGCGACAAGACCAAGACCAGCAGGACGGCAAGACGGAGGTCATCGTGGAGCCCAAGATGGCGTCACCACCAGAGCCTTTGGCAGGCGAAGACCACTTTTGTAAGGATAGCCTGTACTAGTTATCTCCCTTCGAATTTGGCCATTGTGGGATCCCTTCCCGCTCAATATTTGGGAAGAGGACCAGGGCCTCTATAAATAGGACTAGCCACCACCATTGAGGGGGATTCTGGATCCTCAGCCACACAACCACGCCAAGCACAAGAACACCTCTCCTCGCGAGGTTGTTCTTCCCTTGTAATTGTTCATCATCAGCCCAAGAGGAAATCCACCACACCACACTGGAGTAGGGTATTACACCACAACGGTGGCCCGGAACAGTATAAATCTAGTGTCTCATGTTCTTTGGGTTCGTCAAGCTAGGCCGTGAGATCATAGAGTGTGTGAGCTAGAGAGGGGGAGAGATCTTCGTGCGCACCCCAGTGTTCGAACCTCAAGGGTTTTGCCGGAACCTGAAATCCGACATTTGGCGTGCCAGGTAGGGGTGCGCCAAAGCTTCTCTTCCCTCGGTTGATCCGCCAATGTCCCGTGGGTCCGATGTCTAGCGACCCGAGGACCAACACTGACTGCTAGGCAGCTTGGCTGGCGCAGCCATCGCCATCCGCCCAAGAAGGCCTCAACCCAGCGCCCCAGGCAGCGCATGCACCGCCAAGCGCCGCGGGGCGCGGGCGGCGCAGTCAAACGCCGTCCACCCTCACCCCGCGACAACTGTGGGCGGCTGCAAGGGCCTCAAGCCATGCTGCGGCCACGACGCCGCACACTCAACTGGAGCAAGCAAACATGAGAGCCGCACTCACGGTGGCTCGGGAGCTGCTGCGATGCCGACTGATGGAGAGCGGTCGGGACGCATTGTTGGAGCGCGTCACCGAGCTACTGGACACCGCGGCCTCAGGAGCACTGCCCTTCTGCTCCTTGCTCACGCCTCAGGCCACGACCGGATCGCATGGCGGGCCTCGCCGTGCCCGCGCACTCCCAGGTGCGCTAGGACGCTTCATCGACACCGGTGCAGCTAGAAGCGCTGGGTGCCCATTCGCGCCCGTGCCGCCTCCGATGGGCGCGGGCACGAGCGTTTGCACCCGCGGCCTCGGCAGGATGCCGCCGTGCCATTCTCAGGGCGGCGCAACGTGGAGCGTGGGGCACTTTGGCGAGGTTTTCGGTGCGGCGGCCTCGAAGGCCTACGTTCCCCGCACGACAGACCAAGAGTATGCGCTGGAAGACAACCCTGGCTCGTTCCTTGAGCCGGGCAGGGAGGATGAGGCGCTGGAAGCTGAGGCCTTCCAGGATCCCACCGAGCGCGTCGTGAGCCTCACCAACCATGCCAACGACGAAAGCTACAGCGTACCGCTAATCCCTCAGGAGCAAGCTTATGCTAACCATGGGTCGCAGGAGGATCAGGTCGCAACGGCGGACGGTGGCCCCAGCTCAACGGCCTCCCTTCCACCAGGAGGAGCGCACTGGGGGCTGCAGGGGAGAGGCCGGGAGCCAGGTCCCTCCTTGCATCGCACGGAGCAAGGCGCCCCCCGGAGGTAGGCCCTCTGTCGGGGAGGTGCTGATGGGCCTTCCCCCGGCAGAGGACCCACGGTCGCCGAGGGCGACGCTGGCGTCCTCTTTGACCCTTTGCTTCGTCCTGGTTTCCGGTCGAATCAATGTTGGTCGAGGGCGGCACAAGGCGGGGCCCTCGTCTGGCGATATGAAGTAAGCCTCACGCCTGTGAAGATCTCCGCTCCTGACACTCTCACGTAATAATGAGTGGGGCTGTACATGCCCCGGAGTCTCAGGAGCGCCGCCCTTGGGCCTCGCGGGCTCCCTCCCACGCCTAGTGGCAGCTCTTAGCTTTGCGCTGGTGAGAAGACAATAAGACTACACTAGGGGTCGGACGTGGCCATTTGCTTTTAACCTCTTTTCTGTAGCCCTATTTCTGGCTTTGGATTTAAGTTGAAGTTGAATTTTCATTGCTATGCGCGGGGGGTAACTTTTCTCGTTCGTTCGATTTCTTGCCATCTGGTTCCTTGCCCAACCCGGAGTTCGTACCTGCTGCCTCCCCCTCGCGAGCTTCTCGTGAGCGAGGGCTGGGCGCGGCATGCGCATGCTACGCGCACGCCCATGGCTGGCGCTTGCTCCTCGCGACGCCCTCCCAGGCAGGCCCTTCAGGAGCTCACGACCTCGCGAGCTGGCCAGAAGCCAGTCCTGACCAAGGTAAAATTCAGTAGTAAACTCGCGGCACGACTCGCAGGCCCATAAAAACACATCTTTAGCTTGGCTTTAGGAATAGAGGCAGTAATCTGTTTACATGAGGGGATCCCCCTCACAAATTGCTCTCACAACTTTCAGGCCAGTGCCCAAGTTTTCACTTACAGGCTCAGTAGCACGGGCTCAATCGGACATATCGCTCGCCGCGTCCTCCGGGACGCCCTCAGACGCGTCACTAGCATCATCGTCAACATCGCTGGCGCCACCATCCTCATCATCAGCATCACCGTCACCATTGTCGTCGTCGCCTGCACTATCGTCAATCACGTCGCCTTCATCCGCAGCGACCACCACCGCGTCATCCTCAGAGGTGAAGGCCTTGAGTAGGGCGTCCACATTGTCCTCAACCCAGCGCGCCAGGTCGTCCCGGATGGCCTGGGGCATCGGGGCAATGGCGGCGTCAAAGTCAAAGTTGGGGTAGGTGTTTTGGAGGTGGCTGAAGACACGGGAGGACGCACGCTTGAGCAGGCCGCGGCTCCTCTCCTCAACAAGCATGCGAGCCCTCTCGGATCTATTCTCCAAGCGCGTTACCATATCGGTGAAGAAAAGAAGGTGACTAGCGTAGTCGTCCGAGTGGGGATGAGGTGCATTTGCGTCACAGACGGTGCCCAGCACCGCGTTGGCTCTGGTCCTGAGGCTTTGGAGCATGGGGGCATGCTCGCACTCCAGCGTCCGCGGTCGGAGCGCTTCCTCCCTGCCCTGTTGCGCAGAGGATTTGGCGCCCGCGACCCGCTGCTGAAGAGTAGATAGCTCGGCACGTGTGGAAGCCAGCTCGGCTTGCACTGAAGACAGGATTGCTACAACGGCTTTCTCGCGACGTTCAGCCTCATCCAGCCCTGACCTGAGGGCCTTGGTCCTGCCCACAGCGTCGGCCTCCACAAGCTTCAACTTTAGGTCATACCTGCCCACAAGGTCCGCGTGAGCCTTGGCCGCCCGGCGATCGACTTCCTCCTGGGCCTTGGCCTCACGCGCGCTGACAACGTCCTCGGCTTGGGCAACCTGGCGCTCCCTCGTCTCCAACCGCTCAAGCTCAAGGCTGCGTTCTGTAGCTTCCAGCGCCAGCGCTTTCTCGTGCCTCAGGATCTCTTCCTCCTCGGCAGGCGTCCCCTTCATTGATGCTAAAGCATCCTTGCGCTCCCCTACTTGCTACTCCAGGGAGGCACTCCAGGCTTGGAGCTCCCACGCGCACTTCTCTGCAATCTTGCGATGTCGATCAGCTTCCCGAGCTTCTTCCAAGGCACGGGTGCAAGCTTCGCGCGAGGTCGCAAGAGACACCTCGGCCTTCGCGTTATCAAGCTCATGATGGTGGTGCCCAAGGTTGATGGCCACCTTCAGCTTATGCCATTCTTCCGCCAGCCAAAGACCCTCAGCCTCGAGGCGCGCGTCTACATCCGCGAGCTCCCCGCCAAGCCGGTTCATCACGCCCATCGCCTCCCGGAGGAGCTCGTGACGGACGTCGCTCCTTTCATGCGCAGCTTTGAGCGTGCAGCCACCTCCGTCCTCCATAGCAGGGGCCGTTGACGGGACCCAAAGCGGCTCACCCCTTTCCTGCAGGGGGCTGGGGGCTGGCGCCCCTCCGGAAGCTGACTAGGCTTCAGTAGGAGACCGGTTAGGATGAGGCTCACCGCTCGAAGAAGGAACCAAGACTGAAGCCATCTAGTCGCCGTCCATAACCAGAGGAGGATACTTTGGCACGCTCGTCACACCCCTAACGAGGCCACGAAGAAGAGAAGGCAGGAGCGCGGGTTCAAGGCGCCTAGCCAGCGCACCTGCCTCTCCAGCCGACCCTGCAACGGGGGCGGCATATTGGCCTGGGACGCTCAAGTCCAGTGGAAGATCCGAGGCAGGAGGAGATTGCTTCCTGAGGGGCTTCGCGGCCTTAGCAGATGGGATCCTGAAGAACCACCATCAGGAAGGGAAGCAGCGCTCAAGGAATTTTAGAGATAAGGTACTTACTCATCTATGGCGATGTACTTTGTTTCAACGGCCGCAGAGCGCTATTGCCGCAGCTTGGGGACCCCTTCCTCTTGCGAAGCGCATCGATGTCTATGCAGAGCCGGCCGAAGCGTCGGGTGTGGCGACCAGCACAAGGCGTGGCAGGTGAAGCGCCCGAGGGGATGACCTCAGGAGCACCAAGCTGGGGAGAGCCATCAAGTACCACCTTGTGACGGCCTGAGGAGCTTTGGCCTCAGGAGCAGTGGCCTGCGTCACCCCTCAATTACCTCCTCGGCGCGGAAGTCGTGGGCTCCCGAAGTCGATGCCTCAGGAACTGCGAGCGGCTCCAACACAGCGCCACCCGCGCCTCTAGCTTTCGGTGATGCTTGCCCGCCTGCGTCCACTCTTGGGGCAAGTTCGGCGCCAGCAGCAAAGATGGGTAGCACGGTGACAGGGTTCTCATGGGACCCCTCAAGGCCAACAGGACGCAGCCCCCATTCGTCAAAGGGGGGCATCTCCCCCACGAACTCCACTCTGTTCGGGCAGCAGTACAAGAGACAGCCTTCTGGTGGCATATCAGCTGGCGAGGGATTGCCCGCCAGGACCTCGAGCATAGTTCTTTGTGCCTGATGTCTACTACACAACCTTCTTCTTGTAGACGTTGTTGGGCCTCCAAGTGCAGAGGTTTGTAGGACAGTAGCAAATTTCCCTCAAGTGGATGACCTACGGTTTATCAATCCGTAGGAGGCGTAGGATGAAGATGGTCTCTCTCAAGCAACCCTGCAACCAAATAACAAAGAGTCTCTTGTGTCCCCAACACACCCAATACAATGGTCAATTGTATAGGTGCACTAGTTCGGCGAAGAGATGGTGATACAAGTGCAATATGGATGATAGATAAAGGTTTTTGTAATCTGAAAATATAAAAACAGCAAGGTAACGAATGATAAAAGTGAGCGTAAACGGTATTGCAATGTGTTGAAACAAGGCTTAAGGTTCATACTTTCACTAGTGCAAGTCCTCTCAACAATAATAACATAATTGGATCACATAACTATCCCTCAACATGCAACAAAGAGTCACTCCAAAGTCACTAATAGCGGAGAACAAACGAAGAGATTATGGTAGGGTACGAAACCACCTCAAAGTTATTCTTTCCCATCAATCAGTTGGGCTATTCCTATAAGTGTCACAAACAGACCTAGAGTTCGTACTAGAATAACACCTTAAGACACAAATCAACCAAAACCCTAATGTCACCTAGATACTCCAATGTCACCTCAACTATCCGAGGGTATGATTATACGATATGTATCACAGAATCTCAGATTCATCTATTCAACCAACACATAGAACCTCAAAGAGTGCCCCAAAGTTTCTACCGGAAAATCATGACAAAAACGTGTGCCAACCCCTATGCATAGGTTCATGGGCGGAACCCGCAAGTTGATCACCAAAACATACATAAAGTGAATCACGTGGTATCCCATTGTCACCACAGATACGCATGGCAAGACATACATCAAGTGTTCTCAAATCTTTAAAGACTCAATCCGATAAGATAACTTCAAAGGGGAAACTCAATCCATTACAAGAGAGTAGAGGGGGGAGAAAACATCATAAGATCGAACTGTAATAGCAAAGCTCGCGATACATCAAGATCGTACCACCTCAAGAACACGAGAGAGAGAGAGAGAGAGAGATCAAACACATAGCTACTGGTACATACCCTCAGCCCCAAGGGAGAACTACTCCCTCCTTGTCATGGAGAGCACCGGGATGATGATGATGGCCACCGAAACGGGTCTAGATTGGCTTTCGGTGGCTACGGAGGTTTCTGGCGGCGGAACTCCCGATCTATTGTGCTCCCGGATGTTTTTAGGGTATATGGAGATATATAGGCGGAAGAAGTATGTCAGGGGAACCACGAGGGGCCCACGAGGGTGGAGGGCGCGCCCAGGGAGGTGGGCGCGCCCCCCTACCTCATGGCCTCCTCGAATCTTCCCTTACGTGGACTCCAAGTCTTCTGCGCTTCTTTCCTTCCAAAAATAAGTTCCGTGAAGTTTCAGGTCAATTGGACTCCGATTGATTTTCCTTTTCTGCGATACTCTAAAACAAGGAAAAATAGAAACTGGCACTGGGCTCTAGGTTAATAGGTTAGTCCCAAAAATCATATAAAATAGCATATAAATGCATATAAAACATCCAAGGTTGATAATATAATAGCATGGAACAATCAAAAATTATAGATATGTTGGAGACGTATCAGTGACGCAAGTGGAAGCTCAGACTCCTAGAGCATCATGGGATCCGAGCCGGCGGATATGGCCCGCATCGGACAGGAAAGGCGCTGAAGAGGGGCGATGCAGCGTCGGAGGAACTCCTTCATCACCATGGGTGCAGTCAAGCCAAGGTCTTTCAACCTCCTCATCCGGAACCAGACGAAGGCAAGACGGGGGCTTTTAAGCTTCTCGTGAGCCCAGCCGAAGCTGGGACCGGCGGGCGCGGACGGAGGCGAGAGCAAAGGGCTGAGCACTCCCACATCCACATACACCCACCGTGTCCGGAACTCACTGTCAGACGGTGGGAGCTCGAAGTCAATCCACAGGCCGGCCATCGCCGCCACGGCCTGGAAGCTCAGGTATCCCGAGCATTGCCGAGGGTCGGTCAGGTGCAGCGAGAAAAAGTGGTGCAGAAGGGCCACGGAGGGGGCGATGCCCACCATGGCCTCGCAGGTGAAGGCGAAGATGGCAAGAAGAGCGACAGATTGGGGATCTAAGTGCAGTAGATTAATCTGATAATGTGAAAGCACGGTGTTGAAGAAAGCGGAGAAGGGGGGAACCAGGCCGGCACACAGGGCATCGATGAAGAACTGGACCTCTGTGGCTGCTCTATCAATGAAAGCTCGGGACACCGCCCAGGCCGCCGTCCTACCCCATTCATTGAAGCTGGTGGTGAGCGCGAGGTGGACCTTGTACATGGCCTCCTCATTGAGCACCCACGATTGGCCAACAACGGGCTTGACGGCAGGCGGCGGGTTGACTGAGGACAAGGGCTTCTTCCCTTTCTCCGTCCGGTTCGGCGCCATGGTGACGGGGAGGACTGAGCCCAGGTTGGATTGGGAGAGGAAGCTGAGGTTCAAGGAAGCGAAGGAGTCGGGGGGTGCATTGCCAGCAAGGGGGAAATAGTTGTGTGGGAGGCCGTGGCTGCCTAGCCAGGCGGATATCAAGGCTGCATGGGGAAGCGGGGCCGCCCACGTCCAATCGATCGCCACATGTCAGATAGGACCGCAGGCTAATGGGGCCCGCGGCGCCCCATGCTTGCCCTTTGGCTTCGCCTCGAAGCCAAGCCCGAGCGCGCCTTGGGCCCGGGGGCTACTGTCGGCGTTCTGGGAATGGGGGTCCCCAGACTTGCCTGCCTCCGGCCCACAGCGTGGCTCCACTAGAGGCCCCGTACGACCCATCTTCACTAGCAAACATTCAAGACCCTCGCAAGGGGCCAAGCCTCGCAAGGCGGATGACGCAAGACCTCCTCAGGAGTGGCCTCGCCAGGCTGGCTCGCGAGGGGCGGAGAGATCAAGGCGAGGGGCACCTCGCGAGATTCCCGTGACGCAAGCCATGATGACTGGAACCAGGCGGGCGCCTGCGCGTGTAGTTTTCTCGTTTCCTCTTTGGTGCTAAAGGGGCAAGCACAGACGAGGAGTCTCGAGGCATCAGGCAAAGTTTTCTATATTGGTGCAACAAGACCAAGACCAGTAGGGCGGCAAGACGGAGGTCACCATGGAGCCCAAGACGGCGTCACCACCAGAGCCTTTGGCAGGCGAAGACCACTTTTGTCAGGATAGCTTGTACTAGTTGTCTCCCTTCGAATTTGGCCGTTGTGAGATCCCTTCCCGCTCAATATTTGGGAAGAGGACCAGGGCCTCTATAAATAGGACTAGCCACCACCATGGAGGGGGATTCCGGATCCTCAACCACACAAGCACGCCAAGCACAAGAACACCTCTCCTCGCGAGGCTGTTCTTCCCTTGTAATTGTTCATCATCAGCCCAAGAGGCAATCCACCGCACCAAACTGGAGTAGGGTATTACACCACAACGGTGGACCGAACCAGTATAAATCTTGTGTCTCATGTTCTTTGGGCTCGTCGAGCTAGGCCGTGAGATCATAGAGTGCGTGAGCTAGAGAGGGGGAGAGATCTTCGTGCGCAACCCAATGTTAGAACCTCAAGGGTTTTCCTGGAACCCGAAATCCGACAGTTGATCTCTTATATGCATGATTTCTTATAGCCTCGTATTTCTTCTCCGATATTTGGGTTTTGTTTGGCCAACTTGATCTATTTATCTTGTAATGGGAAGAGGTGCTTTGTGATGGGTTTGATCTTACGGTGCTTGATCCCAATAAAAGAAGGGGAACCGACACGTATGTATCGTTGCCATTAAGGATAACAAGATGGGGTCTATTTCTACATAAATATATCTTGTCTACATCATGTCATCGTTCTTATTGCATTACTTCGTTTATCCATGAACTTAGTACACTAGATGCATGTTGGATAGCGGTCGATGTGTGGAGTAATAGTAGTAGATGCAGGCAGGAGTTGGTCTACTAATCTTGGATGTGATGCCTATATAATGATCATCGCCTAGATATCTTCATGATTATTTGAAGTTCTATCAATTGCCCAACAGTAATTCGCTTACCCACCATTTGCTATTTTTCTCGAGAGAAGCCACTAGTGAAACCTACGGCCCCCGGGTCCCTTCTTTAATATATTTGCCTTTGCGATCTATTTTCCTTTGCTTTTATTTTCAGATCTATTAAGCCAAAAATACCTTTCTGCAATTTATTTTATTTTAGATCTATTTATCCCATCTATCATATTTTTATCACGTCCGTTTGCCAATTTCTGGCGCCGTTACCCGAAAGCGATTGACAACCCCTTTAATACATCGGGTTGCGAGTATTTGTTATTTATGTGCAGGTGCTATTTACGTAGTGTTGCTTGGTTCTCCTGCTGGTTCGATAACCTTGGTCTCATAACTGAGGGAAATACCTAGCGTCGTTGTGTTGCATCATCCCTTCCTCTTTGGGGAAATACCGACATAGTTCTAGTAGACATCAAAAGGAATTTATGGCTCCATTGCCGGGGACGATCAAGTCAAGATTGTCTCCCGCCAATTCACCAATTTCTGGCACTGTTGCCTGGGAGACATCATCAACATCTACTAGGTTCCTGATCACAAATCTTGTCTCCTCACAATTTACATTATTTTCCATTTGCCTCTCGTTTTCCTCTCCGCCATTTCACAAAATTTTGCCATCTTGTTAACCCACAAGTATAGGGGATCGCAACAGTTTTTGAGGGTAGATTATTCAACCCAAATTTATTGATTCGACACAAGGGGAGCCAAAGAATATTCTCAAGTATTAGCAGTTGAGTTTTCAATTCACACCTGAAATACTTAGTATCTGCAGCAAAGTATTTAGTAGCAAAGTTGTATGGAAGTAATGGTAACTGTGGAAAAAGTAACAGTAGCAGTTTTGTAACAATCGTAATAGTGGCAACGTCAAAGTAACTTAGCAAAGATCAATATGTGAAAAGCTCGTAGGTAATGGATCAGTGATGGATAATTCGGTCGGATAGCATTCATCATGCAACAGTTATAACATAGGGTGACACAGAACTAGCTCCGATTCATCAATATAATGTAGGCATGTATTAGGTATATAGTCATACATGCTTATGGAAAAGAACTTGCATGACATCTTTTGTCCTACCCTCCCGTGGTAGCGGGGTCCTAATGGAAACTAAGGGATATTAAGGCCTCCTTTTAATAGAGAACTGGAACATAGCATTAACGCTTAGTGAATACATGAACTCCTCAAACTACGGTAATCACTGGAAAGAATCCCAATTATTGCCGCCTTGGGGTATGCGGATCATAACTCGTAATACGTGTCTACAACTTGCAAAATTGGATCAAGAACACAAATATATTCATGAAAACATAATAGGTTCAGATCTTAAATCATGGCATTTGGGACCTAGTGACAAGCATTAAGCATAGCAGAGTCTTACAACATCAATCTCAGAACATAGTGGATACTAGGGATCAAACCCTAACAAAACTAACTCGACTGCATGATAAATCTCATCCAACCCATCACGGTCCAACAAGACTACGATGGAATTACTCACACACGACGGTGAGCATCATGAAATTTGTGATGGAGGAAGGTTGGTGATGATGCTGGCAACTGACCCCCCCCCCCTCTCCGGAGCCCCGAACGGACTCCAGATGAGCCCCCCCTAATGAAGAACAGGGGGTGGCGATGGCTCCGTATCGTAAACACGATGAATCCTTCCCTCTAATTTTTTTCTCCACGGATGTGATATATATAGAGTTGGAGTTAGGGTCGGAGGAGGTCCAAGGGACCCACAAGCCAGGGGGCGTGCCCAGGGGGTAGGGTGCGCCCCCACACTTGTGGTCTCCTGGTGGGTCCCCTCTGGTTGATTTATTCGCCAGTATTTTTTATATATTCCAAAAATATTCTCCATAAATTTTCAGGCCATTCTAAGAACTTTTATTTCTGCACAAGAATAGCATCAAGGCAATTCTTTTGAAAACAGCGTCAGTCCGGGTTAGTTCCATTCAAATCATGCAAATTAGAGTCCAAAACAAGGGCAAAAGAGTTTTGAAAAGTAGATACGATGGAGATGTCTCACTAACCCTCCTGCAATCCATAAAAACCATAACGGCAAAATCATCGGGGAAGCGACCATGCATGGAAAATATAATCGATCATACCAGAAATAAGCATCTCTGGAAATCCTAGAACCAACGTGAAAATAGCGAATAGAGGTGTTTGGTTCCAAAAATCAATAAAATTAAGCCATGAAAAAATAACAAAAAATCATCAATTAAACATTGTGCATGCGAAATAGGGGCTACCAAATAGCAAATCCATCACCGATTCAGCTCATTGGAATGAATCCCTCATTTGTGGTACATATAACGAGCGACCAATCCGATGAACAAACCACAAATAACGGCGACTGAGGGAGTCCAGGATTAGGGGGTATCCGGATAGCCGGATTATATCCTTTGGCCGGACTGTTGGACTATCAAGATACAAGATTGAAGACTTCGTCTCGTGTCCGGATGGGACTCTGCTTGGCGTGGAAGACAAGCTAGGCAATGCGGATATGTATATCTCCTCCTTTGTAACCGACCTTGTGTAACCCTAGCCCCCTCCGGTGTCTATATAAACCAGAGGGTTTTAGTCCGTAGGACACAATAACATACAATCATACCATAGGCTAGCTTCTAGGCTTTAGCCTCTCCGATCTCATGGTAGATCAACTCTTGTAATACCCATATCATCAAGAATAAATCAAGCGGGACGTAGGGTTTTACCTCCATCAAGAGGGCCTGAACCTGGGTAAAACATCGTGTCCCCTGCCTCCTGTTACCATCCGCCTTAGACGCATAGTTCGGGACCCCCTACCCGAGATCCGCCGGTTTTGACATCGACATTGGTGCTTTCATTGAGAGCTCCACTGTGCCGTCGCCAGAAGGAAGGATGTCTCGTCTCGTCTTTAAAGACGGTACTACTATTGGGGGAGCTTTGGCTATCGGCCAAACTCTCCGGCTAGGCGGTTTCATCATGACCGCCTGTTCGGCCGCCGCGCCGACGATGACTTCTCGGGTCATCAAGAACAGCCTCTACGCCAAATCGGCACTCGCCGAACAGATGGATCCAATGGAGCTCGCTTCCTTAAATGAGCTCTTGGATCGCATCGCTGCCTTGGTAGTCGCTACGGACCATGGTCGGATTGGGCTTAAACCCGATCAAAGGGAGATTAACTCTCCACCGGTCACCCATCATATTGCAGTGGTGGAGGGACAATGCGGCAACCTTTCCCCTATCTTGAGGACTAATTATGTCCGGATCCCCGAGCTCTCCGAGCCGGATGCCCGTTTGCGGAAGGACAACATCCAATCCCTGAACTTAGAGTCAAGCAGCGGGCCAGGATTATCGGGTAACACCCCGGAACTGGAACTTCCAAAATTGGAAACTCCTCGGCCCCTGGATCCCAGATCGGGTAAGGGTTCGGATTCAATTCCACCCACCCACCCAAACATAAGCGATCTTTCCAACATCAGACAAGAGCCCCATGAAACAGTACATCATTATTGGGCCAGATTCTCCTTGTGTTGAACAAGGTTAAGGACTGTCATGAGGAAGATGCAATCTCACTTTTCTGCAATAATTGCACGGACAAGGGGATCCTTAACGCCTTAAGTCGCCATGACATATCACGCTTCGCTGACTTGGCGTCCATAGTATGAAAGTACTGTGCGATGGAAAGTGCCTGGAAAACCGAAACAAACTTTTGGGATAACCCGGCCCTAAATATGAACCCAGTCCGAAACAAAAGGGTGCACTATCAAAAGACACCCGGGTCATCTACCAAAAAGCAAAAACCCTCTATAGGGCATGGAACCGTACTGGAGGGATGGCTCAACGGACCCTGCAAAATTCATAGTACAGCAGATACAATACCAACGCACAGAGCACCATCCCGTGGATAACAATACGGTGTTAACAGTCTTTGAGACATTTGCGTCAAATAATAGGCGCAAGCGAACACTCCGCAGCATGGCCGAAATCTACCACATAGCAGCAATAAATCCATGGAGTGACACGGCTATTACCTTCAATGCCAGTGATGAACCTAAATCCCGAACAGCCCGAGCATCAGCCGCACTAGTCCTCAGTCCAATTGTGGACGGCTTTCGACTCACCAAGGTACTCATGGACGGCGGCAGCGGATCAAACCTCATCTATGAGGAAACCCTTCAAACAATGGAAATAGACTGGAACCGCATCGAGCGAAGCAGCACAACCTTTAGAGGAATAATCCCCAGTCGGGAAGTGCGCTGTATAGGCAAAATCACACTAGATGTGGTGTTCGGCACGCCGGAGAATTATAGGTCTGAAGAGATTATGTTACAAGTGGCCCCATCCAGTAGCGGTTACCACGCCTTGTTAGGGCGGTAGGCGTTCACAATCTTCCAAGCCATACCCCATTACGGGTACATGAAGCTCAAAATGCCCGGGCCCAACGGAATTATCACCCTTGCTAGTGATCCGGACACAGCACTCCGCACCGAAAACAAGACAGCCGCACTGGCCCTCGACGCCTTATCCGAAGCCCTAGAGGCTGAGGAACTGACTGCGCTGCGCTCCATGGTGAACAGGGACAATGTGATACTCGATAAGAGATCCAAGTCCACCTCCTTTAAACCGGCGGATGAAATAGTCAAATTCCAAGTCCATCCAACGGACTCCACAAAAACAGCTTCCATCGGGGCACAATTAAACCCTGACGTAGATGCTGCACTATGAGAGTTCCTATGCGAGAACTGGGGCATTTTTGCCTGGCACCCTTCAGACATGCCAGGAATCCCACGCAGGCTGGCTGAGCACAGCCTCAATATTCTTAAGCAATTCAAGCCGGTCAAGCAGGATCTTCGGCGTTTCTCTGAACCTAAGAGACAAGCCATGGGAGAGGAACTAGCCAAGTTATTGGAGGCCGGATTCATCAGAGAAATAAAACACATGGACTGGCTAGCAAACCTGGTGATGGTACAAAAGAAGGATAAATCCCGGTGCCTTTGTGTCGATTTCAAGGACCTCAATAAAGCTTGCCCAAAGGATCCCTTCCCCCTCCCCCGCATCGATCAAATTATAGATGCCACCACAGGACACGAGTCATTGTGTTTCCTCGACGCATACTCCGGTTACCACCAAATCAAGATGGCGGAGTCTGACCAAGCCGCAACAGCATTCATCACACCATACGGTCCCTTCTGTTTCAACACAATGCATTTTGGGCTCAAAAACGTCGGCGCAACATATCAGCACATGATTCAGACATGTCTGGAGAAACAAATCGGCAAAACAGTAGAGGCATACGTAGATGATGTGGTCGTCAAAACCAAGCATGCCGAATCTTTGGTAGACGACTTGAGGCTCACATTCGACAACCTCCGAACATACGACATCAAGCTCAATCCAGTAGAGGTATTGAAGCTAATCTGGCCAAAATCCAAGCTTTGTAACAGTTGGCTACCCCAACAGACCTCAAGCAAATCCAGAAGTTAACTAGATGCATGGCGGCTCTAAGCCGCTTTATCTCCCGCTTAGGAGAAAAGGCTTTACCCCTTTATCGCCTCCTTCGGCGCACCGACCACTTTGAGTGGACGGACGTGCCACGGCCGGATTGGAAGAAATAAAGGCCATTTTGGCAACCAACCCAATCCTGGCCGTGCCAAACATCGACGTACCAATGCTGTTGTACATTGCGGCAACTCATCAAGTTGTAAGCGCAGTGCTTGTCGTCGAACAAGAAGATGTCGGACATAAATTCCCTCTTCAAAAGCCAGTATACTATGTATCCACTGTCCTCACTCCATGCAAATCATGTTACCCACATTATCAAAAGATAGCCTATGCGGTATTCATGGCATCCCGGAAGCTGCGACACTACTTTCAAAAGTGTTCGATTACAGTAGCCTCGAAAGTGCCACTTAATGATATTATAAACAACCGCGACGCTACGGGCCGGATTGTTAAATGGGCCTTTGAGCTCCTCCCATTCGACATAACATACAAACCTCGACGGGCCATTAAGTTGCAAGTATTGTCGGACTTTGTCGCCGAAATGGACAGAGGCCGAACTCCCTAAAGAGTACGGCGCATACTCCAATTGGATCATGCACTTCAACGGTTCTAAAATGTTGGCTGGTCTAGGGGCTGGCGTCGTCCTGACGTCCCCAACCGGAGATACCATTTAGTACGTACTGCAAATATTGTATGCAGACTCCAACAATGCAGCAGAATACGAAGCTCTGTTGCATGGTCTTTGGATGGCAGTCTCCATGGGCATTCAACGCCTGGAGGCGCGTGGGGATTCAAACCTTGCAATATCCCAAATAAATGGAGACTTTGGCGCCAAGGATCCGAAAATGGCGGCCTACCGAAACGTCGTCCTAAAAATGTCAGCTTGGTTTGAGGGACTCGAATTTCACCATGTGGCTCGGGAAAACAATAAAGCGGCGGACATCCTCGCCCGCATCGGCGCAAAACGCGACGTGGTCCCCCCCTCCCAACATATTTCTGGGAAGGCTGTTCAAGCCATCCGTAGTATGGGAAGGGGACATCGGTAACAATAGTCCGGACCCAGCCAAAATGCCCGATACCGAATACTCTGACACAATCAGAGGCTCCGCCACCGAAATAACACCTTCAGCCCACGTAATAATGGCCATTATCGCCCCGTGGACAGAACCATTCCTGGCCTACCTAACTAGGCAGGAACTTCCGGAGGTACAAAATGAGGCACGCTGCATAGTGCGGCGATCTAAGGCCTACAGGGTCCATGAGGGAGAATTGTATAAAAAAAGCACTACATGAGTCCTTCAAAGGTGCATCTCCGAAAAGGAAGGGCGGAACCTTTTGGCATAAATCCACGCCGGAATCGGCGGTCACCATGCCGCAGCCCGGGCTCTTGTAAGCAAGGCCTTCCGCACAGGATTCTATTGGCCAACGGCCCGGGCAGATGCACAGGACTTGGTCCAACGTTGCGTCGGTTGCCAGCTCTTTTCAAATCAAAGCCACATGCCACCCACCGCCCTCCAAACAATCCCCATTACGTGGCCCTTCGCGGTCTGGGGGCTTGACATGGTTGGACCCCTTAAAGGGGGAACCCACAAGAAAAAATACTTACTGGTCATGGTGGATAAATTCACCAAATGGATAGAGGCCAAACCTGTTAAGACAGCCGAATCCGGACTAGTGATAGACTTCATATCCGGGGTCGTACACCGTTATGGCATCCCCCACATCGTCATCATTGAAAACGGCACAAACTTCAAAGCCGATGAGGTAAAACTCCGGTGCAGCAAAATGGGCATTAAGCTCGATTATGGTTCAGTCTATCACCCACAAACCAACGGTCAAGTCGAGTGAGCAAACAGTCTTATAATGAGCGGCATTAAACGTAGATTGGTGCGTTCCTTAACAGAGTCTAACACACACTGGGTAGAGGAGCTTGACTCCGTACTCTGGGGGCTGCGAACCACGCCGAATCATAGTGCCAGGTATACAACCTTCTTTATGGTGTACGGCGTAGAGGCAGTCTTGCCCTGTGACATAATTCATGACTCACCTCGAGTGCGCGTGTATGAAGAAAGAGAAGCCAAGCTCGATCGGCAGGACAGTCTGGACACCCTGGAGGAGGAGCGCGATGTAGCCAAAGCCCGTTCCGCATTTTATCAGCAACAGGCTCGCAGATACCAAAGCAGAGAAGTACGGGCCAAAACTTATAGCGTTGGCGAACTAGTTCTACGCCTACCCGATAAGAAAAAGAACAAGCTCGAGCCCAAATGGGAAGGTCCCTTCATTATTGACCAAGTTCTGACCGGTGGAGTGTACCGACTGCAGGATGCATCGACTAGTCGACTCGAGCCGAACCCATGGAACGCGGCCAGGCTCCGAAGATTCTACGCCTAGCACTGGACTCTATGTTCGTCCCCTCCCTTTGTCCATTTTTTGCATATACATTATCTGTCTTGTTTTTCTTTCTTCCTTTCTTTTATTCTTTCTCTAGGCCTTAAAGGGCCAACTTGTGCCTTGCTTGCACATTATAGATGTGCCAGCCGCGCTCATCATACCTGGGGGCTTCTTTCACAGAATCTTAATTATTTATTTGGGCCTCGTGCCCCACACATGTGTTATGCTTCCACATGTACCTTTTTCGCCATTATATGCATCGATATGACTTAAGTTTTGCCAAGCTGGGTTTCCTAGCTCTTGTATTTATGCCCTATGTTCCCGTTAATTCGGCTAGGGCATAAGGGGAGCACCTCTGCGATTGTTACTGCCGGGTCAGCCGGATGTGTACCTCAGACTGGGTGAAGCCAAAAGCTAGTGTTCTTAAGGGAATATTCGGTCGATGAACAAAAGATGATTTTTAGTTATTTTCCATACCTGCCCCCAGATGTTTTTCCTGCGTTTCCTATCGCAGTCCGGACATGCACTTTAGGGTATGCTTACCCAGGGAAAGGAACCCTTAACGGAACTATTCTCCATGGAAGATGTTTCTTACTACCCATGTAATATAACATAACTAGTTGGGCACTTATCTGTTCAAGCACTTATGACCCCTACGCCTGGTCTCGACGCATGCCCCGGTTCTTATATAACTATGCGGGTATTCGGATACACTCCGGACTATCGGGTCCCGAGGTTGAAGCGAAAAGGTCTGCCAAGACAAATGATCTACAATCCGGCTAGAAGGCATTATACATGTCACTTTCATTACATAGTCATGCAGACTGACTAAATTCCTCTTCTATACTATCCAACAGGGGGTCTAGCTTACAATCCTATTGGGAATACTTTGCGTCTAATTCTACTTGCCCATAAACTAAGCTAACGGGGATCTCTTTTCCGTCGAGCCCCACAGGTCCGTCCTCGGCCATGTGATTTGGGTCTGCCTTGGTATACCGCGTCTTCACCATGGCCCAGGCTTCTCTAGCACCCTGTCGGCAGGCTGATATCTTCCATAATCGGAAGCGCCACCGTGCTCCCTTGAGCTTCTCCGCAAGCTCTGCAACGCCCTCTGGCAGGGAGACAGACGGCCACAAGGCCTGGGCAACACCCTGCATCACCTGCCGAACTTGTTCGTGCAGATGTGACAGCTCGGATAGAAGATCACCTGCAGACCCAGGCATTTCCTCCATGGGACAACCCGTCAACATACCTATAGACATAACGCTGTTAGTCGGCTTCTTCGCCAAACTCCTTTAAAAGGATTCGTTCAAGCACTTACTGGAAATGCCGCGCCGAAGCCGCTTATTATCCTTCTCGGAGTCTGCAAGCTGGCCCGGAACGTCTTTTAGTTCCACACTCAGCTTAATATTGGCGTCTTGGAGATTGTTTTTCTCCCGCATAACCTTAGTCAGCATGCGTTTGCCAGCCTCTAGCTGTCGCATAACATGCTGGTCCTCCGGATTTTCTCCGGATTCATCTGCAACATCTGTTGTTAGACCTGCAGCCATGCCGCACATTACATGGTAACCATCATTCTTTAAAGTAAATGTTACCAGCAGGGGACTTTTTCGGTTCCCACAATGCGGCCACAGCAGCCCGCAGTTGGGTCTTGCATTCCTCTAGCTCCTGTGACAGCCTAGTATTCTTCTCTGTAAGAACCTGCACAATAAAGATGATCCATAAATCAGTTCTGCTAACTGTTTCAAGTCTCAGGGGCTATTGATACATATAAATCATCAGATTTACTTACCCGTACATCCTTTACATACTGATCCGTGGCTCTGGCTAGACCATCTTGAGCAGCTCAGAGGTACGCCTCCCCAGAATTGAAGGCATCAAATGCCTCTGGTGAGAAACAAGCGTCACGGAGTATGGCTCGGCGGCGCCTATGATCCATGGCGCTTTCCACTTCTGAGTTTGTAGTGGATAATCTATCTGCATCCTCTGTAGGGGGATTATCCGGTGCCCGCCCCATATCGGCTTCCGCCTCTATGTCCGGTCCTGGCGCACGGCTGGTGGAAGCATGGTTAGTAACATCGCCGGACATATTCCGGCGAGAGTTTTTTCTGTTAAAGAAACACGGGTGTCATTATATTTCGAGAAAGGCAACAACCACGGAGCGGGGTTTGTTATACCTTTGCGCCGGCGTCTACGTCCTGACCGCCTTCCTTTTTGGCCTACCCGGCCTCGGTGCCTCCTGTTGGCGCATTGCTGCGGGTTCGGCAGGGCGTCTCGAATGCCTTCACTGTAAAATGCCATGTGTATATGGTGGGTGAAGTGTCTAAAAGGGGATCCTAGTTTTGGAGTTGGGATTTTTGGTTTTTCTTACGTGCGATGCAGGGAGCAGTCCGGGATAGTCGGCTGTAATGGCCACCATGGCATTGTCGTAGATTAACTGATAGAACTGCCGGTCTATCAGCTCCACGGATATAACCGAATCTTCTTCAAGTCCAGAGTCGAGGGCCCGGTCAGGGTCCTCTGGTTGTGGAGAAGGGCTGCTGACCTCCTTTATGGCTTTTCGCAGTTCCTGCCGCAAAGTGGCAAGGTGAATACTTACGACAAAGAATGCGGGAAAAATGGGAGCAGGGAGATATAACTTACCCAGCTTGGAGGATCGTACATGGAGAATCCATCCTGTGGGTTGATGCGGGTGAACTCCTCTTCCTCACCCTTGAACAATTCGAACAGAATTTTCGCTAAAGCGGCGGCATTGTCCGGACCCTTACGCCCGCAGCGGGTGGCGTCATCCGCCCTGTTATAACACCACAAGGGGTGCCCATGATATTTAAGTGGTTGCACTCCCCACATTTTGCAAATCAACATAACTTCGATTATTGTCAATCCTGATTGAGCCAAAGCTTTGATCCGGTTCATCAGATAGAGGACTTCTCTGTTGTCTTCCACCTAGGGGCTCCGTGGGCGCCAACTTCGGCGTTTCTTCGGAGGAGCATTGTTGAACTCAGGAAGACCCCGCCGAACAGGGTCCGGAAGGGGAACGTCCTCCATATAAAACCATTCTGAAGGCCAGTCTTCGGGCGACTTCTTCGGAGTACCGGATAGGTATTCGGTATCGGTGATGCGCCATATTTCGGCTCTGCCCACTTGATAAAGTGACCCCCTCTGTGTGCGAGGGACGAGGCAAAAAAGCCTTTTCCACAGCTCGAAGTGAGCCTCGCAGCCCAGGAACAACTCGCAGAGAGCCACATAGCTGGCGATATGTAGGATGGAGGCGGGGTGAAGTTGTGTAATTGGACGTCGTAGAACTCCAGGAGCCCACGGAGGAACGGATGAATTGTAAATCCGAGTCCCCTTAATAGATAGGGGACAAGGCAGACCCGTTCCCCCATAGAGGGAAAGGGAAGGCTCTCCGCTTGCTCCCCGCCATTATAGGTGGCGAGCCCGGCTCGAACGGGCACCATGTACGCCGGAGGGAGAAATCCCTTAGTCTGCAGTTCGACTAAATGACTGTGTGGGACTGAACACCTCTCCCAATCACCGGGCTTAGGGCTTGAGGGGTGGGAGGAGGAGCTGCGGAGGTCGGCCATGCTAGAATGGATCTTTCCGGAACGCCCTCTGATGGACTCTCGCTGGGGGAGGATGGTATGGATCGGGTCTAAGGATCCCCATCCCTTTAATAGACAATTCATTTATTTGGCTAGGGGGGCAAATGTTAAAACGCCCTGGCGCCTCGTATTCATTCGACGCGTGGGAGAAAGCCCTTACTAGGCACAGAAGCCAAGAGGTCCAAACATTCATGGGACCGGACACTGCTTTATAAACGTTCGAAAGATGGAGAAGAAACCGCCTTGCAATGCCGAAGACAATACTGCGCGCCGGACTCATCGTCATTGAAGCCTGGTTCGGGGGCTACTAAGGGAGTCCAGGATTAGGGGGTATCCGGATAGCCGGATTATATGCTTTGGCCGGACTGTTGGACTATGAAGATACAAGATTGAAGACTTCGTCTCATGTCCGGATGGGACTCTACTTGGCGTGGAAGACAAGCTAGGCAATACGGATATGTATATCTCTGCTACGTCTTGAGCTTGCGTTGGTTTTCCCCGAAGAGGATGGGATGATGCAGCAGAGTAGCGTAAGTATTTCCCTCAGTTTTTGAGAACCAAGGTATCAATCCAGTAGGAGGCCACGCGCAAGTCCCTCGTACCTACACAACACAAAGAGCTCAACGCAACCAACGCGATTAGGGGTTGTCAATCCCTTCACGGTCACTTATGGAAGTGAGATCCGATAGATAATATTTTTGGTATTTTTGATATAAAGATGCAAAGTGAAAAGTAAAAGGCAAAGTAAAAACAAAACAAGATTAAAGTGATGGAGATTGATATGATGAGAATAGACCCGGGGCCATAGGTTTCACTAGTGGCTTCTCTCAAGAGCATAAGTTTTCTACGGTGGGTGAACAAATTACTATTGAGCAATTGACAGAATTGAGCATAGTTATGAGAATATCTAGGCATGATCATGTATATAGGCATCACGTCCGTGACAAGTAGATCGAAACGATTCTGCATCTACTACTATTACTCCACTCATCGACCGCTATCCAGCATGCATCTAGAGTATTAAGTTAAAAACAGAGTAACGCTTTAAGCAAGATGACATGATGTAGAGAGATAAATTCATGCAATATGAAATAAACCCCATCTTGTTATCCTCGATGGCAATGATACAATACATGTCTTGCTGCCCCTTCTGTCACTGGGAAAGAACACCGCAAGATCGAACCCAAAGCTAAGCACTTCTCCCATGGCAAGAACTACCAATCTAGTTGGCCAAACCAAACGGATAATTCGAAGAGACTTGCAAAGATAACCAATCATACATAAAAGAATTCCGAGAAGATTCAAATATTGTTCATAGATAGACTTGATCATAAACCCACAATTCATCGGTCTCAACAAACACACCACAAAAGAAGAAGATTCACTACAAGAAATATGTCAACTTGTGACCTTCTGTTAGTGACCCTGGAAGAATTGGTCATAGATCTATGACCATTTTAGACCAATTGGTCAAAAGTTGTTCAGGGGCTCCAAAACCTAAACTATAACGACCATTTTGGTCAGAAAGGTCGTAATTTCCTTACACGAAATGGTCATAAAGCAGATAGCACTGGTCTGCTGCCTTATTTCTAGCTGATCATGACCAATATAGATGGTCATAACCTTGTAAATTGTGGTGGGTTGCTATGACTAGGCGCCACCTCATCAGTTTTGCCTATGTGTTATGTCCATGTGGCAGTTTTTGCCCTAGGTTGTGAAGCAACCTATATTTCTGTCATTCCCAAAATTCCCAAAAAAATCTCATAAATTCTTTGGGTCATATATTCATCAAATATGTAAAAATCCTTCCTTGCCTAGTTCAAAACTAATTCAACAATATTCATTTTCCTATTTTGTTCACGACAGCACTTTATGATGGAAGTGCTATTTATATATTCTTGATTGCCCTCGGAATTTTTGGGCACTCTTTCCTATCCAAATCATTACCGCATGACAAAATTCAGCTCCACTTGCCTAGCAAATCTTCCTCGGCAAATTTCCAAAGTTTTTGTCCACCTAGAAGCATTGTGAAGGAAGTACCTTTTTTATATATCGAAATGATATGAAATTTATACAGTTCCTTCATATGCCCAAATTATCACCCTCCTCCAAATTGCAGCTCAGTCAAATCATCTATGTGAGCCCAGGTTCAATTTATATTTTATGGCCAAATTGGCACGTTGCAAAGCAAGTGTTATCTAGACCCCTCCTATTACCCTCAAACTTTTCGGGCACTCTTCCATACCCAAATCATTGCCACATGATAATATTCAGCTCAATTTTCCTAGTAAATCTTTCTCAGGAAATTTTCAAAGTTTCTACCTCAAGAGAAGCTTTGTGAAGTAAGTACTAGCTAGGCTTACCCAAATGATCTGAAAATTAACTAGCGCATGACCATACCTATGTAACTTACCTACACCAATTTTTAGCTCATTTCATTCATCCAATCTCTCTCACTAGTTTTCCCAAGTTTCTGACCATAGAAGAGAATTGTGAAGGAAGTACCACTTTGGCATTTCCAAATAGTATCCATTTTCTACAGTGGTTTCCTATGCCCAAATAACCATCCTCCACCTAATGCCAGCTCAATCCGTTCATTATTTTGAGCCAGGCTTCAACACTCGTAGTTATGTCCAGTGTGGTAGTTCGCAAAGCAAGTACCACCTAGGCTCCTCCTTTTGAGCTGAAAATTTGTGAAGACGGTCTTCTTAGTAACTGATCATCCTCAGCCAAAACTCATGCCCATTAGCCATGTACATTTCCCGTACCGCTAATCAAACACTTGGCTGTTAATTGATGTTTGAGCATCGATCGGTCTCCTCATGAGAATCTTATGTTGTAATTTTCTTCCTAGCACCAACCTGGGGAGTGCCCAACCCACTAGACATGCCTAGGCCGCCCAGAACGCATGGCAACGACACAGTCACGCAATGACCACGCGGCGGGCATGCGAGTTTACACGCTCTAGAGTTGGGGCCCTCGTGCACTGCCCAAACCTTTACGTATCGCCACCAAACCATGTATTTATGATTAAATAGGTCCTTATGTAACTAGAAATGATTTTTGGAAAAAATAAATAGCAAACTATGAGGCAGCTGCAGTTCAAATTTGACCCGCTTCCTACTAAATCGGTGGAAATTTGTCTTTTCCACGAGAGGTGGATCAAAAAAATTTACACCCAACCATTTTGTCAATTGTGCATTAAATATGTCCTAGTATTTTATAAAAATGATTTGGTCCAATTTTGCAACAATTATTTGGTAGTTCCTTCACAAAAAAATCTCCTTTTGGGCACTCGAAAAATGGAAAATGGTTTTTTCGTCCAACGAAAATGAAAACTTCCTTAGGCAACATTGTTTGCCATTCCAATATGCACCCTTGTGCACAATATGAGATCATTTGAACAAACTATGCCATGAATGTGGCCATAAGATTGATCATTTGGCTTGAAAGCCATTGACCTTCACACATGATAGCTCATTTCTGAGAACACTTTTTTAAAATAATTATCTTATTACAAGTTTATTATTTTTCCCGGAAACTTAATCACATATAATGAGACAATGCGAAGGTTTTCCAATTTTTTGATTTATTTTTTATTTTTTATGCCCGTTTCAAAATGTGGTCAAACGGCGGGCTTGACCATCCCTAGGTAGCGGTTGAATCTTGGAATTTTTTTGGTGTTTCTCTGATTAAATAGATACTTATGTACCTATAAATGATTTTTGGAAAAAATAAAGAGCAAACTACGAGGTAGCTACAGTTCAAATTTGACCCGCTTCCAACTGAATCAGCGGGAATTTGTCTTTTTCACCAGAGGTGGATAAAAACTTTTTACAACCAACCATTTTGTTAATTGTGCATTAAATATGGCCTAGTATTTTAGAAAAATGATTTGGTCCAATTTTGCAACCAATATTTGGGAGGTCCTTCACAAAAAAAACTCATTTCGGGCACTTAGAAAATGGAAAATGAATTTTCCGTGCAAAGAAAATGAAAACTCCCTTAGGCAACATTGTTTGGAATTCCAAGATGCACCCTTGTGCACAATATGAGATCATTCGAACAAACTATGCCATGAATGTGGCCATAAGATTGATCATCTGGCTTGAAAGCCATTCATCTCCACACATGATAGCTCGTTTCTGAGAACACTTTTTTAAAAGAATTGCCGTATTACAAGTTTATTATTTTTCCTGGTAACTTGGTCACATATAATGACACAATGCGAAGGTTTTTCAATTTTCTAATTTTTTTTGAATTTTTTATGCCCGTTTCAAAATGCAGTCAAAATGGCGGGAATGACCGTTCCTAGCTAGTTGTTGAATCTTGAAAAAAATTTGGTGTTTCTGTAATTAAATAGATACTTTTGTACCTAGAAATGATTTTTGGAAAAAATAAATAACAAACAATGAGGACGCTGCAGTTCAAATTTGACCCGTTTCCTACTGAATGAGCGGAAATTTGTCTTTTTCATGAGAGGTGAATCAAAAATTTTGACACCCAATCATTTGGTCAATTGTGCATTAAATATGTCCTAGTATTTTAGAAAATTGATTTGGTACAATTTTGCAACAAATATATGGTAGGTCCTTCACAAAAAAGTCATTTTGGGCACTCGGAAAATGATTAAAAATAGCTAGAAAGATCAGAAATGCATAGAAATTGGTCCTTATCCATAAAATGTGGTCTAACTCTAGTGAAAATTTGTGTGGTGCCATTTTGCAAAATATTTTTTATAGCTACTTCACAAAATCCCTCTATTTTTAGTACTTAGACACTTTTTTTAAATCACTGGTTTTTCGAACCAATCGGGACTCTTCCCACAGATCGATGACATGGCGCCCATCCATCCATCCATCCATCTCTCCATCCCACATCCATCCATCCACCTATCTACAGAAAAAAGTAAAAAAAATGACAAAGAGAAACCCCCACCCACAGCCGAAACCCTAGTTCAGATCCCATCCACTCCCCCCACCCCATCGCACCCCTCCTCTCCTCGCAGCCGCCGCCACCTCCTCCCTTGATACAGTCCTCTCCTCGGCCTCCTTTCCCCGATCTGTAGATGTATGTCCCCGCGCCGCCGCCCCCACCTTCTCCTTCCTCTTCCCGATCGGTTGAGCACCGCCATGTGATTTCCCCGGCTCCCGCGCCGCCGCGCGACCTCGCCAGAACACCGCCAGCACAGCGGCCACCACCGCCCCTCTTCCCATGCAGGGAGATTGGGGAGATTGCCGTCTCCCACGGCCATGGCGTGCTCCTCTGCTGACGAGGCCGCCGTCTCTCTTCCCTGCTCGAGGCTGCCATCGACCATGGCCATGCTCGAGGTCTACAGCTCCCTTCCCTGCCCTCCGTGCCGCCGTGATCTACTACACTGCTGCGCTCCCCCGACGTGCCCGTGGCCGTGGGCCCCCAGCCGCCGCCGCCATCCGCGGGCCTCCGGGCGAGGTCCATGGCCACCTTCACCCGCACATGAGCGCCCCTTCCCTACCCTTTCTGCCCAGATCCGCTACCCCTGAATTTGAGTGGTCTCTCAGTTGAATCTGTGTCACAGGAAGCCCCACGTCAAGAAGGACCAGGAGGGCGTCGACGTCTTCGACAGCATCTGGAAGAAGGTGACCCCTCTGCATTTTCTGTAGCTTGCATGTTTGTTCCATTAGAACATAGAAAAAATGTAAGTGCTATGTATGTAGGTATCGTAGTTACCATTCCTGGAACCAAGCTCCAGCTAATCCTTCTACTCTTAATTGATACTGGCAAGTTTGTTCCTCATCATGTGGCAATTCTAGGTGGTGTAGTGTGCACAACCAGCCACTCGTAAATTGCTCTTTGTCCTGGTTGTTCCCTGTAGAAAGTAGAAATGGTACTGCTATTGTGTCGTTTGTGCAGAGACCTAGGAGATGGGTTAAACAAAGATTTAAGTATATGAGCCACCTTCTCTTTTTCTGACCATTGTGTTAAAATCAGATAAGAGAACATGCAAGTGGTTTAGAACTTTAGATGACTGATATATCATAAATCAGTTGGCCTCTGAAATTTAGTTTCATTAGGTATATCATGCATTAAGCTTCAGGGGATAGGTTAAAGAAAAATCTCTTATATGTGTGGCTTCCTTTTTCTTTTTCTAATGATTACAACTTATTAGATTATTTTGTCAAAATCAGACAGGAACATCATCAGAATACGCAAGACCGGGTACTGCTGATAAGGCTATTCAATGAAAACGAAGAAGCGTAAAACCAAGAAGCTCAAGGTCAAGGGCCTCGATTTGGGATGATTTATTGATTTGGTTTCCTCTGCTGGTGATGCTTGTTCCTGAAGGCGCTGGCCAAGGAGCTGGTGCAGTCCAGGAAGGCGGTCAACCACCTCTACGAGAACAAGGCCCAGCTCAACTCCATCTCCATGCACCTTGGCAAGATCGTCGGTAATGGATACCACCTGCATCGTATCTATCTTTCTAGATATCATTTAGTATGGTAACATTTAGTAATTTACATCTGCTGTTCATGATGCTATTACAAACTCTGAAATCAGGTACTTTAGTCAAATGTGCTTCCTTTCTGAACAACTGTGCACCTTGGCGAGCTCGTCGGTAGCAAACAGTTTCTACTGGCCTCGTATCATTCTATACTAGTATGGATAGATAGCATCCAAGTTTGTTGTCTACTGACCTCTGCTAGTGTCTTGAAATGCTTGGGAATGCCCCGTCCGTCTGGACATGCAGTTAGTCTGAATCTATTTTGGCAGCTAACATGCATCGTCATTCTGACTACCTGCTTTCTCACTTCATGGCACTTGAGAACATTCATGTTCTATTTTATTCATTCTCACATTCTGGCATCTATTACTACAACGATCTCACAATGGAGGTTTAGGACATGCTTATCCTTGCAAAAAAAATTGAGCTCAGGCAATACTAATGTTTATATCTATCATTCAGTACTACTGTTTATATCTAATCAAGATCTTATGATTTACATAGGTCGGGTTGTCGCAGGTTCCATGGAGCCCTCCTCCCCTCGTCAAGCTCGGTGCCAAGAGCGAGGAGCTGCTCTTCGCCTCGCCTCGCCTTGCACAAGCAACATCGTATTCGTGTCTGCTCTTTCACTAGTGTTGACGCTTGCTTTCGTTGTTAATAATACATGCATGCTCCACAACTAATACAGAAGATGCATTTCCATCCCATCTAGTAGGTGCTGACTCGATGCAAACAAATAAAATAAAATTAGTAGGTGTTGACTGCTCACACCCCATATATGCTGAACGATGCTAGCTGCTGTGCCAATGTGATGTTGCTTGCTTGATTGATGACTTGTTGTCATTAACTAGAAAAAATAAGAAGAAAACCTTCTCAATTTATTTGAGGAGAATCATGTATCCCATTCATTAGACAACCAGTACTACTTGTATTTGCATGTTTGCTTGCTTGTAGCACTATCAAGTGTGAGGAAATCCAGTACTAGGATGTGTGGAGCTGGGACGCTGTTGGATCATTAGCACCTGTAGCACTATCAAGTTTGTACTGATTGCAGATAGAAAACCTTGTAATTTTGTTTCCGTAAGCTAAACTTTGTGATTTAATTTCTGGAAGCTAAACATTGTAAGTCTATTAAGAAACTTGCGCAAAATCAGCCCACAAGTTAGTTGAAGTCATAAGTGCCTTTTATTGACAGAGTCTTCTGGCAGGGCGAATGTTATATTCAAAGCCACTTCTGATCACTTTTTGTTTTCTTTTTTAATATTTTGTTGTGTCTTGCTTGGTGGGAATTGATCCAGTTAAGTGGCTGACTGGGAATATTATGTTGTCAAGTTCATGTCTTAGTGCGTCTGAGAATGTTGTTTCTTTCTTTCTTCCTTTTGTTGCAAACCTGAAAAGAAAGTGCAATGTGAACCTGGAAGGTGCATGTATTGCTGCTACTTTCGTGTGCCAACTACTATACTAGTTGGTTTGTGATGATCCAAACAAGTCGACAGCAGTAGTACTGTTGGCAGTTGGTGTTTAATTTCATTGCTGTCATGGTATTTATTCTTTCGGCATGTCATGTATATGTTGGTGTTTAATTTTGTGATGTTAGTATGCTTGTGCTGACTAGTTTTGTTAGATCTTGCCAGTTGAATGGATGGTCGTGTTAGTAGAATGGTATTTTGTTTTAGGCGCAATGTGTTGCAGTGAAGTTTTTTGCACGACTTGCACTTGAGCCATGCATATTCATATCATGTATCTGTTTTCTTGTATGAATGGATATCTCATTTTAACTAGTTGGAGGACAAAAAGCATGGCACTAACTCAATTTGTGTTATCATTTTAAATAAATGTCATTTTCTTGAATGGTCTGTTCATAATATATTTGCCCCAATGTTTCTGATTCTTCTCTCATTCATGTAACAGGGTGACAGAGGAAGCCATGTTGCAGTTTTGTTTGTTCCCAACCCTGACTACGGTCGTCTAGCGAGTTTGGCATGTTGTTCATCTGACTACGGTCGTCGAGCGAGTCTGTCATGTTGTTCATCTGACTACGGTCGTCCAGCGAGTCTGGCATGTTATCATTTTCTTGTAAAGCAGTACCGTATTACACTTGTAGAGCTCGTTACACTTGTAGAGCTTGAAAGTACTGTATTACACATGGTCATGTATTGGCACATATAGAGATTGTTATTGTGATTGCCATTGTATTAGATTGTTATTGTGATTGCTATTGTATTAGATGATCTGGTTGCTCTTATTCGAAACATCATGTGTGCTTTTTGTCTGGCAATTTAAATACTGGTTCAAATATGAAGAATATGAGCCTGATAGATGGGACCCACTTATCTGACTAGTGGACCCTTCATTTGGGAAAAAAGAAAAGCTAAATTCGTTTAGACAAAAAGGCCACAACCCAACAATAAAATAGGCTACAATGTTGGGCTTGGCCTATGAAGCTGATCAAAAGTTGATAGAAAAAATACATTAAAAAGGCCGAATTGTTGGGCTAGGCCCATGTAGAAAATCAAATTGGACCGGGCTGAATCTTGTGCCACATCAGATTGCCACGCTGGATGCCTACGTGGCCTGGGGAGGTTGCTAGTGACCAAAACGCCACAGTAGACGTATTTTGGTCATAAACGTCTTCGACCATTCCAGAAGAAAGGTCGCTATAGTCAGTTTATGACGGCCAGCTTTTGACCTTATGTTTTTGGTCACAAAAAGGTCACAAATGGAAATTTGTGACCATTCAGTGACCAATAGTGGTGGTCACAAGTTGACATATTTCTTGTAGTGATTACATCAAATAGATCTCCACAAGAGAGGGGGAGAACATTGTATTGAGATCCAAAAAGAGAGAAGAAGCCATCTAGCTACTAACTATGGACCCGAAGGTCTGAGGTAAACTACTCACACTTCATCGGAGGGGCTATGATGATGTAGAAGCCCTCCGTGATGACGGCCCTCTCCGGTGGAGCTCCGAAACATGCCCCAAGATGGGATCTCGTGGATACAAAAAGTTGCGGAGGTGGAATTAGGTTTTTGGCTCCTCTTCTGATCGTTTGGGGGTACGTGGGTATATATAGGACGAAGGAGTACGTCGGTGGAGCACCGAGGGGCCCACGAGGCAGGGGGCGCCCCCTACCCTCGTGACCGCCTCCGGTACTTCTTGCAGTAGGGTCCAAGTCTCCTGGGTCTTATCCGAGAAGAAAATCACGTTCCAAAAAGGATTTTTCTGTTTGGACTCCATTTGATATTCTGTTTCTTCGAAACATTGAAATAGACAAAAAAAACATCAATTCTGGGCTGGGCCTCCGGTTAATAGGTTAGTTCCAAAAAAATATAAAAGTGGAAAATAAAGCCCAATATAGTCCAAAACAGTAGATAATATAGCATGGAGCAATCAAAAATTATAGATACGTTGGAGATGTATCAATCTCCTCCTTTGTAATCGACCTTGTGTAACCCTAGCCCCCTCCGGTGTCTATATAAACCGGAGGGTTTTAGTCCGTAGGACACAATAACATACGATCATACCATAGGCTAGCTTCTAGGGTTTAGCCTCTCCGATCTCGTGGTAGATCAACTCTTTTAATACCCACATCATCAAGAATAAATCAAGCAGGACATAGGGTTTTACCTCCATCAAGAGGGCCCGAACCTGGGTAAAACATTGTGTCCCCTGCCTCTTGTTACCATCCGCCTTAGACGCACAGTTCGGGACCCCCTACCCGAGATCCGCCGGTTTTGACACCGACAGCGACCAAAACTAAACACGAACTACTCAACGGATTGGGGGAAGATATGGAGAGGATTAGAATGCAACTCACCAACAGAATCACCGCTGACCACCGAGAACCGATACGGTCAGAGTGCTTCATGCATTGTCAACTTAGAGCATGGGAGGGAGAGCAGAGAGAACAGAGAGCAGAGTAGGAAGAGGCACGGATGCCAAAAAATGAATAGGGGAGAAGTAATAATGTGGGGTGAGAAGGGAGAGTGGGCGATGGTATCGAAAGGGACCACACGCTGGTGACTAAAAGCCCATGATCGCGCTCGGTCGCGATGGAGCAAACTAGTGCGCGTCGGATTAGAAAGAAACGACATCCAGTGCGCTTGGTAGTTTTGGAAAAAAAATATATGGCATGCCACATACATATTTCATGTTAGAGTTACCGTAATAGGAAGATAAAACTCTAGCCAAAATAGGTGAACTATAATTACCATGCTAACTGATTCACCTTAGAGTATCTGTTGTTGTCATAGTTGTAGTGTTTTCCCATTTGGGGCTACTCTGATTCAGAGGATTTCTATAGTATTTTTGGAGGATTAAAATACTTAAGAATTTTTTCCAACATTTGTCCTTTGATTGATGGGATTGAATCCCATAAGAATACTTCCTATCTAATCTTTTATATTATATCTCATAGAAAATCTAACATCCACTCCAACCTATTTTTACAATTCCTGTGTTTTTCATGTGGTATCAAACTCCATGCTAATCCTATAGTGTTTAAGTGGGCATTGCCACCTCAGTTATATACCTTTCTTGTTCCCACATTTTAAAAAACTTGCAAATCAAAGAGACCCTTATTCACATTTGCTATTTATCCGGTGCCTAAAACTTTTTCAAGGTTCAATCATCTTCATAGAGCTCCAATGCATAGCCCGGAAATATTTTGGAGCTAGAGACGGGGACACCTTGGCGAGTAGCAGCGAGGCTTGGACATCAAATTGTCAGAGGCGAGGCTCGGGTGGTGTTGAGGATGAAGAAGATGAGAGGGGGAGGAAGAGGAATGGCGAACGATCCAGTTATACCATCGAATTTGACCGGATGACAAAAAAATTTGCCCGCGGATGTGCATATGCCTATTTTCTTACTTGTGCATACTAATGGGTCACAACTATTTCTCCTCTTTGATTACTTGGCATGCTACAATGCAGCTGCTAAAAGTTATTGTGGACGAGTGTCGTGTGATTCTGTGAGATGAAAATGACTACCGGCAGACTCGGTCAGCTCATCATTTCATATGATTTACATGCATTTTTTGTACAGTCAAGTTGATTGTGATACGCGTTCTTTCAGAATGAAGCTTGGACTCACTCCAATCGATTGTCTAGGCCTATCCTTCTCCTGGAAAGAACTCGCATAAACACATAGATTGATATATGTCGTTGAAAGTACAAACTACTTTGGTGCTTGACTTGCTGACCTACAAAGCTGACTCACTATACAGTATCGTGTCCCCTATGGAAAACATTGAGGACATGTCTGGTAGTCTGCAACAAACCTGCATATCTCGGTCTGCAAGAGAAAGACATATATGGACAATCTTTTTTCTCTTCATATCTCTCTCTATCTCTCTATCTCTCTATCTCTATCTCTATCTCTCGCAGATCCATTAGCAATACTAGTTTGGACCTATTTTGCAACCATATAAGGAAGTTAATTTTTTTGAAATACAAGAATAAAGTGACATCACTTCATGCAATTTTGTATCAACATACATGTTTTTCTCCCAACAAAAGAGAACATGCATGGGACCAATTCTTCAATAATCATACCATATATTTCACATGAATAATGCTAGGTTTTATGAAAGCAGGTGGGGAGATCAAATTTACCAAAAGATCCTGAAAGATCTTGTTAATTATTAGAATTTTTTATCCCATATCTCCTATATGTTGTATTAATATGAATTATTAAAATCCAGATCTTCTTGGTAATGAGATAATTTAATAGTACATGAGTCCATGCACGTCTATATTTTTGTAAGATCCTTATAAATATCACCTTATGTAATACCCTCCATAAGCATCAAACGACATCCTACCACATGCATTCCATTCTCTATAGCTTCTACTGCAAATTTTTGATCTTGCTAGTAGCTATGGATCCTAATGGCTCTTATCCTAACATTTCCCCCTTGCCAGTAGCTATGGATCCTAATGGCTCATATCTTAACATTTCCCCCTTGCATGAAGCCTTGAGAGGCACGACAGCCATGCCAATATTAAAAGATTTTGTAGCCTTTGAATCCCCATCATCAGATTCACCTTCAATAGGAAATTCCTCACCAACCATCCATGCACCACAAGGAGCTACTGTGATGTCAGTCAATGAAAGATCCATGGTTCCATACCAATCACATACACACCTCGCACCACTACCCCCACAGTTGGGTGATACAATCCCTAATCCTTTATCCTTGGACAAAAAAGAAATGTTCTCACATGAAGAATTCCTCACATATCCTTTTTGGAATGAGTTCGACTCATCTCATCAGAGGCAGAATTTGTCCATGGCGGCTTCATCCTTCACATCGTTACTCCAAACAGAACCAAAATTAATTGTTCATTCCCAAATTACCGCTATGGGAGAGCCGGATGATGGTTCAATCTTTAAGATGGATGTCAAGCATGTCTTAGAGGTAAACTCACTACCATCTAGGTTTCTTTGTTATCTTGAAAACATTCACCCCCTTCACACCAATTACTATGCAGCAGGAACAGAACATACAAGATGGGAGATTATTATTTGATGATCCTTATGGTGTACCTACCCCTAGTTCTCCAGGCATGCGGTCCTCACCTATTCCAAGAGAAGATAAAATCCCTCTAGTTGGTCAAAATGGCATTTCTGATAGTGGTATTACACGGGGTCCTACAACATCACGCAAGTACACATGCAAGATTTGTAGTGCCACATTCAACTCATCTCAAGCATATGGTGGTCACATGAGTTCGCATAGCCAAGCAAGGATGAAAAGCCTACAAAGTTGATCTTGCTGCATAGCTAGATATCCCATGATTAATATTATTGGGACCAATATTTCTCATAGCCACACAATGGATGAAAGCACAAAGGTTATGTCAAGGGTGGAGAAAATTTCTAAGAGGTTATTTATTGCAGGAAACAAAATTATCAATAGAAGCCCAGGGTGAAGATATGCTATGTGGGTGTGAAACTAGGAAATTATTTTCTTGACTATGTTTGTGTTGTTGTTTCCCTATGTAAACAAAAGAGTCATCTTTGATGGTTGTGTAATGCACCCTATGTTCCATATAAGGTGCATCAGTATTCATTTCAGTTAATCTTATGTATGTTTGATCTCATGACCAAATTCAATCTCTACAAAATATTTTGTCATACTACTTAACAATGGCACCTCCACATTCTTCTGGCCATTGTTCAAGTATTCTCCCAATTAATTAGTTAAGGGGCCAGTTAATCGCTACTCCTAGCATGGACGAATCAAATATCACCTATTCCCCGTGTTAACTTGTCAGGACAATTAGTTGGCCAATTACATCCATTAATTACTTGTGAGGTCATTTAATCCCTACTGGCCCATTATTGGGTGGGCAAACAAATCCCAATATTTTGGCATGTAACCCCTTCCATCCCCATCCCGCTCCTAAATATCCATGATTTCAATAATTTTACCTCCTCCCTATGCTTTTAATATGTGTACACTAACATGTTTGGGTATACTACATAGCTGGGAGCATGAGAGTATTGTATAATACATAAAGAAATCTAGATATATGTTGGTAAGTTCCTATTCAATATACCAACTAATGGTTTAATCCAGTTAATAGGATGATTCATCGATTAATCGCTACTCCTAAACCCGTAGAGTAGCTACCTGTTAATGATTTCTTGAACATTGCTTCTGGCAACTCTTGGCTAATTGACAAACATCTAGCTTTAGCCTACCCTCACTTAAACTCTCATTCCACCTCACCCACATTCTAGTTGCTCAGGTTTTGCTGGATGGATTCCTCGTGAACTTGCGGGATCGCCTATCCCATGTTGGTTCTGTCGAGCTTGCTGCTATTTTATCTTTACTGTAGGATGTCTCTACTAATGATGCTCTAGACGAAATGTTCCTCAACAATGGCTCAATAATCTCCTGAAGGTGCGCTTAAAAATCACTTTTCCACAACTATGAGGTTGATGACAATGCCAGGTATATCTGGAGCTCCATGGCCCCCATCAAGGTCAAATTTTTTGGTGGGCCACTTCTCCGGGACAGGCTGAACACAAAGGTGAACTTGCAGTGCAATACCATCTCCACCGACTCATCTTGCCCAGCTCGTTGTTCTGTGCATGGCGGTGACACAAGTCTAGCTCCTTGTAGGTTTCACTGCTCCACTCATCGTTGACTCCATTTGGGATACTCCTACTCCAGTAGGCCTCGACATCAACATCTGGCCTACTGCCGCCCTCACCATCTTGTGGATGTTTGGGGACTCGTGTAATGCTTGTGTGTTCTGGCATGTGGTCCACTCAACGAATTACACTATTAGGAACATCATCTCAAATTCCAAACTTTGGATCTTCAAAGTAAAGGATCTTGTTAGAAGGGACGCTGCCATCTCATGACACCTACACCTTTCCACTCAGTGTATTCCATAATCTCACAATGGCATCGCGACACTTTGAGTAATATGTTTAGGCGGGGATCCTCTCCTCCCCGGTAATTTTTCTAAAAAAGGATTATAGAATAATATATCAACATCTACAGGAAAAATAAAAAAACTTTTCATGATAGTATAATGAAGCAAATTTGGTATTGTAGATATTGATACCTTTTTTGAATTTTTTTGTAAAACTTCATGTTTGACTTTTGAAAAAAAACTAATACACCTTATACTTTGAAACAGAGGGAGTATATTAATTATCTTTCCCTTTTAACTGATGAAGGAACGATACTTTTGAATGAAGGATTGTTATTACTTGGTAAAATGTATGTTTCATACCACAAATGTTAAAATTTCTTCAAAGTTCAATAAGAGTCCCAAAATTTCATGTGCATAGTATCTGGCCTCAAAGAAGAAAGCTAATATTTTTTATATGGTCTTTCCAGTTGGAGGAACATAGATATTTCTTATAGACCCATCTGAGAAAGGATTTACGCATGTTGATATGTCTCCAACGTATCTATAATTTTTTTACTGTTCCTTGCTATTATATTATCCACCTTGGATGTTTTATATGCATTATTATGTTATTTTATATCATTTTTTGGGACTAACTTATTAACCTAGTGCCCAGTGCCAGTTGCTATTTTTTCCTTGTTTTTGTCTTTACAGAAAATCAATACCAAACGGAGTCCAAATGGAATGAAACTTTTTGACGATATTTCTTGGACCACAAGATACCCTAGAAGCTTCGGGAGGAGGCTAGAAGATCCATGAGGCGGCCACAAGCTCAGGGGGTGCGCCCTATAGGCCTGTGGGCCCCCGTAGCACTTCCAACCCTAATTATTCTTCTACAAAATACCCAAAAATTCATTGTAGACCAGAGGGCACACCCAAAATACTTTTCCACTGCCGGAAGATTCTATCTTTGTGAGATCCCATCTGGGGACCTTTTCCGGTACTCTGCCGGAGGGGGATTTGATCATGGAGGGCCTCTATATCAACCTTGCTGCCCTTCCGATGATGTGTGAGTAGTTTACCACAGACCTACGGGTCCATAGATAGTATCTAGATGGCTTCTTCTCTCTTTTTGATCTTCAATACAATGTTCCCCTCGATGTTCTTGGAGATCTATTCGATGGAATATTCTTTTGCAGTGTGTTTGTTGAGATCCAATGAATTGTGGGTTTATGATCAAACTATCTATGAATATTATTTGAGTCTTCTTCAAACTCTTTTATGCATGGTTTATATAGCTTTGTATTTCTCTCCGATCTATTGATTTGGTTTGGCCAACTAGATAGATTTTTCCTGAAATGGGAGAGGACCTTTGTAATGCGTTCAATCTTGCGGTGCTCAATCCTAGTGACAGAAGGGGACATGACACATATTTGTGTTGTTGCCATTAAGGATAAAAAGACGGGGTTTGTTCATATTGATTGGATCCACCCCTCTATATCATGTCATCTTGCTTAAGGCTTTACTCCATTCTTGTTAACTTAATACACTAGATGCATGCTGGATAGCGGTCGATGTGTTGAGTAATAGTAGTAGATGCAGGAAGGATTCGGTATATTTGTCTCGGATGTGATGCCTATATACATGATCATTGCCTTGGATATCGTCATAACTATGCGCTTTTCTATCAATTGCTCAACAGCAATTTTTTTACCACCGTATGCTTTCTTTCCAGAGAAAACCTCTAGTGAAAACTATGGCCCCGGGTCTATCTTTTGTCATATTATTTTCAGATCTAGAAAATCAAAAACACAAAAATACCTTGCTGTAATTTATTTATCTTTATTTTATTTTGCACTTTTACTTATGCTTTATATCTATCTTTATCAGAACTCATCCCGGCAAGTAACTGTGAAGGGATCGACAACACCTTTATCGCATTGGGTGCAAGTATTTGTTTGTTTGTGTAGGTGCAATTATTGGAGACTTGTGTGTTCCTCCTACTGGATTGATACCTTGGTTCTCAACAGAGGGAAATACTTATCTCTACTTTGTTGCCTCGCCCTTTCCTCTTCAAGGGAAAAACCAACGCAAGCTCAAGAAGTAGCAGGAAGAATTTCTGGCGCTGGTGCTAGGGATGATCTACATCAAGCCTACCAAGTACATATCATAAACTCCCATCTCTTGCATTTACATTATTTGGCATTTGCCTCTGGTTTTCCTCCCCCACTTCTAAAACGCTTTCAAAAAATACAAAAATATTTTCCTTTTTATTTGCCTTCTTTCAGTTTGCCTTTTCGTTTGCCTTTATGTTTAACTTGGTTTGTTTGCTTGTTCGCTTGGAATAATGGTATGTTTATTCCAACTCAGATGCAATAACTTTATGGATCCTCAACCTCTTCCTAATCTTTTTAAAAGATCCAAGTATGTTGAACCAATTTCTAGTGAACTGAGCGCACCAGATCATCTTTATCAAGTTTTGCTTGAAATTCGTGAATTTGAAAATTGTGATGAAGTACTAAAAGAGGAAATTTATGAAGTGATTCGTGATAGCTCCCAGAATGAAAAGCATGATTGCAATGGTGTTATTATAAATTTTATCAATGTCAATTATGTTAATAATATGCAAAACCCCAAGCTTGGGGATGCTAATTTTGATATGTCCATTACTTATTGCAACGATCATGATTGGGGTGACTCTTATTATGATCTTGAAAATTTACTTAAGCCTCGTGATGAATATGTTTGCGATAATATTGAAAGTGGGTTTGGAAGAGTTGCAACTTTACATAATAAGGATCCAACTACTATGGAGAATGATCAATCTTATGAAATTTTTGATAAAAGTGGGCTTGGAGAGGTCATGGCTTTATTTGATTATAATCCCACTATTTTGGAAGAGAATATGTTATGTGATAGCTATATTGTTGAATTTGGATACGAACCCACGTGTAACTATTTTGAGAGAGGGAAATATGGTTCTAGAAATTTTCATGTTACTAAATTACCTCTCGTTATGTTGAGATTGTTAATGTTTTATTCTTCTCCCTTGCATATGCTAGTGTTTGCTTGCCTTGATAATTTGTTTGCTTATAAAATGCCTATGCATAGGAAGCATGTTAGACTTAAGTTTGTATGTCACATGTTTTATGGTGCTCTCTTTTGTTACAATTATTATCTTTCATGTGAGCATCATCGAAATCTCAAAGCCTAGCTTGATGGCTATAAATAAAAGCGATTATTGGGAGACAACTGAGGGAGTCCTGGATTAGGGGGTCCTCGGGCATCCGTACTATGGTATGTGGGCTGGACTGATGGGTTGTAAAGATACCAGACCGAAGATTATCCCCCGTGTCCGAACGGGACTCTCCTTGGCGTGGAAGGAAAGCTTGGCATCCCAATATGAAGATTCCTTTCTTTGTAACCGACTTTGTACAACCCTAGCCCCCCTGGTGTCTATATAAACCGGAGGGCTTAGTCCGTAGAGGAGAAGAATCATATTCATAGTCATACAGGCTAGAGTATTAGGGTTTTAGCCATTACGATCTCGAAGTAGATCAACTCTTGTAATACTCATATTCATCAAGATCAATCAAGCAGGAAGTAGGGTGTTACCTCCATAGAGAGGGCCTAAATCTGGGTAAACATCGTGTCCCCTATCTCCTGTTACCATCGACCTTAGACGCACAGTTCGTGATCCCCTACCCGAGATCCGCCGGTTTTGACACCGACATTGGTGCTTTCATTGAGAGTTCCGTTGTGTCGTCGTCAAGATGTTCGATGGCCCCGTCAATCATCCACAACAACATTGTCCAGGGAGAAGCCTTCCTCCCCGGACAGATCTTTGTGATCGGTGGCTTCGTACTACGGGCCAACTCGCTTGGCCATCTAGAGCAGAGTGATAGCTACACCCCTGGCCATCAGGTCAGATTTGGAAGCTTGAACTATGTCGCGGACATCCGCGGAGACTTGATCTTCGACGGATTCGAGACCGCGGCAGTAGCAGCTCCCTATCACCATGGTGAACATGACTTAAATCTATTGTCGGTGTATAAAAAGAGGGGTACACTTTTTGTACCCCTATAACTGTGCACGGGAAATCTGAGCCACGGGCACCACCACACTGAGCAAGGCAAGGGAGGTGAGCCAAGGTAAGGCCGAAGCTCAGGAGAAGCAGAACGACGCCAAGACCAAGACCACAAAGAGCAAAGGGGACGAAGCAGACCCCCCCGGCAAGATCCTTGCCGGGAGGCGGTTTTAGCAAACTGGGCAAGACCCTTGCCGTGGCAGCTCGCCCCACACCTACGGAGTAAGTCACCCTTGAGTCCACTGTCCCCATGGGGCAAGGATTCGGGAGACATCCCCGTGGTGGCATGCAGATCTTTGTGAAGACATTCAAGATCAGATACACCCTTTAGAAGATGATGATCCTTGGCGGGATCCCAGCCAAGGAGGACCACAAGGCCCCCGGCAAGAGCCTTGCCGGGGAAGACAGCAGGCGCCACGGCAAGACCCTTGCCGGGGCCCCGGCAAGGCCCTTGCCAAGAACACCCGTAGGGCCACCATCAGGCCCACGCCAGTCAAACCTCCACCGCCGTTCGCATGCAGCTGCCGACCCAACCAGCTGGGCAGGCACCTGCGTGGCGGCATGCGGATCTTCGTGGAGACCCACCAATGCGCCACCTCAGCTGCCTGCCTGCCTACATGGCACCGCGGGCGCCGTTGGCCAGGAGGCGTGTTGACACGAGAGGAAGCGGCGACAGATGAGACAGGGCTCTCCCCCGTCCCCGATAAAGCAGGGACACCTGGGCAAGACGCATTAAATGCACCTTGTCATGTAATGCAAGGGATAACCCCACATCACTGTACCCTTTCCACCTCCTGTGTGCCACTGTGGCAACCCCTTTCCTATAAAAGGAGGCCCGAGGCGACCAAGAGGAGGATTTGGCTTTTTGGAGCTCCTCACGCCCCATAGCTAGCTCAAGAACACAGATATACAATCCACCAAAGCAGGAGTAGGGTTTTACGCATCCGCGCGGCCCGAACCTGGATAAACGAACCGTGTGCAATCTGTGACCCGCTCTTCTCACGACCCCGCGCCCCGCAATCGTAGTAGGGATTCTTGTGATCCCATAGGTGTCGTTCCCACCGACATCTTTGGCGCGCCAGGTAGGGGGCGCAGTTGTGAGAATCGGCTCTAGCAATCAGCTCAGCACTCCTTCGTCTTCGTGGCTCTTGGAGAAGGACGGAGGCCGGAAGATCAGCGCTCAAGTGACTACAAACAGAAGCTAAGTTGCACTGAACCCTTATTTGTTCTATCCTTTTTATATGAGGTTATTCCCCCCCCCCCCGGAGATGTCACGCCTTTGTATGAGAAACCTGCACACCAGGGGGCTCTCCCACGATCGGCAACGCCCTTGCCCTGTTTCGAGTCCGCTCAACAGCTCAAGCGGCTGTGTCGAGAATGGCAGAGTAGCCTTCCGCGACCAACAACGCTCTCGATTCTGACTCGAGTCAAGCTCGACAGTTCGAGCGGCCGTGTTCGAAACGGAAAGGTGGCTCGTCCGGCAGCACGCGTACCCAGCAGGCCCATGGGGATCCGTCCCCAAAACGCCGCTAGCGGCTTCCGCGCTGGCGAGCCTACCCAATCGGCGTAGGGCGTGCATACAAAGAGGAATTGAACGGGGAAATAACATGCATGAAATTAAAAGTACTGCAAAGTTATATTACATCACATCATTGTTGCGGTTCTAACTAAAGATGAAATTTGTCTTGGTCGTGAACCTGCAGCGGCGGTGAAGAACGGGATGCCTAATCCCGGCGCTGGCCTTCCACCCTCTTGATTTCGTCGATGATGCTGATGACGGGCTTGCTGCGCTCATTGAGCACCGTGAGGTAAACACCCTCCGGCAAGCTATCCATCGCGGCACCGAAGTCGAGGTCGGGATTCCAGTACGCCATCTTGGTGAGGACCTTGGTCTTGACCCCCCGGCAAAGTCACCGGGCTTCCCCGGCCAACGTGGCCGCTCGGTTGGAGTGAAGATAAGCCAAGGCTCTGAGGACGCCCTCGAAGAACAGGGTCAGCTTGGTGTTGACGGTCCCACTGTGCTCAGGGGCGTACCTCACGTTTGGCATCCCCATGGTGGCCAACTGCGAGGTGACCCTGCCGGCGACCTCCTCCAGACGGCTGATCCATCTGTTCTCGCCCACCACATAATCCTGGTGGGAGGTGGCCTCATTCGCCCGCAGCTGCTTCTCCTCCTCCAGGCTCCTGGTCAAGGTCTCCTCCTGAGCCCTGCTCTCCGACAGCATCTTCTCGAGATCCTCCAGCTTCAGCTTGAGATCTCTAACGGAGTTTTGCGCTTCGGAGAGCTCCCCAGCCCTACTGATGACCGCTCCTTGCGCCTCCACCAAGGCGCTGTTGAGCGTGCAATTCTCGTTGGACAGCTTGAGGGCCTCCTCCTTCAGCTTGTCATGCGCCACCTCCAACTCCCTTACCTTGCCGGCATGGGCCAGAGCCTGGGCATCGAGTGCCTCCTTGTGCCTCTGCTCCAGCTCGCGAGTCTGCCACGCGACGAGGGCCTCGAGCTCCTCATCCTTGCCACGGAGCGCTGCGGCGAGCTTCGCCTCACGCGCGGTGAGGTCCTCTTCCTGGGAATCCAGTGCGGCTTGATGCTGGTTCCGGACGGCCTCGGCCGCGGCAGCCAAGTTCGCCGCCTGTTCCTGGGCCTTCTCAATGTCAGCCATCTGCATGGTGAGCTCGACATTTCGCTTGGCCAATGTCAGCGTTCTGCGAATGGGGGTCCCCAGACTTGCCTGCCTGCGGCCTGCGGTGTGGCTCAAGTGGGGGCCTAGCGCGGCCCATCTTCATCAACACGAGGCTCAAGACCCTCGCGAGGGGCCAAGCCTCACGAGGCGGACGACGCGGCGCATCCTCAGGCACAGCCTCGTCAGGCTGGCTCGCAAGGAGGCGGAGAGTTCAAGGTGGGGTACCTCATGAGGTGCCCATGACGCAAGCCATGACGACACGGGGCACCAGGCGGGTGCCAGCGCGCGCAGTGTCCCTCTTTCCTCTTTGGTGCAAAGGGGGCAAGCGTATCCGCGGAGTACCGAGGCATCAGGCAAAGGTTTCCACTTCGGTGCAATGAGACCAAGACCAGGAGGACTACGAGACGGAGGTCACCATGGAGCCCAGCGCGGCGTCATCACCAGAGCCTTTGGCAGGCGAAGACTGCTTTTGTCAGGATAGATGTACTCGATGTCCCCCTTCAAATTAGCCCGCCATTGTTGGATCCCTTCCCGCCCAATATTTGGGGAGAGGACCAGGGCCTCTATAAATAGGACTAGCCACCCACATAGCAAGGGGTTCGATTCCTGGTTGTTCGGCCCGGGATCTGAGAGAGAAAGAGAGAGAAAGGTGACTGAACTCTTCATAGCAGTTCATCACCACAGCCAAGAACAGACCCTCGCGAGGTTGTTCTTCCTTGTATTGTTCATCCAGACCAGCCCCAGGAGGCAATCCATCCACCACACAATGGAGTAGGGTATTACACCACATCGGTGGCCCGAACCAGTATAAATCTTGTGTCTTTCGTGCAGCTCTTTTAGTAGTTTAGATCCCATCAAGACGGAGAGGTTGAAGGTGAGATTTCCACGCGCACCCCAGTGTTCGAACCTTAAGGGTCTGCCGGAACCCGAAATCCGACATTTGGCGCGCCAGGTAGGGGTGCGCCGGAATTCGTCTCCCACCGCTCCGCTCTCCTCCGACCGTCGCATCCATGTCAGACGCTCATCGGGCCCGCGCCGAGCGCCGGGCCGCCATCGCTTCTCGCGTCGCCCAGACGGCCCCCGTCGGTGGGCGTCCTCGTCGTTCCCCGTCGCCCGCCGTCAACGCCGCCACCGGCCCGGCGGGGGGCGAGCAACAGGCCTCATCTCAGCACTCGCCCGCGCGACGGAGTGACTGCACCACGGCGCCGACGCCTCCGGTCGTCGCGGCCCTCCTGGGCGGCTCACAGGCGCCGCCCACCTGTCGCCACATCAAGCCCTTTGCTCGCCGGGTTAGCACTGTCTCTACAAGGCAGGGGGCTCCCCCGGACCGAGCGGCGCCCGAGGTCGGCCTGACCTTCAGCTCGGCGGACCACCCCACCAACCCGGTCGGCTCTGGCGCGCTCCCGCTGCTGTGCACGACCACTATCTGCTGGGTGGCTGTCACCAGGACCCTCGTTGATGGCGGCGCGGGTCTCAGCGTGCTTTCGGTCGAGACTTTCAGCCTCCTCCGCATACCTCGGGAGCGACTGCGACCCAGTCGATCCTTCTTAGGTATCGGGGGCGGATCGTCCCACTCCCTAGGATAGATCCGGCTCCCGGTAACCTTTGGAACCTTCGACAACTTCCGCACGGAGATGGTCGACTTCGACACCGCCCCCATCGGCCTCCCTTACAATGCCATCCTCGGCTACCCAGCTTTGGCTCAATTAATGGCCGCCACGCACCCGGCGTACAACCTCATAAAGATGCTCGGGAGCAGCATTACCCTCACCGTGCACGGGGACACCGGGGACGCCCTGCAAGTACTCAAACAAGCCTTCAAGACTGCGGCGCCGGCACGGCCCGTTGATGTGGAGACCCCAGAGCCCAAGGGGGCTGTGCCCGCCAAGAAGAAGCAGTTGTTCACCCAGGACAAAGCAGAAACCAAGCAGATACCCGTCGACGAGGACGGGTCCTCCAGCGCCACTTTCACCATAGGCGCCAACCTAGAGCCCGAGCAGGAGGAGCTCCCCAAGCCACCTGCCTCAGGAGCCCCGGTCTGTGGCCCGGCCTCAGGAGCACGCCTGCTCCTGACGATGGAACCTCAAGAGGAGTGCTGGATCACGGAGCTCCGGAGTTACTTGACGCAAGGGACCATGCCGGAGAAGGAGGAGGAAGCGGAGCGGGTGGCGCGGCAGGCCACTGCGTACTGTATTAGAGACGGAGAACTCTACCGAAAGCGACCAAACGATGTACTCCTGCGTTGCATTTCCAGGGAGCAAGGAAAGGAACTACTAGAGGACATACACGGCGGAGACTGCGGGCACCACTCATCATCGCGGACCCTCGTCGGCAAGGCGTTCCGCAATGGGTTTTATTGGCCTACCACACTCAATGACGCCGTAGAGCTGGTGAAAGCTTGTGAGGCCTGCCAGTTCCACGCCAAGCAAATCCATCAGCCGGCCGAAGGCCTGCAGACTATACCCCTTTCATGGCCATTCACAGTCTGGGGGATGGACATCCTGGGCCCGTTTCCTCGAGCGCCAGGGGGCTACCGCTACCTCTACGTCGCCGTGGACAAGTTCACCAAGTGGGCTGAAGTGGAGGCCGTCCGCACCATCCCCGCGGGCTCCGCGGTCAAGTTCATCAGGGGCATCGTGAGCCGGTTCGGGGTGTCGAACCGCATCATCACAGACAACGGTTCGCAGTTCACTAGTAACCTCTTCAAAACATACTGTGCTAACCTTGGAACGCAGATATGCTACGCTTCAGTGGCGCACCCTCGAAGCAACGGCCAGGCCGAACGAGCCAACGCAGAGGTCCTGAGAGGCCTCAAGACCAGGACGTTCAAGAAGAAGCTGGAGGCCTGCGGCCGAGGTTGGTACGACGAGCTTCAATCCGTGCTGTGGTCCATCCGCACCACCGCTCGACCAAGCTGACTGGAGAGACCCCATTCTTCCTGGTCTATGGAGCGGAGGCAGTCCTCCCTCACGAGGTCAGACGTCGCTCCACGCGAGTCCTGGTGTTCGACGAGGCGCAGCAGGACGCCATGAGGGGGACGGACCTCGTGTTGGGGGAAGAACGACGACGGGAAGCCGCACTACGGGCGGCGAGGTATCAGCAAGTGCTGCGGCGATACCACTTCCACAACGTCCGCCCCAGGACCCTCGAGGTAGGAGACCTCATGCTCAGGCGGGTCCTCTCCAGGGAGGGATTGCACAAGCTCTCTCCCATGTGGGAGGGCCCGTTCAAGGTTGTTCATGTTTCCAGGCCCGGCTCCGCGCGCTTGGAGACTCAGGAGGGAGTGCCGGTCCAGAACGCGTGGAACATCTAGCACCTCCGGAGGTTCTACCCCTAAGAAAGGCCCAGAGCCTATGAAGCAAGGCGAGTGCCTGTGAAGATCATCTCTTTTGGAAAGGCCCGGAGCCTGTGAAGCAAGGCGAGTGCCTGTGAAGATCATCTCTTATGGAAAGGCCCGGAGCCTATGAAGCAAGGCGAGTGCCTGTGAAGATCATCTCTTTTGGAAAGGCCCGGAGCCTGTGAAGCAAGGCGAGTGCCTGTGAAGATCATCTCTTTTGGAAAGGCCCGGAGCCTGTGAAGCAAGGCGAGTGCCTGCGAAGATCATCTCTTTTGGAAAGGCCCGGAGCCTGTGAAGCAAGGCGAGTGCCTGTGAAGATCATCTCTTTTGGAAAGGCCCCGAGCCTGTGAAGCAAGGCGAGTGCCTGTGAAGATCATCTCTTTTGGAAAGGCCCGGAGCCTGTGAAGCAAGGCGAGTGCTTGTGAAGATCATCTCTTTTGGAAAGGCCCGGAGCCTATGAAGCAAGGCGAGTGCCTGTGAAGATCATCTCTTTTGGAAACGCCCGGAGCCTGTGAAGCAAGGCGAGTGCCTGTGAAGCCCTCGCACTCAAGGAAAAGGCCCAAAGCCTGTGAAGCAAGGCCAATGCCTGTGAAGCTCGCCGCCCCGTGACACTCTCATGTAGTAATGAGTGGGGCTGTACATGCCCCGGAGTCTCAGGAGCGCCGGCCTCAGGCCCTGGGGCTCCCTCCCACGCCCAGTGGCAGCACTTAGCTCCGCGCTGGTGAGAAGACGTCGAAGACTAGATTAGGTGCCGGACGCGGCTTTTCCATTTGCTTTCCGCAGTTGACGTGTTCGTTTGCATTTGGAGTCTTATTGGAGTTATCGTTGTTGCTGATTTATGGTTCGTCAATTTTCGCCCCTCGCTTTGGTTTCTCTCGTGAACAACCTCACGAGGGATGGTGCTCAGACACCCTCGCGAGGGTTTCTGCCCTAGCCATAGGAGGGTTTCACGGCCCTGGCGCATTACAGGAGCACCCCTCCTAGTCCGTGCCCCTCGGGTACCACGATGCACACACAGGGCCTGGGTCGGTCGCCCCACTCCCCGGCAAGGGTCGAAAGCTATCTACGCACAGGCGGGAAATCAGGAAGTACAAAAATGAGATCAAGGTAATAGCTGAAGCGACAACATTTCCCAACACGCTCCAAGGGGGCTCCATGCATCTGTTCTGTTTTACACAGGGAACAAAAGAGAAAGGAAAAAGATGAGTCTAGCGCCGCCCCTCCCGCATCGGCCCGCGGCAGCGACACAGGCTGCCTCAGGGCCTCAGGCGGACTCCCTCTCGCGCTTCACCAGGGCATGACAGCGGGCGGACGAACCACCACCTCCTAGGCAAACCCGACGGCGCGGGGGAGGACTGCTGCCACCACTGGAGGAGTCGCTTGAGGAAGAGCTGACGAAGCTGGGGGAGTCACTGATGCCGCCGCCCGCTCGGGCGCTATCTCCCCCATCACCATCAGAGCGGGGCCCGCGGACGCGGTCGTCGTCCTCAGGGCAGCACCCCGCGCGGCGACCATCTTCCCCAAACACCCTCACATAGAGGGTGGCGTCGCCATAGAACCTGAAGTGCAGAGTGCACCAACGCTCCAGGCCGCGAGCGCGGGCGAACGCCTGCCAGCCGCGAGTGAAGGCCAAGCCCCCGCTGGCGGAGACCTCTAGCGCGACCCACGAGGACCTGCTGCAGCAGCCCTCCGCCTGGAGCCAGAGGCCGCCAGGAGCGCCGGCCGGGAGTTCGCCAAGGAGGAAGCGAGGGAGCGGGAGTCGGGCGCGAGCCGGCTCCGCCGACCAAACAACGAATTCCAGCGGCGCCTGCATGGCGCGAAAGAGTGGCCTGGGGGAGCGCGCAACCCAGGCGCACCCTCTGGCTGCGGCGGCTTGCCCGCCACCGCGCTGGGAGCCCCCCCATGGCCGCTGGAAGCTGCCGGGTCGGCCACTGGGTGCTTCCGAGGGCGCCCGCGACCACGCTTGGGTGGGGGAGAGGCAGGACCGACCTGGAGGGCCTTCCCCTTCTCTGCGCCCGAGTACCTCCTCGATGGAGCCATCACACCAAGACGGAGCAAGAACTGAGGCGAAGGAGAGAGCAAGAGGAGATGGACTCGACGGGCACGAGCGGTGCCGTACTTATAGCCGGCGAAGGCCAACCGCCGGTCTCCATGATCACAGGTAATCATAACACGTTCTGCATGCAGGGACTTGTCCAACTCGCACGATCACCAAGGCGTCATGGGGAAGCGGAGGCGCCACGTCCAATCAACCGCCACGCGGCGTCCAAGGCCGCAGGCTGTTGGGGCCCGCGGTGCTTCGCCCTTGCCCTTTCGCCTCTCGGCACGGCCAAGTCCATGCGCGCCTTGGGCCCGGGGGCTACTGTCGGCGTTCTAGGAACGGGGGTCCCCAGACTTGCCTGCCTGCGGCCTGCGGCGTGGCTCAAGTGGGGGCCCAGCGCGGCCCATCTTCATCAACACGAGGCTCAAGACCCTTGCGAGGGGCCAAGCCTCGCGAGGCGGACGACGCGGCGCATCCTCAGGCACAGCCTCGTCAGGCTGGCTCGAGAGGAGGTAGAGAGTTCAAGGCGGGGTACCTCGCGAGGTGCCCATGACGCAAGCCATGACGACACGGGGCACCAGGCGGGTGCCAGCGCGCGCAGCGTCCCTCTTTCCTCTTTGGTGCAAAGGGGGCAAGCGTATCCGCGGAGTACCGAGGCATCAGGCAAAGGTTGCCACTTCGGTGCAACGAGACCAAGACCAGGAGGACTACGAGACGGAGGTCACCATGGAGCCCAGCGCGGCGTCATCACCAGAGCCTTTGGCAGGCGAAGACTGCTTTTGTCAGGATAGATGTACTCGCTGCCCCCCTTCAAATTAGCCCGCCATTGTTGGATCCCTTCCCGCTCAATATTTGGGGAGAGGACCAGGGCCTCTATAAATAGGACTAGCCACCCACATAGCAAGGGGTTCGATTCCTGGTTGTTCGGCCCGGGATCTGAGAGAGAAAGAGAGAGAAAGGTGACTGAACTCTTCTTAGCAGTTCATCACCACAGCCAAGAACAGACCCTCGCGAGGCTATTCTTCCTTGTATTGTTCATCCAGACCAGCCCCAGGAGGCAATCCATCCACCACACACTGGAGTAGGGTATTACACCACATCGGTGGCCCGAACCAGTATAAATCTTGTGTCTTTCATGCAGCTCTTTTAGTAGTTTAGATCCCATCGAGACGGAGAGGTTGAAGGTGAGATTTCCGCGCACACCCCAGTGTTCGAACCTTAAGGGTCTGCCGGAACCCGAAATCGGACAGCCAATTCCTCCTAAAGGGCCCTTTGCTCCTCGCGAGTCTGGTGGAACCAGGTGTGCGTCTCAGCAACGCGCACCTTGAAATCCACCTCCGCCTGGTCCACCGTTGCCATCCTAGACTTAACCTTGTCCAGACGGACACGGTAGAGCGCCTGGAGTTTTCGGAAGTTGGCCCCCATAGCGCGGAAAAGCTGCTCTTCCGGAGAACTGTCACCGCCAACGCCCGGCTCACTGTCAACCTCAACCCCGGTGGCGGCAAGCACCTCGCTGTCAAAGACTTCCCCTTCGGCGGGCGCCCGGGAACTTGACGCCCCTGGGAGGTGGACGAAAAGATCGTCACCCACCTTCAGATACCTGCCGGGGCCCGAGGTTGAGGAGGAGGGAGGCAGATCATCAACCGCCTCTTCCTTGGCGGTGGCCTTGCCGGCTTCCCCGGCAGGTCCACCGTTGGCGCCCTCGGCAGAAGCCTCCCCGGTCGCCTTGGCGGCCCCCGCCGAGGTGTCCTCGGCAGCATCCTTGGCGCCCTCATCAACGGCGACCTCGGCAGCGTCCTTGGCGGCCTCCTCAGCAATGTTCCCAGCAACGGTATCCACGTCCTCCATACCTGTTGAAGGAGGGTCTGGGTAGTAATGGGAGCATGGAAGCCAAGAAAAGAATAAGGGAAAAACAGAGACGAAGGACAGGCGACTCACCAGTGCCAGGCTGTGAAGCAGAAGTCCCCTCTCCACCAGCATTCGGCGCCGTGGCAGAGCCACTAGCGCCCAAGTTCCACTCTTCCTCCATGGGTGTGGGCTCCGTGCCTGATGCCCTTGCCGGGGACGCCCCCCGCAGCGGCGTAGTCGATGGGAGTGGTGTGTTAGGAGTAGCCCTCTGTGTCTCCTCCTGCTGCCGCTCCCCTCCTGCAAACCCGACAAGGTCAGCATCATAGCATCGAGCGCTTACCACATGTCAAGTAAGAAGAGGGTGACGAACTTACGCTGGGGGCTGCGCTGGGGGCTGCTGTCCGGGCTGCTCAGCACCACCAGTGGCGTCCTTGAAGCCCCAGCTGGGGGCTGACTGCTCGCCGAGGCCTTCGCCCTCTTCACCCTTTGGGCCAACGTCTCTGCATCCCTGCAAAAGCAAAAACGGATCAAGATGGGTGGCTTAATTCAGAGGAATGGAAATGACAGTAAGGAACAGAGTACTTACTCGTCATCCACCCGCTCCTCTTCCACTGCTTTCCTCTTCCTCTTCGGGCTGAGAGGCCCGAGATCAAAAGTGACCCCCGCGTCAACATCCGAGTCGACATCTGCCGGAGGAGGCGAAGACGGTGGGGCTTGTGTGCACCCAGATGAGGAAGGGGCTGTTGTCTTCTTCTTCTCAGCGGCCTTCGTCAGCCTCTTGGCTGCCGTGGCCCTCGTGTGGCGCCCTGACCCCTCTAGGGTCAATTGAGGCCGCGCAGCCCTGCCGGGCCGGACCGGCTCACAGAAGCCAGCCCGCCACGGGACTCGCCCTCTTCCCCTGGTTGGCGTCGAGCCCGCCGCCACGTCCTCCTCCGACGACGACGACTCGTCGGCCGCGTCTTCGACGAGCGGAGATCCAGTGTCGGTGTTGCTGACCTCCCTGGAGGCCGCCGCCCACCGGGTGAGCTCCTCTTCCTCCGCCGCCATTGCGGCCTTGTCCTCCACGCCCCCGGCGCTGCCGGCCTCCATGGCAAGCTGTGCCTCCCTCACCCTAGTGGCGATGTAGTCTAGCTCTGCCTGGGTGGTGTCCATGATAAGCCACCGCTCGGCGTCGGCATTGACGTACACCTCGATCAGGGTGTCGAAGAATTGCTGCACATCCTCGTCCTTCGGCTCCTCCCAGCTCGGGACAGGGCCGTGCGCATTACAGTCCGGCATCATGGTGATGATCTCAGACCGATGCAAATTGTTGCACAACGGGACCACCCACGCTAGCAGCTTGAAAAATGGCCCCTTGAGGGCCTTGCCAACCTTTGCGGCAGCCCTCGCGGCCTTGCCGGTCCGCTCGACCTCGCCATCGCGACCCACATCAAGCTGGAAAAGCCGCTGGCAGAAGTGGGCATCCGCTAGCACTGTGAAGTTGTGATCGAGGCCGGGGCAGAGTCGCATAATGTCAGCCGGGTTCGTAAAGAGCCAAGCTGGCCTCCCCTTGCTGTGCAACGGGGCAATCCGGCGGCGAATGAAGTCCGCCCCAATCATCTCAAGGGTGAGTCCGGCCTGGGTGAGCTGGAGAATCCTGGTGGTGGCGACGGTGAGCCTCCCATCGGTGGTGTCGACATCGCTCCAATAGCTGCCATGGACCGGCGGCACTCGGCGGACCTTGCAGAATTCCGGCGGGTTTTCATCTTCAATCCAGCACCACCGGCCACGCCATTCCTCCCACCTCTCCTTCACGGCACCGTCCGGGTACGCCCCCTTGGATCTTGGGATCCAGGTGACGCAACCGGAGACGGCTCCTCCCGGCTGGATTCGAGGGAAGAAGTAATGGCGGAAGAGCGCCATCACTACACCACGCACGAGATTTCCCTACCAATGACTGTTGGGAAAAGTCTCTAATACCATCAGACCATTGGTTGGGAAAAGTTGTATCAGACTATTGGTCAGTAATGCATATGCGTAGCAACTGAGGGTCGGTCGGAAATGCTCATATATTTAATGTCAGGTCATCGGTCGGGAATACGAGGACTTCCATCAGACTATGGGTCGGGGATTAATGTCGACCGACTGTTGGCAGCTAATTGGGCCAACCAGTCGCGCACGCGGGAACAAAAAAAGTTAGAGCCAAAATTAGCCCAGCCCACTGAAAACTCCCTCTCTTTTTCCCCTTTCGCTCCTAAATCTCCAAATCCCTCAACCCCCACCCAATTTCTACATCCACCGCCGCCATGCTCGAGCTCTCTGTCTGCCGCCGACGCTACTCTCTGCGGCCGGCTGCGTGCTCTCCAGCCGGCGAGGACGCAACCCCCTCCCCATCTCCCTCACTTACTTCAGCCTGCGCACCACTGAGCCCACTCCACACCGCCGCAGCTAGGCTCGAGCTCTCTCTCCGCTGCGCTCGCTCGGCCTCCACCTGCAGAGGCTCTCACTGCCGCCACGGGCTCGAGCAGCCTCCGCCGTGAGGCTCTCTCCGTGTTGCTACGCGCTCGAGCACCCTCTGCCTCCAGGTGCTCTCTTCTATCCTGCTTATCCCCCTCCCCCGTCGCTCACCACACCACCCTATATGCATAGGTGGTCCTGCCGTTGCCGTCCACACCCTGCCAACGGCTGCCCTTTTCTTCTGCGCCCAAGCTCAGCCATCGCCCCTATGTGCCGCCGGCTAAGAAGTTATGCTCCGAGATGCCCCTTGCCAGATCTGATTAGGACTGTGGGCCGGTTATAGTCCCTCTAAAGGCATGGCTTTTGCTACCTCTGTTGTTAGGTATTTCCCTGTGAGACAATGACTTTATCTCTAGAAATCGACCTGCTGGATGGACTGGTCGAAGAAATTTTCCAGTATAAGTCCGTAACTTTTCCTTCCACATGTGCAGGTTTATATTATGTGTGGATTTGGAAGCTATTTCTACGTTTACTATGTGATTTGAGAAGAAAACTATGGCCCCATGCCTTGCTACCATGATGCTTGACTGTACGGCACGCCCCATTGACATGCGATTCATATCTGCTGGGATTTTGAATTGAATAGGTGTGAAATATCTGGTAGCTATATGGATCCATTGGCTCTAAAAACTGTTGCCCCAATGTCTACAATTTGGGGTCATGTAGGTATGATATAAATCTTAGATTTTGTTGGTTCCGTAGTCGCAATTCATTGGTTTATTAATGGCTTCATGTATGCAGGTGAGGCGTCACTCCTTCATCAGGTTATATGTCAACCTGAAAATCATCTAGGCTACAGGATAGTTCCCAAGAGCCCCAATTGCAAGTACATATAATAAAACACTACTCTGTAACTATATAAGCAAGGCATGATTAGAAAATTATTTGCAAAAGTGAGGCTGCACATGCTTGCAATTGCTTATTTCGAGCTCGAGCTTTTAGTTTATAATGATGTGACCACATGCTTGTGTTTCTTTTCATGTTTATTAATCTGACGGAACTATATGATGCTAATGATGGTTGCAGTACTTTAACCTGAAGAGCATCTTATTTATGCCCTACTTCCCAGATATTTTAAATATCAGAATGTTATGAACAAATGAAATCAAACTATTTGTTGTAACTTGTAACATTGGTGGTTTCATGTCTCCGTTGTTCGCACGGGGCGACCTCATAGTGTTCTGAGAAAGAAACATGATCCAGACAAGAAAAAGTCAATTTCATCCATTGGGACTAAAGTTGGCAAAAGTAACTAGAAGTGATCATTTTTTCTGGGTACTAGCTCATTTGTAGTAGAACACGATCTATATTGTTGGTTTTTGATGTTTGTTGGCAGTCATAAAAATGTCACTACATAATTAGGTCAAATTATAGAAACCTGAAATTATTGTGCACATAGACCTCATATTGACCTGATGTTGCGGTAACAGCAAGCAAACAAACTGTTGGATTTATGTCTTATTGTAGAGGAATCTATTATTGCTCTGTTTTGCACACTGGTGAAAATTTAACCACCAGTATTTTCAATCCATATATTGAGCTAGGTGTTCACCCTTCGCCGACATATTCATAGATTTTTTATGTACTTTGTTTATTACAAACATTTATATAAACATATAATATATTATATATTTATATTAAGGACTCCTAGGTTCTAGTTAGTGTACACCTTCTGCTCAATATTTTACAGAGTAATAAAGCATGGATGACAAATTTTGTTGATCTAGGTTGTCATAATTAATTTTCTTAGTGGATTTTCATAAGTAATTCACATGCTATAACTTGGAGGACAGAACTTAGCCATGCACTATGCATGTTAACTATGATGGTACTCTGGGAAAATGGCACATGATTAGACTGACTTTATATGTAATTGGTGTTAGAAATGTACTCCCTCCGTCCGGAAATACTTGTAAGAAAAATGGATGTATCTAGAACTAAAGTACGTCTAGATACATCCATTTCTACGACAAGTATTTCCGGATGGAGGGAGTATTTTGTAAGCAGATAAGATCAATATGCTCAACATGCTACCAATTCTAACGTGTGGTCGTACTTTGATATTCCAAAAACAAAATCATATCATTTTGTAGCTTTCCCCCTCCCCCTTCTGAAATTTCTTTGAAGCTCCACCACTGCTTGTCACCATGGGTTACACTCTTGAGTGTTGTTCTGGTTTTGAAAAATTGGGAACCTAGAGAGGCTAGACTTTGTGCAATGTAATTGCTAATTTGTTCTCTGAGAAGTTTCAGCGGAGGCTTGCTGAGCAGTTCCAGAAGTAGATGTCTGGTGCTAAGGCTGGCGCCAGCATTGGTGCTTCCTAGGATGATGACGATGACGTTGTCGAGCTCATCCCTGGAAAGACATTCAAGAAGCTGCGGAGAAGATAGAACCTGAAGTGAAGGAACCAGAGATGCAGAATAAGAAAGATTGTCGTAATTCATTATTGTGAAGGGTTGCTTGTTAGTTTTGGTTTGACTGGCATCTACCGTGCCATAGACAAACTCTTGTGAGAACTCTGGCCTACCTTTCATTTCTAGCCCTCTGGTTGAAGCAGTAAAGTTCTTTTATGTTGACTTGCATCATTATTGGTTTGAGTTTTCTAAAAAATATATTCATGAATCAGTTTCACAATTCTATTGAACCATGTAAGCTATGAACTATATACATTATCTGAGACAATGTTTAGATGAAGAGAATAACCAAAATATTGTGTATACCATCACCAAGTAACAAGAGAAGATAGACCAACATTGATTGTTACTAGTCAATGTACAGAGCTATATAACGATATACTTCTTCTGGTTGTTTTTTATTAAAATTTAGTTGTTTGACACCCATCTCCCCCAACTAACTTTCAGTGACCAGGTGCCTATCCATGGCGGCAACGACATCGGTAAGATCTCAATCTCTCACTTGGCTTCTCCCTCCCCTCCCCCCTCTCTCTGTGCTACAGTGTGCAGATTTGAACTAGGCCATAAGTTTAATAATATCTTTTAAAAAATCTATGCTGCTTTGCTTCATGGAAATAGAGAAGCCCTTGAAGCAGTAAAGTTCTTTATGTGCAGTAGTTAATTAACCTTCATTATTGTTTTGTAATTTTCTAAAAAGTACTTTCATGAACTAGTTACACATGTTTTTTCTTTTGATAGCAGGCTTGGCATAAAGTTTTGTTTTCTGTTGTTTTTTAGTGAATGATTTGGAAAATGTAGTAGCATGGTGGACAAAGGTCACAAACAGATCTTGGCTTCAAAGTTACATTCAAATATGTCACTTTCTTTGCATTCAAGAGGTGAGTCTTTTATAAGAATTTCTTTCTGGTGCATTTTCTAACAGTGTCAAGGCGAACTGATTTTGTCAGGCTAATTTTTTTGTGGTGTATTATGATGGTTTGTGAAAGTAATTTTCTGTCTTCTTATTATGGAACCATTTTTTTCTTGTTTCAGAGTATTTTTCACATTACTAATCATACCATGGCTTTTACTAGGATTTGGAGCCTCGGTTTGTTGGTGAAGTAACATTTGAAGGAGATATTAAATTGTTGTTTGTGATAGCAAGTGACTTGCCTATAGCAGAGGACTTTGAGCATGTCACTGATTTGCAAATATTGAAGGCTCCACCTATCCCCATGGGTAAATTCGTTGCTTAGGAAATGCTTTTGCTGCTACCTATTATTAATCATCTAATTTCTTACTCCTTTCATTTATGCAGGAATGGCCTGAAGAGCGGTATCCCCCATGTCCTGAAGAGAATTGTCCTTTCATTTAGCAAATGCTTTCTCTGCTAGATTTGTTACTCCTTTCAAGTATCCTAGGATATAGCAAAAGAAGTTACAGGAAACACAAAAGAGGGAGCTAAAGCTACCCATTTCCCCATAAGTGATAATGAATTCTCTTTAGTTGCTTTGGTATGAAATGATATTGAAGGCAGCTTCAAAAAAATATCACGTTGTCCAGTTATCGTGCGGAAATATTAACCAGGGATTTTGACTTGCAAATTTTCAAACTGGAGGATGTTCTCCAATGATATTTAGAAGGAAGGCTTTGGTGTCAAGTACTAGAAGGACACAAGGATCTTGGTTGAAGGCTGTGAGGATGTGTATTTATTAGCCCACTATAAGGAGCCAAGGCAGATGATGTGCCTCTTAAGACAAATTCTAGAAAATAATGTGAGGAATTTTTGCTCTTAGGCAATGAACAATAATGTTTACTCTGCTTTATTAGTTTCATTAGTTTATAGGAAACTTGGATGGTCATTAGTTACTAACAGATGATGTATTTATATGTTAAAATTAATGAAATGTATGTTGTTATTGTTTGCATCTGCTTCAATATTTTTGGATGACATGCACTATAACTTGATGTATATTCTGTTGGTAATTCGAAGTCCACCTATGAGAGGGCTAATGGATGATGGTCAGCAGAAAAAATAGTCTAACAATCGGTCGGAAAGGCTAATGCCAGGCCCAACATAATGTTGGTCGGGAAAGAATACGTTGTCAGATAGTCGGTTGGGAAAGGCCCATGGCATCCCAATAGATTGTTGGTTGGGAAAGAAATCCTTGTCTGATAGTCGGTAGGGGAAGGCCCATGGTAGCCCCAGCAAACTGTTGGTCGGGAAAGGCCTAGGGAAGGCCCAACAGAATGTTGGTCGGGAAAGATACCCCATCACCAACAAGAAGTCGGTCGGGAAATCTATGTCGGTCGGGAAAGGGTTTTCCCGTCTGGGCTTTCCCCAACAGACAAGGTCGGTCGGCAATAGTCTTTCCCGACCGACTGTCTGTTGGCAGAACCTGTATTCCCAACAAATCTGGTTGTTGGGGATGCAGTGTCGTGGTGTAGTGCGTGTTGGGCTGCACCCCGGCAAAGCCTTCGCAAAGATGCACGAAGAAAGCCATGCACGCCACCGCATTCGGAGTAAAATCCAAGAGGTGAAAGCCGAAGGTGTGCATAACGTCACAGAAGAAATCGGAGAAAGGGGGGCATAACCCGCAAGAAAAGTAATCAACAAAGAAGGGGTACCGATTTGGGGCAGGATCAGCGCAAGCGGCAGGAATGACGCGCGTCGCCGGGTGTGCCGAATCCTCTCCCCCCGTCTTCACTCCCCATAGGGGCTTGAAGGAGACCCGGAGCTCTTGAACATCAACCGTCGAGGGGAAGAAGAAGGCGGACTTCGTCCGTTCCCCCGATAGCACGCTCTCCGGCGGCTCCACCATCCCGGCACCCTTAGCCACCCCCTTGCCCTTGGCGAATTTGGGAGCCATGGCAACCAAGAAGTTCAGAGGCCTGAGGAAGGGGGATGGCGAAGCAACGACGGCGGGCGACGGTGGAAGCTTAGGAAGGAAGGAAGAGAGGAAACGACGGCTCTGAGATTGGAAAAGGCATGAGGAAAGAGGAGAAAGTGAGCAGAGTGCCCGCGGTTATTCCTTTCTTATGGGGGAAAACAACGGGCTGCCTCCTTTCACATTAATTGTGATGTGACGCATGCCCGCGGGAAGCAACCCCATGCATGCCGCCCATGTCACACACGGCTGCCCATGCCGCGCCACGTGTGGGAAGCATGGGAAGCGCAGCGCGCGAAGAGACTTACCGCGGTAAAAACCACCCCGCCTGCCCGCGCACCGTTTTTGGGCCTAGCCCAACGACGCGATTGCGCTTACGTGTGGCCCAGGCCCGGGGGCTCCTGTCGGTGTACAAAAATAGGGGTACACTTTTTGTACCCCTATAACTGTGCATGGGCAGTCTAAGCCACGGGCACCACCACACTGAGCAAGGCAAGGGAGGTGAGCCAAGGTAAGGCCGAAGCTCAGGAGAAGCAGAACGACGCCAAGACCAAGACCACAAAGAGCAAAGGGGACGAAGCGGACTCCCCCGGCAAGATCCTTGCCGGGAGGCGGTTTTAGCAAACCCGGCAAGACCCTTGCCGTGGCAGCTCGCCCCACACCTACGGAGTAAGTCACCCTTGAGTCCACTGCCCCCATGGGGCAAGGATTCGGGAGACATCCCCGTGGTGGCATGCAGATCTTTGTGAAGACATTCAAGATCAGATACACCCTTTTGAAGATGATGATCCTTGGCGGGATCCTAGCCAAGGAGGACCACAAGGCCCCCGGCAAGAGCCTTGCCGGGGAAGATAGCAGGCACCACGGCAACACCCTTGCCGGGGCCCCGGTAAGGCCCTTGCCAAGAACACCCGTAGGGCCACCATCAGGCCCACGCCAGTCAAACCTCTACCGCCGGTCGCATGTAGCTACTGACCCAACCAGCTGGGCAGGCACCTGCGTGGCGGCATGCGGATCCTCGTGAAGACCCACCACTGTGCCACCTCAGCTGCCTACCTGCCTACATGGCACCACGGGCACCGCTGGCTAGGGCGCGTGTCGACACAAGAGGAAGCGGCGACGGATGATACAGGGCTCTCCCCCGTCCCCGATAAAGCAGGGACACCTGGGCAAGACGCATTAAATGCGCCTTGTCATGTAATGCAAGGGATAACCCCACATCACTGTACCCTTTCCACCTCCTATGTGCCACTGTGGCAACCCCTTTCCTATAAAAGGAGGCCCGAGGCGACTAGGAGGAGGATTCGGCTTTTTGGAGCTCCTCACGCCCCATAGCTAGCTCAAGAACACAGATTTACAATCCACCAAAGCAGGAGTAGGGTTTTACACATCCTCGCGGCCCGAACCTGGATAAATGAACTGTGTGCTATCTGTTTGATCCGCTCTTCTCATGACCCCGTGCCCCGCAACCGTAGTAGGGATTCTTGTGATCCCATAGGTGTCGTTCCCACCGACATCTATTATCGAACCACACCCAGGAGATAGAACCTGCAACTGCTTGGGCTCTAGATCCAGATTAGATCAAGCCATCCGAGGACGGGAGGCTCAACCCTGCCACGAAGGCCGCAGACTCAACGGCGTTGGAGCCGCACACAGACCCAACCAAAAGTGAGATTTGTGTTACCAAAACCTCGGACACGTTTCTGGCTACAGGTTCCGAAGCATGTGCGTCCATGCACGACGAGCTTGATCGGGCGTCCATCATTGAATTTAGCTCCACCGACATCTTCCGGCACTCGCCTTTAGGCGACGTGCTAAAATCATTAAAAACACTCTCCTTAGCAGGGGACTCACAACCGAATTATATCTGGTTCGAACTGGAGGCTGATGATGGAGAATTTCGCTTCCCACCCCCGCCCACTTAATAGCCACTATCGAAGACTTAACTGACATGCTCGATTACGGCTCCGACGACATCGACGGTATGGACAACGATGCCGGAGAACAAGAGGCTGAAAACCCGCTGTTTACCGGACGCTAGGCGACCACTTCCTTGTATGACGTATACATGGTGGATGCACCAAAATAGAATGGCGGTGATGACAAGGAAGATCCAGTTGAGGATAAACCTGCCAAGATACAACCAAAGCGTCGGTGTCAGCGGCACCGCTCTAAGTCACGCCGCTACAAAGATAGCAACACCGGCACAGGAGAAGATAACACTCTGGATGGTGCCGAAGACAATGAAGACCCCGTTGAGGCAACTTCCGAACAAGATGAACGGGAAGACGGGCAAGTTAGCCCTGATGAACAGGCCACGCACGAAGACTCGGAGGACAGTAATTATGCTTCATCTCTCCGAGGATGAGGCAAGCCTCGGCACTCAGGATTTTATCGTGCCTGAGGAACCTCTCAAGCAGGAGCGCTTCAAAGCGCCAGCTAATAGCCACTGCAAGGAGCTTGAAAAAGAAGCGGCAGCAGCTTCAAGCTGATCAAGATCTGCTCAATGATAGATGGATTGATGTCCTGGCAGCCGAGGAACATGGCCTCAAGTGCCCAACTAAAATTTACCTGAAGCGCAAATTGCTACCTCAGTTCGATGACGAGGCGTTGGAACCCGTACCATCATCGCGCAATGCGGTTGGCCGACCAGCACGTGGTAGGGATAAAGCGGCAACTCAAGCCGAACACCAGCCTGCCCTACCTCACCGTAAAGGCAGAGATAAAATAGCTTGGAGACACACATAATACTTACGGTAGGACTTGGACAGTAGAGCAGGGTAGAACAGATCGATCTATGGATCAGGGGGACGTGCCCCGACACACGATAATGGCTATCTAGCCGGACGCAATAGTCATACTCACGCCCGGGCCGAGAACCGCAGACGAAATCCATCCGAGCTACTCGCGACGTGGCCTGATATAGAGGTGCCGCTCACCCACTTTGCTTCACCGACGAATTAATGGAGCACGAATTCCCAAAAGGGTTTAAACCCGTAAACATCGAATCATACCATGGGACAACAGACCCCGCGATATGGATCGAGGACTTTCTTCTTCACATTCATATGGCCCGCGGCGATGATCTCCATGCCATCAAATACCTCGCACTAAAACTCAAAGGACCAGCCCGGCACTGGTTGAAAAGTCTGCCTGAAAACTCCATCGGCAACTGGGAGGACTTGGAAGAGGACTTCCTTGACAACTTCCAATATACATATGTTCGACCTCCGGATGCTGATGACTTAAGTCACATAATTCAACAGCCTGGAGAGTCAGCCAGGAAACTCCGGACTAGGTTCTCAACTAAAAAGAACCAGATCGTCGACTGTCCGGATGCCGAATCCTTGGTGGCCTTTAAACACAACATCTGGGACGAATGGCTCGCCCAACACCTCGGCCAAGAGAAGCCGACGTCCATGGCAGCCCTTACGGCACTTATGACCCACTTTTGCATGGGTGAAGATAGCTGGCTATCCCGTAGCAATAACAGTGCAAGCGAACCTGGCACTGCGGAAGCCAAAAATAGCAATGGCAAGCCCTGACGCAACAGACACAAGCGTCGAAACAACGATGATATTACTGACGACACGGAGGTCAACGCCGGATTCAGCAGCTCCAAGTCCGGCCAGCGGAAGAAGCCGTTCAAAAGGAACAATTCGGGACCATCTAGCTTGGACCGCATACTCGATCGACCATGCCAGATACACGGCACTCCTGACAAACCAGCCAACCACACCAACAAATATTGTTGGGTTTTTAAACAGGCCGGTGATACGTCTCCAATGTATCTATAATTTTTGATTGTTCCATGCTATTATATTATCTGTTTTGGATGTTTATGGGCATTATTATGCACTTTTATATTATTTTTGGGACTAACCTATTAACCCAGAGCCCAGTGCCAGTTTTTGTTTTTCCTTGTTTTAGAGTATCGCAGAAAAGGAAAATCAAACGGAGTCCAATTGACCTGAAACTTCACGGAACTTATTTTTGGACCAGAAGGAGACCACGGAGTATCGGAGATGGACCAGGAGAGTCCCGGGCTGCCCATGAGGGTGCGGTCGCGCCCACCCCCCTGGGCGCGCCCCCCTGCCTCGTGGACAGCCCGGAGGTCCACCGACGTACTTCTTCCTCCCATATATACCCATATACCCTAAAAACTTCGAGGGGCACAATAGATTGGGAGTTCCGCCGCCAGAAGCCTCCGTAGCCACTGAAAACCAATCTAGACCCGTTCCGGCACCCTGCCGGAGGGGGAATCCCTCTCCTTTGGCCATCTAAATCATCCCGGTGCTCTCCATGACGAGGAGGGAGTAGTTCTCCCTTGGGGCAGAGGGTCTGTACCAGTAGCTATGTGTTTGATCTCTCTCTCTCTCTCGTGTTCTTGAGGTGGCACGATCTTGATGTATCGCGAGCTTTGCTATTATAGTTGGATCCTATGATGTTTTCCCCCCTCTACTCTCTTGTAATGGATTGAGTTTTCCCTTTTAAGTTATCTTATCGAATTGAGTCTTTAAGGATTTGAGAACACTTGATGTATGTCTTGCGTGGGATACCTGTGGTGACAATGGGGTATTCTATGATCCACTTGATGTATGTTTTGGTGATCAACTTGCGGGTTCCGTGACCTTGGGAATCTATGCATAGGGGTTGGCACACGTTTTCGTCTTGACTCTCCGGTAGAAACTTTGGGGCACTCTTTGAGGTTTTATGTGTTGGTTGAATAGATGAATCTGAGATTGTGTGATGCATATCGTATAATCATACCCACGGATACTTGAGGTGACATTGGAGTATCTAGGTGACATTAGGGTTTTGGTTGATTCATGTCTTAAGGTGTTATTCTAGTATGAACTCTAGGGCTGTTTGTGACACTCATAGGAATAGCCCAACGGATTGATTGGAAAGAATAACTTTGAGGTGGTTTTGTACCCTACCATAATCTCTTCGTTTGTTCTCCGCTATTAGTGACTTTGGAGTGACTCTTTGTTGCATGTTGAGGGATAGTTAGATGATCCAATTATGTTATTATTGTTGAGAGGACTTGCACTAGTGAAAGTATGAACCCTAGGCCTTGTTTCAACGCATTGCAATACCGTTTACGCTCACTTTTATCATTAATTACCTTTTTGTTCTTATATTTACCGATTACAAAAACCTATATCTACTATCCATATACCACTTGTATCACCATCTCTTCGCCGAACTAGTGCACCTATACAATTTACCATTGTATTGGGTGTGTTGGGGACACAAGAGATTCTTTGTTATTTGGTTGCAGGGTTGCTTGAGAGAGACCATCTTCATCCTATCCCTCCTACGGATTGATAAACCTTAGGTCATCCATTTGAGGGAAATTTGCTACTGTCCTACAAACCTCTGCACTTGGAGGCCCAACAACGTCTACAATAAGAAGGTTGTGTAGTAGACATCAGCCGGCAAGTTAAATGCCGAGAACAAGGAGAAGGGGGCGCAAAAGCAAGGACGATGACGGGGAGCCCCGGCCACCGAACACAGGGGGACAGAAGAAGTCCCCCCAAAGTTAAAACGGTAAACATGATATACGCTACCCACATCCCCAAGAGGGAACGCAAGCGCGCGCTCAGGGACATCTACGCGATGGAGCCAGTCACCCCAAAGTTCAACCCATGGTCTTCCTGCCCGATCACTTTTGATCGCAGGGACCATCCGACAAGTATCTGTCATGGCAGTTCAGCCGCACTAGTCCTCGACCCAATCATTGATGGATTTCACCTCACGCGAGTCCTCATGGACGGTGGTAGCAGCCTGAACCTGCTCTATCAGGATACAGCATGCAAAATGGGCATTAATCCATCAAGAATTAAGCCCACAAAGACCACCTTTAAAGGAGTCATACCAGGTGTAGAGGCCCGCTGTATGGGCTCAATCACACTAGAGGTTGTCTTCGGATCTCCGGACAACTTCCGAAGCGAAGAGCTGATCTTCGATATCGTCCCCTTTTGAAGTGGCTATCATGCACTTCTTGGATGAACCGCATTTGCACGCTTGAACGTGGTGCCACAATACGCTAATCTTAAGCTCAAGATGCCCGGTCCACGTGGTGTCATAACAGTCAATGGAAACACGGAATGCTCCCTCCGTACCGAGGAGCACACCGTTGCGTTAGCAGCAGAAGTACAGAGCGGCCTCCTCAAGCAGAACTTTAATTCGTCGGCCGAGCTCCTGGACACTGTCAAACGAGTCCGGACTACTCTGCAGCAGGACAACCCATCTCGTCAAGAGCTCGATTAGCAATTCGGCCTCTGTCCTAGTCCCAACCAGGAAGCAGCATTTGTACCGCGCGTACATAACTACACACTCAAAATACCATGAGCATAGACGGAGGCATAACTATCTTGTGATCCATAATACGGCTCGACCGCTCCTAGACACACATACTTTCAATTTTTCCTTTTTATCCTTTTTAGGTCTTTTTTTCCGCAGGTTTCTTCTAACGACCTGATCATCAGTCCTCTCGGTAGGATGGATACACCAAGATGGCAAGAAGCACTGGCGTACAAGGGAATTCTTGGTCTCCTTAACAATCACTCTACCCGCTTTCAGGACCCACATGCAGCTCTCCCTTGGTTGTGGCATGTTAAATAGCCCGGTTGCTTATCGCACCACTTGTACAAATACGCGTTGACGTATTAATCAAACTGTAATGGAAACAGTTTGCAGCCCAACTTCTGCGGCACTAGCTTACTACCCTTTTTTCCTTTTTCTTTGATGATTTTCTCAAAGTTGCGACCGTACACTTTGGTATGCTTTAATCTGCCAGGGGCTTCATCGCGACCCATAATACGGCAACAAAGTCCGACCACTTTCTACAACATAGTTCGGCACCCCAAATTTAGCATTATATGCATTGGCTCTGAATCATGTCTTTGGTCAATAGTTGGGTTGCCCGGCTCTTGTTCTTACTACCTTACGTTCTGCTATATCGGCTAGGGTAGTAAAGGGAGAACTACTGCGATTGTGTCCTGGTTTATCCGGATGAGCACCTCAGTAGAGAAAGCCGAAAACTGACTGTCATGATGCGGCGAGAGCCGGTCAGCTCTTCGGAGGTTTCAAATCTTTAGCGATTTTTTCTGCATTATGCAAAGAATCGGCTTTTTAACCAATTAGGTGTTTACAGTACCCTAGTTCAGATACTAGGGGCTGCGCCTAAATTTTCATTGTAGAACTCCTATGCCTAAGTGAGGGCCACATAGTCCGATTGCCTGGTTCATTGCGCTAAACACCTCCTTTAAGGACCAAACAAATTGGATCAAGAGTGCTTAGATTCCATCCTGAACACCCCCGTAATACCTATGTGGGGGCTGAAGCTGACGACTGGCCAACTCTCAAAATTTCATAAACACGGCCGCACATGAGGTAAAATATTAAACAAACATTATATTACATAGCTGAACTTGTTTTTATAATAGAGGGCGAGACAAATATAATTGTATTCATTCAAAGATTACATCCTTCGTACACTGCTCTACCACAATGCGGGATACCTCAAGGACTTCGCTAAAATATCGCTCGGGCGTGCGGTGCTCCTTTCCCACGGGCAGTCCTTCGGTCGCGACCGTGGTAGCATTCATCTTCGCCCACTGCATCTTGACACGGGCGAAGGCCATCCGCGCACCTTCGATACAAACCGACCGCTTGATGGCGTCAAGCCAAGGGCAGGCGTCAACTAGCCGCTTCAGGAGACCGAAGTAGCTGCTGGGTATAGCTTCGGCTAGCCACAGCCGAACTATCATGTCCTTCATGGCCAGTTCGGCCACCCTATCTAGTTCGACCTGATATTTTAGCTGGTCGCTCAAGGGCACCGGATGTTCTGGCGCAAGCTATTGTGACCAGACCAGCTTCTCCGTCGAGATCCCCTCTTCGGCTCGGAAGAATTCAGCAGCATCAGAAACGCTGCACGGCAGATCCGCAAACGTCCCTGGAGAACTCCAAATCCGGGTCAGTTAGAGATACCTCTTCTTCACATACTTGCTTTGCATCATAAAAGACTTACCCGCCATGATCTTTTTGGACTCCTGGATTTCCTGGAGGACGCCTTGGGCTTCGGTCTGGGCCTCTTGTGCGCTATAGCGGGCCTTCTCAAGTTCGGACTCTTGGTCCGCATGCTGACGCTCCAAGGGCTCGTATTTCTTCAAAGTGTCCTGGAGCTCCTACTGGACCTTCCCAACCCTAGCCTCATGGTTTTTTCGGACGTCTTGTTCCTTCGCCGCCCTCTCCTTGGCCTCGTCCAGTGCTTTCTTGAGGGTTTTAACCTTAGTCGCCGCTTGTCGGGGCTTAGGTGTGACATATGCCAATGGGTGGCTTATCATGGTGGGGGCGAGTAGAACGTCGCCGATGCCTGGAAACGGGATGAGGCGAAGACATGCACGCCGGCGAATCTTACCCAGCTTCGGGGCTCTCCGGGGAGATAACACCCCTACTGCTGCTCTGCGGGGTCTCCGCATGATCACTATGGCAAAGTGTTTACACGGTTGCTCCTTGAGCTGTTCTTTGGTGGTAGGAGAGGGCAAGGCTAGCTCTCTCCCTTCTATATGATATGGTCTAGAGCTAATGGGTTCCAACCCTTTGCATAGGTGCCCTTGGGGGTTTATATAGGCCTACCCCCAGGGGTACAATGGTAATCCAGCTGGACACGGGCCCAGCCGTCAGTGCCTCTGGCCTCCGTCTTCTCTGCCGACCGCTGGGGCCCGCCGACTGGCTTGGTACGGAGCCGACAGGCCGCGTCCTCCGCCGGCGGGTCTCGCCGGCTGCTGATTATTGTAGTCGTGCTTCTGATGACGCGGGCTTGATCATGAGGTCATGGCAACAGCCCGGCCGCCTGGCGGGCGATCACTATTGCCACTCCCCATCACATCTTGATTAATGGCGCGTGGGCCCCGGGGGAGGGCTCGGCTGACTCCCCTGGGCCGACTGGTGGTTCTCCTGTCGTCTCCCGAGGTCTCACTGACTGGTGGGGCCTGCTGCCTCTAGGCCGTACAGACAAGCCGTCGTGGGTATAGGACTCGGCCCTGTGGTGTTGATGTCAGGGCCGGCATGGCAAAAGTGGCACGCCGCACGGAGATCTTCCAGGGTACGACATGCTGTGGCCATGCCTGCACTAGGTGAGGGGCGAGGGTGGGCTTCGCTGTAGCCACGCCCCTTCCTCGTCCCCTTTGATGAGGTCATGGGGTTTGTTGGAGTCGCAGGCCGACTCCCCAAAGCCGGCTTCTCTGGAAGTCATCCCTGGGACTCGGCCGTGAGAGGGCAGTCGGCCGCCTTGCCGTCGACTCCTCAGGAGGCGGCTCTTCGTCCTGGGGTCTTGAGGGGCGCAGCCTGTCCCGATGTCTTGAAAGGTTCTGGGACTCGGGTTGGCCTACCCGTGGCCCATTACTCCGACAGTAGTCCCCGAAGCTGGTGAGGCGCCACGGACAATCGGCCGAGAAGCCTCAGCAGTTTCTCTTTCCGGGTGCTCAACACATGGTCGTCGACTGACTTCCGCCGGGCCGACTAGAAGGAGTCGGACTTGCTCAACTCGGACTCACTCGATTCCGACTCGCTCAGTATTTCGAATGTCGTGGCGGGATTTAAGTGGCGTGCTAGCTAAGCCTCCAGGCCGCTGCCCGTTCTAGGCCCGTCACGCGATGGCACGTGGCTAGGCCGTCCTGCTAGCCTACGCGCGTGACGGGACAGGCCCATAGGCGGGGCCCGCCACTACCGCGCCTCGGCGCCCGAGCGGATCCACTGCGGCCCCGGTGGACGGTTGGGATTCCCGTGGAGCTACTGCGTGCAGTAACTTTATCATGGATCATGGGGGCCGTGGGGTCGTGGGCGCAGTAAATCCCCACGTCCGCCCCCTTGGCTTCGTAGCCCACGAGGCTATAAGTAGGGGGAAGAGGGGGGCACGCGCGCCCCTCCTTCCCACTACTCCTTGTTCTCTTCCTTCTTGCTGCTCCTCGCTCTCCTCCTTCCTCTTCTCTTCTCCGCTCCGCCGCGCGCCCAAGCTCCGGCGAACGCTTCGGCGACAGCTCGTGCTGAGTTCTTCCTCTGCCACCGCGCCTCCCCCAGTGCGCTACGGCACCTGGGACGGCTCCGAAGTTCATGAATACCACATCGAGTTCCTCCGCCGGACTCGTCGGCTCCCCGGCGAGGATCGCGTGCAGGTGCGTCTTGCGCCGAAGGGGGAGATTTCCCCCGCGCCGCAGGAGGGCGAGCAGGTTATCTTCCGCTCGCACTGCCTGCGCGGGTTGGGGCTACCGCCGAGCAGTTTCTTCCGGTCCTTCTTGGAGTTCTACGGACTCCAGCCGCACCACCTCACCCCCAACGCAGTGGTGCTGCTGTCCGCCTTTGTGGCCATGTGCGAAGGCTTCCTCGGAGTCCTCCCCACCCTCGAGCTCTGGCGGGAGTTCTTCTTCTCCAAGCTCGGCACCCAGGCTGCGGGCATGCCGGCTCAGTGCGGTGCTTTCATCGTCGTGCGAAGGTCGGGGGCCGACAATCCCTTCCCCTCCATCTCACTGATCAAGTCGATGAAGATGTGGCAGAGATCCTACTTCTACGTCAAGAATGCCTCCGCGAGGGGGGACTGGGTCAACCTGCCGGCTTTCGAAGCCGGCCCGCCGGTTGGGCGACTGCCCAACTGGTCGTACCGGGCCAAGTTGCTGACGCCTGCGGGAGCCGGCGCGATCACGTGACTCCAAGTGCTGACGCAGTCGGAGGGTCTGACTGGTCCGGACCTGCTGGCCGCCTTCGTTTCGTGCCGAGTTCTCCCACTCCAAGGCCACCCCCATATGATATGCCAGATGAACGGGCACCGCGACCCGAGTCGGATGTGCACCAAGGACATGCCTCACGAAGAGGTGGCCTTCATGGTGAACTACCTCTCGGACAGCAGGCTCCTGGAGGATTGGCGGTTCGGCAAGGAGCCGTACTCCCGCGCCAACCCTCCGCCCGCGGTGAGTCGCCTTTCCTTTCTTTCTTTGGATTGTCTTCTTCTTGCCGAGTTTTGTTTTGACCAGTCGGCTTTGGTTAGAATCCCCTCCTTCACCCACCAGCCGGCACCTCGGGGCCGGCCCGCGAGTTCCTCGTCGACCGGGCGGAGAGCGACGTCGACGACCCCGATCTGGGGGCGGCGGCTCTGGAAGATGACGCCGAGGGAGGAGGAGGTACAGCGGGCGACTTCAGGCCCTTGGCCACTTTCGTCGACTGGCCTGACGATGACGCCGAGGGAGAAGTCGCCCCTCGCCATCGGCCAGGAGCCAGCCAGCCTGGCACGGGCTCTTCTGTCGTGCCGGGCGCTCCAGGTGGCGGAAAAAAGCACAGGGCCGTGCCGACCTTGTTCGGTAGTCGGCCGAAGAAGCCCAAGGGTTCGGCTGCGGCGACCCGGCGGGACGAGGCGGCCGCGAAGGCCATCTACTTCCGTAAGGAAGTGAAGAAGCCGCCATTGGTCTCCGCGTAAGTATTCTATCTTCAAAGTTTTATTCTTTATTTGAGACTTTGTCTGAGTCTCTGCTTGCCCCTCTTGCTTCAGGGCTCCCCTCTCTCTTGAGAGGGTCACCGCCGCCTCCGTCATATGGTCAGCGAAGACGTCCGCCACCACTCGGCGGATTGACCCCGCTGCTGACCTCCGGGAGGCGACGAAGCAGAATGCGCAGGAGAAGCGCAACGAAGAAGAGGCCCTCAGCCTGGAGAAGGCGGAGGCCTCCGCTAAGAAAAAACTGGCGGAGGCCGAAGCCGCCGCCGCGGCAAAGCAGCAGGCTGAGGAAGACGCACGCCGCCAGTCGGCGGTGCTTGTCACCCCGTTGAAGCGCCGCCGCCTCCGGAGTTCACGGGGCAGACTGGGGAAGCCGGCGGGGAGAACCCCGTCATGGAGGGGGAGGGCGGCGACCCCTGTACGCCGGATGTGAATGCTCCGCCGCCGTGTGAAGGCGCGCAGGGCGAGCAGCCGGTGGGCCCTCCGGTGCCGCCGACCGAAGACGAGGCCGTGGCGAGGCTACTCCTCCAAGTCGGCTCGCCAACGCGCCGCCGTCTGGAGAAGGCGACTTCGGCACCCCGCCCCCTGGAAGCCGGCGCTGCCAGCTCGGCGATCCCAGACGCCGAGGCAACGAGCACCGCGCCCATTGGGTGGGTGCGAGGAGGCGGCACAGGGCCGCTGAACCAGGCGCTTCTGGACGTCCAGGTGAAGCTTCGTGCCGAGGGCGACGCTCTCCAGAATTGCACCAAGGCGTACCTGGCATCGCGGGCAGCCGTCCGGGTATGTTTTTCCTCTTGGTCTTTGTTTTTCTTGTTCCTCTCTGTGGGGGCGCGCCAGCGCACCCACTGGGTGTAGTCCCCGAGTTTCGGGCTGGCTGCTGAGCAGGCAGCCCGGAACCCCAATTGATGAACTTTGGGTATTAACTTTTTGTCTGAAACGTTCGTCGCAGGATTACCAGAACCTCCGCGTCACTGCCTTCAACCGTAACATTGAAGAGCTGGGCAAGCGGACCGCCGATCTGTCGGAGAGTCGGAGTAAGTCATTTCCCTTCTTCGCGGGTGCGCGCTGGCGCACCCGCGGGCTGTAGTCCCCGAGATTCGGGCCGACTGCTGAGCAGTCGGGCTGGATCAACCCGGCGACCTTCTTTACTGGTGGCTTGACGCCTTCTTTCTTTCTTCTTCTCAGGGGCCAACGCTGCTCTTCAACAACAGCTGAGCGACGCCAACTCCGCTTTGCGCGCCAAAGAGGAGGAGTGCAACAAGCTCGCCAAGGAACGCGATCTTCTGGCCACTCAATTGGCAGAGCAGAAGGAGCTGCTTGTGAAGTCACAGAGGGAGGCGGAGGGGACGGAAACCACCCTCCTGGCCGAGTTCGCAAGCAAGCGCTCCTCCTGGTCTGACAAAGAGGCGCTGCTGTCCTCCGGCTTCCACGAGATTGAAGACATCGTTGACGGTGAGTTTCTTTATTTTCTTTCTTCGAGCTGCCGACTTAAGTCGTGCTGACTCCTGGTTTTTGACTTGCTTCTTTGTTTCTTCCTGTCTTTGCAGACTTCTTCCCTGGGCAGTCGCAGGCTACCATCCAAGCCATCGAGGCTGATCGTGAAGGTCGGAGGGCGGAGGGTGTGGAGATTGCCGCCGATGCCCCCCGAACTCTTGACGAGCACATCCTGAGCATCGAGGCTCGCCTTCGGCCAGCTCACTGGATGTTGCACCGGCTTCAGCGTGTCAGTGCCCAGGCGATTGCCGCCCTATGGCCGGATATGCAGGCTCCGCACAACCCCAGCCTAACGGCCGACTGGCTGGAGGTCGCGGTTGGTCGTCTTAAGGCCTGGAAGGGCTCTTCGGCCCGAGATGGAGCATGCCAGGCCTTGGAGTTCGTCAAGGCATGGTATCCGGGGCTGGACCTAGACCGGCTGGCCACGCTTCGGTCGGAGGCCCAGCTGGAGCTGGCAGCCGCAAAAGACCCCCTCGTCAAGCGTGCTGCGGCGATCGCCAAGTACACAGACACCAGCATCTTCGTCCCCGAGCGGTCTGAAGATGGCGAAGAGGTACCGCCGAAGTGGTTTGGGATGAACCCAGACTACGGCGAGGACTCGGCGGAGGTGATTGGCTCCAGCGTCAAGGAAGAGGGCGAGGCGGAGGACGGAGGCGAGGCGGAGGCACCAGAAGGCGGAGCAGACGGCCATCCTCAGCTCGACCGTGCCTCCAGCAACGAGCCGCGTGCGACCGACCCGACTGCCGCCAGAGGCGATCAAGCCGAGACTAGCCAGCCGGCCGCGCCGACGCCTGGCGCTGGCGCCTCCTCCGACCCTCCGAATCCGTCTGCTGCTTCCTAAGCTGCTGCTGTATCTTTGTTTTGTCTGCTTCAGTAGTCTTTGAAGAACTTGTTAATTCGCACAATTCCACCCGCGGGGTGTATTTTGAACCTCTGCTCGAAAATTCGGCCAAGGGCCTATGTTATGCAAATATATTTATCTGAGTTCTATCTTTTCTTGCTCATTGCTCTTTTGGCTTTTTTCCTTTGCCGCTTTCTCTTAGTTGCCTACCTTGCCAATCGGACAGCCGCTCTACGGACTGTTGCTGGATCAAGTGCTTGGCTACTTTGGGAAAGCAAGTACTTAGCCGTTTTTAAGAGTTTTTTGAGCAAGTTGGATAGAAGGCGGCAATCCGACTATCCGAGAGTCGGTTTGCGAGAAAGGCTGGAAGCCGTCTTGAGCTATGTTCTATGCTTTGAGTCCTTAACCATTTTTCATGCGAACACCCATTCTACCTTACCTATGCCCACCGTACAGTCGCTCTACGAGCTGCGGCTTCTGACAGAAGACGGTTTAGGTGTTACACACTACTTGTCCGGCTGCAGGAAGCATTTCATAGTGCAAGGCGGCAAGTCCCCGAGCCGACTTGTCGAGCCCGGTGCCAAGCGGCATGACAAAGAGTAACATACTTGTAGGCATAATTTTTATCATACAGACAGAAGAGGGCAGTCCCCGAGCTCGTCTCGGGGGGCCCGAAGTCTTGGTACTTTAATACAAAAGGTAGCATGGTACATACTGCATCAACTGTAAAATCTTCGGAGGAGATTTGCATTCCATGGCCGCTCTGTCTCCTTGCCGGAGTCGTCCCTCTTGCATGCTCGGGGCTTCTGAGCGTCAATCAGGTAGTAGGAGTCGTTGCCCAGTACTTTGCTGATGATGAAAGGGCCTTCCCACGGTGCCGACAGCTTGTGCTAGCCGGCTGTTCGCTGGATCAGCCGGAGCACAAGGTCGCCTTCTTGGAAAGATCTTGTCCTGACCTTCCTATTATGGTATCGGCGCAGGCTCTGCTGGTAGATGCTGGACCGGCTGAGTGCCAACAGCCGGCCCTCTTCCAGCAGATCGACGCCGTCTTGTCATGCTTCTTCTGCTTCCTTCTCGGTGTACATAGTGGCTCGTGGGGAGTCAAACCCTATATCCGTTGGGATGAAGGCTTCGGCACCGTAGACGAGGAAGAAGGGCGTGAAGCCGGTTGACTTGTTTGGAGTCGTGCGCAGACTCCAGAGGACGGCTGGCAGCTCATCGAGCCAGCAGCCAGCCGAGCGCTCTAGAGGCTCGATCAGCCGAGGCTTGATGCCGGACAGGATGAGGCCATTTGCTCGCTCCACTTGGCCGTTTGACTGTGGATGGGCAACGGACGCTAGGACCAGTCGGATGCCCTGTGTTGCGCAGAAACGGGCCAAGGCGCCTTTGGCGAAATTTGTGCCATTGTCGGTGATGATGCTGTGTGGTATGTCGTACCAAATTGTGATATCGGAGATGAAAGTTACAGCAGTCGGACCATTCAGCTTCTTGATTGGCTTTGCTTCTATCCACTTGGTCAACTTGTCCACTGCGACAAGTAAGTGAGTTAAACCACCTCGTGCTGTCTTGAATGGTCCCACCATGTCTAGACCCCAAACTACGAAAGGCCAGGCAATGGGGATGGTCTTGAGTGCAGAAGCTGGCTGGTGCGGCTTGGAGCTGAACTCCTGGCACCCTTTGCATGTTTGGACCAACTCCTTGGCCTCTTCCAAGGCAGTTGGCCAGAAGAAACCGTGTCAAAAGGCTTTGGCGATGAGTGCTCTTGAAGCCGCATGGCGGCCGCACTCGCCTTGATGGATGTCTTTGAGAATCGCTTGGCCTTGCTCTGGCTCTACGCAGCGCTGGTAGACACACCAGTGATGCTGCGCCTGACCAGCTCTCTGTTGACTATGGTGTAGGCTGCTGCTCAGCATTGTATTTGCCGAGCTAAGGTCTCATCAGTCGGCAGCTCTTTGTTCACCAGGAATTTGAGGATGGGTTGGGCCCATGAGGGTGCTGCTATTTCTTCGACTGCTAGAACTGCGACTTGGACGAGGGCGGTTGGGCTGGGAGGCGGCGGGTTGGAGTCAACAGCCGCTTGCTGGGTTGATGAAGTCCCCAGGCCGACTAGTGCGGTCCTTGGGCCGAGTTCTGGAGTCTTTGAGTCTGCCACCGCAGTCCCCGGGCCGGGGTTGACTGTGGCAGCTTTGGGGTCTTCCGCCAAAATCCTCGTACCGACTGCCGGAGCTCTGTAGTCGGATCCGACGTCTTCGGGAGGAGCCGGCACAAAAATGGAGTCTGATTCTAGTGAAGGCTTGATAGACGGCTTGAGGAGGCATTGAAGGGCGACACCAGATGGTATTGCTTGGCGGGTAGAGCCGATTCGTGCCAATGCATCTGCTTGATTGTTGTCATTTCTTGGCACATGGAGGAACTCGCACCCTTCGAAATACCCGCTGAGTTGCTGCATGAGAAAATGGTAGCTCGCCATGTTTGCATCTTTCGCGTCCCAGTCGCCAGATGATTGCTGGACCACTAAGTCTGAGTCGCCATAACACAAGATCCGGCGGATGCCAAGCTCTTTGGCAAGCCGGAGCCCGTGAATGAGCACCTCGTACTCGGCGATGTTATTGGAGGCGGCAAAGTGGATTTGCAGCGCATATTTGAGCTTGTCGCCTTTGGGATAGGTGAGGACGACACCGGCTCCCAAGCTAGTGCGCATCTTGGAGCCGTCGAAATGCATCCACCAATGGGTGGAATCAGGTGTTGGAGGTAGGTACTGGGTCTCGGCCCAGTCGACGAGGAAGTCGGCCAGTGCTTGTGACTTGATAGCGGTGCGGGGCTGGTAGTGGATGGTGTAAGGAGCCAGCTCTATGGCCCACTTGGCCACTCGTCCAGAAGCATTTCGGCTACCGATGATCTCGGCAAGTGGGGCCGTGCAGACCACCATGATTGGATGCTCTTGAAAGTAAGGCTTCAATTTCTTGGCAGCAAAGTGTATGCCATAGCACATCTTCTGGTAGTGGGGGTAGTTCTGCTTGGGGGTCGACAGTACCTCGCTCAGGTAATATACCAGTCTCTGGACAGGTAGCGCCTTGCCTTCCTCCTTGCGTTCCACTACAATGACTGTGCTGACTACTCGGCTGGTGGCGGCCATGTATAGGAGCATAGGTTCCTTGGGAGTCGGAGCCGCCAGGACGGGTGGAGTAGTCAGCATCTTCTTCAACTGGTGAAAAGCCTCGTCCGCCTTATGGTTCCACTCGAAAAAAGTGGTCTTCTTCATGAGTTGGTATAAGGGGAGAGCTTTCTCGCCTAGCCGACTGATGAATCGACTGATGGACGCTAAGCAGCCCGTGAACTTCTGCACATCCAGCAGTCGGCTGGGTACCTCCATTCTCTCAATGGCCTTGATTTTTACTGGGTTGCATTCTATGCCGCGTTCAGAGACCAGGAAGCCTAAGAGCTGGTCGGCTAGTACTCCGAAGACACACTTCTCGGGGTTGAGCTTGATCTGGAACCGGCGCAGGTTCTCAAAAGTCTCCTTGAGGTCTTCTAGCAGTGTTCCACGCCTTTCCGTCTTCACCACCACGCCGTCCACGTAAACGTGGGCGTTTCTGCCGAGCTGCTTGAGGAGGCACTTCTGCATGCAACGCTGAAAAGTGGCACCGGCATTCCTTAAGCCGAATGTCATGGTGAGGTAGCAGAAGGCTCCAAACGGCGTGATGAAGGCGGTCTTCAGTCTGTCAGCTGGGTTCAGCTTGATCTGGTGATATCCTGGGTATGCATCCAAAAAACTCAACAGCTCGCATCCGGCTGTGGAGTCTATCACCTGATCAATTCTTGGTAGAGCAAATGGGTCCTTGGGGCAGGCCTTGTTGAGGCTCGTGTAGTCAGTACACATTCGCCACTGCTTGTTCTTCTTTAGTACCAGGACCGGATTTGCTAGCCATTCTGGAAAGAACACTTCCATAATGAAGCCGGCTGCTAGGAGTCGGGCTATCTCTTCTTGGACAACTCTTCTCTTCTCTTCTGATAAGTGGCGTAGGGGCTGCCTGACCAGCTTTGCATCAGATCAGACATGTAACTTGTGCTCGGCGAATTCCGTCGGTACACCTGGCATGTCTTTGGGGGACCATGCGAAGATGTCCCGATTCTCATGTAGGAAATCGACGAGCTCGCCTTCCTATTTGCTGTCGAGGTTTGCACCTACGACGGCGTACCTCTCTGGGTGCTCCGGATCCAAGGGTATCTTCTTTGTCTCTTTGGCTGGCTTGAACGAACCCTCAGCCTCCGACTCTTTTGGGTTGGGCGATACCTTAGGCTGCTTGCCGGCCATCGCCACAACTCGCTCAAGGAGCCGCTTCTCAGCCGCGATTACCAGGGACTCGGCCAGCCGACTGCTCTCAGCTGCGCAAGCAGACGACTTCCGGTAGTCGCCAGCCACAGTCAGAATTCCCCTGGAACTGGGCATCTTCATCTTGAGGTAGGCGTAGTGAGGGACCGCCATGAACTTGGCCAAGGCAGGTTGGCCAAGTAGTGCATGGTATGGGCTCTCAAGGTCCACCACCTCAAACCAAACAGACTCTCTGCGGAAGTAATCTTTATCCCCAAAGAGGACGTCCATCAGGATCTTGCCGATTGGCGAGCAGGAAAGCACAGGAACAATGTCGTGGAACACAGTTCGGCTGTTCTGAAGCTGACTTTGCTTGATTCCTAACTTCTCCATGGTGTCCTTGTACCGGATATTGATGCTGCTGCCCCCGTCTATCAGAACTCGCGAGAAACGCGCAGCTCGTCTGTCCGTAGCAAAGGTGGCGCAAGCAGACGAACCCTCGGACCAGTGCATGAACTCTGGCGTCTCCGATGCTACTGCATTTACTTCTTGTCGCTGTAGCCGCCTGCTGTGTCGATCATCGGCCACACTGGTAAACACCATGTAGGCTCCGTGCTCTTCAGGGTATTCATCTTGTACTGCACCGACTGGCCTGACAGCCGGCTGCTGGGGTAGTGGCGAAGGCGGCTGCCCAGCAGGCGGGGGAGGCAGGAGGCCGTCTCCCTTGGCGATCCTGGTGAGCTAGTGGCACTTCCGGTGGTGTGATTCGACAGCTTTGCGCCGCTATGGAACTTGCAAGGTCCATCCAAGGTCTGCTCACAGGAGAAGGCCGGCAACCAGTTTGGCTTGCCGCCTTTCTGTCGCTTGGACGGGGGCTGCTCATCTGGCTGCTGGGCTTCAACGGTCGCGACCTGCCGGCTGCTGGAAGCCGGCTGCGGGGCCTTGCGCTTGTGGTCGCCCTGCTGTTGTCGTCGGCTGGCGACTGTCGCCGGAGTTCTTGGAGCTTGAGGTGCCACTTTGCCAGTTGTGCTGATTTGAATCTCTGCCTTCATGGAGGAGTCAGCCGTGGCGTACTTGTCCGCTATGATCAGCAGCTCGTCGAGGGTTTCTGGCTCGTCGCAAAGGAGCTTGTGCTCGAGGAGGGTGCCTTCTATGCACCCGGCTGTGAAGTACTCGATGGCCTGCACCTCGTGCACGCCCTCGCAGGAGTTCCGGAGCTCGGCCCAATGCGTGAGGTAATCGTGAGTCGACTCGTCGGGGCCTTGCATGCACAAGGAGAGCTGACGAGGCTTGGGAGGACGCTTGTACATGCTGGTGAAGTTGCGGACGAACGCTTCGGTGATGTCGACCCAGCTGTTGATGCTGCGGGGCTTTAGGCTGTTCAGCCATGTCCGGGCCGTGCCCTTGAGCATGCGCGGAACGTACTTCACGGCGACACGCTTGTTGCCGTTTGCTATGCTGACAGCCGTGGAGTAGTCGACTAGCCAGTCTTCCAGCTTCACGGAGCCGGTATACTTGGGCATGTCTCTTGGGAGCGTGAACCCTCTGGGAAAGGGCTCGTCCCGAATGCGGGGCCCGAAACAAGGCGGACCCAGCTCGTCTTCTTCTTCCAGCGCAAGGATCGGTGGAGTCGGTCGATCCGGTGGCGGGCGTCGTTCTCTCCAACTCCCTCTCGGCGGCCAAGGCGGTCACCGAGAGTCGGGTCGTCAACAGGCAGCGGGGAGACTCGCCTCTCCTTGCGGGGAGGGGGAGGCGGAGAGTCGTCCCGTCGTTCCACTGCTCTTGGGCGGCCGTCTCGGTCGCGCTCTATGGTAATGCGAGTCCAACTATGGCTGACAACCGGCTCCTTGTCTCTTCTTCCTCGGGCGCCGCCAGTCGGCGTCTGAGACATCGCGCCTTGATCTTGGTGAAGGTCGTCGTTGGGCCGTTGAGGCGCCTTCGTGCGGCAGCCGGCCTTGTTCTGCACGGCGGCCGCGTCGAGGAGCCGCTGGACTTGCTCCATCATGAGGCGGCGTTCTTCGCCCTCGAAATTGTCCAGCTCGTCCGCCGCTGCCTGGGCGGCTCGGATGTTCTCCGCTGGTGTAGCATACACAGGGCGGCTTGCCCCAAACAGGTTGGCGATGGCTATGCCGCGCTGCCAGACCGCGCCAAGGCGGCTAGGCCCCGCCGGGGCCGGCGAGCCGCCGACGGCGCGATCCATCTCCCGCTGGTAGGCTTCTGACAAGCGCCTCATGCTGGCCAGCTTCTTCGCGCCTTCAACGAGCTGAAGGCGGTGCGCCTCCAATGTCTCTGCGTCAGCGTCTTCCGGAATGGGCGCAGTTAGGTCTTGCAGCGCCGCGCCGAGTGAGTCGGGCGCTCCTCCGCCAAGGAGCTCGTCATGACTGATGACTAGCACCTCGGTGACGGTGCTTTCGTTGCTCTCTGCGCGGGGGAGAGGTTCGTCATAGACCACTACGTTGGTGGGGAACGCGTCGAGCGACGTGGTGTCGGAGTCGACCAGCATCGGGTCGGTGGAGCCTACGGACTCCAAGTCTACGGCAGGCTCGCCGGAAATGTGGAGTTGATCGAGGAGGCCCGTGAGGAGGTTCTCGGGGCCGCCCGTGCCTGCGTTGGATGCAGGTTCGTCGGAGAGGCGTACCTCGCCGACAAGTTCGACCAAGGAGCTGACCGCGCAGGCGATCTCAACGCCACTTAGCGCGTCGGCGCAAACTCCGTCTGGCGTGTCTGGCTGGCTGCACTCGCCAGGGAGGAAAAGGGTTCCCGTCCAGAACAAATCTCCGGACGGCGGTGCACCAGGCCCCATGGTGGGCGCCAAATGTCGGGGGTTAGGTGCGACATATGCCAACGGGTGGCTTATCATGGTGGGGGCGAGTAGAACGTCGCCGGTGCCTGGAAATGGGATGAGGCGAAGACATGCACGCCGGTGAATCTTACCCAGCTTCGGGGCTCTTCGGGGAGATAACACCCCTACTGCTGCTCTGCGGGGTCTCCGCATGATCACTATGGCAAAGTGTTTACACGGTTGCTCCTTGAGCTGTTCTCTGGTGGTAGGAGAGGGCAAGGCTAGCTCTCTCCCTTCTATATGATCTGGTCTAGAGCTAATGGGTTCCAACCCTTTGGATGGGTGCCCTAGGGGGTTTATATAGGCCTACCCCCCAGGGGTAAAAGGGTAATCCGGCTGGACGCGGGCCCAGCCGTCAGTGCCTCTGGCCTCCGTCTTCTCTGCCGATCGCTGGGGCCCGCCGACTGGCGGGCCCCACCGACTGGCTTGGTACGGAGCCGACAGGCCGCATCCGCCGCAGGCGGGTCTCGCCGGCTGCTGATTATTGTAGCCGTGCTTCTGATGACGCGGGCTTGATCATGAGGTCGTGACAACAGCCCCGTCGCCTGGCGGGTGATCACTGTTGCCACTCCCCATCACATCTTGATTAATGGCGCGTGGGCCCCGGGGGAGGGCTCGGCTGACTCCCCGGGGCCGACTCTCGATGGGTCCGACTGGTGGTTCTCCTGCCGTCTCCCGAGGTCTCACTGACTGGTGGGGCCTGCTGCCTCTAGGCCGTACAGACAAGCCGTCGTGGGTACAGGACTCGGCCCTGTGGTGCTGATGTCAGGGCCGGCATGGCAACAGTGGGACGCCGCACGGAGATCTTCCAGGGTACGACATGCTGTGGCCATGCCTGCCCTCGGTGAGGGGCGGGGGTGGGCTTCGCTGTAGCCACGCCCCTTCCTCGTCCCCTTTGATGAGGTCATGGGGTTTCTTGGAGTCGCAGGCCGACTCCCCAAAGCCGGCTTCTCTGGAAGTCATCCCTGGGACTCGGCCGTTAGCGGGCAATCGGCCGCCTTGCCATCGACTCCTCAGGAGGCGGCTCTTCGTCCTGGGGTCTTGAGGGGCGTAGCCTGCCCCGATGTCTTGAAAGGTTCTGGGACTCGGGTTGGCCTACCCGTGGCCCATTACTCCGACACCGCTCCTACAAATATCATGGCACTGCAATCAATATACATCATTTATTCTTTCCGAATATACAGCAAGTCTCCACATACCTTGCTTGTCCTCCAGCTGCCTTTTCACAAGGCCGAGCTCTTCTTCGGCCCGCTCTAGACTCTGCTATAGTCTGGAGACTTCAGCGGCATGAGAGGTGGCGGCCAGCAATGACGCCTATGTTCATAAGACACATTTAGTTAGTTTCCTACAAAAATTACTTGATCCTCTTTCCGGCTTTTGTTTCTGAACATCGGACAGTGTCTCAGGGGCTACATTGTCTATACTATGACCTTCTCTTTCACATCGCTTACCTCAAAGCCTATCAGCAGGCTGGTGCAGGCTTCAGTCAGTACGCTCTTGACGGACTTAATCCTCTCAACCACCGTACCCATAAGGATACGGTGTTCCTCAATAATGGAAGCGCCTTGCAGCGCTTCCAGTAGATTATCCGGTGCCTCTGGCTGGATAGAGGTCACCGGCAGAATAGGCACACCTCCTTCTTTCAAGGGAGGCTGCTTGCTGGATTCCGAAACCGTATAGGTCTCCGGAACCGTATTCGGCTAGGGTCCGAACTGGACACAGCCCCATCGCCAGTCTCCATGAGGGGTTCTCTCTCCCAGGTGTCTGGCGGCCGAAGGGTCACCCTCTGGCGCCACCCGGATAGCCTCCTGAACCTCTCCCTGGCCCAGGAAGGTCCTTTGGGACAGCACCTCATCGTCGCCCTTGGCTGTGGGAGATTGAGCGGTCGGCGGTGACTCGCTAGCCATCGCCTTTGAATCTAGCGAACCTCCTAATGAGGATCGCAGGGAGCTGTCGTGGGCCGGACTACAAGCGCATGATTTAATGCATTAAAACTACGAAATGATGCGGCTGAATATATGAATATGTCAGATTCTTTTGAGTACTCATGATGCGGCCAGGGGATTGTTTCGGCGGCGTGGCTCTAGGCTGCTGTCGACGTCCCATACGGAGTTATCCGCGAGGGAGCTCTTCCCCCTCTTGGACGCCTCTGCCTCCAGTTTTTGGAGGCCGCCCTCTTCTTCTTTCTCCCCTCAGGGGGGGGGAGCTGCTTTCCTCCTCGACCTCATAGTCATCTTCGGCGGCGGAGGAGGGAGTCTCGTTGTCTTCGGACGTCCTGTCCGAAGCTCCTCTGCAACGGAGGCCACTCCGGGCCCCCTTGGCCTTCTTCTTCGGCACCTGGTAAGGCGCCGAAATCAGCATCTTCGTCAGAAGAGGTATGGCTAGTTCCTCGGGCAGCGAAGCCGGACACTTAATCCGCTCCGCTTTCTCTGTCCATACCTGAAAAAATAACTAGTGGGGTTTATGTATCTTCCTTGAATAAGCAAGTAGAGGATACGCCTTGAAACGCGAAATACTTACCGCACTGGCAGGATGGGCCAGATAATGCCCGCGGTCCTCGTCCGTCTCCAGCGATGTCTCGTTGCCCTTGAAGAGCAACTTCCAGATATCTTCATGCGTGGTTCCGAAGAGCGTTTCCAAGGTCTGCTACTTCTCTGGATCGAATTCCCACAAAGGGCAAGTCCGGATCTGGCATGGAAGGATCCGACAAACCAACATCACCTGGATCCCATTGACGAGCTTGATGTCTTTGTCCATCATGCTTTGGATGCGTGTTTGTAGCGCGATCAGCTCGTCTGACAGGGAACAATTTGGGCCCTTCTCTATCCAGGAGGTGAGTCGCATTGGAGGTCCGGACTTGAATTCGGGAGCCGCAGCCCAGGTGGTATCGCGGGGCTTTGTGATATAGAACCACAGTTTCTTCCACTCTTTGATGGTCTCCACAAAAGTACCCTTGGTCCATGTGATGTTAGGCAGCTTTCTCACCATGGCGCCTCCGCACTCCGTGTGTTGGCCATCCACCACCTTCGGCTTCATGTTGAAGATCTTGAGCCACAGTCCGAAAGTGGGGTGGAATGCGGAGGAAAGCCTCACACATGACAATGAATGCCGAGATGTTGAGGAAAGAGTTTGGAGCTAGATCATGGAAATCTAGCCCGTAATAAAACATGAGTCCATGGACGAAAGGGTGGAGAGGAAACCCTAACCCATGGACGAAATGGGGGATAAACACCACCCTCTCATTGGGATTCGGGGTGGGGACGATTTGCCCCTTGGCCGAAAGCCGATGGGCGATTTTCTTCGCTAGATACCCGGCCTCCCGAAGCTTGGTGATGTCCTTCTCCTTGACAGAGGAGGCCATCCATTTGCCTTGCGCTCCAGAACCGGACATGGTTGAGTGCTTCCTTGAGGTGGAAAAGATTAGGACTCGGGCGCTGGAGCTTGAGAATGGGAGGGCAAAGAGAAGGAGAAAGGCGTGGGTGAAATAAGGGAATCCTTATCTCCTTATAAAGGCAATGAATATCAAGCGCCTCCCCACTCGCCTTGAAACTCGCCTGTTCCCAAGGGCCGTGAGAACGGCGCAGTTGGATTACCCACGCCCGTATTGATGAGAATCCCGCAATAAGGGGACACGATCTCTGCTTTGACAAGACGTGCCAATGAGACCGCGTCTTGAAGCGGCAGGCCGAAAAACAGTTCGAAATAATGACCGGGTGGTGACGTGGTGTCACATTACCAATAGTTGTCAGCGGATTGGACTCAAGATATATTATACTCTTCGCGGTTGTGTGTGGAATTTGTTTTGTAGAGCCGGACACGTTCGTTACGTCCGAAGACTGTGTTGGAGTATTCGGAGGAGGAACCTGCCTTGCAATGCCGAAGCCAGTTTGCGCGTCGGACACCTCGTCATTGAAGCCTAGTTTAGGGGCTACTAAGGGAGTCCTAGATTAGGGGGTCCTCAGGCGTCCGGACTATGGTACATGGGCCGAACTGATGGGCTATAAAGATACCAGATCGAAGATTATCTCCCGTGTCCGGACGGGACTCTCCTTGGCGTGGAAGGCAAGCTTGGCATCCCAATATGAAGATTCCTTTCTCTGTAACCGACTTTGTACATCCCTAGTCCCCCCGGTGTCTATACAAACCGAGGTCTTACTCCATAGAGGAGAAGAATCATATTCATAGTCATACATGCTAGACTCTTATGGTTTTAGCCATTACGATCTCGAGGTAGCTCAACTCTTGTAATACTCATATTCACCAAGATCAATCAAGTAGGAAGTAGGGTATTACCTCCATAGAGAGGGCCCGAACCTGGGTAAACATCATGTCCCCAGTCTCTTGTTACCATCGACCTTAGACGCACAGTTCGGGACCCCCTACCCGAGATCCGCCGGTTTTGACACCGACAACAACCCAATATTTTTCTTTTATGATGGTGTTCTTGTGTTTTTAATTGGTGTTTGTGCCAAGTAATACCTTTGGGATGATTTGGAAGATTGTTGATTTGATTATGTGAGAAAACAGAAACTTTTGCGTCCAGTAGAAGAATTGTTAAACTTTTCTAGAGCATGATAAAATTATAATTTTTTACACAAGATTGATATACAAATTGCCCATGTTGTCCTAGTTTTTCAGAATTTTTGGAGTTACAGAAGTTTGGTTAAAGTCCAGATTACTACAGACTGTTCTGTTTTTGACAGATTCTATTTTCATTGTGATGTTTCTCTTGTTTTGATGAATCTATGGGTTCTATCGGGGGTATGAACTATGGTGAAGTTAGAATACAGTAGATATAATGCAAATATAAAATTGTAATGAGTTCACAACATCACCTAAAAATGGTCTATCTTTTATCATATTATTTTCATATCTATAAAATAAAAACACAGAAATACCTTGATGCAATTTATTTACCTTTATTTTATTTTGCACTTTTACTTATCTTTTATATCTATCTCTATCAGATCTCATCCTTACAAGTAACCCTGAAGGGATTGACAACCCCTTTATCGCGTTGGGTGTAAGTATTTGTTTGTTTGTGTAGGTGCAATTATTGGAGACTTGTGTGTTCCTCCTACTGGATTGATACCTTAGTTCTCAACGGAGGGAAATACTTGTATCTACTTTGCTGCATCACCCTTTCCTCTTCAAGGGAAAAACCAACGCAAGCTCAAGAAGTAGCACATGTGGTTGAGACTAAGAGCCACCTGCGGTAGTACCCTAGTCGACACATATTAGAGACCTCCTACATTAGATGTTCATCGTAGGCAACATGAGTTGACACCACAAGAAAAAAATTCCTAGTTGGTTCTGGTAGATTGTTGCATGTGGGTTCACATATTAAACACAGTCCAACTTTGCAACCACCTACAAATAATAATATGCATACATTTCCAACTTTGTGTTGCACCCTTTTTCTCCAACACTGACGGGCCATGCACCCCTCTCACTCTCACGCTAAGTGTGTTCATACATTCTACATGTTCTTCCTCTAGCATGTTCTTCTTACTAGTTGATAGGCATTCCATCATTCTCACCCTGACCAAAGAACCCGTAGTGCCTTTGCCATTCCCATTTTCATTTAGTGTCCGACATCACTACACATCCATCCCCTCGAATCTTTGGATGGCTTGTCAGCACCCCCGTCTTTTGGTTCCCCAAGTTTGGGTCACCCCGTCTTCTTGACGTTGCTCCAAGGACGTGTAGCCACCTCAATCCGCTGGGCGACCATCGTCGATCGACCAACTATTGGACACGAAGGTGTCAACATCCATGTTTCCACCATGGTCTTCTATCTTCTCTCGCTGCCACCAAGCACATGTGCACGTGCTCTCTCTCCCACTAATCCACTGTTGGGATTTGTGCTATAAGTGTTTGTGCTCATAGTCGGAGTAACATTTAGTGTTTGCACATTGAATTTTAGTGTTTCTGCACAAGAAATATTGTGATACTTTATGTGCATTCTAGGGTTACCTATTGTACTATTAGGTAGGGTTACCTACTGTTAGCTCAAATGAAAGATTTTGATACCTTGATTACTAAAACTTGTATTTTTGGAAATTTAGTGTGGAAACTTATTTAGTATTAATCTGTTCAATTACAAGTTCATATTAAACAAAAATACTTTTAAATGTTTAATTAATATTAGTGTTAGCGGTAATATATACTACTTATGATATTATGTTTCTTATCAACTGTCCATCGCTTGAGACCATAACGGTCATTCTAATATTGACATGATGAACAAAAAACTCCACATTTACATGGACAATAAGGATACACTTTAGTTGCCAAGGGTCGACACGGACCTCAACAAGGCTTGTCCAACTGACCCATTTGCTCCCCCCGTATTAATCAGATCATTGATACAATGGCGGGTTGTGAGAGTTTATGTTTCCTGGATGCTTATTCTGGTTATCATCAGATCAAGATGGCAGTCATAGAACAATAGAAGACAACTTTTATCACACCTTTTGGGGCTTCCTGCTATGTTTCTATGCCTTTTGGGCTCAAAAGTGCCTAGGCGACTTACCAATGCTGCGTTCAGAATTATTTTCATGGTTAGATTGGGTGCAATGTTCATGCTTATGTGGATGATATCATGGTTAATTCAAGGAAGAAAGAGACCTTGCCTGCTGACTTGAAGCAGACCTTTGACAATCTCCGGGTCTACAAGATGATGTTTAACCGGGCTAAGTGCATTTTTGGTGTACCTGCAGGCAAATTGTTAGGGTTTCTGGTTTCAAAACAGGGCATTGAGGCTAACCTGGAGAAAATCAAGGCTATCACCTCTTTGTCTAAGCCGGCATGTGTCAATGACATTCAGTGCCTGGCGGGTCGTATTGCAGCCCTGAGCCGGTTCATAAGCCGCCTGGGTGAGAAGGTGATTCCTTTGTATCAGAAGATGAAAAAGACGGATCATTTTGTCTGGAGTGATGCTGCTAATGAGGCATTCAAAGCACTTAAAAAGTAGTTAGCTGAGCCGCCCGTCCTGGCTGCTCCAATTGACAAAGAGCCTATGCTCCAGTACGTGGCGACTAATAATAAAGCCGTCAGTGTGGCAATTGTTGTGGAGCACAAGCAAGCAGGGAAAGAATACCCAGTATAGCGGTCGGTTTATTATGTCAGCAAAGTCTTAACAGAATCTAGGCAGAGATATCCACATTGAAAGAAGCTTGTATTTGGAGTGTTCATGATGAGTCGCAAGTTGAAGCATTATTTCCTTGGACACCCAATCATAGTGCTCAGTCAGCCCCTTTGGGAGACATCATACAAAATAGAGAGGCTACTGGCCAGGTTGCTAAATGGGCGATTGAGCTTGGGCCACATCATCTTAAGTATGTCCCTTGGACGGCTATTAAGTCACAGGCTTTGGTGGATTTCATTAATGATTGGACAAAGCTACAAGCACCTAAGGAGAAGCCGGATAACACATATTAAACTATACACTTTCACTAAAAAAAATACACTTCTGTCATAATATGTGTTTGTCACAGTAGGTCACGTTTTTTTCATGCATTTACATTCATGACTATGATAGAATCAAGATAGTCATACATGTGTTGTCGTAGAAGTGTTCCATAACATTACGCACGTAATAACAGCAACAATATAAAAAAATGTATTAAAACATATATAATGGGAGTATATTACAAGATGTGTACCATAATTATATGTACAACTCTATCATCCGACACGTACAATAATGTATGGATGTATACTCCATCAAGTACATGAAAAGAAAGTTCAGCTGGATTACGAATTAGTCACGTATATAAATAATGTCCAGTCAAAAATGATTGTTCAGTAAAAAAAACTAACATTCGGACTAGGAGCCACGCATCAAACCATCCATGTATATCAGCAAAAATCTATATGGAAGCAACGATGTCCAAACCTATAAAAACAGAGGAAGCACCAAATACTAAATAAAAATAAATTTACTTTATCACTGGCACCTCAGCTGTTAAGTACATACGCTAAAAGTAAAAGAAATTGATTGCATTTTTTGCGGCAAAAAAAACTGATTGCGAACAAAGATTCTAAATAGAAGATGGAATGTCATAAAAATGCTAAGGATAAAGAAAATTGACTGCATGAGATTGGTGCTAGATAGATTAATGTATGCAATAAAATGTTAATCTTCTTTTTGTTGCAGAAGAATAAAATTTTAATCTTCGTCGCAACTTACCATCAAATATTTATTCATAGTACGAAGTTTGCAATTTTCTACCAGCATATGCGTACAAAAAACATAGTCAAAGATACATGCTAGAGACCGATTCAATGTGAAATTATCATTCATATGTATTTTAAGTCGAGCAAATTGATATAGAAATGATTAGAAAAATGAGCTATGACAAGAATAATGTATAATATAATATTTTAGCTCTAAAATTTGAATACATAGAGACGGGTCACGAGAATAGAGCAAGAGAAGGATTCCTCAAAATAGAAAAGACAATTGAAACACGGTCAGTTGTGAAGTCCGTGATGGGTGACGACACATGCATGGTTAATTACGAGCCATCAATGTTTGTTTTGAGAGTTCCCCAGAAAGTCGTATATAGTAAAATATAAATACAGTGTTATTTCATCACCACGACACTACGCACGTAATAACAGCAACAATATTAAAAAAAGTATTAAAAACATATATAATGGGAGTATATTACAAAACGTGTACCATAATTATATGTACAACTCTATCATCCGACACGTACAATAATGTATGGATGTATACTCCATCAAGTACATGAAAAGAAAGTTCAGCTGGATTACGAATTAGTCACATATATAAATAATGTCCAGTCAAAAATGACTGTTCAGTAAAAAAAACTAACATTCGGACTAGGAGCCACGCATCAAACCATCCACGTATATCAGCAAAAATCTATATGGACGCAGCGATGTCCAAACCTATAAAAACAGAGGATGCACCAAATACTAAATAAAAATAAATTTACTTTATCACTGGCACCTCAGCTGTTAAGTACATACGCTAAAAGTAAAAGAAATTGATTGCATTTTTTGCGGCAAAAAAAACTGATTGCGAACAAAGATTCTAAATAGAAGATGGAATGTCATAAAAATGCTAAGGATAAAGAAAATTGACTGCGTGAGATTGGTGCTAGAAAGATTAATGTATGCAATAAAATGTTAATCTTCTTTTTGTTGCAGAAGAATAAAATTTTAATCTTCGTCGCAACTTACCATCAAATATTTATTCATAGTACGAAGTTTGCAATTTTCTACCAGCATATGCGTACAAAAAACATAGTCAAAGATACATGCTAGAGACCGATTCAATGTGAAATTATCATTCATATGTATTTTCAGTCGAGCAAATTGATATAGAAATGATTAGAAAAATGAGCTATGACAAGAATAATGTATAATATAATATTTTAGCTCTAAAATTTGAATACATAGAGACGGGTCATGAGAATAGAGCAAGAGAAGGATTCCTCAAAATAGAAAAGACAATTGAAACACGATCAGTGGTGAAGTCCGTGATGGGTGACGACACATGCATGGTTAATTACGAGCCATCAATGTTTGTTTTGAGAGTTCCCCAGAAAGTCGTATATAGTAAAATATAAATACAGTGTTATTTCATCACCACGACACTACGCACGTAATAACAGCAACAATATTAAAAAATGTATTAAAAACATATATAATGGGAGTATATTACAAAACGAGTACCATAATTATATGTACAACTCTATCATCCGACACGTACAATAATGTATGGATGTATACTCCATCAAGTACATGAAAAGAAAGTTCAGCTGGATTACGAATTAGTCACATATATAAATAATGTCCAGTCAAAAATGACTGTTCAGTAAAAAAACTAACATTCGGACTAGGAGCCACGCATCAAACCATCCACGTATATCAGCAAAAATCTATATGGACGCAGCGATGTCCAAACCTATAAAAACAGAGGATGCACCAAATACTAAATAAAAATAAATTTACTTTATCACTGGCACCTCAGCTGTTAAGTACATACGCTAAAAGTAAAAGAAATTGATTGTATTTTTTGCGGCAAAAAAAACTGATTGCGAACAAAGATTCTAAATAGAAGATGGAATGTCATAAAAATGCTAAGGATAAAGGAAATTGACTGTGTGAGATTGGTGCTAGATAGATTAATGTATGCAATAAAATGTTAATCTTCTTTTTGTTGCAGAAGAATAAAATTTTAATCTTCGTCGCAACTTACCATCAAATATTTATTCATAGTACGAAGTTTGCAATTTTCTACCAGCATATGCGTACAAAAAACATAGTCAAAGATACATGCTAGAGACCGATTCAATGTGAAATTATCATTCATATGTATTTTTAGTCGAGCAGATTGATATAGAAATGATTAGAAAAATGAGCTATGACAAGAATAATGTATAATATAATATTTTAGCTCTAAAATTTGAATACATAGAGACGGGTCACGAGAATAGAGCAAGAGAAGGATTCCTCAAAATAGAAAAGGCAATTGAAACACGATCAGTTGTGAAGTCCGTGATGGGTGACGACACATGCATGGTTAATTACGAGCCATCAATGTTTGTTTTGAGAGTTCCCCAGAAAGTCGTATATAGTAAAATATAAATACAGTGTTATTTCATCACCACGACACTACGCACGTAATAACAGCAACAATATTAAAAAAATGTATTAAAAACATATATAATGGCAGTATATTACAAAACGTGTACCATAATTATATGTACAACTCTATCATCCGACACGTACAATAATGTATGGATGTATACTCCATCAAGTACATGAAAAGAAAGTTCAGCTGGATTACGAATTAGGCACATATATAAATAATGTCCAGTCAAAATGACTGTTCAGTAAAAAAACTAACATTCGGACTAGGAGCCACGCATCAAACCATCCACGTATATCAGCAAAAATCTATATGGACGCAGCGATGTCCAAACCTATAAAAACAGAGGATGCACCAAATACTAAATAAAAATAAATTTACTTTATCACTGGCACCTCAGCTGTTAAGTACATACGCTAAAAGTAAAAGAAATTGATTGCATTTTTTGCGGCAAAAAAAACTGATTGTGAACAAAGATTCTAAATAGAAGATGGAATGTCATAAAAATGCTAAGGATAAAGGAAATTGACTGCGTGAGATTGGTGCTAGATAGATTAATGTATGCAATAAAATGTTAATCTTCTTTTTGTTGCAGAAGAATAAAATTTTAATCTTCGTCGCAACTTACCATCAAATATTTATTCATAGTACTAAGTTTGCAATTTTCTACCAGCATATGCGTATAAAAAACATAGTCAAAGATACATGCTAGAGACTGATTCAATGTGAAATTATCATTCATATGTATTTTTAGTCGAGCAAATTGATATAGAAATGATTAGAAAAATGAGCTATGACAAGAATAATGTATAATATAATATTTTAGCTCTAAAATTTGAATACATAGAGACGGGTCACGAGAATAGAGCAAGAGAAGGATTACTTAAAATAGAAAAGACAATTGAAACACGATCAGTGGTGAAGTCCGTGATGGGTGACGACACATGCATGGTTAATTACGAGCCATCAATGTTTGTTTTGAGAGTTCCCCAGAAAGTCGTATATAGTAAAATATAAATACACGACGAGTGACGATTGTAAGAAGAAAATCTAAGAAAAAATAAAGAAATTATTATCAAACTACAGTTTTGTACGATGGTTGTTCTTCCTCCGTCATAAAATAAGTGTCTCAACTATGTACTAACATTACTAGAAAGTTATACTAAGGTGAAAATTTCAAAAATTATTGTCAAACTACAGTTTTGTACGATAGGTTGTACTCCCTCCGTCACAAAATAAGTGTCTCAACTCTGTACTAAATTTACTACAAAGTTGTATTAAGGTTGAGACACTTATCTTGGGTTGGAGAGAGTAGATGTCAGTGTCGTCACCAAGGCCCTTACAAAAAACTAATATGCTCCATGAATTTTTTTCTAAATTTAATCATATTTTCTCAAGACACACAATTTGATTAATATGTTTTTTGTCACACGAATTTAATTGAATAATCACCGTAATGCCTAGCATAACCTTAACTTAAACTGCAAGAGAAAACCGAGATATTATAGTAACAGGGAAATTAATGTGAGGTTTACACAAGAAAATTAAATACTAACGGGAGGAACAATCATATGAATTTTCCGTGTGGGCATATCTAACGTAAGCTTGAAGTATGGAAAAATATTGAAATATTTCTACGGTAAATATCCTAGAAAAAGCAACGTGCATGGGTTCTATATATGCAGCCATGTGGGGTCTAAGAGTACTCAAAGATAATGATAGGAGCTGAATGAATATGAGCAGATGTATATGCAGGAATTAGTATGGTCACCAGTAGAGTTAACCACATCTTCAGGCGAGAAAATGTGAATATGTAAGTATAGTACATAAGACTATACAAAGTGTGCCTACTATGCAAAAATAGAAGAAAAGAATTGTTTAGCCAGAAAAAGAAAAATGGCTGTGAAAAGTTAAATTACAATCGATGTAATACAAAATGTAGCTTAACAGGAATATTTTAAACAACACCCAAAGCAAATTTCTTGAGACCTGCTTTGTAGGAAATATTTTTCTATTTTTCAAAGATTTATCACATGCTAATACTGTAGTTTCAAATCAAATATCAGTTTCCCACAAGGAAATAACTAAATGGTGAGCAATTCTGAATATGTTATTTCATGTTGTATGTAGGTGACAAGTTCTTTAGTAATTCCTGACATAAACAAAGTTCTTTTACAATTAGATATATACCACTGAATGCCACAACATCATTACAAAAGCCAATATTGCCTGTGAAGATTTCAAAACCAATATGGAAGGTAAAATATATAAATATACGATTCGATAAAAAATCTTGCCACGCAAATGCGCGGGTGAACCTGCTAGTTCACATATATAATATCTTGCAACAAGATGGCATTGCATAATTCACATATATGATAATTAGACACTAAACAAGCGGCATTCACACAAAGCATGTCTAAACTAATCAAATGACATAACAATGCAAGACAACATACACACGATATAAGAAACATAACCCTGCCAAGTTAGAGCATACACCTCGGGGGAAATAGGACTGGTCATCTGTCTTTGAATCCTCCTCCGAGGAGCTATCCGTAACCAGTGAGGTATGCGCTTTGTCAGATAGCATAGTCTGCTCTGAAGACCTTGTTTTCACTCCAGAATTTTCCATCACTGTGTCAAATGGCTGATGCACACGAAGAGTAGTTGAATGTACTAACATTGTTGACAAATGTAATACGTAATGAAAAAAAGGATGGCCCGGTATAATTCACATATAAGATGACCGGCTAAGCAGGATGACATTGCAAAATTTACATATATGATGCATGGCTAAACAAGATGGTGTTGCATAATTCACATAAATGATGAAGAAACTAAATAGATGGCATTCACACAAAGCATGTCTAACCTAAGCAGATGACACATTTGATGTATAAAGTAAGCAATGCATGGCACCATATGCATGATATAACCAACATCAGCATGCCAAGTTAGAGCGAATACCTCACGGGGTAAATAGGAGTGGTCTTCTCCTTCCGAATCCCCCTCAGAACAATTATATTCCTATTGATTACAATCCAAAATGGGTGGAGGGGGGCTGCCTTTACGCCTACCATGGAGCGACGTCTGCATGAAATTTTGTTGCCACACAAGGCCCATCTATTTTGCTCGACATGTTCAGTTCCATTGTGTACAATAACTGAATGCAGAGGAATAAAACATAGTGATATTATGTAAGGAGTGCATGCATAAATCCAGAATGATGGTAGCAAGCTGTGGATAGACCCAAAACCAATGATAGCAGGCAGATAATGGCATTAGTTAAAAAATACAGATAATGGCTTCTTTACTGTTTGTTTACCACCCAACATGAAACTCATAGTAGACACCGGAGATTAACCATATAGTATATAGATACTATTGATTGCGGCCCCGATATGTATCCCGGAACCATTTAAAAACTCAAGTTTGACCATTAGTTTGGATCTGACTCAAAGTCTAATCGGTGAACAGGACGATAAAGTAGCGTGTAATATTAACGGATGCATAATGTGAGTAGACATGAAAGAGTGTGACCTCTCTTGTGGACCCGTGTAGTCCTCGAGGTCATCTTCTCGGTAGATGATGGTCATGAAGTTGTCGTGGCTGCTGACAGCGGGGAAGAAGATCTGAGGCGGCGAAAGACAGTCTGGAGGCTGGATCCCTGCTGTGCTTGACCCTTTTGTCATTGGAGCAGCTGAGTTGGGGTGGACAATGGCGCAGCAGGAGCGGGACAAACCACACAAGGTTTTCTTTAACTATCTGTAAGAGAAGTAATTCTGTAAGGGCTCGTTTGAATTGGAGGATTCTAACAACGCAGGGATAGGAAATACACATTAATCGGATAGGAATGCACGTGCAAAATAGAGAATTTAAAAAGACAGGATTTCTGCCAATCTTGGTGTTTGGTTCACAAGAATTGGAAGATTACAGGATGCAAAGAAGCATGGTGAGATTAAGTCAAACCACAAGAAAATGTACGGTTATAATGCTATTATGCTACTATCTCTTAGTCTTGTGCTTCATGAATAGGAATTTGAAAAGGATGACAAGTGGATATTAAAATTCCTACATTTTTTCTTTCAAGGAGACACTAAAGGAACAAAGCCTATAGTTTTCCTTTCAACCAAATGCATGAATAGTACTAGCATAGGAAACTTTCCAATTCCTATGTTTTCCTTTAGTTTTCCTTTCAAGCACTGGCGATTCTACTAGGCAGGCATGAGCAGGGAAAATTCTGCACTCAAAAAATGTTTCTATGCTACTTCTACTAATTTGGACCCAGGACACTACCCTACTAGCTCAGCTCCTAGGCTCATCTACAAATGCACATCTCAAACATGCAGAGATAAATAATGATGGCATTCAAGAGAGTCCATCGCGGATAGCTAAGTTGCCTGGTACCTCACTGCTTGTCATATGGTAGGAGAAACTAATCGTATTTCACGTTACTACGTGTGCTCTGTGGACTATATATATAACATGTAGAGTAAAAAAGTGATGCAACAAGTGTACAACCTATTTGACGAAGCCATGTCGATCTCAGCGTGATTGGGTTGGTCGGTGAGGATGCTCCTGCTGATTTGGCTGTTAGAGGAGGGGAAGAACATCTTAGGCGTCTAGAGATGGAGCCCGGGGTACTGCTCCGCTGTGATGGAGGGTTTCGTCATTGGAGCAGCTCTGGTGAGTTGTACGACGGCAAAGCTGAAGCAGGACAAAAGAGACAACATTTACCTGAGTGGAATTCTAATAGCATCTCCAATAGATGACATAAAATACATAACCACAAAGCGCTAGATGTAAAATGCATCAGCCGCTCATCTCTGAACTTAACTATCAAAACTAAATTTAACTGTCGAAATTGAATTTTGCTATCGAAATTGAACTTTACTATTGAAACTGAATGCACTAGTAGCAGAAAAGTAGTAGTAGCAGCAACGTGTGCGAGAGCCGGGGCAGCTAGTCGTGTCGCAGCATCTCGGGTAGCAGCTGCAGGGGCTCGAGGGAGAGAAGGATCTGCTACTTGTGCAGCAGCAGCGCGCACAAGAGTAGAGCAGCAGCGCAAGCAAGAGCAAGAGCGAGAGCAGCAGCGCAAGCAAGAGCAAGAGCAAGAGCGAGAGCAGTGGCGCGAGCAAGAGCAAGAGCATACCAAGCAGTGGACCGAGAGCAAGAGCAGAGTAGCAGCGCGAGTGAGAGCTAAAGCAGCGGCAACTCCTACTTATGTGGATGTCGGCGCCAAGGGAGCGACGCCGTGGAGGAAGTGGCCGGCGACACTGCCATGGATGGAGCCGCGCCATGTCGGCTCGGGACCAAGCGCCAGCAGCATCGTGAGATCGAATCAAGAACAAAATGCGGCGATTAGTGTAAAACCTCTTTGGTGGCGCCGATTAGGCCTCAGCTTCATTCGAGAAAATGGTGATGATGCTGCTCTTCCGATGGGGCAGGTGATGACGGCGGTGTGGAAATGGATGGTGGCACAAAAGACAAGGGGAAGGTCAGGGCAGCTCCTTGGAGGTGGAGGACGAGGTGGCTGAACCAGCGGGACAACGAGATTGACGACGGATCCTCATCCGGTACGGTGGATGAGGGACGTCGAGGTGTTGCTGTCGATGATGTCGTGGAGGCAGAGGCTCTAGCTGGGTGGCGGACGAAGGAGGGTGTGGGGCTTCGCGGGTTTTCGTGGCCTCGGTGTACGAATGGGTGGGAGGATGGGATGGGAAGGGGGAACCATGGCTTAGGGACGCGCTTGTCCGAAATGTGAGGTAAGTTACGAAAGTACCCCCACCGATTTGAGCTAGGCTGTAACGCCCTCGATGCGGCAATATCTCCCACGTGTCGAAGCATGACTTAGAGGCATAACTGCATTGAAAGCAATGTCGCAAGTGAGGTAATTTTCACAACAACCCATGTGATAGAATAAGGGAAAAGGTACATAGTTGGCCTACATTCGCCACATCACACAAATAGCATAAATAAGTCATTACATTCATCAAAATACACTCAAGGTCCGACTACGGAACCAAAATGAAGATAAACCTCACATGCAACATAGTCCCCGATCGCCCCAACTGGGCACCACTACTGATCATCTGGGAAAGACACGTAGTATCGTCCTGAGTCCTCATCGAACTCCCACTTGAGCTCGGTTGAATCACCTGGAGCGGTATCATCGGTCCCTGCATCTGGTTTTGGAAGAATCTGTGAGTCACGGGGACTCAGCAATCTCACACCCTCGCGATCAAGACTATTTAAGCTTATGGGAAGGGCAAAAGTATGATGTGGATCTGCAGCAAGCGACTAGCATATATGGTGGCTAACATACGCAAAAGAGAGTGAGAAGAGAAGGCAAAGGCACGATCGATGAACTATGATCAAGAAGTGATCCTAGAACAACCTACGTTCAAACATAACACAAGACTGTGTTCTCTTCCCAGACTCCGCCGAAAAAAGACCATCACGGCCACACACTCGGTTGATTAATTTTAATTAAGTTAAGTTTCAGGTTATCTACAACCGGACATTAACAAATTACCATCTTCCCATAATCGCGGACACGGCTTTCGAAAGTTCAAATCCCTGTAGGGGAGTCCCAACTTAGCACATCACAAGCTCTCACGGTCAACGAAGGATATTCCTTCTCCCAAGACAATCCGATCAGACTCGGCATCCCGGTTACAAGACATCTCCACAATGGTAAAACTAAACCAGCAAAGCCGCCCGAATGTGCCAACAAATCCCGATAGGAGCTGCACATATCTCGTTCTCAGGGCACACTCGGATAGGTCAAGCTATGAGTAAAACCAACCCTCAAGTTGCCCCGAGGTGGCCCCGCAGGCTGCCCATTTCGGACCAACACTCAGAGGAGCACTGGCCCGGGGGGTTTAAATAAAGATGACCCTCGGGCTTTGGAAATCCAAGGGAAAAAGAGGCTAGGTGGCAAATGGTAAAAGCAAGGTTGGGCATTGCTGGAGGAGTTTTATTCCAGGCGAACTGTCAAGGGGTTCCCATTATAACCCAACCGTGTAAGGAACGCAAAATCAAGGAACATAACACCGGTATGACGGAAACTAGGGCGGCAAGAGTGGAACAAAACACCAGGCATAAGGTCGAGCCTTCCACCCTTTACCAAGTATATAGGTGCATTAAAATAGACAAGATAATATGGTGATATCCTAACAATAAACATGTTCCAACAAGGAACAAACTCCAATCTTCACCTACAACTAGCAACGCTATAAGAGGGGCTGAGCAAAGCGGTAACATAGCCAAACAACGGTTTGCTAGGACAAGGTGGGTTAGAGGTTTCACATGACAATATGGGAGGCATGAAAAGCAAGTGGTAGGTATCGTAGCATAGGCATAGCAAAAGAGCGAGCATCTAGCAAGCAAAGATAGAAGTGATTTCGAGGGTATGGTCATCTTGCCTGCAAAATTCTCTGAGTTGACTTGATCCTCGTAACCGTACTCAACGGGCTCCTCGATCACATACTCGTCTCCCGGCTCTACCCAAGCAAGAACAGCAAGCAAAGGGAGACACAATCAACCACGTGCAATGCACAAACAGCATGATGCAAGACATGGCATGATATGCGGGATGCGATTTTCGGCCACGCAATCATGATCGAATGGCCTAGGTGATGGAGGAGGTTTAGGTGGGTTTTGGGCCACTTTGGAGGGGTGTTGGGCTGCAACACACACGAGGCCTTTTCGGTCCCTCGGTTAACCGTTGGATTATCAAACGAAGTCCAAATGGTACGAAACTTGACAGGCGGTCTACCGGTAGTAAACCAAGGCCGCATGACAAGTCTCGGTCCAATCCGAAAACATTTAACACCCGCACATGAAAAGAGGTAGAAAGGGACACTGGAGGACATAGGAGCGCCGGAATGCAAAACGGACAACGGGGAAAAAGCTCAGATGCATGAGACGAACACGTATGCAAATGCGATACACATGATGACATGATATGAGATGCATGACAAAGAAAAAAGCACACGAGACAAAAACCCGACAACAAGGAAATAAAATAACTTAGTGCCGGAAATGGCAAGAGTTGGAATACAAATATGGCAGGTTACATATGGGGTGTTACAACACTCCACCACTACGAAAGGATCTCGTCCCGAGATCTAGGACTGGAAAAACTCTGGGTACTCAGAACGGAGGTGATCCTCGCGTTCCCAGGTGGCTTCACGGTCGGAATGATGTGACCACTTGACTTTGAGGAATTTGATAGACTTGTTGCGAGTCTTGCATTCAGTTTCTTCAAGAATAGCAACGGGGTGCTCACGATAAGACAGGTCTTCCTGGAGATCAATCTCTTCGAAGTCGACGGTGCGGTCAGGGGTCTTGAAGCACTTGCGAAGTTGAGAGACATGAAACACGTCGTGCGCGTTTGCAAAGTTGGATGGAAGCTCAAGTTGATAGGCGAGATCGCCTCTCTTGCTGATGATCTTGAAAGGACCCACGTATCTAGGGGCAAGCTTCCCTTTGATACCGAAGCGATGAGTACCTTTAATTGGAGAGACACAGATGTAGACATGGTCTCCGATCTCGAAAGCCAAGTAACGATGCTTGCTATCATAGTAACTCTTCTGGTGCGATTGCGCAGCTTTGAGATTTTCCCGAATGACTTGGCACATTTCTTCAGTCTCTGTGATCAAGTCATTGCCAAGAAGTTGGCGTTCACCAGTCTCTGACCAGTTAAGAGGAGTACGACACTTCCTGCCATAGAGAATCTCGAATGGGGCCTTGCCCGAACTCGCTTGGAAGCTGTTGTTGTAGGAGAACTCGGCATATGGAAGACAATCTTCCCACTTCATATCGAAAGAGATGACACAAGCCCTAAGCATATCTTCAAGAATTTGATTGACTCGCTCGACTTGGCCACGAGTTTGAGGATGAAAAGTTGTGCTGAAGCGGATGTTGGTGCCCATAGCCCTCTGAAAAGAATCCCAGAACTTAGATGTGAAGATGCTGCCACGATCTGAAGAAATCAACTGCGGAATGCCGTGCAGCGAGACAATCCTGGAGGTATATAGCTCTGCCAACTGAGCTGCTGTGATAGATTCTTTGATAGGAAGAAAATGAGACACTTTAGTGAGTTTGTCGATGACAACGAAGATAGCAGCATTGCCACGCTTGGACTTTGGAAATCCAGTCACGAAGTCCATCTTAATATGGTCAAACTTCCATTCTAGAATGTCAAGAGGTTGGAGGAGACCAGCTGGTCGTTGGTGTTCTGCTTTCACTCTTCTGCAGACATCACATTCGTTCATGAACTGGGCAATCTCACGCTTCATTCGAGTCCACCAATACGACTGCTTGAGGTCCTGGTACATCTTTGTACTTCCAGGGTGAATAGAGAGGAGTGAATTGTGAGCCTCGTTCATAATGACTTTGCGAAGGTCACCTTTAGGAACAACAATGCGATCCTCGAAGAATAGAGTATCCTTGTCATCAAGGCGATAGCACTTGTACTTGGGTTGACTCTTGGCAATCCCAATCTTCACCTTCTTCACCATAGCATCAAGAAGTTGAGCATCGCGAATCTGATCTTCCAAAGTAGGAGAGACTTGGAGGTTGGCCAGAAATCATTGAGGAATAACTTGCAGATTGAGTTTGCGGAAAGCTTCACAAAGCTCCGGTTGGTAAGGCTTGAGAATCAAACTGTTGCAGTAAGCCTTCCTGCTCAATGCGTCAGCAATTACATTGGCCTTGCCTGGAGTATATTCGATACTCGGATTATACTCTTGAATCATTTCGACCCAACGAGTCTGCCTGAGGTTGAGGTTTGGCTGAGTGAAGATGTACTTGAGACTCTTGTGATCAGTGAAGATGTCCACTTTTGTTCCCAATAAGAGATGTCTCCAAGTTAAAAGAGCATGGACAATTGCCTCCAACTCGAGGTCATGACTGGGGTAGTTCTTTTCATTAGGCTTCAACTGGCAAGATGTATAGGCCACAACTTTCTTCTCTTGCATCAACACTGCACCAATACCTTGAAGGGAAGCATCATAGAAGACCTTGAATGGTTTGGATTCATCAGGAGGAGTCAGAACTGGAGCAGTGACTAACTTCTCTTTCAGGGTGTTGAAAGCGATGTCACATTCAGGAGACCAGACGTACTTCACATGCTTCTGGAGAAGGTTGGAAAGAGGCTTCACGATCTTAGAGAAGTTCTCAACAAACCTTCGACAATAGCTTGCGAGACCAAGGAAGCTGCGTAGTTGCTTCACGTTCTGAGGTGGTTCCCAATTCACAATTGCAGACACCTTCTCGGGATTAACAGCTATGCCCTTGGCAGAGATGATATGCCCAAGGTAGAGAACCTCATCGAGCCAAAATTCGCACTTTGAAAACTTTGCATAGAACTGATGTTCTCTGAGTTTGTCTAGAACCAATCTCAAATGCTTGGCATGATCCTCCTTGTTCTTGGAAAAGACCAAAATGTCATCGAGGTAGACCAAGACGAAGTCGTTTGTGTAGGCGTTGAAGATGAAGTTCATGATGCGAGAGAATGTTGGAGGAGCATTGACGAGGCCGAAAGACATGACAGTGTATTCATATGAACCATAGCTTGTTCTGAATGTTGTCTTGGGGATATCTTCTTCACGAATGCGAATATGATGATAGCCCATACATAGATCAAGCTTGGAGAAAACTTGAGCACCTTTGAGTTGTTCAAACAGCTCGTTGATGTTGGGAAGTGGGTACTTGTTCTTTATGGTCTTCTTGTTCAATGGACGGTAGTCGACACAAAGTCGGTCCGTTCCATCCTTCTTCTTGACGAAAAGAACACCACAACTCCATGGAGAAGAACTTGGTCGGATGAGACCCATACGCTCTTGAATATCGAGTTGCTTCTTCAGCTCCTTCAACTCTTTAGGTCCAAGCTTGTAAGGACGTTTGCGAACAGGTTCCGTGCCAGGCTCAAGATTGATGACGAATTCAACTGGCCAGTGCGGAGACATTCCTGGAAGCTCTTCTGGAAATACGTCTTGATATTCGCAAACGACTGGAATCTGAGAAATGGCATCCAGCTCACCCTTCTCATTGAGAGAAAACAGTCAGATGGTATCATCACGAGCGGCAAAAACGATTACATTCTCAGACAAATGTGTCAATTGAATCTGCCTGGCAGCACAATCAAGATGAGCCTTGTGCTTAGAAAGCCAGTCCATTCCAAGAATAAGATCAATATCCGAGTTACCAAGGACCATTGGAGAAGAAAGAAACTTATAGTCACCCAACGTGATTGTAACATCTGGAACCACCAAACTGGCAGTCAAACATTTACCCGGAGAAACGATATCCATTGATTTGCCCAAATGAGAAGAAACGAATTCATTCTTGGCAAAAAAATGGCTTTGACATGAAACAATGCGATGCACCAGTGTCAAAAAGAACTTTTGCAGAAATATCGTTAACAAGAAGGTTACCCATTATCACATCTGACGAGTCCTCTTTCTGAGTTGCGTTCAACAAGTTGACCTTAGCGTGTTTGGGGTTATGCTTGACCACTGCGGTGCTGGCAGATCTCACAGGAGAAGGAGGAGGAAGAAGACGCCTCTGATTGAAGCATTTGTTGGCATAGTGACCCTTCTGCTGACACTTGTTGCACGTGACCTCTGAAAGCGGATGGTGATACGGAGCACTTGATCTTGGAGCTTGAGACGAAGTCTTGTTCTGAAAGCCTGGGTTGGGTGGGTGAGAAGATCCATTGCCACCTTTGCTCTTTTGTTGATAAGGCTGACGGAACGGAGGAGGAAGAGGCAACCAATACTTTTGCTGCTTAGAAGCCACTTGAGTTGAGGAAGGAGTTGCATCTCTAACTCGCTTCTTGCAAGCATCGCACTTGAGTTGAGCAGTATCTTTTTTCAGTGCCATGTTGTAAAACTCATCGTACTTCTGAGGCTGGAAAAGCACAAGAGCAAGTTGAAGATCTTCTCTGAGGCCACCCCTGAACTGGTAAATCATGCTCTTCTCGTCGGAGACGTCCTGTTTGGCAAAACGAGCGAGATTCTAGAACATGATGTTATACTGGTAAACAGACAAGCTACCTTGCTTCAGGTTGCGGAATTCCTCACGCTTGCTCTCAACAACACTCTGAGGAATGTGGTGAGCTTTAAAGTCTTGACGGAATTCATCCCAAGTAATCACACGGCCTCCTCTGGAATCTTTGTATTGCTGAAACCATTCTGCAGTTTGGTCTTTGAGTTGAAAGGAGGGCAACTTGACAAAGTCCTCAAGCCTGACGTTGCTGCACTCGAAATGCTTGCAGATATCCACGAGCCAATCATCAGCGTCTATTGCCTCGACACAGTTGCTGAAGGTCTTTGGCTAGCTAGCGAGGAACTGGTTGAGTGTAGCAAATTGATTCTGATTGTTGTCATGGCCATGATTCCCTTGGTTGCGCTCTTGCAAAATTTGCATGATCAGCTGCGTGTTTGCATTGGTAGCGGCCATCACAGCTTGCTATGCCTCCGGAGGTGGAGGTAGTGGTGGCGGATCAGGATTCGGAGTCGTACGCGTTAGAGGAGCCATCCTGAAGAGGATGACATCCGTTAGCATCTTGACAGACATATATTCAAGCTGAATCAAACGGATTAAAATTGCAACATATAGTCTACACATCCGAATAAGTGAACGAATACATTCCAATAGAAATGGTCACACTTCCATAAATTGAGAAGCCACTTAGATAGAGGTAGAAGAAATAAAGCAACAAGGTACAGACATGAACAAATACTTGGTGAGGATTACCTAATCACAAACCAAAAATCCGCGGAAGAAATACTAGAGCTACATGAATTCCCACCTATGAAACTCCCAAACCTTTCCTATTATGCAATTAGATGTTGGGGATATAGGGGAAGCATAATATCTCACCCAAAGCTAGCAAATCCTACATCCAGCTATATCCATCCTTCAACACATAACCAAGAAACCTTCGTAAATCATCTACCCCAACCTTCGAAAAGCATCCATTATATGAATTATGGCAATACTCCCGAACTACTGCCCCAGTACTAGATGGCGTCAAGGTTATCTCACCAACAACTGCATAAAACAGATTTTCGATGTCGGCGAAACTCAGGTATTCCAGAATTGCAACGATAAAATTGTGACAACAACACCTCGAAGCTCAACTCCTCGAGACACTGCCACAACCCCTAAATGTCAGGAGGCACCAAGAACAATGTTCTCGTCACAAAACCATCGGAACGATTCCAAGATACCCGCGTGATCCTAAAAAAAATTAGTGAATTTTGAGAAGATAAGAGTCAAAACTGTACGTCAGGATGCCTCACCAGAGCAACGAAGGGACTAAGGAGTAAAAAAAATCCTACTCTCCGATATATATAATCCTAAATGACTCAAAACATTATTCTAGACTCAACAACGCCAGCGATTCGATCAAGCAGGGGGCTCCTAAGGTCGGGAAAGGCTCTGATTACCAACTTATAATGCCCTCGATGCGACTATATCTCCCACGTGTCGAAGCACGACTTAGAGGCATAACCGCATTGAAAGCAATGTCGCAAGTGAGGTAATCTTCACAACAACCCATGTGATACAATAAGGGAAAAGGTACATAGTTGGCTTACACTCGCCACGTCACACAAATAGCATAAATAAGTCATTACATTCATCCAAATACACTCAAGGTCCGACTACGGAACCAAAATGAAGATAAACCCCAAATGCAACATAGTCCCCGATCGCCCCAACTGGGCACCACTACTGATCATCTGGGAAAGACACATAGTATCGTCCTGAGTCCTCATCGAACTCCCACTTGAGCTCGGTTGAATCACCTGGAGCAGTATCATCGGTCCCTGCATCTGGTTTTAGAATCTGTGAGTCACGAGGACTCAGCAATCTCACACCCTCGCGATCATGACTATTTAAGCTTATAGGAAGGGCAAAAGTATGATGTGGAGCTGCAGCAAGCGAGTAATATATATAGTGGCTAACATACGCAAAAGAGAGCGGAAAGAGAAAGGCAAAGGCACGATCGATGAACTATGATCAAGACATGATCCTAGAACAACCTACGTTCAAACATAATACGAGACCATGTTCTCTTCCCGGACTCCGCCGAAAAGATACCATCACGGCCACACACTCGGTTGATTCATTTTAATTAAGTTAAGTTTTAGGTTATCTACAACCAAACATTAACAAATTCCCATCTGCCCATAACCGCGGGCACGACTTTCGAAAGTTTAAATCCCTGCAGGAGAGTCCCAACTTAGCCCATCACAAGCTCTCACGGTCAACAAAGGATATTCCTTCTCCCAAGACAATCCGATCAGACTCGGCATCCCGGTTACAAGACATCTCAACAATGGTAAAACTAAACCAGCAAAGCCGCCCGAATGTGCCGACAAATTCCGATAAGAGCTGCACATATCTCGTTCTCAGGGCACACTCGGATAGGTCAAGCTACGAGTAAAACCAATTCTCAAGTTGCCCCAAGGTGGCCCCGCAGGCTGCCATTTTGGACCAACACTCAGAGGTGCACTGGCCCGGGGGGGGGGGTTTAAATAAAGATGACCCTCGGGCTTCGGAAACCCAAGAAAAAAAGAGGCTAGGTGGCAAATTGTAAAACCAAAGTTGGACATTGTTGGAGGATTTTTATTCCAGGCGAACTGTCAAGGGGTTCCCATTATAACCCAACCGTGTAAGGAACGCAAAATCAAGGAACATAACACCGGTATGACGGAAATTAGGGCGGCAAGAGTGGAATAAAACAACAGGCATAAGGCCAAGCCTTCCACCCTTTACCAAGTATATAGGTGCATTAAAATAGACAAGATAATATGGTGATATCCCAACAATAAATATGTTCCAACAAGGAACAAACTCCAATCTTCACCTGCAACTAGCAACGCTATAAGAGGAGCTGAGCAAAGCGGTAATATAGCCAAACAACGGTTTGCTAGAACAAGATGGGTTAGAGGTTTGACATGACAATATGGGAGGCATAAAAAGAAAGTGATAGGTATCATAGCATAGGCATAGCAAAAGAGCGAGCATCTAGCAAGCAAAGATACAAGTGATTCCAAGGATATGGTCATCTTGCCTGCAAAGTTCTCTAAGTTGACTTGATCCTCGTAAGCGTACTCAACGGGCTCCTCGATCACGTACTCGTCTCCCGGCTCTACCCAAGCAAGAACAAAAAGTAAAGAGAGACACAATCGATTTTATGCATTGGTATCTAACAAATGAAGCAATCAACATGCATGATGCAGCTGGGGCACAGTTAGGGAGAAGCAGGAAGCAAGCCAAGAAAAACAAGACCAGAGAAATAGCAAAAATTATACAATTATTGTAGCTGCTGGCATAGTTTAGAAAACCAGAAAGTTTACTATACTGTTTCAAAATAAAGGCTTGGTGGATGGTGTTGTATGTTTGTAAAGTAGGAGCAGCAGTTTTACACAGTTGAGTATGTCAGAATATAGACAAAAACTGAAGTTTACCATGTATTAGCTTTTATCAAGTCCCGAGCCTACTGAAAATGCTTGTGGTCTTTAGATTAAGTTTAGTTCTATTTTATCTGGTAGTAGAGGCAAAAGTACATTGGTACATGGCTACACAATGCAGTCTCAGTTTTTATTCAGTTTTGACAACACTAGTTAAGGACTATTTATGTGGCAGCAAAACCACAAGCAGGCTATAGGATTCAGGTTTTGGCATAGATAAAGTAGTTGCATATAGAAGCTAGTTTATTCGGACACGTGGATACAAGGATACAAGAATGTGTTGCTTCCTGCTTGTACTTAGTTCTCCTTTTATAGTTTTGTTCATGTGTTTATGTTCATCTGATTATGACACCATCCAGAAATCAAGAGTATCTAGTTTTTTCATTACAGCATGGTACAACCATCAGAGGGTTATCATATAATTTTTTTTCTATATGCAAGAGTAGCCATACAAGCACATGGCTGCAAAAGAAATCTCTCAGCAGTAGCATATATTCAGGTTCTGCCCTTTTAGCATAGCAGGCTGTAGCAAATGCAAAACCATGTTCAATACTGTAGTTTTGCACACACCTATCATAGGATGTCAATACGCAAAGTTTAAAATATTTCAAAAAAGATATAGCTCAGCAGCAGGTTGGACCTAAACCGTCAATTACGACCTTCAATGAGCAAAAGGTTGTCGCTCCTCCGCCATGTCCTGCTGCGGAAAACCAATCGCAGGTCCCTCGGACAGGGGATGGTGGACCGGTGAGCCTAGTAGGATCCACCTGTTAAGGACGGACAGAGAAGAAGTAAGCTCCAAGTTGATAATTTATGTAACTTGTAAAACTGAAACTCTGAATTCCTCTCCAATACAACTCTGGATCTCACCTACTCTCTATCGTCTACCTCACATCGGTGCTTTTCTCACCCAAATCCCTTAAATTTATCTTGGTGATCCCTTAGATCTAGAGCTGGGACACCACAGAGACCTTCTTATGAACTTTTATTTTGGGGAAAGAAAGAAAGACCCGGAGGTTTAGGCCCTTTAACCATAGCGGGTTGTGGCATCCTAAATAACGAGAAGGGCAGGATGATTGGTGGTATGCATGAACCGTAATCACTGAACATTAAGGGCTTGAGGGATTAGGAGGGCGGGATGAGAAAATTACCATGAGCCTTCGCCGTTCGCTGCAATCGGTGGGGAAAGGGAGCAGGGTGCTCGCGGGGAGGGTTGATGCGTGGATCCGAGCTTGGCCGGTGGGGCGGCTTCCTCCAATCCACCGTCGCCAGTCGCTGCAATCAGGCGGGATTAGAGCGAGGTGCTCATGGGGCTGGTTGATTTCGGGGATCCGAGCTCGGCCGGCGGGGCAGCCTTCCCCGATCTGCCGACGCTGATCGCTGCTCGTGGGATATGACAGATGAGAGACGGTTGAATCTGACGAAAAAATGCCAGGTTAGCAGTGGCTTTTAGTCGGTGCCTCTTCGCGGGCGAATAAAAGGAGAGATTTTGGCTGCGTCTTTGACGGGTGGGGACAAGGGTGGATGCGCAAATAAATAGTGATGCGGAGCATCCTATGGACATCACCATGTCAAGAATCCGTTCGGCGCGTGACACGTGTGACATCTACTTCACATACACAAAGGTGAATCATCTCCTTTACACGTGCTCACTTGACCCCTTCGAGGATGGTATACTACTTGACACTTCTCCTGTGTGCATGCATATGTATTGTCGGAGCTTCACGGATGTTGAGGAGGAGTGCAAGCGCCAAGGAACAACTACACCATTCGCGAGGGAAGCATGGAAGCGACGACGGAAGAAGACGGAGAACAGCTCCCAGGCCCCGGACATCCGGCCCCTGGACGTGCCACCAGAAGCAAGGAGCCAGAGGCCAAGTCTACAGGGCCCGGACATCCGGCGCGTCCCGAGCCCCCGGACATCCGGCCTCTTCGCCCGGAAGTCCGGACACTGCCGAACCCGAGAGCAACAAGTCCAGTCCCGCCAGCCCGGACATCTGGCCCCTCCAGCCTGGACATCCGGCCCTCCGCGAATGCCCGGACATCCGGCCTTCCCTGCCTGCGTGCAGTGCATCTGGGCCGAGGCCCATGTACCCCTTCGCCCCTTAGACTATATATACTCCCCCTCCACCTATGTTCTAGGGTTAGCAAATGTTTAGCTCATATTTGTGAGAGAGCTTTGCTCATCCACTTGGTTACCTTCTCCTCGGAGATTCGAGCCTCCACCGGAGAAGATTCCCCAAGCGGATTCAAGACCCCTCTTTAGGGAAGACCATCAAGACCTCCTCACGGAGAAGAACCGGTTACCCTATGTATCGTCCCTAGTTGATCGTGGATCGTGTATCTTACTTTATGTATTCGAGGATCTAGCACATGTGTGATCTATTTCTTGTTGGTTGAGTGTTTCTCTTGTGTTTCCCCTCGTTTCCCCCTCGCGTTCTTCGTGTTCCTCATAGGGATCTGCTCCTTTCGTGAAAGATCGGCCATCTAGGGTTCCACCCTACATCATCTTGGTATCATGAGCAAGGTTGATCACGATTTCGGAGCCTCCCCGTTGTGTTTTCTAGCCTAATTTTGTTGTGTTCTTCCCCAATTTCGAAAATCCCCACCAAAAAATAGCCCCAATTTTTTTGTGATTTGTTGGTTTGATGATGTTTTGTTGAATTTGATCCATGGATTTGCTTGGTTTCAAGTGGATCTAGCATTCCCCCAACTTTCCCCACTGTCCATCCACGAAATCTCTCCAATTTTGACCTTGCAATCATCAATTTCCACCCCAAATCGAGTTTCAAAGTCCAAATCCCGATCTGGAATCATCGGGCCGGACATCCGGGCCTCAGGCCGGACATCCGGGCCATCGGGCCGGACATCCAGGCCCCAAGCCGGACATCCGGCTCCTGGAGCATAAAATCTGCACGGTTCTGGACATCAGGTCTCGGATTTCCGGCCCCGAGCCCGGATGTCCGGCCCCTGTACATTTCAGCTTCCTTGTTTCACCGTTTTGTCCATAACTAATTCATCCGGAGTCCGATTTTCGCGTTCTTTAGCTCATTGAAAAGCTCTTGACATCCCCCTTCCGACAAAAATACTACCAAAACCATTTGACTCCATAAATTTTTTGGAACTTTGGCATCTTTACCTAGGGCTTCCACCACATCCTCCGCTACTCCACCACCGACTTTCGCAACCTAACCAATTTTGTTCCCCATCGCATTAGTGGTTGCTTGAGGAGTGATTTGAGTCTCCTAAGCTGTCTAGGCTACTCAGGGACGATTGCTTCTTCATCAATCACCACCACCACCATAACTCCCACATAGGCTTAACCACCATACACTTCCGCCACCCCAACTTAACCCAATTTTGTTTGTGTTGTGAGTTGTGTCTCCTAAGGCGTTTCGGCTACTTAGGGACCGTGCTTCCAACTCCGACACCGTGTATAGTACACCACCTTACCCTCCATTTCCGCATTACATACTCCACATCCCATCATTGCGTTTCTGCAACCACCATCGCATCCCGCTACCACCATTTGACATTTGACATTTGAGATTTTGAGTTTGCGGTTTTTCCGTTTCCTAAGGTGTTTCGGCTACTTAGGGATGAGTCTCCATCGTCTTGGTATCTCCATCAAGATCACCGCCACTCATCATCACCAAGGACGGTAACCTCCATATCATCTCGGTATCGTGGTATCCCTCCATTGTATATTCCCTTGCCATTGCATTGATAACCCCTAGCCCATTTTGCGTCACTTGCCTATCGAGACTAGCCATTTGAGTATTGCCGGCAACATTACTTGTGCACATTAGTGATCCACACCATACATTGCATACATACCATATCATATCGGTATCATATCATCTCTTGTGTCGCAAAGATTGTTCCCGCATATACACAATTGCTATCTTGGTTTGTGCATTTCGCAAAGTGGCCATACACAAAAAAAGAGAATAAAGCTTTTAAGCAAAAGAGAAAAAACAAAGAAGCTTGTAAGCAATAGCCATAGCATCATACCACGTTGCATATAAGATTGTCATATCCGATCATCTTGGATCATCTTGAGAGAAACACCGGGAACGATACATACATAGCATACTTGGGATAGAGGTTTATCCATTTTGCATATCATAGGTTGTGCACAAGTGTCGTATCCGCCTATAGAGCAATCGTGCTAGCGTCTCTCTTGAGTTGTGCAACACAAGCGTTTTCCGTGGACTCCACATTTTGTGCTCATTCCTTGGTTGCACGACCCCATTTATCTATCCGTGTGTGTGTTTCCGTGTGCCACATATTGCTATTGGTCTACTTGTTTCACTTGCGAATTTGTGAATCTCTTTCAACATTATTGACTCTTGCTAACATTTTACATCAAATTTTTGTGCCACTATCCTCACCAAGCTCCACCATAAGCCTTACTTGTGTAGGTGTGAGAAACCAACAAGAATTGGTACCAATTGTGCTATTTCCTTGTCCACATTGGAGTGATCATTGATCCACCTTCAACTTCGGTCAAGGTACATTTGGTATTCGTTCTTCCCTTTCTCCCACTCATATTTGCTCGAGTATTGTGATGGATAGGCAAGGCATTTCATCTCCGGTCTTCGACAACAACGATGGCGTGAACAACTACATCACCAATGCGTCAATCTTCGATCTACAACGACAAATACAAGGCACACAATCAAGATTGCGAGAGCGCATTGAGAACCTCTCCATTAACATTCGCCACTCCGAAGCGAGGAAAAGGGACTACATCGACAAGAAGCTTTCCGCACATAAAGAGGAGCAAGATGCAAGGATGGAGGACATTCGAGCCTTGATCAAGTCTTCTTCCCCTTTGTCATCCTCAAGGCGGCGACATTCAAGCCACAAGTCTTCGGAGCGCCCAAGCGATGCAAGCGCAAGTCGTCCACGTCCACATCTCCATGGCGGCCACCATCACGTTCGTGATCCACATCGTCATGAAGGGCAAGTCACCTCCAAGCATCATGTACACGACGACGACGAACGACGTCTACTACGAGCTCAAGCACGACAACGACATCATCATCATGAAGATGCTCAACACGCGCAAATGCACAAGTCCCAACAAGCTCTACTTCACGCCAAGTCCAAGCTTCAAGATCAAAAGAGAAGACCGCGAGACGACCACAACCAAGACGGAGCTACGGCTACAACAACCACTTCGGCATCTTCGCCAAGTGCTATCAAGGCATCTTCGCCTTCGGACATACGGCATCTTCGCCTACCTCCCATGATTTCGCCTACATAGACTTCATCAAGTCCAAGGCGACCACCCACGAGCGAGGGCGACACTTCCATCTTCGGAAGCCTCCCAAGGAAGATGGCCGAGCATGGGACATTCCCTTCGGTCATGGAGACGAGCTACGAGGTGCCACATCATATGGGCCTCCTACAACATGACGGCGAGAAGAAGGTCGAGCAAGGGCCATCCCCTTCGACCACGGCGACGAGCACGAACCTCTTCAACAACTTGAAGACGGCGCCCCTATTGGACTCATACTCCGAGTCAAGCTACGAGACCGCTCATGAGACCTTATCTTTGGTCTTGGAGGAGAGTGATGATGCGCCATCTTCGGCCTTCATCCACGGCGACAACAACGAGATGGTTGAGCATGGGATTTTCCCTTCGACCACGGCGACATATGATGACTTGAGTGACTTGTGCCACCATATTGAGAGTGAGAGTGACTTCACCACTAGCCACATATATGTGTTGCCACAATTCCCACGTGAGGAAAGCCACAACCCCCACCACTTGAGTGAGATGAGTGATTCCACCATATGTGAGTTTGAGCGCACCTATTTTGAGGGAGTGAGTGAACCACCACATAGAGAGAGTGAGATAGTTGATAGGTCATGTGAGGCCACTCTCAACACTAATGACTTGACCTCTACCTCTATTGTGTCTTCTCATTTGGTGCTAGGTCCCTTACATGATGACGCGCCGATTCTTGACGACTTCGTCCTACCTTTGGACAAGACGATGGCCAAGGTGGAATGTGATGCAACCCCCACATGGTTCCATCAAGATGAAGATGACCACCCTTTGGTCTTTCCCACCTCACCTACACCACTTGAGTGGAATGAAAACGGTAACATAGGTGACGGTGATGCTCTAGTCCCACTAGTGGACATTCTTGACATTGATTGCTCGCATGATGTTGATCAACCTATTTCCATGCTTCATGCTAGTGTGACTTCCCCGTGCGATGATTTACCCATTTATGATGAGTATGATGATCGCCATGCGGAGTCTATTAGTTGTGATGCCATGTTACATAGGATTTCTTGTGCTAATTCTCTCGGTCACATCATGTTTGCCAATCCGCTTGATTCGTCATATGCTATGCATGAGATCAATCATATGTCTTATTTGTAATCTCTTCATAGTAACTATGCATATGCCATTAAAATTAACCCAATTTGCACATATGGCATAGATGACAAGCCCATGGTTATTGGCATTTGTTTTTCTTGTGATGATATTGATATGCTCCCGTTGCATCATTTATCTCATATGCCATGCCATGACTACCTAGCTTCGGATATGCATTATTTCAGATGTTGTCCATTTTCTCCATACGATGTTTCTAATATTGCTCATGAGGAGACCCCCATAGTTTCCTCATACATTTTAGGAGATTTTGATTCATCCTATCCATTACATGATCCCAATACTTGTGTGCACAATATGCTTCCCATGAATGAACATGCTATTGATGTGCCATATACTTCTATGCTCAATTTGCATCCCCATCGTGTCATGCACAATAACTATTCTTTCATGATGGATGACATGTTCTTATACCATGCATCAAATTTCTTTGAGCGATGCTTATCTTGTGCTAACTCACACATGCACATGCACATCATGATGGATGATGTGTATATTTACCACACACACAATTTCTTTCGTTTGTTTCTCTTTTGTGTAGGTGCCAATGCATACTTGTCAACTTCGCAATCCCATGAGTTAACAAAACGAGCTCTTGAGAGCAAAGATGACTTGGGATCCCGTGGACTATCCTTACCACCGTTCTCTTCGCGCCACGACTACGCGCATCTTTTCTACTTGTCTCTCACACGGCTATGGGCTATATACCGCTCTCTTGCTCATTTTACCGTGTTCACTTTGCATGTTATTTTTACTCCTATGCCTCTGCCATGCAATTGTGACCCTTGCTTGCATTTACCCATGATGCACCATTATGATACTCCAATGTGTATTTGCAAGCGTGGTGGAGCTATTGTTTGTTATTGCCATGATTGCTTTGTGCCCCATTCCTATGATGATACTATGATCTTGATTTGTGTTCGTGCTTGCGATATGTCATGTACATTGCCTATGTCTATTCCTTGTTCACATGACATGATTGCCATGATTTCCTCTAGTGCGTTGCATCTTCGCTACACTAGTTTGCACGACTTGATTACTATGATTGCTTGCCTTGTTGCATCACCAATGATTCATACTTGCTCCTTTCATGCGGTTGATGACAACCATTACCATGCTTTGCACATGATTGTTATTGCTTCTTGTCATTTATCTCCATGTGTTGCCTCTCTCATGCTAAATGATTTGACATGTATTGAGTGCAACAATGCCCTTAGTCTTCATAATGAGTTTGCCCCCATAGCATTCTCACATATAATTGGAGATTTTGACATATTCCTTGTGAAGCATGCTTGTCTTACCTCTTTGCACCATATACCTAGTGCCATGAATATTGCCATTGTTGCATCATATTATTCATGCACTTGTGTTTCTAATGGTTATGTGCAAGAGAAGAGAACCATCATGATGGATGATGTGTTTATCTACCATGCGCATACGTTCTTTTTGTTGTGTGCATGTGTAGGAACTTGGACTTCGTGTCGACTTCCACGTCACGTGAGTTAACAATTCGAGCTCTTGAGAGCGAACCACCTTCTACCACGACAATTCTACATCGCACTTGCTTGTACTTCGGCATTCTGAAGGACGCACAAGAACATGCTTTCAAGGTGATATCATTCTCTTTTGAGAACCCCCAAACCATGAGCATGCATATTGTGGATCATACTACTTGTGTTGCTTGCACCATGCGACTTATTTGTCATCTTGGACCCCTTACTTGCGCACATGTTAGAGATCTTGCTTCAACTTGTCATTTTCCCAATTCCATGCATCATGATATATATGCCTTGTGTGTTGCATCCAATTCTTGGATTATTTGCTCCTCTCATATGTTTGGTTGCAACAATGTCATCACTTCACATATGCCATGTCCCATTGCTTGTCACATGATTGACTTGATTGCCTCACACATGATGAACAATTGTTCTTTCCATTGTGTTGAGTGCCACACGATATTCACTACACCCAATGCACATTATGCTTGGATTGTCTTGCACTTGACCCATGTGTTTAGACACTTCATTTTATTTGGTGTTGGGAATGATTCATATGCCTACCATAGACCTTTCATTAAGCAATTTGTGCATGCTTGCTATGAACTTGAGGTAGATGCTTATTCTCTTGACACACATATTTGCATCTCTACCTCCCATTTACATACTTGTCCCCATGATATCTTTGCTTGTGCTCGATTGATATACTTACATGCCATGTCACAATCCTTTGTCACACCATATGCTTTGCATGACGAAGACACTTGTTTGGTGAATAACCTCTTGAATGCTTGGTTTTGCACTAACGCTAACCACATTTGTTTTTCCAAGTGTTTGTTGTCTTTGCTACTTTTGAAGGAATCCCAAGATGGTCCGGCATCGGAGAGTGCCCATTTCGAGCTTCAAGATGACGACAGCTTGGTGATCGACCACTCCTACACGGCGACGCCATCTCTTTCCCACGGTGATTTGGTTTTCGATCCGAGGTCAGATCTTTCCCAAGGGAGGGGAGATGATGCGGAGCATCCTATGGACATCACCATGTCAAGAATCCGTTCGGCGCGTGACACGTGCGACATCTACTTCACATACACAAAGGTGAATCATCTCCTTTACACGTGCTCACTTGACCCCTTCGAGGATGGTATACTACTTGACACTTCTCCCGAGTGCATGCATAGGTATTGTCGGAGCTTCACGGATGTTGAGGAGGAGTGCAAGCGCCAAGGAACAACTACACCATCCGCGAGGGAAGCATGGAAGCGACGACGGAAGAAGACGGAGAACAGCTCCCAGGCCCCGGACATCCGGCTCCCAGCCCGGACATCCGGCCCCTGGACGTGCCACCAGAAGCAAGGAGCCAGCGGCCAAGTCTACAGGGCCCGGACATCCGGCGGGTCCCGAGCCCCCGGACATCCGGCCTCTTCGCCCGGAAATCCGGACACCGCCGAACCCGAGAGCAACAAGTCCAGCCCTGCCAGCCCGGACATCCGGCCCCTCCAGCCCGGACATCCGGCCCTCCGCGAATGCCCGGACATCCGACCTGTTGCCCGGACATCCGGCCTTCCCTGCCTACGTGCAGTGCATCTGGGCCGAGGCCCATGTACCCCTTCGCCCCTTAGACTATATATACTCCCCCTCCACCTATGTTCTAGGGTTAGCAAATGTTTAGCTCATATTTGTGAGAGAGCTTTGCTCATCCACTTGGTTACCTTCTCCTCGGAGATTCGAGCCTCCACCGGAGAAGATTCCCCAAGCGGATTCAAGACCCCTCTTTAGGGAAGACCATCAAGACCTCCTCATGGAGAAGAACCGGTTACCCTATGTATCGTCCCTAGTTGATCGTGGATCGTGTATCTTACTTTATGTATTCGAGGATCTAGCACATGTGTGATCTATTTCTTGTTGGTTGAGTGTTTCTCTTGTGTTTCCCCTCGTTTTCCCCCTCGCGTTCTTCGTGTTCCTCGTAGGGATCCGCTCCTTTCGTGAAAGATCGGCCATCTAGGGTTCCACCCTACATCAAATAGGGAAGTGGAAGGAAAATATTTTTTGGTGGGGAGATGATTTATTTGCAGAATTTAATTCCACATAATATTATGTAATTCATTTAATTCAAAATAAGTAGCTAATGATTATTAGGAAAAATAAATCTTACATAGACATTTTTTCTGAAGTTAATCTTACGTAGACATTATGATGTTGATGTGGTATTTTCCATGTAGTGTTTTTGGAGAATTGTAAATAAAAATGTCAGCAGACTAGATTGAACTCGTGAGTTCAAACCCTGAATGGAACTGTTTTATTTTGGGATGTATAAAACCCTTTTTTAAAGATGTATACAACTCTTTTTGATTACAAGCTCTTGTTCACAGTAGCATGCGAATATACATGAGGTCCCTTGATAACTGTACACAACTTTTCTGGTCGGACCCAAACACGCTAATCAATCATCCTATAAATTGGGCCTATTGTTCCTCTAATTATCCATGATACACCTTTTTCTCCCTGCCACTACCTACCATTTTTTTGAGAGAGAAGAGAACCAAACAACGGGAACGCCATATGCATCACCTCACGAACACTTGTAATAACCTTTTTTCCCTACCACTGTCTATTTGTATTAGATAAAACAAAATAACTACATCGCTATAGTCTCGGAAGAAACAATGTTGGGTCCCATTGTCAGCATTGACGTGTGGGTCCTACCGTTCTATAAGCCGTGAAGCAGCTATAGTGGGTCCCACTTCTAATGCTATTTGACGAAAAATGCACGTCACACATTTAAAATATTTGGTGACTCTAACAGGTTCATCATGAAAATTACCAAATCGTCATGGAAATTAGCCGACTAGTGGCACTCAATCGCTGAGGCAATTTTGTGACGTTAACCGTCACTGATTCATGGTGATCAATGATGCCACCTATAAAACGTCACACATTACGTATTTGTGTGACGTTGTTCACCACTGTCACAAGGATTTTCGTCATAGTATCTCAATTTTCTTGTAGTGATCAACCATGTGCAATGCACAAACAACATGATGCAAGACATGGCATGATATGCGAGATGCGGTTTTCGACCACGCGATCGTAATCGAACGGCCTAGGTGATGGAGGAGGTTTAGGTGGGTTTTGGGCCACTTCGGAGGGGTGTTGGGCTGCAATACACATGAGGCCTTTTCGGTCCCTCGGTTAACCGTTAGAGTATCAAACGAAGCCCAAATGGTACGAAACTTGATAGGCGGTCTACCGGTAGTAAACCAAGGCCGCATGACACATCTCTGTCCAATCCGAAAACGTTTAACACCCGCACACGAAAAGAGGTAGAGAGGGACACCAGAGGACATAGGAGCGCCGGAATGCAAAACGGACAATGTGGAAAAGCTCGGATGCATGAGACGAACACGTATGCAAATGCGATGCACATGATGACATGATATGAGATGCATGACAAAGACAAAAGCACCCGAGACAAAACCCGACAATGAGGAAATAAAATAACTTAGTGCCAGAAATGGCAAGAGTTGGAATACAAATATGGCAGGTTACATACGGGGTGTTACATAGGCGGTTCTTTCGGTTCAGGGGTATCACGAGCATTTCGCGTGTTGGGATTTCGCATGAGGTGGGATTTTTCGCGTGCGTTGTAATTTTGGGATAGCAAGGCACGGGTTGAGATGGAGGGAGTTTTTGGAGCACAACGAGACAACGATATATCTTAAATATTTCGGGGTAACAATGCGCGGGTTGAAATTTCTGGACAAGCCTAACGTGTACTGTACCAAATTAGTTCGCACTTCCGTCGACGAAAAAACAAAAAGAAATCAATTCGCACCACACAAGAGAGTCTAGTCCCATGCACTGTACCAAATCAATTCGCACTACAAATGTCATTCAAAACTTTGAATTCATGTTATGTTCAATTAAAATATTTCGCTATGTGTATAATGCATGCAACCTGCTACTCAAATGAACATTTTAGTGCATTCCGAACGTATATACTACCGCTTCAATATGAACTAAATTTGAATTTGTTTCTGTATTTGAATAAGATCTACAATCATGATTGTTGTGAAGTCAAAACATTTGAATTTGTTTCTCTATTTTAATAAGATCTAGAATCATCATTATTGTCACGTTAAGCCATCGTTTGTGTATTATCTTCACAGCACACCACATGATTACTGTCGAGTTAGATATGAACTATGTGTACTATATGAACACGAACTCGATTTTTTGAATCCACTTTATGTTGATTTCAAATCACATTACATTTCAAGCTCTAGCTAGATCTTCATAATCTAAACCATGTCTCATATGTATAATGTGTTTATCACATAATGTATGGTGCCCCGCCCCTACGCCTACAAGTATTTAGATGTGAGTTGCAAACACCACACATTACCACAAATTCAAATAAAATGTGGGATTGTTTGATATATGGTATGGTTTAGATTGTTTAGTATTTAGTTGTGAGCTGCAAACGCCACACATTATCACAAATTCAAATAAAATGTGAGATTGTTTGATGTATAATATGGTTTAGATTGTTCGATATTTAGCTATGAGTTGCAAACACCATGCATTATCACATTATGGTATAACATTTCCAAAACCACATCACGCCTATCACCACTATATTCATGTATGCATATGTTTATAACACTATGATCTCATATTCAAATATATGAATCCACTTTCTTATCGAATTATGATCTTTGTTATTCTCATACACCCACAAAATCCTCTAACCTTTGTAGCTAGCACTAACTTTCTCTCGTGCATGCACACTCTCTCCTCGCCCTCCCCCTCCCTCGACATTCTATGCATCGCGCACATTCATTTTTTTTCTTTAGGTCGTTCTCCCATAGTATCCACAACTCCTTTCCAACACACACCGATCGATAAACCTCTCTAGCGATGTCTACCCACAACATATACACGCACCTTCCATCTCCACCTTTGTGTATCCATGCCTCGTGTCTCTCATACGGTCCCACACACGTGTAAACTCTCACCCCTCTTTTCATCGATCTCACAATCGCACACTCCTCCCCCTATCTAGCTAGTAGCTAGGCCTCTCGCACCACCTCCTAGCTCCATTCTCTCTGTCTATCCGTCTCGCTGGGCCTTATTTGCCTCTAACAAATGGATGTACACCGACCGATCTCTCGCTATACATATAGCTAGCTAGGTCATTATAACTCGTTTTCCCCACGAGTCGATCGATCTACCTCATTAGTTATGGCTCTCCCTTCCTCCGACAAACAACAAATTGATCTACCGATCTAGTCAGGTTTGCTTACCAAACACATGGTCCCCCTTCATCATCCATGCATGCATCCCGACACATCTATCACGCACATGCGCACACACACACACAGAGAGAGAGAAACACATCCCCACTCTTATTGATAATATTGCAGTTCTACCCTCAGTTTGTCTAGTAGGCCTCTCCCACCATCTTCGAGAAGCAACTCCATCACCCATCCAGCACTCTACCCCTCTTCGTCTCTCTCTCTCTCTCTCTCTCTCTCTCTCTCTCTCTCTCTCTCTCTTTTCTCTCTCTCTCTCTCTCTCTGTCCCAACCTATTTCCCGTACTTCACTTATGTATGGATGTCGACCGATCTCCCTCAAGACATAGCTGGGTCTCTCCTTCTCAACACATATATGAGTCGTTCTACCTCTCTAGTTAGGTCTCTGCCTCCCCCCCGCACACACTGATACATCGAGCGCTCTAGTCATGTCCCCCTGCCACACACAAACTTGCCTTGTGCCCTCTGACGTTCCGGTAGGTCAGTCGCCCTATATCTTTGACTTGCACACACACAATTTCGATGGCTCTCTTCATCAATCTCGCACCCACCCACTTGATCCTCTCTTCGACTCTATCGATGTCAATGACCCCTCCCTCTCTTCTCGTGGATCACCCCCTCTATATATGATATAGATAGGCCTCTATTTCACACACCCTGCATGTGTCAAATTTTTGTTTGAGATATCATCGACACATATTCCCACAAATACATTCATAAAATCACCCCAACAAAAAACACTCACGAACGCACACGCCATCTGTCTAGGTTTGTATATCTCTCACACACACCCACGTAGGTGGGGGACGTGCACGAAGAGAAGAGGTCCGCGCATGACACACGTACCCCCATCTCTTTCCCAACCACACCCGCGCGGGTACACAGTGGAGCTCATTTCAGTACAAAAAGGCAGCCCACATGGTAATTTGACACGTGTACTGGTTGTCCACTTGATGGAGGACCATGTACCACGGGTGAATAAACAAATTGCGACTTGACGCGTTATGTTAAAAAAGGCAAACCATGTGGGGCCTACCTTAGAGGTAAGGCTCTATACACTAGAAATGCTTTGTACGTATTACTTTCGATGTGTCCCATCAACTCGTAGAACGAGGAGAAGCTTCCTTAATACACCGTCTCTCCCGCCCACGGGCGCGGTGGCTCACAGGATGAGGTGAACCTTACTTACTACGCCTTACGCCCGCTCCCTCGCCCGCATGCGCGGTGGCTCGCAGGACGAGGAGAAAATTTTAATACTCCCTCCGTTTACTCCTCATCCCTACCTTGGTTAGAGAGATTATCATATTGTTTGAAATATATGTCCTTTAGTAGATTTCAATATGAAGTACTAGTACATACTCCAAGCATTGATGTATATAGACGTATTTTAGAGTGTAGATTCACTCATTTTGCTCCGTACATAGTCCATATTGAAACAGGCATAATAGTACACACTCTCCCTCACCCCTCGCCCCTCGACCCTGGCTTGACCCTCGCCCACGTGGTGGACGTGCAGCAATTCATTCGGTCTCAGATAGCCAGAACGATATATACTGCAGTACCATTATTGCTCGACTTCCTGAAGAGGCGAAGAGCCAAGCACAAGGTTAATATTTTGGAGATGCCAAGCGCAAGGTTTATGGGAGAATGAGTAGTACTAGTACTAGTAGTATGTACCTGTGGTACGTACTATATGAGGAAAAAGGAAACAAGATGTATGTTTTGCGTGACAGTCTCTTCTTACAGGACGTGCTAGACATGGTGGACCTCATTGTTGCAATGGGAGTACTCCCTATCATAGATGGCATGATTCAAAATGGTGGGCAGCGAGCATAATTCGGAGCTGCTGAGTCTTAAACCACATGAAGAAGTCCCATCGAAAGGAATAGCCATCCTCTACACGTGCTCCTATGTAAAATGAGTAAATGAGACAAAAAGAGAAAGAGACAAAGTAAAAAAATCACCAGCCTTAGATCCAGCCCTATTGTATCAGTGAATGATATTTCTACATCGTAATTGACATGGCTATATTATTAACCATGCTACGGAGGTAGAAGCGGATTTTTTATTTATTTGCGGAGGTAGCAACAGATGGATATTCAACTAGGAGTGAAATGATGTCTGCTTCCTCGGTCAAACATAGAGAAAGGTGGGCCTGATAACCCACAAGTATAGGGGATCAATTGTAGCCTCTTTCGATAAGTAAGAGTGTCGAACCCAACGAGGAGCTAAAGGTAGAACAAATATTCCCTCAAGTTCTATCGACCAGTGATACAACTCTACGCATGCTTAATGTTCGCTTTACCTAGAACAAGTATGAAACTAGAAGTACTTTGTAGGTGTTGTTGGATAGGTTTGCAAGATAATAAAGAGCGCGTAAATAAAAAGTAGGGGTTGTTTAGATAAAGACACAACTAAATTAGTTTTAGTAGAGAGCTTGTTGTCACACAAGAAAGTTATTTGTCCCTAGGCAATCGATAACTAGACCAGTAATCATTATTGCAATTTTATTTGAGGGAGAGGCATAAGCTAACATACTTTCTCTTCTTGGATCATATGCACTTATGATTGGAACTCTAGCAAGCATCCGCAAAAACTAAAGATCATTAAGGTAAAACCCAACCATAGCATTATTCCCATACGCAAACAACCTACTTACTCGGGTCTGTGTTTCTATCACTCACGCCACCCACCATAAGCAAATCATGAACATATTGCAAACCCTACAGCGGGGATCCCTCACGCTTGCGCGACACGGAGAGCACCATAGGACAACACCAATAATAAAACATGCAACTCAAACTAATCACGATCATCAATTAACCCGTAGGACAAAATGAATCTATTCAAACATCATAGTATAGCCGTACATCATTGGGAAACAATATATAACGTTGAGAAACGGTGAAAGAGGGGTTACACCACTGCATATAGGGGGGAAGAGTTGGTGATGATGGCGGTGATGATGGCGGTGAAGCTGTTGGTGTAGATTGCAGTGATGATGATGGCCCCGGTGGCGTTCCGGCGCCACCCAGAGAGAGGGGGAGAGAGAGCCCCCCTTCTTCTTCTTCCTTGACCTTCTCCCTATATGGGAGAAGGGTTTCCCCTCAGGTCCATGGCCTCCATGGCATGGGAGGGGCGAGAGCCCCTCTGAGATTGCATTTGTCTCTCTGTCTCTCTCTGTTTCGGCGTTCCCTGATTCTACCCTTTCACCGTTTCTTAAATTCCCGGAGATCCGTAACTCCAATTGGGCTAAATTTTGGACACGATTTTTATACGGATATTGGCTTTCTTGCGGTGAAAGAAGGGCACCAACTGCCTTACGGGGTGGCCACGAGGGCCCAGGGCGCGCCACCTGCCTGGTGGCCCCCTCGGGCATCGTCTCACATTGATTCTTCTTCCCAAAAATCACATATATTCCAAAAAAATCTCCGTCAGTTTTTATCCCGTTTGGACTCTGTTTGATATTGATTTTCTGCGAAACAAAAAACATGCAACAAATAGGAACTGGCACGGGGCACTGGATCAATATGTTAATCCCAAAAATAGTATAAAAAGTTGCCAAAAGTATATGAAAGTTGTATAATATTGGCATGGAAAAATCAAAAATTATAGATACGATGGAGACGTATCAGCATCCCAAAGCTTAATTCCTGCTCGTCCTCGAGTAGGTAAACGATAAAAAAAGATAATTTTTGATGTGGAATGCTACCTAGCATAATCTTGATCATGTAATCTAATCATGTCATGAATATTAAGACACGAGTGACTCAAAGCAATAGTCTATCAGTTGACATTAAGATAATAATACTTCAAGCATACTAATAAAGCAATCATGTCTTTTCAAAATAACATGGCCAAAGAAAGTTATCCCTATAAAATCATATAGTCTGGCTATGCTCCATCTTCACCACACAAAATATTCAAATCATGCGGCACAATCCCGATGACAAGCCAAGCAATTATCAAACCTTTTCAACTTTCATGCAATACATGAGCGTGAGCGATGGACATAGCACTATAGGTGGAATAGAATATGATGATGGAGGTTGTGTGGAGAAGACAAAAAGGAGAAAGTCTCAGACTGACGCAGCTAATCAACGGGCTATGGAGATGCCCATCAATTGATGTCAATGCGAGGAGTAGGGATTGCCATGCAATGGATGCACTAAGAGCTATAAGTGTATGAAAGCTCAAACTGGAAACTAAGTGGGTGTGCATCCAACTTGCTTGCTCATGAAGACCTAGGGCATTGGAGGAAGCTGATACGTCCATTTTGCATCATGCTTTTATATCAATTTTTATCGCATTATGGGCTGTTATTACACATTATGTCACACTACTTATGACTATTCTCTCTTATTTTACAAGGTTTACATGAAGAGGGGGAATGTCGGCAGCTAGAATTCTGGGCTAGAAAAGGAGCAAATATTAGAGACCTATTCTGCATAGCTCCAAAAGTCCTGACACTTCACGGAAGTCATTTTTGGAATTAATAAAAAATACTGAGCAAAGAGAGTACCAGAGGGGGCCCACACCCTGGCCACGAGGGTGGGGGCGCGCCCTACCCCCTGGGCACGCCCCCTGCCTCATGGGCCCCCTGGCAGGCCTCCGGTGCCCATATTGTGCTATATGAAGTCTTTTACCCTGAAAAAAAAATCATAAGCAAGCTTTCGGTAGGAAACTCCGCCGCCACGAGGCGGAACCTTGGCGGAACCAATCTAGGGCTCCGGCAGAGCTGTTCTGCCGGGGAAACTTCCCTCCGGGAGGGGGAAATCATCACCATCGTCATCACCAATGACCCTCTCATCGGGAGGGGGTCAATCTCCATCAACATCTTCACCAGCACCATCTCATCTCAAACCTAGTTCATCTCTTGTATCCAATCTTTATATCCAAACCTCAAATTGGTACCTGTGGGTCGCTAGTAGTGTTGATTACTCCTTATAGTTGATGCTAGTTGGTTTATTTGGTGGAAGATCATATGTTCAGATCCTTTATGAATATTAATACCCCTCTGATTATGAACATGGATATGCTTTGTGAGTAGTTATGTTTGTTCCTGAGAACATGGGATAAGTCTAGCTATAAGTAGTCATGTGAATTTGGTATTCGTTCGATATTTTGATGAGATGTATGTTGTCATCCCTCTAGTGGTGTCATGTGAACGTCGACTACATGACACTTCACCATTGTATGGGACTAGAGGGAGGCCTTGGGAAGTAATAAGTAGATGATGGGTTGCTAGAGTGACAGAAGCTTAAAGCCTAGTTTATGTGTTGCTTCGTAAGGGGCTGATTTGGGTCCATAAGTTTCATGCTATGGATATGTTTACCTTAATACTTCTGTTGTAGTTGCGGATGCTTGCAATGGGGGTTAATCATAATTGGGATTCTTGTCCAAGTAAGGACAATGCCCAAGCACTGGTCCACCCACATATCAAATTATCAAAGTACTGGACGCGAATCATATGACCGTGATGAAAACTAGCTTGACGATAATTCCCATGTGTCCTCGGGAGCGCTTTCCTTCATATAAGAGTTTGTCCAGGCTTGTCCTTTGCTACAAAAAGGATTGGGACATCTTTCTGCACCTTATTTACTTTATTTACTTGCTACCCTCTACAAATTACCTTATCACAAAACTATCTGTTACCGACAATTTCAGTGCTTGCAGAGAATACCTTACTGAAAACTGCTTATCATTTCCTTGTGCTCCTCGTTGGGTTCGACACTCTTACTTATCAAAAAGGATACGATAGATCCCCTACACTTGTGGGTCATCAAGACTCTTTTCTAGCGCCGTTGCCGGGGAGTGAAGCGCCTTTGGTAGGTGGAATTTGGTAAGGAAAATTTTATATAGTGTGCTGAAATTTACTGTCACTTGTTACTATGGAACATAATCCTTTGAGGGGCTTGTTCGGGGTATCTTCACCCTGACCAGTAGAGCAAAGAGTTGCTCCTCAACCTACTGAACCTACTGAAAATGTTTACTTTGAAATTCCTTTGGGTATGATAGAGAAACTGCTAGCTAATCCTTTTGCAGGAGATGGAACATTACATCCCGATTTGCATTTAATCTATGTGGATGAAGTTTATGGATTATTTACGCTTGCACGTATGCCCAAGGATGTTATCAAGAAGAAGGTTTTCCCTTTATCTTTGAAGGGAGATGCATTGACATGGTATAGGCTATGTGATGATATGGGATCATGGGACTATAAGCGATTGAAATTGGAATTTCACCAGAAGTTTTATCCTATGCATCTTGTCATCATGATCGTAATTATATTATATAATTTTTGACCTCACGAAGGAGAAAGCATCGATCAAGCTTGGGGGAGGCTTAAGTCAATGTTATATTCATGCCCCAATCATGAGCTCTCAAGATAAATGATTATTCAAAAAAATTATGCTCGGCTTTCTCTCAGTAATCGCTCCATGCTCAATACTTCTTGTATTGGATCTTTTATGATGAAGACTATTGAATTCAAATGTGATTTATTGGAAAGAATTAAACGCAACTCTGAAGATTGGGACCTCGATGAAGGTATGGAGTCAGGTATAACACCTAAGTTAGATTGTGTTAAATCTTTTATGGATACTGATGCTTTTCGTGAATTTAGCACTAAATATGGACTTGACTCTAAGATAGTAGCTTCCTTTTGTGAATCCTTTGCTACTCATGTTGATCTCCCTAAGGAGAAGTGGTTTAAATATAATCCTCCCATTGAAGTAAAAGTAGTTTCACCTATTAAAGTTGAAGAAAATATTATCACTTATAATGATCCTGTTGTTCCTACTACTTATGTTGAGAAACCACCTTTCCCTGTTAGAATAAAGGATCATGCTAAAGTTTCAACTGTAGTCAACAAAAGTAATATTAGGACACACAAACCCCCTGAGCAATTTAAAGTTGAACCTAATATTGTTATGGTTAAAGATCTCTTGGCCGATAATATTGATGGGCATGTTATTTACTTCTGTGATGAGACTGCTAGAATTGCTAGACTTGATACTAAAAATAAACATAGACCTGTTGTAGGCATGCCTGTTATTTGTGTTAAAATAGGAGATCATTAATATCATGGCTTATGTGATATGGGTGCTAGTGCAAGTGCAGTACCTCATTCCTTATACAAAGAAATTATGCATGATATTGCACTTGCTGAGATAGAAGATATCGATGTTACCATTAAGCTTGCCAATAGAGATACTATTTCACCGATTGGGATTGTTAGAGATGTTGAAGTATTGCGTGGGAAGGTTAAATATCCTGCTAATTTTCTTGTTCTTGGTTCCCCACAAGATAGCTTTTGTCCCATTATATTTGGTAGACCCTTCTTGAATACTGTTAATGCTAAGATAGATTGCATTAAGGATGTTGTTTCTGTTGGTTTAGGTGATATGTCTCATGAGTTTAATTTTGCTAAATTTCATAGACAACCCCGTGATGAAGAATTTCCTCGTGAAGATGAAATAATTGGTCTTGCTTCTATTGTCGTGCCTCCCACTGATCCTTTAGAACAATATTTTCTAGACTATGAAAATGATATGTTTATGAATGAAAGAAGGGAAATAGATGAAGTATTCCTTAAACAGGGACCTATTCTGAAACACAACTTGCCTGTTGAAATCCTAGGGGATCCTCCTCCACCCAAGGGTGATCCCATGTTTGAGCTTAAACCATTGCTTGATACTCTTAAATATGCTTATCTTGATGAAAAGAAGATATATCCTATTATTATTAGTGCTAACCTTTTAGAGCATGAAGAAGAGAGATTATTAAAAACTCTAAAGAAGCATCGTGCTGCTATTGGATATACTCTTGATGATCTTAAGGGCATTAGTCCCACTCTATGTCAACACAAAATAAATTTGGAGAAAGATGCCAAACCAGTTATTGATCACCAACGACGGCTAAATCCTAAGATGAAAGAAGTGGTAAGAAAGGAAATATTAAAGCTCCTTGAAGCAGGTATAATTTATCCCGTTGCTGATAGTCAGTGGGTAAGCCCTGTCCATTGTGTCCCTAAGAAGGGAGGTATTACTGTCGTTCCTAATGATAAAGATGAATTGATTCCGCAAAGAATTATTACGGGTTATAGGATGGTAATTGATTTCCGCAAATTAAATAAAGGTAATAAAAAGGATCATTACCCCTTGCCTTTTATTGATCAAATGCTAGAAAGATTATCCAAACATACACATTTTTGCTTTCTAGATGGTTACTCTGCGTTCTCTCAAATACCTGTGTCAGCTGATGATCAAGCAAAGACCATGTTTACTTACCCTTTCGGTACTTCTGCCTATAGATGTATGCCTTTTGGTTTATGTAATGCACCTGCTACCTTTCAAAGATGCATGATGGCTATATTCTTTGACTTTTGTGAAAAGATTTGTGAGGTTTTCATGGATGATTTTTCCGTTTATGGATCCTCTTGTGATGATTGCTTGAGCAACCTTGATCGAGTTTTGGAGAGATGTGAAGAAACTAATCTCGTTTCGAATTGGGAGAAGTGCCACTCTATGGTTAAGGAAGGTATTGTCTTGGGGCATAAAATTTCTGAAAGAGGCATTGAAGTTGATAAAGCTAAAGTTGATGCTATTGAAAAGATGTCGTGTCCTAAGGACATCAAAGGTATAAGAAGGTTTCTGGGTCATGCCGGTTTTTATAGGAGGTTTATTAAGGACTTCTCAAAAATTTCTCGGCCTCTGACTAATCTATTACAAAAACATATTCCTTTTGTCTTTGATGATGATTGTGTAGAGGCATTTGAAATACTTAAGAAAGCTTTGATTTCTGCACCTATTCTTTAGCCACCTGATTGGAATTTACCTTTTGAAATTATGTGTGATGCTAGTGATTATGCTGTAGGTTCTGTTCTAGGGCAAAGAGTTGATAAGAAATTAAATGTTATTCAATATGCTAGTAAAACTCTAGACAATGCCCAGAGAAATTATGCTACTACTGAAAAAGAATTTTTAGCAATTGTTTTTGCTTGTGATAAGTTCAGATCTTATATTGTTGATTCTAAAGTAACTATTCACACTGATCATGCTACTATTAGATGGGTTCTACTGCTAAACCTAGACTTATTAGATGGGTTCTACTGCTACAAGAATTTGATTTGCATATTATTGATAGAAAGGGAGCTGAGAATCTCGTTGCAGACAACTTGTCTAGGTTAGAGAATGTTCTTGATGACCCACTACCTATTGATGATAGCTTTCCTGATGAACAACTAGCTATCATAAATGCTTCTTGTACTGCTCCATGGTATGCTGATTATGCTAATTACATTGTTGCTAAATTTATACCACCTAGTTTCACATACCAGCAAAATAAAAGGTTTTTCTATGATTTAAGACATTACTTTTGGAATGACCCACACCATTATAAAGAAGGAGTAGATGGTGTTATTAGACATTGTGTACCTGAGCATGAACAGGAACAAATCCTATGTAAGTGTCACTCCAAAGCTTATGGAGGACACTATGCTGGAGATATAGCTGCACATAAGGTATTGCAATCCGGTTTTTATTGGCCTACTCTCTTCAAGGATGCCCGTAAGTTTGTCTTGTCTTGTGATGAATGTCAAAGAATTGGTAATATTAGTAGACGTCAGGAAATGCCTATGAATTATTCACTTGTTATTGAACCATTTGAAGTTTGGGGCTTCGATTATATGGGACTGTTTCCTTCCTCTAATGGGTATACATATATTTTAGTTGCTGTTGATTACGTTACTAAGTGGGTAGAAGCTATTCCAACTAGTAGTGCTGATCATAACACCTCTATTAAGATGCTTAAAGAAGTTATTTTTCTGAGGTTTGGAGTCCCTGGATATTTAATGACTGATGGTGGTTCACATTTTATTCATGGTGCCTTTCATAAAATGCTTGATAAGTATGATGTTAATTATAGAATTGCATGTCCATATCACCCGCAGTCTAGTGGTCAAGTAGAATTGAGTAACAGAGAGCTCAAATTAATTTTGCAAAAGACTGTTAATAGATCTAGAAAGAATTGATCCAAGAAACTTGATGATGCATTATGGGTTTATAGAACTGCATATAAAAATCCTATGGGTATGTCTCTATATAAAATGGTATATGGAAAAGCATGTCACTTACCTCTCGAACTAGAACATAAGGCATACTGGGCCATTAAAGAGCTCAATTATGATTTCAAACTTGCCGGTGAGAAGAGGTTATTTGACATTAGCTGACTTGATGAATGGAGAACCCAGGCCTATGAGAGTGCCAAGCTTTTTAAAGAAAAAGTTAAAAGATGGCATGACAAAAGGATACAAAAACGTGAGTTTAATGTAGGTGATAATGTATTGATATACAACTCTCGTTTAAGATTTTTTGCAGGCAAACTCCTCTCTAAATGGGAAGGTCCTTACGTCATCGAGGAGGTCTATCGTTCCAGTGCCATAAAAATCAACAACTTCGAAGGCACAAATCCGAGGGTGGTGAACGGTCAAAGAATCAAACATTATATCTTAGGTAATCCCATAAATGTTGAAACCATTTTTATTGAAACGCAACCCCGGAGGAATACATAAGAGACACTTTCCAGAACATTTCAGCCTCAAAAAGGAATAGGTATGTGGTACGGTACGTAAACCGACTCCAAAATAGTTCTAATGGCAATTTTTCTCCGTTTTGGAATATTGAAGAAAATAGGAAAATAAGAAGTAGTCCGGGAAGGACACGAGGCTTCCACGAGGGTGGAGGGCGCGCCCCCTGCCTCGTGGGCACCTCATGCGCTCTCCGGACTCCGTTTTCTTGCACGATACTTCTTTTGGTCGGTAAAAATTCATTATATAATCTCCTGAAGGTTTTGACCACCATACCACGGAAATATCTTCTATCTTTGTTTCGAGTTGTTTCTGCTGCAGATTTAGAGCAAGATGTCTTCTCAAGAGTTAGTCGGGGAGAGTCGGGTGTTTCATCCGACACCGGGGCCAAGAGCAAACAGCAATGCTGACCACTTTGCGCCATCAACTGAGGAAGAGATGGAGGGCGATTTGAAAAGGATAGATGCGATGGAGGTGGATGAAGGAGTTACTTCTCGTTTCCGAGCGGGATTCACTATGGGGGAACTACAGAGCTCGGCTATTCCAAACTCACTCATCCCTTCCAATGTTAGATTTCTTTCTTATGAAAATATGAAAAAGAGTGTTACTAGTTCTCCCGCAGCTATGCAACATCCTTGGGTGAAGGGAGCTTTAGCCGTCACAGGCAAGCTCCGTAAGAAAATAATGTACCTCAAACAGCAAGTCAATAAGCTCGAAGAAGAGAATCGTATCGTGAGGGGCATCATCGCCAAAAATATCACATCACCACCCCCGAAGAAGGAGACATAATCACATGGGTATGGGTACTCCCCTTGGCAACTGCCAAGCTTGGGGGAGTGCCCCGGTATCATATCACCATCACTTTTATCTTTATCGTTTTTCTTAGTTTGATCCTTTTGATAATATCTTGATCCAGTAGAATAAAGTTTTAGTATGATCTAGTTGTGAGTTTTGCTTTATGATCCTTCTATGTAATCAAGTCCGTGAGCTATATATAATAAAGATTAGTGTTGAGTCAAGGGCTTGATTATCTTGCTATGATCTTAACGGAATAAAATAAAAGAGAAGAAATAAAGAGATCATATGGATCTTATGGAGAGTAATGAGCTCACATATAAAGAGTATGATGAATAAAAGTTGTTGAGAGTTGACAAACATAGTTCTGGTCATCGTTGCAATTAATAGGAAGTAATAAAGAAAGAGAGGTTTTCACATATAAATATACAATCTTGGACATCTTTTATAATTGTGAGTGCTCATTAAAGTATGATATGCTAAGAGTCGACGTTGGACAAGGAAGACAATGTAATGGGTTATGTTTTCTTACATTTGAGATAAATTATATTGTCATGGATCGTCCAACATGTTGAGCTTGCCTTTCCCTCTCATGCTAGCCAAGTTCTTTGCACCAAGTAGAAATACTACTTGTGCTTCCAAATATCCTTAAACCCAGTTTTGCCATGAGAGTCCACCATACCTACCTATGGATTGAGTAAGATCCTTCAAGTAAGTTGTCATTGGTGCATGCAATAAGAATTGCCCTCTAAATATGTATGACTTATTAATGTGGAGAAAATAAGCTTTATACGATCGTGTGATGTGGAAGAAATAAAAGCGACGGACTGCATAATAAAGGTCCATATCACAAGTGGCAATATAAAGTGACGTTCTTTTGCATTAAGATCTTGTGCATCCAACCATAAAAGCGCATGGCAACCTCTGCTTCCCTTTGCGAAGGTCCTATGTTTTACTTTTATCTTCTACCTTATATAAGAGTCATGGTGATCTTCACCTCTCCTTTTTATATTTTATCCTTTGGCAAGCACAATGTGTTGGAAAGATCCTGATATATATGGCTAATTGGATGTGGGTTTGCATGAACTATTATTGTTGACACTACCCTTGAGGTAAAAACTTGGGAGGCAACACTATAAGCCCCTATCTTTCTATGTGTCCGATTAAAACTCCATACCCATAAGTATTGCGTGAGTGTTAACAATTGTGAAAGACTAAATGATAGCTGAGTATGTGGACTTGCTAAAAAGCTCTTATATTAACTCTTTCCTATGTTATGATAAATTGCAGTTGATTCAATGACTGCGATTATAGTTTGTTAGTTTTCAATGAAGTTTCTAATTCATACTTGAGTATGTGGTTGAATTGTTACTTTAGCATAAGAGATCATATAACATTATATATATATATATATGTTGTTGTTCTAAGAATGATCATGATGCCCTCATGTCCGTATTTTATTTTATCGACACCTCTATCTCTAAACATGTGGATATATTTTTCGATTTCGGCTTTCGCTTGAGGACAAGCGAGGTCTAAGCTTGGGGGAGTTAATACGTCCATTTTGCATCATGCTTTTATATCGATATTTATCGCATTATGGGCTGTTATTACACGTTATGTCACAATATTTATGCCTATTCTCTCTTATTTTACAAGGTTTACATGAAGAGGGTGAATGCCGGCAGTTGGAATTTGTCACACCCTAGCTAGTCTATGCATTAGAGTGTGCATCATGTTCACTTTCATCAGAAACTTGAAATGGGGAAGGCAGAACCCCCAGCACCCTCCTGAAATCAACTAGGTTTACTAAAAATAATTTCAATGAACCTGAAACGCCCTTCTAAAATGTTCACCCTCTTTGCCTTGGGTTAGAACCTCTGGGAAAATAGGTGCACATTTTTCTAGGTCAACAGAAGGTCATTGATTTAAATCATAAATATTTGAATTTGGGCATTTAAATGCTATAAAATAATTCAAATGCTCAAATAATTCTGGAAATAAATGTTTGCTGTTAGGAATAATCCCAACAGAGCCCACAATTATTTCCAGCATTTTAGAAAGTGCCTAGGTATTTTAAATAAAGCCATAAAGCTACAGAAAAATAGAAAAGGAAACAAAAATCAAAAAAGGGAGAGGGAGAAGGCCACCTGGGCCTTACCTGGCGCCACCCACCAGGCCTAACTCCTGTTCTGGCCCAGCCCACCAGGGGCTCCCCGGTCTTCTTCCTCCTTCGACAGTAGGCAGAGGGCGTGTGCCCGCGGCGCGCCGGCACGCGCGCGCCACCTCCACCCTGCCTGCCTGCGTCCTCGACGCTCTGGACGTCCCCAACGACGCCACGCACCCCTCGAACCCCCTCGCTCACTCTCTCATCCCCATCCCCTCGCCTGTCTCTCTCCCTCTAGCTCAACCGAGCGCAGCCGCAGCCGCACCGCCGACGTAGCCACGGCCACCGTGCTCCCCTTGCCTCCCCACCTTGTCTGCAAGCTCCGCCATCGTCCACCGCTTTGCTCCACCCTGGCCCCGATCGTTGGGACGGCCTGCATCACCGACTGATTCATCTTCTTCCTCCTCGGGTCGCCGGAGATCCCCTCGCTGCCCCGCTTCGCTCCGGTGCTTCCCCGAGCACGCTAGGCTTCTCTGTGAGTTCACCGTGAGCTTCTCCGTCGATCCCCACCTTCCCCTTGCTCATTTGCGCCCTATAGCTCCATTTTCCACCACGGCCGAAGCTCACCGGCGCCGTGCCTCGTCGCCGTCGTGGCCAGGGCCACCGTGGCTTGAAGCCGGGCACACCACCGTGCTCAGCGCAGTCCCAGGAGCCTAACGCACCACACCCCGCGCTTCGCCGTGCCCCGTAGCGTCGGATTCAACCACGCCCGAACTCCGGCGACCGCCAAGGTCGTCGCCGGCGTCGATTCTGGCCACCTCGCGCCCTCCCACTGCCACCGCTGGATGCGCGCGAGCCCCAGCTCGCCGTAGAACCCAACCACGTCGCAATTGGTGCCCTGTGGGCGATTTCCGCAGCGCGCCATTGCATCTGGCCTCGCCGGCAGGTTTTGACCCGCTGACCGGCGAGGTTGACCTACTGACGTGGGTTGACCTCCCCCCTCTCTCTCACCGACATGCGGGCCCCGCCGACTAATTACCCTGTTAGTGCTAACTAAATAGGTTAGTTTAATTAGTATAGTCACTGACTAGTGGGCCCTGCCAGTTAATTAGGCTAACTAAACGTAGTTAGTGCACAGAGACACTGACCAGTGGGCCCCGCCAGTCAGGCTTGACCTGGTTGGCGCCTTTGACCTGCTAACGTCACCCTGACGCATTGCTGACGCAGTAATTGTTTTTCTGGAATTATTTTTATTCAGGAAATTCCAGAAAATAGTTCAAACTTCAAAAATTCATAGAAATTCAACCGTAGCTCCAAATGAGATAAATTATATATGAAAAATTATCAGAAAAATTCAATCTATCCATCTGTAATGGTTTCATGCATGACAAAACAAGTTTACCTTGCTGTTTAAGCATAATAAGGTAATGCACTATAAATGCCATGTTTAATGAGCTAATATTTGAATCTTTGATTCAAATGAGTTCATCCCCTTCTATTTTAGCTTGCATTAGGCCAAGACACAATCATATTGCCATGTCATAGCATGCATCATATTGTTGCACATCGTCATGTGTTGATTGTGTTCCGATGTGTTCTTCGTGGTAGGTTCTGCCTCCGAGGATATTCATGAGTATCCAACTGAAGGGCAGTATCCCGCTACCACTCCATCAGGCAAGCAACCATTGATCATTCCGATACAAACCCATATTCTCGCCTCTCCTCTTGTTTACTGCATTAAGACAACGCGATTCAAACTGCTGTGTGCTACGGTAGTTGAACCCTTATCCTCTGCATGACATGTCATTGCCACAGTAACTAGATGAAACCCACTAGCATGTGTAGGAGTTTATTGAGCCATGTATGTGATTCCTACCTTGCTATGCCTGCTATGCTTAGAGTTGTGTCAGGTCTGGTTCATCTGGGTGATGGGCTAGAGTGAAATGCTTATGTCGGTAATATGAGGGATGTGTTGAACATGTTTTGGTAAAGGTATCGATGAGAGGCCATGTAGGAGTACATGGTGGGTTGTTTCATTGAGGCCGTCCATAAGAACCGAGATCTGTATGTGTGATTTAAGATGCAGTTACTACCGTACATTGGGCCCGAAATCAATGGACCCTCTCGGCTTCTTAGTCACCCTAGTACTCTGTCCAGGAGTTGCAATTAGTTTCTGGTGTTTGTAGGTTATGTGTTGGCGGCCGTGCGTAGCGCTGACCCTAGGGGTGGGCTATGTTGCGGTAGATACACCATGGCCGGGTGTACCGAGTCACCCGTTTGGTGTCTCGGGAACCCTGTTCACATCGTTCGGGGCCGTATGTGGAAACCTCGGCCGGACTCCCTGCAGATGGAACCTGGATAGGCGATAAACCTGGACTAGGGACTTAGGTGTTTAGGTAGGCCGTGGCCGACACCCTCGCTGGGCTTCCGCTTGAAGGTTGCCGAGTACATGTCGTGTAGACGGCGGTAAGCGGTGAAAGCGTGTATGACGAAGTACACCCCTGCAGGGTATAAAACTATTCGAATAGCCGCGTCCACGGTGAAGGACTACTTGGTTGCCTATACAGTTCATAGACAAGTTAATGGATACTACTAAAAGACTCAAGATAAGTGTGAGTACCGAGGATGGCCCTCTCGCAGGATGACGAGGGAGGATCCCCGGTGGAGTATTGTGTTGGTGAGTAGTGGACTCATGTGCGAAAACTATTTTACTAGAGAGGTTCCGTAGGATAGCTTAGCCAAGAGTCAAAGCTGGCTTGCTGCATAACCCCACCACCTTCTTGAGAATAAGCATGTATAGTAGGTTCTAATGTAAGACTTGCTGAGTACCCTTGTACTCATGTTTGCTTATTTATTGTTTTCAGACGACAACACTGCCCCCTCCGATGGGTTTTATGTAGACCTTGACGTCGACGAGTGACTAGCCACCCAGGTGGTGATCCCGGCCATGGAGGGCCCTATGTAGATAGACAGGCTTCGAGAAGCCTTCTTTCTTTCTGGAGTCTGTACTCAGACTAGTTGCTTCCGCATGTGCTTGTATGATTGTATGACTTGAGTGTCGGGTCATGTGACCCCTATCTGTATGAACATGTTATGTATGGCTCTCTGGAGCCTTTAAATAAAGTACTTGAGTTGTAGAGTTTTGTTGTGATGCCATGTTGTATGTACTCATATCGAGCATATTGTGTGTATGATTGAAATGCTTGGTATGAGTGGGATCCGACAATCTAGTTGTTTATCCTTGGCAGCCTTTCTTATGGGGAAATGTAGTCTAGTGTTCCTCGAGCCATAGTAGTCCGCTACAGCCCGATTCACTGGAGTCCTGCTAGCCCAGCACTACTGTTCAGGACACTTGACTGGCTGGCATGTGTTTCACTTCATCCCTATGTCTGTCCCTTCGGGGAAATGTCACGCGGTGATTTCCGGAGTCCTGCCTAGCCTGCTACAGCCCGGGATCCCCGGAGTCCTGTTAGCCCAGTGCTACAGCCCGGAATCACTCGTTGATGACCGACATGTTCGATGTGATTCATGTATGCCTGTCTCCATAGGTCTGTGCCGCTTTGGGTTCACGACTAGCCATGTCGGCCCGGGTTCTCCATCATATGGATGCTAGCGACACTATCATATACGTGAGCCAAAAGGCGCAAACAGTCCCGGGCCATGGTAAGGCGACACCCGTGGGATACCGTGCGTGAGGCCGCAAAGTGATATGAGGTGTTACCGGCTAGATCGATGTGGCTTGGAATCGGGGTCCTGACAGAATTCTGGGCTGGAAAATGAGCAAATATTAGAGACCTATTCTGCACAGCTACAAAAGCCCTGAAACTTCACGGAAGTCATTTTTGGAATTAATAAAAAATACCGAGCGAAGAAAGTACCGGAAGGGGCCCACACCCTGGCCACAAGGGTGGGGGCGCGCCCTACCCCCTGGGCGCGCCCCCTGCCTCGTGGGCCCCCTGGCAGGCCTCCGGTGCCCATCTTCTGCTATATGAAGTCTTTTACCCTGGAAAAAAATCATAAGCAAGCTTTCAGTAGGAAACTCTGCCGCCACAAGGCGGAACCTTGGCGGAACAAATCTAGGGCTCCGGCAGAGCTGTTCTGCTGGGGAAACTTCCCTCCGGGAGGGGGGAATCATCACCATCGTCATCACCAACGATCCTCTCATCGGGAGGGGGTCAATCTCCATCAACATCTTCATCAGCACCATCTCATCTCAAACCCTAGTTCATCTCTTGTATCCAATCTTTGTATCCAAACCTCAGATTGGTACCTGTGGGTTGCTAGTAGTGTTGATTACTCCTTATAGTTGATGCTAGTTGGTTTATTTTGTCGAAGATCATATGTTCAGATCCTTTATGCATATTAATACCCCTCTGATTATGAACATGAATATGATTTGTGAGTAGTTACGTTTGTTCCTGAGGACATGGGAGAAGTCTTGCTATAAGTAGTCATGTGAATTTGGTATTCGTTCGATATTTTGTGAGATGTATGTTGTCATCCCTCTAGTGGTGTCATGTGAACGTCATGTGAATTTGGTATTCGTTCGTTCGATATTTTGATGAGATATTTTGATCATATGTCTAGAGGGAGGCATTGGGAAGTAATAAGTAGATGATGGGTTGCTAGAGTGACAGAAGCTTCAATCCTAGTTTATGCGTTGCTTCGTAAGGGGCTGATTTGGATCCACAAGTTTCATGCTATGGTTAGGTTTACCTTAATACTTCTGTTGTAGTTGCAGATGCTTGCAATGGGGGTTAATAATAAGTGGGATGCTTGTCCAAGTAAGGACAGTACCCGAGCACCGGTCCACCCACATATCAAATTATCAAAGTACCGAACGTGAATCATATGAACGTGATGAAAACTAGCTTGACGGTAATTCCCATGTGTCCTCGGGAGCGCTTTCCTTCATATAAGAGTTTGTCCAGGCTTGTCCTTTTCTACAAAAAGGATTGGGCCATCTTGTTTCACCTTATTTACTTTATTTACTTGCTACCCTCTACAAATTACCTTATCACAAAACTATTTGTTACCGACAATTTCAGTGCTTGCAGAGAATGCCTTACTGAAAACTGCTTATCATTTCCTTCTGCTCCTCGTTGGGTTCAAAACTCTTACTTATCGAAAAGTCTAGGATAGATCCCCTACACTTGTGGGTCATCAGAAGCCCATCGTTGGAATATACAAGCCAAGTTCTATAATGAAAATTCCCACTAGTATATAAAAGTGATAACTCAAGAGATTCTCTATGTGAATAACATGGTGCTACTTTAAAGCACAAGTGTGGTAAAAGGATAGTAACATTGCCCCCTTTTTTATTTAGGCTTCTTTGGCCTCTTTCTTTTTCTTTTTTTTCATGGGGCAATGCTCTAATAATGATGATCATCACACTTTTATTTACTTACAACTCAATATTACAACTCGATACTAGAGCAAAGATATGACTCTATATGAATGCCTCCGACGGTGTACCGTGATGTGCAATGATCTAGCTTAGCAATGACATCAAAAAACGGACAAGCCATGAAAACATCATGCTAGCTATCTTACGATCATGCAAAGCAATATGACAATAAATGCTCAAGTCATGTATATGATGATGATGGAAGTTGCATGGCAATATATCTCGGAATGGCTATGGAAATGCCATAATAGGTAGGTATGGTGGCTTTTTGAGGAAGTTATAAGGAGGCTTATGTGTGACAGAGTGTATGATATCACGGGGTTTGGATGCACCGGCGAAGTTTGCACCAACTCTCGAGGTGAGAAAGGGTAATGCACGGTACCGAAGAGGCTAGCAATGATGGAAGGGTGAGAGTGTGTATATTCCATGGACTCAACATTAGTCATAAAGAACTCACATACTTATTGCAAAAATCTATTAGTCATCGAAACAAAGTACTACGCGCATGCTCCTATGGGGATAAATTGGTAGGAAAAGACCATCGCTCGTCCCCGACCGCCACTCATAAGGAAGACAATCAATAAATACCTCATGCTCCAACTTCGTTACATAACGGTTCACCATACGTGCATGCTACGGGAATCACAAACCTCAACACAAGTATTTCTACAATGCACAACTACCCACTAGCATGACTCTAATATCACCATCTTTATATCGCAAAACTATTGCAAGGAATCAAACACATCATATTCAGTGATCTACAAGTTTTATGTAGGATTTTATGACTAACCATGTGAATGACCAGTTCCTGCCATCTCTCTAAATAGATATAAGTGAGGCAAGAGAGTTTAATTATTTCTACAAAAGATATGCCTACGCTCTAACAAATATAAGTGAAGCAAAAGAGCATTCTACAAATGGCGGTTTTCTATGTGAAGAGAAACATGCAATCCAAACTTCAAAATATATAAGTGAAGCACATGAAGCATTCTATAAAGCCATACTCAAAAGATATAAGTGAAGTGCAATGAGCATTCTATAAATCAACCAAGGACTATATCATACCAGCATTGGTGCATCAAATAAAAGTAAAAACTAAATGCAAAATACGCTCCAAGATTTGCACATATCATGTGACGAATAAAAATATAGCTCCAAGTAAAATTACCGATGATTGTTAGAAGAAAGAGTGGATGCCTTACGGGGCATCCCCAAGCTTGGTTGCTTGGGAGTCCTTCAATATTTCCTTGGGGTGCCTCGCACATCCCCAAGCTTAGGCTCTTGCCACTCCTTATTCCTTCATCCATCATGATCTCTCCCAAAACTTGAAAACTTCAATCACACAAAATTTAACAGAAAGCTCGGTAAGATCCATTAGTATAATAAAGCAAATCACTACTCTAAGTACTGTTGCAAACCAATTCATATTTTGTTTTTGCATTGTATCTACAATAATATAACTTTTCCATGGCCTAATCCATTGATAGAAATCGATAGTTTCATCAAAACAAGCAAACAATGCATCAAAAACAGAATCTGTCTTAAACAGGACAGTCTGTAGTAATCTGAACATTCACCATACCTCTGGTACTCAAACAATTCTGCCAAAATTAGGCCAGATAAAATATTTGTATAGAAAGACAGTTCAGAAAGTTTCAGAACCGTTTGATGTTCCAGTAAAAAATTTAAAATCACGCACTACAGCCAAAGTTTCTGTTCTGCACCTCACAAACCAACAAGCAATGTAAACATCCTAAAGGCAAATCTTGGCACATTATTTTTATAATACAAAGGAATTGTACAAGGTGATAATTATTTTTGTTGAAAAGTTTATGTAATCAAAGGTCACAAAGTTTCCATGGGCATGAACAAAGTTCAAGGCTAGCTCCCATTTTAACAATGCTCGTCTTTCTCACTTTCGCTTTTCTTTTTGAAAAAGTTTTAGGTTCCCCTCTTTATTCTTTTGTTTTTAGACTTTATAAAAGCACTCAACAGAAATAAATGACTCTCTAAAACTTCCGGGTTGTCTCCCTGGCAGTGCTTTCTTTAAAGCCATTAAGCTAGGCATATAGTGCTCATGTAATGGATCCACCCTGATCCCAAGGTATATCAAAGCCAATTTGAATTAGCAATGATTTGGCATTTAGTAGTGAGCACAAAGCAACATATATCAAGCAATGACGAAGTCTAACTCTCTTCCTATGCATCGACATGTCATAAAAGAACAATTCATGCACACATAGTAAAGGCCAATGCATAGTATAAACAGTTTCTTGCAATTTTATCGTGTTGGAAACATAGCGAGGTGGAGATGTAGTTCCTCTCTCATAATAATTGCAAGTAGGAGCAGCAAGCACATGCATATTACATTCATCAAAATCATCATGTACAATGGTAAAATGCAACCCATCAACATAACCCTTAATAAGAGCAAACTTCTCCGATATAGTGTAGTTTGGAGAATTCAAAAAGATAATAGGACTATTATGTGCGGGTGCAATAGCAACAATTTCATGCTTAACATAAGGAACTATAGCAAGTTCATCACCATAAGCATCATTAATATTGGCATCATGGCCACACGCATAGCAAGCATCAAGTTCATCAAAAAGGGGTATTTTAAAAGAATCAACGTGATCATAACAATCATCATAGCAATCATCCCTTGATAAGAACGAAGGGACATTAAATAATGTATGAGTTGGAGAGTTACTCTCATTAGAAGGTGGGCACGGGTAGCTAATCCGATCTTCCTCCTTTTGTTCTTCGCTCTCCTCATGATCTTTTTCATCCAATGAGCTCACAGTTTCATCAATTTCTTCTTCCATAGACTCCTGCAAAATATTAGTCTCTTCTTGGACAACGGAGGAGTCCTCAATATATGGTTCAACATAGGCATTAGAAGCATAATTATCATAACAATATTTAAGTATGGAAAAAATTTCAGATTTGTAAAGAGTAGCATCATACTTTTCAATCAAAGAAGCAATTTCATAAGCACCCTTAAAAGCAACAAATTCTTCAATTTGTTGAACATCATAGTAATTATAAACACCCATAGCATACAAAGATACGATTCCATTATCACTAAACTCACATTGGTAGTGTTTCTTAGGGTTTTTAGAACAACAAGTAACATCACATATTTCACATAAATTCCAAGCATAGCATTGCAAACGATGAATTTGATCCAGTAAAAGTTTCCCTTTTTGAGATAAGTGGTGTCGCACATAACAACCATGTTCATATAAAGATTTTCCCTCAACTAAGCTAGTTGGGGTTTCTGTCGGCGTTCTGGGAACGGGGGTCCCCAGACTTGCCTGCCTGCGGCCTACGCCGTGGCTCTGCGAGCGGGCCCATATGGCCCATCTTCACCAGCCAGGACTGAAGACCCTCGCGAGGGTCCAAGCATCGTGAGGCGAACGACACAAGACCTCCTTAGGAGTGGCCTCAGCAGGCTGGCTCGCGAGGGGCGGAGAGTTCAACGCCAGGCAAACCTCGCGAGGTTCTAGTGACGTGAGCCATGATGACCAAGGCCAGGCGGACGCCAGGCGGGCGCCGGCGCGCACAGTGTCCTTGTTTCCTCTTCGGTGCTAAGGAAGTAGGCGCAGGCGCGGAGTACCGAGGCGTCAAGCAAAGGTTTCCATATCAGTGCAACAAGACCAAGACCAGAAGGACGGCAACATGGAGGTCACCATGGAGCCCAAGACGACGTCATCACCAGAGCCTTTGACAGGCGAAGACTGCTTTTGTTAGGATAAGCTGTACTAGCTGTCCCCTTTCAAATTGGCTGTTGTTGGCTCCCTTCCCGCTCAATATTTGGGGAGAGGACCAGGGCCCCTTTAAATAGGACTAGCCAGCACCATATCTAGGGGGTCGATCGATCGGTCCGGCCAAGAGAGACCAGGACGACCACAAGTTCACCAAGCACAAGAACGCCTCTCCTCAGGAGACTGTTCTTCCCCTTGTACTATTCGTCCTCAGCCCAAGAGGCAATCCACCACACCACACTGGAGTAGGGTATTACACCACAACGGTGGCTTGAACCAGTATAAATCTTGTGTCCTTTGTGTTGTGAGTTCGTCAAGTTAGTTCGTAAGATCTTAGCTGAGCTAGGACGTGGATCTGTAGGGGGAGATCTTTGCGCACACCCTAGTGTTCGAACCTTGAGGGTTTTGCCGGAACCTGTGATCCGACATTTGGCGCGCCAGGTAGGGGTGGGCCAGAGCTTCTCTCCCGCCAGTCAATTCACCGACGCTCTACAGTTCCGATGTCCGGTGACTCAAGGACCAACGCCGACCGCTCGGCAGCCTGGCCGGCCCGGGTGACGCCACCTTCCCAGGAAGACCTCAACCCCGCGCTCCAGGCGGCATGAGCACTGCCTGACACCGCCGGGCGCGGGTGGCGCGGCCGGGCGCCGTCCACCCTCACCCCACGACAGGTGCGCGCTGCAACAAGGGCCGCAAGCCACGCCGCGGCAACGATGTCGCATAACCGGAGGTAGCAGGCAAACATGTGAGCTGCACTCACTATGGCACGGGAGCTACTACGATACCGGGTGATGGAGAGCGGCCGGGATGCACTGCTGGAACGCGTCACCGAGCTACTGGACGCCGCGGCTTCAGGAGCGCCGCCCTTCTATTCTCTGCTCACGCCGCGAGTTGTGGCCGGGTCGCATGGCGGGCCACGCCATGCCCGCGTGCCAGAGGCGCACCACCAGGCTTCATGGAAACCGGCGCGACCAACGGGGCTGCACGCCCACTCGCGCTCGCGCCACCTTTGCTGGGTGCGGGCACGAGCGCTGCTACCTACGGTCCGGGCAGGATGCAACCCTACCATCCTCAAGGCTGCACGCTGGGTCGGGCGACGTGGAGCGTGGGGCACTACGGAGAGGTCTTTGAGGCGGCGGCCTCGGAGGCCTACGTGCCCCGCATGGTCGACCAGGAGTATGTGCCGGAAGACGACCCTGGCTCGCTCCTTGAGCCGGGCTGGGAGGAGGAGGCGCTAAAAGCCGGCGCCTTTCATGACCCCTCCGGGAGCCTCGCCAACTGCGCCGAGCACAACTGCTACAAGGTACCACTAATTCCTTAGGAGCAGGCTTACGCTAACCATGGTACGCAGGGGGGTCAGGTCGCAGCAGCAGATGGTGGTCCCGGCTCGTCGGCCTCCCTCCCGCCAGGGGGGCACGCTGGGGGCTGCAGGAAGGAAGCTGGGACGAAGCCCCTCCTCAGCACCGCGCGGAACAAGGTGTCCCTCGGAGGTAGGCCCTCTGCCGGGGAGCTGCTTCAAAGCCTACCCCCAGCAGAGGACCCGTGGTCGCGGAGGGCGCCGCTGGCGTCCCCTCTGCCCTCGTTGGTGTCGTCCTGGTCTCCGGTCATCCCGACGGTGGTAGGGGGCGGCATAAGGTGGGGCCCTCGTCTGGCGATATGAAGTAAGGCTCGCGCGTGTGAAGATCGCCGCCCATGACACTCTCACGTAATAACGAGTGGGGCTGTAAATGCCCCGGAGTCTCAGGAATGCCGCCCTCGGGCCTCGGGGGCTCCCTCCCACATCCTTGTGGCAACACCTAGCTCCGCTCTAGTGAGAAGACTTGAAGACAAGAAGACTAGACTAGGTGCCGAACGCGGCCATTTGCTTTGGGTCCCTTTTTTGTAGCCTTGCCTTATGGATTTGGATTCGAGTTGAAGTTGAATTGTCATTGATGCGCGCGGGGGGTGCCTTTTCTTGTTCGAGCGATTTCTTGTTGTTTGGTTCTTGCCTTATTTCGGAGTTCGCACCTACTGCTTCCACCTCGCGGGACCCTCGCGAGCGGGGCTAAGCAAGACGTACACGCGCCACACGCGTGCCGCAGCCCCTCGGGTGTCTCGGCGAGTTCCTCCGGAGCTTCCAACCTCACGAGCCGGTTTAGGCTTGCCCAGGCTAAGGTAAACCGCAACAACAACTTCGCCCCTAGGCACGTGGGTCCACAAACATACATATTCAACTCGACCTAACAAGATAAAGGCAGTAGCACATTTACAAGAGGGGCTTCCCCTCCAAAAAAATGCTCTTACAACTTCAAGGGCTATGCCCGAGCTTCTGTGTGCATGACAAATAGCTGGGAAGCACGGGATCAGTCGGACATGTCACACACCACATCCCCCGGACCGCCCTTAGACGCGTCGCTGGCATCGCCGCCACCATCGCTGGCATCGCTGCCAGCATCGATGGCATCACTATCACCTCCACCAGCGCAGCCATCACCGTCGTCGACCACATCGCCCGCGTCTGCCGCGACCACCACCCCATCATCGTCAGAAGTGAAGGCCCTAGCCAGCGCGTCCACATTGTCTTCCACCCATCGCGACAGGTCGCCCCGGATGGCCTCGGGTACGAGAGCGATGGCGGCATCAAAGTCGAAGTTGGGGTCGGTGTTCTGGAGATGATGAAGACTCGGGAGAACGCACGTCTGAGCAGGTCGCGGCTCCTCTCTTTGACAAGTTGGCGAGCCCTCTCGGAACGGCTCTCCAGGCGCGTCAGCACGTCGGCGAAGAAGCGGAAGTGGTAGGCGTAGTCATTCGCATGGGGATGAGGAGCATTCTCATCGCAGATATGGCCCAGCGCGGTGTTGGCCCTATTCCTAAGGTCCTGGAGCATGGGGGCGTGCACACGCTCCAACGTCCACCCCTGAAGCACTTCTTCCTTGTTCTGCCGCGCGATGGACTCGGCGTCGGTGACCCGCTGCCGAAGAGGGAGCAGCTCGGCGCGGGCGGAAGCTAGCCCAGCTTGCACCGAGGCCAGGGCGGTTGCGGCGGCCTCCTCGCGCCGCTCCACCTCGACCAACCTGGACTTGAGGGCAGCAGTCCTACCAGCGGCCCTAGCTTCCACGTGCTTCAGCTTTAGGTCGTACTTGCTCTCGAGATCCGCGCGAGCCTCGGCCACCCGGTGATTGACCTCCTCCTGGGCCCTGGCCTCGCTCGCGCCGACGTCATCCTCCGCCTGAGCAACCTGGCGCTCCCTCGTCTCCAGCCGTTCGAGCTCAAGGCTATGCTCCACGGCTTCTAGCGCCAGCGCCTCCTCATGCTTCCGGATCTCTTCCTCCTTGGTGGGCATACCCTCAACAATGGAAGGGCAGCCCTGCATGCCTCCACTTGCTTATCCAAGACGGCGCTCCAGGCTTGGAGCTCCCACGCGCGCTTCTCCGCGGCCTCGCGACGGCTGTCAGCTTCCGAGCCTCTTCCAGAGCTCGGGAGCAGGCCTCACGGGAGGCTGCGAGGGAAGCCTCGGCCTTCGCATTATCAAGCTCATGCTAGTGGTGCCCGAGGTTGATGGCCACCTTCAGCTTATGCCGCTCCTCCACCAACCATAGACCCTCGGCCACGAGGCGCGCGTCCACATCCATGAGCTCTTCACCAAGTCGGTTCATGGCGCCCATCGCCTCCTGAAAGAGCTCGTGGCAAACGGCACTCCTTTCTCGTGCCGACTCGAGCATGCTGCTGACTTCATCCTCCGCGGCGGGGACCGCGGATGGGGCCTAAAGTGGCTCACCCCCTTTTAGTAGGGGGCTGGGGGCCGACATCCACCCATTTGCGGGACGGGCCTCACGAGGGGCCCGAACGAGTGAAGGCCCGCTGCTTGAAGAAGACCCCAGGATCGAAGCCAACCAGTCGTCGTCCACGACCAGGGGAGGAACCCTTGGCATGCTTGCTGTGCTTCGAGCAATGCCGCGAAGAAAAGACAATGAAGGCGCGAGCTCGAGACACCTTGTCGATGGGCCGGCTTCCCCGGTTGACTCCACACCATGAGCAGAGCGCGGGCTTGAAGTGCTCGAGCCTAGCAGGAGAAGCAAGGTGAGAGGATGCTGCTCCTCAGGAGATCTTGCGGCCTTGGCGGAAGGAATCCTAAAGGGATATCGTCAGGAAGGGAAGCAGTACGCGAGGAATCACCAAGATAAGGTACTTAATCATCAACGGCGATGTACTTTCTCCGCTTTAACGGCCCGATGGTGCCGCTGCTTGGGGACTCCTTCCTCTGGCAGAGCTCTTCAAAGTCCATGCAGAGCCGACCGAAGCGCTGGACATGGCGGCCAACACGAGGTGCAACAGGAAAAGTGCTCGAAGGGGCAGTCTCAGGAGCGCCAGGCTGAGGGGAGCCATCAGGCCCTGCCTCATAGCCACATGTCGAGGTCTCAAGAGCCCCGACCTTGGGAGACGTGGACTGCGTCGCCTCCTCAACCACCGCCCTAGGGCAAGAGTCGCGAGTTCCTGAGGACGACGCCTGAGGAGCCCTGGGCGGCATTAGCATCCCGACACCTTCGCCATCAGCCCCCAGCGGTGCTCGCCCCGCTGCATCCACACTTGGGGCGAGCTTGGCGCCAGCAGCAGGAAGAGGAACCACGATGATGGGGTTCTCACGACGCCCCACGAGGCCGACTGGACGCAGCCCCCACTCATCAAAGGCGGGCATCTGCTCCATGAATGTCGCCTTGTTCAAGTAGCGGTATAGAAGGCAACTCTTCCTCGGCATGTCATCAGGCAGCAGAACACCCGTCAGGACAGCGAGCACTGTTCGCCGCGCCTCGCGAGGGAGCCCAGACTCCTGAAGTCTCATGTGGTCCTTGCTGTTGAGCAAGGCCCACATCGGTTGAGAGTGGCGCTAAAGCGGGGCGATCCAGCGTCGGATGAACTCCTTCACCACCATAAGCACAATCACATCAAGATCCTTGAGCCACCTCAGCCTGAGCCAGACAGGGCCAAGGCGCGGATCGGTAAGCCTTTGATGGCACCAACCGGAGCTGGGAATAGCGAGCGCTGACGGAGAAGAGAGCAGGGGGCTGAGCACTCCGACATCAACAAATACCCACCATGTCCGAAACCCGCTTGTGGATGGTGGGAGCTCGAAGTCAATCCCCGCGCCGGCCGTCGCTGCCACGGCCTGAAAGCTCAGACATCCTGAGCTGTGTTGAGGATCAATCAGGTGCAGCGAAAAGAAGTGGCGCAGAAGGGCCACTGAAGGGGTAATGCCTATCATGGCCTCGCAAACAAAGGCGAAGACAGCGAGGAGGGTCACTGATTGACGATCAAGGCGCAGCATATGGATCTGATAATGCGCAAGCACAACATTGAGTAAGGTGGAGAAAGGAGGGACCAAGCCGGCCCAAAGGGCGTCGATGAAGAAGGGGACCTCAGTGGCCGCCCGGTCAATGTGAGCATGAGACGCAGGCCAAGCCACCATCTTTCCCCACTCATTGAAGCTGGAGGCGAGCAAGGGACGCACCTTGCCCATGGCCTCATCATTGAGCACCAGCGATCGGCCAACTACGAACTCAGCGACCAGGGGCACACTAGCCGAAGACAGAGGCTTCTTCCCCTTATCCGCTTGCGTCGGTGCCATGGCGACGGAGTGAGCAGAGCTCAGGTCAGAATGGAAAGAGGAGTGGAGTCTGGGGGAAGCAGAGGAATTGGAGGAGAATGGCGCAGGCGATGGAAGAATAACCGTGTAGACCGCGGTGGCCGCCTAGCTAGGCGGGTATCAAGGCAGCATGGGGAAGCGGAGACACCCACGTCCAATCAACCGCCACACGTCGACCAAGGCCGCATGCTATTGGGGCCCGCGGCGCTCCGCACTTGGACTTTGGCTTCGCCTCGAAGCCAAGCCCAAGCGCGCCTTGGGCCCCGGGGCTACTATCGGCGTTCTGGGAACGGGGGTCCCCATACTTGCCTATCTGCGGCCCAGGGCATGGCTCTGCGAGCGGGCCCGTACGGCCCATCTTCACCAGCAAGGACTCAAGACCCTCACGAGGGGCCAAGCCTCGCAAGGTGAACGACACAAGACCTCCTCAGGAGCGGCCTCACCAGGCTGGCTCGCGAGGGGCGGATAGGTGAAGGCCAGGCGAACCTCGCGAGGTTCTAGTGACATGAGCCATGAAGACCAAGGCCAGGCGGGCGCCAGCGCGCACAGTGTCCTTGTGTTCCTCTTCGGTGCTAAGGAAGCAGGCGCGGGCGCGGAGTACTGAGGCGTCAAGCAAAGGTTCCATATCAGAGCAACAAGACCAAGACCAGAAGGATGGCAAGATGGAGGTCACCGTGGAGCCCAAGACGGCATCATCACCAGAGCCTTTGAAATTGGCCGTTGTTGGATCCCTTCCCGCTCAATATTTGGGGAGAGGACCAGGGCCCCTATAAATAGGACAAGCCACCATCGTAGCTAGGGGATCGATCGATCGGTCCGGCCAAGAGAGGCCAGGATGACCATAAGTTCACCAATCACAAGAATGCCTCCCCTCAGGAGGCTGTTTTTCCCCTTGTACTATTCATCATCAGCCCAAGAGGCAATCCACCACACCACACTAGAGTAGGGTATTACACCACAACGATGGCCCGAACCAGTATAAATCTTGTGTCCTTTGTGTTGTGAGTTCGTAGAGTTAGTTTGTAAGATCTTAGCTGAGCTAGAATGTGGATCGGTAGGGGGAGATCTTCGCACGCACCTGAGTGTTCGAACCTTGAGGGTTTTACCGGAACCCGTGATCCGACAGTTTCAGCACGAGAACACAGGGATCGAAGATGATCCAAGTAAAAAGCTTCAGTAGTGTGATAGATTTTGAGTGGTTCTTCAACCATTGTTCAGTAAGTACAAATAATTTTTTTGGTATTTTGCGTTTCCTACCCATAACTAAAGATAGAAAACAACTAAGAACAGCAAATAAAAATTACTTAGTGATAAATCAAACAAGAACAGACGAGAATGTTCACCCCACGCTATTGCTCCCCGGCAACGACGCCAGAAAAAGGTCTTGATAACCCACAAGTATAGGGGGTCAATTGTAGCCTCTTTCGATAAGTAAGAGTGTGGAACCCAACGAGGAGCTAAAGGTAGAACAAATATTCCCTCAAGTTCTATCGACCACCGATACAACTCTACGCACGCTTAACGTTCCCTTTACCTAGAACAAGTATGAAACTAGAAGTACTTTGTAGGTGTTGTTGGATAGGTTTGCAAGATAATAAAGAGCGCATAAATAAAAAGTAGGGGCTGTTTAGATAAAGACACAACTAAATTAGTTTTAGTAGAGAGCTTGTTGTCACACAAGAAAGTTATTTGTCCCTAGGCAATCGATAACTAGACCAGCAATCATTATTGTAATTTTATAGGAGGGAGAGGCATAAGCTAACATACTTTCTCTTCTTGGGTCATATGCACTTATGATTGGAACTCTAGCAAGTATCCGCAACTACTAAAGATCATTAAGGTAAAACCCAACCATAGCATTATAAGTCATCAAGTCCTCTTTATTCACATACGCAAACAACCTACTTACTCGGGTCTGTGTTTCTATCACTCACGCCACCCACCATAAGCAAATCATGAACATATTGCAAACCCTACAGCGGGGATCCCTCACGCTTGCGCGACACGTAGAGCACCATAGGACAGCACCAATAACAAAACATGCAACTCAAACCAATCACGATCATCAATTAACCCATAGGACAAAACAGATCTACTCAAACATGATAGGATAGCCATACATCATTGAGAAACAATATATAGCGTTGAGCACCATGTTTAAGTAGAGATTACAGTGGGTAAAAGAGGGGTTACACCGCTGCATAGAGGGGGGAAGAGTTAGTGATGATGGCGGTGAAGCTGTTGGTGTACATTGCGGTGATGTTGATGGCCCCGACGTCGTTCCGGCGCCACCGGAAGAGAGGGGGAGAGAGCCCCCATTCTTCTTCTTCTTCTTCCTTGACCTTCTCCCTAGATGGGAGAAGGGTTTCCCCTCTAGTCCATGGCCTCCATGGCATGGGAGGGGCAAGAGCCCCTCCGAGATTGGATCTGTCTCTCTGTCTCTCTCTGTTTCTGCGTTCGCTGATTCTACCCTTTCACCGTTTTAAATTCCCGGAGATCATAACTCCGATCAGGATGAATTTTGGACATGATTTTTATCCGGATATTGGCTTTCTTGCGGCGAAAGAAGGGCACCAACCGCCTTACGGGGTGGCCATGAGGGCCCAAGGCGCGCCTGACCCCCTGGGGCGCGCCCCCTGCCCCGTGGCCCCCTTGGGCATCGTCTCGCATTGATTCTTCTTCCCAAAAATCACATATATTCCAAAAAAATCTCCGTCAGTTTTTATCCCGTTTGGACTCCGTTTGATATGGATTTTCTTTGAAACAAAAAACATGCAACAAACAGGAATTGGCACTGGGCACTGGATTAATATGTTAGTCCCAAAAATAGTATAAAAAGTTGCCAAAAGTATATGAAAGTTGTATAATATTGACATGGAACAATCAAAAACTATAGATACGACGGAGACGTATCAGGGCCTCATGATTTGACGCCTTATTAGTCATTATTACTGCCTATACTCTTTGCCCATATATAATAACCGCGTGCTACAGTAGTGGGCTATAATTTTAATAACCATGCTTGAAGAGAAGAGGTGCACGCGCCCACACACGTAGTACTAGTAGCACTCTTTGCATCTTTTGCGTCTTCCCCAACCACACACGTGCCACGGTGGAGCTCATTTTCTGTAAGATGATGCAGCCCACATGATAATTTGACGTGTCTAGTAGTAGTTACTCACTTATAAATAATGGAGGGTCGGGAACGACACATGAACGGTGCTGCGTTATTTATAAATAAAGTTTTTTTCTTCAGTGGCACATACGCAATATAAATAGGTTCATATGGAGAGAAAAGAAAACCTCCACTATATACATAGCCAGTATGAGCCTACACGGTTGCTTGTTGGGGTTGCTCTCTTCACACACTCTCTCTCACACACAAAATGACTGTGGCCATATCACTAACATCCGGGCGGATCACGTCCGCTGGGGGAAGGGGTGGATGCTTTGTGTAGATGCGGTCACCGTCGGTGACGGTGAAAACCCACTGTCAGCATGTCTCGATCAGGGGTCCACGCCATTCTCTCTCACAAAGCCATTGAGGATGCCTTCGTCCCTAGCTTACTGCCGCGACGTGGGCAGTTGTCGTCTCCCGCCGCCATCCTCTAGGTTGAGCTGCGTCCCGACACCCCATAGGTACTACTTGCTTATAGCCGGCTTGCACCATTGCCCCGCTGCCCACATCGCTCCATGTGGATATTTCTCTACTTCTTTGCCTCTCACATACCTCTATTGGCTTCTATTGTATTTGTGATGAGTTTATCTCATCAACTAGTCCTAGTAAGCTTATTCTAATCACGCTTCTTCAATTTCTTTGCCATATGGATGTTCATCTCGATTTTTGTGAAATTGTACGAAATGATCCGATGGTCAAAGGGTTGCAAACTTCATTTCTTAGGAAGCTTCAATGTTGCCAGCAAATTAAAGCCTGGTTAGGGTTTACGATTCAAGGGCTAGGGATTGCATGGATCATTTTTTTCTTTAGTTGTCTTTGTTCCAAAATAAGTGTCAACTTTAGTAGTAGTACAACTTATTTTGGAACGGAGGGAGTAAATATTGGCTATGATATGTCAATCATTGAGATGCAATAGCATGCATGTTAGTCTCCTTTGTATTTGATGAAATGTTGCAACGGGGCAACCTTGGATGCAAGATACATGAAAATAGAAGCTGGAAGCTTCATAGCATTGTAAAAATTTATCTCGCCGAGAAATTACAGTACGTACTACACTACTATGTAAAGAGTTAGGTTTCGCACGGTGTCCAGAGAATATGGTGATAGTGTGAGGTGGGCCATGTAATCACTGAGCCTGCATGTTTTCACTGCTTTTGCACTCCTCCGCTGTAGGAATGGAGAAAATTGTAATCTAGTACCTTCTTTCGTCGAAGCGTGGGACATCCAGCAGTCGTACCACCTCAGTAATAGTGACCAATGAGCCGTCAAATCACATAGACCCGGTAGTAAGTTGGACGGACGAATCAACCATCACTCTTGAATCCGCTTCTCCCTTCAACGCAGGTGCCAACGAGTGGTCACTATTGGTGTCAAAACCGGCGGATCTCGAGTAGGGGGTCCCGAACTGTGTGTCTGAGGTTGATGGTAACAGGAGACAGGGGACACAATGTTTACCCAGGTTCGGGCCCTCTTGATGGAGGTAAAACCCTATGTCCTGCTAGATTAATATGGATGAGTATTGGGGGTTACAAGAGTTGATCTATCACAAGATCGTAATGGCTAAAACCCTAGAAGTCTATCCTATGTGATTATGATTGTTCTTATGGACTAAACCATCCAGTTTATACAGACACCGGAGGGTGCTAGGGTTGTACAAAGTCAGTTACATAGAAAGGAAATAATACATCCGGCTGCCTAGCTTGCCATCCACGCAAAGGAGAGTCCTATCCAGACACGGGAGAAAGTCTTATATCTTGTATCTTCATGGCCCAATAGTCCGGCCCACGTCCAGCAGGTCGGACACCAGAGGACCCCTTAGTCTAGGACTCCCTCAGTAGCCCCCGAACCAGACTTCAATGAGGAGGTGTCCGGCGCGCGGATTGTCTTCGGCATTGCAAGGTGGGTTCCTCCTCCGATTACTTCAAAGTCCCTGACTTAAAGAGCGGTATTCGGCTTTTCCATTTAATGTCGCGCCCATCGGCTTCCACGCCTTCCTGACTTCAGCTTCCACGTGTCGAGTGAATACGAGAGGTCGCGGTATTTTTGCATGTACCCCCTGACCATACAAGAGAGGTGCCTATTTAAAGAGAACAAATCTCAGATCCATTCCACACCCTGCAAAAAAATCCTCAGAGCTTACTAGGAAGAACCACTCCAACATGGCTAGCGCTCCCAGCTCTTCCTCTTGTCCCCATGACTATGAAAAAGGTGATTGGGAGATATGTTCCGTATCTCACGGTCAGCTGACGAAACTGCAAAAACAGGGCTTTCTTCCCCCCACAGATCTAGTACCTGTCTGAGCAGGATTGACGTCCTTCAACGGCGGGGTTCAGGCGGAGAATTTCCCCAATCCGTCCAGGGGGAATGAGTATGCTTCGTTCCCTACTTGCTAAGAGGCATCGGATTTCCAACCCATCCCTTCCTCTGAGGACTTCTGGAGTATTATGGCCTCCAACTGCACAGTTTCACTCCCGCCTCCATCCTACACATTGCGGCTTACGTTGCTCTGTCTGAGCTATTCCTGGGCTGTGAGGCCCAGTTTGAATTATGGAGAAAACTGTTCTGCCTCGTCCCTCATAACCAAGGGGGATCACTATTCGAAGTGGGAGGAGCCGAGGTATGGCGCATCGCCAGGACCGGATACCTGTCCGACACGCCGAAGAAGGCTTCCAAAGAGTGGGCTTCCGAATGGTTCTATATTGACGATGTCGCTCTTCCTGACCCAGTCCGAATGGGTCTCCCCGAATTTTCAAGTGCTCCGTTGAAGAAACGCCATAGCTGGTGCCCTCGGAGCCTCGAGGAGGAGGATAGCACGGAAGTCAGTCAGTTGATGGGCAAGATTATGACGCTTGCCCAGTCCGGATTATCAATAATTGAGGTAATGGCGATCTCCATAGTGTAGGGGGTCCAACCACTCCAATACAGAGGGCTTCCCAAGTGGCACTATAATGGGGAAGATGACACCTCACGCTGCGGTCGGAACGGTCTGAAAACCCCCGCCGCTTTGGCCAAAATATTGGCCGACCTGTACAAAGGAGAGAAGGAGGAGTTCACTCGTCTCCAATGTCGAGATGGACTTTCCATGTATAATCCTCCTAGCTGGGTAAGTTCTAATTCCACCATTTTACTTAATCCTCTCCCTAAATCATTTCTAATGGATAGTTACCTATCCACACGCAACAGGAGTGGCGACACTACAAAAAAAAGACACATATGTGACATTTTGTGCCGAACGAAATTTTTTTCTGTCATACATATGACACTTCTATGATGATAATTGTGACAAAACCCGGTATCATCACAGATGTGGTGGGCTCCTACTTCTATGACAAAAAATCATGATAGAAAATTTGCTTTTCGTCCTGGGCGGGCTGGAGACGCAGCTACATGACATTCTTTGGGCCGTCCATGACGGAAAAACCCGTGGTAGAAGCGAGGGGGAGGAAATTTTCGGGGAGTTCCTGGTTACGATGGGAGGTCGGGGGCCGAGGGATGCGCATTTCTCTCGTACACGTACGCGCGTGTGTGTGAGGCATTGGCTCTAACTGAACCCGAGCAAGGCGTTGGGCTCTAACTGAACCCGAGTGATTGCACTGCAGGCTACGCGTTACTGAACCCGAGCGATCGATCGATGGCTGTTAACTGAACCCAATCGAGCGATTCCTTGGCTACTGCTGCTAACTGAAGCCGATCGATGGGATGAATAGTGAGCGTTATGGGGGGTTTGGATGAACAGTGAGCGGTGGCATTGCCTCTGGATGAACCGGACCCCGTGGTGTGGTGGAGGGCTGGATGAACAGTAGACGGTGGAGGGGTGCCCGTGGAGGGGTGGATGAATAGGACCCCGTGGTGTGGAGGGCAGGATGAACAGTAGACGGTGGAGGGGTGCCCGTGGAGGGGTGGTTGAACAGGACCCCGTGGTGTGGAGGGCTGGATGAACAGTAGACGGTGGAGGGGTGGTTGAACAGTAGCCGGTGGAGTAGCGCGCGGTGGAGGCTGGATGAACAGGAGCCCGTGGAGGCTGGAGGAGGTCGATGGTGGATGAACAGTAGCTCGTGGAGGCTGGAGGGGGTCGACGGTGGAGATGAACAGTATCTTGTGGAGTCCCGTTTTGCGGTACACCACACCCCTCTCGATGAACAGGACCCTCATTTCGACCGTAGCGCTCCAACACAAGTCTGTTTCCGCCGTTTTGCGGTACGCCACACCCCTCCCGATCAACGGGACCCCCGTTTCGACCGTAGGAGGTCCGTTTCCTCCGTTTTGCGGTACGCCACACCCCTCCCGATCAACAACACCCTCGTTTCGACCGTAGGAGGTTCGTTTCCTCTGTTGTGCGGTACGCCACGCCTCGTTTCCATCGCCTCTTCCGTCCAAGCCCTCCCAATGAACATGACCACGCATTCCGTTCCGACCCATGAACACGACGACGACGCTGTTTCTTCGTTCCGACCCAGCCATGTACACGAGCCCTCGCCGTACGTATGCGCGAGTAGGCGTTCGAGACCCCGCCCATATGTACACATACGTGGCCGTATTTTCTTTCTTGCACCCTGGCCGGTGTACATACGTGTACATGCTACGTGCGCGCCTCTACTACGACACGTGTGCGCCTCTACTACGACACGTGCGCGCCTCCACATCGACAAGTATGTACGTACACGTTCGTGACCAGAATGTCAACGCTACGTACGCTTCGACTAGGTGGGTCCCGACTGTCAGGCACTTCCTTGCCTGCGAAGATGTAGCTAGTGGGTCCCAGCAGTCAGGGGGCGAATCGTTTTTTTGCCCGGACGCACTTCCTTGCGTGCGAAGGTGTAGCTGGTGGGTCCCAGCACTCGGGGGGCTGGTGGGTCCCAGCAGTCAGGGGGCGAATTGTTTTGGTTTTTTTTGCCCGGACGCACTTCCTTGTGTGCGAAGATGTAGCTGGTGGGTCCCAGCAGTCAGGGGGGCGAATCGTTCTTTTTTGCCCGGACGCACTTCCTTGCGTGCGAAGGTGTAGCTGGTGGGTCCCAGCAGTCAGGGGGGAAACGTTTTTTTTTCGCAAAATATGGTGGCCCGTCTGGTGGGTCCCTGTTGTCAGGTGGAGGAATCATTATTTTCCGCGTAATAAGGATGCACTTCCTTGCTGCCGTCGTGGACCCAGCTGTCAGCCTCTCCACGTACAGTCCACGTCTGATGGAAGTTGTTCCTTGACCACGTTGACCACGCCGCGCCGAGAGCACCAGGGCGGTGGATGACGGCGAGGCCTAGGAAGGGGACGACGGAGAGCCGGGGAAGACGCGGTAGTGGAAGCCCGCGCGCACGGAGAGGAGTACGAGGGTTCACTGGTTCAGCTGCGGTGTGAGGCTACCGTCGCCGCAGGGCCTGGCCAGCGGTGGGAATAGTAGGGGGCGGTGAGGCCTCCACGGCAGCACAGCCGACCACGGGAGGCAGGAGCATGCGGCACGACCGGCGCTGCTTTGGGCGGCTGGAGCAAGAAGACCAGAGGTTGAAGAAGCACTACGGCCGTTGGATGGACATCGTTCGGTCAATGGAGCTAGAATCGTTCATATTGACTAAGTTGACAAAGCCCTTCGTTCCCGTCAACTTAGTAGGCCCACAAGTCAGCCTCCCACCAAGGTGGGTCCCAGCTAGCCGAGGGGTATTCATTTTTGTGTGCGTAATAAGGAGGCACTTCCGGTGGGTCCGAGCTGACAGCATGGGGGACGTTTTTTTCGCCAAATACGGTGGCTCGTCTGGTGGGTCCCAACAGTCAGGGGGAAATGATTTTTTTCGCAAAATACTGGTGGCCCGTCCGGTGGGTCCCTGCTGTCAGGTGGAGGAATAATTATTTTGCACGTAATAAGGAGGCACTTCCTTGCTGCGGCCGTGGACCCAGCTGTCAGTGTAACGCCCTTGATGCGGCTATATCTCCCACATGTCGAACCACGACTTAGAGGCATAACCGCATTGAAAGCAATGTCGCAAGTGAGGTAATCTTCACACAACCCATGTAATACATAAGGGAAAGAGATACATAGTTGGCTTACAATCGCCACTTCGCACAATTATATGAATAAAGCATAACATCATCCAGATACAATCAAGGTCCGACTACGGAACCAAAATAAAAGAAGACTACCCCAAATGCTACACAGATCCCCGATCGTCCCGGCTGGGATCCACTACTGATCAACTGGAAACGGAACAACACAAAGAATGGGATCTTCATTGAGCTCCTCCTTGAGCTCGGTTGCATCACCTGCACGGTATCATTGGCCCTGCAAGCTGGTTTTGGAAGTATCTGTGAGTCACGGGGACACAGCAATCTCACACCCGCGCGATCAAGACTATTTAAGCTTATAGGTAGGGAAAAGGTACGAGGTGAAGCTGCAGCAAGCGACTAGCATATATGGTGGCTAACATACGCAAATGAGAGCGAGAAGAGAAGGCAAAAGCACAGTCGAACAACTATGATCAAGAAGTGATCCTAGAACAACCTACGTCAAGCATTACTCCAACACCGTGTTCACTTCCCGGACTCCGCCGAGAAGAGACCATCACAGTTACACACGCGGTTGATGCATTTTAATTAAGATAATCTTTAGGTTTTCTACAACCGGACATTAAAAAATTCCCATCTGCCCATAACCGCGGGCACGGCTTTCGAAAGTTCAAATCCCTGCAGGGGTGTCCCAACTTAGCCCATCACAAGCTCTCACGGTCAACAAAGGATATTCCTTCTCCCAAGACAATCCGATCAGGCTCGGCATCCAGGATACAAGACATCCTCGACAATGGTAAAACAAGTCCAGCAACACCGCCCGAATGTGCCGACAAATCCCGACAGGAGCTGCACATATCTCGTGCTCAGGGCACACTCAGATTGTCCAAACTTCCGGTAGGCCAGCCCAGAGTTGCCCCTGGTGGCCACCGGCGGCTGACAGGTTGGACCAACACTCAGAGGAGCACTGGCCCGGGGGGGTTAAAATAAAGATTACCCTTGAGTCTGCAGAACCCAAGGGAAAGAAAAGGCTAGGTGGCAAATGGTAAAACCAAGGTTAGGCATTGCTGGAGGAGTTTTATTCAAGTAAAACTATCAAGGGGTTCCCATTATAACCCAACCGCGTAAGGAACGCAAAATCTAGGAACATAACACCGATATGACGGAAACTAGGGCGGCAAGAGTGGAACAAAACACCAGGCATAAGGCCGAGCCTTCCACCCTTTACCAAGTATATAGATGCATTAATTAAATAAGAGATATTGTGATATCCCAACAAAATATCCATGTTCCAACATGGAACAAGCTCCAATCTTCACCTGCAACTAACAACGCTATAAGAGGGGCTGAGCAAAGCGGTAACATAGCCAAACAACGGTTTGCTAGGACAAGGTGGGTTAGAGGCTTGGTTCAACAATATAGGAGGCATGATAAGCAAGTGGTAGGTATCGCAGCATAGGCATAGCAAAAGAGCGAGCAACTAGCTAGCAAAGATAGAAGTGATTTCGATGGTATGGTCATCTTGCCTGAAATCCCGCAAGGAAGAAGAATGAGTCCATGAAGAAGACGAACGGACGTAGACGAACGAATCCTCACAAACGCGACGTTATCGGAACCAACCCAAAGAAGCAACACCGGAAAGAAGCAAACAACATAGTAAACGACCACCACATAAGCAAGGCATGATGCACAACCAAGTGTGATGCATGTCCGGTTTAACGAAGCATGGCATGGCAAAGTGCACAAGCAATTCTACAAACTAAGTGGAGCTCAATATGCAACGAGTTGCATATTGACGGAACACCACATGACTTATTTAGTTCGATCTTGTTTATGTACCCAACAAGATTAAATGTTGTTAGCATGGCAAGAGGTGAAGCAAATGAAAACTACCTATCTAGGCAAGTTTAAATGATGCCGGAACAACAAACAACAAGTCCAGAAACTCCTCATGTGCACATTTTAAGGTTTGGTACTGATCTGCCCTAAACACAATTTTAGGGTTGTTAAACATGCAAAGTAAAGCCACCTTGTTAAACTCGGCATTTTTCCACCCCATTTACATATAAAGTTTATTAAATTCCGAGTTACAGTTATTTAGTTATGAAATAAATCATTTTAACATGGCATAGGAGCAAATTTAACCAAACAGCATTTTAAACATTTCAATCATGGATCAAAGTTGCCTATTATTAAACTAGATTAAAAACTAAGCAAGTTTCATATACAAAGTTTTTACATGTGATGCTTAGTTTGTGAGATATTAAATGCATGAAGGCTAAGGGGTTTTCTGTAAATCTGCAAATCCCTGGAAATTAGCTAAATTCGCAGAACCAAAAAAACATCCAATGGGCCGAAACTGAACTGGCCCAGCAGTAAGAAGAGAAAAAGGAGGGGGCGCTTGGGGTGGCCTCACCCATGGGCTTCGGCCCGTTTGAGGAGGAGGGGTAGGCCGGCAGGGCGCGCATCTGGCCTCGGGCGCTGGCAGGCCGCGGTGTTGGGCCTCGCACGAGCGTTCCAAACAAACCGAGCCAGAAACAGGCGCGGGTCAACGAAGCAGGAGCGATGCGCTCGTCTCGTTCGTAAAGCAGGGGACGGCGCTGCGGCTCCAGAGAAGCAGGACACCGGCAGACGGCGGGGAAGGGGCGGATCCAGCAGGTGGGGCGACGGAGCAGGGGAGATCCGGTCCAGACCGGGGCCGGGGTGCGAACTTGACGGGCAGCTTGACAAACTGAAGGAGGCAGCACCCCTGGTTCCTGCAGGTGACGGACGCGGCGGGAGCGAGTGAGGAGGTTCATGGCGATGCGGAGAAGAAGGACGCGAGGAGAGCGCGGGGAAGGAAAGGACGGCCCTGCTGGAGCTCATTTTTGGCAGGTTCAGGCGGCGGACGGGGCATCCCCGGCGGTGGCGCTGGTCCATGGCGGCAGGTGGTCGAGGTCGAGGGGCTCCGGCAAGAAGGGCTCACAGAGGAGGCTGATCCGACGGGGGTCCGAAAGGCAGCGACGAGAACAAACGGCGGCCACGGCGGGGACTTGGCGTCGGCTGGAGGAGCCCATCCATGGCGCTGCTCATGGCGTACCTGAGAGAGAGGGAGGTGCATGAGAGAGGAAGAAATCGGGAGAGGGGAAAGAAGAAGACAGAGGAGGAGCAGAGGTCCTGGAGGCCGGCGAGGTTGGACGCTGCGGGGGTTGCGGCTCGGGAAGAGGAGCTCGGGCTCCTGGCTCGCGGTCGACGGTGGGAGGAGGCATGTAGGCAGATCGGGAGGAGGGACTGGCTGGTTGCGGGTGGATCTGGAGGCTGGCTCGTGATTGGGGGCGCGCGGAAAAAAGAGGAGGAGACCAGGTGGCTGGCGGCGACGGCTGGACAGGGGAGGATCCCTAGGAAATAGGGTTAGGTCTGAAATAGACTAGGGGTAGACTATATATACAGGAAAAGAGGGAAGTTGGATCATCCGATCGAAATCCGATGGGCGAGAATAAATAGGCTCGGGAGTCCATAAAAGAAAATGGGGATATTTTGTAGATGTTTGGGGATGATCCGGACACAATGGTGGCGACTGCCCGGGTCGGGTCCGGGACAGCTTTTCGGATGCGCGCGCGAGGGGGGGTTGATGCACTGAGCAGAGAGGGGTTCGGACCATGCGATCGCATCAGACAACTCCGGAAACGAAGAGGGGAAGGAGGATGGACTAGGTGGGTTGTGGCGAGACTGCGAGGGGGAGAAGAGAGAGAGAGAGAGAGAGAGGGCCCGACATCTGTTTCCGGAGACCGAAAATGTCTGACGTTAGACCGACTATATTGTCGCTATAGTTAATCGTTGGGGCGTCAAACGAACTCCGAATGCGATGAAACTTGACAGGCGGTCTATCTACACTATAATAAGACCACACGCCAACTTTCATCCCATTCCGAGAAATCTTCCGACCACTTATAAAATATTATTTCGGACATGTCACGGGCGCGTGCTAGTGTGGTTGGGCTCAGAACGGACAATGGAGAGAACTCGGAGAACCCGGACGAATGCAAGTTTTAAAACATGATGATGCAATGCACATGATGACATGATAAGATGCAACACGCAAGCAAATGACATGACAACGTCAGCGAAACACCGGAAGACACCTGGCGCAACAATCTCGGGGCATCACAACACTCCACCACTACGAGAGGATCTAGTCCCGAGATCTAGAATGGCACCGGAGGGAAAACGGAGGAGAAAGAGAAGAGGTAAAACTAATTTGCTTCTTTGACAAACAAGTGAGACCAAAGAACCTTGAAAAGGTTGAGCAAAATGAAAGAAAGAAAGCAACGGAGAAGAACAAAGTTGAAAGCACTCCGCTAAGAAAGAGGAATAAGAAAGAACCAATTCGGGTAGCACTTCGGTTGAAAAGAGATGAAGACTTGATAAAATGAGAGAGCTTGAGCAAAAAGGGACACAACACTCCGGTTAAATGGATAAACCAAGAAAAGAACCTGGAGAACCCGGTCGAATGCAAGTTTTAAAACATGATGATGCAATGCACATGATGACATGATAAGATGCAACACGCAAGCAAATGACATGACAACGTCAGCGAAACACCGGAAGACACCTGGCGCAATGGTCTTAGGGTGTCACAGTCAGCCTCTCCACGTACAGTCCACATCCGATGGAAGCCGTTCCTTGACCACGTTGACCACGCCGCGCCGAGCGCACCAGGGCTATATATAATAATTTATATATAGCTCATGGAAACTTCTTATGCAATTTATTGCAGTCGTTTTTTTGTTGGCCAAGGCCAATTTCGCATATTTTTGTGGGTTCCAAACCATTTTTAATACCAAAATGTCTAGCCATATTTAAAGTACTTTGAAGATATATTTAAATTAGGTTAATGCCCAGTGAAATAGGAATCTGAAAATGTGATAAAATTAAGAAATTATAAAGTAATTGCCAATTTGTCATCTGTTTTTATATTTACAACCCATTTCATCTTACTTTCAAGATTTGCAGGTGTCTTGAAAGAGTTGCAGCCCATCAGGGCGTAGAAAAATAAGTAGGCCTGGATTGGGTATTCTTCAGAAAAAATAAACTGGGCTCATTTTCACAAAGAAAAAATAGCTGGGCTGGTCACATGGTGAACATAAAATATAAGTCTGGGCTAGACGGGCCACAGCCAAGTTCAAACTGAAGGAAATATGCCCTAGAGGCAATAATAAAGTTATTATTTATTTCCTTATATCATGATAAATGTTTATTATTCATGCTAGAATTGTATTAACCGAAAACATAATACATGTGTGAATACATAGACAAACAGAGTGTCACTAGTATGCCTCTACTTGACTAGCTCGTTAATCAAAGATGGTTATGTTTCCTAACCATGGACAAAAGAGTTGTTATTTGATTAACGAGATCACATCATTAGTTGAATAATCTGATTGACATGACCCATTCCATTAGCTTAGCACCCGGTCGTTTAGTATGTTGCTATTGCTTTCTTCATGACTTATACATGTTCCTATGACTATGAGATTATGCAACTCCCGTTTGCCGGAGGAACACTTTGGGTGCTACCAAACGTCACAACGTAAATGGGTGATTATAAAGGAGCATTACAGGTGTATCCAAAGGAAGATGTCGGGTTGGCGTATTTCGAGATTAGGATTTGTCACTCCGATTGTCGGAGAGGTATCTCTGGGCCCTCTCGGTAATGCACATCACCTAAGCCTTGCAAGCATTGCAACTAATATGTTAGTTGTGAGATGATGTATTACGGAACGAGTAAAGAGACTTGCCGGTAACGAGATTGAACTAGGTATTGGGATACCGACGATCGAATCTCGGGCAAGTAACATACCGATGACAAAGGGAACAACGTATGTTGTTATGCGGTCTGACCGATAAAAATCTTCGTAGAATATGTAGGAGCCAATATGGGCATCCAGGTCCCGCTATTGGTTATTGACTGGAGACGTGTCTCGGTCATGTCTACATTGTTCTCAAACCGTAGGGTCCGCACGCTTAAGGTTTCGATGACAGTTATATTATGAGTTTATGAGTTTTGATGTACCGAAGGAGTTCGGAGTCCTGGATGAGATCGGGGACATGACGAGGAGTCTCAAAATGGTCGAGACGTAAAGATCGATATATTGGACGACTATATTCGGACATCGGAAAGGTTCCGAGTGATTCGGGTATTTTTTGGAGTACCGGGTAGTTACGGGAGAGGTAATGGGCCTTGATGGGCTTTAGTGGGAAGAGGAAAAGGCTGCTGCGCCCCCCCTCCCCTTTGGTCTGAATTGGACTAGGGAAAAGGGGGCCGGCCACCTCTCCTTCTCCTCCTATTCCTTCTCCCTTCCTCCCCTTTTGGTGGACTCCTACTAGGACTTGGAGTCCTAGTAGGACTCCCTATCCTGGCCGCACCTTTGCCTTGGCCGGCCTCCTCCTCCTCCATCCTTTATATACAGGGGCAGGGGGCACCCCATAGACACACAAGTTGATCCTTGAGATCGTTCCTTAGCCATGTGCGGTGCCCCCTGCCACCAAATTCCACCTCGATCATACCGTTACAGAGCTTAGGCGAAGCCCTGCGTCGGTAGTACATCAAGATCGTCACCATGCCGTCGTGCTGACGGAACTCCTCCTCGAAGCTTTGCTGGATCGGAGCCCGGGGATCGTCATCGAGCTGAACGTGTGCTAAGAACTCGGAGGTGCCGGAGTAACGGTGCTTGGATCGGTTGGATCGGGAAGAAGACGTACGACTACATCCTCTACGTTGTGTGATCGCTTCCGCAGTCGGTCTGCGTTGGTACGTAGACAACACTCTCCCCCTCGTTGCTATGCATCACCATGATCTTGCGTGTGCGTAGGAAAATTTTCGAAATTACTACGTTCCCCAACAGTGGCATCCGAGCCTAGGTTTTATGGTTTGATGTTATTTGCACGAGTAGAACACAAGTGAGTTGTGGGCGATACAAGTCATACTGCCTACCAGCATGTCATACTTTGGTTCGGCGGTATTGTTGGACGAGACGACCCGGACCAACCTTACACGTACGCTTACGCGAGACCGGTTCCCTCGACGTGCTTTGCACATAGATGGCTTGCGGGCGACTGTCTCTCCAACTTTAGTTGAACCAAGTGTGGCTACGCCCGGTCCTTGAGAAGGTTAAAACGGAGTCTATTTGACAAACTATCGTTGTGGTTTTGATGCGTAGGTGAGATGAGTTCTTACTTAAGCCCGTAGCAGCCACGTAAAATTTGCAACAACAAAGTAGAGGACGTCTAACTTGTTTTTGCAGGGCATGTTGTGATGTGATATGGTCAAGGCATGATGCTGATTTTTATTGTATGAGATGATCATGTTTTGTAACCGAGTTATCGGCAACTGGCAGGAGCCATATGGTTGTCGCTTTATTGTATGCAATGCAATCGCGATGTAATGCTTTACTGCTAAGCGGTAGTGATAGTCGTGGAAGCATAAGATTGGCGAGACGACAACGATGTTGCGATGGAGATCAAGGTGTCACGCCGGTGACGATGGTGATCATGACGGTGCTTCGGAGATGGAGATCACAAAGCACAAGATGATGATGGCCATATCATATCACTTATATTGATTGCATGTGATGTTTATCTTTTATGCATCTTATCTTGCTTTGATTGACGGTAGCATTATAAGATGATCTCTCACTAAATTATCAAGAAGTGTTCTCCTTGAGTATGCACCGTTGCGAAAGTTCTTCGTGCTGAGACACCACGTGATGATCGGGTGTGATAGGCTCTACGTTCAAATACAACGGGTGCAAAACAGTTGCACACGCGGAATACTCAGGTTATACTTGACGAGCCAAGCATATACAGATATGGCCTCGGAACACGGAGACCGAAAGGTTGAGCGTGAATCATATAGTAGATATGATCAACATAACGATGTTCACCATTGAAAACTACTCCATCTCACGTGATGATCGGTTATGGTTTAGTTGATTTGGATCACGTGATCACTTAGAGGATTAGAGGGATATCTATCTAAGTGGGAGTTCTTAAGTAATATGATTAAATTGAACTTAAATTTATCATGAACTTAGTCTTGGTAGTATTTTGCAAATCATGTTGTAGATCAATAGCTCGCGTTGTTGCTTCCCTGTGTTTATTTTGATATGTTCCTAGAGAAAATTGTGTTGAAAGATGTTAGTAGCAATGATGCGGATTGGATCCGTGATCTGAGGTTTATCCTCATTGCTGCATAGAAGAATTATGTCCTTGATGCACCGCTAGGTGACAGACCTATTGCAGGAGCAGATGCGGACGTTATGAACGTTTGGCTAGCTCAATATGATGACTACTTGATAGTTTAGTGCACCATACTTAACAGCTTAGAATCGGGACTTCAAAGACGTTTTGAACGTCATGGACCATATGAGATGTTCCAGGAGTTGAAGTTAATATTTCAAGCAAATACCCAGTTGAGAGATATGAAGTCTCCAACAAGTTCTATAGCTAAAAGATGGAGGAGAATCACTCAACTAGTGAGCATGTGCTCAGATTGTCTGGGTACTACAATCGCTTGAATCAAGTGGGAGTTAATCTTCCAAATAAGATAGTGATTGACAGAATTCTCTAGTCACCATCACTAAGTTAGTAGAACTTCATGATGAACTATAATATGCAAGGGATAACGGAAACAAACCCCAAGCTCTTTGTGATGCTGAAATCAACGAAGGTAGAAATCAAGAAAAACATCAAGTGTTGATGGTTGACAAGATCACTAGTTTCAAGAAAAGGGCAAAGGGAAGGAGGGGAACTTCAAGAAGAACGGCAAGCAAGTTGCTGCTCAAGTGAAGAAACCCAAGTCTGATCCTAAGCCTGAGACTAAGTGTTTCTACTGCAAAGGGACTGGTCACTAGAAGCGGAACTACCCCAAGTGATTGGCGGATAAGAAGGATGGAAAAGTGAACATAAGTATATTTGATATACATGTTATTGATGTGTACTTTACTAGTGTTTATAGCAACCCCTCGGTATTTGATACTGGTTCAGTTGCTAAGAGTAGTAACTCGAAACGGGAGTTGCAGAATAAACAGAAACTAGTAAAAGTCGAGGTGACGATGTGTGTTGGAAGTAGTTCCAAGATTGATATGATCATCATCGCACTCTCCCTATACTTTCGGGATTAGTGTTGAAACTAAATAAGTGTTATTTGGTGTTTGCGTTGAGCATGAATATGATTTGATCATGTTTATTGCAATACGGTTATTCATTTAAGTTAGAGAACAATTGTTGTTCTGTTTACATGAATAAAACCTTGTATGGTTACACACCCAATGAAAATGGTTCATTGGATCTCGATCGTAGTGATACACATATTCATAGTATTGAAACCAAAAGATGCAAAGTTAATAATGATAGTGCAACTTATTTGTGGCACTGCAGTTTAAGTCATATTGGTGTAAAGCGCATGAAGAAACTCCATGCTGATGGGCTTTCGGAATCACTTGATTATGAATCACTTGATGCTTGCGAACCATGCCTTTTGGGCAAGATTACTAAAACGCCGTTCTCCGGAACAATGAAGCAAGCAACAGATTTGTTGGAAATCATACATACTGATGTATGTGGTCCGATGAATATTAAGGCTTGCAGCAGGTATCATTATTTTCTGACCTTCACAGATGATTTGAGCAGATATGGGGATATCTACTTAATGAAACACAAGTCTGAAACATTTGAAAAGTTCAAAGAATTTCAGAGTGAAGTTGAAAATCATTGTAACAAGAAAATAAAGTTTCTACGATCTGATCGTGGAGGAGAATATTTGAGTTACGAGTTTGGTGTACATTTGAAAAATTGTGGAATAGTTTCACAACTCACGCCACCCGGAACACCACAGCGTAATGGTGTGTCCGAACATCGTAATCGTACTTTACTAGATATGGTACGATCTATGATGTCTCTTACCGATCTACCACTATCGTTTTGGGGTTATGCATTAGAGACAGCTGCATTCACGTTAAATAGGGCACCATCTAAATCCGTTGAGACGACACCGTGTGAACTATGGTTTGGCAAGAAACCTAAGCTGTCGTTTCTTAAAGTTTGGGGTTGTGATGCTTATGTGAAAAAGTTTCATCCTGATAAGCTCAAAACCAAATCGGAGAAATATGTCTTCATAGGATACCCAAAAGGAAACAGTTGGGTACACCTTCTATCACAGATCCGAAGGCAAGACTTTTGTTGCTAAATTCGGAAACTTTCTGGAGAAGGAGTTTCTCTCGAAAGAAGTGAGTGGGAGGAAAGTAGAACTTGATGAGGTAACTGTACCTCCTCCCTTATTGGAAAGTAGTACATCACAGAAACCGGTTTCTGTGACACCTACACCAATTAGTGAGGAAGCTAATGATGATGATCATGAAACTTCGGATCAAGTTACTACCGAATCTCATAGGTAAACCAGAGTGAGATCCGCATCAGAGTGGTACGGTAATCCTGTTCTGGAAGTCATGTTACTTGACCATGATGAACCTACGAACTATGAGGAAGCGATGATGAGCCCAAATTCCGCGAAATGGTTTGAGACCATGAAATCTGAGATATGATCCATGTATGAGAACAAAGTATGGACTTTGATGGATTTGCCCAATGATCGGCAAACCATAGAAAATGGATCTTCAAGAGGAAGACGGACGCTGATAGTAGTGTTACTATCTACAAAGCTAGAATTGTCGCAAAAGGTTTTCGACAAGTTCAAAGTGTTGACTACGATGAGAGTTTCTCACCCGTATCTATGCTTAAGTCTATCCGAATCATGTTAGCAATTGCCGCATTTTATGAAATCTGGCAAATGGATAAACAAAACTGCATTCCTTAATGGATTTGCTAAAGAAGAATTGTATACGATGCAACTAGAAGGTTTTGTCGATCCTAAAGGTGTTAACTAAATGTGCAAGCTCCAGCGATCCATCTGTGGACTGGTGCAAGCATCTCGGAGTTGGAATATACGCTTTGATGAGTTGATCAAAGCATATAGTTTTATACAGACTTGTGGTGAAGCCTGTATTTACAAGAAAGTGAGTGGGAGCACTACAGCATTTCTGATAAGTATATGTGAATGACATATTGTTGATCGGAAATAATGTAGAATTATTCTGTAAAGCATAAAGGAGTGTTTGAAAGGAGTTTTTCAAAGAAAAACTTCGGTAAAGCTGCTTACATATTGAGCTTCAAGATCTATAGAGATAGATCAAGACGCTTGATAAGTTTTTTCAATGAGTACATACCTTGACAAGATTTTGAAGTAGATCAAAATGGAGCAGTCAAAGAAAGAGTTCTTGCCTGTATTATAAGGTGTGAAGTTGAGTAAGACTCAAAGCCCGACCACGGCAGAAGATAGAAAGAGAATGAAAGTCATTCCCTATGCCTTGGCCATAGGTTCTATAAAGTATGTCATGCTGTATACCAGATCTATTGTATACCCTGCACTGATTTGGCAAGGGAGTACAATAGTGATCTAGGAGTAGATCACTGGACAGCGGTCAGAATTATCCTTAGTGAAATAAGGATATGTTTCTCGATTATGGACATGACAAAAAGGTTCGTCGTAAAGGGTTACGTCGATGCAAGTTTTTGACACTGATCCAGATGAATCTAAAGTCTCAATCTGGATACATATTGAAAGTGGGAGCAATTAGCTAGAGTAGCTCCGTGTAGAGCATTGTAGACATAGAAGTTGCAAAATACTTACGGATCTGAATATGACAGACCCGTTGACTAAAATTATCTCACAAGCAAAACATGATCACACCTTAGTACTCTTTGGGTGTTAATCACATAGATATGTGAACTAGATTACTGACTCTAGTAAACCCTTTGAGTGTTGGTCACATGACGATGTGAACTATGGGTGTTAATCACATGGTGATGTGAACTATTGCTGTTAAATCACATGGCGATGTGAACTACATTATTGACTCTAGTGCAAGTGGGAGACTGAAGGAAATATGCCCTAGAGGCAATAATAAAGTTATTATTTATTTCCTTATATCATGATAAATGTTTATTATTCATGCTAGAATTGTATTAACCGGAAACATAATACATGTGTGAATACATAGACAAACAGAGTGTCACTAGTATGCCTCTACTTGACTAGCTCGTTAATCAAAGATGGTTATGTTTCCTAACCATGGACAAAAGAGTTGTTATTTGATTAACGAGATCACATCATTAGTTGAATGATCTGATTGACATGACCCATTCCATTAGCTTAGCACCCGATCGTTTAGTATGTTGCTATTGCTTTCTTCATGACTTATACATGTTCCTATGACTATGAGATTATGCAACTCCCGTTTGCCGGAGGAACACTTTGGGTGCTACCAAACGTCACAACGTAAATGGGTGATTATAAAGGAGCATTACAGGTGTATCCAAAGGAAGATGTTGGGTTGGCGTATTTTGAGATTAGGATTTGTCACTCCGATTGTCGGAGAGGTATCTCTGGGCCCTCTCGGTAATGCACATCACCTAAGCCTTGCAAGCATTGCAACTAATATGTTAGTTGTGAGATGATGTATTACGGAACGAGTAAAGAGACTTGCCGGTAACGAGATTGAACTAGGTATTGGGATACCGACGATCGAATCTCGGGCAAGTAACATACCGATGACAAAGGGAACAACGTATGTTGTTATGCGGTCTGACCGATAAAGATCTTCGTAGAATATGTAGGAGCCAATATGGGCATCCAGGTCCCGCTATTGGTTATTGACTGGAGACGTGTCTCGGTCATGTCTACATTGTTCTCGAACCGTAGGGTCCGCACGCTTAAGGTTTCGATGACAGTTATATTATGAGTTTATCAGTTTTGATGTACCGAAGGAGTTCGGAGTCCCGGATGAGATCGGGGACATGACGAGGAGTCTCGAAATGGTCGAGATGTAAAGATCGATATATTGGACGACTATATTCGGACATCGGAAAGGTTCCGAGTGATTCGGGTATTTTTCGGAGTACCGGGTAGTTACGGGAGAGGTAATGGGCCTTGATGGGCTTTAGTGGGAAGAGGAAAAGGCTGCTGCGCCCCCCCTCCCCTTTGGTCCGAATTGGACTAGGGAAAAGGGGGCCGGCCACCTCTCCTTCTCCTCCTATTCCTTCTCCCTTCCTCCCCTTTTGGTGGACTCCTACTAGGACTTGGAGTCCTAGTAGGACTCCCTATCCTGGCCGCACCTTTGCCTTGGCCGGCCTCCTGCTCCTCCATCCTTTATATACAGGGGCAGGGGGCACCCCATAGACACACAAGTTGATCCTTGAGATCGTTCCTTAGCCGTGTGCGGTGCCCCCTGCCACCAAATTCCACCTCGATCATACCGTTACAGTGCTTAGGCGAAGCCCTGCGTCGGTAGTACATCAAGATCGTCACCACGCCGTCGTGCTGACGGAACTCCTCCCCGAAGCTTTGCTGGATCGGAGCCCGGGGATCGTCATCGAGCTGAACGTGTGCTAAGAACTCGGAGGTGCCGTAGTAACGGTGCTTGGATCGGTTGGATCGGGAAGAAGACGTACGACTACTTCCTCTACGTTGTGTGATCGCTTCCGCAGTCGGTCTGCGTTGGTACGTAGACAACACTCTCCCCCTCGTTGCTATGCATCACCATGATCTTACGTGTGCGTAGGAAAATTTTCGAAATTACTACGTTCCCCAACACAAACCCTGCTCCGTCTCAACAATACCAAACAAAAAAATTTGCTCGAGTAGCTACGTCCCAGGTGTCGGCTGATCTTGTCCTATTCTCTTGTCTATTGACTATATACGCTCACAATGTCGTAGGTCCCAGATGTCAGGAAAACACTAGGAGGAAGCATTTTATTTTTCCATACGCTGATGTGGTGGGCCCTTACTGTCATCCTCTCCACATACTTCTACCGATTCCTGTTGTTTGTTGACCCTGTTGACAACGCGAGAGGTCGGCGCCGTGGCGAGCGCACCAAAGTGCGCGAAGGACGTCGGCGTTAACGATTTAGGAGACGGTGGGGCGGCGATGTGTGCGCTGAGGCGCAGCCAGCCGTGGGAGGCGGAAGCAGGCGGCCCCGCTGGCGCTGGTTTGGTTTTGGCGGCTAGATGAAGACAGGACTGAAGAAACACGACAGACTGTAAAAGCAGCAAGAGTACTTAACAACCTTAACTGAAACCAGTAGGGGCACTTAACAACCAAAGCTAAAAGTAGTATGAGTACTTATACAGGTTCAACCGTACAAAGCACACCTCGAACAGTGCTACTTTGCCTACAGTTAACCAAGGGTGAGGCCACCAAGCCCCAGGACAAGGCCCAGGCGCCACCCCACGCATCCACAACCTTCTAAAAGCGGCTTCATCTCGCAACGTGGTCAATAAATAGGATATTCGCTTTAGAGCCATGGAAAAGCATGAAAATAATCTTCTGTCCTATTCTCCAAGATGGACGGGCCTTCATTATTTGAGACCACCCATGAATAAGTATCTTTTCACCTCCAAGGGGAATTGAGTAGGTCGACATATACATCATGTTGTGACCAAGCGCAAGTCTAACCCGACCATGGTCAGGCATCTGTATAGGAACAATAGAACTCGGCAGTTCCTGTTTCAAGAAGATCACGGCTATAAAATTGTGTATAAGCAATAGTTTATGAACAACATATATAACAGAAAACAGCTCGTACCATAAGTTTCTTGACACAGTTGGACATGTTCAACGAGTGCAGCTGTGGCACGCATATCCCACGTGGCCTTCCACCATTGAAACGCCCCACAAGGACCTCAAGACGATCAATAAAGTGTAGGAACTTGTGGATGTCGATCCAGACAACTTCAGTGCCATTAGTAACACCCGAGTTATTACAGAGTAACAAACGAGCAAACTACTTAACTTTGAAAAAACCTACACGTGCCACCAATTATAAGAAAAATATTAGTTAGAAGTAGCATCTTCATGAGAGATTCGTTGCTACTTCTAAAGTTAAATTGTGATTAGTTAGACAGAATCGGTGGATTAAGAAGTAATCGAGGCAACAAGCAAGAACCAGATACAAAACTAACATGGACGAACAATTGGAACAACGTCGGGGTGGAAGATCGCAGTGAAGATGAGACCAGGTTCTGCTATTTCCATCAACATTCGTGTGCCAACTTTCAGTTCGTAACACTTGAGAAAGTTTATCCAAGTTCGGCCATAAAAAAAGCAGCGATCTTCTTGGTTCATGAACCCAACTCGGAACTTATATCCATGGCTTGTCTTCACTATGACCATTAAACTAGTGTATTCAGTTATGGCAAGGCTGAGCATCTTGAGTACATGTGTTCTGGCAGAGCAAATAATACACTGCAGGAAAAATAATATGAGAACACAACATGTTCAAAAAAACCCACCCTCCCGAATAGAAAAGAGGATTCTAGGAACATACTGTGCGCGTTTCAAAATGTTGTGTTAGGATGAGAAGGAACAAGTGTGGCGTCTCGCCGAGGGCGCAGAAACCTGCAGGGTACTCGCACTTTGGGCACTGCAAATGAAACACACTAGATTCAGTAGGAAGAAAAATGCATCAACGGCGGTGGCTGCCATCCTAGGATTACCTGCGACCAAGGGACTTGGGTTTATCGGGGATGGATGAAGAATTTGTACCTGGTTCTCCATGAGAAAACCCTATGCAATCTCCGAGAGGGGGTTTTCTTTGAACAAGCAGATGCGGGAGAAAGGGATTCAGGCCCAGTGAAATATTGCCGCTTCGTCCGTCCAGCTTACTGCTAAAGCTGGAAAGGGGGGTTGTGATTTGATGGCTCATTGGGCATTACTGCGGCGCTACGACCGGGGTGTGTCTACCGTGAAGTTATGCACTCTAATTTGTGCATATGGCACGTGGACCCCATTGCCGGTTGCCCCACATATCAGCGAAAGGAAGTAGAAAGACAGGAGTAACTAGTTACACATAAATATATTTTTTGACAGAGACATACTCCCCCTGTAAAGAAATATACAAATCTTTTATATCACAGGCTCACCTTGCCGAGAAATATACTCCCTCTGCAATGCACGGGCATTATGGGGGTTCCTCTTTTTTATGGGGGGTCAGCTGAGAATATAATACTCAGATAGGCTCACGGTTCTGGACTTTGGGCCGCAGGCCGACCCTGCATGTTTGGGGGCCATGTGTTCTACCTTAGCGCTTTTCATATTGCAAGCGATTGGTACGGCGCTGGTTTTAGATGCTGTCGCAGGGCGAATACACAAAATTGAATAAAGCACGACAACTATTGGAATGAAATCGAACGACAGTTCCTAATCAGCAATCAGAGTTGCAATTCTATCAACAATATACCATGTGATAAATAATACTGCCGTACTACTTATACACACAGGACACTTGTTTCACCATGCCAGATTATTACATCAAAATCTCTCGGAGGATAGATCAGTTCGGCAGTTGCGTGCTGCTAATTTCAAAGTTGATTTGGACCAGCTCTCCTTGCCGAGAAAGTTTGATTTTGACATCATCCCCTACCGCAAGATATGATTTAGATTTGAACCTTGACCATCCCTTAGCATCAATCATCATGCAACTATCCTTTGTACTTACAGTATATTGAGCAGGTTCATTCACACCAAGGCTGCGCATGGTAAGAGGAACTTGGCCGCGGTCGCCCGGATTGTTGAACGACTCCCTCATTGCTCTAGGAATTCTCTGTTTGCAAACAAGAAGACATACCCAAACAGTTAGATCAACACAGTGAATCATGTGAAACAACATGGAAAGAAAAAAGAACGAAGCACTTGGGCGGCCAATGCTTACCAAGAAGGTGGACATGTCGGTTTTTGTAAGGACTTTGGTATATGAAGTGCGAACTGCAGCCCAGTCTGTTGCCGGTGCAACTGCACGAGCCGGAGCAGATGCAAGTGCAAGTGTTGGTGCATGTGCTGAAGCCGCTGCTGCTGCCGGAGATGGTGCTGCTTGTAGAGCTGGTGCCTGTGTCGGAGCAGGTGCTGGTGTCGATGCCCGATCCTCCGGTAGATTAGACTAATCCGCTGACGCGGTCGGTGCCCAATCCTCAGCTGGATCAGACTGAGCTGCTGCCGCTCTCAGTGCTAGAGCAACTGCCGGTGCTCGATCTGTGCGAGACAGCAGCGATCGTGTCTGGTCTACTATGATCAGCTTTCTAACTTGACTAGGATCCGTGACTGTGATCCAGTTTTTTTTCTTCATTTCTTTTAAACGCGAGAAGGACTAATTGTGGCATTTTTGTTAAACCAAACTGCAGTTCATCATAGGGATTTAGCTTGTACTCAGACAACAGACTGATCCAATTTTTTCCAGTAATATAAGTGATGGATAGTGCCTTCGTTACTGACACGACATAAGAAGTGAAACCTGCAAAAATAGCCATCGTAGAGAAAACCAAACGGTTTATTCTGTGATGAATGTCACATGGCAAAACCTGCATCGTAAAATTGTAGGAAAAGAAAGAAAACATGACATTAAATCAATAAGATTTAGAAAGTAAATCAATAAGATTTACTTAATGTGACACGAGTGTATCCTTACCAGGAAATCACTATGTTGAAGTACTAAACAGAAGATTGATCGTCCAACTACGCGTGGCATGCACGGGCCCTGCCTACTCCCACAAGCAGGACAGTCCAAAGGTCGTAACAAATGGTATGGACCGAACATACATGGGACTGGAAATCCTGGTGGGTGCGATAAACCCTGCAATGCATACAGATATTGGAGTGTAACCATAATTGATAAACCGTCCTCACAAAAAATATGATCTGGATACTTCAAAATATACAGACTGAATTGAGTGGACAGACATTAACATAGACCGTTCTCAGGACTGACCACACACCAAAAGCGGCAGTACTAATAAACAATACAAGGTTCACAAACACAAATCAAGTACTGAACAATATTACTTACTACAGACAAGCAAAGTTGCACTAACTAAACTCTGCAGACTATTTCTTGCCACCGACCTACGGGATGAACCCCGCATAACTGACTAGGCCATGGACTTCGTGTGAGATGTCTACACGCACCATCACCATCTTGTCAACCTTGGAGAACCTAACAGAGTGGTCTTTCCACTCATAAACATGATGATGAGGACAGGCTGCATCAGATTTGTTGGGAAGCTTTACAAGAACCACACCCTTCGTAATCGAAGGCACAACCAGGAAATTGTTGTGGTCAAGTACAGCCTCAAGAACACGCCTGACAACAATGCTACAGGAAAACACTAGTTCAGGACATGTGGCGACAAGGACACAACAGCTGGATAGTTCAGCAGTAGGACTCATCATCAGGTCTTCCAGTTCACACGGCATGACTTTGAGAACTTCATCTCCACCGCGGACCTGGTTCTAATTCAAACAGAAACCATATTTTTTTACTACCTCCGTTCAGAAATATAAGATGATTTCGATATTATACTCCATATATGACTACATATACACACAGAAATGAGTGAACAAAGACACTAGAACATGTCTTCAAAGGCATGAGAGCAGAGGGATTACATGCAAAATCCATAACACAAGTTACTAAGGCAAATATACCCTCTTAAAAGGTAGCATTGATGTTCATAAAGTACTCCATCCGTCCCAAAAATCTTGTCTTAGATTTGTCTACATACGAATGTATCAAGTCACATTTTAGTATTAGATACATCCGTATCTAGACAAATCTAAGACAAGAAATTTGGGACAGAGGGAGTAGTTGAAAGTAATCTATAAGAAATCAGTGTCAACCTCTCGCATGTTTTGGTCAAAAGTGGAATTTAGAACCGTCATTTGGCACACAAAAATCACATGCAAGATCACCCAGAAAGTTGTACTACTAGTACTAGTACTGCGTGTTAGATGAAAAAACACGATCAAGATCGAGAAAAAGATCGTCAAGAAGAGATATTACCTGGACTTGCTTAATGAGGGATCCTGGAGAGGGGGGCTTGGACAGGGCGATGGATTTGAGCTTGTCCGCGATAGTCTCGGCGGGGTGCTTGCGCTTCTTCATACCATGAGCCTCGACGGTTTTGGCTGGAGCCATAGACATCACTTCGGCCGGTGCTCCAGCGTCCATCAAGAAACTGCCAAATAGAAATAAAAGAAAAGAAACCATAATCACAAACCCAAAAGAAGAAAAGAGAGGGAGTTATAGGATCAGTCTCGGGGTTGCAAGACTGGGCCTTGGCCAGAATCAACACCATTGATGCGCTCACCTTTCCTTCTTTGGGAGAGAAGAACAATGGCAGAAGCAGGTCGGGGTTTTCTTGAAGAAATGCAGAACAAGATGAGGCAGAAGCGAGGGTTGGGTAGAGAGGAAGCTAAGAGAGAAGAGTGAAATGATGGTTGCTTTGTCCGTCCAACTTACTGCTGGAAAGGAGGGGGTTTTGTGATTTGACGGCTCATTGGGCATTACAACAGCGCTTCGATCGGGGTAGTCTACCGTCACTCTACTACAGAGTAATTTAGTGCATGGCTGGTGGACCCCGATGCTGGCTGTCCCACACGTCGGTGAAAGTGGGTAATTTAGTGCATGGCTGGAGGAGGATCCGCACGGTAGAGCGTGTCCACTGTTTTTCAAAAGAAAAAATGATTACAGCAAGCGTTTCCACTCTTACGACGGAGGAGTGCGAAACACGGCAGCCACTTGAACATACACATTGCTCCTACTACTAGGCATGTGCAGTGGTTCATACGTCAGTACTACACAATCTTGTTGCTAGTGTAGTAAGATATGACGATAACAAATGATGTTGTGCGCATGTCAACTACTCCTATATGTAACAAATACATGAAGAGGAAACAACTATATTGAGATGAGAATGCAACCAAACACACCCACATGCTTTGTGCTACAGTGACTGATCTGCACCGTCTGAGTTTGATCCAACGGTCATGTTGCGCCGAGACATGGACATGCCCATGCAGAGGACACCTAAACACCACCAAACTCCCTCTGCTTCTCGAGGCGCACGACGTTGGTGATGCAGGGTGCAACCGCCCGCAGAGCCCGCTCCCGGTCGATGGGAGCCAGCTCGTCAAAGACGGCGTCCAATGGCACGAATGGATTCCAGTGACGGAGCCCTGAAAGGATTCGCCCGGCAACGGCGACGGCAGCCCGCAATCCCTCCTTGTCCAGCTCAGCCCCCACCATCGCGCGGAGACGGCTCAGCTTCTCGGAGATATAGGTGAAGAAGGAGACCAGGTCAGGAAGCCGCAGCTCGTTGAAGTCGACCGGGTGGTCGAACGGGTTTAGCCCGACGGCCGGCATCGTCGCGCTGGCACGACGGTAGGCATCGCGCAGCCGCAACACGTGCGTGGCAACTTGGTTCACCAAGTGGCTGAGGCGATCCTAGACCTCGTCACGATCGGCCCGCTCGCGCTCCAGCCGGCTCCCCTGACGGCCTATCATATATCCCGCTTTCTGCAGCAACGCCGCCGACGCCTAGAGCATCTTTGTGGTGGACGCCTACCGCTTTTGAAGCTCCATGAACTCCCGCACATAACGGAGGAGCATGGCACTCCTCTCCTCCTTGAGCTCATGGAGCTCCACGTCCTTGGCCCTGAGCTCTGCATCCTTGGCATGGAGCTCCTGTGTCAGGAGCCTCACCTTGGACTCCGTGATCTGCTGCGCCGCCATGGCACCAGGTAGAAGCAATGAGGAGAGGAAGCAAAGGGGGCGAAACGGCTGAAAGGCAATGCAATCTACGAGAAGGCGGAGGGAGCGGGGAATCTTTTGGTTTTCACCACGGTAAAACACTAGTCGACGACTTCTCACAGCAGGGAGCGGTGGGTTTTTACAGGCGGAGTCATCATGACTAATTGCTTCCGCGCCTGCTCCCGTCAATCAAAAAATTAAAAATCCTACCACGCCTGCTCCCGTCAATAAAAAAAATCCTGCCGCACCCAAACACCAGAGCAACGCCGCGGTGGATATTTATATTTACCTACTGGCAAGTATATAAAAAGGGTTGAAAAAACAAATGTGGCAGCGGCCTAGCTAATCGGTCGAACTATCCCAACTAGGTAGCCACCGTGCTTCACTGATGTACTCGGCGGGAAAGGTGGTCTTTCGTGATTTGACAACTCATTTACTTGCTTCGGCGCTATGACCGAGGAGGACCCAGAAAACGCACGGTAGGGCGTCCCACGTTGGGAAGAATATATGCGTGCACCACCCGGGAGGACCCCGAAACCGCGCCCCCTCCCGTGGTAGCGGGGTCCTAGTGGAAAGTAAGGGATATTAAGGCCTCCTTTTAATAGAGTACCGGACCAAAGCATTAACACATAGTGAATACATGAACTCCTCAAACCACTGTCATCGCCGGTAAGTATCCCGATTATTGTCACTTCGTGGTTAAAGGATCATAACACATAATAGGTGACTATAGACTTGCAAGATAGGATCAAGAACTCTCGTATATTGATGAAAACATAATAGGTTCAGATCTGAAATCATGGCACTCGGGCCCTAGTGACAAGCATTAAGCATAGCAAAGTCATAGCAACATCAATCTCAGAACATAGTGGATACTAGGGATCAAACCCTAACAAAACTAACTCGATTACATGATAAATCTCATCCAACCCATCACCGTCCAGCAAGCCTATGATGGAATTACTCATGCACGGCGGTGAGCATCATGAAATTGGTGATGGAGGAAAGTTGATGATGGCGATGGTGACGGATTCCCCTCTCTGGAGCCCCGAACGGACTCCAGATCAGCCCTCCCGAGAGGTTTTAGGGCTTGGCGGCGGCTCCGTATCGTAAAACGTGATGAATTCTTCTCTCTTATTTTTTCTCCCGAAAGCAAATATATAGAGTTAGAGTCGAGGTCGGAGGAGCTCCAGGGGGCCCATGAGGTAGGGGCGCGCCCTAGGGGGGCAGGCGCGCCCCTCACCCTCATGGCTAGGGTGTGGGCCCCCTGGTCTTCATCTTTTGCAAGGATTTTTTATTATTTCCAAATAGACGTTCCGTGAAGTTTTAGGTCATTCCGAGAACTTTTGTTTCTGCACATAAATAACACCATGGCAATTCTGCTGAAAATAGCGTCAGTCCCGGTTAGTTCCATTCAAATCGTGCAAGTTAGAGTCCAAAACAAGGGCAAAAGTGTTTGGAGAAGTAGATACGATGGAGACGTATCAACCAGCTACCGAACAACCCAGCATCGCGATGCACCGACTACTGCTGTCGGCGCCGTCGAGGAGCCGGTGCTGGTCCCGCCGGAGCCTGGGGCACGGCGCTTCTCATCATCATCCTCCTCGTCGTCCAGCCACTCCCCTATGCCGCCTCCTGCGGCCCCGCCTGCCACATCATCGCCTCCAGCGGCATCGTCCTCCTCCATCACGGCCGCCCCCAGCTCGGGGTCGTCCACGTCTCTCTCCTCGTGGTCCGCCATGTAGCGATGGCCTAGATCCGGCGTGTCAACTATCGTCTAGCCTTAGAAGCGCTGCATCATAGCCCGGTGGTCAAGAGGCACGAAGAACTTGACACAAGCTAAGAAAGAGAATCAAAAACTAACCGGAGGCGGCGAATTGGCGCGGCTATATGGCTCCTTACGAAACTGCCAGCTCTCCTCATCGAGCTTGCAATCGGAGAAGTATTTGATGAGTCGGACCACCTCCACAGTTGGCAGCGGCTTGGTAGACGTCCGGCATGGGTCCCGGCGGCCGCTCATGCTACTGATCAGATGAGGCCTGGACTGGAGATGCAACACCTGGTGTTCGACGAATGCGGCTAGTAGGTCTGAATCCCTGAGGCCCTCCGACTCTCTCATTTCTTGAAGTCGGGTGAGGGCGGTGGTGATGGCGGCTGACAGCGACTTCGACCGAAACTTCCAGTTGCTCCGAGGCTCGAGCGGTGGGCCAGTTGCGTAAGCCAGCAGGTTGACGTAGTCCCGCGAGTCCTAGATGTTTCAGACATAGAAGTACGAATTCTGCCAGAGTTTTTCCGACTCTAGTAGAACGAGGGCCGGGAAGCAGATCCCAGAGCCGGTGCGCTGCACCACCACGCAGGCCCTGCACTGAGCCGCCTCGCCTTTGACAGTAGTACCGAGCTTGAGGTAGAAGAGCTCCCCCCACAGCTCGATCGTGGGCAAGACGCCGAGGTACCCCTCACAAAGGGTGACGATGGCGGAGAGCAGCACCACCGTATTCGGCGTGAGGTGATGAGGTTGAAGATGGTAGAAGTTGAGGAAAGAGCAAAGGAAGTCACTGGCGGGCAGGCCGAAGCCGTAGAGGAAGTGGGACCTGAAGACGATGCGCTCGCCGTCCCTCGGCGCCGGGGAGATCTCCCTCTTGAGGGGAACCCGCACCTCCATGTTTGCCGCACGAGGGAGCTGACGCGTCTGGCGGAGGAACTCGAGGTGGTCATTGTGGATGTTCGAACCATCCCAGTCGCCTCGCGCCATGCTTCACGGTTGCTTGGTGAAGGTTCGGTGAAGTCAGGTGAGGCAAGGCCACGGCGACGCAGAGAAATCGAGCGACGGCGAGCTGCAGCGGCGCTTCGACAGCGTGGCCGCACGGCGGCAGCGAGGGAGCAGAGGAGACGAAGGAAGAAGAAGATGGAGAGAGGGGAGCAACACGAGGCATTCTAGCCATGCACCCTCCCCCTACCTATACCCGCAGCGGCATCGGCGAAACCGAGACGACCATCGTGGGGGCGTGGGGTTAACTACACACATGCCCCCACACGACCCCATGTATTCCGCGCATTTACAGCGTGTGATTAATGCGCCTGGGAAGGGCAACCATCCACCTCGGCAAACCGGATCCGCGCGCACGTCGAGGCCCTGTAGTGGGGGGCCTGTGGCGATGTCCCGTCGCGCGCGTGGGCTGGCAGGCCAGCCTAACCTACTGGTGACACGTGGTGAGCGAGCAACGGGCGGCCATCCTACAACCCGACGCTCATCATGATGATTCGAATTCACCAGGCGGCCGGCCCAGCCTCGGTCGACTGTAGGATCGAAAGTATGTCTAGAGGGGGGGTGATTAGACTACTTGACCAAATAAAAACTTAACCTTTTCCCAATTTTAGTTCTTGGCAGATTTTAGCTACTTTAGGACAAGTCAAGCAATCATCACACAATTCAAGCAAGCATGCAAAGAGTATATTGGCAGCGGAAAGTAAAGCATGCAACTTGCAAGAATGTAAAGGGAAGGGTTTGGAGAATTCAAACGCAATTGGAGACACGGATGTTTTTCCCGTGGTTCGGATAGGTGGTTCTATCCTACATCCACGTTGATGGAGACTTCAACCCACGAAGGGTAACGGTTGCGTGAGTCCATGGAGGGCTCCACCCACGAAGGGTCCACGAAGAAGCAACCTTGTCTATCCCACCATGGCCATCGCCCACGAAGGACTTGCCTCACTAGCGGTAGATCTTCACGAAGTAGGCGATCTCCTTGCCCTTACAAACACCTTGGTTCAACTCCACAATCTTGTCGGAGGCTCCCAAGTGACACCTAGCCAATCTAGGAGACACCACTCTCCAAGAAGTAACAAATGGTGTGTTGATGATGAACTCCTTGCTCTTGTGCTTCAAATGATAGTCTCCCCAACACTCAACTCTCTCTCATAGGATTTGGATCTGGTGGAAAGAAGATTTGAGTGGAAAGCAACTTGGGGAAGGCTAGAGATCAAGATTCATATGGTAGGAATGGAATATCTTGGTCTCAACACATGAGTAGGTGGTTCTCTCTCAGAACATATGAGTTGGAAGTGTAGATGTGTTCTGATGTCTCTCCCTACGAGTGAAGAGGAGGTGGAGGGGTATATATAGCCTCCACACAAAATCCAACGTTACACACAGTTTTCCAATCTCGATGGGACCGAATCAACAAACTCGGTCAGACCGAAATAGTAAACCTAGTGACCGTTAGAGATTTTCGGTGGGACTGACATGCAACTCGGTAGGACCGATTTTGTTAGGGTTAGGGCATAACGTAATCTCGGTGAGACCGATTACACAAACTCGGTGAGACCGATTTTTGTAATTAGCTAACCAGAGAGTTGGTCAGGCAAACTCGGTGGGACCGATTTGCTCTTTCGGTGAGACCGAAAAGTTACAAAAAGGAAACACTGAATTTACATTGCAATCTCGGTGGGACCGATTCGCTCTTTCGGTGAGACCGAAAAGTTATGAAAGGGAAACAGAGAGTTTGCAATCCCATCTCGGTGAGACCGAGATCCCTATCGGTAGAACCGAATTGCTAGGGTTTGGCAGTGGCTTATGACAAGTGAAACTCGGTGGCGCCGGATAGGAAGAATCGGTAGGACCGAGTTTGGCTTAGGGTTTAGGTCATATGTGGATATGGGAAAGTAGTTGAGGGTTTTGGAGCATATCACTAAGCACATGAAGCAAGAGGCTCATTAAGCAACACCTCATCCCTCCTTGATAGTATTGGCTTTTCCTAAAGACTCAATGTGATCTTGGATCACTAAAATATAAAATGAAGAGTCTTGAGCTTTTGAGCTTGAGCCAATCCTTTGTCCTTAGCATTTTGAGGGTTCCACTTTCACCATCCATGCCATGCCAATCATTGAGCTTTCCTGAAATAATCATCTTGGAATAGCATTAGCTCAATGAGCTATATGTTGTTATGAATTACCAAAACCACCTAGGGATAGTTGCACTTTCAATCTCCCCCTTTTTGGTAATTGATGACAACATATAGATCAAAGCTTCGACAAGTGATAATAAGCATGAAAAATATCGTCGCTTTGAGAAGTATGTGATAAGTAAGAGCTCCCCCTAAATTTGTGCATATTTAAGATTTGCTTTGGACTGCAAATGCACAAAGATTTAGAGTCATGGGTTACTCTTCCATGTCACATACATCTTGGTGGAGCGCTTAAAATGATAAGAATGAAATACATGCACTCATCACCAAGGAAACGTGAATGATCACACAAGATAGATAAGATAATAGCATTCACCAAGCATGCATAAGTGTAGCTTATGATCAAACACATGATCATCAATGTCTCACAAGCATATCAAAGTATCTCGAGCACTCAAAAGCAAACAAAGTTCGAAAAACCACCGAATAAAGAAAGAGAGAAAAACAACACTCTCTCTCGAAGCCTATGATCTATACATTTTCTCCCCCTTTGGCAACAAGTTACCAAAAAGTTCCTAGAAAATGCATAGTGCTAAATCGACACTCAGGCTTGATCTTCAGGTGGTGGCGGAGTCCGGATCACTCCAAGGACGAAGGCTTCCGTAGACGCGGTTGGAGTTGGAGCTGAAGTATATGCTGGAGCAGATTGGGCTGGTGCTGCGGCTGGAGCTGAGGCGGTTGCTCTTGTGTCAGGAACTGGCACTGCAGACGACCTCGGACCTCGTGGCACTCTGGCAAATGCATCAGTGGTTGTCTTCCCTTTCCTCTCCTGCATGTCATCTTGGAGCTGCTCCACTGCAGTCTGAATCTCTGTCACCTTGATATCCAAGTCAAAGAACTTTTGTTCTACGATTCTCTCTAGGCTTGCCTGGTTCTGAGTTAGGGTGGCCAGTCCTTTCTCAATCCGCAGGGTGGATGCAATCAAGTAACTGAGCTGCTCTTGCTTGTTCTTCAAGAAGTACTCAGATGCCTCCTCTTGAGTTGGCATCTTGGCAGCTTTCTCCTTTATTGCCTTCTCCTTCTTGGCTTGTGCATGGGCTGAAGATGGTTCATCTTTGGTCATCACAACTTGGTTGTCCTCGAAGTCTGGATAGATAGGCAGATGCTCCTTGTCCAACAATTATGTGTCTGTGCCCATTCTTGAGTTAATCAACATCTGGATCTGAGGGGCATATCCACAGCTCCTCTTCTGATCTGCTGCAGTCCTCTTGATAGTCTCTACCATGAGGCTCATGACCTTGAATTTCCGAGGCACATCAAAGATATGTAGCAAGTTAATGGCATGACCTCTGATCATCCTGTGATCTCCAGACTTGGGCAAAAGTGTGTGCCTAAGAATCCAGTTGATGGTTGGCAGCCCTGATAGAAGATAATGCACTGAGCCAAACTTGAACGTATCAAGTGCTTCATTTGGGATCTCCTTGTACATGTTTGACATTGAGTTATGGTCCATCTTCTTCTTGGAATAGACATCCAAATCATCTTCATTTTCCTCTGGGGAATTGATAAGCTATGCCCACTCAGCAACTGTTGATTGGTACCTCGTACCTTCAGACATCCAAACAATCCTCCCATCTGGATAAAAATGTGCTGTGGAGTAGAACTGCATGATAAGCTCCTCATTCCACTTTGTGAGCTTCTGCCCAACAAGTCCTCTACTCCACATGCCTTGAAGTTGTCTTGCACTCTAGGGTAGTGCTCTTCATTCTCCTTGATATATTCCCAGTTGACCCATCTCATATCACATACAATTGGCTTCTTGTCTAACAAGACTGTCTCATAGAAGTCCTGTTGTTCCTTAGTGTGGAACATGTAGTCAACAGCAGTCCTCCTCCTGATAGCATAGGGATATGCTTCTCTCCACTTCCTCAGCCCTGAGTCTCTTCTGAGCTTCATGTCCTCAGCCACAGGATGAGCATCATTGTGGTTTGGGATCTTGGGCTTGAGCTTTCTCAGAACATGCTCTTCATCATCTTCTTCAACAACAGTCTCAGGCACTGGGGCCTTGTTCTTCTCAGCAGCTGGGATGCTTCTTGTATTCCTCTTTGGTTTTGGCTTTGGAGTTGGCTTGGCCTTGGAAGCAGTTGCCCCTGATCTTATGGCATCACCCATCAGCTTGGGTGCCTTAGGTGCTGGTGCAGCAACCTCTTCTTCTTCCTCTTCTTCCATGATGGAAGCCTTTCCAAGCACTTTGGCTACGGTCTTCTTGACCCTTTTCTTCCTTTTCTTTCCTTCTGCAGCAGCCTCTTTGGGTTCAGGCTTTTCAGGAATTTGAGTTGAGGCTCTGGCCTTTGGCATAGGCTGCCTTCCTGCTGGCCTTTTAACCTTCATCCTTGGCTTTATGCTCTGTGTTGGGCCATATTCTTTCTTGAGCACTGTTCTCTTTGATGTGGCTTCCTCTTCCTCTGCCACATAATCTTCATCCTCAGAATCTGAAGTTCTCTTCTTCCTCTGTCTGGTGGCAGCTTTTGGCAGGTTGCTAGTGGTGCTCCTGCTGCCATCATCTGAAGAACTGGAGGGACTAGTGCCCTCACTCATTTGCACTTGCTGCTATGACAAATTCTGGCTATCACTTTGGTTTGACATGATGAACAAGCTGACTGCTGACCCTGTGAATAGTTTATAGATGAGGTAGAGTGGATGAGCATCACAAAATGCAGAGATTTTTGCAAAAGAATGATTCAAAAACTTAGTTTTAGTTTCCCACAGAAAGCATTTCGGATCTACCGATTTTTAAACTCGGTGATACCGAAGCAGTTTTTGGAACCTAAACTAGTGAACTCGGTCAGACCGAGTCACAGTTCGGTGGCACCGAGACTGCTAGGGTTTCACAAAGTTCCAAAATCGGTCACACCGATTAGTAATACTCGGTCAGACTGAGTCTCACTTGTGCAATGGCATAAGCCAAATCGGTGGGACCGAGTTTTTCAACTCGGTGGGCCCGAGATGGTTTCGGCGGAAACCTAACCCTAAAATTTTCGAATCAAACCTAATCTACGAGTTCATTGACTGGATAGAAGTTTATCAAATGTGGCAAGAATCAATATGATCACAATGTGCTAGGAATCGGATTGGGGAATAGCACAAAGATCGAGTCCGTACCCTAGTTCGGCGGAGACTTGCTATGGTGGCAACGGCGGGGTTGATTCCCGTTGACAGCGACGGAGACCAGCGACTGGAGGCGGCTGGCGGCGAGGAGACGATCCGGAGACCATGTTGGCAGAGCGAGCTGTCGCCCGGGCGAAGGGTTCGGAGAAATTTCCAAATTTTTGCGCGTGACTATATATAGCCCGACCCTGTCGGTATGACCGAGTGGAACAACTCGGTGGCACCGAGATGCAAAACTGTATACAGTTATTGCAACTCGGTGTGACCGAATGGTTCAAATCGGTTGCACCGAGATCAAAAACATAGATCAACTTAATGATCTCGGTAAGACCAAAAGTGGGGTATCGGTCAGACCGAGAGTCACAAAGAGGTTTTGGAAGTGTAAGTCTATGACGAATCGGGGACTCCGAGTGCTCCTCACACAGAGTGGTTCGAATCTGACTTGATCAAATTTTGTGATGTAGCATGAATAGAGTTTGAGACGAGAAAAGCATAGATAGCTAGAGGAGGTTCTTAGGCATTCTTGTCCATCCACTTGGCAAAAGGAAATAAAACCAAACAGTCAAAACAACAAGTGGATGTCCTCGAATGAGTAAAATATGCAACCAACATGCTCACACAATAAGATGGCAATTGAAATATGTGACAAAGCATGCACAACCAATTCTAGCATCTATCAAGCAATTTGCGATGACTAGGTCATCTATATATGAGTATATTGACTTAGGAGTCAAGTGAGAACACTTGATCATAGGTCATACTCATCGTTTAAGCTCAAGTGGGGTTACCACTTTTACATAAAGCATTGTTGTCTTCACATCTTTAGAGTTGCTTTAGCTCAAGTCTTAGAGTAAAGCTCCCCCTAGATGTGATATCCCCCCTAAGAGGGATGAACTAACCTTGGGTTTTGTCGATGATGACTTCATGTAGATGTTGAAGATGTGGATGCTCAATGTTGATGTAGATCACTTGGAGCTATCCATTTGAGTGAATTGCACTTTCAATACCTACATGGGTTAGTCCCACAAGGAACAAACGAGGATATCCATAGACATAGAGTGATGCACACACAAGATGATGTCCATGAAAACTTTCAGGTTACCTTGTCCCTTGTCTTACCAACAAGAGGGTTTGTGACTCCTTGAACTAGTGCAAGATGTGGAAGTTGATTGCACTCGTTCTTGCCAAAATGATAAGAGTGAAGTATGTTGGCGGAGTCACCCTCAAGAACTCTCTAGTTCTTCTTCTTTTGGATCCACACCATCTTGCTGGGAATCCTTGGAGTTGTAGTCGTACTTGATGAAGTGGAACTTGAAGTGGTCTTGGGAATCCACTTGACTAAGGTCTTAGGAGCTTCTTCAAATGCATCAATTTCCTCTTGAAGCTTGTCATTGCCTTTTTGCTTGTAGTCTTGTGGTGGAAGATCATCTTGAGCTTGTGTCCTCTTGAGGGAAGTATCATACTTCTCTTGTTGAGGAACAAACTTTGTATTGGGGTATTGATCTTCTTCCCACTCAACTCCATTAGCATTGAACTTTCGTTCAAAACCAACACCTTGATTCTTCCGGTGCATTCCTTGCTTGCGCACAATTTCCTTGAATTGCTTACTCCCGGCAAGGCTTTTGTACACTCCTTTCTCTATAATTCCCTTCAATAAGCTATTTTCTTGCTCAAGTGTAACTTGGCTAAGAGAATCATTAGTGGAATCAAGAGAACTACTAGAAGCAACAATATTGGATTTAGCATGATCATTGTTACTACTAGAGGAAGAGTCTTTCTTGTTCTTGTTACTAGACTTGACTTGAGGCATGTAAGTGGATAAGAGTAAAAACTTGGCAATGTAAGAAGAACTTTTCTTGCGGAGATCATCATTGATTGCCTTTAAAAACTCATGCTCTTGCTCAAGATTGAGCTTTTCAAAGTGTAACTTCTCATGAGCTCTTAAAAGTTCTCGATGATCTTCGAAGATAGTTTCATGAGCTAACTTAAGAGTGTTTAGTTCTTTAGTTAGAGCCTCAATCTTCTCCTTATCATTGTCATTCGTTTTATCTTGATTAGCATGATTAATTGACGTTTCATCATAGTATTCATCACTAGAGTTGTCAACAAGTAAATCATCATCACCTAACAAGTCATCTTCATCACTATTAAAATCAACATACTCGGGGTGTGTTACCTTAGGACCTTTGGCCATGAAGCATCTTCCAATTACTTCATTTGGTGAGTCAAATATGTCGTAGGAGTTGGTTGACACAAGTGCTAGACCGGCAACACCTTCATCTTGAGTATATTCAGAATCGGAGTGATAACTTCTCTCAGAGTGGCTGTCAGAGTCGGAGCCGGATACCCATTCACCAACATGAGCTTGATATCTTCGTTTTGTGTAGCTCCTTGATGATTTTTCCTTCCTTTCCGAATCCTTGCTTCTCCGTGAGTATCTTCGTTCATAACGATCATCTCTACTCCTTCTCTCTCTTGGTGGTGATTCTTCTCTTTTGCTTCTTCTTTTTGGAGAGTCTTCTCTTCTCTTGTAGGGAGCCGTACACTCATTGGAATAGTGTCCGGGTCTTCCACAATTGTAGCAGTTTCGCTCTCGACTAGAAGATCTTTTGTCATTGTAGGACCTTGACTTGGAGCTTCTATCTTTGCTTCTACTCTTGTAGAACTTGTTAACGTTCTTCACCATTAAGCTCAATTCTTCATTGAAGTTTTGTTTCTCACTTGATGATGTAGGGGCTTCACATGAGGCTTTGTAGGCACCACTAGATTTGTTGTGAAGTTCCTCTTTATCCTTAAGTGATATCTCATGAGCAACAATTCTTCCAATTACTTCCGTTGGCTTGAGATCTTTGTAATTGGGCATCATTTGGATCAATGTGCACACGGTATCATATTTTCCATCCAAGGCTCTTAGAATCTTCTTGATGATGAATCTATCGGTCATCTCTTCACTTCCTAAGCCGGCAATCTCATTTGTGATGAGAGCAAGCCTAGAGTACATTTCAGCGACACCTTCACCATCCTTCATTTTGAACTTGTCAAGTTGACTTTGAAGCACATCCAATTTGGATTCCTTGACGGAGTCGGTACCTTCCTGCATATCAATCAAAGTGTCCCAAATTTCCTTTGCATTCTCAAGACGGCTGATTTTGTTGAATTCTTCGGGGCACAATCCATTGAAGAGAATATCACAAGCTTGAGCATTGTATTGCAACATCTTCAACTCATCCGCGGTAGCTTCACGGTTTGGTTCTCTCCCATCAAAGAAGTCACCTTGCAAACCAACACACACAATAGCCCAAACGGCGGGGTTATGTCCAAGAATATGCATTTTCATTTTATGCTTCCAACTAGCAAAATTAGTACCATCAAAGTAAGGACCTCTACGGTGATAATTTCCCTCGCTAGACGCCATACTCTCCTAGGTTGTGAAACCAAGGCTATGACCACCAAAAGCTATGGAAATCAAAGCAAATGGAGACCAAAGCTCTAATACCACTTGTAGGATCGAAAGTATGTCTAGAGGGGGGTGATTAGACTACTTGACCAAATAAAAACTTAACCTTTTCCCAATTTTAGTTCTTGGCAGATTTTAGCTACTTTAGGACAAGTCAAGCAATCATCACACAATTCAAGCAAGCATGCAAAGAGTATACTGGCAGCGGAAAGTAAAGCATGCAACTTGCAAGAATGTAAAGGGAAGGGTTTGGAGAATTCAAACGCAATTGGAGACACGGATGTTTTTCCCATGGTTCGGATAGGTGGTGCTATCCTACATCCACGTTGATGGAGACTTCAACCCACGAAGGGTAACGGTTGCGCAAGTCCACGGAGGGCTCCACCCACGAAGGGTCCATGAAGAAGCAACCTTGTCTATCCCACCATGGCCATCGCCCACGAAGGACTTGCCTCACTAGCGGTAGATCTTCACGAAGTAGGCGATCTCCTTGCCCTTACAAACACCTTGGTTCAACTCCACAATCTTGTCGGAGGCTCCCAAGTGACACCTAGCCAATCTAGGAGACACCACTCTCCAAGAAGTAACAAATGGTGTGTTGATGATGAACTCCTTGCTCTTGTGCTTCAAATGATAGTCTCCCCAACACTCAACTCTCTCTCATAGGATTTGGATCTGGTGGAAAGAAGATTTGAGTGGAAAGCAACTTGGGGAAGGCTAGAGATCAAGATTCATATGGTAGGAATGGAATATCTTGGTCTCAACACATGAGTAGGTGGTTCTCTCTCAGAACATATGAGTTGGAAGTGTAGATGTGTTCTGATGTCCCTCTCTACGAGTGAAGAGGAGGTGGAGGGGTATATATAGCCTCCACACAAAATCCAACGTTACACACAGTTTTCCAATCTCGGTGGGACCGAATCAACAAACTCGGTCAGACCGAAATAGTAAACCTAGTGACCGTTAGAGATTTTCGGTGGGACTGACATGCAACTCGGTAGGACCGATTTTGTTAGGGTTAGGGCATAACGTAATCTCGGTGAGACCGATTACACAAAATCGGTGAGACCGGTTTTGGTAATTAGCTAACCAGAGAGTTGGTCAGGCAAACTCGGTGGGACCGATTTGCTCTTTCAGTGAGACCAAAAAGTTACAAAAAGGAAACACTGAATTTACATTGCAATCTCGGTGGGACCGATTCGCTCTTTTGGTGAGACCGAAAAGTTACGAAAGGGAAACAGAGAGTTTGCAATCCCATCTCGGTGAGACCGAGATCCCTATCGGTAGAACCGAATTGCTAGGGTTTGGCAGTGGCTTATGACAAGTGAAACTCGGTGGCGCCGGATAGGAAGAATCGGTAGGACCGAGTTTGGCTTAGGGTTTAGGTCATATGTGGATATGGGAAAGTAGTTGAGGGTTTTGGAGCATATCACTAAGCACATGAAGCAAGAGGCTCATTAAGCAACACCTCATCCCTCCTTGATAGTATTGGCTTTTCCTAAAGACTCAATGTGATCTTGGATCACTAAAATATAAAATGAAGAGTCTTGAGCTTTTGAGCTTGAGCCAATCCTTTGTCCTTAGCATTTTGAGGGTTCCACTTTCACCATCCATGCCATGCCAATCATTGAGCTTTCCTGAAATAATCATCTTGGAATAGCATTAGCTCAATGAGCTATATGTTGTTATGAATTACCAAAACCACCTAGGGATAGTTGCACTTTCATCGACTCCTCGTAGATGGCATCATCCGATGTCGGACGAAGCAACAATACCATACTATTGGGGAACGTAGTAATTCAAAAAACTTCCTATGATCACGCAAGATCTATCTAGGAGATGCATTGCAACGAGAAGAAAAGAGTGTGTCTGAAAGCACAAGTGCTCCCTGGGTGATTTTGGTAATTAATGTCAACATATCTCTTGTTGGACTAATACTTTTATCTAGTATATTTCAGATAAGTTCAACTATGGAGTGGCATGGACAAGACGATGTGGAACCCCTTCAAGAAGCTAAGGACAAGGATTGTCTAAAGCTCAAGACTCTACATTTTCACTTTAGTGATCCAAGATCACAGTGAGTCCATAGGAAAGCCAATACTATTAAAAGGGGATGAGGTGTTGGTTAATGGCTTGCTTGCTCAAAGTGCTTAGTGATATGCTCCAAAGCCCTCAACCACTTTCTCATTTCCACATATGTCCCTAGCCAAAGTCAAACTCGGCCACACTGATTTGATCTATCCGGCACCACCGAGTTCACTTGACATAGCCACTGCCAGAAACCCTAATCAGTTCGATCTCATCGATGGGATCTCGGTCTCACCGAGATGGACCTGCAAACTCTCTATTGCATGTTACAATTATTTCGGTCTTACCGAGATATGCAATTGGTCCCACCGAGTTTGCTTGACCAACTCTTTGTTTTGCTTATTACCAAAATTGGTCCCACCGAGTTTGTGTAATCGGTCAAACCGAGTTGAGGTTTTACCCTAACCCTAGCACATCGGTCCCACCGAGTTGATCATATCGGTCCCATCGAAAAGCCTAACGTTCACATTTTGAACTGAATCGGTCTGACCGAGTTTGTGTATTCGGTCTCATCGAGTTTGGTAAATTGTGTGTAACGGTTAGATTTTGTGTGGAGGCTATATATACCCCTCCACCCATCCTCCATTTGTAGATGAAGCAATCAGAACGTTCCTACACTTCTACCATTCATTTTCTGAGAGAGAACCACCTACTCATGTGTTGAGACCAAGATATTCCATTCCAACCACAAGAATCTTGATCTCTAGCCTTCCCCAAGTTGCTTTCCACTCAAATCATCTTTCCACAAAATCCAAATCTGTGAGAGGGAGTTGAGTGTTGGGGAGACTATCATTTGAAGCACAAGAGCAAGGAGTTCATCATCAACACACCATCTATTACCTTTTGGAGAGTGGTGTCTCCTAGATTCGTTAGGTGTCACTTGGGAGCCTCCGCCAAGATTGTGGAGTTGAACCAAGGAGTTTGTAAGGGCAAGGAGATCGCCTACTTCGTGAAGATCTACCCAAGTGAGGCAAGTCCTTCATGGGTGATGGCCATGGTGGGATAGACAAGGTTGCTTCTTCGTGGACCCTTCGTGGGTGGAGCCCTCCGTGGACTCGTGCAACCGTTACCCTTCTTGGGTTTAAGTCTCCATCAACGTCTATGTATGATAGCACCACCTATCGGAACCACGCCAAAATTCTCTGTGTCAACATTGTGTTTGCTCCCTCTAAACTCCTCCCATTTACCTTCATATGCAATGATTTACATTCCGCTGCTATACTCTTATACTTGCATGTGTAGGTTGATTGCTTGACTTGTGCTAAGTTGCTAAAATCTACCCACTTAAAATTGGGAAAAGTCTATATTTTTGTTTGGTCAAGTAGTCTAATCACCCCCCCCCCCCTCTAGACATACTTTCGGTCCTACATGTGGTATCAGAGCTTTGGTCTCCATTTTCCTTGATTTCCATAGCTTTGGTGATCATAGCATTGGTTTCACAACCTAGGAGAGTATGGCATCTAGCGAAGGAAATTACCACCGTAGAGGTCCTTACTTTGATGGTACTAATTTTGCTAGTTGGAAGCATAAGATAGAAGTTCATATTCTTGGACATAACCCCGCGGTTTGGGTTATTGTGTGTATTGGCTTGCAAGGTGAATTCTTTGGTGGGAGATAATTGAACCGTGAAGCTAGCGCGGAAGAGTTTTAAGATGCTGCAATACAATGCTCAAGCTTGCGATATCCTATTCAACAGATTGTGCCTCGAAGAATTTAACAAAATCAGCTATCTTGAGAATGCAAAGGAAATTTGGGATACTTTTATTGATATGCACGAAGGTACCGACTCCGTCAAGGAATCCAAATTGGATGTGCTTCAAAGTCAGTTTGACAAGTTCAAAATGAAGGATGGTGAAGGTGTCGCTAAAATGTAATCTAGGCTTGCTCTCATCACAAATGAGATTGCCGGCTTAGGAAGTGAATAGATGACCGACAGATTCATCATCAAGAATATCCTAAGAGCTTTGGATGGAAAATATGATACCATGTGCACATTGATCCAAATTATGCCCAGCTACAAAGATCTCAAGCCAACGGAAGTCATTGGAAGAATTGTTGCTCATGAGATGTCACTAAAGGATAAAGAAGAGCTTCACAACAAGTCAAGTGGTGCTTACAAAGCATCATGTGATGCCCCTACATCGTCAAGTGAGAAACAAGCCTTCAATGAGGAATTGAGCCTAATGGTGAAGAACTTCAACAAGTTCTACAAGAGTAGAAGCAAAGAAAGAAGTTCGAAGTCAAGGTCCTACAATGACAAAAGATCCTCTAGTCGTGAGAATAATTGCTACAATTGTGGAAGACCCAGACACTACTCCAATGAGTGTACGGCTCACTACAAAAGAATAGAAGACTCACCTAAAAGGAGAAGTAGAAGAGAAGAGTCACCTCCAAGAGAGAGAAGGAGTAGAGATTATCATTATGAACGAAGAACCACTCGCAGAAGCAAGGATTCGGAAAGGAAGTACAAGTCATCAAGGAGCTACACAAAATTAAGACATCAAGCTCATGTTGGTGAATGGGTATCCGGCTCCGACTTCGACCATCACTCCGAGAGAAGTTATCACTCCAACTCCGAATATACTCAAGATCAAGGCATTGCCGGTCTAGCACTTGTGTCAACCAACTCCTATGACATATTTGACTCACCAAATGAGAGAATTGGAAAATGCTTCATGGCTAAAGTCCCAAAGGTATCACACCCCGAGTATGTTGATTTCAATAGTGATGAACATGATTTGCTAGGTGATGATGATTTACTTGTTGACAAATCTAGTGATGAAAACTATGATGAACTTGCTATTAATCATGCTAATCAAGATAAAACGAATGACGATGATAAGAAGGAGATTGAGCGCCTAACTAAAGAACTAAACACTCTTAAGTTAGGTCATGAAACTACCTTGGAAGATCATCGAGAGCTTTTAAAGACTCATGAGAAGCTACACTTTGAAAAGCTCAACCTTGAGCAAGAGCATGGGTTCTTAAATGCAATCAATGATGATCTTCGCAAGAAAAGTTCTTATTACATTGCCAAGCGTTTACTCTTGTCTACTTACATGCCACAAGTAAAATCTAGCAACAAGAGTAAGAAAGATCCTTTTTCTAGTAGTAACAATAATCATGTTAAATCCAATGTTGTTGCTTCTAGTAGTTCTCTTTATTCCACTAATGACTCTCTTAGCCAAGTTACACTTGAGCAAGAACATAGCTTATTGAAGGGAAATATAGAGAAAAGTGTTTACAAGAGCCTTGCCGGAAGTAAGCAATGTGATTAAATTGTACGCAAGCAAGGAAGGCACCGAAAGAATCAAGGTGTTGGTTTTGAACGAAAGTTCAATGCCAATGGAGTTGAGTGGGAAGAAGATCAATGCCCCAAGACGAAGTTTGTTCCTCAACAAGAGAAGTATGATCCTACTTCTTTCAAGGGAACACAAGCTCAAGATGATCTTCCAGCACAAGACCACAAGCAAAAAGGCAAGGACAAGCTTCAAGAGGAGATTGATGCATATGAAGAAGCTCCCAAGGCCTTGGTCAAGTGGGCTCCCAAGACTACATCAAGTTCTACTTCATCAAGTATGACTACAACTCCAAGGATTCCCATCAAGTTGATGTGGATCCCGAAGAAGAAGAACTAGAAAGTTCTTGAGGGTGACTCCGCCAACATATTTCACTCATATCATTCTGGCGAGAACATGTGCAAACAACTTCCACATCTTGCACTAGTTCAAGGAGTCACAAACCCTCTTGTTGGTAAGACAAGGGACAAGGTAACCTAATGCTTTCATGGACACCATCTCGTGTGAACTTCACTCTATGTCTTGGATATATTTGCACACTTGCATGCTATCTAACCCTTGTAGGTACTTGGATGAATCCAAATCTATGAGATTGCAAAACACTCACATCTTGAGCAATATCTACATCACCAAGACTCTACAACATGGTGGTTGAAGACAAGGAAGCATGAAACCTTTTGAACATATCCTTTGACAATTTCTCCATATCAACTTTCATTTGATATCAAATTTCATGATTGTCATTTTGGATACACAAGTGCTCTTCCTTGCAAGACTAACCCATGTAGGTAGATGAACTCAAAACTACAAGTGGTGCTCCAAACTCTTGATGAGCTACATCAACCTTGAGCATCCCACACAAGTTTAACCCCATGATCAAGATCAACACCACCACCCAAGGTATGGTATTCCATCTTAGAGAAGCTTTACCCCAAGTCATGGGTCAAAGCAACTCAACAAGATGAGAATACATCAAAATGCTTAAACGAAAAATGGTGACCCCATTTTGAGCTTAAATGATGAGTATGACCTATGATCAAGTGTTCTCACTTGACTCCTCAGTCAATATACTCTAACATAGGTGACTTTGTCGCTGACCAATTCTAGATGAAGTTCTCTAGTGTTTCTCCAAGTTCTTGCATTTGTCTCTTGCATATTTGTTCCCCTTCTTTAATAAAAAAACTTCATCTAGATTTCTTTAATTTCTCTATTCATTTCTGCATTCCCTGCATCCAATTCATTGCAAATCTTTCAGTTAATTCCTTGCAAATCTTTGTGAGATCTTATTTGCCTAGTGAGCTGAGATGACAACTGTTTTCTCTCTATATTGAACTCGGCCTCACCTGTTAGTCTTTTTTGGTCTAACCGAACTACTTCGGTGCAACCGAAGAAAACAACTCGGTGTTACCGATTTCAATGCTGAGGAGACACTTTGCCATTTGCATCTTGCATATTTGTTCCAGCTCCACTCAACGATTCTTGTCCTCTACCTGCATCACATTCTATATGCTGCTTTGCCATGTGACTCAAGGACCAAACCTATTCGACTCACATTCTAGAAGACCCTTCTTGGAAATTGATGTCAAAGGGGGAGAGAGATCACATCAAAGCTTAATCACATCAAAGGGGGAGAGTGCTCAATCACATCAAAGGGAGAGAGACCCCAGATGCCTCGTACTCAAGAGGAGAGAAGTCACATGTCTTTAAGAGGGGAAAGGCATGTTAGTATGTGTTATGACTGTGTTGTTATGTTTTTTCTTTTTTGCTCTGATTTTCTTTTCCCTATCTTCTCCCAATATCCCATATAAGATTCAGGGGGGAGAAATACTTCTAAGGGAAGGAAATCTTTGAATTAATTGCATATCTTTACCTCTTTGGGGCATGTCTATATCACATAGGGTACCTAGTACTCACTCTCTACATATCATCCCAATCTTGGTACTCTTGTGGTTTACTGCTTGCACTGTTCAGTAGATGTTTCTGTGTTATCTAACCTTGTTTTCTCAGGTTCATCTCTTTCAAAGCTACCTTAAGACTACAAGGTAAGTATATGCATCACATTCATGTGCATGATGATCTCTTGCTAATGTACATATTGTTTGCAAGAAGGACTCATGAATATGAAGGTATATTTCCTGTATCTACATCATTTGCTCTGATGCATATAGCCAATATACATGTAACACATTGCTTGCTATGTCATGCATATGCATTCACATGCTCTTATATTCAATATTTACATGAATGCATACATGTAGGGGGAGCCTATGCATGTTACATGTCCTTCCAAAGCTTTACCTGTTATTCTCTATATCCTTATCTAAAGCTTTGATGTATGTTATCATCAATTACCAAAAAGGGGGAGATTGAAAGCACAAGTGCTCCTTGGGTTATTTTGGTAGTTAATGTCAACATATCTCTTGTTGGACTAATACTTCTATCTAGTATATTTCAGATAAGTTCAACAGTGGAGTGGCATGGACAAGAGGATGTGGAAACCCTTCAAGAAGCTAAGGACAAGGATTGGCTAATGCTCAAGACTCTACATTTTCACTTTAGTGATCCAAGATCACATTGAGTCCATAGGAAAGACAATACTATTAAAAGGGGATGAGGTGTTGCTTAATGGCTTGCTTGCTCAAAGTGCTTACGGGTATGCTCCAAAGCCCTCAACCACTTTCTCATTTCCACATATGTCCCAAAGCAAAAGTCAAAATAGGCCCCACCGATTTGATCTATTCGGCGCCACCGAGTTCACTTGACATAGCCACTGCCAGGAACCCTAATCAGTTCGGTCTCATCGATGGGATCTCGGTATCATCGAGATAGGCTTGCAAACTCTGTGTTGCCTGTTGCAATTATTTTGGTCTTACCGAGATATGCAATTGGTCCCATCGAGTTTGCTTGACCAACTCTCTGTTTTACTTATTACCAAAATTGGTCCCGCCGAGTTTGTGTAATCGGTCAAACCGAGTTGAGGTTTTACCCTAACCCTAGCACATCGGTCCCACTGAGTTGATCATATCGGTCCCACCGAAAAACCGAACGCTCACATTTTGAACTGAATCGGTCTGACCGAGTTTGTGTATTCAGTCTCACCGAATTTGGTAAATTGTGTGTAACGGTTAGATTTTGTGTGGAGGCTATATATACCCCTCCACCCATCCTCCATTTGTAGAGAAAGCAATCAGAATGTGCCTACACTTCTACCATTCATTTTCTGAGAGAGAACCACCTACTCATGTGTTGAGACCAAGATATTCCATTCCAACCACAAGAATCTTGATCTCTAGCCTTCCCCAAGTTGCTTTCCACTCAAATCATCTTTCCACCAAATCCAAATCTGTGAGAGAGAGTTGAGTGTTGGGGAGACCATCATTTGAATCACAAGAGAAAGGAGTTCATCATCAACACACCATCTATTACCTTTTGGAGAGTGGTGTCTCCTAGATTGGTTAGGTGTCACTTGGGAGCCTCCGTCAAGATTGTGGAGTTGAACCAAGGAGTTTGTAAGGGCAAGGAGATCGCCTACTTCGTGAAGATCTACCCAAGTGAGGCAAGTCCTTCATGGGCGATGGCCATGGTGGGATAGACAAGGTTGCTTCCTCGTGGACCCTTCGTGGGTGGACCCCTCCGTGGACTAGCGCAACCGTTACCCTTCGTGGGTTGAAGTCTCCATCAATGTGGATGTACGATAGCACCACCTATTGGAACCACGCCAAAAATATCAGTGTCAACATTATGTTTGCTCCCTCTAAACTCCTCCCATTTACCTTCATATGCAATGATTTACATTCCGCTCCTATACTCTTATACTTGCATGTGTAGGTTGATTGCTTGACTTGTGCTAAGTTGCTAAAATCTGCCAAGACTTAAAATTGGGAAAAGGCTAGATTTTTATTTGGTCAACTAGTCTAATCATCCCCCCTCTAGACATATTATCGATACTACAGTGTCCACGTACCCGCGTGGACCGAAAGTGGAAGCGTTATGTTAACGCGGTTGATGTAGTCGAACATCTTCGTGATCCAACCGATCCAAGTACCGAACGTACGACACCTCCATGTTCAGCACATGTTCAGCTCGATGATGTCCCTTGAGCTCTTGATCTAGTAGGGGGTTGAGGGAGAGTTCCGTCAGCACGACGGTGTGGTGACGGTGTTGGTGATGTGATCCGCGTAGGGTTTCGCCTAAGCACTACGATGCTATGACAGGAGGAGTAAACTGTGGAGGGGGGCACCGCACACGGCTAAGACAAACCTTGGTGTACCTTTGGGGTGCCCCCACCCCCATATATAAAGGAGGAGGGGGAGGAGGCGGTTGTCCTAGGGGGCGCGCCAAAGGAGGGAGTCCAACTAGGACTCCCAATCCTAGTTGGAGTCCCTTTCATTTTTCGGAGGAGGGGAAAGAGGGAAGGGAGAAGAAGAGGAGAAGGAAAGGGGCACCCCCCCTCCCTAGTCCAATTTGGACTCCCTATAGGGGGGGTGCGGCCATCCCTTGTGGGTTGCCTCCCCTCTCCCCTCTGGCCCATGTAGGCCCAATATTCCCCCGGGGGGTTCCGGTAACCTCCTAGTACTCCGAAAAATATCCGAACCTTCCCGAAACCATTTCGGTGTCTGAATACCTTCGTACAATATATCAATCTTTACCTCTAGACAATTTCGAGACTCCTCGTCATGTTTGTGATCTCATCCGGGACTCCGAACAAACTTCGGTCACCAAAACACATAACTCATAATACAAATCGTCATCGAACGTTAAGCGTGCGGACCCTACGGGTTCGAGAACTATGTAGACATGACAGAGACACATCTCTGGTCAATAACAAATAGCAGAACCTGGATGCTCATATTGGCTCCTACATATTCTACAAAGATCTTTATTGGTCAAACTGCATAACAACATACGTTATTCCCTTTGTCATCGGTATGTTACTTGCCCAAGATTTGATCGTCGGTATCATCATACCTAGTTCAATCTCGTTACCGGCAAGTCTCTTTACTCATCTCGTGATGCATCATCCCGCAACTAACTCATTAGTCACATTGCTTGCAAGGCTTATAGTGATGTGCATTACCGAGACGGCCCAGAGATACCTCTATGATACTCGGAGTGACAAATCCTAATCTTGGTCTATGCCAACTCAATAAACACCATCGGAGACACCTGTAGAGCATCTTTATAATCACCCAGTTATGTTGTGATGTTTGATAGCACACACAGTGTTCCTCCGGTATCCGGGAGTTGCATAATCTCATAGTCAGAGGAATATGTATAAGTGATGAATAAGGCAGTAGCAATGAAACTTAACGATCATTATGCTAAGCTAACGGATGGGTCTTGTTCATCACATCATTCTCTAATGATGTGATCCCGTTCATCAAATGACAACACATGTCTATGGTCAGGAAACTTAACCATCTTTTATTAACGAGCTAGTCAAGTAGAGGCATACTAGGGACACTCTGTTTTTTCTATGTATTCACACATCTACTAAGTTTCCGGTTAATACAATTCTAGCATGAATAATAAAGATTTATCATGATATAAGGAAATATAAAATAACAACTTTATTGTTGCCTCTAAGGCATATTTCCTTCAGTCTCCCACTTGCACTAGAGTCAATAATCTAGTTCACATCATCATGTGGTTTAACACCAATAGTTCACATCGCCATGTGACCAACACCCAAAGGGTTTACTAGAGTCAATAATCTAGTTGGCATCGCCATGTGATTAACACCCAAAGAGTACTAAGTTGTGATCATGTTTTGCTTGTGAGAGAAGCTTAGTCAACAGTTCTGCCACATTCAGATCCGTATGTATTTCGCCAATTTTTATGTCTAGAATGCTCTGTAGTGAGCTACTCTAGCTAATTGCTCCCACTTTCAATATGTATCCAGACTAAGATTCTGAGTCATCTGGATTAGTGTTAAATCTTGCACCGACGCAACTCTTTTACGACGAACTCTTTATCAACTCCATAATCGAGAAACATTTCCTTAGTCCTTTTAGTAACTAAGGATAATTTTGACCGCTATCCAGTGATCCACTCCTGGATCACTATTGTACCCTCTTGCCAAACTCATGGTGAGGTACACAATAGGTCTGGTACACAGCATAGCATACTTTATAGAACCTATGACTGAGGCATATGGAATGACTTTCATTCTCTTTCTATTTTCTGCCATGGTCGGGTTTTGAGTCTTACTCAACTTCACACCTTGCAATATAGGCAAGAGCTCCTTTGACTGTTCCATTTTGAACTACTTCAAAATCTTGTTGAGGTATGTTCTCATTGAAAAATCTTATCAAGCGTCTTGATCTATCAATATAGATCTTGATGCTCAATATGTCAGCAGCTACACCGAGGTCTTTCTTTGAAAAACTCCTTTCAAACACTCCTTTATGCTTTCCAGAAAATTCTACATCAATTCTGATCAACAATATGTCATTCACATATACTTATCAGAAAGGCTGTAGTGCTCCCACTCACTTTCTTGTAAATACAGGCTTCTCCAAAAGTCTGTATAAAACCATATGCTTTTATCACACTATCAAAGCGTATATTCCAATTCCGAGAGGATTGCAGCAGCCCATAAATGGATCGCTGGAGTTTGCATACTTTGTTAGCACCTTTAGGATCGATAGGACCTTCTGGTTGCACCAGTCCATTAAAGAATGTAGTTTTGACATCCATTTGCCAAATTTCATAATCATAAAATGCGGCAATTACTAACATGATTCAGACAGACTTGCATCTCTACGGGTGAGAAGGTCTCATCGTAGTCAACTCCTTGAACTTGTTGAAAACCTTTCACAGCAAGTCAAGCTTTGTAGATAGTAACACTACCATCAGCGTCCATCTTTCTCTTGAAGATCCATTTATTCTCTATGGCTCGCCGATCATCGGGAAAGACAACCAAAGTCCACACTTCGTTCTCATACATGGATCCCATCTCAGATTTCATGGCCTCAAGCCATTTCGTGGAATCTGGGCTCATCATCGCTTCCTCATAGTTCATAGGTTCGTCATGGTTGTCAGTGTCAAAACTGGTCGATCTTAGGTAGGGGGTCCCGAACTGTGCGTTTGAGGACCAAAGGTAACAGGAGGTAGGGGACATGATGTTTACCCAGGTTCGAGCCCTCTTGATGGAGGTAATACCCTACTTCCTGCTTGATTGACTTTGATGAGTATAGGGGTTACAAGAGTTGATCTACCTCGAGATCGTAATGGCTAAACCCTAGATGTCTAGCCTGTATGATTATGATTGCCTCTACGGACTAAACCCTCCAGTTTATATAGACACTAGAGGGGCCTAGGGTTGTACAAAGTCGGTTTACAAAGAAAGGAATCTTCACATCCGAACGCCAAGCTTGACATCCACATAAAGGAGAGTCCCATCCGGACACGGGGGAAGGCCTTCGATCTTGTATATTCTTGGCCCATCAGTCCGACCCATATCACATAGCCCGAATGCCCGGGGACCCCCTAATCTAGGACTCCCTCAGTAGCCCCTGAACCAGGCTTCAATGATGATGTGTCCGGCATGCAGATTGTCTTCAACATTGCAAGGCGGGTTCCTCCTCCGGATACTCCAAAGCAGTTGGTCAAAAGAACTATGTTCGGCTCTTTATAACCGTCACAACCCTGAACCACAAGGGAAAAATACTTAAACAAAATAAGTTGTGTCTACTGACAGCTTTTTTGACGAGACATTATGTTCTGGCCTTATTTTTATTTCGAACCATTTTTCAGCCTCACGCTTCGAATTTCGAGGCGCGGTCCTCATTGACACGTCTTGTCAAAGCAGAGATCATGTCCCCTTATTACGGGATTCTCATCAATATGGGTTTGGGTAATCCAACCATGTCGTTTGCACGACCCCTTGGGAATAGGCGAGTTTTAAGGCTCGTGGGGGCGCTTGATATTCACTGCTTTATAAGAAGATAAGGACCCATCTTTTACCCCATGCCTTCTTCCTCCTCAGCCCACCTGCCCTCGAGCTCTAGTGCCCGAGTTCAATTCTTTTCGTTCCCAGCAAACACTCCAGCCATGTCCGGATCTGGTGCTCAGGGCAAGTGGATGGCCTCCTCCATCATGGAGGAGAACATCAAGGAACTCTGGGAAGCGGGGTACTTGGCCGTGGAAATCACCCACCGGCTTCCTGCCAAAAAGCAGATCATCCCTACTCTAGAATCCAATGAGAGGGTAGTATTTATCCCTCACTTTCTCTGTGTACTAGGGTTTCCTCTCCACCCTTTTGTCCGCGGGCTCATGTTCCATTATGGGCTAGACTTTCATGATCTAGATCCAAATTCCATCCTCCACATCTCGGCGTTCATCGTCGTGTGTGAGGCGTTCCTCCGCATCCCCCCCCCACTTCGGATTATGGCTCAAGGTCTTCAATGTGAAGCCGAAAGTGGTCGACGGTCAACATGCGGAGTGCGGCGGCGCCACGGTGAGCAAGCTCCCCAATGTCACTTGGCCCCAGGGGGCCTTCATGGAGACCGTGAAGGGATGGCAGCAGGAGTGGTTCTATGTCACTGAACCTCGCGATGCCACATGGGCCGCCACTCCTGAGTTCAAATATGGGCCTCCAATGCGGCTCGCATCGTGGGTTAAAAAGGGCCTGGACTGGGCATCATCCGATGTGGTGATGACGCTGCAAAAGCGCGTCAATGGCGTGATATAGAAGAACACCAGCCTCGCTGATGTGATCCAGGTGATGCATTTTCACCGGATTCTCCCCTGCCAGCACCGGACTCTCCATATGTGGGAATTCAATCCGGCCGGCCCTTGGACCCTGCAACACTTCTTTGGCACGAAGCACGAAGAAATTTGGAAGCTGCGTTTCAAGTCCCAGAAGTCATGGCGCGGAACGACCGAAGACCTTGGCCTCGATTGCGCCCACCCGGCCACTCCAGTAAGTTTTCAGATTTCCAAACATAACCACTAGTTGTGGATTCGAGGAGTATGCTAAGCCTTCCTTTTCTCCTTCAGGTCTGGATGAAGAAAGCAGAGCGGATCAAATGTCAGGCTCCACTGCCCGAAGACCCAGCTATCCCTTTGTTAACGAAGATGCTAGTTCCGGAGCTATACCAGGCGCCGGAGAAGAAGGCCAAGAAGAAGGACAAGGAGGCCAGAAGTGGCCTCCGCCATAAAGGTACTTCAGACATCGTGTCTGAAGACACCGAGGTTCTCTCCTCACATGAGAGATATGAAGATGAAGAGGAAGAGGAGGAGAGCAACTCTCCCCTCAATGGAGAGAAGAAAAGGGCGGCGACCGCGGACCTAGAAGAGTAGGCGTCCAAGAAGGGGAAGATTTCCCTTTCGGATGATTTGGATTTGGACACTGAAGTCATCCCCGAGCGGTGCCTCACGCCGAAGCCCCCGACCGAACAGTAAGTATTTAAAGATACTATACATACATCTGGCCTTTTACAGATCGCGGGATAACATTTTATTTACGTATTTTCAGTTCGGCCTATGATTTCCCCCAACAATCATTGTCTTCGAGAAACTCGTTGGCGCCGAAGATGATGGAGAGGGAAATGCCTCCGCGAGCCTCTCCACCATGAGTCACGGATGACATCGAGGTGTTGTCCCAAAGGACTTCTCCGGGCCAGGGGGAGGTGCGGAAGGCCGCTGAAAACGGCGCCAAAAGATGATGCCTTGGCTGCCGCAAACATGGGGGATACTACCCCCATGGAAACTTACGACGGGGGCCTGGATCAGTCCGGCCCTTAGCCGAATACTACTCCGGAGACCCACGTGGCTCCGGAATCGAGCGAGCAGCCCCCTTCAAGGGAGGGGGAGTGTAAACTCCACCAGTGACCTCTATCCATCCGGAGGCGCCCGATATGTTGAGGGAAGCATTTCAACATGCTTCCGTCATGGAAGAGCACCGTACCCTGATGGGTACGGTGGCTGAGAAGGTTCAGTCTGCCAAAAGCGGTCTGAACGAAGCTTTCACTAGCCTGTTAACAGGTTTTGAGGTAAGTGATATAACATGCTTTAGCTACTTTTCATATTGGAAGAATATGCCTGTATATAGATAGTAGCCCCTGAGACTATATTTGGGTCTTTGGAAAAAAGAGCCGGATAGAGGATTAAATAGTCACCAGAGATAACACATTCATCTTATTTTGATAAATAGGCTTCACTGTTGGCGGCTTCAGTGAAGGATGCTGAAGTGTCCGAACTCCAGCAGAAACTGAAGCTGGCTGACGATGAGATCAACCATATTAACAAGCGGTTCGATGAGGCCCAAGGTATGCTTTTTTGTTAAAAAAGACCCCTTTACAAGCCTAAATTATAATGCAAACTCAGAGTTTTAAGCTCGTGCGCTGCTATCTAAATGATTGTAGGCAACGCGACCGAGGTCGAGGCCCTCAAGAGTGCCCTTGCCAAAGCCAAGTAGGAGGCGAGGGCAAGCAAAGCAGCCATAGAGAAAGCGGCTGCAGATGTAGAGGCCAAAAAGGCCTCCCACTTTTAGTATGAGGCCAGGGTGACCGAAGTAGAGCAAGCGCTCCAGGAAGCCACCAACAAGTGAGTCCTTGGAGGAGAGTAACAAGGCCCAAGCAGCCAAACTCACCAAGGCTCTTCAAGCTGCGAAGGAGACTCGGTCTGAGTCCTGGGCGGCTCGCGAGGAGATCAAGCAAGCTGGACAGATAGCGGCTGGTAAGCCTTTTCTTTTACAGAGTATATTCGGCGGTCGAAGATATGTTTTGCTAAATCAACTATGGAGTGCTCCAGATGCTTTTGCGGATCTCCTGAGGAGTGCTGCCGACGCCGCCGAGTATTTCCAGGCCCAAGAAGGGAACGCGGCGGAGAAGCTCTTCTGGTCGTAGTACTTGGCACAGGAGCGACCAGTGCTGCTGAACAATCAGATGATGCAACTGGCAGAGCTGCATAGGATGTCCGGTTTGGCCATGAAGGACATCATAGTACGGCTATGGCCAGCCAGACCCATTCCGAGTAGCTACTTCGGCTTGGTCAAGTGGCTTGGTGACGGCTTGCCCCGAGTAGAGGCCGTGAAGCGCTCAGTGTCTATGGAAAGTGAGCTGATGGCCTTTGCCCGTGTTAAGATGCACTGGGCGAAGATGAAGGCTGTCGTCTTGGCGGTTGAGGGTCTGCCTGGAGGCAAGGACCGCCGCAAGCCAGAGCGCTATTTCGAAGACGTCCTCGAGGGTGCACGTTTGATAGAGGGTCAATGCTCAAGGATACTATGTTTGAGTAAATGTATTCGGGCTACCCGGACAATGTATTATAAACCTAGGCTGTGTAATATACTGTATACCTTTGTCTTAAAGTGTTATTCCCCCTGTGCGGCCGTTTTTAATTCTTGAGATTTTACCAGTTGTCGGCTTCAGCCCCCACGTAGATACTATGGGAGTGTTCGGAATAGCGCATGACCACACTTGACCCAACGTCTTGGTCCATAAAGGAGGTGGCAGCGCGGCGAACCAGGCAATCGAACTATACGGTTTTATCATTCTCACTTAGCCATAGGAGTTTCACAATGGGACTGTAGGGTAGCCCCTGGTGCATATGCGGCTATCGAACTTGGATGCCTTAAACGCTTGGCTGGAAAAGGCCAGCCCTTCATATAATATGGAAGAAATCGCTAGAGATTTAGTAAGTCACCAAATTGCTGATCGGCTCTCGCCACATCACGATAGTCAGTTTTCGGCTTTCTCTACTGAGGTGTTTGACCGGGCCAGCCGGAAACACAATCGTAGTAGTTCTCCGTTTACTACCTTAGCCGAAAAAATGGAACGTAAGGTAGCAAGCACAGGAGCCGGGCAACCCAACTATTGACCAAAGACGTGATTCAGAGCCGATGCATATAATGCAATATTCCGGACGTCGAAGTATACTCTGAGAGTGTTCGTAGTTTCTATTGTTGAGAATATATATAAGGCTTGACATGGAGCCCTTGGCGATTTAAGTTGTACCAAGGTGTATATGCCAATTCGGATATAGAGTGGGAAAACAGATTAAGAAATAAGCCAATACCGAACAAGGTTGGGCGAAACTATTTCCATTATAGTCTGATTGGTACGTCGAAACATGTCTTTACAGGAGATGCCATAAGCATCAAGGCCATTTTACATGCCGAGAATAAGGGAAAGTTGTATACAGGTCCTGAATTGGAAAATATGGACTTGAAGATCCTTTGGATACTCTGCCGCACGTCTGCACCGCCTTTCCCCATAGTGTATGGTCCTTTGAGAGGATCAATGTTCGAGTGTATGTGAGGGGCATGGAAAAGGACCCTAAGTACCATCGAAGAGTGGTGTGGGTTGTAAAGAACCTGAAAAAGAAAAACAAGGAGAAAAGGAAGAATATGAGGGTCCAAATAGGGTCGAACCGTATTGTGGACCTTATTTTTAGTAGGCCTCCGTCCTTGCCCATGGTATTTTTAGTGCGTAGTTATGTACGCGCGGTACATATGCCGCTATGAAGTTGGGATTTTGACGGAGGTTGGATTGCTAATATAGCTCTAGATGAGCCAGACTGTCATTCTGCAGGGTAGACCAGACTCGTTTGACAGTGTCCGGGGGCTTGACTGCCAATGTAGTATTCGGCTTAATGAGGCCACCCTGCGCCTCAGCTACGAGGGTCGTGGTATGCTCCTCAGTATGGAGGGAGCGCTCCATGTTGCCATTGACTGTTATAATGCCATGTGGTCCATGCATCTTGAGCTTTAGATAAGCATAGTGCGGAACGGCATTGAAATGGGTGAAAGCGGTCCGTCCGAGCAGTGCATGATAGCCCTTGTGGAAGGGGACAATGTCGAAGATCAAGTCTTCGCTACGGAAATTATCCAGTGAACCGAAGACTACTTCCAGCGTTATGGATCCTGTACAACATGCCTCTACACCGGGTATTACTCCTTGGTAGTTTTAGTGGGCTTGATCCTTGATGAGTCTATACCCATTTTGTGGACGGTGTCCTGATAAAGCAGATTAAGGCTGCTACCGCCGTCCATGAGGACGCGCGTGATATGGAACCAGTCGATAATTGGGTTGAGGACCAATGCTGCCGACCTCCATGATGGATACTGGTCCGATGGTCTCTGTGATCTAAAGTGATTGGACAGGCTGGCCATGGATTGAATTTTGGGGCGACTCGCTCTATGGCATAGACGTCGCTTAGTGCGCGCTTCCGCTCCCTTTTGGGGATATGTGTAGCGTATATCATATTCATTGTTTTTACCTCGGGGGGGATTTCTTCTGTCCCCCTATGTTCGATGGGCGAGGCTCTTCATCATCGTCCTTGTTGGGCGGCCCCTTCCCCTTATGTTCGGCGTTTAGCTTGCCGACCTGTTTAAAGACCCAACAATTCCTGTTGGTATGATTAGCAGGCTTATCAGGGGTGCCATGAATCTGGCAAGGTCGATCGAGTATTTTGTCCAAACTAGATGGACCATCCTTCTTTCCTTTGAATGGCTTCTTCCGCTAACTGGGTTTAGAGCCACTGAATCTGGTGTTGACCGACGTGTCTTCGGTATCTTTGTTATTGCTTTGACGCTTGTGTTTGTTGCGCCGTGGCTTGCCGTTGCCATCCTTGGCTTCGAAGGTGCCAGGGTCACTGGTGCTATTGCTTCTGCGAGCTAGCCAGCTATCTTCTCCCACGCAAAAGCGGGTCATAAGTGCGATAAGGGCGGCCATGGACTTCGGCTTTTCTTGGCCGAGGTGTCAGGCGAGCCACTCGTCTCGGACACTGTGTTTAAAGGCCGCGAGGGCTTCGGCATCTAGTCAGTCCACAATTTGGTTCTTTTGAATTAAGAACCTAGTCCATAGCTTCCGGGTTCATTCTCCGGGTTGCTGGACTATGTGACTAAGGTCATCGGCGTCTGGAGGCCGAACATAGGTTCCTTGGAAGTTGTCTCTAAAGGCATCCTCCAAGTCTTCCCAGCTGCCGATAGAGTTTTCTGGGAGGCTGTTTAACCAGTGTCGTGTTGGTCCCTTTAATTTTAGCAGGAGGTATTTGATGGCATGGAGATCATCACCACGGGCCATGTAAATATGGAGAAGAAAATCTTCGATCCATATTGCGGGATCTGTAGTACCATCGTATGATTCAATGTTCACGGGTTTAAACCCTTCGGGGAACTGGTGCTCCATCACCTCATCGGTGAAGCACAAGGGGTGTGCAGAGCCTCTGTATCGGGCGATGTCGCGGCACAGTTTGGATGAAGTCCGAATGCGGTTTTCGTCCCGGGTGGGGTTGTGCCTATCGCGCCAGGCCTGATGGCCGACCTCTCGCGTTGGAGCACGCCCCCTTGACCCATAGATTGATCATGTCTGACCGGCTCTATTGTCCAGGTCCTTGCGTAGGTCATAGGTATAGCCTGGGGCCGCTGCCTCGATGGCAGGGTGGAGCGGGCTGGTGTTCAGCGTAAGTAGTCAGTCTGTCCCGTCCACGTGGTGGTCGGTCATGTTTGTCAGCGGGTTTATACTTTGGCGGTATTGCCTAAAGGGCCTCATCGCCAAATTGTGGTAGCAGCTTGCGCTTCGGGTAGCTCTTGGTTGGTCATTCGAGGCCATATTCCTCGGCTGCCAGGACTTTAGTCCATCTACCATTGAGTGTATTCTGTTCGGCGTGGAGTTGCTGCTTCTTCTTTTTTAGGCTTCTCGCAGTGGCGATTAGCCGGCGCTTAAAGCGCTCTTGTTCGAGGGGTTCCTCCAGCATGATGAAGTCTTCGTCACCAAGGCTCACATCCTCTTCGGAGATCGGTAGGTAGTTACTATCCTTCGAGTCCTCGTTCCTGACTGGATCATCGGGGTTAACTTGCCCATCCTCCCAATCATCATGTTCGGATGTTGGCTCGACAGGGGGTTCGGGGTATTCGGCGTTCCCTGGAGTGTTATTGTCTTCAGTGCCGGTATTGCTGTCTTTTTTGCGACACAATTTTGAGCTGCGCTGCTGACGTCGACGCTTTGGAGGTGCTTCAGCAGGCTTGTCCTCAACCGGATCCTTCTTGCCGTCGTCGTCATCCTCTTTGGGTGTGTCTACCAAGTACACGTCGTATGTGGAGGTGGTCGTCCAATGTCCAGTAAATGGAGGGTCTTGGCCTTTTTCGTCTCCGGCATCGTTGCCCATGTCGTCGATGTCTTCGAAGGCGTAGTTTAGCATGTTGGTTAAGTCTTCGACAGTGGCTATGAAGTGGCTGGTTGGTGGGACGTAAAATTCCCCGCCCTCAGACCCTAGTCCGGGCTGGGCATAATTCAGAAGCGATTCCTCTGTAATGTCGAGGGATCGCATTAAGTCCAGAGCCTCATTTAGGAGCGAGGTTTGGACAGGGAAGCGGGAGTCCACGGGGGCGGCCGGGGTCAGAGCCTCCTGACCACGCTCGATTGACGCGAACCTCGAGAATTCGGATCTAGAGTCTGAGGGGGAGTCCGGTTCTTTAACAACAAGGGGAGCCCGGTTTGTCTTCGGGTTTGCCGACAACGCAATCCCCTCCAGATCTCCGGTAGCAAGTTCCATAATTGCAGGGAGTCTGGCGTGCTCTAAACTCCCGTCTTTGGACCTGGTAGTCTGCTCTGGATCTAAGGCCAGAGCGGCGGTCGGGGCCGCGAACCCTTCGAAGATCAAGTCTCCTCGGATATCAGCGACATAGTTCAGATTTCCAAAACTAATCTGATGACCAGGGGCGTAGCTATCAATCTGCTCAAGGTGGCAGTCAAGTTGGCACGCAGTGTGAAGCCGCCGAATACAAAAAATGGTTGGGGAGGAAAGTCTCCCCTGAGACAGCATCATTGTGGATGATCGAACGAGCCATCAAACATTTTGTCGACAGCATAGAGGAACTCTCAATGAAAGCCCCAATGTCGGTGTCAAAACCAGCCGATCTCGGGTAGGGGGTCCTGAACTGTGCGTTTGAGGATCTAAGGTAACAGGAGGCAGGGGACATGATGTTTACCCAGGTTCGGGCCCTCTTGATGGAGGTAATACCCTACTTCCTACTTGATTGACTTTGATGAGTATAGGGGTTACAAGGGTTGATCTACCTCGAGATTGTAATGGCTAAACCCTAGATGTCTTGCTTGTATGATTATGATTGCCTCTACGGACTAAACCCTCCAGTTTATATAGACACCGGAGGGACCTAGGGTTGTACAGAGTCGGTTTACAGAGAAAGGAATCTTCACATCCGAACGCCAAGCTTGCCATCCACGTAAAGGAGAGTCCCATCCAGACATGGGGGAAGGCCTTCGATCTTGCATCTTCTTGGCCCATCAGTCCGGCCCATATCACATAGCCCGGACGCCCGGGGACCCCCTAATCCAGGACTCCCTCAATGGTCTACTAACATGATTTCCAAAATAGGATTAGCGTACCATTCTGGTGCGGAACGTAATCTGGTTGACCTACGAGGTTCAGTAGTAACTTGATATGAAATTTCATGATCATCATCATTAACTTCCTCACTAATTGATGTAGGCATCACTGGAACTGATTTCTGTGATTAACTACTTTCTAATTCGGTAGAAGGTACAGTTACCTCATCAAGTTCTACTTTCCTCCCACTCACTTCTTTGAAGAGAAACTCCTTCTCTAGAAAGGATCCATTCTTAGCAATAAAGATCTTGCCTTCGGATCTGTGATAGAAGGTATACCCAATAGTTTCTTTTGGGTATCCTATGAAGACGCACTTCTCCTATTTGGGTTTGAGCTTATCAGGCTGAAACTTTCACATAAGCATCACAACCCCAAATTTTAAGAAATGACAGCTTTGGTTTCTTGCCAAACCATAGTTCATACGGTGTCATATCAACGGATTTAGACAGTGCCCTATTAAACGTGAATGCTGTTGTCTTTAATGCATAACCCCAAAACAATAATTGTAAATCGGTAAGAGACATCATAGATCACACCATATCTAATAAAGTATGGTTACGACGTTCGGACACACCATTACGCTGTGGTGTTCCAGGTGGCGTGAGTTGTGAAATTATTCCACATTGTTTCAAATGAAGACCAAACTCGTAACTCAAATATTCGCCTCCGCGATCAGATCGTAGAAACTTTATTTTCTTGTTATGATGATTTTCCACTTCACTATGAAATTCTTTAAACTTTTGAAATGTTTCAGACTTATGTTTCATTAAGTAGATATACCCATATATGCTCAAATCATCTGCGAAGGTCAGAAAATAATGATACCCGCCATGAGCCTCAACACTCATCGGACCGCATACGTCAATATGTATTATTTCCAATAAGTCAGTGGCTCGCTCCATTGTTCTGAAGATCGCAGTTTTAGTCATCTTGCCCATGAGGCATGGTTCGCAAGCATCAAGTGATTCATAATCAAGTGATTCCAAAAGCCCATCAGCATGGAGTTTCTTCATGCGCTTTACAACAATATGAACTAAACGCCAGTGCCACAAATAAGTTGCACTATCATTATTAACTTTGCATCTTTTGGCTTCAATATTATGAATATGTGTATCACGGCGATCGAGATTCAATAAACCATTTATATTAAGTGTATGACCATAGAAGGTTTTATTCATCTAAACAGAACAACAATTATTCTTTGACTTAAATGAATAATCTATTGCAATAAACATGATCCAATCATATTCATGCTTAACGCAAATACCAAATAACATTTATTTTAGGTTCAACACTAATCCCGAAGGTAAAAGGAGTGTGCAATGGTGATCTTATCAACCTTGGAATCATTTCCAACACACATCATCACTTTGCCCTTAACTAGTCTCTGTTCATTTTGTAACTCCTGTTTCGAGTTACTAATCATAGCAACTGAACCGGTATCAAATACCCTGGGGTTACTATGAATACTAGTAAAGTACAAATCAATAACATGTATATCAAATATACTTTTGTTCACTTTGCCATCCTTCTTATCTGCCAAGTATTTGGGGTAGTTCCGCTTCCAGTGACCATTCCCTTTGCAGTAGAAGCACTCAGTTTTAGGCTTAGGTCTAGCTTTGGGCTTTTTCACGGGAGTGGCAACTTGCTTGCCATTCATCTTGAAGTTCCCTTTCTTTCCCTTGCCCTTTTACTTGAAACTAGTGCTCTTGTCAACCATCAACACTTGATGCTTTTTCTTGATTTCTACCTTCGCCGATTTCAACATCGCGAAGAGCTTGGGAATCCTTTCTGTTATCCCATGCATATTATAGTTCATCACGAAGTTCTAGTAACTTGGTGATAGTGACTAGAGAACTCTGTCAATCACTATCTTATCTGGAAGATTAATTCCCACTTGATTCAAGTGATTGTAGTACTCAGACATTATGAGCACAAGCTCACTAGCTGATCTATTCTCCTCCATCTTGTAGGCAAAGTACTTGACAAAGGTCTCATACCTCTTAACATGGGCATGAGTCTGAAATACCAATTTCAGCTCTTGGAACATCTCATATGCTCTATGGCGTTCAAAACATTTTTGAAGTCCCGGTTCTAAGCTGTAAAGTATGGCGCACTAAACTATCAAGTAGTCATCATACCGAGCTTGTCAAACATTCATAATGTCTGCATCAGCTCCTGCAATAGGTCTGTCACCTAGAGGTGCATGAAGGACGTAATTCTTCTGTGCAACAATGAGGGTAATCCTCAAATCACGGACCCAGTCCGCATCATTGCTACTGTCATCTTTCAACTTAGTTTTCTCTAGGAACATATCAAAAATAAAACAGGGGAGCTATTCGCGAGCTATTGATCTACAACATAAATATGCAAATACTATCAGGACTAAGTTCATGATAAATTAAGTTCAATTAATCATATTACTTAAGAACTCCCACTTAGATAGACATCCCTCTAGTCATCTAAATGATCACGTGATCCATATCAACTAAACCATGTCTGATCATCACGTGAGATGGAGTGGTTTTCAATGGCGAACATCTCTATGTTGATCATATCTACTATATGATTCACGTTCGACCTTTCAGTCTCAGTGTTCCGAGGCCATGTCTGCATATGCTAGGCTCGTCAAGTTTAACCCGAGTATTCTGCACGTGCAAAACTGGCTTTCACCCGTTGTATAAGAGCTTATCACACCCGATCATCACATGGTGTCTCGGCACAACGAACTGTAGCAACAGTGCATACACAGGGAGAACACTTGTACCTTGAAATTTAGTGAGGGGTCATCTTATAATGCTATGCATAAAAGATAAACATGACATGCAATCAAAATATGTGACATGATATGGACATCATCATCTTGTGCCTTTGATCTCCATCTCCAAAGCACCGTCATGATCTCCATCGTCACCGTCTTGACGCCTTGATCTCCATCATCACCGGCTTGACGCCTTGATCTCCATCGTCACCGGCTTGACGCCTTGATCTCCATTGTAGTATCATTGTCGTCTCGCCAACTATTGCTTCTATGAGTATCGCTACCACTTAGTGATAAAGTAAAGCAATTACATGGTGATTGCATTTCATACAATCAAATGACAACCTTAAGGCTCCTGCCAGTTGCCGATAACTGTTACAAAACATGATCAACTCATACAACAATTTATATATCATCACGTCTTGACCATATCACATCACAACATGCCCTGCAAAAACAAGTTAGACGTCCTCTACTTTGTTGTTGCAAGTTTTACGTGGCTGCTACGGGCTTCTAGCAAGAACCGTTGTTACCTACGCATCAAAACCACAACGACTTTTCATCAAGTGTGATGTTTTAACCTTCAACAAGGACCAGCCATAGTCAAACTCGATTCAACTAAAGTTGGAGAAACAAACACCTGCTAGCCACCTGTGTGCGAAGCACGTTGGTAGAAACAGTCTCATGAACGTAGTCATGTAATGTCAGTTCGGGGTGCCTCATCCAACAACACTGCTGAATCAAAGTAAGACGTTGGTGGTAAGCAGTATGACTATTATCGCCCACAACTCATTGTGTTCTACTCGTGCATATATCATCTATGCATAGACCTGGCTTGGATGCCACTATTGGGGAACGTAGTAATTCAAAAAAATTCCTACGATCATGCAAGATCTATCTAGGAGATGCATAGCAACGAGAAGGGAAGAGTGTGTGCACGTACCCTTGTAGACCGAAAGTGGAAGCGTTATGTTAACGCAGTTGATGTAGTCGAACGTATTCATGATCCAACTGATCCAAGTACCGAATGTATGGCACCTCGTTCAGCTCGGTGACGTCCCTCGAGCTCTTGATCCAGTAGAGGGTCGAGGGAGAGTTTCGTTAGCATGACGGTGTGGCAAGGGTGTTGGTGATGTGATCTGCGCAGGGCTTCGCCTAAGCAGTACGCCGCTATGACCGGAGGAGTAAACTGTGGAGGGGGGCACCGCACATGACTAAGACAAATCTTGGTGTACCTTTGGGGTGCCCCCCGCCCCCGTATATAAAGGAGGAGGGGAGGAGGCGGCCGGCCTGGGGGCGCGCCAAAGGGGGAAGTCCAACTAGAACTCCCAATCCTAGTTGAACTCCCTTTCCTTTTCCAGAGGGGGGGAAGAGGGAAGGGAGAGGAAGAGGAGAAGGAAAGGGGGGGTGCACCCCCCTCCCTAGTCCAACTTGGACTCCCTATAGGGAGGGGGCACGGCCACCCCTTGTGGGCTGCCCCCCTCTCCCCTATGGTCCATGTAGGCCCAATATTCCCCCGGGGGTTCCAGTAACCTCCCGGTACTCTGAAAAATACTCGAACCTTCCCGAAACCATTTCGGTGTCCGAATACCTTCGTCCGATATATCAATCTTTACCTCTCGACCATTTCGAGACTCCTCTTTCATGTCTGTGATCTCATCCGGGACTCCGAACAAACTTTGGTCACCAAAACACATAACTCATAATACAAATCATCATTGAACGTTAAGCGTGCGGACCCTACGGGTTCGAGAACTATGTAGACATGACTGAGACACATCTCCGGTCAATAACCAATAATGGAACCTGGATGCTCATATTGGCTCCTACATATTCTACGAAGATCTTTATCGGTCAAACCGCATAACAACATACGTTATTCCCTTTGTCATTGATATGTTACTTGCCCGAGATTTGATCATTGGTATCATCATACCTAGTTCAATCTCGTTACTGGCAAGTCTCTTTACTCGTTCGTAATGCATCATCTCGCAACAAACTCATTAGTAACATTGCTTGCAAGGCTTATAGTGATGTGCATTACCGAGAGGGCCCAGAGATACTTCTCTGATACTCGGAGTGACAAATCCTAATATCGATCTATGGCAACTCAACAAACACCATCGGAGACACCTGTAGAGCATCTTTATAATCACCCGGTTACATTGTGACGTTTGATAGCACACGAAGTGTTCCTCCGGTATTCGGGAGTTGCATAATCTCATAGTCTGAGGAATATGTATAAGTCATGAAGAAAGAAATAGCAATAAAACTTAACAATCATTATGCTAAGCTAACAGATGGGTCTTGTCCATCACATCATTCTCTAATGATGTGATCCCGTTCATCAAATGACAACACATGTCTATGGTCAGGAAACTTAACCATCTTTGATTAACGAGCTAGTCAAGTAGAGGCATACTAGGGACACTTTGTTTTGTCTATGTATTCACAGATGTACTAAGTTTCCGGTTACTACAATTCTAGCATGAATAATAAACATTTATCATGATATAAGGAAATATAAAATAACAACTTTATTATTTCCTCTAGGGCATATTTCCTTCACAGACCACTTGGAGTAGGAAGCTCCTGAGGCACTTCGGCTTGAGCCACGGCGCCCCATCAGCTTCGGGGATTACTGTCGGAGGGATTGACCACATGTAGCCTCATCAGCACCTCATAACACTTCAAGACATTGGGGCTAGAAAAGCCCCTCACACCTTCAGAATGTATGGCTGGCCCCTTGGGCCGACTGCTCCAGGAGGCCGCCTGCCAGAAGATGGCGTGTTCTTAGAAGGCGGCCGCAGAGAGCCGGCTCCTAGTAGGCGACCCTGCACTCCCTCAGAGTTTGCACCCATTTACTACGACAAGACGGGGCGTGGCTACAGGACCACCTGCCACCCCCGAATCCCGGAGGAGCGTGGCCATAGTGCGGGCGTACCAAGCAGGCACCCCTCTCCCGGCGTGGCACTGTAGCCACGCGGCTCGTGACGCAGCCTATGCCAGCTAGGGTCGTGCTCCAATGACGGGCGGTCGGTACGGCCCACAGGTGGTGGGCCCTACCTGTCCACGAGCAGCTAGAAGACGACGTACCACGAGGAGGCGGCCTCGAGGGCGGGCCGACCTCTAGCAGGCGACCCTCCCTCCCCTCGGAGTCTGCGCGCCATTAATTTGATGAGACGGAGTGTCGCTACAGTAAGCACCCGCTAGGCGGCGGGACTATAGCCATGCGCCCCCCGACGAGGCTTCCGTCATCAAGAGCAAGTCTACAGTAAAAGGCAGTCAGCATGGCCCGCAGGTGGCGGGCCCTACCTGTCGGTCGGGTTCATGGCAGCCGACGGGACCCACCAGGCTGTAGGCGCTAGCAGCCGGCGGAGAATCCGGCGCCCCAAGACACTGACGTGCGGGTCCTACACCCGGCCATATTACCATTGTACCCCTGGGGGTAGGCCTATATAAACCCCCCAGGTTCACCCATGCAAAGCGTTCAGCATCGACGCAAATACACACACTCATAGCTAGGGAGGCAAAGGATCTAGCCTTGCCCTTCTTCCTCCTCTAGCCGAACAGCTCAAGGAGCAACCTTGTAGCCACCTATTGACATTAGTCATCATGTGAAGACCCCACAGAGGAGGACTAGGGGTGTCACTAGTACCCGTCGATGCTATACAAATGGTTTTTAACCCCTTTCCGTGATGGCGTTTGGAACCGTCACCTAGTGAGTGTGGGCGATAGGGGGGTCCTTCCCACACGACCCAGAAATCGTCAGGGCTATGCCCTCCTGGCACACACGCTCGGCAAAATGAGGTCGTGTGCGACCGGCGCACTCAAATACAGAAATACGTACGGTAGTGCTAAAAAATACAATTATACAGGCGAAATCGCTTCCGGTCATAAGTACATCCCACACAGTCAGTCCCTGCTAAACGTTTTCGTTCGTATATACATCCCACACAGTCACTCCAAGGAAAACGTTTGTGCAAGGTGGCGTAACGCAAACAGTTTTCAAGAGAATGTCGTGTGTGATTGTTCATTGATCCAACCCGGTTTATTCCTAGAAACTGTGTGCATTGCTTGAGGTCATCACTCATGGTGTTTTCTCAATAACCGTTTGCAATAGGAAAACCCAATTAGCAAGCTAATTGGCCAATTAGCAGGCTAATTGCCCTATTATTAATAATCCATTTACTAATCTAATTGACATTCATATTAAGCACATAATATATTCCCTTTCCAGATTAAGGAAGCAGGATTTCATAATTGAAATACATCGGAGTACAACATGATATAGCTTCAGCACTCAGCCACCCCATTACACAACTGCACGAGCAGCAAGTTTCACATGCAACATCTAGAACCTTTCGAAATTAGAATCATAGACGGTACATGGAGAGATGCATATCATCTGGAAAACTGTTGAAGCGGAAGGCGAATATTGAGCCTTCATTCATGTTGAAGGTCTTTGCAACTTTAGGCCAGTGCCTATGGATGATTGACCGTCTATCCTTCGACCTCTTCAGGAACACTTCAATATTGAACCGTGGGTGTTGTATGAAAACTTTCCTCGCCTCCTGGCCACAGAGGTGGTTTGAGAGGTAATCATCAGTGAACCCTGAAAACAAGGATGTGCATAAATATCTTCTCTATATTGGAAATGGGGCAAAGGAATAAAAAAAGGCAAGGTATAATAGTTGGTACCATCTTGTAAACCTCAGTACTTCCCATTGCTCCCCTGCAACACATATAAGGTAGTTAGTCATCAGGTTAAGTAAGGGTTTGCATGCTGTCAGTAAAATATGTTGATGATAAATAAGCACATTGCAGAATCATCAGATTAATTTAAACCACATGGAAAACCCATCTATCCAAACCAAGCATGATTAAGAACTAGGAAATATAGCACTTGTATATGTTTCTCATGTATTAAGTGCACCCAAATTTGATCTATTCCTCACATGGTATACAATAACAGAATGCAGCCACAACAATTGAACATCGCATTGCAGAATTGAACCAAGCAGTTAACTAAACACCACAACAAATGAACCAAACGTTAACTGAGCACCACATTGCACAATATAACATACTCCTAATAGAAGATCAGACAGTTAACCAAATCAAGCATGCTTAACAACTTGGAAATATAGCAATTGTATTTGTTTCTCATGTATTTAGTACAACCAAATTCGATTTATTTCTCACATGGTATACAATAACAGAATGCAGCCACAACAATTGAACATCACATTGCAGAATTGAACCAAGCAGTTAACTAAACACCACAACAACTAAACCAAACGTTAACTGATCACCACATTGCACAATATAACATTCTCGTAATAGAAGATCAGATAGTTAACCAAACCAAGCATGCTTAACAACTTGGAAATATTGCACCTGAAGAATTGAACATCACATTTGCAGAATTGAACCAAGCAATTAACTGAACACCACATTGCACGACATATAGAACATATACACTATAGCAGAAGATTGCATGGTAAAAGTAGATATCACAATTCACTAGAATTTGTTAAGGAAAGGCAATAGCTAGCAAACTGAACGTGGGTCCTTATAGTGAGCTAATAAGACAAACTACTCCTCATTGTCAGAGATATCGATGACGATTGGCTCCTTGGACATGGAAGAGGTCAAGGCCTCGCATCCTGGGTGCCCTCGTTATAGTAGTGAGTTGCCTGAGCCACTCCGAGCACCAACCTGATGGCTCTCAAGATGAGGTAAGCACATGCACGCTGAGAAAACACCTCGTAGTCTTTGTGGAAGGCACTGATGGTGGCCTCGAGAAAATGCCACGAACTGTCGTTTAAAGCAACCAACCACGTCACGGTGTCGACACGTGAGGCGTCAATGGTGGCCTCGACGGCGAGGTGCTCCTCCAAGATCTGGGGGTCCACACGAATGACAGCCATCATGACGTCATCCGTGCGTGCGGCCGCGATTTGCTTCTCCACTGCCAAACGCTCCTTGACATCCTGGCTATACTGCGTGCACCATGGCTTAGGCCGGCGCTTATTTGGTGGAGGGGTCTGTGATTTGGGTGGAAGGTGTCGCGCTCGCGTCGGCGGTCGGGGCATGTGGGATGTGGAAGGAGGAGGAGGATGGGGGTCGGTTGTGGATTACCTGCCTGGATAGGCGAGGCCGAGCAGCCTGAAGGAGGGTCGCCAACGAGGAGGCGGCGCTGCAAGCAAGGAGTGAAGGTTTCAACTTGGAAAGGAAAGCGGAAACAGGGGAAATGTGGCTTTTGGCAAGGGGAGGGGGCGGGGGCGGGGAGGTAGATATTTCCGCGGAAGCCGAAAATTTGGAATCGCTTCAGCAAAAAAACTGGCGCGCAAAGTGTCATTAGACACGGTCCCTTATTCAGAGCGGGTTGTGGACTATAGCCGTCGCACCTTCTCGTGTAAGCCGTATGCGTACTATACTCCGACAGTGCTCCAAGATATTTTGTGTTGCATCTCACACAGTTGATTATAATAAACTGTGTGGGATCTACTTGATTTTTCGTCTTGATTTGAATTACATAATGGGGTCACAACGGCCATGGAAGGTGTTTGAATTGCTAGACCTTTTATCTGCAGTGAACATGCAACTATATATGTGTCATAAAAGAATTGGAATTATTCAGGGTTCGTTTGGCCATTTTTATGCATTAAGTGAGTTTTCAATGCATTTATGTGCATAATTCAAATTTGAACTACATGCACATGCTCCAGTGCATATAAATTGGTTGAAAAATCAAATCTTTGTCCTTGGGTAAATGCTTAGGTCCCATGCAAGAAATGAGAATGAATGTCAAACACCCTGCCACCGTCACTCGGCCGCAAACATTGAGATACCTTATTTTTAAATTCTAGTAAATCCAAAACTCGTCTGAAATTCATAAAAATTGGCATGCTATCACCGTGCGGCATCAATATGCCGTGGTAAATTTTTTGTCCCATTTGGAACAGGTTTTGGTATATGATTCTCACAAACCAGAGCTTCTCACAACAAGCATGATGGTTTCGGTAGGGAACGTCCCACCTTTGGGGACGAAACAATATCCATTGCCTCTTATTGCTTTCAAAAAATTTCTCGTGTCAACATAGAACAACAAGAGTATTGTGTCAATTTTTGGGATTTTCGGGGTTCGCTTGGACATTTTTATGCATTAACTGAGTTTTCAATACGTTTATGTGCACAATTTAAATTTGAACTACATGCACATGCTCTAATGCATATAAACTAATTGAAAATTCAAATTTGTGTCTTTGGATGCATGCTTAGGTCCCATGCAAGAAATTGGAATGAATTTCAAACACCAGGCACCGTTGATTGCCGGCAAAACGTTGAGATACTTTGTTTTTAAATTCTAGTAAATCCAAAACTCGTCTGAAATCCATGAAACTTGGCATGCTTTCATGGAATGGCACCCGACATGATGTGGTATTTTTTGTGTCCATTCTGAGAGAAGGCGCACTCGAATAACAGCCAACAAAGGCATTTTGAAAAAATAGCTGCCACTTTAATATCTTAAACGTTTGTATAATTCAAACCATGTGCGTTCTGTTAACCATTCACGTGATGCCACATGTCTTGGTTTTAATGGCTATAAGAGGTGCCGTGTGGATAGCTGCTTGACTGAACGGGAGGCATGCAAGCGCAGTCCGGTGCGCAGGCTCACCGGGAAGCGTACAAGCTGTTAAACGCAGGATCTGTGCATCTCTTCAATGCAAACGGTTCAGATTACGGTATGCAAATTAAAGCCAGACTTCGGCGCTAAGCGAAGAGACACTGCGATTTGTCAAAATATGCAGCTAAAAATCAATAGCACTATCTATTTTTTGCAACTAAAATTCATTAATTAAGCATATATTTCATTCATAGAGATTAAGTAGTCGTTCTCACCGGGAAGCGAGACAGCCTTGGAACGCCGCCCGCCTCGCTCCCACTGGTCTATATTAATGGTGCTGCCGAGCGGCTGCACTCCCCCCCCCCATCATCGCCACACACACAATCCTCTCTCTCCGCTCGCATCCTCGACGCCGCTCTGAGTCCTCAAAGCCGTCAGTGTACAAGGATGCCATTGAAGCGCCCCATCGAAGGGAGTGGCGACGCCAGGGCTGCTGAAGCATCGAAGCACGACGCGAATATGGAGGCAGAGGTTTCCGTCGCCGCCGACGAGGTGGAGAACGAGGCTACCAACAAGTGGAGGCGGGTCGAGAAAGAACCGCAAGTGACTCCAGCAGGCCTAGACTTCATCAACAACCTCCCTGATGATATGTTGATAGTCATCATATCCCTCCTCCCAATCAAATATCGGGCGAGGACAGCCGCCCTTTCTCGGAAGTGGCGCCCCTATGGCTCCTCACCCCTGTCGACCTCCTCGACGCCCACAAGCTCTGCCATGGCTATCGCCAAAGCTTGGATGCGTTCTCCCACATCCTCGGCAGTCACCATGGCCCAATCAAAGGCCTTATCACGGGCAAGTTCCGTTCCAATGGTAAGGACCGAGCCAAGTTTGACGAGTGGTTCCGATCCCCCGCCATAGATCAGCTCGAGAAGCTTAGTTTTAATGATGGGCATATGCGCTTGCTGCCAACATCCGCGCTCCGCTTCGCGCCCATGCTGCGCCTCGCCAAGTTCATGAACTGCCATCCCCCCTTAATGACGCGCCCGCTCTTTTTCTACCACGACCGAAGCACCTCGAGCTCGTCGCCGTCTGCATCCCAAAGGATGACATGGAGCGCCTGCTCCACGGCCATACTGCACTCGAGTTCCTCTGTCTTCAAGCGATGAATTGGTCGAGTACCTTGCACATCACCTCCAGGACTCTCCGGACTATTTATGTGTGTTGCTGGTGCTGCAATGAGAGATCACAAAAGGTGGACCACAATATGGTCATCTAGGACACACCTTCACTTGAGATCACTTGTAGTTGATCAACAAGGTCCAACAAGAATCAATGTCATTTCTGCGCCGAAATTGAAAGTGATGGGCTACTCGTCTCTCAAATACTACAACTTTCAGGTACAACAATCGCCTTATACCTCTCCTTCTTGATATCAACGTTATTTCTAGTTTTGAAGATGTATGTTCGTATGTCATCCAGCAAAGCTTCACCCAGACTCTGGGCGCAGTGAAGGTCTTGGCACTAGAATCTGTCGGCCCCAACCTGGACCAAGTTGTCAGTTGCCTGAGATTCTTTCCGTGCCTGAAGAAGTTGTATATCGAGGTGATGTTCCTTTCCTGTTAAATGTTAACCATAAGGGAGTTCAATTTTTTGCACCTTTTCCCAAGTTTACAATGACAATGTAGTATGATTTCTGAAGGAATTTTGGAGGATTTTAGGACATACACCCCACCCCATATTGGTTGCTTCATTCATATGGTTACAATCGTCCATAAGCATTTCTCCTTCGGATTCATCTGTACTAGTTTTCTTAGGGATTTTTTCATCCAATCCAACCTCCTGTGAAGAAGGCTACATGTTTCTAGATTGTAATCAAATGCCCATGTTAATCATGCCAGATCGGAGATGGCACATTGGTGCATTTTACAAATACTGCAAACCAAATGGGTGTGTAGCAGTGTTCAAAACTGCATGTAGGCACTAACACATTCTCTTCTTTTGCAAATAATAATAGGCCCGGAGGTGGATAATGTTTATAACGACAATCACACCGAATGCCTGGATCTGCATCTCTCAAATATTACTTTGAACTCCTACCGAGGGACCTTACCGGAGATTACACTCGCCGGGTTCTTTCTTGCCATAGCAAAGGTGCTGAGGGTACTAAGGTTGAACACGCATTTAATTAGGAAAGATGAATGGTATGATTATCAGAGCCGGCAGGTACTGCAGAATGGAAGAGCCTCCAAAAATGCCAAACTTCGTATTGGAAGAGCATATGGCAAAGCAATTGGAAGTCATTGTGTCAAACCCATACATGACTTGTCAGCGGCTGATCCCTTTTCAAAAATGACGCAGCTTGCAATGTTTGAATTTGGGCATTGTAATCTTTGAATATGAACCTTGCAATATTTATGGTATTTTTTATATTGAACCGTTTCTGTTCTCTTGTCTCAACGCAAACAGTTCATCCGAGTGAACCGCATGTCGTATATCGCACACACCTTGATCTAGCTGACCGTTTCTTTTGTGTTGCCTAATCACAAACAGTTCATCCAAGTGAACTATATGTTGTACAGCGCACACACCTTGATCTGGCTGACTGTTCCTTTTGTGTTGCCTAATCACAAAGAGTTCATCCGAGTGAACCATATGTTGTACATCGCACACACACCTTCATCTAGCTGCCCGTTTCTTTTGTTCCTCCTCATCAAAAATGGTTAATTGAACTGAACCGTATGCCCTGCATCGCACACGCACCTAAAATCTGAACTATGTTTGATGCATCCTCCATCGCAAATGTTTTGCACCTTTTTTTGACAGGTTTTCTACACCACCGTTTGCGATCATTGCATCGCACACAGTTTCGTCGAATGGTCTGATCGTAGTGTTGCGTTAGCAGCATCCTGCAGTAGTGTGTTATCTCCACAGAGAGCCTCGAACCTGGGTAGGACTGGAGGAACTAATCGTTCCTCTCAACAAACTGATGACGAACCATAGCATCATAATCTAGATAAGAAGGAGGCAACTCAATATCATCTCCACGTATGGGTATCTCAAGAAAGTTAGCTATACGAGTTGCATAAATTCCACCAATGAAATCTCCATGAATACGATTATTATCCAACCTACGTGCAACAATAGCCCCCAAGTTGTATTGTTTATCTCCTAAAACAGCGCTCCTGAGAACGCTAAGATCAGGTACACACATGTGACATGCTTCATCTTTACCGTTTATGCACCTTCCTATGAAGAGAACAAAATAATGTATAGCAGGAAAATGAATGCTCCCTATGGTGGCTTGTGTTACATCTCTAGATTCCCCTACTGTAATACTAGCAAGAAAATCTCTAAATTCATATTTGCGAGGTTCACTGACATTACCCCACTATGGGAGTTTGCAAGCAGTGTTAAAATCTTCTAAGTCCATGGTATAAGATTTATCATAAAGATCAAACAAGACAGTTTGAGAATTGCGTGATGATGAAAATTTAAACCTTCTCACAAATGAATCAGTTAAATAGAGGTATTGACGACACTTATCTGCCTCCAAGCTCTCCAGATAAGCATTACGCACATATGCATCAAATTCCTCTTTAATTCCTGCTTGTATCATGAAATCCTCTGACGGCCATTCATAAGGCCGCACTTGAGTGTCTCTTGGTGGTTCCTCGTCCGCATCGCGTATTGTGGGCCTAGGTCCTTGCTTCCTTGAAGAACCACCTTGGTATACTTTCCTAAACATATTTCTTCCTCTGAAAAATTTCTGAAATTTTTAGTAACTTCAAAATAAAAGTGAATCAAACTCAACAATATTGATAGCAACTACTCCTACAAGTGCCTAGAGGCAATATCATGCATTAAAACTACTTTTGACCAAATAAATTTGACATGCAAGCTCAAGAACAGGGTCACCTAAGCAGCAAAAATTTGCAATGAATAAAGCACTAGAACAAAAACTAATTGGACCATCGGAGGAGTCACATACCAAGGAACAATCCCCCAAAGCTGTTTTGTGAATGGAGATTTGAGCTAGGACATCGAAAATGGCAGCAAGATGAGCTTGAACTCGGGTTTGAGTTGGTTCGTGATTTTTTGGGAGGAAGGAGTGTGTGGTGGCTGGAATAAGTGGAGGGGACCCACGTGGGGTCCACAAGGCAGGGGGCGCGCCCAGGGGGTAGGGCGCGCCCTCCACCCTCGTGGGCACGTGGCTGCTCCCCCTGCTGTATTTTTCAGTGCCAGATATTCTCAAATATTGTAGAAAAAATCATATTTAATTTTCAGATCGTTTGGAGAACTTTTATTTTCAGGGTATTTTTTATTGCATGGATAATTCAGAAAACAGACAGAAAAATACTATATTTGCTTTATTTAATATAAACAACAGAAAATAAAAGGAGGGTACAAAAAGTTGTGTTTTCTAACTTCATCCATCTCATGCTCATCAAAAGGAATCCACTAACAAGGTTGATCAAGTCTTGTTAACAAACTCATTCCGAATAACATGGAACCGGAGAAATTTCGAATAACACTATGTTACCTCAACGGGGATATGCACATCCCCAACAATAAGAATATCATATTTCTTCTTGACAGTAGGAAGAGGAAATTCAAAACCTCCAAATATAATCGATGGAATTTTTCCAATAGAGTTGATACTGTGGACTTGAGGTTGTTTCCTCGTAAAGTGTACTGTATGCTCATTACCATTAACATGAAAAGTGACATTGCCTTTGGTGAATCAATAACGGCCCCTGCAATATTCAAAAAGGGTCTACCAAGAATAATAGACATACTATCGTCCTCGGGAATATCAAGAATAACAAAGTTCATTAAAATAGTAACGTTTGCAACCACAACAAGCACATCCTCACAAATACCGACAGGTATAGCAGTTGACTTATCAGCCATTTGCAAAGATATTTCAGTAGGTGTCAACTTATTCAAATCAAGTCTACAATATAAAGAGAGAGGCATAACACTAACACCGGCTCCAAGATCACATAAAGCAGTTTTAACATAGTTTCTTTTAATGGAGCATGGTATAGTTGGTACTCCTGGATCTCCAAGTTTCTTTGTTATTCCACCCTTAAAAGTATAATTAGCAAGCATGGTGGAAATTTCAGCTTCCGGTATCTTTCTCTTATTAGTAACAATATATTTCATATACTTAGCATAAGGATTCATTTTAAGCATATCAGTCAAACGCATACGCAAAAAGATAGGTCTAATCGTTTCAGCAAAGCGCTCAAAATCCTCATCATCCTTTTTCTTGGATGGTTTAGGAGGAAAAGGCATGGGTTTCTGAACCCATGGTTCTCTTTCTTTACCGTGCTTCCTAGCAACAAAGTCTCCCTTATCATATCGTTGATTCTTTGATTGTGGGTTATCAAGATCAACAGCAGGTTCAATCTCTACATCATTATCATTGCTAGGTTGAGCATCAACATGAACATCATCATTAACATTATCACTAGGTTCATGTTCGTTACCAGATTGTGTTTCAGCATCAGAGATAGAAATATCATTGGGATTCTCAGGTGTGTCAACAACAGGTTCACTAGAAGCATGCAAAGTCCTATCATTTTTCTTTTTCTTCCTTTTAGAAGGACTAGGTGCATCAATATTAGTTCTCTAAGAATCTTGCTCAATTCTCTTAGGGTGGCCCTCGGTATACATAGGTTCCCGAGTCACTTTGCCTCCTCTAGTTGAAACTCTAACAGCAAAGTCATTATTCTTACTATTCAATTCATTGAGCAAATCATTCTGAGCTTTAAGTACTTGTTCTACTTAAGTGGTAACCATAGAAGCATGTTTACTAATAAGTTTAAGTTCACCTTTAACACTAGCCATATAATCACTCAACTGTTCAACCATATAAGCATTATATTTCAATTGTCTACTAACATAAGCATTAAAATTGTCTTGTTTAACAATAAAATTATCAAACTCATCTAAGCATTGGCTAGCAGACATATTATGAGGAATATCACCTTCATCAAATCTATAGAGAGAATTTACCTTTACTACCTGTGTCGGGTTATCAAGACCGGGTGTTTCTTCAATAGGTGATGAATTAAGACCATGTATTTCTTCAACAGGAGGTAAATTCTTAACATCTTTAGCTTTTATACCATTTTCTTTCATAGATTTCTTTGCCTCTTGCATATCTTCAGGACTGAGAAATAGAATACCCCTTTTCTTCGGAGTTGGCTTAGGAGTTTGTTCAAGAAGTGTCCAATTATTTTCATTAGTCAACATATTATTCAATATAATTTCAGCTTGATCAACAGTTCTTTCCCTGAAAACACAACCAGCACAACTATCCAGGTAATCTCTGAAAGCATCAGTTAGTCCATTATAAAAGATCAAGTATTTCATTTTTCTTGAGAGGATGATCAGGCAAAGCATTAAGTAATTGGAGAAGCCTCCACCAAGCTTGTGGGAGACTCTCTTCTTCAATTTGCACAAAATTATATATTTCCCTTAAAGCAGCTTGTTTCTTATGAGCAGGGAAATATTTAGCAGAGAAGTAGTAAATCATATCCTGGGGACTACGCACACTACCAGGATCAAGAGAATTAAACCATATCTTAGCATCACCCTTTAATAAGAACAGAAATAATTTAAGGATATAATAGTAGTGAGTTTTCTCATCATTAGTGAACAGGGTAGCTATATCATTTAATTTAGTAAGATGTGCCACAACAGTTTCAGATTCATAATCATAGAAAGGATCAGATTCAACCAAAGTAATTAACTCAGGATCAACTGAGAAATCATAATCCTTATCAGTAATAAAGATAGGTGAAGTAGCATAAGCAGGATCATATTTCATTCTAGCATTCAGAGATTTTTCTGTCAGCTTAGCTAATAATTTCTTAAGGTCACTTCTATCACTGCAACCAAGGAAGTCTCTAGCAGTTTCTTCATCCATAACATAACCCTCAGGAACAACAGGCAATTCATATCTAGGGGGAGAATCTTCATCATCACTTTTGTCAATATTATCAGTTTCAATAATTCCATTTTCTCTAGCCCTAGCAAATTGTTCATCAAGAAATTCACCAAGTGGCACAGTAGTATCAAGCCTAGAAGTAGTTTCATCATAAGTATCATGCATAGCAGAAGTGACATCATCAATAACATGCGACATGTCAAAATGGATAGCAGGTGTAGGTGCGCATGCTTACTCAAAACAGAAGGTGAATCAAGTGCAGAGCTAGATGGCAGTTCCTTACCTCCCCTCGTAGTTGAGGGAAAAATCTTGGTTCTTTGATCTTTCAAGTTCTTCATAATGATAAGCAGATATAAATCCCAAGTGACTCAAAGAATAGAGCTATGCTCCCCGGCAACGGCGCCAGAAAATGTTCTTGATAACCCACAAGTATAGGGGATCACAACAGTTTTCGAGGGTAGAGTATTCAACCCAAATTTACTGATTCGACACAAGGGGAGCCAAAGAATATTCTCAAGTATTAGCAGTTGAGTTATCAATTCAACCACACCTGGAAACTTAATATCTGCAGCAAGGTATTTAGTAGCAAAGTAATATGATAGTAGTATTAACGATAGCAAAAGTAACGGTAGCAAAAGTAATATTTTTGGGTTTTGTAGTGATTGTAACAATAGCAACGAAAAAGTAAATAAGCGAAGAACAATATATGAAAAGCTCATAGGCATTGGATCGGTGACGGATAATTATGCCGAATGCGATCGATCATGTAACAGTCATAACCTAGGGTGACACAGAACTAGCTCCAGTTCATCAATGTAATGTAGGCATGTTTTTCGAATATAGTCATACGTGCTTATGGAAAAGAACTTGCATGACATCTTTTGTCCTACCCTCCCGTGGCAGCGGGGTCCTATTGGAAACTAAGGGATATTAAGGCCTCCTTTTAATAGAGTACCGGACCAAAGCATTAACACATAGTGAATACATGAACTCCTCAAACTACGGTCATCACCGATAAGTATCCCGATTATTGTCACTTCGGGGTTAACGGATCATAATACATAATAGGTGACTATAGACTTGCAAGATAGGATCAAGAACTCTCATATATTGATGAAAACATAATAGGTTCAGATCTGAAATCATGGCACTCGGACCCTAGTGACAAGCATTAAACATAGCAAAGTCATAGCAACATCAATCTCAGAACATAGTGGATACTAGGGATCAAACCCTAACAAAACTAACTCGATTACATGATAAATCTCATCCAACCCATCACCGTCCAGCAAGCCTATGATGGAATTACTCACACACGGCGGTGAGCATCATGAAATTGGTGATGGAGGAAGGTTGATGATGACGATAGTGACGGATTCCCCTCTTCGGAGCCCCGAACGGACTCCAGATCAGCCCTCCCGAGAGAGTTTAGGGCTTGGCAGCGGCTCCGTATCGTAAAACGCGATGAATCCTTCTCTCTAATTTTTTTCCTCCTCGAAAGTGTATATATGGAGTCAAGGTTGAGGTCGATGGAGCATCAGGGGGGCCCACGAGGCAGGGGCGCGCCCAGGGGGTAGGGCGCGCCCCCACCCTTTTGGACAGGGTGTGGGCCCCCTGACGTGGATCTTTCTTCCAGTATTTTTTATATATTCCAAAATAATTCTTCGTTGATTTTCAGGTCATTCCGAGAAATTTTATTTCTGCACAAAAATAACACCATGGCAATTCTGCTGAAAACAGCGTCAGTACGGGTTAGTTCCATTAAAATCATGCAAGTTAGAGTCCAAAATAAAGACGAAAGTGTTTGGAAAAGTAGATACGACGGAGACGTATCAATATCCCCAACACCTAGTTACCCTATGGGCGATTTGGTGGGCTCGTCGTCGCGTCATACATGAGAAAGAATTTTAGAGCCCACTGTCCACTTACATGTTCATCAAGAGGTATATTGAAGAAATTGGATTGTATGGTACCCAAACAGCTACATGCGAAGTGGGACGCCTACACTCAGCCAGAAGCAGTATGGATCAAAACAGAGGCGGGACGGGTGAAGCAGATGGTGCGGTGGCCAAGCTCCTTTCCAGGGGCCCGGTGGCGGCTGTCTGTCGTGACGAAGGAGGCCGGTTTCTAGGAGCGTCAGTTGGGTAATCAATGGTGCAACGGACCCGACAGCACTTGAAGCGCATGCATGCAGGGAGGCCATTGCTTTGACTGATTTAATACACTTAACATCTGATCTAAGAGCATCTCCAGCCGTTCAGCCCCCAGGGCGCCAAAAAAGAGCACCCTGGGGGCGAGCCGGCGGTAGATTGGCGCGTGGGGGCGAGCGGGTTCCCAGCCGCTCGCCCCAGGGTCGCCCCAGACGCGTATTTTTTTATTTTAAAACATATGAATTCGGCCAAATTTGGCATAAATTCGGCTAACTTGACATTCATATTAAATATGTTTGACAATTACATAAATTATTTAAAAAAATACATCTATGGGGCGAATAAGTCGCTGAGCGCCGCGAAGTCGCCGCCGTCGGCCTTCTCCTTCTTGATGGCGCGGCCGCCCCTGCTGGACCCCTGCCCGGCGTCTCTAAGGCGGACCGGTGGTGGCGGCGGTGCGTCGTCGTCGTCGCTGTCGTCGAGGACGACAATGCCTCCCTCGTCCCGGCTGTGGCGCCGGCCTTCGAAGTGCTCGAAAGCGGTGATCTGGCGCTGCAGCTTCGTCTGCGCCCACTCGTCGTGCGCCCACTTCAGGGTCGCCTCATCATTGAGCACCTCCTCCTTGACGCTGCCGGCAGGCTCCTTTTTGACGGCGGCGAGCCCCGGCTCCGTCTTCGGTTTGACGAAGCGCGGAGGTGCCAAGGAGGGGGCGCGCCGGTCGCCCTCGTTAATGACGATGTCGGCGTTGCGGGTGCGCAGGCCGAGCGGCGTCTCCGTGGCGGGCTCGGGCTTGACGCCGAAGAGCGCCGACGAGGAGGAGTGGGAGGAGAAGGAAGAGGATGATGAGCCGAACCTCCTCGACAACCATGGCCCGGCGCTCCAGCGGGGAGGGGGGCAGGACGGGCGGCGCGGCAGGGTATGTCAGCGGCGGGTTGTTGCCGCCCTCGAGGTGCGTCAGCACCCCGTGAAGTGTGCGGCCGGGGACGCCCCACCAGAGGCGGCGGCCGTCGCTGTTCTTGACGCCCCCCATCACTGGTGCCCCGTTCGTGGACGCCAGCCGCTGCGCCTGCCGCCGCTGGAAGTACTCCGTCCATGTCGCGTGGTTGTCGGCGACGTACTGGGGGAGGGCGCGCTGCTCCTCAGTCAGGGCCGACCGCACGCGGTCAACCTCGGCGGCGAAGAAGTCAGGGCGCGCGTCGACGTCGGGCACCGGGGGAATGGGGACGCCGCCGTTGCTGAGCCTCCACCCCATTGGCCCGGCGCGCATTTCCAGCGATGCCGAGATGTTGGCCTCGAATAGGAGCCACGCCTCCGACGACTGGAGCGAGCGGCGGCCAAAGCCGTTGGCTGCCGCGGCGTCGCCGGGGAAGCGCTCGGCCATCGTTGGAGAGGGAAAGAGGGAAGGGGAGAGCTCGGCGGCGCGGACGGGATGATGTGGTTTGGGCTCGGGATGACGATGGCCGCCGAGAGGAGAGCAGAGCGCTTCGTCCGCGCCGGTCGCCCTCTATAACACCCTCGATGCGACTATATCTCCCACGTGTCGAGGCACGACTTAGAGGCATAATCGCATTGAAGGCAATGTCGCAAGTGAGGTAATCTTCACACAACCCATGTAATACAATCGGGGAAAAAAATTACATAGTTGGCTACAATCGCCACTTCACACCATTACATGAATAAACATTACATCAATCAAATGCACTCATGGCCCGACTACGGAACCAAAATAAAAGAAGAACCCCAAATGCGACAAAGGTCCCCGATCGACCCCAACTGGGCTCCACTACTGATCAACTAGAACAAAACAACACAAAAGAACAAGGTCTTCAACGAGCTCCTCCTGAGCTGGGTTGCGTCATCTGCACGGACTCAACGGCACCTGCAAGCTGGTTTTGGAAGTAATCTGTGAGCCACGGGGACTCAGCAATCTCGCACCCTCGCGATCAAGACTATTTAAGCTTATGGGTAAGGTAAAGGTATGAGGTGGAGCTGCAGCAAGCGGCTAGCATATATGGTGGCTAACATACGCAAATGAGAGCGAGAAGAGAAGGCAAAGCACGGTCGATAAAAGTATGATCAAGAAGTGATCCTATAGCAACCTACGTCAAGCATAACTCCAACAACCGTGTTCACATCCCGGACTCCGCCGGAAAGAGACCATCACGGTTACACACGCGGTTGATTCATTTTAATTAAGGTCAACTTCAAGTTTTCTACAACCGGACGTTAACAAATTCCCATCTGCCCATAACCGCGGGCACGGCTTTCGAAAGATCAAGTCCCTGCAGGGGTGTCCAAACTTAGCCCATCACAAGCTCTCACGGTCAACGAAGGAATAGACCTCCTCCCGAGACATCCCGATCAGACTCGGTATCCCGGTACTCCAAGACATCCTCGACAATGGTAAAACAAGTCCAGCAAAGCCGCCCGATGCGCCGACATCCTGATGGGAGCTGCACATATCTCGTTCTCAGGGCAACACCGGATAGGTCAAGCTACGAGTAAAACCAGCCCTCAAGTTTCCCCGAGGTGGCCCCGCAGGCTGCCCATTTCGGACCAACACTTAGACAAGCACTGGCCCGGGGGGGTTTAAAATAAAGATGACCCTTGGGCTGGCCTAACCCAAGGGAAAAAAAGGCTAGGTGGCAAATGGTAAAACCAAGGTTGGGCCTTGCTGGAGGAGTTTTATTCAAAGCGAACTGTCAAGGGGTTCCCATATACCCAACCGCGTAAGGGACGCAAAATCCGGGAACATAACACCGATATAACGGAAACTAGGGCGGCAAGAGTGGAACAAAACACCAGGCATAAGGCCGAGCCTTCCACCCTTTACCAAGTATATAGATGCATTAATTAAATAAGATATATTGTGATATCCCAACAAGTAAACATGTCCCAACAAGGAACAACATCTCCATGTTCCAACAAGGAACAAACTTCAATCTTCACCTGCAACTAACAACGCTATAAGAGGGGCTGAGCAAAGCGGTAACATAGCCAATCAACGGTTTGCTAGGACAATGGTGGGTTAGGGGCTGAACATGGCAATTTGGGAGGCTGACAAGCAAGTGGTAGGCATCGTAGCAATGGCATAGCAAAAGAGCGAGCAAACTAGCATAGCAAAGATAGTAGTGATTTCGAGGGTATGATCATCTTGCCTGAAATCCCGCAAGGAAGAAGAACGAGTCCATGAAGAAGACAAACGGACGTAGATGAACGGGTCCTCACAAACTCGACGTTACCGGAACCAACCCGAAGAAGCAATCACCGAAAAAAGAAGCACACAACATAGTAAACAACCAACACATCAACATGGCATGATGCACAAACGAGTATGATGCATGTCCGGTTTAATGAAGCATGGCATGGCAAAGTGCACAAACAATCCTACAAATTAAGTGGAGCTCAATATGCAACGGGTTGCATATTGACGGAACACCACATCAATTATTTAGTTCTCTCTCGGTTATGTACCCCAACAATATTAAATGTTGATTAACATGGCAAGAGGGTGAAGCAAAGTAAAACTACCTATCTAGTCAAGTTTAAATGAGGCCGGAAGCAACGAACAACAATTCCGGAAAATCCCCATAGTATATTTTAGATTTGGTCCTGATCTGTCCTAAACACAATTTTAGAGTTGTTTAACATGCAAAGTAAGGTCACCAAGATAAACTAGGCAAAATTCTACCCCATTTACATATAAAGATCATTTAATTCGGAGCTACGGTTATTTAGATATGAATTAAAGCATTTTAGCATGGCATAGGAGCAAATTAATGCAATGACATTTTAAACATTTTAATTGTTGTTATCATGATGCGGATCACATGAACAAGTTTTAAGCAATTTTTATGCAAAATGTTGATAAGAGCATTATGAAGCATTGTCACCGTGGTGGAAGGAAAAAAGGGGGTGCCACGGCAACGAATCCGAAAATGATGCCACGGCAACATATCGGTTCCGGTAACTCGATTGAGATCCCGGTGCAAAAGGAAGTACGGCGGGAGCGTGACAAGCGATAGAAGGTGGGGGTACTCTCGGATACCGAGTTCCCACATGTCGGTGGCAAGGCAAAAGAGGGGCGACGTTATCGAACAAGGGTGCATCCCATACAACATGCATTCATTCAAGGGCATCGTTCCGGCGGTTATACCTTCGAAGTGTGCATTGTCGGAACGGACCAAGTTCGTAGAGGGAAGTAGGCGTTCTCGCGACGGCGGGAGTAGTTGTTCACGGGGTCGTTGTGGGGAGTAGGGGTACATGACGACGTAGAGGTACTCGCGACGGTAGTCGTTCACGTTCACGTTACACGGGTCTTCGGCGACGGTCGTCGTACATGGTTCGGAGTGGTACTTGCGACGGTAGTGGTACACGGCAACCGTAGTCGAACTTGAAGGGTCGTAGACATCGTGGCACTTGGTGTAACCTAGGTCTCCGGGGTCGTCGGGTACACGTTCACATTGTAGCCGTACACGTCGAGGGTCTTATTGGAACCTCGTCAATGTTCGAGATCCACCTTGACGTTCCGAAGAGGTACTTGGCGTCATGGTACTTGGGTCTTGGCGGTTCGTCGTGTAGTCGTACATGTATCATAGAGGAACTTGGTCTTGCGAAGAGGTACTTGAAGGTAGTGGTACTTGACGCGTTCGTGGGTCGTTCATGTCATGGTACTTGGCAAAAATCCTCGGAGAAGGTTCTTGATGGTCCGGGTACGGTTCTTGGTGTCTCACCCTTGCTGATCCAAAACAAACGCGAGACGGAAGTCCTCTGGTGGGCAGCAACAAGGCAGGGACGGGAGGATCCGACCCAACGCGGCCGGATCTGGCGACCTCCGGCGACGAACGTAGCAGGGCGGCGACGTGATGCTTGACAGCAAGGACTTGAAGCGGGGAGGAGGCCACGGCAGGAGATCGGTGACGTGGACTTGGGACGCCGGTGACGGGCGACGTCTGCGGGCGTAGAGGACGACGACTGCAGGCGCGGGTGCTCGAGGGGAGGCCGAGGGCGGCTGGAACCGACCAGAGGCGACGCCCTACGGTGCGGGGACGAGGCAGGAGGCGGCTTGGTCTGCGGCTCTCGGATGCTCGGGCGTGGGCGGAGCCGGCGCGAGGAAGAGGAGCCTGGCATTGTTGCTCCTCTCCTCGTGGAGCTTCTGGACGAGGGGGCTCAGGAGCACGGCGCGGGGTGGTCCTCCTGGTGGTCGCCGACGACGGCGGGTGGCGACAGGAGAGGACCCGGGCGGTGAGCGAGAAGAGCAGCAGCAGAGCAGCTCGGGCGCGGAGGCTGCTGCTCGCCGGAGTTGATGGCCAGTGCGGCGGCAATGGGAAGGAGGAGCGGGTGAGGAGGTGGCTGGGGCATGGAGGAAAGAGGCATGGGAGCAGGCGGGGCTTCGCGAGGAGGATGAGACGGAGCAGGGGAAAAGAGAGGCCGACCCGGGGAGAAGGGGATCGAGCAGGGCTCCCTGGTGCGATGTGTGTGCGTGTGGCGGCGCGAGGTGAGGGAGATGGGGAGTGGATCGAGAGAGAGAGAGGAGTCGGGCTCCCTGATGCCTAGGGTTACCGCGGGTCCTGCTGGCCCAGGGAGGTCTGGTCCGGTCTGGGCTGTAGATGGGCCAGCCAGCTGGGCTCTGCTCTCTAACTATCTCTTAATTCCCTAAACAGAAGGCATAGCAAGGAGAAAAAAAGAAAAAGGAGGGGTTAGAGAAAGAATTTGGGCACGCGGTTAAATCTCCCGGGCTCATAAAAATGAGTTCGTTCTGAGAAAATGCATTTGGCACCGCTTGGAAGGATTGCATTCGAACATATTTGAATGTGATTCAAATAAGTTTGAATTAGGAAAATATTTTGGGAGAGTCCAAAATGTTCGGAATTTTTGTGGAGATCAGGAAAGCGATGAAAGAAATTATGGGCAAAGTTTGAGGAGCAAACTTGAAGCAGAAAAAAAAACATGGGGAATATTTGCAAGTGTGTTATGGTTAATTCCAAAAGAATGGAATATTTATTATAGCTCCCTAATATTGGGAGGATATATTATAAAGAGAAGTCATCCTTCCCTCGATTTAAATAGATCAAAAGATCTATGCAATTTATTTAGTGAGCTGAGGTGCAAAGATTAATGATATGATGGCATGATGATAATTGCAATGCACATGATGACGTAACATGATGCAACACGCAAGCACATGACAACACAATAACATCGAATAACTGCACGACACCTGGCACATCGGCCTCGGGGCGTTACAACACTCCACCACTATGAGAGGATCTCGTCCCGAGATCTAGAATGGCACCGGAGGGAAAAAGGAAGAGAAAGAGAAGAGGTAAAACAAATTGCTTCATTGACAAACGAGTGAAACCACAACCTTGAGAGGTTGAATACATTCGAGACAGAATTCAACGAAGGTGAACAAGGTCGAAAACAGCCATTTAGAAAAGAGGAAGAAAGCACATTGCGAAAAACCTTGAGGTTGAAGGGAAGATATATATTGAAACCACTCCGGTTAAGACAAGATAGAGAAGGAATAAGACTTATATAATTTGGACAGCACTCCGGTTGAGAAGGGATGCAAAAATTGATAAGATGAGAAAGCTCGAAAGAAAACACGACACTCCGGTTGAATGGATAAGCAAAGAAAGAATACTATCATGACAAACCAAGAAGATGGGTTGAAGAGAGCAACATCACAAGCCTCCGGAACGAAGGGAAACAAGATCTTGAGAGAGCACGGTTACAACAAATGCTAGAACGGAGTTGTTGGAAAAACCAACAACAAAAGAATAAGCTTGTAGTGGGCTTATAGAAAAAAACATCTCGAAACTAGAGGTGATAACCTGCCACTCACGGGAAAAGAATTGGATTGATAAGAACAAGGAGACAAGAAACTTATTTCACCGGGAGGATAAATGAAAAACTTGGATCATATATAAGCACCATAATAACAACCATCCTTAGGGAAGGCTTTAGGTGAAATATAACCCAAGACAATACCAACGAATAGGTTGATGGATTTAAAAATATCCCAATCTTGACAGCATGTGAATCATGAAAACATGAACTCAAATTATCAAGAATGACACAATACCACCTCCAATGATACGAAAGAAAGAATAATTGCACTCCAGATTACAATATGAAGAAAGCTTGAGCTTCTTAAAAGAATCTCGATGAAAACTTTGAGAAGGAATTAAATCCTTGATGAATCGTCCTGTAGAACATCCATGAAGAACTCCGGTAAGCAAAAGGAATGAAAAGAAAGAGAAATTGAAACACAAGGTGAATCCTTGCAATGATTTGGATGACGCTTAGCAACGAGATAAAGAGAAAACTTGGCACTCCGGTAAAGAAAGATGAACAAAGAAGAGAGATCTTGAAAGAACCATCGTAAGAATTAAAAATGATTGAAGTAAAGATAAAGAAAACACCAGGAGGAATTAGCAAATGAACGAAGATGCTTGAGAGAATTTAGATCCACGAGAACGAAGAGATCCCGAGCTGATTAGAGAAAACTTGGCTCATGCACCGGTAAGATTAGAGAATGATAACTGACAGCTGAGGATGAAAAACCTGAAATGATGGAATCAGGATAATCAAACTAAGAAGACTCTAGAATTTCTCCGGATGGGTGAAAGGAATTCTCACAATCGAAAAAAAATAGTTATGAGAGGATGGCAACAAGCTAGAATCACGAATCTTGAAAGAATGGAGCAAGATTAAAGAGAAACTCTTCTTCGGTCTTCAAAATATGAGAATTACGATGATAAACACCACCAAATTGTTAAGATACTCCGGAATAAAGAAGAATGGAAAAGTTGAACCAACGATGAAAAGAATTTGAAAGATCTTGGAGAAAAAAAAGCATTTGACTGATGATAATTCATTCTTACGTCAAACTTGGAAAATAATTTGATAATATCTCCGGGAAAATAAGAAGAGTCAGGTAAGATCCTGGGAAAAGACCTGTGGGTTAGGGCCCACTCAAAAGAAACACCGTTGAACGATTCAAAAGAGAGGTTGCTCCTGTTGAGTTAAATGGCTTGAATGAGATAACATCCTCGAAAGAGCTTGAACGAATGTAGAGTGGAAACACGAATCTTCGAGATATCTTGAGCACTCCGGAATAAATAGAATAGCGAGAGGTGAACGATTAAGAATTGCACCGGCATGAGGAAGCATTGAAACGAGGAAAGGGATATGATCAACAACGCTTGACTTGGAACCACCGGAGATGAAAAGAATGAAGAATGACGAAGTTGTAGGGCATCTTCATGAGAAACAACGGGTAAAAACATGAAGGAAAATAGAATGGAGAGACTTCGCATCAATAAGATGAATACTTGATTAAGAAACCTGAATCCTTGAAGAAAAAAAAAGGGGTGGGTGGGCGGGAAAAACAAAGGCAACTTGGAGATGGATGAAAACAAACACCATTGAGAAGAAACTGATATTTGATCTTGCGGACGTTGAAATGATCGGACCCACTTGAAGAGAAACACGCCGGTTAAAAAGGGATTGACAAAACAATCTCGATGATCAAGAGGGATTAGTATCCACATCAGAGTATGAGAACACCATTTAGGAAAGGTATGAGATCAACTCTTGACTTCGAAGCAACTCGAATACCACAACTCAAAACAAAAACAAAAGGGTTGGCTTGCAAAATAAGCCAGAACAAACATATGATAGAGATTTCGTCCGAAGTTTTCGTGGTGGGACCTACACGGGCTCGATCGTACAGCACCATCATGTACAAGGTAGTGCACATGACATACGAAGCGTCCCCGAGTCAGCATAGCCAAGGACTCTTTAAGACACAACGAGACCACTGTAAAGTCGACCGTGAATAGGCGAACCACTAGACGTCGAACCCCAATGTCATATCATACATCTATCGGAAAGAAATCCTAAGAGCTACTTGAATTCCCACCTATGAAACTCCCGAAACTTTCCGGTTATGCAATCAGGTGTTGAGGATACAGGGGAAGCATAATATCTCACCCAAACTAGCAAATCCTACATCCAACTGTATCCCTCCTTCAACACATAACCAAGAATCCTTCGGAAACCATCTATCTCAACCTTCGAAAAGCATCCGTTATACAAGTTATGGCGATACTCCCGAACTCCCGCCCCAGTACTGGGTGGCGTCGAGGTTATCTCACCAACGAACTGCATAAAAGAGATTTTCGATGTCGCGCACATATCTCAAGTATACCAGAATTGCAACGATAAAATTATGATGACAACACCTCAGAGCTCAACTCCCCGGGACACTTCCACTAAACCCCTGACAGGAGGCACCAAGACAGTGTTCTCATCATAAGCCATCGGAACAAAACCAAGATACTCGCGTGATCCTAAATTTTTTTAGTGAAATTTGAGAAAAGAAGAGTCAAAACTCTACGTCGGGATGCCTCACCAGAGCAACGAAGGGACTGGGAAGTAAAAAGAATTCCTAAACTCTCCGATATATAATTCCTAAATGACTCAAAACATTTTTCTAGACACAACTCGGCCGCTAAAAACGATCAATCAGTGGGGGCTCCTAAGGTCGGGGAAGGCTCTGATACCAACTTGTAACACCCTCGATGCGACTATATCTCCCACGTGTCGAGGCACGACTTAGAGGCATAATCGCATTGAAGGCAATGTCGCAAGTGAGGTAATCTTCACACAACCCATGTAATACAATCGGGGAAAAAATTACATAGTTGGCTACAATCGCCACTTCACACCATTACAAGAATAAACATTACATCAATCAAATGCACTCATGGCCCGACTATGGAACCAAAATAAAAGAAGAACCCCAAATGCGACAAAGGTCCCCGATCGACCCCAACTGGGCTCCACTACTGATCAACTAGAACGAAACAACACAAAAGAACAAGGTCTTCAACGAGCTCCTCCTGAGCTGGGTTGCGTCATCTGCACGGACTCAACGGCACCTGCAAGCTGGTTTTGGAAGTAATCTGTGAGCCACGGGGACTCAGCAATCTCGCACCCTCGCGATCAAGACTATTTAAGCTTATGGGTAAGGTAAAGGTATGAGGTGGAGCTGCAGCAAGCGGCTAGCATATATGGTGGCTAACATACGCAAATGAGAGCAGGAAGAGAAGGCAAAGCACGGTCGATAAAAGTATGATCAAGAAGTGATCCTATAGCAACCTACGTCAAGCATAACTCGAACAACCGTGTTCACTTCCCGGACTCCGCCGGAAAGAGACCATCACGGTTACACACGCGGTTGATTCATTTTAAATAAGGTCAACTTCAGGTTTTCTACAACCGGACGTTAACAAATTCCCATCTGCCCATAACCGCGGGCACGGCTTTCGAAAGATCAAGTCCCTGCAGGGGTGTCCCAACTTAGCCCATCACAAGCTCTCACGGTCAACGAAGGAATAGACCTCCTCCCGAGACATTCCGATCAGACTCGGTATCCCGGTACTCCAAGACATCCTCGACAATGGTAAAACAAGTCCAGCAAAGCCGCCCGATGCGCCGACATCCTGATGGGAGCTGCACATATCTCGTTCTCAGGGCAACACCGGATAGGTCAAGCTACGAGTAAAACCAGCCCTCAAGTTTCCCTGAGGTGGCCCCGCAGGCTGCCCATTCCGGACCAACACTTAGACAAGCACTGGCCCGGGGGGGGGGGTTAAAATAAAGATGACCCTTGGGCTGGCCTAACCCAAGGGAAAAAAGGCTAGGTGGCAAATGGTAAAACCAAGGTTGGGCCTTGCTGGAGGAGTTTTATTCAAAGCAAACTGTCAAGGGGTTCCCATATACCCAACCGCGTAAGGGACGCAAAATCCGGGAACATAGCACCGATATAACGGAAACTAGGGCGGCAAGAGTGGAACAAAACACCAGGCATAAGGCCGAGCCTTCCACCCTTTACCAAGTATATAGATGCATTAATTAAATAAGATATATTGTGATATTCCAACAAGTAAACATGTCCCAACAAGGAACAACATCTCCATGTTCCAACAAGGAACAAACTTCAATCTTCACCTGCAACTAACAACGCTATAAGAGGGGCTGAGCAAAGCGGTAACATAGCCAATCAACGGTTTGCTAGGACAATGGTGGGTTAGGGGCTGAACATGGCAATTTGGGAGGCTGACAAGCAAGTGGTAGGCATCGTAGCAATGGCATAGCAAAAGAGCGAGCAAACTAGCATAGCAAAGATAGTAGTGATTTCGAGGGTATGATCATCTTGCCTGAAATCCCGCAAGGAAGAAGAACGAGTCCATGAAGAAGACAAACGGACGTAGATGAACGGGTCCTCACAAACTCGACGTTACCGGAACCAACCCGAAGAAGCAATCACCAGAAAAAGAAGCACACAACATAGTAAACAACCAACACATCAACATGGCATGATGCACAAACGAGTATGATGCATGTCCGGTTTAATGAAGCATGGCATGGCATGGCAAAGTGCACAAACAATCCTACAAATTAAGTGGAGCTCAATATGCAACGGGTTGCATATTGACGGAACACCACATCAATTATTTAGTTCTCTCTCGGTTATGTACCCCAACAATATTAAATGTTGATTAACATGGCAAGAGGGTGAAGCAAAGTAAAACTACCTATCTAGTCAAGTTTAAATGAGGCCGGAAGCAACGAACAACAATTCCGGAAAATCCCCATAGCATATTTTAGATTTGGTCCTGATCTGTCCTAAACACAATTTTAGAGTTGTTTAACATGCAAAGTAAGGTCACCAAGATAAACTAGGCAAAATTCTACCCCATTTACATATAAAGATCATTTAATTCGGAGCTACGGTTATTTAGATATGAATTAAAGCATTTTAGCATGGCATAGGAGCAAATTAATGCAACGACATTTTAAACATTTTAATTGTTGTTATCATGATGCGGATGACATGAACAAGTTTTAAGCAATTTTTATGCAAAATGTTGATAAGAGCATTATGAAGCATTGTCACCGTGGTGGAAGGAAAAAAGGGGGTGCCACGGCAACGAATCCGAAAATGATGCCACGGCAACATATCGGTTCCGGTAACTCGATTGAGATCCCGGTGCAAAAGGAAGTACGGCGGGAGCGTGACAAGCGATAGAAGGTGGGGGTACTCTCGGATACCGAGTTCCCACATGTCGGTGGCAAGGCAAAAGAGGGGCGACGTTATCGAACAAGGGTGCATCCCATAGAACATGCATTCATTCACGGGCATCGTTCCGGCGGTTATACCTTCGAAGTGTGCATTGTCGAAACGGACCAAGTTCGTAGAGGGAAGTAGGCGTTCTCGCGACGGCGGGAGTAGTTGTTCACGGGGTCGTCGTGGGGAGTAGGGGTACATGACGACGTAGAGGTACTCGCGACGGTAGTCGTTCACGTTCACGTTACACGGGTCTTCGGCGACGGTCGTCGTACATGGTTCGGAGTGGTACTTGCGACGGTAGTGGTACACGGCAACCGTAGTCGAACTTGAAGGGTCGTAGACGTCGTGGAACTTGGTGTAACCTAGGTCTCCGGGGTCGTCGGGTACACGTTCACATTGTAGCCGTACACGTCGAGGGTCTTATCGGAACCTCGTCAATGTTCGAGATCCACCTTGACGTTCTGAAGAGGTACTTGGCGTCATGGTACTTGGGTCTTGGCGGTTCGTCGTGTAGTCGTACATGTATTGTAGAGGAACTTGGTCTTGCGAAGAGGTACTTGAAGGTAGTGGTACTTGACGCGTTCGTGGGTCGTTCATGTCATGGTACTTGGCAAAAATCCTCGGAGAAGGTTCTTGATGGTCCGGGTATGGTTCTTGGTGTCTCACCCTTGCTGATCCAAAACAAACGCAAGACGGAAGTCCTCTGGTGGGCAGCAACAAGGCAGGGACGGGAGGATCCGACCCAACGCGGCCGGATCTGGCGACCTCCGGCGACGAACGTAGCAGGGCGGCGACGTGATGCTTGACAGCAAGGACTTGAAGCGAGGAGGAGGCCACGGCAGGAGATCGGTGACGTGGACTTGGGACGCCGGCGACGGGCGACGTCTGCGGGCGTAGAGGACGACGGCTGCAGGCGCGGGTGCTCGAGGGGAGGCCGAGGGCGGCTGGAACCGACTAGAGGCGACGCCCTACGGCGCGGGGACGAGGCAGGAGGCGGCTTGGTCTGTGGCTCTCGGATGCTCGGGCGTGGGCGGAGCCGGCGCGAGGAAGAGGAGCCTGGCGTTGTTGCTCCTCTCCTCGTGGAGCTTCTGGACGAGGGGGCTCAAGAGCACGGCGCGGGGTGGTCCTCCTGGTGGTCGCCGACGACGGCGGGTGGCGACGGGAGAGGACCCGGGCGGTGAGTGAGAAGAGCAGCAGCAGAGCAGCTCGGGCACGGAGGCTGCTGCTCGCCGGAGTTGATGGCCAGCGCGGCGGCAATGGGAAGGAGGAGCGGGTGAGGAGGTGGCTGGGGCATGGAGGAAAGAGGCATGGGAGCAGGCGGGGCTTCGCGAGGAGGATGAGACGGAGCAGGGGAAAAGAGAGGCCGACCCGGGGAGAAGGGGATCGAGCAGGGCTCCCTGGTGCGATGTGTGTGCGTGTGGCGGCGCGAGGTGAGGGAGATGGGGAGTGGATCGAGAGAGAGAGGAGTCGGGCTCCCTGATGCCTAGGGTTACCGCGGGTCCTGCTGGCCCAGGGAGGTCTGGTCCGGTCTGGGCTGTAGATGGGCCAGCCAGCTGGGCTCTGCTCTCTAACTATCTCTTAATTCCCTAAACAGAAGGCATAGCAAGGAGAAAAAAAGAAAAAGGAGGGGTTAGAGAAAGAATTTGGGCACGCGGTTAAACCTCCCGGACTCATAAAAATGAGTTCGTTCCGAGAAAATGCATTTGGCACCGCTTGGAAGGATTGCATTCGAACATATTTGAATGTGATTCAAATAAGTTTGAATTAGGAAAACATTTTTGGAGAGTCCAAAATGTTCGGAATTTTTGTGGAGATCAGGAAAGCGATGAAAGAAATTATGGGCAAAGTTTGAGGAGCAAACTTGAAGCAGAAAAAAAAACATGGGGAATATTTGCAAGTGTGTTATGGTTAATTCCAAAAGAATGGAATATTTATTATAGCTCCCTAATATTGGGAGGATATATTATAAAGAGAAGTCATCCTTCCCTCGATTTAAATAGATCAAAAGATCTATGCAATTTATTTAGTGAGTTGAGGTGCAAAGATTAATGATATGATGGCATGATGACAATTGCAATGCACATGATGACGTAACATGATGCAACACGCAAGCACATGACAACGCAATAACATCGAATAACTGCACGACACCTGGCACATCGGCCTCGGGGCGTTACACCCTCGTTAATGACGATGTCGGCGGCGTACTTGGGGGAGAGCAGAGCTCAGCAACGGTTGGTTTGGGCTCGGGATGATGTGGCCAGCGGCGAGGGGGAGCGACGGGTCTTTATAGCTCATGCCGTGTGTACGCGTGGTGGGAAGGGAGGCATCGCCGCGCCGCCCGTGACGCGTCGGCCCATGAGGAATCAATGGAAGACTGACCGACGGCAGATTTGCCATTGATTCCCCGCAGGAAACCGAGGCGCGCTGGGGAAGATGAGGCGTCGTCTCGCTGACGCGGCTGGCCCGCGGCTCTTTCGCGTCAAAACCGTTCGCCCCAGCCTCCCCGGGCGCCCCCAGCACGCCGGATTCGGCCTGGGTCCGCCGGCGTCAGTTTCGACTCAAGCAGGCGAAAAACGGGCTACTGGAGACGTGACTGGGCCGATTTTTTTGACACCGACACGGCAAAATCGCCTGGAAAGAGCTTGTTGGGGACGCAGCTGGAGATGCTCAAGCATCAGTGCATTGGACGTCTTATATTCCCCTAAGGCTGCGTTTGGGAGCCAAAGTATTTTTGTGGTTTTTAAGGAATACTGTGGTTTCTGAAAAAACCTTGGTATTCAATACTTTGAGTTGTTTGGATGAAAAAATTATTGCAGTTTAACAAACCGTGGTATCTCTAAAGCTGTAATTTTTCTGCAATATATAAAAAAGAGGTCCTGACCTCTTTTTTAAAAAACTGAGAAACATTGGATGGGTTGTCTCTTTGTGTCCATCTTCTTTTGGCCATCAACGCTCGTGACACGTAAAATAGATAGCTAGCTGATCGATTTATCTCTCTGAATGGACGAGTTGCAGAGGTGCCTGCAGTGCATGTTGTAACTAGCTCGGTCTTCGATTGATACCAGAGATAACTCTACTACTACTAGAGATCCTAGCATCTAGTGGAGAACATGCTCGTTCAAGGTTGCATGCATACGGTGGCCATTAGTCATAAGTGTAGCTGAGTATGCATGCGACCGTAACAATATGTGCAAACAAAAAAACTAAGAAAAACTGCCACTTGCCAAATACCTTCGCAGTTTTATCAAAACTGAGAAAATCTATGTTTTTCAAAAACTGAAGTCTTTGTTACCCATCTATTGAAATACTGAGGTTTTGAACCACCATGGTTTTAAAAAAACAGTGTTGCCAAACTAGGCCTAAACATTGAATAATAAAGCGTGTTGTTTTCTTAAAGAAACTGTGAAATAGGCGTCCGTTCTGGAAATGCCTCGTGCGCCCTGTCTTGTCCTCCTTATCCCAATCCCCGTTGATCGAATTCTATCTGATAATCCAAGTGCTCTCATCAATAAGAAAAAAAAATCTGATAATCCCAGTACTAGCAACCAACCCTGACATGGCGTGCAGGCCGGCCCTGTCCAACCCCTCCGCACTCACGCCGGCGCCGCGCCGATGCGTCGTCCTTGGCCGCAGCAGCACTAGGGGACGCGTTGACTGCTCCCTCCGCTCCAGCTCCGCGGGTGCGGTCAGACTCGGTGCGCGCCGCGCCCCTGCCGCCGCCTTCGTCGTCCGCGCGGCGGCTGCCGAGGTACGCGCGCCTCCCCCACCTGGCAGTTCTGTGCTCGCTACTCATTCTGGGGGTTTGAATGTTCATTGTTCTGTTTATTTTGAGGTGAAAGCGAGAGCTTAGTATATCCATTCTCGATTACAATCACATGCGGTTACATGGTTGACATTCTTGGCTTGGGCTGCCGTCTGAGGGCTTTTGGAGGAAATCAAAATGTAGGAATTAGAAGTAGTATAGGAATTTGATAGGACGGCACTTGCCATCCTAAGGAATTGACTTGCCTCGTTCCTACGCGTAAAATGAGCTTTGAGTGGACGGGTAGTTTCCTCCAAAAACACAAGAAATGAATAGTATTTCTACGAAATTGCTGTACGCATTTCCTACAAACCGAATGCATATATAGGAAATTTTCCTCCGGAATCCTTGTTCCTATGTTATTCCTACGAAAATCCTCCAAACCAAATGAGGTGGGTGGCAACGTTGCTCTCTATCAGCTTTCTGTATATTAAGGCCCTCTTTGAGTCGTAGGATTTTCAAAATGCAGGAACAGGAAAAATGTAGGAATAGAGTGTCATGTCCTTTTATATCCTATGGGATATGCAGTTCCTGTTCTAAACACTATCCCATGGGATACGAGAGGATACGACACACTTCTGCAAATCCCATAGGATATAAGAGGACCTGACACTCTATTCCTACAATTTTTCCTGTTCCTGCATTTTGAAAATCCTATGAATCAAAGAGGCCTATAGTACAAATAAATCCTATGAAAAAAATCCTAATGATTCCAATCCTACAAATCAAACGACCGTCACAGGAAAAAATCTTAAGGATCCAAATTCTGTAAAAATCCTTTCAAATTCCTTTGTATCAAAGGAGCCCTATACGTTTGGAAAATCTCTCTAAGTTCTTCGTACAGCGCTCACCATTGCGATGGATTCTGCGTCCTCGCACTCAGCTCTCCGAGAACTGGCGCACAGTATGTCCGATCAGGGCAACTCCTTCCCAAAATGTCCGGACCAAGCGGTCTGGACACTTTTTTCCCTCCAACGCCATGCATCAAACATCCGGACGTCCGAATTATCAAAAACCTGAACCCAACCTGGGGAGATTTGGGGGAAGTCCGGATAGTCCGCTTGCCCATTGTCAGTTGGACCACATGTCCTCACAACCAATGTGTTTTTTCCTCTAGGTCCGCCTGGCCCATCCTGTTGTACGAATTTGATGCTATTTGATGCATACGATTTGGATGACCGGCTCCACAATCGCTGTCCGTTGACATGTCTGGACGTGTCCGTGGACATTTGAGGTGTCTGTTTTGATGTTCAGCGTTGGAGTTGCCCCACTGGTCCTTTATTTTTCCGGAACGCGCAAGAGCATTGCGCGTCGTTTCATTAAGATAGAGGGAAAACAACCACATGTACCAGAAATCCACTGACATCAAAGATGAATCGATTACTCAGAACTTCCCTACTACAACCACACTGTCTCAGCCGCCAAGTGAGCAACCAGGGTCATTCCCTGTCGATGATGGGCGCGACCACAGTCGCAGACGCGGAGATCTAGCTTGTAATTTGCCTTGTCCTGTTGCTGCTTCTGCAGGGTGACTTGGATCTCCAGGCTAAGGTGACGAGCAAATGCTTCTTTGACGTCGAGATCGGCGGGGAACGCGCAGGCAAGGTGGTAATTGGACTCTTCGGCGAGGTCGTCCCCAGGACTGTTGATAACTTCCGCGCCTTGTGCACTGGTATAGCACGCTATTTTTTCAGATAAAAGACATCTATTAATGATGCCCAGTCTATAAAGACCAAGGTTCCAAAGCCTTAATTAGCAATCCTCGGTCCTCACTATTTAACGTCGACAACAAATTCGTAGGAGTTGCTAGTGTCAGTAAATGTGCTGAGTAGTATATATCTGGACTCAGATATTGTTGCTCTCTTTTTTATTGGGGCAGGAGACAAAGGTTATGGATACAAGGGCTGCTCCTTCCACCGAATTATCAAGGATTTCATGATTCAGGGCGGTGATTTCCAGAACAACAATGTAAGTACTATGTTCCCTGATAACTAGTCAGCTCACTTTATTCTGCACTCCTCCCTGTACACCATACGTTCCAGTACAATCAAATTGTGAGCTTTGTTTCAGATGGTGTTTGTGCAGCATATGTCCATTCACTTACAGGGTGCACAGATGTCTGTAATGTAGATTTTATATTCTTCAGGTCTGCAGAAATGACCCTTTGGAATTATGAATTTGGGTGCATTCTACTTCTATTTCACCAAGTCAACTAATAAAATGGATGGGGGAAATAGAGGATCCCGATCAATGCCATTGCAGAAACTAGTACTTTTCACCCAAGGGAGTGATTTAAGTCTTCAACAAGTACCACCCATGAAAAAGATGGCATAATAGAGTTATTTTAGCAGAAGAGTTGCCAGTTATTGTACCAGCTGCCTACAAGTTTACTGATATTTGGATTAAGTGAATGTACTAGGTCCTATCCTCTTCAACACACTGAGTCTACACATCCCCTGGAGTCTGTGGTATCATGCAGTACCACTTCAGATATTGATTTATGATATTCTCTAGTTAGTTAAGATGGGTTCTTAAATGTGTTAATTTATATTTATGCCAATATAATATGTTGAAGGGGCGTCGTACTATGACTGTATGGCTCATCCAATATTTATGAAAGTTAGATGAATACTGGCTAGTAGCCACAGTGGCTGCCTAGTATTGTGCCTCTGGTAGAACCCACCGGGGAGACCTGAGAGGCGGTGGTTTACCCTGCGGTGTCTGTTAGCTGTTTCGAGTCCACTTATCTCCAACCCGTGAACTTAGCGGATACTATCATAACACTGAATTCGCCGATTCGGCAGTTCGATCTATGATTTCACACTCATGGACGTTCGTATCACCTTAGGATGGCACAGCCTTAAGTTAAAGGCGAGGTTCAAAAGAGGAAAAGCTTGCAGTGTATACCAAGGCACCCAGAGACGAGTAAGGGCATATCAAGCAATGGAATGCTCCGGGGAGTTGGAAATAAGCATAGATCCAGAGATTCTCAAATAGGTCAACCTTTTAAACCGTCTGCTAAGTCCATGAGCAGGCAAGAGACAACCTGGCGAACTTAAACATCTTAGTAACCAGAGGAAAGAAAGCAAAATCGATTCCCGCAGCAGCGGCGTGCGAATGGGAGCAGCCTAAACTGTGAGAACAGGGTTGTGGGAGAGCAATACAAGGGTTGTGCTGCTAGGCTAAGCAGTTCTGCAACACAGCCTTTCCTAATGCAATTCATTTTTCCTATTGCTACTCCTCACCTCTTCACTTTTATGTCCCTTTCCTATGATAAGCTAAGTGACAAATCTACCACACAACAGTTTACCAGGCCAAGATTCTTCATTTTTATCCTTTCATGAGTTACATGTGTTGAGAAACTACCGAGGGCAAGGATGAAATTTGAACAATCAAATTGCTTAAACACACAAAAAAAGAAAGATAGACGATAATGTGTTGAGTATATAAGTTTGGAAGAGAACATGTTTAATTTCAAAATAGTAGTATTTCTGTTATGGATGCATCTAGGGAAAGTCTGGCAACTTTCTTAGTTCTGGGAAGCACTGCAATGCTAAGATAGTGTACAAAATAAATGTTAAAGTGGGTCGAAAAGCACCTTATGAAAGACAAGTGAAGTTCATCATAATCTAGGTTTGGAGTTCAGTGACTTATTTATCAGCAAACTTGTTTCTGTGACAAGGTAACAGACTTTTTCACTTGTTAGGTGCTAAGGATTTTTTGGTGACCGCAGGGTACTGGTGGGAGAAGTATTTATGGTGAATGCTTTGATGATGAAAATTTTACATGTAAGTGGTTTTATACTGCACATTATCTTTGAATGAACTTTCCACTTTATAACCTTGGCCTTTTCGCCGCACTTCTGATTTATGGACTGAAGCTTCATTGATTTGCATAGAGTTGTGTATTGAATTTTTTGCCTGCAATAGGTTCAGTTTTAGTTCAGTAGTAGTTAAATTGAAAGTTTCTATTTCTTACCCCTTTTTCAGTAAAGCATGTTGGTCCTGGTGTACTAAGCATGGCCAACGCTGGCCCTGACACAAACGGAAGTCAGTTTTTCATTTGCACTGTGAAGGTAAGAAATCCTTAATATTCAATATGGTAGGATCATTTTTAGGTCGCTATTTGCCAAACTCTTCGCTTTCAGAGTCATATATGGTAGTAATAAGTAAAGGCTTTAGTGTTCGAAAGTATCTGCAAATTATGAACAGAGGGGTACATTTCTATCCCTATTTTGTGTTCGATCAATACCATTGAGATTTATTTACTAGCCCTAGGTATTACTTCCAAGTTCAGACACTTGAAAATGGGGGTATTTTTCTGTATTGACAGAACTGAAATCAGTGTTGTAATACCCCACTAACAAATTAGCTTCACAAAAACCATTACTCCCTTTTGTATACCAGAAAAGGAGTAGGATGTGGTTTAGATTCCTGATCCTGACAGAAAACTTTAATCCTTCAATCCGCTCCCTAAATGTCTTTGTAAGATTGTTTGTGCCCACAAAAACACTTACACCCAAAGTAACAATTGACGATACTTGAATTCTTGTTTCTAAAATAGTGCGTCTTCAGCAGAGAGGCATAAAGTCGCAATCATTGCAGTAGTCCAAAGGGTGTAAGGGCATGTACAATGGTTAATAAAACCGCCCTATCTTAAATCTGCCACGTAATCTAGAAATGAAAATAAAAACTATGATGTATAATGGTTATCTCTTAGTCTTATCTCCAGTGGTGGAGCTGCTACACTATCAAAGGTGGGCGGGCCAATACAAAGGAAATCCACTATTTTTTCTTTCACAGCTCAGTCTACTCTGAATCCTCCACTGCATTTGCTACTGGCTGGGCGGGCCTTGGCCTATTTTTGTTACACGTAGCTCCGCCAGTGCTTATCTCTATAGTAACTAAATATGTTGTCAGAGATATTGTTCCTAAGAGATAATCTCTTAATTAAGAGAAGACAATCCCTTTTTTCTGATTTCTCGTTCCTCCACCTCATCATTTATCATATGTGGCACAGCATCATTGTACACGTCCTAATATTTCATCATCTTATTGTTTTCAGAACTTCATTTTAGGTTACTACTTGATTCTTTATAGCTGTTAGAGCTGTTGAAAAGTGCACCTTCCACATTTCTTTAAGTTTCCCACAATATGTGGTGAAAAAGGCACATTCCATATTACAGCTGTATAGGTTCTCCCATTCATCACATTTTACATGTCATCGCCATGCCATTTTCAAAAACAATTCTTCTACACGCACCAAGATGTGTGCCATTTTGTATTAGAAGAAGAACGCCAAGATGGTACAAAGCTTAAATGATAAACCTGCCAAAGTCGAAAAGAAGAGAATGGGAAATTAAGCTAGCGAGTAATGGGAAAGGACAGATTGTACTGGCCCTCTTTCCGAGTAACCACAGGATGGCTCCGCTCCCACCCTCTAGCTCCTCCAAGCCCCCGCTGCCTGCCGCCAACGCCCCCGCCGGCCGCCCGCCTCCCAGCCCCCCCACCCCCTGCCATGGAATCACCTGGTGCTGCCCCTGTCGACCGCCGGGCGACCCTCTCCGGCGAGCGCGTGTCCTCCGGTGACCGCAGGCTCAGCTCGGAGAGCGAGTCCTCGGCGCGCTCGTACAGGGACGCCGCCCTCACCCCGCCGGCCACTGCTGCCTCGCCGGCACCTGGGGCCCTTGGCCGCGCCGCGTTGGTTGCCTGCGTGCCCGCCAGGCAACGCCTTGGACCCCGCTCGGAAGTCCACCGCGTCTCAGGCGGAGCTGTGCTCGACGCTGATGGGTTCCGCAGCCGCGACGCAGGAACCGCCAACGCCGCCCGCGCTAGGACGGCACCCCCCAGTTCCTCGCCTCCCCGCCGCCGCAGCTCATCACCGGAGGAGATTGCTGGGCTGTGTTTTCGCTGCCTCGACCACCACCACCGGGTGAGGGACTGCACCAACGACGTCTGGTGCAGGCGCTGCCTCGCCTCTGGCCACGAATCCCGTGACTGCGACTACCGGCGCCATGGCGACGCGCGGCCTCCTCGTGATGCCCCGGGCAGGGACGGCCCGCCCCCAGTGCGCCGCCGCGCACCCACCCCGCGGCACCACCTGCGCTTCCCTAGCTGGCCCCGGCTCCCCCGCCGCGGCCCGACGTGCCCGTGCGTGTCATCATGGCTCAATCCACGGAGATGGAGGAGGCTGAGCGGGTCCTTGGCCGCGCAATGGTGGCCTCCATCACCGGCAACAGGCCGCAGGTGATCGCGGCCGAGGTGGCCGAACTGCTCTACCGCTCCCTCGAGCTATCCGAAGGCGATTTCACCGTCCACGAGCACCACCCCGAAGACTTCCTCATCCTCTTCTCCACCTTGGACACCATGCGCCGGCTCAGCGAGCATTTCATCAGCTCACCGCGCTTCGCGCTGTCACTACGACCATGGTGCAAGCTCGCGCATGCCGGCGCCGGTGTGTTCGAACACCGCGTCGAGCTCGAGCTTCGTGGCATTCCCGCCCAAGCCTGGCATCTTTCCACCGCCGAGCACGTCCTCGGGGAGAGCTGCTGGATCAAGAGGTTACATCCCCGCACGCGCTCTCGCGCGGACCTGGCCGTCTTCCGCCTATCCGGCCGTGTGCATGACCCTGCCGACGTCCGCCGCGCCGCCATCCTGGAGATCGTCGAGCTCCTGCCGTCTCGTGTGCCCTCAGAGGCGCGAGTGGTCAGGACGCTCACATATCCCATCTCCATCGCGCTCGTACGTGCGACCCCGCTCGGAGCGCCCCTTCCCGGTGCCCAGGCCAATAACGACGACCCCGGCTGCGATGGCGCCGGCAATGGGCATGGCCAGGTCCAGGGCTCCGAACCTGGTCGGGCGCGGCGCCGTGGTCGGAAGCGCAGGCAGACTAACGCTGCGTCGGACGGCCGGGCCGACGGCATGGCCATGGACGCGTTCGCCTGGCACGCCGTCGACCGCTCAGGACAGGCCGACGGGACGAACACGGCGACCTCCTGGCCCCGGCCGGCGGCGGCGGTGGCGGTGCCGCCCGCCTTGCCGACGCGGGATGGCATGTTGTCATGGCCGGGTCAGTTGGGCCCCGTTCGTTCTCGTCACCGAGCCAAAAGAGGAAAAAGAGGGAAAAGAAGGGCCCCGCAAAGGCAGGCTTTGGAAGCAGGCCTGACGCATGCGGCCGTCGAGCCTGCTGATGACGCCACGACGGTTGTGCCGAGGCCAGCTGACGAACTCCCACTGGTCGCTGGTGCACAGGAGAGCCCCGGAATTTCAAACACCGGCTCCCCCCATGATCCCGAGGACGATTCCGCCAGTCCCACCCCTGCCGCTGCTGATCCAACGCCGTGTCGGGATCTTGCCCTTTTGAGCCAGGTCCCAGACTCGCAGCCCGTTGCGCCAGTTTGTTCAGGAGAGCCAGGATCGCCTGCCGCCTTGCCGAGGCAAAGTGGCATCCCGCCCGCTCCTGTCGCCCGGGCGGGCCCAGGAATCTCCGCTGACCAGCCACCATAGCCCCACGATCGCACCGCGGCGGTTTCGGCGGGAAGAGGCGTCCTCGTTGCCGCCTCCCTCGCCATCCTGCCCGTGCCTGAGCCCTCCTCTAAAGTTGGGGTCCCCCCTCCTCCCACGACTGCTGTTGGGCCAAATGCGGATGGGCCGCCAACAGCCGAGCCCACACCTCCTGCGTCGACGCCCCCAGTGGCCGCTGCCGGGCCCCCCGTCACTGGATCACCGGTGCCCAAAGCCGAGCCGGATGAGTCGGCCCCCCTCGAGCGCTATTCCTGGACCGGAGTAGTGCACGAGTGGGTCAGCGCTCCGCCGATCTGGCTCGGGGCGACGGAGAAGCAGGAGGCGGCCTACCTCGACCACTGGCGGCGCGTTCGGCTGGCCGAGGAGCGCCGGGAGAGCGAGCGCCTGTAGATGCTCGAACGCGAGACCGAAGAGGAGGCGCGCCAGGCCCAGGGAGCGGCGGTGCAGCCCGACATCGCCGCCCTCTGGAACACGGCGTTCCCCTGGGCCGGACCTGCGCCAACGCTGATCGACCTCACCGGCCCCGACGCTGACGCCGACGAGGACGCCTAGGGCTGCGCGTCGTCTAATTTTTAGCTTTTTATGTTAATTAACGTAATGTGGAATTTCGCCGGCCTTCGTGGCCGGCTTTTATGTTTAATTAAATGCATGTTAAAAAAAATTGGCACGCCGACAAAATGAGTCGGGCTAGCGTTGGGCGCTCGCGCCGACCCAAACACAGTGCCGGACGTTTGTGTCCGCCGGGCCGACCCAAACGGACAAAAAGCGGACAAAAGCGCCGTCCGTTTGGGTCGGCCCATTGAAGTTGCTCTAAATTCCCTATCTTTCCAATGCAATGAAATGCAAAGGCCATTTGCGTTTTCTCGAAAAAGAAATTAAGCTAGCGAAGCCTAAAAACTGCCAAAAATGAGGAAAGGAAGCGAAAATAAGGCAAAATGAGACCAAAGCCCTACTATTACTGCTGCCTATGGCAGGTCAGGAGGACGTCGTGTGAAACAGCAGCCTCCTCAGCACCTTGCGGTCGGCTAGCTTGCACACTGTTCCACATCCGGCTAGATACTTTCGGCCAAGGGGTTGCAATCCAGATTTGTGCTGTTGAAGATGCAGCCATTGCGCCGCCGCCAATTTTGTAAGATGGTGAGCAGAGTTAGCGACCGCCCCCCCTTAGCCTGGGCACTTGTATGCTCGGCGGCGATTCCCAGCCAGTGATAGTATAACTTAATAACCACTTGGGATGGTAGATTTGTAGTGCGTTTATTAATGTATAAACAAGACAAAATGCAGGAGATTAGATTGGATAGGATAACTTATGAGGAATAAATTATCCCCAGCCAATTGAAGAATTTCCCTGTTTGTTTTATCCGCAAGAACCTTTACGTTGAGATTTTCTTTGTGCTTATTCTGACTCAAAATAATGGAATGCTTTTCTCAGACACCATGGTTGGACGACCGTCATGTTGTGTTTGGACATGTGTTGGAGGGCATGGACGTTGTGAGGGAGCTTGAATCGCAAGAAACCAGCAGGTCCGATATTCCCAAGCAGCCCTGTCGAATTGTGGATTGTGGTGAGCTGCCCTTGGACGGCTGATGAGTAGGTCAATAGCTCAGGGTTCAGGGTTGCCTCACACATCCTTCTTTTCTTTCTGCGGCTATAATCTCTGGGGAAAGGGTTACTTGAATCTCCAGCCAGCTAGTCGACTTTTTTTTAGTAAAGAAATCTTATGAGACCTTGTTTTGTTTCACGGCTGTAATATTGTTGCAGGGAAAACAGTACAGTATTCATATGGTAAACTGAAATAATGCCATGTGTTTAAACATGATTTACTCTTTCTCTGCCATGTGAATCGGAAGTCTTTCCTGTGTCGGATTTAGAGCATAGAATCCCATTTGGTGGCAAAATATGTGTTGACGACACGGAGGTACGCTTAGGGTGTGCTTCAAGTCGAGATGTTATGAAAAATGATAAAGTTTGACCAAATAAAAGTTGGTTGAAATTTATGGTTACCGGTTAGTCTTCTTTCTCCTTTATGGTTGAAATGAGTTGATTGAAAATGTTGAAATTTAGCCAAATCAAATAAGGGTCATTGGCAATTTAGCCAAATCATGGGCGATGAAGGTGACATCATGATTTTTACCAATGTTGAAAATGTTGAAATTTAGCCAAATCGTGGGCGATGAAGGTGACATCATGATTTTACTCATGTCCAGGTCACCGGATGGATAATAGCCCTACGCCCTGAAATGAAAATTACCCTAGATTAAACACTGACTGCCATTGGCAATTTTGGATCAAACAAATTACCATAGATTAAACACTGGTTTTCAAAGAATCGGCATCACAAATGTGAAAGAGCAACAGGAAGACTAGGCAGAAAATTAATGGGGAGGGGGCGGTTAAAAATTCAAAAAAAAAACATCACCACATGATTAATTGCTGCCAGATACTTGCAAAAAAAAGCAAATGTTTGTCTCGCGCTCTGCAGTGGTGTCTTTTCTATATCTATATCTATACTATTATTAAAAAAGCAAACATAATTTTGTCTAAAGCCACACAACAAATTACACGGGGTAACCCGGACCCTCCGATCAAATCAACTTAAACACATCCTACTGACCATATTACATCCATAATCTGCCATCTCAATCAACGTCTGAGATTAAATGTTCTGCCTGGCAGACGCCGTCGTCTGCTAATCGCTCCGCGTCTACAGATCCCCGCAGCCTCGCCCGCAACTTCCTAATTTCCGGATCGATTCCATGAATCGGCAGCAAACCTCGCGTCGCATTTCCTCCCTTCCCTCCTCCCGTGCGCTTCCCCCCCATTCACCCTGCCTCCCGTCGCCGCCTGTGCTCCTGCAAGCCGCCGCCAACCTCCTTTGTCGGTCAGCCGTGCCCAGCACCCTCCTCCTCCTTTCTCTCTCCCTTTCTCCGTCCCCGTGCAGGACGCCATGGCCATGGACCAAAGCTCCGCCGGACCTTCCATCGCGACTGCCAATCTTCCTCCTGACCAGATCACTGTCGCAGCTGCTGCGGTCCAGGCTGGCCGCCGTCTTTTGCGGGTTCGTGGCCACGTTTTCCTACTAGACCATGGCCGCCACTTCCTGCTAGATTAGCGGACAGGGAGAAGAAGGAAGAAGTTGCAGTAATCAGAAGTGGCGAACCAGGGAGGAGACACAGGATGATGATTATGAATCATGAGATAAACTTCCGCTGAAAAAACATGATTCTAAGGTTAGCCCCTTTTCTTCGCTAATGTCTGATCCTTTCTCCTCTGCCTCCAGATTTTTTTCTGGTAGGTTATGTACTCTAGAACACCTATGCTAGGCTACGTATTTTTTTTTCTGCGGCAAATCATGGATTAAGCTCTGCGGCAAGTTGTGTTCACAACTTTTAATCTAACTGCGTTCTTACATAAGAGCAAATTTTTCCAACAAACGGCATAACAGAGGCCCCTCTTTCAACTTGCCGCAGATTAGTTATCCCATAACTGGACGTCAGAGGGAGAAATTCAGCTCCATAACCTCCATATAAATACCATCATCCTTGTTCCCTCCTTCCCACTTCTGTTACATGTTTACTTTTCTGTGTTGGCATGTCCTACAAATGCTGCACTTTTTTTTGCCCTTCTCAGTAAATTGTTAGAAACCTAGACTCATGGGCAAAGGAATTATTTGATTCAGTGCTTTGTCAGATTAAAAACAGAATCTTTCTATTTTGCAGGTGATATATACTCGAGGGCATGAAGACGGGTATTTAATAATACTCCAGATGAGATATATGCAGGTGTTATGGATTGTGGTTTCGAGGAAAACAATGATGGAACTCAATATGCGGCCGCTAAGTTTCTGAAGCTTGATCGACATCTTTTATTAGTTGTTAATTAATATTAGGATTCATATGCATGTCTACTGTTTTTCAGGAAACTCAAGACATGATGGTTCTGTTTTGGACGGAAAAGAAAAGTAGCACCACTGTGTTAACCCAATGCTTAGGTGATTAACTGCAGATCAAACAATTTTTATCCCCTGTTTACGCAGTATGGAAGTACACATGGTTATTGGTGAGTGACCTTCTTGGCATATGTAGATTTTCTGCATTCTGAATTTTTAGCGCTTGTGATTCTTGTAGGTTATGCTTTATTCAGGCGTATCACTTGTACTTCCATTGCTCTACATTTTACTTAAATCACATATTTGACACCTTGTAAAATCTGCAGTTAATTACAAAATCCCCAGAGTTGCAGAGGTGTTCTAGATTATTTCATTAGTCCATTTAGAGCATGTCAAATGGAGCATCTTATTTAGGGATAAAATCAACTTTCCTCTGAAGTCTGCTGCTGGTACCGCTCTTTTATATGGTGTTCTGAACTGGCCACGCTCTTGTGACAGATTACTACATCTAGCTGAAGTTAATAGCGCAAGGTGCTTGCTTAAGCTGCCAGCATGTAAGAAATACTAACATATTTGTTACCATTGTAATATGATATCTCAATTAGGGTGCGCGTGTGCGTATGTGTGTGCCCTTGTAGCTGGTCTATTTGCAAATGGAACTGCTCCAAAAAAATTCAATTAGAGCTAGCTGATAGTGACAGATAACTACATCTATGTGAACCTGCATTATCCTACAGTCATACTCTGAGCTAGCTGATAGTGACAGAGTACTACATCTATGTGAACCCGTATTATCCTATTATGCTTCTCTTGACCCTCTTTACTTTGCATTTCAAAAATTGACCCTGAATTTCTAAAAACATGCTTTCCTACTGGTAAACTGGTAAGCTACATATGTACGGTACTGGAATGGATAGCAATTAGGATAGCAAAAATGGTAATCGGGAGTACCTCAAATCGGAAATAAGCATAGCAGAGGGCCGAAGTGGGGAATAAACAACCGGCGTCGGCTTGCAGTTGCAGGGGCACCAGCCGCCGCGGCACTGCTGCCGCTGCACCTGGGCAGCACGCAGCGTAGCCGCGCAGGGCGGTGGGAGCCGCGGACGAGCGGAGCCGGGCGAGCGAGACGGGGAGGAAGGACGCGTGATTGCCACGACAGGCGATCCGGTGGAGATGAGTCTCGCGCCTCCGCGCCCGCCTCCGTCAGCGCCTAGCACTGGGTCGGCCCGCGAGCATGCCGAGCTCGAGCAGATCCTCAGGCACTTCAGCGACCAATTCGACGAGGAGGAGCTGAGAAGAGCGGGGGAGTGCGAGACCTCGCGCCGGCGGTGGGGACAAAGGGGAGAGGCGGCCTGATGAGAGAGAGAGAGAGAGAGCTGTGGCCACCATGAAATGGGGAGCGGTGGGGTGAGAGCTGTTGCCACAACGATGAAGCGTCAGGCGTGGAGAACTGAGATGGAGCATCGGGTGTGTCTCTTTTGTTCTTTTTTTTCTTGATCGATGGCCCTTTTGGTCAAGTAACAAGTACTGCACGCATTAGTTGTAAAAAAACAAATATATACAAACATACACTTAAAAAATACACGCGTTGGAAAATTCATTTTTTTTTGAACACAGTACAGACGCAACCACTCATATATACGCACATACACTGACCCCTATGAATTACACACACCCTATTACCACCCTATTACCATGAGCACCTCCAAAAGATGGGCAGCACGCAGCGTACCCGCGCAGGGCGGTGGGAGCCGCGGACGAGCGGAGCCGGGCGAGCGAGACGGAGAGGAAGGACGCGTGATTGCCACGGCAGACGATCCGGTGGAGACGAGTCTCGCGCCTCCGCGCCCGCCTCCATCAGCGCCTAGCACTGGGTCGGCCCGCGAGCATGCCGAGCTCGAGCGGATCCTCGGGCACTTCAGCGACCAATTCGACGAGGAGGAGCTAAGAAGAGCGGGGGAGTGCGAGACCTCGCGCCGGCGATGGGGACAAAGGGGAGAGGCGGCCTGATGAGAGAGAGAGAGAGTTGTGGCCACCATGAAATGGGGAGCGGTGGGGAGAGAGCTGTTGCCACAACGATGAAGCGTCAGGCATGAAGAACTGAGATGGAGCATCGGGTGTGTCTCTTTTGTTCTTTTTTTTCTTGATCGATAGCCCTTTTGGTCAAGTAACAAGTACTGCACGCATTAGTTGTAAAAAAGAACAAATATATACAAACATACACTTAAAAAATACACGCGTTGGAAAATTTATTTTTCTTTTTGAACATAGTACAGACACAATTACTCATATATACGCACATACATTGACCTCTATGAACTACACACACTCTATCCTTATGAGCACCTCCAAAAGACTGAACCGACATATTGTCTTGAGATTTTACAAAGTCACCGACGGAAACGTCTACTCCCACTGAATGCGCATCGTCGAAAATCCTAAAATAAATTTAGGATAAATGCAAGCATCAGGACTTGAACCTTGGTGTACTCGGGATAACACTGTCCACCTAACTATCCAACCATCCAATAAATTCATTTTGCTATGGATGCCTTTTGATCATTTTCAATCTGGCGTGTTCGGTTTGACTCTTTTGTGGGTAGAACTTGTATTACTCATAGAAGTTCAAAATTACAATCCTCCTTACATAAATCAGTAACCTCTCTAAGTTTGGAGGCCGAGCAAACCACATTTCTACTCGCAGTTCTAGCAAATTTAGCAAAAAAAAACACTAAACACATTCTGATTTTGATTGAGATGAGTAATATGGGTCAGACGTAAAGACCTCAAATGCTTGATCTCCGCTACCAAAGACTCATAGGCTCGATAAAAAAGATTGGCTAGAAAGTAAGATTTAAAATAGATGTTTTTATTATAGATATACGTGCATTGCACGTGCATGCTTACTAGTTTTAGAGAGAAGAGAAACTCTGTGGTGGTGTTTGTGTCAGTTGTCTGGCGTGTGTGTTTGTCCCTTGGTGGGCCAGGTTTGCATTTGTGTTCATCCGGCATGGGCTTTTTTGTGTTTTATGGGTTATATGGGCTGCGTGCGTTGCTCCACCTGTTGTCGTGGGCTGCTATCTTTTTTTCTTTTTTTTTCAACGAAGTGTGGCAGAGCGGACGAAGAACTGACCGAGGCCGTCAACATTTCCGTCCTCCCAGCTGTGAATTCTTTCCTTGCCTCAACAAACAAGCTGTGAATTTTAAGGCTCTTGAGTGAGCCAGATTCGTTATGTGCCAGAATATTAAGAGCAAAATATTTTTCAGAGGACAACCTCCTTACGTGCAGCTTAAAGAAGGGCAGCTCTGACACCTGACAGAGCATTTGGAGTGGTATTCAGACCTTCAAGAGAGGTCATATATGGAGAGTAGGAGATGAGTCTCAAATAAATATATGGAAGGACTCTTGGGTACCAAGCAGCTCCACTCGGAAAATCATGACACCAAGGACGAACATTGTAATTACCAAGGTGTCGGAACTCATTGATGCGGATAATAGAGCTTGGGATGAACAGCTAATTAATGATCTGTTTTGGCCAATTGATGCACAAGTATCCTCAACATTCCTTTGGCTCTAGGGATGATGGATGATTTTGTTTTTTGGCATTTTAACATAAGTGGAAATTTTACGGTGAGGTCAGCGAATCATGAAGAATGGGAACACCAACACGGACGAAAGTTGAGGATGACAAATTCGATACAATCCTCAAGTACTAGTCCAGTTTGGAGGACCATTTGGAAATTACGTGTGCCTTCAAAAGTGAAAATTCATGTGTGGAAAACTTTGCTTGGAGCTCTACCATGTCAAGGAGTCTTAGCGAACAGACATATAATTTCGAGTTCCCAATGCCCCTTATGCAGTTCAGATTGTGAAAGCATCCGGCATGCTTTATTCTTGTGCCCTCGTGTACAGGAGGTGTGGTGTTTACTAGGTATGGCAGCGGTGGTGAATGAGGTGTGCATGGCAGAAAGAGAGGGTGGCTCGGTGATGGCTGACCTCCTCTTGTCCAAGAATCCAATTAAGGCATTGGTTAATGATGTTCAGCGCAATGACCTTGTTGCCACGGCTGTGTGGTACTTGTGATGGGAATGACGCAAATATACACACGGCGAGCAATTGTACGAGCCTACCAGATCGGCACAAACAATATCGACACTTGCAAAAAATTACTCAAGAGCAAAATTCAAGCACAACAGAATTAGGAGACATGGCTGGGAGAAACCACCAGAGGGCACAATCAAGCTGAATGTGGATGCAGGTTTCGACATTGACAGTGGCACTGGCGCTACAGGTGCTATACTTCGAGACCACTCCGGTTTCTTTGTGGTGGCATCTTGCAGCAATATCCCTTTTGTTGAAGAAGCGACTATGGCAGAAGCATGAGGCTTAAGAGATGGACTTCTCCCCGCAAGTGAAACTGGATGCAACAAGATATGCGTAGAAGGTGATTGCATGGAAGTCATTGAAATCATGCAAAACGGAGGGAATTCGCTTGGACCGGCAGCAACAATTTACCAAAAAAGGCTTTCGCCCCACTTTATAAATAAAGCAACCACCAAGCACAGAGTATCAGGTAACAACAGAACACACAACACAACAACACGATGCCACCGCAGACAAGGTCCAGCACGCACACACAGACCAACATACACAGACCCAAGTTCCGCTGTGGGCATAGCATAACAAGCCCAACACAGACTCACAACGAAACACCCCTAGACGGCGGTGGCGGCGGCGACGAGAAGACGACAAACTAATATGGTTCTGGTGATGACGGGGGAAGCGGTGGAGCCAACCGGAGAGCCATCACGCGAAGCTAGGTGATGATGGAGGTGATGGCGTCTCTTTTCCTGGGACGGCTAAGCGACCGCAAAGCTGCAAGTAACCAGACCATTTGAACAAAGCGTCAGTAGCACGACGAAGAGGAATACACTGAATCACAAGTTTATTCCTAACAGTCCATAGCGTCCAGGCAAGAACCCCAATGGCCAGCCACCTAATGTGGCGCAACACGGGGGGGGGGGAGGGTCGCCTGGAGTTCGGCAAAGAGAGCGGGGAAGTTGTTATGGTCCCAGCTTCCACCCACAATCTCGCGGAAACAACTCCATAGGAACTACGCGGACACGCAAGTGAAGAAGATATGGTTCGAATCTTCTTCAGGCCCACAGAGCGGGCAACGCCCATCACCAGGGCCATTGCGCTTCAGAACCTCTACGTCAGATGGAAGGCGGCCGCGAATCCATTGCCACAAGAATATCCTAATTTTCAGGGGAAGGCAGATCTCCCAAATGGAGGAGAGCGCCTCATGGCCGAGCGAAGGGGCGATGGCCAGGTAGAGTGATTTGGTGGAGAATTGACCAGACGGCTCGAGGCGCCATCTCGCGCGATCATCATCTGTCGTGAGATCAGGCTCATGGAGAGCACTACAGTCAAGCAACTCCTGCCAGTCCGCATTCTCAGCCGGACCAAAAGGCCTCCGGAACGCGAGCCGCCCTAAGTCAATAAGGGCGATCGCCACGGAGATCTGTGAGGCAACCGCGATGGAGAACAGGTCCGGAAAGCGAGCTGCAAGGGGCGTGTCACCAGTCCAGCGATCGAACCAGAACAGCGTGGCGGTGCCGGAACCAATCATGATCGAGGTCCCGATCCGGAGGACAAGGAGGAGATGAATGATGGATTGCCAGAACTGGGAGCCCCCAGATCGCTGGCAGAAGGCGAGAGGCTGGCCGCGGAAGTATTTCTGCTGAATGATGCGAAGCCACAGGCCACAATCTCCGTTGCCTATCCGCCAGAGCCACCGAGTCAGAAGGGCAATGTTCATGCGTTTGTAGGACATGATCCCGAGGCCACCCTGTAGGGGAACGTAGTAATTTCGAAAATTTTCCTACGCACACGCAAGATCATGGTGATGCATAGCAACGAGAGGGGAGAGTGTTGTCTACGTACCAACGCAGACCGACTGCGGAAGCGATCACACAACGTAGAGGAAGTAGTCGTACGTCTTCTTCTCAATCCGACCGATCCAAGCACCGTTACTCCGGCACCTCCGAGTTCTTAGCACACGTTCAGCTCGATGACGATCCTCGGGCTCCGATCCAGCAAAGCGTCGAGGAAGAGTTCCGTCAGCACGACGGCGTGGTGACGATCTTGATGTACTGCCGGCGCAGGGCTTCGCCTAAGCACTGCAACGGTATGATCGAGGTGGAATTTGGTGGCAGGGGGCACCGCACACGGCTAAGGAACGATCTCAAGGATCAACTTGTGTGTCTTGGGGTGTCCCCTGGCCCCGTATATAAAGGATGGAGGGAGGGAGGCTGGCCGGCCAGAGAGAGGGAGGCGCAGGAGGAGTCCTACTCCTACCGGGAGTAGGACTCCCCCCTCCAATCCTAGTCCAACTAGGAATCCTTAAACGGGAGAGAGAGAGAGAGAGAGAGAGAGAGGTGGCCGGCCCCTCTCCTAGTCCTAATAGGACTAGGGAGAGGGGGGAGGCGCAGCCCTATGTGAGCTGCCCTCTCACCTTTCCACTAAGGCCCATGTTGGCCCATTTGGCTCCCGGGGGGTTCCGGTAACCCTCCCGGTAATCCGGTAAAATCCCGATTTCACCCGGAACACTTCCGGTGTCCAAACATAGGCTTCCAATATATCAATCTTTACGTCTCGACTATTTCGAGACTCCTCATCATGTCCGTGATCACATCCGGGACTCCGAACAACCTTCGATACATCAAAATGCATAAACTCATAATAACTGTCATCGTAACGTTAAGCATGCGGACCCTACGGTTCGAGAACAATGTAGACATGACCGAGACACGTTTCCGGTCAATAACCAATAGTGGGACCTGGATGCCCATATTGGCTCCTACATATTCTACGAAGATCTTTATCGGTCAGACCGCATAACAACATACGTTGTTCCCCTTGTCATCGGTATGTTACTTGCTCGAGATTCGATCGTCGGTATCCAATACCTAGTTCAATCTCGTTACCGGCAAGTCTCTTTACTCGTTCCGTAATACATCATCTCACAACTAACATATTAGTTGCAGTGCTTGCAAGGCTTATGTGATGTGCATTACCGAGAGGGCCCAGAGATACCTCTCCGACATTCGGAGTGACAAATCCCAATCTCGAAATACGCCAACCCAACATCTACCTTTGGAGACACCTGTAGTACTCCTTTATAATCACCCAGTTACGTTGTGACGTTTGGTAGCACCCAAAGTGTTCCTCCGGTAAACGGGAGTTGCATAATCTCATAGTCATAGGAACATGTATAAGTCATGAAGAATAGCAACAGCAACATACTAAACGATCGGGTGCTAAGCTAATGAAATGGGTCATGTCAATCTGATCATTCAACTAATGATGTGACCTCGTTAATCAAATAACAACTCTTTGTTCATTGTTAGGAAACATAACCATCTTTGATCAACGAGCTAGTCAAGTAGAGGCATACTAGTGACACTCTGTTTGTCTATGTATTCACACATGTATTATGTTTCCGGTTAATACAATTCTAGCATGAATAATAAACATTTATCATGATATAAGGAAATAAATAATAACTTTATTATTGCCTCTAGGACATATTTCCTTTCAGTCTCCCACTTGCACTAGAGTCAATAATCTAGTTCACATCGCCATGTGATTTAGCAGCAATAGTTCACATCACCATGTGATTAACACTCATAGTTCACATCGTCATGTGACCAACACTCAAAGGGTTTACTAGAGTCAGTAATCTAGTTCACATCTCTATGTGATTAACACCCAAAGAGTACTAAGGTGTGATCATGTTTTGCTTGTGAGATAATTTTAGTCAACGGGTCTGTCACATTCAGATCCGTAAGTATTTTGCAAAATTCTATGTCTATAATGCTCTGCATGGAGCTACTCTAGCTAATTGCTCCCACTTTCAATATGTATCCAGATTGAGACTTTAGATTCAGCTGGATCAGTGTCAAAAACTTGCATCGACGTAACCCTTTACGACGAACCTTTTTGTCACGTCCATAATCGAGAAACATATCCTTATTTCACTAAGGATAATTCTGACCGCTGTCCAGTGATCTACTCCTAGATCACTATTGTACTCCCTTGCCAAATCAGTGCAGGGTATACAATAAATCTGGTACACAGCATGGCATACTTTATAGAACCTATGAATGAGGCATAGGGAATGACTTTCATTCTCTTTCTATCTTCTGCCGTGGTCGGGCTTTGAGTCTTTACTCAACTTCACACCTTGTAACACAGGCAAGAAACTTTTTCTTTGACTGTTCCATTTTGAACTACTTCAAAATCTTGTCAAGGTATGTACTTATTGAAAAACTTATCAAGCGTCTTGATCTATCTCTATAGATCTTGAAGCTCAATATGTAAGCAGCTTTACCGAAGTCTTTCTTTGAAAAACTCCTTTCAAACACTCTTTTTATGCTTTACAGAATAATTCTACATTATTTCCGATCAACAATATGTCATTCACATATACTTATCAGAAATGCTGTAGTGCTCCCACTCACTTTCTCGTAAATACAGGCTTCACCGCAAGTCTGTATAAAACTATATGCTTTGATCAACTCATCAAAGCATATATTCCAACTCCGAGATGTTTGCACCAGTCCACAGATAGATCGCTGGAGCTTGCATATTTAGTTAACACCTTTAGGATCGACAAAACCTTCTAGTTGCATCGTATACAACTCTTCTTTAGCAAATCCATTAAGGAATGCAGTTTTGTTTATCCCTTTGCCAGATTTCATAAAATGTGGCAATTGCTAACATGATTCGGACAGACTTAAGCATAGATACGAGTGAGAAAATCTCATCGTAGTCAACACCTTGAACTTGTCGAAAACCTTTTGCGACAATTCTAGCTTTGTAGATAGTAACACTACTATCAGCGTCCGTCTTCCTCTTGAAGATCCATTTATTTTCTATGGCTTGCCGATCAACGGGCAAGTCAACCAAAGTACAAACTTTGTTCTCATACATGGATCCCATCTCAGATTTCATGGCTTCAAGCCACTTTGTGGAATCTGGGCTCACCATCGCTTCTTCATAGTTCGTAGGCTCGTCATGGTCAAGTAACATGACCTCCAGAACAGGATTACCGTACCACTCTGGTGCGGTTCTCACTCTGGTTTACCTACGAGATTCGGTAGTAACTTGATCTGAAGTTACATGATCATCATCATTAGCTTCCTCACTAATTGGTGTAGTAGTCACAGGAACAGATTTCTATGATGAACTACTTTCCAATAAGGGAGAAGGTACAATTACCTTATCAAGTTCTACTTTCTTCCCACTCACTTCTTTCGAGAGAAACTCCTTCTCCAGAAAGTTTCCGAATTTAGCAACAAAAGTCTTGCCTTCGGATCTGTGATAGAAGGTGTATCCAATAGTTTCCTTTGGATATTCTATGAAGATGCACTTCTCCGATTTGAGTTTTGAGCTTATCGGGATGAAACTTTTTCATATAAGCATCGCAACCCCAAACTTTAAGAAACGACAACTTTGGTTTCTTGCCAAACCATAGTTCATAAGGCGTCGTCTCGACGGATATAGATGGTGCCCCTTTTTTAACGTGAATGCAGCTGTCTCTAATGCATGACCCCAAAAAAAATAGTGGTAAATCGGTAAGAGACATCATAGATTGCACTATATCCAATAAAGTACGGTTATGACATTCGGACACACCATTATGCTGTGGTGTTCCAGGTGGCGTGAGTAGTGAAACTATTTCACATTGTTTTTAACTGAAGGCCAAACTCGTAACTCAAATACTTTTCTCTACGATCAGATCATAGAAACTTTATTTTCTTGTTACGATGATTTTTCACTTCACTCTGAAATTCTTTGAACTTTTCAAATGTTTCAGACTTATGTTTCATCAAGTAGATATACTCATATCTGCTCAAATCATCTGTGAAGATCAGAAAATAATGATACCTGTCGCGAGCCTCAATATTCATCGGACCACATACATCAGTATGTATGATTTCCAACAAATCTGTTGCTCGCTCCATTGTTCCGAAGAACAGAGTCTTAGTCATCTTGCCCATGAGGCATGGTTCGCAAGCATCAACTGATTCATAATCAAGTGATTCCAAAAGCCCATCAGCATAGAGTTTCTTCATGCGCTTTACACCAATATGACCTAAACGGCAGTGCTACTAATAAGTTGCACTATCATTATTAACTTTGCATCTTTTGGTTTCAATATTATGATTATGTGTATCACTACGATCGAGATCCAACGAACTATTTTCATTGGGTGTGTAACCATATAAGGTTTTATTCATGTAAACAGAACAACAATTTATTCTCTTACTTAAATGAATAACCGTATTACAATAAACATGATCAAATCATATTCATGCTCAACGCAAACGCCAAATAACACTTATTTAGGTTCAACACTAATCCCGAAATTATGGGGAGTGTGCGATGATAATCATATCAATCTTGGAACCACTTCCAACATACATCGTCACTTTACCCTTAACTAGTCTCTGTTTATTCTGCAACTCCCGTTTCGAGTTACTAATCTTAGCAACTGAACTAGTATCAAATACTGAGGGTTTGCTATAAACACTAGTAAAGTACACATCGATAACATGTATATAAAATATACTTATGTTCACTCTGCCATCCTTCTTATCCACCAATCACTTGGGGTAATTCCACTTCCAGTAACCAGTCCCTTTGCAGTAGAAGCACTTAGTCTCGGGCTTAGGATCAGACTTGGGCTTCTTCACTTGAGCAGCAACTTGCTTGCCGTTCTTCTTGAAGTTCCCCTTCTTCCCTTTGCCCTTTTCTTGAAACTAGTGGTCTTGTCAACCATCAACACTTGATGTTTTTCTTGATTTCTACCTTCGTTGATTTCAGCATCACGAAGAGCTTAGGAATTACTTTTGTCATCCCTTGCATATTATAGTTCATCACGAAGTTCTACTAACTTGGTCATGGTGACTAGAGAATTCTGTCAATCACTATCTTATCTGGAAGATTAACTCCCACTTGATTCAAGCGATTGTAGTACCCGGACAATCTGAGCACATGCTCACTAGTTGAGCGATTCTCCTCCATCTTTTAGCTATAGAACTTATTGGAGACTTCATATCTCTCAACTCGGGTATTTGCTTGAAATATTATCTTCAACTCCTGGAACATCTCATATGGTCCATGACGTTCAAAACGTCTTTGAAGTCCCGATTCTAAGCCATTAAGCATGGTGCACTAAACTATCAAGTAGTCATCATATTGAGCTAGCCAAACGTTCATAACGTCTGCATCTGCTCCTGCAATAGGTCTGTCACCTAGCGGTGCATCAAGGACATATTTTTTCTGTGCAGCAATGAGGATAAACCTCAGATCACGGATCCAATCCGCATCATTGCTACTAACATCTTTCAACATAATTTTCTCTAGGAACATATCAAAATAAACACAGGGAAGCAACAACGCGAGCTATTGATCTATAACATAATTTGCAAAATACTACCAGGACTAAGTTCATGATAAATTTAAGTTCAATTTAATCATATTACTTAAGAACTCCCACTTAGATGGACATCCCTCTAATCCTCTAAGTGATCACGTGATCCAAATCAACTAAACCATAACCGATCATCACGTGAGATGGAGTAGTTTCAATGGTGAACATCACTATGTTGATCATATCTACTATATGATTCACGCTCGACCTTTCGGTCTCCGTGTTCCGAGGCCATATCTGTATATGCTTGGCTCGTCAAGTATAACCTGAGTATTCTGCATGTGCAACTGTTTTGCACCCGTTGTATTTGAACTTTGAGCCTATCACACCCGATCATCACGTGGTGTCTCAGCACGAAGAACTTTCGCAACGGTGCATACTCAGGGAGAACACTTCTTGATAATTTAGTGAGAGATCATCTTATAATGCTACCGTCAATCAAAGCAAGATAAGATGCATAAAAGATAAACATCACATGCAATCAATATAAGTGATATGATATGGCCATCATCATCTTGTGCTTGTGATCTCCATCTCCGAAGTACGGTCATGATCACCATCGTCACCAGCGCGACACCTTGATCTCCATCGTAGCATCGCTGTCGTCTCGCCAATCTTATGCTTCCACGACTATCACTACCACTTAGTGATAAAGTAAAGCATTACATCGCGATTGCATTGCATACAATAAAGCGACAACCATATGGCTCCTGCCAGTTGCCGATAACTCGGTTACAAAACATGATCATCTCATACAATAAAATCAGCATCATGCCTTGACCATATCACATCACAACATGCCCTCCGAAAACAAGTTAGACGTCCTCTACTTTGTTGTTGCAAGTTTTACGTGGCTGCTACGGGCTTAAGTAAGAACTCATCTCACCTACGCATCAAAACCACAACGATAGTTCGTCAAATAGACTCCGTTTTAACCTTCTCAAGGACCGGGCGTAGCCACACATGGTTCAACTAAAGTTGGAGAGACAGTCTTCCGCAAGCCATCTATGTGCAAAGCACGTCGAGGGAACCGGTCTCGCGTAAGAGTATGCGTAAGGTTGGTCCTGATCGTCTCGTCCAACAATACCGCCGAACCAAAGTATGACATGCTGGTAGGCAGTATGACTTGTATCGCCCACAACTCACTTGTGTTCTACTCGTGCATATAACATCAAACCATAAAAACCTAGGCTCTGATACCACTGTTGGGGAACGTAGTAATTTCGAAAATTTTCCTACGCACACGCAAGATCATGGTGATGCATAGCAACGAGAGGGGAGAGTGTTGTCTACGTACCAACGCACACCGACTGCGGAAGCGATCACACAACGTAGAGGAAGTAGTCGTACGTCTTCTTCTCAATCCGACCGATCCAAGCACCGTTACTCCGGCACCTCCGAGTTCTTAGCACACGTTCAGCTCGATGATGATCCTCGGGCTCTGATCCAGCAAAGCGTCGAGGAAGAGTTCCGTCAGCACGACGGCGTGGTGACGATCTTGATGTACTGCCGATGCAGGGCTTCGCCTAAGCACTGCAACGGTATGATCGAGGTGGAATTTGGTGGCAGGGGGCACCGCACACGGCTAAGGAACGATCTCAAGGATCAACTTGTGTGTCTTGGGGTGTCCCCTGCCCCCGTATATAAAGGATGGAGGGAGGGAGGCTGGCCGGCCAGAGAGAGGGAGGCGCAGGAGGAGTCCTACTCCTATCGGGAGTAGGACTCCCCCCTCCAATCCTAGTCCAACTAGGAATCCTTAAACGGGAGAGAGAGAGAGAGAGAGAGAGAGGTGGCCGGCCCCTCTCCTAGTCCTAATAGGACTAGGGAGAGGGGGGAGGCGCAGCCCTATGTGGGCTGCCCTCTCACCTTTCCACTAAGGCCCATGTTGGCCCATTTGGCTCCCGGGGGGTTCCGGTAACCCTCCCGGTAATTCGGTAAAATCCCGATTTCACCCGGAACACTTCCGGTGTCCAAACATAGGCTTCCAATATATCAATCTTTACGTCTCGACTATTTCGAGACTCCTCGTCATGTCCGTGATCACATCCGGGACTCCGAACAACCTTCGGTACATCAAAATGCATAAACTCATAATAACTATCATCGTAACGTTAAGCGTGCGGACCCTACGGTTCGAGAACAATGTAGACATGACCGAGACACGTTTCCGGTCAATAACCAATAGCGGGACCTGGATGCCCATATTGGCTCCTACATATTCTACGAAGATCTTTATCGGTCAGACCGCATAACAACATACGTTGTTCCCTTTGTCATCGGTATGTTACTTGCTCGAGATTCGATCGTCGGTATCCAATACCTAGTTCAATCTCGTTACCGGCAAGTCTCTTTACTCGTTCCGTAATACATCATCTCACAACTAACATATTAGTTGCAGTGCTTGCAAGGCTTATGTGATGTGCATTACCGAGAGGGCCCAGAGATACCTCTCCGACATTCGGAGTGACAAATCCCAATCTCGAAATACGCCAACCCAACATCTACCTTTGGAGACACCTGTAGTACTCCTTTATAATCACCCAGTTACGTTGTGACGTTTGGTAGCACCCAAAGTGTTCCTCCGGTAAACGGGAGTTGCATAATCTCATAGTCATAGGAACATGTATAAGTCATGAAGAATAGCAACAGCAACATACTAAACGATCGGGTGCTAAGCTAATGAAATGGGTCATGTCAATCTGATCATTCAACTAATGATGTGACCTCGTTAATCAAATAACAACTCTTTGTTCATGGTTAGGAAACATAACCATCTTTGATCAACGAGCTAGTCAAGTAGAGGCATACTAGTGACACTCTGTTTGTCTATGTATTCACACATGTATTATGTTTCCGGTTAATACAATTCTAGCATGAATAATAAACATTTATCATGATATAAGGAAATAAATAATAACTTTATTATTGCCTCTAGGGCATATTTCCTTTCACACCCTGGTCGCGAGGTTTGCATATCTCAGACCACCAGACCATGTGGTACTTCTGCTTATCACCCTCGCCGGCCCAGAAGAAACGCCCCTGAACGGTGGCAATCTCGTGATGTAGTGTCCCCGGAAGGCTGTAGAAGCTCATGATGAATAATAGGAGGCTGGAGAGGGACGAATTAATGAGCACCGTACGGGCCGCTTTCGAAAGCCACCGACCCTGCCAGGGCTCGATACGGTGCTGGAGCTTCCCCACAGTGGGGCGCAGCTCGGCCACCATAAGCCTGGCATCACTAATGGGTATCCCTAGATAAGTCGTGGGGAAACACCCAAGCTGGCACTTAAGCCGATCCGCTATGCTCTGTCGCTTGTCTTGGGCGTAGCCCAAGACCATTACCTCACTCTTATCGAAGTTGATCCGAAGGCCGGACATCTGCTGGAAGCACAATAAGAGGAACTTGAGGTTCAAAATATCACTCTCTGACCCCTCCACCATGATAATGGTGCCGTCCGCATATTGGAGAAAGGAAATCCCGTTGCCTCCAACTAGATGCGAAACTATCCCCTTAATGTGACCCGCCGCCTTGGCCTTATCAAGGATGGCCGCCAGCGCATCGACAGCCATGTTAAACAAGAACGAGGAGAAGGGGTCGCCCTGGCGCACCCCACAAAATGTGGGGAAGAATGGGCTGATCTCCCCATTACTATTCACCATGGTGCGGCCTGATGACACCATCTGCATCACTCTGGTCACCCACCTATTGTTGAAGCCCTTACGGAGCAGACATTCCCGAAGGAAGGTCCAGCTGACAGTGTCATAGGTCTTGTGGAAATCTAGTTTCAGGAAGACTGCCTTGAGGTGTTTGACGTGCACCTCATGGAGAGCTTCGTGGAACACCAAGACTCCATCAAGGATATAGCGGCCCTGGATGAAGGCCGACTGGTCAAGATGAGTGATCCGGTTGGCAATAGGGGCCACCCTAATGGCGTACCCCTTCGCGAGGATGCGGAAGATGACATTAATCACCGTAATCAGTCGAAATTGACAGATGTCCGAGGCTCCCATCACTTTAGGGATGAGAGTGATTACCCCATAGTTCAGCCGGGCGAGGTCAATGGACCCAACCAGGAACTCATCAAATAGGGCCATCACCTCAGGTTTGATCACCTCCCAGAAGGTCTGGAAGAACTTCATTGGGAGGCCATCCGGGCCGGGAGCTGAGGAAGGGTTCATGCCCTTAATTGCCTCCCACACTTCCGCCTCCGAGAATGGGGTCGTGAGGGCTGTGTTATCCGCAGGCGAGAAGCAACAGTGGGCAGGCCAAATGTCTTGCGCTAGTGCAAGACCTCCCCGGGAGGAGGCAGAGAATAGGTCTCTGTAGAAGCCGTCGACATGTGCCCGGATGTCCTCGGGCCGCTGTAGGAGGGTCGGTCCATCCCACAAGAGGGGGATGGAGTTACGGCGTCTATGGCCGTTAGCAATAGCCTGGAAGTAGGCAGTATTAGCGTCCCCCTGAGGACCCAGTTCTGCGTACCCCGCAAGCGCCAGTATGCCTCCTCGTTAGTGTAGATGACCGTGAGCTGGTCTTCCAAGTCGTTGAAGGAAATATGCCCTAGAGGCAATAATAAAGTTATTATTTATTTCCTTATATCATGATAAATGTTTATTATTCATGCTAGAATTGTATTAACCGGAAACATAATACATGTGTGAATACATAGACCAACAAAGTGTCACTAGTATGCCTCTACTTGACTAGCTCGTTAATCAAAGATGGTTATGTTTCCTAACCATGAACAAAGAGTTGTTATTTGATTAACGAGGTCACATCATTAGTTGAATGATCTGATTGACATGACCCATTCCATTAGCTTAGCACCCGATCGTTTAGTATGTTGCTATTGCTTTCTTCATGACTTATACATGTTCCTATAACTATGAGATTATGCAACTCCCGTTTACCGGAGGAATACTTTGGGTACTACCAAACGTCACAACGTAACTGGGTGATTATAAAGGAGTACTACAGGTGTCTCCAATGGTAGATGTTGGGTTGGCGTATTTCGAGATTAGGGTTTGTCACTCCGATTGTCGGAGAGGTATCTCTGGGCCCTCTCGGTAATGCACATCATATAAGCCTTGCAAGCACTGCAACTAATATGTTAGTTGTGAGATGATGTATTACGGAACGAGTAAAGAGACTTGCCAGTAACGAGATTGAACTAGGTATTGGATACCGACGATCGAATCTCGGGCAAGTAACATACCGATGACAAAGGGAACAACGTATGTTGTTATGCGGTCTGACCGATAAAGATCTTCGTAGAATATGTAGGAGCCAATATGGGCATCCAGGTCCCGCTATTGGTTATTGACCGGAGACGTGTCTCGGTCATGTCTACATTGTTCTCGAACCGTAGGGTCCGCACGCTTAACGTTACGATGACAGTTATTATGAGTTTATGCATTTTGATGTACCGAAGGTTGTTTGGAGTCCCGGATGAGATCACGGACATGACGAGGAGTCTCGAAATGGTCGAGATGTAAAGATTGATATATTGGAAGCCTATGTTTGGACATAGGAAGTGTTCCGGGTGAAATCGGGATTTTACCGGAATACCGGGAGGGTTACCGGAACCCCCCGGGAGACTAATGGGCCTATTGGGCCTTAGTGGAAAAAGAGAAAAGGGGCAGCCCATAGCTGGCCGGCGCCCCCCCCCCCCCTTTCCCCAAGTCCTAGTAGGACTAGGATAAGGGGCCGGCCCCCCCTTCTCTCTCCCTTTCCCCGAGAGTCCTAATTGGAATAGGATTGGAGGGGGAGTCCTACTCCCGGTAGGAGTAGGACTCCCCCTGCGCCTCCCTCTCCCTGGCCGGCCGGCCCCCCTCCTCCAACCTTTATATACAGGGGCAGGGGACACCCCAAGACACACAAGTTGATCCTTGAGATCGTTCCTTAGCCGTGTGCGGTGCCCCCTGCCACCAAATTCCACCTCGATCATACCGTTACAGTGCTTAGGCAAAGCCCTGCGTCGGTAGTACATCAAGATCGTCACCACGCCGTCGTGCTGACGGAACTCTTCCTCGACGCTTTACTGGATCGGAGCCCGAGGAACGTCATCGAGCTGAACGTGTGCTAAGAACTCGGAGGTGCCGGAGTAACGGTGCTTGGATCGGTCGGATCGGAAAGAAGACGTACGGCTACTTCCTCTATGTTGTGTGATCGCTTCCGCAGTCGGTCTGCGTTGGTACGTAGACAACACTCTCCCCTCTCGTTGCTGTGCATCACCATGATCTTGCGTGTGCGTAGGAAAATTTTCGAAATTACTGCGTTCCCCAACAATGGTATCAGAGCCTAGGTTTGATGGTTTGATGTTATTTGCACGAGTAGAACACAAGTGAGTTGTGGGCGATACAAGTCATACTGCCTACCAGCATGTCATACTTTGGTTCGGCGGTATTGTTGGACGAGACGATCCGGACCAACCTTACGCGTACTCTTACGCGAGACCGGTTCCCTCGACGTGCTTTGCACATAGATGGCTTGCGGAAGACTGTCTCTCCAACTTTAGTTGAACCAAGTGTGGCTACGCCCGGTCCTTGAGAAGGTTAAAATGGAGTCTATTTGACGAACTATCATTGTGGTTTTGATGCGTAGGTGAGATGAGTTCTTACTTAAGCCCGTAGCAGCCACGTAAAACTTGCAACAACAAAGTAGAGGACGTCTAACTTGTTTTTGCAGGGCATGTTGTGATGTGATATGGTCAAGGCATGATGCTGATTTTATTGTATGAGATGATCATGTTTTGTAACCGAGTTATCGGCAACTGGCAGGAGCCATATGGTTGTCGCTTTATTGTATGCAATGCAATCGCGATGTAATGCTTTACTTTATTACTAAACAGTAGTGATAGTCGTGGAAGCATAAGATTGGCGAGACGACAACGATGCTACGATGGAGATCAAGGTGTCGCGCCGGTGACGATGGTGATCATGACGGTGCTTCGGAGATGGAGATCACAAGCACAAGATGATGATGGCCATATCATATCACTTATATTGATTGCATGTGATGTTTATCCCTTTTTATGCATCTTATCTTGCTTTGATTGACGGTAGCATTATAAGATGATCTCTCACTAAAAATTATCAAGAAGTGTTCTCCCTGAGTATGCACCGTTGCCAAAGTTCGTCGTGCCCAGACACCACGTGATGATCGGGTGTGATAAGCTCTACGTCCAAATACAACGGGTGCAAAACAGTTGCACACGCAGAATACTCAGGTTATACTTGACGAGCCAAGCATATACAGATATGGCCTCGGAACACGGAGACCGAAAGGTCGAGCGTGAATCGTATAGTAGATATGATCAACATAACGATGTTCACCATTGAAAACTACTCCATCTCACGTGATGATCGGTTATGGTTTAGTTGATTTGGATCACGCGATCACTTAGAAGATTAGAGGGATGTCTATCTAAGTGGGAGTTCCTAAGTAATTTGATTAACTGAACTTAAACTTATCATGAACTTAGTACCTGATAGTATCTTGCTTGTTTATGTTGATTGTAGATAGATGGCTCGTGCTATTGTTCCGTTGAATTTTAATGCGTTCCTTGAGAAAGCAAAGTTGAAAGATGATGGTAGCAATTACACGGACTGGGTCCGTAACCTGAGGATCATCCTCATTGCTGCACAGAAGAATTACGTCCTGGAAGCACCGCTGGGTGACAGGCCTGCTGCTGGAGCAACGCCAGATGTTATGAACGTCTGGCAGAGCAAAGCTGATGACTACTCGATAGTTCAGTGTGCCATGCTTTACGGCTTAGAATCGGGACTTCAACGACGTTTTGAACATCATGGAGCATATGAGATGTTCCAGGAGTTGAAGTTAATATTTCAAGCAAATGCCCGAATTGAGAGATATGAAGTCTCCAATAAGTTCTATAGCTGCAAGATGGAGGAGAACAGTTCTGTCAGTGAGCATATACTCAAAATGTCTGGGTATAATAATCACTTGATTCAGATGGGAGTTAATCTTCCAGATGACTGCGTCATTGACAGAATTCTCCAATCACTGCCACCAAGCTACAAGAGCTTCGTGATGAACTATAATATGCAAGGGATGAACAAGACTATTCCCGAGCTCTTCGCAATGCTGAAAGCTGCGGAGGTAGAAATCAAGAAGGAGCATCAAGTGTTGATGGTTAGCAAAACCACTAGTTTCAAGAAAAGGGCAAAGGGAAGAAGAAGGGAAACTTCAAGAAGAACAGCAAGCAAGTTGCTGCTCAGGAGAAGAAACCCAAGTCTGGACCTAAGCCTGAAACTGAGTGCTTCTACTGCAAGCAGACTGGTCACTGGAAGCGGAACTGCCCCAAGTATTTGGCGGATAAGAAGGATGGCAAAGTGAGCAAAGGTATATGTGATATACATGTTATTGATGTGTACCTTACTAGAGCTCGCAGTAGCACCTGGGTATTTGATACTGGTTCTGTTGCTAATATTTGCAACTCGAAACAGGGACTACGGAATAAGCGGACGCTAGCAAAGGACGAGGTGACGATGCACGTGGGAAACGGTTCCAAAGTCGATGTGATCGCGGTCGGCACGCTACCTCTACATCTACCTTCGGGATTAATATTAGACCTAAATAATTGTTATTTGGTGCCAGCGTTGAGCATGAACATTATATCTGGATCTTGTTTAATGCGAGACGGTTATTCATTTAAATTAGAGAATAATGGTTGTTCTATTTATATGAGTAATATCTTTTATGGTCATGCACCTTTTAAGAGTGGTCTATTCTTGTTGAATCTCGAAGATAGTGATACACATATTCATAATGTAGAAGCCAAAAGATGCAAAGTTAATAATGATAGTGCAACTTATTTGTGGCACTGCCGTTTAGGTCATATCGGTGTAAAGCGCATGAAGAAACTCCATACTGATGGGCTTTTGGAACCACTTGATTATGAATCACTTGGTACTTGCGAACCGTGCCTCATAGGCAAGATGACTAAAACACCGTTCTCTGGTACTATGGAGAGAGCAACAGATTTATTGGAAATCATACATACCGATGTATGTGGTCCGATGAATATTGAGGCTCGTGGCGGATATCGTTATTTTCTCACCTTCACAGATGATTTAAGCAGATATGGGTATATCTACTTAATGAAACATAAGTCTGAAACATTTGAAAAGTTCAAAGAATTTCAGAGTGAGGTTGAAAATCATCGTAACAAGAAAATAAAGTTTCTACGATCTGATCGTGGAGGAGAATATTTGAGTTACGAGTTTGGTGTACATTTGAAAAATTGTGGAATAGTTTCGCAACTCACGCCACCCGGAACACCACAACGTAATGGTGTGTCCGAACGTCGTAATCGTACTTTACTAGATATGGTGTGATCTATGATGTCTCTTACTGATTTACCGCTATCGTTTTGGGGTTATGCTCTAGAGACGGCCGCATTCACGTTAAACAGGGCACCATCAAAATCCGTTGAGACGACACCTTATGAACTATGGTTTGGCAAGAAACCAAAGTTGTCGTTTCTTAAAGTTTGGGGCTGCGATGCTTATGTGAAAAAGCTTCAACCTGATAAGCTCGAACCCAAATCGGAGAAATGTGTCTTCATAGGATATCCAAAGGAAACTATTGGATACACCTTCTATCACAGATCCGAAGGCAAGACTTTTGTTGCTAAATTCGGAAACTTTCTAGAGAAAGAGTTTCTCTCGAAAGAAGTGAGTGGGAGGAAAGTAGAACTTGACGAGGTAACTGTACCTGCTCCCTTATTGGAAAATAGTACATCACAGAAAACTGTTTCTGCGACACCTATACCAATCAGTGAGGAAGCTAATGATGATGATCATGAAGCTTCAGAACAAGATACTACTGAACCACGTAGATCAACCAGAGTGAGATCCGCACCAGAGTGGTACGGTAATCCAGTTCTGGAAGTCATGATGCTAGATCATGATGAACCTACAAACTATGAAGAAGCGATGGTGAGCCCAGATTCCGCAAAGTGGCTTGAGGCCATGAAATCTGAGATGGGATCCATGTATGAAAACAAAGTATGGACTTTGGTTGACTTGCCCGATGATCGGCAAGCAATTGAGAATAAATGGATCTTCAAGAAAAAGACTGACGCTGACGGTAATATTACTGTCTATAAAGCTCGACTTGTCGCGAAAGGTTTTCGACAAGTTCAAGGAGTTGACTACGATGAGACCTTCTCACCCGTAGCGATGCTTAAGTCCGTCAGAATTATGTTAGCAATTGCCGCATTTTATGATTATGAAATATGGCAGATGGATGTCAAGACTGCATTCCTGAATGGATTTCTGGAAGAAGAGTTGTATATGATACAACCAGAAGTTTTTGTCGATCCAAAGGGAGCTAACAAAGTATGCAAACTCCAGCGATCCATTTATGGACTGGTGCAAGCATCTCGGAGTTGGAATAAACGCTTTGATAGTGTGATCAAAGCATTTGGCTTTATACAGACTTTTGGAGAAGCCTGTATTTACAAGAAAGTGAGTGGGAGCTCTGTAGCATTTCTAATATTATATGTGGATGACATATTGCTGATTGGAAATGATATAGAATTTCTGGATAGCATAAAGGGATACTTGAATAAAGGTTTTTCGATGAAAGACCTCGGGGAAGCTGCTTACATATTAGGCATAAAGATCTATAGAGATAGATCAAAACGCTTAATTGGACTTTCACAAAGCACATACCTTGACAAGATTTTGAAGAAGTTCAAAATGGATCAAGCAAAGAAAGGGTTCTTGCCTGTGTTACAAGGTATGAAGTTGAGTCAGACTCAATGCCCGACCACTGCAGAAGATAGAGAGAAAATGAAAGATGTTCCCTATGCTTCAGCCATAGGCTCTATCATGTATGCAATGCTGTGTACCAGACCTGATGTGTGCCTTGCTATAAGTTTAGCAGGGAGGTACCAAAGTAATCCAGGAATGGATCACTGGACAGCGGTCAAGAACATCCTGAAATACCTGAAAAGGACTAAGGATATGTTTCTCGTATATGGAGGTGACAAAGAGCTCACCGTAAGAGGTTACGTTGATGCAAGCTTTGACACTGATCCGGACGATTCTAAATCGCAAACCGGATACGTGTTTACTTAAACGGTGGAGCTGTCAGTTGGTGCAGTTCTAAACAAAGCGTCGTAGCGGGATCTACATGTGAAGCGGAGTACATAGCTGCTTCAGAAGCAGCAAACGAAGGAGTCTGGATGAAGGAGTTCATATCCGATCTAGGTGTCATACCTAGTGCATCGGGTCCAATGAAAATCTTCTGTGACAATACTGGTGCAATTGCCTTGGCAAAGGAATCCAGATTTCACAAAAGGACCAAACACATCAAGAGACGCTTCAACTCCATCCGGGATTTAGTCCAGGTGGGAGACATAGAGATTTGCAAGATACATACGGATCTGAACGTTGCAGACCCGTTGACTAAGCCTCTTCCACGAGCAAAACATGATCAGCACCAAGGCTCCATGGGTGTTAGAATCATTACAGTGTAATCTAGATTATTGACTCTAGTGCAAGTGGGAGACTGAAGGAAATATGCCCTAGAGGCAATAATAAAGTTATTATTTATTTCCTTATATCATGATAAATGTTTATTATTCATGCTAGAATTGTATTAACCGGAAACATAATACATGTGTGAATACATAGACCAACAAAGTGTCACTAGTATGCCTCTACTTGACTAGCTCGTTAATCAAAGATGGTTATGTTTCCTAACCATGGACAAAGAGTTGTTATTTGATTAACGAGGTCACATCATTAGTTGAATGATCTGATTGACATGACCCATTCCATTAGCTTAGCACCCGATCGTTTAGTATGTTGCTATTGCTTTCTTCATGACTTATACATGTTCCTATAACTATGAGATTATGCAACTCCCGTTTACCGGAGGAATACTTTGGGTACTACCAAACGTCACAACGTAACTGGGTGATTATAAAGGAGTACTACAGGTGTCTCCAATGGTAGATGTTGGGTTGGCGTATTTCGAGATTAGGGTTTGTCACTCCGATTGTCGGAGAGGTATCTCTGGGCCCTCTCGGTAATGCACATCACATAAGCCTTGCAAGCACTGCAACTAATATGTTAGTTGTGAGATGATGTATTACGGAACGAGTAAAGAGACTTGCCAGTAACGAGATTGAACTAGGTATTGGATACCGACGATCGAATCTCGGGCAAGTAACATACCGATGACAAAGGGAACAACGTATGTTGTTATGCGGTCTGACCGATAAAGATCTTCGTAGAATATGTAGGAGCCAATATGGGCATCCAGGTCCCGCTATTGGTTATTGACCGGAGACGTGTCTCGGTCATGTCTACATTGTTCTCGAACCGTAGGGTCCGCACGCTTAACATTACGATGACAGTTATTATGAGTTTATGCATTTTGATGTACCGAAGGTTGTTCGGAGTCCCGGATGAGATCACGGACATGACGAGGAGTCTCGAAATGGTCGAGACGTAAAGATTGATATATTAGAAGCCTATGTTTGGACATAGGAAGTGTTCCGGGTGAAATCGGGATTTTACCGGAATACCGGGAGGGTTACCGGAACCCCCCGGGAGACTAATGGGCCTATTGGGCCTTAGTGGAAAAAGAGAAAAGGGGCAGCCCATAGCTGGCCGGCGCCCCCCCTTTCCCCAAGTCCTAGTAGGACTAGGATAAGGGGCCGGGCCCCCCTTCTCTCTCTCCTTTTCCCCGAGAGTCCTAATTGGAATAGGATTGGAGGGGGGAGTCCTACTCCCGGTAGGAGTAGGACTCCCCCTGCGCCTCCCTCTCCCTGGCCGGCCGGCCCCCCTCCTCCAACCTTTATATACGGGGGCAGGGGACAGCCCAAGACACACAAGTTGATCCTTGAGATCGTTCCTTAGCCGTGTGCGGTGCCCCCTGCCACCAAATTCCACCTCGATCATACCGTTACAGTGCTTAGGCGAAGCCCTGCGTCGGTAGTACATCAAGATCGTCACCACGCCGTCGTGCTGACAGAACTCTTCCTCGACGCTTTGCTAGATCGGAGCCCGAGGAACGTCATCGAGCTGAACGTGTGCTAAGAACTCGGAGGTGCCGGAGTAACGGTGCTTGGATCGGTCGGATCGGAAAGAAGACGTACGACTACTTCCTCTATGTTGTGTGATCGCTTCCGCAGTTGGTCTGCGTTGGTACGTAGACAACACTCTCCCCTCTCGTTGCTGTGCATCACCATGATCTTGCGTGTGCGTAGGAAAATTTTCGAAATTACTGCGTTCCCCAACAGTCGTATCTTAGCATCCATTCACCTGCCAAGAGGCCAGCGGCGTCAGCCCGTAGATCGAGGGCCTGGATGCCCTCAAGGAGGGCTTTCTTCCTCTCACGGATGTCCCAACCCACGTTTGCACCCCACCCTTTCATGAATTGTCGTGACCGCTTGGCGCAGAAGTGCCAGGAATCAACGGCTGACAGGGCCCGATAGGGGGCATCCCTCACCTCGTGCCATCTGGCGGCCACCGCGGTGGTAAATCCTGGCTGACACAACCAGAAGGTTTCGAAGCGGAAGCGTGGCGGCAGGGGGGGCGCTCATTCTCCGAATAGAAGAGAAGGGGGACGTGATCAGACCCAATCCGCGTAATTGCCCGAAGCGATGCTAGGGGACACCGAATGCCCCACTCAGGGGAGGTGAAGACTCGATCGAGGACCGAGCGGGTCGGATCAACTTGGCGGTTAGTCCAAGTGAACCTGGCCCCAAATCGATCGAGCTCACGCAACCCCATATCAGCGATGCAATCTTTGAACATTTGCATCCGTGGAAAGTTCACTAAATTATTGCTCTTGTCTTCTTCCGTCCGGATGAGGTTGAAATCGCCGCCCACTACCACCGGTAGATGGGCCGACGCCACCTTCCTCCGGAGCTCAGCAAGGAAGGTCTTAGACCGACGGTGATCGGCCGGACCATAAACCGCAATGATCTCCCATTTAAAGTTTAGGGCCCGCTTGAAGACCTCCATGCTAACAAAGAACTCACCCTTGTCCATGCTCCCCACCTCAAGGGTGGCATCCTTCACTCCTAGGAGGATGCCACCCGAGTGGCCCGTACTCCCACTAGAAGGGAGCCAGTGCCAGGTGGACAGGTCGGAGCTCAGATGTTCAAGTTCCGACAGGAAGAACTCCGTGCACATCGTTTCTTAAATGGCTACAATGTCGATTCGCTCGGTTCGCATGTACTCTATGAGTTGGCGGCGACGACCATCTTGGCCGAAACCACGGATGTTCCAGAATAGGGCTCGCATCACGCATCCATCGGGGGGCTGCTTGACCCCAAGACACGTGAGCCGCTCTGGGCACGGAGGGCAGCGGTACGGGAGCGGGTGCGGCCTCGGATCTCAGGCGGAGTGCCCGCCGTGCAAGGAAGGGCGCTCGAGGAAGCCCCGGGCGGCGCTCCCGAGGGGGAGGGAGGCGTGCACGGGCCTCGACGAGCTGACCATCGAGGATCTCCCGTGCACGGATGGCTTCGATCTGAATTAGTGGGGGAGCAACCTCCCCCCTGAACACTATGGCCGAGTCCGCTGCCACCTTAGCAAGGTGGCCAAGCGGAGCCGACTCCAAAGCAGAAAAGGAGCAAGTAGCAAGGGTGGCCGGGATGATCGTGGTACCTGACTCGAGGTTCCGGGCAGTGGCCCGGAGAGCGGCCTGCTCGGGGATAGGTAGAGCCGGACTACCCACCGGCCTGGCCGCCTCAATCCGAGCACTGCGGCGCGAGGAGGACACCGGGGTCGAGGTCGAACGGCCCCTCCTGGAGTAGGCCGCAGTCCGAGGGGGAGGCGGAGGACCGGCCACCGGGGTGGTCACCACCACCGCTAGTCCCTTGGAAGCGGAACACGGAGGCGCCAGGGGAGGAGCAGGGATCATCGCGCAGGGAGCGCCAGAGGAGGGCGGCGGGTCCGCAGTCGCGTCATCCACCAGAGGCGGAAGGCCCGGGCGTGCAGACGGACCAGCCTCCACCTCTGGGAGCACCGGGGCCGAGTCTGTCGCCCCCAGTGGCTTCATCTGGAGATCGGGCACTGCGGGAGAGGGCGGGGCGAGCAGCGCCGGGACGGCCCGGACGGGGGGGGGGGGGAGGCGAAGATGCCAAGGGAAGGATCGTCGGGGGAGCGGGGCGAAGAAGCCGGGAAGACCTGAAGACTAGCATCCGAGGCGTCGAGGCCATCATCGGGGGATGGGGGAGCCACATCATGGAAACGGCCCGCCCCAGCCCCACCCCTGGCGGCCGGCGCATGAGGCTGTTCGTGGGGGGGCTGTCCTCGAAGTTGTCGTCGTCCTCCTCGTCTGAGCCAGAGGGGTGGCCGTGATGGGGGTCTCGGTCGCTGATGTAGCCTCCGGCGCCTCCCCCATCTGTGCCGCCCCCAAGAAGCTGTCGTCGATGCGGGGGCAGCCAATGTGGTTGGGAGTCTCAGGGGAGATGCGGAGGTCGAAGCCCTGGTCGTTGAAGAACACTCAAATTGTGGCATGGAGTCTGGAAGAGTCGAGGGATTTGACCTTGACCCGGACCTCCTCCTCCTTGCGGAGGGAGAGCTGGTCGACCACCACCACCTTGTCCGAGGATGCGAGACATGTTCCGGATGACCCGCTCGGAACGGGCGATGTCCGGTAGGCCACCAATGAGGATCCAAGCCGTGTCCAGGACCGCGACCGCCATAGGGTCCCGCACCGGCACGGAGATGTCCACCACTAGCTTATTGAGGGCTAGGGTGATGTCTCCGCTGTGGGTGCCGTACCCGTGGCTGACCACGTCCGGGAAGACGACCGAGAACTGGCCTTCAGCCAGAATGGTGACCTACCAATCCCAGGTGCAGTGGTAGAGGTGGTTGAGCTCGGCCTCAATCATCTCCGGCAAGGCCACCCCATCCTTGACGATGACAATGGCCAGGAGCGATGGTGACGGGACGGGGATGTCGGGCACCTCGATGTGGAAGTAGCCGAGGCTCTCAATCCCGTGCCCGTACATCATCAGCTCCTCCGCCACCGGACGGTCGAGGCAAAGGAAGGCGGGGTGGTCCGGGTCCGAGCAGAGATAGCAACACTGAGGGCGTGTACATGCCACCAGGGAGTGGCCGGAGAGGCCACAGTTGAAGCACTTGACGAGGTCGGCGGAGCGGTCGTCGGGGAGGAGAGCGGTCGTAGTCGAGGCAGCCAGGTCACGGGTGGAGCTATTGGCCGGGGCAGCGCCATTGGCGCGCCCGAGGCCGCGCTTCTTCTTGCGCTTGTCACCGGGTCGGCCCCGTCCCGCCCCATTACCGGCCGGGGGGAAGTTCGGCTCCCCCGAGGTGGCTGGTACCGGCGAACCGAGGCGGCAGCGGGAGGGAGGGCTTGCTGGCCTTGGGAGCGGGCGGGGGAATGGGGCCTGCTGCTGCGGGCCGGGGAGCAGCTGGCTTCCCGCCGGCGTGCCAGGGAAGGCGACCTGGGATGGGGCTCGCATCGGTCCGCGGCCGGGAGAGGCAAGCGGGAGCGGGAGCGGCCACGTCGGTCAGCGCGGGGAGGAGATCGACGGGGAGGGGAGCGGTGGTTGCCGCGTGCAGAGGACCGACGGTCGCCGCGGGAGGAAAGGTGCCGGCGGAGATCAGCCTCATGGCGGATCGAGTCGGGGGACGGGTTGCTAGGGTCGCGCCGCTCCTTCGCACGGGAGACGTCGGGGCGGCGGTCGTCGGCACGCCGCTTGGGCCGCGGCCCCGCGTCGTTCCAATCGCGGGGCATGGAGGCCGGCGGCGAATTCGGCGGCGACGGGGAAGGGTGCGGGGTGCTGGCGGCGGGAGACGGGTGCGCGAGGGTTAGGGCACGGGAGGGTTGAGTGGGGAGGCGAGGAAAGCCCGCTAGAGGCCAAATAGGCCGGATGGCAGGGCGGGCCGACCCACCAGGTCCGAGACCTAGGCTGGGTTGGGAAACGTCGGAGTCGGCCCAGGTCCGAGGCCCATACCTTGGCCCAACACGGTGGCGGCCCACAGCCGGGCGGCCCAGCCAGCGAGGCGGGGCAGCAGCGGCTAGGGTTTCCACTAGTGCTGCGACCACCGCCGTGGTCGTGGCCGGCGCCGACGCAGGGGCTCCAGTGGGCAGGGGGTGTCGAAGAGGATGGCCAGGCGTGATCCGGAGCGACGAGGAGCCAAACGAAGTGATGAAGGGCCGGAACGGCGAGGTGCGGACGATCACCGGCGGAGACGTCGCCGACAGGAAGGGAGCAAGCCGAGAGCTAGGAGAGGCCGCTGTCATGCGCCACGAGCATCGGGCATGACCCAGGTCGGACCACCCCGCGACGCCCCACGCCGGAGCGCGGCGGCGGCGAGCGGTCCGAGATCCAAGGTCAGCCCTTTGGCCTGGAGTCGAGAGGAGGGGACGCGATGTAGGCTGGTGAGCATGAGGTGGGGAGGGACCTCCTCGGCGCGGCTCGTCGACCAACGTCGGGCGCAGCACAGCTCGGTGAGCCGGAGGCGTGCACCGGGACGATGGGACGGCCAGCGGCGGAGTCGTCATCCTCCGCCAAGTCAGCCCAGCGCAGCGGCAACACCTCCACGACGGGGGCGACAGCGCACGGGACGGGCGGTCCAGCGGCCAGCGGGAGCAGGGCGTCGGTCGGCGGGAGTACAGCGGCGAGGTCCGGAGCAGGGCAGGGCGGCGGAGGCGAGCCGGCTGCGATCGGCGCGGCACCGTCGGGGTCGCGAGAGCAGAGCGCCAGCACCATCCCCAACATTTGCCTTGTTAGCTTGTAATTTTATTTCTATAATTTTTTCACTTTGTCCTAGGGAAGCTAATATGACGGTAGATTTGTTGGCTAGGAATTTCGAGGTCTCTCGAACTATTATGTGGAAATCAGAGTCTCCGGATTTTTTGCTAGATGTATTGACAAACGATGTATCGTTATTTTCACATGAATATAACCCGGCATGATAGCTTTTCCTTAAAAAAAACAAGCTGTGAATTTTATCTCGTCTGTACTAGGCGACTCACGAAGGAATCAACAAACCAAGCCCGTAACAGCTGTGATTCCCTTGGAACCGGTAATGCATCATACAGTACAAATCAACGAGCCCAATGTGTTCCTGCTCGCGTAGTTCCTGGCTTCGCCGTGTGCTCGGCAAAAGCGTCGCACGTCGGCGATTGTTTCAAAATCAAACGCAAAGTGGCAGGCCAGGATTCCCGTGGGGTGCATCTCCACGCAAGGGTGCGCAAACAGCTGATTCCGTCTGGGGCCCGCGCGACTAGAACAAATCAAAAGAGCGCAGAGATTCCGAGTGCAAGCAAATCGCGTGGCCCCAGTCCAGCAGAAAAGTGAAGGGGGTGCAGTGCGGGGTGGTGCCCGCCACGTTGATTCCACGGCCCTTTTCTGCGCTTATCAACGGCTGGTCCTCCCCCCGCACTCTTCTCGTGCTAGGTGTACACGAGTCCTTCCCACGTTTTTATTCATCAGAGATGTGCTACTCTCTTCATCCTCGAAAAAAGAAGACGAGAAACTACTCTCTCATGCTATGGCTTTCTCCCATTATGTATAGAAAATACATAAAATGTTAAGATAAATCACGTCACATCTTTTGATTTAGCGAGATTTTGCAGACATTGCAGGCGTTGTGATAGGATAATGCACTCTTTCTCTCGAGCAAAACGAAATGGTTTGATAAGTTGATTATTATAAACAACAACATTATGATTACATTCATAGGGCATGATGTGTTCTGAGCTACCCCCTATCTCAAAATATAAGACCTTTTTTTGTCTGGATTTAGACAAAGAAAACGTCTTATATTTGGAGACGAGCGGAGTATTATGATTATGAAACATGGAGCGCTATGTGAATAGTTTTTCGAGATAACTAAGATTACAACCCTTGACCTCCAAACCCAATAATACACACAATTGTCTGCATAATATAGAGTTTCAAAGTATTTCCCCCCTACGGTTAATATATCTTGAACACTTCCTATTGAACATCCAAGAAATTCCCATGTCAGATGCATCTAGGGTTATACATGTGTCCATGTTTTGAACTTAACATTTTTATCATCTCGCTGCACCTCTGAGAAACATTCTTATCCATGCGTCCACATGTGTTTTGAACTTAACATTTTTATCAACTCACTGCACCTCCGAGAAACAGTTGTATGGTGCTTCCCCATGTTCCACTTAGATAAAATTTTACGAAGCAACCATTTGAAGATCACTAGCTTCCACCACAGGCATCATCTCACTAGAATCCATGTCTCAGCCTTTTCATGCCTGGTGCTCTCTTCGTGAGTTGTCCTCACATGTGTGAGCTCATCTTCCCCCCTGCTTTTAGCCTCTAAAGTTGGCTTTTTTGTGAGTGAGGAAGCGGGTTTCTCCGTAGGATCTCGTTTCACCACGCAAGCAGCATGTTGGGCTGAGGTGGAGCATTTGAACTGACGTGGTGTGTGCTAGGGCAGTAGTCCTATGTGGAGCGTAGTACATGCTCTTATGCTCCACGAGTGTGTAGGCTGAGAGGTACTAGCACTCGCCTCGACCTACACTTTTTGTCTAGTGATGCATCACACTCATCAGTGTGGTGACCAGACCAAATGGCAATGAGAGCTAGCGACAACTGTGTACAAAGTGGTAGGGTGAGCAGTGAGTTAAGCCGTGGTGGTGTGCACGCAATGAGGGAGATGGAGTAAGTAGCAACAATGCAAGGTTGAATTGTTACGCCTGAGCAATGGAAATATAATAAATCAATTAGGACCTAAGCTTCTACTTTCTTTAGAGTTTATTACGCATTATTTCCCCCAAAAGCAGTCAAGAAACACTAACGGCAACCCTTCAAGTCGACGAAATTCATAAGAGGAGATGAATAGGATATTCCTTTCATAGGCTGCGTTGGATGAACGGTTTCTTAAGAAAGACATTTTGCAAGGCGTGTCTGGTCCAATCCTGGGATTGAAAATCGCACGCATCATTAAATGGAAGTTTTTTCAACGTTACACTAAAATAGTGCATCATGTAACACCGCGGTAGAACACACATCAATCTTTAGCATAACCAAAGCCAAAAATCAACTCAACATCCAACCAACTCAAGGCCATTGGGAGTAATTCATCTCCACATTTCACGAGATCCCAAGCTATTCCTTTTCCTGTGGATTTTTTTACTTCGGCGCTCGTGTACACGAAGCATTTCCCTTCAAACTCTACAGCCATGCCAGGGGACATGTTGGTCCGTGGCAAAAGCACCCCGCCGTCCGCCCTGAACCCCGCCCCGCCCGCTCCAGGCCGTCCAATCCAAAACCAACGTCCCCGATCCTCCGATCAGACCTAAACCCCATCCCATCTATAAAACCCCACCACGCCAGAGCACCTCCTCCCCCGCATTCTCTCCCCCCTCAACTCCCACGCGCACCGGCACCCACCCCTTTTCTTGCGGAGCAGCGTGAGGGTTCTGGAAAGCTAGCCATGGCGGAGCAGCCGCACGCCGAGGACGCTGGCCACAAGCCGGAGACCCTGATGGATAAGATCGCCGACAAGCTCCACGTCGGCGGCGGCGACCACTCCTCCTCGTCCTCGGACTCCGACAACGAGGAGCGCCCGCGCCCCTCGGCGCCACCCGCCCCGGCCCCGGCCCCCGCCCCCGCCGCCTCCGAGGTCACCACCGCCTCCTTCGCCGCCTCCGCCTCGGCGGCGGCGGCCGACGCCAAGAACAAGATGTTCCGCCTCTTTGGCCGCGAGCAGCCCATCCACAAGGTCCTCGGCGGAGGCAAACGTATGGCCCCATTACCGATCTAACTGATGCTCGTTTTTTAGTGACTTTGCTTGAGACGCGTAGATCGGATCGGAATATGTGGATCTGGACGGGTTTGGGTCTTGGGTTTCGTACTAGATCTGGTATTGGGTAGTGCAGGTGAGGTTTAAGCCTTCTATTTTGGGCGGCTGGGTTTGTTCAGATCCACAGGGACGGCGCGTCACCAAAGCCAACGCAACTGCAGCGACCTGATTTACAATTGTGGTTTCAAATTTGGTCAATGCAGGCTGTCTTCGTATGAGTTTTGCCGTGGTTGTGCGATCTGATCTTGAAGATTCCTCCCTTGTGTTTATGGTGCTAAAATGGATACTGTCCATATGGCTGGGCTGCTAAAATAGGATATTAATATTCCATATGGTTGGGCTGCTAAAATAGGATATTACTATTAATAGTACCGTTGAGCATTACCTGCGCTTGAATCTATGTTTGTCAGTTTGTGGCAGAATCATCCTCAGGCGCTCAGTGAATTCTCTGCTGTGTCCTTGCTAAGTCGCTAGTGTATAGAAACATTGTTTCTTGTATGAGAATTATCATCATATATGACTTCTAGGTTTGTTTTCTCTGAATTTTAAATAAAGAAACAGTAAATCTTGTGGTGTTATTGCTACTTCTTCCCTTTCTCAAACTTCCAAACATTTTGGAAATATTGAAGTTCAGCTTAAGATTCTCTATAGAATTACCATGATTTTGGAGCACCTATGCGCCATTAGTTGTTACACATTGCAATATAACTAATACTCATGGACTAAAGAAATAGAACTACAATGTGGTTTCTGTGTATGGTACATTTGTGTCTTGTTTTTTGCTTTGTACTTGAGCTGTTAACCATAGGCTGAAAACATGCAAATCTAGAGGGCATCCTTACTCTGTTCTGAATCCTTAATGGGTAGCAGAGGTTAAACACCTAGTTGTGTTTTCTTGCCTTCCATTGTCACTCCATAAATTTTCGCAGACCATCCTGCAAATTTTTTGAACTGTTATATTCTATTTCTACTCCTTAAACACTGCCAAACTTTATCCCTGTCTTGTATTATATTGTGATTCAGGTGTCATTTGTGAGCACATGCTATGTAATTTCACGATCTGCCAATCTTGCTGTTGTATTCACTTTGTTTCTCTATTCTGCAGCTGCTGACGTGTTTATGTGGAGGAACAAGCACATCTCTGCTGGAGTACTAGGTGGTGCAACTGCAATCTGGATCCTTTTTGAATTGCTTGGCTACCATCTTCTGGCTTTCCTTGGCCATGCTCTCATATTCTCTCTGGGTGTTCTCTTTCTCTGGTCTAATGCCTCATCATTCATTAACAAGTAAGCTATCTTCATCTCAGTATCACAGATTACATGTGCATACCCTTGCACGTTCAAGAGCTAGTACTTCAAAATGAGTTCTAAATTCTGCCACACATTTCAGGTCTCCCCCAAGGATTCCCGAGGTGATCATTCCTGAAGATCTGGTTGTCAACATTGCACTATCTACACGTCATGAGATCAACAGAGCCTTCGCAAACCTTCGTCAGATTGCTCTTGGCCGCGACATAAAGAAGTTCCTTATTGTATGTCTGTTCTGCCATTGTTTACCAAGCGTTGTTCCTACATCAATCTGGATTTACCTCATTTAACTATTTTTTACAAAATTGTAGGTGATTGCTGGTCTATGGCTGCTTTCCATTCTTGGTAGTTGCTGCAACTTCTTGACGCTGTTCTACATTGGTGAGGGATCTCAACTGAGTATACCATTTTTAGCACCTCTTCTTCCCAATGTGGATTTGGTTAACAGTGGATCTTTCTCTTCTATGTCAAACAGTTTTTGTGGTTCTGCACACAGTGCCAGTAATCTACGAGAAGTATGAAGATCAGATTGATACCTATGGCGAGAAGGGGTGGATTGAGGTTAAGAAACAGTATGCTGTGTTTGATTCCAAGGTTCTGAGCAAAGTGCCGAGGGGCCCCTTGAAAGACAAGAAGAACTAGAAATGAGTGGTACCGTGTAATGATGGCGACTGGTTCGTGGCTGCCCTTTTGGTATGAGCACCAAATTTCTCACCAGTTGTCTTGTGTTATGTAAGGCTGTTTTCATTGTTTGCGACTTTGATGAGAGTAGCCCTGGGTAGCTTACCCTCCAACAGTAATGCAGAGGCAGCACTTGTTTCGCTGTACCGCTGTTTGATTTTTGATCTGTTAATGTGTCGCATGGGTACGGTTTCTAGACGCTGATTTTGCTACTTGCGTTGCTGCAGTTTGGAGTATCGATGATGTTTGTCAACTCGTTGGGCTTTAGATGTCATCTACTCGTTTCTATTGTACTACTATCACTGTTGCAACACAACTTTTATTAAAGCCCAGTCTGCGTGTGTTGGTCTCAAACATTGTGCTACATATTCATAGCGCATCGTTGGCGTTTCTCTACCACATCAAGTAGGAGTGGAAACTTACCGACTAGTGTCAGTACTCACAAATTGTAGTGAACTTCAGGCATCAAAGAGACCGCTCATTTACAGTACAAGGATTAACTATAAACCTCTGAGAGATTTATTATTTACAGTACACAATGAAATCCTAGAAATCTTGTACACTGCATTATTTCAAACAAAAAGATAACTAAGGAGTTTCACTAGATTCATGAGAGAAGCATACTGGAAATACAGACTGGCGACGCTGATACTGTTTTGTGGCAACCACAACCTACCAAGTAGTATGAACTACCTATACACAAGACATGGTAGATTGAGAGATGTACACAAAGGAGCAAAACTAAAATAAAGAACAAAATCAGAAGGATCTGCCCTGCAGATTCATTATTAGTGTAGTGATACAACAACCGAACACAGGCAAACTACAGTTTACGTGGCGATAGACTGTCCATTCATGTGTTTGACAAAAGAAACCGGGCTATTTTCTCATACTTGTTCGCCATCTATTCTACTTTCCGAATTATGTTCATACACTTGTGTTCACAGGAAGTATGTCAACTGCTCTTTCTTCCTCGACCCGCCTTCACCATACAAATCATTCCATTGCTTCAACTCACCCATTATGGAACCTTCAGCAGCAAAGCTCGCCGCCACCTGCAATTCCACGGTTATATATTAACGGCTTCTACTACATGCTTGCATTTGCGAATACTATTTGCATTGTACTAGAAAACCAGTTCACCTGGTTCTTTGCTTCTTTCAAATCTGCCATGTTTAATGGCCTTAGAATGATCTCCTTGTCTTTTTGTTTTATCTTTGAAGGATCTAGTGGACTGCCTCCTTTTTCCAGTTTCATCTTCTCCTGGAGATATTCGAGTGTTAGCTTCAGAAATTTGACAGGTTTTTTCATGGATACAATGCTTAGTATGGTGGTGATGAGATTACCAGTTCCTTCTTCCTTTCCTTCTGTATCAGTTCCCTCACAGGGCGATATGCAGCCGTTGTGCAAAGGTTCTGTGCAGAGCAAACTGAGTTAGCCAAGAAGTGTTTTAAGTGTTTTAAGTGGAGAAAGATTCATGTCTCATGATACTAACCTTGAGATCACTGCCAGTGTATCCTTCAGTCATGGTTGCTAGTTCCTTATAATCTAGTCCTTCATCAACTTTCTCCTTCGACAGAAGCCTCTTCATAATCATTTCCCGATTTTGCACTGATGGTAAGCCGACCATGATTCTATGAAACCAAAGGAGCATGTGCTTCAGGCAAAATGGTAGACAAAAAACAATGCCAGGGATTGATTTCAAGGAAGGGGTGCCAACCTGCGCTCAAACCTTCTGATGATAGCCTCGTCAAGATCAAAAGGACGGTTGGTCGCAGCAAGAACAAGAATTTTTTGATCTGGTCTTGACAGGAGACCATCCCAGTGTGTCATAAACTCATTCTTAATCTTCCTCATTGCCTCATGCTCTCCAGCTCTGTTTCGCTGCCCAAGCATGCTATCAACCTCATCGACGAAAATGATAGTGGGCGATACTTTAGCAGCTAAAGTGAACAATGCTCTAACATTCTTTTCGTCTTCACCAAACCACTTTGATGTGATAGTCGACATCGATACGTTTATGAAACTTGCTTGAGCTTCATTTGCAATAGCCTTGGCTAGCATCGTCTTGCCAGTTCCAGGAGGACCAAAGAGTAATATACCTCTACAGGGCTTAAGAAGACCCCCCTTGAAGAGATCTGGCCGTCGGAGGGGTAGCATGACAAGCTCTTGAAGGGATTCTTTGATATCTTCCAATGCACCGATATCATCAAATGAAACTCCAATTTCATTTGCGGGTATCACTTCTGGTCTGATGCGCTTTTCAAACTCATTATCTGGGGGCACTTCCTAAACGCAATAAAAAAGGAATTGCAGATGGGTAAATTAGTTTCCTGGAACTTGCACCAAGTAACATTAAAGTGGCCAATAGTTATCTTACTGGTAATTTTGCAGGTGGAAGTGGATTATCTGGTTTCTTTGGTTCTGTTTTGCTCTCAGGAGGAGGAGCTGGAGTAGCGGCAGCAGGAGCTGCTGGTGGCAGCAAAGTTGCAGGTTTTGTTTCCAATTTTGCAGCAGTCGGAGCAATTCCCTTTTCAGCAATCTATGTAGTTGAGGCATGTCATTGTTTATAATTGTTAATTCTAAACTTTCTAATAGAATTGGATGCCTATGCTAGAAATCAAGCCGCCTCATAGGAAAAACAATAAATAGGTACTCCCCCTGTTCTAAAATACAGCGCATGTAGATTTTTTTTTCAAAAGTAAGCTTTGTGAAGTTTGGCCAACTTTATAGGGAAAGCTAAGTACATCTATAATACCAAATAAACATTGCATTTATTTGATATTATTAATGTTGATTTTCCCCATATAAACTTGGTCAAACTTTACGAAGCTTGACTTTTGAATAATCTACATGCATTATATTTTGGAACCAAGGGAGTACAAAGAAATTAAATAGCGGAATCTCTTAGGAATAAGACCAATTCTTTTTCAGTCACCTAGAAGTGTAAAAACAATAAAAAGAAACAAACCTTTCGAGCGTCAGTATGTCTTTCCAACTTCATGGTGTCCTTATCGCACACCTTGTTCTCTTGAAAAATTTCCAATGCATGGGACAAGCTGCACAATTGAAGAGTCATAAACCAAGGCAGAGATGATGAAGCCAACAGACAACTATACCAAAATGCAATTACCTTTTAGCAGATAGAATTAGTTTTCCGTTCCGGTACTCTGGGTCTTTATGATTCATCAAGTGGTAAGAAACTGCAGATACCACAATCTCCTCAATATACTTACTGAGGCCCATTGTATCGGATAGACATATTGAGCCTAAATCAAGACACTCGAGATCATTCTCTGCAAGGACTTCCGTGATATGGTTCCGATTATCTTGAAACTGAATAATCTTCATATCTTCTTCTAACTGGGAGTTCCAGCTTACAAGGCAATTCTCATTTTCGGGCGGCTTGATGTCTATGTTATATGGGAATAAAGCAGATAGCCTGTCATCCAGCTCATCATCATCAAAGTCCATATCCACAATCCTTGAACCGAGAAGTAGCACTGGCCCTTCAAGCTTGGCCAGTAGTTTCTCAAATAAAAGAAACATTTTGGGGGACTTCTGAAGAAACTTCTCGACATCTCTTATGTAGAGGACAATTGGGCTCTTCTTAGATACTTTATGCAGAACCTTGTATAACGCTTGCACCAGCATTTTCTCATCAAAAGTCCAGCTACTAGAACGTCTGAGAGGAGCTGCAGTGTTTGTTGCAAAAAAAAAAAAAAATGCATAGTGTGAAGCAGCAGCGCAACAAGAAATAGTGAAGTTAATGTCTACAGCAGGAGAAACAGTGGAAGTGTGGAACAAACATGGCAAAATGATACAGCTCATATTTTCTTCTCTGTTCATTTTGATTCCAACTTTGTGCATGAGATAAGTGTTATCTGAAGGGAACTAGACATGCAAGCATGTGTGTCCATACCTTCCAAGTAAAACTGTTGAGTGTGTAGGATAACGTGGACACTGAGGTACATCGACAGAAAGAACATAAACAAACTACTTCTCGTCGATTTGTGCATCACTTCCATTGTGGCAATAGTTGCATTTAGATCTAATTCACTACCTTGCAAGTCGGAAATTAATAACAGATCACCATTTGACATGCAAGTAAACAGCATAATGAGGAAATGCTCAAATACACACAAGGCATACATACATGAAAACTAATAGTTTCCTCAGGGTCACGAAATTTATTTTGTGCCGCTGCAAGTCTTTCAAAAGGACATGCTATGACCTGAATTGCTTGGAGGGCCTTGCGATGCCAGGCTACTCATATCGGATGAAGTAGATGCATTTCTTCTGAGCCTGGGCATGCTGTTTGTACTTTCAGAGCTCCTGTAAATTTTATAAGGAAATAAGTAAATGCTTTTTGTTTCTGTAATGGGTCCACTATAGTGAAATTTTCTCACACCTTAATTTCATGTCGGTCATACTGCTTTGTCTACGCATACCTCCTGCAACATAAAATGAAAGTACATCAATGAATATACAGATACAAATTCTGCAAGTAGATACACACAATGGGAATCATGTTCTACAGTGCATGCATGCAACTGAATTTAGTTATGCCCAAGAGCGAGTATTGATATTCCTTCACAGCATTCAGTCTAAATGAAGGCCAAGTTAGGTAAAGTCAGTATAGTGGTCAATGCTTTATTCGCAGGAACTGCACTGGGTGGGAAACTTCATTTATGTTTTTTAAGATAAAACATGAAGTTCATTTATTTTTCAAGTAAATTCAGGAACTTAATTTATTCTATCAGTTCCACAGATCTTCTGATTGTCTAGTACTCTGTTGTTTGAGTACTTGTTTTATTAATCAATGAATTCAAATGCACACGACATACATAGTGTCAATATATGAGAAAAAGGCATACACCCTCTTTTTCTTCTATGAGTAAGAATGGACTCATGATTTGAGGCTTCTAGTGTGTGTGAATCACTAAATCAGTGTAATATTGATATGAAAATACATGTTCCATCCAGTTTGCATAAATAGGATTGTACATGGATGTTCTCACCAACTGCTAATCACTGACCTGAGTTGAACATATTTAGATAAAAACTGAAGTAGGTTACTACCACTACAGAAGACCGAATACAAACTAAATGCTGAAGCATCACCTCTGGATTGCTCCTTCTGTGGAGTCATCGTAAAAGACTGGAGTAATCCAGACATCTTTTCAAGAGTCGTCTCGGAGATGGATCTTGTAACAGACTGATGAGAAGAAAAATACTCTCCAGTTAGCAGTTCTTAGATAAAATTTACCAATATTTTCCGTCGACAAACCAAAAAGAATCAGTGTATGATGCAGAACAAATTGTGCCGACGTATCGAAAATAAGCTCCTGGGCGCACCAAACATTCAGAAATGGAAAGATTGGAAACAGTATGCAACTATGGCAAATTTTGAAGATCAAAAGCAGAACCAGTGGTATGCTAAGGTCTTACCTGTTCGCTGCTACCGGTGCCGTATTTGCCGTGAAGCTGCAAGGAACACCACTGCATTACAACATATCCAGAGATGCGCAAGGACTTAAATGCTCCGGTGAAACTCACCTTTATGAGAAAATCTGTAGGATCCAGCAGGAGGATTTTGGCTTCGAAATAGTGCGCGAGCGCCTTGGCGAGCATCTGCTGGTAAAGCTCTTCAAGAGAGGAACTTGGCCTTAGATTACTCGGTCCGAAGCAGCGGGAGTATGGTCAAGCAAAGTCCTTGAGCTGCTGTGATGAAGATGGTTTTTACCTGCAGGGCCTGACAGCAGAATCGCGCGGCTAGCAGGGGCGAGATTCCTGGTGTATTTGGAGATCTCTGCTTGCTTCAGGTGGACGTACGCGGCGCTCGTCAGCACGACGCGTGTTTGCTCACTGCAAAGGGGCGATTGAGGGGGTAAAAAGCAGAATTGTACACGCGAAAACAGAGCTTAGGGCGGGTAATCTATCAGTGAGCTAGTGTCATGCATGGTTGGCTGATCCAAGCAGATTTTGCTCATAAAACTGACAACATAGAGAGACTCTTCATGAGCTTTTGAACCCTCTGGGTTTCTCCTGCCTGTGATCCGAGTACCACCTTTCATGGACATTTCAGAAAGGAAAAAAGACATTTCACTTCTTTCAGAAACGCAAAGCTCCATAAGGCCGAAAATTACACAAAAACTCCGGGTTTTTCTTCTTCTTTTACATGCAAAATATGCAGTTCATATGTAACCACCTTTCATGGAACTATTCACCAACTGGGTTTCTCCTGCCTGTGATCTGAGTTCTGACAGCATAGCGATTCTGTCACCACCTTTCATGGACATTTCAGAAAGGAAAAAAGACATTTCACTTCTTTCAGTGACGCAAAGCTCCATGAGGCCGAATATTACACAAAAACTCCGGTTTTTTATTCTTCTTTTACATGCAAAATATGCAGTTCATATGTATACATCTAATTCATGCACATAACACAGAGATGAGGGGACTTTCCCCACCAGAAGATCAGCCCAAAACATCTAGGACGATGGAAGGTGACGGGACAGCTTCTACAGTTCCATGCCTACGTGCCGAGAGAAAGAGAGATGGACTTTTTTGCGCCGGAAGGAGAACGTTACCTGAGGTAGTATGGGAACTCGTCGAAGGTGACCTTGCTGTCCCTGCCGTCGACGACGAGGCGGCGGAGCTCGTGCTCCACCCGCTCCAGCGTCACCCCGGCCCGCGCCGGGCCTCCCGACCCTCCGCCGGACCACGGCGCGGATGCCAGCCCCAGCCCCACGCCGACGCCTATCCCGATCCCCACCGCCGACATCACCATGTGCTTCCCCTCCATGCCGGCCGGCCGGCTGAGCCTGAACTCCCTCCGACGGCGATGCGAACCAACGTTGAGCTAGCTAACTTCTCCTCCTCCGCGGACCGCGCGCGGTGTCTGCACGAGAGTGGCTAAAAGAGATTGGAGAGATCAACGGGGGACGGACAACGACGACGACAGCATCTGGCTAATAATGGATGGTTTTGGCGAGATGGATGGGAGGGGGAGCGGGAGGGGGTGGCGCAAGTGTCGGGCCTCTCACTCTTTCTGCTCGTTGCGTTCTCTCTCTGTGTGTGTGCAGCGCTGTGCAGGTTTCTCGTATATTCTTGGCTGCTTAGCCGCGGGAGGGGCAATGGGGGCTGGGCACGCGGGCGCGTACGTGTGCAGTGTGCTGGAGTATATGAAAGGAGGCGATGAGGATGAGCATGGGCGCGTGTGCATCATCGCGCTATTGTTGGAGAGGTGGCAATGGCATGCAGCATGGGGCATGGCACTATTGGATACAGGGACTCTGGCTTCCGCTGAATTATGCGCAGGTCTCAACAGGCACTCAAACTACAACGTGATTTCTATTCAGAAGCCTTTCGTCTTATAGATATATTTAGGTTACATACGTTTGATAGTCTAGAATTTGTAATCTGTCTTCTACCTTGTCTCTAGAAGAGGCGTCTTGTCAAGGCTTATACTTAATATATACTCATCCTCGAGGCTCAATAACACATCCATCATATTCCACAACAATCCTTCTCTCTTCCTTCTAACATGGTATCAACCTAACCGATCCAACCCTAGCCATGACCCGCTGCTTTCGCTCCGCGCCGTCCCGCGATGGTCGGCCTCCATGACCATCGCCGGGGCCGCGCCGCCCGTACCTAGGGTTCGTCCGCTGGTCATGTTGACCGGCTGCCCTAGAGAGTCTTTTTCCTGAGCCCTTGCTCCGGGCTTTTTTTTCGCTCTCTCGCCGGTCATTTCAATCGATGTTTTCTTTTTGGTTTTCCGATCTAACCTTGATCGGTTTGCCTCGCCCACCGCCGCCTCGACTCCCATGCCTCTACTCCGACATCGGCGTCGACTACACCGGCCGCTTCATCATCAACCGCGCGGCACAGCTGGATGCGCTGCCCAAGGGACGCCTTCGTGCATCGCTGCCGGCCGCTCGCCCGTGCGATCTCCATCACCGGTTCGTCTTCGTCATCATCGCCCGGGACATCACCGACAACGTCGCCATCGACTCCGATCTGCGCGTCGTCCCCGCCATGGAAAATACAGTGTCGCCGTCGGTCTAATCAACCGATCACGTGCTTGTCTTCACCAAGCACGTCCCCGGGCACACGCCTACCATCGATCGAGCCACAGGTTGTCGTCGCATTGTCCCTTCGGACCGCTGCGTCGCCGCCCGAGGTCTTCCCGTCGGCTGCCCCGACCCGCGTGCCACTACCGCCGACACCCCTTCGGGTGGTCGCGTCACGGAACGTGATCCACGCCGCCGCCCCTAGATCCCCCCGCCATCCGCCTCTGCGTCGCCCCTTAGGGTTCTCGCGTCGCGGCAGGCGATCCACGCCGCCTCCCGTCGGGCCATCTCCCCCGGCTAGTGGTTCTCCACGCGGCTGCCCCGATCTGCGAGCGCCCGCTACACCGCCTCTTCGGGCTGTAGCGCTACGGCATGCAGTCACCGCCGCCGCCCGATGCCGTCCCCGCGGTTGCACCGATCTGTGAGCGCCGCTACAACGCCTCTTCGGGTTGTAGCGCTGCGAAACATGGTCCCCGCCGGCGCCCGAGTTCTTTCCACCATCGCCCCGACCTGTCAGCCGTCGCTGCGTCGCCCCTTCAGGCCGTAGAGTCGCGGCCCGCGGTCCACTCCGTCGTCCGCGTGCGTTGACTTCCCGTGGTATGCGCCGCGCCGCCTCCCTTGACGCTCCCGCTAGGACTGCGGGGTAATGTCAGTCCGTCGGCTGCTATTCTCTCCAGTCTGACCATCCGCGTCGCTCCTGTTGTTCGCAACGCTACTGCTACGACTGCGGGGGGATGTTAGAGATATATTTGGGTTACATATGTTTGGTAGTCTAAGATTTGTAATCCGTCTCCTACCTTATCTCTGGGAGAGGTGTCTTGCCCTTCAAGCCTTCTACTCAATATATACTCGCCCTCGAGGCTCAATAACACATCCATCATATTCTGCAACAATCCCTCTCTCTCCCTTCTAACATTTCGATCCTAATCCTATTCATCATCTCATGCCATAACACCTACGACGACTACAAACACTTGAGCGAGTCAACCATCATAACCCCTTTCTCTCCGAAGCCGGATCAAACTTGTTGTACTAGACAGTCGAAAAGTCATCGTGTTAAGGCCCCATAAGACAAGTGTTCCGAAAACAACAATTGTCATCGATGAAGAATATATTTAAAGGATCCAACATGTGGACAAACGAACGAAGACAAATAAAAACTATTCCAAGCAGATCCACTGAAAACCAGCACCAACTGAATCTCGCGAGATCCGCCGAGACACACCTTCATACGCCCTCTGACGATGCTAAAAGCATCATAGGAACAAAGGCTAGCCGGGAAGAATCTTATTGCATCTTTCTAAAGGGGCCGCCGCCTCGTCTTCTTGAGAATGACACAAAGCCTAAACGAACTCATGAAACATCTAGAAACGAAGGAAGATCCCTCCCGCCAACAAGGAACATAGTCCACCCACCTCCATGGTCCTATGGACATCAAAGACTAAGCAGACCAGCACGACGCCGATGGAAGACAAAAAAAATCCTAAGCTTTTTTTCTTGAAGAGGAGGCAGAGGCTGCGTGAGTTTAAATTAACTTTACCCACCGTAGTATTTTGGGTTAAACTTTCATAATAAATTTATGCAATAAAATATAAATTATTATGTAAAAACAGTAATTTCGTCGGAAGCTCTTTTGAACACGATTCTAACAATACATTTGAACTTTCGTTGGCATATAACTTATAGATTATTAATTAGATTCATGATCAAAGTTTAACCTAAAATGTGAGAGAACATTACAAACCAGAAAGGAGGGACTTCAAGTTAAAGGTCTACGGTTGTTTTAGGTCTAAGAGCATCTACAACCGCGACTTGCAAATCCGGGCTCTCAAACGTCCGTGGACGTGTCCGGGCGTGTATGTGGACATTGACCGGACAATTCTCAAATTCTGTCATCCATATTCTTGTATCTCATATCCGGTACCTCATATCCATACTAAGCATGCAACATAGAAATAAAAAACGTAGACCATCAAATAGACAAAGAATCAGACATAGAAATACACATTTCGATCACCGAAAGATCACCAACAGATGTCCAAAAGATCGTCAAAGTTCACATAATTCACATAAACGACAGACAAGTTTAAATTAGATTACTAAAAACTTGAAATTGAAGATGGAAATGATGGAGCTTGACCACTTCCTCGGCGGCCCTTTGCCCTTCCGGTCATCGGTGCAGCTGTAGGCGTCGGCGCTGGTGGCGGATCGTCCGAGTCGTCGTCCGAGGAGCCATGGTCGTCATCGTCGGAGGAGGTGTTGGAGAGGATGATGAGCCCTTTCAACTGCTGGACCTTCCTGTCCTACTACCGCTTTAGCTTCGTGCCGAGCCGCCTCAGCTGCCTCGCGCTCGGACTACTCAATGGCAATCTAGAGCGCCTTTTCGTTCTTCCGACGAAGCCGCGCCGCGTCTGTCTCCGCGGTCGTAAGCGATCGGTGGTAGACCCACTCAAGGAGCCGCGCGTCCTCGTCGGGCTCCACCTGCATCTCACGGCGGCGGCGCACGGACTGCTCCGCCTCCTTCCTCTCCCTTTTCTGCTGCCTCTCACAGCGGGCGGCGCGCGCCTCTGATTCTGGCGTGCATGTCCAGGCCTGTGGGGCGGGCACAAGCACCCACCGCCAGTGACGAATCTACTAGGGGGGCTTTAACAGGCTTAAGCCCCCCCCTCTAGCTTTGCAAAATTAGTTTTTACTACTACTTTAAAGACCCAATCTAGCCATTTGTCAGACCAACACAACATATATTCGCATGAAATAAGCAACCCAGCCCACCCTCCACTTTCTCTGTAGATTCGCCATTGCCCACCGCTGCCCATGTGGGGGAGCAGCAGCCGACGCGGACAAGGGATGACATAGAGGAGGTGCGGATTGTGCAGGCCTGTTGGAGCTGCGCCTGCAGTGACGCTGCAAATCCGGACCTGCCTCGGGTCTCCACCTTGGACCTCTTCAAGACGATGCGGGAGGGGGGGGGGGGGGGGGGGGGGCTCAACTTAAAGTCTAGATCTAGCTCAGAGTCGGAGCGGCTGTCGGAGCTCAACATTGCACCGGTTTCGATCGGGATCGGTGCGCGGAGAGGAGAGAACAGAGCGAGAGAGGAGAGTGTGTTGAGTTAGGGTTTCGAAGCGATGAACCGGATGGAGTTTGTCGTGGACAGCCCTGAGATCGATGGTGGGTCGGGCTTGTCAACCCCTGCCGTTTTCAGGTGTCGTGGACTGGCCTTGAACGAACGCACGAACTAACTGTTTCTGACTTTTTTTTGCAGGGAGAAAGGAGATTGTATTAAATTAAGAGGGCATAATATCGTTCATACAAAGGGTAGCAATCTCCTCTAAGCTAGAGCCTAACCACACAACCGTTAGTGGCATTGTACGCCCATACGCAGCAAGGGCATCACTCACTCTATTTTGACTTCGGCTGATAAGCTTGACCACCACTTCTCTATCATTTTCCAACAACGCCTTGATTTCCTGGATACATGCCATATTGCTAGATCGATCTATACCTAGAGTTGTTATTATGGATACAACCTCCTTACAATCCAGCTCCATCAAGATGAGTCGATCAGTTCGCTCCAGGGCCAGCGCAAGGCCTTCTCGACAGGCAGCCGACTCAACCTGGAGGGCACTATCACATGTGAAAGAGCTCCTGCAAGCAGTAAAAATTATGGCCCCCACATCATCTCTCAACACCATCCCAGCTCCAGCTGATCCGTCCGCTTCCTGATAAGCTCCATCCGTGTTAAGCTTGGTCCAGCCCTCCGGCGGTGGTGACCAAATGAGTTCATCCTTCCTAGTGGCTGACCGGGGTGCATGTTTCTTCACATGTGGAGCTCCAGCAACTGTTTCTGACTTGTCGCCGCTCCTTGGACGTCCCGTCTCATCCCATGCACCGGTGAATCTGTTTTGCCTTCGTCACTGATGAGTGCAGCTCGCACAAGATACGAAGCAACAGTTCATGCCAATGGGTGGTCGTGGTGTGCCGCGCACGTACTCGCGTTACGGCGCCCGCTACGCCGGTTATGCACCACCACCACCACACACGCACGATCGGGCTCGTGCTCTGGCTGACGAGCACAGTTCCGGTGAGCTGCGGATCGAGCAATTTATATAACTGCAGTGACCAACTGGGTCACGTTTCGTTCATTTTTTAGCTCAAAAAAGACAGTGAGCAGCGGCTTTGTTTTGTTTTTCAGGGAGAGGGGTGACAGTGACTCGGTGCAACGTGGCTGCGAGGCACTGGCTGGAACGCCTACGCGGCGCGCATGCAGGGCGCGTCGGCCTGCGAGATGGACCTGCCGGTAAATACCTCACGTGCAGCGGGGCCCATATGCTGCTAACCACGAAAATGTACGCACCGTCTGTTTGCATCGAGGCCCCTGAGAAAGGGGGATATGATGCACGTTCTACTTGTGAGCACGGGAAAATTTCAAATCAACGCGCATTGCACCCTGAGAAAGCGACGTATGCCTTTTCTTCTTCCGCAGAAAACATGGCTGTTTCGGCTTCATTCGGTTGGAAGGATTTCTACGAAAAAAACATAAAAACAAGGATTTCGTAGGAAATTTTTTTATAGATGCATTCGGATTGTATGAAACGCGTACGGGAATTTTATAAAAATACTATTCATTTCTTATGTTTTTTGGAGGAATTTACACATCTATTCAAAGCTTATTTTGTGTGTAGAGGCAAGATAATTTCTTAGGATGACAAGTATCATTCTATCAAATTCCTATGCTACTCCTAATTTCTACATTTTGGTTTCCTCCAAACCGAATGAGGCCTTCGTTTGTGCCTTAGCAGCCACATCCAACTCGAGGCGTCCTTTTTTTAGACATAAGGGCATCTTTAACGACACCTGTAATTTTTCCCCGTAACCATCTACGGACAGGAGAGCAGGCCGCCGACACATATGCGAAAGGGCAACATCCAATAGTCACTGTATACATCCGATCTCTCTTATTTTTTTAAGTCCTCATGATTAAATAGCTGTATACATAGTGAAAGAAATATGTCCTAGAGGCAATAATAAAGTTATTATTTTATATTTCTTTATTCATGATAAATGTTTATTATTCATGCTAGAAGTATTGATTGAAAACATAAATATATGTGTGAATACATAGACAAACACTATGTCCCTAGTGAGCCTCTACTTGATTAGCTCGTTGATCAAAGATGGTCAAGGTTTCCTAACCATGGACATGAGCTTAACATTATGATCGTTCAGTTTTATTGCTATTGTTTTCTTCATGTCAAATACATATTCCTTCGACTATGAGATTATGCAACTCCCGGATACCAGAGGAATGCCTTTTGTGTTATCAAATGCCACAACATAACTGGGTGATTATAAGAAGCTCTACAGGTATCTCCGGAGGTGTTTGTTGAGTTGGCATAGATCGAGATTAGGATTTGTCACTCCGAGTATCGGAGAGGTATCTCTGGGCCCTGTCGGTAATACACATCATAAGCTTGCAAGCAAACGACTAAGGAGTTAGTCACGAGGTGGTGTATTACAGAACGAGTAAAGAGACTTGCCGGTAACGAGATTGAACTAGTTATGAAGATAGCGACGATCAAATCTCGAGCAAGTAACATACCGACAGACAAAGGGCATAACGTATGTTGTCATAATGGTTCGACCGATAAAGATGTTTGTAGAATATGTAGGAGCCAATATGGGCATCCAGGTTCCACTATTGGTTATTGACCGGAGAGGTGTCTCGGTCATGTCTATATAGTTCTCAAACCCATAGGGTCCGCACGCTTAACGTTCGATGACGATATTGTATTATATGAGTTATGTGATTTGGTGACCGAATGTTGTTCGAAGTCTCGGATGAGATCACGGACATGACGATGAGTCTTGAAATGGTCGAGAGGTAAAGATTGATATATAGGACGATAGTATTCGGACGCCAGAAATGTTCCGGAGGGTACCGGGTACATATCGGGTCACCGGAAGGGGTTTCGGGCAACCCCGGCAAAAGATATGGGCCTAATGGGCCAAGTGTTGGGAAACGATGCATGGAAAACAAAAAAAAATTCTATGCACACGCAATGATCTATCCATGGAGATGCATAGCAACGAGAGGGAGAGTGTGTCTACGTACCCTCGTAGACCGTAAGCGGAAGCGTTTCACAACGCGGTTGATGTAGTCGAACTTTCTTCGTGATCCAACCAATCTAGTACCGAACGTACGACACCTCCACGTTCAGCACACGTTCATCTCGGTGACGTCCTCCGCCTTCTTGATCCAGCAAGACGGCTGAAAGGATCGATATGATTTACTAGGGGGGGGGGGGGGTGAATAGGCAACTAACAATTTTTAGCTATTCTTTACCAAACTAAACTTAGCAGCAAAATAGGTTGTCTAGATATGCAACTAGGTGAGCAACCTATATGATGCAACAACAACTAGCACACAAGCAAGCAAGGGATACAACACAATATAAGTTTGCACAAGTAAAGGTAAGAGATAATCAAGAGTGGAGCCGATGGAGACGAGGATGTGTTACCGAAGTTCCTTCCCTTTGAAAGGAAGTACGTCTCTGTTGGAGCGGTGTGGAGGCACAATGCTCCCCAAAAAGCCACCAGGGCTACCATATTCTCCTCACACAAATGCGAGATGCCGTGATTCCACTATTGGTGCCCTTGAAGGCAGCGACCGAACCTTTACAAACAAGGTTGGGGCAATCTCCACAACTTAACCGGAGGCTCCCAATGACACCACGAAGCTTCAACACAATGGAATATGGATCTGCGGTGACCTCAACCGTCTAGGGTGCTCAAACACCCAAGAGTAACAAGATCCGCAAGGGATTAGTGGAGGGAATCAAATTTCTCTTGGTGGAAGTGTAGATCGGGGCCTTCTCAACCAATCCCTAAAAAATCAACAAGTTTGATTGGCTAGGGAGAGAGATCGGGCGAAAATGAAGCTTTGAGCAACAATGGAGCTTGGGGAGGGAAGAGGTGGTCTTCTTGGGGAAGAAGACCCCCTTTATATAGTGGGAGACAAGATCCAACCATTACCCACCTACTCAGCCCGCGAGACACGGTACTACCGCACAGCTCCGCGGTACAACCGCAAGGCGCTACGGTAGTACTGCACCTTGATGCGGTACTATCGCTCGTGCGGTAGAAGCTAGGTGAGGTCCTGTTGCACTAGGCAACGAGCGGTATTGCTGCGTGTCCCTGCAGTACTACCGCAGGGCAGTGCTCAACTGGGCTGGGAAAAAGCACGAACTAAATAAATTTCGTATGTGATTACTTTCGCTGAGTTTGGGACATGTGAAAATCCGGCATGGTACTACCGCGTAGGGGCGGACGTAAAAAATTACTTCTGCACGCGCCAGCGTTCTGGGCTAGAGGCAGCAGTACTACCGCATGACGCGGTACTATCGCGGGCCCGGGCGATACTACCGCGTGCCCCTGCGGTACTACTGCTCCCTTGAGCAGTACTACCGCATGCCACAAAACTTATAGCACTAGGAGGCCTTCATCTCGCAGCGACAAGGATAAACGGACGGTGCTCCAATGAAGCAAAGGAACAGATGTGTATGTGATGATTCCACCCTAACCTTTCTGAAGCGGACCCCCTCTTAATAGTACGACTTTCCTATGACTCAAATCCTCTGAAAAGAAACGTAGAGAACCGCCATCTTCGATAGGCTCCAAGGGGCGTCGAATCGTCTTATGCCTAGACATGAGATATCTGAAATGCTCAATGCACATGATTAGTCAGCAAATGCACTGTCATCAATCACCAAAACCACATAGGGAGAAATATGCCCTTATAATCTCCCTCCTTTTGGTGGACCGATGACAATACAAGATTTGCACATAAGGATATAACATGAACATAAGCAAACCCAACATCTATAAAATATAGACAGCCACCCCTAGATGTGTGCACTCTATAGATATGCTTTGGACTGCACAACACACATGCTAGGATCAACACTCCCCCTATATTTTATAGACAAGGCAATCCTTGCAACAATATAAGTGACACTAAGCATGGATGCAATGTAAAGTAAGCGAGCATGAAGTAAAGGGCACAAGATAATCAAAAGCTCACAATCTACTAAACATACTAGACAATAAGATAAGCTTGAGGGGATATGTCTCACACAATATGATAGCATAGGTCTCCTGGTCTCACACTCACACCAACACAAACTAACAAACCAAAGCGATGAAGGTTCAACGAAACGAAAGCAACAAGACACAAGACTCGCAAATCCTACACTCTCCCCCCTTTGGCATCAAGACACCAAAAAGGCAGAGAGGATACCCACGACACATGTGGTAGCTCCCACTGACGCGATCACCCATCAAGCTCCTCATCTGTCTCAGCAGCAGGAATGGACTCCCCATCTGACTCAGTCCACTGATAGCCCTGCTTCGCCATCTAGACAGCCTCAGGAGTGATGTTCTTCTCTAAGCCGCCCATGACGTCCTCGCCAAGCTTCCTTAAGATCCTCTTGTCGTACTGGCAACTCTCATTCTAAGCAACGTGGGCCTTGTACTGTCCCTTGGCCTGCATGCAGAACAAAGCCTTCATCTTGGCCTTGAGCTTCTTAGCCCAAGATGGCTCAGTAGATGGAGGTGAATACCTCGCAGAACTGTCCTCAGCCTCCTTCTCCTCAAACTCATCCTCATCAACGTCCATGCGAGCACCTTCGGCCTCAGCCCGGGTAGTGGTGTTAGCCCACTTGTTCTTCTGGCATAGCTTAATGGGCTCATGGCGAATCCAATGGGGAGCAAGGAACTCTTCGCCCAGAAAGAGCTTCTCCCAAGTCTTCGAGATCAAGAGGAACAAGTAAGGTCCATAGATGGGCACCTTACGGTGGAACACAGCAAACTGAAGCTCACTCCACATGATGTGAAAGATATCAAGTGGTTCAGGTTGTTGACGACGGGCTTCCTCACACATGAGCATCATGTGCATGATATAGGAGTGCACCTTGTCCTTGTCGCCTATGTGAGGAAACAGAGAGTTGCTGGAGATCCGGTGCATGATGTCAAGAAACGGGTTCAGCACACAAGACTTCTTGCCACTGTTGGGGAATGTAGTATTTCAAAAAAATTACCTACGATCACGCAAGATCTATCTAGGAGAAGCATAGCAATGAGCGGGGAGAGTGTGTCCATGTACCCTCGTAGACCGAAAGCGGAAGCGTTTAGTAACGCGGTTGATGTAGTCCAACGTCTTCGCGATCCAATCTATCAAGTACTGAACACACGGCACCTCCGCGATCTGCACATGTTCAACTCGGTGACGTCCCTCGAACTCTAGATCCAGATGAGTCAGAGGGAGAGTTTCGTCAGCACGACGGCATGGTGACGGTGATGATGAAGTTACCAACGCAGGGCTTCGCCTACGCACTACGACAATATTACCAAGGTGGAAATCTGTGGAGGGGGGCACCGCACATGGCTAAGAAATCAACTTGTGTGTCTATGGGGTGCCCCCTCCCCCGTATATAAATGAGTGGACGAGGGGGCCGTCCGGCCTCATGGGGTGCGCCCCAAGGGGGGGGGGATCCTATTGGGGAACGCAGTAACTTCAAAAAATTTCCTACGCACGCGCAAGATCCATCTAGGTGATGCATAGCAACGAGAGGGGATAGTGTTGCCCATGTACCGTCGTAGACCGAAAGCGGAAGCGTTATGACAATGCGATTGATGTAGTCATACGTCTTCACGATCCGACCGATCCTAGCATCGAAGGTATGGCACCTCCGCGATCTGCACACGTTCAGCACGGTGATGTCCCATGAACTCTAGATCTAGCTGAGGTCGAGGGAGAGTTTCGTCAGCACGACAGCGTGATGACGGTGATGCTGAAGTTACCAACGCAGGGCTTCACCTAAGCTCTACAATGATATGCCCGAGGTGGAAATCTATGGAGGGGGGCACCGCACACGGCTAAACAATCAACTTGTGTGTCTATGGGATGCCCCCCGATATATAAAGGAGTGGAGGAGGGGGAGGGCCGGCCCTCTCATGGCGCGCCCAAGGGGGGAGTCCAACTCTCGGTGGGAGTAGGATTCCCCCTTCTCTAGTTGGAGTAGGAAAGGAAGGAAGGGGGAGACAGAGGGAAGGAAGGGGTGGGGGTCGGCCCCCACCCAATTTGGATTGGGCTTGGGAGGGCGCGCCCTCCACCTTGGCCTCCTCCTCCTCTCTCCAACTAAGGCCCAATAAGGCCCATACACTCCCCGGGGGGTTCCGGTAACCCCCCGGTACTCCGGTAAATGCCCGAACTCACCCGAAACCATTCCGATGTCCAAACATAGCCTTCCAATATATCAATCTTTATGTCTCGACCATTTCGAGACTCCTCGTCATATCTGTGATCACATCCGAGACTCCGAACAACCTTCGGTACATCAAAACACATAAACTCATAATACCGATCGTCATCGAACGTTAAGCGTGCGGACCCTACGGGTTTGAGAACTATGTAGACATGACCGAGACTCATCTCCGGTCAATAACCAATAGTGGAACCTGGATGCTCATATTGGTTCCTACATATTCTACGAAGATCTTTATCGGTCAAACCGCATAACAATATACGTTGTTCCCTTTGTCATCGGTACGTTACTTGCCCGAGATTCGATCGTCGGTATCTTAATACCTAGTTCAATCTCGTTACCGGCAAGTCCCTTTACTTGTTCCGTAATGCAACATCCCACAACTAACTCATTAGTCACATTGCTTGCAAGGCTTATAGTGACGTGCATTATCGAGAGGGCCCAGAGATACCTCTCCGACAGTCAGAGTGACAAATCCTAATCTCGATCTATGCCAACTCAACAAACACCATCGGAGACACCTGTAGAGCATCTTTATAATCACCCAGTTATGTTGTGATGTTTGATAGCACACTAAGTGTTCCTCCGGTATTCAGGAGTTGCATAATCTCATAGTCATAGGAACATGTATAAGTTATGAAGAAAGCAATAGCAACAAACTAAACGATCATCGTGATAAGCTAACGGATGGGTCAAGTCAATCACATCATTCTCTAATGATGTGATCCCGTTCATCAAATGATAACTATTTTTCCATGGCTAGGAAACTTAACCATCTTTTATTAACGAGCTAGTCAAGTAGAGGCATACTAGTGACACTTTGTTTGTCTATGTATTGACACATGTACTAAGTTTTCGGTTAATACAGTTCTAGCATGAATAATAAACATTTATCATGATATAAGGAAATATAAACAACAACTTTATTATTGCCTCTAGGGCATATTTCCTTCAGTCTCCCACTTGCACTAGAGTCAATAATCTAGATTACATTGTAATGATTCTAACACCCATGGAGTGTTAGGGCTGATCATGTTTTGCTCGTGAGAGAGGCTTAGTCAACGGGTCTGCAACATTCAGATCCGTATGTATCTTGCAAATCTCTATGTCTCCCTCCTTGACTTGATCGCAAATAGAATTGAAGCGTCTCTTGATGTGCTTCGTTCTCTTGTGAAATCTGGATTCCTTTGCCAAGGCAATTGCACCAGTATTGTCACAAAAGATTTTCATTGGACACGATGCACTAGGTATGACACCTAGATCGGATATGAACTCCTTCGTCCAGACTACTTCATTTGCTGCTTCCGAAGTAGCTATGTACCCCTCTCCACACGTAGATCCCGCCATGACACTCTGCTTGGAACTGCACCAACTGACAGCTCCACCATTCAATAAAATATGTATCCGGTTTGTGACTTAGAGTCATCCGGATCAGTGTCAAAGTTTGCATTGATGTAACCATTTACAAAGAGCTCTTTGTCACCTCCATAAACAAGAAACATATCCTTTGTCCTTTTTAGGTATTTCAGGAAGTTCTTGACCGCTGTCCAGTGATCCACTCCTGGGTTACTTTGGTACCTCCCTGCTAAACTAATAGCAAGACATACATCAGGTCTGGTACACATATTGCATACATGATAGAACCTATGACTGAAGCATAGGGAATGGCTTTCATTTTCTCTATATCTTCAGCAGTGGTTGGGCATTGAGTCTGACTCAACTTCACACCTTGTAACACATGCAAGAACCCTTCCTTTGCTTGATCCATTTTGAACTACTTCAAAACTTCATCAAGGTATGTGCTTTGTGAAAGTCCAATTAAGCTTCTTGATATATCTCTATAGATCTTAATGCCCAATATATAAGCAGCTTCGCCGAGGTCTTTCATTGAAAAATTCTTATTCAAGTATCCTTTTATGCTATTCAGAAATTTAGTATCATTTCCGACCAACAATATGTCATCTACTTATAATATTAGAAATGCTACAGAGCTCCCACTCACTTTCTTGTAAATATAGGATTCTCCAAAAGTCTGTATAAGTCCATATGCTTTGATTACACTATCAAAGTGTATATTCCAACTCCGAGAGGCTTGCACCAGTACGTAAATGGATCGCTGGAGCTTGCACACTTTGTTAGCACCTTTTGGATCGACAGAACCTTCTGGTTGCATTATATACAACTCTTCTTTAAGATATCCATTAAGGAATGCAGTTTTGACATCCATTTGCCAAATTTCATAATCATAAAATGCTGCAATTGCTAACATGATTCGGATGTACTTAAGCATCGCTACGGGTGAGAAGGTCTCATCGTAGTCAACTCCTTGAACTTGTCGAAAACCTTTTGCAACAAGTCGAGCTTTGTAGACAGTAACACTACCGTCAGCGTCAGTCTTCTTCTTGAAGATCCATTTATTCTCTATGGCTTGCCGATCATCGGACAAGTCAACCAAAGTCCACACTTTATCCTCATACATGGATCCCATCTCAGATTTCATGGCCTCTAGCCATTTTGCGAAATCTGGGCTCATCATCGCTTCCTCATAGTTCGTAGGTTCATCATGGTCAAGTAACATGACCTCCAGAACAGGATTACCGTACCACTCTGGTGCGGATCTTACTCTGGTTGACCTACGAGGTTCGGTAGTAACTTGATCAGAAGTTTCATGATCATCATTAGCTTCCTCACTTACTGGTGTAGGAATCACTGGAACTAATTTCCGTGATGAATTACTTTCCAATAAGGGAGTAGGTACAATTACCTCGTCAAGTTCTACTTTCCTCCCACTCACTTCTTTCGAGAGAAACTCCTTCTCTAGAAAGGATCCATTCTTAGCATCGAATGTCTTGCCTTCGGATCTATGATAGAAGGTGTACCCAAGAGTCTCCTTTGGGTATCCTATGAAGACAAATTTCTTCGATTTGGGTTCAAGCTTATCAGGTTGAAGCTTTTTCACATAAGCATCGTAGCCCCAAACTTTAAGAAACGACAACTTGGGTTTCTTGCCAAACCACAGTTCATAAGGCGTCGTCTCAACGGATTTAGATGGTGCCCTATTTAACGTGAATGCAGCCATCTCTAAAGCATAACCCCAAAACGATAGCGGTAAATCAGTAAGAGACATCATAGATCGCACCATATCTAATAGAGTGCGGTTACGACGTTCGACACACCATTACGGTGTGGTGTTCCACATGGCGTGAGTTGCGAAACTATTCTGCATTGTTTCAAATGATTACCAAACTTGTAACTCAAATATTCACCTCCACGATCAGATCGTAGAAACTTAATTTTCCTGTTACGATGATTTTCCACTTCACTTTGAAATTCTTTGAACTTTTCAAATGTTTCAGACTTATGTTTCATTAAGTAGATATACCCATATCTGCTCAAATCATCTGTGAAGGTTAGAAAATAATGATACCCGCCACGAGCATCAACACTCATCGGACCGCATACATCAACATGTATTATTTCGAATAAGTCTGTTACTCGTTCCATTGTTTCGGAGAACGGAGTCTTAGTCATCTTGCCCATGAGGCATGGTTCGCAAGCATCAAGTGATTCATAATAAAGTGATTCCAAAAGTCCATCATCATGGAGTTTCTTCATGCACTTTACACCAATATGACCTAAACGGCAGTGCCATAAATAAGTTGCACTATCATTATTAAATTTATATCTTTTGGCTTCAATACTATGAATATGTGTATTACTACTATCGAGATTTAGTAAAAATAGACCACTCATCAATGGTGCACCATAAAAGATATTACTCATATAAATAGAACAACCATTATTCTCTGATTTAAATGATTAACCATCTCACATCAAACAAGATCCATATATAATGTTCATGCTTAACGCTGGCACCAAATAACAATTATTCAGGTCTAATACTAATCCCGAAGCTAGTTGTAGAGGTAGCGTGTCGACGACGATCACATCGACTTTGGAACCATTTCCCACGCGCATCATTACCTCGTCCTTAGCCAATCTTCGCTTAATCCGCATCCCCCGTTCCGAGTTGCAAATATTAGCAACAGAACCAGTATCAAATACCCAGGCGCTACTGCGAGCATTAGTAAGGTACACATCAATAACATGTATATCAAATATACCTTTCACTTTGCCATCCTTCTTCTCCGCCAAATACTTGGGCCAGTTCCGCTTCTAGTGACCAGTCCCTTTGCAGTAGAAGCACTCAATCTCAGGCTTAGGTCCAAACTTGGGCTTCTTCACTTGAGCAGCAACTTGCTTGCCATTCTTCTTGAAGCTCACCTTCTTCCCTTTAGCCTTTTCTTGAAACTAGTGGTCTTGTTGACCATCAACACTTGATGCTCCTTCTTGATTTATACCTCCACAACCTTTAGCACTGCGAAGAGCTCGGGAATCGTCTTATCCATCCCTTGCATATTATAGTTCATCACGAAGGTCTTGTAGCTTGGTTATAGTGATTGAAGAACTCTGTCAATGACACTATCATCAAGAAGATTAACTCCTAGTTGAGTCAAGTGGTTGTGGCACCCAGACATTCTGAGTATATATTCACTGACAGAACTATTCTCCTCCATCTTGCAGTTGTAGAACTTATTGGAGACTTCATATATCTCAATTCGGGCATTTGCTTGAAATATTAACTTCAACTCCTGGAACATCTCATATGCCCCATGACGTTCAAAACGTCGTTGAAGTCCCGGTTCTAAGCCGTAAAGCATGGCACACTGAACTATCGAGTAGTCATCAGCTTTGCTCTGCCAGGTGTTCATAACATCTGGTGTTGCTCCTGCAGCAGGTTTGGCACCTAGCGGTGCTTCCAAGACGTAATTCTTCTGTGCAGCAATGAGGATAATCCTCAAGTTACAGACCCAGTCCGTGTAGTTGCTGTTGGGGAACGCAGTAATTTCAAAAAAAATTCCTACGCACACGCAAGATCATGGTGATGCATAGCAACGAGAGGGGAGAGTGTTGTCCATGTACCCTTGTAGACCGTAAGCGGAAGCTTTATGACAACGCGGTTGATGTAGTCGTACATCTTCACGATCGACCGATCCTAGTACCGAAAGTATGGCACTTTCGTGATGTGCACACGTTTGGCTCGGTGACGTCCCACGAACTCACAATCCAGCAGAGTGTCGAGGGAGAGCTTCGTCAGCACGATGGCGTGATGACGGTGATGATGATAATATCGCAACAGGGCTTCGCCTAAGCACCGCTACGATATGACCGAGGTGGATTATGGTGGAGGGGGGCACCGCACACGGCTAAAAGATCAATGATCAACTTGTGTGTCTATGGGGTGCCCCCTCCCCGTATATAAAGGAGTGGAGGAGGGGGAGGGCCGACCCTCTACTATGGCGCGCCCTGGGGAGTCCTACTCCCACCGGGAGTAGGATTCCCCCTTTTCCATGTAGTAGGAGTAGGAGAGTAGGAAAGGGAAGAGAGAAGAGAAGGAAGGAGGGGGCCCCGCCCCTCCCCCTTAGCCCAATTTGGACTAGGCCTTGGGGGGCGCGCGACCTGCCCTAGGTACCCCCTCCCTCTCTCCCCTAAAGCCCATTAGGGCCCATATACTCCCCGAGGGGTTCGGGTAACCCCCCGGTACTTCGGTTAATGTCCGAACTCACTCGGAACCATTCCAATGTCCAAACATAGTCATCCAATATATCGATATTTAGGTCTCGACCATTTTGAGACTCCTCGTCATGCCCGTGATCACATCCGAGACTCCAAACAACCTTCGGTTCATCAAAACACATAAACTCATAATACCAATCGTCACCGAACGTGAAGCGTGCGGACCCTACGGGTTCAAGAACTATGTAGACATGACCGAGACATGTCTCCGGTCAATAACCAATAGAGAAACTTGTATGTTCATATTGGCTCCCACATATTCTACGAATATCTTTATCGGTCAAACCGCATAACGATATAGGTTGTTCCATTTGTCATCGGTATGTTACTTGCCCGAGATTCGATCGTCGGTATCTCAATACCTAGTTCAATCTTGTTACCGGCAAGTCTCTTTACTCGTTCCGTAATGCATAATTCTGCAACTAATTCATTAGTCACATTGCTTGCAAGGCTTATATTGATGTGCATTACCGAGAGGGCCCAGAGATACCTCTCCGACAATCGGAGTGACAAATACTAATCTCGATCGATGCCAACTCAACAAACACCATCGGAGACACATGTAGAGCAACTTTATAATCTCCCAGTTACGTTTTGACATTTGGTAGCACACAAAGTGTTCCTCCGGTATTCGGGAGTTGCATGATCTCACAGTCATAGGAACATGTATAAGTTATGGAGAAAGCAATAGCAACAAACTAAACGATCATCGTGCTAAGCTAACGGATGGGTCAAGTCAATCACATCATTCTCTAAGGATGTGATCTCATTAATCAAATGACAACTCATGTCTATGGTTAGGAAACATAACCATCATTGATTCAACGAGCTAGTCAAGTAGAGGCAAACTAGTGACACTCTGTTTGTCTATGTATTCACACATGTACTAAGTTTCCGGTTAATACAATTCTAGCATGAATAATAAACATTTATCATGATATAAGGAAATATAAATAACAACTTTATTATTGCCTCTAGGGCATATTTCCTTCAGTCTCCCACTTGCACTCGAGTCAACAATCTAGATTACATTGTAATGATTCTAACACCCATGGAGTCTTGGTGCTGATCATGTTTTGCTCGTGAGAGAGGCTTAGTCAACGGGTCTGCAACATGCAGATCTGTATGTATCTTACAAATCTCTATGTGTCCGTCCTTGACTTGATCACGGATGGAATTGAAGCGTCTCTTGATGTGCTTGGTTCTCTTGTGAAATCTGGATTCCTTTGCCAAGGAAATTGCACCAGTATTGTCACAAAATATTTTCATTGGATCCGATGCACTAGGTATGACACCTAGATCGGATATGAACTCCTTCATCCAGACTCGTTCATTTGCTACTTCCGAAGCAGGTATGTATTCCACTTCACATGTAGATCCCGCCACGATGGTTTGCTTGGAACAACACCAATTGACAGCTCCACCATTTAATAAAAACACGTATCCGGTTTGTGAGTTAGAGTCATCCGGATCAGTGTCAAAGCTTTCATCGACGTAACCGTTTACGACGAGCTCTTTGTCACCTCTATATACGAGAAACATATCCTTAGTCCTTTTCAGGTATTTCAGGATATTCTTGACCGCTGTCTAGTGATCCACTCCTGGATTACTTTGGTACCTCCCTGCTAAACTGATAGCAAGGCACACATCAGGTCTGGTACACAACATTGCATACATGATAGAGCCTATGGCTGAAGTGTAGGGAACACCTTTCATTTTCTCTCTATCTTCTACAGTGGTCGGCCATTGAGTCTGACACAACTTCACACCTTGTAATACAGGCAAGAACCCTTTCTTTGCTTGATCCATTTTGAATTTCTTTAAATCTTTATCAAGGTTTGCGTTTCGTAAAAGTCCAATTAAGCGTCTTGATCTATATCTATAGATCTTGATGCCTAATGTATAAGGTCTTTCATTGAAAAATTCTTATTCAAGTATCCTTTTATGCTATTCAAAAATTCAGTATCATTTCCCATCAACAATATGTTATCTACATGTAATATCAGAAATGCTATGGAGCTCCCACTCACTTTCTTGTAAATACAGGCTTCTCCAAAAGTCTGTATAAAACCATATACTTTGATCACACTATCAAAGCATATATTCCAACTCCGAGAGGCTTGCACCAGTCCATAAATGGATCGCTGGAGCTTGCACACTTTGTTAGCACCTTTTGGATCGACAAAACCTTCTGGTTGCATCATATACAATTCTTCTTTAAGATATCCATTAAGGAATGCAGTTTTGACATCCATTTGCCAAATTTCATAATCATAAAATGCGGCAATTGCTAACATGATTCGGACGGACTTAAGCATCGCTACGGGTGAGAAGGTCTCATTGTAGTCAACTCCTTGAACTTGTCGAAAACCTTTTTCAACAAGCCGAGCTTTGTAGACAGTTATACTACCATCAACGTTGGTCTTCTTCTTGAAGATCCATTTATTCTCTATGTCCTGCCGATCATCAGGCAAGTCAACCAAAGTCCACACTTTGTTCTCATACACGGACCCCATCTCAGATTTCATGGCCTGAAGCCATTTTGCGGAATCTGGGCTCATCATCGCTTCCTCATAGTCCGTAGGTTCGTCATGGTCAAGTAAAATGACTTCCAGAACAGTATTATCGTACCACTCTGGTGCGGATCTTACTCTGGATGACCTACGAGGTTCGGTAGTAACTTGATCAGAAGTTTCATGGTCATCATCATTAGCTTCCTCACTTACTGGTGTAGGAATCACTGGAACTGATTTCAGTGATGAACTACTTTCCAATAAGGGAGAAGGTACAATTACCTCGTCAAGTTCTACTTCCCTCCCACTCACTTCTTTCGAGAGAAACTCCTTCTCTAGAAAGGATCCATTCTTAACAACGAATTGTTGGGAAATGTAATAATTTCAAAAAAATTCCTACGCACACGCAAAATCATGGTGATGCATAGCAACGAGAGGGGAGAGTGTCGTCCACATACCCTCGTAGACCGTTAAGCGGAAGCGTTATAACAACGCGGTTGATGTAGTCGTATGTCTTCACGAGCGACCGATCCTCAGCGCCAAACGCACGGCACCTCCTCGTTCAGCACACGTTCAGCTCGGTGACGTCTTGTGAACACAAGATCCAGTAGAGCTCGAGGAAGAGTTTTGTCAGGACGATGACGTGGTGACGATGTTGATGAAGCTACCGACGTAGGGCTTTACCTAAGCACCGCTACGATATAACCGAGGTGGATTATGCTGGAGGGGGGCACCGCACACGACCAAGAGATCAACAGATCAATTGTTGTGTCTTTGGGGTGCCCCTAGCCCCCGTATATAAAAGGGGGGAGGAGGATAGGGCCGGCCAAGGGAGAGGCACGCCCAAGGGGGGCAATCCTACTCCAAGTAGGTTTGTCCCCCCCCCTTTCCTATTCCAAGAAGGAGAAGGGGGAAGGAGGAGGTGGAGAGAAGGAAGGAGAGGGGGGCCGCCGCCCCTTCCCCTTGTCCAATTCGGACTGGGGCAAGGGGGGACACGTGCCACCTCCTGGCTGCCCTCTCTCTTCTCCACTAAGGCCCATAAGGCCCAATAGCTTCCCCGTGGGGGGGGGGGTCCGGTAACCCCCGGTACTCCGGTATATGTCCGAAACCTCCCGGAACCCTTCCGGTGTCCGAACATAGTCATCCAATATATCGATCTTTATGTCTCAACCATTTCGAGACTCCTCGTCATGTCCGTGATCATATCCGGGACTCCGAAATACCTTCGGTACATCAAAGCACAAAAACTCATAATACCGATCGTCACAGAACTTTAAGCGTGCGGACCCTACGGGTTCAAGAACTATGTAGACATGACCGAGACACGTCTCTGGTCAATAACCAATAGCGGAACCTGGATGCTCATATTGGTTCCTACATATTCTACGAAGATCTTTATCGGTCAAATCGCATAACAATATACGTTGTTCCCTTTGTCATCGGTATGTTACTTGCCCGAGATTCGATCGTCGGTATCTCAATACCTAGCTCAATCTCGTTACCGGTAAGTCTATTTTCTTGTTCTGTAATGCATCATCCCGCACCTAACTCATTAGTTGCATTGCTTGCAAGGCTTATAGTGATGTGCATTACCGAGAGGGCCTAGAGATACCTCTCCGACAATCAGAGTGACAAATCCTAGTCTCGATCTATGCCAACTCAACAAGTACCATTGGAGACACCTGTAGAGAACCTTTATAATCACCCAGTTACATTGTGACGTTTGGTAGCACACAAAGTGTTCCTCTGGCAATCGGGAGTTGCATAATCTCATAGTCATAGGAACATGTATAAGTCATGAAGAAAGCAATAGAAGTAAACTAAATGATCATGTGCTAAGCTAATGGAATGGGTCATGTCAATCACATCATTCTCTAATGATGTCATCCCTTTAATCAAATGACAACTCATGCCTATGGTTAGGAAACATAACCATCATTGATTCAACAAGCTAGTCAAGTAGAGGCATACTAGTGACAATCTGTTTGTCTATATATTCACACATGTATTATGTTTCTGGTTAATACAATTCTAGCATGAATAATAAACATTTATCATGAAATAAGGAAATAAATAATAACTTTATTATTGCCTCTAGGGCATATTTCCTTCAGTCTCCCACTTGCACTAGAGTCAATAATCTAGATTACACAATAATGATTCTAACACCCATGGAGTCTTGGTGCTGATCATGTTTTGCTCGTGAGAGAGGCTTAGTCAATGGGTCTGCAACATTCATATCCGGATGTATCTTGCAAATATCTATGTCTCCCACCTGGACTTGATCGCGGATGGAATTGAAGCGTCTCTTGATGTGTTTTGGTTCTATAGTGAAATCTGGATTCCTTTGCCAAGGCAATTGCACCAGTATTGTCACAAAAGATTTTCATTGGACCCGATGCACTAGGTATAACACCTAGATCGGATATGAACTTCATCCAGACTACTTCATTTGCTACTTCTGAAGCATCTGTGTACTCTGCTTCACACGTAGATCCCGCCACAACACTTTGTTTAGAACTGCTCCAACTGACAGCTCCACCTTTCAATATAAACACTTATCCGGTTTGCGATTTAGAATCATCCGGATCAGTATCAAAGCTTGCATCGATGTAACCATTGACGACAAGCTCTTTGTCACCTCCATAAACGAGAAACACATCCTTAGTCCTTTTCAGGTATTTCAGGATGTTCTTGACTGCTGTCTAGTGATCCACTCATGGATTACTTTGGTACCTCCTGTGACGCCCCGAGACCGACGCGCCAGGTGTCTTCCAGTTATTCATTGTTGTTGCCTTGTCATTTGCTTGTGTGTCGCATCTTGCCATGCCATCATCCGCATCGCATCTGCATGTTTTCAAAACTTGCATCCATCCGGGTCGCGCAGTTTCCTTCCGTTGTCCGTTCTGAGCCCAGACACACTCGCACGCGCCCGTGGCACATCCAAGATAGTATTTTATAAGTGGCCGGAAAATGTTCTCGGTATGGGTTGAAAGTTGGCATGCGGTGTTGTTATGTTGTGAGTAGGTCGCCTTCCAAGTTTCATCGCATTCGGAGTTCGTTTGATGCCCCAACGGATATCTATCGCGGCAATATAGTCGGTCTAACGTCGGACGTTTTCGGTCTCCGGAAACAGTTGCCGGGCTGCACTCTTTCCCTCTCATCTCAGCCCAACCTCCTCTTCACAGTCCACTAGGCCTAATCTACCCCCCCTCTTTGCACAGTGCATCGACCCCTCGTGCATGTCCGAAACTTTCCCGAACCCGACCCGCTCTGTCGTTACCATTGGATCCGGATCATCCCCTAACATCTATAAAATATCTCCGTTTTTCTTTTTGGACTCCCCTAGGCTATTCTTTCTTGACCGTCCGATCTCGATCGGGTGATCCAAATTCCCCTCATTTCACCTATTTATATACCTAATCTAGTCTAACCCTAAAATCTAGGAGATGTGTCCCGTCGCCCGCCGCCGCTTTCCAAATCCCCCTCGGGATCTTCCCCTGCCCGATCCACTCAACCAGCGCCCGAGCCTCCACCTCTCGATCCAACCTCTCATCTGCCCAAGCGCCGAGGGCACCCATCCTCGCACCGGTGGCCGCCGGCTAGCAGCAGCAGCCCCGCACGCTGCCCGAGCCTCCCCTGCATCCTCGTCATTGTTCGCACCTCCCGCACATGAGGCCCCAAGTCCCTCCAGCTCAACCCCATCCGCCGAGCTCCCTGCCGCGCCGAAGTCCCGCCGCTTCCCTCGTCTGCGTCGACTACCCCAAGCTCAACCTCGTCTGCTCCATTCCATCGCCTACACTCCAAGTTCCCGCCGCCTACTTCTTCTTCGACCGGCCACGGAACCGCCTGCGCTGAGGTCTAGCCGGATCTGGACGCCGGTGCCCCGTCCCGGACCTCCTGCGATGCCCACCGTCGGAGCTCCTCCTTGCCCGCGCCTGGAGGACGCCGAGCTGTCGACACACCTCCCCAACCCTCTGCATCACCTGGATCCGGCTGGGTCCATGCCTCCCCTGCCGCCGGCGCCGCCACGTCCTGCTGCAGCCACCTCGTCTCGCGACGTCGACCTGCTGCCAGCGCCTGCTGGCTTCCTCTGCTTCGAGTGACAGGTCGAGGCCAGCACCAAGAACCGCTCGATCCGCTGCCTGCGTTGACCACGCCCCTCGACCGCACGCGCACAGACCGGCCTCGCCTGCCTAGATCCGCGGCTGGGCCACTTCTTGCACCAAGGCCAGCGCCACCTCTTTCCTGCAGCCCACAGAGCCGGCCCAGTTGCTGTTGGCCCAGCATGAGCAGTTCCCCGCAGCCCAGTCCGCCTCAGTTTCAGCCCATCTCTTGTTTTTTTTTGTTCTACGAATTTGTCCTTTTATCCAGAGTTTACGGTTTTACAGAAAAACCCCTAGTCTTCATGCATATAATAACTTATGATTAATGCATCATATGTAATGACTTCATATATGAAATATGACTAGAATTTCATCTAGTTTAATAATATCCAACTTTCATCCATGTTTAAAATGCTTGAACTACTATTTGCATTATTTTGCTCTTATGCCATGTAAAAATGCTTTAATTCATAACTAAATAACCGTAGCTCCAAACTTAATAAACTTTATATGTAAATGGTGTAGAAAAATGCCTAGTTTAACATGGTGGCTTTACTTTGCATGTTTAACAACTCTAAAATATTGTTTAGGGCAGAACAGTGCCAAATCCATAAATTGCATATGAGGATTTTTTTGGAATTGTTGTTTGTTGTTCCGTCCTCATTTAAACTTGACTAGATAGTTAGTTTTCATATGCTTCACCTCTTGCCATGTTTAACAACATTTAATATTGTTGGGTACCTAAACAAGAGAGAACTAAATAAGTCGGTGGTGTTTTGTCAATAATATGCAACTAGTTGCATATTGACCTCCACTTAACTTGTAGTGTTGCTTGTGCATTTTGCCATGCCATGCCTCATTAAACCGGACATGCATCATACTTGATTGGGCATCATGCCATGATTATGTGATGGTTGTTTACTATGTTGTTTGCTTCTTTCCGGTGTTGCTTCTTCGGGTTAGTTCCGATAACGTCGCGTTTGTGAGGATTTGTTCGACTACGTCCAGTTGTCTTCGTCATGGACTCGTTCTTCTTCCTTGCGGGATTTCAGGCAAGATGACCATACCCTCGAAATCACTTCTATCTTTGCTTGCTAGTTGCTTGCTCTTTTACTATGCCGCGATACCTACCACTTGCTATATCATGCCTCCCATATTGCCATGTCAAGCCTCTAACCCACCTTGTCCTAGCAAACCGTTGTTTGGCTATGTTACCGCTTTGCTCAGCCCCTCTTATAGCGTTGTTAGTTGCAGGTGAAGATGAAGTTTGTTCCTTGTTGGAACTTGGATATTTGTTGGGATATCATTATTATATCTTGTTTACCTTAAAGCACCTATATACTTGGTAAAGGGTGGAAGGCTCGGCCTTATGCCTGGTGTTTTGTTCCACTCTTGCCGCCCTAGTTTCCATCATACCGGTTTTATGTTCCTTGATTTTGCGTTCCTTACGCGGTTGGGTTATAACGGGAACCCCTTGACAGTTCGCCTTGAATAAAACTCCTCCAGCAAGGCCCAACCTTGGTTTTACCATTTGCCACCTAAGCCTTTTTCCCTTGGGTTCTGCAAACTCAAGGGTCATCTTTATTTTAAGCCTCCAGGCCAGTGCTTCTCTAAGTGTTGGTCCGAAACGGGCATCTTGCGAGGCCACCTCGGGGAAACTTGAGGGTTGGTTTTACTCGTAGCTTGACCTGTCCGGTGTTGCCCTGAGAATGAGATATGTGCAGCTCCTATCGGGATTGTCGGTGCATCGAGCGGCTTTGCTGGTCTTGTTTTACCATTGTCGAAAATGTCTTGTAACCGGGATTCCGAGTCTGATCGGGTCCTCCTGGGAGAAGGAATATCCTTCATTGACTGTGTGAGCTTGTGATGGGCTAAGTTGGGACACCCCTGTAGGGTTTTGAACTTTTGAAAGCCGTGCCCGCGGTTATGGGCTGATGGGAATTTGTTAATGTCCGATTGTAGAGAACTTGACACTTAACTTAATTAAAATGCATCAACCGCGTGTGTAGCCGTGATGGTCTCTTCTCAGCGGAGTCCGGGAAGTGAAAACGGTTCTTGTGTTATGCTTGAAAGTAAGTAGTTTCAGGATCACTTCTTGATCTTTATACCTTATCGACCGTGCTTTGCTTCTCTTCTCGCTCTCATTTGCGTAAGTTAGCCACCATATATGCTAGTGCTTGCTGCAGCTCCACCTCACTACCTTTTCCTACCTATAAGCTTAAATAGTCTTGATCACGAGGGTGTGAGATTGCTGAGTCCCCATGACTCATAGATTTACTTCCAAAACCAGTTGCAAGTGCCGATGAAACCAGTGCAGGTGACGCAACCCAGCTCAGATGGGAGGTCGATGAAGATTGTGTTTGTTGTGTCGTTTTCGTTTCTAGTTGATCAGTAGTGGAGCCCAGTCGGGGCGATCGGGGATCTAAGCATTAGGGGTGGTCTTCTTTTATTTTGGTTCCGTAGTCGGACCTTGATTGTATTCTAGATGATGTAATGCTATATTTATGTATTGTGTGAAGTGGCGATTGTAAGCTAACTCTTTATCCCTTTCTTATTCAGTACATGGGATGTGTAAAGATTACCCCTCTTGCGACATGCCTACTATGCGGTTATGCCTCTAAGTCATGCTCTGACACGTGGGAGATATAGCCGCATCGTGGGTGTTACAAGTTGGTAATCAGAGCCTTCCCCGACTTAGGAGCCCCTTGCTTGATCGAATTGTTGGCGTTGTTGAGTCTAGAAAAATATTTTGATTCTTATAGGATTATATATATCGGAGAGTAGGATTCTTTTTACTCCTCAGTCCCTTCGTCGCTCTGGTGAGGCCTCCTGACGTAGAGTTTTGACTATTCTCTCCTCAAATTTCACTAAATTTTTTTAGGATCACGCGGGTATCTTGGAATCGTTCCGATCGTTTTGTGACGAGAACATTGTTCTTGGTGCCTCCTGACATTTAGGGGTTGTGGCAGTGTCCCGGGGAGTTGAGCTCCGAGGTGTTGTCGTCACAATTTTATCGTTGTAGTTCTGGAATACCTGAGTTCGCTGACATTGAAAATCTCCTTTATGCAGTTGTTGGTGAGATAACCTCGACGCCACCCAGTACTGGGGCGGGAGTTCGGGAGTATTGCCATAACTCGTATAACGGATGCTTTTCGAAGGTTGAGGTAAATGATTTCCGAAGGTTTATTGGTTATGTGTTGAAGGATGGATACAACTGGATGTAGGAATTGTTAGTTTGGGTGAGATATTATGCTTCCCCTGTATCCCCAACACCTGATTGCATAACCAGAAAGTTTCGGGAGTTTATAAGTGGGAATTCAAGTAGCTCTTAGGATATCTTTCCGTCAGATGCATGATATGAGATTGGGGTTCGACGTCTAGTAGTCCGCCCATCCACGGTTGGTTTTACAGTGGTCTCGTTGTGTCTTAAAGAGTCCTTGGCTATGCTGACTCAGGGACGCTTCGTATGTCATGTGCACTTCCTTGTACATGATGGTGCTGTACGATCGAGCCCGTGTGGGCCCCACCACAAAAACTTTGGACGAAATCTCTATCATATGTTTGTTTCGGCTTATTTTCCAAGCCAATCCTTTGTTTTGTTTTTCAGTTGTGGTATTCGAGTTGCTTCGAAGTCAAATGTTGATTCCATACCTTTCCTAACCGGTGTTCTCATATGTCTATGTGAATAATAATCCTTCATGATAATCGAGTTTGTCATGTCAATTCTTTCCAACTGGTGTAATTCTCTTCAAGATGATCCGATCATTTCAACATCCGCAAGATCAACTCTAAGTATTCTCTACGGTGTTCGTTTCATCTGTCTTCAAATTGCCTTTGTTTTCCCGCCCTCCCACCCTTTTTCTTCTCCAAGGACTCAGACTTCTTAATCAAGTATCCATCTTATTGATGTGAAGTCTCTCCATTCTTTTCGGTCAATATTCTTATTCGGTGATTCTCATGAAGATGCTCTATAAGTTATCATTCTTTGTTCTCTTTTCTTCTCCGGTGGATTCAAGTCAAGCGTTGTTGATCTTATCCTTTCCTCTTTTCACAATGCTTTCTCATACCGGTGCACCTCTTAATCGCTCATCTCTCTCTATTCATATCCGAATTGCGGAGGATATCTCAGGAGATTCATGTTTTCATTCCTTATCTGTTCAAGATATCTCGAGGCTATTATCTATTTCAAGCCATCGGTCCAATATCTTTCAAGTAATCGTTCAACGGTGTCTATCTTGAGTGGGCCCTAACCCACAGGTCTTTTCCCAGGACCTTACCTGACTCTTCTTATTTTCTCGGAGTTACTCTCAAATTCTTTTCCAAGTTTGTCGTAAGAATGGATTATCATCAGTCATATGTATTTCTCCAAGATCGGTCAAATTCTTTTCATCATTGGCTCAACCTCTTCGCTTTTGATTCTCCCGGAGTGTCTAAACAATTCTTGATGGTGTTTCTCATCGTCATTCTCAGATTTGAAGACCGAAGAAGATTTTTCCTCCAAATCATATCCGTCCTCTTTAAGATTCATGGTTCTAGCTTTATGCCATCCCCTCATAATTGTTTTCGACTGTGAGAATGCTTTTCACCCTTCCGGAGCAATTCAGGAGTCCTTCAGTTTGTTTCTCCGGAGCCCATCATCTCAGAATTATTCATTCTCAGCTTTCAGCTCTCATTCTCTAAATTGTACTGGTGCATCATTCAAGTATTCTCTAATCAGCTCGTGATCTATTTGTTCTCATGTATCTAAATCCTAGCAAGTATCTTCGTTCATTTTCTAATTCTTCCAGTGCTTCTTTATCTTTTCTTTGTTCATTTTCAATTCATACGGTGGTTCGTTCAAGATCTCTCTTCCTTGGTTATCATAACAATTCATTTGTTGTTTCAATTCTACCGGCGGTTCATTGAAGTCCTTCTCAAGTTTGCGCCATATCTATCTTAATCCTTTCTACGAGATTAAGTTGTATGCAATCTATTGCTTGTCATCAATTTAATTGATGAAGGATAAGCATAATATAATTCTTATTCTTGTTTCACCCAAGTGATTAATTCTTTATTCTGGAGGTTCATCGAAAATTCTTGGTTTCAATTGCTCATCTTTCTTTTCCGGAGTTCCAAGTTTTCTCGGTTACATCGTCGCGAGCTCCATCTAAATCATTTCAAGTCTTCACCTTGTGTTTTCAACTTCTCTTTCCTTTCGTTTGATCATTCTTTTATTACCGGAGTTCTTCATGGAGGTTCTACATGATGGTTCATCAAGGATTTAATTCCTTCTCGAAGTGTTCATTGAGATTCTTTTCAGAGGAGCTCAAGAATTCTTCATCTTGCAATCCGAAGTGCAATTGTTCTCCCTTATCTTTTGAGGTGGTAATATATCATTCTTCATTCACAAGAATGAGGTATTTAAACCCATCACTTTCTTCTATGGAGTTATCTTGGTATAAATTTCACCCAAAGCCTTCCATTGGGAATGTTGCTCTTTCTGGTGATTATCTATGATCCAAGTTTTATCCTTATCACCTCGGTGGAAGAAGATTTCTATCTTTTTTCTAGCTCCCAATCAAATCTTTTCCGTGAGTGGCAAGTTGTCACCTCATAATTTTGAGATGTCTTCTATAAGTCCATATCAAACTTATCCTTTTTGTTGTTGGCTTTTCCAACAACTCCATTCCAGCATTTGTCGTAAGCATGCTCTCTCAAGATCTCGTTTTCCCTCCATTCATGCCATTCCATTCTTTCTTTTCTTCCAGAGGCATTGTGATGTTGCTCTTTTCTATCATCATCTCCAATGGTGAGGATTGTGTTCTTTGCGTGCTTATCCATTTAACCGGAGTGTTGTGCCCTCTACTAAAGTTCTTCCCATCGTATCTAGTCTTGCATCTCTTTTCAACCGGAGTGTTGTCCGAATTTGTTCTTCCTTGTTCCTCTTTCCCAACAGAGTGTTTTCAACTTAGATCATCTCCGTGGTATTCTTTTTTCCAAGTTGTTCAACATTTCAAGGTCTTTGGTTTCACTCGTTTGTCAAAGAAGCAACTTTGTTTTACCCCTTCCTTTTACCTCCGGTGCCATCCTAGATCTCGGGATGAGATCCTCTCGTAGTGGTGGAGTGTTGTGACGCCCCAAGACCGACGCGCCAGGTGACTTCCAGTTATTTGTTGTTGTTGCCTTGTCATTTGCTTGCGTGTCGCATCTTGCCATGTCATCATCCGCATTGCATCTACATGTTTTCAAAACTTGCATCCATCCGGGCTTCTCTGTTTCCTTCCGTTGTCCGTTCTGAGCCCAGACACACTCGCACGCGCCCGTGGCACGTCCGAAATAGTATTTTATAAGTGGCCAGAAAATATTCTCGGCATGGGTTGAAAGTTGGCATGTGGTGTTGTTATGTTGTGAGTAGGTCGCCTGCCAAGTTTCATCGCATTCGGAGTTCGTTTGATGCCCCAACGGATATCTATAGCGGCTATATAGTCGGTCTAACATCGGACGTTTTCGGTCTCCGGAAACAGTTGCTGGGCTGCACTCTTTCCCTCTCATCTCAGCCCAACCTCCTCTTCATAGCCCACTAGGCCTAACCTACCCCCCTCTTTGCACAGTGCATCGACCCCTCGCGCGTGTCCGAAACTTCCCTGAACCCGACCCGCTCTATCGTTACCATTGGATCCGGATCATCCCCTAACATCTATAAAATATCTCCGTTTTTCTTTTTGGAGTCCCCTAGGCTATTCTTTCTCGACCGTCCGATCTCGATCGGGTGATCCAAATTCCCGTCATTTCACCTATTTATATACCTAATCTAGTCTAACCCTAACATCTAGGAGATGTGTCCCGTCGCCTGCCGCCGCTTTCCAAACCCCCCTCGGGATCTCCCCCTGCCCGATCCACTCAACCAGCGCCCGAGCCTCCACCTCTCGATCCAACCTCTCCTCTGCCCAAGCGCCGAGGGCACCCGTCCTCACACCGGTGGCCACCGGCCAGCAGCAGCAGCCCCGCGCGCTGCCCGAGCCTCCCCTGCATCCTCGTTGTTGTTTGCGCCTCCCGCACCTGAGGCCCTGAGCCCCAACAGCTCAACCCCGTCCACCGAGCTCCCTGCCGCGCTGAAGTCCCGCCGCTTCCCTCGTCTGCGTCGACTGCCCCAAGCTCAACCTCGTCTGCTCCATTCCATCGCCTACACTCCAAGTTCCTGCCTCCTGCTTCTTCTTCGATCGGCCACGGAACCGCCTGCGCTGAGGTCTAGCCGGATCTGGACGCCGGTGCCCCGTCCCGGACCTCCTACGATGCCCGTCGCTAGAGCTCCTCCTTGCCCGTGCCTGGAGGACGCCAAGCTGTCGACGCACCTCCCCAACCCTCTGCATCGCCTGGATCTGGCTGGGTCCATGCCTCCCCTGCCGCCGGCGCCGCCAAGTCCTGCTGCAGCCGCCTCGCCCCGCGACATCGACCTGCTGCCAGCACCTGCTGGCTTCCTCTGCTTCGAGCGACAGGTCGAGGCCAGCGCCAAGAACCGCCCGATCCCCTGCCTGCGTTGACCACGCCCCTCGACCGCACGCGCACGGACCGGCCTCGCCTACCCAGATCCGCGCCTGGGCCGCTTCTTGCACCAAGGCCAGCGCCACCTCTTTCCTGCAGTCCACAGAGCCGGCCCAGTTACTGTTGGCCCAGCGTGAGCAGTTCCCCTCAGCCCAGTCCGCCTCAGTTTCAGCCCATCTCTTGTTTTTTTTCTGTTCTATGAATTTGTCCTTTTATCCAGAGTTTACGGTTTTACAGAAAAACCCCTAGTCTTCATGCATATAATAACTTATGATTAATGCATCATATGTAATGACTTTATATATGAAATATGACTAGAATTTCATCTAGTTTAATAATATCCAACTTTCATCCATGTTTAAAATGCTTAAACTGCTGTTTGCTTTATTTTGCTCTTATGCCATGCAAAAATGCTTTAATTCATAACTAAATAACCTAGCTCCAAACTTAATAAACTTTACATGTAAATGGGGTAGAAAATGCCTAGTTTAACATGGTGGCTTTACTTTGCATGTTTAACAACTCTAAAATATTGTTTAGGGCAGAACAGTGCCAAATCCATAAATTGCATATGAGGATTTTCCGGAATTGTTGTTTGTTGTTCCGGCCTCATTTAAACTTGACTAGATAGTTAGTTTTCATATGCTTCACCTCTTGCCATGTTTAACAACATTTAATATTGTTGGGTACCTAAACGAGAGAGAACTAAATAAGTCGGTGGTGTTTTGTCAATAATATGCAACTCGTTGCATATTGACCTCCACTTAACTTGTAGTGTTGCTTGTGCATTTTTCCATGCCATGCCTCATTAACCAGACATGCATCATACTTGATTGTGCATCATGCCATGATTATGTGATGGTTGTTTACTATGTTGTTTGCTTCTTTCCGGTGTTGCTTCTTCGGGTTAGTTCCGATAACGTCGCGTTTGTGAGGATTCGTTCGACTACGTCCGGTTGTCTTCTTCATGGACTTGTTCTTCTTCCTTGCGGGATTTCAGGCAAGATGACCATACCCTCGAAATCACTTCTATCTTTGCTTGCTAGTTGCTTGCTCTTTTGCTATGCCGCGATACCTACCACTTGCTATATCATGCCTCACATATTGCCATGTCAAGCCTCTAACCCACCTTGTCCTAGCAAACCGTTGTTTGGCTATGTTACCGCTTTGCTTAGCCCCTCTTATAGCGTTGTTAGTTGCAGGTGAAGGTGAAGTTTGTTCCTTGTTGGAACTTAGATATTTGTTGGGATATCAATATTATATCTTGTTTACCTTAATGCACCTATATACTTGGTAAAGGGTGGAAGGCTCTGCCTTATGCCTGGTGTTCTGTTCCACTCTTGTCGCCCTAGTTTCCGTCATACCGGTGTTATGTTCCATGATTTTGCGTTCCTTACGCGGTTGGGTTATAATGGGAACCCCTTGACAGTTCGCCTTGAATAAAACTCCTCCAGCAAGGCCCAACCTTGGTTTTACCATTTGCCACCTAAGCCTTTTTCCCTTGGGTTCTGCAGACTCAAGGGTCATCTTTATTTTAACCCCCCGGGCCAGTGCTTCTCTAAGTGTTGGTCCGAAACGGGTAGCCTGCGGGGCCATCTCGGGGAAACTTGAGGGTTGGTTTTACTCGTAGCTTGACCTATCCGGTGTTGCCCTGAGAACGAGATATGTGCAGCTCCTATCGGGATTTTCGGTGCATCAGGCGGCTTTGCTGGTCTTGTTTTACCATTGTCGAAATGTCTTGTAACCGGGATTCTGAGTCTGATCGGGTCTTCCTGGGAGAAGGAATATCCTTCGTTGACCGTGAGAGCTTGTGATGGGCTAAGTTGGGACACCCCTGTAGGGTTTTGAACTTTTGAAAGCCGTGCCCGCGGTTATGGGCTGATGGGAATTTGTTAATGTCCGGTTGTAGAGAACTTGACACTTAACTTAATTAAAATGCATCAACCGCGTGTGTAGCCGTGATGGTCTCTTCTCGGCAGAGTCCGGGAAGTGAACACGATTCTTGTATTATGCTTGAAAGTAAGTAGTTTCAGGATCACTTCTTGATCTTTATAGCTTATCGACCGTGCTTTGCTTCTCTTCTTGCTCTCATTTGCGTAAGTTAGCTACCATATATGCTAGTTCTTGCTGCAGCTGCACCTCACCACCTTTTCCTACCTATAAGCTTAAATAGTCTTGATCGCGAGGGTGTGAGATTGCTGAGTCCCCGTGACTCATAGATTTACTTCCAAAACTAGTTGCAGGTGCCGATGAAACCAGTGCAGGTGACGCAACCTAGCTCAGATGGGAGCTCGATGAAGATCGTGTTTGTTGTGTCATTTTCATTTCCTGTTGATCAGTAGTGGAGCCTAGTCGGGGCGATCGGGGATCTAAGCATCATGGGTGGTCTTCTTTTATTTTGGTTCTGTAGTCGGACCTTGATTGTATTCTAGATGATGTAATGCTATATTTATGTATTGTGTGAAGTGGCAATTGTAAGCCGACTCTTTATCCCTTTCTTATTCAGTATATGGGATGTGTAAAGATTACCCCTCTTGCGACATGCCTACTATGCGGTTATGCCTCTAAGTCGTGCTTCGACATGTGGGAGATATAGCCCCATCGTGGGTGTTACACCTCCCTGCTAAACTAATAGCAAGGCACACATCAGGTCTGGTACATAGCGTTGTATACATGATAGAGCCTATGGCTGAAGCATAGGGAACACTTTTCATTTTCTCTCTATCTTCTGTAGTGGTCGGGCATTGAGCCTTACTCAACTTCACACCTTGTAGCATAGGCAAGAACCCTTTCTTAGCTTGATCCATTTTGAACTTCTTCAAAACTTTATCAAGGTATGTGTTTTGTGAAAGTCCAATTAAGTGTCTTGATCTATCTCTATAGATCTTGATGCCCAATATATAAGCAGCTTCACCGAGGTCTTTCATTGAAAAAATCTTATTCAAGTATCCTTTTATGCTATCCAGAAATTTTATATCATTTCCAATAAACAATATGTCATCCACATATAATATTAGAAATGCTACAAAGCTCCCACTCAATTTCTTGTAAATGCAGGCTTCTCCAAAAGTCTGTATAAAACCATATGCTTTGATCACCCTATCAAAACGTTTATTCCAACTCCGAGAGGCTTGCACCAGTCCATAAATGGATCGCTGGAGCTTGCACACTTTGTTAGTACCCTTTGGATCGATAAAACCTTTAGGTTGCATCATATACAACTCTTCTTCCAGAAATCCATTCAGGAATGCAGTCTTGACATCCATTTGCCAAATTTCATAATGATAAAATGCGGCAATTGCTAACATGATTCGGACAGACTTAAGAATCGCTATGGGTGAGAAGGTCTCATCGTAGTCAACTCCTTGAACTTGCCAAAAACCTTTCGCAACAAGTCGAGCTTTGTAGACAGTAATGTTACCATCAGTGTCAGTCTTCTTCTTGAAGATCCATTTATTCTTGATGGCTTGCCAATCATCGGGCAAGTCAACCAAAGTCCACACTTTGTTCTCATACATGTATCCCATCTCAGATTTCATGGCTTTAAGCCATTTTTCGGAATCTGGGCTCATCATCGCTTCCTCATAGTTCGTAGGCTCGTCATGGTCAAGTAACATGACCTCCAGAACAGGATTACCGTGCCACTCTGGTGCGGATCTAACTCTGGTTGACCTACGTGGTTCAGTAGTAACTTGATCCAAAGTTTCATGATCAACATCATTAGCTTCCTCACTAATTGGTGTAGGTGTCATAGGAACCGGTTTCTATGATGAACTACTTTCCAATAAGGGAGCAGGTACAGTTACCTCATCAAGTTCTACTTTCCTCCCACTCACTTCTTTCAAGAGAAACTCCTTCTCTAGAAAGGATCCATTCTTAGCAACGAATGTCTTGCCTTTGGATCTCTGATAGAAGGTGTACCCAGCAGTTTCCTTTGGGTATCCTATGAAGACACATTTCTCCGATTTGGGTTCGAGCTTATCAGGTTGAAGCTTTTTCACATAAGCATCACAACCCCAAACTTTAAGAAACGACAACTTTGGTTTCTTGCCAAACCACAGTTCATAAGGCGTCGTCTCAACAGATTTTGATGGTGCCCTATTTAACATGAATGCAGCTGTCTCTAAAGCATAACCCCAAAACGATAGTGGTAAATTAGTAAGAGACATCATAGATCGCACCATATCTAGTAAAGTACGATTACGACGTTCGGACACACCATTACGCTGTGGTGTTCCAGGTGGCGTGAGGTGTGAAACTATTCCACATTGTTTCAAATGTAGACCAAACTCCTAACTCAAATAGTCTCCTCCACGATCAGAACGTAGAAACTTTATTTTCTTGTTACAATGATTTTCCACTTCACTCTGAATTTCTTTGAACTTTTCAAATGTTTCAGACTTATGTTTCATTAAGTAGATATACCCATATCTACATAAATCATCTGTGAAGGTGAGAAAATAACGATACCGCGAGCCTCACTATTCATTGGACCACATACATCAGTATGTATGATTTCCAACAAATCCGTTGCTCGCTCCATTGTTCCGGAGAATGGTGTTTTAGTCATCTTGACCATGAGGCATGGTTCGCAAGTACCAAGTGATTCCAGAAGTCCATCGGTATGGAGTTTCTTCATGCGCTTTACACCAATATGACCCAAACGGCAGTGCCACAAATAAGTTGCACTATCATTATCAACTCTACATCTTTTGGCTTCAACATTATGAATATGTGTATCACTATTATCGAGATTCAATACAAATAGACCACTCTTCAAGGGTGCATGACCATAAAAGATATTACTCATATAAATAGAACAACCATTATTCTCAGATTTAAATGAATAACAGTCTCGCATCGGACAAGATCCAGATATAATGTTCATGCTTAACGCTGGCACCAAATAACAATTATTCTTGTCTAAAACTAATCCCGAAAGTAGATGTAGAGGTAGCGTGCTGACGGCGATCACATCGACTTTGGAACCATTTCCCACGCGCATCGTCACCTCGTCCTTAGCCAGTCTTCACTTAATCCGTAGTCCCTGTTTCGAGTTGAAAATATTAGCAACATAACCAGTATCAAATACCCAGGTGCTACTGCGAGCTGTAGTAAGGTACACATCAATAACATGTATATCACATATACCTTTGTTCACCTTGCCATCCTTCTTATCCGCCAAATACTTGGGGCAATTCCGCTTCTAGTGACCAGTCCCTTTGCAGTAGAAGCACTCAGTCTCAGGCTTAGGTCCAGACTTGGGTTTCTTCTCTTGAGCAGCAACTTGTTTGCCGTTCTTCTTGAAGTTCCCTTTATTCTTCCCTTTACCCTTTTTCTTGAAACTGGTGGTCTTGTTGACCATCAACACTTGATGCTCCTTCTTGATTTCTACCTCCGCAGCCTTTAGCATTGCGAAGAGCTCGGGAATCGTCTTATCCATCCCTTGCATATTATAGTTCATCACGAAGCTCTTGTAGCTTGGTGGCAGTGATTGAAGAACTCTGTCAATGAACTATCACTGACAGAACTATTCTCCGCCATCTTGCAGCTGTAGAACTTATTGGAGACTTCATATCTCTCAATCTGGGCATTTGCTTGAAATATTAACTTCAACTCCTGGAACATCTCATATGCTCCATGACGTTCAAAACGTCGTTGAAGTCCTGGTTCTAAGCCGTAAAGCATGGCACACTGAACTATTGAGTAGTTACCAGCTTTGCTCTGCCAAACGTTCATAACATCTGGCGTTGCTACTACAATGGGTTTGGCACCTAGCGGTGCTTCCAGGACGTAATTCTTATGTGCAACAATGAGGATAATCCTTAAGTTACAGACCCAGTACGTGTAATTGCTACCATCATCTTTCAACTTTGCTTTCTCAAGGAACGCATTAAAATTCAATGGAACAACAACACGGGCCATCTATCTACAATAACATAGACAAGCAAAATACTATCAGGTACTAAGTTCATGATAAATTTAAGTTCAATTAATCATATTACTTAAGAACTCCCACTTAGATAGACATCCCTCTAATCATCTAAGTGATCACGTGATCCATATCAACTAAACCATAACCGATCATCACGTGAAATGGAGTAGTTTTCAATGGTGAACATCACTGTGTTGATCATATCTACTATATGATTCATGCTCGACCTTTCGGTCTCAGTGTTCCGAGGCCATGTCTGCATATGCTAGGCTCGTCAAGTTTAACCCGGCTGCATGTGTAAAACTGTCTTACACCCATTGTAGATGAACGTTGAGCTTATCACACCCGATCATCACGTGGTGTCTCGGCACGACAAACGTTGGCAACGGTGCATACTCAGGGAGAACACTTTTACCTTGAAATTTAGTGAGAGATCATCTTATAATGCTACCGTCAAACAAAGCAGAATAAGATGCATAAAGGATAAACATCACATGCAATCAATATAAGTGATATGATATGGCCATCATCATCTTGTGCCTTAGATCTTCATCTCCAAAGCACCGTCATGATCACCATCGTCACCGGCGCGACACCTTGATCTCCATCGCAGCATCGTTGTCGTCTCGCCAACTATTGCTTCTACGACTATTGCTACCGCTTAGTGATAAAGTAAAGCAATTATAGGGTGATTGCATTGCATACAATAAAGCGACAATCATATGGCTCCTGCCAGTTGTCGATAACTCTGTTACAAAACATGATCATCTAATACAATAAAATATAGCATCATGCCTTGACCATATCACATCACAACATGACCTGCAAAAACAAGTTAGACATCCTCTACTTTGTTGTTGCAAGTTTTACATGGCTACTACGGGCTGAGCAAGAACTGTTCTTACCTACGCATCAAAACCACAACGATAGTTTGTCAAGTTAGTGCTGTTTTAACCTTCTCAAGGACCGGGCGTAGCCACACTCGGTTCAACCAGAGTTGGAGAAACTGACACCCGCCAGCCACCTGTGTGCAAAGCACGTCGGTAGAACCAGTCTCACATAAGAGTACGTGTAATGTCGGTCCGGGCCGCTTCATCCAACAATATCGCCGAACCAAAGTATGACATGCTGGTAAGCCGTATGACTTGTATTGCCCACAACTCACTTGTGTTCTACTCATGCATATAACATCTACGCATAAACTTGGCTTGGATGCCACTATTGGGAAACGTAGTAATTTCAAAAAATTTCCTACACACACGCAAGATCATGGTGATGCATAGCAACAAGAGGGGAGAGTGCCGTCCACGTACCCTCGTAGACCATTAAGCGGAAGCCTTATAACAACACGGTAGATGTAGTCGTACGTCTTCACGATCCTCAGCACCGAACGTACGACACCTCCGCGTTCAGCACACGTTCAGCTCGGTGACGTCCCACGAACTCAAGATCCACTAGAGCTCGAGGAAGAGTTTCGTCAGCACGACGGTGTGGTGGCGATGTTGATGAAGCTACCGACGCAGGGCTTCGCCTAAGCACTGCTACGATATAACCGAGGTGGATTATGGTGGAGGGGGGCACCGCACACGGCTAAGAGATCAACAAATCAATTGGTGTGTCTTTGGGGTGCCCCCTGCCCCCGTATATAAAGGGGGAGGAGGAGAGGGCCGTCCAAGGGAGATGCGCGCCCAAGGGGGGGCAATCCTACTCCAAGTAGGTCTGTCCCCCTTCCTATTCCAAGAAGGAGAAGGGGGAAGGAGGAGGTGGAGGTAAGGAAGGAGAGGGGGGCCGCCGCCCCTTCCCCTTGTCCAATTTGGATTGGGGCAAGGGGGTCCGCGCGCCACCTTGCTACCTCTTGAGCACTGCGTTGGTTTTCCCTTCAAGAGGAAAGGGTGATGCAGCAAAGTAGCGTAAGTATTTCCCTCAGTTTTTGAGAACCAAGGTATAAATCCAGTAGGAGATCACACTCAAGTCCCACGCACCTACACAAACAAATAAGAACCTCACAACCAACGCGATAAAGGGGTTGTCAATCGCTTCACGGTCACTTACGAGAGTGAGATCTAATAGATATGATAAGATAATATTTTTGGTAATGATAAAGAGAAATAAATATGCAAAGTAAAATAAATGGCAAAGGAAATAACTAAGTATTGGAAGATTAATATGATGGAAGATAGACCCGGGGGCCATAGGTTTCACTAGTGGCTTCTCTCAAGAGCATACGTATTACTTTGGGTAAATGAATTACTATCGAGCAATTGATAGAATTGAACATAGTTATGAGAATATATAGGTATGATCATGTATATATAGGCATCACGTCCGACACAAGTAGACTGAAACGATTCTGCATCTACTACTATTACTCCACACATCGACCGCTATCTAGCATGCATCTAGAGTATTAAGTTCAAAGAACAGAGTAATGCTTTAAGTAAGATGACATGATGTAGAGGGATAAACTCATGCAATATGATATAAACCCCATCTTTTTATCCTCGATGGCAACAATACAATATGTGTCGGTTCCCATTCTGTCACTGGGATGAGTACCGCAAGATTGAACCCAAAGCTAAGCACTTCTCCCATTGCAAGAAAGATCAATCTAGTAGGCCAAACCAAACTGATAATTCGAAGAGACTTGCAAAGATATTAAATCATACATAAAAGAATTCAGAGGAGAATCAAATATTGTTCATAGATAAACTGGATCATAAACCCACAATTCATCGGATCTCGACAAACACACCGCAAAAGAAGATTACATCAAATAGATCTCCAAGAAGATCGAGGAGAACTTTGTATTGAGATCCAAAGGGAGAGAAGAAGCCATCTAGCTAATAACTATGGACCCGTAGGTCTGAAGCAAACTACTCACACATCATCGGAGAGGCCATGGAGTTGATGTAGAGGCCCGCCGTGATCAATGGCCCCTCCGGCGGAGCTTTGGAAAAGGCCCCAAGATGGGATCTCTCGGGTACAGAAGGTTGCGGCAGTGGAATTAGGTTTTCGTGGTGCTCCTGGATGTTTGGGGGTACGTGGATATATATAGGAGGAAGAAGTACGTCGGTGGAGCAACGGGGAGCCCATGAGGGTGGAGGGCGCGCCCGAGGGGGGGGGGGGGGGGGTAGGCGCGCCCCCTGCCTCGTGGCTTCCTCCGTTGTTTCTTGACGCCCACTCCAAGTCTCCTGGATCACGTTTGTTGAGAAAATCACGTTCCCGAAGGTTTCATTCCATTTGGACTCCGTTTGATATTCCTTTTTTCTTCGAAACCCTAAAATAGGCAAAAAACAACAATTTGGGCTGGGCCTCCAGTTAGCAGGTTAGTCCCAAAAATGATATAAAAGTGTAAAATAAAGCTCATTGACATCCAAGAAGGAATATCAATATGTTGGAGACATATCAAGCATCCCAAGCTTAATTCCTGCTCATCCTCGAGTAGATAAATGATAAAATAAGAATTTTTGATGTGCAATGCTTTCTAACATATTTCTCAATGTAATTTTTCTTTATTGTGGCATGAATGTTCAAATCCGAAAGATTCAAGATAAAAGTTTAATATTGACATAAAAATAATAATACTTCAACCATACTAACTAAGCAATTATGTCTTCTCAAAATAACATGGCCAAAGAAAGTTATCCCTACAAAATCATATAGTGTGGCTATGCTCTATCTTCACCACACAAAATATTTAAATCATGCACAACCTCGACGACAAGCCAAGCAATTGTTTCATACTTTTGATGTTCTCAAACTTTTTCAATCTTCACGCAATATATGAGTGTGAGCCATGGATATAGCACTATGGTGGAATAGAATGGTGGTTGTGGAGAAGACAAAAAGGAGAGGATAGTCTCACATCAACTAGGCGTATCAACGGGCTATGGAGATGCCCATTAACAGATATAAATGTGAGTGAGTAGGGATTGCCATGCAACGGATGCACTAGAGCTATAAGTATATGAAAGCTCAACAAAAGAAACTAAGTGGATGTGCATCCAACTTGCTTGCTTCACAAGACCTAGGGCATTTTGAGGAAGCCCATCATTGGGATATACAAGCCAAGTTTTATAATGAAAAATTCCCACTAGTATATGAAAGTGATGTCATTGGAGACTCTCTATATGAAGAACATGGTGCTACTTTGAAGCACAAGTGTGGAAAAAGGATAGTAGCATTGTCCCTTCTCTCTTTTTATCTCAATTTTTTTATTTGGGCCTTCTTTTTTTTGGCCTCTTTTAATTTTTTAATTTTTCGTCCAGAGTCTTATCCCGACTTGGGGGGGGGGGGAATCATAGTCTCCATCATCCTTTCCTCACTTGGGACAATGCTCTAATAATGATGATAATCACAATTTATTTACTTACAACTCAAGAATTACAACTCAATACTTAGAACAAAATATGACTCTATGTGAATGCCTCTGGCGGTGTATCGGGATGTGCAATGATGCATGAGTGACATGTGTGAAGAATTATGAACGGTGGCTTTGCCACGAATACGATGTCAACTACATGATCATGAAAGCAATGTGACAATGATGAAGCGTGTCATAATAACGGAACGGTGGAAAGTTGCATGGCAATATATCTCGGAATGGCTATGGAAATGCCATTATAGGTAGGTATGGTGGCTGTTTTGAGGAAGGTGTATGGTGGGTTTATGGTACCAGTGAAAGTTGCATGATACTAGAGAGGCTAGCAATGGTGGAAGGGTGAGAGTGCATATAATCCATGGACTCAACATTAGTCATAAAGAACTCACATACTTATTGCAAAAATCTACAAGTTATCAAAGCAAAGTATTACATGCATGCTCCTAGGGGGATAGATTGGTAGGAAAAGACCATCGCTCGTCCCCGACCGCCACTCATAAGGAAGACAATCAATAAATAAATCATGCTCCGACTTCATCACATAACGGCTCACCATACGTGCATGCTACGGGAACCACAAACTTCAACACAAGTATTTCTCAAATTCACAACTACTCAACTAGCATGACTCTAATATTACCATCTCCATATCTCAAAAAAATTATCAAGTATCAAATTCTCATAGTATTCAATGCACTTATATGAAATATTATAGCAAATTTCCATGTTGTTCTAAAGGACTCTCAAAATAATATAAGTGAAGCATGAGAGAACAATAATTTCTATAAAAAAATCCACCACCGTGCTCTAAAAGATATAAGTGAAGTGCTAGAGCAAAAACTATATAGCTCAAAAGATATAAGTGAAGCACATAGAGTATTCTAATAAATTTCAAATCATGTGAGTCTCTCTCAAAAGGTGTGTACAGCAAGGATGATTGTGGTAAACTAAAAACCAAAGACTCAAATCATACAAGACGCTCCAAGCAAAACACATATCATGTGGTGAATAACAATATAGCTCCAAGTAAAGTTACCGATAGACGAAGACGAAAGAGGGGATGCCTTCCGGGGAATCCCCAAGCTTAGGCTTTTTGGTGTCCTTGAATTTTATCTTGGGGTGCCATGGGAATCCCCAAGCTTAGGCTCTTGTCACTCTTTGTTCCATAATCCATCAAATCTTTACCCAAAACTTGAAAACTTCACAACACAAAACTCAAAATAGAAAATCTCGCGAGCTCCGTTAGCGAAAGAAAACAAAACATCAAGGTACTGTAATGAACTCATTATTTATTTATATTGGTTTTAAACCTACTTTATTCCAAATTATCTATGGTTTATAAACTCTTTTACTAGCCATAGATTCATCAAAATAGGCAAACAACACAAGATAACAGAATCTGTCAAAAACAGAACAGTCTGTAGTAATCTGTAGCTAACGCAACTTATGGAACCCCAAAAATTCTAAAATAAATTGCTGGACGTGAGTAATTTATATATAAATCATATGAAAAAATAATTAACAAAATATCACTTTCCAAAAAAAATGGCAGTGATTCTCGTGAGCACTAAAGTTTCTGTTTTTTATAGCAAGATCAAAAAGACTTCCCCCAAGTCTTCCCAACGGTTCTACTTGGCACAAACACTAATTAAACACAAAAAACACAACCAAAACAGAGTCTAGATAAATTATTTATTAATAAACAGGAGCAAAAAGCAAGGAATAAAAATAAAATTTTGTTGCCTCCCAACAAGCGCTATCGTTTAACGCCCCTAGCTAGGCATAAAAGCGAAGATAGATCTAGGTATTGCCATCTTTGGTAGGTAATTCTTCAATGGAACGCCTATAACTCTTAGGAGTTTCTTCCCTTTTATTAATTATCAAACTCCTAGGCACAAAATCAAGAAAATCATTTGTAGCAAACGGTTCCTTAATGATAGCAAAAAGATTTGGATGAACACTTATTGATTTTAAATCCGCAGTTTCCTTACTAGAGGATTCACCCTTATTTCTAGGAACATAAACAAGCTTGGCAATTTTAGTAGAAGGATTCGGAGTATTTTTAACGGAAGAAAAAGCGGACCCCAAGTTGGTGATAATTCCCTCAAGTTTATCGATTCTAGTAGAATCTTGATCTATTCTTTCATTAACTATGGGTTCTTTTTCCTTAAAAATTTTCAGAGTAACTCCCACCTTAGATCCATATTGGTTAATTTGGTTGTGGATATTTTTATCCAAATTCTCAATCAAATCTACAGTAGCAACTTTATCCTCAATAATTTCAAGCCTTTGCATCACATGTTCCAAAGTTAACATAGTTCCATTAACCAAAAGAGGTGGGGGCCAAACAAATTTATCATACCATTATAAGAATTAAAAGTATGGCTACCCAAGAAATTTCCTCCGGTAATGGTATCAACAATATATCTATTCCAAGGGTGATGCCTACATAAAAATTGCAAAGAAGAACGAAAGTAGATTGCTTCCTAGTAGATCTATTTTGCGCATTGCAAATTCTGTATCAAGCATCTTTTAGATTGTCTCCCTCCCTGTCGGTGTCAAAACCGGCGGATCTCGGGTAGGGGGTCCCGAACTATGTGTCTAGGCGGATGGTAATAGGAGACAAGGGACACGATGTTTTTACCCAGGTCCGGGCCCTCTCGATGGAGGTAAAACCCTACTCCTGCTTGATTAATATTGATGATATGGGTAGTACAAGAGTAGATCTACCACGAGATCAAGGAGGCTAAACCCTAGAAGCTAGCCTATGGTATGATTGTTGTTCCTACGGACTAAAACCCTCCGGTTTATATAGACACCGGAGAGGGCTAGGGTTACACAGAGTCAGTTACAATGGTAGGAGATCTACTTATCCGTATCGCCAAGCATGCCTTCCATGCCAAGGAAAGTCCCTTCCGGACACGGGACGAAGTCTTCAATCTTGTATCTTCATAGTCTAGGAGTTCGGCAGAAGGTATAGTCCGGCTATCCGGACACCCCCTAATCCAGGACTCCCTCAGTAGCCCCTGAACCAGGCTTCAATGACGACGAGTCCGGCGTGCAGATTGTCTTTGGCATTGCAAGGCGGGTTCCTCCTCCAAGCACTTCATAGAAGGTTTTCGAACACAAGGATAGTGTCCGGCTCTGCAAAATAAGTTTCCACATATTGCCATAGAGAGAGTAACATTTACACAAATCTAATCTACTGACGTATTCCGTAGCGTGACATCACACCACATCCAAGCCCTTATTCGAATCGTTTTTACTGTCCCACATCAGCGTGTTTAGCGAGGCGATTTCCTTGGCATGTCTTGTCAAAGCAGAGATCGTGTCCCCTTCATTTATGGGATTCTCATCAATACAGACGTGGGTAACCCAGTCGTACCCGTTGGTATGTTTTCTCGATCAAAGGCGAGTCCCAAATGGTCGCGGGAGGGCCCTTGTATTCAACCTCTTATAAAGAGACCAAGGCCTTACTTAGGGATGGCAATGGGGACAATCCCCTATGGGGATACCTACAACATCCCCATCCCCATCTATTCCCTATCATCCCATCCCCATCCCCATTTACATGACTGGGGATAAAATTTCCCCATACCCATGCCCCACTGGGGAACGGGGCCCCATTAGGGTCCCCATCGCCATAAACAAATACTCATATACATAATATGACACCCTATAATCAACATAAATAAATGGTGTTGTCCTTGTCCTGCTAATGCCTATCTAGGTCGTACTTACTTCTTGGTCATGGTGGGAGCTGAGGTGAGAACGTGAGATAGGTTTAAGGTTTTTTTCAGAGCTTTTTTGTTTTCGCAAGTTTGTTTGTGAATATTTTAAGGTTGACTATTGTGTCACAGTTACTAACTGGGTCCCCAATGGGTATTGGGTCTGGGGAATAGGATATCGTCCCCATCCCCATTGTACCCTATGGGGAATAAATTAGTTTTGTAAATATCCCCATGGGGATGTTTTTCGCCCATCCCCACCCCCTAATAGATGAAATCCCCATGGGTTTGGCGGGTATGGGGCCCCATTGACATCCCTAGCCTTACTCCTTTCTTTCAATCTCAAACGAATTCGCCCTTCGCCTCGAGTTCCAACACCCAAGGCTCCAGATTTCAGGCGCTTCGGACCTTCGACAATGTCCGGTTCCGACCTTCGAGGCCGATGGATGCTCTCCTCCGTCACGGAGGAGGACGTGCTGAAGTTGAGAGAGGCCAGGTTCTTGACCGGTGAAATCTCGCATAGGCTGCCTGCTCAAGGGCAGGTCATTCCCACTCCCAAGCCTGGTGAGAGTGTGGTGTTCATGTCTCACTTCCTTCGGGGGCTAGGCTTCCCGACGGATCTCTTCGTGAGGGGGCTCATGTTTTATTATGGGCTGGAATTTCACGACTTAGCTCCGGAGTCCATCCTCCATATTTCCTCATTCATCGCCGTGTGTGAAGCCTTCCTCCGTATTACTCATCACTTTGGACTATGGCTCAAGACCTTCAAAGTAGAGCCGAAGATGATCGAGGGACGGCACGCGGAGTGCGGAGGTGCTTTTATAAGCAAGAATACTGGTGCTCCATGGCCCGAGGGATCTTTTCGAGAGGAGTCCAGCTCATGGCAACGAGAGTGGTTTTACATCACCGCTCCCAGGGGCACCAAGTGGGTGGCGCCACCTGCCTTTCGCTCGGGTCCCCCACCACAGCTAGTGTCATGGGTCAATAAAGGACTAGACTGGGGGCCATCCAAGGACGTGCCCTTATTGCAGGGCCGCATTCAAGATCTCCTAGAAAGAGATATCAGTCTGGTCATGGTGACACAGGTTATGCTGATTCGCCGAGCTCTGCCCTGCAAACGTCGCCCCCTCCGCCTGTGGGAGTTCAATCCGGAGGGACCATGAGCTCTCCAACATTTTATGGGCGCGACGCCCGTGGAAATGTACAAATTGTTCTTCGGATCACAAGCAATGTGTCCGGACTTGACTGAGGACGCAGGTCTGAGCTGCAACCGCCTGGATACTCAAGTAAGTAGCCCTGTGCCCGGACTCGCAATCCGCATATTTATCATAAAATTGCCCTTAAAAGAGCTGCCCTTTAAACAGGAGTGGATAGCGAAAGCAAAGCTAATCAGGTGTCCGCCCCCCCTCCCCGAGACCACGTCGGATCCTGTGCTAGTCAGGATGTTGGAGGTTGTGCCTTGGGAGGAAAGCGAGGGAGGGGACAAGGAAGCTACGGCCTCCTCGAAGGAGGCTGTTTGGAAGGGAGGAATCGAAAATTCCTCTCCTCAGGGGAAGAAGAGGACCGCCTCTGAAGACCCGGAGACCATGGCCTCAAAGCGGGGGAAGAAATCTTCGTCAGAGGGTCCTGCGCCGGGGGATACTTCGGCCGAATTATGCCCTCAAGGGGATCAGCCCTCCACCGAGCCGTAAGTAGAGAGGAATTTTTCTTTTTTGAGATAAATCCTTGCGTTATATCTGAGAAGAGTAATCGAAAATTTACCTTGTAGCTCGGACCTTAGCCCTTTTCAGCAGAGCTCGTCTTCGGGGGATCTTCTTCCAGAGATGATGGAGCGCGGAACGCCTCCCCTTGCCGTACCGCGTTGCGAGGCAAGCGACCCTGAGGTATCGTCGCGGAGGGTTTCTCCGAATCCAGCAGGGCCGGAAGGTAATCACATGCCCCCCAAAGCCCTCCGCGTCCGGCCTTCGAAAAGGGCCATCGGACGAGTCTGGCACCGTCTGGTGCGCGGTCGGAGGAGCTAAAGGATCTGCTAGGGCGAGCATCTATCTCAGAGGAGCACCGTGCATTGATGGGTACGGTGATTGAGAGGATTTCATCTGTGGAGAGCGGATTGCACGAGGCCGTCAGGAGTTTACTGATAGGTTTTGAGGTACGTGAAATAATGTACCCTTTTTGGACAGTTGCGCATAAATAAGATGCGCCCTGTGTAGATAGTAGCCCCTGAGACTCTGTGCGTTGTCAAAAGTGACGGCGCGCAGAGAATCATAATCCCAGGTCTAATATGCCTCCTTCATAGGTAGGTGGCAAAGTGTCGGGTGGCCAGCCGGACTGATGAATTTGCCAAGCTAAAGCGGCAACTTGATGTGGCAGATGCCGACATCGCACTTGTCAACAAGCGGCTTGACGAGGCACAAGGTATGTAATTACTCCGGCGACACATGGTAAGAGGAGCTTTATGCTAGTATCTTACAATGTGTGTGCTTGATGCAGATGGTGCTGCTGCCATGGAGAATCTTTGGGCGGAACTTGCCCGAGCCAAGGAGGAAGCCAGGAAAAGTGATGTAGCTGCCGGAAAGGCAATTGAAGAGCTAAAAGCCAAACAGGCTGCTCACTGCCGAAGCAAGAAGGAAATGTCCGAGATGGCTGTGAAGCTGAAGAGCGCTGCTGACCCTTGCAAGCTTCTTGAAAAAGAAGATCAGGCGGAACAGACGGACCTGGAGAAGGCTGTTGCCGATGCCAAGGATGCTCGCTCTGTGACGAGAGCTATGAAGGAGGAGCTGCGTCAGGCCGGAGAGATCGCGGCTGGAAAGCCATTTATGCTACAGAGGAATTTCTGTGATCCTAAACATGCTCCGTTAGACCGGATGTGGAGTACGGCGGACACCTATCTGGATTTGGCAGCGAGTGCCGCAGATGCGGCCGAACACTTCCGAGATCAAGAAGATCGCAAAGTTGAAAAGCTCTTTTGGTCGCAGTTCCACAATCTGGAGCATCCACTCTCATTAGCCGATCGTTTGGCCGAATGGGTCGAGTTAAATAGGTTGTCCGAACTCGCCATGAAGTATGTCATGAGTCATCTGTGGCCAGAGAGGCCAGAGCCGAAAAGTTATTTCAACTTGGTGCAGCAGTTCCTTGGTGCGGCGCCGCATATCAATGCGATGAAGAGGTCAGCGTGCATAGAGGGTGCGCGGATGGCTCTTGCCAGTGTCAAGACATACTGGGCGGAAATGGAGGCCACCGCTGTTGCATCCCCAGACTCGGATGGAAGCCGAGTACCTGCCGAGCACTATTTTCAGGAAGTTCTACAAGGCGCTCGTTTAATAGAGACGCAGTGCTCGAAGGATACTATATTCGAATAGCATATATTATTGTAAAACAATATTTTGATAAATTGTAGAAGCTTTTTATACTTGTGCCTGCAAGTATTATAATACCTCCTGTGCGGCCGTTCAACGTATATGTATATATAATCTGAAAGATGGCAGTCGTCGGCTTCAGCCCCCACGCACATAATGCGGGGGTGTTTGCAGAAGGCGCATTTTCACACTTGATCCAACGTCTTGGTCCTACAAAGGAGGTGATAGCGCAGCGAACTAGGCAATCAGACTATGATGCTTTATCACTTCCACTTAGCCATAGGAGTTTGACAGTGAGGCTACTTATATAGCCCCTGGTGGCGCCTGCGCTCGCCCGAACTCGGGGCGCGTATGTGCCTGGCCGGGAAGCGGCCCTTCGTTAATGCGGAGGAATCCTAAAGATTTCGGTAAGTCATCGAGTGGTTGACCAGTCTCACGCTATATCATGACAGTCAGTTTTTGGCTTTCTCTACTGAGGTGCTCGCCTGGCCGAACCGGGGCACAATCGCAAGGTAGCAAAACATAGGAGCCAGGCAAACCCAACATTTGACCAAAGACATGATTCGGAGCTGATGCATATAAGGCCAAACTCGCGACGCTGAACACTCCCTAAGGTATTCGGTCTTTATGAGGGCGGGCGGGATAACGCCCTTAGTAATAAGCCCCTAGTGTCCAGGTATGCGCAAAACTCTGACGTGGCCACATGCCAAAACGCCAGCCTCCTCCTTGGTTATTCCAAGAAACCAGGGGATGTGTATCAACAAGAGACAGTAAAAAAGGTTTATGCAGGGTCTTAATCTGAAAAGAATCCTTGGAACGGGTCCCTGCTGCACGTCTGCGCCTGTGTCTCCATTGTGCCGTATCCTGGACGGGCGTAGCACGGTGTTCATCTATAAAAGAGAGGAACTTAGTTGAAGAAAGATCATGCCGAACATGAGCTATACTAAATAAACAAAGTATAAATCGAAATGGGTAAAATTGAGCTTTATTGTCTCTTGTTTTATATGCGCGGAGCCCCTAGTACAGGGGTATACGGCTATTAAGCCTTTATAAATTGTATGTTTATGCCAGACTTGTCTAGCCGTGTCCGTGGTCTTGACGACCTGTTTAGGTGCTTTGGCTGGTGAAGCCGCTTTATTGTGGGGCTCTCAAGGCAGCCGCACTGTCTTCCGCGCGGGAGGAACACTCAATGTTTTCCCTTTAATAAGATGATGCCTCGTGGACCGGGCATCTTAAGCGTATGAGATGCATAATGCGGTATTGCGTTAAAGCGGGCGAAAGCTTCGCGTCCCAGTAGTGCTTGATAGCTACTTGAGAATGTGGCGATGTGGAAAGTTAGCTGTTCGCGACGGAAGTTATCGGGGGAGCCGAACATAACTTCTAGCCGGAGAGAACCCATGCAACGAGCATCCGGGCCTGGCGTTACCCCTTGAAAGGAGGTTTTGCTATGGCGAATTTTTGTTGGGTCTATCCCCATGTTGCGGATTGTGTCCTGGTATAACAGGTTTAGACCACTGCCGTCGTCCATCAGGACATTTGTAAAGTGGAGTCCACCGATTATTGGATCTAATACCAAGGCAGTCCAGCCTGCGTTCCGGATACTTCTAGAGCAATCCCGATGGTCTAAGGTGATCAGTTTTAACAACCATTGGCGAGACTCCTTTGGGATAGGCCATATGGCGTGTATCTCTGTTGGCGCCATTCTGTTCGTCACATGAAGTAAGTTTACTGTTTTGACTTCTTGTGGGAAATCCTTTTGTTTCCTGGTGCTCTGCTTGTGGGGTTCGTCATCGTCCTCACTTGGTGTGTCGAGCCCCTTGTGTTCGGCGTTAAGTTTGCCGGATTGCTTGAAAACCCAACAATCTCTATGGGTATGGTTCGTAGGCTTCCCGGGAGTACTGTGTATTTGACATATCTTGTCCAAGATTTTGTTTAAGTTGGATAGCTCGTCCCTGTTATCCTTGAGGGGCGGCTTTCTCTGATTCTGCCGCGAGCTTTTGAATCCGGCATTGACCGCCATGCTCTTTGGGCTGTTTCTCTTATTCCGGCGCTGGTCCTTGCTCCGTCGGGGTTTTCTGTTTCCATCCCTAACTTCGGATGTACTTGGGTCGCTGGTGCTACATCTTGCCAACCTACTGTCCTCTCCTGCGCAAAAGCGGGTCATGAGGCTTGTTAATGCGGCCATTGTTCTTGGCTTTTCTTGGCCGAGGTGTCTGGTGAGCCATTCGTCTCGAACGTTATGCTTAAAAGCTGCTAGGGCTTCGTCGTCCGGACAGTCGACTATCTGATTCTTTTTAGTAAGAAATCTGTTCCAGAATTTCCGAGCTGACTCTCCGGGCTATTGAGTTATTGTAAGTGCATCTAGTGCCACCCCTAGTTGGTTTTGGAGTATTGACGACAAACCTAGTTGAGGGACTAATGTGTTTGTGAGAATTGCAGGATAACACAGGTAGAAGTCCCTCATTGATTCGGTTTAGTTACCAGAGATGACCCCTAAAAATGTACGAAGACATTGAAGACAATGGTGGTTCATGACGACATTCATGTCGAAGACAATGACATATGAAGACTCCCCATGAAGCCTATGGAACTCGAAGACTTAGATCCTTCGTAGTTTTACTTTATTCATGTTGTGTCATAGGAACCACCGTACTGTTAAGTGGGGTCCAAGAGAACCAGTCTGGATGATTGAAGTGATGCCTAATTCAAATCCTATGTCTTCGAGTGAAGACAATGAGAGAAAATCTTGTCCAGAGTCAGACAAGTCAGCTTTACTTGCAGCCCAAGTAAAGTTGCCGTGAGAGTTTGAAATCCGACCGTTAGTACACGTGTCAGTTCCTTAGTGACCCAGGGTCATTTCGGACAAATCAGGTCAGGGTTGCCAAGTGGCTATAAATAGTCCACCCCTACAACCATAAACGGTTGGCTGCTCAGATTTTAGTGCACGGCTTTTGTCATTTGAGAGCAACCCACCTCGAAGCCTTTGAGAGAAAATCTCTAGCAAGGAGAAAAGCCCTAACCACCCAGAGCCAGAGTAATTGGGCATCACTTAAGTCTTCTTGTCTGAGTGATCTGAAGACTTATTACACTTGAGGACTGTGCATCCTCCAGACGGTTAGGCGTCGCGTTCTGAGCATCCAAGAGGAATTGTGGATTGCCGGTGAACGAAGTCTGTGAAGGTTTGGGAGTCTACCTTGAAGACTTACCAGAGTGATTGGGCGGGGTCTGTGTGACCTTAGCTCAAGGAGAAAATGGTGAGGACTGGGTGTCCTGAGCTACGTGTTCAGGACTGGGTGTCCGGGACTGTGTGTCCTTTGGTTTAAATACCTAGCCGCTCCAACCAGACGTACAGTTGTCACAACAACTGGAACTGGTCCAACATATCATTGTCTTCAACGTGTCACTGGTTTCATCTTCGCCTCCTTTTACTTACCAGTACACATTGTGAAGCTATTGCATGCTTGCTTTATCTTCTGTCTTCACAACTTGACTGTATGATCTGTTTGGCTTCATAACTTCTTCCAACCTGATCCTCATTACACTGAAGCTGTTTGTCACTGTGCTTTCACTATATTGTATACTTTACTATGGCTTGCGTTGTGTAATCTAACTTCCGCTGCATAGTGATAGGCTTGTTCACTCTGTTTGTCTTCATAACTTCCACGTTTTGGAGACTTTCATAAAAATCGCCTATTCACCCCCCCTCTAGTCGATATAACGCACTTTCAATTGGTATCAGAGCAAGGTGCTCCCTTGTTCTGTGTGATTCGGTTTAACCACCTGGAGTTTTAGCTATGTCGACTGCAGGGATAATTAAAGTCTCCGCTGCATGCCCCGTCTTCGATGGAACTGAATATCCCTACTGGAAGAATAAGATGCGCATGCATCTTGAAGCCATTGACGTCGACCTATGGTATGTCGTCGAAAACGGCGTTCCCAAGGCTGGAGAAGGTGTCACTGCTGCTGATGTCAAGAAGTTCACTCAACTGGACTCCACTGCCAAGAATATTATCTGTGGTCATCTGACCAAGGGACAGTACGGCCGTGTGAGTGCCTTGAAGACATCCAAGCTGGTTTGGGACTGGCTCTCCAAGGTCAATGAAGGCATCTCAACCCAGAGAGATCAGAGAATCAGTGTTCTTCGCAATCTCTTCAACCGCTTCAAGTGAAATGACAATGAGAATGTCCAGCACACATTTGACTGGCTCACTGACATCACAAATGAGCTTCAAGCCCTCGGCGCCACTGAGATCACCAAACATGAAATCGTCAAGATGCTGCTAAGATCACTTGACAGTTCATTTGACATCCTAGCCCTGATGATTCAAGAACGTCCAGACTTCAAGATACTCGATCCGTCTGACATACTTGAGAGGCTCAACACACATGAGTTTTAGCTTTCTGAGAAAAGAGATATCTACGGTCCAAACTATGGGCGAACTCGTGCCTTGAAGGCAAAAGCTGTGTCCTCATCTGAAGAAGAATCTGACAGCAGTTCTGATGATCCTGAAGACATTGGAAGGGGACTTGCAATGCTAGTGAAGAAGTTCCAGAAGTTCACCAAGAAGAAAGGCTTCAGAAAGTCTTCACGATCAAGCTCAAGGAATGATGAAGCTTCTGCTCATGACTACAAGAAGAAAACATGTCACAAGTGCAAGAAAACTGGACACTTCATCTCTGAGTGTCCACAGTGGGACAATGAGAACAGAAAGAAGAAGAAGAGCAAGGAATATGACTCTGACGATAAGAAGACGAAGAAATACTCAAAGTCTTCGTCCAAGTCTTCCTCAAAGTCTTCATCACACAAGAAGAGTTCATCTGGCAAGGCTCGTGCGTTTGTTGGCAAGGAAATGGATTCAGAGGAGGAGTCCGTTTCTGAGGAGGCAGAGGTGGAGTCTAAGGAGGAGTCTGATTCAGGCATTGCGAGTCTGGCTACAGCCTACGTCGCCAAGTCCATCTTCAACACTGAAGACAATGACTCCATCACCAACACCGATGCAAATGACAAGGACGACTCTACTCCTACCTACTGCTTCATGGCACGTGGTGCCAAGGTAAACACACGCACTACTCACTATCAAACATCCAGTGATGAAGACTCTGATTGTGATTCAAAACCCAGTTACAAAACACTTGCTAAAATTGCAACTGAACAACAAAAGGCCATGGAACATATTCAAAAACTGTTAGACAGAAGCGATGATCTGTTGGGTGCTGAAATGACTCGTTCTGAATCCTTAATTGAAGACATAAAAAATCTTCATGTTAAGTATCAGGAACTCGAAGATCGCCTTGAGACTCTCTCAACTACTCATGAAAAGCTTTCCTATGATTATCTTCAAAAGAAGCAAGATTTTGAGAAGTTGAGAGCGGATCATGAAGATCTTCAAAAGGAAAACGAGTCACTTCGAGGCGAACAGATCAGTTCCGCTCAGGAAGGATTTGAACCACCATGCCTTAAATGCATTGAGCGTGATAATGCTACTTCTGTTGCTGAATGTTCCACTGCTACTGCTGTTGCAATATCTTCAACTGTTGAAGTGGTAACTAACCCCTCTGCTGAGGATACCACTGCTATTGCTGATGAGAATGCTAGGTTGAAGACATTGCTTGAAACAGGGATGTACAAAAGTCTCAAAGGACATCAGACATTATGTGATGTCCTCAAGAAGCAGATTCTGAACCGAAACCCTAGGAAAGAGGGTGTTGGGTTCGTGAGGAAAATTAATGCAGATGGCTCTTACTGGAAACCTGAGCAGTACCCCAAAACCACATGGGTTGCTGCAAAGAAATCCTCAGCAGATCCATCCAATCTATCTGGCTTCACTTGTGCTAATCCTATTATCATTGATGAATCCTTTGATGCAAACTATAAACTGTTTAAGAATCAGAATGGTGAAGTATTTGCCAGGTACATTGGTACTAACTGCAGGAATGGACCGCCTATGAAGAAGATCTGGGTTCCAAAAACGTGTCTTGAGAATCTTCCTGTGAATGTCTTCAGGACACCTCACATGAAGAAGACAAAACTCAGACCAAAGGCTTCATATGGTCCAAAGGCTTCATACAGGCAGAGGACTCACTTGAGTCGCACTAACACAAATGTTTTGCAGGGAAACCATGCTCAGGCATATGAGAGCGGTTCTTCAAACCGTCATTCTCATATGACCAAGAACTATTCTGCCTATTCTTATGAGTACTATTGCCCACCTGCTAGACTGTTTGCTAGGGCTCCAAAGCCAAAATTCTCAGATGCTGCACTTAGACTTATTGCTTCTAAGCCACCCTTGAAGATGTGGGTGGTTAAGAAAGCTTAAATCTCTTTTGCAGGGAAAGGTCTCTAGCAGAAAACCAAAATCTTCTGACGCTATTGCTGGGGACCTTAAAAATCTTGTGGGGCGCAAGATCAAATGCACGAATGGCATCACTATGTATTTCATACCTGAATTGCATGCTACTCTCCCTACTTACCCTAACCTGGATTTAAGTTTTCATAACCCACTGGTTCGTCAAATGTTTTTGCTTCACATTACTCTTGGTGAAGCCTATCCCCCTAACTGCACTGTAGGGTACGACACCAGCGACTTCAGAGTCTTCAGAATGGATTATTGACAGTGGGTGTACAAATCACATGACTGGCAAAAGAAGTCTCTTTATGGACTCAACCTTACGTCCATCTGACAAGAGCCACATCACATTTGCTGGCACTGGTAAAAGTAAGGTACTGGGTTTAGGTAGAGTTGCAATCTCAAAGGATCAACACATGGATAAAGTCATGTTTGTTGAATCCCTTGGCTTCAACTTAATGTCTGTCTCAATGCTTTGCGATTTGAACATGATTGTAATCTTTGGAAAATATCGTTGCCTGGTACTAATGGAATCTGACAAGTCCCTAGTGTTTGAAGGGTATCGGAAAGATGATTTGTACGTGGTAGATTTCTCAGCAGGGCCACAGCTTGCAGTATGTCTTCTCGCAAAGGCTTCAGAATGCTGGCTTTGGCATCGAAGACTTGGGCATGCTGGCATGAGGAACCTCCACACCCTTGCAAAGAAGAAGCATGTCATAGGCATCGAGGGCGTCAAGTTCAAGAAAGATCACTTATGCGGTGCCTGTGAAGCTGGGAAGATGACAAGGGCAAAACATCCTTCGAAGACAATCATGACCACTACTCAACCCTTCGAACCGCTTCACATGGATCTCTTCGGTCCCACTCACTACTCAACTTTTTCCACTACTGCTTGCCTCTATGGCTTCGTCATTGTGGATGATTACTCTAGATATACTTGGGCGCACATAATCCTTTACAAGACTGAAGTGCAGGATGTCTTCAGACGCTTCGCAAATTGGGCTATGAACAATTATGGCGCCAAGATTAAGCACATCAGAAGTGACAATGGCACAGAATTCAAGAACACTGGCCTTGACACATATCTTGATACATTGGGCATCACTCATGAATTCTCAACTCCATACATGCCACAACAGAATGGCATCGTCGAACGCAAGAACAGAACACTCATTGAGATGGCCAGAACAATGTTAGATGAGTACAAGACACCAAGAAAATTCTGGACTGAAGCCATTGACACTGCATGCCATACTATCAACCGTGTTTATCTTCACAAGCTGCTGAACAAGACATCTTATGAACTTCTGACTGGCATGAAGCCAAATGTCAGTTACTTCAGAGTATTTGGATCAAGATGCTGGATCAAGGACCCTCACCACACCTCAAAATTTGCTCCAAAAGCACATGAGGGCTTCATGCTTGGATATGGAAAGGATTCACACTCCTACAGAGTCTTCGATCTCTTTCACTACAAAGTGGTTGAAACAGTGGATGTGCGGTTCGATGAGACCAATGGGTCACAAAGAGAGCAACTACCAGATGTGCTAGATGAAGTTCCAGCCAGTGAATCAATCAAGCTAATGGGAACTGGAGAAATTATACCTTCTGAAGCTCATCCTGAAGAAGAACTTATCATCTCAGCACCTGATCCACACGAAGACAATGCTCAGCCTGAAGACATTCCTCCCCATGACAACGTAGATCAGCAAGAGCAAAGTCTTCGACCCCTACATCCTCGTGTTGCCAATGAAGTGTAGATTGACAGAATAATTGATAGCATCAATGCACCTGGTCCGCTGACTCGTTCAAGGGCAACTCAACTGGCAAATTTCTGCGGACACTTCGCATTCGTTTCAATCACAGAACCCAACAAAATTGATGAAGCTTTTATGGAACCTAAATGGATTCAAGCTATGTAAGAAGAGCTTCAACAATTTGAGCTGAACAATGTATGGGAGTTGGTTAAGCGTCCTGATCCACGTAAGCATAACATAATAGGCACCAAATGGATATACCGCAACAAGCAAGATGAGCATGGCCAAGTCGTCAGAAACAAGGCTCGTCTTGTTGCTCAAGGATATACTCAAGTGGAAGGCATTGACTTCGATGAAACATTTGCTCCTGTTGCCAGACTTGAAGCCATCCGTATACTGCTGGCCTATGCAAATCATCACAACATCATTCTGTATCAAATGGATGTAAAAAGTGCCTTCCTCAATGGCAAAATTGAAGAAGAAGTGTATGTTGCACAACCACCTGGGTTTGAAGATCCAAAACATCCTGACATGGTTTACAAGCTCAATAAGGCACTATATGGCCTCAAACAAGCCCCTCGGGCCTGGTATGATACACTCAAATACTTCCTAAAGAGCAAAGGCTTCATACCTGGTTCCCTAGATCCCACTCTCTTCACGAAGACATATGATGGTGAACTGTTTGTGTGCCAAATATATGTGGATGACATTATCTTCGGCTGCACCAATCAGAAGTACAGTGAGGAGTTCGGATATATGATGCAAGAGCAATATCAGATGTCTATGATGGGGGAGCTGAAATTCTTCCTTGGTCTTCAGATACGGCAACAACGCAATGGCATCTTCATATCTCAAGAGAAATATCTCAAAGATTGCCTGAAGAAGTTCGGTATGCAAGACTGCAAAGGCCTCACAACACCAATGCCAGCCAAACATCATCTGGGTCCTGACGAAAATGGTAAAGAGTTCGATCAAAAGGTATACCGCTCCATGATTGGTTCTTTGCTTTATTTATGTGCATCTAGGCCAGATATTATGCTTAGTGTTTGCATGTGTGCTCGGTTCCAAGCGGCACCAAAGGAGTCGCATCACTTAGCTGTGAAGCGAATTCTTCGATATTTGGCTCACACCCCAACTCTAGGGTTATGGTATCCAAAGGGCTCAGAGTTTGATCTGGTTGGATTTTCGGATGCTGATTACGCTGGTGACAAGGTTGATCGGAAGTCCACATTAGGCACATGTCACTTTCTGGGCCGATCACTTGTCTGTTGGTCTTCAAAGAAGCAGAACTGTGTATCTCTCTTCACTGCTGAATCTGAATACATTGCTGCTGGATCCTGCTGCGCTCAGCTTCTATGGATGAAGCAAACCCTCAAGGATTATGGCATTCATCTGAAGCAAGTGCCACTCTACTGCGACAACGAAAGCGCCATCAAGATCGCCAACAACCCAGTTCAGCACTCGAAGACAAAGCACATTGAAATTCGTCATCATTTTCTCAGAGATCATGTTGCAAAGGAAGACATTGATATCATACACGTCAACACTGAAGAGCAATTGGCAGATATCTTCACCAAGCCCTTGGATGAGAAGAGATTTTGCAAGTTACGGTGTGAGCTAAATATCTTGGAATCCTCAAATGTCCTGTGACCAGGCACACATCCTAACACTTATGCATGATGATGACTTAGATGTGCAACACACGAAGTAACGTATATCTTCAATCAATGAAGACATACATTCTAAGTGTGAATACATTAACGTGGAATTTGACTTCGGAGCGCCATGATAATTGTGCGCCGTGTCTGGGTCTAATACTTCATATACGGTGGGTAACGCCACCACCAAATTTTCTGCTTGAAGTGTTTCACTCATGGCATTACATTTGCTATGTCTTCACATTTGGTTTGGCTTCAATCTCAACATGTCTTCATGATTATCTTCACTGTGTTGATTATATATGTACTGGTGTTCTGTCCTCTACCGCATTCACTTATAGCTATGTGTTCTTGTTTGAATCTTTTGAACTAAGTGAATGTGATCGGACCCTAACCTCTCCATGCTTCCTACCTCAAACTCTATCTCTCCAAGTCATATGCATTCTATTGAAACTGTCCAATGTCTTCACTGCATCCTTGTCAGATGAAGGCACAAAGGCAACCTTTAAAACTGCTTTCAATGTTATTCCATCAACAAGAAATCCGGAGAAGTAGGAACGGCTCCCGACAAACAAGGCGTGCGTGGGGTGAAACTGCCCCCACAATTCTGCATGCTGGCCACGTACTGATCAGATGCGAATCGCCAGGGGCACCTGAGTAATAGCGCAGTGCCGCCCATATCCCTATAAATACACGTTTCACTGCGGTCATTATCTCTTCTTCCACCCTCGCACGAACCCTAGCGCCACCGCTAATTCTCAACGACGCCGGCGACGAAGTGCTTCACTACCGCAACCTCTCCGACGCCGTTCTCACGCCGACTGCAGACATCCGTCTCTCCGCCGTCGCCGTAGGTGTCTTCCGTCGCCAAGTTAGGGCACAGAGGATCGAACTGCTCGGCCTCAACTCTCACCTCGTCTAGCAGTTCCAAGTCTGGTAAATAACAAGTCTTTTTAACAGCCTCTTTTGATCCTATAGCTCCATCACTTTCTGCCAAAAGAGGTTTCCATTCACACAAGTTTCATCTCTCTCATCTGCAACTCATAACTTGCCTAGTATATTCACTTGTTCTTCATGAAGTAGTTAGATTCCTCACTTGTACTGATCTATAGGTTAGTACAAATCTGGAACCAACTTCTTTTCTATAAAGTGAATGTCTTCGCATGATGAGGTCAATATCTTCTAAACTGATTTGTCTTCAAAATCTTCTGAGAATGCATATGACCTCTTCCCCTTCCGTCGCACCTTAATGCTGTCACAGGTACATGTCCGTGGGAGAATCTTTTGGTTCTCATAGTCTGCATTCATTTGCAGAGTTCCTACAGTGTCACATCAATTCACCCGCAGCAAGTTCCTATTGGTCAAGCAAAAGGAAGCCTTTGAAGACTTTGAATCTGAAGCCTTCCAAGTTAAGCTTCATGGCAGCAGAAAAACCAGCGAGGAAGGGAGGCAGACAGAGACGTGGTGAAACGTCTAAGGACCTGCCTAAGGATTTGGCAGAAATGTACCAAACTGATCCTGAAGAGAGCTATGGTCAGCGCAAGACATGAATCCAATGGATTCAAAGATATTGGGCAGAACAGTGGTTCCAATACCACTTCGTAACCAAGGAATATGCAGAAAAGTGCGCCATCAAGAGACCATGGGGAGACGCACTGTACAAAAACTTTGTACCCCGAACCAGAGACGAAGCCATTGCTCAAGGCTTCTTTCCATGCGTGGTCAGGGGACAACAGCCACCTGACGCACATCCGTCATCCCTTCTCTGGTGTCGCGATGACACTCTGTTCAAGCGCAACTTCCAATTTGCTCAGAACTCTGCGAAGCAAAACAAGAAGGCGTTTGGGTTGGACTTCAACCCTGGTCCCTCCAAACCAAGGGAAGATGGCACACGCGACGCAAATCCCAATGTCATCGGGCCGTATGCCAATCTCGAAGGCCTCATCACTCGCATTCTAGTCCAAGGGACTGCTGTGAACGACCCTCCAGCAGACACTGAGTCTGATGACGCTCCTGCTGCCCCGGAGCCGAAGCAGATGAAGAAGAAGCCAAAAGCTTCCAAGCCAGCCGCTTCTCCCAAGATCTCCAGAGCGAAGCCATTGGCCACTGCACCTCCTGAAGCAAGTGTGCAGTTTGAAGACTTATCACGAGTCTCCAAGCCCCAAGAAGCCAAGAAGCCTCAGCCACACACTGGCAAAGAGCTCACTGCCGCTGCCGTTCTTCGCTGCGAGGCCATTGATCTGTCAAGTGACGAAGATCTTGCCGATGACGCTCTTGAGCAGCTCATCAAGAGCAAGGAGGAGGCTGAAATCTTCAACAATCTGCCTCTGTTCGATGCAGCAATCATCCACAACTTCATTGATGAGTGGTTTGATACACCCAACATTAGCTTCGATGATCTGCAGCTGCCCATTGGCCTCAGCGTAGCCTTCCAAGGAGCTATTGCTTCAGAACTCGCAATTGCCCAACGCATAGTGGAACTGAAGCAGAAGATAGATTTTGAAAAGGCTCAGTTCAAGCAGAACATGGCCACACTCAGCGTCCAAGAAGTCAAAGACTTCAAAGTCATGCTGCACGAGTTGAAGGAAAACTTTATGCAGAAACGTGCAGAGGCTCAGGGTTCGCGTGAGCGCATGAAGAATTTGGCTGATCTCTGTGTGCAGGCCTACAATGAGGCCGAGAAGCGAAAGGCACTTGGGCGTCCCGGCATCGACCCCAGGATGGCCGCTAAGAAAAAGAAGAAGCCCACCGTGGCTGAACAAGAGGCCCCACGACAAGAAGCTGTTCCGATTGTCTTCCCCACTGCCAAGCCTGGCTCGAAGCCAAAGCACCGCTCAACCGCTTCAGAGCTTAAGAAGACAAGGACAGCCGAAGCTGAAGCAAGGAAGAGGAAACACCCTGAAGCCTCTCCTTCAGACCCCACCATCAAGAAACGCAAGACCAAGAAGTCTCGGGCTGCTCCCACAGAGCCCCTGATAGTCGAACCCCTCTCCGTCCGCTTTCCGAACGAAGATCGTCAGCTGACCGTGCATGAGCCTGCTTTCATAGAGGCTCCGCACGCTGAAGACATTCTAGCAGCCGGCCCCAACGCTGCTGAAGACATTGGTCTCCAAGACAATGTGCAAGGTGATGCAGTCCTTCCTCAGCTCGAAACGAGAGAAATGATCAGCATTGGTTGTCCCTTGACGCCAATCACCCAAGATGCATCGTGGGCAGATCGCCCGCAGGAGGAAGAGAATGAGCCCCAGCCCACTGCAACTCCACCAACGTCGCCTGCATTCCGTAGGCTTCGCAAAGGGCCAAGGGCTCAGACTGCTGACGACATTCTGGCTGCATCAGCCGAAGAACATGAAGAAGAGCACGAAGAACCTCAAGCTCCATCTCCCCCGCACCAACAAGAAGACGTTCTCAAGGAGAACGTACCTGAATCCATCCCTCTCACTACACGTGATGAGGCTGACACCATTGCGGCTGCCACACCCAATACTGAAGCATTTGTGGAGCCCGACCAACCAACAGCTTCAAGAGATACTGAAGCTACTGCCTCTGACCCTTCTGTGCCTGAGTCTGCTGCCGGTCCACAGTTCAACTATCATGTTGCGCACAGGCCCCAGGTACAGAAGCCAATCCCATGACTGCCAAGGTTCCCAGGTCCTGCAACAGCTCCTGTCTCCTTTAATGTCAATAGCTTCAGGGCAGATAACACCTTCTTCAACCGCTCCAAGAACCCTTACTCAAGGGAACGGATTGTGTCAGATAGGTTCTGGAGCTACCCACAGCGCAGCTACTACTCCTGCGTCCTCTACAACCAAGGCCGTATCTTTCCACACCAGCGCCTTGAGGTTGAAGCTATTGCTGGTCTGCCTGGTCTGGAAGAAGCAATGGACTGCTTCAAGCAAGTTGGCCTGCTGCCGTTTGTCACAGATGAAGAGCACTGGAATGAAGAGCTTCTGCTCCAGTTCTATGCCACACTGCACATCAAAGGCTACAACAGAGATCCGAAGACTTGGGTCCTGGAGTGGATGACCGGCAACGTCCATCATGAAGCCAATGCATTTGATATCATTGAGCTCACCGGCCTACCCACTCCTGGCGAACTCTTCGAAGAAGGCTGCCAACTCCATGCTGAAGCAGTTGAGAGCATATATCAGCGACCTGAGCCAAATATGAGTCAGATGCTCTCAATGATGAAGCCATTGCTTCCTGACGCACCATACCCAACCGAGTTCTTCGTTGAAGACTTAGAGTACCTGCCCAGAACTATCTATCACATCGTTAGGCAGACTCTATGGCCCATTAAGGGGCACTCTCGATATGCCAAGATTGATGGTGCCATGAAGACTCTCATCTTCTGCATCCTGCATGGCAAATGCTTCAATGCCCAGGATCTCTTCATACGTCAACTTGCAGCGTCTGGCTCAGATCTCTTTGGTCTGAAGATTTATGCTCCATGGGTTATGAGGCTCATCAAGCTCCACTCAGCTATATCCTATCAACCCTCTGCCCGCAACCATAGAATCTTCTTACCTAATGTGGACACCTCTGCTGAAGCGATTTATCCTGAGCCTGCCAAACAGCCATTAAGTCTTCAGAATGGAGAACACCAGAGCTTCACTCAGCATGATGAAGGTGTTGAAGCCATTTCCAGAGTCTATCCAATAGCTGGCACCACACGTGCCCCTGCATCAACTGAAGCCACTGACAGCACAGCTGCATAGAGACCCAAGAAATGCGCTCGTACGCTCACTGACCGTGAACTTCTTGTGGCTCTGCACCAAAAGCAAGATAGGCATCACGACTGGCTCAAAAGGCAGATGCGCAGTATCATGCAAGACGTCAATCGCATCAGGAATCTGGCCACCAAGAATGCTTTTGTCGCACATGAAACCTGTCGCCGAACTTGGAAAGGCCTCACCATGATGTGCACTGAAGCTGAACTACAAGAGGATGGCTTCAAAGAGAGATTCAAGTTTGACTCCACACCCCCCAGAAGAGCTGTGCTGCGCGGAACTCCGTCGCTTGAAGAATCAGAGTTCTCTTCCTCTGCTGCCACAGTGACGGGAAAAATCATTGAGGAAGAAGACGATGCTACATCACCACCAATGTCTTCAGCGCGCGTCGTCACTGCACCAAGCTCGCCAGCACCACCAAACGCCTCCACCGACCCTGCTGCGCCTGGGAACGCGTAGAACACTCTATGTCTTCAAACCTTTTGGTCATCACTGACAAAAGGGGGAGAAGCATATGATGTTTATAGTCTTCAAGCGGGTCAATAATATGGGCGGGTGCTTTATATTTTGCATTTTGCTTCGTGCTTACAACTCTCGTTTTGCCACATTTGGTTCTTTGAGTTGTAACACTTAAACTTGATGGTCGTCTGCTACTATGTTTGCCACTGTGTTTTTGCGAAGATAAATTCCGCATGTACGACGATAATTTCCGCACTTATATCATTTCGCAGACGTCCATTTTTCATTATGCATATCATTATCTTCATATATCTTTACATGCATGATGGATTGTCATCATAAGTTGAAGTGGATTCCCACAAATACAACATGCTATGTGCATTTGCATTCCAGAAGCAAATCACTTATATGCACATCTTCAGGGGGAGCCCTTGCAGCTTATGAAGACAATTCCTTTACAATTTCACAAATTATATTCCCCGTTGAAAACTTCAACTAGTTTGTCATCAATCACCAAAAAGGGGGAGATTGTAAGTGCATCTAGTGCCACCCCTAGTTGGTTTTGGAGTATTGACGACAAACCTAGTTGAGGGACTAATGTGTTTGTGAGAATTGCAGGATAACACAGGTAGAAGTTCCTCATTGATTCAGTTTAGTTACCAGAGATGACCCCTAAAAATGTACGAAGATATTGAAGACAATGGTGGTTCATGAAGACATTCATGTCGAAGACAATGACATATGAAGACTCCCCATGAAGCCTATGGAACTCGAAGACTTAGATCCTTCATAGTTTTACTTTATTCATGTTGTGTCATAGGAACCACCGTACTGTTAAGTGGGGTCCAAGAGAACCAGTCTGGATGACTGAAGTGATGCCTAATTCAAATCCTATGTCTTCGAGTGAAGACAATGAGAGAAAATCTTGTCCAGAGTCAGACAAGTCAGCTTTATTTGCAGCCCAAGTAAAGTTGCCGTGAGAGTTCAAAATCCGACCGTTAGTACATGTGTCAGTTCCTTAGTGACCCAGGGTCATTTCGGACAAATCAGGTCAGGGTTGCCAAGTGGCTATAAATAGTCCACCCCTACAACCATAAACGGTTGGCTGCTCAGATTTCAGTGCACGGCTTTTGTCGTTTGAGAGCAACCCACCTCGAAGCCTTTGAGAGAAAATCCCTAGCGAGGAGAAAAGCCCTAACCACCCAGAGCCAGAGTAATTGGGCATCACTTAAGTCTTCTTGTCTGAGTGATCTGAAGACTTATTACACTTGAGGACTGTGCATCCTCCAGACGGTTAGGCGTCGCGCTCTGAGCATCCAAGAGGAATTGTGGATTGCCGGTGAACGAAGTCTGTGAAGGTTTGGGAGTCTACCTTGAAGACTTACCAGAGTGATTGGGCGGGGTCTGTGTGACCTTAGCTCAAGGAGAAAACGGTGAGGACTGGGTGTCTTGAGCTGCGTGTTCAGGACTGGGTGTCCGGGACTGTGTGTCCTTTGGTTTAAATACCTAGCTGCTCCAACCAGACGTACAGTTGTCACAGCAACTAGAACTGGTCCAACATATCATTGTCTTCAACGTGTCACTGGTTTCATCTTCACCTCCCTTTACTTACCAATACACATTGTGAAGCTATTGCATGCTTGCTTTATCTTCTGTCTTCACAACTTGACTGTATGATCTGTTTGGCTTCATAACTTCTTCCAACCTGATCCTCATTACACTGAAGCTGTTTGTCACTGTGCTTTCACTATATTGTATACTTGACTATGGCTTGCGTTGTGTAATCTAACTTCCGCTGCATAGTGATAGGCTTGTTCACTCTGTTTGTCTTCATAACTTCCACGTTTTGAAGACTTTCATAAAAATCGCCTATTCACCCCCCCTCTAGTCGATATAACGCACTTTCAGTTATGTGACTGAGATCGTCTACATCCAGAGGGCGGACATAGGTCCCTTGAAAATTTTCCCGGAAAGCATCCTCAAGCTCTTCCCAACTTCCAATGGTGTTTTCGGGAAGGCTTTTGAGCCAATGCCGGGCTGGCCCTTGAAGCTTGAGGGGTAAGTATTTTATGGCGTGGAGGTCATCTCCTCTGGCCAAGGATATAATCCTCGATCCAGACCCCAGGGTCTGTTGTTCCGTCGTTTGCCTCTATGTTTACGGGCTTGAATCCCGCTGGAAATTCATGGTCCAGCACCTCATCGGTGAAACATAGGGGGTGTGCGGCACCCCTGTATTTGGGTGTGCCGTGATGTTCGGATATTTGTTGTGTTGCATTGCTTACTAGAGCTTGCTTTCTTGGCCCATAGATAGATCTGGCTGGGCCATCTTTTTGATGCGGATCCTTTGGTGGATCGCGTGCCGGCTTGTGTGCGGCGCTGCTTGCCGCTCCATGCTGGCCATGCGGTCGTCTATCCGACCGGGTGGCTTTCCTATTTTTTTAGCTGCGGGGGCTCTAAGGCCTCCTCGTCAAATTCAGGCAGTAGCCTTCGCTTTGGATAGCTTTTTGTGCGGCGACTGCCGCCATATTTGTCTGTGGTGTTGCGTACTTTGCTCCATCTGATTCTGAGTGCATCTTCCACAGTTTTGAGCTTCCGCTTCTGCTTTTTCAGGCTACGCGCAGTGGCGACGAGCCTTTTGTGGAGGTTCTTCTGCTCCATGAGCCTATCCGGTGTAAGGTCGTCCGGACTGTTGTTTTCGCCGGGGACGGGGTGTTCGGTTTGTTTATCCAAGTTGCCCTGTTCGGACGGTTTCTCGAAGGCATGTTTGTCGTCCACCGGCTCGTCCTGCTCTATGGCTGGGTCTGTATGGCTGCTGCCTCTGTCGAGGCGGGGCTTGGAGCGGTGCTTACATCGCCGCTTTGATTGCTTTTCAAGTGAACGATCCCTTGTTGCATCCCTGTGTTCCTCGTCCTTGCTTCCTTTGGGTGAGTCCACCATGTATACATCATGAGATGAGGTGGCTGTCCAGCGCCTTATAGGCGTTGGTTCATGTTCATCTCCTACATCGTCGTCCATACCGTCGATGTCTTCGGAGTCGAAGTCGAGCACGTCGTTTAAATTATCAATAGTGGCTATGAAGTGGGTGGTGGGTGGGCATCGAATTTCTTCGTCGTCCACATCCCAATCCTGTCGGTCATAGTCCGGCCAGGATTCTCCTGACAAAGAGAGAGACCTGAGTGAATTCAGGATGTCGCCGAAGGGAGAGTGCTGAAAGATGTCTGTGGCGGTGAACTCCATGATCGGCGCCCAATCGAATTCAATCGGCAGGGGCACGGAGGGCTCGGATTCCGGAGAGGAGTCTGGCACCTTGGAGTCACGGGCTTCGCAGAGGACAAGGCTGGTGTTCGGCTTGATCGCCGTAGAGATTGCAGGCCCCAAGGCGGTGTCTAACCACCCTCCCTCGATTGGTGTGATCGGCTCCGAGCTAGGGGTCAGAGCGGACACAGGTGCGGCCTCCAGGGCACTGTTCGGCGCCAGAGCTAGATCATGCCCATCGTGACAGTGCGGCGCGCTCGGCTGTGGCTCGAATCCGTCGAAGATCAAGTCCCCGCGGATGTCGGCCGTGTAGTTCAAACTTCCAAATCTGACCTGATGGCCAGGGGCGTAGCTTTCGATCTGCTCCAGATGACCAAGCGAATTGGCTCGCAGTGCAAAGTCGCCGAATACGAAGATCTGTCTGGGGAGAAAAGTCTCACCCTGGATTGCATCGCTGTTGATGATCGGAGAAGCCATCGGGCCTAAAAGTGACGACACAGAGGAACTCTCAATGAAAGCACCAATGTTGGTGTCAAAACCGGTGGATCTTGGGTAGGGGGTTCCGAACTGTGCGTCTAGGCGGATGGTTACATGAGACAAGGGACACAATGTTTTTACCCAGGTTCGGGCCCTCTCGATGGAGGTAAAACCCTACTCTTGCTTGATTAATATTGATGATATGGGTAGTACAAGAGTAGATCTACCACGAGATCAAGGAGGCTAAACCCTAGAAGCTAGCCTATGGTATGATTGTTGTTCCTACGGACTAAAACCCTCCAGTTTACATAGACATCGGAGAGGGCTAGGGTTACACAGAGTCGGTTACAATGGTAGAAGATCTACATATCCGTATCGCCAAGCTTGCCTTCCACGCCAAGGAAAGTCCCTTCCGGACCCGGGACGAAGTCTTCAATCTTGTATCTTCATAACCCAGGAGTCCGACCGAAGGTATAGTCCGGCTATTCGGACATCCCCTAATCCAGGACTCCCTCACTCCCTTTGTTTAAAATTAAGAACTTCATTCTCGGGAGACAAAGGAGTAGATAAAGGACTAGCCATAACGATGAAGCAAGCAGAAAAGAGGTGAATAGGGAAAGAGAAGGGGAACGGAGAGAGAGGGCGAATAAAACGGCAAGGGTGAATTTGGGGAGAGGAAAACAAGAGGCAAATGGCAAATAATGTAATGCGAGGGATAAGAGTTTGTGATGGGTACTTTGTATGTCTTGACTTGGCAACAACACCAGAAATGACTCGTTGTTGGGAGTCAAATCTTGACTTGACTTGGCGCGAATCTCCCCGGCAACGGCGCCAGAAATCCTTCTTGCTACCTCTTGAGCACTGCGTTGGTTTTCCCTTGAAGAGGAAAGGGTGATGCAGCAAAGTAGCGTAAGTATTTCCCTCAGTTTTTGAGAACCAAGGTATCAATCCAGTAGGAGATCACACTCAAGTCCCACACACCTACAAAAACAAATAAGAACCTCGCAACCAATGCGATAAAGGGGTTGTCAATGCCTTCACGGTCACTTACGAGAGTGAGATCTGATAGATATGATAAGATAATATTTTTGGTATTTTTATGATAAAGAGAAATAAAGATGCAAAGTAAAATAAACGGCAAAGGAAATAACTAAGTATTGTAAGATTAATATGATGGAAGATAGACCCCGGGGGCATATGTTTCACTAGTGGCTTCTCTCAAGAGCATAAGTATTACGGTGGGTAAATGAATTACTGTCGAGCAATTGATAGAATTGAGCATAGTTATGAGAATATCTAGGTATGATCATGTATATAGGCATCATGTCCGAGACAAGTAGACCGAAACAATTCTGCATCTACTACTACTATTACTCCATACATCGATCGCTATCCAGCATGCATCTAGAGTATTAAGTTCATAAGAATAGAGTAATGCTTTAAGTAAGATGACATGATGTAGAGGGATAAACTCATGCAATATGATATAAACCCCATCTTTTTATCCTCGATGGCAACAATACAATACATGTTAGTTCCCTTTCTATCACTGGGATCGAGCACTGCAAGATTGAACCCAAAGCTAAGCACTTCTCCCATTGCAAGAAAGATCAATCTAGTAAGCCAAACCAAACTGATAATTCGAAGAGACTTGCAAAGATAAATCAATAATACATAAAAGAATTCACAGGAGAATCAAATATTGTTCATAGATAAACTTGATCATAAACCCACAATTCATCGGATCTCGACAAACACACCGCAAAAGAAGATTACACTGAATAGATCTCCAAGAAGATTGAGGAGAACTTTGTATTGAGATCCAAAGAGAGAGAGAAGAAGCCATCTAGCTAATAACTATGGACCTGTAGGTCTGAAGCAAACTACTCACACATCACTGGAGAGGCCATGGAGTTGATGTAGAGGCCCGCCGTGATCAATGCCCCCTCCGGTGGAGCTCCGGAAAAGGCCCCAAGATGGGATCTCTCGGGTATAGAAGGTTGCGACGGTGGAAGTAGGTTTTCATGGTGCTCCTGGATGTTTGGGGGGTACGTGGATACCATAGGCTAGCTTCTAGGGCATATTTCCTTCAGTATCTACCATCATCTTTCAACTTATCTTTCTCTAGGAACGCATTAAAATTCAACGGAACAACAACACGAGCCATCTATCTACAACAACATAGACATGCAAAATACTATCAGGTACTAAGTTCATGATAAATTAAAGTTCAATTAATCATATTACTTAAGAACTCCCACTTAGATAGACATCCCTATAATCATCTAAGTGATCACATGATCCATATCAACTAAACCATGTCTGATCATCACGTGAGATGGAGTAGTTTTCAATGGTGAACATCATTATGTTGATCCTATCTACTATATGATTCACGCTCGACCTTTCGGTCTTAGTGTTCCGAGGCCATATCTGCATATGCTAGGCTCTTGTCGGTGTCAAAACCGGCGGATCTCGGGTAGGGGGTCCCGAACTGTGCGTCTAAGGCGGATGGTAACAGGAGGCAGGGGACATGATGTTTACCCAGGTTCGGGCCCTCTCGATGGAGGTAAAAACCTACGTCCTGCTTGATTGATCTTGATGATATGAGTATTACAAGAGTTGATCTACCACGAGATCATATAGGCAAAACCCTAAAAGCTACCCTATGGTATGATTGTATGTTGTCCTACGGACTAACCCCTCCGGTTTATATAGACATCGGAGGGGGCTAGGGTTACACAGAGTCGGTTACAAGGGAGGAGATCTACATATCTGTATTGCCAAGCTTGCCTTCTACGCCAAGGTAAGTCCCATCCGGACACGGGATGAAGTCTTCAATCTTGTATCTTCATAGTCCAACAGTCCGGCCAAAGGATATAGTCCGGCTGTCTGGAGACCCCCTAATCCAGGACTCCCTCAGTAGCCCCTGAACCAGGCTTCAATGACGAAGAGTCCGGCGCGTAGTTTTGTCTTCGGCATTGCAAGGCGGGTTCCTCCTCCGAATACTCCAGAGAAGATTTTGAACATAAGGTTAGTGTCCGGCTCTGCAAAACAAGTTCCACATACCACCGTAGAGAGAATAATATTTCCACAAATCTAATCTGCTGACACGTCTTGGCAGCATGACATCATGTCATGGCCCGGTCTTTATTCGAACCGTTTTTCTCAACCAGCACTGCACATACCGCGAGGCGGTTTTCTTGACACGTCTTGTCAAAGCATAGATCGTGTCCTCCTTATTACGGGATTCTCATCAATACGGACGTGAGTAACCCTACCGCACCATCAATTATGGCGCTTGGGGAATAAGCGATTTTACCAGGCAAGTGGGGAGGCGCATCGCCTCTTCCGCCCTTATAAAGGGACAAGGATTCACCCCTTTTACCCACGCCTTCTACGTCCTTGCTTATCCATTCTCACACACTCGAGCTCCAGCGCCCAAGTTCACGTTTTTCTTCTCAAACCACTCCAAGGATGTCCGGAGCAGGAGGCAAGTGGATGGTCTCCTCCGTCACGGAGGAGCACATCGCAAAGTTACGGGAAGCCGGATATCTGGCCGCGGATATCATGCACCGGCTGCCAGATGTGGGGCAGATCAACCCTATGCCCGAACCCCATGAGAGGGTAGTTTTTCTTACCCACTTCGTCCGCGGACTGGGATTTCCCCTCCACCTGTTTGTCCGCGGGCTCATGTTTTACTACGGGCTGGATTTTCATGATCTAGCCCCCAATTTCATCCTCAACATCTCGGCATTTATCGTCGTGTGCGAGGCCTTCCTCCGCATCAGGCCCCACTTCGGCCTATGGCTGAAAACCTTCAATGTTAAACCGAAGGTGGTGGTCGGCCAACAAGCAGAGTGCGGAGGCGCCATGGTGGGCAAAATGCCTAACGTCACCTGGCTCGAGGGCTCCTATGTGGATACCATAAAGGGGTGGCAATCGGGGTGGTTCTACATCACTGAGCCGCGCGACACCAACTGGGTGGCGGCCCCCAAATTTCGATCCGGAATCCCCACGCAGCTCACCTCTTGGAAAGAGAAGGGCCTGTCCTGGGGTTCTCCGGTAGAGCTGACCGGACTCCAGACCTGCATCAGGAACATGATGAGCAAGAAAATCAAGCTCGTCAATGTGGTCCAGGTCATGCACTTCCGCCGGATCCTCCCATGTCAACGACGGGCATTCAATTTGTGGGAGTTCGACCCGGCCAAGCACCAGACGCTGCGAGAAATCTTTGACACGACGCACAAGGACGTCTGGAAGGTGCTGTTCAAGGGCACCGAGGTACCTCCTCCCCTTACCGAGGACCGTGGACTTAGCGCAAAGCGCTATGCCAATCCGGTAAGTTTTCATATCTCACAGGATATTTATTTGCCCCAGTTTAATCATATGCGGGATCTAAGTTTCCACACCATTAACAGGACTAGGTAAAGATAGCGGAGCAGCTTGATTACCCAGCCCCCCTGCCTGAAGATCCTATAGATGCTCTCCTAACGGAGATGCTGGCTCTATCCCCTTATGAGGTGCCGGCGAAGAAGACCAAGAAGAAGGCCCTGGGGACCCGAAAGGGTCTCCGGTGCAAGGTTATATCGGACTCATCGTCCGATGACTCCGATGCGCACTCCTCCCACGAAAATGAGGAGGGGGAGGAGGAAAGTTCTTCCCCCCAGCCTGGGGAGACAAGAAAAGGAAGGCCGACCGAACCGAGGATGCCGAAGGGTCCAAGAAGTGAAGGACCCTCCTTCCGGACTGCTCCACGACGGCCGCCTACTGCGGCGACGAGTGGTTACCCAGGGAGAAGCCCCTGGAGAAGTCGTAAGTATCCGGACACCATAGTAATTCATGGTATGTTCTATTGCACCGTTTCTCATTACGCCACATATGATTACGTAGTCAGTCCCGAGCTCATCTCGACGTAGATTCGTCAGGCGGTTCATTGGACTCGTCGGATATGAATAGTGATTCACTTCCGACCGCCTCCACCCCTTGCCCTACGGACAATGTCGAGGTGTTGTCCCGAAAGGCACCGAGCTGAGGGGAGGTAGTCCTAGGGGCGCCTCGAGGCGACCTTCCGGACCCTAGGCACAAAGGGAGCAAGACTCCCACGGGCTCCAAGTTCGGCCCCCAGCCAAATACTGCCCCGGAACCTTCGGTGGTTCCAGACTCCGGCAGGCGATCCCCTGTCAAGGGGGCAAGCTGCCCGTGCCGGTGTCCTCTTACCATCCAGAGGCACCAGCCAACTTGCTGGAAGCGCTTAGTGGTGCTTCCATCGACGAAGAGCACCGCACTATCATGAGTGCGGTGATCGAGAAAGTTCAGTCCGCCAAAAATGGCTGACCGAAGCTTGCGCCAGCCTCCTAACAGGCTTTGAGGTAAGCAATCAAAATATAAGAAAATATTATCGCATAGACAGTAGCCCCTGATGCTCTATTCGGCGTTCGCGAAGAAAGGCTGAATAGAGGATCAAATGATGACTCAGAAGTCTAATCAGAATATTTCTATGTGTATGTGCAGGCTTCACTGCTGGCCGCTGCCGCACGTACTGCTGAGGTCTCTGCACTGAAGCAGGACCTGGAGCGGTCCAAGGACAAGCTCGACCTTACCAAGAGGCAGCTCGAGGAGAGCAAAGGTAAGCAATACCTTGTCTATATATTTAAAAAAGAGGTTCGGGTGTAAAGTAATATGATCATCATGAATTTTCCAGGGGCCACGACCGAAGTGGCGACCCTAAAGAAGGCGCTGTCCGAGGCCGAAGAAAAAGCGGCCAAGGAGCACATTAAGCAGGAAAAGCAAGAAGCCTGGGTAGGCGAGGTGCAGCAAGAGCTCGAGGATCTCGCCAAAAAATACAAGTCCTTGGAGCTTGACTCTAAGACACGAGAGTCCGAGCTTGCGAAGGCGCTCGAAAGCGCCCGGAGCGCCAAGGCTGAAGCCCACAAGGCCCTCCTGGAGATTGATGCGGTGAAGAAGATAGCAGCGGGTAAGACATTCATTATGCAAAGCAAGCATGTGAAGGAAACTTTCCTTTTACTTACCCGAGTTTGGAGCTCTCTAGGAGCGTTCGCAGATCTTCCGCGCAGTGTACTGGATGCCGCGGAGTTTTACCGAGCTGAGGAGGGGAGCTCGACGGAAAAGTTGTTCAGGTCTCACTATACTGGGACCGAACACCCAATGCCCTTGAGCGACCAACTGAAGCAATTGGTTGAGCTTCACAAGGCGGCCGAACAGACCATGAAGGGTCTGATAGTCCGGATGTGGCCTGGCGAGCCCCTATCCGGCAGCTACTTCGGTCTGGTGAGGCGGCTTGTGGATGCCTGCCCATGGCTTGAAGTCATAAAGTGGTCCATCTGCATCGAGGGTGCGCGCAGGGCTTTTGCCCGGGCGAAGGTGCACTGGGCGAAGCTGGACGCCGTGAAGCTGGTGAAGGAGGGGCCGGCGGAGGGAAAGGAGCATCGCTGCCCCGAAATGTATTATGACAGTGTCCTAAAGGGTTCCCGCCTTGTGGGAGATTAATGTGCCAGAGATGTAATTTTTGAATGAACATGCTCATGTGATCCTGTAATGTGAAACGAGTTCATTTGCGTTATGCAACACTTTTTTTAATTTAAAATATTACCTTCTGTGCAGCCGTTTATAAAATCTGCGAGTTGGCCAGTCGTCGGCTTCTGCCCCCATGTAACTAGTACTGGGGTGTTTGGGATAAACCTGAGCACTATTTATCCCAATTTTGGGTCCTTCGAGGGAGGTGTTCAGCACAACGAACCAGGCAATCGGACTATAAGGCTTTATCACTCTCACTTAGCCATAGAAGTCTACAATTTTAAATTTTGGTGAAGCCCCTAGTATTCGGAAGGCCGAATTTGGGGCGCTATACACGCCTAAGTCGGGCAAGGCCGATTCCTCGCTCGAAGCGGAAAAAGTCTTTAAGGACTTGAGACCTCTCGAACAGCGACCAACTCTCGCCTTATCATGACAGTCAGTTTTCGACTTTCTCTACTGAGGTGCTCGTCCGGAAGAACCAGGACACAATCACAGTAGTTCTCCCAGCGCTACCTTTGCTGATGTAGAGGAACATAAGGTACCAAAGCATGGGACCCGGGCGAACTCAACTATTGACCCAAGACATGATTCGGAGCTGATGCATATAATGCTATAAGTTTGGGGTGCCGCACTGTCAAAAGTGTTCAGACTTCTCACACCGTATTATGGGGGTAAACGAAAGCCCCTGGCGTACTGACCGTACCAGAATGTACGGGTGCAAGTTGTCGTAAATGAACATATAAGAAAGAAGGGGATGAATAATGCGATAATAGACTAATGCTATGCATTGTTATTTAAATAATACATTGAAGCGTACAGATACAAGTAGTGCAATAAGTAGAAAATAGGACTATTTGACATGTCCTATCCAAGGGCAAGCTGCATATGGATAGTAGAAAGCGGGTATATCGATTATTATTAGAGACCACCTAGGGGTTCCCGTGTACATCTTAGCTTCTTGCCTCCTTGGTTGTTCCTTCCCGTAATGTGTCCGGCAATCCTACTGCCAGAAGGGCTTCCAGAGAGTTAGGTCCTGAAAGAGAAAAACTGATAAAGGTATACAACCCCTAGGGCGGTTAAGCCACATTGCGGGACGTGCCTTGATCGTGCCCCCGCCTATGCCCATGGTATTTTCAGTGCGTAATTATGTACGCGCGACACGGATTTCGTCGCGTGACTGGGACTGGGATGGGGGCCAAATTGCTAGGCGAGCTCTAAACATGCCAGGCGATCCTGTTGCACTTTACTCTGGACTCGCTTGACGGTGTCCGGGGGCTATATCACCGAATTGGTGGTTTGCCTTAAAAGGCTGCTTTGTGCTTCTGCTATGAGGGCCGCAGTGTGCTCTTCTGTGCGGAGTGAGCGTTCTGTGTTTCCATTGACTGTTATGACCCCCCCTAGGTCCTGACATTTTGAGCTTGAGGTATGCATAATGCGGCACCGCATTGAATTTTGCAAATGCGGTTTGCCCGAGCAGTGTGTAATAGCCACTGCGGAACGGGACGATATCGAAGATTAACTCCTCGCTTCGGAAGTTGTCCGGAGATCCAAAGACCACTTCCAGTGTGATTGAGCCTGTGCAATGGGCCTCTACACCTGGGATGACGCCCTTGAAGGTGGTTTTGGTGGGTTTGATCCTCGAGGGATCTATGCCCATTTTGCGCACTGTATCCTGATAGAGCAGGTTCAGGCTGCTGCCGCCGTCCATAAGGACTTGAGTGAGGTGAAATCCGTCGATGATGGGGTCTAGGACCAGTGCGGTGGATCCGCCATGACGGATACTAGTGGGGTGGTCCCTGCGTTCAAAGGTGATTGTCGGATTCACGGGTTCCGGCAGACCCTTAAGGTTCGAACACTGGGGTGCGCGTGGAGATCTCGCCTTCTACCTCCCCGTCTCACAAAGATCTAAACTACTAAAAGAACTGCACAAGAGACACAAGGTTTATACTGGTTCGGGCCACCGTTGTGGTGTAATACCCTACTCCAGTGTGTGGTGGATGGATTGCCTCTTGGGGCTGATGATGATGAACGATACAAGGAAGAACAGCCTCGCGAGGGTCTGTTCTTGGCTGGGGCGATGAACTGCTGGCAGGAGTTCAGTCACCCTCTCTCTCTTTCTCACTCACTCTCTCTGCTTGCTAGCCGAATGAACCAACCAAACCGAACCCCTTGCTACGTGGGTGGCCGGTCCTATTTATAGGCAAAGGCCCTGGGCCTCTTCCCAAATATTGAGCGGGAAGGGCGCCAACAATGGCGGCCTAATTTGAAGGGGGACAACAAGTACTCTTATCCTGACTAAAGTTGGTCTTCGCCTACCAAAGGCTCTGTGGTGACGTCGTGTTGGGCTCCATGGTGACCTCCCTCTCGTAGTCCGCCTGGTCTTGGTCTCGTTGCACCGAAATGGCAACCTTTGCCTGATGCCTCGGTACTCCGCGGCTGCGCTTGCCCCTTTGCACCAAAGAGGAAAGAAGGACGCTGCGCGCGATGGCACCCGCCTGGCACCCTGAGTCGTCATGGCTTGCATCACAGGCACCTCGCGTGGTACCCCGCCTTGATATCTCCGCCTCCTCGCGAGCCAGCCTGAGGAGGCTGCGCCGTGTCGTCCGCCCCGCGAGGCTTGGCCCCTCGCGAGGGTCTTGAGCCTTGTGCTGATGAAGATGGGCCATGCTGGACCTCCCTTGAGCCATGCCGCAGGCTGCAGGCAGGCAAGTCTGGGGATCCCCGTTCCCAGAATGCCGACGGTAGCCCCCGGGCCCAAGGCGCGCATGGACTTGGCTGTGCCGAGAGGCGAAAGGGCAAGGGCGAAGCGCCGCGGGCCCTAACAGCCTGCGGCCTCGGGCGCCTTGTGGCGGTTGATGGGACGTGGCCGTCTCCACTTCCCCACGACGCCTCGGTGACCGCGCGAGGTGGACAAGTCCCTGCATGCAAATCGTGTCATGATTACCTATGATCGTGGAGGCCGGCGGTTGGTCTTCGCCGGCTATAAGTACGAGGCTGTGCGTGCCCTTCCAGTCCATTCCTCCTGGCTTCTCCTTCTTCCCGATCCTTGCTCTGTCTTGCTGCGATGGCTCCGATCCGCCGGTTCACTGCAGCGGAGAAGGGAAAGGCTCCTCGAGAGGGGCCAGACCTGCTCCCGTCGAAGAAACGGCTCGCCCTGTGCAGCCATGGCGAGGAAGACCGTCAGGTGGTGCCGAGGCCCCGGTGCGAGCAGGCTCCACCGGGGTTCCCGCTTCCCTTGTATGCCCACGCCGAGGGCCCCGAAGGTGCCGATGCTGATCTCCGTGGTCGGTGCCGTCGTAGGCGCCGTCGGGTCGTGAAGGCATGGGTTGTTCCTCCTGGAGTCCATGCTGAGGGCTCCTCCCAAGAGTTCATGCTCCACATCGTCATTCCTCTCTAGTCCTGGATCCGTCTGCCTCCCTTCTTCGCCTCCATCATCCCTCCAGGAGGCCCCCTGGAGCTCTGGCTGCAGCACGCCGGCTGCAGCGCCCTCGCGACCGAAGCAGAGGTCGTGGTCGCAGCCCCGGGCGAGGTCTACTTGTCCCGCGGCTGGAGAGAGATCGCTCGAGTGTGCAGGGAAAGGGGCGTCTTCGCGGTCCACCTGGAGTACGATGGCGCTGCGGTGATGTTCTTCAAGATCTTCGACGCGAACGGGCGCCGGCTGGAATGCTGCCCTGGGAGCGGTGGCCGGGACCTTGCCCTGGTGAGGGCTAGGCCCGTCGACCGCTCCGTTGGCGGAGGCGCCGGAGGGTCCAGTGACTCCAGCAAAATCTTCGTGACTCCAGAGATGAGCGACGACAGCTACGAGCCCCCGAGTCGGCGTCGCTCCCGGAGCAGGGCGGGCTCGTCAGGCCGTCGCCGACCCTGATCTGGATGGGGTTGGCGCCGGCGCCTGATGGCCCACTGTTGATGATGGCATCTTTTGCAGGAGCTCATGTAGTTAGCACCCCTTAGGATCCGTTCCCTGCGAGGAATCAAAATGCGCCCCACGGGGGCTTGTAAGGTGCCTGTAGTCCCGCTTGTTAATACATGACCTTTGATATGGATTTGTGTGAGTTGCTGATTCCGTCTTAGCTTAGTTCTCCCTTTCGAACCTCGCGAGGGCTTGGTGTTCTGCGTCGATAGGTCCCAGTCCCAAGGCGGCGTCAGCCGTCACTGGTATGCCAGGTCGCGATGCCGTGGTCAAGGCCAGGAGGTGAGCGACCCGGGGTCCGGTAAGAGCCCCTGAGTCGCGATGCTCAGGAGGTCCCCTTTGGCGCCCAAGCAGTCGTCGTTCGGTGAGAAAGGAAAGCAACGCCGCTAGTACGGAATTGCTTTAGGTGTGGGGGTAGTGCCACGATAGCCAGTGCTTTGGATGGTGACTTATCTTGAGGATCGGGGATCGCCCCAGCGTATCGTCGGGTCCGTGGGGTAGTTGGGACGGAGTTGCTCGGCGAGGTCCTCACGCGCCCCTCTCCCTCGCCTCTGCTCCCCTTTCTGCTCTACGTCCTCGGGTCCCGGCCCTCGAGCTGGTCTCAGCCGTCGCTGGTATGCCAGGTCGCGATGCCGTGGACAAGGCCAGAGGGTGAGGGCTGGAGAGCCAGTAAGAGCCCTGAGTCGCGATGCTCAGGCGCCCCCCCTTTAACGTGCAAGCGGTTCGCGCGGGCGAGGGTGAAGGGAACTCCGTGAGGGCCTTGGCTAGCGCAGTTCCCTCCAAGGATCCTGCAGGTTCATCACAGAGAGAAAATGGGGTTGCCATGGCAGTCATTAGTCGATCGTTAGTCGCTCAAGAGCTCGCTGGTTGGAGTAGGTGAGGTGTATCTGGGCACCCGTGAGCCAGCGCGGGACTCACGAGGCCCTACCTCTAGGCGGGTTGTGCCTGGCGCTGGGCCGTATCTTGAGATGTGTCCCTGCAAAATTTGGTTAGATGCCGGTACTCTACGTCCTTGGGTCCCGGCCCTCGAGCTTGTCTCAGCCATCGCTGGTATGCCAGGTCGCGATGCCGTGGACAAGGCCAGAGGGTGAGGGCTGGAGAGCCAGTAAGAGCCCTGAGTCGTGATGCTCAGGTACCCCCCTTTAACGTGCAAGTGGCCGACATGGAGAAGAAAGGATGCCGCGGACAGGCACCAAGCAATCAAGCGTGACAGGCGAATGCATAGTTGGAAATAAACGCGAGGGAGATACACGCCACTGGGCCTAGCCCGAGCGGCTTGGGGATGATGCAGCCCGAGGGGCGCCCCCAACAAGACAAACTAACGACCGAAAGATAAAAGGGGATACATGCCGCAGGGACGGACCCACGCGGCCTGGGAGTGATGCAACCCTGGGAGGGCGCTCCCAGCTGGGAATGAAGCTTGAAAGGTGTCACCTGAGGATGTCGTTGGCGAAGTGGCGTTGGTGCAGCAGACTCGATGGGCTGCGGAGGCTGATCCTCACGAGCCCCTAGGCCCCCGGGCCTCGGGAGGCTCCGGAGGCACTGGTGACTCCTCGCGAGCTGTCTTCATCTTCGCCAAGGCCGCGGAACACCTGTCTTCCTGAGCCTCCATGATGCCCCTCGTGAGGCGCTGGTACGCCGCAGCCACGCTCGGCAGGCCATAAGGCATGCGAACATAGTTGTGGGGTGGTCTCAGGAAGCCTCCTGCTTCCGCGATCTGGGTCTTCTAGCGACGCGGCCTGATAGGCCCGCTCCAAGGAACACACTGCATCCTTCTCTTCACAGGGCACCGTGATGACGCCACCACTTCCTAGCATCTTGAGGATGTTGTAGCCGTGGTGAGTCACGGCCATGAACTTGGCCAGAGCCGGGTACCCGAGGATGGCGTTGTACGGCAGGCAAACATGGGTGACGTCGAAGTCGATGAGCTCAGTGCGGTAGTTGCTGCGAGCCCCGAAGGTGACAGGGAGGCGGACCTGCCCGATCGGGACTGTGGAACCGTCGATGATTCCAGAGAAGGGCTTGGTTGGCTGAAGCTGGTCGTAGGGCACCTGGAGGTTGTTGAATGTTTCCACGGACAGGACGTTGAGCCCTGCCCCACCATCGATGAGGGTCTTGGTGACCAGCACGTTGCTGATGACTGGGGAGCAAAGCATCGGGAGGACTCCTGCCGTGGCCGCGCACTTGAGCTGGTCTGCTGAGCTGAACGTGATGGTGCACGCCGACCACCTGAGGGGGCGCGTTGCTTCGAGCTTGGGGAGGACTGCATTCACTTCGCGGGCGAACTGCTTGAAGATACGTTGAGTGGCTGGGGCTTGAGCTCCGCCCAGGATGCAGGCGATTGCGCGCGGCTCTTGGAAGCCCCCAGCCCCCTCGTCTTGATGGCGGTCTTCGTTCCTCCTTGGCTGAGGCGGCAGCGAAGGCAGGCCTGCGTTGCCATGAGGGTGATCCTCACGAGGCTGATCCCTCCAGTCTCCCTCGCGAGGCAGGTCTCGCCAGCGGTCCTCGCGATGTTGGTCGCGCCACCCCTGGCGCGGGCCGCGATCTTCCCAGCGTCCTGGGTTTCTTCCTCCTCCTCGGCCATAGCCCCGGTCAGCACGGTCAGGGCGACGGCCGATCCTTCCTTCTCGCACGGCGCAGAGTTCTTGACATTCCTTGGTGTTGTGGGTGTGGAGGTCGTGGTACACGCAGTACCGGCTGCCTCTGGAGGGTTCGGGCAGATCCTTGCCCCGCTTGGTGTCTGGTTCTGCGGCGAGTACGGCAGCCCCCTTGCGCTTCACGTCCTTGGCCTTGGGCTTCTTCTCTTCTGGGTCCGCGGCAGGCAGCTCAAGGAGGGAGAGACGTCCCTCCTTAGCCCTGGTGCACTTGGTCGCCAAGTTGAACAGCTCCAGGGAGGTGCAGAGGTCTTCGCGCATCGCTAGCTCCTCCTTCATCTTGACGTCGCGCACGCCATCGGAGAAGGCCGAGATGATGGCTTCCTCGGACACCTTGGGGATCTTGAGGCGCGCACTGTTGAAGCGCTGGATGTACTTTTGCAGGGTCTCTCCGGGTTGTTGCTTGATGCGGCGCATGTCACTCACGGCGGGTGGCCGGTCGCGAGTACCTTGGAAGTTGTCAATGAAGCGGGTGCCCATCTGGTCCCAGGAGGAGATCATGCCTGGAGCCAGATTTAGGAGCCAGGTTCGAGCTCCTTCCTTGAGCGCCATGGGGAACCAGTTCTCCATGACCTTTTCATCCCTGCTGGCAGCCTCGATGCCCAGCTCATAGAGCTGGAGGAACTCTGCGGGGTCAGTTGTGCCGTCGTAGCGAGGAGGCAGGTCTGGCTTGAACTTGCCGGGCCACGCGATGCTGCGCAGCTCAGTGGTGTAGGCACAGCAGCCGGCAGTGGCCACGAAAGGCTTCGACTGGTGGAGAGCTTGGTCTTGAGGGTCCCCATGCGCTGCAGCTAGGAGCAGAGCGGGGTCTTGGTGTGCCGGAGCTGGAGCAGGGTCGCAGCGTGCCGGAGCAGGGAGCGCCCTGGCAGCCCCTTGCGGGCAAGGGACTTCCTGGCAGCTCCGTTCTTGTTGCGCCGGCACCTGACGGAGCGGGTTCCGCCCAGGGGCCACGCGCCTTGGAGCCATGGCATCTTCTTGGGGAGGAGGCGGCTGGTGCGCCTTTGGAGCTTCGTTGCCCGCACGGGGCGGGGTGTGGCGCAGAGGAACGGACGGCGCGGAAGAGCCCCCTGCGGCGCGGACAAGCTCGGCGACGCGGTCGAGCCACTCTTCATAGACGTCGTCGATGGGGCGGTAGCGCAGGAGCTCGTTTGCCGCGAGGAGCGCAGCTCGAGCCTCCAAGGGTGCGCGGAGCGCGCGGGACGAAGAGCCAGCTGGTGTGAGCGATGGAGTAGTGGTGCGGCCGTCTTGGCGCACAGACTGGTGCTGGGACGATGCTTGCTGCTCGCCCCCCGCCGGGCCGGTGGCAGCGTTGATGGCGGGCTACGGGGAACGACGAGGACGCCCACCAACGGGGGCCGTCTGGGCAACGCGAGAAGCGATGGCGGCCCGGCGCTCGGCGCGGGCCCGACGAGCGTCGGACATGGACGCGACGGTCGGAGGAGAACAGAGTGGTGGAGGAAAGATTCCGGCGCACCCCAACCTGGCGCGCCAAATGTCGGATTTCGGGTTCCAGCAGACCCTTAAGGTTCGAACACTGGGGTGCGCGCGGAAACCTCGCCTTCAACCTCTCCGTCTCACTAGGATCTACACTACTAAGGGAATCACACAAGAGACACAAGGTTTTACTGGTTCAGGCCACGATTGTGGTGTAATACCCTACTCCAGTGTGTGGTGGATGGATTGCCTCTTGGGGCTGATGATGATGAACGATACAAGGAAGAACAGCCTCGCGAGGGTCTGTTCTTGGCTGGGGCGATGAACTGCTGGCAGGAGTTCAGTCACCCTCTCTCTCTTTCTCACTCACTCTCTCTGCTTGCTAGCCGAATGAACCAACCGAACCGAACCCCTTGCTATGTGGGTGGCCGGTCCTATTTATAGGTAGAGGCCCTGGGCCTCTTCCCAAATATTGAGCGGGAAGGGCGCCAACAATGGCGGGCTAATTTGAAGGGGGACAACAAGTACTCTTATCCTGACTAAAGTTGGTCTTCGCCTGCCAAAGGCTCTGCGGTGACGTCGTGCTGGGCTCCATGGTGACCTCCGTCTCGTAGTCCGCCTGGTCTTGGTCTCGTTGCACCGAAATGGCAACCTTTGCCTGATGCCTCGGTACTCCGCGGCTGCGCTTGCCCCCTTTGCACCAAAGAGGAAAGAAGGACGCTGCGCGCGCTGGCACCCGCCTGGCGCCCTGAGTCGTCATGGCTTGCGTCACGTGCACCTCGTGAGGTACCCCGCCTTGATATCTCCGCCTCCTCACGAGCCAGCCTGAGGAGGCTGCGCCTGAGGATGCGCCGTGTCGTCCGCCCCGCGAGGCTTGGCCCCTCGCGAGGGTCTTGAGCCTTGTGCTGATGAAGATGGGCCATGCTGGGCCTCCCGTGAGCCACGCCGCGGGCCGCAGGCAGGCAAGTCTGGGGACCCCCGTTCCCAGAACGCTGATAGTGATCGGACAAGCGGACCATGGGTTGAACTTTGGGGCGACGGGCTCCATCGCATAGATGTCCCTTAGTGCATGCTTCTGTTCCCTCTTGGGAATGTGGGTTGCGTATATCATGTTCACCGTCTTCATTTCTGTGGGGAACCTCTTCTGTCCTCCCATGTTCGGCGGCCGGGGCTCCTCCTCGTCATCACTATGCAACCCCTTTTCCTTGTTTTCGGCATTTAACTTGCCGGCCTGCTTGAACACCCAGCATTCTCTGTTGGTGTGATTGGCTGGATTATCGGGGCTGCCGTGGATTTGACACGAGCGATCAAGTATGCGATCTAAACTGGACGGGCCCGGAGCACTTCTTTTGAATGGCTTTTTCTGCTGACCGGATCTAGAGCCTCTGAATTCGGCATTGACTGCCGTATCATCGGTGTTATCGCCGTTGTTGCAGCACTTTTGTCTGTTACGACATGGTCTGCCGTTGACATATTTGGTATCCGAAGTGCCCAGATTCCTTGATGTGTTGTTGCTGCGACCCAGCCAGCTATCCTCGCCCGCGCAAAAGCGGGTCATGAGTGTCGTGAGGGCTGCCATAGACTTCGACTTCTCCTGGCCGAGGTGCGGGGCAAGCCACTCATCATGGATGTTATGCTTGAATGCCGCTAAGGCCTCTGCATCCGGACAGTCGACAATTTGGTTTTTCTTAGTTAGGAACCGTCTCCAGAATTGCCTGGCCGATTCCCCTGGTTGCTGAGTTATATGGCTCAAGTCATCAGCATCCGGTGGTCGCACATAAGTGCCCTGGAAGTTGTCAAGGAATGCGTCTTCCAAATCCTCCCAACTGCCGACGGAGTCTGCTGGCAAGCTATTTCAGCCAATGCCGAGCTGGTCCTTTGAGTATTAGTGGGAGGTACTTGATGGCATGTAGATCATTACCACGAGCCATGTGGATGTGAAGGAGGAAATCCTCAATCCATACAGCGGGATCTGTTGTACCATCATACTATTCGATATTTACGGGTTTAAAACCCTCCGGGAATTCGTGATCCATAACTTCATTAGTGAAGCATAGTGGGTGTGCGGCGCCTCTGTGCCGAACTATATCACAACGCGGTTCATATGAGTCTTGTCTGCTATACTCGGCCCATTCGGATTTACTTTTAGTGTATCCGGCGCGACGGTCATCGTCCCGCGTTAGCGCGTGCCCCCTTGACCCGTATATTGACCATGCATGTTTTGCCCTGCTGTCCAATACGTCTCGCAGGTCCTGTGTGTTGCCTCAGGCCTTGGTATTTTTGATTGAGTGGCGGCGGAGTGCAGGCTGAACTTCAGGCTGAAACGCCTCTCTGGATCGAGCACGCGGTGGCCGGTCAGCCGCATCGTACACTGGTGATGGAGGTTTCAATGCTTCCTCCTCGAGGTGAGGTAGCAACCTGCGCTTTGGGTAACTCTTGGAGGGGCGTTCGAGTTCGTATTCCTCGGCCGCAAGGACTTCGGTCCATCTGTCTACTAGCAAGTCTTGATCAGCTTGAAGCTGTTGTTGCTTTTTCTTCAGGCTATTTGCTGTGGCCATAAGCCAGCGCTTGAAGCGCTCCTGCTCGACAGGATCCTCAGGCATGATAAATTCTTCGTCGCCGAGGCTCACCTCGTCTTCGGAGAGAGGCATGTAATTGTCCTCCTCCGATTCTCCATCTGCTGCCTGCTCTGGAGGGCTAGCTTATTCACCCTCCCGCTCTACATCGTGCTGGAGGGGATTGTGGTTGTCTTCGGCACTATCCGGAGTTTTATTGTCTCTTGTCCCAGTATCACTACTTTTGCTGTGGCAAGACTTAGAGCGGCGCCACGGACGTCAGCGCTTGGGTTGCTTCTTGGAGGGGTCATCCTCGACTGTCTCGCCGCCATTGCCTTCTTTGGGGGTGTCCACCATGTATATATCATATGATGAGGTGGCGGTCCAGCACCCTGTGGGCGGTGGTTCATGTTCGTCTCTTGCATCGTCGTCCATACCATCGATGTCTTCGGAGTCGAAGTCGAGCATGTCGGTTAAATCCTCGACAGTGGCTACTAAGTGGGTGGTGGGTGGGCAGCGAATTTCTTCATTGTCCACATCCCATTCTAGCCGGACATAGTTCGGCCAAGGTTCTCCTGTCAAGGAGAGAGACCTTAATGAATTTAGCAAATCTCCGAAAGGCGAGTGCTGAAAGATATCCGCAGAGGTGAACTCCATGATCGGCGCCCAGTCGGATTCGATAGGTACGGATGCAGGCGGCTCGAAGTCCGTGGCCGAAGACGAATCCAGTGGTTCGGCGACACGGCTCTCATAAGGGGTGAAATCAATATCCTGCTCTATCGCCACTGAGAGTGCGGCCTCCATGGTGGGGTCAACCCCTCCGTCCTCGGATGGCGCAATTTGCTCCAGATTGAAGGCCGGAGTAGTTGTAGGTGTGATCTCCCGAACACGGTCCGACAACAGAGCTAAATCATGCTCGTCGTGATCGTGCGGCACACCTGACATGGGCTCGAATCCGTCGAGGATTAAGTCTCCGCGGATGTCGGCAGTGTAGTTTAAATTTCCGAACCTGACCTGATGGCCAGGGGCGTAGCTCTCGATCTACTCCAGATGGCCAAGCGAGTTGGCCCGCAGTGTGAAGCCGCCGAATAGGAAGATCTATCCGGGGAGGAAAACCTCACCCTGGACCGCATCGTTACCGATGATCGAAGGGGCCATCGAGCCTTATGGTGACAGCACAGTGGAACTCTCAATGAAAGCACCAATGTCGGGGTCAAAACCGGCGGATCTCTGGTAGGGGGTCCCACATTGTGCGTCTAAGGCAGATGGTAATAGGAGGCAGGGGACACGATGTTTACCCAGGTTCGGGCCCTCTCGATGGAGGTAAAAACCTACGTCCTGCTTGATTGATCTTGATGGTATGAGTATTACAAGAGTTGATCTACCACGAGATCGTAGAGGCTAAACCCTAAAAGCTAGCCTATGGTATGATTGTATGTTGTCCTACGGGCTAACCCCTCTGGTTTATATAGACATGGGAGGGGGCTAGGGTTACACAGAGTCGGTTACAAGGGAGGAGATCTACATATCCGTATTGCCAAGCTTGCCTTCTACACCAATGAAAGTCCCACCCGGACACGGGACGAAGTCTTCAATCTTGTATCTTCATAGTCCAACAGTCCGGCCAAAGGATATAGTCCGGCTGTCTGGAGACCCCCTAATCCAGGACTCCCTCAGCTCTTCAAGTTTAACCCGAGTATTCCATGTGTGCACAACTGGCTTGCACCCGTTGTATGTGAACGTAGAGCTTATCACACCTGATCATCACGTGGTGTCTTGGCACGACGAACTGTAGCAACGGTGCATACTCAGGGAGAACACTTATACCTTGAAATTTAGTGAGAGATCATCTTATAATGCTACCGCCAAACTAAGCAAAGTAAGATTCATAAAGGATAAACATCACATGCAATCAATATAAGTGATATGATATGGCCATCATCATCTTGTGCCTTTGATCTCCATCTCCAAAGCATCATGATCACCATCGTCACCGCTTGACACCTTGATCTCCATCATAACATCGTTGTTGTCTTGCCAACTATTGCTTCTATGACTATCGCTACCTCTTAGTGATAAAGTAAAGCAATTACATGGTGATTGCATTTCATGCAATAAAGCGACAACCATATGGCTCCTGCCAGTTGCCGATAACTCTGTTACAAAACATGATGATCTCATACAATAAAATTTAGCATCATGTCTTGACCATATCACATCACAACATGCCCTGCAAAAACAAGTTAGACGTCCTCTACTTTGTTGTTGCTAGTTTTACGTGGCTGCTATGGGCTGAGCAAGAACCGTTCTTACCTACGCATCAAAAACCACAACGCGGTATAGTGATTGCTTTTTGATCTTCAAAAAGAGTCTTGTTCATTGAATCCGATTCAACTAAAGTTGGAGAAACAGACAGCCACTAGCCACCTGTGTGCGAAGCACGTCGGTAGAATCAGTCTCGCGTAAGCGTACGCGTAATGTCGGTCTGAGCCGCTTCATCCAACAATACCGCTGAATCAAGCATCAACTAGTGACGGCAAGCAATATGTATATACCCACTCCCATAACTCCTTTGTGTTCTACTCGTGCATATAACATCTATGCATAGACCTGGCTCGGATGCCACTATAGGGGAACGCAGTAATTTCAAAAAAATTCCTACGCACATGCAAGATCCATCTAGGTAATGCATAGCAACGAGAGGGGAGAGTGTTGTCCACGTACCCTCGTATACGGAAAGCAGAAGCGTTATGACAACGTGGTTGAGGTAGTTGTACGTCTTCACGATCCGACCAATCCTAGCACCAAAGGCACGACACCGCCGCGATCTGCACATGTTCAGCTCGGTGACGTTCCACGAACTCTAGATCCAGCTAAGGTCGAGGGAGAGTTTCGTCAGCACGACGGTGTGATGACGTTGATGATGAAGTTACCGACGCAGGGCTTCGCCTAAGCTCTACAATGATATGACTGAGGTGGAAATCTGTGGAGGGGGGCATCGCGCACGGCTAAACAATCAACTTGCGTGTCTATGGGGTAACCCCTCCACCGTATATAAGGGAGTGCAGGAGGGGGAGGGCCGGCCCTCTCATGGCGCACCCAAGGGGGGAGTCCTACTCCCGGTGGGAGTAGGATCCCCGGGAGTAGGACTCCCCCCTTCCCTAGTTGGAGTGGGAGAGGAAGGAAGGGGGAGAGAGAGAGGGAAGGAAAGGGGGGGCCGCCCCACCCAATTCAGATTGGGCTTGGGGAGGGGGCCCTCCACCTTGGCCGCCCCTCCTCTATCCCACTAAGGCCCATACACTCCCCGGGGGGTTCCGATAACCCCCCGGTACTCCGGTAAATGCCCAAACTCACCCGAATCATTCCGATGTCCAAACATAGCCTTCCAATATATCGATCTTGACTTCTTGTCATGTCTGTGATCACATCCAGGACTCCGAACAACCTTCGGTACATCAAAACACATAAACTCATAATACCGATCGTCATCGAACGTTAAGCGTGCGGACCCTACGGGTTCGAGAACTATTTAGACATGCCCCAAACTCATCTCCGGTCAAATACCAATAGTGGAAACTAGATGCTCATATCGGTTCCTACATATTCTACGAAGATCTTTATCAGTCAAACCGCATAACAATATACATTGTTCCCTTTGTCATCGGTATGTTACTTGCCCGAGATTCGATCGTCGGTATCTCAATACCGAGTTCAATATCGTTACCGGAAAGTCTCTTTACTCGTTCCGTAATGCAACATCTCGCAACTAACTCATTCTTCACATTCCTTGCAAGGCTTATAGTGATGTGCATTACCGAGAGGGCCCAGAGATACCTCTCCGACAAACAGAGTGACAAATCCAAATCTCGATCTATGCCAACTCAACAAACACCATCCGAGACACGTGTGGAGCATCTTTATAATCACCCAGTTACGTTGTGACGTTTGATAGCACACTACGTGTTCCCCCGGCATTCAGGAGTTGCATAATCTCATAGTCATAGGAACATGTATAAGTTATGAAAAAAGCAATAGCAACAAACTAAACGATCATCGTGCTAAGCTAACGGATGGGTCAAGTCAATCACATCATTCTCTAATGATGTGATCCCGTTCATCAAATGACAACTCTTTGTCCATGGCTAGGAAACTTAACCATCTTTGATTAACGAGCTAGTCAAGTAAAGGCATACCAGTGACACTCTGTTGGTCTATGTATTCACACATGTACTAACTTTCCGGTTAATACAATTCTAGCATGAATAATAAACATTTATGATGATATAAGGAAATATAAATAACAACTTTATTATTGCCTCTAGGGCATATTTCCTTCGAATCCTACTCCTACTAGGAGTAGGTTCCCCCCTTTCCTAGTCCAACTAGGAGGGGAAGGAAAGGGAAGAGGGAGAGATGAAGAGGGGGGGGGGGGGGGGGCGTCCCCCTCCCAATTCGGATTGGGCTTGGGGGGTCCCTCCTCTTGGCCTCCTCCTCCCCTCTTCCACTAAAGCCCATGAAGGCCCATTAACCCCCCGGGGGGTTTCGGTAACCCCCAGTACTCCGGAAAATGCCTGAACCTATCCGAAACCTTTCCAGTGTCCAAACATAACCTTCCAATATATCAAACTTCATGTCTCGACCATTTCGAGACTCCTCGTCATGTCCGTGATCACATCCGGGACTCAGAAGAACCTTCAGGACATCAAATCACATAACTCACAATACATATCGTCATCAAACGTTAAGCGTGCGGACCCTACGGGTTCGAGAACTATGTAGACATGATCGAGACTCATCTCCGGTCAATAACCAATAGCGGAACCTGGATGCTCATATTAGTTCCTACATATTCTACGAAGATCTTTATCGGTCAAACTGCATAACAACATACGTTGTTCCCTTTCTCCTCGGTATGTTACTTGCCCGAGATTCGACCGTCGGTATCATCATACCTAGTTCAATTTCGTTACCGGCAAGTCTTTTTACTCGTTCTGTAATGCATCATCCCGCAACTAACTCATTAGTTACATTTCTTGGAAGGCTTGTAGTGATGTGCATTACCTAGAGGGCCCAAAGATACCTCTCCGACAATCGGAGTGACAAATCCTAATCTCAATCTATGCCAACTCAACAAACACCATCAGAGACACTTGTAGAGCATCTTTATTATCACCCAGTTATGTTGTGATGTCTGATAGCACACTAAGTGTTCCTCCGGTATTTGGGAGTTGCATAATCTCATAGTCATAGGAACATGTATAAGTCATGAAGAAAGCAATAACAATAAACTAAATGATCATAGTGCTAAGCTAACGGATGGGTCATGTCAATCACATCATTCTGTAATGATGTGATCCCATTCATCAAATGACAACTCATGTCTATGGCTAGGAAACTTGACCATCTTTGATTAACGAGCTAGTCAAGTAGAGGCATACTAGTGACACTTTGTTTGTTTATGTATTCACACATGTACTAAGTTTCCGATTAATACAATTCTAGCATGAATAATAAACATTTATCATGATATAAGGAAATATAAATAACAACTTTATTATTGCCTCTAGGGCATATTTCCTTCAGTCTCCCACTTGCACTAGAGTCAATAATCTAGATTAGATTGTAATGATTCTAACACCCATGGAGTCTTGGTGCTGATCATGTTTTGCTCGTGAGAGAGGCTTAGTCAATGGTTCTGCAACATTTAGGTCCATATGTATCTTGCAAATCTCTATGTCTACCTCCTTGACTTGATCACAGATGGAATTGAAGCTACTCTTGATGTGCTTGGTTCTCTTGTGAAATCTAGATTCCTTTGCTTAGGAAATTGCACCAGTATGGTCACAAAAGATTTTCATTAGACCCGATGCACTAGGTATGACACCTAGATCGGATATGAACTCCTTCATGCAAACTCCTTCATTTGCTGCTTCCGAACCAGCTATGTACTCCACTTCACACATAGATCCCGCCACGATGCTCTGCTTGGAACTGCACCAACTCACTGCTCCACCATTCAATATAAATACGTATCCAGTTTGTGACTTACAGTCATCCAGATCAGTGTCAAAGCTTGCATCGACGTAACCGTTTACGACGAGCTCTTTGTCACCTCCATAAATGAGAAACACACCCTTAGTCCTTTTCAGGTATTTCAGGATATTCTTGACCGCTGTCCAGTGATCCACTCCTGGATTACTTTGATACCTCCCTGCTAAACTAATAGCAAGGCACACATCAGGTCTAGTACATAGCATTGCATACATGATAGATCCTATGGCTGAAGCATAGGGAATGACTTTCATTTTCTCCCTATCTTCTGCAGTGATCGGGCATTGAGTCTGACTCAACTTCACACTTGTAACACAGGTAAGAACCCTTTCTTTGCTTGATCCATTTTGAACTTCTTCAAAACTTTATCAAGGTATGTGCTTTGTGAAAGTCCAATTAAGTGTCTTGATCTATCTCTATAGATCTTGATGCCCAATATATAAGCAGCTTCACCGGGGTCTTTCATTTAAAAATTCTTATTCAAGTATCCTTTTATACGATTTCGGAATTCAGTTTCATTTCCGATTAACAATATGTCATCCACATATAATATCAGAAATGCTACAAAGCTCCCACTCACTTTCTTGTAAATACATGCTTCTCCAAAAGTCTGTATAAAACCATATGCTTTGATCACACTATCAAAGCATATATTTCAACTCCGACATGCTTGCACTAGTCCATAAATGGATCGCTGGATCTTACACACTTTGTTAGCACCTTTTGGATCGACAAAACCTTCTGGTTGCATCATATACAACTCTTCTTTAAGATATCCATCAAGGATTGCAGTTTTGACATCCATTTGCCAAATTTCATAATCATAAAATGCGGCAATTGCTAACATGATTCGGACGGACTTAAGCATCGCTACGGGTGAGAAGGTCTCATCGTAGTCAACTGCTTGAACTTGTCGAAAACCTTTTGCAACAAGTCAAGCTTTGTAGATGTAGCGATCCGACCTCAAACGGTCAAATCTCTGTGCATAAGTGTCATCCCTGGATCAGTAATACTGACACGCACAGTACTTGTAGGATTTATAACAGAATGCAATCACACACTTATTACATCCAATGTCTCAAAAGAGAACTTATTACAATAATATGGATTAAGGTCGTCTAAATACGATAACAGTGGAAGGCTTGGAAGATAAAGTGAGTCCATCAACTCCAACGGCATAGCTGAGTGCACGACAAATGATCTAGCGCACCTTACTCTTTGTCTAAAAAGTCTACAACATGATATGTTGTAGCCCGAAATGGGTCAGCACATGGAATATGCTGGCAATATAACACCATAGAGTAATGAACAGAATAAATGCTATCACTACATGCATATATGGCTGGTGGAGGCTCTATGGTTATAATGTTTTGCGAAAAGCCAATTTTTCCCTACAACAAAGGAATATATTTTATTTAACTATCATGGTAGTTGATAAACATTGAGAATGGTACCCCCATCTCAGTCCCAAGTAAAAGTAATTAAGAACCCAACAAATTAATTAGAGTGATGAGATCAACATGATAATCCAAGAACAAGATACTCAAGATGTCCATAACCGAGGACACAGCTAACCATGATTAGTTTGTACACTCTGCAGAGGTTTGCGCACTTTTCCCCACAAGACTCGATCTCCTCCGTTGGATTTCTCGCACTACATGGTGTTTGAGAAACGGATGACCGAGACACAGTCTTTCAGAAGCATTAACTCTTTACTCTAGGTGGACAGTTACACCTACTTTCCCCTACATCTGCTAGCCCACCACCAGAAGAGGTCATGCAACATACTCAAGTATGATAGAGCCCATAATAGCTTGTGGCTGCACACGGAAGTTTCTAGCATGAATAATCTTATGATCCCTTTGAGCCTGTGTGGCAAACCAAAGGACAATACTGGTATATCCCCAGGTGCACGCAGCAATCCACCCAGATGTGTATTTAAGTAGCCACCTTAAGTTAACCATTAATTAACAATCTCACATCTGTCATGGATCACTCAAACCAAACCACATCTATGAGCATAGCATGGCAACCTAAGCATAACGTATAAGTAACTCCCAAGGGTTTGATAATAAAAGGGCAATAGGTTCTACCTCATCATCTACTTCCCAATACCCACAAGTTAATCACATCCTAATCATGTAGTGTTTGAGGATTGTAACTAATGCATAAAAACTGGGCATGAAAAGAGTATGATCAATGTGTTACTTGCCTTGCTGACGATCTGCTAACCCTAGAGACTCGTAGTAGCATGCTTCGCACTTCGGGAATTCTATTGCAAACAAACAATAGCATACATAAGCACTCAGGCATAGATGCAAGGGTAAAACTCAAATAAGAAGATCAAATATGAAATTTCAACTGAAGAGCTTTGGTTTGCAAAAAGAATCAATCGAATCGGAGCTAGGAAACTCAAACTACGGTCAAAAGAACTTCGAATTCAAAACTGCTTGAAACCAAATTTTAAATTGTCAAAACCATGTTCAAGTTGATTAACCAGAAAGAGGCGCTCAAGACGAAGATTTTGGCATTGGTTTCACTAGATTTGGACAAACGGTTGAAAAGTTGCAAGGGTTTGAAGATCCGGGGCTAATCTATGATAAAAGTATTCGCGGATAGGTCCCTGATACGTCTCCAACGTATCTATAATTTTTGATTGCTCCATGCTATATTATCTACTGTTTTGGACTATATTGGGCTTTATTTTCCACTTTTATATTATTTTTGGGACTAACCTATTAACCGGAGGCCCAGCCCAAAATTGCTGTTTTTTTTGCCTATTTCAGTGTTTCGGATAAACATAATATCAAACGGAGTCCAAACGGAATAAAATCTTCGGGAACGTGATTTTCTCACTGAACGTGATCCAGGAGACTTGGACCCTGCTCCAAGGAACAAAAGAGGAGGTCACGACGGTGGGGGGCGCGCCCCCTGCCTCGTGGGCCCTTGTTGCTCCTCCAACGTACTTCTTCCTCCTATATATACACACATACCCCCAAACAATCAGAACATGAGCCAAAAACCCAATTCCACCGCTGCAAGTTTCTGTATCCACGAGATCCCATCTTGGGGCCTGTTCCGGAGCTCCGCCGGAAGAGGGCCGTCATCACGGAGGGCTTCTACATTATCCTAGCCTCTCCAATGAAGTGTGAGTAGTTTACCTCAGACCTTCGGGTCCATAGTTAGTAGCTAGATGGCTTCTTCTCTCTCTTTGAATCTCAATACAAAGTTCTCCCCCTCTCTTGTGGAGATCTATTCGATGTAATCTTCTTTTTGCGGTGTGTTTGTTGAGACTGATGAATTGTGGGTTTATGATCAAGTCTATCTATGAATAATATTTGAATCTTCTCTGAATTCTTTTATGTATGATTGGTTATCTTTGCAAGTCTCTTCGAATTATCCGTTTGGTTTGGCCAACTAGATTGGTAGTTCTTGCCATGGGAGAAGTGCTTAGCTTTGGGTTCGATCTTGCGGTGCCCTTACCCAGTGACAGAAGGGGCAGCAAGGCACGTATTGCATCGTTGCCATCGAGGATAACATGATGGGGTTTATTTCATATTGCATGAATTTATCTCTCTACATCATGTCATCTTGCTTAAGGCGTTACTCTGTTTTCAACTTAATACTCTAGATGCATGCTGGATAGCAGTCGATGAGTGGAGTAATAGTAGCAGATGCAGAATCGTTATGATCTACTTGTCACGGACGTGATGCCTATATACATGATCATACCTAGATATTCTCATAACTATGCTCAATTCTGTCAATTGCTCAATGGTAATTCGTTCACCCACCGTAGAATACTTATGCTCTTGAGAGAAGCCACTAGTGAAACCTATGGCCCCCGGGTCTATTCTCATCATATCAATTTCCATCACTTTAATCTTGCTTTGCTTTTACTTTTTACTTTGCATCTTTATACCAAAAATACCAAAAATATTATATCTATCAGATCTCACTCTCGTAAGTGACTGTGAAGGGATTGACAACCCCTAATCGCGTTGGTTGCGAGTAGCTATCGCTTTGTGCAGGTACGAGGGACTTGAGCGTGGCCTTTACTGGATTGATACCTTGGTTCTCATAAACTGAGGGAAATACTTATGCTACTCTGCTGCATCATCCCTTCCTCTTCGGGGAAAACCAACGCAAGGTCAAGACGTAGCAGGTCCTGGCGGAAATAAAACAGAAAAAGAAAAATCTATCGGACGAACGTCCGCTAACAGAGTCTAACGAACGAATTCGTTCGTTAAAACAAACGAACGAACATTCACAAACAGAACTAAACCGAGAAAAACCGAACCGATCTAATAAAAAAACCAAAACTAGGGTTATATAAAAAATTCGACCGGTTTTATACCTAAAACCGAAAAAACGGCGGTGAGATTGGCGAGGTCCGGCGGCTCGGGCAGGGTTGCGGCGGGACGAGGCGGCGTCTGGCGGCGCCAAAGCAGAGCAGCGGCGGTGGGGCAACGGCACGGCGAGGCAGCGGCGGCAGCGGAGTGCGGCGGCTGCGACGGTGGTGTGCGGCGCGGGCAGCAGGGTGGCTCGGGGTCCAAGGGGGGGGGGTGCCGGGGTAGCTATCTAAAGGGGGGGGGGGTGCGGCGGGGGCGGACCGACTTGGGGAGGGGGTCGGGCGGCATCGGGGTGAGCTCGGACTCCCTTGGAGTCCTGGCGAGGCGCGACGGCGCGCGGGGAAGGCGGCGGCGAGCAGCTGGGCTGAGGCCCGCTCGGGCGACGCGCGTTCTTCTTAAAAAAATTCCGCTGAAAAGGAAAAAACCTAAATAAATATAAAAAATTCTAAAAATGCAAAAAAAATTCACCGTCTAAATAAAGTATTTAGAACGAAGTGAACATTTTCTTGGCCTAAAAATGCAATTTTGGAAAATGCAATTTTTTAATTCAAATAAAATAGCAATAAAATCCAAATAAAATTATTTATTTGATTTTAATATATTTCCTCCAATATTTCCTTTATTTTGGAGAAGTCATATTATCTCCTCTCTTTTATTTTTAATATTGGAAATATTTTGGAGAGAAAAATAATTAAAACCAAAATGATCCCCTTTTCAATATTTGAGAAAAAATCAAATATGAAAATAAGCGAAATCCCCAACTCTCTCCGTGAGTCCTTGCGTTGCTTGGAGTTTGTAGGATCAAAACCAAAATGCAATTAAAATATGAAAATTTGGGATGTTAGAGTAGACAGTAACATTACCGCCAACGTCAGTCTTCTTCTTGAAGATCCATTTATTCTCTATGGCTTGCCGATCATCGGGCATGTCAACCAAATTCCATACTTTGTTCTCATACATGGATCCCATCTCAGATTTCATGGCCTCAAGCCATTTCACGGAATCTGTGCTCATCATCACTTCCTCATAGTTCGTAGATTCATCATGGTCAAGTAACATGACCTCCAGAACAGGATTACCGTACCACTATGGTGCGGATCTTACTCTGGTTGACCTATGAGGTTCGTTTGTAACTTGATCAGAAGTTTCATGATCATCATCATTAGCTTCCTTACTAATTGGTGTAGGAATCACTGGAACTGATTTCTGTGATGAACTACTTTCCAATAAGGGGGCAGGTACAATTACCTCATCAAGTTCTAGTTTCCCGCCACTCACTTCTTTCGAGAGAAACTCGTTCTCTAGAAAGCATCCATTCTTAGAAATGAATATTATGCCTTTGGATATGTGATAGAAGGTGTACCCAAACAGTCTCCTTTGGGTATCCTATGAAGACACATTTCTCCGATTTGGGTTCGAGCTTATCAGGTTGAAGCTTTTTCACATAAGCATCGCAACCCCAAACTTTAAGAAACGACAACTTGGGTTTCTTGCCAAGCAACAATTCATATGGTGTCGTCTCAACGGATTTAGATGGTGCCCTATTTAACATGAATGTAGCCGTCTCGAAAGCATAACCCCAAAACGATAGCGGTAAATTAGTAAGAGACATCATAGATCGCACCATATCTAATAAAGTACGATTACGACGTTTGGACACACCATTATGTTGTGGTGTTCTGGGTGGCGTGAGTTGCGAAACTATTCCACATTGTTTCAAATGAAGACCAAACTCGTAACTCAAATATTCTCCTCCACGATCAGATCGTAGAAACTTTATTTTCTTGTTACGATGATTTTCCACTTCACTCTGAAATTCTTTGAACTTTTCAAATGTTTCGGACTTATGTTTCATCAAGTAGATATACCCATATCTGCTCAAATCATCTGTGTAGGTCAGAAAATAACGATACCTGCCGCGAGCATCAACACTCATCGGACCTCATACATCAGTATGTATTATTTCCAACAAGTCTGTTGCTCGCTCAATTGTTCCAGAGAATGAAGTCTTAGTCATCTTGCCCGTGATGCATGGTTCACAAGCATCAAGTGATTCATAATCAAGTGATTCCAAAACCCCATCAGCATGGAGTTTCTTCATGCGCTTTACACCAATATGACCTAAACGGCAGTGCCACAAATAAGTTGCACTATCATTATTAGACTTATATCTTTTGGCTTCAGTACTATGAATATGTGTAACACTACTATCAAGATTTGGAAAAAATAGACCACTCATCAAGGGTGCATAACCATAAAAGATATTACTCATATAAATAGAACAACCATTATTCTCTTATTTAAATGAATAACCGTCTAGCATCAAACAAGATCCAGATATGATGTTCATGCTTAACGCTGGCACCAAATAACAATTATTTAGGTCTAAAACTAATCCCGAAGGTAGATGTAGAGGTAGCGTGCCAACAACGATCACATCGACTTTGGAACCATTTCCCACGCGCATCATCACCTTGTCCTTAGCCAATCTTCGCTTAATTCGTAGCCCCTGTTTCGAGTTGCAAATTTTAGCAGCTGAACCAGTATCAAATACCCAAGCGCTACTGCGAGCACTAGTAAGGTACACATCAATAATATGTATATCAAATATACCGTTCACTTTGCCATTCTTCTTTTCCACTAAATACTTGGGGAAGTTCCGCTTCCATTGACCAGTCCCTTTGCAGTAGAAGCACTCAGTCTCAGGCTTAGGTCCAGACTTGGGCTTCTTCACTTGAGCAGCAACTTGCTTGCCGTTCTTCTTGAAGTTCCCTTTCTTCCCATTGCCCTTCTTCTTGAATCTGGTGGTCTTGTTGACCATCAACACTTGATGCTCCTTCTTGATTTGTACCTCCACAGCCTTTAGCATTGCGAAGAGCTCGGGAATTGTCTTATCCATCCCTTGCATATTATAGTTCATCATGAAGCTTTTGTAGCTTGGAGATAGTGATTGAAGAACTCTGTCAATGACACTATCAACCGGAAGATTAACTCCCAGCTGAGTCAAGTGATTGTGGTACCCAGACATTCTGAGTATGTGTTCACTGACAGAACTATTCTCCTCCATTTTGCAGCTGTAGAACTTATTGGAGACTTCATATGTCTCAATCCGGGCATTTTCTTGAAATATTAACTTCAACTCCTGGAACATCTTATATGCTCCATGACGTTCAAAACATCATTGAAGTCCCGGTTCTAAGCCGTAAAGCATGGCACACTGAACTGTCGAGTAGTCATCAGCTTTGCTCTGCCAGGTGTTCATAACATCTGGTGTTGCTGCTGCAGCGGGTTTGGCACCTAGCGGTGCTTCCAGGATGTAATTCTTCTGTGTAGCAATGAGGATAATCCTCAAGTTATGGACCCAGTCTGTGTAGTTGCTACCATCATATTTCAACTTAGCTTTCTCTAGGAACGCATTAAAATTCAACGGAACAACAACACGGGCCATTTATCTACAATAACATAGACATGCAAAATACTATCAGGTACTAAGTTCATGATAAATTAAAGTTCAATTAATCATATTACTTAAGAACTCCCACTTAGATAGACATCCCTCTAATCATCTAGTGATCACATGATCCATATCAACTAAACCATGTCCGATCATCATGTGAGATGGAGTAGTTTTCAATGGTGAACATCACTCTGTTGATCATATCTACTATATGATTCGCGCTTGACCTTTCGGTCTTAGTGTTCCGAGGACATATCTGCATATGCTAGGCTCGTCAAGTTTAACCTGAGTATTCTATGTGTGCAAAACTGGCTTGCACGCGTTGTATGTGAACGTAGAGCTTATCACACCCGATCATCACGTGGTGTCTTGGCACGACGAACTGTAGCAACTGTGCATACTCAGGGAGATCACTTATACCTTGAAATTTAGTGAGAGATCATCTTATAATGCTACCGCCGTACTAAGCAAAATAAGATGCATAAAGGATAAACATCACATGCAATCATATACGTGATATGATATGGCCATCATCATCTTTTGCCTTTGATCTCCATCTCCAAAGCACCGTCATGATCACCATCGTCACCGGCTTGACACCTTGATCTCCATCGAAGCATCGTTGTCGTCTCTCCAACTATTGCTTCTACGACTATCGCTACCGCTTAGTGACAAAGTAAAGCAATTACATGACAATTGCATTTCATACAATAAAGCGACAACCATAAGGCTCCTGCTAGTTGCCGATAACTTTTACAAAACATGATCATCTCATACAACAATTTATATATCATCACGTCTTGACCATATCACATCATAGCAAGCCCTGCAAAACCAAGTTAGACATCGTCTACTTTTTTGTTGCAAGTTTTACAAGGCTGCTACGGGCTTCTAGCAAGAACTGTTCTTACCTACGCATCAAAACCACAACATTGTATAGTGATTGCTTTTTGATCTTCAGAAAGAAGCCTGTTCATTGAATCCGATTCAACAAAAGATGGAGAAACTAACACCCACCAGCCACCTGTGTGCAAAGCACGTCGGTAGAACTAGTCTCATGAACGCGTTCATGTAATGTCGGTCTGGGCCGCTTCATCCAACAATACCACTGAATCAAGAAACAACTAGTGACAGCAAGCAATATGTATATACCCACGCCTACAAATCCTTTGTGTTCTACTCGTGCATATAACATATATGCATAGACCTGGCTTGGATGCCACTGTTGGGGAATGTAGTATTTCAAAAAAATTACCTACGATCACGCAAGATCTATCTTGGAGAAGCATATCAACGAGCGGGGAGAGTGTGTCCACGTACCCTCGTAGACCGAAAGCGGAAGCGTTTAGTAACACGGTTGATGTAGTCGAACGTCTTCACGATCCAACTGATCAAGTACTGAACGCACGACACCTCCGTGATCTACACACGTTCAGCTCGGTGATGTCCCTCGAACTCTAGATCCAGCTGAGGCTGAGGGAGAGTTTCGTCCACACGACGGCGTGGTGATGGTGATGATGAAGTTACCGACGCAGGGCTTCACCTAAGCACTATGACAATATTATCGAGGTGGAAATCTGTGGAGGGGGGCACCACACACGACTAAGAAATCAACTTGTGTGTCTACGGGGTGCCCCCTCCCCCGTATATAAAGGAGTGGAGGAGGGAGCACTACAGGAATCAGCTACTTTGCCGTCTGCCACGGCGGACGGCAAAGGCCTGAATGGCGGACGGCAAAGGCCTTTGCCGTCAGCTGCGGACGGCAAAAGGCTCCGGCAAAGTAGGCTTCGGTAAACAGGTTCTTTGCCGTCTGCTACTGACGGCAAAGTCTTTGCCGTCTGCGGCGGACGGCAAAGAGAGAGAGGCAGACGGCAAAGAGAGCGGACAGCAATAATTGCACTGTCAGTCCGTTAAGTGGCTAACGGAAGGCCTTTGCCGTCCGCCGCTGACGGCAAAATTTCTAGGGTCTTTGCCGTCCGCCGTATGATGTCATCTACACGTCACTACGTGGCAGGTTCTTTGCCGTCTGCCACTGACGGCAAAGTCTTTGCCGTCTGCCACTGTAGGCAAACTGACCAAATGGGTCAGCTCCCAGGAAGCACAGGTGGACGCCACGTGGCTTCTTTGCCGTCCGCGGCAGACGGCAAAGAGCAGGTTGCCGTCGGTGGCAGACGGCAAAGAGCCTGCATATTGGCTCTTTTATCTGTTTTTTATTAAATCCAACAATTTTCATCACAAATATATATGACATATATAGATATATTTCAAAAGGCCATTACAGAGCAAACATATAAGATATCCAACACATAACTTCATCATCCAACCATATATATTACATGCATAGTTCCATCATACATAACAAGTTCAACATAGAGGCATCCAACCATATATATTACAATAGTTTCATCCAACGATACATGCATAGTTCAACGATACAAAAGAAACAGAGAAAGGGATAAGGAGCACTCCATCTATGCAAGCTTTCGTCAAGTGAATGAAATCTGCAAAATGAAAAATAAGAAAGTTAGAACAAGAAGAGTAGAACAAGAAGAAGACTAGAACAAGAAGAGTATGTCATTTATGAGCTAACTTACGTGAAATGGATCATATATGAGCTAACTAAGTTGAAATGGGTCGTTTATGAGCTAGCTAAGGTGAAATGGATCATTTGTGAGCTAACTTAGTTGAAATGGGTCGTTTATGAGCTAGATAAGGTGAAATGGATCATTTATGAGCTAACTTAGTTGAAATGGGTCGTTTATGAGCTAAGTAAGGTCAAATGGATCGTTTATGAGCTAACCTAGGTGCAATGGATCGCTTATGAGCAAACTTAGGTAAAATGCATCATTTTAGAGGTAACCTAGGTAAGATGGATCATTTTGGAGCTAACCTAGGTAAAATGGGTCATTTTAGAGCTAACTTCGGTAGAATGGATCATTTATGAGCTAAGTAAGGTTAAATGGATCATTTTAGAACTAACTTAGGTAAAATAGATCGTTTATGAGCTAACTTAGGTAAAATGGATCGTTTTTGAGCTAACTAAGGTGAAATGAATCGTTTTTGAGCTAACTAAGGTGAAGGGCATCATTTTTGAGCTAACTAACGTGAAATGGATCGTTTTTGAGCTAACTAGGTGAAATGAATTGTTTTTGAGCTAACTAAGGTAAAATGGATCGTTTTTGAGCTAACTTAGGTGAAATGGATCGTTTTTGAGCAAACTTAGGTGAAATGGATCATTTAAGAGCTAATTTAGGTGAAATGGATCGTTTTTGAGCTAACTAAGGTGAAATGGATCGTTTTTGAGCTAACTAAGGTGAAATGGATCATTTTTGAGCAAACTTAGGTGAAATGGATCATTTAAGAGCTAATTTAGGTGAAATGGATCGTTTTTGAGTTAACTAAGGTGAAATGGATCGTTTTTGAGCAAACTTAGGTGAAATGGATCATTTAAGAGCTAATTTAGGTGAAATGGATCGTTTTTGAGCAAACTTAGGTGAAATGGATCATTTAAGAGCTAATTTAGGTGAAATGGATCGTTTTTAGCTAACTTAGGTGAAATGGATCGTTTAGGAGCTACTCTAGGTAAATTGGGTCATTTTAGAGCTAACTTGGATAAACTGGATCATTTATAAGCTAACCTAGGTAAGATGGGTCATTTTGGAGCTAACTTAGGTAAAATGGATCGTCTATGAGCTAACTAAGCTAATTATGCAATTTTTGACATAAGTAAGCTAAGTATAGATCGTTTTAGAGCTAACTTAGGTAAAATGGATGGTTTTGGAGGTCAGTAAGCTTATTAAGTCATTTTGGAGGAGAAGAAGCTAAGTCTACGTCATTATGGTAAGCATTGGAGGAAATAAAGCTAAGTCTAGGTCTTTATGCATGTGTTAAGCAAAACACTAGATAAACTTACCAAGATCCAGGAGGTGTAGGAGCGGGGTGGCTCGTGTCGGTAGCTGGAGAAGGATCGTGTGATGCTTGTCTGGAGTTATGCTGCACCAAAGATCATTTCCAATGTCTTGTTAGCATGATGACACTCAAATGTTAAGACTAGCAAGTAATGTCCATTCAAATAAAACTCACCGTGGTCCCAGGAGCAATCACTGGCATCGGCGGAGCGGTCTGACCTGTCTTCTCGCACACAGACTGCACATTTGGTTTTGACGACTCAGTCATACTAGTTAGTAATGAGACAAACACTACATGAATGTTTTGGCTAATCTGCAGAAGAAACTTACCACAAGGAGCTCGTACATGGCCCTTGCCTGCATGTCATTCCGTGCCCTCTCCTCCTCCAGCATCTTTGTCGTCCTCTCCTCCAACTCCCGCTGCCTCTCCGCCGCCTCCGCCAGAAGTTTCTCTGTTCTATCTCTCTCACTCTGTATAGCAGCCTGCAATACCACTCACATGACCATTTGTAATCATTGATGGAAGCGCACACAATGTAATGGAGAAAGATAACTGAGTACGTATCACTAACCTTGATGGCGAGTTGCACTGGCCGTTCACGAGGCCTTATCTCAGGAGCGGAGCTCGACTGGCGCGCCTTGATCTCCGGGAGAGTGCTAGGACAACGGATAAGTCCATCTCCAATGGCTATGGAGCCATGGGACCTCCCACCACCAGATATCATCAACAGCTCTGGATCAATGGGACCCTGGCTCGGGTTAAAGTCCTCCCCTTTCCTCGCCTTCCCCTCATCTCTATATCTCACGAGCTTGTTGTGGGAGGAGATGTTGGTGAAGTTGTTTGCATCATCGAGGTCAGACTGAGAGAAAGCCTTGACTTTCTTGAAAGAGGCAGTGTGGGCCATGGCATACAGGTCATACACCTCTGGCACCTTATCCGCCTTATTGTAGCGTGCCTGAAAGAGAGAAACAATGAAAATTAGTAATTAAAGGGCTCAAGCTAGCATGATGAATGAATTGCATGAATCATGAAGCAAACCACATACCCAGTTGCGCCCGAACTGATATAAGTTGGAGCTGCCTTGATGGTGTGGCACACCTTCCATTTGGGCACGTTTGTCCTTGGCCTCCTTGTGGAGGGCTAGCCATCGTTGTGAGCACCACTCATCGACCAACACCTCCCAACAATCCATCCGATCCGCACACCATCTCGGAGGCGCCTAAGTTAGCAAATAGAAACTTGAGCGCTACGGCTAAGAATTACTAAATGAAGGAACTTAAGTAGAGAAGGCCTTAAGAATTACCTTCATGTACTGCTCCTTACTCAGGAACTTATCGCGGCACGCCGGCTTGGTCTTCTTGATACCACGCAAGGCGTAGTAGTCTCGAACAGCCTGCACCCGAGCCTCGTGCCGTAAGTTCTGGAGTAGGCGCTTGCAGACGTTCTCGATAACATGTGCCGCGTCCTCCTCGTATCCCTCCTCACACCTGTAGAATGTCTGCAATCAAATGAGACAATGTTGATTAGTACAATTAATAACTAGCTAGTTGAAGATTTTTAAATGTGTAAAGGAGAAATTACCCAGAACTTTCTGATCACCATGTCTGCCCTCGTGTCACACACGACACCGTCGATAATCTCATTTGGCGGGGCCGGGGCAGCCACGTAGTGCTCCCAGCTCAGTCCAAGCTCTGGAAGCCGACCCTCACCAGGCAACGTGACAAACCCCGGGAAGTTTTGCCGGCAAAGAACTCCAAGGACGGAGTTGGGCCGGCGGACACTATGATGGTGGTCCCATCCCCTGCAGCATGACAAGGCCAACGCATTAGTTATTTGAAAAAACGTGAATGCACAAGGTACAAAAATATTAAATGCACTTACGTACCTCTCCCCATCAGGGAAAATCAACCACCTCTGCTCGCGGCTCACCGGCACGGATGGGAGCCGTGTAGCACCACGCTGGTAGACGGTGCCCCCCTCCTCCTCAAGATCAGTCGGCTCCCCGCCATCATCAGCATGGCCACTCGGCTCCTCGGGCTGATCCGGCCAGGTACCCCATCCGGACGTGTGCTCCTCCGGGGTCACGTGGGCCGAACTCTCGTGGGCCGAAGACCCGTGGACCGGAGGCTCATGGACCGGAGTTCGTGTAGCCTCCTCCTCGGACGAGTCCACCCTAGCAGTCACGTGCTCGGGTGAAACGGCTGGGGGTGGCGGCGAGGAAGGCACCGTAGCAGTCACCCTACCTCCTCTCCCACGACCACGTGCCCCACCTCCTCTCTTCCTACCTCGTCCCCTGCTGGGCACCACGGTCGACGAAGAAGGGCCCGGCGGTGTGGCCATACTGTCCAGCAATGCTCGGCGGAGAGGTGCGTCTGGAATGGAAGACCTCAGACCACGCTCCCGATCAGCGCCCACCATCTTTCAACACCTGCCATGACAAACAGTAAACTAAATTAGTACAACATAAAAAAAGACCGACATGAATAATAATATGTGTATCACTTAAGTGTATCATCATCAAGTACAACATAAAAAAATGTAATACCTGACACTACTAATAATCTCGATCAGTATCATCAATAAATGCATAATCATCATCATCACTATAATCAATGACGGGCTCATAGGGTTCATTGGCATCAACATGTGCAAGGCCACCTTGACGTAATCGGTCAAGCATTGACAGGTCATCTGCAGCAGTAACCTCTTCTTGTTCCGGCTCTTCTTGTTCCTCCTCTGGGGTGATGTCGGATTCATTGTCGCTGTCTACTTTAATGTTTTGGGGTGAAGTATAGCGGTTCTTGAAACGCTTTTTGGAAAGACGTGTCTCTTGGAAGAATTCTCCTTCATATGTGTCTGGGTTAATGTGAGGTTCATAATCCTCTTCCTTTGGGGGAGAAAGTCTAGCACGTGGCGGCACTTCATAAACGACATCCCAACCTTTCAGATTTGGATTAGTTTGGCAGGCCCACGGTAGATAGAATACTTGGGTCGCCTGTTGAGCCATAATATAGACATCAGGAACATCTAAATGAGTGCTTTGGTTGATTTCAACTAGCCCTACATGTTCATGAGTCCTTCTAGTCTCCTTCGGCTGAAACCAATAACATTTGAAGACTACGACATTCGGTGGGTTTTCACCATAGAACAGAAGTTCATAAATTGCTTGAACTCTCCCATAATACTCGGTACCTCCTTCATCGATAGCAGATACACAACAATTTGTTGACTTTCGGTCCGCCATCGATAGCTCCTTGCCATAGGTACGAAAGCGATACCCGTTGATGTCGTACTTGTCAAATGAACGGACCTTATAGTCAAAACCATTAGCGACTTGTCTCAATTCGGCGTCCATAGACTCTGAATTAGCCTACAGGTTTAATATGAAAGGATTGTTGCATTATGCACAAATTAGCGAATGAAATGAAATTGTCTAATAGAAATTACCGTTTGTTTGAACCAAGAGATGAAACCGGGATAGCCACCTCCTTGCTTTGCGAGAAGCTCATACTCTTCGACGGAATCCTTTTGGATCTCCGCTCCATACGAGAATATGGTAACGTATCGACTGTATGACATATCCAGGAATAAGAGTAGTTCAAAGGAAATAGAAGTTGCGAAACAATGTACCGAGAACTTACTCGATGTACGGCCGCACTTCTATCAGGTTGTTGAAGATATACAACGAAATGGTCCGCCATTCTTCGTTATCCAAAGATACTGGATGTGAAACACTAGCTGGTGTGAGATTCCCTTTGAATAGGCTGAGGTTGGATCCACCCTTTTTAGGCTCGTCAGCATTGTACCGAGGCTTCGGATTATGCAAATGACGATTTTTGGCTTCGTAGTGCGCTGTTACGAAGTTTGCCGCCTCCTCTGTAATGAATGCCTCAGCCATCGATGCTTCAATTCTACGTTTATTTTTACATTTTTCTCGAAGCGTCTTCTGCATCTTCTCAGTTGGGTAGCACCAACGATTTTGCACGGGCCCCCCAATCTTGCCTCGGTCGGGAGATGCAAAATCAAATGCTGCATTGGATTAAAGAAGCCCGGTGGAAAGATCTTCTCTAACTTGCAGATCAACTCCGGCGCCAACTCTTCCATTTCTTCTAGCATGCCAGGCGATAGTTCTTTCGCACAAAGAACACGGAAGAAATAGCTGAGTTCTGCCAGTACTAGCCATTCATCCTCAGGGATGAAGCCACGCAACATCACCGGCATTACCCGCTCAATCCATATGTGCCAATCATGACTCTTGAGACCAAATATCTTCAGTTTATCAAGATTCGCTCCCCTCTTTAGATTCGCTGCATACCCATCGGGAAACATCAACTGCTGTTGCACCCACAAGAGAATTTCCCTCATAGCCGGCCTTCCAAGATTGAACCATGCCTTTGGCTTCGTCCAGTTCTGCTTTTCTTTCGGTTCTTTCATGTTTTGTAACGGCCTATCACATAGCGCCTCCAGATCGACTCTGGCCTTAGTATTATCCTTTGACTTCCCATCTATGCCGAACAATGTACCAAAAAGTGCCTCGGCGATATTCTTCTCAATGTGCATCACGTCGATGTTGTGTGGGCAAAGGAGGTCTTTGAAGTAAGGCAGATCCCATAAGCATGTTTTGTGAGTCCACGCGTGCTTAGTATTATACCCCTTGAAGTACCCTGGACGTTGTGGATCTGGCTTGAGAGCTTTTAACTGATCCAGGGTCTGTTGGCCTGTCAATGCAGGTGGTGCAGAGTTTTTGACAACTCTACCCCTGATGAAGTTCTTCTTGTCTTTCCTGAACTTATGGCGAGGATCCAGGAACTGTCTATGCATGTCGAAGCAAGAAAACTTGCGACCGGCCTGAAGCCAACGAAACTCAAGAGCTCCCTTGCATGTGGGGCACGGGAACCTTCCATGCACACACCAGCCAACGAATAGCGCATACGCCGGCAAGTCATGCGTCGAGTACATGTACCAGACATGCATTATGAAGTTCCGTTTGCTAAAGGCGTCGTATGTCTTGAACCCATTATCCCAGGCTTCTTGCAATTCGTCCTTAAGCGGCTGCATGTACACATTCATATTTTTGCCCGGATAGTTGGGTCCTGGAATTATCAACGTCAGGAAAATGTTCTTTCTTTGCATAATCTGTCCGGGGGGGGGGAGATTGAGTGGAAAGACAAATACGGGCCAACAACTATATTGGGCTGTCGTCATACCAAACACACTGAACCCATCCGTGCTGATGCCGACTCGAGGATGCCTCGGATCTGCCGCTTTGTCAGCATGTAATTCATCAAACTTTTTCCACGCAACACCATTCGATGTGTGTACCATCATCAGATTCCCATCTGCATCTAGTTCGGTTCTTTTGCCTGTTTTGTGCCATGTCATCTGTCTGGCCGTCTCTTCGACCATGAAAAGACGTTGAAGTCTTGGTACGATTGGCATATACCGAAGAACACTAACGGGGATTTTGGTCTGTGTCTTCTCACCCATACCGTTGTCTACCACAATATACCTGGAAGACTTGCAAATGGGACAATAGTTCAAGTCCGCATAGTCAAGCCTAAATAAGGCACATCCTTTCTCACAGGCATGTATCTTCTCATAGGGCATCTTCAGTGCACGGAGGATTTTGTCCGACTGGTAGAGGTTTGCAGGCATTACATGGCCTTTGGGTAGAAAGCGTCCAAATACTGTCATAATTGCGTCATAGCATTCTCTGCCCAAGTTGAACTGAGCCTTCAGAGCCATTACTTGTGAGATGGCATCCAACTGACAAAGCTCAGTGTGCTCATGGAGCGGACGTTTCGAAGACTCCAACATTTCATTGAAGGCCTTTGCAGATTCCTCCATCTCCTCGTCCGAATCCCGAGCATCATCATAGTCGTGCACCATGTTTTCCATCCCGGTACCATGCTCGCCGGTGCGACGACGATCCACCTCAGCTCGGTCACGTTGGGCAGACTCACCATGAAATGTCCACACCATATAATCGGGCGTAAAACCACTCTTCTGCAGGTGTTTGCCCATTTCAGCCTCTGTCTTCTTTTCCCAATTGCCGCACCGGAAACAGGGGCACCAGGTTTTCTTTTGGCCATTTGCAAATGCGGCTTGCACAAACCCCTTAGTTTTTGTGAACCATTCAGCGCTCCATTTGTTCTGACCAGTGTGACCGGTATACATCCAAGCACAGTCACTCATCTTGACTTTCAGAGCTACTGGACACACAACAATTATATATGTAATTCACCATATATATATTCATCAGTTGATCTACTTTGTCAATTTTATTACGTCCATGCAACCTACACTCTAATAGGTAATGATAGGTCCTAATCCCACCCGTGTATGTGTAGATTGGGTTCATTTTCCCATGCTATGCTCCGGATCCGACGCAAAATTTCGGCAGCACCTCCCCGCTGTTCTCCTGATACACGTCTCTGCAATAAACAGAGAGGATGTGTACCCGGAGAACAACAGGGGAGGCACTGACGAAATATATGCGTCGGATCCGGAGCAAAGCATATGGGAAAACGAACCCAATCTACACATACTCGGGCTGTCCATGGATAGCGTTGGACAATTCGAAAGAATCAAGGTTATAAATATGCAAATGCATGCATATTTATAACTATGACGCTTTCGAACGGGAGACACATATTGGTTACGCATACTGATGATTCAAGACACATATATAGCTAGCTATCAAGTTTCATCGGAATAGATCAAATAATTAATGGGGGAGGAGGACTTGTCATTTGTGCTCACCCACGAACGAAGGGGCAGAGCTCGTCAAACGCACGGCGAGGTCGTCGAACACCAAACCTCGCAGCGATGAAACAACTGCACATTTAAAACTACACGATCAACACAATTATATATGATGTTTTTCATAACTAAATCGAAAAATATATGACCTAACTAATAATTCACAAATATATGACCCCGTCGGCCTCTGGAAGGCCAAAGAACACCTTAATTTTCGGGAGGTGTCGGTGGTCGGGGTGCCCTGTCGGTGTCGGGGTGCCGTGTCGGGGTCGGGGTCTCGGGGTCGGGGTGTCGGGTCGGGGTGCCGGGTCGGGGTCGGGGTGCCGTGTCGGTGTCGGGGTCGGGGTGTCGGGTCCGACTCGCGGTCGGGGTCAGGGTCTCGGGGTCGGGGTGTCGGGTCGGGGTGCCGGGTCGGGGTCGGGGTGCCGTGTCAGTGTCGGGGTCGGGGTGTCGGGTAAGGCCCGGGGTCTCGAGGTCGGGGTCTCGGGGTCGGGGTGTCGGGTCAGGCTCGGGGTCGGGGTCTCGGGGTCGGGGTGTCTGGTCGGGGTGCCGGGTCGGGGTCGGGGTGTCGGGTTGGGGTCGGGGTGCCGTGTCCGTGTCGGGGTCAGGGTGTCGGTGTCAGGGTGTCGTGTCGGTGTCGGGGTCGGGGTCTCGGGGTCGGGGTGTCGGGTTGGGGTCGGGGTGCCGTGTCCGTGTCGGGGTTGGGGTGTCGGGTCAGGCTCGGGGTCGGGGTGTCGGGGTCGGGGTCGGGGTGTCGGGGTCGGGGTCTAGGGGTCGGGGTCGGGGTCGGGGTGTCGGGGTCGGGGTCTAGGGGTCGGGGTGCCGGGTCGGGGTCAGGGTGCGGTGTCGGGTCGGGGTGCCGTGTCGGGTCGGGGTGCCGTGTCGGGTCGGGGTTTTTTCCTCTTTTTTCCTTTTCTTCTTCTTCCTTTTCTTCCTTTTCTTCCTTTTTTCCTTCTTCTTCTTCTTCTTCTTCTTCCTCCTTTCCTTTTTCCTCTTCTTCTTCTCCTCCTCTCCTCTTTTTTCTTCTTCTTTTTCCTCTTCTTCTTTTTTCTTCTCCTCCTCCTCTTCTTCTTCTCCTGATCTCCTCTTTTTTCTCTTTTTCTTCTTTCCTAAAACTAAACTAAACCTAAAACTAAAAAAACAGAAAAAGAAAAAAACTAAATCTAAACCTAAAACTAAACTAAGACTAAACCTATAAACCTAAAACTAATCCTAAAACTAAAACTAAATCTAAACTAAACATAAACCTAAAACTAAAAAAATAGAAAAAAAGAAAAAAAGGAAGAAGATTACCTGCAGGGTGGAGGAGGGGGGCGGTGCGGCCTGGGGCGGTGGAGGAGCGGGGCGGGGCGGCCTGGGGCGGCGGAGGAGGGGGGCGGGGCGGCCTGGGGCGGCGGCGCCGGGCCCGGCCGGGGCGGCGGGGCGCGGAGGTGCCGGGGCGCCGGGGCGTGGCGGCGCCCAGACGGCAGGGCGGTGGGGGCGGCGGGGGCGACGGGGTGGGGGGCGCCGGGGCGGCGGCGGGGGGCGCTGGGGCGGCGGCGGGGGGCGCTGGGGCGGTGGCGGGGCGTGGTGCGAGAGAAAGAGAGAGAGAGAGGGGGGTGTGGGGCGCGGCCCCGTTAACGTTACGTGGGGCCTCCCTCTTTGCCGTCCGCCAGCCTTTGCCGTCCGCCTTCTGGCTCTTTGCCGTCCGCTAGCGGACGGCAAAGAGGGGGCCCGTTAGGTTTTTTTTTTGCAGCTCGTCAGTGGGGCTCCTCCCTCTTTGCCGTCCGCTAGCCGACGGCAAAGAATCTTTGTCGTCCGCTAGCAGACGGCAAAGAACTGGCTGATGGCAAACTTGGTCTTTGCCATCAGCCAGTTCTTTGCCGTCTGCTTTTTGGAAGCTGATGGCAAAGAGGTTCTTTGCCGTCCGCTAGCGGACGGCAAAGAACTGGCAGATGGCAAACTAGCTGATTCCAGTAGTGGAGCCGACTGGCCTCATGGGGTGCGCCCCAAGGGGGAATCCTACTCCTACTAGGAGTAGGTTCCCCCCTTTCCTAGTCCAACTAGGAGGGGATGGAAAGGGAAGAGGGAGAGAAGGAAAGGGGCGGCGCCCCCTCCCAATTCGGATTGGGCTTGGGGGAAGCGCCCCCCCACTTGGCCGCCTCCTCCTCTTTTCCACTAAAGCCCATGAAGGCCCATTAACCCCCCCGGGGGGTTCCGGTAACCCCCCGATACTCTGGAAAATGCCCGAACCTATCCGAAACCTTTCCGGTGTCCAAGCATAACCTTCCAATATATCAGTCTTCATGTATCGACCATTTCTAGACTCCTCGTCATGTCCGTGATGACATCCGGGACTCCGAACAACCTTTGGTACATCGAATCACATAACTCACAATACATATCGTCATTGAACGCTAAGCGTGCAGACCCTACAGGTTCGAGAACTATGTAGACATGACCAAGACTCATCTCCAGTCAATAACCAATAGCGGAACCTGGATGCTCATATTGGTTCCTACATATTCTACGAAGATCTTTATCGGTCAAACCGCATAACAACATACGTTGTTCCCTTTGTCATCGGTATGTTACTTGCCCGAGATTCGATCGTCGGTATCATCATACCTACTTCAATCTCGTTACCGGCAAGTCTCTTTACTCGTTCTGTAATGCATCATCCCGCAACTAACTCATTAGTTACATTGCTTGCAAGGCTTATAGTGATGTGCATTACCGAGAGGGCCCAAAGATACCTCTCCGATAATCGGAGTGACAAATCCTAGTCTCGATCTATGCCAACTCAACAAACACCATAGGAGACACCTGTAGAGCATCTTTATAATCACCCAGGTATGTTGTGAAGTTTGATAGCACACTAAGTGTTCCTCCAGTATTTGGGAGTTGCATAATCTCATAGTCGTAGGAACATGTATAAGTCATGAAGAAAGCAATAGCAATAAACTAAACGATCATAGTGCTAAGCTAAAAGATGGGTCATGTGAATCACATCATTCTCTAATGATGTGACCCCGTTCATCAAATGACAACTCATGTCTATGGCTAGGAAACTTAACCATCTTTGGTTAACGAGCTAGTCAAGTAGAGGCATACTAGTGACACTCTATTTGTCTACTTATTGACACATGTACTAAGTTTCTGGTTAATACAATTCTAGCATGAATAATAAACATTTATAATGATATAAGTAAATATAAATAACAATTTTATTATTGCCTCTAGGGCATATTTCCTTCAGCCACTGAGGAGGCTCTTCTCAGCAAGAAAGGGTTGAAGCTTGTTCTTGTCGGCAACCTCGGGGTTGGCATATGGGCGGGCACCAATGGGCGCATCAAGACCCTCATCACGAACATGCAACAAATCCATGAACTCCTTCAACTCAACAGTCATCCTATTCCCATTCGTCATCCAAGTCATGGTCCGTTTCTCATCCGTGTGGAAGTGGACAGAAGCAAAGAACTGAGCCACAAGCTCCGGGTCAAAGTCAAGGTGGAAAGTGATGATCCCCTCAATACCAAACTGCTCCACCAAATCCAGAGGCTCTCCAAAATATGCCAGTTCTTCTTCAGATGTTCCATGTCAATCCACTGAACTGGGACATAGTTGTTCTGCTTGGCCTTGATCACGTCTAGGTAGATGAGATTCCATTGCTTGGTCCAGAACAAGTCATTTCCCCTTGAGAGATCTCTAGGCCTGACATAATGGTTGAGCTTCCTTCGAATCAAAAACTTCGCTTGAGGCATTTCATCTATGCCGATGTTTGGCTCCTTGAACTTGCTAGCTGTGGTCTTGACATGGCGTTGTGGGGCACTGGAGCCCTCAGGAGCTTCTTGGTTGCGCATCCGCTTGGAGCTCGTGTCATGGCTAGGATTCGAGCGCCTGGCATTGGAACCGGAGCCACCACCTATGACACTCAACACAAACACATGAGAAGAGGACAAGGATTATTGCAAAGACCACGGCCAAAACCGAACGAAACAAGCAGAAATGAGATTGAGTGTGACAAAACAAAGTAATTTATATGTCAATGGTAGTACTGCACCATGAGGCGGAAGTAAAAAGTTGCATCTGCTCTAGCCGCGGTAGTATTGCGCCTGGTTGGCACGGTAGTATCACGCCTAGAGTAGAAGTAATTCTTACTTCCACACACCGGGCGGTAGTACCGCTCCAGCGGAGCGGTAGTACCGCTCCAGCGGAGCGGTAGTACCGCGTGGGGTGGATCTCGCTAAAGAAGGTGGTAGTACCGCTCTTGGAGGAGTGGTAGTACCGCACGGGTTGAATCTCGCGAGAACGGATCTAGGAACATCCGTAAATTTGGATCGGTACTACCGTTGATCAAAACTACACTGTTGCATCACACCAAATAGCATATCTACTGCACTAGCACTCTCCTACCATCTGCTCTTGCAAAGATTGAGACAAAAATGACAAGAACTACACATGCATCTCCCAAAACCTAGAAGCACAAAAACAGGGAAAAGAGAGAGGGACTAAGGGAGATACCGGGGTCCAATGCAAGAGGATGAGGTGGGGATTGATCCCACCGATTGGAATGCAAGGAGAGCGACCGGAGATGGAGATCCGGCGAGGTCCTCCAGCGTCGTTCTTGGGCAGGAGAGAGATACACAGTGAGGGGAAGAAATGAATGGGTATGGGGGAGTTGGAACCCCCCTGCCCGCTCTTAACCCCCATGCGCTCGCGACAGTGCGGTAGTACCGCGGGTCATCGCGGTAGTATCGCCCGGGCAGAAGTACCGCACACAGGGCGATAGTACCGCTCGTCCAGCGGTAGTTAAAAATTACTGCCGCGATGGAAGTGGTAGTATTGTGCCTGGGGCGCAGCTGTGCAAGCACAGGAGCAACCCATCTCCAACGGTAGTACCGTGGCTTGCCACGGTAGTACCATAAACCCAGGAAAGTGCATGTTTCGACAAAACAGAAAAACACGGCCTTTGCAATGCAAACTTCAAGCAACCGGACGCGCAAATGAGCACACACGAGGCAACTCAAACACAAACACGGCTCAAAAGAAGGCAAAAGATAACAAGGATCAAACAGAACCAAAACCTCTCAAAGAGAGAGGGCGGTGGCTGGAGCCACCTATGTTTGAGTCAATTGGTATGGCACCGCGAAGTATTATCCTTGGGCCCATGACCAAAACTCGTCTTTGAAGCACAAGTACCATAAAAATGGCTAATGTGAAAGAGTTGATCAATTTATGCATAATGGGGGGAGGGAGAGTTCATTGAGAGAACAACACTCCCCTATGTCCGTGCCTACACCTAAACAAGACATCAAGATGAGTATGGTGGGGTGTGGAAAGGTTCAAGCCACATTGCTCAAATCAATGTTATTTAGTTCATGCCTTAACTCGCGAAATCTTGCTTCATCCAAGGGCTTCCTGAAAATATCTGCAAGGTTCTCATGAGTGTTGACATAGTTGAGCTTGATCCCCCCTCGCCTAATGTGATCCCAAATGAAGTGATACCGAATCTCAATATGCTTCGTCTTGAAGTGTTGCACCGGGTTGAGAGAAATCTTGATGACACTTTCATTGTCACACCAAAGAGGCACTTTGTCACAAATGACACCGTTATCCTTTAAAGTTTGCCTCATCCATAGATGTTGAGCACAACAACTACCGGCAGCCACATACTCCGCTTCGGTGGATGAGAGAGACACACAACTTTGCTTCTTAGAAGACCAACTCACCAAAGAGCAACCAAGAAATTGGCACCGTCCGGAAGTTGACTTCCTATCCACTTTGTCTCCCGCCCAATCCGAGTCCAAAAACCCACAAGGTTGAAGTTAGCTCCTCTTGGGTAACATAAGCCAAAGTTTGGGGTATGAACCAAATATCGAAAGATTCGCTTGACCGGCACATAGTGGCTTTCCTCAGGTGCGGCTTGAAACCGTGCACAAATTCCCACACTCAACATGATATCCGGTCTAGATGCACAAAGGTAAAGCAAGGAGCCAATCATGGAGAGATATACCTTTTGATTCACTTCTTTACCATTGGGATCTATGTAAAGTTAGCACTTGACGAGCATTGGAGTGGAAGCCGGCTTGACATCACTTAGCTTGTATCTCTTGAGAATGTCTTGAGTGTATTTGGCTTGGTTGATGAAGGTTCCTTCTCTTCTTTGTTTGATTTCGAACCCGGGAAAGAACTTCAACTCTCCCATCATGGACATCTTGAACTTCGAGGTCATGAGAGCGGCAAACTCCTCATTGAAAGCTTTCTTAGGAGAACCAAAGATAATATCATCAACATATAGTTGGCATACAAACAACTCCCCTTTGACCTTCTTAGTAAAAAGATGCTGGGGAACGTAGCATGCAATTTCAAAAAAAAATCCTACGATCACGCAAGATCTATCTAGCAGATGCATAGCAACAAGAGGGGGAGAGTGTGTCCACATACCCTCATAGACCGAAAGCGGAAGCGTTAGGTTAACGCGGTTGATGTAGTCGACCGTCTTCGTGATCCAACCGATCAAGTACCGAACGTATGACACCTATGAGTTCAGCACACGTTTAGCTCGATGACGTCTCTCGAACTCTTGATCCAGCAAAGTGTTGAGGGAGAGTTTCGTCAACACAATGGCATGGTGACGGTGATGGTGATGTGATCCGTGCAGGGCTTCACCTAAGCACTACGTGAATATGACCGGAGGAGTAAACCGTGGAGGGAGACACCGCACATGGCTTGGAACAATTGGTGTGTCTCCAAGGGGTGCCCTACCCACGTATATAAAGGAGGGAGAGCGAGGAGGCCTGCCCTAGGGGGCGCACCAAGTGGGGGGAGTCCTACTAGGACTCCCAGTCCTAGTAGGATTCACCCCCTCTTATTCCTTCTCATGGAGGGGAAAAAGAGGGAAGGAGAGGGAGGAGGAGAAGGAAAGGGGGGCGCCGCCCCTCCCCTAGTCCAATTCGGACTCCATGGGGGGGGGCGGCCACCCTTTGTGGGCTGCCTCCTCTCTCCCCTATGGCCCATAGTGGCCCATTACTTTCCCTAGTGGGTTTTGGTAACCTCTCGGTACTTCAAAAAATACCCGAAACAATCCGAAACTGTTCCGGTGTCCGAATAATATCATACAATATATCAATCTTCACCTCTCAACCATTTCGAGACTCCTCGTCATGTACGTGATCTCATCCGGGACTGTGAACAATCTTCGGTCACCAAAACACGTAAATCATAATACAAATCGTAATCGAACATTAAATGTGCAGACCCTATGGGTTCGAGAACTATGTAGACATGACCGAGACATATCTCCGGTCAATAACCAACAGTGGAACCTGGATGCTCATATTGGTTCCTACATATTCTACGAAGATCTTTATCGGTCAAACCGCAATAACAACATACGTTATTCCCTTTGTCATCGGTATGTTACTTGCCCGAGATTCGATCGTCGGTATCCTCATTCCTAGTTCAATCTCGTTACCGGCAAGTCTCTTTACTCGTTCTGTAATGCATTATCCCGCAACGAACTCATTAGTCACATTGCTTGCAAGGCTTATAGTGATGTCATCATGATGAAATGAAAACAAGCATAGAGTATAAGTAGCGTAAACACATGATAAGCAGGCTAAAGACAAAGTGACTGAAGGATTAAGATTGAGGAAATTGAGAAAGTCTTCAATCAAAGTCTTGAAACAGTAACGATCAAGTACTTCTACACAGAAATGAGGAAATGAAAGGGTCGAGGAAATAGAACCAGTAGCTCGGTGAAGACAGTGATTTGGTAGACCAGTTCCAACTGCTGCGACAGTCGTACGTCTGGTTGGAGCGGCTAGGTATTTAAACCTTAGGACACACAATCCTCGACACACAGTCCTCACTATATTCTCCTTGATCTAAGGTCACACAGACCTCGCCCAATCACTCGTGGTAAGTCTTCAGGTGACTTCCAAACCTTCACAGACTAGGCCACTCGGCGATCCACAATTTCCTCTTGGATGCTCTAGACCATGACGCCTAACCGTCAGGAGGATGCACAGTCCTCAAGGTTAACAAGAGTCGGTTCCACACAGGAATAATCTCTTCAGTGATGCTCAATCACTTTGGGTTTGTAGGTGTTGGGTTTGCGTTTTCCCCACTTGATGATTTTCGCTCAAAGTCCTCGGAGGATGGGATGCTCTCAATGACAAGTCTCAGTTTCTCTTGGAGCAGCCAACCAACTAGTGGTTGTAGGGGGCGGCTATTTATAGCCCAGGGAGCAGCCCGACATGATAAGACATAAATGCCCTTCAATGATATGACCGTTAGGTGGGTAGATATTTTGGGACAGCTGGCGCGTAGCACATCAACGGTCGGATATTTGACTATCAAATTCCTCAGGGCTATCACGTTCCTCACTTGTAGGCAATCCGCACTGGCGAATTCCTAACTCCTTAGTCAAAACAAATTCTTCAAAGAACAGAAGATCTTTGTCTCTGTCACTGAAGAAATTCACTGATCTGTATGAGATTTCCAATGGCTTTACTCTAAAGGATTGGGTAGGTGTAGGATTTTGAGATGAGCATCACTTGGAAACTTTTCCTTAGTTTTACCTCGACCCCCTTTAACAGTATGGTGTTTCCTATGACTCAAGAAAGATAAAATGAAACTACTAAAACAAAAGTCTTCATGCTTCATAATCCTCGCATGAATATCAAGTCTTCACGGTCACACCAATTTCTTCACTTTCAAAGTCTTCAAGAAAAACAAAGTCTTCAGCTGAAGACATTCATTTTTAGGGGTCGACTTTCGTCGTAAATATCAAACTCCTCATAGACTTATAGAACTATGTACACTCACAAACTCATTAGTCCCTTTACCTATAAGTCTTCAATACACCAAAATCACTAAGGGGCACGAGATGCACTTACAATATCCCCCTTTTTGGTGATTGATGACAATATAGGTTAAGTTTTCAAGGGGGATAAACATATGAAGTGTAAATACTGATATTCAGGAATTTGATTGCAAGATATAGAAGAACTCCCCCTGAAGATGTGCATATGTGAGGAATTTTCTTTGAATAGCAAATGTACATTGTAGATTGGAATCATGGAGATCTCCCCCTATATCTTGTAATTCATACACACATTTAACATATGATATGAATAATTTGAAATGCATGATGAAATATGGTGACTGATGTAATTTAGCATGCATGCATTAACATATATAGGGAAGTAGCATGCAGAAAAAGAGAGCAAAAGTATCAGACCACCATCGGACTTAAGTTTACAAATCGATCCAGCAGATACTTCAGAAGAACGAGAGTTGTAACCTAGCAAAAAAAACACCCATATAATGAGACCCGCTTGAAGAATAGCTCAAATTTCTCCCCCTTTGTCATCGAATGACCAAAAGGGATAAAAATGAGGACTAATGCCCCTAAAGAATATCATCATGAAGTTAATGAAGGAGCGCCAGCATTGTTGGGGCCGTCCGTTGAAGTAGGGCCTGCCGCAGTGTCGTTCAAATCTTCATGTTCATCAGTCTCGCGTGATGAACAACATGAGCTGGCCACCAAGTGAGGAACTTTGACCTTCTTGAATTTCTTCGAAGGTGGTTGAGACCAGTCAAAGTCCTGCTTGAAGCCCATCTGCTTGAGATCTTCATCACCGTAGAGGTGAGATAGTACAACCCAAGTGCGGTCAAAGACATGATGCAAGTAGTAGTGGTTCTTCTTCATAGTGTTTTGTGTTATTGTCATGTTTTGAAGAATTGAACCAAACTGTCGCTTGACCCACTTGCGATTGCGATCCACCTTCTGATGAAGATTGAGGAGAAGCTCACGGTCAGTCATCACCCTTGGAGTAGTTGCTTGAGGATATTGCTTTGAAGCATTTCCGGCAGTGTCATGGGTGGCAGAGTCATCATTGGTGGAGTAGGATGCAACTTTGTGAAACTGTCCATCCAATGGACGAGTGCCTTCATCAATGACAACAGCCTTGCCCTTCTCATCTGCTGAGGAAATAGTCCATTTGAGGACTTCAATTGGGGGCAAATAGCTGAGATGGTGTTGACAATCAGCCTTATAATGAATTGAAGACCTTGATCTGATGAATCTCATGATCCAGGGAGCATAAGGCTTCAATTCAAACGGTGACAGAGCGACATTGGACAAAGTCCTCATGAAGAAATCATGATAGTTGATAGGAATATCATGTATGATGTTGAAAAGCAGATTCTTCATGATGCCAACAACTTCTTCATCATCAGAGTTGTGGCCCTTGATTAGACTGAGGGTTTTGGTCAATATCCTATATATAGTCCTTGGCACATAAAGCAGTTCCTTTATGAGGAATTCGGTTCTAGGAGCTTGGCATGGCTTCAAAGGCTTCATTAGGACTTGCATTAGATGGTTGGAGAGCTCAGGTTCATCATAGAGGCGCCTTGCACCTTCAGTGAGAGGACTGACTGGGACGGCATGAAGCAATTCAGAGGCCGGTGCTTTGTAGTGAGTATTTTCTGTCATCCAGTCCAATACCCATGAATTCACATCTTCAACATTGCCGATGATGCGCAACGTGCATATAACTGAAGAATGAGTTCTTCATTCCAGTCGCAGATGTCGGTGCAGAGGTTGAGCAGCCCAGCATCATGAAGAACACTGAGGACTGGGGTGAAGCATGGCAGCGACTCCATATCCACATGAGGAATTTGCTCATGGTCAAAAATCTTATCTTTATCAAACGGCAGTGAGGAATAGAAGTTCATTTGACTCGCTGTCCAGAAGCGCTTGCGTCTCAGTCTTGCAAAGTCATATGGATTGTAATCCATGAAGAAAATGTGCTCGGCAAAGAAGTCATCAGCCTTGAACTCCTGCTTCTTGGAGTGAGAATTCTGAGGCTAGGGCTGAAGATTAACTGTTGAAGTTTTCACAGCCTCTTGAATCACAGTCTCTGGAGCCACATGTTGAGGAATTTCAGTGGCAATTTCTTCAGTAGCCTTGGCCTCCATTTCTTCAGCAACATTTTCATCAGCGCTAGTGGTTGGAACTTCTTCAGGAATAGTGAGAAGAGAAGCTTGATGTTCTTCAGAGCCCATGTGAATCTCTTCAGTCTACACAAGGGACTGAGGAATCTGTTGCGGATGTGTGAAAAGTGGTGAATTGAGGTGATGGTTTTCCAAGTAGTCATCATTCAAAATCGGTGTTGTACACTAATGTCCACATCTTCATCTTCCTCATCTATTTCCTCAACACGTGCCTCTTCAGCTATGAACTGAGACATGCACGATGATACCAGAGGGGTTGAAGGGATATCATCCACTTTAATTTCTTCATCCAACTGCTCTAACGTAGCAGCAGAAGGATCTTCTTCATCAGATTCACTTGGAATCACATATTCCTCACCAAAGGGAATAATCTCCTTTGATGGCATGCTTAACAAAGGGAACAACATCTATAGGATTTTCAAAAGAGCTTGTCAAAGTCTTCACTTTCTTTGGAGCCGAAGAGTCTGAGGAAGTAGATGCTTTCCTTTTCTTCATAGCTGCTCGCTCCACATCTTTGGTTTTCTTCGCTTCTGATGTAGAAGGGAGGTTGATGCTTGTCGTCTGTGCCGGAGGAGCAGAGGAAATTGGTGCAGTTTCTTCAGGAGAAGTAGCAGATGCTTCAACTAGCCTGGCTTGTTCTTCAGGCGCAACACTAGAGGTTGCCCTGGCACTTTCTTCAGGGGCTGAAATTTCTTCATCAGCCCTGGTGCTCTCATTTTCTTCAGCAGCCTGATTTTCGTCAGCAGTGCTGGCATGTTCTTCAGTAGGCTGAGTAGATGCTTCAGCCTGAGTAATTTAATGTTGTGTTGGGGCTGCAACATTTGGGGTGAATCCCTTTGTCAGCTTGATGAATCTGACTTTGGCTCCCAGCGAATCAACATAGTATCGGTTAAATTCATCACTAAGACCCTTGATTTCTGTTTGTAGAGCTATAAGGTCATCAGGTGATAGATTCAAAACATTTTTCTTCAAAAAGCGCTCTTTCTTGTACTGAGCTTTCTTCACCATCCTCCCCTGTTCAAATTTCCTCTTTTCCTCATCAATGAAGGCCATCAACACATGACTTTGGCCAGGACTGAGGTTTAGCTCAGGCAGAGGAGTGTTGGGATCCTTATTCCAGAGGTCGATGAAGTCTAGGATCAACTTGGGATCCAGCATCAATGGCACATTACCGCCTTTGGCTCTAGCGGCCCTGTGCTATCCGACTCTGATGATTTCAGCTAATTCCTCATCATTAGCTTCGTCTTCACTCGACGACACTTGGAAGGCAACCTGCTTCTTGTGAGGACTTGGCCTTGTGCCTCGTCCAATAGTGGCTTTTTTCTTCAACAGAGTTGGGCCTATTGAGGACTGAGGAGGAGATGAAGAACTTGCAGATGCTCCTGAAGCAATTGAGATACTAGTTGTCCCTTGGCACGAGGCGAGGTGTGCAGGTGCCGAGGACTTTGCAGCAGCAGTTGATGGTTTTGTAATAGTGGGGACTGGAGCTTCTTGAGTAATATGCCATGAGGGCTTTGATGATCTTGGCCGTGAGGGCATTGCTGAGGAACTGGGCTTGTGCGCAGGCTTCTTGGGCATAGCCTTCTTGGGCTTGCTAGCAGAGGCCTCAGCAGCGGCAGCAGCAGAGTCTTCATTAAATTTCCTCACTGCTTCTTTGGCCATTTTGGCCACCTTGGCTTGCCGCTTGGCCCATTCATCTGGATAATCCTCACTACGCTTGAGGCTAGTGGGATCAACTTCTTGGCCTGGTGCCAATGGAGGTCTTGGGCGAGGTGGGTGTAAAGCGATTTTCTTCATGTATTTTTGGAGTTACATATCAGTACTCCCTCCATTCCCGCACCCATCTCCTTTCAATCCTCTGTATGTGCACCTTGCTCTGATTCTTGTTCTCCTTGCCATGTTTGGCTTAACCAGGAGTGCAATATTCCTCATAGATGTCATTTGGAATCTCAAAGGCAGTGTTTACTTCCAATTTCTTCCCTCCCTTTTGAGGTCTCTTGCCATCAGCCATTTTCTTCAGCTGAGGAATTTGAACAACAGAATTATCTGAAGAGGTATGCAATTTGTCTTCGAGGAACACTGCAAATGAGTTAAGTTGATGAGAACCTAGTGATTCAGCAATGGACTTATGTAACCGTGAACAGAGTATAGGTGCGAAGAATTTGGAGAGGTCACATGCGTTCTCAGAAGTTTTTCAAAAGAAACAAGTTTGAGGAATTTGACCAGGAGTGTCTTGAGGAATTTCACTAAGCTGTCTTTGACTTAGGTTCCAGAGTTGTATGGATTGAAAAATCCACACAATTGAGGAATCTTGAAGAAAAACATTGCTTAGAGAAATATATCAAGAACAGATGCATGTGTGGTGTTTAACTAGTGGGGAAGTTGAAGAATAAACACATTTTGAAGATTTTGTGAAAATCATCAGAATCAACAAGGGCAGTAAAAATGGATTTTATTTACCCTTGACAAAGAACACGATGAACTAGGAGGTGTAGATGGGAAGTTCGTCTGTTCAGATCGTCCATGCCCTAACTCGGCGGCGGAAGACAACTACGGTGGCGACAGAGTGAAGATTTCTGTGGTCGGCGCGAGTATGACGGCGACGAGGTCGAGGCAGTGAAGCTCTTCCTCACCGGTGATGATGGAGAGTAGCGGCGGTGCTAGGTCTGAGAGCTCGAGCAAGGGGAGTGAGGTCGAGCAGGGTAAATGTAGTCTGAGGAGGGTGAGGGGTATTTATAGCCGAGGCGAAAAACCGCTCACCCAAGGAAATTGGACGAATGTGCCCCTGACCCTTCTCATCCTAGTGACATGTGTCACCCACGTATAGTGAGGTGGAGATCGTGGGTGAATAGAATAATCATATCGTAGGATGTGGAATGGTTTGAGCAACAAAAGCCGAAAATTGAGATATGAAAATTTTAATGTTTCGTTCACAAATTCTTCAACTGACAAGGACACTTTGAAGATTTTGAACGAGTTCCAAATAGAATGCACATGAAGAATTTGTGAACAGACTGGTTTGAGTTTAGCATAGAGGGGGAAGGGTCCGATCACATTCACTTAGTAGAAAAGTCAACTTGAAGAATTAGCAATAAGTGAATGCTGTAGAGGACTGAAAACTCAAATATATAGCCAATGAAGAACACAGTCGGAAATAGTGAAGACTTTGGAAAGTTGAATAATTTGAACAACTGAGGAATTTCAATGCTGAAGAAAAACTCAAATTGGAAATTTTCAACTTTTGTTGGTGGCGTAACCCACAGTATAAGAATGATGATTTCAGACGTCGCGTACAATTGTCATAGGGCTCTGGCAGTCAAATTCTTCGTTAATTTCTTCACACTTGGAGGGTTAGTCTTCATTGATCAAAGAAAGACGTTACTTAGTGTGTTGCACATCTAAGTCATCAGTTTTGCATAAATGTTAGGATGTGTGTCCTTTTCAAAGAACATTCGAGGATTCTAAGATATTTAGATTACATCGCAACTTGCTAAATCTCTTCACATCCAAGGGCTTTGTGAAGATATCGGCTAGTTGTTCTTCAGTCTTCATGTGCTCGATAGAGATGTCGCCCTTCAACACATGATCTCCAAGAAAATGATGATGAATCTGGATGTGCTTTGTCTTCGAGTGCTGAACTGGGCTATGAGCAATCTTGATGGCACTCTCATTGTCACAGTAGAGTGGCATATTCTTCACATTGATGCCGTAGTCGTTGAGGGTTTGCTTCATCCATAGCAATTGAGCAGAGCATGAACCAGTAGCAATATACTTAGCTTTAGCAGTAGAGAGTGATACACAGTTCTGCTTCTTCAAGGACCAACATACTAAGGATCGTCCGAGGAAATGGCATGTGCCTGATGTTGACTTGCGGTCCACACGATCACCAACATAGTCAAAGTCAGAATATCCAATCAGATCAAAAGCCGAGCCCTTGGGATACCATAGTCCAAGTGTTGGAGTGTGAGCTAGATATCGAAGAATTTGCTTCATAGCCTTATGGTGTGATTCCTTCTGTGTAGCTTGAAAATGGGCACACATGCAAACACTAAGCATAATATCTGGCCTAGATGCACACAGATACAATAAAGAGCCAATCATGGAGCGGTATACCTTTTGATCGAAGACAATATCATTTTTGTCAGTGCATAGATGACCATTTGTGGGCATAGGGATTTTGACACCTTTACAATCTTGCATGCCGAATTTCCTCAACACATCCTTGAGCTATTTCTCCTGAGATATGAAGATGCCGTTGCACTGTTGACGAATTTGAAGACCTAAGAAGAATTTCAATTCTCCCATCGTAGACATTTGATATTCCTCACTCATCATATAGTCAAATTCGTCAGTGTAATGTTGGTTAGTACAGCCAAAGATAATATCATCAACACATATTTGGCACATGAATAATTCATCATCATAGGTTTTGGTGAAAAGAGTTGGGGTCAAGTGAACCAGGTTTGAAGCCTTTCTTCACGAGGAATTCCTTCAAAGTATCATACCACGCTTGAGGGGCCCGCTTGAGGCCATAGAGGGCCTTATTGAGTCTGAAGACTTGGCCAGGATGCTTTGGATCTTCAAAACATGGGGGTTGAGCAACATATACTTCTTCCTCAAACTTACCATTGAGGAATGCACTTTTCACATCCATTTGATATAAGATGATATTATGATGGTGAGCATACGCAAGCAATATGCGAATAGCCTCAAGTCTAGCAACAGGTGCAAAAGTTTCATCAAAATCAATTCCTTCAACCTGTGTGTAGCCTTGAGCTACAAGCCGTGCCTTATTCATCACCACAAGGCCATTTTCATCTTGCTTGTTGCGATAGATCCATTTGGTGCCAATGATATTGTGCTTGCATTGGTCTGGTCACTTGACAAGTTCCCAAACATTGTTGACCTTGAACTGATGTAATTCCTCTTGCATTGTTTGAATCCACTCAGGCTCCAGAAATGCCTCATCTACTTTGGTGGGCTCTGTGATAGAGACAAAGGCAAAGTTCCCACAAAAGTTAGACAAATGTGAAGCTTTTGAGCATGTGAGAGGACCTGGTGCTTTGATGTCGTTGATGATTCTCTCAATCTGCACTTCATTAGCAACGCGAGGATGAGCGGGTTGACGACGTTGAGTGGGCTCAGCATTTTCTTCCGAGCCATTTTCCTCAGGTGCATCAGCATGATGTTCTTCACGTTCTGGAATGACTTCTTCAGCAGATTCTTCGGTAGGAATGACATCCTTAGTAGCCTTGAACTTAATGGTTTCCTTACGAGACATTTGATCTAGCACAGGAGGTAGGTGCTCTCTTTGTGATCCGTTAGTTTCATCAAACTGCATATCTACAGTTTCAACAACCTTGTGGTGATAGGTGTTGAAGACTCTGTAGGTGTGCGAGTCCTTTCCGTAACCAAGCATAAAACCTTCATGTGCTTTTTGTGCAAATTTAGAATTGTGATGAGGATCTCTAATCCAACATTTAGCATCGAAGACTTTGAAATAACTCACATTGGGTTTCTCGTTAGTGAGGAGTTCATATGAGGTCTTTTGAAGAATTTGTGAAGATATACCCTGTTGATGATGTGGCACGTAGTGTTGTACATCAGACCTATTGTGTACCTTGCCATGAGTTTGGCAAAGGGGTACAATAGTGATCCAGGAGTAGATCACTGGACCTGTCAAAATTATCCTTAGAGGACTAAGGAAATATTTCTTAGTTATGGAGGTGATAAAGAGTTCATCATAAATAGTTACGTCGATGCAAGCTTTAACACTGATCTGGATGAATCCGAGTCTCAATCTGGATACATATTAAAAGTGGGAGCAATTAGCTAGAGTAGCTCCGTGCAGAGCATTGTAGACATAGAAATTTGCAAAATACATACAAATCTAAATGTGTCAGACCCGTTGACTAAACCTCTCTCACAAGCAAAACATGATCACACCTTAGTACTCTTTGGGTGTTAATCACATGGCGATGTGAACTTGATTACTGACTCTAGTAAACCCTTTGGGTATTGGTCACATGGCGATGTGAACTATGGGTGTTAATCACATGAAGATGTGAACTATTGGTGTTAAATCACATGGCGATGTGAACTAGATTATTGACTCTAGTGCAAGTGGGAGACTGAAGGAAATATGCCCTAGAGGCAATAATAAAGTTGTTATTTATATTTCCTTATATCATGACAAATGTTTATTATTCATGCTAGAATTGTATTAAATGGAAACTTGATACATGTGTGGATACATAGACAAAACACAGTGTCCCTAGCAAGCCTCTACTAGACTAGTTCGTTAATCAAAGATGGTTAAGTTTCCTAACCATAGACATGTGTTGTCATTTGATGAACGGGATCACATCATTAGGAGAATGATGTGATGGACAAGACCCATCTATTAGCTTAGCAGAATGATCTTTAAGTTTTATTGTTATTGTTTTCTTCATGACTTATACATATTCCTTTGACTATGAGATTATGCAACTCCCGGATACCGGAGGAATGCCTTGTGTTAAATCAAACGTCACAACGTAATTGGGTGATTATAAAGATGATCTACACGTTTCTCCGAAGGTGTTTGTTGGGTTGGCATAGATCAAGATTAGGATTTGTCACTCCGAGTATCGGAGAGGTATCTCTGGGCCCTCTCAGTAATGAACATCACTATAAGACTTCCAAGCAATGCGACTAATGAGTTAGTTGCGGAATGATGCATTATGGAACAGGTAAAGAGACTTGCCGGTAACAAGATTGAACTAGGTATAAGGATACCGACGATCGAATCTCGGGCAAGTAACATACCGATGACAAAGGGAATAACGTATGTCGTTATGTGGTTTGACCGATAAAGATCTTCATAGAATATGTAGGAGCCAACATGAGCATCTAGGTTCTGCTATTGGTTATTGACCGGAGATATATCTTGGTCATGTCTACATAGTTGTCGAACCCGTAGGGTCCGCACGCTTAACGTTCGATGACAATTTGTATTATGAGTTATGTGTTTTGGTGATCGAAGTTTGTTCGGAGTCCCGGATGAGATCACGGACATGACAAGGACTTCGAAATGGTCGAGAGGTAAAGATTCATATATTGGAAGGTTGTATTCGGACATCGGAATGGTTCCAAGTGATTCGTGTAATTAATCGGAGTACCGAGGGGTTACCGGAACCCACTGGGGGAAACCATGGGCCTCATGGGCCATGGGAGAGAAGAGGGGACAACCCACAAGGGGGAGGCACACGCCCCCTCCCCCCAAGGGGAGTCCGAATAGGAAGTGGAGGGGGCGCGGTCCCCATTTCCCTCTCCCTCTCCTCTCCTTCCCTGTTTCCTCCTCCGTTGGATGGAAAGAAGGGGGGGCAAATCCTACTAGGAACGGAGTCCTAGTAGGACTCCCCCATGGTGTGCCACCCCTGGCCGGCCTCCTCCTCCTCCCCTACTTTATATACGGGGGCGGGGGGGGGGGGGGGGAGGGCACCCCAAAGGCACACCAAGAAATCTCTTAGCCGTGTGCGGTGCCCCCCTCCACAGTTTACTCCTTCGGTCATATTGTCGTAGTGCTTAGGAGAAGCCCTACGCGGATCACATCACCATCACCGTCACCACACCGATGTGCTATCGAAACTCTCCCTTGACACTCTACTGGATCAAGAGCTCGAGGGACATCATCGAGCTGAATGTGTGCTGAACACAGAGGTGTCGTACGTTCGGTACTTGGATCGGTTGGATCGTGAAGATGTTTGACTACATCAACTACATTAACATAACGCTTCCGCCTTCAGTAAATGAGGGTATGTGGACACACTCTCCCCCTCTCATTGCTATGCTTCTCCTAGATAGATCTTGCGTGATCGTAGGAATTTTTATGAAATTGCATGCTACGTTCCCCAACAGTGTTGTGTACGAGACCTAATGTGTGCCTTGCCATAAGTCTAGAAGGGAGGTACCAAAGTAATCCAGGAGTGGATCACTGGAAAATGGTCAGGAACATCCTGAAGTACCTAAAAAGGACCAAGGATATGTTTCTCGTTTATGGAGGTGACGAAGAGCTCGTCGTAAATGGTTATGTCGATGCTAGTTTTGACACTGATCCAGATGACTCTTAGTCACAAACCAAATACGTATTTATATTGAATGGTGGAGCTGTCAGTTGGTGCATTTCCAAGCAGAGCATCGTGACGAAATCTACGTGTGAAGCGGAATACATAGCTGCTTTGAAAGCAGCAAATGAAGGAGTCTGGATGAAGGAGTTCATATCCGGTCTAGGTGTAATACCTAGTGCATCGGGTCCAATGAAAATCTTTTGTGACAATACTGGAGTAATTTCCTTAGCGAAGGAATCTAGATGTCAAAAAAGAACGAAACACATCAAGAGACAGTTCAACTCCATCCGTGATCAAGTCAAGGAGGGAGACATAGAGATTTGCAAAATACATATGGATCTGAATATAGCAGACCCGTTGACTAAGCCTCTTCCACGAGCAAGACATGATCAACACCAAAACTCCATGGGTGTTAGAACCATTACAATGTAATCTAGATTATTGACTCTCGTGCAAGTGGGAGACTGAATGAAATATGCCTTAGAGGCAATAATAAAGTGTTATTTTATATTTCCTTATTCATGATAAATGTTTATTATTCATGCTATAATTGTATTGATTGGAAACCTAAATACATGTGTGAATACATAGACAAATAATGTGTCCCTAGTGTGCCTCTACTTGACTAGCTCATTGATCAAAGATGGTTAAGGTTTCCTAACCATGGACTTGAGTTGTCATTTGATAACGGGATCACATCATTAGGAGAATGATGTGTGATACGTCTCCAACGTATCTACTTTTCCAACACTTTTGCCCTTGTTTTGGACTCTAACTTGCATGATTTGAATGGAACTAACCCGCACTGACGCTTTTTTTAGCAGAACTGCCATGGTGTTATTTTTGTGTAGAAATAAAAGTTCTAGGAATGACCTGAAAAATCCATAGAGACACGTTTTGGAATTAATGAAAAATATTGGCGAAAGAATCAGCATCAGGGGGCCCACACCCTGTCCACGAGGGTGCAGGGCGCGCCCCCCTCGGGCGTGCCCCTGCCTCGTGGGCCCCCTGGGACTCCACTGACCTCAACCCCAACTCCATATATTCACTTTCGGGGAGAAAAAAAATTGGAGAGAAGGATTCATCATGTTTTACGACACGGAGTCGCCGCCAAGCCCTAATCTCCTCGGGAGGGCTGATCTGGAGTCCGTTCGGGGCTCCAGAGAGGGGAATCCGTCGCCATCATCATCATCAACCATCCTCCATCACCAATTTCATGATGCTCACCGCCGTGCGTGAGTAATCTCATCGTAGGCTTGCTGGATGGTGATGGGTTGGATGAGATTTACCATGTAATTGAGTTAGTTTTGTTAGGGTTTGATCCCTAGTATCCATTATGCTCTAAGATTGATGTTGCTATGACTTTGCTATGCTTAATGCTTGTCACTAGGGCCCGAGTGCCATGATTCCAGATCTGAACCTATTAAGTTTTCATGAATATATGTGAGTTCTTGATCCTATCTTGCCAGTCAATAGTCACCTACTATGTGTTATGATCCGACAACCCTCAAGTGACAATAATCGGGACCACTCCCAGCGATGACCGTAGTTTGAGGAGTTCATGTATTCACTAAGTGTTAATGCTTTGGTCCGGCACTCTATTAAAAGGAGGCCTTAATATCCCCTAGTTTCCAATAGGACCCCGCTGCCATGGGAGGGTAGGACAAAAGATGTCCTGCAAGTTCTTTTCCATAAGCACGTATGACTATATTCGGAATACATGCCTACATTACATTGATGAACTGGAGCTAGTTCTGTGTCACCCTATGTTATAACTATTGCATGAGGAATCGCATCCGACATATATCCATCATTGATCCATTGCCTACGAGCTTTTCACATATTTATCTTTGCTTAGTTACTTTTCCGTTGCCACTGTTACGATTGCTACAAAAACTACTACTATTACTTTTGCCACTGTTACCATTACTTCCATACTACGTTGCTACTAAATATTTTGCTGCAGATATTAAGTCTTTCAGGTGTGGTTGAATTGACAACTCAACTGCTAATACTTAAGAATATTCTTTGGCTCCCCTTATGTCGAATCAATAAATTTGGGTTGAATACTCTACACTCGAAAACTGTTGCGATCCCCTATACTTATGGTTTATCAAGACTATTTTCTGTCGCCGTTGCCAGGGAGCATAGCTCTATTCTTTGAGTCACTTGGGGTTTATATCTGTTGATCACTATGAGGAACTTGAAAGATGAAAGAACCAAGATTTTTCCCTCAACTACTAGGGGAGGTAAGGAACTGCCATCTAGCTCTGCACTTGATTCACCTTCTGTTATGAGTAAATTTGCGACACCTACTGATACGTCTCCAATGTATCTATAATTTTTGATTGTTCCATGGTATTATATTATCTGTTTTGGATGTTTAATGGGCTTTAATTTACCTTTCTATATTAATTTGGGACTAACCTACTAACCAAAGGCCCAATGCAAATTGCTGTTTTTTTTGCCTATTTCAGTGTTTCGCAGAAAAGGAATATCAAACGGAATCCAAACGGAATGAAACCTTCAGGGGAGTTATTTTTGGAACAAATGTGATCCAGGAGACTTGGAGTGGACGTCAAGAAAGAAGCGAGGAGGCCACGAGGTAGGAGGGCGCGCTCCCCACCCTCGTGGGCCCCTCGCAGCTCCACCAACGTACTTCTTCCTCCTATATATACCCATATACCCCGAAAACATCCACGAGCACTACGAAACCCTATTTCCACCGCCGCAAACTTCTGTACCTGTGAGATCCCATCTTGGGTCCTTTTCGGGCGCTCCGCCAGAGGGGGAATCGATCACGAAGGGCTTCTACATCAGCACCATAGCCTCTCCGATGATGTGTGAGTAGTTTACCATAGACCTTCGGGTCCATAGTTATTAGCTAGATGGCTTCTTCTCTCTCTTTGGATATCAATACAAAGTTCCCCTCGATACTCTTGGAGATCTATCCGATGTAATTCTTTTTGCGGTGTGTTTGTCGAGATCCGATGAATTGTGGGTTTATGATCAAGATTATCTATGAACTATATTTGATTCTTCTCTAAAATCTTTTATGCATGATTTAAATATATTTGCAAGTCTCTTCGAATTATCAGTTTGGTTTGGCCTACTAGATTGATCTTTCTTACAATGGGAGAAGTGCTTAGCTTTGGGTTCAATCTTGCGGTGTCTGATACGTTTCCAACATATGTATAAATTTTGATTGCTTCATGCCATATTATATTCTGTTTTGGATGATTAATGGGCTTTATTATACACTTTTATATTATTTTTGGGACTAACCTATTAACCGGAGGCCCAACGTATCTACTAGATTGTTTTTGCCTATTTCAGAGTTTCGCAGAAAAAAGAATATCAAACAGAGTCCAAACGGAACGAAACCTTCGGGAACGTGATTTTCGGAACGAACGTGATCCAGAGGACTTGGACCCTACGTCAAGACATCAACCAGGAAGGCACGAGGTAGCAGGGCGCGCCTACCCCCTAGGCGCGCCCTCCACCCGCGTGGGGCCCATTTTTCTCCACCGACGTACTTCTTCCTCCTATATATACCTACGTACCCCAAAACTACCAGATACGGAGCCAAAAACCTAATTCCACCGCCGCAACCTTCTGTACCCGTGAGATCCCATCCTGGGGCCTTTTCCGGAGCTCCGCCGGAGGGGGCATCGATCATGGAGGGCTTCTACATCAACACCATAGCCTCTCCGATGATGTGTGAGTAGTTTACTTCAGACCTTCGGGTCCATAGTTATTAGCTAGATGGCTTCTTCTCTCTTTTTGGATCTCAATACAAAGTTGTCCACGCTTCTCGTGGAGATCTATTCGATATAATCTTCTTTTGCGGTGTGTTTGTTGAGACCGTTGAATTGTGGGTTTATGATCAAGTTTATCTATGATCAATATTTGAATCTTCTCTGAATTCTTTTATGTATGATTGGTTATCTTTGCAAGTATATTCGAATTATCAGTTTGGTTTGGCCTACTAGATTGATCTTTCTTGCAATGGGAGAAATGCTTAGCTTTGGGTTCAATCTTGCGGTGTCCTTTCCCAGTGACAGTAGGGGAAGCAAGGCACGTATTGTATTGTTGCCATCGAGGATAACAAGATGGGGTTTATATCATATTGCATGAGATTATCCCTCTACATCAAGTCATCTTACTTAAAGCATTACTCTGTTCTTTTGAACTTAATACTCTAGATGCATGCTGGATAGCGGTCGATGTGTGGAGTAATAGTAGTAGATGCAGGCAGGAGTCGGTCTACTTGTCTCAGACGTGATGCCTATATACATGATCATACCTAGATATTCTCATAACTATTCTCAATTCTGTCAATTGCTCAACAGTAATTTGTTTACCCACCGCAATACATATGCTCTCAAGAGAAGCCACTAGTGAAAGCTATGGCCCCCCGGGTCTATTTTCCATCATATTAATCTCCCGTCAACAAGCTATTTCTTGCGCTGTTTTTATTTTGCTTTATTTACTTTGCATCTTTATCATAAAAATACCAAAAATATTATCTTATCATATCTATCAGATCTCACTTTGGTAAATGACCGTGAAGGGATTGACAACCCCTTTATTGTGTTGGTTGCGAGGATTTTATTTGTTTATGTAGGTGCGAGGGACTTGTGCGTGGCCTCCTACTGGATTGGTACCTTGGTTCTCAAAAACTGAGGGAAATACTTATGCTACTTTGCTGCATCACCCTTTCTTCTTCAAGGGAAAACCAACGCAGTGCTCAAGAGGTAGCAAGAAGAATTTCTGGCGCCGTTGCCGGGGAGTCTATGCAAAAGTCAACATACCTAGTACCCATCACAAACCCTTATCTCCCGCATTACATTATTTGCCATTTGCCTCTCGTTTTCCTCTCCCCCACTTCACCCTTACCGTTTTATTTGCCCTCTATCCGTCCTCCTTCTCTTTCCGTTCGCCTCTTTTTCGCGTGCTTCTTGTTTGCTCGTGTGTTGGATCGCTTGCTTGTCATCATGGCTAGTCCCCTATCTTCTCTGTTGTCTCCCAAAAATGAAGTTCTTAATTTTAAGAAAAGGGAAGGAGAAAATCTAAAAGACGCTTGGTATAGAATTTGCAATGCTGAAAATAGATCTACCAGAAAGCAATCTACTTCCGTTCTTCTCTGCAATTTTTATATAGGTGCTACTCCTTGGTACAAATATATCCTTGATACCATTACCAGAGGGACTTTCTTGGGTAGCCATACTTTTGATTCTTATAATGCTATGATCACTACAAAAAATACACTTCCGTGATGATATGTGTTTGTCACAGTAGGTCGCGTTTTTGTCATGCATGTACATCCATGACAAATTTATGACAAAATCAAGATAGTCATACCTGTGCTGTCATAGAAGTTGTAGCGACCAAACCTCAACGGGTCCAATCTCTGTGCTCAGGTGTCATCCCTGGATCAGTAATGGTGACACCACATATTACTTGAAGGATTTATAACAGAGTAGCAATCACACACTTATTACATCTAGTGTCTCAAAAGAGAACTTATTACAATAAATATGGCTTAAGGCCAGCTAATAACGATAACAGCGGAAGGCTGGGAAGATAAGTGAGTCCATCAACTCCAAAGGCATCACTGAGTATAGAACCACGACCTAAAACTCCTTAATCGTCGTCTGAAAAGTCTGCAACATTAACGTTGCAGCCCGAAACGGGTCAGCACATGGAATATGCTGGCAAAGTAACACATAGAGAGTAATGGAATAATCAGGCTATTCTATATGCGTATTTGGCTGGTCGAAAGCTCTATGGTTACAGTTTTATGTAAAGCCAATTTTTCCCTACTGCAAAGGAATAAATTTTATTTAACTATCATGGTGGTTGTTAAACATTGAGAATGGTTGATAGCATTCTCAATCCCAATTAAGCATCATCATTAAACAAAACCCAACAGAATTAATTTTAGAGTAACATGTTGAGATTCACATGATAATCCAGGTACTAGATACTCAAGATGTCCATAACCGGGGACATGGCTAACCATGATTAGTTTATACACTCTGCAGAGGTTTGCACACTTTTCCCCACAAGACTCGATCTCCTTCGTTGGGATTCTCGCACTACATGGTGTTTGAGAAACGGATGACCGAGACATAGTCTTTCAGAAGCGCTAGCACCTTACGAACGGGTAGACCGTACCAACCTACATCCCCTACATCTGCTAGTCTACCACTGTACGAGTTCGCACGACTTAATCAACTATGCTAGAGCCCATAGTAGCTTGTGGCTGCACACGGAAGTTTCTAGCATGAAAAATCTCATGATCCCTTTGAACCTGGGTGGCGGTCCAAAAAGAAAAACAGGCAATCGCAGGAATACCCAGGTGCCTCAATCCACCCAGATGTGTATTTAAGTTGCCACCTTAAATAAACCATTAATTAACAATCTCACATCTGTCATGGATACACTCACCCAATCCATGTCTACGAGCATAGCATGGCATAATAAGCAAACGTAGAAGTAACTCCCAAAGGTTTGATAATAACAGGTAATAGGTACTACCTCATGTACTTCCGAAACCAACAATTTAATTAGATCCTAACCATGCAATGTGTGAGGATTGATCTAATGCAATAAAACTAGGTAGTGCGAAAAACATGATCAAAGTGTTACTTGCCTTGCTGATGATCCGGGAAACCTAGCGATTCGAAGTAGCAAGCGGTGCACTCCGGGTACTCTATCGCAAACAAACAAGCATATAATAAGTACTCAACTAATGCACAGGCAAAACTCAAATAAGAACTCCGGTTGGCAAAAAGAATCAAACCGAACGAAGCAATGTAAGTCAAACGGCAAAAGAAACAGGCTTCGTTTACTATTCTGGATCGAGGGCAATTTTTATAGTGGAAAAGACTTGTATGAGTTGGTTAAACGGAAAGAGGGTTTCGAGACGAAACTCCAGGCGCTTGAATCGCCTGATTCCGACAAACGAGCGAAAAGTTAAACTAAAACGAAAATCGGATCAGAAATCACGATCTGAAAAATCGTGGAATAAATCCGAGAAAAAGAAAAACGACAAACAGCTTAACGAACGAACGTTCGTTATCTAGATCTAAATGAAGAACGCGTTCGTTAAAACGTACAAACGAGCGAACGCTCGCTATTTAACCTAAACCGGAAAAAACCGAGCTAAAAAGAAAAAAACGGAAACTAAAAAAACCGAACAAAAACCGGCGAAAACCGAACGGTTTTCTAGGAAAAACCGGCGGCGGGTCAACCTCGGCGGCTCGGGCGGCGAGACGGGCGGCGGCGGCGGCTCCGGCAGGGCGGCAGGGTGCGGGGCGGCGGCATCGGCGGCTCCGGCGGCGGCGGGGTCCGGCGGGGTGCGCGGCGGCAGCGGCGAAAGGCGGCGGCGGTGGGCGCGGGGCTCGAGGCGGCGGCTAGGGTTTCGGCCCCGGGGTGAGCCGGTGGCTTATAAAGGCCGAGGCCGGAGGAGTCCAGGCCTAACACGGCCCGTAGGTCGGTTCAATTTTTTTAAATAGTTATGCTCAGAAAAAAAACAACAGGAAAACTACGGACTCCAAAAATCCCGAAATAAATTTTCCCCTGCTTCTAAAATCAAGCCGCACGGGATGAACATTTATTTGGGGCCTAAATGCAATTTTGAAAAATGCACATTTTTCCTAAATTCAAATAAAATAGCAAATAAAACCAAAATAAATCTTAATTGATTTTTTTATTAAATCCTCAATAGTTCTTTATTTTGAGAAAGTCATTTTATTCCCTCTCTCATATTTTTGTAATAGAAATAATTGAAGATAAAATAAATAAAATCAAATGATCCTATTTTCAAAATTTGAGACAACTCAAATATGAAAATAACGAAATCCCCAACTCTCTCCGAGGGTCCTTGAGTTGCGTAAAATTTCTAGGATCAACCAAAATGCAATAAATATGATATGCAATGATGAGCTAGTGTATAACATTCCAAATTGAAAATTTGGGATGTTACAAACCTACCCCCCTTAAGATGAATCTCGCCCTCGAGATTCGGGTTGGCTAGAAAATAAGTGAGGGTGGTCCTTTAGCAAATCTTCCTCTCGCTCTTAGGTGGCTTCATCCTCCGTGTGGTGGCTCCACTGAACCTTGCAAAACTTGATAACCTTGCTGCAGGTGACTCGACTGGCATACTCTAGAATCTTAACTGGTTTCTCCTCATAGGTCAAATCACTGTCCAACTGAATTGCTTCCAGTGGTACCGTATCTCTCAACGGTATATCGGCCATCTCTGCGTGGCATTTCTTCAACTGGGAAACGTGGAACACGTCGTGAGCTCCTGACAATCCTTCGGGCAATTCCACTTTGTAGGCCACTTCTCCCATATGCTCCAAAACATTGTATGGTCCTACAAAACGTGGCGCTAACTTTCCCTTAACTCCAAAGCGCTTAACTCCTCGAAGTGGTGATACTCGAAGATAAACTCGGTCTCCGACTTCGTAAACTGTCTCCTTGCGTTTATAATCTGCATAACTCTTCTGCCTGGACTGAGCTACCTTGAGCCTATCGTGAATCAATTTCACTTTCTGTTCAGACTCCTTTATCAGATCCGGTCCAAACAACTGGCGGTCTCCAAATTCATCCCAAGACAATGGGGTCCTGCACCTCCTTCCGTACAAGGCTTCGAAAGGGGCCATCTTCAAACTAGATTGATAGATGTTGTTGTAAGAGAACTCTGCATACGGAAAATTATCGTCCCAACTAGATCCGTAATCTAGCGCACAAGCTCTTAGCATATCCTCCAAAATCTGATTGACTCTCGGTCTGTCCATCTGTCTGCGGATGGAAGGCTGTGCTAAACTCCAGTCTGGTTCCCAAAGTTTCATGCAACTGATTCCAGAACTTTGAGGTAAATTGGGTTCCTCTATCTGATACTATGCTCCTTGGAACTCCATGCAGACAAACGATTCTAGTCATGTATATCTTTACCAACTTTGCACTGGTATAGGTAGTCTTCACGGGAATGAAATGAGCTACCTTTGTCAAACGATCGACTACAACCCATATCGAGTCATAGCCTGAACGTGTTCTGGACAATCCTGTAATAAAATACATGCCTAACTTATCCCACTTCCATTCGGGTATCGGCAACGGTTGTAGCAGTCCTGCTGGCTTCTGATGCTCTGCCTTTACTCTCTGACATACATCACAAACTGCTACATATTCTACAATATCCTTCTTCATTCCGGTTCACCAGAAAATATCCTTCAAATCCAAATACATCTTGGTATTTCCTGGGTGAATCGAATACGGTGAATCATGGGCCTCTTGTAAAAATTAACTTCCTAATCTCCGAATCATTTGGTACATAAACACGGTCTTCAAACCATAAGGTATCATGCTCATCCTCACGAAATCCCTTAGCTTTTCCTTTGCTCATTTTCTCCTTAATAGAGGCAATCTCCTTGTCAGTCTTTTGGGCTTCTCTGATCTTATCCATCAACATAGACTTAATCTCCAATGCTGCTACATAGCCTCTTGGAACTATTTCCAAACATAGCTCTCGAAGATTTTCGACTAACTCACTTGGTAAATCTCCTGTCATTAGGGTGTTGACATGGCTCTTACGGCTCAACCCATCAGCTACTACGTTAGCCTTTCCGGGGCAATAATGCAATTTCATATCATAGTCCTTGATGAGCTCCAACCATCTCCTTTGTCTGAGGTTCAACTCCTTCTGTGTGAAAATATACTTCAAACTCTTGTGATCCGTGTACACCTCGCAATGGTTTCCAATCAGAAAATGTCTCCAAGTATTCAATGCATGCACTACGGCTGCTAACTCCAAATCATGCGTAGCATAATTCAACTCATGGGGCTTAAGCTGTCGTGAGGCATACGAAACAACTCTTCCTTCCTGCATAAGCACTGCTCCAAGTCCTCGACGTGAAGCGTCACAATACACCTCATAATCCTTGGTCTGATTCGGTAAAATCAACACTGGTGAGGTAACCAAACGTTTCTTCAACTCCTGAAAACTAGCCTCACATTCCTCAGTCCATATGAACTTGGTATCCTTCTTCAACAACTCCGTCATAGGCTTCGCAATCTTTGAGAAATTCTCAATAAACCTCCGGTAGTATCCTGCGAGTCCAAGAAAACTCCTGATCTCTCCAACTGTGGTTGGCTCTTCCCACTTGGTTACGGTATCAACTTTAGTAGGATCTACTGCTATACCTTCTCCGGATATAACGTGTCCGAGAAATCCAACTTCCTTCAACCAAAACTCACATTTGCTGAACTTGGCATATAGTTGATGTTCTCCGAGTTTACCAAGCACCAAACGCAAATGCTCTTTATGCTCCTGTTCATTCTTCAAGTAAACCAGGATATCATCAATGAACACTATGACGAACTTATCCAAGAACTCCATAAACACTTTGTTCATCATGTTCATAAAATATGCAGGTGCGTTAGTCAGACCAAATGACATAACAGTATACTCGTACAGCCCATACCTGGTGGTAAAAGCCGTCTTGGGTATATCCTGTTCTCGAATCTTCAACTGGTGGTATCCTGATCGCAGATCGATCTTGGAAAATACCTTAGCTCCTTGCAATCGATCAAACGGATCATTGATCATCGGTAGTGGGTACTCGTTCTTGACGGTTACTTCATTCAAACCTCGATAGTAAACAACCATCCTTAACGATCCATCCTTCTTTTCCACTAGAAGTACTGGCGATCCCCAAGGTGAAGAACTTGGGCGAATATACCCTTTATCCAGTAACTCCTTAATTTTCTTCTTAATTTCCACCAAATCCTTTGCAGGCATCCTATATGGTATCTTTGATATTGGCCCTGTGCCTGGCAAAAGCTCAATCAAAAACTCAATATCTCTATCCGGTGGCATGCCTGGCAACTCTTTTGGAAATACTTCGGGGAAATCCTTCACTACTGGTACTTCTTCTTGTACAACTCCTGTTAAACAATTTGCTTGAGTCCTCTTTGGCACATGTCGAAATACATACTTGATCCTTCTCCCTTCTGGGGTGGTAAGCAAGATCGACTTACTGGCGCAATCGATGTTTCCACCATACATCGACAACCAATCCATGCCTAATATCACATCCAATCCTTGAGATTCCAACACTATTAGGTCTGAGGGAAATACGTAGTTACCAATCCTTAATGGCAACCGATCACACCATAGACTAGCCATATATTCTGTTCCAGGCGAGGTTACTAACATGGGTGACCTAAGGGCTTGGGTTGGCAGTTTATACTTATCCACAAATCCCCTTGATATGTATGAATGCGATGCACTAGTATCAAAAAGAACAAGTGCAGTAAATGACTTAACCAAAAACTTACCGATTACGGCATCCGGCTGCTCTTCAACCTCCTCCACGTTAACGGGGTTCACCTGTCCCTTGTTGAAAGGGTTCGGCTTCTTTCCAGAGCTTCCATTGCCATTTCCATTCTGTGATTCAGGACATTCATTGGCATAATGTCCGGTCTTCTGGCACTTAAAGCAAGTGACTTGGCTCAGGTCTCTCTTGGCTGGGGTCGATGGGTTGGTGCGGTTCTGGCTGTTACTTCCTCCATTCCCATTACCATTCTTGGTGCCATTGTGATTGTGCGAGCTACCTCCTCCATGGGTATGCTGAAAATGTCCTCCCGGTCTAGGGGTAAAACGTGGCTTCTATTGAGCTCCTGAAGTGTACTTCCCTTGTCCATACTTCCTCTTGCGATTCTCAATCTGCTGCTGCTTCCCTTCAATCAGGAGAGCACGATCTACCAACTCCTGGTAGTTGTTGAAGGTTGCTACCATCAACTACATGCTCAACTCATCATTCAGTCCTTCCAGAAACTTCTCCTGCTTAGCTGCATCCGTAGCAACATCATCTGGGGCATAACGTGCTAATTTACTAAAGTCCTCCACATACTGGCCAATAGTCCGTCCTCCTTGGTGCAAGTTGCGAAACTCTCGCTTCTTCATGGCCATAGCTCCTGCTGAAACATGGGTAGTTTGAAAAGCCTGCTGAAACTGGTCCCACGTGACAGTGTCGACAAGAAAAGTGGCTGTGAAATTCTCCCACCATGATGCTGCAGGTCCTTCAAGCTGATGTGCGGCAAACTTGACCTTTTCCGCATCCATACATCCTATTGTGGTCAACTCCCTAGCTGTCTTGCGGAGCCAATCATCTGCTACTATCGGCTCGGTGCTACTAGAAAACACCGTCGGATTTAGCCTAAGAAAACGGGCTAAGTGATCAACAGGTGGTGGTGGTGGTGGGTTGTTGTTGTTGTTGTTGTTGTTGTTGTTGTTGTTGTTCCCCTGGTTCTGATTCTGGACTAGCAACTGCATCAATGTGTTCTGCTGCTGGATCAAGTGAGTGAGCTCCGGTGGAAAGGTAAATCCGGGGTCACGTCTCGGAGGCATCTGAGGGTTTAGAAAAGATGAGATATAAGAATAGAGAGGGGTCTATAGAGAAAACACTACCCATATGCACATGAGGCAAAAACAAACAATTCACTTCATTCAATCAATCAAACAAGGGCATACAAACGATCTAACTATCGCAAAAGTGATCGGACTACTATATTTACATGGAGGACTACTACTACTAACGAGGTCGTCTACTAGAAATATTCTTCGGTTGCAGACTCCATTATATCAGCTCCTGCTTCATCCACATAGTCATGATTGCTATCATCTGGATCCGAGTCGGTGTCGTCGATGATGATGTAGTCTTCCAGGCGAATCTCCTTGGGTTCTTCGTCTTCTTCTACTGGTGTAGGGCCTCCCATAAATATTCCGATCTTCTTGATCAGATCGTCATTCTTCTACACCAATACTTCTATTTCCTCTCCATAATCTTCTCGTGTAGCCTTGAGTTCTTCCTCTAGTTCCTTGATTCTTGTCCTTGCCTTCTTCAGATCTATCATGTCGGCGCACATCTGGTTCTCCTGATGTCGAATGTGCTGGTTTAACTCCTGAATAAAAGCTGCAACTGATCTATCCTTTCTGGTGCTGATCATCTCCCAGTGCTCATCTCGGCGCCCACAAATTTGGTAGATAGTATCCTTAAGATCATTGCGGTAAACTTCTCCAATGCGTCCCATGGCGATGTGAGCTGCCATGCTCTTTCCTAGACTCCAAGTTCGTGCATCAAAAGAAAACTCTATGGGCTCAGTGACTGGCATGAACGTCCTTCCTGGAACTTGAACTTGAATCATCCAGCGCTCCTCTTCAGGTAAAGTGGCGTTGTAGGTTCTGGTGAAGCTTGGTACTCCTATGTTCAGGTATCTAGTGACTTCCTTCAAGTGATGTCCAAAGGGTGTATCTTCATCCGGTTGAGTGAACTTGTTCCTTGCATCCGCCATCCTAAAAGAGTAGAAAAGATGAGAAGTTAGAAAAGAGAGGAGAGTGAGTAGTGATCTAGGTCTTTAGCTTAGTGGTCGTGTCCTACAGTCAGCGTGTGCTCTGATACCATCTTGTAGCGACCAGACCTCAAACGGTCCAATCTCTATGCTCAGGTGTCATCCCTGGATCAGTAATGGTGACACCACACAATACTTGAAGGATTTATAACAGAGTAGCAATCACACACTTATTACATCGAGTGTCTCAAAAGAGAACTTATTACAATAAATATGGCTTAAGGCCATATAATATCGATAACAGCGGAAGGCTGGGAAGATAAGTGAGTCCATCAACTCCAACGGCATCACTGAGTATAGAACCACGACCTAAAACTGCTTAATCATCGTCTGAAAAGTCTGCAACATTAACGTTGCAGCCCGAAACGGGTCAGCACATGGAATATGCTGGCAAAGTAACACATAGAGAGTAATGGAATAATCAGGCTATTCTATATGCATATTTGGCTGGTGGAAAGCTCTATGGTTACAGTTTTGCGTAAAGCCAATTTTTCCCTACTGCAAAGGAATAAATTTTATTTAACTATCATGGTGGTTGTTAAACATTGAGAATGGTTGACAGCATTCTCAATCCCAATTAAGCATCATCATTAAACAAAACCCAACAGAACTAATTTTAGAGTAACATGTTGAGATTCACATGATAATCTAGGTACTAGATACTCAAGATGTCCATAACCAGGGACATGGCTAACCATGATTAATTTATACACTCTGCAGAGGTTTGCGCACTTTTCCCCACAAGACTCGATCTCCTCCGTTGGGATTCTCGCACTACATGGTGTTTGAGAAACGGATGACCGATACATAGTCTTTCAGAAGTGCTAGCACCTTACGAACGGGTAGACCGTACCAACCTACATCCCCTACATCTGCTAGTCTACCACTGTAAGAGTTCGCACGACTTAATCAACTATGCTAGAGCCCATAGTAGCTTGTGGCTGCACACGGAAGTTTCTAGCATGAAAAATCTCATGATCCCTTTGAACCTGGGTGGCGGTCCATAAGGAAAAACAGGCAATCGCTGTAATACCCAGGTGCCTCAATCCACCAAGATGTGTATTTAAGTTGCCACCTTAAGTAAACCATTAATTAACAATCTCACATCTGTCATGGATACACTCACCCAATCCATGTCTACGAGCATAGCATGGCATAATAAGCAAACGTAGAAGTAACTCCCAAAGGTTTGATAATAACAGGTAATAGGTACTACCTCATATACTTCCCAAACCAACAATTTAATTAGATCCTAACCATGCAATGTGTGAGGATTGATCTAATGCAATAAAACTGGGTAGTGGGAAAACATGATCAAAGTGTTACTTGCCATGCTGATGATCCGGGAAACCTAGCGATTCGAAGTAGCAAGCGGTGCACTCCGGGTACTCTATCGCAAACAAACAAGCATACAATAAGTACTTAACCAATGCACAGGTAAAACTCAAATAAGAGATCTAACTAGAGAGTTCAACTTAAGAACTCCGGTTGGCAAAAAGAATCAAACCGAACAAAGCAACGTAAGTCAAACGACAAAAGAAACAGGCTTCGTTTACTATTCTGGATCAAGGGCAATTTTTACAATGGCAAAAACTTGTTTGAGTTGGTTAAACGGAAAGAGGGTTTCGAGATGAAACTCCAGGCGCTTGAATCGCCTGATTCCGACAAACGAGCGAAAACTCAAACTAAAACGAAAATCAGATCAGAAATCGCGATCAGAAAAATCGCGGAATAAATCTGAGAAAAAGAAAAACGACGAACAGCTTAAAGAACGAACGTTCGTTATCTGGATCTAAACGAAGAACGCGTTCATTAAAACGAATGAACGAGCGAACACTCGCTATTTAACCTAAACCGGCAAAAAAAACCGATCTAAAAAGAAAAAACGGAAAATTATAAAAACTGAACAAAACCCGGCAAAAACCGAACGGTTTTCCAGGAAAAACCGAGGGCGGGTCAACCTCGGCGGCTCGGGCGGCGAGACGGGTGGCGGCAGCTCTGGCGAATGGGGTCGGCGGGCGGCGGCGGCTCCGGCGGGGCGGCGGGGTGCGGGGCAGCGGCGTCGGCGGCTCCGGCGGTGGCGGGGTCCGGCAGGGTGCGCGGCGGCGAGGGGCGGCGGCGTCGGGCTCCGGCGGTGGCGCGCGAGTCGGCGACGGCAGCGAAAGGCGGCGGCGGCGGGCGCGGGGCTTGAGGCGGCGGCGGCTAGGGTTTCGGCCCCGGGGCGGGCCGGCGGCTTATAAAGGCCGAGGCCGGAGGAGTCCGGGCCTAACACGGCCCCTAGGTCGGTTCAGTTTTTTATATAGTTACGCTCAGAAAAAAAGCAAAAGAAAAACTAAACGGACTCCAAAAATCCCGAAATAAAATTTCTCCGGGTTCTAAAATCAAGCCGCACAGGATGAACATTTATTTGGGGCCTAAATGCAATTTTGAAAAACGTGCATTTTTCCTAAATTCAAATAAAATAGCAAATAAAACCAAAATAAATCTTAATTGATTTTTGTATTAAATCCTCAATATTTCTTTATTTTGGGAAAGTCATTTTATTCCCTCTCTCATATTTTTGTAATAGAAATAATTGAAGATAAAATAAATAAAATCAAATGATCCTATTTTCAAAATTTGAGACAACTCAAATCTGAAAATAACGAAATCCCCAACTCTCTCCGAGGGTCCTTGAGTTGCGTAAAATTTCTAGGATCAACCAAAATGCAATAAATATGATATGCAATGATGATCTAGTGTATAACATTCCAAATTCAAAATTTGGGATGTTACAGAAGTGTTCCATGACATTACCAAAATTATCATCACAGAAGTGTCCACTTCCATGATGATAAATCGCGCGTCACAAAGTGCTTTCGTCAAGGGTGACCGACACGTGGCATCCACCGTAACAGAATGTCGTTAAGCTATCGGGTCGGGTTTTCGATCCAATAACCCATTAACAGCCCCGACTAATGGGGATTTTCCACGTGTACAATCATCATTGGCTAGAGGAAACACGTGGAGGCTCATTGTTGGGACAGATGTCATCCACTCACTGGACAGAAGGTGCCTATGATATGTCGACACGTGGCATGACCCAACAGTGGCCCATTCCTGTGAAAAGGCCGGCCCGTTTGACTTGGTCAAAAGCTGGCGGACCGGCCCATGGAAAGCCTGTTAACGGCCTGTTTGCATATAGCCCATTTACAACCCGCTAACCGAAGGCCCGTTACACCCTATCCGAAATAGGCCCAGTAGCATCATCTGGGCCATCCAATATGATTCCAGCCCGTTTTTACTTCTGGCCCATGTATAGCCCATGACGTCTTTTGGCCCATATGAGGCCCTTTGTAACTCTTGGCCCATTAGCGGCCCATGCTGAAACTGGCCTGTAATGAACAGTGTATTACTTTACACCCATTAACGACCCGTGGTGAAACTGGCCCGTAATGAACAGTGTATCACTTTATACCCAGTAATGGCTCGTTATTCCGTTGGGCCATTTCTAGCCCAAGTTAACTTTCGGCCTTCTGAGGGCCCATTTGTTCTTGGGCTCATTTGCAGCATTCGGTTACTTACGGCCCGTTACTGTCATTTTCTGCTTGTGGGCCAAATTCAGCCCATCGTTACAGTCGGCCCGTTTGTGGACCGTTAGTCTGTTGGGCCATTTTCCTAGCATCACCAAATACGGCCTATTAACGGCCCGTTATGGTCAGCCCATAAAACGTACGATTTCCATTAAAGACCCATCTATGGGCCATTAAAGGCCCGTACAAGACCCATAAATGAGTCGGCGGCCCATGGATCCTACGAGACGTAGAAGGCCCATGGATCCGATGGCCCGTGAAGGGCCATGGTTGGGCAAGCCGGTCCTCGTTTGAACGATATAGCATATTCAAAGAATTATCCTACTCAATACTATCACCTCTAAAAAGCATACACTATACAACAAAGAGATCAAGGCATAGAAAGGTAGAATAATCCTACACTATACAATAAAGAAATTACAGCCGATTATACCCACTGGGCATTATGGTTTGGCACAGGTGATAATAAAGCATACATAAACAGCGAATTACATACACTGGGCAAATACAGCTCATACATGATGGACGCGCATCAACTTAACTCCATTTGAACTATAATCTCTTCAGAAAATAGGATTGGCCGGATTCAGATAGCACAAATTTTAGTCTGCAAAATCTCTAATTCCTTCATGGTTACCTCAGTGTCTTGTTTCATTTTTTGACTCCTGCATCTAATACCTGCATGTTTAGTCTCAACTTGTTGATTATACATTGACAATCATGTACACGTTGTCTTGCCACCTCTAGTTGATGCTCGAGAACATCAGCACATTCCAATTCCAATCCATAATCATTCGATAACGGCCATGCCGCACTGCTCGCAGATCTTTGTGTTGATGTCACTTCATCCTGAAATGTTTCTGTAAGTACACATGACTAGGGCAAAAATATAGTTACAACAGTGAAGCGAACAAGACACTATTTTGTACTACATGGCAAAACAGGACTAACAATAATGTTACACGTCACTTTCAAAAAAATGTTACACGTCATGAAGCATATGCAGGTGATATTTTAAAATTTATAAAAAGATGGTCTGTGCAGCCTGCATACAGAAATCCCTCTTAGCTCACAAGAGGAGCATGATGTTGGGGCCCAATCAAAAACATAGACAAGTTACAAATTTAGACAGCATGTTGCGTATAAGTAAGCAAGCAGTTGGCCATTCTGTGCTTCAATTAAAGTCTTAGGGAGCATAATGAACAATAGAGGGTTTCATACAACATACTACAGCCGGCAAAACTATGCAATCATTAGCGTAGTATAAACTAGATTGTGAGCCTCATGCAATAATAGTTGGTTGATAGACTTCAAAGCTTCAGGAACACTTCGACAGAGTAATTAAACGGTAAGGCCTTTAATTATGTCAACTAATAGTGATACAAGTACCGAACATCAGGCATGATTAGTTGGGCATCTCAATAACTGAGGACAACTAAAGCAATTGAAAAGAGAAAATTAACTATGCCTGAAACCAACAAGGAATTGAACTGTTGAGTTGCATACAGTGACTTACCTTAGCAGGTTGAAGAGGCTCAGCGCGGCTCCTACTTCTCTTGCAAGGCTCCTTCCTAGCATCTTGTACTTGGAAATCCTCAATCTTATCTTCATTGCACCCCCTCTGCAAGGTGACACAAACTAGTTACTCGTCTCCTTGGAAGATAAATATGCATACTTTCCAGTCTGTGAACACAAAAGAATGAGATTATAACAAAACAACACCACATAATGAAACATGCCGCATCTCTTGCACTTGCACACAATGAAATGAGCATTTACTATGTCAGCACTATGTAAAAACTAGGCATACCTTCGAACTGGATCTCCAGGTACTCTTGGAGTGCCTACTGTAGTGTACAGCCAAACCTTTATGTCACCTATGAGTTAGAGAAGGCCCCACTACAACAATCCTTAGTGTTTAAATCGTTGACAAGCTCTGTTAGAGTGTTAGGTCAAGAACATCAAATAATCAAAGCAAACAGTCCTAGTATGGCTGGCTGATGCAAACAAGCAATTGAACAGATGTGTGAGCAAATCTTACATATCACGGAAAGAAGCAAAGAAGGAGGCTTAAATACCATCACTTGACTGACCAGATTTAAGGGGCATTTAAACATCATGTGCAACGTATGAACTAACATAAACATTGCATATTCTAGATTCTACAATGGAATGGACATGCATTAGGTTATTCCATGTATGATGATGCCTAAATGTACAGATAGCAGGCTGGAGTGATTCATCATTGCACGCACAATTGAATTGCAGGTTAAGGGCCAGTTCGATTCCGCCTTTTCAGGGCATATTGTCAAAATAGGCCATAAAAGATGTAAAGAAGTCAATTTTGAGTTATGGGCTTGGGCTTAACTAATTTCTCTTTGGAGGGGGGTGTTTCGGGTAGAACCTCACTAAAAATTGAAAGGAAGGGGAATAGTGAAATGACTCTGTTGTCTACCTATATTACACTCAAAATGCAACTGCTGACACCCGTGTCACACCTGACCCTCAAGTAAAAACTAACATGCAAGCATTCATTGCCCTGCCCGCTTACATCTCCTCTCCCCTTTCCCTCTACCTCGATCCCCTGCCTGCAGCACTAGGGTTCCTCCAGTAAGCCGTCGCCACTGGTCCCATCTGGCCTGGTCCTCGACGATGCTATGTCCAGCTAGGCTATATGACCGGCGGGTAGGGGCAAATCTCCCTGGCTGCTCCTCCCTCTGGCGCCGCCCCTCATTCTCATGGTCTTCAGCAGCTGCTCCATTGTGGTTCGTCCAACGCACTACTCTGGCGGGCGCTGCACAACTACGGCTGATGCCACACTATGGCAGAAGGCACCTTATTCCCCCTCCCCTCCTCCCAGGCCATGGCCTTGAGGTGCTGCTGAAGGATGAGCTCATCTAACAAGGTGATGATATCCTCTGATTTTTTGCCAAATTTTCATTCTGATCCACTATACGATGAATTGCTATGAGCTGCTTCTGCTGCTGCTATATGATGCATTGCTATGAGCTGCTCCTGCTGCTACTATATGATGAATTGCTATGAGCTGCTGCTGCTGTATGATGAATTGCTATGAGCTCCTGCTGCTATATGATGAATTGCTATGAGCTGCTGCTGCTATATGATGAGTTGCTACAAGCTGCTCCTGCTGCCGCTATATGATGAATTGCTATGAGTTGCTCCTGCTGCTGCTATATGATGAATTGCTATGAGCTGCTCCTGCTGCTGCTATATGATGAATTGCTATGAGCTGCTCTTGCTGCTGCTATATGATGAATTGCTATGAGCTGCTGCTGCTGTATGATGAGTTGCTATGAGCTGCTGCTGCTGCTATATGATGCTTTCAGGTGGTGCTGCTATACGATAATAACCAGCTACTTGGACCATCGAATTTCAATAAATAACTGTTCTTCATTTAAATGCAGGTCATGCGTTCTTCGTTTAAATTAGGCAATGGGATCTCTATGGAAAACATTGACCAAAGTAGATTGTGCCAAGTAGATGGTATCTTTGTATTTGCATTTTGAGCAAATGGTGATGTTATGTTTCCCTATCATATTAATTACTGCATAGGGTTCAATTTGTGATGTTTGCAAGTCAAATTAATTTCCATATGGGCAGCAAAATGAAAAAAATATAATGCAATCTATACTTTCCACTGATCATACCAAAGATAAGCTGAAAACGCAGTGAAAAGAACTGGTTGGCTTATTACATGGAGCTTTGTTCACATGTGCTTATTTTCTTAGGATAACTCGTAATAACTGTCCCTAAGAAACTTGGCTAATAGAACTGGCATACAAATAACATGTCACAATGATTGCAATGGAGGAGTGACGTACCATAGCACACTGTAGAGGCTCACCGCTGCCTCTCCTTTTTTTTGCGATGTTCCATGAAATTGCCACATACATCTTGTACTTTTTCATTGTGTAACCCTATCTGCAAGTTGACACGGCTAACTTCAGACATCTCTACATGATACAACATTGCATATCCCTTGCGCATATTTAAACCACCAATTAACGATTGTGTGCGTACCATACACTAGCCATGACTCTGTATGCTGGACTAGCAGGCAGTCTAAGGGAGCCTAATGTAGTGCACTAGAATTCCTACATGCCACCTATGATTTTGTGTAATGTACTGCCCCTGTTCCTAAATATATGTCTTTGTAGAGATTCCAGTATGGACCACATACAGATGTATATAGATTGATTTTCGAGTGTAGATTCACTCATTTTGCTCCGTATGTAGCCTATAGTGGAATCTCTAGAAAGGCTTATATTTTGGAACAGAGGTACGAGGTAGTATCATGTATGACATGTACATATCTAATTTAGCAACCAATAGTAGAAATCATTGTCTGCACATAGGGATTACTGGTCGAAAATCCTAGCAAAGCACGCTGGCAGGCACAGAACAATAAAAGAGAGAGAGAGACGCGCTTACAAGATCATAGCAATGCCTCAGTCCAGGATCTTGGTTGGCCAAGCTGTTAGATCCAGAAGAAACATCGTCCTTGTAGTTTTTGCCAGCTGCATAACAGGTAACAGTGACCGGTTAGTATATTTGAAGTACATCAGGCAGGTGATGCTGGACGGGTTTAAAGGTGACAAGTACCTAGGCCATGGCAGGTGCTTGGCATCTCTCCAGACGGTGGGAATCAGGTTAGAAACGTCGAGGGTGATGACGCTGCGCTGGCTGTCGGGGTCCGGTAAGGAGATCTAGAACTGTTGAGTACGGTGTTTGTGGAGCGGCTCTGGTAGGGTGGACTACGGTCTGGGTGAAGCGGATCTGTGGTCATGGACGAGGACGTAGGTGAAGCTGCTCTGATGGTTGGGTTAAGGATGGTGTCGACGACGCGGATCTGCGGCCATGGACGGGGCGCCATAAGCTGCTCTGGTGGTTGGGTTAAGGATGGTGTCGACAATGCGGATCTGCGGCCGTGGACGGGGTGTCAGAAGCTGCTCGGGTGGTTGGGTTAAGGGTGGTGTCGACGATGCGGATCTGTGGCCGTGGACGGGGCGTCAGAAGCTGCTCCGGTAGGTTGGATGAGGGTGCGAGGAAGCGGATCTGAGGCCGTGGACTTGTGAGTTGGCAAAGCGGCCCCGGTAGGGTTGAGAATGGTATAGGCGAAGCTACTCCGGTAGGGTTGACGATGGTGTCGGCGAAGCGGCTCCGGTAGGGTTGAGGAAGGTGTCGGTGAAGCGGCTCCGGTAGGGTTGAGGAAGGTGTCGGCGAAGTGGATCAGAGGCCGTCGACGAGGGCGTCGGTGGGGCGGCTCTGGGGGGTGTGGACGAAGCGGCTCCGGTGGGGAGTACGAATGAGCCACTGCAAATGCGCGGCGGTTGACGAGAGTACCGGCGAAGAAGATCAGGCGCCGTGGACAAGGCCGGCACAGAATGGGGTATGGTATAGTGGTGGATGAGAAGTCTACTTGTTTCTAGGGGAGGTGGGAGGGGTAGATGCGGCCGGAGAAGCAGATCCAGCGAGGTGGACGCCGCTGGCAGTGAATGGGCTATGGTACGTCGGTGGATGAGCAGTCTAGGGTTTCAAGAGGGGAGGGGATAAAGGGCAATGAAGTACAGACGGCGTGATGTAAGATGCTTTGGTGCTGTGGAGTTAGTCGTTTTTGCGGGAGGGGGAGAGGAAATGGGGGCGCCGTGTAGTGGGGGAACCGGAAGTTACCAAAGCAGCCCCGACCTATCATGTAGATGAGGGCGGTATTGTAAATATTGGTCTCCGTGCACCAAGGACATAAGGGGGATTTCGCATGCTACAGACTAAGGTGGCGGAAATTTTAGAAGGATGTGACGCCCCCAATTCGACCGTACACTAATCATACACGCAATCGTGTACGATCAAGATCAGGGACTCACGGGAAGATATCACAACACAACTCTACAAATAAAATAAGTCATACAAGCATCATATTACAAGCCAGGGGCCTCGAGGGCTCGAATACAAGAGCTCGATCATAGACGAGTCAGCGGAAGCAACAATATCTGAGTACAGACATAAGTTAAACAAGTATGCCTTAAGAAGGCTAGCACAAACTGGGATACAGATCGAAAGAGGCGCAGGCCTCCTGCCTGGGATCCTCCCAAACTATTCCTGGTCGCCGTCAGCGGGCTGCACGTAGTAGTAGGCACCTCCCGAGTAGTAGTAGTCGTCGTCGAAGGTGGCGTCTGGCTCCTGGGCTCCAACATCTGGTTGCGACAACCAGGTAGAAGGGATAGGGGGGAAAGAGGGAGAAAGCAACCGTGAGTACTCATCCAAAGTACTCGCAAGCAAGGAGCTACACTACATATGTATGCATTGGTATCAACTGGAATAAGGCTATTATATGTGGACTGGACTGCAGAAAGCCGGAATAAGAGGGGGATAGCTAGTCCTTTCGAAGACTACGCCCCTGGCAGCCTCCGTCTTGCAGCATGTAGAAGAGAGTAGACTGAAGTCCTCCAAGTAGCATCGCATAGCATAATCCTAACCGATGATCCTCCCCTCGTCGCCCTATGAGAGAGCGATCATCGGTTGTATCTGGCACTTGGAAGGGTGTGTTTTATTAAGTATCCGGTTCTAGTTGTCATAAGGTCAAGGTACAACTCCGGGTCATCCTTTTACCGAGGGACACGGCTATTCGAATAGATAAACTTCCTTGCAGGGGTGCACCACATACCCCAACACGCTCGATCACATTTGGCCGGACACACTTTCCTGGGTCATGCCCGGCCTCGGAAGATCAACACGTCGCAGCCCTACCTAGGCACAACAGAGAGGTCAGCACGCCGGTCTAAACCCTATGGCGCAGGGGTCTGGGCCCATCGCCCTTTGCACACCTGCACGTTGCGAACGCGGCCGGAAGCAGAACTAGCCCCCTTAATACAAGAGCAGGCTTACGTTCCAATCCGGCGCGCGCCACTCAGTCGTTGACGTCACGAAGGCTTCGGCTGATACCACGACGCCGGGATACCCATAACTACTCCCGCATAGATGGTTAGTGCGTATAGACCAAATGGCCAGACTCAGATCAAATACCCAGATCTCGTTAAGCGTGTTAAGTGTCCGCGAACGCCGAACAGGGCCAGGCCCACCTCTCTCCTAGGTGGTCGGAACCTGCCCTGTCGCTCCGCCTCAAAGATCCACTCGCGGGTGCTCCTACGAGCCATCCCGTCTTTAGTCACCACATGTATCATGTATAAAGTATATAGTATATACCCGTGATCACCTCCCGAGTGATCACGGCCTGATAGTATAGCATGGCAGACGGACAAGAATGTAGGGCCACTGATGATAAACTAGCATCCTATACTAAGCATTAGGTTTGCACGTAAAGGTAACAACAATAGTAGCAAGGACATGCTATGCATCAGTATAGGATTAACGGGAAGCAGTAACATGCTACACTACTCTAATGCAAGCAGTATAGAGAAGAGTAGGCGATATCTGGTGATCAAGGGGGGGGGCTTGCCTGGTTGCTCTGGCAAGAGAGAGGGGTCGTCAACTCCGTAGTCGTACTGGGTAGCAGCGGCGTCGGTCTCGGTGTCTATCGAGAGAAGAGGGGGAGAAACAATAAATATTTAAACAAGTATATGCATAGTGATGCATGACATGACAAGTAACGGCGTTAGAGGTGCCCTAACGCGGTAATAGGTGATACCAGTGAAGGGGGATGACATCCGGGAAAGTATCCCCGGTGTTTTGCGTTTTCGAGCAGAGGAGCCGGAGGGGGAAAGTTGCGAGTTTGCTATGCTAGGGATGCGTGACGGACGAACGGGCTGCATATCCGGGTTCGTCTCATCGTTCTGAGCAACTTTCATGTACAAAGTTTTTTCATCCGAGCTGCGGTTTATTTTATATTAATTTTAAAAGATTTAAATCATTTTTAGGACTTATTTAATTAATTTAATCAACATTATCCAGAATAGTGTCTGCTGACGTCATCATGACGTCAGCATGACGTCAGTAGTTGACTTGGTCAACCTGACAGGTGGGTCCCGTTCGTCATACTCTGTTTTAATTAACTAACAATTAATTAGGTTAATTAGTGACTAGGTTAATCTAATTATAATTAATTAACTTAATTAATTCCTTAATTAAATAATTAATTTAATTTAATTTAATTTAATTATTATTATTATTATTTTTAATTCTTTTTTTATTATTCTTTTTATCTAAAATCGTTCTGTGGGGTGGGGCCATTTGGCTAGTGGCCCAAGGGGGCATGTCGGGCGCTGGGCCTAACGGGGCGGGTGGGCGTGGCGGCGCCCGACTGGGCGTTCGCCCAGATCGACAGGCAGGGGGGGGTGGGGCGCCAGCCACGGGCGTGGCGAGGCCGCCGGCGCCCATGACGCCGGCCAAGGGAGGCGGCGGAGGGCGGCGCCACGGGAGGGACCGCGACAGGGCGGAGCAAGCGGTGACGGGCATTCAAGGCGGCAAGGCCTCACGCGAGAGGAAGGTCACGGCGAGCGGCGACGAGGCAGTGTGCGAGGCGGGCGGCGGTGCGGGGAGCGAGCACGACGGCGTGCCATGGGGCAGGGGCAGGCCAAAGCGGGCGGCGCGAGCGTGCGTGCTTCGGCGCGGGCAGGCGCAGCCAGGAGCAGAGAGGGAAGCGACGAGGGGCAGCTCACGGGGGTTTGTAGGGACCGGGGCAACGGGGGGTCGAGGAGGTGGACGGGGACGGCGTCGTCGAGGAGGCGGGCCGGTGGGGGAGCGCCGGCGAGGTCCAGGCTGGGAGGAGGAGGATGGGGGGGGGGCGCGGCGCTTGGCGATACGACGAGGACCAGGCGGCGGCGACGTAGTCCAACGACGAGATCTGGGGGGGGGGGCACGACGTCGGGCTTGCAGGGAGGGGCGCCGTCGTCGGGGGTGCAGGGCGGCACGGGATCGGGGCGATCCCGATCCGGATCGTGGGGGGGAGGGGGCGAGTGGGGGCGAGGGGAGTGGGGGGGGGGTTATGGGTTAGGGTTTTCCCCCCTCGTGGGGATAAGGTAGGGGCGGTTCGGCCGGCTGGGCCAGGTGGGCCGGCCTGGCCGGTGAGCTGGGCCGTCTGGCCCAGTTGGCCAGGGGGCTTTTTTTTATTTACCTCTCTGTTTCCATTTTACTTATTTTTATTTATAGTTTTATAAAATATACCACTAGCCCCTAAATTAGTATTTATAAATACTCTAATGCCACATTAATTTCTCATACCTAATAAAATAGTTTACTGTTTTAATATTTATAAAATGCATTTAAGTATTTGTTTAAGCCACTGTTTTAATCATTTAAGTGCATTTAAACTTTTTATAAAATTGTGGTTTCTCCACAATAATTACCTCTGCATTATTTGGCAATACCCCAACATTTTACTTTTAATATTTGAAAACCTTTACCGTTTGAATTTATTTTAAGTTTGAATTTCGAATCGATTTTGAACTAACACGAGATTAACAACAGTAACTATGGTGACGTGGCACCATTAACGTGGGATTACTGTAGCCTAATTATCCGGGCGTCACAATTCTCCTCCACTGCAAGAAATCTCGTCCCGAGATTTAGGAGGGGAGTAAGGGGGAAAGACTAGGTTGCGAAATTCTAATGGGTCTTCTCGGTCTTTGTTGCACTTCCCTAAGTAGTTGATCCTTTACGTTGATGTCTCCATTTCTCTGCTTCAGGTCATCATGATGAAGTCGTCATCCTTTCTTTGGGATCTTCATCGTATTTGCGAATAGGTAACGGGGCAGATCGACAATGACAGAATGCTATAAGGGTAATAATCTGGGATTAACCCATGAATGAGCATAGGAGTACCTCTCGAGTTGAACAAATAAAACACATCGAGAGTAAAGTTCGAAGGTACAATAAGAAGTTTTAAGCAGCCAGGCAATCGTTCGATGCCTGCAGCAGGGTGCGAAAAGGGTTCGGGGTAATGGGAATAAGTAATGCGCCTGGTACCAGAATAGATCACTAGGATGGTGGCCCGCACATTACATTCAAAGTCAAGCCCTAGGAATAACTTTGGCAACAGGGTGTATAGGAGAGTCAGGTTTCGATCCTGGGACCTGTGGGTTATGGGCCCACCATGTGGGGTAAAAGTAGGAAGAGCGGTGACGTCTTGTATGATCATGTAAGCAAGGCATGTCAGAAGATAGCCTGTTAGTTATGTCGGCAACAATGTCGATGCCAAGGTCGAGGGACGAAGAGAACCATTTTCCTGCTCGTTGAACGAGGCGGACCATTAGGCAAAATTCTCGTCCATCGGTGGCTACCGGAATGCTATCAACAAAAGCAATAGAGTCTTACTCACAGGGTTGTACACCAAGGTGTTTTACATAAGCAGAAGAATACTACTGCTTATATAATATATATTACAAGAAGGGTTAAGCAAACCAATGGAAAGGAAAGGTGATTACCAGGTTAAACAGAACAATGGAAAGGAAAACGTGTTTAAAACACATAATTCAGGGATATATCCTTCCCAAGGACAAGCAGAGCATGATATCCAAGACCGCATAGAAGGTAGAGAACTCTTTTAGGTAGGAGAGACAAATTTCATGACATTACCCATACAGCGGTGTTTGGATAATTGAGCAGGAAACATTTAGCATTGGGCTTCAAATGTTCTTATTGAAAATCGGAGTACCACAGACATGCTTCGAGATAGCATTGACATGGTCTTCAATGAAAGGTCGGACTTTGGGTACAAGAAGGATTCATCAGGAACAACATGTAGAATAAGCCTTACAGTTTCCACATGACAGAATGGGTAACCTTGCTGAAAAGGAAACTATAATAATAGGGCCTTTGGCCAGGTGGGCTAGGTATGATACCACCTTACCGGGTCATCTAAAGACCAACGTTATAACTCTTGGAAATATGTTCCAACCATCCTATCTGACCGAGATTCAGATTTGATTGGTGTCAGGATACCTCAGACTCGGGATGCCTGAGAAGAAAAGGTGCAACACAATTTGACGAGATGACATTGTGAGATTCTCAGAAGTGATCTATGTAAGTGAGCTCTGAAACAAGAGGTCATCAGTAAACCAAGGAGAGGATGAGGAGGTGGCTGATAGGCTCAGCAACAAATCACCGAGATTTCCAAAGGATTGATTTCCACAATTATGTGAACAAGGAAATATCATTTGTCGGATCAAATGTCATAATGATGTATGCTCGAGGGAAACATACACAACTAGAACAGTGATAGAAGGGTGCACCCAGGAATCTGGACTAGGTAGCACGATCAATGTTTGAATGATGATTCAATAATCAATAGACTTAGAATGAAACTATAGACCAATAACTTCAAGCAATAAGGTTGCTAGAAGTTTAGAATTTGCACAGCACAGACCATTTATCGGTATTCCGGTTAGAAACAACACGGAGACCAAGAAATGAACGCATAAGGCGAGGGATATTACTATATCAAGAATTCTCAAGTGGTGGTAAAATTACCACGACATTCTTGACATAAAAGGTGGTAACATTCCAAGGTAAAGAAGAACAAATGCTGGATAGCAAGGATCTCAAGGTATAACACAAAACACGAATAAGTTTGTGTTGAACGGAAGGCAATAAAGTGGTCGGTGATAATACAAACCATTGAGGGGCGAGGATGGTATTTCTCATCAAGAATTCGATATATATCTTGGAAGAGCTCAGGATGTTGATGATGACCACGACACATTTGTCGAGAAATTTCATGAAGATGTAATCGGTTGGCGATGACATCAAGTCAAATGATGATGCAGCGAAAGTCAAATAATACCTGAAGAAGAACTCATAAGAAGTTATGCAGTTCCGTGATAATCTCGAGATACCAGAGGGGGGTAATACTCGATGACAGGTCAAAGTAGAGGTTTGCCTGGGGTATTGCTCTACAAAAGACAAGCTCTTAAACTTGCACGCGAAAAGGTATTTAAAGGAGAACATGGTCGGAACCACGATTGCAAAAGGTCAGATCCCAGATATAAGATGAACTTATACCAAAGGAATAATTTAATTTAAGAGAAGCTTTAACGATAAGATCTACATCATGTCCAAGGTCGACTCCCACTTCTCCAATGCATAACCTTTCATTCACTTCTCACTTTCGAAGAAGTTGTAGTGTTGAAATTTCATTTGGCAAAATACCAGAAGTGTATGAACCATGAAAACTTTCGAGTTCACACGGTTTTAGAGAAGGTTGTATAGGTTCGACCCATCGAGGCATCTTAGGAGCATGTACCACCATTTTAGGAATAAATAACACAAGCTCGAGAGTAGAGCGTGCTGGAGAAAGCAGATGATACAATTTACCAAAGGCATTATGTATCCGAGGAAAGGCTCACAGACTTATTGAATATGAAGGACGCTGTCGGATAAAATCCAGCAAATAATCTGGTGGTCCTCAAGGGATCTGGTGTGAGCATCGGTACTCAACCAGAGGGAGAAACAATGCAAGGAGATCAGACTTTAGAAACAACTGACTAATTCAAGGCTCAAATGCAAAGGAATTATCAATTCCAAGACAAGGGATCAGAAGCAATGCTCTGATCAGGGATGGATAAGTTGAATAGCCTTAAGGGTACAATTGACAGCAATTTGATTGGTCGAGATCCAGCTCATGTTTTAAAATAACGTCTGAGCCGGAAAGATAATTTAAAAGGATCAACTGATGATTGCGTACATTCGCACTCAAGTTTAATCAATAGGATCAAAAGACGATGCCTAAGGATACTAACGAATATCGCCAGACATATGGAAAGCATCCATAATGCAAGCAGGCAAGTATTGCAAAGCAATAAGCTACTAAGGATTTTTGGAGGATCGAATAGTATTTCGAAGACCATTGTGAACACATGAACAACTTGGGATGAGTGGATACTCGACAAGTGCGAGGATTTAATTGAAGGGGTATTCCTGTGGCAAGGAACTGCTAGGCTGTAGGCACAAAGTATCCTCGGAACACTAGAGAAGACTCCGGGGTATCTTGTAATAATAAGATCAATGGGGGATGATCGTATGAATGGCAAGTGTAAGTAGCTATCCATAAGGGTTGACGGTGGAAGGGGAATTGCAAACGCGATGAACACAAGTTTTCGGGTTAACAGCGGAGAGTATCTTCAGGGTCTTCACGTACAGCAGACGATCATCAGTAATAAGGGGCTCTCCGGGTGAATGTGATAACGAGATCCTAATGTTAGATTTTAGCAAAATCATTTAACCCGAACAGAAAAGAGATCAGAGTCCCATATTATAGGTCGAGGAATAAAAGATCCTAATATCACCCAATGGCGACGTGGGCCCGTAAGGCACACAGCCAAGTTAGTAAAAAAAAAGTTTTTGCAATGTCTAGACTCGACTTCGGCCAAGGAGTTGGAAAGGGGGATTCCTACAAGCAGTCGGCTCTGATACCAACTTGTGACGCCCCCAATTCGACCGTACACTAATCATACACGCAATCGTGTACGATCAAGATCAGGGACTCACGGGAAGATATCACAACACAACTCTACAAATAAAATAAGTCATACAAGCATCATATTACAAGCCAGGGGCCTCGAGGGCTCGAATACAAGAGCTCGATCATAGACGAGTCAGCGGAAGCAACAATATCTGAGTACAGACATAAGTTAAACAAGTATGCCTTAAGAAGGCTAGCACAAACTGGGATACAGATCGAAAGAGGCGCAGGCCTCCTGCCTGGGATCCTCCCAAACTATTCCTGGTCGCCGTCAGCGGGCTGCACATAGTAGTAGGCACCTCCCGAGTAGTAGTAGTCGTCATCGAAGGTGGCGTCTGGCTCCTGGGCTCCAACATCTGGTTGCGACAACCAGGTAGAAGGGATAGGGGGGGAAAGAGGGAGAAAGCAACCGTGAGTACTCATCCAAAGTACTCGCAAGCAAGGAGCTACACTACATATGTATGCATTGGTATCAACTGGAATAAGGCTATTATATGTGGACTGGACTGCAGAAAGCCGGAATAAGAGGGGGATAGCTAGTCCTTTCGAAGACTACGCCCCTGGCAGCCTCCGTCTTGCAGCATGTAGAAGAGAGTAGACTGAAGTCCTCCAAGTAGCATCGCATAGCATAATCCTAACCGATGATCCTCCCCTCGTCGCCCTGTGAGAGAGCGATCATCGGTTGTATCTGGCACTTGGAAGGGTGTGTTTTATTAAGTATCCGGTTCTAGTTGTCATAAGGTCAAGGTACAACTCCGGGTCGTCCTTTTACCAAGGGACACGGCTATTCGAATAGATAAACTTCCTAGCAGGGGTGCACCACATACCCCAACACGCTCGATCCCATTTGGCCGGACACACTTTCCTGGGTCATGCCCGGCCTCGGAAGATCAACACGTCGCAGCCCTACCTAGGCACAACAGAGAGGTCAGCATGCCGGTCTAAACCCTATAGCGCAGGGGTCTGGGCCCATCGCCCTTTGCACACCTGCACGTTGCGAATGCGGCCGGAAGCAGAACTAGCCCCCTCAATACAAGAGCAGGCTTACGTTCCAATCCGGCGCGCGCCACTCAGTCGCTGACGTCACGAAGGCTTCGGCTAATACCACGACGCCGGGATACCCATAACTACTCCCGCGTAGATGGTTAGTGCGTATAGACCAAATGGCCAGACTCAGATCAAATACCCAGATCTCGTTAAGCGTGTTAAGTGTCCGCGAACGCCGAACAGGGCCAGGCCCACCTCTCTCCTAGGTGGTCGGAACCTGCCCTGTCGCTCCGCCTCAAAGATCCACTCGCGGGTGCTCCTATGAGCCGTCTCGTCTTTAGTCACCACATGTATCATCTATAAAGTATATAGTATACCCGTGATCACCTCCCGAGTGATCACGGCCCGATAGTATAGCATGGCAGACGGACAAGAATGTAGGGCTGATGATAAACTAGCATCCTATACTAAGCATTAGGTTTGCAGGTAAAGGTAACAACAGTAGTAGCAAGGACAGGCTATGCATCAGTATAGGATTAACGGGAAGCAGTAACATGCAACACTACTCTAATGCAAGTAGTATAGAGCAGAGTAGGCGATATCTGGTGACCAAGGGGGGGGCTTGCCTGGTTGCTCTGGCAAGAGAGAGGGGTCGTCAACTCCGTAGTCGTACTGGGTAGCAGCGGCGTCGGTCTCGGTGTCTATCGAGAGAAGAGGGGGGAGAAACAATAAATATTTAAACAAGTATATGCATAGTGATGCATGACATGACAAGTAACGGCGTTAGAGGTGCCCTAACGCGGTAATAGGTGATACTGGTGAAGGGGGATGACATCCGGGAAAGTATCCCCGGTGTTTTGCGTTTTCGAGCAGAGGAGCCGGAGGGGGAAAGTTGCGAGTTTGCTATGCTAGGGATGCGTGACAGACGAACGGGCTGCGTATCCGGGTTTGTCTCGTCGTTCTGAGCAACTTTCATGTACAAAGTTTTTTCATCCGAGCTACAGTTTATTTTATATTAATTTTAAAAGATTTAAATCATTTTTAGGACTTATTTGATTAATTTAATTAACATTATCCAGAATAGTGTCTGCTGACGTCATCATGACGTCAGCATGACGTCAGTAGTTGACTTGGTCAACCTGACAGGTGGGTCCCGTTCGTCATACTCTGTTTTAATTAACTAACAATTAATTAGGTTAATTAGTGATTAGGTTAATCTAATTATAATTAATTAACTTAATTAATTCCTTAATTAAATAATTAATTTAATTATTATTATTATTTTTTTATTTTTAATTCTTTTTTATTATTCTTTTTATCTAAAATCGTTCTGTGGGGTGGGGCCATTTGGCCAGTGGCCCAAGGGGGCATGTCGGGCGCTGGGCCTAACGGGGCGGGTGGGCGTTGCGGCACCCGACTGGGCGTTCGCCCAGATCGACAGGCAGGGGGGGGGGCGCCAGCAACGGGCGTGGCGAGGCCGCCGGCGCCCACGACGCCGGCCAAGGGAGGCGGCGGAGGGCGGCGCCACGGGAGGGACCGCGATAGGGCGGAGCAAGCGGTGACGGGCATTCAAGGCGGCAAGGCCTCACGCGAGAGGAAGGTCACGGCGAGCGGCGACGAGGCAGTGTGCGAGGCGGGCGGCGGTGCGGGGAGTGAGCACGACGGCGTGCCATGGGGCAGGGGCAGGCCAAAGTGGGCGGCGCGAGCGTACGTGCTTCGGCGCGGGCAGGCGCAGCCAGGAGCAGAGAGGGAAGTGAGGAGGGGCAGCTCACGGGGGTTTGTAGGGACCGGGGCAACGGGGGGTCGAGGAGGTGGACGGGGACGGCGTCGTCGAGGAGGCGGGCCGGTGGGGGAGCACCGGCGAGGTCCAGGCGGGGAGGAGGATGGGGGGGGCGCGGCGCTTGGCGATACGACGAGGACCAGGCGGCGGCGACGTAGTCCAACAAGGAGATCTGGGGGGGGGCACGACGTCGGGCTTGCAGGGAGGGGCGCCGTCGTCGGGGGTGCAGGGCGGCACGGGATCGGGGCGATCCCAATCCGGATCATGGGGGGGGGGGGCGAGTGGGGGCGAGGGGAGTGGGGGGGTTACGGGTTAGGGTTTTCCCCCTTCGTGGGGATAAGGTAGGGGCGGTTCGGCCGGCTGGGCCAGGTGGGCCGGCCTGGCCGGTGAGCTGGGCCGTCTGGCCCAGTTGGCCAGGGGGCTTTTTTTATTTACCTCTCTGTTTTCATTTTATTTATTTTTATTTATAGTTTTATAAAATATACCACTAGCCCCTAAATTAGTATTTATAAATACTCTAATGCCACATTAATTTCTCATACCTAATAAAATAGTTTACTGTTTTAATATTTATAAAATGCATTTAAGTATTTGTTTAAGCCACTGTTTTAATCATTTAAGTGCATTTAAATTTTTTATAAAATTGTGGTTTCTCCACAATAATTACCTCTGCATTATTTGGCAATACCCCAACATTTTAGTTTTAATATTTGAAAACCTTTACCGTTTGACTTTATTTTAAGTTTGAATTTCGAATCGATTTTGAACTAACACGAGATTAACAACAGTAACTATGGTGACGTGGCACCATTAACGTGGGATTACTGTAGCCTAATTATCCGGGCGTCACAAAGGAGGCGGGAGATTTTGCCGCCCACGGGATCGTTTGTATCCAGTTTCACCTAATTTTGGACCGTGCTAGCGGGAAGGTCATGCTAGACTGTGTACACGGGGCACGCGTCAGCAGTTAATAACTGGTGTGAAGTCCACCCCAGAAAAAAGACAATAACTCGGGGTGGTGTGCCGATAACTTGGACATTCACACGGGCGCGACCAATCGTACGGGTGTAGTGGCACGTTCACAAAAAAGGGATCAAACGCTCATCCTATGTATTTCTCGTGTAAATAGATAATTTAGTGCCATTGGTTATTTACTTTAAACATAATGCATTGACATGTTAGTGTAGAGGCGCACAAAAAGAAATGGATATTGTAGTCAGCTACTTAAAAGTGTTACCTCATATGATTACATAGCCTCCATTTCATAAATTGCGTACCCGTTGAATTCATATATGAATATTACATATATTACTTCAAAATAGAAACTTAAATCATCCAAGACTAATGAATTTGAATGCAAGAGTAACAATGGTGCATGTACATGATAGCTACATTGGTTGTTTGAAGAAACATCACTATAACTTTGGCAAGCACAACTGAAATGGTTTATTTAAATAGAAAAAAATGTGATATGTGAGTGTCCAATCTTTATAGCGTTGAATCGATATTGGACCTTTGGCCACGATACGAAGTAGATATTGACTTATGTTCAAGCGATGCACATCCACGATCGTTGGATAGTGATACGTGAATGAATTGTGCAATCTCTCTCACACGCATACATATCTCATTTCCCTGTGGGCATCGGAATCACACACGCGCACTTCGTGTAGTTCTCTCCCTCCGTCAGGGTTAAAAATTCGTCTTTCTACCCCGTCCTACAAGTCTCTCACACAGAAACACACACGCTCTCTATGTCTAACACGCCCACCTCTTTAATTCCGCCCACCCACAGCCACTAATGTCTCAAAGTATAATAATGTCTCTCACACATATGCTATGTACCTATCCCTTAATATAGCTAGATATGTGTCACACAAACTCCTTCTCCCTGCTAGCAAGATGCCCATGCGTTGCATGGAACATCAAGATGCATTTGTATGAGAAGTTTATCTTGTGGGAGAAAAGGATGAATGAGGGAATGCCTTATTTGCAAATGCGGAGAGGGGTGTGAGTATCTTTTTGCAAAATTGCCATAGTTTCCTTCCTGTTCGTCGGATATAAATCAGATGGCCTATATTGTAGGATGGTAGGAACACCATCATCACTAACTCTGCTTTTTATAAGAGTAGAGATATGTGAGTGTCACTGCCCCCCCACACACACACCCACACTACTAATCTATCGACTGGCTTCTCTCTCAAACATACACACACACACACACTACCCGGCACCGAAGGAGTAGGGTGGCACATCGATCTTGATAATAATCTATCTACTCCTCTTTCAAACACACACACACACTCGCTAGTTGTGCCTCTGTGCCTACCGCGCACACTCTCGATACGTCTTTTTCTCCCTCCCCCAACAATGACAGCAGACGGGTGACAATGCGATCTAATCATAATCTGCCAATTGGTTTCTCTCTCAAACATTGTGTCTCGGTGCCTCACTCGGTAGCCCCTAGATATGTAGACTTCTCGCGCGCGCACAGCTGTAGTGACGATGACGCTGAACCCAGTGTGCCTTGATTTTACCGGCCTCATGTGATAGTTTTCACCCTGTTTTCTGTTAATTAACAAGGCAACCTTTTCTTTGTTACTACTAGTGAATCTGAAATCATTCGGGGCAGACATAAAATATATCACTTCAACCCAATTATCACAGCAACTATTTTAAAAGAAATAAGCTAGCTGCCTGTGCGTTGCATGGAACATCAAGATGCATTTGTATGAGTAGTTTATCTTGTGGGAGAAAAGGTTGAATGAGGGAAGGCCTTATTTGCGAACGTGGAAAGACGTGTGGGTATATTTTTGCAAAATTGCCATAGTTTCTTTCCTATCCGCTAGATATAAATCCGACGGCCTATATTGCAGGATGGCACGCACACCATCATCACCAACTCTGATTTCTACTCCCTCCGTCCGAAAATACTTGTCATCAAAATGGATAAAAAGAGATGTATCTAAACTAAAATACTTCTAGATACTTTTCCTTTTATCCATTTTGATGACAAGTATTTTCGGACAGAGGGAGTATTTGTCTTTTTAGAGATTTCAACAAGTGACTATGACCGGACCTTACCAACATACTCAAAAAAGTAGTCCATAATTTTGATGTTACCCTCTTTTCTTGGTGGTGCAGTGCCATCTGGATACCTCATAAATAAATAAAGTACTACATGATACTGATATATGATACATGGCGCAGGAGTACTAAGTATTATTAATACAGTTTTGCTAGAACTCATCTATATGAGATATAATTTGGTCTCTTTCATCTTTTATAGCCATTGGATGTGATGCTATATAAGATGTGTGTGTGTGCTGACGTGGGTTGTATTTGTTCTTGTGCAACAAACTGACCACTGCATGTCATGTTTGATAGTCTCAAGTCATTAAAAGCATACAAGCACCACATCTCTTCTTGGTTGATTCCTCTATTTATGTCAAAAAATAAGAAACAACGTGAGAGTTAATGCACCACGCCTATGTTTTTACTATTTGGTTTTAGTAAGATGACTTAATACTCACCTAGACGAAGGGAGTATTCAATTTGACAGCGGGCGGCGTAGTTCCCGATACGGCTTTAATGCAGACGAGGGAGGGAGTAGTGGTTCCCGATATGTTGAACGGCCAATGCATCCACCTTCAATTAATGCATGAGGGAAGTAATGGGAGGAGGTCCGGGAAAATAGGCCGCACGATGTGAATGCAACGCAGTTTGCCCTCATTGCCCTCATATAAAGGTGCCCCTCCATTCCAATGCACCTACCACATCGTACGAAGCTAAGCATTTGCCTAAGCACCTACACTAAGGGCAAAAGAGCCCACTCCAGACCCATGGCAGCGATGCTCGTGAGCGGCCAGCGGCTGCGCCAGATGGTCCACAATGCCGGCCTGTGGCATGGCGCCGTGGATCGTCTCCAGACGGTGTTGGAGACCGGCTGGTGGATGGCCGCCTTCGATGCCAACTACGACTCTCAGTTGGACCAGATGATCGTTGCCACGAGCAACAAGTTCACCGTCCTCAAGAAGCTCGCGGACAACATCGCCGTACTCCTCCAGCCCACGCGCCCGGGCTCCTCATTGCCTGCCACCCTAATCGGCCTCCATGGCTGGAACCTCTTTCAAGCACCGGTGGCCCTGTGACAGCTCATCGACGCCATGAAGAATGTACACCTCGAGGACGCGCTCGCCGCGAGGCGCCTCGCCCTGCAAGAATTCGTCGACCTACACATCCACATGTATGAGGAAATCGTGTACATAGGTATCTACAAGGCCAGTGAGGACGCTACGACGTTGGCCTTCCTCAACCGGCTGGAAGCCTTGGATGCCTTTGCTGAGAAGCACCTCGACCTCGCCACAAAAGCCACCGCTCCTTAGCCGCCGTTCGGTGGCCCGGCGCACTAAGTTGAGGAGGAGGAGGTCGTACGTTCGTGGATCCATCTTTCTTATTGCCTTCTGTAACCACCACTGCGATCGCATCATCGTGGCCTTAATTCTTATTATGCTGTTGCATTCTCGTTCCAGTCAATATCGACATGTGCGATCCCTTTGCTTAATTATATGCATCACTGTAACTAGTACTCCATCGTCAATTTATAAGTTGTGCTTACCTTTTCCATAAACTTCGTGCAACATGCGGGCATCTTGCTAGAAACACTAGAATATGTCTATATAATCCGTATGTGATAGTCCATTTGAAATCTCAAAGAAGACAAATATTTAGGTATGGTGGGAGTAATATACTAGGAGTATATCAAAACAATAGTGATTTCTTTCAAGTTTGTGAACAAATACTACTATTCTACCACTTTGGATCCGTCGCAATGCACGGGCACATTGCTAGTAAAAGGAAAAGGCCTGCCGCGTTCGCATCGCACCCCCACATGCCCGGGAATCGGGAGTACAACATGGCCCGTCCGACGCGACACATAGCTTAGGGAAGGTGGGATCGCCGTTGAGCAAACCGACACCCCGCATGCCACCTGGTTGGAAAACAGAAACGAGGGGAAGATCTAGCTGTAGCACAGAAGCCAAGAAATATGGTGTCAGACAGGGCTCGTTGATAGAGTAGGAGCATTCCGTACTAGTACTACTCCTACTAGTACCAAGTTTGTACTCCTAATACTATATTACTAGTATTACCACTATACAACTAGTTGGTACGTGCACGGCACAACATCGTAGGAACAAAAAACGGGAAGATCTTGTTTTGGGTGATTTATCTTTTTTTTTTCAATCAACGTAGTATGAATAATATGATGTGGGGGGGCACCCATGAAGCTTATGTGGCTTGGTTGCATGGCTACGGAAGGTTAGAGAAAAATAAATAGATAATGTGTTTAGAGTGCACTCCACTAATAGATATATATACTTTGGATCCATTGCAACGGACCGGCACATCTATATCTATACCCCCTATATAGTGTGTGAAAAACTTTGAAAGTTGGTTGTTGGATGAAGCCAATCCGACGGTACAAAGATGGCAAATCCGAGCACTACTGGCCGTTGGATATCATCCACTAGATTATGCCACATGTATAATCTAGAAGACTCCATGGTTGAACTTAATTCATGACTAAGGGCCTCTTTGATTCATAGGATTGCAGAAACACAGGAATAGGAAAAAAGTAGGATTGGAATGGCATGTTCATTGGATCCCTATAGGATTTGAGTTTGTTTGATTGTGTCACATGAAAAAAAGGATTTCTTTCAAGAGGTTGGAGTGCATGTTAGAATTCCTGTGAAATGTAGTACAAATGAATCCTTAGGAAAATATTCTACATGATTCAATCCTACGAATCAAACGACCAACGTAGGAAAAATTCCTAAGGATTCTAATCCTTCAAAGATCCTATGAAAATCCTTTGAATGAAACAGACCCTAACTTTGCCACAACTAAGCTTAGGCAAAGTTATTAGTTCTTCAAAACGAGAGAAACAAGTTAGCAAGCCGAAGGGAATCTTGCCACATTTTGTGTGTGTATGTCATGTGGGGCCTTAATGTGGCTTGCCTAAGGTGTGGCTTGAACCAAACACTCACCTAAGTTAATCAAACTTGCCTAACCTTACATTCCACCAGATTTTGACACATGTTAGAATCGAGAAAGCTCCACATGTAGAAGCATAATGCACAAACCACCAGAATCTCATGCGTGCAATGCACGTGTACCTTACTAGTACTAGTTGGTAGTAGTAAGAAACAAATTCCAGTTTTGGCACGAGCTCGTACTGCGGGAGCACCACAAGGCCTGCCGTAGGAGTTACATTTCCCTGTCGGGGCCCATGGGACCGAACTTCAATGGCTTAGTGCCCGGCCTATGAGTCAATGACATGCGGACCTTAAATGCGGCTGGCCCACATGTCATTCTCATGGTGGTGGCGTGGTTCGCGACTCACTCGTTCGAGATGAACCGACCGGTGGTGGCGTGGCCGTGGCGAGGGTGCCACAGCTGGGCGTCGGGGCGTTACGAGGCGTAGATTGCCACACCGGCGGGTACTACCTGTAGTACTCCCTCCGGTCCTTTTTACTCTGCATATTAGGTTTGTCCGAAGTCAATCTCATCCAACTTTGACCAAGTTTATATAAAAAATTATAGACATTCACATAACAACACCAATATCATTAGATTCATCTTGGAATATTTTTTAATATTATATTTATTAGATATTATAGATGCTAATAATTTCTAAAATAAATTTGGTCAAACTTAGCAAAGTTTGACTTTCGGCAAATCCAATGTGCAGAGTAAAAAGGACCGGAGGGAGTACATAAGTACTCTAGCTGAGGATTGATGCCCGGGACAAAATGTGTCACAGCCGCTGGATGAAAATTCGATGGTGCGGGAGTACGGATCGGAGCATAGCAGCGGAGCAGGAAAACCGCATCCAATCGGGTGTGTCTGTGGTAGAAAGTTGATGGTCGCCACAGTTCCGCTGGCCCGCATGTCATGCACACAAAGGCAGAGGAGCGGTGGGGCCGAGAGGGGTGAGGGGCACGTCGGGGGGATGAGGATCCCCTGACGCGAACAATCCTACCATTCTGTCACTGACATGTGGGACCCATAAGCGTGGGTCCCACCAGTCAGCGAAGGAAAGGCAGGGCAAGGCAGTGATAGCCATGTCAGAGGATCCATGTCCACGTCGGGGGACGTCGTGCCGTGGGTTGGAGCGGCGTCATGGGAATCGTGTGTGGGTGTGGCAGTGGTAGAAACAAGAAACGTGATGGTCGCCGTGGTTCAACTTCCATGGACAAGCTGTCATGTCTGCTGACACATGTATATCAAAACTAGAGTGTTTATATTTCAAGCACGTGAACAAGTATTATTCTACTACTTTGGATCCATTGCAATGCACGGGCCAGCACATTGATAGTAGTAGTGTCCATCTCTATCTCTAGAGGCCTTCCCTCGTTCATCCTTTTCTCTCACAAGATAAACTACTCATACAAATGCATCTTGATGTTCCATGGAACGCACGAGGATGTTTCCTTGGGGGTCTCTCCAGCGCTGCATGGCCGTAGTTGCAAGTTGACTCCCCTTGAGATGCCGACGTTGAGGGGCACTCGGATTTCCTCCAATGAGCAGGTAATATGAGTTTGATCACGTAGTAAATGCATTCTAAAGACTACTTCCGTGTCCATTTCCTAATTCTCCCCTGCCCACTGTTTCACAGGTTAGGCTCAGTGCGAGTGGAGATTGGCTTGCATATGTACGGGGTTTGGATGCAAATGAAGACGAAGGGGAGGTGAAGAAGCCGAGGAGAATCGGTTCCCAATGGAGAAGTAAATGGGAGAAGTGGCGTGCAGACAATTGATTATACGGCTAGGTAGACTAAACGAAAAGGCTATGCGGGTAGACTGATGAGTCGTACCTGTTCGTGTACATGCCCATCCATCCTGATAGGTGGGACCTATGCATGCAAATAGATAAAAAATGTGTCGTAGTTTTTTTTGAGCGCGAGAGTGGGAGACACAACATTCTCTGGTTAAGGAATACTCCCTCCGTTTAGGTGAGTATAAGTCACCTTATGAAAATCAGGTTTTCCCAAAACCTTTAGGCGTGGAGCATTAACTTCCTGCTCCATCTCCTCCCAGCCTCGCTAGCCAGCGTTCTCTTCCTCTGCTGCCACGTTCTACCTTTCCATTTTTCCTCTTCTCAAGTGTGGAACGATCTGTATGCCGTCCTTGATGCACCAGAACGACCACTGCATGCATCACGGCAGGGCGTTGATTGGGCATGCACGAGAATTTGGTTCTGCTCGCAATATGGATGATACCTGAATGATGAAGTGAACAGGCATGCTAGCATGGGAGACCTATTTCCGCTATACAATACTGGAGTACTCATGTTCCTACTAGTAGTAGTAGTACAACTATGGTACACTTGATGGTCAAAATACTATTCATCCGGTCCTCACAGTGAAGTGACAACACCCTGCGCCTGACACTAGTCCAGGCGGCGTGTTTGGGTTACCAAAGTCAGCCTCACCCTGTGCACTGTGCAGTCTGTCACCGCCGCTGTACAGCACATTGGCGCCTCGCCTCGTCTCCCTCTCTGCTCCCATAGCACCACTCCATCTCCATCACCTTCTCCGTCTCCGTCTCCATCTCCATCTCACTGTGCCCCGTGTACCGTTGCCTCACTCGCCTCCCCTAGTACCACTATTCCCTCGCTAGCCGCTCCGGCACCGACATCCTTCTCCCCCGTAAATCAAGCCCCCTTCCAAACACCACCATGGCCGAATGCGAACCGCGTAGCATCCATATGAGCCGCGATTGGAGCAATCTCCGTAGTGACATCCTCGACCTCTGTTGTTCGTGTATGGATATGTTGAGCGCCCTGCGGCTGGCTGCATGCTCGATGGACATGCACACGACCATCATCGAAGCAAGGACTAAGCTTTTCAAGACACCCTGCTTGCTGCTATCTGGTCTTGCGAGATTGGCTCACCATGATACAGAGGCGTGCATGATGCCCCTCGACTTCAATCCAATCTCCATTAGTCGAAACTTCTTTGCAGGTATGTAGTGGGTCGTCGTACATCATTTCCCTCGACAATGATCCGATCACCATCGCCTGAAACTTCTTGGCAGGTATGTACTAGGCCGACATGAACTCCCACTGGATGGCTGGCTTCAGAGAAGACGGTAAAAAGTTGGTGCTCGTGAACTTCCAGACCTCCCATGAGATTATCCTTCCTCTGTTGGATTATATAGAGTATTACCATCGCGGTCAAAGTCATCTAGATTACTATGTCAGTTGGACGGACCTTGTTTTGCAGAAGATTGTAATCTGCCAAGTGCCCACACGACATGTGAATGACACAGACTTCAAGCTAATTGCCTTGTTCGACCGCGGACTCGCCTATCTTTACGGCGGTGCCTTCTTTAGCTGGAGACAACTCGCCTCGTAGTGGATCATCGTCAAAGTTGAGACACACTTCTGTGATGCTATAGAACACAATGGCATCATCTACGCGATCGACAAAGAAGATGGCACCCCGTATTTTTTTGACTGGAAACTGTGAGGCAACAACCCCACAATACTTTATTAAAACTCAAGCAAACAAACAGGTACAAAAGGTTCTGGTAAGAGAAGAGAAAAGCTACTCACCTAAAGAATCAGGCTACTTACGTATGGCCCTATTTACAAATTTACAAAGTGGGCAAAAGAATACAAACAACCAGTTAGTGCAGAGTATTAATCCAATGCAGCAACAAAGGTTTTAAACTAGGCTTAAATCTGTGGGAGAGTAGAGTTATATCATGGATGAAATTTCTCCTCCATGTTGCGAAAGTATGTCTCTCATTTCTGAAGATTCTTCCATTCCTCAATGACCAGACATTCCAAGCAGCAAGATAAACAACCTCCTTTGAAAAAAGGCTGTCCAAAACTCTTCCTGGCAGCAATGAGACACTCAGTAGGGGACAGGCCAACAAGCCACTGGATTTGCAAATAATTCCAGACTCTCGTGCTGAATTGGCAGGTCAAGAAAAGGTGCATCATGTCCTCATAGGCTTGTGCAGGGCATAAGGGACATGTATTGTCCTCCTGCAGTGTTCTCCAGTGCCTCCTAACTAGAAGATCACGGGTGTTGAGTCTATCATTAAGCATCAACCATGCAAACACCTTGATCTTCATTGTTGATCTACTCTCCCAGATCCATTTGGCTGGCATATCAACAGGAATATGAGCATGCATTGTTACATAGTAACTTTTGGCAGAAAATTTTCCTTTGCCAGGGATCCATGACCAAGAATCATTGAGACTTTCATATATATCCATATGAGCCAAGCCATTCTGCAGTGTGATCATTTCGTCCATTGCTTCTGGTGATAAAAGCAAATAAAAAAGCTCAGACATATCAAGGGTGTTGAGGACATCTCTAACATAAACCTTTTCATCAATTGCAAAAGAGAAAAGCCTAGGAAACCTTTCTCTGAGAGGAGTAGAGGATCCCAGCAAAACCCAAGCATCAAACCAGAAGAGAACAGAGTCCCCCATGTTGATCATCACCTCACAGTGCTGTCTGAAAGTTTTATTCAGTTTAAATATATCCCTCCACCAATAGGAGCCACATAGAACAGTTCCATGGGGCACAACTCCATCATAATAAGTGTTCCATATGAGAGATACCCATGGGATATCAGCTTTATTATAAAACTTGAATAGATGTTTAGTAAGGAGTGCTCTGTTTTGGATATTCAACTTAATAATCCCCATGCCACCTTTGTCTTTAGGCCTACATACTAAAGGCCAAGCTGCCAAGGATTGTCTGGGAATATCAGAATTTCCCCTCCATAAGCACTGTCTCATAATCCTCTCAAGCCGCTTGATGATACCAGCTCGCAGACATAAACTGCAAAGGAAGTATATGGGCAAAGAAAATAAAACAGATTGGAGCAATTGCAATCTTGCTCCCTGATTAAGGAGACATGAGCTGGCAGACAATCTTCTCTCAACCCTGTCCACCACAGGGAACAATTCTTGAATTGTTGGCTTGGAGGTGCCCACAAGAAGCCCAAGATAGGTAAAAGGAAGGGTTCCAACCTGACAACCAAAAACAGCAGCCAAACGAGCAGTTTCTGCCGCATCAACATTAATGGGTAGAATACATGATTTGTGAAAATTCACTCTAAGACCAGTGGAGGCATGAAAATCCTATAGCATATCTTTAAGAGCCAGGAGTTGAGAATCAATAGCAGGAACAATGAGGAGAGTATCATCTGCGTACTGAACAATAGGAAATTCTTTATCATGTGTTTCAATGGGCAACAAAATCACTCCATTTCTCAGCATATCATTTACCAAAGTTTGCAATAAATCAGCAGCCAGAACAAAAAGGAGGGGTGATAAAGGATCCCCCTGTCTCACACCCCTTTTGCAGATAAATTGCTTTCCAGGAACTCCCTTCAAGATAACAGAAGAAGTACCAGATGACAAGAGCTCTTTAATCCAGCCAATCCATTTACTATCAAAACCTTTGTGATGTAGAAGTTTGAGGATAACATCATGCTCCACCGTATCAAAAGCCTTTGCAAAATCCAGTTTGAGGATCAAAATGGGCTTTTTGGATTTATGGCACTGATGGATGTACTCCAGGGTCCAAGCAATGCAGTCCTGTATAGATCTAGACTTAAGAAACCCATATTGGTTTTTATGAATGCATCTGAGGATAACCTGCTGTAACCTGTTGGCAAGGAGCTTTGTTAGGAATTTCAATTAGGTATTTGTCAGAGAAATGGGCCTAAAATCATTGGGACCCTCAGGTGACAGTTTCTTGGGGATTAAAGTGATCAAAGACCCATTTATGATACTAATTGTCATCCTGCCATAATAAAAATCCTAGAAGAGCTGCAAAAAATCCTGCTTGATAATGTGCCAACATCTCTTCACAAACAAACCTGTAAAACCATCAGGGCCAGGTGCTCTATCAGTGGGCAGAAATTTGAGAACTACATTTATTTCATCCTCAGAAAAGGGGGCCGACAAGTTGCTCAGACCTTCCACGGGCTCAATCAAAGAATCAAGATCAAATTTCATACCAATCCCTATAGAAACACCCATTCTCTCTTTAAAAGTGACCCATAACATACCAGCCATTTGTTGATGATCAGAGACAACATTTCCATCATCATCTTGCAGAGAAGAAATAGAGTTTCTCCTAAACCTTTCAGTGGGCATTGCTTGGAAAAATTTGGAGTTCTCCTCCCCAACCTTGATCCATCTGATAGTGCATCGTTGTTTCCAGTAAATAAACTGCAAATGGAGAAGGTCCTCCACATGGAGCTTCACAATTTTCCTGAAATTGAATTCAGGTCTTGTTAGAGCCCTTGATTCTTCCATGTTATCAAAAAACCGAACCACCTGATTACAAGCTTGAATGGACTTCTTGAGCTTAGATAGACTAATGTACCAATGTTTAAGAGCATATCTCAGCCTTTTGAACTTTTTAGTTAACCTGGCAGCAGAATTAGATTTCACTGTGGGAGCATTCCATGACTGCTCCACACAATCAAAGAAACTAGGTAATTCCACCCAATATTTTTCAAATCTAAAGATCTTTGCCTTGGGTATAGTTGTTGCAATGGAAACTACACAGGGGACATGATCAGAGGCAGTTCTTGCAAGTGGATTGACCATTGTGTTGGGATAATCATTGATCCAAGTAGAGGAAATAAAAAACCAATCCAGCTGTTCCAACAGTGGATTTTCTTGCATGTTGGACCAAGTGTAAGATCTTCCTTTTAAACGTAACTCAAGAAGTCCAAGATGACCAATTATCTCATTAAAGAGGAACATATCATTAATATCCCCACCTGGCAAATTTCTGTTATCAAGGGATCTTATGAAATTGAAATCCCCCACGAGAAGCCAATTATCTTCCACAGGGATTTGTAAGTTGTAAAGCCACTGAACAAAATCATCTTGAGCTGGTCCTTGACAAGGTCCATAAACATTAACCAAAGTCCAACTACTTGCATTGTGTATGGATGTAAACGATACAATAACACCATAGGGTTTTGTGTCCACCAAAATGCCAGAGAAAACACTAGAACACAACAGCACAAGAATGCCACCTAAGGCCCCAATAGAGGGTGAGTACACAAAGTTATCAAACTGTCTGGGGCAAAATTTTCTGATTGCTCGCTGATCAAAGAAACCGCATTTTGTTTCTTGCAAACAGATAACAGAGCATTGGCTTTCCTCTATTTTAGCCCTAACACTTCTCTATCTGTCCTCTGAATTCAGGCCTCTCACGTTCCAACAAAGCACTTTCCAGTCTCTTGTTTGTTGTAAATTCATTAATAAACATTAATGGAGAAGCAGATATAATAGTTCACTGCATAACATCGAAACAAAAGCCTAATATATGAAATATCATCCCAGGATAAACTGCAGGTAGCAAGCAGTGAGGAAAGAACATTCAGACAACTGGCATGACAAGGGACATGCCTCCCTATATGACAATAAAGATAACTAATCATCATTAGAAACTGAAGAGGGCGGTGCAGCATTAGAATTGCTGGGACGGCACGTGTAAGTTGTTTCCGTCTCATGTTAATGATGACGCCATGACACTGTTTGAATTTTTTGTGGTGATTGGCCTATCCTTGTTTGAGCAGAATTTGAGTAGAACTATGGCAATGTATTAGGGACGCCGAAGCTATATTTGGAATGGGTTAATTCATGCGATTGTGACCATGTCATTACAACCAATTTGTACCCTGAATAATCAAACGGTTAAGAATATATGGATATTATCCTTATTTTTACAGTAATTTATATACTATTACTAAATATGAGTGTGTATCAATGGCCATGTTAGTTTCCTCATTTTCATGATGTAGAAACATGCACCACATTGTTGGTTTCATCGAACCATACATTAGGGAAGTAAATGTGCATATAGAGAACTCTATATTTGGAAGTAGTGAAATCCTGCAATGCTTACCATGTGTACATACCTATATTTGCCCTTCAGCAATCAATGGCTAGAATAATATCCTCACAATTTTTTTCCCACAGAACACGAGTATATAACAATGCATGGTCTGTTAGTTACCTTGAAGAATTTTTTTGTGAGGACAGAACATGATTACATAACATGCATGACATGGTAGTTTCCTGTGAAGAATCGATTGGGAGATAACATGAGTATAACCATGCATGGCACTTCTATATTTTTGAACCCAGTATACATTTCCCTATATTTTCCTCCCAGTTCCAACAGGGACATATCAATGCTATTTCTTGCATTATCCTACTCATACTCTGAACAATGTTGATCTTACAATAACAATGCCTATCCTTTTTGATATGATGCAGTGTCCCTACAGTTACTGCCCTTTGTAATCACACCACCTTTGCCAAAAACAGGGAAGCACAACTGGTTCCTCGCTCGATCAGACGACGGCAAAAGACTGATAATCCTTCAGACACATGAGCCGGAAAAGTTATATTGCAAAAACCCCACTGTATACAAGCACTGTGTAATACGTGAGTATCCAGACAGTGGTTGTTACGTGTATGAGCAGGATACCAGCTTGTTGGGGCCTTTAGGATTTTTTAGTTGGAGGCGGGTAAACAGCCTTGGTTCACACTCTCCATTTCTCGGACTCAATTATCCGATTAACTAGGAGATCACCGTTGGCAAGGACCTTGATGGCAGAGAGACTCTGTTTGCTATGGAAAACTGTGTCTACACGGCGAGCCCTAGGAGTTCGGGAGCAAACTCCCCTGATTGTTGACGATACAGCTTGCAGCCAAAAGAAGGTGAGAATGACAAAGGCATCTAGATTAACTTTGATCCTTGGATGTCTAAATTACGACAGGCAGTGATGTGGTTCAAGCCTTCAGGTTGATAGGTAATTGGGCTGTTGCATCGAAAGGGTGGAGTACTGGTGTCTCCGGATCACTGGTCGCTGAAGGGGGGCTGCAAATTATGATGGTGTTGGATCATCTCTTCGAATGACTTTGTTGTCTTTGCTGCTGGTTTTGGATGGGTAGTTCTTTATTTTGTTATGCATATTCCTTGTCATTTGTTCATCCTCGTCTATGTCACTCTTACTATGTAATAGTTGCTTCTGTTTAGAATGTCATTCTTGTCTGGATCACGAGAGTCTGAGCGCTGCAGATGGGTGCATTTTGGTGGTGTAGCAAGACTTCTTATGAACTATCATGTCTTGCTGTTTATGTCAGTAGTAGTCACTAGTCAGTGTTTGAATGTTGTATATATCGTTGTTTCGAACTGTTTATTGTCTCGAACTACTAGTGGGCTAAATGAGGACATCACCATTCTCCAGTGTTCAGAGTATATCATCTTTAATTTCAAGTTATATAATTTGAGCTCAGTCTCTTTTCGATGATGTACACTTGTTTGGGCCAGTGAGGTGTCGTTGAATATGGGCTGAGTAGTAACGCAATGCCAAACATGTCAATTATGACTCTCTGGCCGGGCTCTCAAAAGATCCTAAAAAAAGGCTGGGCTCTCCAAAAAATAAAGAATAAGGACTCTTAGGTCGACATGTGGGCGCCACCGGTGTTTTTGTGCACTTGCGCGCCGAGAGCATGTTGGCTCATGCTCGAAATTCATGCTACATTTTCATCCCCAGTCTCCCGTCCCTCCCCCACCTCTGGAATCTCGATTCCTACTCTAGTTCCCCCAAATCTCCCTCCTGTACTCCTTGTACTCAAGTGCACTATCATGTTGCCGGTCAATGCGGATCTCCGAGCAGGAGATCCTGAGGTCCGTCCTGCCTTCGGTCGCTACATGCTGTCGCTCAACAGTGGCATGGCGGCGCTTGATGACCAGTTTGCCGGCAAAGTGCTGATGGTAACCATCAAGGGCGACCGGCCTCCCGTGTCGCCGGACGACCTTGTCAAAGCTCTTGGCATTGCGCACGACATCCAAATAAGTGACTTGATCGTCGAAGTCTGTCCGCCACTGGCTGATTTCTTCGTCAGGTTCCAGACAACTTCCGACTGCATTCGTGTGTTCGAATCTTCCCGGCGTTTGTTCTGCGATGGTGCACTGGTGAGCTTTGATCGGTGGCACCCAGGATGGGGCTCGGTGCCCTCTGAGCTTGAGATTTTAACAAAGCTTATCTTCCACGGCATGCCTCGACGTGCTTGGAACAACGAGTCCATGAACGAGCTTATCAAGGACCTTGGAGGTGAGCTCGTAAGTATGTTTGTTCCTCCAGACAGCTGGGCTCGGACGGTTATGGCTTGGATGAAGAAGCCGTCCACCATACCAAAGGTGATTGGTGTTGAGATACCGGTGTAGGAACCGGGGTTGTACTATTCGTCGCCACCAAGGCTGCCGCGGACCATGTTTGGGATGTAGCTGTATCGAGTGTTCGTGCATGTCAAAGAAGTGGTCAATCCATCAATCGAAGTCCTGCCGCCGCCGCTGGTGCCAGGGTCCGTCGACGACGTCCATTACAGGAGACAACATCAGAATTTACCCGTGTTGCTTGGAACGATGGATGGCACATGGCCTACTCCATCGCGCGGCGGAGGCCACTGCTTCTTTGGGAGAAGAGGTAGGGTTGGCTGCCTGGATGTGCTCTAATTTGAGGTAACAACTAAATCTTGTCAGATACTAGTTAAATCCGAGCAATGGGTGTGAAGCACCGATATGCCAGTACATTTGATTGTGACAAGTTCTAATTTTGTACCTGAACTTTTTTTAGAAAGGGCTGTACATCAACTTAATGTGCTAGCAAAACTTATTGTGTTGTCTGTCTGTTTTCTTCGCACAACATTCAAGATATTTCCCCGTCATTGATGAAGATGATGAACCGTTATGTACGACTTCATTGGTTTCAACATAGCCCTTCCCGTAGCGATCCACTGCTTCCATCCTGATTGTGCCGCCTGCGTGAAATTTTTGTATGCAAGTTCAGTGTGCTATGATGTTCTATATGATTGTGTCAACTATAGAAGTTTTTACTGAGCATCAGCAATGCATATGGCTGAAAGATGTATTTACGAGCATCGAACGATGGGTCTCTCTCTCTCTCTCTCACACACACACATGCACACACACGTGCACACGCACAAGTGGGACCTGTTGAATTATTTATTTGCTCGTGACAGCTTTTAATTAGGTTCCACTGTAATCTAACTTTTTTCTTAAGTTATTAATTGAGCTCAATGACTTCAAAAAGTTGTACAGAAGCCTTGTTTGGGCCTTTCCGGCGTCGCTGAATGTGGGCTGAGTAACCATGTTAGGTTGTACTTTACTACACATGCCTTTTTTTCAACTTCAGCAATGCAACTGGGCCGACAGTTGTACACAATATCCGGGTCAACTTGTTATTCTCCGCCCCACTGGGCTGCAAACTTTCCTAGGAGGTATGCATTAGGCTTAACACGAGAATGGACTTTAAGAAATAATAAATGGAATGTAATTATAATAACTGGACAGTTACTATGCACCAAACACGTAATTAGTTTGAAAAATAAATTATTTTTGGAATTTGAAAAATTTAATTTCATTACTTGTTGCGCGCGCAATATTTCATTGGATTTTAACGTAATACAACTTTATTTTGAAATTATATTTGACCTGACTAGAAATTTTGGATAAAAATATTTCGGATCCCATCAAAATGTGGAAATTTTTTTTGAATTCTATTTTGAGCGGTTGTTTGAAATTATTAATCATTGTCCTAGCTAGAAGTTGGGCTGTACTTTGAACAAACCGTAAATGGGCTGTAGTAAATTCCATTAGAATTAAAAAATGGGCTGTACATTCTTACAAATCGCAAATGGGCTATATGTTTTCTGCCAAATCCGAGCTGTGGGCCTACTAAGTTGACGCGCCCCAAGGGCTTTGTCAACTTAGTCAATATAAATGATTCTAGCTACAGTGATCGTACGATGTCCATCCAACGGCCATAGTGCTTCTTCAACCTCTGGTCTTCTTGCTCCAGCGGCCCAAAGCAGTGCCGGTCGTGTCGCGTGCTCCTGCCTCCCGTGGCCGGCTGTGATGCCGTGGAGGCCTCACCGCCTCGTACTACTCCCACCGCTGGCCGGGCCATCCCTCTACTCACCCACACCCCCTGTTATTCTGCGGCGACGATAGCCTCACACCGCAGCCGAACCAGTGAACCCTCGTACTCCTCTCCGGGCGGGATTCCACTGCTGCGTCTTCCCCGGCTACATGTCGTCCCCTTCCTTGGCCACGCCGTCGTCCAGACCACCGCCCCGGTGCTCTTGGCGCGGCGTGGTCAACATGGTCAATGACTGACTTCCATCGGAAAAGTACTGTACGTGGAGAGGCTGACAGCTGGGTCCAGGCGGCCGCAAGGAAGTGCCTCCTTATTATGCGCAAAATAATTATTCCTCCACCTGACAGTAGGGACCCACCGGACGGGCCACCTTATTCCGTGAAAAAATGTTCCCCCCCTGACTGCTGGGACCCACCGGACGGGCCATCGTATTTCACAGAAAAACGTTCCCCCCGCTATCAGCTCGGACCCATCGGAAGTGCCTCCTTATTACGCACAAAAAAATGAATACTCCCCCTGCTAGCTAGGACCCACCATGGTGGGAGGTTGACTTGTGGGCCTACTATTTGACTGGGACGGGGGCCTTTGTCAACTTTAGTCAATATGAACGATTCTAGCTCTAGTGATCGTATGTTGTCCATCCAACGGCCGTAGTGCTTCTTCAACCTCTGGTCTTCTTGCTCCAGTCGCCCAAAGCAGCGTCGGTCGTGTCGCGTGCTCCTGCCTCCCGTGGCCGGCTGTGATGCCGTGGAGGCCTCACCGCCTCGTACTACTCCCACCGCTGGCCAGGACATCCCTCTACTCACCCACACCCCCTGTTATTTTGCGGCGACGACAGCCTTACACCGCAGCATAACCAGTGAACCCTTGTACTCCTCTCCGGGCGGGCTTCCACTGCTGCGTCTTCCCCGGCTCCGCGTCGTCCCCTTCCTAGGCCTCGCCGTCATCCAGACCACTGCCCCGGTGCTCTTGGCATGGCGTGGTCAACATGGTCAACGACCGACTTCCATCAGAAAAGTACTGTACGTGGAGAGGCTGACAGCTGGGTCCAGGCGGCCGCAAGGAAGTGCCTCCTTATTATGCGCAAAATAATTATTCCTCCACTTGACAGCAGGGACCCACCGGACGGGCCACCTTATTTCGTGAAAAATGTTTCCCCCCTGACTGCTGGGACCCACCGGACGGGCCAACGTATTTCGCGAAAAAATGTTCCCCCCGCTGTCAGCTCGGACCCACCGGAAGTGCCTCCTTATTACGCACAAAAAATGAATTCTCCCCCTGCTAGCTGGGACCCACCATGGTGGGAGGCTGACTTGTGGGCCTACTATTTGACTGGGACGGGGGCCTTGGTCAACTTTAGTCAATATGAACAATTCTAGATCTAGTGACCGTACGTTGTCCATCCAACGGCCGTAGTGCTTCTTCAACCTCTGGTCTTCTTGCTCCAGCCGCCCAAAGCAGCGCCGGTCGTGCCGCATGCTCCTGCCTCCCATGGCCGGCTGTGCTGCCGCGGAGGCCTCAACGCCCCCTACTATTCCCATCGCTGGCCAGGCCCTGCGGCGACGGTAACCTCACACCGCAGCCGAACCAGTGAACCCTCGTACTCCTCTCCGCGCGGGCTTCCACTGCTGCATCTTCCCCGACTCCCCTTCGTTCCCTTCCTAGGCCTCGCCGTCGTTCACGGCCCTGGTGCTCTTGGCGCGGCGTGGTCAACGTGGTCAAGGAACGACTTCCATCGGACGTGGACTGTACGTGTTGAAGCTGATAGCTGGGTCCACGGCCGCAGCAAGGAAGTGCCTCCTTATTACACGGAAAATAATGATTCCTCCACCTGACAGCTGGGACCCACCGGATGGGCCACTGTATTTCATGAAAAAACGTTTGCCCCTGACTGCTGGGACCAACTAGCTACATCTTCGCACGCAAGGAAGTGCGTCCAAAAAAACCGATTCACCCCCTGACTACTGGGACCCACCAGCTACATCTTCGCAGGCAAGGAAGTGCCTGACAGTCGGGACCCACCTGGTCGAAGCGTATGTAGCGTTGACATTCTGGTCGCGAACGTGTATGTACATATATACTGGTGGATCTGGAGGCGCACACGTGTCGTAGTAGAGGCGCGTACGTGTCGTAGTAGTTGCGCACACGTAGCATGTACACGTATACACAACGGCCAGGGTGCAAGAAACAAAATATGGCCACGTATGTGTACATATGGGCGGGGTCTCGAACGCCTACTCGCGCAAACATACGGCCATGGCTCGTGTACATGGCTGGGTCGGAATGGAGAACAGCGTCATCGTCGTGTTCATGGGGAGGAAACGGAATGCGTCCTGTTCATCAGGAGGCAACATAACGCGTTGGAGCCAACCGGTTGGGTCGGAACGGAATGCGTGGTCGTGTTCATCAGGATGGCTTGGACGGAACAGGCGATGGAAACGAGGCCTGTGTGGGATCGAAAGTATGTCTAGAGGGGGGGGGTGATTAGACTACTTGACCAAATAAAAACTTAACCTTTTCCTAATTTTAGTTCTTGGCAGATTTTAGCTATTTTAGGACAAGTCAAGCAATCATCACACAATTCAAGCAAGCATGCAAAGAGTATATTGGCAGCACAAAGTAAAGCATGCAACTTGCAAGAATGTAAAGGGAAGGGTTTGGAGACTTCAAACGCAATTGGAGACACGGATGTTTTCCCGTGGTTCGGATAGGTGGTGCTATCCTACATCCACGTTGATGGAGCCTTCAACCCACAAAGGGTAACGGTTGCGCGAGTCCACGGAGGGCTCCACCCACGAAGGGTCCACGAAGAAGCAACCTTGTCTATCCCACCATGGCCATCGCCCACGAAGGACTTGCCTCACTAGCTGTAGATCTTCACAAAGTAGGCGATCTCCATGCCCTTACAAACTCCTTGGTTCAACTCCACAATCTTGTCGGAGGCTCCCAAGTGACACCTAGCCAATCTAGGAGACACCACTCTCCAAGAAGTAACAAATGGTGTGTTGATGATGAACTCCTTGCTCTTGTGCTTCAAATGATAGTCTCCCCAACACTCAACTCTCTCTCATAGGATTTGAATCTAGTGGAAAGAAGGTTTGAGTGGAAAGCAACTTGGGGAAGGCTAGAGATCAAGATTCATATGGTAGGAATGGAATATCTTGGTCTCAACACATGAGTAGGTGGTTCTCTCTCAGAACATATGAGTTGGAATAGTGTATGTGTTCTGATGGCTCTCTCCACGAATGAAGAGGAGGTGGAGGGGTATATATAGCCTCCACACAAAATCCAACCATTACACACAATCTACCAATCTTGGTGGGACTGAATCAACAAACTCGGTCGGACCGAAAAGGTAAACCTAGTGACCGTTAGAGATTTTCGGTGGGACTGACATGCAACTCGGTAGGACCGATTCTGTTAGGGTTTGGGCATAACGTAATCTCGGTGAGACCGATTACACAAACTCGGTGAGACCGATTTTGGTAATTAGCTAACCAGAGAGTTGGTCAGGCAAACTCGGTGGGACCGATTTGCTCTTTCGGTGAGACCGAAAAGTTACAAAAGGGAAACATAGAGTTTACATTGCAATCTCGGTGGGACTGATCCGCTCTTTCGGTGAGACCGAAAAGTTACGAAAGGGAAACATAGAGTTTGCAATCCCATCTCGATGAGACCGAGATCCCTATCGGTAGAACCGAATTGCTAGGGTTTGGCAGTGGCTTATGACATATGAGACTCGGTGGCGCCGGATAGAAAGAATCGGTATGACCGAGTTTGGCTTAGGGTTTATGTCATTTGTGGATATGGGAAAGTGGTTGAGGATTTTGGAGCATATCACTAAGCACATGAAGCAAGAGGCTCATTAAGCAACACCTCATCCCTCCTTGATAGTATTGGCTTTTCCTAAAGACTCAATGTGATCTTGGATCACTAAAATATAAAATGAAGAGTCTTGAGCTTTTGAGCTTGAGCCAATCCTTTGTCCTTAGCATTTTGAGGGTTCCACTTTCACATCAATGCCATGCCAATCATTGAGCTTTCCTGAAATAATCATCTTGGAATAGCATTAGCTCAATGAGCTATATGTTGTTATGAGTAACCAAAACCACCTAGGGATAATTGCACTTTCTATCTCCCCCTTTTTGGTAATTGATGACAACATATAGATCAAAGCTTTGACAAATGATAATAAGCATGAAATATATCGTCGCTTTGAGAACTATGTGATAAGTAAGAGCTCCCCCTAAATTTGTGCATATTTAAGATTGCTTTGGACTGGAAATGCACAAAGAGTTAGAGTCATGGGTTACTCTTCCATGTCACATACATCTTGGTGGAGCGCATAAAATGATAAGAATGAAATACATGCACCCATAACCAAGAATAGTGAATGATCACATAAGATAAAAATATTAAGCACATATTAATTGTAGCTTATGATCAAACACATGATCATCGATGTCTCACAGATAACGACATAGTATCTCAAGCACACAAGCAAACAAAGTTCGAAAAACCGCCAAATAAAACAAGAGAGAATAAAAGCAACACTCTCTCTCGAAGCCTATGATCTATACATTTTCTCCCCCTTTGGCAACAAGTTACCAAAAAGTTCCTAGAAAATGCATAGTGCTAAGTCGACACTCAGGCTTGATCTTCAGGTGGTGGTGGAGTCCGGAGCACTCCAAGGATGAAGCCTTCTATAGACGTGGTCGGAGTCGAGGCTGAAGTGGACGCTGGAGCTGGTGGAACTGAGGCTGTAGCTGGTGCAGAAGTGGTGGCTCTGGTGTCAGCAACTGGCACTGCAGACGACCTCGGACCTCGTGGCACTCTGGCAAAGGCATCAGTTGTAGTCTTGCCTCTCCTCTCCTGCATGTCATCTTGGAGCTGCTCCACTGTAGTCTGAATCTCTGTCACCTTGATATCCAGGTCATAGAACCTCTGTTCTACGATCCTCTCTAGGCTTGCCTAGTTCTGAGTTAGGGTGGCTAATCCTTTCTCAATACGCAGGGTGGATGCAATCAGGTAACCAAGCTGCTCTTGTTTTGTTTTCATGAAATATTTAGATGCCTCCACTTGAGTTGGCATCTTGGCAGCTTTCTCCTTCCTGGCCTTCTCCTTCTTGGCTTGTGCTTGGGCAGACGATGGTTCATTCTCAGTCATGACAACTTGATTATCTTCAAAATCTGGACGGATGGGAAGGTGTTCCTTGTCCAATAAGTATATGCCCGTGCCCATCTTGGAGTTCATGAGCTCCTGAATCTGTGGGGCATATCCACAGCTCCTCTCCTGGTCTGCTACAGTCCTCTTAATGGTCTCTACCATTAGGCTCATCACCTTGAATTTCTGAGGAACATCAAAGATATGGAGCAAGTTGATCGCGTGGCCTCTGATCATCTTGTGATCACCTGACTTGGGCAATAAGGTGTGCCTCAGTATCCAATTGATAGTGGGCAGCCCTGATAGAAGATAATGTACTGAGCCAAACTTGAAAGTGTCAAGTGCTTCATTTGGAATCTCCTTGTACATGTTTGACATTGAGTTGTGGTCCATCTTCTTCTTGGAATAGATATCCAAGTCATCCTCATGCTCTTCCGGGGCATTGATCAGCTGAGCCCATTCAGCAACTATAGACTGGTACCTCGTACCCTCAGACATCCAAACAATTCTCCCATCTGAATAAAAATGTGCGGTGGAGTAGAACTGCATGATGAGTTCCTCGTTCCACTTTGTGAGCTTCTGCCCAACAAAGTCCTCTACTCCACATGCCTTGAAGCTGTCCCGCACTCCAGGGTAGTACTCTTCGTTGTCCTTGATGTATTGCCAATCGACCCATCTCATATCACAGACTATTGGCTTCTTGTCTAGCAGCACTGTCTCATAAAAATCTTGCTGCTCCTTGGTGTGAAACCTGTAGTCAACTGCAGTCCTTCTCCTTGAAACATACGTGTCTGCTTCTCTCCACTTCCGGAGCCCTGAATCCCTCCTGAGTTTCATATCCTCAGCCACAGGATAAGCATTGTTGTGGTCTGGGATCTTGGGCTTGAGCTTTCTAAGAACATTCCCTTCCTCTTCTTCTGCAGCTTTAGGCACTGGGGCCTTGTTCTTCTCAGTAGCCGGGATGCTTCTTGTATTTCTCTTTGGCTTAGGCTTTGCAGCTGGCTTGGCCTTGGAAGCAGCTGCCCCTGATCTCATGGCATCACCCATCAGCTTGGGTGCCTTTGGTGCTGGTGCAGCTACCTCTTCTTCTTCCTCCTCATCTTCCATGATGGAAGCCTTTCCAAGCACTCTGGCTACGGTCTTCTTGACCCTTTCCTTTCTTTTCTTTCCTTCAGCTGCAACTGGCTCTATGGGACTGGGCTTCTCAGTTGAAGCTCTAGCCTTTGACATAGGCTGCCTGCCTACTGGCATTTTGATCTTCATCCCTGGTTTTATGCCCTGTGCTGGCTCAATTCTCTTGGAAGTTGCTTCCTCTTCTGCCACATAATCCTCATCCTCTGATTCTGAGGTTCTCTTCTTTCTCTGTCTTGTGGCAGCTTTGGGCAGGTTGCTAGGAGTACTTCTGCAGCCATCATGTGAGGAACTTGAGGGACTAGTGCACTCACTCATCTGCACTTGCTGCTCTGACAAGTTCTGGCTATCACTTTGATCAGACATGATGCAAACTCTGACTGCTGACCCTGTGAATAGGTTATAGATGAGATAGAGTGGATGAGCATCACAAAATGCAGAGATTTTTGCAAAAGAATAATTCAAAAACTTAGTTTTAGTTTCCCACTGAAATCATCTCGGATCTACCGATTTTTAAACTCGGTGATACCGAAGCAGTTTTGGAACCTAAACTAGTGAACTCGGTCAGACCGAGTCATAGTTCGGTGGCACCGAGACTGCTAGGGTTTCACAGAGTTCCAAAATCGGTCACACCGATAAGTAATTCTCGGTCAGACCGAGTCTCACTTGTGCAATGGCATAAGCCAAATCGGTGGGATCGAGTTTTTCAACTCGGTGGGTCCGAGATGGTTTCGGCGGAAACCTAACACTAAAATTTTCGAATTAAACCTAATCTACGAGTTCATTGACTGGATAGGATTTTATCAAACGTGGCAAGAATCATGATGATCACAATGTGCTAGGAATCGGATTGGAGAATAGCACAAAGATCGAGTCCATACCCTAGTTCGGCGGAGACTCGCTACGGCGGCAACGACGGGGTAGAATTCCCGTTGACGGCGACGAAGACCAGCGACTGGAGGCGGCTGGCGGTGGCTGGCGGCGAGGAGACGATCCGGAGACCAAGTTGGCAGAGCAGGCTATCGCGCGGGCGAAGGGGTTCGGAGAAATTTCCAAATTTTTGCCCGTGACTATATATAGCCCGATCCTGTCGGTGTGACCGAGTGGAACAACTCGGTGGCACCGAGATGCAAAACTGTATACAGTTGTTGCAACTCGGTGTGACCGAATGGTTCAAATCGGTTGCACCGAGATCGAAAACCTAGATCAACTTAATGATCTCGGTAGGACCGAAAGTAGGGTATCGGTCAGACTGAGAATCACAAAGAGGTTTTGGAAGTTTAAGTCTATGACGAATCGGGGACTCCGAGCGCTCCGCACACAGAGTGGTTTGAATCTGACTTGATCAAATTTTGTGATGTAGCGTGAATAGAGTTTGAGACGAGAAAAGCATAGATAGCTAGAGGAGGTTCTTAGGCATTCTTGTCCATCGACTTGGCAAAAGGAAATAAAACCAAACAATCAAAACAACAAGTGGATGTCCTCGAATGAGTAAACTATGCAACCAACATGCTCACACAATAAGATGGCAAATAAAATATGTGACAAAGCATGCACAACCAATTCTAGCATCTATCAAGCAATTTGCGATGACTAGGTCATCTATATATGAGTATATTGACTTAGGAGTCAAGTGAGAACACTTGATCATAGGTCATACTCATCGTTTAAGCTCAAGTGGGGTTACCACTTTTACATAAAGCATTGTTGTGTTCACATCTTTAGAGTTGCTTTAGCTCAAGTCTTAGAGTAAAGCTCCCCCTAGATGTGATATCCCCCCTAAGAGGGATGAACTAACCTTGGGTTTTGTCGATGATGACTTCATGTAGATGTTGAAGATGTGGATGCTCAATGTTGATGTAGATCACTTGGAGCTATCCATTTGAGTGAGTTGCACTTTCAATACCTACATGGGTTAGTCCCACAAGGAACAAACAAGGATATCCATAGACATAGAGTGATGCACACACAAGATGATGTCCATGAAAACTTTTAGGTTACCTTGTCCCTTGTCTTACCAACAAGAGGGTTTGTGACTCCTTGAACTAGTGCAAGATGTGGAAGTTGATTGCACTTGTTCTTGCCAAAATGATAAGAGTGAAGTATGTTGGCGGAGTCACCCTCAAGAACTCTCTAGTTCTTCTTCTTTTGGATCCACAACATCTTGATGGGAATCCTTGGAGTTGTAGTCGTACTTGATGAAGTGGAACTTGACGTGGTCTTGGGAATCCACTTGACTAAGGTCTTAGGAGCTTCTTCAAATGCATCAATTTCCTCTTGAAGCTTGTCCTTGCCTTTTTGCTTGTAGTCTTGTGGTGGAAGATCATCTTGAGCTTGTGTTCCCTTGAAGGAAGTATCATGCTTCTCTTGTTGAGGAACAAACTTTGTCTTGGGGTATTGATATTCTTCCCACTCAACTCCATTGGCATTGAACTTTCGTTCAAAACCAACACCTTGATTCTTCCGGTGCATTCCTTGCTTGCGCACAATTTCCTCGAATTGCTTACTCCCGGCAAGGCTTTTGTACACTCCTTTCTCTATAATTCCCTTCAATAAGCTATTTTCTTTCTCAAGTGTAACTTGGCTAAGAGAATCATTAGTGGAATCAAGAGAACTACTAGAAGCAACAATATTTTATTTAGCATGATCATTGTTACTACTAGTGGAAGAATCTTTCTTGTTCTTGTTACTAGACTTGACTTGAGGCATGTAAGTGGATAAGAGTAAACGCTTGGCAATGTAAGAAGAACTTCTCTTGCGGAGATCATCATTGATTGCTTTTAAAAACTCATGCTCTTGCTCAAGATTGAGCTTTTCAAAGTGTAACTTCTCTTGAGCTCTTAAAAGTTCTCGATGATCTTCGAAGATAGTTTCATGACCTAACTTAAGAGTGTTTAGTTCTTTAGTTAGAGCCTCAATCTTCTCCTTATCATTGTCATTCGTTTTATCTTGATTAGCATGATTAATTGACGTTTCATCATAGTATTCATCACTAGAGTTGTCAACAAGCAAATCATCATCACCTAACAAGTCATCTTCATCACTATTAAAATCAACATATTTGGTGTGTGTTACCTTAGGACCTCTGGCCATGAAGCATCTTCCAATTCCTTCATTTGGTGAGTCAAATATGTCGTAGGAGTTGGTTGACACAAGTGCTAGACCGGCAACACCTTCATCTTGAGTATCTTCGGAGTCGGAGTGATAACTTCTCTCGGAGTGGCTGTCAGAGTCGGAGCCGGATACCCATTCACCAACATGAGCTTGATGTCTTCGTTTTGTGTAGCTCCTTGATGATTTTTCCTTCCTTTCTGAATCCTTGCTTCTCCATGAGTATCTTCATTCATAACGATCATCTCTACTCCTTCTCTCACTTGGTGGTGATTCTTTGCTTCTTCTTTTTGGAGAATCTTCTCTTCTCTTGTAGGGAGCTGTACACTCATTGGAATAGTGTCCGGGTCTTCCACAATTGTAGCAGTTTCGATCTCGACTAGAAGATCTTTTGTCATTGTAGGACCTTGACTTGAAGCTTCTATCTTTGCTTCTACTCTTGTAGAACTTGTTGAAGTTCTTCACCATTAAGCTCAATTCTTCGTTGAAGTTTTGTTTCTCACTTGATGATGTAGGGGCTTCACATGAGGCTTTGTAGGCACCACTTGATTTGTTGTGAAGTTCCTCTTTATCCTTAAGTGACATCTCATGAGCAACAATTCTTCCAATCACTTCCGTTGGCTTGAGATCTTTGTAATTGGGCATCATTTGGATCAATGTGCACACGGTATCATATTTTCCATCCAAGGCTCTTAGAATCTTCTTGATGATGAATATATCGGTCATCTCTTCACTTCCTAAGCCGGCAATCTCATTTGTGATGAGAGCAAGCCTAGAGTACATTTCAGCGACACCTTCACCATCCTTCATTTTGAACTTGTCAAGTTGACTTTGAAGCACATCCAACTTGGATTCCTTGACGGAGTTGGTACCTTCGTGCATATCAATCAAAGTGTCCCAAATTTCCTTTGCATTCTCAAGGCAGCTGATTTTGTTGAATTCTTCGGGGCACAATCCGTTGAAGAGAATATCACAAGCTTGAGCATTGTATTGCAACATCTTCAACTCATCCGCGGTAGCTTCACGGTTTGGTTCTTTCCCATCAAAGAAGTCACCTTGCAAACCAACACACACAATAGCCCAAACGGCGGGGTTATGTCCAAGAATATGCATTTTCATTTTATGCTTCCAACTAGCAAAATTAGTACCATCAACGTAAGGACCTCTATGGTGATAATTTCCCTCGCTAGACGCCATACTCTCCTAGGTTATGAAACCAAGGCTATGACCACCAAAAGCTATGGAGATCAAAGCAAATGGAAACCAAAGCTCTGATACCACTTGTGGGATCGAAAGTATGTCTAGAGGGGGGGGGGTGATTAGACTACTTGACCAAATAAAAACTTAACCTTTTCCCAATTTTAGTTCTTGGCAGATTTTAGCTATTTTAGGACAAGTCAAGCAATCATCACACAATTCAAGCAAGCATGCAAAGCGTATATTGGCAGCGGAAAGTAAAGCATGCAACTTGCAAGAATGTAAAGGGAAGGGTTTGGAGAATTCAAACGCAATTGGAGACACGGATGTTTTCCCGTGGTTTGGATAGGTGGTGATATCCTACATCCACGTTGATGGAGACTTCAACCCATGAAGGGTAACGGTTGCGCGAGTCCACGGAGGGCTCCACCCATGGAGGGTCCACGAAGAAGCAACCTTGTCTATCCCACCATGGCCGTCGCCCACGAAGGACTTGCCTCACTAGCGGTAGATCTTCACGAAGTAGGCGATCTCCTTGCCCTTACAAACTCCTTGGTTCAACTCCACAATATTTTCGGAGGCTCCCAAGTGACACCTAGCCAATCTAGGAGACACCACTCTCCAAGAAGTAACAAATGGTGTGTTGATGATGAACTCCTTGCTCTTGTGCTTCAAATGATAGTCTCCCCAACACTCAACTCTCTCTCATAGGATTTGAATCTAGTGGAAAGAAGGTTTGAGTGGAAAGCAACTTGGGGAAGGCTAGAGATCAAGATTCATATGGTAGGAATGGAATATCTTGGTCTCAACACATGAGTAGGTGGTTCTCTCTCAGAACATATGAGTTGGAATTGTGTATGTGTTTTGATGGTTCTCTCCACGAATGAAGAGGAGGTGGAGGGGTATATATAGCCTCCACACAAAATCCAACCGTTACACACAATCTACCAATCTCGGTGGGACCGAATCAACAAACTCGGTCGGACCAAAAAGGTAAACCTAGTGACCGTTAGAGATTTTCGATGGGACTGACATGCAATTCGGTAGGACCGATTCTGTTAGGGTTTGGGCATAACGTAATCTCGGTGAGACCGATTACACAAACTCGGTGATACCGATTTTGGTAATTAGCTAACTAGAGAGTTGGTCAGGCAAACTCGGTGGGACCGATTTGCTCTTTCGGTGAGACCGAAAAGTTATAAAAGGGAAACATAGAGTTTACATTGCAATCTCGGTGGGACCGATCCGCTCTTTCGGTGAGACTGAAAAGTTACGAAAGGGAAACATAGAGTTTGCAATCCCATCTCGGTGAGACCGAGATCCCTATCGGTAGAACCGAATTGCTAGGGTTTGGCAGTGGCTTATGACATATGAGACTCGGTGGCGCCAGATAGAAAGAATCGGTATGACCGAGTTTGGCTTAGGGTTTATGTCATTTGTGGATATGGGAAAGTGGTTGAGGATTTTGGAGCATATCACTAAGCACATGAAGCAAGAGGCTCATTAAGCAACACCTCATCCCTCCTTGATAGTATTGGCTTTTCCTAAAGACTCAATGTGATCTTGGATCACTAAAATATAAAATGAAGAGTCTTGAGCTTTTGAGCTTGAGCCAATCCTTTGTCCTTAGCATTTTGAGGGTTCCACTTTCACATCCATGCCATGCCAATCATTGAGCTTTCCTGAAATAATCATCTTGGAATAGCATTAGCTCAATGAGCTATATGTTGTTATGAATTACCAAAACCACCTAGGGATAGTTGCACTTTCAGCCTGGCGTACCGCACAACGGAGGAAACGGACCTCGTACGTTCGGAACGGGGTCCTGTTGATTGGGACGGGGCTGGCGTACCGCAAAACAAAGGAAATGGACCTCCTACGGTCGAAACGGGGGTCTTGTTGATCGGGAGGGGTGTGGCGTACCGCAAAACGGACGAAACAGACTTGTGTTGGAGTGCTATGGTCGAAATGGGGGTCCTGTTCATCAGGAGGGGTGTGGCGCACCGCAAAACGGGACTCCACGGGATACTGTTCATCTCCACCGTCGACCTCCTCCAGCCTCCATGGGCTACCGTCGACCTCCTCCAGCCTCCACAGGCTCCTGTTCATCCAGCCTCCACCGCGCGCTACTGGACCGGCTACTGTTCAACCACCCCTCCACGGGCACCCCTCCACCATCTACTGTTCATCCAGCCCTCCACACCACGGGGTCCTGTTCAACCACCCCTCCACCGTCTACTGTTCATCCAGCCCTCCACCACACCACGGGTTCCTGTTCATCCAGAGGAAACGCCACCGCTCACTGTTCATCCAAACCCCCCGCAACGCTCACTGTTCATCCTAGAGGCAGCATCGATCTGCTTCAGTTAGCAGCAGTAGTGAAGGAATCGATTGATCGGGTTCAGTTAACAGCCATCGATCGATCGCTCGGGTTCAGTAACGCGTAGCCTGCAGTGCAATCGCTCGGGTTCAGTTAGAGCCCAACGCCTCACTCGGGTTCAGTTAGAGCCAACGCCTCGCACACACGCACGTACGTGTACGAGAGAAACGCGCATCGCTTGGCCCCCGACCTCCCACCGTAACCGGGAACTCCCCAAAATTTTCCTCCCCCTCGCTTCTACCATGATTTTTCTGTCATGGACGGCCCAAAGAATTTCATGCAGCTGCGTCTCCGGCCCGCCCAGGACGAAAAGCCCATTTTCTGTCGTGATTTTTTGTCATAGAAGTAGGAGCCCACCACATCTATGATGATACCGGGTTTTGTCATAATTATCGTCATAGAAGTGTCATATGTATGACAGAAAAAAATTTCGTTCGGCCCAAAATGTCACGGATGTGTCTTTTTTGTAGTGGATAGATTTGTTTGGCTCACCCCCTCTTTTGGTTAATGGAACTATGTTAAGTTTGGAGCAAGTAATGCAAAGACTTGAAATTATTGAAAATAAAGTTGTTACCATAGAGTTAATTGAAAATTTGGATAAAAAGATCCACAACCAAATTACCCAATATGGATCTAAAGTAGGAGTCACTTTGAAAAATATTAAGGACAAGGAACCCATAGTTAACGAAAGAATAAATCAGGATTCCACTAGAATCGATAAACTTGAGGGTATCATTACCAACTTGGGAACCGCTCTTTCTTCTGTAAAGAATACTCCTAGTCCTCCAACTAAAATTTCCAAGCTTATGTATGTTCCTAAAAATAAGGGTGAATCCTCTAGCAAGGAAACTGCGGATCTCAAATCTATAAGTATTCATCCCATTCTTTTTGCTATCATTAAGGAACCATTTGCTACAAATGAATTTTTCGACTTTGTGCCTAGAAGTTTGATAATTAATAAAATGAAAGAAACTCCTAAGGGTGATAGATGTCTCATTAAATAAATTCCTACCAAAGATGGCAATACCTAGATCTATCTTTGCTTTTATGCCTAGCTAGGGGCGTTAAACGATAGCGCTTGTTGGGAGGCAACCCAATTTTATTTTTATTCCTTGCTTTTTGATCCTGTTTAGTAATAAATAATTTATCTAGCCTCTGTTTTGGTTGTGTTTTTATGTTTTAATTAGTGTTTGTGCCAAGTAGAACCGTTGGGAAGACTTGGGGAAAGTCTGTTTAATCTTGCTGTAAAAAACAGAAACTTTAGTGCTCACGAGAACTACTGCCATTTTTATTTGGAAAGTGCTATTTAGTTAATTCTTTTTTGCATATGATTAATATATAAATTACTCACGTCCAGAAATTTAGTTTTAGAATTTTTGGGGTTCCAGAACTTGCGTTAGCTACAGATTACTACAGACTGTTCTGTTTTTGACAGATTCTGTTTTTCGTGTGTTGTTTGCTTATTTTGATGAACCTATGGCTAGTAAAAGAGTTTATAAACCATAGAGAAGTTGGAATACAGTAGGTTTAACTCCAATATAAATAAAGAATGAGTTTGTTACAGTACCTTGAAGTGGTGTTTTGTTTTCTTTCGCTGACGGAGCTCACGAGATTTTCTATTTTGAGTTTTGTGTTGTGAAGTTTTCAAGTTTTGGGTTAAGTTTTGATGGATTATGGAACAAGGAGTGGAAAGAGCCTAAGCTTGGGGATGCCCATGGCACCCCAAGATAATCTAAGGACACCTAAAATCCAAAGCTTGGGGATGCCCCGGAAGGCATCCCCTCTTTCGTCTACTTCCATCGGTAACTTTACTTGGAGCTATATTTTTATTCACCACAAGATATGTGTTTCGCTTGGAGCGTCCTGTATTATTTGAGTCTTTATTTGTTAGTTTACCACAATCATATTTGCTGTACACACCTTTTTAGAGAAACAAACATGATTCGGAATATATTAGAATACTCTATGCGCTTCACTTATATCTTTTGAGCTATATAGTTTTTTGCTCTAGTGCTTCACTTATATCTTTTAGAGCATGGTGGTGGATTTCTTTTATAGAAACTATTATTCTGTCATGCTTCACTTATATTATTTTGAGAGTCTTAAATAGCATGGTAATTTGCTTAAACTGGGAAATTAATCCTAATATGCTAAGTATTCGAGACTAGTAAAAAACTTTCTTATGAGTGTGCTGAATACTAAGAGAAGTTTGATGCCTGATGATTGTTTTGAGATATGGTGGTAGTGATATTAAAGTTGTGCTAGTTGAGTAGTTGTGAAATTGATAAATACTTGTGTTGAAGTTTGCAAGTCCCGTAGCATGCACGCATGGTAAACGTTATGTAACAAATTTGAAACATGAGGTGTTCTTTGATTGTCTTCCTTATGAGTGGCAGTCGGGGACGAGCGATGGTCTTTTCCTACCAATCTATCCCCCTAGGAGCATGCGTGTGGTGCTTGGTTTTTGATGACTTGTAGATTTTTGCAATAAGTATATGAGTTCTTCATAACTAATGTTGAGTCCATGGATTATACACACTCTTACCCTTCCATCATTGGTAGCCTCTTCGGTACCATGCATTGCCCTTTCTCACATTGAGAGTTGGTGCAAAATTCGCCGGTGCATCCAAACCCCATGATATGATACGCTCTTTCACACATAAACCTCCTTATATCTTCCTCAAAACAGCCACCATATCTACCTATTATGGCATTTCCATAGCCATTCCGAGATATGTTCCCATGCAACTTTCCACCGTTCTATTTATCATGACACGTTCATCATTATCATATTGCTTTGCATAATCATGTAGTTGACATCGTATTCGTGGCAAAGCCACCATTCATCATTTTTCATACATGTCACTCTTGATTCATTGCTATCCCGGTATACCACCGGAGGCATTCATATAGAGTCATACTTTGTTCTAGTATCGAGTTGTAATCATTGAGTTGTAAATAAATAGAAGTGTGATGATCATCATTCATAGAGTATTGTCCCAAAAAAGGGAAGGCCAAAAAAAGGAAGGCCCAAAAGGAACAAAAAAGGGACAATACTACTATCCCTTTTTTCCACACTTGTGCTTCAAAGTAGCACCATGATTTTCATGATAGAGAGTCTCTTGTTTTGTCACTTTCATATACTAGTGGGAATTTTTCATTATAGAACTTGGCTTGTATATTCCAACAATGGGCTTCCTCAAATGCCCTAGGTCTTTGTGAGCAAGCAAGTTGGATGCACACCCACTTAGTTTCTTTTGTTGAGCTTTCATGCATTTATAGCTCTAGTGCATCCATTGCATGGCAATCCCTACTCCTTACATTAACATCAATCGATGGGCATCTCCATAGCCTGTTGATTAGCCGCGTTGATGTGAGACTTTCTCCTTTTTTTGTCTTCTCCACATAGCCCCCATCATTATATTCTCTTCCACCCAAAGTGTTATATCCATGGCTCACGCTCATGTATTGCGTGAAGGTTGAAAAAGTTTGAGATTACTAAAGTATGAAACAATTGCTTTGCTTGTCATCGGGGTTGTGCATGATGAGAGCATTCTTGTGTGACGAAAATGGAGCATGACTAAACTATATGATTTTGTAGGGATGAACTTTCTTTGGCCATGTTATTTTGAGAAGACATAATTGCTTAGTTAGTATGCTTGAAGTATTATTGCTTTTATGTCAATATTAAAATTTTATCTTGAATCTTTCGGATCTGAATATTCGTACCACAATTAAGAGGGTTACATTAAAAAATTATACCAAGTAGCATTCCGCATCAAAAATTCTGTTTTTATCATTTACCTACTCAAGGACGAGCAGGAATTAAGCTTGGGGATGCTTGATACGTCTCCAACGTATCTATAATTTTTGATTGCTTCATGCTATATTATATTCTATTTTGGACGATTAATGGGCTTTATTATACACTTTTATATTATTTTTGGGACTAACCTATTAACCGGAGGCCCAGCCTAGAATTGCTGTTTTTTTGCCTATTTCAGAGTTTCGCAGAAAAAGAATATCAAACGGAGTCCAAACGGAATGAAACCTTCGGGGACGTGATTTTTGGAACGAACGTGATCCAGAGGACATGGACCCTACGTCAAGACATCAACCAGGAAGGCACGAGGTAGGGGGCGCGCCTACCGCCCCCCCAGGCGCGCCCTCCACCCTCGTGAGGCCCATGTTGCTCCACCGACGTACTTCTTCCTCCTATATATACCTACGTACCCCAAACTACCACACACGGAGCGAAAAACCTAATTCCACATCCACAACCTCCTGTACCTATGAGATCCCATCTTGGGGCCTTTTCCGGAGCTCCGCCGGAGGGGGCATGGATCACGGAGGGCTTCTACATCAACACCATAGCCTCTCTGATGATGTGTGAGTAGTTCACTTCAGACCATCGGGTCCATAGTTATTAGCTAGATGGCTTCTTCTTTCTTTTTGGATCTCAATACAAAGTTCTCCACGATTCTCGTGGAGATCTATTTGATGTAATCTTCTTTTGCGGTGTGTTTGTTGAGACCGATAAATTGTGGGTTTATGATCAAGTTTATCTATGAAAAATATTTGAATCTTCTTTGAATTCTTTTATGTATGATTGGTTATCTTTGCAAGTCTCTTCGAATTATCAGTTTGGTTTGGCCTACTATATTGATCTTTCTTGCAATGGGAGAAGTGCTTAGCTTTGGGTTCAATCTTGCGGTGTCCTTTCCCAGTGACAGTAGGGGCAGCAAGGCACGTATTGTATTGTTGCCATCAAGGATAACAAGATGGCGTTTATATCATATTGCTTGAGTTTATCCCTCTACATCATGTCAGCTTTCCTAATGTGTTACTCTGTTCTTAAGAACTTAATACTCTAGATGCATGCTGGATAGCGGTCGATGTGTGGAGTAATAGTAGTATATGCAGAATCATTTCGGTCTACTTGTCACAGACGTGATGCCTATATACATGATCATGCCTAGATATTCTCATAATTATTCGCTTTTCTATCAATTGCTCGATAGTAATTTGTTCACCCACCGTAGAATTTGCTATCTTGAGATAAGCCACTAGTGAAACATATGCCCCCTGGGTGTATCTTCCAAATATTATTTTCATATCAACTTGCTATCTATTACCGTTTATTTTGCAATCTATATCATAAAAATACCAAAAATAATTATCTTATTATCTCTATCAGATCTCACTTTCGTAAGTGACCGTGAAGGGATTGACAACCCCTTTATCGCGTTGGTTGCGAGGTTCTTGTTTGTTTGTGGAGGTACTAGGTGACTTGCGTGCTACCTCCTACTGGATTGATACCTTGGTTCTCAAAACTGAGGGAAATACTTGCGCTACTGTTCTGCATCACCCTTTCCTCTTCAAAGGAAAACCAACGCATGCTCAAGAGGTAGCAAGAAGGATTTCTGGCGCCATTGCCGGGGAGGTTACATCAAGTCAAGACATACCAAGTACCCATGACAAACTCTTATCCCTCGCATTACATTATTTTCCATTTGCCTCTCATTTTCCTCTCCCCCACTTCACCCTTGCCATTTTATTCGCCCTCTTTTCCGCTCGCCTCTTTTCCATTCGTATCTTTTCGCTTGCTTCTTGTGTATCCATGTGTTAGATCGTTGGTTTTGCTACTATGGCTAGTCCTTTTGCTGCTCCTTTGTCTCCTGAGTTTGAGGTTCTTCACTTCAAACAAAGACAAGGAGAAAACTTAAAAGATGCTTATTATAGAATGATGGAATCTTATCTTAATTGCACCTTAGAGGTGAATTTTAGAATTTTACTTCGCAATTTTTATGTTGGAATAAATATGTCCCATAGACAACTCTTGGATTGCGTTGCCAAAGGAAATTTTACCGAAATTGATCCCAGTATTGCACATGAAATCATAGAGAGAATAGTGAGAACACTACCTCAACAAAAGGGGCCACATCATAACTAGGAAGGGACACAAGTTTTTGAGAAGATTTGCGAAGTAACGAAAATTTTACAAAAGTCTCTCGAACGTCTTAAGAGTGTTAGCGGAAACCTTCACCGCATGAATATGTTGATTACCCTTTGTAATAAGCGGTTGGATTATTTAGATCTAAAAATTTCCGAATATGAAGGGAAACATGAATAACCTCCCGGATTCGAGCTTGACTCCGCTAAAAAGATTAAAACCAAAGATGATAATACCAAGATCTATTCTTGTTTTTATGCCTAGCTAGGGGCGTTAAACGATAGCGCTTGTTGGGAGGCAACCCAATTTTATTTTTGTTTCTTGTTTTTTGTTCCTGTTTAGTAATAAATAATTAATATAGCTTCTGTTTAGATGTGGTTTTATGCTTTTAATTAGTGTTTGTGCCAAGTAGAACCTTTGGGAAGACTTGGGGGAAGTCTTTGCGATCTTGCTGTAAAAAACAGAAACTCTAGCGCTCACAAGATTTGCTGCCATCTAACTGGAGAGTGTGATTAGGTTGATTCTTTTTGCAGATGATTAATAGACAATTTTCTCATGTCCACCAATTTATTTCAGAATTTTTGGGGTTACAGAAGTATTCGAAACCTACAGATTACTACAGATTGTTCTGTTTTTGACAGATTCTGTTTTTCGTATTTTGTTTGCTTATTTTGATGAATCTATGGCTAGTATGAGGGGGTATGAACCATAGAGAAGTTGGAATACATTAGGTTTAAAACCAATATAAATAAAGAATGAGTTCATTACAGTACCTTGAAGTGGTGGTTTGTTTTCTTATACTAATGGAGCTCATGAGATTTTTGTTGAAGTTTTGTGTTGTGAAGTTTTCAAGTTTTGGGTAAAGATTTGATGGATTTGGAATAAGGAGTGGCAAGAGCCTAAGCCTGGGGATGCCCAAGGCACGCCAAGGTAAAATTCAAGGACAACCAAAAGCCCAAGCTTGGGGATTCCCCGGAAGGCATCCCCTCTTTCGTCTTCGTCTATCGGTAACTTTACTTGAGGCTATATTTTTATTCACCACATGATATGTGTTTTTCTTGGAGCGTCTTATATGATTTGAGTCTTTGCTTTTTAGTTTACCACAATCATCCTTGCTGTACACACCTTTTGGGAGACACACACATGAATCAGAATTTATTAGAATACTCTATGTGCTTCACTTATATCTTTTGAGCTAGATAATTTTGCTCTAGTGCTTCACTTATATCTTTTTAGAGCACGGTGGTGGTTTTTATTTTATAGAAATTATTAATCCCTCATGATTCACTTATATCATTTTGAGAGTCTTATAGAATAGCATGGTAATTTACTTTGGCTATAAAATTAGTCCTAATATGATAGGCATCCAAGATGCGTATAATAAAAACTATCATAAAAAGTGCATTGAATACTATGAGAAGTTTGATACTTGATGATTGTTTTGAGATATGAAGATGGTGATATTAGAGTCATGCTAGTTTGGTAGTTGTGAATTTGAGAAATACTTATTCTAAAGTTTGTGATTCCCGTAGCATGCACGTATGGTGAGCCGTTGTGTGATGAAATTGGAGCATGATTTATTTATTGATTGTCTTCCTTATGAGTGGCGGTCGGGGACAAGCGATGGTCTTTTCCTACCAATCTACCCCCTAGGAGAATGCGCGTAGTACTTTGTTACTATAACTAATATATTTTTGCAATAAGTATGTGACTTCCTATGACTAATGTTGAGTCCATGGATTATACACACTCTCACCCTTCCACCATTGCTACCCTCTCTAGTACCGCACAACTCTCGTCGGTACCATACACCCACCTTATACCTTCCTCAAAACAGCCACCATACCTACCTATTATGACATTTCCATAGCCATTCCGAGATATATTTCCATGCAACTTACCACCATTCTGTTTATTATGACACGTTACATCATTGTCATATTGCTTTGCATGATCATGTAGTCGACATCGAATTTGTGTCAAAGCCACCGTTCATAATTCTTTCATACATGTCACTCTTGATTCATTGCATATCCAGGTACACCGCTGGAGGCATTCACATAGAGTCGTATTTTTTTCTAAGTATCGAGTTGTAATTTTTGAGTGGTAAGTAAATAAAAGTGTAATGAGCATCATTATTAGAGCATTGTCCCGAGTGAGGAAAGGATGATGGAGACCATGATTCCCCCACAAGTCAGGATGAGACTCTGGACAAAAAAAAGAGAAAGGCCATAAAAAAGAGAAGGCCCAAAAAATGAGAGAAAAAGAGAGAAGGGACAATGCTACTATCCTTTTACCTCACTTGTGCTTCAAAATAGCACCATGATCTTCATGATAGACAGTCTCCTATGTTGTCACTTTCATATACTAGTGGTAATTTTACATTATAGAACTTGGCTTGTATATTCCAATGATGGGCTTCCTCAAAATGCCCTAGGTCTTCATGAGCAAGCAAGTTGGATGCACGCTCACTTAGTTCTTTTGTTGAGCTTTCATACACTTATAGCTCTAGTGCATCCGTTGCATGGCAATCCCTACTCACTCACATTGATATCTATTGATGGGCATCTCCATATCCCGTTGATACGCCTAGTTGATGTGAGACTATCTTATCCTTTTGTCTTCTCTAGAACCACTATTCTATTCCACCTATAGTGCTATGTCCATGGCTCACGCTCATATATTGCGTTAAGATTGAAAAAGTTTGAGAACTCCAAAAGTATGAAACAATTGCTTGGCTTGTCATCGGGGTTGTGCATTATTTAAATACTTTGTGTGGTGAAGATAGAGCATAGCCCGACTATATGATTTTGTAGGGATAACTTTCTTTGGCCATGTTATTTTGAGAAGACATGATTGCTTTATTAGTATGCTTGAAGTATTATTATTTTTATGTCAATATTAAACTTTTGTCTTGAATCTTTCGGATTTGAACATTCATGCCACAATAAAGAAATTTACATTGAGAATTATGCTAGATAGCATTCCAGATCAAAAATTCTGTTTTTATCATTTACCTACTCGAGGACAAGCAGGAATTAAGCTTGGGGATGCTTGATACGTCTCCAATGTATCTATGATTTTTGATTGTTCCATGGTATTATATTATCTGTTTTGGATGTTTAATGGGCTTTAATTTACCTTTTTATATTATTTTTGGGACTAACCTACTAACCAAAGGCCCAGTGCAAATTGCTGTTTTTTTGTGCCTATTTCAGTGTTTCGCAGAAAAGGAATATCAAACAGAATCCAAACGCAATGAAACCTTCGGGTGAGTTATTTTTGGAACAAACGTGATCCAGGAGACTTGGGGTGGGCGTCAAGAAAGAAGCGAGGAGGCCACGAGGCAGGAGGGCGCGCCCAGGGGGTAGGCGCGCCCCCACCCTCGTGGGCCCCTCGCAGCTCCACCGACTACTTATTCCTCCTATATATACCCATATAGCCCGAAAACATCCAGGAGCACCACTGAGGGAGTCCTGGATTAGGGGTATCCGGACAGCCGGATTATATCCTTTGGCCGTACTGTTGGACTATGAAGATACAAGATTGAAGACTTCGTCCCATGTTCGGATGGGACTCTCCTTGGCGTGGAAGGCAAGCTTGGAAATACGGATATGTATATCTCCTTCCTTGTAACCAACTCTGTGTAACCCTAGCCCCTCCGGTGCCTATATAAACCGGAGGGTTTAGTCCGTAGGACAATAGACAATCATACCATAGGCTAGCTTCTAGGGTTTAGCCTCTCTGATCTTGTGTTAGATCAAGTCTTGTACTACTCATATTATCAAGAATAATCAAGCAGGACGTAGGATTTTACCACCATCAAGAGGGCCTGAACCTGGGTAAAACATCATGTCCCCTGCCTCCTGTTACCATCTGCCTTAGACACACAGTTCGGGACCCCCTACCCGAGATCCGCCGGTTTTGACACCAACATTGGTGCTTTCATTGAGAGTTCCTCTGTGTCGTCGTCATTACGCTTGATGGCTCCTTCGATCATCGATAGCAATGCAATCCAGGGTGAGACTTCTCTCTCCAGACAGATCTTTGTATTCGGCGGCTCCGCACTGCGTGCCAACTCGCTTGGCCATCTAGAGCAGATCGGGAGCTACGCACCTGGCTATCAGGTCAGATTTGGAAACTTGAACTACACAGCCGACATCCATGGACACTTGATCCTCGACGGAATCGAGCCCTTTCCGAGTGCGCCGCATGGTCACGATGAGCACGACTTAGCTCTACCATCGGACAGTGTTCGGGAGATCGCACCGGCGGCCGCTCCGACCCTCAAATCAGAGCCAATTGCACCATCCAGTAACGGGTGGATAGACCCCTCCACGGAGGCCGCATCCTCAGCGGCGATCGAGCCGATTGCCGACCTTACCCTTCACAAGAGCCGTGACACCAAATTGCCGGATTCTTCCCCGGCCACGGACTCCGAACCGCCTGCGCCCGTGCCTATCGAATCCGACTAGGCGCCGATCATGGAGTTCACCTCCATGGATATCTTTCAGCACTCACCCTTCGGCGACATACTGAACTCATTAAGGTTCCTCTCCCTGTCAGGAGAGCCCTGGCCGAACCATGTCCGGCAGAATTGGGATGCGGATAACGAAGAAATTGGCCGCCCACCCACCACCCACTTAGTAGCCACTATCGACGATTTGACCAACATGCTCGACTTCGACTCCGAAGGCATCGACGGTATGGACGACGATGCAGGAGATGAACAGGAGCCACTGCCCACAGGGCACTGGACACCCACTTCATCATATGATGTATACATGGTGGACACACCCAAAGAAAAGGACGACGAAGAACGGAAGGACGCAACGAAGGGTTGTTCCCTCGAGAAGCAGTCAAAGTGGCGGCGTAAGTGCCGCTCCAAATCCCGCCTCGGCAAAAGCAGCGATCATATAAACCCAGCGATAGAGCAAGGCGAGCCAGCGGACGACAAACATGGCATTGAACCATCGTCCTACCACGGCAACACGGAGAACCAAACCGAACTACCCGACTCCGTCGAAGATAATAGTCCTGATAACATCACACCGGACAGGCACCTGGAGCAACAGAACACCCATAAAAGGCTTGTTGCCATTGCGAGGAGTCTGAAAAAGTAGAAGCAAATGCTCAGGGCTGCACAAGACACACTCAGAATCAGATGGAGTGAAGTACTCAACACTAAAGCGAAGTATGGCGGTAATCGCCACACCAAGAGCTACCCGAAGCAAAAGTTGCTACCTGAATTCGATGAGGAGGCCTTAGACCCCCCACAATCAAAAAACAGAACGGCCATCCGGTCGGATAGACGACCTCGTGGCCAACATAGAGCGGCAAATGACGCCGCACATAAGCCAGTACGCGATCCGCGTGAGGGCTCGCATCAAAAGGACGGCGCAACCAGATCCATCTACGGGACACGCATGCGTGCTCCAGCATGCAATGCAACACAACAAACATCCCAACACCATGGTACACCCAAATACAGGGGTGCCGCACACCCCCTATGTTTCACCAATGAGGTGTTGGACCATGAATTTCCAGAGGGATTCAAACCCGTAAACATAGAGGCATACGGTGGAACGATAGACCCTGGGGTCTGGATTGAGGACTACATCCTCCATATCCATATGGCTCGAGGAGACGATCTCCATGCCATCAAGTACTTACCCCTCAAGCTCAAAGGGCCAGCTTGGCACTGGCTTAAAAGCCTCCCCGAAAACTCCATTTGAAGCCGGGAAGAGCTCGAAGACGCTTTTTGGGAAAATTTTCAAGGGACTTATGTCCGACCACCGGATGCAGACGATTTGAGTCATATAACTCAACAGCCCGGAGAGTCAGCCCAAAAGCTTTGGAACAGGTTCCTCACTAAAAAGAACCAAATAGTCGACTGCCCGGACGGCGAAGCCTTAGCAGCTTTTAAGCATAGCGTTCGAGACGAATGGCTTGCCAGACACCTCGGCCAAGAAAAGCCAAGAACAATGGTAGCATTAACAAGCCTCATGACCCGCTTTTGCGTGGGCGAGGATAGCTTGTAACACCCCGAATGTAACTGGCCTTATCTGTATTCCAACTCTTGCCATTTTTGACACTAAGTTATGTTATTTCCTCGTTGTCGGGTTTTTGTCTCCGTGTGCTTTTGTCTTTGTCATGCATCTCATATCATGTCATCATGTGCATCGCATTTGCATACATGTTCGTCTCATGCATCCGAGCATTTTCCCGTTGTCCGTTTTGCATTCCGGCGCTCCTATGTCCTCCGGTGTCCCTTTCTACCTCTTTTCGTGTGCGGGGGTGAAACGTTTTCAGATTGGACCGAGACATACCATGCAGCCTTGGTTTACTACCGATAGACCACCTGTCAAGTTTCGTACCATTTGGACTTCGTTTGATACTCCAACGGTTAACCGAGGGACCGAAAAGGCCTCATGTGTGTTGCAGCCCAACACCCTTCCAAAGTGGCCCAAAACCCACACAAACCTCCTCCATCACCTAGGCCGTTCGATCACGATCGCATGGCTAGAAACCGCACCACATTTGGAGCTTCCTAGCTCGTCCTACCTCTATAAATAGAACCCCCATTCCAAATCCCGGGTCTCCTCCCCCGAAACCCTAAAATTCCTCTCTGCGCGGCCGGACATGTCCACCGGCCCCCGGACACACCGCCGCCATCACTCAGGAGCTGCAATGTGGCCTCACTCCGGTCGTCGCCGCCGCAGCCCGCTCGGGCCCGGGGAAGGCCCTCCCAGGCGCGTGCCTTCCCACCACCTACGCCCCGCGCGAGGGAGCCCGCCGCCTGTGCCAGCCCCTCACTCCCCCACCGACGCCCTTCGCCGGCCCTGCCACCATCGCCGTTGACCGGCTCCGCCGAGGCTGCCTCCTCACTCCGGCGCCGCCCCGCTCCGGTTTCCGCGCCGCCAAGTCCGCCGCACCTGCCGCACCCAACACCGGCGAGCTCCGGCCCGAGACCCCCGACTCCGGCAAGTCCTTCGGCCACCTCTCCTTTGATCTCGGGCGACGACGAACCACTTTTCCGGTGAGATCCCGATCCAGCTACAGTACCCGCCCGATCCGGAGCTACAGTAAACCCTAGATCCGGTTGACTTTCTCCCCCCCCCTCTCAGATATTTTTAGGCTTTTGCAACGCATCATAACTCTGCAACCGTTGCTCCGATTCGTGTGTTTAGCATACAGAAATGTTCGTCTCGATGAGTACTTCATTTCATCTCATTGCATCATTTTCAGTTGAGATCATCTTGATGCCCTAAATGCTGTTGGAAGAGGGCTATGCGATGTTAGTTTCAGATTATTATCAGCAAATGCTCTTTTTTCATTTTTGCCAGGATTAATGTGTGCATGCTATGATCTTGAGCTCTACATGTGTTTTGAAGTATGCCATGCCATCTTTACAGGGGTGTATGCCATGTATTTTTATGATCTCTGTGGTGACTAGCACAAGCATGCAAAATAGCTTACTCAATGTTGCTGATTTCAGGGACTTAGAAATATTCTAAATCTCTGCCCTGTCATTATTTTTGTGCCATGTGTTCATGTTGCTACCAAGTGATCCATGCGTCTTTTGAGCATGACCAGTAAGGATGTTTTGTAGATATTGTGGTGCTCTATCCATCCATGTCTTTGTTTGCATTTATGGAGCACCCAAGCTTGAGTCAATCGAGCTCTACTTTTGGTATAAAATGTTCCTGGCAGATTGTTAACATGTTTAGCAATTTTGCCGAGCTTGTTGTTATTGATCCGTGCATGCTATCTTGTTGTTCTTGCCATGTTTAGCTTCTATGCCATGTCTACTTGCTGCGTGTATGCTTACTTTGTCATGTCTTGCCTCGTAGTGAGTGCATCGAGCTTGTAAACATGACTATTTGATATCTTTTTTGCCATGTTCCAGTTTTTCGCTAAGTCTGAATCTATTAACGATAATCGCTATGTTCACGTGGTTGCAATCGTATTTTCTGATCCCTTTTGGCTTATGGTCAGTAAGGGATGTTCTGTTGTATGCTTTGAGTAGCTTCATGCCATGCCTTGCTTTGCCATGACATGTTCCTGTAGCATGTTGTTTCATTGCTTCCTGATGTTAAATTCCTGACATGTTGATAATTTCACTATGTCTGAAACCTGTTATCTTTTGCACTTTTGCCATGCTTGTTTGAACCTGCTATTGAGTGAATTAGCCGTAGCTCAGTGTTCATCTTTTGTCAAGCATCTTGAGTGGATCCCTGCCATGTATTTTGTTGTCATGTTGGATTGCTGTAGCATGTTGTTCTTGATGCATTTAGATGGTCTCGTGCTGTTAATCGCAGCTCGGTGCCATTTTTGTTTCGCTTGTCATTTCCAAACCGTGCATCCGATTCCGGTGATCTGTATATCGATTTCGACCAAAATCACCTCCTCTTTCCAGTGGCACTCTTGGTTTTCCAAGTTGAGGCCAGGTTCAATCATTCCTTTCCAAATCATGCATATGCACCGCATACCGCATCCCGCATCTCATGACATCTTTTGCATCATGTTGCTTGTGCATTGCAAGTGGTTGATTGTGTCTCCCTTTGCTTGTGTTCTTGCTTTCGGTAGAGCCGGGAGACGAGTATATGATCGAGGAGCCCGTTGAGTACGCTTACGAGGATCAAGTCAGCTCAGAGAACTTTGCAGGCAAGATGACCATACCCTCGAAATCACTTCTATCTTTGCTTGCTAGATGCTCGCTCTTTTGCTATGCCTATGCTACGATACCTACCACTTGCTTATCATGCCTCCCGTATTGCCATGTCAAACCTCTAATCCACCTTGTCCTAGCAAACCGTTGTTTGGCTATGTTACCGCTTTGCTCAGCCCCTCTTATAACATTGCTAGTTGCAGGTGAAGATTGGAGTTTGTTCCTTGTTGGGAGATGTTTATTGTTGGGATATCATCATATTATCTTGTTTATCTTAATGCACCTATCTACTTGGTAAAGGGTGGAAGGCTCGGCCTTATGCCTGGTGTTTTGTTCCTCTCGTGCCTCCCTACTTTCCTTATACCGGTGTTATGTTCCTTGATTTTGCGTTCCTTACACGGTTGGGTTATAATGGGAACACCTTGACAGTTCGCCTTGAATAGAGCTCCTCCAGCAAGGCCCAACCTTGGTTTTACCATTCGACACCTAGCCTTTTTCCCTTGTGTTTCGTGGACTCAAGGGTCATCTTTATTTTAAACCCCCGGGCCAGTGCTTCTCTAAGTGTTGGTCCAACCCAGAGCACCGTGCGGGGCCATCCCTTGGCAACTTGGGTTACGTTGGTTTCCGTACGCTTAGCTTATCCGGTGTGCCCTGAGAACGAGATATGTGCAGCTCCTATCGGGATTTGTCGGCACAGCGGGTGGTCTTGTTGGACTTGTTTTACCATTGTCGAGATGTCTTGTAACCGAGATGCCGAGTCTGATCGGATTGTCTTGGGAGAAGGAATATCGTTCGTTGATTGTGAGAGCTTGTGATGGGCTAAGTTGGGACACCCCTGCAGGGTTATGATCTTTCGAAAGCCATGCCCGCGGTTATGGGCAGATGGGAATTTGTTAATGTTCGGTTGTAGAAAACCTGAAACTTAATTTAATTAAAATGAATCAATAGAGTGTGTGGCCGTGATGGTCTCTTTTCGGCGGAGTCCGGGAAGAGAACACGGTCTTGAGTTATGCTTGAACGTAGGTTGTTATAGGATCACTTCTTGATCATAGTTGTTCGACCGTGCCTTTGCCTTCTCTTCTCACTCTCATTTGCGTATGTTAGCCACCATATATGCTAGTCGCTTGTTGCAGCTCCACATCATACCTTTTACCCTTCCTATAAGCTTAAATAGTCTTGATCGCGAGGGTGTGAGATTGTTGAGTCCCCGTGACTCACAGATTCCTTCCAAAACCAGAGCAGGCACCAATGATACCGCTCCAGGTGATTCGACAGAGCTCAAGTGGGAGTTCGATGAGGACTCAGGATGATACTACATGTCTTTCCCAGATGATCAGTAGTGGTGCCCAGTTGGGGCGATCGGGGACTATGTTGCATTTGGGGTTTAGCTTTATTTTGGTTCCGTAGTCGGACCTTGAGTGTATCTGGATGAATGTAATGACTTATTTATGCTATTTGTGTGACGTGGCGAGTGTAAGCCAACTATATATCCTTTCCCCTTGTTGTATTACATGGGTTGTTGTGAAGATTACCTCAGTTGCAACATTGCTTTCAATGCGGTTATGCCTCTAAGTCGTGCTTCAACACGTGGGAGATATAGCCGCATCGAGGGCGTTACAAGTTGGTAATCAGAGCCTTCCCCGACCTTAGGAGCCCCTGCTTGATCAAATTGTTGGCGTTGTTGAGTCTAGAAAAATGTTTTGAGTCATTTAGGATTATATATATATCTGAGAGTAGGAATTCTTTTTACTCCTCAATCCCTTCGTCGCTCTGGTGAGGCATCCTGACCTAGAGTTTTGACTCTTCTCTTCTCAAATTTCACTAAAAAAAATTTAGGATCACGCGGGTATCTTGGAATTGTTCCGATGGTTTTGTGACGAGAACATTGTTCTTGGTGCCTCCTGGCATTTAGGGGTTGTGGCAGTGTCCCGGGGAGTTGAGCTCCGAGGTGCTATCTTCACAATTTTATCGTTGTAGTTCTGGAATACCTGAGTTTCGCCGACACCGAAAATCTCTTTTGTGCAGTTGTTGGTGATATAACCTCGACGCCACCCAGTACTAGGGCGGGAGTTCTGGAGTATCGCCATAACTCTTATAACAGATGCTTTTCGAAGGTTGAGGTAAATTATTTCCGAAGGTTTCTTGGTTATGTGTTGAAGGATGGATACAACTGGATGTAGGATTTGCTAGCTTTGGGTGAGATATTATGCTTCCCCTGTATCCCCAACACCTGATTGCATAACCGAAAAGGTTCGGGAGTTTCATAGGTGGGAATTCTTGTAGCTCTAGTATTTCTTTCGCGGATATTTGGTTTGTGATTGGGTAATCCTCACCAAGTATTTGTTCTTGTCTGTACCTTGATGTTTTATTCTTCTACCTCTATTTAAGTGGCTTCTCAGTTTATGGAAATGTGACCATTTCAATTGGAATGCATTCGTTCATTTTGTTCGGATGTTAAGACTATATGTTGCAATTTCAATCCGTTTGATTCAGCTGGAATATATGTCTGTCAAGATGCTAACGGATGTCACCCTCTTCAGGATGGCTCCTCCAACACGCACGACTCCGAATCCTGATCCGCCACCACCACCTCCAGCTCCGGAGGCATGGCAAGCTGTGATGGCCGCTACCAATGCAAACACGCAGATGCTTTTGCAAATCTTGCAAGAGCGCAACCAAGGGAATCATGGCCATGGCAACAATCAGAATCAGTTTGCTACACTCAACCAGTTCCTCGCTAACCAGCCAAAGACCTTCAGCAACTGTGTCGAAGCAACAGACGCTGATGATTGGCTCGTGGTTATCTGCAAGCATTTCGAGTGCAGCAACGTCAGGCCTGAGGAATTTGTCAAGTTTGCTTCGTTCCAACTTAAAGACCAAGCTGCAGAATGGTTTCAGCAATACAAAGATTCCAGAGGAGGTCGTGTGATTACCTGGGATGAATTCCGTCAAGACATCAAAGCTCACCACATTCCTCAGAGTGTTGTTGAGAGCAAGCGTGAGGAATTCCGCAACCTGAAGCAAGGCAGCTTGTCTGTTTACAAGTTTAACATCATGTTTCAGAAGCTCGCTCGTTTCGCCAAGCAAGACGTCCCTGACGAGAAGAGCATGATTTACCAGTTCAGAGGTGGCCTCAGAGAAGATCTCCAACTAGCTCTCGTGCTTTTCGAGCTGAAGAAGTACGATGAGTTTTATAACTTGGCACTGAAACAAGAGACTGCTCAACTCAAGTGCGATGCTTCCAAGAAGAGAGTCAGAGATGCAATTCCTTCCTCAACTCAAGTGGCAACTAAGCAGCAAAAGTATTGGCTGCCTCCTCCTCCATTTCGTGAGCCTTATCAGCAGAAGAGCAAAGGTGGCAATGGATCTTCCCACCCACCCAACCCAGGCTTTCAGAACAAGACTTCGTCTCATGGTCCAATATCAAGTGCTCCATATCACCGTCTGCTTTCGGAGGTCACGTGCAACAAGTGTCAGCAGAAGGGTCACTATGCCAACAAATGCTTCAATCAGAGGCGTCTTCCTCATCCTCCTCCTGTGAGATCTGCTAGCACTGCAGTGGTCAAGCATAATCCCAAGCACGCCAAGGTCAACTTGTTGAACGCAGCTCAGGCAAAGGACTCGCCAGATGTGATTATGGGTAACTTTCCAGTTAACTCTACTCCTGCAAAAGTCCTTTTTGATACTGGTGCATCGCATTGTTTCATGTCAAGACCATTTGTTTCTAAGCATGACTTCATTTCCGAAATGTTGGGTAAACCTATGGGAGTGGTTTCTCCGGCCAAGTCTATGAGGGCTACCTCGATAGTCCCGGATGTTTCTATCATGATGGGTGACTTCAAGTTTCTATCTTCTCCAATGGTCCTTGGTAACTCGTACATTGATCTTATTCTTGGAATGGACTGGCTTTCTAAGCACAAGGCTCAACTTGATTGTGCTGCCAGGCAGACTCAATTGACTCATTCGCCTGCGGATGTAATTGTCTTTACCACAAGGGATGATACCATCCGTCTGTTTTCTCTCAATGAGAAGGGCGAGCTGGATGCCATCTCGCAAATTCCAGTCGTTTGCGAATATCAAGACGTCTTTCGAGAAGACCTTCCAGGAATGCCTCCGCACCGGCCATTTGAATTCGTCATCGATCTTGAGCCTGGCACGGAACCTGTTTGCAAACGTCCTTACAAGATTGGACCTGAAGAGTTGAAGGAGCTGAAGAAGCAACTCGATATTCAAGAGCGAATGGGTCTCATCCGACCTAGTTCTTCTCCATGGGGTTGTGGCGTTCTTTTCGTCAAGAAGAAGGATGGAACGGACCGACTTTGTGTCGACTACCGTCCATTGAACAAGAAGACCATAAAGAACAAGTACCCACTTCCCAACATCAACAAGCTGTTCGAACAACTCAAAGGTGCTCAAGTATTCTCCAAGCTTGATCTCCGTATGGGCTATCATTAGATTCGCATTCGTGAAGAAGATATCCCCAAGACAACATTCAGAACAAGCTATGGTTCATATGAATACACTGTCATGTCTTTCGGCCTTGTCAACGCTCCTCCAACATTCCCTCACATGATGAACTTCATCTTCAATGCCTACATAAATGACTTCGTCTTGGTCTACCTCGATGACATTTTGGTATTTTCCAAGAACAAGGAAGATCATGCCAAGCACTTGTGTTTGGTGCTCGATAAACTCAAAGAACATCAGTTTTATGCGAAGTTTTCAAAGTGCAAGTTTTGGCTTGATGAGGTTCTCTACCTTGGGCATATCATTTCTGCCAATGACATAGCTGTTAATCCTGAGAAGGTGTCTGCAATTGTGAATTGGGAACCACCTCAGAATGTGAAGCAACTCCGCAACTTCCTTGGGCTCGCAAGCTATTGTCGAAGGTTCGTCGAGAACGTCTCTAAGATTGCGAAGCCTATTTCCAACCTTCTTCAAAAGCATGTGAAGTACGTCTAGTCTCCTGAATGTGACATCGCTTTCAACACCCTGAAAGAGAAGTTAGTCACTGCTCCAGTTCGGACTCCTCTTGATGAATCCAAACCGTTCGAGGCCTTCTATGATGCTTCTCTTCAAGGTCTTGGTGCAGTGTTGATACAAGAGAAGAAAGTTGTGGCCTATACCTCTTGCTAGTTGAAGCCCAATGAAAAGAACTACCCCACTCACGACCTCGAGTTGGTGGCAGTTGTCCATGCTCTTTTAACTTGGAGACATCTCTTATTGGGAAGAAAAGTGGACATCTTCACTGATCATAAGAGTCTCAAGTACATCTTCACTCAGCCTAATCTCAACCTCAGGCAGACTCGTTGGGTCGAGATGATTCAAGAGTATAATCCGAGTATCGAATATACTCTAGGCAAGGCCAATGTAATTGCTGACGCATTGAGCAGGAAGGCTTACTGCAACAGTCTGATTCTCAATCCTTACCAACCGGAGCTTTGTGGAGCTTTCCGCAAACTCAATCTGCAAGTTGTTTCTCAAGGATTTCTGGCCAACCTCCAAGTCTCTCCTACTCTGGAAGATCGGATTCGTGAGGCTCAACTTCTTGATGCTATGGTGAAGAAGGTGATGATTGGGATTGCCAAGAGTCAACCCAAGTACAAGTGCTATCGTCTTGATGACAAGGATACTCTATTCTTCGAGGATCGCATTGTGGTGCCTAAAGGTGACCTTCGTAAAGTCATTATGAACGAGGCTCACAATTCACTCCTCGCTATCCACCCTGGAAGTACAAAGATGTACCAGGACCTCAAGCAGTCGTATTGGTGGACTCGAATGAAACGTGAGATTGCACAGTTCGTGAATGAATGTGATGTCTACAGAAGAGTGAAAGTAGAACACCAACGACCAGCTGGTCTCCTCCAACCTCTTTCCATTCCAGAATGGAAGTTTGACCATATTGAGATGGACTTCGTGACTAGATTTCCAAAGTCCAAGCGTGGCAATGATGCTATCTTTGTTGTCATCGACAGGCTCACTAAAGTGGCTCATTTTCTTCCTATCAAAGAATCTATCACAGCAGCTTAGTTGGTAGAGCTATGTACCTCTAGGATTGTCTCTCTGCACAGCATTCCGCAGTTGATTTCTTCAGATCATGGCAGCATCTTCACATCCAAGTTCTAGGATTCTTTTCAGAAGGCCATGGGCACCAACATTCGCTTCAGCACAGCTTTTCATCGTCAAACTAGTGGCCAAGTCGAGCGAGTTAATCAGATTCTTGAAGATATGCTCAGGGCTTGGGTCATCTCTTTCGGTATGAAGTGGGAAGATTGTCTTCCATATGCCGAGTTCTCGTACAACAACAGCTTCCAAGCGAGTTCGGGCAAGGCCCCATTCGAGATTCTCTATGGTAGGAAGTGCCGTACTCCTCTTAACTGGTCAGAGACTGGTGAACGCCAACTTCTGGGCAATGATTTGATCACAGAGGCCAAAGAAATGTGCAAAGTCATTCGTGAAAATCTCAAAGCCGCGCAATCGCGCCAGAAGAGTTACTATGATAGCAAGCATCGTGACTTGGCTTTCGAGATCGGAGACCATGTCTACCTCCGTGTCTCTCCAATGAAAGGTACTCGTCGCTTCGGTATCAAAGGGAAGCTTGCCCCTAGATACATGGGTCCTTTCAAGATCATCAGCAAGAGAGGCGATCTCTCCTATCAACTTGAGCTTCCCTCCAACTTTGCAAATGTGCACGACGTGTTTCATGTCTCTTAACTCCGCTAGTGTTTCAAGACTCCTGACAGCACCATCAACTTCGAAGAGATTGATCTCCACGAAGACTTGTCTTATCATGAGCACCCCGTTGCTATTCTTGAAGAAACTGAGCGCAAGACTCGCAACAAGTCTATCAAATTCCTCAAAGTCAAGTGGTCACATCATTCCGACCATGAAGCCACCTGGGAACGCGAGGATCACCTCCGTTCTGAGTACCCAGAGTTTTTCCAGTCCTAGATCTCGAGACGAGATCCTTTCGTAGTGGTGGAGTGTTGTAACACCCCGGATGTAACTTGCCTTATCTGTATTCCAACTCTTTACATTTTCGGCACTAAGTTATGTTATTTCCTCGTTGTCGGGTTTTTGTCTCCATGTGCTTTGTCTTTGTCATGCATCTCATATCATGTCATCATGTGCATCACATTTGCATACATGTTCGTCTCATGCATCCGAGCATTTTCCTCGTTGTCCGTTTTGCATTCGGGCGCTCCTATGTCCTCCGGTGTCCCTTTCTTCCTCTTTTCGTGTGTGGGGGTGAAACGTTTTCGGATTGGACCGAGACTTGCCATGTGGCCTTGGTTTACTACCGGTAGACCGCCTGTCAAGTTTCGTACCATTTGGACTTCGTTTGATACTCCAACGGTTAACCGAGGGACCGAAAAGGCCTCGTGTGTGTTGCAGCCCAACACCCTTCCAAAGTGGCCCAAACCCCACCTAAACCTCCTCCATCACCTAGGCCGTTCAATCACGATCGCGTGGCCGCAAACCGCACCTCATTTGGAGCTTCCTAGCTCCTCCTACCTTTATAAATAGAACCCCCATTCCAAATCCCGGGTCTCCTCCCCCGAAACCCTAAAATTCCTCTATGCGCGGCCGGACACGTCCGCCGGCGCCGGACACACCGCCGCCACCACTCAGGAGGTGCCACGTGGCCTCACTCCGGCCGTTGCCGCCGCAGCCCGCTCGGGCCTGGGGAAGGCCCTCCCAGGCCTGCGCCTTCCCGCCGCCCGCGCCTCGCGCGAGGGAGCGCGCCTCCCGCACCGGCCCCTCACTCTGCCGCCGACGCCCTTCGCCGGCCCCACCGCCATCGCCGTCGACCGGCTCCATCGCGGCTGCCTCCTCACTCCGGCGCCGCCCTGCTCCGGTTTCCGCGCTGCCAAGTCTGCCGCACCTGCCGCACCCGACGCCGGCGAGCTCCGGCCCGAGACCCCCGGCTCCGACAAGTCCTCCGGCCGCCTCTCCTTCGATCTCTGGCGAGGACGAACCATTGTTCCGGTGAGATCTCGATCCAGCTACAGTACCCGCCCGATCCAGAGCTACAGTAAACCCTAGATCCGGTTGACTTTCTCCTCGTCTCTCAGATATTTTTAGGCTTTTGCAACGCATCATAACTCTGCAACCGTTGCTCCGATTCATGCGTTTAGCCTATCGAAATGTTCACCTCGATGAGTACTCCATTTCATCTCATTGCATCATTTTCATTTGAGCTCATCTTGATGCCCTAAATGCTGTTGGAAGAGGGCTATGTGATGTTAGTTTCAGATTATTATTAGCAAATGCACTTTTCTCATTTTTGCCATGATTAATGTGTGCATGCTATGATCTTGAGCTGTACATGTGTTTTCAAGTATGCCATGCCATCTTTATAGGGGTGTATGCCATGTATTTTTGTGATCTCTGTGGTCACTAGCACAAGCATGCAAAGTAGCTTACTCAATGTTGCTGATTTCAGGGACTTAGAAATATTCTAAGTCTCTGCCCTGTCATTATTTTTATGCCATGTGTTCATGTTGCTACCAAGGGATCCGTGCCTCTTTTGAGCATGATTAGTAAGGATGTTTTGTAGATATTGTGGTGCTCTATCCATCCATGTCTTTGTTTGCATTTATGGAGCACCCTAGCTTGAGCCAATCGAGCTCTACTTTTGCTATAAAATGTTCCTGGCAGATTGTTAACATGTTTAGGAATTTTGCCGAGCTTGTTGTTATTGATCTGTGCATGCTATGTTGTTGTTCTTGCCATGTTTAGCTTCTGTGCCATGTCTACTTGCTGGGTGTATGCTTACTTTGTCATGTCTTGCGTCGTAGTGAGTGCATCGAGCTCGTAAACATGTCTACTTGATATCTGTTTTGCCACGTTCTAGTTTTTCGCTAAGTCTGAATGTGTTAACGATAATTGCTATGTTCACGTGGTTGCAATTGTATTTTATGATCCCTTTTGGCTTATGGTCGGTAAGGGACTTTTGTTGTATGCTTTGAGTAGATTCATGCCATTCCTTGTTTTGCCATGATATGTTCCTGTAGCATGTTGTTTCATTGCTCTGAACATTGCTTCTTGATGTCAAATTCCTGACACGTTGATAATTTCACTAAGTCTGAAACCTGTTATCTTTTGCACTTTTGCCATGCTTGTTTGAACCTGCTATTGAGTGAATTAGCCGTAGCTCAGTGTTCATCTTTTGTCAAGCATCTTGAGTGGATCCCTGCCATGTATTTTGTTGTCATGTTGGATTGCTGTAGCATGTTGTTCTTGATGCATTTAGATGGTCTCGTGCTGTTAATCGCAGCTCGGTGCCATTTTTGTTTCGCTTGTCATTTCCAAACCGTGCATCCGATTCCGGTGATCTGTATATCGATTTCGACCGAAATAACCTCCTCTTTCCAGTGGCACTCTTGGTTTTCCAAGTTGAGGCCAGGTTCAATAATTCCTTTCCAAATCATGCATATGCACCGCATACCGCATCCCGCATCTCATGACATGTTTTGCATCATGTTGCTTATGCATTGCACGTGGTTGATTGTGTCTCCCTTTGCTTGTGTTCTTGCTTTGGGTAGAGCCGGGAGATGAGTACGTGATCGAGGAGCCCGTTGAGTACGCTTACGAGGATCAAGTCAGCTCAGAGAACTTTGTAGGCAAGATGACTATACCCTCGAAATCACTTCTATCTTTGCTTGCTAGATGCTCGCTCTTTTGCTATGCCTATGCTACGATACCTACCACTTGCTTATCATGCCTCCCATATGTCACGTCCACCAGCCCCCGGACACACCGCCGCCACCACTCAGGAGCCGCAATGTGGCCTCACTCCGGCCGTCGCCGCCGCAGCCCGCTCGGGCCCGGGGAAGGCCCTCCCAGGCGCGTGCCTTCCCACCACCTGCGCCCCGCGCGAGTGAGCCCGCCGCCTGTGCCGGCCCCTCACTCCGCCACCGACGCCCTTCACCGGCCCTGCCACCATCGCTGTTGACCGGCTCCGCCGAGGCTGCCTCCTCACTCCGGCGCCGCCCCGCTCCGGTTTCCGCGCCGCCAAGTCCGCCGCACCTGCCGCACCCAACGCCGGCGAGCTCCGGCCCGAGACCCCCGACTCCGGCAAGTCCTTCGGCCACCTCTCCTTTGATCTCCGGCGACGACAAACCACTTTTCCGGGGAGATCCCGATCCAGCTACAGTACCCGCCCGATCCGGAGCTACAGTAAACCCTAGATCCGGTTGACTTTCTCCCCCCCTCTCAGATATTTTTAGGCTTTTGCAACGCATCATAACTCTGCAACCGTTGCTCCGATTCGTGTGTTTAGCATACAGAAATGTTCGTCTCGATGAGTACTTCATTTCATCTCATTGCATCATTTTCAGTTGAGCTCATCTTGATGCCCTAAATGTTGTTGGAAGAGGGCTATGCGATGTTAGTTTCAGATTATTATCAGCAAATGCTCTTTTGTCATTTTTGCCATGATTAATGTGTGCATGCTATGATCTTGAGCTCTACATGTGTTTTGAAGTATGCCATGCCATCTTTACAGGGGTGTATGCCATGTATTTTTATGATCTCTGTGGTGACTAGCACAAGCATGCAAAATAGCTTACTCAACGTTGCTGATTTCAGGGACTTAGAAATATTCTAAATCTCTGCCCTGTCATTATTTTTGTGCCATGTGTTCATGTTGCTACCAAGTGATCCGTGCCTCTTTTGAGCATGATCAGTAAGGATGTTTTGTAGATATTGTGGTGCTCTATCCATCCATGTCTTTGTTTGCATTTATGGAGCACCCTAGCTTGAGTCAATCGGGCTCTACTTTTGGTATAAAATGTTCCTGGCAGATTGTTAACATGTTTAGCAATTTTGCCGAGCTTGTTGTTTTTGATCCGTGCATGCTATCTTGTTGTTCTTGCCATGTTTAGCTTCTATGCCATGTCTACTTGCTGCATGTATGCTTACTTTGTCATGTCTTGCCTCGTAGTGAGTGCATCGAGCTTGTAAACATGACTATTTGATATCTGTTTTGCCATGTTCCAGTTTTTCGCTAAGTCTGAATCTATTAACGATAATCGCTATGTTCACGTGGTTGCAATCGTATTTTCTGATCCCTTTTGGCTTATGGTCAGTAAGGGACGTTCTGTTGTATGCTTTGAGTAGCTTCATGCCATGCCTTGCTTTGCCATGACATGTTCCTGTAGCATGTTGTTTCATTGCTTCCTGATGTTAAATTCCTGACATGTTGATAATTTCACTATGTCTGAAACCTGTTATCTTTTGCACTTTTGCCATGCTTGTTTGAACCTGCTATTGAGTGAATTAGCCGTAGCTCAGTGTTCATCTTTTGTCAAGCATCTTGAGTGGATCCCTGCCATGTATTTTGTTGTCATGTTGGATTGCTGTAGCATGTTGTTCTTGATGCATTGAGATGGTCTCGTGCTATTAATCGCAGCTCGGTGCCATTTTTGTTTCGCTTGTCATCTCCAAACCGTGCATCCGATTCCGGTGATCTGTATATCGATTTCGACCGAAATCACCTCCTCTTTCCAGTGGCACTCTTGGTTTTCCAAGTTGAGGCCAGGTTCAATCATTCCTTTCCAAATCATGCATATGCACCGCATACCGCATCCCGCATCTCATGACATCTTTTGCATCATGTTGCTTGTGCATTGCACGTGGTTGATTGTGTCTCCCTTTGCTTGTGTTCTTGCTTTCGGTAGAGCCGGGAGGCGAGTATATGATCGAGGAGCCCGTTGAGTACGCTTACGAGGATCAAGTCATCTCAGAGAACTTTGCAGGCAAGATGACCATACCCTCGAAATCACTTCTATCTTTGCTTGCTAGATGCTCGCTCTTTTGCTATGCCTATGCTACGATACCTACCACTTGCTTATCATGCCTCCCGTATTGCCATGTCAAACCTCTAATCCACCTTGTCCTAGCAAACCGTTGTTTGGCTATGTTACCGCTTTGCTCAGCCCCTCTTATAGCGTTGCTAGTTGCACGTGAAGATTGGAGTTTGTTCCTTGTTGGGACATGTTTATTGTTGGGATATCATCATATTATCTTGTTTATCTTAATGCACCTATATACTTGGTAAAGGGTGGAAGGCTCGGCCTTATGCCTAGTGTTTTGTTCCACTCGTGCCGCCCTAGTTTCCGTCATACCGGTGTTATGTTCCTTGATTTTGCGTTCCTTACACGGTTGGGTTATAATGGGAAACCCTTGACAGTTCGCCTTGAATAAAGCTCCTCCAGCAAGGCCCAACCTTGGTTTTACCATTCGCCACCTAGCCTTTTTCCCTTCGGTTTCACGGACTCAAGGGTCATCTTTATTTTAAACCCCCGGGCCAGTGCTTCTCTAAGTGTTGGTCCAACCAAGAGAACCGTGCAGGGCCGTCCCTTTGAAACTTGGGTTACGTTGGTTTCCGTACGCTTAGCTTATCTGTTGTGCCCTGAGAACAAGATATGTGCAGCTCCTATCTGTATTCATCGGCACAGCGGGTGGTCTTGCTGGACTTGTTTTACCATTGTCGAGATGTCTTGTAACCGGGATGCCGAGTCTGATCGGATTGTCTTGGGAGAAGGAATATCGTTCGTTGACCGTGAGAGCTTGTGATGGGCTAAGTTGGGACACCCCTGCAGGGTTATGATCTTTCGAAAGCCATTCCGACGGTTATGGGCAGATGGGAATTTGTTAATGTCCGGTTGTAGAAAACCTGAAACTTAATTTAATTAAAATGAATCAATAGAGTGTGTGGCCATGATGGTCTCTTTTCGGCGGAGTCCGGGAAGAGAACACGGTCTTGAGTTATGCTTGAATGTAGGTTGTTCTAGGATCACTTCTTGATCATAGTTGTTCGACCGTGCCTTTGCCTTCTCTTCTCGCTCTCATTTGTGTATGTTAGCCACCATATATGCTAGTCGCTTGCTGCAGCTCCACATCATACCTTTTACCCTTCCTATAAGCTTAAATAGTCTTGATCGCGAGGGTGTGAGATTGCTGAATCCCTGTGACTCACAGATTCCTTCCAAAACCAGATGCAGGGACCGATGATACCACTCCAGGTGATTCGACAAAGCTCAAGTGGGAGTTCGATGAGGACTCAGGACGATACTATGTGTCTTTCCCAGATGATCAGTAGTGGTGCCCAGTTGGGGCGATCGGGACTATGTTGCATTTGGGGTTTATCTTTATTTTGGTTCCGTAGTCGGACCTTGAGTGTATCTGGATGAATGTAATGACTTATTTATGCTATTTGTGTGATGTGGCGAGTGTAAGCCAACTATGTATCATTTCCCCTTGTTGTATTACATGGGTTGTTGTGAAGATTACCTCACTTGCGACATTGCTTTCAATGCGGTTATGCCTGTAAGTCGTGCTTTGACATGTGGGAGATATAGCCGCATCGAGGGTGTTACATAGCTAGTTAGCCCGATTGAGCACCAGTGACCCAAGTGCATCCGAAGTCAGGGACGAAAACGGGAAACCATGACACAGCAAAAACAAGCGCCGGAATAAAGAAGACAGCCCAAAGAGCACGGCGGTAAACGCCGGATTTAGAAGTTCTCGGCCAGGACAACAAAAGCTGCCCTCCAAAGGCAACAGAGACAAACTGTCGAGCCTAAACAAGATTCTGGATAAAATATGTCAGATCCACAGCACCCCCGATAAGCCTGCAAATCATACCCATAGAGAATGTTGGGTTTTCAAGCAGTCCGGCAAGCTCAACGCCGAACATAAGGGGCAGGATACGCCAAGCGAAGACGAGGATGAGCCTCGCAAGCAAAGCACTGGGGAACAGAAGAAATTCCCACTAGAAGTCAAAATAGTAAACGTGTTACACGTAACAAAGGGCAGAAACAAAGCGGCACTCCTAGAGACACATGCCCCAGGGCCTATCACCGCGGAGTTCGGCCACTGGTCGTCCCAACCGATCACCTTTGACCATCGGGATTACTCGGCAAGTATCCAGTGTGCAGGATGGGCTGCCTTGGTATTAGACCCAATGATTGACGGATACCACTTCACACGAATCCTGATGGACGGCGGTAGTAGTTTAAACCTGATATATCAGGACACAGTCCGCAAAATGGGGATAGACCCAACAAAAATTAGCCGAAGCAATACTACCTTTAAAGGAGTAACTCCAGGACCAGTGGCCCATTGCACGGGCTTCCTGCTACTATAGGTTATATTCGGCTTTCTCGATAACTTCCGCAGCGAAAATTTAACGTTCCACATCACTCCGTTCCAAAGTGGTTATCAAGCACTACTCGGACGCGAAGCTTTCGCTTGCTTTAACGCAATACTGCATTACGCTTCTCTCATGCTTAAGATGCCCGGTCCACGTGGTATCATTACAGTAAATGGAAGTATTGAGCACCCCTTGCGCGTGGAAGACCATGCGGCTGCCTTGGTGTTACAGCATATCTCTCTCAAGGTAGTTTTGGTGATTGATGACAACATGTTTGCGGACTAATCATGTGCTTTGAATAGTTCTCAGATTCACCCCTGGCACGAGACGTTTTCTTCCCTTCGGAGTGTCTTTCAAGACGGTGTAGCTCTTTCGTTTCTCTCTCGGTGGACTAGTTGCATAGAGGGCACCGTACTATCAAGAGGGGGTCCGCTGGGGTATTGCATGGGTGGAATCAACACGTACACATCAGCTTCTCACCCTCCGAGCTTTTCCATTCCATTGAAGAGATCTCTCCAATTTTCTTTGTCCTGTCCGGGTGCCAGTGGTAGTACCGCGCAACCTAGCCGTAGTACCGCTGAGGAGCCACAAGCAGCAGTACCGCTCCACAGCGGTAGTACCGCCCGTGACTCCACAACAGTAGCACCGCTGGGGTGCCTGGCACCACCGCCTCGTCCTCAGCTTCTTTGGAGAGATTCTCTCTCTCTCTCTTCTGTGTCCCAGCAGTAGTACCGCACTACCAGCGGTAGTACGGCCGAAGGGTCACAAGCGGTAGTTTCGCTCCACAGCGGTAGTACTGCCCATGACCCCGCTGTTGTAGTACCGCTGTGCTGTCTGGCTCCTACCGCCTTGACTGGAGGGGTCTTTTTCTCGTGTCGGGTTTTGCGGCACTAGTTGCGGTTGTAGAGGCGGTAGTACCGCTTCAGGAGCAGTAGTAGCGCCCCTACCACCTCGGTAGTACCGTGTTGGGTCCTATTCCCTACTAGTCTCTTCTGCGCGGCAGTGCCGCTGGCTCGTGTGGCAGTACCGCTGACCTAGCGGTAGTACCGCCCCCTCTTAGTGGTAGTACCACCCTGTGCGGGGCTGGTTGGTGAGGGGCAACGGTTGGATTGTTGCCCCCACTATAAAAAGGGGTCCCCTTCCCCCCTTTGACCTACCTCTTCCCCTCAAGCTCCATTTATTGCTCAAGCTCTATTAAATACTCCAAGCTCCATTTTCGCCCGATCTATCTCTCTAGCCAATCAAACTTGTTGATTTGCTCAGGAGTGGTTGAGAAGGCCCTGATCTATACTTCCACCAAGGTATTTTCGATTCCCCCACTCATCCCTAGCGGATCTTGTTACTCTTGGGTGTTTGAGCACCCTCGATGGTTGAGGTCACCACGGAGCCATATTCCGTTGTGGTGAAGCTTCGTGGTTTTGTTTGGAGCCTCCGATTAAGTTGTGCAGATTGCCCCAACCTTGTTTGTAATGGTTCGGTTGCCCCCTTCAAGGGCACTAATAGTGGAATCACGACATCTCGCATTGTGTGAGGGCATGAGGAGAATACGGTGGCCCTAGTGGCTTCTTGGGGAGCATTGTTCCTCCACACCGCTCTAACGGAGACGTACTTCTCCTCAAAAGGAAGGAACTTCTGTAACACATCCTCCTCTTCACCGGATCCACTCTTGGTTATCTCCTACCTTTACTTGTGCAAGCTCTTTAGTGTTACTTCTCTTGCTTGCTTGTATGCTTGTTGTTATTGCATCATATAGGTTGCTCACCTAGTTGCACATCTAGACAACCTACTTTGATGCAAAGTTTAATTTGGTAAAGAAAAGTAAAAATTGGTAGTTGCCTATTCGCCCCCCTCTAGTCAACCATATCGATCCTTTCAATTGGTATCAGAGCCTCGTCTCTTTATTAAGGACTTTACCGTCCAAAGAATATGGTTGATACCGTAGATGGTGTGGAGGAACACTCCGGTGTGAATCCGATCTCGCCTACGGGCGATGGGGGAACCTCGGTCTCTCGTGAGGAGTTCAATGTGGCCTTAGAAACATTGAAGACCTCCATGACGACCGAGGTTGAAAGCATGTTTACTAAATTTCTTGAGGGGCTTAAACTTTCCACCGCACCGTTGAAAGTGGGTGATCCCACCAACAAGGTGACGGATGTTATCCCCGACAAGGGGGAAGCTAGTAGTGAAAAGGCTCCATCTTCTAGTGGTAAAAATGGCACCGGCATATTTGCTCATGTGGAACCACCACTTGTTTATGGTGGACCAGTTCCTTCTACTCATTTGAATCATGCCGGTCCTCCCCCTAAGATTGTGAAAAATGAGGACTTTGATTCTTGGGTTTACCGCTTTAAACGTCATTTAAATCATGTGAACACTAACCTTTGGAGAATCATTGAAGAAGGTTTTTATCCGCATGATCCAAGCAACTTCACTCCTCGAGAAGCCGCGGATAATCAATTCAATGAGAATGCTCTCTTCATCATTCAAGATGCAATTCCACCTGAAGACCTACCTCATCTTCGTCCCTTCGCCTTGGCCAAAGATGCATGGCATTGTGTTGTCTCTCTCTCTACCGGGGAAGCGCAAGCATTCAACGCTCCAACTATGAAGTGGTGCAAGATGAGGCCGATGAGTTTGCTATGAAAGAAGATCAAGAACCTCGTGAGCTTTATCGGAGAGTAACCAAACTCGCGGTCTCACTATGACATCACGGGAGCAAGGACGCGGATGACAATTGGATCAAGCGCAAATTCCTCAAGGCAATGATGCCCTACAACAAGGCCATGTCCTCCGTCATTCGTCAAAGAGCGGACTTCCACACTTTGACCTCAAGCGAAGTGTTGGATGAGTTTGTGGCCATGAACATTTTGGACAAGACCACCGACAATGCGGTGCTCGGTTCCCAACGGGCAAAGAAGCCTAACCTTGCATTGAAGGCCAAGCTCGCCGTTGAAGAAGAAGAAGAGGAAGAAGAGGAGAGCAACCCTGAAGATACGAAGTGTGCATATCATGAACACATGGCACTTGCTTCAAGGCAATTTTGGAGCAAGAAAAACTCGAGGCCAAACTTTAGCAAAAACAACTCGAGTGGCACGAGGGGCAAGCAACGTGTAAGGACTTGCTACAATTGCGGCAACGTGAGTCATTTTGTTGCGGAATGCCCGTATGAGAAGAGGGAAGACAATGGTGGCAATCTCATCCGAAAGGACAAGGCCAAGTCGTTCCCCAACAAGAACAACTTCACCAAGAAGACTCCTCCCAAGGCGTTGGTGGTACAAGAAGAGTACAATGAGGATGATGATGATGATGAAGATGATGAGTCGGTTGCCATGGCCTCCGTTGCCATTGCGACAACTTCACGGGTGTCTCTCTTCGACTCACCTAATGAGAGCATCGCCGCCAAGTGCCTCATGGCTAAAGCCACCAACAAGGTAACCCCCAACATCAAAACTACCATCATTAATCATCCTTCTACGACGGATAGCATTAATGAACTTGAGGGAGCTAATGTGGAGGCTAACGAGTTTGAGGCCTTTATGGGCAAACTCAAGGGAAAATCCAAGAAGCACTTTGTTGCTCTCCTGGAACAACTTGGTGAAGCCAATGACATGATCGAGGCTCACAAAGACACCATCACTAAGATGGAAGGGCATAGTTGTGACTATGCCGATGAGATTTCGGATCTTTCCAATGCTCTTGAGGAAGACCGTGGTCTTTGTTTGGCTCTTGAGGAGTCACATAACGTTGATCATGCTAAGTTAAAGAAAGATTATGATCATGTCCTCATAGTTTCTCATGTGCTAAACTCCGTGAAGGCCGAACTTGAGGTTGATCTTGCTAGACTCAAAGAGGAGTTTGATCTACTTGACAAGGCTCACAAGGTCTTGAAGGGTGCTCATGCTAGCCTCAAAGAGTCTCATGATCAACTTCAAGTAAAGCTAACCAAGGAAAAAGCCACTTTCCCTCGTATGATGTTAATTGATAATGAAAATGCTACTAACCCGTGTTGTGAGCATGTGCATCTCGTTGAGGAGAATGCTAAGCTAAAGGGGCAACTTGAGAGAGGTCTTGCGACTTGCATACAAGGCAAGAAGAACCTCAACGATCTCTTGATCAACCAAAAGGGAGTTGTGTCCAAGGAAGGGGTTGGGTACGTGCCCGACTCCAAGAACGAGAAGAAGAATGGAAAGACCAAACGACCTCCTCCTCTCATGCAAACCTTTGTGAAGGAGGGAGAGAGTGCCTCCGAGGAGAAGAAGAAGAACAATGTCAAGAAGGGAAATGTCACCCCTCCCAACAAAGCCGGGGATTTTAATCCTTCTTATGTGTTATGCCGTGCTAGTGATGGGCATGTTTATGCCAAATTTGTTGGTTCTCCTCATGAATACATTGAATGGTCAATTTGGGTTCCAAAAACCCTTGTTACTAACATCAAAGGACCCATTACAAAATGGGTACCTAAAACCAAGCATTGATCTCTTGTAGGTGTTTGCTTCCAGTGGGGGATCATGGTTGCTCGATAGCGGAGCTACAAATCATATGACCGGAAGCAAGGACTTGGTGGTGGACGTGCACAAGGTTCCATATATGCCCACCAATGTCGAGTGGGGTGACGCCTCATCTTCTAAGGTATTGGGACTTGGCAAGGTGGTCATCTCTCATGATCTCATGATCGAGAAGTTCATGCTTAGTGAGTCCCTTGCATACAATTTACTTTCCGTTCGTCAACTTGCAATCATGGGTTTTGCCACTTTCTTTGATATCGATACCGTGGCCCTCTTGTGGAGCAAGACTATTAAAGTAGCTTTTGTTGGGCATGTCGAGAACGGTCTATATATGATTAACTTTTCGAAGCGACCCACTAAGACCGTGACATGCCTAATGGCTAAAGTTGATGTGGGATGGCTTTGGCATCGCCGTTTAGCCCATGTCAATATGAGATCTTTGCAAAAAGTCTCCTCAAGGGGGACCATGTCCGTGGACTAATGAATGTTAGTTTTGCTAAAGATCGTGCTTGCAGTGCCTGTATCGAAGGAAAGCTACATGAGAAGGCTCACCCTCCCACGACTATCATTTATTCAAAGAGGCCTTTGGAGCTCCTTCACATGGATCTCTTTGGGCCTCCATCCTTCGATAGTCTTGGAGGTAGGAAGTATTGCTTGGTGATTGTGGATGACTACTCAAGGTACACGTGGGTGTATTTCTTCAAGTGGAAGAGCGAGACCCAACAAACCGTCATTGACTTTGCAAATGAAGCACAACGTCAACACAATGCAAAGATCTTGACAATAAGAAGTGACAACGGCACCGAGTTCAAGAACTACACCTTGGATGAGTTTCTTAGTGATGAGGGAATCAAGCATCAATATTCCGCACCGTACACCCCTCAACAAAACAGTGTTGCGGAGAGGAAGAACCGGACGTTGATGGATGCGGCAAGGACCATGATGGAGGAGTTCAAGTCTCCGTACAACTTTTGGGCCGAAGCCATCAACACCGCGTGTCATGCATCCAATCGGCTCTACCTCCGCAATGGCTTGAACAAGACTCCATATGAGATACTCACCGGTAACATGCCCAACCTCAAGTACTTCCAGGTATTCGGGTGTAAGTGTTTCATTCTCAAGAAAGGTGTTCGGTTGTCTAAATTTGAGGCTAGAGCTTATGAGGGCATATTTGTTGGCTATGCTACAAACTCTCATGCTTACCGTGTCCTCAATAAATCCACGGGACTTATTGAGGAGACGTGTAACGTGGAGTTTGATGGGAATAACGGCTCCCAAGTGTAGCAAAGTGGCACTTGTGATGTAGGTGATGAAATTCCTCCTCAAGCCATAAGAAGAATGGGGATTGGCTTTATCCTACCCATTGAGGAACCCCTTGTGGCCGAAGGAGAAGGACAAAGCTCCACTCAAGTGGAGCCATCACCAACCCAAGGCCCACATGCTTCCGAAGTACAACATGAAGGCCCTCATCCTCAAGAACATGACCAAGGGAAAGATTACGCTCAAGACAGTGTTGACACATCAAGTGATGCCCAAGGTCATGTTCTCTCCTCTGAGCAAGTTCAAGAACAAGAACAAGCCCAAGACGACGCTCAAGATGATCAAGTGACCACTCCTCGTCTCACCCCCGAGGAGGAAATAGAGCGTCGTGCCGCCAAGGTTGCTTCCAAGCTCTCCACCAAGGATCATCTCATGACGAATGTGCTTGGAAGCTTAAGAAAGGGGGTAAGCACTCGTAGACAATTAGCAAACTATTGTGAGCATCACATGTTTGTCTCTTGTGTGGAACCCCACAAGGTCTATGAAGCGCTAGAAGATCCGGATTAGCTCAATGCCATGCATGAAGAACTCAACAACTTCGAGCGCAACAAAGTGTGGAGATTGGTGCCAAGACCAACCGGGAATCACAATGTGATAGGAACCAAGTGGATATTTAAGAACAAGAAAGATGCCCATGGGATTATCATTCGCAACAAGGCTCGTTTGGTAGCACAAGGCTACTCCCAAGTCGAGGGTATCGACTACGGTGAAACCTTTGCTCCTGTTGCTCGTCTTGAATGCATTCGCATGTAGATTGCATATGCTTCTCATCATAACTTTAAGTTACAACAAATGGATGTGAAGAGTGCTTTTCTTGATGGTCCTATTAATGAATTGGTTTACGTCAAGCAACCCCCCGGGTTCGAGGATCCCTACTTTCCCGATCATGTGTATCAACTTGATAAGGCACTCTATGGCCTTAAACAAGCCCCACGTGCGTGGTATGACCACCTTACCGAGTTGTTACAAGACCGTGGTTTTGAAGTTGGGCTAATCGACCCCACTCTTTTTACTAAGAAGGTCAAAGGGGAGTTGTTTGTGTGCCAATTATATGTTGATGATATTATCTTTGGTTCTCCTACAAAGCTTTCAATGAGGAATTTGCCGCTCTCATGACCTCAAAGTTCGAGATGTCCTCCATGGGAGAATTGAAGTTCTTTCTAGGGTTCAAAGTGAAGCAAAGAAGAGAAGGAACCTTCATCAATCAATCCAAATACACTCAAGACATGCTCAAGAGATTCAAGCTAAGTGACGTCAAGCCGGCTTCCACTCCAATGCCCACCAAGTGCCAACTTGACTTAGATCCCAATGGTAAAGTGGTGGATCAAAAGGTATATCACTCCATGATTGGATCCTTTCTTTACCTTTGTGCATCTAGACCGGACATCATGTTGAGTGTGGGAATTTGTGCACGGTTTCAAGCCGCACCGAAGGAAAGTCACTATGTGGCGGTCAAACGAATCTTTCGATATTTGGCTCATACCCCAAACTTTGGCTTATGGTACCCAAGAGGATCGAACTTCAAGCTTGTAGGGTACTCGGATTCCGATTGGGCGGGAGACAATGTGGATAGGAAGTCCACTTCCGGAGGGTGCCAATTCCTTGGTTGCTCTTTGGTGAGTTGGTCTTCCAAAAAGCAAAGTTGTGTGTCTCTATCGTCCACTTAGGCGGAGTATGTTGCCGCCGGTAGTTGTTGTGCACAACTCCTATGGATGAGGCAAACTTTAAAGGATTATGGTGTCACTTGTGACAAAGTGCCTCTTTGGTGTGACAATGAAAGTGCCATCAAGATCTCTCTCAACCCGGTGCAACACTTCAAGACGAAGCATATTGAGATTCGGTATCACTTCATCTGGGATCACATTAGGCGAGGAGAGATCGAGCTCAACTATGTCAACACTCATGACAATCTTGCATATATTTTCATGAAGCCCTTGGATGAAGCAAGATTTCACGAGTTAAGGCATGAGCTAAATATCATTGATTCGAGCAATGTGGCTTGAACCCTTGCACACCCCACCACGCTCAATTTGTTGTCTAGTTTAGGTGTAGGCATGGCCATAGGGGGAGTGTTGTTCTCTCAATGAACTCTCCCTCCCCCCATTATGCATAAATTGATCAAGTCTTTCACTTTAGCCATTGTTGATGGTACTTGTGTTTCAAAGACGAGTTTTGGTCATGGGCCCAAGGTTAAAATCTTCGCGGCGCCATACCTCTTGACTCAAACATAGGTGGCCTTGGCCACCGCCCTCTTTTGAAGAGGTGTGTCTTGGTCGTTTGCCGGTGTGCTCTCTTTTCTAGCCGTTTTGTTCAAGCAAAAGCCATGTTGTTAGGTTGCCGTGGCGTGCTGGGCGGTACTACCGCTGGTGGTGCGCGGTACTACCGCTCATAAGCGGTACTACCGCCCCCAGCACGGTACTACCGCTGAGGGACGGGACCAGGGGGTTATATCGGGGCAGTGGGAGGTTTCTTCTCCCCCATACCCATTCGCTTCGCCCCCTCTTTCCTCTTCCTCTCTCCAGCCTCAACTTGCCGCGGGAGGGCTTCGGCGGATCTCCGTCTCCGGGGTGTCCCTCTCCATTTCCTTTGGTGGGGTCGATCCCCACCCTGTTCTCTTACCATGGATGCCGGTATTGCCCCCGTTCCTTCTCTCCTTTTGTCTCGTTTTCAGATCTTGTTTCTTAAGGGCAATGGTGGTAGCATCTCTAAATTTTTGGCTAAATCTAGGCTTGAGTTGGTTGGAGAAGGAAACTAGACTATCTCGATTAGAGTTTGGTAGGAATATTTTTGAATTTGGCAGGCCGGTAGTGCCGGATTTGACCACGGTAGTACGAAACCGCTGTTTCTCCGCCTCGTGCTGTACGAAACTGCTGTTTCTCCGCCTTGAGCAGTACTACCGCTCTCGTTGGAGCGGTACTACCGCTTGACCTCGAGCGATACTACCGCTCTCTTTGGGGCGGTACTACCGCGGGCATGTCATGGTACTACCACTGCATGCCAAATTCCATCATATTCCTGCCTTACCTTGATCCTTTTGTTGTGTTTGTTGGCTTATGCTCGTTCTTTCTGGTTGTTTTGCGTGTTCTTGTGTTTGGCTCCAGGTGATGATCATTCTAAGCATCAAGCTCGCCGTATCAACCCCGGGCGTGCTACATCAAAATGCTACCACACCTCTGAGCCAGCCGGTGGTTCCTCTAGCACCCAACCGCCTCCAGCAAGTGCATCCGCAAGTGTTCCTCCACCTCCTTAGCACACGAAGAGATCCGCCAACAAGCCAAAAGGGAAGACTATGACTGAGATGACCAACAAGGAGTTTTGGGAAAAGCGTCGCTGCAATCCCTATGAGGTGGACCAAGAACCCACTTTGGTCAACCGCCCGTTCTGGAACCGATTTCAGTTTGCCATCTACTTTGATGTGATCAAGGCCAAGAAGAATCTCTTTGTTGATGTTCTCTCCATTGACACTGATGCCATGGAGAAGGACCCGGAGTACATTGGCGAAGCCCTTCATATGTGCACTCAGCTGAACATTCTCAGGATCATGCAATTCAACAAGGATTTCGATGCAGATTTGGTGGCTCAATTCTATGCCACCATCCATCTTGGGACAGATGTCGACAGAACTCTGACATGGATGACCAATGGCAAGCTGCTTTCCGTCAAGTGGAAGGCTTTCATGGAGTTACTTGATGTGGTGGATCATGGGCTTCAGACTCCTGTCGGTTTCCGCCCTCACCACAATGCTACGTCCACCCACAAGCAAGCCCTTTGTCCCTACTGTACTATGAAAGTTCACCCAGTGACTGAGAAGAAAACCTATGAGCTATCTCCGTATCTGGATATTCTTCATCGCATCTTTTGTGAGACTCTCTTCCCTCGGATCGGGAATCTGGATATGGTCCACTCTTACCTCGTGGACATGCTCCTTTTCTGTCAGCATGAGAAGGAAGCCAGCACTGGAGAGAGCCTGGATATTTAGCATGTCATGTGGTCTGAACTTCTCTCTGCCGTGTCTAAGCGCAAGTGCCCGATATATGGTCCATTCATCATGATGCTCATTGAGAGGGCCTGGCCACAGATCTATCCCCGAGTGTTGCTGGAAACTGGAGACTTGGTTTCCCATGAGATCAAGCGTCTGAGGAAGAAGGACAATTGGGTCACCCCAGCACCTCAATCCGGGGGTCCGTCTGCTGCTGCTGCTGCCATGGAGACCGAGGGTGGGGCAGCCACTGATGATCACGAGGAGGATATTGGGCCCTCGTGGGCAAAGAAGCTTAAAAACAAGTTGAAGAAGATTTTCTACATGGAGTCTCATGGTCAGTACATGACTCATGTGGCGGAGAAGCATGCCAGGGTGCGCCACAAGGACCTCATGCGTCAGATGGGAGCGATAGTTGCCAATGGATCTGAGGGTCAGATCACTGAAGAGGAGGAGTGGATTCATCAGCACTGCCCTTGGACCGACTCCGACGCCGAGCAGTTTTTAACCAACGACGGAGATGCATACGATCACGCTGAGATATGATGATTCGAGATCCTCAGCTTGCCATCACCTGGATTCATAGCGTCGCTCTTTTCCTTTTTTTGGTGTCTCGCTGCCAAAGGGGGAGAGAGTGTAGGGATTTGTGTTGCCATGCTTTGAGTTTGTCGTCTTGTGTTTTCTTCTGTGTTCTCTCGGTGTCTTTGTTTGGTTTGGTTTGGTGCTCGTGAGACCTAAGTACTAGACATATGGTGTGAGACATATGCTCCCTATCGCTACCTTATTACTTATGTCTATTCAGTACTGTAGTTTATTATGAGTTGCATGCTTATCCTGTTTTATACTCTTTTCTCATATATCTTGTGCTCAGTATTGTTGGACCATAAAATATAGGGGAGTGTTGATCCGGATGTGTGTGTCTTGCTTTCTGATTGCTCCTCTAACTAGGTGCACACATTCTGGGTGAGCCCGTCTATATTTTGTAGTTCTTAGTTTTCTTACTTTTATTTCCTTTCCTTGCGCAAATCCCTAGTTGTCATCAATCCACCAAAAAGGGGGAGATTGTTACGACATATCTCTCTCAAGGTAGTTTTGGTGATTAATGACAACATGTTTGCGGACTAATCATGTGCTTTGAATAATTCCTAGATTCACCCCTGGCATGAGACGTTTTCTTCCCTTCGGAGTGTCTTTCAAGACGGTGTAGCTCTTTCGTTTCTCTCTCGGTGGACTAGTTGCGTAGAGGGCACCGTACTATCAAGAGGGGGTCCGCTGGGGTATTGCATGGGTGGAATCAACACGTACACATCAGCTTCTCACCCTCCGAGATTTTCCATTCCATTGAAGAGATCTCTCCGCTTTTCTTTATCTTGTCTGGGTCCCAGCGGTAGTATCGTGCAACCCAGCCGTAGTACCACTGAGGAGCCACAAGAGGCAGTACCGCTCCACAGCGGTAGTACCGCCCGTGACTCCACAGCAGTAGTACCGCTGGGGTGCCTGGCACCACCGCCTCATCCTCAGCCTCTTTGGAGAGATTCTCTCTCTCTCTCTCTCTCTTCTGTGTCCCAGCAGTAGTACCGCACTACCAGCAGCAGTACGGCCGAAGGATCACAAGCGGCAGTTCCGCTCCACAGCGGTAGTACCGCCCATGACCCCGCTGCCATAGTACCGCTGTGTTGTCTAGCTCCTACCGCCTCGACTCGAGGGGTCTTTTTCTCGTGTCGGGTTTTGCGGCACTAGTTGCGGTTGTAGAGGCGGTAATACCGTTTCAGGAGCGGTAGTACCACGTTGGGTCCTATTCCCTACTAGTCTCTTCTGCGCGGTAGTGCCGCTGGCTGGAGCGGCAGTACCACTGACCTAGCGGTAGTACCACCCCCTCTTAGCAGTAGTTCCGCCCTGTGCGGGGCTGGTTGGTGAGGGGCAACGGTTGGATTGTTGCCCCCACTATAAAAAGGGGTCCCCTTCTTCCCTTTGACCTACCTCTTCCCCCTCAAGCTCCATTTATTGCTCAAGCTCCATTAAATACTCCAAGCTCCATTTTCGCCTGATCTATCTCTCTAGCCAATCAAACTTGTTGATTTGCTCGGGAGTGGTTGAGAAGGCCCCGGTCTACACTTCCACCAAGGGATTTTCAATTCCCCCACTCATCCCTAGCGGATCTTGTTACTCTTGGGTGTTTGAGCACCCTAGACGGTTGAGGTCACCACGGAGCCATATTCCATTGTGGTGAAGCTTCGTGGTTTTGTTGGGAGCCTCCGATTAAGTTGTGAAGATTGCCCCAACCTTGTTTGTAAAGGTTCGGTTGCCGCCTTCAAGGGCACCAATAGTGGAATGACGGCATCTCGCATTGTGTGAGGGCATGAGGAGAATACTGTGGCCCTAGTGGCTTCTTGGGGAGCATTGTGCCTCCACACCGCTCTAACGGAGACGTACTTCCCCTCAAAAGGAAGGAACTTCGGTAACACATCCTCGTCTTCACCGGATCCACTCTTGGTTATCTCTTACCTTTACTTGTGCAAGCTCTTTAGTGTTACTTCTCTTGCTTGCTTGTATGCTTGTTGTTATTGCATCATACAGGTTGCTCACCTTTTTGCACATCTAGACAACCTACTTTCATGCAAAGTTTAATTTGGTAAAGAAAAGTAAAAATTGGTAGTTGCCTATTCACCCCCCCTCTAGTCAACCATATCGATCCTTTCACTTGGCAGCCGCACACTAAACGGCCTCACCAACTAAAGCACCTGGCAGGTCGTTAAGACCATGGACGCTGTTGGACGAGTCTGGCGCAGCTATATGTAATTGATACAGGTTTGATGGCTATACCCCTATTACAATACAAGGGGCTCAACGCGCGCAAACAAGTGACAATTAGGCTCAACTTTACTCATTTTGAACTGTACATGGTCTATTTAGTATAACCTACCTTTTGCACGACAACTTTTCAATTAAGTTCCTTTCTTTTTCAGATGACCATCGTGCTACACCCGTCCAGAATACGGCACAACGGAGACACAGGCACAGACTTGCAGCAGGGACCCGTTCCAAGGATTCTTTTTAGATTAAGACCCTATGTAAACCTTTTTTAGTGTCTCTTGTTGATACACATCCCTCGGATTCTCAGTACAATTGAGAAGGATGCTGGTGTATTGGCATGTGGCCACGTCAGAATATTGCACGTACCTGGACACCAGGGGCTTATTTCAAAGGGCACTGTTTAGGCCCGGTTTACATCATAAAGACCGAATACCTTAGGGAGTGTTCGGCATCGCGAGTTTGGCCTTATATGCATCAGCTCCGAATCATGTCTTTGGTCAAATGTTGGGTTTGCCCGGCTCCTGTGTTTTGCTGCCTTACGTTCCGCTCTATCGGCTAAGGCGGCACTAGGAGAACTACTGCGATTGTGCCCTAGTTCATCCGGACGAGCACCTCAGTAGACAAAGCCAAAAACTGACTGTCATGATATAGTGTGATACTGGTCAACCACTCGATGACCTAGCGGAATCTTCGGGATTCCTCTGCCTTAGCAAAGGGCCGTTTCCCGGCCAGGCATGTATGCGCCCCGAATCCGGATGAGCGCGGAGCCACCAGGGGCTATATAGTAGACCCACTATCAAACTCCTTTGGCTAAGTGAAAGTGTTAATGCATCATAGTCCGATTGCCTAGTTCGCTGCGCTATCACCTCCTTAATGGACCAAGATTTTGGCTCAAGTGTGAACATGCGTCTTCTGCGAACACCCCCGCATTATATGCATGGGGGCTGAAGCCGACGATTGCCATCTTTCAGGTTATATACATATATACATAAACGGCCGCACAAGAGGCATCATAGTACTTTCGGGCAAAAGTATAAATACAACCTTGATAAATTCAATAAAACATTGTTCTTACACTGGGAATACATGTCACTTAAACATAATATTCTTCGAGCACTGAGCCTCTATCAAACGAGCGCCTTCAAGAACTTCTTCAAAGTAGTGCTCGGCGGCCACTCGGCCTATGGCCGAACCCTGTGCCGCAACAGTGGTGGCATCCATCTCCACCCAGTATGTTTTGACACGGGAAAGGGCCATCCGCGAGCACTCTATGCACTCCGACCTCTTTACAGCATCGATGCATGACACAGCTTCAAGGAATTGTTGCACTAAGCTAAAGTAGCTACTCGGCCTTGGCCCTCCCGGCCACAGGTAATCCACAACGGACCTCATGGCAAGTCCGGACAACCTAGGGAGCTCGGCCCAACCGGTCAATCGCTCATTCAGCAGCAGCGGACGGACTGGAGCATGAAACTGTGACCAGAACAGCTTTTCCACTTCGGGACCTTTCTGATCCTTGAAGTACTCGGCCGCATCAGCAGCACTTGCAGCCAAATCCATGTACGCGTCTGCAGAACTCCATAGCCGGTCCAGAGGAGCATACTTCGGATGTCCGAACTTAGTCCGCAACAAGAAGGGCTTCCCAGACACGATATCTGCAGCTTGATTCAGCTCCTCCTTCGTCGCTCTAATTTTGGAGCAGGCTTCCTTGGTAGCCACCTGGGCCTTCTCCAGGTCCGTCTCCTTCGCCCGGTTTTCCTCTTCAAGAAGCCGGTAACGGTCATGAGCATCTTTTAAATCCACGGCCATCTTGGCAATTTTTTCTTTGCTCTCACAATGTACGGCCTGTTCGGCCCTTAACTCTTCGGCCACCTGTAAAGCGGCCGCATTGCTACTCCTTGCTTGCTCCTTGGCTCGGGCAAGCTCCGCCCGAAGGGTCTCCACGGTGGCCGCTCCATCTGCAGTCACAACATATTAAAGATACTGGCATCATGCTGCTCTTATTATGTGACGATCACCAGAAAAATCACTCACCCTGTGCCTCATCAAGCCGCTTGTTGACAAGCACGATGTCGGCATCTGTCGCATCTAGTTGCCTCTTTAGTTCCGCAAACCCATCAGTTCGGCTAGCCACCGGAGCTTCAACCACCTGCACATAAAGGCGGTCTGGTTATTACCTGGGACTATGATCCTCCGTTTGCTGCCATTCTCGACGACAACCAGAGTCTCAGGGCCTACTATCTACATGGGCATACCTAACGTATGCGGTACTATTAAAGGCATACATTATTTTACGTACCTCGAAGCCTTTCAGCAGACTCATAAAAGCTTTGTGCAAACCGCTTCCGGCGCATGAAATCCTTTCAATTATCGTACCCATTAGCATACGATGTGCTTCCGAGACGAAAGCTTTCCCCAGAAGATCCTCTAGCGCGTCCGACCGCACATAGTACGTACCCTTGCCGTCGCTCTCCTCAGGAGACGGATATTGGGGATGCCGGGCAGCGAAAGGGTTACCCTCTGGCGATATTGGATCCGGAGATACCCTTCGCGATGACACTTCAAGGTCGCCCGCTTCTTGAGCTAGGGAGTCTGGGGGAGGCGTTTCGCTCTCCATCATCTCCGGAAGAAGATCCCCCGAAGATGAACTCTGTCGAGAAGGGCTGCGATCCGGACTACAATTTACAAGCATCGGTTATTGTCTTCGGAAGTAAGGTAGGATATCTTCACTATGAAGTACTTTTTGATTACTTACAGCTCGGTATAGGGCTGATACCCGCGCGGACATTGTGCGGCAAGAATACCCTCCGAGGCAGGACCTCTGGCGGAGATTTCTTCTCCCGTTTGGAAACCATAGTTTCCGGATCTTCAGAGGTAGTCCTCTTCCTTCCCCGGGGAGAGAGAATGTCAGATTCTTCCCCTTGGTTATCCTCCCTCGCGGAGTTGCTCATTCCCTCGATTTGAATAGGTAGCGATGGAGGCCCGCTTTCGCCCTCTTTATTCCACCCCTTCATCTTCCTTTGAAGGCACTAGACAAGGTGCTGGCTCGAGTATCTTTTCCAGCACCGGATTATCCAAGCCTTCAGGAAGGGGGCCGAACACCGGATCATCTTCGCCTTTGTTATCCAGTCCTGGTCAAAGAGCGATTCTTCAGAATGATGTCATGATAAATAAAAGGACAGTGTATTCGGCCAGGGGATTACTTACTTGTGCAGCGGGGCGGTTGCCGCTCAGGCCCACGTCCTCGGTAGTGTCCGTACAGTCTATTTTGGGTCCAAAGAACGATTTGTACATCTGCTCGTGCGTCATGCCGAGGAAATTCTGAATAGTGCATGGTCCTTCCGGGTTGGATTCCCAAATGCGGAGTGGCCGGCGTTTGCAAGGCTGGACTCGACGAACCAGCATAACTTGCATTACCATAACCAGACTGAAATCTCCCTCAAAGATATCTCGGATACGGCTCTGCAGTATTGGCACATCCTTGGCTGGACCCTAGCTCAGCCCCTGTTGATCCATGACATTAGTTGTGGTGGAGGGTCCGAGCGAAAGGTGGGGGCAGCTACCCACTTGGCACTTCGGGGAGCTGTGACGTAAAACCACTCCCGTTGCCACAATCCGGACACCTCTGGCAAGGAACCCTTTGGCCATGGAGCATTAGCAATTTTGCTTATTAGAGCACCTTTGCATGCTGCGTATTGCCCCTCGACCATCTTCGGCTTCACATCGAAGGTCTTGAGGCACAGGCCGAAGTGAGGGGTAATGCGGAGGAAGGCCTGACAAACGACAATAAATGACGAGATGTGAAGAAGGGAATCCGGCGCCAAATCGTGAAAATCTAGCCCGTAATAGAACATAAGACCCCTAACAAAGGGATCCAGAGCGAGGCCTAGTCCTCAAAGGAAGTGGGAAACAAACACAACGCTCTCGTTGGGTTCGGGAGTAGGGACGACCTGCCCTCGAGCGGGCAGCCTATGCAAAATTTCGGCAGTCAGATATCTGACCTCCCTCAACTTCTTGATGTCCTCCTCCGTGACGGAGGAACGCATCCACCAGCCTTGAAGGCTGGATCCGGACATGATTGAAGGTCCCAAGCACCCGACCTGGGCTTTGGGTGTTAGAACTCAAGGCGGGGGGAGGATTCGATTGAGCACGGGAGGGAAAAAAGAAAAAGCCTTGTCCCTTTATAAAGGGGATGAATATCAGGCGTCCTCCTCGTGGCCGTTCGAGACTTACCTAAGATCTAGGAGTCATACCAACAAGCTCGATTGGGTTACCCACGTCCGTATTGATGGGAATCCCGTAATAACGGGACACGATCTCTGCTTCGACAAGACGTGCCAAGGAAACCGCCCCGTGAAACACGCTGAGATAGGTTATGAAAAACGATTCGAATAAAGACATGGCTGTGGTGTGATGTCAGGCTACGGGGTACGTCAGCAGATTAGAAATGCGGAGTGGCCGGCGTTTGCAAGGCTGGACACGATCCTCGTGTTCAAAATCTTCTATGAAGTATTCGGGGGAGGAACCCGCCTTGCAATGCCGAAGACAATCTGCGCGCCGGACTCATCATCATTGAAGCCTAGTTCAGGGGCTACTGAGGGAGTCCTGGATTAGGGGGTATCCGGACAGCCGAATTATATCCATTGGTCGGACTGTTGGACTATGAAGATACAAGATTGAAGACTTCGTCCCGTGTCCGGATGGGACTCTCCTTGGCGTGGAAGGCAAGCTTGGAAATACGGATATGTAGATCTCCTTCCTTGTAACCGACTCTGTGTAACCCTAGCCCCCTTCGGTGCCTATATAAACCGGAGGGTTTAGTCCGTAGGACAACAGACAATCATACCATAGGCTAGCTTCTAGAGTTTAGCCTCTCTGATCTCGTGGTAGATCAACTCTTGTACTACTCATATTATCAAGAATAATCAAGCAGGACGTAGGGTTTTACCTCCATCAAGAGGGCCCGAACCTGGGTAAAACATCGTGTCCCCTACCTCCTATTACCATCCGCCTTAGACGCACAGTCCGGGACCCCCTACACGAGATCCGCCGGTTTTGACACCGACAACCGCCAAACCCTATTTCCACTGCCGCAACCATTTGTACCCATGAGATCCCATATTGGGGCCTTTTCTGGTGCTCCGTCGGAGGGGGAATCGATCATGGAGGGCTTCTACATCAACACCATAGCCTCTCCGATGATGTGTGAGTAGCTTACCACAGACCTTCGGGTCCATAGTTATTAGCTAGATGGCTTCTTCTCTCTCTTTGGATCTCAATACAAAGTTCTCCTCGATTCTCTTGGAGATGTATTCAATGTAATTCTTCTAGCGGTGTGTTTGTCAAGATCCGATGAATTGTGGTTTTATGATTAAGATTATCTATGAACAGTATTTGATTCTTCTCTAAAATCTTCTATGCATGATTTAAATATCTTTGCAAGTCTCTTCGAATTATCAGTTTGGTTTGGCCTACTAGATTGATCTTTCTTCCAATGGGAGAAGTGCTTAGCTTTGGGTTCAATCTTGCGCTGTCCTTTCCCAGTGACAGCAGGGGCAGCAAGGCACGTATTGTATTGTTGCCATCGAGGATAAAAAGATGGGGTTTATATCATATTGCTTGAGTTTATCCCTCTACATTATCTCATCTTGCCTAATGCGTTACTCTGTTCTTACAAACTTAATACTCTAGATGCATGCTGGATAGCCGTCGATGTGTGGAGTAATAATAGTAGATGCAGAATCATTTCGGTCTACTTGTTGCGGACGTGATTCCTATATACATGATCATGCCTATATATTCTCATAAGTATTCACTTTTCTATCAATTGCTCGACAGTAATTTGTTCACCCGTCGTAGAATTTGCTATCTTGAGAGAAGCCACTAGTGAAACCTATGGCCCCTGAGTCTATCTTAAATCATATTATTTTCACATCAACTTGCTATTTCTAGTACTGTTTATTTTGCAATCTTTATTTTCCAATCTATATCATAAAAACACCAAAAATATTTATCTTATTATCTCTAAAAGATCTCAATTTCGTAAGCGACCGTGAGGGGATTGACAACCCCTTTATCGCGTTGGTTGCGAGGTTCTTGTTTGTTTGTGCTGGTACTAGGTGACTTGCGCGTTACCTCCTACTGGATTGATACCTTGGTTCTCAAAACTGAGGGAAATACTTATGCTACTGTGATGCATCACCCTTTCCTCTTCAAGGGAAAACCAACGCATGCTCAAGTGGTAGCAAGAAGGATTTCTGGCGCCGTTACCGGGGAGGTTGCATCAAGTCGAGACATACCAAGTACCCATCACAAAACCTTATCCCTCGCATTAAATTATTTGCCATTTTCCTCTCATTTGCCTCTCGTTTTCCTCTCCCCCACTTCACCCTTGTCGTTTTATTCGCCCTCTTTTCCGCTTGCCTCTTTTCTGTTTGTATCTTTTCGCTTGCTTCTTGTGTATCCGTGTGTTAGATCGTTGGTTTTGCTATTATGGCTAGTCCTTTTGCTACTCCTTTGTCTCCTGAGTTTGAAGTTCTTCACTTCAAACAAAGACAAGGAGAAAATTAAAAGATGCTTAGTATAGGATGATGGAATCTTATCATAATTGCACCTTAGAGGTGAATTTTAGAATTTTACTTTGCATTTTTTATGTTGGACTAAATATGTCCCATAGACAACTCTTGGATTGCGTTGCCAAAGGAAATTTTATCGAAATTGATCACAGTATTGCACATGAAATCATAGAGGGAATAGTGGGAACACTACCTCTACAAAAGGGGCCACATGATAACCAGGAAGGGACACAAGTTTTTGAGAAGATTTGTGAAGTAACAATTTTTTTACAAAAGTCTCTCCAACCTCTTAAGAGTGTTAGCGGAAACCTTCACCGCATGAATATGTTGATTACCCTTTGTAATAAGTGGTTGGATTATTTAGATCTAAATATTTTCGAACATGAATGGAAACGTAACAAACCTTCTGGATTCGAGCTTGACTCCACTAAAAAGATTAAAACCAAAGATGATAATACCTAGATCTATTCTTGTTTTTATGCCTAGCTAGGGGCGTTAAACGATAGCGCTTGTTGGGAGGCAACCCAATTTTATTTTTATTTCTTGTTTTTTGTTCCTGTTTAGTAATAAATAATTCATCTAGCTTCTGTGTAGATGTGGTTTTATGCTTTTAATTAGTGTTTGTGCCAAGTAGAAACTTTGGGAAGACTTGGGGGAAATCTTTGCGATCTTGCTGTAAAAAATAGAAACTTTAGCGCTCACGAGATTTGCTGCCATTTTTTACTGGAGAGCGCGATTAGGTTGATTCTTTTTGAAGATGATTAATAGACAAATTCCTCACGTCCACCAATTTATTTCAGAATTGTTGGGGTTACAGAAGTATTTGAAACCTACAGATTACTACAGACTGTTCTGTTTTTGACAGATTCTGTTTTTCGTGTTTTGTTTGCTTATTTTGATTTATCTATCACTACAAAAAAATACACTTCCGTGATGATACGTGTTTGTCACAGTAGGTCGCATTTTCTGTCATGCATGTAGATCCATGAAAAATTTATGACAGAATCAAGATAGTCATACCTGTGCTGTCATAGAAGTGTTCCATGACATTGCCAAAATTATCATCACGGAAGTGTCCACTTCCATGACGATAAATCGCGCGTCACAGAAGTGCTTTATTCAAGGGTGACCGACACGTGGCATCCACCGTAACGGAACGCCAAGCTATCGGGTTGGTTTTTGGATCCGATAACCCGTTAACAGCCCCGACCAATGGGGATTTTCCACGTGTAAAATCATCATTGGCTGCACGAAACATGTGTCGGCTCACCGTTGGAACAGATGTCATCCGCTCATTGGACCGAAGGCGCCTATGATACGGCGACACATGGCACGGCCCAACAGAGGCCCATTCTTGTGAAAAGGCCGGCCTGTTTGACTTGGTCAAAAGGTGGCGGGTCGGCCCACGGAAAGCCTGTTAACGGCCTGTTCGCATGTAGCCCATTTACGGCCCGCTAACCCAGGTGCCGTTACGCCCTATCCAAATTAGGCCCAGTAGCGTCATCTGGGCCGTCCAATATGATTCAGCCCGTTTTAACTTCTGGCCCATGTGTGTCCCATGACTTCTTTCGGCCCATATGAGGACCTTTGTAACTCTTGGCCCATTAACGGCCCGTGGTGAAACTGGCCCGTAATGAACAGTGTATCACTTTATACCCATTAACGGCCCGTTATTCCATTGAGCCGTTTCCAGCCCAAGTTATCTTTCGGCCTTCTCAGGGCCCATTGATTCATGGGCTCATTTGCAGCATTCAGTTACATATGGCCCGTTACTGTCATTTTCTGCTTGTGGGCCAAATTCAGCCCGTCGTTACAGTCGGCCCGTTAATACGTTGGGCCGTTTTCATGTCAAAAAAACCCATTGGGCTGTTTTCATAGAGTTATCAAATACGGCCTATTAACGGCCCGTTATGGTCCACGAATAGTACGACCCATGATAGGTGAAATGATGATACACCCCGTAGAAGGCACATGGATCCTACGGCCCATATGAGGCCCATGGATAGTACGACCCGTAGAAGGCCCATGGATCATACGGCCCGTAGAAGGCCCATGGACCCTATAGCCCGTAGAAGGCCCATGGACCCTCAGGCCCGTATAGAAGGCCGATGGATCCTACGGCCGGACGAAGGCCCATGGATCATAGGGCCTGCAGGAGACCCATGGTTACAACAGTCCGTGTGTTGCCATGATTATTTTGGCCTAGTTACCAAAAATAGGCTATTGTGGCCACTAGAAAAAAACAGAAAAAGAACTGCAGTGACTACAAGCAAACAACTAAACAAGAAAATAAGGAAATAAATAAGCAAGCAATTAATGCTAGCCTATTACCGCTATTACACATATTACATCCACTGGGCATCAAAGTTCACCACCAGTGCAAATATAGGGAACAAAGCAACACATTACATACACTGGCCGTTAAAATTGGCCACCAGTGCAAATAAACACGGCAGCAAAACAAGAGCATAACTAAAACAACTTCAGAAGAGCTCAACAAACGTTATCCTGGGTATCCACCATGCTGGCAATAAGCTTAGCAAGCTGATTAGCTTTGTCCTGTTTGGCGCTAAAATCCTCCAATGCTTGTTGTTGCACCAGAAAGTATGCATCTGAATGCTCCAGGGACTTCCGCAGTCCTTCCGCTTCTTGTCGCAGCACAGGTGATCGATGTCTTTCAGCTTGTAGTTGAGACTCAAGAAACCGAACTGATTCAGATAGTGAGTTTGAATAGCTTGTGCAAGCGGTAGTGGCCAGTAACTCGAACACTAAACCAAGACAGGACTTTGGGGTTGTCTCGCTATCCTCAAGATAGTCTTCCTTAGCTGTTTTATCAGCTTTTTTGGAGACCAACAAGGATGTGTCACTATCCAGAACCTTATCTGCATTACTTCCTTTACCATTGCTTAATAAGGCACTCTTCCCCAATATTCTGTCAGCATTCTAAAAGAAGAAACAAGCAGACACATAACAACTTTAGCATGTACTAGTATATGAAACTCATTTCGGTGAACCAGTTCATTAGTTAGGTGGACAGGATTAAACTACCAAGTCTTCTATTGCCAAGTACTGGTACATAATAAAAGCATCAAACAAACATATATATATGTCCTATGGTCGCTGCATTGTCTTGCCAAATCAAAATAGAGACGCGGTTCAAATCATATGAGTTCAAGACAAAGCTGCAGTGAAAGAATACAAAGCGTGGGAAACTACACGACACAACAAGATTTCAGATGGGTACCATGGGTCTACATGTACAACAACACTATTGGCTCTGTTGTGATGCTAGTAATGTGCATGATATGAAAGTCAACTGCATACACAATTGAAATGGAAATCAACAGAGCTATTGATAAGAGCAAACCTGTTAAAGAAACATGCGTGAACATACCTGCTGTGCCATTGGAGTTTCGATTGGATCCTTCAATTTAAAAATAAGTTTGTATAAGTAAATACAGTGATACAAGAGCAAAGCAATCATAGTTAAAAAAGGCGCGCCTAAGCGAGCGCCTAAGCGCGCCTAGGCTCTAGGCGTTGGCAAAATGCATTGCGCATAACTACGCATAATCTGTGCATAACTGCACATAAGGATGCGCTTTGGTCAGTAAAGCGCAAGGCGATGGTAAAACGCACAATTAACGCCTAGCGCTTTTTTGAACTATGATAGCAATGGAATCTTAAATTAGAACAGTTGTTCTTCAGGTTTAGGCACTTGTTCTACATGAATAGATTACAGTAAGACGCAAGAATATAATACTTAAAACAGAAAATGAGCTCATAGACCTTACCACATTCTTGGTTTGGGACCAGTACAGAACAAGGCGTTCCCAGTCATCGTCCAGTAAATGTGTCTCAGGAGAACGTAAGGGAATTTGATGAGTTTGTTTGCCGGTGAAGTACGTTTTCTTCAGGTAATTCTGATACTGCCACCAAGCATTCTTGAAGATAGCAGAGGTATTAGCATAGGTTACCTCATCCCGAGTTTCCAAATCGGTCCTTCTCTATAGAGAAAAATGGGAAAATTTGATGTATTATAACCATCATGGAGGTAGGATGTATGGGACGAAGCAAAGTAATTGCCGTGAATAACATTACTTACATATAACCCCTGGACAAACACCTACAACTGGCATTTTCCTTCATCTTCAGTATAATATTTCCAAGATGGGAAGATACACACATACGTTTTAACAACATCAAATGCGATAGATGCTAAACTACGACTAGCTGGTTGTGCTTCCTCCACAGCAATATGCGTACTAACTGGTGGAGTTGGTGTTCGCCGTGATAGTACTGGCCCTTTGGGCACTGGAGCTGCCTTACTAACTGCTCTTGTTTGGGAGCTCTATGGTGGAGATGGTGTTGTGTCAATAGGAACTGGGTTACTATCGGCTGGGGTTGGGATTAGATTGGGTGAAGCTGGTTCTCTGTCCATCGCAGTAGGGGTACAATCTGCGAGAGTTTGGGTTATGTGTGGTAGGGCTGGTTCTTGTGCATGTACAACCGGGGTGCTATCTCCACCAAGAGGTAGCACTTTTTTATTTGAAGACCGTGTTTTTAGTCTGCTAGATACTGGCATCACCCGCTCCAATTCAAATGGCTAATAAACAGGAAACATAGTTGAATGTACAGACATTGTATGAGAGATAGATGCAGTAGATAGTGTGGAAAAAAGAGGGCATGAAACAGTTGACATGTATATTGTTTAACTAAAACGGATAGTATGACATAATTTCACATATATGATGTCTATCTACACTAGATAGCATAGCATAACATAATTCAAAGATATGATGACTAACTAAACAGGATCGCATGACATAATTCGCCTACATGTTATCTAAGTAATCATGATCACATCATTTAATTCACATATGTGATTTATATGCTAAACAGAGGGCATTCGATATGATGTCTGAACTAAGAACATGGTGTTGAATATTGTGTATATGATGTCTAAACTATGCAATGCAAGACACCGTATGCATTATATGAGCAGTATAACCGTGCCAAGTTAGAGCATACACCTCAGTGGGGGAATAGGACTGGTCATCTGTCTCTGAATCCATCTCCGAGGAGCTATCGGGACCCAACAAGAGATCTGCTTTGACAGGTAGCACTGTCTGCTCTGAAGGCCTTGTTTTCACTCCAGATTTTTCCATCTCCCACCCAAATGGCTGATTCACAGGAAGAGTAGTTTAATGTACAAACATTGTCGACAAATGGAAATGTAATGAAGATAAGGATGGGCAAGATATCATTCAAATATATGATGCCTGGTTAAACAGGATGGCATTGCACATTTCACATATATTATGGCTGGCTAAAAGACATGAGACTGCATAATTCCCATATATGATATAGAAACTAAAGACGTGGCATTAAAGAACATGTCTAAACTAAGAAGATGACATATATGATGTCAAAAGTAGGCACTGCAAGGCAACATATGCATGATATGACTAACATAATCATGCCAAGGTAGAGCAAACACCTTGGGGGGTAAATAGGAGTGGTCAGTGGCGTCTGAATCTGCCTCAGAATAGATATCTTCCTCTGGATTACAATCTGGAGAGTGGTGGGGAGGGTTTTCCATGGAACCCACCATGGAGCGATGTATGCAGGACATTGTATTGCCGCGCAAAACTCTTCTCTTTTTCTCTACATGTTCAGCATGATTGTGTACAATATCTGACATGCATACGAAAAAATATGGTTAGATTATGTAAGGAGAGCATGCAGAAATTTAGAGTGATGGTAACAACCAGTGGATCGACGTTTTTCCATTAAACCAAAATAACCCTAATGGATCGACGTGAATGTATAGTAATAAGTGATGCAACAAGTGTACAACCTCTTTGTCGTAGCCGTATCGACCTCAGCATCATTTGGTTGGTCGCTAAAGCAGTTGAGGCAGAGGTGGTTGTCGGAGGTGTGGAGGAAGATCTGAGGAATCTATAGACGGCGTCCAGGGCACTGCTATGTTGTGATGGATTGTTCTGTCATTGGAGCAGCTCCGGTGAGCCGTAAGACGTCAAGGATGAAGCAGCACAAGACAGACATCGTCAATCTCAAGTGGGATTCTAATAGCATGTCCAATAGATGATGTAAAATGGATGTAAAATTAACATCACCAAAAACCACCTAACTACAACAGATGAGGTAAAAACTGTTGACTCTGAACTTAACTATCGAAACTGAAATTTACTATGGAATCTGAATGCTACTGTCCAAACTGGACGCAATGGTAGAAGAGAGGCACTTGCATGTAGTTTAGGGAGGGCCTACAGTTCATCTTCAACCTGCAACCCCCTGAGCCGCCAGCCACCACCGGCCGAACCGCCGGCCCCAGCGCCGCCTCGCCGCCCCGAAACAACTCGCCACCGCCGCCCCAGCCAGCCCTCTAGCCCCCCCGCCCCACCCTGAACTCTAAGATATACAGTGGGGTACCTCTCCAGTGAGTCCCCGTCCCCGCTGCGGGTGGTTCTTCCTTAACTCCGGCGAGCCCCCCCCCCCCCAACCCCTGAAAATCAACTGACCCAAAACTCGATTCAGTCGACTGAAGTGTGGCTTAATCGGAGCGGAGCAGCAGCACGAGCGATGGGGTGAGCAGCAGCAGCAGCTGGGCAAGCGAGCGATCGAGCGAGAGCTGGAGCAGCAGCAGCGCGAGCAAGAGCCGGAGCAGCAGTAGCAGATCCGGCTGGTATGGCCGCCGCCGCCGAAGGGGCCTCGCACTGGGGGAGAGTGTAAGTGCATCTAGTGCCACCCCTAGTTGGTTTTGGAGTATTGACGACAAACCTGGTTGAGGGACTAATGTGTTTGTGAGAATTGCAGGATAACACAGGTAGAAGTCCCTCATTGATTCGGTTTTCCTATCAGAGATGACCCCTAAAAATGAATGAAGACATTGAAGTCAAAGGTGTGATGTGAAAACATTCACATTGAAGACTATGACAAGAGAAGACATCGTGCGAAGACTATGGAGCACGAAGACTTAGTTGTTTCGTCGTTCTTTTTCTTCTTCGTTGAGTCATAGGAACCACCGTACTGTTAAGTGGGTCCAAGAGAACCAGTCAGAATGACTGAAGTGATGCTTAACCAAAATCCTATATCTTTGAGCGAAGTCTATGGGAGCAAATCTTGTCCAGAATTGGATAAGTCAGCTTTGCTTGTAGTCCAAGTAAAGTTGCCGTGTGTGTTTGAAATCTGACCGTTGGAACACGTGTCAGTTCCTTAGTGACCCAGGGTCATTTCAGACAAATCAGGCCGGGTTGCCTAGTGGCTATAAATAGCCCACCCCCTACAACCATAAATGGTTGGCTGCTCAGAGTTAGTGTACGGCTTTTGTCGTTTGAGAGCAACCCACCTCGAAGCCTTTGAGAGAGAATTCCTTGTGAGGATAAAGCCCTAAACACCCAGAGCCAAAGAGTGTTAGGCATCACTTAAGTCTTCCTGTCCGTGTGATCTGAAGACTTATTACACTTGAGGACTGTGAATCCTCTAGTCAGTTAGGCGTCGCGTTCTGAGCATCCAAGAGTCATTGTGGATCGCCGGTGAACGAAGTCTGTGAAGGTTTGGAAGTCAGCCTTGAAGACTTACGAGAGTGATTGGGCGAGGACTGAGTGTCCTTAGCTGAAGGGGAATAAGGTGAAGACACGGTGTTCTGAGTTGAATCTTAGCCTCCCTAACCAGACATACAGTTGTCACGGTAGCTGGAACCGGTCCAACAAATCATTTTCTTCAACGAGTCACTGGTTCTATCCTTCCCATCTCTTTATTTACAATTGGTCCTTGTGAAGTCATTGTCTGTTTGCATTATCTTTTGTCTTCACTGAGTGACTGCTTGTTCTAATTGGCTTCATAATATCTTCCTATTTGATCTATACTGCCTAGCTGCCATTAGTTGTTGTGCTTTCACTTCATTGAATACCTGACTATGGCTTGCTTAGTGTAGTCTACCTTCCACTGCATGGTAATAGGTTTATTTCTATCGTTTGTCTTCGAAACTCCCATGTGTTGAAGAGTTTCTAAAAAATCTCCTATTCACCCCCCCTCTAGTCGATCACTAACACTTTCAATTGGTATCAGAGCAAGGTACTCCCTTGTTCTGTGTGATTCGGTTTAACCACCTGGAGTTTTAGCTATGTCGACTGCAGGGATAATCAAAGTCTCTGCTGCGTGCCCAGTCTTCGATGGAACTGAATATCCCTACTAGAAGAATAATATGCGCATGCATCTTGAAGCCATTGATGTCGACCAATGGTATGTCGTCAAGAATGGCATTCCCAAGGCTGGTAAAGGTGTCACCGCTGCTGATGTCAAGAAGTTCGTTCAACTGGACTCCACTGCCAAGAACATCATCTGTGGTCATCTGACCAAAGGACAGTATGGCTGTGTGAGTGCTTTGGAAACATCTAAGCTAGTCTGGGACTGACTCTCCAAGGTCAACGAAGGCGTCTCAACCCAGAGAGATCAAAGAATCAGTGTCCTTCGCAACCTCTTCAACTTCTTCAAGAGAAACGACAATGAGAATGTTCAGCCCACATTTGATTGACTCACTGACATCACAAATGAACTTCATGCCCTTGGCGCTACTGAGATCACCAAGCATGAAGTTGTCAAGACACTCCTGAGATCACTTGACAGCTTGTTTGACACCCTAGCCCTGATGATCCAAGAACGTCCTGACTTCAAGACACTCGATCCGTCTGACATACTTGAAAGGCTCAACACACATGAGTTTTAGCTTTCTGAGAAAATAGACATCTACGGTCCCAACTATGGGCGAACTCGTGCCCTGAAGGCAAAAGTTGTCTCCTCATTTGAAGAAGAATCTGACAGCAGTTTTGATGATCCTGAGGACATTGGAAAGGAGCTTGCTATGCTTGTGAAGAAGTTCCCAAAATTCACCAAGAAGAAAGGCTTCAGAAAGTCTTCACGGTCAAGCTCAAGGAATGATGAAGCTTCTGCTCATGACTACAAGAAGAGAACATGCCACAAGTGCAAGAAACCTGGCCACTACGTCTCTAAGTGTCCACAGTGGGACAATGAGAACAACAAGAAGAAGAAGAGCAAGGAGTATGATTCTGACAACAAGAAGAAGCAGAAATACTCAAAGTCTTGTTCCAAGTCTTCCTCAAAGTCTTCATCACACAAGAAGAGCTCATCTGGCAAGGCTCGTGTGTTCGTTGGCAAGGAAATGGATTCAGAGGAGGAGTCCGCTTCTGAGGAGGCGGAGGCGGAGTCTGAGGAGGAGTCCGATTCTGGCGTTGCAAGTCTGGCTACAACATATGTTGCCAAGTCCATCTTCAACACTGAAGACAATGGCTTCATCACCGACGCCGATGCATATGACAAGGACTACTCCGCTCCCACCTACTGCTTTATGGCACGTGGTGCCAAGGTAAACACACGCACTACTCACTATCAAACATCCAGTGAAGATGACTCCGATTTTGGTTCCAAACCCAGCTACAAAACACTTGCTAAAATTTCAACTGAACAACAGAAAGCTACGGAACATATTCAAAAACAGTTAGACAAAAGCGATGACCTCTTAGACGCTGAAATGACTCGATCTCAGTCCTTAATTAAAGACATAAAAAATCTTCATGTTAAGTATGAGGAACTTGAAAGTCGTCATGAAACGCTCTCAACAACTCATGAAAAGCTCTCCTATGATTATATTCAAAGGAAGCAAGATCTTGAGAAATTAAGAGCGGCTCATGAAGATCTTCAAAAGGAAAACGAGTCACTTCATGCCAAACAGATCAGTTGCTACTTCTGTTGCCGGATGTTCTACTGCTGCTACTATTGCAATATCTTGAACTGTTGATGTGGCAACTAACCCCTCTGCTGAGGATACCACTGCTATTGTTGATGAAAATGCTAGGTTGAAGACATTGCTTGAAACAGGGATGTACAAAAGTCTCAAAGGGCATCAGACACTACGTGATGTCCTCAAAAGGCAGATCCTGAACCAAAACCCTAGGAAAGAGGGTCTTGGGTTCGAAAGGAAAATGAATGCTGATGGCTCTTACTAGAAACCTGAGCAGTACACCAAAACCACATGGGTTGCTGCAAAGGAACCTTCAGTGGATCTATCCACCCTATCTGGCTTCACTTGTGCTAATCCCATTGTTATTGATGAATCCTTTGATACAAACTATAATCTGTTTAAGAATCAGAATGGTGAAGTATTTGCCAGGTATATTGGTACTAACTGCAGGAATGGGCCACCTATGAAGAAAATCTGGGTGCCGAAAAAGTGGTTGGAGAATCTTCCTCTGAATGTCGTCATGACACCACAGGTGAAGAAGACAAACCCCAGACCACAGGCTTCATATGGTCCAAAGGCTTCATACAGACAAAGGACTCACCTGAGTCGCACTAACGCAAATGTTTTGCAGGGAAATCATACTCAGGCCTATGAATATGAGCGCGTTTCATCAAACCGCCATGTTCATAAGACCAAGAACTACTCCGCTTATTCTTATGAGTACTATTGTCCACCTGCAAGACTATTTGCTAGGGCTCCAAAGCCAAAGTTCTCAGATGCTGCACTTAGAGTCATTGCTTCGAAGCCACCCTTGAAGATGTGGGTGGCTAAGAAAGCTTAACTCTCTTTTGCAGGGAAGGGTCTCTAGCCGAAAATCAAATTCGTCTAAAGCTATTGCTGTGGACCTTAAAAATCTTGTAGGGCGCAAGATCAAATTCCCAAATGGTCTTATTATGTATTTTGTTCCTGAGTCGCTTGCTACTTGCCCTATCAGTCCTAACCTCGATCTAAGCTTTCATAATCCACTTGCTCATCAAATGTGTATGCTTCACAATTCTCTTCGTGAAGCCTATCGCCCTAACTGCACTGTAGGGTATGACACAAACTGCTTCAGAATGGATTATTGATAGTAGGTGTACTAATCACATGACTGGCAAGCGAAGTCTTCTCATGGACTCAACTTTACGTCCATCTGACAAGAGTCACATCACAATTGCTGATACTGGTAAAAGCAAGGTATTGGGTCTAGGTAGAGTTGCAATCTCGAGGGATCAACACATGGATAAAGTAATGCTTGTTGAATCCCTTGGTTTCAACTTAATGTCTGTCTCAATGCCTTGCGATTTAAACATGATTGTGATATTTGGAAAATATCGTTGCCTTGTTCTAATGGAATCTGACAAGTCTCTAGTCTTTGAAGGGTATCAGAAAGATGATTTTTACGTGGTAGATTTCTCAGCAGGACCACAGCTTACCGTATGTCTTCTAGCAAATGCTTCAGAATGCTGGCTCTAGCATCGGAGGCTAGGGCATGCTGGCATGAGGAACTTGCACACTCTTGCAAAGAAGAAGCATGTCATAGGCATCAAGGGCGTCAAGTTCAAGAAGGATCACTTATGCAGTTCCTGTAAAGCAGGAAAGATGAAAAGGGCCAAGCATCCCTCGAAGACAATCATGACAATGACTCAACCCTTCGAACTGCTCCACATGGACCTCTTCGGTCCCACTCATTACTCAACTCTTACTACTACTGCTTGTCTCTATGGCTTTGTCATTGTTGATGATTATTCAAGATATACTTGGGTGCATATATTCCTCTACAAGACTGAAGTGCAGGATGTCTTCAGACGCTTCGCCAATCGAGCCATGAACAACTATGGCGTCAAGATCAAGCACATCATAAGTGACAATGGCACTGAATTCAAGAACACTGGCCTCGAAACTTATCCTGATACTTTGGGAATCACTCATGAATTCTCAGCTCCGTACACGCCACAGCAGGATGGTGTCATGGAACGCAAGAACAAAACACTTATTGAGATGGCCCGGACGATGTTCGATGAATACAAGACTCCAAGAAAGTTCTGGCCTGAAGCCACTGATACTGCATGCCATATCATCAACCGTGTTTATCTTCACAAGCTTCTGAACAAGGCATCCTATGAGCTCCTTACTGGCAAGAAGCCAAATGTCAGTTACTTCAGAGTATTTGGTGCCAAGTGCTGGATCAAGGATCCACATCACGCTTCAAAATTTGCACCGAAAGCACATGAAGGTTTTATGCTTGGATATGGAAAGGATTCGCACTCCTACAGAGTCTTCAACCTCTTTCACTATAAAGTGGTTGAAACTGTGGATGTGCGGTTCGATGAGACTAACGGCTCGCAAAGAGAGCACCTGCCAAATGTGCTAGATGAAGTTCCATCCAGTGAAACTATCAAACTCATGGGAACTGGAGAAATCATACCGTCTAAAGCTCAGCCTGAAGAGGAACTCATCATCTATGCACCAGATCAACCTGAAGAAAATGCTCAGCCTGATGACAATCCTTCTAACGATGACAATGATCAGCAAGAGCAAATTCTTCGTCCTGTTCATCTCGTGTTGCAAATGAAGTACAGATCGAGAGAAGAGTTGATAGCATCAATGCACCAGGTCCACTCACTCGTTCAAGGGCAACACAGCTAGCAAATTCTATGGGCACTTCGCATTCGTCTCAATATCTGAACCCTAGAAAGTTGATGAAGCTTTCATGGAACCTGAATGGATTCAAGCTATGCAAGAAGAGCTTCAACAGTTTGAGTTGAATAATGTATGGGAAATGGTTAAGCGTCCTGATCCTCGTAAGCACAATATAATAGGCACTAAATGGATATATCGCAACAAGCAAGATGAGCATGGTAAAGTTGTCAGATACAAAGCTCGTCTCGGTTCTCAAGGATACACTCAAGTTGAAGGAATTGACTTCGGTGAAGCATTTGCTCCTGTGGCTAGGCTTGAAGCTATACACATACTGCTGGCCTAAGCAAATCATCATAACATTCTTCTATATCAAATGGATGTGAAGAGCACTTTCCTCAATGGCAAGATTCAAGAAGTGTATGTTGCACAACCACCTAGCTTTGAAGATCCAAAACATCCTAACATGGTCTACAAGCTCAACAAGGCACTGTATGACCTTAAACAAGCCCCTCGAGCATGGTATGACACACTCAAAGACTTCCTGAAGAGAAAAGGCTTCAAACCTGGTTCCCTGGATCCCACTCTCTTCATGAAGACATATGATGGAGAACTGTTTGTGTGCGAAACATATGTGGATGACATTATCTTCGGCTGCACTAACCAGAAATACAGTGAAGAGTTTGGATATATGATGCAAGAGCAATATCAAATGTCCATGATGGGTGAGCTGAAGTTCTTCCTTGGTCTTCAAATACGACAGCAACACAACGACATCTTCATATCTCAAGAGAAATACCTCAAAGATTGCCTGAAGAAATTTGGAATGCAAGACTGCAAAACTACACGACGCCAATGCCAGCCAAACACCATCTGGGTCCCGACGACAATTGGTAAAGGGTTCGATCAAAAGGTATACCGCTCCATGATTGGTTCTTTGCTTTACTTATGTGCATCTAGGCCAGATATCATGCTTAGTGTTTGCATGTGTGCCCGGTTCTAAGTGGCACCAAAGGAATCGCATCACTTAGCTGTGAAGCGAATTCTTAGATATTTGGCTCACACCCCAACACTAGGATTATGGTATCCAAAGGGCTCAGAGTTTGATCTAGTTGGATTCTCGGATGCTGATTATGCTGGTGAGAAGGTGGATCGCAAGTCTACATCAGGCACATGTCATTTTCTGGGACGACCACTTGTATGTTGGTCTTCAAAGAAGTAGAACTGTGTATCTCTCTCCACTGCTAAATCTGAATACATTGCTGCGCTCAGCTTCTATGGATGAAGCAAACACTCAAAGACTATGGCATTCATTTGAAGCAAGTGCCACTCTACTGCGACAACGAGAGCGCCATCAAGATTCCTAACAACCCAGTTCAGCACTCGAAGACAAAGCACATTGAAATTCGTCATCACTTTCTCAGAGATCATGTTATGAAGGAAGATATTGATATCATCCACATCAACACTGAAGAGCAATTGGCAGATATCTTCACAAAGGCCTTGGATGAGAAGAGGTTTTGCAAGTTACGGTGTGAGCTAAATATCTTGGAATCCTCAAATGTCCTGTGATCAGGCACACTTCCTAACACTTGTGCATGTTGATGACTTAGATGTGCAACACACGACGTAACGCATGTCTTCAATCAATGAAGACTTGCATTCTGAGTGTGAATACATTAACGTGGAATTTGACTTCAGAGTGCCATGATAGTTGTGCGCCGTGTCTGGGTCTAATACTTCCTATACGGTGGGTAACGCCACCACCAAACTCTTCCAAAAGAAGTATTTCTCACATGGCGTTACATTTGTAAAGTCTTCGCTTTCTGTTTGTCTTCAACGTTAACATGACCTTATGTTTATCTTCAACGTACTGATTTGGTTTCTGTCCTCTACAGCATTCACTTATAGCTATGACTTCTTGCTGAATCTTTTGAACTAAGTGAATGTGATCGGACCCTAACCCCTCTATGCTTCTTTCCTAAGTCTATCTATCCAAATCATATGCATTCTATTGACACTGTCAAAATGTCTTCTCTGCGTCCTTGTCAGCAGAAGACATATAGATAAACATTAATCCGTTTTCAATGCTAAATCCTTCCACCTGAAACCCAGAGAAGTGGGAACGACCACCCGACAATCCAGGCGTGCGTGGGAATGTGGAACAACCTCCGATGTGTTGCATGATAGCCACATGTCCTTCAGATGTGAACCGCCAGGGGCACCTGTGTAATAACACTGTGCCGTCCCTGTCCCTATAAATACACACCTAACCACAGTCATTATCCTTTCTTCCACTCTCGCACAAACCCTAGCGCCACCGCTAGCCCTCGACAACGCCGGCGACGAAGCGCTTAGCTGCTGCGACCTCACCAACGCCGTCCTCACGCCGGTCGCGGACATCATCTTCTCCGCTGATGCCGTAGGTGTCCTCCGTCGCCAAGTTAGGGCACGGAAGATCGAACTGCTTGGCCTCCTCCCCTACTCCGTCTAGCAGTTCCTCGTGTGGTAAATAAACCTCCTTTTTACAGTCTCTTTGATCCGATAGATTCATCCTTTTCTACCACAAGCAGTTTCTATTCACACAAGTTGGATCTATTTCATACTGCATCTCATAATATACCTAGTATGTTCACTTATTCTTCACAAAGTAGTTAGATTCCTCACTTGTACTTATTCGTGGATTCATAAAAATCTGGAACTAACTCTCTATCTATGAGTGAATGTCTTCGCACTATGAGGTCAATGTATTCTAAACTGATTTATCTTCAAAATCTTCTGAGAATGCATATGACATCTTCCCCTTCCCTCACACCTTGATGCTGTCACAGGTACATGTCCATGGGAGAATCACTTGGTTCTCATAGTCTGCATTCATTTGCAGAATTCTTACAACATCATATAAATTCTCCTGAAGCCATTTCTTGTCTAACCAGTAGACGGAAGACTTTGACAGTTTTGAAGCCTTTCAGTCTAAACTTCATGGCACCAGAAAAATCAGCAAGGAAGGGTGGCAGACAGCATCATGGTAACACCTCAAGCGATCTGCCTCCTGACCTCTACGAGCTGTACAAGACAGATCCGGAGGAGGACTACAATCAGCGGGAAACTCGAATCCAATGGATTTGAAGATATTAGCCAGAACAATGGTTCAAGTACAGGTTCGTGACCCAGGAGTATGCTGAGAAGAATGCCATCAAGCGACCGTGGGGAGACATCCTATACAAAAATCTTCAACCCAGGTCCAGAGCTGAAGCCATTGAACAAGGCTTCTATCCCTGCATGGTCCGTGGACCAAAGCCTGCAGATGCAGACCCATCGTCATTGCTATGGTGTCGTGACGACAATCTGTTCAAGCGCAACCTTCATTTTGCCAGGAACTCGACCAAAGAAAACAAGAAGCCGCAGGGATTAGACTTCAATCCAGGTCCCTCTGCTCCTCGTGCCGATGGCTCACGCGAAGTTGAACCCAATCTTGTTGGACCCTTATACAACCTAGAAGGTCTCATCATTCATATTATGGTTCAAGGGGCAGTCGTGGATCAACCTGCAGACGACACTGAATCTGACGAAGCGCCTGCACCACCGAAGACAAAGAAGCTGAAGAAGCCTAAAGCTTCGAAGCCTGCCCCTGCACCAAAGGTTTCACGGGTGAAGCCTCTGGCCACTGCACCTCCTGAACACAGTGTGCAGTCGGAAGATCTGTCACGCATCTCCAAGCCCTCCAAAGTGAAGATGCCCATGCAACCCACCAGCCAAGCACTAACCCCTGCTGCTGTTCTACGAAATGAGAATGACGCCATTGATCTGTCCAGCAACGACGGTCTTGGCGATGACGCTCTTGAGCAGTTGATCAAGAGCAAGCAAGAGGCAGAAATCTTCAATGACCTTCCTCTCTTTGATGTTGAAATCATCAACACATTCATTGATGAGTGGTTTGACAGCCCAAATGTTAGCTTTGATGATCTTCATCTTCCCATTGGCCTCAACGTCACCTTCCACGGAGCCATTGCTACTGAGCTGGCTCTAGCTCAGAAGATTGTTGAGCTGAAGCATAGGATAGATTATGAAAAGGCTCAGTTCAAGAAGCATATGGCCAAGCTCAATGTTGAAGACATTCAGAACTTCCAGACGATGATGCATGAGCTTAAGGAAGCATTCCGAACCAAACGCAAAGAAGCCAAAGGTTCTCGTGAGCGCATGAAGGATCTTGCTGCTAAATGTGTTCAGGGATACAATGAAGCTGAAAAGCGCAAAGCCTTGGGGCGACTAGGCATCGACCCCTGAATGGCGGCCAAGAAGAAGAAGAAGCCAGCTATGGCAGAACCCGAAGCACCAAGGCAGGAAGTACATCCAATTGTCTTCCCAGGCAGTATGACAGGTCCCCACAATGGCTTCAGAACTGAAGAAAACAAGGGCAGCTGAAGCTGAAGCCAGATAGCGCAAAACCAAGGTCACCACTGATGATGCTCCTCCAACTAAGAAACACAAAACCAAGAAGAGAGATCGGGTTGCTCCCACAGAGCCCCTTGAGGTCGAGCCAATCTCAGTGGCTCGTCCTCCATCTGAAAATCAAGAACGCCAAGTAATAGTTCATGAGCCTGTCTCCCCAGAGGCTCCTGAAGCTGAAGAAAATCCAGCTGTTGACCCCATTGCAGCTGAAGACATTGGTCCTCATGACAATGTTGAAGATGATGAAGTCCTTCCTCAGATCGAGCACCAATTGGTATCATCGCCTATGCTCACGCACAGCGAACTCATCAGCATTGGTCGTCCTCTGACGCCAACTGCTCAGGATGCATCGTGGGCTGATCACCCACAACGACAAGACACCCCAAGTTTCCCCCAATCGCAAGCCACCTCACCAGTGCAAGATGACGATGACTTTGAGGCCCAACACACTCCATCTCCGCAAGCATCGCCAGCATTATGCAGGCTTCGCAAAGGACCAAGGCCCCAAGTCACTCCCACTATGCATGTGTCTGAGTCTGACGCCAAAATGGCTGAAGATATTTCGGCTGCATCAGCTGATGAAGAAGAAGAACCAAGAGTTGAAGCAGAAAGAGTTGCTACACCCCCGTCCCACCAAGATGTTGTTCTCGAGTAGAACGTGTCCGACCCTCCGGCTTCTGAAGTGGAGGTTAACGATCCTGAGGCGGCCACCAACATCACCACTGAAGCCAATGATGTTGTCATGGATGAAGCTGATGTGGCGCCTGAAGCTACTACGGTGCTAGAAGTACAAGCACCTGAAGCCAATGTGGCCCCTGAAGCCCCTGTCAACGACAATGCCAATGCTCCTGTTCCCCCTCCAAGACCTCACACCATTGAGCTGGCATTTGATCGTGGTCAGCCTGTTATGGTTCAATGGCCCATTCTGGTTCCTCCACCTGCTGCGGGCCGGTCCCCAATTTGACTATCATGTCGAGCACAGACCTTCCGTCCAGAAGCCCAAGCCAAGACTTCCACGATTCCCAGGCAATGCAACTTCACCTGGGGTCTTCAATGTGAATGGCTTCATGGCACATAACACCTTCTTCAACAGCGCCAAGAACCCTTATACCAAACCTCGCATTTCATCAGATCAGTTCTAGAGCTATCAGCAGCGCAGCTACTATTCCTGCGTCTTATACAATCAAGGGCGCATATTTCCACATATGTGCCTCGACTCTGAAGCTATAGCTGGCCTGCCCTGCCTTGAAGAAGCGTTGGATTGCTTCAGAGATGCTTGACTGCTGCAGTTTGTCACAGATAAGGAACACTGGAATGAAGAGCTTCTGCTACAGTTCTATGCAACTCTTCGCATTCGAGGCTACAACAGGGATCTAAAGACTTGGGTCCTTGAGTGGATGACAGGCAATGTCCATCATGAAGAGAAAGCTCTTGATATCATTGAGCTCACAGGCCTACCCAATCCTGGTGAATACTATGAACCAGGTTGTCAACAACACCAGAATGCCTTGGAAAGCATTTTTCAGAAGCCAGAACCCAACATGAGTCAAATGCTGAGCATGATGAAGCCTTTGCCTCACGACGCTGAATACCCGTCTGAATTCTTTGTTGAAGACCTAGAGTATCTACCTTGCACCATTTACCATATCATCAGAAAGACTCTATGGAATGTCAAAGGACATTCATCTGCAGCGAAGCTTGAAGGAGCAATGAAGACTTTGGTTTTCTATATTTTCAATGGCATCAGCTTCAATGATCAAGACTTCTTCATCAGACAGATGGTTGCATGTGGCTCCGACATTTTTGGTCTAAAGTTTTATGCTCCTGGGTAATGCGCCTTATCAAGCTTCACTCTGCAATCAACTATCAGCCATTTGCGCAATCATCTTGTCTTCTTGCCCAAGGTTGATTTGTCGGTTGAAGCTATTTACCCAGAGCCTGCTAAGGATCCCATTTATCTTCACAATGTTGATCACCAAAGCTTCACCTAGCCTATTGAAGGAGTTCCAGCAGTTTCTCGTGTTTATCCCCTTGCTGGCAACACATGTGCCCCTCGCGCTCAAACTGACGCCACTGGTAGCACCATTACGCAAAGGCCTCGAAGGCGATCTCGTGTCCTAAATGACCGAGAGCTTCTCGTTGTGCTACACCAGAAACAGGACAAACATCATGACTGGCTTAAGCGTCAGATGCAAAGCCTCTTGGTGGATGTCAACCGCATTCGCAATCTTGCCACCAAGAATGCCTTTGTCACTCATGAAACCTGTCGGAGGTCGTGGAAGAGTTTGACATTACTTAGTGATGAAGCTGATCTGCAAGACGATGGCTTCACCGAACGATTCAAGTTTGACTCAACTCCTCCCAGGAATGCTCACTTGCATCGGACTCCCTCACTTGAAGACTCTGACTATTCGTCCTCAGCTGCGACAGTGAATGCCAGAGGCATTGAAGACCAAGATGATGCAACTTCACCTCCTCCAACTTCAGTGCGTGTCGACACTGCACCAAGTTCTTCTGCACCACCGGACCTCAACGACGACCCTGCTGCCTCGCCTGCACCTCATGGGAACGAGTAGGCGCTCTATGTCTTCAAACATTTTTTGGTCCTTACTGACAAAAGGGGGAGAATCATATGAGTTGATAGTCTTCAAGCGGGTCCATATGGGTGGTTGCTTTACCTGTTGCTACTTTTGCCAAGTGCTTACAACTCTTGCTTTTCGATACATTTGGTTCTTTGAGTTGTAACACTTAAACTCGATGGTCGTCTGCTACTTATTTGCTATTATGTGATGCGATGATAAATTCCGCACTTAGGTCATTTTGCAGACGTCCATTTTTCATTATGCATGTCATTATCTTCGTTACATCATATCATGCATGATGAATTATCATCATAGGCTGAAGAGGATCTCCACAAGTACAACCTGCCATGTGCATTTGCATTCCAAGAGCAAAGTACTTATATGCACATCTTCAGGGGGAGCCTTTACAACTTATGAAGACAATACCCTACCCTTTACAATTTCACATATTTTATTCCCCGTTGTCATCAATCACCAAAAAGGGGGAGATTGTAAGTGCATCTAGTGCCACCCATAGTTGGTTTTGGAGTATTGACGACAAACCTGGTTGAGAGACTAATGTGTTTGTGAGAATTGCAGGATAACATAGGTAGAAGTCCCTCATTGATTCGGTTTTCCTATCAGAGATGACCCCTAAAAATGTATGAAGACATTGAAGTCAAAGGTGGGATGTGAAGAAATTCACATTGAAGACTATGACAAGAGAAGACATCGTGTGAAGACTATGGAGCGCGAAGACTTAGTTGTTTCGTCGTTCTTTTTCTTCTTTGTTGAGTCATAGGAACCACCGTACTGTTAATTGGGGTCCAAGAGAACCAGTCATAATTACTGAAGTGATGCTTAACCAAAATCCTATATCTTCGAGCAAAGTCTATGAGAGCAAATTTTGTCCAGAATTGGATAAGTCAGCTTTGCTTATAGCCCAAGTAAAGTTGCCATGTGTGTTTGAAATCTTACCGTTGGAACACGTGTCAGTTCCTTAGTGACCCAGGGTCATTTCGGACAAATCAGGTCGGGTTGCCTAGTGGCTATAAATAGCCCACCCCCTACAACCATAAACGGTTGGCTGCTTAGAGTTAGTGTACGGTTTTGTCGTTTGAGAGCAACCCACCTCGAAGCCTTTGAGAGAGAATTCCTTGCGAGGATAAAGCCCTAAACACCCAGAGCCAAAGAGTGTTAGGCATCACTTAAGTCTTCCTGTCTGTGTGATCTGAAGACTTATTACACTTGAGGACTTTGAATCCTCCAGCTGGTTAGGCGTCGCGTTCTGAGCATCCAAGAGTCATTGTGGATCGCCAGTGAACGAAGTTTGTGAAGGTTTGGAAGTCTGCCTTGAAGACTTACCAAAGTGATTGGGTGAGGACTGGGTGTCCTTAGCTCAAGGGGAATAAGGTGAAGACACGGTCTTCTGAGTTGAATCTCAGCCTCCCTAACCAGACCTACAGTTGTCACAGCAGCTGGAACTGGTCCAACAAATCATTGTCTTCAACGAGTCACTGGTTCTATCCTTCCCATCTCTTTATTTACAGTTGGTCCTTGTGAAGTCATTGTCTGTTTGCATTATCTTTTGTCTTCACCGAGTGACTACTTTTTCTGATTGGCTTCATACTATCTTCCTATCTGATCTATACTGCCTAGCTGCCATTAGTCGTTGTGCTTTCACTTCATTGAATACTTGACTATGGCTTGCTTAGTGTAGTCTACCTTCCACTGCATGGTAATAAGTTTATTTCTATCATTTGTCTTTGAAACTCCCATGTTTTGAAGGCTTTCTTATAAATCGCCTATTCACCCCCCCTCTAGTCGATCACTAGCACTTTCAGAGAGCCGCCGTGGAGATGTCACCTGCGGCGCCAGCTTCAAGGTAGCCGCTCCATGGGGGTGCGGGATGGAGCACCGTCGGCGCCGGGAGGTCGAGTTAAGGAGAAGGTGTGATGCGATGAGTGTACAACCTCTTTGGGGGCACCGAGTAGGCCTCGGCTTCGTCTGAGGAGTCGGTGAGGATGCTGCGGTTCCGGTGGAGCAGGTTAAGGCGACGCTGTGGGGATGGAGCAGCCATGATGGACGAGGCGATCGTTGGAGCATCTCCTTGGAGGTGGACAACGGGGCGGCTGAACCGGCAGGACGGCAAGATGGACAACGGATCCTCATCCGGGGAGGTGGACGAGGGACGTCCAGCTGTTGCGGTGGACGATGTCGTCGGGGAAGAGGCTCCGGCTGGGCAGTGGTGACGTGGCGGACGGAGGAGGGTGGGGTTTTGTGGCTAGAGCGGAATGGTTATGGCGGCCTGGGATTTCGAATGGCGAAAATGGGGCGATCGGAGGGTGTGAAGCATGACATAGGGACGCGCTTGTCCAAAATGTAGGGTGTGTTACAAAAGTACCCCCCACCGATTTGAACTAGCGGCCCTTTCGGCTCAGGGTTAGAAGGGGGATTTCGCGTGTCGGGATTTGGCAGCTGTCGGGAGTTTTCGCGCGCGTTGTAATTTCGGGATAGCAAGGCGCGGGTTGTGAAGCCGCCAGTTTTGGGAGCACGATATCTGAATTTTCGGGATATAACAAGACGCGGGTTGAATTTTAGGGACAAGCCTAACATGTAGTAATATTGTACTTGTACATACCAAATCAATTCACACTTCCCTCAACCAAAAAGAAAACAAAAAAAATAAAACTATTCACACCACACAAAGAGAGAGTCTCGCCCCGTTTTACTATACAAATGCTATTCAAAGCTACTCCCTCCTTCCATCTATATAGGGCCTAATGCGTTTTTCGATGCTAACTTTGACCAAATATTAGAGCAATGATATATGACATGCAACTTACACAAAGCACACCGTAAATTCGTCTGTGAAAGGTTCTTTCAATGATATAATTTTCACATTGTGCATGTCATGTACTATTAATCTTCTCAATAGTCAAAGGCGGTCTTAAAAATCTCATTACGCCCTATATAGATGGAAGGAGGGAGTATGAATCCATGTTATGTCCGATTAAATTTTTTGCTTGCTGTATAATGCATGTAACCTACTCATACCAACATTTTAGTGCATTCCAAATGTCTATACTACCGCTGCAATTCGAACTAAATTTGAATTCGTTTCTCTATTTCAATAAGAATCTACAATCATGATTGTTGCCAACTTCAACCATCATAGTTTCCTTGCTATCCACCAGATATAAATCGGACGGCCTATAATACAGGATGGCAGGCACACCATCATCAACAACTTCGTTTTTTATAAGAGTAGAGATAAAATATATTAAATGTAGTATAACCTGTTCATAACCACACCATGTGTATCACCGTTATATATATTCACACATGCGTCCGTTTGACACACTATGCTAAATTCTTCAAATATCCAAATTCGCTTTTTATAATGAAGTATATATGATCTCTATTCGTCTTTTACACCCACACAACCCTCTTATCTTTGTAGCTAGCACTAACTTTCTCTTGTGCATGCACACGCCCGCATCCCTCTCACCCTCCCTCAGCATTCTCTAGCTTCCTCGCGCAAATTCGTCTTTTCACTTTAGGTCGTTCACCCACGGTGTGTGTAGGCCCCCAGCTCCTTCTTTACGGCACACATCGATCGATATGCCTCTCTAGCCAGGTGTGCCTAGCACAAACACAAGCTTCCCCTCTTCTCTTGTCACCGTCCATGCCTCACTCCCACCTCTCTTTTCATCGTTCTCGTACTCGCACACTCCTCCCCCCTCGATATAGTATGCCTCTCGTACCACCTCCTACATGCATCCCTCTCTCTCTATCCTTCTCCTCGTGCCTCATTTTCTTCTAACACACACATGCATGTATACCGATCGATCTCCCAACATATACCTAGATCGAATTTAACTACGCCCCCATCGATCGACGTACCTCACAAGTTATGTCTCTCCTTTCTCTAACAAAGGGCGATTGATCTTCGTATGTAGTTACGTCTGCTTACCATAGCCACATCGCCCCCCCTCATCATTCGTGGATGCCTCCTAACCCGTCTCTCACACGCATGTGCACAGACAACAAGCATCCATCTCCTCTCTTATTGATATTACGGGCATGCCCTCCGTTTGTCTAGCAAGCCTATCCCACCATTTGTTAGAAGCAACTCCACTACCACCCCCTCCAACACTCTAGCTCTGTCTCTCTCCCAACCTTATTCCTCTCCTGCACATATGCATGGATGTCGATCGATCTCCCTTAATACATGAGGCAGATCGATCTCCTTAATACATGAGGTAGGCCTCTCTCCTCCTCCGCACATATACCAGCCATTGTACCTCTATAGTTAATTGGGCCTCCCTCTTCCCCCACAACACACCGATAGTCGAGCGCTGCAGGTAGGTATCCATGCCATAGAGACAAACTGCACATGTCCCATCTCACGCTCCAATAGGCCAGCCACTCTATATCTTTGACGTGGGCACACACAAATTCGATGGCACTCTTTATCGATCGCGCGTGCACACCCGCACACATCATCCTTCTCTTCGATTCTATGGACACCTCAAGTCCACTCTCTTCTTGTGGATCGCCCCCTCTATATATATGTTATATCCAAGACTCTATTTCACACACATTGCATATGTTACATTTTTTGATTGAACCCCCCAAAAAACCTCTCAAGAACCCACACACTATATCTCTCTAGGTTTGTATCTCTCTCACACAACCCCACGTAGGTGGTGTACGTATACAAGAAGAGAATAGGTGCACCGTGCATGTACTCACGCTTCGTGCCCAGCCATACCCGCATGGGTACACGGTGGAGCTCATTTCTTTATGAAATGGCAGCCCACGTGCTAATTTGAACGCCTGTAGCGGTTGTTTACCTAGGGAGGTCGTGTACCATGCGTGCACGAAACAAAGTTCAACTTGACGCGTTGCTGCGTTATTTTTAAATCAAGTTATATCGCTCAATGGCACGTACACAGAATATAAAATGATTTTTATGGAGAAAAAGGTAGTACGCTCACTATATACAATGGAGCCTGCCTGCCTGGTTTGTTGCTCTTCGGAGTATCTCACACAAGGCTGCGGTGGCCTCTCTCTCTCATCGTTGGTCACTGATCTGGCCGCATCCCGTCCGCCGGGGGAAAGGGAGTGCGGTGGCCTCTCTCTCTCATCGTTGGTCACTGATCCGGCCGCATCCCGTCTGCCAGGGGAAAGGTAGGAAGTGCATCGTTTCTCCGTTCGACGGCGCCAAGGAAGCACGTCCCGATCTGCGGTACCCGTCGTTCTCTTTGACCAAGCTCCGGCGCGGCAGGGCCTACGCCACCTGCTCGCAGATTCCGCCCGCCGCCGCTCACCTAGTTACATCCCGACGACCTCCAGGTATCCCCTCCGGCCTTGCTCCACTGCCTATGTTCCCATGTTGCTGCATGTGGATCTTCCATAGTTCTTTGCCCAAAACGTAGCTCGTCCGACGTACTTTCCATATTGCATTCTCGTCCTCACACCATTTTAGACAAACACAACCGTGTTGTTATCTTCCCTTAGGACAAGGAATATGCTTCTTTTTGTCGTCGCATGTGTCATCAACTGTTATTGGCCAGTAATTGTTTCCTTTCTACATCTTTTTTGCAAACAGGGCTATCCATTTCACCTCGTTGCTATTGCGACCTTTTGGTGAACTGCACAAATCACTTTTTTCTTAAGAGTGTTTTGTGCGGTTGTACTAAAGTGTCACACGGGCAACGTCTCTACATTTCAGTGCGACTACACAAAGGGAGGTTGGTTTTGCTCTATCCTCCTCATCCAACTCCAAGCCTAATCTTCGCCAACTAGTTAGTCTTAAGAGAGACTTCAAAGGTGACCGGCTTCTATTTGTGTGTTTATTGTTTCATCAGCAGTCCTCTATTATCGTAATCACACTTAATATCTTTGGAACAGGGACGCTTAGCTCTATTTTAGTGGAACTGCACAAAATGATTGGAATGTTGCATGCTCCAAATAGCTACTTTGTTTCCCAACATGCCTTGTTGATTTAGACAGAGCTGGGGGGACGTTGCTGCCAATGAAAGCATGGATCAATTTTAATTTAACACCTTCTCACAACTCTGTCTTTAGTTGTGATGTAATTATTAGCTCTGATCTGCTAATAATTGACATGCATTAGCGAGGAAGTTAGTTTTTTATTGTTTCCGAAAGAGCATTGATGGCAAGACACGCGAAAGAAAAGCTGAAAGCTCACACCATTGTACAATTTCATGTCGCTGGAAAATTATTTTTATAGTACGTCAATTATGTAAACAAACGATGGAAGATTGATAGCATTGCCAGAAGCCTCTTCATCATCCGGGTCCATGTGCCATGCACAAAATTATACTCCTTCGTTCCTAAATATTTGTCTTTTTACACATTTCAAACGGGCATATTTTAGAGTGTAGATTCACTCATTTTGCTTCATATGTGTACTCCCTCCGTTCCTAAATATTCTATTCGTCTTTCTAGAGATTTCAACAAGTGACTACATACGGAGCAAAATGAGTGAATCTACACTCTAAAATATGTCTATATACATCCGTATGTGACACTCCATTTGAAATCTCTAAAAAGACAAATATTTGAGTAGTCACGCGTTGAAATCTCTAGAAAGACAAATACTCCGGAGTATATTTAAGAACCGAGGGGGTATTGCACAACCGCATGGGAGACTCAGCCCGGTCGTTGCGCCACATTAATAGTGAGTAATGAGCAGTCAAATCATAAGCCCCACCTTTCCCACTGTAAGTTGCTCTGAAGAAGCAACCATCAATACGCTCTTCTTTGAATCCGCTCATACTACTCCATTCATCACTGTTTATACAGCGCGCTTCAGAAAAAAGAAAAAAATCTGTGGGACCAAGGCGACTAGCAATCAGCCTGAAAAATAGCATTGGTAGTTATAGCACGGCGTCTATTACTAGAGGGAATAATGCGTACACACATGCATGCAGTGCTTCCACCCCGGGTACGCACATGCATGCACTTACTCCACTCCATAGTAGTACAGTACATGGAGAGAAAATTGTGGACTTGATTGCGGTTACCACGCCCTAATTAATTGAGCATTGAACCAAACGCGTCTAAAGTCTCTCTGGTGGTGGAAATGCATTGAGAGAAATGCATCATAATGAAGCGCACCCTATAAACTGTGACGGAGGGAGGAGTAGTATGAAGGTGCAAAACCAAGTACGCGTATGGCCAGTCGGTCAACGCACATCCTCTTGGCATATGAGTGACATGTTGGACAGGAGTGTGAGCAAACCGATCTCAATTGACGACAAAGAGCCAACCCGCCGTTCCTTGAGAGAGACGAGGAGCGAGAACACACAGACGGGCTCGCACGGAGGCCAATATATATTTGAGCATGGTTGGTTGATTGATATCATTCATTAAATGTTGGGATGCCGATTTCCGCCCTTCTCCGGAATAAATGTGAACTTTATCAAAGATAAAAAATAAGAGTACAGACGCTCCACCATGCGGTTCTAGTAGTAGTACTACTCGTACTACTACGCTTGGCTCTTCGCCTCTTCGTGAAGTCGAACAATGATGGTACTCCACATGTTGGGTACTACAGTGTATGCCTCTGACAATCTGACACCGAATGGACTGATGCATGTCCACCGAGGGTAGGTTGCATTAGTCAAAAGGCGTAAGCGAGCTTCACCTTGTCCTGCAAGCTTCTCCTCATTCTGCGAGTTGACGGGACACACCAAAAAGTAGTGCTAGTCCATACTCCCTCCTTTCCGGTTAATATGGCTTAATCTTTTTTGCGGGTAAATGAGAGAGCTTTATTCATATATAAGCATTCTTAGGACAATCAGCCAAGACACTAGTCACTAGGAAGTGAGGTACCCCGCAAAAAAAGAAGTAGGAAGCGATGTGTTTCATCAAGCCAGCTCTCGGCCACATTCAAAGTGCAGCAAGCATGGTTTGCACAAAGATGCGTCACAAGGTTTGCTGACCTGTTTACATGCCGAATAACAAAAAAAGAGGAAATATTACTGAGCGCTACTATTTGTAACAGGATATGAGCCAGAATTAAGCGAGAATTGGGGCGAGTGTTCCATGCAATCAACTTCCATTATCACATGCGAGAACCCTCAAAGAGAACCAAATGTGTTGAAGATTGCTTTATCACATTTTAAAATTATAATAAGAGTGCAGACGCTCCTCCATCCGGTTCCTAGTACTAGTATAGTACGTACCTTTATAGACTCTAGTACTAGTACTAGTAAACTTTGCGCTTGGCTGTTCGCCTATTCGGGAAGTCCAACAATAGTAGCACTAGTAGTAGTATAGTGTATGCTTCTGGCAATCTTACACCGAATTAACTCTTGCACGTCCACCGCCTGAGCGAGGGAGAGCTTGTATTAGTCAAAAGTTTCTCCTTGTCCTGCGAGCCACCGCGCGCAAGCTTCTCCCGTCCTGCAACCTTTTCCTCGTTCGGCAAGTTGACGGGACATAGCAAAGTAATGCTAGTCCATAATGCCTCCTCTCTGGTTAATATGGCTTAATTTCAAACGAGATAAATACATTGTCTGTCACTGTATATTTTTAAAAATACGGCCGGTGGACTTCATAATACGCTCATTGCGCTCAATATATATATTTTCCGGTGTTTATACGGTGACTAGCTCACCCTGACTGAGTATGTGTGTGCATGCACGTGTAGGTTGAGCACTTCAGCGTGACCGTGTGTGTTCCGTCGTGTGCTCGGACATGCATGCATTAGGGCGTCACGCGCGTTTTTGCGTCCATGTGTACGTGTGAGTGTTGCATACACGTTGGGGGAGTACGTGTAGGGGCCACTAAGGAGCATTCAAATCACACAGTAAGTTAGTCGGAAGAAGCAACCATCATTTCACTCTTGAATGACACATACGCAATATAAAATGGTTGATATGGAGAGAAAAAGAAAACCACTATATATACACTAGCAGGAGCCTAAGCTACAAGCCTACTTGCTTAGGTTGCTCTCTTCACAAGCATAGAACGACGGGCCTGATCCCGCGGCTGGGGGAAGGGAACAATGTTCTGCGTAGACGCGGTCGACAATGGCGAGGGAGAAAACCCACAGTCGGTGCGTCCCAACCGGGGGTCACCGCGATATGGGCCGATGTCGCGTCCCAACCGCCCTTCTAGCAACAGCCCGACGTCCCAGGTAGTCCATCTTCCTTTTGGAGCCGGCTTGCTCCACTGCTGTAGCTCCATCTCCATGTCGATCTTTCTCTACTTTTACCGGCTTCTACTTGTGATGAGTTTATGTCTCACGAACTAGTGCCAGTACTATTATTCTAATCACACTTCTTCAATATCTTTGCCATCAGGGATGCTCAGGTCAATTTCAGTGGAACTGCACAAAAGCATCGTATGATCCGAGGGTGCCAGCCGTCTTTCCATCGACAGGTTCTACCTGGCCAGGAAATTAAAACATGTTTAGGGTTTAGGGTTTAAGTCGTAGTGACCCCATCAGTAGTTTTTCTTCCGTACACGCTCTCACAACTTTTTTCTTTAGTTGTGAAGTAAATATTGGCTATGATCTATGAATCATTGAGATGCATCAGCATGCGTGTTAGTTTTCCTTTGTATTTGATGGAATGTTGTAACGGGGCAACCTTGGAATAGGAATGAAAATGGAGTGGAAAGTTTCCGTTTTTCCGGACAAAAAATGGAAACGGAGAGAAACCAACGTTTTGTTTCGTTGGATCGCGCCATCGAGCGAAACCAATGTTTAAATCACGTCTGTCGTGTTCGTGTCTCACCCTCCTCCACAGCTCGACCCCACACGGTCGCTCGGCATGCCACTCACTGCAAACCGAGTATACGATAACTTTCTCGCCTGCTTGTCGATGGATCGCGCCATGGAGTACTAGCACTACTAGAAGAGATTGACGAGTTGGGGGAAGACAGCTAGCTGTAGCAGAGACTCCCAAGAACTTTTTACATGCATGTTGTAGCCGGCTATTGCAACCTTTGAATGCGGAGCAGCCGCGTGCACCCGGAAGCGGCGCAGGTGACGCTCTCTCAGCCGGCGCGCCGCTTCAATGCCGGCGCCAGTGAGAGGTCGCGTCCGCTCTGGCTGGGCATGAATGCGGCACTGACCGTTTCGGGCGGGAAGCACGCGCGGGTGATGAAGAGGGTTCGGGTTGGTCAGGACCGACCGTGGCAGCGGTCCGGACGTGCGCACACAAGAGATGTTGTACATTAATATTGCTGCGTATATAATTAACAACGTAAATAATGTGCCAGTTGGACAAATATGATTGGAGATGGAGATGGAAATGGAATTTTACGTAAACACGGATATGCATGTCTATGTCTACGTGTGTGTGCGCGCGACGACTCTCGCGACCTGGAAGTGGGGGCATGTTTTTGATCGAGTTTTCTTTCTTGGTACGTTAGAAGATCAGTTTGTCTAATTCACATCTAGATGTTATTTAAGGATATCACATCTAAGCTCCCACAAGTACATAATGTAGGAACAATAAACAAAAAAAACTAGGACAAAAAAATAGACCACAAACAGAGTGGACATCAATTTAGGGTTTGCACTCTCCACACGCTCGGCGCACTACATATATGTTACACGCTGGAGGCTCAGCGTTCATTTGCTAGGCTTTTCTATATTCATAGTCTCTCACCCTCTCTTCACCAGATCTAAACAAGACTGTGTTGGCCTCTTGTCTCTCTCTCCCCCCTCACAGCTGGTGAAGGAGGCGTCTGTATCCCGTCGCACCGGGAAGGGGAGGAGGTGCAGCGTTCACTCTATCGCCTTCGGCGAGGGAGGCAATCCACTGTCGGCACCTGTGCGGGAGGGCCACCGACCCCTACTTCATCGCTGTCGTACGTAGTGTGGGCAGATCCGGCCTCCTGCCGCACGCCTTGCCACATCCCGACGACCCTAAGGTATAAGTTTCTTTGAAACCATCATTGCTCTAGCTGCATGTGGATCTTTTTCGATCTGTAGTCGAATCTAGGTCTTGGTTCAAAGAGGAAAGAATGGTGCGGTGGGTTGGAGCTAGAATCTAGGACGTGGTTCAATGAGGAAAGAAGGGGCGGGAAGTAGTATAGACTGGTTATCCAGCCGCTTTGTAGGTCGAAAAGGGAAAAAGGGGGTAACCCAGTACACACATCTGTAAGGAATTGATCTCTTTGTTGAAAAGAGAAAGAAACTGGGGGTCGGGTAGTTTGTGCAGGACTAGATTTGCTGCCCTCACATAGGAAGAAGGTTCAAAGAGAACAAATATGGGACCAACGCATATATGCTGCTTGGCTACATACTCTGCATCACCCATTTATACGTGTGGACGCACATGGTGCTGGCATGTCCCATACAGCTATTTTGCTGTTGTTAATCTAAGAATGCCGCCAGAAAATTGAAGCAATGCCACTGTTAAAAGTAAATTACATTTTTAACGAATGTTGTTTCAAGAAAATGTCTCTGTTAATATGAATCAATGCAACCATTTTAGAACTGCTACTGTCCTACTTTGTTTTCCATCCAAGATAAGTTAGATGCTTCTTTCTGTCACCGTTTGTTTCATCCTCCTTTATCAACAAGTAATTGTTTCCTTTTTTGCCTCTGCTAAAACAGGGGTATCGATTCAACTTGTTGCTATTGCGACATTTTCCTTCCCTACTCTAAAAACTTATGTTTTAAGAGTGTTTTGTGCAGTTCAACTTGAATGTCACACCAGTGACTTTGCTTAATTTTGGTGGAACTGCACAAAAGGAGATCGAGATTTGTTTCCAGTCTCCATATCGATTCAACTTGTTGCTATTTCAACATTTTTCTTCGCTACGCGAAACACTTTGCTTGATTTCAGTGCAACTACACAAAACGAGATTGGATTTCCTATTCGTGTTGGCAGATTCATATTTTATATTGTCCATCTAATGAAAGGTGAGTAGAGGCCTTCATCCACATGATTGTGCAGTGTGCTTTGCGATGTTGTGCTACTTGTATTGGTACTATTTTAAATAAATGTTGAATTGAAGCTATTGTATTGCTGTCTTTTCCCATTAAGTAGTGAACAAAAATGGGACCAACCCAGATATGATGCTTGTTGCTTTGTTACAACCAACTCTGCATCACCCCCTTTATAAGTATATGGAAGCACATACTGTTGTTGCGCCCACTCTTCCCTAGAACTGTTTATGCTTTCATTAATCTAATGCCGCTGGTAAAATTAAGCAATGCCACTCTTATAATTAATTAACTACTGAATCTTAGTTCAAAACGGCAACACTTGTTAGGAATGGTACTATCCTGCTTTGTAGTTCTTTCTACATGTTTAACCAAGGTATTGTTAAGATAATGTCTCTGTTAAAATGAATCAGTTGCATTGTTTTAGGAATGGTACTTTTCTGCTTGTCGTTCTTGATACATGTTGAAACAAGGCATTGTTAAGATAATGTCTCAGTCAATATGAATGAATCACACTGATGGAGAATTGCTACTCTCCTGCTTTGTTTCCCATTAAGATAAAGTAGATCAGTAGATGCTTTTCTTCTGGGAGTACAAGTCATCAACCGTTATTTCTCAGTAATTGTTTCCCTTATACCTATTGTTTCTTATAGGGACATCAAAATTAAAGCTCGGTTTTATTCCGACTTCGATTTTAGTTGAACTGCACAAAAGGAGCCAATGTGTCCAAGGCAAACTGCTGCATTACTGGGTTCAGTTGGTCGTTCCACTTTGCAGAAGGAAGCAGTCACTGTTTGCACTACATTACAGAAGGAATGACCGAGAAAATTTACAGAGTATTATTAGACACCGGTGACATGACTAGTCCGCAGATACCATTGGTAATTTAACAACACGTGGAGTGCCCTAGGCAAAAAGTGCCCAAACAAGTACAAGAAGCTACAACAGGACGATCATAGGCATTACATATTTTGAATGGGAAAAGCTTGTCAAAGTTTAATCATTGATGTTAGAAAGAAGACATTAGTTTAATATAGTGGAATTGGAAAACCTTTTCAAAATTTGCTCATTGATGTTAGCCAGAAGACATGCATTTGATATTTTTGAGTGGGACGCCCTTGCGGTGAGCAGCGTCGAGTGTTTTTTCCTATTCCTGTGTTCAGTTTAGAAGTAAATAGTTACTCTGCTGAGATACTCCTGTGTTAAGAGTTTGTTCTGAATATTGTCTATGTAATGCCAGGCCTTGTGTTTGATTGCAAAGTTGAGCTTGGAATGTTGTGGTATGCAGCATCACCAGTTGTTCACCGTGCCTCCTGAGAATAATGCTTCATATTGTTTTGCATGTCGATCTAATGCCAGTGATTTTCTTGTTAAGAAGATCGTCCTCTTCTCTTGTTTCCGTGCTTAAGAAGTTCATCGTCTGATGTTTCATTCATAGCCTATACGGCAAGTCGGGTACGTTAGACGTGAATCCATATGATCTTCCGACCAACTCATGATATTAGGCTGTGATTGGATCGTCGTTTTCCAACCAAAACCGCTTGTAAAACTGACGCTTGTAAATTAAAGTAGATGGTCTCGGATGAAGGCGCTTGGTTGGTCGATTTCGACTAGTAAAATATCGAAAGTACTTCACACACGATTAAAACGCTGAACGACACTCGGACGATTGCTAATCCAGCCGTTAGCTACTGATTCAGCCTTGCCCATGGATGGCATGATACGCACGTCGTGCATGTATCATCTGGTAATGTCGTCCATATAGCAGTGCTCGTAAAATATACACTGGTCTCTCAAATTACATGCGTAACCCGCCGGTTTTACTTACAGACCTCGGGCCCTCGGTTTCATTATGCCTGTATTTTACGCGTTGTTTCCGATGACGAGTAAATTACACTTGTATGTTAATACAGGTTTTAAATAAACCAGAGCTCCCAAGCGCGGCCTTACCGTGTCCAATGATCCTCGCTTCCTGAATGAGCAGCGGGCGCTGTATCAGACCATCCGTAGGGCCCACGAGGCCCTCTCCGTTGTCCTTCGAGTTGTTGCGCTCGTCGTGGCGCTGAGCATTGTTAACATCGTCAACAAACATGAGGATTTAGGAGATGACTTTATTTTGACTGGATGACACTAGGGACCCACTAGGGCCATAGCCGTACGTACGCAAGTGCCTCCTTATTATGTACAACTATATTTATTTTTGCTTTCTCCTGGTTTCCTAACATCACGGTCCCACACCATTGTCAACCTATGTAGTCAATATAAACGAGAGAATTGCACAAGGTGTGAACAACAGCTGTGTCGTGGTTTTGTCACGGCAGATGTCCTAGACAAAGGACTTAGTCGTGGAGCCATCGCGACGGGTTAGCTTGAAGGGGTTAAAGCGGACACAGGGATGCGAGAGAGTTTATACTAGTTCGGCCCCTTCGATGAAGGTAAAATCCTACGTCTAGTTGTGATGGAATTGATGGGGTTTTGATGACTAGGGAGCAAACAAGCTTCGCCTATGTCTCGAGTTGTTGTCTGTTATCCTTGAACCGCCGCCGGGTCGTCCCCTTATATACATGGGTGACGCCCGTTGGTTCACAGAGCTCCAACACCGGTCGATATTCGTATCCGGGTTGGTCTCTCCTTATTCCTAACTTACAATACAAGTTTATACACAAATACCGGTTAACAGTTACAAGTCTTGAACCGACTATTGGCCTTAGGCCCTTATTTGCCTTCTTGGGCTTTAGCACTCTTGAACTGCTGATGAAGTTGACCCGGCCCAGATAGGCCGATTTAAGCCCAGCAGTAATATCCCCAACATTAGGCCCCAGATTGATTTGAACGGGTTCATGTCAATCCTTAAACAAAAGCTTCATCTTCAACATCTTCTCATAAATTGGTGAACCGCCATGATGTCATCTTCTCTGATTGCTGTAAACCGGAGTGACGTCACCTGTCATAACGAAGATATCCATTATGCTTCTTTGTTTAATAGATATGCGGAAATCAAGGCGACAGCTCCGTTTCATGGCCCCTTGATTGTCACGCCTGACACATGTCCTTTGCCTTATAAATAGGACCGAAGGGTCATTTCCTTTCTCTTTCCCTTCTTCCCCTTCTGCTTCGTCTTCCTTGCATCGCCCGGCTTCAGAGCTCCGCTGCCACCGTCGACCTCTACCTCAACCTTGGCCACTGCATCAACCTGGGCGCACCAGAGCATCGCGGCAACCTTCCGCGTCTTTCTCAGCTCCGGTACATCTTCTATCCTTTCCCCCACAGATCTATTTTAGGGTTTCATAGTCCTTCAGTGTTCGTCGTCTGCTGCTTGCTCATACGATAGATCTTTAGATGAATCCGCAAATCTTTATTCTGTGCAATGGTAGTTGTTTAACCTTCGCCTTCACTTACGCATCTCAAAACCATAAATCTATATGAACGTTTTGCTCATTAATTCGGTACTGCTCCTTTTGAAGCTCTAAATATTTATCTCTTTTCTGAACTTGCTTCAGATCGAATGATGTAGAGAAATCTTGTGAAACCTGTTTCTGCATACTTATCCATCCGCAATCTCAGCTGTTTCAATGTTTAGATCAGGCGGTTTAACCTTGTAGAAAAAACTTGCCAAACCGGTATATACCATTAGTCCCCTTGTTGAACCGCCAGATGTTGTTTCTTCATAAAACTCCGGTTCAGATAGATCTGTCTATGGTTTAACATTGCACATATCAATGTACCTTGATCAATGCATTTTTGAACCGGGATCTTCTACCTTGTAGATTTTATCATGGCCAGGCAAGTATATGAGTGCAATTGGGTTCCTTCTCGCGTCACAGAGTCTCAGCTGGACGATTTAGTCTTGATCGGCGCTTTAGGCAGCAAAGATACCATCCATTGGAGGGCTCCTGGCAAAGAATGCCCTCCCACACCTCAAGAAGGAGAGGTCGTTGTTTTTGTAGATCACTTAGCCCGGGGCTTTAAGCCGCCCGGTTCTAAATTTTACTGGGATGTTTTAGCTGATTTCCAACTCCATCCACAAGATACCGGCCCCAACTCTGTTACAAATATGTGTTACTTCCAAGTGCTCTGTGAGGCGTTCTTTCAAGAGGAGCCCACAGTGGAATTGTTCAGAGACCTTTTCCATCTAAACCGCCGTACTGAGTTTACTGACGGCTCTAATACGGAGTTGGGTGGCGTGGCAATCCAGAAAAGGAAAGAGGTCACATACCCTCACGCCAAACTGCACAGCCACCCCAAAGAGTGGAATCAGACATGGTTCTATTGCAAAGACACCTCCCCTGCTGGTGAGAATCCCTTGCCTGGCTTTCGTCCGGAGCGGCTCAGCAATACACACCCTTTTCCGCAAAGATTGACTGCCCAGGAGAGAAGTAAATATGCTCCTCAACTGTCAAAGCTTAGAGCCTTTATGGCCAACGGTTTAACAGGGGTTGATCTCGCTCGCTGTTGGATATCATGGAGCATACTGCCCCTTAGTCAGCGCTCCGGTTTGATGTGCGAGTATACTGGTAGTGTTGATGACCCGCTGCGACATTCCAAAATCCAGCTTACCGATGAAGAAATCACAGAGGCTGTGAATAATATGCTGAATGAAACGGAACACATCTATGCTAGAAACGGCCTGCTTCCCTTCTGTGCCACCAACAAACCGCCAGCTGTAAGATTTTGATTTTTCTTTTTGCTGAATCTGTTATTGATATATCTGGTCATTGTTTAATATCAGTGTCTGTGTAATCAGGGCAATGGTCCGTTTTGGAGCAAGAAACTGCCACAGGAGAAACCAAAAAAACCAGACAAACCGGAAAGAGCAACTCGGCAAAAGACTAAAGCTGTGAAGAAGGCTGCCCACAGGAAAAGAACCACTGCATCCTCTAATCCGACCCCTGATGATGATGTGGATAATCCGGACCTTGAGGTAGAGCTTGACTCACTTGGCTTATTTTTCATGCGTCTTATTGATGATGATATTTGTCAGGATGATGCCGAAGCCAGCCACGCGGATGCTGCAGAGGTAATTATTCTCTCTTCCGATTCAGAACCTTTGCCTTCACAAAAAATCCGTCAGGCAAACCGGAAAGTTAAATTTTCTCATCCTCTTGCTTATTTGGATCCTAAATTTCTTATGAAGTCCAACAACACAAAGCTCGTCGCACAACCCGGCATAGCGGCCAGGTAGTTACCTCCGCCGGTTTACCGAACAGTCCGGTTCGGAAACGTTGTTCAGAGGTATCTAATTTGCTTGTCAGTGCTTGTCCTAAAGCGGGCTGCTTTCGTCAACCTATTAATCCGTCTAACTCCAATTACCAGGTTACTTCCCACTCATCTTCTGGCGAGTCATCGGCTACTCAGCTGCCACCGCTTAAAACGGTGCTTGGGTAAGCCATACTTATCATAATATTTGCAGCACATCGCCTTGGAACATATGCTGTATTTGATTTTGTTATTCCTTTCAGGGCCAAACCTAGGCCAAGCAAGAAGGCTCGCCTGGACAAAGCGGCCGAAGAAGATGCCTTCCTTGAACCGGGCAAGACGCCAGATCTTGAAGCGACTATTCTTGAGGATATACCCAATGATCCACCGCAGCAAGACGACGATCTTATTGCTGAAGAAATACCTATTGATACCTCAAATCCTGTCAATCAGCCCACAAGCTCCATCCGGATTGAGAAATCCACCGGTCCAACAAAGCCTACTGACAAGCCAACAGCCCCAGTGGAAACCAGTGGTACTAAGGATGATGAGGTTGTCATTACTGGCACTGGCCATACTGAACCAAGTAATCCTGTCGCTTTGTCCAAACATTCTGCCAAGGAAGAATATGCTGCCTTTGGCAAAGGCAAGTGGAATGCTGATCTAGCGACTTACGCTGCTCTGAACGCCCAAGATATCCATTCCGGCTACCTGAACCGGCTATATACCAGTCGTGACTATGAAGCCGGTCTGGTTAATATGATGAAAGATAAATATGAGGTAACTTCCATATGCTCTTTCCTGCTTGTATGCTTCAATTCTTGCTGACTCTCCTAGCCCCCAAGGGCCGGTTTGTAATCTTCTTTCAAACCGGGACTTACTAATATAAATCTTGATGCTTTGAAATTCGCTGATGTAGCCCCCAAGGGCCGGTTCAACTTAGCGTAGTTAAACCGGTACTTTAAGTAATTGAGATTGCTGCATCAGAATATATACGAGCAAATAGCCATTAGCCCGCAAGTGCCAACTTGAATACTTGTATTGATCTTGGGACTTTGTAAGCAATTGAACGATGAAGATCAAATATGCATTAGCCCCCAAGTGCCAAGTGCATAACTTGTTATGTGGTTGCTACTTCAATCCTTGTACCGTTTTGTTGAAGCATATAATTGTCTGCATGCAGGCTGAGTTGAAGGCGAAAGAAAGCCAAGTCGCCGATCTCCAAGGAAACCTGAAAACCCAACAAGCTGAAACCTCCAAAGCAAAGGAGGAATTAGCCAGCGCTTTAAGCGCCATGGAACAGCTTAAGGAGAGCTTCAAGAAGAAGCGGGCAGACTGGGCCACTGAAAAGTCCGCTTTAATCAAATGAGCAGAGGATGCCGAGGCTGCACTAAAACCGGTGGCGGATGAACTGACCAGCATAAAGAGGCACGTGCATACCATGACCACTGCTATCTTTGGTAAGCCAGTTTGACTTCTGAATTGACTCTGCCTTCTTACAGAGCTGCCAGTTTGTTAACCCTTTATGATATTTCAGGGACACACATTGGTCACTTGGAGTCAGATGTGCGGAAGAAATTGAAAGCCGCCTATACGTTGGTCGAACAACTATACACTGGTGCACAGCGGATCATCTGTACCGCATCCCACAACAAGCCGGCCCCCACCTTGATTCAGGATACTTTGATGAAACTATCGGTGCTTCCTACCCGGGTTGAAGAGCTGAAGAAATCTGCAGCTCGAACCGGTGCAATCAATGCTTTAATCCGGGCAAAAGCTTGGGTGCCGGATTTTGATCCTATTGAAGCAGCTCAGGGCTATCCCAGCTTGAAGGAAGACGGGTCAGAGTTTAGTGATGCAGATCTGCGAGCAATAAACCAGGAGGTGTGTCCGCTAGCTTGTCAATTGGCTAAAGAAGCAGACTTGTCTCATTATCAAGCCCAATATGACAATCAAAACAAGCGAATAGCTGCACCAATTCATGAACCAGAAAATCTTATCCCTCCAATCCGTAAGCATACTTACGCTCCCGATATTGACCCGTCGTTGCTGATCCATGATGAAGCTGTTTTTCAAGCATTAATGGGAATCGACTAGACAACTGTTGATTTCCAGCCGCTGGGTAGAGCAACTGAAGCTGAAGCGGCGCAGGATGACCCACAACCATCAGGCCAAGCTGGTGACCAAGCTTGAACTGGAAGCCGGTTTAAAACTGCTTCTCCTTTGCGAAAAAACAATGACCTTATTATGGGCACCGTGTTGCCTTGTAATAGTCTAGCTGATACTTTGGATGTTGATATGCCCTCGTGCATAATTTCTATCACTTGCTCTTCCTTTGGATGATGAACTTTCCAAAGTACTTTATGCAATAAAAAATCTTCAAGTGCCACCGCGGTTGTACCGTCTGGCGGAATTTGATGTCTGCATACATGACAACAAAACATCCGAATTTTTTTAAGTATATGACCAAATTTTTGAGATACATAATACCTGCCATCGTTGAGCGAGATGTTGGCTTGGCCAATCTTGAAGCGGAGTTTTATAAACCCACACTATTGGAGGAGATAGAAGCTCCCATATATATATATGACGCCGGTTTACTATGTAAACCATGCCGGGTTATAATAAACACCGTGTTACTCCATAAGAGGATGTTAACAACAAGGATCATACCGGGAAAATAGTCTCCGGATTGACGTGAACTGTGTTCCGTCAATTGATTGGTTGAAAAACTTTGTCGGTTTAAAAAACGCCATAAAAAAGAAAAAAGTATCTTGCAAAGAAAAGTGTGAAGCAAAACTAATGACAAAATCGTTTGCAAAAAAGGTTTATTTGAGCTGATCAAATGGCGTTACCATGGCCGAACATGACCAAGCTCCCGTTAGGTGTAACTATGGATTGTGGGGACCACGACTCACAAGTCGTGATCACCGAATGCACGTGTACAGTGATCCCTGAGATCAATGCTCACTGAACACACAGAAGCTGAATAAAAAGAGTCTTACATCCATACATATTGTCTTACACAAATTATGACCATTATGGTCAAGTCTTACATAGATAAAGCCTTAAGGGCTGGACATCAAATGAAACACAAGCAGCGGAAATCTTCGTCGATAAGTAGAACCCATGCCATCTGCCTTAACCCTACATGCATTCTGACTGGGAAGCGTCCTAGTTCGCATGTTCGTCTTCAAAGAACTCTTCATCGAACTCCTGTTCTTCCATGCCTGGCCAATTAAATAACGATTGGCAAGCCAATGAGTACTTTGAATGTACTCGCAAGCAACCCATGTTTTGGTTCAAGGTACAAAAAATGCATGATATAGGTAAATTTTTGCAGAAAGCTAGTTTTGAGTGCAATGACATGTTCAACAACTTGTAAGACATGCATCAGGAGAATTCAAGTAACCATAAGGACAAGTTACAGATATCAACATAAATAGAGTGGGCACCAACCCAACTCAATCATGTCAAGTCCTTTGACTTGACCCGAGTAGTTCTTCCCACTTATCCAAACACACACTGGTTTGTAAACATGTGGACGTAGCCCAAGAGCGGTTACCCAACTGTCCTTGACCGTGGACACAGCTATTCAAATAGTTTTACACTCTGCAGAGGTTGCACACTTTACCCACAAGATCCGGGGAACTTCTGTGTCATCCACGACCCGCGGTACCTCAAGTACCCGGGGTAAGCACCCGATCACTATCTTTCCCTAGACGACACTCACAAGGAGTCCACTCGTTGTTCTGTATCTTCACGATGTACATCATATGAGACTCACTCGAGATCATAACATCTGAGAGGGGACTCAACGGTGTATCTGATGCCCTGTGAAAACAGTCATGGCCGCCCTACCTGGCACGACCCCCTTCCTAAGAGAGAGCACCAACAACTCTCCCGTCACTAGTAATGCGGGCTCCAAACTAGTGTCGGCCTAGGTAATCAATAATGCCCTTCCCCATATAAGGGTAGAGTGGTTGCGCATGTACGGTTGGAATAACGGTCGCAACTTAAACCAATCCATTTTTAAAAGCAACACACACCCACTTGCCTCAGTACACCACTTCGTCATCAAGTGGTTACCCAACTCATTGTCTCCCTCGGGCATAAGTGGCACCCGATGGGGTTTTCGAAAAGTCCTTTCAAAATACTTTGTCTCCATCACCATGCATATTCCCATCCCTTTTGCGTAGCACTACTTAGCATCCTATCTACTCCCACCAGCATAACCCTCATCAGGAGGTAGGGTCATGCACAATGCAAGTATCAATAAGGAGGAAATGAAGGCAACCCACCAAAGTGGCTACCCTCTCATCATGATTCTGATGCAACAATAATAAAGTGCTATATGAAATGCATAAAAAGGGTTTCATAGACATGGTCAAAGGGCTGCTTGCCTGGCTCAACAAGGTCTTCTGGGTCTTCAAAGTCTTCTGGTCCAACTCCTTCGTCAGCAACGCAATCTATCGTCGCAAAATAATAACAAGAAAATAAGGCAATAATAAAACAGAAAAACCAAAGTGCTCAGAAAAATGTCAACTTATTTTTGTAAAATACTAGGTGGAAAACTAAGAAGGGGAAAATTCCTAGTTTTGGATTTGGAGTTGTATAATCGGAGAAATGGATTTTCAGAGGGGAATATAAATGCTCAAATTTGAATTTAAATTTGAACGGTGCAGAAAAGTTTGATGGATATTTATGAAAGTTACACCATTAAATAGGTGGGATTTTTAGAAAAATGTGGGAGTTGGAATTATTGCATTTGGATTAATATTTAATCCTGTGGAATTTTTGGAAAAGCCACAGAAAAAAGAAAAAGAAAAAGGGCACTGTGCCTGCCGGGCCAGAACAGCTGCGGGGCCCAGGCGTCAGCGAGAGAGAGGGTGCGATGGAGGGGAGAGGCTGACAGGCGGGGCCCGCCTGTCATCCCTAACCCCGAGTCCAGGCGGCCGGCGAGCGCACCGGCGATGATGCAGGGCACGGCGAGGTCGGGCGAGGGCACGGCTGGGCTCAGCGTCGTGCCGCTGTTCGGGTGGAGGTGGAGTTGGTCGCCGGGGTGGCCTGGTTCACCGGCGACGAGGTTCGCGGTGGAGGAGCTTCAGGCGGTGGTCGTTCCGGTCGACTCTGGTTGCAAACGAGGCGGGGGAGAGAGGGGAAATAATCAGTGGGGGGAGGCGGTTTCAAATCGGGACAGAGAAGGAGCAGGGGAGGCCTGTACCGTGGGATCGATGGCGACCCGAGGCGGCAGAGCTCGAGCTCGATCTCGAGCTCGGGCTCGTATGGAGAGGGGTGAGTGGTGCAGGGGGTGTTTAGGGGAGTGAGAGAGCGAGTTGTGAGGAGAGAAGGGCTCGGGGAGGCCCTTAAATAGGCGAACGGCGGTCCACCGTGGGCTCATGCGCCGGCGAGCTTGTGCTCGTCGCTACGGGCCTCGGGAGGGGCTGGTGCCATGTCTGGGGTGTTCCTGGGCGTGGACTACGCCGAGAGAGATAGAGAGAGGGAGTGGGGAGAGGTCAGAGGCGCCGCGCGTGTGAGCTCGCTCACTGGAGCTCTCGAGCGGCTGGTGCGCGTGCGAGCAGGGGCAGGGGAGAGAGAGGGAGGAGGGGGCCGACCAGCTGCCGTGTCCCTGACGCCGAGGCGTCTCGTCGGGCGCGCTGGGGAGGCCCAAGGTGGCCGGAAGTGGCTGGAAGGGGGCGGCTACAGTGCGGGAGCGCACTGTAGCGCGCTCCAGAGCACCCATATGGTTGTCCAAGCCATTTTCTATGCTTGTGGGCGTGCCCTTGCGTGCCTGGTAGGTCTAGGGAGGAGTAAAGAAAGGGGGGAGAGCATAGGATGCCATGGATGGCCACTAGAGTGAGGAGGGAGGTGAGGAAGAGGGGTACAGGGGCTGTCCAAAGAGAGGAAATGAGGGTTTCACCCCCAAATAATTGATTTGAGGTCTTGCCATTGCTAATGGAGGTATAAGGTGACTAGATTAAGCTCTGGTAAAAAGTTGAGCTTACCAAGAATAGTGGAAGGGGTCAAAACAGTGGTTTTTGTAAAATGGCAGCAGGTGTTTAATGTTGGTTTGGGCAAGGAAATGAACTCCAATTGCCATGATACTTAACAGGATGGAATGACACTTAGAAATAGGGTGTGCCACCAAATTTGAGCTCATTTGGGAAAAGTTGCCAGTGTAACTTTGGTAAACCCTAGAAATCAATAGAAATGAACTTGTGTAGATCTAGTTGAGCAAATCACTTCTACTTGATGCACCACGTGGTGTAGTGGCCTCATTTGGTCATGTGAACATGCTCACAAAAGTTGGGGTCAAGGAGAGAAAGTTGGTAGTACAAACTTGTTCAAATTTGATCCTGAACAGAAAGGGTTATGGGGCATTTTGGTGGACCAAAATGACCTTGATTGAAGTGAGGCTTTGGAAGATTATCACAATATGCATTTGTGACTTGCTGGATTTTTCTTGGATTTTTATGGAAATATTTCCTGTAGAAATATTTCAAATCCTTGAAATGAGCAGATATGGTTTTGGGAGGTTTTGTCCAATATTTTGAACATGACCATGTGTTGAAACTCTGATATATGGGAAATATATGTCCACTTAGTTTCCCTAAATTTTTTCAAATATTTTTGAAACATTAAAATAATTTTAACCTATTAAAGACCATTTCTGGCCTTAAGAAAAAGCCTTTAAATAAAATAGGAAAATAACTTTTAAAATTATATCTTTGGGGTTTATGGGAATCCTATATCTGATAGGTTTCAAATATACCTTTTGAAATATTTTTCATACCCCAGATCAGGTACTTGCAGTGCAAACCTCAATCCAGGGGTTTTTGGAAAACTAATTTTTGAAAATACTATTTGGCCAAATTATTTTTGTAAGAAAATACTATATTGCTCTATACACATGGCATGATCATTGGGCAGAAGTTTGGGGCAAGGAGATTAAGTATAGAAGGTGGAGTTGTGTTGATTTTAAAGAGCACTGAAAAACACAGAGAGAAAACCAACTCCAAATAAAAGCCAAATAATGCAAAAGTTTTTGTTCGTCCAAATTTTCATGCTTTATTAATGCAAATGAAGAGTTACAAAATGCAGGGTGTGAAAGACCTACCCCCCTTACAAGAATCTCGTCCCCGAGATTCCTAAACTAGGCTTTAAAGAGGTACGGAAACTCGGATCTAAGGTAGTCTTCACGTTCCCAGGTTGCTTTTGCTTCAGTGTGGTTGCTCCACTGGACCTTGAAGTACTTGATAGTGCAGCTTCGAGTGTGTCGCTCAGCCTTATCCAAAATGCAGATGGGCCTCTCACGGTAAGTCAAATCAGGCTGGAGGTCAATGGCTTGGTGATCGACGTCCTTGTAAAGGTTAGGCTTGCCTGGGACTTGGAGACACTTCCGGAGTTGCACATCGAATAGTTCAGATGGCAGTTCCAACTGGTAAGCCACTTCTCCTCGTCGGTCAGTGATCTTGAAGGGGCCGATGTATCTTGGGGCGAGCTTTCCTTTGACATGGAAGCACTGGGTTCCCTTGAGAGGTGTGACCCGGAGATAGACATGGTCTCCAACTCGGAAGGTCATGTCTCTCCGACAAGAGTCAGCGTAGCTCTTCTGCCTTGACTTGCCAGTCTTCAAACGCTCTCTGACAAGCTGGACTTGCTCTTCTGCTTCACGAAGGATATCGGGCCCAAAGACTAGTCCTTCTCTGGTTTCTGACCAATTGAGGGGTGTGCGGCACTTGCGCCCATACAACACCTCAAATGGTGCCATCTGGAGGCTTGACTGATAACTGTTGTTGTAGGAGAACTCGGCGAAAGGGAGGCAATCTTCGCACCTGGCTCCATATGCTAAGACAGAGGCTCGGAGCATGTCTTCGAGTATCTGATTCACTCGTTCTGTCTGACCTCCTGTCTGCGGTTGGAAAGCAGTGCTGAAGGACAACTTGGTCCCCATGGCCTCTTGGAACTTCTTCCAGAATCTTGAGGTAAACTGGGTTCCTCGATCTGACACAATCTCCTTGGGAACACCATGAAGGCTTACGATTCTGTTTATGTAGAGGCTGGCTAGCTGGTTTCCCTTGTAAGTCGTTTTGACAGGAATGAAATGGGCTAGTTTGGTCAAGTGGTCGACTATGACCCAGATGGAGTCATGTCCCTTATTTGACCTGGGTAATCTAATGATGAAGTCAATTCCGACTTTATCCCATTTCCATTCAGGCACCTTGAGAGGCTGTAACAATCCAGTGGGCCGCTGATGTTCAGCTTTGACCCTTTGGCATATGTCACACTTAGCAATGAAAGTGGCTATCTCTCTCTTCATGACATGCCACCAGAATCTTTCCTTTAGGTCTTGATACATCTTAGTTCCTCCGGGGTGGATGGAATACTGGGTGTCATGAGCTTCTTGCAAAATCAAATTCTTGAGCTCAATCTTGTTGGGTACGCAAATGCGATTCCCAAACCACACAATTCCTTGCTCATCCTCTCAGAATCCTGGGGCCTTGCCTGCCTTGATCTTCTCTTGATGCCTTCAATACTCTCGTGTCCCTTCTGAGCTTCCTTAATATCATCCATCAGGGTAGGCTTGACTTCAAGGTTGGCTAAGAATCCTGGTGCAACCAGTTCCAACCCGAAGCTTTCAAGTTCTTCATACAAGGCGGGTAGCTTTTCCCTAAGCATAGCATTCAAGGAACAAGCCTTCCTGCTTAATGCATCTGCTACCACATTAGCCTTTCCAGGGTGGTATTGAACACTGAGGTCATAATCCTTGATCAACTCTAGCCACCTTCTCTGCCTCATGTTCAATTCCTTCTGAGTGAAAATATACTTTAGACTTTTGTGATCTGTGTATACCTCACACCGCTTCCCTAGGAGGTAATGTCGCCATGTTTTCAGGGCATGAACTATAGCTGCCAACTCAAGGTCATGAGTAGCATAGTTCTCTTCATGAGGCCTTAGTTGCCTTGAAATGTAAGCTACGACTCTGCCTTCTTGCAGCAGAACACCTCCCAGTCCGGTTCTTGATGCATCACAATATATCACAAATTCCTTATGTATATCTAGTGTGGCCAGTACTGGGGCGGTGGTCAATCTCTTCTTCAGCTCCTGGAAGCTTTCTTCACACTTGGGCGTCCATTCAAACTTCTTTTCCTTCTTCAAGAGCTGAGTCATGGGTCGTGCAACGCTTGAGAATCCTTCAACGAACTTGCGGTAATATCCCGCGAGTCTGAGGAAGCTTCTGACTTCCTTCACATTGCTTGGGGATTGCCATTCAGTCATGGCTTCAATCTTAGTGGGATCGACCGACAATCCTTCTTTAGTCAAAACATGACCCAAGAATCCAACTTCACGCAGCCAAAATTCGCACTTGCTGAACTTGGCATACAGTTGGTGCTCTCGAAGCTTGTCTAGGACCATCCTCAAGTGTTGCTCGTGCTCTTCTTCCGTCTTCGAGAAGACAAGAATGTCATCAATGAAGACAACGACAAACTTGTCCAAATATTCCATGAAGACCTTATTCATGAGATACATTAAGTAAGCTGGGGCATTGGTCAATCCAAAGGACATGACCGTGCACTCATACAGGCCATATCTGGTTACAAATGCCGTCTTCGGAATATCTTGGGGTCTGATTTTCAGCTGGTAGTACCCAGATCTGAGATCAATCTTGGAGAACACCTTGGCTCCATTGAGTTGATCAAACAGATCTTCAATCTTGGGAAGTGGATACTTGTTTTTGATTGTAACTTCATTGAGGGAGCGGTAGTCAATGCATAAGCGGATGGTACCGTCCTTCTTTGCCACAAACAGAATAGGTGATCCCCAAGGGGAGGCACTAGGGCAGGTAAATCCCTTCCTCAACTGCTCTTCCAGTTGCTTCTTCAATTCTGCTAACTCTTCCGATCCCATTCTATAAGGCTTCTTATAGATGGGTCCTGCTCCGGGTATGAGTTCGATGATGAAATCAATGTCTTGGTCAGGAGGCATTCCCGGTAGCTCATCGGGAAAGACATCGGGGTATTCGCATACTACCGGCACTTGCTCGAGTCCAACTTCTGACGGAGAGTTGACTTGGTTGGCTTGAGCAGAGGAGGGGTTGGAGGCAAATTTAACTTCGACTCCTTGGTCACTGGTCACAGTGACGGTCCGGTTGGCACAATCTAACAAGCCTTGGTGCTTGATGAGCCAATCCATTCCTAAGATCACATCCAAGCCTTGCGATCTTAAGATGATAAGGTCTGCTTGGAAGTCTACCCCATTAATGACAATCCCGACTCCTTTACATCCTATCTTGGCTCTCATCTCTGCTCCGGGGGTTTGTACCACCATAGGTTTATTCAGGGGTGTAGGGGTCTTGCCACTTTTTAATGCAAACTTTTGGGTGACAAATGAATGCGTGGCTCTAGAATCAAACAAGACAGTTGCAGGTGCTGAATTGACAAGGAACGTACCAAGCACGACGTCCGGGTCTTCCTGGGCTTCTTCTGCAGTGACATGATTCACACGACCCTTGCCATTGTTGGGCAGGTTGCGGGGAGCTTGGTTCCTTGGTGGCATTCCACGGCCTTGTCCTCGGTTCTGCGCATTGGGGCATGATGCGTCGGGCTTCTTGTTGGGGCAATACTTGGAGTAGTGTCCTGCCTGACCACATCCGAAGCAAGTGACTTGATTGGGGTTGCTGCTCTTGCCGGCATTGTTATTGGGGTTGTTGTAAGCTGGCCTGGGGTTGGCATACTGCTGAGGTGGATAGTTGGTGCGGGGTGCAGGAGCTCTTGGCTGCTGATAGGTTGGCTTGACCGGGGCTGGCTGCCACGGGCGAGGCTTCTGGTTGCTGGAGCTACCCTTGCTGATCAACTTGCGCTTATGGGGGTCATCCAAAGCACGTCGCTTGTCTTCCAGCATGAGTGCCTTGTTCACCAGATCAGGAAAGGTCGGGCAGTCACACACAACAAGTGAGTACTGCAGAGTCTGGTTAAGGCCTTCCATGAAGCGCTCCCTTTTGGCAGCATTAGTGCTGACATCTTCAGGGGCATACCTTGAGAGAACACTGAACTTCTGCATGTACTCCTTGACAGTGCTACTACCTTGCTTCAGGGCTCAGAACTCACACTTCTTGATGGCCATGATTCCGGAAGGAATGTGGGCCTTGCGGAATTCTGCCTTGAAGTTATTCCAAGTGATGTTTTGCTCAGCATGCATGGCCTTGAATCCATCCCACCAAGCTCTAGCAGTTCCCCCGAGATAGTGAGCAGCATATGCCACCTTCTCACGGTCCTCAGTGCGTCCGACTAGTTCCAGCAAATCCTCAATGGTGCGGACCCAGTTGTCTGCATCCAGGGGTTCAGCAGTCTCGATGAAGGTGGGTGGTGCATGCTTCTTGAACTCCACCAACATGGAACGTCCACTGCCGTTTCCCGCCAGCTGGCGGTTGACAGCCTGAGTGATCATCTGGAGGGCTGCAGCGTTGGCTTGGCGTTCCTCTCGGAAGGCTTGGAGAAGCTTAGCCATGTCCATGCTTGGAGGTGGTGGCGGTGGTGGAGCTTGTCCTTGGGCTTGGTCTTGACTGGCTCCTTCTCCGGCTTCTGGCTGCTGGGTAGAGGTACCAGTACGAGTTAAAACAGGCATCCTGTTTGAGCGGTCAAGGTCTCATGATTGGGAAAGATGGGGAAAGCAATATAGATGGGATGCCTAGTAAGGGGGTTGGTAAGACACTAATTATTTTCATGCAAGGGCCAAAAGGCTAAACACATTTATTAAAATCCAAATGGGTGATGTAGTCGCTTACAAGTTCCCGAAGGAAAGTACGACGTCCATCAAACACATCAAAAGCAATCACCATACTACATGGTTTCATATGAACCATTACAAGGACTTGACTTCGCATAGGGGTACACGACCTATCCTACCGTAGGGGTTACTAACGGGCATATCCGGGTTGCGAATGATGCCTAAGTGGTGGAATGCTCGGTCACGTAGTCTGGCTCTTCTGGGTCTTCCTCCTCGTCATCGGCGGCCTGACTTTCTCTTCACTTGAAGTGGTGGGGGAGTGGAGGAGCTCAACACGGAGTTGCTTCGCCGGTGGTGCGAAGAGCTTGCGGTATTCCTTTGCGCTCATGCGGTGTTGCTGTGGTGGTTCTCCATCCTTTGGGGGTCTTCCGCCTCTGTATGCGATTGCGGGTTGTCCAGGGGGAGCACCTTCCTTCTTGATTCTATCCATCTTCCCTTGTGCTTGAAGAAGAAGTGCCTTGGTCTGATGAAGTTCCTTTTGGAGTTCCATTGATTCAGAGGCCAAGCGTTGTGCCAAACTATCGGCACAAAGGCTGAAGTAGGTCTGGAATCGGAGTGGAAGTCCTTCTTCTAATGGTGGAGCTGGTGCACTGCTCTCATCCTCACCTTCCTTCCGATAAGGCAAGAAACGGGTTGCCAACTCGTCTGCCATCTCTGGAAGAAGGTCTCGGAGGCGGGTGAGTGCCTTGAGGGTTGCCGTCTCGATGGCAAGAACTAGTGTTGCCATCTGGGGTCCCTCGAAGAACCAGCTTGTTAGAGAGTCATTGGCCTTCACGATCACTTCCACATGATACTCCGTCTCGGTGTCACTGATCCAATGCTCATGGTAGGTGAAAATGGGGGCTCGGTGGTACTGGCACTTCTTGAAGCTATCCTTGAGAAGCACGGGAAATCCTGTGGTCAGGAAGTCTTCAGGTACGGCAGCCATCTACAAAGGTTGAATGGGAGAGGTCAATAAGGGAAATATATCTTGGGTTGGGTAAGCTTTAGAAAAGAAGAGAAGTTTAGATGGTCTCAAACTAACTAACGCCCATGCTAACTAAGGCTTCCTACAGTCAGGATGGCTCTGATACCAGCTCTATGGGGACCCCGACTCACAAGTCGTGATCACCGAATGCACGTGTACAGTGATCCCAGAGATCAATGCTCACTGAACACACATAAGCTGAATAACAAGAGTCTTACATCCATACATATTGTCTTACACAAATTATGACCATTATGGTCAAGTCTTACATAGATAAAGCCTTAAGGGCTGGACATCAAATGAAACACAAGCAGCGGAAATCTTCGTCGATAAGTAGAACCCATGCCATCTGCCTTAACCCTACAGGCATTCTGACTGGGAAACGTCCTAGCTCGCATGTTCGTCTTCAAAGAACTCTTCTTCGAACTCCTGTTCTTCCATGCCTGGCCAATTAAATAACCAGTGGCAAGCCAATGAGTACTTTGAATGTACTCGCAAGCAACCCATGTTTTGGTTCAAGGTACAAAAAAATGCATGATATAGGTAAATTTTTGCAGAAAGCTAGTTTTGAGTGCAATGACATGTTCAACAACTTGCAAGACAAGCATCAGGAGAATTCAAGTAACCATAAGGACAGGTTACAGATATCAACATAAATATTGTGGGCACCAACCCAACTCAATCATGTCAAGTCCTTTGACTTGACCCGAGTAGTGGTATTAACATAAAAAGAGTGGGCACCAACCCAACTCAATCATGTCAAGTCCTTTGACTTGACCCGAGTAGTTCTTCTCACTTATCCAAACACACACTGGTTTGTAAACATGTGGACGTAGCCCAAGAGCGGTTACCCAATTGTCCTTGACCGTGGACATGGCTATTCGAATAGTTTTACACTCTACAGAGGTTGCACACTTTACCCACAAGATCCGGGGAACTTCCGTGTCATCCATGACCCGCGGTACCTCAAGTACCCGGGGTAAGCACCTGATCACTATCTTTCCCTAGACGACACTAACAAGGAGTCCACTTGTTGTTTCGTATCCTCACGATGTACATCATACGAGACTCACTCGAGATCGTAACATCCGAGAGGGGACTCAACGGTGTATCCGGTGCCTTGTGAAAACAGTCATGGCCGCCCTACCTGGCACGACCCCGTCTCGAGAGAGAGCACCAACAACTCTCCCGTCACTAGTAATGCAGGCTCCAAGCTAGTATTGGCCTAGGTAATCAATAATGCCCTTTCCCATATTAGGGTAGAGTGGTTGCGCATGTACGGTTGGAATAACGGTCGCAACTTAGACCAATCCATTTTTAAAAGCAACACACACCCACTTGCCTCGGTACACCACTTCGTCATCAAGTGGTTACCCAACTCATTGTCTCCCTCGGGCATAAGTGGCACCCGATGGGGTTTTCGAAAAGTCCTTTCAAAATACTTTGTCTCCATCACCATGCATATTCCCATCCCTTTTGCGTAGCACTACTTAGCATCCTATCTACTCCCACCGGCATAACCCTCATCAGGAGGTAGGGTCATGCACAATGCAAGTATCAATAAGGAGGAAATGAAGGTAACCCACCAAAGTGGCTACCCTCTCATCATGATTCCGATGCAACAATAATAAAGTGCTATATGAAATGCATAAAAAGGGTTTCATAGACATGGTCAAAGGGCTGCTTGCCTGGCTCAACAAGGTCTTCTGGGTCTTCAAAGTCTTCTAGTCCAACTCCTTCGTCAGCAACGCAATCTATCGTCGCAAAATAATAACGAGAAAATAGGGCAATAATAAAACAGAAAAACCAAAGTGCTCAGAAAAATGTCAACTTATTTTTGTAAAATACTAGGTGGAAAACTAAGAAGGGGAAAATTCCTAGTTTTGGATTTGGAGTTGTATAATAGGAGAAATGGATTTTCAGAGGGGAATATAAATGCTCAAATTTGAATTTAAATTTGAACAGTGCAGAAAAGTTTGATGGATATTTATGAAAGTTACACCATTAAATAGGTGGGATTTTTAGAAAAATGTGGGAGTTGGAATTATTGCATTTGGATTAGTATTTAATCTTGTGGACTTTTTGGAAAATCCACAGAAAAAAGAAAAAGAAAAAGAAAAAGGGCACTGTGCCTGCCGGGCCAGAACAGCTGCGGGGAAGCAGGCCCAGCCTGCGGGCGGCCCAGCGCGCTGGTGCACGCGTGCACGCCAGGTTTAAACCTGACGGGCGGGGCCCAGGCGTCAGCGAGAGAGAGGGGGCGATGGAGGGGAGAGGCTGACAGGCAGGGCCCGCCTGTCATCCCTAACCCCGAGTCCAGGCGGCCGGCGAGCTCACCGGTGATGATGCAGGGCACAGCGAGGTCGGGCGAGGGCATGGCTGGGCTCAGCGTCGTGTCGCTGTTCGCGTGGAGGTGGAGTTGGTCGCCGGGGTGGCCTGGTTTGCCGGCGACGATGTTCGCGGCGGAGGAGATTCGGGCGGTGGTCGTCCCGGTCGACTCCGGCTGCAAACGAGGCGGGCGAGAGAGGGGAAATAATCAGTGGGGGGAGGCGGTTTCAAATTGGGGCAGAGAAGGAGCAGGGGAGGCCTGTACCGTGGGATCGACAGCGTCCCGAGGCGGCGGAGCTCGAGCTCGATCTCGATCTCGGGCTCGTCTGGAGAGGGGTGAGTGGTGCAGGGGGTGTTTAGGGGAGTGAGAGAGCGAGTGGTGAGGAGAGAAGGGCTCGGGGAGGCCCTTAAATAGGCGAGCGGCGGTCCACCGTGGGCTCGTGCGCCGGCGAGCTCATGCTCGTCGCTACGGGCCTCGGGAGGGGCTGGCGCCGTGTCTGGGGTGTTCCTGGGTGTGGACTACACCGAGAGAGATAGAGAGAGGGAGTGGGGAAAGGTCAGAGGCGCCGCGCGTGTGAGCTCGCTCACTGGAGCTCTCGGACGGCCGGTGCGCGTGCGAGCAGGGGCAGGAGAGAGAGAGGGAGGAGGGGGGCGACCAGCTGCCGTGTCCCGGACGCCGAGGCGTCTCGTCGGGCACGCTGGGGAGGCCCGAGGTGGCCGGAAGTGGCTGGAAGGGGGCGGCTACAGTGCAGGAGCGCAATGTAGCGTGCTCCAGAGCGCCCATATGGCTGTCCAAACCATTTTCTATGCTTGTGGGCGCGCCCTTGCGTGTCTGGTAGCTCTAGGGAGGAGTAAAGAAAGGGGGGAGAGCATAGGATGCCATGGATGGCCACTGGAGTGAGGAGGGAGGTGAGGAAGAGGGGTACAGGGGCTGTCCAGAGAGAGAAAGTGAGGGTTTCACCCCCAAATAATTGATCTGAGGTCTTGCCATTGCTAATGGAGGTATAAGGTGACTAGATTAAGCTCTGGTAAAAATTTGAGCTTACCAAGAATAGTGGAAGGGGTCAAAATAGTGGTTTTTGTAAAATGGTAGTAGGTGTTTGATGTTGGTTTGGGCGAGGAAATGAACTCCAATTGCCATGATACTTAACAAGATGGAATGACACTTAGAAATAGGGTGTTCCACCAAATTTGAGCTCATTTGGGAAAAGTTGCTAGTGTAACTTTGGTAAACCCTAGAAATCAACAGAAATGAACTTGTGTAGATCTAGTTGAGCAAATCACTTCTCCTTAATGCACCACTTGGTGTAGTGGCCTCATTTGGTCATGTGAACATGCTCACAAAAGTTGGGGTCAAGGAGAGAAAGTTGGTAGTACAAACTTGTTCAAATTTGATCCTGAACAGAAAGGGTTATGGGGCATTTTGGTGGACCACAATGACCTTGATTGAAGTGAGGCTTTGCAAGATTATCACAATATGCATTTGTGACTTGCTGGATTTTTCTTGGATTTTTATGGAAATATTTCCTGTAGAAATATTTCAAATCCTTGAAATGAGCAGAAATGGTTTTGGGAGGTTTTGTCCAATATTTTGAACATGACCATGTGTTGAAACTCCTATATATGGGAAATATATGTCCACTGAGTTTCCCTAAATTTTCTCAAATATTTTTGAAATATTAAAATAATTTTAACCTATTAAAGACTATTTCTGGCCTTATGAAAAAACCTTTAAATAAAATAGGAAAATAACTTTTAAAATTATATCTTTGGGGTTTATGGGAATCCTATATATAATAGGTTTCAAATATACCTTTTGAAATATTTTTCATACCCCAAATTAGGTACTTGCAATGCAAACCTCAATCCAGGGGTTTTTGGAAAACTAATTTTTGAAAATACTATTTGGCCAAATTATTTTTGTAAGAAAATACTATATTGCTCTATACACATGGCATGATCATCGGGCAGAAGTTTGGGGCAAGGAGATTAAGTATAGAAGGTGGAGTTGTGTTGATTTTAAAGAGCACTGAAAAACACAGAGAGAAAACCAACTCCAAATAAAAGCCAAATAATGCAAAAGTTTTTGTTGGTCCAAATTTTCATGCTTTATTAATGCAAATGAAGAGTTACGAAATGCAGGGTGTGACATGGTTCTAGTCAGCCAGGTCCCCAAATGAAACCGTGGCATTTATGCCGACCAAGTGGCATGGCAATGGTTTGGGTTCGACCAAGCCCCCAAGTGATTCTGTGGCCTTAGGCCGATCAAGAGGCATGACTGGTTTAGACGTGACCAAGTCCCCAAGTGATCTGGTGGCTCTCGCCTATCAAGAGGTATGGTATTGGTTCGGACACGACCAAACCTCCAAGTGATATAACATGATGCTTTTAAAGAGCGAACTCAAGGGGTAAACTGGAGGCCGCTTTAGAACAACTCCGTGTAACCACACATGATGTAAAAGAACAGATACCCCATTTTAGCTGAGGTTCCGGTTTATTATATTTAATCATAATATATACTCCCTCCGTCCGGAAATATTTGTCATCAAAATGGATAAAAAATGGTGTATCTAGAACTAAAATACATCTAGATACATCCCCTTTTATTCATCTTGATGACAAGTATTCCCGGACGGAGGGAGTACATCATTGTAATATGTACATAAGTAGAACCAATGGCTCAGGTATAATAAGGCTAAAGATGAGCTATGTTCCACGGCCTGTTGGTCTCCTCCTCTGATGTACGTGAGTCCTTATGCTCTCGAATATCGATCAGATAGTATGACCCATTGTGCAGATTCTTGCTGACCACGAAAGGCCCCTCCCAAGGTGGGGATAACTTATGCATATTAGTCTGATCTTGGATGAGCCGAAGCACCAAATCTCCTTCCTGGAAGGTTCTGGTTCTGACTCGGCGACCGTGATAACGACGAAGATCCTGTTGGTAAATCGCCGATCGGGTGGCTGCTATGTCACGCTCTTCATCCAATCGGTCGAAAGCATATTGCCATGCTGTCTCGTTGTCCGCTTCAATATAAGCCGTCACACAAGGTGAATCATGATGGATATCACTGGGGAGAACCGCCTCCGCTCCATAAACCATGAAGAACGGTGTGTATCCTGTTGACCTGTTGGGTGTTGTATTGATGCTCCATAACACAGATGGTAATTCTTCTACCCAACAACCCGGCGTTCTCTGCAAAGGAACCATAAGCCGGGGCTTGATGCCTCTCAAGATCTCTTGATTAACTCTTTCTGCTTGACCATTGGACTGTGGGTGTGCCACTGATGAAACGTCGAGCCGGATGTGCTCCCGTTCGCAGAACTCCTTGATTGCACCTTTGGACAAATTGGTACCATTATCTGTGATGATACTATGTGGAAAGCCAAACCGGAAAATCACTTTTTTAATGAACTGAACCGCCGTGGCCGCATCACACTTACTAACAAATTCTGCCTCCACCCACTTTGTAAACTTGTCAACTGCCACCAGGAGGTGGGTCTTCTTATCTTTGGACCATTTGAAAGGCCCAACCATATCCAGCCCCCAAGTCGCAAATGGCCAAGTAATTGGAATCATTCTCAATTCTTGAGCTGGTACATGAGCATGTCTTGAGAACTTTTGGCAACCATCACATCGTCTGACCAGATCCTCTGCATCAGCATGAGCAGTTAACCAATAGAAGCCATGGTGAAACGCTTTAGCCACCAGAGATTTTGAACCGGCATGGTGACCACAATCTCCTGTGTGGATCTCACGCAAAATTTCACGGCCTTCTTCAGGAGACACACAGCGTTGAAACGCTCCTGACACACTGCAATGATGCAACTCACCGTTGATAATAGTCATGGACTTGGAACGCCGGATTATCTGTCTGGCCAGAGTCTCATCCTCTGGTAACTCGCCCCGGTTCTTGTACGCCAGGTAGGGAAGCGTCCAATCCGGAATAACATGAAGAGCTGCCACCAATTGAGCCTCCGGATCAGGAATAGCCAAATCCGCTTCACCAGGGATCTTGACCGACGGGTTGTGCAGCACATCCAAAAAAACATTGGGCGGAGCCGGTTTGCACCGAGAGCCCAGCCGGCTTAAAGCGTCCGCCGCTTCATTTTTCCGCCGGTCCACGTGGTCCACCTGATAGCCCTTAAAATGACCTGCAACAAGATCCACCTCACGACGATATGCTGCCATGAGGGGGTCCTTGGAATCCCAAGTGTTAGATACTTGCTGAGCCACGAGGTCCGAGTCCCCGAAGCACTTAACTCGACTTAGATTCATCTCCTTAGCCATCCGGAGACCATGGAGCAAGGCTTCATACTCAGCTGCATTGTTAGTACAAGGGAACATTAAGCGAAGAACATAACAAAACTTATCACCTCGCGGGGAAGTTAATACGACTACAGCCCCGAGCTTTCCAATTGCCTGGATCCGTCAAAATGGATGGTCCAATATGTGTGATCCGGCTTTTCTTCAGGTGCTTGCATTTCCGTCCAATCATTGATGAAATCAACAAGTGCTTGAGACTTAACCGCCGTCCGAGGCACATACTTCAAACCGTGCGGCCCAAGCTCTATATCCCACTTGGCAATCTGGCCAGTTGCTTCCCAGTTCTGGATGATATCTCCCAAAGGAGCAGAACTGACCACTGTAATTGGGTGCCCTTGGAAGTATTGTTTAAGCTTCCGGCTTGCCATAAAACTCCATACACCAACTTCTGCCAATGTGGATACCTTTGCTTGGACTCGATGAGTACCTCGCTCATATAATAGACCGGACGTTGAACCGGATGCTCCTTACCTGCTTCCTTCGCTCCACCACAATAGCCACGCTGACCGCCCGTGCATTAGTAACAACATATAGGAGTAACGGTTCTTTGTCACTGGGAGCGGCGAGCACAGGCGGATTGGCCAATTGCCGTTTTAAGTCCTCAAATGCTTCATCAGCAGCGGAACTCCAGACAAACTAATTCGTCTTTTTCAACATCTGATATAAAGGGGTTGCCTTCTCACCAAGACAACTGATAAACCGGCTTAACGCGGCAATCCGGCCTGCCAGGCATTGAACATCATTGATACACTTCGGTTTAGCCAGGGAGGTGATGGCTGTGATCTTCTCTGGATTAGCCTCAATTCCCCTGTTGGACACCAGAAAACCCAGTAGCTTGCTCGCCGGTACACCAAAGACACACTTGTCCGGATTAAGCATCATCTTGTATGTCCTCAGGTTATCAAAGGTTTCCCTCAAATCATCAATCAGAGTCTCCTTCTCCCTGGACATAACCACAATATCATCCATGTAAGCATGTACATTATGGCCAATCTGCTTGTGAAGACAATTTTGTACACACCGTTGATAAGTTGCCCGGGCACTCTTGACACCAAAGGGCATAGACACATAGCAGAAGGCTCTAAAGGGAGTTATAAACACCGTCTTCTCCTGGTCCTTAACTGCCATTTTGATCTGATGATAGCCAGAATATGCATCCAAAAAACTTAAACGCTCACAACCCGCCGTAGCATCAATAATTTGATCAATACGGGGGAGGGCAAAAGGATCTGCTGGACAAGCCTTATTAAGATCTGTGTAATCCACACACATGCGCCAGGTGCCATTTTTCTGAAGGACCAGCACCGGATTGGCAAGCCACTCAGGGTGAAAAACTTCAACAATAAAGCCAGCCGCTAAGAGCCTGGCTACCTCTTCTCCAATCGCCTTGCGTCTTTCTTCGTTAAACCGACGGAGGAACTGTTTCACCGGCTTGTATTTAGGATCCACATTAAGGGTGTGCTCAACGAGTTGCCTCGGTACACCTGGCATGTCAGAGGGCTTCCATGCAAAAATGTCCCGATTCTCATGGATGAACTCGATGAGCGTGCTTTCCTATTTCGGATCCAAATTGGCACTGATGCTGAACTGCTTGGACGAATCGCCAGGTATCAAGTCAACAAGCTTAGTTTCTGCTGCCGATTTGAACTTTAGGGCTGGATCATGCTCTGTAGCTAGCTTCTTTAATGGAGTCATGTCCGCCGGATCAACATTGTCTCTATAATACTTCAACTCCTCGGTGGCACAGACCGACTCTGCATAGGCCGCATCTCCTTCCTCGCACTCCAAAGAGATTTTGCGGCTTCCGTGAACCGTTATTGTCCCCTTGTGACCCGGCATCTTGAGCTACAAATACACATAACAGGGACGTGCCATAAACTTGGCGTAGGCCGGTCGCCCAAACAGGGCATGATATGGACTTTGGATTTTCACCACTTCAAACGTAAATATCTCCGACCTGGAATCATGATCCCCAAAGGCCACTTCCAGAGCTATCTTACCAACAGGATATGCTGATCTGCCAGGTACTACACCATGGAACACCGTATTAGACGGTTTGAGATTTTTATCTGTTAGTCCCATACGACGGAAGGTCTCATAGTACAAGATATTAATGCTGCTCCCCCCATCCATGAGCACCTTGGTGAACTTGTAAACTCCCACCTGAGGCGCCACCACCAGAGCCAACTGACCCGGATTATCAACCTGGGGTGGGTGATCCTCTCTGCTCCATATGATTGGCTGTTCAGACCAACGTAGATAACGGGGTATGGCCGGTTCAACGGAGTTGACCGCCCGCCTCTGAACCTTCCGGTCTCGCTTGTCCAAGCTAGTTGTGAAGACATGGTATTGCCCACTACTTAACAGCTTTGGGTTGCTCTGGTAACCTGACTATTGCTGTTGTTGGCCATAACCACCCTAGTTGTTCTGACTATTTTGACCATTATGTCTGCCCGGATTGCTATTAAATCCTGAACCGGAATTTCCTCCACCGTAACCCGGCCCGGATCCTGAGCCACCGCCGGAGCCGTGATCATACCGGAAAGAATTAGAATTCTTGAACTCCTGCATAATGAAGCAATCCTTCCAAAGGTGGTTTGCTGGCGCCTCCTTCGTCCCATGTCTTGGACAAGGCTGGCTCAGTAGATAATTTAGGCGGTCCGGGTTAGGGTTGGGTGCCCCATTGCGATTTTTCGGTCTACCCTTGCGTCGCTGGCCATTGTCCTGCGTGTTGGTATTAGCCACAAATTCCATGTTACAATCCGCTTTACGCTTGCCTCCACCACCATTACCTGCCCAGTGATGCTGCTGACCTTTGGAGTTGCTATTCCTCTTTCCCTTCCCTGCCTTGTCATCATCAGATTCGGGATCCTTGGTACTATCAGAATCAACATACTTCACCAAAGCGGCCATGAGGGCCCCATATCCGTGCAATGACGCTTCATCCATCCCAACTTCAGCTTTAGGGGCCCAAACCGACAGTTACCTTCTAGGGTTAATACTTAGGTGTCAGCGTTGATATGGTCTGATGAGTGTAACACTTGTGAAACCCGGCGCACCCAATGAGTCATTGACTCTCCTTCCTCCTGGACACAGGCAGCTAAGTCCACTATCGACATAGGCTGTTTACATGTATCCTTGAAATTGCTAATAAACCGGGCTCGTAATTGGGCCCATGAACTGATAGAATTAGCCGGCAAACTTTTTAACCAAGTACGGGTCGTTCCCTCAAGCATCATGTTGAAGTATTTCGCACACGCCGCGTCATCCACATCAAGCATCTCCATGGCCATCTCATAGCTCTCCACCCATGTCTTGGGAGGTTGATCCGCCATGTAATTTGGTGCCTTGCGCGGGCCTTTGAAATCCTTAGGCAGGCGCACGTTGCGTAAAGCGGGGATAAGGCAAGGCAACCCCAAAGAACTAGAAGTAACACCAGGTTCGATTGAGGTAGTTGGACGAACCGGCGTGAGCTGCTGAGCCTGATGCTGTCCGGCCAACTCGGCCTCCCTGCGCCTGCGGGCCCGGTCCACCACTCCCTGAGCGTTATCAGCACCACCCGTCGGGTTGTTGCCACGGGGTGCTCCACGTTGTTCATTACTCGATACTGCTGGTTCATCCATATGTCTGCTATAGCTCCGGCTTGGACGGGGGGTCGAGTGGATCCGGTCACGGCTGTACGAGTACGCTTCCTATTGGACCAAAGCTGTCCTTAGAAGTTCCTTGACCCGTCGTCTCTACTGCCTGCGGCGAGTCACCTTCAATTGGGATGGCCTCCAGCCGTGCAGCAGCGGCAACAAGATTGTCCATTGGGTTGGAGTAGTGACCTGGAGGTGTTAAAACAGCCTAAGGTATAACGGCGCTTTGACGAGGCGGGTCCATCTGACGAGGCTGAACCGGTGCACCAGTCCCAGGAGCTTCCGCCCGGTTTCCCTCCAGCGGATTGCCGGTTCTGTTGGGGAACGTAGTAATTTCAAAAATTTCCTACGCACACACAAGATCATGGTGATGCATAGCAAGAAGAGGGGAGAGTGTTGTCCACGTACCCTCGTAGACCGAAAGCGGAAGCGTTATATCAACGCGGTTGATGTAGTCGTACGTCTTCACGATCCGACCGATCCAAGCACCGAAACTACGGCACCTCCGACTTCTAGCACACATTCAGCTCGATGACGATCCCCGGACTCCGATCCAGCAAAGTGTTGGGGAAGAGTTCCATCAGCACGACGGCGTGGTGACGATCTTGATGTTCTACCATCGCAGGGCTTCGCCTAAGCACCGCTACAATTTTATCGAGGATTATGGTGGAAGGGGGCACCGCACACGGCTAAGAGAACGATCATGAAGATCAACTTGTGTGTCTATGGGGTGCCCCCTGCCCCCGTATATAAAGGAGTGGAGGAGGGGAGGGCCGGCCCTCTCTATGGCGCGCCCTAGGGGAGTCCTACTCCCACCGGGAGTAGGATTCCCCCTTTCCTAGTCCAACTAGGAGTCCTTCCAAGTATTAGGAGTAGGAGACAAGGAAGGGGAAGAGGGAAGAGAAGGAAGGAGGGGGCGCAGCCCCTCCCCCTAGTCCAATTCGGACTAGGCCTTGGGGGGCGCGCAACCTGCCTCTCCCTCTCCCCTAAAGCCCAATAAGTCCCATACACTTCTCCCGTATTCCCGTAACTCCCCGGTACTCCGAAAAATACACGAACCACTCGGAACCTTTCCGATGTCCGAATATAGTCGTCCAATATATCGATCTTTATGTCTCGACCATTTCGAGACTCCTCGTCATGTCGCAGATCTCATCCGGGACTCCAAACTCCTTCGGTACATCAAAACTCATAAACTCATAATATAACTGTCATCGAAACCTTAAGCGTGCGGACCCTACGGGTTCAAGAACAATGTAGACATGACCGAGACACGTCTCCAGTCAATAACCAATAGCGGAACCTGGATGCTCATATTGCCTCCCACATATTCTACGAAGATCTTTATCGGTCAGACCGCATAACAACATATGTTGTTCCCTTTGTCATCGGTATGTTACTTGCCCGAGATTCGATCTTCGGTATCTCAATACCTAGTTCAATCTTGTTACCGGCAAGTCTCTTTACTCGTTCTGTAATACATCATCTCGCAACTAACTCATTAGTTGCAATGCTTGCAAGGCTTATGTGATGTGCATTACCGAGAGGGCCCACAGATACCTCTCCGACAATCGGAGTGACAAATCCTAATCTCGAAATACGCCAACCCAACATGTACCTTTGGAGACACCTGTAGAGCACCTTTATAATCACCCAGTTACGTTGTGACGTTTGGTAGCACACAAAGTGTTCCTCCGGCAAACGGGAGTTGCATAATCTCATAGTCATAGGAACATGTATAAGTGATGAAGAAAGCAATAGCAACATACTAAACGATCGGGTGCTAAGCTAATGGAATGGGTCATGTCAATCAGATCATTCACCTAATGATGTGATCCCGTTAATCAAATAACAACTCTTTGTCCATGGTTAGGAAACATAACCGTCTTTGATTAACGAGCTAGTCAAGTAGAGGCATACTAGTGACACTCTGTTTGTCTATTTATTCACACATGTATTATGTTTCCGGTTAATACAATTCTAGCATGAATAATAAACATTTATCATGAAATAAGGAAATAAATAATAACTTTATTATTGCCTCTAGGGCATATTTCCTTCAGTCTCCCACTTGCACTAGAGTCAATAATCTAGATCACATCACCATGTGATTAACATCGATAGTTCACATCACCATGTGATTAACACCCATAGTTCACATCGCCATGTGACCAACACCCAAAGGGTTTACTAGATTCAGTAATCTAGTTCACATCGCTTATGTGATTAACACCCAAAGAGTACTAAGGTGTGATCATGTTTTGCTTGTGAGAGAAGTTTAGTCAACGGGTCTGCCATATTCAGATCCGTATGTATTTTGCAAATTTCTATGTCAACAATGCTCTGCACGGAGCTACTCTTAGCTAATTGCTCCCACTTTCAATATGTATCCAGATTGAGACTCAGAGTCGTCTAGATCAGTGTCAAAATTTGCATCGACATAACCCTTTACGACAAACCCTTTTTGTCACGTCCATAATTGAGAAACATATCCTTATTCCACTAAGGATAATTTTGACCGTTGTCCAGTGATCTACTCCTAGATCACTATTGTACTCCCTTGCCAAAATCAGTGTAGGGTATACAATAGATCTGGTACACAGCATGGCATACTTTATAGAACCTATGGCCAAGGCATAGGGAATGACTTTCATTCTCTTTTTATCTTTTGTCGTGGTCGTGTTTTGAGTCTTACTCAATTTCACACCTTGTAACACAGGCAAGAACTCTTTCTTTGACTGTTCCATTTTGAACTACTTCAAAATCTTGTCAAGGTATGTACTCATTGAAAAAATTTATCAAGCGTTTTGATCTATCTCTATAGATATTGATGCTCAATATGTAAGTAGCTTCACCAAGGTCTTTCTTTGAAAAACTCCTTTCAAATACTCCTTTATGCTTTGCAGAATAATTCTACATTATTTCCGATCAACAATATGTCATTCACATATACTTATTAGAAATGCTATAGTGCTCCCACTCACTTTCTTGTAAATACAGTATTCACCGCAAGTCTGTATAAAACTATATGCTTTGATCAACTTATCAAAGCGTGTATTCCAACTCCGAGATGCTTGCACCAGTCCATAGATGAATCGCTGGAGCTTGCATATTTTGTTAGCACCTTTAGGATTGACAAAACCTTCTGGTTGCATCATATACAACTCTTCTTTAATAAATCCATTAAGGAATGCAGTTTTGTTTATCCATTTGCCAGATTTCATAAAATGCGGCAATTGCTAACATGATTCGGACAGACTTAAGCATAGATACGAGTGAGAAACTCTCATCGTAGTCAACACCTTTAAACTTGTCGAATTTTTTTTGCGACAATTCTAGCTTTGTAGATAGTAACACTACTATCAGCGTCCGTCTTCCTCTTGAAGATCCATTTATTTTCTATGGCTTGCCGATAATCGGGCAAGTCAACCAAAGTCTACACTTTGTTCTCATACATGGATCCCATCTCAGATTTCATGGCCTCAAGCCATTTTGCGGAATCTGGGCTCATCATCGCTTCCTCATAGTTCGCAAGTTCGTCATGGTCTAGTAACATGATTTCCAGAACAGGATTATCGTACCACTCTGGTGCGGATCTCACTCTGGTTTACCTACGAGATTCGGTAGTAACTTGATCTGAAGTTACATGATCATCATCATTAGCTTCCTCACTAATTGGTGTAGTAGTCACAAGAACAGATTTCTGTGATGAACTACTTTCCCATAAGGGAGATGGTACAATTACCTTATCAAGTTTTCTACTTTCCTCCCACTCACTTCTTTCGAGAGAAAGTCCTTCTCTAGAAAGTATCCATTCTCAGCAACAAATGTCTTGCCTTCGGATCTGTGATAGAAGGTGTACCCAACAGTCTCCTTTGGGTATCCTATGAAGACATATTTGTCCGATTTGGGTTTGAGCTTATCAGGATGAAACTTTTTCATATAAGCATCACAACCCCAAACTTTAAGAAACGACAACTTTGGTTTCTTGCCAAACCACAGTTCAGATTGTGTCGTCTCAACGGACTTAGATGGTGCCCCTTTTTAACGTGAATGCAGCTGTCTTTAATGCATAACCTCAAAAACGAGAGTGGTAAATCGGTAAGAAACATCATAGATTTGCACTATATCTAATAAAGTACGGCTATGACGTTCGGACACACCATTATGTTGTGGTGTTCCAGGTGGCACGAATTTGTGAAACTATTCCACATTGTTTTAATTGAAGACCAAACTCGTAACTCAAATATTTGTCTCCGCGATCAGATGGTAGAAACCTTATTTTCTTGTCACGATGATTTTCCACTTCACTCTGAAATTCTTTGAACTTTTCAAATGTTTCAGACTTATGTTTCATCAAGTAGATATACCCATATCTGCTCAAATCATCTGTGAAGGTCAGAAAATAATGATACCCGCTGCAAGCCTTGATATTCATCAGACCACATACATCAGTATGTATGATTTCCAACAAATCTGTTGCTTGCTCCATTGTTCCGGAGAACGGCGCTTTAGTCATCTTGCCCAAGAGACATGGTTCGCAAGCATCAAGTGATTCATAATCAAGTGATTCCAAAATCCCATCAGCATGGAGTTTCTTCATGCGCTTTACACCAATATGACCTAAACGGCAGTGCCTCAAACAAGTTGCACTATCATTATTAACTTTGCATCTTTTGGCTTCAATATTATGAATATGTGTATCATTACAATCGAGATCCAACAAACCATTTAGTTGGTGTGTATGACCATAGAAGGTTTTATTCATGTAAACAGAACAACAATTGTTCTCTAACGTAAATGAATAACCGTATTGCAATAAACATGATCAAATCATATTTATGCTCAACGCAAACACCAAATAACACTTATTTAGGTTCAACATTAATCCCGAAAGTATAGGGAGTGTGCGATGATGATCATATCAATCTTGGAACCACTTCCAATACATATCGTCACTTCACCCTTAACTAGTCTCTGTTTATTCTGCAACTCCCGTTTCGAGTTACTAATCTTAGCAACTGAACTAGTACCAAATACTGAGAGGTTGCTATGAACACTAGTAAAGTACACATCAATAACTTGTATATCAAATATACCTTTGTTTACTTTGCCATCCTTTCTTATCCACCAAATACTTGAGGTAGTTCCACTTCCAGTGACCAATCCCTTTGCAGTAGAAGCACTTTGTCTCAGGCTTAGGACCAGACTTGTGTTTCTTCACTTGAGCAGCAACTTGCTTGCCGTTCTTCTTGAAGTTCCCCTTCTTCCTTTTGCCCTTTTCTTGAAACTAGTGGTCTTGTCTACCATCAATACTTGATGTTTTTCTTGATTTCTACCTTCATTGATTTTAGCATCACGGAGAGCTTGGGAATCGTTTCCGTTATCCCTTGCATACTATAGTTCATCGCGAAGTTCTACTAACTTGGTGATGGTGACTAGAGAATTCTGTCAATCACTATCTTATCTGGAAGATTAACTCCCACTTGATTCAAGCGATTGTAGTACCCAGACAATCTGAGTACATGCTCACTACTTGAGCGATTCTCCTCCATCTTGTAGCTATAGAACTTGTTGGAGACTTCATATCTCTCAACTCGGGTATTTGCTTGAAATATTAACTTCAACTCCTGGAAGATCTCATATGGTCCATGACGTTCAAAACGTCTTTGAAGTCCCAATTCTAAGCCGTTAAGAATGGTGCACTAAACTATCAAGTAGTCATCATATTGAGCTAGCCAAACGTTCATAAAATCTGCATCTGCTCCTGCAATAGGTCTGTCACCTAGCGGTGCATCAAGGACATAATTTTTTTGTGCAGCAATGAGGATAAACCTCATATCACGGATCCAATCCGCATCATTGCTACTAACATCTTTCAACATAGTTTTTATCTAGGAACATATCAAAACAAACATAGGGAAGCAACAACGCGAGCTATTGATCTACAACATAGATATGCTAATACTACCAGGACTAAGTTCATGATAAATTTAAGTTCAATTAATCATATTACTTAAGAACTCCCACTTAGATAGACATCCCTCTAATCATCTAAGTGATCACGTGATCCAAATCAACTAAACCATGTCCGATCATCACGTGAGATGGAGTAGTTTTCAATGGTGAACATCGCTATGTTGATCATATCTACTATATGATTCACGCTCAACCTTTTGGTCTCCAGTGTCCCGAGGCCATATCTGCATATGCTAGGCTCGTCAAGTTTAACCTGAGTATTCCGCGTGTGCAAAACTGTCTTGCACCCGTTGTAGATGGACGTAGAGCTTATCACACCCGATCATCAGGTGGTGTCTGGGCACGACGAACTTTGGCAACGGTGCATACTTAGGGAGAACACTTTTATCTTGAAATTTAGTGAGAGATCATCTTATAAAGCTACCGTCAAAATAAGCAAAATAAGATGTATACAAGATAAACATCACATGCAATCAAAATATGTGACATGATATGGCCATGATCATCTTGTGCCTTTGATCTCCATCTCCAAAGTACCGTCATGATCTCTATCGTCACCGGCATGACACCATGATCTCCATCATCTTGATCTATATCAATGTGTCGTCACGTGGACGTCTCGCCAACTATTGCTCTTGCAACTATTGCTATCGCATAGCGATAAAGTAAAGCAATTGTTTGGCGCTTGCATCTTATGCAATAGAGAGATGACCAAAAGGCGTTTGCCAGTTGCTGATAACTTCCACAAAACATGATCATCTCATACAAAAACTTATATCTCATCACGTCTTGACCATATCACATCACAACATGCCCTGCAAAAACAAGTTAGACGTCCTCTACTTTGTTTGTTGCAAGTTTTACGTGGCTGCTACGGGCTTAAGCAAGAACCAATCTTACCTACGCATCAAAACCACAATGATAGTTTGTCAAGTTAGTGTTGTTTTAACCTTCACAAGGACCGGGCGTAGCCACACTCGGTTCAACTAAAGTTGGAGAAACAGACACCCGCTAGTCACCTGTGTGCATAGCACGGCGGTAAAACCAGTCTCGCGTAAGCGTACGCGTAATGTCGGTCTGGGCCGCTTCATCCAACAATACCGCCGAACCAAAGTATGACATGCTGGTAAGTAGTATGACTTATATTGCCCACAACTCACTTGTGTTCTACTCGAGCATATAACATCAACACATAAAACCTAGGCTCGGATGCCACTGTTGGGGAACGTAGTAATTTCAAAAATTTCCTACGCACACGCAAGATCATGGTGATGCATAGCAACAAGAGGGGAGAGTGTTGTCCACGTACCCTCGTACACCGAAAGCGGAAGCGTTATATCAACGCGGTTGATGTAGTCGTATGTCTTCACGATCCGACCGATCCAAGCACCGAAACTACGGCACATCCGAGTTCTAGCACACGTTCAGCTCGATGACGATCCCCGGACTCCGATCCAGCAAAGTGTCGGGGAAGAGTTCCGTCAGCACGACGGCGTGGTGACGATCTTGATGTTCTACCGTCGCGGGGCTTCGCCTAAGCACCGCTACAATTTTATCGAGGATTATGGTGGAAGGGGGCACCGCACACGGCTAAGAGAATGATCATGAAGATCAACTTGTGTGTTTATGGGGTGCCCCCTGCCCCCGTATATAAAGGAGTGGAGGAGGGGAGGGCCGGCCCTCTCTATGGCGCGCCCTAGGGGAGTCCTACTCCCACCGGGACTAGGATTCCCCCTTTCCTAGTCCAACTAGGAGTCCTTCCAAGTATTAGGAGTAGGAGACAAGGAAGGGGAAGAGGGAAGAGAAGGAAGGAGGGGGCGCAGCCCCTCCCCCTAGTCTAATTCGGACTAGGCCTTGTGGGGCGCGCAGCCTGCCTCTCCCTCTCCCCTAAAGCCCAATAAGGCACATATACTTCTTCTCCCGTATTCCCGTAACTCCCCGGTACTCCGAAAAATACCCGAACCACTCGGAACCTTTCCGATGTCCAAATATAGTCGTCCAATATATCGATCTTTACGTCTTGACCATTTCGAGACTCCTCGTCATGTCCCCGATCTCATCCGGGACTCCGAACTCCTTCGGTACATCAAAATTCATGAACTCATAATATAAATGTCATCGAAACCTTAAGCGTGTGGACCCTACGGGTTCGAGAACAATGTAGACATGACCGAGACACGTCTCCGGTCAATAACCAATAGCGGAACCTGGATGCTCATATTGGCTCCCACATATTCTACGAAGATCTTTATCGGTCAGACCGCATAACAACATACGTTGTTCCCTTTGTCATCGGTATGTTACTTGCCCGAGATTCGATCGTCGGTATCTCAATACCTACTTCAATCTCGTTACCGGCAAGTCTCTTTACTCGTTTCGTAATACATCATCTCACAACTAACTCATTAGTTGCCATGCTTGCAAGGCTTATGTGATGTGCATTACCGAGAGGGCCCAGAGATACCTCTCCGACAATCAGTGTGACAAATCCTAATCTCGAAATACGCCAACCCAACATGTACCTTTGGAGACACCTATAGAGCACCTTTATAATCACCCAGTTACGTTGTGATGTTTGGTAGCACACAAAGTGCTCCTTTGCCAAACGGGAGTTGCATAATCTCATAGTCATAGGAACATGTATAAGTCATGAAGAAAGCAATAGCAAGATACTAAACGATCGGGTGCTAAGCTAATGGAATGGGTCATGTCAATCAGATCATTCACCTAATGATGTGATCCCGTTAATCAAATAACAACTCTTTGTCCATGGTTAGGAAACATAACCGTCTTTGATTAACGAGCTAGTCAAGTAGAGGCATACTAGGAGACAGTCTGTTTGTCTATGTATTCACACATGTATTATGTTTCCGGTTAATACAATTCTAGCATGAATAATAAACATTTATCATGAAATAATGAAATAAATAATAACTTTATTATTGCCTCTAGGGCATATTTCCTTCAGGTTCTTGCCCCCCGGAGTGTTGAAAAGGTCTCTGGCCTCAAAAACCAGAGGTAAATGGGATCGGTGCTTCCTCCTCATGACTTCATGCGACACACTCTGGTCCAACATAAGCATGTAAGCTTGTGCGTCTAAAGCGGCCCGCTCTGTGGCCATCCTGGTGTCCTCAGCTGCCAGATCCGCCTTGGCCTGGGTGATCTGTTCCTTTTCCTTTGCAATCTCCGCGTTGTGAACGCCCTGATCCGGCGGATTAGCTTCTGCCATAAGCACGGCCAACGCATCAAATAGCTTTGATAGAACCTGAGCCGGCGGGCGCACAGGGCCTCCTGCCCTGGCAGCCGTCGCCGCTGCCGAACCGGAGATTGTTGCCGCAGCTGTCGAAGAGTGAAGCGCTGCTTGTGTTTCGGCCATGAATATTCCAACTCGGTTGGGCAGATCGGAGGGGTCCTGAATACTGTCGCCATCGGAACAGCCCCCAATCTAGCCATCTTGTAGCTGATAAAGAGACTCGGTTTCTCCGGTCAAAGACTAGTCATTGAAACAAACAACAATCTCGCCGCGAGATTCCGATCCGTCCTCATAACTTCCTCTATGGATGACTCCCACGAAGGCATGCTTCATGGCCGGTTTAACCCGGGCGGGTCGCGCATGCTAAGCCGTCTCGACGAGGTCGGTGCAGATGTCCAGCTCAGGGCCCGGTTCATCGATCTTGGCAATGAAAACGTGAATGCCACCAAAGGGGACCCGGTACCCATACTCCACTGAGCCGGCCTCGGGGCCCTAGCCTACGTCGTCGATGTAGAGCTTGCCGCGCCGACTCTTAGTCATCCGGCCTATAGCGTAGCCCTTGAGTCCTTCAAAGCGGCCCTCCAAAACCTGAAACCATCGTGCGATAGCCCCACGGTGGGCGCCAACTGTTGTGGTTTTGTCACAGTAGATGTCCTAGAGAAAGGACTTAGTCATGGAGCCATCGTGACGGGTTAGCTTGAAGGGGTTAAAGCGGACACAGGGACGCGAGAGAGTTTATACGAGTTCGGCCCCTTCGATGAAGGTCAAAGCCTACGTCCAGTTGTGATGGAATTGATGGGGTTTCAATGACTAGGGAGCAAACAAGCTTCGCCTATGTCTCGAGTTGTTGTCTGTTATCCTTGAACCGCCGCCGGGTCATCCCCTTATATACACGGGTGACGCCCGTCGGTTCACAGAGCTCCAACACTGGTCGATATTTGTATCCAGGTTGGTCTCTCCTTATTCCCAACTTACAATGCAAGTTTATATACAAATACCGGTTTACAGTTACAAGTCTTGAACCGACTATGGGCCTTAGGCCCTTATTTGCCTTCTTGGGCTTTAGCACTCTTGAACTGCTGATGAAGTTGACCCGGCCCAGATAGGCCGGTTTACGCCTAGCAGTAATATCCCCAACAAGCTGGGACCAAGCAGCTCGAGCAGTATTTGTGTTTTTTAGGCGTGAGCACTGCAGAGTTTTTCTTGGTGATGATTTCGTTGTTGTTCAGAGGAGAGCAGGGTATTAACTGGGCGGGTTTTGGCCCGTCTAGCCCAGGCTAGATATCCAGCCCAGATACTAATTTTTTCAAGATGAAAATGGCTAGCCCGGCTATACGTCTTTTTGAGGAATACCCAAGCAAGGTCAACTTGTTATTCTCTGCCCCGCTGGGCTGCAAATCTTTCCTAGGAGGGATGCATTAGGCTTAACAGGAAAATGGGCTTTAAAAATAATAAATGAGATGTAATTATAAAAACTAGGCAGTAACTATAAGAAAAATGCACCAAACACGAAATTAGTTTATAAAAGATTATTTATGGATTTTGAAAATCTTAAATTTTCATTGTTGCGTGCGCAATGTTTCGTTGGATTTTTACGTAATACAAATTTATATTTAATCTGACTAGAAATTTCGAGATAAAAATACTTCGGATCTCATCAAAATGTGGGAAATTTTATTGAATTCTGTCTTCAATGATTGGTTGAAATTATTAATAATTGTCCTAGATAGAAAATGGGTTGTACGTTTAACAGAGTGTAAATGGGTTGTTGTAAATTCCATCAAAATTCAAAAATGGGTTGTACATTCTTACAAAACGCAAATGGGCTATAAGTTCTCTGCCACAGACTTGTGGGCCTACTAAGTGATGTGTCCCCGAAAAAAAAAGTTGACGCATATGCAAGGCTTTGTCAACTTATTATAGTCAACACACGGTTCTAGCAGCAGTGGCCGTTGGATGTCTATCCAATGGATGTCATGCTTCTTCTTCAATCTCGGATATTCTTAGCTTCAGCTGCCCAAAAAATGATTCCTCCCCCTGACATCTAGGGCACACCATTTCGGAGGCTGACCTATGGGCCTACTAAGTTGGAGCGTACCAAGGGCTTTGTCAACTTAGTCAATATAAATGATTCTAGCTTCAGTGACGTACGATGTCCATCCAACGGCCGTAGTGCTTCTTCAACCTCTGGTCTTCTTGGTCCAGCCGCTCAAAGCAGCGCCTGTCTTGCCGCCTGCTCCTCCCTCCCATGGCCGGTTGTGCTGTCACGGAGGCCTCACCACCCCTATACTACTCCCTGCTGGCCAGACCATCCCTCCACTCACCCACACCCCATGTTATTCTGCGGTGACGGCAGCCTCACACCACTTCCGCGTCTTGCCCGGCTCCGCGTCGTCCCCTTACTAGGCCTCGCCATCGTCCACCGCCGTGGTGCTCTCGGCGCGGCGTGGTCAATGTGGTCAACGACCGACTTCCACCGGAAGAGTACTGTACGTGGAGAGGCTGATAGCTGGGTCCACCGCAGCCGCAAGGAAGTGCCTCCTTATTACGCGGAAAATAATTATTCCTCCACCTGACAGCGGGGACCCACCGGACGGGCCACCAGTATTTTGCGAAAAAAATCGTTTCCCCCTGATTGCTGGGACCCACCGGACGGGCCACCGTATTTCGCAAAAAAACGTTCCTCCCGCGGTTAGCTCAGACCCACCGGAAGTGCCTCCTTATTACGCACAAAAAAATGAATACTCCCCCAGCTAGCTGGGACCCACCTTGGTGGGAGGCTGACTTGTGGGCCTACTAAGTTGACGGGGACAAAGGGCTTTGTCAACTTAGTCAATATGAATGATTCTAGCTCCAGTGACCGTACAATGTCCATCCAACGGCCGTAGTGCTTCTTCAACCTTTGGTCTTCTTGCTCCAACCGCCCAAAGCAGCGCCGGTCGTGCCGCATGCTCCTGCCTCCCGTGGCTGGCTGTGCTGCCGCAGAGGCCTCACCGCCCCTACTATTCCCACCGTTGGCCAGGCCCTGCGGCGACGGCAGCCTCACACCGCAGCCGAACCAGTGAACCCTCGTAATCCTCTCTGCGCGGGCTTCCGCTGCCGCGTCTTCCCCGGCTCCACGTCGTCCCCTTCCTAGGCCTCACCGTCGTCCACCGCCGTGGTGCTCTCCACGCGGCGTGGTCAATGTGGTCAAGGAACGACTTCCATCGGAAGAGTACTGTATGTGGAGAGGCTGACAGCTGAGTCCACGGCATAGCCCAGTTTTTTGTGATTTGCCAAGTAAGTCGCTTTGTCAGACTTGTTGGGCTGCAAATCTTTCAAGACGAGGAGAGCTTTCATTCGGCTGGCTGAGAAAATGGCCCATCAGTAATGAGAAATGGGCTGTACATTTTTAAAACACATCAAACCGGCAATTATTTCAAATATCTTTTTTTTTCATTTCAAGATTTTAAATTACATTAATTTTTATGCATGGAGAATTTGTTGGATTTTATATTGATATACATTTATTTTTAAAATCAGTTTGAATGTGAGTCAAAATTTCGGGATTAAAAACAGTTCGGACCGGACCGAGATATGCAAAATTTCGTATACTTTTTTAACCGTGGCCACAATATGGGTTATAATGCTAACAAAAATAATATGGGCTCCAAAAAAACCTTAAGAATTAGCAAATGGGCTGTAAATTATTAGAAATAATGGCAGATGGGTTGTATGCTGTTTTCCACAGTTTTGAGGCTTTCCTAAAAAAAGGTTGATGCACAAGCACTGACTGTTGGATGTCCATCCAACGGCCGTTGTGCTTCTTCAATCTCTGCTCTTCCTGCTCCAGCCGCTCAAACAAGCGCCGGCGGGACTGCCTGCTCCCTCGTCCTCGCGGCTGGCTGTGCTACCGCGCAGGCCTCACCGCCCCACCGTACTTCCATCGCTGGCCTAGCCATCCCTCTACTCACCCACACCTGTTGTTATTCTCCGGCGACGGCAGATGAACCAGTAAATCCTTATACAGTCGTACTCCCCTCCGCGTGGGAAACAACTACCGAGTCTACCCTGCCTCCGTATCGGCCCCTTCCTAGGCCTCGCCGTCGTCCACCGCCGTGGTGCTCTCAGTGCGGCGTGGTCAACGACCGACTTCCATCGGAAGAGTACTATGCATGGAGACGCTGACAGCTGGGTCCATGGCCACAGCAAGGAAGTGCCTCCTTATTACGCGCAAAATAATTATTCCTCCACCTGACAGTGGGGACCCACCAAACGGGCCACCATATTTCGCAAAAAGAATGTTTCCCCCCTGACTGCTGGGACCCACCAGCTACACCTTCACACGCAAGGAAGTGCGTCTGGGCAAAAAAATGATTCGCCCCCTGACTGCTGGGACCCACCAGCTACATCTTCGCACACAAGGAAGTGCCTGACAGTCGGGACCCACCTAGTCGAAGCGTACGTAGCATTGTCATTCTGGTCGCGAACGTGTACGTACATATATACTGGTGGATGTAGAGGCGCGCACGTGTCGTAGTAGAGGCGCGCACGTAGCATGTACATGTACGTACATCGGCCAGGGTGCAAGAAAGAAAATACGGCCACGTATGTGTACATATGGGCGGGGTCTCGAACGCCTACTCGCGGATACGTACGGCGAGGGCTCATTGACATGGCTGGGTCGGAACGGAGAAACAACGTCGTCGTCGTGTTCATGGGGAGGCAACGGAATGTGTCATGTTCATGGGGAGGCAACGGAATGCATCGTGTTCATCGGGAGGCAACGGCACGGGTGGGAGCCAACCGGCTGGGTAGGAACGGAATGCGTGGTCGTGTTCATCGGGAGGGCTTGGACGGAACAGGCGATCAAAACGAGGCCCGGTGTACTGCAGAACGGAGGAAACGGCCTTGTGTTCGACCAGCCACGTTCGAAACGGGATCCTGCTCATCGGGAGGGGTGTGGCGTACCGCAAAACGGACGAAACGGGGGTCCTGTTGATCGGGAGGGGTGTGGCGTACCACAAAACGGACGAAACGGACTTGTGTTGGAGCTCTACGGTCGAAATGGGGGTCCTGTTCATCGGGAGGGGTGTGGCGTACCGCAAAACGGGACTCCACGGGATACTGTTCATCTCCACCGTCGACCTCCTGCAGCCTCCGCGGGCTACCGTCGACCTCCTCCAGCCTCCACGGGCTCCTGTTCATCCAGACTCCTTCACGCGCTACTCCACCGGCTACTGTTCAACCACCCCTCCACCATCTACTGTTCATCCAGCCCTCCACACCAAGGGGTCCTGTTCAACCACCCCTCCATGGGCACCCCTCCACTGTCTACTATTCATCCAACCCTCCACACCACGGGGTCATGTTCATCCAGAGGCAACGCCACCGCTCACTGTTCATCCACCCCCCCCCCCCCCCCCCCGCAATGCTCACTGTTCATCCCAGAGGCAACATCGATCGACTTTAGTTAGCAGCAGTAGCGAAGGAATCGCTCGATCGGGTTCAGTTAACGGCCATCGATCGGTCGCTCGGGTTCAGTAACATGTAGTTTACAGTGCAATCGCTCGGGTTCAGTTAGAGCCCAACGCCTCGCTCGGGTTCAGTTAGAGCCAACGCCTCGCACGCACGCGCGTACGTGTACGAGAGAAACGCGCATCGCTCGGCCCCCGACCTCCCACCATAACCGGGAACTCCTCGAAATTTTCCTCGCCCTCGCTTCTACCATGGTTTTTTCCTCATGGACGGCCCAAAGAATGTCATGCAGCTGCGTCTCCGGCCCGCCCAGGACGAAAAGCCCATTTTCTGTCATGATTTTTTTCATAGAAGTAGGAGCCCACCACATCTATGATGATACCGGGTTTTGTCACAATTATCATCATAGAAGTGTCATATGTATGACAGAATTTTTTTTCGTTCGGCCCAAAATGTCACGGATGTGTCTTTTTTTCGTAGTGTATGGCTAGTATCGGGAGGTATGAACCATAGAGAAGTTGCAATACAATAGGTTTAACACCAATATAAATAAAGAATGAGTTCATTACAGTACCTTGAAGTAGCGGTTTGTTTACTTATACTAACGGAGCTTGGATGAGTTTTACAATTTTATTGTTAAACAAGAAAACTTCAATGCTTATGTTGGTAGACAATTGAAACATAATGCTTATATGATTGAACACTTGAGTGATTATATGTCTAGAGTTAAAGGTGACCTTAAACTTATTAGTAAACATGCTTCTATGGTTACCGCTCAGGTAGAACAAGTGCTTAAAGCACAAGATGATTTTCTCAATGAATTAAATAATAAGAAAAATGATAATGTTGTTACAATTATGACTAGAGGGGGTAGAATGACTCAGGAACCTTTGTATCCCGAGGGCCACCCTAAGAGAGTTGAGCAATATTCTCAGAGAACTAATGTTGATGCACATAGTCCTTCTAGGAAGAAGAAAAAGAAAAATGATAGGACTTTGCATGCTTCTAGTGAACCTGTTGTTGACACACTTGAGAATCCCAATAATATTTCTATTTCTGATGCTGAAACACAATCTGGTAATGAACATGAACCTAGTGATAATGATGATGTTCTTGTTGATGCTCAACCTAGCAATAACAATGATGTAGAGATTGAACCTGCTATTGATCTTGATAACCCACAATCAAAGAATCAACGTTATGATAAGAGATACTTCGTTGCTAGGAAGCACGGTAAAGAAAGAGAACCATGAGTTCAGAAACCCATGCCTTTTCCTCCTAAACCATCCAAGAAAAAGGATGATGAGGATTTTGAGCGCTTTGCTAAAATGATTAGACCTATGTTTTTGCGTATGCGTTTGACTGATATTCTTAAAATGAAGCCTTATGCTGAGTATATGAAAGATATTGTTACAAATAAAAGAAAGATACCGGAAGCTGAAATTTCCACCATGCTTGCCAATTGTACTTTTAAAGGTAGAATACCAAAGAAACTAGGAGATCCAGGAGTACCAACTATAACATGCTCCATTAAAAGAAACTATGTTAAAACTGCTTTATGTGATCTTGGAGCCGGTGTTAGTGTTATGCCTCTATCTTTATATTGTAGACTTGATTTGAATAAGTTGACACCTATTGAAATATCTTTGCAAATGGCCGATAAATCAACTGCTATACCCGTCGGTTTTTGTGAGGATGTGCCTGTTGTGGTTGCAAACGTTACTATTTTAACAGACTTTGTTATTCTTGATATTCCTGAGGACGATAGTATGTCGATTATCCTTGGTAGAACCTTTTTGAATACTGCAGGGGCTGTTATTGATTGCAACAAACCTCAAGTCCATAGTATCAATTCTATTGGAAAATTTACAACAATTACTATTGGAGACTTTGAATTCCCTCTTCCTACTCTCAAGAAGAAATATGATATTCTTGTTGTTGGGGACATGTATATCCCCGTTGAGGTAACCTAGTGTTATTCAAAAATTCTCCGTTTTCATGTTATTTGGAAAGAGTTTGTTAACAAGACTTGATCAACCTTTTTAGTGGATTCCTTTTGATGAGCACGAGATGGATGAAGTTAGAAAGCACAACTCTCTGTACCCTCCTTTTACTTTCTATTATTTAGATTAAATAAAGAAAAAATAGTATTTTCTGTCTGTTTTCTGAATTATCCTTGCAATAAAAATACCCAGAAAATAAAAGTTCTCCAAATGTCCTGAAAATGAAATATGATTTTTTGTAGAATATTTAAGAATTTCTGGCACTAAGAACACACCAGGGGGCCCACCATTTTGCCACGAGGGCACAGGGCGCGCCCACCCCCTGGGTGCGCCCCCTGTCTCGTGGGACCCACGTGGACCCCCTCCACTTATTCCAGCGCCCACGCACTTTGCCTTTCTCCAGAAAAAATTCTCCCATAGCTCAAACCTGTGTTCTAGCTCATCTTGCTGCCATTTTCGATCTCGTTGCTCAAAGTTCCATTCATGAAACTGTTTTGGGGGATTATTCTTCATTATGTGACTCCTCCAAAGGTCCAATTAGTTTTTGTTCTAGTGCTTTATTTATTGCAAATTTTTGCTGCCAAGGTGACCCTGTTATTGAGCTTGCATGTCAAATTTATATGGTCAAAAGTAGTTTTAATGCATGATATAGCCTCTAGGCACCTGTGGGAGTAGTTACTATCAATCTTGTTGAGTTTGGTTCACTTTTATTTTTATTCACTAAAATTATAGAAATTTTTCAGAGAAAGAAAAATGCATAGGAAAATGTACCAAGGTGGTTCCTCAAGGAAGCAAGGACCAAGGCTTGCGATACGTGAGCCGGACGATGAACCACCGGGGGAAGCTAAAGTGCGGCATTGTGAATGGCCGTCAGAGGAGTTTATGGTCCAGGCAGGCAGCAATGATGAATTTGACGCGTATGTGCGTAATGCTGATCTTGAGGACTTCGTGTTAGATAAGTGCCTACGGTACCACTACCTAACTGATCCCGTTGTGAGGAGGTTTAAATTTACATCCTCGCGCAATTCTCACACTGTTTTATTTGAGCTTTATGATAAATCATATACCATTGACCTCGAAGATTTTAATACTGCTTGTAAACTCCCGCGGTGGGGCAATGTTAGTGAACCTCGCAAATCTGAATATAAAGACTTTCTTGCTAGTATCACTGTGGGGGAATCTAGGGAAATCACACAAGCTACCATAGGTTGCATTTATTTCCCTTCAATACATTATTTTGCTCTCTTTATAGGTAGATGCATTAACGGTAAAGATGAGGCTTGTCACTTGCACGTTCCAGATCTTAGTGTCCTCAAGAGTGCGGTATAAGGTGATAAACAATATAACTTGGCGGCCATTGTTGCACGAAGGTTGCATCTTAACGGTACAGGTGGAGATTTGTTTGGTGGAATTTATGCAACTCGTGTAGCTAATTATCTTGGTGTACCCATACATGAAAATGATATGGAGTTGCCTCCTGCTTATCTAGGTTATAGTGCTACGGTTCGCCATCAGTTTCTTGAGAGGAATGGACAGTTCCTCCAGTACCGACTAATCTTTGACAGACAATGCACTATCCATGTTGCCCTCCCTGCTCCTACTTTCTTTAACTTTCAGGCAAAAAAGAGCTATGTTATAACCAGGGAGGATGCGAACGACTATGAGAGGAGGACGAAGGTAGCTCGCCTCCAAGCTGCAGCTCTTCAGGCAGTAGCTGCTGCATCTCAGTACAACCCCAACTACGACTTTGGATATCCGCCAGGACAGCAGTGGCCATAGACCAACTTAGGCCAAAAGCCTAAGCTTGGGGGAGTACGTATTTCTCACCCACATTACATTCATGTTCACACACTCATTCTAGTTGTCGGTGGTCATACTTTTTCATTGTACTATCCATGCTAGTTTATTTTCTTTTCTAAGCCTTATTCTTGTGTGTTTGAGAAACCATAAGAAAAAAACAAAAAAAATTAGTTGTAGCTTTTAGCCAGTTTACTTTCCATGCCTGTAGTAATAACTAAAAGAAAACCCAAAAAGATTTCTCGCTCTTCTTTTGCTTGTTGGGAGCTTCCCCGTGTAAATAGTTTTATTTCTTTTTCCTATTCTTTGGGGGTCGAGAGGAGAATACCATGATGAAAATGTTGAGTGGCTCTGATATGCATTATTGTTGATTTAACCAAGAGCCCATATTACCCCGTCTTCTCCCTTGTATTAAATGCTTGCAGATTCCAGCTTAGTCCAATGCACATGCACTATTATTATTATTATCCACACCATTCGGTCGTGCGAGTGAAAGGCAATACTGACAATATATGATGGACTGAGTGAGATGAGAGAAGATGGTATGAACTCGACCTATCTTCTTTTTGTAAATATGATTAGTTCATCGTTCCTGATTCAGCCTATTATGAATGAAACATGTTTGCAATGACAATTAGAGATTATAGTTGCTCATGCCATGCTTAATTAGCTAGGAGTTTATAATGGTTTACCTTGCGTGCCAACATGCAATTAAAATGGTTGTGATGTGGTATGATAGGGTGGTATCCTCCTTTGAACGATTCGAGTGGCTTGACATGGCACATGTTCTTGCATGTAGTTGAAACAAAATTAACATAGCCTCCACAATATTTATGTTCACGGTGATTCATATCCTACTCATGCTTGCACTCATTGTTGATTAATCTTAATGCATGTTCATGACTATTGTCGCTCTCTAGTTGGTCGCTTCACAGTCTCTTTCTAGCCTTCACTTGTACTAAGGGGGAATACTGCTTGTGCATCCACTTCCATAGACCCCAAAGTTATTCCATATAAGTCCACCATACCTTCCTATATGCGGTATTTACATGCCGTTCCAAGTTAATTTGTATGTGCCAAACTCTAAACCTTCAAATGAAATTCTGTTTTGTATGCTCGAATAGCTCATGTGTCAACTAGGGCTGTCTATATCTTCCATGGTAGGTGGGTTATTCTCACGATGAGTGGACTCTGCTCATCACTCACGAAAAAATGGCCGGTGACCGGGATGCCTAGTCCCATGCTCAAATCAAATCAAAATAAATGCAAACAAACTCCCCCAGGATTGTTGTTAGTTGGACGGCACCTGTTGTTTCGGACAAGCCATGGATTGATGTTTGTTGGTGGTGGGGGAGTATAAACTTTACCATTCTATTTGGGAACCGCCTATAATGTGTGTAGCATGGAAGATATCAAGATCTCTTGGTTGTTATGTTGACAATGAAAGTATGCCACTCAAAATTTTATTTATCTCTGTTTCAAAACTCGAGCTCTGACACCTCTGCAAATCCCTGCTTCCCTCTGCGAAGGGCCTATCTATTTACTTTTATGTTGAGTCATCATCCTCTTATTAAAAAGCACCAGTTAGAGAGCACCGATGTCATTCACATGCATTGCTATTAGTTTACATTGAGTATTACTAGATCTCTTTTACCATGAATTACAATGTCTAGTCAGTCCTTGATCTTCAGGGGTGCTCTACATTTATGTTTTGCGGTCTCAGAAAGGGCTAGCGAGATACCATCTTGTTATATCATGTTATGATTGTTTTGAGAAAGTGTTGTCATCCAAGATTTATTATTATTGCTCGCTAGTTGATTATGCCATTGATATGAGTAAATATGAGACCTAAATGTTATTGTGAATGTGGTTAGTTCATAATCTTTGCTGAAAACTTGAATGTTGGCTTTATATATTTGCAACAACAAGATCAAACAGAGTTTGTAAAAGTTTTTCTTTATCACTTTCAGTTTTTCAACTGAATTGCTTGAGGACAAGCAAAGGTTTAAGCTTGGGGGAGTTGATACGTCTCCAACGTATCTACTTTTCCAAACACTTTTATCCTTGTTTTGTACTCTAACTTGCATGATATGAATGGAACTAACCCGGACTGACACTGTTTTCAAGAGAACTGCCATGGTGTTATTTTTGTGTAGAAATTAAAGTACTCGGAATGACCTGAAAATCAATGGAGACACGTTTTGGAATTAATGAAAAAATTTGGCGAAAGAATCAGCATCAGGGGGCCCGCACCCTGTCTATGTGGGTGCAGGGCGACCCCCCTGGGGTGCGCCCCCTGCCTTGTGGGCCCCATGGGACTCCACCGACCTCAACCCCAACTCCATATATTTTTTGACACCTGAAACCGTAGGAGAGGCTCCTACTGTATATATTGAATTAAAGTATCAAAAAATTTTGTACAAGGTCATAACCTTACATCCATAGCCATGATAAAAATAAGGGTATATGTAGGTAGCCTAATTAAGTAGTAGACTATGGGACGACAAAGGTCTGGATAAAAGTTGAGAGGAACTGCTTGTGTTTCTCTTTAGCTCTATGTATGAGTAGAGAGAGGTTTTCTTTGAATCTCCTTGCCCAAGAGCCAATCGTGGGGTCAATTCTCCTAAAGTGCTTGTTATTCCGTTCTTTCCACAAACTCTAGGAGGCATATAGAAAAATCTCCATAAACATTTGGTTGTCCCATTTTGATTTGGCTTCCTAGATCCAGTTTAGGCGATCTCCATTAGTTGTCCATTGGATATTCAAGGTGTCCCAACAGGTTGAAATGAAGTGACAAGTAAAGATCATATGTTCAACCGTTTCTTCCTCAGTGCTGCCACATAGAATGCAGCCACAATTGTCCCCGATGTTGTAGTGTCTTCTCTTTAGCATGTTTCTGGTGTTGAGGCGATCAGAGAGAAGAAGCCAACCAAAGACTTTGATTTTCATTGTGGCCGAGGATTTCCAGAGCCATTTGTAGCTAATGTGTGCAGTGGCCTCGCGGAAGTAGAAATTGTAATATCCTTTGGCGGTGTATATCTCAGTGCCCCACTCATAAATCCAGGAGTCCATGTCCTCGCCCTCATCATTGCCAATATGCGCTGTGAGTTCCTGGATATGACGTAGCTCATTGTGTTCTTGCATGGATAGTGGTAGGTGAAAGGTTTCATTGAGATTTGTACACCCAAGAAAATCCCTGACAGAAATATCTTCAAGTTTGGCATAAGAAAAAGCGCGGGGGTGTGAATCGGCAAGGACCTCATCCAACCAAAGGATTCATCACGTTTGACGATACGGAGCCGCCGCCAATCCCTAACCTTCCTCGAGATGGCTCATCTAGAGTCCGTTCGGGGCTCTAGAGAGGGGAATTTGTCGCCATCGTCATCATCAACAATCCTCCATCACCAATTTCATGATGCTCATCGCCGTGCGTGAGTAATCTCAACGTAGGTTTGCTAGACGGTGATTGGTTGGATGAGATTTACCATGTAATCGATTTAGTTTTGTTAGGGTTTGATCTCTAGTGTCCATTATGTTCTAAGATTGATGTTGCTATGACTTTGCTATGCTTAATGCTTGTCACTAGGGCCCGAGTGCCATGCTTTCAGATACGAACCTATTATGTTTTCATGAATATATGTGAGTTCTTGAGCCTATCTTGCAAGTCAATAGTCACATACTATGTGTTATGATCCAACAATCCCGAAGTGATAATAATTGGGACCACTCCCGGTGATGACCGTAGTTTGAGGAGTTCATGTATTCACTAAGTGTTAATGCTTTGGTCCGGTACTCTATTAAAAGGAGGCCATAATATCCCTTAGTTTCCAATAGGACCCCGCTGCCACGGGAGGGTAGGACAAAAGATGTCATGCAAGTTCTTTTCCATAAGCACGTATGACTATATTCAGAATACATGCCTACATTACATTGATGAACTGGAACTAGTTCTGGGTTACCCTATGTTATAACTGTTGCATGAGGAATTGCATCCGACATAATTATCCATCATTGATCCATTGCCTACGAGCTTTTCACATATTGATCTTTGCTTAGTTACTTTTCCGTTGCCACTGTTACGATTGCTACAAAAACTACTACTGTTACTTTTGCCACCACTACTGTTACTTCCATACTACTTTGCTACTAAATATTTTGCTGCAGATATTAAGTCTTCCAAGTGTGGTTGAATTGACAACTCAACTGCTAATACTTGAGGATATTCTATGGATCCCCTTGTGCCGAATCAATAAATTTGGGTTGAATACTCTACCCTCGAAAACTATTGCAATCCCCTATACTTGTGGGTTATCAATGTGATGGACAAGACCCATCCGTTAGCTTAGCATTATGATCGTTCGGTTTTATTGCTATTGCTTTCTTCATGTCAAATACATATTCCTTCGACTGTGAGATTATGCAACTCTCGGATACCAAAGGGATGCCTTGTGTGCTATCAAATGGCACAACATAACTGGGTGATTATAAAGATGCTCTACAAGTATCTCCGAAGGTGTTTGTTGAGTTGGCATCGATCGAGATTAGGATTTGTCACTCCGAGTATAGGAGAGGTATCTCTGGGCCCTCTTGGTAATACACATCATAAGCTTGCAAGCAAATGACTAAGGATTTAGTCACGAGGTGATGTATTACAAAACGAGTAAAGAGACTTGCCGGTAACAAGATTGAACTAGGTATGAAGATACCGACGATCAAATCTTGGGCAAGTAACATACCGACAGACAAAGGGAATAATGTATGTTGACATAACAGTTCGACCGATAAAGATCTTCATAGAATATGTAGGAGCCAATATAGGCATCGAGGTTCCGCTATTGGTTATTGACCGGAGAGGTGTCTCGGTCATGTCTACATAGTTCTCAAACCCGTAGGATCCGCATGCTTAATGTTCGATGATGATATTGTATTATATGAGTTATGTGATTTGGTGACCGAATGTTGTTCGGAGTCCCGGATGAAATCACAAACATGATGAGGAGTCTCAAAATGGTCGAGAGGTAAAGATTGATATATAGGATGATAGTATTTGGACACCGGATGTGTTCCGGAGGGTACCGAGTACATATTGGGTCACCAGAAGGGGTTCCGGGCAACCCCGGCAAAAGATATGGGCCTAATGGGCCAAGAGGGGAAACGCACCAGCCACCAGTGGCTGGTGTGCCCCCCATATGGGCCGAACCAGAGCAGAAGGAAAGAGCGGAAGGGAGAAGGAAAGGGGAGGGATTCGGCCTCCCCCTTCCTTCCTATTGGGGAACGCAGTATTTCAAAACAATTCCTACGATCACGCAAGATCTATCTAGGAGATGCATAGCAACGAGAGGGGAAGAGTATGTCTACGTACCCTCGTAGACCGAAAGCGGAAGCGTTATGAAACGTGGTTGATGTAGTCGAACGTCTTCGCGATCCAACCGATCAAGTATCGAACGCACAACACCTCCGCTATATGCACACGTTCAGCTCGGTGATGCCGCTCGTTCTCTTGATCTAGCTGAGGCCGAGGGAGAGTTTTGACAGCACGATGGCGTGATGATGGTGATGATGAAGTTTCCAACGCAGGGCTTCGCCTAAGCACTACAAAGATATGACCGAGGTGGAATTCTGTGGAGGGGGGCACCGCACATGGCTAAACAATCAATTTTTGTGTCTAAGGGTGTAACATCCCAAATTTTCAATTTGGAATGTTATACATTAGATCATCATGCATATCATATTTTCTTGCATTTTGTTTGATCCTAGAAATTTCACGCAACTCAAGGACCCTCGCAGAGAGAGTTGGAAGATTTCGTTATTTTCATATTTGAGTTTTCTCAAATTTTGAAAAGAGGATCATTTGATTTTATTTATTTCATCTTCAATTATTTTCCCAATATCAAAAATATGAGAGAGGGGAATAATATGACTTTCCTAAATTTAGGAAAAATGAAGATGTAATAAATAAATCAAATTTTGGATTTTTCCGGAGTTTATTTGCATTTTATTTGGATTAGGGAAAAATGAGTGTTTTCAAAAAAATGCATCTAGGCCCCGTTTAAAGTTCATTTTGTTCGACTCATTTTTAGGAGTCAGGGAAAATTTACTTCGGGATTTTTGGGGTTCGTTTAGATTTTCTTTTCCGCGCGCGAAACTATTTAAAAAAATAACAATCGCAGCGCCCCCCCTAGGCCAAGGCCCAGCCGCCCTCCTCCTCGCGCGCGCCCGCGCGCAGAGCCGCCCGCCACCTCCGAGTCCTAGTCGGACTCTGCCGCCGCCGCCCCCTTGCCTTGCCCCCTCCCCCAAGCCACCCTCCCCCCCTTTAAATACCTAGCCACCCCCCCCCCCCTCTCCTCCCCACACCACCCCGCCACCCCGCAGCAGCAGCGCCGCCGCCTGCCGCCGTCGCCTCGCCGCAACCCCGCCGCCAAGCCCCGTCGCCGGAGCTCCTCGTCAAGGTAGCCGCTGCGCCGCGCCATCCCTCCACTTCGTTCGGGTTTTTTTTAAAACCGTTCCGGTTTCTTTTCATTTCGTTGTTTCGGTTTTTTTTCCGAAACCTTAGATCGGTTTTTCGTTTTTTTCGGTTTAGTTGTTTAGCGACCGTTCGTCCTAATGAACGCGATCACCGGTTATTCTCGTCTAACGAACGTCCATTCGTTTAACCATTCGTCGTTTTCTTTTTCGTCGGATTTATTCCGCGATTTTCTGATCGCGATTTCAGATCCGATCTTCGTTCTAGTTTATCTTCTCGCTCGTTTATCGGAATCAGGTGATTCAAGCGCCTGGAGTTTCGTTTCGAAACCGCCGTTCCGACTAATCAACTTAAACAAGTTTTTGCTACTATAAATCTTGACCGAGTTTCAACTTGCTAGAACCGAGTTGTTCTCTTCCGCCGTTTGTTTTCCGTTGCTTTGTTCGGTTCGTTCTTTCTTTGCAACCGGAGTTCTTAAGTTGAACTTTCTGGTTCGATCTCTTGTTCGAGTTTTACCTGTGCATTAGATGAGTACTTATTGTATGCTTGTTTTTTGTCTGTGATAGATTTCCCGGAGTGCGCCGCCTGTTACTTCGAATCTCTAGGTCTCGCGGATCATCAGCAAGGCAAGTAACACTTTGATCATACCTTTTCTACAACCCAGTTTTATTGCATTAGATCAATCCTCACACATTGCATGATTAGGATCTAATTAAATTGTGGGATGGGAAGTAGATGAGGTAGTACCTATTACCTGTTTATTATGAAACCTTTGGGAGTTACTTCTACGTTTGCTTATTATGCCATGCATGCTAGTAGACGTGGATTGGGTGAGTGATATCCATGACACATGTGAGTTGTTAATTTTAATGGTTTACTTAAGGTGGCAACTTAAACACACATCTAGATGAATTGAGGCACCTGGTTTCTATCAGGACTTGCCTGTTTTTCTTTTGGACCGCCACCCAGGCTCAAAGGGATCATAAGATCTTTCATGCTAGAAACTTCCGTGTGCAGCCACAAGCCATTATGGGCTCTGGCATAGTTGATTAAGTCGTGCGAACTCTTACAGGGTAGACTAGCAGATGTAGGGGAAAGTAGGTGTACCGGTCTATCCATCGTAAGGTGCTAGTGCTTCTGAAAGACTGTGTCTCGGTCATCCGTTTCTCAAACACCATGTAGTGCGAGAATTCAAACGGAGGCGATCGAGTCTTGTGGGGAAAAGTGCGGAAGCCTCTGCAGAGTGTAATAAACTAATCATGATTAGCCGTGTCCCCAGTTATGGACATCTTGAGTATCTAGTACTTGAATATCATGTGAATCTCATCATGTTACTTCTAATTAATATTGTTGGGTTTTATTTGTTCACTTAATTGGGATCGGAATGCTGTCAACCATTCTCGATGTTCAACCACCATGATAGTTAAATAAAATTTATTCCTTTGTAGTAGGGAAAAATTGGCTTTACGCAAAACTGTAACCATAGAGCTTTCCACCAGCCAAACATGCATATAGTATAGTTCATTTCGGTACATCACTCTCTATGTGTTACATTGCCAGCATATTCCATGTGCTGACCCGTTTTCGGGCTGCAACTTTAATGTTGCAGACTTTTTAGACGACGAGTAAGGTGCTTTTAGGTCGTGGTTCTATACTCAGTGATGTCGTTGGAGTTGATGGACCCATTTATCTTCCAAGTCTTCCGCTGTTATCGATATTAGATGGCCTTAAGCCATATTTATTGTAATAAGTCTCTTTTGAGACACCGATGTAATAAGTGTGTGATTGCTACTCTGTTATAAATCCTTCGAAGTACTGTGTGGTGTCAACATTACTGATCCAGGGATGACACCGGAGCACAGAGACTTGATCCATTCGGGTCGGGTCGCTACAGAGATGGTATCAGAGCACACGCTGATTGTAGGACACGACCACTAAGTTAAAGCCATAGATCACTATTCTCTTCTCATTTTCTAACTCCTCATCTTTTCTACTCTTCTAGGATGACGGACGCGAAAATCAAATACGCTCAACCGAATGAAGGCACACCTTTTGGGATTTCAATTGAAGGAAGTCACCAAGTACCTGAACATTGGACTACCAAGCTTCACCGGAACCTTCAACGCCACTCTGCCTGAAGAGGAGCGCTGGAAGATTCAAGCTCATGTTCCGGGAAGGACATTCGCGCCAATCACAAAGCCCATAGATAGTGTTTTCAGGGCACCAACCTGGAGTCTGGGAAAGAGCATGGCAGCTCATATCACCATGGGATGCATTGGAGAAGTTTATCAAGAAGACCTCAAGGACACTATCTACCAGATTTGCAGACGCCGAGATGAACAATGGGAGTTAGTCAGCACCAAGAAGGATAGATCCTTTGCAGCATTCATCCAGGAGTTAAACCAGCACATTCGACGCCACGAGAACCAGATGTGCAATGATATGATAGAGTTGAAGAATGCGAAGGCAAGGATCATCGAGATAGAAGGAGAACTGAAGGCTACACGCAAGGACTACATGGACGAAATCGTAGCTCTAGCAAAGCACAATGGCGATCTTAAGCAAGAGATTGAAGAACTCAAGGGGAAGTTAGCATCCAGGAAGGAAGACATGTACGTCGCATGCCCGGACAACTACATCATCCTCGACGACACCGATTCGGATCCAAGTGAACCCGACTTTGAAGACGAAGCTGGAGCAGACATCATGGAGTCTTCCACCGATTCAAATTTCTAGATGACCACCAAATATTAGTAGTATTTCCCCCCATGTATATAATATAGTTCGAGCACTTTTGCGATAGTTCTAGACCGTTTGTATGCCCTTGTTTGATTTGAATGAAATGATTTTGTGTGAAATTGCTCATGTGCATCGGGGTAGTGTTCTCTCTTTAGACCTCACTCTATTCTTAATTCTCGTCTTTTTCTAAACCCTCAGATGCCTCCGAGACGTGACAATGGATTTCCACCGGAGCTCACTCAGTTGATCCAGCAGCAGAATCAATTGATGCAATTGTTAGTCTAGAACCAGCAGAACAACAACAACAACCCTCCGCCGCCGCCACCTGTTGGCCACTTAGCCCGTTTCCTTAGGCTGAATCCGCCGGTGTTTTCCAGTAGCACCGAGCCAATAGTAGCAGACGATTGGCTCCGCAAGATAGGAAGGGAGTTGACCACTGCATGATGCACAGATGGGGAGAAAGTGAAGTTTGCCGCACACCAGCTTGACGGACCCGCGGCAGCATGGTGGGAGAATTTCACAGCCACTTTCCCAGTTGACACTGTCACATGGTATCAGTTTCAACAAGCTTTCCGCACTGCCCATGTTTCAGCAGGAGCTATGGCCATGAAGAAGCGTGAGTTTCGCAACTTACGCCAAGGAGGAAGGATAGTTGGCCAGTACGTTGACGACTTCAGCAAGCTAGCACGTTATGCCCTAGATGACGTTGCTACGGATGTAGCTAAGCAGGAAAAGTTTCTGGAAGGATTGAATGATGAGCTAAGCATGCAGTTGATGGTAGCAAGTTTCAACAACTACCAGGAGTTGGTAGATCGTGCCATCATGATTGAAGGGAAGCAACAGCAGATTGAGAACCGCAAGAGGAAGTATGGACAGGGGAAGTATAACTCTAGAGCCCAGCAGAAGCCCCATTTTACCCCTAAACCGGGAGTTCAGTTTCAGCATACCCATGGAGGAGGTAGTTCACACAACCATAATGGCCACAAGAATGGTAATGGGAATGGAGGAAGCAACAGCCAGAATCGGACCATCCCATCAACCCCAGCCAAGAGAGATCTGAGTCAAGTCACATGTTTCAAGTGTTCCAAGACCAGACATTATGCAAATGAATGTCCTGAAGGCCAGAATGGAAATGGCAATGGAAGCTCAGGGAAGAAGCCAAACCCTTTCAATAGGGGACAGGTGAACCACGTTAATGTGGAGGAGGTTGAAGATCAGCCTGATGCAGTAATCGGTAAGTTTTTGGTTAAGTCATTTACCGCACTCGTTCTTTTCGATACCGGTGCATCGCATTCATACATATGAAGGGGATTTGTGGAAAAGTATAGCCTGCCCACTAGGATTCTTAAAACACCTATGCTAGTAAGCTCGCCAGGAGCAGAGTACATGGCCAGACAAGGATGTTTTCAAGTGCCATTAAGCATAGGAAGGCATGTTTTCCCAACGGATTTAATCATTCTGGAATCCCAAGGTCTGGATGTAATTCTCGGTATGGATTGGCTGTCGATGTATGGAGGAAACATCGATTGCGCCAGTAAGACAATTTTGCTCACAACGCCAGAAGGAAGAAGGATCAAGTATGTATCCCGGCATGTGCCAAATAGAACACAGGTAAATTCTTTATCAGGAGTTGTGCAAGAAGAAGTACCAGTGGTGAAGGATTACCCTGATGTATTTCCTAAGGAATTGCCAGGAATGCCACCAGATAGAGATATTGAGTTTTTGATTGAGCTTTTGCCAGGCACTGGGCCAATATCAAAGAGACCGTACAGGATGCCAGCAAAAGATTTGGTGGAAATTAAGAATCAGATTAAGGAGTTACTGGAGAAAGGTTACATACGCCCAAGTTCTTCGCCTTGGGGATCACCCGTACTCCTAGTGGAGAAGAAGGATGGATCATTACGGATGGTTGTTGATTACCGTGGATTAAATGAAGTAACCATCAAGAACAAGTACCCACTGCCAATGATTAATGATCTGTTTGACCGTTTGCAAGGAGCTAAAGTGTTTTCCAAGATCGATTTGCGATCGGGATACCATCAGTTGAAGATTCGAGAACAGGATATTCCGAAGACAGCTATTACCACGAGATACGGATTGTACGAGTATACCATTATGTCATTTGGACTGACTAATGCGCCTGCCTATTTTATGAACCTGATGAACAAGGTATTTATGGAGTTTTCAGATAAGTTCATCGTAGTGTTCATTGATGACATTCTGATTTTCTCAAAGAATGAAGAGGAGCATAGGGAACATTTGCGTTTGGTTTTGGAGAAACTAAGGGAACATCAGTTATATGCCAAATTTAGCAAATGTGAGTTTTGGTTGAAGGAAGTTGGATTTCTTGGACATGTTATATCCGGAGAAGGGATAGCAGTTGACCCCACAAAGGTTGAGACCGTAACCGAATGGGAAGCACCAACGATAGTTGGAGAGATCCGGAGTTTTCTTGGACTCGCAGGATACTACCGGAGATTTATTGAAAACTTTTCAAAGATTGCAAAGCCTATGACCGAATTGTTGAAGAAGGATACTAAGTTCAAATGGACTGAGGAGTGTGAGGCCAGTTTTCAGGAGTTGAAGAAACGATTGGTTACTTCACCAGTATTGATTTTGCCAGATCAGACCAAGGATTATGAGGTGTATTGCGACGCTTCACGTCAAGGACTTGGAGCAGTGCTTATGCAGGAAGGTAGAGTTGTTTCGTATGCTTCACGACAACTGAAGCCTCATGAGTTGAATTATGCCACACATGATTTGGAGTTAGCAGCCGTAGTGCATGCATTGAAGACATGGAGACATTTCCTCATTGGAAATCATTGTGAGGTGTACACGGATCACAAGAGTTTGAAGTACATTTTCACGCAGAAGGAGTTGAACCTCAGACAAAGGAGATGGTTGGAGCTCATCAAGGATTATGATATGAGATTGCATTACCATCCCGGAAAAGCTAATGTAGTAGCTGACGCATTGAGCCGTAAGAGCCATGTCAATACGTTAATAACGGAAGAAATACCCAAGGAGTTATCAGAAAACCTTCATGAACTAAGTTTGGAGATAGTTCCGAGAGGCTATGTAGCAGCATTGGAGATTCAGTCAACATTGATGGATAAAATCAGAGAGGCTTAGAAATCTGACAAGAAGATTGCTTCTATAAAGGAGAAACTGAGCAAAGGAAAAGCAAAGGGATTTCGTGAGGATGAGCACGATACCCTATGGTTTGAGGACCGTGTTTATGTGCCCAATGACCCGGAGATCAGGAAGTTGATTCTGCAAGAGGCACATGGTTCACCGTATTCGATTCACCCAGGAAAATACCAAGATGTATTTGGATTTGAAGGAAACATTCTGGTGGAACGGAATGAAGAAGGATATTGCGGCTTATGTAGCAGTTTGTGATGTGTGTCATAAAGTGAAGGCAGAACATCAGAAGCCAGCCGGATTGTTACAACCATTGCCGATACTCGAATGGAAGTGGGATAAGATAGGCATGGATTTTATCATAGGACTACCCAGGACGAAGGCAGGCTATGACTCGATATGGGTAGTAGTTGATCGTTTGACGAAGGTAGCACATTCATTCCAGTTAAGACCACTTACACCAGTGCTAAGTTGGCAAAGATATACATGACTAGGATCATTTGTTTGCATGGAGTTCCGAGGAGTATTGTATCAGACAGAGGAACCCAATTTACCTCAAAGTTTTGGAATCAGTTGCATGAAACTTTGGGAACCAGGCTAGAGTTCAGCACCGCTTTTCATCCGCAGACGGATGGACAGACCGAGAGAGTCAATCAGATTTTGGAAGATATGCTGAGAAGTTGTGCAGTAGATTATGGATCTAGTTGGGACGATAACTTGTCGTATGCGGAGTTTTCCTATAACAACAGTTACCAAACCAGTTTGAAGATGACACCTTTCGAAGCTTTATACGGAAGGAGGTGCAGGACACCGTTGTCATGGGACGAAGTTGGAGACCGTTAGTTGTTTGGACCCGATTTGATTAAAGAGTCTGAACAGAAGGTGAAGTTGATTCGCGATAGGATCAAGGTAGCCCAGTCCAGGCAGAAGAGCTACGCAGATTCTAAACGCAAGGAGACAGTTTACGAAACCGGAGACAGAGTTTATCTCCGAGTATCCCCACTTCGAGGAGTTAAGCGCTTTGGAGTTAAGGGAAAATTAGCACCGCGTTTCATTGGACCGTATAAGATCTTGCAACGTATGGGAGAAGTCGCTTATAAGTTGGAATTACCAGAGGGACTGTCAGGAGTTCATGATGTATTCCATGTTTCTCAGCTAAAGAAATGTCACGCCGAGATGGCGGAGGTACCGCTAAGAGATACCATGCCGCTTGAAGCGATTCAGTTGAAGAATGACTTAATGTATGAGGAGAAACCAGTCAAGATTCTCGATTATGCCAGCAGAATTACACGCAGCAAAGTTATCAAGTTTTGCAAAGTTCAGTGGAACCACCACTCAGAGGATGAAGCCACCTGGGAGAGAGAAGAAGATTTGCTCAAGGACCACCCTCACCTATTTTCTAGCCAACCCGAATCTCGAGGGAGAGATTCATCTTAAGGGGGGTAGGTTTGTAACATCCCAAATTTTCAATTTGGAATGTTATACATTAGATCATCATGCATATCATATTTCTTGCATTTTGTTCGATCCTAGAAATTTCACGCAACTCAAGGACCCTCGGAGAGAAAGTTGGGAGATTTCGTTATTTTCATATTTGAGTTTTCTCAAATTTTGAATAGAGGATCATTTGATTTTATTTATTTCATCTTCAATTATTTTCTCAATATCAAAAATATGAGAGAGGGGAATAATATGACTTTCCCAAATTTAGGAAAAATGAAGATGTAATAAATAAATCAAATTTTGGATTTTTCCGGAGTTTATTTGCATTTTATTTGGATTAGGGAAAAAATGCGTGTTTTAAAAAAAATGCATCTAGGCCCCGTTTAAAGTTCATTTTGTTCGACTCCTTTTTAGGAGTCGGGGAAAATTTACTTCGGGATTTTTGGGGTTCGTTTAGATTTTCTTTTCCACGAGTGGAACTATTTAAAAAAAAGTCGCAGGGCCCCGCCTGGGCCAAGGCCCAGACGCCCTCCTCCTCGCGCGTGCCCGCGCGCAGCGCCGCCCGCCGCCTCCGAGTCCTAGTCGGACTCTGCCGCCGCCGCCCCCTTGCCTTGCCCCCTCCCCCAAGCCACCCTCCCCCCTTTAAATACCTAGCCACCCCCCCTCTCCTCCCCACACCACCCCGCCACCCCGCAGTAGCAGCAGCAACGCCGCGCCGCCGCCGCACGCCGCCAGCGCCGCCGCCTGCCGCCTGCCGCCGTCGCCTCGCCGCAGCCCCGCCGCCAAGCCCTGTCGCCGGAGCTCCTCGTCGAGGTAGCCGCCGCGCCGTGCCATCCCTCCACTTGGTTCGGTTTTTTTTAAAAACTGTTCCGGTTTCTTTTCGTTTCGTCGGTTCGGTTTTTTTTTCGAAACCCTAGATCGGTTTTTCGTTTTTTTTCCGGTTTAGTTGTTTAGCGACCGTTCGCCGGACCGTTCATCCTAACGAACGCGATCACCGGTTATTCTCGGTTAACGAACGTCCGTTCGTTTAGCCGTTCGTCGTTTTCTTTTTCATCGGATTTATTCCGCGATTTTCTGATCACGATTTCAGATCCGATCTTCGTTCTAGTTTATCTTCTCGCTCGTTTATCGGAATCAGGTGATTCAAGCGCCTGGAGTTTCGTTTTGAAACCGCCGTTCCGACTAATCAACTTAAACAAGTTTTTGCTACTATAAATTTTGACTGAGTTTCAACTTGCTAGAACCGAGTTGTTTTCTTCCGCCGTTTGTTTTCCGTTGCTTTGTTCGGCTCGTTCTTTCTTTGCAACCGGAGTTCTTAAGTTGAACTTTCTGGTTTGATCTCTTGTTCAAGTTTTACCTGTGCATTAGATGAGTACTTATTGTATGCTTGTTGTTTGTCTGCGATAGATTTCCCGGAGTGCGCCGCCTGTTACTTCGAATCTCTAGGTCTCGCGGATCATCAGCAAGGCAAGTAACACTTTGATCACACCTTTTCTACAACCCAGTTTTATTGCATTAGATCAATCCTCAAACATTGCATGATTAGGATCTAATTAAATTGTGGGATGGCAAGTAGATGAGGTAGTACCTATTACCTGTTTATTATGAAACCTTTGGGAGTTACTTCTACGTTTGCTTATTATGCCATGCTATGCTAGTAGACGTGGATTGGGTGAGTGATATCCATGACAGATGTGAGTTGTTAATTTTAATGATTTACTTAAGGTGGCAACTTAAACACACATCTGGGTGGATTGAGGCACCTGGTTTCTATCAGGACTTGCCTTTTTTTCTTTTGGACCGCCACCCAGGCTCAAAGGGATCATAAGATCTTTCATGCTAGAAACTTCCGTGTGCAGCCACAAACCATTATGGGCTCTGGCATAGTTGATTAATTCGTGCGAACTCTTAAAGGGTAGACTAGCAGATGTAGGGGAAAGTAGGTGTACCGATCTATCCATCGTAAGGTGCTAGTGCTTCTGAAAGACTATGTCTCGATCATCCGTTTCTCAAACACCATGTAGTGCGAGAATTCAAACGGAGGCGGTCGAGTCTTGTGGGGAAAAGTGCGCAAACCTCTGCAGAGTGTAATAAACTAATCATGATTAGCCGTGTCCCCGGTTATGGACATCTTGAGTATCTAGTACTTGACTATCATGTGAATCTCATCATGTTACTTCTAATTAATATTGTTGGGTTTTATTTGTTCACTTAATTGGGATCGGAATGCTGTCAACCATTGTCGATGTTCAACCACCATGATAGTTAAATAAAATTTATTCCTTTGCAGTAGGGAAAAATTGGCTTTATGCAAAACTGTAACCATAGAGCTTTCCACCAGCCAAACATGCATATAGTATAGTTCATTTCGGTACATCACTCTCTATGTGTTACATTGCCAGCATATTCCATGTGCTGACCCGTTTTCGGGCTGCAACTTTAATGTTGCAGACTTTTCAGACGATGAGTAAGGTGCTTTTAGGTCGTGGTTCTATACTCAGTGATGCCGTTGGAGTTGATGGACCCATTTATCTTCCAAGTCTTCCGCTGTTATCGATATTATATGGCCTTAAGCCATATTTATTGTAATAAGTCTCTTTTGAGACACCGATGTAATAAGTGTGTGATTGCTACTCTGTTATAAATCCTTCGAAGTACTATGTGGTGTCAGCGTTACTGATCCATGGATGACACCGGAGCACAGAGACTTGATCCATTCGGGTCGGGTCGCTACAAAGGGGTGCCCCCCTCCCCGTATATAAAGGAGTGGAGGAGGGGAGGGCCGGCCCTCTCATGGCGCGCCCAAGGAGGGGAGTTCTACTCCCATTAGGAGTAGGTTTCCCCCCTTCCCTAGTTGGAGTAGGAGAAGAAGGAAGAGGGAGAGGAAGAGAAGGAAAGGGGGTTGGCCCCCTCCCAATTCGGATTGGGCTTGGGGGGGGGGGGGCGCCCCCACCTTGGCCGCCTCCTCCTCTCTCCCACTAAGGCCCAATAAGGCCCATTGACTCTCCGGGGGTTCCAGTAACCCCCCAGTACTTTGGTAAATGCCCTAACTCAGCCGGAACCATTCTGATGTCCAAACATAGCCTTCCAATATATCGATCTTTATGTCTTGACCATTTCGAGACTCCTCGTCATGTCCGTGATCACATCCGGGACTCCGAACTACCTTTGGTACATCAAAACACAAAAAATCATAATACCGATCGTCACAGAACTTTAACTGTGCGGACCCAATGGGTTGGAGAACTATGTAGACATGACCGAGACTCTTCTCCAGTCAATGACCAATAGGAGAGCCTGGATGCTCATATTGGCTCCTACATATTCTACGAAGATCTTTATCGGTCAAACCGCATAACAGCATAAGTTGTTCCCTTTGTCATCAGTATGTTACTTGCCTGAGATTCGATCATCGGTATCTCAATACCTCGTTCAATCTCGTTACCGGAAAGTCTCTTTACTCGTTCCGTAATACATCATCCCGCAACTAACTCATTAGTCACATTGCTTGCAAGGCTTATAGTGATGTGCCTTACCGAGAGGGCCCAGAGACACCTCTCCGACAATCGAAGTAACAAATCCTAATCTCGATCGATGCCAACTCAACAAACACCATCGGAGACACCTGTAAAGCTTCTTTATAGTCAACCAGTTACGTTGCGATGTTTGATAGCACACTAAGTGTTCCTGCGGTATTCGGGAGTTGCATAATCTCATAGTCACAGGAACATGTATAAGTTATGAAGAAAGCAATAGCAATAAACTAAATGATCATCGTGCTAAGCTAACGGATGGGTCCAGTCAATCACATCATTCTTTAATGATGTGACCCTGTTAATCAAATGACAACTCATGTCTATGGTTAGGAAACTTAACCATCTTTGATTAATGAGCTAGTCAAGTAGAGGCATGTAACGCCTCGAGACCGACGCGCCAGGTGTATTCCAGTTATTCGTTGTTGTTGCCTTGTCATTTCCTTGCATGTCGCATCTTGCCATGTCATCATGTGCATTGCATCATCGTGTTTTCAAAACTTGCATCCATCCCGGTCTCCTCGTTCTTTACATTGTCCGTTCTGAGCCCAGAGACACTTGCACACGCCCGTGGCACCTCTGAAATATTATTTTATAAGTGGCATAAAAATGTTCTCGGAATGTACTGAAAGTTGGCGTGCGGTCTTATTATAGTGTAGATAGACCGCCTGTCAATTTTCGTCGCATTCTAAGCTCGTTTGAAAGCCCAACCGTTAAATATATAGCGGCAATATAGTCGGTCTATCGTCGGACGTTTCCGGTCTCCGGAAACGGTTGCCGGGTTGCAACCCTCCTCTCTCTTCTCAGTCCAACCACACACTTGACCTCCTTCGCCTAACCCCTCTTTGCACAGTGCATCGACCCCTCGCCCGTGTCCGAAACCGTCCCGAACCCGACCCGGACAGTCGTCACCATTGGAACCGGATCATCTCCAAACATCCCTAAAACATCCTCAGTTTTTCATTTGGTCTCCCTAGTCTATTTTTCTTCGTCCGTCTGATTTTGATCGGGCGATCCAAGTTCCCCTCTCTTTTCTATATATAGTCCACCTACATATCAAATCCGTCCAATCCAAACCCTAGCCTAGCTCCTGGCCCCTCCTGCGCCGCCACCCTCCTCAGATCCAGCAATGCACCAACCACCTCTTTCCTTGTTTCAGATCCACCCAATCCACCGAGCCGCTCAGATCCAGCCAATTCCCTCCGGACCGTCAGATATCTGATCCAACGGCCGCTGGTCAGCCATCTGTCCCGACAACCTCCTGCTCCTCTCATTCCCTAGAGTGAGGAGTTCCTGAGCTCCCGATCTAGCACCTGATCCCCGCCTCCTCGCGCCTCCGTACATCGCCGGCGGCAACGTCTACCCCTGAACCAGCAGTAGGCGCCGCCGCACCTTCCGGTTGGTCCTGCTTCCCTTCCCCTTCCTTTCGTCTTCTCTCTCCCTCTCACCCCTCTATCTCTCTGTTTGAGCAGGAGCCCCACGACGCCGCCATGGTTGGCTGCCCGAGCTTCGTTGGCCTCTAGCCCCTGCCGCCGCGGATCCGGCGAGACCCTCCTCGAAAACCGCACGCCATGCCCTAGATCCACCGACCCCACCGCTGATACGTCTCCGCCGTATCTACTTTTCCAAACACTTTTGCCCTTGTTTTGGACTGTAACTTGCATGATTTGAATGGAACTAACCCGGACTGACGTTGTTTTCAATAGAATTACCATGGTGTTATTTATGTGCAGAAACAAACATTCTCGGAATGACCTGAAACTTCACGGAGCAACTTTTTGGAAAATATAAAAAATACCTGCAAAAGATGAAGGCCAGGGGCCCCACCACCTGTCCACGAGGGTGGGGGCGCGCCTGCCCCCCTAGGGCGCGGGCCCCTACCTTGTGGGCCCCCTGGTGCCTCTCCGACTCCAACTCCAACTCCATATATTGTGTTTCGGGGAGAAAAAAATCAGAGAGAAGAATTCATCGTGTTTTATGATACGGAGCCGCCGCCAAGCCCTAAAACCTCTCGGGAGGGCTGATCTGGAGTCCGTTCAGGGCTCCGGAGAGGGGAATCCATCGCCATCGTCATCATCAACCATCCTCCATCACCAATTTCATGTTGCTCACCATCGTGCATGAGTAATTCCATCGTAGGCTTGCTGGACGGTGATGGGTTGGATGAGATTTATCATGTAATCGAGTTAGTTTTGTTAGGGTTTGATCCCTAGTATCCACTATGTTCTGAGATTGATGTTGCTATGACTTTGCTATGCTTAATGCTTGTCACTAGGGCCCGAGTGCCATGATTTCAGATCTGAACCTATTATGTTTTCATCAATATATGAGAGTTCTAGATCCTATCTTGCAAGTCTATAGTCACCTATTATGTGTTATGATCCGTTAACCCCGAAGTGACAATATCGGGATACTTTCCGGTGATGACCGTAGTTTGAGGAGTTCATGTATTCACTATGTGCTAATGCTTTGTTCCGGTACTCTATTAAAAGGAGGCCTTAATATCCCTTAGTTTCCGTAAGGACCCCGCTGCCATGGGAGGGTAGGACCAAAGATGTCATGCAAGTTCTTTTCCATAAGCACGTATGACTATATTCGGAATACATGCCTACATTATATCAATGAACTGGAGCTAGTTCTGTGTCACCCTAGGTTATGACTGTTACATGATGAACCGCATCAGGCATAATTCTCCATCACCGATCTATTGCCTGCTGATACGTCTCCAACGTATCTACAATTTTTGATTGCTCCATGCTATATTATCTACTGTTTTGGACTACATTGGGCTTTATTTTCCACTTTTATATTATTTTTGGGACTAACCTATTAACCGGAGGCCCATCCCAGAATTGCTGTTTTTTGCCTATTTCAGTGTTTCGGATAAATGGAATATCAAACGGAGTCCAAATGGAATAAAATCTTTGAGAACCTGATTTTCTCACCGAACGTGATCCAGGAGACTTGGACCCTGCTCCAAGGAACAAAAGAGGCGATCACGAGGGTGGGGGCGTGCCCCCCTGCCTCGTGGGCCCCTCGTTGCTCCTTCGGCATACTTCTTCCTCCTATATATACACACGTACCCACAAAAGATAAGAACGGGAGCCAAAAACCTAATTCCACCGCCGCAACTTTCTGTATCCACGAGATCCCATCTTGGGGCCTGTTCCTGAGCTCCGCCGGAAGAGGGCCGTCATCATGGAGGGCTTCTACATCATCCTAGCCCCTCCGATGATGTGTGAGTAGTTTACCACATACCTTCGGGTCCATAGTTAGTAGCTAGATGGCTTCTTCTCTCTCTTTGAATCTCAATACAAAGTTCTCCCCCTCTCTTGTGGAGATCTATTCGATGTAATCTTCTTTTTGGGGTGTGTTTGTTGAGACAGATAAATTGTGGGTTTATGATCAAGTCTATCTATGAATAATATTTGAATCTTCTCTGAAGTCTTTTATGTATGATTTGTTCTCTTTGCAAGTCTCTTCGAATTATCCGTTTGGTTTGGCCAACTAGATTGGTAGTTCTTGCCATGGGAGAAGTGCTTAGCTTTGGGTTCGATCTTGCGGTGTCCTTACCCAGTGACAGAAGGGGCAGCAAGGCACGTATTGTATTGTTGCCATCAAGGAGAACAAGATGGGTTTATTTCATATTGCATGAATTTATCTCTCTACATCATGTCATCTTGCTTAAGGCGTTACTCTGTTTTTAACTTAATACTCTAGATGCATGCTGGATAGCGGTCGATGAGTGGGGTAATAGTAGTAGATGCAGAATCATTTCGATCTACTTGTCACGGACGTGGTGCCTATATACATGATCATGCCTAGATATTCTCATAACTATGCTCAATTCTGTCAATTGCTCAACAGTAATTTGTTCACCCACCGTAGAATACTTATGCTCTTGAGAGAAGCCACTAGTGAAACCTATGGCCCCCGGGTCTATTCTCATCATATCAATCTCCATCACTTTAATCTTTCTTTGTTTTTTTACTTTGCCTTTACTTTTTACTTTGCATCTTTATACCAAAAATACCAAAAATATTATATATATCAGATCTCATTCTCTTAAGTGACCGTGAAGGGCTTCACAACCCCTAATCGCGTTGGTTGCGAGTAGCTATCACTTTGTGCAGGTACGAGGGACTTGAGTGTGGGCTCCTACTGGATTGATACCTTGGTTCTCCAAAACTGAGGGAAATACTTAAGCTACTCTGCTGCATCATCCCTTCCTCTTTGGGGTAAACCAACGCAAGCTCAAGACGTAGCAAGAAGGATTTCTGGCGCCGTTGCCGGGGAGTCTACCCAAAAAGTCAACATACCAAGTACCCATCACAATCCCTATCTCTCGCATTACATTATTTGCCATTTTTCCTCTCGTTTTCCTCTCCCCTAATTCACCCTTGCCATTTTATTCGCCCTCTCTCTCCCTATCCTCCCTCTCTATTTGCCTCTTTTTGCCCGTTTGCTTTTGTTTGCTCGTGTGTTAGATTGCTTGCTTGTCGCGATGGCTCAAGATACTACTAAATTGTGTGACTTCACCAATACCAACAATAATGATTTCCTTAGCACTCCGATTTCTCCTCTTACCGATGCTGAATCTTGTGAAATTAATACTGCTTTGTTGAATCTTGTTATGAAAGATCAATTCGCCGGCCTTCCTAGTGAAGATGCCGCTACTCATCTGAATAGCTTCGTTGATTTATGTGATATGGAAAAGAAAAAAGATGTCAATAATGATGTCGTTAAATTGAAGTTATTTCCTTTTTCGCTTAGAGATCGTGCTAAAGCTTGGTTTTCGTCTTTGCCTAAGAATACTATAGATTCAAGGAACAAGTGCAAATATACTTTTATCTCTAAGTATTTTCCTCCCGCTAAGATCATCTCTCTTAGAAACGATATTATGAACTTTAAAGAACTTGATCATGAACATGTTGCACAAGTTTGGGAGAGAATGAAATTAATGATACGTAATTGCCCTACTCATGGTTTGAATTTGTGGATGATCATACAAAAATTTTATGCCGGATTGAATTTTGCTTCTAGAAATCGTTTAGATTCGGCCGCGGGAGGCACTTTTATGGAAATCACTTTAGGAGATGCTACTAAACTCCTAGATAATATTATGGTTAATTATTCTCAAAGGCATACTGAAAAATCTTCTAATAACAAAGTGCATGCGATAGAATAAATCAATGTGTTGAGTGGAAAGATGGATGAACTTATGAAATTATTTGCTACTAAGAGTGTTTCTTCTGATCCTAATGATATGCCTTTGTCTACTTTGATTGAGAATAACAATGAATCTATGGATGTGAATTTTGTTGGTAGGAATAATTTTGGTAACAACGCTTATAAAGGGAATTTTAATCCTAGGCCATATCCTAGTAATCCTTCTAATAATTATGGTAATTCTTACAACAACTCTTATGGAAATTATAATAAGATGCCCTCTGAATTTGAGAATAGTGTTAAAGAGTTTATGAATTCACAAAAGAATTTTAATGCTTTGCTTGAGGAGAAATTGCTTAAAGTTGATGATTTGGCTAGAAATGTTGATAGAATTTCTCTTGAGGTTGATAATCTAAAGCTTAGATCTATTCCTCCTAAGCATGATAACAATGAGTCTCTCAAAGCCATGAGAATTTCCATTGATGAGTGCAAGGAAAGAACCGGTAGGATGCGTGCTTCCAAAGATGCCTTTATTAAAGCGTGTTCTTCCAATACCTATGAAAATCAAGATGAAGATTTAAAAGTTATTGATGTGTCTCCTATTAAATCTTTATTTTGCAATATGAGTCTTGATGAAACTGAATATGATCTTCCCTTACCTAGAAGGCGTTCTAAAAATTCGGAGTATTTAGATCTTAATGATGAAATTGATGAAAGTAGGATTGAAAGAAATAAAAATTTAGATGTTGCTAAACCCACTATATTGGATTTCAAGGAATTTAATTATGAAAGTTGCTCTTTAATTGATTGTATTTCCTTGTTGCAATCCGTGCTAACTTCTCCGCATGCTTATAGTCAAAATAAGCCTTCACCGAACATATTGTTGATGCCTTGATGCAATCTTATGAAGAAAAACTTGAGTTCAAAGTCTCTATCCCTAGAAAACTCTATGATGAGTGGGAACCAACTATTAAAATTAAAATTAAAGATCATGAGTTTTATGCTTTGTGTGATTTCGGTGCTAGTGTCTCTACTATTCCCAAGACTTTGTGTGATTTACTAGATTTCCGTAATTTTGATGATTGCTCTCCAACTTGCATCTTGCGGATTCAACTATTAAGAAACCTATGGGAAGGATTAATGATGTTATTATTGTTGCAAATAGGAATTATGTGCCCGTAGAATTCATTGTTCTTGATATAGATTGCAATCCTTCTTGCCCTATTATTCTTGGTAGACCTTTCCTTAGAACAGTTGGTGCGATTATTGATATGAAGGAAGGGAATATTAGATTTCAATTTCCATTAAAAAGGGCATGGAACATTTTCCAAGAAAGAAAATAAAAATTACCATATGAAACTATCATGAGAGCCACTTATGGATTGCCTACCAAAGATGGCAATACCTAGATCTATCCTCGCTTTTATGCCTAGCTAGGGGCGTTAAACAATAGCGCTTGTTGGGAGCCAACCAAATTTTATTTTTATTCCTTGCCTTTTGCTCCTGTTTAGTAATAAATAAATTATTTAGCCTGTGTTTTGGTTGTGTTTTTTGTGTTTAATTAGTGTTTGTGCCAAGTAGAACCGTTGGGAAGACTTGGGGAAAGTCTTGTTGAACTTTAGCGCTCACGAGAACTGCTGTAATTTTTATTTTAAGAGTGCTATTTAGTTAATTATTTTTGAATATGATTAATAGATAAATTGCTCACGTCCAGCAATTTATTTTAGAATTTTTGGGGTTCCAGATCTTGCGCTAGCTACAGATTACTACAGACTGTTCTCTTTTTGACAGATTCTATTTTTCCAGTGTTGTTTGCTTATTTTGATGAATCTATGGCTAGTAAAATAGTTTATAATACATAGAGAAGTTGGAATACAGTAGGTTTAACACCAATATAAATAAAGAATGAGGTTATTACAGTACCTTGAAGTGGTCTTTTGTTTTCTTTCGCTAACGGAGCTCATGAGTTTTCTATTTTGAGTTTTGTGTTGTGAAGTTTTCAAGTTTTGGGTGAATTCTTTTGACGGATCATGGAACAAGGAGTGGCAAGAGCCTAAGATTGGGGATGCCCATGGCACCCCCAAGATAATCCAAGGACACCAAAAATTCAAAGCTTGGGGATGCCCCAGAAGTCATCCCCTCTTTCGTCCACTTCCATCGGTAATTTACTTGGAGCTATATTTTTATTCACCAACATGATATGTGTTTTGCTTGGAGTGTCTTGTATTATTTATGTATTTTTGTCTTAGTATGCCACAATCATCCTTGCTGTACACACCTTTTGAGAGAGCCATACATGAATTAAAATTTGATAGAATACTCTATGTGCTTCACTTATATCTTTTGAGCGTTATAATTTTGCTCTATGTGCTTCACTTAGATCTTTTAGAGCACGGTGGTGGATTCGTTCTAAAGAAACTATTGATCTCTCATGCTTCACTTAAATTATTTTGTTTGTCTCTTAATAGCATGGTAATTTGCTTAATAATAATATGCTTGGTATTCAAGATTTGTGGAACTTTCTTTTGAGTGCGTTGAATACTAAGAAAAGCTTGAAGCATGATAATTGTTTTGAGATATGGAGGTGACAATATTAAAGTCATGGTAGTTGAGTAGTTGTGAATTTAACGAATACTTGTGTTAATGTTTGTGATTCCCATAGCATGCACGTATGGTGAACCGTTATGTGATGAAGTCGGAGCATGATTTATTTATTGATTGTCTTCCTTATGAGTGGCGGTCGGGGACGAGCGATGGTATTTTCCTACCAATCTATCCCCCTAGGAGCATGCGCGTACTACTTTGCTTTGATAACTTCTAGATTTTTGCAATAAGTATATGAGTTCTTTATGACTAATGTTGAGTCCATGGATTATACGCACTCTCACCCTTCCACCTTTGCTAGCCTCTCTAATACCACACACCTTTCGCCGGTATCATACACCTACCATATACCTTCCTCAAAACAGCCACCATACCTACCTATTATGGCATTTCCATAGCCATTCCGAGATATATTGCCATGCAACTTTCCACCATCTAGTTCATCATGACACACTCCATCATTGTCATATTACATATCCCGGTACACCGCCGGATGCATTCACATAGAGTCATATTTTGTTCTAAGTATTGAGTTGTAATTGTTGAGTTATAAGAAAAATAAAAGTGTGATGATCATCATTATTAGAGCATTGTCCCAGTGAGGAAAGAATGATGGAGAGTATGATTCCCCCATAAGTCGGGATGAGACTCCGGACGAAAAATAAAATAAAAAAAGGAGGCCAAAGAAGCCCAAATAAAAAGAGGCCATAAAAAAGAGAAAAGGCCCAAATAAAAAAATGACCTACAAGCTTTCCATATATTGTTCTCCGCTTATTTACTTTTCCGTTGCTATTGCTGTCATCACTACAAAATATCAAAAACATTACTTTTACTACTGTTACCTTTTGCTACCGTTACCATTACTATCATATTACTTTGCTACTAAACACTTTGCTGCAGATATTAAGTTTCCAGGTGTGGTTGAATTCACAACTCAGCTGCTAATACTTGAGAATATTCTTTGGTCCCCTTGTGTCGAATCAATAAATTTGGGTTGAATACTCTACCCTCGAAAACTGTTGCGATCCCCTATACTTGTGGGTTATCAAGACTATTTTCTGGCGCCGTTGCTGGGAAGCATAGCTCTATTCTTTGAGTCACTTGGGATTTATATCTGCTTATCATTATGAAGAACTTGAGAGATTCAAAAACCAAGATCTATCCCTCAACTACGAGGGGAGGTAAGGAACTGCCATCTAGCTCTACACTTGATTCACCTTCTATTTTGAGTAAGCTTGCGACAGCTACACCTGCTTCTGCTATTCGTTCTGATATGTCGCATGTTATTGATGATGCTACTTCTGCTATGCATGATACTTATGATGAAACTACTTCTATGCTTGATACTTTTGTGCCACTTGGTAAATTTCTTGATGAACAACTTGCTAGGGCTAGAGAGATTGAAAATATTGAATCTGATAATACTGATGAAAGTGATGATGAAGAATCACTTGTTATTCCTAAGGGTTATGTTTTTGATCAAGAAGCTTCTGTTGCTATTTTAGCATGCAAAGATAGATACGAACTTAAGAGGTTATTAGCTAAATGGAACAAGCAATCTCTAAATGCTAGAATGAAACCTGACCCTGCTTTTGCTACTTCACCTATTTGTGTTACTCATAAGGATTATGAATTCTGTGTTGATCCTGATATAATTACTTTGGTTGAATCTGATCCTTTTCATGGTTATGAATCTGAAACTGTTGTGGCACATCTTACTAAATTAAATGATATAGCCACCCTGTTCACTACTGGTGAGAGAACTCATTACTTTTATATCCTTAAAATATTTCCGTTCTCATTAAAGGGTGATGCTAAGATATGGTTTAATTCTCTTGATCCTGGTTGTGTGCGTAGTCCCTAGGATATGATTTATTACTTCTTTGCTAAATATTTCCCCTCTCATAAGAAACAAGCTGCTTTAAGGGATATATATAATTTTGCGCAAATTGAAGAAGAGAGTCTCCCACAAGCTTGTGTGAGGCTTCTCCAATTACTTAATGCTTTGCCTGATCATCCTCTTAAGAAAAATGAAATACTTGATATCTTTTATAATGGACTAACCGATGCCTCCAGAGATTACCTGGATAGTTGTGCTGGTTCTGTTTTCATGGAAAGAACACCGGATGAAGCTGAAATTCTATTGAATAATATGTCGACAAATGAAAATAATTGGACACCTCCGGAGCCAATGCCTGAGCCTATTACTAAACCAACTCCGAAGAAGAGGGGCATTCTATTTCTCAGTCCTGAAGATATGCAAGAGGCAAAGAAATCTATGAAAGAAAAAGGTATTAAAGCTGAAGATGTTAAGAATTTACCTCCTATTAAAGAAATACACGGTCTTAATTTACCGCCTGCTGAAGAAACATATGATCTTAATCCTTTACCTATTGAAGAAACTCATGGTCTGGATAACCCAACACAGGTAGTAAAGGTAAATTCTCTCACTAGATATGATAAAGCTGAAATCCCATTTACTAAATTTGCTAGCCCATGTTTAGATGAGTTTGATAGATTTATGGCTAAGCAAGAAGATTTTAATGCTTATTTTGGTAGACAATTGAAATACAATTCAAATATGCTTGAACACTTGGGTGATTATATGGCTAATGTCAAAGGTGAACTTAAACTTATTAGTAAACATGCTTCTATGGTTACCACTCAAGTAGAACAAGTACTTAAGGCTCAAAATGATTTGCTCAATGAATTGAATAGTAAGGATAATGATAATGATGTTAGAGTTATGGCTAGAGGTGGTAGAATGACTCAGGAACCTTTGTATCCTGAAGGCCATCCTAAAAGAATTGAGCAAGATTCTCAGAGAAATAATATAGATGCACCTAGTCCTTCTAAGAGGAAGAAAAAGAAAAATGATAGGACTTTGCATGCTTCTAGCAATCCTATTGTTGAAACACCTGAGAATCCAAATGATATTTCTATTTCTGATGCTGAAACACAATCTGGTAATGAACCTGAAACTAGTGATAATGTTAATAATAATGTTCATGATGATGCTGAACCTAGTAATGATAATGATATAGAAATTGAACCTGTTGTTGATCTTGATAACCCACAATCAAAGAATCAACGTTATGATAAGAAAGACTTTGTTGCTAGGAAACATGGTAAAGAAAGAGAGCCTTGGGTTAATAAACCCATGCCTTTTCCTCCCAAACCATCCAAGAAAAAGGATGATGAGAATTTTGAGCGCTTTGCTGAAAGGATTAGACCTATCTTTTTGCGTATGCGATTAACTGATATGCTCAAAACCAATCCTTATGCTAAGTACATGAAAGATATAATTAAAAATAAAAGAAAGATACCGGAAGCTGAAATTTCCACCATGCTTGCTAATTATACTTTCAAGGTTGGAATACCAAAGAAACTTGGAGATCCAGGAGTACCCACTATACCATGCTCCATTAAAAGAAACTATGTTAAAACTGCTTTATGTGATCTTGGAGCCGGTGTTAGTGTTATGCCTCTCTCTTTATATCGTAGACTTGATTTGAATAAGTTGACACCTACTGAAATATCTTTGCAAATGGCTGATAAATCAACTGTTGTACCTGTCGGTATTTGTGAGGATGTGCATGTTGTAGTTGCAAACATTACTATTTTAATGGAATTTGTTATTCTTGATATTCCCGAGGACAATAGTATGCTATTATTCTTGGAAGACCCTTTTTTAATACTGTAGGGGCTGTTATTGATTGAACTAAAGGCAATGTCACTTTTCATGTTAATGGTAATGAGCACACGGTACACTTTCCGAGGAAACAACCTCAAGTTCATAGTATCAACTCTATTGGAAAAAATCCATCAATTATATTTGGAGGTTTTGAATTTCCTCTTCCTACTGTCAAGAAGAAATATGATATTCTTATTATTGGGGATGTGCATATCCCCGTTGAGGTAACATAGTGTTATTCGAAATTTCTCCGGTTCCATGTTATTCGGAATGAGTTCGTTAACAAGACTTGATCAACCTTGTTAGTGGATTCCTTTTGATGAGCATGAGATGGATGAAACTAGAAAGCATAACCTTTTGTACCCCACTTTTACTTTCTGTTATTTATATTAAATAAAATAAAAATAAATATTTTTCTATCTGTTATCTGATTATCCGTGCAATATAAAAATACCCCAAAAATAAAAGTTCTCCAAATGCCCTGAAATTTAAATATGATTTTTGCTGGAATATTTGAGAATATTTGGCACTGAGAACATAGCAGGGGGGTCAACCACCTGCCCACGAGGGTGGAGGGCGTGCCCTACCCCCTGCCTCGTGGGCCCACGGTGGCCCTCCTCCACTTATCCTTTCACCCACACACTCCTTCTTCCTCCCCAAATACGAATATCCAGCTCCAGCACGAGTTCTAGTTCAATTTGCTGCCATTTTCGATCTCCTTGCTCAAAGCACCTCTCACAAAACTGCTTTGGGAGATTGTTCCTTGGTATGTGACTCCTCCATTGGTCCAATTAGTTTTTGTTCTAGTGCTTTATTCATTGCAAATTTTTGCTGCATAGGTGACCCTGTTCTTGAGCTTGAATGTCAAATTTATATGGTCCCTAGTAGTTTTGATGCATGATATAGGCCATAGGCACTTGTAGGAGTAGTTGCTATCAATATTATTGAGTTTGGTTTAATTTTATTTTGAAGTTACTAAAAATTTCAGAATTTTTTAGAAAATGATGAAGAGACTTTTGAGGGGCTCATCGAGCCAAAGCTCGAAGGAAAAGGCACCAAAGCCTAAGTATAATCTGCCTCACACCCCGGAGGTTCGGGCGTATGAATGGCCTTCCGATGATTTCTTTAGGGCAGCCGGGATTTATGAAGATTTTCATGAATTGGCTAAGAATGCAGGCCTCACCGCTTTCCTCCACGACTAATGCGATCAGTATCTCTTACTCACAAATATCTTTGTGCAACACTTTCATTTCCATTCTAGGAGCTCACCACCTACGGTGGAGTTTTATTTATATGATGAGCATAAGGAGATGTCACTTTATGATTTTTGTCGGGTTTGTTTAGTCCCTTTCGAGGGCAAGACAGAAGAACCACATTGTGATGATGTGGACGGGTTTATTGATACTATCACTACAGGGGAAACAAGGAAGGTTTCCGATGCACGAATCACTAGCATACATTTTCCTGTTTTACGTTATTTTGCATTATTTGCTACTCGTTGTTTAATTGGTCACGGAGACTGTGGAAACCTTAGTATCCATGATATTATTATTTTTCTCCACGGTTTATACGGTGATAACTCTGTTAGTATGGGCGGCATTATTGCCAAACGGTTAAGTCTGAACCGTACCAAGGGCCCCATCTTTGGAGGCATCTATGCTTCACGCCTAGCTGCACATTTTAACATACCTATTAGGCATTATGAGAAGGAAGAAAAAGTGTTGCCTCGTGTTTATCTAGATTATAAAAGTATGGTGGCACATGATTTTATTGTTAAGAATAGGGAAGGAGAGCTTAAATACAAATTGTTCTTTAATAAACATCATCCTGAGACTATTACCCTGCCTACTCCTTCTTTGTTTGATTTATCTGCAGGCCAGTACCTTGTTCCGTTGAAGGCTATTCACTCCTACCATAACCCTGCACCAGCCATGGAGCCAGAGCCGGAACCACAAGTTGATCCTTCACGATAGTCTAATTACCAGTGGGATCCGGAGATGATTGTCAGCCAGTGGCAATTGGAGTCTTCCTCTTCTTCTTCTCAGTACGACCCCAACTATTATTATGGATATCCGCCAGGCCAGCCATGGACATAGACCAACTTAGGCCAAAAGCCCAAGCTTGGGGGAGTACGTATTTCCCACCGACATTACATTTATGTTCACACACTCATTGCTAGATGACGGTGCTCATACTTTTTCATTGTATCATCCATGCTAGTTTATTTTCCTTTTTATGCTTTCTTCTTATGTGTTTAATAAACCTTAAGAAAAACCAAAAAAATTAGTTGTAGCTTTTAGTTAGTTTAATTTCCATGCTTGTAGTAGTAATTAAAAAGAAAACCCAAAAAGATTTCCTGTTCTTCTTTTACTTGTTGGGAGCTCTCCCGTGTAAATAGTTTTATTTCTTTTCTTCTCTTTGGGGGTCGATAAGAGAAGACCATGATTAAATTGTTGAAGTGGCTCTTATATTCATTATTGTTGATCTGACAAAAGAGCCCATATTGCCTTTTCTTCTCCTGTTTATTGAATGCTTGCAGATTTCAGCTTAGTCCAATGCATGCGCACTATTATTATTATTCACACTATTTGGTCGTGCAAGTGAAAGGCAATTATGACGATATATGATGGACTGGGTGAGATGAGAAAAGCTGGTATGAACTCGACCTCTTTTGTTTTTGTAAATATGATTAGTTCATCGTTCTTGATTCAGCCTATTATGGATAAACATGTTTGCAATGACAACTAGAGATCATAGTGCTTATGCCATGCTTGATTAGCTATGAGTTATAATGGTTTACCTTGGGTGCCAACATGCTATTAAAATGGTTATGATGTGGTATGATAGGGTGGTATCCTCCTCTAAATGATTTAAGTGACTTGACTTGGCGCATGTTCACGCATGTAGTTGAAACAAAATCAACATAGCCTTCATGATATTTATGTTCTTGGTGGATTATATCCTACTCATGCTTGCATGCGGTGTTGATTAATTTTAATGCATGTTCATGACTGTTGTCGCTCTCTAGCTGGTCGCTTCCCAGTCTTTTGCTAGCCTTCACCTGTACTAAGCAGGAATACTGCTTGTGCAACCAATCCCTTAAACCCCAAAGTTATTCCATAAGAGTCCACTATACCTACCTATATATGGTATCTACCTGCCGTTCCAAGTAAATTTGTGTGTGCCAAACTCCAAACCTTCAAATAAATATCATGTTTTGTATGCTCGAATAGCTCATGTATCAACTAGGGCTATCTATATCTTCCATGTTAGGCGGGTTATTCTCAAGAGGAGTGGACTCCGCTCCTCACTCACGAGATAAATGGTTGGTCACCAGGATGTCCAGTCCCATGCTTTATGCAAACTAAATCAAAATAATTGCAAACAAAACTCCCCCTAGACTCTTGTTAGTTGGAGGCATTTGTTGTTTCGAGCAAGCCATGGATTGATGCTTGTTGGTGGAAGGGGGAGTATAAACTTTACCATTCTGTTTGGGAACCGCCTATAATGTGTGTAGCATGGAAGATATCGCCATCTCTTGGTTGTCATGTTGACAATAGTATACCGCTCAAAATATTATTCACCTCTATTTAAAAACCGAGCTCTGGCACCTCTACAAATCCCTCCTTCCCTCTCTGAAGTGCCTATCTATTTACTTTTATGCTAAGTCATCATCCTCTTATTAAAAAGAACAAGTTGGAGAGCACCGCTATCATTTGCATTCATTACTGTTAGTTTATATCGAGTATGACTTTATTGGATCTCTTTTACCATGAATTACAATGTCTAGTCTGTCCTTGGTCTTTAAAGGTGCTCTGCATTTATGTTTTGCGGTCTCAGAAAGGGCTAGCGAGATACCACCTTGTTATATCATATTATGATTGTTTTGAGAAAGTGTTGTCATCCGAGATTTATTATTATTGCTCGCTAGTTGATTATGCTATTGATATGAGTAAACTTGAGACCTAAGCGTTATTGTGAATGTGCTTAGTTACAATCTTTGCTGAAAACTTAAATGCTGGCTTTACATATTTACAACAACAAGAGCAAACATAGTTTGTAAAAGTTTTTCTTTATCACTTTCAGTTTATCAACTGAATTGCTTGAGGACAAGCAATGGTTTAAGCTTGGGGGAGTTGATACGTCTCCGTAGTATCTACTTTTCCAAACACTTTTGCCCTTGTTTTGGACTCTAACTTGCATGATTTGAATGGAACTAACATGGACTGACGCTGTTTTCAGCAGAATTACCATGGTGTTATTTATGTGCAGAAACAAACATTCTCGGAATGACCTGAAACTTCATGGAGCAACTTTTTGGAAAATATAAAAAATACCTGCAAAAGACGAAGGCCAGGGGGCCCACCACCTGTCCACGAGGGTGGGGGCGTGCCTGCCCCCTAGGGCGCGCCCCCTACCTCATGGGCCCCCTGGCGCCTCTCCGACTCCAACTCCATATATTGTGTTTCAGGGAGAAAAAATCAGAGAGAAGAATTCATCGCGTTTTACAATACAGAGCCGCCGCCAAGCCCTAAAACCTCTCGGGAGGGCTGATCTGGAGTCCGTTCGGGGCTTCGGAGAGGGGAATCCGTCGCCATCGTCATCATCAACCATCCTCCATCACCAATTTCATGATGCTCACCGCCGTGCATGAGTAATTCCATCATAGGCTTGCTGGACGGTGATGGGTTGGATGGGATTTATCATGTAATCGAGTTAGTTTTGTTAGGGTTTGATCCCTAGTATCCATTATGTTCTAAGATTGATGTTGCTACGACTTTGCTATGCTTAATGCTTGTCACTAGGGCACGAGTGCCATGATTTCAGATCTGAACCTATTATGTGTTCATCAATATATGAGAGTTCTTGATCCTATCTTGCAAGTCTATAGTCACCTATATGTGTTATGATCCGTTAACCCCAAAGTGACAATAATCGGGATACTTACCGGTGATGACCGTAGTTTGAGGAGTTCATGTATTCACTATGTGCTAATGCTTTGTTCCGGTACTCTATTAAAAGGAGGCCTTAATATCCCTTAGTTTCCATAAGGACCCCGCTGCCACGGGAGGGTAGTGTGACGCCCCGAGACCGGCGCTCCAGATGCCTTCCTATAATTTCGTTGCCGCCGTGTGTTTCTTTTGCTTACTCCTTTTTTTTGCATTGCATCATGTCATCATGCCATCTCTTTTTAAAAAAATCTACTAAATAAAATGCATAGATCTTTGATCTATTCAAATTGAGGGAACTCACATGGTGATTTCTCTATATAACATATCTCCCAATACGTATAGGGAGGTAAAATAAATATTCCATTCTTTAGGATTCGACCTCAACACACTTGCAAAAATAAATTCCATGGTTCTTCTGCTTCAAGTTTCACCTCCAAACCTTGGCAATAGTTCTTTCTCCATTTATCAAGGGTCCTCCAAGATCCTCAACATTTTTTTGTGAACACCCTTTAGCCTAGCCTCCATTCAAACTCTTTTGGCTCAAGTCAAATAAGTTTGAATTTAAATTCTCCTAACTTGTTGGAACCTTTGTTGTTGGGTTGGAAGTTTTCCATAAAGCCTGACAAAAATGTCCCACCATTTAATTCTTGTTCATGGCCTTTTCTCTTATTTTTTTACCTCTCTCTCTATTTTTCTTCTTCTAATGGGAATAAAGGAGAGAGAGATAGCCCAGCCATGCCTCTAAGGCCTCCCGTAGCCTCCAAGGCCCAGGCCGGCCCAACCTTCTCCCGTTCCCACAGCCCACCTATTCCCGTCTAAACCCTAGCCGCCAGGTGTGCACGACCCCAACTCCCTCATCTCCCCTCGATCTCCCTCGCGCCACCAGGAGACAGCGAGCGCTGCTGTCTCGCTCATCTCTCCTCGATCTCCCTTCCCCTCCTTCCACCTAGCGACGCCCCCGCTCCTCCCTACTCTCGCATGGGCGCTCGCCCGACCCATGGCCTCGCCTTCCTCCCGGACTCCTTCCACTTCTCCTCACCTTGCGCTGCCCCTCTCCCTCGAGTCCTCGCCATGCACCTGCTCCCAGCGCTGACGAACCCTCCAACCCTGCAGGGCTCCTCTCCTTGCGCACCTGCAACCCCTGCATCACTCCCGAAGGTCACCACGCGTGACCCTGACGACTTGCTGTAGCTGTTCGCCGCCACAGGAGCCTCGCGTCCGGTTCCCTCGAGGTCCCGTGCCGCCGGACCTCTCATGCACCTCCGCCGCACGCAGGCCCCCCCCCCATGCTTTTCCCTACCATGCTCGCGCAACCAGATCCGGAGGTCGGCCGCTCCTTGCTGCCCTTTCACCCGTCCCGCTGCCTTCGTTTATCGTCTCCTGGAGGAAGTGACGAGGCAGCTGGCAGCGCCTGTGTCTACCTGCGATCCCCTGCTTGCATGCTTTCCTCCCGCATCACGCCCGTCCTCAAGCCACACCGCGAGACCCCGGTTCAAACCGCAAGCATCAATGTTCCACTACGGTCGCCGTGTTTTTTTCCGCCAAGTGCAACGACTCTAAGTACCACTACCATCGCCAAGACCAAGATGGCGCCAAAAGTACCAAGACGAACGGGAACGACTACCGACGTCCCTCCAAGTTCGACCAAGAATGCCATGTACAACTACTGTCGACTCGGATTACGCCAAGTACACCGTCGGCCTTGGTTTCGCCAAGACCACCTCGAGTACGACGACCCGACCGGAACACAAGTTCCTTGTACCACTATCATCACAAGAACCGAGTCCGGCATGTCCGAAGACCCCAAGTACCATGATGCCCGAAGACATCGGACTCGTCAAGTTCATCCTCGAAAACGAGTACGACTTCACGTTGTTGGGCCGAGTACCACCGATTACCCTAAACATCTACAAAACGTGTACAACTACTTCCAAACGTGAACGACTACTTCCCTTGACACACTCGATCCGCCTCGAACCACATGCTTCGAAGGTATAACCTCGAGAGGACACCCGTGAGCGAATGCATATGTTGTATGAAATGCTCGCATTTGCACCGTGCCCGACGTGTTTCTTGCATGTTCCCCGTTGCCATGTCGTCGTCTCGTGGGAACCCGGTTACCGGGATCACCCCACCTTCTATCGCATGGATCGCTCCCGTCACTTTTCCTTTTGAACAGTATCTCCGTGAGCTATCAGAACCGGAATGTTGCCGTCGCACCATTTCCGTTGTCATTGTCGTGGCACCCCTCTCGTTTCCAACACGATGACATATGCTTCATAATGCTCTTATCAACTTTTAATAAAAATTGCATAAACTTGCACATGTCATCCGCATCATGATAACAACAATTAAAATGTTTAAATTGTTGTTTGCATTAAAGTGCTAAATGCATATGAGGATTTACCGGAATTGTTGTTTGATATTTCCGGCCTCAGTTAAACTTGCCTAAATAGGTAGTTTTACTTATGTTTCACCTCTTGCCATGCTTAACAACATTTAATATTGTTGAGTACCTAACCGGGAGTGAACTAAATAATTGATGTGGTGTTCGTCAATATGCAACTCGTTGCATATTGACCTCCACGTAATTTGTAGTATTGTTTGTGCATATTGCCATGCCATGCTTATTTAAACCGGACATGCATCATACTTGTTTGTGCATCATGCCATGTTTATGTGATGGTTGTTTACTATGTTGCTTGCTTCTTTCCGGGTTGCTTCTCTCGTTACCTTCGGTTTCGTTCCCGAGCTATGAGGTTTGGTTCGACTATGTCCGTTTGTCCTCTTCATGGACTCGTTCTTCTTCCTTGCGGGATCGCATGCAAGATGACCATACCCTCAAAATCACTTCTATCTTTGTTTGCTAGTTGCTCGCTCTTTTGCTATGCCGCGATACCTACCACTTGCTATATCATTCCTCCCATATTGCCATGTCAAGCCTCTAACCCACTTTGTCCTAGCAAACCGTTGTTTGGCTATGTTACCGCTTTGCTCAGCCCCTATTATAGCGTTGCCAGTTGTAGGTGAAGATGGAGTTTGTTCCTTATTGGAACATGGATATTTGTTGGGATATCACAATATCTCTTATTTAATTAATGCATCTATATACTTGGTAAAGGGTGGAATATTCGGCCTTATGCCTGGTGTTTTGCTCCACTCTTAACGCCTTAGTTTCCGTCATACCGGTGTTATGTTCCTTGATTTTGTGTTCCTTACGCGGTTGGGTGTTATGGGAACTGTCGGGTGGTAGGTGCGACATATGCCAATGGGTGGCTTATCATTGTGGGAGCCAGTAAGACGTCGCCGGTGCCTGGAAACGGGATGAGGCGAAGACATGCGCGCCGGCGAATTTTACCCAGCTTCGGGGCTCTCCGTGGAGATAACACCCCTACTGCTGCTTTGCGGGGTCTCCGCATGATCACTAAATGAACAAGTAGCTACATGATGCTCCTTGAGCTGTTTGGTGAGAAGAAGAAGAAGGGCATGGCTAACTCTCCTCTCCCCTCTATGTGGTGTCTAGAACTAGCTTGGATCCACCCCTTGCATGGGTGCCCCAGGGGTTTATATAGGCCTACCCCCCGGGGGTACAATGGTAATCCGGCCGGGCGTGGGGCCCTGCCGTCTGTGCCTACGCTCGTCAGCTTCTGCACCGGCTGCTGGGGCCCGCTGGCTGGTGGGTCCCGCCGGCTGCCGACTCCTTGGTCGACAGGCAGGCCCCACTGTCAAGGGCCTTGTCGGTGGCTGGTTACTGTTGCCTCAATCCTGGTGACGAGGGCTTCGCCGGGGTGGGCGTGGCTACAGTGCCGCCGCTCGGTGGGCGATCATTATAGCCTCACCGCGTCTTGTCTTCTTAATGGGGCGCCTCTTTCGAGGGAGGGGGCAGGCCAGCTATAGGGAGCCGGCCCTGTCTTGGGCCGACTGGGGGAGGCCTGGCCGCCTTCGGGTGTCTCTCTGCCCAAAGGGGCCCACCACCCATGGGCCGTGCTGACGGCTCGTCATGGATGACATCAGGGTCAACATGGCAATTGTGCTGCGCCGGACGGGTCATGGCCTCCCCGTATGGCGCTCTGTGCCAGGCGTGCCCCGGGATTCGGGGGTGGTAGGCTTTACTGTAGCCACGCCCCGTCACATCGTCGTTATGTGGATGCAGACTTCGAGGGTACGATCTTGACCGCTTTGTGGGAGCCGACCTCTTGGAGTCGGCCTTCTCACGGCCGGCCTCTTCGATCCGGCCCTCCCACGGCTTTCTTCATGAGGGCCAGAGCCGGGCCGCCTTCCGATAGCCAGCCTGGGAGACAGCTGGCAAGGGGAAGGCGGCCCCACGTCTTGGACTCTTGATGGCCGTATCGGCTTATAATTTTTTCAGAAGGGCCAGGGGGAGCCGGCTAGGCTACCTGTGGTCCTTTACTCCGACAGTAGTCCCTGAAGCTGAACGAGCTTCGAGGCTGACAAAGGGACGAGAAGCTGGGTCAGCTTCCTATCCTGAAGAGCCGGCTTTGCTTACGCGCGCCGTCTTCGATAAGCTCCGTATCTTGTAAGCGGGAACGTGGGTCAGCCTGCGAGCTAACCGCACGCCACCCCGCGGGCCATGTGGCAAGGAAAACCTACCAACGCACGCGCGCGATGGGACGCCGCAGCAGGCCCGGGCCCGCCACTTCTAGGCCTGGGCCCAAGCGCGGATCTTCTGCGGCCCGCAACGGACCGCTCGCCTTCCCACGGTGGTTTCATCACGCCATTAGTGCGCAATAATCGCGGGACGTGGGGGAGTGGGCGCAGTTGATCCCACGACCCCCACACCACGCCTCCTCGGTTCCGCTGCGCGGGTCTATAAGTAGGGGGAGGAGAGGGAGCGGCAGAGGCTCGCACGCTCTCCCTCGCCCCACCCATTCTCATCTTTCTTCTCCTTCCGTCTGCCGCCGCAGCGACCCATTGCCGCGCCGCTCCGCCGTTGGATATCTTGGTTCCTTCGGTCCTGCCGTAGCGGGGTCGTGCGCGTCTCCGCCATTGCATCATCTTGTTCCTCGCAGCGTCACTCCCATGGCGTTGTCGAGCTCGTGGGACGGCTCCAATGTCTAGGAGGACCATGTCGAGTTCCTCCGCCGGACGCGGCGTTTGCCGGGCGTGAACTACGTGCAGGTTCGTCGTGCGCCGGCGAGGGAGATGTCGCCGGCACCGGAGGAGGGCGAGCGGGTGATCTTCCGCTCGCACTGCCTGCGCGGCTTCGGCCTCCCGGCGAGCGGATTCCTTCGCGCCTTTCTCGAGTTCTACCACCTCCAGCCGCATCACCTCACCCCAACACGGTAATGCTGCTGTCGGCTTTCGTCACCCTGTGCGAGGGCTTTCTTGGGGTTCTCCCCACTCTCGAGCTCTGGGGAGAATTCTTCCAGTGCAAGCTCGGCACCGTCGTCGCAGGCGTGCCCGCCCCCTACGGAGCCTTCATCGCCATGAGGCGGACGGGCGAGAACAATCCGTTGCCGCCCATCCCACTAATCCAGTCGGTGAAGCTCTGGCAGAAGTCTTATTTCTACGTGAAGAACGTCGCCCAGCAAGGCGACTTCATCAACCTGCCGGCTTACATAGCCGGCCCGCCGGCTGGGAGGCAACCCTCGTGGAGCTACCGGGCCAGGTCGTTGTCTCAGGCCGGGAACGCAGCCGTCGCCCGGCTCCGGGTGATGATCCAGTCGGAGGGCCTGACTGGAGCTGACTTGGTGGCCGCCTTCGTGGAGCACCGGATTCTTCCGCTCCAAGGCCGGCTCATATGATCTGTCATATGAGCGGCCGCTTCGACCCGTGCCGGCTGAGCACCAGGGAGATGCCTCATGTCAAGGTGTCTTATATGGTGAACTATATCTCCAACTACAAGCTCGCCGAGGATTGGCGATACGGCAAGGGGCCGTATTCTCGTGCCAACCCCCCGCCTGTTGTAAGTTTTTCTTCTTTTCTTCCCTTGGTAGCCGGCCTCATGATGGCCGACCTCTGATTGATTGGTTTACCCTTGGCAGAACCCTCTTCTTCCGCCGACGGCCGGGGCCGCAGGGGTAGAGCGCCAGCTCCTCCCCGACCGCACGGTGGACGACGTGGACGATCCGGACCTGGGGGCGGCCGCCATGGAAGATGCCGAAGGCGACGAGGCAGGCGCGCGAGGTTTGGGGCCGGCCTTGAGGACTGGGCGGACGATGACGAGGTCGAAGCCGCTCTGCACCACCAGCCGGCGCTTGATCATCAAGGCGCGGGCCCGTCGGCCGCGCCGATTACCCGTGGCGGCGCGCAGAAACGCCGGGCCGTGTCGACCTACTTCGGCAGCTGGCCGAAGAAGTCCAAGGGTTCCACGGCGGCGACCAAGCGGGAGGAGGCGGCCGTGAAGGCGGCCCGCTTCCACAAGGCGGTGAAATAGCCGCAGGCGATCTCGGCGTAAGTGTAAAGCGTCTTGTATTTTTTGTTGTCTTCTTCGATTGAGGCTCTTCTAAACTTTTCTTCGCTCGCCGAGCAGGGCACCGCTTTCCCTCGAGCGAGGTCCTGGCGGTTCCGTAGTCGGGCCAACTGGAGGGTCCTCCGGCTCCCGCCACGTGGATCCCCGCGCCGACCTCATGGAGGCCACGGAGCGGAACACGCGGGAGGCGCAGGAGGAGGCGGAGCGAAGGACCGCCCAGGCGGCGAAGGAGCAAGCCGGCGCGGCAGCCAAGGCCCGGGCGGAGGCGGCGGCCGCAGAGAGGGAGGCGGAGGTCTCGCGCAACCAGCCTCCGCAGCTCGTCGTTCCCCTCCGTGCCGTGGCCCCCGACATCCCCGTGCCCCCGTCAGAGGAGGTCGACCGAGACCCACCGGCGATGGAGAGGAGGAAGGACCGCGTGGTCTTCATGGAGTAGGCGCCGCAGACGGCGCCGACTGGAGCAGGCCAAGGCGGCCGACCAGCCGCGGCGCCGGAGCAGCCGGCCAGGAGCGAGCCGAAGGCAGGAGCCAGCCTCGAGGTGCAGCCGGCATTTCGCCGGCGCGCAGAGGGAGCTATCTCCGCGTCGGAGCCGCATAGAGCTGCGGGCGCTGGCCAGACGACGGAGGCCCTGGAGGCGGCCAGCGCCAGCATGTTTGAGTGGACGCCCATCGGGGGGACGGCCGAGCGGAACACGGTGGCCCAGGAAGTCCGGAACCGGCTTCAAGCCCAGGCCGCTTCGCTGCAGCGATATACCCAATAGTTCCTCTCGATGCGGGCCGTCATCCGGGTGAGTCTTCTGTCCTTGGTTGTTTTGCTTTTTTGATTTATTCCATGGGGGCGCGTCAGCGCACCCACTGGGTGTAGTCCCCGAGTTCCGAGTCGGCTACTGAGTAGGCGGCTTGGAACTTACTAGGTCCTAACAACTATCTTATTCTTGCATCCTGCCTGATCTTCCAGGAATACCATAACCTCCGTGCTGCCGCCTTCAACTCCCAGGCTCAGGAGCTGGGCCAGAAGACCGAGGACCTGACCAACAGCCGAAGTGCATGCTTTGTCTTGTTCATCTCCTGTGGGGGCGCGTCAGCGCACCCACTGGGTGTAGTCCCCGAGATTCGGGCTGACTGCAGAGCAATCGGGTCGGATCTTCCCCGATGACTTCTTCCTTACTGATTTTTCCTTTGTCTTCATGCTTACAGGAGCCAATGCCGACTTGAGGGAGCACCTCAGCGGGGCCCAGGCCGCCCTTCGCGCCAAAGAAGCCGAGTACAACACCTCAGTCCTGGAGCGTGACCGCCTGGCCAAAAAGTTGGCCGACCAGGAGGAGAACCACAAGGCGGCCCTGAAGAAGGTGCAGGACAGCGAGGACGCCCTCAAAGCTGAGTTCGAGACCGAAGCGGCGGGCTGGGCTGAGGCAAAACAAGCGCTGATCGAGGGCTACGGCCGGATTGAGGATCTGATCGATGGTAAGCCGCCTTCCTCACTCCTTGCTTGCCCCTTGCCCCCTGATTTGTGTTCTGACTTGTGCTGCTTTTTGTTCTTTGTGCAGACTACTTCCCCGGCTACTCTGTCTTTGCCACCCAGACCATCGAGGCCCACCGCGAGGCGCGCCGGCAGGCGGGGGCCGAAGTCGCGCCGGACGCGAGCCGGACGCTTGAGGAGCAACTCTTGGCGGTCCAAGCCCGGCTGCAGCCGGCTCACCGCATGCTCCACCGCCTCCAGCGCATCGGGGCGCAGGTGTAGGCCGCCCTATGGCCTGGCGAGACGATTCCCCGCACCCCGAGTTGGACTGCCGACTGGCTGGAGGTTGCGGTTGGCCACTTCGAGGCCTGGAAGGCATCGGCAGCCCGGCTTGGAGCTGGGCAGGCGCTGGAGTTCGTCCGAGCCTAGTATCCCGGGCTGAATCTGGACCAGCTGCGCACTTGGCGGCTAGAAGCCGACGAGGAGATGGAGGGGGTGCGGTCGGCTATTGCTCAGCGCGCCTCGATGATCGCCGAGTGCACCGACATCAGCACCTTTGCTCCTGAGATAAATGACGACAGCGTTGCCCAGCCAGAGGAATGGTTCGGGCTGAACCCGGCAGAGGGCGTGGACTCGGCGGAGGAGATCGCTTCCAGCGATGAAGGCGAAGACGATGAAGGAGAGGAAGGCGAAGATGTCGAGCCGGCCGGCGAAGCGGCCAGCCAGCCTCAGCCTGACCGTGCCTCCAGCAACGAGGCGCGTGCGAGCGCGCCCTCTGCGGGAGGCGGTGATCATGCCGAGGTTCGCCAGCCGGCCACTCCTCCAGCCGGCACTGCCGTCTCCACTGACCTGCCCGACTCGCCAGTCGCTCCCTTGGCTTAACCTGCCGTCCTTGCTTTTCCTGCTTGTTATCCTTTGAACAATTTTTATTAAACTTGAGCAGTTCCATCGACTGGGGGTGTATTCGAACTATGTTGAATGCTGGCCTTTTGAAGAACTTTTGTGTAAATATGATGGTGTGTGTTTGGCTTCCATTCATGTATGCTTTTTATCCTTAGGCTGTTTCCTTTGCCGCCTTCCCCTTTTGGGAAGGCAAGTACTTGAGCTTTCTTAGATTGAAGCGAGGTGAATGGAAGCCGGCCGGCCGGCTACTCTGGTAGTCGGTCGGTGGTGGGAGAAAAATCGGCTTTTGTTATATTAGTCCATTAGTCCCTAGCCGTTTTTTGTGTGGGCGTTCCTTCCTGCCTTTAACTCTTGCCAGCCGGACAGCCGGTTCTTCGAACTGCGACTTTTGGCAAGAGAAGACTTGGGTGCCGGCACACTACTTGTCTGACCGCGGGTAGGACTTCTAATATAACTCAAGGCGGCCAGTCCCCGGGCCGACTAGTCGAACCCGGTGCCGGACGAAAAAAGTGAATGTAATGACAAGGTCATAAGCATGATACTCTTCATTCATAGATAAAAGATGGCAGTCCCCGAGCTCTCCTCGGGGGGCCTATTGTCTCGTACTTAGTACAAAAGTTAGCGTGATACATACTGCCTTTCAACTGTAAAATCTTCGGAGGTGGTTGGCGTTCCATGGTCGTTCTGACTCCTTGCCGGAATCATCTCTCTTGCGTGCCTTCGGCTTCTGCGCGTCGATCAGGTAGTAGGAGTCGTTGCCTAAAGCTCTGCTGATGATGAAGGGGCCATCTCAAGGGGTCGAGAGCTTGTGCTGACCGGCTGTTTGCTGGATCAACCGGAGCACAAGATCGCCCTCTTGGAAGGATCTTGGCTTGACCTTCCGGCTGTGGTAGCGGCGCAGGCCCTGCTGGTAGATGGCGGACCGGCTGAGGGCTAACAGCCGGCCTTCTTCCAGCAGGTCGACGCCGTCTTCTCGTGCTTCCTTGGCCTCCGCCTTCGTGTACATGGTTACCCGAGGCGAGTCGAACTCGATGTCGGTTGGGATGACCGCCTCGGCACCATACACGAGGAAAAAAGGAGTGAAGCCGGTTGACTTGTTTGGGGTAGTGCGCAGACTCGAGAGGACAGCCGACAGCTCATCGAGCCAACAGCCGGCCGAACGCTCCAGTGGTATGACCAGTCGGGGCTTGATGCCGGAAAGGATGAGGCTGTTGGCTCGCTCGACCTGGCCGTTTTACTGCGGGTGGGCAACGGATGCTAAGTCCAACCGGATGCCCTGCGTCGCGCAGAAATGTGCCAAGGCTCCTTGGCGAAATTCGTGCCGTTGTCGGTGATGATGCTGTGTGGCACGACGTACCGAGTTGTTATATCTGCGATGAATGTCATGGCAGTCGGCCCATTCAGCTTCTTGATCAGCTTTGCCTCAATCCATTTGGTGAATTTGTCCACGGCGACAAGCAGATGTGTCATGCCGCTGCGCACCGTCTTGAATGGGCCCACCATGTCCAGTCCCCAAATGGCGAAGGGCCAAGTGAGGGGAATGGTCTTGAGTGCCGAAGCCGGCATGTGTTGCTTGGAACTGAAGAGTTGGCAGCCTTTGCAATGTTTGACTAACTCCTTGGCGTCATCCAAAGTAGTCCGCCAAAAGAAACCATGGCGGAAAGCTTTGGCGACGAGTGATCTTGAGGCCGCATGGTGGCCGCACTCTCCTTGGTGGATGTCTCTTAGGATTGCAATGCCCTTCTCTTGCTCAACGCATCGCTGGAGGACTCCAGTGACGCTGTGCTTGACGAGCTCTTTGTTGACGATCGTGTATGCTCCGGCTTGGTGTTGGACTTGTCTTGCCTCTGTTTCGTCAGCCGGCAGATCTTGGTTTATTAGGAAGTTGAGGATGGTCTGGGCCCATGATGGAGCTGTGACTTCTTCTATTGCCAACACAGCTACTGCGACCAGGGGGGTGGGGTGGGTGGTGAAATGCTAGAGTCGGCCGCCGGCTGTTGTGTTGGTGCAGTCCCCGGGCCGACTACCGCAGTCCCCGAGCCGGGCGTGGCAGTCCCCGGGTCAGGCGTAACTACGGAAGTCCCCGAGCCGCCTGCTGATGTCCCCGGGCCGACTATCGAAGTCCCCGGTTCACCTGCTTGGTTCTTCGAGCCGGACCCGGCTACGTCGGGGTCAGGCGGCACGAAGATGGAATCGGACTCTGGAGACGGCTTGATAGATGGCTTGAGGAGGCATTGTAGAGAGACACGGGTTGGTATCGCCTGCCGAGTGGAGCCTATTCGAGCCAAGGCATCAGCTGGCTCGTTGTCGACTCGCGGTACGTGGAGGAACTCGCATCCTTCAAAGTACCCACTGATCTGCTGAACAAGGAAGCGGTAGCTTGCCATATTTGCGTCCTTGGCATCCCAGTCGCCGGATGATTGCTGGACTACCAAGTCCGAGTCGCCATAACATAGGATCCGGCAAATGCCGAGTTCTTTGGCAAGCCGGGGCCCGTGTATGAGCGCCTCATACTCGGCCACGTTATTGGAGGCGGCAAAATGAATTTGCAGCGTGTATATGAGCTTGTCGCCTTTGGGAGAGGTGAGGATGACGCCGGCTCCCAAGCCGGTGCGCAGCTTGGACCCATCGAAGTGCATGCGCCAATGAGTGGAGTCGGGAGCTGGTGGCAGGTACTGGGTCTCAGCCCAGTTGACGAGGAAGTCGGCCAATGCTTGGGACTTGATGGCAGTGCGAGGCTGGTAGAAGATCGTGTAGGGGGCCAGCTCGATGGCCCATTTCGCCACCCGGCTGGATGCATCCCGGCTGCCTATGATCTCGGCAAGCGGGGCGGTGCATACGACCGTGATGGGGTGCTCTTGGAAGTAGGGCTTCAGCTTCTTGGCGGCGAAGTACACGCCATAGCACATCTTCTGGTAGTGCGGGTAGTTCTGCTTCGAGGTAGACATCACTTCACTCAAATAGAACACCGGCCTCTGGACCGGCTGGGCTCGGCCCTCTTCTGGGCGCTGGACTACGATGACGGTGCTGACCACCTGACTGGTTGTAGCAATGTAGAGGAGCATGGGCTCTTTCTCTGTCGGTGCCTCCAGGACAGGCGGCGTGGCCAGCATCTTCTTTAGCTCGTGAAAAGCTTGGTCGGGTTGGTCATTCCACTCGAAGTGATTGGTCTTCTTCATGAGGCGGTATAGGGGGAGAGATTTCTCTCCGAGCTGGCTGATGAAGCGGTTCAGGGAGGCCAAGCATCCGGTGAACTTCTGGACGTCTCGAAGTTTGAAGGGAATCGCCATCCTCTCAATGGCCTTGATCTTTATTGGGTTGCATTTGATGCCGCGTTCGGAGACCAGGAAGCCTAGGAGCTAGCCGGCTGGCACTCCGAACACGCATTTCTCGGGGTTGAGCTTGATTTGGAACCGGTGCAGGTTCTCAAATGTTTCCTTGAGATCTTCCAGCAAGGTGCCGCGCTTCTCCGTCTTCACCACAATGTCGTCTACGTAGACGTGGGCATTTCTGCCGAGCTGCTTGAGGAGGCACTTCTGCATGCAATGCTGAAAAGTGCCACCGGCATTTCTTAAGCCAAATGTCATAGTCAGGTAGCAGAAGGCTCTGAATGGCGTGATGAAGGCGGTCTTCAGGCGGTCTGCCGGATCTAACTTTATCTGGTGGTATCCTGAGTAAGCATCCAAGAAACTCAACAGCTCGCATCAAGCCGTGGAGTCTATCACTTGATCAATCCTTGGCAGGGCAAATGGATCTTTGGGGCAGGCCTTGTTGAGGCTCGTGTAGTCGATGCACATGCGCCACTTGTTGTTCTTCTTCAGCACGAGGACCGGGTTGGCGAGCCACTCTGGAAAGAAAACTTTCATAATGAAGCCGGCTACAAGAAGCCAGGCTATCTCTTCTCCTACAATCCTTCTTTTCTCCTCCGACAGTCGGCGGAGGGGTTGTTTGACTGGTTTTGCGTCTTCTCGGACGTGTAGCTTGTGCTCGGCGAATTCCTTCGAAACGCCCGGCATGTTCTTGGGGGACCATGCAAAGATGTCCCGATTCTCATGGAGGAAATCGGCGAGCTCGCCTTCCTATTTGTTGTTTAGGTTTTCCCCGATGACGGCAAACCTCTCTGGGTGCTCGGGGTCAAGAGGTATCTTCTTCGTCTCCTTGGCCGGCTAGAAAGATCCATGGGCATCACACTCCTTAGGATCGGGGGACAGGGCCGGAACTTGCCGGCCATGGCCACGACTCGGTCCAGCATCTTCTTTTCTTCGGCAATCACAAGGGACTCGGCCAGCTGGCTGCTGGCTGCTGCGCACTCGGAAGATTTCTTGTAATCGCCGGCTATGGTGATGATGCCCTTGGTGCTCGGCATCTTCATCTTGAGGTAAGCATAGTGGGGAACATCCATGAATCTGGCCAAGGCAGATCAGCCAAGCAATGCATGGTAGGGGCTCTCCAGGTCCACTACTTCAAACCAGATCGCCTCTCGGCGGAAATGATCCTTGTCCCCAAAGAGTACATCAATCTTGATCTTGCCAATGGGGGCGCGGGACAGGCCAGGTACAATGCCATGGAACACAGTCCGAGTAGGCATGAGTTGCTTCGTCTTGACGTTCAGCTTCTCCAGGGTGTCACGGTATAGGATGTTGATGCTGCTCCCGCCGTCTATCAGCACGTGGGAGAAACGGGCGACGCATCTGTCCGTTGCAAGGGTGGCATCCAAACCCAACGCATAAGAGCCGGGAGATGGCATCACCTTTGGGTGGTCGGCCAGGCTCCAGCTGATAGGCTTTTCTGCCCAGTGCATGTGCTCGGCGGGGTTGGCAGCGACCATGTTGACTTCCTGGTGCTCTCGGCGTCTGCTGCGCCAGTCTTCGGGCTGGCTTGTAAAGACGACATAAGTGGCATGCTTGTCGGGGAACTCATCGTGCACAGCTCCGACTGCTGGCCGAGCGGTCAGCGGCTGCGGGGCCGGAGGCGGCGGACCAGCAGGCGGAGGCGGCGCGAGCCCTTCTCCTTTGGAGATTCGGGTGAGCCAGTGGCACTTCCGGGTTGTGTGGTTGGACGGCTTCGCGCCACTGTGAAACTTGCATGGGGCGTCGAGAGTTTTCTCGTAGGAGAAGGCCGGCTGCCAAGCCGGCTTGCCGCCCCTCTGCTTCTTGGGTGCGGGCCGCCCTTCGGGCTACTCATCTTCGACTGTGGCCACCTGCCGACTGGTGGAGGGCGGCACGGGGCCCTTGCGCTTGTGGTCATTCTGGTGTGGGCGTCGGCCGGAGTCCCCAGCCGGCATCTTGGGCGCCGGGTTGAGTACCTTCCCGGATGCGTCTACCCGGAGTTCAGTTTTCATTGAGGAGTTGGCGGTGGCGTACTTGTCCGCTATGTCCTGAAGCTCGTCGAGGGTAGTCGGCTCATCGCAGAGGAGCTTGTGCTTGAGGAGGGTGCCTTCTCGGCACCCAGCAGTGAAGTATTCTATGGCTTGCACCTCGTGCACCCCCTCGCAAGAGTTGCGGAGCTCGGCCCAACGCGTGAGGTAGTCGTGAGTGGACTTGGAGGGGCCTTGTACGCACAAGGAGAGCTGTCCGAGCTTGGGAGCCCACTTGTAGGTGCTGGTGAAGTTGCGGACGATGGCTTCTGTGAAGTCTAACCAGCTGTTGATGTTGTATGTCTTGAGGCTGTTGAGCCAGGTCCACGCCGTGCCCTGCAGCATGAGGGGCACGTACTTCACGGCAACGCGCCTGTTGCCGTTTGCTATGCTAACCGCTATGGAGTAGTCGATCAACCAATCTTCCGGCTTCATGGAGCCGTTGTACTTGGGCGTGTCTCTTGGGAGCGAGAACCCTTTGGGGAAAGGCTCGTCACGGATGCGGGGGCCGAAGCAAGGCGGCCCGACATCTTCTTCTTCTTCTAGCGCCAGGGATCACGCTAGGCGGTCGATCCGATGGCGGGCGTCGTTCTTGCCGACTCCTTCACGGCGACCTAGTCGGCCGCTGAGAGTCGGATGCGCAACAGGCGGCGGGTGGGATATCTCTCCCCATGGGGCCGAGGCGGAGGCGGGTTGCCCCGCCGCTCCACGGCCCGGGGATGGCCTTCTGCGTCTCGCTCGATGGAGATCCGGGTTCGGCTTCGGCTGGCAGCTGGCTCTTTCTCGTGCTGCGCGCGGATTTTACCCAGAGTCGGCGTCCGGGACGTCGCGTCGTGATCTTGGCGCGGGGGGAGGGCTTTCCTCGCGGGCATCGGCTTCATGCCGCTGCACGGCTGCATCGATTAGCTGCTGGATGCGTCTGGTCATGTGGGGGAGTTCTTCGACCCCTAGTCCGTCTAGCTCGTCTACGGCCGCCTGGGCGGCACGCGGGTTCTCGAGTGGAGTGGCGTAGACTGGGCGGTCGACTCCTAGCGTGTCGGTGATGACAGCGCTGCGCTGTCTGACAACGCCGGCCCGGCTTGGCCCGCCTGGGGGCGGCATGCCAAAGGCGGCGCGGTCGGCTTCGCGCCGGTGGGCCTCAGCGAGGCATCTCATGGAAGCCAACTTCCGGCTATCCGCAAGGAGGGTGAGGCGGCGAGCCTCCAGTGCTTCGGCGTCAGCATCAGACGGGAGGGGGATGGACAAGTTGTGGACCGCCGCATGCGGGGCGTCATGGGCGCTCTCGCCAGAAGCGCCGCCGTGGCCGATGACCATCACCTCGGTGGTGACAGCGTCGCAGCCATCGGCCCGGGGAAGCGGGTGGTCGTAGATCGTGATGTCGGTGGGGAAAGTATCGAGCGAGGCCGTGTCGGAGTCCACTGGCATCGGTTCGGTGGAGCCAACAGACTCCAAGTCCACAGCAGGCTCGCCGGAGACATGGAGCTGGCCGAGGAGGTCGGCGAGGCCGCTCGCTGCGCAGGCGTTGGTGACGCCTTGCAGCGCGTTGTGGCAAGCGCCGTCGGGCATGCCGGGCTGGCTACGCTCGCTGGGGAGGAAGAGGGTTCCCGTCCAGAACAGGTGTCCGGACGACGATGCACCCGGCCCCACGGTGGGCGCCAAATGTCGGGTGGTAGGTGCGACATATGCCAACGGGTGGCTTATCATTGTGGGAGCCAGTAAGACGTCGCCGGTGCCTGGAAACGGGATGAGGCGAAGACATGCACGCCAGCGAATCTTACCCAGCTTCGGGGCTCTCCGTGGAGATAACACCCCTACTGCTGCTCTGCGGGGTCTATGCATGATCACTAGATGAACAAGTAGCTACACGATGCTCCTTGAGCTGTTTGGTGAGAAGAAGAAGGGCACGGCTAGCTCTTCTCTCCCATCTATGTGGTGTCTAGAACTAGCTTGGATCCACCCCTTGCATGGGTGCCCCGGGGGGTTTATATAGGCCTACCCCCGGGGGTACAATGGTAACCCGGCCAGGCGTGGGGCCCTGCCGTCTGTGTCTATGCTCGCCGGCCTCTGCGCCGGCTGCTGGGGCCCGCCGGCTACTGGGTCCCGCCGGCTGCCGGCTCCTTGGTCGACAGGCAGGCCCCACTGTCAAGGGCCTTGTCGGTGGCTGGTTATTGTTGCCTCAATCCTGGTGATGAGGGCTTCGCCGGGGTGGGCGTGGCTACAGTGCCGCCGCTCGGCGGGCGATCACTGTAGCCTCACCGCGTCTTGTCTTCTTAATGGGGCGTCTCTTTCGAGGGAGGAGGCAGGCCGGCTATAGGGAGCCGGCCCTGTCTTGGGCTGACTGGGGGAGGCCTGGCCGCCTTCGGGTGTCTCTCTGCCCAAAGGGGCCCACCGCCCGTGGGCCGTGCTGACGGCCCGTCGTGGATGACATCAGGGCCAACATGGCAACAGTGCTGCGCCGGACGGGTCATGGCCTCCCCGTACGGCGCTCTGTGCCAGGCATGCCCCGGGATTCAGGGGCGGCAGGCTTTATTGTAGCCACGCCCCGTCACATCGCCGTTATGTGGATGCAGATTTCAAGGGTATGATCTTGACAGCTTTGTGGGAGCCGGCCTCTTGGAGTCGGCCTTCTCACGGCCGGCCTCTTGGATCTGGCCCTCCCACGGCTTTCTTCATGAGGGCCAGAGCCGGGCCGCCTTCCGATAGCCGGCCTGGGAGACAGCCGGCAAGGGGAAGGCGGCCCCACGTCTTGGACTCTTGATGGCTGTATCGGCTTATAATTTTTTCAGAAGGGCCAGGGGGAGCCGGCTAGGCTACCCGTGGTCCTTTACTCCGACAGGAACCCCTTGAAAGTTCGCTTTGAATAAAACTCCTCCAGCAAGGCCTGATCTTGGATTTACCATTTGCCTACCTACCACCATATACCTTCCCTTGGGTTCTGCAGACTCAAGGGTCCTCTTATTTTAAACCCCCCCGGGCCAGTGCTCCTCTGAGTGTTGGTCCGAACCGAGCTGCCTGCGGGGCCACCTCGGGGAAACTTGAGGGTTGGTTTTACTCCTAGCTAGTCTCATCCGGTGTTACCCTGAGAACGAGATACGTGCGACTCCTATCGGGATTTGTCGGCACATCGGGTGGCTTTGCTGGTCTTGTTTACCATTGTCGAAATGTCTTGTAACTGGGATTCCGAGTCTGATCGGGTCTTCCTGGGAGAAGGAATATCCTTCGTTGACAGTGAGAGCTTGTGATGGGCTAAGTTGGGACACCCCTGCAGGGTTTTGAACTTTCGAAAGCCATGGCCGCAGTTATGGGCAGATGGGAATTTGTTAATGTCCGGTTGTAGAAAACTTGACACTTAACTTATTTAAAATGCATCAACCGCGTGTGTAGCCGTGATGGTCTCTTTCCGGCGGAGTCCGGGAAGTGAACACGGTTCCTATGTTATGCTTGAACGTAAGTAGTTTTAGGATCACTTCTTGATCATTTCTAGTTCACGGCCGTTGCTTTGCTTCTCTTCTCGCTCTTATTTGCGTAACTTAGCCACCATATATGCTAGTGCTTGCTTCAGCTCCACCTCACTACCTTTCCTACCCATAAGCTTAAATAGTCTTGATCCCGAGGGTGTGAGATTGCTGAGTCCCTGTGACTCACAGATTACTTCAAACAGTTGCAGGTGCCGATGATACCGTGCAGGTGACGCAACCGAGCTCAAGGAGGAGCTTGATGAAGACCATGTTCGTTGTGTTGTTTCGTTTCCAGTTGATCAGTAGTGGAGCCCAGTCGGGGCGATCGAGGATCCATTGCATTAGGGGTGGTCTTTCTTTATTTGGTTCGGTAGTCGGACCTTGATTGGATCTGGTTGATGTAATGCTATATTTATGTATTGTGTGAAGTGGCGATTGTAAGCCAAGTCTTTACCTCTTTCTTATTCAGTACACGAGATGTGTAAAGATTACCCCTCTTGCGACATGCCCACTATGCGGTTATGCCTCTAAGTCGTGCTCCGACACGTGGGAGATATAGCCGCATCGTGGGTGTCACAAGTTGGTAATCAGAGCCTTCCCCGACTTAGGAGCCCCCTGCTTGATCAAATCGTTGGCGTTGTTGAGTCTAGAAAAATGTTTTGAGTCTTAGGATTATATATATCAGAGAGTAGGATTCTTTTTACTCCTTAGTCCCTTCGTCGCTCTGGTGGAGCTTCCTGACGTAGACTTTTGACTCTTCTCTCCTCAAATTTCACTAAAAAAAATTTAGGATCACACGGGTATCTTGGAATCGTTCTGATGGTTTTGTGACGAGAACATTGTTCTTGGTGCCTCCTGACATTTAGGGGTTGTGGCAGTGTCCCGGGGAGTTGAGCTCCGAGGTGTTGTCGTCACAATTTTATCATTGCAGTTCTGGAATACCTGAGTTTCGCCGACATTGAAAATCTCCTTTATGCAGTTGTTGGTGAGATAACCTCGACGCCACCTAGTACTGGGGCGGGAGTTCCGGAGTATTGCCATAACTTGTATAATGGATGCTTTTCAAAGGTTGAGGTAAATGATTTCCGAAGGTTTCTTGGTTATGTGTTGAAGGATGGATACAGCTGGATGTAGGATTTGCTAGTTTTGGGTGAGATATTATGCTTCCCCTGTATCCCCAACATCTGATTGCATAACCAGAAAGTTTCGGGAGTTTATAAGTGGGAATTCAAGTAGCTCCAAGGATATCTTTCCGACAGATGCATGATATGAGATTGGGGTGGTCCGCCTATCCACGGTTGGTTTTATAGTGGTCTCGTTGTGTCTTAAAGAGTCCTTGGCTATGGTGACTCGGGGACGCTTCGTATGTCATGTGCACTGCCTTGTACATGATGGTGCTGTACGATCGAGCCCGTGTGGGCCCCACCACGAAAACCTCGGACGAAATCTCTATCATATGTTTGTTCCGGCTTATCCTGCAAGCCAATCCTTTGTTTTATTTTGATTTTTGGTATTCGAGTTGCTTCGAACTCAAGTGTTGAATCCATACCTTTTTCGAAATGGTGTTCTCATATTTCTATGGGAGTACTAATCCTTCATGATAATAGAGATTGTCATGTCAATCCTTTTCAATCAGCGTGTTTCTCTTCAAGATGATCCTATCATTTTTCATCATCCGCAAGATCAACTCTAAGTTTTCTCAACGGTGTTTGTTTCATCCATCCCAAGTTGCTTTTGTTTTCCCGCCCTCCCACCCTTTTTCTTCAAGGACTAAGATTTCTTGATCAAGTATCCATCTTATGGATGTGAAGTATCTTCATTCTTTTCAATCAATGTTATTACCCGATGGTTCTCATGAAGATGCTCTACTAGTTCATCATTCTTCGTTCTCTTTTCCTCTCCGGTGGATTCAATTCAAGATTTTGGTGTTGATCATATCCCTTTTCCTTGTTTCAAATGTTCTCTCATGCCGGTGCACCTCTTAATCATCCACTCCTCGCTATTCATTTGTTCTGGAGTGCTAAAGATATCTCGAAGATTTGTGCTTCCACTCTGTATTCGTTCAAGCCTTTTCGAGATTGATATCTCATTCAAGCCTTTTAATTCAACCGGTGCAATCTCTCTTTTCAAGCAATCGTTCAACGGTGTATCTCTTGAGTGGGCCCTAACCCACAGGTCTTTTCCTAGGATCTTACCTGACTCTTCTTATTTTCCCGAAGCTATCCTCAAATTTCTTTTCGAAGTTTGACGTAAGAATGAATTATCATCAATCACATGTATTTCTCCAAGATCTATCAAATTCTTTTCATCGTTGGCTCAACCTTTCCATTCTTCATTCCGGTGTGCCTCAACAATTCATGGTGGTGTTCCTCATCATCTTTTTTTCAAAATTTGAAGACCGAAGAAGAGTTTTCCTCTAAATCTTGCTCCTTTCTCTTCAAGATTCATGGTTCTAGCTTATTGCCATTCTCTCATAATTGTTTTCAATTGTGAGAATTCTTTCCACCATCCGGAGCAATTCAGGAGTCTTTTCAGTTTGATTCTCCGGAGCCCATGATCTCAGAATTATTCATTCTTAGCTTTGAGCTCTCGTTCTCCAAATCTTACCGGTGCATCATTTATATTTCTCTAATTAGCTCGGGATCTCTTCGTTCACTTGTATCTAAATTCTCTCAAGTATCTTCGTTCGTTTTCTAATTCTTCCCGATGTTTCTTTATCTTTTCTTCATTCATTTTCAATTCTTACGGTGGTTCATTCAAGATTTCTCTTCCTCTATTATCATATCAATCCATTCATTGTTTTCAAATCCTACCGGTGGTCCATTGAGTTATCGATATATATCTCTTAATCCTTTCTACGAGAATAAGTAGTATGCCAAATCCATTTGCTCGTCATCAATTTAATTAGTGAAGGATACACATAACGTAATTCTTACGATTGTTTCACCCAAGTGATCTAATTTCCTGCTTTTCGGAGTGGTTCATCATATCACATTCGCGGTTCGAGATGCTTTATCTTTTCTTTTCCCAGAGTTCCAAGCTCTCTCAATTTTCTCGTCATGAAGATCCATCTAATCATTGCAAGTCTTCAGCTTGTGTTTTCAACTTCTCTTTCATTTCGTTTGATCATTCTTTTATTGCCAGAGTTCTTCATGGAGGATCAACAGGGTGGTTCATCAAGGATTCTTTTCATTCTTCGATTGTTCTTCAAGATTTCTTTCGAATTTATGATCCGCCAAGCTATACTCTCAAATAAACATGTTGCTCAAAACGTGTCTTGTTTTGGAGGAGTTCAAGCATTCTTCATCTTGCATTCTGAATTGCAATTCCTTCTACCTTATCTTTTCAGGTGGTGTTATGTCATTTTGACGGCTCCCTTCATGTTTCATGATTCACAAGTTGGCCGAAATGACATATTTTAAACGCATCATTTTCAATTCGTTCATGAGATCCTTTGCAAACAATCAATTTCTTTGTTGGAGGCTATCTTGGGTTATATTTCACCTAAAGCCTTCCCTAAGGATTGTTGCTATCTATGGTGCTTATAATTGACCCAAGTTCTTCATTTATCCTCCTGGTGAAATAAGTTTCTCGTCTCCATGTTCTTATCAATCCAATCTTGTTTTCGTTAGTGGTAGAATTTCACCTCATAGTTTTGAGATGTTCTTCATAAGCCCACAACAAGCTTACTCTTTTTGTTGTTGGTTTTCCAACAACTCCATTTGACCCTTCTCCTAAGGATGCCTTTTCAAGCTCTTTTGTGACAGAAGTTGGCATTTTCTTCTCCCTTCTTTTATCCCAATGATCCATCTTCTATTCTCTCTTCCGGAGCCATTGTGTTGTTGCTCTCTTCTCTCATTATCTCGAATTGTGAGGATCGTGTTCTTTTCGTGCTTATCCATTTAACCGGTGTGTTGTGTCCTCTGCTCAAGTCCTTTTTTCATCCTATCAAGTTTGGCATCTCTTTTCAACCGGAGTGCTATCCGAATTTGTTCTTTCTTGTTCCTCTTTTCTAAAGGAGTGTTTTCAACTTTGTTCATCTTCGTTGTATTCTTTCGTTCAACTTGTTCAACCTTCCAAGGTACTTTGGTTTCACTCGTTTCTCAAAGAAGCAACTTAGTTTTACCTGTTATCTTCCTCTTCCATTTTCCCTCCGGTGCCATCCTAGATCTCGGGACGAGATACTGTCGTAGTGGTGGAGTGTTGCGACACCCCGAGACCGGCGCTCCAAATGCCTTCCAGTAATTTCGTTGCCGTCGTGTGTTTCTTTTGCTTGCTCCTTTTATTTTTTTGCATTGCATCATGTCATCATGCCATCTCTTTTTTAAAAATCTACTAAATAAATTGCATAGATTTTTGATCTATTCAAATTGAGGGAACTCACATGGTGACTTCTCTATATAACATATCTCCCAATACGTATAGGGAGGTAAAATAAATATTCCATTCTTTAGGATTCGACCACAACACACTTGCAAAAATAAATTCCATGGTTCTTCTGCCTCAAGTTTCACCTCCAAACCTTGGCAATAGTTCTTTCTCCATTTATCGAGGGTCCTCCAAGATCCTCAACATTTTTTTGTGCACACCCTTTAGCCTAGCCTCCATTCAAACTCTTTTGGCTCAAGTCAAATAAGTTTGAATTTAAATTCTCCTAACTTGTTGGAACCTTTGTTGTTGGGTTGTAAGTTTTCCATAAAGCCTGACAATAATATCCCACCATTTAATTCTTGTTCATGGCCTTTTCTCTTATTTTTTACCTCTCTCTCTATTTTTCTTCTTCTTCTAAAGGGAATAAAGGACAGAGACATAGACCAGCCATGCCTCTAAGGCCTCCCACAGCCTCCAAGGCCAGGCCGGCCCAACCTTCTCCTGTTCCCACAGCCCACCTATTCCCGTCTAAACCCTAGCCGCTAGGTGTGCGCGATCCCAACTCCCTCGTCTCCCCTCGATCTCCCTCGCGCCGCCAGGAGACAGCGAGCGCTGCTGTCTCGCTCGTCTCTCTTCGATCTCCCTTCCCCTCCTTCCACCTAGCGACGCCCCCGCTCCTCCCTCCTCTCGCATGGGCGCTCGCCCGACCCATGGCCTTGCCTTCCTCCCGGACTCCTTCCGCTTCTCCTCACCTTGCGCCGCCCCTCTCCCTCGAGTCCTCGCCATGGACCTGCTCCCAACGTCGACGAACCCTCCAACCCAACAGGGCTCCTCTCCTTGCGCGCCAGCAACCCCTGCATCACTCTCGAAGGCCACCACGCGCGACCCTAACGACTTGCTGCAGCCGTTCGCCGCCACAGGAGCCTCACACCCGGTTCCCTCGAGGTCCTGGGCCGCCGGACCTCTCATGCACCACCGCCGCACGCATGGCCCCTCGTGCTTTTCCCTACCGTGCTCGCCCAGCCAGATCTCGAGGTCTGCCGCTCCTTGCTGCCCTTTCACCCGTCCCGCTGCCTTCGTCGATCGTCTCCTGGAGGAAGTGACGAGGCAGCCGGCAGTGCCTGTGTCTACCCGCGATCCCCTGCTCTCATGCTTTCCTCCCGCATCACGCCCATCCTCAAGCCCCGCCGCGAGACCCCGGTTCAAACCGCAAGCATCAAAGTTCCACTACGGTCGCCGTGTTTTTTTTCCGCCAAGTGCAACGACTCTAAGTACCACTACCGTCGCCAAGACCAAGATGGCGCCAAAAGTACCAAGATGAACGGGAACGACTACCGAGGTCCCTCCAAGTTCGACCAAGATTGCCTTGTACAACTACTGTCGACTCAGATTACACCAAGTACACCGTCGGCCTTGGTTTTGCCAAGACCACCTCGAGTACGACTACACGACCGGAACAAAAGTTCCTTGTACCACTATCGTCACAAGAACCGAGTCCGGCATGTCCGAAGACCCCAAGTACCATGACGCCCGAAGACATCGGACTCGTTAAGTTCATCCTCGAAAATGAGTATGACTTCACGTTGTTGGGCCGAGTAAAATCGATGACCCTGAACATCTACGAAACGTATACAACTACTTCCAAACGTGAACGACTACTTCCCTTGATGCACTCAATCCGCCTTGAACCACATGCTTCGAAGGTATAACCTCGAGATGACACCCGTGAGCGAATGCATATGTTGTATGAAATGCTCACGTTTGCACCGTGCCCGGCGTGTTTCTTGCATGTTTCCCGTTGCCATGCCGTCATCTCGTGGGAATCCGGTTAACGGGATCACCCCACCTTCTATCGCATGTCACGCTCCCGTCACTTTTCCTTTTGCATGGTATCTCCGTGAGCTATCGGAACTGGAATGTTTCCGTGGCACCATTTTCTTTGTCATTGTCGTGGCACCCCTTTCGTTTCCGCCACGATGACTAATGCTTCATAATCCTCTTAGCAACTTTTAATAAAAATTGTATAAAATTGCACATGTCATCTGCATCATGACAACAACAATTAAAATGTTTAAATTGTTGGTTGCATTAAATTGCTAAGTGCATATGAGGATTTACCGGAATTGTTGTTTGATATTTATGGCCTCATTTAAACTTGCCTAAATAAGTAGTTTTACGTATGTTTCACCTCTTGCCATGCTTAACAACATTTAATATTGTTGAGTACCTAACCGGGAGTGAACTAAATAATTGATGTGGTGTTTGTCAATATGAAACTCGTTGCATATTGACCTCCACTTAATTTGTAGTATTGTTTCTGCATATTGCCATGCCATGCTTATTTAAACCGGACATGCATCATACTTGTTTGTGCATCATGCCATGTTTATGTGATGGTTGTTTACCATGTTGCTTGCTTCTTTCCGGGTTGCTTCTCTCCTTAGCTTCGGTTTCGTTCCGGAGTTGTGAGGTTTGGTTCGACTACGTCCGTTTGTCTTCTTCATAGACTCATTCTTCTTGCTTGCGGGATCGCAGGCAAGGTGAACATACCCTCAAAATCACTTCTATCTTTGCTTGCTAGTTGCTCGCTCTTTTGCTATGCCGCGATACCTACCACTTGCTATATCATGCCTCCCATATTGCCATGTCAAGCCTCTAACCCATTTTGTCCTAGCAAACCGTTCTTTGGCTATGTTACCGCTTTGCTCAGCCCCTCTTATAGCGTTGCTAGTTGCAGGTGAAGATGGAGTTTGTTCCTTATTGGAACATGGATATTTGTTGCGATATCACAATATCTCTTATTTAATTAATACATCTCTATCTTTACCTACTAATAAAGCAGCTACTGCTTCTGGTCGTACGTCGTCAGCGTTTTTACAAAAAAGTCCCTATGGTATAGAGTATTCAACCCGCAGTCCATCTAACAAGTCAACCGGTATGGGCGAGATAAAAGAAAAAAACTGCCTCCCGATCTCATCTCGACCTCCAGGCTCCAGCGAGTCGCCAACTTCTGCCCGCCGCCGGAGCAGGGAGAATAGGGGCGGGGTTGCTCCATGAAGCGGATGACGGGCGGGGAGAAGAGGGGCGGGGGCAGCGACGGGGAGGGAGAGGGGCGGGCCGGGGATGGGAGGAAGAGGGGCGGGGTGGAGAAGGGGAGGAAGAGGGGCGGCGAGGGTGGAGGCGGAGGAGACCGTGGGCCCTGTGGGGCCAGATGGAGGGGGAGTACCTCGCCGCAGCCAGCGCCGCCAGCAAGGCCATGGCCATGGCCATGATGCGGTGCCTAAAAACATAAGAGAACAAGAACTAGCTGGTCTTGCTGGTGGAACTGTCGCTGATCTTGCCGGAGTCGTCGAGGAGCAGGGTCTCAGAAGGGGATACACGCAGATCCATCCAGGGCGGGCCAGATCGAGGCGGACTTGGCCTCCCGCCAGAAGAAGATGCCACCCCAACACCACCACGAATCGTGGAGGAGAGGAGTCATAGAGGGCGAATCGTGGAGAAGAGGAGTCGCAGAGGGCGACCGCGTCCGCGGAGGCCCAGCCCCACCGGCGCTGCGTGGGGAGGAAGGGGGCAGAGAGAGAGGGGCATGGTGGGGTGGTGGATGGGCAGATCGGAGAAAGCCTTGGGGAGGAGGATGCGACTGAGGAAGCAGCAGATCGTCCAGAATCAGGTGGAGGCGAGGCTGCTGGCCCACGGGACCAGCGACTGGGGCGGACGGCCAGATAAAGCTTCTGGCTGGGTTGGATAGAGAAGAGGAAGAGGACCAGCGCTGTGATAGCGATCTGGATAAGAGAAGGAGATGAGTGGTGATGGGATAAGGCAAGCAGTGGCCGGTCGGTGCTTTTCTTATGTTGTACCGGCTACACCGTAGAAGCTACTCGGTGCATGTGTGCTAGCATCCATTATTTATTTTACGGAAGAGCATAGACTATTACTTGATGTTGTTAGTTGTCAGTACATTATCAAATACTCCTTCTCTCATAAAATAAGTCTCTCAATACAATTTTATACTCCTTCCATTTCTAAATCTAAGTGTTTAAAAAAATTAATACGGACTACATGTGGACATATATAGGCATATTTTAAAGTGTAGATGCTCCGTATGTAGTTTAAAAGGACTTATATTTAGAAATGATGGGAGTACTATAGTTAATACGAACTGGGAACACTTATTTTAAGACGGAGAGAGTATAATAATAAAAAATGAGTGAAATATTAAAAAGAAACATTTCTTAACGGAGAAGATATTTGAAGCTCGCCACTTGCTAACCTTCAAGATATTCCTTAACTCTGGATGTTATGGATGTCCTCGGTAAGATAGGAGGTGAGAGCGAGGGACGAAGAATAGAGAGAGTGCGACAACGGTGCATGTTGCTCATGCCCTGTTTCGCTCCGCACGACACCTGGGAGGGGGAGCACTACCCTCCGGTGTACAATCTGCCCCGCAGTTCTGCGTACCCTATTACTGACCCTCATCAAGGCCCAATGATAATGGCCAGGGAAGTGGTCATGTTGGCGTGGAGGGTGTGCTCCTACTGTTGGCGGCAACGTGTCAACAAAAGAGTTACACATATTGTGAATTCTTTACTTTCTGGTCATCATATTTTTGAAGTGAGAAAGCATAAATATGAATTAGTGTTAATAGGGATTGCGATATATAGGAATTAATATATGACCTATTGAAACTATTAGAGGTATGCGAATGATGCATACTCTCACATCGAAGGAGTAGCCACTAATCGATAAATGGTTAGATTTTTGTAATGATTTTTACACAGGGTTGTTAAATAACAACAACTTATTACACATAATTAAATTTCTTTAGAGCCAGTTAAGGAAGTATGTTTTATTTCCAGAGAAAAAGATTATGAGCTATTGGAATACAATAAAATCTGTATAAAGTGAATCTTTAGGAGTCTTACAACCCATTTAATTAGGAAAACTTATTATTCATCGTGACAGGTAACATCTGAGCTTAATACCATGTGAACTCTTAGATTTATTTTATAGCCGATGCAACGCACGGGCATTTTTGCTAGTACTTGGTAAAGGGTGGAAGGCTCGGCCTTATGCCTGGTGTTTTGTTCCACTCTTGCCGCCCTAGTTTCCGTCATATCGGTGTTATGTTCCTTGATTTTGTGTTCCTTACGTGGTTGGGTGTTATGGGAACCCCTTGACAGTTCGCTTTGAATAAAACTCCTCTAGCAAGGCCCGACCTTGGATTTACCATTTGCCTACCTACCACCATATACCTTCCCTTGGGTTCTGCAGACTCAAGGGTCATCTTATTTTAAACCCCCCCGGGCCAGTGCTCCTCTGAGTGTTGGTCCGAACCGAGCTGCCTGCTGGGCCACCTCGGGGAAACTTGAGGGTTGGTTTTACTTGTAGCTAGTCTCATCCGGTGTTTCCCTGAGAACGAGATACATGCGACTCCTATCGGGATTTGTCGGCACATCGGGTGGCTTTGCTGGTCTTGTTTTACCATTGTCGAAATGTCTTCTAACCGGGATTCCGAGTCTGATCGGGTCTTCCTGGGAGAAGGAATATCTTTCGTTGACCGTGAGAGCTTGGGATGGGCTAAGTTGGGACACCCCTGCAGGGTTTTGAACTTTCGAAAGCCGTGCCCGCGGTTATGGGCAGATGGGAATTTGTTAATGTCCGGTTGTAGATAACTTGACATTTAACTTAATTAAAATGCATCAACCACATGTGTAGCCGTGATGGTCTCTTTCCGGCGGAGTCCGTGAAGAGAAATCGGTTCCTGTGTTATGCTTGAATGTAAGTCGTTTCAGGATCACTTCTTGATCATTTCTAGTTCACGACAGTTGCTTTGCTTCTCTTCTCGCTCTTATTTGCGTAAGTTAGCCACCATATATGCTAGTGCTTGCTGCAGCTCCACCTCACTACCTTTCCTACCCATAAGCTTAAATAGTCTTGATCGCGAGGGTGTGAGATTACTGAGTCCCCGTGACTCACAGATTACTTCATACAGTTGCAGGTGCCGATGATACCGTGCAGGTGACGCAACCGATCTCAAGGAGGAGCTTGATGAAGACCGTGTTCGTTGTGTTGTTTCGTTTCTAGTTGATCAGTAGTGGAGCCCAGTCGGGGCAATCGGGGATCCATTGCATTAGGGGTGGTCTTTCTTATTTGGTTCCGTAGTCAGACCTTGATTGTATCTGGTTGATGTAATGCTATATTTATGTATTGTGTGAAGTGGCGATTGTAAGCCAAGTCTTTATCTCTTTCTTATTCAGTACACGGGATGTGTAAAGATTACCCCTCTTGCGACATGCCTACTATGCGGTTATGCCTCTAAGTCGTGCTCCGACACGTGGGAGATATAGCCGCATCGTGGGTGTTCCAGGTAGGACAAAAGATGTCATGCAAGTTCTTTTCCATCAGCACGTATGACTATATTCGGAATACATGCCTACATTATATCAATGAACTGGAGCTAGTTCTGTGTCACCCTAGGTTATGACTGTTACATGATGAACCGCATCCGGCATAATTCTCCATCACCGATCCATTGCCTACGAGCTTTCCATATATTGTTCTCCATTTATTTACTTTTCCGTTGCTATTGCTATCATCACTACAAAAATATCAAAAACATTACTTTTACCACCGTTACCTTTTGCTACCGTTACCATTACTATCATATTACTTTGCTACTAAACACTTTGCTGCAGATATTAAGTTTCCAGGTGTGGTTGAATTGACAACTCAGCTGCTAATACTTGAGAATATTCTTTGGCTCCCCTTGTGTCGAATCAATAAATTTGGGTTGAATACTCTACCCTTAAAAACTTTTGCGATCCCCTATACTTGTGGGTTATCAGCCGCCTCCGGCGACGCCCCTTCATTCCCCGCCGTTCCTCATGCCGTCTTCATCCCGCGCATCGTCAACGCTCGGTCCAACCGCTGCATCGAGTAGAGGGAGACACCCTGCCTCACTGACTCGCTCGTCCGCCAGCCATTGGACCGCGTCCAGGGCCTCAAGCCAGGAGCAGCCCAACAACCAGTCTCCTCCAACCGTTGCACTAACCGGGCCTTGGCCCATGGGTGAGCTTCCCTAGTGCCTGCCATGTTCGGCCCTTGTTCCAGATCTGACCCGTGTAGTTTTTTTAGGTTCTACAATTTAGCTATTATCCAGAGAACGACTATTTTATAGAAAAGCCCTTGCACTTCATGCATATCCTAACTCACCAACCGTGCATCACATGTAAAAACTTTATATATGAAAAATGCTTAGAATTTTATCTAGTTTCATAATATGCCACTTTCATCTATGTTTAAATTGTTTAAACCGTTTTTTGCATTAATTTGCTCCAATGCCATGATAAAATGCTTTATTTCATAACTAAATAACTGTAGCTCCAAATTTAATAAACTTTATTTGTATTTGGGGCAGAAAAATGCATAGAATAACATGGTTCACTTACATTGCATGTTTAACAACTCTAAAATTGTGTTTAGGGCGGAATAGTACCAAACCTAAAATATGCACATGAGGATTTTTTTCGGACTCGTTGCTTGTTGTTCCGGCCTCATTTAAACTTGTCTAGATAGATAGTTTTTCATATGTTGCACCTCTTACCATGTTTAACAACATTTAATATTGTTGGGTACCTAAACGAGATTGAACTAAATGATTGAATATGGTGTTCCGTCAATAGGGAACTCATTGCATATTGAGCTCCACTTAATTTGTAGTATTGTTTGTGCACTTTGCCATGCCATGCCTCATTAAACCGAACATGCATCATACTTGGTTGTGCATCATCCCATGTTTATGTGGTGGTTGTTTACTATGTTGTTTTCTTCTTTCCGGGTTGCTTCTCTCGTTAGCTTCGGTTCCGTTCCGGAGTTGTGAGGATTCGTTCGACTACGTCTGTTTGTCTTCTTCATGGACTCGTTCTTCTTCCTTGCAGGATCTTAGGCAACATGACCATACCCTCGAAATCACTTCTATCTTTGCTTGCTTGTTATTCATTTTATCGCTATGTCACGCTACCTACCACTTATTTTTCATACCTCCCATATTGCCATGTAAAGCCTCTAACCCACCTTCCTAGCAAACCGTTGTTTGACTATGTTACCACTTTTGCTCAACCCCTCTTATAGTGTTGCTAGTTGCAGGTGAAGTTGAAGTTTGTTCCATGTTGGAACATGGTTATGTTGGGATATCACAATATCTCTTATTTAATATATCCATCTATATACTTGGTAAAGGGTGGAAGACTCGGCCTTATGCCTGGTGTTTTGTTCCACTCTTGCTGCCCTAGTTTCTGTCATACGGGTGTTATGTTACTTGGTTTTGCGTCCCTTACGTGGTTGGGTGTTATGGGAACCCCTTGACAGTTTGCTTTGAATAGAACTCCTCCAGCAAGGCCCAACCTTGGTTTTACATTTTCCTAACAACCTATTACCCTTCCCTTGGGTCGGCCAAACCGAGGGTCATCTTTATTTTAACCCCCCCGGGCCAGTGCTTCTCCAAGTGTTGATCCGAACTAGGCAGCCTGCGGGACCACCTCGGGGAAACTTGAGGGTTGGTTTTACTCGTAGCTTGACCTATCCAGTGTTGCCCTGAGAACGAGATATGTGCATCTCCTATCGGGATTGTCGGCACATCGGGCGGCTTTGCTGGTCTTGTTTTACCATTGTCGAAATGTATTGTAACCGGGATTCCGAGACTGATATGGTCTTCCCGGGAGAAGGAATATCCTTCGTTGACCATGAGAGCTTGTGATGGGCTAAGTTGTGACACCCCTGCAGGGTATAAACTTTCGAGAGTTGTGCCAGTGGTTATGTGGCAGATGGGAATTTGTTAATGTCCGGTTGTAGAGAACTTGACACTTAACTGAATTAAAATGCATCAACCGCGTGTGTAGCCGTGATGGTGTCTTCTCGGCGGAGTCCGGGAAGTGAACACGGTTCTTGTGTTATGCTTGAACGTAAGTAGATTCAGGATCACTTCTTGATCACTTCTAGTTCACGACCGTTGCATTGCTTCTCTTCTCGCTCTTATTTGCGTATGTTAGCCACCATATATGCTTAGTGCTTGCTGCAGCTCCACCTCATTACCTTATCCTACCCATAAGCTTAAATAGTCTTGATCTCGCGGGTGTGAGATTGCTGAGTCCTTGTGACTCACAGATACTTCCAAACAGTTGCAGGTGCCGATGATACTAGTGCAGGTGAAGCAACCCAGCTTAAGTGGGAGCTCGATGAAGATCTTGATCGTTGTTTTTGTTTCGTTTCCTGTTGATCGGTAGTGGAGCCCAGTTGGGACAATCGGGGATCTAGCATTTGGGGTTGTCTTCTTTTATCTTGGTTCCGTAGTCAGACCTCCAAACCTTGGCAATAGTTCTTTCTCCATTTATCAAGGGTCCTCCAAGATCCTCAACATTTTTTTGTGAACACCCTTTAGCCTAGCCTCCATTCAAACTCTTTTGGCTCAAGTCAAATAAGTTTGAATTTAAATTCTCCTAACTTGTTGGAACCTCTGTTGTTGGGTTGGAAGTTTTCCATAAAGCCTGACAAAAATGTCCCACCATTTAATTCTTGTTCATGGCCTTTTCTCTTATTTTTTTACCTCTCTCTCCATTTTTCTTCTTCTAATGGGAATAAAGGAGAGAGAGATAGCCCAGCCATGCCTCTAAGGCCTCCCGCAGCCTCCAAGGCCCAGGCCGGCCCAACCTTCTCCCGTTCCCACAGCCCACCTATTCCCGCCTAAACCCTAGCCGCCAGGTGTGCACTATCCCAACTCCCTCGTCTCCCCTCGATCTCCCTCGCGCCGCCAGGAGACAGCGAGCGCTGCTGTCTCGCTCATCTCTCCTCGATCTCCCTTCCCCTCCTTCCACCTAGCGACGCCCCCGCTCCTCCCTACTCTTGCATGGGCGCTCGCCTGACCCATGGCCTCGCCTTCCTACCGGACTCCTTCCGCTTCTCCTCACCTTGCGCTGCCCCTCTCCCTCGAGTCCTCGCCATGGACCTGCTCCCAGCGCTGACGAACCCTCCAACCCTGCAGGGCTCCTCTCCTTGCGCACCTGCAACCCCTGCATCACTCCCGAAGGTCACCACGCGTGACCCTGACGACTTGCTGCAGCTGTTCGCCGCCACAGGAGCCTCGCGTCCGGTTCCCTCGAGGTCCCGTGCCGCCGGACCTCTCATGCACCTCCGCCGCACGCAGGGCCCCCCATGCTTTTCCCTACCGTGCTCGCCCAGCCAGATCCGGAGGTCGGCCGCTCCTTGCTGCCCTTTCACCCGTCCCGCTGCCTTCGTTGATCGTCTCCTGGAGGAAGTGACGAGGCAGCCGGCAGCGCCTGTGTCTACCTGCGATCCCCTGCTTGCATGCTTTCCTCCCGCATCACGCCCGTCCTGAAGCCACATCGCGAGACCCCGGTTCAAACCGCAAGCATCAACGTTCCACTACGGTCGCCGTGTTTTTTTTCCGCCAAGTGCAACGAATCTAAGTACCATTACCGTCGCCAGGACCAAGATGGCGCCAAAAGTACCAAGACGAACGGGAACGACTACCGACGTCCCTCCAAGTTCGACCAAGAATGCCATGTACAACTACTATCGACTTGGATTACGCCAAGTACACCGTCGGCCTTGGTTTCGCCAAGACCACCTCGAGTACGACGACCCGACCGGAACACAAGTTCCTTGTACCACTATCGTCACAAGAACCGAGTCCGGCATGTCCGAAGACCCCAAGTACCATGATGCCCGAAGACATCGGACTCGTCAAGTTCATCCTCGAAAACGAGTACGACTTCACGTTGTTGGGCCGAGTACCACCGATTACCCTAAACATCTACAAAATGTGTACAACTACTTCCAAATGTGAATGACTACTTCCCTTGACACACTCGATCCGTCTCGAACAACATGCTTCGAAGGTATAACCTCGAGACGACACCCGTGAGCGAATGCATATGTTGTATGAAATGCTCGCATTTGCACCGTGCCCGACATGTTCCTTGCATGTTCCCCGTTGCCATGCCGTCGTCTCGTGGGAACCCGGTTACCGGGATCACCCCACCTTCTATCGCATGGATCGCTCCCGTCACTTTTCCTTTTGCACGGTATCTCCGTGAGCTATCAGAACCGGAATGTTGCCGTGGCACCATTTCCGTTGTCATTGTCGTGGCACCCCTCTCGTTTCCGCCACGATGACATATGCTTCATAATGCTCTTATCAACTTTTAATAAAAATTGCATAAACTTGCACATGTCATCCGCATCGTGATAACAACAATTAAAATGTTTAAATTGTTGTTTGCATTAAAGTGCTAAATGCATATGAGGATTTACCGGAATTGCTGTTTGATATTTCCGGCCTCAGTTAAACTTGCCTAAATAGGTAGTTTTACTTATGTTTCACCTCTTCCCATGCTTAACAACATTTAATATTATTGAGTACCTAACCGGGAGTGAACTAAATAATTGATGTGGTGTTCGTCAATATGCAACTCGTTGCATATTGACCTCCACGTAATTTGTAGTATTGTTTGTGCATATTGCCATGCCATGCTTATTTAAACCGGACATGCATCATACTTGTTTGTGCATCATGCCATGTTTATGTGATGGTTGTTTACTATGTTGCTTGCTTCTTTCCGGGTTGCTTCTCTCGTTGGCTTTGGTTTCGTTCCGGAGCTATGAGGTTTGGTTCGACTATGTCCGTTTGTCCTCTTCATGGACTCGTTCTTCTTCCTTGCGGGATCGCATGCAAGATGACCATACCCTCGAAATCACTTCTATCTTTGCTTGCTAGTTGCTCGCTCTTTTGCTATGCAGTGATACCTACCACTTGTTATATCATTCCTCCCATATTGCCATGTCAAGCCTCTAACCCACTTTGTCCCAGCAAACCGTTGTTTGGATATGTTACCGCTTTGCTCAGCCCCTATTATAGCGTTGCCAGTTGTAGGTGAAGATGGAGTTTGTTCCTTATTGGAACATGGATATTTGTTGGGATATCACAATATCTCTTATTTAATTAATGCATCTATATACTTGGTAAAGGGTGGAATGCTCGGCCTTATGCCTGGTGTTTTGTTCCACTCTTAACGCCCTAGTTTCCGTCATACCGGTGTTATGTTCCTTGATTTTGTGTTCCTTACGCGGTTGGGTGTTATGGGAACTGTTGGGTGGTAGGTGCGACATATGCCAACGGGTGGCTTATCATTGTGGGAGCCAGTAAGACGTCGCCGGTGCCTGGAAACGGGATGAGGCGAAGACATGCACGCCGGCGAATCTTACCCAGCTTCAGGGCTCTTCGTGGAGATAACACCCCTACTGCTGCTCTGCGGGGTCTCCGCATGATCACTAGATGAACAAGTAGCTACACGATGCTCCTTGAGCTGTTTGGTGAGAAGAAGAAGAAGGGCACGACTAGCTCTCCTCTCCCCTCTATATGGTGTCTAGAACTAGCTTGGATCCACCCCTTGCATGGGTGCCCCCGGGGGTTTATATAGGCCTACCCCCCGGGGGTACAATGGTAATCCGGCCGGGCGTGGGGCCCTGGCGTCTGTGTCTACGCTCGCCGGCTTCTGCGCCGGCTGCTGGGGCCCGCTGGCTGGTGGGTCCCGCCGGCTGCCGACTCCTTGGTCGACAGGCAGGCCCCATTGTCAAGGGCCTTGTCGGTGGCTGGTTACTGTTGCCTCAATCCTGGTGACGAGGGCTTCGCCGGGGTGGGCGTGGCTACAGTGCCGCCGCTCGGCGGGCGATCACTATAGCCTCACCGCGTCTTGTCTTCTTAATGGGGCGCCTCTTCCGAGGGAGGGGGCAGGCCGGCTATAGGGAGCCGGCCTTGTCTTGGGCCGACTGGGGGAGGCCTGGCTGCCTTCGGGTGTCTCTCTGCCATGGGTCGTGCTGACGGCCCGTCATGGATGACATCAGGGTCAACATGGCCACTGTGCTGCGCCGGACGGGTCATGGCCTCCCCGTACGGTGCTCAGTGCCAGGCGTGCCTCGGGATTCAGGGGTGGCAGGCGTTACTGTAGCCACGCCCCGTCACATCGCCGTTATGTGGATGCAGACTTCGAGGGCCGGCTCCCTATAGCCGGCCTGGGAGATAGCTGGCAAGGGGAAGGCGGCCCCATGTCTTGGACTCTTGATGGCCGTATCGGCTTATAATTTTTTCAGAAGGGCCAGGGGGAGCCGGCTAGGCTACCCGTGGTCCTTTACTCCGACAGTAGTCCCCGAAGCTGAACGAGCTTCGAGGCTGACAAAGGGACGAGAAGCTGGGTCAGCTTCCTATCCTGAAGAGCCGGCTTTGCTTACGGGCGCCGTCTTCGATAAGCTCCGTATCTTGTAAGCGGGAACGTGGGTCAGCCTGCGAGCTGACTGCACGCCACCCCACAGGCCACGTGGCAAGGAAAACCTGCCAACGCACCCGCGCGATGGGACGTCGCAGCAGGCCCGGGCCCGCCACTTCTAGGCCTCGGCTCAAGCGCGGATCTTCTGCGGCCCGCAATGGACCGCTCGCCTTCCCACGGTGGTTTCATCACGCCATTAGTGCGTAATAATCGCGGGACGTGGGGGAATGGGCGCAGTTGATCCCACGACCCCCCACACCATGCCTCCTCGGTTCCGCCGCACGGGTCTATAAGTAGGGGGAGGAGAGGGAGCGGCAGAGGCTCGCACGTTCTCCCTCGCCCCACCCATTCTCATCTTCCTTCTCCTTCCTTCTGCCGCCGCAGCGACCCATTGCCGTGCCGCTCCGCCGTTGGATATCTTGGTTCCTTCGGTCCCACCGTAGCGGGGTCGTGCGCGTCTCCGCCATTGCATCATCTTGTTCCTTGCCGCGTCACTCCCATGGCGTTGTCGAGCTCGTGGGACGGCTCCAATGTCCAGGAGGACTAGGTCGATTTCCTCCGCCAGACGCGGCGTCTGCCGGGCGCGAACTACGTGCAGGTTCGTCGTGCGCCGGCGAGGGTGATTTCGCCGGCACCGGAGGAGGGCGAGAGGGTGATCTTCCGCTCGCACTGCCTGCGCGGCTTCGGCCTCCCGGCGAGCGGATTCCTTCGCGCCTTTCTCGAGTTCTACCACCTCCAGCCGCATCACCTCACCCCAACACGGTAATGATGCTGTCGGCTTTTGTCACCCTGTGCAAGGGCTTTCTTGGGGTTCTCCCCACTCTCGAGCTCTGGGGAGAATTCTTCCAGTGCAAGCTCGGCACCGTCGTCGCAGGCGTGCCCGCCCCCTACGGAGCCTTCATCGCCATGAGGCGGACGGGCAAGAACAATCCGTTCCCGCCCATCCCATTAATCCAGTCGGTGAAGCTCTGGCAGAAGTCTTATTTCTACGTGAAGAACGTCGCCCAGCAAGGCGACTTCATCAACCTGCCGGCTTACATAGCTGGCCCGCCGGCTGGGAGGCAACCCTCATGGAGCTACTGGGCCAGGTCGTTGTCTCAGGCCGGGAACGCAGCCGTCGCCTAGCTCCGGGTGATGATCCAGTCGGAGGGCCTGACTGGAGCCGACTTGGTGGCCGCCTTCGTGGAGCGCCGGATTCTTCCGCTCCAAGGCCGGCTCATATGATCTGTCATATGAGCGGCCGCTTCGACCCGTGCCAGCTGAGCACCAGGGAGATGCCTCATGTCGAGGTGTCTTATATGGTGAACTATATCTCCAACTCCAAGCTCGCCGAGGATTGGCGATACGGCAAGGGGCCGTATTCTCGCGCCAACCCCCTGCCTTTTGTAAGTTTTTCTTCTTTTCTTCCCTTGGTAGCCGGCCTCATGATGGCCGACCTCTGATTTATTGGTTTGCCCTTGGCAGAACCCTCTTCTTCCGCCGACGGCCGGGGCCGCAGGGGTAGAGCGCCAGCTCCTCCCCGACCGCACAGTGGACAACGTGGACGATCTGGACCTAGGGGCGGCTGCCATGGAAGATGCCGAAGGCGACGAGGCAGGCGCGCGAGGTTCGGGGCCGGCCTTGAGGACTGGGAAGACGATGACGAGGTCGAAGCCGCTCTGCACCGCAAGCCGGCGCTTGATCATCAAGGCGCGGGCCCGTCGGCCGCGCCGACTGCCCGTGGCGGCGCGCAGAAATGCCGGGCCATGTCGACCTACTTCGGCAGCCAGCCGAAGAAGTCCAAGGGTTCCACAGCGGCGACCAAGCGGGAGGAGGCGGCCGTGAAGGCGGCCCGCTTCCACAAGGCGGTGAAACAGCCGCAGGCGATCTCGGCGTAAGTGTAAATCGTCTTGTATTTTTTGTTGTCTTCTTCGATTGAGGCTCTTCTAAACTTTTCTTCGCTCGCCGGGCAGGGCACCGCTTTCCCTCGAGCGAGGTCCTGGCGGTTCCGTAGTCGGGCCGACTGGAGGGTCCTCCGGCTCCCGCCACATGGATCCCCGCGCCGACCTCATGGAGGCCACGAAGCGGAACGCGCGGGAGGCGCGGGAGGCGGCGGAGCGAAGGACCGCCCAGGAGGCGAAGGAGCAAGCCGGCACGGTGGCCAAGGCCAGGGCGGAGGTGGCGGCCGCAGAGAGGGAGGCGGAGGCCTCGCGCAACCAGCCTCCGCAGCTCGTCGTTCCCCTCCGCGCCGTGGCCCCCGACATCCCCATGCCCCCGTCAGAGGAGGTTGATCGAGACCCACCGGCGATGGAGAGGAGGGAGGACCGCGTGGTCTTCGTGGAGTAGGCGCCACAGACGGCGCCGACTGAAGCTGGCCAAGGTGGCCGACCAGCCGCGGCGCCGGAGAAGCCAGCCAGGAGCGAGCCGGAGGCAGGAGCCGGCCTCGAGGTGCAGCCGGCATTTCACCGGTGCGTAGAGGGAGCTATCTCCACGTCGGAGCCGCACAGAGCTACGGGCGCCGGCCGGACGACGGAGGCCCTGGAGGCGGCCAGCGCTAGCACGTCTGAGTGGACGCCCATCGGGGGGACGGCCGAGCTGAACACGGCGGCCCAGGAGGTCCGGAACCGGCTTCAAGCCCAGGCCGCTTCGCTGCAGCGATATACCCAATAGTTCCTCTCGACGCGGGCCGTCATCCGGGTGAGTCTTCTGTCCTTGGTTGTTTTGCTTTTTTGATTTCTTTCGTGGGGGCGCGTCAGCGCACCCATTGGCTGTAGTCCCCGAGTTCCGAGTCGGCTGCTGAGCAGGCGGCTTGGAACTTACTAGGTCTTGACAACTATCTTATTCTTGCATCCTGCCTGATCTTCCAGGAATACCATAACCTCCGTGCTGCCGCCTTCAACTCCCAGGCTCGGAGCTAGGCCAGAAGACCGAGGACCTGACCAACAGCCGGAGTGCATGCTTTGTCTTGTTCATCTCCTGTGGGGGCGCGTCAGCACACCCACTGGGTGTAGTCCCCGAGATTCGGGCTGACTGCAGAGCAGTCGGGTCGGATCTTCCCCGACGACTTCTTCCTTACTGATTTTTCCTTTGTCTTCATGCTTACATGAGCCAATGCCAACTTGAGGGAGCAGCTCAGCGGGGCCCAGGCCGCCCTTCGGGCCAAAGAAGCCGAGTACAACACCTTAGTCCTGGAGCATGACCGCCTGGCCAAGAAGTTGGCCGACCAGGAGGAGAACCACAAGGCGGCCCCGAAGAAGGTGCAGGACAGTGAGGACGCCCTCAAAGCTAAGTTCGAGACTGAAGCGGCGGACTGGGCCGAGGCAAAACAAGCGCTGATCTAGGGCTACGGCCGGATTGAGGATCTGATAGATGGTAAGCCGCCTTCCTCACTCCTTGCTTGCCCTTTGCCCCCTGATTTGTGTTCTGACTTGTGCTGCTTTTTGTTCTTTGTGCAGACTACTTCCCCGGCTACTCTGTCTTTCCCACCCAGACCATCGAGGCCCACCGCGAGGCGCGCCGGCAGGCGCGGGCCGAAGTCGCGCCGGACGCGAGCCGGACACTTGAGGAGCAACTCTTGGCGGTCCAAGCCCGGCTGCAGCCGGCTCACCGCATGCTCCGCCACCTCCAGCGCGCCGGGGCACAGGTGTAGGCCGCCCTCTGGCCTGGCGACTGGCGGGAGGTTGCAGTTGGCCGCTTTGAGGCCTGGAAGGCATCGGCAGCCTAGCTTGGAGCTGGGCGGGCGCTGGAGTTCGTCCGAGCCAGGTATCCCGGGCTGAATTTGGACCAACTGCGCACTTGGCGGCTGGAAGCCGACGAGGAGATGGAGGGGGTGCGGTCGGCTATCGCTCAGCGCGCCTTGATGATCGCTGAGTGCACCGACATCAGCACCTTTGCTCCTGAGATAAATGACGACAGCGTTGCCCAGCCAGAGGAATGGTTTGGGCTGAACCCGGCAGAGGGCGAGGACTCGGCGGAGGAGATCGCTTCCAGCGATGAAGGCAAAGACGACGAAGGAGAGGAAGGCGAAGACGTTGAGCCAGCCGGCGAAGCGGCCAGCCAGCCTCAGCCTGACCGTGCCTCCAGCAACGAGGCGCGTGCTAGCGCACCCTCTGCGGGAGGCGGTGATAATGCCGAGGTTCGCCAGCCGGCCACTCCTCCAGCCGGCACTGCCATCTCCAGTGACCTGCCCGACTCGCCAGTCGCTCCCTTGGCTTAACCTGCCGTCCTTGCTTTTCCTGCTTGTTATCCTTTGAACAATTTTTATTAAACTTGCGCAGTTCCACCCACTAGGGGTGTATTCGAACTATGTTGAATGCTGGCCTTTTGAAGGACTTTTGTGTAAATATGATGGTGTGTGTTTGGCTTCCATTCACGTATGCTTTTTATCCTTAGGCCGTTTCCTTTGCCGCCTTCCCCTTTTGGGAAGGCAAGTACTTGAGCTTTCTTAGATTGAAGTGAGGTGAATGGAAGCCGATCGACTGGCTACTGTGGTAGTCGGTCGGTGGTGGGAGAAAAACCGGCTTTTGTTATATTAGTCCATTAGTCCCTAGCCGTTTTTTGTGTGGGCGTTCCTTCCTGCGTTTAACTCTTGCCAGCCGGACAGCCGGTTCTTCGAACTGCGACTTTTGGCAAGAGAAGACTTGGGTGCCGGCACACTACTTGTCTGACCGCGGGTAGGACTTCTAATATAACTCAAGGCGGCCAGTCCCCGGGACGACTAGTCGAACCCGGTGCCGGACGAAAAAAGTGAATGTAATGACAAGGTCATAATCATGATACTCTTCATTCATAGATAAAAGATGGTAGTCCCCGAGCTCTCCTCAGGGGGCCTATTGTCTCGTACTTAGTACAAAAGTTAGCGTGATACATACCGCATTTCAACTGTAAAATCTTCGGAGGAGGTTGGCGTTCCATGGTCGTTCCGACTCCTTGCCGGAATCATCTCTCTTGCGTGCCTTCGGCTTCTGTGCGTCGATCAGGTAGTAGGAGTCGTTGCCTAAAGTTCTGCTGATGATGAAGGGGCCTTCCCAAGGGGCCGAGAGCTTGTGCTGACCGGCTGTTTGCTGGATCAACCGGAGCACAAGATCGCCCTCTTGGAAGGATCTTGGCTTGACCTTCCGGCTGTGGTAGCGGCGCAGGCCCTGCTGGTACATGGCGGACCGGCTGAGGGCTTACAGCCGGCCTTCTTCCAGCAGGTCGACACCGTCTTCTCGTGCTTCCTTGGCCTCCGCCTCCGTGTACATGGTTACCCGAGGCGAGTCGAACTTGATGTCGGTTGGGTTGACCGCCTCAGCACCATACACGAGGAAAAAAGGAGTGAAGCCGGTTGACTTGTTTGGGGTAGTGCGTAGACTCCAGAGGACGGTCGGCAGCTCATCGAGCCAACAGCCGGCCGAACGCTCTAGTGGTATGACCAGTCGGGGCTTGATGCCGGAAAGGATGAGGCTGTTGGCTCGCTCGACCTGGCCGTTTGACTGCGGGTGGGCAACGGATGCTAAGTCCAACCGGATGCCCTGCGTCGCGCAGAAACGTGCCAAGGCTCCTTGGCGAAATTCGTGCCATTGTCGGTGATGATGCTGTGTGGCATGCCGTACCGAGTTGTTATATCTGCGATGAATGTCACGGCAGTCGGCCCATTCAGCTTCTTGATCAGCTTTGCCTCAATCCATTTGGTGAATTTGTCCACGGCGACAAGCAGATGTGTCATGCCGCCGCGCGCCGTCTTGAATGGGCCCACCATGTCCAGTCCCCAAATGGCGAAGGGCCAAGTGAGGGGAATGGTCTTGAGTGCCGAAGCCGGCATGTGTTGCTTGGAACTGAAGAGTTGGCAGCCTTTGCAATGTTTGACTAACTCCTTGGCGTCATCCAAAGCAGTCGGCCAAAAGAAACCATGGCGGAAAGCTTTGGCGACGAGTGATCTTGAGGCCGCATGGTGGCCGCACTCTCCTTGGTGGATGTCTCTTAGGATTGCAATGCCCTTCTCTTGCTCGACGCATCGCTGGAGGACTCCAGTGACGCTGCGCTTGACGAGCTCTTTGTTGATGATCGTGTATGCTCCGGCTCGGTGTTGGACTTGTCTTGCCTCTGTTTCGTCAGCCGGCAGATCTTGGTTTGTTAGGAAGTTGAGGATGGTCTGGGCCCATGATGGAGCTGTGACTTCTTCTATTGCCAACACAGCTACTGCGACCAGGGGGTGGGGTGTGTGGTGAAATGCTGGAGTCGGCCGCTGGCTGTTGTGTTGGTGCAGTCCCCGGGCTGACTACCGCAGTCCCCGAGCTGGGCGTGGCAGTCCCCGGGTCGGGCGTAACTACGGAAGTCCCCGAGCCGCCTGCTGATGTCCCCGGGCCGACTATCGAAGTCCCCGGGTCACCTGCTTGGTTCTTCGAGCTGGACCCGACTGCGTCGGGGTCAGGCGGCACGAAGATGGAATCGGACTCTGGAGACGGCTTGATAGACGGCTTGAGGAGGCATTGTAGAGAGACACCGGTTGGTATCGCCTGCCGAGTGGAGCCTATTCGAGCCAAGGCATGAGCTGGCTCGTTGTCGGCTCGCGGTACGTGGAGGAACTCGCATCCTTCAAAGTACCCACTGATCTGCTGAACAAGGAAGTGGTAGCTTGCCATATTTGCGTCCTTGGCATCCCAGTCGCTGGATGATTGCTGGACTACCAAGTCCGAGTCGCCATAACATAGGATCCGACAAATGCCGAGTTCTTTGGCAAGCCGGAGCCCGTGTATGAGCGCCTCGTACTCGGCCACATTATTGGAGGCGGCAAAATGAATTTGCAGCGTGTATATGAGCTTGTCGCCTTTGGGAGAGGTGAGGATGACGCCGGCTCCCAAGCCGGTGCGCATCTTGGACCCATCGAAGTGCATGCGCCAATGAGTGGAGTCGGGAGCTGGCGGCAGGTACTGGGTCTTGGCCCAGTTGACGAGGAAGTCGGCCAATGCTTGGGACATGATGGCGGTGCGAGGCTGGTAGAAGATCGTGTAGGGGGCCAGCTCGATGGCCCATTTCGCCACCCGGTCGGATGCATCCCGACTGCCTATGATCTCGGCAAGCGGGGCGGTGCATACGACCGTGATGGGGTGCTCTTGGAAGTAGGGCTTCAGCTTCTTGGCGGCGAAGTACACGCCATAGCACATCTTCTGGTAGTGCGGGTAGTTCTGCTTCGAGGTAGACATCACTTCACTCAAATAGAACACCGGCCTCTGGACCGGCTGGGCTCGGCCCTCTTCTGGGCGCTGGACTACGATGACGGTGCTGACCACCCGACTGGTTGTAGCAATGTAGAGGAGCATGGGCTCTTTCTCCGTCGGTGCCGCCAGGACAGGCGGCGTGGCCAGCATCTTCTTTAGCTCGTGAAAAGCTTGGTCGGCTTGGTCATTCCACTCGAAGTGATTGGTCTTCTTCATGAGGCGGTATAGGGGGAGAGCTTTCTCTCCGAGCCGGCTGATGAAGCAGTTCAGGGAGGCCAAGCATCCGGTGAACTTCTGGACGTCTCGAAGTTTGGTGGGAATCGCCATCCTCTCAATGGCCTTGATCTTTACTGGGTTGCATTTGATGCCACGTTTGGAGATCAGTGTCACACCCTGCATTTTTTAACATTTCATTTGCATCATTAAAGCATGAAAATTTGGACCAACAAAAACTTTTGCATTATTTGGTTTTATTTGGAGTTGGTTTCTCTCTCTGTGCTTTTCAAGTGCTCTTTGTAGTCAACACAACTCCACCTTCTATACTTCATCTCCTTGCCCCAAACTTCTGCCCAATGATCATGCCATGTGTATAGTACAATATAGTATTGTTTTACAAAAATAATTTGGCCAAATGGTATTTTCAAAAATTAGTTTTCCAAAATCCCCTGAATTGAGGTTTGCACTGCAAGTACCTGATTTGGGGTATGAAAAGTATTTCAAAAAGTATATTTGAAACCTATTAGATATAGGACTCCCATGAACCTCAAAAACATAATTTTAAAAGTTATTTCCCTATTTTATTTAAAATATTTTTCTTAAGGCCAGAAATGGTCTTTAATAGGGAAAAATTATTTTAATGTTTCAAAAATATTTGAGAAAATTTAGGGAAACTCAGTGGACATATATTTTCCATATATAAGAGTTTCAACACATGGGCATGTTCAAAATATTGGTCAAATCCCTCAAAAACCTTTCCTGCCCATTTCAAGGATTTGAAATATTTCTACAAGAAATATTCCCCAAAAATTCCAAGAAAATTCTAGCATGTCACCTATGACATGTTTGATGATCTTGCCAAGTATCATGTCATGGAGAATAGTATAACCCCATGAAATCTCCCCAAAACCATTTCTGTCCGTTTTGACGTTTGAGCAACTTTACATTGCCAAACATGTCCAAATGTTCTCAAACCTTGTGAACATGCTCAAATGGTCTAATTATTAATCTAGACCAAATGGCACAAGTTAGAGAGAATGTTTTCTTGCTCAGAGTGCCCCAAAACCCTTCCTGTTCAGAACCAAATTTGAACAACTCTACACTACCAACTTTCTCTCCTTGACCCCACCTTTTGTGAGCATGTGAAAATACCTAAATGAGGCCACTAGACCAAGTGGTGAATCATGGAGAAGTGATTTGCTCAACTAGATCTTCACAAGTCCATTTCTGCTAATTTCTAGGGTTTGCCAAAGTTGCATTGGCCACTTTGCCCAAATGAGCTCAAATTTGGTGGAGCACCCTAATTATATGTGTCATTCCATCCTGTTAATTCTCATGGTAGTTGGAATTCATTTGCTTGCCCAAAACATAGTCAAACACCTTCTGACAATTTGCAAAAACTTCTGTTTTGACCCCTTCCATTGTTCTTGGAGAGCCCAAATTTTTACCACAGCCCCTTATAGTCATAATCTAACTCCAGCAAGCTTTGCTAGCCCAAACTCAATTAGAGGGGGGATGGAAACCTCTCTTTCTCTCTCTGGACAGCCCCTGTACCACTCTTCCTCACCTCCCTCCTCACCCCAGTGGCCATCCTTGGCATCCAATGCCCCCTCCCCTTTCTTTACTCCCCACTAGACCTGCTAGACACCAATGGGCGCGCTCACCTTGCATAAGAAATGGCATGCCGGCCCATATGGGCGCTCTGGAGCACGCTACAGTACGCTCCCGCACTGTAGCCGCCCCCAGCCAGGCACATCCGGCCACCTCGGCTCTCCCCCTCGTGTCCCTCGAGGTCGCCTCGATGTCCGCAGCACGCCACCCTGTCGCCCCCTCCTCTCTCCTCCTCCCCGCGCCTCCGCGCTAGCGAACAGGGGCCGCCCGAGCGCGCCAATGGCGCGGCACGCACACGCGCTGCCCTGACGCTTCCCCCGCTCCTTCTCTCCCTCCCTCTGGGTGTAGACCACCCCTACCAACACCCCAGACATGCCCACGCGCGCCCCCGTGACCCACAGCCACGGCAACGACCTCACCGGCGCACGGGTCTACGGTGAGCCGTGGCTCGCCTACTTAAGGATCTCCCCGAGCCCCTCTCTCCTCACCAGTCGCTCTCCCACTCCCCTAATCACCCCCCTGCGCCACTCACCCCTCTCCAGGCAGGCCCGAGCTCGAGATCGAACTCGAGCTCCGCCGCCTCGGGTCGCCGTCGATCCCACGGTACAGGCTTCCCCCGCTCCCCCGTTGCCTCGATCTGGAACCCCTGCATCCCACTTATTGATCCCCCTCTCTTCCCCGCCTCGTTTGCAGCCGGAAACGGCCGGAGCCGATGATGCCCGAAGCTCCTCCGCCGCAAGACCTCGTCGCCGGTGAACCAGGCAGCTCCGGTGATGCCCGCCACCTCCACCCAAACGGCGACACGACGAGGAGCCCAGCCGTGCCCTCGCCTGACCTCGCCGTGCCCGGGAACGTCGCCGGTGAGCTCGCCGCCCCTCTAGCCTAGGGTTGACGACGACGGCCGTGGGGCCCGTCAGTCAGCCTCACATACTGACGGGTGGGCCCCACCCGTCAGGTTCAAATGCACACGCGCGCGCACCGGTTCGCTGCGTCGGCTGATGGCGTACTTTGCCTTTACGCCTTCGACATGGCAGCCTGCGCGGGCTGGATTTCCCTCTGGGCCTGCTGCACTGTGGCCTTTCTGGCCCAGTGGCACAGTGCCACTTTTCTTTTTCCTTTTTCTTTCTGTCTTGTAAAAATTTCACAGGATAAAATATTTGTCCAAATGGAATAATTCCAACTCCTAAAATCTTAGAAAAATCCCACCTATTTAATGGTGCAACTTTCATTCAAATCCAACCAACTTTTATGCACTGTTCAAATTTAAATTCAAATTTGAGCAGTTTAATCTCTGTTTGAAAATCCATATCCCCTCCTATATAACTCCAAATCTAAAACTAGGAATTTCCCCTTCCTAGATTTCCACCTAGTATTTTATAAAAATAAGTTGACATTTTTTTGAGCACTTTGATTTTTCTGTTTTATTACCTTATTTTCTCGTTATTATTTTGCGACGACAGATTGCGTTGCTGACGAAGGAGTTGGACCAGAAGACCTTGAAGTCCCAGAAGACCTTGTTGAACCAGGCAAGCAGCCCTTTGACCATGTCTATGAAACCCCTTTTTATGCATGTCATATAGCACTTATTTAGTATTGCTTCGGAAATCATGATGAGAGGGTAGCCACTTTGGTGGGTTTCCCTCATCTCTTCCTCATTGATACCTGCATTGTGCATGACCCTACCTTCTTATGAGGGTTATGCCGGTGGAGTAGATAGGATGCTAAGTAGTTGCTACGCAAAAGGGGACGGGAATCTGCATAATGATGAGGCAAGTGTTTTCAAAGGACTTTTCGAAAACCCCGTCGGGTGCCACTTATGCCCGAGGGAGATAATGAAATGGGTAACCACTTGATGACGAAGTGGTGTACCGAGGCAAGAGTGTGTTGTCTTCGAAAACGGATTGGTTTAAGTTGTGACCGTTATTCCAACCTTACATGCGCAACCACTCTACCCTTATATGGGAAAGGGCATTATTGATTACCTAGGCCGATACTAGCTTGGAGCCCGCATTACTAGTGACGGGAGAGTTGTTGGTGCGCTCTCTCGGGATGGGGTCGTGCCAGGTAGGGCGGCCATGACTGTTTTCACGGGGCACCGGATACACCGTTGTGTCCCCTCTCGGATGTTACGATCTCGAGTGAGTCTCGTATGATGTACATCGTGAGGATACGGAACAATGAGTGGACTCCTTGTTAGTGTCGTCTAGGGAAAGATAGTGATCGGGTGCTTACCCCGGGTACTTGAGGTACCGCGGGTCGTGAATGACACGGAAGTTCCTCGGATCTAGTGGGTAAAGTGTGCAACCTCTGCAGAGTGTAAAAACTATTCGAATAGCCGTGTCCACGGTCAAGGACAGTTGGGTAACCGCTCTTGGGCTACGTCCACTTGTTTCAACTAGTGTGTGTGCGTGGGAAGAACTACTCGGGTCAAGTCAGAGGACTTGACATGATAGAGTTGGGTTGGTGCCCACTCCTTTTATGATGATGCCACTACTTGGGTCAAGTCAAAGGACTTGACATGATTGAGTTGGGTTGGTGCCCACTCTATCTATGTTGATATCTGTAACCTGTTCTTATGGTTACTTAAATTTCTCCTGATGCATGTCTTACAAGCTGATGAACATGTCATTGCACTCAAAAACTAGCTTTCCACAAAAATTTACCTATATCATGCATTCTTGTACCTTGAACCAAAACATGGGTTGCTTGCGAGTACATTCAAAGTACTCATTGGCTTGCCACTGGTTATTTAATTGGCCAGGCATGGAAGAGCAGGAGTTCGAAGAAGAATTCTTTGAAGACGAACATGCGAACTAGGACGTTTCCCAGTCAGAATGCTTGTAGGGTTAAGGCAGATGGCATGGGTTCTACTTATCGACGAAGATTTCCGCTGCTTGTGTTTCATTTGATGTTCAGCCCTCAGGGCTTTATCTATGTAAGACTTGACCATAATGGTCATAATTTGTGTAAGACGGTATGTATGGATGTAAGACTCTTGTTATTCAGCTTCTGTGTGTTCAGTGTGCATTGATCTCTGGGATCACTGTACACGTGCATTCGGTGATCACGACTTATGAGTCGGGGTAACCCACAAAGCTGGTATCAGAGCCATCCCGACTGTAGGAAGCCTTAGTTAGCATGGGCGTTAGTTAGCTTGAGACCATCTAAACTCCTCTTCTTTTCTAAGCTCACCCAACCCAAGATATAATCCCCTTATTAACCTCTCCCGTTGAACCCTTGTAGATGGCTGCCGTACCTGAAGACTTCCTGACCACCGGATTTCCCGTGCTTCTCGAGGATAGCCTCAAGAAGTGCCAGTACCACCGAGCCCCCATTTACACCTACCACGAGCATTGGATCAATGACACCAAGACGGAGTATCAAGTGGAAGTAATCGTGAAGGCCAATAACTCCCCAACAAGCTAGTTCTTTGAGGGACCCCAGATGGCAACACTAGTCCTTGCCGTCGAGACGGCAACCCTCAAGGCACTCACCCGCCTCCGAGACCTTCTTCCAGAGATGGCAGGCGAGTTGGCAACCCGTTTCTTGCCTTATCGGAAGGAAGGTGAGGATGAGAGCAGTGCCCCAGCTCCACCATTAGAAGAAGGACTTCCACTTCGATTCCAGACCTACTTCAGCCTTTGTGCCGATAGTTTGGCACAACGCTTGTCCTCGGAATCGATGGAACTCCGAAAGGAACTTCATGAGACCAAGGCACTTCTTCTTCAAGCACAAGGGAAGGAGGATAGGATCAAGAAGGAAGGTGCTCCCCCTGGACAACCTGCAATCGCATACAGAGGCAGAAGACCCCCAAAAGATGGAGAACCACCACAGCAGCACCGCATGAGCGCAAAGGAATACCGCAAGCTCTTCGCACCTCCGACAAAGCAACGCCGTGTTGAGATCCTCCACTTCCCCACCACTTCAAGTGAAGAAGAAAGTCAGGCCGCCGATGACGAGGAGGAAGACCCAGAAGAGCCAGACTACGCGACCGAGCATTCCACCACTTAGGCATCATTTGCAGCCCGGATATGCCCATTAGTAACACCTACGGTAGGATAGGTCGTGTACCCCTATGCGAAGTCGAGTCCTTGTAATGGTTCATAAGAAACCATGTAGTGTTGTGTTTGCTTGTGATGTGTTTGATGGACGTCGTACTTTCCTTCGGGAACTTGTAAGCGACTACATCACCCATTTGTTTTTTAATGAATGTGTTTGGCCTTTTGGCCCTTGCATGAAAACAGTTAGTGTCATACCAACCCCCTTACTAGGCATCCCATCTATATTGCTTCCCCATCTTTCCCAATCATGAGACCTTGACCGCTCCGATAGGATGCCTGTTGTAACTCGTACTGGTACCTCTACCCAGCAGCCAGAAGCCGGAGAAGGAGCCAGTCAGGACCAAACCCAAGGACAAGCTCCACCCCCGCCACCACCTCCAAGCATGGACATGGCTTAGCTTCTCCAAGCCTTCCGAGAGGAACGCCAAGCCAACACTGCAGCCCTCCAGATGATCGCTCAAGCTGTCAACCGCCAGCCGGCGAGAAACGGCAATGCACGATCCACACTGGTGGAGTTCAAGAAGCATGCACCACCCACCTTCATCGAGACTGCTGAACCCCTGGATGCAGACGACTGGGTCCGCACCATTGAGGATCTGCTGGAATTAGTCGAATGCACCGAGGACCGTGAGAAGGTGGCTTATGCTGCTCACTGCCTCAGGGGAACTGCTAGAGCTTGGTGGGATGGATTCAAGGCCATGCATGCTGAGCAAAACATCACTTGGAGCAACTTCAAGGCAGAATTCCGCAAGGCCCACATTCCTTCCGGAATCATGGCCATCAAGAAGCGTGAGTTCCGAGCCCTGAAGCAAGGTAGCAACACTATCAAGGAGTACATGCAGAAGTTCAGTGTTCTCTCAAGGTATGCCTCTGAAGACGTCAGCACTGATGCTGCCAAAAGGGAGCGCTTCATGGAAGGCCTTAACCAGACACTGCAGTACTCGCTTGTTGTGTGCGACTGCCCGACCTTTCCTGATTTGGTGAACAAGGCACTCATGCTTGAGGACAAGCGACGTGCTTTGGATGACACCCGTAAGCGCAAGATGAATAGCAAGGGTAGCTCCAGCAACCAGAAGCCCCGCCCTTGGCAGCCAGCCCCGGGCAAGCCAACCTATCAGCAGCCAAGAGCTCCTGCACCCCGCACCAGCTATCCACCTCAGCAGTATGCCAACCCCAGGCCAGCTTACAACAACCCCAATAACAATGCCGGCAAGAGCAGCAACCCCAATCAAGTCACTTGCTTCAGATGTGGTAAGGCAGGACACTACTCCAAGTATTGCCCCAACAAGAAGCCCGGCGCACCGTGCCCCAATGCGCAGAACCCATGACAAGGCCGTAGAATGCCACCAAGGAACCAAGCTCCCCGCAACCTGCCCAACAACGGCAAGGGTCGTGTGAATCATGTCACTGTAGAAGAAGCCCATGAAGACCCGGACGTCGTGCTGGGTACATTCCTTGTCAATTCAACACCTGCAACTGTCTTGTTTGATTCTGGAGCCACGCATTCATTTGTCACCCAAAAGTTTGCATTAAAAAGTGGCATGACCCCTACACCCCTGAATAACCCCATGATGGTACAAACCCCCGGAGCAGAGATGAGAACCAAGATAGGATGTAAGGGAGTCGGGATTGTCATTAATGGGGTAGACTTCCTAGCAGACCTCATCATCTTAAGATCGCAACGCTTGGATGTGATCTTAGGAATGGATTGGCTCATCAAGCACCAAGGCTTGCTAGATTGTGCCAACCGGACCGTCACTGTAACCAATGACCAAGGAGTCGAAGTTAGATATGCCTCCAACCCCTCCTCTGCTCAGACCACCCAAGTCAACTCTCTGTCAGAAGTTGGATTGGAGCAAGTGCCGCTAGTATGCGAGTACCCCGATGTCTTTCCTGATGAGCTACCGGGAATGCCTCCTGACCGGGACATTGAGTTCATCATCGAGCTCATACCCGGAGCAGCACCCATCTATAAGAAGCCTTATAGAATGGGATCGGAAGAGTTAGCAGAAATGAAGAAGCAACTGGAAGAGCAGTTGAGGAAGGGATTTATCCGCCCTAGTGCCTCTCCTTGGGGATCACCTGTCCTGTTTGTGACAAAGAAGGACGGTACCATCCGCTTATGCATTGACTACCGCTCCCTCAATGAAGTTACAATCAAAAACAAGTATCCACTCCCCAAGATTGAAGATCTGTTTGATCAACTCAATGGAGCCAGGGTGTTCTCCAAGATTGATCTCAGATCTGGGTACTACCAGCTGAAAATCAGACCCCAAGATATTCCGAAGACGGCATTGTAACCAGATATGGCCTGTATGAGTGCACGGTCATGTCCTTTGGATTAACCAATGCCCCAGCTTACTTCATGTATCTCGTGAATAAGGTCTTCATGGAATACTTGGACAAGTTTGTCGTTGTCTTCATTGATGACATTCTTGTCTTCTCAAAGACGGAAGAAGAGTACGAGCAACACTTGAGGATGGTCCTAGACAAGCTTCGAGAGCACCAACTGTATGCCAAGTTCAGCAAGTGTGAATTTTGGCTGCGCGAAGTTGGATTCTTGGGTCATGTTTTGACTAAAGAAGGATTGTCGGTCGATCCCACTAAGATTGAAGCCGTGACTGAATGGCAATCCCCAAGCAATGTGAAGGAAGTTAGAAGCTTCCTCGGACTCGCGGGGTATTACCGCAAGTTCGTTGAAGGATTCTCAAGCATTGCCCGACCCTTGACTCAGCTCTTGAAGAAGGATAAGAAGTTTGAATGGACGCCGAAGTGTGACGAAAGCTTCTAGGAGCTGAAGAAGAGATTGACCACCGCCCCAGTTCGGGCCACACCAGATATACACAAGGAGTTTGTGATATATTATGATGCGTCAAGAACCGGACTGGGAGGTGTTCTGATGCAAGAAGGCAGAGTCGTAGCTTACCTTTCAAGGCAGCTACGGCCTCATGAAGAGAACTATGCTACTCATGACCTTGAGTTGGCAGCTGTAGTTCATGCCCTGAAAACATGGCGACATTACCTCCTAGGGAAACGGTGTGAGATATACACGGATCACAAAAGTCTGAAGTATATTTTCACTCAAAAGGAGTTGAACATGAGGCAAAGAAGATGGCTAGAGTTGATCAAGGATTATGACCTCAGTGTTCAGTACCACCCTGGAAAGGCTAATGTGGTAGCAGATGCATTAAGCAGGAAGGCTTGTTCCTTAAATGCCATGCTTTAGGAAAGGCTACCCGCCTTGTCTGAAGAACTTGAAAGCTTCGGGTTGGAACTGGTTGCACCAGGATTCTTAGCCAACCTTGAAGTCAAGCCTACCTTGATGGATGATATCAAGGAAGCTCAGAAGGGACACGAGAGTATTGAAGGCATCAAGAGGAAGATCAAGGCAGGCAAGGCCCCAGGATTCTCAGAGGATGAGCAAGGAATTGTGTGGTTTGGGAATCGCATTTGCGTACCCAACAAGATTGAGCACAAGAATTTGATCTTGCAGGAAGCTCATGACACCCCGTATTCCATTCACCCCGGAGGAACCAAGATGTATCAAGACCTCAAGGAAAGATTCTGGTGGCATGGCATGAAGAGAGAGATAGCCACTTTTGTCGCTAAATGTGACATATGCCAAAGGGTCAAAGCTGAACATCAGCGACCCACTGGATTGTTACAGCCTCTCAAGGTGCCTGAATGGAAATGGGATAAGATCGAAATGGACTTTATCACCGGTTTACGCAGGTCAAATAAGGGACATGACTCCATCTGGGTCATAGTCGACCATTTGACGAAAGTAGCCCATTTCATTCCTGTCAAAACGACTTACAAGGGAAATCAATTAGCCAGCCTCTACATCAACAGAATGGTAAGCCTTCATGGCATTCCCAAGGAGATTGTGTCAGACCGAGGAACCCAGTTTACCTCAAGATTCTGGAAGAAGTTCCAAGAGGCCATGGGGACCAAGTTATCCTTCAGCACTGCTTTCCACCCACAGACCGGAGGCCAGACTGAACGAGTAAATCAGATACTCGAAGACATGCTCCGAGCCTATGTTTTAGCATATGGAGCTAGGTGGGAAGATTGCCTCCCTTTCGCCGAGTTCTCCTACAACAACAGTTATCAATCAAGCCTTCAGATGGCACCATTTGAGGTGTTGTATGGGTGCAAGTGCCGCACACCCCTCAATTGGTCGGAAATAGGAGAAGGACTAGTCTTTGGGCCCGATATCCTCCGTGAAGCAGAAGAGCAAGTCCAGCTTGTCAGAGAGCGTTTGAAGACTGCCAAGTCAAGGCAGAAGAGCTACGCTGACTCTCGTAGGAGGAACATGACCTTCCAAGTTGGAGACCATGTCTATCTCCGGGTCACACCTCTCAAGGGGACCCAGCGCTTCCATGTCAAAGGAAAGCTCGCCCCAAGATTCATCGGCCCCTTCAAGATCACTGACTGACGAGGAGAAGTGGCTTACCAATTGGAACTGCCACCTGAACTGTCCGATGCGCAAAACGTTTTCCACGTGTCACAACTCTGGAAGTGTCTCCGAGTTCCAGGCAAGCCTGATCTTTACAAGGACGTCAATCACCAAGCCATTGACCTTCAGCCTAATTTGACTTACCGCGAGAGGCCCATCTGCATTTTGGATGAGGTCGAGCGACGCACTTGAAGCCGCACGATAAAGTACTTCAAGGTCCAGTGGAGCAACCACACTGAAGTAGAAGCAACCTGGGAACGTGAAGACTACCTTAGATCCGAGTTTCCGTATCTCTTTAAAGCCTAGTTTAGGAATCTCGGGGACGAGATTCTTGTAAGGGGGGTAGGTCTGTCACACCCTACATTTTGTAACATTTCATTTGCATCATTAAAGCATGAAAATTTGGACCAACAAAGACTTTTGCATTATTTGGTTTTTATTTGGAGTTGGTTTTTCTCTCTGTGCTTTTCAAGTGCTCTTTGTAGTCAACACAACTCCACCTTCTATACTTCATCTCCTTGCCCCAAACTTCTGCCCAACGATCATGCCACGTGTATAGTACAATATAGAATTTTCTTACAAAAATAATTTGGCCAAATGGTATTTTCAAAAATTAGTTTTCCAAAAACCCCTGAATTGATGTTTGCACTGCAAGTACCTGATTTGGGGTATGAAAAGTATTTCAAAAAGTATATTTGAAACCTATTAGATATAGGACTCCCATGAACCTCAAAAACATAATTTTAAAAGTTATTTCCCTATTTTATTTAAAAGCTTTTTCTTAAGGCCAGAAATGGTCTTTAATAGGGAAAAATTATTTTAATGTTTCAAAAATATTTGAGAAAATTTACGGAAACTCAGTGGACATATATTTTCCATATATAAGAGTTTCAACACATGGGCATGTTCAAAATATTGGTCAAATCCCTCAAAAACCTTTCCTGCCCATTTCAAGGATTTGAAATATTTCTACAGGAAATATTCCCCAAAAATTCCAAGAAAATTCTAGCATGTCACCTATGGCATGTTTGATGATCTTGCCAAGTATCATGTCATGGAGAATAGTATAACCCCATGAAATCTCCCCAAAACCATTTTTGTCCATTTTGAAGTTTGAGCAACTTTTCATTGCCAAACATGTCCAAATGTTCTCAAACCTTGTGAACATGCTCAAATGGTCTAATTATTAATCTAGACCAAATGGCACAAGTTGGAGAGAATGTTATCTTACTCAAAGTGCCCCAAAACCCTTCCTGTTCAGAACCAAATTTGAACAACTCTACACTACCAACTTTCTCTCCTTGACCCCACCTTTTGTGAGCATGTGCAAATACCTAAATGAGGCCACTACACCAAGTGGTGCATCATGGAGAAGTGATTTGCTCAACTAGATCTTCACAAGTCCATTTCTGCTAATTTCTAGGGTTTGCCAAAGTTGCATTGGCCACTTTGCCCAAATGAGCTCAAATTTGGTGGAGCACCCTAATTATATGTGTCATTCCATCCTGTTAATTCTCATGGCAGTTGGAATTCATTTGCTTGCCCAAAACATAATCAAACACCTTCTGACAATTTGCAAAAACTTCTGTTTTGACCCCTTCCATTGTTCTTGGAGAGCCCAAATTTTTACCACAGCCCCTTATAGTCAAAATCTAACTCCAGCAAGCTTTGCTAGCCCAAACTCAATTAGAGGGGGGATGGAAACCTCTCTTTCTCTCTCTGGACAGCCCCTGTACCACTCTTCCTCACCTCCCTCCTCACCCAAGTGGCCATCCATGGCATCCAATACCCCCTCCCCTTTCTTTAATCCCCCCTAGACCTGCTAGACACCAATGGGCGCGCTCACCTTGCATAAGAAATGGCATGCCGGCCATATGGGCGCTCTGGAGCGCGCTACAGTACGCCCCCGCACTGTAGCCGCCCCCAGCCAGGCACATCCGGCCACCTCGGCTCTCCCTCTCGTGTCCCCTGAGGTCGCCTCGACGTCCGCAGCACGCCACCCTGTCGCCCCCTCCTCTCTCCTCCTCCCCGCGCCTCCGCGCTAGCGAACAGGGGCCGCCCGAGCGCGCCAATGGCGCGGCACGCACGCGCGCTGCCCTGACGCTTCCCCCGCTCCTTCTCTCCCTCCCTCTGGGCGTAGACCACCCCTACCAACACCCCAGACATGCCCACGCGCGCCCCCGTGACCCACAGCCACGGCAACGACCTCACCGGCGCACGGGTCTACGGTGAGCCGTGGCTCGCCTACTTAAGGGCCTTCCCGAGCCCCTCTCTCCTCACCACTCGCTCTCCCACTCCCCTAATCACCCCCCTGCGCCACTCACCCCTCTCCAGGCGAGCCCGAGCTCGAGATCGATCCCATGGTACAGGCTTCCCCCGCTCCCCCGTTGCCTCGATCTGGAACCCCTGCATCCCACTTATTGATCCCCCTCTCTTCCCCGCCTCGTTTGCAGCCGGAAACGGCCGGAGCCGACGACGCCCGAAGCTCCTCCGCCGCAAGACCTTGTCGCCGGTGAACCAGGCAGATCCGGTGATGCCCGCCACCTCCACCCGAACGGCGACACGATGAGGAGCCCAGCCATGCCCTCGCCTGACCTCTCTGTGCCCGGGAACGTCGCCGGTGAGCTCGCCGCCCCTCTGGCCTAGGGTTGACGACGATGGCCGTGGGGCCTGTCAGTCAGCCTCACATACTGACGGGTGGGCCCCACCCGTCAAGTTCAAATGCACACGCGCGCGCACCGGTTCGCTACGTCGGCTGAAGGCATGCTTTGACTTTACGCCTTCGACGTGGCAGCCTGCGCGGGCTGGATTTCCCTCTGGGCCTGCTGCACTGTGGCCTTTCTGGCCCAGTGGCACAGTGCCACTTTTCTTTTTCCTTTTTCTTCCTGTCTTGTAAAAATTTCACAGGATAAAATATTTGTCCAAATGGAATAATTCCAACTCCTAAAATCTTAGAAAAATCCCACCTATTTAATGGTGCCACTTTCATTCAAATCGAACCAACTTTTATGCACTGTTCAAATTAAAATTAAAATTTGAGCAGTTTAATCTCTGTTTGAAAATCCATATCCCCTCCTGTATAACTCCAAATCTAAAACTAGGAATTTTCCCCTTCCTAGATTTCCACCTAGTATTTTATAAAAATAAGTTGACATTTTTTTTGAGCACTTTGATTTTTCTGTTTTATTATTGCCTTATTTTCTCGTTATTATTTTGTGATGATAGATTGCGTTGCCGACGAAGGAGTTGGACCAGAAGACCTTGAAGTCCCAGAAGACCTTGTTGAACCAGGCAAGCAGCCCTTTGACCATGTCTATGAAACCCCTTTTTATGCATGTCATATAGCACTTATTTAGTATTGCTTCGGAAATCATGATGAGAGGGTAGCCACTTTGGTGGGTTGCCCTCATCTCTTCCTCGTTGATACCTGCATTGTGCATGACCCTACCTTCTTATGAGGGTTATGCCGGTGGAGTAGATAGGATGCTAAGTAGTTGCTACGCAAAAGGGGACGGGAATCTGCATAATGATGAGGCAAGTGTTTTCAAAGGACTTTTCGAAAACCCCGTCGGGTGCCACTTATGCCCGAGGGAGATAATGAAATGGGTAACCACTTGATGACGAAGTGGTGTACCGAGGCAAGAGTGTGTTGTCTTCGAAAATGGATTGGTTTAAGTTGCGACCGTTATTCCAACCTTACGTGCGCAACCACTCTACCCTTATATGGGAAAGGGCATTATTGATTACCTAGGCCGATACTAGCTTGGAGCCCGCATTACTAGTGACGGTAGAGTTGTTGGTGCGCTCTCTCGGGACGGGGTCGTGCCAGGTAGGGCGGCCATGACTGTTTTCACAGGGCACCAGATACACCGTTGTGTCCCCTCTCGGATGTTACGATCTCGAGTGAGTCTCGTATGATGTACATCGTGAGGATACGGAACAACGAGTGGACTCCTTGTTAGTGTCGTCTATGGAAAGATAGTGATCGGGTGCTTACCCCGGGTACTTGAGGTACCGCGGGTCGTGAATGACACGGAAGTTCCCCGGATCTAGTGGGTAAAGTGTGCAACCTCTGCAGAGTGTAAAAACTATTCGAATAGCCGTGTCCACGGTCAAGGACAGTTGGGTAACTGCTCTTGGGCTACGTCCACTTGTTTCAACTAGTGTGTGTGCGTGGGAAGAACTACTCGGGTCAAGTCAGAGGACTTGACATGATAGAGTTGGGTTGGTGCCCACTCCTTTTATGATGATGCCACTACTTGGGTCAAGTCAAAGGACTTGACATGATTGAGTCGGGTTGGTGCCCACTCTATCTATGTTGATATCTGTAAGCTATTCTTATGGTTACTTAAATTTCTCCTGATGCATGTCTTACAAGCTGATGAACATGTCATTGCACTCAAAAACTAGCTTTCCGCAAAAATTTACCTATATCATGCATTCTTGTACCTTGAACCAAAACATGGGTTGCTTGCGAGTACATTCAAAGTACTCATTGGCTTGCCACTGGTTATTTAATTGGCCAGGCATGGAAGAGCAGGAGTTCGAAGAAGAATTCTTTGAAGACGAACATGCGAACTAGGACGTTTCCCAGTCAGAATGCCTATAGGGTTAAGGCAGATGGCATGGGTTCTACTTATCGACGAAGATTTCCGCTGCTTGTGTTTCATTTGATGTTCAGCCCTCAGGGCTTTATCTATGTAAGACTTGACCATAATGGTCATAATTTGTGTAAGACAGTATGTATGGATGTAAGACTCTTGTTATTCAGCTTCTGTGTATTCAGTGAGCATTGATCTCTGGGATCACTGTACACGTGCATTTGGTGATCATGACTTATGAGTCGGGGTAACCCACAACCAGGAAGCCTAGGAGCTAGCCGGCTAGCACTCCGAACACGCATTTATCGGGGTTGAGCTTGATTTGGAACCGGCGCAGGTTCTCAAATGTTTCCTTGAGATCTTCCAGCAAGGTGCCGCGCTTCTCCGTCTTCACCACAATGTCGTCTATGTAGACGTGGGCATTTCTGCCGAGCTGCTTGAGGAGGCACTTCTGCATGCAATGCTGAAAAGTGCCACCGGCATTTCTTAGGCCGAATGTCATAGTCAGGTAGCAGAAGGCTCCGAATGGCGTGATGAAGGCGGTCTTCAGGCGGTCTGCCGGATCTAACTTTATCTGGTGGTATCCTGAGTAAGCATCCAAGAAACTCAACAGCTCGCATCCAGCCGTGGAGTCTATCACTTGATCAATCCTTGGCAGGGCAAATGGATCTTTGGGGCAGGCCTTGTTGAGGCTCGTGTAGTCGATGCACATGCGCCACTTGTTGTTCTTCTTCAGCACGAGAAAACTTTCATAATGAAGCCGGCTGCAAGAAGCCGGGCTATCTCTTCTCCTACAATCCTTCTTTTCTCCTCCGACAGTCGACGGAGGGGTTGTTTGACTAGTTTTGCGTCTTCTCGGACGTGTAGCTTGTGCTCGGCGAATTCCTTCAAAACGCCCGGCATGTTCTTGGGGGACCATGCAAAGATGTCCCGATTCTCATGGTGGAAATCGGCGAGCTCGCCTTCCTATTTGCTGTTTAGGTTTTCCCCGATGACGGCAAACCTTTCTGGGTGCTCGGCGCACTCGGAAGATTTCTTGTAATCGCCGGCTATGGTGATGATGCCCTTGGTGCTAGGCATCTTCATCTTGAGGTAAGCATAGTGGGGAACATCCATGAACCTGGCCAAGGCAGGTCAGCCAAGCAATGCATGGTAGGGGCTCTCCAGGTCCACTACTTCAAACCAGATCGCCTCTCGGCGGAAATGATCCTTGTCCCCAAAGAGTACATCAATCTTGATGTTGCCAATGGGGGCGCGGGACAGGCCAGGTACAATGCCATGGAACACAGTCCGAGTAGGCATGAGTTGCTTTGTCTTGACGTTCAACTTCTCTAGGGTGTCACGGTATAGGATGTTGATGCTGCTCCCACCGTCTATCAGCACGCGGGAGAAACGGGCGGCGCGTCTGTCCGTTGCAAGGGTGGCATCCAAAACCAACGCATAAGAGCCGGGAGATGGCATCACCTCTGGGTGGTCGGCCCGGCTCCAGCTGATAGGCTTTTCTGCCCAGTGCATGTGCTCGGCGGGGTTGGCAGATACCATGTTGACTTCCTGGTGCTCTCTGTGACGCCCGGATAATCATGCTACAGTAATCCCCCGCTAATCATGCCACGTCACCTCGGTTACTGTTGCTAATCTATCGTTAGGTCAAAAACCGGTCCAAAATTCAAATTCAAAGTTTGGTGAATAATAACAGTTTTCAAAAATTAAAACAAAAATGTTCGGAGTGAACCAAATATTGCATAGATAATTATGGGGGGAAAACCACACACGTATAAAATGTTTAAATACTATGAGATGAATAAAACAGTAGTAAAAATGATTATTTGAATAATTTTTATAATTAATAAAATGTCAAACTAAGTTATTTGGGGTCTAGACTTTTTGTGACTATAGACTAGGTTGTAATACTAATTTAGGTACTAAAAGTTTGTTTTACTAAAATAGAATACAACTACAATAAAGCAGGAAAGAAATAAAAAAAACAAAAACAGAAAAGTAAACAAACAAAAAAAAAAGAGAGCAGAACCCCCCCCCCCCCACTGGACCAGCTGGCCCAGCTGTTAGCCAGGCCGGCCCAACTGGCCCAACCGGCCACCCCACTCTCCCCCATAACCCCCACCCGGTGAGACCCCAAACCCTAACCGCACCCCATTCCCCCCCCCACGATCCCTTCTCCCCCACCGATCTGGATCGGGATCGATCCCCGTCAACCCCGCCCGTGACGCTCGCTCCCCGCGCCCCGACGTCGGCGCCCGTCCCCGGCGCTGCCCCGCCCCGCCACCGGACCTCCTTTGCGCCCATCCTCTCCCTCGCGCGGCGCCCGCCGGAAGCCGCGGCCTCGACCCGTCGCCGCCCGGAGCTCGACGCGCCTCCGCCTCCCCGCTGGAACTGCCTCCCCGTCTCCGTCGCGCGTCCCCGACTCCGCCTCAACCCCCGCTGCCACGTCCCTACGCCTCGCAGTGAGGCCCCGACCTCCACTCTTTCCCCTCCATCGTCGGCGCCGTCCGCGCGCACGCACGCGCGCTCACCGCGGCCCGCGCTCCCCCCTCGCTCCCCTCGGTGCACGGACGCACTCACCGCGCGGCGGCCGCGCCCGCCCGCCCGTGCTCTCGTTGCCCGCACCTCGGGCCTCCCCCGCTCGCACCCCGCTTGGCCCGCGCTCACCCCTGCTTCCCCTGCTCGGCTCCACCTCCAGCCGCGGCCAAACCCACGTCCCACGCCTGCCACCTCCACTCTCCGTTGCGCCCAACGCCAGCCTGGCCGCGCCGGCCTGCTCCACCGCGGCCTTGCGTGGCCCCGCTGCTCGCCGCGGCCTCCTTCCTCCCCCACACACGCTGCACCGCTCCGGCCGCGCCTCCACACGCGTGCCCGCGCCCTGCCGGCCTCACCCGCCTGCGCGCCGCCCTGGCCTCCTGCTCGCCCCGGCCATCCCTCTGCCGCCACCCCTGGCACTGGCCGCCGGCGCCGGTGTGCGCCGTGCGCGCCCAACGCCCTTCGGGCTCGCGCCCGTTCGGGTGCCTGCCCCGCTGCTCGCTCGAACCCAATTGGCCCCTGGGCCATTGACAAGTGGGGCCCCCACCCCCAAAACGTTTTATTTAAAAAAAAGAAGAAGAGGAATTAGGAATTAAAAAAATATATATATAGATAAATAATAAAAATAATTAAATAAATAATAATAATTAAATTATTTAATTAATTAAGGAATTAATTAAGTTAATTAATCATAATTAGATTAACCTAATTAACTAATTAGTTTAATTAAACAGTGATTAGCCTAAACATTCTATGACCAGTGGGTCCCACACGTCAGATTGACCAGTCAACACCCCTGTTGACTGCTGACGCCATGCTGACGTCATGCTGACGTCAGCAAACACTATTCTGGATAATGTTAATTTAAATAATTAATTAAAATCAGAAAATGATTTAAATCTTTAGAAAATCATATCTTTTAATCCGTAACTCGGATGAAAATACTTTCTACATGAAAGTTGCTCAGAACGACGAGACGAACCCGGATATGCAGCCCATTCGTCCGTCACGCATCCCTAGCATAGCAAACTCGCAACTTTCCCCCTCCGGTCCTCTGCCCGAAAACGCAAAACACCGGGGATACTTTCCCGGATGTCATCCCCCTTCCCCGGTATCACCTATTACCGCGTTAGGGCACCTCTAACGCCGTTACTTGTCATGTCATGCATCACTATGCATATGCTTGCTTAAATATTTATTGTTTCTCCCCCCTCTTCTCTCGATAGACACCGAGACCGACGCTGCTGCTACCCAGTACGACTACGGAGTTGACGACCCCTCTCTCTTGCCAGATCAACCAGGCAAGCCCCCTCTTTGATCACCAGATACCGCCTACTCTTCTCTATACTGCTTGCATTAGAGTAGTGTAGCATGTTACTGCTTCCCGTTAATCCTATACTGATGCATAGCCTGTCCTTGCTACTGCTGTTGTTACCTTTACCTGCAAACCTAATGCTTAGTATAGGGTGCTAGTTTATCATTAGTGGCCCTACATTCTTGTCCGTCTGCCATGCTATACTATCGGGCCGTGATCACTCAGGAGGTGATCACGGGTATATACTATATACTTTATACATGATACATGTGGTGACTAAAGACGGGTAGGCTCGTAGGAGCACCCGCGAGTGGATCTTTGAGGCGGAGCGACAGGGCAGGTTCCGACCACCTAGGAGAGAGGTGGGCCTGGCCCTGGTCGGTGTTCGCGGATACTTAACACGCTTAACGAGATCTGGGTATTTGATCTGAGTCTGGCCATTTGGTCTATACGCACTAACCATCTACGCGGGAGTAGTTATGGGTATCCCGGCGTCGTGGTATCAGCCGAAGCCTTCGTGACGTCAGCGACTGAGTGGCGCGCGCCGGATTGGACTGGAAGGCCACTAGGCTAGGTCTGCTTTCGGCCGCGTTCGCAACGTGCAGGTGTGCAAAGGGCGATGGGCCCAGACCCCTGCGCCATAGGGTTTAGACCGGCGTGCTGACCTCTCTGTTGTGCCTAGGTGGGGCTGCGACGTGTTGATCTTCCGAGGCCGGGCATGACCCAGGAAAGTGTGTCCGGCCAAATGGGATCGAGCGTGTTGGGGTATGTGGTGCACCCCTGCAGGGAAGTTTATCTATTCGAATAGCCGTGTCCCTCGGTAAAAGGACGACCCGGAGTTGTATCTTGACCTTATGACAACTAGAACCGGATACTTAATAAAACACACCCTTCCAAGTGCCAGATACAACCGGTGATCGCTCTCTCACAGGGCGACGAGGGGAGGATCATCGGTTAGGATTATGCTATGCGATGCTACTTGGAGGACTTCAGTCTACACTCTTCTACATGCTGCAAGACGGAGGCTGCCTGAAGCGTAGTCTTCGAAAGGATTAGTTATCCCCCTCTTATTCCGGCTTTCTGCAGTTCAGTCCACATATAATAGCCTTATCCCAATTGATACCGATGCATACATATGTAGTGTAGCTCCTTGCTTGCGAGTACTTTGGATGAGTACTCACGGTTGCTTTCTCCTTCCTTTCCCTCTATTCCTTCTACCTGGTTGTCGCAACCAGATGTTGGAGCCCAGGAGCCAGACAGCACCGTCGATGATGACTCCTACTACACCGGAGGTGCCTACTATTACGTGCTGCCCGCTGACGATGACCAGGAGTAGTTTAGGAGGATCCCAGGCAGGAGGCCTGCGCCTCTTTCGATCTGTATCCCAGTTTGTGTTAGCCTTCTTAAGGCAGACTTGTTTAACTTATGTCTGTACTCAGATATTGATGCTTCCGCTGACTCGTCTATGATCGAGCTCTTGTATTCGAGCCCTCGAGGCCCCTGGCTTGTAATATGATGCTTGTATGACTTATTTTATTTGTAGAGTTGTGTTGTGATATCTTCCCGTGAGTCCCTGATCTTGATCGTACACGTTTGCGTGTATGATTAGTGTACGATTAAATCGGGGGCGTCACAAGTTGGTATCAGAGCCGACTGCCTATAGGAATCCCCCTTCCACACTCCTTGGCCGAAGTCGAGTCTAGACATCACAAAACTTTTACTAACATGGCTGTGCGGCTTACGGGCCCACGTCGCCATTTGGGTGGTATTAGGATCTTTTACTCCTCGATCCTTACTCTGGGACTCTGATCTCTCTTCTGTTCGGGTTAAATGATTTTGCTAAAATCTAACTTTAGGTTCTCGAAAATACTTCCTCCCGGAGAGCCCCATTCAGTCCAGATGATCGCCTGTTGCACCAGAAGATTTCGTAGTTACTCTCTGCTACTCTTTCGAGACTTTGTGCCCATCACTTTTGCTATTCCCGACCACCGATAAATCCTTATGGGTAACTACTTACACTTGCCATTCATACGGTCATCCCCCATTGATCTTGTTATTACAAGATACCCCAAAGTCTTCTCTATTGTTCCGAGAATACTTTGTGCCTACTGCCTAGCAGTTCCTTGCCACATGAATACCCCTTCAATTAAATCCTCGCACTTGTCGAGTATCCACTCATCCCCAGTTGTTCATGTGTTTCGCAATGGTCTTCGAAATACTATTCGATCCTCCAAAAATCCTTAGTAGCTTATTGCTCTGCAATACTTGCCTGCTTGCATTATGGATGCTTTCCATATGTCTGGCGATATTCGTTAGTATCCTTAGGCATCGTCTTTTGATCCTATTGATTCAACTTGAGTGCGAATGCACGCAATCATCAGTTGATCCTTTTAAATTATCTTTCTGGCTCAGACGTTATTTTAAAACATGAGCTGGATCTCGACCAATCAAATTGCTGCCGATTGTACCCTTAAGGCTATTCAACTTATCCATCCCTGATCAGAGCATTGCTTCTGATCCCTTGTCTTGGAATTGATAATTCCTTTGCATTTGAGCCTTGAATTAGTCAGTTGTTTCTAAAGTCTGATCTCCTTGCATTGTTTCTCCCTCTGGTTGAGTACCGATGCTCACACCAGATCCCTTGAGGACCACCAGATCATTTGCGTGATTTTATCCGACAACGTCCTTCATATTCAATAAGTCAGTGAGCCTTTCCTCGGATACATAATACCTTTGGTAAATTGTATCCTCTGCTTTCTCAAACATGCTCTACTATCAAGCTGGTGTTATTTATTATTGAAATTTGTGGTATATACTCCTAAGATGCCCTGATGGGTTGAACATATGCCTTCTCTAAACTGTGTGAACTCGAAAGTTTTCACGAGTCATACTCTTCTGGTATTTTGCTAGATAAAATTTCTATACTACAGCTTCATCAAAAGCGAGAAGTAAAATGAAAGGTTATGCATGGAAGAATTGGGAGTCGACCTTGAGCCTTTGCGTTCATGCCCATGGACCCGATGTGAAACTTATCATCGAAGCTTCTTGTAAATGATATTAGTTCCCTTGGTATAAGTTCATCTTATATCTGGGAACCGGCCTTTTACAATCGTGGCTCCGACCATGTTCTCTTTTAAATACCATTTTTCGATGCAAGTGTAAGCACTTGTCTCATGTGGATCAGTACCTCGGTCCAACCTCTACTTTGATCCGTCTTCGAGTATTACCCCCCTGGTATCTCGAGATTATCTTGAAACTGCATAACTTCTTATGAGTTCTTCATCAAGTACTACATTCTCATTGATTACAGTTTTCATGGGCTCCGAGTTATTAAACACTCAAAGACACCGATAACTGAACCGAGTCTGCCCTACGGTTCAGCAACTCTTGATAATCTTCTTTAAGTCCGAGTTTGTACTCGATCATGTCATTCCTAGCCTGATCGGCTATATCATTATCGTGCTAAATTTTAAGTGTGCTACCTGGTCCTTAATCCCGGAGCACAACTTTCCATGATGAGCTAAGCTTACGTCGATCTTCCTCGTCATATCAATTCACCTTGAACAACAAGCTTGATTTCAAGTTTGTGCCCTACCCATGGTTCCAATAACCTTCCGCTTCATCATTCCTTTGATTTGATGTTGTCACTGATTGATTACATCTTGAAATCTCCTGACCAATGTGCCGTGAAGATCATCAACCTTATGAGGTCTTCCTGGATATCAATTGAATTCATGATGAGAAATACCATCCTTGCCCCCGATGAATTGTATTATCATCGGCCACTTTATTGCCTTCCCTCCAACACAAACTTATTCGTGTTTTGAGTTATACCTTGAGATCCTTGCTATACATCATTTGTTCTTCTTTACCTTGGAATGTTACCACCTTTTATGTCAAGAATGTCGTGGTAATTTTACCACCTCTTGAGGATTCTTGATATAGTAATATCTCTCGCCTTTTGCGTTCATCTCTTGGTCTCCGTATTGTTTCTAACTGGAATACCGACTAATGGTCTGTGTTGTGCAAATTCTAAACTTCTAGCAACCCTATTGCTTGAAGTTATTGGTCTACAGTTTCATTCTAAGTATATTGATTATTGAATCATCAATCAAACATTGATCGTGCTACCTAGTCCAGATTCCTGGTTGCACCCTTCTATCATTGTTCAGTAGTGTATGTTTCCCTCGAGCATACATCATTATGGCATTTGATCCGACAAATGTTATATCCTTGTACACATACTTGTGGAAATACATCTTTTTGGAAACCTCGAGGAATTTTCGCTGAGTTCATCAGCTACCACCTTATCACTTCATTGGTTTAAAGATGAGCTCCTATTTCGGAACTCGCTCCCATAGTACATTTCTCGAGAATCTTACAATGTCATCTCGTCAATTTGTTTTGCACCTTTTCTTCTCAGGCATCCTGAGTCTGAGGTATCCTGACACCAATCAGATCTAAATCTCGGTCGGATATGATGGATGGAACATATTTCCAAGAGTTATAACAGTGGTCTTTATATGACCCGGTAAGGTGATGTCACGCCTAGCACACCTGGCCGGAGGACCTATTTTTATAGTTTCCTTCTTGGCAAGGTTAGTCATTCTCCCGTGAGGAAATTGAAAGACTTATTCTATAAGTTGTTCCTGATGGGTCCTTTATGTATCCAAAATCTGACCTTTGCTTGAATACCATGTCAATGCTTCTTGAAGCATGTTTGTGGTACTCCGATTTTCAATAAGAGCATTGAAAGCGCAATGCTAAGTTTTCTTTAACCATTATCCAAACACCGTTGTATGGGTACTGTCATGAAATTTCTCTCCCCTTACTTAAAGGGTTTTCTACATGATATCCTACCACGGATATCATGCTCTGTTTGTCCTTGGGAAGGATATACCCCTGAAATATGTGTTTAAACACATTTTCCTTTCCATTCTTCTGTTAAATCTGATAATCATATTTTCCTTTCCATTGTTCTGTTTAACCTTCTTGAGGTTTATATGATCTAAGCAGTAATACGTCACTGCTTTTATAAGCACCTCGGCGTACAACTCTGTCAGTAAGACCCTGTTGAAATTGTCGGAAGCATTCCGGTCACCCCTGATGGACGAGAACTTTGCCTATTGGTCCGCCTCGTTTCAACGAGCAGCAAAATGGTTCTCTTCGTCCCTCGCCCTTGGTACCGACATTGTTGCCAACATAAATGATAGGCTACCCTCTGACATGTCTTGCTATCACGACCGTGCAAGATATCAACGCTTTACCTACTTGTAACCACATGGTGGGCCCATAACCCACAGTTACACAGGATCGAAACCTGACCCTCCTATACGCCCCCGATTTCCAAATTTAATTCCTCGCACTTGGCCTCGTTTGTGATTCACGAGCCACCTTCCGAGAAATCATCAATTCTGGTATTAATCACAATACCTAAACCGTTGCCTTGTTTCAGGAAACGAAGATTGTCTATCCGCTTGAAACTTCTTATGGTACCTTCTTACCTTGCTCTCGGTGTTTTTCATTTGTTCAACTCGAGAGATACTCTTATGATCATTCTTGGGATACCCCCGCCCAGATGACTTTCCCTTATACCATTCAATTGTCGTAAAGCTGCCCCGTTACCTATTAGTAAGTACGATGGAGATCCCGAAGAAAGGATGACAAATTGATCATGGTGACTTGAAGCAGTGAAATGCAGACATCAATGTAATGGATCGACCACTTCGAGAAGAGCAATCAAGACCGAGAAGATTCGTTAGAATTTCGTAACTAGACCTTACCCCTAGTCCCTCTCTTAAATCTCGGGACGAGATTTCTTGTAGTGGAGGAGAATTGTGACGCCCGGATAATCATGCTACAGTAATCCCCCGCTAATCATGCCACGTCACCTCGGTTACTGTTGCTAATCTATCGTTAGGTCAAAAACCGGTCCAAAATTCAAATTCAAAGTTTGGTGAATAATAACAGTTTTCAAAAATTAAAACAAAAATGTTCGGAGTGAACCAAATATTGCATAGATAATTATGGGGGGAAAACCACACACGTATAAAATGTTTAAATACTATGAGATGAATAAAACAGTAGTAAAAATGATTATTTGAATAACTTTTATAATTAATAAAATGTCAAACTAAGTTATTTGGGGTCTAGACTTTTTGTGACTATAGACTAGGTTGTAATACTAATTTAGGTACTAAAAGTTTGTTTTACTAAAATAGAATACAACTACAATAAAGCAGGAAAGAAATAAAAAAAAACAAAAACAGAAAAGTAAACAAACAAAAAAAAAGAGAGCAGAACCCCCCCCCACTGGACCAGCTGGCCCAGCTGTTAGCCAGGCCGGCCCAACTGGCCCAACCGGCCACCCCACTCCCCCCATAACCCCCACCCGGTGAGACCCCAAACCCTAACCGCACCCCATTCCCCCCCCCACGATCCCTTCTCCCCCACCGATCTGGATCGGGATCGATCCCCGTCAACCCGCCCGTGACGCTCGCTCCCCGCGCCCCGACGTCAGCGCCCGTCCCCGGCGCTGCCCCGCCCCGCCACCGGACCTCCTTCGCGCCCATCCTCTCCCTCGCGCGGCGCCCGCCGGAAGCCGCGGCCTCGACCCGTCGCCGCCCGGAGCTCGACGCGCCTCCGCCTCCCCGCTGGAACTGCCTCCCCGTCTCCGTCGCGCGTCCCCGACTCCGCCTCAACCCCCGCTGCCACGTCCCTACGCCTCGCAGTGAGGCCCCGACCTCCACTCTTTCCCCTCCATCGTCGGCGCCGTCCGCGCGCACGCACGCGCGCTCACCGCGGCCCACGCTCCCCCCTCGCTCCCATCGGCGCACGGACGCACTCACCGCGCGGTGGCCGCGCCCGCCCGCCCGTGCTCTCGTCGCCCGCACCTCGGGCCTCCCCCGCTCGCACCCCGCTTGGCCCGCGCTCACCCCTGCTTCCCCTGCTCGGCTCCGCCTCTAGCCGCGGCCAAACCCACGTCCCACGCCTGCCACCTCCACTCTCCGTTGCGCCCAACGCCAGCCTGGCCGCGCCGGCCTGCTCCACCGCGGCCTTGCGTGGCCCCGCTGCTCGCCGCGGCCTCCTTCCTCCCCCACACACGCTGCACCGCTCCGGCCGCGCCTCCACACGCGTGCCCGCGCCCTGCCGGCCTCACCCGCCTGCGCGCCGCCCTGGCCTCCTGCTCGCCCCGGCCATCCCTCCGCCGCCACCCCTGGCACTGGCCGCCGGCGCCGGTGTGCGCCGTGCGCGCCCAACGCCCTTCGGGCTCGCGCCCGTTCGGGTGCCTGCCCCGCTGCTCGCCCGAACCCAATTGGCCCCTGGGCCATTGACAAGTGGGGCCCCCACCCCCAAAACGTTTTATTTAAAAAAAAAGAAGAAGAGGAATTAGGAATTAAAAAAAATATATATAGATAAATAATAAAAATAATTAAATAAATAATAATAATTAAATTATTTAATTAATTAAGTAATTAATTAAGTTAATTAATCATAATTAGATTAACCTAATTAACTAATTAGTTTAATTAAACAGTGATTAGCCTAAACATTCTATGACCAGTGGGTCCCACACGTCAGATTGACCAGTCAACACCCCTGTTGACTGCTGACGCCATGCTGACGTCATGCTGACGTCAGCAAACACTATTCTGGATAATGTTAATTTAAATAATTAATTAAAATCAGAAAATGATTTAAATCTTTAGAAAATCATATCTTTTAATCCGTAACTCGGATGAAAATACTTTCTACATGAAAGTTGCTCAGAACGACGAGACGAACCCGGATACGCAGCCCATTCGTCCGTCACGCATCCCTAGCATAGCAAACTCGCAACTTTCCCCCTCCGATCCTCTGCCCGAAAACGCAAAACACCGGGGATACTTTCCCGGATGTCATCCCCCTTCCCCGGTATCACCTATTACCGCGTTAGGGCACCTCTAACGCCGTTACTTGTCATGTCATGCATCACTATGCATATGCTTGCTTAAATATTTATTGTTTCTCCCCCCTCTTCTCTCGATAGACACCGAGACCGACGCCGCTGCTACCCAGTACGACTACGGAGTTGACGACCCCTCTCTCTTGCCAGATCAACCAGGCAAGCCCCCTCTTTGATCACCAGATACCGCCTACTCTTCTCTATACTGCTTGCATTAGAGTAGTGTAGCATGTTACTGCTTCCCGTTAATCCTATACTGATGCATAGCCTGTCCTTGCTACTGCTGTTGTTACCTTTACCTGCAAACCTAATGCTTAGTATAGGGTGCTAGTTTATCATCAGTGGCCCTACATTCTTGTCCGTCTGCCATGCTATACTATCGGGCCGTGATCACTCAGGAGGTGATCACGGGTATATACTATATACTTTATACATGATACATGTGGTGACTAAAGACGGGTAGGCTCGTAGGAGCACCCGCGAGTGGATCTTTGAGGCGGAGCGACAGGGCAGGTTCCGACCACCTAGGAGAGAGGTGGGCCTGGCCCTGGTCGGTGTTCGCGGATACTTAACACGCTTAACGAGATCTGGGTATTTGATCTGAGTCTGGCCATTTGGTCTATACGCACTAACCATCTACGCGGGAGTAGTTATGGGTATCCCGGCGTCGTGGTATCAGCCGAAGCCTTCGTGACGTCAGCGACTGAGTGGCGCGCGCCGGATTGGACTGGAAGGCCACTAGGCTAGGTCTGCTTTCGGCCGCGTTCGCAACGTGCAGGTGTGCAAAGGGCGATGGGCCCACACCCCTGCGCCATAGGGTTTAGACCGGCGTGCTGACCTCTCTGTTGTGCCTAGGTGGGGCTGCGACGTGTTGATCTTCCGAGGCCGGGCATGACCCAGGAAAGTGTGTCCGGCCAAATGGGATCGAGCGTGTTGGGGTATGTGGTGCACCCCTGCAGGGAAGTTTATCTATTCGAATAGCCGTGTCCCTCGGTAAAAGGACGACCCGGAGTTGTATCTTGACCTTATGACAACTAGAACCGGATACTTAATAAAACACACCCTTCCAAGTGCCAGATACAACCGGTGATCGCTCTCTCACAGGGCGACGAGGGGAGGATCATCGGTTAGGATTATGCTATGCGATGCTACTTGGAGGACTTCAGTCTACACTCTTCTACATGCTGCAAGACGGAGGCTGCCTGAAGCGTAGTCTTCGAAAGGATTAGTTATCCCCCTCTTATTCCGGCTTTCTGCAGTTCAGTCCACATATAATAGCCTTATCCCAGTTGATACCGATGCATACATATGTAGTGTAGCTCCTTGCTTGCGAGTACTTTGGATGAGTACTCACGGTTGCTTTCTCCTTCCTTTCCCTCTATTCCTTCTACCTGGTTGTCGCAACCAGATGTTGGAGCCCAGGAGCCAGACAGCACCGTCGACGACGACTCCTACTACACCGGAGGTGCCTACTATTACGTGCTGCCCGCTGACGATGACCAGGAGTAGTTTAGGAGGATCCCAGGCAGGAGGCCTGCGCCTCTTTCGATCTGTATCCCAGTTTGTGTTAGCCTTCTTAAGGCAGACTTGTTTAACTTATGTCTGTACTCAGATATTGATGCTTCCGCTGACTCGTCTATGATCGAGCTCTTGTATTCGAGCCCTCGAGGCCCCTGGCTTGTAATATGATGCTTGTATGACTTATTTTATTTGTAGAGTTGTGTTGTGATATCTTCCCGTGAGTCCCTGATCTTGATCGTACACGTTTGCGTGTATGATTAGTGTATGATTAAATCGGGGGCGTCACACTCTCGGTGTCTGCTACGCCGGTCTTCGGGCTGGCTTGTAAAGACGACATAAGTGGCATGCTCGTCGGGGAACTCATCGTGCACAGCTCCGACTGCTGGCCGAGCGGTCGGCGGCTGCGGGGCCGGAGGCGGTGGACCAGCAGGCGGAGGCGGCGCGAGCCCTTCGCCTTTGGAGATTCGGGTGAGCCAGTGGCACTTCCGGGTTGTGTGGTTGGACGGCTTCGCGCCGCTGTGAAACTTGCATGGGGCGTCGAGAGTTTTCTCGTAGGAGAAGGCCGGCTGCCAAGCCGGCTTGCCGCCCCTCTGCTTCTTGGGTGCGGTCCGCCCTTCGGGCCACTCATCTTCGACTGTGGCCACCTGCCGACTGGTGGAGGGCGGCACGGGGCCCTTGCGCTTGTGGTCGTTCTGGTGTGGGCGTCGGCCGGAGTCCCCAGCCGGCATCTTGGGCGCCGGGTTGAGTACCTTCCCGGACGGGTCTACCCGGAGTTCAGTTTTCATTGAGGAGTCGGCGGTGGCGTACTTGTCCGCTATGTCCTGAAGCTCGTCGAGGGTAGTCGGCTCATCGCAGAGGAGCTTGTGCTTGAGGAGGGTGCCTTCTCGGCACCCAGCAGTGAAGTATTCTATGGCTTGCACCTCGTGCACCCCCTCGCAAGAGTTGCGGAGCTCGGCCCAACGCGTGAGGTAGTCGCGAGTGGACTCGGTGGGGCCTTGTACGCACAAGGAGAGCTGTCTGGGCTTGGGAGCCCGCTTGTAGGTGCTGGTGAAGTTGCGGACGAAGGCTTCTGTGAAGTCTAACCAGCTGTTGATGTTGTATGTCTTGAGCCTGTTGAGCCAGGTCCGCGCCATGCCCTGCAGCATGAGGGGCACGTACTTCACGGCAACGCGCCTGTTGCCGTTTGCTATGCTAACCGCTATGGAGTAGTCGATCAACCAATCTTCCGGCTTCACGGAGCCGTTGTACTTGGGTGTGTCTCTTGGGAGCGAGAACCCTTTGGGGAAAGGCTCGTCACGGATGCAGGGGACGAAGCAAGGCGGCCCGACATCATCTTCTTCTTGTAGCGCCAGGGATCACGCTAGGCGGTCGATCCGATGGCGGGCGTCGTTCTCGCCGACTCCTTCACGGCGACCTAGTCGGCCGCTGAGAGTCGGATGCGCAACAGGCAGTGGGGTGGGTTATCTCTCCCCATGGGGCCGAGGCGGAGGCGGGTTGCCCCGCCACTCCACGGCCCGGGGATGGCCTTCTGCGTCTCGCTCGATGGAGATCCGGGTTCGGCTTCGGCTGGCAGCCGGCTCTTTCTCGTGCCGCGTGCAGATTTTACCCGTAGTCGGCGTCCGGGACGTCGCGCCGTGTTCTTGGCGCGGGGGAGGGCTTTCCTCGCGGGCATCAGCTTCATGCTGCTGCGCGGCTGCATCGATTAGCTGCTGGATGCGTCTGGTCATGTGGGGGAGTTCTTCGACCCCCAGTCCGTCTAGCTCATCTACGGCCGCCTGGGCGGCGCGCGGGTTCTCGAGTGGAGTGGCGTAGACTGGGCGGTCGACTCCTAGCATGTCGGCAACGACAGCGCCGCGCTGTCTGACAACGCCGGCCCGGCTTGGCCCGCCTAGGGGCGGCATGCCAAAGGCGGCGCGGTCGGCTTCGCGCCGGTGGGCCTCAGTGAGGCATCTCATGGAAGCCAACATCTGGCTATCCGCAAGGAGGGCGAGGCGGCGAGCCTCCAGTGCTTCGGCGTCAGCATCGGACGGGAGGGGGATGGACAAGTTGTGGACCGCCGCATGCGGGGCGTTGTGGGGGCTCTCGCCAGAAGCGCCGCCGTGGCCGATGACCATCACCTCGGTGGTGACAGCCTCGCAGCCATCGGCCCGGGGAAGCGGGTCATCGTAGATCGTGATGTCGGTGGGGAAAGTATCGAGCGAGGCCGTGTCGGAGTCGACTGGCATCGGTTCGGTGGAGCCAACAGACTCCAAGTCCACAGCAGGCTCGCCGAAGACATGGAGCTGGCCGAGGAGGTCGGCGAGGCCGCTCACTGCGCAGGCGTTGGTGACGCCTTGCAGCGCGTCGTGGCAAGCGCCGTCGGGCATGCCGGGCTGGCTACGCTCGCTGGGGAGGAAGAGGGTTCCCATCCAGAACAGGTCTCCGGACGACGGTGCACCCGGCCCCACGGTGGGCGCCAAATGTCGGGTGGTAGGTGCGACATATGCCAATGGGTGGCTTATCATTGTGGGAGCCAGTAAGATGTCGCCGGTGCCTGGAAACAGGATGAGGCGAAGACATGCACGCCAGCGAATCTTACCCAGCTTCAGGGCTCTCCGTGGAGATAACACCCCTACTGCTGCTCTGCGGGGTCTATGCATGATCACTAGATGAACAAGTAGCTACACGATGCTCCTTGAGCTGTTTGGTGAGAAGAAGAAGAAGGGCACGGCTAGCTCTCCTCTCCCATCTATGTGGTGTCTAGAACTAGCTTGGATCCACCCCTTGCATGGGTGCCCCGGGGGGTTTATATAGGCCTACCCCCCGGGGGTACAATGGTAATCCGGCCGGGCGTGGGGCCCTGCCGTCTGTGTCTACGCTCGCCGGCCTCTGCGTCGGCTGCTGGGGCCCGCCGGCTGGTGGGTCCTGCCGGCTGCCGGCTCCTTGGTCGACAGGCAGGCCCCACTGTCAAGGGCCTTGTCGGTGGCTGGTTATTGTTGCCTCAATCCTGGTGACGAGGGCTTCGCCGGGGTGGGCGTGGCTACAGTGCCGCTGCTCGGCGAGCGACCACTGTAGCCTGACCGCGTCTTGTCTTCTTAATGGGGTGTCTCTTTCGAGGGAGGGGGCAGGCCGGCTATAGGGAGCCGGCCCTGGCTTGGGCTGACTGGGGGAGGCCTGGCCGCCTTCGGGTGTCTCTCTGCCCAAAGGGTCCCACCGCCTGTGGGCCGTGCTGACGACCCGTCGTGGATAACATCAGGGTCAACATGGCAACAGTGCTGCGCCGGACGGGTCATGGCCTCCCCGTACCGCGCTCTGTGCCAGGCATGCCCCGGGATTCAGGGGCGGCGGGCTTTACTGTAGCCACGCCCCGTCACATCGCCGTTATGTGGAGGCAGACTTCAAGGGTATGATCTTGACCGCTTTGTGGGAGCCGGCCTCTTGGAGTCGGCCTTCTTGCGGCCGGCCTCTTGGATCTGGCCCTCCCACGGCTTTCTTCATGAGGGCCAGAGCCGGGCCGCCTTCCGATAACCGGCCTAGGAAACAGCCGGCAAGGGGAAGGCGGCCCCACGTCTTGGACTCTTGATGGCCGTATCGGCTTATAATTTTTTCAGAAGGGCCAGGGGGAGCCGGCTAGGCTACCCGTGGTCCTTTACTCCGACAGGAACCCCTTGAAAGTTCGCTTTGAATAAAACTCCTCCAGCAAGGCCTGATCTTGGATTTACCATTTGCCTACCTACCACCATATACCTTCCCTTGGGTTCTGCAGACTCAAGGTTCATCTTATTTTAAACCCCCCCGGGCCAGTGCTCCTCTGAGTGTTGGTCCGAACCGAGCTGCCTGCGGGGCCACCTCGGGGAAACTTGAGGGTTGGTTTTACTCGTAGCTAGTCTCATCCGGTGTTGCCCTGAGAACGAGATATGTGCAACTCCTATCGGAATCTGTCGGCACATCGGGTGGCTTTGCTGGTCTTGTTTACCATTGTCGAAATGTCTTGTAACTGGGATTCCGAGTCTGATCGGGTCTTCCTGGGAGAAGGAATATCCTTCGTTGACAGTGAGAGCTTGTGATGGGCTAAGTTGGGACACCCCTGCAGGGTTTTGAACTTTCGAAAGCCGTGCCCGCAGTTATGGGCAGATGGGAATTTGTTAATGTCCGGTTGTAGAAAACTTGACACTTAACTTATTTAAAATGCATCTACCGCATGTGTAGCCGTGATGGTCTCTTTCCGGCGGAGTCCGGGAAGTGAACACGGTTCCTATGTTATGCGTGAACGTAAGTAGTTTTAGGATCACTTCTTGATCATTTCTAGTTCACGACCGTTGCTTTGCTTCTCTTCTCGCTCTTATTTGCATAACTTAGCCACCATATATGCTAGTGCTTGTTGCAGCTCCACCTCACTACCTTTCCTACCCATAGGCTTAAATAGTCTTGATCGCGAGGGTGTGAGATTGCTGAGTCCCTGTGACTCACAGATTACTTCAAACAGTTGCAGGTGCCGATGATACTGTGCAGGTGACGCAACCGAGCTCAAGGCGGAGCTTGATGAAGACCGTGTTCATTGTGTTGTTTCGTTTCCAGTTGATCAGTAGTGGAGCCCAGTCGGGGCGATCGGGGATCCATTGCATTAGGGGTGGTCTTTCTTTATTTGGTTCGGTAATCGGACCTTGATTGGATCTGGTTGATGTAATGCTATATTTATGTATTTTGTGAAGTGGCGATTGTAAGCCAAGTCTTTACCTCTTTCTTATTCAGTACACGGGATGTGTAAAGATTACCCCTCTTGCGACATGCCCACTATGCGGTTATGCCTCTAAGTCGTGCTCTGACACGTGGGAGATATAGCCGCATCGTGGGTGTCACACGTGGGAGGTCGGCCCATGAACGGACGGTTCCAACACTAGACCGTTTATGGCCATAATGCGGTCTGTTTGGCCCATGTTTGGCCAATCGATCATACGACCCGTATAAGGCCCATTGATGATACGGCCCACAGAAGGCCCATTGTTTCTACGGCTCGTAGAAGGCCCTCTGTTTGTATGGCCAGTAGGAGGCCCATTGTCACTACAGTAAATATTAGCCCATGGTTATTGTGGCCTAGTTTTAAAAAATAGGGTATTGCAGCCACTAGCTAACCGCGGAAAACGAATTGCAATGACTACAAGCAAACAAATAAACAAGACAACAAGGAAATAAATAAGCAAGCAACTAACGCTAGGCTATCACGGCTATTACACATATTACATCCAATGGGCATCAAAGTTTGCCACTAGTGCAAATATAGGGAACAAAGCAGCATATCATATACACTGGTTGTCAAAGTTGGCGACCAGCGCAAATAAACGCCGCAGCAAAACAAATCCAAAACTGAAACCACTTCAGAACATCTCAAGAAACAATATCCTGGGTACCCATAATGTTAGCAAGATGCTTAGCAAGCTTATTAACTTTCTCTTGTTTGGTGCTTAAATCCTCCAGCGCTTGCTGTTGCACCAAAAAATATGCATCTGAATTCTGTAGGGACTTCCTCAGTCCTTCAGCTTCCTGTCGCAGCACATCTGATCGATGTCTTTCAACTTGAAGTTGAGACTCAAGAAGACGAACTAATTTAGGCAGCGAGTTCAAAGAGCTTGTGCCAGCAGTAGTGTCCAGTAACTCGAACTCTACATCAAGACAGGACTTTTGGATTCCCTCACTGTCGTCAAGATAGTTTTTATAAGCTTTCTTGGAGACCAATAGGGATGTCTCACTATCTTGAACCTTATCTGCATTACTTCCTTTACCATTGGATAACGCGGTACTGTTCTCCAATATTTTGTCCACATTCTAAAGGAGAAACAAGCAGACACATCATATGTTTACCATGTTGTATATGAAACTCATTTTGGTAAATGAGTTCTGTAGTAAAGTGGACAGGATAACAACATGAAACAAACATATATCTATGTACCATGGTCACTTTATGGTCTATATCATTCTATTTTTTGTTGCCAAATCAAGATAGAGACACCGTTCAAATAATATTTGTCCAGGACAAAGCAGAATAGAGAGAATATAAGTGCGGGTAACTATAGAGCAATAACAACACTTGTAATGTGCATGACATGAGAACATAACTGTTTATTCAATTGAAACTGAAATCAACATAGAGCAGGTTACAACAGCAAACCAGTTAAAGAAACATGTTTAAAAAAAGACCTGTTGCACCATTGGAGTTTCAATTCCAGCCTTCAAATTTGAAAATAGTTGGTATGAGTAAATACAGTAATGCAAGAGCAAAGGAGTATGAACCATAGCTACAGAACCTGACCTGAGAACAAATCTTCTTCTCCTTTAAGTGTTTAGTTAGGATTCGGAGTGGTGGTCCTCATGCTTTGGGCACTGCAGTTCCCTTACTAACTGCTTGTGTTTGGGTGCTCTGTGGTGGAGTCGGTGCTGTGTCAACTGTAATTGGGTTACTATCTGCCGGGATTGGGGTTAGAAAGGGTGTAGCTGGTTCTCTGTCCAACTGGGTAGGGGTACAATCTGCGAGAGTCTGGGTTATGTGTGGTGGATCTGGTCCTTGGGCAAGTACAACCGTGGTTCTATCTGCAACAACTGGTAGCACTATCTTTTCTGAAGACCGTGTTGTTACTCCCTTAGATACTGCCATCACGCTCTCCAATTCAAATGGTTGATAAAACAAGAAAAGTAATTGAAAGTATAGACATTGTATGATAGACAGGTGCAATGGATAGTGGGGGATAAAAGAGGGCATGAAATAATTCATATTTATGTTGTCTAACCAAACAGGATAGCATGACACAATTTCATATATATGATGGCTAACTAAACAGGATAGCATGACACAATTTCACATTATGATGGCTAACTAAAAAAGATGGAAAGACATAGTTCAAAATATAAGACTATGTAAACCGGATGACATGACATAACTATATAATGTGTTTATTAAATAGGTTGGCATGCCATAATTCACATACATTCACGGATAGAATGCCATAATTCAAAATATGATGACTGTAAACACTAAATAGGATGAGATAATATAACTATATGATGTCTTTATTAAATGGGTTGCCATGCCATAATTCAGATAGATGATGTGTATGTACTATGTAAACATGATGGCATGATATAATTCAAATATATGATTTATATAGTAACCAAGTAAGCAGATGGAAATCCATATATGATGTAAAAACTAAGAAATGCAAGACAACATGCATGACATGGGTAATATAACCCTTCCAAGTTTGAGCATAGACCTCAGGGGGGAAATAGGACTGGTCATCAGTCTCTGAATCCTCCTCTGAGGAGCTCTCTGTACCAGCAAGATGTCTACTTTAGCAGGTAGCATTGTCTGCTCTGAATACCTTGTTTTCACTCCAGATATTTCCATCACCGCTTCAAATGGCTGATGCACAGGAAGAGTAGTTGAATATACAAACGTTGTCGACAAATGGAACACATAATACAAAAAAATGATAGCATGATATAATTCACATACATGATGATTGGCTAAACAACATGGCATTGCATAATTCACATATATAAGGCCTTTGCAACAAGATAGCATTGTATAATTCACATATATAATGTCTTGCAACAAGATGGCAATGCATAATTCACATATATGGTAATTAGACACTGAACAGGTGGCATTCACACAAAACATGTCTAAACTATTCAAATGACATAGCAATGTGAGATACCATACGCACAATATGAGCAACATAACCCTGCCAAGTTAGAGCATACACCTCGGGGGGGGGGGATAGGACTGGTCATCTGTCCCTGAATCCCCCTGTGAGGAGCTATCCGTAACTAGTGAGATATGCGCTTCGTCAGAAAGCATAGTCTGCTCTGAAAACCTTGTTTTCACTCCAGAATTTGCCATCACCATGTCAAATGGCTGATGCACACGAAGAGCAATTGAATGTACTAACATTGTTGGCAAATGTAATGTGTAACGGAAAAAAGGATGGCCTGATATAATTTACATATAAGATGACGTGCTAAGCAGGATGGCATTGCAAAATTCACATATATGATGCCTGGCTAAACAAGATGGCGTTGCATAATTCACATAAACGATGAATAAACTAAATAGTTGGCATTCGCACAAAGGATGTCTAAACTAAGCAGATGACATATTTGATGTATAAAGTAAGCAATGCAAGACACCATATGCATGATATCACCAACATCAGCATGCCAAGTTAGAGCGAAGACCTCAGGGGGTAAATAGGAGTTGTCTTCTCCTTCTGAATCCCCCTCAGAACAGATATCTTCCTCTCGATTACAATTCGAAATGCATGGAGGGGAGCTGCCTTTGCGCCTACCATGGAGCGACGTCTGCATGAAATTTTATTGCGACGCAAGGCTCATCTCTTTTGCTCTACATGTTCAGTTCCATTGTTTACAATAACTGTCATGCATAGGAATAAAACATAGTGAGATTATGTAAAGAGTGCATGAAGAAATCTAGAGTGATGGTAGCAACCTGTGGATAGACCCAAAACCAATAATAACAGGCAGATAATGGCTTCAGTTAAAAATTATAGATAATGGCATCTTTACTGTTTGTTTCCCACCCAACATGAAACTCATAGTAGACACCGAAGATTAACCACATAGTAGATAGATACTATTGATAGCGGCCCCGATATGTACCCCGCAACCATTTAAAAACTCAAGTTTGACCAATAGTTTGGAGCTGACTCAGAGTCTAATTGGTGAACAGGACGATAAAGTAGCATGTAATATTAAGCGATGCATAACGTAAGCAGACACGAAAGAGTGGGACCTCTCGTTCGGACCCGTGTAGTCCTCGAGGTCATCTGCTTGGTTGATGATGGTAATGTAGTTTTCATGGCTGCCAGCGGCGGGGAAGAAGATCTGAGGTGGCGAAAGACAGTCTGGAGGCCGGATCCCTATTATCCTGGACTCTTCTATCGTTGGAGCAGCTGAGCTGGGGTGGACGATGGTGCAACAGGAGCGTGACAAACCACGCAAGGTTTTCTTTCACAACTATCTGTAAGAGAAGTAATTCTGTAAGGGCTCGTTTGAATTAGAGGATTCCAACAATGCAGGGATAGGAAATAGACAGGAATATGATAGGAATGCACGTGCAAAACAGAGAATTTAAAAACACAGGATTTCTGCCAATCTGGGTGTTTGATTCACAACAATTGGAAGATCACAGGATGCAAAGAAGCATGGTGAGATTAAGTCAAACCACAAGAAAATGTACGGTTATAATGCTATTATGCTATTATCTCTTAGTATTGTGCTTCATAAATAGGAATTTGAAAAGGAGGACAAGTGAAAATTAAAATTCCTACGTTTTTTCTTTCAAGGAGACACTAAAGGAACAAATCCATGTGCTCAGTGGACAACATATATAACATGTAGAGTAAAAAAGAGATGCAACAAGTGTACAACCTCTTTCGCGAAGCCATGTCGACCTCAGCGTGATTGGGTTGGCCGGTGAGGATGCTCTGGCTGACTTTGCTGTCGGGGGAGGGGGAGAAGATCTTAGGCGTCTGGAGATGGAGCCCGAGGTACTGCTCCGCTCTGATGGAGGGTTTCGTCGTTGGAGTAGCTCCGGTGAGTTGTACGACGCCGAGGCTGAAGCAGGACAAGAGAGACAACGAACAATGTTAACCTGAGTGGAATTCTAATAGCATCTCCAATACACGACATAAAATACATAACCACAAAGTGCTAGATGTGAAATACATCAGCCGCTCATCTCTGAAACTGTCGAAACTGAACTTAACTGTCGAAACTGAATTTTGCTGCCGAAACTGAACGCACTAGCAAGGTGAGGCTACACGTCGGTCAACTGACTTTTTCATCTCTGGTCAGTCGATTTTGCAGCCGTTGGATACAAAATCAAGGGCCTGCGGTTCATCTTCAACCTCCACCCCCCCTGAGCCGCCAGCCACCACCGACCAAACAGCAGTCCCCCGCCAACCACGGCTGGCGGTGCGCCGCCCCGCCCGCCCCGAAAACACTCCCCACCGCTGGTCCGCTGCCTCCTCGGCCATCCCTCTAGCCCCCCCCCGTGCTGAGCTTTTTCTCGGGCGATCCCCACGCCACCGCCCCGCCACTGCCGGCGACCACCGCCCCCATCCTGAACCCTAAGATAGATAGTGGGATACCTCTCCGGCGAGCCCCCCTCCCCACCGTGGCTGGTTCTTCCTTCACCCCGGCGAGCCCCCCACCCCCTGAAAATCGACTGACCCGAAAGTCGATTCAGTCGACTGAAGTGTAGCTAAATTGGAGCAGCATCGCAAGCAAGAGCAAGAGTGAGAGCAGCAGCGCGAGCAAGAGCAATAGCAAGAGCAAACCAGGCTGGGGACCGAGAGCAAGAGTAGAGCAGTAGCGCGAGCGAGAGCTAAAGCAGCAGCAGCTCCTACTGATGTGGACGTCGCCGCCGAGGGAGCGATGCCGTGGAGGAAGTGGCCGGCGACACCGCCGTGGATGGAGTCACGCCGTGTCGGCTCGGGACCGAGCGCTGGCAGCACCGTGAGATCGAATCAAGAAGAAAATGCGGCGATTAGTGTACAACCTCTTTGGTGGCGCTGATTAGGCCGCAGCTTCATCCGAGGAAACAATGATGATGATGCTATTCCGGTGGTGCAGGTGAAGACGGCGGTGTGGGAATGGAGGTGGCGCGAAAGACAAGGGGAACATCGGGGCAGCTCCTTGGAGGTGGAGGAAAGGGTGACTGAACCGGCGGGACGATGAGATCGATGACGAATCCTCATCTGGTACGGTGGATGAGGGACGTCGAGGTGTTGCTGTGGACGACGTCATTGGGGAAGAGGCTCCGGCTGGGTGGCGGACGGAGCAGGGTGTGGGGTTTCGTCGCGGGTTTTCGCGGCCTTGGTGTACGAATGGGTGGGCGGATGGGATGGCAGTGGGGAACCATGGCTTAGAGACGCACTTGTCCGAAATGTGGGGTAAGTTACGGAATTATGCCCACCGATTTGAGGCAGTTCTTTCGGTTCAGGGGTACCACGGGCATTTCGCGTGCCGGGATTTCACAGGAGGTGGTAGTTTTTGCGCGCGTTGTAATTTCAGAATAGCAAGGCGCGGGTTGAGATGGAGGGAGTTGTCGGAGCACAACGAGACAAAGATATATCTTAAATATTTCGGGGTAACAAGGCGCGGGTTGAAATTTCCGGACAAGCCTAACGTGTACTGTACCAAATCAATGCACACTACAAATGTCATTCAAAACTTTGAATTCATGTTATGTTCAATTAAGATATTTCGCTACTTGTATAATGCATGCAACCTACTACGCAATGAACGTTTTAGTGCATTCCAAACGCATATACTACCGATTCAATATGAACTAAATTTGAATTTGTTTCTGTATTTGAATAAGATCTACAGTAATGATTGTTGTGAAGTCAAAGCATTTGAATTCGTTTCTCTGTTTTAATAAGATCTACAATCATCATTATTGACAAGTTAAACCATTGTTTGTGTATTATCTTCACAGCACACCACATGATTAGTCTTGAGTTACATATGAACTATGTGTACTATATGAACTCGAACTAGATTTTTTGAATCCACTTTATTTTGATTTCAAGTCACATTACATTTCTAGCTCTAGCTAGATCTTCATAATCTAAACCATGTCTCATATGTATAATGTGTTTATCACATTATGTATGGTGCCCCGGCCCCTACGCCTACAAGTATTTAGATGTGAGTTGCAAACACCACACATTACCACAAATTCAAATAAAATGTGAGAATGTTTGATATATAGTATTGTTTAGATTGTTTGATATTTAGTTGTAAGCTGCAAACGCCACACATTATCACAAATTCAAATAAAATGTGAGATTGTTTGATGTATAGTATGGTTTAGATTGTTTGGCATTAAGCTGTGAGTTGCAAACGCCATGCATTATCACATTATGGTATAACATGTGCACAACACGCGTATCACCGCTACATTCATGCATGCAATGTTTAAAACAGTAATTCAAGTATATGAATCCACTTTCATATGAAATTATGATCTTTTGTTAGTCTCTTACACCCACACAATCCTCTAACCTTTGTAGCTACCACTAACTTTCTCTTGTGCATGCACACGCCCTCCTCGCCCTCCCCCTCCCTCGACATTCTATACACTGGGCACATTCATTTTTTTCTTTAGGTCATTCTCCCAGAGTCTCCACATCTCCTTTCCAACACACACCGATCGATAAACGTCTCCAGCAATGCCTGCCTACAACATACACACACACCTTCAATCTCCGCCTTTATGTGTCCTTGCCTCGTGTCTCTCACACGGTCGGACACACGTGTAAACTCTCACCTCTCTTTTCATCGATCTCACAACCGCACACTCCTCCCCGTATCTAGCTAGTAGTTGGGCCTCTCGCACCACCTCCTAGCTCTATTCTCTCTGTCTATCCATCTCGTTGGGCCTTATTTGCCTCTAACAAATGGACATACACCGACCGATCTCTCGCTATACATATAGCTAGCTAGGTCCTTATAACTCGTTTTTACCCACACGTCAATCGATCTACCTCATTAGTTGTGTCTCTCCCTTCCTCCGACAAATAACAATTGATCTACCAATCTAGTTAGGTTTTCTTACCAAACACATGGTTCCCCTTGATCATCCATGGATGCGTCCCGACAGATCTATCACGCACAGGCACACGCAGAAACACATCCCCACTCTTATTGATAACATTGCAGTTCCAACCTCAGTTTGTCTAGTAGGCCTCTCCCACCATCTTTGAGAAGCAACTCCATCACCCATCCAGCACTCTACCCCTCTCTCTCTCCTCTCTCTCTCTCTCTGTCCCATCATATTTCCTATCGTTCAGTTATGAATGGATGTCGACCGATCTCCCTCAAGACATAGCTGGGTCTCTCCTCCTCAACACATATACGAGTCGTTCTACCTCTATAGTCAGGCATCTGCCTACCCTCCCCCCACCCCCTCCCCCCCACACACACCGATACATCGAGCGCTCTAGTCATGTCTCCCTGCCACACACAAACTTGACATGTGCCCTCTAACGTTCCGTTAGGCCAGTCGCCGTATATCTTTGACTTGCACACACACACACACACACACACACACACAATTTCGATGCCTATGTTCATCGATCTCGCACCCACCCACTTGATCCTCTCTTCGACTCTATCGATAGCTATGACCCCTCCCTCTCTTCTCGTGGATTGCCCGACCCTCTATGTATGATATGGATAGGCCTCCATTTCACACACATTAAATGCAAATTTTTGTTTGAGATGTCATCGACACATATTCCCACAAATAATTCATGAAATCAACCCCCACCCCACCCCCACCCCAAAACAAAAAACACTCACGAACGCGGTTTGTATCTCTCACACACACCCACGTAGGTGGGGGACGTGCACGAAGAGAAGAGGTGCATGCACAGCGCACATACTCCCGTCTCTTTGCCAACCACACCCGCGCGGGTACACTGTGGAGCTCATTTCTGTAGGAAAAAGGCAGCCCACGTGGTAATTTGGCACGTGTACTAGTTGTCCACTTGGTGGAGGGAGGATCGTCTACCACGGGTGAACAAACAAATTGCGACTTGACGTGTTATGTTAAAAAAAGAGGCAAACCATGTGGGGCCTCCCTTAGAGGCAAGGCTCTATACATTGGAGTACTTTTGATGTGTCCCGTCAACTCGCAGAACGAGGAGAAGCTTGCTTAGTACGCCGTCTCCCCGTTCCTAAATATAAGTCTTTGTAGAGATTTCACCATGAACCACATGCAGATGTATATAGATGCATTTTAAGTGTAGATTCGTTCATTTTGTTCCGTATGTAGTGGAATCTCTACAAAGACTTATCTACTAGTAATGGCTAGCCCCCACTACCAGGAATTCTCTGTCCTCTCCTTGAGCCACATCATCAAAATTGATGTAGCCGTTAGATGAAGTAAATCAGTCCATAATAGCCGTCTGATCCAGACATTGAGAGGCTTCGCACTAAGCCACATGCAAGCATGCAGAAATACCGTGGCACATGCATGTGACTGGGTTTTAAATCGCATCAATATGTCTGCATGCAAGCATGCACCGGTAGCATGCATGTAAGTGAGCTTTTCAGTCCCATTAACATGTCAAAAAGAAAAATTGTAACATCCCAAATTTTCAATTTGGAATGTTATACATTAGATCATCTATGCATAACATATTTTATTTTGCATTTTGGTTGATCCTAGAAATTTCTACGCAATTCAAGGACCCACGGAGAGAGTTGGGGATTTCGTTATTTTCATATTTGAGTTTTCTCAAATTTTGAGAATAGGATCATTTGATTTTATTTATTTTATCATCAATTATTTCTATTACAAAAACATGAGAGAGGGAATAAAATGACTTTCCCAAAATAAAGAAATATTGAGGATTTATAATAAAATCAAATAAGATTTTATTTCAGAGTTTTTTGTTATTTTATTTGAATTTAGGAAAAATGTGTGTTTTTCAAAATTGCATTTAGGTCCCAAATAAATGTTCACCTTGTGCGGCTTGATTTTAAAAGCCCGTGAAAATTTATTTCGGAATTTTTGGAGTCCGTTTAGTATTTCTTTTTATTTTTTCTTCTGCGCGTAATTATTTTAAAAAAAAGAAAAAAAATGCGCGCACCGACCTAGGGGCCGTGTCCGACCCGGACTCCCGGCCTGCTAGGCTTTATAAGCCAGCCCACCCCAGGCCAAACCCTAGCCGCCAGCCCCGCCTCGAGCCCCGTGCCCCGCCGCCACCCGAGCCGCCGCGCCGCCCCGCCGTGCCGTCCCGCCGCGCCGCCACACGCCGCCCGAGGTCCGCCGCCGCCTCGATTTCCGCGCCGGTTTTTTTAATTTTTTTTCGAAAAACTGTTCGGTTTTTCCGTCGATTTACCGTCGGTTTTTTTAGTTTTGGTTTTTTTAAATAGATCGGTTTTTCCGGTTTATTTAATTTAGCGAGCGTTCGTCGTTTTTTTTTCTCGGATTAAATCCACGATTTTTCCTGATCCGATTTTTGTTTTAGTATAACTTTTCGCTCGTTTATCGGAATCAGGCGATTCAAGCGCCTGGAGTTTCGTCTCAAAACCCTCTATCCGTTTAACCAACTTGAACAAGATTTTGATACTGTAAAAATTGCCCTAGATCCAGATTAGTAGAACGAAGTTGTTTTCTTTCGCCGTTTGACTTTCGTTGCTTCGTTTGATTTGATTCTTTTTGCAAACTGGAGTTCTTAAGTTGAACCTTCTGGTTAGATCTCTTATTGGAGTTTTACCTGTGCATTAGATGAGGACTTATTGTATGCTTGTTTGTTTGTCTGCGGTAGAATACCCGGAGTGCGCCGCTTGTTATTTCGAATCGCTAGGTTTCCCGGATCATCAGCAAGGCAAGTAACACTTTGATCATACCTTTTCTACTACCCAGTTTTTTTTGCATTAGATCAAATCCTCACACATTGCATGATTAGGATCTAATTAAATTGTGGGATGGAAAGTAGTTGAGGTAGTACCTATTACCTGTTTATTATCAAACCTTCGGGAGTTACTTCCGCGTTTGCTTATTTTGCCATGCTATGCTAGTAGACGTGGATTGGGTGAGTGATATCCATGACAGATATGAGTTTTTTTAATTAATGGTTTATCTAAGGTGGCAACTTAAAGACACATCTGGGTGGATTGAGGCACCTAGGTATTCCAGGACTTGCCTGTTCTCTTTTGGACCGCCACCCAGGCTCAAAGGGATCATGAGATTTTTCATGCTAGAAACTTCCGTGTGCAGCCACAAGCTATTATGGGCTCTAGCATAGTTGACTAAGTCATGCGAACTCTTACAGTGGTAGACTAGCAGATGTAGGGCATGTAGGTGGTACGGTCTACCCGATCGTAAGGTGCTAGCGCTTCTGAAAGACTATGTCTTGGTCATCTATCTTCTCAAACACCTTGTAGTGCGAGAAACCAAACGGAGGCGATCGAGTCTTGTGGGGAAAAGTGCGCAAACCTCTGCAGAGTGTAATAAACTAATCATGGTTAGCCGTGTCCCCGGTTATGGACATTCTTGAGCATCTAGTACTTGGATTATCTTGTGAATCTCAACATGTTACCCTAAATTAATTTTGTTGGGCTTTGTTTAACGATGATGTTTAATTGGGATTGAGAATGCTGTCAACCATTCTCAATGTTTAACAACTACCATGATAGTAATTAAATTTATTCCTTTGAAGTAGGGAAAAACTGGCTTTACGCAAAACTATAACCATAGAGCTTTCCACCAGCCAAATATGCATATAGTATAGTGTTTCATTCCATTACTCTCTATGTGTTACCTTGCCAGCATATTCCATGTGCTGACCCGTTTCGGGCTGCAACGTTAATGTTCCAGACTTTTCAGACGACGATTAAGGAGTTTTTAGGTCGTGGTTCTATACTGAGTGATGCCGTTGGAGTTGATGGACTCACTTATCTTCCAAGCCTTCCGCTGTTATCGTTATTAGATGGCCTTAAGCCATATTAATTGTAATAAGTTCTCTATTGAGACCCTCGATGTAATAAGTGTGTGATTGCTACTCTGTTATAAATCCTCCGAGTACTGTGTGGTGTCAGCATTACTGATCCAGGGATGACACCGGAGCACAGAGATCAGACTGTTTGAGGTCTGGTCGCTACAGAGATGGTATCAGAGCACACACTGACTGTAGGACACGACCACTAAGCTAAAGACCTAGATCAATATTCACTCTCTTCTCTTCTGACCTCTTATCTTTTCTACTCTTTACGATGGCAGATCCAAGGAACAAGTTCACGCAACCGGATGAAGATACACCCTTTGGACGTCACTTGAAGGAAGTCACTAGATACCTGAACATAGGAGTACCAAGCTTCACCGGAACCTACAACGCCACTTTACCTGAAGAAGAGTGCTGGATGATTCAAGTTCAAGTTCCAGGAAGGACGTTCATGCCAGTCACTGAGCCCATAGAGTTTTCTTTTGATGCACCAACTTGGAATCTAGGAAAGAGCATGGCCGCACATCGCCATGGGACGCATTGGAGAAGTCTACCGCAAGGATCTCAAGGATACTATCTACCAGATTTGTGGGCGCCGAGATGAACACTGGGAGATGATCAGCACCAGGAAGGATAGATCAATCGCAGCTTTTATCCAGGAGTTAAACCAGCACATTCGACGACAGGAGAACCAGATGTGTGCCGACATGATAGATCTGAAGAAGGCTAAGACTAGAATCAAGGAACTGGAGGAGGAACTCAAGGCTACACGTGAAGATTATGAAGAAGAAATTGAAGTATTGGTGGAGAAGAATGACGACCTGATCAAGAAGATTGGAATATTTATGGGAGGCCCTACGCCAGTAGAGGAAGACGAAGAACCCAAGGAGATTAGCCCGGAAGACTACATCATCATCGACGACACCGACTCGGACCCAGATGAAAGCGATGATGACCATGTTGATGAAGCTGGAGCAGATATCATGGAATCTGCAACCGAAGAATATTTCTAGTAGACCACCTCATCAGTAGTAGTAGTCCACCATGTAAATATAGTAGTCCGAGCACTTTTTGCAATAGTTAGATCGATTGTATGCCCTTGTTTGATTGAATGAAGTGAATTGTTTGTTTTTGCCTCATGTGCATATGGGTAGTGTTTTCTCTTTAGACCCCCTCTATTCTTAGATCTCATCTTTTCTAAACCCTCAGATGCCTCCGAGACGTGACCCCGGATTTGCCTTTCCACCGGAGCTCACTCAGTTGATCCAGCAGCAGAACACATTGATGCAGATTCTAGTCCAGAATCAGAATCAGGGGAACAACAACAACAACCCACCACCACCACCACCACTTGTTGATAACTTAGGCCGTTTTCTTAGGCTGAATCCACCGGTGTTTTCCAGTAGCACCGAGCCGATAGTAGCAGATGATTGGCTCTGCAAGACAGCTAGGGAGTTAACCACAGTAGGATGCACACTTGTGGAGAAGGTGAAGTTTGGCGCACATCAGCTTGAAGGACCCACAGCATCATGGTGGGAGAATTTCACAGCCACTTTCCCTGTCGACACTGTCACTTGGGACCAGTTTCAGCAGGCTTTTCATACTGCCCATGTTTCAGCAGGAGCTATGGCCATGAGGAAGTGTGAGTTTTGCAACTTGCGCCAAGGAGGACGGACAGTTGGCCAGTATGTGGAGGACTTTAGTAAGTTAGCACATTATGCCCCAGATGACGCCGCTACGGATGCAACTAAGCAGGAGAAGTTTCTAGAAGGACTGAATGATGAGTTGAGCATGCAGTTGATGGTAGCCACCTTCAACAACTACCATGAGTTGGTAGATCGTGCTCTTATGATTGAAGGGAAGCAACAGCAAATTGGGAATCGCAAGAGGAAGTATGGACAAGGAAAGTACACTTCAGGAGCTCAGTAGAAGCCACGTTTTACCCCTAGACCGAGAGGACATTTTCAGCATACCCATGGAGGAGGTAGCTCGCACAATCAAAATGGCACCAGGAATGGTAATGGGAATGGAGGAAGCAATGGCCAGAATCGCACCAACCCATCAACCCCAGCCAAGAAGGACCTGAGCCAAGTCACTTGCTTTAAGTGTTCGAAGACCGGACATTATGCCAATGAATGTCCTGAAATACAAAATGGAAATAGCAATGGAAGTTCTGGGAAGAAGTCGAACCCTTTCAACAGGGGACAGGTGAACCACGTTAGCGTGGAGGAGGTTGAAGCTCAGCCTGATGCACTAATAGGTAAGTTTTTGGTTAAGTCATTTACTGCACTCGTTCTTTTTGATACTGGTGCATCGCATTCATACATCTCAAGGGGATTTGTGGATAAGTATAACCTACCAACCCAAGCCCTTAGGTCACCCATGTTAGTAACCTCGCCTTGAGCAGAATATATGGCTAGTCTATGGTGTGATCAGTTACCATTAAGGATTGGTAACTATGTTTTTCCATCAGACCTAATAGTATTGGAATCTCAAGGATTGGATGTGATATTAGGCATGGATTGGTTATCAAAGTATGAAGGGAATATTGAATGCGCTAGTAAGTCAATTTTGCTTACCACCCCGGGAGGGAGAAGGATCAAGTATGTATCCCGACATGTGCCGAAGAGGAGTCAAGTAAATTGCTTAACAAGAGTTGTGCAGGAGGAAGTACCAGTGGTAAGGGATTTCCCTAAAGTATTTCCAGAGGAGTTGCCAGGCATGCCACCAGATAGAGATATTGATTATTTGATTGAGCTATTGCCAGGCATCGGGCCAATATCAAAGAGACCATATAGGATGCCAGCAAAGGATTTGGTGGAAATTAAGAAGCAGATTAAGGAGTTACTGGATAAGGGATATATCCGCCCAAGTTCTTTGGCTTGGGGATCGCCAGTACTTCTAGTGGAGAAGAAGGATGGATCATTAAGGATGGTTGTTGATTATCGAGGATTGAATGAAGTAACGATCAAGAACAAGTACCCACTACCAATGATTAATGATCTTTTTGATCGATTGCAAGGAGCTAAGGTATTTTCCAAGATCGACCTGCGATCAGGATACCACCAGTTGAAGATTCGAGAACATGATATTCCTAAGACAGCTTTTACCACCAGGTATGGGTTGTACGAGTATACTGTTATGTCATTTGGTCTGACTAACGCACCTGCCTATTTTATGAACATGATGAACAAAGTATTTATGGAGTTTTTGGATAAGTTCGTTGTAGTGTTCATTGATGATATCCTGGTTTATTCGAAGAATGAAGAGGAGCATAAGGAGCATTTGCGTTTGGTACTTGGAAAGCTCAGTGAACATCAATTATATGCCAAGTTCAGCAAATGTGAGTTTTGGTTGAAGGAAGTAGGATTCCTCGGACACGTTATATCTGGAGAAGGAATAGCAGTAGATCCCACCAAAGTAGATACCGTGACCAAGTGGGAAGTACCAACTACCGTTGGGGAGATCCGGAGTTTTCTTGGACTCGCAGGATACTACCAGAGATTTATTGAGAATTTCTCAAAGATTACAAAGCCTATGACTGAGTTGTTGAAGAAAGATACCAAGTTCATATGGACGGAGGAATGTGAGGCTAGTTTCCAGGAGTTGAAGAAACGTTTGGTTACCTCACCAGTGTTGATTTTGCCAGACCAGACCAAGGATTATGAGGTGTACTGTGACGCTTCACGTCGAGGACTTGGAGCAGTGCTTATGCAGGAAGGGAGAGTTGTCTCATATGCCTCAAGACAACTGAAGCCTCATGAGTTGAATTATGCCACGCATGATTTGGAGTTAGCAGCCGTAGTGCATGCTTTGAAAACATGGAGACATTTCCTCATTGGAAACCATTGCGAGGTGTATACGGATCATAAGAGTTTGAAGTACATTTTCACACAGAAGGAGTTGAACCTCAGAATAAGGAGATGGTTGGAGCTCATCAAGGATTATGATATGAAATTGCATTATCACCCCGGGAAGGCTAATGTAGTAGCTGACACATTAAGCCGTAAGAGCCATGTCGATACATTAATGACGGGAGAAATACCCAAGGAGTTAGCAGAAAATCTTCATGAACTATGCTTGGAAATAGTTCCGAGAGGCTATGTAGCAGCATTGGAGATTCAGTCAACCTTGATGGATAGAATAAGAGAAGCTCAAAAGACTGACAAAGAGATTGCCGCTATAAAGGAGAAATTGAGCAAAGGAAAAGCTAAAGGATTTCGTGAGGATGAGCACGATACCCTATGGTTTGAAGACCGTGTTTATGTGCCCAATGACCCGGAGATCAGGAAGTTGATTCTGCAAGAGGCACACGATTCACCATATTCGATTCACCCAGGAAATACCAAGATGTATTTGGATTTGAAGGATATTTTCTGGTGGACTGGAATGAAGAAGGATATTGCGGAGTATGTAGCAGTTTGTGATGTATGTCAAAGAGTAAAGGCATAGCATCAGAAGCCAGCAGGATTGCTACAACCATTGCCGATACCCGAATGGAAGTGGGATAAGCTAGGCATGGATTTTATCACGGGATTGCCCAGGACTCGTTCAAGCTATGACTCGATTTGGGTTGTAGTTGATCGATTGACGAAAGTAGCTCATTTTATCTCAGTAAAGACCACTTACACCAGTGCTAAGCTGGCAAAGATATACATGACCAGGATCATATGTTTGCATGGAGTTCCAAGGAGTGTCATATCAGATAGAGGAACCCAGTTTACCTCAAAGTTCTGGAAGCAGTTGCATGAAACTTTGGGTACCAGGCTAGAATTCAGTACAGCTTTTCATCCACATATAGATGGACAGACCGAGAGAGTCAATCAGATTTTGAAGGATATGCTGAGAGCTTGTGCGCTAGATTACGGATCTAGTTGGGACGACAATTTGCCATATACAGAGTTCTCTTAGAACAACAGTTACCAAACCAGTTTAAAGATGGCCCCTTTCGAAGCCTTGTATGGAAGGAGGTGCAGGACACCATTGTCGTGGGACGAAGTTGGAGACCGCCAGTTGTTTGGACCTGACTTGATTAAGGAGTCTGAATAGAAGGTGAAATTGATTCGCGATAGGCTCAAGGTAGCACAATCCAGGCAGAAGAGTTATGCAGATTCTAAACGCAAGAAGACAATTTATGAAGTCGGAGATAGAGCTTATCTTCGAGTATCACCGCTTCGGGGAACAAAGCGTTTTGGAGTTAAAGGAAAGTTAGCGCCATGATTTGTAGGACCATATCGAGTTTTGAGGCGTATGGGAGAAGTGGCCTACAAGTTGGAATTGCCCGAAGGATTGTCAGGAGTTCATGATGTGTTCCACGTTTCCCAGTTGAAGAAGTGCCACGCGGAGATGGCTGACATACCCTTGAGAGACACCGTGCCATTGGAAGCAATTCAGTTGGATAACGATTTGACCTATGAGGAGAAACCAATTAAGATTCTCGAGTTTGCCAGTCGATTCACTCATAGCAAGGTTATCAAGTTTTGCAAAGTTCAGTGGAGCGACCACATGAAGGATGAAGCCACCTGGGAGCGAGAGGAAGATTTTCTTAAGGACCACCCTCACCTATTTTCTAGCCAACCCGAATCTCGAGGGCGAGATTCCTCTTAAGGGGGGTAGGTTTGTAACATCCCAAATTTTCAATTTGGAATGTTATACATTAGATCATCTATGCATAACATATTTTATTTTGCATTTTAGTTGATCCTAGAAATTTCTACGCAACTCAAGGACCCACGGAGAGAGTTGGGGATTTCGTTATTTTCATATTTGAGTTTTCTCAAATTTTCAGAATAGGATCATTTGATTTTATTTATTTTATCATCAATTATTTCTATTACAAAAACATGAGAGAGGGAATAAAATGACTTTCCCAAAATAAAGAAATATTGAGGATTTAATAATAAAATCAAATAGGATTTTATTTCAGAGTTTTTCGTTATTTTATTTGAATTTAGTAAAAGTGTGTGTTTTTCAAAATTGCATTTAGGTCCCAAATAAATGTTCACCTTGTGCGGCTTGAGTTTAGAAGCCCGTGAAAATTTATTTCGGAATTTTTGGTGTCCGTTTAGTATTTCTTTTTATTTTTTCTTCTTCGCGTAATTATTTAAAAAAAACGCGCGCACCGCACTAGGGCCGTGTCCGACCCGGACTCTCGGCCCGCTAGGCTTTGTAAGCCAGCCCACCCCGGGCCGAACCCTAGCCGCCAGCCCCGCCTCAAGCCCCGTGCCATGCCGCCACCCATGCCGCCGCGCCGGGCCGCCGCCGCCCCGCCCCGCTGCGCCGCCGCCACCGCCGCCCCGCCGCGCCGCCGCCGCCGGACGCCGTCGCCGCCACACGCCGCCCGAGGTCCGCCGCCGCCTTGATTTTCATGCCGGTTTTTTTATTTTTTTTCGAAAAACCGTTCGGTTTTTCCGTCGGTTTACCATTTGTTTTTTTAGTTTCGGCTTTTTAAAATAGATCGGTTTTCCCGTTTTATTTAATTTAGCGAGCGTTCGTCGTTTTTCTTTTTCTCGGATTAAATCCGCAATTTTTCCTGATCGCGAATCCTGATCCGATTTTCATTTTAGTATAACTTTTCGCTCGTTTATCGGAATCAGGCGATTCAAGCGCCTGGAGTTTCGTCTCGAAACCCTCTATCCATTTAACCAACTTAAACAAGATTTTGCTACTGTAAAAATTGCCCTGGATCCAGATTAGTAGAACGAAGTTGTTTTCTTTCGCCGTTTGACTTTCGTTGCTTCATTCGATTTGATTCTTTTTGCAAACCGGAGTTCTCAAGGGGAACCTTCTGGTTAGATCTCTTATTTGAGTTTTACCTGTGCATTAGATGAGTACTTATTGTATGCTTGTTTGTTTGTCTACGATAGAATACCCGGAGTGCGCCGCTTGTTATTTCGAATCGCTAGGTTTCCCGGATCATCAGCTAGGCAAGTAACACTTTGATCATACCTTTTCTACTACCCAATTTTATTGCATTAGATCAAATCCTCACACATTGCATGATTAGGATCTAATTAAATTGTGGGATGGGAAATAGTTGAGGTAGTACCTATTACCTGTTTATTATCAAACCTTTGGGAGTTACTTCCGCGTTTGCTTATTCTGCCATGCTATGCTAGTAGACATGGATTGGGTGAGTGATATTCATGACAGATGTGAGTTTTGTTAATTAATGGTCTGTCTAAGGTGGCAACTTAAACAGACATCTGGGTGGATTGAGGCAGCTGGGTATTCCAGGACTTGCCTGTTTTCTTTTGGACCGCCACCCAGGCTCAAAGGGATCATGAGATTTTTCATGCTAGAAACTTCCGTGTGCAGCCACAAGCTATTATGGGCTCTAGCATAGTTGACTAAGTCGTGCGAACTCTTACAGTGCTAGACTAGCAGATGTAGGGGATGTAGGTGGTACGGTCTACCTGATCGTAAGGTGCTAGCGCTTCTACAAGACTATGTCTCGGTCATCCGTCTTCTCAAACACCTTGTAGTGCGAGAAACCAAACGGAGGCGATCGAGTCTTGTGGGGAAAAGTGCGCAAACCTCTGCAGAGTGTAATAAACTAATCATGATTAGTCGTGTCCCCGGTTATGGACATTCTTGAGCATCTAGTACTTGGATTATCATGTGAATCTCAACATGTTACCCTAAATTAATCTTGTTGGGCTTTGTTTAATGATGATGTTTAATTGGGATTGAGAATGCTGTCAACCATTCTCAATGTTTAACAACTACCATGATAGTAATTAAATTTATTCCTTTGAAGTAGGGAAAAATTGGCTTTACGCAAAACTGTAACCATAGAGCTTTCACCAGCCAAATATGCACATAGTATAGTGTTTCATTCCATTACTCTCTATGTGTTACCTTGCCAGCATATTCCATGTGCTGACCCGTTTCGGGTTGCAACGTTAATGTTGCAAACTTTTCAGACGATGATTAAGGAGTTTCTAGGTCGTGGTTCTATACTCAATGATGCCATTGGAGTTGATGGACTCACTTATCTTCCAAGCTTTCGCTGTTATCGTTATTAGATGGCCTTAAGCCATATTAATTGTAATAAGTTCTCTATTGAGACCCTCGATGTAATAAGTGTGTGATTGCTACTCTGTTATAAATCCTCCGAGTACTATGTGGTGTCAGCATTACTGATCCAGGGATGACACCGGAGCATAGAGATCAGACTGTTTGAGGTCTGGTCGCTACAAAAATATAATCCCATTATGCAGTAGGAGTTGGCTGATCTTTTTTCCTTACGTGGGATGATCTAAATGATGATGGGAGTTTATTTAGTTTGGCTACCACATTTGTCATGCAGTTATAGAGTTTTTTAAGTTCTTTGATTTCGATAATTTTGCGCAAAGAGATATACCGCTGTTCCGCGGCAACGCACAGGGACTCATGTAGTAATATTTAGGAACGGAGGGAGTACTATGTAAAGAGATAGGTGTCGCACGGTGATAGTGCGAGGTGGGCCATGTAATCACTGAGTCTGTGTGTTTTCACAGCTCTTGCATGCCTCCGCTTTAAGAATGGAGTAAATTGTAATCTAGTAGTAGTACCTCCTTTCGCCGAAAGCATGGGACATCCAACAGTCCTACCACCTCAGTAATAAAGACCAATGAGCCATCAAATCACATAGACCCAGCAGTAACCATCACTCTTGCGCCAGTGAGAGGCCGCGTCCGCTCTGCCCGGGCATGAATGTGGCACCGATTCTTTGGAGCGGCGCTGACCGTTTCGGGCGGGAAGCGCGTGCGGGCGATGGAGGGGCTTTGGGTGGGCCAGGCTGGTTAGGAGCGGGTGTGGCAGCTGCCGGCATGTCCCTACCGGACACGCCCGGAAACGAGAGGATGCACCGACTCTCGCGGCTAAAATCGTACACTACACAACATCTCTCTATAGGAGTAGGTCGATCTGTCGCTCTCTCTAACACACACATGACGTTAAACACACACACACACACACACACGCACCTTGGTCCCGTTGCACCTTCTAACTTGAGGTCTCGGGTTCGATAACTACACCTGAGCATAATTTGTGCCAGGAGGATTCTTTGACTGATCAAAATGATTTCTAGGGTTTGCACGCTTCACAATCTCTCTCGAGTATATATATACATGCTGGAGCCTCAACACTTGTAGTTGCTTTCTTCACACTCTCTCGCCCTCTCCCTCCGTTCCGAATTACTTGTCGCAGGTATGGATGTATCTAGATGTGTTTTAGTTCTAGATACATCCATTTCTTCAATGAGTATTTGGAACGGAGGGAGTTGTTGCTCTCTTCACACTCTCTCGCCCTCTCCAGATCTAAACAAGACTTCGTTGGCCTCTCTCTCCCCTCACTGCTGCTCAAAGAGCCAGCAGGATCCGTCCGCCGGGAAGGGAAGGAGGCTTAACGCCATCGCCGTCGGCGTGGGACTACTGGCGCAGCTGTTCACTTTCCACCCAGAGGCGGCGCGGGAGGGCCTCCGACCCCTTCTTCTTCGCCGCCGTCCCGTCGCCCACCGAACCACGCCCCAAGAACCTTAAGGTATAATTTACTTACTTCACATGCATTGGTCTAGCTGCATGTATACTATGAATCTAGGACGTGGTTCAAAGAGGAAAGGAGTGGGGGAAGTTGTATATAGCTATCACATCCGTAGTTCTAGTATGACCTAGGCTAGCCTTCATGTTTGCATCATGTTTAAATTTCATTTAAATTTGAAATGGGGATTTGTGAAACATCAGATTTCATTTCTGGAAATGACCCAGATAAAAATTGCTCCAAAATGGTCCAAGAAAATGTTCATGTTGCTCTCTGAAAATATTGGTCAGAAGTAAATTTCAAACAAATATTTTCAGGAGCTCATAAATAGTTATTTTGGCCTTTTGGAATTAAACCAGTAAGTATTTGCATTGTATATATATATACGATATATATAATATGTCCAAAAATTATGCCAGTTGTTGAGGAGCTCTGGAATAATACCACTAGCTCCTACAAAAGTTGGCATAAGAAAACAAAATAGTTAGTATTGCTGTTAAATCAAAACAAATGTCAGAAAATAGAAAAGAAAAGAAATGGAAAAACCTACCTGGACTTTACCTGGCCTGCTGCCGCTCTGGCCCAGCCCAACTGGCCACCGCACCGTCCCCCAGCTCACGCCAGTAGGTGAGGCGCGTGCCCGGCGCGCGCGTGCTCCGCGCGCTACGCGAGCTGCCTGCCTGCCTGGCTCTCCCTCGCCGCCTGGATGTTCCGCGTGATGCCACGCGCCGCCCCAGAACCCCTCTCACTCTCATCCTCCCTTCCCTACCTCCTCTGCTCTCTCTCTCGCTGGACCAAACGAGCCGGTCGCCGCCGTTCGCTGCCCCCGCGCTCCCCGCTGTCCCCTCGCCCCTCCGTCGTGCCCAAAAGCTCCACCACCTCGTCCGCTACCTCTCCGCCAAGCCGTGCATCGCCGAACGCCCCGTGGAGCTGTCGCTGTCGCCTTCTCCACCTTCGGCCGCCGTGGATCTCCGTCGCCCTTGCTGCCGCCAGCGCGTCCCCTGAGCCCGCTTACCATCCCTGCAGCTCCGCGGTGAGCCATTGAACTGATGCTCCGAAGCTTGCCGCCGCACAGCCATGTCACCGCCTTCATTTCAGGTGATGTAGCTCGCGGGCGAGCACATCAATGCGCTCAGCCTCCCTCCACGAACCCGTAGCCACCAACGGCTTCCCCTCCCGAGCCCTGTAGCACTGAACCCGTGCGTGACCGAACTCCGACCGCCGCGGCTGACCTCGCCGCGGTTGTCTCTGGCCACCCCAGCTTCCGTCGTCCGCTCCATCAGCTGCGCGCGAGCAGCAGCTCTTCGTAGAGCCTCCCCATGCCCAAAACCATCGCCTGTAGGCGATTTCCGACGCCCTCCGCCGCGTCTGGCCTCGCCGGCGGGTTTTGACCCTGCTGACCAGTAGGTTTGACCTCCCGTGTGTCGCTGACATGTGGGGCCCGGCCCTGTTAATTCTTAGTTAGGATTAGTTTGACAACTAATTAAACCCTGATTAACTAATTGGGTCACCGACGCGTGGGCCCAACCCCATTAACTAAACCAGTTTTGGTTTAATTTAATTTAGGATTAGCCACAGACACTGACGTGTGGACCCCACACGTCAGGTTGTGGACCCCACACGTCAGGTTTGACCTGGTCAGCTGCCTTTGACCTGCCGACACAATGCTGCTGTCATGTTGACGCAATATATCATTTTCTGGTTTAAAAAAATAAATCAGGAAATTCCAGAAAATGATATAAACTTCAAAAATTCATAGAAATTCAACCGTAGCTCAGATTTAAATAATTTATATAGAAAAATGATCAGAAAAATTCAATCTATCCATCTGTACCATTTTCATGCATGACAAACCAATGTATACATGTTGTATATATGAAAACACATGAAAGGCATTTATAAAGGCTTATTTTGGAGTTGCATTTGAAACTTTGGTTCAAATGGACTTCATGCAAATGAATGCTAGATGCATTAACTCAAACAGACATCACATACTCATGCCATGATAATGCATCATATTGTTGCATATGCTTGTGTTTGATTTTCGACACCGTTCCTTCTCGATAGGTCCTGCTCCGGAGACTGATCCAGAGTACTTGTCAGAGGAGCAGTGCCCCCCTTGTTGATCTACCAGGCAAGCAAACCCCCTTGTTCATTTAGATACAATCCTACTCTCTCACTCCCGCTCTCATTTATTGCATTAGGACAACAACGATTCAACTGCTATTGTATGCTGCGGTAGTTGAACCCATTCCTCTGCATGACCTGTCATTGCCACAGTAAATAGTTAAAACCCACTAGCATGTGTAGGAGTTGATTGAGCCATGTTTTGTTCCTACCATGCATTGCCTACTATTGCTTAGAGTATGTTGGGTCTGATTCATCAGGAATGAATTGGAGTGCTACGATATGTTCTGGTGCTGAGAGTTAAGCGTGTGAACAGGATTTGGTAAAGGTAGTGGTGAGAGGCCATGTAGGAGTACATGGTGGGTTATCTCACTGGAACCGTACTTAAGCACTGAGTTCCGTGCATGTTGTCTAATGACTAGCTACTACCACACATTGGAATGCTTAACTGCCCCTCTCGACTTATTAGCCAACTTGATCTCTGTCCAGGAGTTGCAATTAGTTTCTGGTGTTTGTAGGTAGTGTTAGTAGTCTACCAAGTGGCACCCGGCCAGGTGGGCTTGGGACAGACTAGGCACCATGGCACGGTGTACCAAGTGGCACCCAGATGGTGGGCTTGGGAACCCTGCTCACATCGTTTGGGGCCGTGAGCGACACCCTGGCCGGATCTCCTTGCGGATGGAACCCGAATAGGCGGTAAACCTGGATGAGAGACTTGTGTGGTTAGTCAGGTCGTGGCCGACACCCTCGCTAGGCTTCCGCTTGATGGTTGCCGAGGTACATGACGTGTTCATGGTGATAAGTGGTGAGAGCGTGTGTGAAGAAGTAGACCCCTACATGGGTTATCATGATCTATTCGAATAGCCGTGTCCTCGGTTATGGACTTCTTGGATGCTTACATGGTACATAGACAACTTGAAATGGATACTCTAAAATGCTCAAGACAAGTGTGAGTGCTATGGATGGCCTTCTCGTAAGGAGACAAGGATGAATCCATAGTAGTGTATTGATGTGGTGATTAGTGGACTCGTGTGCGCTGCCTCACCTCAAAGAAGTTTCTCGTTGTCGTAGAATAGGATAGCCACTGAGTCAAAGCTTGCTTGCTGCAACTAAACCCCATATTACCTTCCTGATACAAATGCATGTATGATAGGATATGATGTAAGTCTTGCTGAGTACCTTTGTACTCACGTTTGCTTTATTTATGTTTTGCAGGTCAAACATCTGTCTCACTAGTAGTACCGCTTGGACTTCGACGAGTAGCTTGTTACCTCAGCTACGATCTTGTACCCTTGGGAGGGTCTTATAGATAGTCAGGCTTCTCAGCCTTTTCCTTTCATAGTTGTCTGTACTCAGACATGTAATGCTTCCGTTGCTTGTATGCTCTGAATGATGGGTCATGTGACCCCTGTTTGTATTAATGTTATGTGGCTCTTCTCGGCCTTTATCTATATGAGTTTGCGTTATGTTGTGATGCCATGTTGTACAGCACATACTTGCATGTTATGCGTATGTGTGACGTGTATTGCTATGTGTGGGATCCGACAATCTAGTTGTTTATCCTTGGCAGCCTCTCTTATGGGGAAATGTAGTCTAGTGCTTCTTTGAGCCATAGTAGTCCGCTACAGCCCGGTTCTCCGGAGTCCTGCCTAGCCTGCTACAGCCCGGGTTCCCCGGAGTCTTGTTAGCCCAGTGCTATAGCCCGGATTCACACGCTGCTGACCGACATGCTCGATGTGAATCATGTATGCCTGTCCCCATAGGTTAGTGCCACTTTGGGTTCACGACTAGCCATGTCGGCCCGGGTTCTCTGTCATATGGATGCTAGCGACACTATCATATACATGAGCGAAAAGGCGCAAACGGTCCAGGGCCATGGTAAGGCGACAACCGTGGGAATACCGTGCATGAGGCCGCAAAGTGATATGAGGTGTTAGATGCTAGATCGGTGTGACTTAGAATCGGGGTCCTGACAGCTTTGGTATCAAAGCCTGACTGCCTATAGGATTTCCAAGCCAACCTGGTCGAAGTTGAGTCTAGAAACTCTTTCGTGATATAAGGGAATTGATTGTGGAAGGGAAGTAAGGCTCTTTTTACTCCTTTCACCTCTTGCCCTTCTAATCTGAGTCATCCTATCTTTCCTACGGGGTTAAGGAACTAGGCTTTCTCTTCTGTCTATTAGGATCACGTGTTACTATTCCGTAGTCTCTTAGGATTGGTTGATCAGAGTCATACACTACAATAGGACCCCACCTATAGCAACGCATTTTTCCGTATCTAAAAGTCCATATATGCGTTGCCAGGGACTTTACCAACGGTTTGGGATGCGTTGCCTTATCAAGTGTTTCTAGCGCATAATGCAACGCTTATACTTCTGTTGGTAAAAGGAACCGTTGCAGGAGTGCAACACATAAAACAGACTTTTACAACACTCATATACGTTGGTGGTTAATGTATAGGAATCAAAATCTCATTGCTTCGCAACAAAGAATTTGCAACACTTCAAGTGTTTTACGTATAAAATGTGAATAATATTTTATATATTGCCAACAATTAAATTAATGATTCACATAATGGTACTAAGTATGTATATCAAGTCAGAAGACAAAATATACGCACGAGAGGAAGAAATCATATATTGAGAAAAACTGTGAGATTACAATAGTTGATATTACTGGAGGAATAACATCCAAATGTGATGCATAATCTAAACATTCTCTTGACAACGAAAGTTAAACTGACAGCATCCATCAACAACCCTACAACTTAACTAAAACCTAACCAAGGAACGTCATCCAACCGGAACAGCATCCCTACAACTTAACTAAAACTGAAAACAACCATCATAACTAAAACTGAAAACAGACACCATCTTCATCATCGTGAACCGGAACATCATCATCATCATCATCATCATTGTAGTATACTTGCCACGCACCCATATAATCATCCATGTATATCTACAAAGAAAATAACCAAATGAACCGTTAATACACAATGCATTGACATGATGCAAATAGTGATGGGTTGCCCTACAAATAAGAAACATTACTTCTTACAAAGGGTCATTACTTCCGATACATTGGTTGCTCGGCTAGATTACGACTAATACAAAGAAAAGTTCTGACCTGGAAGTATTCCCTTAGAACTCAATATACTACTTCAGGTCACATAACAAACATAAATAGACTTAGAGAAAAATAAACAGATGTGGTTGTGGCCTAAAAGCAAGCCACTAATAACATAGTACCTACTTAGTTGACGGGTTAAAAGCACAATAGACATTGCTCATATGGAACAGTGCAAGCGACATAATGAGAAATTCAGCAATTTACGGACCGTGACAGCAAGAGTTCATGTGGGTAATTCAGCAATTTATGAATACAAGTAGTGAGAGCTCAGTTGTCAGTTTAGCAATTTACGAATCAAAAGGGCAAGAGCATCTAAGAAGAATATTACTTGCATTTCTGTCTTCACAAATAGTTAAGATATGGAGATCATAGACAGTTACCAGAACCATGACTACGAACACTGCCATATCTTGGACAAATATACTCGCAGCTCCAGCCGTCCATGGTGTTGGCCTCCATCTCGATATTGCCGGAACGGATGAGTGCGGTGCCTCACATTAAATTACATACAACAATAGGTAAATCATTGGCAAGATAGGAGTACATAAATAATTAAATAAGAGCAGAAAAGGAGATTGGCACATTGAAAACCACCGAATGGCATTGAGTATTTATTTATTTGGAAACCTGTGCACAAACAAACAGTGAGCCTCTACTTAATGAATGACTAACATGATGATTAACAGTGAGCCGCTGCTGGTGTATATGTGTGTGTGCTTGCTGCAAGCTTTAGTATATGCATAGTTTGCACATGAACATGCATAAAGCTCAGGTGTAGGTTGCATCTAAGTGGGGTATTGGGATTCAGTTTTATTTTCACTATAATGTACATCGGTAGTAGATAAGTACCTTTTTTAGTTTTGTAGATAAGTACTTGATATAGACGAATACTCTGCATTGACCTGACCCAAGTCCATATATAATAACTGCATGTTATGATAGGACAATCACATAACCAAATGACAAAGAAAATGTGTACAGTAACATAGAATATTCGGTGTATATGTGGTGTGTTTTAGAGGAATAAGCTAGCAAGACATAGGAATTTAACTAGGGAGTTGCATACTAGCTTTTCAAACCGAAGGAAGAGAAGGACGTCAGTGTATGGAAATACAATTGGAAAGTAACAGTTAGTGGCGGTGCTACAAAGGAAAACCTGAACAGGGAAAATTTAAAGAAACACAAATATTTCAACTCAAGCAATGGATGAAGAGCTGCTGCTGATAAATCTTTCTCAACATTATAATTCTTTTTTCTCTTGAAAACCAAATCAATTCCGCATTGATTAGCCCTACTGTCCATGACAAATATCTAGTACCAAATTAAGATATTTATTATCAATTGATTGAATTTCAGAGTGTTATAACCTACATTGTATATGAAAATTAGTACTGTCCAAGAGACAGTTTTGGGGCTGCACATGTGCTTGTGCACCAGCGCTCGTCGTCTAGGTTGCTACTCGCCCGGCTGGCCACCGCTGCATGGGTCGCCCTTGGGCCTCCGCACCGCACGGTGCTGCTACTTGCTGCGGCGGTGCGACCGGCGACTCGACGGCGGCTCCGCGCCACGTCTCTCTGGCCCTCCATGTGGTTGTACGCATTGCTCGTGCCCATACTACTCTGTTGGATAGGAAGAGGAATCGAGCAATAGAGCCTAGAGGCCAAGAAAGAACCGTGAAGAGGCGACACTACAGGCAAGCAAGGCAGCTGTGAGCTGGGCTACTCCTATATCTGTACTACTACATGTATTTTTACCCCACGGGCTGGGCAGGCCATGGCATGCTTTTGCCGTCATGAAGCACCACCGGTGGTAACAATGTATCACATACGTACTACAAAAACAGTATCACATTTGACATGTTCATGAAATTTAATGTTTGTTATCCCATAGCAACGCACGGGTATTTAGCTAGTAGTCCAAATTGTTTAGAATAATAAGAGCATACAACAATCAGTACATTAACAGGCGTGGAGAGAAGTATTTATCAGTGTTCTGAATCATATCAATAATGTCGAAGAAACATCATATAGAAGAAACAATGTGGATTGTTAATTCACCTGCGCACTAAAACAAAGGAGTACGTGCTTCCCCCAATAGGTCCACGTTCTCTAGTATTTGAGATGGACGTGAAAGCCACCATTAGCAAGCTACACCGCCACCCAAATAGCTTGACCATCAGACTCCAGAAGACTGAAATTTCAACAAAAACTTCGATTAGTAACTCATCAAAACTGTCGTACAGAGACCTATTAAGACTGCATCCCTCCTTAAATGTTATAACTCTTGCAATAGACTATTTAAGATGGGGTCCGCATATATGAAGTAGTTCTTATCTACATAAATAAAATTTGAAAGGATTACCGACTTATGTATCAAGGATTGATGACTAATAAGAATTTTTAAAAAATTTGATGCTCCATTGATATCTAATAATTACTAATTTAATAGAATAGCAATCAGTGCATGAATGTAAATAAAGGGAGATCGGAACTAAGTCTCCAGGCTTGTCAAGTGTTAATCGCACAAAAGTGTTCATCGCACAAGGGCCAAACTTTTTTGATAGCGATTTGCTCCAATAGAATCGGGGGTGTAAACCAAGACGTCTACAGGAGAAGAGAAGAGAAGAACAGAGGTTAGAGAAAGGGGAAGAGAGAGAGGACAAAGCCAGGGGAGGGGATTCACTCACCCGACGAGAAGGACGTCATGGCCACCGGCGGCGGAGCCGACTCCCGAAACCCTAGCCATCGAGGGAAGGTCGCGGTTGGGCTTTCATAGCCTCGAGCGCCAGATCTAGCCATATGGAAGGGCGCCGTGGTGTGAGGGGACCTTGGGTTGTGCTTCGTGATGGCGGGATTCGCCGGACGTCGCCTGAATCAACCCGAAGTAGGTGGCGCAATGAGGAGCTGCATCCAGAGAGAGAGAGAGGTGGGATGTGAGAGGGATGGGTGGGTGGGGGATGAGGCGGATCTGGTAGCCTCCATAACCGCGATGTGGGAGGACCGGAGGGGAGGGCCGGCGACGAGGTGGGAGGAAGGTGGCGAGGCGATTGGTGGCGGCGATTTGGGAGAGACGAGGGGCATCGGGGGCTCTGTTTCTGGCACATCCCTCTCTCCTTTTGTTGTTTTCTTTTTTTTTTCCTTTTTTTCATATATGTCCCACGGTAGGATCAAGAGCTAGAATTGTGCAACGCATATCTGGAACCTATAATATGTGTATCTATTATGAATTTTACAATGTTTAGCCAAAATGTTGTAGAAGCTGTGTTGCTTTATAAGGGGTATCCTTGTAGTGATATCCCAGTTCTAGTACCTCCGGTGTAGCCTGTTTAGTAATATCTCAGAACCCTGAGTGATGATGTTGAGTATGGTGTTACCCCGTCTTTTGCAGAATGTCTCATTTTGAGCATTTACTGTCATTATGCTGGCGGAATTGTCCTAGGAGTTTGGGAGATACTAAATTCTTGTGCTACCTTCTACATCCTTATGATGATGCTGAATCCATCCTTGTTTTCCTTGATTTCGTTCTTCAGGATGTTGCCGGTTAACCGAAGTTCTGTTGCTCGTAGTCGGAACCACGGAGATGGTAGGGATGAGGATCCTCCAGACCAGTCTTTGTTGGCAGAGTTTATGTTAGAGATGGAGAGGAACAAGCATGAGTCTAACCGCTTGTTAGCATGTATCGAGGAGAACAGCGCACCCAAGTGCAAAGAGTCAACGACCATCTATGATTTCATTGGTTTGAAACCACCTACCTTCCATCATTCCATTGAACCACTCGACGCAGATGACTGGCTCCGTAGTATCACTATCAAGCTGCGTTCTGCGAACGTAGCTGTAGGTGACAAGGTCACCTATGCTGCATATCACCTAGAAGATACTACTAGTCTTTGGTGGCAGAACTATGAGGCTATGCTTCCAGCTGGCCAGATAACCACCTAGAGAGATTTCACTGAGGCTTTTCACGAGCATCACATTCCTCAGGCTCTCATTGACCGCAAGAGAGAAGAGTTCTGTAGTTTCACCCATAGTAAGATGGCTATTGATGCTTACAATAAGGAATTTGAGAACCTTGCCTGCTATGCTACAGAAGAGGAGTCCATAGACGCCAAGAAGCAGGCTAGGTTCCAGAAGGGTCTCAACCCCAAGTTGCGTCGTGATCTCCACCTGCATCACTATGATACATTCCAGGCTCTTGTGAACAAGGCCATTAATGCAAAGACATCTCAACTCACTTACGAGGAGTCTCGTAAGCACACCCGTGATTTGGGTTCTTCCTCCGGTTCTACTTCGCAGAAGCACCGGATTTGGGTTCTGAACTCCGCTCTTCCACCCGGTTATTCACCGAGGCCCTCTTATGTGGCGCCTCACCCAGTTCAGTTACATGCTCGACCCAAGCCTGTTGGTAGACCGCTTGTCAAAGTGGGTCCACGTCCTACCTCAGGGACTTGCTTCACATGCGGAGAGCCAGGACACTATGCACGTGACTGCTCTCAAACCAATTATGCTCCACCCCAGCCTGAGAAGTCCGTTGGCCGTGGTAAGCCATCACGCAAGATGATCAGTGTCAAGTCAGCTTCCACTAAACGTGGACATGTGCATCACGTCTCAGCTAGAGACGCCCATGATGATCCAGATGTCGTTCTTGGTACACTCCTTGTCAATTGCCATCCAGCATCGGTTTTTTCGATACTGGAGCATCTCATTCCTTCATTTCCGAAAGCTACACTAACTTGCATAACATGTCATTTTGTGATATGCCCTCTCCACTAGTCATTCAAACTCCTGGATCCAAATGGCAAACTTCTAGTGTAAGCCATGGTAATGAAATCCTTGTTGACAAACTTGTATTCCTTGCATCACTTATAGCCCTCAAGTCTACAGATATCAACATCATCTTGGGTATGGACTGGATGAAAGCTCATTATGCCATGATTGATTGTTACACAAGGTCTGTTCAGCTTACACACCCATCTGGAAAGATAGTCACCGTCTACACTAGAGTTGCAAAGGGCCAACTCTATTCTCTTAATGCCAGCCCTCTTCCAGACCTTGAAGATATCCCGGTAGTCCGTGACTTTCCGGATGTCTTTCCAGAGGAACTGCCAGGTATTCCACCTAACAGAGATGTAGAGTTTGTCATAGATCTTATCCCAGGAACCGCCCCAATTTCTAGGAGCCCTTACAAGATGGCACCCTTAGAACTAGCTGAGCTTAAGAAACAACTCGATGAATCCTTGCAAAAGGGTTTCATCCGTCCTAGTTCTTCTCCCTGGGCTTGCCCCGTCCTCTTCGTCAAGAAGAAGGATGGTACGGACCGAATGGTTGTAGATTATCGTCCCGTTAATTTGGTCATGATAAAGAATAAGTAACCGCTCCCCAGGATCAACGATCTGTATGATCAGCTCGCTGGATCCTCAGTCTTTTCCAAGATGGATTTGAGGTTAGGCTATCACCAAATCAAGATCAGAAATGGGGACATTCCTAAGACGGATTTTGTCACTCGTTATGGCCAGTACAAGTACATCGTCATGTCCTTCGGTCTAACCAATGCTCCAGCTACATTCCCCCATTTGATGAACTCGATCTTCATGGAGTACATAGATAAGTTCGTCGTGGTTTACCTCGATGATATCCTTATTTACTCGAAGAACGAGAAGAGCATGCCGAACATCTTAGACTTGTATTAGAAAAACTCAGAGAGCACCACCTTTATGCCAAGTTCTCCAAGTGCGAATTTTGGTTACTAGAAGTGACCTATCTCGGCCACGTAATCTCTGGTAAGGGCATTGTTGTCAATCCCGAGAGAGTTTAGGCCGTTCTTGATTGGACTCCGCCTGAAACAGTTAAGAAAGTTAGGAGTTTCCTTGGTCTAGCCAGTTATTGTCGCCGCTTCGTTGAGAACTTCTCCAAAGTGGCCAAACCTCTCACGGAACTTCTCAAGAAAGATAAAAAGTTTGAGTGGTCCCCACAGTGTGAGTACAGTTTTCAGGAACTGAAAAGACGCCTGACTTCTGCTCCCATACTTGTGCCACCAGACTTCACTAAGGACTTTGTTATCTATTGTGATGCCTCACGACAGGGACTAGGTTGCATTCTTATGCAAGATCGCCATGTGATTGCCTATGCATCTCGACAGTTGCATCCACATGAGGAGAATTATCCTACACATGATCTAGAGCTTGCAGCCGTAGTCTATGCACTTAAGACCTAGCGACATTACCTCCTTGGTAAGCGTTGCAAGATTTACACCGACCACCAGAGTCTCAAGTATATCTTCACCCAACCAGATTTGAACCTTAGGCAAAGACGTTGGCTGGAGTTGATCTCAGATTACGACTTAGGGATTACCTACCCCCAGGCAAGGGAAATGTCATGGCTGATGCACTAAGTCGTAAGTCCTATTGCAACAATCTCATGTTGCAGCAGGGCCAACCACTTCTCCATGAGGAATTATGTAAGCTTAACCTTCACATTGCTCCTTACGTATTCCTTTCTACCTTGGTGGCGAAACCTACCCTTGAGGATCAGATCATTTCTGATGAGAGGTTTGATAGGGGTGTTATCCGCATCAAGAGAAACATTAAGAACGGAGTTGGTGGATGTTTCTCTATGGATGATCGAGGTGTTGTTTTCTTTGAGAATCGGTTGGTGGTTCCCAAGAATCAACATCTATGACAACTGATTCTTAAGGAGGCCCATGAATCTCCTTTCACGATTCATCTCGGTAGTACTAAAATGTATCAGGACCTACGGCAGAGGTTCTGGTGGACTTGGATGAAGAGCGAAATTGCTCAGTTCATTTCTAACTGTGATGTTTGTCGTCGCGTTAAGGCAGAGCATCAAAGGCCTGCTGGCACCCTTCAGCTTTTAGCTATTCCTGAGTGGAAATGGGATAAAGTTGGTATGGACTTCATCACCGGCTTTCCCAGGACCAAGAGAGGGAATAATGATATGTTCGTAGTCATTGATCATCTTTCCAAAGTGGCTCACTTCCTACCTATTCGAGAGAGTATCACTGCTAGTCAGCTCGCTGACTTATATATTTCTCGAATAGTGTCACTTCATGGTGTTCTATTAGAGATCAATTCAGATCGTGGTAGTCTTTTCACTTCTCATTTCTGGAAGAGTTTCCAAACTGCCATGGGCACCCATCTTTCCTTCAGTACCGCTTTCCACCCTCAATCAAGTGGTCAGGTGGAAAGGGTCAACCAAATTCTCGAAGAGATGCTTAGAGCTTGTGTTATCTCATTCGGTATGGATTTGGAGAAGTGTCTTCCCTTCGCCGAGTTTGCTTATAACAATAGCTACCAATCCAGACTCAAGAAAGCTCCTTTTGAGGTTCTGTATGGACGAAGATGTCGAACACCTTTGAACTGGTCAGAAACCGGTGAAAGACAATTCTTTGGACCGGATATGATCCAGGAGGCAGAAGAGCAAGTTCGCGTCATTCGTGAGAATTTGAAAACAGCCCAACCTCGTCAAAATAGCCAGTATGACCGTCGACATAAGGAAGTGGCTTATGAAGTTGGCAACAAGGCTTATCTTCGGGTTACTCCCTTGAAGAGTACCCATCGTTTCGGTATCAAGGGGAAGTTGGCTCCTCGTTACATCGGTCCTTTTCGCATTCTCGCTAAACGAGGAGAGGTTGCCTACCAGTTGGAACTACCCCCACATCTTTCTCGAGTACATGATGTCTTCCACGTCTCTCAACTCAGGTGTTGCTTCTCGGATCCCATCCGTGAAGTGGACCACAAAACGCTTGATCTCCAAGATAACCTCACTTATCGAGAGTACCCCGTCTGCATTCTGGATCAAGCAGAGCGTGTCACTCGACGTCATAACATCAAGTTTCTCAAGGTTCAATGTTCTCATCATTCTGAGGGAGAAGCTACATGGGAGCGTGAAGGTCGTCTTCGACTCGAGTACCCCACTTTCTTTCTGCCGACTCCTGAATCTCGGGACGAGATTTTTTTGAGTGGGGGCGAGTTGTCACATCCCTAGTTCTGGTATGACCAAGGCTAGCCTTCATGTTTGCATCATGCTTAAATTTCATTTAAATTTGAAATGGGGATTTGTGAAACCTCAGATTTCATTTCTGGAAATGACCCAGATAAAAATTGCTCCAAAAAGGTCCAAGAAAATGTTCACGTTGCTCTCTGAAAATATTGGTCAGAAGTAAAATTCAAACAAATATTTTCAGGAGCTCATAAATATTTATTTTGGCCTTTTGGAATTAATCCAGTAATTATTTGCATTGGATATATGTATGATATATATATATATATAATATATGTCCAAAAATTATGCCAGTTGTTGAGGAGCTCTGGAATAATACCACTAGCTCCTACAAAAGTTGGCATAAGAAAATAAAATAGTTAGTATTGCTGTTAAATCAAAACAAATGTCAGAAAATAGAAAAGAAAAGAAATGGAAAAACCTACCTGGACTTTACCTAGCCTGTTGCCGCTCTGGCCCAGCCCAACTGGCCACCACACCGTCCCCCACCTCGCGCCAGTAGGCGAGGCGCGTGCCATGCGAGCTGCCTGCCTGCCTGGCTCCCCCTCGCCGCCTGGATGTTCCGCGCGACACCACGCGCCGCCCTGGAACCCCTCTCACTCTCATCCTCCCTTCCCTACCTCCTCTGCTCTCTCTCTCTCGCTGGACCGAACGAGCCGGTCGCCGCTGTTCGCTACCCCCGCGCTCCCCGCCATCCCCTCGCCCCTCCGTCGTGCCCAAAAGCTCCGCCACCTTGTCTGCTACCTCTCCGCCAAGCCGTGAATCGCCAGACACCCCGTGGAACCATCCTTGTAGCTCCGTGGTGAGCCATTGAACTGATCCCCCCATGCCCCGTCGCCCCGCACGTCCTCAAGCGCTAGCACCGTCGTGTCCGAAGCTCGCCGCCGCACAGCCATGTCGCCACCGTTGTTTCAGGCACTGTAGCTCGCGGGCGAGCACATCAACGCGCTCAGCGTGTCTCCATGAACCCGTAGCCACCAACGGCTTCCCCTCCCGAGCCCCGTAGCACTGAACCCGCGCGTGTCCGAACTCCGGCCGCCGCGGCTCACCTCGCCGCGGTCGTCCTCGGGCACCCCAGCTTCCGCCGTCTGCTCCATCAGCTGCGCGCGAGAAGCAGTTCTTCGTAGAACGTCCCCACGCCCAAAACCATCGCCTGTAGGCGATTTCCGACGCCCTCCGCCGCGTCTGGCCTTGCCGGCGTCGAGTCGCCGGTGGGTTTTGACCCCGCTGACCAGGAGGTTTGACCTCCCGTGGGTCGCTGACATGTGGGGCCCGACCCTGTTAATTTTTAGTTAGGATTAGTTTGACAACTAATTAAACCCTAATAAACTAATTCGGTCACTGACGCGTGGGCCCAACCCCATTAACTAAACCCGTTTAGGCTTAATTTAATTTAGGATTAGCCATAGACACTGACGTGTGGACCCCACACGTCAGGTTTGACCAGGTCAGCCGCCTTTGAACTACTGGCGCAATGTTGCTTTCATGCTGACGCAATATATCATTTTCTGGTTAAAAAAATAAATCAGGAAATTCCAGAAAATGATATAAACTTCAAAAATTCATAGAAATTCAACCGTAGCTTAGATTTAAATAATTTATGTATGAAAAATGATCAGAAAAATTCAATCTATCCATCTGTACCATTTTCATGCATGACAAACCAACCTATACATGCTGTATATATGAAAACACATGAAAGGCATTTATAAAGGCTTATTTTGGAGTTGCATTTGAAACTTTGGTTCAAATGGACTTCATGCAAATGAATGCTAGATGCATTAACTCAAACAAACATCACATACTCATGCCATTATCATGCATCATATTGTTGCATATGCTTGTGTTTGATTTTCGACACCGTTCCTTCTCGATAGGTCCTGCTCCGGAGACCGATCCAGAGTACCTGTCAGAGGAGCAGTGCCCCTGTTGATCTACCAGGAAAGCAAACCCCCTTGTTCATTTCGAACAATCCTACTCTCTCGCTCCTGCTCTCATTTATTGCATTAGGACAAACAACGATTCAACTACTATTTTATGCTGCGGTAGTTGAACCCATTCGTCTGCATGACCTGTCATTGCCACAGTAAATAGTTAAAGCCACTAGCACGTGTAGGAGTTGATTGAGCCATGTTGTGTTCCTACCATGCATTGCCTGCTATTGCTTATAGTATGTCGGGTCTGATTCATCGGGAATGAATTGGAGTGTTACGATATGTTCTGGTGCTGACAGTTAAGCGTGTGAACACGATTTGGTAAAGGTAGTGGTGAGAGGCCATGTAGGAGTACATGGTGGGTTGTCTCATTGGAACCGTCCTTAAGCACTGAGTTCCGTGTATGTTGTCCAATGACTAGCTACTACCACACATTGGAGTTGCAATTAGTTTTTGGTGTTTGTAGGTAGTGTTAGTAGTCTACCAAGTGGCACCCGGCCAGGTGGGCATGGGACAGACTAGGTACCATGGCATGGTGTACCAAGTGGCACCGGGATGATGGGCTTGGGAACCCTGCTCACATCATTTGGGGCCGTAAGCGACACCCCAGCCGCATCTCCTTACGGATGGAACCCGAATAGGCAATGAACCTGGATGACAGACTTGTTTGGTTAGTCAAGTCGTGGCTGACACCCTCGCTAGGCTTCCGCTTGAAGGTTGCCTAGGTACATGACGTGTACATGGTGATAAGTGGTGAGAGCGTGTGTGAAGAAGTACACCCCTCGAGGGTTATCATGATCTACTCGAATAGCCGTGTCCTCGGTTATGGACTTCTTGGATGCTTACGTGGTACATAGACAACTTGAAATGGATACTCTAAAATGCTCAAGACAAGTGTGAGTGCTATGGATGGCCTTCTCGTAAGGAGACAAGGATGAATCCATAGTAGTGTATTTATGTGGTGATTAGTGGACTCGTGTGCGCTGCCTCACCTCAACGAAGTTTCTCATTGTCGTAGAACAGGATAGCCACTGAGTCAAAGCTGGCTTGCTGCAACTAAACCCCACATTACCTTCCTGATACAAATGCATGTATGATAGGATCTGATGTATGTCTTGCTAAGTACCTTTGTACTCACGTTTGCTTTATTTATGTTTTGCAGGTGAGACATCTGTCTCACTAGTAGTACCGCTTGGACTTCGACGAGTAGCTTGTTACCTCAGCTACAATCTTGTAACCTTGGGAGGGTATTATAGATAGTCAGGCTTCTCAGCCTTTTCCTTTTGTAGTTGTCTATACTCAGACATGTAATGCTTCTGTTGCTTGTATGCTCTAAATGATGGGTCATGTGACCCCTGTTTGTATTAATGTTATGTGGCTCTTCTGGGCCTTTATCTATATGAGTTTGTGTTATGTTGTGATGCCATGTTGTACAGCACATACTTGCATGTTATGCGTACGTGTGACATGTATTGCTATGTGTGGGATTCGACAATCTAGTTGTTTATCCCTGGCAGCCTCTCTTATGGGGAAATGTAGTCTAGTGCTTGTTTGAGCCACAGTAGTCCGCTACAGCCCGGTTCTCCGGAGTCCTGCCTAGCCAGCTACAGCCTGGGTTCCCCGGAGTCCTGTTAGCCCAGTGCTACAGCCCGGATTCACACGCTGCTGACCGACATGCTCGATGTGAATCATGTATGCCTGTCCCCATAGGTTAGTGCCGCTTTGGGTTCACGACTAGCCATGTCGGCCCGGGTTCTCTATCATATGGATGCTAGCGACACTATCATATACGTGAGCCAAAAGGCGCAAACGGTCCCGAGCCATGGTAAGGCGACACCCGTGGGAATACCGTGCATGAGGCCGCAAAGTGATATGAGGTGTTACAGGCTAGATCGGTGTTACTTAGAATCAGGGTCCTGACAATAGCATGAATCTAGGGCGTGGTTCAAAGAAGAAATGAAGGGGGAAAGTTGTATAGCATGAATCTAGGACGTGGTTCAAAGAGGAAAGGAATGGGGGAAATTTGTATCGCATAAATCGAGGACGTGGTTCAAAGAGGAAAGGAAGGGGCGAAAGTACTAGTTCAAAAAGGAAAGGAAGGGACAAGGCTGTAGAGTTTGAGCAGGACTAGATTTGCTGCGCTCACATAGGGAAAGGTGTCTAAAGATAACAAAACTGGGACCAACACAAATATGCTCCTTGGTTGTTTGTTCTTTGTTGCAACAGACTGTGCATGACCACAGTACATCGGTAGATGCACATGGTGCTGGTGCGTGCACTGTCCCGTGCAACTCATTAGTTGTTTTTAATCCAAGGCCATGTTTGGTTAAAAACTACCTAGTCCCTACCTGCTTGGTTCCAGGGACTAAACATGGACTATAGGTTATTAAATGACATGCTAAAAGACCATGCTACCCCTAGTAATGAACTAATAGAGACAAGGTGCGATGCGTGGCAGGGGCAACTGTTGGAAAAAGTCCCAAAACGACTCCCTCGGGGTCTTCTTTCTTTAGTCCCAAATGCCCACTTTGAGTCCCTAAAAGTCCTTCCTGTTTGGTTTAGATGGGACTGACACGGAGTTTTTTTAGTCCCTACTCCAAAATGTCCCTATAAACAAACACCCTCTAATAATGTCGCTGGAAAATTGATGCAATGCCACAGTTAAAAGCAAATTACATGTTTAACGAATTTTATTGTTAATATAATCTCTATGTTAATATTAATCAATGCCACCGTTTGGAAATGCTACTGTCTTGCTTTCTTTCCCATTTAGATAAGGTACATGCTTCTTTTTGTTGGCTTCTGTGTGATCCACCGTTATTGACCACTAATTGTTTCCATTAAACCTCTGTGTAAATAGGGTTATCTACTTCACCTCGTTGCCATTGTGACCTTTTGTTGCACTGCACAAAACACTTTTGTTTTAAGAGTGTTTTGTGCAGTTCAACCAAAATGTCACACCGACAACGTTGCTTGATTTCTTGATCTTAGTGGAACTGCGCAAGAGGAGATCTTACTTCCTATCCGTTAAGGCGAATTTGGTTCAGATCTTCTTCTTGTGAGTTGTTTGAATTCCACATCATGAGAGGTCAGTACTAGCCTTCTTTCACATGATTCTGCAGTGTGCTTTCATATGTTGTGCTACTTGTACGATAATGTTGCTTGATTTTAATGGAATCCACAAATGGAGACAAGACTTCCAATCTGTATGTGCACCGTAATATCCCATTGAGGTAAGATAAGGATATTTCACAACTGCTGGCCTGTATTTTGCCACTTTCATCAGAAAATTAAGTTTAGTACTATACTTGTGCTCCCTAATTGAGACGTCAAATCTTACATTGAAGGTGAAGCTTGTCTGTTATTGAACCAAGTGATGAAGGGGAAGAACAAGCGGAAGAAAAACAAAAATCAACTCCCGATGCTGTAATGACGCACTAGAACTGTGATGACACAAGTAATGATATAGTTTTGCATCTTAATTTATTGTTATGGCTGGAACGAGCAATTGTTTTGCCACTGATTTGATGCCACTCTTAATGTAATATGTAATTACCTCAACTTGTGCAAACAGGGATCTTCTTTGAAGATACCATATATTTTAGTGGAACTGCACAAGAAGATGTTGGAAACATTAAACTAATCGAGGAGTATATAGTAAGCATGGCCACCACCGTAGATAGCAACAGATGGTTCCGGAGAAGTGCTTCATCTGTATGCTCTACACAATAAGCCTCCTGACAAAGGTTGGTACTCGCCCACTGATTTCATCCATATGATTGAGCTTTGTCATCTCTACTGGTGTTGTGCTACTATTTAGATACTGTCATGAAGAAGTGGTATTGTCCTTGAGAAGTGCTTCATCTATGCTGTTTTAAATATTTCCTTTCCTTTTTTTCGAGAAAATAGGGATGCTAGCATTTAGTAGTCCTCTTGTCTTTGCACAACAGGATCATCTTCCTCTGAAGAAGAATATGGAGTACGTGAAGTGACTAGTTCCGATTAAGCCAGGATGAAGAAGCCCTGTCTATCTTCTCATCAGAAGGAGCAGTTGACGGATGGTTACATTATTCCCCATAAGACCAAACTAACTTCATCTCAGAAGGACCAACAAATCTCCATCTTTTTGCTGTGATGCGCGAGTACAATGTTGTTCTAGGATTCTTTCTGGTGAGTTCCATTTTTCTAAAAGTGTGCTCTACATGGACAATGTATGAGCCTGTTGAAACTGTCAATTCATAGTACAATCTGCTTAATACTAATCACTTTTTTGTATTTGTGCAAACAGGAGTATTCGGCTTGATTTCAATGGGAACTGCACAAAATGTTCATGAATAGATGGAATTATTCATTTCCACCACAAGAAAGGGGGTGCCGATAAGTTCAAGGCGTTGCAACATATAAGGGCGAAATCATACAAGCTACGCGCGAATTTGGTTGATTTTGGTGGAACTGCACAAAAAGAACAGCTGGTTTATTTAGCACGAGGTGCCATGTCAATGTCCGAACTGATGGCAAACCCTGCCCATTCCACAAGCATAGGCATTTGATATTTTTGGAATGGGACAACCTTGTCAAATTTTGCTCATTGATTTTAGCAAGACATGCGTTTGATATTTTCGAATGGGACACCCTTTGCTGTCAGCAGCGTCGATCAATTTTTTCTTTATTCTATAGTTGTGAAGTAAATATTGCCTCTGACATGTGAGTCGCTGGGATGCATAATCATCGATTGTTTTGAATGTTCTCTATGAATTGCCAGGCTTGTGTGTTTGATTGCAATGTACAGAAACGCTAAAAAGCTGCTCAAACTCTTTGTACTCCTTCTGTTCCTTTTTACTTCGCACATTGTGAAAGTGCATACTTTTTTATATAAGATTGGTCAAAGTAGAGATACTTTGTATGCAGACTAGAAAGGACCGGAGGGCGTGCATGTGAAACTGCTGCAAACGAGGTGATCACCCTAGGAATAATGCTAGTACGTATTGTTTTGCATGTTCATCCAATGCTAGTGATACAGGAATTCGAACATTGGTATCACTGGCATTGGATGAACATGGTCAACCCGCCTAGGTTGGCTTCAACCGGAGGGTAGCAGCACTGGCCTTACTTGGACCCGAGTGGTGGCGACCTACCGTGTTCTACTCTTCCTCGTTTTCTGTGTGGTGCGGCCTCGTTGGTAGCGGGGCGGGGCCTCAGAGGAGCCGGCGATGTCCTTTGCCTTGTTGTTGGCGGGACGGGGCCTCGACGGAGCCGGCGGTGTCCTCTGCCTCGTTGTTTCCGGGGCGAGGCCTCAGCAGAGCCGGTGGTGTCCTCTGCCTTGTTGTTGGTGCCGCGGGGCCTTGCCGGAGCAGGGCCTTGTCGACACCAGCGGAGCGGGGACTCATCGGCGCTGGCATTGTCCTCTGCCTCGTCCTCGGTCTCGCCAAACAGCGCCTCGCCCGCTTCATCGCCCTCTTTGCTAGCCTCTTTGTAGGCGGCCGCAGCCTCCGCCACCTGCATGAGGTACCGCTAGCGCTTGAGGTGGCCCTTGTAGGCAGAGTGGTATGAGTCGAGCAGCGCCTCCGACTCCGCCCACTCCACGACGATCTGCTCCTCCGCCTACAGGTGCTCCTTGAGGACATGGTGGTTGTAGGCGGCGTCGGCGTGCACCTCCCGGAACTGCTCCTCACACATCTGCCTCACCCTGTCCATATATTGGGCACGGTCCTCGCCGATGGTCATTGAGGGAGTCCTGGATTAGGGGGTGTCCGGAAGGCCAGACTATACCTTCAGCCGGACTCCTGGACTATGAAGATACAAGATTGAAGACTTCGTCCCGTGTCCGGAAGGGACTTTCCTTGGCGTGGAAGGCAACCTTGGCGATACGGATATGTAGATCTCCTACCATTGTAACAGACTTTGTGTAACCCTAACCCTCTCCGATGTCTATATAAATCGGAGGGTTTTAGTCCATAGGACAACATACAGAACAACAATCATACCATAGGCTAGCTTCTAGGGTTTAGCCTCTCTGATCTCGTGGTAGATCTACTCTTGTACTACCCATATCATCAATATTAATCAAGCAGGACGTAGGGTTTTACCTCCATCAAGAGGGCCCGAACCTGGGTAAAACTTCGTGTCCCTTGCCTCCTGTTACCATCCGGCCTAGACGCACAGTTCGGGACCCCCTACCCGAGATCCGCCGGTTTTGACACCGACATTGGTGCTTTCATTGAGAGTTCCTCTGTGTCGTCGCCATCAGGAAGGATGCCTTGCCCCATCTTTAAAGACGGCACCGTTGCTAAGGGAGCTTTGGCTGTCGGCCAAACCCTCTGGCTAGGTGGTTTTCTTATGACCGCCTGTTCGGCTTCTGCGCCGACGATGACCTCTCGAGCCATCAAAAACAATCTTCATGTCAGCTCGGAACTCGCCGAGCAGTTAGACCCAATGGAGCTCTGCTCCATAAACGAGCTCTTGGATCGCATCGCCGCCCTGGGAGTCGCTACGGATTACGACCAGATTGGGCCTAAACCCGATATGAGAGAGATTAACTCTCCCCAAGTCAACCATCACGTTGCCGTGGTAGAGGGATAGTGCGGCGACCCTTCATCTATCTTAAGGACTAGCTACATCCGGATTCCTGATACCTCCAAGCCGGATACCCGCGGAGGGGACGATATCACTCAAGACCTGAACTTAGAGTCAGGCGACGGGCTGGATTCATTGGACAACATCCAGGAATCCAAATTTTCAAGTTCGGAAATTCCTCGGCCTCTGAGCCTCAGATTGGGTGAGGCTTCGGGTTTAATTCCACCCACCCACCCGAACATAAGCGATCTATCCCAAATCAGGCAAGAGCCCGAAGAAACAGTACATCATTACTAGGCCAGATTCCTCCTGGTTAGGAACAGGATAAGGGACTGCCGCGAGGAAGATGCAATCTCAATCTTCTGCAATAATTGCACGGACAAGGGAATCCTCAACACCATAAGTCGCTGTGATATTACATGCTTCGCTAACTTGGCGTCCATTGTACGAAAGTACTGTGTGATGGAAAGCGCCTGGAAAACCGAAATAAAATTTTGGGATGATCCGGCGCTGAGTACAAACCCAGTCCGAAATAAAAGGGTGCATCATCGCCAGACACCCGGGTCAAACACCAAAAAGCACAAAGCCTCTACATGGCATGGAACCATACTGGAAGGATGGCTTAATGGACCCTGTAAAATTCACAGTACAGAGGACGCCACACCAACTCACAGCCTTAGAGCATGTTGGATACTCCAGCAGGTGGCCAAAATTGGCGAAGATCTCCTAATTCTAGAGGCCACCCTAGAGACACCAATATGGTATTAACAGTCTTCGAGACTTTTGCATCAAATAATATGTGAAAAATAACACTCCGCAGCCTTGCCGAAGTCTACCAAGTAGCAACAATAAACCCATGGAGTGCCACGGCTATTACCTTTAACGCCAGTGATGAACCTAAATTCCGAACAGCCCGAGCACCAGCCGCATTGATCTTCAGTCCAATAGTGGATGGCTTTCGTCTTACCAAGGTACTCATGGACGGCGGTAGCGGATTGAACCTCATTTATGAGGAAACCCTTCAAAAAATGGAAATAGACTGGAACCACATTGAGCGAAGCAGCACAACCTTTAGAGGAATAATCCCCAATCGGGAAGCGCGCTGTACAGGAAAAATCACACTAGATGTGGTGTTCGGCACGCCGGATAATTACAGGTCCGAAGAGGTCACGTTCCATGTGGCTCCGTTCAGCAGCGGTTGTCATGCTCTGCTAGGGCAGGAAGCGTTTACAATCTTCCAAGCAATACCCCATTATGGGTACATGAAGCTCAAGATGCCCGGGCCTAATGGGATCATCACTCTCGCTAGTGATCCGGACATAGCACTCCACGCCGAAAACAAGACAGCCGCACTGGCCCTCGAGGCACTATCCGAAGCCCTAGCGGCTGAGGAACTGACTGCGCTGCGCTCAATGGTGAATAGGGACAATGTGGTACTCGACAAAAGATCCAAGTCCACCTCCTTTAAACCGGCCGATCAAATAGTCAAATTCCAGGTCCATCCAACGGACCCTAATAAAACAGCTTCCATCGGGGCACAGTTAAACCCTGATGTAGACACCACACTGCGAGAGTTACTATGAGAGAACCGGGACATTTTCACCTGGCACCCTTCAGACATGCCAAGAATCCCACGCAGGCTGGCCGAGCACAGCTTAAATATCCTAAAAGGATTCAAACCGGTCAAACAAGCTGTTCGGCGTTTTTCCGAACCTAAGAGACATGCCATGGGAGAGGAGCTAGCAAAGCTATTGGAGGCCGTATTCATCAGAGATATAAAACATCCGGACTTGCTAGCAAAGCTGGTGATGGTACCAAAGAAGGACAAATCCTGGCGCCTTTGCGTTGATTTTAAAGACCTTAACAAGGCTTGCCCAAAGGATCCCTTCCCCTTCCCCCGCATCGATCAAATTATCGACGCTACTGCAGGACACGATTCGTTGTGTTTCCTTGACGCATATTCCGGCTACCATCAGATCAAGATGGCAGAATCAGACCAAGCCGCAACGACATTTATCACACCATACGGCCCATTCTGCTTCAACACAATGCCCTTTGGGCTCAAAAAGGCCGGCGCAACATATCAGCGCATGATTCAGACATGTCTGGCAAACCAGATCGGCAAAACAGTGGAGGCATATGTAGATGATGTGGTTGTCAAAACAAGACATGTCGAATCTCTAGTAGACGACTTGAGGCTCACATTTGATAACCTCCGAACATACGACATCAAGCTCAACCCGGAAAAATGCGTTTTCAGCGTTCCAACTTGAAAGCTCTTGGGCTTCATTGTATCCGGTAGAGGAATTGAAGCAAATCCAGCCAAGATCCGAGCTCTGTCACAATTGGATATCCCAAAGGACCTCAAACAAATACAAAAGTTAACCGGATGCGTGGCGGCTCTAAGCCACTTTATCTCCCGCTTGGGAGAAAAGGCCCTACCCCTTTACCGCCTCCTTCGGCACACTGAACACTTCGAATGGATGGATGCAGCCATGGCCAGACTCGACAAAATAAAAGCCATATTGGCAACAAACCCAGTCCTGGCCGCGCCAAACATTGGCGAACCAATGCTATTGTACATTGCAGCAACACATCAGGTTGTAAGCGCAGTACTCGTCGTCGAAGGAGAAAGGGACGGACACAAACTCCCCCTTCAAAAGCCGGTCTATTATGTGTCCACTATCCTCACTCCGTGCAAATCACGGTACCCGCATTATCAAAAGATTGCGTACGTGGTATTCATGGCATCTCGGAAGCTAGGACACTACTTTCAAGAGTGTTCAATAACAGTAGCTTCGGAAGTACCACTTAACGATATTATAAACAACCGTGACGCAACGGGCTGGATTGCAAAATGGGCCATTGAGCTCCTCCCGTTCGACATAACTTACAAGCCACAGCGAGCCATCAAGTTGCAAGTTTTGGCCGACTTCGTCGCAGAATGGACAGAGGCCGAACTCCCTAAAGAGTATGACACATATTCAAATTGGATCATGCATTTCGACGGCTCCAAGATGTTCGCCGGACTAGGGGCCGGCATCGTTTTGACATCCCCCACAGGAGACACAGTTCAATACGTACTCCAGATTATGTACACAGACTCCAACAATGCAGCCGAATATGAGGCCCTTTTACATGGTCTCTGGATGGCAGTATCCATGGGCATTCAACGCCTAGAGGTGCGCGGGGACTCGAACCTCACAATATCCCAAATAAATGGAGACTTCGATGCCAAGGATCCAAAAATGGCAGATTACTGCAACGCCGTCCTAAAAATGTCAGCTCGGTTCGAAGGGCTTGAATTTCACCATATAGCCCGGGAAAATAATCAGGTGGCAGATGTCCTGGCATGCATCGGTGCAAAACGCGATGTAGTCCCCCCCAACATCTTATTGGAAAGGCTGTTCAAGCCATCCGTAGTATGGGAAGGGGAGCCAAACAATAATAGCCCAGACCCAACCGCACTGCCCGACACCGAACATTCTAACACAATCGGAGGCTCTGCCACTGAAATAACACCTTCATCCCATGTAATAATGGCCGTCATCGCCCCGTGGACAGAACCATTCCTCGCCTACCTTACTAGGCAGGAACTCCCCGAGGACAAAAATGAGGCACGCTGCATAGTGCAGCGATCCAAAGCCTACTAGGTCCACGAGGGAGAACTCTATAAGAAAAGCACTACCGGAGTCCTTCAAAGGTGCATCTCCGAAGAGGAAGGGCGGAACCTCCTGGCTGAAATTCTTGCCGGACTCGGCGGTCATCACGCTGCAGCTCGGTCCCTTGTATGCAAGGCCTTCCGTACAAGCTTTTATTGGCCGATGGCCCGGGCAGACGCCCAGGACTTAGTCCAACGACGCGTCGGCTGCCAGCTCTATGCAAACAAAAGCCATATGCCACCCACCGCCCTCCAAACTATCCCCATCACTTGGCCCTTCACGGTCTGGGGGCTTGACATGGTTGGACCAAATAAAGGCGGAACCCACAAGCAAAAATACTTACTGGTCATGGTGGATAAGTTCACCAAATGGATAGAAGCCAAGCCTGTTAAGACAGACAAATCCGGACCGGTGATATACTTTATATCCGGGGTTGTACACCATTACGGCGTCCCCCACAGCATCATCACGGATAACTGCACGAACTTTACGGCCGACGAGGTAAAACTCTGGTGCAAAAACATGGGCATCAAGCTCGATTATGCTTCCGTCTATCACCCACAAACTAACGGCCAGGTCGAACGTGCAAATGGTCTTATCATGAGTGGCATCAAACCCAGATTAGTGCGGTCCCTCAAGGAATCTAACACGCACTGGGTAGAGGAGCTCGACTCTGTACTTTGGGGGCTGCGGACCACGCCGAATCTCACCACCGGATACACACCATTCTTTATGGTGTACGGCACAGAGGCAGTTTTGCCTTGCGACATAATTCATGACTCACCTCGAGTGCGCATGTACGAAGAAAGAGAAGCCGAGCTTGATCGGCAGGACAGTTTGGACGCATTGGAGGAGGAGCGTGACGTGGCAAAAGCCCGTTCCGCATTCTATCAATAGCAGGCTCGAAGATACCAAAGCAGAGAAGTACGGGCCAAAATTACAACGTTGGCGAATTAGTTCTACGCCTGCCGGACAAGAAAAAGGACAAACTCAAGCCCAAGTGGGAAGGTCCCTTCATAATTGACCAAGTCCTGACTGGTGGAGCATACCGCCTGCGAGATGCATCGGATAACCGACTTGAGCCGAACCCATGGAACGCAGCCCGTCTCCGAAGATTCTATGCCTAGCACAGGACCCTGTGTTCGTCTCCTTCCTCTGTCCATTTTTTATATACTGTCTGTCTTACATTTCTCTCCTTCTCCCCTTCCTCTCACTTATAGCCTTTAAAGGCTCATCAAATGACGTGCTATTCGCACTCATTAAACCTGGGGGCTTCTTTTAACAGAAGCTTATTTATACGGGCTTCATGCCCAACACATGTGTTACACTTCCGCATGTACCTTTCTTTCACCATTATATGCATCGATATGACTTAAGTTTTGGCCAAGCTGGGTTGCCTGGCTCCTGTGCTTACCCCTACGTTCCCGATTATTCGGCTAGGCGGTAAAGGGAGCACCTCTGCGATTGTTACTGCCGGATCAGCCGGATGTGTACCTTAGACTGGGTGAAGCCGAAAGCTAGCATTCTTAAGGGAATATTCGGTCGGTGACCAAAAAGGTGATCTTTTCACTTATTTATTTATGCGCCCCTAGATGCTTTTTCCCGCGTCTTTTTCACAGAATGGGCATGCACTTTAGGGCATGCCTCCCAGGGAAACGAACCCCTAACGGAACTATTCTCCCTGGAAGGTGTTTCTTACTAACCATGTAATATAACATAACTAGTCGGGCACTTGTCTGTTCACGCACTAATGACCCCTACGCCCGGTCTCCATGCATTCCTCGGTTCTTATATAACCGCATGGGAATTCAGACACACTCCGAACCGTTAGGTCCCGAGGCTGAAGCGAAAAGGTCCGCCATGACAAATGATCTACAATCCGGCTAGAAGGCATTATAAATGTCAATTAAATTACATAGTCATTCTAACTGATTGTATTCCTCTTCAATACCATCTAACAGGCTGTCTAATTTACAGTCCTGCTGGAATACTTTGCGGCCAATTCTACTTGGCCATATACTAAGCTTACAGGGATCTCCTTCCCATCGGGCCCCACAGGACCGACCTCGGCCATGTGGTTGGGGTCAGCCTTTGCGTACCGCGTCTTCACCATGGCCCAGGCCTCCCTAGCGCCTTGACGGCAGGCCGATGTCTTCCACAATCGGAAGCGCCGCCGTGCTCCCTTTAGCTTCTCCGCAAGCTCTCCAATACCTTCAGGCATGGAGATGGACGGCCACAAGGCCTGGGCGACGCCTTGCATCGCCTGGCGAACTCGCTCGAGCAGTTGCGAGAGCTCGGGAAGAAGGTCACTCGTAGAACCGGGCATCTCCTCTGCAGGACGACCTGTTAGCACACCTACAGACATTACTCTATTAGTCGACTTCCCCGCCGAACTTTTTTTCAAAGGTTCGTTCAAGAACTTACTAAATAAGCCATGCCGAAGCCGCTGATTCTCCTTAACGGAGTCTGACAGCTGGGCACAAACATCTTTCAGGTCGACGCCCAGCTTGGTGTTGGCATCTTAGAGATTGTTCTTCTCCCGCCTCACCTTTGTCAGCACCTTCTCACCAGCCTTCAGCTGGCGTAGGAGATGTTGCCTTTCCGGATTCAATCCGGCGCCATCTGCAATTTCATTTGTCAGATTTGCACCCATGTCGTGCTTCGCAAAATACTTATCTTTTGAAGTGTATATTACCAGAGGGGGTCTCCTTGGGCTCCCCTGCCGCGGGTAGTGCAGCCTCAAGTTGGGCTTTGCATTCTTCCAGCTTCTGGGACAGTAGGGAATTATTTTCTGTAAGAACCTGCATAACAAATGATCCTTAAATCAGTTATTCTAACAATTTTAAGTCTCGGGGGCTACTAGTACATATATATAATTACCAAAATTTTCTTACCCGTATGTCTTTTACATATTGCTCCGTGGCTCAGGCTAGACCATTTTGAGCGGCACGGAGGTATGCATCTCCCGAATTGAAGGCATCTAATGCCTCTTGGGAGCAACAAGCGTCGCAAAGAATTGTCCGGCGACGCCTGTGGTTCATGGCACTCTCCACCTCAGAGTTGGTGGCAGACAACCTATCCACATCCTCCGTCGGAGGAGCGTCCGGTGCGCGCCTTGTTTTCGCCTCCACCTCCGGACCAGGCTTTGGAGCCTGGCTGGTGGAGGCGCGATTGGCAGCCTCTCCGGATATAGTCTGGTGAGGTCTCTTTGTCCTGAAGAGAGCACGAGTGTTAATATGCCTTGAAGGTATAACACCTGGGATAACGGGGCGCGCCATACCTTTGCACTGACGCCTCGGTCCGGACTGCACCTCTTTTCTGCCCACAGGGCCCTGCGGCCCCTCGTTGGCTTGTCGCCGCAGGTTCGGCCTCCCGTCTCAAAAGCCTCCCCTGCAAAGCTCGGTTGTAATCTGGAAACTGAAAACATGAGAGGGCGGACCCCTATTCAGGGTACTGGGACTTCAATCTCAGTTACGTGGGAGGCCGAGATTAGCCCTGGGTAATCGGCCGTAATGGCCACCAAGGTGTTGTCCTTGCTCAATTGATGGAACACTCCATCAATTAGCTCCACAGATAAGTCCGGATCCTCTGGAGAAGCCGGGTCGAGGGACCGTCCTGGGTCCTCGGGTTGTGGAGGAGGGATGTTTATTTCTTTAACAGCCTGGCGCAGTTCCTGCGTTGAAGTTGTTAGACTAAATGTTCAACAATGGGAATATAAAACGGATGGGCAAGTAAATGTGACCACTTACCCAGCTTGGGGTATTGTACATAGAAAATCCACCCTGAGGGTCGACGCGGAGAAATTCCTCCTCTTCTCCCTTGTACAAAGCAGACAAGGTCTTTGTTAGAGCTGCAGCCGAATCCGGCCCCTTACGGCCATAGCGGGTGGCGTCGTCCTCCCCGTTGAAGTCCCACATGGGGTGGCCTCTATACTCTAGAGGCTGCACCCCTCGCATGATGCATGCGGCCATGACCCCGATCATGGTCAGTCCGGAATGAGCTAACAATCTTATCCGGCCCATCAGGTAAAGAACGTCCTTGTCACTTTCCCTCCGAGGGCTCCATGGACGCCAACTTAGGCGCTTCTTTAGTGGAGCAATGTCGAACTCAGGGAGGCCGATCCGGACAAGATCCGGCAGCAGGACGTCCTCTATGTAAAACCATTCCGAAGGCCAGTCCTCGGACGCCTTCTTTGGGGTTCCGGATAGATATCCGGTCCCGGCGATGCACCACACTTCGGCTCCGCCCACTTGATATATTGACCCCTTTTGAGAACGGGGCACAAGGCAGAATAGCTCTTTCCACAGCCCGAAATGAGCCTCAACACGCAAAAACAGCTTGCAGAGGTCTACGAAGCCCGTGATATGCAGTACGAAGGTAGGCGTAAGATTGTGTAGCTGGAGGCCATAGAACTCTAGGAGGTCCCGGAGAAACGGATGGATTGGAAATCCGAGCCCTCTTATTAAATAAGGGACAAGGCATACCCGCTCTCCTTTGGAGGGATTTGGGGCACTCTCCGCTTGCTCTCCGCCATTATAGATGGCAAGACCGGCTCGAACCGGGACCATATAGGCCGAGGGGAGAAATACCTTGGTCTGGAGGGTCACTAGCTCGCTATGCGGGATGGAGCATCTCTCCCAATATCCAGGCTGAGGGCCGGAAGGGCGAAAGGAGGAGTTGTGACGGCTGGCTATGGTGGAATGGACCTTTGTCGGATGCGCTCTAATGAACACTCGCGAAGGGGAGAAGGTGTGGTTTGGATCTAAATCCTCGTCCCCTTAAATGGGCGGCTCTTTTACGCGGCTAGGGGCGTGGATGTAAAAACACTCAGAATTTTCATATTCGTTTGACACGTGGGACTATTGAGGGAGTCCTGGATTAGGGGGTGTCCGGATGGCCGGACTATACCTTCAGTCGGACTCCTAGACTATGAAGATACAAGATTGAAGACTTCGTCCCGTGTCCGGAAGGGACTTTCCTTGGCGTGGAAGGCAAGCTTGGCGATACGGATATGTAGATCTCCTACCATTGTAACCGACTTTGTGTAACCCAACCCTCTCCGGTGTCTATATAAACCGGAGGGTTTTAGTCCGTAGGACAACATACAGAACAACAGTCATACCATAGGCTAGCTTCTAGGGTTTAGCCTCTCCGATCTCGTGGTAGATCTACTCTTGTACTACCCATATCATCAATATTAATCAAGCAGGACGTAGGGTTTTACCTCCATCAAGAGGGCCCGAACCTGGGTAAAACTTCATGTCCCTTGCCTCCTGTTGCCATCCGGCCTAGACGCACAGTTCGGGACCCCCTACCCGAGATCCGCCGGTTTTGACAGCGACAGTCATGGTGCAAGGATGGCACGGAGGAGGGGGTTGGCGCCGGATCGTCGACTACCATGTTCTCCATTGGGACGTCGTCGTCCTCTGGCTGCATGTCGGCCAGTCGGTCAGCAGCAATGGCTGCCATCTCCTTGTGGTCCGTCATCCGCCCGTTCCGAAGTGCGCTGGAGCGCGAGGAAGTCATGATGGGCAGTAGTGGTGTGGATAGGAGAAAGGGAATGGATGCGGATGACTGCGACTATGGCCGGCGCAACAGTTTATATAACAATGGTGGGCTGGCGGAGGGACGGACGTGTGGCGCCAGAGTAGCCGCCTCGACAACCGCGTATCATTAATGTGGGCGGCAGATGGACGGACGGACGACACTTGTGTCGTTTGAAGGTGGAGCAATCGCCTGCACTGGAAAGCGGGGAGGGCGGCGCTGACTGTTTCAGGCGAAAAGCGCGCGCGGGCGAGGAGATGACTTTACTTGGAGAGGGTGACAATGGGGACCCACCAGGTCCATAGCCTCACGTACGCAAGTGCCTCCTTATTATATATATATAACTATAATTTATTTTGCTTCTTCTTGGTTTCTTGACATCACGGTCCCACACCATTTTCAACCTATGTAGTACTCCCTCCTTTCCGGTTTATAGGGCTTATCTCAAAATTTTAGTTTTTCCATTTTATAAGGCTCAATTTGTTTGTTACCCATCACATGTTCAGATCTCAAGGTGCATTAAATCATTGCATGCAAGTATTAAGAGAAAACTGACCAATGCATGCACTTTATGCATGCATGCATTGCAATTAATGCATTCGTAAACATAAGTTTTTGAGGAAAACAAGAGCATTAATTGGGTGCTTTTGCAAACTACAAAATATATTCCACCACTCATCATCTACCTTGGTTGGTGAGATGTTGGGGGTTGGGTGCGACATATGCCAAAGCATGGCTTATGATGGTGGGGGCGAGTAGAACGTCGCCGATGCCTGGAAACGGGATGAGGCGTAGACATGCACGGCGGCGAATCTTACCTAGCTTCAGGGCTCTCCTGGGAGATAATACCCCTACTGCTGCTCTGCGGGGTCTCCGCGTGATCACTATGGCAAAGGGTTTACACGATTACTCCTTGAGCTATTTTCTGGAGGTAGGAGAGGGCTAGGCTAGCTCTCTCCCTCCTATATGATCTTGTCTAGAGCTAATGGATTCCAACCCTTTGCATGGGTGCCCTGGGGGTTTATATAGGCCTACCCCCAGGAGTACAATGGTAATCCGGCTGGACACGGGCCCAACCGTCAGTGTCTCCGGCCTCCGTCTTCTCCGCCGACTGGTGGGGCCCGTTGACTGGTGGGCCCCGCCGACTAGCTAGGTACAGAGCCGACAGGCCGCGTCCGCCACGGGCGGGTCTTGCCGGCTGCTGATTACTGTAGCCGTGCTTATGATGACACGGGCTTGATCATGGAGTCGTGGCAACAGCCCCGCCGCCTGGCGAGTGATCACTATTGCCGACTCTCGGGGGCCCACTCCCAACGGGTCCGACTAGGGAGTGCACTCGCCGTCTCCTGGGGTCTCACTGGCTGGTAGGACCCGCCGCCCCAGGGTCGTACAGACAGGCCGTCATGGGCTCAGGATTCAGTCCTTTGGTGCTGATGTTAGGGCCGACACGGCAACAGTGCCACGCCGTGCGAAGATCTTCCCGGGTACGGCGTGCTGTAGCCATTCCTGCCCCTGGTAAGGGGTGGAAGTGGGCTTGACTGTAGCCACTCCCCGTCCCGTCCCTCTTGATGAGGGCATGGGGTTTGTTGGAGTCGCGGGCCGACTCCCCAAAGCCGGCTTCTCTGGAAGTCGCCAGTCAGGAGTCGGCTTATCCTGAAGTCGTCCCCGGGACTCGGTCGCGAGTGGGCAGTCGGCTATCTTGCCGCCGACTTCTTAGACGGCGACTCTTCATCCTAGGGTCTTGAGGGGCGCAGCCTGCCCCGATGTCTTGAAAGGTTCTGGGGCTCGGGTTAGCCTACCCGTGGCCCATTACTCCGACAGTAGTCCCCGAAGCTGGTGAGGCGCCGCGGACGATCGGCCGAGAAGCCTCAGCAGTTTCTCCTTCCGGGTGCTCGACACATGGTTCTTGATTGATTTCAGCCAGGCCGACTAGAAGGAGTCGAACCCGCCCAACTCTGACTCGCACAGTATTTCGAACGTCTTGGCTGTATCCAAGTAGCGTGCCGGCTAAGCTTCCAGGCCGCCGCCCGTTCCGGGCCCGTCACGTGGCAACGCACAACCAGGCTAGTCTGCCAGCCTACGTGCGTGACGGGACATGCTCGTAGGAGGGGCCCGCCACTACCGTGCCTCGGCGCCTGAGCGGATCCGCTGTGGCCCGAGCGGACGGTTGGGATTCTTGTGTAATTAATGCATGCAGTAACTTTGTCGTGGAAACATGGGGGTCGTGGGCGCAGTAAATCCCACGACCGCCTCCTCGGCTTCGCAGCCCATGAGGCTATAAGTAGGGGGAGGAGGGGGGCACGGCAGAGCACGCGCGCCCCTACTTCCCACTACTCCTTGCTCTTCTCGTTCTTCTTCTTCCTTGCTCCGTCGCGCGCCCAAGCTTTGCCGAACGCCGCGGCGATTAGCTCGCGATGAGTTCATCTTCTGCCGCCGCGCCTCCCTCGATGCATTCCGACACCTGGGACGGCTCAGAAGTGCATGATGACCACATCTAGTTCGTCCGCAAGACTCGTCGTCACCCCGACGAAGATCACATGTGGGTGCGTCTTGCGCCGGAGGGGGAGATTTCCCCTGCACCAGAGGAGGGCGAGCGGGTCATCTTTCCTGGAGTTCTACGGCCTCCAGCGGCACCACCTCACGCCCAACACGGTGGTGCTGCTGTCCGCCTTTGTGGCCTTGTGCGAAGGCTTCCTCGGGGTCCTCCCCACCCTCGAGCTCTGGGGGGAGTTTTTCTACTCCAAACTCAGCACCCAGGCTGTAGGCGTGCCGGCTCAGTGTGGCGCATTCATGGGCCGTGCGGAGATCGGGAGCCGACAACCCCTTCCCCACCATCAAGCTGATAAAGTCGGTGAAGATGTGGCAGTGCTCGTACTTCTACGTCAAAGCATCTTTGCAAGGGGCGACTGGGTCAACCTGCCGGCTCTCGAAGCCAGCCCGCCGGCTGGGAGACTGCCCAACTAGTCGTACCGGGCCAAGTCGCTAACGCCTGCAGGAGCCGGCGCTGCCGCGCGACTCTGAGTGCTGACGCAGTCGGACGGATAGTCCAGACCTGCTGGCCGCCTTTGTGGCATGCCGAGTCCTCCCGCTCCAAGGTCGCCCACACATGATTTGTCAAATGAGAGGGCACCGTGACCCGAGTCGGATGTGCACCAAGGACATGCCTCACGAGGAGGTGGCCTACATGGTGAACTACCTCTCGGACAGCAAGCTCCTGGAGGATTGGCGGTTCGGCAAGGAGCCGTACTCTCGCGCCAACCCCCCGCCCATAGTGAGTTGCCTTTTCCTTCTTTCTTTGAATTCTCTTCTTTCTTGGTGAGTTTATCTTGTCCGACCTGACCAGTCAGCTTTGGTCAGACTCCCCTCCTCCATCCATCAGCCGGCACCGCGAGGCCGGCCCGCGAGTTCCTCGCTGACCGGGCGGAGAGCGACGTAGATGACCCCGATCTGGGGGCGGCGGATTTGGAAGACAATGCGGAGGGAGGAGGCGGTCCGCGGCTCGGGGCCAGTCTAGAGGACTGGCCTGATGATCATGAGGAGGTCGCCCCCCGCCATCGGCCAGGAGCCAGCCACCCCGGCGCGGGCTCTTCTACCGCGCCGGGTGTTCCAGGCGGCGGGAAGAAGCGTAGGGCCGTGCCGACCTTGTTCGGCAGTCGGCCGAAGAAGCCCAAGAGTTCGGATGCGGCGACCCGGCGGGACGAGGCGGCTGCAAAGGCCATCCGCTTCCGTAAGGAAGTGAAGAAGCCGCCACTGGTCTCCGCGTGAGTATTCCGTCTCAACGCTTCATTCTTTCTTTGTGGCTTTGTCTGAGTCTTTTACTTGCTTTCCTTGCTTCAGGGCTCCCCTCACCCTTGAGAGGGTCGCCGCCGCCTCCGTCATGGGGTCAGCGGAGACGTCCGCCTCCACTCGGCGGATTGACCCCACCGCCGACCTTCGGGAGGCGATGGAGCGGAATGCGCAGGAGAAGCACAACAAGGAGGAGGCCGCCCACCTGGAGAAGGTGGAGGCCGATAAGGCGGTGGCCTCCGCCAAGAAGAAGCTGGTCGAGGCCGAAGCCGCCGCTGCGGCGAAGCGGCAGGCTGAGGAGGCCGCGCACCACCAATCGGCGGTGTTCGTCACCCCGCTGAACTCTGCGCCGCCGCATCCGGAGTTCACGGGGCAGACTAGGGAAGCCGGCGGCGAGAACCCCGTCTTGGAGAGGGAAGGCGGCGACTCCACGCCGGACGTCATTGTTCCGCCGCCACCTCCGCCACCGTCTGGGGGCGCGCAAGGCGAACGGCCGGCGGACCCACCGGTGCCGCCGACTGAAGATGAAGCCGTGGCGAGGCTACTTCTTCAAGTCGGCTTGCCAACGCGCCGTCGCCTCGAGAAGGCAACTTCGGCGCCATGCCCCCTGGAGACCGGTGCTGCCAGCTCGGCGATCCCAGACGCTGAAGCGACGAGCACCGCGCCCATTGGGTGGGTGCGAGGAGGTGGCACGTGGCCGCTGAACCAGGCGCTTCTGGGTGTCCAGACGAAGCTGCGAGCTGATGGCGACGCGATCCAGAGTTGCACCAAGGCGTATCTGGCGTCACGAGCAGCCGTCCGGGTATGCTTTCTCTTTGGTCCTATTTTTTCTTGTTTTTGTTCTTCTCTGTGGGGGCGCGCCAGTGCACCCACTGGGTGTAGTCCCCGAGTTTCGGGTTGGCTGCTGAGCAGGCGGCCCGGAACTCCAATTGGTGAGTTCTGGGTACTAACTTTTGTCTGAAATACTTTTTGCAGGACTACCACAACCTCCGTGTCACCGCCTTCAACCGCAACGTTGAAGAGCTGGGCAAGCGGACCGCCGACTTGTCAGAGAGCCGGAGTAAGTTCTTTTTCTTCTTCGCAGGGGCGTGCTGGCGCACCCGCGGGCTGTAGTCCCCGAGATTCAGGCCGACTACTGAGCAGTCGGTCCGGATCTCCCCGGCGACCTTCTTTACTGATGACTTAATGCCTTCTTTCTTCCTTCTCTTCAGAAGCCAACGCTGTTCTTCAGCAGCAGCTGAGCGAGGCCAACTCCGCGTTGCGTGCCAAGGGGGAGGAGTGCAGCAAGCTCGCCACAGAGCGCGATCTGCTGGCCACTCAATTGGTAGAGCAGAAGGAGCTGCGTGCGAAGACGCAGAAGGAGGCAGAAGAGGCGGAAACCGCCCTCCCGGCCGAGTTCGCGAGCAAACGCTCCTCCTGGACTGAGAGAGAGGCAATGCTGGCCTCCGACTTGCATGAGATTGAAGACATCGTTGATGGTGAGTTTATTTACTTTCTTTCTTCGAGCTGCCGATTATAAATCGTGCCGACTCCCGGTTTTTTGACTTGTTTCTTCGTTTCTTCCGTCTTGGCAGACTTCTTCCCTGGGCACTCCCAGGCCGCCATCCAAGCCACCAAGGCTGACCGCGTAGGTCAGAGGGCGGAAGGTGCAGAGATCGCCACCGACGCCCCCCGAACCCTTGATGAGCATATCCTGAGCATCGAGGCTCGCCTTCGGCCGACTCACCGGATGCTACGCCGGCTTCAACGTGTCGGTGCCCAGGCGATTGCCGCCCTATGGCCGTACATGCAGGCTCCGCGCACCCCCAGCCTGACTGCCGACTGGCTTGAGGTCGCGGCTGGTCGTCTTGAGGCCTGGAAGGGTTCCTCGACCCGAGCTAGAGCACGTCGGGCCTTGGAGTTCGTTAAGGCGTGGTATCCGGGGCTGGATCTAGACCGGCTGGCCACACTCCGGTCAGAGGCCCAGCCGGAGCTGGCAGCCGCGGAAGACGCCCTCGTCAAGCGTGCCGCAGCGATCGCCAAGTACACCGACACCAGTGTCTTCGTCCCCGAGTGGTCTGAAGACGGCGAGGACTCGGCAGAGGTGATAGGCTCCAGCATCGAGGAGGAAGGCGAGGCGGAGGACAGAGGTGAGACGGAAGCACCAGAAGATGGAGCGGACGGCCAGCCTCAGCTGGACCGTGCCTCGAGCAACGAGCCGCGTGCGACCGATCCGACTGCCGCCAGAGGCGATCAAGCCGAGACTACCCAGCCGGCCGCCCCAACGCCTGACGCTGCCGCCTCCTTCGACCCTCCGAATCCATCTGCCGCATCTTAGGCTGCCGCCTTATCTTTATTTTATCTGCTTTAGTAATCTTGAAGAACTTGTTAATTCGCACGATTCCACCCGCGGGGTGTATTTTGAACTTCTGCTCGAAGATTCGGCCAAGGGCCTATGCTATGTAAATATTTATCCGAGTTCTATATTTTCTTGCTCATTGCTCTTTTGGCTTTTTTCCTTTGCCGCTTTCCCTTAGTTGCCTGCCTTGCCAGTCGGACAGCCGCTCTGCGGACTGCCGTTGGATCAAATGCTTGGCTACTTTGGGAAGGCAAGTACTTAGCCGTTTTAGAGTTTTTTAGCAAGTTGGATAGAAGGCGGTGAGCCGACTGCTTAATAGTCGGTTAGTAAAAGGAAGGCTGGAAACCGGCTTAAGCTATGTTTTATGCTTTGAGTCCTTAGCCATTTTTCGTGTGAACGCCCATTCTACCTTGCTCCTGCCCACCATACAGTCACTCTGCGAGCTGCGGCTAATGACAGGAGACGGCTTAAGCGCCACACACTACTTGTCGGGCTGCATGAAGCATTTCATGGTGCAAGGCGGCAAGTCCCCGGGATGACCTGTCGAGCCCGGTGCCAAGCGGCATAACAAAGAGTAACACACTCGTAGGCATAACCTTTATCATATAGACAAAAGAGGGCAGTCCCCGAGCTCGTCTCGGGGGGCCCGAAGTCTTGGTACTTTAATACAAAAGGTAGCGTGGTACATACTGCATCAACTGTAAAATCTTCGGAGGAGGTTTGTATTCCATGGCCGCTCTGTCTCCTTGCCGGAGTGGTTCCTCTTGCGTGCTTCGGGCTTCCGAGCGTCAATCAGGTAGTAGGAGTTGTTGCCTAGCACTTTGCTGATGATGAAAGGGCCTTCCGAAGGTGCTGACAGCTTGTGCTGGCCGGCTGTTGGCTGGATCAGCTGGAGCACAAGGTCGCCTTCTTGGACAGATCTTGGCTTGACCTTCCTGTTGTAGTATCAACGCAGGCCCTGCTGGTAGATGCTGGACCGGCTGAGTGCCAACAGTCGGCCCTCTTCCAGCAGATCGATGCCATCTTGACGTGCTTCTTCTGCTTCCTCCTCGGTGTACATGGTGACTCGCGGGGAGTCAAACTCTATGTCCGTTGGGATGACGGCTTCGGCACCTTAGACAAGGAAGAAAGGCGTGAAGCCAGTTGACTTGTTTGGAGTCGTGCGCAGACTCCAGAGGACGGCTAGCAACTCATCGAGCCAGTAGCCAGCCGAGCGCTCCAGCGGCTCGACCAGCCGGAGCTTGATGCCGGACAGGATGAGGCCGTTTGCTCGCTCCACCTGGCCGTTTGATTGTGGATGGGCGACGGATGCTAGGTCCAGTCGGATGCCCTGTGTTGCGCAAAAATGGGCCAAGGCGCCTTTGGAAAAATTTGTGTCGTTGTCGGTGATGATGCTGTGTGGTATGCCGTACCGAATTGTGATATCGGAGATGAAAGTCACGGAAGTCAGATCGTTCAGTTTCTTGATTGGCTTTGCTTCTATCCACTTGGTGAACTTGTCCACTGCGACAAGTAAGTGAGTTAAGCCACCTCGTGCCGTCTTGAATGGTCCCACCATGTCTAGACCCCATACTACGAAAGGCTAGTCAATGAGGATGCTCTTGAGTCAAGAAGCCGGCTGGTGTGGCTTGGAGCTGAACTTATGGCACCCTTTGCATTTTTGGACCAATTCCTTGGCCTCTTCTAAGGCAGTCGGCCAGAAGAAACCGTGTCGAATGGCTTTTGCGACGAGTGCTCTTGAAGCCGCATGGTGGCCGCACTCGCCTTGATGGATGTCCTTGAGAATTGCTTGGCCTTGCTCTGGCTCTACGTAGCGCTGGTAGACACCAGTGACGCTGCGCCTGACCAGCTCTCTATTGACTATGGTGTAGGTTGCCGCTCAGTGTTGTACTTGCCGAGCTGAGGTCTCATCAGTCGACAGCTCTTTGCTCACCAGGAATTTGAGGATGGGCTGGGCCCATGAGGGTGTTTCTATTTCTTCGACTGCCAGAACTATGACTTTGACGAGGGCGGCTGGGCTGGGAGGCGGCGGGTTGGAGTCAACAACCGCTTGCTGGATTAATGAAATCCCCGAACCGACTAGTGCAGCCCTCGGGCTGAGTTCTGGAGTCTTCGAGCCCGCCGTCGCAGTCCCCAGGCCGACTACTGCAGTCCCTGGGCCGGCTTTGGCTGTGGCGCCCTTGGAGCCATCTTGCAAAATCCTCGTACCGTCTGCTGGGGCTCTGGAGTCGGATCCGACTTCTTCGAGGGGAGCTGGTACAAAGATGGAGTCTGATTCTGGTGAAGGCTTAACAGACGGCTTGAGGAGGCGCTGAAGGGCGACGCCGGATGGTATTGCTTGGCGGGTAGAGCCGATTCGTGCCAAGGCGTCTGCTTGGTCATTGTCGTTTCTTGGCAGATGGAGGAACTCGCACCCCTCGAAATACCCACTGAGTTGCTGCACGAGAAAACGGTAACTCGCCATGTTTGCATCTTTGGCGTCCCAGTCGCCAGATAACTGTTGGACTACTAAGTCCGAGTCGCCATAACACAGGATCCAGCGAATGCCAAGTTCTTTGGCAAGCCGGAGCCCGTGAATGAGCGCCTCGTACTCGGCAACGTTGTTGGAGGCAGCAAAATGGATTTGCAGTGCGTATTTGGGCTTGTCGCCTTTAGGGGAAGTGAGGACGATGCCGGCTCCCAAGCCGGTGCGCATCTTGGAGACGTCGAAATGCATCCGCCAATGGGTGGAGTCGGGCGCTGGAGGTAGGTACTGGGTCTCGGCCCAGTCGATGAGAAAGTCGGCCAGTGCTTGTGACTTGATGGCGGTGCGGGGCTGGTAGTGGATGGTGTAGGGAGCCAGCTCTATGGCCCACTTGGCCACTCGGCCAGAAGCATCCCGGCTTCCGATGATCTCGGCAAGTGAGGCCGTGCAGACCACAATGATTGGATGCTCTTGAAAGTAAGGCTTCAATTTCTTGGCGATAAAGTGTACGCCATAGCACATCTTCTGGTAGTGGGGGTAGTTCTGCTTGGAGGCCAACAGTACTTCGCTTAGGTAATATACCGGTCTCTGGACAGGTAATGCCTTGCCTTTCTCCTTGCGTTCCACTACAATGACCGTGCTGACTACCCGGCTGGTGGTGGCGATGTACATGAGCATAGGTTCCTTAGGAGTCGGAGCCGCCAGAATTGGTGGAGTCGTCAGCATCTTCTTCAACTGGAGAAAAGCTTCGTCCGCCTTGTGGTTCCACTCGAAAAAAGTGGTCTTCTTCATGAGTTGGTATAAGGGGGGAGCTTTCTCGCCCAGCCGACTGATGAAACGGCTGATGGACGCCAAGCAGCCGGTGAACTTTTGCACGTCCAGCAGTCGGCTGGGTACCTCCATCCTCTCAATGGCCTTGATCTTTACAGGGTTGCACTCTATGCCGCCTTCAGAGACCAGGAAGCCAAGGAGTTGGCCGGCTGGTACTCCGAAGACGCACTTCTCAGGGTTGACCTTGATCTGGAACCGGCGCAGGTTCTCAAAGGTCTCCTTGAGGTCTTCCAGCAGTGTTCCACGCTTTTCCGTCCTCACCACCACATCGTCCATGTAGACATGGGTGTTTCTACCGAGTTGCTTGAGGAGGCACTTCTGCATACAACATTGAAAGGTGGCACCGGCATTCCTCAAGCCCAACGTCATGTTGAGGTAGCAGAAGGCTCCAAACGGCGTGATGAAGGCGGTCTTCAGTCTGTCAGCCGGGTTCAGCTTGATCTGGTGATATCCTGAGTATGCATCCAAAAAGCTCAACAGCTCGCATCTGGCTGTGGAGTCTATCACCTAATCAATTCTTGGTAGAGCAAACGGGTCCTTGGGGCAGGCCTTGTTGAAGCTCATGTAAACAATGCACATTCGCCACTGCTTGTTCTTCTTTAGTACCAGGAACGGATTGGCTAGCCACTCTAGAAAGAATACTTCCATAATGAAGCCGGCCGCTAGGAGCCGGGCTATTTCCTCTCCGACAACTCATCTCTTCTCTTCAGATAGGCGGCGCAGGGGCTGCCTGACCGGCTTTGCACCAGATCGGACATGAAGCTTGTGCTCGGCGAATTCCGTTGGTACACCTGGCATGTCTTTGGGGGACCATGCGAAGATGACCCGATCCTCACGGAGGAAATCGACGAGCTCGCCTTCCTATTTTCTGTCGAGGTTTGCGTCTACGACAGCATACCTCTCTGGGTGCTCCGGATCCAAGGGTATCTTCTTTGTCTCCTTGGCCGGCTTGAACGAACCCTCAGCCTCCGACTCCTTTGGGTTGGGCGACACCTCTGGCTGCTTGCCGGCCATCGCCACAACCCGTTCCAGGACCTGCTTCTCGGCTGCGATCACTAGGGACTCGGCTAGCCGACTGCTCTTAGTGGCAGAGGCAGACGACCTCCGGTAGTCGCCGACTACAGTCAGAATTCCCCTGGAGCTGGGCATCTTCATCTTGAGGTAGGCATAGTGGGGGACCGCCATGAACTTGGCCAAGGCGGGTCGGCCCAGTAGTGCATGGTATGGGCTCTCAAGGTCCACCACCTCAAACCAAACTGACTCTCGGCGGAAGTGATCTTTGTCTCCGAAGAGGACATCCATCAGGATCTTGCCGATTGGTGAGCAGGAAAGCCCAGGAACAATGCCGTGGAACAAAGTCCGGCTGTTCCGAAGCTGTCTTTGCTAGATTCCTAATTTCTCCATGGTGTCCTTGTACAGGATGTTAATGCTGCTGCCTCCGTCTATCAGGACTCATGAGAAATAAGCAGCTCGTCTATCCGTGGCAAAGGTGGCATCCAAGACCAAGGCATAAGAGCCCGGACTCGGCATCACCTCTGGGTGATCAGCCCTGCTCCAGCTGATAGGCTTTTCGGACCAGTGCATGAACTCTGGCGTCTCTGACGCTACTGCATTCACCTCTTGTCGCTGCAGCCGCCTGCTGCATCGATCATCAGCCATACTAGTAAACACCATGTAGGCTCCGTGTTCTTCGGGGTATTTGTCTTGTACTGCGCCGACTGGCCTGACAACCGGATGTTGGGGCGGAGGCGGTGGCGGCTGCCTAGCAGGCGGGGGAGGTAGGAGGCTGTCTCATTTGGCGATCCTGGTGAGCCAGTGGCACTTCCGGGTGGTGTGATTCGACGGCTTCGCACCGCTATGGAACTTGCAAGGACCATCCAGGGTTTTGCTCGTATGAGAAGGCCGGCAACCAGTTGGGCTTGCCACCTTTCTGTCGCTTGGATGGAGACTGCCCATCTGGCTGCTGGTCTTCAACTATTGCAACCTGCAGGCTGCTGGAAGCCGGCTGCAGGGCCTTGCGCTTGTGGTCGTTCTGCTGTTGCCGCTGACTGACATCTCCCGCCCGAGTTCTTGGAGCTTGAGGGGCCACTTTGCCAGTCGCGCTAACTTGAATCTCCGCCTTCATGGAGGAGTCCGCCGTGGCATACTTGTCTGCTATGATCAGCAGCTCGTCGAGGGTTTCTGGCTCGTCGCAGAGGAGCTTGTGCTTGAGGAGGGTGCCTTCTCTGCACCCGGCGGTGAAGTACTCGATAGCCTGCACCTCGTGCACGCCCTCGCAGGAGTTCCGAAGCTCGGCCCAACGCGTGAGGTAGTCACGGGTCGACTCGTCGGGACCTTGCATGCACAAGGAGAGCTGACGAGGCTTGGGAGGACGCTTGTACGTGCTAGTGAAGTTGCAGACGAATGCTTCGGTGAAGTCGACCCAGCTGTTGATGCTGCGGGGCTTCAGGCTGTTCAACCATGTCCGGGCCGTGCCCTGGAGCATGAGTGGAACGTACTTTACGGCGACACGCTTGTTGCCGTTCGCTATGCTGACAGCCGTGGAGTAGTCGACTAGCCAGTCTTCCGGCTTCACGGAGCCGATGTACTTGGGCGTGTCTCTTGGGAGCGTGAACCATTTGGGAAAAGGCTCGTCTCGAATGCGGGGCCCGAAACAAGGCGGACCCAACTCGTCTTCTTCCCAACGCCAGGGATCGGTGAAGCCGGTCGATCCGGTGGCGGGTGTCATTTTCCCCGACTCCCTCTCGGCGGCCAAGGCGGTCGCCAAGAGTCGGATGATCAACAGGCGGCGGGAAGACTCGCCTTTCCCCGCGAGGAGGAGGAGGCGGACAGTCGTCCCGTCGTTCCACTGCTCTCGGGCGGCCGTCTCGGTCGCGCTCTATGGTAATGAGAGTCCGACTGCGGCTGACAGTCAGATCCTTGTCTTTTCTTCCTCGGGCGCCGCCAGTCGGTGTTCGAGACCTCGCGCCTTGGTCTCGGTGAAGGTCGTCGTTTTGCCGTTGTGGCGCCTCTGTGCGGCAGCCGGCCTCGTTCTGCATGGTAGCTGCATCGAGGAGCCGCTGGACTCGCTCCATCATCAGGCGGCGCTCTTCGCCCTTGAAATTGTCCAGCTCATCCGCCGCCGCCTGGGCGGCTCGAATGTTCTCCACCGGTGTAATCGTACATAGGGCGTCTTGCCCCGAACAGGTCGGCGATGGCTACGCCGCGCTGCTAGACTGTGCCGAGGCGGCTGGGCCTAGCTGGGGCTAGCGAGCCACCAACAGCGCGATCCATCTCTCACTGGTAGGCTTCTGACAAGCGTCTCATGCTAGCCAGCTTCTTCGCGCCTTCGACGAGCTGGAGGCGGCGCGCCTCCAACGTCTCCGCGTCAGCGTCTTCCGGAATGGGCGCAGTCAGGTCTTGTAGCGCCGCACCAAGCGGGTCATGCGCTCCTCCGGAGGGCTCGCCATGACTGATGACGAGCACCTCGGTGATGGTGCTTCCGTCGCTCTTCGCGTGAGGGAGAGGCTCGTCGTAGACCACCACATTAGTGAGAAACACGTCGAGCGATGCAGTGTCGGAGTCGACCAGCATCGGGTTGGTGGAGCCTACAAACTCCAAGTCCACGGCAGGCTCGCCGACGACGTGGAGTTGGTCGAGGAGGCCCGCGAGGAGGCTCTCGGGGCCGCCCGCGCCTGCGTCGGATGCAGGTTCGTCGGAGATGCGAACCTCGCCGACAAGTTCAGTGAGGCGGCTAGCAGCGCAGGCGATCTCAACGTCGTGCAGCGCGTCGGCGCAAATTCCGTCTGGCGTGCCTGGCTGGCTGCGCTCGCCAGGAAGGAAAAGGGTTCCCGTCCAGAATAGGTCTCCGGACGACGGTGCACCAGGCCCCATGGTGGGTGCCAAATGTCGGGGGTTGGGTGCGACATATGCCAAAGGATGGCTTATCATGGTGGGGGCGAGTAGAACGTCGCCAGTGCCTGGAAACAGGATGAGGCATAAACATGCACGCCGGCGAATCTTACCCAGCTTCAGGGCTCTCCTGGGAGATAATACCCCTACCGCTGCTCTGCGGGGTCTCCGCATGATCACTATGGCAAAGGGTTTACACGATTGCTCCTTGAGCTGTTTTCTGGAGGTAGGAGAGGGCTAGGCTAGCTTTCTCCCTCCTATATGATCTGGTCTAGAGCTAATGGATTCCAACCCTTTGCATGGGTGCCCTCGGGGGTTTATATAGGCCTACCCTCCAGGGGTAAAATGGTAATCCGGCTGGATGCGGGCCCACCGTCGGTGTCTCCGGCCTCCGTCTTCTCCGCTGACTGCTGGGCCCCGCCGACTAGCTAGGTACGGAGTCGATAGGCCGCGTCCGCCGCGGGCGGGTCTTGCCGGCTGCTGATTACTATAGCCGTGCTTCTGATGACGCGGGCTTAATCATGGAGTCGTGGCAACAGCCCCGCCGCCTGGCGGGCGATCACTATTGCCACTCTCCATCATATCTGATTAATGGCGCATGGGCCCCGGGGGAGGATTTGGCCGACTGTCGGGGGCCGACTCCCGATGGGTCCGACTAGGGAGCGCACTCGCCGTCTCCTGGGGTCTCACTGGCTGGTAGGACCCGCCGCCCCAGGGTCGTACAGACAGGCTGTCGTGGGTGCAGGATTCGGTCCTTTGGTGCTGATGTCAGGGCCGACACGACAACAGTGCCACGCCGCGCGGAGATCTTCCCGGGTACGGCATGCTGTAGCCATGCCTGCCCCTGGTAAGGGGTGGAAGTGGGCTTGACTGTAGCCACTCCCCGTCCCATCCCTCTTGATGAGGGGATGGGGTTTGTTGGAGTCGCGGGCCGACTCCCCAAAGCTGGCTTCTCTGGAAGTCGCTAGTCTGGAGTCGGCTTATCCTGAAGTCGTCCCCGGGACTCGGCCGCGAGTGGGCAGTCGGTTGTCTTGCCGCCAACTTCTCAGAAGGCGACTCTTCGTCCTAGGGTCTTGAGGGGCGCAGCCTGCCCCGATGTCTTGAAAGGTTCTGGGGCTCGGGTTAGCGTACCCGTGGTCCATTACACCGACATGAGATTTTTGAATTGAGCCTTATAAACCGGAAAGGAGGGAGTAGTCAATAAACGAGAGAATTGCACAAGAAGCGGCCGACAGCTGGGACCAAGCAGCTCGAGCAGTATTTGTGTTTTTGAGGTGAGAGTACTGTTGAGTTTTTTGATGTTTAGCCCAGATATTATTTTTTCCCCTTTGAACAACTATGAAAACATCGTTGCAGGTATTAACTGGGCGGGTTGTGGCCCATCTGGCCCAGGCCAGATATCCAGCCCAGATATTAATTTTTTCAAGTTGAAAATGGCTAGCCCAGCTATACTTTTTTTAGGAATACCCAGGCAAGGTCAAGTTGTTATTCTCCACCCCGCTGGGCTGCAAATCTTTCCTAGGAGGGATGCATTAGGCTTAATAAGAAAATAGGCTTTAAGAAATAATAAATTGGATGTAATTATAAAAACTGGGCAGTAACTATAAAAAATGCAACAAACACGTGATTACTTTATAAAATATTATTTTTGGATATTGAAAATTTTAATTTCATTAATTGTTGCAAGCGCAATGTTTCATTGGATTTTGACGTAATATAAATTTATATTGAAATTGTACTTGATCTGACTAGAAATTTCGGGATAAAAATATTTCGGATCCCATCAAAATGTGGGAAATTTGATTGAATTCTTTTTTGAACGGTTGGTTGAAATGGGCTGTACTTTTAACAAACTATAAATGTGCTGTAGTAAATTCCATTAGAATTCAAAAATGGCTACACATTCTTACATATCTCAAATGGGCTATAAGTTCTCTGCCACACACTTCTGGCCTTACTAAGTTGACGCGTCCCCTAAAAAACAGAGTTGACGCGTATGCAAGGCTTTGTCAACTTATAGTCAACACACGGTTCTAGTAGCAGTGGCCGTTGGATGTCCATCCAACAGATGCTGTGCTTCTTCTTCAATCTCGGATATTCTAGCTTCACTCGCCCAAAAAATGATTCTTCCCCCTGACATCTGGGGCGCACCATTTCGGAAGCTGACCTGTGGACCTACTAAGTTGACGTACCAAGGGCTTTGTCAACTTAGTCACTATAAACGATTCTAGCTGCAGTGACCGTATGATGTCCATCCAATGGCCATCGTGCTTCTTCAACCTCTGGTCTTCTTTTGCTCCAGCCGCCCAAAGCAGTGCCGGTCGTGCCGCATGCTCCTGCCTCCTGTGGCCAGCTGTGCTGCCACGGAGGCCTCACCACCCCCTACTATTCTCACCGCTGGCCAGGCCCTCAGCAACGCACCGCAGCTGAACCAGTGAACCCTCGTACTCCTCTCCGTGCGGGCTTCTGTTGCGTCTTCCCCGGCTCCCCGTCGTCCCCTTCCTAGGCCTGGCCGTCGTCCACCGCCCTGGTGCTCTCGGCGCGGGGTGGTCAATGTGGTCAAGGAATGACTTCCATCACACGTGGACTGTACGTGGAGAGGCTGACAGCTGGGTCCACGGCTGCAGCAAGGAAGTGCCACCTTATTACATGGAAAATAATGATTCCTCCACCTGACAGCTGGGACCCACCAGACGGTCCACTGTATTTTGTGAAAAAAACATTTCCCCCTTATTGCTGGGACCCACCAACTACATCTTCGCATGCAAGGAAGTGCATCCGGGGAAAAAACGATTCGCCCCCCTGACTGATAGGACCCACCAGCTACATCTTCGCAGGCAAGGAAGTGTCTGACAGTCGGGACCCACCTAGTCGAAGCCTACGTAGCATTGTCATTCTGGTCGCGAATGTGTACGTACATACTAGTCGATGTAGAGGTGCACACATGTCGTAGTAGAGGCGCGGACGTAGCATGTACACGTACGTACAGCGGCCAGGGTGCAGGAAAGAAAATAAGGCCACATATGTGTACATACGGACGGGGTCTCGAACGCCTACTCGTGCATACGTACAGCCAGGGCTCGTGTACATGGCTGGGTTGGAACGGAGAAACAGCATGGTCATCGTGTTCATGGGGAGGCAACGGAATGCGTCGTGTTCATCGGGAGGCAATGGAACGTGTGGGAGCCAACCGGCTAGATCGGAACGGAATGCGTGGTCGTGTTCATCGGTAGGGCTTGGACGGAACAGGCAATGGAAACGAGGCCTGGCATACCGCAGAACGGAGGAAACTGACCTCCTACGGTCGAAACGGGGGTCCTGTTGATCAGGAGGGGTGTGGCATACCGCAAAACAGAGGAAACGGACCTCCTGCGGTCGAAACGGGGGCCTTGTTGATCGGGAGGGGTGTGGCGTACCGCAAAACGGACAAAACAGACCTCCTATGGTCAAAACAGGGGTCCTGTTCATCGGGAGGGGTGTGGCGTACCGGAAAACGAGACTCCACGGGATACTGTTCATCTCCATAGTCGACCTCCTCCAGCCTCCACGGGCTACCATCGACCTCCTCCAGCCTCCACGGGCTCCTGTTCATCTAGCCTCCACCGCGCGCTACTCCTCCGGCTACTATTCAACCACCCCTCCACCATGGACTGTTCATCCAGCCCTCCACACCACGAGGTCCTGTTCAACCACCCCTCCACGGGCACCCTCCATCGTCTACTGTTCATCCAGCCCTCCACCACACCACGGGGTCCTGTTCATCCAGAGGCAACGCCACCGCTCACTGTTCATCCAAACCCCCCGCAATGCTCACTTTTCATCCCAGAGGAAGCATTGATCGGCTTCAGTTAGCAGCAGTAGCGAAGGAATCGCTCGATCGGGTTCAGTTAACAGCCATCGATCGATCGCTCGGGTTCAGTAACGCGTAGCGTGTAGTGCAATCGCTCGGGTTCAGTTAGAGCCCAACGCCTCGCTCGGGTTCAGTTAGAGCCAACGCCTCGCACACACACGCTTACGTGTACGAGAGAAATGCGCATCGCTCGGCCCCCGACCTCCCACTGTAAGCGGGAACTCCCTGAAATTTTCCTCCCCCTCGCTTCTACCATGATTTTTTCCGTCATGGAAGGCCCAAAGAATGTCATGCAGCTGCGTCTCCGGCCCGCCTAGGACGAAAAGCCCATTTTCTGTCATGATTTTTTGTCATAGAAGTAGGAGCCCACCACATCTATGATGATACGGGGTTTTGTCACAATTATCATCATAGAAGTGTCATATGTATGACAGAAAAAATTTCGTCCGGCCCAAAATGTCACGGATGTGTCTTTTTTTTGTAGTGTCTCCTCTCCTCAAATTTCACGAATTTTTTTTAGGATCACACGGGTATCTTGGAATCATTCTGATAGTCTTGTGATGAGAACATTGTTCTTGGTGCCTCCTGACATTTAGGGGTTGTGGCAGAGTCCCGGGGAGTTGAGCTTCGAGGTGTTGTCGTCACAATTTTATCATTGCAGTTTTGTAATACCTTAGCTTCGCCGACATCAAAAATCTCTTTTATGCAGTTGTTGGTGAGATAACCTCGATGCCACCCAGTACTGGGGCGGGAGATCGAGAGTATTGCCATAACTCGTATAACGGATGCTTTTCGAAGGTTGAGGTACACAATTTCCTAAGTTTCTTGGTAATGTGTTGAAGGATGGATACAACTAGATGTAGGAATTGTTAGTTTGGGTGAGATATTATGCTTCCCCTGTATCCCCAACACCTGATTGCATAACCAGAAAGTTTCGGGATTTTATAAGTGGGAAGTCAAGTAGCTCCTAGAATATCTTTCCTACAGACACATGATACGATATGGGGTCTATCATATGTTTCTTTTCGGCTTATTCTGCAAGCCAAATCCTTTGTTTTGTTTTGGTTTGTGGTATTCGAGTTGCTACAATGTAAAGTGTTGATTCCATACCTTTCCTAAGCGGTATTCTCATATTTCTATGTGAATACTAATCCTTCATGATAATCGAGATTGTCATGTCAATCCTTTACCAACCGGCGTGTTTCTCTTCAAGTGGATTCGATCATTTCAACATTCGCGAGATCAAATTCTCAGTTCTTTGCAACTGCATTTGTTTCATCCGTCCCAAGTTGCATTTTGTTTCCTGCCCTCCCACCCTTTTTCTTGAAGGACTCAGATATCTTAATCAAGTATTCATTTTATTTATGGCAAGTCTTCTTCATTCATTTTCTTCAAAGTTCTTACCTGGTGATTCTCATGAAGATGTTAAAGAAGCTTCAAGTTCATCATTCTCCATTCTTTTTCTTCTCCGGTGGATCCAATTCAAGCTTTCAGTGTTGATCATATTCTTTTCCTCGTTTTAAAGGCTTTCTCATTCCGGTGCATCTCTTAATCATCCACCTCTTGCTATTCATGTTTATTTGGAGTGCTGAAGATATCCCAGAAGATTCAAGTTTGTATTCGTAATCCGTTCAAGCTATTTCGAGGTTGTTATCTCATTGAAGCCATTTAATTCAACCGGTGCAATCTCCCTTTCAAGTAATCGTTCAATTGTGTTTTCTCTTGAGTGGGCCCTAATCCACTGGTCTTTTCCTAGGATCTTACCCGACTCTTCTAATTTTTTTGGAGTTACTCTTAAATTCTTTTGAAAAGTTTGACATAAGAATGAATTATCATCAGTCAAATGTCTTTCTCTAAGATCTTTCAAATTATTTTCATTGTTGATTCAACCTTTATATTCTTCATTATTCCGGAGTGTCTCAACAATTCATGGTGGTGTTTATCATCATCATTTTCAACATTTGAAGACCGAAGAAGAGTTTCTCTCAAATCTTATCCGTTCTCTCAGAGATGCATAGTTCTAGCTTGCTGCCATCCCCTCATAACTGTTTTAATTGTGAGAATTCTTTTCACCCATCCGGAGCATTTTAGGAGTCTTTTCATTTTGATTCTATGGAGGCCATCATTTCAGAAGATTACCTCGTTCTAAGTTTTCAGCCTTGTTCTCCAATTATTCTAAATTGATGTCTTGTCATTCATTCTCAGCTTTTAGCTCTCATTCTCGAATTCTTACCGGTGATTCATCCCTTTACTTTGTTCGTTTTCAATTATTACGGTGGTTCATTCAAGATTTCTCTTCCTTCTTTATCATATCAATTCATTCGTTTTTTCCAATCCTATCGGCAGATCGTTGAAGACTTTTCTCAAGTTTGCGCTATATCTCTCTTAATCCTTTCTACGAGAATAAGTAGTATGCCAAATCCGTTGCTTGTCATCAATTTAAATTGGTGAAGGATAAGCATAATGTAATTCTTATTCTTGTTTCATTGAGTAAATTCAATCCCTTATTCTAGAGGCTCATCAAATTCTCGGTTTCAATTGTTTCATCTTTTCTTTTCCCGGAGTTCCAAGCTCTCTCAATTATATGGTCGCAAAGATCCATCTAAATCTTTACAAGGCTTCACCTTGTGTTTTCAACTTCTCTTTCTTTTTATCATCATTTTGTCACCGGAGTTCTTCATGGAGGCTCTACATGGTGGTTCATCAAGGATTTCTTTCATTCTTCATTCGTTCTTCAAGATTTCTCTCGAAGTTATGATCCGATAAGCTATACTCTAAATTAAACATGGTGTTCAAGACATGTTTGTTTTGAGGAGTTCAAGTTTTCTTCATCTTGCATTCCAAAGTGCAATTCTGGCTACCATTATCTTTTGAGATGGCGTTATATCATTCTTGACAATTTCCTTCATGTTTCATGATTCACATGTTGTCAGGAATGAGGTATTTTAGATCCATCAATCTCTTCGTTGGAGTTATGTTGTGTCATATTTCACATAAAGCCTTCCCTAAGGAATGTTGCTATTATGGTGCTTATCTATGATCTAGTTTTCTCCTATCCTCTCGGCGGAAGAAGTTCTTCATCTCCTCGTCAATCTAAAGCAAGCAATTGTTTCCATTTGTGGCAGGATTTCACCTTGTTATTTTGAGATGCTTTCCATAAGCCCACTACAAGCTTATTCGCTTCGTTGTTGGTTTTCCAACAACTCTGTTATAACCTTTTTGGAAGCGTGCTTTCCAAGATCATTTGTGGCAAAAGTTGACATTTTCTTTCCGTCCATTTATCCCAACAATCTAGCTTCTGTTCTTTTGTTCCGGAGGCATTGTGATGTTGCTCTCTTCACTCTTCATCTCAGATTGTGAGGACCATGTTCTTTTCGTGCTTATCCATTTGATCGGAGTGTCGTGCCCTCTTTTCAAGTTCTCTCATGTTATCAAGTTTTGCCTCCCTTCTCAACCGGAGTGTCGTCTGAAATCTTTCTTACCCCTTGTGCCATTCTTTCAATAGTTCCAAAGGCAGTGTGTTGTTGATCTCATCAAGTATCCTCTCATCTTGTCAAGTTCATGTTCAATTCCTTCCATCTATAGTCGGAGTGCTTTCCAAATTATATCATTCTTATTCCTTCTCTATCTTGTTTTAACCGGAGTGTTGTGTCTATCATTCCTCTTCTAACCGGAGTCTCATCCAAATGCTTTTATTTTGCCAAGTTCATATTTTTTACCTTCCTTTTCCAACCACAGCGTTATCGTAATTGATCTTTATCGTTCCTTGTACATCTTGTTTCTACTAGAGTGCTTGCATGTATGTCTTGTCCATTGCAACCCTTTACTTATGTCTTTCAACCTCTCAAGGTTCTTTGGTTTCACCCGTTTGTACAAGAAGCAACTTAATTTTACCTCTTATCTTCCTCTTCCGTTTCCCTCCGGTGTCATCCTAGATCTCGGGACGAGATCCTCTTGTAGTGGTGGATTGTTGTAACGCCTCGAGACCGACACAACAGGTGTCTTCCAGTTATTCATTGTTGATGCCTTGTCATTTGCTTGTGTGTCGCATCTTGCCATGTCATCATGTGCATTGCACCATCATGTTTTCAAAACTTGCATCTGTCCCGGTCTCCTCATTCTTTCCGTTGTCTGTTCTGAGCCCAGGCACACTTGCACGCGCCCGCGGCACCTCCGAAATATTATTTTATAAGTGTGATAAAAATGTTCTCGGAATGGGTTGAAAGTTGATGTGCGGTATTATTATAGTGTAGATAGACCGCCTGTCAATTTTTGTCGCATTCGGAGCTCGTTCGATAGCCCAACCGTTAAATATATAGCGGCAATATAGCAGGTCTATCGTCGGACGTTTCCGGTCTCCGGAAACGGTTGCCGGGTTGCTACCCTCCTCTCTCGTCTCGGTCCAACCACACACTTGACCTCCTTCGCCTAACCCCTCTTTGCACAGTGCATCGACCCCTCGCCCGTGTCCGAAACCGTCCCGAACCTGCCCGGACAGTCGTCACTGTTGGAACCAGATCATCCCCAAACTTCCCGAAAACATCCTTAGTTTTTCATTTGGACTCCCTAATCTATATTTTTCTTTGTCTGTCTGATTTTGATCGGATGATCCAGGCTCCCCTCTCTTTTCTATATATAGTCCACCTACATATCAAATCTTTCCAAACCAAACCCTAGCCTAGCTCCTAGACCCTCCTGCGCCGCCACCCTCCTAAGATCCAGCACCGCACCAACCACCTCTTTCCACGTTTCAGATCCACCCAATCCACCGAGCCGCTCAGATCTAGCCAATTGCCTTCGGACCGTCGGATCTCTAATCCAACGGTAGCTGGCCAGCCATCTGTCCCGATAGCCTCCCGCTCCTCTCGTTCCCCAGAGCGAGGAGTTCCTGAGCTCCCGATCTAGCGCCTCATCCATGCCTCCTCGTGCCTCCCTACATCACCGGCGTCAATGTACCACTGAACCAGCAGTAGGCGCCGCCGCACCTTCCGGTTAGTCCTGCTTCCCTTCCCCTTCCTTTCGTTTTCTCTCTCCCTCTCACCCCTCTGCCTCTATGTTTGAGCAGGAGCCCCACGACGCCGCCATGGTTGGCTGCCCTGAGCTTCGTTTGCCTCTAACCCCTGCCGCCGCGGATCCTGTGAGACCCTCCTCGAAAACCACGCCCATGCCCTGGATCCGCCGACCCCGCCGCCTCCGGCGACGCCCCTTCGTTCCCCGTTGTTCCTCATGCCGTCTTCATCCCATGCGTCATCAACGCTCGGTCCAACCGCTGCATCGAGCAGAGGGAGACACCCTGCCTCGCTGACTCGCTCGTCCGCCAGCCGCTGGACCGCGTCCTGGGCCTCAAGCCAGGAGCAGCCTAGCAACCAGTCTCCTCCAACCGTTGCACTAACCGGGCCTTGGCCCATGGGTGAGCTGCCCAAGTGCCTGCCCTATCCGGCCCCTGTTCCAGATCTGTCCCGTGTCTTTTTTTAGGTTCTGCAATTCAGCTACTATCTAGAGAACGACTATTTTCCAAAAAAAGCCCTTGCACTTCATGCATATCCTAACTCACCAACGGTGCATCACATGTAAAAACTTTATATATGAAAAATGCTTAGAATTTTACTTAGTTTCATAATATGCCACTTTCATCTATCTTTAAATTGTTTAAACTATTTTTTGCATTAATTTGCTCCAATTGAAAGCATAAGTGCTCCCTAGGTGGTTTTGATAATTGATGACAACATATCTCTTGTTGGACTAACGTTTTCATCTAGTATGTTTCAGATAAGTTCAACAATGGAGTGGCATGGACTAAAGGTTGTGGGAAGGTCTCCAAGATACTATGGACAGAGGATTGGCTAAAGCTTGAAGTTCAAGACTCTTCATTTTACATTTTAGTGATCCAAGATCACATTGAGTCCATAGGAAAAGCCAATACTATCAAGGAGGGATGAGGTGTTGCTTAATGAGCCTCTTGCTCAAGTGCTTAATGATATGCTCCAAAATCCTCAGCTACTTTCCCATATCCACAAATGACCTAAACCCTAAGCCAAACTCGGTCATACCGATTCTATCTATCCGGCGCCACCGAGTTTCACTTGTCATTTGCCACTGCCAAACCCTAGCAATTCGGTCTCACCGATGGGATCTCGGTCTCACCGAGATGGGCTTGCAAACTCTCTGTTACCTGTTGCAATATCTTCGGTCCAACCGAGATATACAATCGGTCCCACCGAGTTTTCTAGGCCAGCTCTCTGTTTTGCTTATTACGCAAATCGGTCCCATCGAGTTTGAGTAATCAGTCAAACCGAGTTTTGGATTTACCCTAACCCTAGCACATCGGTCTCACTGAGTTGATTCAGTCGGCCCCACCGAGATCTCTAACGGTCACTAGGTTTACCTTTTCGGTCCGACCGAGTTTGTTGATTCGGTCCCACCGAGATTGGAAAATTGTGTGTAACGGTTGGATTTTGTGTGGAGGCTATAAATACCCCTCCACCTCCTCTTCACTCGTGGAGAGAGCTATCAGACTAAGCCTACACTTCTAGCATCCTATTTCTGAGAGAGAACTACCTACTCATGTGTTGAGGCCAAGATATTCCATTCCTATCATATGAATCTTGATCTCTAGCCTTCCCCAAGTTGCTTTCCACTCAAATCTTCTTTCCACCAGATCCAAATCCTATGAGAGAGAGTTGAGTGTTGGGGAGACTATCATTTTAAGCACAAGAGCAAGGAGTTCATCATCAACACACCATTTGTTACTTCTTGGAGAGTGGTGTCTCCTAGATTGGCTAGGTGTCACTTGGGAGCCTCCGACAAGATTGTGGAGTTGAACCAAGGAGTTTGTAAGGGCAAGGAGATCGCCTACTTCGTGAAGATCTACCGCTAGTGAGGCAAGTCCTTCGTGGGCGATGGCCATGGTGGGATAGACAAGGTTGCTTCTTCGTGGACCCTTCGTGGGTGGATCCCTCCGTGGACTCGCGCAACCGTTACCCTTCATGGGTTGAAGTCTCCATCAACGTGGATGTAGGATAGCACCACCTATCCGAACCACGGGAAAAACATCCGTGTCTCCGATTGCGTTTGAATTCTCCAAACCCTTCCCTTTACATTCTTGCAAGTTGCATGCTTTACTTTCCGTTGCCTATATACACTTTACATACTTGCTTGATATGTATTGTGAGTGTTGAAATTATTCTTAACCTCCACTCAAACCAAAAAAGCTTAAAAATTGCAACTTTGGCATGAAGTGTCTAATCAACCCCCTCTAGACACATCTACTTCAAGGTCCTACAAGTGGTATCAGAGCTTTGGTCTCCATTGCCTTGGTTTAATCACCATTGGAGGAAGATGGATGTGTCTACTTTAGGGAGTCTTAGACATAGAGTGCCTACTCTCGATGGAGAATATTTTCATGAGTGGAAAAATGAGATGCTTGTAATCTTCAACCAATATCATTTGAACAAGTATATTGCTAGCCCTTGTGCACCTCACATTGATCCTTTGCATCCTACCTTAGATGAAGATATTGACATGATTCGCAATCTTAGAACTATTGAGCTCATCATTAGAGGATTGCCCAAAAATTTGATTGCTAGTTTGCCTACTCTAAATTGTGCCCATACTATATGGAAATTTCTTGAGGAACGATTTCCCGATCATTCCTTGAAAACTTTGGATGAAATTCTCCATAAATCTATTGCCTTGAGTAAAATGAACTCTAGTGATCCTAGTTTTGGTGATTGTCTATTTGAGCTTACCAATCTCAAGCATGCTAAACGAAATGCTGGAATCATTAGTGATATTATATTTGAAGCTATAAGAATTCATAAAAGTGACCACTTTGATGATCATTTATCTATTGAATTACCCTCTCTAGGAAATGATGAGTCACAAGATCATGGTGAACATGGATACTATGATGATGATGATGATGATGATGATGATGATAGTGACTTCGATCTTGATGATGCAATGAGACATTTTGGTCTTACGGCAAATCTTCGGGGATATGCGTCAGGAGGAAAGGAATGGGTTCTTGATAGTGGATGTACTGATCATATGACTGGAGATGAAGAGATGTTCCGTGAGCTTGCTGAAAACGACGGCCCTTGGAAATATGTCACCTTTGGTGATAATTCAAAGGGTAAAGTGGTTGGCCTTGGTAAGGTGGCCATCTCACATGATAGTTCCATTCAAAATGTCATGCTCGTTGAATCTCTCGGCTACAACTTACTCTTAGTATCTAGACTTGCTGATTTCGGTTTAAATGTCCTATTTACTGAGGTAGATTGCCAAGTGTTTCGTCGAGATAATCATAAAATGGTCTTTACCGGTATGCGTAGAGGTTATCTACACATTGTCGATTTCTCTAAAAAGGCACAACCTAAAACTTGCTTTATTGCTAAATCCTCAAAAGGTTGGTTGTGGCATAGACAACTAGGTCACGTTGGCATGAGAAACCTTGACAAGCTTATTAAGGGAAATCATATCCTTGGAGTTAACGATGTCATATTTGATAAGGATAGACTTTGTAGTGCTTGTCAAGCAGGTAAACAGGTTGGAGGAAGGCATCCCGTGAAGAACATCATGACCACAAGGAGGCCACTTGAGCTACTTCATATGGATCTTTTTGGTCCCAACGCCTACAAGAGTCTCGGTGGAAATTCTTTTGGTCTAGTTATAGTTGATGATTTTTCAAGATTTACGTGGGTGTTCTTTCTTAATGACAAGTCCCAGGTCCAGAAGATCTTCAAAAACTTCGCTAGGAAGGCCCAAAATCAGTTTGACATGAAGATCAAGAAGGTTCGAAGTGACAACGGAACGGAGTTCAAGAACGCAAATGTGGATACCTTTCTTGACGAAGAAGGAATTTCACACGAGTTCTCGGCTACGTACACACCTCAACAAAATGGAGCTGTTGAGAGGAAGAACCGGACGCTCATCGAAATGGCAAGAACGATGCTTGATGAATACAAGACGCCGAAGCACTTTTGGGCAGAAGCGGTTGAGACAGCTTGTAACGCAACAAATCGCTTGTATCTTCACAAGCTACTCGGCAAGACAGCATACGAGCTCCTCACTGGTAACAAACCCCAAGTTGGATACTTTCGAGTATTCGGCTCAAAGTGTTACATTCTTGATAAGCATCGTCGTTCAAAGTTTGCTCCTAAATCTCATGAAGGTTTTCTACTTGGTTATGGCTCAAACTCTCACACTTACCGTATCTACAACAATTTCACCCGAAAGGTTGAAGAGACGGTAGATGTGAAGTTTGATGAATCTAATGGCTCGCAAGTAGAGCAATTGCCAATTGATGTAGGAGACAAAGACCCTTCAGAAGCAATCCAAGACTTGTCCATAGGCAAAGTTCGTCCAACGGAGGTGAAGGAGAGTACTTCATCCGTCCAAGTGGAGGCTTCTACTTCACAACAAGGTGAACCAAGAATTGATACAGAAGCATCCACAAGTGGGACACACCAAGATGAAGAAGACAAGGAAATGCATCAAGACGAACATCAACAACCTCCTTCTCCACCACGACAAGACAATGACAACGTCAACAATGAAGAAGGCCAAGAAGAAGAACAAGATGAAGAAAATGTTCAACGAAGACCCAAGCAAAAGCTCTCACGAGTTCGAGCAAGAATTGCCAAAGATCATCCCGTCGAGCAAATCTTCAATGATATACAAACCGGGAGAATCACTCGCTCAAAAACTCGTTTAGCTAACTTTTGTGAAAACTATTCATTCATCTCTAGCATTGAACCTATGAAGGTTGAAGAAGCATTGGAAGATCCGGATTGGATAAACGCCATGCATGAAGAGCTACACAACTTTGAGAGAAACCAAGTGTGGACATTGGTTGAGAAGCCCGATGACAACCACAACATCATTGGTACCAAATGGGTGGTTCACAACAAGCAGGATGAAGATGGACAAGTGGTTCGCAACAAAGCACGTCTCGTCGCCCAAGGATACACACAAGTTGAAGGTATGGACTATGGTGAAACATATGCTCCCGTTGCTAGACTTGAGTCCATTCGCATCTTACTTGCCTATGCCAATCACCATAACATCACCTTTTACCAAATGGACATTAAAAGTGCTTTTCTAAATGGTGAAATAGAGGAGGAAGTTTATGTCAAACAACCTCCCGGTTTTGTCAATCCTAAGAAACCTAATCATGTTTACAAACTTCACAAAGCTCTTTATGGTCTTAAACAAGCTCCTAGAGCATGGTATAAATGCTTGACCAAGTTCCTTATTGCAAGTGGTTTCGAAATTGGTAAAATTGATTCTACTCTTTTTACTAAAAGGGTTAATGGAGAACTATATGTATGCCAAATTTATGTTGATGATATCATATTTGGTTCAACTAACCCTCTCTTTAGTGAAAAGTTTGGAAAGCTAATGTCAGAGAAGTTTGAGATGTCTATGATGAGTGAACTCAAATTCTTTCTCGGTTTGCAAATCAAGCAAACTAAGGAAGGTACATTTGTCTCTCAAACGAAGTACACCAAGGACCTATTCAAGAAGTTCAATATGCAAGAACGCAAAGGTATGTCTACACCCATGCCTACTAGTGGACATAATGATTTGACCAAAGATGGTGAACCGGTTGATCAAAAGGTTTATCGCTCTATGATTGGTTCATTGTTATACCTATGTGCTTCACGTCCCGATATTATGCTAAGTGTGTGCATGTGTGCAAGATATCAAGCTGCCCCTAAAGAATGTCATCTTAAGGCCGTGAAAAGGATAGTTAGATACTTAATTCATACACCAAATTTTGGCATTTGGTATCCTAAGAGGTCTTCTTTTGATCTTGTTGGCTATTCTGACTCGGATTATGCCAGAGACAAGGTTGATAGAAAGTCAACTTCGGGTACTTGTCAATTTCTTGGTAGATCTCTTGTGTCTTGGTCTTCCAAGAAACAAAACTCCGTATCCTTATCCACCGCCGAAGCGGAATACATTGCCGCTGGTTCATGTTGTGCTCAATTACTTTGGATGACCCAAACTCTTAAAGATTATGGGATCTATGTTAAACATGTTCCACTGCTTTGTGACAATGAAAGTGCTATTAAAATTGGTCATAATCCTGTACAACATTCTCGAACTAAGCATATTGAAGTTCGTCATCATTTCATTCGAGATCATATTGCTAAGGGTGACATAAATCTTAAGCATGTTCGCACTGATAAGCAATTAGCGGATATATTCATTAAACCACTTGATGAGAAAGTGTTTTGCAGGTTGAGAGGAGAATTGAACATCATTGATGCTTCGAACTTGGAGTAGGAACTCGATTGGATACATGCAAGACATGAGCTTATGACTAATCCATGATATATCTCTTATGATGACTATCTTATGTCTTGGATATATTTGTACCTTGCATGTTGTCAAACCCATGTAGGTGCTTGGTTGAATCTAATTCCATGAGATTGCGACTCACTCACATCTTGAGCAATCTCTACATCACCAAGTCTTTACAAGATGGTGGTTGAAGACGAGGACGCACAAAATCATTCAAACATATCCTTTGACAAATCCTATGTTGAGCTTCATGAATGTCATTTTTGGATACACAAGTACTTTTCCTTGCAAGAACTAATCCATGTAGATAGATGAACTCAAACTCCAAGTGGTGCTCCAAACTCTTGATGGGCTACATCAACCATGAGCACCCACACAAGTTCAACTACATGAGAAAGAACCACACCACCACCCAAGGTATGTTATTCCATCTTAGAGAAGCTTTACTCCAAGACATGAGTCAAAGCAACTCAACAAGATGTGAATACATCAAGATGCTTAAACGAAAAATGGTAACCCCATTTTGAGCTTAAACAATGTGTATGACCTATGATCAAGTGTTCTCACTTGACTCCTAAGTCAATATACTCTAACATCGGTGACAATGTCACCGGCCAACTCTAGATGAAGTTTTCTTGTGTTCCTTCTTTGTGTTATTGCATTTGTCTCATGCTTGTTTATTTGTTCCCTTCTTTTTTTTCAAAAAAAATACTTCATCTAGATCTTTCAGTCTCTTCTCTTTTCCTTTTGTTTTTGTTCTGCATTTTCTATATTTAATTCATTGCAAATCTTTGTGAGCTCCTACATGTCTAGTGAGCTGAGGTGACAAGTGTTTTTCTCTGTGTCAACTCGGTTTCACCGACTTGCAATTTTCGGTCCAACCGAATCTTTTCGGTACCACCGAAATATGCCACTCGGTGCCACCGACTTTGCAGTCAGAAAAACAGTTTGCCACTTGTTCTACATTTCTTCTCATCCAGCTCCACTCAATGAATCTTGTCCTCTACAAGCATCACAATTTTATTCCTTGCTTTATGCTGAGTCTCAAGGACCAACCCTATTCGACAGATTCCAGAAAAACCTTATTGGAAATTGATGTCAAAGGGGGAGAGAGAGATCACATCAAAGCCTATCTTCGGGGAGAGAGAGATCACATCAAAGCACTAAAGGGGGAGAGAAAGTCTCAAGGATCCCAGACGTCCCAGATAATGTATTAAGGGGGAGAAAGGGATCGCTAGGGGGAGAGACAATACTCAAGGATCCCAGATGCTTGATGTTCAAGAGGAGAGATGTCACATGTCTTTTTAGGGGGAAAGACATATTCAGTTGTATCTTTCAGCTCTGATTTTTTGTTCCCTATCTTCTCCCAATATCCCATGAAAGATTTAGGGGGAGCAAGACACCCATGGGAAAGAAATCAGTCAAATTCATTGCATATCTTTATTCTTGGGGACATGTTGAATTCAATGTAGTACCTAGTACTTACTCTCTACATGTCATCCTAGTCTTGGTATTCTTGTGGTTTCTTTTGTTTGCTCTGGTTAGTGGGTGTACCTGTGTTATCTAACCTTATTTGTGCAGGTTCATTCCATCCTAAGCCAACTTAAGACTACAAGGTAAGTGTATGCATGAAAATCATGAGTATGAGGAATTCTTGCTTATGTACATACTGTTTGCAAGAAGGACTCATGAGCATGAAGGTATTTTCCTTAATAATCTTTTGCTCTGATGCATATGGCCAAGATACATGTAACACATTGCCTACTCTGTCATGATTATGCTCTCACATGCTTCTATATTTTATATTCACATGATTGCATACATGTAGGGGGAGCCTATGTTTGTTACATGTCCTTCCAAAGCTTTACTTACTATTCTTTGTATCTTTATCTAAAGCTTTGATGTATGTTGCCATCAATTACCAAAAAGGGGGAGATTGAAAGCACAAGTGCTCCCTAGGTGGTTTTGATAATTGATGACAACATATCTCTTGTTGGACTAACGTTTTCATCTAGTATGTTTCAGATAAGTTCAACAATGGAGTGGCATGGACTAAAGGTTGTGGGAAGGTCTCCAAGATACTAACGACAGAGGATTGGCTAAAGCTTGAAGTTCAAGACTCTTCATTTTACATTTTAGTGATCCAAGATCACATTGAGTCCATAGGAAAAGCCAATACTATCAAGGAGGGATGAGGTGTTGCTTAATGAGCCTCTTGCTCAAGTGCTTAATGATATGCTCCAAAATACTCAGCTACTTTCCCATATCCACAAATGACCTAAACCCTAAGCCAAACTCGGTCATACCGATTCTATCTATCCGGCGCCACCGAGTTTCACTTGTCATTTGCCACTGCCAAACCCTAGCAATTCGGTCTCACTGATGGGATCTCGGTCTCACCGAGATGGGCTTGCAAACTCTCTATTACCTGTTGCAATGTCTTTGGTCCAACCGAGATATGCAATCGGTCCCACCGAGTTTGCTTGGCCAGCTCTCTGTTTCGCTTATTACCCAAATCGTTCCCACCGAGTTTGAGTAATCGGTCAAACCGAGTTTTGTATTTACCCTAACCCTAGCACATCGGTCTCACCGAGTTGATTCAGTCGGTCTCACCGAGTTGATTCAGTCGGTCCCACCGAGATCTCTAACGGTCACTAGGTTTACCTTTTCGGTCCGACCGAGTTTGTTGATTCGGTCCCACCGAGATTGGAAAACTGTGTGTAATGGTTGGATTTTGTGTGGAGGCTATAAATACCCCTCCACCTCCTCTTCACTCATGGAGAGAGCTATCAGACTAAGCCTACACTTCCAGCATCCTATTTCTGAGAGAGAACTACCTACTCATGTGTTGAGGCCAAGATATTCCATTCCTATCATATGAATCTTGATCTCTAGCCTTCCCCAAGTTGCTTTCCACTTAAATCTTCTTTCCACCAGATCCAAATCCTATGAGAGAGATTTGAGTGTTGGGGAGACTATCATTTGAAGCACAAGAGCAAGGAGTTCATCATCAACACACCATTTGTTACTTCTTGGAGAGTGGTGTCTCCTAGATTGGCTAGGTGTCACTTGGGAGCCTCCGACAAGATTGTGGAGTTGAACCAAGGAGTTTGTAAGGGCAAGGAGATCGCCTACTTCGTGAAGATCTACCGCTAGTGAGGCAAGTCCTTCGTGGGCGATGGCCATGGTGGGATAGACAAGGTTGCTTCTTCGTGGACCCTTCGTGGGTGGAGCCCTCCGTGGACTCGCGCAACCGTTACCCTTCGTGGGTTGAAGTCTCCATCAACGTGGATGTAGGATAGCACCACCTATCCGAACCACGGGAAAAACATCCGTGTCTCCGATTGCGTTTGAATTCTCCAAACCCTTCCCTTTACATTCTTGCAAGTTGCATGCTTTACTTTCCGCTGCCTATATACACTTTGCATACATGCTTGATATGTATTGTGAGTGTTGAAATTATGCTTAACCTCCACTCAAACCGAAAAAGCTTAAAAATTGCAACTTTGGCATGAAGTGTCTAATCACCCCCCTCTAGACACATCTACTTCAAGGTCCTACACCAATGCCATGCTAAAATGATTTATTTCAAAACTAAATACCGTAGCTCCAAATTTTATAAACTTTATTTGTATTTGGGGCAGAAAAATGCATAGAATAACATGGTTCACTTACTTTGCATGTTTAACAACTCAAAAATTGTGTTTAGGGCAGAACAGTACCAAACCGAAAATATGCACATGAGGATTTTTCCGGACTCGTTGCTTGTTGTTCCGGCCTCATTTAAACTTGTCTAAATAGATAGTTTTTCATATGCTGCACCTCTTACCATGTTTAACAACATTTAATATTGTTGGGTACATAAACGAGAGTGAACTAAATGATTGAATGTGGCATTCCGTCAATATGCAACTCGTTGCATATTGAGCTCCACTTAATTTGTAGTATTGTTTGTGCACTTTGCCATGCCATGCCTCATTAAACAGGACATGCATCATACTTGGTTGTGCATCATGCCATGTTTATGTGGTGGTTGTTTACTATGTTGTTTGCTTCTCTGTGTTGCTTCTCGTGTTAGCTTCGGTTTCGTTCCGGAGTTGTGAGCATTAATTGGACTACGTCCATTTGTCTTCTTCATGGACTTGTTCTTCTTCCTTGCGGGATCTCAGGCAAGATGACCATACCCTCGAAATCACTTCTATCTTTGCTTGCTAGTTATTCGTTCTATCGCTATGTCGCGCTACCTACCACTTATTTTTCATACCTCCCATATTGCCATGTCAAGCCTCTAACCCACCTTCCTAGCAAACCGTTGTTAGGCTATGTTACCGCTTTTGCTCAGCTCCTCTTATAGCGTTGCTAGTTGCAGGTGAAGTTGAATTTTGTTCCATGTTGGAACATGGTTATGTTGGGATATCACAATATCTCTTATTTAATTAATGCATCTATATACTTGGTAAAGGGTGGAAGGGTCGGCCTTATGTCTGGTGTTTTGTTCCACTCTTGCCGCCCTAGTTCCCGTCATACCAGTGTTATGTTCCTTGAGTTCGCTTCCCTTATGCGGTTGGGTGTTATGGGAACCCCTTGACAGTTCGCTTTGAATAAAACTCCTCCAGCAAGGCCCAACCTTGGTTTTACATTTGCCTAACAACCTATTACCCTTCCCTTGGGTCGGCCAACCCGAGGGTCATCTTTATTTTAACCCCCCCTGGCCAGTGCTTCTCTAAGTGTTGGTCCGAACCGGGCAGCCTGCGGGGCCACCTTGGGTAAACTTGAGGGTTGTTTTACTCGTAGCTTGAAATATCTGGTGTTGCCCTAATAACGAGATATGTGCAGCTCCTATAGGGATTGACGGCACATTGGGCCGCTTTGCTGGTCTTGTTTTACCATTGTCGAAATGTCTTGTAACCGGGATTCCGAGACTGATCGGGTCTTCCCGGGAGAAGGAATATCCTTCGTTGACCGTGAGAGCTTGTGATGGGCTAAGTTGGGACACCCCTGCAGGGTATAAACTTTCGAGAGTCGTGCCCGTGGTTATGTGGCAGATGGGAATTTGTTAATGTCTAGTTGTTAAGAACTTGACACCTAACTTAATTAAAATGCATCAACCGCGTGTGTAGCCATGATGGTCTCTTCTCGGCGGAGTCCGGGAAGTGAACACGGTTCTTATGTTATGCTTGAACGTAAGTAGATTTAGGATCACTTCTTGATCACTTCTAGTCCACGACCGTTGCATTGCTTCTCTTCTCGCTCTTATTTGCGTATGTTAGCCACCATATATGCTTAGTGCTTGCTGCAGCTCCACCTCATTACCTTATCCTACCCATAAGCTTAAATAGTCTTGATCTTGCGGGTGTGAGATTGTTGAGTCCTTGTGACTCACAAATACTTCCAAACAGTTGCAGTGCCGATGATATCAATGCAGGTGACGCAACCCAGCTTAAGTGGGAGCTCAATGAAGATCTTGATCCTTGTTTTGTTTCGTTTCCTGTTGATCAGTAGTGGAGCCCAGTTGCGACGATTGGGGATCTAGCATTTGGGGTTGTCTTTTTTTATTTTGGTTCCGTAGTTGGACCTTGATTGTATTCTAGATGATGCATGTATTATTTATGTATTGTGTGAAGTGGCGATTGTAAGCCAACTCTCTATCCCTTTCTTATTCAGTACATGGGATGTGTGAAGATTACTCCTCTTGCAACAAGTCTACCATGCGGCTTTTCCTCTAAGTCGTGCCCCGACACGTGGGAGATATAGCCGCATTGTGGGTGTTACAAGGCATACTAGCGACACTAAGTTTGTCTATGTATTCACACATGTACTAAGTTTCCGGTTAATGCAATTCTAGCATGAATAATAAACATTTATCGTGATATAAGGAAATATAAATAACAATTTTATTATTGCCTCTAGGGCATATTTCCTTCAGTCTCTCCCACTTGCACTAGAGTCATTAATCTAGATTACACAGTAATGATTCTAACACCCATGGAGTCTTAGTGCTGATCATGTTTTGCTCGTGAGAGAGGCCTAGTCAACGGGTCTGCAACATTCAGATCCATATGTATCTTGCAAATCTCTATGTCTCCCTCCTTGACTTGATCGCGGATGGAATTGAAGCATCTCTTTATGTGCTTGGTTCTCTTGTGAAATCTGGATTCCTTTGCCAAGGCAATTGCACCAGTATTGTCACAAAATATTTTCGTTGGACCCGATGCACCAGGTATGAAACCTAGATCGGATATGAACTCCTTCATTTGCTGCTTCCAAAGCAGCTATGTACTCCGCTTCACACGTAGATCCCGCCATGACACTCTGCTTGGAACTGCACCAACTGACAACTCCACCATTCAATAAAAATACGTATCCGGTTTGTGACTTAGAGTCATCCGGATCAGTGTCAAAGATTGCATCAATGTAACCGTTCACGACGAGCTCTTTGTCACCTCCATAAACGAGAAACATAACCTTAGTCCTTTTTAAGTATTTCAGGATGTTCTTGACCGCTGTCTAGTGATCCAGTCCTGGATTACTTTGGTACCTCCCTGCTAAACTAATAGCAAGGCACACATCACGTCTAGTACACAGCATTGCAGACATGATAGAACCTATGGCTAAAGCATAGGGAATGACTTTCATTTTCTCTATATCTTCTGCAGAGGTCGGACATTGAGTCTGACTCAACTTCACACCTTGTAACACAGGCAATAACCCTTTCTTTGCTTGATCCATTTTGAACTTCTTCAAAACTTTATCAAGTTATGTGCTTTGTGAAAGTCCAATTAAGCATCTTGATCTCTCTCTATAGATCTTGATGCCCAATATATAAGCAGCTTCACCGAGGTGTTTCATTGAAAAATTCTTATTCAATTATCCTTTTATGCTATTCAGAAATTCAGTATCATTTCTGATCAACAATATGTCATCTACATATAATATCAGAAATGCTACAGAGCACCCACTCACTTTCTTGTAAATACAGGCTTCTCCAAAAGTCTGTATAAAACCATATGCTTTGATCACACTATCAAAGCGTATATTCCAACTCCGAAATGCTTGCACCAGTCCATAAATGGATTGAGCTTACACACTTTGTTAGAACCTTTTGGATTGACAAAACCTTCTGGTTGCATCATATACAACTCTTCTTTAAAATATCCATTATGGAATGCAGCTTTGACATCCATTTGCCAAATTTCATAATCATAAAATGCAGCAATTGCTAACATGATACGGACAGACTTAAGCATCGCTACGGGTGAGAAGGTCTCATCATAGTCAACTCCTTGAACTTGTCGAAAACCTTCCGCAACAAGTCGAGCTTTGTACACGGTAACATTACCGTCAGCATCAATCTTCTTCTTGAAGATCCATTTATTCTCTATGGCTTGCCGATCATCGGGCAAGTCAACCAAAGTCCACACTTTGTTCTCATACATGGATCCCATCTCAGATTTCATGGCCTCAAGCCATTTCGCAGAATCTGGGCTCATCATCGCTTCCTCATAGTTCGTAAGTTCGTCATGGTCAAGTAATAGGACTTCTAGAATAGGATTACCATACCACTCTGGTGTGGATCTTACTATGGCTGACCTACGAGATTCGGTGGTAACTTGATCAGAAGCTTCATGATCATGATCATTAGCTTCCTCATTAATTGGTGTAGGAATCACATGAACTGATTGTTGTGATGGACTACTTTCCAATAAGGGAGTAGATATAATTACTTCATCAAGTTCTGCTTTCCTCCCACTCACTTCTTTTGAGAGAAACTCCTTCTCTAGAAAGGATCCATTCTTAGCAACGAATATCTTGCCTTCAGATCTGTGATAGAAGGTGTACCCAACAGTCTCCTTTGGGTATTCTATGAAGACACATTTCTCCGATTTGGGTTCGGGCTTATTAGGTTGAAGCTTTTTCACATAAGCATCGCAGCCCCAAACTTTAAGAAACGACAACTTGGGTTTCTTGGCAAACCACAGTTCATAAGGTGTCGTCTCAACAGATTTCGATGGTGCCCTATTTAACGTAAATGCAGCCGTCTCTAAAGCATAACCCAAAAATGATAGCAGTAAATCAGTAAGAGACATCATAGATCAGATCATATATCTAATAAAGTGCGGTTATGACGTTCGGACACACCATTACACTATGGTGTTCCAGGAGGCATGAGTTGTGAAACTATTCCGCATTGTTTCAAATGAAGACCAAACTCGTAACTCTAATATTCTTCTCCATGATCAGATCGTAGAAACTTAATTTTCTTGTTACGATGATTTTCCACTTCACTCTGAAATTCTTTGAACTTTTCAAATGTTTCAGACTTATGTTTAATCAAGTAGATATACCCATATCTGCTCAAATCATTGGTGGAGGTCAGAAAATAATGATACCCGCCGCGAGCATCAATACTCATTGGACCACATACATCAGTATGTATTATTTCCAATAAGTTCGTTGCTCGCTCCATTGTTCCGGAGAACGGAGTCTTAGTCATCTTGCCTATGAGGCATGGCTCACAAGCATCAAGTGATTCATAATCAAGTGATTCCAAAAGTCCATATGCATGGAGTTTTTTCATGGGCTTTACACCAATATGACCTAAACGGCAGTGCCACAGATAAGTTGCACTATCATTATTAAACTTATACCTTTTGGCTTCAATACTATGAATATGTGTATCACTACTATCAAGATTTAGTAAAAATAGACCACTCATCAAGGGTGCATGACCATAAAAGATATTACTCATATAAATAGAACAACCATTATTCTCAGATTTAAATGAATAACCGTCTTGCATCAAACAAGATCCAGATATAATGTTCATGCTTAATGCTGGCACCAAATAACAATTATTCAGGTCTAATACTAATCCCGAAGGTAGATGTAGAGGTAGCGTGCCGACGGCGATCACATCGACTTTGGAACCTTTTCCCACGCGCATCGTCACCTCATCCTTAGCCAATCTTTGCTTAATCCATAGCCCCTATTTCAAGTTGCATATATTAGGAACAAAACCAGTATCAAATACCCAGGCGCTACTGCGAGCATTAGTAAGGTACACATCAATAACATGTATATCGAATATACCATTCACTTTGCCATCCTTCTTATCCGCCAAATACTTGGGGCAGTTCTGCTTCCAGCGACCAGTCCCTTTGAAGTAGAAGCACTCAGTCTCAGGCTTAGGTCCAGACTTGGGTTTTTTCACTTGAGGAGTAACTTGCTTGCTGTTCTTCTTGAAGTTCCCCTTCTTCCCTTTGCCCTTCTTCTTGAAACTGGTGGTCTTGTTGACCATCAACACTTGATGCTCCTTCTTAATTTCTACCTCCGCAGCCTTTAACATTGCGAAGATCTCGGGAATTGTCTTATCCATCCCATTGCATATTATAGTTCATCACGAAGCTCTTGTAGCTTGGTGGCAGTGATTGAAGAACTTTGTCAATGGCACTATCATCAGGAAGATTTACTCCCAACTGAGTCAAGTGATTGTGGTACCCAGACATTCTCAGTATATGTTCACCGACAGAACTATTCTCCTCCATTTTGTAGCTGTAGAACTTATTGGAGACTTTACATCTCTCAATCCAGGCATTTGCATGAAATATTAACTTCAACTCGTGGAACATCTCATATGCTCCATGACATTCAAAATGTCGTTGAAGTCCCGGTTCTAAGCCGTAAAGCATGGCACACTGAACTATCGAGTAGTCATCAGCTTTGCTTTGCCAGACGTTCTTAACATCGTGAGCAGCATCTACAGCAGGCTTGTCACTCAGCGGTGCTTCCAGGACGTAATTATTGTGTCCAGTAATGAGGATAATCCTCAAGTTACGGACCCAGCCCGTGTATTTTCTACCATCATCTTTCAACTTAGCTTTCTCAAGGAATGCATTAAAATTCAACGGAACAACAGCATGGGTCATCTATCTACAACAACATAGATATGCAAAATACTATCAGGTACTAAGTTCATGATAAATTAAAGTTAATTAATCATATTACTTAAGAACTCCCACTTAGATAGACATCCCTCTAACCATCTAAGTGATCACGTGATCCATATCAACTAAGCCATGTCCGATCATCACGTGAGATGGAGTAGTTTTCAATGGTGAACATCACTATGTTGATCATATCTACTATATGATTCACGCTCGACCTTTCGGTCTCAGTGTTCTGAGGCCATATCTACATATGCTAGGCTCGTCAAGTTTAACCCGAGTATTCTGCGTGTGCAAAACTGGCTTGCACCCGTTGTATGTGAATGTAGAGCTTATCACACACGATCATCACGTGGTGTCTCGGCACGACGAACTATAGCAATGGTGCGTACTCAGGGAGAACACTTATACCTTGAAATTTAGCGACATATCATCTTATAATGCTACCGCCATACTAAGCAAAATAAGATGCATAAAGGATAAACATCACATGCAATGAATATATGTGATATGATATGGCCATCATCATCTTGTGCCTTTGATCTCCATCTCCAAAGCACCGTCATGATCACCATCGTCACCGGCTTGACACCTTGATCTCCATCGTAGCATCGTTGTTGTCTCCCCAACTATTGCTTCTATGACTATCGATGCCGCTTAGTGATAAAGTTAAGCAATTACATGGCGATTGCATTTCATACAATAAAGCGACAACCCTATGGCTCCTGCCAGTTGCCGATAACAGTGTTACAAAACATGATCATCTCCTACAACAATTTATATAACCACATCTTGACCATATCACATCACAACATGCCCTGCAAAAACAAGTTAGACGTCATCAACTTTGTTGTTGCAAGTTTTACATGGCTTCTACTGGCTTCTAGCAAGAACTTTTCTTACCTACGCATCAAAACCATAATGTAGTATAGTGATTGCTTTTTGATATTTAGAAAGAACCATGTTCATTGAAACCGATTCAACTAAAGTTGGAGAAACAAACACCCACTAGCCACCTGTGTGCGAAGCACGTCGGTAGAACCAGTCTCGCCTAAGCATACGCATAATGTCAGTCTGAGGCGCTTCATCCAACAATACCGTTGAATCAAGAATCAACTAGTGACGACAAGCAATATGTATATACCCACGCCCACAACTCCTTTGTGTTCTACCGTGCATATAACATCTACGCATAGACCTGGCTCGGCAGCCACTTTTGGGGAACGTAGTATTTCAAAACAATTTCCTACGATCATGCAAGATCTATCTAGGAGATGCATAGCAACGAGAGGGGAAAATTATGTCTATGTACCCTCGTAGACCAAAAGCGGAAGCGTTATGAAACGTGTTTGATGTAGTCGAACGTCTTCGCGATCCAACCGATAAAGTACCGAACGCACGGCACCTCCACGATCTGCACACGTTCAGCTCGGTGAAGTCCCTCGTACTCTTGATCTAGCTGAGGCCGAGGGAGAGTTTCGTCAGCACGGCAGCATGATGACGGTGATGATGAAGTTAACGACGCAGGGCTTCGCCTAAGCACTACAATGATATGACCGAGGTGGAATTCTGTGGAGGGGGGCACCACACACGGCTAAACAATCAACTTCTCTGTCTATGGAGTGCCCCCTCCCCCGTATATAAAGGAGTGGAGGAGGGGAGGGCCGTCCCTCTCATGGCGCGCCCAAGGGGGGGAGTCCTACTCCCAGTAGGAGTAGGTTTCCCCCTACCCTAGTTGGAGTTGAGAAGAAGGAAGAGGGAGAGGGAGAGAAGGAAAGGGGGGCCGACCCCCCTCCCAATTCGGATTGGGCTTGGGGGGCACCATGGCCGCCTCCTCCTCTCTCCCACTAAGGCCCAATAAGGCCCATTGACTCCCCAGGGGGTTCCGGTAACCCCACGGTACTCCGGTAAATGCCCGAACTCATCCGGAACCATTCGGGTGTCCAAACATAGCAGTCGGTGTCAAAACCGGCGGATCTCGGGTAGGGGGTCCCGAACTGTGCGTCTAAGGCGGACGGTAATAGGAGGCAGGGGACACGATGTTTACCCAGGTTCGGGCCCTCTTGATAGAGGTAAAACTCTACTTCCTACTTGATTATTCTTGACAATATGAGTAGTACAAGAGTTGATCTACCATGATATCGAGGAGGCTAAACCCTAGAAGCTAGCCTATGGTATGATTGTGTGTTGTCCTACGGACTAAAACCCTCCGGTTTATATAGACACCGGAGGGGGCTAGGGTTACACAAGGTCGGTTACAAAGGACGAGATATACATATCCGTATTGCCTAGCTTGCCTTCCACGCCAAGTAGAGTTCCATCCAGATACGAGACGAAATCTTCAATCTTGTATCTTCATAGTCCAACAGTCCGGCCAAAGGATATAATCCGGCTGTCCGAATACCCCCTAATCTAGGACTCCCTCAATAGCCCCTGAACCAGGCTTCAATGACAATGAGTCCGGCGCGTAGTGTAGTCTTAGGCATTGCAAGGCGGGCTCCTCCTCCGAATACACCACGGAAGAATTTCAATACAAGGATAGTGTCCGACCCTGCAAAATAAGTTCCACATTCTACCATAGAGAGAATAATATTTACACAAATCTAATCTACTGACACGTTTCGGCAGCACGGCATTACGTCATGGCCCAGTAATTATTCGAACCAATTTTCTTTAACCAGCCCCGCACATAATGCGAGGCGGTTTCTTTGACATGTCTTGTCAAAGCAGAGATCATGTTCCCCTTATTACGAGATTCTCATCAATACGGACGTGGGTAACCCAACCGTGCCATCAATTACGGTGCTTGGGGGATAAGCAAGTTTTACCAGGCTAGTGGGGGCGCATAGTTTAATCTGTTCTTATAAAGGGATAAGATCTCACCTTTTTTCTTCCCACGCCTTCTTCCACCTTGCTCATCCATTCTCGCGCACTCGAGCTCCAATGCCCAAGTCCGCATCCTCCTCCTCAACTCTCTCCAAAACATGTCCAGAGCGGGAGGCAAGTGGATGGCCTCCTCAGTCACGGAGGGGCACATCAAAAAGTTGCGTGGAGCCGGATATTTAGCTGCAGACATCGCGCACCGGCTGCCAGCTGCGGGGCAGGTCATCCCTACCCCAGAACCTCACAAGAGGGTGGTCTTTCTCCCGCACTTTGTCTGCGGACTGGGGTTTCCCCTCCATCCGTTTGTCCGCGGCCTCATGTTCTATTATGGGCTGGACTTTCATGATCTGGACCCAAATTTCATCCTCAACATCTCGGCGTTCATCGTCGTGTGCGAGGCTTTCCTCCACATCCGGCCCCACTTCGGCCTGTGGCTGAAGACCTTCAATATCAAGCCGAAGGTTGTGGGTGGCCAACAAGCGGAATGCGGCGGAGCCATGGTGGGCAAAATGCCCAATGTCACATGGCTCGAGGGCAACTTCATGGAGACCGTGAAGGGGTGGCAATTGGGGTGGTTCTACATCACCGAGCCGCGCGACACCAACTGGGCGGCGGCCCCTGAGTTTCAATCCAGATTCCCCACGCGGCTCACTTCCTGGAAAGAGAAGGGCCTGTCCTGGGGTTCATTGGTGGAGCTGGACGGACTCCAGAAATGTATCTGGAACATGACAAGCAAGAAACTTAAGCTTGTCAACATAGTCCAGGTCATGCTCTTCCGCCGGATCCTCCCGTGTCAGCAACGAGATTTCAACTTATGGGAGTTCAACCCGGCCCGGCGCCAGACTCTAAGCGAGATCTTAGACATGATGCACAAAGACGTTTGGAGGGTGCTATTCAAGGGCGCCGAGGTCCCTCCCTCTCTCACCGAGGACCGCGAGCTAAGCGCGAAGCGCCCTGCGAATCCGGTAAGTTCCGCACATCCTGTAGGATATTTATTTCCCATAGTTTAACCATGTGCAGGGTCTGAGTTCCCATGCCTTTAACAGGATTGGGTAGAGGCATCGGAGCAGATCGACTGTCCGGCCCCCCTGCCCGAAGACACTGCGGACGCTCTCCTGACAGAGATGCTGACTCCGGCTCCTTATAAGGTGCCGGAGAAGACCAAGAAGAAGGCCAAGGGAACCCGGAAGAGTTCCTGGTGCCAGGTGGTATCAGACTCATCGTCCGATAACTCCGCGATGCACTGCTCCCATGAAGACGAGGAGGAAGATGAAGATGCTCCCCCTCCAGCCAGGGGAGACAAGAAAAGGAAGGCCGCCCCAACCGGGGAGGTCGAAGGGTCCAAGAAAGGAAGGACTCTCCTGCCGGACTGCTCCACCACCGCCGTCGAAGGCGAAGACGAGTGGCTGCTCAGGGCCAAGCCCCTGGCAAAGTCGTAAGTATTCGGATACCAGAGTAACTCATAGCATACCGTTGTTGCACTGCTTCTCCTAACGCCGAATATGATTATGCAGACCGCCCCGAGCCCGTGTCGACGTATCCTCGTAGGACGGCTCCTTGGATTCGTCAGATATGGATAGCGATCCACTTCCGACCGCCTCCTCCCCTTGCCCTGCGGACAATGCCGAGGTATTGTCTCAAGGGGCATCGAGCCGGGGAGAGACAGTCCTGGAGGCGCCTCAAGGCGACCTTCCGGAATCCATGAGCAAAGGGAGCAAGGCTCCTGGGGGCTCCCAGTTCAGCACTCAGCCGGACACCACGTCGGAACCTTCAGTGGTTCCGGACTCAGGCAGGCGGCCCCCTTCCAAAAGGGGTAAGACGCCCGTGCTGGTGACCTCTGTCCATCCAGAGGCGCCGGACAACCTGTTGGGACTGCTTCGCGGCACTTCCATCGACGAAGAGCACCGCACTATTATGTGTGCGGTGATCAAGAAGGTTCAGTCCGCCAAAAGCGGACTGACTGAAGCCTGTGCCAGCCTTCTAACAGGCTTCGAAGTAAGTATTTAAAATATAGGAAAAATATTACCGCATAGACAGTAGCCCCTGATGTTCTGTTTGGTGTTCACAAAGAAAAGCCGAATAGAGGATCGAATAATATCTGCAGGAGTCTAATATAAGTATGTCTATATGCGTGTGCAGGCTTCGCTACTGACCTCTACCGCACTGACTGCGGAGGTCGCCGCACTGAAGCAGGACCTCGAGGGGTCCGAGAAATAGCTCGGCCTTGCCAAGAGGCAGCTCGAGGAGAACAAAGGTAAGTAATACCTTATATATATATAAGATGCGATTGCAAAATGACAGGATCATCATGAATTTGCTAGGGGCCACGACCGAAGTGGCGACCCTAAAGCAAGCACTGTCCAAGGCTGAAGATAAAGCGGTCAAGGAGCGCATCGAGCGGGAAAAGCAAGAGACACGGGTGGGCGAGGTGCAGCAAGAGCTGCAAGCTGTCGGGACGAAGCACGAGGCGTTGGAGCTTGACTCGAAGACGCGGGAGTCCGAGCTTGCCGCGGCCCTCGAGAGCGCAAAGAATGCCAAGGCCGAAGCCCAAAAAGCCCTCCAAGAGATTGAGGCGATGAGGAAGATAGAAGCGGGTAAGGCATTTAATATGAAAACAAAGCATGTGCAAGTAAATTACTTGTTACTTACCTGAGTCCGGAGCTCTCCAGGAGCATTCGTAGATTTGCCCCGCCGCGTGTCGAATGCCGCCAAGTTTTACTAGGCCGAGGAGGGAAGCTCGACGGAGAAGCTGTTCTGGTCTTGCTATACTGGGACCGAACACCTGGTGCCTATGAGCGACCAGCTGAAGCAACTGGTCGATCTACACAGGGCAGCCGATCAGTCCATGTAGGGCTTCATAGTCCGGATGTTGTCTGGCGACGCCCTTCCCAACATCTACTTCGGCCTGGTGATGCGGCTTGTGGATGCCTGCCCACAGCTGGAAGTCATCAAGCGGTCCGTCTGCATCGAAGGTGCACGCCGGGCTTTCGCCCTGGCGAAGGTGCACTAGGCCAAGATGGACGCCATGAAGCTGGTGAAGGAAGGGCCGCCACAGGGCAAGGAGCATCGCCACCCCGAGATGTATTATGAGGGTGTCCTGAAGGGTGCCCATCTTGTAGCGGACGAGTGTGCGAAAGATGTAATATTTGAATGAACTTGCTCGTGTGATCCTGTATGATGAAAACATGTTCATATGCGCTATGCAACACTTGTTTCAATTTAAAATATTACCTTTTGTTTGGCTGTTTATCAAATCTGAGAGAGGGCTAGTCGTTGGCTTCTGCCCCATGCCACAAGTGTTGGGGTGTTCGGGATAAACCTGAGCACTCTTGTCCCCATTTTTGGGTCCTTCGAGGGAGGTGCTCAGCACGACGAACAAGGCAATCAGACTATAATGCTTTATCACTCTCACTTAGCCATAGAATTCTATAATTTTAAATTTTGGCGAAGCCCCTAGTATTCGGAAGACCGAATTCGGGGCGCTATACACGCCTTATGCCGGACAGAGCCAACTCCTCGCTCTAAGCGGCATAAGTCTTTAGGGACTCGAAACCTCTCGGAGAGTGACCAGTCTCTCGCCTTATCATGACAGTTAGTTTTAGCTTTCTCTACTGTGGTGCTTAGCACAACAGAACTGGGGCACAATCGCAGTAGTTCTCCCAGTGCTACCTTAGCCGATATAGCGGAACATAAGGTACCAAAACATGGGAGCCGGGCAAACCCAACTATTGACCCAAGACATGATTCAGAGCTGATGCATATAATGCTATAAGTTCGGGGTGCCGCACTATCGAAAGTGTTCGGACTTCTCACGCCGTATTATGGGGTATGCTTGAGCCCTAGCGTATTGGCCGTACCAGAGTGTACGGATGCTGGATGTCATGAATGAACATATATATATATATAAAGGAATGCAATAATAGTCTTAGTGCTATGCATTGTTTATTCAAAAAGGGTGTGTTAAAGCAGAATGATACAAGCAGTGTGATAAGCAAAAAGTAGGACTATTTGACATGCCCCCTCCAAGGGCAAGCTGGTGTGGTATTAAAGCAAGTATTTCACTCGTTATCGGAATCCACCTGGGAGTTCCGTGGTGCGACGTAGCTTTCCGCCTCCTTGGTTGCTGCATCATGTATCTGGCAATCATGCTGCCGGGCAGGGTTTTTCAGAGATTAAAGTCGTGAAAGAGAAAAATAACAAAGCGGGAAGCCCCTAGTGCGGTTGAGCCGCGTCTTGTGGAGTGCCGTAGTCGTGCCCCCTCCCCACCTGTGCCCATGGTATTTTTAATGCGTAATTATGTACGCATGGCACGGATTTAGCCGTTTGGCTAGGACCGGGGTGGGGGCTGCATTGCTATGCGAGCTCGGGACGTGCCAGGCAGTCCTGTTGCCGATTACTCCGGGCGCGCTTGAAGGTGTCCGGGTCCTTGATCGCCGAACTAGTGGATTACCTTAAGAGGCTTCTTTGCGCTTCTGCTGCGAGGGCCGCAGTGCGCTCCTCCGTGCGGAGAGAAAGCTCTCTGTTTCCATTAACTGTGATGACCCCCTGAGGTCCTGGCATCTTGAGCTTGAGGTATGCATAATGCGGTACCGCATTGAGTCTCGCGAATGCGGTTCGCCCGAGCAGTGCATGATAGCCACTGCGGAACGGGACTATATCGAAGATTAACTCCTCGCTTCAGAAGTTATCTGGGGATCCGAAGACCACTTCCAGTGTGACCGAGCCTGTGCAATGGGCCTCTACACCTGGTATGATGCCTTTGAAGGTCGTTTTTGTGGGTTTGATCCACGAGGGGTCTATACCCATTTTGCGCAATGTGTCCTTATAAAGCAGGTTCAGGCTGCTACCGCCATCCATAAGGCCTTGAGTGAGGTGAAATCTGTCAATAATTGGGTCTAAGACCAGTGCGGCGAATCCGCCATGACGGATACTAGTGGGGTGGTCCCTGCGATCGAAGGTGATCGGACAAGAGGACCATGGGTTGAACTTTGGGGCGACTGGCTCCAACGCATATACGTCCCTTAGTGCATGCTTCCGCTCCCTCTTGGGGATGTGGGTTGCGTTTATCATGTTCACCGTCCGCACTTGTGGGGGAACCTCTTCGGTCCTCCGGTGTTCGGCTGTCGGGGCTCCTCCTCATCATCGCTATGTGACCCCTTATCTTTGTTTCCGGCATTTAACTTGCCGGCCTGCTTGAACACCCAACAATCCCTGTTGGTGTGGTTGGCTGGCTTGTCGGGGGTGCCGTGTATCTGACACGAGCGATCGAGTATATGGTTGCTTCTTTTGAATGGCTTTTTCTGCTGACCGGGTTTAGAGCCTTTGAATACAGAATTGACTGCCGTATCCTCGGTATTGTCATTGTTAATGCGGCGCTTATGTTTCTTGTGATGTGACCTGCCATTGCCGTCCTTGGTATCCGAAGTACCATGGTTCTTCGATATGTTGTTGTTGCGAACCAGCCAGCTCTCCTCTCCCGCACAAAAGCGGGTCATGAGTGTCGTGAGGGCTGCCATAGATTTCGGCTTTTCCTGGCCGAGGTGCCGGGCGAGCCATTCGTCACGAATGTTGTGTTTGAAAGCTGCTAGGGCCTCCGCATCCGGACAGTCGATGATTTGATTTTTCTTTGTTAGGAACTGTGTCCAAAATTGCCTGGCCAATTCCTCTGGCTGCTGGATTATGTGGCTCAAGTCATCGGCATCTAGTGGTTGCACGTAAGTGCCCTGGAAGTTGTCGATGAATGCGGCTTCCAGATCTTCCCAACAGCCAATGGACTCTACTGCCAAGCTGTTGAGCCAATGCCGAGCTGGTCCTTTGAGCTTGAGTGGGAGGTATTTGATGGCGTGTAGATCATCTCCGCGTGCCATATGGATGTGCAGGAGGAAATCCTCGATCCATACCACAAGATCTATTGTGCCATCATATGATTCTATATTTACGGGTTTGAAACCCTCTGGGATTTGATGATCCATTACTTCGTCTGTGAAGCATAGGGGGTGTGCGGCGCCTCTGTACTAGTCCTTATCGTGACGCAGCTCAAATGAGTCTTGGCCGCTGTGTTCGGCCCGGCCGGACTTACTTTTACTGTATCCAGCGTGATGATTATCGTCTCGCATAGTGGCGCGTCCTCATGATTCGTAGATCAATCTTGCATGTTTTGCTTTGTCCTCCAATACGTCTCGCAGGTCTGGCGTATTTCCACATGCCTTGACATTTTTATTTGAAGTCGGAGTGCGGGCTGAGCTTTTGGCTGAAATGCCTCTCTGTCGCGGCCACGAGGTGGCCGGTCAGCCGCATCATATGCAGCAGATGCGGGTTTGAGTGCTTCCTCCTCTAGTCAGGGTAGCAACCTACGCTTTGGGTAACTCTTGGAGGGGCGTTTGAGTTTATATTCCTCGGCCGCAAGGCCTTCGGTCCATCTGTCGGCTAGCAAATCTTGATCAGCTTGAAGCTGCTATTGCTTTTTCTTAAGGCTATTTGTCGTGGCTATAAGCCGGCGCTTGAAGCGCTCTTGTTCGACGGGATCCTCAGGCACGAAGAATTCGGCACCGTCAAGGCTTGCCTCATCTTCGGAGGGAGGCATGTAATTATCATCCTCTGCCTCTCCATCTGCCGCTCTCTCGGAAGGGCTGGCTTCTCCATCCTCCTGCCCTAAATCTTGCTGGAGGGGATTGTTCTCGTCTTCGGCACTGTCCGGAGTGCTATTGTCTCCTGTGCTGGGGTCACCGCTTTTGCTTTGGCGAGACTTAGAGCGGCGCCGCTGATGTCGGCGCTTGGGTTGCTTCTTGGAGGGGTCATCCTCCATTGTCTCGTCGCCATTGCCTTCTTTGGGTGTGTCCACCATGTATATATCATATGATGAGGTGGCTGTCCAGTGCCTTGTGGGCAGTGGTTCCTCTTCGTCTCCCGCATCGCCGTCCATACCGTCGATGTCTGCGGAGTCGAAGTTGAGCATGTCAGTTAAATCATCGACAGTGGCTACTAAGTGGGTGGTGGATGGGCGGCGAATTTATTGACAGAGAGAGAGACCTTAATGAGTTCAGTATGTCGCCAAAGGGCGAGTGCTGAAACATATCCACGGAGGTAAACTGCATGATCAGCGCCCAGTTGGACTCGATAGGCACGGGCGCAGGCGGTTCGGATTCCGTGGCCGGGGAAGAATCCGGTAGTTCGGCGTCACGGCTCCCGTGAGGGGTAAGGTCGATCCTCGGCTCGATCGCCGCTGAGGGTACGACCTCCATGGCGGGGTCTATCCACCCGTCCATGGATGGCACGATTGGCTCCGAATTAAGGGTCGGAGCAGTCGCCGGCGCGATCTGCAGAACACTGTCCGATGGTAGAGCTAAATCCTGCTCATCGAGACCATGTGGAGCACTCGGCAGGGGCTCGAATCCGTTGAAGATTAAGTCTCCGCGAATATCGGCTGTGTAGTTTAAGCTTCCAAACCTAACCTGGTGGCCAGGGGCGTAACTTTCGATCTGCTCCATATGGCCAAGCGAGTTGGCCCGCAGTGCGAAGCCTCCGAATACAAAGATCTGTCCGGGGAGAAAAGTCTCACCCTGGACTGCATCTCTATCGATGATCGAAGGAGCCATCAAGCGTAACGGGGATGACACGGAGGAACTCTCAATGAAAGAACCAAATTCCTTGTCAAAACCGGTGGATCTCATGTAGGGGGTCCCGAACTGTGCGTCTAAGGCGGATGGTAACAAGACGCAGGGGACACGATGTTTTACCCAGGTTCGGGCCCTCTTGATGGAGGTAAAACCCTACTTCCTGCTTGATTATTCTTGACAATATGAGTAGTACAAGAGTTGATCTACCACGAGATCGAGGAGGCTAAACCCTAGAAGCTAGCCTATGGTATGATTGTGTGTTGTCCTACAGACTAAAACCCTCCGGTTTATATAGACACCGGAGGAGGCTAGGGTTACACAAGGTCGGTTACAAAGGAGGAGATATACATATCCGTATTGCCTAGATTGCCTTCCACGCCAAGTAGAGTTCTATCCGGACACGAGACGAAGTCTTCAATCTTGTATCTTCATAGTCCATCAGTCCGACCAAAGGATATAATCTGGCTGTCCGGATACCCCCTAATCCAGGACTCCCTCAATAGCCTTCCAATATATCGATCTTTATGTCTCGACCATTTTGAGACTCCTCGTCATGACCGTGTTCACATCCCGGACTCCGAACTACCTTCGGTACATCAAAACACATAAACTCATAATACCGATCGTCATCGAACGTTAAGCGTGCAGACCCTATGGGTTCGAAAACTATGTAGACATGACCGAGACTCATCTCCGGTCAATAACCAATAGCGGAACCTGGATGCTCATATTGGCTCGTACATATTCTACAAAGATATTTATCGGTCAAACCGCATAACATTATATGTTGTTCCCTTTGTCATCGGTATGTTAATTGCCCGAGATTCGATCGTCGATATCTCAATACCTAGTTCAATCTCATTACCGGCAAGTCTCTTTACTCATTCCGTAATGCATCATCCTGCAACTAACTCATTAGTCACATTTCTTGCAAGGCTTATAGTGATGTGCATTACCGAGAGGGCCCAGAGATACATCTCCGACAATCGGAGTGACAAATCCTAATCTTGATCTATGCCAACTCAACAAACACCATCGGAGACACCTGTAGAGTATCTTTATAGTCACCCAATTACGTTGTGACGTTTGATAGCACACGAATTGTTCCTCTGGTATTCGGGAGTTGCATAATCTCATAGTCATAGGAACATGTATAAGTTATGAAGAAAGCAATAGCAATAAAACAAATGATCATCGTGCTAAGCTAATGGATGGGTAAAGTGAATCACATCATTCTCTAATGATGTGATCCCATTAATCAAATGACACTCATGTCTATGGTTAGGAAACTTAACCATCTTTGACTAACGAGCTAGTCAAGTAGAGGCATACTAGTGACACCTAGTTTGTCTATGTATTCACACATGTACTAAGTTTTGGTTAATAGAATTCTAGAATGAATAATAAACATTTATCATGATATAAGGAAATATAAATGACAACTTTAGTATTGCCTCTAGGGAATATTTCCTTCACTTCCCTCCTCCCTCCTCTTTCCTTCCCCCTCCAGCAGATAAGGAAGGGGGGCGCCGGCCATTGGAAGGCCCCAAGTAGGATTCAACCTACTTGGGCGCCTTCTTGGGTGCCTCCCCTCTCCCTCCATGTGTGGGGGGAGCCCGTAGCACACCCCAGACAATTGTTAGCCATGTGCGGCGCCCCCCTTCACCATTTAATCCCACAGTTATATCTTCGTAGTGCTTAGGTGAGGCCCTACGAGGATTACATCACCGTCACCATGCCATCATGCTAATGGAACTCATATTCTACCTCGACAACTTGCTGGATCAGGAAGGTGAGGGACGTCACTGAGATGAATGTGTGCAGAACTCAGAGGTGCCGTACGTTTGGTACTTGATCGGTGGATCGCAAAGAAACTTCGACTACATCAACCGCGTTGTGAAAAGCTCCCGCTTATGGTCTATGAGGGTACGTAGACACACTCTCCCCTCGTTTCTATGCATCTCCATGGACATATCATTGTGTGTGTGTAGAATTTTTTCCATGCAACGTTTCCCAACACATAGAGTGCAAACGTTCAAATAGTCGCATGCAACACTAGTTTCAAATTAAAAAAAGTTTAAACATTACATCCCACATTGTTGTCCCCTTTAACCGCCCATTGATACTCTATCGAATCTTCGTTTAGATGCTCGTTTGTTGATCAATCCCAAACACGTTGATGCATTTGAATAAACTCTTCAAATGTGGCCAAATTCTCGTCCGAAAGTTGGATATGATCACCCATGTTCTCAAATTCTAGAGTTGCGGTAGCATCGTCACCGTCATCCTCGACGATCATGTTGTTTATGATCACACAACATGTCGTCACCTCTCACAAAGTCTCTAGATCCCATTGTTTGGCAGGTCCACGAACAACTACAAAAATAGGTCTGCATAACTCCAAATGCCCTCTCGACATCCTTTTTAGCTGCCTTGTCTTTGGGTAAAGTGAGACTTTTTCTGGCCAACTGGGTTAGAGATGATGCTGACAAAGGTAGCCCATGGAGAATAGATAGATACCTCCAATCAGATAGTGACCCATGTTGTACTTATGTCCATTGACAGTATAGTGGCAAGGAGGAGCTTTTTTCTTCAGTCAGCCTCGCAAACACCGATGATTGCTATAGCACATCGATGTTATTGTGTTATCCAAGCATGCCAAATAAACGCGCCAAATCCAAAGGTCCCGTGATGCAACTTCTTCAAGAATTATGGTGGGCTTCTTAACATGACCCTAATATTGCCCTTTTAAAGCCTTCGGACAGCTTTTTATTTACAATGCATGCATTCAAGTGATCCAAGCACACCTGACCACCCTCTTACTTCCGAGATTGCCAAGAACCTCTCGATGTCTACCACAGTTAGTTATTTCAGGTATTGAGGTCTGAATACCTTGACCATGCCAGTTGCAAACCTGACCATGGCATCTCCGCATGTGCTCTCAGACATATGCAGAATCCAACTATAGAAAGAAGAAGGAAAATTTGTTTTTCACTCCGGTAATTCATCGAATAGTTGTCAGGCATGGTTTGTATAGCAGTAGCGGATGGTACCTGGTGGGGCTGTCGGATGACAAGGGTTGAATGGCGACGGAGGAGAAGCGGGGTGGAGCCCGACTATAACATTGGAGGTGACCGAGACATAGAGTTCCGGCAGGGGTGTGGCCTGAAGGCCGGAGTGTTGAAGCGATAATGAAGGCAAGAGAGAAATAAGAAAGGAGAGAAAATGAAGAGGATGAGATTTGGGCGGTTATCAAGACCCTCGGACAAGGCACCAGGGCCGAACGGGTTCATAGGTCTGTTTTTTCAGAAAGCTTGGGAGGTCATCAAGGTGGATCTAGTAGCTGTGATTCACATGCTTTTTCTTGAAATGGAAGGGGATTTGGAATACTAAACCAATCCTTGATCACACTCTTATCGAACTCTCCGGAAGCATGTATAGTATTCGATTTGCGACCTATATGCCTAGTGCATTGCATGCCCAACATTGCATCTAAACTTCTAACCGCAAGGCTCAGACCACCCATGGGAGAGCTCGTTCATACGAACCAGTCTGCTTTCATTAAGGGGCGATGCTTACATGACAACTTTCTCCTGGTGAGGCAAATGGCACGCTCGATGCATCGAAGGAAAGTGAGAGGAGTGTTGCTCAAGTTAGACATAACCAAAGCCTTTGACTCCCTAGTGTGGCCATTTCTGTTTGAAGTTTTACAAGCTAAAGGATTCTCGGAGTGTTGGATATCTTGGATCGTGATCTTTCTTACCATTGCCAGTTCAAGAGTGCTAGTAAAGGGGTGTGTAGGTGACAAGTTCGAGCACGCCAAAGGCCTGAGGCAAGGGGATTCGATCTCCCCGTTGCTTTTCATTATTGCCACGAATGTTCTGATGCCAATCATTGTCAAGGCGCACGAGGCTCGAGTGATGAGTACCATCAATGGATGTAGCCTGATGCAACGCTTGTCCTTGTACGCTGATGATGTGGTACTCTTCATCAAGCCAGCATGGCTAGATCTCCTATTTGTTAAGGAAACTCTCACCTTCTTCGGAGTGGCATCTGGGCTTAACGTGAACTTTGCCAAATCAGCAGCAATCATGATCTGGGCAGAGAATGAGGATGAGGAGCTTGTCAAGTTGGCCCTACCATGGAAGATTGCCACCTTCCCATGCAAATACCCAGGGCTCCAGTTAAGTATAAGACAACTGAAAAGATCCGAGTGGCAGCCAGTTGTGGATGCGGCTCTACATATCTTGCCAGGATGTCAAAGGGGCTTGGTGACTAGACCTGGGAGGCTTATCCTTGTCAACCAAGTCATGAGCGTGCGTGCCACTCATCATCTCATGATTACGGAGGCACCAAAATGGGCACTAGAAACAATGGACAGAGGATGTCAAGCCTTCTTTTGGGCCGGGACAGAGGAAGTGAGTGGTGGCAAATGTGTGGTATCCTGGGCCAGGGTATGTAGGCCAAAGCACATGGGAGGATTGGGCGTAATTGACTGTCGGGGTAAATGACCACAGGTAGCCTCATCTGCTCCCCTTGGTATTTCAAGACATCGGGGCTAGTTGCACCCCTCAAGCCTCAAAGACAAAGAGTTTCCTTCTTTAGGCCGGCTGGTGCAAGCAGCCGGCTACTAGAAGGCGATGGAGCCCAAAGGGCGGCCATGAGGTGGGTGGACTCCTAGCAAGCGGCCTCCAAAGCGGCCAGCTCCTAGCAGGCAGCCCCCCTTTCCCTTGAAGTTAGCACCTCATAACAACGCCGAGACAGGGCGTGGCTACAGTGCAGCCTGCCACCCCCGAATCCAGGGCGGGACGTGGCCACAGTGTTGCGTACCGGGCAGACATCCCTCGCCCGGCGCGGCACTGTTGCCACGCAGCACGTGACATCACCTACGGCCTAGGGTGCGGCGCCCCCACGACAGGCTGTCGGTATGGCCCGCAGCCGGCGGGCCCTACCTGTCCATGAGAAGCCAGAAGTCGGCGGGCCCTGACCAGTCGATGCGGGGGAGGCCGACTCCTAGTAGGCGGCCCTCCCGCTCCCTCAAAGTCTGCACCATTAACCAGTAGAGACGGGGAATGGCTATAGTATATGCCCGCCAGGCGGCGGCACTGTAGCCATGCTCCCCCCGACAAAGCACACATCATCAGTGGCGCTGCCATAGTACTAAGCAGCCGGCAAGACCCGCCCGCAGATGGCGCGGCCTGTCGGCCAAGTACGATACAGTCAGCGGGACCCACCAGGCAGCGGGCCCCGGCAGCCGGCGGAGATGCCGGCCACCAGAGACACTGACGGCTGGTCCCTACGCCCAGCCGGACTATCATTGTACCCCTTGGGGGTAGGCCTATACACTACAAAAAAAGACACATCCGTGACATTTTGGGCCGAACGAAAATCTTTCCTGTCATACTTATGACACTTCTATGACGATAATTGTGACAAAACCCAGTATCATCATAGATGTGGTGGGGTCCTACTTCTATGACAAAAAATCATGACAGAAAATGGGCTTTTTGTCCTGGGCGGGCCGGAGATGCAGATGCATGACATTCTTTGGGCCGTCCATGACAGAAAAAACTGTGGTAGAAGCGAGGGCGCGGAAAATATCGGGGAGTCCCCGGTTACGGTGGGTGGTCGGGGCCGAGCCATGCACGTTTCTCTCGTACGTACGCGCGTGCGTGCGAGGCGTTGGGCTCTAACTGAACCTGAGCGATTGCACTGCAGGCTACGCGTTACTAAACCCAAGCGATCGATCGATGGCTGTTAACTAAACCCGATCGAGCGATTCCTTTGCTACTACTGCTAACTGAAGCCGATCGATGCTGCCTCTGGATGAACAGTGAGCGTTGCGGGGGGGGGGGGGGGGGGGGTTGGATGAACAGTTCCCATTGCAGGTGGATGAACAGGACCCCGTGGTGTTGCCTCTGGATGAACAGGACCCCGAGCGATCGAGCCGGTTGGGGCTGGATGAACAGGACCCCGTGGAGGGCAGGATAAACAGGACCACCCCGTGGAGGGCAGGATGAACAGTAGACGATGGAGGGCAAGATGAAAAGTAGCCCGTGGAGGGGTGGTTGAACAGGAGCCCATGGAGAGGGCTAGTTGAACAGTAGCCGGTGGAGTAGCGCGCGGTGGAGGCTGGATGAACAGGAGCCCATGGATGAATAGTCACAGGTGGAGGCTGGAGGAGGTCGACGGTGGATGAACAGTAGCCCGTGGAGGCTGGAGGGGGTCGATGGTGGAGATGAACAGTATCCAGTGAAGTCCTGTTTTGCGGTACGCCACACCCCTCGCGATGAACAAGACCCCCATTTCGACCGTTGCACTCCAACACAAGTCTGTTTCCTCTATTTTGCGGTACGCCACACCCCTCCTGATCAACAGGACCCCCGTTTCGAACATAGGAGGTCTGTTTCCTCCGTTTTGTGGTACGCCAGACCCCTCCCAATGAACAGGATCCCGTTTCGAACATGGCCGGTCGAACACAAGGCCGTTTCCTCCATTCTGCGGTATGCCAGGCCTTGTTTTCATCGGTTGTTCTATCCAAGCCCTCCCGATGAACACGACGACGCATTCCGTTCCGACCCAGCCAGTTGGCTCCCCATGAACACAACGACGATGTTGTTTCTCCGTTTCGACCCAGCCATGTACATGAGCCATGGCCGTACGTATGCGCGAGTAGGCGTTCGAGACCTTGCCCGTATGTACGTACGTGGCCGTATTTTCTTTCTTGCACAATGCCCGATGTACGTACGTGTACATGCTACGTGCGTGCCTCTACTACGACACATGCGCGCCTCTACATCGACCAGTATGTATGTACACGTTCGCGACCAGAATGACAATGCTGCGTACGCTTCGACCAGGTGGGTCCCGACTGTCAGGAACTTCCTTGCATGCGAAGATGTAGCTGGTGGGTCCCAGCAGTCAGGGGGCGAATCGTTTTTTTCTCGGACGCACTTCCTTGCATGCAAAGATGTAGCTGGTGGGTCCCAGCAGTCAGGGGAAATGTTTTTTTCGTGAAATACGGTGGCCCGTCCGGTGGGTCCCCGTTGTCAGGTGGAGGAATAATTATTTTGCGCGTACTAAGGAGGCACTTCCTTGTTGCGGCGAGGACCCAGCTGTCAGCCTCTCCACGTACAGTCCATGTCCGATGGAAGCCATTCCTTGACCTAGGAAGGGTACGACGCGAAGCCGGGGAAGACGCGACAGTGGACGCCCACGTGTAGAGGAGAACGAGGGTTCACTGGTTCGATGCGGCGTGAGGCTGCCGTCGCCGCAGAATAATAGGGGGTGTGGGTGAGTAGAGGGATGGCCTGGCCAGCGGTGGGAATAGTAGGGGGCGGTGAGGCCTCCGCGGCAGCACAGCCGGCCATGGGAGGTAGGAGCATGCGGCACGACTGGCGCTGCTTTGGGTGGCTGAAGCAACAAGACCAGAGGTTGAAGAAGCACTATGGCCGTTGGATGGACATTGTACGGTCACTGGAGCTAGAATCGTTCATATTGACTAAGTTGACAAAGCACTCCGTCCCCGTCAACTTAGTAGGCCCACAACTCAGCCTCCCACCAAGGTGGGTCCAAACTAGCAGGGGGTATTCATTTTTTTGTGCGTAATAAGGAGGCACTTCCTTGTGCGCAAAGATCTAGCTGGTGGGTCCGACCTGTCAGCGGTGAGAACGTTTTTTTCACGAAATACAGAGGACCTTCCGATGGGTCGCAGCTATCAGGTGGAGAAATCATTATGTTGGACGTAATAAGGAGGCATTTCCTTGCGTACGGCCGTGGACCCAGCTGTCAGCCTCTCCACGCACAGTCTACTTCCGATGGTGTCATTCGTTGACCATGCTGACCACTCCGTGCCGAGCACATCCAAGGTGGTGGACGACGGCGAGGCCCCACATAGTAACGAGCCGGAGATGGGAAGACGCGGGAGTAGAGTCGCAGACAGAGAGGTGTACGAGGGTTAACTGGTTCTGGTGCGGTGTGGTTCGGTAGTCAGTGGAGAATAATAGTAGGTGTGGAGGGGTGGAGGGATGGCATGGCCAACGGTGGAGTAGCGCTTCACAACGAAGCATGCTAAGCAGAGCTGCTAGCAGCAGGAGGCGGGAGCAGGTGGTCCCGACGGCGCTGGAGGAAGAAGATGTGAGATTGAAGATGGATGTCGGTCGTTGGATGTAAATCCAATGGCTAACGATGCCAGAATCATTTGTTGACTAAGTTTACAATGACTTGCATTGGCTTCGGCTTATTGGCCCACATTTTAGCCTCCAAAAATGTGGCACGTATTCAACCCATTTTTTTAGAATTTACAGTTTTTTTGCGGGGTAGAATTTACAGTCCATTTGATCTCTTTTTTTAATTACAGTCCATTAGATGGGCTGGGTGAACAAATAATGTAGCGTCGATGCGGCCCATTTATGTTTTTCCTAAAAAACTACAGGCCATTTGCACTTTCTCGAAATACACGATTTGCTGGGCTGATTCTAATTATAATGTTGGGGTGGGCGCAGCAGTGTTATCAAAAAAATAAACAGGGGTTGAGCATTTTGTTATATACATATATTTAAATAATAAGTGATTTGTAATTACATTGGTCCTTAAATCTTACCAAGCTTTTGTACACAATCACTAGGATTTTCGTTGCCAAAAAAATTCCAGGATTTTATTGTTAAGAAATTATTTTTATAAGTTAACAAGATGTGGGATATTGTTTTCTTACATATGTAAGTTTCTGTTAAATATATGATGACAATAACAATAATATATAATAACATATAAAATAATTTAAATATATATAATATAGTTAGAAGGGAAACATAAGTTGGACCAGGCGTTCCTATTCTTATATAGAATAATAGAACATACCTCTACCTTTTCTTCAAAAAAATACATAAATTGGGATGCCGATGTTTCAGGAAAAATAAAACCTTGGATGGGAGGTCCATAGGCCGGTCGAAACATGACGGCCCTCAAAAAAATACAAACAGCCATATAGACCTCCCATCCAAGGTCGTGGGCTGCGCATGTTAAAAAAGAAAGCCTAGATGGGGCAGCCCAAAACCCAGCTGATACTTGCTGCCCCAGTGATAATAAATGATACCTGCCAGCTCTCCGGCTTTGTTGTGAATTTATCTCCTACAGTAACTACATTGACGCACCTAAAAAATTTAACTATGTTGACAAACCCGTGGGCACCAACGTCAGTATAGCATTAGGAGGAAGTATTTTTTTCAATGAGGCACTTGCTTGCGTACGGCCATCGACCTGGTGGGTCCCGACTGGCCGCCTCTCCACGTACAATCCTCTCTAGATTCCACTCGTTTGTTCAGCATGTTCACAATGGCAGACAGTGGCATCGCGGCGAGCGCACAAAGGCGCAGGAGGAGATACGACAGTCTGAGGAAGTGCCTTATTACTAATGAAACAACTGAACTAGCCCAGTGGCCAAGTGACACTACTCGATAGCTATTCCGTCCGGGTTCGATTCCACACGTGCAGAGAAAATATCTCCAAATTTTTTGCCTCTGGCTTTATTGACATGTGGGTTCCAATTGTCATCTATGCACACCACGTCCTACACTTGCCAAAACTTCGTCCCTCGTTTTCTCTGTTTTTCGCACACTCGACATTGAGTGGGCATTTTGAAAATAGCATATCTTTTTGACTGTGCATCATATGAAGATGTGCTATGCATGAATGTTGATCAGCATGATTTTAACTGGCTGGTAGTTCCAGTTTCAACCATGAATAAAACTTCCAGCATGATTTTAACACTGTTTGAAAAGGCCGTGTTAATATAAATGCTCTGCCTCTGAAAGTTGCAGTTTCTTATCTGAAACTGAACTTGGAATTTCTTATCTGAAACTGAAACTTGCAGTTTCTTTTCTAAGAATCACATTGTCTGCACTTTTATACTCCTATGAAACTACATTTTTAAGTTCTAAAAATATATCTCTAGAATTCATAAAATACTTCATATGCTCAATACTGCAAATCTGAAATTCAAAAGACGTTCATATCAGAAAGTACCCTCAAAATACACAACACAAGACACAATTCACAACCTACAAATACTAACAACCCTAAGCTCCTCCTGACAATTCACAACCTGCCTGACTATTGGTCGGGGGGCAAATCCCTCCTATTCCTCGGCGGTAGATAGCCGCCCCGTGAGATGATGTGAACTTCGACGGAGAGGATAGCGGGGAAGCGTCGTCGGGCCAACTGTTTTTCTCCTCTCGCAGTTGGGTTCGGTTGACGAAGACTCCACCGGCTCGCTCTGGCACGTCACCCTCACAAACGGCACCCTGTAGATGCTCAATCCTCCAATCTCTGGTGGATGCTCCATCTGGGATCGATACTCCCACCACCGCTCCCTCATGATCGGATTCGGTGAATCTGTTTGCTCCATGGCCCAGAGGAGGAGCTCTATGTACTCCCGCGTGACTCCCTCTGGGAGTATCGCCGCCTTTTCGCTCTGTTGTAGATATTTGGCCATGGATGTCGCCGTCGCCGCTAGTTGGTCCTTGTTGTCAAACCAAGACTGTATCTCCAACATCCTAGCTAGCTTCACAGGGTCGTCGTCTGCGATCCTCATGTATCGGTTGTACTCCTCCATCGATCTACTTCTCCACAACACCTTCACCCGTCGGCGGTGGTTTTTGAATGGAAGAGGAGAGGAGCAGCGCTGGTTTTGGTTTAGAATGGGAGAGGAGCGACGCTGGTTTTGGATTGGAGCATGAGAGGAGGGGCGCTGGTTTTGAAATGGATGAGGAGAGGAGAGGCGCTGGATTTAGATTGGAACAGGAGAGGAGCGGCGGTGGTTTAAGAGGAGAAGAGCGGAAGAGCGGCACTGGTCTTGGAAGTATTTTTTTTTGTTTTGCGTATTTTCGGTCAAAGTTTGACCACGTACTGTATTCGACAAGCAAAATGTGAATGCATGTCGCCAAAAATTGTATCGTTTGGTTCGTATCTGAATGTACTCTCAAATTAAATTATTTTTGCAACATATAACATATATTTTATTTGTGAAAATCATGGTCAATTATGACCCAGAATAAAAGGGAGACAAGTTAATGTGGGGTCGCTTTCTTAATTGAAGGGTAAATTGATTTTCATTTTGATCCAGTCAGAGCACGCCGGCCCTCTCGTCCAATCCTAAAGTGCTACAGCACGCTCCTCTCCCTCTTCTCCATTGCAAAACCGCCTCCTCTCCTCTCCATCATCTCCATTCCAAAACCACCATCTTGCCTCTCCCTCTTCTCTATTGCAAGACCACCGTATCTCCTCCCATCTTCCAAAGCTAGCACCGGACCACTCAGAAGGACACCTATGGAGGGGATGCAGCAGCGAATCTGGCAGATCGCCGGCGGCGACCAGTCAAAGTTAGCCAGGTTGAAGGAGATCCTTACTTGGTTTGACAATGTGTGGGAGATTTCGAGGACGGTGAGGGCCATCTGGCAATGTATGCGAAAGAGCGAGACGACGGCGATGAGGGCGGCAATGTACTCCTCGGGCGATGGAGCAGACAGATTCACCCAAGGCAAAAGTCAGGAGGAGGTGGTGGGCGTACAGGTCGAAGGTCAAGCACCCAGAGGATAACGAATCGATCGAGTATAGTGTGCCGTTCGTGAGGGTGCAGAGCCAGCCGGAGCCACATGAGTATTTGTTCTCCACCGCAAGAGGAGGCCGGATGGCGCGATGTCGCTTCCCCGTCATTCTCCACGGTTCCCTCGACGCTCGCCTCGTTTCAACGGCGTCGGTAGGGTTTAAGGTAAGCTTCGCACTAACCTAATCGTCCATCTGCTCATTCTTACAATCAGTGTGACTACTAATAAAAATCATGCTTACAATCAGTCTTTGAGTACTATGCCAATAACCCTAAAATAGCTTTGGACCTTTGGGTCAAACATGTGACACTATGTATAAATAAGAAAAATAGATTGGTGCTTCTTTCAGAAAAGAGTACACCCCTAGAAAACTGCCAATATAAGCTACTAGTATTTTTTTAAGTCTAAGCTACTAGTATTTGGTTAGAGGATTTGCTGCCAAGAAAGATCCGTCCACAGTGAGCGCCACATATCCCACTGATGGTGGTGGATGCCAATTCTTAGATGGAGCAGGGTTGGTGTCGATAATTTTTATTTGGCACTTCGCACTCTGCATATATGTCGGTTCCATCCGTACATTTGTGCAGTTCCACCAAAATGCAGCTGAATAACCCTGTTTGCACAGATAATGAAAAGGCATGATTAGATTATAGTGGCACTAGTTGATGAAACATACACTAATAAACAGAAGAAAATATTAGATCATACTGGAAATCGACCCAAGTCTCCCCGATACACCTTCTGCCAGTGATGAACATCAGTGTACATCGGTAGTACAAGGAGGGGCCTTAAGACATTCAAATCTCTATTTTTGTGTAGATCAACTAAAATTAAGCACTCCAGTTTGCATAAACGCTTAAACATTAACAATGGGACTAGTTGATGAAACATACATTAACAAAGAGAAGCACTTTCTTTATCTACATTGGAAATGAAATGATAGAGAGGACACTCGCTCTATTTTAACTGTATTATTACTTCATTTTATCAATGACACTAGGGGTGAGCAGGTGGCAAATGACGTGTACCGTGCGTCCCAAGGATGAAGGTCGGGGGTGCTTATACTGGGATGCTGAAGCTGGCTCTTTCAGTCCCTATCTTCCCCCTAATGTTTCTGTGGTAGCATTTGGGTTGTAATCCAAACTTGGTCGAGCTGGTGTTGCATCCCCCTACCTGCCAAGCTTATGTGGCGAACTTGTCTCCTGCTAGTACTCAGTCCGTTCAAGTAGTAGTTGCATAACTTCCCGTTTACACTAAGATGTTGTCGGATAATGGTTCTCTATGGTTGGGTTTCTTTAATGAAATCGGAGGGAACCCCCTCTTTTGATATATAAAAAAGCAGTGGCACTAGCGGTGCCAAAACATTGCCTCAAATTAATAGTGCCACTAGATTAAGGTGCAAAATAATAACATTACTGCTTTATCATGGCAGTGCCAAAACAGTAGCACAAGAGCAGGATCAACATGCAGGATCTTTGGCAAACGGTCAGACCAAAGAGGAACATACCTCGTGATGGGAACCATATCTGCAGTCAACGCCATCGTAGAAGGGATGACACCAGTCACCGATATGGATGATTCAATTCATGGGACCTTTTGGTGCAGTTCACCTAAAATGAAGCAATGTCCCATGAGCTAGCAGCTTCTTCTTCTTCTTTTTAAGAAAAGGGCTCCAACCCCGGTTCCATTTCCATCAGAAAACGAAACCCACAAAGCTTCTTCATTAGTTGCAATAAAACTGAGCAACATCAAGGTTGGTCGTGAAGCTCCTGGAGAGTAGGCGGACCAGGACAGTTGCATCTCTAACGAAAAGAAGCAACATATCTTAATGGGAAATTTAGCAAGACATGAAAAAAGTGCCGTTGATTCATATTACTGCATGCATTACATTGAAAACAACATTGGTTTAACGTGTCCTTACTTTTAACAGTGCGACTACTACATTTTACCAGTGGCATTACATAAGAGCGTCTCGGGGCAACAAACATCAGAAGAGGATATCTGGTTGGTCCCATTTTTTCAGTATATAGCCACCTTATACTGTGTGAGGCTAGCAAATCTAGTGCTGGACTTACTCTGTTGACTTGTCCCCCAGTCCCCACTTTCTTTCCTTTTTCAACCAATAGACTAGGTTTATATTGAGTTTGTACTGCGTTCACTTTATTTCCCTATTAGACCTAGAGACTAGTTGGATAGCCAGTCTCTGCTACTTTTCGCCCCCATTATTTCCTCTTTCGACCAAGTCCTAGATTCAGGTAACAAATCTTCCCCCACCCCACCCCATTTCTTCCTTGTTTGAACCAAGTACTACTAGATTCGAGTGCATGAACTAGTTTTACCTCTTAACAGTAAAAAATTAGGTGGTTTTCGAACAGCCGATCCATCCTATCTACACGAGGGGCCCTGAGAAATAGTAAAAGATAAAAATGCAGCGACGTCAGGACCTCGGGAAGTAGAGAAAGGCCAGTTTCGAAGGAAGTTATACCTGAGGGTCGCCGGGACGTCGCTAGGTGGGCGGCGGGAGGCCGGATCTGCCCACACTACGGCAGCAAGGAAGAAGGGGTGGGAGGCCCTCCCTCACCAGCGATGCTTGGGAGAGAATGACAAGGCACGCTGATCGGGACGCGCCGGCAGTGGGTAAGAGTCGTCGCCGAGGACGACTGCGTGAACATTGCACCTTCTCACCTTCCCCGGCGGAGAGGATTCGGCTGGATTTGTGACCAGTGGTGTGTAGATAGAGAGAGTGTGGCCACCGCTGTCATGTTTAGATCTGGAGAGGACGAGACAATGTGAAGAGAGCAACACTAGCAAGCAAGCGCGGAGGCTCCTGCCTATATAGTCGAGTACTAGTTTTCTTTTGTCTACCGGCCGGAGCCGGCTTGACCTCGGCAATGACTGTCGAGAAGTCTTCATGCACGTACCTCGGAGGCGCAGTTGTTGTCATTTTGATCTGAAGCACCAGATTATAAAATATAACATGAAAAAATGCCACATGACAAGAAATTATAACCTCATTGCCCAAAGGAGACAAGATGAATCCCGACGGACATACTAGACGAGGATCAAAGCTCAAATTAAAGATAAACTCATAGAAAAAGGGTCCGTCGATAGATGTCCTAATTAACATAGCCGGCTTGACCTAGATGGCAGCCGACTAGTCTTCCTGCATGTGCCCCCAATGACTAGCCCAACTCAGTTGTCGATGTTTAACCCTCGTAGTTATCCGAAGCACATGACACCTAATTTTGTGAGATGACAAGAAACCTTTTTTTAGATTTCTCACCATAACTACAGCCATCTACAACACAGCCTGCACGATATGTAGACGATAGCCAATCCAGGCATGTCTGCTGGAGTCTGGTCACATGCATGGACGAACTGATCTTACGTGTCTTGCAGGGATCGTCCAGGTACCAAGGTGGAGTATGTGCTTCTATTAACTCAGCCGACTTGCGGGCCCGGGGAGTGTGCCTATGGTCGGTTCTAAATTGTGGTCCCACATGTGTGTGCAAACACAATATGACGCGCGTTTCATTCGGAGAGTGGCGTGCCAGACCGACCGACCGTCTGGGGTGCGACGCGAACGCGACGGGCGTGCTGTATACTCCGTACATGTGTACCGCCGTTTTCTTGAGGCTTTGCTCCATGGCGCAATCCATGGATACAAAATTAGTATACTATACTATTTAAAAGTCGAGGGCGGGGCTTTTCCCGCGCGGTAGGTGGGGAAGTTCCACCTAGTCGGTTCGACAAAGATGCGAGAAGATGAGGGAGTAGGCTGCTGCAAATGTAGGGTTGTGTGATTTGACAGTGAGTTACTGCTGGACAGGTGGGGCCTGGTGATTTGACTTGCCATTATCATTTTAACGCGGCGCTACGACCAGCTTGAGTCTCCCGATTCCTCACCACGTCCATACAGGTGCCTCTCCCGATGCGCCACCATGTAGAGGCTGGCTCTTGCTTGAGAGCCCACTCCTCCACTTTTACCTTGCCTCTTTCCCCACATATGCAAAAATGCCATGTAAAGCGGGCTTATAGCCCACTATTGTACTTGATCCTACAGGTGCTAAGCCTGCCACATATGCATAAAGTTTGATGTGGAAAGTTAATTAAGAAGAGAGAAACTAGTTTGGTGACCCCAGGAAGAAACAGTGCTAAGCGCGTGTACCTAGATGAAGCAAACTTAGCAATAAAAAATTAAGCACCTATGCATTGGGGACTTGAGTTGCTAAGCCATTTAATGCCCATAGCACCTCATCTAAGCACCATTTCATTGGAAGAGGTCACTCCTTGGCAAATGCAATAAATACTACGAAGAAAGAGATACAGAGAAGTAAACAAAAAATACTCTTATAGCCAACCTTATAGCTAACCTTGTTGTATGAGTGACTAAGTGATGACTATGTATGACATGCCAACATCAGATAGCCTAACGCGCCGTGTTAAATCTCCAAGGGCGCGACCGTGTGAGCGAGGCGACGGTTGTGGTAGGCGCGACCATGATACGGGCTGCTGGCAGCCCTTGGATCTGAGATCAAACGGTCGCATGCTAAGTTGCTAAAAATTTGCAGACTAACCCTCCAGGATAGGATATTCACCCATAGGTCTAGAACCACGCCATGCAACCGTTCGATCTCAGATCGAAGGGCTCTCAGAAGCCCGTATCATGGGAGAATGGAAAGCTTCGTATCACTTGAAATGTTCCCGACGCTTGACATGACATCGAAAGCCATTTAAATGGGCGTCGAGTAGACATGACATCTAATTGGGGCCCCATAGTACTATGCATGAATCCATTTATCCACCAGGCAAGCCACTACCCTGCCATTCGCACGTGCCCCCCACTCGACACTTTTACAATCGATAAACCGCTCCTAGTCGTCCCATCCTTTCACATTATGACAGTTCCACTAATCCTAGCCCTCCTCCCAAATCCATGGCGTCCCAAATCTCCATGATCGGCAGTGAGTACAAGGTTAGAACCATCACCGGCGATGAGTTCGACGTCATCTACACCCGTTCTTCCGCAATGGTGAAAGAATGCCTTGCTTGCTTCAAACACATGTTCGAAAACTCAAATGATGAGTGGGTCGCTGGGCTAGATGTTGAGTACACCACAGCCCTGGGAAGCAAGAAGAAACTAAAGGAGGCAGAGAAGAAGAAGCCCGCCGTGATCCAGGTTTGCATGCATGACTTATGCTTGGTCTACCACATATGCCATGCCGACGTTGAGTGCGAGGTATTTAAGAAGTTCCTCAAGGGAGGCCAAGTCAAATTCGTTAGTGTAGACTTTAGGAACGACAAGGAAATCCTGGGTCGGAGAGGCCTCGTTGTAGGCGACCCCTTCGACCTCCAGAAGGAACGGATGGTGCCCTCCCTTGATCAGCCTTCAATGCTGACCCTGGTAGGAGCCATGATTCATCCTTCGTACGGTAAACTAGAGAAACCTCCGTACACATTTCATTGTCATGCATGGCAGTGGAATGTACTAGATATGGACCACGTCCACTATGCTGCAATGGATGGCCTCCTTTGTTTCAATATCTACAAGGGTTGGATGAAGAGCAAGAGCCAAGTGTGCGGTTCAAGCAAAGAAGTATCGCCCAAGAGGAAGACGGACAAGGATGAAGTCGAGGACATGGTCCAGGAATCCGAGTAAGGTGGCAGTGTTGCTGCTCATGGTGGTTCTAATGCAGTGTCTACTAGATTAGTTGCTTAGTTTAATTTCTGGTGTGCTTAGTTTTATTTAAGGGGTGTGTTGTGCTGAGCCCCCAGCAGAACTATGTTATGTTTCTTCTTGTTATATTTCGTACATTTCATCTTTTAGTTGGTATAGTACTACCACTCGTTTCTTGACATTATATACGTACAATATATATGGCCAACATCATATAGCCAGCAGTTTAGTTGTCAAAGAATTTCAGGGTGCTTAGTTTTGTTAAAGAATTCCAGGGTGCTTAGTTTTATTTGAGGGGTGTGTTGTGCTGGACACCATTAACTTATCATTTTGAGAATTGGCCTATTTTTGTCATGTAACATGGTCAACGGGGTTTGACGTGAAAATAACAATTTCTAATGGCATTTCTGAGCAAACATCTAACTTAATGATGGCATTTTTTAGATATCTAATTGCATTTTTGAGCAGGCATCTCATGGATCGATGGCATTTTTTGAGTAGTTGTAACTTCTAATGGCAAAACTAAGTAGTGATACACAACTACTGGCATAAATAATAAGAACCCAAGAATTAAATAGGGCTAATTTCTTTATTTCTTTATACCTTTGTGTGTGAAACAATATACGCTGCCTACCGCCAGATTTTCTTTACAGAGGCAACATAGAACTATATGAGTGCCTTGTTAAATTCTGGAATTATTCCGTGTTTGTTTGGCCTTTTTTATACATTAATTGAGTTTCTGGTCATTTAATGTGCATAATTCAAATTTGAACTACAAGAACATGCTCCCGTGCACCAAAGTTGACTGAAAATCACATGTGTGTCCTCGGGTGAATTTCTAGGTCCCATGCAAGAAATGGGAATGAAATTCAAACATCTGGGCATCGTGGTTCGGCCGAGAACATTGAGAAGCTTAGTTTTAAAATTCTTGTAAATCCAAAACACGCCTGAAAATCATGAAACTTGGCATGGTGTCATGTCATGGTACTACCATGCTGTGGTAAAAAATGCAGAATAGGAACAAGTTTGGGTACAAGTTTCTTGCAAAATGGAGCTTCTCTCAAGAAGGCTCGTGGTTCTGAGAGGGAACATGTCACCTTTGTGTGCATAATTCAAATTTTAAATGCAAGCACATGCTCCAGTGCACCGAAGCTGGTTGAAAAATCACATGTGTGTCCTCGGGTAAATTTCTAGGTCCCATGCCAGAAATGGGAATGAAATTCAAACATCTGGGCGTCATGGCTCGGCTGGAAACATTGAGAAACTTGGTTTTTTAATTCCTGTAAATCCGAAACACGCATGAAAATCATGAAACTTGGATGGGTGCCATCACATGGCACCAAGATGTTGTGGTAATTTTGCTATCTGATTTGCGAAGGCACGCACATTAACAATCAGCAAAGTCATTTTGGAACAAGTGATGTCACGTCACAATCGGAAACACAAGTATTATTGAAACCATGGGCGTTCTATTTACCATTTACGTGCCTCCACGCGTCCCCTTTTTTATTAGCTAGGAGGCGCCATGCAGGGTAGCTATTTGAGTACGGGAGGCGTGCGATCAGACCCCTGCGCGTGCTTATCGGGAGGAGAGCCCTTTGACCTCCGTCTGCTGTCCACCACTCTCCCAAGGTACCATTAATGGCGCCCAAGCCTTTGTTTAATGGCGTGGCATGTCTCACTTGACTGAGATTTAAGAGAGAAAAAAGAAAATCTGAAAAGAAAATTTTGCACGGATCTTGATGTAAGATCCGATGGACCTATATAGCATCTACTGCGACTTATAGCAAGGCTGATGAATATATATAAGGATGACGAGAGTGGATAATAATTTTCTTACATAACTAGGAAGATAATTAAAAAAGGGACAATTGCATTTTTACCCCTAGTTGGTTCCAACCCATGGGTTTTGCCCTTACTTTTCGAGCTTGCTCAGTTTTGCCCTTACTTTTTCCGTTGAGGTTCCTCGAATGCCCTTTGACCGTTTGACCAAAACTTTGGAAATTCATAACTAATTCATATAAACTAAAAAATGCAAATAAGATATCAAAATGTTTATATAAACATTACCTTTATGTGCATATCATTTGCATTCAGGACAAAAGCACCCTTTAAACTACTTGAGGTAATTAATGTTATTAACATTATTAAAAATAAAAAGGTATAAACAATATATTTGTTTTCATGAATAAAAATTACATGCAAATGTAGGTGATGTTTTCTGAACATCCTGATATCTTATTTGCATTTTTTTGAGTTTGTATCAACTTGTTATGAAGTTTCCAAATAATGGTCAAAGTCGTTAGAACATTCTTAACAAGATATGCAAACGATATGCACATAAAGGTAATCTTTATCTAAACATTCTGATATCTTATTTTCATTTTTCTGAGTTCATATGAATTAGTTATGAATTTTCAAAGTTTTGGTCAAACGGTCAAAGGGCATTCGAGGGACCATGGCGGAAAAAGTATGGGCAAAACTGAGCAAGCTCGAAAAGTAAGGGCAAAACCTGTGGGTAGGAACCAACTAGGGGTAAAAATGCAATTGTCACATTAAAAAGCCACATGCGGCTACACCCGAAATACACAAGGGCAAAAGAAGAAGGAAGACGCATACAATGATCTGGTTCCCTAATCTCTACTTTCTTATGCGCTGTAGGTCACGGAGACTAGTCCTTGCGGCGGGCGATGATATCTTTCATCAGTTTCATGTCCTTAATACGCTGCTTGGCAGCATCCATGGATTCCTCCACCAGCATGTTGCGCTCGACGCGGAGCATGGCATTCTCGTCCATATGTTTCTTGATGATGACGCCCGTCCTCTGCAACACGGCAGCGGTCACCTCCTCCTGCTTCGCCCTTCCGGCGATCTTCGCCCTCAGCAGGTCATGCTCGCCCTGGAGCTTCGCATTGCCCTCCCCGAGTTGCCGGGATGATGCCAGTAGCCTCGTCCTGCATTATCACCCAGCCAGAGATCTGATCCATCTAGCTATGGACTATCGCATGCATGCGCCTGTAAGAGTACTCGCCTGCCCGCGAGAAATTTTCCCAGGCTGCCGCGGCGCGACAGGACCTCCCTGCTACTTCGGCGGCGCGACGGGACATCTCTATTGCTTCCGCGTCATGGCCGAACCAGTCTGCTACATCGACGGCGTGGCGGGACCTCCGTGCTGCTTCAGCGGCGTGGCGGGACCTCTGTGTTGCTACTGCTGCGCAGCTGGACATGTCGGCTACTTTTGCAGCAAGGCGGGACATCTCTCGTGCTTCCTCTTCCATGCTCACCTCTCCCTAGTGGAAATCTCTCGACCCAGAACTCACGCTGGCTATGGCTTGATTGTTTCTTGTGGATGAGGAGTTGAGGAGGAATGTGCAGTCATTTTCGGTTAGGTAGTTCCCCTTTTTATAACCTAAGTACTAGCACTAGTACTAAAACCTGCATAGTGGGAACACGTTCAGGTTTGGTACGTACTGGTAGGTGTGAGCAGGCTTGCACTTAATTGTAGCACTAGTACTTTCGAATGTGATGGGAACAAGGTAAAGATTAATTGATGGTTTTTGGTTTCGAGGCCCGAAATGGCTCCCTATGAGTTTAGTGGAACATAAATTTCAAGTAGGCTGCCCTGCTCAGATGCGTAAATATTGTGTTACTGTCAATAATTGGCACAAAATACGAAGGAGACCAATGGAAGTACTACTAGCAACGCATGATTTAACTACTCGCATGCGCATAGTGGAGTAGTAATGTCTTTCTTCTGCCCTCACGTCCACTCAATTTGCATGCGCTCTATTAATTGACCATCAATGAAGTTAAGGACTTTACACGCGTCAAATTATCACATGGGGTGGATCTTGGTACAAAATTGCGTCCGCCCGTGTACCCGCGTGTGCGTGCAAGGGAATGAGTGTGTGCGTGTCGTGTGTGCACATCTTCGCTTTGTGCATGTACCGCCAGTGCGGCTCAGGGAGGACGAGTACATTCTTCTGGAACTAGCAGCACGTCACTGTGATCAATCCACACAAGGATGTCGCGACAACGCCTCCACATGTGCCACATGCCCACGTGGCTTCATGAACTGTAAGAGAGACACTATGTAGCGTGCCATTGTGTTTTACACATACTCTAAGTACTAGTAAGGTACACGTGCATTGCACGCGTCAGATTTTGCAACCAAATTACGAATAAATACCACACTCTAGCATGTAAGCTCTGAGTCATATATGCCTGATGTAGACCTTCGTTTAATTCTTATAGTTCATCTCATTCAAAATCAATTAGTTTTTATAAAAAACCTAGGGCCTCTTTGATTCCTAGGATTTCCAAAAAGCGGGAATAGGAAGAACATGGGATTAGAGTGGAATGTCGTCTTGAATCCTATAGGATGGTACGAGTGTTTGATTGTGGATAGAAAAAACGCAGAATTCTTTCAAAGAGGTTTGAGTGGATGGGATGTTTCCTATGAAATCTAGTGCAAATGAATCATATGGAAAAATTCCTATGGTTTACAATCCTATGAATCAAACAACCAAGATAGGAAAAATTCCTAAGGATTAGAATCCTCCAAAATTCCTTCGAGAATCCTTTGAATCAAAGAAGCCCTTAATCTATTTTATGATTCATGGAATTGTGCATTGTAAAGCATAAAGTACAAACAAAGAATGGCAATTCAACTAGAAAAAAAGTTTGGGCAGTTACGATACGGAAGATTCTTGAACAAAGGAGAACCACTTTTGTTTTGAGATTTGTGCATTATGCTTAAGTTCAACCATGGAGTCTGCCTGATTGTACATGTGGAAAAATACGGCGGGGGGCTAGAAGATGGTGCGAGGGCGAGGGGCCGAGTGGAGGGAGACTTTGAACGAGTGCACAACTTCGAGATCGATATTTAGAGAGAGGGGCCGAGAACGTGCGCTATTGCGCGCAGTGGCGGAGCCATGAAAAATGTCCCATGAGCTAGGGGGCCAAGCATTGCTAATCCTTTACGAGGAGCGCCAATTCATCAACTTAAACCATTTTTACCAGAAATTGTCTAATGATCACATTCATATTAGCTTTGATATATAATGATGTTAGGGGGGCAGGGCCCTTGCTGCCCCCTGTCTTGGCCATTGTGCGCGTGTCTGAGAGATGAAGCGGAAGGCATGGATGATGAGAAGGGGCGTTGGATATATAATTAATGTGGGTGTATTAGCTATATATATAATCCTATATAGAGAGGTATAGATTGATCGATGTGGACGTGGGAAAGAGGGTCATACCTCACTAGATATATAGATTGATCGGTTTATGTGGAAAACTATGAAATACCTAGCTATACACACACACACACACATAGAGGAACATCGATCATTGTGCATGCACGTCGGAGATAAAGAATGCCCGATATGACGGAGAGGGGGATGTGTGTGTGTGTGCCTTCATGGGAAACCGACCTGAAGAAAAAGATTGCATGTGTGCGATGGATAATGCCGGCTGGTAGTGTGTGTGCATGCATGCACGAGAGAAAGTTAGTGGTACAATTATAAAGATAAGACCAATGTGTGGGTGTAAAAGACTAGGTGAGGTCATAGTCAATGTAAAGTTGAATTCAAATATTTGAATAACAGATCATGATGTTTGAAACCCATGCATGCATGAATATAACGGAGATATGCGCGGTGTGGTTTGGAAATGAGCATGTTGCAATGTATACACATTGAACAAGGTCATATTGGTTTGAATTTGAGATACCGATGGCAGACATCGTTTGGCCACATTGCATCCGTGCATGGACAAACTATTCTAATTGGAGATGATGGGTGGCTTTCGCATCACATATCTATATAGTGTGCAGATAACTTTAACTTTGAAAGATGGTCGTTGGATGAGGCCAATTCGATGGTGCAGAGCCGGAAAATTTGAGCACTACTAGCCGTTTGATATCATCTACATTCCACCATATTTTGCCACATGTACAATCTAGAAGACTCTATGGTTGAACTTAAGCATAATGCACAAACCTCAAAACACAAGCACTTCGTCTTTGTTCTAGAATCTTCCATATCATAATTGCCCAAATGTTTTTCTACATGATTTGTTTTTACTTTATGCCTTACAATGCACAATTCCATGAATCTTAAAATAGATTAGCTTTCTTATAAAAACTAGATGATTTTGAATGAAATGAACTATCAGAATTAAACGAACATCTACATCATGCATATATGACTCAAAGCTTACATGCTATAATGTGGTATTTGTTCATAATTTGGATGCCAAATCTCATGCGTGCAATGCACGTGTACCTTACTAGTCTAAATGGTGTCTTTGTATGTTGTGCGTGTGTCGGTGTCAAAACCGGCGGATCTCGAGTAGGGGGTCCCGAACTGTGCATCTAAGGCGGATGGTAACAGGAGGCAGGGGACATGATGTTTACCCAAGTTCGGGCCCTCTTGATGGAGGTAATACCCTACGTCCTTCTTGATTGTTCTTGATAATATGAGTAGTACAAGAGTTGATCTACCACGAGATCGAGGAGGCTAAACCCTAGAAGCTAACCTATGGTATGATTGTATGTTGTCCTATGGACTAAAACCCTCCGGTTTATGTAGACACCGGAGGGGTCTAGGGTTACACTAGGTCGGTTACAAAGGAGGAGATATACATATCCGTATTGCCTAGCTTGCCTTCCACGCCAAGTAGAGTTCTATCCGGACACGAGACAAAGTCTTCAATCTTGTATCTTCATAGTCCAACAGTCCAACCAAAGGATATAGTCCGGCTGTCCGGAGACCCCCTAATCCAGGACTCCCTCAGTAGCCCCTGAACCAAGCTTCAATGACGATGAGTCCGGCGCGCAGTGTTGTGTTCAGCATTGCAAGGCGGGTTCCTCCTCCGCATACATCATGGAAGAGTTTTTTATACAAGGATAGTGTCCGGCCCTGCAAAATAAGTTCCACATACCACTGTAGAGAGAATAATATTTCCACAAATCTAATCTGCTGACACGTTTTGATAGCATGACATCATGCCATAGGCTAGCTTCTAGGGTTTAGCCTCTCTGATCTCATGGTAGATCAACTCTTGTACTACTCATATTATCAAGAACAATCAAGCAGGACGTGGGGTATTACCTCCATCAAGAGGGCCCGAACCTGGGTAAACATCGTGACCCCTGCCTCCTGTTACCATCCGCCTTAGATGCATAGTTCGGGACCCCCTACCTGAGATCCGCCAGTTTTTACACTGACATTTGTGCTTTCATTGAGAGTTCCACTGTGCCGTCACCATAAGGCTCGATGGCTCCTCTGATCATCGGTAATGATGTAGTCCAGGGTGAGGTCTTCCTCCGCAGAAAGATCTTCGTATTCGACGGCTTCGCACTGCGGGCCTATTCGCTTGGCGATCTGGAGCAGATCGAGAGCAACGCCCCTGGCCATCAGGTCAGATTTGGAAACTTGAACTACACGGCTGACATCCGCGGAGACTTGATCTTCAACGGATTCGAGCCCATGTCGGACGTGCCGCACAGCCATGACGAGCATGATGTAACTCTGTCGTCGGACTGTGTTTGGGAGATCGCATCCACAACTGCTCCGGCCATTAATCCGGGGCAAATCACGCCATCTGAGCGCGGAGGGATAGACCCCGCCATGGAGGCCGCACTCTAAGTGGCGATAGAGCCAAATACTAACTTCACCCCTAAGGAGAGCTATGTCGCCGAACCACTGGATTCATCTCCAGCCACGGACTCCGAGCCGCTCACATTCGTGCCCGTTGAATCCGACCGGGCGCCGATCATGGAGTTCACCTCCGTGGATATCTTTCAGCACTCACCTTTCGGAGATGTGCTAAATTCATTAAGGTCTTTCTCCCTGTCAGGAGAACCTTGGCCGAACTATGTCCGTCTAGAATGGGATACGGACGATGAAGAAATTCGTTGCCCACCCACCACCCACTTAGTAGCCACCACTACAAAAAAATACACTTCCGTGATGATACATGTTTGTCACAGTAGGTCGCATTTTCTGTCATGCATGTACATCCATGACAAATTTATGACAGAATCAAGATAGTCATACATGTGCTATCACAGAAGTGTTCCATGACATTGCCAAAATTATCATCATGGAAGTGTCCACTTCGATCACGATAAATCGTGCGTCACAGAAGTGCTTCGTTAAGGGTGACTGACACGTGGCATCAACTGTAACAGAATGCCGTTAAGCTATCGGGTTGGATTTTGGATCCGATAACCCGTTAACAGCCACGACCAATGCTGATTTTCCACGTGTAAAATTCTCATTGGCTGACGGATCCATGCGTCAGCTCCGCGTTGGCACAGGTGTCACTCATCCAACGGTCGAGATGGGCCTATGATATGTTGACACATGGACCGGCCCAAAAGTGGCCCACAAAGTTTAAATGGGCCGGCCCAACCGAAGGCCCATAAGATTTAGCGGACCATGATGGGCCGGCCCAGCTAAAGGCCCACAAAATTTAGCGGACCATAATGGGCCGACCCAGCTAAAGGCCCACAAGATTTTGCAGACCACAATGGGCCGACCTAGCTAAAGGCCCACAAGATTCTGCAGACCATAATGGGCCGACCCAGCTAAAGGCCCAACATTCTCTGTCAAATCGGCCCGTCAATAGCCTGTCCTAAACTTGTCATCAACGCGGCCCATGGTCACTTCTGGCCCTTTAACAGTCCGCTAAGTAATTGGGCCGAATTTTGGCCCGGTGTATTTCCGGCCTGTTAAAGGTCCGGCTTTATTTGGGCCCATTTACAGGCCATCAAAACTTTCGGCCCATAAACGACCGTGAAGGATTTGGGTCATATTCGGCCATGTTTGACATTTGACCTATTAGAGGCCAACTATAGCTTTGGGCCACTTTCAGCCTGTTGTCATTGTCGGCATGTTAACGCCAGACGTAAACCATGGGCCATATGTGGCCCAACGTCATATTATGCCCATTAACAGCCCATATAAAAATGATGATAATCTAGCCCGATCGAAGCTCCGGCCTGTTAAAGGCTCGTGTATTAGGTCGGCGCATTTATGGCCCGTCCGAATTTCGGCCTATCAAAGATCCGCATCGTAAATGGGCCACCATTTCGGCCTGCTAAGTCTAGTGGGTTATTTGGCACAATCAGGGCCCAATCTCACTTTCGTTCTATTAAAGGCCCATGTGTTTTATGGGCTCGAGATATTTACACCTATAAACGGCCTATTTTTACTGAGGGCCCAAATTATGTTTTGGTCTGTTAAAGGCCCACTATGGGCACAGGCCTACCAGAAAAATATGAAAGCTTATGTTGATTTAGGCCTAGATATTTTTAGTGGGCTACATGCCAATTTCGGCCCGTAATCATTTTTAGCCCAATTGGAATGGGCCTGACGAATATTGGCATATATGTTCGGCTCCTACGAAGCTTTCGGTCGAATATATTACTAAGATAAACCTACACTATACAAAAATAGAATCGTAATTACTGCAGCCCGAGGCAGCATCATAAATGTTGTATCACAACAAAATAAATTCCAACCATACAACAAAAGGCCTATTGGCATAAAGTTACAGTCCTTCCAGATAAAAGCACCATCAGATGTATAGAAGCACAAATCATTTGACCTGAGTGATAATGTTTGAGGATGTAGAATCTGATGGAGCAGCACGATCTCCACCTTTTTCCGCCATTGCTCTTGAACAACGAAGCGAATGTCTGATAGTCTGGTTTCAAAACCATTCATATCTTGACGACATTTCTCAACCACTATTCTTGTTTCCGAAACAACATCCACTAGGGATTGGACTTGTGTCTGGAGCACAGATATATCACTCTGTCTAGCAAGAAGATTTTGTTCAGTAAGCGATTTGGACGAGGTTACCTTGACAACCAACCCAGAATTACGCAGGAAGGTGCTTTTTGCACTATTAGTGGAGAGATACTGACGCACTGCAGCAAGAGGTGACATTGTGCCAGTCGTAGCCTCGTCACCTTCAGGTGGTTGTGGCTGTTCAGTCATTTGTTCCATAGCTTCCTGAAAGTTTGAACTTGTAGATTAGTGTACCAGATAAGTTACTAATGAGACAAAAAAACAAAGTAGGTTAAACGTTTATACATAACTTATTTTGGCAAACTACTGTAATACATTAGCATGTATTCTAGTGCCAACTACATAATAAAATCACTTTCGGAACATATGTCCATGTAGCATGCCTACTGTACTGTCTATTTCCTCACATTCGTTGACATCTAAGGATAAAGAGACATGGTTTAAAGTAGGATGAACATAGTATGACATCATTCATATCATGGGCAAACAGATATAAAACAAACAGGCTATTTTATCATTGTGTGCGCACGTGAACATAACAACTAGATTATAGATCAAGACCAAAAGAATATCCTTCATCTCTTTTAAACCATGTAAGGTGAAATGATACGTTAAGACAACTGTGAATAAAAGTGAATAGAGTAACTGACATTGGCTGCAAACCAAGGACTTACAACAGTGGCTTGAACTGGTATGCTCATGCCCTTCATCTTGCTGCTGTGGCAATCCTTTGAGATTTGCACTGCATTAGGTTCAGGTTCTTTTTGGTCCGCGTGGGCTTTCCTCTGTATTTGGAACAAGTCAATATAGATATGATAACATGGCACAAAAAAGAAGGAAGTAGCAGCTATTTTCAAGAGCCTCGCAGTGTGCAATATAGCTACGAGATCCTGTTGTCTGTTGGAATTTCACTTTTGAACGGTTGGTTTTGTTCTTCAAACAGTTAGCCTAGAAGAAGATACACTTGTAAGGCACATACATAAATACAAGTTCAATATGTGGTCTGATCAAATACATATAGCCTACCTGATATTTTGGATCAGACAAGTGTTTAACAAGGGCTGTCCAGTCTTCATCTGTAATATATTCCACTAGAGATGTTTGGGTGATTTCATTGTTAGCCTTGCCTTCAAAGTGAGATTTTCTAAGGTGGTACCGATACTATCGCAGAGTAGACTAAAAAACATGAGTGCATGCCTGTTTAGTTGCATCATCTTTCGGATCCAACTTGAACCTCATCTGTTGAAGAGTCTTATTAGGAGGAAGCTAGAAAGTATGGGACAGAGCAAGACAATATTACTAATTGCGATGAATAACATTACTTACGGATAAATGGTCAAGGAAGGTGTTAAACTGGGTATTGTCTTTCTCATTCCTGTACTGGATCCACGTTGGGAGGATACATGCATGACACCAAACGGCAACTGCTGCCTCCGATACTAACTTGGCTGACTCTGTAGCATCACGTGGCCTTTTTAAACCTGCCTAAAAATGGATCTCCATTCTTCCTCCTTTAGATTTTGTTAATCTGTCAAGCATTATCCCTGATGTCTGTTTCCGCTTGCGCCGTGGTGCTAGTTAAACAACGAATATGGAAAGTGTTAGTGTACATCAAACTATGAGAGTACATATAAAGCAGCATGCAACTGCAACTTGACTCAGTCAGGTACCGTCTTGGTGTTGATGCTCATGAGGTTCATCTGATCTTGCCAAGTCCTGTGGTGCCAGCAATGCTTCGGAAGTGGTGTTAGGTGTGAAGGCAGCTTGGGAACTGGCCAGTTCTGGAGCAAACGAATGATTAACTGGTTGAGATGCTCGTACAATTGAAGCGGATGCTGCAGCTGGTGGAGCAGGTGATACTGTGTTTGTAGATTTAGCCGGTGGACTTGGACCTTCTACTGCACTATAAGTACCAACAGAATCTCGACGGCAGAACCTTTTCCGTTTCACCCGACGAGTAACAACACTCCCTACTATATTATTTTCCTTGCTCTTTTTTGACTTTGCCATGTCAAGCTGTACCCACAACACAAAGGAATAGAATCACTCTTCAGAACTCATTGATGCATGATACAGACAAGCAATACTTTGATGTAAGACAACCATATGAGGATGGAATATGTAAGAAAAATAGGACGGCATGACATATTCACAGCTATGATGTGCAAACTAACCAGAAGGATTTTCAAGAAAATAGAAGTAATGCAAGCTAGACACCATATGAAAGATGCAACCAATATTACTCTGCCAAGTTAAAAGTGTCTTGTCATATGTGGCAATTCAAAAAATTAGAAGTAGTACAACATAGAAATCAATGCAAGATGCAACCACTATCAAACTGCCATGTTAAAAGCATCCAATCATGAGTGACTGATGCGGGATACACAACAACAGTACTTTGATGTAAGAACATGGTATGATAGATAGATGCAGTGTATTCTAGACACAGAAAGCCATGTCATATGCACATGTATAACGTATAAACTCAGCAGGTGCAATTTAATCAAAATAGAAGAACTACAGGCTAGACAACATATGCAACACGAAACCAATTATCACACTGTCAACTTAGAGCAAGCACATGCGATGGTGGAGTACGGGAGATGAACTCATCATGTAGACTTGGGACTTCAACTTCATTAGCGGTAGCAGTGGCAAATCTAGAGAGTCTCTGTTTGCGTCGGTGCGGAGGACCACCAACATCCCCTAACTTAATCTTTTCCTTCCTATTTTCTGATATTGCCTTATGAAGTCAAAACCACAAGAAGATGAATAAAAGTAGCTCTGCATAACTGGTTGATGCACGATACAGACGAACACTACTTTGATGTAAGGCAAGCGCAGGATAGGAGGATGGAATATATACAAAAAAAGACTGTGTTTCATATTCACACGTACGATAGGAGGATGGAATATGTATGAAAAAACAGTAAGCGGAAGGCATTTCAACAAAATTAGAATAAATGAAAGCTGGGCACCATATGAACATGCAACCAATATCACTCTATCAGGTAAAATGTGTCTCGTCGTAAGTGCCATTTCAAGAAATTAGAAGCAGTACAAGCTAGAAGACAATGCAAGATGCAACCTACATCACGGTCCCAAGTTAAATGTGTCTTATGGGTAAGTGATCGTTGCATGTATAAGTTGTAAGTTACACAGATGCAATTCAACCTAATCAGAAGCAATACAAACTAGACATCATACGGAAAACGCAACCACGTATAACAGTTCCAAGTAAGAGCAATCACCTGTGATGGTGGAGTAGGGGAGATGTGCTCATCATGTACACGTATGTTCTAGAAACAGGAACACGTGTCATATTCACAGGCATTATGTGTAAATTAAGCCGATGCAATTCAAGTTAGAAGCAATACAAGCTAGACATCATACACAACATGCAACCACATATAATAGTGTCAAGTTAGAGCAAGCACCTGTGATGGTGGAGTAGGGGAGATGTGCTCATCATCTACACAGCTACGTTGACTGTCCAGCCTTGTGTTGTCTTGCGAATCTTGTTGGGAGGATGGCGGAGTAGAATCTGTAGAGACCCTGTGTTTGAGTTGCTCTGAAGGACCACCATCATACACTGCCGGACTAATTTCCTTCTGCTGTAATGATTTTGCATTGTGAAGTCAAACCGATAAGAAAAAGGAATAAAATTCGCTCTTCAGAACTAATTCATACATGATACTGACGAACACTACTCAGATGAAAGGCAAACACATGATGCGAGGATGGAATATGGATGAAAAACAGGATAAGGAGAAGGCATTTCAACAAATTAGAAGGACTGCGAGCTAGACACCATATGAAAGATGCAACCAATGTCACTCTGCCAAGTTCAAACTGTATGGCGTTTCAACAAATTAGAAGCAGTACATGCTAGAAATCATATGCAAGACACAACCAATATCAAAGTGGCGACTTAAAGGTGCCTTATCATAAGTGACTGATGCGGGATATGCAAGAATAGTAGTCTGATGTAGAAATAGGAACACATGTCATATTCACAGGCATTATGTGAAAATTAAGCAGATCCAATTCAACAAAGTTAGAAACAATACAAGCTAGACATCATATGCAACATGCAACCACATATAATAGTGCCAAGTTAGAGCAAGCACCTGTGATGGTGGAGTAGGGGAGATGTGCTCATCATCTACACAGCTACGTTGACTGTCTAGCCTTGCGTTGTCTTGCGAATCTTATTGGGAGGATGCTGGAGTAGAATCTGTAGAGAACCTCCGTTTCCGTTGCTCGGAAGGAACACCATCATCCAATGCCTTGCCAAATTCCTTTAGATTTATTGATTTTGCATTGTGAGGTCATACCGACAAGAAAAAGGAATATCATTCGCTCTTCAGAACTCATTCATGCATGATACTGACGAACACTACTCTGATGAAAGGCAAAGTCATGATACGAGGATGGAATATGTACGAAAAAATGGACGGCTTGACATATTCACACCTATGATGTGGTAACTAAGCAGAAGGCACTTCAAAAAATTAGAAACACCGCAAGACACCATATGGAAGGTGCAATCAATATCACTCTGCCAAGTTAAAACTGTCTCGTCATAGGTGGCCTTCATCAAACTAGAAGCAATACATGCTAGAAAGCATATTCAAGACACAAACCAATATCACACTGCCAACTTAAAGGTGTCCCATCACAAGTGACTGATGCAGGATACACAAGAAGAGTAGTTTCATGTAAGAACATGGTGTGATAGACAGATATAGTATGTACCAAAACAGGAAAGCGTGTCATATTCACATGTATCTTTTGTAAGCTAAGGAGATGTAGTTTACACTAATTAGGAGCAATACGAGCTAGACACCATATGCAACATCCAACCAGATATCACACTTCCAAGTTAGAGAAAGCACCTTGGATGGTGGAGTAGGGGAGCGGAGACTTGGACCTTGTAATGCACTATCAGTACAAGGAGAATCGGTACAGATGCTCCGTTTACGTTGCTTCAGAGGACCACCATCATTGCCTTCCTTACTCTTTTCCTTCCTCTTTCTTGATTTTTCCTTGTCAAGTCAAACCCACAAGAAAAAGGAATAAAATTTGCTCTTCAGAACTCATTGATGCATGATACTGACGAACACTACTTTCATGCAAGGCAGCCGCATGATAGGAGGATGGAATATGTATGGAAAATAGGACGGCGTGACATATTGACATGTATGATGTATAAAGTGTAAACTAAGCACAAGGTGCTTGAACTTGTTAGAATCGATGCAAGCTAGAAACCATATGAAAGATGAAACCAATATCACTCTGCCAAATTAAAAGGGTGCCCTAACAAATGTATTTGACCAAATTAGAAGCAATACATGGCAACAGGCTAGAAATAATATGCAATATGCAACGAATAAAGGTGACTCATCGTAAGTGATTGATGCAGGATACAGAAGAGAGGTAGTTTCATGTAAGAACAAGGTTAACACATAGATGTAGTGTGTACCAAAAATAGGAAGGCATGTCATATTCACCAGTATAGTGTGTAAACTAATAGATGCAATTTACCCTAATTAGAAGTATTACAAGCTAGACACCGTGTGCAACATGCAACCACATATCACACTTTGAAGTTAGAGCAAGCACCTGTGATGGTGGTGTAGGGGAAGTGCGGTCTTCAGGTACAGAGCTACGTTCAATATCTTCATTTAGGCTTGTTGTTTCTTGAGAATCATGTGGAGAGGATGAAATTGCATTCTTTATAAGAGTATTGCATCTCATATTAACCCACGCGCGTGACTGTCTCATCATAAGCGATAGACGTAGGATACACAAGAACAATAGTTTGATGTAAGAACATGGTGTGATAGGCAGATGTAGTATGTACCAAAAACAGGAAGGCGTGTCATATTCACATGTATAATGTGTAAGCTAAGGAGATGCAATTTAACAAATTAGGATCATTGATGAGGGATACACAAGAAAAGTAGTTTGATGTAAGAACATGGTTAATAGAAAGACGTATTATGTACCAAAAAGAGGAAGGCATGTCATATTCACAGGTATAATGTGTTAACTAAGCAGATGCAATTTATCCTAATTAGAAGCATTACAAGGTAGACACCATATGCAACATGCAACCACATATCACACTACCAAGTAAGAGCAAGCACCTGCGATGGTGGTGTGGGGGAATTGCGGTGATCAACTAGAGAGCTACGTTGACTATCTTCATTTAGTCTTGCTGTTTCCTGAGAATCATGTGGGGAGGATGACACTGCACTCTTTAAACGAGTAGGGTGTCTCACAGTAACCCACTCGAGTGACTGTCTCATCATAAGTGATTGACGAGGGATACAAAAGAGCATTAGTTTGATGTGTGAACATGGTTAATAGACATATGTAGTATGTATCAAAAACAGGAAGGCATGCCATTATCAAAGGTATAGTGTGTAAAGTAAGTAGATGTAATTTAACCAAATTGGAAGCAATACAAGCTAGACAACATATGCAACATGCAACCACATTTGACAGCGCGAAGTTAAAGCAAGCACCTAGGATGGTTGTGTGTGGCAATTGAGATCATCAACTGCAGAGCTACGTTTACTGTCTCCAACTGCTGACACTGCACCCATTAGAGCGCTGAAACGCTTAGTGCTTATATTTGAATTACACTGGAGCGACTTCTGTCTTTTCTTTTCTGCATTCATCAACACTGCTTCAGATTCTGGAATACCCATGCATAAAAAAACAATAGTGTGAGTATGGGTGAAGTGTGTGCACAATTAGTATAGTGTAAAGTTAGCAGATTGCAGGTCGGTAAGAAATAAATGACGGGAGACATATGATAGCTCTACAACATGCATGGCACACTAAATTACTACATGATTCTATGACAATAATAGTCGACTGAAAGCAAATAGGTTAGTACATTTTTTCTGCACTGTCCGATGTACAAAGAACAGGAAGATCGCCTTCATCTACCTCCAGCCAGTCAGTGTTGACGATCTTCCTCGAAACGCCAGTGACCATCGACCCAGTATTCCTCCCCTGACTGCGCCCTCCCCTCCACCTCACCGCACCGCCGTTCTTGGCACATCCCCCCGGCCATCCATTCAAGCCCCGCCGACCTCCAGATCGGGCGCAAGCAGCTCCTGCGCCCACACCCCTATGATAGACACCGATGCGCCGCTTCCCCGGGGAACAGGCAGACTAGGTGCTCCGCGCGCCTAAGCAGGTGCTGCTTCTTTTAATTGCGGTTCAACTGACCATGAATTGAAATCCAGGCGGGCTACTGACCTCTAGCAAAGGTGAAATAGTAAAAGGGAGGAAACCTTATGCATTTAGTATCACGAAGAAGATGCAGTAAGAAGTGCTCAACTAGTTTCTTTCGTGGGATGAATACGGTGTGAGCGGAGATGTAAGATTTGCACGAATAAGGGAAGAGGAGTACCTCTTTCTGCTGGCAGTGCTGTGTCCTCCTTCTATTTTTCTGACGATCTTCTTGTTGTTTGCCAGAAACTAGAAGTTGTGGAGGACGATGCAGCCTTGGACGAACCCATGGCCAAGTGGTTGAGTCTGGTGCGGTGTCCGTCTGTCGGTGGCAGGGAAGCAGATCCGAGGCGGCGAACGACGGCGTAGCGGGAACAGTTCCGGTGCGGTGGATGGTTGCGACAGTGGAGCAGCAGCAGTGAGGTGCAAGACGGCGTGGTCGGAGTGGTTCTAGTACGGTGCACGTCGGTGTCGGCGTTGTGGAGGCAGCTCTACCTCAGCTTCAGCTACTAAGTCCTTGAGGGCATTGCGGTTGCGGTTGCGTTGGACGACAACGTCGTGATACCGGCTCCGGCGTGATGGAGGAGGGCGGCGATGGATTGGCCGCTGTGGGGTGGAGGACGGAGGAGGCTGGGGTGTCATGGTTGGTGGAGAGGGCGTTTTCGGGCCCACAGAGTATGAATGGGGAAACAGAGGGAGGCGGGGAACTAAGGGGGAACAATGTTTCGGTTTGAGACGCGCTTGTTTGAACTTTGGGGAAAGTTACAAACTTTGCCCCCATCTAAAATTTCGGACATATTGTGGGTTGGGGGTAGGACAGTCATGTCACATGTCCCAAATGTGGGTGGGATAGATTTCGGCCGAGCGCATGGGTAGGCGCCCACGGCATATGAATGCTTCTCGGAGGCGGTTGAGACTGGCATCTTGGTGAAGTTATAAACCTACCCCGGTTTAGACCTTTGGACATCGAGCCGATTGGCTACACAGGCCAGAGTCAGGACAGTAATTTCCTACCACCAAAACATTAGTCTCGCGCGGTTTCGGGTGACCAGAGGCCTATTTGGCGCTTCGTTCAATATTTGGGAGCGGAAGCATTCATGTTTTCGGTTCTCTTGAATTGAACTTTCAGGATTTGTCAAACTTCACAAATCTTTACTCTTGAAAATCCTAAAGCTATGATTATTTTGGAATGGAGGGGGTACATTTGAATATACATTGTACACGAGTATATATTAAAAAATATGCAACTTACCTCAGTTCATGCATGGTTCCAGATATAATCTCCTTGGTTGCAAAAACAGTTAGATATGCGTATGAATATATATGGCATGTTCAAACTCACAACAAAGATTGATGCCCCCTTTGACATCTGATTTACAAATGCCATTATCTCGGGGTCGAATAGATGAATGTACTTCCGATTAATTCGAATCTTCATAACCCCCTTTATGTTGAATTCGACATGTATTCTATTTCGTAGCCAGCAATTTGGAATGTATCCATGCAAGTGAAAAATGTATAAAGTGCTTCACACTAACAACATGGAGTGCACTAATTAATGTTTATATATGAATTACAAAAGCATCCATTGCCTGTATTTCAAACCGCTCTCACTCTATAGATCGATAATATGAAATAAACACATGGACATGCTAGAATTCAATAGAGTATGGGTGTCTGATAGACCGATTTTCGTCCATATGCAATTTGCAAAATTCATGATCTCGTCCAAAAATAGTAATGCCATTTATATTTTAATTTAATGCGTAGAACCGCCTTTTACACGTAGATGCACTATGCCTCGCCCCGTTCTCACAAACGCATTATATCTCTCTCTATCTAATGCATAAGTGCACACACTTTATATGCATCGGCATTTCTCTTTCACACATGCTCACAATCTCTCTCAGGGTGTCGGGGTGTCTCACGCACATGCTCTCTCTTTTTCTCTCTCTTTTTGACTACTATGTACCAGTCTTTTCACTAATCTCAGTTGGAAAACACTATTTCTCTCACATGCATATGTACACATGCACGGTCTCTACTAGCCCCTCTATACGCACATATATGTGCCTACGTGTCTCCCGCACACACATTATCTTTAGGCCTCTCTCGCACACATTGCCCCCCCCCCCCGACACACCTCTCTCTTAGTAGTTGGCAGATATGATTTCATCATATCATTCGGTAGGATATCCCTGGCTGTTAGGCTGGATGGTAATACGAGGCAAAGTTTTACCCTAGTTCGGATCGGACCCCTGCAGTTGAAGAAAGAGCCTACTCCTGGTACTGTATATTAGTGATAGGGGTGTGTACGAAGTACACATGAATACCAGGCATGTGCGTGTGTGTATACTATCGATGAACTAGCCCCCAAGCTTGTATAACATACTAAGGGCCTAGGGTTACAAATTATATATAGTCGGCTTATCACCAGTGGGGATAGAGTCCTCCACGACTCTGGTAGCTTCGTGTTGTACACCGAGTCCTCCACATGGGTCTTCGTATAACACGTCTCGGTCCAACCTATATGTGGCGCAGGATGGAACCGACCCATGAGTCTTCATGTTGACCCACCACAACTAGAAATGATGTGCCCACCACACCACACACGCAATCGGCCACTAAGAAAATAAGCATATACAATAGTACAACGGTATCTAGCTCACAATACGTCTCCATATTTTGTTGATGACACTGACGGACTTTGCATTTGATGCGTGCTCCGTATTTTGTTGACGACACTTACGATCATTGTATTTGAAGCGAAAGAACGATATGGTCACTGGACTTCAGAATAAGCTCATCACGGTCACCACATACATTTTGTCGTGCTAACCAACATGTGGTTGGATGGTTAGACGATAGTGGTTTCTCGAGCCCACCAAGGTTAAAGTCCTGGTGCTCGCATTTATCTTGTGTTAATTTCAGTATTTTCTGGCGATGTACGTTCAGTGGGAAGAGACGTTCCACTCGACTACAAGGCACCTATGGTGACTTCGTAAAATCTCAAGATCATATATGCCGGCCCACTCTCTCGAAGGTGCTCATAGGGGTAGGGTTCATGTGTGTGCGCTTATAGCGGTGAGTCCTTGCGCGTATATATGAGCCCTTGCGTCTGTACCGTGTTAAACAAATACATGTCATGATTATATGGTCACTGGCTCACCTGTACAACTCCGTGTTTTGTTGATGACACAATCAATTGACCAGTCAAACGTTCCACGCGGCGCAACTAGTGTTGCACCATCGGGGCGCGTAACTGTGGGGCCCACCTGTCAACCCGTTTATGAAAGAAAGAAATGGTAGTTTGAGTCTGTATTGTGTTAATAAAATAGGAGTACATTTTAGGGTGATCATACGGTCACTGGCTCACCATACATCTCCGTAATTTGTTGATAACACGATCAATTGACCAGTCAAATGGTCCACATTCAGCAGCGCAAATTACCGTAGGGCCCACCCGTCAGTGCGTATATGAAGGACAGAAATGGTAATAAATTAGTGGTCGGTGGGTATTCGAAGTAGTGAGACCTCTGGTTGGCAGTCACCGGCGGTTGGGGGCGTTCATTGGGCGGTGGGGTGGGGATCCCCGGAGAAAAAGCTCGGCGGGGGGGGGGGGGGGGCTAGAGGGATGGCCGGTGCGGCGGCGGACCAGCGGTGGGGAGTGGTTCCGGGGAGGGCGGGCCGGCCGCGGGTGGCGGGGGTTGGCGGTTCAGCTGGTGGTGGCGGGCGGCTCAGGGGGTGGAGTTTGATAATAAACTGGAGGCCCTTGATTTTGTATCCAATGACTGGAAAATCTAATGACCAGAGATGAAAAAGTCAGTCGACTGATGTGTAGCCTCACCCCACACGTACACATGCACGCACGCAAGACACGCACGCATGTAGGCGTGCAACACTGACACGTACACACGCACGCATGCTGGCGTGCAACACTGACACGTACACATGCACTCACGAACACACGCACGTACGCACCCATGCATGCAACACTGAAACGTACCCTTGCACGCATGCAACACTCGCACGCCTGCATGCACACAACACACAACGCAAGACACACGCTCAACCTATACATGCATGCACCCTTTGTTAAGGACATGGATTGTTACGGGTATTAATCAATCTTATCTGTGATAAGTAGAACATTGATGTTTGCGGCGGTCTTTATGAATCACAACGTATCGAATGGGCTATCAACATAGTAGTCTTATCTACATGAAAAAGATGATGTCACACTCAATGAACAATCATCGGTTTATGAAATGCCCGCTTGTGACCGCCCTGGCCCACCAAAGGTTCCTCTGCTATGCGCTGCCTGCGTTGGGTCACTGACATAAAGGCCATGCACCCAAAGAGCCCACATGTCAGTGGAAGAACGGCACGGTGTCCTAGGTCAGAGTCGAGGGCGCCACTCGCGGCACGCTCGGCTGAACACGCCTCCGTGCCGCATTCAAACGCCTCCATGAAACCGGCCCGTGTGGAAGCCGAGAAACCCACTCTGGACACACGTCCGTTCATGACCGGGCCGGCGTTAAACGCAACGCCGGCCGAGCTCCTCCCGTCCGCCGTCTATTTAATCTCCTATTTAAATGAGGCCAAACGCCGGCCAAGAATCGCACACCTCCGCCGCTCCCCTATCGCCTCCACCATTTATTCCACTCTTACAATGGCTTACGAAGAGTAGTTATTCCGCATCAAAGCCAGCTGGGTAGCCTGCCGAATACGAGCTATGTAGCTCGCTGATCCACCTCCCTCCCCTCACCCGACGGAGCCAGTTGCTGCCCCAAGCCGGCGCGCTGTTCAGCAACTCGCCGCTCCAGGCCAGCTCGATGAGGAGCGGCGCACGGGCGTCGTTGCTGCCGTCCACACCGCCGCCTCGTACCGCGTCTCCCGTTTCTGTGGCCAAGACTCCCATGCCGGTGGCCGCGCCATGCAAGCAGCGACAGAAGCCGGGTGCGCGGAGAGTGACGAGTCGGTGGCCAGCGCCTCTGCGTCCGCTGCCATCATCGAGGAGAAGTAGAACACGGGAGGCCGCCGCCGCTTGGGTCCCATGAAGGCCACCGCGGAGGCGACGCCGGTGTACACAGCTGGTGTCTTGCCAGATCGTTTTGTTGCAAGGACCTTCGTCGACCCCGCATGGGCTCCATGGAAGAGAGGAATGTTAGGATGAACTCGAGCCGCTGACGGCCATGGCAAAGTAGTGGCCGGTGATGAACTCGAACCGGTGCGGGCCACCATCATCTTCGGCACCAGCCAATGATATCAGTTGGGCAGTTGGGAAGCGAGCCGTCCTTTGCGCTGAAGCATATACCTCCGAGGCTCCCGACAGTCCTGTGATCGTGCTGCAGGACATGAGGGACACAAATCGATCGGTGGGCGGCCATTTAGGCCAGGTATTATATACCTGTGCTGTCCAGAACTAGCACCGCGTAGTTCATTTGAATGTAATGAAATCCATCATGTTTGTATGAAAATATGGTATTTTATATGATTTCCGTCGTTGTTTATATGAAATATCAGTTTGTCTATGTATTTGCATGAATTTTGTCCAGTTGGTTGAGTTGCTGTCAAAATGTGTGCGGCTACGGTTGGATGGCATAATTTCTGGGTCGTCGGTCGGTCTGCGGGCGGCTTGGACGGTGTTGTGGGACAAAAAAAACAGCTCGTGCGAGCTCGTCTCCAACGTGCGCGCTGGAGGATGCATGACAACATGAGCACCCGAGCCATTCCTCGTTCATCGGTGGCAAAGGCACCGGTGGACAAAAGGGTCGCCAATATTTTGGCTACCCCGGGCAAGATCCAAACAGCCCCTCCCAACAGATTCAAATCCCTCGTTCACCGTGGAATTTTTCCATGTGTTATTTTCATGGACTAGCAAGATGCCCGTGCATTGCACGGAACATCAAGATGCATTTTTTACAAACTCCCGCATGCATGCAAGGGATAATTAATGTCCTCCTTTGCTAGTACCACGAGGCAAACACCATTAATATTGCATCGATTAGTGTTAGTGGCCTTGTATATCTGCAAACTGTAATTTTCATAGTGGCCCCTTGTATATAAAAATGGAGGGAGAAAGATAAGAGATAAGGTGAGGAGGAGTGGGGCGTGGTGGTGACTGGTGGTCGGACTGGGCGGATGCATGGGGATGGACGGCGCATTATGTCTAGGTTTGTATCTCTCTCACACACACCCACGTAGGTGGGGGACGTGCATGAAGAGAAGAGGTGTAGGCACGCCGCATGTACTCCCGTCTCTTTCCCAACCACACCCGCGCGGGCAGTGGAGCTCATTTCTGTATGAAAAAGGCAGCCCACGTGGTAATTTGGCACGTGTACTGGTTGTCCACTTGGTGGAGGGAGGATCGTCTACCACGGGTGAACAAACAAATTACGACTTGATGCGTTTTGTTAAATTAAAAAAAGAGGCAAACCATGTGGGGCCTACCTTAGAGGCAAGGCTCTATACACTAGAGTACTTTTGATGTGTCCCGTCAACTCGCAGAACAAGGAGCAGCTTGCTTAGTACACCGTCTCCCCCGCCCACGGGTGCGGTGGCTCGCAGGATGAGGTGAAGCTTGCTTACGAGTACTACTACTACGGTACGCCTTTACGCCCGCTCCCTTGCCCACGCGCGTGGTGGCTCGCAGCATGAGGAGAAAGTTTTACTACTCCCTCCGTTTACTCCTCGTCCCTACTACGTACTTTGGTTAGTACTCCCTCCATTTACTTATACAAGGCCACTATAAAAAATACATTTTGCATCTATACAAGGCCACAAATAGTAATTGAGACAAAAGTTACTACTCCCTCCTTTCCAGTTTATGGCTCAATTTCAAAATCTCTCCAACCAACGTAGACAGTGAGTGGTCAAATTAATTTCGTAGTTTGCACAAGTAATTAGTATGCTCATTTTTCTCAAGAAGTTATGTTTAGCGAGGCATTAATTAGAACGAATGCATGAATGACCACTAAATTTCCATGAACTTGTACATGCATTGGTTAGTTTCCTCTTGACACTGCTTGCGTCGGGTGATCTAACGCACCTCAAAATCCAACATGTAATGGTACTACTACTAGTATAGTAGAATTGAGACTTATCAAATGGAAAAACGAATGTTTTTTAGATGAGCCCTATAAACCCTAGTGGGCACGTACTCCGTAAAAACAGATTTTTCCAAAACTTAGTCGCTCCCTTTCATGAATTTTGTAGTATACTCCTCCATCGATGCTCCCTTTCATGAATTTTGTACTTCCTGTCGCCGACATGTGGGACATATAGCAACCAGGTTGACGTGTCAAGCACCAAATAACAGTGAAGAACAGCAGGGGGACGCACCCCACTCGTACCAGCCCTGTAGTAGTAATGAGCAATGAGACGTCAAATCACAATGCCGCACCTTCCCAAACGGACGAAGTGACCATTATTTCACACTTTGGTTCGCCATCATCTCAAACCACGTAGTATTGCTTCTGCCTCAAGAGGGACACGCGCATCGCCTTGGTACATCATGACACGTGGGACCGCATGACAGGCCATGCTCCCCCGCCAACTACTCGGTAAAATCAGCTCATTTTTACTATACTTCCTCCGTATCAGTTTACTACATGGCATGCACGTCGTTCTAGGTTGAGAATTTAACTGGCTATATATGTGATGAACAGTACTCTAGCCTTTTAAAAAATGTATACTTTTGTACAGTAGTACTGTCGATGGATTGCTCCATGGAGCAAAAATTGAAATTAAAAAAAGGTGGTACATATAGAGAGCGCTCGTCGCCAAATTATGCATATAGTACTATTAAAAAAGCTAGTACGTGCTTAATTGGGGTGCTAAATTCTATTAAAGAAATACTAGTAGTATGTACATACTGAAGAGTTAAAGTAACGAGAAGAAGCATAACATAGTTCTGCTGGCGGCTCAGCACAACACACCCCTCAAATTAAACTAAGCACACCTGAAATTAAACTATGCAACTAATCCGGTAGACACTCCATTAGAAGTTTAGAACCACCATGAGCAACGGCACTACAACCTTACTTAGAGTCCTCATCCACGTCCTCGACTTCGTCCTTGTCCCTCTCCCTCTTGACCGATACTTCTTTGCTTGAACCGCACACTTGGCTATTGCTCTTCATCCAACCCTTGTAGATATTGAAGCAAAGGTAGCCATCCATTGTAGTGTAGTGGATGTGGTATATATCTAGTACATTCTGCTGCCATGCATGACGATGGAACGTGTATGGAGGTTTCTCTAGATTACCGTACGAAGGATGAACCATGGCTCCTGCCAGGGTCAGCATTGAAGGCTGACGAGAGGACACCAGCCGATTCTTCTGGAGGTCGAAGGGGTTGCCTACAACGAGACCTATCCGACGCGGGACATCCCTATCGTTCTTAAAGTGTACAGTAACAAATTTCACTGTTTTGTCCTTGAGGAAGTTCTTAAAATCCTGGCACTCAACATCGGCATGGCATATGTGGTAGACCAAGCAAACGTTATGTACACAAACCTGGATCACGGCGGGCTTCTTCCTCTCTTCGTCCTTTAGATCCTTCTCTGGTCCCAGGACTGTGGTGTACTCAACATCTAGCCCAGCGACCCACTCATCATCTGAGTTTTCGAACATGCGTCTGAAGCGACAAAGGCATCCTTTCACCGTCGCGGAAGAACGGGTGTAGATGACATCGAACTTATCGCCGGTGATGGTTCTAACCTTGTACTCGCCGCTGATCGTGGAGATTTGGGATGCCATGGATTTGGGAGGAGGGTTAGGATTAGTGGAAGTGTCGTAATGTGAATGGAAGGGATGACTAGGAGCGAACCGCCATAGTATTGAAGGACGTGTGGGGACGAGTAGGAGCGAACTGCCAGGGTGTGAACGGCAGGGTAGTGGCTTTCCATTCTCCCATGATACGGGCTTCCGAGAGCCCTTGGATGTGAGATCGAACGGTTGCATGGCGTGATTCTAGACCTATGGTTGAATATCCTATCCTGGAGGGTTATTCTGCAAATTTTCAGCAACTTAGCATGCGACTGTTTCATCTCAGATCCAAGGGCTGCCAGCAGCCCGTATCATGGTCGCGCCCTTGGAGATTTAACACGGTGCGTTAGGCTATCTGATGTTGGCATGCCATACATAGTCATCACTTATTCACTCATACTGCAACAAGGTAGGCTATAAGTGTATTTTTCTACTCCTCTCTATCTCTTTCTTCATAATGGAGGTGGTCAGGAATCGGGAGACTCACGCTGGTCGTAGCGCCGCAGTTAAAATGATAATGGCAAGTCAAATCACGGGGCCCCACCTGCCCAGCAGTAACTCGCTGTCAAATCACACGACCCTACGTTTGCATCAGCCTACTCCTTCGTCTTCTCGCGTCTCTATCGAACCAACTAGGCGGAACTGCCCCGCCTACCGTGCAGGAAAAGCCCCGCCTTTGACTTTTAAATACAACTACATCCTCTTAAGAATCCAATGATATACTTTTTGTGACATAGTAACTCATATTAAGTTAGTCAAATGGATGACCTAGAACTAAGTGCATGCCCTATAAACCGAGACGCCTAAAAATAAAAAAACCAAGATGGAGAGGGTAGTTCAGCACGTATCTTTTTAGATCAATATAGTCGGGATTCACCAAGGAGCAAAACCAAGTGGTAGGCTGCTCCTGTCGTGTTGGCGTAGCAACTCAAGCAGGGTCAGTCCACACACGAAATGGCGACACACTTAACAGGACCCCTTTGGCCGACATGTGGCTCATCCACTGTCTTGTTCCACGTGTGATGCACCAAATTACAGTTCGGAGCAACGGTTGGAATTGGAGGCACCCCGGTCGTAGCGCCGTAGTAGTAGAAAATGAGCAATGAGGGGTCAAATCACAAATCCCCACCTTTCCCGCATTAAGCTGGACGGACAAAGCAACCATCATTTCACTCTAGGGTGCAAGAGCATAAAGAAAAGAGAAAACAATGATGTGTGCGGCATCTACCTAGGGCACCTAGGGTAGGGGTCTCCACTACAGATCCTTTTATTAAAGCGCCTCCACTACAAATTGGCTTCTCCCTCTTTCTCTTGAAGAAAACCGATGATGAGTGCGGCGGTAGGGTTTGTAGGAGTACTACGGCGTGCGGGGCCACGTCGTAGTAAATGGGTTCGAATTGACGCCTTAAATATGCGTGGGCCGCTTGGTTTTACGGGAACGACGCAACATTTTGGGTCCGGGGACCAGTGGAGATATAGTACATACAAAAAATTGTGGACGTAGGTTCGACCGAAAGGCAATAATGCATGGGCCCTACATTTTGATATACCCGGGGCCGCGTGAAATTGGCTACTCCACTCAAAACTAGTAAGGTACACATGTATTGAATGCATGAGATTTCGAAACCAAATTATGAATAAATACACACTATAGCATGTAAAGCTTTGAGTCATATATGCACATGATGTAGATGTTCATTTAGTTCTTATAGTTCATCTCATTCAAAATCAATTAGTTTTATAAAAATGTTAAGATTCATGGGGTTGTGCATTGTAAATCATAAAGTAAAAAACAAATAATGGCAATTCATTTAGAAAAAATAATCAATTATGATACAGAAGATTCTAGAACAAAGGAGAAGTGCTTGTTTTTTGAGGTTTGTGCATTATGCTTAAGTTCAACCAAGGAGTCTTCTAAATTGTACATGTGGCAGATCTGGTGGAATGTTGATGATATCCAACGGCCAGTAGTGCTCGGATTTGCCTATCTCTGCACTGTCGGGTCAGCTTCATCCAGCGACCATCTTTCAAAGTTATTGGCACACTATATAGTTCTTGTGCCACAGTTGCATGTTTTGGAAAAAAGCTACTAGTGGGTTGTACTATGTATTTAGGAATAGAAGATATATACATGGAAGTTGTAGGGAAAGAGATGACATGGAGCATCTCAATTCCTATGAGTAGGGATTGGAAAAGAGATGTCATTTGGTTCACATCATAGGAACTTTTCTATTGAATCTAGAGATGACATGCATCTCAATTCCTATGAGGAGGGATTAGAAAAGAGATGTAATTTGGTTCATATCATATGAACTTTTCTATTGAATATACGCTAATGTTTATTTTCCTTTGAAATTAAGGGAGTATAGGAATCCATTCATATGAACCAAGTAGCTCTAAAGCTATAGAAATGATATCATGTTTATTTCCTTTGAAATGTGGAGTATATGAATCTATTCCTATGAACCAATTGGCTCTAAAGGAAAAAATCCTATAAAAATCATATCATATAGAGTTCCTATGACATTCCTCAACACTAAAGGATGCTTGAAATTGCTGCGGGTGATATGATGGTCTTTCTTTGTAGACTCCTCACCCATCTTTATAGTTACCTCTCGAAGATGAATGAAATGATATATACATGGTATTCTACATGTGCAATTTGGTACACGAAAACTCGGTAAAAGTTTGCGAGGTTCGAATTTTCAATAAAGCTATATGCACTACATTTCGGAACGGAGGGAGCATATGGCAGTTGCTAACACTCACGTGGAAGATTTGTGTGTAGGAGGAGTGGCTGTTCTGTTAAATGACATAGCGAAACTGACACTGTCGGATGCCGATCTAACGGTTCTTACGGCGTTCATCAGGAAAAGGCTTGTGGCGAACGTTTGTCGGATAATGATTTACAGACACATGCATTGCATTGATACGTGCCCCCCTCTCTCTCTCACGCACACGCACCTTCACGAGTCACGACTCTCCCAAGTCCTCTCGCAGACTCGCACGTCGCACCCACCGTCTATCTGCAGGTAGACGTCACACACATATGTGCTCTTCACACCCTACCCTCAGAACTTCTAAAAAACAAAAGACAATGCACACATTTTATTTTAGCTCACACGTCACACACTTAAACTATTACTCTTGAGGCGAACGTTCTTTGGGCATAGTATATTGTACTCTCACGAAGACAAGATGTGCACGCACGCACTAGTTCTCTCACACCCACTCGCAGGTACATGTAGGAGCGCATTTTTTGAAGCTTGTACAACAAAATCACTCCACTATATATAAAAGCAGGAGCATTAGCGCTTGCTTTACTAGGGTTCCTCTCGTTCACTCCTCATGCTCTCCAGATCTAAGCAACACACAGGTGGCCACACTCTCTCTCAGCTCACGGCTGGTCACAAATCCGGCCGGACAACCTCGACCGAGGCAGGGGTGTAGGTGCATCGTTCACAATGTCGCCGGCGGCGAGGGAGGAGACCAACGGCTGCCCGCGCGTCCCGATCGGTGGCCGTGCCATTCTCTCCGAGAGAGCGCCGGCTCGGGGGGGCCTCCGACCCCTTCTTCCTCCCTGCGGTATTGTGGCCAAGATGCGGCCATATATATTCCTTCAGAACCTGCCTTGCTCTACTGCCCCAGCTCCCTTCGTGTGGATCTTTTCTACTTCCGTCCGCTGTTCCAAAGCCACCTAGACTTCTACTATTATTAGAAGTAAAGCTAGTTCATACAGTCGACTCAAAGCATTGGTTCAAACAGGGAAGAAAGTGGGAAAGCTGTAGCATGAATCCAGGACTTGGTTCTAAGAGGAAACGGGGGAAAGTGGTAATATATGTCACTGTTTAAATAACCGTATTTCTAGTTTGCACAAACAGGGATGTCTGTCTCCATATCGTTTCGGGATGTCTGTCTCCATATCGTTTCTATTCGCGCAATCAAAAGCACACACCTCAGTTTTAGTACAACTGCGCAAAATGAGATGGCTATCCCTCGTTGTCATCGTCTAACCTCCTGTCCTCAAGGTATCCCTACATTGGTAGTAACTAAGGTAGAATGACCAATGCAATCTAAAAGAAGCTGATTCGTATGTTTTACTTCCTGATTGCAGTGCAGGGACGAGCGAAAACAACTGCATCCTAGTCCGGAATGCACTTTCTACCAGTTCATCCATGGACCGAGGACTAGCTGGCATGGCTGCACTGCGGTTTTTTGAACAGGTGTGCGGACAAGAGGCATTGTGGTCTACTTATTTCTGCAAATAGCTGTGCTTAAATTTAGTGGAATGCACAAGCATTTCAGCCGGTCAGTACACTGCATGGTTCAGTTCAGCATTCCAGCTGAGACCACTATTATAATTGGTTATTCTGGAATGAGAGAACCTAACCCTGAATGGTGGCAACAAGAAAAAACCAGAGTGAACTCCAGGAAATTTAAGCCTGCCGGGATGCCCTTTGTTCAGAGAAGCCTTGCTTGTTTTTTCCTGATTTGTAAACCTTCTCACAACTTTGTCTTTTGTTGTGAACTAGTATATGTTTGTTATGTTCTATGAATCATTGAGATGTATAAAATTGCTTAACTTATGCTTTTCAAGTTTTTTATGAAGACGAGTTTAATGTCAGTGTTCCACATGAGCGTTGGACTAGCATGTGAACGTTTGAAATTTATTACATTGTGGCCTCAATTAACTACATGAGCCACTGTAACAAGATACATAGTTGCTTATATGTCAGACAGCAAATTGTTGATTGTTAGCTGGTCGGTAGCCTAGTGTTGAAGCGAGCTGAGCCAATGTGTCGTGTTTTGCACAACTACTTACAAGTGGGGTAGCACCAACAGTGTTTACAAGTACTTATGTATACGTCGTCGCACGGTTCTCGAACGAGTGCTCTATTTCATCAAAACACACACTTCTCGTATGATAAACCATGAAAAATTATGTCTTACCATGCCATATTCATGAAAAAACTAGTGAGGGCGCATCTGTTTCGGCAACAATTACGATGGTTCCCACATGATTCGCGGGCACACAAAAGTAGCAGCAGTTCCCATAGACGGATTCAAACAGAGTACTAGCCCCAGAGGGGTCGATAAGAGGCAAGGTTCGGATAATTAGACACAATCCAAACTACTATTAAACACTAGTTGGGGCAACTATTTCATGCCTCGATCTAATTTGGGCTGGACACAAGACGGACCTTGCCATGAACATCATCGAGGACGTCCCGCAGCAGCTCAATCCTGTGAACCTTCATGAAGACAACCTTGTGGCCTTGCCACTGATAAACTTGTTTGTGGAGGCATGCCACGTCATCTTCCTGTGTAAGCTTGACAAGAACAGTATGCCTCACAAACGAAGGAGTAGCTTTGAACTTCTTGTGCTTCAGTACACCCTGGACAACACGCCTGACAACAGTGAGGCTGGAATACAACTCTTCATTGGTATAACCGCAAATGGCTTCCGGGATCCAACAGCCTAAGAACTCTGTTTTCCTAGTGCGTATATTTAGGTCGTCTGCCTCATAGCAAGTGACATGTACAACCACACAATCCTTGTCTGCATCAGGGCTCTAATTGAAATAGAAACAAATTCTGAATTACTTTTCAGTATAAGAAACAAAAGTTATTTAAACCACTACGTATACCATGGCATCGGAGCTAATAAAATTGTGCATTATTAATCACCACATACTTCCTTTTCTAAAAAAATCACCACATACTTAGATGAAAAACCACAATCGAGATCGGCAAAGAAGGAAATCACCTTGGGCAGCTCAGCGGGGGGGGGGGGGGGGGACACATCCTCGAAGGGGGAAAACTGCTCCTGCAGTGCCACAGGGGTTGTAACCTCAAACGGGGCGTTGACCATCTCAGTAGTGGCCGTGAGCCTATCTGGGGTCGGCTCGGTGGTTGCCTCCATCTTCTTGGAGCTCTCTGTCTCGTGGGGATCAGCCTCCCGTGTCTGCTCCAATATCGGCAGATCTTTGCCTGGTTCTCCTTGGTCCATCATGAAAGTGGTGAATACTAGGAGACCACTGAAAGGAAAACACAATCGCAATGACAATGAAACAAAAAAGAGTGAGGATCGGTTACTGCTTTGCAAAAGTTCTTTTTTTTCCTCTGAACAAAAATATACCAACATCACAGATCCAGTTACCTTCCCTTCGTTCGGAGGGAAGAACAGTGGCAGATGCGAGTGTTGCCTTTCTTGAAGACGGTGAGGGAGAAGGGGATTCAGTGAAGTGTGAAATGATGGTTGCTTCGTCCGTCGAACTTAGACTGTGGGGAGGTGGGGTTTTGTGATACGACGGCTTGTTACTGCTGCGCTACGACCGGGGTGACTCTCTGCCTGCATACTGCCTTCTAATTTGGTGGATGGCATTTGGGCGCGCGCGCTGCATGGCCCGCATGTCGGTGAACAAAAGTATAACGGCATTCAGTAGAGGGAGACATTTCAATGACCTAGGAGGAGCCAGAAGCGGTAGAGTGTCTCCGCTGTACTAGTAGTAATTGTTTTTCTAGGTAGCTATAGAATGTCTCCACTATACTAGTCGTAATTGTTTCTCTGGGCCCAAGACAAAACAGCCCATCCACACTAGTAAATAGTAAAATAAATTCAAAAGCCCATATATTTACTGAATTGACAGATGGGTATGTCGAAGAACAAAAAAAGTAGTTTCAGGTGGGCAAAAGAGCTTTTGAACGTGTCGGGCTTCTATTTACAACATATTGTGGTCATAATACAGTAAATTTTACGACCCAGGATGTTCATTCTATGGACCTGACCGATCCATTTGACTGTGACTGCCGAAAACAGTGCTAGAGTTACATGTTCTTGCCCTTTTCAATCTGGTTTTTTTGTAAACCTGATGAACAATTAACCCTCGTGCTTTTGTACAGTTTGTAAGCTGGAGTTAGATGGTAACACCACGAGAATCATGCTACATTAATACCCCCTAATGGTGGGCATGTCATCATGATTACTATGCACCTTGCCACTTAATAAAAATCAAAGTCAAATTCAAATTTAAATTTCAAGTCAAAATAATATTTCTTTAAATGGTAAAACAAAAAAAATGTTCGTTGGGTTGAAAATAATCACTGTATAATTTACAATTATAAACAAACATTATTTGAGTTGTTAAAATGCCCCTAAAGTATTTAAAACAGACCCAATAGCACCTGTTCAACACATTTAAATTCAAACCGAAAATCAAATAAATTGTGAATGCCCTCATTACTTTTTGTGCAACCCTAGAATATTTCATATCATTTTTTGCAAAGTTTTGTAATTAAAAAAATTCATTTGATCACTAAACTATTTAGAAAAAACAATAGCTAAATTGGAAAATAGAAAAAAGATAAAGAAATAGAAAAGAAAAGGAGAAATCCCCCCTGTTCACTTAAGCCCAGCACTAATACTGTACAAGGCCCAGCGCAGTTGGCCGGCCTTTTCGCCTACCTCTCGCTGGGGAGAGGCAGAGCCATGCGTGCCGGCCATCCGCACCCTCCCTCGGCCTACTAAGGCGTCCCCCAGAAACCCTAGCTCGCCCTCATTCATTCCCCCCTCGATCCCCATCGCCCCCTCTCCTCTGGCTCGATTTTGAGCTCGCAGGCTCCTGCGGTCACCGCTGCCTCGCCGTCGTTGACGCGTCCACCGGCCTCTCCGGCATCCGAAAGCACATCCAGGAGGTTTGCCGCGCTTTACCGCGTCCGTTCAGGGCATTGGAACGAGGCGGGGAGCTGCGTAGCCGACGCGGTCTTCGTCTTCTTCGTCCGGCCGTCGCCGTCTCGCCATCACCACCGCATCTCCATTCCACCCCGACCCTCCCCGGGCGTGCCAATGGATTCGTGGTTAGGTTCTCCTCTGGATCCCCCTTTACTTCGCCTCGATTCATCGCTGTTTGCCATCCCCGAGCCCATCTGAGCTCGCGTGTATGCGTACATATGTGCGTGTGTGCCGCCTGACGCCGCACACGCTCCCGCTGCGTCCTAAGCCGCCCCATGCATACCTCGTCCGCGCGTGGCACGCGCGCTTGCGCCCCTGGTCGTGCCTTGGCCGCGCCCCACGCCGCCGCCGCCCAAGCTTTGGCTAGCCGCTGCACCTTTTCTTGCGTCGCCGCGGCCGCGCGCTGCTCTACGTACTGCTGCCTGCGGCGCTGCCACTGCCGCTGCTTCATGCCGCTTCTGCCGCTGCTTCGTTGTCGGGTGGTAGGATCGACATATGCCAACGGGTGGCTTATCATTGCGGGGGCCAAAAGAACGTCGCCGGTGCCTGGAAACGGGATGAGGCGTAGGCATACACGCCGGCGAATCTTACCCAGCTTCAGGGCTCTCCGGGGAGATAACACCCCTACTGCTGCTCCGCGGGGTCTCCGCATGGTTACTAAGTTCACAGGTGGCTACAATGCTCCCTGAGCTATTTTGGGTGGAAGGAGGAAGAGAGGCTTAGCTCAGCTTGCTTCTTCTCCCTGTATGCGTCTGAGTCTAGAGAGAGAGTCCCCCCCTTTGCATGGGTGCACCGGGGGGTTTATATAGGCCTACCCCCCGGGGGTACAATGGTAATCCGACTGGGCGCTGGGCCCAGCTGTCTGTGGCTATGTTCGCCGGCTTCTCCGCCGGCTTCTGGGGCCCGCCGGCTGGTGGGTCCCGCCGACTGCCGGCTCCTGGGTCGACAGGCCGGCCCCACGGGCCAGGGTCTGGTCGGCGGCTGGTTACTGTTGCTCCGTGTTAGTCGGCGCAGGCGTGGTAGGGGTAAGCATGGCTACAGCAACGCCGCCCTGGCGGGCGATTACTGTAGCCCCGCCGCACCTTGTCTCCTTAGTGGGCGTCTCCTTCGAGGAAGGCGGCAGGCCGGCTACGCCAAGCCGGCCCTCTGTCTTGCCGACTTGAGAGGGGGTGCGGCCGCCTTCGGCATCTCTCTGCCCGAAGGGGCCCACCGGCTCGGGGGCCACGCTGGCGGCCCGTCGTGGATGGCGTCAGAGCCACCATGGCTACAGTGCCGCGCCGGGCGGGCCGTGGCTGCCCGCACGGCGCGCCGTACCAGGCGTGCTCCGGGTTTCGGGGGTGGCAGGCTCCACTGTTGCCACGCCCCGCTTCATCATCGCTGAGTGGACGCGTACATTGCGGGTACGGCGTTGACTGCTTTATGGGAGCCGGCCTGGCTGCAGCCGGCCTCGACGTAGCCGGCCCTCCACGGCTTTCTTCATGAGGGTAAAGGGCGGGCCGCCCCCGAAGCCGGCTAGGAAGGCAGTCGGCTGGGGGGGAGGCGGCCCAGGTCTTGAGTCTTCTTATGAGCCGGATGAGCTCATAATTTTTTCTGAGGGACCAGGGGAAGCCGGCTGGGCTACCCATGGCTATTTACCCCGACAGTAGTCCCCGAAGCCGGGCAAGCTTTACAGCGGACGGAAGGACGGGAAGCTTGGCCGGCTTCACACCCTGAGGGGCCGACCTCGTCGTCGCCGCCGACTTCGGAGCACTTTTTGTTTATTAAGGTGACCGTGGTTGACCCGCGGGCTGGCCGCGGGCCCCACGTTGAGCCACGTGGCGGAGAAGTCCTGCCGTCGCACGCGCGCGACGGGACGCCGCCGCAGGCCCGGGCCCGCCACTCCCTCGCCTCGGCCCGGGCACAGATCTTCCGTGGCCCCGGGGGACTGCTCGCCTCCCCGCGGCCGTTTCTTCGCGTCATCAAGGCGCGCAATCAACGCGGGCGTGGGGGAGATGGGCACGATCGATCCCCACGATCCCCCACGCCGCGCCTCCTCGGCTCGGGCGCACGCACCTACAAGTAGGGGAGAGGGGGAGAGACAAGAGCTCGTTCGCTCCCCCGCTCCCCGTCCCACCTTGCTCCTCTTCTTCCTGCTCTTCTTCTTGCTCGACACTGCTTCGCGCCGTAGCCCTCCCACGTCGCCATGTCGCTGGCCTTGTCGAGCTCGTGGGACGGGTCCAACGTCCACGACGAACACATCGAGTTCCTCCGCCAGACCCGGCGCCTGCCTTCCGCCGACCTCGTGCGGGTGCGCCTACCGCCCGCGAAGGAGGTCTCGCCGGCGCCGGAGGAAGGCGAGCGCGTCGTCTTCCGCGCGCACTTCCTCCGGGGCTTCGGCTTTCCGGTGAGCAGTTTCATGCGATCGTTCCTCGAGTTCTACAATCTTCAACCACATCACGTCACGCCCAACGCGGTGCTCCAACTCTCGGCCTTCGTCACGCTATGCGAAGGGTACTTGGGGGTGCTGCCGACGCTGGAGCTCTGGGCCGAACTGTTCCAGAACAAGCTCGACACCGTCTCCGCCGGCGTGCCGGCTCCCTGCGGCGCCTTCATCGCGATGAAGAGGGCCAGCGATGACAACCCCTTCCCCCACATTCCTCTGATCCAGTCGGTCAAGCTGTGGCAAAAGTCTTACTTCTACGTTAAGAACGTCGCCCGGCACGGCGACTACGTCAACCTGCCGGCTTACGTAGCCGGCCCGCCGACTGGGAAGCGGCGGACCTGGGGCTACCGGTCGAAGTCCCTTTCTCCGGCGGGGAACGCTTCCATCTCCCGGCTTCGGGTGATGATCCAATCGGAGGGTCTGCTTGCGTCCGACTTGGTAACCGCCTTCGTCGAGCGCCGGATCTTGCCTCTCCAAAGCCGGCCGCACCTGATGTGCCAGATGAGCGGCCGGTTCGATCCCAGCCGGCTGAGCACCCGGGAGATGCCGCACGCCGAGGTGGCTCTGATGGCGAACTACGTCGCCAACTTGAAGCTCACCGACGAGTGGCAGTTCGGCAAGGCGCCGTACTCCCGCGCCCAGCCTCTGCCTGTGGTAAGCCTTTCCAGTCGCCGTCTGCCGGCTTGGGATAGCCGGCCTCTGACCAGGTGACCCCTTTTCTCTTTTCCTTTATCAGAATCCTCTCCTCCCGCTGCCGGCCGGGGCAGCCGGAGTCGACCGCGAGTACGCCCTGGATCGCACGGAGGATGACCCTGACGATCCGGATCTCTCCGCCGTCGCCATGGAGGACGCCGCCACGGGGGGTGCCGTCGAGCTTGGCGGCACCGGGCTCTCGGCCAGCTTCGACGACTGGCCGGACGACTTCGAAGCCGGAGAACTCCCTCGCCGCCAGTCGGCACCCGACTGCCGCGGCGCGAGCTCGTCCGCCATGCCGACTGCCGGCGGCGGGAAGGGGAAACGCCGGGCCGCGCTCCCGCTCTTCGGGAGCCGGCCGAAGAAACCGAAGGCCTCCGCCGCGGCCACGAAGCGCGAGGAGGCGGCGGCGAGGGCGGCCCGCTTTCGGAAGGCGGTGAAGAAACCCCCGTTAGTTTCCGCGTAAGTCTAGTAGCCGCCTGCGTGCTTGCTATTCTGAAGTTTTCCGCGTAAGTCTAGTAGCCGGCTCCGTGGTCGGGCCGAGTGCCGCCTCTTCAAGGTCCCGCCGAGTGGACCCCCGCGCCGAACTTGACGCAGCCACGCAGCGCAATGCACGCGAGGCACGCCGGGAGATGGAGGCGGCCGAGCGGGCAACGGCGGAGCGAGAGGCCGCCCAAACGGCGCTAGGGCGGGCGAGCGCGGCGGCTGAGGCTCCATCGGAGCGGGCGGCCATGGAGGCGGAGGTGGAAAGCGTGCGCAGCCAGACTCCGCTGCTCGCCATCCCCCTCCAGACCTTGGATCCGGACGTCCCTCTGCCCACGGCGGAGGAGATTATTCCCGAGCAGCCGCCGGTGCAGAGGGGCGAGGCCGTCGAGGGATCCGCCGAGAGGACGCCGCCGGCAGCGCTAGCTGGTGCAGGCGAAGGCGGCCGATCGTCGGCGGTGCCGGAGGAGCCGGCCCGGGCCACACCCGAGGCCGGAGCCGGCCTCGAGATCGAGCCGGCGGCGGACCGGCCCGCCGGAGGGGGCACGGCCCTGCCGGACGCGCGCCGAGCCGCGGGAGCCGAGCGGACGGCGGATGCCCTGGAGGCGGCCAGCTCCGCCACGTCCGGGTGGACTCCCAGCGGAGGGAGCGGCGAGCTGAACGCCGCGGCCCAAGGGGTTCGGAGCCGGTTGCAGGCGCAGGCCGGCCTCCTGAGGCAATTCACTCAGGAGTTTCTGTCGACGCGGTCTGCAATCCGGGTAAGTCTTCACTCCTTGACCGCTCTGGTCCTTTGAGTTTTTTCCGTGGGGGCGCGCTGGCGCACCCACTGGGTGTAGTCCCCGAGATCCGGGCCGACTGCAGCTCAGTTGGGTCGGATCTTACTAGACGACTATGCTGACTGTTTTTTCTGATCTTCAGGATTATCACAACTCTCGCGCGGCCGCCTTCAACTCCCAGGCTCGGGAGCTAAGCCGGAGGACCGAGGACCTCGCCAGCAGCCGGCGTAAGTGTCTTGTCGTAGTTAACTTCTCGTGGGGGCGCGACAGCGCACCCACTGGGTGTAGTCCCCGAGATCCGGGCCGACTGCAGTGCAGTCGGGTCGGATCTTTCTTGACGACTTTCCCTTTGCTGATTTTTCTCTTTATTATTTTTTTTGCTCGAGCAGAGGCCAACGCCGACTTGCGGAGGGAACTCGGCGTGGTGCAGGCCGCTCTTCGTGCCAAGGACGCCGAGTACGCTGATCTGGCTCAAGAGCGCGACCCCCTGGCAACGAAACTGGCCGACCAGGAGAGGAGCCACAAGGCGGCCCTGCAAAAAGCACAGGACGACGAGGCTACCCTGAGGGCGGAGTTCGGGGCCAGGGAGGCGAGCTGGGCCGAGACGCGGCGGGCACTGGAAGAAGGCTTCGGCCGGGTCGAGGATCTTATTGACGGTAGGCTGTCTTCCTCGCTCTTCTTCCAATCGCCGGCTGCCTATGGTTTTGTTTTGACTTGTGTTTGCTGTCTTGCGCAGAGTACTTCCCCGGCCAGTCTGTCCTAGCCTCCCAAGCCATCGAAGCCTACCGCGAGGAGCATCGTCAAGCCGGCGCCGTGATTCCGCCGGATGCGAACCGAACATTGTCGGAGCAGCTTATCGCCGTCCAGGCGCGGCTGCAGCCGGCTCACCGGTTGCTCCGTCGACTCCAGCGCGCCGGGGCGACGATGCTGGCTGCGCTCTGGCCCGGCCAGGCAATTCCCCGGACCCCAAGCCGGACGGCCGACTGGCTCGAGGTCGCAGTCGGCCGCTTCGAGGCCTGGAAGGCGTCCGCGGCCCGTCTTGGAGCCGGGCGCGCGCTGGAGTTCGTCCGCGCGTGGTACCCAGGGCTGAGCCTGGACCAGCTGCGGACGTGGCGGTCGGAAGCCGACGCCGAACTGGAGGAGGTGCGGCCGGCGATCGCGCAGCGCGCCTCGACGATCGCCGAGTGCACCGACACCAGTGTCTTCGCGCCGGAGCTTAACGACGATGGCGCCGCCCAGCCGGAGGAATGGTTCGGGCTGAACCCGGCGGACGACGAAGACTCGGCGGAAGAGATCGCCTCTAGCGACGAGGGCGAAGACGACAAGGAGGAGGACAGCGAAGACGCCGAGCCGACTGGTGGGGCGGCCGACCGTCACCCAGCCGACCGTGCCTCTAGCAACAAGCCGCGCAGGAGCGCGCCCTCTGCCGGAGGCGACGATCAAGCCGAGGTTCGTCAGTCGGCCGCTCCTTCAGCCGGCGCGACTACCTCCGCCGCCTAATCCAGCTCGTCTGCGGCCCTGTCGGCTTGAGCTGCCTTTCGTTTCGTCCCTGTCTTTCTTTTTGGACAAGTTGAAGTTTCTGCAATTCCACCCACTGGGTGTATATCGAACAATGCTGAATGTTGACCTCTCTAGAGGTTTTTTTTGTGTGTAATATATTAATATATGCATGTGTTGGCGTTCATCCAAGTGTACTTTTTGTCCTTAGGCTCTTTCCTTTGCCGCCTTCCCTCTTTGGGAAGGCAAGTACTTGAGTTTTCTTGGATTTGAAGTAGACTGGATGTAAGCCGGCCGGCCGGCTACTCTGGTAGTCGGTCGGCGGGCGGCAGCAAGCCGGCCTTTGCTATATATGCGAGCCTGTTTGGTCCCTAGCCGTTTTTCATGTGCGCACCCTCTCCGGCTGGTGGCTCCTGCCAGTCGGGCAGTCGGTTCTTCGAGCTGCGATTTCGGCAAGAGCCAAGCCTGGGTGTCGGCGCATTACTTGTCTGACTGCGGGTAGGGCTCTGAATATAACTCTAGCCAGCCAGTCCCCGGGCCGACTCGTCGGACCCGGTGCCGGACGGAATAAATGAAAAGATAAAATCACGCGCATGATAACTTTCATTCATAAGGTAAAGGGTGGCAGTCCCCGGGTCTTTCTCGGGGAGCCTACTGTTCATACTAAATACAAAGGTGGGCATAGCACATACTGCGTTTTAACTATAAAACTTCCGAAGGAGATTTGCGTTCCATGGTCGCTCCGACTCCTTGCCGGAGTCGTCTCTCTTGCGTGCCTTCGGCTTCTGCGCGTTGATGAGGTAGTAGGCGTCGTTGCCCAAGGCTCTGCTGATGATGAAGGGGCCTTCCCAGGGGGCTGCGAGCTTGTGCTGGCCGGCTGTTCGCTGGATCAGCCGGAGCACAAGGTCGCCCTCCTGGAAGGATCTTGGGCGGACCCTCCGGCTATGGTAGCGGCGCAGACCCTGCTGGTAGATGGCGGACCGGCTGAGGGCTAACAGCCGGGCCTCTTCCAGCAGGTCGACGCCGTCTTCTCGTGCTTCTTTGGCTTCTGCTTCCGTGTACATGGTTACCCGAGGTGAGTCGAACTCGATGTCTGTTGGGATGACCGCCTCGGCACCATATACAAGGAAGAAGGGAGTGAAGCCGGTTGATCTGTTCGGAGTAGTGCGCAGACTCCATAGGACAGCCGGCAGCTCATCGAGCCAGCAGCCGGCTGAACGCTCCAGGGGTACGACCAGTCGAGGCTTGATGCCGGACAGAATGAGGCCGTTTGCTCGCTCCACTTGGCCGTTTGACTGTGGGTGGGCGACTGACGCAAGGTCCAGCCGGATACCCTGCGCAGTGCAGAACCGTGCCAGGGCACCTTTGGCAAAATTCATGCCGTTGTCGGTGATGATGCTGTGCGGTACGCCGTACCGGGTTGTTATATCTGCAATGAACGTCACTGCAGTCGGCCCATTTAGCTTCTTGATCGGCCTCGCCTCGATCCACTTGGTGAATTTGTCAACGGCGACGAGCAAATGAGTCATGCCGCCGCGCGCCGTCTTAAATGGGCCCACCATATCCAACCCCCAGACGGCAAAGGGCCAGGTGATGGGAATGGTCTTGAGTGCCGAAGCCGGCATGTGTTGCTGCGAGCTGAAAAGCTGGCAGCCTTTGCAGTGTTTGACTAGCTCTTTGGCGTCGTCCAAAGCAGTCGGCCAGAAGAAACCGTGGCGGAAAGCTTTGGCGACCAGTGACCTTGATGCGGCGTGATGGCCGCATTCTCCTTGGTGTATATCCCTGAGGATCGCGATGCCCTTCTCCTGCTCGACGCATCGCTGCAAGACTCCGGTGGCACTGCGCTTGACGAGCTCTCTGTTGACGATGGTGTATGCTCCAGCCCGGCGCTGGACTTGTCTTGCTTCGTTTTTGTCAGCCGGCAGGTCATGGTTCACCAGAAAGTTGCGGATGGTTTGGGCCCATGATGGGGCGGCAACCTCCTCAGCCGCCAATGCGGCCAGAGCCACCAGGGTGGGTGGGTTGGGCAGTGCGGCGCTGGAGTCGGCCGCCGCTTCCTGGATTGAAGAAGTCCCCGGGCCGGCCACTGCAGCCCCTGGGCCGGCTGCTGCAGTCCCCGGGCCGGGTGCGGCAGTTCCTGAGCCGAATATTGAAGTCCCCGGGCCGGCTGCTTAATTCTTCGAGCCGGACCCAGCCCCCTCGGGATTAGGCGGCACAAAAATGGAGTCGGACTCCAGAGACGGCTTGATTGATGGCTTGAGGAGGCGCCGCAGGGCGACGCCGGCTGGTATTGCTTGCCGCGTGGAGCCTATTCGGGCCAGGGCGTCAGCTGGCTCGTTGTCGGCCCGCGGCACGTGGAGGAACTCACATCCGTCGAAGTATCCGCTGATTTGCTGTACTAGGAAACGGTAGCTCGCCATGTTCGCGTCCTTGGCGTCCCAGTCGCCAGAAGACTGCTGCACCACCAAATCCGAGTCGCCATAACACAGGATCCGGCGAATACCAAGCTCCTTGGCCAGCCGAAGCCCGTGTATGAGCGCTTCGTACTCGGCTACGTTGTTGGAGGCGGCGAAGTGGATCTGTAGCATGTATTTGAGCTTGTCGCCCTTTGGAGAAGTAAGGATGACGCCGGCTCCCAAGCCGGTGCGCATCTTTGATCCTTCAAAGTGCATGCGCCAATGGGTGGAGTCGGGCGCCGGCGGTAAGTACTGGGTCTCGGCCCAGTCGACGAGGAAGTCGGCCAACGCTTGCGTCTTGATGGCGGTGCGGGGTTGGTAGAAGATGGTGTAGGGGGCCAGCTCGATGGCCCATTTGGCCACCCGGCCGGATGCGTCCCGGCTGCCTATGATGTCGGCAAGCGGGGCAGTGCATACGACCGTGATGGGGTGCTCTTGAAAGTACGGCTTCAGCTTCTTGGCGGCTAAGTACACGTCGTAGCACATCTTCTGATAGTGCGGGTAGTTTTGTTTTGAGGTGGATAGCACCTCGCTCAGGAAATAGACCGGTCTCTGCACCGGCTGGGCGCGGCCTTCTTCGGGGCGTTCGACCACAATGACGGTGCTGACCACCCGGCTGGTGGCGGCAATATATAGGAGCATGGGCTCCTTCTCAGTCGGTGCCGCCAAGACAGGCGGCGTGGACAGCATTTTCTTCAGCTCGTGGAAAGCTTGGTCGGCCTGGTCGTTCCACTCGAAGTGAGTGCTCTTCTTCATGAGGCGGTAGAGGGGGAGAGCCTTTTCTCCGAGCCGGCTGATGAAGCGGTTAAGGGAGGCCAGGCACCCGGTGAACTTCTGGATCTCTCTGAGCTTGGTTGGGACCGCCATCCTCTCGATGGCTTTGATCTTCGCAGGGTTGCACTCTATGCCGCGTTCAGAGACCAGGAAGCCTAGGAGCTGGCCGGCTGGCACTCCGAACACGCATTTCTCTGGGTTGAGCTTGATTCGGAACCGGCGCAGGTTCTCGAACGTTTCCTTCAAGTCTTCCAGCAGGGTGCCACGCTTCTCCGTCTTCACCACAACATCATCCACGTAAACGTGGGCGTTCTTGCCGAGCTGCGTGAGGAGGCACTTCTGCATGCAACGCTGAAACGTGGCGCCGGCATTCCTCAGGCCGAACGTCATGGTCAGGTAGCAGAAGGCCCCAAACGGCGTGATGAAGGTGGTTTTCAGCTGGTCATCCGGGTTCAGCTTGATCTGGTGGTATCCCGAGTAGGCGTCCAAAAAGCTCAACAGCTCGCATCCGGCTGTGGAGTCTATTACTTGATCGATCCTGGGCAGGGCGAAGGGATCCTTTGGTCAGGCTTTGTTGAGGCTCGTGTAATCTATACACATGCGCCACTTGTTATTCTTCTTCAGCACGAGAACTGGGTTCGCGAGCCATTCGGGGAAGAAAACTTCCATGATGAAGCCGGCTGCAAGGAGCCGGGCTATCTCCTCCCCTACGATCCTTCTCTTCTCTTCTGACAGTCGGCGGAGGGGCTGTTTGACTGGTTTGGCATCCTCCCGCACGTGCAATTTGTGCTCGGCGAAATCCTTCGGAACACCCGGCATGTCTTTGGGGGACCATGCAAAGATATCCCGATTCTCACGGAGGAAATCGGCGAGCTCGCCTTCCTATTTGCTATCTAGGCTCGCCCCAATGACGGCGAACCTCTCGGGGTGCTCGGGGTCGAGCTGTATCTTCTTGGTCTCCTTGGCCGGCTGGAAAGATCCTTGGGCATCATACTCCTTGGAGTCGGCGGGTTGGTTTAACTGCTTGCTGGCCAGGGCCACGACCCGGTCCAGCGTCTTCCTCTCGGCCGCGATCACAAGGGATTCGGCCAGCCGGCTGCTGGCCGCGGCGCAGTCGGCGGACTTCTTGTAGTCGCCGGCGATGGTGATGACGCCCTTGGAGCTTGGTATCTTCATCTTGAGGTAAGCATAGTGGGGGACCGCCATGAACTTGGCCAAGGCGGGTCGGCCAAGCAAGGCATGATAAGGGCTATCCAGGTCCACCACCTCGAACCAGATTGCTTCTCGGCGAAAATGATCCTTGCCCCCAAAGAGTACATCGATCTTGAGCTTGCCGATGGGGGCGCAGGACAGTCCGGGTACGATGCCGTGGAACACCGTTCGAGTCGGCGCAAGTTGCTTGGCCTTGACGCCCAGCTTCTCCATGGTGTCGCGGTACAGGATGTTGATGCTGCTTCCGCCGTCGATCAGTACGCGGGAGAAGCGTGCGGCGCGCGTATCCGTTGCGAGGGTGGCCTCCAGGACCAATGCGTAGGAGCCGGGGGAGGGCATCACCTCCGGGTGGTCGGCCCGGCTCCAGCTGACGGGTTTCTCCGACCAGTGCATGTGGCCGGCTGGGCCTGTGGCGGCCATGTTGACCTCCTGTTGCTCTCGGCGCTTGCTGCGCCGGTCTTCGGGCTGGCTCGTGAAGATGACATAAGACGCTTGCTCGTCGGGGAACTCGTCCTGCACGGCGTCGACCGCGGGCCGGGCGGCTTTGGGCGGCGGAGCCGGCGGCGGCGGGCCGGCAGACGGAGTCGGCGTGAGCCCTTCGCCCTTCGAGATTCGGGTGAGCCAGTTGCATTTGCGGGTCGTGTGGTTGGACGGCTTCGCGCCGCTATGGAATTTGCATGGGGCATCAAGGGTTTGCTCGTAGGAGAAGGCCGGCTGCCAAGCCGGCCGACCGCCCTTCGGCTTCTTGGGCGCAGGCCGCCCTTCGGGCGACGCATCTTCGACCGTGGCCACCTGCCGGCTGGCGGGAGGCGGCGCAGGGCCCTTGCGTTTTTGATCGTTCTGGTGTTGGCGTCGGCCGCCGTCTCCAGCCGGCGCTTTGGATGCCGGATTGAGTACCTTTCCGGATGCGTCCACCCGGAGCTCGGTCTTCATCGAGGAGTCGGCGGTGGCGTACTTGTCGGCGATGTTTAGGAGCTCGTCGAGGGTAGTCGGCTCATCGCAGAGAAGCTTGTGCTTGAGGAGGGTGCCCTCTCGGCACCCGGCGGTGAAGTATTCGATGGCTTGCACCTCGTGCACCCCCTCACAGGAGTTGCGGAGCTCGGCCCAGCGCGTCAGGTAGTCGCGAGTGGACTCGGCTGGGCCCTGTACACACAGGGAGAGCTGTCTGGGCTTGGGGGCCCGCTTGTAGGTGCTGGTGAAGTTGCGAACGAAGGCTTCAGTGAAGTCTACCCAGCTGTTGATGCTGAGCGGCTTAAGGCTGTTAAGCCACGTCCGCGCCGTGCCCTGCAGCATGAGGGGCACGTATTTTACGGCAACGCGCCGGTTGCCATTGGCGATGCTGACGGCCGTGGAGTAGTCGGTCAGCCAGTCTTCCGGCTTCACCGAGCCGTTGTACTTAGGCGTGTCTCTTGGGAGCGAGAACCCTTTGGGGAAGGGCTCGTCGCGGATGCGGGGGCCGAAGCAAGGCGGGCCGACATCATCTTCTTCTTCCAGCGCCAGAGATCGGGCCAAACGGTCGATCCGGTGGCGGGCGTCGTTTTTGCCGATTCCCTCCCGGCGACCCAGCCGGCCACTGAGAGTCGGGTGGGCCATGGGAGGCGGGGTAGGATATCTTTCTCCGCGGGTTCGAGGCGGAGGCGGGGTGCCCCGCCATTCCATGGCTCGGGGGCGGCCGTCCGCGTCTCGCTCGATGGAGACTTGGGTCCGGCCTCGGCTGGGAGCCGGCTCTTTCTCGTGCCGCGCGCGGGTGTAGCTGGTAGTCGGTGACCGGGAGGTCACGCCGTGTTCGCGGCGCGGGCGTGGGCTTCCCGCGTAGGCGTCGGCCTCGTGCCGTCGTGCGGCCGCGTCGATTAGCTGCTGGATGCGCCGCGTCATATGGGGGAGATCTTCGGCTTCCAAGCCGTCTAGCTCGTCGACGGCCGCCTGGGCGGCGCGCAGGTTCTCGAGCGGGGTGGCATAGACCGGGCGATCCACGCCGAGCGTGTCGGCGATGACGGCGCCGCGTTGCCTGACGGCGCCGGCCCGGCTAGGTCCAGCCGGAGCCGGCGTGCCGAAGGCGGCGCGATCAGCTTCGCGCTGGTAGGCCTCGGTGAGGCGTCTTACGGAGGCCAGCCGCCGGCCCTCCGCGAGGAGAGCGAGGCGGCGTGCCTCCAGAACTTCGTCGCTGGCGTCAGCCGGAAGGGGGACGGACAAGTCTTGGGCTGCCGCGCGCGGGGAGTCGCGGGCGCCCTCGTCGGTCGGGCCGTCGAGGCCGATAACCATCACCTCGGGGGCGTCAGAATCGCGATCGCCAGCCGGAGGGAGCGGGTCGTTGTAGACCGTGACGTTGGTGGGGAAGGTATCGTAGGATGCCGTGTCGGAGTCGACGGGCATCGGGTCGGTGGAGCCAACCGACTCCAAGTCCGCAGCGGGCTCGCTGGAGACGTGGAGCTCACTGAGGACGTTGGCTAGGTGATCTGTGCCCGCATCGGAGGCGAGCTCGTCGGAGATGCGGGCCTTGTCGAAGAGGTTGGCGAGGCCGCTAGCCGCGCAGACGTCGGCGACGCCGTGCAGTGCGTCGCGGCATGCGCCATCGGGCGAGCCAGGCTGGCTGCGCCCGCGAGGGTGGAAAAGGGTTCCCGTCCAGAACAAGTCTCCGGACGACGGTGCACCTCGCCCCACGGTGGGCGCCAAATGTCGGGTGGTAGGATCGACATATGCCAACGGGTGGCTTATCATTGCGGGGGCCAAAAGAACGTCGCCGGTGCCTGGAAACGGGATGAGGCGTAGGCATACACGCCGGCGAATCTTACCCAGCTTCAGGGCTCTCCGGGGAGATAACACCCCTACTGCTGCTCCGCGGGGTCTCCGCATGGTTACTAAGTTCACAGGTGGCTACAATGCTCCCTGAGCTGTTTTGGGTGGAAGGAGGAAGAGAGGCTTAGCTCAGCTTGCTTCTTCTCCCTGTATGCGTCTGAGTCTAGAGAGAGAGTCCCCCCCTTTGCATGGGTGCACCGGGGGGTTTATATAGGCCTACCCCCCGGGGGTACAATGGTAATCTGACTGGGCGCTGGGCCCAGCTGTCTGTGGCTATGTTCGCCGGCTTCTCCGCCGGCTTCTGGGGCCCGCCGGCTGGTGGGTCCCGCCGACTGCCGGCTCCTGGGTCGACAGGCCGGCCCCACGGGCCAGGGTCTGGTCGGCGGCTGGTTACTGTTGCTCCATGTTAGTTGGCGCAGGCGTGGTAGGGGTAAGCATGGCTACAGCAACGCCGCCCTGGCGGGCGATTACTGTAGCCCCGCCGCACCTTGTCTCCTTAGTGGGCGTCTCCTTCGAGGAAGGCGGCAGGCCGGCTACGCCAAGCCGGCCCTCTGTCTTGCCGGCTTGAGAGGGGGTGCGGCCGCCTTCGGCATCTCTCTGCCCGAAGGGGCCCACCGGCTCGGGGGCCACGCTGGCGGCCCGTCGTGGATGGCGTCAGAGCCACCATGGCTACAGTGCCGCGCCGGGCGGGCCGTGGCTGCCCGCACGGCGCGCCGTACCAGGCGTGCTCCGGGTTTCGGGGGTGGCAGGCTCCACTGTTGCCACGCCCCGCTTCATCATCGCTGAGTGGACGCGTACATTGCGGGTACGGCGTTGACTGCTTTATGGGAGCCGGCCTGGCTGCAGCCGGCCTCGACGTAGCCGGCCCTCCACGGCTTTCTTCATGAGGGTAAAGGGCGGGCCGCCCCCGAAGCCGGCTAGGAAGGCAGTCGGCTGGGGGGGGAGGCGGCCCAGGTCTTGAGTCTTCTTATGAGCCGGATGGGCTCATAATTTTTTCTGAGGGACCAGGGGAAGCCGGCTGGGCTACCCATAGCTATTTACCCCGACATTCGTGCTGTTGATCCTGCTGCTCAAGCCGCTGCTGCATAGTGCCATCACTTGGTGCTGCCACCGTTGCACTGTTGTTGCTTGCTGACCATTGCCGCCATGGCCATGTGTCCGAGCGAGCACATCCAGTGGCCGGCTGGTTCTATGGATGAGACAGGCCCACATTAGTTAGAGGACTAATTCCCTTTATTACTAACACACATACGTTTTGAGTCAATTACATGTGGCCCCAATAGGTAAATTGTTTAACTAAAATAATGTTAACACATGTTACACTTACAAGTGGGCCCATTGACCCCGTTGACTAGTAAATCATTGACCTAGTCAACAGTCAACCAAACCCCCTGCCCCTATGTGTCATACACCGGTTGGCACTACACTAGGTGACAAAAGTATTTTACTGTTTTAAATTTGAATTAATAAAAAATCTAGAAAATTGTTAAAACTTTCAAAAATCATATAAAATAATCCGTAACTCGGATGAAAATACTTTGTACATGAAAGTTGCTTAGAACGACGAGATGAATCCGGATACGCAGCCCGTTCGTCCGCCACGCAGCCCTAGCATAGTGAACACGCAACTTTTCCCCTCCGATTCATCTGTCCGAAAACGCGAAACACCGGGAATACTTTCCCGGATGTTTTCCCCCTTCACCGGTACCACCTCGTACCGCGTTAGGGCACACCTAGCATCACGCTTTGTCATGCCATGCATCGTCATGCATTAGTTTGCATTATATTTATTGTTTCTTCCCCCTCTTCTCTCGCTAGACACCGAGACCGACGCTGATGTTACCCAGTATGACTACGGTGTTGACGACCCCTCTCTCTTGCCAGAGCAACCAGGCAAGCCCCCCCTTTGATCACCAGATATCGCCTACTCTTCTCTCTACTACTTGCATTAGAGTAGTGTAGCATGTTACTGCATTCAGTTAATCCTATACTCCTGCATAGCCTATCCTTGCTACTAATGTTGTTACCTTTACCTGCTATCCTACTGCTTAGTATAGGATGCTAGTGTTCCATCAGTGGCCCTACACTCTTGTCTGTCTGCCATGCTATACTACTGGGCCATGATCACTTCGGGAGGTGATCACAGGCATACACTATATACTTTACACTGTTACATTACCGGTGATACTGTTTGGAGATGGGGGCTGAAGGGGCAGGTGGCTCCATCCCGGTAGAGGTGGGCTTGGGTTCCCGACGGCCCCCGACTGTTACTTTGAGGCGGAGCGACTAGGCAGGTTGAGACCACCTAAGAGAGAGGTGGGCCTGGCCCTGGTCGGCGTCCATGGATACTTAACATGTTTAACGAGATATTGGTATTTGATCTGAGTCTGGCCACTGGCCCATACGCACTAACCATCTACGCGGGGACAGTTATGGGCACTCGACATTGTGGTATCAGCCGAAGCCTTCGGACGTCAGTGACTGAGCGGCGCAAGCCGGATTGGACTGGAACGCCTGCTAGGCTAGGTCTGCTTCCGGCCGCGTTCGCAACGTGCAGGTGTGCAAAGGGCGATGGGCCTAGACCCCTGCGCCATAGGATTTAGACCGGCGTGCTGACCTCTCTATTGTGCCTAGGTAGGGTTGCGAGGTGTTGATCTTCCGAGGCCGGGCATGACCTAGAAAAGTGTGTCCGGCCAAATGGGATCGAGCGTGCTGGGTTATGTGGTGCACCCCTACAAGGAAGTTAATCTATTCAAATAGCCGTGATCTTCGGTAACAGGACGACTTGGAGTTGTACCTTGACCTTACGACAACTCGAACCGGATACTTAATAAAACACACCCTTCCAAGCGCCAGATACAACCGGTGATCGCTCTCTCATAGGGCGACGAGGGGAGGATCATCGGTTAGGATTATGCATTGCAATGCTACTTGGTGAACTTACCATCTACTCTCTTCTCCCGCTGCAAGATGGAGGTGGCCAGAAGCGTAGTCTACGATAGGACTAGCTATCCCCCTCTTATTCCGGCATTCTGCAGTTCAGTCCACATATGATATCCTTAATCCATTTGATACCAATGCATACATATGTAGTGCAGCTCCTTGCTTGCGAGTACTTTGGATGAGTACTCACGGTTGCTTTGCTCCCTCTTTTCCCCCTTTCTATACCCGATTGCTGCGACCAGACGTCGGAGCCTAGGAGCCAGACGCCACCGTCGACGACGATTACTACTACTCGGGAGGTGCCTACTACTACGTGCAGCCCACTGACGGTGACCAGGACTAGTTTAGGAGGATCCCAGGCGGGAGGCCTGCGCCTCTTTCGATCTGTATCCCAGTTTGTGCTAGCCTTCTTAAGGCAAACTTGTTTAACTTATGTCTGTACTTAGATATTGTTGCTTCCGCTGACTCATCTATTATCGAGCTCTTGTATTCGAGCCCTCGAGGCCCCTGGCTTGTAATATGATGCTTGTATGACTTATTTTATTTGTAGAGTTGTGTTGTGATATCTTCCCGTGAGTCCCTGATCTTGATCGTACACGTTTGCATGTATGATTATTGTACGATTGAATCGGGGGCGTGACAAGTTGGTATCAGAGCCGACTGCCTTTAGGAATCCCCCCTTTCCAACTCCTTGGCCAAAGTCGAGTCTAGTCGATGGAAACTGTTTTACTAACATGGTTGTGTGGCCCATGGGCCCACGTCGCCATTGGGTGGTATTATGATCTTTTACTCCTCGTCTATACTCTGGGACTCTGATCTCTCTTCTATTCGGGTTAAATGATTTTACTAAATCTAACTCTAGGTTCTCGTAACTAATTCCTCCTAGAGAGCCACTCGATACAGGTGATCGCCTTATGCACTAGAAGATTCTGAAGTTACTCTCTGATGTTCCCTTGATACTTTGTGCCATCGCTTTTGCAATTCCCTTCCATCGATAAACCCCTATGGATAACCATGTATACTCGCCATTCATACAATGTTTCCCAGTTGATCTTGTTACTGCAAGATACCCCGAAATTCTCTCTCTTGTTCCGAGAATCCTTTGAGCTTAGTGCCTGGCTGTTCTTTGTCACCTGAATACCCCTACGAATAATTCTCGCACTTATCAAGTGTCCGCTCATCCCAGTTGTTCATGTGTTTTACAAAAGTCTTCAAAATACCGTTCGATCTTTCGAAAATCCTCAGGAGCCTTTTTCTCTTGAAATTCTTGCTTACTTGCATTATGGTTAATTCCATACTTCTAGTAATCTCTATTGGCATCCTTTGTCACTATCATTTTGAGTCACTTGATTCGATATGTTGCGAATGCACCCGATAATGAGTTATTCCCTAAAAATTATCCTTTCGGCTCACACATCATTTTAAACATGAGTTGGATCTCGACCAATCAAGTTGTCGTCGAATGTACCCCTAAGTCTATTCAACTTATCCATTCTTAATCAAAGCATCTGCTTCTGGTCCCTGGGTGAGAAATCATAATTCCTTTACATTTGAGCTTTGAATTAGTTAGTTGTTTCTATAATCTGATCTCCTTGCATTCTTTCTCCCTCTGGTTGGGTACCGATGCTCACATCAGATCCCTTGTGGACCACCAGACCCTTTGTCGTGTGTTATCCAACAACGTCCTTCATATTCAATAACCTTTGGTAAATTGTATCCTCTCGTTTTGTCACCCATGCTCTACTATCGAGCTTGTGTTATTTACCATTGAATCGTGTGGTATAAGTTCCCAAGATGCCCCTAAGGGTTGAACCTATGCCTTTTCGAATCTGTGTGAACTCGGAAACTATTACGGGTCATACTCTACTATTGTTATGTCAGACTTGAACACTACAACTTCGTCGAAGGCGAGAAGTGAATGAAAGGTTATGCATTGGAGAAGTGGGAGTCGACCTTGAACTTTGTGTTCATGCCCATGGACACGATGTAGATCCTACCATAGAAGCTTCTTGTAATAATAACTATTTTGTTGATATAATATCATCTGGTATCTGTGAACTGATCCTGTACAATCGTGGTTTCGACCATATTTTCTCTTTGATCCCATTTCTCGGACAAGTTAAAGCACTTGTCTTTTGCAAGTCAATACACCAGTCCAACCTCTACCTTGATCTACAGTCGAGTATTACCCTCTGGTATCTCGAGTATATCTAAGAACTGTGTTGCATCTTATGAGTCTCCATCAGCTATTATTTCTCACAGATTCTAATTTTTCATGGGTTCTGAGTTGTTAAGTCGCTCAAGAACACTAGTAAGTGAACCGATTCTGCACTCTGGTTCGATAACTCTAAGTAATATTTGTTGCTTATCAGTTTAATAATCCTTCAAGTCATTCCAAGCCTGATCGGCTATATCATTATCGCGCTAAATTTTAACTATGCTACCTGGTCCTTAATCCCGGAGCACAACTTTCGATGATGAGCTAAGCTTACGTCGACTTTCCACATCAGATTTTTTTCCCTTAAACAACAAGCTGGATTCCGAGTTTGTGGCGTACTCGTGGTTCCAATAAATTTTCGCTTCATCATTCCTTTGACTTGATGTCATCGCCGACCGATTACATCTCCATGAAACCTCTCGATAGAATTTGTCATTGTCGGCGTTCTGGGAACGGGGGTCCCTAGACTTGCCTGTCCGCACACCCTTGGAGACTCAAGACCCTCGCGAGGGGCCAAGCTTCGCGGGGTGGACGACACGGCGCATCCTCAGGCGCAGCCTCCTTAGGCTGGCTCGCAAGGAGGCGGAGAAATCAAGGCGGGGTACCTCGCGAGGTGCCCATGATGCAAGCCATGACGATCGAGGGTGCCAGGCGGGCGCCAGCGCGCGCCGCGTCCTTCTTTCCTCTTTGGTGCAAAGGGGGCAAGCGCAGCCACGGAGTACCGAGGCATCAAGCAAAGGTTGCCATTTCGGTGCAACGAGACCAAGACCAGGCGGACTACGAGACGGAGGTCACCATGGAGCCCAGCATGGCGTCACCACAGAGCCTTTGGCAGGAGAAGACCAATTTAGTCAGGATAAGTGTACTAGATGTTCCCCTTCGAATTGGCCAATTGTTGGCGCCCTTCCCGCTCAATATGTGGGAAGAGGACCAGGGCCTCTATAAATAGGACCAACCACCCACATAGCAAACAGACGGTCGACAAGTGAGAGCAAAGCAGAGAGTGAGAGAGAGAGAGAGAGGTGACTGAACTCCTCCTAGCAATTCATCACCCCAGCGAAGAACAGCCCTCGCGAGGCTGTTCTTCCTTGTATTGTTCATCATCACCAGCCCCAGGAGGCAATCCACCAACCACACACTGGAGTAGGGTATTACACCACAACGGTGGCCTGAACTAGTATAAACCTTGTGTATCTTGTGCAGTTCTTTCAGTAGTTTAGATCTTAGTGAGACGGGGAGATGGAAGGCGTAATCTCCGCGCGCACCCCAGTGTTCGAACCTGTCGGCGTTCTGGGAACAGGGGTCCCCAGACTTGCCTGCCTGCGGCCTGCGGCATGGCTCAAGTGGGGGCCCAGCGCGGCCCATCTTCATCAACACGAGGCTCAAGACCCTCGCGAGGCGGACGACACGGCGCATCCTCACGCACAGCCTCGTTAGGCTGGCTCGCGAGGAGGCGGATAGTTCAAGGTGGGGTACCTCGTGAGGTGCCCATGATGCAAGCCATGACGACATGGGGCACCAGGCGGGTGCCAGCGCGCGCAGCGTCCCTCTTTCCTCTTTGGTGCAACGGGAGCAAGTGTATCAGCGGAGTACTGAGGCATCAGGCAAAGGTTGCCACTTCGGTGCAACGAGACCAAGGCCAGGAGGACTATGAGACGGAGGTCACCATGGAGCCCAGCGCGGCGTCATCACCAGAGCCTTTGGCAGGCGAAGACTGCTTTTGTCAGGATAGATGTACTCGTTGTCCCCCTTCAAATTAGCCCGCCATTGTTGGATCCCTTCCCGCTCAATATTTGGGGAGAGGACCGGGGCGTCTATAAATAGGACTAGCCACCCACCTAGCCGGGGATTCGATTCCGGTTCGGTTCGGTTCATTCTGTGGGTCCGATTCCTGGTCGCTCGGTCCGGGATCTGAGAGAGAGAGAGAAAGGCGACTAAATTCTTCATAGCAGTTCATCGCCGCAGCCAAGAATAGACCCTCCCGAGGCTGTTCTTCCTTGTATTGTTCATCCACACCAGCACCAGGAGGCAATCCATCCACCACACACTGGAGTAGGGTATTACACCACATCGGTGGCCCGAACCAGTATAAATCTTGTGTCTTTTGTGCAGTTCTTTTAGTAGTTTAGATCCCCTCGAGACGAAGAGGTTGAAGGTGAGATTTCCGCGTGCACCCCAGTGTTCGAACCTTAAGGGTCTGCCGGAACCCGAAATCCGACATTTGGCGCGCCAGGTAGGGGTGCGCCGGAATTCGTCTTCCACCGCTTCGCTCTCCTCCGACCGTCGCATCCATGTCAGACGCTCGTCGAGCCCGCGCCGAGCGCCGGGCCGCCATCGCTTCTCGCGTCGCCCAGACGGCCCCCGTTGGTGGGCATCCTTGTCGTTCCCCGTCGCCCGCCGTCAACGCCGCCACCGGCCCGGCGGGTGGCGAGCAGCAGGCATCGTCTCAGCACCCGTCTGTGCGGCAAGACGGACGCACCACCACTCCATCAGTCGCTCTAGCCGGTTCTTCGTCCCGCGCGCTCCGCGCACCATTGGAGGCTTGAGCTGCACTCCTCGCGGCAAACGAGCTCTTGCGCTACCGTCCCTTCGATGACGTCTATGAAGAATGGCTTGACCGCGTCGCCGAGCTTGTCCGCGCCGCAGGGGGCTCTTCCGAGCCGTCCGTCCCTCTGTGCCGCACTCCGCCCCGCGTGGGAAACGAAGCTCTGGAGGCGCACCAGCCGCCTCCCCTCCAAGAAGACGCCGCGGCTCCAAGGCGCTTGGTCCCTGGGCAGAACCCGCTCCGTCAGGCGCCAGCGCAACAAGAGCGAAGCTGCCAAGAAATCCCTTGCCCGCAGGGGGCTGCCAGGGCGCTCCTGGCTCCGGCACGCCGCGACCCTGCTCCAGCTCCGGCGCGTCAAGACCCCGCCCTGCTCCTAGCTGCAGCGCATGGGGACCCTCAAGACCAAGCTCTCCACCAACCGAGGCCTTTTGTGGCCACCGCGGGCTGCCACGCCTACACCACTGAGCTGCGCAGCGTCGCATGGCCCGGCAAGTTAAAGCCCGACCTGCCTGCTCGCTACGATGGCACAACTGACCCCGCGGAGTTCCTCCAGCTCTATGAGCTGGGCATCGAGGCTGCCGGCGGGGATGAAAAGGTCATGGCGAACTGGTTCCCCATGGCGCTCAAGGAAGGAGCTCGAACCTGGCTCCTGAATCTGGCTCCAGGCACGATCTCCTCCTGGGACCAGATGCGCGCCCGCTTCATCGCCAACTTCCAAGGTACTCGCGACCGGCCGCCGGCCGTGAGCAACATGCGCCGCATCATGCAAAAACCCGGAGAGACCCTGCAAAAGTACATCCATCGCTTCAACAGCGCGTGCCTCAAGATCCCCAGGGTTCAGAGGAGGCCATCATCTCCGCCTTCTCTGATGGCGTGCGTGACATCAAGATGAAGGAGGAGCTGGCGATGCACGAAGACCTCTGCACCTCCCTGGAGCTGTTCAACTTGGCGAACAAGTGCGCCAGGGCTGAGGAGGGACGTCTCTCCCTCCTCAAGCTGCCTGCCGCGGACCCAGAAGAAAAGAAGCCCATGGCCAAGGACGTGAAGCGCAAGGGGGCTGCCGTGCTCGCAGCCGAACCAGACACCAAGCGGGGCAAGGATCTGACCGAACCCTCTAGAGGCAGCCGGTACTGTGTGTACCATGACCTCCACACCCACAACACCAATGAATGTCAAGAGCTCCGCGCCGTGCGAGAAGGAAGGATCGGCCATCGCCCTGACCGTGCTGACCGGGGCTACGACCGAGGAGGAGGAAGAAACCCAGGGCACTGGGAAGACCGCGACCCGCGCCAGGGGTGGCTCGACCAGCCTCGCGAGGACCGCTGGCGGGACCTACCTCGCGAGGGGGACTGGAGAGAGCAGCTTCGTGAGGGCCGCCCTCATGGCAACGCAGGCCTACCTCCGCTGCCGCCTCCACCAAGAAGGAACAAAGACCGCCATCAAGACGAGGGGGCTGGGGGCTTCCAGGAGCCGCGCGCGATCGCCTGCATCCTGGGCGGAGCTCAAGCCCCAGCCTCCCAACGTATCTTCAAGCAGTTTGCCCGCAAAGTGAATGCAGCTCTCCCCAAGCTCGAAGCAACGCGCCCCCTCAGGTGGTCGGCGTGCCCCATCACGTTCAGCTCGGCAGACCAGCTCAAGTGCGCAGCCACTGCAGGAGTCCTCCCGATGCTCTGCTCCCCGGTCATCAGCAACATGCAGGTCACCAAGACCCTCATCGATGGCGGGGCAGGGCTCAACGCCCTGTCCGTGGAAACATTCAACAACCTCCAAGTGCCCTATGACCAGCTTCAGCCAACCAGGCCTTTCTCCGGGATCACCGACGGTTCCACAGTCCCGATCGGGCAGGTCCGCCTCCCTGTCACCTTCGGAGCCCGCAGCAACTACCGCACCAAGCTCATCGACTTCGACGTCGCCCACATCCGCCTGCCGTACAACGCCATCCTCGGGTACCCAGCACTGGCCAAGTTCATGGCCATGACCCACCACGGCTACAACGTCCTCAAGATGCCAGGAAGCGGCGGCGTCATCACGGTGCCCTGTGAAGAGAGAGATGCAGTGTCTTTCCTGGAGCGAGCCTTTCAGGCCGCGTCGCTAGAAGACCCAGATCGCGGAAGCAGGAGGCTTCCCGAGACCATCCCCAAGAAGAAGAAGAACCACGGAGGCGAAGAAGGGAGGAAGGCGGATCCAGGACTGAAGAGGAGTGACGACGTGGAGCACGAACTCATGGGAGGAGCCCTCGGCATGGACTCCAGGAGGAACCACCCACGCCTTCACAACCCGACGGCGCCGACGACGGTGCTGCCCGCGGGGATCAGCATGAACACCTCAGGGGCCCTCGACATGGGCGTACAAAGGCAGCGGGAACCCGGGCGGAGCCCGCTCGCCCCGGGGCCTCGCCACCACCGGATCGTCCTCATCGTCCCGGCTGCAATGGGCGAGTCGCTTCTTCGGCGGGAGAGGGTCCGGCCCTTCTCGAGGAGCATTTCCCTTCTCCGCCGCAGAGAATCAGCGAATCGGAGCCATCACACCAAGATGGAGCAAGAACTGAGGCGGAAGAGAGAGCAAGAGGAGATGGACTGGACGGGCACGAGCGGTGCCGTACTTATAGCCAGCGAAGGCCGACCGCCGGTCTCCACGATCATAGGTAATCATAACACGTTCTGCATGCAGGGACTTGTCCAACTCGCACGATCACCAAGGCGTCGTGGGGAAGCGGAGGCGCCACGTCCAATCAACCGCCACGCGGCGTCCAAGGCCGCAGGCTGTTGGGGCTCGCGGCGCTTCGCCCTTGCCCTTTCGCCTCTCGGCACGGCCAAGTCCATGCGCGCCTTGGGCCCGGGGGCTACTGTCGATGTTCTGGGAACGGGGGTCCCCAGACTTGCTGCCTGCGGCCTGCGGCGTGGCTCAAGTGGGGGCCCAGCACGGCCCATCTTCATCAACACGAGGCTCAAGACCCTCGCGAGGGGCCAAGCCTCGCGAGGCGGACGACACGGCGCTTCCTCAGGCACAGCCTCGTCAGGCTGGCTCGCGAGGAGGCGGAGAGTTCAAGGTGGGGTACCTCGTGAGGTGCCCATGACGCAAGCCATGACGACACGGGGCACCAGGCGGGTGCTAGCGTGCGCAGCGTCCCTCTTTCCTCTTTGGTGCAAAGGGAGCAAGCGTATCAGTGGAGTACCGAGGCATCAGGCAAAGGTTGCCACTTCGGTGCAACGAGACCAAGGCTAGGAGGACTATGAGACGGAGGTCACCATGGAGCCCAACGCGGCGTCATCACCAGAGCCTTTGGCAGGCGAAGACAGCTTTTGTCAGGATAGATGTACTCGTTGTCCCCCTTCAAATTAGCCCGCCATTGTTGGACCCTTCCCGCTCAATATTTGGGGAGAGGACCAGGGCCTCTATAAATAGGACTAGCCACCCACATAGCCGGGGATTCGATTCCAGTTCGGTTCGGTTCGTTCTGTGGGTTCGATTCCTGGTCGCTCGGTCCGGGATCAGAGAGAGAGAGAGAGAAAGGCGACTGAATTCTTCATAGCAGTTCATCGCCGCAGCCAAGAACAGACCCTCGCGAGGCTGTTCTTCCTTGTATTGTTCATCCACACCAGCCCCAGGAAGCAATCCATCCACTACACACTGGAGTAGGGTATTACACCACATCGGTGGCCCGAACCAGTATAAATCCTTTGTCTTTTGTGCAGTTCTTTTAGTAGTTTAGATCTCCTCGAGACGGAGAGGTTGAAGGTGAGATTTCCGCGCGCACCCCAGTGTTCGAACCTTAAGGGTCTGCCGGAACCCGAAATCTGACAGAACCTTAAGGGTCTGCCGGAACCCGTGATTTGACATTTGGCGCGCCAGGTAGGGGTGCACCGGAATCTGTCTTCCACCACTCTGCTCTCGTCCGACCGTCGCATCCATGTCTGACGCTCGTCGGGCCCGCGCCGAGCGCCGGGCTGCCATCGCTTCTCGCATCGCACAGACGGCCCCCGTCAGTGGGCGTCCTCGTTGTTCCCCGTCGCCCGCCGTCAACGCCGCCACCGGCCCGACGGGGGGCGAACATCAAGCGTCGTCTCAGCATCCATCCGTGCGGCAAGACGGCTGCATCGCTACTCCATCGCTCACCTTAGCCGGCTCTTCGTCCCGAGCGATCCGCACTCCCTTGGAGGCTCGAGCTGTGCTCATCACGGCAAATGAACTCCTGCGCTACCGCCCCGTCAACGACGTCTACGAGGAGTGGCTCGACCGCGTCACCAAGCTCATCCGTGCCGCAGGGGGCTCTCCTGCGTCGTCCGCTCCGCTGCGCCGCACCCCGCCCTGCGCGGGCAATGAAGCTCCGGGGGCGTACCAACTGCCTCCTCTCCAAGAAGACGCCATGGCTCAAAGGCGCGTGGCCCCTGGGCGGAACCTGCTCCGCCAGATGCCAGCACAGCAAGAACGGAGCTCCCAAGAAGTCCCTCGCCCGCAAGGAGCTGTCCGGGCGCTCCCTGCTCCGGCACGACGCGACCCTGCTCTAGCTCCGGCACGCCAAGACCCCGCTCTGCTCCTAGCTGCAGCGTGTGGGGACCCTCAAGGCCAAGCTCTCCCTCAACCAAAGCCTCCCATAGCCACCGCAAGCTGCCGCGCCTACACCACCGAGCTACGCAGCGTCGCGTGGCCCGGCAAGTTCAAGCCAGACCTGCCTCCTCGCTACGACGGCACAACTGATCCCGCAGAGTTCCTCCAGCTCTATGAGCTGGGCATCGAGGCTGCCAGCAGGGATGAAAAGGTCATGGCGAACTGGTTCCCCATGGCGCTGAAGGAAGGAGCTCGCACCTGGCTCCTGAATCTGGCTCCGGGCACGATCTCCCCTGGGACCAGATGCGCACTCGCTTCATCGCCAACTTCCAAGGTACCCGCGACCGGCCGCCCGCCGTGAGCGACATGCGCCGCATAAAGCAGCAACCTGGGGAGACCCTACAAAAGTACATCCAGCACTTCAACAGTGCGCGCCTCAAGATCCCCAAGGTGTCCGAGGAAGCCATCATCTCGGCCTTCTCCGATGGCGTGCGTGATGTCAAGATGAAGGAGGAGCTGGCGATGCATGAAGACCTCTGCACCTCCCTGGAGCTGTTCAACTTGGCGACCAAGTGCGCCAGGGCTGAGGAGGGACGTCTCTCCCTCCTCGAGCTGCCTGCCGCGGACCCAGAAGAGAAGAAGCCCAAGGCCAAGGACGTGAAGCGCAAGGGGGTGCTGTACTCGCAGCAGAACCAGACACCAAGTGGGGCAAGCATCTACCCGAATCCTCCAGTGGCAGCAGGTACTGTGTGTACCACGACCTCCACACCCACAACACCAACGAATGCCAAGAACTCCGCGCCATGCGGGAAGGAAGGATTGGCCGTCACCCTGACCGTGCTGATCAGGGCTATGGCCGAGGAGGAGGAAGAAACCCAGGATGCTGGGAAGATCGCGGCCCGCGCCAGGGGTGTCGTGACCAACCTCGCGAGGACTGCTGGCAGGACCTGCCTGGCGAGGGGGACTGGAGGGATCAGCCTCGTGAGGATCGCCCTCAAGGCAACGCAGGCCTACCTCCGCTGCCGCCTCACCCAAGGAGGAACGAAGACTGCCATCAAGACGAGGGGGCTGGGGGCTTCCAAGAGCCACGCGCAATCACCTGCATCCTGAGCAGAGCTCAAGCCCCAGCCTCTCAACGTATCTTCAAGCAGTTTGCCCGCGAAGTGAATGCAGTCCTCCCCAAGCTCGAAGCAACGCGCCCCCTCAGGTGGTCGGCATGCGCCATCACGTTCAGCTCAGCAGACCAGCTCAAGTGCGCGGCCACGGCCGGAGTCCTCCCTATGATTTGCTCCCCAGTCATCAGCAACATGCTGGTCACCAGGACCCTCATCGACGGAGGGGCAGGGCTCAACGTCCTGTCCATGGAAACATTCAACAACCTCCAAGTGCCTATCGGATTTTGGGTTCCGGCAGACCCTTAAGGTTCGAACACTGGGGTGCGCACGGAAATCACGTCCTCTACCTCCCCATCTCGCAAAGATCTAAACTACCTAAAGATTCACACAAGAGACACAAGATTTATACTGGTTCGGGCCACCATTGTGGTGTAATACCCTACTCCAGTGTGTGGTGGATGGATTGCCTCTTGGGGCTGATGATGATGGACAATACAAGGAAGAACAGCCTCGCGAGGGTCTGTTCTTGGCTGGGGCGACGCACTGCTGGGAGGAGTTCCGTCGCCTTCTCTCTCTCTCTCTCTCTCTCTCTCTCTGCTTGCTAGTCGGAGCAACCAACTCTGCGAACCAACCTCTCTACTCTGTGTCCCTTCCTACGAAAACCGAACCCTTTGCTACGTGGGTGGCCGTCCCTATTTATAGGGGCCCTGGTCCTCTTCCCAAATATCGAGCGGGAAGGGAGCCAACAATGGCGGGCTAATTTGAAGGGGGACAGCAAGTACTCTTATCCTGACTAAAGGTGGTCTTCGCCTGCGAAAGACTCTGTGGTGACGTCGTGCTGGGCTCCATGGTGACCTCTGTCTCGTGGTCCGCTTGTTCCTAGTCTCGTTGCACCGAAATGGCAACCTTTGCCTGACGCCTCGGTACTCTGCGGCTGCGCTTGCCCCCTTTGCACCAAAGAGGAAAGAAGGACGTTGCGCGCGCTGGCGCCCGCCTGGCACCCTCGATTGTCATGGCTTGCGTCACGGGCACCTCACGAGGTACCCCGCCTTGATATCTCCGTCTCCTCGCGAGCCAGCCTGAGGAGGCTACGCCTGAGGATGCGCCGTGTCGTCCGCCTCGCGAGGCTTGGCCCCTCGCGAGGGTCTTGAGTCTTGTGCTGATGAAGATGGACCATGTTGGGCCTCCTTTGAGCCACGCGGCAGGCAGCAGGCAGGCAAGTCTGGGGACCCCCGTTCCCAGAACGCCGACAGTAGCCCCCAGGCCCGAGGCGCGCATGGACTTGGTCGTGCCGAGAGGCGAAAGGGCAAGGGCGAACCATCACGGGCCCTACCAGCCTACGGCCTTGGGCGCCGCGTGGCGGTTGACGGGATGTGGGCGACTCCACTTCCCCACGACGCCTTGGTGACCGCGCAAGGTGGACAAGTCCTTGCATGCAAATCGTGTCATGATTACCTGCGATCGTGGAGGCCGGCGGTTGGCCTTCGCCGGCTATAAGTACTATGCGGCGCGTGCCCTTCCAGTCCATCTCTCCTTGCTTTCTCCTCTGCCCCCAGTTCTTGCTTCGTCTTGGTGTGATGGCTCCATCGAGGAGGTACTCGGCTGCAGAGAAGGGGAAGGCCCTTCGGGGCGGTCCTGCCTCTCCCCCGCCCAAGCGCGGTCATGGGCACCCTCTACAGCACCCGGTGCCCGCCCCGGTAGCGTTTGGCAGTCATGGGGACGGCTCCCAGCGCGGCGGCGGGCGAGCCGCCATGGCCGAGGGACGTGCCTGGGTTGCGCGCTCCCCCAGGCCATGCTTCCGCGCTGTGCAGGCGCTGCCGGAGTTCGTCGTCTGGTCAGCGGAGCCGACCAGTGCCTGGCTCCCACTCCCTCACTTCCTCCTTGGTGAACTCCCGGCCGGCGCTCCCAGCGGCCTCTGGCTCCAGACGGAGGGCTGCTGCAGCAGGTCCTCGTGGGTCGCGCTGGAGGTCTCCGCCAGCGGGGGCTTGGCCTTAACTCGTGGCTGGCAGGCATTCGCCCGTGCTCGCGGCCTGGAGCGCTGGTGTACTCTGCACTTTAGGTTCGATGCCTACGCCACCCTCTATGTGAGGGTGTTTGGGGAAGATGGTCGCCGCGCGGGGTGTTGCCCTAAGGACGACGACCGCGTCCGGGGGCCCCGCTCTGATGGCGATGGAGGAGATAGCGCCCGCGCGGATGGCGGCGTCCGCGACTCCCCAAGCTTCGTCAGCTCTTCCTCAAGCGACTCCTCCAGCGGTGGCAGCAGCCCACCCCCGCACCGTCGAGCCTGCCTGGGAGGTGGTGGCTCGTCCGCCCGCCGCTGTGTCCTGGTGAAGCGCGAGAGGGAGTCCGCCTGGGGCCCGGAGGCAGCCCGTGTTTCCTCTGCGGGCCGGTGTAAGGAGGGCCGCGCCGGGCTCGTCCTTTCCTTTTCCTTTCGTTTCCTGTGTAAGACAAAACAGTTGCATGGAGCCCCGCTGGGGCGTGTCGGGAGTTATCACCATTTTAGCCATTACCTTGATCTTATATTTGCGCCTCTTAACCACACGCCTGTGCGTAGATAGTTTTCGGCCCCTGCCGAGGGGGGGCGACGGACCCAGGCCCTGTGTGCGCGTCACGGTGCCCGAGGCGCACGGATTAGAGGGGTGCTCCTGTAACGTGCCCGGGTCATGAAACCTTCCAGCGGCTACAGCAGAAACACTCATGAGGGCGTTTGAGTGCCACCCCTCGTCACCTAATCTAGTCTAGTCTTCAATGTCCGGAAACAAATGCAAGTGAACACGTCAACTGCGGAAAGCAAATGAAAAAGCCGCGTGCGGCACCTAATCTAGTCTTCAATGTCTTCTCACTAGCGCGGAGCTAAGTGCTATCACTGGGCGTGGGAGGGAGCCCCAGGGCCTGAGGCCGGCGCTTCTGAGACTCTGGGGCGTGTACAGTCCCACTCATTACGTTAGAGTGTCACGGGGCGGCGAGCTTCACAGGCATTGGCCTTCTTCACAGGCTCCGGGCCTTTCTTCTTAGAGGTAATCAACTTCACAGGCACTCGCCTTGCTTCACAGGCTCTGGGCCTTTCCAAAATGCGATAGCTTCACAAGCACTCGCCTTGCTTCACAGGCTCTGGGCCTTTCCAAAACGCGATAGCTTCACAGGCACTCGCCTTGCTTCACAGGCTCTGGGCCTTTCCGAAACGCGATAGCTTCACAGGCACTCGCCTTGCTTCAGAGGCTCTGGGCCTTTCCCAAACGCGGTAGCTTCACAGGCACTCGCCTTGCTTCACAGGCTCTGGGCCTTTTCAGGGGTAGAACCTCCGGAGGTGCTGGATGTTCCATGCATTCTGGACTGGCACTCCCTCCTGAGTCTCCAAGCACGCGGAGCCGGGCCTGGAAACATGAACAACCTTGAACGGGCCCTCCCACATGGGAGAGAGCTTGTGCAACCCCTCCCTGGAGAGAACCCGCCTGAGCACGAGGTCTCCTACCTCTAGAGTCCTGGGGAGGATTTTGCGGCCAGTGATATCGCCGCAGCGCCTGCTGATACCTCGTCGCTCGCAGCGCGGCCTCCCGGCGACGTTACTCCCTCGGCACGAGGTGCATCCCCCGCATGGCGTCCTGCTGCGCCTCGTCGAATGCCAAGACCCGTGCCGAGCGACGCCTGACCTCGTGAGGGAGGACTACTTCCGCTCCATAGACCAGGAAGAATGGGGTCTCCCCAGTGGGTTTGGTCACAGTGGTGCGGATGGACCACAACACGGACTGCAGCTCGTCGTACCATCCTTTGCCACAGGCCTCCAGCTTCTTCTTGAATGTTCTGGTCTTGAGGCCCCTCAGGACCTCCGCATTGGCTCGCTCGGCCTGGCCCTTGCTTCGGGGGTGCGCCACTGAGGTGTAGCATATCTGCGTTCCAAGGTTAGCACAGTATGTTTTGAAGAGATTACTGGTGAACTGCAAACCGTTGTCCGTGATGATGCGATTCGGCACCCCGAACCGGCTCACGATGCCCTTGATGAACTTGACTGCAGAGCCCGCAGGGATGGCGTGGACAGCCTCCACTTCAGCCCACTTGGTGAATTTGTCCACGGCAACGTAGAGGTAGCGATAGCCCCCTGGCGCCCGAGGAAACGGGCCCAAAATGTCCAGCCCCCAGGCCGCGAATGGCCACGAAAGGGGGATAGTCTGCAAGCCCCCTGTTGGCTGATGGATCTGCTTGGCGTGGAACTGGCAGGCTTCGCAAGCCTTTACCAATTCGATTGCGTCGTTGAGCGCGGTGGGCTAATAGGAACCGCTGCGGAATGCCTTGCCGACGACGGTCCGTGGTAATGAGTGGTGCCCGCAGTCTCCGCCGTGTATGTCCTCCAGTAGTTCCTTTCCTTGTTCCCTGGAGATGCAACACAGAAGTACATCGTTTGGTCGCTTTCGGTAGAGTTCTCCATCTCTGATGCAGTATGCTGTGGCCTGCCGCGCCACTCGCTCTGCTTCCTCCTCCCTCTCCGGCAAGGTCCCTTGCGTCAGGTAGCTCCGGAGCTCTGTGATCCAACAACCCTCCTAAGGTTCCATCGCCAGGAGTAGGCGCGCTCCTGAGGCCGGGCAATAGGTCGGAGCTCCCAAGGTAGGTGGCTGGGGGAGCTCCTCCAAGGGCTGAGCCGTGTTTGACAGTGACGGCAGAGCTGAGGGCTTGAAGAGCCGCTCCTCGAAAACGCCAGGCTCCTAGGGTAACCGCCTGGACGCGCGTTTGGTGATATCGTCGGCCTCCTGATTGGTGCCACGAGGCACATGCTGTAGTTCTAGCCCCCTGAACTGCTTTTCCATCCTGCGGACCTCTGCTAGGTAGGCCTCCATATGCTCGTCCTTCGGCTCATACACCTTGTTGGAGAAGTTGACTAGGAGCTGCGAGTCGCCCTTGACGGTGAGGCGTTTTATTCCCAGGGCTACTGCGGCCTTCAACCCGGCTATCAGTCCCTCATATTCTGCTATGTTGTTGGAGACCTTTTCACCCTGCTGGAAAGAGAGCTGTACAGCATAGTAGAGCTTATCCAGAGTGGGTGATACCAGCACTGCACCAGCCCCCGCGCCGTGCCTGGAGAATGACCCATCGAAGTACATGATCCAGCCTGCCGGCGCCTCCCTCCCCGGAGAGAGGGACCGATCCTCATTGTCCCTGAGACCTGGCGCCTCCGCCCATTCCGCCACGAAATCCGCCAATGATGCCCCTTTGATGACCCTGGTTGTGCTGAACTCGAGCTGAAACGCCTGCAGCTCTATGTTCCACTCGGCGACCCTGCCGGCTGAGTTAGGGATCCTAAGCACTCTCTCCAGGGGGTACGATGAGACGACTTTGATGGGATGAGCCTGGAAGTAGTGACGCAGCTTGCGCGAGGCTACCAGTAGCGCGAGGAGGAGCTTCTGAGGCATTGGGTACCGTGCCCTCGCGTCCCGCAACACCGTGCTAACAAAGTAGACTGGGTGCTCAACAAGGCCGAGAGCATCTGCGGTCGCGACGCCCTCGGGAGGTGAGGGCACCTCGCGAGATGAAGTGACCTCGGGAGGCGATCCATCCGGGCGTGCGGCCTCTCCCGCCTCCGGTACATTCTTCGATAGCTGCCCCTCCTCCACTGCGGTCGTGGCTTCCACAAGCTCTCCTTGTTCCCATTTTGCCTTGCCTCCGGCTGCCGCTGCAGTCTTGACCTGACGCTCCTCCCTAACCGCCACCAAGGCTGCGCTGGCGGAGTAAGGAGTGGCGGCGAGGTAAAGTAGCAGGGGCTCCCGAGGGCGCGGAGCCACCATGACTGGGGGACTAGTCAGGTACCTCTTGAGATCTTGAAACGCCTTATCTGCCTCTTCAGTCCATTCAAAGGGCCCCTTCTTCTTCATCAGCTGAAAGAAAGGCAGCGCTTGCTCTCCCAATTTGGAGATGAAGCGCCCTAGCGCGGTCACACGCCCAGTAAGCTTCTGCATCTCTCTAGGGGTCTTCGGTGGGCTCATGTCCTCGACCGCCTTGACCTTCTCGGGGTTGGCCTCGATGCCACGATGGGACACGAGGAACCCCAAAAGCTTGCCCGAGGGGACGCCAAACACACATTTCTCCGGGTTGAGCCGCAGGTTTACTGTGTCGAGGATTGCGAAGGTCTCCTCCAGGTCCTGTATCAGGTTCTTGGCCTCCCGAGACTTTACTACAATGTCATCTACGTAGGCCTCAACATTCTTTCCGAGTTGCGGGCCCAAGGTGATGTGCATCAGCCGCTGAAAGGTTGCTCCCGCGTTGCGCAGCCCGAACGGCATGCATGTATAGCAGTATACCCCGCACGGGGTCAAGAAAGTGGTCTTCTCGATGTCTTCTACCGCCATCTTGATCTGGTGATACCCGGAGAAGGCGTCCAAGAAGCATAGCAGGTCGCACTCCGCAGTGGAATCGACGATCTGGTCGATGCGGGGGAGCGGAAACGGATCTTGCGGGCATGCCTTGTTAAGGTTGGTGAAGTCGACACACATGCGCTCCTTCCCCCCTTTCTTGGGCACAACAACAGGGTTGGCCAACTAATCCGGGTATCGGACCTCGCGAATGACCCCAACGGCTTCTAGCTTGCGGGTCTCTTGAACAATGAAGGCCTGCTTCTCCATGGACTACCACATGGCCTTCTGCTTCACTGGGCGCACATTTGGGCACACGTTGAGGTGATGCTCAATGACACTCCAGGGGATCCCCGCCAGCTGACCAGGCTCCCAAGCAAATACATTCTTATGTGCGCACAAGAACTTGACCAAGGCCCCCTCCTGCTCAGGCTCAAGGTCGGCGACTATGGTGAAAGTGGCACTGGAGGACCCGTCCTCGTCCACGGGTATCTGCTTGGTGTCTGCCTTGTCTTGGGTGAACAACTGCTTCTTCTTGGCGGGCGCAGCCCCCTTGGGCTCAGGGGTCTCCGCGTTGACGGGCCGTGCTGACGCCACTGTCTTGAAGGCGAGTTCGAGTACTCGCAGGGCGTCCCCGGTGTCCCTGCGCATGGGGAGGGTACCGTTGCTCCCGGGCATCTTCATGAGGTTGTACGCCGGGTGCGTGGCGGCCATGAACTGGGCTAGTGCCGGGTAGCCGAGGATGGCATTGTAAGGGAGGCCGACGGGGGCGATGTCGAAGTCGACCGTCTCCGTGCAGAAATTGTCGTAGGTGCCGAAGGTTATCGGGAGCCGGATCTGTCCCAGGGAGTCGGATGATCCGCCTCCGACGCCCGAGAAAGATCGGCTGGGTCGCAGCCGCTCCTGGGGTATGCAGAAGAGGTTGAAAGTCTCGACCGAAAGCATGCTGAGGCCCGCTCTGCCGTCGATGAGGGTTCTGGTGACGGCCACCTAGCAGATGGTGGGGGTGCACAACAAGGGGAGCGCGCCTGAGCCGACCGGGTTGGTGGGGTGGTCCTCCGAGCTGAAGGTCAGATCGACCTCGCTCGCCGCCGGGTCTGGGGGAGCCCCCTGCCGTGCGGAAGCGGTGATAACCCGGCGGGCAAAAGGCTTGACGTGGCGACCCGCGGGCGGCGCCTCCGAGCCGCCCAGGAGGGCCGCAACGACCGGAGGCGTCGGTGTCGCAGTGCAGTTACTCTATCGCGCAGGAGGATGCTGGGGTGGTGCTTGCAGCTCGCCCGTCGCCGGGCCGGTGGCGGCGTTGACGGCGGGCGACGGGGAACGATGAGGACGCCCACCGACGGGGGCCGTCTGGGCGACGCGAGAAGCGATGGCGGCCCGGCGCTCGGCGTGGGCCCGACGAACGTCGTACATGGATGCGGCGGTCGGAGGAGAACGGAGTGGCGGAAGACGGATTCCGGCGCACCCCTACCTGGCGCGCCAAATGTCGGATTTTGGGTTCCGGCAGACCCTTAAGGTTCGAACACTGGGGTGCGCGCGGAAATCACGTCCTCTACCTCCCCGTCTCGCAAAGATCTAAACTACCTAAAGATTCACACAAGAGACACAAGATTTATACTGGTTCGGGCCACCATTGTGGTGTAATACCCTACTCTAGTGTGTGGTGGATGGATTGCCTCTTGGGGCTGATGATGATGGACAATACAAGGAAGAACAGCCTCGCGAGGGTCTGTTCTTGGCTGGGGCGACGAACTGCTGGGAGGAGTTCCATCGCCTTCTCTCTCTCTCTCTCTCTCTCTCTCTCTCTCTCTGCTTGCTAGTCGTAGCAACCAACTCTGCGAACCAACCTCTCTACTCTGTGTCCCTTCCTACGAAAACCGAACCCTTTGCTACATGGGTGGCCGTCCCTATTTATAGGGGCCCTGGTCCTCTTCCCAAATATCGAGCTGGAAGGGAGCCAACAATGGCGGGCTAATTTGAAGGGGGACAGCAAGTACTCTTATCCTGACTAAAGGTGGTCTTCGCCTGCGAAAGACTCTGCGGTGACGCCGTGCTGGGCTCCATGGTGACCTCCGTCTCGTAGTCCGCTTGGTCCTGGTCTCGTTGCACCAAAATGGCAACCTTTTCCTGACGCCTCGGTACTCCGCGGTTGTGCTTGCCCCCTTTGCACCAAAGTGGAAAGAAGGACGCTGCGCGCGCTGGCGCCCGCCTGGCACCCTCAATCGTCATGGCTTGCGTCACGGGCACCTCGCAAGGTACCCCACCTTGATATCTCCGTCTCCACGCGAGCCAGCTTGAGGAGGCTGCGCCTGAGGATGCGCCGTGTCGTCCGCCTCGCGAGGCTTGGCCCCTCGCGAGGGTCTTGAGTCTTGTGCTGATGAAGATGGGCCATGCCGGGCCTCCGTTGAGCCATGCCGCAGGCCGCAGGCAGGCAAGTCTGGGGACCCCCGTTCCCAGAACACTGACAGTGCCCTATGACCAGCTTTAGCCAACCTAGCCTTTCTCCGGAGTCACCGACGGTTCCATAGTCCGGATTGGGCAGGTCCGCCTCCCTGTCACCTTCGGGGCCCGCAGCAACTAAGGCACCGAGCTCATCGACTTCGACATCGCCCACATCCGCCTGCCGTACAACGGCATCCTCGGGTACCCAGCGCTGGCCAAGTTCATGGCCGTGACTCACCACGGCTACAACGTCCTCAAGATGCCAGGAAGTGGCGGCGTCATCACGGTGCCCTGTGAAGAGAAGGATGCAGTGTGTTCCCTGGAGCGAGCCTATCAGGCCGCGTCGCTATTAGACCCAGATCGCGGAAGCAGGAGGCTTCCTGAGGCCACCCCCAAGAAGAAGAAGACGTCGTCAGGCTTAGCCCCTCAGGAGGCAGGCCCTTCAGGGCCCGTGTCTGCCCAGGGGGACCCCCCCTTCCATCGCATAGGAAAGCGTGCCCGGTGCCCTCCTCAGGCAGGGCTCAGGGCTCTCACTTGGAGGGCCACTGACCTAGCCAGGGTCACAAGGGAGGCGCTTGGGCACCATGTGGAGGCGTGCTTCTAAGCACGTTTCCCTCGAGAAGGAGCCAGGCAAGGAAGGTCAGACCAGCCGGAGTTCGTTGACAAGGCCATTCAAGAACTACATGAGTCAGGGATCATGAGAGGCTGCCGCCGTCTACCAGCTATGGCCCCACATCCAGGCGAGGATGGTGGGCTGCGCGTCTGCGTCGACGTACCAGGGCTCAATCAGATCGCAACGATGGAGCGTCTCTGGCCCTCGCAAGTGGGGCGCTGCGGGGGTCCACCCCACAGCTATGTTCGCATGCCTTACGGCCTGCCGAGCATGGCTGGGGCTTACCAGCGCCCCATGAGGGGCATCATGGAGCCTCAGGAAGACAGGCGTTCCGTGGCCCTGGCGTAGATGAAGAGAGCTTGCGAGGAGCCACCAGTGCCTCCAGAGCCTCCCGAGGCCCCGGGGCCTGGGGGCTCATGAGGATCGGCTTCCGCAGCCCACCGAGTCTGCTGCACCAACGCCACTTCGCTGACGACATCCTCAGGTGACATCTTTCAAGCTTCATTCCCAGTTGGGAGCGCCCTCCCAGGGTTGCATCACTCCCAGGCCACGTGGGTCCGTCCCTGCGGCATGTATCCCCTTTTATTTTTCAGTCGTTAGTTTGCCTTGTTGGGGGCGCCCCTTAGGCTGCATCATCCCCAAGCCGCTCGGGCTAGGCCCAGCGGCGTGTATCTCCCTCGCGTTTATTTCCAACTATGCATTCACCTATCACGGTTGATTGCTTGATGCCTGTCCGCGGCATCCCTTCTTCTCCATGTCGGCCACTTGCACGTTAAAGGGGGGGTGCCTGAGCATCGCGACTCAGGGCTCTTACTGGCTCTCCAGCCCTCACCCTCTGGCCTTGTCAACGGCATCGCGACCTGGTATACTAGCGACGGCTGAGACAAGCTCGAGGGCCGGGACCCGAGGACGTAGAGTACCGGCATCTAACCAAATTTTGCAGGGACACATCTCAAGATACGGCCCAGTGCCAGGCGCAACCCGCCTAGAGGTAGGGCCTCGTGAGTCCCGCGCTGGCTCACGGGTGCCCAGATACACCTCACCTAGCCCTACCGTGCCGGCCACGTGTCAGGGCGGGGCTGTACAAACCCCGGGGGCTCCTCCGGAGGGGGGCCCCCTCCCACGTACCAGTGGAAGCACCATGCTCCGCGCTGGCTGACGACACTGCCGAGGAGCGGCTATGCCCGTACACATACGGAAGCGCTATGCTCCACGCTGGTGATAAACAACTGAGGGTGGCCTCCGGGCCGCATTAACCTCAGGGAGCCCAGAGCTCAGTGGCTAGCCTCATCGCAACGCCTCCCCTCGGGAGTGCCGCGCGAGGGGGCTAAGCACGGGGGCTACGACTGGGTCACGCCCAGATGTACGCCGCCCAGCCAGGCCCCTCGGGCCTGGTTCGTCATGCGTCTCTCCCTGAGCGGAGCCAAGGTATGAAGGTCGTTTGAGCGTCAAGGGGGACCCCTGAGCATCGCGACTCAGGGGCCTAACTGGTCCCGTAGCCCCTCACTCCTTAGTTCCGAAAGGCTATGCTGGGTGAGGTACGCGCGGGGTCGGGCTCTGCAAACGTAGAACGGTAGCCCAGCTTACATCTCGCCTCAGCATCCGCTGTTTGCGCGTCAAGGGGGACTCCTGAGCATCGCGAATCAGGAGCCTAACTGGCTCCGTAGCCCCTCACTCCTTAGTTCCGAAAGGCTATGCTGGGTGAGGTACGCGCGGAGTCGGGCTCTGCAGACGTAGAACGGAAGATACACCTACATCACGCATCCCTACTTGTTGTTCACGCGCCAAGGGGGACTCCTGAGCATCGCGACTCAGGAACCTAACTTGTCACGTAGCCCCTCACTCCTTTGGTTCCATCCTGGTTTCTGGTCGGCGCTAATGCTGGGTGAGGCACGCGCGGGGCCGGGCTCTGCCGGCGTAGAACACAAGCAAGTAGGGAAGAAAAGCATAAAATTCAAGGAACTTAAAAGCAAATATTACAACCCATATTGTCGTCTCTGTACCAAACGCAAGTTTAAATGCCTCCCCGAGGCGTGATGCATGTGCAGGAATTGAAAGAAGAACAGGGATGGAATGGAGTCACTTGTCGGCGGTGAAGCTGTGTGGAGTGGCTTCGCCTCGTGGAGCAGCAGGGCCGGCAGCGCCTTGCTTTGGCCTGGTGCTGAAGGCCCGGAACTTCCCCAGCAGCGCCTCCGCGCGCCCCTTCACGGCTTCGACAGCGGCGGCAGCACCCTCGCTGCTCACCGATTCCAGCAGGCCGTCGAGGTCGGCGTTGGGATCGCGAAGGTAGATGTGGGCGAAGACCCGCGTCAGCGCAGCAGAAGACATGACGCGCGCCTCGGCCTCGGCCATGGGGCCGATGCCAAGGGCAAGATCCCCAAGGGCCTTAACCAGGAAGGGAAGCAGCTTGGCGGGGCCGTCCCCGTCACCGGCTAGCGGGCTGTCCAGGCCGCTCTCGTAAAGCATCTTCATTGAAGCGCGGGCATCTTTCTCCATGTCCGCGAAGGCCACGCGATCCTCGGCAAGAACCTTGGCCTTGCTCTCCAGCTCGACCCTCGTCGCCTCCAGCTCCTCCCCCAGTGCACTTAGGCGGTCGCGGCGCTTCTTGAGCTTGGCCTCCCGGCCCTCGATGGACGCCTCGCGAGCCTTCATGCCTTCTTCTTGTTCCTGGCGAAGACGAACCTCCTTCGCGAGCTGGTCCCGCAGGCCTTACAGCTCGTCCTCCAGCGCCTTGCAACGACCGCGGACTTCGGCCACCTCTCCCAGGGCCGCGTCTCGGGCAGCCTTCGCCTCGAAGGTGGCCTCCCTCTCTCCGTCACAGGCCGTTGAGGCCTGAACCAACGCCGCCCGAATCGAAGCATCAGAGCGAATCCACCCCGAAGCCAGTTCCAGGCGCCCGGCCACCAAGCGAGGGTCGGCGCCGAGAAGATTGTGCCGCAGCCGATCCAGTTCAGCAACAACACGCTCCAGGATGGAAGAAGAAGGCGGAGAAACATCGGTGCGCTCCAAGACAGGAGGAGTTGGGGAAGCAACGGTCGTTGGAACGGGAGGAGAAAGTAGCGGCGGCGAGGCCGCAGTGTCCCGAGGCGGAGTCCGCTGCGCCTCCACAGCCGTAGCAGCGGCGCCAGACGAGGGCACCTCAGGAGTCGTTCGAGCCATGGGGGCTGGGCTCGCCCCAGCCAGCTCAGCCAAGCCTCGCAAGGATGAGCGGGCAGGAGAGGCCCGCGCTTCACGATCTCCCTCCCCTGCAGGCGAAGGCGTCGCCGCAGATGGGGCCTCGGGGGCTCCCTTCGACTTCTTTGCCATGGGCCCCAGCCTATTCAAGAGAAGCAATCATCAAGCCTCGTCGGCGGAATGAGAAACAAAAGATCAAGGATCAAGCACTTACGAGTCGTTGCCAGAAAGCTCTAGCTGCCTCCGGCCATACTTGAAGCCTGAGAGCCGGCTGGAGGGGTCGACCTCAGAAGCAGAAGGCGCGTCCACAGTTCGCCCCGGAGTCAGGACGGACCCGCGGGGGATCGACCTGGTCTTGCCCCTCTTCGGGATCAAGGGCGAGCTCCCGCTACCCAGCACATCATCGTCATCATCATCATCATCGCTCAGCGAAAGGTGGAGAGTACGGGACCTGCGCCGGGGGAGGGGAGCCCTCGACTCTCCATCGGTCGCCCCAGAGTCGGGCCCCTCTCCCCGCTCCACTTCCTCCTCCTAATTGCTGGAGTCGCCAGAGGGCACATCCACCGGTCCTTCGGAAGCCGCCATGGGCACGAGCCCGTCCCCGTTAAAAACGGGCATGGACTCCACCACCTGCTCCCAGTCGTCGCGAAGGAACAAGGGCTTGGGAGCGCCCTCCAACCATGCCACCTTGCCCCCGACCAGAGATTGGAGAACCGCGGTCACATCCTCTTCGCCCACAGCCGCGGGGCTCGGATGAGGCCTCCACATTGGAGGAGAGTACTGCCGGAGTGGAGCTAGTTGGTGCTCCAAGAACTCCCTCAGCGGCAACGCACCGGTCAACTTCGCCGCCGCCATGCTGGCCGGCCTCAAGTCCGCGTCCATCTTCTCCAGCACCAGTTTTGCGCGAGGGTCCGTGAGCTCCACTCGGCCCCAGTCGCCGGAGCTCGCGGGTGGCTCCGCGGGCAAGATCATCCTAGGATGGACGCGCCCGGCATCCACCAAGACCCACTTGCTCCTGAAGCCCTCAATCCTCTTCCCGGGATTCGAGATGGCAATGGTGCCGCCATACGCGACGAAGCCCGCGCACGCGGAAGGAGAGCCGCGAGTGACCCGGAGGGAGAAGTAGTGGCGCAGCAAGGCCACCGAAGGCTGCACCCCTACGTGGGTCTCGCAGTAGTAAGCGAAGATCGCCAGAAGAAGGACAGAGTTGGGCTGGAGATGCAGAGCCTGCAAGTTGTAGTGGCGGAGGACAGAGAAGAAGAACTCGGAGAAGGGAGGCACCAGGGCCGCAGCAATGGAGCTTACAAAGAGAGGATAAAAGTTGCTCCCGTGGCCCTCAGGGGTGGCGGAGCCGGCCTTGAACACCTTCGTCCCATTGATGCCCTGCGCCGCCGCCATCTGCGCAGCCGGGCAAGGCCGGCCTTGGACACATTTGGCGAGTCCAGAGCAGGAGAATACCAAGCTTCGGCCGGAGGCTGGCGAAGCGCCATGGCTTCCTAGGTCATGCAGCCAGACTAGATCTGGAAGTTTGGAGGAAGAAAGGGAAGGCGCAAGAAAGGGGATCCGAGCAACGACCGGAGAAAGCAAAAGGCGAAGTCTGGGCAGATGCCGCTCCTTTATCAACCTGCGCGGTTGCTGAAGCACTTGCGTCCAATCAACTGCCACGCGGCACCCAAGGCCGCAGGCTGTTAGGGCCCGCGGCGCTTCGCCCTTGCCCTTTCGCCTCTCGGCATGGCCAAGTCCATGCGCGCCTTGGGCCCGGGGGCTACTGTCGGCGTTCTGGGAACGGGGGTCCCCAGACTTGCCTGCCTGCGGCCTGCGGCGTGGCTCAAAGGAGGCCCAGCATGGCCCATCTTCATCAACATAAGACTCAAGACCCTCGCGAGGGGCCATGCTTCGCGGGGTGGACGACACGGTGCATCCTCGAGCGCAGCCTCCTCAGGCTGGCTCGCAAGGAGGCGGGGAAATCGAGGCGGGGTACCTCGCGAGGTGCCCATGACGCTAGCCATGAAGATCGAGGGTGTGAGGCGGGCGCCAGTGCGCGCAGCGTCCTTCTTTCCTCTTTGGTGCAAAGGGGGCAAGCGCAGCCGCGGAGTACCGAGCCATCAGGCAAAGGTTGCCATTTTGGTGCAACGAGACCAAGACCAGGCGGACTACGAGACGGAGGTCACCATGGAGCCCAGCACGGCGTCACCACAAAGCCTTTGGCAGGCAAAGACCAACTTTAGTCAGGATAAGTGTACTAGATGTTCCCCTTCGAATTGGCCAATTGTTGGCGCCCTTCCCGCTCAATATTTGGGAAGAGGACCAGGGCCTCTATAAATAGGACCAGCCACCCACATAGCAAACAGACGGTCGACAAGTGAGAGCAAAGCAGAGAGAGTGAGTGAGAGAGAGAGAGAGGTGACTGAACTCCTCCTAGCAGTTCATCACCCCAGCGAAGAACAGACCCTCGCGAGGCTGTTCTTCCTTGTATTGTTCATCATCACCAGCCCCAGGAGGCAATCCACCAACCACACACTGGAGTAGGGTATTACACCACAACGGTGGCCTGAACCATTATAAACCTTGTGTCTCTTGTGTAGTTCTTTTAGTAGTTTAGATCTTAGTGAGACAGGGACGTGGAAGGCGTAATCTCCGCGCGCACCCCAGTGTTCGAACCTTAAGGGTCTGCCGGAACCCGTGATCCGACAGTCATGGTCATCATCACCATTCTTTTCTTGGCCCCCGTGTTGTTTCTAATCGGAATACCGACAAATGGTATGTGATATGTAAATTCTAAACTTCTAGCAACCCTATTGCTTTGAAGTTATTGGTCTGTAGTTTCATGCTACGTCTATGGATTATTGAATCATCATTCGAACATTGATCGTGCTACCTAGCCCATATTTCGGGTGCACATTTCAACCAATGTTTAACCGTGTATGTTTTCCTCGAGCATACATCATTAAGTCATGTGATCTAGCTTATGTTATCTCCTTGTTCACATAGTTGTGGAAATCCATCTTTTTCGAAATCTCAATGGATTGTCGCTGAGTCAATCAGTCACCTCCTCACCTCTCCTTGATTTAATGGTGAACCCTTGTTCGGAACTCGCTTCCATAGTTCATTTCCCGAGAACCTTACAGTGTCATCTCGACAATTTTTGTTGCATCTTTCTTCTCAGGCATCCTAAGTCTGAGTTATCCTGACACCAATCAGATCTGAATCTCGGTCAGATATGATGGTTGGAACATATCTCCAGGAGTTATAACATCTTTATATGACCCGGTAAGGTGATGTCATGCCTAGCACACCTGGCCGGAGGACTTATAGTTATAGTTCATCCTTTTTAGCAAGGTTATCCATTCTTCCCTGAGGAAATTGTAAGGCTTAGTCTACAAGATGTTCCTGATGGATCCTTTGAGTATCCACATTCTGACCTTTGCCTGTTGACCATGTCCATGCTATCTCAAAGCATGTCTGTGGTACTCCGATTTTCAATAAGAGCATTTTAAGCACAATGCTAAATTCTCTTTATCAATTATCCAAACACCGTTGTATGGGTAATGTCATGAAATTTCTCTCCCCTTTCCTAAAGGGTTTTCTACATTATATCCTTTCATGGCTATCATGCTCTGTTTGTCCTTGGGAAGGATATACCCCCTGAAATTTGTGTTTAAACACATTTCCCTTTCCATTGTTCTGTTTAATATGAAGATCACCTTTTCCTTTCCATTATTTTGTTTAACCTTCTTCAGGTTTATATGATCTAAGCAGTAATAAGTCACTGCTTTTGTAAGCACTTCGGTGTACAAATCTGTCAGTAAGAACCTGTTACCATTGTTGATGACATTCCAGTAACTACAGATGGACGAGAACTTTGCCTATTGGTCCGCCTCGTACAACAAGCAGGAAAATGGTTCTCTTCGTCCCTCGCCCTTCGTACCGATGTTGTTGCCGATAAATGATAGGCTATCCTCTGACATGCCCTGCTTACATGACGGTGCAAGCCGTCACCGCCCTTCCTACTTTTAACCCACATGGTGGGCCCATAACCCATAGGTCCACAGGATCGAAACCTGACTCTCTTGTACGCCCTAGTTTCTAAAAGTTATTCCTCACGTTTGGCTTCATATGTAATTCATGAGCCCCCTTCCAAGAGATCATCAATTCTGGTATCCGACATAATAATTATTCCCGTTGCGCTAAAACCCTTGCACACTTTGTTTGAGCCAATGAACGATTGCCTATCCGCTTGAAATTTATAATTGCGCCTTTCTACCATGCTCTCGGTGACTTTCTTGAATTTCAACTCAAGAGATGTTCACTAAGATAGCCCCCAAGTACCTAATGTGTGTGGAGCTATGTCCTTCCCGAGTCTTCCCCCCCTTATCTTTTCTGTAAGTACGATGGAGATCCCGAAGAAACGAACGACAACTTCATCATGAGGCATTGATGCAGACAAATGAAGATGTCAATGTAACGGATCGACTTCTTCGAGAGGAGCAACCAAGACCGACAATACTCGTTAGAATTTCGTAACCAAATCCCTTCCCCTAGCGCCCCCTCTTAAATCTCGGGACGAGATTTCTTGTAGTGGAGGAGATTTGTAACACCACGAGAATCATGCTACAGTAATACCCCCTAATGGTGGGCATGTCATCATGATTACTATGCACGTTGCCACTTAATAAAAATCAAAGTCGAATTCAAATTTAAATTTCAAGTCAAAATAATATTTCTTTAAATGGTAAAACAAAAAAATGTTCGTTGGGTTGAAAATAATCACTGTATAATTTACATGTATAAACAAACATTATTTGAGTTGTTAAAATGCCCCTAAAGTATTTAAAACAGACCCAATAGCACCTGTTCAACACATTTAAATTCAAACCGAAATCAAATAAATTGTGAATTCCCTCATTACTTTTTGTGCAACCCTAGAATATTTCATATCATTTTTGTGCAAAGTTTCATAATTAAAAAAATTCATTTGATCACTAAACTATTTAGAAAAACAATAGCAAAATTGGAAAATAGAAAAAATATAAAGAAATAGAAAAGAAAAGGAGAAATCCCCCCTGTTCACTTAAGCCCAGCACTAACACTGTACAAGGCCCAGCCCAGCTGGCTGGCCTTTTCCCCTACCTCTCGCTGGGGAGAGGCAGAGCCGTGCATGCCGGCCATCTGCACCCTCCCTCGGCCTACGAAGGCGTCTCCCAGAAACCCTAGCTCGCCCTCGTTCATTCCCCCCTCGATCCCCATCGCCTCCCTCTCCTCTGGCTTGATTTTGAGCTCGTAGGCTCCTGCGGTCACCGCAGCCTTGCCGTCGTTGACGCGTCCACCGGCCTCTCCGGCATCTGAGAGCACATCCTGGAGGTTTGCCGCGCTCTACCGCGTCCGTTTAGGGCATTGGAACGAGGCGGGGAGCTGCGTAGCCAACGCGGTCTTCGTCTTCTTCGTCCGGCCGTCGCCGTCTTGCCATCACCACCGCATCTCCGTTCCACCCCGACCCTCCCCGGGCATGCCAATGGATTCATGGTGAGCTTCTCCTCCGGATCTCCCTTTACTTCGCCTCGATTCGTCCCTGCTTGCCATCCCCGAGCCCATCTGAGCTCGCGTGTACGTGTACATATGTGCGTGTGTGCCGCCTGACGCCGCACACGCTCCCGCTGCGTCTTGAGCCACCCCATGCATACCTCGTCCACGCGCGGCACGCGCGCTCGCGCCCCTGGTCGTTCCTTGGCCGCGCCCCGCGCCGGTGCCGCCCAAGCTTTGGCCGGCCGCTGCGCCTTTGCTTGCGTCGCCGCGGCCGCGCGCTGCTCTGCGTACTGCTGCCTGCGGCGCTGCCACTGCCGCTGCTTTGTGCCGCTACTGCCGCTGCTTCATGCTGTAGCTCCTGCTGCTCAAGCCGCCGCTGCATAGTGCCATCACTTGGTGCTGCCACCGTTGCACTGTTGTTGCTTGCTGACCATTGCCGCCATGGCCATGTGTTCGAGCGAGCATATCCAGTGGCCGGCTGGTTCTATGGATGAGGCCGGCCCAGATTAGTTAGAGGAGTAATTCCCTTTATTACTAACACACATATGTTTTGAGTCTATTACATGTGGCTCCAATAGGTAAATTGTTTAAGTAAAATAATGTTAACACATGTTACACTTACAAGTGGGCCCATTGACCCTGTTGACTAGTGAATAATTGACCTAGTCAACAGTCAACCAAACCCCCTGCCCCTACCTGTCATACACGGGCTGGCACTACACTAGGTGACAAAAGTATTTTACTGTTTTAAATTTGAATTAATAAAAAATCCAGAGAATTGTTAAAACTTTGAAAAATCATATAAAATAATCCGTAACTCGGATGAAAATACTTTGTACATGAAAGTTGCTTAGAACGACGAGACGAATCCGGATATGCAGCCCGTTCGTCCGCCATGCAGCCCTAGCATAGCGAACACGCAACTTTTCCCCTCCGATTCATCTGTCCGAAAACGCGAAACACCGGGAATACTTTCCCAGATGTTTTCCCCCTTCACCGGTACCACCTCGTACCGCGTTAGGGCAGACCTACCATCACGCTTTGTCATGTCATGCATCGTCATGCATTTGTTTGCATTATATTTATTGTTTCTTCCCCCTCTTCTCTCGCTAGACACCGAGACCGACGCCGCTGTTACCCAGGACGACTACGGTGTTGACGAGCCCTCTCTCTTGACAGAGCAACCAGGCAAGCCCCCCCGTTGATCACCAGATATCGCCTACTCTTCTCTCTACTGCTTGCATTAGAGTAGTGTAGCATGTTACTGCTTTCATTTAATCCTATACTGCTGCATAGCCTGTCCTTGCTACTACTGTTGTTACCTTTACCTGCTATCGTACTGCTTAGTATAGGATGCTAGTGTTCCATCAGTGGCCCTACACTCTTGTCTGTCTGCCATGCTATACTATTGGCCCGTGATCACTTCGGGAGGTGATCACGAGCATATACTATATACTTTACACTGTTACATTACCGGTGATACTGTTTGGAGATGGGGGCTGAAGGGGCAGGTGGCTCCATCACGGTAGAGGTGGGCCTGGGTTCCCGATGGCCCCGACTGTTACTTTGAGGCGAAGCGACAGGACAGGTTGAGACCACCTAGGAGAGAGGTGGGCCTGGCCCTGGTCGGCATCCGCGGATACTTAACACGTTTAACGAGATATTGGTATTTGATCTGAGTCTAGCCACTGGCCTATACGCACTAACCATCTACGCGGGGACAGTTATGGGCACTCGACGTCGTGGTATCAGCCGAAGCCCTCGTGACGTCAGCGACTGAGCGGCACGCGCCGGATTGGACTGGAACGCCTGCTAGGCTAGGTCTACTTCCGGCCGCGTTCGCAACGTGCAGGTGTGCAAAGGGCGATGGGCGCAGACACCTGTGCCATAGGATTTAGACCGGCGTGCTGACCTCTCTGTTGTGCCTAGGTAGGGCTGCGACGTGTTGACCTTCCGAGGCCGGGCATGACCCAGAAAAGTGTGTCCGGCCAAATGGGATCGAGCGTGTTGGGTTATGTGGTGCACCCCTACAGGGAAGTTAATCTATTCGAATAGCCGTGTTCTTCGGTAACAGGACGACTTGGAGTTGTACCTTGACCTTATGACAACTAGAACTGGATACTTAATAAAACACACCCTTCCAAGCGCCAGATACAACTGGCGATCTCTCTCTCACAGGGCGACGAGGGGAGGATCATCGGTTAGGATTATGCATTGCAATGCTACTTGGTGAACTTACCATCTACTCTCTTCTCCTGCTGCAAGATGGAGGTGGCCAGAAGCATAGTCTATGATAGGACTAGCTATCCTGCTTTTATTACGACATTCTGAAGTTCAGTCCACATATGATATCCTTAATCCAATTGATACCAATGCATACATATGTAGTGTAGCTCCTTGCTTGCAAGTACTTTGGATGAGTACTCACGGTTGCTTTGCTCCCTCTTTTCCCCCTTTCTATACCCGATTGCTGCGACCAGACGTTGGAGCCTAGGAGCCAGACACCACTGTCGACAACGACTACTACTACTCGGGAGGTGCCTACTACTATGTGCAGCCCGCTGACGGCGGCCATGAGTAGTTTAGGAGGATCCCAGGCGGGAGGCCTGCGCCTCTTTCGATCTGTATCCCAGTTTGTGCTAGCCTTCTTAAGGCGAACTTGTTTAACTTATGTTTGTACTCAGATATTGTTGCTTCCGCTGGCTCGTCTATGATCGAGCTCTTGTATTCGAGCCCTCGAGGCCCCTGGCTTTTAATATGATGCTTGTATGACTTATTTTATTTGTAGAGTTGTGTTGTGATATCTTCCCGTGCGTCCCTGATCTTGATCGTACACGTTTGCATGTATGATTAGTGTACGATTGAATCGGGGGCGTCACAAGTTAGATGTTCCTGCCCTTTTCAACTCGGCTGTGACGATCATATTTTCTTTGAAACAAGGAAAATGGCTTGCCATTCGTTTAATTTAGAGTGAAATATTGTAACAAATCCCAACCAAGGGAAATAACATCACTCTCGCCGGGTGCTTGAGCTCACTGTGAATTATAGAAGCCAGGTGATTAGCCCCCACCAGCACCCACAAACTTATTTTGAACTAGCACATCAAATGGGCTGTAAATTTTCATAGGAAAGGTTGCATGACCATGACAGATTTGGATTCTGACATTTGGGACCCGCGAGGAAATATCCTATCCAAGGTGGTGTCGACTTACTAGCCAGTCAACAAACGATTCTGCCTACTAGCCGTTGGATTGACATCCAACATCTGTCGTGTATCTTCTATCTCTTGTCTTCTTCTTCCTCCAGCCGCCCAAACCAAACCACCCCTTCGGCTCCACCTGCTCCCGCCTCCCATGTCTGGCCGTGCCTCTGCCGCCCTACCGTACGTACCCTCCAAGGTTGGCCATTCCCTCCCTCTATTCCCCCACACGTCCTGTTATTCTCCGGCGACGTCAGCCCCAACACACACCCGTGCCCGAACCAGTCAACCCTCATACTCCCCTTCGCCTGCGACTGGACCGGTGCATCTTCAATGGCTCCTATTCATTCTGTCTGAGGCCTCACCGTCGTCCTCCGCCTTGTGGCCTTGGTTCGCTCGCCGTGCGCGGTGCGCCGCCCTCTTGCGTTGTCAACGTCATCAACAACCGAGAGGAACAAGGAGATGACTGTACGTGTAGAGGATGACAGTAGGGACCCACCAGCGTCATGGCAGTACGCAAGAAAGTGCCTCTACAGTACAAGCCTAAAAATATGGTTCCTCCTAATGGTTGGACATCTGGGGCTCACGCCATTGTCAACGTAGTCAATAAACGGGAGAATTACACTATGAGCGGCTGACACCAGGGACCCAGCAAGTCACGCATTTTTTTGAGGAACAAGTAGTTGTTATTTATACTAGTTTTAGCAACACATCAGGGTAACAACGGGGCTGTGCGGGGGCTGTGGCCCGTCTAGCCAGGGTTTTATTTATGTTTACCACATCATGAGCCCAGTCGTGTTTTTTTTCTTGCTGAAAATGGCTAGCCCAGTTCTAATTTTTTTAAAGAAATACCCAAACAAGGCCTACTTGCTTTATCGGCCCTACTGGGCTGCAAATCTTTCAAGACGAGGAGAGTTTCATTCGGTTTGCCCAGAAATGGGCTGTACATTTTTAAAAAACATCAAACCTGGAATTAGTTTCATTTTTTTCATTACAAGATCTTAAATTCCATTGATTTTTATGCGTGGACAATTATTTGGATTTTATATTTATATAAATTATTTTTCAAAATAGTTTGAATGTGAATCGATATTTTTGGATTAAAAACAGTTGACCGCACCGAAATATGCAAAATTTCATATACTTTTTAACCGTGGCCACAATATGGGGTGTAATGCTAACAAAAAGAAGATGGGCTCCAAAAAAATTCTTAAGAATTAGCAAATGGGTTGTACATTATTAGAAATAATGGCAGATGGGTTGTATGCTGTTTTCCACAGATTTGAGGCTCACTTGTGCACCTACTACAGGTTGACGCGTATCCTTTCATAAAAAAAGGTTGACGCACACGCAACGCCTTGTCAACTTAGTCAACACACGAGAGCAATGACTGTTGGATGTCCTTCCAACGGCCGTCTTGCTTCTTCAATCTATGCTCTTCATGCTCCAGCCGCTCAACCAAGCGCCAGCGGGACTGCCTGCTCCCTCCTCCCACGGCCGACTATGCTGCCGCGCAGGCCTCACGGCCCCACCGTACTCCCATCGCTGGCCTAGCCATCCCTCTACTCACCAACACATGCTGTTATTCTCCGGCGAAGGCAAACGAACCAGTAAACCCTCGTACTCCTCCGCATGGGAAACAACTGTCCAGTATTCCCTGGCTCCGTGTCATTCCCTTCCTAGGCCTCGCCGTCGTCCACCGCCCTGGTGCTCTCGGCGCGGCCTGGTCAACGTGGTCAATGAACGACATCCATCGGAAGTGGACCGTACATGGAGAGGCTGATAGCTGGGTCCACGGCCGCATGCAAGGAAATGCCTCCTTATTACGCGCAAAATAATGATTCCTCCACCTGACAGTTAGGACCCATAGGAAGGGCCTCTGTATTTCGCGAAAAAAATGTTCCCCCCACTGACAGGTTGGACCCACCAGCTATATCTTCACACGCAAGGAAGTGCCTCCTTATTACGCCCAAAAAATGAATACCCCCCTGCTAGCTGGGACCCACCATATTGTTGGGCTGACTTGTGGGTCTACTAAGTTGACGGGGATGGACGCTTTGTCAACTGAGTCAATACTCCAGTGACCGTATGATGTCCATCCAACGTCCATAGTGCTTCTTCAACCTCTGGTCTTCTTGCTCTAGCCGCCCAAAGCAGCGCCGGTCGTGCCGCATGCTCCTGCCTCCCGTGGCCGGTTGTGCTGCCGCAGAGGCCTCACCGTCCCCTACTATTCCCACCGCTGGCCAGGCCCTGCGGCGACGGCAGCCTCACACCGCAGCTGAACCAGTGAACCCTCATACTCCTCTCCGCACGGGCTTCCACTGTCGCATCTTCCCCGGCTCCATGTCATCCCCTTCCTAGGCCTCGCTGTCGTCCACCGTCATGGTGCTCTCCGTGCGGCGTGGTCAACATGGTCAAGGAACGACTTCCATCGGAAGAGTACTGTATGTGGAGAGGCTGACAGCTGGGTCCACGGCCACAGCCCAGTTTTTCCGTGATTTGCCAAGTAAGTCGCTTTGTCAGGCCTGTTGGGCTGCAAATCTTTCAAGACGAGGAGAGCTTTCATTCGGTTGGCCGAGAAAATGGCCCATCAGTAATGAGAAATGGGTTGTACATTTTTTAAACACATCAAACTGGCAATTAGTTTGAAATATATTTTTTTCATTTCAAGATTTTAAATTACATTAATTTTTATGCGTGGAGAATTTTTTGGATTTTATATTGATATACATTTATTTTTAAAATCAGTTTGAATGTGAGTCGAAATTTCGGGATTTAAAATAGTTCGGACCGCACCGAAATATGCAAAATTTCGTATAATTTTTTAACCGTGGCAACAATATGGGCTGTAATGCTAACAAAGAGAATATGGGCTCCAAAAAAACCTTAAGAATAAGCAAATGGGCTGTAAATTATTAGAAATAATGGCAGATGGGATGTATGTTGTTTTCCACAGATTTGAGGCTTTCCTAAAAAAAGGTTGACGCACAAGCATTGACTGTTGGATGTCCATCCAACGGCCGTCGTGCTTCTTCAATCTCTACTCTTCCTACTCCAGCCGCTCAAACAAGCACCGGTGGGACTGCCTGCTCCCTCCTCCCCGCGGCCGGCTGTGCTACCGCGCAGGCCTCACCGCCCCACCGTACTCCCATCGCTGGCCTAGCAATCCCTCTACTCACCCACACCTGCTGTGATTCTCCAGCGTTGGCAGACGAACCAGTACACCCTCATACAGTCGTACTCCCCTCCGCATGGGAAACAACTGCCGAGTCTTCCCTGCCTCCATATCGTCCCCTTCCTAGGCCTCGCCATCGTCCACCGCCGTGGTGCTCTCGGCGCAGCATGGTCAATGTGGTCAACGACCGACTTCCATTGGAAGAGTACTGTGCGTGGAGACGCTGACAGCTGGGTCCACGGCCACAGCAAGGAAGTGCCTCCTTATTACATGCAAAATAAGTATTCCTCCACCTGACAGCGGGGACCCACCTGACGGATCACCGTATTTCGCGAAAAAAAACGTTTCCCCCTGACTGCTGGGACCCACCAGCTACACCTTCGCACGCAAGGAAGTGCGTTCGGGCAAAAAAAAACGATTCGCCCCCCTGACTGCTGGGACCCACCATCTACATCTTCGCATGCAAGGAAGTGCCTGACAGTCGGGACCTACCTGGTCGAAGCGCACGTAGCGTTGTCATTCTGGTCGTGAACGTGTACGTATATATATACTGGTGGATGTAGAGGCGCGCACATGTCGTACTAGAGGTGCGCACGTAGCATGTACACATACGTACAGCGGCCAGGGTGCAAGAAAGAAAATACGGCCACGTATGTGTACATATGGGCGGGGTCTCGAACGCCTACTCGCGCATAAGTACGGCCAGGGCTTGTTGACATGGCTGGGTCGGAACGGAGAAACAGCATCGTCGTCATGTTCATTGGGAGACAATGGAATGCGTCATGTTCATGGGGAGGCAACGGAAATACGTCGTGTTCATCGGGAGGCAATGGAACGCATGGGAACCAACCGGCTGGGTCGGGACGGAATGCATGGTCATGTTCATCGGCAGGGCTTGGATGGAACAGGCGATGGAAACGAGGCCTGGCATATCGCACAACGGAGGAAACGGCCTTGTGTTCAACCAGCCACGTTCGAAACGGGATCCTGTTCATCGGGAGGGGTCTGGCGTACCGCAAAACGGACGAAACAGACCTCCTACGGTCGAAACGGGTGTCCTGTTGATCGGGAGGGGTGTGGCGTACCGCAAAACGGACGAAACGGACTTGTGTTGGAGCACTACGGTCGAAACGGGGATCATGTTCGTTGGGAGGGGTGTGGCGTACCGCAAAACAGGACTCCACGGGATACTGTTCATCTCCACCATCGACCTCCTCCAGCCTCCACGGGCTACCGTCGACCTCCTCTAGCCTCCACCGCGCGCTACTCCACCGGCTACTGTTCAACCACCCCTCCACCATCTACTGTTCATCTAGTCCTCCACACCACGGGGTCCTGTTCAACCACCCCTCCACGGGCACCCCTCCACCGTCTTCTGTTCATCCAGCCCTCCACCACACCACGGGGTCCAGTTCATCCAGAGGCAACGCCACCGCTCATTGTTCATCCAAAACCCCCCGCAATGCTCACTGTTCATCCTAGAGGCAGCATCGATCGGCTTCAGTTAGCAGCAGTAGCGAAGGAATCGCTCGATCGGGTTCCGTTAACATCCATCGATCGATCGCTCGGGTTCAGTAACGCGTAGCCTGCAGTGCAATCGCTCGGGTTCAGTTAGAGCCCAACGCTTCGCTCGGGTTCAGTTAGAGCCAACGCCTCGCACACACGCGCATACGTGTACAAGAGAAACGCGCATTGCTCGGCCCCGACCTCCCACCTTAATCGGGAACTCCCTGAAATTTTCCTCGCCCTTGCTTCTACCATGGTTTTTTCCGTCATGGACGGCCCAAAGAATGTCATGCAGTTGCGTCTCCGGCCCGCCCAGGACGAAAATCCCATTTTTTGTCATGATTTTTTGTCATAGAAGTAGGAGCCCACCACATCTATGATGATACCGGGTTTTGTCACAATTATCGTCATAGAAGTGTCATATGTATGACAGAAAAAATTTCGTTTGACCCAAAATGTCACGGATGTGTCTTTTTTTGTAGTGCATTGTCGACGACTTAACTGACATGCTAGACTTCGACTCCGAAGACATCGACGGTATGGACGACGATGCAGGAGACAAACAGGAACCACCGCCCACAGGGCGACGGACCACCACCTCATTACATAACGTATACATGGTGGATACACCCAGAGAGGGCAATGGCGAAGAGACAGCGGAGGATGCACCCTCCAAGCAACCCAAGCGCCAATGTCAGCGGCGCCGCTCTAAGTCCCGCCATAGCAAAAACAGCGATAACAGCGCAAGAGGAAATAATAGCCCACTCGACTCAGGAAGAAACGCCAACTGCACCACCCCGGTGGCAGAACACGATCAAGATGCAAACTGCAAACATAGTACGGATCCGACGTCCGAACATGATGACACCAAGGATAAACCTCATCAAACCCCGTCGGGGGAGGAAAACAGTCTGGACGAAGATGCACACATCATCCCGGAAACGCACTTGGAGCAAGAGAACCTCCGCAGATGGGCTCAAGTAATAAAGTATGGTGGAAGTTACCACACAAATATCTATCCAAAGCGCAAGCTATTACCGGAATTCTACGATGAGGCCTTAGAGCCCACACAGCCGAAGAACGATACGGCCAGCCAGCCGGATCCACCACCTTGTGAGCACGATAGAGCGACTAACAAGGTCGCGCATAAGTCAACACACGATCTATGTGAGAACTTATGCCAAAAATCCGGCGCGACCAGATCCATCTACGGATCTAGGAAGCGTGCTCCTGTACAAAACCAAAATCGAATACTACAACCATCCAAACACCATGGCACATCCCAATATAGGGGTGCCGCACACCCCCTATGTTTCACTGATGAGGTGCTGGATCACGAATTCCCAGTGGGATTCAAACCGGTGAACATAGAGGCGTATGACGGGACCACAGACCCTGGAATCTTGATATAGGACTTTATCCTCCATATTCATATGGCTCGTGGAGACGATCTCCATGCCATTAAATACTTGCCCCTCAAGCTCAAAGGGCCAGCTTGGCACTGGCTAAAAAGCCTCCCCGAAAACCCAATTGGAAGTTGGGAGGAGCTCGAGGATGCTTTTCGGGCTAATTTTCAAGGGACTTATGTCCGACCTCCGGATGCAGACGATTTAAGTCATATAATCCAACAGTCCGGAGAGTCCACCCGAAAGCTTTGGAACAGGTTCCTCACCAAGAAGAACCAAATCATCGACTGTCCGCACGCCGAAGCCTTAGCAGCTTTCAAACACAGCGTCCGAGACGAATGGCTCGCCAGACACCTCGGCCAACAAAAACCGAGAACAATGGCAGCCTTACCAAGCCTCATGACCCACTTTTGTGTAGGCGAGGACAGCTGGCTGGCCCCTAGCAGCACCAGCGACCCAAGCACATACGAAGTCAGGGATGGCAATGGTAAACCACGATGCAACAAAAACAAGCGTCGAAATAAATAAGGTAGCCCAGATAACACGGCGGTAAAAGCCGGATTTAGGGGCTCCCGACCAGGTCAGGGGAAAAAGCCTTTGAAAGGCAGCAGAGAAGGAAAATCTAGCCTAAACAAAATTCTTGAAAAACTCTGTCAGATTCATGGCACCCTAGACAAACCTGCAAATCATACCCATAGAGAATGTTGGGTCTTCAAGCAGGCCGGTAAGCTAAACGCCGAACACAAAGGGGAAGAGGCACCAAGCAAAGACGAGGATGAACCTCGCTAGCAAAGCGCCGGAGGACAGAAAAAGTTCCCACCAGAGGTTAAAACAGTAAACGCGATCCATGTGACAAAGAGGAGAAGCAAGAATGCACTCTGATGCACACGAGCCATAGAGCCCGGGACCCTTAGGTTCAACCCCTGGTTGGCCTACCCGATCGCTTTTGATCGTAGGGATCACGATACGAATATTCGGCGCGAAGGACTGACGGCCTTGGTGTTAGACCCAATCATAAATGGGTACCATTTCACACGAGTCCTCATGGACGGCGGCAGTGATCTAAACCTGATATATCAGGACACGGTCCATAAAATGGGGATAGACCCGACACTAATAAGCCATAGTAATACTACCTTCAAGGGCGTAATACCAGACCAAGAGGCCCGCTGTACGGGCTCTCTGCTACTAGAGGTGGTATTCAGTTCTCCCAATAACTTCCGAAGCGAAAGGTTAACTTTTCACATCGCTCCATTCCGAAGTGATTATCAAGCACTACCCGGAAGGGCGGCTTTCGCTCGTTTTAACGCAATACCGCATTATGCTATTCTCAAGCTCAAAATGCCCGGTCCACGTGGCATCATCTCAGTTAGCAGAAATACCGAACGTTTTTTATGTACGGAAGAGGATGCGGTGGCTCTAATAGCCGCAAACTAGACTGGCATCACCAACCGGAAAAAATGGCAGGTCGTCAAGACCATGGACATGGTTAGACGAGTCCGGCGTTCCATCACATATACATAAGATGGGTTTGATGATCAAACCCTCGTAAACGATACCAGGGGCTTCCCGCGTGTAATCAGGGCCAGCCCGGCTCAACTTGGTTTCTCTTGAATTTTGATAGTTCATTTATAGCAACCAATTCTTCTTTTTGGCACGACAACTTTCACCTAAGTTCTTTCCTTTTACAGATGACAATCGTGCTACACCCATCCAAGACATGGCACAACAGAGACACATGCGCAGACGTGTAGCAGGGACCCGCCCAAAGGTTTCTTTTTAGATTAAAACCCTGCGTAAACCTTTTTTCTGTCTCTTGTTAGTCATATTCTCCGGATACTCCACACAACCGAGAAGGATGCTGGCGTTATTGGCAGGTGGGCACGCCAGGATTTTGCACCTACCTAGACGCATGGGGTTTCTTGTCAAGGGCATTGTTTAGCCCGGTATATGTTATAAAGACCAAACACCTTTGGGAGTGTTCGGCGTCGCGAGTTTGGCCCTATATGCATCAGCTCTGAATCATGTCTTGGGTCAAATGTTGGGTTTACCCGGCTCCCACGTTTTGGTACCTTATGTTCCGTTATATCAGCTAAGGTAGCACTAGGAGAACTACTGCGATTGTTCCCTGGTTCATCCGGACGAGCACCTCAGTAGAGAAAGCCGAAAACTGACTGTCATGATGTAGCAAGAGACTGGTCAACCACTCAATGACTCAGCAGAATCTCCGGGATTCCTCCGCATTAACGAAGGGCCGTTTCCCGGTCATGTACATATGCGCCCCGTATTCGGACGAGCGCAAAAGTACCAGGGGCTATATAGTAGCCCCACTTTCAAACTCCTATGGCTAAGTGAAAGTGTTAAAGCAATATAGTCTGATTGCCTCGTTCGCTGCGGTATCACCTCCTTAACGGACCAAGACGTTGGATCAAGTGTGGATATGCATTTTTTGCGAACACCCCCGCATTATATGCATGGTGGCGGAAGCCGACGACTGCAAACTTTCAGGTTATATACATACATACATAAACGGCCGCACAGGAGGCATCATAGTACTTTCGGGCAAAAGTATAAATACAGCCTTGATAATTCAATAAAACATTGTTTTTACAATGGGAATACATGTCACTAGTACATAATATTCTTCGAGCACTGAGCCTCTATCGAACGAGCGCCTTCAAGGACTTCTTCAAAATAGTGCTCGGCACACACTCGGCCTACGACTGAACCCTGTGTCGCAACAGTGGTGGCCTCCATCTCCGCCCAGTATGTCTTGACACGGGCAAAGGCCATCCGCGCACCCTCTATGCATGCCGATCTCTTTACAGCATCGATGCATGGCACAACACCAAGGAATTGTTGCACTAAACTAAAGTAGCTATTCGGCCTTGGCCCTCCCGGCCACAGGTGATCCACAACGGAGCCCATGGCAAGTTCAGACAACCTATGGAGCTCGGCCAACTCGGCCATTTGCACATTCAACAGCAGTGGACGGACGGGAGCATGAAACTGCGACCAAAACAGTTTTTCCACTTCGTGATCTTTCTGATCCTTGAAGTACTCGGCCGCATCAGCAGCACTTGCAGCCAAATCCATGTAGGCGTCCATAGAACTCCATAGCCGGTCCAAAGGTGCATACTTCGGATCTCCGAACTTAGTCCGCAGCAATAAGGGCTTCCCAGACACGATATCTGCAGCTTGATTCAGCTCCTCCTTCATCGCTCTGATTTTGGAGCGGGCTTCCTTGGCAGGCACCAGGGCCTTCTCCAGGTCCGTCGCCTTCGCCCGGTTTTCTTCTTCAAGAAGCTGGTAATGGTCAGTGGCATCTTTTAACTCTACAGCCATCTTCGCTATTTTTTCCTTGCTCTCGCAATGTGCGGCCTATTTGGCCCTTAACTCTTCGGCTGCCTTTAGAGCGGCCGCATTGCTACTCCTTGCTTGCTCCTTGGTGATACGTCTCCAATGTATCTATAATTTTTGATTGTTCCATGCTATATTATCTACTGTTCTGGACTATATTGGGCTTTATTTTCCACTTTTATATTATTTTTGGGACTAACCTATTAACCGGAGGCCTAGCCCAGAATTGCTGTTTTTTGCCTATTTCAATGTTTTGGATAAACGGAATATCAAACGGAGTCCAAACAGAATAAAATCTTCGGAAACGTGATTTTCTCACCGAATGTGATCCAGGAGACTTGGACCCTACTGCAAGGGATCAAAGAGGTGCTCACGAGGGTGGGGGCGCCCCCCTAGGGCGCGCCCCCCTGCCTCGTGGGCCCCTCGGTGCTCCACCCACGTACTCCTTCCTCCTATATATACACACATACCCCCAAACGATAAGAACAGGAGCCAAAAACGTAATTCCACCGCCGCAACTTTCTGTATCCATGAGATCCCATCTAGGGGCCTGTTCTGGAGCTCCACCGGAAGAGGGCCGTCATCGCGGAGGGCTTCTACATCATCACAGCCCCTCCGATGAAGTGTGAGTAGTTTACCTCAGACCTTTGGGTCCATAGTTAGTAGCTAGGTGGCTTCTTCTCTCTCTTTGATCTCAATACAAAGTTCTCACCCTCTCTTGTGGAGATCTATTCGATGTAGTCTTCTTTTTGCGGTGTGTTTGTTGAGACCGATGAATTGTGGGTTTATGATCCAGTCTATCTATGAATAATATTTGAATCTTCTCTGAATTCTTTTATGCATGATTGATTATCTTTGCAAGTCTCTTTGAATTATCCGTTTGGTTTGGCCAACTAGATTGGTAGTTCTTGCCATGGGAGATGTGCTTAGCTTTGGGTTCGATCTTGCGGTGTCCTTACCCAGTGACACAAGGGGCAGCAAGGCACGTATTGTATCGTTGCCATCGAGGATAACAATATGGGGTTTATTTCACATTGCATGAATTTATCTCTCTACATCATGTCATCTTTCTTAAGGCGTTACTCTATTTTTAACTTAATACTCTAGATGCATGCTGGATAGCGGTCGATGAGTGGAGTAATAGTAGTAGATGCAGAATCATTTCGATCTATTTGTCATGGACGCGATGCATATATACATGATCATGCCTAGATATTCTCATAATTATGCACAATTCTATCAATTGCTCAACAGTAATTTGTTCACCCATCGTAGAATACTTATGCTCTTGAGAGAAGCCACTAGTGAAACCTATGGCCCCCGGCTCTAATTATCATCATATCAATCTCCATCACTTTTATATTGTTTTGCTATTTACTTTGCCTTTACTTTTTACTTTGCATCTTTGTATCAAAAATACCAAAAAATATTCTATCTATCAGATCTCACTCTCGTAAGTGACAGTGAAGGGCTTGACAACCCCTAATCGCGTTGGTTGCGAGTAGCTATCTCTTTGTGCAGGTATGAGGGACTTGAGCGTGGGCTCCTACTGGATTGATACCTTGGTTCTCAAAAACTGAGGGAAATACTTACGCTGCTCTGCTGCATCATCCCTTCCTCTTCGGGGAAAACCAACGCAATCTCAAGATGTAGCACTTGGCTAGGGCAAGCTCCGGCCGAAGGGTCTCCATGGTGGCAGCTCCATCTGCAATCACAACATATTAAAGATACTGGCATGACGCTCCTCTTACTATGTGTTGATCACCAGAAAAATCACTTACCCTGTGCCTCGTCAAGCCGCTTGTTGACAAGAACGATGTCGGCATCTGCCGCATCCAGTTGTCGCTTTATCTCAGCAAACCCATCAGTCCGGCTAGCCATCAGAGCTTCAGCCACCTGCACATCAAGGTGGTCTGGTTATTACCTGGGACTATGATCCTCTGTTTGCCACCGTTTTCGACGACAACCAGAATCTTAGGGGCTACTATCTGCATAGGGCACACCTAATGTGTGCGGTACTATCAAAAACATATACTTTTTCACGTACCTTGAAGCCTTTCAGCAAACTCATAAAAGCTTCATGCAAACCACTTTCAGCGGATGAAATCCTTTCAATTACCGTACCCATCAGCGTATGATGCGCTTCCGAGATGGTCGCTTACCCTAGAAGATCCTTCAGCGTGTCCGACTGCATATTGTACGGACCCTTGCTGCCGCTCTTCTTAGGAGCCGGATACTAGGGATCCCGGGTAGCCAAAGGGTTATCCTCTGGCCTTGGTAGATCCGGAGATACCCTTCGCGACGACACTTCAAGGTCGCCCGCTTCATGAGGTGGGGTGCCAGGGGGAGGCATCTCGCCCTCCATCATCTCCGGAAGAAGATCCCCCGAAGACGAACTCTGTTGAGACGGGCTACGATCTGGACTACAATTTATAAGCACTGGTTATCGTCTTCGGAAGTAAGGTAGGATATTTCCACTATTACGTACTTTTCGACTACTTACAGCTCAGTAGAGGGTTGATCCCCGCGCGGACATTGTGCGGCAAGAATACCCTCCGAGGCAGGACCCTCTGATGAAGACTTCTTCTCCCATTTGGAAACCTTAGTTTCCGGATCTTCGGAGGTAGTCCTCTTCCTTCCCCGGGGAACAAGAATGTCAGATTCTTCCCTTTGGTTGCCCTCCCTCGCGGAGGAGCTCATCCCCCTAGTTGGAATGAGTGGAGAGTGAGGCCTGCTTTCGCCCTCTCTACTCCCCCATCATGTTCCTTTCAGGGCACTGGATAAGGTGTCGGCTCGAGCATCTTTTCCAGTACCGGATTGTCCAAGCCCTCAGGAAGGGAGCCGAACACCTGACCATCATCGCCTTTGTTATCCAGTCCTGGTCAAAGAGCGGCTCTTTAGAATGATGCCATGATAAATAAAAGGACAGCAGGTTCGGCACGGGATTACTTAATCGGGCAGCGGGGCGTTGCAGCTCAGGCCCACGTCCTCGGTGGTGTCCGGACACTCTATTTGGGGTCCGAAGAACGATTTGTACATCTCTTCGTGCGTCATGCCGAGGAAATGTTGAATAGCTCACGGTCCTTCCGGGTTGAATTCCCACATGCGGAGGGGGCGTCGTTTGCGAGGATGGACTCGACAAACTAGCATCACTTGCACTACCATAACCAGACTGAAATCTCTCTCAAAGAGATCTCGGATACGACTTTGCAGTATTGGCGCGTCCTTGGATGGACCCCAGCTCAGCCCCCTGCTGATCCATGACATCAGTTGTGGTGGGGGCCCGAGCGAAAGGTGGGGGCAGCCACCCACTTGGCACTTCGGGGAGCTGTGATGTAGAACCACTCCCGCTGCCACAATCTGGGCACCTCTGGGAAGGAGCCCTCAGGCCAAGGAGCGTCAGTGATTTTGCTTATTAAAGCGCCTCCGCACGCTGTGTGCTGCCCCTCGATCATCTTCGGCTTCACATCGAAGGTCTTGAGCCACGGGCCGAAGTGAGGGGTAATGCATAGGAAGGCCTCACATACGACAATAAATGACGAGATGTGAAGAAGGGAATCCGGGGCCAGATCGTGAAAATCTAGCCCATAATAGAACATAAGACCCCAAACAAAGGGATCTAGAGCGAGGCTTAGTCCTCGGAGGAAGTGGGACACGAACACGACGCTCTCGTTGGGTTCGGGAGTAGGGATGACCTGCCCTCGGGCAGGCAGCCGATGCGAAATTTCGGCGGTCAGATATCTGGCCTCTCTCAACTTCTTGATGTCCTCCTTTGTGACAGAGGAAGGCATCCACCAACCTTGAAGGTTGGATCCGGACATAGTTGAAGGTCCGAAGCACCTGACCTGAGCTTTGGGTGTTAGAACTCGAAGTTGGGGAAGGATTCGACTGAGCACAGGAGGGAAAAAAGAAAAAGCCTTGTCCCCTTTATAAAGAGGGTGAATATCAAGCATCCTCCTCGAGGCCGTTTGGGACTTGCCTAAGATCTAGGAGTCCTACCAACATGCACGGTTGGGTTACCCACGTTTGTATTGATGAGAATCCCATGATAAGGGGGACACGATCTCTGCTTTGGCAAGACGTGTCAAGAAAACCACCTCGCGTTATGCTCGGAGCTGGCTGAGAAAAACGGTTCGAATAATGACCGGGCCATGGCATGATGTCATGCTGTCAAAACGTGTCAGCAGATTAGATTTGTGAAAATATTATTCTCTCTACAGTGGTATGTGGAATTTATTTTGCAGGGGCGGACACTATCCTTGTATTCAAAACTCTTCCATGATGTATGCGGAGGAGGAACCCGCCTTGCAATGCCGAACACAACACTGCGTGCCGGACTCATCGTCATTGAAGCCTGGTTCAGGGGCTACTGAGGGAGTCCTGGATTAGGGGGTCTCCGGACAGCCGGACTATATCCTTTGGCCGGACTGTTGTACTATGAAGATACAAGATTGAAGACTTCGTCCCATGTCCAGATGGGACTCTACTTGGCGTGGAAGGCAAGCTAGGAAATACGGATATGTATATCACCTCCTTTGTAACCGACCTTGTGTAACCCTAGCCCCCCTCCGGTGTCTATATAAACCAGAGGGTTTTAGTCCGTAGGACAACATACAATCATACCATAGGCTAGCTTCTAGGGTTTAGCCTCTCTGATCTCGTGGTAGATCAACTCTTGTACTACTCATATTATCAAGAACAATCAAGCGGGACATAGGGTATTACCTCCATCAAGAGGGCCCAAACCTGGGTAAACATCGTGTCCCCTGCCTCCTGTTACCATCCGCCTTAGACGCACAGTTCGGGACCCCCTACCCGAGATCCGCTGGTTTTGACACCGACAGTGTGCTAAACACATTGTACGTAGTATACCATACTAGTCTAAATTGTCTTTTTGGGTACACGTTAAGCTTGTTCTCCCGAAATTTCAAGTCGCGCCTTGTTATGCCGAAATTTCAAGCTAGCTTCTCTGTCTATCGTGCTGCGAAACTCCCGCCTCTTCAACCCACGCCTTGTTAGCCTGAAATATTTAAGATACATCTTTGTGTCGCTGTGCTCCGACAACTCCCTCCATCTCAACATGCGCCTTGCTATTCCAAAATTACAACACGCGTGAAAACTCCCACCTCCTGTGAAATCCCGACATGTGAAATGCCCGTGATACCCCTGAACCGAAAGAACCACCTCAAATCATTTGGGGTACTTTCGTAATTTAGCCCACATTTTGGACAAGCACGTCCCTAAGCCATGGTTCCCCACTCCCATCCCATCCGCCCACCCATTCGTACACCGAGGCCGGCAAAACCCGTGAAGCCCCACACCCTCCTCCATCCGCCACCCAGCCGGAGCATCTTCCCTGACGATGTCGTCCATAGGAACACCTCGACGTCCCTCATCCACTGTACCAGATGAGGATCCGTCGTCGATCTGGTCGTCCCGCCGGTTCTGCCACCCCGTCCTACACCTCCAAGGAGTTGCCCCGACATTCCCCTCGTCATTTGCGCCACCTCCATTCCCACACCGCCGTCTTCACCTGCACCACCAGAAGAGCATCATCATCACCGTTTCCTCGGATGAAGCTGTGGCCTAATCGGCGCCATCAAAGAGGTTGTACACTAATCGCCGCATTCTCTTCTTCATTCGATCTCACGGTGCTGTCGGCGCTCGGTCCCGAGCCGACACAGCGCGGCTCCATCCATGTCGGCGTCGCCGGCCACTTCCTCCACGGCGTTGCTCACTCGGCGGCGACGTCCACATCAGTAGGAGCTGCTGCTGCTTTAGCTCTCACTTGCGCTGTTGCTGTGCTCTTCCTCTCGGTCCCCTGCCTGGTCTGCTCTTGTTCTTGCTCTTGCTTGCGCTGCTGCTCTCGCTCTTTCTCTTGCTTGCGATGTTGCTTCGATTTAGCTACATTTCAGTTGACTGAATCGACTTTTGGGTCAGTCGATTTTCAGGGGGTGGGGGGGGGGCTCGCCGGAGTTAAGGAAGAACCAGCCGCAGCGGGGAGGAGTGCTCGCCGAAGAGGTACCCCACTACCTATCTTAGGGTTCAGGGTGGGGGCGGTGGTCGCCGGCGGTGGTGGGGCGGTGGCGTGGGGATCGCCGGAGAAAAAGCTCGGCACGGGGGGCCTACAAGGATGGCGGGGGCGGTGGCAGACCGATGGTGGGGAGTGTTTTCGGGGCGGGCAGGGCGGCGCACAACCAGCCGCGGGCGGCAGGGATGGCTGTTTGGCCGGTGGTGGCTCGTGGTTTAGGGGGGTGGAGGTTGAAGATGAACTGCAGGCCCTTGATTTCGTATCCAACGGCTGCAAAATCAACTGACCAGAGATGAAAAAGTCAGTCGACTGACTTGTAGCCTCACCTTTCTAGTGCATTCAGTTTTGATAGTAAAATTCAGTTTCGACAACAAAAATCAATTTCGACAGTAAAGTTCAGTTTCGACAGTTAAATTCAGTTTTGACAGTTAAGTTCAGAGATGAGCGGCTGATGTATACATCTAGAACTTTGGGGTTATGTATTTTACGTCATCTATTGGAGATGCTATTAGAATTCCACTCAGGTTAACGTTGTCTCTCTTGTCCTGCTTCAGCCTCAGCGTCGTACAACTCACCAGAGCTGCTCCAACGATGAAACCCTCCATCACAGCGGAGCAGTACCTCGGGCTCCATCTCCAGAGGCCTAAGATCTTCCCCTCCTCCGACAGCCAAGTCAGCCGGAGCATCCTCACCGGCCAACCTAATCACGCTGAGATCGACATGGCTTCGCCAAAGTGGTTGTACACTTCTTGTGATTTGACTTAATCTCAACATGCTTCTTTGCATCATGTGATCTTCCAATTCTTGTGAACCAATCAACCAGATTGGCAGAAATCCTGTGTTTTTTAATTCTTTGTTTTGCATGTGCATTCCTTGCCTATTCCTGTCTATTTCCTATCCCTGCATTGTTAGAATCCTCAAATTCAAACAAGCCCTTACACAATTGCTTCTGTTACAGATATGTGTCAAAGAAAACCTTTTGTGGTTTGTCCTGCTCCTGCGGTGCTGTGTTCCACCCCAGCTCAGCTGCTCCAACGACGGAAGGGTTCACCATAGTAGGGATCCGCTCTCCGGACTGTCTTTCGACGCCTCAGATCTTCTTCCCCGCTGCCGGCAACCACGACAACTACATTACCATCACCAACTGAGCAGATGACCTTGAGGACTACACGAGTCCGCAAGAGAGGTCGCACTCTTCCGTTTCTGCTTACGTTATGCATCGCTTAATATGATGACATCGTACTTTATCGTCGTGTTCACCTATTAGACTCCGACTCAGGTCCAAACTTATGCTGAAACTTGAGTTTTTACATGGTTGTGGGGTACATATTGGGGCAGCAATCAGTACTATATGTCTACTATCTGGTTAATCTCGGGTGTCTACTATGAGTTTCATGTTGGGTGGAAACAAACATTAAAGGAGCCATTATCTGTATTTTTTAACTAAAGCTATTATCTGCATGCTATCATTTGTTTTGGGTCTATCCACAGTTTGCTACCATCACTCTGGATTTGTGCATGCACTCCTTACATAATATCACTATGTTTTATTCCTATGCATGTCAGTTATTGTACACAATGGAACTGAACATGTAGAGCAAAAGAGACGAGCCTTGCGTGGCAATAAAATTTCATGCAGATGTCGCTCCATGGTGGGTGCAAAGGCAGCCCCCCTCCACCCATTTTGGATCGTAATCAAGAGGAAGATAATTGTTCTGAGGGGGATTCAGAAGCAGAAGACCACTCCTATTTACCCCATGAGGTCTTTGCTCTAACCTGGCATGCTGATGTTGGTATTATCATGCATATGGTGCCTTGCATTGCTCACTTTATACATCAAAGATGTCATCTGCTTAGTTTAGACATGCTTTGTGTCAATGCCATCTGTTTAGTTTCTTTATCATATATGCAAATCATGCAATGCCATCTTGTTTAGCCAAGCATCATATATGTGAATTTTGCAATGCCACCCTGGTTAGCCAGTCATCTTATATGTGAATTATATCATGACATCATTTTTTATCACGTGTTAAATTTTTCAACAATTTTAGTACATTCAATTACTCTTCCTATGCATCAGCCATTCAGCACGGTCATGGAAAAATCTGGAGTGGAAACAAGGTCTTTAGAGCGGATAATGCTATCTGACGAAGCGCATGTCTTGCTGGTTACAGATAGCTCCTCAGATGAGGATTCAGAGACTGATGACCAGTCCTATCCCCCTCCCCCGAGGTGCATGCTCTAACTTTGGTAGGGTTATGATGCTCATATCGTGTGTATGGTATCTTGCATTGCTATGTCATTTGCTTAGTTTAGACATGCTTTGTGTGAATGCCACCTGTTTAGTGTCTAATTACCATATATGTGAATTATGCAATGCCATCTTATTGCAAGACGTTATATATGTGAATTATGCAATGCTATCTTGTTGCAAGGCATTATATATGTGAATTATGCAATGCCATGTTGTTTAGCCAAGCGTCATATATGTGAATTATATCATGCCGTCCTTTTTTTGTATTTCTCCTTGCTTTTGTCGACAATGTTTGTATATTCAACTGCTCTTCCTGTGCATCAGCCATTTGAATTGGTGATGGAGAAATCTGGAGTGAAAACAAGGTCTTCAGAGCAGACAATGCTACCTGGTGAAGCAGATATCTTGTTGGTTACAAATAGCTCTTCAAAGGAGGATTCAGAGGAAGATGACCAGTCCTATTATCCCCCTAAGGTGTATGCTCAAACTTGGCACGGTTATATTACTCATATCATGCATATGTTGTACTGCAATGCTTAGTTTTTACATCATATACGCGATATTGAATGCCATCTCCTTAGTTGACACATCATATATGTGAGTGGCCTCTGCTCACTTCCTTAGTATATAAATCATATATTTGAATTATATCATGCAATGATGTTTACATAGACAGCATGTATCTGAATTATGGCATGCCAACCCATTTTCTAAAGACATAATATAGTTATATCATCTCATCATGTTCACATAGTCATCATATTTTGAATTATGTCATTCTATCCGTGAATTATATCATGCCATCATGTTTCCATCGACGACATGTTTGTGATTTATGGCATGCCAACCACTTTAATAGACACATCGTATAGTTATATCATGTCATCCTATTTACATAGTCATCATATTTTGAAGTATGTCATTCTATCCTGTTTAGTTAGCCATCATACATGTGAAATTGTGTCATGATATCCTGTTTAATTAGCCATCATATATGTGAAATTATGTCCTGCTATTCTGTTTAGTTAGACAACATAAATGTGAATTATTTCATGCCCTGTTTTCTTCCCTACTATCCATTGCACATGTCTATCTTACAATGTCTGTACATTCAATTACTTTTCTTGTTTATCAGCCATTTCAATTGGAGGGGGTGATGGCAGTATCTGTGGGAGTAAAAACACGGTCTTCAGAAAAGATCATGCTACCTGTCGATGGAGATAGAACCATGGTTGTACTTTCCCAAGAACCAGCCCCACCACACATAACCCAGACTCACGCAGATTGTACCCCTACCCAGTTGGACAGAGAACCAGCTACACCCCTTCTAACCCCAACCCTAGCAGATAGTAACCCAATTCCCGTTGACACAACACTGTCTCCACCGCAGAGCACCCAAACACGAGCATTTAGTAAGGCAACTGCAGTGCCCAAAGCATGAGGACCACCACTCCGAACCCCAAGTCAACGCTTAAAGCAGAAGAAGAATTGGTCTTAGGTCAGGTTCCGTAGCTATGGTTCATACTACTTTACTCTTGCATCACTGTATTTACTCATACCAACTAATTTCAAATTTAAAGGATGCAACTGAAACTCCAATGGCGCAACAGGTATGTTTTAAACATGTTTCTTTAACGTGTTTGCTATTGTAACTTGCTCTATGTTGATTTCAGTTTCAATTGAATAAACAGTTATATTCTCATGCCATGCACCTTACAAGTGTTGTTATTGCTATGTAGTTTCCCACACTTATATTCTGTCTAAGCTGCTTTGTCTTAAATAGATATGATTCAAACTGTATCTATCTTGATTTGGCAACATAAACTAGAATGATATAGACCATACAAGGACCATACTACATAGATATATGTTTATTTCATGTTGTTATCCCGTCCACCTTACTACTGAACTGGTTTACCAAAACGAGTTCCATATACTACATTGTAAACCTGTGATGTGTTTGTTTGTTTCTCTTTTAGAATGCGGATAAAATATTTGAGAAGAGTACCCCGTTATGCAATGGTACAGGAAGTAATGGAGATAAGGTTCAAGATAGTGAGACATCCATGTTGGTCTCCAAGAAAGCTGATAAAAACTATATTGAAGACACTAAGACAACCCCAGAGTCATGGCTTGATGTAGTGTTAGTTACTGGTTACTACTGCTGGCACCAGCTCTTCGAACTCGCTGCCTCAATCAGTTCGGCTTCTTGAGTCTCAACTTCAAGTTGAAAGACATCAATCAGATGTTATGCGACAGGAAGCCTAAGGACTGAGGAAGTCCTTGCAGAATTCAGATGCATACTTTCTGGTGCAATAGCAAGTGCTGGAGGATTTAAGCGCCAAACAAGAGAAAGTTAATAAGCTTGCTAAGCATCTTGCCAGCATTATGGGTACCCAGGATATTGTTTCTTGAGCTCTTCTGAAGTGGTTTCAATTCTGGACTTGTTTTGCTGCGGCGTTTATATGCTGCTTTGTTCCCTATATTTGCACTGGTGGCGAACTTTGATGCCCAGTGGATGTAATATGTGTAATAGTCGTGATAGCCTATCGTAAGTTGTTTGCCTATTTATTTCCTTATTGTCTTGTTTATTTGTTTTCTTGTAGTCAGTGCAATTCTTTTTCCGCGGTTTGCTAGTGGCCGCAATAGCCTATTTTTTAAAACTAGGCCACATTAACCATGGCCTACATATTTACTGTAGTTAACATGGGCCTCCTACGGGCCGTAGAAACAATGGGCCTTATAAGCGCCGTAGAAACAATGGGCCTTCTACGGGGCATAGAAACAATGGGCCTTATACGGGTTGTAGACACAACGGGCCTTCTACGGGTCGTATCATCAATGGGCCTTCTACGGGCCGTATGATCGGTTGGCCAAACATGGGCCAATAACAGACCACATTATGGTCGTAAATGGGCTAGAGTTGAAATCGTCCGTTCATGGGCCGACCATAACGGGCCGTCGTTAATCGGCCGTATTTCATGACGCTATGAAAACGGCCCAACGTGTTAACGGGCCACAAACGGGCCGATTGTAACCACGGGCTGAATTTGGCCCACAAGCAGAAAATGACAGTAACGGGCCGAAAGTAAATGAATGCTGGAAATGAGCCAAGAATAAATGGGCCCTGAGAAGGCCGAAAGATAACATGGGCTGGAAACAGCCCAATGGTATAATGGGCCGTTAATGGGTATAAAGTGATACACTGTTCATTACGGGCCAGTTTTACCACGGGCCGTTAATGGGCCGAGGGTTACTAAGGGCCTCATATGGGCTGAAAGACGTCATGGGCCATACATGGGCCGGAAGTTAAAACGGGCTGGAATTATATTGGACGGCCCAAATGATGCTACTGGGCCTAATTCGGATAGGCCGTAAACGGGCCCTGGGTTAGCGGGCTGTAAATGGGCTATATGCGAACAGGCCGTTAACAGGCTTGCCGTGGGCCGGCCTGCCACCTTTTGACCAAGTCAAACAGACCGGCCTTTTCACAGGGATGGGCATCTGTTGGGCCGTGCCACGTGTCGACATATCATAGGCGCTTTGGGTCCAATGATTGGATGACATCTATCCCAGCGGCGAGCCCACACGTGTTCCCTCCAGCCAATGATGATTTTACATGTGGAAAATCCCCATTGGTCGGGGCTGTTAACGGGTTATCGGATCCAAAACCGGACCCGATAGCTTAACGGCGTTCCGTTACGGTGGATGCCACGTGTTGGTCACCTTTGACGAAAGCACTTCTATGACACGCGATTTATCGTCATGGAAGTGGACACTTCTGTGATGATAATTTGGTAATGTCATGGAACACTTCTATGACAACACAGGTATGACTATCTTGATTCTGTCATAAATATGTCATGGATGTACATGCATGACAGAAAACGTGACCTACTGTGACAAACATGTATCATCACGGAAGTGTATTTTTTTGTAGTGATATATACCCCCCAGGGCACCCATGCAAAGGGTCCAGCGTCTTAGATAGCACATACACATAGAGAGAGGATTAGAGGTAGCCTTGCCCTTCTTCCTCCTCTAGCCAAACAGCTCAAGGAGCAAGCTTGTAGCTACTTGTTGACATAGTGATCATGCGGAGACCCCGCAGAGCATGACTAGGGGTGTTATCTCCTAGGAGAGCCTCGAACCTGGGTAAGATGCGTCGGCGTACCTATCCATGCCTTATCCCATTTCCAGGCACCGGCGACGTATTACTCTCCCCCACCATCATAAGCCATCCTTTGGCATAAGTCGCACGACACCCCTGACATTTGGCGCCCACTGTGGGGCTAGGTGCACCGTCCTCCGGAGACCTATTCTGGACGGGAACCCTTTTCCTCCCTAGCAAGCGCAGCCAGCCCGGCACGCCCGATGGCGTTTGCACCGATGTGCTGCATGGCGCGGAAGTCGCTTGAGTGGCGAGCTGCCTCACTGATCTTATCAGCGAGATCTGCCTCTCCGACAAGCCCGCACCTGACACGGGAGCAGTCAGCTTCGAGAGCTGATGTAACGCCCCAGATGTAATTTACCATATTTGTACTCCAACTCTTGCCATTTTCGGCTCTAAGTTATGATATTCCCTCATAGTTGGGTTTTGTCTTCATTTTGCAATTTGTCCATGTCATGCATTTCATATGATGTCATCATGTGCATCGCATTTGCATACATGTTCGTCTCATGCATCCGAGCTTTTTCCCCGTTGTCCGTTTTGCGATCCGACACTCCTACATCCTCCGGCTCCCCCTTTTGCCTCTTTTCATGAGCAGGTGTTAAACTTTCTCGGAGTGGACCGAGATTTGCCAAGCGGCCTTGGTACACCACTGGTAGACCGCCTGTCAAGTTTCCTACCATTTGGAGTCCGTTTGATACTCCAATGGTTAATCGGGGAACCATAAAGGCCTCGTGTGTGTTCCAGCCCAACACCCCTCCAAAGTGGCCCAAAACCCATCCAAGCCCCCTCCGTCCTCTTGGCCGTTCGATCACAATCGCGTGGCCGAAAACCGCTCCTCATTTGGACTCTCCTAGCCCCCTCTACCTATACAAATATTCTTCCCCTCTGAAATCCCGGATGAAACCCTAACTCTCCCTCTCCTCGCGCCACCGGACAAAAACCCCGCGGCCGGACGTGTCCGCCGGCCACGTCCCCTGCGCCAATCGGGCGCCGCCACGTCATCAACGCCACCGCGCCGGCCAACCGCCGGCCGCCACGCGTCCCCGCGCCCACGCCCACTTCCCCGCCACCCACGCGGGCCCACCAGGGCCCGAGCGAGGCCCTCTCCAGCCCGAGCCGCCACGCCTCCTGGCCCGTGCCTCTCCATTGCCCGGCCCGCATGCGCGCCACCCGCGTCGCCTCGCTGCCCCTTCGCCGTCGGCGCGCCTTCGCCATCACTCTGGCGAGACGCTGCCCAGATCTGCCGCCTAGTGCAACTCCGGCGACCCACGCCGCCGTGCCCGGTCATCCTCGGCGCCCCTCGTCTTCGTCTCCGGCTGGCGACGTCCGCTCCAAGCTCCGGCCACCTCCACCTCTCCTCTCTGGCGAAGTACTCCGGCAAGCGCTCCGGTTGACCTCGGTTCGCGCACCACCGATGAACCCTAGATCTGGAATCTCGAAGGTCTATTTTCCCCAAGTCTTTTCAAGCACTATTCATCGTGTCATAACTCCGCATCCGTAGCTCCGTTTTGAGCGTGCCGTATATCAAATTGTTCATCAGGATGTCCTCTTCATTGTCTTCCATTGCACCATGCTTGTTTGAGTCCATCTTGATGCCCAAATTGTTGATGCAAGAGTGCTATAAAATGTCAGTTCCTGTTTCTTATAAGATTATGAGCATTTGTCATTTTTGCCATGATTATTATGCGCTGCATGTGGGCATGAGCTCTACATGTGTTTTGGGCTATGCCATTCCATCTTTACAGGGGTGTATGCCATGTATTTTTTTGGTCAATGTGGTGACTAGCACAAGCATGCAAAGTAGCTCTCGTGATATTGCTGATTTCAGGGACTTAGAATTTCACTAAGTCATTTCCCTGCTATTATTTTTATGCCATGTGTTCATGTTGCTACAGAGAGATCCATGCTTCTTTTGAGTATGTTCAGTAAGGATGATTTTGTCATATGGTTGTTCTCTTTCCATCATGTCCCTGTTTGCATTTATGGAGTACCCTAGCATGACTCAATCTTGCTCTACTTTTGCTATAAAATGTTCCTGGCAGATTGTTTACGTGTTAATCAATTTTGCCAAGGTTGTTGTAGTTGATCCATGCATGCTATGAGATTGTTCTTGCTTTGGTTAGCTTATTGATCATGTCTTCTTGCTGGTAGTATGCTTAGTTTGTCATGCAATGCCTTGTGTTGAGTGCATCGAGCTCCCAAACGTGCTTCATAATTTTGTTTTTGCCATGTCTAGTTTTCTGCTAAGTCTGAATCTGTTAACGAAACTTGCTATGTTTACATGGGTGCCATCATATCTTCTGATCATTTTTGGCTTATGGTCAGTAAGGGACTTCTGTTATATGCTTTGAGTAGATTCATTCCATGCCTTTGTTTGCTATGTTCTGTTCCTGAAGCATGTTGCTATCTTGCTCTAAACATTGCTTCCTGATGTTATTTCCTGACATGTTAATTTCACTAAGTCTATGAAGCTGATATCTTTTGCACTTTTGCCAAGCTTGTTTGAACCTACTCTTGTGTGATTTAGTCGTATCCCAGTGTTCCTGTTTTGTCAAGCATCTTGATTAGATCGTAGCCATGTGCTTTATTGTTATGTTGGAGTGCAGTAGCTTAGTTTCTTGTTGCATTCTAGATGGCATCGTGCGGTTAATCGCAGAATTGTGCCATTATTGTTTTGCTTGCCATTTACAAACCGTGCGTCCGATTTCGGTGATCTTTATATCGATTTCGACCGAAATCAACTCATCTTTCCAGTGGCACTCTTGGTTTGCCAAGTTGAGGCCTGGTTCAATCTTTTCCTTTCGGAGCACGCATATGCATTGCATATCACATCCCGCATATCCTGTCATGTTTTGCATCATGTTGCTTGCGCATTGCACCGTGGTTGATTGTTGTCTCCTTTGCTTGTGTTCTTGCTTTGGGTAGAGCCGCGAGACAAGTACGTGGTCTAGGAACTCGTTGAGTACGCTTACGAGGACCAAGCTTACGTCAACTCGGAGAACTCTGCAGGCAAGATGACCATACCCTCGAAATCACTTCTATTTTTGCTTGCTAGTTGCTCGCTCTATTGCTATGCCGTGATACCTACCACTTGCTATATCATGCCTCCCATATTGCCATTTCAAGCCTCTAAACCACCTTGTCCTAGCAAACCGTTGTTTGGCTATGTTGCCGCTTTGCTCAGCCCCTCTTATAGCATTGCTAGTTGCAGGTGAAGATGGAGTTTGTTCCTTGTTGGAACATGATTATTGTTGGGATATCATTATTATATCTTGTTTACTTTAATGCACCTATATACTTGGTAAAGGGTGGAAGGCTCGGCCTTATGCCTGGTGTTTTGTTCCACTCTTGCCACCCTAGTTTCCGTCATACCGATGTTATGTTCCTTGATTTTGCGTTCCTTACGCGGTTGGGTTATAATGGGAACCCCTTGACAGTTCGCCTTGAATAAAACTCCTCCAGCAAGGCCCAACCTTGGTTTTAGCATTTGCCACCTAAGCCTTTTTCCCTTGGGTTCTGCGGACTCAAGGGTCATCTTTATTTTAAACCCCCGGGCCAGTGCTCCTGTGAGTGTTGGTCCAACCTGTCAGCAGCCGGTGGCCACCAGGGGCAACTATGGGTTAGCCTACGAGAATCTTGGACTATCCGGTGTGCCCTGAGAACGAGATATGTGCAGATCCTATCGGGATTTGTCGGCACATTCGGGCAGCTTTGCTGGTCTTGTTTTACCATTGTCGAAATGTCTTGTAACCGGGATTCCGAGTCTGATCGGGTCATCCTGGGAGAAGGAATATCCTTCGTTGACCGTGAGAGCTTGTGATGGGCTAAGTTGGGACACCCCTGCAGGGATTTGAACTTTCGAAAGCCGTGCCCGCGGTTATGGGCAGATGGGAATTTGTTAATATCTGGTTGTAGAAAACTTTAAACATTAACTTAACTAAAATGAATCAATCAACAGCGTGTGTAGCTGTGATGGTCTCTTTTCGGCGGAGTCCGGGAAGAGAAGATGGTCTGGTGTTATGCTTGAACGTAAGTAGTTTCAGGATCACTTCTTGATCATGATAGTTTATCGACCGTGCTTTGCTTCTCTTCTCGCTCTCATTTGCGTAAGTTAGGCACCATATATGCTAGTGCTTGCTGCAGCTCCACCTCACTACCTTTTCCTACCCATAAGCTTAAATAGTCTTGATCTCGAGGGTGTGAGATTGCTGAGTCCCCATGACTCACAGATTACTTCCAAAACCAGATGCAGGTGCCGATGATGCCAGTACAGGGGATGCGATTGAACTCAAGTGGGAGTTCGACGAGGATTCGGGATGTTACTATGTTTCCTTTCCAGACGATCAGTAGTGGAGCCCAGTTGGGGCGATCGGGGACCTATGCATTTGGGGTTGTCTTTATTTTGGTTCCGTAGTCGGACCTTGATTGTATTATGGATGATGTAATGCTATATTTATGTATTGTGTGAATTGGCTATTGTAAGCCAACTCTTTATCCCTTTCTTATTCAGTACATAGGATGTGTAAAGATTACCCCTCTTGCGACATGCCTACTATGCGGCTATGCCTCTAAGTCATGCTCCGACACGTGGGAGATATAGCCGCATCGTGGGTGTTACAGCTGCCTCGTCGACTTCCTTAGCAAGCTCCACATTGCCAACGAGCCAGCTTCTGACCTAGAGTCAGTTGGCTCCACCGACCCGATGCTTGTCGACTCCGACACGGCATCCCTCGACGCGTTCCCCACCAATATGGTGGTCATCGATCACCCGCTCCCTCGCACGGAGAGCGGCGGCAGCACCGTCGCGGAGGTGCTTGTCATCAGCCACGATGGAGCCTCCGGCGGAGCCATCCAGGACTCGCTATAGGCGGCAATGCAGGACCTGCTGAGAGAGTCCTAGACTAAGGGGTCCTCAGGCGTCCTGCCTGTTATCTGTTGGGCCGGACTGATGGGCTATGAAGACATGAAGACCGAAGATTATACCAGTGTACGGATTGGACTCTACTTAGCGTGGAAGGCAAGCTAGGCGACTGATTATGAAAGATTCCCTCTTATGTAACCAACCTCGTGTAACCCTAGATCTCTTCGGTGTCTATATAAACCGAAGAGCATAGTCCGGATTGGACAGATTCATTACCATATACTCATAGGCTAGACTTCTAGGGTTTAGCCATTACGATCTCGTGGTAGATCAACTCTTGTAACGCTCATATTCATCAAGATCAATCAAGCAGGAAGTAGGGTATTACCTCCATAGAGAGGGCCCAAACCTGGGTAAACATCGTGTCCCCCGTCTCCTATTACCATCGATCCTAGACGCACAGTTCGCCACCCCCTACCCGAGATTCGCCGGTTTTGACACCAACATTGGTGCTTTCATTGAGAGTTCCTCTGTGCCCTCGCTAAGAGGGTTGATGGCTCACCTTGTTGTCAAGGATAATATCATCTCCGGAGGAGCCCTGGACTCATGTCAGACCCTCCGCCTTGGCGGCTTCGTCATGACCGCCTGCTCGGCCCTTAAGCCGATGATGACCTCTCAAGTCATCAAAAATCACCTCCGCGTTGATCCCGAATACTCCGCCTGCATGGATCCAGTGGAGTTGTCATTGTTGAATGAACTCCTGGATCGCATGGCCGCCTTGGGGGTTGCTACAGACTATGATTGGGTCGGGCTTAAACCCGACCAGAGAGAAATTAAAACTCCACTGATCACCCATCAGATAGCGGTAGTCGAGGAGCGGAGCAACTCTTCCACAATATTGAAGATGAACTATGTTCGGATCGCCGATGTTGAAGAGCCGGATACTTTCCAGCAGAAGGTCATGTCTCTTCCTCCGAACATAAAATCGGATGACGAGCCTAAAAAATCAGTCAATATCCCGGAGCCCGAACTATCCGGCCCGGTAGACCTCCAAACTCCGGATCCAAAACCAGGTTAGGTTTCAGATTCAATTCAACCCACCAACCCAGACATAGATGCTCTCAGAGGCATCAAACAACAGCCTCAGGAAACAGTCCACCACTTCTGGGGCAGATTCCTCCTTGTCAAAAACAAGGTAAAAGGCTGCTGTGACGAAAATGCGATAGCAGCATTCTGCAACAACTGCGCGGACAAAGGTATCCTTAACACCATCAATCGCCGCCGCATACTAAAGTTCGCTGACCTAGCAAACATTGTACAAAAGTACAACACGATGGAAAGCACCTGGAAAACTCAGGCAGCTGGTTGGGAGCCATCCCATCTCCCCTTATAGGCGAAAAGGGCGCACCCCCGTGGCACGCCCAAAGGAACAGTCAAAAAACATAAACCTATTGCGGTGCACAACACCGTTCTAGAGGGATGGCTCAATGGCCCGTGCAAAATACACACGACACCGGATACCATGGCGACCCACAGCCTTAGAGCATGTTGGATACTCCGGCAGGTAGCCAAGAGCGGCGAGGACATCCTTACCAAGGACACCCCAGAACAACACCCTCCAGCAAACGACGACAATAGAATATTGGCAGTCTTCAAGACATTCGCTTCAAACAACAAGCGTAAAAGGGCCCTGCATGATCTCGCCGAAGTTTGCCAGGTCGCTGTAATTGACCCCTGGAACGACACGGCCATAACCTTCAACGCCAGTGACGAACCTAAATACAGAACAGTCCGAGCACCAGCTGCCCTAGTCCTCAGTCCCATCGTGGATGGCTTTCGACTTGCAAACATCCTCATGGACGGCGGTAGCAGACTAAACCTCATTTACGAGGACACGCTCCACAAGATGGAAATAGACAGGAGCCGCATCGAGAAAAGTAGCACAACCTTTCGATGTATCATTCCCAGCCAAGAAGCTCAGTGCGCTGGAAAAATTACACTTGATGTGGTGTTCGGCACACCAGAGTATTACCGGTCCGAAGAAATAACTTTCCAGGTGGCCCCTTTCAATAGCGGGTACCACGCCCTGTTAGGGCAAGAGGCCTTCAGGCGCTTTCAAGCCATACCTCATTTTGGGTATATGAAGCTAAAAATGTCTAGACCTAATGGAATAATCACCCTCGTCAGCGATCCGGACATAGCCCTTTGCGCCGAGAATAAAACCGCATCCTTGGCCCTCGAGGCATTGTCTGAGGCCCTTGCGGCCAAAGAACTAAGCACACTACGCTCCACCGTGGATAAGGACGATGTGATCCTGGACAAATGACCCAAATCCACTTCCTTCAGGCCAGCAGAAGAAATAGTCAAATTTAAGGTCCATCAAACAGACCCAAAGAAGACAGCGTCTATCAGAGCACAGCTCAGCCCTGCAGTCAACACCGCACTACGAGACTTCTTGCGTCAAAACTGGGGTATATTCGCCTGGCATCCTTCCGATATGCCAGGAATCCCGCGCGAGTTGGCCGAACATAGCCTCAACATAGTAAAGGGATATAAGCCGGTCAAGCAAGCTCTGCTGCGCTTTTCCGAACCCAAACGACAAGCTATGGGGGAGGAGCTAGCCAAACTCATCGAGGCCGGATTCATCAAAGACATTAAACATCCAGACTGGCTGGCAAACTTGGTAATGGTACCAAAGAAGGATAAATCCTAGCACCTGTGCGTCCATTTCAAAGACCTTAACAAAGCCTGCCCTAAGGATCCCTTCCCTCTACCCCGCATTGACCAAATCATTGATGACACCGTAGGTCACGACTCGCTATGCTTCCTTGATGCATATTCCGAATACCATCAAATCAAAATGAAGGAGTCTGATCAAGCCGCAATAGCATTCATTGCACCATACGGGTCGTTTTGCTTCCACACCATGCCTTTGGGGCTCAAGAACACCGGCGCCACCTACCAATGCATGATCCAAACATGCCTCGAGAAACAGATCGGCAAAATAGTGGAGGCCTACGTGGACGATGTCGTCATCAAAACCAGACACGTCGAAACACTAATAGATGACTTGCGTCTCACATTCGACCACCTCCGCACATACGACATCAAGCTTAACCCGGAAAAGTGCGTCTTCGGCGTCCCCGCCAGTAAACTATTGGGCTTCATCATTTCCAATAGAGGAATTGAAGCAAATCCAGCCAAAATCCGAGCTTTGTCACAATTGGACAGGCCAACCGAACTCAAGCACGTCCAAAAACTCGCTGGGTGCATGGCAGCTTTAAGCCGCTTCATCTCCAGATTGGGAGAAAAGGCGCTGCCCCTCTATCGCCTTCTACGGCGCACTGACAACTTCGAGTGGATTGACGCGGCGACGGTCGGACTAGAAGAAATAAAAGCCCTTCTGGCGAGCAACCCAATCCTGTCCGCGCCAAACGTCGGCGAGCCAATGCTCTTATACATATCAGCAACACACTAGGTGGTGAGTGCCGTACTCGTCGTCGAACGAGAACAGGACGGACAAAAATTCCCGCTCTAGAAGCCGGTATACTACGTATCCACCGTCCTCATACCATGCAAATCCCGGTACCATCATTATCAAAAAATAGCATATGCAGTCTTCATGGCATCCCGAAAATTGCGACACTACTTTCAAGAGTTCTCTATCACGGTGGCCTCCGAAGTGCCCCTCAATGATATAATTAACAACCGGGATGCAACAGGCCGGATTGCTAAATGGGCCATCGAGCTCCTGCCATTCGACATCACATACAAACCATGTAGAGCCATCAAATCCCAGGTACTGGCCAACTTTGTCGCTGATGGACAGAAGCCGAACTCCCTAAAGAGTACAGCGTGTATTCCAACTGGGTGATGCATTTTGACGGCTACAAGATGTTGGCAGGGGTAGGGGCGGGCATCGTATTAACGTCCCCCACAGGAGACATAGTCCAATACGTACTCCAAATATTATACACGGACTCCAACAACGTAGCTGAATAGGAGGCCTTGTTACATGGCCTCCGGATGGCCGTATCAATGGGCATACAGCGCCTGGAGGTGCGTGGGGATTCAAACCTCGCAATATCCCAAATCAATGGAGACTTTGATGCCATATCCAAAGATGGCAGCTTACCGCAATGTCGTTTTAAATATGTCGGCTCGGTTCGAGGGGCTCGAATTTCATCACATCGCCCACGAAAGTAACCAGGCGGCAGACGTCCTTGCTCGCATCGGCGCTAAGCACGACCCCGTCCCACCTAACATCTTCCTCGAAAGGCTCTTTAAGCCATCCATGGTATGGCAAGGGGGATATAGCAACGACGGTGCCGTTCTAAACACAAACACAGATAACGAACACACCGATATCATCGGAGGCTCAACCACCAAAGTAACACCATCGGCCCACCTCATCATGGCAGTAATTGCCTCGTGGACCGAACCATTCTTGGCCTACCTTAATAGGAAGGAGCACCCAGAAGATCAGAACGAGGCTCGCCGCATAGTCCGGCATTCAAAAGCCTATAAAGTTCACGAAGGAGAGCTCTACAAGAAAAGCACTACCAGAGTCCTACGAAGGTGTATCTCCGAGGAGGAGGGGCGGCAACTTTTGGCAGAAATTCACGCCGGTCTCGGCGGACATCACGCTGCAGCCTAGGCACTTGTCAGCAAGGCCTTCTGTATAGGATTTTACTGGCCCACGGCCCGGGCAGACGCACAGGACCTCGTTCAACACTGTGTCGGATGCCAACTCTTCGCCAACCAAAGCCATATGCCCCCAACCGCTCTACAAACAATCCCCATTACATGGCCCTTTGCGGTCTGGGGCCTGGCCATGGTCGGCCCCCTTAAAGGGGGAAGCCATAAGAAAAAATATATGTTGCTCATGGTGGACAAATTCACCAAGTGGATAGAGGATAGACCAGTTAAAATAGCCGAGTCCGAACCGGTGATTGCATTTATATCCGATGTGGTACACCGTTACGGTGTATCGCACAGCATCATCACTGATAACGGCTCAAATTTCACAACCGATGAGGTGAAAACCTGGTGTGCTAATCTAGGCATTAAGCTCGATTATGCCTCTATCTACCACCCGCAAACAAACGGTCAAGTCGAGCGAGACAATGGTCGTATTATGAGCGGCATTAAACCCAGACTAGTGCATACTTTAAAAGAATCAGACAAACATTTGGTCGAGGAGCTCGACTCCGTACTATGGGGGCTACGGACCACGCCCAACCATACTACCGAATACACACATTTTTCATGGCGTACGGTGCAGAGCCGTGTTGCCCTACGATATTATACATGACTCACCTCGAGTGCGTATGTACAAGGAGAAAGAGGCCGAGTTGGATCGGCAGGACAGCCTAGATGCCCTAGAGGAACAATGCGTCATCGCCAAAGCCCGTTCAGCATTTTATCAACAGCAGGCTCGAAGATATCACAATAGAGAGGTACGGGCCAAGACCTACAATGTTGGCGAACTCGTTCTATGCTTACCAGAGAAGAAAAAGGACAAGCTCAAGCCCAAATGCGAGGGTCCTTTCATAATCGACGAAGTTCTCACCGGAGGAGCATACCGTCTTCGTGACGCCTCAGACAATCGCCTCAAGCCGAACCCCTGGAACGCAGCCAGACTCCGAAGGTTTTATGCCTAGCGCCGAACTCTTTGTTACTCTCCTTCTCCCCTATAGTTTACATTACTCTTTCTCCCTTTTACACAATTTTTTCGCTTTAAAGCACTCATTTGGCTTGACCGAACACTGCTGACGTACACATATTTTACATATGTACGCCCATTATACCTGGGGGCTTCTCTAACAGAAGCTTGTTAATATTATTCTCCGAGCATCAAGCTCATCACACATGCGCGTTTTCCCGCATGTCTTTTCTTCGCCATTATATGCATCGATATGACTTAAGTTTTGGCCAAGCTGGGTTGCCTAGCTCCTGTGCTTACCCCTACGTTCCCGATTGTTCGGCCTGGTGGTAAAGGGAGCACCTTTGTGATTGTTACTGCCGGTTCATCTGGATGTGTACCTCAGACTGGGTGAAGCCGAAAACTAGCGTTCTTAAGGGAATATTCGGTCGGTGGAAGAAAAGTCTCTTTTGCACTCACTCTATTGTGAACCCCCAGAAGCTATACATACTGTGATTTTCACATGACAATTCGGACATGTCTATTAATGCATGCACACCCAGGGAAAGGAAGCCTTAACAGAACTATTCTCTCTGGAAGATGTTTCTTACGAATCAAATGTAATATAACATAACTAGCAGAATACTACTTGTCTGTTCAAGCAATTACGACCCCTACGCCTAGTTTTCCAGGCATGCCCCGACCTATTCGGTCGTGAGAGTATCCGGAAACACTTCTTACCCTTGAGTCCGGAGGTTGAAGCGAAAAGGTCTGCCATGACAAATGATATACAATTCAGCTAGAATTCCACACGGTGAGGAAAGTACATAGTCACTTGGACTCAAACACTTCCTCCTCTATACCGTCCAATAGGCGATCTAACTTACAATCCTGTTGGGAATATTTTGCGGCCACCTCTACTTGGTCATATACTAAACTAACGGGAATTTCTTCGCCGTTCGGCCCTACCGGTCCAACATGCGCCATGTGATTAGGATCAAGCTTGGTATACCGAGTCTTCACCATGGCCCAAGCTTCTCGCGCACCCTCTCGGTAGGCCGATATCTTCCATAGCTAGATACGATGCCGCCCTCCTTTGAACCGCTCTACAGGCTCCTCCATACTTCCTGGAGGGGAGGCGGAGGGCCATAGAGCCTTGGCAACACTCCGCATCGCCAGCCTCTCTTGTTCGTGCACCTATGACATCTTAAGCAGTAGATCATTCGATGATCCAGACACCTCCTCTTCAGGATGGCCCGTCAATATACCTACAAGCATAGCTATATCAGTTTCATTTCTCTCCAAACCACTAAAAATAAACAAATTCGGAAACATACTGAACATGCCGCCCCGCAGTTTCTTGTAATCCTTTACGGAGTCAGATAGCTGCGCCCACACATCCTTCAATTCTTCACCCAACTTAGTGTTGGAATCCTGCAGCTTGTTTTTCTCATCCCCGACGCGGGTCAGCACACGCTCGCCTGTGGCGTGTTGCCTCTTCGCCTCTTTTTCTCCCTCTTGCGCGATCTTCAACTCCTTCTTAAATTGATCAGGTGACCCTATTATGCGATGAGTGGTAGTATTAAGCACAGTTGGTATACATTCACTATTCCTCACTAGAGGGGAACATTACTAGTAGACAACTTCTTCAAATTTTCCAGTTCGGTGGTAGCAGCATTTAACTACGCCCGACACTGTTCCAGCTCTTCGGCTAGCAGGTCGTTCTTCTCTATAAGAACGTGGCAAAACAATGGTCCTTAAGTCAGTTATACCAAATGCTTTCAGTCCCGGGGGCTACTGGCATCTGTTATCTTATTCGGACAAAGAAAGCTTACCCGCACATCTGTTAAATACTGCTTCGTGGCTCTACTAAGCCCGTTTCGAGCAATTCGGATGTACGCATCGGCCGAGCTGAAGGCATTGAATGCCTCTTCCGAAAACTAGGGGTCTCGTAAAACAGCCCTGCAGCGTCGATGTGTAACACCCCGGATGTAATTTACCTTATATGTACTCCAACTATTGCCGTTTCTGGCGCTTAGTTATTTTATTTCCTCGGGTTCGGGTTTTTTTCTCCGTGTGTTGTTGTCGTTGTCATGCATCTCATATCATGTCATCATGTTGCATTTACATATGTGTTCGTCTCATGAATCCGAGCATTTTCCCCGTTGTCCGTTTTGCATTCCGGCGCTCCTATCTCCTCCGGTGGTCATTTCTACCTTCTTTTCGTGTGTGGGGATTAAACATTTCTGGATTGGACCGAGATTTTCCAAGCGGCCTTGGTTTACTACCGGTAGACCGCTTGTCAAGTTTCGTACCATTTGGACTTCGTTTGATACTCCAACGGTTAACCGAGGGACCGAGAAGGCCTCGTGTGTGTTGCAGCCCAACACCCTTCCAATTTTGCCCAAAACACATCAAAGCCCTCTCCATCATCTAGAGCGTTCGATCACGATCGTGTGGCCGAAAACTGCACCTCATTTGGACTCTCCTAGCTCCTCCTATGCCTATAAATAGGTCCTCCTCCGAAATTCACGGGTCTCCCCTTCCCCAAAACCCTAGATCCGCTCCTCCTCGCGCGGACATTGTCCGGACCACGCCGGACACACCGCCGCCAACCACTCCCGCACCACCACGTCACCACCGCCGACCCGCGCACCGTTGAGGCCCGCCGAGCCCAAGGCCGGCCCCCGCGGCCCGAGCCACCCCGCGCCGCGCCCGAGCGCCCCGCCGCCTTCTTCCTCGGAGCCGGCCACCGCCGCCTCTCCGCCGGCGAAGCTCCGCCCGCTCCGGCCATCGCGGCCATCACCGCCCGCCGCCACGGTCCATGCCGCCCTGCCGCGCCGCGGCCGGATCCAACTCCGGCGGCCCCCCTCCGACTCCGGCGACCACGCCCCGCCGGCCGCTTCCATCTCTGGCCGCCGTCCGCGTGAACTCCGGCAAGTACTCTGGCTAGCTCAGATCCGACATCGAGAAGCATGCCGATCCGGATCTGGATCTGAGTTTATCTCCTCCGTTGACTTTCTCCCAAAACCCTAGATAAATTGCATTTTTCATCATGGTGTATCTCCGCATTCGTAGCTCCGTTTTGGGCTTGTAGCATATCAAAAAGTTCGTCTCAGAGAGTACATCATTTCATCTCATTGCATCATTTTCATTTGAGCTCATCTTGATGCCCGAAATGCTGTTGGAAGAGAGCTATTTGAGTTAATTGTCAGATCTGTTGCACAAAATAGCTATTTATCATTTTTGCCATGATTGTTGTGTGCATGATATGCTCCTGAGCTCTACATGTGTTTTGTTATATGCTTTTCCATCTTTTTAGAGGTGCTATCCATGTATTTTTGTGATGTGTGTGGTGACTAGCACAAGATTGCAAAGTAGTGCATTCGTTAATGCTGATTTCAGGGACTTTGAAATTCCACTAAGTCCTTGATCTGTTTTTATCAATATGCCATATGTTCATGTTGTTTCCTAGTGATCCATGCCTCTTTTGAGGATGATCAGTAAGGATGATTTGTTAATATTGTGGTGCTCTATCCATCCATGTATTTGGTTGCAATTATGGAGCACCCTAGCTTGAGTCAATCGAGCTCTACTTTTGCTATTTCGTAATTTCTAGCAGATTGTCTACTTGTTAGCGATTTTGCCGAGGATGTTGTAGTTGATCCGTGCATGCTATGTTGTTGTTCTTGCCATGTCTAGCTTGTATAATATGTATTCTTGATCGGTGTATGCTTAGATTGTCATGCCTTGCTCTGTAGTGAGTGCATCGAGCTCGTAAACATGCCTACTCGTTAAGATGTTTGCATGCTCCAGTTTTTCTCTAAGTCTGATATCTGATTATGTTTTTGCCATGTTCACATGCTTGCAATTGTATTCTCTAATCCCTTTTGGCTCAAGGTCACTAAGGGACTTTTGTTAAGCTCTTTGAGTAGCTCCATGCTATGCCTTTCTTTGCCATGTTAGGTTCCTCTAGCATCTAGTTTTCATGCTCCAAAGTGTGCTACCTGATCTGAAATTCCAGGCTTGTGTTAATTTCACAAAGTCTGAAACCTGTTTATCATTTGCACTTTTGCCATGCTTGTTTGAACCTGTTAATGGATGAATTGGCCGAAGCTCAGTGTTCATCTTTTATCAAGCATTATGGGTGGATCCCTGCCATGTATTTTGTTGCCATGTTTGAGTGTTGTAGCATATTTATCTTGATGCATTTAGATGGCTGCTTGCTATTTATCGCAGACCGGTGTCATATTTAAATCGCTTGCCATTTTCAAACCGTGCATCCGATTCCGGTGATCTTTATATCGATTTCAACCGAAATCACCTCACCTTTCCAGTGGCACTCTTGGATTTCCAAGTTGAGGCCAGGTTCATTCATCCCTTGTCAAATCTTGCATATGCATCACATACCGCATCCCACATAGCATACCATGTGTGCATCATGTTGTTCGAGCATTTGCACGCGGTTGATTGTATTCCTTTTGCTTGTTTGTCTTGTTTGGGTAGAGCCGGGAGACGAGTTCGCTAACAAGGAGCCCGTTGAGTTTGCTTTCGAGGATCCAGTCAACTCTGACAACTTTGCAGGCAAGATGATCATACCCTTGAAATCACTTCTATCTTTGCTTTGCTAGATGCTCGCTATTTTGCTATGCCTATGCTATGATGCCTACCACTTGCTTATCACGCCTCCCAAATTGCCATGCCAAACATCTAACCCTCCATGTCCTCGCAAACCGTTGATTGGCTACGTTACCGCTTTTGCTAAGCCCCTCTCATAGCGTTGCTAGTTGCAGGTGAAGATTGGAGATCGTTCCTTGTTGGAACATTGTTTATTTGTTGGGATATCATTATATTATCTTGTTATCTTAATGCATCTATATACTTGGTAAAGGGTGGAAGGCTCGGCCTTTTTCCTAGTGTTTTGTTCCACTCTTGCCGCCCTAGTTTCCGTCATATCGGTGTTATGTTCCCGGATTTTGCGTTCCTTACGCGATTGGGTAATAATGGGAACCCCTTGACAAATCGCCTTGAATAAAACTCTTCCAGCAATGCCCAACCTTGGTTTTACCATTTGCCACCTAGCCTCTTTTTCCCTTGAGTTTCCGGAGCCCAAGGGTCATCTTATTTAACCCCCCCCCCCCCCCCCCCGGGCCAGTGCTCCTCTGAGTGTTGGTCCAACCGAGCGATGTCCGGGGCTACCAGGGCAACTCTGGGCTGGCCTACCCAATGTCTGGCTCATCTGAGTGTGCCCTGAGAACGAGATATGTGCAGCTCCTATCGGGATTTGTCGGCACATTCGGGCGGTGTTGCTGGACTTGTTTTGTCTTTGTCGAAGTGTCTTGTAGAACAGGGATACCGAGTCTGATCGGAATGTCTTGGGAGAAGGTTTATCCTTCGTTGACCGTGAGTGCTTGTGATGGGCTAAGTTGGGACTCCCCTGCAGGGATTTGAACTTTCAAAAGCCGTGCCCGCAGTTATGGGCAGATGGGTATTTGTTAATTTCCGGTTGTAGATAACTTGAATCTTAACTTCATTAAAATGAATCAACTGTGTGTGTTACCGTGATGGTCTCTTCTCGGCAGAGTCCGGGAAGTGAACACGGTGTTGGAGTAATGTTTGCCATAGTTGGCTCTCTAGTTCTTCGTTCGTGCCTTGCCTTCTCTTCTCGCTCTCTTTTGTGAACAGGTTAGCCACCATATATGCTAGTCGCTTGCTGCAGCTCCACATATTACCTTGCCTTACCTATAAGCTTAAATAATCTTGATCGCGAGGGTGCGAGATTGCTGAGTCCCCGTGGCTCACAGATTACTTCCAAACCAGATGCAGGGCCCGATGACTCCGTTCCAGATGATGCGCTTGAGCTCAAGTGGGAGTTCGATGAAGCCTCCCATCGCTACTATGTGTCTTTCCCTGATGATCAGTAGTGGTGCTCAGTTGGGGCGATCGGGACCGTGTCGCTTGTTGGGGTTGATCTTTTATTTTGGTACCGTAGTCAGACCATGAGTGATTGGATGATGTAATGCTATTTATGTACTTTGTTTGACGTGGCGAGTGTAAGCCAACTATGTACCTTTTCCCCTTATTATCTATTTACATGGGCTGTTGTGAAGATTACCTTACTTGCGACATTGCTTTCAATGCGGTTATGCCTCTAAGTCGTGCTCTGACACGTAGGAGATATAGCCGCATCGAGGGCGTTACAAGTTGGTAATCAGAGCCTTCCCCGACCTTAGGAGCCCCCACTGCTTGATCAAATTAGCAGCCGTTGTTGAGTCTAGAAAAAATGTTTTGAGTCATTTAGGAATTATATATCGGAGAGTTTAGGAATTCATTTTACTCCTTAGTCCCTTCATCGCTCTGGTAAGGCATCCTGATGTAGAGTTTTGACTCTTCTCTTCTCAAATTTCACTAAAAAAATTTAGGATCACGCGGGTATCTTGGAATCGTTCCGATCGATTTGTGACGAGAACATTGTTCTCGGTGCCTCCTGTCATTTAGGGGTTGTGGCAGTGTCCCGGGGAGTTGAGCTCCGAGGTGTTGTCGTCACAATTTTATCGTTGCAGTTCTGGAATACCCGAGTTTAGTTCACCGACATCAAAAATTCTTTTATGCAGTTGTTGGTGAGATAACCTCGACGCCACCCAGTACTGGGGCGGGAGTTCGGGAGTATTGCCATAACTTGTATAACGGATGCTTTTCGAAGGTTGAGGTAGATGGTTTCCGATGTTTTTCTCGGTGATGTGTTGAAGGATGGATACAGCTGGATGTAGGATTTGCTACATTTGGGTGAGATATTATGCTTCCCCTGTATCCCCAACACCTGATTGCATAACCGGAAAGGTTCGGGAGTTTCATAGGTGGGAATTCTTGTAGCTCTAGTTCTTCTTCCACGGATATTTGGTTTGAGATTGGGTGATCTTACCAAGTATTCGTTCTTGCTCCGTACCTTGTTGATTTTATTCTTCTACCTAAATTCTAAGTGGCTTCTCAATTTATTGATATGTGACCAGTTCAATTGGAATGCATTCGTTCATTTTGTTCGGATGTGAAGACTATATGTTGCAATTTCTACCCGTTGGATTCAGCTTCAATTTTTGTCTATCAATGTGCTAATGGATGTCAACCTCTTCAGGATGGCTCCTCCAACGTGCACGACTATGAATCCTGATCCGCCGCCACCACCTCCTCCTCCGGAGGCATGGCAAGCTGTGATGGCCGCTACCAATGCAAACACACAGTTGATCATGCAAATTCTTCAAGAGCGCAACCAAGCGAACCAAGGCAACCAAGGCAACAATCAGAATCACTTTGCTACACTCAACCAGTGCCTTGCTAACCAGCTAAAGACCTTCAGCAATTGTGTTGAGGCAACTGATGCTGACGATTGGCTCGTGGACTTGTGCAAGCATTTCGAGTGCAGTAACGTCGGGCCTGAGGACTTTGTCAAGTTCGCTTCCTCCCAACTCAAAGACCAAGCTGCAGAATGGTTCCAGCAGTACAAAGATTCTAGAGGAGGCCGTGTGATTACCTGGGATGAATTCCGTCAAGACTTCAAAGCTCATCATATTCCTCAGAGCATGGTTGAAAGCAAGCGTGAGGAATTCCGCAACCTGAAGCAAGGCTCTATGTCTGTCTATGACTACAACAAGTTGTTTCAGAAGCTCGCCCGCTTTGCTAAGCAGGATGTCCCTGACGAGAAGAGCATGATATAGCAGTTCAGGGGTGGTATCAGAGAAGAAATCCAGCTAGCTCTTGTTCTCTTTGAGCCCTTGAGGTACGATGAGTTCTACAACATGGCATTGAAGCAAAAGGCTGCTCAACTGAAGTGTGATGCTTCCAAGAAGCGAGTTAGAGATGCTACTCTTTCTTCCTCAACTCAAGTGGCTAAGCAGCAGAAGTATTGGCTTCCTCCTCCTCCGTTCCGTCAGTCGTATCAACAGAAGAGCAAAGGTGGCAGTGGATCTTCCCACCCACCCAACCCTAGCTTTCAGAACAAGACTTCGTCTCAAGCTCCAAGATCGAGTGCTCCATATCACCGTCCGCTTTCAAAGGTCACGTGCAACAAGTGCCAATAGAAGGGTCACTATGCCAACAAATGCTTCAACCAGAGGCGTCTCCCTCCTCCTCCTCCTGTGAGATCGGCAAGTACAGCTATGGTCAAGCATAACCCCAAGTCTGCAAAGGTCAACTTGATGAATGCAGCTCAGACAGAGGACTCGTCAGATGTCATCATGGGTAACCTTCATGTTAGCGATATTCCTGCAAAAGTTCTTTTTGACACTGGTGCATCGCATTGTTTCATCTCGAGACCATTTGTTTCTAAGCATGAGTTGCCTTTACAAGATTTTCCTAGTCAGTTATTCGTTGTTTCTTCGGGTAAATTCAGGAATGCAAGCGCTATGGCCCCGGATGTTACTATCACGTTGGGCGACTACAAGTTTCTTTCTTCTCCGGTGGTCCTTGGTAACTCGGATATTGATCTTATTCTCGGAATGGATTAGCTTTCTAAGCACAAGGCGCACCTTGATTGTGCAGCCAGGCAGATTCAATTGACTCATTCGTTTGAGGATGTAATTGTCTTTGCCGCTCGTGATGATACAATCCGTCTGTTTTCTCTCAATGAGAAGGGTGAATTGGATGCCATCTTGCAAATCCCAGTCGTTTGCGAATATCAATACGTCTTTCCAAAAGAGCTTCCAGCAATGCCTCCGCACCGGCCAGTTGAATTCGTCATCGATCTTGAGCCTGGCACGGAACTGGTTTGCAAGCGTCCTTACAAGCTCGGACCTGAAGAGTTGAAGGAGCTGAAGAAGCAACTCGATGTTCAAGAGCGAATGGGTCTCATCAGACCTAGTTCCTCTCCGTGGGGTTGTGGATTACTTTTTGTGAAGAAGAAGGATGGAACGGACCGACTTTGTGTTGACTACCGTCCATTGAACAAGAAGACTATCAAGAACAAGTACCCACTTCCCAACATCAACGAGCTGTTCGAACAACTCAAAGGTGCCCAAGTATTCTCCAAGCCTGATCTCCGTATGGGCTATCACCAGATTCGAATCCATGAGCAAGATATTCCCAAGACGGCTTTCAGAATGAGCTATGGTCCATATGAATACACTGTCATGTCTTTTGGCCTCGTCAACGCTCCTCCGACATTCTCTCGCATGATGAACTTCATCTTCAACGCCTACACAAATGACTTCGTTTTGGTCTATCTTGATGACATTCTGGTCTTTTCGAAGAACAAGGAAGATCATGCCAAGCACTTGCGTTTGGTGCTCGATAAGCTCAGGGAACATCAGTTCTACGCCAAGTTCTCAAAGTGCGAGTTTTGGCTCGATGAGGTTCTTTATCTTGGGCATATCATCTCTGCCAAGGGCATTGCGGTGAATCCTGAGAAGGTGTCTGCAATTGTGAATTGGGAACCACCTCAGAACGTGAAGCAACTCCGTAGCTTCCTCGGTCTCGCAAGCTACTGTCGAAGGTTCATTGAGAACTTTTCAAAGATCGTGAAGCCTCTTTCAAACCTTCAACAGAAGCACGTCAAGTACATTTGGTATCCGGAATGTGACATCGCTTTCAACACTTTTAAAGAGAAATTGGTCACTGCTCCATTCCTGACTCCTCCTGATGAATCCAAACCGTTCAAGGTCTTCTGCGATGCCTCTCTTCAAGGTCTTGGTGCAGTGTTGATGCAAGAGAAGAAAGTTGTGGCTTATACCTCTCGCCAGTTGAAGCCCAACGAGAAGAACTACCCCACTCATGACCTCGAGTTGGCGGCAGTTGTGCATGCTCTTTTGACTTGGAGACATCTCTTATTGGGAAGAAAAGTGGACATCTTCACTGACCACAAGAGTCTCAAGTACATCTTCACTCAGCCTAATCTCAACCTTAGGCAGACTCGCTGGGTTGAAATGATTCAAGAGTATAATCCGAGTATCGAGTATACTCCAGGCAAGGCCAATGTGATTGCTGACGCATTGAGCAGGAAGGCTTATTGCAACAGTCTGATTCTCAAGCCTTATCAACCCGAGCTTTGTGAAGCTTTCCGCAAACTTAATCTGCAAGTTGTTCCTCAAGGTTCCTCGCCAACCTTCAAGTCTCTCATACCTTGGAAGACTAGATTCGCGAGGCTCAACTTCTTGATGCTATGGTGAAGAAGGTGAAGATTGGGATTGCCAAGAGTCAACCCAAGTACAAGTGCTACCGCCTTGATGACAAGGATACTCTCTTCTTCGAGGATCGTATTGTTGTTCCCAAAGGTGATCTTCGTAAAGTTATCATGAATGAGGATCACAATTCACTCCTCTCCATCCACCCTGGGAGCACGAAGATGTATCAGGACCTCAAGCAGGCTTATTGGTGGACTCGAATGAAGCGCGAGATTGCTCAGTTCGTGAATGAATGTGATGTCTGCAGAAGAGTGAAGGCAGAACACCGAAGGCCAGCTGGTCTCCTCCAACTTCTTGCCATTCCAGAATGGAAGTTTGAACACATTGAGATGGACTTCGTGACTGGGTTTCCAAAGTCCAAGCGTGGCAATGATGCTATATTCGTTGTCATCGACAAACTAACTAAGGTGGCTCACTTTCTGCCTATCAAAGAGTCTATCACTGCAGCTCAATTGGCGGAGTTGTATACCTCTCGAATTGTCTCGCTGTACGGCATTCCACAGGTGATCTCTTCAGACCATGGCAGCATCTTTACCTCCAAGTTTTGGGATTCTTTTCAGAAGGCCATGGGCACCAACATCCGCTTCAGCACAGCTTTCCACCCTCAGACTAGCGGTCAAGTCGAGCGTGTCAATCAGATTCTTGAAGATATGCTCAGGGCTTGTGTGATCTCCTTCGGCATGAAGTGGGGAGATTGTCTTCCATACGCCGAATTCTCCTACAACAATAGTTTTCAAGCAAGTTCAAGCAAGGCCCCATTCGAAATTCTGTATGGCAGGAAGTGCCGTACTCCTCTCAACTGGTCTGAAACCGGTGAACGTAAACTTCTGGGAAATGACTTAATCACAGAGGCAGACGAAATGTGTAAAGCCATTCGAGATAACCTCAAAGCAGCGCAATCGCACCAGAAGAGCTACTATGATAGTAAGCACCGTGATTTGTCTTTCGAGATCGGAGACCATGTTTACCTCCGCGTCTCTCCAATGAAAGGTACTCGTCGCTTCGGTATCAAAGGGAAGCTTGCCCCTAGATACGTGGGTCCTTTCAAGATCGTCAGCAAGAGAGGCGATCTCGCCTATCAACTCGAGCTTCCTTCAAACATTGCAAATGTGCACGACGTGTTCCATGTCTCTCAGCTCCGCAAGTGCTTCAAGACTCCTGACCGCACCGTCAACTTCGAAGACATTGATCTCCAAGAAGATCTCTCTTATCGTGAGCACCCCGTTGCTATTCTTGAAGAGACTGAACGCAAGACTCGCAATAAATCAATCAAATTCCTCAAAGTCAAGTGGTCACACCATTCCGACCGTGAAGCCACCTGGGAACGCGAGGATCACCTCCGTTCTGAGTACCCGACGTTCTTCCAGTCCTAGATCTCGGGACGAGATCCTTTCATAGTGGTGGAGTGTTGTAACACCCCAGATGGAATTTACCTTATATGTACTCCAACTCTTGCCGTTTCCGGTGCTAAGTTATTTTATTTCCTTGGGTTTGGGTTTTTTTTCTCCGTGTGTTGTTGTCGTTGTCATGCATCTCATATCATGTCATCATGTGCATTGCATTTGCATACGTGTTCGTCTCATGCATCCGAGCATTTTCCCCGTTGTCCGTTTTGCATTCCGGCTCTCCTATCTCCTCCAGTGGTCATTTCTACCTTCTTTTCGTGTGTGGGGATTAAACATTTCCAGACTGGACCGAGATTTGCCAAGCGGCCTTGGTTTACTACCGGTAGACCGCCTGTCAAGTTTCGTACCATTTGGACTTCGTTTGATACTCCAATGGTTAACCGAGGGACCGAGAAGGCCTCGTGTGTGTTGCAGCCCAACACCCTTCCAATTTGGCCCAAAACCCACCAAAACCATCTCCATCATCTAGAGCGTTCGATCACGATCGTGTGGCCGAAAACCGCACCTCATTTGGACTCTCCTAGCTCCTCCTATGCCTATAAATAGGTCCTCCTCCAAAATTCACGGGTCTCCCCTTCCCCGAAACCCTAGATCCGCTCCTCCGCGCGCCGGACATTGTCCGGACCGCGCCGGACACACCGCCGCCAACCACTCCCGCGCCGCCACATCACCGCCGCCGACCCGCGCACCGCCAAGGCCCGCCAGGCCCAAGGCCAGCCCCCGCGGCCCGAGCCGCCCCACGCCGCGCCCGAGCGCCCCGCCGCCTTCTTCCTCGGAGCCGGCCACCACCGCCCACCGCCGCCTCTCCGCCGGCGAAGCTCCACCCGCTCCGGCCACCACGGCCATCACCGCCCGCCGCCCTGCCGCGCTGCGGCCGGATCCAACTCCGGCGGCCCCCCTCTGACTCCGGCGACCACGCCCCGCCGGCCCCTTCCATCTCCGGCCGCCGTCCGCGCGAACTCTGGCAAGTACTCCGGCGAGCTCGGATCCGACATCGGGAAGCGTGCCAATCCGGATCTGGATCTGAGTTTATCTCCTCGGTTGACTTTCTCCCGAAACCCTAGATAAGTTGCATTTTTCATCATGTTGTATCTCCGCATCCGTAGCTCCGTTTTGGGCGTGTAGCATATCAAAATGTTCGTCTCAGAGGGTACATCATTTCATATCACTGCATCATTTTCATTTGAGCTCATCTTGATGCCCGAAATGCTGTTGGAAGAGAGCTATTTGAGTTAATTGTCAGATCTGTTGCACCAAATAGCTATTTGTCATTTTTGCCATGATTGTTGTGTGCATGATATGCTCCTGAGCTCTACATGTGTTTTGTTATATGCTCTGCCATCTTTACAGAGGTGCTATCCATGTATTTTTGTGATGTGTGTGGTGACTAGCACAAGCTTGCAAAGTAGTGCATTCGTTAATGCTGATTTCAGGGACTTAGAAATTCCGCTAAGTCCTTGATCTGTTTTTATCAATATGCCATATCTTCATGTTGTTTCCTAGTGATCCATGCCTCTTTTGAGGATGATCGGTAAGGGTGATTTGTTAATCTTGTGGTGCTCTATCCATCCATGTCTTTGTTTGCAATTATGGAGCACCCTAGCTTGAGTCAATCGAGCTCTACTTTTGCTATTTCGTAATTCCTGGCAGATTATCTACTTGTTAGCGATTTTGCCGAGGATGTTGTAGTTGATCCGTGCATGCTATGTTGTTGTTCTTGCCATGTCTATCTTGTATAATATGTATTCTTGATGGGTGTATGCTTAGATTGTCATGCCTTTATATGTAGTGAGTGCATCGAGCTCGTAAACATGCCTACTCGTTAAGATGTTTGCATGCTCCAGTTTTTCTCTAAGTCTGAGATCTGATTATGTTTTTGCAATGTTCACATGCTTGCAATTGTATTTTCTGATCCCTTTTGGCTCAAGGTCACTAAGGGACTTTTGTTAAGCTCTTTGAGTAGCTCCATGCCATGCCTTGCTTTGCCATGTTAGGTTCCTCTAGCATCTAGTTTTCATGCTCCAAAGTGTGCTACCTGATCTGAAATTCCAGGCTTGTGTTAATTTCAAAAAGTCTGAAACCTGTTTATCATTTGGACTTTTGCCATGCTTGTTTGAACCTGTTAATGGATGAATTGGCCGAAGCTCAGTGTTCATCTTTTGTCAAGCATTATGGGTGGATCCCTGCCATGTATTTTGTTGCCATGTTTGAGTGCTGTAGCTTATTTATCTTGATGCATTTAGATGGCTACTTGCTGTTTATCGCAGACCGGTGTCATATTTAAATCGTTTGCCATTTCCAAACCGTGCATCCGATTCCGGTGATCTTTATATCGATTTCAACCGAAATCACCTCACCTTTCCAGTGGAACTCTTGGATTTCCATGTTGTGGCCAGGATCATTCATCCCTTGTCAAATATTGCATATGCATCACATACCGCATCCTGCATAGCATACCATGTTTGCATCATGTTGTTCGAGCATTTGCACGCGGTTGATTGTATTCCTTTTGCTTGTTTGTCTTGTTTGGGTAGAGCCGGGAGACGAGTTCGCTAACGAGGAGCCCGTTGAGTTTGCTTTCGAGGATCCAGTCAACTCTGACAACTTTGCAGGCAAGATGATCATACCCTCGAAATCACGTCTATCTTTGCTTTGCTAGATGCTCGCTCTTTTGCTATGCCTATGCTACGATGCCTACCACTTGCTTATCACGCCTCCCAAATTGCCATGTCAAACCTCTAACCCTCCATGTCCTAGCAAACCGTTGATTGGCTATGTTACTGCTTTTGCTCAGCCCCTCTTATAGCGTTGCTAGTTGCGGGTGAAGATTGGAGATCTTTCCTTGTTGGAACATTGTTTATTTGTTGGGATATCATTATATTATCTTGTTATCTTAATGCATCTATATACTTGGTAAAGGGTGTAAGGCTCGGCCTTTTGCCTAGTGTTTTGTTCCACTCTTGCCGCCCTAGTTTTCATCATATCGGTGTTATGTTCCCGGATTTTGCATTCCTTACGCGGTTGGGTAATAATGGGAACCCCTTGACAAATCGCCTTGAATAAAACTCTTCCAGCAAAGCCCAACCTTGGTTTTACCATTTGCCACCTAGCCTCTTTTTCCCTTTGGTTTCCGGAGCCCAAGGGTCATCTTATTTAACCCCCCCCCCCCCGACCAGTGCTCCTCTGAGTTTTGGTCCAACCGAGCGATGTCTGGGGCTACCAGGGGCAATTCTGGGCTGGCCTACCCGACGTATGGCTCATCTGAGTGTGCCCTGAGAACGAGATATGTGCAGATCCTATCGGGATTTGTCGGCACATTCGGGCGGTTTTGCTGGACTTGTTTTGTCTTTGTCAAAGTGTCTGGTAGAACCAGGATACCGAGTCTGATCGAAATGTCTCGGGAGAAGGTTTATCCTTCGTTGACCGTGAGAGCTTGTGATAGGCTAAGTTGGGACTCCCCGGCAGGGATTTGAACTTTCAAAAGCCGTGCCCGCGGCTGTGGGCAGATGGGAATTTGTTAATTTCCGGTTGTAGATAACTTGAATCTTAACTTAATTAAAATGAATCAACTGTGTGTGTTACCATGATGGTCTCTTCTCGGCAGAGTCCGGGAAGTGAACACGGTGTTGGAGTAATGTTTGTCGTAGTTGTCTCTCTAGCTCTTTGTTCGTGCCTTGCCTTCCCTTCTCGCTCTCTTTTGCAAATAGGTTAGCCACCATATATGCTAGTCGCTTGCTGCAGCTCCACATATTACCTTGCCTTACCTATAAACTTAAATAGTCTTGATCGCGAGGGTGCGAGATTGCTGAGTCCCCGTGGCTCACAGATTACTTCCAAACCAGATGCAGGGCCCGATGACTCCGTTCCAGATGATGCCCTTGAGCTCAAGTGGGAGTTTGATGAAGCCTCCTGTCGCTACTATGTGTCTTTCCCTAATGATCAGTAGTGGTGCCAAGTTGGGGCGATCGGGACCGTGTCGCTTGTTGGGGTTGATCTTTTATTTTGGTACCGTAGTCGGAGCATGAGTGATTGGATGATGTAGTGCTATTTATGTACTTTGTTTGACGTGGCGAGTATAAGCCAACTATGTACCTTTTCCCCTTATTATCTATTTACATGGGTTTTTGTGAAGATTACCTTACTTGCGACATTGCTTTCAATGCGGTTATGCCTCTAAGTCGTGCTCCGACACGTAGGAGATATAGCTGCATCGAGGGTGTTACACGATGATTCATGGCGCTCTCCACTTCTAAGTTGGTAACGGACATATTCTCTGAACCCTCGGCCGAAGGACAATCCGGCACTGTTCCTATGTTGGCTCCCGCCTTTCCGACGGGGTCTGAACCCCGGGCATGGGGAGTACGGCTGGCCGCACCCTCAGATTCAGTCCCGTGAACATTTTTCCTGGTGTCAAACAAGCATACAAGTTACAGTTGGATGTGACTGTTGAAGTATACCTTTAAATCCTTACCTCTTTTACGAAGGACCGGTCGTGACTTCATTGACCTTCCTTTTAGAGGCCTTACTAGGCGTCAGAGCCGCTCTCTTTGGAGCTGCCCCTGGAGTAGTGTGACGCGCCGAACGCCTCCCCTGTGGAGCACGAGACAGTGCGATGGGTGAGGCAGTGCGAGAAAGCTCTTTCGAGAGAGGTTTTTTCTCAACGACTTACGTGGGAAGCTGGAAGAAGACCAGGGTAATCAGCGCTAATGGCCACTTCTGTTCCATCGTAGCCTGCCTGGTAGAACACCCCTTCCGCGAGTACCACGAATATATCCGGATCTTCTTCATACCCGGGATCCAGCTCCCGGTTGTGGTCCTCGGGCTATGGGGCGGGGCTGTAAAACCCCTCGGTGATTCTTCGCCAATGCTGTTATAAATGGATTAGAAATTTGTCAAAGGTAATCCGGGAAGCAAAACGAGTAAACCAGAAGGATTGGGACTTACCCAACTGGGAGGATTATACATATAATATCCCTCTCTGTGATTGATTCGAAGAAATTCCTCCTCTTCCCCTTTGAACAGCTCGGCTAGTATTTTGGCCAGAGCGGCGGGGGTGCCCAGACCTTTTCAACCAGAGCGGGAGGCGTCATCCTCCCCGTTGTAGTGCCACATTGGGAGCCCTCTCTATTGAAGCGGTTGAACCCCTCGCGTGATGGAGGTCGCCATTACCTCAACAATTGTTAATCCAGACTGGGCGAGCGTCTTTATCTCGCCCAAGAGTTGACGAACCTCCGCACTGTCATCCTCCTCAAGGCTCCGGGGGCGCCAACTGTGGCGTTTCTTTAGCGGAATGCTTGCGAATTCAGGAAGACCCTTTCGAACTGGGTCGGGAAGTGCAACGTCCTCTAGGTAGAACCACTCGGAAAGCCATTCTTCAGAGGCCCTCCTTGGTGTGCCAGACGGGTATCCGGTATCAGCGATGCGCCACACTTCGGCTCCGCCCACTTCAAATATTGACCCCTCATGGTTACGCGGGACAAGACAGAACAACTTTCTCCATAGCTTGAAATGGGCTTCAACACCCAGGAATAGCTCGCATAAAGCAACATAACCGGCGATGTGCAGGATAGAGTCAGGAGTGAAGTTGTGCAGTTGGAGGCCATAATATTCCAAAAGCCCTCGGAGGAACAGATGGACGGGAAATCCGACGCCCCTTGGTAGATAGGGGACGAAGCACACTCGCTCCCTTCCGGATGGGTTGGGGAAGTCCTCCGACTGAGTCACGCCATTGAAGGAGACCGACCATGCTCGAATAGGGACCAGATCCATGGGAGGAAGAAATCCCTGTGTTTGCAGCTTTGCTAACTGACTATTAGTCACAGAACACTTCTCCCACTCGCTTCTCTTTGGGCTTGAGCGGGAGGAAGAACTAGGAATGCTAGCCATGTTGGAATGGCTTCTCCTGGCAGTTTCTGGGGATTTTCTTGGCACGGTATCGCCTGGATCTAAGATCCAATTTCATTAAATTGGCGTTCTGCCTTGTGTGGGCAGGGTGTTATTTGCAAAAGTACCCTGACTTTCCGCATTCACTCAACACGTGGGAGACGAAGTTATTAGCGTAGAAGCCGAGGATAACAATATTGAGTCAATAGTCGAATATATTACTTGGAGAAGGGAACCCGCCTTGCAATGTCGAAGACAATCCAAGCGCCGAACACCTTGTCATTGAAGCCTGGTTCGGGGGCTACTGAGGGAGTCCCGGACTAAGGGGTCCTCGGGTGTCCGGCCTGTTATGTGTTGGGCTGGACTGATGGGCTATGAAGACATGAAGACCGAAGATTATACCCGTGTCTGGATTGGACTCTACTTGGCGTGGAAGGCAAGCTAGGCGACCAATTATGAAAGATTCCCTCTTATGTAACCGACCTCGTGTAACCCTAGATCTCTCCAGTGTCTATATAAACCGGAGAGCATAGCCCGGATAGGACAGATTCATTACCATATACTCATAGGCTAGACTTCTAGGGTTTAGCCATTACAATCTCATGGTAGATCAACTCTTGTAACACTCATATTCATCAAGATCAATCAAGCAGGAAGTAGGGTATTACCTCCATAGAGAGGGCCCGAACCTAGGTAAACATCGTGTCCCCCGTCTCCTGTTACCATCGATCCTAGACGCACAGTTCGGGACCCCCTACCTGAGATCCGCCGGTTTTGACACCGACACCTGTCTACGCCCATCGCGGCAGATGCCAACGCCGAGACGCTAGAAGCCTGCCATGTCTCGCTCATCGAGAACGCCAAGAAGTTGGCCACCATGAGACGCTTCTCTGAGGCCTAACAGCGCGAGCTTGACCGCGCTATCAGCGGCACGCCGGCTGCTGGCAGTCCCAGCCACATAGGCACGGTCCGACAGCGCGGCACTGGCTTCGCCGGCATGTTTGGGGTAGACCGCCCTGTCCACGCCACGCTCATGGAGAACATACGTGCTGCCCAGGTGTCAGCAGATGAGCTAGACCACCTAGAGGATGACGAGCGTTGCTGCATGACGGAGTGTGTTCAGCAACTCATCGACGCGGTTGCCGCGCAGCAAGAGACCGGCTGCCGTGTGGAAGAACCCGGCCAGCATGCTGACAACCTCCCCCCTCGCCAAGAGCATGGCGCGACCACTCGGACACCGATAAGCGGTGTCCGCAACCAGAGAGACAAATAGCCGGCTCCTAGCCGTAGTCAGACACACATCACCATTGAGCGCGACCAAGACGGCCGCCCACGAGCAGTGGAACGGCGGGACAATCAACTGCCTCCTCCCCCTCCTCGCCGGGAGTGGCGTGCCTACCCGCTGCCTGTTGAGCACCCGACTCTCGGCAACCGGCTAGGCCGTGTTGAAGGAGTCGGAGTGAACGATGCCTGCCACCACATCGACTGCCTGGTGCGATCCCTGGCGTTAGTAGAAGAAGATGCAATTGGCCCACCTTGTTTCGGCCCCTGCATTCGCGATGAGCCCTTCCCGAAAAGGTTCTCCCTCCCAAGAGACACGCCCAAGTACAAGAAGCCGGAGGACTGGCGGGTGGATTACTCCACAACCGTCAACATAGCAAACGGCAACAAGCGCGTTGACGTAAAGTATGTTCCGCTCATTCTTCAGGGCACGGCCCAGACATGGCTGAACAGCCTGCACCCCCGCAGCATCAATAGCTGGGTAGATTTCACAGAAGTATTCATCCGCAACTTCACCAGCACCTACAGGCGGCCGCCCAAGCCTCGCCAGCTTTCATTTTGCATCCAAGGCCCCACCGAGTCCACGCGCGACTACTTGACGCGGTGGGCCGAACTGCGCAACTCCTGCGAAGGGGTGCACGAGGTGCAAGCCATTGAGTACTTCACCGTTGGATGTCGAGAGGGCACCTTACTCAAGCACTGTCTCCTCTGCGACGAGTCGGCTACCCTCGACGAGTTGCTGATCATAGCAGACAAGTATGCCACGACCGACTCCTCCCTGAAGTCGGAGCTCCAAGTGGATGCGACCGAAAAGGTGCTCCCTCTGGCTCCCCGGACGCCGGCTGGTGACAATAGTCGGCGCCAGCAGCAGAACGACAACAAGCACAAGGCCCCGCAGCCGGCTCCCACCAGCCGGTAGGTGGCGATAGTTGAGGACCAGTAGCCGGAGGGACAACCCGGCCCCAAGCGCCAAAAGGGCGAAAAGCCTGCTTGTCTGCCTGCCTTCTCCTATGAGCAAACCCTTGATGCTCCGTGCAAGTTCCATAGTGGCGTAAAGCCATCCAACCACACCACCCAGAAGTGCCACTGGCTCACTCGAATCTCCAAGGGCGAAGGACTGCTGCCTCCTCCGCCTGCTGGCCAGCCATCGCCTCCTCCCCAGCAGTCGGCGGCCCGCCCAGTAGTCGGCTCTATCCAAGATGAATACCCCGAAGAACATGGAGCTTACGTTGTATTCACCAGTTTGGCTGGTGACCGGCACAGCCGATGTCAGCAGCACCGCGAAGTGAACGCCGTTGCTTTAAATGCCCCAGAATTCATGCACTGGTCCGAGAAGCCCATCAGCTGGAGCCGTGCGGACCACTCGAAGGTGATGCCTTCTCTAGGTTCTTATGCTCTAATGTTGGATGCCACCCTTGCAACGGAGAGACGAGCCGCTCGTTTTCCCCGGATCCTGATAGATGGCGGTAGAAGCATCAACATCCTTTACTGCGACACCATGGAGAAGTTGTGCATCAAAGAGAAGCAGCTCCAGCCCAGTCGGACTGTCTTTCATGGCATTGTGCTTGGCCTTTCCCTCTCACCAATCAGCAAGATCAAGATAGACGTCCTCTTCAGAGACAAAGCTCACTTCCACCGCAAGGCAATTTGGTTTGAGGTGGTTGACCTGGAGAGTCCTTATCATGTGCTCCTAGGTCGGCCAGCTCTAGCCAAGTTCATGGTAGTACCTAATTATGCCTACCTCAAGATGAAGATGCCGGGAACCAAGGGCATTATCACGATAGCCGGGGACTACGAGAAGTCGGCCGCCTGTGCCGCGGCCAGCAGCTGGCTGGCCGAGTCCCTTGTGATTGCTGCTGAGAAGAAGCTCTTGGACCGGGTGGTGGCCATGGCCAGCAAGCAGTCGGACCTGTCACTAGATCCCAAAGAGTCGGAGACCCAGGGCTCCTTCCAGCCGGCCAAAGAAACAAAGAAGATCCCCTTGGAGCCCGAGCACCCATAGAGGCATGCTATCATAGGGGCCAACCTTGACAGCAAATAGGAAAGCGAGCTCGTTGATTTCCTCTGTGAGAATCGGGACATCTTCGCATGGTCTCACAAAGACATGCTGGGTGTTCCGACAGATTTCACCGAGCACAAGCTACATGTCAGATCAGATGCCAAACTAGTCAAACAAACCCTCCATCGACTGTCACAAGAGAAAAGAAGAATTGTTGGTGAAGAGATAGCCCGGCTTCTGGCAGACGGCTTCATTATGGAAGTATTTTTCCATAGTAGCTTGCCAACCCAGTCCTTGTACTGAAGAAGAACAACAGGTAGCGCATGTGTATTGACTACACCAGCCTCAACAAGGCTTGCCCAAAAGATCCGTTTGCCTTGCCTTAGATTGACCAAGTGATAGACTCCACAGCCGGATACGGGCTACTGAGTTTCCTGGATGCCTACTCAGGGTACCACCATATCAAATTGAACCCGGTCGACCGCCTGAAGACCGCCTTCATCACTCCATTTGGAGCCTTCTGCTACCTGACCATGACATTCGGCTTGAGAAATGTCGGTGCCACTTTTCAGCGTTGCATGCAGAAGTGCCTCCTAAAGCAACTCGGCAGAAATGCCCACGTCTATGTAGACGATATTGTGGTGAAGATGGAGAAGCGCGGTGCCCTCTTGGAAGATCTCAAGGAAACTTTTGATAATCTGTGTCGTTTTTAGATCAAGCTCAACCCAGAGAAGTGCGTCTTTGGGGTACCAGCCGGCCAGCTCCTTGGCTTCCTGGTCTCAGAGCGCGGCATTGAGTACAATCCTGTGAAGATCAAGGCTAATGAGAGGATGGAGAGACCCACCCGACTGCGAGACGTCCAAGAGTTTACCGGCTGCTTGGCATCCATCAGCCGCTTCATTAGTCAGTTGGTTGAGAAGGCTCTTCCCCTGTACCAACTCATGAAGAAAACCACTCACTTCGAGTGGAACGACAAGGCGGACAGGCTTTCCTCTAGTTGAAAAAGATGCTGACTACCCCGCCTGTCCTGGTGGCCCCGGCTGCTAAGGAGCCCATGTACCTCTACATTGCCGCCACCAGCCGGGTGGTCAGCACTGTCATTGTGGTGGAACGCCCAGAAGACGGCAGAGCACAGCCGGTCCAAAGGCATGTGTACTATTTGAGCGAGGTGCTATCGACCTCAAAGCAGAACTATCCCCACTACCAGAAGATGTGTTACGGCGTGCGCTTTGCCGCCAAGAAGCTGAAGCTATACTTTCAAGAGCACCCAATCATGGTTGTCTGCACTGCCCCACTTCCTGAAATCATAGGCAGCAGGGATGCGTCAGGCCGGGTGGCCAAATGGGCCATCGAGTTGGCTCCTTACACCATCTTCTACCAGCCACGCACCGCCATCAAGTCCCAAGCACTGGCCGACTTCCTCGTCAACTAGGCCGAGACCCAGTACCTGCCGCCAGCTCCGGACTCCACTCATTGGCAGATGTACTTTGATGGCTCAAAGATGCTCATCGGTTTGGCAGCCGGCGTTGTCCTCACCTCTCCCAAGGGCAAAAAGCTCAGATACACATTGCAAATTCACTTTGCCGTCTCCAACAACGTGGCCGAGTATGAGGCGCTAGTACACAGACTCCGGCTGGCCAAAGAAATCAGCATCCGCCGGATACTGTGCTATAGCGACTCGGACTTGGTGGTCCAACAGTTGTTTGGCTACTAGGACGCCAAGGATGCAAACATGGCAAGTTATTGCTTCCTCGTCCAGCAGATCAATGGATACTTTGATGGGTGTGAGTTCCTTCACGTGCCACAGAACAACAACGATCAAGCTGCTACCCTGGCACGGATCGGCTCCACCCGCCAAGCAATACCAGCCGGCGTTTCCCTTCAGTGCCTCCGCAAGCCATCTATCAAACCTTCTCCAGAATCCGAGTCCATCTTCGTGCCGGCTGCTCCCGAAGCAGTCAGATCCGACTTAGGGGCTGCAGCAGGCGGCCCGAGGACTGTAGTAGTCACACCCGGCCCGGGGACTTCGCAACTCGGCCCGAGGGCTGCAGCAGCCGGCTCGGGGACTTCACCAAGCGACTCGGGGACTGCGGCAGTCACACCCGACCCGGGGACTTCACAACCCGGCCCGGGGACTCCATCAACGCAGCAAGCGGCGGTCGACTCCACCCCGCCACCTCCCAACCCAATCTCCCTAGTACCAGTGGTTGTGATGGCAGTGGACGAAATCCAAGAACCATCCTGGGCGCAGCCCATCCTCAATTTCCTGGTGAACAGAGAGCTGCCGGCCGACGAGATCTCGACCCGGCAAGTGCAGCGCTGAGCAGGAGCCTACACGATAGTAAACAGAGAGCTTGTCAGATGAAGTGTGACTGGGGTCTTCCAGCACTGCATAGAACCAGAGAAGGGCCGGGAAATTCTCAAAGATATCCACCAAGGCGAGTGTGTCCACCACGCAGCCTCCAGATCCCTTGTCGCCAAAGCGTTCCGCCATGGTTTCTTCTGGCCGACTGCTTTGGAGGACGCCAAGGATTTGGTCAAGCATTGCAAGGGGTGCCAGAAATTCAGCTCCAAGCAACCTCTACCGGCTTCTGCACTCAAGACCATTCCCCTTACCTCGCCTTTTGCAGTCTGGGGGCTGGATATGGTGGGACCATTCAAGACAGCATGCGGCAGCATGACTCATATGCTTGTCGTCGTGGACAAATTCACTAAGTGGATTGAAGAAAAGCCAATCAAGAAGTTGAACGGTCTGACTGTTGTGACCTTCATCGCAGATATCACTGTCCGATACGATGTACCACACAGCATCATCACCGATAATGGCACAAACTTTGCCAAAGGCGCCTTGGCCTGTTTCTGCGCAACGTAGGGCATCCGACTGGACTTCGCGTCCATTGCCCATCCGCAGTCAAACGGCCAACTCGAGCGAGCAAAAGGCCTCATCTTGTCCGGCATCAAGCCTCAACTAGTCTTGCCACTGGAGCGCTCGGCCGGCTGCTGGATCGACGAGCTGTCGGCCATCCTCTGGAGCCTCTGAACCACCCCGAACAAGTCAACCGTCTTCACTCCATTCTTTATTGTGTACGGTGCCGAGGCCGTCATCCCAACTGACATTGGGTTCGACTCACCTCGCGTCACCATGTACATGGAGGTGGAGGTGAAGGAAGCACGAGAAGACAGCGTCGATCTACTAGAAGAGGGCCGACTGTTGGCACTTAGCCGGTCCACCATCTATTAGTAGAGTCTGCACCGCTACCTGCTACCTCTTGAGCACTGCGTTGGTTTTCCCTTGAAGAGGAAAGGGTGATGCAGCAAAGTAGCGTAAGTATTTCCCTCAGTTTTTGAGAACCAAGGTATCAATCCAGTAGGAGATCATGCTCAAGTCCCACGCACCTACATAAACAAATAATAACCTCGCAACCAACGCGATAAAGGGTTGTCAAGCCCTCCACGGTCACTTACGAGAGTGAGATATGATAGATATGATAAGATAATATTTTTGGTATTTTTATGATAAAGAGAAATAAATATGCAAAGTAAAATAAACGGCAAAGGAAATAACTAAGTCTTGGAAGATTAATATGATGGAAGATAGACCCGGGAGCCATACGTTTCACTAGTGGCTTCTCTCAAGAGCATAAGTATTACGCTGGGTGAACGAATTACTGTCGAGCAATTGATAGAATTGAGCATAGTTATGAGAATATCTAGGTATGATCATGTATATAGGCATCACGTCCGAGACAAGTAGACCGAAATGATTTTGCATCTACTACTTTTACTCCACACATCGACTGCTATCCAGCATGCATCTAGAGTATTAAGTTCATAAGAACAGAGTAATGCATTAAGGAAGATGACATGATGTAGAGGGATAAACTCATGCAATATGATATAAACCCCATCTTTTTATCCTTGATGGCAACAATTCAATACGTGTCGGTTCCCTTTCTATCACTGGGATTGAGCACCGCAAGATTGAACCCAAAGCTAAGCACTTCTCCCATTGCAAGAAAGATCAATCTAGTAGGCCAAACCAAACTGATAATTCGAAGAGACTTGCAAAGATAAACCAATCATACATAAAAGAATTCAGAGGAGAATCAAATATTGTTCATAGATAATCTGGATCATAAACCCACAATTCATCGGATCTCAACAAACACACCGCAAAAGAAGATTACATCGAATAGATCTCCAAGAAGATCGAGGAGAACTTTGTATTGAGATCCAAAGAGAGAGAAGAAGCCATCTAGCTAATAACTATGGACCCATAGGTGTGAAGTAAACTGCTCACACATCACCGAAGAGGCCCTGGAGTTGATGTAGAGGCCCTCCGTGATCAATGCCCACTCCAGAGGAGCTCCGGAAAAGGCCCCAAGATGGGATCTCTCGGGTAAAGAAGGTTGCGGCGGTGGAATTAGGTTTTCATGGTGCTCCTGGATGTTTGGGGCATACGTGGATATATATAGTTGGAAGAGGTACGTCGGTGGAGCAACGGAGGGCCCACGATGGTGGAGGGCGCGCCCAGGGGGGTAGGTGCGCCCCTGCCTCGTGCCTTCCTCCCTTGTTTCTTGACGCCCACTCCAAGTCTCCTGGATCACATTTGTTGAGAAAATCACGTTCCCGAAGGTTTCATTCCGTTTGGACTCCGTTTGATATTCCTTTTCTTCGAAACCCTAAAATAGGCAAAAAAACAACAATTTGGGTTGGGCCTCCGGTTAGTAGGTTAGTCCCAAAATGATAATAAAGTGTAAAATAAAGCCCATTGACATCCAAAATAGATAATATAATAGCATGGAGCAATCAAAAATTATAGATACGTTGGAGACGTATCAAGCATCCCCAAGCTTAATTCCTGCTCGTCCTCGAGTAGGTAAATGATAAAAGAAGAATTTTTTATGTGGAATGCTTTCTAACATATTTCTCAATGTATTTTTTCTTTATTGTGGCATGAATGTTCAGATCTGAAAGATTCAAGATAAAATTTTGATATTGACATAAAAATAATAATACTTCAAGCATACTAACTAAGAAAGCATGTCTTCTCAAAATAACATGGCCAAAGAAAGTTATCCCTACAAAATCATATAGTCTGGCTATGCTCTATCTTCACCACACAAAATATTTAAATCATGCACAACCTCGATGACGAGCCAAGAAATTGTTTCATACTTTTGATGTTCTCAAACTTTTTCAATCTTCATGCAATATATCAGCGTGAGCCATGGATATAGCACTATGGTGCAATAGAATGGTGGTTGCGGAGAAGACAAAAAAGGAGAAGATAGTCTCACATCAACTAGGTGTATCAACGGGCTATGGAGATGCCCATCAATAGATATCAATGTGAGTGAGTAGGTATTGCCATGCAACGGATGCACTAGAGCTATAAGTATATGAAAGCTCAACAAAAGAAACTAAGTGGGTGTGCATCCAACTTTCTTGCTCACAAAGACCTAGGGCATTTTGAGGAAGTCCATCACTGGAATATACAAGCCAAGTTCTATAATGAAAAATTCCCAATAGTATATGAAAGTGATATCATAAGAGACTCCCTATATGAATAACATGCTGCTACTTTGAAGCACAAGTGTGGGAAAAGGATAGTAGCATTGTCCCTTCTCTCTTTTTCTCTCATTTTTTTGGGCCTTCTCCTTTTTTTTGGTCTTTCTCTTTTTTTCGTCCGGAGTCTCATCCCGACTTGTGGGGGAATCATAGTCTCCATCATCCTTTCCTCACTTCAGAAAATTCTCTAATAATGATGATCATCACACTTTATTTACTTACAACTCAAGAATTACAACTCAATACTTAGAACAAAATATGACTCTATGTGAATGCCTCCGGCGGTGTACCGGGATGTGCAATGATGCATGAGTGACATGTACAAAGAATTATGAACGGTGGATTTGCCACAAATACGATGTCAACTACATGATCATGCAAGAAATATGACAATGATGAAGCATGTCATAATAACGGAATGGTGGAAAGTTGCATGGCAATATATCTCGGAATGGCTATGGAAATGCCATAATAGGTAGGTATGGTGGCTGTTTTGAGGAAGGTATATGGTGGGTTTGTGGTACCGGCGAAAGTTGCGCGATACTAGAGAGGCTAGCAATGGTGGAAGGGTGAGAGTGCGTATAATCTATGGACTCAACATTAGTCATAAAGAACTCACATACTTATTGCAAAAATATATTAGTTATCGAAACAAAGTATTACGCACATGCTCCTAGGGGGGATAGATTGGTAGGAGAAGACCATCGCTCGTCCCCGACCTCCACTCATAAGGAAGACAATCAATAAATAAATCATGCTCTGACTTCATCACATAACGGTTCACCATACGTGCATGCTACGGGAATCATAAACTTCAACACAAGTATTTCTCAAACTCACAACTACTCAACTAGCATGACTCTAATATCACCATCTCCATATCTCAAAACAATTATCAAGTATCAAACTTCACATAGTATTCAATGCACTTCTATGCAATTTTTTATATTATAGCAAATTTCCATGTTGTTCTAAAGGACTCCCAAAATAATATAAGTGAAGCATGAGAGAACAATAGTTTCTATAAAACAAATCCACCACCGTGCTCTAAAAAGATATAAGTGAAGCACTAGAGCAAAAACTATAGCTCAAAAGATATAAGTGAAGCACATAGAGTATTCTAATAAATTTCAAATCATGTGAGTCTCTCTCAAAAGGTGTGTACAGCAAGGATGATTGTGGTAAACTAAAATAAAAGACTCTACTCATACAAGACGCTCCAAGCAAAACACATATCATGTGGTGAATAAAAATATAGCTCCAAGTAAAGTTACCGATAGATGAAGACGAAAGAGGGGATTGCCTTCCGGCGCATCCCCAAGCTTAGGATTTTTGGTGTCCTTGAATTTTACCTTGGGGTGCCATGGGCATCCCCAAGCTTAGGCTCTTGCCACTCTTTGTTCCATAGTCCATCAAATCTTTACCCAAAACTTGAAAACTTCACAACACAAAACTCAAAATAGAAAATCTCATAAGCTCCGTTAGCGAAAGAAAACAAAACACCACTTCAAGGTACTGTAATGAACTCATTCTTTATTTATATTGGTGTTAAACCTACTGTATTACAACTTCTCTATGGTTTATAAACTCTTTTACTAGCCATAGATTCATCAAAATAAGCAAACAACACAAGAAAAATATAATCTGTCAACAACAGAACAGTCTGTAGTAATCTGTAGCTAACGCAAGCTCTGGAACCCCAAAAATTATAAAATAAATTTCTGGACGTGAGGAATTTATCTATTAATCAACTTAAAAAAGAATTAACTAAATATCACCTTCCAAATAAAAATGGCAGCGATTCTCGTGAGCGATAAAGTTTCTGTTTTTCACAGCAAGATCAAAAAGACTTTCCTCAAGTCTTCCCAACGGTTCTACTTGGCACAAACACTAATTAAACACAAAAAAATAACCAAAACAGAGGGTAGATAAATTATTTATTACTAAACAGGAGCAAAAAGCAAGGAATAAAAATAAAATTGGGTTTCCTGCCAACAAGCACTATCGTTTAACGCCCCTAGATAGGCATAAATGCGAAGATAGATCTAGGTATTGCCATGAAACACCCACAATGCGGCTATATCTCCCACGTGCCGGGGCACGACTTAGAGGTATAGCCGCATGGTAGGCCTGTCACAAGAGGGGTAATCTTCACACATCCCATGTATTGAATAAGAAAGGGATAAAGAGTTGGCTTACAATCGCCACTTCACACAATACATAAATAATTCATACATTATCCAAAGTACAATCAAAGGTCCGACTACGGAACCAAAATAAAAGAAGACAACCCCAAATTCTAGATCCCCGATCGTCCCAACTGGGCTCCTCTACTGATCAATAGGAAATGAAACAAAACAACTAACAAGATCTTCATCGAGCTCCCACTTGAGCTCGGTTGCATCACCTGCACTGGTATCATCGGCACCTTCAACTGTTTGGAAGAATCTGTGAGTCACGAGGACTCAGCAATCTCACACCCGCGAGATCAAGACTATTTAAGCTTATGGGTAGGAAAGGGTAGTGAGGTGGAGCTGCAGCAAGCACTAAGCATATATGGTGGCTAACATACACAAAATGAGAGCGAGAAGAGAAGCAACGCACGGTCGAGAAGCTATAAGTGATCAAGAAGTGATCCTGAAGCTACTTACATTCAAGCATAACACGAGACCGTGTTCACTTCCCGGACTCCGCCGAAAAGAGACCATCACGGCTACACACGTGGTTGATGCATTTTAATTAAGTCAAATGTCAAGTTCTCTACAACCAACTCCATAGCTGATGCTCGCCGTGTTCATGCCGGGCACCGGGCAGCTCGCTTCGCCCAGACGAAGCCCGCTGGCCGCGGCAACCGCCACCACTCTGCTGAAGCCGCGGCAACTACAACCGATCCCACCGCCCACGAGCAGCAGGACTCCTCCATGCACCATTCCGTGCAGCTTGACGGCCACACCACTATGGCCTCCTCCTCCCTCGGCCGCTGTAACACCCACAATGCGGCTATATCTCCCACGTGTCGGGGCACGACTTAGAGGCATAGCCCCATGGTAGGTTTGTCGCAAGAGGGGTAATCTTCACACAATCCCATGTACTGAATAGAAAGGGATAAAGAGTTGGCTTACAATCGCCACTTCACACAAATACAAGTTAAACATACATCATCCAGAATACAATCAAGGTCCGACTACGGAACCAAAATAAAATAAGACAACCCCAACTGCTAGATCCCCGATCGTCCCAACTGGGCTCCACTACTGATCGACAGGAAACGAAAACAACACAACAAACAAGAACTTCATCGAGCTCCCACTTGAGCTGGGTTGCGTGACCTGCACTAGTACCATCGGCACCTGCAACTGTTTGGAAGTATCTGTGAGTCATGAGGACTCAACAATCTCACACCCGCGAGATCAAGACTATTTAAGCTTATGGGTAGGAAAGGGGTAATGGGGTGGATCTGCAGCAAGCACTAAGCGTATATGGTGGCTAACATACGCAAATGAGAGCGAGAAGAGAAGCAACACAATGGTCGAGTAACTAGAAGTGATCAAGAAGTGATCCTGAAACGACTTACGTACAAGCATAACACAAGACCGTGTTCACTTCCCAGACTCCGCCGAGAGGAGACCATCACGGCTAGACACGCGGTTGATTCATTTTAATTAAGTTAAGTGTCAAGTTCTCTACAACCGGACATTAACAAATTCCCATCTGCCACATAACTGCGGGCACGGCTCTCGAAAGTTTATACCCTGCAGGGGTGTCCCAACTTAGCCCATCACAAGCTCTCATGGTCAATGAAGGATATTCCTTCTCCCAGGAAGACCCGATTAGACTCGGAATCCCGGTTACAAGACATTTCGATAATGGTAAAACAAGACAAGCAAAGTCGCCCGATGTGACGACAATCCCGATAAGAGCTGCACATATCTCGTTCTCGGGGCAACACCGGTTGAGCAATCAGTACAACTAAAACCAACCCTCAAGTTTCCCCGAGGTGGCGCTGCAAGGGGCTCTAGTTCGGACCAACACTTAGAGAAGCACTGGCCCGGGGGGTTAAAATAAAGATGACCCTCGGGTCTGCAGAACCCAGAGGAAGGTGATAGGTTGTTAGGCAAATGTAAAACCAAGGTTGGGCCTTGCTGGAGGAGTTTTATTCAAAGCGAACTGTCAAGGGGTTCCCATAACACCCAACCATGTAAGGACGCAAAATCAAGGAACATAACACCGGTATGACGGAAACTGGGGCGGCAAGAGTGGAACAAAACACCAGGCATAAGGCCGAGCCTTCCACCCTTTTCCAAGTATATAGATGCATTAAAGTAAATAAGATATAATAATGATATCCTAACATATCCATGTTCCAACATGGAACAAACTTCATCTTCACCTACAACTAGCAACGCTATAAGAGGGGCTGAGCAAAAGCGGCAACATAGCCAAACAACGGTTTGCTAGGAAAGGTGGGTTAGAGGCTTGACATGGCAATATGGGAGGCATGATATAGCAAGTAGTAGGTAGCGCGGCATACCAATAGAGCGACAACTAGCAAGCAAAGATAGAAGTGATTTCGAGGGTATGGTCATCTTGCCTGCAAAGTTCTCAGAGTTGACGAAAGCTTGATCATCGTTAGCGTACTCAACAGGTTCCTCGATCACGTAATCATCTCCTGGCTCTACCCAAAGCAAGAACACAAGCAAAGGAACAACAATCAACCACGGTGCAATGCACAAGCAACATGATGCAAAACATGCACTAGTAGAAAACGGGCCTATTGTCCCGGTTCGTAAGGGCCTTTTGTCCCGGTTCCTGAACCGGGACTAAAGGGTCAGTACTAATGCCCTGTCCCTTTAGTCCCGGTTCAATCCAGAACCGGGACAGATGGGCCTCCACGTGGCCTGTGCGTGGAGCCCAGGCAGGAGAGCCTTTGGTCCTGGTTGGTGGCACCAACCGGGACCAATAGGCATCCACGCGTCAGCATTTCTGTGGCTGGGGTTTTTGTTTTTCTTGAAAGGGGGGGAGTTGGGGGTTTTAGGGGGGGGGTTAATTTAGGTGTTTCATATATTGTGTTAGCTAGCTATAATTAATAGAGAGAAGTGTCCTCTCTCATGTCCATGCTTGGTCGACGCTACGTACTATACATACGTATAGAGAGGACTAGACTAGCTAGCTAGCTAGTAAGCAAACGAAGGAAACAGAAGAACGTCATGAACATATATGCATACAGAGAGAAGTGATATCGACCACCTCTCCTTCTCCGAGAGATTGGTTGGAACAACAAGTTCTCGTATATCTATCCGACACTACTGGCTACATATATACAATAATTATCTCTTACAAATATAATCTCCTAATATATGGACGCAAGGTCCACATATTATTCTCCGTCTTTAGCAATCACGTGGTCAAGAAAGAATGCCGCCAATTCCTCTTTGAATTGCTCGCATGCGAGCTGGTGCTAGGAGTTCATCCTTCTTCCGAAACATCTAATTTGAAGAAGGGGGTCAATACATATATATATGAATGAATGAAACTCAACACAAATGATGGTAATAAAATAAGATTGTGAATGTTGTTATTTACACGCTTCATATTGTTCGTCAGAGTAGCCCCGCTCACAGGTCGTGTGGCGGATGGACTCGCAAACGTAGTATCCACAGAAATCATTCCCTTATTCCTGCCACAACCACTTTACAAGAAATAGAGGTCAATCAAACTGATAAGCAAGAATGCCAAATGGTATTGATGAAACTAGTGCTTGAATCACTAGGAGATGCGCGGAACATGCTACTATAGTACTTACTTTCGGGTGTCTAAATTGCAGCTTCTTCGGCAGTCCTGGAGCTTTTTTGGTGAATTTTCTCCAAACCCTGCCAGACAAAGAAAATAATTACTTGATATATCAGGAAATGAACAAAGTTGCTGATATGGTGGATAATGATCGATTTAACTTACTTCTCGAGCATTTGAGTCATGTTCGCATAGTCCTGGGGATCTTTTCGTCTCGAGTCTAAGACGGTTACTAGTGCCTTCTCAAGCTTAATCTCTAGGAGAATATAGTGGAAACTGCACACGCATGCATAACTCATCAATTACATTACTATAACCTTGACTAATATATAAGGGAAACCGAATATGCACAAGACAGTAACACTCACTTGAAGTTGTAAGGAAAGAGTATTATATCTTTGTTTTCATTTATTACCAACGATCGTAGCAAGTTGGCCTCGGTATCTGCGGCATGAAATTTAACCTGAGTTGCATCTATGAGATTTGTGTTAATGAACCCAATATCACTGATTTGTCTTTTCTTCAATTCGACGATCTTCAATCTGCATAATATAGTGAGGATAATTATAAATACATGCAATGAAAGAGCTGAGCTATATAGACAGACTTAATGACAGAAGTAGTACTACTTACAGACAGTAGCAGGTGACCGTTGCTTTATTGAGGGCCAATTGATTGAAAAACTGAAAGAACTCCTCAAATGGAACAGGCAACAGTTCAATTCCAACGAGGTCATGCTCCTTTTTAACTCGCACATACAAAGTACTCCTCCCCCCAGACTCTCTGCAGATTTTCAAGTACCAATCATGCAATCTTCGCATCATCGTTGATAGAGATCTTTCATCTTTGATGAGAGGCTTCCCATACTTGTATCTTTGTATCTGCACCTCCATGAAATCATAATGTACATCGTCAGGCAGGTAATATCCAAGATTGCCATAACTAGGCACCATCCTCGGATCATTAGCGACGATGTCGCTAGGCACCTTGAGTGGGGGCACAATTGCTTCGCTTGTTCGCCGAGCTGGGCAATTTTTTCCCAGCTTGTCGTTCTTTCAGCCTTTGATCACTGACAGTACTTCCCGACCGCTCCGCTTCGGCAAATGCCTTTCCAATAATGCGCTCATAGTTGCCTTTTGGTGGAGACTTGGGTGGTTTTGTCAGGGCAGCCAGAGTGCGCTTTGCTTTCACCGGATCCACCTTCTCCTCCGGAGGTGGATGTTTCTTTGCTTTCACCCCTTCAAAGAAGTTCCTCACTTCTTCTCGCGCGATCTCAGCGTTCTCCTCCGGGGTCCTCTCGTATGGTAACTTCTCTGGAGTCTTCAGAGAAGGACCGAATCTATATGTCCTCCCGGCTTTGGCTATACTGCTAGACGCCGGCAGAGCAGACGGAGCAGCTGTCTTCTTTACTTGCTTACGAGGCGGAGGAGAAGTACTACGACGCGCTAGAGCAACCGGAGCAGCGGCGGGTCTCTTCCGCCCTTGCTGACGAGGTGGAGAAGGAGGAGGCTGGCTGCTCGGGCGCGCCGGCGCAGGCGGAGAAGGAGGCGGAGTGCCGCCACGCGCCGGAGAAGGAGCCAGCCGAGTTCCCTGATCGCCACTCGCTGGAGGAGGAGGCGGAGTGCCCTGACTCGCCGGAGGAGGAGGAGGAGGCGGAGGCGTCCAGTTCGGAAGGTTGATGAGCTCCTTCTGTCATAGGCATGGAGTCTTCAGAGCAGAACCCAGCCGAGTCTCCCCTTCACCGGTAGGGTGGTCAAGCTGGAGGTCCTCAAATCCTTCCGTTATTTCATTGACCATCACCCTAGCATATCCTTCTGGAATCGGCCGGCAATGAAAAGTTGCGCCGGGTTCAGTAGGAAAAACAGAGCCAACAGCCGCCTTGACCTTCATATTAATCCATTGCGTCATAAGGTGGCAATTTTGAGACTCCGTGATAGCATCCACGGGATAGCTGGCAGGAGCCGTCAAGACATGCTTCGGCTGAAGCAGCTTGGTGGAAGCCACGCTGCTTCTCCGCTGAGATGGTGGGGTAGCTTTGGGGAAGCTTCAGTAGTTTGTTTGCTGCGATTTGCTTCTCGTTCCTCTATCGCTTGTACCCTAGCGTGCAGCGCCTGCAGTTGGGTCTGCTCCACTTTCTTCCTCCTCTCGTGGCATTTGTAACCGCCTGCGTTCGGAAACCCAGCCTTCCACGGAATGGAGCCTGGCGTGCCTCGTGTCCGTCCAAGGTGCTCGGGATTCCCGAGGGCCATTGTGAGCTCGTCGTTCTCTCTGTCTGGAACGAACGTCCCTTGTTGCGCTGCTTTGATATAGTGCTTAAGCCTCTTGACTGGTATTTCCATTTGCTCGTCCGTCCAAATGCACTTCCCTGATACAGGGACCAAGGTTGCGCCAGCCCCAAAGAACCAAGTCCGGCAACGGTCTTGCCAGTTAATTGTCTCTAGTTCGATCCCTTTATCAACCAGATCATTCTCAGTCTTGGCCCACTTAGGCCGGGCTACGAGGTAGCCACCTGACCCCATGCGAAGGAGATGCTTCTTCTTCGCAGCATTTTCTTGTTTGTCGCCGACATCTTCTTACTCTTTTCCGATGTCTTGTGGGACACAAATGCGGGCCAATGATCTCTGATCTTCTCATATCTGCCCTTGAATTCTGGTGTCTCTTTTTTATCGACAAACTTATTCAGCTCTTTCTTCCACCTCCTGAATAGTTCTGCCATCCTCTTAAGAGCAAAAGACTTGATTAATTGCTCTTTAACTAGCTTCTCTGGATCATCCTCTGGCGGTAGGGTGAAATTTGACTTCGGCTCAGTCCAAAGATCATTTTTCTGCATATCATTGACATAAGACACCTCAGGGTCTTATGTAGCCGGCTTTAACCATTGCTGGATGCTGATCGGGATCTTGTCCCTAACCAGAACCCCGCACTGAGCAACAAATGCGCTCTTTGTCCGGATGGGTTCAATCGGTTGGCCGTTGGGCGCGATTGCTATGATCTCAATCCTTTCATCCGAGCTCAACTTTTTCTTCGGGCCTCGTCTCTTTACCGAAGGTGTGCTCGATCCGGAGGGCTAGAAAAAAGAACAAAGACTTAATTAATATGTGTACATACCAAAACAATGAATGCATCAATTAGCTAGTCAGCACAGGCTTAACTAATATATATACCTGGCCGGACTTGGTTCGGCCACCGGAGACGTCATCACGGTCTCCTTCTTGCACCGGCATTGGGTCACCGAAGCCGTCCTCACAGTCTCCTTCTTGCATCGGCATTGGGTCACCGAAGCCATCATAATCATAGACAGCTGCTTCCAGACCATCGGTGTCGTTGAGAAACAATGAGCAGACGGCATCACTTTCTCGTGCGATTATGTCCCCCAACAACTCTTCTTGTACTTCGTCTCGTGCGGTGTCCATAGTTTCTACAAATATTTACAACATGGCAATTATTATTCAAACATGACAGATGGATATATTAGTGGCAAACGTAGAACTAATATTAATTATGGCCTCGACGCTACTTCTCTAGGGTTTGGGGTGGCCTCGACTACGCTTCAAGGATAAAAAAGAAGAAGAAGAAGAAAAAGAGAGGAGAAGAAAGAATAGAGGAGAAGAACTCCTCTATTCTTTCTTCTCCTCTCTCTTTTTCTTCTTCTTCCCCTTTTTTTATCGGGAACGAGGGTCGTCGAGGGTCGCCGAGCGGTAGAGGAAACCCTAAATAGAAAGTATCGTGGGTGTGAGATACATGTGGCCGTCGGTGTCGGACACTACATCACGTCCCCCTTTAGTCCCGATCTTCTTCCTCTCTTTTTTATTTGGAACGAGGGTCGTCGAGGGTCGCCGAGCGGTAGAGGAGAAGACCCTCGACGACCCTCGTTCCCGATAAAAAAAAGTGGAAGAAGAAGAAAAAAAGAGGAGAAGAAAGAATAGAGGAGAAGACACTACATCCACGTCCCACAAGTGACGTGGGTGTCGAAGCCCGCGTCACTTGTGGGACGTGGATGTAGTGTCCGACACCGACGGCCACATGTATCTCACACCGACGATACTTGCTATTTAGGGTTTCCTCTACCGCTCGGTGACCCTCGACGACCCTCGTTCTCCTCTATTCTTTCTTCTCCTCTTTTTTTTCTTCTTCTTCCTCTTTTTTTATCGGGGACGAGGGTCGTCGAGGGTCGCCGAGCGGTAGAGGAGAAGACCCTCGACGACCCTCGTTCCCAATAAAAAAAGAGGAAGAAGAATAAGAAAAAAAGAGTAGAAGAAAGAATAGAGGAGAAGAACTCCTCTATTCTTTCTTCTCCTCTTTTTTTTCTTCTTCCTCATCTTTTTTTATCCTCTTCTTCCTCTCATGTTCGACGACCCTCGACCCCTCGGTGACCCTAGACCCCCTCTCGACCCTCGACCCCTCGGCGACCGTCAACCCCCTCTCGACCCTCATATACAAAACCTTTTCTTCCTTCTTCTTCCTTCTATTCCTTCTTCCTAAATATATAAAACTTTTTCTAAAATGAAACTAACCTAAAATGTACTAAATCAGAGAACATATACAGATAAAAGTTTTCTAATTGAAAATCTAACTTTTGCATATATGTGTTTTTAAAACATCATTACAATTGAAAAAATACATACATAAATACAAAAAACATATAAAAATACATACATACATATATGAACATACATCAAAAAATACATATATCTAAAAAATACATACATATATATATATATGAAAATCTAAAAACATGTAAAAAACAGCATGTATAATTAAAAAAATTGCACGGCGGCGGTGGGGGCGGCAGACGCGCGGTGCTCACAGAGGGCGCGGGCGATGGCCGGCGAGGGCGTGGGCGATGATGACGACAGGCGCGGGTGACGGCGACGGCGGGGGTGAGGGCGACGGCGACGACGGGCGCGGACGACGGCGACGGCGGGGGCGGGTGATGACGGGCGCGGGGGATGGCGACGGCGACGGCGAGGGCGAGGGCGCGGGCGACGGCCGGCGAGGGCGCAGGCGACGGCGACGACGGGCGCGGGCGATGGCGACGGCGGGGGCGGCGGGCGGCGTTGGGGCAGCCTGGCGGCATCGATGTGCTCGGCGTCGTCGGGTGCAACTGCGAGGGAATTGTGAAAATTTCCTAAGTGCTGGCTTATATAGCAAAGGCATTGGTCCCGGTTCATGGCTCAAACTGGGACCAATGCCACCTTCAGTCCCGGTTGGTGCCACCAACCGGGACCAAAGGCCTCTTTTCTTTTTCTCAGTTTGGTAGACATGTCCTTCACATAGATAACCTGTGCCACATCATTGGCTAGGACGAACGGTTCGTCAGTGTACCCAAGATTTTTCAGATCCACTGTTGTCATTCCGTACTGTGGGTCTACCTGTACCCCGCCTCCTGACAGATTGACCCATTTGCACTTAAACAAAGGGACCTTAAAATCATGTCCGTAGTCAAGTTCCCATATGTCCACTATGTAACCATAATATGTGTCATTTCCGCTCTTAGTTGTAGCATCAAAGCGGACACCACTGTTTTGGTTGGTGCTCTTTTGATCTTGGGCGATCATGTAAAATGTATTCCCATTTATCTTGTATCCTTTGTAAGTCAATACAGTCAAAGATGGTCCCCTGGACAACAAGTACAGCTCGTCACAAACAGTGTTGTCACCTTTGAGACGTGTTTCCAACCAACTGCTGAAAGTCCTAATGTGTTCACATGTAATCTAGTCGTCGCACTGCTCCGGGTGTTTGGAGCGCAGACTGTTCTTGTGTTCATCGACATACGGGGTCACCAAGGTAGAGTTCTATAGAACTATGTAGTGTGCTTGAGACCAAGAATATCCGTCCCTGCATATTATTGAGTCACTTCCAAGAGTGCCTTTTCCAGTCAGTCTCCCCTCATACCGCGATTTAGGGAGACCTATCTTCTTAAGGCCAGGAATGAAGTCAACACAAAACCCGATAACATCCTCTGTTTGATGGCCCATGGAGATGCTTCCTTCTGTCCTAGCGCGGTTACGGACATATTTCTTTAGGACTCCCATGAACCTCTCAAAGGGGAACATATTGTGTAGAAATACGGGCCCCAGAATGACAATCTTGTTGACTAGATGAACTAGGACGTGTGTCATGATATTGAAGAAGGATGGTGGGAACACTAGCTCGAAACTGACAAGACATTGCACCACATCACTCCATAGCCTTGGTACGATTTCTGGATCGATCACCTTCTGAGAGATTGCATTGAGGAATGCAGATAGCTTCACAATGGCTAATCGGACGTTTTCCGGTAGAAGCCCCCTCAATGCAACCGGAAGCAGTTGCGTCATAATCACATGGCAGTCATGAGACTTTAGGTTCTGAAACTTTTTCTCTGGCATATTTATTATTCCCTTTATATTTGACGAGAAGCCAGTCGTGACCTTCATACTGAGCAGGCATTCAAACAAGATTTCGTTCTCTTCTTTCGTAAGAGCGTAGCTGGCAGGACCTTTATACTGCTCCGGAGGCATGCCGTCCTTTTTGTGCAAATGTTGCGGGTCCTCCCGTGCCTCAGGTGTATCTTTTGTCTTCCCATACACGCCCAAGAAGCCTAGCAGGTTCACGCAAAGGTTCTTCGTCACATGCATCACGTCGATTGAAGAGCGGACCTCTAGGTCTTTCCAGTAGGGTAGGTCCCAAAATATAGATTTATTCTTCCACATGGGTGCGTGTCCCTCAGCGTCATTCGGAACAGCTAGTCCGCCGGGACCCTTTCCAAAGATTACGTGTAAATCATTGACCATAGCAAGTACGTGATCCCCGGTACGCGTGGCGGGCTTCTTCCGGTGATCTGCCTCGCCTTTGAGATGCTTGCCTTTCTTTCGACATTGATGGTTGGTTGGAAGAAATCGACGATGGCCCAGGTACACATTCTTCCTGCATTTGTCCAGGTATATACTTTCAGTGTCATCTAAACAGTGTGTGCATGCGTGCTATCCTTTGTTTGCCTGTCCTGAAAGGTTACTGAGAGGGGGCCAATCGTTGATGGTCATGAACAGCAATGCCTTTAGGTTAAATTCCTCCTGTCTGTGCTCATCCCACGTACGTACACCGTTTCCATTCCACGGCTGTAAAAGTTCTTCAACTAATGGCCTTAGGTACACATCAATGTCGTTGCTGGGTTGCTTAGGGCCTTGGATGAGAACTGGCATCATAATGAACTTCCACTTCATGCACATCCAAGGAGGAAGGTTATACATGCATAGAGTCACGGGCCAGGTGCTGTGATTGCTGCTCTGCTCCCCAAAAGGATTAATGCCATCCGTGCTTAAAGCAAACCATATGTTCCTTGGGTCCTTTGCAAACTCACCCCAGTACTTTCTCTTGATTTTTCTCCACTATGACCCGTCAGTGGGTGCTCTCAACTTCCCGTCTTTCTTATGGTCCTCACTGTGCCAACGCATCAACTTGGCATGCTCTTCGTTTCTGAATAGACGTTTCAACCGTGGTATTATAGGAGCATACCACATCACCTTCGCAGGAACCCTCTTCCTGGGGGGCTCGCTGTCAACATCACCAGGGTCATCTCGTCTGATCTTATACCGCAATGCACCGCATACCGGGCATGCGTTTAGATCCTTGTATGCACTGCGGTAGAGGATGCAGTCATTAGGGCATGCATGTATCTTCTCCACCTCCAATCCTAGAGGGCATACGACCTTCTTTGTTGCGTATGTACTGTCGGGCAATTCATTATCCTTTGGAAGCTTCTTCTTAATTATTTTCAGTAGCTTCTAAAATCCTTTGTCAGGCACAGCATTCTCTGCCTTCCACTGCAGCAATTCCAGTATGGTACTGAGCTTTGTGTTGCCATCTTTGCAATTGGGGTACAACCCTTTTTTGTGATCCTCTAACATGCGATCGAACTTCAGCTTCTCCTTTTGACTTTCGCATTGCGTCCTTGCATCGACAATGACCCGGCGGAGATCATCATCATCGGGCACATCGTCTGGTTCCTCTTGATCTTCAGCAGCTTCACCCGTTGCAGCATCATTGGGCACATTGCCTGGTTCCTCTTGATCTTCACCAGCTCCCCCCGTTGCAGCATCACCGTATTCAGGGGGCACATAGTTGTCATCATACTCTTCTTCTTCGCTGTCTTCCAGCATAACCCCTATTTCTCCGTGCCTCGTCCAAACATTATAGTGTGGCATGAAACCCTTGTAAAGCAGGTGGGAGTGAAGGATTTTCCGGTTAGAGTAAGACCTCGTATTCCCACATTCAGTGCATGGATAACACATAAAACCATTCTACTTGTTTGCCTCAGCCGCATCGAGAAACTCATGCACGCCCTTAATGTACTCGGAGGTGTGTCTGTCACCGTACATCCATTGTCGGTTCATCTGCGTGCATTATATATAATTAAGTGTCCTAATTAATAGAAGTTCATCATCACATTAAAACCAAAGTACATACATAGTTCTCATCTAACAACATATAGCTCTCCAGAGCATCTAATTAATTAAACCATACATTGAAACTATGTAAAACATTTCAATGGGAAAACAAATGCGATCATAATCGCAACCAAGGTAACAACTGATCCAACGGCATAATGATACCAAGCATGGCATATTTTCTAATCTTTCTAATCTTCAAGTGCATTGCATCCATCTTGATCTTGTGATCATCAACGACATCCGCAACATGCAACTCCAATATCATCTTCTCCTCCTCAATTTTTTTATTTTTTCCTTCAACAAATTGTGTTCTTCTTCAACTAAATTTAACCTCTCGACAATAGGGTCGGTTGGAATTTTCGATTCACATACATCCTGCATAAATAAAATCTATGTCACGTTGGTCGGCATAATTTTCATAAACAATAAATGAACCAATAGTTATAAAGATAATATATATACCACATCCGAATCATAGACAGGACGAGGGCCGACGGGGGTGGATACCAAAACCATCGCACCATATAAGATGCAATAATAAAAGTAAGAAAATAATACAAGTATCTATGTAAACATACAAGTAAGAATATTTTTTCCTTTCAGAAAGAAGATAAGAATAAGAGGCTCACCATGGTGGTGCCGGCGATGAGCTCGGCGCGGGTGATCGACGGCGGTGAAGACGGGGACGGGGCGTGACGAACCGCTAAACCTAGACAAATATTGAGGAAATGGAGCTTGGAGAGGAGAAAGCTTAAGTAGTGTGGCTCGGGCATTCCATCGAACACCTTGTGTGCATAGGAGGTGAGCTAGAGCACCACCAAGCCCTCTCTCCCTCGGCCATAAAAAACAAAGCGGTGTGCTCTGCTCTTACGCGAGGGGGTATATATAGGCACCTCATTGGTCCCGTTGGTGGAATGAATCGGGACTAAAGGGGAGCCTTTGGTCCCGGTTCAAGCCACCAACCGAGACCAATGGTGGTGGGCCAGGAGCGTGGCCCATTGGTCCCGGTTCGTCCCACCAACCGGGACCAAAAGGTCCAGACGAACCAGGACCAATGGCCCACGTGGCCCGGCCGGCTCCCTGGCCTCACGAACCAGGTCCAATGCCCCCATTGGTCCTGGTTCTGTACTGAACCGGGACTAATGGGCTGATCCGGCCTGGACCTTTGCCCCCTTTTCTACTAGTGATGGCATGATATGCAAGACATGATATGCAATGCATATGCGTGCTCTGGAAGAGAAATAATGATCAAGGCATCAACTTGGCAAACCAAATGTGCCGCTGGAAAGATGAGATGATTTCGGTCGAAATGGATATAAGGATCGCCGGAAACGGATGCACGGTTTGCAAATGGCAAGCAAAACAAGAAAGACACAATTCTGCGATTAAGAGCACGATGCCATCTAGAATGCAACAAGAAACTAAGCTACTGTACCCCAACATAGCAATAAAGCATATGGCAGTGATGTAATCAAGATGCTTGACAAAATTTATGAACACTGAGCTACGGCTAAGTCACACAAGAGCAGGTTCAAGCAAGCATGGCAAAAGTGCAAAAGATATCGGCATCACAGACTTACAGAAAATACTAGCATGCCAGAAATAACATCAGGAAGCCATGTTTAGAGCAAGCAAACAACATGCTACAGGAACATATCATAGCAAAACAAGGCATGGCATGAATCTACTAAAAGCATAGATCAAAAGTCTCTCACTGATCATGAGCCAAAAAGGCACAGAATATATGATGGCACCCATGTAAACATAGCAAGTTTTATTAACAGTTCCAGACTTAGTAGAAAACTGAGCATGGCATAAATAGAATTATGAAGGCATCTTTGCGAGCTGAAATCACTCACCACAAGGCATTGCATGACAAGATAAGAATAGAATCAGAAAGATGACATGTTCATGAAGCTAACCATGGTAAGAGGAAGTTCATAGCATGCATGGATCAACTACAACAACCATGGCAAAATTGATTAACATGTAAACAATCTGCAAGGAACATTTTATAGCAAAAGTAGAGCAAGATTAAGACATGCTAGGGCACTCCATAATTGCAAAAAGGGGCATGGATGGATAGAGCATAACCATATGTTCAAAACCCCCTTACTGAAGATACTCAAAAAAAGCATGGATCTCACTGTAGAATCAAGTTTACATGGCATAAAAATAACAGCAGAACAAGGACTTAGCAAAATCCTTAGTCCCTGGAAACAACAATATCATGAAGGCTACTTTGCATGCTTGTGCTAGTCACCACATAGATCACAAAAATACATGGCAAGCACCCCCGTAAATATGGCATGGCATAGTTCAAAACACATGTAGAGCTCATGCCCATATGATGCACATATCAAATGTGACAAAAATGACAAATCACCCTAAACTGATAAGTAGCAGCAGTAAACATTTTATAGCACTCTTGCATCAATGATTTGGGCATCAATATGAACTCAAACAAGCATACCACAATGGAATGAAATTAAGAGCATCTCACAATGAACATTTTGATATATCATGCGCATGAAACGGAGCTACGGTCATGGAGTTATGATGCAATGAATAGGGGCACAAAATATCACAGACTTGGGGCCTTAGCAGTTTTCCAGAAAAAAAAACATGAGTGCTAGATAACTAACATGTGCACAGGCGAGGGATAGTGGGCTTCTTCACCCTAGGCTTGGCCCATGCGAAGAGGAGGCAATCTGGGTCGTAGAAGATGGACCGGGCCAGATGGAGCTGGGCCGCGGGCCCGTGTGAGGCACTGGCGCGGTCAACGACCGATGCATCGTTCTCTCGATCTGTCTAGCGAGTGGCGGCGCCGGTGCTCCGGCGAACGGTGGCGGCGGAGTCCGACGAGGAAAGGGCCGGCGAGACTCGGCGAGGTTGGCGGTGAAGTCCGACGAGGAAGGACGGCAGCAACGCGGCGGTGCAAGGCGAGCGCTCGGGGTGGCGGCGCAAAGCGAGCGCTCGAGGTGGCGGCGCGGGTGCTCGGGCCCGGGCGGACCTGCCTCGGGCCCTCACGGGCCGACAGTGGATAGGCAGGGTGGAGGGGAGACGGCGGGGTGAGGTGGCGGTGCTTGATTAGCCAGGAGCGGCGGCGGAGGTGACGTGGCGGCTTCGGATTGGCTGGATTGACGTGGCGGCGGCGGTGGACGCGTCCGACAGCAGACGGACATGTACGGTGGCGCGGGGAGGAGTGGATCTAGGGTTTTGTCCGCGAAAATTCAGAGAGGAAACACATATATGTAGGTAGAGGGAGGTAGGAATGTCCAAATGAGGTGTAGTTTTCATCCACACGATCCTGATCCGACGACGGAGGACATGGAAGTGGTTTGGATGGGTTATTGATCCATTTGGAGGGGTGTTGGGCTGCAACACACAAGAGGCCTTTGCGGTTACCCGATTAACCGTTGAAGAATCAAACAGACTCCAAATGGCACAAAATTTGACAAGCGTTCTACCGGTGGTGTACCAAGGCCACTTGGCAAATCTCGGTCCATTCCGAGTACGTTTAACACCCGCTCACAAAAAGAGACAAAAGGGGTACGCCAGTGCAAGTATGAGTGTCGGATTGCAAAACGGACAACGGGGAAAATGCTCGGATGCATGAGACAAATGCAAATGCGATGCACATGATGACATGATATGAAATGCATGACATGAACAAAAGCAAAACAAAGACAAAACCCAACCATGAAGGGAATCTCACAACACCTCTCCGGAAAAGGCAAGAGTCGGAGTTACAAATATGGAAAGTTGTATCCGGGATGTTACATGCCATCTTTGATTTTAATTTTCTTAGCGGAGCCATGCTCGAATCCGGGAGGTTCCTTATGTTTCCCTTCATATTTGGAAATTTTTAGATCTAAAGAATCCAACCGCGTATTGCAAAGGCTAATTAACATATTCATGCGGTGGAGATTTCCGCTAACACTCTTGAGGTTCAAGAGATTTTTGTAAAATTTTTGTTACTTCGCAAATCTTCTCAAAAACTTGTGTCTCTTATTGGGTATTATGTGGCCCCTTTTGTGAAGGTAGTGTTCCCACTATTCCCTCTAAAATTTCATGAGCAATACTGGGATCCATTTCAATAAAATTTCCTTTGGCAACACAATCCAAGAGTTGTCTATGGGACATATTTAATCCAACATAAAAATTGTGAAGCAAAATTCTAAAATTCACCTCTAAGATGCAATTACGATAAGATTCCATTATCCTAAACCACGCATCTTTCAAATTTTCTCCTTGCCTTTGTTTGACGTGAAGAACTTAAAACTTGGGAGACAAAGGGGCAGATAAAGGACTAGCCATAACGACGAAGCAAGCGAAAACGAGGCAAATAGGGAAAGAGACGGGGAACACAGAGAGAGGGCGAATAAAATGGCAAGGGTGAAGTGGGGGAGAGGAAACCGAGAGGCAAATGGCAAATAATGTAATGCGAGGGATAAGAGTTTGTGATAGGTACTTGGTATGTCTTGACTTGGCAACGGCGCCTGAAATGACTCGTTGTTGGGAGTCAAATCTTTACTTGACTTGGCGCGAGTCTTCCCGGCAACGGCGCCAGAAATCCTTCTTCCTACCTCTTGAGCACTGCTTTGGCTTTCCCTTGAAGAGGAAGGGGTGATGCAGCAAAGTAGCGTAAGTATTTCCCTCAGTTTTTGAGAACCAAGGTATCAATCCAGTAGGAGGTCACGCTCAAGTCCCACGCTCCTACACAAACAAATAAGAACCTCACAACCAATGCGATAAAGGGGTTGTCAAGCCCTTCACGGTCACTTACAAGAGTGAGATCTGATAGATATGATAAGACAATATTTTTGGTATTTTTATGATAAAGAGAAATAAAGATGCAAAGTAAAATAAACGGCAAAGGAAATAACTAAGTGTTGGAAGATTAATATGATGGAAGATAGACCCGGGGGCCATATGTTTCACTAGTGGCTTCTCTCAAGAGCATAAGTATTACGGTGGGTGAACAAATTATTGTCGAGCAATTGATAGAATTGAGCATAGTTATGAGAATATCTAGGTATGATCATGTATATAGGCATCACGTCTGAGACAAGTAGACCGAAAAGATTCTGCATCTACTACTATTACTCCACACATAGACCGCTATCCAGCATGCATCTAGAGTATTAAGTTCATAAGAACAGAGTAATGCATTAAGGAAGATGACATGATGTAGAGGGATAAACTCATGCAATATGATATAAACCCCATCTTTTTATCCTCGATGGCAACAATTCAATATGTGTCGGTTCCCTTTCTGTCACTGGGATTGAGCACCACAAGATTGAACCCAAAGCTAAGCACTTCTCCCATTGCAAGAAAGATCAATCTAGTAGGCCAAACCAAACTGATAATTCGAAGAGACTTGCAAAGATAAACCAATCATACATAAAAGAATTTAGAGGAGAATCAAATATTGTTCATAGATAATCTGGATCATAAACCCACAACTCATCGGATCTCGACAAACACACCGCAAAAGAAGATTACATCGATTAGATCTCCAAGAAGATAGAGGAGAACTTTGTATTGAGATCCAAAGAGAGAGAAGAAGCAATCTAGCTAATAACTATGGACCCGTAGGTCTGAAATAAACTACTCACACATCACCGGAGAGGCCATGGAGTTGATGTAGAGGCCCTCCGTGATCAATGCCCCCTCCGGAGGAGCTCCGGAAAAGGCCCGAAGATGGGATCTCTCGGGTACAGAAGGTTGCGGCGGTGGAATTAGGTTTTCGTGGTGCTCCTGGATGTTTGGGGGATATGTGGATATATATATAGGAGGAAGAGGTACGTCGGTGGAGCAACGAAGGGCCCACGAGGGTGGAGGGCGCGCCCAGGGGGTAGGCGCGCCCCCTGCCTCGTGCCTTCCTCCCTTGTTTCTTGACGCCCACTCCAAGTCTCATGGATCACGTTTGTTGAGAAAATCACGTTCCCGAAGGTTTTATTCTGTTTGGACTCCGTTTGATATTCCTTTTCTTCGAAACCCTAAAATAGGCAAAAAACAGCAATTTGGGCTGGGCCTCCGACTAGTAGGTTAGTCCCAAAAATGATATAAATTTGTAAAGTAAAGCCCATTGACATCCAAAATAGATAATATAATAGCATGGAGCAAGCGTTAATTATAGATACGTTGGAGATGGATCACTACCACAGTCAAAAGGTTAAGCCAAGATCCTTCCGAGAGGGACACCTTATGCTCCGGCTGATCCAGCGAACAGCCGGCCAGCACAAGCTCTCGGCCCCTTGGGAAGGCCCTTTCATCATCAGCAAAGCTTTGGGAAACGACTCCTACTACCTCATCGATGCACAGAAGCCCAGAGCACGCAAGAGAGACGACTCTGGCAAAGAATCGGAGTGCCCATGGAATGCAAATCTCCTCCAAAGATTTTACAGTTGATGCAGTATGTACCATGCTACCTTTTGTATTAAAGTGCTAAGACATCGGGGCCCTCAAGGAGCACTCGGGGGCTACCCTTTTATCTATATGATAAGTTTTATGCCTATGAATGTGTTATTTCATTATTCTGCCTGGCACCGGGTTCGACCAGTCGGCCCGGGGCCTTGTCGCCTTGTACTATGTCGGTGCTACCTACAGTCGGACAAGTAATGTGCCAGCACCTAAGCCCTCTCTTGCCATAGACCGCAGCTTGCAGAGCGACTGTTCGACTGGCAAGAGTTAAAGGCAGGAAATGGTGCTCACATGAAAAAAGGCTAAGGACCAAAGCACTCACATACACCAAGCCGGCTCCTCGCCTCGTCGACCGGCTGCTGAGCAGCCGGCCGGCCGGTTTCTCAGTTAACTTGCTACGTTCCAAACGCCTGAAGTACTTGCCTTCCCAAAAAATGGCCAAGTACTTGACCCAGCCACAGACCGCAGAGCGGCTGTCTGGCTGGCAAGGCGGCAACCAAGGGAAGGTGCCAAAGGAAAAGAGCCAAAGGAGCAGAAAAGCAAGACAAGTTAGAACTCGGTGAAATTAATTTACATAGCAAAAGGCCCTCGGCCGGCATTCATCAAAGTTTGAATACACACCAGCAGGTGGAACTACGCAAATTTAACAAGTTTGTTCAAAAGACTACCAAAGTAGGAAAAGATAAAATAAAACCGGCCGCCTAGGCCAAAGGAGCAGTAGGCGGGTCCGGCAGGTTGGTGGACTCGGCGGCGCCGGCTGGCGGGGTGGTCGTCTGGCAAGTCTCGGCTTGGTCACCATCGGCAGCAGTCGGCGAACTCGCACGCGGATCATTGCTCAATGCTCGATCAAGATGAGGCTGGTTGTCCGCTCTATCCTCCAGTGCGTCGTCTTCACCATCCGCGCCTTCCTCGTCCTTGCCCTCATCGCTGGAGGCGATTTCCTCCAACGAGTCCTCGTCGTCGTTCAGGTTCATCCCGAACCAGTTCGGCGGCACCTCGGCGCTCTCCTCGTCCAGCTCGGGGAGGAAGACACCGGTATCGGTGTACTCGGCGATTGTGGCCGCGCGTTGAGAGCGTGCAGGCCCCGCCGCTGCTATCGGATTTCGGGTTCCGGCAGACCCTTAAGGTTCGAACACTGGGGTGCGCGCGGAAATGATGTCCTCTACCTCCCCGTCTCACAAAGATCTAAACTACTAAGGGAACTGCATGAGAGACACAAGATTTATACTGGTTCGGGCCACCGTTGTGGTGTAATACCCTACTCCAGTGTGTGGTGGATGGATTTCCTCTTGGGGCTGATGATGATGAACACTACAAGGAAGAACAGCCTCGTGAGGGTCTGTTCTTGGTTGGGGCGACGAACTACTGGGAGGAGTTCAATCACCTTCTCTCTCTCTCCTACTCTCTCTGCTTGCTAGTCGGATCCTCACGCCGAACCGAACCGACCGCTTGCTACGTGGGTGGCCGGTCCTATTTATAGGCAAAGGCCCTAGGCCTCTTCCCAAATATTGAGCGGGAAGGGCGCCAACAACTAGCCAATTCGAAGGGAACATCTAGTACACTTATCCTGAATAAAGGTGGTCTTCGCCTGTGAAAGACTCTGCAGTGACGCCGTGCTGGGCTCCATGGTGACCTCCGTCTCATAGTCCGCTTGGTCCTGGTCTCGTTGCACCGAAATGGCAACCTTTGCCTGATGCCTCGGTACTCCGCGGCTGCGCTTGCCCCCTTTGCACCAAAGAGGAAAGAAGGACGCTGCGCCCTGGCGCCCGCCTGGCACCCTCGATCGTCATGGCTTGCGTCACGGGCACCTCGCGAGGTACCCCGCCTTGATATCTCCGTCTTCTCGCGAGCCAACCTGAGGAGGCTGCGCCTGAGGATGCGCCGTGTCGTCCGCCTCGCGAGGCTTGGTCCCTCGCGAGGGTCTTGAGTCTTGTGCTGATGAAGATGGGCCATGTTGGGCCCCCATTTGAGCCACGCTGCAGGCCGCAGGCAGGCAAGTCTGGGGACCCCCGTTCCCCGAACACCGACAGTAGCCCCCGGGCCCAAGGCGCGCCTGGACATGGCCGTGCCGAGAGGCGAAAGGGCAAGGGCGGAGCGCCGGAGGCCCTAACAGCCTGCGGCCTTGGGCGCCGCGTGGCGGTTGATGGGACGTGGGTGTCTCCACTTCCCAACGACGCCTTGGTGACCGCGCGAGGTGGACAAGTCCCTGCATGCAAATCGTGTCATGATTACCTGTGATCGTGGAGGCCGGCGGTTGGCCTCCGCCGGCTATAAGTACGAAGCCGTGCGTGCCCTTCTAGTCCATTCCTCCCGGCTTCTCCTTCTTCCCGATCCTTGCTCCGCCTTGCTGGGATGGCTCCGATCCGCCGATTCTCCACAGCGGAGAAGGGAAAAGCTCCTCGAGAGGGGCCAGACCCGCTCCTGCCGAATAAATGGCTCGCCCTTTGCAGCCGGGGCGGGAAGACCGTCAGGTGGAGCTGAGGCCCCGGTGCGAGCGGGCTCCGCCGGGGTTCCCGCTTCCTTTGTACGCCCCCGCCGAGGGCCCCGAGGGTGTCGATGCTGATCTCCACGGCCGGCGCCGTCATAGGCGCCGTCGGGTCACGAAGGCGTGGGTTGTTCCTCCCGGAGTCCACACCGAGGGCTCCTCCCACGAGTTCGTGCTCCACGTCGTTGTTCCTCTTCAGTCCTGGATCCGTCTGCCTCCCTTCTTCGCCTCCATCGTCCCTCCAGGAGGGCCTCTGGAGCTTTGGCTGCAGCACGCCGGCTGCAGCGCCCTTGCAACCGAGGCAGAGGTCGTGGTTGCTGCCACGGGCGAGGTCTACTTGTCCCACGGCTAGAGAGAAGTCGCCCGGGTTTGCAAGGAGAGGGGCGTCTTCGCGGTCCACCTGGAGTACGATGGCGCTGCGGTGATGTTCTTCAAGGTCTTTGACACAATCGGGCGCCGGCTGGAGTGTTGCCGCGGGAGAGGTGGCCAGGACCTTGCCCTGGTGAGGGCTAGGCCCGTCGACCGCTCCCTTGGCAAAGGCGCCGGGGGGTCCAGCGACTCCAGCAAAATCTTCGCGACTCCGGAGACAAGCAACGACAGCTACGAGCCCCCGAGCCGGTGCCGCTCCCGGAGCAGGGCGGGCTCGTCAGGCCGTCGCCGACCCTGATCTGGATGGGGTTGGCGCCGGCGCCTGACGGCCCACTGTTGATGATGGCATCTTTTGCAGGAGCCCGTGTAGTTAGCACTCCTTAGGATCTGTTCCCTGCGAGGAATCAAAATGCGCCCCACAGGGGCTTGTAAGGTGTCTGTAGTCCCGTTTGTTAATACATGACCTTCGCTATAGATTTGTGTGAGTTTCTGATTTCGTCATAGCTTAGTTCTCCCTTTCGAACCTCGCGAGGGCTTGGTGCTCTACGCCGACAGGTCCCAGTCCCAAGGCGGCGTCAGCCGTCGCTGGTATGCCAGGTCGCGATGCCGTGGACAAGGCCAGAGGGTGAGGGCTGGAGAGCCAGTAAGAGCCCCGAGTCGCGATGCTCAGGCACCCCCCCTTTAACGTGCAAGCGGTTCGCGCGGGCGAGGGTGAAGGGAACCTCGTGAGGGCCTTGGCTAGCGCAGTCCCCTCCAAGGATCCTGCAGGTTCATCACAGAAAGAAGATGGGGTTGCCCTGGCAGTCATTAGTCGATCGTTAGCCGTCCAAGAGCTCGCTGGTTGGAGTAGGTGAGGTGTATCTGGGCACCCGTGAGCCAGCGCGGGGCTCACGAGGCCCTACCTCTAGGTGGGTTGCTCCTGGCACTGGGCCGTATCTTGAGATGTGTCCCTGCAAAATTTGGTTAGATGCCAGTACTCTACGTCCTCGGGTCCCGGCCCTCGAGCTTGTCTCAGCCGTCGCTGGTATGCCAGGTCGTGATGCCATGGACAAGGCCAGAGGGTGAGGGCTGGAGAGCCAGTAAGAGCCCTGAGTCGCGATGCTCAGGCACCCCCCCCCCTTTAACGTGCAAGTGGCCGACATAGAGAAGAAAGGATGCCGCAGACAGGCATCATGCAGTTAAGCGTGATAGGCAATGCATAGCTGGATATAAATGCGAGGGAGATACACGCCGCTGGGTCTGGCCCAAGCGGCTTGGGGATGATGCAGCCCGAGGGGCGCCCCCAACAAGGCAAACTAACAACCGAAAGGTAAAAGGGGATACATGCCGTAGGGACGGACCCACGCGGCCTGGGAGTGATGCAACCCTGGGAGGGCGCTCCCAGCTGGGAATGGAACTTGAAAGATGTCACCTAAGGATGTCGCCGGCGAAGTGGCGTTGGTGCAGCAGACTCGGTGGGCTGCGGAAGCTGATCCTCACGAGCCCCCAGGCCCCGGGGCCTCGGGAGGCTCCGGAGGCACTGGTGACTCCTCGCGAGCTGTCTTCATCTCCGCCAAGGCCGCGGAACGCCTGTCTTCCTGAACCTCCATGATGCCCCTCATGAGGCGCTGGTACGCCGCAGCCATGCTCGGCAGGCCGTAAGGCATACGAACATAGCTGAGGGGTGGACCCCCGCAGTGCCCCACTTGTGAGGGCCAGAGACGCCCCGTCGTGGCGATCTGATTGAGCCCTGGCACTCGACGCAGACGTGCAGCCCACCATCCTCGCCTGGATGTGGGGCCACAGCTGGTAGGCGGCGGCAACCTCTCATGATCCTTGTCTCCTGTAGTTCTTGAATGGCCTTGTTAACGAACTCTTGCTGGTCTGACTTTCCTAGCGCGGCTCCCTCTTGAGGGAAACGTGCTTCGAAGCACGCCTCCACATGGTGCCCAAGCGCCTCCGTCGTGACCCTGGCTAGGTCGGTGGCCCTCCAGGTGAGAGCCCCCGAGCCCTGCCTGAGGAGGGCGACGAGCACGCTTCCCAATGCGATGGAAGGAGGGTCCCCCTGGGCAGAGACGGGCCCTGAAGGGCCTGCCTCCTGAGGGGATGAGCCTGACGACGTCTTCTTCTTCTTGAGGGTGGTCTCAGGAAGCCTCCTGCTTCCGCGATCCGGGTCTTCTAGCGACGCGGCCTGATAGGCTCTCTCCAGGGAACACACTGCATCTTTCTCTTCATAGGGCACCGTGATGACGCCGCCACTTCCTGGCATCTTGAGGACGTTGTAGCCGTGGTGAGTCACGGCCATGAACTTGGCCAGCGCTGGGTACCCGAGGATGGCGTTGTACGGCAGGCGGATGTGGGCGATGTCGAAGTCGATGAGCTCAGTGCGGTAGTTGCTGCGGGCCCCGAAGGTGACAGGGAGGCGGACCTGCCTGATCGGGACTGTGGAACCGTCGGTGATTCCGGAGAAAGGCTTGGTTGGCTGAAGCTGGTCATAGGGTACTTGGAGATTGTTGAATGTTTCCACGGACAGGACGTTGAGCCCTGCCCCACCATCGATGAGGGTCTTGGTGACCAGCACGTTGCTGATGACTAGGGAGCAAAGCATCGGGAGGACTCCTGCTGTGGCCGCGCACTTGAGCTGGTCTACTGAGCTGAACGTGATGGGGCACGTCGACCACCTGAGGGAGCGCGTCGCTTCGGGCTTGGGGAGAATTGCATTCACTTCGCGGGCAAACTGCTTGAAGATACGTTGAGAGGCTGGGGCTTGAGCTCCGCCCAGGATGCAGGCGATTGCGCGCGACTCTTGGAAGCCCCCAGCCCCCTTGTCTTGATGGCGGTCTTCGTTCCTCCTTGGATGAGGCGGCAGCGGAGGTAGGCCTGTGTTGCCATGAGGGCCATCCTCACGAGGCTGATCCCTCCAGTCTCCCTCGCGAGGCAGGTCCCGCCAGCGGTCCTCGCGAGGTTGGTCACGCCACCCCTGGCGCGGGCCTCGATCTTCCCAGTGTCCTGGGTTTCTTCCTCCTCCTCGGTCGTAGCCCCGGTCAGCACGGTCAGGGCGACGGCCGATCCTTCCTTCTCGCACGGCGTGGAGTTCTTGACATTCGTTGGTGTTGTGGGTGTGGAGATCATGGTACACACAGTACCGGCTGCCTCTGGAGGGTTCGGGCAGATCCTTGCCCCGCTTTGTGTCTGGTTCTGCCGCGAGTACGGCAGCCCCCTTGCGCTTCGCGTCCTTGGCCTTGGGCTTCTTCTCTTCTGGGTCCGCGGTAGGCAGCTCGAGGAGGGAGAGACGTCCCTCCTCAGCCCTGGCGCACTTGTTCGCCAAGTTGAACAGCTCTAGGGAGGTGCAGAGGTCTTCGTGCATCGCCAGCTCCTCCTTCATCTTGACGTCGCGCACGCCGTCGGAGAAGGCCGAGATGATGGCCTCCTTGGACACCTTGGGGATCTTGAGGCGCGCACTGTTGAAGCGCTGGATGTATTTTTGCAGGGTCTCTCCGGGTTGCTGCTTGATGCGGCGCATGTCGCTCACGGCGGGTGGCCGGTCGCGAGTACCTTGGAAGTTGGTGATGAAGCAGGTGCGCATCTGGTCCCAGGAGGAGATCGTGCCTGGAGCCAGATTCAGGAGCCAGGTTCGAGCTCCCTCCTGGAGCGCCATGGGGAACCAGTTCGCCATGACCTTTTCATCCCCGCTGGCAGCCTCGATGCCCAGCTCATAGAGCTGGAGGAACTCTGCGGGATCAGTCATGCCGTCGTAACGAGGAAGCATGTCAGGCTTGAACTTGCTGGGCCACGCGACGCTACGTAGCTCAGTGGTGTAGGCGTGGCAGCTCGCGGTGGCCACGAAAGGCTTCGGTTGGTGGAGAGCTCAGTCTTGAGGGTCCCCACGCGCTGTAGCTAGGAGCAGGGCGGGGTCTTGGCGCGCCGGAGCTGGAGCAGGGTCGCGGCGTGCCGGAGCAGGGAGCGCCCTGGCAGCGCCTTGCGGGCGAGGGACTTCTTGGCAGCTCCGTTCTTGCTGTGCTGGCGCCTGACGGAGCGGGTTCCGCCCAGGGGCCAAGCGCCTTGGAGCCATGGCATCTTCTTGGAGGGGAGGCGGCTGGTGCGCCTCTGGAGCTTCGTTGCCCGCGCGGGGCGGAGCATGGCGCAAAGGAACGGATGGCAAGAAAGAGCCTCCTGCGGCGCGGACAAGCTCGGCGACGCGGTCGAGCCATTCCTCGTAGACGTCGTCAACGGGGCGGTAGCGCAGGAGCTCATTTGCCGCGAGGAGCGCAGCTCGAGCCTCCAAGGGTATGCGGAGTGCGCGGGACGAAGAACCGGCTGGTGCGAGTGATGGAGTAGCGGTGCGGCCGTCTTGCCGCACGGACGGGTGCTGAGACGATGCCTGCTGCTCGCCCCCCGCCGGGCCGATGGCGGCATTGACGGCGGGCGACGGGGAACGACGAGGACGCCCACCGACGGGGGCCGTCTGGGCGACGCGAGAAGCGATGGCGGCCCAGCGCTCGGCGCGGGCCCGACGAGCGTTGGACATGGATGCGACGGTCGGAGGAGAACGGAGTGGTGGAAGACGGATTCCGGCGCACCCCTACCTAGCGCGCCAAATGTCGGATTTCGGGTTCAGGCAGACCCTTAAGGTTCGAACACTGGGGTGCGCGCGGAAATCACGTCCTCTACCTCCCCGTCTCACAAAGATCTAAACTACTAAGGGAACTGCATGAGAGACACAAGATTTATACTGGTTTGGGCCACCGTTGTGGTGTAATACCCTACTCCAATGTGTGGTGGATGGATTGCCTCTTGGGGCTGATGATGATGAACACTACAAGGAAGAACAGCCTCGCGAGGGTCTGTTCTTGGTTGGGGCGACGAACTACTGGGAGGAGTTCAATCACCTTCTCACTCTCTCTCTCTCTCTCCTACTCTCTCTGCTTGCTAGTCGGATCCTCACGCCGAACCGAACCGACTGAACCCCTTGCTACGTGGGTGGCCGGTCCTATTTATAGGCAAAGGCCCTGGGCCTCTTCCCAAATATTGAGCGGGAAGGGCGCCAACAACTGGCCAATTCGAAGGGGAACATCTAGTACACTTATCCTGACTAAAGGTGGTCTTCGCCTGCGAAAGACTCTGCGGTGACGCCGTGCTGGGCTCCATGGTGACCTCCGTCTCGTAGTCCGCTTGGTCCTGGTCTCGTTGCACCGAAATGGCAACCTTTGCCTGATGCCTCGGTACTCCGCGGCTGCGCTTGCCCCCTTTGCACCAAAGAGGAAAGAAGGACGCTACGCGTGCTGGCGCCCGCCTGGCACCCTCGATCGTCATGGCTTGCGTCATGGGCACCTCGCGAGGTACCCCACCTTGATATCTCCGTCTTCTCGCGAGCCAGCCTGAGGAGGCTGCGCCTGAGGATGCGCTGTGTCGTCCGCCTCGCGAGGCTTGGTCCCTCGCGAGGGTCTTGAGTCTTGTGCTGATGAAGAGGGGCCATGTTGGGCCCCCATTTGAACCACGCCGCAGGCCACAGGCAGGCAAGTCTGGGGACCCCCGTTCCCAGAACACCGACAGCTGCCAACTCTTCGCTGGCCTCCTGCCGGAACATGGTTAACTGGCTAGGTTTAGCCCAGGATACAACGCCTTGACAAACTCCAAGGCCTGTCGCGCGCCCGCCCGGGCTGCGAAACCCTTCCATGCCTCGAAACGGCCGACAGCCACCTCTAAACAGTCGGCAGTCCGACTGGGGGTGCGTGGAGCTTGAAGGCCTGGCCAGAGGGCGGAAACCACCTGGGCTCCAACGCGCTACAGACGGCAGAGCGCCCGATGAGCTGGCTGGAGACGAGCTTGAACAGCGAGAAGCTGCTCGCCAAGGGTTCGAGGGGCGTTGGGCGCGATTTCTGCTCCAGCTTGTCTTCGCTCGTCGCGACGAGCTTCGATGGCTTGGCTGGCGGCAATGGAGTGGCCAGGGAAGTACTCTGCGCAAGAAGGAAAAAGAAGCATGAAGCCGAAGGCCGACTCATATGACAGTCAGCAGAAGAAATAAAGGAAAAGGATAACTCACCATCGAGCATGTCCTCGATCTCGCCGTAGCTGTCAGACAGAGCTTTCTCCCTCTCGGCCCAGCCCGAGCGTTCAGTGTCAAACTCGGCCTGGAGGGTGGCCTCGCTGTCCTTCGCCTTCTGGAGCTCCGCCTTGTGCCGGTCCACCTGGTCGGCCAGCTTCTTGACCAGACGGTCATGCTCCTGGGCCGCCTTGCTGCACTCCTCCTCCTTGGCGCGTAGTGTAGTTTGGGCTTCGCCTAGCTGCTGCTGCAAGGTGGCGTTGGCTCCTGCAAAGGCAAAGAAGAAAAGACAATCAACAAGTTGACCAAAAAAGAAAAGTGGTTGCCGGGAGATCTGGCCCGACTGCTCAGCAGTTGGCCCGAATCTTAGGGGCTACACCCAGCGGGTGCGCCGACGCGCCCCCACAAGAGAGAAAAGTTGGAGGCCTACTCTGGCTATCGGACAAGGTGGCGGTCCGCTTGGCCAGCTCCTGGACCTGGGAGTTGAAGGCGGCTGCACAGATGTTGTGGTAGTCCTGCAACGAAGACAACAGAAGAAAAGAAAAAGTCAGCACTCAAAACTTACCTTTAAGTTCCGAGCCGCCTGCCTCGGGGGCTACACCCAGTGGGTGCGCTGGCGTGCCCCCACGGAAGATTGTAAGAATCAAGAACAAAACAAAGGAGCATACTCGGATGGCCGCTCACATCGACAAGAATGCCTTCATGTACTGCTGGAGGGCGGCGCCTTGGGCCTGAAGCTGGGCCTGAACGTCCTGCGCAGCCTTGTTCAGCACGCCCGTCCCACCCCTAGGCATCCATTCTAGCGGAATGGCACTGGTGGCCTCTGCATCTGGGGTCGACGAGCTTGCCGCCTCGATTTCCTGCGGCCGTGGCACTGAGGTCACCTTCGCCACGCGTCGGCGTACTGGAGTACGGACCACGGGGGTCACCCCCACCACCAGCTCGCCACTGACTAGCGGCGCCAGTGGCACGTCAGGCCGACTGCCATGGCCCTCGACAGTCGGCGCTTGTGGGGGCGCCTCCGCCACCAGGATGATGGCGTCGCCCCCTCCCCTCTCCATGATCGGTTGTTCGTCGCCAGCTCCTCTAGTCGGTGCCTGGGTCTCTGGCGCCGGTGGCGCGGCGCACAGAGGGATGATGAGTTGCAGAGTCCGGTCATGTGCGGCCTCTTCCGCTTGCGCCTCGGTGGCCGTGTCTGCCTAGGCCTTGGTTGCGGCATCCGCCTGGGCCTTGGCCGCAGTGTCGGCTTGGGCCTTGGCCGCCGCATCCGCATCCGCCAGCGCCACGTTGATCACCGGCGCTTTCTGTCGTTCTGCCTCCTCCCGCTCCTCGCGTGCCTCCCGCGCGTTCCTCTCCATCGCCTCTCGGAGGTCGGCAAGTGGGTCCATGCGGCGGGTGTTGGTTGAGCCCTCCACCGCCCCAATCACGGAAGCAGAGGCGGCCCACTCAAGTGAAAGCGGGGCCCTGTTCAAGTAAGATAAGAAAAAACTTAGAAATTTTGCAAGAAAGAAGAAAGGAAAACGCAAGAGAAATCAAACACTTACGCGGACACTATCGGGGGCTGCTTCGGGGTCCTCTGGTACTGGTCCGCCTACACGGCGGCCTCCTGCCGCTTGGTCGCAGCGGTCGTGTTCCTCGGCTTCTTTGGCCGGCTGCCAAATAGCAACGAGCCGGCTCGGCACTTCGGTGTGCCGCCTGGTGCAGTCGACGCGGCTGAGGACCCCGCGCCTGCCTTGTCGACGCCGTGCGGGCGGCATGGCTCGGCCTCCTCCTTGTCGTCATCCGACCAATCCTCGACACTGCCTCCTCCGGAGCTGCCTTCTCTGCCACCGCCACCTGTGGTGTCTTCTTCTTCCAGGGCGGCCGCCCCAAAGTCGTGGTCGTCCGTGTCACTCACTGCCCCGGTCCGGCAGGTACTCATGACCCTGCTCCAGGGCGTCGGCGCTGATTGGGTTGTGAAGATCTGCATCATGACCGACTGGTCAGGCGGCAAAGCAGAGTCCGACAAATAAAGAGAAAAAATAGTTAAGGACTCACCGCGGGCGGCGGGTGTGCGCGGGAGTACAGCCGCTTGCCGAACTGCCACTCCGCCTCCGAGAGTTTGTAGTTCGAGATGTGGTTCACCAGTGGGGCCACCTCCATGTCCGGCATCTCCTTGGTGTGTAATGCCCCAGTAGTTAAGCTATAGTTTCACAAACTAATTGTGCCATGCCATTGCAATTAATTTGCTAAACCCCACTTTGATCCAAACCAAGTTCAAATTCAAAATTTAAAATAAAGTCAAAAATAAAATTTTCTTCAAACTGCAAACTAAAGTGTTCATAATTTGGCAAATATTATCTAAGAATTTTTCATGATGAATCTAACCCCATTTGGATTCCCAAAATGCCCCTGGGAATTAATTTAGTGGTCTAGCAGTAATTAAAATTGTCCTTTTCAATTTCTAAAAATAGTTAGACAACTCCTTTTGGCCCCAAACGTTTTGTGCCATCTAATATTGATGCGCTTGATTTATGTGAAAAGTTTCACAAGTAACAAAACTAACTTGGTACCTCAAATAAATCTAAAACAGGAGCTAAAAGCTTTAATAGAAAAAGAAAAGAAAAAGGCAGAGACAACACTGCTCACATACAGCCCATAGGTATAGTGTGGCCCAGCCCACTCAACGGGCTTTCTGCTTCTTCATGAACAGGAGGAAGGCAGAGGCAGGGGCGCCATGGCGCACACACGCCATCCACGCACGGATTGCCTCGTGTCGTTCATCCGAGCACTCCTAGAGGTGTATAAGTGTTCCCCCGACTTCGTTGACGAACCCTATCCCCCGAAATTCCCCTCTGCCACTCGTGTTTCTCCTCTGAACCTCATGCCCGAGATGTCGTCGACGCGTCGTCGCCGTCCCCGCAGCCACTGGCCTCCCTGGCGATCGGGAGATTGCCCAGGGGCTTCCCCGTCGTCGACTCCGTCATCCCCGTGCATCTGTTCGAAGGGAGCTGCACCGTATGCTTGGGATTGAGCTGGTTTTCCGCTGCGGCCGTCGCATCTCGCCGTCGAGCTCGACGCATCCGCCATCCCCGCGCTCCCTAATCACGTCCATGAGCTCCGCGGTGAGCTCTCCTATCGATTCCCTCCTTTCCCCTTCGGTTCATCGTCATTTGCCATCGTCCCCGAGCTCGGTCGTCCTCGTCCATGGCCGCGTTCGAGTTCCTGCGTACGCCCACGCCCGCGCCCCTGTGCTCTGCCGCGCCCTGGCCATGTGTGCCCACAGCCACCCGCACGCCTGCAGCCCTGCTCGCCCTGCTGCTTCTTCTCCTTGCGCTGATGCTGCTGCATTGCTGTTGCTGCTCGCGTACTGCTACTGCTCGCCCTCTGCCTGCTGCTCTTGCGCTGCTGTGCTGCTTGGCCACTGCTTGATGCTTCGCCTTGCTACTACTCTACTTACCGCTGCTGCTAGTTGTCGTCGCCGGCTGCTGCTGCTCCATGGCCAGCGCCATGGCTGTGCGACTGTGTGTGTGCGTGAGTGTGTGTGGTGTGTGTGCCACAGCCGTGTGTGGCCGGCCGTGCTAGTTAGTTTAATTAGTAGTAAGTAGTTAATTAGTCTAATAGTAGATGCCATGTGGGACCAACTGCTATTTTAAAATGCTAAATTAGATTAAGAATAGCTAAGTCAATGACAAGTAGGCCCCATCTTCACTGTTCACTTTGACTAGTCAATGCTAACTTGGTAGTTGACCAAGTCAACTAGCCCTACATGCCATACACTGGCTGGGTACATTTCTGGGTACCCATAGCCATTTTTCCATTTAAATTCAGAATTAAAAAAATTCTAGAGAATATCAAAAAATTAATTAAACTTTGAAAATCATATAAAATAATTCGTAACTCGGATGAAAATATTTTATATATGAAAGTTGATCAGAAAAATGAGACGAGTCTGAATACGCAGTCTGTTTGTTCGCCATGCATCCCTAGCATAGCGAACCTGAAACCTTCCCCCTCCTGTCCGTTTGTCCCAAAACGTGAAATACCGGAAATACTTTCCCGGATGTTTCCCCCCTTTGCCGGTATCGCCTACTACTGCGTTAGGTCACCCCTAGCACCGCGTATTGCCATGTTATGTTGTGTGTTTCTTTGATTACTTTATTATTTATTTGTATTCCCCCTCCATTACTTCATTCTAATAGACCTCGAGACCGCCGCCGATACCCCCATGATGGACTACATCGACGATGACCCCTCCTTGCTAGAGCAACCAGGCAAGCCAACCCCCCTTGTTCATCCCGATATCACCTACTCTTTCCCTCTAGTACTTGCATTAGAGTAGTGTTACTCTTTCATCGGTTTGATCCTATACTGTTGCATAGCCTGTTGATAATCCCCAAGTGCAGGGAATCATCGTAGCAATTCCCAAAGGTGGAAGTGATAAGTATGAATTGTCGAACCCACAAGGAGCTAAAGGTAAGATCAATATTCTCTCAAGTTCTATCTGCCACTAATACGACTCTATGTACACCGAACGTTTGCTTCCAACTAGAAACAAGAAATAAAACTACGTTGTGGGTATGAAGAGGATAACTTTGCATGGTATCGGAGAGCTAAAATATGAAAGTAGGTGCTGTTATCATAAAGGTAGAACATATTACTAAATATTATAAATAGCGAGTGTGGAATAATGATGGGTCGGTGTGCGGAATTGTCCTAGGCAATTGTTAACAAGACCAATAGTCGTCATTGCAATTTCATATGAGGGAGAGGCATAAGCTAACATACTTTCTCTTCTTGGATCATATGCACTTATGATTGGAATTCTAGTAAGCATCCGCAACTACGAAAGATCATTAAGGTAAAACCCAACCATAGCATTAAAGCAGCAAGTCCCTTTTATCCCATACGCAACAACCCCCTTACCCGGGTTTATGCTTCTGTCACTCAAGCAACCCACTATAAGCGAATCATGAACGTATTGCAACACCCTACAGCGGGAATCCCTCATGCTTGCGCGACACAGGGGCACAATAGGACAGCACCAAAATAAAACATACAACTTGTACCAATCTAGATCATCAATCAACCCAAAGACAAAGGATATCTACTCAAAACATAATAGGATGGCAACACATCATTGGATCATAATATGTGGCATAAAGCACCATGTTCAAGTAGGGATTACAGCGGGGTGAGGGAGAGTGGACCGCGTCAAAGAGATGAGGATGGTGATGATGATGGTGATGTTGATGAAGACGATCACCGCGATGATGATTCCCCTCCCGATGGCACTCTGGCGCCACCGAGAGAGAGGAGGAGAGGTTCTCCCCCTTGTGCTTCCTCCTCCATGGCCTCCCCCTTGGATGGGGAGAGGTTCTCCCTCTGGTCCTTGTCCTTCATGGTGATGATGGCCCCTCCGGGATCCTCCTCCATAGCCTCCGGTGATGATGGCCCCCTCCGGCAGGGTGCCAGAGAGGGCCTAGATTGATTTCTCGTGGCTACAGAGGCTTGCGGCGGCGGAACTTCCGATCTAGGTTAATTTCTGAAGGTTTCTATATATATATATAAGAGGTTTTTGCGTCGAGAACAAGTCAGGGGGTCTCCGGGCTGTCCACGAGGTAGGGGGCGCGCCCAGGGGGACGCGCCTCCCACCCTCGTGGGAAGCCCGGGACTCTTCTAGCCCAACTCTTTTACTCCATGGCTTTCTTCTGGTCCAAAAATAAGCTCCGTCAAGTTTTAGTTCAATTGGACTCCGTTTGGTTTTCCTTTTCTGCGATACTCTAAAACAAGGAAAAACATAAACTAGCACTGGGCTCTAGGTTAATAGGTTAGTCCCAAAAATCATATAAAATCGCATATAAATGCATATAAAACATCCAAGGTTGATAATATAATAGCATGAATACTTCATAAATTATAGATACGTTGGAGACTTATCAGCATCCCCAAGCTTAATTCCTGCTCGTCCTCAAGTAGGTAAATGATAAAAGAAATAATTTATGAAGTGTGAATGCTAGAAAGTGCATAAGTTTCATCAATGATAGTTCCAATCACTTTTTCTAGCATCATTATATATCATAACAGTAGCTCATCTTCATAAAACTTTTCATGATCAAGTAACAAGCTATTCACATGTTAAAGTATAGATCACAAACTTTCTTGAAACTAACAAACTATATTCTCAGTCATCAAACAGTTGCAATTCATCTTATTTTCAGGAAGGGTCTATGTCAGAGCTTTGATTTAGCGAACTCCACATACTCAACTATCATTTAATCTTTCATAATTGCTAACACTCACGTGATATTTATGGGTTCAAAGTTTTAATCAGACACAGAGAAAGATAGGGGCTTATAGATTCGCCTCCCAACCTTTTACCTCAAGGGTAATGTTAACAATAATAGTTCATGATAACTTACATCCAATTGGATATATATCAGGATATTTCCAACACAATGTGCTTGCCGAAGGATAAAATGTAAAAAGGAAAGGTGAATATCACAAATGACTCTTGCATAAGGGTAGAAGATAAAAGTAAAAGATAGGCCCTTCGCAGAGGGAATCAGAGGTTGTCATGCGCTTTTATGGTTGGATGCACAAAATCTTAATGCAAAAGAACGTTACTTTATATTGCCACTTGTGATATGGACCTTTATTATGCAGTCCTTCGCTTTTATTTCTTCCACATCACAAGATCGTATAAAGCTTATTTTCTCCACATTAATAGATCATACATATTTAGAAGGCAATTTTTATTGCATGCACCGATGAAAACTTACTTGAAGGATCTTACTCAATCCATAGGTAGGTATGGTGGACTCTCATGGCAAAAATGGTTTAAGGAATGTTTGGAAGCACAAGTAGTATCTCTACTTGATGCAAAGAATTTGGCTAGCATGAGGGGGAAAAGCAAGCTTAACATGTTGGATGATCCAAGACAATATACTTTATTTCGTATATAAAAAAACATAACCCATTACGTTGTCTTCCTTGTCCGACATCAACATTTTAACATGTCATATTTTAATGAGTGCTCACAATTACAAAAGATGTCCAAGATAGTATATTTATATGTGAAATCTCTCTTCCTTCAATATTCTTTCATGAATTGTTCAAGTGACCAATTCTACGTTTGCTAACTTTCAATAAGTTTACTACCTATACGTATTCTGTGTGAAGTCATTACTCCCCATGGTATAAGCATATGAAGCATATATAAATTCAGATTTATGATATTCAATTATTCAACCATTTACTCATAGGATATACGTGAAGCACGTGAGTAAATGACAAACTACTTCAAAAGATATAAGTGAAGGACCCTGAGTAGTCAAATAATTAACTAGCCATGGGAGGATTCTTTTTTCATTTAAGATTTCAGATCCAATGATTTTATTCAAATAGCAAGTAAAATTGAAAATACGCTCCAAGCAAAACACATATCATGTGACGAATAAAAATATAGCTCCAAGTAAGGTATACCGATAGTTTTTGAAGACGAAAGAGGGGATGCCTTCCGGGGCATCCCCAAGCTTAGGTACTTGAGTCTTCCTTGAATATTACCTTGGGGTGCCTTGGGCATCCCCAAGCTTAGGGTATTTCCACTCCTTATTCTCCTCATATCTATATCTCGCCCAAAGCTTGAAAACTTCAATCACACAAAACTTAATGATACTTCGTGAGATAGGTTAGTATGATAAGGAGTAAACCATTCACTTTGGTACTTTCAAAGACAAGGATCATAATTGTTATCACACAATGCCTACTGTACCATATCATTTCTACAATTTATATTGAGGAATATAAGCCATAGAAACTAGAAAACAAGCAAACTATGCAACGAAAACAGAATCTTTCAGAAACAGAATAGTCTGTAATGATCTGAACACCAACCATACTTCTGCTACTCCAAAAATTCTGAAATAAATTGGTGGACGTGATAAATTTGTCTATTAATATTCTGAAAAAAGAATCAACTCAATCACACTCTTCCATAAAAAAATGGCAGCTAATCTCGTGAGCGCAAAGTTTCTGTTTTTTACAACAAGATCACATTAACTTTCACCCATGTCTTCCCAAAGGTCTTACTTGGCACTTTATTTAAACAAAAGCTATAATACATGATTAATAAAGTAGCTTAATCACGAGAACACACAAAAACAGTAAGGGTAAATATTGGGTTGTCTCCCAACAAGCGATTTTCTTTAATGCCTTTTAGCTAGGCATGATGATTTCAATGATGCTCACATAAAAGATAAGAATTGAAACATAAAGAGAGCATCATGAGGAATATGACTAGAACATTTAAACCTAACCCACTTCCTATGCCTAGGGATTTTGTGAGCACGCAATTTATAGGAACAAGGATCAACTAGCATAGGAAGGAAAAACAAGGATAACTTCAAAACTTTAAGGACATAGAGAGGAAGCTTGATATTATTGTAACTCCTACAAGCATATATTCCTCCCTCATAATAATTTTTAGTAGCATCATGAATGAACTAAACTATATAACCATCACACAAAGTATTCTTTTCATCATCTAAAAGCATAGAAATTTTACTACTCTCCACATAAGCAAAATTCTTCTCATTCGGAATAGTGGAATCATTACTAACTAAAGTTGACACTCTTCCAGATCCACTTTAGATTATAGTATTATTCATACTCCAAAATATATAAGTGAAGTTCATGGAGAATTCTACAATTAATATAGACTAACCAATATCCAAGCTCAAAATATATAAGTGAAGCAGACGAAGCATTATATAAGACCATACTCAAAAGATTTAAGTGAGGCACAAAGAGAAATTACATAAGATCATAGTTAGAAGATATAAGTGAAGCACATTAAGTATTCTATAAATTGATGAAGGGACATCTCATACTATCATGGTTCTTAAAGAAAAAGAAAAACACAAAGGACACAAATCATGTGAACAAAACAAAAACCGAGGTATACCAATATTTGTTGAAGAAGAAAGATGGGATGCTAACCGGGGCATCCCCAAGCTTAGATGCTTGAGTATCCTCTGAAATATTTACTTGGGGTGCCTTTGGAATCCCCAAGCTTAAACTCTTGCCTCTCTTCATTCTTCTCATATTGATAGCTCCTCGATCTTCGAACACTTCATCCACACAAAACTTCACAAAAGCTTTGTGAGATCCGTTAGTATAATAAAGCAAATCACTACCTTTAGGTACTGTTTCAAACTCATTCCAATTTCATATTAGAACTATATCTACTATATTCCAACTTCTCTATGGTTCATACCCTCCGATACTAGCCATAGATGCATCAAAATAAGCAAACAACACATGAAAAACGGAATCTGTCTAAAACAGGACAGTCTGTAGTAATCGGGTGGTTTATTAAACTTCTGTAACTCCAAAAATTATGAAATAAATTTGAAAATTTGGAAAATTTGTACATAAGTAATTTGCAAAAAGTTTCAGACCTATTTGACTTTTCAGTAAAAAAATGTAAAATCACGCGCTACAACCAAAGTTTCTATTTTTGTTCTGCACATAGTAAACAAGCAATCTAATCATCCTAAAACCAAACCTTGGCACATTATTTTTATAATATAATGGATATATATATATATGGGGATAATTATTTACAGAGAAGATTCCATGAAAAATTCTACATTGTTTCCGTGAGCATGAACATGAGTGCTCAAGGTTGACCCTCACTTCTTCAATGCATAACTTTCCAATCACTTCTCTTTTTGAAAAACTTTTTAGGCATGAGAGGCAAGTAAATTCTTTTTGTATTTTCATTCTTTTAAAAAATGATTCACCCACAACTAAATAGAAACAAAAATTAAAAACAAAATCTACTTAGTGAAGAAAGCAAACAAGCATACACAAGAATATCAACCACACGCTATTGCTCCCCGGCAACGGCGCCAGAAAAGAGCGTGATAATCCCCAAGTGCAGAGAATCATCGTAGCAATTCCCAATGGTGGAAGTGATAAGTATAGAGTGTCGAACCCACAAGGATCTAAAGGTAAGATCAATATTCTCTCAAGTCATATCTGACATTGATACGACTCTACGTACACCGAACGTTTGCTTCCAACTAGAAACAAGAAATAAAACTACGTTGTGGGTATGAAGAGGATAACTTTGCATGGTATCGCAGAGCTAAAATATGAAAGTAGGTGCTATTATCATAAATTTAGGACATATTACTAAATATTATAAATAGCTAGTGTGGAATAATGATGGGTCAGTGTGCAGAATTATCCTAGGCAATTGTTAACAAGACCGATAGTCGTCCTTGCAATTTCATATGAGGGAGAGGCATAAGCTAACATACTTTCTCTTCTTGGATCATATGCACTTATGATTGGAACTCTAGCAAGCATCTGCAACTACTAAAGATCATTAGGGTAAAACCCAACCATAGCATTAAAGTCAAGTCCCCTTTATCCCATACGCAACAACCCCCTTACTCGGGTTTATGCTTCTGTCACTCAAGCAACCCACTATAAGCGAATCATGAACGTATTGCAAAACCCTACAGTGGGAATCCCTCATGCTTGCGCGACACAAAGGGCACAATAGGACAGCACCAAAATAAAACATACAACTCGTACCAATCTAGATAATCAATCAACCCAAAGACAAAGGATATCTACTCAAAACATCATAGGATGGCAACACATCATTGGATCATAATATGTGGCATAAAGCACCATGTTCAATTAGGGATTACAGCGGGGTGCGGGAGAGTGGATCGCATAAAAGAGATGAGGATGGTGATGTTGATGAAGACGATCACCGCGGCGATGATTCCCCTCCTGATGGCACTCCGGTGCCACCGAGAGAGAGGAGGAGAGGCTCTCCCCCTTGTGCTTCCTCCTCCATGGCCTCCCCATTGGATGGGGAGAGGTTCTCCCTCTGGTCCTTGGCCTTCATGGTGATGATGGCCTCTCCGGGATCCTCCTCCATAGCCTCCGGTGATGATGGCCCCCTCCGGCAGGGTGCCAGAGAGGGCCTAGATTGATTTCTTGTGGCTACAGAGGCTTGCGGCGGTAGAACTTCTAATCTAGGTTAATTTCTGGAGGTTTCTGTATATATAAGAGGTTTTGGCGTCGAGAACAAGTTAGGGGGGTCTCCGGGCTGTCCACGAGGTAGGGGCGCACCCAAGGGGCGCGCCTCCCACCCTCGTGGGCAGCCCGGGACTCTTCTGGCCCAACTCTTTTACTCCATGGCCTTCTTCTGGTCCAAAAATAAGCTCCGCCAAGTTTCAGGTCAATTAGGCTCTGTTTGGTTTTCCTTTTTTGCGATACTCTAAAACAAGGAAAAACAGAAACTGGCACTTGGGTCTAGGTTAATAGGTTAGTCCCAAAAATCATATAAAATAGCATATAAATGCATATAAAACATCCAAGGTTGATAATATAATAGCATGAATACTTCATAAATTATAGATACGTTGGAGACGTATCACCTGTCCTTGTTACTATTGTTGATACCTTTACCTGCAATCCTAAATGCTTAGTATAGGTTGCTTTTTTATCATTAGTGGCCTTACACTCTTGTCCGTCTGCCATGCTATACTATTGGGCCGTGATCACTTCGGGAGGTGATCACAGGTACATATACTATATACTTTTACATTATCTATGTTGACGTTTCGTAGATGGGGGCTGAAGGGGCAGGTGGTTCCACCCAGGTAGTGGTGGGCCTGGGTTCCCGGCAGCCCCCTGATTAATACTTTGTGGCAGAGCGACAGGGTAGGTTGTGACCACCTAGGAGACAGGTGGGCCTGGTCCCTGGTCGGCGTCCGTGGTTACATCAAAATAACACGCTTAACGAGATCTAGATATTTGATCTGAGTCTGGCCACTGGCCTATATGCACTAACCAACTACGCCGGAACAATTATGGGCACTCGACGTCATGGTATTAGCCGAAGCCTTCTTGACGTCAGCGACTGAGCGGCGTGCATCGGGTTGGACCGCGTAAGGCAACTTCCTTTGTAATGGAGGTTGCTAGGTATGCTCACCGGCCACGTATGCAACGTGCAGGTGTGCAACGGGCGATGGGCCCAGACCCCTGCGTGCTTAGGATTTAGACCGGCGTGCTGACCTCTCTGTTGTGCCTAGGTAGGGCTGCGACATGTTGATCTTCCGAGGCCGGGCATGACCCAGGAAAGTGTGTCCGGCCAGAGGGATCGAGCGTGTTGGGTAATGTGGTGCACCCCTGCAGGGAAGTTTATCTATTCGATTGCCGTGTCCCTCGGTAAAAGGATGACTGATGCGGAGCATCCCAAGGTCATCCCCATGGACCTACATCGTCTCACCAAGTGCCTAGCGGACCCATGACACGAGCACGTGCAATGGCTCTCGAAACCGAGGTGACATCTCTCCTCTCACAAGTTCACTTCAATGCACATGAGACATGGCTACTACCTCAAATAGAGACATTATGCATGCTCAGGTATCAAGGAGTTAGCCATGAAGAAGCTAAGGAGCAAGGATAATCAGAAGAGGAAGATGGACGTGAAGAAGAAGAGATGCAGAACAAGCTACAGGCCCCGAACGACCGGGCCATCCTGTTGGAGATATGCCCAAGAGGCAATCATGTATGATGATATTTCCTATGTGTTTATGAATAAAGATAGTCCTTGGAAATTATCAATGATGTGTATCAGCAAGTACGTGACTTGTTTGTGGGACTATACATTGTATGATGACTATCCTAAAAGGTCCCTAGTCGAAAGGGCTGTGTGGACACGCAGCCAACTAGACTAGCATATGACACGGTCGATGGCTTGGTCTCACTAGCCATGGAGCATTAGATGCTAACCAGATAATATGGACTTGGAAGGATCTGGTCGGATTCGACGCAGTCGGATCCGAGTCGAGATAAGGTCCGAGTCGGACAGGCCCAACTATGAGACGTAGCGATATGTCATCTATGAGTCTCTAGTACAACATATGTTCTATGTCCTAAGACCTGAGCTGACACATGTACTCGGGTGGTGACAGACTTGCTTTGGGACGACCAAACGCTACTCCGTGACTTGGTAGTTATAAAGGTAGGTTTCGGGTTTGTCCAGAACCATGCTGCGAGACGTGGTCGAGCAAGATGGGATTTGCCCCTCCGATCAGGAGAGATATACTCTGGGCCCCTCGTGTGATCCGACTAGGATAAGCATGGCCATGCGACAAGGATTATGAGATAATCCGATTTGTGGTCGGCATCACTGGAACGAGAAAGAGGTCGGGCTAGCACAAGGATGACAGACTCGCCTTGAGCTCGACAACATATATCGTGTGGCAAAAGGAATGGAAGTGTGATGTACAGGTTCCCTAACCAGCTTCATAGTCTGCTTGGTGTTCGACATGCCTTGCTAGAGGCCGCTACCAACCGTGTAGTTCGGAGGTGATCCGAACTGCGACCAAGCCGACTTGAACCTAAGGGGTCGCACGCTTAAGGGAAGGAACCTATGAGGTCGGATCCGAGGACACTGGTTGGATGTGATCCGAACTGTATTCAGATTGTGGCCGAGTAGACTTATGGGCTTTAGGGTCCATGTGAGGCCCAAGTGTTGAGCCCGTGATGGACGCCTATATATATAGTGGAGGTGCGGCACACTCATGGGATGATCGCTTTGGCGTTGTCACTAGGGTTTGCATGTGTTGCGAATAGACACCTCCACTCGCCGCCGGTTGTGTGATCGGACCTAGCAGTCCGCCGCACGACGTTCCTCCTGCACGCGCGGATGCCGTTAGAGGCAGTGCACTTGCGCCGCTCCGGCGAACCTGTACGTGGGAACCAACCACCGTTTGTACGAGGGAGATCGGACGAGGAGGAGACGATCCACGCGGACGCGCTGCCCCAACTCTTCTTCCGCTGCATGGCACTGCGCGTCTAGTGGTAACGAACTGTGATCCATCACCCATAGCATGTTCTTGGTTGTTCTGCGCATATGAAATTTTAATTTACAGTCGAGGCACCATACCATAGATCCCAACACATCCCGGACGTCCAGCCCCTGAAGGTGACACCAGCCAAAGGAAACCAGGTCAGCACATCCTACAGCGGCCAGACGTCCGACCTGGACTGGACGTCCGACACCTCCCAGGCTCCGGACGACCGAGCACCTTCGGACGACCGGCACACCCACACCCGAGCCGAATCTACGGATTTCCGAAGCCCTCCAGACGACCGACGCCCCGGACGACTGACCCCGACCGGACGTCCGACCGAAGCCCACCCGAGCCAAATCTACGGACATCCGACGAGCACCGCGACATCTGGACCCTCGCGAGACTTCGGACGACCAGTAACTCCCGGACGTCTGACGCCTGTGTGATGTTGTGTGTTGGGCCGCAGCCCATATACCCCTTCGCCAACCTACACTATATATACTCTTCTCCTACCTATGTTTTAGGGTTAGTATTGGTTTAGCTCATACTTGAGATAGAGCTTTGCTCATCCACATCGGATCTACTCCACGAGAGAGACCACGGCCCCTCTTCGGAGAAGATCCCTTTGGATTCAAGACCTCCTTGCGGAGAAGACCATTAAGACCTCCTCACGAAGAAGACTTGTTACCTTTGTATCGTCCTTAGTTAACCATGGATCGTGTGATCTCTTATGTGCTCGAGGATCTAGCATATGTGTGACTATTTCTTATTGGCTTAGTGATTCTCTCGTGTTTCCCCTCGTGTTCTCTGTGTTCATCGCGGGATCTGCTCCTTTCATGATAGATCGGCCCCTAGGGTTCCTACCCTACATCATCTTGGTATCAGAGCCAGGTTGATCACGATTTCGGAGCCTCCCCGTTGTGTTTCTAGCCTTGTTTTTGTTGATTTCGTCCCTATTTCGAAAATTCCCAACAAAAATAGCCCCAATTTTTTTTTGTGATTTGTTGGTGTGTTCAAATTTTGTTGGATTTGATCCGTGGATTTGCTTTGCCTTGAGTGGATCTAGCTTTTCCCCCTTGTCCCCACCTTTTCCATCCATGAAATCGCCCGGATTCAACGAAATTCGACCTCTCCACCACGTCCACGAGTTGTTCATCCCGTGCTCGAAAATCGCCCACGCACCGGACATACGATGACTGGACGTCCGATGACTGGACGACCGTAAACCACCGGACATCTGGCATTCCCTGACGAAACTGAATTTCCTTCAGTTTGGTCACCACCACCACCCCACTTCCACATACGCACTCCTAACACCTTTACACCATCACCACTTCTGCATACCACCACCATTGCTTACCCGTTTTGCACTCCGACACGTTTTGCCACTTCGAGCTTTGAGAATTTGAGTTACGGTTCCGTGTCCTATTGTGTTTCGACTATTTAGGTACGGTTCGACATCAACATCACCACCGCTCATCTTCGCCATGGACGCATCATCAACAACGACCACCTCGACTACATCTTGGTATTCGTGCCACCCATTTGATCACCGTCATCCGTTCTTGCTTACGGACGAGGAACCGAAGCAACGGTAACCTCATCTTGGTATTGGATACATCATTCTTGCCATTACGTTGATAACCATCAGAGCATTACCCCTTTGCGCCGCTTACCCATCGAGACTAGCTTTTGAGTATTGCCGGCAACGAGACTTGTGCACATTAGTGATCATACTCCCTATAGCATACATACATCATTGGTGGATATCTTGGTATCATCTCTTGTGTCACAAGGTTGTCATCGCATACACAATTGCTATCTTGGTTCGTGAAGCATTGCATGGGAAAAGAGCTCAAACAACAAAGAGCCAAACAAGATTTTAAGCAAAAGGGAGAGATAAGCAAAGAGCTTTTAAGGAAGAACCGTAGCATCATACAACATTAAAATTGTCATACTAGATCATCTTGGATCATATCATCAAAACACCATACATAGAGCATACTTGGGATAGAAGTCGTTGCATTTCTGCTTAGTAGGTTGTGCACAAGTCTTCGTATCCGCCTATTGTGCAATTGTGCTAGCGTCTCTCTAGTGTTGTGCAACAAGAGCATTTCCGTGGATTCCACATTTTGGCTCATCCTTGGTTGCACGACCCCACTTATCTTTTTGCGTGTGTGTTTCTGTGTACCTTATATTGCTTGGTCTACTTGTTGCATTGCAAACTTGCGAATCTTTTCCAACATTATTGAAGCTCACTTACAATTGCATCAAATTTTGTGCCACCATCCTAACCAAGCTCCACCATAAGCTTTTATTTGTGTAGGTGTGAGAAACCGACAAGAATTGGTACCAATTGTGTTATTTCCTTGTTCCACATTGGAGTGATCATTGATCCACCGTCAACTTCGGTCAAGGTACATTTGGTATACGTTCTTCTCTTTCTCCCACTCACATATTTCTCTTGGAATGATGGATAGGCCAAGTACTTCTACCAACCCACTCTTCATTGGGCAAGACGACGACATGAACTCCTACGTCACAAAGAGACACCTCTTTGGTGCACAACGTGCTTTGCATCAAGAGCAACAAGCAATGAGTGAACGCATCGACAACCTCACCACCGACTTGCGACTCTCCGAGCAACGTACAAGGGACTACTTCGACCACAAGCTCGAAGATCACAAGCAAGAGAACGATGCAAGAATGTACGAGATTCGTGCTTTGTTGCTAAACCGCTCCTCTTCCACTTCATCCTCATCAAGATGGAGCCGCTCAAGTCGACACTCCGACTTCACACTCTCCGGCTCAAGTACACCAACATCAAACACTCTTCGACATGCCGCACGCAATGACCATCAAGCAAGCCTCAATCCTCTACGCGACACCAACTCGCAAGAGCACCGACACCGTCAAAACCAAGCTGCCTTTGCGCAAGCACGAGAATGGCAACGACAACGCCAATATGAAGAGGAAGAGCGATCGCGTCTACACCAAGAAGCACAAGATGTCGAGGCACAACGTCAAGCGCAACGATTTTGAGATGCTCAAGCACTTGAGGCGCAACAAGCCCTCCAAGATTCAAGTCGAGCCGTAGCCAACTGAGGCCGACAAGCTCGTGAACATGAAGAAGCACTTTGCGAAGAAGCTCACGAACGAAGATTTCAAGCTCGCGTGCAACGTCAAGTTCGACAAGTTCATCCACAAGCTCGCCAAGGACATCAAGTTCACCAATAGCATGAAGACCATGGGAATCCTCCATGACAAGAGCAACACGAGGTCGAAAACCCTCCTCGCCAAGAGCAACACAAGCTTGACAATCCTCAACAAGTTGGGTGTCATCATCCTCGACCCCAACACAATGAAGAGCAACGTTATGGCAAGCTATAGTTCACCATGCCCAAGTTCAATGGAAGAAATGATCCCGAAGAGTACCTTTCATGGGCATTAAAGGTCGACAAAATCTTCCGCTTGCACACCTATGACGAAGAGAAGAAGATCGTGATGGCATCCCTTGAGTTCCAAGACTATGTCCTCATTTGGTGGGAACAAGTTATCGAGTGTCGTGAGGCAAGAGGTGAACCACCAATCACTAATTGGGAGCAAATGAAGGATGTCATGAGAGCACGCTTCGTGCCAACCTACTACAACTGCGACCTCTTCAAGAAACTCCAACTACTCAAGCAAGGAACCAAGAGCGTTGAATAGTACTACAAGGAGATGGAGATTGCAATGATACGAGCCAATGTCACGGAAGATGATGAGAAAACTATGGCACGTTTCTTGAATGGACTCAATCATCCCATCAAGAAGATCGCCGACTTCCAACCATACTCGAACCTCATCGAGCTAGTGCATCAAGCTACCAAAGTGGAACGCCAACGCCAAGTGCAAGATGACTTCAAATATGCCGAGTTCTCTTCCAAGTCATATGGTTTCTCCAACACCCAAGCTTCAACGACTCCAACACCGCCTTCATCAACAAAGCCTTCTACAAGCAACATCGACAATCGAGTTACAAGAAAGCTTTGTCAACCCCAAGTCATCCTCCTACAACGAGCAACTTCAAGCCAAGAGCTTCATCATCATCTACCCCAACCGATGAAACCGTCAAGACGAGTTCCTTCAAATGCTTCACATGCGGAGGCCGAGGCCACAAATCCTATGAGTGCACCAACAAGCGGACCATGATCCTCAACGACGATGGTACATATGACTCAATGAGTGAAGGAGAAATGGAAGCCCTTGAGAAAGTGGCCATACACCGGCAAGTGAACAAAGAAGACACGGAACAAGTCTTTTGTGATGAAGATTCAAGTCTCGCTCTTGTTGTCTCCAAGGTCTTGACTCTTCAACATCAACAAGAAGAAGACCAAAGATGCCAAATATTCCACACCAAGGCCGGCATCCATGGAGGATCCGTCAAGGTCATCATCGATGGAGGGAGTTGTCATAACATCGCAAGTGAAGAACTTTGCTCCAAGATCCAATGCCCAAGACGAAGCACCCACATCCCTACAAAGTTCAATGGCTTAGCGACTGCGGCACTATCTAAGTCGAGCATCGAGTACAAGTCTCCTTCCAAATTGGCGCCTACGAAGACACTTTGGAGTGTGATGTCGTTCCAATGACCGTTTGCCACCTTCTTCTTGGACGCCCATGGCAATTTGATAGAGGTGTCATCCACAACGGCCGAACGAACCACTACATCTTCAAGATGAAGGGAAAGGAGTACGTACTTCGCCCTATGTCTCCAAGCCAAGTGATCGCCGACAAGCAAGCCAACCATCGTGGAGAGAATAGTGAGAGAGAGAGCCACCAAAAAGAGAGTGAGCACCACAAGCCCAAATCGAGTGCCTCCACGATGAGCGATAAGAGGAACTTAGTTCTATTTGCCACCAAAAGTGAGATAAGAGGAGTGTGTGAGAACCCATCTAGTGTCCTACACTATGTCCTTTTGTGCAAGGACGACGCACCAAATACTAACACCTCTCACACTCTACCTTTAGTGTTGTCTTCTCTTTTGCAGGAATACGAAGATGTTTTCCCCGACGAGCTACCTCCGGGACTGCTACCTCTTGAGCACTACGTTGGTTTTCCCTTGAAGAGGAAAGGGTGATGCAATAGAGCAGCGTAAGTATTTCCCTTAGTTTTTTAGAACCAAGGTATCAATCCAGTAGGAGGCCACGCACGAGTCCCTCGCACCTACACAAACAAATAAAATCCTCGCAACCAACGTGATAAAGGGTTGTCAATCCCTTCACGGTCACCTACGAGAGTGAGATCTGATAGATATGATAAGATAATATTTTTGGTATTTTTATGATAAAGAGAAATAAAGATGTAAGTAAAATAAATGGCAAAGGAAATAACTAAGTATTGGAAGATTAATATGATGGAGAATAGACCCGGGGGCCATAGGTTTCACTAGAGGCTTCTCTCGAGAGCATAAATATTATGGTGGGTGAACAAATTACTGTTGAGCAATTGACAGAATTGAGCATAGTTATGAGAATATCTAGGTATGATCATGCATATAGGCATCACGTCCGAGACAAGTAGACCGACTCCTGCCTGCATCTACTACTATTACTCCACACATCGATCGCAATCCAGCATGCATCTAGAGTGTTAAGTTCAAAAGTACAGAGTAACCCTTTAAGCAAGATGACATGATGTAGAGGGATAAACTCATGCAATATGGTATAAATCCCATCTTGTTATCCTCGATGGAAACAATACAATACGTGCCTTGCTGCCCCTACTGTCACTAGGAAAGGACACCGCAAGATTGAACCCAAAGCTAAGCACTTCTCCCATTGCAAGAAAGATCAATCTAGTAGGCCAAACCAAACTGATAATTCGAAGATACTTGCAAAGATAACCAATCATACATAAAAGAATTCATAGAATTCAAATATTGTTCATAGATAAACTTGATCATAAACCCACAATTCATCGATCTCAACAAACACACCGCAAAAGAAGATTACATCGAATAGATCTCCACAAGAGAGGGGAAGAACTTTGTATTGAGATCCAAAAAGAGAGAACAAGCCATCTAGCTAATAACTATGGACCCGTAGGTCTGAAGTAAACTACTCACACTTCATCGGAGAGGCTATGGTGTTGATGTAGAAGCCCTCCGTGATCGATACCCCCTCCAGCGGAGCTCCGGAAAATGCCCCAAGATGGGATCTCGTGGATACAGAAAGCTACGGCAGTGGAATTAGGGTTTTGGCTCTGTATCTGGTAGTTTGGGGTACGTAGGTATATATAGGAGGAAGGAGTACGTCGGCAGAGCAACATGGGCCCCACGAGGGTGGAGGGTGCGCCTGGGGGGTAGGCGCACCCCCCTACCTCGTGCCTTCCTCGTTGATTGCTTGATGTAGGGTCCAAGTCCTCTGGATCATGTTCGTTCCAAAAATGACGTTCCCGAAGGTTTCATTCCGTTTGGACTCCGTTTGATATTCTTTTTCTACGAAACCCTAAAATAGGCAACAAAAAAAGCTGCAATTCTGGGCTGGGCCTCCGGTTAATAGGTTAGTCCCAAAAATAATATAAAAGTGTATAATAAAGCCCAATAATGTCCAAAATAGGATATAATATAGCATGGAACAATCAAAAATTATAGATACGTTGGAGACGTATCAGGGACTACCTCCACTATGAGGCATCGAGCACCGCATCGACCTCATTGTCAGGACCCCGATTCCAAGTCACATCGATCTAGCCGGTAACACCTCATATCACTTTGCGGCCTCACGCACGGTATTCCCACGGGTGTCGCCTTACAATGGCCCGGGACCATTTGCGCCTTTTGGCTCACGTATATGATAGTGTCTCTAGCATCCATGTGACAGAGAACCCAGGCCGACATGACTAGTCGTGAACCCAAAGTGGCACTAACTTACGGGGACAGGCATACATGAATCAACATCGAGCATGTTAGTCAGCAGCGTGCGAATCCGGGCTGTAGCACTGGGCTAACAGGACTCCAGTGAACTGGGCTGTAGCAGGCTAGGCAGGACTCCGGATGTCACCGCGTGACATTTCCCCGAAGGGACAGACACAAGAATGAAGTGAATCACATGCCGGCCAGTCAAGTGTTCCGGAGCAGTAGTGCTGGGCTAGCAGGACTCCGGTGAACCGGGCTGTAGCGGACTACTATGGCTCATGGAAGTACAAGACTACATTTCCCCATAAGAGAGGCTACCAAGGATAAACAACTAGGTTGTCGGATCCCACACATACCAAGCATTTCAATCATACACACAATATGCTCAATATGTGCAATACAACATGGCATCACAACAAGACTCTACGACTCAGAGTATTTATTCATTAGGCTCCGAGGAGCCAAGTATTACAAACATGGGTCTCATGACCCAACATAAAGAGCATACAAGCAACAAGCACATGCGGGAGCTTAACTTGTCTGAGTACACACAACTACAAATGAAGAAGGCTCGGAAGCCTGACTATCTACAAGACCCTCCCAAGGGTACAAGATCGAAGCTGAGGTAACAAGCTAAACGTCGAAGTCCACGTGGAACTACTAGCGAGACTGAAGTCTCTCCGCAAAAACATAAATTAAGCAAACGTGAGTACAAATGTACCCAGCAAGACTTACATCAGAACTAGCTACATATGCATCAGTATCAACAAAGGGGGTAGTGGAGCTTAACCGCAGCAAGCCAGCTTTGACTCAGTGGCTAACCTGAACTACGACTGCAAGCAACTCTTTTGAGGTGGCGCACACGAGTCCACATATTCACCATACCAATACACCACTATGGACCCGCTCCTGTCTCCCTGCGAGAACGCCATCCATGGCACTCACACTTATCTTGCGTATTTTAGAGTATCCACTTTCACTTGTCTATGAACTATGCAAGGGGTCCAAGTTTCCATATCCGAGGAATCCGGCTATTCGAATAGATAATGATAACCCTTCAGGGGTGTACTTCTTCACACACGCTCTCGCCACTTATCACCATGTACACATCGTGTATCTCGGCAACCTTCAAGCGGAAGCCTGGCGAGGGAGTCAGCCATGACCTGACTAACCAACAAGTCTCTAGTCCAGGTTTATCGCCTATTCGGGTTCCATCCACAAGGAGATCCGTCCGGGGTGTCGTTCACGGCCCCAAACGATGTGTACAGGGTTCCCAAGCCCACCATCCGGGTGCCACTTGGTACACCGGGCCACTGTGCCTAGTCTGTCCCAAGCCCACCTGTACCGGGTGCCACTTGGTAGACTACTAACACTACCTACAAACACCAGAAACTAGTTGCAACTCCTGGACAGAGATCAGGTTGATTAATAAGTCAAGAGGGGCACTTAAGCATTCCAATGCATGGTAGTAGCTGTTCATGGATCACAAACACAGAACTCAGTTCCTAAGGACGGCTGCAATGAGACAACCCACCATGTACTCCTACATGGCCTCTCACCGCTACCTTTACCAAATCGTGTTCACACACTTAGCTCTCAACAGTAGGACATGTTCACCACGTTCCAATTCATTCCCGATGAATCAGACCTGACTCAACTCAAAGCAGTAGCAGGCATGACAACAAGCATGAATGAGTAGGCACATCAGGGCTCAAATAACTCCTACTCATGCTAGTGGGTTTCATCTATTTACTGTGGCAATGACAGGTCATGCAGAGGAAAGGGGTTCAACTACCGCAGCATGTAACAGTTGAATCGGTGTTGTCCTAATGCAATAAAAGAGAGCATGAGCGAGAGAGTGGGATTGTATCAGAATGAACAAGGGGGTTTTGCTTGCCTGGCACTTCTGAAGATAGTATAGCTCTTCATCGGTGTCATCAAACTCATCGTTGGAACATACGTCCACCGAGGGGGAACAACCACCGGCAATAGAGAAAGAACACAATCAATGCAATTGAAAGTGCAACTATCCCTAGGTGGTTTTGGTAATTCATAACAACATATAGCTCATTGAGCTAATGCTATTCCAAGATGATTATTTCAGGAAAGCTCAATGATTGGCATGGCATGGATGTGAAAGTGGAACCCTTAAAATGCTAAGGACAAAGAATGGCTCAAGCTCAAAAGTTCAAGACTCTTCATTTTATATTTTAGTGATCCAAGATCACATTGAGTCTTTAGGAAAAGCCAATACTATCAAGGAGGGATGAGGTGTTGCTTAATGAGCCTCTTGCTTTATGTGCTTAGTGATATGCTCCAAAATCCTCAACCACCTTTCCATATCCACAAATGACCTAAACCCTAAGCCAAACTCGGTCATACCGATTCTGTCAATCTGGCGCCACCGAGTTTCACTTGTCATTTGCCACTGCCAAACCCTAGCAATTCGGTCCTACCGATAAGGATCTCGGTCACACCAAGATGGGGTTGCAAACTCTCTGTTTCCCTTTCGTAACTTTTCGGTCTCACCGAAAGAGCGAATCGGTCCCACCGAGAATGCAATGCAAACTCTCTATTTCCTTCTTGTAACTTTTCGGTCTCACTGAAAGAGCAAGTCGGTCCCACCGAGTTTGCCTGACCAACTCTCTGGTTAGCTAATTGCCGAACTCAGTCTCACCGAGTTTGTGCGATCGGTCTCACCGAGATTACGTTATGCCCAAATCCTAACCGAATCGGTCTTACCGAGTTGCATCTCAGTCCCACCGAAATTCCTAACGGTCACTAGGTTTACTATTTCGGTCAGACCAAGTTTTCTGATTCGGTCCCACCGAGATTGGTAGATTGTGTGTAACGGTTAGATTTTGTGTGGAGGTTATAAATACCCCTCCACCTCCTCTCCATTCGTTGAGAGAGCCATCAGAACACATACACCATTCCTACTCATATGTTCTGAGAAAGAACCACCTACTCATGTGTTGAGACCAAGATATTCCATTCCTACCATATGAATCTTGATCTCTAGCCTTCGCCAAGTTGCTTTCCACTCAAATCTTCTTTCCATCAGATCCAAATCCTATGAGAGAGAGTTGAGTGTTGGGGAGACTATCATTTGAAGCACAAGAGCAAGGAGTTCATCATCAACACACCATTTGTTACTTCTTGGAGAGTGGTGTCTCCTAGATTGGCTAGGTGTCACTTGGGAGCCTTCGTCAAGATTGTGGAGTTGAACCAAGGAGTTTGTAAGGGCAAGGAGATCGCCTACTTCGTGAAGATCTACCGCTAGTGAGGCAAGTCCTTCGTGGGCGATGGCCATGGTGGAATAGACAAGGTTGCTTCTTCATGGAACCTTTGTGGGTGGAGCCCTCCGTGGACTCGCGCAACCGTTACCCTCCGTGGGTTGAAGTCTCCATCAACGTGGATGTAGGATAGCACCACCTATCCGAACCACGGGAAAACATCCGTGTCTCCAATTGCGTTTGAATCCTCCAAACCCTTCCCTTTACATTCTTGCAAGTTGCATGCTTTACTTTCCGCTGCCAAGAAACTCTTTGCATGCTTGCTTGAATTGTGTGATGATTGCTTGACTTGCTCTAAGATAGCTAAAATCTGCCAAGAACTAAAATTGGGAAAAGGCTAAGTTTTTAGTTGGTCAAGTAGTCTAATCACCCCCCTCTAGACATACTTTCGATCCTACAAGTGGTATCAGAGCTTTGGTCTCCATTTGCCTTGATCTCCATAGCTTTTGGTGGTCATAGCCTTGGTTTCACAACCTAGGAGAGTATGGCGTCTAGCGAGGGAAATTATCACCGTAGAGGTCCTTACTTTGATGGCACTAATTTTGCTAGTTGGAAGCATAAAATGAAAATGCATATTCTTGGACATAACCCCACCGTATGGGCTATTGTTTGTGTTGGTTTGCAAGGTGAGTTCTTTGATGGGAGAGAACCAGACCGTGAAGCTACCGCGGATGAGTTGAAGATGTTGCAATACAATGCTCAAGCTTGTGATATTCTCTTCAACGGATTGTGCCCCGAAGAATTCAACAAAATCAGCCGCCTTGAGAATGCAAAGGAAAATTGGGATACTTTCATTGATATGCACGAAGGTACCGACTCCGTCAAGGAATCCAAGTTGGATGTGCTCCAAAGTCAACTTGACAAGTTCAAGATGAAGGATGGTGAAGGTGTCACTGAAATGTACTCTAGGCTTGCTCTCATCACAAATGAGATTGCCGGCTTAGGAAGTGAAGAGATGACCGATAGATTCATCATCAAGAAGATCCTTAGAGCCTTGGATGGGAAATATGATACCGTGTGCACATTAATCCAAATGATGCCCAACTACAAAGATCTCAAGCCAACGGAAGTAATTGGAAGGATTGTTGCTCATGAGATGTCACTCAAGGATAAAGAGGAACTTCACAATAAATCAAGTGGTGCCTACAAAGCGTCATGTGAAGTCCCCACATCATCAAGTGAGAAACAAAACTTCAATGAAGAATTGAACTTAATGGTGAAGAACTTCAACAAGTTCTACAAGAGTAGAAACAAAGATAGAAGCTTCAAGTCAAGGTCCTACAATGACAAAAGATCTTCTAGTCGAGAGCGAAACTGCTATAATTGTGGAAGACCCGGACACTATTCCAATGAGTGTACGACTCCCTACAAGAGAAGAGAAGATTCTCCAAAAAGAAGAAGCAAAGAATCTCCACGAAGAGAGAGAAGGAGTAGAGATGATCGTTATGAACGAAGATACTCACGGAGAAGCAAGGATTCGGAAAGGAAGGAAAAATCATCAAGGAGCTATACAAAACGAAGACATCAAGCTCATGTTGGTGAATGGGTATCCGGCTCCGACTCCGACAGCCACTCCGAGAGAAGTTATCACTCCGACTCCGAAGATACTCAAGATGAAGGTGTTGCCGGTCTAGCACTTGTGTCAACCAACTCCTACGACATATTTGACTCACCAAATGAAGGAATTGGAAGATGCTTCATGGCCAAAGGTCCTAAGGTAACACACCCCGAGTATGTTGACTTTAATAGTGATGAAGATGACTTGTTAGGTGATGATGATTTGCTTGTTGACAACTCTAGTGAAGAATATTATGGTGAAATATCAATTAATCATGCTAAAACGAATGACAATGATAAGGAGAAGATTGAGGCTCTAACTAAAGAACTAAACACTCTTAAGTTAGCCCATGAAACTATCTTCGAAGATCATCGAGAACTTTTAAGAGCTCATGAGAAACTACGCTTTGAAAAGCTTAATCTTGAGCAAGAGCATGAGTTCTTAAAAGCAATCAATGATGATCTCCGCAAGAAAAGTTCTTCTCACATTGCCAAGCGTTTACTTTTATCCACCTACATGCCTCAAGTCAAGACTAGTAACAAGAATAAGAAAGATTCTTCCTCTAGTAGTAACAATGATCATGCTAAATCCAATATTGTTGCTTCTAGTAGTTATCTTGATTCCACTAATGATTCTCTTAGCCAAGTTACACTTGAGCAAGAAAATAGCTTATTGAAGGGAATTATAGAGAAAGGTGTTTACAAGAGCCTTGCTGGAAGTAAGCAATTCGAGGAAATTGTGTGCAAGCAAGGAATGCACCGGAAGAATCAAGGTGTTGGTTTTGAATGAAAGTTAAATGCCAATGGAGTTGAATGGGAAGAAGATCAATACCCCAAGACAAAGTTTATTCCTCAACAAGAGAAGTATGATACTTCCTTCAAGGGAACACAAGCTCAAGATGATCTTCCACCACAAGACTACAAGCAAAAAGGCAAGGACAAGCTTCAAGAGGAGATTGATGCATTTGAAGAAGCTCCTAAGACCTTAGTCAAGTGGATTCCCAAGACTACTTCAAGTTCCACTACATCAAGTACGACTACAACTCCAAGGATTCCCATCAAGATGGTGTGGATCCAAAAGAAGAAGAACTAGAGAGTTCTTGAGGGTGACTCCGCCAACATACTTCACTCTTATCATTTTGGCAAGAACAAGTGCAATCAACTTCCACATCTTGCACTAGTTCAAGGAGTCACAAACCCTCTTGTTGGTAAGACAAGGGACAAGGTAACCTAAAGTTTTCATGGACATCATCTTGTGTGTGCATCACTATATGTCTATGGATATCCTTGTTTGTTCCTTGTGGGACTAACCCATGTAGGTATTGAAAGTGCAATTCACTCAAATGGATAGCTCCAAGTGATCTACATCAACATTGAGTATCCACATCTTCAACATCTACATGAAGTCATCATCGACAAAACCCAAGGTTAGTTCATCCCTCTTAGGGGGGATATCACATCTAGGGGGAGCTTTACTCTAAGACTTGAGCTAAAGCAACTCTAAAGATGTGAATACAACAATGCTTTATGTAAAAGTGGTAACCCCACTTGAGCTTAAACGATGAGTATGACCTATGATCAAGTGTTCTCACTTGACCCCTAAGTCAATATACTCATATATAGATGACCTAGTCATCGCAAATTGCTTGATAGATGCTAGAATTGGTTGTGCATGCTTTGCCACATATTTCATTTGCCATCTTATTGTGTGAGCATGTTGGTTGCATATTTTACTCATTCGAGGACATCCACTTGTTGTTTTGATTGTTTGGCTTTCTTCTTTTGCCAAGTGGATGGACAAGAATGCCTAAGAACCTCCTCTAGCTATCTATGCTTTTCTCGTCTCAAACTCTATTCATGCTGCATCACAAAACTTGATCAAGTCAGATTCGAACCACTCTGTGTGAGGAGCGCTTGGAGTCCCCGATTCATCATAGACTTAAAATTCCAAAACCTCTTTATGAATCTCGGTCTGACCGATACTCCATTTTCGGTCCTACCGAGTTCATTAAGTTGATCTAGGTTTTCGATCTCGGTGCAACCGATTTGAACTTTTCGGTCACACCGAGTTGCAATAACTGCACACAGTTTTGCATCTCGGTGCCACCGAGTTGTTCCACTCGGTCACACCGACAGGGTCGGGCTATATATAGTGACGGGCAAAATTTTGGAAATTTCTCCAAAACCTCTTTGCCCGTGCGATAGCCTGCTCTGCCTTCGTGGTCTCCGGATCGTCTTCTCGCCGCCAGCAGCCTCCAGTCGCTGGTCTCCTCCGCCGTCAACGGAATTCTGCCCCGCCGTTGCCGCCGTAGCGAGTCTCCGCCGAACTAGGGTATGGACTCGATCTTTGTGCTATTCTCCACTCCGATTCCTAGCACATTGTGATCATCATGATTCTTGCCACGATTGAAACACTCCTATCCAGTCAATGAACTCGTAGATTAGGTTTAATTCGCAAATTTTAGGGTTAGGTTTCCGCCGAAACCATCTCGGACCCACCGAGTTGAAAAACTCGGTCCCACCGATCTGGCTTTTGCCATTGCACAAGTGAAACTCGGTCTGACCGAGAATAACTTATCGGTGCGACCGATTTTGGAATTCTGTGAAACCCTAGCAGTCTCGGTGCCACCGAACTGTGACTCGGTCTGACCGAGTTCACCAGTTGTGGTGCCAAAACTGCTTCGGTGTCACCGAGTTTGAAAATTGGTAGATCTGAGATGCTTTCTATGGAAAACTAAAACTAAGTTTTTGAATTAATCTTTTGCAAAAATCTCTGCTTTTTGTGATGCTCATCCACTCTATCTTATCCATAATCTATTCACAGGGTCAGCAGTCAGTTTGCAACATGTCTGATCAAAGTGACAGCCAGAATGTGTCTGAGCAGCAAGTTGTGATGAGTGAGGGCACTAGCCCATCAAGTTCTTCTGATGATGGCAGCAGGAGCACCCCCAGCAATCTGCCTAAGGCTGCCACACGTCAAAGGAAGAAGAGAACGTCTGATTCTGAGGATGAAGACTATGTGGCAGAGGAAGAGGCCACATCAAAGAGAGCTGAACCAGCTCAAGGCACAAAGCCAGGGCTGAAAATCAAAAGGCCAGCAGGCAGGCAGCCCATGTCAAAGGCTAGAGCTTCAACTGTGAAGCCTGCTCCCGTTGAGCCCGTTGCTGCTGAGGGCAAAAAGAGGAAAGAAAGAGTGAAGAAGACTGTAGCCAGAGTGCTTGGGAAGGCCTCCATCATGGTAGATGAGGAGGAAGAAGAAGAAGATGTTGCTGCACCAGCACCCAAGGTAGCCAAACTCATGGGAGATGCTATAAGGTCAGGAACAGCTGCATCCAAGCCCAAGGAAGCACCTAAGGCTGCATCTAAGCCTAAGAGTGCACCAAAGAGAAACACACGAAGCATCCCAGCTGCGGAAAAGAACAAGGCCCCAGTGCCTGAAGCTATCGAAGAAGAGGAAGAGAGTGTCCTTAGGAAGCTCAAGCCCAAGATCCCAGACCACAACGATGCTCATCCTGTGGCTGGGGATATGAAGCTCAGGAGAGATTCAGGGCTGAGGAAATGGAGAGAAGCAGATCCATATGCTTCTAGGAGAAGGACTGCCGTGGATTACATATTTCATACCAAGGAGCAGCAAGATTTCTATGAGAGTGTTTTGCTTGACAAGAAGCCAATCGTTTGTGACATGAGATGGGTCGACTGGACCTACATCAAGGACAATGAAGAGTACTACCTCGGTGTATTTGACAGCTTTAGTGCGTGTGGAGTTGCAGACTTTGTTGGGTAGAAGCTCACAAAGTGGAACGAGGAGCTGATCATGCAATTCTACTCCACAGCACACTTTTATCCGGATGGCAGGATCACATGGATGTCAGAGGGTACAAGGTACCAATCCACTGTTGAAGAATGGGCGAAGTTGATCAATGCCCCAGAGGAGCAAGCTGATGACTTGGACATTTATGCCAAGAAAAAGATGGATCACAACTCCATGTCCAACATGTACAAGGAGATCCCGAATGAAGCGCTCGACCCGTTCAAGTTTGGCTCAGTGCACTATCTGCTCTCAGGATTGCCTACGATCAACTGGATCCTTAGGCACACCCTTCTTCCCAAATCTGGAGATCACAAGATGATCAGAGGTCACGCGATCAACTTGCTTCATGTCTTTGATGTGCCTCAGAAATTCAAGGTCATGAGTCTCATTGTGGAAACAATCAAGAGGACAGCTGCAGACCAGAAGAGGAGTTGTGGGTATGCCCCACAGATTCAGGAGCTCATCAACTCCAAGATGGGCACGGGCGTGTATTTATTGGATAAGGAACACCTGCCCATCCGTCCAGATTTTGAGGATAACCAAGTGGTTATGACTGAGAATGAACCCTCATCTGCCCATGCACAAGCTCAGAAGGAAAAGGCAAAGAAGGAGAAAGCTGCCAGGATGCCTACTCAAGCGGAGGCATCTGATTACTTCTTGAAGACCAAACAAGAGCAGCTCGGTTACCTGATAGCGTCCACCCTGCGGATTGAGCAGAGTATAGCTACCCTGACTCAGAACCAGGCAAGCCTAGAGAGGATCATGGAACAGAGGTTCTATGACCTGGACATCAAAGTGACTGAGATACAGACTGCCATGGAGCAGCTCCAGGACGACATGAACGAGAGAAGAGGCAGAACCACAACTGATGCTTTTGCCAGGGTGCCACGAGGTCTGAGGTCGTCTGCACTGCCAGTTGCTGACACTAGAGCTACAACGTCTGCACCAGCTACATCCTCCGTTCCACCAGCTCCAGCATCCACCACAGCCTCAACTCCTACCACATCTACTGAAGACTTCGTCCTTGGCGTGCTCCGGACTCCACCACCACCTGAAGATCAAGCCTGAGCGTCGACTTAGCACTATGCATTCTCTAGGAACTTTTTGGTAACTTGTTGCCAAAGGGGGAGAAAATGTATAGATCATAGGCTTCGAGCGAGAGTGTTGCTTTTATTCTCTCTTGTTTTTATTTGGTGGTTTTTCGAACTTTGTTTGCTTACGTGTGCGATACTATGTCATTATTCGTGAGACATCGATGATCAAGTGTTTGATCATAAGCTACACTTAATGGTTGCTTAATGCTTGCTAAACGTTATCATTCTATCTATTGTCTGTGATCATTCACTATTCTTGGTGATGAGTGCATGTATTTCAATCTTATCATTTTTTTGAGCGCTCCACCAAGATGTATGTGACATGGAAGAGTAACCCATGATTCTAACTCCTTGTGCATTTGCAGTCCAAAGCAAATTTTAAAATATGCACAAATTTAGGGGGAGCTCTTACTTATCACATACTTCTCAAAGCGACGATGTATTTCATGATTATTATTATTTGTCGAAGCTTTGATCTATATGTTGTCATCAATTACCAAAAAGGGGGAGATTGAAAGTGCAACTATCCCTAGGTGGTTTTGGTAATTCATAACAACATATAGCTCATTGAGCTAATGCTATTCCAAGATGATTATTTCAGGAAAGCTCAATGATTGGCATGGCATGGATGTGAAAGTGGAACCCTCAAAATGCTAAGGACAAAGAATTGGCTCAAGCTCAAAAGTTCAAGACTCTTCATTTTATATTTTAGTGATCCAAGATCACATTGAGTCTTTAGGAAAAGCCAATACTATCAAGGAGGGATGAGGTGTTGCTTAATGAGCCTCTTGCTTTATGTGCTTAGTGATATGCTCCAAAATCCTCAACCACCTTTCCATATCCACAAATGACCTAAACCCTAAGCCAAACTCGGTCATACCGATTCTGTCAATCCGGCGCCACCAAGTTTCACTTGTCATTTGCCACTGCCAAACCCTAGCAATTCGGTCCTACCGATAAGGATCTCGGTCACACCGAGATGGGGTTGCAAACTCTCTGTTTCCCTTTCGTAACTTTTTGGTCTCACCGAAAGAGCGAATCGGTCCCACCGAGAATGCAATGCAAACTCTCTGTTTCCTTCTTGTAACTTTTCGGTCTCACCGAAAGAGCAAGTCGGTCCCACCGAGTTTGCCTGACCAACTCTCTGGTTAGCTAATTGCCGAACTCAGTCTCACCGAGTTTGTGCGATCGGTCTCAATGAGATTACGTTATGCCCAAACCCTAACCGAATCGGTCCTACCGAGTTGCATCTCAGTCCCACCAAAATTCCTAACGGTCACTAGGTTTACTATTTCGGTCAGACCGAGTTTTCTGATTCGGTCCCACCGAGATTGGTAGATTGTGTGTAACGGTTAGATTTTGTGTGGAGGCTATAAATACCCCTCCACCTCCTCTCCATTCGTTGAGAGAGCCATCAGAACACATACACCATTCCTACTCATATGTTCTGAGAAAGAACCACCTACTCATGTGTTGAGACCAAGATATTCCATTCCAACCATATGAATCTTGATCTCTAGCCTTCGCCAAGTTGCTTTCCACTCAAATCTTCTTTCCATCAGATCCAAATCCTATGAGAGAGAGTTGAGTGTTGGGGAGACTATCATTTGAAGCACAAGAGCAAGGAGTTCATCATCAACACACCATTTGTTACTTCTTGGAGAGTGGTGTCTCCTAGATTGGCTAGGTGTCACTTGGGAGCCTCCGACAAGATTGTGGAGTTGAACCAAGGAGTTTGTAAGGGCAAGGAGATCGCCTACTTCATGAAGATCTACCGCTAGTGAGGCAAGTCCTTCGTGGGCGATGGCCATGGTGGAATAGACAAGGTTGCTTCTTCGTGGACCCTTCGTGGGTGGAGCCCTCCGTGGACTCGCGCAACCGTTACCCTCCGTGGGTTGAAGTCTCCATCAACATGGATGTAGGATAGCACCACCTATCCGAACCACGGGAAAACATCCGTGTCTCCAATTGCGTTTGAATCCTCCAAACCCTTCCCTTTACATTCTTGCAAGTTGCATGCTTTACTTTCCGCTGCCAATAAACTCTTTGCATGCTTGCTTGAATTGTGTGATAATTGCTTGACTTGCTCTAAGATAGCTAAAATTTGCCAAGAACTAAAATTGGGAAAAGGCTAAGTTTTTAGTTGGTCAAGTAGTCTAATCACCCCCCTCTAGACATACTTTCGATCCTACAGCAATGCAACAATATGATGCATGATCATGACATGTCAATTTGCTGTGATTTGAGCTAATGCAACTAGAAACAGGTTAAATGAGGTTGGTTTGAATCCAAGATTCAAATTCAAACTCCATATGTGAAGGTTTAAATGCCCTTTATATGATTTGTCCTAAAAATCAGCCATAAGTTGTTCTAACATGCATGAAAATGGTACATATGGCTAGATTGAATTTTTCTGATCATTTTTCATATATAAATTATTTCATTTGGAGTTATGGTTGATTTTCTATGATTTTTAGAAGTTTTGGTTATTTTCTGGAATTCATAAATCATTTCTGATTTATTTTAAATTCCAGAAAAACTTTACTGCGTCAGCACTAAGTCACGGTGACGTCAGCATTGACCAAAGTCAAATCTGACTGGTGGGCTCCACCTGTCATTGACTCAGGGGGTGAACAAGGGTTATTTAACTTTAATTGTGTCACTAACAGTGTGGGTCCCACATGTCATCCACTCGGGGTTGATTAACTAGGTGATTAGCACCTAATCTAATCCTGCCACGTCAGCATCGCCGGATTAAGCACCGGCGACCACATCTCATGGCGGAGGCTCGCCGGAGTTGCTCGGGCTCGCGCTACAGACGGCGGTTTGCGATGTGGTTGGCCTCTACGGCTAGCTGGAGCTCGCGCACCTAATGGAGCAGGCATGGGGGGCTACGGTGGCCTGTGGTGGCGGCAGCAGCAAGCTTGGCGGCGGTCGGAGCTCGGGTGAGCTCGGGGTCGAGGCTACAACGGCCGTGGCGATGCGGGGTTAGCACCTATGGCTTCTACGCGGTGCGGCGAATGCATTGGACGCATGCCCGAGACCAAATGGTCACCGGAGTGTCGCCGCCGTCGAGCTCGTGCGGCGGTGCGTCTCGGCTCCGGTGGAGGAGGCAGCTAGAGCTCGAAATCGGGCATGGAGTTAGGGGTAAATGAAGCAGGGGCTCACATGGAGTCGGTAGGGAGGCTCAGCAAGCTCGAGGAGGACCAGACGGCGGCGTAATGGCGATGGCGATCCGGCGGCCGTGCGCGGAGAAGACGGGTCGATGGCGAGGCAGCAGGGCATTCGGCGGTGCGTGGCTCATATGGGACGAAGAGGAGGTTGTAGCGGAGCTCCCAAAGTCAACGGTGGACCGAGGGGTGGCCGGTGAGCACGATGGCAGTGAACGGCGGCGGCGGGCGCGTTCGGGTGGACGCGCGCGAGAGAGACAGAGGAGCACGGGGAGAGTGAGAGAGAGACCAGGGAGGTGCGTGGCGACGCGAGGGAGGTCCAGGCAGGCAGGGAGAGAGGAGGTGGCCGCAGCGCATGCACGCGCGCGCGGAACACATGCCCTCCTGCCTACTGGGAGGAGGTTGAAGACGGTGCGACAGCTGGGCTGGGCCAGCTACAATGCTGGGCCGAGGTAAGTGGCCAGGTACTATCTCTCTCTCTCTTTTCCATTTCTGTTTCAGTTTTTCTATTACTTTTATTCTGTTTTGAATTAGTAAAAATACTAATTCATTTTGAAAAATCTTGAAAATGATTGTGGCATATGTTTGGATTATTTCCAACAACCTTAAAATACTTTCAAGATTATCTGGACATTTAAAATTATTTATAGGATTTAAATGTCCCAATGCAAATACTTATGATTTAATTCAAAAATCCATAAATGACCTAGAAAGGTGTGCACCATTTTTGTCAGAGGTTCTAGACCAATTCAAAAATGATGAACTTTTCTAAAGAGCATTCTGGGTTCTTGAAAATGTTTTTAAGTTGAACCTATTTGATTTAATTTGGTTGCTAGGGTTTGTCATCCCCATTTCAACTTTAATTGAAAAATAAACATGATGCATGGATGCTTTAAGGCAACTAATGGCAAGCAAATTCTAGGGCTGTGATACTCATCCCCAGAGCACCTCTTCTGAACAAAGCTTCATACCGCGTCAACCCCGAAGAAACCAAAGAAATACAAAGGCAAGTAAAGCATCTCATAGACCATGGACATGTGCGCGAAAGTTTGAGTCCTTGTGCCATTCCAGTCATTCATGTGCCAAAACGAGACGATAGCTTTCGCATGTGCTCCAATTGTAGACCTATCAATGCTATCACCATTCGCTATAGGTATCCCATTCCACGCCTTGATGATATGCTTGATGAACTTAGTGGTTCCACTATCTTTTCAAAAATTGATCTTAAAAGTGGTTACTATCAAATCCGCATACAAGAGGGTGATGAATGGAAAACCACTTCCAAAACAAAGTTTGGTTTGTATGAGTGGTTAGTCATGCCTACGGGTTTATCGGAAGCACCGGGTACTTTCATGTGTCTTATGAATCATGTCTTTCACCCTTACATTGGTGAGTTTGTTGTGGTCTACTTCGATGATATCCTTGTTTATAGCAAATCTCTTAAAGATCATGTCACCCATGTTCGAACTGTTCTGCAAACTCTTCGAAAAGAGCGTCTCTATGCCAACATGGAAAAGTGCCTTTTTGGCGTTGATAAGCTCGTTTTCTTGGGTTTTGTAGTTTCCTCTAAGGGTGTTCATGTTGATGACTCTAAGATCAATGCTATTAAAAATTGGCCCCAACCAACCAACTTGCATCAAGTGCGTAGCTTCCTTAGTCTAGCCGGTTTCTACCGTATATTTGTGAAGGACTTTAGCACCATTGCCTCACCTTTGCGTGCTTTGAGCAAGAAAAATGTGCCTTTTGTTTGGGGACCATCCCAAGATACCGCATTCAATGAGCTTAAGAATTTTCTTACTCATGCTCCCGTGCTTGCATTCCTAAACTTTGACAAACCCTTTGAGATTCATTATGATGCTAGTGGTAATGGCGTAGGAGCTGCGTTAGCGCAAGAGAAGCGCCCCATAGCTTACTTTAGTGAGAACTTTCCGGAGCGCAACTCAATTACCCCATCTATGACAAAGAGTTATATGCTTTAGTGCGAGTTTTGCATGAATGGGAACACTATCTTCGCCCTCATGAATTCATCATTCATACTGATCATGAAACCCTTAAATACCTTAAGGGTCAAACCAAGTTGAACAAGCGTCATGCTAAATGGAGTGAATTCATTGAGTCTTTTCCTTATGTCATTAAGTACATCAAAGGCAAGGAAAATGTTGTGGCGGATGCTCTTTCCCGCACATGCATGCTCGTCACTCAACTTGAAATGGATGTCATTGGCTTTGTGCACATAAAATACTTATATGAGCATGATCCCACTTTTGCTACTCCTTATGCCAAGTGTTTGACGCATACCTCTTGGGAACGCTATTACATCAAAAATGGATATCTTATGAGAGCTAACAAGCTTTGCATCCCCGAGTCTTCTATTGGTTCATTGCTTTTGCAGGAATCTCATGGAGGAGGACTAATGGGACATTTTGGATGCGAAAAGACTTTTGCTACACTCTCCAAGAACTACTATTGGACCTGGATGTTTCGCGACGTCAACCGCTTCACCAACCGATGCTCTACATGTCGCAAAGCTAAGTCTAAAGCTCAATCCCATGGCTTTTACATGCCTCTCCCAATTCCATATCAACCATGGGAAGATATTAGCACGGATTTTGTACTTGGATTGCCTAGGACTAGAAATGGAAAGGATTTGGTATTTGTCGTTGTGGACCGATTCTCTAAGATGGCCCATTTCATTCCTTGCAACAAGATAGATGATGCTTCACATGTTGCCAATCTCTTTTGTAGGGAAATATTGCATCTACATGGAGTGCCAAAGACGATCGTCTCGGACCGCAACGTCAAGTTCCTAATCTACTTTTGGAAGACCCTATGCGCCAAGCTCGGAATCAAGCTACTCTTCTCCACGGCGTATCATCCACAAACCGACGGCCAAACGGAGGTGACCAACCGCACACTCTCCGCTCTACTTCGCGTGCTCATCAAGAAAAACATCAAGGAGTGGGAGGAGTGTCTACCTATCACCGAGTTCGCCTACAACCGAGCAAGACACTCAACAACCGGCAAGTCCCCTTTCGAGGTCGTCTACGGATTCAGCCCATTGTCACCATTGGACATTCTTCCTCTACCACTACAAGAGCGCATCAATATGGACGCAAGTGCACATGTGAACCATCTCAGGAAGGTGCATGAGGATACAAGGCACACAATTGAGCGCCAAGTAGAACGACTTGCGACCAAGCTCAGCATCAACAAGCACCCCATGGTATTCGACATTGGTGATCTTGTGTGGCTACACCTTTGCAAAGACTGCTTCCCCAACGAACGCAAGTCCAAGCTTCTACCTCGAGCGGATCGACCCTTCAAGGTGCTTGCACTCTACAACAACAACACTTACAAGATCGACCTCCCACGCGACAAGTACAACATGAGCGACATCTTCAATGTCAAGGACCTCTCGCCCTACCATGGTGATGAAGAATTTGATCCGAGGTCGGATCTTCCCCAAGGGAGGGGAGATGATGCGGAGCATCCCAAGGTCATCCCCATGGACCTACCATCGTCTCGCCAAGTGCCTAGCGTACCCATGACACGAGAACATGCAAGGGCTCTCGAAACCCAGGTGACATCTCTCCTCTCACAAGTTCACTTTGATGCACATGAGACATGGCTACTACCTCAAACAGAGACATTATGCATGCTCGGGTATCAAGGAGTTAGCCATGAAGAAGCTAAGGAGCAAGGAGAATCAGAAGAGGAAGATGGACGTGAAGAAGAAGAGCTGCGGAAGAAGCTACACGCTCCGGACGACCGGCCCATCCCGGACGTCCGGCCCTGAAGGTCACACCAGCGAAAGGAAAGCAGGTCAGCGCATGCTACAGTGGCCAAACGTCCGACCTGGACCAGATGCCCGACACCTCCTAGGCTCCAGACGACTGGCACACCCACACCCAAGCCGAATCTATGGATTTCTGAAGCCCTCTGGACGACCTACGCCCCGGACGATCGACACCGACCGGACATCCGACCGAAGCCCACCTGAGCCGAATCTACGGACGTCTGACGAGCACCGGACGTCCGGACCCTCGCGAGACTCCAGACGACCGGCAACTCCCGGACATCCGACACCTGTGTGCTGTTGTGTGTTGGGCCGCAGCCCATGTACCCCTTCGCCCACCTAGACTATATATACTCTTCTCCTACCTACGTTTTAGGGTTAGCATTGGTTTAGCTCATACTTGAGATAGAGCTTTGCTCATCCACATCGGATCTACTCCACGAGAGAGACCGCGGCCCCTCTTCAGAGAAGATCCCTTTGGATTCAAGACCTCCTTGCGGAGAAGACCATCAAGACCTCCTCATGGAGAAGACCCGTTACCTTTGTATCGTCCTTAGTTAAACATGGATCGTGTGATCTCTTATGTGCTCGAGGATCTAGCATATGTGTGACTATTTCTTGTTGGTTTAGTGATTCTCTCATGTTTCTCCTCGTGTTTTCCCTCGTGTTCTTTGTGTTCATCGCGGGATCCGCTCCTTTCGTGAAAGATTGGCCCCTAGGGTTCCTACCCTACATCAACGACTTGGAGTTGTATTCCGACCTTATGACAACTAGAACCGGATACTTAATGAAAGACATGAAGGAAATATGCCCTAGAGGCAATAATAAAGTTATTATTTATTTCCTTATATCATGATAAATGTTTATTATTCATGCTAGAATTGTATTAACCGGAAACATAATACTTGTGTGAATACATAAACAAACAAAGTGTCACTAGTATGCCTCTACTTGACTAGCTCGTTGATCAAAGATGGTTATGTTTCCTAACCATTGACATGTGTTGTCATTTGATTAACGGGATCACATCATTAGGAGAATTATGTGATTGACTTGACCCATTCCGTTAGCTTAGCACATGATCATTTAGTATCCTGCTATTGCTTTCTTCATGACTTATACATGTTCCTATGACTATGAGATTATGCAACTCCCGTTTACCAGAGGAACACTTTGTGTGCTACCAAACGTCACAACGTAACAGGGTGATTATAATGGTACTCTACAGGTGTCTCCGAAGGTACTTGTTGGGTTGGCGTATTTCAAGATTAGGATTTGTCACTCCGATTGTCGGAGAGGTATCTCCAGGCTCACTCGCTAATACACATCACTATAAGCCTTGCAAGCATTTCAACTAATGAGTTAGTCGCAGGATGATGTATTACAGAACAAGTAAAGAGACTTTCCGGTAACGAGAATGAACTAGGTATTAAGATACCGACGATCGAATCTCGGGCAAGTAACATACCGTTGACAAAGGGAACAACGTATGTTGTTATGCGGTTTGACCGATAAAGATCTTCATAGAATATGTAGGAGCCAATATGAGCATCCAGGTTCCGCTATTGGTTATTGACCGGAGACATGTCTTGGTCATGTCTACATAGTTCTCGAACCCGTAGGTTCCGCATGCTTAAAGTTCGATGACGGTTATATTATGAGTTTATGTGTTTTGATGTACCGAAGGAAGTTCGGAGTCCCGAATGTGATCATGGACATTACGAGGAGTCTCAAAATCGTCAATACATAAAGATTGATATATTGTAAGCCTATATTTGGATATTGGAAATGTTCCGGGTGAAATCGGGATTTTACTAGACTACCGGGGGTTACCGGAAACCCCCTGGGGGTTTAATGGGCCAAGATGGGCCTTAGTGGAGAAGAGGAGAGGCGGCCAGGGCAGGCCACGTGCCCCCTCTCCCTCTAGTCCGAATTGGGCAAGGAGGGGGGCGGCGCCCCCCTTTCCTTCCTCTCTCCCTCCTCCTTCTCCCTTCTCCTACTCCAACTAGGAAAGGAGGGAGTCCTACTCCCGGGAGTAGGACTCCTCCCTGGCACGCCTCCTCCTGGCCGGCCGCCTCTGCCCCCTTGCTCCTTTATATACGGGGGATGGGGGCACCTCTAGACACAACAATTGATCTCTTGGATCTCTTAGCCGTGTGCGGTGCCCCCCTCCATCATAGTCCACCTCGATAATATCATAGTGGTGCTTAGGTGAAGCCCTGTGTTGGTAGAACATCATCATCGTCACCACGCCGTCGTGCTGACAGAACTCTCCCTCAAAGCTCGGCTGGATCGGAGTTCGAGGGACGTCATCCAGCTGAACGTGTGCTGAACTCGGAGTTGCCGTACATTCGGTACTTGATCGGTTGGATCATGAAGACGTACGACTACATCAACCGCGTTGTGCGAACACTTCCGCTTTCGTTCTACGAGGGTACGTGCACAACACTCTCCCCTCTTGTTGCTATGCATCACCATGATCCTGTGTGTGCGTAGGAATTTTTTTGAAATTACTACTTTCCCCAACAGTGGTATCCGAGCCTGGTTTTATGCATAGATGTTATATGCACGAGTAGAACACAAGTGAGTTGTAGGAGATACAAGTCATACTGCTTACCAGCATGTCATACTTTGGTTCGGCAGTATTGTTGCATGAAGCAGCCCGGACCGACATTACGCGTAAGCTTACGCGAGACTGGTTCTACCGACGTGCTTTGCACACAGGTGGCTGGCGGGTGTCAGTTTCTCCAACTTTAGTTGAACCGAGTGTGGCTACGCCCGGTCCTTGAGAAGGTTAAAACAGCACCAACTTGACGAACTATTGTTGTGGTTTTGATGCGTAGGTAAGAACGGTTATTGCTCGGCCCGTAGCAGCCACGTAAAACTTGCAACAACAAAGTAGAGGACGTCAAACTTTTTTTTGCAGGGCATGTTGTGATGTGGTATGGTCAAGGCATGATGCTATATTTTATTGTATGAGATGATCATGTTTTGTAACCGAGTTATCGGCAACTGGGAGGAGCCATATGGTTGTCGCTTTATTGTATGCAATGCAATCACACTGCAATGCTTTACTTTATCACTAAGCGGTAGCGATAGTCATAGAAGCATAAGTTGGCGAGACGACAATGATGCTATGATGGAGATCAAAGTGTCGCGCCGGTGATGAAGATCACAAGCACAAGATGATGATGGCCATATCATATCACTTACATTGATTGCATGTGATGTTTATCTTTTATGCATCTTATCTTGCTTTGATTGACGATAGCATTATAAGATGATCTCTCACTAAATTATGAAGGTATAAGTGTTCTCCCTGAGTATGCATCATTGTGAAAGTTCTTTGTGCTAAGACACCACGTGATGATCGGGTGTGATAGGCTCTACGTTCAAATACAACGGGTGCAAAACAGTTGCACACGCGGAATACTCAGGTTAAACTTGACGAGCCTAGCATATTCAGATATGGCCTTGGAACACTGAGACCGAAAGGTTGAGTGTGAATCATATAGTATAGATGATCAACATAGTGATGTTCACCATTGAAACTACTCCATCTCACGTGATGATCGGACATGGTTTGGTTGATTTGGATCACGTGATCACTTAGGGGATTAGAGAGATGTCTATCTAAGTGGGAGTTCTTAAGTAATATGATTAATTGAACTTAAATTTATCATGAACTTAGTACCTGATAGTATTTTGCTTGTCTATGTTGATTGTAGATAGATGGCCCGTGTTATTGTTCCGTTAAATTTTAATGCGTTCCTTGAGAAAGCAAAGTTGAAAGATGATGGTAGCAATTACACAGACTGGGTCCATAACTTGAGGATTATCCTCATTGCTGCATAGAAGAATTATGTCTTGGAAGCACCGCTGGGTACCAGGCCTGCTGCAGATGCTACTGATAACGTTAAGAATGTCTGGCATAGTAAAGCTGATGACTACTCGATAGTTCAGTGTGCCATGCTTTACAGCTTAGAACCGGGACTTCAACGACGTTTTGAACGTCATGGAGAATATGAGATGTTCCAGGAGTTGAAGTTAATATTTCAAGCAAATGCCCGGATTGAGAGATATGAAGTCTCCAATAAGTTCTATAGCTGCAAGATGGAGGAGAATAGTTCTGTCAGTGAACATATACTCAAAATGTCTGCGTATCATAATCACTTGACTCAACTGGGAGTTAATATTCCTGTTGATAGTGTCATTGACAGAGTTCTTCAATCACTACCACCAAGCTACAAAAGCTTCGTGATGAACTATAATATGCAAGGCATTAATAAGACAATTCCCGAGCTCTTCGTGATGCTAAAGGCTGTGGAGGTAGAAATCAAAAAGGAGCATCAAGTGTTGATGGTCAACAAGACCACTAGTTTCAAGAAAAAGGGTAAAGGGAAGAAGAAGGGTAACTTCAAGAAGAATGGCAAACAAGTTGCTCCTCAAGAGAAGAAACCCAAGTCTAGACCTAAGCCTAAAACTGAGTGCTTCTACTGCAAAAAGACTGGCTACTGGAAGCGGAACTGCCCCAAGTATTTGGCGGATAAGAAGGATGGCAAGGTGAACAAAGGTATATGTGATATACATGTTATTGATGTGTACCTTACTAATGCTCGCAGTAGCACCTGGGTATTTGATACTGGTTATGTTGCTAATATTTGCAACTCGAAACAGGGACTACAGATTAAGCGAAGATTGGCTAAGGACGAGGTGACGATGCGCGTGGGAAATGGTTCCAAAGTCGATGTGATCGCGGTCGGCACGCTACCTCTACATCTTCCTTTGGGATTAGTTTTAGACCTGAATAATTGTTATTTGGTGCCAGCGTTGAGCATGAACATTATATCTAGATCTTGTTTGATGCGAGACGGTTATTCATTTAAATCAGAGAATAATGGTTGTTCTATTTATATGAGTAATATCTTTTATGGTCATGCACCCTTGAAGAGTGGTCTATTCTTATTGAATCTCGATAGTAGTGATACACATATTCATAATATTGAAGCCAAAAGATGCAGAGTTGATAATGATAGTGCAACTTATTTGTGGCACTGCCGTTTAGGTCATATTGGTGTAAAGCGCATGAAGAAACTCCATACTGATGGACTTTTGGAACCACTTGATTATGAATCACTTGGTACTCGCGAACCATGCCTCATGGGCAAGATGACTAAAACGTCGTTCTCCGGAACTATGGAGCGAGCAACAGATCTATTGGAAATCATACATACAGATGTATGTGGTCCGATGAATGTTGAGGCTCGCGGCGGGTATCGTTATTTTCTCACCTTCACAGATGATTTAAGCAGATATGGGTATATCTACTTAATGAAACATAAGTCTGAATCATTTGAAAAGTTCAAAGAATTTCAGAGTGAAGTTGAAAATCATCGTAACAAGAAAATAAAGTTTCTATGATCTGATCGTGGAGGAGAATATTTCAGTTACGAGTTTGGTCTTCATTTGAAACAATGCGGAATAGTTTCGCAACTCATGCCACCCGGAACACCACAGCGTAATGGTGTGTCCGAACATCGTAATCATACTTTACTAGATATGGTGCGATCTATGATGTCTCTTATTTATTTACTGCTATATTTTGGGGTTATGCTTTAGAGACGGCTGCATTCACGTTAAATAGGGCACCATCAAAATCCGTTGAGACGACGCCTTATGAACTGTGGTTTGGCAAGAAACCAAAGTTGTCGTTTCATAAAGTTTGGGGCTGCGATGCTTATGTGAAAAAACTTCAACCTGATAAGCTCGAACCCAAATCGGAGAAATGTGTCTTCATAGGATACCCAAAGGAAACTGTTGGGTACACCTTCTATCACAGATCTGAAAGCAAAACTTTTGTTGCTAAATTTGGATCCTTTCTAGAGAAGGAGTTTCTCTCGAAAGAAGTGAGTGGGAGGAAAGTAGAACTTGATGAGGTAACTGTACCTGCTCCCTTATTGGAAAGTAGTTCATCATAGAAACCGGTTCCTATGACACCTACACCAATTAGTGAGGAAGTTAATGATGATGATCATGAAACTTCAGATCAAGTTGTTACTGAACCTCGTAGATCAACCAGAATGAGATCCGCACTAGAGTGGTTAGGTAATCCTGTTCTGGAGGTTATGTTGCTAGACCATGACGAACCTATGAACTATGAAGAAGCGATGGTGAGCCCAGATTCCACAAAATGGCTTGAGGCCATGAAATCTGAGATGGGATCCATGTATGAGAACAAAGTGTGGACTTTGGTTGACTTGCCCGATGATCAGCAAGCCATTGAAAATAAATGGATCTTCAAGAAGAAGACTGACGCTGATGGTAATGTTACTGTCTATAAAGCTCGACTGTTGCAAAAGGTTTTCGACAAGTTCAAGGGATTGACTACGATGAGACTTACTCACCTGTAGCGATGCTTAAGTCTGTCCGAATCATGTTAGCAATTGCTGCATTTTATGATAATGAAATTTGGCAAATTGATGTCAAAACTGCATTCCTGAATGGATTTCTGGAAGAAGAGTTGTATATGATGCAACCGGAAGGTTTTGTCGATCCAAAGGAAGCTAAAAAAGTGTGCAAGCTCCAGAGATCCATTTATGGACTGGTGCAAGCCTCTCGGAGTTGGAATAAATGTTTTGATAGTGTGATCAAAGCATATGGTTTTATACAGACTTTTGGAGAAGCCTGTATTTACAAGAAAGTGAGTGGGAGCTCTGTAGCATTTCTGATATTATATGTGGATGACATATTGCTAATTGGAAATGATATAGAATTTCTGGATAGCATAAAGGGATACTTGAATAAGAGTTTTTCAATGAAGGACCTCAGTGAAGCTGCTTATATAATGGGCATCAAGATCTATAGAGATAGAACAAGGCGCTTAATTGGACTTTCACAAAGCACATACCTTGACAAAGTTTTGAAGAAGTTCAAAATGGATCGAGCAAAGAAAGGGTTCTTGCCTGTGTTACAAGGTGTGAAGTTGAGTAAGACTCAATGCCCGACCACTGCAGAAGATAGAGAGAAGATGAAAGATGTTCCCTATGCTTCAGCCATAGGCTCTATCATGTATGCAATGCTGTGTACCAGACCTGATGTGTGCCCTGCTATAAGTTTAGCAGGGAGGTACCAAAGTAATCCAGGAGTGGATCACTGGACAGTGGTCAAGAACATCCTGAAATACCTGAAAAGGATTAAGGATGTGTTTCTCGTTTATGGAGGAGACAAAGAGCTATTCGTAAATGGTTACGTCGATGCAAGCTTTGACACTGATCCGGACGATTCTAAATCGCAAACCAGATACGTGTTTACATTGAACGATGGAGCTGTTAGTTGGTGCAGTTCTAAACAAAGCGCTGTGGCGGGATCTACGTGTGAAGCGGAGTACATAGCTGCTTCGGAAGCAGCAAATGAAGGAGTCTGGATGAAGGAGTTCATATCCGATCTAGGTGTCATACCTAGTGCATCGGGTCCAATGAAAATCTTTTATGACAATACTGGTGCAATTGCCTTGGCAAAGGAATCCAGATTTCACAAGAGAACCAAGCACATCAAGAGACGCTTCTACTCCATCCGGGATCAAGCCCAGGTGGGACACATAGAAATTTGCAAGATACATACGGATCTGAATATTGCAAACCCGTTGACTAAGCCTCTTCTACGAGCAAAACATGATCAGCACCAAGACTCCATGGGTGTAAGAATCATTACTGTGTATTCTAGATTATTGACTCTAGTGCAAGTGGGAGACTGAAGGAAATATGCCCTAGAGGCAATAATAAAGTTATTATTTATTTCCTTATATCATGATAAATGTTTATTATTCATGCTAGAATTGTATTAACCAGAAACATAATACTTGTGTGAATACATAAACAAACAAAGTGTCACTAGTATGCCTCTACTTGACTAGCTCGTTGATCAAAGATGGTTATGTTTCATAGCCATTGACATGAGTTGTCATTTGATTAACGGGATCACATCATTAGGACAATGATGTGATTGACTTGACCCATTCCGTTAGCTTAGCACACAATCGTTTAGTATTCTGCTATTGCTTTCTTCATGACTTATACATGTTCCTATGACTATGAGATTATGCAACTCCTGTTTACCAAAGGAACACTTTGTGTGCTACCAAACGTCACAACATAACAGGGTGATTATAAAGGTACTATACAGGTGTCTCCGAAGGTACTTGTTGGGTTGGCGTATTTCGAGATTAGGATTTTTCACTCTGATTGTCGGCGAGGTATCTCTGGGCCCACTCGCTAATACACATCACTATAAGCCTTGCAAGCATTGCAACTAATGAGTTAGTTGCGGGATGATGTATTACAGAACGAGTAAAGAGACTTGCCAGTAACGAGAATGAACTAGGTATTAAGATACCGACGATCGAATCTCGGGCAAGTAAAGTACCGATGACAAAGGGAACAACGTATGTTGTTATGCGATTTGACCGATAAAGATCTTTGTAGAATATGTAGGAGCCAATATGAGCATCCAAGTTCCGCTATTGGTTATTGACCGAAGACATGTCTCGGTCATGTCTACATAGTTCTCGAACCCGTAGGGTCCGCATGCTTAAAGTTCGATGACGGTTATATTTTGAGTTTATGTGTTTTGATGTATCGAAGGAAGTTCAGAGTCCTGGATTTGATCACCGACATTACGAGGAGTCTCAAAATGGTCGATACATAAATATTGATATATTGGAAGCCTATATTTGGATATCGGAAATGTTTTGGGTGAAATCTGGATTTTACCAGAGTACCGGGGGTTACCGGAAACCCCTCGGGGGTTTAATGGGCCAAGATGGGCCTTAGTGGAGAAGAGGAGGGGCGGCCAGGGCAGGCCGCGTGCCCCCTCTCCCTCTAGTCCGAATTGGACAAGGAGGGGGGCGGCGCCCCCTTTCCTTCCTCTCTCCCTCCTCCTTCTCCCTTCTCCTATTCCAACTAGGAAAGGAGGGAGTCCTACTCCCGGGAGTAGAACTCCTCCCTGGTGTGCCTCCTCCTGGCTGGCCGCCTCTCCCCCCTTGCTCCTTTATATACGGGGGCAGGGGGCACCTCTAGACACAACAATTGATCTCTTGGATCTCTTAGCCGTGTGCGATGCCCCCTCCACCATAGTCCACCTCGATAATATCATAGCGGTGCTTAGGTGAAGTCCTGCGTCGGTAGAACATCAGCATCGTCACCACGCCGTCGTGCTGACGGAACTCTCCCTCAAAGCTCGGCTGGATCGGAGTTCGAGGGACATCATCGAGCTGAACGTGTGCTGAACTCGGAGGTGCCATACGTTCGGTACTTGATCGGTCGGATCGTGAAGACGTACGACTACATCAACCGTGTTGTGCAAAGCTTCTGCTTTCGGTCTACGAGGGTACGTGGACAACACTCTCCCCTCTTGTAGCTATGCATCACCATGATCTTGTGTGTGCGTAGGAATTTTCTTGAAATTACTACGTTCCCCAACAAGACACCTCTTACAAGTTCCAGATACAACCCGGTGATCGCTTTCCCACAGGGCGACGAGGGGAGGATCGCCAGGTAGGATTGTGCTATGGGGTGTTCGTTGATGCTACACTTGCTACTCTCTCCTACATGCTTCAAGATGGAGGCGGCCAGAAGCGTAGTCTTCGATAGGACTAGCTATCCCCCTCTTATTCTGGTATTCTGTAGTTTAGTCCACCGATACTACCCATTTCATTGATATCAATAGTGTAGATCCTTGCTTGCGAGTAATTTGTATTAGTACTCATGGTTGCTTTGCTCCCTCTTTTCCCCTTTTCATTCTTCTTGGTTGTCGCAACCAGATGCTGGAGCCCAGGAGCCAGACGCCACCGACGATGACTCCTACTACACCGCGGGTGCCTACTACTACGTGCAGGCCGCCGCCGACGACCAGGAGTAGTTTAGGAGGATCCCAGGCAGGAGGCCTTGCCTTTTCGATTGTTGCTACTTTTGTGTTAGCCTTCTTAAGGAAAACTTGTTTAGCTTATATCTGTACTCAGATACTATTGCTTCCGCTGACTCTTGTGTATTCGAGCCCTCGAGGCCCCTGGCTTGTAATGTAAAGCTTGTATTATTTTAATTTGTGTCTAGATTTGTGTTGTGATATCTTCCCGTGAGTCCTTAATCTTGATCGTACACATCTTTTTGTATGATTAGTGTACGGTCAAATCGGGGGCGTCACATGGTGCACATCTGGCACGGGTCTCGATGCCTGCTCATCTGGCTAATCATGTGAGGCCGGGATTGAAGAGGGAGCACTCGGCGCGCCACGAAGGCGGTCAGCAGGTCCGAGGCCTTGAGGCCTTCTGACTCCGTCATCACCTTAAGCCGGGCAAGGGCAGCGGAGGAGGCGGCCGGCAGCACCTTCGGTCGGAGTATCCAATTGGTGCGGGGCTCAGCCGGCGAGCCAGCTATATAAGCCGGCAGATTGACGAAGTCTAGCGTCAGGTGGACATTCTTGACGTAGAAATAAGATTTTTGCCACATCTTGCACTGACTGTGTCAAGCTGATAGCTGGGAAGCAGTTCCCGGCGCCCGGACATCACACCTTCTTGGCGGCGGTGCCGAGCTTAGTGTAGAAGAACTCCCCCTAGAGCTCGAGGGTGGGGAGAACACCGAGGTAACCCTTGTAGAGAATAATGAAGGCGGACAACAGCACCACCGTGTTCGGGGTGAGGTGGTGCGGCCGGAGTTGATAGGATTGCGGAAAGGAGCGGAAGAAGCTGCTTGTCGGCAGGCCGAGGCCATGAAGGAAATGCGACCGGAAGACGACGCGTTCGCCGTCTTATGGCGCTGGCAAGATCTTCGTCTCATGCGGAGCGCGTACCCATACGTAGTTCTCGCCGGGCATCCGCCCCGTCTAGCGGAGGAAAGCAAGGTGATCCTCATGGATGTTCGAGCCATCCCAGGCGCCGGCCCGTTCGCGCGCCATGAGAGCTTGAGCCCGACAGAGGCGCGGCGCGGTGACGAACGCGCGAGCCCATGGCGGAGCAACGATGCTGCAGGGAGGATAAGCTCAGCGATGATGGGTTGCGGTAGCACTTCGGTGAGAGGCGGGAGTGCTGCGGCAGCAGTAAGAAGAAGAAGAAGAAGAAGAAGAAGAAGAAGAAGAAGAAGAAGAAGAAGAAAGGAGAAGGGAGAGGAGGGTGCGCGTGCGTCTGCCGCCCCCTCCTCCCCCTATTTATAGTCCCAGGCGGAGAAGCCGAGGAGGCGTGAACATGGGGGGCATGGGATTAACTGCACCCACTCCCCCCACAATCCCACAATTGTTGCGCCAATAAAGGCGCGTATTAACTGCCGCGGGAGCCCAACCGCTCAGCTCGGCTGCAGCGGATCCGTGCGCATGCCGAGGCCCTGTAGTGGCGGGCCCTGGCCTGCGGTGACATCCCGTCGCGCGCGTGGGCTGGCAGGCTGACCCGGCCTGCTGGCGCCACGTGGTGAGCAAGCAACGGTCGACAGGTCAACCATCCGGCTGGCGAGCCGCCCGGCTCATCGCAAACTTTTCGAATTCACCAGGCGACATGCTTGAATACAGCCGGCTCCTAAATGACGGCACTTCAGAAGACGGACGAAGCAATACTTCTAGACCACTTGGAGTAGGAAGCTGCTGAGGCTTCTCGCCTTCTCAGCCGCGGCGCCCCACCAGCTTTGGGGACTACGGTCGGAGTAAATGACTACGGTTAGCCTCATCTGCTCCCCTTGGTATTTCAAGACATCGGGGCAGCTGCGCCCCTCAAGCCTCAAAGACGAATACACTACAAAAAAAATACACTTCCGTGATGATACGTGTTTGTCATAGTAGGTCGCGTTTTCTGTCATGCATGTACATCCATGACAAATTTATGACAGAATCAAGATAGTCATACATGTGCTGTCGTAGAAGTGTTCCATTACTTTGCCAAAATTATCATCACGGAAGTGTCCACTTCCATGATGATAAATCGCGCGTCACAGAAGTGCTTTCGTCAAGGGTGAACGACACGTGGCATCCACCGTAACGGAACGCCGTTAAGCTATCGGGCCGGATTTTGGATCCGATAACCCGTTAACAGCCACGACCAATGCCAATTTTCCACGTGTAAAATTCGCATTGGCTGACGGATCCACGTGTCAGCTCCGCGTTGGCACAGGTGTCACTCATCCAACGGTCGAGATGGGCCTATGATATGTTGACACGTGGACCGGCCCAAAAGTGGCCCACAAAGATTAAATGGGCCAGCCCAACCGAAGGCCCATAAGATTTAGCAGACCATAATGGGCCAACCCAGCTAAAGGCCCACAAAATTTAGCAGACTATAATGGGCTGGCCCAGCTAAAGGCCCACACGATTTTGCAGACCATAATGGGCCGGCCCAGCTAAAGGCCCACAAGATTTTGCGGACCACAATGGGCCGGCCCACCTAAAGGCCCACTAGATTCTGCCGACCATAGTGGGCCGGCCCAGATAAAGGCCCAACATTCTCTGTCAAATTGGCCCGTCAACGGCCTGTCCTAAACTTGTCATCAACGCGGCCCATGGTCACTTCTGGCCCATTAATAGTCCGCTAAGTAATTGGGCCGAATTACGGCCCGGTGTATTTCCGACCTGTTAAAGGTCCGGTTTCATTTGGGCCCATTTACAGGCCATCAAAACTTTCGGCCCATAAACGACCGTGAAGGATTTGGGTCATATTCGGCCATGTCTGGCATTCGGCCTGTTAGAGGCCCACTATAGCTTTGGGCCAGTTTTGGCATGTTGTCATTTTCGGCCTGTTAACGCCGGACGTAAACCATAGGCCATATGTGGCCCAACGTCATATCGGGCCCATTAACGGCCCATATAAAAATGACGATAATCTAGCCCGACCAAAGTTCCGGCCTGTTAAAGGCCCGTGTATTAGGTCGGCGCATTTACGACCCGTCCGAATTTCGGCCTGTTAAAGTCCAGTGGGTTATTTGGCACAATCAGGGCCAATCTCACTTTCGGTCTATTAAAGGCCCATGTATTTTATGGGCTCGAGATATTTACACCTGTAAACTGCCTATTTTTACTAAGGGTCCAAATTATGTTTAGGCCTGTTAAAGGCCCACTATGGGCACAGGCCTACCAGAAAAATATGAAAGCTTATGCTGATTTAGGCCCAGATATTTTTAGTGGGCTACATGCCAATTTCAGCCCATAATCGTTTTTAGCCCAATTGGAATGGGCCCGACGAATGTTGGCATGTTGGGCTCCTACGAAGCTTTAGGCCGAATACATTACTAAGATAAACCTACACTATACAAAAATAGCATCGTAATTACTACAGCCTGAGGCAGCATCATAAATGTTGTATCACAACAAAACAAATTCCAACCATACAACAAAAGGCCTGTTGGCATAAAGTTTACAGTCCTTCTAGATAAAAGCACCATCAGATGTATAGAAGCACATATCATTTGACCTGAGTGCTAATGTTTTAGGCTGTAGAATCTGATGGAGCAGCATGATCTCCACCTTTTTTCTGCCATTGCTCTTGAACACCGAAGCGAATGTCTGATAGTCTGGTTTCAAAACCATTCATATCTTGATGACATTTCTCAACCATTATTCTTGTTTCCGAAACAACGTCCACGAGGGATTGGACTTGTGTCTGGAGCATAGATATATCACTCTGTCTAGCAGGAAGATTTTGTTCAGTAGGCGATTTGGATGAGGTTACCTTAACAACCAACCCAGAATTACGCAGGAAGGTGCTTTTTGCACTGTTAGTGGAGAGATACTGACGCACTGCAGCAAGAGGTGACATTGTGCCTGTAGTAGCCTCGTCACGTTCAGGTGGTTGTGGCTGTTCAATCATTTGTTCCATAGCTTCCTGAAAGTTTGAACTTGTAGATTAGTGTACCAGATAAGTTACTAATGAGACAAAAAAACAAAGTAGGTTAAACGTTTATACATAACTTATTTTGGCGAACTACTGTAATACATTAGCATGTATTGTAGTGCCAACTACATAATAAAATCACTTTCAAAACATATGTCCATGTAGCATGCCTACTGTACTATCTATTTCCTCACATTCGTTGACATCTAAGGATAAAGAGACATGGTTTAAAGTAGGATGAACATAGTATGACATCATTCATATCATGGGAAAACAGATATAAAACAAACAGGCTATTTTATCATTATGTGCGCACATGAACATAACAACTAGATTACAGATCAAGACCAAAAGAATATCCTTCATCTCTTTTAAACCATGTAAGGTGAAATGTTACGTTAAGACAACTGTGAATAAAAGTGAACAGAGTAACTGACATTGGCTGCAAACCAAGTAGTTAAATGAACACATCACAGTACCAATCAGTTCAAGGCAGGAGGAGTAAGGACTTACAACAGCGGCTTGAACTGGTGTGCTCATGCCCTTCATCTTGCTGGTGTGGAAATCCTTGAAGATTTGCACTGCATTCGGTGCAGGTTCTTTTTGGTCCGCACGGGATTTCCTCTGTATTTGGAACAAGTCAATATAGATACGATAATATGGCACAAAAAAATAAGGAAGTAGCAGCTATTTACAAGAGCCTCGCAGTGTGAAATATAGCTACGAGATCTTGTGGTCTATTGGAATTTCACTTTAGAATGGTTGGTTTTGTTCTTCAAACAGTTAGCTTAGAAGAAGATACATTTGTAAGGCACATACATAAATACAAGTTCAATATGTGGTCTGATCAAATACATATAGCCACTACCTAATACTTTGGATCAGACCAGTGTTTGACGAGGGTTGTCCAGTCTTCATCTATAATATATTCCACTAGAGATGTTTGGGCGATTTCATTGTTAGCCTTGCCTTCAAAGTGAGATTTTCTAAGGTGGTACCGATACTGCCGCAGAGCAGACTGAAAAACATGAGTGCATGCTTGTCTAGTTGCATCATCTTTCGGATCCAACTTGAACCTCATCTGTTGAAAAAAGAATGTAAGTCTTATTAGGAGGAAGCTAGAAAGTATGGGACAGAGCAAGACAATATTACTAATTGCGATGAATAACATTACTTACGGATAAATGGTCAAGGAAGGTGTTAAACTAGGTATTGTATTTCTCATTCCTGTACTGGATCCACGTTGGGAGGATACGTGCATGACACCTAACGGCAACGGCTGCCTTTGATACTAACTTGGCTGACTCTGTAGCATCACGTGGCCTTTTTAAACCTTCCTCAAAATGGATCTCCATTCTTCCTCCTTTAGATTTTGTTAATCTGTCAAGCATTATCCCTGATGTCTGTTTCCGCTTGCGCCGGGGTGCTAGTTCAACAACGAATATGGAAAGTGTTAGTGTACCTCAAACTGTGAGAGTACATATAAAGGAGCATGCAACTGCAACTTGACTTGGTCAGGTACCGTCTTGGTGTTGATGCTCATCAGGTTCATCTGATCTTGCCAAGTCCTGTTGTGTCAGCAGTTCTTTGGAATTAGTGTTAGGTGTGAAGGCAGCTTGAGAACTGGCCAGTTCCGGAGCAAATGAACGAGGAACTGGTTGAGATGCTGGTACAGTTGAAGCGGATGCTGCAGCTGGTGGAGCAGGTGATACTGTGTTTGTAGATTTAGCTGGTGGACTTGGACCTTCTACTGCACTATAAGTACCAGCAGAATCTCGACGGCAGAACCTTTTCCGTTTCACCCGACGAGTAACAGCACTCCCTACTATATTATTTTCCTTGCTCTTTTTTGACTTTGCCATGTGAAGCTGTACCCACAACACAAAAGAATAAAATCACTCTTCAGAACTCATTGATGCATGATACAGACAAGCAATACTTTGATGTAAGACAACCGTATGAGGATGGAATATGTAAGAAAAACAGGACGACATGACATATTCACAGCTACGATGTGCAAACTAAGCAGAAGGATTTTCAAGAAAATAGAAGTAATGCAAGCTAGACACCATATGAAAGATGCAACCAATATTACTCTGCCAAGTTAATAGTGTCTTGTCATAAGTGGCAATTCGAAAAATTAGAAGCAGTACAACGTAGAAATCAATGCAAGATGCAACCACTATCAAACTGCCATGTTAGAAGCGTCCAATCATGAGTGACTGATGCAGGATACACAACAGCAATACTTTGATCTAAGAACATGGTATGATAGATAGATGCAGTGTATTCTAGACACAGAAAGCCATGTCATATGCACATGTATAACGTATAAACTTAGCAGGTGCAATTTAATCAAAATAGAAGAAATACAGGCTAGACAACATATGCAACATGAAACCAATTATCACACTGTCAACTTAGAGCAAGCACCTGCGATGGTGGAGTATGGGAGATGAACTTGTTGGAAATATGCCCTAGAGGCAATAATAAATTGGTTATTATTATATTTCCTTGTTCATGATAATCATTTATTATCCATGCTAGAATTGTATTGATAGGAAACTCAGATACATGTGTGGATATATAGACAACACCATGTCCCTAGTAAGCCTCTAGTTGACTAGCTCATAGATCAATAGATGGTTACGGTTTCCTGACCATGGACATTGGATGTCGTTGATAACGGGATCACATCATTAGGAGAATGATGTGATGGACAAGACCCAATCCTAAGCCTAGCACAAAGATCGTGTAGTTCGTATGCTAAAGCTTTTCTAATGTCAAGTATCATTTCCTTAGACCATGAGATTGTGCAAGTCCCGGATACCGTAGGAATGCTTTGGGTGTACCAAACGTCACAACATAACTGGGTGGCTATAAAGGTGCACTACAGGTATCTCCGAAAGTGTCTGTTGGGTTGGCACGAATCGAGACTGGGATTTGTCACTCCGTGTAAACGGAGAGGTATCTCTGGGCCCACTCGGTAGGACATCATCATAATGTGCACAATGTGACCAAGGAGTTGATCACGGGATGATGTGTTACGGAACGAGTAAAGAGACTTGCCGGTAATGAGATTGAACAAGGTATCAGGATACCGACGATCGAATCTCGGGCAAGTATCGTATCGATGGACAAAGGGAATTGTATACAGGATTGATTGAATCCTTGACATCGTGGTTCATCCGATGAGATCATCGTGGAGCATGTGGGAGCCAACATGGTTATCCAGATCCCGCTGTTGGTTATTGACCGGAGAGTTGTCTCGGCCATGTCTGCATGACTCCCGAACCCGTAGGGTCTACACACTTAAGGTTCGATGACGCTAGGGTTATAGGGAAAGTATGTAAGTGGTCATCGAATGTTGTTCGGAGTCCCGGATGAGATCTCGGACGTCACGAGGAGTTCCGGAATGGTCCGGAGGTAAAGATTTATATATGGGAAGTCATCATACAGTCATCGGAATAATTCGGGGGGTTACCGGTATTGTACCGGGACCACTTGAGATGTTCCGGGGGTCCACCGGGAGGGTCCACCTGCCCCGGAGGGCCCTATGGGTTGTGTGTGGAGAGGGACCAGCCCCTTAGTGGGCTAGGCGCCTCCCCCCTAGGGCCCATGCGCCTAGGGTTTGGGGGAACCCTAAGGGGGGGACCTTGCCTTGGGGGGAAGGCAACCCCCCTGGCCGCCGCCCACTCCTCAGATTGGATCTGAGGGGGCCGGGCCCCCTCTCCCTGGCCCCTATATATATGTGGGGGGTGGGAGGGCAGCTGCACCCAAGTTCTGGCGCAGCCCTCCCCCTCTCCCAAGTCCTCCTCTTCTCCCGCGGTGCTTGGCGAAGCCCTGCAGGATTGCCACGCTCCTCCTTGACCACCATGCCGTCATGCTGCTGCTGGATGGAGTCTTCCCCAACCTCTCCTTCTCCCCTTGCTGGATCAAGGCGTAGGAGACGTCACCGGGTTGCACGTGTGTTGAACGCGGAGGCGCCGTGGTTCGACGCTTAGATCGGAATCAACCGCGATCTGAATCGCTACGAGTACGACTCCTTCATCCGCGTTCTTGCAACGCTTCCGCTTAGCGATCTACAAGGGTATGTAGATGCACTCCCCTTCCCCTCGTTGATAGATTACTCCATAGATTGATCTTGGTGATGCATAGAAAATTTTAAATTTCTGCTACGATCCCCAACAGTGGCATCATGAGCTAGGTCTATGCGTAGTTTCTATGCACGAGTAGAACACAAAGCAGTTGTGGTCGTCGATATTGTCAATTTACTTGCCGTTACTAGTCTTATCTTGATTCGGCGGCATCGTGGGATGAAGTGGCCCGGACCGACCTTACACCGACTCTTACATGAGACTGGTTCCACCGACTGACATGCACTAGTTGCATAAGGTGGCTAGTGGGTGTCTGTCTCTCCCACTTTAGTCGGATCGGATTCGATGAAAAGGGTCCTTATGAAGGGTAAATAGAAATTGGCATATCACGTTGTGGTTTTGGCGTAGGTAAGAAACGTTCTTGCTAGAAACCTATAGCAGCCACGTAAAAACTTGCAAGAACAATTAGAGGATGTCTAACTTGTTTTTGCAGCATATGCCTTGTGATGTGATATGGCCAAAAGGATGTGATGAATGATATATGTGATGTATGAGATTGATCATGTTCTTGTAATAGGGATCACGACTTGCATGTCGATGAGTATGACAACCGGCAGGAGCCATAGGAGTTGTCTTAATTCATTTATGACCTACGTGTCAACATAAACGTCATGTAATTACTTTACTTTATTGCTAAAGCGTTAGCCATAGTAGTATAAGTAATGGATGACGAGACAACTTCAAGAAGACACGATGATGGAGATCATGATGGAGATCATGGTGTCATGTCGGTGACAACGATGATCATGGAGCCCCGAAGATGGAGATCAAAAGGAGAAAAATGATATTGGCCATATCATGTCACTATTTGATTGCATGTGATGTTTATCATGTTTTACATCTTATTTGCTTAGAATGACGGTAGCTTAAATAAGATGATCCCTCACTAAAATTTCAAGAAAAGTGTTCCCCCTAACTATGCACCGTTGCGAAGGTTCATCGTTTCGAAGCACCACGTGATGATCAAGTGTGATAGATTCTAACGTTCGAATACAAAGAGTGTTGATGAGCCTAGCATGTACAGACATGGCCTCAGGACACATGCGAAACGCTTAGGTTGACTTGACGAGCCTAGCACGTACAGACATGGCCTCGGAACACGGAAGACCGAAAGGTCGAACATGAGTCGTATAGAAGATACGATCAACATGAGATGTTCACCGTTGATGACTAGTCCGTCTCACATGATGATCAGACACGGCCTAGTCGATTCGGATCATGTTTCACTTAGATGACTAGAGGGATGTCTATTTAAGTGGGAGTTCATTAAATAATTTGATTAGATGAACTCAATTATCATGAACAGTCTAAATTGTTTTGGCAAATATGTTGTAGATAAATAGCTCACGTTGTAGCTCCCTGTTTCAATATGTTCCTAGAGAAAGATTAAGTTGAAATATATTGTAAGCAATGATGCGGACTAGGTCCGTAGTCCGAGGAGTGTCCTCACTACTACACAGAAGGCTTGTGTCTTTGATGCACCGCTCGATGTGCAAACCCCTACAACGCCGTCTGTGGATGTTGTGAAAACCTGACAGACACATCCTGATGACTACTTGATAGTTTAGTGCACCATACTTTACGGCTTAGAATCAGGATCCTAATGACGTTTTGAACGCCATAGAACATATGAGATGTTCCAAGAGCTGAAATTGGGATTTCAGGCTCATGCCCGTGTTGAGAGGTGTGAGACCTCTGACAAGTTCTTTAGCCAACAAGATGGAGGAGAATAGCTCAGCTAGTGAGCATGTGCTCAGAATGTCTAGGTGCTACAATCACTTAAATCAAGTGGGAGTTAAACTTCCAGATAAGATAGTGACTGATAGAGTTCTCTAGCCACTATCACTAAGCTACTAGATCTTCGTGATGAACTATGACATGCAAGGGATGGAGTTGATCCCGGAGCTGTTCGCGGTGCTTAAGACCGCAAAAGGTAGAAATCAAGAAGGAGCATCAAATGTTGATGGTTTAACAAGACCACTGGTTTCAAGAAGGGCAAGGGCTAGAAGGAAAACTTCATGGATGGCAAAACCAATTACCGCTCCAGTGAAGGAACCCAAGGTTGAACCCAAACCCGAGACTAAGTGCTTCTATTGTAAGGGGAACGGTCACTGGTAGCAGAATTACCCCAAATGCATGGTAGATAAGAAGGATGGCAACTTCAAAGTATATACGTGTTATTAATGTGTACCTCACTAGTACTCCTGGTAGCACCTGGGTATTGGATACCGGTTCAGTTGCTATTATTGGTGACTTGAAACAAAAGTTATGGACTAAACGGAGACTGGCTAAGGGCGAGGTGACGATGTGTGTTGGAAGTGTTTCCAAAGTTGATGAGATCATCACGCACTCCATCTGCCTACGGGATTAGTATTGAACCTAGATAAATCTTATCAGGTGTCTACGTTGAGCATGAATATGATTAGATCATGTTCACTGCAATACGGTTATTCATTTAAGTTAGAGAATAATGGTTATTCTGTTTACATGAATAATACCTTTCATGGTCATGCACCCTATGTGAATGGTTCATTGAATCTCGGTCGTGGTAATACACATGTTCACGCCAATAGATGTAGAGTTAATAATGATAGTACCACTTTCTTGTGGCACTGCCGCTTATGTCATATTAGTATAAGATGCATGAAGAAACTCCATATCGATGGATGTTTGGAGTCACTTGATTTTGAATCGCTTGACACATGCGAGCCATGGCTCATGGGCAGGATGACTAGGACCCCGTTTTCAGGTACAATGAAACAGGCAAGTGACTTGTTGGAAATCATACATACTGATGCGTGTGATCCAATGAGAATTGGAGCGTGCGGTGGATATCGCTATTTTCTCATCTTCACTGACGATTTGAGTAGATATAGGTATATTTACTTAATGAAGCACAAGTCTGAAACGTTTGAAAAGTTCAAGTGATTTCAGAGTGAAGTTAAGAACCATCATAACAAGAAGATCAAATTCCTACGATCTGATCGATGAGAATTTCTGAGTTATGAGTTTGGCAATCACTTAAGACATTCTGGAATTGTTTCACAGTTGAAGCCACCTGGAACACCACAGGGTAATGGTGTGTCTGGACGTCGTAATCGAACCTTATGAGATATGGTGTGATCTATGATGTCTCTTATCGATCTACCGTTTTCATTTTGAGGATATGCATTAGAGACAACTGCATTCACTTTAGATAGGACACCATCTAAGTCCGTTGAGATGACGTCGTGTAAACATTGGTTTGGCAAGAAACCAAAGTTTTCGTTTCTTAATGTTTGGGCTGCGATGCTTAAGGCTTCAGCCGGAGAAGCTCGAACCCAAAAGCGGACAAACACATCTTCATAGAATACCCAAAGGTGACAGTTGGGTATACCTTCTATCTCAGTTCCGAGGGCAAATTGTTTGTCGCTAAGAACAGGTCCTTTCTCGAGAAGGAGTTTCTCTCAAAAGAATTGAGTGGGAGGAAGATAGAACTTGATGAGGTTGTCGAACCTTTATTTCAACCAGAAAGTGATGCAACACAGAAAGATGTTTTCTGTGGCGCCTACGTCTGTTGAATAGGAAGTTAATGATAGTGATCATGAAGCTTCGGATCAAGTTGCTATCGAACCTCATAGGTCGACAAGGATATGTACTACTCCTGAGTGGTACGGTAATCCTGTCTCAGATATCATGTTGTTGGATAACAATGAACCTACGAGCTATGGAGAAGCGATGGTGGGCCCATATTCCGACAAATGGTTAGAAGCCATGAAATCCGAGATAGGATCCATGTATCAGAACAGAGTATGGACTTTGGTGGACTTTCCCAATGATCAGCGAGCCATTGAGATAAATGGATCTTTAAGAAGAAGACGGACGTGGGCGGTAATGTTACCGTCTATGAAGCTCGACTTGTGGGAAATAGTCATTTCACAAGATCAAGGAGTTGACTATGATGAGAATTTCTCACCCGTAGCGATGCTTAAGTCCGTCAGAATCATGTTAGCATTAGCTGTATTTTTTGATTATGAAATCTTACAGATGGATGTCAAAACAAGTTTTCTTACCAGTTTTCATAAGAAAAGTTGTATGTGATACAATAAAAGGTTTTGTCGATCCTAGGGATGCTAAAAGGTATGCTGGCTCCAGCAATCCTTCTATGGACTAGAACAAGCATCTCAGAATCGGAATATATGTTTTGATGGAGTGATCAAAGCTTTTAGGTTTATACAATGTTTGCTAGAAACTTGTATTTACAAGAAAGTGAGTGGGAGCACTACAACATTTCTGATAAGTATATGTAGATGACATATTGTTGATCCGAAATAATGTAGAATTTCTGGAAAGCATAAACGGTTGTTTGAAGAGTGTTTTTCAAAGGAAGACCTGGACAAAGCTGCTTACATATTGGGCATCAAGATCTATAGAGATAGATCAAGATGCCTGATGATACTTTCAAAGAACACACACCTTGACATGTTTTTGAACGAGTTCAAAATAGATCAGTCAAAGAAGGGGTTCTTACCTGAGTTGTAAGGTGTGAAGTTGAGTAAGACTCGAAGATTGACCATGGAGGAAGGACGAAGATCGTCCCCTATGCTCTTGTCATAGGCTCTATACGGTATGCCATGCTGAATACCGCACCTGATGTGTGCCCTGCCACATGCCTGGCAAGAGGGTACAAAGGTGATCTAGGAGTAGATCACCATATAGCGGTCAAAATTGTCCTTAGAGGAATAAGGAAATGTTTCTCGGTTATGGAGGTGATAAAGAGTTCGACGTAAAGAGTTACGTCAATGCAAGCTTAACACCTATCCGGACAGCTCTGAGTAGAGATACCGGATACGTATAATGGAGCAACAATTTGGAATAGCTCCAAGTGGAACATGGTAGCAGCATCTATGATATGACATAAAGTTTTGCAAAATACATAGGGATCTGAATATGGCAAGACCCGTTGACTACAACCTCTCTCACAAGCATAACATGATCAAACCCAAAACTCATTGAGTGTTAATCACATAGTGATGTGAGCTAGATTATTAAGTCTAGTAAACTCTTTGGATGTTGGTCACAAGGCGATGTGACCTGTGAGTGTTAATCACATGGCGATGTGAACTAGATTATTGACTCTAGTGCAAGTGGGAGACTGTTGGAAATATGCCCTAGAGGCAATAATAAATTGGTTATTATTATATTTCCTTGTTCATGATAATCGTTTATTATCCATGCTAGAATTGTATTGATAGGAAACTCAGATACATGTGTGGATACATAGACAACACCATGTCCCTAGTAAGCCTCTAGTTGACTAGCTCGTTGACCAATAGATGGTTACGGTTTCCTGACCATGGACATTGGATGTCATTGATAACGGGATCACATCATTAGGAGAATGATGTGATGGACAAGACCCAATCCTAAGCCTAGCACAAAGATCGTGTAGTTCGTATGCTAAAGCTTTTCTAATGTCAAGTATCATTTCCTTAGACCATGAGATTGTGCAACTCCCGGATACCGTAGGAATGCTTTGGGTGTACCAAACGTCACAACGTAACTGGGTGGCTATAAAGGTGCACTATAGGTATCTCTGAAAGTGTCTGTTGGGTTGGCATGAATCGAGACTGGGATTTGCCACTCCGTGTAAACGGAGAGGTATCTCTGGGCCCACTCAGTAGGACATCATCATAATGTGCACAATGTGACCAAGGAGTTGATCACGGGATGATGTGTTACGGAATGAGTAAAGAGACTTGCCGGTAACGAGATTGAACAAGGTATCGGGATACCGACGATCGAATCTCGGGCAAGTATCATACCGATGGACAAAGGGAATTGTATACGGGATTGATTGAATCCTTGACATCGTGGTTCATCCGATGAGATCATCGTGGAGCATGTGGGAGCCAACGTGGGTATCCAGATCCCGCTGTTGGTTATTGACCGGAGAGTTGTCTCGGCCATGTCTGCATGACTCCCGAACCCGTAGGGTCTACACACTTAAGGTTCGATGACGCTAGGGTTATAGGGAAAGTATGTACGTGGTCACTGAATGTTGTTCGGAGTCCCGGATGAGATCTCGGACGTCACGAGGAGTTCCAGAATGGTCCGGAGGTAAATATTTATATATGGGAAGTCATCATACGGTCACCGGAATAATTCGGGGGGTTACTGGTATTGTACCGGGACCACTGGAGGGGTTCCGGGGGTCCACTGGGAGGGTCCACCTGCCCCGGAGGGCCTATGGGCTGTGTGTGGAGAGGAACTAGCCCCTTAGTGGGCTGGGCGCCTCCCCCCTAGGGCCCATCCGCCTAGGGTTTGGGGGAACCCTAAAGGGGGGGCGCCCCCTTGCCTTGGGGGGCAAGGCAACCCCCCTGGCCGCCTTCCCCTCCTTAGATTGGATCTGAGGGGGCCGCCCCCCCCTCTCCCTTGCCCCTATATATATGTGGGGGTGGGAGGGCAGCCGCACCCAAGTTCTGGCGCAGCCCTCCCCCTCTCCCAAGTCCTCCTCTTCTCTCGCGGTGCTTGGCGAAGCCCTGCAGGATTGCCACGCTCCTCCTTCACCACCATGCCGTCGTGCTGCTGCTGGATGGAGTCTTCCCCAACCTCTCCTTCTCCCCTTGCTGGATCAAGGTGTAGGAGACGTCACCGGGCTGCACGTGTGTTGAACGCGGAGGCGCCGTGGTTCGGCGCTTAGATCGGAATCAACCGCGATCTGAATCGCTACGAGTACGACTCCTTCATTTGCATTCTTGCAACGCTTCCGCTTAGTGTCGATGTACTAGAGTAGGGGTACCCTAGTATCCCGAACTTGTGCACGGGCAGTCGCAGCATCCCGCGGCAAGGCTTGCCGGGTGACCGCCAAGATCCTCCGTGGTTCCTTTGGAGCCATTCAACAACAAAGTATCCAAGCAAAGGAGACAAGACCCCGGCAAGAGGAGCTTGCCAGGAAGGCCAACCAAGGCATCTCAAGGAATTTGCCGCGACGCACCACACGTCCCGGCAAGCCCTGGTGAGCGACAAGCTCCCAGACGCGACAAGACAACGACCGAGGCAAGGTGCTTGCCGCGGCAAGCCTCCACTCTGTACCAGCGCATCCACCAACGTGTCGCTCTGGGACCCTTCCAGGCATACGTGGCGGGAAGCTGTGCAGCCAGCGGTACGGTGGCAAGCGGCGCTGACAAGATTGCCATCGTGGCGAGCGGTGGCGTCCCTGGCGGTCCCTTTTGCACTATTTGGGCGACGCAGACGGGCATTTAATGCCCTTGTCCCCAGCCGTCAGGGTTAGGTATGATACACTGTAACAGGCGGCTGTACCAGCCGCAACATCTTTCCATTTTTACCCTTGTCTACGTTGCCACCTGTTGGTGACCCCTTGAGCATATAAAAGGAGGCCCATGCACAACATAGAGGGGGGAGGAAGGACACTTACGCTCGGTCTCGTTAGCTGCTGGTGTGTACTATAGCACTCGGCGCTCCCGAGCAAGAACTCAATACAAACCACAAAGCAGGAGTAGGGTTTTACGCATCCGTGCGGCCCAAACCTGGGTAAACTGCTCGTGTGCTTCGCCTCGATCTGCTCTTCGTGCGATCTCCGCCCCCCTGCCGAACCAAAAGGGGCTCGGTCCGCCGGTCCCATAGGTGTTCGTGGATTAGTCCCCCGACATCTCTGGCGCGCCAGGTAGGGGGTGCGTAGAGGTTGTGTGAACCTGACCCGGCGTTCGCATGAGCTAAATCTTCATCGTCTTCATCGACATGTCGCCGAAGAAGAAGGCTTCGGAGGCGGCTGCTCCGTCCGCGCCGAACCCACCATCACCGGAGCAAACGGCTGGTGGGGTAGATGCCGACGAAAGAACGGGCGTCGACGAGGGAGCTCACGGTGCTGCCAGGTCCAAGGACAAGGCTGCGCTGCCCATCGGCGGCACAGTCGGCTCCCACAACTACCGGGCGCACTCCAAGACCTCGGCGTCCGTGCATGCACTGCGCCCATCCCAGGAGGCGCGGGACCGGCAGCGTCATGATACTCACGGTACCATACGCTTGCTGGACCAAGATCGAGCTGGTGGATCTCGGAGTGCTCAAGACCAGCATGCATGCCAACATGCTGGCGCGAGCGGGGCACGGTCGCCTGGACGAGATACTGCTCCTTCTAACATGGTTAGAAGTCTGAGCATATCCCGCTCCTCACACCGTTCGCTGCCGCCACCCGCCACTTCAGCAGAAGCTTTGGCGCGAGCTCAACTGCTCCTAGACTACCCTTCAATGGCAGACAAGATCGACGACTGGAGGGCCACCATTCAGAGTCTCATCGGCTTCGGCAACGGCGACAATCCACGGCGGCTGAGTACATCGCAGCCGCGGCAAGTCAGCCAGGCACGAGCCAGTGGCGACAAGACCGGTGGGGGTGCAACCACCGTGCACTCTCCGCCCCGAAGGCCAAGCTCGCCGACTCGCTGGATCCACCCCGACAGCGACTCCACCGCGTCATCAGATCCTCGAGCTCGTCGCGATCAGCACCAAGTTCTTCACGAACGATAGCAAGAAGACGCTCGTACTCGCATCGAGCGCCGAAGAGAAGCACGGCGTCAATCAGACCAGCGCGCTGGGCCCTCTGTCGACATGCATGCGCCAGGGGAACCAGGCGACTTGCCGTATGCGGTAGGTTGCCCTGCGTTTACTCGTGAGCTGCTACAAGTCCAGTGGCCCAGCAAGAAGAATTTCAAGCCAGATGTACCAGAGAAGTACGACGGCAAGTTGCATCTGTCAGAGTTCCTCAGCATCTACACCATCGCGGTGCAAGCTGCCGGGGGGCGGGACGACAAGATCCTTGCCAACTACTTCCCGCTGGTACTCAAGCCCAACGTCAGGTCCTGGCTCATGCATTTGCCGGACAACTCCATATCCTCCTGGGTAGACCTATGCCATCAGTTTGTCGGCGCCTTTACAGGCGGCCACAAACCTCATGGCCAAGAGAGTGACCTTCACCTGCTCGCCCTGAGGGAAGGAGAGCCCCTACGCAAGTACATTCAGAGATTCAGCCGTGTACAGCACAACATCCCAGATGTCCACCCTGCCTCGGTCATCAGTGCGTTCCATCAGAATGTGCGAAACCGTAGGATGCGGGAGGAGATGGCGATGTGCAAGATCAGAGACGTCAGTGAGCTGTATGCCCTGGCTGACAAGTGTGCACATGCTGAGGAAGGGAGGAAACTCCCCGGAGAGAATACAGGAGCAGGAGGATCTGACAGCGAAGATGCTGCCCCAGCAAAGAAAAACCGGCGGCGGAACAACAGGAAGAAGAAAGGCAAAGATGTGCTAGTCATTGAGCAGTCCGGCAACGACGGTGGCGCCAAGAAAGCCAAAGCTGGTAGCTCCGGCAAGGATATTGCCGCATGCACCAACTGCCAGGCTGTGGCGGTCACCGACAAGCAGGACAGCACCGACAAGTAGTACTGAAAGATCCACCACACCAAGGGCCATGACCTCCAGAGCTGCAAGAAGGTAGCTCTCCATACAATCCCTTTATCCTGGCCATTTTCGGTCTGGGGGCTCGACATCCTCGGCCCCTTCCCCCAAGCAGTCGGGGGCTTTGAGTACTTGTACGTAGCAATCGACAAGTTCACAAAGTGGCCGGAAGTGGAAGCAGTGAGGAAGGTGACAGCACAGTCAGCAGTCAAGTTCTTCAGGTCGATTGTTTGCCGCTTCGAGATCCCTAACAGGATAATCACCGACAACGGTATGCAATTCACGAGCCGCACCCTCATGCAATACGTCCAAGATCTTGGCGCCAAGGTCTGCTTCGCTTCTGTTGCTCACCCGAGAAGCAACGGTCAAGCGGAGAGGGCAAATGCTGAAGTGCTGCGTGGGCTCAAGACCAGGACTTTCGACAGGTTGCACAAGTGCGGAAGAAACTAGTTTGAGGAGCTGCCGGTGGTTCTTTGGTCGATCAGGACAACGCCAAATCGAGCCACTAGCCAGACACCTTTCGCTCTAGTCTATGGAGCAGAGGCAGTTCTCCCCATGGAACTCGTATACGGGTCACCTCGAGTGCTCGCTTATGATAAGCTCAAGCAAGAGCAGCTGCGACAAGATGACGCGCTACTCCTTGAGGAAGACCGTCTTCAGGCTGCTGTACGAGCTGCTCGCTACCAGCAAGCTTTGCACCGCTACCATAGCCGCAAAGTTAATGCCAGAAGTCTCGAGGAAGGCGACCTTGTTCTTCGGCGTGTTCAGTCCGCCAAGAATTCCAACAAGTTGACGCCGAAGTGGGAAGGCCCTTACCGGGTGAAACGAGTCACTAGGGCTGGCGATGTCCGCCTTGAGACCGAAGATGGCATTCCAGTGAGCAACTCCTGGAACATTGAGCATCTTCGTAAGTTTTACCCGTAAGGCGCGGGTTGCCGGAACCCGTTCCGGCAACCACCTTTTCTACAAGTCTTGCCGCTATTGCATGTAATCCTTTGTACAAAGCCGGGCGCAGACCCCGTGCATAAAGCTCATGTGCTCCGCACATCTTGTCAATTTCATGCTTTCTATTTTTCGCATGTGTTATCTGACACTTTGTGCAGCACTTACCCCCGGTAAGCAACAACGAGCCATAAGGCTCCCCATCTTTATTTTCTCCTCTTTCTTTTTTCTCAAGGAAAGGAAGGTTCCCTCGCCCACAAGTTTGTCGGGGGGGAAGGGAGAAGATAATGGTATGGACCAGGTGTCATTCAAGAAACTTTCGCCTTGCCGGGAAGCAAACAACAGAAAAGCTAAGTTGCCAAAGTTTGAGCAATCAGATTTTTTAAAATTTTTAAGTTATTTTCCTTGAACGACCGTGCTTTGTATGGAAAACCTGTGCGCGGAGGAACCAACTCGTAGCTAGTTGCGCCCTTACTTTCTTTCGAGTCCACTCAACAGCTTAAGTGAGCTGCGACTAGTTGCGACATGGTTTCTTGTCGGTAGCAGCACCGCCAGCAGGCTGCTGACGTCCCGCACTCAGCGCTCGCGGCTAAGGTGTCTGCGCCGGCAAGTTCCCTAAAAGCGTAGGGCAAAAACATACAAAGGAAGGAATCAAGTAAAGGAAATAACGTTGCAATCATTACCCAGAATAGAGTTATATTACAAGGTAGCTTGTCGCGGCTCTAACAGATTGTTCTCATAACATGACCAGCAGCGACAAGAAAGGAAGAAAACGGGCGGCCTAATCTACGCGATCGCCCTCAACCCTCTTGATCCCGCTCACCTTGTCCACAATGGGTGCGACAAAGGTCTTGAGCGCCTCCAAATCAGCATCTGATGGCAAGTTCCTGAGGACGTTGGTGAGGTTGAGGCCCGGGTTGCGGAAGGCCACCTTTACCAACACCTTTTGAAGAGCTCCCGCGCAGATCTTGCGCGACTCGTCGGCCAGCTACTTTGGGATCCTCTCCCGGAGTCGCTGGAGGGCCGTCGCCACGCCTTTGAAGAACAAGGTGAGCTTGCCGCTGGGTTGGAGGTTCTCGTCGGAGGGTTACCCGAGATCCTCCATTCCCAGCTGCGCCAACTCCCTGTCAACGTTTGCGGCAACATTCACAAGACCCTCCGTCCAGTGCTCCACATTCTCCCTGAAAGCATTCTGGGCGGCAGCAGCACTCGCCAGCAGCGCCTTGCCGGCCTTGACCTCCTCCTTCAAGGCCGTCTCCTGCTCCCTGGCACCGTCCAGCGTCTTGGTCAAAGTGGTCAGCTTCAACTCAAGATCTGCGTTGGAGTCCTTGGCGGCGCTAAGCTCCTGGCCCTTCTCGGCGAGACGGGCCTGCGGCTCCGAGTGGCTGTGGGCGTCCTTCTCCCGCTCACGCTTGAGCGCGGCAAGCTCTTCACCGCTCGCCTTGAGATCGGCCTCCAGCTGCGCCACCTTCGTCTCCAGCTCCTTCCTGGCGGCCTCGGCAGCTATGGCGGCATCCTCTGCTTGCTTGAGGGCTCCGCCAAATGTTCGCTCGCGCGCAGCAAGCTCCTCCTCGTGGCTGTCAAGATTGACCTTCCGCTGCACCAGCTCGCCCTCCTGCGCAGACAGCTTTTCAGCGGCAAGCCGCTATTGCTCTTCGACTTCGGACCGCTCGAGGAGGAAAGCCTTCTGCTCCTCGACAAGTTGCGCCCGCTCCTCTGCCAGGGACCGGAGAGCTTCCTGGTTGTGACCCCAGAGCTCCTCCGTGCGCCTTTCGATGTCTACTCCCGCCTTCGTGACAAGCGCCTCGTGGGATTCCAGCTTGGCTTGCCGGGCGCGGTAGAGTGAAACCAGCTTCCGCGGCAGCCTCTCCTCCTCAGGCTCGCTGCCGCTGCCGCTCGGCGCATCAACTAGCGCCAGCCCAGCGGAGGCGAGCACCTCTCTGTCAAAGCTCTCTCCTTCGACCGACGCCCTGGAGCTTGACGCCCAGGGGAGGTTGATGAAGACGCCATCCCCAGCCTTCAAGTAGACGCCTGGTTGGGGCTCTTCGGAGCCTGACGCTGCGGCAGCGGCGGAGGGATCGGCGGTCGGCGTAGCCTCTGGCGCTCCTGCAGCCTCAGGGCCGTCAGTACGATCGCCAGATCCCCCGCCTGCTTCTGCGGCGCCAGCTTTGGCGGCCTCTGCGTCGGCGGGATCATCGGCGCCGGCTGCTTCCTCGGCAGTAACGGCATCGTCGGTGGCAACCTCGGTCTCCATCGGCTCCGCAGCAGATGGATCTGACAGCCGAAAAAGGGAGAAGAGTCAAGCAAATATCCAAAAAAGAAGATCAAAAGAAGAAGAACCCAAGGGAAGTTTTGAAGCAAGAAGATTACCTGTGCCAGGTTCTGCAGTCGTGGTCTCCGCCGCTGGGGGGCCGCTGGTGCTGTCCCTTGCCGGAGAGCTCTCCCTTGCCGGGGACCTCTCCCTTGCCGGAGGACTCTCCCTTGGCATTTCGGGGGCGGCCTCCGGGCACTCCTGGTGGGGCTGCTCTGCTCCTACACAAACCAACAATCAGATATCAGTAAAGCAAGAATCTCCATGCGCGCCCAACAGCGGAGAGCGAACCATATACTTACGCTGGGGGCTGCTCTGGAGAACAGTTGCCGGGTCCGGCAAGGTTCTCTCGGACGCATCCCCTGCTGTCGCGGTGGGTTCGTCCTTGATGATAATCACCGAGGCATTGGCTCTCTTCGCTGCTCTCTGGGCTAGAGTCCTGAAAAGGAATAAGTTCAGAGTAAAGCAAGTGAGATACAAGACAGAACGGCAAGAATTGAAGAACTACAAGTACAACGAGAGAATCTTACTCTTCTTCTTCTTCCTCGTCGGAGCTGAACGCGGAGAAGTCGAAGTCCGGCTCACGTCCGGCGCGAGAAGGTGGAGGAGTAGGTTCCCTTGGCCGCTTGGCGGGAACAGTGGCGGTGGTCTGAGACGACTCCGCTCCGGCTGCCGCCGCAGCGTGAGAAGCAGCAGGAACAGAATCGTTGGTCCGGGTGGACCCCGCTCCGGTTGCCGCAGCAGCGTGAGGTGCTCCCGCGGCAACAGTGCTTGCCGCGGTGGAGCGTGTCGTGCGGCGTGGCGAATGTCGACTTGCCCGCCGCCCCGCTACGTCCCCGGCCTTGCGGAGACGCCTTCTTGGTGGAGCTGGGGGCTCTGCTTGCGGCGAGTTGTCTGATGATGAGGAGGAAGAGGAGTTTATCTCCAACGAGCCGCTCGTATCCTCGGCGGGCTCACTCGACTCGACGTCACGCCCGGCAAACTCTTTCTTGCCGGCAAGTTCTTTCTTGCCGGCAAGCTCCTCTCGCTCGGCACGGCTTGCCGCCTCTGCTGCCTCTGCATCCTCCACGGTGAATCCAAACTCGCCCGCAGCTGCGGCTGCCGCCACCTCTTCCAACCTGGTGGCGATGCGTTTCAACTCCGCATCGGTGGTGTCGCGAGTGAGGCCATTCTTTTCATTGGAACGGATCGGCACTTCTACCAAGCCGTCAAACAACTCCTGCACGACGTTGTCTACAGGCTCTTGCCAAGTTGGGACAATTCCATGCGAATCGCACAGCGGCATCATTGCACGGATGCGGTCGAGCTCGGAGTTGTTGCACAACGGAACGACGCCCTGCGGCAACCTGAACACTTCGGGATGCTCAGGGTCGTACTTGAACAGCTCCTGGAGCATCGTGTTAAGCTCCAGAACAGTGAAGTTGTAGTTGAGGCCCGGGCGCAGCCTCATGATATCCGCCGCATTCTTGAATTCCCAGGCGGGCCTCCTCCGTTCCTGCAAGGGGGCGATGCGGCAGCGAAGAAAATCTGCGCCAACATCGCCTACAGTAAGCCCGGCAAGCCTGAGGCGTTGGATCCGGGTGATGGCAATCTTCAGCCCATCGTCTTCCGGGGCCACGTCGCTCCAATCGCTGCTGCGTGTCGCTGGGGCTTGGCGTCGGGCGGTAAACGGCTGCGGGTTCTCCTCGACAATCCAGCACCAGTCTGCTCTCCATTCCTCCCACTTGCCGCGGAGCTCTCCCTCCAGATAAGCGTCCTTCTTGCCGGCCCTCGAGATCCAGGCGATTCCGCCAGATAAAGGCTCTCCTCTCTCTACTCGGGGCATAAAGAAGTGGCGAAAAAGGGCTACATTTGGATGGACTCCGACAAAGTTTTCACAGAGATGTGCGAAAACTGCCATGGTCAGAACGGCATTGGGGGTGAAATCAAGGAGGCAGAACCCGTAGGTGTTCATGATATCGCAGAAAAACTCCGAGAAAGGCGGGCAGAGCCCGCAGTAGAAGAACACGGCGAAGAAAGGATATCCATTTGGAGCCATTTTCCAAGCGACGGCTGGAAGTACCTTCATGCACGGATGCGCTCGCGTCTCCGTCGACCAGAAGAGGTAGTAGTACTCCCTCAGCTCCTTCGCGGCGAGCTTGGGGGGGAAGATTGCCCGCTCCTTTCGCAGCGCCGCAAGCCGCTGCACCTCGGTCGACTTCACAGCCTTCCCCTTGTCGGCTTTCGGAGCCATGGCGGAAGTGGTGGAGGAGGTAGACGGTGTTGGTGGTGCTGGTGGCGATGGGGGGCAGGGCGCTGCTCTCTTTCAGCTTTGGGAAGACAGAGGAGCGGCGGAGGTTTCCGAGATTGGAATGCCGACCGGCGAATGGGTGCACTACCCCTGCTTCCCCTGCTTATAACGAGGGAGGGGGCGGACGTTCCGCCTTTCCGAATAAAGAAACCACCCACGATCTCTCCCATGACGCCGCATTCAACGCATGTCGTTCGGGGAGGGCGCAGTGGATACCGAGAGAGATGCGGCGTAACCCAGGCCGCGCGTGCCCGTGCCCTGTTTTGGACCTGGCCCAACAGCGCTCGGCACCGTGTATGGCCCAGGCCCGGGGGCTCCTGTCGGTGTACTAGAGTAGGGGTACCCTAGTATCCCGAACTTGTGCACGGGCAGTCGCAGCATCCCGCGGCAAGGCTTGCCGGGTGACCGCCAAGATCCTCCGTGGTTCCTTTGGAGCCATTCAAGAACAAAGTATCCAAGCCAAAGAGACAAGACCCCGGCAAGAGGAGCTTGCCGGGAAGGCCGACCAAGGCATCTCAAGGAACTTGCCGTGACGCGCCACACGTCCCGGCAAGGCCTGGTGAGCGACAAGCTCCCGGACGCGACAAGACAACGACCGCGGCAAGGCGCTTGCCGCGGCAAGCCTCCACTCTGTACCTGCGCTCCAGAGCATCCAGCAACGTGTTGCTCTGGGACCATTCCAGGCGTACATGGCGGGAAGCTGTGCAGCCAGCGGTACACGGTGGCAAGCGGCGCTGACAAGATTGCCATCGTGGCGAGCGGTGGCGTCCCTGGCGGTCCCTTTTGCACTATTTGGGCGACGCAGACGGGCATTTAATGCCCTTGTCCCCTGCCGTCAGGGTTAGGTATGATACACTATAGCAGGCGGCTGTACCAGCCGCAACATCTTTCCATTTTTACCCTTGTCTATGTTGCCACCTGTTGGTGACCCCTTGAGCATATAAAAGGAGGCCCATGCGCAACGTAGAGGGGGGAGGAAGGACACTTACGCTCGGTCTCGTTAGCTGCTGGTGTGTACTATAGCACTCGGCGCTCCCGAGCAAGAACTCAATACAAACCACAAAGCAGGAGTAGGGTTTTACGCATCCGTGCGGCCCGAACCTGGGTAAACTGCTCGTGTGCTTCGCCTCGATCTGCTCTTTGTGCGATCTCCGCCCCCCTGCCGAACCAAAAGGGGCTCGGTCCGCCGGTCCCATAGGTGTTCGTGGATTAGTCCCCCAACATCTTTGGCGCGCCAGGTAGGGGAGCGTCGAGGTTGTGTGAACCTGATCCGGCGTTCGCACGAGCTAAATCTTCATCGTCTTCATCGACATGCCGCCGAAGAAGAAGGCTTCGGAGGCGGCTGCTCCGTCCGCGCCGAACCCACCATTGCCGGAGCAAACGGCTGGTGGGGTAGACGCCGGCGGAAGAATGGGCGTCGACGAGGGAGCTCACGGTGCCGCCAGGTCCAAGGACAAAGCTGCGCTGCCCGTCGGCGGCGCAGTCGGTTCCCACAACGACCGGGCGCACTCCAAGACCTCGGCGTCCGTACATGCACCGCGCCCATCCCAGGAGGCGCGGGACTGGCAGCGTCATGGTACTCACGGTACCATACGTTTGCTAGACCAAGATCGAGCTGGTGGGTCTCGGAGTGCTCAAGACCAGCATGCACGCCAACATGCTGGCGCGAGCGGGGCACGGTCGCCTGGACGAGATACTGCTCCTTCTAACATGGTTAGAAGTCCGAGCATATCCCGCTCCTCACACCGTTTGCCGCCGCCACCCTCCACTTCAGCAGAAGCTTTGGCGCGAGCTCAACTGCTCCTAGACTACCCTCCAGCGGCAGACAAGGTCGACGACTGGAGGGCCACCATTCAGAGTCTCATCGGCTTCGCCAACGGCGACAATCCACGGCGGCTGAGTACATCGCAGCCGCGGCAAGTCAGCCAGGCACGAGCCAGTGGCGACAAGACCGGTGGGGTGCAACCACCGTGCACTCTCCGCCCCGAAGGCCAAGCTCGCCGACTCGCCGGATCCACCCTGACAGCGACTCCACCGCGTCATCAGATCCTCGAGCTCGTCGCGATCAGTGCCAAGTTCTTCACGAACGACAGCAAGAAGACGCTCGTACTCGCATCGAGCGCCGAAGAGAAGCGCGGCGTCAATCAGACCAGCGCGCTGGGCCCTCTGTCGACATGCATGCGCCAGGGGAACCAGGCGACTTGCCGTATGCGGTAGGTTGCCCTGCGTTTACTCGTGAGCTGCGACAAGATGTACCAGAGAAGTACGACGGCAAGTCGCATCCGTCGGAGTTCCTCAGCATCTACACCATCGCGGTGCAAGCTGCCGGGGGGCGGGACGACAAGATCCTTGCCAACTACTTCCCGCTGGTACTCAAGCCCAACGTCAGGTCCTGGCTCATGCATTTGCCGGACAACTCCATATCCTCCTGGGCAGACCTATGCCATCAGTTTGTCGGCGCCTTTACAGGCGGCCACAAACCTCATGGCCAAGAGAGTGACCTTCACCTGCTCGCCCAGAGGGAAGGAGAGCCCCTGCGCAAGTAGATTCAGAGATTCAGCCGTGTACAGCACAACATCCCAGATGTCCACCCTGCTGCGATCATCAGCGCGTTCCATCAGAACGTGCGAAACCGCAGGATGCGGGAGGAGATGGCGATGTGCAAGATCAGAGACGTCAGTGAGCTGTATGCCCTGGCCGACAAGTGTGCACGTGCTGAGGAAGGGAGGAAACTCCCCGGAGAGAATACAGGAGCAGGAGGATCTGACAGCGAAGATGCTACCCTGGCAAAAAAAACCGGTGGCGGAACAACAGGAAGAAGAAAGGCAAAGATGTGCTAGTCATTGAGCAGTCCGGCAACGACGGTGGTGCCAAGAAAGCCAAAGCTGGTAGCTCCGGCAAGGAGATTGCCGCATGCACCAACTGCCAGGCTGTGGCGGTCGCCGACAAGCAGGACAGCACCGACAAGCAGTACTGCAAGATCCACCGCACTAAGGGCCATGACCTCCAGAGCTGCAAGAAGGTCGAGCAGCTTGTCCAGCAGCAAAAGGCTGAATACGAGCGACGCGACAAGGACAGGGCCCAAGGAGGCGCTGGAGAATCCGGCAAGAAGCGCGCCGGCCGGGGAGGACGCCGCCGCAAGGCCAAGCAGCGGCAAGGAGACAGACCTCCCCGCGGCCGCGACAAGGATGAAGATGACGACGAAGACATGGATGGTGTCGAGACCAGTGAGCAGGAGTTCCAGAAAGCCACAGAGGTCTTGTGTGTTGACGGCGGTGCTTCTCTGCATACTTCACACCGCCAACTCAAGCAGTGGGTGCGGGAAGTCAATGCAGCGGAACCACCTGTCGAGTCACGCAAGCTTCTGAAATGGTCCGGCACGCCTATCATCTTTGACATTGAGGACCACCCTGATCGCACACCTGCAGTCGGGTGCTTGCCGATGTTGGTTTCACCAACTATCCGCAACCTCAAGGTCACTAAGATGCTAGTTGACGGCGGGGCCGGCTTGAACCTGATCTCCTCCGCTGTACTCCAGAAACTCCAGATCCCTGACAGCGAGCTCGAAGAGACCGGCACATTCCAAGGAATCAACCCAGGAAGGAGCCAGCCGAAGGGGAAGGTCACGTTGCCAGTAACATTTGGTAGCGAGTTGAACTTCAGGACTGAGAGGGTCACTTTTGACGTTGCCGATTTTCCATTGCCTTACAATGGGATACTCGGTCGTCCAGCACTCGCCAAGTTCATGGCAGCCTCTCACTACGCATACAACATGCTGAAGATGCCAGGCCCGATAAGCATCATCTCTGTCCCTGGCGACAAGAAGGATGCTCTTATCTATGCCGACAAGATCTACCGGGAAGCGACAGCCGCAACAGATCGCAAGTCACATGCCGTTGAAGCTCCCGGGGGGAAGAAGAAGACCAAGTCCGGCGCCCACTCCGGCAAGCGCACCTCTTCGGAGTGCTGCGCTACCGTCGAGGACGCACCATCGAGCTCCACCGGCAAGTGTAAGAAGGCAATGGCAGCTCCGCTAGAGACCAAGAAAGTGTCCGCCAAGGAGGACGGCACTGGTGGTACCTTCACCATCAGTGCCACTCTTGACCCTAAATAGGAAAGCGCGCTCATTGCTTTCCCGCGGGCGAACGTCGACGTGTTTGTGTGGCAACCGTCTGACATCCCCGGTGTTCCCAGGAAAGTAATTGAGCACCATCTTGCCGTTTGTCCTCATGCGCGGCCCGTCAAGCAGAAGGTCAGGAAACAAGCAGTGGAGCGCCAAGAATTCATCGTAGAAGAGATCAAGAAATTGGAAGCAGCAGGCCTTGTCATAGGAGTGCTCCATCCTACGTGGTTGGCCAATCCTGTAGTCGTGCGCAAGGCAAACGGGAAATGGAGGTTTTGTATCGACTTTACCGATATTAATAAAGCTTGTCCCAAAGACCCATTTCCCTTGCCGCGCATTGACCAGATTGTTGACTCCGCGGCCGGATGTGACTTGCTTTCATTTGTTGACGCATACTCAGGATACCATCAAATCTTCATGGCAGAAGAGGATGAGGAGAAGACCGCATTCATCACTCCATGTGGCACGTACTGTTTCATACGGATGCCTTTCGGTTTAAAGAATGCTGGTTCAACATTTGCAAGGGTAGTCCATGTCGCTCTTGAGCCACAAATACACAGAAATGTGGAAGCCTACATGGCTGACATAGTGGTCAAGAGCAAGGACAAGGCAACCCTGATTCAAGATTTAGATGAGACCTTTGCAAATCTGCGCAAGATCAACCTCAAGCTCAACCCCGAGAAGTGTATGTTTAGAGTCCCCTCCGGCAAGCTTCTCGAGTTCTTCGTGTCTCAGCGGGGAATTGAAGCCAATCCCGACAAGATCAAGGCCATTGAGCAGATTGAAGCACCAAAGCACGTCAAGGATGTACGAAAACTTGCCGGTTGCGTGGCTGCTCTCAGCAGGTTTATCTCTAGGTCTGTTGAGCGTGCCCTGTGATGCGGCGGCGAAGAAAATCTGCGCCAACAGCGCCTACAGTAAGCCCGGCAAGCCTGAGGCGTTGGATCCGGGTGATGCCAATCTTCAGCCTATCGTCTTCCGGGGCCATGTCGCTCCAATCGCTGCCGCGTGTCACTGGGGCTTGGCGACGGGCGGTAAACGGCTGCGGGTTCTCCTCGACAATCCAGCACCAGTCTGTTCTCCATTCCTCCCACTTGCCGCGGAGCTCTCCCTCCAGATAAGCGTCCTTCTTGCCGGCCCTCGAGATCTAGGCGATTTCGCCGGATAAAGGCTCTCCTCTCTCTACTCGGGGCATAAAGAAGTGGCGAAAAAGGGCTACATTTGGATGGACTCCGACAAAGTTTTCGCAGAGATGTGCGAAAACTGCCATGGTTAGAACGGCATTAGGGGTGAAATCAAGGAGGCAGAACCCGTAGGTGTTCATGATATCGCAGAAAAACTCAGAATAAGGCGGGCAGAGCCTGCACTAGAAGAACACGGCGAAGAAGGGATATCCATTTGGAGCCATTTTCCAAGCGGCGGCTGGAAGTACCTTCGTGCATGGATGCGCTCGCGTCTCCGTCGACCAGAAGAGGTAGTAGTACTCCCTCAGCTCCTTCGCGGCGAGCTTGGGGGGAAGATTGCCCGCTCCTTTCGCAGCGCCGCAAGCCGCTGCGCCTCGGTCGACTTCACAGCCTTCCCCTTGTCGGCTTTTGGAGCCATGGCGGAAGTGGTGGAGGAGGTCGACGGCGTTGGTGGTGCTGGTGGCGATGGGGGGCAGGGCGCTGCTCTCTTTCAGCTTTGGGAAGACGGAGGAGCGGCGGAGGTTTCCGAGATTAGAATGGCAACCGGCGAATGGGCGCACTACCCCTGCTTATAAAGAGGGAGGGGGGCAGACGTTCCGCCTTTCCAAATAAAGAAACCACACACGATCTCTCCCACGATGCCGCATTCGACGCATGCCGTTCGGGGAGGGCGCGGTGGATACGGGGAGAGATACGGCGTAACCCAGGCCGCGCGTGCCCGTGCCCTGTTTTTGGCCTGGCCCAACAGCGCTCAGCACCGTGTATGGCCCAGGCCCGGGGGCTCCTGTCGGTGTACTAGAGTAGGGGTACCCTAGTATCCCGAACTTGTGCACGGGCAGTCGCAGCATCCCGCGGCAAGGCTTACCGGGTGACCGCCAAGATCCTCCGTGGTTCCTTTGGAGCCATTCAAGAACAAAGTATCCAAGCAAAGAAGACAAGACCCCGGCAAGAGGAGCTTGCCGGGAAGGCCAACCAAGGCATCTCAAGGAACTTGCCGTGACGCGCCACACGTCCCGGCAAGGCCTGGTGAGTGACAAGCTCACGGACGCGACAAGACAACGACCGCGGCAAGCCTCCACTCTGTACCTGCGCTCCAGCGCATCCACCAATGTGTCGCTCTGGGACCCTTCCAGGCGTACGTGGCGGGAAGCTGTGCAGCCAGCGGTACACAGTGGCAAGCGGCGCTGACAAGATTGCCATCGTGGCGAGCGGTGGTGTCCCTGGCGGTCCCTTTTGCACTATTTGGGCAATGCAGACGGGCATTTAATGCCCTTGTCCCCTGCCGTCAGGGTTAGGTATGATACACTGTAGCAGGCGGCTGTACCAACCGCAACATCTTTCCATTTTTACCCTTGTCTACGTTGCCACCTGTCGGTGACCCCTTGAGCATATAAAAGGAGGCCCATGCGCAACGTAGAGGGGGAGGAAGGACACTCACGCTCAGTCTCGTTAGCTGCTGGTGTGTACTGTAGCACTCGGCTCTCCCGAGCAAGAACTCAATACAAACCACAAAGCAGGAGTAGGGTTTTACACATCCGTGCGGCCCGAACCTGGGTAAACTGCTCATGTGCTTCGCCTCGATCTGCTCTTCGTGCGATCTCGGCCCCCCTGCCGAACCAAAAGGGGCTCGGTCCGCCGGTCCCATAGGTGTTCGTGGATTAGTCCCCCGACACTTAGCGATCTACAAGGGTATGTAGATGCACTCCCCTTCCCTCGTTGCTAGATTACTCCATAGATTGATCTTGGTGATGCGTAGAAAATTTTAAATTTCTGCTACGATCCCCAACAGAACTCATCATGTAGACTTGGGACTTCAACTTCATTAGTAGTAGCTGTGGCAAATCTAGAGAGTCTCTGTTTGCGTCGGTGCAGGGGACCACCAACATCCCCTAACTTACTCTTTTCCTTTCTATTTTCTGATATTGCCTTATGACGTCAAAACCACAAGAAGATGAATAAAATTAGCTCTGCATAACTGGTTGATGCATGATACAGACGAACACTACTTTGATGTAAGGCAAGCGCAGGATAGGAGGATGGAATATATACAGAAAAGACAACGTTTCATATTCACACGTACAATAGGAGGATGGAATATGTATGAAAAAAAAGTAAGCGGAAGGCATTTCAACAAAATTAGAAGAAATGAAAGCTAGGCACCATATGAACATGCAACCAATATCACTCTATCAGGTAAAAAGTGTCTCGTCGTAAGAGCCATTTCAAGAAATTATAAGCAGTACAAGCTAGAAGACAATGCAAGATGCAACCTACATCATAGTCCCAAGTTAAATGTGTCTTATGGGTAACTGATCGTTGCAGGTATAAGTTGTAAGCTACGCAGATGCAATTCAACATAATCAGAAGCAATACAAACTAGACATCATACGGAAAACACAACCACGTATAATAGTTCCAAGTAAGAGCAAGCACCTGTGATGGTGGAGTAGGGGAGATGTGCTCATTTTCGGTGTCAAAACCGGTGGATCTTGGGTAGGGGGTCCCGAACTATGCGTCTAAGGCGAATGGTAATAGGAGGCAGGGGACACGATGTTTTACCCAGGTTCGGGCCCTCTTGATGGAGGTAAAACCCTACGTCCTGCTCGATTTATTCTTGACGATATGGGTATTACAAGAGTTGACCTACCACGAGATCGGAGAGGCTAAACCCTAGAAGCTAGCCTATGGTACGATTGTATGTTGTCCTACAGACTAAAACCCTCCGGTTTATATAGACACCGGAGGGGGCTAGGGTTACACAAGGTCGGTTACAAAGGAGGAGATGTACATATCCGTATTGCCTAGCTTGCCTTCCACGCCAAGTAGAGTCCCATCCGGACATGAGATGAAGTCTTCAATCTTGTATCTTCATAGTCCAACAGTCCGGCCAAAGGATATAGTCCGGCTGTCCGGAGACCCCCTGTCGGTGTCAAAACCGGGGTTTCTCGGGTAGGGGGTCCCGAACTGTGCGTCTAGGCTGGATGGTAACAGGAGGCAAGGGACACAAAGTTTTACCCAGGTACGGGCCCTCTCGATGGAGGTAAAACCCTACGTCCTGCTTGATTAATATTGATGATATGGGTAGTACAAGAGTAGATCTACCACAAGATCGAGGAGGCTAAACCCTAGAAGCTAGCCTATGGTATGATTGTTGATGTGTATGTTGTCCTACGGACTAAAACCCTCCGGTTTATATAGACACAGGAGAGGGTTAGGGTTACATAGAGTTGGTTACAATGGTAGGAGATCTGAACATCCGTATCGCCAAGCTTGCCTTCCACGCCAAGGAAAGTCCCTCCCGGATACGGGACGAAGTCTTCAATCTTGTATCTTCATAGTCCAGGAGTTCGGCTGAAGGTATAGTCCGGCCATCCGGACACCCCCTAATCCAGGACTCCCTCAGTAGCCCCTGAACCAGGCTTCAATGACGACGAGTCCGGCGCGCATATTGTCTTCGGCATTGCAAGGCGGGTTCCTCCTCCAAGTACTTCATAGAAGATTTTGAACACAAAGATAGTGTCCGGCTCTAAAAAATAAGTTTCCACATATTGCCATAGAGAGAATAATATTTACACAAATCTAATCTGCTGACGTATTCCGTAGTGTGACATCACACCATGGCCAAGCTTTTATTCAAACCGTTTTACTATTCCATCTCAGCGCGTTATGCGAGGCGGTTTCCTTGGCACGTCTTGTTAAAGTAGAGATCATGTCCCCTTATTTCGGGATTCTCATCAATACGGGCATGGGTAACCCAACCGCGCCATCGATTACGGCGCTTGGAGATAAGCGAGTTTTATCAGGCTGGTGGGGACATGTAGCCGCGTCCACCCATATAAGGGGATAAAGATCCACCTTTTCACCTACGCCTTCTTCCTCCTTCGCCTATCCATTCTTGCGCACTCGAGCTCCAGCGCCCAAGTCCGCACTCCTCACCTCGACCTTCTCCAGCCATGTCCGGAGCGGGAGGCAAGTGGATGGTTTCCTCCGTCACGGAGGGACATATCAAAAAGCTGAGGAAGGCCGGATACCTGTCAAACGACATCACGTACCGGCTCCCCGAAAAGGGGCAGCTCATCCCCACCCCTAGGCCCCATGAGAGGGTGGTGTTCCTCCCCCATTTCCTCCGCGGACTGGGTTTCCCTCTCCACCCATTTTTCCGGGGGCTCATGTTCTAATACGGCCTAGATTTCCACGATCTGGCCCCAAACTTCATCCTCAACATCTCGGCATTTATCGTCGTGTGCGAGGCCTTCCTCCGCATCCGCCCCCATTTCGGCCTATGGCTCAAGACTTTCAACGTCAAGCCAAAGGTGGTGCGCGGCAGGCAGGCGGAGTGCGGAGGCGCCATGGTGGGCAAGATGGCCAATGTCCTCTAGCTCGAGGGCTCCTTTGTGGAGACCCTGAAGGGGTGGCAATCGGGGTGGTTTTACATCACCGAGCCACGCGACGCTGAATGGGTCGCAACCCTCGAGTTCCGGTCCGGACCGCCAACGCGGCTCACGTCCTGGAAAGAGACAGGCTTATCGTGGGGTAACAAAGGAGAGCTGACCGGACTCCAAACATGCATAAAAACCCTGGTGGACAAGAAGCTCAAACTTGTCAACATAGTCCAGGTTATGCTCATCCGCTTGATCCTCCCGTGCCAACAACGGGCTTTCAACCTGTGGGAGTTTGACCCAGTGCGGCACCAAACTTTGAGCAGGCTCTTCGACACGACGTACGAAGATGCCTGGAAGGTGCTTTTCAAGGGCGTCGTGGCTCCCACATCCGGTATTGAGGATCGCGGATTCAGTGCGCAGCGTCACGCTCTTGCGGTAAGCTGTTTTTTCCTTTTACAGGGTATCAGTGTTTCGTAGTTTGACTCCATGCAGGATCTAAGCTCCCTTTCCTTTGACAGGATTGGCAGGTGACATCCAGACAGATCAACTGTCCGGCTCCTTTGCCCGAAGGCCCAGCGGATGCTCAATTGGCGAAGCTGCTGGTTCCGGCACCCTATGTGGTGCCGGAGAAGAAGGTCAAGAAGAAGGCCACGGGGACTCGAAAGAGTGCCCGCCGCCCAGAGGTGTCGGATTCATCATCCGATGAATCCAGGACGCACTCCTCCCATGAAGACGAGGAGGAGGAAGAAGAGACCCCTTCCCCTCTAGCGGGGGAAGGGAAGAAAAGGAAGGCCGCCCCAACTGGGGAGGCCGAAGGGTCCAAGAAGGGGAAAACCCTTCCTCCGGACTATTCCACCGACACCGATGTCGGCGGAGAGGAGTGGGCACCCAGGGCCCAGCCCCTGGCCAAATCGTAAGTATCCGGATACCAGAGTAATTCATAGTATTCGTTTATTGCACAGCTTTCCCTCACGTCGAATATGTTTATGCAGCCCACCCAAAGACCGGCTCGACGCGTCGTCGAGCGGCTCACTGGACTCGTCGAATGTGAACTCGCTTCCGACGGCCTCCTCCCCCCGCCCTACGGACGACACCGAAGTGTTATCCCAATAGGTTCCAAGCCGGGAGGAGGTGGTCCTGGAGGCGCCGCAAGGCGACCTCCCGGACTCCAGGAGTAAAGGGGATGAAACCCCCCAGGGCTCCAAGTCCGGCCCTAGGCCGGATACCGCTCCGGAACCTTCAAAGGTTCCAGAGTCCGGGGGGCAACCTCCTTCCAAGAGGAGCAAGCCCGCTGTGCCGGTGACCTCCGTCCAACCGGAGGCGCCGGACAATATGTTGGAGGCGCTCCAAGGCGCCTCCATCGACGAGGGGCACCGCACTATTATGAGTGCGGTGATCCAGAAGGTTCAGTCCGCCAAGAGCAGACTGACTGAAGCTTGTACTAGCCTTTTAACAGGCTTTGAGGTAAGTAAAGAATGTGTAAATAATATTACCGCATAGACAGTAGCAACTGATGCTCTGTTTGACATTCGGGAAGAAAAGCCGAATAGAGGATCAATTAAAATTCGCAGGAGTCTAACAAAAAGGAGTCAATATGCGTATGCAGGCTTCTCTGCTTGCGTCTGCCGCACTGACTGCAGAAATGGACACGCTAAAGCAGGACCTCGAGCGGTCTCAGCAAGAGCTCGGGCGTGCCAAGAAGCAGCTCGAGGACAATGAAGGTAAGACATACCTTGTTTAAATATATATATGAAAAAGGTGCAATTGCAAAAAATGACGGGACTATCATGGCTATTGTAGGGGCCACGTCTGAGGTGGCGACCCTTAAGCAAGCGCTGGACGAGGCCGAGAAGAGGGCGGCCATGGAGCGCACCGAGCAGGAGAAGTGTGAGGCCGAGGTTGGCAAGGTGCGGCAAGAGCTCCAGGCTCTCATGGAAAAACATGAGAGTTTGGAGCTTGACTCAAAGACGCGAGCGTCCGAGCTCGCGGTGGCTATTGAAAATGCCAAGTCTGCCAAGGGCGAATCCCAGAAGACCCTCCAGGAGTTGGATGAGGTGAAGAAGATAGCGGCGGGTAAGGCATTCTTTATGCAAAGCAAACACATAAGCATGAGTTACTTGTTACTTACCCGAATCCGGAGCTCTCCAGGAGCGTTCGCAGATCTTCCCCGGAGTGTATCTGATGCCGCCGCATTCTATCGAGCCGAGGAGGGCAGCTCGACGGAGAAGGTGTTCTAGTCTCAGTACGCTGAGGCCGGACACCCCGTACCCCTCAGCGACCAGCTGAAGCAGCTGGTCGAGATCCACAAGGCGGCCAGACAGGCCATGAGGGGCCTCATAGTTCGGCTGTGGCCTGGAGAGGCTCAGCCTGGGAGCTATTTCGGGCTGGTGCGGCGGCTGGTGGAGGCCTGTCCAAGGCTCGAAGTCATCAAGCGCTCCATCTGCATTGAAGGTGCCTGTAGGGCCCTTGCCCGTGCTAAGGTGCACTGGGGCAAGCTGGATGCTGAGAAGCTTGTGAAGGACGGGCCGCCGGCGGGGAAAGAGCATCGCAAGCCCGAAAATTATTATAAGGATGTTCTGAAGGGTGCCTGCCTTGTGGCGGATGAATGTTCTATGGATGTAATTTTTGAGTAAAACTCGATCGTTTTGTCCTGTGTGCTGAAAACTTGTTCATATGCGCTAAGCAATGCTGTTTGAATTTAAAATATTACCTTCTGTGTGGTTGTTTATCAATTCTGAGAGATGGCGAGTCGTCGGCTTCTGCCCCCGTGCCGCTAGTGCTGGGGTGTTCAGGGATAAACCTGAGCGCTCTTTTTCCCATGTTTGGGTCCTTCGAGGGAGGCGGTCAGCCCAACGAACAAGGCAATCGGACTATAATGCGTGAACACTCTCACTTAGCCATAGAATTCTATAATTTTAAATTTTGGCGAAGCCCCTGATATTCGGAAGACCGAGTTCGGGGCGCTATCCACGCCTTGGCCGGACAGAGCCGGCTCCTCGCCCTAAGCGGCATAAGTCGTTAAGGACTCGAAAAACCTCTCGAACAGCTACCAGCTCTCGCTTCATCATGACAGTTAGTTTTAGCTTTCTCCACTGAGGTGCTCAACCCAGCTCAACCGGGGCACAATCGCAGTGGTTCTCCTAGTGCTACCTTAGCCGATATAGCGGAACGTAAGGCACCAAAACATAGAGCCGGGCAAACCCAACTATTGACCCAAGACATGATTCGGAGCCGATGCATATAATGCTATAAGTTCGGGGTGCCGCACTTGTTAAAGTGTTCGGACGTCTCACACCATATTGAGGGGTGCTAAAGCCCCTGGTGTATTTTGGCCGTACCAAAGTGTACGGGTGCAACATGTCGTTAAAGAACATATGTAAATATAAAAAAGGTAATGCAAAAATAGACAAAAGCTATGCATTGTTTATTAAAGAGGGCTGCGATCAAAGCAGAACGATACAATTAATGCGATAAGCAAAAGGTTGGCCTATTTAACATGTCCACTCCAGGGGAAAGCTGCGGAATAATATGCGAAACAGTTATACTGCTCGTGATAGAGACCACGTGGGAGTTCCATAATGCGGCGTGGCTTGTCCGCTTCCCTGGTTCTTGCATCATTTGTGCGGCAATTGAACTTCCGAAAAGGCCTTCCGAAGAGTGGAGTCCTGAAAGTAAGAGAAAAATTTAAAAATCGGCAGCCCCTGGTATGGTTGAAGCCGTGTTTTGGGCGTGCCGTGATGGTGCCCCTCCCCCTGTGCCCATGGTATCTCTAGAGCGTACTTATGTACGCGAAGTACTGGCGTCGCCTTTTTGCGAGGGTTGGGGTTGGGGCCGCATTGCTACTCCTGCTCAGATCGTGCCAGGCGGTCTTGTTGTAGGTTACTCCGGGCGCGCTTGACGATGTCCGGTCGTTTAGTGGCCGGACTGGAGAACTGCCTGGAGAGGCTGCTTTGAACTTCTGCTGCAAGGGCCGCCATGTGCTCTTTCGTTCAAAGGGAGCGTTCGCTGTTTCCATTGACCGTAATTACTCCTCGAGGGCCTGGCATCTTGAGATTAAGGTATGCGTAATGCGGTACAGCATTGAACTTAGCGAATGCAGTTCGCCCGAGCAGTGCGTGATAGCCACTGCGAAACGGGACTATGTCGAAGATTAACTCCTCGCTTCGGAAATTATCCGGAGATCCGAAGACCACTTCAAGTGTGACTGAGCCTGTACAGTTGGCCTCTACACCTAGTATTACGCCTTTAAAGGTCGTTTTGGTGGGCTTAATCCTCGAGGGATCTATGCCCATTTTCTGCACTGTATCCTGGTAAAGCAGGTTCAGGCTGCTGCCGCCGTCCATAAGGACTCTAGTGAAATGAAATCCGTCAATAATTGGGTCTACAACCAATGCGGCAAATCTGCCATGACGGATGCTAGTGGGATGGTCCCATCGATCAAAGGTGATCGGGCAGGAGGACCATGGGTTGAACTTTGGGGCGACTGGCTCTACCGCATATACGTCCCTTAATGCGCGCTTCCGCTCCCTTTTGGGGACATGGGTTGCGTATATCATGTTCACCGTCCGCACTTGTGGGGGGAAACCCTTCTGTCCACTGTTGTTCGGTGGCCGGGGCTCCTCGTCGTCCTCGCTATGTAGCCCCTTGTCTTCATTTTCGGCGTTTAACTTGCCTGCCTGCTTGAACACCCAAAAATCCATGTTGGTGTGATTGGCTGGCTTTTCGGGGGTGCCATGTATCTGGCACGATCGGTCGAGTATTCGGTCCAAACTGGACGGGCCCCTAGGATTCCTTTTGAATGGTTTTTTCTGCTGACCGGATTTAGAGCCTCTGAATTCGGCATTGACTGTCGTATCCTCTGCATTTTCGCCGTTAATGCGGCGCTTCTGCTTGTTGCGACGCGACCTGCCACTACTGTCCCTGGTGTCCGAATTACCAGGGTTCTTGGTCATATTGTTGCTATGAGCAAGCCAGCTGTCTTCTCCCGTGCAAAAGCGGGTCATGAGTGTCGTGAGTGCTGACATAGATTTCGGCTTTTCCTGACCAAGGTGCCGGGCCAGCCACTCGTCACGGATATTGTGCTTGAAGGCTGCTAGGGCCTCGGCGTCCGGACAATCGACTATTTGATTTTTCTTTCTTAGGAACCATGTCCAGAATTGCCTGGCCGATTCCTCTGGCTGCTGAATTACGTGACTTAGGTCATCGGCGTCTGGGGGTCGCACGTAAGTGCCCTAGAAATTGTCGAGGAATGTGGCTTCCAGGTCCTCCCAACAGCTGATTGATCCTGTTGGCAAGCTGTTAAGCCAATGCCTGGCTGGTCCTTTAAGCTTGAGTGGGAGGTATTTGATGGCGTGGAAATCATCGCCGCGGGCCATGTGGATATGAAGGAGATAATCCTCGATCCATACCGCAGGATCTGTTGTGCCATCATATGATTCGATGTTTACGGGTTTCAAACCCTCGGGGATTTGACGATCCATTATTTCGTCTGTAAAGCAGAGTGGGTGTGCGGCGCCTCTATACTGGGCTATATCATGACGTAGCTCCAGTGAGCCTTGTCTACTGTGTTCGGCCCTGCCGAATTTGTGGCCGGCGTGACGGATGCCGTCTCGAGCCGTGGGGCGCCCACGCGATCCGTAGATCGATCTTGTTTGCCTTGCCTTGTCCTCCAACATGTCTCGTAGGTCCGGCGCATATTCCCGCGCCTTGGTACGGGGTGCGGCTTGAGTGGAGGGCCGAGAGGCCTCTCTGTCGCGGCCACGAGGTGGCCGGTCGGCCACATCAAGTGCTTCCTCCTCTAATTGGGGTAGCAACCTGCGCTTTGGGTAGCTCTTGGAGGGGCGTTCGAGTTTATGCTCTTCGGCCGCAAGGACTTCAGTCCATCAGTCGACTAGCAAATCTTGATCAGCTCTAATTTGTTGTTGTTTTTTCTTGAGGATTCTTGCCATGGCCATAAGCCTGCGCTGAAAACGCTTTTGCTCGACGGGATCCTCTAGCACGATGAATTCATCGTCGTCGAGGCTTGCCTCGTCTTCGGAGGGAAGCATATAATTATCGTCCTCGACCTCTCTGTCTATCGCTCTCTCATGAGGGCTGGTTTCTCCATCCTCCTGTGCTAAATCTTGCTGGAGGGGGTTTTCTTCGGTGCTTTCCGGAGTATTATTATCTCCCGTGCTGGAATCGCCGTGTTTGTTTTGGCGGGATTTTGAGCGGCGCCACTGACGCGGCGCTTAGGCTATTTCTTGGAGGGATCATTCTCCGCTGTTCCGTCGCCATCTCCCTCTTTTGGGGTGTCCACCATGTATATGTCATACGACGAGGTGGCTTTCCAGGGCCTAATAGGTGCTGGTTCTTCATCATCTCCTTCATCGGCGTCCATATCGTCGATGTCTTCGGAGTCGAAGTCGAGCATGTCGGTTAAGTCGTCGACAGTGGCTACAAAGTGGGTGGTGGGTGGGCTTTGAATTTCTTCATCGTCCGAATCCCAACCCTGCTGGCCATAGTCCGGCCAGGGCTCTCCTGATAAAGAGAGAGACTTCAGTGACTTCAGAATATCGCCAAAAGGCGAGTGCTGAAAGATGTCCGCGGCAGTAAACTCCATGATCGGCGCCCAATCGAATTCGGTCGGCCGGGGCGCGGAGGGTTCGGAGTCCGAAAAGGAGTCCGGCTCCTTGGAGTCATGAGTCTCGCGGAGTGCGGGGCTGGTGTTCGGCTCAATCGCTGTTGGGATCGCAGCCCCCAAGGCGGCGTCCAACTGCCCATCCTCGATCGGCGCAGTTGGCTCCGAATTAAGGATCGGAGCCGATGCGGGTGCGGCCTCCAGGGCACTGTTCGGTGGCAAAGCTAGATCATGCTCGTCGGGACAGTGTAGCGCGCTTGGTAGTGGCTCGAATCCGTCGAGGATCGAGTCCCCGCGGATGTCAGCCGTGTAGTTTAAACTTCCAAATCTGACCTGACGGCCAGGGGCGTAGCTTTCGATCTGCTCCAGGTGGCCAAGTGAATTGGCCCGCCGTGCGAAGCCGCCGAAGACGAAGATCTGTCCGGGGAGGAAGGTCTCACCCTGGACTGCATCGCTATCGATGATCATAGGAGCCATCGAGCCTGACGGCGACGACACAGAGGAACTCTCAATGAAAGCACCAATGTCGGTGTCAAAACCGGCGGATCTCGGGTAGGGGGTCCCGAACTGTGCGTCTAGGCTGGATGGTAACAGGAGGCAAGGGACACGAAGTTTTACCCAGGTTCGGGCCCTCTCGATGGAGGTAAAACCCTACGTCCTTCTTGATTAATATTGATGATATGGGTAGTACCGTAGTACAAGAGTAGACCTACCATGAGATCGAGGAGGCTAAACCCTAGAAGCTAGCCTATGGTATGATTGTTGATGTGTATGTTGTCCTACGGACTAAAACCCTCTGGTTTATATAGACACCGGAGATGGTTAGGGTTACATAGAATCAGTTACAATGGTAGGAGATCTGAACATCCGTATCGCCAAGCTTGCCTTCCATGCCAAGGAAAGTCCCTCCCGGATACGGGATGAAGTCTTCAATCTTGTATCTTCATAGTCCAGGAGTCCGGCTGAAGGTATAGTCCGGCCATTCGGACACCCCCTAATCCAGGACTCCCTCACCCCCTAATCTAGGACTCCCTCAGTAGCCCCCGAACCAGGCTTCAATGACGATGAGTCTGGCGCGCAGTATTGTCTTCGGCATTGCAAGGCAGGTTCTTCTCCAATTTCCAAGTGTTTGTAAGCAGTGTCCGGTCCCATAAATGTTCGGACCTCTTGGCTTCTGTGCCCAATAAGGGCTATCTCCCACGCGTCGAATGAATACGAGGCGCTAGGGCATTTTTACGTTCGCCCCCCTAGCCAGATAAATGAATTTTCTATTAAAGGGACGGGGATTCTTAGATCCGATCCATACCATCCTCCCCCAGCGAGAATCCATCAGAGCGCGTTTCGGAAAGATCCATTCCAGCATGGCCGACCTCCGCAGCTCCTCCTCCCGCCCACGTAGCCCTAAGCCCAGTGATTGGGAGAGGTGTTCAGTCCCGCACAGTCGATTAGTCGAACTGCAGACTAAGGGATTTCTCCCTCCAGCGTATATGGTGCCCGTTCGAGTCGGGCTTGCCACCTACAATGGCGGGGAGCAAGCGGAGAGCTTTCCCGGTCCCTCTATGGGGGAATGGGTTTGCCTTGTTCCTTATTTACTAAGGGGACTCGGATTTCCAATTCATCCATTTCTCCGTGGGCTCCTGGAGTTCTACGGCCTCCAATTACACAATCTCACCCCTGCCTCCATTCTACATATCGCCGGCTATGTTGCTCTCTGCGAGTTGTTCCTGCGAGGCTCACTTCGAGCTGTGGAAAAGGCTGTTTTGCTTCGTCCCTCGCACACAGAGGGAATCACTTTATCAAGTGGGCGGAGCCGAAATATGGCGCATCACCGATACCGGATACCTGTCCGGTACCCCGAAGAAGCCGTCCGAAGACTAGCCTTCAGAATGGTTTTATATGGAGGACGTTCCCCTTCAGGACCCTGTTCGGCGGGGTCTTCCTAAGTTCAACAATGCTCCTTTGAAGAAGCGCCGAAGTTGGCGCCCACGGAGCCCCCAGGTGGAAGACAACAGGGAAGTCCTCTACCTGATGAACCGGATGAAAGCACTGGCTCAATCAGGATTGACAATAATCGAAGTTATGTCAATTTGCATAATGCGGGGAGTGCAGCCGCTTCAATATCGTGGGCACCCCTTGTGGTGTTATAACGGGGCGGATGACACCACCCACTGCGGGCGTAAGGGTCCGGACAATGTTGCCGCTCTAGCGAAAATTATGACCGAACTATTCAAGGGTGAGGAAGAGGAGTTCACCCGCATCAAGCCACGGGATGGATTATCCATGTACAATCCTCCAAGCTGGGTAAGTTATATTTCCCCGCTCCCATTTTTCCGCATTCTTTGTCGTAAGTATTCACCTTGCCACATTGCGGCAGGAACTGTGTCGGGGGTTGGGTGTGACATATGCCAAAGGATGGCTTATCATGGTGGGAGCGAGTAGAACATCGCCGGTGCCTGGAAACGGGATAAGGCGAAGGCATGCACGCCGGCGAATCTTACCCACCTTCGGGGCTCTCCGTGGAGATAACACCCCTACTGCTGCTCTACGGGATCTCCGCATGATCACTATGGCAAAGTGTGTACACGATTGCTCCTTGAGCTATTTCCCGGAGGTAGGAGAAGGCTAGGCTAGCTCTCTCCTTCCTCTATGATCTGGTCTAGTGCTAATGGATTCCAACCCTTTGCATGGGTGCCCTGGGGGGTTTATATAGGCCTACCCCCCAGGGGTACAATGGTAATCCGGCTAGACGCGGGCCCAGCTGTCAGTCTCTTTGGCCGTCGTCTTATCCGCCGACTCCTGGGGCCCGCCGACTGGCTCGGTATGGAGCTGACAGGCCGCGTCCGCCGCGGGCGGGTCTTTCCGGCTGCAGATTATTGTAGCTGTGCTTCTAATGACGCGGGCTCGGTCATGGGGTCATGGCAACAGCTCCGCCGTCTGGCGGGCGATCACTATTGCCACTCCCTATCGCGTCTGGTTAATGGCGTGTGGGGCCCGTGGGAGGGGGCGGCTGACTCCTGGGGGCCGACTCCCAACTGGGCCGACTGGTAACGCTCTCGCCATCTTTCGTATGCCCACCGACTGCTGGGACCCGTCGTCCCTGGGCCATACCAGCAGGCCGTCATGGGCACAGGACTCCACCCACTAGGGCTGACGTCAGGGCCGGCATGGCAACAGTGTTGCGCCGGGCGGAGATCTCCGCGGGTACGGCATACTGTGGCCACGCCTGCCCTTGGAAAAGGGTGGGAGTGGACCTTACTGTGGCCACTCCCCGTCTCGTCCCTCTTTATGAGGGCATGGGGGCTGTTGGCGTCGCGGGCCGACCCCCCATGGCCGGCTTCTCTGGAAGTCACCAGTCAGGACTCGGCTTATCCTGAAGTCGTCCCCAAGACTCGGCCGCGAGTGGGCAGTCGGCCGCCTCGCCGCCGACTCTCAGAAGGCGGCTCTTTGTTCTGGGGTCTTGAGGGGCGCAGCCTGCCCCGATGTCTTGAAAGGTTCTGAGCCTGGCTTAGCCTACCCGTGGCCCATTACTCCGACAAACTGCGAAAAGCCATAAAGGAGGTCAGCAGACCTTCTCCACAACCAGAGGACCCTGACCGGGCAATCGACTTCGGACTTGAAGAAGATTCGGTTATCTCCGTGGAGCTGATAGACCGGCAGTTCTATCAGTTAAGCTGCGACGATGCCATGGTGGCCATTACGGCCAACTATCCTGGACTGCTCCCTGCATCGCAAGTAAGAAAAACCAAAAAATCCTAACTCCAAAAACTAGGATCCCCTTTTAAACACTTCACCCACCATATACACATGGCATTTTTTACAGGGAAGGCATTCGGGACGCCCGGCCGAACCCGCAGCAACTCGCCAACCAGAGGCACCGAGGCCAGGTAGGCCAAAAAGGAAGGCGGTCAGGACGGAGACGCCGGCGCAAAGGTATAAAAACCCTGCTCCTTGGTTGTCGTCTTTCTCAAAATGTAATGACACCCGTGTTTCTTTAATAGAAAAAACGCTCGCCGGAATATGTCTGGCGATGTTGCCGATCACGCCTCCACCAGTCGGGCGCCAGGACCGGACATAGAGGCGGAAGCCGATATGGGGAAGACGCGGGATAATCCCCCTACAGAGGATGTGGATAGATTATCCGCTACTAACTCAGAAGTGGAACGTGCCATGAATCATAGGCGCCGCCAGGCCGTACTCCGCGACGCTTGTTTCTCACCAGAGGCATTTGATGCCTTTAATTCCGGAGAGGCGTACCTCCGTGCTGCTCAAGATGGTCTAGCCAGAGCCACGGATCAGTATGTAAAGGATGTACGGGTGAGTGAATCTGGTGATTTATATGTATCAGTAGCTCCTGAGACTTGAAACAGTTAGCAGAACTGATTTAAGGATCATCTATATTATATAGGTACTTATAGAGAAGAATACTAGGCTATCACAGGGGCTGGAGGAATGCAAGACCCAACTGCGGGCTGCTGTGGCCGCATTGCAGGAACCAAAAAAGTCACCTGCTGGTAACATTTACTTTAAAGAATGATGGTTACCATATAACATGCGGCATGGCTGCAGATCTAACAACAGATGTTGCAGATGAATCCGGAGAGAATCCGGAGGTCCAGCATGTTATGTGATAGCTAGAGGCTGGCAAACGCATGCTGACTGAAGTTAGGCGGGAGAAAAACAATCTCCAAGACGCCAATGTCAAGCTGAGCATGGAACTAAAAGACGTCCGAGCCCAGCTTGCAGACTCCGAGAAGGAGAAAAAGCGGCTTCGGCACGGCATTTTCAGTAAGTGCTTGAACGAATCCTTTTAAAGGAGTTCGACGAAGAGGCCGACTAACAGCGTTATGTCTATAGGTATGCTGATGGGTCGTCCCGCGGAGGAGATGCCCGGGTCTGTGGGTGATCTTCTGTCCGAGCTGTCACATCTGCACGAACAAGTTCGGCAGGTGATGCAGGGTGTTGCCCAGGCCTTGTGGTCGTCCGTCTCCCTGCCAGAGGGCATTGCAGAGCTTGCGGGGAAGCTTAAGGGAGCACGGCGTCGCTTCCGATTATGGAAGATATCAGCTTGCCGACAGGGTGCCAGAGAAGCCTGGGCCATGGTGAAGACGCGGTATACCAAGGCAGACCCAAATCACATGGTCGAGGTCGGACCTGTGGGGCCTGACGGAAAAGAGATCCCCGTGATCTTAGTTTGTGGGCAAGTAGAATTAGCCGCAAAGTATTCCCAACAGGATTGTAAGCTAGACCGCCTGTTGGATGGTATAGAAGAGGAATTTAGTTAGTCTACATGACTATGTAATTAAAGTGACATGTATAATGCCTTCTAGCCGGATTGTAGATCATTTATCATTGCGGACCTTTTCGCTTCAACCTCCGGGCCCAATAGTCCGGAGTGTATCCGAATACCCGCTCAGTTATATAAGAACCGGGGTATGCGTGGAGACCAGACGTAGGGGTCATTAGTGCTTTATCAGACAAGTGCCCAACTAGTTATGTTATATTACATGGGTAGTAAGAAACATCTTCCAGGGAGAATAGTTCCGTTAAGGGTTCCTTTCCCTGGGTAAGCATGCCCTAAAGTGCATGTCCGGACTGCGATAGGAAACGCAAGAAAAACATCTGGGGGCAGATATGGACAATAAATAAAAATCATCTTTTGTTCACTGGCCGAATATTCCCTTAAGAACGCTAGCTTTCGGCTTCACCCAGTCTGAGGTACACATCCGGCTGACCCGACAGTAACAATCACAGAGGTGCTCCCCTTATGCCCTAGCCGAATGAACGGGAACGTAGGGCATAAATACAAGAACCAGGCAACCTAGCTTGGCCAAAACTTAAGTCATATCGATGCATATAATGGTGAAAAAAGGTACATGCGGAAGTATAACACATGTGCGGGGCATGAGGCCCAGATAAATAATTTAAGCTTCTGTGAAAGAAGCCCCCAGGTATGAAGAGTGCAGCTAGCGCATGTGTAATGTGCAAGCGAGGCACAAGGTGACCCTTGAAGGCCTAGAGAAATAATAAAAGAAAGAAAGAGAACAAGACAGATAATGTATATGCAGAAAATGGACAAAGGGAGGGGACTAACATAGAGTCCGGTGCTAGGCGTAGAATCTTCGGAGCCTGGCCGCGTTCCATGGGTTCGGCTCGAGTCGACTAGTCGATGCATCCCGTAGTCTGTATGCTCCGCCGGTCAGAACTTGGTCAATAATGAAGGGACCTTCCCATTTGGGCTCGAGCTTGCTCTTTTTCTTATCCGGCAGGCGTAGAACTAGTTCGCCAACGTTATAAGTTTTGGCCCGTACTTCTCTGCTTTGGTATCTGCGAGCATGTTGCTGATAAAATGCGGAACGGGCTTTGGCTACGTCGCGCTCCACCTCCAGGGTGTCCAAACTGTCCTGCCGATCGAGCTCGGCTTCTTTTTCTTCATACATGCGCACTCGAGGTGAGTCATGAATTATGTCACAGGGCAAGACTGCCTCTGCGTCATACACCATAAAGAAGGGTGTATATCCGGTACTACGATTCGGCGTGGTCCGCAGCCCCCAGAGTACGGAGTCGAGATCCTCTACCCAGTGTGTGTTAGACTCCGTTAAGGAGCGCACTAATCTGGGTTTAATGCCGCTCATTATAAGACCGTTGGCTCGCTCGACTTGACCGTTGGTTTGTGGGTGATAGACTGAAGCATAATCGAGCTTGATGCCCATTTTGCTGCACTAGAGTTTTACCTCGTCGGCCATGAAGTTCGTGCCATTATCAGTGATGATGCTGTGGGGGACGCCATAAGGGTGTACAACCCCGGATATAAAGTCTATCACTGGTTCGGATTCGGCTATTTTAATAGGTTTGGCCTCTATCCATTTGGTGAATTTATCCACCATGACCAATAAGTATTTTTTTCTTGTGGGTTCCCCCTTTAAGGGGTCCAACCATGTCAAGCCCCCAGACCACAAAGGGCCATGTAATGGGGATTGTTTAGAGGGAGGTGGGTGGTATGTGGCTTTGATTTGCAAAGAGCTGGCAACCGGCGCAGCGTTGGACCAAGTCATGTGCATCTGCCCGGGCCGTTGGCCAATAGAATCCTGTACGGAAGGCCTTGCTTACAAGAGCCCGGGCTGCGGCGTGATGACCGCCGAGTCCGGCGTGAATTTATGCCAAAAGATTTCGCCCTTCCTCTTCGGAGATGCACCTTTGGAGGACCCCAGTAGTGCTTTTTTGTACAATTCTCCCTCATGGACCCTGTAGGCCTTGGATCGCCGCACTATGCAGCATGCCTCATTTTGGTCCTCCGGAAGTTCCTGTCTAGTTAGGTAGGCCAGGAATTGTTCTGTCCACGGGGCAATAATGGCCATTATTTCATGGGCTGAAGGTGTTATTTCGGTGGCGGAGCCTCCGATTGTGTCAGAGAGTTCGGTATCGGGTATTTTGGCCGAGTTCGGACTATTGTTACCGGTGTGCCCTTCCCATAATATGGATGGCTTGAACAGCCTTTCCAAAAATATGTTGGGGGACCGCATCATGTTTTGCGCCCATGCGGGCGAGGATATCCGCTGCCTGATTGTTTTCCCGAGCCACATGGTGAAATTCGAGCCCCTCGAACAGAGCTGACATTTTTAGGACGGCGTTTCGATAGGCCGCCATTTTCAGATCCTTGGCATCAAAGTCTCCATTTATTTGGGATATTGCGAGGTTTGAATCCCCACGCACTTCCAGGCGTTGAATGCCCATGGAGACTGCCATCCGTTGACCATGCAACAGAGCTTCGTATTCGGCTACATTGTTGGAGTCTGTATACAATATTTGCAATACGTACTGAACGGTGTCTCCGGTTGGGGACGTCATGTTACGCCCTCGATGCGGCTATATCTCCCACATATCGAAGCATGACTTAGAGGCATAACCGCATTGAAAGCAATGTCACAAGTGAGGTAATCTTCACACAACCCATGTAATACATAAGGGAAAGGGATACATAGTTGGCTTACAATTGCCACTTCACACAATTACATGAATAAAGCATTACATCATCCAGATACAATCAAGGTCCGACTACGAAACCAAAATAAAAGAAGACTACCCCAAAAGCTACACAGATCCCCGATCGACCCCAACTGGGCTCCACTACTGATCAACTAGAACGAAACAACATAAAGGATAAGATCTTCAACGAGCTCCTCCTTGAGCTTGGTTGCATCACCTGCTCGGTTTCATCAGCACCTGCAAACTGGTTTTGAAAGTATCTGTGAGTCACGGGGACTCAACAATCTCACACCCTCGCGATCAAGACTATTTAAGCTTATAGGAAGGGTAAAAGGTATGAGGTGGAGCTGCAGCAAGCGACTAGCATATATGGTGGCTAACATACGCAAAAGAGAGCGAGAAGAGAAGGAAAAAAGCACGATCGAACAACTATGATCAAGAAGTGATCCTAGAACAACCTACGTCAAGCATAACTCCAACACCGTGTTCACTTCCCGGACTCCGCCGGAAAGAGACCATCACGGTTACACACGCGGTTGATGCATTTTAATTATGATAAACTTCAAGTTTTCTACAACCGGACATTAACAAATTCCCATCTGCCCATAACCGCAGGCACGGCTTTCAAAAGTTCAAATCCCTGCAGGGTGTCCCAACTTAGCCCATCACAAGCGCTCACGGTCAACGAAGGATATTCCTTCTAGCGGGAAGACCCGATCAGACTCGGAATCCCGGTTACAAGACATCCTCGACAATGGTAAAACAAGTCTAGCAACACCGCCCGAATGTGCCGACAAATCCCGATAGGAGCTACACATATCTCGTTCTCACGGCACACTCAAAAGAGACTAGCTACGAGTAAAACCAACCCTCAAGTTTCCCCGAGGTGGCCCCGCAGGCAGCTCAGTTTGGACCAACACTCAGAGGAGCACTGGCCCGGGGGGGTTAAAATAAAGATGACCCTTCGGCAGGCCTACCCAAGGGAAAGAAAAGGCTAGGTGGCGAATGGTAAAACCAATGTTGGGCATTGCTGGAGGAGTTTTATTCAAGGCGAACTGTCAAGGGGTTCCCATTATAACCCAACCGCGTAAGGAACGCAAAATCCGGGAACATAACACCGATATGACAGAAACTAGGGCGGCAAGAGTGGAACAAAACACCAGGCATAAGGCCGAGCCTTCCACCCTTTACCAAGTATATAGATGCATTAATTAAATAATATATATTGTGATATCCCAACAAGTAAACATGTTCCAACAAGGAACAACATCTCCATGTTCCAACAAGGAACAAACTTCAATCTTCACCTGCAACTAACAACGCTATAAGAGGGGTTGAGCAAAGTGGTAACATAGCCAAACAACGGTTTGCTAGGACAAGGTGGGTTAGAGGCTTGGCTTAACAATATGGGAGGCATGATAAGCAAGTGGTAGGTATCGCAGCATAGGCATAGCAAAAGAGCGAGCGTTTAGCAAGCAAAGATAGAAGTGATTTCGAGGGTATGGTCATCTTGCCTGAAATCCCGCAAGGAAGAAGAACAAATCCATGAAGATGACAAACGGACGTAGACGAACGGGTCCTCACAAACGCGACGATAATGGAACCGCCCGAAGAAGCAACACCGGAAAGAAGCACACAACATAGTAAAGAACCAACACATGAACATGGTAAATGCGGGATGCGGTATGCGATGCATATGCATGATTTGCAAAGGAATGATTGAACCTGGACTCAACTTGGAAATCCAAGAGTGCCACTGGAAAGGTGAGGTGATTTCGGTTGAAATCGATGTAAAGATCACCGGAATCGGATGCACGGTTTGGAAATGGCAAGCAAAACAAATATGGCACCGGTCTGCGATAATCAGCAAGTAGCCATCTAAATGCAACAAGATAAATATGCTACAGCACTCAAACATGGCAACAAAATACATGGCAGGGATCCTCTCAAGAAGCTTAACAAAAGATGAACACTGAGCTATGGATAAATCACTCATTAACAGGTTCAAACAAGCATGGAAAAAGTGCAAATGATAACAGGTTTCAGACTTAGTGAAATTAACACAAGTCTGGGATTTATCATCAGGAACCACACTTTAGAGCATGAAAACTACATGCTACAGGAACTTAACATGGCAAAGCAATGCATGGCATGAAGCTACTCAAAGCACTTAACAAAAGTCCCTTAGTGACCTTGAGCCAAAAGGGGTCAGAAGATACAATTGCAAGCATGTGAACATGGCAAAAACATAAACAGATCTCAGACTTGGTGAAAAACTGGAGCATGCAAAACAGTTAACGAGTAGGCATGTTTACGAGCTCGATGCACTCACTACAGAGCATGGCATGACAAACTAAGCATACACCCATCAAGAAGACATGTCATAGGAGCTAGACATGGCAAGAACAACAACATAGCATGCACGGATCAATAGCAACATCCTCAGCAAAATCGCTAATCATGTCAACAATCTGCTAGGATTCACAAAATAGCAAAAGTAGAGCTTTATTGACTCAAGCTAGGGTGCTCCATAAATGCAAACAAAGACATGTATGGATAGAGCACCACAATATTAACAAAACATCCTTACTGAGCATCCTCAAAAGAGGCATGGATCACTAGTAAACAACATGAACATATGGCATACCGACAAAAAACAGAACAAGGACTTCGTGAAAAACTAAGTCCCTGAAATCAGCATTACCGATTGCACTACTTTGCAAGCTTGTGCTAGTCACCACAAATATCACAAAAATACATGGTAAGCACCACTGTAAAGAAGGCATGGCATATAACAAAATACATGTAAACCTCAGGATCATAGCATGCACACATTAAACATGGCAAAAATGACAAAATGCCATTTGTTGAAACAGGTCCGACAAATTACTCACATAGCCCTCTTCCAACAGCATTTCGGGCGTCAAGATGAGCTCAAATGAAAATGATGTAATGATATGCAATGATGTACTCGTCGAGGCAAACATTTTGATATGATACACACTCAAAACGGAGCCACGGATGATGAGTAATGATGCGATGAAAATGCCAAAAAAATACTGGGGAAAAAGGACTCAGACGAATTTTACCCTGCAGATCTGGATCTAGGGCAATGGAGCACGCATCCCGAGGTCAACTCCGGCGAGGGAGGGGTCTTCTCCGGCGAGGACGGCCATGGAGGGGTCGGCGAGGAGCGGATCCGGGCGCTCATGCCCGGATCTAGCCGCGGGCGGGGCCTGGGGGGAGCTGCAGGGCCGGCAGCGACCATGGCGCGGCGGCGAGCGACGAGGTGAGGCAGCACCGGTGCAGGTCATCGTGGCTGGCGGCTGCGGCGGCTGGTGACCTCGGGCGCGGGGCAAAGGAAGGTGAGGCCGCGCGGGCGTGGCGAGGATGAGGCGCGGGCCAGGCCGGCCGTTGTGCACGGGAACCGAGGTCGGCGACCGGCGGGATGTGGTGGAGGCAGCCAACGCCGGCGAGGGTGGCGGCGGAGCACGGCCGGCGGAGCACTCCGGCGAGCCAGGCGCAGGCGATGGCGCTCTCGGGCGGCGGTGGGTGGAACCGGGCTCGCGCGGGTCCACGATGGGCCTGGCGGGCCGCGGCGGCGGCGGGATGGCGGCGGCCACGTGGCGATCCCGGATTCACTGAGGGGCGGTGCGGACATGTCCGGTGCGGTGGAGAAGTGTCCGCTAGCGCGAGGGGAGGAGTTTTAGGGTTTGACTGCGCGGAAATTTCGGAGGAGAGCACATATATATAGGTAGAGGGAGCTAGGAGAGTCCAAATGAGGTGCGGTTTGCAGCCACGCGATCGTGATCGAATGCTCTAGATGATGGAGAGGGTTTAGGTGGGTTTTGGGCCAAATTGGAAGGGTGTTGGGCTGCAACGCACACGAGGCTTTTTCGGTCCCTCGGTTAATCGTTGGAGTATCAAACGAAGTCCAAATGGCACGAAACTTGGCAGGCGGTCTACCGGTAGTAAACCAAGGTCGCATGGCAAGTCTTGGTCCAATCCGAAAATGTTTAACACCCACACACGAAAAGAGGTAGAAGGGGACACCGGGTGACATAGGAGCGCCGGATTGCAAAACGGACAACGGGGAAAATGCTCGGATGCATGAGACGAAGATGTATGCAAATGAAATGCACATGATGACATGATATGCAATGCATGACACGCAAGCAATGACAAGGCAACAACAGTGAATAACTGGAGGACACCTGGCACATCGGTCTCGGGGCGTTACACGTCAGGATGACGCCAACCCCTAGACCAGCCAGCATTTTAGAACCGTCGAAGTGCATGATCCAATTGGAGTATGCACCGTACTCTTTAGGGAGTTCGGCCTCTGTCCATTCAGCGACGAAGTCGGCCAATACTTGCGACTTAATGGCTCATCGAAGTATGTATGTTATGTCGAACGGGAGGAGCTCAATGGCCCATTTGGCAATCCAGCCCGTAGCGTCGCGGTTGTTTATAATATCATTAAGTGGCACTTCCGAGGCTACTGTAATTCGAACACTCTTGAAAGTAGTGTCGCAGCTTCCGCGATGCCATGAATACCACATATGCTATCTTTTGGTAATGCGGGTACCATGATTTGCATGGAGTGAGGATAGTGGATACATAGTATACCGGCTTCTGAAGAGGGAATTTATGTCCGTCCGCTTCTCGTTCGACAACGAGCACCGCGCTTACAACTTGATGAGTTGCTGCAATGTACAACAGCATTGGTTCGCCGATGTTTGGCACGGCCAGGATTGGGTTGGTTGCCAAGATGGCCTTTATTTCTTCCAATCCGGCTGTGGCTGCGTCCGTCCACTCGAAGTGTTCGGTGCGCCGAAGGAGGCGATAAAGGGGTAAAGCCTTTTCTCCTAAGCGGGAGATAAAGCGGCTTAGAGCCGCCACGCATCCAATTAACTTCTGGATTTGTTTGAGGTCTGTTGGGGTAGCCAACTGTGACAAAGCTCGGATTTTGGCCGGATTAGCTTCAATACCTCTACTGGAGACAATGAAACCCAGGAGCTTTCCGGCTGGTATGCCGAAAACGCATTTTTCCGGATTGAGCTTGATGTCGTATGTTCAGAGGTTGTCAAATGTGAGCCTCAAGTCATCTATCAAAGAGTCGGCGTGTTTGGTTTTGACGACCACATCATCTACGTATGCCTCTATTATTTTGCTGATTTGTTTCTCCAGACATGTCTGAATCATGCGCTGATATGTTGCGCCGGTGTTTTTGAGCCCAAAAGGCATTGTGTTAAAACAAAAGGGACCGTATGGTATGATGAATGCCGTTGTGGCTTGGTCAGACTCCGCCATCTTGATTTGGTGGTAACCGGAGTATGCGTCAAGGAAACACAATGACTCGTGTCCTGTGGTAGCATCAATGATTTGATCTATGCATGGGAGGGGGAAGGGATCCTTTGGGCAAGCTTTATTGAGGTCTTTGAAATCGACACAAAGGCGCCAGGATTTGTCCTTCTTTGGTACCATCACCAGGTTTGCTAGCCAGTCTGGGTGTTTTATTTCTCTGATGAATCCGGCCTCCAATAACTTGGCTAGTTCCTCTCCCATGGCCTGTCTCATAGGTTCGGAGAAACACCGAAGAGCTTGCTTGACCGGCTTGAATCCCTTTAAGATATTGAGGCTATGCTTGGCCAGCCTGCGTGGGATTCCTGGCATGTCTGAGGGATGCCAGGCGAATATGTCCCAGTTATCGCGTAGGAACTCTCGTAGTGCGGCGTCCACGGCAGGGTTTAACTGTGCCGCGATGGAGGCTATTTTTGTAGGGTCCGTTGGGTGGACTTGGAATTTGACTATTTCATCTGCTAGTTTAAAAGAGGTGGACTTGGATCTCTTGTCGAGTATCACGTCGTCCCTGTCCACTATGGAGCGTAGCATGGTTAATTCCTCGGCCAAGAGGGCTTCGGATAATGCCTCGAGGGCCAGTGCGGCTATTTTGTTTTCGGCGTGGAGTGCTATGTCCGGATCACTGGCGAGAGTGATGATTCCGTTGGGCCCGGGCATTTTGAGCTTCATGTACCCATAATGGGGTACGGCTTGGAAGATTGTGAACGCCTCCCGTCCTAAAAGAGCGTGATAACCACTGCTGAACGGGGCCACTTGGAATGTAATTTCTTCGGACATGTAATTATCCGGCGTGCCGAATACCACATCTAGTGTGATTTTCCTAGCACAGCGTGCTTCCCGACTGGGGATGATTCCTCTAAAGGTTGTGCTACTTTGCTCAATGCGGTTCCAGTCTATTTCCATCTTTTGAAGAGTTTCCTCATAGATGAGGTTTAATCCGCTGCCGCCATCCATGAGTACTTTGGTGAGTCGAAAGCCGTCCACAATTGGACTGAGGACCAGTGCGGCTGGTGCTCGGGCTGTTCGGAATTTAGGTTCGTCACTGGCATTGAAGGTAGTAGCTGTGTCACTCCATGGATTTATTGCTGCTACGTGGCAGATTTCGGCATGCTGCGGAGTGTTCGCTTGCGCCTATTATTTGACGTGAAGGTCTCAAAGACTGTTAACACCATATTGTTATCCACGGGATGGTGCTCTGTGGTAGTTGGGAGAAGAAGATCCTCACCACTTTTGGCCACCTGCCGGAGTATCCAACAGGCTCTAAGGTTGTGCGTTGGTATTGTATCCGCTGTACTATGAATTTTGCAGGGTCTGTTGAGCCATCCCTCCAGTACGGTTCCATGCCCTGTAGAGGGTTTTTGCTTTTTGGTAGTTGACCCGGGTGTATTGTGATAATGCACCCTTTTATTTCGGACTAGGTTTGTATTCAGGGCCGGATTATCCCAAAAGTTTGTTTCGGTTTACCAGGCACTTTCCATCGCATAGTACTTCTGTACTATGGACGCCAAGTCAGCGAAGCGTGTTATCTCACGGTGATTTATGGCGTTAAGGATTCCCTTGTCCGTGCAATTATTGCAAAAAATAGGATTGCGTCTTCCTCGCGACAGTCCTTAACCTTGTTCATCGCAAGGAGGAATCTGGCCCAATAGTGATGTACTGTTTCCTGGGGCTCTTGCCTGATGTGGGAAAGATCGCTTATGTTTGGGTGGATGGGTGGAATTGAATCCGAACCCTTACCCGATCTGGGATCCAGGGGCCGAGGAGTTTCCAATTTTGGAAGTTCCGGTTCTAGGGTGTTACCCGATAATCCTGGCCCGCTGCCTGACTCTAAGTTCAGGGATTGGATGTTTTCCTCCCATGAACGGGCGTCCGGCTCGGAGAGCTCGGGAGTCCGGACATAGTTGGTCCTCAAGATAGAGGAAAGGTCGCCGCATTGTTCCTCCAACACTGCAATATGATGGGTGAACGGTGGAGAGTTAATCTCCCTTTGATCGGGTTTAAGCCTAATCCGATCATAGTCCGTAGCGACTCCCAAGGCGGCGATGCGATCCAAGAGCTCGTTTAAGGAGGCGAGCTCCATTGGATCCATCTGTTCGGCGAGTGCCGATTTGACGTGGAGGCTGTTTTTGATGACCCGAGAAGTCATCGCCGGCGCGGCGGCCGAACAAGCGGTCATGATGAAACCGCCTAGCCAGAGAGTTTGGCCGACAGCCAAAGCTCCCCCAACAGTAGTACCGTCTTTAAAGACGAGACGAGACATCCTTCCTTCTGGCGATGGCACAGAGGAACTCTCAATGAAAGCACCAATGTCGGTGTCAAAACCGGCGGATCTTGGGTAGGGGGTCCCAAACTGTGTGTCTAAGGCGGATGGTAACAGGAGGCAGGGGACACGATGTTTTACCCAGGTTCGGGCCCTCTTGATGGAGGTAAAACCCTACGTCCTGCTCGATTTATTCTTGATGATATGGGTATTACAAGAGTTGATCTACCACGAGATCGGAGAGGCTAAACCCTAGAAGCTAGCCTATGGTATGATTGTATGTTGTCCTACGGACTAAAACCCTCCGGTTTATATAGACACCGGAGGGGGCTAGGGTTACACAAGGTCGGTTACAAAGGAGGAGATGTACATATTCATATTGCCTAGCTTGCCTTCCACGCCAAGTAGTGTCCCATCCGGACACGAGATGAAGTCTTCAATCTTGTATCTTCATAGTCCAACAGTCCGGCCAAAGGATATAGTCCGGCTGTCCGGAGACCCCCTAATCCAAGACTCCCTCACTCATCATGTACATGTATGTTCTAGAAACAGGAACATGTGTCATATTCACAGGCATTATGTGTAAAGTAAGCAGATGCAATTCAATTTAGAAGCAATACAAGCTAGACATCATACGCAACATGCAACCACATATAATAGTGTCAAGTTAGAGCAAGCACATGTGATGGTGGAGTAGGGGAGATGTGCTCATCATCTACACAGCTACGTTGACTGTCCAGCCTTGTGTTGTCTTGCGAATCTTGTTGGGAGGATGGCGGAGTAGAATCTGTAGAGACCCCCTGTTTGAGTTGCTCCAAAGGACCACCATCATCCACTGCTGGACTAATTTCCTTCAGTTGTAATGATTTTGCATTGTGAAGTCAAACCGATAAGAAAAAGGAATGAAATTCGCTCTTCAGAACTCATTCATGCATGATACTAACGAACACTACTTTGATAAAAGGCAAACACATGATGCGAGGATGGAATATGTATGAAAAACAGGATGGTGTGACATATTCACACCTATGATGTGGTAACTAAGCAGAAGGCATTTCAACAAATTAGAAGCACTGCAAGCTAGACACCATATGAAAGATGCAACCAATATCACTCTGCCAAGTTCAAACTGTATGGCGTTTCAACAAATTAGAAGCAGTACATGCTAGAAATCATATGCAAGACACAACAAATATCACAGTGGCGACTTAAAGGTGCCTTATCATAAGTGACTGATGCGGGATATGCAAGAATAGTAGTCTGATGTAGAAACGGGAACACATGTCATATTCACAGGCATTATGTGTAAAGTAAGCAGATGCAATTCAACAAAGTTAGAAGCAATACAAGCTAGACATCATACGCAACATGCAACCACATATAATAGTGCCAAGTTAGAGCAAGCACCTGTGATGATGGAGTAGGGGAGATGCGCTCATCATCTACACAGCTACATTGACTGTCTAGCCTTGCATTGTCTTGCGAATCTTGTTGGGAGGATGGCGGAGTAGAATCTGTAGAGAACCTCCGTTTCAGTTGCTCGGAAGGACCACCATCATCCAATGCCTTGCCAATTTCCTTCAGCTTTATTGATTTTGCATTGTGAGGTCATACCGACAAGAAAAAGGAATATCATTCGCTCTTCAGAACTCATTCATGCATGATACTGATGAACACTACTCTGATGAAAGGCAAAGTCATGATACAAGGATGGAATATGTACGAAAAAATGGACGGCTTGACATATTCACACCTATGATGTGGTAACTAAGCAGAAGGCACTTCAACAAATTAGAAACACTGCAAGACACCATATGGAAGGTGCGGCCAATATCACTCTGCCAAGTTAAAACTGTCTCGTCATAGGTGGTGTTCATCAAACTAGAAGCAATACATGCTACAAATCATATTCAAGACGCAAACCAATATCACACTACCAACTTAAAGGTGTCCCATCATAAGTGACTGATGCAGGATACACAAGAAGAGTAGTTTCATGTAAGAACATGGTGTGATAGACAGATATAGTATGTACCAAAAACAGGAAAGCGTGTCATATTCACATGTATCATGTGTAAGCTAAGCAGATGCAGTTTACACTAATTAGGAGCAATACGAGCTAGACACCATATGCAACATGCAACCAGATATCACACTGCCAAGTTAGAGCAAGCACCTTGGATGGTGGAGTAGGGGAGCGGAGACTTGGACCTTGTAATGCACTATTAGTACAAGGAGAATCGGTACAGATGCTCCGTTTATGTTGCTGTAGAGGACCACCATCATCGCCTTCCTTACTCTTTTCCTTCCTCTTTCTTGATTTTTCCTTGTCAAGTCAAACCCACAAGAAAAAAGAATAAAATTTGCTCTTCAGAACTCATTGATGCATGATACTAGCGAACACTACTTTCATGTAAGGCAGCCGCATGATAGGAGGATGGAATATATATGAAAAATAGGACGGCGTGACATATTGACATGTATGATGTATAAAGTGTAAACTAAGCACAAGGTGCTTGAACTTGTTAGAATCGATGCAAGCTAGAAACCATATGAAAGATGAAACCAATATCACTCTGCCAAATTAAAAGGGTGCCCTAACAAATGTATTTGACCAAATTAGAAGCAATACATGGCAACAAGCTAGAAATAATATGCAATATGCAACGAATAAACGTGACTCATCGTAAGTGATTGATGCATGATATAGAAGAGAGGTAGTTTCATGTAAGAACAAGGTTAACACATAGATGTAGTGTGTACCAAAAATAGGAAGGCATGTCATATTCATAGGTATAGTGTGTAAACTAAGAAGATGCAATTTACCCTAATTAGAAGCATTACAAGCTAGACACCGTATGCAACATGCAACCACATATCACACTGCGAAGTTAGAGCAAGCACCTGTGATGGTGGTGTAGGGGAAGTGCGGTCTTCAGGTATAGAGCTACGTTCAATACCTTCATTTAGGCTTGCTGTTTCTTGAGAATCATGTGGAGAGGATGAAATTGCATTCTTTATAAGAGTATTGCGTCTCATATTAACCTACGCCCGTGACTGTCTCATCATAAGCGATAGACGCAGGATACACAAGAACAGTAGTTTGATGTAAGAACATGGTGTGATAGGCAGATGTAGTATGTACCAAAAACAGGAAGGCATGTCATATTCACATGTATAATGTGTAAGCTAAGGAGATGCAATTTAACAAATTAGGAGCATTAATGAGGGATACACAAGAAAAGTGCCTTATCATAAGATATAGTATGTACCAAAAACAGGAAAGCGTGTCATATTCACATGTATCATGTGTAAGCTAAGCAGATGCAGTTTACACTAATTAGGAGCAATACGAGCTAGACACCATATGCAACATGCAACCAGATATCACACTGCCAAGTTAGAGCAAGCACCTTGGATGGTGGAGTAGGGGAGCGGAGACTTGGACCTTGTAATGCACTATTAGTACAAGGAGAATCGATATAGATGCTCCGTTTACATTGCTGCAGAGGACCACCATCATCTCCTTCCTTACTCTTTTCCTTCCTCTTTCTTGATTTTGCCTTGTCAAGTCAAACCCGCAAGAAAAAGGAATAAAATTTGCTCTTCGGAACTCATTGATGCATGATACTAACGAACACTACTTTCATGTAAGACGAACACTACATATCACACTGCTAAGTAAGAGCAAGCACCTGCAATGGTGGTGTGGGGGAATTGCGGTGATCAACTAGAGAGCTACGTTGACTATCTTCATTTAGCCTTGATGTTTCTTGAAAATCATGTGGGGAGGATGACACTGCACTCTTTAAACGAGTATGGCGTCTCACAGAAACCCACCCGGGTGACTGTCTCATCATAAGTGATTGACGAGGGATACAAAAGAGCATTAGTTTGATGTGCGAACATGGTTAATAGACATATGTAGTATGTATCAAAAACAGGAAGGCATGTCATTATCAAAGGTATAATGTGTAAAGTAAGCAGATGCAATTTAACCAAATTGGAAGCAATACAAGCTAGACACCGTATGCAACAGGCAACCACATTTGACAACGCGAAGTTAAAGCAAGCACCAGGGATGGTTGTGTGTGGCAATTGAGATCATCAACTGCAGAGCTAAGTTTACTGTCTCCAACTGCTGACACTGCACTCATTAGAGCGCTGGAACGCATAGTGCTTATCTTCGAATTACACTGGAGCGACTTTTGTCTTTTCTTTTCTACATTCATCAACACTACATCAGAGTCTGAAATACCCATGCATAAAAAAACAATAGTGTGAGTATGGGTGAAGTGTGTGCACAATTAGTACAGTGAAAAGGTAGCAGATAGCAGGTCGGTGAGAAATAAATGACGGGAGACATATGATAGCTCTACAACATGCATGGCACACTAAATTACTACAGGATTCTATGAAAATAACAGTCGACTGAAAGCAAATAGGTCGGTCCATTTTTCTGCACCGTCTGATGTACAAAGAACGGGCAGATCGCCTTCACCTACCTCCAGCGAGTCAGTTTTGACGATCTTCCTCGAAACGCCAGCGACCACTGGCCTAGTATTCCTCCCCTACCTACGCCCTCCCCTCGACCTCACCGCACCGCCGTGCTTGGCACCCCCCCCCCCCCCGGCCATCCATTCAAGCCCCGCCGACCTCCAGATCGGGCGCAAGCAGCTCCTGCGCCCCACACCCCTATGATAGACACCGATGCGCCGCTTCCCCGGGGAATAGGCGGACTAGGTGCTCCACGCGCCTAAGCGGGTGCTGCTTCTTTTAATTGCGGTTCGACTGACCCTGAATTGAAATCCAGGCGGGCTACTAACCTCTAGCAAAGGTGAAATAGTAAAAGGGAGGAAACCTTGTGCATTTAGTATCAAGAAGAAGATGCAGTAAGAAGCGCTCAACTAGTTTCTTTCGTGGGATGAATACGGTGTGAGCGGAGACATAAGATTTGCACGAATAAGGGAAGAGGAGTACCTCTTTCTGCTGGCAGTGTTATGTCCTCCTTCTATTTTTCTGACGATCTTCTTGTTGTTCGCTGGAAACCAGAAGTTGCGGAGGACGGTGCAGCCTTGGACGAACCCACGGCCAAGTTGTTGAGTGTGGTGCGGTGGCCGTCTGTCGGCGGCGGGGAAGCAAATCCAAGGCGGCAAACGACGGCGTAGCGGGAACAGCTTCGGTGCGGTGGACGGTTGCGATAGTGGAGCCGCAGTAGTGAGGCGTAGGACGGCGTGGTCGGAGTGCTTCTGGTACGGCGCACGTCGGCGTCGGCATCGTGGAGGAGCTCTGCCTCGGCTTCAGCTGCTAAGTCCTTAAGGGCGTTGCGGTTGTGGTTGCGTTGGACGACGATGTCGGGGTACCGGCTCCGGCGTGATGGAGGAGGGCGGCAGTGGATTAGCCGCTATGGGGTGGAGGACGGAGGAGGCTGGGGTTTCGCGGCTGGTGGAGAGGGCGTTTTCGCGCCCACGAAATATGAATGGGGAAACGGAGGGAGGCGGGGAACTAAGGGGGGAACAATGTTTCGGTTTGAGACGCGCTTGTTTGAAATTTGGGGAAAGTTACAAACTTTCCCCCCATCTAAAATTTCGAACATATTGCGGGTTGGGGGTAGGACAGTCATGTCAGGTGTCCCAAATGTGGGCGGGATAGATTTCGGCCGAGCGCATGGGTAGGCACCCACGGCGTATGAATGCTTCTCTGGCGTCTTGGTGAAGTTACAAACCTACCCCAGTTTAGACCTTTGGACATCGGGCCGATAGGCTACACGGGCCAGAGTCAGGACAGTAATTTCCTACCACCAAAACATTAGTCTCGCGCGGTTTCTGGTGACCAGAAGCATTTAACGTTTTCAGTTCTCTTGAATTGAACTTTCAGGATTTGTCAAACTTCACAAATATTTACTCTTGAAAATCCTAAAGCTACGATTATTTTGGAATGGAGGGGGTACATTTGAATATACATTGTACACGAGTATATATTAAAAAATATGCAACTTACCTCAGTTCATGCATGGTTCCAGATATAATCTCCTTGGTTGCAAAAAAAGTTAGATATGCGTATGAATATATATAGCATGTTCAAACTCACAACAAAGATTGATGCCCCTTTTTACATCTGATTTACAAATGCCATTATATCGGGTTCAAATAGATGAATGCACTTCCTATGAATTCGAGTCTTCGAAACCCCCTTTATGTTGAATTCGACATGTATTCTACTTCGTAGCTAGCAATTTGGAATGTATCCATGCAAGTGACAAATGTATAAAGTGCTTCACACTAACAACATGGAGTGCACTAATTAATGTTTATATATGAATTGCAAAAGCATCCATTGCGTGTATTTCAAACCGCTCTCACTCTATGGATCGATAATATGAAATAAACACATGCACATGCTAGAATTCAATTGCAGTTGAAGAAAGAGCCTACTCCTGGTACTGTATATTAGTGATAAGGGTGTGTACAAAGTACACGTGAATAGCAGGAATTGTGCGTGTGTGTGTATACTATCGACGAACTAGCCCCCAAGCTTGTATAACATACTAAGGGCCTAGGGTTATAAATCATATATAGTCGGCTTATCACCAGTGGGGATAGAGACCTCCGCGACTCTGGTAGCTTCGTGTTGTATGTCGAGTCCTCCACATGGGTCTTCGTATAACACATCTCGGTCCAACCTATATGCGGCGCAGGATGGAACCGACCCATGAGTCTTCATGTTGACCCACCACAACTAGAAATGATGTGCCCACCACACCACACACACAATCGTCCACTAAGAAAATAAGCATATACAATAGTACAACGGTATCTAGCTCACGATACGTCTCCATATTTTGTTGATGACACTGACGGACTTTGCATTTGATGCGTGCTCCGTATTTTGTTGACGACACTTACGGTCATTGTATTTGAAGCGAAAGCACGATATGGTCACTGGACTTCAGAATAAGCTCATCACGGTCACCACATACATTTTGTCGTGCTAACCAATATGTGGTCGGATGGTTAGAGGACAGTGGTTTCTCGAGCCCACCAAGGTTAAAGTCCTGGTGCTCGCATTTATCTTATGTTAATTTCAGTATTTTCCAGTGACGTACGTTCAGTGAGGGGAGACATTCCACTCGACTACGAGGCACCTATGGTGACTTCGTAAAATCTCAAGATCATATATGTTGGCCCACTCTATCGAAGGTGCTCATAGGGGTAGGGTTCGCGTGTGTGCGCTTATAGCGGTGAGTGCTTGCGCGTATATATGAGCCCTTGCGTCTGTACCATGTTAAAAAAATACATATCATGATTATACGGTCACTGGCTCACCTGTACAACTCCGTATTTTGTTGATGACACAATCAATTGACCAGTCAAACATTCCGCGCGGCGCAACTAGTGTTGCACCATCGGGGCGCGTAACCGTGGGGCCCACCTATCAGCCCGTATATGAAAGAAAGAAATGGTAGTTTGAGTCTGTACTGTGTTAATAAAATAGGAGTACATTTTAGGGTGATCATACGGTCACTGGCTCACCATACAGCTCCGTAATTTGTTGATAACACGATCAATTGACCAGTCAAACGGTCCACATTCAACAGCGCACATTACCATAGGGCCCACCCGTCAGCGTGTATATGAAGGAAAAAAGTGGTAATAAATGAGTGGTTTCGGGGAGGGCGGGCCGGCCACGGGCGGCGGGGGCTGGCGGTTCGGCCGGTGGTGGCTGGCGGCTCAGGGGGGTGGAGTTTGATGATAAACTGGAGGCCCTTGATTTCGTATCCAACGGCTGGAAAATCTAATGACCAGAGATGAAAAAGTCAGTCGACTAATGTGTAGCATCACCCTGCACATAGACATGCACGCATGCAAGACACGCATGCATGTAGGCGTGCAACACTGACACGTACACACGCACGCATGCTGGCGTGCAACACTGACACGTACACATGCACTCACGAACACACGCACGTACGCACCCATGCATGCAACACTAAAACGTACCCTTGCACGCACGCAACACTCGCACGCCTGCATGCACACAGCACATGACGCAAGACACACGTTCAACCTATACGTGCATGCACCCTTTGTTAAGGACATGGATTGTTACGGGTATTAATCAATCTTATCTATGATAAGCAGAACATTGATGTTTACAGCGGTCTTTATGAATCACAACGTATCGAACGGACTATCAACATAGTAGGCTTATCTACATGAAAAAGATGATGTCACACTCATGAACAATCATCGGTTTATGAAATGCCCGCTTCTGACCGCCCTGGCCCACCAAAGGTTCCTTTGTTGTGCGCTGCCTGCATTGGGTCACTGACATGCATGCCATGCACCCAAAGGGCCCACATGTCAGTGGAAGAACAGCGCGGTGTCCTAGGTCAGAGTCGAGGGCGCCACTCACGGCACGCCAGGCTGAACACGCCTCCGTGCTGCATTCAAACGCCTCCATGAAACCCGCCCATGTGGAAGCCGAGAAACCCACTCAGGACACACGTCCGTTCATGACCGGGCCGCTCCCCTATCTCCTCCACCATTTTGTCCGCTCTTACAATGGCTTACGAAGAGTAGTTTTTCCGCATCCAAGTTGGCTGGGTAGCCTGCCGGATACAAGCTATGCAGCTCGCTGATCCACCTCCCTCCCCTCGCCTGACGGAGCCAGTTGCCGCCCCAAGCCGTGGAATTTTGTCATGTGTTGTTTCCATGGACTAGCAAGATGCCCGTGCATTGCACGGAACATAAAGATGCATTTTTTACAAACTCCCGCATGCATGCAAGGGATAATTAATGTCCTCCTTTGCTAGTACCATGAGGCAAACACCATTAATATTGCATCGATTAGTGTTAGTGGCCTTGTATATCTGCAAATTGTAATTTTGATAGTGGCCCCTTGCATATAAAAATGGAGGGAGAAAGATGAGAGATAAGGTGAGGAGGAGTGGGGCGTGGTGGTGACTGGTGGTCGGACTGGGCGGAGGCATGGGGATGGACGGCACATTATGTTTAGGTTTGTATCTCTCTCACACACACCCACGTAGGTGGGGGACGTGCACGAAGAGAAGAGGTGCACGCACGGCGCACGTACTCCCGTCTCTTTCCCAACCACACCCGCGCGGGTAGACGGTGGAGCTCATTTCTGTACGAAAAAGGCAGCCCACGTGGTAATTTGGCACGTGTACTGGTTGTCCACTTGGTGGAGGGAGGATCATCTACCACGGGTGAACAAACAAATTGCGACTTGACGCGTTATGTTAAATTAAAAAAAGAGGCAAACCATGTGGGGCCTACCTTAGAGGCAAGGCTCTATACACTGGAGTACTTTTGATGTGTCCCGTCAACTCGCAGAACGAGGAGAAGCTTGCTCAGTACGCCGTATCCCCCTCCCACGGGCGCGGTGGCTCGCAGGATGAGGTGAAGCTTGCTTACTAGTACGCCTTACGCCCGCTCCCTCGCCCACGCGCGCGGTGGCTCGCAGCACGAGGAGAAAATTTTACTACTCCCTCCGTTTACTCCTCGTCCCTACTACGTACTTTGGTTAGTACTCCCTCCATTTACTTATACAAGGCCACTATAAAAAATACATTTTGCATCTATACAAGGCCACAAATAGTAACCGAGACAAAAGTTACTACTCCCTCCTTTCCAGTTTATGGCTCAATTTCAAAATCTCTCCAACCAAGGTAGACGGTGAGTGGTCGAATTATTCGTATTTTGCACAAGTAATTAGTACACTCATTTTTCTCAAGAAGTTATGTTTACCGAGGCATTAATTAGAACGAATGCATGAATGACCACTAAATTTCCATGAACTTGTACATGCATTGGTTAGTTTCCTCTTGACACTGCTTGCATCGGGTGATCTAACGCACCTCGAAATCCAACATGTAATGGTACTAGTACTAGTATAGTAGAATTGAGACTTATCAAACGGAAAAACTAATGTTTTTTAGATGAGCCCTATAAACCCTAGTGGGTACTTACTCCGTAAAAACAGATTTTTCCAAAACTAAGTCGCTCCCTTTCATGAATTCTGTAGTATACTCCTCCGTTGACGCTCCCTTTCATGAATTATGTACTTCATGTCGCCGACATGTGGGACATATAGCAACCGTGTCGACATGTCAAGCACCAAATAACAGTGCAGAACAGCAGGGGGCGCACCCCACTCGTACCGGCCCAGTAGTAGTAATGAGCAATGAGACGTCAAATCACAATGCCGCACTTTCCCAGACGGACAAAGCAACCATTATTTCACACTTCGGTTCGCCATCATCTCAAACCACGTACTAGTATTGCTTCTGCCTCAAGAGGGACATGCGCATCACCTTGGTACATCATGACACGTGGGACCGCATGACAGGCCATGCTCCCCCGCCGATCGCTCGGTAAAATCACCTCATTTTTACTATACTTCCTCTGTATCGGTTTACTACATGGCATGCATGTTGTTCTAGGTTGAGAATTTAACTGGCTATATATGTGATCAACAGTACTCTAGCCTTTTAAAAAATGTATACTTTTGTACAACAGTACTATCGATGGATTGCGCCATGGAGCAAAAATTGAAATTAAAAAAAGGTGGTACATATAGAGAGCGCTTGTCGCCAAATTATGCATATAGTACTATTAAAAAGGCTAGTCACAATAATGGTGTCCAGCACAACCCACCCCTCAAATAAAACTAAGAGGGTGCTTGGATACGTTTTAGTCGCGTGACTAAAAGTAGTGGGACTAAAACATGCTAGCCTCACCCATGCTTGGATCCAAATACTAAAAAGGCTAAAATCAAGTTAATGAGCATTTATTATCCTCCAAACCCTCCAATCCAGAACTCGCCTGTGTTAAAGGATAGGAGTTAAATGAGTAGAGAGAGGATTAATCCACATTTTAGTAGGGGTACCCCTGACTAAAAAAAATTAGTCTCAAGACTAGTTTTAGCCCCTCTTTAGGCTGGTCGTAATGGTAGTATCATAACTAGTATCATGCATGCCAACTAGGCAATTTTGATGAGGTGTCATAGTATTAGATGAAGAAAGAGAGGGTGGAGTATCATATCATGATACCGTATCATAATAAATGCTATGCTACTTTGTGTCATGCATGGCAATAAATAGAGTACTACATGATACTAATATGTGATACTATGCATTAGGGAGGTAGTATCATACACTAGTATCATATGCATGATACTAGTATAGGATACTCCCCATTACAACCAGCCTTAGTCAGGGGTGCTTGGAACTTTAGCCTCTTAAAGAGACTATTTTTAGTCAAACTGAAATAAGTCCCTTGGATCCAAGCACCCTCTAAGCATCCTGGAATTCTTTGACAAAACTAAGCACCCTGAAATTCTTTGACAACTAAACTGCTGGCTATATGATGTTGGCCATATATATTGTACGTATATAATGTGAAGAAACGAGTGGTAGTACTATACCAACTAAAAGATGAAATGTAAGAAATACTAGTATGTACGTACTGAAGAGTTAAAGTAATGAGAAGAAACATAACATAGTTCTGATGGGGGCTCAGCACAACACACCCCTCAAATTAAATTAAGCACACCTGAAATTAAACTTTGAACTATTCGAGTAGACACTGCATTAGAACCACCATGAGCAACAACACTGCCACCTTACTCGGAGTCCTCGTCCATGTCCTCGACTTCGTCCTTGTCCCTCTTCCTCTTGGCTGATACTTCTTTGCTTGAACCGCACTCTTGGCTGTTGCTCTTCATCCAACACTTGTAGATATTGAAGCAAAGGTAGCCATCCATTGCAGCGTAGTGGATGTGGTCTATATCTAGTATATTTCGCTGCCATGCATGACGATGAAACGTGTAATGAGGTTTCTCCAGTTTACCGTATGAAGGATGAACCATGGCTCCTGTCAGGGTCAGCATTGAAGGCTGACGAGAGGACACCAGCTGATTCTTCTGGAGGTCGAAGGTGTTGCCTACAACGAGGCCTATCCGATGCAGGACTTCTTTGTCATTACCAAAGTCTACAGTAACGAATTTGACTAGGTTGCTCTCGAGGAAGTCCTTAAAATCTTGGCACTCAATGTTGGCATGGCATATGTGGTAGACCAAGCATAAGTCATGCACGCAAACCTGGATCACGGCGGGCTTCTTCCTCTCTTCGTCCTTTAGATCCTTCTCTCGTCCCAGGACTGTGGTGTACTCAACATCTAGCCCAGCGACCCACTCATCATCTGAGTCTTCGAACATGCATCTGAAGCGAGAAAGGCATCCTTTCACCGTTGCGGAAGAACGGGTGTAGATGACGTCGAACTCATCGCCGGTGATGGTTCTAACCTTGTACTCACCGCCGATCGTGGAGATTTGGGATGCCACGAATTTGGGAGGAGGGTTAGGATTAGTGGAACTACCGTAATGTGAATGGATGGGACAACTAGGAGCGAACCGCCGTAGTATTGAAGGACGTGCGAGGATGAGTAGGAGTGAACTGCCAGCGTGCGAACGGCAGGGTAGTGGCTTTCCATTCTCCCATGATACGAGCTTCCAAGAGCCCTTGGATCTGAGATCGAACGGTTGCATGGCGTGATTCTAGACCTATGGGTGAATATCCTATCCTGGAGGGTTATTCTGCAAATTTTCAGCAACTTAGCATGCGACCGTTTGATCTCAGATCCAAGGGCTGCCAGCAGCCCGTATCATGGTCGTGCCTACCATGATCATCACGTCGCTCGCGCGGTCGCGCCCTTGGAGATTTAACAGGGTGCGTTAGGCTATCTGATGTTGGCATGTCATACATAGTCATCACTTAGTCACTCATACTACAACAAGGTTGGCTATAAGTGTATTTTTTTTACTCCTCTCTATCTCTTTCTTCGTACTCAAGGAAGAAACGGTGCTAAGCGCATGTATTTATTGCATTTGCCAAGGAGTGGCCTCTTCCAATGAAATGGTGTTGCTAAGTTTGCTTCATTTAATTAGTTATAGACTCAAAATTGTCTTTTCACCTAGGTACACACGCTTAGCACCGTTTCTTCCTTGGGTCACCAAACTAGTCTCTCTCTTCTTGATTAACTTGCCACATCAGACTTTATGCTTATGTGGCAAGCTTAAGCACCTATAGGAGCAAGTAAAAGTAAGTACAATAGTGCGCTTTACATGGCATTTTTGCATATGTGGGGGAAAGAGAGGCAAGGAAAAAGTGGAGAAGTGGGCTCTCATGCAAGAGCCAGCCTCTACTACAAGGTGGAGCATTGGGAGAGGCACCTGTATGGAGGTGGTCAGGAATCTGGGAGACTCACGCCGGTCGTAGCGCCACAGTTAAAATGATAATGGCAAGTCAAATCACGGGGCCCCACCTGTCCAGCAGTAACTCGCTGTCAAATCACACGGCCCTACGTTTGCAGCAGCCTACTCCCTCGTCTTCTCGCATCTCTGTCAAACCGACTAGGCGGAACTGCCCCGCCGCCTACCGCGCAGGAAAAGCCCCGCCCTCGACTTTTAAATACAACTACATCCGCTTAAGAATCCAATGATATACTTTTTGTGACATAGTAACTCATATTTAGTTAGTCAAATGGATGACCTAGAACTACATGCAGGCCCTATAAACTGAGATGCCTAAAAATAAAAAAAAACCGAGACGGAGAGGGTAGTTCAGCACGTATCTTTTTAGATCAATATAGTCAAGATTCACCAAGGAGCAAAACCAAGTGGTAGGCTGCTCCTGTCATGTTGGCGTAGCAACTCAAGCAGGGTCAATCCACACACGAAATGGCGACACACTTAACAGGACCCCTTTGGCCGACATGTGGCTCATCCACCGTCTTGTTCCACGTGCGATGCACCAAATTACAGTTCGGAGCAGCGGTTGGAATTGGAGGCACCCCGATCGTAGTGCCGCAGTAGTAGAAAATGAGCGATGAGGGGTCAAATCACAAAGCTCCACCTTTCCCGCATTAAGCTGGATGGACGAAGCAACCATCATTTCACTCTAGGGCGCAAGAGCATAAAGAAAAGAGAAAACAATGATGCGTGCGGCAGCTACCTAGGGCACCCTAGGGTAGGGGTCTCCACTACATATCCTCTTTTTTTTGAAAGCGCCTCCACTACAAATCGGCTTCTCCCTCGTCCTCTTGAAGAAAACCGATGATGAGTGTGGTGGTAGGGTTTGTAGGAGTACTATGGCATGCGGGGCCACATCATAGTAAACGGGTTCGAGCCAACGCCTTAAATATGTGTGGGCCGCTTGGTTTCACGGGAACGAGGCAGCATTTTGGATTCGGGGACCAGTGGAGATATAGTACGTACAAAAAATTGTGGACGTAGGTTCGACCGAAAGGCAATGATGCATGGGCCCTGCATTTTGATATACCCGAGGCCGCATGAAATTTGCTACTCTACTCAAAACTAGTAAGGTACACATGTATTGAATGCATGAGATTTCGAAACCAAATTATGAATAAATACACACTATAGGATGTAAAGCTTTGAGTCATATATGCATGATGTAGATGTTCGTTTAGTTCTTATAGTTCATCTCATTCAAAATCAATAAGTTTTGTAAAAATGTTAAGATTCATGGGGTTGTGCATTGTACTCCCTCCGTTCCAAAATGGATGACCCAACTTTGCACTAACTTTGTACAAAGTTAGTGCAAAGTTGGGTCATCTATTTTGGAACGGAGGGAGTAAATCATAAAGTAAAAACAAATAATGGCAATTCATTTAGAAAAAATAATCAATTATGATACAGAAGATTCTAGAACAAAGGAGAAGTGCTTGTGTTTTGAGGTTTGTGCATTATGCTTAAGTTCAACCATGGAGTCTTCTAAACTATACATGTGGCAGATCTGGTGGAATGTTGATGATATCCAACGGCCAGTAGTGCTCGGATTTGCCTATCTCTGCACTGCCGGGTTAGCTTCATCCAGCGACCATCTTTCAAAGTTATTGGCACACTATATAGTTCTTGTGCCATAGTTGCATGTTTTGGAAAAAAGCTACTAGTGGGTTGTACTATCTATTTAGGAATAGAAGATGTATACATGGAAGTTTTAGGGAAAGAGATGACATGGAGCATCTCAATTCCTATGAGTAGGGATTGGAAAAGAGATGTCATTTGGTTCACATCATAGGAACTTTTCTATTGAATATAGAGATGGCATGTTTCTCAATTCCTATGAGGAGGGATTAGAAAAGAGATGTAATTTGGTTCATATCATAGGAACTTTTCTATTGAATATACGCTAATGTTTATTTTCCTTTGAAATTAAGGGAGTATAGGAATCCATTCATATGAACCAAGTGGCTCTAAAGCTATAGAAATGATATCATGTTTATTTCCTTTGAAATGTGGAGTATATGAATCTATTCCTATGAACCAATTGGCTCTAAAGGAAAAAACCTATAAAAATCATATCATATAGAGTTCCTATGATATTCCTCGACACTAAAGGATGCTTGAAATTGCTGCGGGTGATACGATGGTATTTCTTTGTAGACTCCTCACCCAACTTTATAGTTACCTCTCGAAGATGAATGAAATGGTATATACATGGTATTCTACATGTGCAATTTGGTACATGAAAACTCGGTAAAAGTTTGCGAGGTTCGAATTTTCAATAAAGCTATATGCACTGCATTTCGGAACGGAGGGAGCATACGGCAGTTGCTAACACTCACATGGAAGATTTGTGTGTAGGAGGAGTGGCTGTTCTGTTAAATGACATGGCAAAACTGACACTGTCGGATGCCGATCTAACGGTCCTTACGGAGTTCGTCAGGAAAAGGCTTGTGGCAAACGTTTGCCAGATAATGATTTACGGACACATGCATTGCATTGATACGTGCCCCCCTCTCTCTCTCACGCACACGCACCCTCACGAGTCACAACTCTCCCGAGTCCTCTCGCAGACTCGCATGTTGCACCCACCGTCTATCTGCAGGTAGACGTCACGCACATATGTGCTCTTCACACCCTACCCTCAGAACTTCTAAAAAACAAAAGACGGCGCGCACATTTTATTTTAGCTCACACGTCACACACTTGTACTATTACTCTTGCGGCGAACGTTCTTTAGGCATAGTATATTGTACTCTCATGAAGAAAGCGGTGGACGCACACACTAGTTCTCTCACACCCACTCGTGGGTACACGTAGGAGCGCAATTTTTTGAAGCTGGTCCAACAAAATCACTCCACTAAATATAAAAGCAGGAGCCTTAGCGCTTGCTTTACTAGGGTTCCTCTCATTCACTCTCTCATGCTCTCCAGATCTAAGCAACACATAGGTGGCCACACTCTCTCTCAGCTCACGGCTAGTCACAAATCCGACCGGACAACCTCGACTAGGGCAGGGGTGTAGGTGCACCGTTCACGCTATCGTTGGCGGCTAGGGAGGAGACCAACGGCTGCCCGCGCGTCCCGATCGGCGGTCGTGCCGTTCTCTCCGAGAGAGCGCCGACTAGGGAGGGCCTCCGACCCCTTCTTCCTCCCTGCGGTATTGTGGCCAAGATGCGGCCTCCCGACGCCGTCTTTGCGACATGCCGACGACCCTCAGGTATATATTCCTTCGAAACCTGCCTTGCTCTACTGCCCCAGCTCCCTTCGTGTGGATCCTTTTCTACTTCCGTCCGTTGTTCCAAAGCCACCTAGACTTCTACTAAGGCACGTGCTTTGCACGTATGTTCTGTATGATAGATACTCATATTACCTTCTTTTTAGAGAGAGAAATGGGTACTCATATCTTGAGTAGATATCATAGTGTGTTTGTTTGCATGATCTAAGGACTATTCTGAAATAAGAAGCAAATCACTTGCACAAATCAAACTGAGTTCCAAGTAAGAATTTGATTACAAGATAAAAGTTGTAGTTTTATTATATGATGTTTCCTGGGTTCCACTGATGTATAGTTCCAGAGTTGTTTGACGGTTTACATGCATGTTTATGGACTATTTTGTGCAACTAAATAAGTCATTTAGGTCTGACAGACACTCATGTCCTGTATTAGCTTGAGGTATAGCTTATGTATGACTGAAATAAAATATTACACTTTTTCTGCGAATAATAAAAATATTACATTTCTCGATGAAGCAGAATAAAACTTTAGCTAGCATTAGCCATGCAATGTTATGTTATGTGAACAGTGTAAACTTTGCAGTATAGCGGCATCTAAAAAATCCATTTTTACAGTAATCTAAAAAATTAGTTAGTAGTAGAGTGTTTATTTCCCAGGTGACAACGGGGAACCAAAATGTGCTAGCTATTTGCCAACTTGTCGTACTTGCATGTGAGGAGGTGGCAGCAGTTTCTAGACATTTCTCAACTTCAGTAGATGCAATCCAGATTCAACGGGGACTTCTTTATTTGTTTACTTGGAGAGCAGAGTCGGCCATGTGCACAAGGAGCGGGAGCGAATCCGACAGCTCTTAGCCGTCAGATCATGTCATCCTTTGTTTGATGGACGGCAGTGATATGCATGAGAGGGGAAATGAACGGTGGATTTTGAGTCAATGCTTGTTTGGGCGGGAGAACCGAAGATGGAGTGGTAAATCCAATTTCAAAACTGCCGCATTATAGTAGTAGTAGATTAGAAGTAAAGCTATTTCATACAGTCGACTTAAAGCGTTGGTTCAAATAGGGAAGAAAGTGGGAAAGCTGTAGCATGAATCTAGGACTTGGTTCTAAGAGGAAATAGGGGAAAGTAGTAATATCTGTCACTGTTTAAATAACCGTATATCTTATTTGCGCAAACAGGGATGTCTGTCTCCATATCGTTTCAGGATGTCTGTCTCCGTATCGTTTCTATCCGCGCAATCAAAAGCACACACCTCAGTTTTAGTACAACTGTGCAAAATGAGATGGCTATCCCTCGCTGCCGTCTTCTAACCTCCCGTCTTCAAGGTATCCCTACATTGGTAGTAACTAAGGTAGAATGACCAACTCAATCTAAAAGAAGCTGATTCGTACATTTTACTTCCTGATTGCAGTGCAGGGATGAGCAAAAACAACTGCATCCTAGTTCGGAATGCACTTTCTACCAGTTCATCCATGGACCAAGGACTAGCTGGCACGGCTGCACGGTGGTTTTTTGGACAGGTGCGCGGACAAGAGGCATTGTGGTCTGCTTATTTCTGCAAATAGCGGTGCTTAAATTTAGTGGAATGCACAAGCATTTCAGCTGGACAGTACACTGCATGGTTCAGTTCAGCATTCCAGCTGATACCACAATTATAATTGGTTATTCTGGAATGAGAGAACCTAACCCTGAATGGTGGCAACAAGAAAAAACCAGAGTGAACTCCAGGAAATTTAAGCCTGCCGGGAGGCCCTTTGCTCAGAGAGAAGCCTTGCTTGTTTTTTCTTGATTTGTAAACCTTTTCACAACTTTGTCTTTTGCTGTGAACTAGTATATGTTTGTTATGTTCTATGAATCATTGAGATGGATAAAATTGCTTAACTTATGCTTTTCAAGTTTTTTATGAAGACGAGTTTAATGTGACTGTTCCACATGAGCGCTGGACTAGCGTGTGAACGTTTGGAATTTATTACATTATGGCCTCAATGTGACGCCCGGGTAATTAAGCTACAGTGATCCTCTGCTAATGGTGCCACATCACCTCGTTTATAGTTGCTAATCTCGAGTTAGTTCGAAACCGATTCAAATTCAAATTCAAAAATTGGCAAACAATAAAAGTTTTCAAATATTAAAACTAAAATGTTCGGGGTCAACCAAATATTGCATAGATAATTATGGGGGAAAACCACACTTTTATAAAACGTTTAAAGACTCTAAAGTAATTAAAACAAAAACTATGACCATTAATTAGATGCCTTTAAAAGAATTATAGTAATACAAACTATTTTATTTAGGTGTCAAACTTTTTGTGGCAGTAGAATAAGTTATAACTTTAATTTAGGAGTTGTAGTTATATTTTATAAAACTAAAATTAAAATAAAATAAAATAGAAAACTAATAAACAGAAAATACAAAAACAGAAAACAAACTAACAAAAAAAAGAAGAGAAAGCAACCCCCGGCCCAACTGGGCCACGGCCCAGCAGACCACCAGGCCGCCAGGCCGGCCCACCCCACTCCCTTAACCCCCCCCCCCCCCCCACTCCCCACCGAACCCTAGCCGCCACCCACTCGCCCCCCCACCCCCCTCGCCTCCTTCCCACGATCCAGTCTGGATCGGGGATGAGACCCCCACGAGCCCCCCCCCCCACTCCCCTCGCTCCCGCTCGGCGCCCCTCGCCCCGAGCACCATCGCCGGTCGCCGCTCGGTGGCTTCACCGGCCGAGGCCACCTCGCCGCCGCCCGTCATCGTCCCCCTCCCCACCGTCGCCGCCTCGCCTCCCTCGTCTCTCCCTCTCACTCGATCCAGATCGGATCGGGCCATCCCCGTTGGCGGCGCCGCCGTTCACCATCACCGGACCGCGCCGCACCGTGCCTGAGGACCGCCGCCTCCGCCCACCCGCTCCTCCAGGGTCGCCGCACCGAACCTCTCCGCCGGATCTCGACCTCGCCGGCGCCTCTTCCCCGCTGGCCTGCTTCTCCTCTCCGTCCCCACCGGCCTCTTCCGACGCCGTCGACCCCATCGACCACCTCGCGCCCCCACTGCCCGTGCCCTACGCCCACAGTGAGCCCGCTTCCTCCCCTCTCACTCGCGCACACCGTCCTGCTCCTCCGCCGCGCCGCTCCGCCTCGTGCTCACCGCGGTTACGCCGCCCGCGGCCACCCACGCACGCCCCGTGCCGCCGCCCTGTTCCCCCCACGGCGTCGCGCGCGCCCGCGTCGCGGATCACACCGCACGCCACCCCGCCGCGAGATGTGCGCGCCCGCACGCGCCTGCGACCGGCGCCCGCTTTGCGTCGTCCCGTGGCGCTCCCTGCCCCTGCTCACTGCCCCGCGCGGCCTCGCCGCCACCGCTCCACCGTGCTGCCCCGCCTCCAGCCCCACGGGCCACTGCCGAGCCGGCGGCCACTTCCAGCGCCCGCGCCCACTGGGGCTCCATCCGGATCGGGCGCCCGTGCGCCCATGCGCCCGTTAGGCCTAGGGGCCTATGACATGTGGGGCCCACGCCCCAGAACGCTTTAAAAAGGGTTAAAAAAACTAATAAATAAGATAAAAATAAAGATATTAATTAATTAATTAAATTAACTTAATTAACTTAATTAATTCTAACTAATTAACCTAATTAACTAGTTCACCTAATTAACAGTGTTTAATTAACTAACAGTCAATGACATGGGGGTCCCACCCCTGTTGACCAGTCAAACGTTGACTGGTCAACTGGGTCCCTCTGGCCCACCTGTCAGTCACTGGGTACACTTTGGTGTACACTGTGCTGGGTGCACCTAGCAATTTAACAATTATTTTCGAATTAAAAATAATTCCAGAAATTACTAAAATCTTTAGAAAATCATATCTTTTAATCCGTAACTCGGATTAAAATATTTTCAACATGAAAGTTGCTCAGAACGACGAGACGATTCCGGATACGCGACCCGTTTGTCCGCCACACGTCCCTAACCTATCGAACTCGCAACTTTCCCCCTCCGGTCCTCTACCCAAAAACGCAAAACACCGGGGATACTTTCCCGAATGTCATCCCCCTTCACCGGTATCACCTACTACCGCGTTAGGGCACCTCTAACGCCGTTACTTGTCATGTCATGCATCACTATGCGTATGCTTGCTTAAATATTTATTGTTTCTCCCCCCTCTTCTCTCGATAGACACCGAGACCGACGCCGCTGCTACCCAATATGACTACGGAGTTGACGACCCCTCTCTCTTGCCAGAGCAACCAGGCAAGCCCCCCCTTTGATCACCAGATATCGCCTACTCTTCTCTATACTGCTTGCATTAGAGTAGGGTAGCATGTTACTGTTTTCAGTTAATCCTATACTGCTGCATAGCCTGTCCTTGCTACTACTGTTGTTACCTTTACCGCAAACCTAATGCTTAGTATAGGATGCTAGTTTATCATCAGTGGCCCTACATTCTTGTCCGTCTGCCATGCTATACTATCGGGCCGTGATCACTCGGGAGGTGATCACGGGTATATACTATATACTTTATACATGATACATGTGGTGACTAAAGACGGGTAGGCTCGTAGGAGCACCCGCGAGTGGATCTTTGAGGCGGAGCGACACGGCAGGTTCCGACCACCTAGGAGAGAGGTGGGCCTGGCCCTGTTCGGCGTTCGCGGACACTTAACACGCTTAACGAGATCTGGGTATTTGATCTGAGTCTGGCCATTTGGTCTATACGCACTAACCATCTACGCGGGAGTAGTTATGGGTATCACGGCGTCGTGGTATCAGCCGAAGCCTTCGTGACGTCAGCGACTGAGTGGCGCGCGCCGGATTGGACTGGAAGGCCACTAGGCTAGGTCTGCTTTCGGCCGCGTTCGCAACGTGCAGGTGTGCTAAGGGCGATGGGCCCAGACCCCTGTGCGCTTAGGTTTAGACCGGCGTGCTGACCTCTCTGTTGTGCCTAGGTGGGGCTACGACGTGTTGATCTTCCGAGGCCGGGCATGACCCAGGAAAGTGTGTCCGGCCAAATGGGATCGAGCGTGTTGGGGTATGTGGTGCACCCTTGCAGGGAAGTTTATCTATTCGAATAGCCGTGTCCCTCGGTAAAAGGACGACCCGGAGTTGTATCTTGACCTTATGACAACTAGAACCGAATACTTAATAAAACATACCCTTCCAAGTGCCAGATACAATCGGTGATCGCTCTCTCATAGGGCGACGAGGAGAGGATCATCAGTTAGGATTATGCTATATGATGCTACTTGGAGGACTTCAGTCTACTCTCTTCTACATGCTGCAAGACGGAGGCTGCCAGAAGCGTAGTCTTCGAAAGGACTAGCTATCCCCCTCTTATTCCGGCTTTCTGCAGTTCAGTCCACTTATAATAGCCTTATCCCAGTTGATACCAATGCATACATATGTAGTGTAGCTCCTTGCTTGCGAGTACTTTGGATGAGTACTCACGGTTGCTTTCTCCTTCTTTTCCCTCTATCCCTTCTACCTGGTTGTCGCAACCAGATGTTGGAGCCCAGGAGCTAGACGCCACCGTCGACAACGACTCCTACTACACCGGAGGTGCCTACTACTACGTGCTGCCCGCTGACGACGACCAGGAGTAGTTAGGAGGATCCCAGGCAGGAGGCCTGTGCCTCTTTCGATCTGTATCCCAGTTTGTGCTAGCCTTCTTAAGGCAGACTTGTTTAACTTATGTCTGTACTCAGATATTGTTGCTTCCGCTGACTCGTCTATGATCGAGCTCTTGTATTCGAGCCCTCGAGGCCCCTGGCTTATAATATGATGCTTGTATGACTTATTTTATTTGTAGAGTTGTGTTGTGATATCCACCCGTGAGTCCCTGATCTTGATCGTACACGTTTGCGTGTATGATTAGTGTACGATTAAATCGGGGGCGTCACACTCAATTAACTGCATGAACCACTGTAATAAGATACATAGATGCTTATATGTCAGACAGCAGATTGTTGATTTTTAGATGGTCGATAGCCTAGTGTTGAAGCGAGCTGAGCCAATGTGTCGTGTTTTGCACAACTGCTTACAAGTGGGGTAGCACCAACAGTGTTTACAAGTACTTATGTATACGTCGGCGCACGGTTCTCGAACGAGTGCTCTGTTTCATCAAAACACACTGCTCGTATGATAAACCGTGACAAGTTATGTCTTACCATGCCATATTCATGAAAAAACTAGTGAGGACGCATCTGTTTCGGCAACAATTACGATGGTTCTCACATGATTCACGGGCACACAAAAGTAGCAGCAGTTCCCATAGACGGATTCAAACAGAGTACTAGCCCCAGAGGGGTCGATAACAGGCAAGGTTCGGATAACTGGACACAATCCAAACTACTATTAAACACTAGTTGGGGAAACTATTTCATGCCTCGATCTAATTTGGGCTGGACACAAGACGGACCTTGCCATGAACATCATCGAGGACGTCCCGCAACAGCTCAATCCTGTGAACCTTCATGAAGACAACCTTGTGGCCTTGCCACTAATAAACTTGTTTGTGGAGGCATGCCACGTCATCTTCCTGCGTAAGCTTGACAAGAACAGTATTCCTCACAAACGAAGGAGTGGCTTTGAACTTCTTGTGCTTCAGTACACCCTGGACAACACGCCTGACAATAGTGAGGCTGGAATACAACTCTTCATTGGTATAACCGCAAATGGCTTCCAGGATCCAACAGCCTAAGAACTCTGTTTTCCCAGTGCGTATATTCAGGTCGTCCGCCTCATAGCGAGTGACATGTACAACCACACAATCCTTGTCTGCATCAGGGCTCTAATCAAAACATAAACAAATTCTGAATTACTTTTCAGTATAAGAAACACAAGTTATTTAAACCACTACGTATACCATGGCATCGAAGCTAATAAAATTGTGCATTATTAATCACCACATACTTCCTTTTCTAAAAAATCACCACATACTTAGATGAAAATCCACAATCGAGATCGGCAAAGAAGGAAATCACCTTGGGAAGCTCAGCAGGGGGGGGACACATCCTCGAAGGGGGAAAACTGCTCCTACAGTGCCACGGGGGCTGTAACCTCAAATGGGGCGTTGACCATCTCAGTATCCGGGGTCGCCTCGGTGGTTGCCTCCATCTTCTTGGAGCTCTCTGTCTCATGGGGATCAGACTCCCGCGTCTGCTCCAATATCGGCAGATCTTTGCCTGGTTCTCCTTGGTCCATCATGAAACTGGCGAATACTAGGAGTCCACTGAAAGGAAAACACAATCGCAATGACAATGAAACAAAAAAGAGAGTGAGGATCGGTTACTGCTTTGCAAAAGTTCTTTTTTTTCCTCTGAACGAAAAATATACCAACATCACGGATCTGCTTACCTTCCCTTTGTTCGGAGAGAAGAACAGTGGCAGATGCAAGTGTTGCCTTTCTTGAAGACGGTGAGGGAGAAGGGGATTCAGCGAAGAGTGAAATGATGGTTGCTTTGTCCGTCAAACTTAGACTGCGGGGAGGTGGGGTTTTGTGATACGACGGCTCGTTACTGCCGCGCTACGACCGGGGTGACTCTCCGCCTGCATACTGCCTTCTAATTTGGTGGATGGCATTTGGGCCCGCGCGCTGCATGGCCCGCATGTCGGTGAACAAACGTATAACGGCATTCAGTAGAGTGAGACGTTTCAATGACGTAGGAGGAGCCAGAAGCGGTAGAGTGTCTCCACTGTACTAGTAGTAATTGTTTTTCTGGGTAGCTATAGAGTGTCTCCACTGTACTAGTAGTAATTGTTTCTCGGGTCCCAAGACAAAACAGCCCATCCACACTAGTAAATAGTAAAATCAATTCAAAAACCTGGGTGCTCTTCTTCCTCCTCACTCCCACCCACCTCACGTCAGCTTGCTCCACTCGTACCCCCAAATTCCTCACCTCACTCCTACAGAAAACCCCAGCTCCCCTTCTTCCTCACTCCTATAGAAAACCCCCAGCTCCCCTTCTTCTTCACTCGCACTACAACTAGGCTCGTCATTCGTTACTCTACTCAAATCCGTGAGCGCGACGTGATGCCCTCGAGAAAAATGGAGTCGGCTGACCCCAGCGCCAAGAAGATGAGGCTCCCGCCAGTGGCAACGCCTGTTGTAGATCCCGCACCCGGCAGCGCGGGGAGAAGCGGCGACCCTGCCCCCACCGGATCCCATGAACCCATAGAATCTCGGGTGGACCGCATCAGCGATCTCCCGGATGCCATCCTTGGGGAGATCATCTCGCTTCTCCCCACCAAGGATTGCTGCCGCACCCAAGTCCTCTCAATTCGGTGGCGCCCTCTATGGCGCGCCGTTCCCCTTAATCTCGACTGTCGTCAGCTATCTCTCTTCAATGATTTTGAAATCCCCAAAGCCATCATCTCCTCCCACCAGGGCTCCGTTCAAAGCCTCTGCATCCCGTCATGCTACCTGAGCAAGCATACCATGCCCTGCACGGTGGATGCCTGGCAGGAATCCCCTGAATTCACAGAACTACAGCTGCTTGAGTTCTACTATTCCCCTGGAAATCACATACCACATACCAAACGCCATGAACTTGTGCCCTCAGCACCGATGTCCATCTCGGGGTTTTCGTCCTCTCTCCACACCGCCACCTTTGCGCAGTGCTACCTACCAGAAAATCTGGTACTAAACCTTCAACTCCCATTTCTCAAGAAACTTTCATTTGTGCGGGTTCGTATATCGGAGGCCTCATTGCACAGCATCATCCACTCCAATTGCCCTACACTGGAGTGCTTGGTGCTTGTTTTCACAGTTAGAATCGGTTGTCTCCAAATAAAGTCGCCTAACCTTGTAAGAATTGGAATTTCTTTTGATGGAAGGCAACTCATCATCCAAGATGCCCCTTCACTTCAAAGGTTGATCCTTGATTCTAGTTATTCACCGTTGCAAATAACCGTCCTCTCTGCGCCTAAACTGGAGACCTTGGGTGTAATACATGATCTCTGTGCTCATTTCAATATGGTGTTTGGCTCCACAGTTCTTCATGTACTTTATATTATCATCTACACTTGTAACCATAAGCTGCATTTTAAATTTCTACGCATAATTTATATATCATCTTGGAGTACACATTTTGTACTAATATTATGTTCTATGCTCAATGAAGAGTTTCTCCATGGATGGCCTATCAATGGTGCTGGATTCTGTTAAGATCTTATATATCCACATGAATAGTTTTGATCTGAACAAGATTATTGGCTTGCTGCAATGCTTTCCATGTCTGGAGAAGTTGTATATAAAGGTCATAATTTCACGCACATTGGAAGCCCGCATATAGTGTACTAGAATTAACCGTTCAGCTGTTGCTCTTTCGATACTCTTCTTTTAGACCTTAACTATTTTCAATCTTCATGTCTATTTAGGCAACAGGACGGGGTAAGAAAGTTATAACCAATCGGTGGATTCATAAGCATCGGGATTTTCTCACTTCTCATGAGATTCGATTGAAGACAATACCGCTAGTATGTAGCCAACCGTGCAAACACAAGATTTGTCACATTCTTCCTGCTGAATGTGAGGTTACTATTGTCCATCAGGCTTAAGTTTATCAGCAGCAAGGTTTTGACGGATGGGTATGTCAAAGAGCAAAAAAAGGAGTTTCAGGTGGGCAAAAGAGCTTCTGAACATGCCGGGCTTCTATTTACAACATATTGTGGTCATAATCCAGTAAATTTTACGACCCGGGATGTTCATTCTATGGACCTGAACCGATCCATTTGACTGTGACTGCTGAAAACAATGCTGGAGTTAGATGTTGTTGCCCTTTTCAATCTGGTTTTTTTTGTAAACCTGATGAACAATTAACCCTTGTGCTTTTGTACAGTTTGTAAGCTGGGGTTAGATGTTCCTTCCCTTTTCAACTCGGCTGTGACTGTCATATTTTCTTTGAAACAAGGCAAATGGCTTGCCATTCGTTTAATTTAGAGTGAAATATTGTAACAAATCCAAACCAAGGGAAATAACACCACTCTCGCCGGCTGCTTGAGCTCATTGTGCACTACAGAAGCCAAGTGGTTAGCCCCCACCAGCACCCACAAACTTATTTCGAACTAGCACATCAAATGGGCTGTAAATTTTCATAGGAAAGGCTGCATGACCATGACAGATTTGGATTCTGACATTTGGGACCCCCGAGGAAATAGCCTATCCAAGGTGGTGTCGACTTACTAGCCAGTCAACAAACGATTCTGCCTACCAGCCGTTGGATTGACATCCAACATCTGTCGTGTATCTTCTATCTCTTGTCTTCTTCTTCCTCCAATCGCCCAAACCAAACCACCCCGTCGGCTCCGCCTGCTCCCGCCTCCCATGGCTGGCTGCGCCTCTGCCGCCCTACCGTACGTACCCTCCAACGTTGGCCAGTCCCTCCCTCTATTCCCCCACACGTCCTGTTATTCTCCAGCGATGTCAGCCCCAACACGCACCTGCGCCCGAACCAGTCAACCCTCGTACTCCCCTCCGCCTGCGACTGGACCGCCGCATCTTCAACGGCTCCTGTTCGTTCCGTCTGAGGCCTCACCATCGTTCTCCACCTTGCGGCCTTGGTTCGCTCGCCGTGCGCGGTGCGCCGCCCTCTTGCGTTGTCAACGTCATCAACAACCGAGAGGAACAATGAGATGACTGTACATGGAGAGGATGACAGTAGGGACCCACCAACGTCATGGCAGTACGCCAGCAAGTGCCTCTATAGTACAAGCCCAAAAATATGGTTCCTCCTAATGGTTGGACATCTGGGGCTCACGCCATTGTAAACGTAGTCAACAAACGAGAGAATTACACTACGAGCGGCTAACACCAGGGACCCAGCAAGTCGCGCGGTTTTTTTAGGAACAAGTAGTTGTTATTTATACTAGTTTTAGCGACGGATCAGGGTAACAACGGGGCTGTGCGGGGGCTGTGGCCCGTCTAGCCAGGGTTTTATTTATGTTTACCACATCATGAGCACAGTTGTGTTTTTTTCTTGCTGAAAATGGCTAGCCCAGTTCTATTTTTTTAAAGAAATACCCAAACAAGGCCTACTTGCTTTATCGGCCCTGCTGGGCTGCAAATCTTTCAAGACAAGGAGAGTTTCATTCGGTTTGCCCAGAAATGGGTTGTACATTTTTAAAACACATCAAACCGGGAATTAGTTTCAATTTTTTTTTCATTACAAGATCTTAAATTCCATTGATTTTTATGCGTGGACAATTATTTGGATTTTATATTTATATAAATTATTTTTCAAAATAGTTTGAATGTGAATCGATATTTCTGGATTAAAAACAGTTGACCGCATGGAAATATGCAAAATTTTGTATACTTTTTAACCCTGGCCACAATATGGGGTGTGATGCTAACAAAAAGAAGATGGGCTCCAAAAAAAATTCTTACGAATTAGCAAATGGGTTGTACATTATTAGAAATAATGGCAGATGGGTTGTATGTTGTTTTCCATAGATTTGAGGCTGACTTGTGCGCCTACTACAGGTTGACGCATATGCTTTCATAAAATAAGGTTGACGCACATGCAACGCCCTATCAACTTAGTCAACACACAAGAGCGGTGACTGTTGGATGTCCATCCAACGGCTGTCGTGCTTATTCAATCTCTGCTCTTCATGCTCAAGCCGCTCAAACAAGCGCCGGCGGGGCTACCTGCTCCCTCCTCCCACGGCCGGCTATGCTGCCGCGCAGGCCTCACGGCCCCACCGTACTCCCATCGCTGGCCTAGCCATCGCTCTACTCACCCACACCTGCTATTATTCTCCGGCGACGACAGAGGAACCAGTAAACCCTCGTACTCCTCTGCGTGGGAAACAACTACCGAGTATTCCCTGGCTCTGTGTCATTCTGTTCCTAGGCCTTGCCGTCGTCCACCGCCCTGGTGCTCTCGGCGCGGCCTGGTCAACATGGTCAATGAACGACATCCATCGGAACTGGACTGTACGTGGAGAGGCTGACAGTTGGGTCCATGTCCGCACGCAAGGAAATGCCTCCTTATTACGCACAAAATAATGATTCCTCCACCTGACAGCTAGGACCCACAGGAAGGGCCTATGTATTTCACGAAAAAAACGCCCCCCCCCCCCCCCCCCGCTGACAGGTTGGACCCACCAGCTATATCTTCGCATGCAAGGAAGTGCCTCCTTATTATGCCCAAAAAAATGAATACCGCCTGCTAGCTGGGACCCACCATATTGTTGGGCTGACTTGTGGTCCTACTAAGTTGACAGGGACGGAGAGCTTTGTCAACTTAGTCAATACTCCAGTGACCGTATGATGTCCATCCAACGGCCATAGTGCACTAGTAGAAAAAGGGTCAAATGTGAAGCACATTAGTGCCGGTTTGAATTTGAGCCGGCACTAATGTGACCATTAGTGCCGGTTCCAACGGCTAGGCGGGCGGGCATCATTAGTACTTGTTCGTGGGCAACCTTTAGAGGGTGCTTGGATATGTTTTAGTCCCATGACTAAAAGTAGTGGGACTAAAACTTGCTAGCCTCACCCATGCTTGGATCCAAATACTAAAGAGACTAAAATCAAGTTATTGAGCATTTATTATCCTCCAAACCCTCCAATCCAGAACTCGCATGTGTTAAAAGAGAGGAATTAAATGAGGAGAGAGAGGGCTAATACATATTTTAGTAGGTTTTCTATGACTAAAATTTTTTAGCCTCAAGACTAGTCCTAGCCTCTCTTTAGTCAGGGGTGCTTGGAACTTTAGCCTCTAAAAAAGACTATTTTTAGTCAGACTAAAATTAGTCCCTTGGATCCAAGCATGCTCTTAGTACCGGTTCATGCCACGAACCGGTACTAATGAGGCTGTGTCAGGCTATGGTCAGGCTGGGGCCCCCACGAAGACCTTTAGTACCGGTTCATGCCCTGAACCGGTACTAGAGTTTCTTAGTAAGCTGATTTTTAGTCCCACCTCGCCAAGAGAGAGGCAGTATGAGCGGCTTATAAGCCGTGAGTGCACAGACAATGACGAAGAGTTGCAATTCTCACATGCATCTTGATTAGCTTCAAGCCTTGCGGAATAGCATAGATTGCACTGAGCTATGTGCAGTGCAGTCTACACTATTCCGAATGGCTTGAAGCAAATTAACCAGCATTGCACCTCTTTTTATTTTTAATAACTTATTTGAACTCAGGACTTCTTTTGTGTTCAGTATGCAGCATTCAAAGTGACGTCATCAATTTCCAACATGTTCTGACATCATTTGTTGTTTTTCGGTCATTTACCTAATTGTTTAGAGAGCTAAATGACTGTGAAATTGAAAATCACTACAAAATGAATTCTGAAAATGTTGAAACTTGGCATGGTATCATCATTTCACCCGCATAGCATGTGCGAAAGAGTAGAGAGGGTCACGGCAAAAACTGGACGCACTTCGTGTACAAACTAGACAAACTCTTTCGGAGTATCACGGTTTCGGACGAGAACTCATTTGTTACACGGGCACTTCAATGTTTTTTTAAACTTATTTGAACTCCGGACTTCTTTTGTGTTCAGTATGCAGCATTCAAAGCGACGTCATCAATTTCCAACATGTTCTGACATCATTTGTTGTTTTCGGTCATTTACCTAATTGTTTAGAGAGCTAAATGATCGTGAAATTGAAAATCACTAAAAAATGAATTCTGAAAATGTTGAAAATTGGCATGGTATCATCATTTCACCCACATAGCATGTGTGAAAGAGTAGAGAGGGTCACGGCAAAAACTGGACGCACTTCGTGTACAAACTGGACAAACTCTTTCGGAGTATCAGGGTTTCGGACGAGAATTCATCTGTTACACGGGCACTTCAATGTTTTTTAAACTTATTTGAACTCCGGACTTCTTTTGTGTTCAGTATGCAGCATTCAAAGCAACGTCATCAATTTCCAACATGTTCTGACATCATTTGTTGTTTTTCGGCCATGTACCTAATTGTTTAGAGAGCTAAATGACCATGAAATTGAAAATCACTACAAAATGAATTCTGAAAATGTTGAAACTTGGCATGGTATGATCATTTCACCCGCATAGCATGTGCGAAAGAGTAGATAGGGTCACGGCAAAAACTAGATGCACTTCGTGTACAAACTCTTTCGGAGTATCAGGGTTTCGGACGAGAACTCATCTGTTACACGGGCACTTCAATGTTTTTTAAACTTATTTGAACTCCGGACTTCTTTTGTGTTCAGTATGCAGCATTCAAAGCGACGTCATCAATTTCCAACATATTCTGACATCATTTGTTGTTTTTCGGTCATTTACCTAATTGTTTAGAGAGCTAAATGACCGTGAAATTGAAAATCACTACAAAATGAATTCTGAAAATGTTGGAACTTGGCATGGTATCATCATTTCACCCGCATAGCATGTGCGAAAGAGTAGAGAGGGTCACGGCAAAAACTGGACGCACTTCGTGTACAAACTGGACAAACTCTTTCGGAGTATCAGGGTTTCGGACAAGAACTCATCTGTTACATGGGCACTTCAATGTTTTTTAAACTTATTTGAACTCCGGACTTCTTTTGTGTTCAGTATGCAGCATTCAAAGCGACGTCATCAATTTCCAACATGTTCTGACATCATTTGTTGTTTTTCGGTCATTTACCTAATTGTTTAGAGAGCTAAATGACCGTGAAATTGAAAATCACTACAAAATGACTTCTGAAAATGTTGAAACTTGGCATGGTATCATCATTTCACCCGCATAGCATGTGCGGAAGAGTAGAGAGGGTCACGGCAAAAACTGGACGCACTTTGTGTACAAACTGGAAATAGAAGAAAAGAAATAATGCAGAAAAGAAAAAACTATACAAAAAAATTACTCAAAAATAAATAGAAGAAAATAAATAATGTAGAAAAGAAAAAAACTATATACAAAAATTACTCAAAAATAAATAGAAGAAAATAAATAATGCAGAAAAGAAAAAACTATATAAAAAATTTGTTGGCGCGCTGCCCAGTGGGCCTGCCAGACCTAGGGTGTGCAAATGCAGGCCCAGAAGGGCCAGCAGACTCACAGGGCAGCGTGCCCTAGTTAGGCCCAGAAGCCTGTTATATAGAGAAGCTCGAAGGAGCAGCCGCGACTGGGTTTATAAACCAGTGCGGCTGCCCTTCATTCGGTGAGGTGGGACTAAACATTTGTGCACCGTCGGTGGCAGCGCACAACCATTAGTACCGGTTGGTGGCTCCAACCGGTACTAAAGGGGGGGTCTTTAGTACCGGTTCGTGGCACGAACCAGTACTAAAGGGGTCGTTTCCCGCCCCTTGGCCTGGCGAAAATTGGTCTTTAGTATCGGTTGGTGGCTCCAACCGGTACTAAAGACCCCTCCTATATATATGGCACTTACAAAAAAATCAGTTTCATCGACCACCAGTACTTTTTCTCGATCCAACTTCTTCGCCGCGCCCGTCGCCCATCGCGCGCCGCCCTCGCCACCCCCGTCGCCCGTCGTCGCCGTCACCGTCGTCGCCCCCACATGCCGCGCCCGTCGCGCCGCCGCCTCTCGCCCCCGCCGCACCCGTCCCCGTCGTCGCCCCCCGCCCCCCGCTCGTACACACACACACACACACCACACACACACACCACACACACACATACACACACACACATTGTTTTTACTTATTTTCTATTTTCTGTTGTTTAGATTAATGTTAGATAAATTACATAGATAATAATGTTAAATGTTAATGTTAGATGAATTATATGGAAAAGATGTTAAAAATTAATGTCAAATATATTTTACATGAATTAGAACAAGTTGAACTAGTTGAATTAGTATAGCTAGATATTAATTAGGTATATATATGAGATTTGAACTAGTTGAATTAATATAACTAGTTTATTTTTAGATGAAAATTAATAGAACAAGTTTATGTTTAGTAAGAAAATTTAGGTATATGAGATTTGATGATCTAATCAAAATATTACTATATAGAACTACCTACTTTATTTTAGTAAGAAATTAATAGAACTAGTTTATTTTTAGTAAATACTTAGTTGAATTAATAGAACTAGTTTATTTAGTTGAATTAATAGAACTAGTAAGTGTTTAATGTTTCACCTATATATGAACATATGTTAGATATTAGATATAAATTATATGTTAGATATATATTTAATTTAGTTATATGAGATTTCATTATCTAATTAACATTTTATTATATAGAACTAGCTACCTTATTTTTAGTAAGAAAATTAATAGAACTAGTTTAGTTGAATTAATTAGTTGAACTAGTTAGTTGAATTAGTTCAATTAATTAGGTATATTCTTCGTAAGTGCTTAGTTGAATTAGTTCAATTAATTAATTGAACTAGTTGAATTAACAGAATTAGTTGAATTAATAGAACTAATAAGTGTTTAATGTTTCACCTATGAACATAGGAATGACGTCTGACGACGAACACGATTTCATTATATGCGAATACTGCGAAGACCAGCGCGGCCTATGCGGTAGAAATTTTCTAGTTGATGATAGACGCTTCAGCATCAAGTTGGATGAGAACTTCGAAGTGGATACAGTAAGTCACAACGACAAGTCTTTTTTCGTAATTAAACATGACTTATGCTTCATTTGCTTCACCTTTTAATTTTAATTTTTCACTATTCTACTAGCGTATCCCCTGCCATGCAAGAATTTTTGCCTTGGATAAGATAGGTTTCAGTCCTAAGGAAACTATGGAGGTAAAAAGAGTTTACTTGAAGACCGAGCATGGTTATACCTTCAACGTTAAATTATACAATGCAGACACATATGAAAGTGCAACTATCCCTAGGTGGTTTTGGTAATTCATAACAACATATAGCTCATTGAGCTAATGCTATTTCAAGATGATTATTTCAGGAAAGCTCAATGATTGGCATGGCATGGATGTGAAAGTGGAACCCTCAAAATGCTAAGGACAAAGAATTGGCTCAAGCTCAAAAGTTCAAGACTCTTCATTTTATATTTTAGTGATCCAAGATCACATTGAGTCTTTAGGAAAAGCCAATATTATCAAGGAGGGATGAGGTGTTGCTTAATGAGCCTCTTGCTTTATGTGCTTAATGATATGCTCCAAAATCCTCAGCTACTTTCCCATATCCACAAATGACCTAAACCCTAAGCCAAACTCGGTCATACCGATTCTTTCAATCCGGCACCACCGAGTTTCACTTGTCATTTGCCACTGCCAAACCCTAGCAATTCGGTCCTACCGATAAGGATCTCGGTCTCACCGAGATGGGATTGCAAACTCTCTGTTTCCCTTTCGTAACTTTTCGGTCTCACCGAAAGAGCGAATCGGTCCCACCGAGATTGCAATGTAAACTCTATGTTTCCTACTTGTAACTTTTCAGTCTCACCAAAAGAGCGAGTCAGTCCCACCGAGTTTGCCTGACCAACTCTCTGGTTAGCTTATTGCCAAACTCGGTCTCACCGAGTTTGTGCAATCGGTCTCACCGAGATTACGTTATGCCCAAACCCTAACCGAATCGGTCCTACCGAGTTGCATGTCAGTCCCACCGAAATTCCTAACGGTCACTAGGTTTACTATTTTGGTCCGACCGAGTTTTCTGATTCGGTCCCACCGAGATTGGTAAATTGTGTGTAACGGTTGGATTTTGTGTGGAGGCTATAAATACCCCTCCACCTCCTCTTCACTCGTGGAGAGAGCTATCAGAACACATACACCATTCCAACTCAAATGTTCTGAGAGAGAACCACCTACTCATGTGTTGAGACCAAGATATTCCATTCCAACCATATGAATCTTGATCTCTAGCCTTCCCCAAGTTGCTTTCCACTCAAATCTTCTTTCCACCAGATCAAAATCTTATGAGAGAGAGTTGAGTGTTGGGGAGACTATCATTTGAAGCACAAGAGCAAGGAGTTCATCATCAACACACCATTTGTTACTTCTTGGAGAGTGGTGTCTCCTAGATTGGCTAGGTGTCACTTGGGAGCCTCCGACAAGATTGTGGAGTTGAACCAAGGAGTTTGTAAGGGCAAGGAGATCGCCTACTTCGTGAAGATCTACCGCTAGTGAGGCAAGTCCTTCATGGGCGATGGCCATGGTGGGATAGACAAGGTTGCTTCTTCGTGGACCCTTCATGGGTGGAGCCCTCCGTGGACTCGCGCAACCGTTACCCTTCGTGGGTTGAAGTCTCCATCAACGTGGATGTAGGATAGCACCACCTATCCGAACCACGGGAAAAAACCATCCGTGTCTCCAATTGCGTTTGAATCCTCAAAACCCTTCCCTTTATATTCTTGCAAGTTGCATGCTTTACTTTCCGCTGCCAATATACTCTTTGCATGCTTGCTTGAATTGTGTGATGATTGCTTGACTAGCCCTAAGATAGGTAAAATCTGCCAAGAACTAAAATTGGGAAAAGGTTAAGTTTTTATTTGGTCAAGTAGTCTAATCACCCCCCCCCCTCTAGACATACTTCCGATCCTACAAGTGGTATCAGAGCTTTGGTCTCCATTTTCTTTGATCTCCATAGCTTTTGGTGGTCATAGCCTTGGTTTCACAACCTAGGAGAGTATGGCGTCTAGCGAGGGAAATTATCACCGTAGAGGTCCTTACTTTGATGGTACTAATTTTGCTAGTTGGAAGCATAAAATGAAAATGCATATTCTTGGACATAACCCCGCCGTATGGGCTATTGTTTGTGTTGGTTTGCAAGGTGAGTTCTTTGATGGGAGGGAACCAAACCGTGAAGCTACCGCGGATGAGTTGAAGATGTTGCAATACAATGCTCAAGCTTGTGATATTCTCTTCAACGGATTGTGCCCCGAAGAATTCAACAAAATCAGCCGTCTTGAGAATGCAAAGGAAATTTGGGACACTTTAATTGATATGCACGAAGGTACCGACTCCGTCAAGGAATCCAAGTTGGATGTGCTCCAAAGTCAACTTGACAAGTTCAAGATGAAGGATGGTGAAGGTGTCGCCGAAATGTACTCTAGGCTTGCTCTCGTCACAAATGAGATTGCCGGCTTAGGAAGTGAAGAGATGACCGATAGATTCATCATCAAGAAGATCCTAAGAGCCTTGGATGGGAAATATGATACCGTGTGCACATTGATTCAAATGATGCCCAATTACAAAGATCTCAAACCAACGGAAGTGATTGGAAGGATTGTTGCTCATGAGATGTCACTCAAGGATAAAGAGGAACTTCATGACAAATCAAGTGGTGCCTACAAAGCCTCATGTGAAGTCCCCACATCGTCAAGTGAGAAACAAAACTTCAATGAAGAATTGAGCTTAATGGTGAATAACTTCAACAAGTTCTACAAGAGTAGAAGCAAAGATAGAAGCTTCAAGTCAAGGTCCTACAATGAAAAAAGATCTTCTAGTCGAGAGCGAAACTGCTATAATTGTGGAAGACCCGGACACTATTCCAATGAGTGTACGGCTCCCTACAAGAGAAGAGAAGATTCTCCAAAAAGAAGAAGCAAAGAATCACCACCAAGAGAGAGAAGGAGTAGAGATGATCGCTATGAACGGAGATACTCACGGAGAAGCAAGGACTCAGAAAGGAAGGAAAAATCATCAAGGAGCTACACAAAACGAAGACATCAAGCTCATGTTGGTGAATGGGTATCCGGCTCCGACTCCGACAGCCACTCCGAGAGAAGTTATCACTCCGACTCCGAAGATACTCAAGATGAAGGTGTTGCCGGTCTAGCACTTGTGTCAACCAACTCCTACGACATATTTGACTCACCAAATGAAGGAATTGGAAGATGCTTCATGGCCAAAGGTCCTAAGGTAACACACCCCGAGTATGTTGATTTCAATAGTGATGAAGATGACTTGTTAGGTGATGATGACTTGCTTGTTGACAACTCTAGTGATGAGTATTGTGATGAAACATCAATTAATCACGCTAATCAAAATAAAACAAATGACAATGATAAGGAGAAGATTGAGGCTCTAACTAAAGAACTAAACACTCTTAAGTTAGCTCATGAAACTATCTTCGAAGATCATCGAGAACTTTTAAGAGCTCATGAGAAATTACGCTTTGAAAAGCTCAATCTTGAGCAAGAGCATGAGTTCTTAAAAGCAATCAATGATGATCTCCGCAAGAAAAGTTCTTCTTACATTGCCAAGTGTTTACTATTATCCACTTACATGCCTCAAGTCAAGTCTAGTAACAAGAACAAGAAAGATTCTTCCTCTAGTAGTAACAATGATCATGCTAAATCCAATATTGTTGCTTCTAGTAGTTCTCTTGATTCCACTAATGATTCTCTTAGCCAAGTTACTCTTGAGCAAGAAAATAGTTTATTGAAGGGGATTGTAGAGAAAGGAGTGTACAAAAGCCTTGCCGGGAGTAAGCAATTCGAGGAAATTGTGCGCAAGCAAGGAATGCACCGGAAGAATCAAGGTGTTGGTTTTGAACGAAAGTTCAATGCCAATGGAGTTGAGTGGGAAGAAGATCAATACCCCAAGACAAAGTTTGTTCCTCAACAAGAGAAGTATGACACCTCTTTCAAGGGGATACAAGCTCAAGATGATCTTCCACCACAAGACTACAAGCAAAAAGGCAAGGACGAGCTTCAAGAGGAGATTGATGCATTTGAAGAAGCTCCTAAGACCTTAGTCAAGTGGATTCCCAAGACCACATCAAGTTCCACTTCATCAAGTACGACTACAACTCCAAGGATTCCCATCAAGATGGTGTGGATCCAAAAGAAAAAGAACTAGAGAGTTCTTGAGGGTGACTCCGCCAACATATTTCACTCTCATCATTTTGGCAAGAACAAGTGCAATCAACTTCCACATCATGCACTAGTTCAAGGAGTCACAAACCCTCTTGTTGGTAAGACAAGGGACAAGGTAACCAAAAGTTTTCATGGACATCATCTTGTGTATGCATCACTCTATGTCTATGGATATCCTTGTTTGTTCCTTGTGGGACTAACCCATGTAGGTATTGAAAGTGCAATTCACTCAAATGGATGGCTCCAAGTGATCTACATCAACATTGAGCATCCACATCTTCAACATCTACATGAAGTCATCATCGACAAAACCCAAGGTTAGTTCATCCCTCTTAGGGGGGATATCACATCTAGGGGGAGCTTTACTCTAAGACTTGAGCTAAAGCAACTCTAAAGATGTGAATACAACAATGCTTTATGTAAAAGTGGTAACCCCACTTGAGCTTAAACAATGAGTATGACCTACGATCAAGTGTTCTCACTTGACTCCTAAGTCAATATACTCATATATAGATGACCTAGTCATCGCAAATTGCTTGATAGATGCTAGAATTGATTGTGCATGCTTTGCCACATATTTCATTTGCCATCTTATTGTGTGAGCATGTTGGTTGCATATTTTACTCATTCGAGGACATCCACTTGTTGTTTTGATTGTTTGGCTTTATCTTCTTTTGCCAAGTGGATGGACAAGAATGCCTAAGAACCTCCTCTAGCTATCTATGCTTTTCTCGTCTCAAACTCTATTCATGCTGCATCACAAAACTTGATCAAGTCAGATTCGAACCACTCTGTGTGAGGAGCGCTCGGAGTCCCCGATTCGTCATAGACTTAAACTTCCAAAACCTCTTCGTGATTCTCGGTCTGACCGATACCATATTTTCGGTCCTACCGAGATCATTAAGTTGATCTAGGTTTTCGATCTCGGTGCAACTGATTTGAACCACTCGGTCACACCGAGTTGCAATAACTGTATATAGTTTTGCATCTCGGTGCCACCGAGTTGTTCCACTCGGTCACACCGACAGGGTCGGGCTATATATAGTGACGGGCAGAATTTTGGAAATTTCTTCGAAACCTCTTCGCCCGCGCATAGCTCGCTCTGCCTCCTGGGTCTCCGGATCGTCCTCCTCGCCGCCAGCAGCCTCCAGTCGCTGGTCTCCGTCACCGTCAACGGAATTCTGCCCCGCCGTTGCCGCCGTAGCGAGTCTCCGCCGAACTAGGGTATGGACTCGATCTTTGTGCTATTCTCCAATCCGATTCCTAGCACATTGTGATCATCATGATTCTTGCCACGTTTGATAAACTCCTATCCAGTCAATGAACTCGTAGATTAGGTTTAATTCGAAAATTTTAGGGTTAGGTTTCCGCCAAAACCATCTCGGACCCACCGAGTTGAAAAACTCGGTCCCACCGATTTGGCTTATGACATTGCACAAGTAAAACTCGGTCTGACCGAGAATTACTTATCAATGTGACCGATTTTGGAACTCTGTGAAACCCTAGTAGTCTCGGTACCACCGAACTGTTACTCGGTCTGACCGAGTTCACTAGTTCTGGTGCCAAAACTGTTTCGGTGTCACCGAGTTTGAAAATCGGTAGATCCGAGATGATTTTAGTGGGAAACTAAAACTAAGTTTTTGAATTATTCTTTTGCAAAAATCTCTGCATTTTGTGATGCTCATCCACTCTATCTCATCTATAATCTATTCATAGGGTCAGCAGTCAGAGTTTGCATCATGTCAGACCAGAGTGACAGCCAGAACTTGTCAGAGCAGCAAGTGCAGTTGAGTGAGGGCACTAGCCCCTCAAGTTCCTCGGATGATGGCAGCAGGAGCACCCCCAGCAATCTGCCTAAAGCTGCCACACGTCAAAGAAAGAAGAGAACCTCAGATTCTGAAGATGAGGATTATGTGGCAGAGGAGGAAGCCACCTCCAAGAGAGTTGAGCCAGCAGCAGTTACAAAGCCAGGGTTGAAGTTCAAAAGGCCAGCAGGCAGGTAGCCCATGTCTAAGGTTAGAGCTTCAACTGAGAAGCCTGCACCCACAGAGCCAGTTGCTGCTGAAGGCAAAAAGAGGAAGGAAAGGGTCAAGAAGACTGTAGCCAGAGTGCTTGGCAAGGCCTCCATCATGGTAGATGAGGAGGAAGAAGAAGAGGTTGTTGCACCAGCACCCAAGGCACCCAAGCTAATGGGAGATGCCATAAAATCAGGGGGAGCTGCTTCCAAGGCCAAGTCAGCTCCAAAGCCAAAGCCAAAGAGAAACACAAGAAGCATCCCAGCCACTGAGAAGAACAAGGCCCTAGTGCCTGAAGCTGCAGAGGAAGAGGAAGAGAATGTCCTTAGAAAGCTCAAGCCCAAGATCCCAGACCACAACGATGCTCATCCTGTGGCTGAGGATATGAAGCTCAGGAGAGATTCAGGGCTGAGGAAGTGGAGAGAAGCAGATCCGTATGCTTCTAGGAGAAGGACTGCAGTGGACTACATATTTCACACCAAGGAGCAGCAGGATTTCTATGAGACAGTGCTGCTAGATAAGAAGCCCATTGTCTGCGATATGAGATGGGTCGACTGGCAGTATATCAAGGATAATGAAAAGTACTTCCCTGGAGTGCAGGACAACTTTAAGGCATGTGGAGTAGAGGACTTTGTTGGGCAGAAGCTCACAAAGTGGAACGAGGAACTCATAATGCAGTTCTACTCCACAGCCATTTTTATCCAGATGGTAGGATAACTTGGATGTCAGAAGGTATGAGGTACCAGTCCACAGTTGCTGAATGGGCTCAGCTGATCAACGCCCCAGAAGAGCAGGATGATGACTTGGACATTTATGCCAAGAAGAAGATGGACCACAACTCTATGTCCAACATGTACAAGGAGATTCCGAATGAAGCACTTGACACGTTCAAGTTTGGCTCAGTGCATTATCTTCTATCAGGACTGCCCACTATCAACTGGATTCTAAGGCACACCTTATTGCCCAAATCTGGAGATCACAAGATGATCAGAGGCCACGCAATCAACTTGCTTCATATCTTTGACGTGCCTCAGAAATTCAAGGTGATGAGCCTAATGGTAGAGACCATTAAGAGGACAGCAGCAGACCAGAAGAGGAGCTGTGGATATGCCCCACAGATTCAGGAGCTCATCAACTCCAAGATGGGCACGGGCATATACCTCTTGGATAAGGAACACCTGCCCATCCGTCTAGATTTTGAAGATAACCAAGTGGTCATGACTGAGAATGAGCCATCATCTGCCCAAGCACAAGCCAAGAAGGAGAAGGCGAAGAAGGAGAAAGCTGCCAGGATGCCTACTCAAGAGGAGGCATCTGAATATTTTCTGAAAACCAAACAAGAGCAGCTTGGTTACCTGATTGCGTCCACCCTGTGGATTGAGCAAGGACTAGCCACCCTAACTCAGAACCAGGCAAGCTTAGAGAGGATCATGGAACAGAGGTTCTATGATTTGGACATCAAGGTGACAGAGATACAGACTGCCGTGGAGCAGCTCCAGGATGACATGAATGAGAGGAGAGGCGGGACTACGACTGATGCTTTTGCCAGGGTGCCACGAGGTCCGAGGTCGTCTGCAATGCCAGTTGCTGACACCAGAGCTACCACATCTGCGCCAGCCACTGCCTCAGTTCCACCAGCTCCAGCATCCACTTCAGTCTCAACTCCGACCACGTCTACCGAAGGCTTCGTCCTTGGAGTGCTCCGGACTCCACCACCACCTGAAGATCAAGCCTGAGCGTCGACTTAGCACTATGCATTTTCTAGGAACTTTTTGGTAACTTGTTGCCAAAGGGGGAGAAAATGTATAGATCATAGGCTTCGAGAGAGAGTGTTGCTTTTATTCTCTCTTGTTTTATTTGGTGGTTTTTCGAACTTTATTTGCTTTTGTGTGAGATACAATGCCCTTATCTGTGTGAGACATCGATGATCATGTGTTTGATCATAAGCTACACTTAATGTTTGCTTAATGCTATTATTATTCTATCTATCTTATGTGATCACTCACTATTCTTGGTGATGAGTGCATGTATTTCAATCTTATCATTTTTTTAGCGCTCCACCAAGATGTATGTGACATGGAAGAGTAACCCATGACTCTAACTCCTTGTGCATTTGCAGTCCAAAGCAAATTTTAAATATGCACAAATTTAGGGGGAGCTCTTATTTGTCACATACTTCTCAAAGCGACGATATATTTCATGCTTATTATCATTTGTCGAAGCTTTGATCTATATGTTGTCATCAATTACCAAAAAGGGGGAGATTGAAAGTGCAACTATCCCTAGGTGGTTTTGGTAATTCATAACAACATATAGCTCATTGAGCTAATGCTATTTCAAGATGATTATTTCAGGAAAGCTCAATGATTGGCATGGCATGGATGTGAAAGTGGAACCCTCAAAATGCTAAGGACAAAGAATTGGCTCAAGCTCAAAAGTTCAAGACTCTTCATTTTATATTTTAGTGATCCAAGATCACATTAAGTCTTTAGGAAAAGCCAATATTATCAAGGAGGGATGAGGTGTTGCTTAATGAGCCTCTTGCTTTATGTGCTTAATGATATGCTCCAAAATCCTCAGCTACTTTCCCATATCCACAAATGACCTAAACCCTAAGCCAAACTCGGTCATACCGATTCTTTCAATCCGGCACCACCGAGTTTCACTTGTCATTTGCCACTGCCAAACCCTAGCAATTCGGTCCTACCGATAAGGATCTCGGTCTCACCGAGATGGGATTGCAAACTCTCTGTTTCCCTTTCGTAACTTTTCGGTCTCACCGAAAGAGCGAATCGGTCCCACCGAGATTGCAATGTAAACTCTATGTTTCCTACTTGTAACTTTTCAGTCTCACCAAAAGAGCGAGTCAGTCCCACCGAGTTTGCCTGACCAACTCTCTGGTTAGCTTATTGCCAAACTCGGTCTCACCGAGTTTGTGCAATCGGTCTCACCGAGATTACGTTATGCCCAAACCCTAACCGAATCGGTCCTACCGAGTTGCATGTCAGTCCCACCGAAATTCCTAACGGTCACTAGGTTTACTATTTTGGTCCGACCGAGTTTTCTGATTCGGTCCCACCGAGATTGGTAAATTGTGTGTAACGGTTGGATTTTGTGTGGAGGCTATAAATACCCCTCCACCTCCTCTTCACTCGTGGAGAGAGCTATCAGAACACATACACCATTCCAACTCAAATGTTCTGAGAGAGAACCACCTACTCATGTGTTGAGACCAAGATATTCCATTCCAACCATATGAATCTTGATCTCTAGCCTTCCCCAAGTTGCTTTCCACTCAAATCTTCTTTCCACCAGATCAAAATCCTATGAGAGAGAGTTGAGTGTTGGGGAGACTATCATTTGAAGCACAAGAGCAAGGAGTTCATCATCAACACACCATTTGTTACTTCTTGGAGAGTGGTGTCTCCTAGATTGGCTAGGTGTCACTTGGGAGCCTCCGACAAGATTGTGGAGTTGAACCAAGGAGTTTGTAAGGGCAAGGAGATCGCCTACTTCGTGAAGATCTACCGCTAGTGAGGCAAGTCCTTCATGGGCGATGGCCATGGTGGGATAGACAAGGTTGCTTCTTCGTGGACCCTTCGTGGGTGGAGCCCTCCGTGGACTCGCGCAACCGTTACCCTTCGTGGGTTGAAGTCTCCATCAACGTGGATGTAGGATAGCACCACCTATCCGAACCACGGGAAAAAACCATCCGTGTCTCCAATTGCGTTTGAATCCTCAAAACCCTTCCCTTTATATTCTTGCAAGTTGCATGCTTTACTTTCCGCTGCCAATATACTCTTTGCATGCTTGCTTGAATTGTGTGATGATTGCTTGACTTGCCCTAAGATAGGTAAAATCTGCCAAGAACTAAAATTGGGAAAAGGTTAAGTTTTTATTTGGTCAAGTAGTCTAATCACCCCCCCCCCCTCTAGACATACTTCCGATCCTACAACATACACCTATTTTGTATGCAAAACTTGGCAAGCACTATGCAAGGCTTATGCATTTGAGCCTGATATGGTTATCGCCTTTGATATTCGTCCGGAAGATGATATTGAAGGTAATAGAGACATCTGGGTCGATGTGCAGACGCCTCCAGTTCTACCATTATGTGAGTTTCTCAACCATATTTATGTCTTTGATATGAGATTATTTGAACCAGTTGAATTATTAATAGATCTCGGGGCTTGGTAGACAGGACTGTCCACTGTCCCGGGGCTGAACTAAACTGCGAGGAGACAAGTCATTATGTTTCATGGCTTGAGGATCTTGATGTTGTCAAGACAAATTTCTTTCCTGCACTTAGAAATGTTAGTACTCAAAACGTGCGACCAACAGTGTTCGTACTGAACTATGGTCACATATATTTAGGAAAGATGGTAAGATTTCTACTATTTCTCCTCAGTGCATCTTTTGCATACATTATTTTTTTTAAGCTAAACTTCATTGCTAAGTATGTTACTATACGATGTTCTTCAATAGGGACTCCCGATGAATGTTGTGCCTGATTGGATCAAGACTAAAGGTACCATGAATATTGTTAGCTTACGGCCAAGATATCCTACAATGCACTTTAGTGCATTCTGGATTTCTAATAGCGAGGAATGCTTAATAGTAAAAGACTGGAGCAAAATTGTGAACGATCACAGAGAAGTACTAGGGGGCAGCAATCAGAAGCGCAATCCACGATTAGGAGACAGGTTCATCTGCATGCTCTAATATGATGAATCAGCAAAGCTATACATGTTCTATGCTATTTTACCTGAGAGAGAGCAGCAGGAGTGATTAATTAGCTAGTTCATGCTCTTAGTACTTGTCCTCTCATGTCCGTGTTCTTCGTCCTGGACTTAATCTCAAAGAGTGATTTGCTTTTGTGGTGTTATGAACGCTTATAATATCATTACCATGTTGAACTCGATGATATCTTTGCTATGAAAACCGTTGGTGATGATATATATGATGCAAGAGTTTTTATATTAATTAATATGATGATGATGATGATGATGAGTTATTATATCATTTATGAAAGAAATTGCATGTTAGTTTCAACTGGACGGATTCTAGCTAAGTGATCAAGTATATGCCATATCCATATTACCTCGATCACTTAAGTAGGTGATCAAGTATATATAATATGGATATGACATATACTTGATGACTTAGCTAGGATCCACACGCATCCAGTCAAACTAATCACCTAATGATTTAACAACTCATTATAATGTAAAACAATCACTAAATTAAATTGAAAACACAAAATTAAGGTAAAAATAAAAAATAAAACCAAAACACACCAAAACATTTAGTACCGGTTGGTGTTACCAACCGGTACTAATGTCCTACGTGCCCACGGAGCTGGCTCGTGCCACGTGGTTGCCCTTTAGCACCGGTTCGTGCTGAATCGGTACTAAAGGGGGGGCCTTTAGTGCCTACAATTTAGTGCCGGTTACCGAACCGGCACTAAAGGCCCTTACGAACCGGTGCTATTGCCCGGTTCTGCACTAGTGGTGCTTTTTCAACCCCTGGTCTTCTTGCTCCAGCCGCCCAAAGCAGCGCTGGTCGTGCCGCCTGCTCCTGCCTTCCGTGGCCGGCTGTGCTACCGCGGAGGCCTCGCCGCCCCCATACTACTCCCACCACTGGCCAGGCCATCCCTCCACTCACCCACACCCCCTGTTATTCTGCGGCGACGGCAGCCTCACACCGCAGCCGAACCAGTGAATGCTCGTACTCCTCTCCGCGTGGGCATCCACTGCTGCGTCTTGCACGGCTCCGCATTGTTCCCTTCCTAGGCCTCACCGTCGTCCACCACCGTGGTGCTCTCGGCGCGGCGTGGTCAATGTGGTCAACGACCGACTTCCATCGGAAAGTACTGTACGTGGAGAGGCTGACAGCTGGGTCCACGACAGCCGCAAGGAAGTGCCTCCTTATTACACGAAAAATAATTATTCCTCCACCTGACAGCGGGGACCCACAGGACGGGCCACCATTATTTTGCGAAAAAAATCATTTCCCCCTGACTGCTGGGACCCACCGGATGGGCCACCGTATTTCGTGAAAAAAATGTTCCCCCCACTGTCAGCTCGGACCCACCGGAAGTGCCTCCTTATTACGCACAAAAAAAATGAATACTCCCCCGGCTAGCTGGGACCCATCTTTCTGGGAGGCTGACTTGTGGGCCTACTAAATTGACGGGGACGAAGGGCTTTGTCAACTTAGTCAATATGAACGATTCTAGCTCCAGTGACCGTATGATGTCCATCCAACGGCCGTAGTGCTTCTCCAACCTCTGGTCTTCTTGCTCCAGCCGCCCAAAGCAGCGCCGGTCGTGCCGCATGCTCCTGCCTCCCGTGGCCGGCTGTGCTGCCGTAGAGGCCTCGTCGCCCCCTACTATTCCCACCGCTGGCCAGGCCCTGCGGCGACGGCAGCCTCACACCGCAGCCGAACCAGTGAACCCTTGTAGTCCTCTCCACGCGGGCTTCCACTGCCGCGTCGTCCCCTTCCTAGGCCTCGTTGTCGTCCACCGCCGTGGTGCTCTCCACGCGGCGTGGTCAACGTGGTCAAGGAACGACTTCCATCGGAAGAGTACTGTACATGGAGAGGCTGACAGCTGGGTCCACGGCCACAGTCCAGTTTTGTGATTTGCCAAGTAAGTCGCTTTGTCAGGCCTGTTGGGCTGCAATTCTTTCAAGACGGGGAGAGCTTTCATTCGGCTGGCCAAGAAAATGGACCATCAGTAATGAGAAATGGGTGGTACATTTTTAAAACACATCAAACCGGCAATTAGTTTCAAATATCTTTTTTTTCATTTCAAGATTTTAAATTACATTAATTTTTATGCGTGGAGAATTTGTTGGATTTTATATTGATATACATTTATTTTTAAAATCAGTTTGAATGTGAGTCGAAATTTCGGGATTAAAAACAGTTCGGACTGCACCGAAATATGCAAAATTTCGTATAATTTTTTAACAGTTGCCACAATATGGGCTGTAATGCTAACAAAAAGAATATGGGCTCCAAAAAACCTTAAGAATTAGCAAATGGGCTGTAAATTATTATAAATAATGGCAGATGGGCTGTATACTGTTTTCCACAGATTTGAGGCTTTCCTAAAAAAAAGGTTCATGCACAAGCACTGACTGTTGGATGTCCATCCAACGGCCATCGTGCTTCTTCAATCTCTGCTCTTCCTGCTCCAGCTGCTCAAACAAGCGCCAGCGGGACTGCCTGCTCCCTCCTCCTCACGGCCAGCTGTGCTGCCGCGCAGGCCTCACCGCCCGACCGTACTCCCATCGCTGGCCTAGCCATCCCTCTACTCACCCACACCTGCTGTTATTCTCCGGCGATGGCAGACGAACCAGTAAACCCTCGTACAGTCGTACTCCCCTCTGCGTGGGAAACAACTGCCGAGTCTTCCCTGCCTCCATGTCGTCCCCTTCCTAGGCCTCGTCGTCGTCTACCGCCCTGGTGCTCTCGGCCCGGCCTGGTCAACGTGGTCAACGACCGACATGCATCTGAAATGGACTTTACGTGGAGAGGCCGATAGCTGGGTCCACGGCCGCACGCAAGGAAATGCCTCCTTATTACGCGCAAAATAATGATTCCTCCACCTGACATCGGGGACCCACCTAAAGGGCCTCTGTATTTCGCGAAAAAAACGTTACCGCCGCTGACAGCTCGGACCCACCAGCTATATCTTCGCACGCAAGGAAGTGCCTCCTTATTACGCACAAAAAAATGAATACTCCCCCTGTTAGCTGGGACCCAGTATAGTGGCAGGCTGACTTGTGGGCCTACTAAGTTGACGGGGACGGAGGGCTTTGTCAACTTAGTCAATATGCACGATTCTAGCTCCAGTGACCGTACGATGTCCATCCAACGGCCGTAGTGCTTCTTCAACCTATGGTCTTCTTGCTCTAGCCGGCCAAACCAGCGCCGGTCGTGCCTCGTGCTCCTACCTCCCGTGGCCGGCTGCGATGCGGCGGAGGCCTCACCGCCCCCTACTACTCCCATCGCTGGCCAGGCCATCCCTCTACTCACCCACACCCCCTGTTATTCTGCGGCGACGGCAGCCTCACACCGCAGCGAACCAGTGAACCCTCGTACTCCTCTACGCGTGGGCATCCACTGTCGCGTCTTCCCCGGCTCCGCGTCGTCCCCTTCCTAGGCCTCGCCATCGTCCACCGCCCAGGTGCTCTCGGCGCGGCGTGGTCAAGGAACGGCTTCCATCAGACGTGGACTGCACGTGGAGAGGCTGACAGTTGGGTCCACGGCCACAGCAAGGAAGTGCCTCCTTATTACATGCAAAATAATTATTCCTCCACCTGACAGCGGGACCCACCGGACGGGCCACCGTATTTCGCCCCCCTGACTGCTGGGACCCACCAGCTACATCTTCGCACGCAAGGAAGTGCCTGAGAGTCGGGACCCACCTGGTCGAAGCGTACGTAGCATTGTCATTCTGGTCGCGAACGTGTACGTACATATATACTAGTCGATGTAGAGGCATGCACGTGTCGTAGTAGAGGCGGCCAGGGTGCAAGAAAGAAAATACGGCCACGTATGTGTACATATGGGCAGGGTCTCGAACGCCTACTTGCGCATACGTACGGGCAGGGCTCGTGTACATGGCTGGGACGGAACGGAGAAACATCGTTGTCATCGTGTTCATGGGGAGGCAACGGAATGCGTCGTGTTCATGGGGAGGCAACGGAATCCGTCGTGTTCATCGAGAGGGCTTGGACGGAACATGCGATGGAAACGAGGCCTGGCGTACCGCAGAACGGAGGAAACGGCCTTGTGTTCGACCGGCCACGTTCGAAACGGGATCCTGTTGATCGGGAGGGGTCTGGCGACCGCAAAACGGAGGAAACGGACCTCCTACGGTCGAAACGGGGGTCCTGTTGATCGGGAGGGGTGTGGCCTACCACAAAACGGACGAAACGGACTTATGTTGGAGCGCTACGGTCGAAACGGGGGTCCTGTTCATCGGGAGGGGTGTGGCGTACCACAAAACGGGACTCCACGGGATACTATTCATCTCCACCGTCGACCCCCTCCAGCCTCCACGAGCTACTGTTCATCCACCGTTGACCTCCTCCAGCCTCCACCTGCGACTGTTCATCCACGGGGTCCTGTTCATCCAGCTTCCACCGCGCGCTACTCCATCGGCTACTGTTCAACCAGCCCTCTCCACGGGCTCCTGTTCAACCACCCCCACGGGCTACTGTTCATCCCGCCCTCCACCGTCTACTATTCATCCAGCCCTCCACGGGGTCCTGTTCATCCAGCCCCAACCGGCTCGATCGGTCGGGGTCCTGTTCATCCAGAGGCAACACCACGGGGTCCTGTTCATCCACCCCCACCGGGAACTGTTCATCCAACCCCCCTCCCCCCGCAACGCTCACTGTTCATCCAAAGGCAGCATCGATCGGCTTCAGTTAGCAATAGTAGCGAAGGAATCGCTCGATCGGGTTCAGTTAACAGCCATCGATCGATCGCTCGGGTTCAGTAACGCGTAGCCTGCAGTGCAATCGCTCGGGTTCAGTTAGAGCCCAACGCCTCGCTCGGGTTTAGTTAGAGCCAACGCCTCGCACACACGCGCGTACGTGTACGAGAGAAACGTGCATCGCTCGGCCCCCGACCTCCCACCGTAACCGGGAACTCCCCGAAATTTTCCTTCCCCTCGCTTCTACCATGATTTTTTCCGTCATGGACGGCCCAAAGAATGTCATGCAGCTGCGTCTCAGGCCCGCCCAGGACGAAAAGCCCATTTTCTGTCATGATTTTTTGTCATAGAAGTAGGAGCCCACCACATCTATGATGATACCGGGTTTTGCCACAATTATCGTCATAGAAGTGTCATATGTATGACAGAAAAAAAATTCGTTTGGCCCAAAATGTCACGGATGTGTCTTTTTTTTGTAGTGAGAGCCGCCTTCTTTGGGTCGGCTGGTCCAAGCGGCCGGCTGCTAGAAGGCGGCGGAGCCCAGAGGGCGGCCATGAGGTGGGCCGACTCCTAGCAGGCGGCCTCCAGAGAGGCTGGCTCCTAGCAAGTGGCCCCCTCCTTTCCCTTGAAGTTAGCATCTCATAACGACGACGAGACGGGGCGTGGCATGGCTACAGTGCAGCCTGCCACCCCCGAATCCAGGGTGGAACGTGGCCACAATGTTGCGTACCGGGCAGACATCCCTCGCCCGGCACGGCACTGTTACCACACAGCCCATGACATCACCTACGGCCTAGGGTGCGGCGCCCCCACGACGGGCTGTCGGTACGGCCCGCAGGCGGCGGGCCCTACCTGTCCGTGAGAAGCCAGAAGGCGGCAGGCCCTGACCGGTCAGCGCGGGGGAGGCCGACTCCTAGCAGGCGGCCCTCCCCCTCCCTCAAAGTCTGTGCACCATTAACCAGAAGAGACGAGGAATGGCTACAGTAAACACTCGCCAGTCAGCAGCACTGTAGCCATGCTCCCCCTGACAAAGCACACATCATCGATGGCACTGCCACAGTACTAAGGAGCCGACAGGACCCGCCAGCGGCGGGCGCGGCCTGTCGGCCAAGTACGAGACAGTCGACAAGACCCACCAGGCGGCGGGCCCCAGTAGCCGGCCACCAAAGACACTGACGGTTGGGCCCTACGCCCAGCCGGATTACCATTGTACCCCTAGGGGTAGACCTATATAAACCCCCCCCCCCCAGTGCACCCATGCAAAGGGTTCGGCTTCTTAATAGCACATACACATAGAGTGAGGAGTAGAGATAGCCTTGCCCTTCTTCCTCCTCTAGCCAAACAGCTCAAGGAGCAAGCTTGTAGCTACTTGTTGAGATAGTGATCATGCGGAGACCCCGCAGAGCAGAACTAGGGGTGTTATCTCCTAGGAGAGCCCCGAACCTGGGTAAGATGCGTCGGCGTACCTATCAACGGTCTACGCCTTATCCCGTTTCCAGGCACTGGCGACGTATTACTCTCCCCCACCATGATAAGCCATCCTTTGGCATATGTCGCATGACACCCCTGACATTGACCTATTTAAGCATGGCATTGCATTAATATTAAGATGGGAATGGCTCCGACGCACGGATGCATCCAAGCCTTGGCCAGGTCTCAACTTGACCGCGGACAAAAAGGTGGACCAAGCTTTTGGGAGCCTGGTTAAATGGAAGGTTGGATCGGGAGACAAAACCTTGTTTTGGAAAGATCGATGGCTACAGGGGTGCAAACATCATAGATATCGCCCCTTTGGTTGTGGTGACGGTTCGTACGGAAGTTGCCAATAGGAGACTGGTACGAGATGCTATGTGCATGCATGCATGCATGGATGAACAACATAGTGGGTAACCTATGCACGAAGGATTTAACCCAGTTCATCGGGCTTTGGGAGATCATCACGGAGGTTCAGTTGGATGATTAGATAGAAGACCGCCCCATTTGGACTTGGAACATGTCAGGTATCTACACAACATCATCAGCCTACCAGATGCTATGTGAGGGAGGAGTTAGATTCCACTCTTTTGGGCCATCTGGAAATGCTAGGCACCACTTGCATGTAAGATATTCATGTGGCTTGCAGTGCAATACCGATTGTGGACGTCGGATAGAAGGACTAGACATGGTTTGCAAGACCAAACGTCAAAATGCTACTTATGTGACCAGGAAGAGGACACAGTTGACCACATTTTGCAGCAGCGTGTGTTTTCGTGGCAAGTGTGGTATCGTTGCATTGATAGGATGGGTATGAGGATGGAGCTATGCCCAACAAATGACTCACGGTTGGTGCAATGATGGACGGAAGCTAAGAAACGAATACATAAGCAAACTCGAAAAGGATTTGACACATTCGTGATGCTAATCTGTTGGACACTATGGAAGCAGAGCAGGGCGAGGATATTTGGATCGGGCCAGATCAAGAATGAGTGGGATACGGTGGACATGATCTTCGACGATTTGAGGACTTGGGCCACGGCAGGAGCGTTTGGAGGACAACTAGTATTTGAGTAGTCGAGTAGAGTGAGGGAGTGGGGTGGAGGCTTGGTTAAGGTCGACTTGTGACTCCTAACTAGCGCAATTGTAATCTCTTGTACATATTTTCTCCCTTATACTATAAAGTTAAGGTACGTCATTGGCGTACCCTCAAAAAAAGAAAAGAAAATGGACGCTTGAGATTGTTGCCTGCCAGGCGAGTTGGCTAATGAAGCAGGCTAGTCCCTCATAGGCCCAATTTGCCAGCGTACCCCGCACAGGTCGGGTTTGTTTTTTTAGATGTGCACGGTCCTTTGCTCAAAAAAAAAAAGAAAAAAAGAGGCGCACGGTCCGAAAGTCGGAATTTCCTATTTCCAGCTCGTTGCGGCAAGTTGCCGGAGAAACGCACAGGCGAGCGGCCGATCGACACGACTGGGCCGGCCCATTTGAGTAGATCGCATACGCAACCGTTTTTTTTTCTTTTTCTCCAGTTTTTTGTTTCTTTTTTTCTTTTTATTTGTGGTCGGGTTTTTAATTTTTTTCATAAATGTTCAATATTCTAAAAAAGTTCAAATTTTGCAAAATGTTTTTGTTTTCAAATTTTGTTCTTAAATCTAAAAATGTTCCCGTTTTGTGGTTTCAAAATTTTGTTCACAATTTCAAAAAATGTAATCATTTTCAAAATTTGTTCACAAATTCAAAAAAAATCAGGGAGTTTCAAATAATGTTCGGGCTTACAAAATTTGTTCGGAATTTCAAACATGTTCCTGCTTTTTTTTAAATTGTTCACAAATTCAAAATTCTTTTGTGGTTTCTAATTTTTGTTCGTCTTTTGAAAAATGTTTGAAATTTTAAATTTTGTTCGTCTTTTTTTAGAAATGTTTGGAGGTTCAAATATTGTTCGTTTCTTTTGCAAAAAAATGTTTCAAAATCTAAAACTAATAGAATTTTATAATTGTAAAATGTTTGCATGTTATTTTTTTTCACAAATTCAGAAAATGTTCACGATTTTCAAAAAATGTCCCTATATTGAAAATTTGTACACAAATTTCATAAATGTTCATGTTCCTGAAATTTTGTTTGCAAATTCAAAAACTGTTTGGGAATATGAAAAAATGTTCACCTTTTTTTTTGTTCACAAATTCAAAAAAATTGTTCAGGAATTTCAGAAAACGTGCAAGCTTTTCCGAATTGTTCTCATTTCCAAAAAAATCAGGATTTTCCATTCGTCCTCATTTTATAAATTTTGTTATGAATCTAGAATGTTGTCCCTGTTTTCAAAATTTGTTCACCAATTCAAAAAATGTTCATGTTTTCAAAGCATGTTCTGGAATTTTCAAAAATGTTCGCGTTTTCAAAAATGTATTGTTAATTTTAAAAATGTTCTTGTTTTAAACAAATTGTATATAATTTCAAACTAAGTTCCACTTTTCGAGTTTTGTTTACAAATTCCAAAAATGTTCACATTTACGAAAAAATGTTCAGGAAGTTGAAAATTTCTTCATAGCTTCAAAAGATGATGGGAATTTTTAAATTCGTTAGTATGTGTTAAAAAATATTCCTAACTTAATTAAAGTGTTCTAAATTTGAAACATTGTTTGCAAGGTTTTAAGTAATGTTCCGTTTACGCAACTAAATATAGTACTTTATGGTTCACTCTGCTAGTTTCGTCGACAATGTTCAATAGGTGGACTGGTTAGCTGGACTAATTCGCTATCAGCAGGTGTCTAGTTTGAATCCGAGCTTGCTCGATTCGTTGTTTTTACGATTTTTTTTTTGCCGGACAGCTAGGTTTTTTCAACTCAAAATGGGCCGGCCCAGTCAGGCGCGCCCTGTGCGAAGGGAGGTCTGTTTGCCGCATAATGCGGTGAATAGGAGCTCCCCCGGAAGTCGGGGCTGTCTGAAGATCTTCTCAAAAAAAAAAAAGTCTATGATCTGAAGAAAAAAGCCCAGCCACGCTCCTCCCCTCTCCGCCGGAGCCGCCGCCTTGCCTTGCCTCGCCTCGCCGGACTCGATCTCTTCCTCCCTTTCCCTTCACCACGTGTCCACGCCCCTAGTGCATTCTCCGGAGTCCAGCCTACTGTCTCCACTTAATTTCACGCGAGGTGACGGAGTCGGGGCGCCAACAAGACCTAGGAGCGACCCGCCGCCGGCGACAAGTCCGAATACCTTCTGCGACTGATCCGCAGACGGCGAAGACGACATCCATCTCTCAGGTAACTCCCCATGCGCCTCTGACCCGCAGTCGCTCGCGGCGGCCCCTCCGCTCCATGGATTTGACGAGCTTTTCCTTGTCTGCAGGGCTACCCCGCCGCAGCAGGACGCCATGTTCCCACAGCCGAATGCCTTTGGACCACTGCGGCCTCCTCAGCCTCCGCCATGGCAGTGGCAGTGGCAGCAGCAGCAGCACCACCACCACCAGCACCGGCACCAGCAGCTCCCTTTCCAGCCTGAGGCGGCGGCACTGGCGACGGCCAGTTCCTTTTGGCAGCGTGACAATGTGCGGGAGCATTTGAAGAAGCTGCAAGAGACCGTCGCGATTTCAAGCGCTCTGTGAGTTCCCTAAACTCCCAAAGGTAGTTATGACCGTGTATCCAGTCTCTGTGCCATTTGTCCTGAAATAAAGGATTTGGATTGGCAGGATAAACGAGCTAGAGGAGATTGCACTTGTGAGGAATTCATCGGATGCTAGTGCACAAGAACCAGATTCGTCTGCAGTAGCATCGTCTTCAGGGTCTGGCGTCTCTTCTGCAGGCAGGCCTTGCCATTTTTCAGAGCTTGCAAGTGAAATCAAGATTAGCCAAGACACTCATGAATCTCTGGCGACAGATGCGGCCAATTATCTCTGTTCTCAACTTCAGCACCTCCTGGCACCTATTTCTTCCGCTATTAACCAAGACGGTCCCTGGGCAGAAAAATCGGCAATGGTTTCGTTAGCTCAGAAGCTGCAGAAGTCCAAGAGAAATAAGCGATGGAGGAAGAGGAAGAGAAAGCATGTAGCAGAGCTTTTCCAGAAGGTGGAACTCAATTCACTTGTTTCTGTGTTCATATCTTTGTGAAAATGTTCAGTTAGCATCAAAATGGCCACATATCCAATAAATGCATGGCTTCCCTTCTCTATATTGTGCAGGAAAGTGCAGAATTTGACAGAGTTGATCAGGAAGCTGATGAATGGAGGGCTAGGCAAATAGCTAATGACATTGCAAAACGCAAGGTGCTGTCTCATTTATTGAAACTGCCATTTCACTCATAGGATTTATCTGTAGTAACTAGTAGGAAAACACAGTTGTTCCACAATAACAAGCTCATTGTTGTATGTACAAACCAGGTGGAAAGCATGAAGCAGATTGCCAAGAAGAAAACAAATGAGGAAAGAAAACGTCTAGAATCTGAGGTAAGTATGTACAGAACTCTAAATCCTTGTCTTTTATTGTTTTTCTGCAAGAAGATCTGTGCATACAATTGAATTTAGATATAATCTAATAGCATGTTAATACTTTCTGAGTTTTGGATAGGTTTAGCTGCGAGCCTTAAGTTATGCAATTGTTATTTTCCGACCTTTCTCTTGATGCCTTATGTTTTTGTTGAATTTCTTTAAGATGTTATCTTGAAGATTTGTTGAAGTTGCCAATTAGTTGTCTTCGGTGGAGTGCATCCCAACTTCTGTGATTGATTCCATGTACCTTGCTTGATTGCTTTCTTTCAGATTTTTGTGCTAGCAGTTTACAAATTCTTGAGTTGTTTGTGTAGATTATAAGCTCTTAATATTTTTTAAGCATCAGTGCAATATTACCTTATTCCAACTAACTATTTTCTGAAAAAAAAATCTGCCGTTCACAGCTCGAGCTTGCACTAATGGTCGAGAAACTACAGGAGCTCCGCTCTGTAAGGGTTGAAAAACTGAAGAAACAAGGCAAGATATCTCCATTTAGCCACTCCCGCTCTCCTTCTTCCGTAATCAGCCACATGACCCATATCCCATATGCTTGAAGGACATCTCGAAATCAGTCATTAGTTGGACCATTCTTTTCTGTAGTAAATGAATTCTATAACCACCCGAATCCCTCGCATAGCATAATGGGCAGTGGTTTATAAGATTGCTGTAACCAAACCCTTGATTTTCTCAAATGGAATCACAGTGTAAATTGACAATCCCGAAATGGACTTATATTAAAATGGAGGAAGCACTGTCACATTGTTCTCTGAACTATCTCAGACATAATTTTTGAATTCTGTACGCAGTTGTAGGCAACACTTTTACTTTTAAAAGTTGTCCAGGTGTGATGATATGATTAGCCTTCTTTATTCTGGCTATTGCAACGCATGCATGCCTGATAATTAACACTGACGACAATTATATTTCAGGTCATTTTCTGCCAGAAGAGGATGATAAATATCTTGAGCGTGTCAAGGCTGCAGTTGAGGAAGAGGAGCGCCAAGCTGCAACTGCTGCCCGAACTGATGCTGCGAAGGATGCTATTCTCACCGCTGAGGAATCAAGGAAGGCTGCCCATAATACAACTGCTCAAGAAGATGGCCTTGGACAACCTAAAAGTGGGTCGGCGCCAGAGCAGAACCAAGGAGATGCAAGCATAAGTGAGAGAAGTGATCATGCAAGTGAAAAGACAGAACATGATGGTCAAATGGTCGAGATAAAAGGTCCTGCGCATTCCGAATCTCTGACCAATCTGCCTTTTGAGTTCTACCACTATTATCATGGAAGTAGCTATGACCTGGGGACACTCATTGAGGTAATTTATTCCAAACTCTCAACTTCATGCAAGTGTCACGGGTTTGTAGGACGGTGTTAATGAACTACCTGACTAGGCTTAACAATCTTTGATATGATCTGTTGGGTTTTACTGGATGTCATCATTGGGATGTTATGGAGCTACCAGATAACCATTGCTTCAAGCACTAGTGAGAGCTATGTGAAAGGAAAGTAGGAGATTCTGTTGAAGTTTTATTGATTTCATATTTTATTTCTTTGAGTAGGAAAAAAGAATAAAAGTAACGTGCCCTACCTGTTAGTAAAGTAAGGCCTTCCAGAGCCTATCTAACACAGACATACACGCGGATGAGGACACAGAAATAAATGGACGTCGATCCAGTACTGAAATTGCATAGCAAAAAATGCAATATGTTCATACTTGATGAAACGCACATCACCCAATTCATGATTTAAGAACAAGAGAACGAGATATTGACTTCTTTTACACTTGTAACTACATTCTCACATTTCTTTTTTGATCTCATGACTTACCCTCACTTTTAACGAAATCTCATACTAGTTCAGGCTACTCAATACAGTATCTTATATGTATTTCACCTCCGATTGTAGGTACGCAGAATGTGGGATTCTTTTATCAGACCTGGAGGAAGGTGAGGCTTTTACTTGTCAATTCATGCTGCTTTATCTTGTCTCGTGATAATAACAGCACTAAACCATGCTAGTTATTTCACAAGCATCCTTCTCCAATGCAAATTCACTGTATAAATATGATTTGCTGATTCTTTAAAGGTTTTGTTTTATAAGCTGGAAAATAGACTCATGAGAAACCATCATGTAATGGTGTGTTCAAATCGTCTGACTTTAGGTCCACTATGATAAACTAGCATCATTGGTGAGCAACAAAGCTGGATTTATAGTTCGTAAAATATAGGCTGATATCTTAATGGTGCATTAAGGTTGCAAATGGCTTGTGGATCTTTCTATATAGCTTTCATCTAGTTTTATTTATGGTATGGCTGTAATACCAGACCGTGTCATTGAACCAGCTAATATTTGTAAATTATGATAACCTTCATTCATTGCAGTTCTGTAAGAACAGAATTTCACATATCCATTTTAGTCTAAATCACAACCATAATAGTTAGTTACTGGAATGGACAGAGATCTCTGATGTGCCGTGTTGAACAAAAGTTACATGTATTTTTATTCTTCTAAATGCATTTTTTTGCGGGGATTCTTCTAAATGCATTGACTGTCTGCACCTGCATGCAGCCGTATACCTGGCCACTGGGTTCAGCCACCCCCTCCGGCTAATGATGTATGGGCATCATATTTGGTGCAGCCCAAGTAAGTGCTATTGGGTTCTGACAATGGTTCTTCTGCCCATCCATTAGAAGCTTTGAAGGTACTTGGGTTACTTCAATTTCTTTATGTCAACTAGTGATGTGAAAAGATTATACCGGATACAGTGATTACATTGTCAGACAAAAATTATCTCAGTGATTGCTCATTGCTGGTCTGTAGACCTTCTTTGATGAATGCTCGATTGTCCTGTGGCTTTGGCATGGACTATCGAGTTTAAGTTGCTGTCAACTGTGAAGTTCTTTTGACACTTGATATCCTTAAGATCTGTACCCACCTTGTCAGTTTCTCTGGGGATTTGTAATTTCGAGTCCACCAGGTGCTCCATCTGTGTTGTCTGTACTTGATGCATGAAAAGTGGAGTTTTGGATTGGGGAAAGAGCTGTATCTCTTAAATGATTATTTGCTATCTTGGGTCTCGCAGTTGGATTTCAGCATGTTACTTTGTGAGATATTCGCCACAAGATCTGCCATCAGATTTCCTAGCAAATACTCCCTCCGTTCCAAAATAGATGACCCACAAAGTTAGTACAAAGTTGAGTCATCTATTTTGGAACGGAGGGAGTAAATGGGAATGCTCATCTGCAGTTATGCACTATTGTGGAATTTTGCTTGAAAATGGTTAGCGAGAGAAAACCTTGGCCCTGGTTTGCGTTTGCTTGCCGCTCTTTCCCGGTGGTGGCAACCCCCTGGCTGCTGAAACTGATGAGGCTGTCCATTTCTTCAGATTACATTTTTTTTAACTATATATGTCCTTAATTCAGCTCATTTTTTTAAATGGAGGCACGAGCTTTGCCCCATCTCATTGATTAGGAAAGAATTTGGAAATAGTTACTCCCTCTGTAAACTAATATAAGAGCGTTTAGATCACTATTTTAATATTCTAAACACTCTTATATTAGTTTACAAAGGTAGTACAAGAGAACAAACTCTCGTGTCCGAAAGTTTCTACTCTCGTGGCATGATCAAAGTTTGTTTTTTGAGGATCTGGCATGATCAAACTTAAATGCTTTGCCCCAGCAAAAACCAACAAGGCTGATTCATCTTTGATTTAACGCTCAACTACTCTAGGCATAGAAGATACATTCCTGAAGAACTGTCCATTCAGTTCATTCCAAAGCTCCCACGAAGCAAGCAAGAGAAATGTGTGAGCAAGACCAAGGAGCTCCGCCACTCCAACACTCGATTGAAGTTTTGCCAATGGTTTATTTCAGTGTCAATAAGACGTAGCCACGCTTTGATGTCCTTCCAAACGCGCCTAGAAAATCTGCACTTGAGTAGAAGATGCACGGCAGTCTCCAGCTCTTTCTTGCAGAATTGACTTGAGCCACCTTTCGGCCATCCCCTCCTTTGCCATTGGCAACCATCGTAAAATTAACCATGCAAAGAATCTTTGCTTAGGTGGCGTCCATGTGCTTCAAACCGCCTTTGGAGGAAAACGTTTCACGACGGAGCGGTTCGGCCGGTTGCATCTGCGTGAAAGCATCCAACGACTCAGTTTGACGTCCCAAGACCGATGCGTCAGATGTCTTCCAGTTATTCGCTGTTGTTGTCTTGATGCGTCAGGTGTCTTTCAGTTATTCGCTGTTGTTGTCTTGTCATTCGCTTGCGTGTTGTATCTTGCCATGTCATCATCCGCATTGCATCTGCATGTTTTCAAAACTTGCATCTGTCCGGGTTTCTCCCAGTTCTTTCCGTTGTTCATTCTGAGCCCAGACACACTTGCACGCGTCCGTGACATGTCCGAAATATTATTTTATAAGTGACCGGCAAATGTTTTCGGAATGGGATGAAAGTTGGCGTGCAATGTTGTTTTGTTGCTAGTAGGCCGCCTGCCAAGTTTCATCGCATTCGGAGTCCGTTTGACATCCCAACGGATAACTATAGCGGCATTATAGTCTGCCAAATCGTCGGACGTTTTCGGTCTCTGAAGACTGCTGTCGGGCCTCTCCCTCTCTTCTCTCCCTCAGCCCGAGGTCTTCTGCACAGCCCACCTGCAGCCCAACCTAACCCCCATCATGCCCGGAGCCGTCCGATTGTGATCGGAGGACCCCGACCCCCCCCCCCTTGCCTCCCTGGCCTTTTGTCAGACCCCCTCTCTCCACACAGTTCTCAGACCCCCTCGTGTGTCCGAAAACTTACCTGAACACGACCCGAGCAGTCATGACCGTTGGTTTCGGATCATCCCCAAACGTCCCTAAAACATCTTCGGTATCTTATTTGGACGCCCATAGCCTAATTGTCTCGATCGTCTGATTTGAATCGGAGGGCCCAGATGCACCCCAAATCCACCTGCTATATAAATATCGGGGCAACCCTAGACCCTAGTCGTCCCATCCACCCAGTCCCATCCGCGCCGCCACCGTTCTCATTCTTCCCCTCGGGATCCATCCCCACCAAACGTAGCCTCCGACCAGATCCCTGGTTTTGCGCGCAGCCGCCCGAGCATCGCGGTGGATCGAGCGCTTCGCCTCCAAGCATAGCCTCCCCCCGAGCCTCACGTTGTCCAGGAGCACGAGCTCCATCGCCTCGCTACCGCCAACCGGAGCAGCAGCTCAGCCGGTCATCCCCGTCGTTGCCGAACCTCGCCACCTCGCCGGTGCCCCAAGACCCCGCGTCAAGCTCCTCTGCCTGTCGCCCCTCTCCTACAGCCACGAGCGCCCTGAGCTCCATCTCGCGTGCCACCTCCTCGTCCCCGCGCAGCTCGGGGACTCCAAGCTCCATCGGTCCAGCCGTCCAGGAGGACGCCGACCCACGTCGCCGCGCGATGCTACTCCCGCGCCACTCGATCTTCGCCTCCCCTGCTTGCATCTCGCCAGAGCAGGCCACACCCCGTTGCTGGGAGCTTGCGCCAAGTCCGCCGTCGTCCTCTGCTCGAGAACAAGTTCGTGCCTCCGACTGCTTCGCCCCGAATCCAGACGCCCATCGCCGGAGGCCGCCGTCCCGCGCCTGGAGCCGCGCCCCTCCGTCCCCTGCGTCTCCATCTCTTCCTCGCCGCCGCACTCCTGTTTCACGCCGCGCCGCTCCTCTGTTTCGAAACCGCTACAGCCACCCCGTGTTGACTGGTCCAGCGCCAGCGTGGACGAGCGCCACTCGCCCGCGCAAGGCCACCGCTTCTCCTGCCGCAGCCCAGCTCCCTCGCGCGCATCTAGCCCTCCTCATCCGGCCCGTTTTAGCCCAATGTGAGCCGCTTCCCCCTAGCCCAGTTCAACTCAATTTCAGTCCACCATGTGTTTTTTTCCTGCCTGCGATTTTATCAATTGTCTAGAAGACTGCATGTTTATAGTTTGCCCCCTGTTGTTCATGCATATCATATCTCACTAACCGTGCATCGAATTTAAACAAACTTAATATGTAAAATGCTTAGAATTTTGTGTAGTTTCATAATATGTCTTTTTCATCCATGTTTCAAATGTTAAACTTGTTATTTGCATTAATTTTCCATATTGCCATGATAAAATGTTTTACTTCATAACTTAATAACCGTAGCTCCAAATTTAATACTTTATATGTAAATGGGGTAGAAAAATGCATAGTTTAACATGATGTACTTACTTTGCATGTTTAACAACTCTAAAATTATGTTTAGGGCAGAACAGCACCAAATTCATAATATTCATATGAGGACTTTTCCGGACTTGTTGTTTGTTATTTTCGGCCTCATTTAAACTTGCCTAGATAGGTAGTTTTATTATGCTTCACCTCTTGCCATGTTTAATAAAATTTAATATTGTTGGATACATAAACGAGAGTGAACTAAATGATTGAATGTGGTGTTTCGTCAATATGCAACTCGTTGCATATTGAGCTCCACTTAATTTGTAGTATTGTTTGTGCACTTTGCCATGCCATGCCTCATTAAACTGGACATGCATCATACTTGGTTGTGCATCATGCTATGTTTATGTGATGGTTGTTTACTATGTTGCTTGCTTCTTTCCGGGCTGCTTCTCTCCTTAGCTTTGGTTTCGTTCTGGAGTTGTGAGGATTCGTTCAACTACGTTGGTTCGTTTTCTTCATGGACTCGTTCTTCTTCCTTGCGGGATCTCAGGCAAGATGACCATACCCTCGAAATCACTTCTATCTTTGCTTGCTAGTTGTTCGTTCTATCGCTATGTCGCGCTACCTACCACTTGTTATATCCTGCCTCCCATATTGCCATGTCAAGCCTCTAACCCACCTTCCTAGCAAACTGTTGTTTGGCTATGTTGCCGCTTTTGCTCAGCCCCTCTTATAGCGTTGCTAGTTGCAGGTGAAGTTGAAGTTTGTTCCATGTTGGAACACGGATATGTTGGGATATCACAATATCTCTTATATTTTAATTAATGCATCTATATACTTGGTAAAGGGTGGAAGGCTCGGCCTTATGCCCGGTGTTTTGTTCCACTCTTGCCACCCTAGTTTCCGTCATACCGGTGTTATGTTCCTTGATTTTGCGTTCCTTACGCGGTTGGGTGTTATGGGAACCCCTTGACAGTTCGCTTTGAATAAAACTCCTCCAGCAAGGCCCAACCTTGGTTTTACATTTGCCTAACAACCTATTACCCTTTCCTTGGGTCGGCCAACCCGAGGGTCATCTTTATTTTAACCCTCCCGGGCCAGTGCTTCTCTAAGTGTTGGTCCGAACTAGAGCCCCTTGCAGCGCCACCTCGAGGAAACTTGAGGTTTGGTTTTAGTTGTATGGATTGCTCATCCGGTGTTGCCTTGAGAACGAGATATGTGCAGCTCCTATCGGGATTGTCGGCACATCGGGCGGCTTTGCTGGTCTTTTTTTACCATTGTCGAAATGTCTTGTAACCGGGATTCCGAGACTGATCGGGTCTTCCCGGGAAAAGGAATATCCTTCTTGACCATGAGAGCTTGTGACGGGCTAAGTTGGGACACCCCTGCAGGGTTTAAACTTTCGAAAGCCGTGCCCGCGGTTATGTGGCAGATGGTAATTTGTTAATGTCCGATTGTAGAGAAGTTGACACTTAACTTAATTAAAATGCATCAACCGCATGTGTAGCCATGATGGTCTCTTTCCGGCGCAGTCCGGGAAGTGAACACGACCTTGTGTTATGTTTGAACGTAAGTAGTTTCAGGATCACTTCTTGACCACTTCTAGTTGCACGACCGTTGCGTTGCTTCTTTTCTCGCTCTTATTTGCGTATGTTAGCCATCATATATGCTTAGTGCTTGCTGCAGTTCCACCTCACTACCTTTTCCTACCCATAAGCTTAAATAGTCTTGATCTCGCGGGTGTGAGATTGCTGAGTCCTCGTGACTCACGGATACTTCCAAACAGTTGCAGGTGCCGATGATACCAGTGCAGGTGACGCAACCGAGATCAAGTGGGAGCTCGATGAAGATCTTGATCATTGTTATGTGTCTTTTTCGGATGATCAGTAGTGGTGCCCAGTTGGGACGATCGGGGATCCAACATTTGGGGTTGTCTTCTTTTATTTTTGTTCTGTAGTTGGACCTTGATTGTATTCTGGATGATGTATGTTTAAATTGTATTTGTGTGAAGTGGCGATTGTAAGCCAACTCTTTAACCATTTCTTATTCAGTACATGGGATTGGTGAAGATTACCCCTCTTGCGACAAACCTACCATGCGGCTATGCCTCTAAGTCGTGCCCCGACACGTGGGAGATCTAGCCGCATTGTGGGTGTTACAAGTTGGTATCAGAGCCGTAATGTTCCTTGTTCCTCTTTTCTAACGAAGTGTTTTCAACTTCGTTCACCTTTGTTGTATTCTTTTCTCGAAATTGTTTAACCTCTCAAGGTTCTTTGGTTTCACTAGTTTGTCAAAGAAGCAATTTAGTTTACCTCTCCTCTTCCTTTTTTGCTTCTCTCCGGTGCCATCCTAGATCTCGGGACGAGATCCTCTTGTAGTGGTGGAGTGTTGTGACGCCCCGAGACCGATGCGCCAGGTGTCTTCCAGTTATTCGCTGTTGTTGCCTTGTCATTCACTTGCATGTTGCATCTTGCCATGTAATCATCCGCATTGCATCTGCATATTTTCAAAACTTGCATCTGTCCGGGTTTCTCCCAGTTCTTTCCGTTGTCCGTTCTGAGCCCAGACACACTCGCACGCGCCTGTGGCATGTCCGAAATATTATTTTATAAGTGGCCTGCAAATGTTCTCGGAATGGGATGAAAGTTGGTGTGCGGTGTTGTTGAAGGAAATATGCCCTAGAGGCAATAATAAAGTTATTATTTATTTCCTTATATCATGATAAATGTTTATTATTCATGCTAGAATTGTATTAACCGGAAACATAATACATGTGTGAATACATAGACAAACTTAGTGTCACTAGTATGCCTCTACTTGACTAGCTCGTTAATCAAAGATGGTTATGTTTCCTAACCATGAACAAGGCGTTGTTATTTGATTAACGAGGTCACATCATTGGTTGAATGATCTGATTGACATGACCCATTCCATTAGCTTAGCACCCGATTGTTTAGTATGTTGCTATTGCTTTCTTCATGACTTATACATGTTCCTATGACTATGAGATTATGCAACTCCCGTTTCCCGGAGGAACACTTTGGGTGCTACCAAACGTCACAACGTAACTGGGTGATTATAAAGGAGTACTACAGGTGTCTCCAATGGTAGATGTTGGGTTGGCGTATTTCGAGAATAGGATTTGTCACTCCGATTGTCGGAGAGGTATCTCTGGGCCCTCTCGGTAATGCACATCACATAAGCCTTGCAAGCATTACAACAAATGAGTTAGTTGCGAGATGATGTATTACGAAACAAGTAAAGAGACTTGCCGGTAACGAGATTGAACTAGGTATTGCATACCGACGATCGAATCTCGGGCAAGTAACATACCGATGACAAAGGGAACAACGTATGTTGTTATGCGGTCTGACCGATAAAGATCTTCGTAGAATATGTAGGAGCCAATATGGGCATCCAGGTCCCGCTATTGGTTATTGACCAGAGATGTGTCTCAGTCATGTCTACATTGTTCTCGAACCGTAGGGTCCGCACGCTTAATGTTACGATGACAGTTATTATGAGTTTATGCATTTTGATGTACCGAAGTTAGTTCGGAGTCCCGGATGTGAACACGGACATGACGAGGAGTCTCGAAATGGTCAAGACATAAAGATTGATATATTGGAAGCCTATGTTTGGATATCGGAAGTGTTCCGGGTGAAATCGGGATTTTACCGGAGTACCGGGAGGTTACCGGAACCCCCGGGAACCATATGGGCTTTAGTGGGCTTTAGTGGAAAGGTGAAAGGGGCAGCCCAAGGTGGATGCGCGCCTCCCCCCCTAGTCCTATTAGGACTAGGAGAGGTGGCCGGCCCCCCTTCTCTCTCTCTTCCCACTTGAGGATTCCTATTCCAACTAGGATTGGGGGGGGGGAGTCCTACTCCCGGTAGGAGTAGGACTCCTCCTGCGCCTCCATAGGGCTGGCCGCACCCCTCCCCCTTGGCTCCTTTATATACGGAGGCAGGGGCACCTCTAGACACACAAGTTGATCCTTGAGATCGTTCCTTAGCCGTGTGCGGTGCCCCCTGCCACTATATTCCACCTCGATCATATCGTTGTAGTGCTTAGGCGAAGCCCTGCGTCGGTAGAACATCAAGATCGTCACCACGCCATCGTGCTGACGAAACTCTTCCCCGACGCTTTGCTGGATCAGAGCCCGGGGATCGTCATCGAGCTGTACGTGTGCTAAGAACTCGGAGGTGCCGGAGTAACGGTGCTTGGATCGGTCAGATCGAGAAGACGTACGACTACTTCCTCTACGTTGTGTGATCGCTTCCGTAGCGGGTCTGCGTTGGTACGTAGACAACACTCTCCCCTCTCATTGCTGTGCATCACCATGATCTTGCGTGTGCGTAGGAAATGTTTTGAAATTACTGCGTTCCCCAACAGTGGCATCCGAGCCTAGGTTTTATGGTTTGATGTTATTTGCACGAGTAGAACACAAGTGAGTTGTGGGCGATATAAGTCATACTGCCTACCAGCATGTCATACTTTGGTTCAGCGGTATTGTTGGACGAGACGACCCGGACCAACATTACGCGTACGCTTATGCGAGACCGGTTTCCCCGACGTGCTTTGCACACAGGTGGCTTGCGGGCGACTTTCTCTCCAACTTTAGTTGAACCAAGTGTGGCTACGCCCGGTCCTTGCGAAGGTTAAAACGGAGTCTATTTGACAAACTATCGTTGTGGTTTTGATGCGTAGGTGAGATTGGTTCTTGCTTAAGCCCGTAGCAGCCACGTAAAACTTGCAACAATAAAGTAGAGGACGTCTAACTTATTTTTGCAGGGCATGTTGTGATGTGATATGGTCAAGACATGATGCTGAATTTTATTGTATGAGATGATCATGTTTTGTAACCGAGTTATCGGCAACTGGCAGGAGCCATATGGTTGTCGCTTTATTGTATGCAATGCAATCGCGATGTAATGCTTTACTTTATCACTAAGCGGTAGCGATGGTCGTGGAAGCATAAGATTGGCGAGACAACAACGATGCTACGATGGAGATCAAGGTGTCGCGCCGGTGACGATGGTGATCATGACGGTGCTTCGGAGATGGAGATCACAGGCACAAGATGATGATGGCCATATCATATCACTTATATTGATTACATGTGATGTTTATCTTTTTATGCATCTTATCTTGCTTTGATTGACGGTAGCATTATAAGATGATCTCTCACTAAATTATCAAGAAGTGTTCTCCCTGAGTATGCACCGTTGCCAAAGTTCGTCGTGCCCAGACACCACGTGATGATCGGGTGTGATAAGCTCTACGCCCATCTACAACGGGTGCAAGCCAGTTTTTGCACACGCAGAATACTCAGGTTAAACTTGACGAGCCTAGCATGTGCAGATATGGCCTCGGAACACGGAGACCGAAAGGTCGAGCGTGAATCATATAGTAGATATGATCAACATAGCGATGTTCACCATTGAAAACTACTCCATCTCACGTGATGATCGGTTATGGTTTAGTTGATTTGGATCACGTAATCACTTAGAGGATTAGAGGGATGTCTATCTAAGTGGGAGTTCTTAAGTAATATGATTAAATTGAACTTAAATTTATCATGAACTTAGTCCTAGTAGTATTTTGCAAATTATGTTGTAGATCAATAGCTCGCATTATTGCTTCACTGTGTTTATGTTGATATGTTCCTAGAGAAAATTGTGTTGAAAGATGTTAGTAGCAATGATGCGGATTGGATCCGTGATCCGAGGTTTATCCTCATTGCTGCACAGAAGAATTATGTCCTTGATGCACCGCTAGGTGACGGACCTATTGCAGGAGCAGATGCAGGCGTTATGAACGTTTGGCTAGCTCAATATGATGACTACTTGATAGTTTAGTGCACCATGCTTAATGGCTTAGAATCGGGACTTCAAAGATGTTTTGAACGTCATGGAGCATATGAGATGTTCCAGGAGTTGAAGTTAATATTTCAAGCAAATACCCGAGTTGAGAGATATGAAGTCTCCAACAAGTTCTATAGCTAAAAGATGGAGGAGAATCGATCAACTAGTGAGCATGTGCCCAGATTGTCTGAGTACTACAATCGCTTGAATCAAGTGGGAGTTAATCTTCCAGATAAGATAGTGATTGTCAGAATTCTCTAGTCACCATCACCAAGTTAGTAGAACTTCGTGATGAACTATAGTATGCAAGGGATGACGAAAACGACTCCCGAGCTTTTCATGATGATGAAATCGATGAAGGTAGAAATCAAGAAAAACATCAAGTGTTGATGGTAGACAAGACCACTAGTTTCAAGAAAAGGGCAGAGGGAAGAAGGGGAACTTCAAAAAGAACAGCAAGCAAGTTTCTGCTCAAGTGAAGAAGCCCAAGTCTGGACCTAAGCCTGAGACTGAGTGCTTCTACTGCAAAGGGACTGGTCACTGGAAGCGAAACTACCCCAAGTGATTGGCAGATAAGAAGGATGGCAAAGTGAACATAAGTATATTTGATATACATGTTATTGATGTGTACTTTACTAGTGTTTATAGCAACCCCTCAGTATTTGATACTAGTTCAGTTGCTAAGATTAGTAACTCGAAATGGGAGTTGCAGAATAAACAGAGACTAGTTAAGGGTAAAGTGACGATGTGTGTTGGAAGTGGTTCCAAGATTGATATGATCATCATCGCACACTCCCTATAAATTCGGGATTAGTGTTGAACCTAAATAAGTGTTATTTGGTGTTTACGTTGAGCATGAATATGATTTGATCATGTTTATTGTAATACGGTTATTCATTTAAGTAAGAGAATAAATTGTTGTTCTTTTTACATGAATAAAACCTTATATGGTTACACACCTAATGAAAATAGTTCGTTGGATCTCGATCGTAGTGATACACATAATCATAATATTGAAACCAAAAGATGCAAAGTTAATAATGATAGTGCAACTTATTTGTAGCACTGCCGTTTAGGTCATATTGGTGTAAAGCGCATGAAGAAACTCCATGCTGATGGGCTTTTGGAATCACTTGATTATGAATCAGTTGATGCTTGCGAACCATGCCTCATGGGCAAGATGACTAAGACTCTGTTCTTCGGAACAACGGAGCGAGCAATAGATTTGTTGGAAATCATACATACTGATGTACGTGGTCCGATGAATATTGAGGCTCGCGACAGGTATCATTATTTTCTGATTTTCACAGATGATTTGAGCAAATATGAGTATATCTACTTGATAAAACATAAGTCTGAAACATTTGAAAAATTCAAAGAATTTCAGAGTGAAGTGAAAAATCATCGTAACAAGAAAATAAAGTTTCTACGATTTGATCGTAGAGAAGAGTATTTGAGTTACGAGTTTGGCCTTCAATTAAAAACAATGTGAAATAGTTTCACAAATTCATGCCACTTGGAACACTACAGCATTATGGTGTGTCCGAACGTCATAAACGTACTTTATTGGATATAGTGCAATCTATGATGTTTCTTACCGGTTTACCGCTATCGTTTTGGGGTTATGCATTAAAGACAGCTGCATTCACGTTTAAAAGGGCACCATCTAAGTCCGTTCAGACGACACAATCTGAACTGTGGTTTGGCAAGAAACCAAAGTTGTCGTTTCTTAAAGTTTGGGGTTGCGATGCTTATATGAAATTTTTTCATCCTGATAAGCTCAAACCCAAATCGGAGAAATATGTCTTCATAGGGTACCCAAAGGAGACTATTGGGTACACCTTCTATCACAGATCCGAAGGCAAGACATTCGTTGCTGAGAATGAATACTTTCTAGAGAAGGAGTTTCTCTCGAAAGAAGTGAGTGGGAGGAAAGTAGAAAACTTGATAAGGTAATTGTACCTTCTCCCTTATTGGAAAGTAGTTCATCACAGAAATCTGTTCCTGTGACTACTACACCAATTAGTGAAGAAGCTAATGATGATGATCATAAAACTTCAGATCAAGTTACTACCGAATCTCGTAGGTAAACCAGAGTGAGATCCGCACCAGAGTGGTACAATAATCCTGTTCTGGAAGTCATGTTACTAGACCAGGACGAACTTACAAACTATGAAGAGGCGATGGTGAGCCCAGATTCCACAAAATGGCTTGAGGCCATGAAATCTGAGATGAGATCCATGTATGAGAACAAAGTATGGACTTTGGTTGACTTGCCCGATGATCGGCAAGCAATTGAGAATAAATGGATCTTCAAGAGGAAGACGGACGCTGATAGTAGTGTTACTATCTACAAAGCTAGAATTGTCGCAAAAGGTTTTTGACAAGTTCAAGGTGTTGACTACGATGAGAGCTTCTCACTCGTATCTATGCTTGAGTCTATCCGAATCATGTTAGTAATTGCCGCATTTTATGAAATCTGGCAACTGGATAAACAAAACTGCATTCCTTAATGGATTTATTAAAAAAAGAGTTGTATATGATGCAACCAGAAGGTTTTGTCAATCTGAAAGGTGCTAACAAAATGTGCAAGCTCCAGCGATCCATCTGTGGACTGGTGCAAGCATCTCGGAGTTGGAATATACGCTTTGATGAGTTGATCAAAGCATATAGTTTTATACAGACTTGCGGTGAAGCCGGTATTTACAAGAAAGTGAGTGGGAGCACTACAGCATTTCTGATAAGTATATGTGAATGACATATTGTTGATCGAAAATAATGTAGAATTATTCTGTAAAGCATAAAGGAGTGTTTGAAAGGAGTTTTTCAAAGAAAGACCTCGGTGAAGCTGCTTACATATTGAGCATCAAGATCTATAGAGATAGATCAAGACGCTTGATAAGTTTTTTTCCAATGAGTACATACCTTGACAAGATTTTGAAGTAGTTCAAAATGGAGCAGTCAAAGAAAGAGTTCTTACCTGTATTACAAGGTGTGAAGTTGAGTAAGACTCAAAGCCCGACCACGGCAGAAGATAGAAAGAGAATGAAAGTCATTCCCTATGCCTTGGCCATAGGTTCTATAAAGTATGTCATACTGTATACCAGATCTATTGTATACCCTGCACTAATTTGGCAAGGGAGTACAATAGTGATCTAGGAGAAGATCACTGGACAGCGGTCAGAATTATCCTTAGTGAAATAAGGATATGTTTCTCGATTATGGACGTGACAAAAAGGTTCATCGTAAAAGGTTACATCGATGCAAGTTTTGACACTAATCTAGATGACTCTTAGTCTCGGTCTAGATACATATTGAAAGTGGGAGCAATTAGCTAGATTAGCTCCATGCAGAGCATTGTTGACATAGAAATTTGCAAAATACATGTGGATCTGAATGTGGCAGACCCGTTGACTAAGATTCTCTCACAAGCAAAACATGATCACACCTTAGTACTCTTTGGGTGTTAATCACATAGCGATGTGAACTAGATTACTGAATCTAGTAAACCCTTTGGGTATTGGTCACATGGCGATGTGAACTATGGGTGTTAATCACATGATGATGTGAACTATCGATGTTAATCACATGGTGATGTGATCTAGATTATTGACTCTAGTGCAAGTGGGAGACTGAAGGAAATATGCCCTAGAGGCAATAATAAAGTTATTATTTATTTCCTTATATCATGATAAATGTTTATTATTCATGCTAGAATTGTATTAACCGGAAACATAATACATGTGTGAATACATAGACAAACTTAGTGTCACTAGTATGCCTCTACTTGACTAGCTCGTTAATCAAAGATGGTTATGTTTCCTAACCATGAACAAGGCGTTGTTATTTGATTAACGAGGTCACATCATTGGTTGAATGATCTGATTAACATGACCCATTCCATTAGCTTAGCACCCGATCGTTTAGTATGTTGCTATTGCTTTCTTCATGACTTATACATGTTCCTATGACTATGAGATTATGCAACTCCCGTTTCCCGGAGGAACACTTTGGGTGCTACCAAACGTCACAACGTAACTGGGTGATTATAAAGGAGTACTACAGGTGTCTCCAATGGTAGATGTTGGGTTGGCGTATTTCGAGAATAGGATTTGTCACTCCGATTGTCGGAGAGGTATCTCTGGGCCCTCTCGGTAATGCACATCACATAAGCCTTGCAAGCATTACAACTAATGAGTTAGTTGCGAGATGATGTATTACGAAACGAGTAAAGAGACTTGCCGGTAACGAGATTGAACTAGGTATTGGATACCGATGATCGAATCTCGGGCAAGTAACATACCGATGACAAAGGGAACAACGTATGTTGTTATGCGGTCTGACCGATAAAGATCTTCGTAGAATATGTAGGAGCCAATATGGGCATCCTGGTCCCGCTATTGGTTATTGACCAGAGATGTGTCTCAGTCATGTCTACATTGTTCTCGAACCGTAGGGTCCGCACGCTTAACGTTACGATGACAGTTATTATGAGTTTATGCATTTTGATGTACCGAAGTTAGCTCGGAGTCCCGGATGTGATCACGGACATGACGAGGAGTCTCGAAATGGTCGAGACATAAAGATTGATATATTGGAAGCCTATGTTTGGATATCGGAAGTGTTCCGGGTGAAATCGGGATTTTACCGGAGTACCGGGAGGTTACCGGAACCCCCGGGAACCATATGGGCCTTAGTTGGCTTTGGTGGAAAGGTGAAAGGGGCAGCCCAAGGTGGCTGCGCGCCTCCCCCCTCCCCTAGTCCTATTAGGACTAGGAGAGGTGGCCGGCCCCCCTTCTCTCTCTCCCCACTTGAGGATTCCTATTCCAACTAGGATTGGGGGGGGGAGTCCTACTCCCGGTAGGAGTAGGACTCCTCCTGCGCCTCCATAGGGCTGGCCGCACCCCTCCCCCTTGGCTCCTTTATATACGGAGGCAGGGGGCACCTCTAGACACACAAGTTGATCCTTGAGATCGTTCCTTAGCCGTGTGCGGTGCCCCCTGCCACTATATTCCACCTCGATCATATCGTTGTAGTGCTTAGGCGAAGCCCTGCGTCGGTAGAACATCAAGATCGTCACCACGCCGTCGTGCTGACGGAACTCTTCCCCGATGCTTTGCTGGATCGGAGCCCGGGGATCGTCATCGAGCTGTACGTGTGCTAAGAACTCGGAGGTGCCGGAGTAACGGTGCTTGGATCGGTCGGATCGGGAAGACGTACGACTACTTCCTCTATGTTGTGTGACCGCTTCCGCAGTCGGTCTGCGTTGGTACGTAGACAACACTCTCCCCTCTCGTTGTTGTGCATCACCATGATCTTGCGTGTGCGTAGGAATTTTTTTGAAATTACTGTGTTCCCCAACAGTTGTTTTGTTGCGGGTAGGCCGCCTGCCAAGTTTCATCGCATTCGGAGTCCGTTTGATGCCCCAATGGATAACTATAGCGGCATTATAGTCTGTCAAACCGTCGAACGTTTTCGGTTTCCGAAGACTGCTGTCGGGCCTCTCTCTCTCTCTTCTCTCCCCTCAGCCCGAGGCCTTCTGCATAGCCCACCTGCAGCCCAACCTAACCCCGTCCGATTGTGATCGGAGGACCCCGAAACCCCCCTTGACTCCATGGCCTTTTGTCAGACCCCCTCTCTCCGCACAGTTTTCAGACCCCCTCGCGCGTTTGAAAACTTAGCTGAACCCGACCCGAGCAGTCATGACCGTTGGTTCCGGGTCATCCCTAAACGTCTCTAAAACATCTTCGGTATCTTATTTGGACGCCCATAGCCTAATTTTCTCGACCGTCTGATTTGAAACGGAGGGCCCAGATGCACCCCAAATCCACCTGCTATATAAATATCGGGGCAACCCTAGACCCTAGGCGTCCCATCCACCCAGTCCCATCCATGCTGCCACCGCTCTCATTCTTCCCCACGGGATCCATCCCCACCAAACGCAGCCTCCGACCAGATCCCTGGTTTTGCGCGCAGCCGCCCGAGCATCGCGATGGAGCGAGCGCTTCGCCTCCAAGCACAGCCTCCCCTGCTCAAAGCCCCGAGCCTCACGTCGTCCAGGAGCACGACCTCCATTGCCTCGCTGCCGCCAACCGGAGCAGCAGCTCAGCCGGTCATCTCCGTCGTTGCCGAACCTCACCACCTCGCCAGTGCCCCAAGACCCCGCGTCAAGCTCCTCTACCCGTCGCCCCTCTCCTGCAGCCACGAGCGCCCTGAGCTCCATCTCGCGTGCCACCTCCTCGTCCCCGCGCAGCTTGGGGACTCCAAGCTCCATCGGTCCAGCCGTCCAGGAGGACGTCGACCCATGTCGCCGCGTGATGCTACTCCCGCACCACTCGATCTTCGCCTCCCCTGCTTGCATCTCGCCGGAGTAGGCCCCACCCCATCGCCGGGAGCTTGCGCCAAGTCCGCCGTCGTCCTCTGCTCGAGAACAAGTTCGTGCCGCCGACTGCTTCGCCTTGGATCCAGACGCCCATCGCCCGAGGCCGCCGTCCCGCGCCTGGAGCCGCGCCCCTCCGTCCCCTACGCCTCCGTCTCTTCCTCGCCGCCGCACTCCTGTTTCATGCCGCGCCGCTCCTTTGTTTCGAAACCGCTACAGTAGCCTCGTGTTGACCGGTCTAGCGCCAGCGTGGACGAGCGCCACTTGCCCGCGCGAGGCCACCGCTTCTCCCGCCGCAGCCCAACTCCCTCATGCGCATCTAGCCCTCCTCATCCGGCCCGTTTTGGCCCAATGTGAGCCGCTCCCCCCAGCCTAGTTCAACTCAGTTTCAGCCCACCATGTGTTTCTTTCCTGCGTGCGATTTTATCAATTATCCAGAAAACTGCATGTTTATAGTTTGCCCCTGTTGTTCATGCATATCATATCTCAGTAACCGTGCATCAAATTTAAACAAACTTAATATGTAAAATGCTTAGAATTTTGTGTAGTTTCATAATATGCCTTTTCATCCATGTTTAAAATGTTAAACTTGTTGTTTGCATTAATTTTCCATATTGCCATGATAAAATGTTTTACTTCATAACTTAATAACCGTAGCTCCAAATTTAATAAACTTTATATGTAAATGGGGTAAAAAAATGCATAGTTTAACATGGTGTACTTACTTTGCATGTTTAACAGCTCTAAAATTATGTTTAGGGCAGAACAGCACCAAATTCATAATATTCATATGAGGACTTTTCCGGACTTGTTGTTTGTTATTTCTGGCCTCATTTAAACTTGCCTAGATAGGTAGTTTTATTATGCTTCACCTCTTGCCATGTTTAATAACATTTAATATTGTTGGGTACATAAACGAGAGTGAAATAAATGATTGAATGTGGTGTTTCATCAATATGCAACTCGCTCCACTTAGTTTGTAGTATTGTTTGTGCACTTTGCCATGCCATGCCTCATTAAACCGGACATGCATCATATTTGGTTGTGCATCATGCCATGTTTATGTGATGGTTGTTTACTATGTTGCTTGCTTCTTTCCAGGCTGCTTTTCTCGTTAGCTTCGGTTTCGTTCTGGAGTTGTGAGGATTCATTCGACTACGTTGGTTCGTCTTCTTCATGGACTCGTTCTTCTTCCTTGCGGGATCTCAGGCAAGATGACCATACCCTCGAAATCACTTCTATCTTTTCTTGCTAGTTGTTCGTTCTATCACTATGTCGCGCTACCTACCACTTGTTATATCATGCCTCCCATATTGCCATGTCAAGCCTCTAACCCACCTTCCTAGCAAACTGTTGTTTGGCTATGTTACCGGCTTTGCTCAGCCCCTCTTATAGCGTTGCTAGTTGCAGGTGAAGTTGAAGTTTGTTCCATGTTGGAACATGGATATGTTGGTGAAGGAAATATGCCCGAATTGAGAGATATGAAGTCTCCAATAAGTTCTATAGCTGCAAGATGGAGGAGAACAGTTCTGTCAGTGAGCATATACTCAAAATGTCTGGGTATAATAATCACTTGATTTAGATGGGAGTTAATCTTCCAGATGACTGCGTCATTGACAGAATTCTCCAATCACTGCCACCAAGCTACAAGAGCTTCGTGATGAACTATAATATGCAAGGGATGAACAAGACTATTCCCGAGCTCTTCGCAATGCTGAAAGCTGCGGAGGTAGAAATCAAGAAGGAGCATCAAGTGTTGATGGTTAGCAAAACCACTAGTTTCAAGAAAAAGGGCAAAGGGAAGAAGAAGGGAAACTTCAAGAAGAACAGCAAGAAAGTTGCTGCTCAGGAGAAGAAACCCAAGTCTGGACCTAAGCCTGAAACTGAGTGCTTCTACTGCAAGCAGACTGGTCACTGGAAGCGGAACTGCCCCAAGTATTTGGCGGATAAGAAGGATGGCAAAGTGAACAAAGGTATATGTGATATACATGTTATTGATGTGTACCTTACTAGAGCTCGCAGTAGCACCTGGGTATTTGATACTGGTTCTGTTGCTAATATTTGCAACTCGAAACAGGGACTACGGAATAAGCGGACGCTAGCAAAGGACGAGGTGACGATGCGCGTGGGAAACGGTTCCAAAGTCGATGTGATCGCGGTCGGCACGCTACCTCTACATCTACCTTCGAGATTAATATTAGACCTAAATAATTGTTATTTGGTGCCAGCGTTAAGCATGAACATTATATCTGGATCTTGTTTGATGCGAGACAGTTATTCATTTAAATCAGAGAATAATGGTTGTTCTATTTATATGAGTAATATCTTTTATGGTCATGCACCTTTGAAGAGTGGTCTATTCTTGTTGAATCTCGATGATAGTGATACACATATTCATAATGTAGAAGCCAAAAGATGCAAAGTTAATAATGATAGTGCAACTTATTTGTGGCACTGCCGTTTAGGTCATATCGGTGTAAAGCGCATGAAGAAACTCCATACTGATGGGCTTTTGGAACCACTTGATTATGAATCACTTGGTACTTGCGAACCGTGCCTCATAGGCAAGATGACTAAAACACCGTTCTCCGGTACTATGGAGAGAGCAACAGATTTATTGGAAATCATACATACCGATGTATGTGGTCCGATGAATATTGAGGCTCGTGGCGGATATCGTTATTTTCTCACCTTCACAGATGATTTAAGCAGATATGGGTATATCTACTTAATGAAACATAAGTCTGAAACATTTGAAAAGTTCAAAGAATTTCAGAGTGAGGTTGAAAATCATCGTAACAAGAAAATAAAGTTTCTACGATCTGATCGTGGAGGAGAATATTTGAGTTACGAGTTTGGTGTACATTTGAAAAATTGTGGAATAGTTTCGCAACTCACGCCACCCGGAACACCACAGCGTAATGGTGTGTCCGAACGTCGTAATCGTACTTTACTAGATATGGTGCGATCTATGATGTCTCTTACTGATTTACCGCTATCGTTTTGGGGTTATGCTTTAGAGACGGCCGCATTCACGTTAAATAGGGCACCATCAAAATCCGTTGAGACGACACCTTATGAACTATGGTTTGGCAAGAAACCAAAGTTGTCGTTTCTTAAAGTTTGGGGCTGCGATGCTTATGTGAAAGAGCTTCAACCTGATAAGCTCGAACCCAAATCGGAGAAATGTGTCTTCATAGGATATCCAAAGGAAACTATTGGATACACCTTCTATCACAGATCCGAAGGCAAGACTTTTGTTGCTAAATTCGGAAACTTTCTAGAGAAGGAGTTTCTCTCGAAAGAAGTGAGTGGGAGGAAAGTAGAACTTGACGAGGTAACTGTACCTGCTCCCTTATTGGAAAATAGTACATCACAGAAAACTGTTTCCGCGACACCTATACCAATCAGTGAGGAAGCTAATGATGATGATCATGAAGCTTCAGGACAAGATACTACTGAATCACGTAGATCAACCAGAGTGAGATCCGCACCAGAGTGGTACGGTATTCCAGTTCTGGAAGTCATGCTACTAGATCATGATGAACCTACAAACTATGAAGAAGCGATGGTGAGCCCAGATTCCGCAAAGTGGCTTGAGGCCATGAAATCTGAGATGGGATCCATGTATGAAAACAAAGTATGGACTTTGGTTGACTTGCCCAATGATCGGCAAGCAATTGAGAATAAATGGATCTTCAAGAAAAAGACTGACGCTGACGGTAATATTACTGTCTATAAAGCTCGACTTGTCGTGAAAGGTTTTCGACAAGTTCAAGGGATTGACTACGATGAGACCTTCTCACCTGTAGCGATGCTTAAGTCCGTCAGAATTATGTTAGCAATTGCCGCATTTTATGATTATGAAATATGGCAGATGGATGTCAAAACTGCATTCCTGAATGGATTTCTGGAAGAAGAGTTGTATATGATACAACCAGAAGGTTTTGTCGATCCAAAGGGAGCTAACAAAGTATGCAAACTCCAGCGATCCATTTATGGACTGGTGCAAGCATCTCGGAGTTGGAATAAACGCTTTGATAGTGTGATCAAAGCATTTGGATTTATATAGACTTTTGGAGAAGCCTGTATTTACAAGAAAGTGAGTGGGAGCTCTGTAGCATTTCTAATATTATATGTGGATGACATATTGCTGATTGGAAATGATATAGAATTTCTGGATAGCATAAAGGGATACTTGAATAAAAGTTTTTCGATGAAAGACCTCGGGGAAGCTGCTTACATATTAGGCATAAAGATCTATAGAGATAAATCAAAACGCTTAATTGTACTTTCACAATGCACATACCTTGACAAAATTTTGAAGAAGTTCAAAATGGATCAAGCAAAGAAAGGGTTCTTGCCTGTGTTACAAGGTGTGAAGTTGAGTCAGACTCAATGCCCGACCACTGCAGAAGATAGAGAGAAAATGAAAGATGTTCCCTATGCTTCAGCCATAGGCTCTATCACGTATGCAATGTTGTGTACCAGACCTGATGTGTGCCTTGCTATAAGTTTAGCAGGGAGGTACCAAAGTAATCTAGGAATGGATCACTGGACAGCGGTCAAGAACATCCTAAAATACCTGAAAAGGACTAAGGATATGTTTCTCGTATATGGAGGTGACAAAGAGCTCACCGTAAGAGGTTACGTTGATGCGAGCTTTGACACTGATCCGGACGATTCTAAATCGCAAACCGGATACGTGTTTACTTTAAACGGTGGAGCTGTCAGTTGGTGCAGTTCTAAACAAAGCGTCGTAGCGGGATCTACATGTGAAGCGGAGTACATAGCTGCTTCGGAAGCAGCAAACGAAGGAGTCTGGATGAAGGAGTTCATATCCGATCTAGGTGTCATACCTAGTGCATCGGGTCCAATGAAAATCTTCTGTGACAATACTGGTGCAATTGCCTTGGCAAAGGAATCCAGATTTCACAAAAGGACCAAACACATCAAGAGACGCTTCAACTCCATCCGGGATTTAGTCCAGGTGGGAGACATAGAGATTTGCAAGATACATACGGATCTAAATGTTGCAGACCCGTTGACTAAGCCTCTTCCACGAGCAAAACATGATCAGCACCAAGGCTCCATGGGTGTTAGAATCATTACTGTGTAATCTAGATTATTGACTCTAGTGCAAGTGGGAGACTGAAGGAAATATGCCCTAGAGGCAATAATAAAGTTATTATTTATTTCCTTATATCATGATAAATGTTTATTATTCATGCTAGAATTGTATTAACCGGAAACATAATACATGTGTGAATACATAGACCAACAGAGTGTCACTAGTATGCCTCTACTTGACTAGCTTGTTAATCAAAGATGGTTATGTTTCCTAACCATGAACAAAGAGTTGTTATTTGATTAACGAGGTCACATCATTAGTTGAATGATCTGATTGACATGACCCATTCCATTAGCTTAGCACCCGATCGTTTAGTATGTTGCTATTGCTTTCTTCATGACTTATACATGTTCCTATAACTATGAGATTATGCAACTCCCGTTTACCGGAGGAACGCTTTGGGTACTACCAAACGTCACAACGTAACTGGGTGATTATAAAGGAGTACTACAGGTGTCTCCAATGGTAGATGTTGGGTTGGCGTATTTCGAGATTAGGGTTTGTCACTCCGATTGTCGGAGAGGTATCTCTGGGCCCTCTCGGTAATGCACATCACATAAGCCTTGCAAGCACTGCAACTAATATGTTAGTTGTGAGATGATGTATTACGGAACGAGTAAAGAGACTTGCCGGTAACGAGATTGAACTATGTATTGGATACCGACGATCGAATCTCGGGCAAGTAACATACCGATGACAAAGGGAACAACGTATGTTGTTATGCGGTCTGACCGATAAAGATCTTCGTAGAATATGTAGGAGCCAATATGGGCATCCAGGTCCCGCTATTGGTTATTGACCGGAGACGTGTCTCGGTCATGTCTACATTGTTCTCGAACCGTAGGGTCCGCACGCTTAACGTTACGATGACAGTTATTATGAGTTTATGCATTTTGATGTACCGAAGGTTGTTCGGAGTCCCGGATGAGATCATGGACATGACGAGGAGTCTCGAAATGGTCGAGACGTAAAGATTGATATATTGGAAGCCTATGTTTGGACATAGGAAGTGTTCCGGGTGAAATCGGGATTTTACCGGAATACCGGGAGGGTTACCGGAACCCCCCGGGAGACTAATGGGCCTATTGGGCCTTAGTGGAAAAGAGAAAAGGGGCAGCCCACAGCCTAGCCGCGCGCCCCCCTTCCCCAAGTCCTAGTAGGACTAGGAGAAGGGGCCGGCCCCCCTCTCTCTCCTTTCCCCCTTGAGAGTCCTAGTTGGAATAGGATTGGAGGGGGGAGTCCTACTCCCGGTAGGAGTAGGACTCCCCCTGCGCCTCCCTCTCTCTGGCCGGCCAGCCCCCCTCCCTCCAACCTTTATATACGGGGGCAGGGGACACCCCAAGACACACAAGTTGATCCTTGAGATCGTTCCTTAGCCGTGTGCGGTGCCCCCTGCCACCAAATTCCACCTCGATCATACCGTTGTAGTGCTTAGGCGAAGCCCTGCGTCGGTAGTACATCAAGATCGTCACCACGCCGTCGTGCTGACGGAACTCTTCCTCGACGCTTTGCTGGATCGGAGCCCGAGGATCGTCATCGAGCTGAACATGTGCTAAGAACTCGGAGGTGCCGGAGTAACGGTGCTTGGATCGGTCGGATCGGGAAGAAGACGTACGACTACTTCCTCTATGTTGTGTGATCGCTTCCGCAGTCGGTCTGCGTTGGTACGTAGACAACACTCTCCCCTCTCATTGCTGTGCATCACCATGATCTTGCGTGTGCGTAGGAAAATTTTCGAAATTACTGCGTTCCCCAACAGTTGGGATATCACAATATCTCTTATATTTTAATTAATGCATCTACATACTGAGTAAAGGTGGAAGGCTCGGCCTTATGCCCGGTGTTTTGTTTCACTCTTGCCGCCCTAGTTTCCGTCATACCGGTGTTTGTTCCTTGATTTTGTGTTCCTTACGCGGTTGGGTGTTATGGGAACCCCTTTACAGTTTGCTTTGAATAAAACTCCTCCAGCAAGGCCCAACCTTGGTTTTACATTTGCCTAACAACCTATTACCCTTCCCTTGGGTCGGCCAACCCGAGGGTCATCTTTATTTTAACCCCCCCGGGCCAGTGCTTCTCTAAGTGTTGGTTCGAACTAGAGCCCCTTGTAGCGCCACCTCGGGGAAACTTGAGGTTTGGTTTTAGTTGTACGGATTGCTCATCCGGTGTTGCCCTGAGAACGAGATATGTGCAGCTCCTATCGGGATTGTAGGCACATCGGGCGGCTTTGCTGGTCTTGTTTTACCATTATCGAAATGTCTTGTAACCGGGATTCCGAGACGGGTCGGGTCTTCCCGGGAGAAGGAATATCCTTCGTTGACCGTGAGAGCTTGTGACGGGCTAAGTTGGGACACCCCTGCAGGGTTTAGACTTTCGAAAGCCGTGCCCGTGGTTATGTGGCAGATGAGAATTTGTTAATATCCGGTTGTAGAGAACTTGACACTTAACCTAATTAAAATGCATCAATCACGTGTGTAGCCATGATGGTCTCTTTCCGGCGGAGTCCGGGAAGTGAACACGGCCTTGTGTTATGTTTGAACGTAAGTAGTTTCAGGATCACTCCTTGATCACTTCTAGTTTCACGACCGTTGCATTGCTTCTCTTCTCGGTCTTATTTGTGTATGTTAGCCACCATATATGCTTAGTGCTTGCTGCAGTTCCACCTCATTACCTTCTCCTACCCATAAGCTTGAATAGTCTTGATCTCGCGGGTGTGAGATTGTGAGTCCTCGTGACTCACGGATACTTCCAAACAGTTGCAGGTGCCGATGATACCGGTGCAGGTGACGCAACCGAGCTCAAGTGGGAGCTCGATGAAGATCTTGATCGTTGTTATGTGTCTTTTCCGGATGATCAGTAGTGGTGCCCAGTTGGGACGATCGGGGATCCAACATTTGGGGTTGTCTTCTTTTATTTTGATTCCGTAGTCGGACCTTAATTGTATTTTGGATGATGTATGTTTAACTTGTATTTGTGTGAAGTGGCGATTGTAAGCCAACTCTTTATCCCTTTCTTATTCAGTACATGGGATTGTGTGAAGATTACCCCTCTTGCGACAAACCTATCATGCGGCTATGCCTCTAAGTCGTGCCCCGACAGGTGGGAGATATAGCCGCATTATGGGTGTTACACTCAGCTAGCGACACGTAGGATGGGGGCCTGCCCATGTGCGTCTTCTTCCTCCTTTTTTCTCTTCTCTGGTCGCTCGTCTCTGCCTCTTATTTCTCTGCCTCCTTCTCAGGCCCCGCTGCCATGGTCAACCGTCGCCGCCCGAAGGCCTCCCAGGGCGCCGTCGCCACGGGAATCAGCCGATCCGGCTGCCCTCGACTAGATTTGCTTTGGATTCACGCCATCGGGACTCTGCCTACCTCCCAGGACCTGGCCACGTCGGAACTGCAACCGTCCATGATGAGACTACACCCCTCGACGCAATTTTGCTGGAACCGACAGACGTCGAGGGTACAACCATGGCGATTTTTTGCTACAACCGACGAGACTCGGTGCTACAACCTCCCGGGGCAAAATTGCTGGAACCGGCGGACGCCGAGGTTACGACCATGGGGATTTTTTGCTATAACCGATGAGCATCGGTGCTACAACCTGCATCTCTTGTTGCTACAAACAGTCATGGCGAGACGACGGAAGATGATTAATTTGTTACAACTATTGTTGGTTTTTCTACTACCGGCGATTATTTTTGTTGCATCGGTGACAGCAGACGACACAACCGCCGGCATGGGGTGCTACAGCCAGACAAGGGGAGCTGCAACCATGGCCACAAGAGCTGGAACCCGTAGTCCAGCGGAGCTGCAATGGCGGTCCGGTGGAGCTGCATTTTTTGCTTCAACCGGCAGCAGGAAAGCTACAATCGGCACTCAGATTTGCTACAAACAGGCAAGCATGAAAGCTTCCACTGCTGTGGGGTTTTTGCTGCAACCATGGGTGGGCTTATGGAACTGCGGCTTTCCAGGAACGAGTATGGCTAGCGGCGGCTAGCCGACGAGGTCATCGGCATTGGGGGTGGTCGGGACCGGTGGGGTTTGATTTTTCCTTTTTGTTTGGTCCATTTTTTTGCTGCATAAGAGGGGGCGGGCCATGGGGCACCAGTGTTCCAACTGGCGAGTGGCGACGGCGACGGCGACTGCGAGGCGTGCGGTTGCGACAGTGCAGCGGTGCTTCGTGGTCGCGCATCCATGACGGCCCTGACTGACTCGCTCCTCTCTATGTGTGCTGGAGACGAGGATAAGGTAAGAAAAAGATAGAAGAGGAGCTGCGATCTGACGGTCCCATGCGGCTGGGGGCAGACCAACCGAAACTTTCGGCCGGCGCACCGGCGCCCAGTGCTGCCCTTTTTCAAAGTCCAGTCATTTGCGTTCGCAAGTTGGGCAAAAGGTAGGCCGAAGAAGCCGAGTATGAGTGAAATTCCAAATGTTGCATCTTCAAGGTCGACCCAAAGGCTTTTTACACGTTCTCATCGGAGCTAGTACAAGTTAGCTGTCGATGCTGAAAATGGTATCAGCACAACATTCTTGATTGATATATACGGAGTATATATATAGACCTAAAAAATTCTTTTTCTTTTTGAAAAATGAATCTGAAATGGTTCATGGCATAGCACCAACTGAATAACAGGTGCCTTCAGTTTCAGACACTTATAGAAGCCGATCGATGAGTGCCCCTTACGGGTACTCTAGTTACTCACCTGATGCACTAGATGGACAGCAAGATATGAACAACGTATACAGTTCATGACGGTTTTAGATTTATAACTTGTCCTGTCATAACATGCAGACATTCCTCCTTCCTTTAGAACATATTCTGCGCTGACAGCTTCAACGAAAGCAACGGTCCAAAGATCAGGCATCTGCCATCCAAATATCTGCTAGACAGGCGACACTAACAAAAAGAACTCCCAAGTTTACATGTTATTATCAGCCTGCGGCTCAAACAAAAGGAGGGCAGACTGAAACTGAAACTACTGACGAAACGTAGGTTTAATAGCAGCACAGAGTTCTTGCTATAGATCTGACACGGTTCTTGCGAATGTGTGCCATCAGGAACTTTGACTCACATCTTCAGCTCCGTCGTCCATGTTCCCTGGACGCTTGGCCTTTTCGTCACGTGTCTGGTTCTCAGCTTCACGACTTTCCTGCCCAGAGAACACCTTAGCCTACTAGCTTGCAACATTATGTCCTCAGGTGCCAAGTTTCTGACGCAAACAACTCTCTCGTTATGGTTTTCTGCACAAGAATGACATTGCTTAAAAATGATAACTTAGAACATAAGCAACTACAGCCACGCGTTCATGAAAAATAACAAGGGTGGCGTATTGATATGAATCTGTGTCGCGATGACATGTGAGTGGGTCCTGTCAATGAGACAAGGAGTGGTACTCCCAGTCATGCCAATCTTTTGGGTGGCATATATGAAAATCTCCTAATAACAAACATACACCAAAAGAAAAGCAGATTCTGGATGGATGTTTGGTTTGAGGAGTAACCTCCTCCTGCAATCATCACATACTATAAGGTTGGTTTCGTTAGTGCAATGAAATGGAATTATTCTTGGGCTAAACACTAGGAGAGAGAGAAAGTACTTAAATTTGTGAAATGTATCCCACAGAACATGTTAAATGAGCCTGCTCCCCCACAAAATCTGCACTTGTCCTAGAACAAGTGCACCACTGAAACAAAACATGTCAACGTTTCCTTAAGAAGATTTATTCACTCAAAAGGCACACAGTTAACCATAATACCATATCATTCTTGAACCATGTGGGTTCACCTTTGAGCTCTTGAGTGTGTCAAGATTCATCACACGTATTTAAGCACATGGAAGACATGGGTGGCAAAAATGCTTAAACCAAGCGACTTCACCTGTTGAGCATGTCCAATTCATCACAAGTACTTAAGCACATGGAAGACGAGTGACAAATGACACGGTGCTGCAATTCTCAACTAAATACAGGAACTGTAAACTACAGTGCTTGACTGCAGCAGATTCATGAAAATCAACTAATTATATGCATTTGGTAAGTACCAACACAAAGATCCCCCTCACTGCCAGAAAGTAAAATCATTATAAGTAATACCGTTACCATATAACCCCTGGTAACACTAAAATGGTCAAAAGGAAAGGAGGTTCTTACTGTAAATGCCCTTCAAGTTGGGATGCTGACCACGGACAAGCTGTGTCACCACCTCTAACTGGGGATTCTTTTCCTTCAGAGCTGGAAGATGCGACTCCATAAAAGCCCTGCAATTCCAAGGAGCTCTAGTCGTAAAGGAGCAAGCAAATTGAAGCACCTAATTGTTATCAGACACTAAATTCGAATGACTAAAGTATGGAGTCAAGCACAATTAAGCTCCAAAATCATACAGTTTATGCTTAAACAACAGCCCACTCATCCGTAAGAAAGGAAAGATACCATGTGAATAAAATTAGGTTCAAGGATCACAAAAGCAGGGCTTGATCCCAACCCAACAAGCAAACTACATATAATCGGCTCAACTGTGACTGAACTGCCTAGTCTAATGGGCCATTTTTCCAAATAGTTATTCCCATTTTCAATAATATCAAAGTGTCCTCTAGACAGATGAACTACTCCTATTCAATGGGGTCATACGAATAGCTCTTCCTTTTTCGTCAAACCGACACATAATCACACGCGACGCTCACCTTCAGAGAAGACAATTCCACATTGCTCCATGCACAATTAAGAATGAAAAGAGCACTCCAGCTCAGTCGACGCAACGAATAAGTCGGATCTCCAGGAACAAAACTTAAGGCAGAATCAAATCGGCACGATGAACAGTACCTGATCCCCTTGCTGCTCCCTCCCCAATCGCAGAAGTTCACCACGAGCTTCTGCAGCTGCCAGACGCCCCTCAGCGCCATCCCGCCTCACTCCGGGTCAACCCAGACCAGACCAGTAAGCGGCGCGGCTAGGAAGTAGGCAAGGGCGGAGGAGGAGGCGGAGGCCGGCGTCGGGTTGGAGGGGAGGACGCTCTGCGTTAGGGTTTAGCCCAAGGAGCGCGGGCTAACATTAGGCCCAGTTTCGAGGCCTAGCCTCTTCCGCTTCGTAACGGTTAGAAAGGAGCCAGTGTTGTCTCAAGAAAAAAAAGATCCAGTGCCCCCCCCCCCCCCCCCCCCCCCCCCCCACACCCCTAAAAAAGGAGAAGAAAGAAGCCGGTGGCTACACGAAATGAATGAAAAAGAAGGATGTAAAAGATAGAAAAAAAGGCGAAATCATTAATTGAGGAGTATCTTTTAAAAAAATCATTTTCATCTTTTTTTCGTAGATCTATTTATTCAAAACGTTTTATCTCTTAAACCGTGCGTCCAAATCTCAAACCGTTTTCACTGTTGGATTTCTCGCGTCGAGATCTTCAAACTAGATCCCGTGTTGATAGGTTTTGACGAACGTTTTCGTTCACGAAAAAACCCAGACAAAAACCCGAATAGAGAATATGTTTTTCCCCTTTTCGAAAGCCGTTTCCAATAGGCACGCCCGTGTCTCTCATGAAAGCAAAACCGTGTCTCTAATGAAAGAAAAAATAAATAGAAAACAAGTTTTTTTCATTTCCGAGAGACATAGTGAAAGTAAAACCGTGCCTCTCACAGAAGAAAAAGAACATTTTTTTCTATTTTCGAGAGGCACGGGTGTGTCTCTCACGAAAGGAAAAAACAGAAAACGCATTTTCTTTCTGTTTCGAAGAGGCACGGGAGCGCTAAAAGCGTGACCCATGACAGCGGCTGAGAGTGCGCCGAGTGGCTCGCTCTTAGCCCACACTAAGTAATCATTGGGAGGCTTTCGAAGAGCGTTCGTTAACTAGTTGCTCCAAAAAAAACGAGGAGTCCAAATCACAAGAAACGAAGCCTCTTCACCGCTCGGCCGATCACACATGAAAAATACACGAAAATGAGAGAGCAACTAGTTAACGAGCGCTCCTTCAGGAACCCCACAACGATCAGCGCCACTTGACGCGCTCTCAGCCATTCGCCATGTGTCGCGCTCTGGGCGCTCCCTCCGGATTTTTTTTATTTTTCCGCACGCGTTTTCGGTTTTTAACTGGTTTTTTTGGGGGTTTTTTCGACGTTTTGGTTTTACACAGTCTTTCTTAGCTTTTCAATCAAAAAAAGTTTCAAAGAAAAATTTATTTTGCATGAAAAACGTGTTTTCTTTTTTTTCCTTTCATGAGAGTCACGGTTTTGTTTCCGCGAAAGGCACGGTTTTACTTTCACGAGAGTCACGGCCATGCCTCTCGAAAATGAAAAAAAACGTGTTTTCCTTTTTTTCATGAGAGTTACGGTTTTGCTTCCGCGAGAGGTGCGGGTGTGCTTTCGCGAGAGTCACGGTCGGGCCTCTCGGAAACGAAAAAAATGCGTTTTCTGTTTTTTTCGCGAGAGTCACGGTTTTGATTTCGCGAGAAGCATGGTTGTGTTTTCGCGAGAGTCACGGCCGTGCCTCTCGGAAAGGTAAAAACGCGTTTTCTGTTTTTTCCTTTCGCGAGAGTCACGGTTTGGCTTCCGCAAGAGTCACAGTTGTGCTTTTACGAGAGTCACGGCAGTGCCTCCTCGGAAACGAAAAAAAAACGCGTTTTCTCTTTTTTTTTCTTACGCGAGTGTCGGTGTACTGGGAACAAGGGTACCCAGACTTGCCTGTCTGCGGCCCACGTCGCGTTCCTGGTACGGCCCGGTAGGGCCTAGCTGATCGACCAGCTGCTCAAGACCCTCGCGAGGGGGCCAGCCCTAGCGAGGAGAACGACCAAGACCTCCTTAGGGAGCGGCCTCACCTAGGCCGCTCCAGAGGGGCAACCAAGACCTCTCCCAAGAGTGGCCTCAGCTAGGCTGCTTCGGGAGGGCGGAGATCTCAAGGCAAGGGCTGCCTCAGGAGGAGGCAGTGACGCAAGCCATGACGAACCATGCCAGCGGGCGCCAGCGCGCGCTGGCAGGCACAGTTTCCATATCGGTGCAAAGGAGACCGCGCAGGCGCAGGTTCCGGAGGGGCGAGACAAAGGTTTCCCCTTTGGTGCAACAAGACCGAAGACCGCAAGGACGGCAGGAAGGATGTCATCGCCGAGCCCACAACCGCGTCACCGCCTGCCCTCTTTGCAGGCGAAGACCACCTTTTGTCAGGATAGGAGCGTCCTTGTGTTCCCGCTCAAATGGCCGTTGTGGGATTCCCTTCCCGCCTAAACATTTCGGGGGAAGAGGATCCTGGCCGTCTATATAAGTAGCTAGGGTTCCTAGCATAGGGGAGGGACCAACCCATTGGGACTTAGCTTAGCAAAGGAGCAAGAACATCCGCTTCCTCACCCCTCTCGAGCTCGCCTCCTGAGCTTAGGAAACCACTGTACTTGTTCATACTCGAGCCCTCGCGAGGCCAATCCACTAAAGCAGGATGTAGGGTTTTACACCGCAAGGTGGCCTGAATCTGGGTAAACTCTTGTGTGCTCTACTTGTTTGCTTGCTTGCATTCCATTCCCACCACCAGGAGAAGAGCGAGGCGCTAGGTAGACGTGTAGTGGGAGAGATCTTCGTCACGCCCCTGTGTTCGAATCTTAAGGGTTTTGCGGAGCCCGGAATCCGACATTTGGCGCGCCAGGTAGGGGGCGTGTCAAAATCTTGCTTCTCCGACGACCTCGCTCCACTCTTCTCCGTCGACCTCGTTTCACCGCTATGGTGGACACTCGCCGAGCACGCGCCGCCCGCCGTGCCGCCAACGTCGCTCAGACGGCGCCCGCGGGTAACGGCGCACCACTCCGCCCCAACTCGTCGGTCGCCAACACGGCCATGGACCTAGCCGTTCACGAGCAGCAGGACTCGTCGTTGCCGTTGTCCGTGCGGCGCGAAGGCCGCACGGCGACCCCGTCACCTTCGCCGGCCTCGACGTCGTCCTCGCTGGTCCGTCGCGGGCCGGTCTACCAGCAGCCTGCGCTACTGATGGCGCGGGAGCTCCTATGCTACCGTCCGGCGGACGACCTCTACGACAAGTGGCTCCACCGCATCACCGAGCTCATCAACGTCGCTGGGGAGGCGCCCGCACCGACCCATTCCTCTCGCCCTCCGTCGCCCATGGCGGGGAACGAGGACCGCGGCGCTCCGCTCCCACCTCCACCGCGCGGCGCCGGCTAGGGGCTCAGGCGCGAGGCTCCACGGCGCGAACAGCCCCGCAGGGCCCCCGCGCGCGAGGAGGAGAGCTGCCAGGTGGTCCCGCGCCCCCAGGCAAAAGCGCGCGTGCTCCCCGCCCAGCAGCACCAGAACCGCGCCCCACAGGAGGTGGTGGCGCCCGCACCCCAAGATCCAGCACCGCAGGCGCAGGGGCGCCAGCAATCATGAGCATGGCTGGATGCCGCGCCCTAGCTCCTGAGCTACGGCGCCTCGTCTGGCCCGGCAAGTTCAAGCCGGACATGCCTCCGCGTTATGACGGCACCGCCGACCCGGCGGAGTTCCTCCAGCTCTACGAGCTCAGCATCGAGGCGACGAACGGCACCGAGCAGGTCATGGCGAACTGGTTCCCCATGGCCCTCAAGGACGGTGCGTGCTCCTGGCTCCTGAACCTTCCTCCAGGATCCATCTCTTCTTGGGAGGAGCTTCGTGAGCGCTTCATCGCCAACTTCCAAGGTACCCGCGACCGAGCTCCAGCGGCCGCAGACCTGCGCCCCGTGAAGCAGCAGCCTGGGGAGACCCTGCAGAAGTACATCCAACGCTTCAACACCGTGCGCCTCAAGATCCCCAGGGTCTCCGACGAGGCCATCATCTCGGCATTCTCCGACAGTGTCCGCGACGTCAGGATGAAGGAGGAGCTTGCCATCCACGAGGATCTGTGCACGGCCCTCGAGATGTTCAATCTCGCGGCGAAGTGCGCCAGGGCAGAGGAAGGCCGCCTCTCCCTCCTGGAACTGCCTGAGGCGGAGGCCGACGACAAGAAGACCAAGGCCAAGGAAGCAAAGCGCAGGGGACCAGCCGTGCTGGCCGTGGAGCCAGAAGTGAAGCGCGGCTGCGGCTACAACGACCCTCCAAGAGACAACTATCCGTACTGCGTCTTCCATGATGTCCATAGCCATAACACCAACGACTGCCAAGAGCTCAGGGCGATGCGCGGCGGGCGCGTCGGGCAGCGCCCTGAGCGCGACAACCGTGGCGACGGCCGCAGAGGAGGCCGTGGCGGAGGACGCTGGGACGGTAGGAACTCGCGCCAAGGATGGCGTGATCAGCCTCGTGAAGACCGCTGGTAGGAGTAGCCTCGTGACGCCCCCTGGTGCGACCAGCCTCGTGAGGGTCGCCCCCAGGGCAACGCGGGCCTGCCTCCGCTGCCACCACCGCCAAGAAGGAACGACGACGACCGCCAGTGAGATGAAGCGGGGTGCTTCCAGGAGCCATGCAGGGTCGCGTGCATCCTGGGAGGAGCCCACGCTCTGGCTTCTCACCGCATCTTCAAGTAGTTCGCTCGTGAGGTGAACGCGGCGCTCCCTAGGCCTGACGCCGCGCGCAACCTCAGGTGGGCCAAGCAGATCATCGCCTTCGACCCCAAGGATCAGCTCAGGTGCACCGCCGCGCCAGGCACTCTCCCGATGCTCTACACCCCGACCATTAGTAACGTCCGCGTGACCAAGACCCTCATCGATGGTGGGGCAAGGCTCAACGTCCTCTCCGTTTAGATCTTCGAGACTCTTCAAGTACCCTACGATCAGCTGCACCCGACCAAGCCATTTTACGGAGACACAGATGGCTCCACCCTCCCGATGGGGCAGGTCCGCCTCCCCGTCACCTTCGGCAACCGCGACAACTACCACACCGAGCTCATCGACTACGACGTCGCCAACATCAACCTCCCGTACAACGCCATCCTAGGGTATACGGCCCTCTCCAAGTTTATGGCGGCGACCCATCATGGCTACAACATCCTCAAGATGCCTGGAAGCGGCGGAGTCATCACGATCGCCTGCGACGAGAAGGAAGCAGTACGTTCTCTGGAGTGCGCCTACCAAACTATGACGATCGAGAGCTTCGACAGAGACGGAGCCGTCTTCGCCCTGATGGCCGCCCCCAAGAAGAAGAAGCAACTTGTCAGGACCCCGATTCCAAGTCACACCGATCTAGCTGGTAACACCTCATATCACTTTGCGGCCTCACGCACGGTATTCCCACGGGTGTCGCCTTACCATGGCCCGGGACCGTTTGCGCCTTTTGGCTCACGTATATGATAGTGTCGCTAGCATCCATATGACAGAGAACCCGGGCCGACATGGCTAGTCGTGAACCCAAAGTGGCACCAACCTATGGGGACAGGCATACATGAATCACATCGAGCATGTCTCGGTCAGCAGCGTGTGAATCCGGGCTGTAGCACTGGGCTAATAGGACTCCGGGAACCCGGGCTGTAGCAGGCTAGGCAGGACTCCGGATGTCACCGCGTGACATTTACCCGAAGGGACAGACACAGGAACGAAGTGAAACACATGCCGGCCAGTCAAGTGTCCCGAGCAGTAGTGCTGGGCTAGCAGGACTCCGGTGAACCGGGTTGTAGCGGACTACTATGGCTCATGGAAGCACTAGACTACATTTCCCCATAAGAGAGGCTGCCAAGGATAAACAACTAGATTGTCGGATCCCACACATACCAAGCATTTCAATCATACACACAATATGCTCGATATGTGTAAATACAACATGGCATCACAACAAGACTCTACGACTCAGAGTATTTATTCATTAGGCTCCGAGGAGCCAAGCATTACAAACATGAGTCTCATGACCCCAACATACAGAGCATATCAGACAAACCACATGCGGAAGCTTAACGTGTCTGAGTACAGACATCTACAAATGAAAAAGGCTGAGAAGCCTAACTATCTACCCGATCCTGCCGAGGGCACAAGATCGTAGCTGAGGTAACAAGCTAAACGTCGAAGTCCATGCGGAACTACTAGTGACACTGAAGTCTCTCTGCAAAAACATAAATTAAGCAAACGTGAGTATAAATGTACCCAGCAAGACTTACATCAGAACTAACTACATATGCATTGGTAGCAACAAAGGGGGTGGTGGAGTTTAACTGCAGCAAGCCAGCTTTGAATCAGTGGCTAACCTGAACTACTACTGCAAATAACTCTTTGAGGTGGCGCACACGAGTCCACATATTCACCATATCAATACACAACTATGGATCCGCTCCCATCTCCCTACGAGAACGCCATCCATAGCACTCACACTTATCTTGCGCATTTTAGAGTATCCACTTTCACTTGTCTATGAACTATGCAAGGGGTCCAAGTTTCCATATCCAAGGAATCCGGCTATTCAAATAGATAATGATAACCCTGCAGGGGTGTACTTCTTCACACACGCTCTCGCCACTTACCACCATGTACACATCGTGTATCTCGGCAACCTTCAAGCGGAAGCTTGGCGAGGGAGTCGGCCACGACCTAACTAACCAACAAGTCTCTAGTCCAGGTTTATCGCCTATTCGGGTTCCATCCGCAAGGAGATTCAGCCGGGGTGTCGCTCACGGCCCCAAACGATGTGAGCAGGGTTCCCAAGCCCACCATCCGGGTGCCACTTGGTACACCGGGCCACCGTGCCTAGTCTGTCCCAAGCCCACCTATACCGGGTGCCACCTGGTAGACTACTAACACTACCTACAAACACCAGAAACTAGTTGCAACTCCTGGACAGAGATCAGGTTGATTAATAAGTCGAGAGAGCTTGGAGGGCCCGGAGCCCAATGTGTGGTAGTAACTGTTCATGGATCACAAACACAGAACTCAGTTCCTGAGGACGGCTGCAATGAGACAACCCACCATGTACTCCTACATGGCCTCTCACCGCCACCTTTACCAAATCATGTTCACCACTTAGCTCACAACAGTGGACATGTTCACAACTTTCCAATTCATCCCCGATGAATCAGACCTGACACAACTCTAAGCAATAGCAGGCATGACAAACCAGCATGAATGAGTAGGCACATCAAGGCTCAAACAACTCCTACTCATGCTAGTGGGTTTCATCTATTTACTGTGGAAATGACATGTCATGCAGGGGAAAGGGGTTCAACTACCACAACATGTAACAGTTGAATTGTTGTTGTCCTAATGCTGTAAAAGAGAGCAAGAGCGAGAGAGTGGGATTGTATCAGAATGAACAAGGGGGTTTTGCTTGCCTATCACTTCTGAAGATAGTATAGCTCTTCATCGGTGTCATCGAACTCATCGTCGAAACCACGTCTACTGAGAGGGGACAAACACCAGCAAACGAGAGGGAACACAATCAATGCAATGCAACAATATGATGCATGATCATGACATGGCAATATGTTGTGATTTGAGCTAATGCAACTAAAACCAGATTAAATGAAGTTGGTTTGAACCAAAGATTCAAATCAACTCCATATGTGATTATTTAAATGCCACTTGTTTGATTTAACCTGATCAGCAGGCATAAGTTGTTCAAACATGCATGAGAATGCCATATTCAGATTCTTTGGATTTTTTTGATCATTTTTCATATATAATTTATTTCATTTGGAGCTATAGATTAATTTATATGAATTTTTGAAGTTTTAAACATTTTTTGGAATTTTCTGAATAAGAATAAATCCAGTAAATGCTTTATTGCATCAGCAGTGCGTCAGCGTGACGTCAGCAGTCAACTGGGACGGTCCAGGTCAAACCTGGCCAATGGGTCCTGCGTGTCAGTGTCATAGTCTAACTAATTTTTAGTTAGTCCTAATCCTAACTTAATTAGCAGGTGGGTCCCATTTGTCATAGACCCAGAGGGGTCAAACTGGGCCCACCCGGGGTCAACTTGGTCAGCGGGGTCAAACCTGCCGGCGACTTGACGCCGGCGAGGCCAGTCGCGGCGGCGAGCCTCGGGTTTGCATCTCCGATGACAAAACGGGCGGCCGAGGCCATCTACGGGGAGTTGGAGCTCACCCGCATCCAGCGCGGCATGTGGCGGCAGCGGGGCGGCCGGAGCTCGCCGGAAACGAGCTCGGGGCGGTGCCGGCGTTCGGGTGAGCGCGGTGATGCAGATGCAGTGGCCGTGGAGGCGCATGCGTGACCCCTACAGCGGCTACGTGGGGCAGCGAGTGTGTTGGACACGACGCCCGGAGCAAATGGTCGCCAGAGTCGTGTCGGTGATACGTCTCCGTCGTATCTATAATTTTTGATTGTTCCATGCCAATATTCTTCAACTTTCATATACTTTTGGCAACTTTTTATACTATTTTCGGGACTAACATATTGATCCAGTGCCCAGTGCCAGTTCCTGTTTGTTACATGTTTTTTGTTTCGCAGAATATCCATATCAAACAGAGTCCAACCAGAATAAAAACTGACAGAGATTTTTTTGGAATATATATGATTTTTGGGAAGAAGAATCCACGCGAGACGATGCTCGAGGGGCCCACGAGGTAGGGGGGGGCGCCCCTGACCCTCGTGGCCACCCCGTAAGGCGGTTGATGCCCTTCTTTCGCCGCAATAAAGCTAATTTCAGGATAGAGATCGTGTCAAAATTTCAGCCCAATCGGAGTTATGGATCTCCGGGAATATAAGAAACGGTGAAAGGGAAGAATCTGAGAACGCAGAACCAGAGAGAGACAGAGAGACAGATCCAATCTCGGAGGGGCTCTTGCCCCTCCCATGCCATGGGAGCCAAGGACCAGAGGGGAAACCCTTCTCCCATCTAGGGAGGAGGTCAAGAAAGAAGAAGAAGAAGAAGAAGAAGAAGAAGGGGGTCCTCTCCCCTTTGCTTCCGGTGGCGGCGGAGCGCTGCCGGGGCCATCATCATCACCGCCATCTTCACCAACAACTTCACCGCCATCATCACCAACTCTCCCCCCTCTATGCAGCGGTGTAACCTCTCTCTTACCCGTTGTAATCTCTACTTAAACATGGTGCTCAATGCTATATATTATTTCCCAATGATGTATGGCTATCCTATGATGTTTTAGTAGATCTGTTTTGTCCTAATGGCTATTTGATGACCGTGATTGGTTTGAGTTGTATGTTTTATTATTGGTGCTGTCCTATGGTGCTCTCCGTGTCGCGCAAGCATGAGGGATTCCCGCTGTAGGGTTTGCAATATGATTATGATTTGCTTATGGTGGGTGGCGTGAGTGACAGAAGCACAGACCCGAGTAAGTAGGTTGTTTGCGTATAGGATAAAGGGGACTTGATGCTTTAATGCCATGGTTCGGTTTTACCTTAATGAATCTTTAGTAGTTGCGGATGCTTGCTAGAGTTCCAATCATAAGTGCATATGATCCAAGTAGAAAAAATATGTTAGCTTATGCCTCTCCCTCAAATAAAATTGCAATAATGATTACCGTTCTAGTTATCGATCGCCTAGGGACAAATAACTTTCTTGTTGACAAAAGCTCTCTACTAAAACTAATTTAGTTGTGTCTTTATCTAAAAAGGCCCTAGCTTTTATTTTCGTGTTCTTTACTTTCTTGCAAGCTTACCTGTCGTGGTTTTGTCACGGCAGATGTCCTCGTGAAAGGACTTAGTCGTGGAGCCATCGCAGCGGGTTAGCTTGACGGGGTTAAAGCGGACACAGGGACGCAAGAGAGTTTATACTAGTTCGGCCCCTTCGATGAAGGTAAAAGCCTACGTCTAGTTGTGATGGAATTGATGGGGTTTCGATGACTAGGGAGCAAACAAGCTTCGCCTAAGTCTCGAGTTGTTGTCTGTTGTCCTTGAACCGCCGCCAGGTCGTCCCCTTATATACACGGGTGACGCCCGTCGGTTCACAGAGTCCCAATACCGGCTCATAGATGTGTCCGGTTTGGTCTCTACTTATTCCTAACTTACAATACAAGTTACATACCAATGCCGGTTTACGGCTACAGGCCTTGAACCGACTATGGGCCTTGAGCCCTCATCTACTTTCTTGGGCTTTAACATAGTTAACTACTGATGAAGTTAACCCGGCCCAGATAGGCCGGTTTACGCCCAATAGTGATATCCCCAACATTACCCAAAAACACCTACAAAGTACTTCTAGTTTCATACTTGTTCTAGGTAAAGCGAACGTCAAGCGTGCATAGAGTTGTATCGGTGGTCGATAGAACTTGAGGGAATATTTGTTCTACCTTTAGCTCCTCGTTTGGTTCGACACTCTTACTTATCGAAAACTGTTGCGATCCCTATACTTGTGGGTTATCAAGACCTTTTTCTGGCACCGTTGCCGGGGAGCAATAGTGTGGGGTGAATATTCTCGTGTGTGCTTGTTTGCTTTATCACTAAGTAATTTTTATTTGCTATTTTTAGTTGTTCTCTATCTTTAGTTATGGATATGGAACACGAAAAAAAATTAGGTGTACTTTCTGCTCATGGAGATGGGGAACCTCCTAAAACCCTCGATGCTGGTTATGTGAAAGATATTATATACTACTTTAATAATCCTAAGAAAACCCCATTTAATTATGTAATGGGAGTAACGTTAGATCAACGTGAATACTTTAGGGATTACCGCTTGACACAAAAAGGGAAACTATTATGGGATCAAATTCATATACTGAATTGGTATGCTAGGCAACTATGCTTGAGATATGATTATACTTGTTGCTCTAAGGTGAAGGCTCCACACCTTCCCTTTTCATGTGAATTTAATGATAATAAAACCTTAGCTTCTTATGCTAATGGTATATATGATTACTATGATGTGGAACAAATAGAATAATTTGTTGCTTTTAAGGGTGCTTATGAAATTGAATCTATGTTTAAAGAGTTTGAAGATTTTGATGATGCTGTTTATAGACCTGAAAATTTAGCTATCCTGAAATATTGTTATGAGAATTATGAATACAATTACGAAATTAATGCGCTTATTAAGAAAGTCTCCGCTGTCCAAGAAGAGAATAATATTTTGCAGGAGTCTATGGAAGAAGAAATTGATGATACTGTGAGCTCATTGGATGAAAAAGACGAGGAAGAGAGTGAAGAACAAAAGGAGGAAGAGTGGATTGATCACCCGTGCCCACCTTCTAATGAGAGTAACTCTTCAACTCATACATTGTTTAATTCCCCTTCGTGCTTACCGAAGGATGATTGCTATGATGACTGTTATCATCCTGTTGATTCGTTTGAATTATCCCTTTTTGATGATGCTTGCTATGCTTGTGGCCAAGATGCCAATATGAATTATTCTTATGGAGATGAACTTGATATAGTTCCTTATGTTAAACATGAAATTGTTGCTATTGCACCCACGCATGATAGTCCTATTATCTTTTTGAATTCTACAGACTACACTATATCGAAGAAGTTTGCCCTTATTAAGGATTACATTGATGGGTTGTGTTTTACTACTACACATGATGATGTTGATGAATATAATATGCATGTGCTTGCTGCTCCTACTTGCAATTATTATGAGAGAGGAACTATATCTCCACCTCTCTATGTTTCCAATACGTAAAATTGCAAAAAACTGTTTATACTATGCATTGGCCTTTACTTTGTGTGCATGAATTGTTCTTTTATGACATGCCGATGCATAGGAAGAGAGTTAGACTTCATCATTACATGATATATGTTACCTTGTTCTCACCACTAAATTACAAATCATTGTTAATTAAAATTGGATTTGATATACCTTGGGATCCGGGTGGATTCACTACTTGAGCACTATATGCCTAGCTTAATGGCTTTAAAGAAAGCGCTGCCAGGGAGACAACCCGGAAGTTTTAGAGAGTCATTTATTTCTGTTGAGTGCTTTCATATAGTTTAAAAACAACAAAAATAAAGAGGGGAACCCAAAACTTTTTCTAAAAGAAAAGTGAAAGTGAGAGAGACGAGCATTGTGAAAGTGGGGGACGTCCTTGAACTTTGTTCATGCCCATGGAAACTTTGTGAATCTTAATTACAGAAACCTTTCAACAAAAATAATTATCCCCTTGTACAATTCCATTGTATTATAAAAATAATGTGCCAAGGTTTGCCTTTAGGATGTTTACATTTGCTTGATGGTTTGTACGGTGCAGGACAGAAACTTTGGATGTAGTGCGCGATTTTAAGTTTTTAGCTGGAATGTCAAATGGTTCTGATTATTTTTGCACTGCCTTCCTATACAAATTTTTTATTTTTACTAATTTTGGTAGAATTTTCCAAGTATCATAAGTATGGTGAATCTTCAGATTATTACAGACTGTTCTGTTTTAGACAGATTCTGTTTTTGATGCATAGTTTGCTTGTTTTGATGAAACTATCAACTTATATCAGTGGATTAAGCCATGGAAAAGCTATATTACAGTAGACACAATGAAAAAAATAAAATATGAATTGGTTTGCAACAGTACTTAGAGTAGTGATTTGCTTTATTATACTAACGGATCTTACCGAGTTTTTGTTGAAGTTTTGTGTGGATGAAGTGTTCGATGATTGAGAAGGTCTCGATGTGAGAAGAAGGAAGAGAGGCAAGAGCTCAAGCTTGGGGATGCCCGAGGCACCCCAAGTAAATATTCAAGGAGACTCAAGGGTCTAAGCTTGGGGATGCTGGGGAGGCATCCCCTCTTTCTTCAACAAATATCGGTATGTTTTCGGATTCGTTTCGTTCATGCGATATGTGCAATCTTGGAGCGTCTTTTGCATTTAGGTTTTCATTTTTCTTTTTATGCACCATGCTGGTATGAGATAGTCCTTGGTTGATTTATATAATGCTCATTTCACTTCACTTATATCTTTTGAATATGGCTTTATAGAATGCTTCATGTGCTTCACTTATATCATTTGAAGTTTGGATTGCCTGTTTCTCTTTACTTAGAAAACCGCCATTTGCAGAATGCTCTTTTGCTTCACTTATATTTGTTAGAGCACGGGCATATCTTTTGTAGAAAGAATTAAACTCTCTTGCTTCACTTATATCTATTTAGAGAGATGACAGGAACTGGTCATTCACATGGTTAGTCATAAAATCCTACATAAACTTGTAGATCGCTGAATATGATATGTTTGATTCCTTGCAATAGTTTTGCGATATAAAGGTGGTGATATTAGAGTCATGCTAGTGGGTAGTTATGGATTGTAGAAATACTTGTGTTGAAGTTTGTGATTCCCGTAGCATGCACGTATGGTGAACCGTTATGTGATGAAGTCGGAGCATGATTTATTTATTGATTGTCTTCCTTATGAGTGGCGGTCGGGGACGAGCGATGGTCTTTTCCTACCAATCTATCCCCCTAGGAGCATGCACGTAGTACTTTGTTTCGATTACTAATAGATTTTTGCAATAAGTATGTGAGTTCTTTATGACTAATGTTGAGTCCATGGATTATACGCACTCTCACCCTTCCACCATTGCTAGCCTCTCTAGTACCGCGCAACTTTCGCCGGTACCATAAACCCGCCATATACCTTCCTCAAAACAACCACCATACCTACCTATCATGACATTTCCATAGCCATTCCGAGATATATTGCCATGCAACTTCCATCATCATCATATACATGACTTGAGCATTTATTGTCATATTTCTTTGCATGATCGTAAGATAGCTAGCATGATGTTTTCATGGCTTGTCCATTTTTTGATGTCATTGCTACGCTAGATCATTGCACATCCCGGTACACCGCCGAAGGCATTCATATAGAGTCATATCTTTGTTCTAGATATCGAGTTGTAAGTAAATAAAAGTGTGATGATCATCATTATTAGAGCATTGCCCCAGTGAGGAAAGGATGATGGAGACTATGATTCCCCCACAAGTCGGGATGAGACTCCGGATGAAAAAAAGAGAAGGCCCAAAAAAAGAGAAAAAAAGAAAACAAAAAAATGAGAGAAAAAGAGAGAAGGGGCAATGTTACTATCCTTTTACCACACTTGTGCTTCAAAGTAGCACCATGTTCTTCATATAGAGAGTCTCTTGAGTTATCACTTTCATATACTAGTGGGAATTTTCATTATAGAACTTGGCTTGTATATTCCAACGATGGGATTCCTCAAATGCCCTAGGTCTTCATGAGCAAGCAAGTTGGATGCACACCCACTTAGTTTCAGTTTGAGCTTTCATATACTTATAGCTCTAGTGCATCCGTTGCATGGCAATCCCTACTCCTCACATTGATATCTATTAATGGGCATCTCCATAGCCCGTTGATACACCTAGTTGATGTGAGACTTTCTCCTTTTTGTCTTCTCCACATAACCCCATCATCATATTCTATTCCACCTATAGTGCTATGTCCATGGCTCACGCTCATGTATTGCATGAAAGTTGAAAAGGTTTGAGAACGTCAAAAGTATGAAACAATTGCTTGGCTTGTCATCGGGGTTGTGCATGATTTGAATATTTTGTGTGGTGAAGATGGAGCATAGCCAGACTATATGATTTTGTAGGGATAAATTTCTTTGGCCATGTTATTTTAAAAATACATGATTGCTTTATTAGTATGCTTGAAGTATTATTGTCTTAATGTCAAGGGATAGACTATTGCTTTGAATCACTCGTATCTTAATATTCATGCCATGATTAGATATGTGATCAAGATTATGCTAGGTAGCATTCCACATCAAAAACTATCTTTTTCATCATTTACCTACTCAAGGACGAGCAGGAATTAAGCTTGGGGATGTTGATACGTCTCCGTCGTATCTATAATTTTTGATTGTTCCATGCCCGCCGGACATTTTGCCACCGACGGACGTGTCCGTTACCGTCGTCCGCCGCCACGTGGCGCCTAGGGATTCGTCCGCCCGGGCGCCCACATCACCGCGCATCCCCGCCGGCCCGTGGGCCCAGCCAGGGCCCCCGAGGGCCCGAAGTCGCCCGGTCGCCGCCGCCCTCATAGCGCCGCCCGCCTCCTCTTGCCGGCGCCGCCCCGCCGCCGCTACACGCCGCTCCGCCACCCGACGCCGCACGCCGACCAGCTGCCGCCTCGGCTGCCGAGGGCCGCACGCCTCCACCGCCCGCCACGAGCCGCCCCGGCCATCGCCGACCCCAGGCCGCGCTGCTCCGGCCTCCTCCCGCCTCGCCGACGCTGGCTGCCACCTCCTCCGTCCTCGCCGACCTCGGATCCACCGCTGTGAACAGTGCTGCGCCCAGATCTGATTCGGTTGCTACAGTAACCCTAACTTTCGCGAGGTTGAATTTTCTCTAAGTCCCGGAGATTTTCAGTCCATATGCTCATGTTCATGCCCTCGTAACTTTGCATCTGTAGCTCCGATTCATGCATATAGCATATCAAAATGTTCGCCTCAGAGAGTACATCATTTCATTCCAGTGCATCATTTTCATTTGAGTTCATCTTGATGCCCAAAATGCTGTTAGAAGAGGGCTACTTGAGTTAATTGTCAGATCTGCTACTCCATCTTAGACATTTGTCATTTTTGCCATGATTATTGTCTGCATGATATGACCATGAGCTCTACATATGTTTTGTTAAGGGTTTTGTTATCTTTCCGCAAACTTAATCTGCAAGTTGTTCCTCAAGGTTTCCTTGCCAACCTTCAAGTCTCTCCTACCTTGGAAGACCAGATTCGCCAAGCCCAGCTTCTTGATGCTATGGTGAAAAAGGTGAAGATTGGGATTGCCAAGAGTCAACCCAAGCACAAGTGCTACCGCCTTGATGACAAGGATACTCTCTTCTTCGAGGATTGAATTGTTGTATCCAAAGGTGACCTCCGTAAAGTGATCATGAACGAGGCTCACAATTCTCTCCTCTCCATCCACCCTGGGAGTACGAAGATGTATCAGGATCTCAAGCAAGCTTATTGGTGGACTCGAATGAAGCAAGAGATTGCTCAGTTCGTGAATGAGTGTGATGTCTGCAGAAGAGTGAAGGCAGAACACCAAAGGCCAGCTGGTCTCCTCCAACCTCTTGCCATTCCAGAATGGAAGTTTGACCACATTGAGATGGACTTCGTGACTGGGTTTCCAAAGTCCAAGCGTGGCAATGATGCTATATTTGTTGTCATCGACAAACTCACTAAAGTGGCTCACTTTCTGCCTATCAAAGAGTCGATCACTGCAGCTCAATTGGCGGAACTCTATACCTCTCGAATTGTCTCTCTGCACGGTATTCCTCAGGTGATCTCTTCAGACCGTGGTAGCATCTTTACCTCGAAGTTCTGGGATTCTTTTCAGAAGGCCATGGGCACCAACATCCGCTTCAGCACAGCTTTCCATCCTCAAACTAGTGGTCAAGTCGAACGTGTCAACCAGATTCTTGAAGATATGCTCAGGGCTTGTGCGATCTCCTTCGGCATGAAGTGGGAGGATTGTCTTCCTTATGCTGAATTCTCCTACAACAACAGTTTTCAAGCAAGTTCGGGCAAGGCCCCATTTGAAATTCTGTATGGCAGGAAGTGCCGGACCCCTCTCAACTGGTCTGAAATCGGTGAACGTCAGCTTTTGGGAAATGACTTAATCACAGAGGCAGAAGAAATGTGCAAAGTCATTCGAGATAACCTCAAAGCAGCCCAATCTCGCCAGAAGAGCTACTATGATAGTAAGCACCGTGATTTGTCTTTCGAGATCGGAGATAATGTTTACCTTCGCGTCTCTCCTATGAAAGGGACTCGTCGCTTCGGTATCAAAGGGAAGCTTGCCCCCCGATACGTGGGACCTTTCAAGATTGTCAGCAAGACAGGCGACCTCACCTATCAACTCGAGCTTCCTTCAAACTTTGCAGATGTTCATGATGTGTTCCATGTCTCTCAGCTCCGAAAGTGCTTCAAGACTCCTAACCGCACCGTCAACTTCGAGGACATTGAGCTCCAAGAGGATCTCTCTTATCATGAGCACCCAGTTGCTATCCTTGAAGAGACTGAATGCAAGACTCGCAACAATTCTATCAAGTTCCTCAAAGTCAAGTGGTCACACCATTCCGACCGTGAAGCTACCTGGGAATGTGAGGATCACCTCCGTTCTGAGTACCCGGCGTTCTTTCAGTCCTAGATCTCGGGACGAGATCCTTTCGTAGTGGTGGAGTGTTGTAACACCCCGGGTGTAACTTTCCCAATTTGTACTCCAACTCTTGCCGTTTTCGGCGTTAAGTTATTTTATTTTCTTGGGTTCGGGTCTTTGTCTCCGTGTGTTGTTATCGTTGTCATGCATCTCATATCATGTCATCATGTGCATTGCATTTGCATACGTGTTCATCTCTTGCATTCGAGCATTTTCCCCGTTGTCCGTTTTGCATTCCGGCGCTTCGTTCTCCTCCGGTGGTCATTTCTACCTTTCTTTCGTGTGTGGGGATTAAACATTTCCGGATTGGACCGTGACTTGCCAAGCGGCCTTGGTTTACTACTGGTAGACCGCCTGTCAAGTTTCGTATCATTTGGACTTCGTTTGATACTCTAACGGTTAACCGAGGGACCGAAAAGGCCTCGTGTGTGTTGCAGCCCAACACCCCTCCATTTTGGCCCAAAACCCACCTAACTCTGCTCCATCACCTAGAGCGTTCGATCACGATCGCATGGCTGAAAACCGCACCTCATTTGGACTATCCTAGCTCCCTCTACCTCTATTTAAAGACCCCCTCCGAAAATCCCGGATCCCCTCCTCCTCAAACCCTAGATCGGGCTCTCACCGCGCCCGCCAGACATTTTGCCACTGACGGACGTGTCCGTTACCGCCGTCCGCCGCCATGTGGCGCCCTGGGATTCGTCCGCCCGGGAGCCCACATCGCCGCGCATCCCCGCCGGCCCGCGAGCCCAGCCGGGGCCCCCGAGGGCCCGAAGTCGCCCGGTTGCCGCCGCCCTCATAGCGCCGCCCGCCTCCTCTTGCCGGCGGCGCCCCGCCGCCGCTGCACGCCGCTCTGCCACCCGACGCCGCCCGCCGACGAGCCGCCGCTGCACGCCGCCGCCTCGGTTGCCGAGGGCCGCACGCCTCCACCGCCCGCCACGAGTCGCCCCGGCCATCGCCGACCCCAGGCCGCGCCGCTACGGCCTCCTCCCGCCTCGCCGACGCCGGCCGCCGCCTCCTCCGTCCTCGCCGACCTCGGATCCGCTGCCGTGAACAGTGCTGGGCCCAGATCTGATTCTGTTGCTACAGTAACCCTAACTTTCGCGAGGTTGAATTTTCTCTAAGTCCCGAAAATTTTCAGTCCATATGCTCATGTTCATGCCCTCGTAACTTTGCATCCGTAGCTCTGATTCATGCATATAGCATATCAAAATGTTCGTCGCAGAGAGTACATCATTTCATTCCATTGCATCATTTTCATTTGAGTTCATCTTGATGCCCAAAATGCGTTTAGAAGAGGGCTACTTGAGTTAACTGTCAGATCTGCTACTTCATCTTAGACATTTGTCATTTTTGCCATGATTATTGTGTGCATGATATGACCATGAGCTCTACATATGTTTTGTTAAGGGTTTTGTTATCTTTCCGCAAACTTAATCTGCAAGTTGTTCCTCAAGGTTTCCTCGCCAACCTTCAAGTCTCTCCTACCTTGGAAGACCATGCCAAGCCCAGCTTCTTGATGCTATGGTGAAAAAGGTGAAGATTGGGATTGCCAAGAGTCAACCCAAGTACAAGTGCTACCGCCTTGATGACAAGGATACTCTCTTCTTCGAGGATCGAATTGTTGTATCCAAAGGTGACCTCCGTAAAGTTATCATGAACGAGGCTCACAATTCTCTCCTCTCCATCCACCCTGGGAGTACGAAGATGTATCAGGACCTCAAGCAAGCTTATTGGTGGAATCGAATGAAGCGAGAGATTGCTCAGTTCGTGAATGAGTGTGATGTCTGCAGAAGAGTGAAGGTAGAACACCAAAGGCCAGCTGGTCTCCTCCAACCTCTTGCCATTCCAGAATGGAAGTTTGACCACATTGAGATGGACTTCGTGACTGGGTTTCCAAAGTCCAAGCGTGGCAATGATGCTATATTCGTTGTCATCGACAAACTCACTAAAGTGGCTCACTTTCTGCCTATCAAAGAGTCGATCACTGCAGCTCAATTGGCGGAACTCTATACCTCTCAAATTGTCTCTCTGCACGGTATTCCTCAGGTGATCTCTTCAGACCGTGGCAGCATCGTTACCTCGAAGTTCTGGGATTCTTTTCAGAAGGCCATGGGCACCAACATCCGCTTCAGCACAGCTTTCCATCCTCAAACTAGAGTTCAAGTTGAGCGTGTCAACCAGATTCTTGAAGATATGCTCAGGGCTTGTGTGATCTCCTTCGGCATGAAGTGGGAGGATTGTCTTCCTTATGCTGAATTCTCCTACAACAACAGTTTTCAAGCAAGTTCGGGCAAGGCCCCATTTGAAATTCTGTATGGCAGGAAGTGCCGTACCCCTCTCAACTGGTCTGAAACCGGTGAACGTCAGCTTTTGGGAAATGACTTAATCACAGAGGCATAAGAAATGTGCAAAGTCATTCAAGATAACCTCAAAGCAGCCCAATCTCGCCAGAAGAGCTACTATGATAGTAAGCACCGTGATTTGGCTTTTGAGATCGGAGATAATGTTTACCTCCGCGTCTCTCCTATGAAAGGGACTCGTCGCTTCGGTATCAAAGGGAAGCTTGCCCCCAGACACGTGGGACCTTTCAAGATTGTCAGCAAGAGAGGCGACCTCGCCTATCAACTCGAGCTTCCTTCAAACTTTGCAAATGTTCATGATGTGTTCCATGTCTCTCAGCTCCGAAAGTGCTTCGAGACTCCTGACCGCACCATCAACTTCGAGGACATTGAGCTCCAAGAAGATCTCTCTTATCATGAGCACCCAGTTGCTATCCTTGAAGAGACTGAACGCAAGACTCGCAACTAGTCGATCAAGTTCCTCAAAGTCAAGTGGTCACACCATTCCGACCGTGAAGCTACCTGGGAATGTGAGGATCACCTCCGTTCTGAGTACCCGGCGTTCTTTCAGTCCTAGATCTCGGGACGACATCCTTTCCTAGTGGTGGAGTGTTGTAACACCCCGGGTGTAACTTTCCCAATTTGTACTCCAACTCTTGCCGTTTCCGGCGTTAAGTTATATTATTTTCTCGGGTTCGGGTCTTTGTCTCCGTGTTTTGTTATCGTTGTCATGCATCTCATATCATGTCATCATGTGCATTGCATTTGCATACGTGTTCATCTTTTGCATTCGAGCATTTTCCCCGTTGTCCGTTTCGCATTCCGGCGCTTCGTTCTCCTCCGGTGGTCATTTCTACCTTTCTTTCGTGTGTGGGGATTAAACATTTCCGGATTGGACCGAGACTTGCCAAGCGGCCTTGGTTTACTACTGGTAGACCGCCTCCCAAGTTTCGTATCATTTGGACTTCGTTTGATACTCCAACGGTTAACCGAGGGACCGAAAAGGCCTCGTGTGTGTTGCAGCCCAACACCCCTCCATTTTGGCCCAAAACCCACCTAACTCTGCTCCATCACCTAGAGCGTTCGATCACGATCGCGTGGCTGAAAACCCCACCTCATTTGGACTCTCCTAGCTCCCTCTACCTCTATTTAAAGACCCCCTCCGAAAATCCTGGATCCCCTCCTCCTCAAACCCTAGATCGGGTTCTCACCGCGCCCGCCGGACATTTTGCCACCGACGGACGTGTCCGTTACCGCCGTCCGCCGCCACGTGGTGCCCCGGGATTCGTCCGCCCGGGCGCCCACATCGTCGCGGATCCCCGCCGGCCCGCGAGCCCAGCCGGGGCCCCTGAGGGCCCGATGTCGCCCGGTCGCCGCCGCCCTCGTAGCGCCACCCGCCTCCTCTTGCCGGAGGCGCCCCGCCGCCGCTGCATGCCGCTCTGCCACCCGACGCCGCCCGCCGACGAGCCGCCGCTGCACTCCGCCGCCTCGGCTGCCGAGGGCCGTACGCCTCCACCGCACGCCACGAGCCGCCCCGGCCATCGCAGACCCCAGGCCGCGCCGCTCCGGCCTCCTTCCGCCTCGCCGACACCGGCCGCCGCCTCCTCCGTCCTCGCCGACCTCGGCTCCGCCGCCGTGAAAAGTGCTGCGCCCAGATTTGATTCGGTTGCTACAGTAACCCTAACTTTCGCGAGGTTGAATTTTCTCTAAGTCCCAGAGATTTTCAGTCCATATGCTCATGTTCATGCCCTCGTAACTTTGCATCCGTAGCTCTGATTCATGCATATAGCATATCAAAATGTTCGTCTCAAAGGGTACATCATTTCATTCCATTGCATCATTTTCATTTGAGTTCATCTTGATGCCCAAAATGCTGTTAGAAGAGGGCTACTTGAGTTAATTGTCAGATCTGCTACTCCATCTTAGACATTTGTCATTTTTGCCATGATTATTGTGTGCATGATATGACCATGAGCTCTACATATGTTTTGTTAAGGGTTTTGTTATCTTTCCACAAAATTAATCTGCAAGTTGTTCCTCAAGGTTTCCTCGCCAACCTTCAAGTCTCTCCTACCTTGGAAGACCAGACTCGCCAAGCCCAGCTTCTTGATGCTATGGTGAAAAAGGTGAAGATTGGGATTGCCAAGAGTCAACCCAAGTACAAGTGCTACCGCCTTGATGACAAGGATACTCTCTTCTTCGAGGATCGAATTGTTGTATCCAAAGGTGACCTCCGTAAAGTGATCATGAACGAGGCTCACAATTCTCTCCTCTCCATCCACCCTGGGAGTACGAAGATGTATCAGGACCTCAAGCAAGCTTATTGGTGGACTCGAATGAAGCGAGAGATTGCTCAGTTCATGAATGAGTGTGATGTCTACAGAAGAGTGAAGGCAGAACACCAAAGGCCAGCTGGTCTCCTCCAACCTCTTGCCATTCCAGAATGGAAGTTTGACCACATTGAGATGGACTTCGTGACTGGGTTTCCAAAGTCCAAGCGTGGCAATGATGCTATATTCATTGTCATCGACAAACTCACTAAAGTGGCTCACTTTCTGCCTATCAAAGAGTCGATCACTGCAGCTCAATTGGCGGAACTCTATACCTCTCGAATTGTCTCTCTGCACGGTATTCCTCAGGTGATCTCTTCAGACCGTGGAAGCATCTTTACCTCGAAGTTCTGGAATTCTTTTCAGAAGGCCATGGGCACCAACATCCGCTTCAGCACAGCTTTCCATCCTCAAACTAGTGGTCAAGTCGAGCGTGTCAACCAGATTCTTGAAGATATGCTCAGGGCTTGTGTGATCTCCTTCGGCATGAAGTGGGAGGATTGTCTTCCTTATGCTGAATTCTCCTACAACAACAGTTTTCAAGCAAGTTCGGGCAAGGTCCCATTTGAAATTCTGTATGGCAGGAAGTGCTGTACCCCTCTCAACTGGTCTGAAACTGGTGAACGTCAGATTTTGGGAAATGACTTAATCACAGAGGCATAAGAAATGTGCAAAGTCATTCGAGATAACCTCAAAGCAGCCCAATCTCACCAGAAGAGTTACTATGATAGTAAGCACCGTGATTTGGCTTTCCAGATCGGAGATAATGTTTACCTCCGCGTCTCTCCTATGAAAGGGACTAGTCGCTTTGGTATCAAAGGGAAGCTTGCCCCCAGATACGTGGGACCTTTCAAGATTGTCAGCAAGAGAGGCGACCTCGCCTATCAACTCGAGCTTCCTTCAAACTTTGCAAATGTTCATGATGTGTTCCATGTCTCTCAGCTCCGAAAGTGCTTCAAGCATCCTGACCGCACCGTCAACTTCGAGGACATTGAGCTCCAAGAAGATCTCTCTTATCATGAGCCCCCAGTTGCTATCCTTGAAGAGACTGAACGCAAGACTCGCAACAAGTCGATCAAGTTCCTCAAAGTCCAGTGGTCACACCATTCCGACCGTGAAGCTAGCTGGGAACGTGAGGATCACCTCCGTTCTGAGTACCCGGTGTTCTTTCAGTCCTGATCTCGGGAGGAGATCCTTTCCTAGTGGTGGAGTGTTGTAACACCCCGGGTGTAACTTTCCCAATTGGTACTCCAACTCTTGCCGTTTCCGGCGTTAAGTTATTTTATTTTCTCGGGTTCGGGTCTCTGTCTCCGTGTTTTGTTATCGTTGTCATGCATCTCATATCATGTCATCATGTGCATTGCATTTGCATACGTGTTCATCTCTTGCATTCGAGCATTTTCCCCGTTGTCCGTTTTGCATTCCGGCGCTTCGTTCTCCTCCGGTGGTCATTTCTACCTTTCTTTCGTGTGTGGGGATTAAACATTTCCGGATTGGACCGAGACTTGCCAAGCAGCCTTGGTTTACTACCGGTAGACCGTCTGTCAAGTTTCATATCATTTGGACTTCGTTTGATACTCCAACGGTTAACCGAGGGACCGAAAAGGCCTCGTGTGTGTTGCAGCCCAACACCCCTCCATTTTGGCCCAAAACCCACCTAACTCTGCTCAGTCACCTAGAGCGTTCGATGATGATCGCGTGGCTGAAAACCCCACCTCATTTGGACTCTCCTAGCTCCCTCTACCTCTATTTAAAGACCCCTCCGAAAATCCCGGATCCCCTCCTCCTCAAACCCTAGATTGGGCTCTCACCGCGCCCGCCGGACATTTTGTCACTGACGGACGTGTCCGTTACCGCCGTCCGCCGCCACGTGGCGCCCCGAGATTCGTCTGCCCGGGCGCCCACATCGCCGCGCATCCCCGCCGGCCCGCGAGCCCAGCCGGGGCCCCCGAGGGCCTGAAGTCGCCCGGTCGCCGCCACCCTCGTAGCGCCGCCCGCCTCCTCTTGCCGGCGCCGCCCCACCGCCGCTGCACGCCCCTCCGCCACCCGACGCCGCCCGCCGACGAGCCGCCGCTGCACGCCGCCGCCTCGGCTGCCGAGGGCCGCACGCCTCCACCGCCCGCCACGAGCCGCCCCGGCCATCGCCGACCCCAGGCCCCGCCGCTCCGGCCTCCTCCCGCCTCGCCGATACCGGCCGCCGCCTCCTCCATCCTCGCCGACCTCAGATCTGCCGCTGTGAACAGTGCTGCGCCCAGATCTGATTCGGTTGCTACAGTAACCCTAACTTTCGCGAGGTTGAATTTTCTCTAAGTCCCGGAGATTTTCAATCCATATGCTCATGTTCATGCCCTCGTAACTTTGCATCCGTAGCTCCTATTCATGCATATAGCATATGAAAATGTTCGTCTCAGAGATTATATCATTTCATTCCATTGCATCATTTTCATTTGAGTTCATCTTGATGCCCAAAATGCTGTTAGAAGAGGGCTACTTGAGTTAATTGTCAGATCTGCTACTCCATCTTAGACATTTGTCATTTTTGCCATGATTATTGTGTGCATGATATAACCATGAGCTCTACATATGTTTTGTTAAGGATTTTGTTATCTTTCCGCAAACTTAATCTGCAAGTTGTTCCTCAAGGTTTCCTCGCCAACCTTCAAGTCTCTCCTACCTTGGAAGACCAGATTCGCCAAGCCCAGCTTCTTGATGTTATGGTGAAAAAGGTGAAGCTTGGGATTGCCAAGAGCCAACCCAAGTACAAGTGCTACCGCCTTGATGACAAGGATACTCTCTTCTTCGAGGATCGAATTGTTGTATCCAAAGGTGACCTCCATAAAGTGATCATGAACGAGGCTCACAATTCTCTCCTCTCCATCCACCCTGGGAGTACGAAGATGTATCAGGACCTCAAGCAAGCTTATTGGTGGACTCGAATGAAGCGAGAGATTGCTCAGTTCGTGAATGAGTGTGATGTCTGCAGAAGAGTGAAGGTAGAACACCAAAGGCCAGCTGGTCTCCTCCAACCTCTTGCCATTCCAGAATGGAAGTTTGACCACATTGAGATGGACTTCGTGACTAGGTTTCCAAAGTCGAAGCGTGGCAATGATGCTATATTCGTTGTCATCGACAAACTCACTAAAGTGGCTCACTTTCTACCTATCAAAGAGTCCATCACTGCAGCTCAATTGGCGGAACTCTATACCTCTCGAATTGTCTCTCTGCACGGTATTCCTCAGGTGATCTCTTCAGACCGTGGCAGCATCTTTACCTCGAAGTTCTGGGATTCTTTTCAGAAGGCCATGGGCACCCACATCCGCTTCAGCACAGCTTTCCATCCTCAAACTAGTGGTCAAGTCAAGCGTGTCAACCAGATTCTTGAAGATATGCTCAGGGCTTGTGTGATCTCCTTCGGCATGAAGTGGGAGGATTGTCTTCTTATGCTGAATTCTCCTACAACAACAGTTGTCAAGCAAGTTCAGGCAAGGCCCCATTTGAAATTCTGTATGGCAGGAAGTGCCGTACCCCTCTCAACTGGTCTGCAACCGATGAACGTCAGCTTTTGGGAAATGACTTAATCACAAAGGCAGAAGAAATGTGCAAAGTCATTTGAGATAACCTCAAAGTAGCCCAATCTCGCCAGAAGAGCTACTATGATAGTAAGCACCGTGATTTGGCTTTCGAGATCGGAGATCATGTTTACCTCCGCGTCTCTCCTATGAAAGGGACTAGTCGCTTCGGTATCAAAGGGAAGCTTGCCCCCAGACACGTGGGACCTTTCAAGATTGTCAGCAAGAGAGGCGACCTCGCCTATCAAATCAAGATTCCTTCAAACTTTGCAAATGTTCATGATGTGTTCCATGTCTCTCAGCTCCGAAAGTGCTTCAAGACTCCTGACCGCACCGTCAACTTCGAGGACATTGAGCTCCAAGAAGATCTCTCTTATCATGAGCACCCAGTTGCTGTCCTTGAAGAGACTGAACACAAGACTGGCAACAAGTCGATCAAGTTCCTCAAAGTCAAGTGGTCACACCATTCCGACCGTGAAGCTACCTGGGAACATGAGGATCACCTCCGTTCTGAGTACCCGACGTTCTTTCAGTCCTAGCTCTCGGGACGAGATCCTTTCGTAGTGGTGGAGTGTTGTAACACCCCGGGTGTAACTTTCCTAATTTGTACTCCAACTCTTGCCGTTTCCGGCGTTAAGTTATTTTATTTTCTCGGGTTCGGGTCTTTGTCTCCGTGTGTTGTTATCGTTGTCATGCATCTCATATCATGTCATCATGTGCATTGCATTTGCATACGTGTTCATCTCTTGCATTCGAGCATTTTCCCCGTTGCCCGTTTTGCATTCCGATGCTTCGTTCTCCTCCGGTGGTCATTTCTACCTTTCTTTCGTGTGTGGGGATTAAACATTTCCGGATTGGACCGAGACTTGCCAAGCGGCCTTGGTTTACTACCGGTAGACCGCCTGTCAAGTTTCGTATCATTTGGACTTCGTTTGATACTCCAATGGTTAACAGAGGGACCGAAAAGGCCTCGTGTGTGTTGCACCCCAACACCCCTCCCTTTTGTCCCAAAACCCACCTAACTCTGCTCCATCACCTAGAGCGTTCGATGACGATCGCGTGGCCGAAAACCGCACCTCATTTGGACTCTCCTAGCTCCCTCTACCTCTATTTAAAGACCCCCTCCGAAAATCCCGGATCCCCTCCTCCTCAAACCCTAGATCGGGCTCTCACCGCGCCCGCCGGACATTTTGCCACCGACGGACGTGTCCGTTACCTTCGTCCGCCGCCACGTGGCGCCCCGGGATTCGTCCGCTCGGGCGCCCACATCTCCGCGCATCACCGCCGGCCCGCGAGCCCTGCCGGGCCCCCGAGGGCCCGAAGTCGCCCGGTCGCCGCCGCCCTTGTAGTGCCGCCCGCCTCCTCTTGCCGGCGCCGCCCCGCCGCCGCTGCACGCCGCTCCGCCACCTGACGCCGCCCGCCGACGAGCCGCCGCTGCACGCCACCGCCTCGGCTGCCGAGGGCCGCACGCCTCCACCGCCCGCCACGAGCCGCCCCGGCCATCACCGACCCCAGGCCGGGCCGCTCCGGCCTCCTCCTGCCTCGCCGACGCTGGCCGCCGCCTCCTCCGTCCTCGTCGACCTCGGATCCGCCGCCGTGAATAGTGCTGCACCAGATCTGATTCGGTTGCTACAGTAACCCTAACTTTCGCGAGGTTGAATTTTCTCTAAGTCCCGGAGATTTTCAATCCATATGCTCATGTTCATGCCCTCGTAACTTTGCATCCGTAGCTCCGATTCATGCATATAGCATATCAAAATGTTCGTCTTAGAGAGTATATCATTTCATTCCATTGCATCATTTTCATTTGAGTTCATCTTGATGCCCAAAATGCTGTTAGAAGAGGGCTACTTGAGTTAATTGTCAGATCTGCTACTCCATCTTAGACATTTGTCATTTTTGCCATGATTATTGTGTGCATGATATGACCATGAGCTCTACATATGTTTTGTTAAGGGTTTTGTTATCTTTCCGCAAACTTAATCTGCAAGTTGTTCCTCAAGGTTTCCTCGCCAACCTTCAAGTCTCTCCTACCTTGGAAGACCAGATTCGCCAAGCCCAGCTTCTTGATGCTACGGTGAAAAAGGTGAAGATTGGGATTGCCAAGAGTCAACCCAAGTACAAGTGCTACCACCTTGATGACAAGGATACTCTCTTCTTCGAGGATCGAATTGTTGTATCCAAAGGTGACCTCCGTAAAGTGATCATGAACGAGGCTCACAATTCTCTCCTCTCCATCCACCCTGGGAGTACGAAGATGTATCAGGACCTCAAGCAAGCTTATTGGTGGACTCGAATGAAGCGAGAGATTGCTCAGTTCGTGAATGAGTGTGATGTCTGCAGAAGAGTGAAGGTAGAACACCAAAGGCCAGCTGGTCTCCTCCAACCTCTTGCCATTCCAGAATGGAAGTTTGACCACATTGAGATGGACTTCGTGACTGGGTTTCCAAAGTCCAAGCGTGGCAATAATGCTATATTCGTTGTCATCGACAAACTCACTAAAGTGGCTCACTTTCTGCCTATCAAAGAGTCGATCACTGCAGCTCAATTGGCGGAACTCTATACCTCTCGAATTGTCTCTCTGCACGGTATTCCTCAGGTGATCTCTTCAGACCGTGGCAGCATCTTTACCTCGAAGTTCTGGGATTCTTTTCAGAAGGCCATGGGCACCAACATCCGCTTCAGCACAGCTTTCCATCCTCAAACTAGTGGTCAAGTCGAGCGTGTGAACCAGATTCTTGAAGATTTGCTCAGGGCTTGCGTGATCTCCTTCGACATGAAGTGGGAGGATTGTCTTCCTTATGCTGAATTCTTCTACAACAACAGTTTTCAAGCAAGTTCGGGCAAGGCCCCATTTGAAATTCTGTATGGTAGGAAGTGTCGTACCCCTCTCAACTGGTCTGAAACCGGTGAACGTCAGCTTTTGGGAAATGACTTAATCACAGAGGGAGAAGAAATGTGCAAAGTCATTCGAGATAACCTCAAAGCAGCCCAATCTCGCCAGAAGAGCTACTATGATAGTAAGCACCGTGATTTGGCTTTCGAGATCGGAGATCATGTTTACCTCCGCGTCTCTCCTATGAAAGGGACTCGTCACTTCGGTATCAAAGAGAAGCTTGCCCCCAGATATGTGGGACCTTTCTAGATTGTCAGCAAGAGAGGCGACCTCACCTATCAACTCGAGGTTCCTTCAAACTTTGCAAATGTTCATGATGTGTTCCATGTCTCTCAGCTCCGAAAGTGCTTCAAGACTCCTGACCGCACCGTCAACTTCGAGGACATTGAGCTCCAAGAAGATCTCCCTTATCATGAGCACCCAGTTGCTGTCCTTGAAGAGACTGAACACAAGACTGGCAACAAGTCGATCAAGTTCCTCAAAGTCAAGTGGTCACCGTGAAGCTACCTGGGAACGTGAGGATCACCTCTGTTCTGAGTACCCGATGTTCTTCCAGTCCTAGATCTCGGGACGAGATCCTTTTGTAGTGGTGGAGTGTTGTAACACCCCGGGTGTAACTTTCCCAATTTGTACTCCAACTCTTGCCGTTTCCGGCGTTAAGTTATTTTATTTTCTCGGGTTCGGGTCTTTGTCTCCGTGTGTCATTATCGTTGTCATGCATCTCATATCATGTCATCATGTGCATTGCATTTGCATACGTGTTCATCTCTTGCATTCGAGCATTTTCCCCGTTGTCCGTTTTGCATTCCGGCGCTTCGTTCTCCTCCGGTGGTCATTTCTACCTTTCTTTCGTGTGTGGGGATTAAACATTTCCGGATTGGACCGAGACTTGCCAAGCGGCCTTGGTTTACTACCGGTAGACCGCCTGTCAAGTTTCGTATCATTTGGACTTCATTTGATACTCCAACGGTTAACCGAGGGACCGAAAAGGCCTTGTGTGTGTTGCAGCCCAACACTCCTCCATTTTGTCCCAAAACCCACCTAACTCTGCTCTGTCACCTAGAGCATTCGATGACGATCGCGTGGACGAAAACCGCACCTCATTTGGACTCTCCTAGCTCCTTCTACCTCTATTTAAAGACCCCCTCCGAAAATCCCGGATCCCCTCCTCCTCAAACCCTAGATCGGGCTCTCACCGCGCCCGCCGGACATTTTGCCACCGACGGGCGTGTCCGTTACCGCCGTCCACCGCCACGTGGCACCCCGGGATTCGTCCGCCCAGGCGCCCACATCGCCGCGCATCCCCGCCGGCCCGCGAGCCTAGCCGGGGCCCCCGAGGGCCCGAAGTCGCCCGGTCGCCGCCGCCCTCATAGCGCCGCCCGCCTCCTCTTGCCGGCGCCGCCCCGCCGCCGCTGCACGCCGCTCCGCCACCTGACGCCGCCCGCCGACGAGCCGCCACTGCATGCCGCCGCCTCGGCTGCCGAGGGCCGCACGCCTCCACAGCCCGCCACAAGCCGCCCCGGCCATCGCCGACCCCAGGCCGCGCCGCTCCGGCCTCCTCCCGCCTCGCCGACGCCGGCCTCCGCCTCCTCCGTCCTCGCCGACCTCGGATCCGCCGCCGTGAACAGTGCTGTGCCCAGATCTAATTCGGTTGCTACAGTAACCCTAACTTTCGGGAGGTTGAATTTTCTCTATGTCCCGGAGATTTTCAGTCCATATGCTCATGTTCATGCCCTCGTAACTTTGCATCCGTAGCTCCGATTCATGCATATAGCATATCAAAATGTTCGTCTTAGAGAGTACATCATTTCATTCCATTGCATCATTTTCATTTGAGTTCATCTTGATGCCCAAAATGCTGTTAGGAGAGGGCTACTTGAGTTAATTGTCAGATCTGCTACTCCATCTTAAACATTTGTCATTTTTGCCATGATTATTGTGTGCATGATATGACCATGAGCTCTACATATGTTTTGTTTAGGGTTTTGTTATCTTTCCGCAAACTTAATCTGCAAGTTGTTCCTCAAGGTTTCCTCGCCAACCTTCAAGTCTCTCCTACCTTGGAAGACCAGATTCGCCAAGCCCAGCTTCTTGATGCTATGGTGAAAAAGGTGAAGATTGGGATTGCCAAGAGTCAACCCAAGTACAAGTGCTACCGCCTTGATGACAAGGATACTCTCTTCTTCGAGGATCGAATTGTTGTATCCAAAGGTGACCTCCGTAAAGTGATCATGAATGAGGCTCACAATTCTCTCCTCTCCATCCACCCTGGGAGTACGAAGATGTATCAGGACCTCAAGCAAGCTTATTGGTGGACTCGAATGAAGCGAGAGATTGCTCAGTTCATGAATGAGTGTGATGTCTGCAGAAGAGTGAAGGCAGAACGACAAAGGCCATCTAGTCTCCTCCAACGTCTTGCCATTCTAGAATGGAAGTTTGACCACATTGAGATGGACTTCGTGACTGGGTTTCCAAAGTCCAAGCATGGCAATAATGCTATATTCGTTGTCATCGACAAACTCACTAAAGTGGCTCACTTTCTGCCTATCAAAGAGTCGTTCACTGCAGCTCAATTGGCGGAACTCTATACCTCTCGAATTGTCTCTCTGCACGGTATTCCTCAGGTGATCTCTTCATACCGTGGTAGCATCTTTACCTCGAAGTTCTGGGATTCTTTTCAGAAGGCCATGGGCACCAACATCCGCTTCAGCACAGCTTTCCATCCTCAAACTAGTGGTCAAGTCGAGCATGTCAACCAGATTCTTGAAGATATGCTCAGGGCTTGTGTGATCTCCTTCGACATGAAGTGGGAGGATTGTCTTCCTTATGCTGAATTCTCCTACAACAACAGTTTTCAAGCAAGTTCGGGCAAGGCCCCATTTGAAATTCAGTATGGCAGGAAGTGCCGTACCCCTCTCAACTGGTCTGAAACCGGTGAACGTCAGCTTTTGGGAAATGACTTAATCACAAAGGCAGAAGAAATGTGCAAAGTCATTCGAGATAACCTCAAAGCAGCCCAATCTCGCCAGAAGAGCTACTATGATAGTAAGCACCATGATTGGGCTTTCGAGATCGGAGATCATGTTTACCTCCGCGTCTCTCCTATGAAAGGGACTCGTCGCTTCGGTATCAAAGGGAAGCTTGCCCCCAGATATGTGGGACCTTTCTAGATTGTCAGCAAGAGAGGCGACCTCGCCTATCAACTCGAGCTTCCTTCAAACTTTGCAAATGTTCATGATGTGTTCCATGTCTCTCAGCTCCGAAAGTGCTTCAAGACTCCTGACCGCACCGTCAACTTCGAGGACATTGAGCTCCAAGAAGATCTCCCTTATCATGAGCACCCAGTTGCTATCCTTGAAGAGACTGAACACAAGACTGGCAACAAGTCGATCAAGTTCCTCAAAGTCAAGTGGTCACACCATTCCGACCGTGAAGCTACCTGGGAACCTGAGGATCACCTCCGTTCTGAGTACCCAACGTTCTTTCAGTCCTAGATCTCGGGACGAGATCCTTTCGTAGTGGTGGAGTGTTGTAACATCCCGGGTGTAACTTTCCCAATTTGTACTCCAATTCTTGCCGTTTCCGGCGTTAAGTTATTTTATTTTCTCGAGTTCGGGTCTTTGTCTCCATGTGTTGTTATCGTTGTCATGCATCTCATATCATGTCATCATGTGCATTGCATTTGCATACGTGTTCATCTTTTGCATTCGAGCATTTTCCCCGTTGTCCGTTTTGCATTCCGGCGCTTCGTTCTCCTCCGGTGGTCATTTCTACCTTTCTTTCGTGTGTGGGGATTAAACATTTCCGGATTGGACCGAGACTTGCCAAGCGGCCTTGGTTTACTACCGTAGACCACATGTCAAGTTTCGTATCATTTGGACTTCGTTTGATACTCCAACGGTTAACCGAGGGACCGAAAAGGCCTCGTGTGTGTTGCAGCCCAACACCTCTCCATTTTGGCCCAAAACCCACCTAACTTTGCTCCATCACCTAGAGCGTTCGATGACGATCGCGTGGCCGAAAACCGCACCTCATTTGGACTCTCCTAGCTCCCTCTACCTCTATTTAAAGACCCCCTCCGAAAATCCTGGATCCCCTCCTCCTCAAACCCTAGATCGGGCTCTCACCGCGCCCGCCGGACATTTTGCCACCGACGGACGTGTCCGTTACCGCCGTCCGCCGCCACGTGGCGCCCCGGGATTCGTCCGCCCGGGCGCCCACATCGCCGCGCATCCCCGCCTGCCCGCGAGCCCAGCCGGGGCCCCCGAGGGCCTGAAGTCGCCCGGTCGCCGCCGCCCTCGTAGCGCCGCCCGCCTCCTCTTGCCGGCGCCGCCCCGCCGCCGCTGCACGCCGCTCCGCCACCTGACGCCGCCCGCCGACGAGCCGCCGCCGCACGCCGCCGCCTCGGCTGCCGAGGGCCGCACGCCTCCACCGCCCGCCACGAGCCGCCCCGGCCATCGCCGACCCCAGGCCGCGCCGCTCCGGCCTCCTCCCGCCTCGCCGACGCCGGCCACCGCCTCCTCCGTCCTCGCCGACCTCGGATCCGCCGCCGTGAACAGTGCTGCGCCCAGATCTGATTCGGTTGCTACAGTAACCCTAACTTTCGCGAGGTTGAATTTTCTCTAAGTCCCGGAGATTTTCAGTCCATATGCTCATGTTCATGCCCTCGTAACTTTGCATCCGTAGCTCCGATTCATGCATATAGCATATCAAAATGTTCTTCTTAGAGAGTACATCATTTCATTCCATTGCATCATTTTCATTTGAGTTCATATTGATGCCCAAAATGCTGTTAGAAGAGGGCTACTTGAGTTAATTGTCAGATCTGCTACTCCATCTTAGACATTTGTCATTTTTGCCATGATTATTGTGTGCATGATATGACCATGAGCTCTACATATGTTTTGTTAAGGGTTTTGTTATCTTTCCAGAGGTGCAACCCATGTATTTTTGTGATATGTGTGGTGACTAGTGCAAGCTTGCAAAGTGAGGCACTTGGTAATTTTGATTTCAGGGACTTAGCATTTCCACTAAGTCCTTGAGCTGTTTAGTTCATGATGCCATATGTTCATGTTGTTTCCTAGTGATCCGTGCCTCTTTTGAGGATGATCGGTAAGGATGTTTTGTTAATCTTGTAGTGCTCTATCCATCCATGTCTTTGTTTGCATATATGGAGCAACCTAGGTTGAGTCAATCGAGCTCTACTTTTGCTACTTTGTGAATCTGGGCAGGTTGTCAACTTGTTTGCAATTTTGCCAGTGATGTTGTAGTTGATCCGTGCATGCTATGCCATTGTTCTTGTCATTTCTAGCTTGCATTTTGTGTGTTCTTAATGGCTGTATGCTTAGCTTATCATGACTTGCACCGTAGTGAGTGCATCGAGCTCGTAAACATGCCTCCTTGAGTTATGATTTCAGCATGTCCCAGTTTTCACTAAGTCTGAAAACTGATTATGTTTTTGCTATGTTCACATCCTTGCAAATGTATTTTGTGATCCCTTTTGGCTAAAGGTCACTAAGGGACTTTTGTTAAGCTATTTGAGTAGCTCCATGCCATGTCTTACTTTGCCATGTTCAGATCCTGTAGCATGTTGTTTTGTTGCTCCGAAGAGGGCTACCTGATATGAAATTCCAGACAAGTGTTAATTTCACCAAGTCTGAGATCTGTTTTACCATTTGCATTTTTGCCATGCTTGTTTGAACCTCCTAATGGATGAATTGGCCGTAGCTCAGTGCTAGACTTTTGTTAAGCATCTTGAATGCATCCCTGCCATGTATTTTGATGCCATGTTTGAGTGATGTAGCATGTTCATCTCATTGCATTTAGATGGCTACTTGCTGTAAATCGCAGATCGTGGTCATATTTGAATCGCTTGCCATTTCCAAACCGTAAGTCCGATTCCGATGATCTTTATATCGTTTTCAAGCGATTTCATCTCATCTTTCCAGTGGCACACTTGGTTTTCAAAGTTGAGGCCAGGTTCATGCATTTCCTGTCATATCTTGCATATCCATCCCGCATCGCATCCCGCATAACATACCATGTTTGCATCATCTTGTTTGATCCTTGCACGTGGTTGATTGTGTTCTTGTTGATTGTTTGTCTTGTTTGGATAGAGCCGGGAGACGAGTTCGCTAACGAGGAGCCCATTGAGTTTGCTTTCGAGGATCCAGCCAACTCTGACAACTTTGCAGGCAAGATGATCATACCCTCGAAATCACTACTATCTTTGCTATGCTAGTTTGCTCGCTCTTTTGCTATGCCAATGCTATGATGCCTACCACTTGCTTTCAAGCCTCCCAAATTGCCATGTTCAGCCTCTAACCCTCCATTGTCCTAGCAAACCGTTGATTGGCTATGTTACCGCTTTGCTCAGCCCCTCTTATAGCGTTGCTAGTTGCAGGTGAAGTTTGGAGACCGTTTCCCTGTTGGAACATTATTTACTTGTTGGGATATCATTATATTGCCATGTTATCTTAATGCATCTATATACTTGGTAAAGGGTGGAAGGCTCGGCCTCTCGCTTAGTGTTTTGTTCCACTCTTGCCGCCCTAGTTTCCGTCATATCCGTGTTATGTTCCCGGATTTTGCATTCCTTACATGGTTGGGTTATAATGGGAACCCCTTGATAGTTCGCCTTGATCAAAGCTTTTCCAGCAATGCCCAACCTTGGTCTTACCATTTGCCACCTAGCCTCTTTTTCCCTTGGGTTTCCGGAGCCCGAGGGTCATCTTATTTTAAACCTCCCGGGCCAGTGCTCCTCTGAGTGTTGGTCCGACTGAGCTGCCTGCGGGGCCACCTCGGGGAAACTTGAGGGTTGGTTTTACTCGTAGCTAGTCTCATCTGAGTGTGCCCTAAGAACGAGATATGTGCAGCTCCTATCGGGATTTGTCGGCACATTCGGGCGGTGTTGCTGGTCTTGTTTTAACCTGTCGAAATGTCTTGAAGAACCGAGGTACCGAGTCTGATCGGAACATCTCAGGAGGAGGTCTATTCCTTCGTTGACCGTGAGAGCTTGTCATGGGCTAAGTTGGGACTCCCCTACAGGGATTTGAACTTTCGAAAGCCATGTCCGCGGTTATGGGCAGATGGGAATTTGTTAATGTCCGGTTGTAGATAACTTAAACATAAACTTAATTAAAATGAATCTACTGTGTGAGTTACCGTGATGGCCTCTTCTCAGCGGAGTCCGGGAAGTGGACATGATGTTGGAGTAATGTTTGCCGCAGGATTGCCTTCTTTAGTTATGTGTTTGTGCTTTGCCTTCTCTTCTCGCCCTCTTTTGCGAATAGGTTAGCCACCATATACGCTAGTCGCTTGCTGCAGCTCCACATATATTTACCTTACCCTACCTATTAAGCTTAAATAGTCTTGATCGCGAGGGTGCGAGATTGCTGAGTCCCTGTGGCTCACAGATTACTATTACACCACATGCAGGTCCAGGTGATTCCGCTCCAGGTGACGCGTTCAAGCTCAAGTGGGAGTTCGACGAGGACTCTCAGCGATACTATGTTTCTTTTCCTGATGATCAGTAGTGGTGCCCAGTTGGGGGTGATCGGGACCATGTCGCTTGTTGGGTTATCTTTCATTTTGGCGCCGTAGTCGGGCCATGAGTGTTTGGATGATGTATGTTATTTATGTACTTGATTGACGTGGCGAGTGTAAGCCAACTATGTTATCCCTTTTATTTATCTATATTACATGGGATGTTTGTGATGATTGCCTAACTTGCGACATATGTCTTCAATGCGATTATGCCTCTAAGTCGTGCCTCGACACGTGGGAGATATAGTCGCATCGAGGGTGTTACAAGTTGGTATCAGAGCCTTCCCCGACCTTAGGAGCCCCATTGCTTGATCGTTTTTAGCGGCCGAGTTGTGTCTAGAAAAATGTTTTGAGTCAATTAGGAATTATATATCGGAGAGCTTAGGAATTATTTTTACTTCCCAGTCTCCTCATCGCTCTGGTAAGGCATCCTGATGTAGAGTTTTGACTCTTCTCTTCTCAAATTTCACTAAATTATTTTTTTAGGATCACGCGGGTATCTTGGAATCGTTCCGATGGTTTTATGATGAGAACATTGTCTTGGTGCCTCCTGTCAGGGGTTTTGTGGAAGTGTCCAGGGGAGTTGAGCTCTGAGGTGTTGTCATCATAATTTTATCATGGCAGTTCTGGAATACCTGAGTTTAGTACGCCGACATCGAAAATCTCTTTTATGCAGTTCGTTGGTGAGATAACCTCGACGCCACCCAGTACTGGGGCGGGAGTTCAGGAGTATCGCCATAACTTGTATAACGAATGCTTTTCGAAGGTTGAGGTAGATGGTTTCCGAAGTTTTTTCTCGGTTATGTGTTGAAGGATGGATACAGCTGGATGTAGGATTTGCTAGATTTGGGTGAGATATTATGCTTCCCCTGTATCCCCAACACCCGATTGCATAACCGGAAAGGTTTGGGAGTTTCATAGGTGGTAACTCTTGTAGCTCTAGTTCTTCTTCCATGGATATTAGTTTGAGATTGGGATTTCTTACCGATTATTCGTTCTTGATCCATACCTTGTTGATTATTTTCTTCTACCTAATTCTACGTGGCTTCGCAATTTATGGATAAGTGACCATTTCAAGAGGAATGCATTCGTTCATTTTGTTCGGATGTGAAGACTTTATGTTGCTATTTTCATTCCGTTGGATTCAGCTTCAATATTTGTCTATCATTGTGCTAATGGATGTCAACCTCTTCAGGATGGCTCCTCCAACGCGCACGACTCCGAATTCTGATCTGCCACCACCTCCACCTCCTCCGGAGGCATGGCAAGCTGTGATGGCCGCAACCAATGCAAACACGTAGTTGATCATGCAAATTCTCCAAGAGCGCAATCAAGGCAGCCAAGGGAATCAAGGCAACAATCAGAATCATTTTGCTACACTGAACCAGTTCCTTGCTAATGGGCCAAAGACGTTCAGCAATTGTGTTGAGGCAACCGATGCTGACGATTGGCTTGTGGATCTATGTAAGCATTTTGAGTGCAGTAACGTCAAGTCTGAAGATTTCGTCAAGTTCGCTTCCTTCCAACTCAAAGATCAAGCTGCAGAGTGGTTCCAGCAGTACAAGGATTCCAGAGGTGGACGTGTCATCACTTGGGATGAATTCCGTCAAGATTTCCGAGCTCATCACATCCCTCAGAGTGTGATTGAAAGTACGCGTGAGGAATTCCGCAACCTGAAGCAAGGCTCTTTGTCTGTCTATGACTACAACAAGTTGTTTCAGAAGCTCGCCCGCTTTGCCAAGCAGGACGTACCTGATGAGAAGAGCATGATATACCAGTTCAGGGGTGGTCTCAGAGAAGAAATCCAGCTAGCTCTTGTTCTCTTTGAGCCCTTGAGGTACGATGAGTTCTACAACATGACACTGAAGCAAGAGGCCGCTCAACTGAGGTGTGATGCTTCCAAGAAGCGAGTCAGAGATGCTACTCCTTCTTCCTCTACTCAAGTGGCCAAGCAGCAGAAGTATTGGCTTCCTCCTCCTCCGTTCCGTCAGCCATATCAGAAGAGCAAAGGTGGCAGTGGTTCTTCCCACCCACCCAACCCTGGCTTTTAGAACAAGACTTCGTCTCAAGCTCCAAGATCGAGTGCTCCGTACCACCGTCCGCTTTCAGAGGTCACGTGCAACAAGTGCCAACAGAAGGGTCACTATGCCAACAAGTGTTTCAACCAGAGGCGTCTTCCTCCTCCTCCTCCTGTCAGATCGGCAAGTACAACTGTTGTCAAGCATAACCCCAAGCATGCCAAGGTTAATTTGATGAATGCAGCTCAGGCAGAGGATTCGTCAGATGTCATCATGGGTAACCTTCCTATTAACGATGTTCCCGCAAAAGTACTTTTTGATACTGGTGCATCACATTGTTTCATCTCGAAGCCTTTTGCAACTAAGCATGAGTTGACTTCCCAAGTTATGCATAGCCCGTTAGCAGTTGTCTCTCCGGGTAAATGTTTGCTCGCTAACCACGTGATTCCGGATATTTCTATCATGATGGGTGATTTCAAGTTTCTGGCTTCTCCAATGGTTCTTGGTAACTCGGATATTGATCTTATTCTCGGGATGGATTGGCTCTCTAAGCACAAGGCTCAGCTTGATTGTGCTGCCAGGCAGATTCAATTAACTCATTTGTTTGAGGATGTAATTGTCTTTGCCGCTCGGGATAATACTATCCGTCTGTTTTCTCTCAATGAGAAGGGTGAACTGGATGCTATCTCGCAGATTCCAGTCATTTGCGAATATCAAGACGTTTTTCCAGAAGAGCTTCCAGGAATGCCTCCGCACCGGCCAGTTGAATTCGTTATTGATCTTGAGCCTGGAATGGAACCTGTTTGCAAGCGTCCTTACAAGCTCGGACCTGAAGAGTTGAAGGAGCTGAAGAAGCAACTCGATGAGCAAGAAAGAATGGGTCTCATCCGGCCTAGTTCTTCTCCGTGGGGTTGTGGTGTTCTTTTTGTGAAGAAGAAGGATGGAACGGACCGACTTTGTGTTGATTACCGTACATTGAACAAGAAGACCATCAAGAACAAATACCCACTTCCCAACATCAATGAGATGTTCGAACAACTCAAAGGCGCCCAAGTATTCTCCAAGCTTGATCTCCATATGGGTTATCATCAGATTCGAATTCGTGAGCAAGATATTCCCAAGACGGCTTTCAGAACTAGCTTTGGTTCATATGAATACACTATCATGTCTTTTGGCCTCGTCAACGCTCCTCCGACGTTCTCTCACATGATGAACTTCATCTTCAACGCCTACACCAATGACTTTGTTTTGGTCTATCTCGACGACATTCTGGTTTTCTCGAAGAACAAGGAAGATCATGCCAAGCACTTGCGTTTGGTTCTTGATAAGCTCAGAGAACATCAGTTCTACGCCAAGTTCTCCAAGTGCGAATTTTGGCTCAATGAGATTCTTTATCTTGGTCATATCGTCTCTGCCAAGGGCATTGCCGTGAATCCTGAGAAGGTGTCTGCAATTGTGAATTGGGAACCTCCTCAGAACATGAAGCAACTCCGTAGTTTCCTCGGTCTCGCAAGCTATTGTCGAAGATTCATTGAAAACTTTTCTAAGATCGCGAAGCCTCTCTCAAATCTTCTCTAGAAGCATGTCAAGTACGTTTGGTCTCCGGAGTCTGACATTGCTTTCAACACTTTGAAAGAGAAATTGATCACTGCTCCAGTTCTGACTCCGCCTGATGAGTCCAAGCCATCCGAGGTCTTTTGTGATGCCTCTCTCCAAGGTCTAGGTGCAGTATTGATGCAAGAGAAGAAAGTTGTTGCTTATACCTCTCGCCAATTGAAGCCTAATGAGAAGAACTACCCCACTCATGATCTCGAGTTGGCGGCAGTTGTGCATGCTCTTTTGACATGGAGACATCTTCTATTGGGAAGAAAAGTGGACATTTTCACTGATCACAAGAGTCTCAAGTACATCTTGACTCAGCCTAATCTCAACCTCAGGCAAACTCGATGGGTCGAAATGATTCAAGAGTATAATCCGAGTATCGAGTATACTCCAGGCAAGGCCAATGTGATTGCTAACGCATTGAGCAGGAAGGCTTATTGCAATAGTCTGATTCTCAAGCCTTATCAACCCGAGCTTTGTGAAGCTTTCTGCAAACTTAATCTGCAAGTTGTTCCTCAAGGTTTCCTCGCAAACCTTCAAGTCACTCCTACCTTGGAAGACCAGATTCGCCAAGCCCAGCTTCTTGATGCTATGGTGAAAAAGCTGAAGATTGGGATTGCCAAGAGTCAACCCAAGTACAAGTGCTACCGCCTTGATGACAAGGATACTCTCTTCTTCGAGGATCGAATTGTTGTACCCAAAGGTAACCTCCGTAAAGTGATCATGAACGAGGCTCACAATTCTCTCCTCTCCATCCACCCTGGGAGTACGAAGATGTATCCGGACCTCAAGCAAGCTTATTGGTGGACTCGAATGAAGCGAGAGATTGCTCAGTTCGTGAATGAGTGTGATGTCTGCAGAAGAGTGAAGGCAGAACACCAAAGGCCAGCTGGTCTCCTCCAACCTCTTGCCATTCCAGAAAGGAAGTTTGACCACATTGAGATGGACTTCGTGACTGGGTTTCCAAAGTCCAAGCGTGGCAATGATGCTATATTCGTTGTCATCGACAAACTCACTAAAGTGGCTCACTTTCTGCCTATCAAAGAGTTGATCACTGCAACTCAATTGGCGAAACTCTATACCTCTCGAATTGTCTCTCTGCACGGTATTCGTCAGGTGATCTCTTCAGACCGTGGCAACATCTTTACCTTGAAGTTCTGGGATTCTTTTCAGAAGGCCATGGGCACCAACATCCGCTTCAGCACAGTTTTCCATCCTCAAACTTGTGGTCAAGTCGAGCGTGTCAACTAGATTCTTGAAGATATGCTTAGGGCTTGTGTGATCTCCTTCGGCATGAAGTGGGAGGATTGTCTTCCTTATGCTGAATTCTCCTACAACAACAGTTTTCAAGCAAGTTCGGGCAAGGCCCCATTTGAAATTCTGTATGGCAGGAAGTGCCGTACCCCTCTCAACTGGTCTGAAACCGGTGAACGTCAGCTTTTGGGAAATGACTTAATCACAGAGGCAGAAGAAATGTGCAAAGTCATTCGAGATAACCTCAAAGCAGCCCAATCTTGCCAGAAGAGCTACTATGATAGTAAGCACCGTGATTTGGCTTTCGAGATTGGAGATCATGTTTACCTCTGCGTCTCTCCTATGAAAGGGACTCGTCGCTTCGGTATCAAAGGGAAGCTTGCCCCCAGATACATGGGACCTTTCAAGATTGTCAGCAAGAGAGGCGACCTCGCCTATCAACTCGAGCTTCCTTCAAACTTTGCAAATGTTCATGATGTGTTCCATGTCTCTCAGCTCCGAAAGTGCTTCAAGACTCCTGACCGCACTGTCAACTTCGAGGACATTGAGCTCCAAGAAGATCTCTCTTATCATGAGCACCCAGTTGCTATCCTTGAAGAGACTGAACGCAAGACTCGCAACAAGTCGATCAAGTTCCTCAAAGTCAAGTGGTCACACCATTCCGACCGTGAAGCTACCTGGGAATGCGAGGATCACCTCCGTTCTGAGTACCCGGCGTTCTTTCAGTCCTAGATCTCGGGATGAGATCCTTTCGTAGTGGTGGAGTGTTGTAACACCCCGGGTGTAACTTTCCCAATTTGTACTCCAACTCTTGCCGTTTCCGGTGTTAAGTTATTTTATTTTCTCGGGTTTGGGTCTTTGTCTCCGTGTGTTGTTATCATTGTCATGCATCTCATATCATGTCATCATGTGCATTGCATTTGCATACGTGTTCATCTCTTGCATTCGAGCATTTTCCCCGTTGTCCGTTTTGCATTCCGGCGCTTCGTTCTCCTCCGGTGGTCATTTCTACCTTTCTTTCGTGTGTGGGGATTAAACATTTCCGGATTGGACCGAGACTTGCCAAGCGGCCTTGGTTTACTACCGGTAGACCGCCTGTCAAGTTTCGTATCATTTGGACTTCGTTTGATACTCCAACGGTTAACCGAGGGACCGAAAAGGCCTCGTGTGTGTTGCAGCCCAACACCCCTCCATTTTGGCCCAAAACCCACCTAACTCTGCTCCATCACCTAGAGCGTTCGATCACGATCACGTGGCCGAAAACCCCATCTCATTTGGAATCTCCTAGCTCCCTCTACCTCTATTTAAAGACCCCCTCCGAAAATCCCGGATCCCCTCCTCCTCAAACCCTAGATCGGGCTCTCACCGCGCCCGCCGGACATTTTGCCACCGACGGACGTGTCCGTTACCGCTGTCCGCCGCCACGTGGTGCCCCGGGATTCGTCCGCCCGGGCGCCCACATCGCCGCGCATCCCCGCTGGCCCGCGAGCCCAGCCGGGGCCCCTGAGGGCCCGAAGTCGCCCGGTCGCCGCCGCCCTCGTAGCGCCGCCCGCCTCCTCTTGCCGGCAGCGCCCCGCCGCCGCTGCACACCGCTCCGCCACCCGACACCGCCCGCCGACGAGCCGCCGCTGCACGCCGCCGCCTCGGCTGCCGAGGGCTGTACGCCTCCACCGCCCGCCACGAGCCGCCCCGGTCATCGTCGACCCCAGGCCGCGCCGCTTCGCCCTCCTCCCGCCTCGCCGACGCCGGCCGCCGCCTCCTCCGTCCTCGCCGACCTCAGATCCGCCACCGAGAACAGTGCTGCACCCAGATCTAATTCGGTTGCTACAGTAACCCTAACTTTCGCGATGTTGAATTTTCTCTAAGTCCCGGAGATTTTCAGTCCATATGCTCATGTTCATGCCCTCTTAACTTTGCATCCGTAGCTCCGATTCATGCATATAGCATATAAAAATGTTCATCTCAGAGAGTACATCATTTCATTCCATTGCATCATTTTCATTTGAGTTCATCTTGATGCCCAAAATGCTGTTAGAAGAGGGCTACTTGAGTTAATTGTCAGATCTGCTACTCCATCTTAGACATTTGTCATTTTTTCCATGATTATTGTGTGCATGATATGACCATGAGCTCTACATATGTTTTGTTAAGGGTTTTGTTATCTTTCCAGAGGTGCAACCCCAGTATTTTTGTGATATGTGTGGTGACTAGTGCAAGCTTGCAAAGTGAGGCACTTGGTAATTTTGATTTCAGGGACTTAGCATTTCCACTAAGTCCTTGAGCTGTTTAGTTCATGATGCCATATGTTCATGTTGTTTCCTAGTGATCCGTGTCTCTTTTGAGGATGATCAGTAAGGATGTTTTGTTAATCTTGTAGTGCTCTATCCATCCATCCCTTCGTTTGCATATATGGAGCACCTAGCTTGAGTTAATCGAGCTCTGCTTTTGCTACTTTGTGAATCTGGGCAGATTGTCAACTTGTTTGCAATTTTGCCGGTGATGTTGTAGTTGATCCGTGCATGCTATGCCATTGTTCTTGCCATGTCTAGCTTGCATTTTGTGTGTTCTAAATGGGTGTATGATTAGCTTATCATGACTTGCACCATAGTGAGTGCATCGAGCTCGTAAACATGCCTACTTGAGTTATGATTTCAGCATGTCCCAGTTTTCACTAAGTCTGAAAACTGATTATGTTTTTGCTATTTTCACATGCTTGCAAATGTATTTTGTGATCCCTTTTGGCTCAAGGTCACTAAGGGACTTTTGTTAAGCTATTTGAGTAGCTCCATGCCATGTCGTACTTTGCCATATTCAGATCCTATAGCATGTTGTTTTGTTGCTCCGAAGAGGGCTACCTGATCTGAAATTCCAGACAAGTGTTAATTTCACCAAGTCTGAGATCTGTTTTACCATTTGCATTTTTGCCATGCTTGTTTGAACCTCCTAATGGATGAATTGGCCGTAGCTCAGTGCTAGACTTTTGTTAAGCATCTTGAATGCATCCCTGCCATGTATTTTGATGCCATGTTTGAGTGCTGTAGCATGTTCATCTCATTGCATTTAGATGGCTACTTGCTGTAAATCGCAGATCGTGGTCATATTTGAATCGCTTGCCATTTCCAAACCGTAATTGTGATTCCGATGATCTTTATATCGTTTTCAAGCGATTTCATCTCATCTTTCCAGTGGCACACTTGGTTTTCCAAGTTGAGGCCAGGTTCTTGCATTTTCTGTCATATCTTGCATATGCATCCCGCATCGCATCCCGCATAGCATACCATGTTTGCATCATCTTGTTTGATCCTTGCACGTGGTTGATTGTGTTCTTGTTGCTTGTTTGTCTTGTTTGGGTAGAGCCGGGAGACGAGTTCGCTAACGAGGAGCCCGTTGAGTTTGCTTTCGAGGATCCAGTCAACTCTGACAACTTTGCAGGCAAGATGATCATACCCTCGAAATCACTACTATCTTTGCTATGCTAGTTTGCTCGCTCTTTTGCTATGCCAATGCTACGATGCCTACCACTTGCTTTCAAGCCTCCCAAATTGCCATGTTCAGCCTCTAACCCACCATTGTCCTAGCAAACCATTGATTGGCTATGTTACCGCTTTGCTCAGCCCCTCTTATAGCGTTGCTAGTTGCAGGTGAAGTTTGGAGACCGTTTCCTTGTTGGAACATTATTTACTTGTTGGGATATCATTATATTGCCATGTTGTCTTAATGCATCTATATACTTGGTAAAGGGTGGAAGGCTCGGCCTCTCGCCTAGTGTTTTGTTCCACTCTTGCCGCCCTAGTTTCCGTCATATCGGTGTTATGTTCCCGGATTTTGCGTTCCTTACGCGGTTGGGTTATAATGGGAACCCCTTGATAGTTCGCCTTGATTAAAGCTTTTCCAGCAATGCCCAACCTTGGTCTTACCATTTGCCACCTAGCCTCTTTTTCCCTTGGGTTTCCGGAGCCCGAGGGTCATCTTATTTTAAACCCCCCGGGCTAGTGCTCCTCTGAGTGTTGGTCTGACTGAGCTGCCTGCGGGGCCACCTCAGGGAAACTTGAGGGTTGGTTTTACTCGTAGCTAGTCTCATCTGAGTGTGCCCTGAGAACGAGATATGTGCAGCTCCTATCGGGATTTGTCGGCACATTCGGGCGGTGTTGCTGGTCTTGTTTTAACCTGTCGAAATGTCTTGAAGAACCGAGGTACCGAGTCTGATCGGAACGTCTCAGGAGGAGGTCTATTCCTTCGTTGACCGTGAGAGCTTGTCATGGGCTAAGTTGGGACTCCCCTGCAGGGATTTGAACTTTCGAAAGCCGTGCCCGCGGTTATGGGCAGATGGGAATTTGTTAATGTCCGGTTGTAGATAACTTAAACATAAACTTAATTAAAATGAATCTACTGTGTGAGTTACCGTGATGGCCTCTTCTCGGCGAAGTCCGGGAAGTGGACACAGTGTTGGAGTAATGTTTGCCGCAGGATTGCCCTCTTTAGTTATGCGTTCGCGCTTTGCCTTCTCTTCTCGCTCTCTTTTGCGAATAGGTTAGCCACCATATACGCTAGTCGCTTGTTGCAGCTCCACATATATTTACCTTACCCTACCTATTAAGCTTAAATAGTCTTGATCGCGAGGGTGCGAGATTGCTGAGTCCCTGTGGCTCACAGATTACTATTACACCACATGCAGGTCCAGGTGATTCCGCTCCAGGTGATGCGTTCGAGCTCAAGTGGGAGTTCGACGAGGACTCTCAGCGATACTATGTTTCTTTTCCTGATGATCAGTAGTGGTGCCCAGTTGGGGGTGATCGGGACCATGTCGCTTGTTGGGTTATCTTTCATTTTGGCGCCATAGTCGGGCCATGAGTGTTGGATGATGTATGTTATTTATGAACTTGATTGACATGGCGAGTGTAAGCCAACTATGTTATCCCTTTTATTTATCTATATTACATGGGATGTTTGTGATGATTGCCTGACTTGCGACATATGCCTTCAATGCGATTATGCCTCTAAGTCGTGCCTCGACACGTGGGAGATATAGTCGCATCGAGGGTGTTACACCTGGGCATCGCGACCGAGGGGCCTCACTAGTCATGTTGCCCCTCACTCCTTGGGCCGGTGCTCAACGGCGGTCGAGGTATGTGCGGGGCTGGGCCCTGCCGACGCAGAACGCAAATGGGTCGCTTGAGCGTTAAGGGGGACCCCTGGGCATCGTGACCTAGGGGCCTCACTAGTCACGTAGCCCCTCGTTCCTTGAGCCTGCCCTGGTGACCCGGAGGGCTCCATGGCGATCGAGGTATGCGCGGGGCTGGGCCCTGCCGACGCAGAGCACTTAAGCAAACATGAATGGAAGCAAGCATGGAAATCACAGAATTCAAAGCCTAGCTATTACAATAAGCTCAAGTTCATCAAACTCAAACAAGTCTCATGCCTCCCCGAGGCACTCGCATTCTCCTCAGCAGGAATAGGTCAGGCATCGCCGGACGCACCGGCATCAGCTTCCACCTCTTCAGACACATCAGCAGCAGCCGAAAGGAACGCCTCCACCAGCTCTTTGACCTTCTCCGCCACACACTCAGCAGCCGCGCCCCCCAGGCTCACGGCCAGCGGCTGGGATAGCGTGGCTAGGTCGAAGCTGGGGTCACGAAGGAAGAGATGGCCGCACACCTGCGCCAAGGCAGAGGTAAGAAGCGATCGGCCCTCGGTATCAGCTAACTGACCGATTGCAGATGCCACGTTGCCCAGGGCCTTCACGAGCGCAGCTAGGAGCCCGGTGGCGCCATCCTCCGGGGTGGCCAGCGGCTCTTCGAACCCCTCCCCTTAGGCGATCTGCAGCAGCCTGCGGGCCTCGAGCTCAAAGGCGGTGAGGGCCTCATGGCCCACCGTCGCCGTCTTCTCCGAGGCTGCGAGGGTGTCCTCCCTGGCTTTCAGCTTGCCCTCGCGCTTGGCTTGGGACACCTTGGCTTCCTTGGCCTCTGTCTTCAGCTTCTCCAGGCTCGCGCGATCGGCGAGCTGCTCCTCCTGCAACCGCGATGTCTCGGCTTTCTCGCCCTGGAGCTCCTTCTCCAACCTCTCAAGTTCCAGGGCGTGCTTCACACTCTCCTCACGGAGGGTCTTAAGTTCGTCTTCCGCCTCCTGACGACGCTTCTCGGAGGACGCTGCCTGGGCTTCTGCAGTCTCCGCGCCCGTGCAGCAGAGGCAGCCTCCTCCCGACCCTCGTCGATGGCCGCCGAAGCCTGACTCCAGGTGGCCTGCACAGAATCCTCCGCTTGCAGCCACCCCGAGAGTAGGCCCAAGTGGGCGTCCACCACACGGTCGTCACCGTCCCGAAAGACAACGCAGAGCTGGTTCAGCGCAGTGGAGGCCGCCTCCAAGTCCTCGAGACAAGACCTCACCTGCTGATAAGGGAGCGCCACCACGACTGCCCGCTCGGCTGAGGGCTTGGGGGCTCCCGGTCCCTTCGCTGGCATGGCGGGAGTAGGGGTCACCTATCCCTCGCGAGGAGCTACGGCGGAGTCCATTGGAGGCGTCGCCACCACGCGCTCAGCAGTTTGGCTGGCTGAGGCATGTGGCACCACGACGGCAGCGGCAGCAGCAGCAGGAGGGGCGGGACTTCGAGAAGTGGCCACTCCCTTCATCTTCTTCAGCATGCCCCCAATGCTACTGCATCAAGAAATGCGCGTCAGAAGCGTAACGGGCAATAGAATAACGGAAGAACCTGCATTCACGCGTCAGAGGCCTGGCGCGCCCTCCTCTTCGCCAGCAGATCGGCAATGGCTTCCTTCGCCGGGAGCACGCCGCTGCCCCGAACGTTGGCGAGACGCAAGGCCAAAGATTTGGGCACAACAGTGGCCACGGGCCTTGCCGGGGCAGAGCTCCGCCCGGGAGTCACTGCGTCGCCCCCTCCGGACGAAGAGCATCCAGATCAACGCGGGGTGACGGCCTTGGGCTGCCCAGCGACTCCAGCCCTCGGCGGCAGCTCCTCAACGGATCCCGCGGAGGAGGCGTCATCAAGATTCAGGTCCAGGTCCCCGAGGGCTTTCTCAGAGTCTTCCTCCTCCTCCTTGCTCTCCTCTTCGCCACCAGAAGACACATCAATCGTGGCCGGAGCAGGCGCGGCCACCTCGACATAGCCCGACACGGCCTCCAACTGCTCGGCCTTGTCAGGACGACGGTACAGCGGCAGGTGGGCCACCGCATCGTCTCCAGGAGAATGCTTGAGGTGAGGTACAGATCAGAAGAGGGCAGCATCCCCGAGCGTAGTCGGAGCTTGTCGTCATCCCCCATCAGCTCCCACATGGGACGCGAGTGCGCCTAGAGTGGCGCCAGGTGCTGCCTCAGGAACTCATTCACGATCTGTCCCCCCTCGAGCCTCGAGGCCATATCGGCCTCAATCCTCGCCAAGACGGGCCCAGCCTCGGGATCAGTAATCTTCACATGGCTCTAGCAGGTGCGCTTCCGCGGACGGGCGGTAGGCAGCGCCAACAACGGGTGCGTGCGCTGAGCATCCAGATAGACCCATCTCTTCCGATGGGTGTCTATCTTCTTCCCCGCCTTCATCAACCGGCAGCCCTTGCGCTGAAAGACGAAGGAGATGCATGCCGAGCACGGGCCCTCCTCGTACAGCCGGACGGTGAAGAGGTGGCGGAAGAGGGCGATAGTCGGCCTCACCCCCACGAACGCCTCGCAATAGAAGGTGAACAGCGACAAGACGAGGAGGGAGCAAGGCTGGATATGAAGGGCGTGCACCTGGTAGTGGTCCAAGATCACGTAGAAGAATTCAGAGAAGGGAGGCACAAGCCCAACGGAGATGCTGTGGAGGAAGAAGGGGTAGCAGGTCGTCATCAAGGCCGACGCAGTAGCCGACCCGACCAGGATCTTCGTCGGGCCATGCTCGTTGTGCTCTCTTGACAGGAAGGACTGGACTTCCGCATAGTCCCCCTCCGTGGCGGCAGAAGACTCCTCGAGCGCCGCCACGGGAGAGGAACCAGGCCCGGACGCTTGCGCGGCGCCCTTGCCGAAGGCCTCGTGGAAGGTAAGGGATCCGAGAAGATTGGAGGCGGAGGAGAAGGGGATCTGAGCAAGAAGGAAGGGGAGCAATAACCCCTGTGCGGCGGAGACAGTATCTTTTGTCAAGCCACGCGGTTACCAAGGCTGCGTGGGGAGTGGAGTCGTCACGTCCCATCCAACTGTCACACGCCAGCCAGGCCCGTAGACTTTGGGGCCCGCGACGCTTCGTCCTCGGCCAGGCCTCACCCAGAAGCCAACTCCGCGCACGCCTTGGGCCCGGGGGCTACTGTCGGCGTACTGGGAACCAGGGTACCCAGACTTGGCTGTTTGCGGCCCACGTCGTGTTCCTGGTACGGCCCGGTAGGGCCCAGCCGATTGACCAGCTGCTCAAGACCCTCGCGAGGGGGCCAGCCCCAGTGAGGAGAACGACCAAGACCTCCTCAGGGAGCGGCCTCACCTAGGCCGCTCCAGAGGGGCAACCAAGACCTCTCCTAAGAGTGGCCTCAGCTAGGCTGCTTCGGGAGGGTGGAGATCTCAAGGCAAGGGCTGCCTCAGGAGGAGGCAGTGACGCAAGCCATGACGAACCATGCCAGCGGGCGCCAGCGCGCGCTGGCAGGCGCAGATTCCATATCGGTGCAAAGGAGATCGCGCAGGCGCAGGTTCCCGAGGGGCAAGACAAAGGTTTCCCCTTTGGTGCAACAAGACCGAAGACCGCAAGGACGGCAGGAAGGATGTCATCGCCGAGCCCACCACCGCGTCACCGCCTGCCCTCTTTGCAGGCGAAGACCACCTTTTGTCAGGATAGGAGCGTCCTTGTGTTCCCGCTCAAATGGCCGTTGTGGGATTCCCTTCCCGCCTAAACATTTCGGGGGAAGAGGACCCTGGCCGTCTATATAAGTAGCTAGGGTTCCTAGCATAGGGGAGGGACCAACCCATTAGGACTTAGCATAGCAAAGGAGTAAGAACATCCGCTTCCTCACCCGTCTCGAGCTCGCCTCCCGAGCTCAGGAAACCACTGTACTTGTTCATACTCGAGCCCTCGCGAGGCCAATCCACTAAAGCAGGACGTAGGGTTTTACACCGCAAGGTGGCCTGAACCTGGGTAAACTCTTGTGTGCTCTACTTGTTTGCTTGCTTGCATTCCATTCCCACCACCAGGAGAAGAGCGAGGCGCTAGGTAGACGTGTAGTGGGAGAGATCTTCGTCACGCCCCTGTGTTCGAATCTTAAGGGTTTTGCGGAGCCCGGAATCCGGCAGTGAGAGTCACGGTTTTGCTTCCACGAGAGGCACGGTTATGACTTCATGAGAGGCACGGGCATGCCTCTTTCGGAATGGGAAAAACTCGTGCTCCCGGTTCGGTTTTTTCGTTCGTTTTTTTTTTGTGAAAAAAAGTTCGTCAAAACCTATCAACATGGGATCTAGTTTTGAAGATCTCGACGCGAGGAATCCAACGGTTAAAGCGGTTTGAGATTTGAACGCACGGTTTGAGAGATAAAACATTTTGAATAAGCGAATCTACGAAAAAAGAGAAAACTACCAGGTTGCGACAAATGGCGCGCTGCATGTGCGTCACTTGTCGCAACTAGGGGAATTGAAATGATATTTACAACGAGTACTCCTTAATTAGTGATTTCGCGAAAATGATGCAGACCGTTTTCCTAAGGGAAGCACTTCGGGACGGCACGCCGGCCGAACTTTCGGCCGGTCTCGAGGGCCACGCTGGCTCCAGCGTCAACGAAAACACCCCCGGCGCAAGATGTGTGTAGGTGGGCCTCACACAACTGTCTCGAATCTTATCCTTATCCTTTCTTCTACCTTCAGCCCCATCTCTCTCTGCGCCATGCTTCTTCTTTTCCTTTCCCCCGCGCTGCCGCCGGCCGATGGCTGCTGCCGTCCGTGTGCTCCGCCAAGCCGGGGGACTGCCCAACTGCTCGCCGAGTTACTGCCTGACTACTGCCGACCGGCGCCCGCTGCCATGAAAAAGGGTTGCAGCAAATTACATCGCCGGTCGTATCAAAAAACGAAGACGGTTGCAGCAAAACATCGCCAGCATCGTCATGGGTTGCAGCTAAGACATGAAGCTTGAAGCTTTTTTCAGTACCGGTTGTAGCTTCTGTAATCGCTGGTTGCAACTTTTTGTTCTCGTCCATGGCTTTCGGCTCTATGATTGAAGCTTTTTTATCGTCGGATGAAGCTTTTTTCATCGCGATATGAAGCTTTTTTGGTCACTGGTTGCAACTTTTCGTTAATTGGTTTTTCATCTTTTTTGCTATCATCGTTTTCTAGTTTGCTGAAAGCATCATATTTTTTTGCTACCACCGTTGTTTTTGGATGTGAATCATGGGGCGTCGTCGCCATTGATTCTGCAGGGGCGAGGGAGAGGTGAGGGGATGGGCAGCACAGGTGAGCAGCGGAGCTGCAACCAGCAGCTCAAAAGGCGATGGGCGATGGCGGCGACCAGCGACGAGTGACGGCGAGGCAATTCGGCGGGAGGCGACCGCCGAAGACGCAGGAGGCGCCCGGCTTCAAGGTTGGTCGTTTGCTCGTTCATGGCGAGCGCCGGCGGCGCCGCTGCTCTGTTTCCCGCTGGCCTCGTCAGATTTGGTTTTGGAAAAAAAAAACAGAAACCCCAATCTAACGGCAACACTTGTCGCATCGGGTGGTTGGGATTAGACCGGCCGAACTGTTCGGCCGGTCTGCCGGCGCGTAACACTGCCCTTTTCCTAACACGCGAGAAATAGAAACAAGCTCCAACGGCTGAGCATGTGACTGAAACTTTTTTTTTGAGAGAGAGACTGAGACTTGGCAAAGCCGTCTCTTCAACCGAACCACCTGGGTCCATTCTGCGTGATTTATCCTCCAGGGCGAAATTAGCGCACCCATTTACGACCGAGCCTTTTCACCTCTGCTAGGGTAAGGTCCAGGTGGCCATGGAGGACGGCCGCCGCCGCAAGAGTGCCCAGAGGGAAACCGCGCCGGCAACCAAGATCGATGCCCTCACGGACGATCTTCTCGAGGTCGTGTTCCTGCGCCTCCCCTTGCATCGCCACCTCGTCTACGCAGCGTGCACGTGCCGGTGCTGGCGCCGCGTGATCGCGGGCGACATCGGACGCTTCCTTCTCCGGTTCATCTCGCTCCGCGGCCTGTCGCCCGCCCACTTCTCCGGCCACTACCGCGTCGACGAGCGCCACCGGCACCCGCGTCCGCCCGGCGGCAACCCCGTCTTCGTCCCCTCCTCCTCGCGGTGGGTGGCCGCCGCCTTCGCGCGGAACCTCGCGCTCGACTTCCTCCCGCGGCCGGGACTGGCGGGCCGCTGCTGGGAGCTCGCCGACTTCTGGGACGGTCTCCTGCTCTTGCTGCTCCTGGACAAGGAGACAACATGGTCGCCGGCGTATGCCCTGGTCGTCTGCGATCCCCTGACGGGGAGCTACAGCACCGTCCCGCTCTCGGCGTGGTTCCAGGGCTGCGGTTGCCTGGGCGCCTTCCTCCTCCACGGCGAGGACGCGGGCGCGCGCATCAGCCTGTCCAACTTCAGGGTGACGTGCGCGGTCTATCGCCCTGGGGACGGCGTCGCCAGGGCCTGCGCGTTCTCGTCCGCCGGCGGCGGCCGCTGGACCTCCGGCGCCGCTCGTAGCAGCATGGCAGTCTACGGCGACCAGTTCGGGAGCGGCAGGGGTCTGGGCCCCTTCCACTTCGCAGGGAGCACCTACGGGTTCGCCTACTGGACGGTGGGAGACGGCATCCTTCTCGCTCTGGACAAGAAGGCCGCCGAGTTCTCCTCCTCCGTCGGGCTCGACGAGACGAAGTACGCCGCGCTCGAGGACAAGCGGCACACCGCCGAGTACGCCTACCAGAGCCCGTGGTTCCGAGCATGCTTATCCTAGCTGCCACGCCGTCGTTCAGGGTTCTGAATAATTCCTTAATTTGCCGTTTGTTGTGATGATCCTAGAGCATCATAGAGTATGTGTTTGTGTGAGCTTCTCGACGACCGCTTGTAGGCAAAGTGGCAAACACTTTTAGATGTTCTATTGCCGTGCATTCATAGTTTGTTTATTTACAACTTCAGTTCGTTGCATTGTTTGGTTATTGTTCTGGGCATGAATCTCGCCTTCAGTTTACTTTCATAAAGGTGAAATTGTTTGTTTTGGAGAAGGTCCTCTTCAAAAAATTGTCTAGCTTAAACATAGGAAAAATTATGATTGTTCCACTATCCAGCTCCGAAATGTGAAGGTTGTAACAAAATTTTCCAAAATTTTAGTGCCCCACCAAACCGTGCGAAGAAATTGAGCATGGGCCAGTGAAGTGAAAGACGTTAGCGCTTGTTGTCATCTACTCAGCCCTCTAAGCCATCTCCTTTGACGCCGTTCTTCGCTGAGGGGCCCATCATTTGGCCACGTAGTCAACAATCTCTACTTATTTTTACTATTAAACAATCCAACAAGAACTTTCTTACGCGCACCAACAAGAACTTTCTTACGCACACCCTGTAATTAGTCCCACAATAAGCCCAAGCCAATCAGTACCACACGATTAGGCCAACAAGTCTCAATCTAACAGCCATCATTAATCTAATACCTCTACGGTGTGCACTTAGCATTTACCAATGAATGACCATACTTCACCAGCAGAGTAGTAGTCGAACAACCAGCCCCGCGCGTCCCCTACAATCACGGAATCAGATCGCAAATTAACAACCAGCCCAGCGTCCCCTACAATCACGGAAAATCAGATCGCAAATTAACAACCAGCCCAGCGTCCCCTACAATCACGGAAAATCAGATCGCAAATTAACAACCAGCCCAGCGTCCCCTACAATCACGGAAAATCAGATCGCAAGCTAAGGGAACTTCACGCCCTTGACCTTGACCTCGCCGCCTGGCACATACGCCGCCCACCAATATCGTCTCCTGCCTGCACGGCGACCACGCCGCACTGCACCGTCCCGTCACCTCCATGCACGATCGCCATCGCCGATTGTTGCCGCTCGCAGCGTGGCATCCATCCTGCGAGATCGCCAGTGCCCAGGAGAGAGCCTGCCCCGGCACCCGCACCGCCGGGCCCACCCTGCACTGGCACCCACGCCGCCGCGCACACGCCCGCCGGGGCAGGGCGCCAGCGCCTGTCGCGTCCCCTGAACCAGCCGGGCACACGCAGCTGTGATTCTTTCGAGGACTTCTTCAGGTTCGACTTCTTCCTTTGACTGTTGCAGCATTACTCATGATTAGATTTTTTATAATAGAGTTCTAAATAATAAACAGTCGCACAGCAAAATGCTATAAGCCGTTCATTTTACATACTGACTATATGAGGATAATGAAACTGGATTTGTGTTGCAAATTGCCTTTTCTATATCAAGTAAATACAGGAAAGTGACTTTACTATATCAAGTTCCATCAACATGACCACCAACACAATCGTTCTACAAAGTAATATAGCATCTATCCAGCTCCAGGATGTTACAATGAATTGTATAAATCTGTATAAACCCACCTTTAAACTGAAAACATCTAGAGTACACGTGATCCATTCTAATTCTGAAAACTAAAGAAGTCACACTTCCTGCTTCCTGAGTACAAAATGGTGCATTTGAATGTCTGTTTGTTGGAACTACGCAACTTTGGCATATCTTTTTTTTTTCATGTGCATATCCTAATAGGTGAGACCGTGAGAGCATCAACAAATATTTTCTTGATCTATCATGAACCGGTTTAGAATATATGTTTTCGCAGGACTAATGCTTGTGGTAAGCCATCTAAGAAATATTTAGAGTTGCCGACAAAGGTAATCTGGAAGTATGATTTAGTAAACAAATATGCCCGACCATCACATCAAGGAAATGTTCCATATACAACTACATGAATTTCTTAGAACAATAAAAATATTGTGCAATGCAACGAAGATTCAAACCATACTCTTTGATTCAGACTTGTTGCTCCCATCCCCTTTGGGTACCAAAAAGTGTTCAAGTTTTGTACCTGATCTGGAATCCATACCCCTGGCTTGCTGAATGACTCGAGCAGGTCAGAACCACATAGCAGCATTACCTTGACACTTCCTGAGACAAAACGCAAGTCGTAAACAACTGATTTATATACAGTGTTATAGTACTGATACATTTGGAGATCCAACAATGTGAGAGAAGACACTACTGTGTTGCAACAACAAAAATCATTGTCATATACCTTGATCAGCTAATCCGTCCTTGCACAGAAGAATTCTTAACTCTTGAGAGAATGGTCAAGATACGGTGATGACCTTTCTGCATTGCCTGTATCAAGAACACAAGAATGTGTCCATCAAATGAACACATCGTCTGAACTGAAAGTACCTTATGTGACAGCGAAAATCCAACGGTACGCATGTACTGATAACATGAAAAATCAGGTTATTATGCATGGATCAACCATCACGAAAGACGAGCTTCAACATGCCAATTCGCAGAGGCGAATCCGGTGAGCAGACGGCAAGAGGTCATGAGCAGCCCCAAATTGCGAATTCGGTCATGAGAATGTGGTGTTAACACAAACCCATACACATGTCCAGTTCCGCATAGTACCTTCTTCTTGTTAGCATCGGTTCACCAGGGACATGTATCCATTAAGGCAGTAACATCCCAGCACCGACTACCCTCGCTGCTGCAACTCATCCTTCGCAACCTCTGTACGTATGAAACAAGAGATGGGGTAATATGTAATCTGTTTGTTCTGATTCTCAGCCTGTTCTAATATTAACACACCACTTCATAGTTGCTAAACAGATTTAACAGGTGCTGCGGCTTACCAAACATGCCTGTGCATGTAGGTGGGAAGGTTGAAGCTCCCGGTGGCCACCAGCACAACACCACCCCGCCTTCCCCCGTCTCTGCGGTCATCCAGTTGAATAAGGGAACGTATGGTGGATTAGGATGACTCTGAATAACGCAAGTGAAGAAATCCAAGATCAGGTTCTTTTCTTTCTGCTTACAGATTTGGATCCGTGGACAGCTTCTCCGTGGGGACGGGAACTTCTCTCTTCCTGGGGTCGGCGTGCGCCGCCCGCCTGAGAGGTCGGCAGCCGGCGTGTGCGGTAAGGGGCCGGTGTCGCCGGCGAGCATGCCAAGCTCGACCGCCTCCTCGAGCACTTCGACGGCCGAATTCGAAGGAGGAGTGAGGTGGAGCAGGGGCATGCACGTCCGTCGGCGTGGGTGACGAAGGGGACGGGCGGCCTTACAGGGAGCGCCGGCTGTGGAGGGAGGGATCTGGCGACCATGGAAGATTAGGGAAGGGAGGAGAAAAGACAGGGGCGGTGGAATGACTGACTTTTTTTAGTACAACTACAGTATATACTAGCAGTGTCCAGAGAAGGATTGTGAGTGACTGTGGCGTTGTCCAAACCAATTTTCTTTCATCTTCTAGAAAAATACTTTTCTTTTATAGAGGCATGTTCGATTTTGGGTGTCATTTTTTTTAATCATCACGGCTTTTTATGATCATGATGATCAGTTGATGGTTTAAAAAGTTTTGTATAAATATCTATAAAAATTAAATAAAACTGAATATATTTTATGTTTTGTAATCCTGTGGGTCATCTTGTGGTGTGTGGATGGTAAATTTTATGAAATACTTCCTCTTGTAAAGTAATATAAATTTTATGGAGTACTTCACCAGAGATATGTTGTCTGATACTTCTATACAGGTATATTTCGTTCTGTATCATTATACTTATTATGTCCTACCACTATTTCAAAACTAACTAACTCTGATTACTACTTTATAGGATCATATGACATATTTCAGAACAAAACTATATGTCATTTTAGTGGACTAGGAATAAAATGATGATAATACAAGAAATCAAGACTTGAAAGATTACGGAAACAACACAGGCCCCAAAGATTGTATGATTCTTGATAGGTCCCCTCAAAACATTGAACATATCACCCGAAGTTGAGCTCATCTCACAATCATTTATCCTTTCACCGACTGTCACTCCAACAAACGATGACTTAATAGATTAACTTTGTTCATCGGTATGATTGATGATGTCCCTTTACTAGAGTAAGACATATTTTTCATATTTTAAAGTATGAAGGAAATGAAGTTGAGGAGGAAGTTTTTGAAATATATTTTAAAGTGCGAAGGGAACCAAGCTCAAACCACTATCCCATCCATCGGATGAAGCACCATAGATCGTATCAACAAATGGACCTTCAAGAGATAATGTTGTTTAGTTGTGTTTTTTTTAAATTATGTAACAAATTATAATAGAATGAACATATCACCCGAAGTTGAGCTCATCTCACAATCATTTATCCTTTCACCGACTGTCACTCCAACAAACGATGACTTAATAGAGTAACTTTGTTTATTGGTATGATTGATGATGTCCCTTTACTAGAATAAGACATATTTTTCATATTTTAAAGTATGAAGGAAATGAAGTTGAGGAGGAAGTTTTTGAAATATATTTTAAAGTGCGAAGGGAACCAAGCTCAAACCAATATCCCATCCATCGGATGAAGCACCATAGATCGTATCAACAAATGGACCTTCAAGAGATAATGTTGTTTAGTTGTGTGTTTTTTAAATTATGTAACAAATTATAATAGAATTATGTGATCATCAATGTTATATGAAGACATGTTTCTGGGTCGTATGTTACACGCGCGCTCATATCACTAAGCATAAGACAGATTTGAATGGGTCAGTAAAAAACTCGCTAGAAGAGAAAATATATTCAAATAGATGTTTTTATTGTAGATTATGATACGTGCGTTGCACGTGCATGTGTACTAGTGAATAGTAAGCCCAGTAACGGCATTGCTGAGCAGCAAATTTGCTCCTGCACACCATTTGGCCACGTAGTCAACAATGAATAGTAAGCCCAGTAACGGCATTGCTGAGCAGCAAATTTGCTCCTGCATGGCTGCATTCGTCCTCGGAAAGTGGATTAGTCTACGGACATGGATACGGGAACCGGCCATCTAATGCTACCGTGTACAATTCAAAAACTGTTTAAACAAACCAGACTATATTGATACAAACCGGATGAAATTCATACATTTCAGACATATTTTAACTAAAAATTATACCAAACTAAGGTAAAACTAGTCTATGGCCGACCCTGGTGGATATCCATTCCCACGACACAGATACCTTTGACTAATCTACAACCGACCGCGGAGGAGCTCCATTGTCTTTCCTGTGTCCGGCAGCCCACTCATCGGATTACCGTGAGACCCGGAGGTATATGATTCAGTGCAAAGGGTGTCGTGGGAGTAAGTTTGACAATAGAATAGGGGGTACGGAGGAGGAGGCAAGATCCTAACTACAACAAGGTTGTGCACGCAAGGTTTACGAGTTCAGACCCTTCTCAGAGGAAGTAACAGCCCTACGTCTCGGTGCCCGGAGGCTTGGCCGACTGGATTATGCGTGAGAGTTACAGGGGGTGCGAACCCTTCTGCTAGAGGAGGGGGGGGGTGGCTTAAAGCATCTCCAACAGCCGCGTCAAAAGGCGCACACGCGGTAAGCTGAGTTTTTAGCGCGCGGGGGACATTTCGGTGCGCTCCAGTAGTGGCGGGAAGCTAGCGTGTGCGGGAATCGTTTGCGCGTGCGCGGGAAAAGGCGGCAGCTCGCGCGCTATTTTTGGCGCACCGCTCTCAGCGCGCCTTTAAATTGCGGCGCTCGCCACGCGCCTATTCCACACTCTCTCTTCCTTTTCCGCTGCCACGCGTGCCCCCCCACTTCCTCGTTGCTTCCTCGCCGCTCCAGTGCCCCACCACCGACGCGCCACCATGCTGCCGCGCCGCCGAGGAGCGTCGGGCTACTGCGGCATCCGCCAGCGCCCCAACGGCTCATACTACGCCGAGATCCGGTCCGGTGACGTCTGGCTCGGCCTCGGCACCTTCCGGACTGCGCACGAGGCCGCCCGCGCGTACGATGCGGCGGCGTGGCGCCTAGACAGGTCGCACGCGCAGATGAACTTCCAGGACGTCCACTCGCGACAGCAGGCGCAGGACGTCGCCCCTCCGCCTCGTCTTATCACGGACCAGGACCGTGCGGAGCATGCTCGGCTGCAGCGCCGCCTCCTCATCGCCGAGGAGGACGAGCGGGCCATGGCGGAGTGGCGCCGGCGCCACCCGGAGGACGTCGCCGATGAGCAAGCCTACTGGACAAAGCAGACGGAAAAGCGCCGCAAGGAACGGTTGGACAGGCGTCGGCGAAAGGCCCTGGCGTTATCGCAGTGCGATATCGTTGAAAATGGTGGGCAGTCGATCTTTACGGATAATGATCCTTGTTGGGACGACATGTGACTCGATACCTCGGACCAGACGAACGAGGATGACGACGATGATGATGATGACGATTGGGAGTAGGTTGTAGTTTTATTTAGTTGCACTATCTAGTAGTTTTTTATGTCATTGCACCGTAGTTATGTATCTATGCTTTGGAACTATGTAAAATATCTATGAATGTAAAATATCTATTGGAAAAGGCACAAGGATTTTTTCTATGTGCGTGCGATAGCGCGTGCTGCATTTTAGCGCGACTGCTGGAGCGGCGCGCGCGCTGCATTTTGGCGCGGCTGTTGGAGCCAGCACTGCCGGCCGCGCAAAACCAGGCGAAGGGCACGCGACGCGTAGCGCGGCTGTTGGATATGCTCTTATATAGAGTGCGACAGAATCCCAGCCATCCCACGTTATACAGGGTTCAATGTACATTAAGACAGGGCGTTACTAGTAACGCCAGTTATAAAGAGCTATAAATGATCTTTAAGACTACAGACTGAACGCCTGACCGTTGCCTTCCTGGGTGACTTTAGGCCTTCTGTATTCCGAGTGGTTTCTTGTATGGTCGAGTGACTTCATCTTGGTCGAATGGAATTGGGGTTTCTGAGTAAGGTTGGAGGTTGAGTGGATTGCACTCCTTGGTGAACTCAGTCAGTTTTTTCTGTTGTATCTTGAATGTCTTTGACTCCAGGGCAGTGTCCTTGGGTAAGGAATCTAGGTCAGGCCTATGACCCTACCCTAGGTACATGTCATTGTCATTAGCCCCCGAATGGATTGAGGTCCGAGTGAAGAAAGAGCCGAAGTAGATTCTAACCCGATTCTCTCCTGCAGAGGTATCTCATCTGAGTTTGTGAATCATGCTGAAGCTTCGATCTTGTTTCAGTTGCCTCGATCGATTTCGTGGTCGTCGAGTGAACTCAACTGATAATCTTCGAGTGTCGATATGGTACGAAATCTTTGGCGCGATTGGTTACTCTGCGGTCTCCGGATCTCACGAGATTCGAAATTTCGGGGAAGCGCGCGGGACGGAGCGCGCCGTAGTAAACGGAGTGGATAGATGAGGATGCCTCGATCTTCATGCTACCTTTTCCGGCACGTATCGGGCGAGCGCCTGCTGCGGGATATGATTAGATCGCTCAGGCCCACTTGTCAGCCACTCGGAAGTGGCCTCATAAATAGCGTCTGGGCCGAGGCGAAGCACAGTGCGCCCCAATCGTCCCCTTCCCTTGCTTCAACACTTCACTCTTCGCCATCTTCGTCGTCTCCGTTCGCCCGCGAGCACTCTGTCGCCATGGGAAAGGACAAGACGGCGGCCCTAGAGCGCAAGAAGGCGGCGGTGAAGGGCAAGAAGACGAGTCGGGGGTCATCGTCGAGGTCCGGTCTGCTGCCTGGTTGGATCCAGGGGGACTGGATCCGCTCCACGATCCAGAAGGAGGACTTGGAGGACCTGGCCAGTGGAGGCATGATTGCCCATGGGTCTTGGAGGTTGTCGGGGAACGAGATCGAGCCTCGGGCATGGGAGGGTGAGTGTGTCCTCCTTGCCACTCATGTCGACCGCGGTTTCAGTCTACCTCCACATCCTTTTTTTGGGGTTTCTTGAACTTTTTTGGTGCTCAACTTCATCACTTCTCCCCCAGCACAATCACATATCCCGCCGCCTACATCTCTCTGTGTGAAAACTTCTTGGGCTGTCGACCGCATTGGGGTTTGTTCAAGCATATCTTTACTTGCCGCTCTCAGTCTGCGAAGAAGGAAAATCCGAATGACGAAAAGATGCACGTGATCCAGATGTGCGGGGGTTTAGGGATTCAGACAAGGGGTAGGAGTACTTTTCCAGCCATGACCCTTCCCGACTCAATTAGAGGGTGGCAGTCGACCTGGTTCTACTGCTTAGACGTTCCGACTCCCAGTCAGTCGACCGGTCTTCCCCCCTTCACCATGGACCGAGTCCACCAACTATCGGGGGTTTGGTGCGACATATGCCAAAGGATGGCTAATCATGATGGGGGCTACTAGGACGTCGCCAGTGCTAGGAAACGGGATGAGGCAAAGACATGCACGCAGGCGAATCTTACCCAAGTTTGGGGCTCTCCTAGGAGATAACACCCCTAGTCCTACTCTGTGGGGTCTCCGCATGATCACTAAGGCACTAGTGAGTATAATGGTGCTCCTTGAGCTGTATGCTGGAGGTAGAGGAAAGCAGGGCTAGCTCTCTCCTCTCTCTCTATGTGTGTGTCTAGGTCTAATAGGTTGGGAACCCTTTGCATGGGTGCCCTGGGGGGTTTATATAGTCCTACCCCCAGTGGTACAATGGTAACCTGGCCGAGTGTAGGACCCGGCTGCCAGTGTCTCCTGTCGCCGGCTCCTTCACCGGCCGCTGGGGCCCGCCGCCTGGTGGGCCCTGTCGGCTGGTCTGGTATGGAGCCGACAGGCCGCCTCCGCCGCTTGTGGGTCTGGCCGGCTGCTTGTTACTGTAGCCGTAATGCTAATGACGCGTGCTTGGTTGGGAGGGAGGGGGGGGGCGTGGCTACAGTCCCGCCGTCTGGTGGGAGATCACTGTAGCCACACCGTGTCTCGTCTGGTTAATGGCGCGTGGACTCCGAGGGAAGAGTGGGCCGCTTGCTAGAGGCCGGCCTCCCTCTGGTCCGACTGGTCAGGTGCTGCCACCCTCTGGGCTCTCGCTGCCTGGTAGGGCCCGCCGCCTGCAGGCCGTATCGACAGGCCGTCGTGGGAAAAGGGTTCCACCTGACAGGGGTGACGTCAAGGGCGGGATGGCATCAGTGCCGCACCGTGCGGAGATCTCGGCCGGTACGGGACACCGTGGCTGCGCCCTGCCCTGGATATGGGGGTGATGGGCTACACCGTTGCCACATCCTGTCTTGTCTTCTTTATGGGGGCGCAGACTTTGAGGGCGCCGTGGGCCTCCTGCCAGGAGCCGGCCTCCCTTGGGGGCCTGGGAGTCGACCCGTCTTGGGGGTCGTCTTCTGGTGCTTGGCCGTCCTCTAGTAGCCGGCCGCTTGAGCCAACCGACCACCAAAAGGCGGCACTTCGTCCTTGACGCTTGAGGGGCGCAGCCGGCCCGATGTCTTGAAATGCTCAAGGACTCGGGTTAGGCTACCCGTGGCCCATTACTCCGACAGTAGTCCCCGAAGCTGGTGAAGCATCGCGGCTGACAAGTCGAGGTGTCTCAGCAGTTTCCTTCTCCGAGTGCTGTTGCTAAATGCTTCATCCGTCTTCTAGTATGCCGCCTACTAGGAGTCGGCCATTGTCGGGGGTTGAGTGCGACATATGCCAAGGGATGGCTTATCATGGTGGGAGCGAGTAGAACGTCGCCGGTGCCCGGAAGCGGGATGAGGCATATACACGAACGCCGGCGTACTTTACCTAGGTTCGGGGCTCTCCTAGGAGATAACACCCCTAGTCCTGCTGTGCGGGGTCTTCACATGATCACTAAGGCACAAGTGAATACAAAGGCACTCCTTGAGCTGTATGCTAGAGGTGGGAGAAGCAGGTCTAGTTCTCACAGGTTCCAACCCTTTGCATGGGTGCCCTGGGGGGTTTATATAGGCCTACCCCCGGCTGTCAGTCTCTTCGGTCGCCGGCTTCTCCGCCAATTGCTGGGGCCCGCCGCCTGGTGGGCCCCGTCGACTGGTTGGGTATGGGGCCGACAGGCCGTCCCCGCCGCTCTCGGGTCTTGTCGGCTACTGATCACTGTAGCCGTGACTCTAATGACGCATGCATGTTCAGGGGATCGTGGCTGCAGCTCCTGCCGCCTGGTGGGCGGTTACTGTAGCCTCTCCGTGTCTCGTCTGGTTAATGGCGTGTGGGACCCGAGGAAAGGGCAGGCCGTCTGCAGGGGGCCGACCTCCCTTGGGTCCGACTGGTGAGGCTCTAGCCGTCTTCCGGGCTCTCGCGGACTGGTGGGGCCCGTCGTCCTTGGGCCGTACCGACAGGCCGTCGTGGGAGCAGGACTCCGCCTGCCTGTGATAAGGTCAGGGATGGCATGGCAACAGTGCTGCGCACGGCGGAGATCTCCGCCGTACAGCACACTATGACCACGGCAGCCCCTGGAAAAGGGGAGGGGATGGGCTACACTGTAGCCATTCCCTGTCCCGTCCCCCTTGAAGAGGGCACGGGCTTTGCTGGTGTAGTGGGCCGACTCCTCGGGGCCGACTTCTCTAGAAGCCGCCGAGTAGGAGTCGGCTCATCTTGGCCTTGCCTCTAGGACTCGGCCGTATACGAGCAGCCGGCTGTTCCTCCAGCTGGCCCCCAGAAGACAGCTCTTCACCTTGGCATCTTGAGGGGCGCAGTCTGCCCCGATGTCTTGAAAGGTTATGGACCTCGGGTTAGCCTACCCGTGGCCCATTACTCCGACAGTAGTCCCCGAAGCTGGTGAGGCGCCGCGGATGATCAGCCGAGGAGCCTCAGCAGTTTCTTTCTCTGAGTGCTTGAGGCAGAACCTTGTTCGACTTCTGCCGGGCCGACTGGTAGGAGCCGGACTCGCCAATCTGACTTGTCCAAAAAATTTGAATGCCTCGGCGGGATAAAGGTGGCGTGCTCGCTAGGCTTCTAGGCCGCCGCCCGCTTCGGGCCTATCACATGGCGACGAGCGGCCGAGCCTGTATGCCCACCCACGCACGTGACGAGACGCGCCTGCAGGCGGGGCCCGCCACTACCACGCCTTGGCACGCGGGCGGATCCGCTGCGGCCGTGGTGGGCGGTTGAGGTTCCCGTGGAGTTTCCGCACGCAGTAACTTGCGCGATAAATCGTGGGGCATGGGGTAGTGGGCGCAGTAAATTCCATGACCGCCCCCTTGGCTTCGCAGCCCATAGGCCTATAAGTAGGTGGAGGAGGGGGAGCGATAGAGCACACGCGCCCCTCCTCCTCACTGCTTCCTCTTTCTTCTTCCTCTCGCCGCCGCACCCCAAGCTACGCTGAGCATCGCGGTGATTCGTTCCCGATGAGCTCCTCTTCCACTATCACTCCCCCCGTGGTGCGCTCTGGAGCGTGGGATGGCTCCGAGGTTCACGACGACCATGTCGATTTCCTCCACCAGACACGGCGGCTGCCCGGCAAGGACTTCATGAGGGTCCGCCTCGCGCCGAGGAGGGAGATATCGCCAGCGCTGGAGGAGGGTGAGTGGGTCGTCTTCTGCTCACACTGCCTATGTGGCCTTGGCCTGCCGGCGAGCAACTTCTTCCGCTCCTTCCTTGAATTCTACGGTCTCCAGCCGCACCACCTCACCCCCAACACGGTGGTGCTACTATCCGCCTTCGTCACCTTGTGCGAAGGTTTCCTTGGCATCCTCCCCACCATCAATCTCCGGGGGGAGTTCTTCTACTCCAAGCTCGGCACCCATGTCGCGGGCGTGCCGGCCTAGTGCGGCGCGTTCATCGCGGTGCGGAGGTCGGGCGCCGACAATCCGTTTCCCCCCATCACGCTGATAAAGTCGGTGAAGATGTGGTAGCGGTCGTACTTCTATGTGAAGAGCATCTCCGTGGAGGGCGACTGGGTCAACTTGCCGGCTTACGCAGCCGGCCCGCCAGCTGGAAGGCAGCCCAACTGGTCGTACCAGGCCAGGACGCTGGCGTCTGCTGGAGGCGCCGCCATCGCGCGGCTCCGAGTGCTGACGTAGTCGGAGGGCCTGACCGGGCCTGATTTGCTGGCTGCCTTCGTGGCGTGCCGAGTGCTCCTGCTCTAGGGCCGCCCCCACATGATCTACCAGATGAGCGGGCATCGGGACCCGAGTCAGCTGTGCACCAAGGAGATGGCTCACGCGGAGGTCGCCTTCATGGTGAACTATCTTGCGAACTGCGATCTCACAGAAGAGTGGCAGTTCGGCAAGGAGCCGTATTCACGCGCCAACCCTACGCCCATGGTGAGTTGTTTTTTCTTTCTTTTTCTCTGATTCTTTCTTTGCCGAGTCCGTCTTGTCCAGCCTGACCAATCGTCCCTTGAACAGAGCCCCTCCTCCAGCCAGCAGCCGGCATTGCAGGGACGAACTGCGAATTCCTCCCCGACCGGGCGGAGAGCGATGTTGACGACCCCGACTTGGGGGCGGCGGCATTGGAGGACAACGCCGAGGGAGGAGGCGGAGAAGCAGGCGACCCGAGGCTCGGAGCCAGCTTCGAGGATTGGCCTGATGACGATGCGGGGGATGTCGCCCCGCGCCAGCAGCCAGGAGCCCGCCAGCCAGGCGCGAGCTCTTCTGCCGCGCCGGACGCCCAAGGCGGCGCGAAGAAATGTAGGACCGCGCCCAGCATGTTCGGCAGTCGGCCGAAAAAAGCCCAATGGCTCAGCCGCGGCGACCAAGCGGGACGAAGCGGCCACGAAGGCAACCGCTTCCGCAAGAAGGTGAAGGCGCCGCAACTGGTTTCCGCGTAAGTACCACCTTCCTTTGCGCCTTCTATTTTTCTTCGTTTGACCCTGTCTGAACTTCTTTTGCTTTACACTCTTGATTTTAGGGCCCCGCTCTCTCTTGAGAAGTCGGCCGCGGGCTCCATCGTGAGGTCGGTGGAGACCTCCTCCACCACTCGGCGGATCGATCCGGCCGCCGACCTCCGGGAGGTGATGGAGCGGAACGCGCGGGAGGCGCGCGAGGAGCGGGAAGCCGCCCGCCTGAAGAAGGCGGAAGGTGACAAGGTAGAGGCCGCCGCCCAAAAGAAGCTAGCGGAGGCCGAGGCCACTGACGCGGCGAAGAAGCAGGCTGAAGAAGCCGCACACCGCCAGTCGGTGGTTTTCATCACTCCTCTAAACTCCGCGCCGCCACCTCCGGAGTTCACGACGCAGACTGGGGAAGTCGGCGACGACAACCCGATCATGGAGAGGGACGACGGCGACACTGCCATGCCGGACGTGATCATGCCACCACCGCCGCTGTCCGGGAGCGCGCCAGGCGGGCAATCGGCGGACCCGCCGGTGCCGCAACTGTGGACGAGGTGGCGACGGGCCTGGCTCTCGAGGTCGGCACACCGACGCACCGCCGTCTTGCGAAGGCGGCCTCAGCGCCACGCCCGCTCGAGACTGGCGCCGCGAGCTCCTCGATCCCCGATACCAAGGCGACGAGCGCCGCGCCCACTGGGTGGGTGCGGGGAGGCGGGACGGGCCCGTTGAACCGGGCGCTTTTGGACGTCCAAGCCAAGATCCGAGCCGAGGGCGAAGCCATATGGAACTGCAACAAGGTGCATCTGGCGTCGCGAGAGGCCATCCGGGTACACTTCTTGCCTCATTACTTTGATTCTTGTACTTCTTCGTGGGGGCGCGCTGGCGCACTCACTAGGTGTAGTCCCCGAGTTTCGGGCCGACTGCTGAGTAGGCGGCTCGGAACTCAAATTGGCGAGTTCCGAGTACTAAATAGCTTTGCTTGTAGGATTATCATAACCTCCGTGCGGCCGCCTTCAACTCCAAGGTCCTGGAGTTGGATCAACGTGCTGCCGATTTGTCGGAGAGCCGGAGTAAGTCTCGTTCTTCCTCTACGGAGGCGCGCTGGCGCACCCGCGGGCTGTAGTCCTCGAGATTCGGGCCGACTGCTGAGCAGTCGGGCCGGATCTTCCTGGCAACTTCATCTTTCTTTGCTGACCGTTACTGTCTCTTTCTTTTTCACTTTTGGCAGAAGCCAACACCGTGCTGCGAACCAAGGAGGCGGACTGCGGCAAGCTGGCTGAAGAGCGCGACCGTCTTGCCACGCAGCTGGCGGACCAGAAGGAGCTCCTCAAGAAAGCCCAGGAGGAGGCGGTGGCTGGGGAGACCAGACTCCTTGCTGAATTTGCGGTCGAGCGCTCTGCCTGGACCGACAAGGAAATGGAGCTGACTTCTGGCTTTCACGCGATCGAGGACATAGTCGATGGTGAGTTTCTCTTTGTTTCCTTGTTTGAACTGCCGGCTTGCTAGTTGAGCCGGCGTAACGCCCCATATGTAACTTTCCCAATTTGTACTCCAACTCTTGCCGTTTCCGGCATTAAGTTATATTTATTCCTCGAGTTCGGGTCTTTGTCTCCGTGTGTTGTTTTCGTTTTTCGTGCATCTCATATCATGTCATCACGTGCATTGCATTTGCATACATGTTCATCTCATGCATTCGAGCATTTTCCCCGTTGTCCGTTTTGCATTCCGGCGCTTCGTTCTCCTCCGGTGGCCATTTCTAGCTTTCTTTCGTGTGTGGGGATTAAACATTTCCAGATTGGACCGAGACTTGCCATGCGGCCTTGGTTTACCACCGGTAGACCGCCTGTCAAGTTTCGGGTCATTTGGACTTCGTTTGATACTCCAACGGTTAACCGAGGGACCGAGAAGGCCTCGTGTGTGTTGCAGCCCAACACCCCTCCAATTTGGCCCAAAACCCACCAAACTCTGCTCCATCGTCTCGGTCGTTCGATCACAATCGTGTGTGCGAAAACCGCACCTCATTTGGAGCTTCCTAGCTCCCTCTACCTCTATATATAGACCCCCTCCTCAAAATCCCTGATCCCCTCGTCCCAAACCCTAGATCCACCCATCTCCGCCGCCGCCGGACACGTCCGCCGGTGCCGGACGTGTCCGCTGCACCCGCCGCCGCCACGTGTCGCCATCTCATTCGCCGCAGCCCGGTGCCCACATCGCCGCCACGCGGGCCCGCTCAGCCCGGAGCCGGCCCTCCCCGGCCCGCGCGCCCACCGCCGCCCGTCCTCCGCGCCGCCTCCCATCGTCCCCGCGGCCGGCGCCTCTCCTCCCGGCCGTCCGCCGCGCCGCCATTGCCGGCCGTCACCGGAGCAGGCCACCGCGTCGCCGGAGCATGCCTCCTCGCCGGAGCACGCCACCGCGACGCCCGGGCGCCTCCTCGCCGCGCCCTCCGCCGCCTCCTCGCCGGCGCCGCCCTCCGCCACCTCCTCCCCGGCCGGCGCATCCCGCAGCTCCGGCGAGCTCGGTCTCCACCTCCGGCGCCGCCTCGGGTTCCGTGCGGCTCCAGATCTCAGATCCAAAATCCCCCCCGGTTGACTTCTCTCCCCCTAACCCTAATTTCTCGTGCCTACTTTGACCGCTCATAACTTTGCACCCGTGGCTCCGTTTTGGACATATGATATATCAAAATCTTCGTCTCGACGAGTACATCATTTCATTTCATTGCATTATTTGCATTTGAGGTCATCTTGTTGCCCAAAATGCTGTTAGAAGGAGGCATCATGAGTTAAATTGCAGATCCGTTAGCTCTACATTGACTTTTGTCATTTTTGCCATGATTATTGTGTGCATGATATGCCTGTGCCCCTTTGGGATGAATTGTTAAGCATGTTGTCTTCCTTCCAGAGGTGCCACCCATGCATTTTTAGGACGTGTGTGTTGTCTTGTGCAAGCTTGCAAAGAGGGGTACCTGAGTTTGCTGATTTCAGGGACTTAGTGAAAATCACTAAGTCTGGGATGTTTTAGTTCACGATGCCATATGTCCAGCTTGTTTCCTAGTGATCCGTGCCTCTTTTGAGGATGATCAGTAAGAGTGATTTGTTATGCTTGTTGTGCTCTATCCATCCATGTCTTTACTTGTTATGTTGGAGCACCCTAGGTTGACTCAATCAAGCTCAACTTTTGCATAGTTGTTAATTTGGGAAGATCGTGAACTCTTTTGCGATTTTGCCGGAGCTATTGCTAGTGATCCATGTATTTTATGCCATTGTTCTTGCCATGTCTAGCTAGCATTTTGTGCCTTCTTAATGGATATATGCTTGCCTTGCTATGACTTGCACCGTAGTGAGAGCATCGAGCTCGTTTACATGCCTCCGCGATTTATAATTTCAGCATGTCCCAGTTTTCACTAAGTCTGAAAACTGATTGTGTTTCATCGATGTTCGTGTGCTTGTTAGAGTATTTTGTGAACCCTTTTGGCCCCAGGTCATTTTGGGTGTTTTGTTAAGCTTGTTGAGTAGCTCCATGCCATGCTCTTACTTTCCATGTTCAGTTTATGCTTCATGTTGTTTTGCTGCTCCGAAGAGAGCATCGTGGTCTGAAATTCCAGACTAGCGTTAATTTCGCTAAGTCTGAAATCTGTTTTGCTTATTCAGTTTTGCCATGCTTGTTTGAAGCCCTTAATGGATGAATTTGCCTATGCCTCAGTCCTGGTGATTTGTTAAGCATCTTGTGTACATCCCTTCCATGCAATTTGCTTTCATGTTTGGTGGCTGTAGCATGTTCATTTCATTGCATTTAGGAGCCTACTTGCTGTAAATCGCAGATTGGTTCGTTTAGTAAAACACTTGCCATTTCGAAACCGTAGCTCCGATTCCTATGATCTTTATATCGTTTTCAGGGGATTTCTTCCCCTCTATCCAGTGGCACACTTGGTTTTTCAAGTTGAGGCCAGGTTCATGCATTTCCTGTCACTTCTTGCATTTTGCATCCCGCATAGCATATCATCTTTGCATATTATTGGTTGCCCTTGCACGTGGTTGATTGTATCCTTGTCGCTTGTTTGTGTTGTTGGGTAGAGCCGGGAGACGAGTTCGCTAACGAGGAGCCCGTTGAGTTTGCTTTTGAGGATCCAGTCAACTCTAACAACTGTGCAGGCAAGATGATCATACCCTCGAAATCACTACTATCTTTGCTATGCTAGTTTGCTCGCTCTTATGCTTTGCCATTGCTACGATGCCTACCACTTGCTTGACAGCCTCCCAATTGCCATGATTGAGCCTCTAACCCACCTTTGTCCTAGCAAACCATTGATTGGCTATGTTACCGCTTTACTCAGCCCTTCTTATAGCGTTGTTAGTTGCAGGTGAAGATTGGAGCCGTTCCTTGTTGGAACATTTATTTACTTGTTGGGATATCATTATATTGCTATGTTATCTTTATTCATCTATATACTTGGTAAAGGGTGGAAGGCTCGGCCTCTCGCCTAGTGTTTTGTTCCACTCTTGCCGCCCTAGTTTCCGTCATATCGGTGTTATATTCCCGGATTGTTGCGTCCCTTACGCGGTTGGGCTATATGGGAACCCCTTGATAGTTCGCCTTGATTAAAGCTTTTCCAGCAATGCCCAACATTGGTTTTACCATTTGCCACCTAGCCTCTTTTTCCCTTGGGTTTCCGGAGCCCGAGGGTCATCTTATTTTAGCCCCCCACGGGCCAGTGCTCCTCTGAGTGTTGGTCTGAAATGAGCTGCCTGCGGGGCCACCTCGGGGAAACTTGAGGGTTGGTTTTACTCGTAGCTAGTCTCATCTGAGTGTGCCCTGAGAAAGAGATATGTGCAGCTCCTATCGGGATTTGTCGGCACATTCGGGCGGTGTTGCTGGACTAGTTTTGACCTGTCGAATCATCTTGTTGTACCGGGATACCGAGTCTGATCGGTGTGTCTTGGGTGGAGGTCTATTCCTTTGTTGACCGTGAGAGCTTGTTATGGGCTAAGTTGGGACCCCCTACAGGGATTGATCTTTCGAAAGCCGTGCCCGTGGTTATGGGCAGATGGGAATTTGTTAATGTCCGGTTGTAGATAACTTGAACCTTAATTAATTAAAATGAATCAACTGAGTGTGTTGCCGTGATGGCCTCTTCTCGGCGGAGTCCGGGAAGTGGACACGGTGTTGGAGTTATGTTTGCGCAGGTTGCTCTCTAGTTCCTCGCTCGCGCTTTGCTCTCTCTTCTCGCTCTCTGTTGCGAATAAGTTAGCCACCATACATGCTAGTCGCTTGCTGCAGCTCCACTTATACACTACCCCTTTCCTACCTATTAAGCTTAAATAGTCTTGATCGCGAGGCTGCGAGATTGCTGAGTCCCCTGTGGCTCACAGATTACTATTACACCAGATGCAGGGACAGATGATACCTCTCCGGATGGCGCGCTCGAGCTGAAGTGGGAGTACGACGAGGACTCTCAGCGTTACTATGTGTCTTTTCCTGATGTTCAGTAGTGGTGCCTATTCGGGGTTAGATTCAGGGCCTTGTCGCATGTTGGGGGTCTTTTCTATTTTGGCGCCGTAGTCGGGCCATGAGTGATTGTATGATGGATGTTATTTATGTACTTTGATGTGACATGGCGAGTGTAAGCCAACTATGTTATTCCCCTTTATATTATTCTGTACATGGGATGTGTGATGATTTCCCGACTTGCGACATTGCTTTCAATGCGCCTATGTCTCTAAGTCGTGCCTCGACACGTGGGAGATATAGTCGCATCGAGGGCGTTACAAGTTGGTAATCAGAGCCTTCCCCAACCTTAGGAGCCCCCATTGCTTGATCGTTTTTAGCAGCCGAGTTGTGTCTAGAAAAATGTTTTGAGTCCTTAGGAATTATATATCGGAGAGCTTAGGAATTCTTTTTACTTCCCAGTCTCCTCATCGCTCTGGTAAGGCATCCTGACGTAGAGTTTTGACTCTTCTCTTCTCAAATTTCACAAATTTTTTTTAGGATCACGCGAGTATCTTGGTTTTGTTCCGATGGCTTATGATGAGAATACTGTCTTGGTGCCTCCTGTCAGGGGTTTAGTGGAAGTGTCCCGGGGAGTTGAGCTCTGAGGTGTTGTCATCATAATTCTATCGTTGCAATTCTGGTATACTTGAGATATGTGCGCGACATCGAAAATCTCCTTTATGCAGTTCGTTGGTGAGATAACCTCGACGCCACCCAGTACTGGGGCGGGAGTTCGGGAGTATCGCCATAACTTGTATAACGGATGCTTTTCGAAGGTTGAGATAGATGGTTTCCGAAGGTTTCTTGGTTATGTGTTGAAGGATGGATGCAGCTGGATGTAGGATTTGCTAGCTTGGGTGAGATATTATGCTTCCCCTGTATCCCCAACACCTGATTGCATAACCGGAAATTTTCGGGAGTTTCATAGGTGGGAATTCTAGTAGCTCTTAGGATATCTTTCCAACAGATGTGTGACATGAAATTGGGGTTCGACGTCTAGTGGTTCGCCTATTCACGGTCGATTTTACAGTGGTCTCGTTGTGTCTTAAAGAGTCCTTGGCTATGCTGACTCGGGGACGCTTCATATGTCATGTGCACTGCCTTGTACATGATGGTGCTGTACGGTCGAGCCCGTGTAGGTCCTACCACGAAAACTTCGGACGAAATTTCTATCATATGTTTGTTCCGGCTTATTCCGCAAGCCAACCCTTGGTTTTATTTCGAGTTGTGGTATTCGTTCTTCTTCGATGTCATATGTTGATTCCATCCCTCGTTGTTGTACCCTCTTCTACCTGATTCTTCGTGGCTTCACAATTTAGGAATATGTGACCACTTCAAGAGAAGTGCATTCGTTCATTTTGTTCGGATGTGAAGACTTTATGTTGCAATTTTCATTCCGTTGGTTTCACCTTCAATATTTCTCTATTTGTGTGCTAACGGTGGTCAACCTCTTCAGGATGGCTCCCGCTAAGAGCACCAGTCAGAACCAGAATCAAGATCCGCCACCACCTCCGCCTCCTCCGGAAGCATGGCAAGCTGTGATGGCTGCTACTAATGCAAACACATAGCTGATCATGCAAATCATCCAAGAGCGGAATCAAAGCAGTCAAGGAAATCAAGGCAACAACCAGAACCATTTTGCAACTCTGAATCAGTTCCTCGCAAATGGTCCAAAGACGTTCAGCAACTGCGTTGAGGCTACCGATGCTGATGATTGGTTAGTCGATCTGGGCAAGCATTTTGAATGCAGCAACGTCAGACCTGAAGATTTCGTCAAGTTCGCTTCTTTCCAGCAAAAATATCAGGCTGCAGAGTGGTTCCAGCAGTACCAGGATTCCAGAGGTGGACGTTTGATCACTTGGGTTGATTTCCGCCATGATTTCCGAGCTCATCACATTCCTCAGAGTGTGACTGAAAGCAAACGTGAAGAATTCCGCAATCTGAAGCAAGGTTCTTTGTCTGTCTATGACTACAACAAGTTGTTCCAGAAGCTCGCCCGTTTTGCCAAGAAGGATGTTCCTGATGAGAAGAGCATGATCTATCAGTTCAGGGGTGGTCTCCGTGAAGAAATTCAGCTCGCTCTTGTCCTCTTCGAGCCGCTGAGATACGATGAGTTCTACAACATGGCACTGAAGCAAGAGGCTGCTCAGTTAAGGTGTGATGCTTCCAGGAAGCGAGTCAGAGACACTACGCCTTCTTCCTCTACTCAAGTGGACAAGCAGCAGAAGTATTGGCTTCCTCCTCCTCCGTTCCGTCAGCCGTATCAGCAGAAGAGCAAAGGTGGCAGTGGTTCATCCCACCCACCCAACCCAGGCTTTCAGAACAAGACTTCGTCTCAAGCTTCAAGATTGAGTGCTCCGTACCACCGTTCGCTCTCAGAGGTCACGTGCAACAAGTGCCAACAGAAGGGTCACTACGCCAACAAGTGTTTCAACCAGAGGCGTCTTCCTCCTCCTCCTCCTGTCAGATCGGTAAGTATAGCTGTGGTCAAGCATAACCCCAAGTCTGCCAAGGTCAACTTGATGAACGCAGCTCAGGCAGAGGATTCTTCAGATGTCATCATGGGTAACCTTCCTGTTAATGACATTCCTGCAAAAGTTCTTTTTGACACGGGTGCTTCGCATTGTTTCATTTCAAGGCCATTTACATCTAGGCATGGTTTGGCTCAGCAAATTTTGCCTAGTCCATTAGCAGTCGTCTCTCCAGCCAAGCGTCTGAGTTCTACTATGATGATTCCGGATATTTCTATCATGATGGGTGATTTCAAGTTTCTGGCTTCTCCAATGGTTCTTGGCAATTCTGATATTGATCTTATTCTTGGGATGGACTGGCTCTCTAAACACAAGGCTCACCTCAATTGCGCAGCCAAGCAGATTCAACTGACTCATTCGTCTGAGGAAGTAATTGTCTTTGCTGCTCGGGATAATACCATCCGGTTGTTCTCTCTTAATGAGAAGGGTGAATTGGATGCTATTTCGCAGATTCCGGTTGTTTGTGAGTATCAAGACGTCTTCCCAGAAGAACTCCCAGACATGCCTCCAAACCGGCCGGTTGAATTTGTTATTGAACTTGAGCCCGGTACGGAACCTGTGTGCAAACGTCCCTACAAGCTCGGCCCCGAAGAGTTGAAGGAGTTGAAGAAACAACTCGATGTGCAAGAAAGAATGGGTCTCATTCGGCCTAGTACTTCTCCGTGGGGTTGTGGTGTTCTTTTTGTGAAGAAGAAGGATGGAACGGACCGACTTTGTGTTGATTATCGTCCATTGAACAAGAAGACCATTAAGAAGAAATACCCACTACCCAACATTAATGAGCAGTTCGAACAACTCAAGGGTGCCCAAGTATTCTCCAAGCTTGACCTCCATATGGGTTATCACCAAATTCGCATTCGTGAGCAAGATATTCCCAAGACGGCGTTCAGAACAAGCTATGGGTCATATGAATACACTGTCATGTCTTTTGGCCTCGCCAACGCTCCTCCGACGTTCTCTCGCATGATGAACTTCATCTTCAACCCCTACACCAACGACTTCGTTTTGGTCTATCTCGACGACATTCTGGTTTTCTCGAAGAACAAGGAAGATCATGCCAAACACTTGCGTTTGGTTCTTGACAAGCTCAGGGAACATCAGTTCTACGCCAAGTTCTCCAAGTGTGAATTTTGGCTCGATGAGGTTCTTTATCTTGGTCATATCATCTCTGCCAAGGGCATTTCCGTGGATCCTGAGAAGGTGTCTGCAATTGTTAATTGGGAACCTCCTCAGAATGTGAAGCAACTCCGTAGCTTCCTCGGTCTTGCAAGTTATTGCCGAAGATTCGTTGAAAACTTCTCCAAGATCGCGAAGCCTCTCTCAAATCTTCTTCAGAAGCACGTCAAGTACGTTTGGTCTCCGGAGTGTGATATTGCTTTCAACGCTTTGAAAGAGAAATTGATCACTGCTCCAGTTCTGACTCCGCCCGATGAAACCAAGCCGTACGAGGTCTTTTGTGATGCCTCTCTCCAAGGTCTCGGTGCTGTACTGATGCAAGAGAAGAAAGTTGTTGCTTATACCTCTCACTAGTTGAAGCCTAATGAGAAGAACTACCCCACTCATGATCTCGAGTTGGCGGCAGTTGTGCACGCGTTGTTGACTTGGAGACATCTTCTCTTGGGAAGAAAAGTGGACATTTTCACTGATCACAAGAGTCTCAAGTACATCTTCACTCAGCCTAATCTCAACCTCAGGAAAACTCGATGGGTCGAAATGATTCAAGAGTACAATCCGAGTATCGAGTATACTCCAGGCAAGGCTAATGTGATTGCTGACGCTTTGAGCAGAAAAGCATATTGCAACAGTCTGATTCTCAAGCCTTATCAACCCGAGCTTTGTGAAGCTTTCCGCAAACTTAATCTGCAAGTTGTTCCTCAAGGTTTCCTCGCCAACCTTCAAGTCTCTCCTACCTTGGAAGACCAGATTCGCCAAGCCCAGCTTCTTGATGCTATGGTGAAAAAGGTGAAGATTGGTATTGCAAAGAGTCAGTCCAAGTACAAGTGCTACCGACTTGATGACAAGGACACTCTCTTCTTCGAGGATCGAATTGTTGTGCCCAAAGGTGAACTTCATAAGGTGATCATGAACGAGGCTCACAACTCTCTCCTCTCCATCCACCCTGGTAGCACGAAGATGTATCAAGATCTGAAGCAAACTTATTGGTGGACTCGAATGAAGCGCGAGATCGCTCAATTCGTGAATGAATGTGATGTCTGCAGAAGAGTGAAGGCAGAACACCAAAGGCCAGCAGGTCTCCTCCAACCTCTTGCCATTCCAGAATGGAAGTTTGACCACATTGAAATGGACTTCGTGACTGGGTTTCCAAAGTCCAAGCGTGGCAATGATGCTATATTCGTTGTCATCGACAAGCTCACCAAAGTGTCTCATTTCCTGCCTATCAAAGAGTCAATCACTGCAGCTCAATTGGCGGAACTCCATACCTCTCGAATTGTCTCTCTGCACGGTATTCCTCAAGTGATATCTTCAGACCGTGGCAGCATCTTTACCTCCAAGTTTTGGGATTCTTTTCAGAAGGCCATGGGCACCAACATTCGCTTCAACACTGCTTTCCATCCTCAAACTAGCAGTCAAGTCGAGCGTGTCAACCAGATTCTTGAAGATATGCTCAGGGCTTGTGTTATCTCCTTCGGCATGAAGTGGGAGGATTGTCTTCCTTATGCTGAATTCTCTTACAACAACAGTTTCCAAGCAAGTTCGGGCAAGGCCCCATTTGAAATTCTGTATGGTAGGAAGTGCCGTACACCTCTCAACTGGTCTGAAACCGGTGAACGTCAGCTGCTGGGTAATGACCTAATCACAGAGGCAGAAGAAATGTGCAAGGTCATTCGTGATAACCTCAAAGCAGCCCAATCCCGCCAGAAGAGCTACTATGATAGTAAGCACCGTGATTTGGCCTTCGAGATCGGAGATCATGTCTACCTCCGCGTCTCTCCTATGAAAGGGACTCGTCGCTTCGGTATCAAAGGGAAGCTTGCCCCCAGATACGTCGGGCCTTTCAAGATTGTCAGCAAGAGAGGCGAGCTCGCCTATCAACTCGAGCTTCCTGCAAACTTTGCCAATGTTCATGATGTGTTCCATGTCTCCCAACTCCGAAAGTGCTTCAAGACGCCTGAACGCACAGTCAACTTCGAGGACATTGAGCTCCAAGAAGATCTCTCCTACCGTGAGCGCCCAGTTGCAATCCTTGAAGAGACTGAACGCAAAACTCGCAACAAGTCAATCAAATTTCTCAAAGTCAAGTGGTCACACCATTCCGACCGTGAAGCTACCTGGGAACGCGAGGATCACCTCCGTTCTGAGTACCTGGAGTTCTTTCAGTCCTAGATCTCGGGACGAGATCTTTTCGTAGTGGTGGAGTGTTGTAACGCCCCATATGTAACTTTCCCAATTTGTACTCCAACTCTTGCCGTTTCCGGCATTAAGTTATATTTATTCCTCGGGTTCGGGTCTTTGTCTCCGTGTGTTGTTTTTCTTTTTCGTGCATCTCATATCATGTCATCACGTGCATTGCATTTGCATACATGTTCATCTCATGCATTCGAGCATTTTCCCCGTTGTCCGTTTTGCATTCCGACGCTTCGTTCTCCTCCGGTGGCCATTTCTAGCTTTCTTTCGTGTGTGGGGATTAAACATTTCCGGATTGGACCGAGACTTGCCATGCGGCCTTGGTTTACCACCGGTAGACCGCCTGTCAAGTTTCGGGTCATTTGGACTTCGTTTGATACTCCAACGGTTAACCGAGGGACCGAGAAGGCCTCGTGTGTGTTGCAGCCCAACACCCATCCAATTTGGCCCAAAACCCACCAAACTCTGCTCCATCGTCTCGGTCATTCGATTACGATCGTGTGGGCGAAAACCGCACCTCATTTGGAGCTTCCTAGCTCCCTCTACCTCTATATATAGACCCCCTCCTCAAAATCCCTGATCCCCTCGTCCCAAACCCTAGATCTACCCATCTCCGCCGCCGCCGGACACGTCCGCCGGCGCCGGACGTGTCCGCTGCACCCGCCGCCGCCACGTGTTGCCATCTCATTCGCCGCCGCCCGGTGCCCACATCGCCGCCACGCGGGCCCGCTCAGCCCGGAGCCGACCCTCCCCGGCCCGCGCGCCCACCGCCGCCCGTCCTCCACGCCGCCTCCCGTCGTCCCCGCGGCCGGCGCCTCTCCTCCCGGCCGTCCACCGTGCCGCCATTGCCGGCCGTCGCCGGAGCAGGCCACCGCGTCGCCGGAGCACGCCTCCTCGCCAGAGCACGCCACCGCGACGCCCGGGCGCCTCCTCGCCGCGCCCTCCGCCGCCTCCTCGCCGGCACCGCCCTCCGCCACCTCCTCCCCGGCCGGCGCATCTCGCAGCTCCAGCGAGCTCGGTCTCCACCTCCGGCACCGCCTCGGGTTCCGTGCGGATCCAGATCTCAGATCCAAAATCCCCCCCGGTTGACTTCTCTCCCCCTAACCCTAATTTCTCGTGCCTACTTTGACCGCTCATAACTTTGCACCCGTGGCTCCGTTTTGGACATATGATATATCAAAATCTTCGTCTCGACGAGTACATCATTTCATTCCACTGCATCATTTGCATTTGAGGTCATCTTGGTGCCCAAAATGCTGTTAGAAGGAGGCATCATGAGTTAAATTGCAGATCCGTTAGCTCTACATTGACTTTTGTCATTTTTGCCATGATTATTGTGTACATGATATGCCTGTGCCCCTTTGGGATGAATTGTTAAGCATGTTGTCTTCTTTCCAGAGGTGCCACCCATGCATTTTTAGGACGTGTGTGTTGTCTTGTGCAAGCTTGCAAAGAGGGGTACCTGAGTTTGCTGATTTCAGGGACTTAGTGAAAATCACTAAGTCTGGGATGTTTTAGTTCACGATGCTATATGTCCAGCTTGTTTCGTAGTGATCCGTGCCTCTTTTGAGGATGATCAGTAAGAGCGATTTGTTATGCTTGTTGTGCTCTATCCATCTATGTCTTTACTTGTTATGTTGGAGCACCCTAGGTTGACTCAATCGAGCTCAACTTTTGCATAGTTGTTAATTTGGGCAGATCGTGAACTCTTTTGCGATTTTGCTGGAGCTATTGCTAGTGATCCATGTATGCTATGCCATTGTTCTTGCCATGTCTAGCTAGCATTTTGTGCCTTCTTAATGGATATATGCTTGCCTTGCCATGACTTGCACCGTAGTGAGAGCATCGAGCTCGTTTACATGCCTCCGCGAGTTATAATTTCAGCATGTCCCAGTTTTCACTAAGTCTGAAAACTGATTGTGTTTCATCGATGTTCGTGTGCTTGTTAGAGTATTTTGTGAACCCTTTTGGCCCCAGGTCATTTTGGGTGTTTTGTTAAGCTTTTTGAGTAGCTCCATGCCATGCTCTTACTTGCCATGTTCAGGTTATGCTTCATGTTGTTTTGCTGCTCCGAAGAGAGCATCGTGGTCTGAAATTCCAGACTAGCGTTAATTTCGCTAAGTCTGAAATCTGTTTTGCTTATTCAGTTTTGCCATGCTTGTTTGAAGCCCTTAATGGATGAATTTGCCTATGCCTCACTCCTGGTGATTTGTTAAGCATCTTGTGTAGATCTCTGCCGTGCAATTTGTTTTCATGTTTGGTGGCTGTAGCATGTTCATTTCATTGCATTTAGGAGCCTACTTGCTGTAAATCGCAGATTGGTTCGTTTAGTAAAACGCTTGCCATTTCCAAACCGTAGCTCCGATTCCTATGATCTTTATATCGTTTTCAGGGGATTTCTTTCCCTCTATCCAGTGGAACACTTGGTTTTGCAAGTTGAGGCCAGGTTCATGCATTTCCTGTCACTTCTTGCATTTTGCATCCCGCATCGCATCCCGCATAGCATATCATCTTTGCATATTATTGGTTGCCCTTGCACGTGGTTGATTGTATCCTTGTTGCTTGTTTGTGTTGTTGGGTAGAGCCGGGAGACGAGTTAGCTAACGAGGAGCCCGTTGAGTTTGCTTTTGAGGATCCAGTCAACTCTGACAACTGTGCAGGCAAGATGATCATACCCTCGAAATCACTACTATCTTTGCTATGCTAGTTTGCTCGCTCTTATGCTTTGCCATTGCTACGATGCCTACCACTTGCTTGACAGCCTCCCAATTGCCATGATTGAGCCTCTAACCCACCTTTGTCCTAGCAAACCATTGATTGGCTATGTTACCGCTTTACTCAGCCCTTCTTATAGCGTTGTTAGTTGCAGGTGAAGATTGGAGCCGTTCCTTGTTGGAACATTTATTTACTTGTTGGGATATCATTATATTGCTATGTTATCTTTATTCATCTATATACTTGGTAAAGGGTGGAAGGCTCGGCCTCTCGCCTAGTGTTTTGTTCCACTCTTGCCGCCCTAGTTTCCGTCATATCGGTGTTATATTCCCGGATTGTTGCGTCCCTTACGCGGTTGGGCTATATGGGAACCCCTTGATAGTTCGCCTTGATTAAAGCTTTTCCAGCAATGCCCAACATTGGTTTTACCATTTGCCACCTAGCCTCTTTTTCCCTTGGGTTTCCGGAGCCCGAGGGTCATCTTATTTTAGCCCCCCACGGGCCAGTGCTCCTCTGAGTGTTGGTCTGAAATGAGCTGCCTGCGGGGCCACCTCGGGGAAACTTGAGGGTTGGTTTTACTCGTAGCTAGTCTCATCTGAGTGTGCCCTGAGAAAGAGATATGTGCAGCTCCTATCGGGATTTGTCGGCACATTCGGGCGGTGTTGCTGGACTAGTTTTGACCTGTCGAATCATCTTGTTGTACCGGGATACCGAGTCTGATCGGTGTGTCTTGGGTGGAGGTCTATTCCTTTGTTGACCGTGAGAGCTTGTTATGGGCTAAGTTGGGACCCCCTACAGGGATTGATCTTTCGAAAGCCGTGCCCGCGGTTATGGGCAGATGGGAATTTGTTAATGTCCGGTTGTAGATAACTTGAACCTTAATTAATTAAAATGAATCAACTGAGTGTGTTGCCGTGATGGCCTCTTCTCGGCGGAGTCCGGGAAGTGGACACGGTGTTGGAGTTATGTTTGCGCAGGTTGCTCTCTAGTTCCTCGCTCGCGCTTTGCTCTCTCTTCTCGCTCTCTGCTGCGAATAAGTTAGCCACCATACATGCTAGTCGCTTGCTGCAGCTCCACTTATACACTACCCCTTTCCTACCTATTAAGCTTAAATAGTCTTGATCGCGAGGGTGCGAGATTGCTGAGTCCCCTGTGGCTCACAGATTACTATTACACCAGATGCAGGGACAGATGATACCTCTCCGGATGGCGCGCTCGAGCTGAAGTGGGAGTACGACGAGGACTCTCAGCGTTACTATGTGTCTTTTCCTGATGTTCAGTAGTGGTGCCTATTCGGGGTTAGATTCAGGGCCTTGTCGCATGTTGGGGGTCTTTTCTATTTTGGCGCCATAGTCGGGCCATGAGTGATTGTATGATGGATGTTATTTATGTACTTTGATGTGACGTGGCGAGTGTAAGCCAACTATGTTATTCCCCTTTATATTATTTTGTACATGGGATGTGTGATGATTTCCCGACTTGCGACATTGCTTTCAATGCGCCTATGTCTCTAAGTCGTGCCTCCACACGTGGGAGATATAGTCGCATCGAGGGCGTTACAGCCGGCTTCTTGTTTTTAACTTTGGCTTTCTGCTTTCTATTTTGGTAGACTTTTTCCCAGGCCACTCGAACGCCGCCAACCAAGCCATCGAAGCTGATCGCGAAGGGCGGAGAGCGGACGGTGCGCAGATCGCTGCCAACGCCCCCCGGACCCTTAACGATAAGATCCTAAGCATCGAGGCACGCCTTCGGCCGGCCCACCGGATGCTGCGCCGGCTTCAGCGTGTCGGCGCCCAGGCGGTTGCTGCCCTGTGGCCCGACCTGCCGGCATCGCGCACCCCCAGTTGGACTGCCGACTGGCTGGAGGTGGCGGCCGGCCGTCTTGAGGCCTGGAAGAGCTCCTCGGCCCAGGCTGGAGTGCGCCGGGCCTTGGAGTCTGTCAAGGCGTGGTACCCTGGGCTGAGTCTGGCCCAGCTAGCCACGTTCCGGCTTGTGGCCCAGGAGGAGTTGGCGGGCGTGGAAGATGAACTTGTCAATCGCGCGGCGTCGATCACCGAGTACACCGACTCTAGCGTCTTCGTCCCGGAGCGGGTTGAAGATGGCACCGAGGCGCCGCCGGAATGGTTCGTGCTGAACCCGGAAGACGGCGAAGACTCGGCGGAGGTGATTGACTCCAGCGGCAAGGAAGAGGGCGAGTTAGAGGAGGAAGGCGAAGAAGAGGCGCCAGAGGTCGGAGCGGGTGGCCAGCCCCAGCTCGACCGTGCTTCGAGCAACGTGCCGCACCCGATCAAGCCGGCTGTCGCTAGAGGCGGCCAGGCGAAGATTGACCAGCCGGCCGCTCCACCAACCTTCGTCGCCGATTCCTCCGCTCCACCGAACCCTTCTGCCACTTCCTAGGCTGCTAGTTTATATTTGTTTCGTCTGTCTATCAATCTTAATGAACTTGTTAATTTTGCACAATTCCACCCGGGGGGTGTATCTTAAACTTGTGTGTTGAAGATTGGCCAAGGGCCTTTGTTATGTAAATATTATTCCGAGTTCTATCTTTTCTTGCTTTCTGCTCTTTGGCTTTTTCCTTTGCCGCCTTCCCTTGGTTGCCATCTTGCCAGCCTAGCAGCCGCTCTGCGGACTATGGCTGGGTCAAGTACTTAGCTACTTCTGGGAAGGCAAGTATTTAGCCGTTTTATAACACTCTAGCAAGTTGAGTAGAAAACGACGGGCCAGCTGCTCAACAGTCGGTTGTAAAAGGCGAGAAGCCGGCTTAGACTATGCACATGCCTTGTGTCCTTAGCCATTTTTCATGTGGGCACCGTTTCTACCTTGCTCCTGCCCACCATGCAGTCGCTCTGCGAGCTGCGGCTTCTGGCAGGAGACGGCTTAAGTGCCACACATTACTTGTCCGGCTACAGGAAGCATTGCATAATACAAGACGGCCAGTCCCCGGGCCGACTAGTCGAACCCGGTGCCAGGCGGCATAACAAAAAATGACATACTCATAGGCATAATTCTTATCATATAGATAAAAGAGGGCAGTCCCCGAGCTCTTCTTGGGGGACCCAAAGTCTTCATACTTTAATACAAAAGGTAGCGTGGTACATACTGCATCAACTGTAAAATCTTCGAAGGAGATTTGCATTCCATGGCCGCTCCGTCTCCTTGCCGGAGTCGTCCCTCTTGCGTGCTCGAGGCTTCTGAGCGTTGATCAGGTAGTAGGAGTCATTGCCCAACACTTTGCTAATGATGAAGGGGCCTTCCCAAGGCGCTGAGAGCTTGTGCTGGCCGGCTGCTCGCTGGATCAGCCGGAGCACAAGGTCTCCTTCTTGGAAAGATCTCGGCTTGACCTTCCGGTTGTAGTATCGGCATAGGCTCTGCTGGTAGATGCTGGACCGGCTGAGTGCCAGCAGCCGGCCGTCTTCCAACAGATCGACGCCGTCTTGACGTGCTTCTTCTGCCTCCTCTTCGGTGTACATGGTGACTCGAGGGGAGTCGAATTCTATGTCCATTGGGATGACGGTTTCGGCACCGTAGACGAGGAAGAAAGGCGTAAAGCCAGTTGACTTGTTCGGAGTTGTGCACAGACTCCAGAGGATGGCCGGCAGCTCATCGAGCCAGCAGCCGGCTAATCGTTCCAAAGGCTCGATCAGTCAGGGCTTGATGCTGGACAAAATGAGGCCGTTTGCCCGCTCCACCTAGCCGTTTGACCGCGGATGGGCGACGGACACTAAGTCCAGTCGGATGCCCTGCGTCACGCAGAAATGAGCCAAGGCGCCTTTGGCAAAGTTTGTGCCATTGTCGGTGATGATGCTGTGTGGTATTCCATACCGGATGGTGATGTCGAAGATGAAAGTCACAGCTGTTGGACCATTCAGCTTCTTGATTGGTTTGGCGTCTATCCACTTGGTGAACTTGTCCACCGCGACAAGACGATGAGTCATGCCACCTCGCGCTGTTTTGAATGGTCCCACCATGTCCAGGCCCCAGACAGCAAAGGGCCAGGCAATGGGAATAGTCTTGAGTGCAGAAGCCGACTGATGTGGCTTGGAACGGAACTTTTGGCACCCTTTGCATTTTTGGACCAAGGCCTTGGCGTCTTCTAGAGCAGTCGGCCAGACAAAACCATGGCGGAAGGCTTTGGCGACAAGTGCTCTTGAAGCCGCGTGGTGGCCACACTCACCTTGATGGACGTCTTTGAGAATCGCTTGGCCTTGCTCCGGCTCCACGCAGCACTAGTAGACACCAGTGACACTGCGCCTCACAAGCTCTCTATTGACTATGGTGTAGGCTGCTGCCCAGCGTTGCACTTGCCGGGCCGAGATCTCATCAGTCGGCAGCTCTTTGTTCACCAGGAAATTGAGGATGGGCTGGGCCCATGAAGGTGCTGCGATTTCTTTGACTGTCAGGACTGCAACTTGGACGAGGGCGGTTGGGCCGGGAGGCGGCGGGTTGGAATCGGCAGCCACTTGCTGGGTTGACGAAGTCCCCGGGCCGATTGGTGCAGTCCCCGGGCTGGCCGCTGCAGTTCCCGGGCCAGGTGCGACTGCCACGGCCCTCGGGCCGCCTGTCATAATTCCTGTGCCGGCTATTGGAGCTCTAGAGTCGGATCCGACTGCTTCTGGAGGAGCCGGCACGAAGATAGAATCCGATTCTGGCGATGGTTTGACAGACGGCTTGAGGAGGCGTTGAAGGGCGACGCCGGTCGGTATTGCTTGACGGGTGGAGCCGATTCGTGCCAGGGCATCTGCTTGCTCGTGGTCGTTTCTTGGCACATGGAGAAACTCACACCCTTCAAAATATTCACTGAGTTGCTGTACGAGGAAGCGATAGCTCGCCATGTTTGCATCTTTGGCGTCCCAGTCGCCTGACGGCTGCTGGACCACCAAGTTAGAGTCACCATAGGACAGGAAACGACGAATGCCAAGCTCTTTGGCAAGCCGGAGCCCGTGAATGAGTGCCTCGTATTCGGCGACGTTGTTGGAGGCGGCAAAATGGATTTGCAGCACATATTTGAGCTTGTCGCCTTTGGGAGAGGTGAGGACGACACCGGCTCCCAAACCGGTGCGCATCTTGGAACCATCAAAATGCATCCGCCAATGGGTGGAGTCGGGCGCTGGCGGCAGGTACTGGGTCTCGGTCCAGTCGATGAGGAAGTCGGCATGCGCTTGTGACTTGATGGCGGTGCGAGGCTGGTAATAGATGGTGCAGGGGCCAAATCTATGGCCCATTTGGCCACTCGGCCTGAAGCATCTCGGCTTCCAATGATCTCGACCAGTGGAGCTGTGCAGACCACAGTGACTGGGTGCTCTTGAAAATATGGCTTCAATTTTTTGGCGGCAAAGTGCACGCCGTAGCACATCTTCTGGTAGTGGGGGTAGTTTTGCTTGGAGGTCGACAGCACTTCACTCAAATAATATACCGGTCTCTGGACTTGTAGTGCCTTGCCTTCCTCCTTGCGCTCTACCACGATGACTGTGCTGACCACTCGGCTGGTGGCGGCGATGTATAGGAGCATGGGCTCCTTAGGAGTCGGAGCCGCCAGAATAGGTGGAGTAGTCAACGTATTTTTGAGATGGAGAAAAGCTTCGTCCACCTTGTCATTCCATTCGAGAAAGTGGTCTTCTTCATGAGCTGATACATGGGAAGAGCCTTCTCGCCCAGCCGATTGATGAATCGGCTGATGGATGCCAAACAGCCAGTGAACTTCTGCCCATCCAGCAGTCGGGTGGGTACTTCCATCCTCTCAATGGCCTTGATCTTCACAGGGTTGCACTCTATGCCGCGCTCTAAGACCAGGAAGCTAAGGAGCTGGCCGACTGGTACCCCGAAGACGCATTTCTCCAGATTGAGCTTGATTTGAAATCGGTGCAGGTTCTCAAAGGTCTCCTTGAGGTCTTCTAGCAGTGTTCCATGCTTCTCCATCTTCACCACAACATCGTCCACATACACGTGGGCATTCCTGCCGAGTTGCTTGAGGAGACACTTCTGCATGCAACTTTGAAACGTGGCGCTGGCATTCCTCAAGCCGAACTTCATGGTTAAGTAGCAGAAGGCTCCAAATAGCGTGATGAAGGCGGTCTTCAGCCGGTCGGCCGGATTCAACTTGATCTGATGGTAACCTGAATATGCATCCAAGAAACTCAACAGCTCGCATCCAGCTATGGAGTCTATTACTTGGTCAATTCTTGGCAAAGCAAACGGGTCTTTGGAGCAGGCTTTGTTGAGGCTGGTGTAATCAATACACATGCGCCACTGCTTGTTTTTCTTCAGCACAAGGACTGGGTTGGCCAGCCACTCTGGAAAGAACACCTCCATGGTGAAGCCGGCTACTAGCAGTCGGGCTATCTCTTCCCTGAAAACTCTTCTCTTCTCTTCTGACAGGCGGCGCAAGGGCTGCCTGACTGGCTTGGCATCAGATCGGACATGTAACTTGTGCTCGGCGAAATCCGTTGGAATACCCGGCATGTCCTTTGGTGACCATGCAAAGATGTCCCGATTCTCACGGAGGAAATCGACGAGCTCGCCTTCCTATTTGCTGTCGAGGTTTGCACCTATGACAGCGTACCTCTCCGGGTGCTCCGGGTCCAAGGGAATCTTCTTTGTGTCTTTGGCCGGCTTGAATGAGCCCTCAGCTTCCAACTCCTTGGGATCGAGCGACAACTCCGGCCGCTTGCCTGCCATCGCCACAACCCGGTCAAGGAGCCGCTTCTCAGCTGCGATCATGAGGGACTCGACCAAGCAATTGCTCTCAGCTGCGCAGGCGGATGACTTCTTGTAGTCGCCGGCTATGGTCAGAATACCCTTGGAACTCGGCATCTTCATCTTGAGGTAAGCATAGTGGGGGACCGCCATAAACTTGGCCAGAGCAGGCCGGCCAAGCAGTGCGTGGTATGGGCTCTCAAGGTCCACCACCTCAAACCAAACTGGCTCTCGGCGAAAGTGATCCATGTCTCCAAAGAGGACGTCTATCTAGATTTTGCCGATTGGTGAGCAGGAAATGCTGGGAATTATGCCATGGAATACAGTTTGGCTGGACTGAAGCTGCCTCTGTCTGATTCCTAACTTCTCCATGGTATCTTTGTATAGGATGTTGATGCTGCTGCCACCATCTATCAAAACTCAGGAAAATCGAGCGGCTGGCTTATCAGTGGCAAAGGTGGCCTCCAAAACCAGGGCGTAGGAGCCGGGATTGGGCATCACATCCGGGTGGTCGGCTCTGCTCCAGTTGATGGGCTTCTTGGACCAATGCATGAACTCCAGAGTCTCTGATGTTACTGCATTCACTTCTTGCTGTTGTTGCCGCCTGCTGCGTTGATCATCGGCCACGCTGGTGAACACGACATAGGCTCCATGCTCTTTTGGGTACTCATCTTGTATGGCTCCGACTGGTCTGACCGTCGGCTGCTGGGGCAAAGGAGGCGGTTGCTGCCCAGCAGGCGGAGGAGGCGGAAGGCCGTCTCCCTTGGCGATCCTGGTGAGCCAATGGCACTTCTGAGTGGTGTGGTTGGACGGCTTCACACCACTATGGAATTTGCAGGGTGCATCCAGAGTCTGCTCATATGAGAAAGCCGGCAACCAATTGGGTTTGTTGCCCTTCTGGCGTTTGGATGGAGGCTACCCTTCTGGCTGCTGGCCTTTGACTATCACCACCTGCCAGCTGGTGGAAGCCGGTTGTGTGGCCTTGCGCTTGTTGTCGCTCTGTTGCTGGCGTCGGCTGCTGTCTCCAGCCGGGGTTCGACGAGCCTGAGGGGCTACCTTGCCAGACGCATCAACCTGGATTTCCGCCTTCATGGAGGAGTCGGTCGTGGCATATTTATTTGCTATGATCAACAGCTTGTCGAGGGTCGCCGGCTCGTCGCAGAGGAGCCGGTGCTTGAGTAGGGTGCCCTCACAGCACCCAGCGGTGAAGTACTCGATAGCCTGTACCTCATGCACGCCCTCGCAAGAGTTGTGGAGCTCGGCCCAGCACGTGAAGTAGTTGCAAGTCGACTCGTTGGGGCCTTGCACGCACAAGGAGAGCTGGCGAGGCTTGGGCGGCCGCTTGTACGTGCTAGTGAAGTTGCGGATGAAGGCTTCAGTGAAGTCAACCCAACTGTTGATGCTGCGGGGCTTCAGACTGTTCAGCCAGGTCCGGGCTGTGCCCTGGAGCATGAGCGGAACATACTTTACAGCGACGCGCTTGTTGCGGTTTGCTATGCTGACGTCGGTGGAGTAGTCGACCAGCCAGTCCTCAGGCTTCACGGAGCCGGTGTATTTGGGCGTGTCTCTTGGGAGCGTGAACCCTCTAGGGAAAGGCTCGTCTCGAATGCAGGGGCCGAAACAGGGCGGGCCCAATTCATCTTCCTCTTCTAGCGCCAGGGACCGGTGGAGACGGTCGATCTGGTGGCGGGCATCATTCTCTCTGACTCCCTCTCAGCGGCCAAGGCGGTCGACGAGTGTTGGGTGATCAACATGCAGCGGGGTGACGCGCCTTTCCCTTCGAGGGGGAGGAGGCGAACAGTCATCCCGTCGTTCCACTCCCCTTGGGCAGCCGTCTTGCTCGAGCTCAATGGTGATGCGAGTCCGGTTGCGGCTAGCAGCCGGCTCCTTGTCTCTTCTCCTGTGGACGTCACCAGTCGGTGTCCGAGATGTCGCGCCTTGATCTCGGTGGGGAGGCAGATCATCATTTTGTCGGTGGGGCGCCTCAGTGTGGCAGCCGGCCTCGTGCTGCTCAGCAGCCGCGTCGAGGAGCCACTGGACGGTCTCCACCATCAGGCGACGTTCTTCGCCCTCAAACTTATCTAATTCTTCTGATTCTGCCTGGGCAGTTCGGATATTCTCCACGGGCGTGGCGTAGACGGGGCGATCTGCCCTGAGTAGGTTGGCGATGGCCACGCCACGCTGCTGGACCGCGCCAAGGCGGCTGGGCCCCGCGGGAGCCGGCGTGCCGCCCACAACGCGGTCCATCTCGCGCCGGTAGGCTTCCGACAGGCGTCTCATGCTAGCCAGCTTCTTGGCGCCCTCGACGAGCTGGAGGCGGCGTGCTTCCAGCATCTCGGCGTCAGCGTCTTCTGGGATGGGCGCCGTCAGGTCTTGCAGTGTCGCGTTGAGCGGGTCGTGAGCATCTCCGCCAGAGTGCTCACTGTGGCCGATGACAAGCACCTCCGTGATGGTGCTTTTGTCGCTCTCCTCGCGATGAGGCGGCTCATCGTAGACTACCACGTTCGTGGGGAACGCGTCGAGCAATGCGGTGTCGGAGTCGACAAGCATCGGGTCAGCGGAGCCAACGGATTCCAAATCCGCAGCGGGCTCGCTCGCGACGTGGAGCTGATCGAGGAGGCTGACGAGGCAGCTCTCGGGGTCCTCATTGCCCGCATCGGATGCCGGTTCGTCAGAGAGGCGAACCTCGTCAACAAGGTCGGCGAGGAAGCTTGCCGCGCAGGCAAGCTCTGCGCTACACAGCGCGTCGGCACAGACTCCATCTGGCATGCCGGGCTGGCTATGCTCGCCAGGGAGGAAAAGGGTTCCCTTCCAGAATAGGGCTTCAGATGATGGTGCACCTCGCCCCACGGTGGGTGCCAACTGTCGGGGGTTGGGTGCGACATATGCCAAGGGATGGCTTATCATGGTGGGAGCGAGTAGAATGTCGCCGGTGCCTGGAAGCGGGATGAGGCGTAGACACGAACGCCGGCGTACTTTACCCAAGTTCGAGGCTCTCCTAGGAGATAACACCCCTAGTCCTGGTCTACGGGGTCTCCGCATGATCACTAAGGCACAAGTGAATACAAAGGCGCTCCTTGAGCTATATGCTAGAGGTGGGAGAAGGCAGGGCTAGCTCTCTCCTTCCTCTATGATCTGGTCTAGTTCTCACAGGTTCCAACCCTTTGCATGGGTGCCCTGGGGGTTTATATAGGCCTACCCCCAAGGGTACAATGGTAATCCGGCCGGCTTCTCCGCCGACTGCTGGGGCCGCCGCCTGGTGGGCCCCGCCGCCTGGTTGGGTATGGGGCCGACAGGCCGTCCCTGCCGCTCTCGGGTCTTGTCGGCTGCTCATCACTGTAGCCGTGACTCTAATGACGCAGGCTTGGTCAGGGGATCATGGCTGTAGCTCCTGCCGCCTGGTGGGCGGTTACTGTAGCCTCTCCATGTCTCGTTTGGTTAATGGCGCGTGGGACCCGAGGAAAGGGCGGGTCGTGTGCTGGGGGCCGACGTCCCTTGGGTCCGACTGGTGAGGCTCTGGCCGTCTTCCGGGCTCTCGCTGACTGGTGGGGCCCGTCGTCCTTGTGCTGTACCAACAGGCCGTCGTGGGAGCAGGACTCCACCTGCCTATGATGAGGTCATGGATGGCATGGCAACAGTGCTGTGCACGGCGGAGATCTCCGACGTATGGCGCACTGTGACCACGCCAGCCCCTGGAAAAGGGGAGGGGATGGGCTGCACTGCAGCCATTCCCTGTCCCGTCCCCCTTGAAGAGGGCACGGGCTTTGCTGGTGTGGTGGGCCGACTCCTCGGGGCCGACTTCTCTAGAAGCCGCCGAGTAGGAGTTGGCTCGTCTTGGCCTTGCCTCTAGGACTCGGCCGTATACGGGTAGCCGGCTGTTCCTCGAGCCGGCCCCTAGAAGACGGCTCTTCACCTTGGCATCTTGAGGGGCATAGTCTGCCCCAATGTCTTGAAAGGTTATGGACCTCGGGTTAGCCTACCCGTGGCCCATTACTCCGACAGCCATGACCAGGCGGACTTGTCTCGTGACTTTGAAATGTCAAGGTGGGAATCAGGTGGCGTGCCTTCTAAGCCTCTAGCCTGCCGCCCGTTGCAAGCACGCCACGCGGCGCCAGCTAGCCGGGCTAGCCTGCCAGCCCACGCGCGCGATGGGACGGGACAGCAGGCCGAGCCCTCTACAACCGGGCCTCGGCGCGCGGGCGGATCCACTTTGGCCAAGGCAGACCGTTGTGATTCCGTGCGGAGTTACTGCACGCAGTAACTCGCGCAATAATCGTGAGGACGTGGGGTCCTGGGCGTAGTTAATCCCATGATTCCACGCCCCGCCCCGTCGGCTTTGCATCCTAGGGGCTATAAGTAGGGGGGCAGGGGAGTGGCGGAGCATGCGTGCCCTCCTCCCCTTTGCCATTTTCGACCTTCTCCTCCTCTCGCTGCCGCCGCACTTCTGCGCCCCGCCGAAGCGCTGCCGCAGTTCGTCGCCGTCAGCCACCTCCGCGTCAAGCCTCTTGCTCTGCCGAGGTCCTTGCCTCTGCCGCCGTGCCATTTCCCCGTCGAGCTCAGATTCCATGATGCGTGAGAAGGGAGGGGACTGGGATGGCCCGGTTGTGATCGACCACCACCTTGCCTTCCTTCGCGCCACACGGCGGCTGCCCGGCGCGGGCTACGTCAAGGTGCGCGTGCCGCCGGTGGAGGAGATCTCACCAGTGCCGCAGGGAGGCGAGCGGGTTATCTTCCCCTTGCACTTCCTCTGCGGCTTTGTCCTGCCGGCGAGCGGATTCTTCTGGTCCTTCCTCAACTTCTTCCATCTTCAGCTGCATCATCTGATGCCCAACACCGTGACGCTGCTGTCCGCCTTCGTCACGATGTGCGAGGGCTATCTTGGCATCCTCCCCACCATCGAGCTGTGGGGAAGCGTTCTTCTACACCAAACTGGGCACCTCCACCAGGGAGAAGGCGGCCCAGTGCGGCGCCTTTGTCACAGCGCACCGTCCGTCCGTCCGTGAAGAATGCCTTCCCCGCCATCAAGTTGTCACAGTTGGTCAAACAGTGGCAGAAATCGTATTTTTATGTGGAGAATGTCGACCCTGCCCTCGACTTCATCAACTTGCCGCCCTATGAAGCTGGCCGTCCAGCGGAAACCTCGGGCCAACTGGGGATACAAGCCGAAGCCCTTGTCAGCTGATGCCACTGCCGCCATCAACCGGCTCCGGGTGCTGACGAACGCGGCAGGCCTCAAGGCGTCTTACCTGCTGGTCGCCTTCGTCGAGCGCCGGGTTCTCCCGCTCCAAGGCCGACCTCATCTGATCTGTCGGATGAGCGGGCACCAGGACCCGAGCCGGACGTGCACGAGGGACATGCCGACTGCCGAGGTCGCCCGCATGGTGAACGAGATCTCCGACCTCAAGCTATCGGAAGGGTCTTGGCGGTTCGACATGCGGCCATACTCCCGGGCCAACCCGCCGCCTGCTGTAAGTTCTTCAACAACAACAACAAAGCCTTTAGTCCCAAACAAGTTGCGGTAGGCTAGAGGTGAAACCCATAAGATCTCGCAACCAACTCATGGCTCTGGCACATGGATAGCAAGCTTCGACGCACCCCTGTCCATAGCTAGCTCTTTGGTGATACTCCAATCCTTCAAGTCTCTCTTAACGGACTCCTCCCATGTCAAATTCGGTCTACCCCGCCCTCTCTTGACATTCTCCGCACGCTTTAGCCGTCTACTATGCACCGGAGCTTCTGGAGGCCTGCGCTGAATATGCCCAAACCATCTCAGACGATGTTGGACAAGCTTCTCTTCAATTGGTGCTACCCCAACTCTATCTCGTATATCATCATTCCGGACACGATCCTTCCTCGTGTGGCCACACATCCATCTCAACATACGCATCTCCGCCACACCTAACTGTTGAACATGTCGCCTTTAGTCGGCCAACACTCAGCGCCATACAACATTGCGGGTCGAACCGCCGTCCTGTAGAACTTGCCTTTTAGCTTTTGTGGCACTCTCTTGTCACAGAGAATGCCAGAAGCTTGGCGCCACTTCATCCATCCGGCTTTGATTCGATGGTTCACATCTTCATCAATACCCCCATCCTCCTACAACATTGACCCCAAATACCGAAATGTGTCCTTCTGAGGTACCACCTGGCCATCAAGGCTAACCTCCTCCTCACACCTTGTAGTACTGAAGCCGCACATCATGTACTCGGTTTTAGTTCTACTAAGCCTAAACCCTTTCGATTCCAAGGTTTTTCTCCATACCTCTAACTTCCTATTTACCCCCGTCCGATTATCGTCAACTAGCACCACATCATCCGCAAAGAACATACACCATGGGATATCTCCTTGTATATCCCTTGTGACCTCATCCATCACCAATGCAAAAAGATAAGGGCTCAAAGCTGACCCCTGATGCAGTCCTATCTTAATCGGGAAGTCATCAGTGTCGACATCACTTGTTCGAACACTTGTCACAACATTATCGTACATGTCCTTGATGAGGGTAATGTACTTTGCTGAGACTTTGTGTTTCTCCAAGGCCCACCACATGACATTCCGCGGTATCTTATCATAGGCCTTCTCCAAGTCAATGAACACCATATGAAAGTCCTTCTTTTGCTCCCTATATCTCTCCATAAGTTGTCGTACCAAGAAAATGGCTTCCATGGTCGACCTCCCAGGCATGAAACCAAACTGATTTTTGGTCACGCTTGTCATTCTTCTTAAGCGGTGCTAAATGGCTCTCTCCCATAGCTTCATTGTATGGCTCATCAGCTTAATTCCATGGTAATTAGTACAACTCTGAACATCCCCCTTGTTCTTGAAGATTGGTACTAATATACCCCGTCTCCATTCTTCTGGCATCTTGCTTGCCCAAAAAATGAGGTTGAAAAGCTTGGTTAGCCATACTATCGCTATGTCCCCGAGACCTTTCCACACCTCAATGGGGATACAATCAGGGCCCATCGCCTTGCCTCCTTTCATCCTTTTTAAATCCTCCTTGACCTCAGACTCCTGGATTCGCCGCACAAAACGCATGCTGGTCTCATCAAAGGAGTCGTCCAGTTCAGTGGTAGAACTCTCATTCTCCCCATTGAACAGCTTGTCGAAGTACTCCCGCCATCTATGCTTAATCTCCTCGTCCTTCACCAAGAGTTAGCCTGCTCCGTCCTTGATGCATTTGACTTGGCCAATATCGCTCGTCTTCCTCTCTCAGATCTTGGCCATCTTATAGATGTCCCTTTCACCTTCCTTCGTGCCTAACCGTTGGTAGAGGTCTTCATATGCCCGACCCCTTGCTTCACCAACAGCTCGCTTTGCGGCCTTCTTCGCCATCTTGTACTTCTCTATGTTGTCTGCACTCCTATCCAGGTATAGGCGTTTGAAGCAATCTTTCTTCTCTTTAATCGCCTTCTAGACATCATCATTCCACCACCAGGTATCCTTATCTTCGCTTCTCCTTCCCCTGGACACACCAAGCTCCTCCGAGGCCACCTTACGATTGCAAGTCGCCATCTTCGTCCACACATTGTTCGCATCTCCTCCTTCCTCCCAAGGGCCCTCCTTAATGACCCTCTCCTTGAACGCTAGAGCTACCTCCCCCTTGAGCTTCCACCACTTCATTCTAGCGACTTTGGCACACTTATCCCGCTGGACACGAATCAGAAAGCGGAAGTCAGCAACCACCAGCTTATGCTGGGGTACAACACTCTCTCCAGGTATCACCTTACAGTCTAGGCACGCATGCCTATCTTCTCTTCTCGAGAGGATGAAATCAATCTGTCTAGAGTGTTGGCCACTACTAAAAGTCACCAGATGTGATTCTCTCTTTCTAAAGTGGGTGTTAGCTACAATCATGTTGTAGGCTAGAGCAAAGCTTAAGACATCTTCTCCTTCTTGATTCCTGATGCCATAGCCAAAGCCCCCGTGCGCCCCTTCAAAACCTGTGTTAGATGTACCCACGTGGCCATTGAGGTCTCCTCCTATGAAGAGCTTCTCACCAATCGGTACACTCCTAACCATGTCTTCTAGGCCTTCCCAGAACTCCCTCTTGGTGTTCTCATTGTGGCCTACTTGCGGGGCATACACGCTGATAACATTGAGAACCAAGTCCTCAACTACCAGCTTGACCAGGATAATCCGGTCCCCACGTCTCTTGACGTCTACCACTCCATACTTGAGGCTCTTGTTGATCAAGATGCCTACGCCATTTCTGTTTGCAGCCGTCCCTGTGTACCACAGCTTGAAGCCGGTATCCTCCACCTCCTTCGCCTTCTGTCCTCTCCATTGGGTTTCTTGGACGCAAAGGATATCAACACCTCTCCTCACCGCTGCATCAACTAGCTCCTGAAGCTTCCCTGTCAGAGACCCTACGTTCTAGCTACCTAAGCGAATCCTCTTAGGCTCGGCTAGCTTCCTTACCCTTCGCACTCGTCGAGCCAAATGCGAAGACCCTTGCCCATTTTCCACTACATCCGGGCGCCGATGTAGCGCGCCACTAAGGATGCGATGACCCGATCCTTGCTCACTTGCCACCGTATCCGGATCAAGATACAACGCGCCACCTTGGGGGTGACGGCCCGGCCCTTGCCCATTTTCCACCACACCCGGGTTCCGATGTAGCGCGTCACTGAGAGGGTTACGCCCCAACGAAAATCTTTTGGGTTTCATCTCCATAAGAGTGGCTGAGTTTTTATGTTGGCTCGCCAAGCCTATCACAACCCTCCTCCTTTACCCGGGCTTGGGACTGGCTATGTTGAGACAACATAGGCGGAGTTTGCTGTAAGTTCTTCAACTCTTTCCTTTTTTAGTATTTGTCTTGGTTTTGGTCTTAACATCTTGAATAGTCGGTCCTTTGAACACAAATCTTCATGTCTCAGGCGAGGGCCGCCATTGTAGGGCAGGGTGGAGACTACCTGCCGGACTGGGCGGCGAGCGATGTGGACGACCCCGACTTGCGGGTGGCCGCCCTGGAGGATGACGCCATAGGTGGCGGCAACGGAGCGGGCGCCTACGAAGATGTAGGCAGCATCCAGGCCTGGCCCGATGATGATGAAGATGAGGACGAGCCACACCATGCGCGAGGCGCCGGCAGGGCGGACGTGGGCCCTTCCGCCGAGCCGGCTGCTCAAGGCGGCACGCGCAAGCGCAAACAAGGCGCCACCTTGTTTGGCAGCGCGCCGAAAAAGACCAAGAACCTGACCGTCGCGACCAAGCGGAAGAGGAGGCCGCTGCGAAGGCGACCAAGTTTCAGAAGCTTCCGAAAGTGCCTCTATGGTGTCGGCGTAAGTGTCTTTTCCTTGTGCCGTCCTTTATTGTTGATTTTATCTGAGCTTTTCTGCTTTATTTCCTTGGCTTAGGGCTCCCCTCTCTCTTGAGAAGTCGGCCGCCGCCTCCGTCATCAGGTCGGGGGAGACTTCTACCACCACCCGGCGAATCGACCCTGCAGCCGACCTCCAGGAGGCGCAGGAATGAAACGCGCGGGAGGTGCGCGAGGAGCAGGAAGCCGCTCGCAGGGAGCAGGCGGAGGTGGACAAGGCGGAGGACGCCGCGTTGAAGAAGCCGGCGGAGGCTGAGGCCGATGCCGCGGCGAAGAAGCTGGCCGAAGAAGCCGTGTACCGTCAGGCACCATTGTTCGTCGTCCCCCTGAACTCCATGCTGCCGCCACCAAAGTTCACGGCACCGACTGGGGGAGCCGATGTCGAACAACCGATCATGGAGAGGGGAGTCGGCGATGTCGCCATGCCGGAGGTAGCCTTGCCTTCGCCGCTGCCGTCTGACAGAGTGTGGGAAAAGCAGCCAGCCGCCCCACTGGCACCGCCAGCCGGAAACGAGGTGGTGACGGGCCCAACTCCTGAGGCCCGCATACCATCGCGCCGCCGAGGCGCGAAGGCGACTTCGGCGCCACGACTGCTGGAAGCCGGTGCTGCGAGCTCTTCAGCCCCGGATGCCGAAGCAACCAGTGCTGCTCCCGCTGAATGGGTACGTGGAGGCGGAACAGGCGCTTTAAATCAAGCGATCCTGGACGTCCAGGCCAAACTCTGAGCTGAGTCCACCGCTCTTCAGCAGTGCAACAGGGCGTTCCTGGATTCACGAGCGGCCATTTGGGTATATTTCTTACTTCTTCGTCTTTGATTCTTGTATTTCTCTGTGGGGGCGCGCCAGCGCATCCACTGGGTGTAGCCCCCGAGTTTTGGACCGGTTGCTGAGCAGGCAGCCTGGAACTTTAATTGGCGAGCTCCGAGTGCTAACTTTTTCTGCTATCTGCATCATAGGACTATCATAACCTTCGCGCGATCACCATCAACTCTAACGTCCGAGATCTGGACCAACGGACCGCCGACTTGTCGAAAAGCCGGAGTAAGTCCCCGTTTTCTTTCTCTGCGGGGGCGCGATAGCGCACCCGCGGGCTGTAGTCCTCGAGATTTGGGCCGACTGCTGAGCAGTCGGGCTGGATCTCCCTGGCAACTATACTTCTTCTTTGTTGGTCATTGACATCTTTTTCTTTCTCCGCTCTTGCAAAGGCCAATGCCGCCTTGCAGCGGTAGCTGGGTGAAGCCAACACTGCGTTGCGTGCCAAGGAGGCAGAGTGCAATGAGCTGTCCCAGGAGCGTGACCGACCGGCCACGCAACCCGGTGGAGCAAGCGGAGCTTCTCCAGAAGGCCCGGAAGGAGGCGGAAGTGAAGGACTCCAATCTCCTTGCCTGGTTCGAGACCGAACGCTCCACCTGGATCAACACAGAGGCGTTGCTGAAATCTGGCTTCGGCAGGATTGAAGACATGGTTGATGGTAAGCTTTCCTCTTTTTCTTTCTTTGGGCTGCCGGCTGCCGATCGAGCCGGCTTCCGGCTTCCGGCTTCTGATTTCTTTGCTTTCTGCCTGAGCAGACTTCTTTCCTGGCCATTCTGACGCCGCCAACGAGGCTATTAAGGCTTGTCATGAGGAACGAAGGGCGGAAGGCATACAGATCACTGCGGATGCCCCCGGACCCTTAGCGAACAACTTCTCAGCATCCAAGCCCACCTCTGGCCGGCTCATCGGATGCTGCGCCGTCTTTAGCGTGTCGGGGCCCAGGCGATCTCCGCCCTTTGGCCAGACATGCCGGCTCCGCGTACTCCTAGTCGGACTACCGACTGGCTGGAGGTGGTGGCCGGCCACCTCGAGGCTTAGAAGGGTTCCTCGGCCCGGGCTGGAGTGCGTCGGGCCTTGGAGTTCGTCAAGGCGTGCTATCTTGGGCTAAATCTAGCCCAGTTGACCACGTTTCGGCAGGAGGCCCAAGAGGAACTGGTGGCGGTGGAGCGCGACCTTGTCAGACGGGCAGCGGCGATTGCCGAGTACACCGACACCAACCTCTTTCTTCCTGTGCTGGCTGAGAATGGTGCCGAGGCGCCACCGGAGTGGTTTGGGCTGAAATCGGAGGATGACGAAGACTCGGCCGAGATGATCGACTCCAGCAACGAGGGAGAAGATGTGGAGGACGGGGAAGGTGAAGATGATGCGCCAGAGGTCGGAGCGGACGGCCAGCCTCAGCTTGACCGTGCCTCGAACAACGAGCCGTGCTCGAGTGCACCGACTGCTGCTGGAGGCGACCAAGCAGAGACTGACCAGCCGTCCACTCCACCAACCGGCACTACCGACTCCGCCAACCAGCCAGACCCCTCTGCTGCTCCCTAGGCCGCCGACTTATCTTTATTTTCCTTGTTTTATTAGTCTCGACAAACTTTGTTAAATTTGCACAATTCCACCCACGGGGTGTATCTCAAACTCTGTTGAATGCTAGCCAAGGGCCTTTTGACATGTAAATATGCTTTCTCAGAAGTTGTGCTTTTGCCGAGTTCTGACTTTTCTTGCTTTCTGCTCCTTGGACTTTTTCCTTTGCCGCCCTCCCTTGGCCTTTTTCCTTTGCCGCCCTCCCTTGGCTTCCGTCTTGCCAGCCAAACAGCCGCACTACGGACTGTGGCTTGGTCAAGTACTTAACTGCTTTCGGGAGGGCAACTACTTAGCTGACTAGAGCGTTAGCAAGTTAAGTAGAGGCCGGCCGGCCGGCTGTTTCAGTAGCCGGTCAAAGATGTAGGAAGCCGGCCTGAACTATTTGCATGCTTAGGGTCCTTAGCCATTTTTCATGTGGACACCCTTTCCTGCCTGTAACTCCTGCCCACCGGACAGTCGCTCTACGAGCTGCGGCTTCTAGCAGGAGAAGGCTTAGGTGCCAACACACTACTTGTCCGATTGCAGGAAGCTCCACATAGTACAAGGCGGCGAGCCCCCGGGCTGACTGGTCGAACCCGGTGCCAGGCGGAATAATGAAATAACACATTCATAGGCATAACACTTATCATATAGAAAAGAGGGTAGCCCTCGAGCTCTTCTCGGGGGACTCGGAGTCTTCGCACTTAATACAAAAGATAGCGTGGTGCATACTGCATCAACTATAAAAATCTTCAAAGGAGGTTTACATTCCACGACCGCTCTGTCTCTTTGCCGGAGTCGTCTCTCTTGCGTGCTCTGGGCTTCTGAGCATCGATCAGGTAGTAGGAGTCGTTGCCCAAAACTTTGCTAATGATGAATGGGCCTTCCTAAGGTGCCGAGAGCTTGTGCTGGCCGGCGGTTCACTGGATCAGCTAGAGCACAAGGTCTCCCTCTTGGAAAGATCTTGGCTTGACCTTTTGGTTGTAGTACCGGTGTAGACTCTGCTGGTAGATGGTGGACCGGCTGAGTGCCAACAGCCGACCCTCTTCCAGTAGATCGACGCCGTCTTCAAGTGCTTCTTTGGCCTCCTCCTTGATACGTCTCCAACGCATCTATAATTTTTGATTGCTCCATGCTATTATATTATCTATTTTGGATGTCAATGGGATTTATTTTACACTTCTATATCATTTTTGGGACTAACCTACTAACCGGAGGCCCAGCCCAAATTGTTGTTTTTTTTGCCTATTTTAGGCTTTCGAAGAAAAGGAATATCAAACGGAGTCCAAACGGTATGAAACCTTCGGGAACGTGATTTTCTCAACAAACGTGATCTAGGAGACTTGGAGTGGGCATCAAGAAACAATGGAGGAAGCCACGAGGCAAGGGGCGCGCCCTCCACCCTCGTGGGCCCTTCGTTGCTCCACCGACGTACTTCTTCCTCCTATATACATCCACGTACCCCCAAACATCCAGGAGCACCACGAAAACCTAATTCCACTGCCGCAACCTCCTATACTCGAGAGATCCCATCTCAGGGCCTTTTCCGGAGCTCCGCCGGAGGGGGCATTAATCATGGAAGGCCTCTACATCAACTCCATGGCCTCTCCGGTGATGTGTGACTAGTTTACTTCAGACCTACAGGTCCATAGTTATTAGCTAGATGGCTTCTTCTCTCTCTTTGGATCTCAATACAAAGTTCTCCACGATCTTCTTGGAGATCTATTCGATGTAATCTTCTTTTGCAGTGTGTTTGTCGAGATCCGATGAATTGTTGGTTTATGATCCAGTTTATCTATGAACAATATTTGATTCTCCTCTGAATTCTTTTATGTATGATTGGTTTATCTTTGCAAGTCTCCTCGAATTATCAGTTTGGTTTGGCTTACTAGATTGATCTTTCTTGCAATGGGATAAGTGCTTAGCTTTGGGTTCAATCTTGCGGTGCTCGATCCCAGTGATAGAAAGGGAACCGACACGTATTGTATTATTGCCATCGAGGATAAAAAGATGGGGTTTATATCATATTGCATGAGTTTATCCCTCTACATCATGTCATCTTCCTTAAAGCATTACTCTTTTCTTATGAACTTAATACTCTAGATGCATGCTCGATAGCGGTCGATGTGTGGAGTAATAGTAGTAGATGCAGAATCATTTCGGTCTACTTGTCGTGGACGTGATGCCTATATACATGATCATACCTATATATTCTCATAACTATGCTCAATTCTATCAATTGCTCGACAATAATTCGTTTACCCACCGTAATACTTATGCTCTTGAGAGAAGCCACTAGTGAAACCTATGCCCCCCAGCTCTATCTTCCATCATATTAATCTTCCAACACTTAGTTATTTCCTTTGCCGTTTATTTTACTTTGCATCTTTATTTCTCTTTATCGTAAAAATACCAAAAATATTATCTTATCATATCTATTAGTTCTCACTCTCGTAAGTGACCGTGAATGGCTTGACAACCCCTTTATCGCATCGGTTGCGAGGTTCTTATTTGTTTGTGTAGGTGCATGGGACTTGAGCATGATCTCCTACTGGATTTATACCTTGGTTCTCAAAAACTGAGGGAAATACTTACGCTACTTTGCTGCATCACCCTTTCCTCTTCAAGGGAAAACCAATGCAGTGCTCAAGAGGGAGCAAGAAGGATTTCCGGCGCCATTGCCGGGGGGATTCGCGCCAAGTCAAGTCAAGATGTGACTCCCAACAACTAGTCATTTCTGGTGCCATTACCAAGTCAAAACATACCAAGTACCCATCACAAACTCTTATCCCTCGCATTACATTATTTGCCATTTGCCTCTCATTTTCCTCTCCCCAGTTCACCCTTGTCGTTTTATTCGCCCTCTCTCTCCGTTCCTCTTCTCTTTCCCTATTTGCCTCTTTTACCCATTTCTTGTTTGCTTGTGTGTTGGATTGCCTGCTTGTCATGATGACTCTACCTAGATTTGGTGATCTTCACCTTAAAAGGTTAGAAGAGATCGAAAGCAATATTAGGAGTTTTATGGCTTTGCAATTTGAGCATAATAATTTCTTTAGGAACGACCTGAAGGAACAAAAAATCTTTATGGGTTATATGAATAAAGAGCTCTATGATATGTCCGAAGAATTTTATGGTTTGAAATCTCATATTGCTCATCTCAAAAAATTAATTGCTGAAGTTTCGGATAAGCAGGCCACCTTAGTTAATAAGATGGCCGCTAAGCCGGATTTTTTTATGAAAATAAAGATGAAGATCTAAAAGTTATTGATGTGTCTCCTATTAAGTCTTTGTTTTTCAATATGAATCTTGATAATGATGGGATTGAAAATGAGCCACCTTTACCTACAAGGCGTTCCAAAAATTCAGAGTTTTTAGATCTTGATGCAAAAATTGTTAAAAGTGGGATTGAAGAGGTTAAAACTTTAAATATCAATGAACCCACTGTTTTGTATTTCAAGGAAGTTAATTATGATAATTGCTCTTTAATAGATTGTATTTCCTTGTTGCAATCCGTGCTAAATTCTCCTCATTCTTATAGTCAAAATAAAGCTTTTACTAAACATATCGTTGATGCTTTGATGCAATCTTATGAAGAAAAACTTGAGTTGGAAGTTTCTATCCCTAGAAAACTTTATGATGAGTGGGAAACTACAATAAAAAGAAAAATTAAAGATCATGAGTGCTATGCTTTGTGTGATTTGGGTGCTAGTGTTTCCACGATTCCAAAAACTTTGTGTGATTTGCTAGGTTTTCGTGATTTTGATGACTGGTCTTTAAACTAGCACCTTGCAGATTCCACTATTAAGAAACCTATGGGAAGAATTAATGATGTTCTTATTGTTTCAAATAGGAACTATGTGCCCATAGATTTCATTGTTCTTGATATAGATTGCAATCCTTCATGTCCTATTATTCTTGGTAGACCTTTCCTTAGAACGATTGGTGCAATTATTGATATGAAGGAAGGGAATATTATATTCCAATTTCCGTTAAGGAAAGGCATGGAACACTTCCCTAGAAAGAAAATTAAATTACCATATGAATCTATTATGAGATCCACTTATGGATTGCCTACCAAAGATGGCAATACCTAGATCTATCTTCGCTTTTATGCCTAGCTAAGGGCATTAAACGATAGCGCTTGTTGGGAGGCAACCCAACTTTATTTTTATTCCTTGATTTTTGATCCTGTTTAGTAATAAATAATTTATCTAGCCTCTTTTTTTGTGTTTTTTGTGCTTAATTAGTGTTTGTGCCAAGTAGAACCGTTGGGAAGACTTGGGGAAAGTCTTTTTGATCTTGCTGTAAAAAACAGAAAGTTTAGCGCTCACGAGAATCGCTGCCATTTTTATTTGGAATGTGATATTTAGTTAATTCTTTTTGCAGATGATTAATACATAAATTCCTAACGTCTATAATTTATTTTAGAATTTTTTGGGTACCATAAGTTGCGTTAGCTACAGATTACTACAGACTGTTCTGTTTTTGATAGATTCTGTTTTTCGTGTGTTGTTTGCTTATTTTGATGAATCTATGGCTAGTAAAAGAGTTTATAAACCATAGATAAGTTAGAATACAGTAGGTTTAACACCAATATAAATAAAGAATGAGTTCATTACAGTACCTTGAAGTGGTGTTTTGTTTTCTTTCGCTAACGGAGCTCACGAGATTTTCTATTTTGAGTTTTGTGTTGTGAAGTTTTGAAGTTTTGGGTAAAGATTTGATGGATTATGGAACAAAGAGTGGAAAGAGCCTAATATTGGGGATGCACATGGCACCCCAAGGTAAAATTCAATGACACCAAAAAGCCTAAGCTTGGGGATGCCCCGAAAGGCATCCCCTCTTTCGTCTTCGTCTATCGGTAACTTTACTTGGAGCTATATTTTTATTCACCACATGATATGTGTTTTGCTTGGAGCGTATTGTATGATTTGAGTCTTTGATTTTTAGTTTACCACAATCATCATTGCTGTACACACCTTTTGAGAGAGGCTCACATGATTTGAAATTTATTAGAATACCCTATGTGCTTCACTTATACCTTTCGAGCTATATAGTTTTTGCTCTAGTGCTTCACTTATATCTTTTAGAGCACGGTGGTGGATTTGTTTTATAGAAACTATTGTTCTATCATGCTTCACTTATATCATTTGGAGAGTCCTTTAGAAAAACATGGAAATTTTCTATAATATAAAAAATTTGATAGAAGTGCATTGAATACTATGAGAAGTTTGATACTTGATAATTGTTTTGAGATATAGAGATGGTGATATTAGAGTCATGCTAGTTGAGTAGTTGTGAATTTGAGAAATACTTGTGTTGAAGTTTGCGACTCCCATAGCAAGCACGTATGGTGAACCATTATGTAATGAAGTCGGAGCATGATTTATTTATATATTGTCTTCCTTATGAGTGGCGGTCGGGGATGAGCGATGGTCTTTTCCTACCAATCTACCCCCTAGGAGCATGCGCGTAATACTTTGTTTCGATAACTAATAGATTTTTGCAATAAGTATGTGAGTTCTTTATGACTAATGTTGAGTCCATGGATTATACGCAGTCTCACCCTTCCACCATTGATAGCCTCTCTAGTATCGCGCAAATTTCGCCGGTACCATAAACCCACCATATACCTTCCTCAAAACAGCCCACCATACCTACCTATTATGGCATTTCCATAGCCATTCCGAGATATACTGCCATGCAACTTTCCACCATTCCGTTATTATGACACGCTTAATCATTGACATATTGCTTGCATAATCATGTAGTTGACATTGTATTCGTGGAAAAGCCACAATTCATAATTCTTCATACATGTCACTCATGCATCATTGCACAACCCGGTACACCGCCGGAGGCATTCACATAGAGTCATATTTTGTACTAATTCTTCAGTTGTAAGTAAATAAAGTGTGATGATCATCATTATTAGAGCATTGTCCCAAGTGAGGAAAGGATGATGAAGACTATGAATCCCCCACAAGTCGGGATGAGACTCCAGACGAAAAAAAGAAAAGAGGCCAAAAAAGAAGGCCCAAATAAAAAATGAGAGAAAAGAGAGAAGGGACAATGCTACTATCCTTTTTCCACACTTGAGCTTCAAAGTAGCACCATGTTCTTCATATAGAGAGTCTCCTATGATACCACTTTCATATACTAGTGGGAATTTTTCATTTTAGAACTTGTCTTGTATATTCCAATGATGGGCTTCCTCAAAATGCCCTAGGTCTTCGTGAGCAAGCAAGTTGGATGCACACCCACTTAGTTTCTTTTGTTGAGCTTTCATATACTTATAGCTCTAGTGCATCTGTTGCATGACAATCCCTACTCACTCACATTGATATCTATTGATGGGCATCTCCATAGCCCATTGATACGCCTAGTTGATGTGAGACTATCTTCTCCTTTTTGTCTTCTCCACAACCCCCATTCTATTCCACACATAGTGATATATCCATGGCTCATGCTCATATATTGCGTGAAGATTGAAAAAGTTTGAGAACATCAAAAGTATGAAACAATTGCTTGTCTTGTCATCGGGGTTGTGCATGATTTAAATATTTTGTGTGGTGAAGATGGAGCATAGCCAGACTATATGATTTTTTAGGGATAAGTTTCTTTGGCCATGTTATTTTGAGAAGACATAATTGCTCAGTTAGTATGCTTGAAGTATTATTATTTTTATGTCAATATTAAACTTTTATCTTGAATCTTTCGGATCTGAACATTCATGCCACAATAAAGAAAAATTACATTGAGAAATATGTTAGAAAGCATTCCACATCAAAATTCTTCTTTTATCATTTACCTACTCGAGGACGAGCAGGAATTAAGCTTGGGGATGCTTGAGACGTCTCCAACATATCTATAATTTTTGATTGCCCCATGCTATTATATTATCTATTTTTGGATGTCAATGGGCTTTATTTTACACTTTTATATCACTTTTGGGACTAACCTACTAACCGGAGGCCCAACCCAAATTGTTGTTTTTTTGCCTATTTTAGGGTTTCGAAGAAAAGGAATATAAAACGGAGTCCAAATGGAATGAAACCTTCGGGGACGTGATTTTCTCAACAAACGTGATCCAGGAGACTTGGAGTGGGCGTCAAAAAACAAGGGAGGAAGCCACGAGGCAGGGGGCGCGCCTACCCCCCTGGGCGCGTCCTCCACCCTTGTGGGCCCTCCGTTGCTCCACCGACGTACTTCTTCCTCCTATATATATATCCACGTACCCCCCCAAACATGCAGGAGCACCACGAAAAGCTAATTCCCCCGCCGCAACCTTCTGTACCTGAGAGATCCCATCTCGGGGCCTTTTCTGGAGCTCCGCCAAAGGGGGAATTGATCACGGAGAGCCTCTACATCAACTCCATGGCCTCTCCGGTGATGTGTGAGTAGCTTACTTCATACCTACGGGTCCATAGTTATTAGCTAGATGGATTCTTCTCTCTCTTTGTATATCAATAGAAAGTTCTCCTCGATCTTCTTGGAGATCTATTCGATGTAATCTTCTTTTGTGGTGTGTTTGTCGAGATCCGATGAATTGTGGGTTTATGATCTAGTTTATCTATGAACAATATTTGATTCTCCTCTGAATTCTTTTATGTATGATTGGTTCATCTTTGCAAGTCTCTTCGAATTATCAGTTTGGTTTGGCGTACTAGATTGATCTTTCTTGCAATGGGAGAAGTGCTTAGCTTTGGGTTCAATCTTGCGGTGCTCGATCCCAGTGAAAGAAAGGGAACCAACACGTATTGTATTGTTGCCATCGAGGATAAAAAGATGGTGTTTATATCATATTGCATGAGTTTATCCCTCTACATCATGTCATCTTCCTTAAAGCATTACTCTGTTCTTATGAACTTAATACTCTAGATGCATGCTAGATAGCGGTCGATGTGTGGAGTAATAGTAGTAGATGCAGAATCATTTCGGTCAACTTGTCGCGGATGTGATGCCTATATACATGATCATACCTAGATATTCTCATAACTATGCTCAATTCTATCAATTGCTCGATAGTAATTCGTTTACCCACCGTAATACTTATGCTCTTGAGAGAAGCCGCTAGTGAAACCTATGGCCCTCGGGTCTATCTTCCATCATATTAATCTTCCAACTCTTAGTTATTTCCTTTGTTGTTTATTTTACTTTGCATCTTTATTTCTCTTTATCATAAAAATACCAAAAATATTATCTTATCATATCTATTAGATCTCACTCTCAGAAGTGACCGTGAAGGGCTTGACAACCCCTTTATCGCATTGGTTGCGAGGTTCTTATTTGTTTGTGTAGGTGCGTGGGACTTGAGCGTGATCTCCTACTGGATTTATACCTTGGTTCTCAAAAACTAAGGGAAATACTTACGCTACTTTGCTGCATCACCTTTCCTCTTCCAGGGAAAACCAACGCAGTGCTCAAGAGGTAGCACTCCTCAGTGTACATGGTGACGCAAGGTGAGTCGAACTCAATGTCGGTTGGGATGACGGCCTCGACACCGTAGACGAGTGATACGTCTCCAACGTATCTATAATTTTTGATTGCTCCATGCTATTATATTATCTGTTTTGGATGTTAATGGGATTTATTTTACACTTTTATATCATTTTTGGGACTAACCTATTAAACGGAGGCCCAACCCAAATTGTTGTTTTTTTTGCCTATTTTAGTGTTTTGCAGAAAAGGAATATCAAACAAAGTCCAAACGGAATAAAACCTTCAGGAACGTGATTTTCTCAACAAATGTGATCCAGGAGACTTGGAGTGGGCATCAAGAAACAATCGAGGAGGCCACGAGGCAAGGTGGCACGCCTACCCCCCTAGGAGCCCCCTCCACCCTCGTGGGCCCCTCGTTGCTCCACCGACCTACTTCTTCCTCCAGAGCTCCGCCGGAGGGGGCATTGATCACGGAGAGCCTATACATCAACTCCATGGTCTCTCCGGTGATGTGTGAGTAGTTTACTTCAGACCTTCGGGTCCATAGGTAGTAGCTAGATGGCTTCTTCTCTCTCTTTTGATCTCAATACAAATTTCTCCTCGATTCTCTTGGAGATCTATTTGATGTAATCTTCTTTTGCGGTGTGTTTGTCGAGATTCGATGAATTGTGGGTTTATGATCTAGATTATCTATGAACAATATTTGATTCTTCTCTGAATTCTTTTATGTATGATTGGTTTATCTTTGCAAGTCTCTTTGAATTATCAATTTGGTTTGGCCTACTAGATTGATCTTTCTTGCAATGGGAGAAGTGCTTAGCTTTGGGTTCAATCTTGCGGTGCTCGATCCCAGTGATAGTAGGGAAACGACACATATTGTATTGTTGCCATCGAGGAAAAAAATATGGGGTTTATATCATATTGCATGAGTTTATCCCTCTACATCATGTCATCTTGCTTAAGGCGTTACTCTGTTCTTATGAACTTAATACTCTAGATGCATGCTGGATAGCGGTCGATGTGTGGAGTAATAGTATTAGATGCAGGCAGGAGTCATTCTACTTGTCACGGACGTGATGCCTATATACATGATCATGCCTAGATATTCTCATAATTATTTGCTTTTCTATCAATTGATCGACATTAATTTGTTCACCACCGTAATACTTATGCTATCTTGAGAGAAGCCACTAGTGAAACCTATGGCCCTCGGGTCTGTTTTCCATCATACAAGTTTCCAATCTATTTTACTTTGCAATCTTTAATTTTCAATCTATATCATAAAAATACCAAAAATATTTATCTTACTATTATTATCTCTATCAGATCTCACCCTTGCAAGTGGCCGTGAAGGGATTGACAACCCCTTTATCGCGTTGTTTGTGAGGTTCTTATTTGTTTGTGTAGGTATGAGGTGACTCGCGCATGGTCTCCCACTAGATTGATACCTTGGTTCTCAAAAACTGAGGGAAATACTTACGCTACTTTATTGCATCACCCTTTCCTCTTCAAGGGAAAACCAACGCAGTGCTCAAGAGGTAGCAAGAAGGATTACTGGCGCCGTTGCTGTGGAGATATACGCCAAGTCAAGACATACCAAGTACCCATCACAACACTTATCCTTCACATTACATTATTTGCCATTTGCCTCTCGTTTTCCTCTCCCCCACTTCACCCTTGCTGTTTTATTCGCCCTCTTTTCCTTTCGCCCTCTCTTGCTGTTCGCCTCTTTTCTGCTTGCTTCGTCATTATGGCTAGTCCTTTATCTACTCATTTGTCTCACGAGTTTGAGGTTCTTCACTTCAAACAAAGACAATGAGAAAACTTAAAAGATGCTTGGTTTAGGATGATGGAATCTTATTGTTGGGGATCAATCTATGGAGAGACTAGCAACGAGAGAGACTAGATTGAAATCTTATTGTTGGGGATGATGTAATCTTCATACCCTTGAAGATCGCGATGCGGAAGCCTTAAAAGAATGCGGTTGGAGGAGTCGTACACGCATCGATCCAGATCGCGGTCGATTCCGATCTAAGCGCCGAACAATGGCGCCTCCGCGTTCAACACACGTGCACCCCGGGGACGTCTCCCGCGCCTTGATCCATCAAGGAGGAGGGAGAGGTTGGGGAAGACAACTCCAACAGCAGCATGATGGCGCGGTGGTATTGGAGAAGCATGGTTTCCAGCAGGGCTTCGCCAAGCATTACGGAGGATGAGGATGTGGAGAGGTAGGGCTGCACCGAGGGAGAGAAAGACTCGTGTCTTTGGCAGCCCCAAAACCCCCACTATATATAGGAGAACGGGAGGTGGCTGCGCCCCCTCTAGGGTTCCCACCCTAGGGGGTGTCGCAGCCCTAGATGGGACTGGAGGGGGCGGCCAAGAGGGGGAGAGAGGGGGCGCGCCCTAGGGTGGGCCTTTAGGCCCATCTGCGCCTAGGGTTTCCCCCTCCTCCTCCTAGCTATGCCTTGGGCCTTGGTGGGAGGCGCACCAGCCCACTCAGGGGCTGGTCCCTTCCCACTCTTGGCCCATGCACGCCTCCGGGGCAGGTGGCCCCTCCCGGTGGACCCCCGAAACCCTTCCAGTGGTCCCGGTACATTACCGGTGATGCCCGAGACACTTCCGGTGACCAAAACCTCACTTGCTATATATTATTCTTTACCTCCGGACCATTCCGGAACTCCTCGTGACGTCTGGGATCTCATCCGAGACTCCGAACAACATTTGGTAACCACGTACAAACTTTTCCAATAACCCTAGCGTCATCGAACCTTAAGTGTGTAGACCCTACGGGTTCGGGAGGCATGTAGACATGACCGAGACATCTCTCCGGCCAATAACCAACAACGAGATCTGGATACCCATGTTGGCTCCCACATGTTCCACGATGATGTCATCGGATGAACCACGACGTCGGGGATTCTATCCCGTATACAATTCCCTTTGTCAATCGGTACGTTACTTGACCGAGATTCGATCGTCGGTATCCCAATACCTCGTTCAATCTCGTTACTGGCAAGTCACTTTACTCGTTTTGTAATGCATGATCCCGTGACTAACTGCTTAGACACATTGAGCTCATTATGATGATGCATCACCGAGTGGGCCCAGAGATACCTCTCCGTCATACGTAGTGACAAAACCCAGTCTCGATTCGTGCCAACCCAACAGACACTTTCGGAGATACCCATAGTGCACCTTTATAGCCACCCAGTTACATTGTGACGTTTGGCACACCCAAAGCATTCCTACAGTATCCGGGAGTTGCACAATCTCATGGTCTAAGGAAAAGATACTTGACATTAGAAAAGCTTCAGCAGACGAACTACACGATCTTGTGCTATGCTTAGGATTGGGTCTTGTCCATCACATCATTCTCCTAATGATGTGATCCCGTTATCAATGACGTCCAATGTCCATGGTCAGGAAACCGTAACCATTTATTGATCAATGAGCTAGTCAACTAGAGGCTCACTAGGGACATGTTGTGGTCTATGTATTCACACATGTATTACGATTTACGGGTTAATACAATTATAGCATGAACAATAGATAATTATCATGAACAAGGAAATATAATAATAACCATTTTATTATTGCCTCCAGGGCATATTTCCAACAATCTCACACTTGCACTAGAGTCAATAATCTAGTTCACATCGTTATGTGATTAACACTCATAGTTCACATCACCATGTGACTAACACCAGAAGAGTTTACTAGAGTCAATAATCTAGTTCATATCACCATGTGATTAACACTCAATGAGTTCTAGGGTTTGATCATGTTATGCTTATGAGAGAAGTGTCAGCCAACGGGTCTGGAACATTCAGATATGTGTGTTCTTTGCAAATCTCGATTTCATATTGTAGATGTTGCTACTATGCTCCACTTGGAGCTATTCCATATGGTTTCTCCACTATATGTATCCGGTTTGCTACTCAGAGTCATCCGGATAGGTGTTAAAGCTTGCATCGACGTAACCCTTCACGCTGAACTCTTTATCACCTCCATAACCGAGAAACATTTCCTTATTCCTAAGGACAATTTTGACCGATGTCCAATCATCCACTCCTGGATCACTCTTGAACCCCCTTGCCAGACATGTGGCAAGGCACATCGCGGTACACAGCATGGCATATCGTATACAGCCTATGGCTAAGGCATAGGGGACGACTTTCGTCCTTTCTCTTTCTTCTACTGTGGTCGAGCATCAAGTCTCAACTTCACACCTTACAACTCAGGCAAGAACTCCTTCTTTGACTGATCCATCTTGAACTCCTTCAAGATCATGTCAAGGTATGTGCTCTGTGAAAGTCTTATCAGGCGTCTTGATCTATCTCTATAGATCTTGATACCCAACATGTAAGCAGTTTTACACAGGTCTTCCTTTGAAAAACTCCATTCAAACAACCCTTTATGCTTTCTATAAATTCTACATCATTTCCGATCAACAATATGTCATCCATATATACCTATTAGAAATGTTGTAGTGCTCCCACTCACTTTCTTGCAAACTCTGTATAAACCCAAATGCTTTGATCACCTCATCAAAGCGTATGTTCCAACTCTGAGGTTCTTGCTCCAGTCCATAGAAGGATCGCTGGAGTTTGCATACCTTTTAGCATCCTTAGGATGACAAAACCTTTATGGTTGTATCACATACAACCTTTCCTCACAGAAACCATCAAGGAAACTTTGTTTTGAAATCCATCTGCCAGATTTCATAAATGAAAATGCAGCAACTGCTAACATGATTCTAACAGACTTTAGCATCACTATGATTGAGAAAGTCTCATCACAGTCAACTCTTTGAAGTTGTCGGAAACATCTTTGAGACAAGTCGAGCTTCATAAATGGTGACAATACCATTAGTGTATGTCTTCTTCTTAAAGATCCATTTATTCTCAATGGCTTCCTGATCCACAGGCAAGTCCACCAAACTCCATACTTTGTTCTCATACATGGATCCTATCTCAGATTTCATGGCTTACAACCATTTGTTGGAATCCAGGCCCACCATCGCTTCTTCATAGCTCATAGGTTCATCGTTGTCCAACAAGATGACCTTTAAGACAGGGTTACCACTGATAAGTTGTACACACCCTTGTCGACCTAAGAGGTTCAATAGTAATTTGATCTGAAGCTTCATGATCATCATCATTTAGCTTTCTCTTCAACTGACGTAGTTGCCACAGAAACATCTTTCTGTGCTGCGCTACTCTCTGGTTGACGTGAAGGTTCAACAACTTCATCAAGTTCTATCTTCCTCCCACTCAAATCTTTCGAGAGAAACTCTTTCTCGAGAAAGGACATGTTCTTAGCGACAAGCACTTTTCCCTCAGATCTGAGATAGAAGGTATACCCAATCGTCTTGTTTGGGTATTCTATGAAGATACAATTTTCCGCTTTGGGTTCGAGCTTTTCTGACCGAAGCCTATCGACATAAGCATTGTAGCCCCAAACCTTAAGAAACAACAACTTTGGTTTCTTGCCAAACCATAGTTCATACGGTGTCGTCTCCACAGACTTAGATGGTGCCCTATTTAAAGTGAATGTAATTGTCTTTAATGCATAACCCCCAAAAATAGCGGTAGATTGGTAAGAGACATCATACACCATATCCAATATGGTTCGATTACGACGTCCGGACACACCATCATGCTATGGTGTTCCATGCAGCGTCAACTATGAAACGATTCCACCTTGTCTTTAGTGATTGCCAAACTCATAACTCCGACACTTTCCCTTTGATCCGATCGAAGGAACTTGATCTTCTTGTTACGATGATTCTCAACTTCACTCTGAAATTGCTTGAACTTTTCAAACATTTTAGACTTATGCTTCATTAAGTAAATATAACTATATCTACTTAATTCATCGGTGAAGGTGAGAAAATAATGATATCCACCGCGCGCGTGAACACTCATCGGACCGCACACATCAGCATGTATGATTTCCATCAAGTCACTTGCCTGTTCCATTGTTCCAAAGAACGGGGTTTTAGTCATCTTGCCAAAGAGGCATGGTTCGCATGTGTCAAGTGATTCAAAATCAAGTGACTTCAAAAGTCCATTAGCATGGAGGTTCTTTCAAGCTCTTTACACCAACATGACCTAAGCGGCAATGCCATGATACGTCTCCAACGTATCTATAACTTTTTATTGCTCCATGCTATATTATCTTCTGTTTTGGACATTATTGGGCTTTATCATTCACTTTTATATTATTTTTGGGACTAACCTATTAACCGGAGGCCCAGCCCAGAATTGCTGTTTTTTTGCCTATTTTAGGGTTTCGAAGAAAAGGAATATCAAACGGAGTCCAAACGGAATGAAACCTTCAGGAACGTGATTTTCGGAACGAACATGATTCAGGAGACTTGGACCCTACGTCAAGCGACCAACAGGGAAGCCACGAGGTAGGGGGCGCGCCTACCCCCCACGCACGCCCTCCACCCTCGTGGGCCCCTTGCTGCTCCACCGACGTACTCCTTCCTCCTATATATACCTACGTACCCCCAAACGATCAGATACGGAGCCAAAACCCAAATTCCACCGCCGTAACTTTTTGTATCCATGAGATCCCATCTTGGGGCCTGTTCCAGAGCTCCGCTGGAGGGGGCATCGATCATGGAGGGCTTCTACATCAACACCCTAGCCCTTCCGATGAAGTGTGAGTAGTTTACCTCGGACCTTCGGGTCCATGGTTATTATCTAGATGGCTTCTTCTCTCTTTTTGGATCTCAATACAATGTTCTCCCCCTCTCTCGTGGAGATCTATTCAATGTAATCTTCTTTTGTGGTGTGTTTGTTGAGACCGATGAATTGTGGGTTTATGATCAAGTTTATCTATGAACAATATTTGAATCTTCTCTGAATTCTTTTATGTATGATTGGTTATATTTGCAAGTCTCTTCGAATTATCAGTTTGGTTTGGCCTACTAGATTGATCTTTCTTGCAATGGGAGAAGTGCTTAGCTTTGGGTTCAATCTTGCGGTGTCCTTTCCCAGTGACAGTAGTGGCAGCAAGGCACGTATTGTATTGTTTCCATCGAGGATAACAATATGGGGTTTTTATCATATTGCATGAATTTATCCCTCTACATCATATCATCTCGCTTAAAGCGTTACTCTGTTCTCTTGAACTTACTACTCTAGATGCATGCTGGATAGCGCTCGATGTGTGGAGTAATAGTAGTAGATGCAGGCAGGAGTCGGTCTACTTGTCTCGGACGTGATGCCTATATACATGATCATACCTAGATATTCTCATAACTATGCTCAATTCTATCAATTGCTCAACAGTAATTTGTTCACCCACCGTAAAATACTTATGCTCTTGAGAGAAGCTACTAGTGAAACCTATGGCCCCCGCGTCTATCTTCCATCATATTAATCTTCCAACACTTCGTTATTTTCATTGCCTTTTATTATACTTTGCATCTTTATCATAAAAATACCCAAAATATTATCTTATCATATCTATCTGATCTCACTCTCGCAAGTGACCGTGTAGGGATTGAGAACCCTTATCGCATTGGTTGCAAGGATTTATTTGTTTTGTGTAGGTGCGAGGGACTGGCGCGTAGCCTCCTACTGGATTGATACCTTGGTTCTCAAAAACGGAGGGAAATACTAACGCTACTTTGATGCATCACCCTTTCCTCTTCAAGGGAAAACCAATGCAGTGCTCAAGAGGTAGCATGCCACATGAAAGTGGTACTATCATTATCAACTCTACATCTTTGGCATCAATGTTATGAACATGTGTATAACTACGACCGGGATTCAATAAACCATTCACATTGGGTGCATGACCATAGAAGGTATTATTCATGTAAACAGAATAACCATTATTCTCTGACTTAAATGAATAACCGTATTGCAATAAACATGATCTAGTCATGTTCAGTCTCAACGCAGGCACCAATGCAAACAACATTTATCTTGGTTCAACACTAATCCCGAAGGTAGAGGGAGTGTGCAATGGTGATCACATCAACCTTGGAAACACTTCCAACACACATTGTCACCTCGCCCTTAGCTAGTTTCCGTTAATTCCGTAGCTTTTGTATCGAGTTACCAATATTAGCAACTGAACCGGTATCTAATACCCAGGTGCTACTAGGAGTACTAGTAAGGTACACATATCTCAAATATACTTTTGTTGAAGTTGACAGCCTTCTTATCTACCAAGTATTTGAGGCAGTTCCGCAACCAGTGACCGTTCCCCTAATAGAAGCACTTTGTCTCGCGTTTGGGTTCTTGGGTTTCTTCACTGGAGCGGCAACTGGCTTGCCATTCAAGAAGTTTCCCTTCTTGCCCTTGCCCTTCTTTGAAACTAGTGCTCTTGTTAACCATCAACACTTGATGCTCCTTCTTGATTTCTACCTTTACGGCCTTAAGCACGACGAACAACTCTGGGATTAACTTCCCTTGCATGTTATAGTTCATCACGAAACTCTAGTAGCTTGGTGATAGCGACTGGAGAACTTTCGTCAATCACTCTCTTATCTGGAAGATTAACTCCCACTTGATTCAAGTGATTGAAGTACCCAGACATTCTGAGCACATGCTCACTGGCTGAGCTATTCTCCTCCATCTTGTAGGAAAAGATATTGTCAGTGGTCTCAAACCTCTCAACACGGGCATGAGCTTGAAATACCAAATTTAGCTCTTCGAACATCTCATATGTTCTATGGCATTGAAAACGCTTTTGGAGCCCCGACTCTAAGCCATAAAGCATGGCGCACTAAACTATCAGGTAGTCATCAGAACATGTCTACCAGATGTTCACAACATCCACAAACGATGCCAGTGGGGTTGGCACACTGAGCGGTGCATCAAGGACAGAAGCCTTCTGTGTAGCAGTGAGGACAATCCTCAGACTACGGCCCTAGTCCGCACAATTTCTTACAGTATCTTTCAACTTAGTCTTTCTCTAGGAACGTATTAAAACAAAGAGCTAAAGCGCAAGCTGTTAATCCACAACATAATTTACAAAGACAATTTAGACTATGTTCATGATAATTAAGTTCATCTAATCAAATTATTCAATGAACTCCCACTTAGATAGACATCCCTCTAGTCATCTAAGTGATACATGATCCAAATCGACTAGGCCGTGTCCGATCATCACGTGAGACGGACAAGTCATCAACTGTGAACATCTCCATGTTGATCGTATCTACTATACGACTCATGTTCGACCTTTTGGTCTCTCGTGTTCCGAGGCCATGTCTGTACATGCTATGCTCGTCAAGTAAACCTAAGTGTTTTGCATGTGTAAATCTGGCTTACACCCGTTGTATTCGAACATTAGAATCTATCACACCCGATCATCACGTGGTGCTTCGAAACAATGAACCTTTGCAACGGTGCATAGTTAGGGGGGACACTTTCTTGAAATTTTAGTGAGGGGTCATCTTATTTATGCTACCGTCGTTCTAAGCAAATAAGATGTAAACATGACAAACATCACATGCAAATCATAAAGTGACATGATATGGCCAATATCATATTGCGCCTTTGATCTCCATCTTCGAGGCGTGGCATGAACACCATAGTCACCGGCATGACACCATGACCTCCATCATCATGATCTCCATCATCGTGTCTTCATGAAGTTGCCTCGCCAACTATTACTTCTACTACTATGGCTAACGGTTAGCAATAAAGTAAAGTAATTACATGGCGTTTTCATTGACATGCAGGTCATAAATAAATTAAGACAACTCCTATGGCTCCTGCCGGTTGTCATACTCATCGACAAGCAAGTCGTGATTCCTATTACAAGAACATGATCAATCTCATACATCACATATATCATTCATCACATCCTTTTGGCCATATCACATCACATAGCACACCCTACAAAAACAAGTTAGACGTCCTCTAATTGTTGTTGCATGTTTTACGTGGCTACCATGGGTTTCTACCAAGAACGTTTCTTACCTACGCAAAACCACAACGGTGATATGCCAATTTCTATTTACCCTTCATAAGGACCCTCTTCATCGAATCCGATCCGACTAAAGTGGGAGAGACAGACACCCACTAGCCACCTTATGCATCGAGTGCATGTCAGTCAGTGGAACCAGTCTCAGGTAAGAGTACGTGAAAGGTTGGTCCGGGCTGCTTCATCCCACAATGTTGCTGAATCAAGATAAGACTAGTAGCGGTAAGCAAATTGACCAAATCGTCGCCCACAACTACTTTGTGTTCTACTCGTGCATAGAATCTATGCACAGACCTAGCTCATGATGCCACTGTTGGGGATTGTTGCAGAAATTAAAAAAATTCTATGCATCACCAAAATCAATCTATGGAGATACTAGCAACAAGAGAGGGGAGTGTATCTTCATACCCTTGAAGATCGCGACGCGGAAGCGTTACAAGAACGCGGCTGGAGGAATTGTACACGCAGCGATTCAGACCACGGTCGGTTCCGATCTAAGCGCCGAACAACGGCGCCTCTGCGTTCAACACACGTGCAACCTGGTGACGTCTCCCATGCCTTGATCCAGCAAGGATGAGGGAGAGGTTGGGGAAGACAACTCCAGCAGCAGCACAACGGCGTGGTGGTGTTGGAGCAGCGTCGTTTCCAGCAGGGCTTCGCCAAGCACTACGAAGGATGAGGATGTTGAGAGGTAGGGCTGCGCCGAGGGAGAGAAAGACTTGTGTCCTTGGCAGCCCCAAAACCCCCACTATATATAGGAGGAGGGGAGGTGGCTGCACCCCCTCTAGGGTTCCCACCCTAGGGGGTGCCACAGCCCTATATGGGACTGGAGGGGCGACCAAGAGGGGGAGAGAGGGTGGAGCACCCTAGGGTGGGCCTTTAGGCCCATATGCGCCTAGGGTTTCCCCCTCCTCCTCCTAGTTGCGCCTTGGGCCTTGGTGGGAGGTGCACCAGCCCACTCAGGGGCTGGTCCCTTCCCACTCTTGGCCCATGCACGCCTCCGAGGCAGGTGGCCCCTCCCGGTGGACCCCCGAAACCCCTCCGGTGGTCCCGGTACATTACCAGTGATGCCCGAAACACTTCCGGTGACCAAAGCCTCACTTCCTATATATTATTCTTTACCTCTGGACCATTCTGGAACTCCTCGTGACGTACGGGATCTCATCCAGGACTCCAAACAACATTCGGTAACCATGTACAAACTTTCCCTATAACCCTAGCGTCATCGAACCTTAAGTGTGTAGACCCTACGGGTTCGGGAGGCATGTAGACTTGACTGAGACATCTCTCCGGCCAATAACCAACAACGAGATCTGGATACCCATGTTGGCTCCCACATGTTCCACGATGATCTCATCGGATGAACCACGATGTCGGGGATTCAATCAATCCCTTATACAATTCCCTTCGTTAATCGGTGTGTTACTTGCCCGAGATTTGATCGTCGGTATCCCAATACCTCGTTCAATCTCGTTACCGGCAAGTCACTTTACTCGTTTCGTAATCCATGATCTCGTGACTAACTGCTTAGACACAATGAGCTCATTATGATGATGCATCACCGATTGGGCGATACCTCTCCGTCATACGGAGTGATAAATACCAGTCTCGATTCGTGCCAACCCAACAGACACTTTCGGAGATACCCGTAGTGCACCTTTATAGCCACCCAGTTATGTTGTGATGTTTGGCACACCCAAAGCATTCCTACAGTATCCGGCAGTGCACAATCTCATGGTCTAAGGAAAAGATACTTGACATTATAAAAGCTTTAGCAGACAAACTACACGATCTTATGCTATGCTTAGGATTGGGTCTTGTCCATCACATCATTCTCCTAATGATGTGATCCCATTATCAATGACATCCAATGTCCAATATAGTTTCTGCTCTAGTGCTTCACTTATATCTTTGAGAGCACAGCGGTGGTTTTATTTTATAGAAATAATTGATCTCTCATGCTTCACTTATATTATTTTGAGAGTCCTTTAGAACAACATGGAAATTTCCTTTTAGGAATAATGTAAAAACTTTCACAGAAGTGCATTGAATACTATGAGAAGTTTGATACTTGATAATTGTTTTGAGATATGGAGATGGTCATATTAGAGTCATGCTAGTTGAGTAGTTGTAAATTTGAGAAATACTTGTGTTGAAGTTTGTGATTCCCGTAGCATGCACGTATGGTGAACAGTTATGTGACGAAGTCGGAGCATGATTTATTTATTGATTTTCTTCCATGTGAGTGGCGGTCGGGGACGAGCGATTGTCTTTTCCTACCAATCTATCCCCCTAGGAGCATGCGCGTAATACTTTGTTTCAATAACTAATAGATTTTTGCAATAAGTATGTGAGTTGTTTATGACTAATGTTGAGTCCATGGATTATACGCATTCTCACCCTTCCACCATTGCTAGCCTCTCTAGTGTCGCGCAACTTTCGTCGGTACCATAAACCCACCATATACCTTCCTCAAAACAGCCACCATACCTACCTATTATGGCATTTCCATAGCCATTCTGAGATATATTGCCATGCAACTTTCCATTGTTCCGTTATTATGACACGCTTCATCATTGTCATATTGCTTGCATGATCATGTAGTTGACATCGTATTTGTGGCAAAGCCACCGTTCATAATTCCATACATGTCACTCATGCATCATTGCACATCCCGATACACCGCCGGAGGCATTCACATAGAGTCATATTTTGTTCTAAGTATTGAGTTGTAATTCTTGAGTTGTAAGTAAATTAAAGTGTGATGATCATCATTATTAGAGCATTGTGCCAGTGAGGAAAGGATGATGGAGTCTATGATTCCCCCACAAGTCGGGATGAGACTCCGGAAGAAAATAAAGAAAGAAAAAAAGAAGAAAGACCAAAAAGAAAAAGGGAAGGCCAAATAAAAAAATGAGAGAAAAGAGAGAAGGGACAATGTTACTATCCTTTTTCCGCACTTGTGCTTCAAAGTAGCACCTTGATCTTCATGATAGAGAGTCTCCTATGTTATCACTTTTATATACTAGTGGGAATTTTACATTATATAACTTGGCTTGTATAATCCAATGATGGGCTTCCACAAAATTGCCCTAGGTCTTCATGAGCAAGGAAGTTGGATGCACACCCACTTAGTTCTTTTGTTGAGCTTTCATACACTTATAGCTCTAGTGCATCCGTTGCATGGCAATCCCTACTCACTCACATTGATATCTATTGATGGGCATCTCCATAGCCCGTTGATACGCCTAGTTGATGTGAGACTATCTTCTCCTTTTTGTCTTCTCCACAACCCCCATTCTATTCCACACATAGTGATATATCCATGGCTCACGCTCATATATTGCGTGAAGATTGAAAAAGTTTGAGAACATCAAAAGTATGAAACAATTGCTTGGCTTGTCATTGGGGTTGTGCATGATTTAAATATTTTGTGTGGTGAAGATGGAGCATAGCCAGACTATATGATTTTTTTGGGATAAGTTTCTTTGGCCATGTTATTTTGAGAACACATGATTGCTTAGTTAGTATACTTGAAGTATTATCATTTTATGTCAATATTAAACTTTTATCTTGAATATTTCGGATCTGAACATTCATGCCTCAATAAATAAAAATTACATTGAGAAATATGCTAGAAAGCATTTCACATCAAAAATTCCTTTTTATCATTTTCCTACTCGAGGACAAGCAGGAATTAAGCTTGGGGATGCTTGATACGTCTCCAACGTATCTATAAAATTTGATTGCTCCATGCTATTATATTATCTGTTTTGGATGTTGATGGGCTTTATTTTACACTTTTATATCATTTTTGGGACTAACCTATTAACCGGAGGCCCAGCCCAAATTGTTGTTTTTGCCTATTTCAGTGTTTTGCGGAAAAGGAATATCAAACAAAGTCCAAACGGAATGAAACCTTCGGGAACGTGATTTTCTCAACAAACGTGATCCAGGAGACTTGGAGTGGGCGTCAAGAAACAATCGAGGAAGCCACGAGGCAGGGGGCATGCCTACCCCCTGGGTGCGCCCTCCACCCTCATGGGCCCATCGTTGCTCCACCGACCTACTTCTTCCTCCTATATAAGTCCACGTACCCCGCAAACATCTTGGAGCACCATGAAAACCTAATTCCACTGCCGCAACCTTTTGTACCCAAGAGATCCCATCTTGGGGCCTTTTCCGGAGCTTCGCCGGAGGGGGCATTGATCACGGAGGGCCTCTACATTAACTCCATGGCCTCTCCGGTGATGTGTGAGTAGTTTACTTCAGACCTTTGGGTCCATAGCTAGTAGCTAGATGGCTTCTTCTCTCTCTTTGGATCTCAATACAAAGTTCTCCTCGATTCTCTTGGAGATCTATTCGATGTACTCTTCTTTTGCGGTCTGTTTGTCGAGATCCGATGAATTGTGGGTTTATGATCCAGATTATCTATGAACAATATTTGATTGTTCTCTGAATTCTTTTATGTATGATTGGTTTATCTATGCAAGTCTCTTCGAATTATCAGTTTGGTTTGGCCTACTGGATTGATCTTTCTTGCAATGGGAGAAGTGCTTAGCTTTAGGTTCAATCTTTCGGTGCTCGATCCTAGTGACAGTAGGGGAAACGACACATATTGTATTGTTGCCATCGAGGATAAAAAGATGGGCTTTATATCATATTGCATGAGTTTATCCCTCTACATCATGTCATCTTTCTTAAGGCGTTACTCTGTTCTTATGAACTTAATACTCTAGATGCATGCTGGATAGCGGTCGATGTCTGGAGTAATAGTAGTAGATGCAGGCATGAGTCGGTCTACTTGTCACGGACGTGATGCCTATATACATGATCATGTCTAGATATTCTCATAATTATTCGCTTTTCTATCAATTACTCGACAGTATTTTGTTCACCCATTGTAATACTTATGCTATCTTGAGAGAAGCCACTAGTGAAACCTATGGCCTCGGGGTCTATTTTCCATCATACAAGTTTCCAATCTATTTTATTTTGCAATCTTTACTTTCAATCTATATCATAAAAATACCAAAAATATTTATCTTATTATTATTATCTCTATCAGATATCACTCTTGCAAGTGGCCGTGAAGGGATTGACAACCCCTTTATCGCATTGGTTGTGAGGTTCTTATTTGTTTGTGTAGGTACGAGGTGACTCGCGCGTGGTCTCCTACTGGATTGATACCTTGGTTCTCAAAAATTGAGGGAAATACTTACGCTGCTTTACTGCATCACCCTTTCCTCTTTAAGGGGAAACCAACGCAGTGCTCAAGAGGTAGCAATGAGGAAGAAAGGCGTGAAGCCGGTTGACTAGATCCTTGGCATCCTTTGCAATGCTTGACTAGATCCTTGGCATCCTCCAAGGCAGTCGGCCAGAAGAAACCGTGGCGGAAAGCTTTGGCCACGAGTGATCTGGAAGCCGCGTGGTGGCCGCATTTGCCTTGGTGGATATCTTTGAGGATTGCTTGGCCTTTCTCCGGCTCCACGCAGCGCTGGTACACACGAATGACACTACGCCTCACAAGTTCTCTGTTAACAATGGTGTATGCTGCTGCCCGACGTTGCACTTGTCGGGCTAAGATCTCATCAGTCGGCAGCTCTTTGTTCACCAGAAAGTTGAGGATGGGCTGCGCCCATGAAGGTGCTGCTATGTCTTCGACTGCCAGAACTGCAACTTGCACGAGGGCGGTTGGGCAGGGAGGCGGCGGGTTGGAGTCGGCTGCCGCTTCCTGTGTCGATGAAGTCCCCGGGCCGACTGCCGCAGCCCCTGGGCCAGGTTGTTTAGTCCCCGGGCCGGGTGCGACTGCTGTAGTCACCGAGCCGCTTGGTGAAGTCCCCGGGCCGACTGTTGAGGTCCGCGAGCCGGCTGCCGCAGCCCTAGCGTCGGATCCGGTGGCCTCGGGAGGAGCCGGCACAAAGATGGACTTAGATTCTGGAGAGGGCTATCAACGGCTTGAGGAGGCACTGAAGGGAGACACGGGCTAGTATTGCTTGCCGGGTGGAGCTGATTCGTACCAAGGCATCTGCTTGCTCATTGTCGGGTCTTGGCACATGAAGGAACTCGCACCCCTCGAAGTATCCACTAAGTTGCTGGATGAAAAAAATGGTAGCTTGCCATGTTTGCATCCTTGGCGTCCCAGTCACCAGAAGACTGCTGGACCACCAAGTCGGAGTCGCCGTAGCACAGGATCTGGCGGATGCCGATTTCTTTGGCCAACCGGAGGCCATGTATTAATGCTTCATACTCGGCCACATTGTTGGAGGCGGCAAAGTGGATTTGCAACGTGTACTTGAGCTTATCGCCTCTGGGAGAGGTGAGGACGATGTTGGCTCCCAAACCAGTGCACATCTTCGAACCATCAAAATGCATCCGCCAATGGGTGGAGTCCGACGCTGGCGGCAGGTACTGGGTTTCGGCCCAGTCGACGAGGAAGTCGGCCAGTGCTTGGGACTTGATGGCGGTGCAAGGCTGGTAGTAGATGGTGTAGGGGGGCAAATCTATGGCCAATTTGTCCAGTCGACCCGAAGCATCTCGGCTTCCAATGATCTCGGCAAGGGGAGCAGTGCAGACAACAATGATTGGGTGCTCCTGAAAGTATGGCTTCAGCTTCTTGGCGGCGCAATGCACGCCGTAACACATCTTCTGATAGTGGGGGTAGTTCTGCTTGGAGGCGGACAACACTTCACTCAGGTAATACACTGGCCTCCGGACTGGTAATGCCTTGCCGTCTTCCTTGCGCTCCACAACTATGACTGTGCTGACCACCCGGCTGGTGGCGGCGATGTAAAGGTACATTGGCTCTTTAGCAATTGGAGCCGCTAGGATAGGAGGCGTGATCAGCATCTTTTTCAGCTGGAGAAAAGCGTCAACCGCCTTGTCGTTCCACTCGAAATGAGTGGTCTTCTTCATGAGCTGATACAGGGGAAGAGCCTTCTCGCCCATCCGACTGATGAATCGGCTGATGGATGCCAAGTAGCCAGTGAACTTCTAGACGTCTCGCAGTCGGGTGGGCTTCTCCATCCTCTCAATGGCTTTGATCTTCGCAGGGTTGCACTCAATACCGCGTTCTGAGACCAGGAAGCCAAGGAGCTGGCCAGCTGGTACTCCAAACACGCACTTTTGCAGGTTGAGCTTGATTTGAAATCGGCGCAGATTTTCAAATGTTTCCTTGAGATCTTCGAGGAGTGTGTTGTGCTTCTCTGTCTTCACCACGATATCGTCTATGTAGACGTGGGCATTTCTGTCGAGTTGTTTGAGGAGACACTTCTGCATGCAATGCTGAAATGTGGCACCGGCATTTCTCAGGCCGAATGTCATGATCAGGTAGCAGAAGGCTCCAAATGGTGTGATGAAGGCGGTCTTCAGACGGTTTGCCGGGTCCAACTTGATCTGGTGATATCCTGAGTAGGCATCCAAAAAACATAACAGCTCGCATCCGGCTGTGGAGTCTATCACTTGGTCTATCCGTGGCAGAGAAAATGGATCCCTTGGGTAGGCCTTGTTGAGGCTGGTGTAATCAATGCACATGCGCCACTTATTATTCTTCTTTAGTACAAGGACTGGGTTGGCAAGCCATTCTAGGAAGAAATCTTCCATGATGAAGCCGGCTGCCAACAGAAGGGCGATCTCTTCTCCGACGATTCTTCTCTTCTCCGACATGTAGCTTGTGCTCAGCGAAATCCATCGGGACACCCGGCGTGTCTTTGGGAAACTGAGGGAGTCCTGGATTAGGGGGTATCCGGACAGCCGAATTATATCCTTTGGCCGGACTGTTGGACTATGAAGATACAAGATTGAAGACTTCGTCTCGTGTCCTGATGCGACTCTCCTTGGCGTGGAAGGCAAGCTTGGCAATACGGATATGTAGATCTCCTTCCTTGTAACCGACTCTGTGTAACCCTAGCCCCCTCCGGTGTCTATATAAACCGGAGGGTTTAGTCCATAGGACCAACAACAACAATCATACCATAGGCTAGCTTCTAGGGTTTAGCCTCTTCGATCTCGTGGTAGATCAACTCTTGTACTACTCATATTATCAAGAACAATCAAGCAGGATGTAGGGTATTACCTCCATCAAGAGGGCCCGAACCTAGGTAAACATCGTGTCCCCGGCCTCCTGTTACCATCCGCCTTAGACGCACAGTTCGGGACCCCCTACCCGAGAACCGCCGGTTTTGACACTGACATTGGTGCTTTCATTGAGAGTTCCTCTGTGCCGTCATCGTCAGGCTTGATGGATCCTTCGATCATTGATATCAATGCAGTCCAGGGTGAGACTTTTCTCCTTGGACAGATCTTCGTATTCAGCGTCTTCGCACTATGGGCCAACTCGGTTGGACATCTGGAGCAGATCAAGAGTTACGCCCCTGGCCACAAGGTCAGGTTTGGAAGCTTAAACTACACGACCGACATCCATGGAGACTTGATCTTCGATGGATTCGAGCCCCTGCCGAGTGCGCCGCATGGTCACGATGAGCATGATTTAGCTCTACCATCGGACAGTGTTCAGGAGACCGCACCGGCAACCGCTCCGACCCTCAATTTGGAGCCAATTGTGCCATCCATGGACGGGTGGATAGACCCTGCCACAGAGGCCGCATTCTCAGCGGCGATCGAGCCGAGTATCGACCTTACCCTTCACGAGAGCCGTGACGCCAAAATGCCAGATTCTTCCCCGGCCACGGACTCCGAACCGCCTGCGCCCGTGCCTATCGAATCCGACTGGGCGCCGATCATGGAGTTCACCTCTGCGGATATCTTTCACTCGCCCTTCGGCGACATACTGAACTCATTAAGGTCTCTCTCCTTGTTAGGAGAGTCCTGGCCGAACTATGTCCGGCAGGATTGGGATGCGGATGACGAAGAAATTCACCGCCCACCCACCACCCACTTAGTAGCCACTGTCGACAATTTGACCGACATGCTCGACTTTGACTCCGAAGACATCAACGGTATGGACAACGATGCAGGAGACGAACAAGAACCACTGCCCACAGGGCACTAGACAGCCACCTCATCATATGATATATATATATATATATATATATATATATGACGGACACACCCAAAGAAGGCAATGGTGACGGGACAGCGGAGGATGACCCCTCCAAGAAGCAACCCAAGCGCCGACATCAGCGGCGCCGCTCTAAGTCTCGCCAAGGCAGAAGCGATGATACCGGCACAGGAGATAATAGCACTCCGAACAGTGCCGAAGATGACGATAATCCCCTATAGCAAGATTTAGAGCAGGAGGATGGAGAAGCCAGCCCTCCCGAGGGAGCGGCACATGGAGAGGCGGAGGATGATAATTACATGCCTCCCTCCGAAGATGAGGCAAGCCTCGACGATGACGATTTTGTCGTGCCTGAGGATCCCATCGAGCAAGAGCGCTACAAGCGCCGGCTTATAGCTACGGCAAATAGCCTTAAGAAAAAGCAACAGCAGCTTCGAGCTGATCAAGATTTGCTAGCTGATAGATGGACTGAAGTCCTTGCGGCCGAGGAATATGAACTCGAACGCCCCTCCAAGAGTTACCCCAAGCGCAGGTTGCTACCCCGACTGGAGGAGGAAGCATTAAAACCTACATCTCCGGTGTATGACGCGGCTGATCGGCCACCTCGTGGCCGCGACAGAGAGGCATTTCAGCCAAAAGCTCAGCCCGCACCCCGACGCCACTCAAATAAAAATTTCAAGGCACAGGGAAACACGCTAGACCTGCGAGACGTATTGGAGGACAAAGCAAAACACGCAAGATCGATCTACGGATCACGAGGGCGCGCCACTATGCGAGACGATAACCGTCACGCCGGATACAATAAAAGTAAATCCGGTCGGGCCGAACACAGCGGACAAGACACATTTGAGCTGCGTCGCGATATAGCCCAGTACAGAGGCGCCACACACCCCCTATGCTTCACAGACAAAGTAATGGATCAGCAAATCCCAGAGGGTTTCAAACCCGTAAATATTGAATCATACGACGGTACAATAGATCCTGCGGTATGGATTGAGGACTTCCTCCTGCACATCCACATGGCCCGCGGTGACGATCTACACGCCATCAAATACCTCCCACTCAAACTCAAAGGACCAGCTCGGCATTGGCTCAATAGCCTGCCAACAGAATCCATTGGCTGTTGGGAAGATCTGGAAGCCGCATTCTTCGACAACTTCCAGGGCACTTATGTGCGACCACCAGATGCTGATGACTTGAGCCACATAATTCAACAGCCAGAGGAATCGGCCAGGCAATTCTGGACACGGTTCCTGACAAAGAAAAATCAAATCATCGACTGTCCGGATGCAGAGGCCCTAGCAGCTTTTAAGCACAACATCCGCGACGAGTGGCTCGCCCGGAACCTTGGCCAAGAAAAGCCGAAATCTATGGCAGCCCTCACGACACTCATGACCCACTTTTGCGCGGGAGAGGACAGCTGGCTGGCTCGAAGCAATAACATATCAAAGAACCATGGTACTTCGGATACCAAGGATAGCAATGGAAGGTCACGTCACAACAAACACAAGCGCCGCATCAACAGCAACAATACCGAGGATATGGCAGTCAATGCTGGATTCAGAGGCTCTAAACCCGGTCAGCGGAAAAAGCCATTCAAAATAAGCACTCCGGGCCCGTCCAGTTTGGACCGTATACTCGATTGCTCGTGTCAAATACACGGCACCCCCGACAAGCCAGCCAACCACACCAATAGGGAATGTTGGGTGTTCAAGCAGGCCGGCAAGTTAAATGCCGAAAACAAAGATAAGGGGTTACATAGCGATGACGAGGAGGAGCCCCGACCGCCGAACACTGGAGGACAGGAGAGGTTCCCCCCACAAGTGCGGACGGTGAACATGATATACGTAACCCACATCCCCAAGAGGGAGCGGAAGCGTGCGCTAAGGGACGTATATGCGTTGGAGCCAGTCGCCCCAAAGTTCAACCCATGGTCCTCCTGTCCGATCACCTTCGATCGCAGGGACCACCCCACTAGTATCCGTCATGGAGGATTCGCCGCACTGGTCCTAGACCCAATCATCGACGGATTTCACCTCACTCGAGTCCTTATGGATGGCGGCAATAGCCTGAACATGCTTTATCAGGACACAGTGCGCAAAATGGGTATAGACCCCTCAAGGATCAAACCCATAAAAACGACCTTCAAAGGCATCATACCAGGTGTAGAGGCCCATTGCACAGATTCAATGCGGTACCGCATTATGCATACCTCAAGCTGGCATGGAGGAGCACACTGCGGCCCTCGCAGCAGAAGCAAAAAGCAGCCTCTTAAGGCAATCCACCAGTTCGGCGATTAAACACCCGGACACCTTCAGGCACGCCCAGAGTAATCGGCAACAAGACCGCCTGGCATGTTTCGAGCTTGCATAGCAATGCGGCCCCCACCCCAGTCCCAGCCAAACGGCGAAATCCACGCCACGCGTACATAAATACGCATTGAAAATGCCATGGGCATAGGTGGCAGGCATGACTACGGCACGCCCCAAAACGTGGCTCAACTGCACTAAGGGCTTCCCGCTTTGTTATTTTCTCTCTCTTTCAGGACTTTAATATCTGGAAACCCCGGCCGGCAGTTTGATTGCCGGACACACGATACAACAACCAAGGAGGTAGAAAGCTACGTCGCACCATGGAACTCCCAGGTGGTCTCTGATAACGAGTGAAATACCTGCTTTAAATACCATTCCTCAGCTTACCCTTGGAGGGGACATGTCAAATAGTCCTACTTTTTGCTTATCGCACTACTTGTATCATTCTTCTTTGACGCACCTTTTTGAATAAACAATGCATAGCACTAGACTATTACCGCATTCTCTATTCTTTTTTATATATATGTTCATTCATGACATTCAGCACCCGTACACTCTGGTACGGCCAATACGCCAGGGGCTTAAGTGTACCCCATAATACAGCGTGAGAAGGCCGAACACTTTCGACAGTGCGGCACCCCGAACTTATAGCATTATATGCATCAACTCTGAATCATGTCTTGGGTCAATAGTTGGGTTTGCCCGGCTCCCATGTTTTGATACCTTACGTTCCGCTATATCGGCTAAGGTAGCACTGGGAGAACTACTACGATTGTGCCCCGGTTCATTTGGGCAAGCACCTCAGTAGAGAAAGCTAAAACTGACTGTCATGATAAGGCGAGAGCTGGTCGCTGTTCGAGAGGTCTCGAGTCCCTAAAGACTTATGCCGCTTAGGGCGAGGAGTCGGCCTTGTCCGGCTTAGGCGTGTATAGTGCCCTGAATTCGACCTTCCGAATACTAGGGGCTTCGCCAAAATTTAAAAGTGTAGACTTCTATGGCTAAGTGAGAGTGATAAAGCATTATAGTCTGATTGCCTTGTTTGTTGTGCCGAGCACCTCCCTCGAAGGACCCAACAATGGGAAAAAGAGTGCTCAGATTTATCCCGAACACCCCAACACTCGTGGCATGGGGGCAGAAGCCGACGACTGGCCATCTCTCAAATTTGATAAACAGCCGCACAGAAGGTAATATTCGAAATTCAAACAAGCGTTGCATAGCGCACATGAACAAGTTTTCATAATACAGGATCACACAAGCAAGTTCATTCAAAAATTACATCCTTCGCACACTCGTCCGCCACAAGACGGGCACCCTTGAGGACACCCTCATAATACATTTCAGGGTGGCAATGCTCCTTGCCCTGCGGTGGCCCCTCCTTCACCAGCTTCTCGGCGTCCATCTTGGCCCAGTGCACCTTTGCACAGGCAAAAGCCCGGCGTGCAGCTTCGATGCAGACGGACCACTTTATTACTTCCAGCCATGGGCAGGCATCCACAAGCCGCCTCACTAGGCCGAAGTAGCTATTGGGAAGGGAGTCGCCAGGCCACATCCGGACTATAAGGCCCCTCATGGCCTGTTCGGCCGCCTTGTGCAGCTCGACCAGTTGCTTCAGCTGGTCGCTCATAGGCATCGGGTGTTCGGTCCCAGTATACTGAGACCAGAACAACTTCTCCGTCGAGCCTCCCTCCTCGGTCTGGTAGTACTTTGCGGCATCCAACACGCTGCGGGGCAAATCTGCGAATGCTCCTGGAGAGCTCCGGACTCGGGTAAGTAACAAGTAATTTACTTTCACATGCTTGCTTTGCATAATGAATGCCTTACCCGCCGCTATCTTCCTCATTACCTCAATTTCCTAGAGGGCCTTTTGGGCTTCAGCCTTGGCATGCTTTGTGCTCTCGAGGGCCGCGGCAAGCTTGGACTCTCGCGTCTTCGAGTCAAGCTCCAAAGTCTCGTGCTTCTTCACGAGAGCCTGGAGCTCTTGCTGCACCTCGCCCACATGTGCCTCTTGTTTCTCCCGCTCGGTGCGCTCCTTGGCCGCTTTGTTTTCGGCCTCGTACAGTGCTCGCTTCAGGGTCGCCACTTCGATCGTGGCTCCTGGCACATCCATGATGATCGTATCATTTTGCAACCACATCTTTATATATATATATATAGGTATTGCTTACCTTTGTTCTCCTCGAGCTGCCTCTTGGCAAGGCCGAGTTCTTTCTCGGGCCGCTCAAGGTTCTGCTTCAGTGCGGCGACCTCCGCAGTCAGTGCGGCAGAGGTCAGCAGTGAAGCCTGCATACGCATATAGACATACTTGTATTAGACTCCTGCAGATATTATTTGATCCTCTATTTGGCTTTTCTTTGTGAACACCAAACAGAGCATGAGGGGCTACTGTCTATGCGGCAATATTTTCCTATATTTTAAATACTTACCTCAAAGCCTGTTAGAAGGCTGGCACAGGCTTCAGTCAGTCCGCTCTTGGCGGACTGAACCTTCTTGATCACCGCCCTCATAATGGTGCGGTGCTCTTCGTCGATGGAAGCGTTGCAAAGTGCTCCCAGCAGGTTGTTCGGTGCCTCTGGATAGACAGAGGTCACCAGAATGGGCGGCTTGCCCCTCTTGGCAGGGGGCCGCCTGCCAGAGTCCGGTACCACTGGAGGTTCCGGCGCGGTGTTCGGCTAAGGGCCGAACTTGGAGCCCTTGGGAGTCTTGCTCCCATTGCGCCTAGAGTCCGGAAGGTCGCCTTGAGGCGCCTCCAGGACTACCTCCCCTCAGTTCGGTGTCCCTTAAGACAATACCTCGACATCGTCCGTAGGGCGAGGAGAGGAGGTGGTTGGAAGTGACTCGCTATTCAAATCCGACGAGTCCAAGGAACCGCCCGATGAGGATAAGTCGATGCGGGCTCAGGACAGACTGCATGATCATATTCGACTTTAGGAGAAGCAGTGCAATAAAAGTATGCTATGAGTTACTCTGGTATCCGAATACTTACGACTTCGCTAGGGGCTTGGCCCTGAGTAACCACTCGTCTTCGCTGTCGGCGGCGGTGGTGGAAAAGTCCGGAAGGAGACTCCTTCCCTTCTTGGACCCTCCGGCCTCCCCGGTAGGGGCGGCCTTCCTTTTCCTGTCTCCCCCGGCTGGAGGGGGAGAACCGTCATCTTCCTCCTCCTCGTTTTCACAAGAGGAGTGCGTCTTGGAGTTATCGGACGATGACTCCGATACCACCTGGCACCGGGAACTCTTTCGGGTTCCCGTGGCCTTCTTCTTGATCTTCTTCTCCAGCACCTCATAAGGAGCTGGAGTCCGCATCTCCGTCAGGAGAGCATCTGTAGGGTCTTCGGGCAGAGGGGCCGGACAGTCAATCTGCTCCGATGTCTCCACCCAGTCCTGTCAAAGGCATGGGAGCTCAGACCTCGCACATGGTTAAACTATGGAAAATAAATACCCTACAAGGTATACAGAACTTACCGGATTCGTAGGGCGCGTCGTGCTTAGCCCGCGGTCCTCGGTAAGTGGAGGGGGGACGTCGGCGACCTTGAACAGCACCTTCCAGACGTCCTTATGCGTCGTGTCGAAGAGCTCGCGTAGAGTCTGGTGCTGGTCCGGGTCGAACTCCCATAAGTTGAAAGCCCGTTGTTGACATAGGAGGATCCGGCGGAAGAGCATGACCTGGACTATGTTGACAAGCTTGAATTTCTTGCCTATCATGTTCTGGATACACTTCTGGAGTCCGTCCAGCTCCACCAATGAGCCCCAGGTCAAGCCCTTCTCCTTCCAGGAAGTGAGCCGCGTGGGGATTCCGGATCGAAACTCGGGGGCTGCCACCCAGTTGGTGTCGCGCGGCTCGGTGATGTAGAACCACCCCGATTGCCACCCCTTTATGGTCTCCACGTAGGAGCCCTCAAGCCATGTAACGTTGCGCATTTTACCCACCATGGCTCCGCCGCATTCCGCTTGTTCGCCGCCTACTACCTTCGGTTTGACATTGAAGGTGTTCAGCCACAGGCCGAAGTGGGGCCGGACGCGGAGGAAAGCCTCGCACACGACGATGAACGCCAAGATGTTGAGGATGAAATTCGGAGCTAGATCATGGAAGTCCAGCCCATAATAGAACAGAAGGCCGAGGACGAATGGATGGAGGGGAAACCCCAGTCTGCGGACGAAGTGGGTGAGGAAAACCACCCTTTCGTAAGGTTCCGGGGTAGGGACGATCTGCCTCGCGGCTGGCAGCCGGTGCGCAATATCCGCGGCTAAGTATCCGGCCTCGTGTAGCTTTTTGATGTCTCCCTCCGTAACGGAGGAGACCATCCACTTGCCTCCCGCTCCGAACATGTTTGGAGAGGGTTGAGGAGAAGGATGTCGACTTGGGCGCTGGAGCTCGAGTGCGCGAGAATGGATGAGCAAGGAGGAAGAAGGCGTGGGTAGAAAAAGGTGAACCCTTATCTCATTATAAGGGTGGACGAAACTATGCGCCCCCACTAGCCTGGTAACACTTGCTTATCCCCCAAGCGCCGTAATTGATGGCGCGGTTGGGTTACCCACGTCCGTATTGATGGGAATCCCATAATAAGGGGACACAATCTCTGCTTCGACAAGACGTGCCAAGGAAACCGCCTCGCGAAACACGCTGTGGTTGGTTGTGAAAAACGATTCGAATGGTGACCTGGCTGTGGTGTGATGTCACACTGTGGAATGCATCGGCAGAATATATTTGTTGAAATATTATCCTCTCTATGGTTGTATGTGGAACTTGTTTTGCAGAGCCAGACACGATCCTCGTGTTCAAAATATTCTATGAAGTATTCGGAGGAGGAACCTGCCTTACAATGCCGAAGACAATCTGCGCGCCGGACTCATCGTCATTGAAGCCTGGTTCAGGGGCTACTGAGGGAGTCCTGGATTAGGGGTATCCAGACAACCGGATTATATCCTTTGGCCGGACTGTTGGACTATGAAGATACAAGATTGAATACTTCGTCCCGTGTCCGGATGGGACTCTCCTTGGCGTGGAAGGCAAGCTTGGCAATATGGATATGTAGATCTCCTTCCTTGTAACTGACTCTATGTAACACTAGCCCCCTCCGATGTCTATATAAACTGGAGGGTTTAGTCCGTAGGACCAACAACAACAATCATACCATAGGCTAGCTTCTAGGGTTTAGCCTCTTCGATCTCGTGGTAGATCAACTCTTGTACTAGTCATATTATCAAGAACAATCAAGCAGGACGTAGGGTATTACCTCCATCAAGAGGGCCCAAACCTGGGTAAACATCGTGTCCCCGGCCTCCTGTTACCATCCGCCTTAGACGCACAGTTCGGGACCCCCTACCCGAGATCCGCCGGTTTTGACACCGACGGAGACCATGCGAAGATGTCCCGATTCTCATGGAGGAAATCAACGAGCTCGCTTTCCTATTTGTTGTCAAGGTTTGCGCGTATGACAGCGTACCTCTCCAGGTGCTTTGGGTCCAACGGTATCTTCTTTGTCTCCTTGGCCGGCTTGAAAGATCCTTAGGCTTCTGACTCCTTGGGATCATGCGATATGTCCGGCTGCTTGCCAGCCATGGCCATAACGCGGTCAAGGAGCCACTTCTCAGCAGTGATCACAAGGGACTCGGCCAGCCGGCTGCTGTCGGCCGCGCAGTTGGACGACTTCTGATAAGCTTCGGAGATGGTAATGACTCCCCTGGCACTCGGCATCTTCATCTTGAGGTAGGCATAATGTGGCACCGCGATGAACTTGGCTAAAGCAGGTCGGCCAAGCAGTGCGTGGTACGGGCTTTCCAAATCAACTACCTCAAACCAGATGGGCTCTCGGCGGAAATAGTCTTTGTCCCCGAAGAGGACATCTATCTGGATCTTGCCGATTGGTGAGTGAGAAAGGCCAGGAACTATGCCATGAAAGACAGTTCGACTGGGGAGGAGATGCTTGGGTTTGATCTTCAACTTCAACATGGTATCATGGTACAGGATGTTGACGCTGCTGCCGCCATCTATCAGGATTTGGGAGAAACGAGCGGCTCGCCTTTCCATGGCAAAGGTGGCCTCCAATATCAAAGGGTAAGAGCCCGGGGAAGGCATGACTTCCGAGTGATCAGCTCGGCTCCAACTGATTGGCCTCTCTGACCAGTGCATGAACTCTGGGGCTTCAATGGCTACGGCATTCACCTCACAAGACTGTCAGCGCCGGCTGCGCCTGTCATTGGCCACACTAGTGAAAACAACATACGCTCCATGTTCTTCAGGGAATTGATCTTGAATGGCATCGACTGCTGGGCGGGCCACCGACTGCTGTGGAGGCGGCTAGCCAGCAGGCGGCGGCAGTTGCAGCCCTTCGCCCTTGGAGATTCGGGCAAGCTAATGACATTTCCGGGTGGTGTGGTTGGATGGCTTCGTGCCGCCGTGGAATTTCCAGGGAGCATCAAGAGTCTGCTCATAGTAGAAGGCGTGCAACCAGTTGGGCTTGCCGCCCTTCTGACGCTTGGGAAGAGGCTGCCCTTCCGGCTGCCGGTCTTCGACTGTTGCCCCCTGCCGACTGGTGGAAGCCAGCATCGGGGCTTTTCGCTTGTTGTCGCTTTGCTGCTGGCGCCGACTGGTATCACCAGCCAGGGTCCGAGGAGCCTAAGGATCCACCTTGCCAGATGCATCAACTTGAATTTCCTTCTTCATGGAGGAATCGGCCGTGGCTTATTTATCTGCTATGATCAGTAGCTCATCGAGGGTCGTCGGCTCGTTGTAGAGGAGCTGATGTTTGAGCAAAGTGCCTTCTCTGCACCCGACCGTGAAATACTCGATGGCCTGCACCTCATACAGGCCCTCGCAAGAGTTTCGCAGCTTGGCCCAATGCGTGAGGTAGTCGCGAGTCGATTCGTTGGGGCCTTGGATGCACAAGGAGAGCTGGCGAGGCTTGGGCCGCTGCTTGTACATGCTAGTGAAGTTGCGGATGAAGGCCTCCATGAAATCTACCTAGGTGTTGATGCTGCGGGGCTTCAGGTTGTTCAACCATGTCCGAGCGGTGCCCTGGAGCATGAGTGGAACATACTTCACGGCAACACGCTTGTTGCCGTTTGCAATGCTGACGGCTGTGGAGTAGTCGACCGACCAGTCTTCCGGCTTCACGGAGCCGGTATACTTGGGCGTATCTCTTGGGAGCGTGAACCCTTTGGGGAAGGGCTCATCTCTGATCCGGGGGCCAAAGCAAGGTGGGCCTAGTGCGTCTTCTTCTTCTAGCGCCAGGGATTGGTTGAGACGATCGATCCGGTGGCGGGCATCATTCTCTCTGATTCCTTCTCGGGGGCCAAGCCAGCCTCCAAGACTCAGATGATCGACATGCGGCGAAGACACATGCTTTTCTCTATGTTGGGGAGGCCGGTAGTCGCCTGGTCGTTCCACCGCACGAGGGCGGCCGTCTTGGTCGCGCTCGATGGTGATGTGCGTCCGGCTGCGGCTGGCAGCCGACTCCTTGTCTCATCGTCCGCGGTTGCCATCAGTCCGCATCCAGGACATCATGCCAAGCTCCTGGCGGGGAGGCGGGTCGTCGTTTCTCCAGTTGAGGTCCCCGACGCGGCAGCCGGCTTCTTGCTGCTCGGCAGCCGCATCGATGAGTCGCTGGACGCGCTCCGTCATGTGGTGACACTCGTCGCCCTCAAGGTTGTTCAGCTCATCTGCTGCCACTTGGGCGGCTCGTATGTTCTCCATGAGCGTGGCGTAGACGGGGCGATCGGCCCCAAACATGCTGGCAATGGACGCGCCGTGCTGCCAGACCATATCGATGCGGTTGGGTCCGCCAGGAGCCGGCGTGCCACCAATGGCGCGGTCCATCTCGTGCTGATAAGCCTCCGAAAGGCATTTCATGCTGGCTAGCTTCTTGGCGCTCTCGACAAGCTGGATGCAGCGGGCTTCCAGCGTCCCAGCGTCGGCGTCTTTCGCGATGGGTGCAGACAGGTCTTGCAGCATTGCTTTGAGCGGGTCTCGGACATCGTCATCAGAGACTCCATCATGGCTGATGACGAGCACCTCCGTGACGGTGCTGCCACCGTTGGCGGCGCGGGGGAGAGGATCATCAACGATCACCACGTTGGTAGGGAGTGCGTTGAGTGACGCCGTGTCAGAGTCGACGAGCATCGGGTCAATGGAGCCAACCGACTCCAAGTCGACGGCCGGCTCATTGGCGACGTGGAGCTGGTCGAGAAAGCTGACGAGGTGGCTCTCGGGACCGTCGTGTTGGAAATATGCCCTAGAGGCAATAATAAATTGATTATTATTATATTTCCTTGTTCATGATAATCGTTTATTATCCATGCTAGAATTGTATTGATAGGAAACTCAGATACATGTGTGGATACATAGAAAACACCATGTCCCAAGTAAGCCTCTAGATGACTAGCTCGTTGATCAATAGATGGTTACAGTTTCCTGACCATGGACATTGGATGTCATTGATAACGGGATCACATCATTAGGAGAATGATGTGATGGAGAAGACCCAATCCTAAGCCCAGCACAAGATCATGTAGTTCGTATGCTAAAGCTTTTCTAATGTCAAGTATCATTTCCTTAGACCATGAGATTGTGCAACTCCCGGATACCGTAGGAGTGCTTTGGGTGTGCCAAACGTCACAACATAACCGGGTGGCTATAAAGGTACACTACAGGTATCTCCGAAAGTGTCTGTTGGGTTGGCACGAATCGAGACTGGGATTTGTCACTCCGTGTAAACGGAGAGGTATCTCTGGGCCCACTCGGTAGGACATCATCATAATGTGCACAATGTGACCAAGGAGTTGATCACGGGATGATGTGTTACGGAACGAGTAAAGAGACTTGCCGGTAACGAGATTGAACAAGGTATCGGGATACCGACGATTGAATCTCGGGCAAGTATCATACCGATGGACAAAGGGAATTGCATACATGATTGATTAAGTCCTTGACATCGTGGTTCATCCGATGAGATCATCGTGGAACATGTGGGAGGCAACATGGGTATCCAGATCCCGCTGTTGGTTATTGACCGGAGAGTCATCTCGGTCATGTCTGCATGTCTCCCGATCCCATAGGGTCTACATACTTAAAGTTCGATGATGCTAGGGTTATAAAGGAAGTTTGTATGTGGTTACCGAATGTTGTTCGGAGTCCCGGATGAGATCCCGGACATCACAAGGAGTTCCGGAATGGTCCGGAGGTAAAGATTTATATATGGGAAGTCCTCTTTTGATCGCCAGAAAAGTTTCGGGGTTTATCGGTAACGTACGAGGACCACCGGGAGGGTCTCGGGGGTCCACCAAGTGGGGCCACCAGCCCCGGAGGCTTGCATGGGCCAAGAGTGGGAAGGGACCAGCCCCTGAATGGGTTGGTGCGCCTCCCACAAAGCCCAAGGCGCAGCTAGGAGGAGAAGGGGGAAACCCTAGGCGCAGATGGGCCTAAGGCCCACCCTAGGGCGCCCCCCCCCTCTCCCCCTCTTGGCCGCCCCCTCCATCTAGGGTTGCCGCCCCTCTAGGGGTGGGAACCCTAGAGGGGGCACACCCTCCTCCCCTCCTCCTATAAATAGTTGAGTTTTGGGGCTGCCCAACACAAGACGATTTGATCTCTCCCTGGCGCAGCCCTACCTCTCTCCTCCTCATATCTCGCGGTGCTTGGCAAAGCCCTGCTGGATCACCATGCTCCTCCACCACCACCACGCCGTTGTGCTGCTGCTGGATGGAGTCTTCCTCAACCTCTCCCTCTCTCCTTGCTGGATCAAGGCATGGGAGACGTCGTCGGGCTGTACGTGTGTTGAACGCGGAGTTGCCGTCCGTTCGGCACTAGGATCTCCGGTTATTTGGATCACGACGAGTAGGACTCCTTCAACCCCGTTCTCTTGAACGCTTCCACTTAGCGATCTACAAGGGTATGTAGATGCACTCTCCTTCCCCTCGTTGCTGGTTTCTACATAGATAGATATTGGTGACACGTAGGAAAATTTTGAATTTCTGCTATGTTCCCCAACAGTGGCATCATGAGCTAGGTCTATGCGTAATTTCTATGCACGAGTAGAACACAATTTGTTGTGGGCGTCGATTTTGTAAATTTACTTGCCGTTACTAGTCTTATCTTGATTCGGCGGCATTGTGGGATGAAGCGGCCCGGACCGACCTTACACGTACTCTTGCGTGAGACTGGTTCCACCGACTGACATGCACTTGTTGCATAAGGTGGCTAGCGGGTGTCTGTCTCTCCCACTTTAGTCGGATCGTATTCGATGAAAAGGGTCCTTATGAAGGGTAAATATCAATTGGCATATCACATTGTGGTTTTTGCATAGGTAAGAAACGATCTTGCTAGAAACCCATAGCAGCCACGTAAAACATGCAAACAACAATTAGAGGACGTCTAACTTGTTTTTGCAGGGTATGCTATGTGATGTGATATGGCCAAGAAGAATGAGATGAATGATATGTGATGTATGAGATTGATCATGTTCTTGTAATAGGAATCACGACTTGCATGTCGATGAGTATGACAACCGGCAGGATCCATAGGAGTTGTCTTAATTTATTTATGACCTGCGTGTCAACATAAACGTCATGTAATTACTTTCCTTTATTGCTAACCATTAGCTGTAGTAGTAGAAGTAATAGTTGGCGAGACAACTTCATGAAGACACGATGATGGAGATCATGGTGTCATGCCGGTGACAAGATGATCATGGAGCCCCAAGATGGAGATCAAAGGAGCTATATGATATTGGCCATATCATGTCACTATTATTTGATTGCATGTGATGTTTATCATGTTTATACATCTTATTTGCTTAGAACGACGGTAGTAAATAAGATGATCCCTCATTAAAATTTCAAGAAAGTGTTCCCCCTAACTGTGCACCGTTGCGAAAGTTCGTCGTTTCGAAGCAGCACGTGATGATCGGGTGTGATAGATTCTTACATTCACATACAACGGGTGTAAGCCAGATTTACACACGCGAAACACTTAGGTTGACTTGACGAGCCTAGCATGTACAGACATGGCCTCGGAACACAAGAGACCGAAAGGTCGAGCATGAGTCGTATGGTAGATACGATCAACATGAAGATGTTCACTGATGATGACTAGTCCGTCTCACATGATGATCGGACACGGCCTTGTTGACTCGGATCATGTAATCACTTAGATGACTAGAGGGATGTCTATCTGAGTGGGAGTTCATAAGATGAGCTTAATTATCCTGAACATAGTCAAAAGGTCTTCGCAAATTATGTCGTAGCCCGCGCTTTAGTTCTACTGTTTAGATATATTCCTAGAGAAAAATTAGTTGAAAGTTGATAGTAGCAATTATGCAGACAGTAAAAGGCTTATGTCCTTAATGCACCGCTCAGTGTGCTGAACCTCGAACGTCGTCTGTGCATGTTGCGAACATCTGACATACACGTTTTGATGACTACATGATAGTTCAGTGCGTAATGCTAAATGGTTTAGAATTGAGGCACTGAAGACGTTTTAAAACATCGCGAAACATATGAGATGTTTCGAGGGCTGAAATTGGGATTTCAGGCTTGTTCCCACGTCAAGAGGTATAAGACCTCCGACGATTTTCTTAGCCTGCAAACTAAGGGAGAAAAGCTCAATTGTTGAGCTTGTGCTTAGATTGTCTGAGTACAACAATCATTTGAATCGAGTGGGAGTTGATCTTCCAGATGAGATAGTGATGTTTCTCCGAAGTCATTACCACCAAGCTGCTAGAGCTTCGTGATGAACTATGATATATCAGGGACATATATGATGATGCTTGAGATATTCGCGATGTTTGACACCACAAAAGTAGAAATCAAGAAGGAGCATCAATTGTTGATGGCTGGTGAAACCACTAGTTTCAAGAAGGGCAAGGGCAAGAAGGGATACTTCATGAAACGGCAAATCAGCTGCTGCTCTAGTGAAGAAACCCAAGGTTGAACCCAAACCCGAGACTAAGTGCTTCTGTAATAAGGGGAACAGCCACTGGAGCAGAATTACCCTAGATACTTGGTAGATGAGAAGGCTGGCAAGGTCGATAGAAGTATATTGGATATACATTGTGTTAATGTGTACTTTACTAGTACTCCTAGTAGCACCATGGTATTAGATACCGGTTCGGCTGCTAAGTGTTAGTAAACTCGAAATAAAAGGCTGCGGAGTAAACGGAGACTAGCTAAAGGTGAGATGACGATATGTGTTGGAAGTATTTCCAAGGTTGATCAAATATCGTACGCTCCCTCTACCATTGAGATTGGTATTAAAACCTAAATAATTGTTATTTGGTGTTTGCGTTGAGCATAGACATGATTGGATTATGTCTATCACGATACGGTTATTCATTTAAGGAGAATAATGGTTACTCTGTTTATTTGAATAATACCATCCCGATCGTAGTGATACACATTTTCATGCCAAAGGTATAAGATAGTAATGATAGTACCACACAAATGTGGCACTGCATTTTGAGTCATATTGGTATAAAACGCATGAAGAAGCTCCATGTTGATGGATCTTTGGACTCACTCAGTTTTGAAAGGATTGAGACATGTGAACCATGTTTGTTGGTAGATATGCATGAAGAAACTCTATACAGATGGATTGTTTGGACTCACTTGATTTTGAATCACTTGAGACATGCAAATCATACCACATGGGCAAGATGACTGAAAAACCTCATTTTCAGTAAGATGGAACAAGAAAGCAACTTGTTAGAAGTAATACATCTTGATGTGCGCAGTCCAATGAGTGCTGAGGCATGTAGTTGATATCGTTATGTTCTTACTTCACAGATGATTTGAGTAGATGTTGAGTACATTTACTTGATGAATCACGAGTCTGAATTATTGAATGGTTCAAGTAATTTCAGGGTGAAGTTGAAAGATCGTCGTGACAAGAGGCTAAAATATCTATGATATGATCATAGAGATGAATATTTGAATTACGAGTTTGGCACAGAATTAAGACATTGTGGAAATTGTTTCACAACTAATACAGCCTGGAACACCATAGTGTGATGGTGTGTCCGAACATCATAACTGCACGCTATTGGATATGATGCATACCATGATGTCTCTTATCAAATAACCACGATAGTTTATGGGTTAGGCATTAGAGATAACCACATTCACTTTAAATAGGGCACCACGTAATTCCGATGAGATGACACCGTATGAACTATGGTTTAGAGAAACCTAAGCTGTCATTTCTTAAAAGTTTGGGGCTGCGACGCTTATGTGAAAAAGTTTCAGGCTGATAAGCTCGAACCCAAAGCGGATAAATGCATCTTCATAGGACACCCAAAACAGTTGGGTATACCTCCTGTCTCAGATCCAAAAGCAATAAGGGATTGTTTCTAGAATCGGGTCCTTTCTCGAGGAAAAGTTTCTCTCGAAAGAATTGAGTGGGAGGATGGTGGAGACTTGATGAGGTTATTAAACCGTCTCTTCAACTAGTGTGTGGCAGGGTACAGGAAGTTGTTCCTATGGCACCTACACCAATTGAAGTGGAAGCTTATGATAGTGATCATGAAACTTCAGATCAAGTCACTACCAAACCTCGTGGGATGACAAGGATGCGTGCTACTTCAGAGTGGTACGTAATCCTGTCTTGGAAGTCATGTTGCTAGACAACAATGAACCTACGAGCTATGGAGAAGCGGTGGTGGGCCTGGATTCCGATAAATGGCTCGAGGCCATATAATCCGAGAGAGGATCCATATATGAAAACAAAGTGTAGACTTTGGAAGAACTACTTGATGGTCGTAAGGTTGTTAGGTACATATGGATTTTAAAAGGAAGACGGACAATGATGGTAAGTATCACCATTGAGAAAGCTCGACTTGTCGTTAAGATGTTTTCCGACAAGTTCAAGGAGTTGACTACGATGAGACTTTCTCACTCGTAGCGATGCTAAGAGTCTGTTGGAATTATTTAGCGGTTACTGCATTATTTATGAAATCTTGCAGATAGGATGTCAAAACATTGTTTCCTCGATGATTTTCTTGAAGAAAGGTTGTATGTGATACAACCAGAAGGTTTTGTCAATCCTGAAAGATGCTAATAAGTATGCAAAGCTCCAGCAATCCTTCCAAGGACTGGAGTAAGCATCTCGGAGTTGGAATGTATGCTTTGATGATGATCAAGTTTTTTTGGGTTTATACAAAGTTTATGAGAAACTTGTATTTCCAAAGAAGTGAGTGGGAGCACTATAGAATTTCTGATGAATATATGTTGTTGACATATTGTTGATTAGAAATGACGTAGAATTTCTGTAAAGCATATAGGGTTATTTGGAAAGTGTTTTTCAATGGAAAGCCTGGATTAAGCTACTTGAACATTGAGCATCAAGATCTATAAGGATAGATCAAAACGCTTAATGGTACTTTCAAATGAGCACATACCTTGACATGATCTTGAAGGTGTTCAAGATGGATCAGTCAAAGAAGGAGTTCTTGCCTGAGTTGTAAGGTATGAAGTTAAGACTTAAAGCTCGACCGCGGCAGAAGAAAGAGGAAGGACGAAGGTCGTCCCCTATGCTTTTGTCATAGGCTCTCTACAGTATGCTATGTTGTTTGCCGCACTTGAAGTGTGCCTTGCCATGAGTCAGTCAAGGGGTACAAGAGTGATCCAAGAATGGATCACATGACAGCGGTCAAAGTTATCCTTAGTAACTTGTGGACTAAGGAATTTTCTCCATTATGGAGGTGGTAAAAGAGTTCATCGTAAAGGGTTACGCCGATGCAAACTTTGACACTAATCCAGATTATTCTGAGTAGTAAACTGGATTCGTATAGTAGAATAGTTATTTGGAATAGATCCAAATAGAACGTGGTAGCTGCATCTAGGAGATGACATAGAGATTTGTAAAGCACACACGGATCTGAAAGACTCAGACCTGTTGACTATAACATCTCTCACAAGCATAACATGATCAAACCCAGAACTCATCGAGTGTTAATCACATGGTAATGTGAACTAGATTATTGACTCTAGTAAACTCTTTGGGTGTTAGTCACATGGGGATGTGACCTTGAGTGTTTATCACATATCGATGTGAACTGGATTATTGACTCTAGTGCAAGTGGGAGACTGTTGGAAATATGCCCTAGAGGCAATAATAAATTGATTATTATTATATTTCCTTGTTCATGATAATCGTTTATTATCCATGCTAGAATTGTATTGATAGGAAACTCAGATACATGTGTGGATACATAGACAACACCATGTCCCTAGTAAGCCTCTAGATGACTAGCTTGTTGATCAATAGATGGTTACAGTTTCCTGACCATGGACATTGGATGTCATTGATAACGGGATCACATCATTAGGAGAATGATGTGATGGACAAGACCCAATCCTAAGCCTAGCACAAGATCATGTAGTTCGTATGCTAAAGCTTTTCTAATGTCAAGTATCATTTCCTTAGACCATGAGATTGTGCAACTCCCGGATACCGTAGGAGTGCTTTGGGTGTGCCAAACGTCACAACGTAACTGAGTGGCTATAAAGGTACACTATAGGTATCTCCGAAAGTGTCTGTTGGGTTGGCACGAATCGAGACTGGGATTTGTCACTCCGTGTAAAAGGAGAGGTATCTCTGGGCCCACTCGGTAGGACATCATCATAATGTGCACAATGTGACCAAGGAGTTGATCACGGGATGATGTGTTATGGAATGAGTAAAGAGACTTGCCGGTAACGAGATTGAACAAGGTATCGGGATACCGACGATCGAATCTCGAGCGAGTATCGTACCGATGGACAAAGGGAATTGCATATGGTATTGATTAAGTCCTTGACATCGTGGTTCATCCGATGAGATCATCGTGGAACATGTGGGAGCCAACATGGGTATCCAGATCCCGCTGTTGGTTATTGACTGGAGAGTCATCTCGGTCATGTCTGCATGTCTCCCGAACCCGTAGGGTCTACACACTTAAGGTTCGATGATGCTAGGGTTATAAAGGAAGTTTGTATGTGATTATCGAATGTTGTTCGGAGTCCCGGATGAGATCCCGGACGTCACGAGGAGTTCTGGAATGGTCTAGAGGTAAAGATTTATATATGGGAAGTCCTGTTTTGATCGCCGGAAAAGTTTCGGGGTTTATCGGTAATGTACCAGGACCACCGGGAGGGTCCCGGGGGTCCACCAAGTGGGGCCACCAGCCCCGGAGGCTTGCATGGTCCAAGAGTGGGAAGGGACCAGCCCCTGAGTGGGCTGGTGCGCCTCCCACAAAGCCCAAGGCGCAGCTAGGAGGAGAAGGGGTAAACCTTAGGCGCAGATGGGCCTAAGGCCCACCCTAGGGCGCGCCCCCTCTCCCCCTCTTGGCCGCCCCCTCCATCTAGGGCTGTCGCGCCTCTAGGGGTGGGAACCCTAGAGGGGGCGCACCCTCCTCCCCTCCTCCTATAAATAGTTGAGTTTTGGGGCTGCCCAACACAAGACGATTTGATCTCTTCCTGGCGCAGCCCTACCTCTCTCCTCCTCATATCTCGCGGTGCTTGGCAAAGCCCTGCTGGATCACCACGCTCCTCCACCACCACCACGTCGTTGTGCTGCTGCTGGATGGAGTCTTCCTCAACCTCTCCCTCTCTCCTTGCTGGATCAAGGCATGGGAGACGTCGTCGGGCTGTACGTGTGTTGAACGCGGAGGTGCCGTCCGTTCGGCACTAGGATCTCCGGTTATTTGGATCACGACGAGTACGACTCCTTCAACCCCGTTCTCTTGAACGCTTCCGCTTAGCGATCTACAAGGGTATGTAGATGCACTCTCCTTCCCCTCGTTGCTGGTTTCTCCATAGATAGATCTTGGTGACACGTAGGAAAATTTTGAATTTCTGCTACGTTCCCTAACACGTCGTTGCCTGTGTCGGATGCAGGCTCGTCCGAGAGACGAATCTCGCCAACAAGGTCAGCGAGGCAGCTTGCTGCACAGGCGACCTCCGTGCCAAGCAACGCATCGGCGCAAACGCCATCCGGCTTGCCTGGCTGCGCTAGCAGGGAGGAAGAGAGTTCTCGTCCAAAACAGATCTCCGGATGACGGTGCACCTAGCCCCATGGTGGGTGCCAAATGTCGGGGGTTTGGTGCGACATATGCCAAAGGATGGCTAATCATGATGGGGGCTAGTAGGACGTTGCCAGTGCCAGGAAACGGGATGAGGCGAAGACATGCATGCTGGCGAATCTTACCCAGGTTCAGGGCTCTCCTAGGAGATAACACCCCTAGTCCTGCTCTGTGGGGTGTCCGCATGATCACTAAGGCACTAGTGAGTACAATGGTGCTCCTTGAGATGTATGCTGGAGGTAGAAGAAAGCAGGGCTAGCTCTCTCCTCTCTCTATGTGTGTGTCTAGGTCTAACAGGTTGGGAACTATTTGCATGGGTGGTGTGGGGGTTTATATAGGCCTACCCCCAGGGGTAAAATGGTAATCTGGCCGGGTGTAGGACCCGGCTGTCAGTGTCTCCTATCGCCGGCCGCTGGGGCCCGCCGCCTGGTCTGGTACGGAGCCGACAGGCCGCCTCTGCCGCTTGTGGGTGTGGCCAGCTGCTTGTTACTATAGCCGTAATACTAATGACACGTGCTTGGTCGGGGGCGTGGCTACAGTCCCGCTGTCTGGTGGGAGATCACTGTAGCCACACCGTGTCTCGTCTGGTTAATGGCGCGTGGACTCCGAGGGAAGAGTGGGCCGCCTGCTAGAGGCCGGCCTCCCTCGGGTCCGACTGGTCAGGTGTTGCCGCCCTTTGGGCTCTCGCTGCCTAGGCGGGCCTGCCGCCTGCAGGCCGTACCGACAGGCCGTCATGGGAATAGGGTTCCACCTGACAGGGGTGACGTCAAGGGTGGGATGGCAACAGTGCCGCGCCGTGCGGAGATCTTGATCGATACATGACACTTTGGCCGCACCCTGCCTTGGATATGGGGGTGATGGGCTACACTTTAGCCACATCCCGTCTTCCATTCTTTATGGGGGCGCAGACTTTGAGGGCGCCGTGGGCCGCCTGCCAGGAGCCGGCCTCCTTTGGGGGCCTGGAAGTCAGCCCATGTTGGGGGCCGTCTTCTGGTGCTTGGTCGTTGTCGGTGTCAAAACCGGCGGATCTCGGGTAGGGGGTGCCGAACTGTGCGTCTAGGCCAGATGGTAACAGGAGGCAAGGGACACGAAGTTTTACCCAGGTTCAGGCCCTCTTGATGGAGGTAAAACACTACGTCCTGCTTGATTAATATTGATGATACGGGTAGTACAAGAGTAGATCTACCACGAGATCGGAGAGGCTAAACCCTAGAAGCTAGCCTATGGTATGATTGTTGTTCTGTATGTTGTATATTCTATCGACTAGCCTGGCCCTCGTTTATATAATGCACCAGAGGCCTAGGTTAACAAGAGTCCTAGCCGAATACGCCAGTGGGGAGAAGTCCTTGTCTTGATCGCCAAGTCTTTGTGTAATCTTCCTTGTATGCGGCACCCGTCCGAACTGGCCCATGAGTATACGGCCATGGGGGGCCTCGGCCCAATCTAATAGATCGGGAGAGGACGTGGTGAGTACCCCCTAGTCCAGGACACCGTCAGTAGCCCCCTGAACCGGTCTTCAAGTTAGGGACGCTCCTCGATTCTTCTGAACTGTTCTTCATCTTTGGTCGTCGGTCTTGAAAACTAGTTCAACAAATCTTCTTTATCTTCGATCTTGAGGATTGCCGAAATGCATTCGACGAGTTTATACGTCGGGTATCCGAGGAGCCCCTTTAAGTTTCCGGCCTTTACCAATGCCTTGTTATTTTTATGCCACATCTCGGGTTTGAAGTTGTTCCCGGGCGGCAGCGTCCTCTTGCATCCGAGCTCCAACGCCGGACTGTATTCGAGGTATCTTTTGCAACCGAGCACCAACGCCGGACCGCTTCCCAGCTCTAACGCCGGAATGTATCCGAGCTCCAATGCCAGACTGTATATCCGAGCTCCAATGCCGGACTGTATCCGAGCTCCAACGCTGGACTATATCGGAGGTGTCGTAAATCACCTTGGTTCAAAGAAGTTTGAAGGAGTTTGGCCGAGCTTAATGCCAGAAATGCCCTCTATGGAGCCAGCCACTAGCGCCCGAGCTTTATGCCGGGCTGCTTCCGAGGTGGTGCACCACCCCGAATGTGGGCGATTTTTGTGAATATTTTTTATTGGTGCAATTTATTCTCTGCCGAGATATATAGCCAGTAGCCCTCAAGGTGTGTATCGGTCTAAAACCTGAGATGCACCTGAAGGATGATGTAAGACCGCTGATCCCAGTAGCCGCTGAGACTCAGGTTGATTTGCAAAATCGGCCTGAGGATCAAGTCCAAGCTCGGCAGAATACTTCGGGACACTAAAAGCGGCGTGCTCAGTCCTCGAGACTCAGGTTGGGTGCGGCCGATCAACTTGAGGATCAAAATCTCCTCGGAAACTATATTGCACATAAAATTTTCTGCATTGGACAAGCAATGCAGTAGCCCCCGAGACACTGGTCGGGTGGTAACACCAGATCAGGGGATCAATGTGCCCCTTTAATATTTGTAAATAATAAGCCCGAAGCCCAGTAGCCCCCGAGCCTTAATGCGGGCACGGGTGGCCGAATTAAAGATCAATATCCATAGTAAAATCACAAATTATGTGTAATAACTCTATGTATCCAAGTACTTTACGTCATTAATGCTCGGATCCACATTGTACAAAACTTTGTTGACCGACCATCGGCTTCCACCTCCTCGGTCAGTAGCCGAGGAGTGTTTGTCCTACTTTATAAAGCCTTTATGAGGGCAAAGATTTACAACAAACAAGGCAATCTGGCCATACGATGTTATAAACAAAGGTACGTAGAGAGTTATATTACTGTTTAACAGAAGAAATGTCTTCCAAAGAAAATAGTCCCGCTATCGGTTCCTTTCTTTGGGTTGTCATGCTAAGCATGATCATTAAACCTCAGCTCTAATGTAAGAGAAAAATATTGAGGATTTAGTTTGGGAGGCCAGTTAATAGCCCCCGGTAGTGTTCGACGACTGTCGGGGTCAAGCCGTAAACACTTCGGCCAATGTTATGAACGGCCCATCATTTAACATAGTCATCGGATCGCTGACCAGTTTACGCTTATTGTGAAAGTCAGTTTTCGGATTTCTCCACTGAGGTGCTTAACCATATGAGCTGGAAGCACAATCGCCGCGGTTCTCCCTTTGCACACCTAGCCGAACAAAACGGAACGTAGGAAGCAAGTGCAGGAGCCGGGCAACCCAACTATTGAGCGAAGACACAATTCGAAACCGATGCATATATAGCAATATCTGAGAATGTTTTTGCCGAATCCCTAAAGGTGTCCGGCGTTGCACTGCGAGACTAATGCTGGAAAAGCACAAATAGTTTAAAAGTGCCAAAAAGCTTGGAAAACCAAGAAACGTCAGTAAAATTATGATGTCCGAACAATATCAAGTGTTCGGTGCCAATCCGAAAGCTGGTCTTAGAAAAAAGAAGTGCTTCTGTCGTGCTTTAACATGATACATCCTATCTCAAGACTTCGAGCGGGTCATCCTACGGCTTCAACCTCCTATCCCGAGGGCGGAGTACTTCTCATCAGGCCTGTTTAGCAAACTAAACTCTAGCGGCTTTGAGAGAGAAATTAGGCTCCTCAGCTAGTGACCGCACACTCGTGTCGAAAAAAGGAGTGATAAATAATAATAATAAAACTTTGCAACGACTAAGAAGAAGAACACTTATTATAAAATGGCTCAAATAAACTTAAGAGCCCCCAAGTGACTTGGGTAGAAGAATGATTGCATGTACCGAAGTACTTATATCATATCTATGTTCAACCGAACTTTAAACGCGTCTTAACCGACCGTCAGCTTCTCCCTCTTCGGTCAAGGACCGAAAAGTGTTATGTACTCGATTGGCCGAGAATATCAACGGTGTTTCCAATAACCAAGCAATCGGGCCATAAGTCTGTAACAGACAAAGCGCACTCAGGGAACTTATGCTATATTACCATGAAGTGTAAGAAGCATCTTCGAAGAAAATAGTACCGCCACCGATACCTTTCTTCGGTGCTCATTGTTATTATGAGACTTGTGCAATAGATTTTTTGTACTCATGAGTTCCGTTGTGTGCCGACCATCATTGAAAACTATAAGAGCGCTAGCTTTTGTCTTCACTCAGTCTGAGGTCCGGCTCGGGCGACCCGATCGTGACAATCGCATAGGTGCTCCCTTTACCCCCTAGCTGAACAATCGTGAACGTAGGGGTAAACACAGGAGCGAGGCAACCCAGCTTGCAAATCGCTTAAGTCAATATGGTGCATATTGTGGCGTAATACACGAACAAGGAACGAAGCCGTACAAGTATAATCATATGCAAGTGGAAAAGCTTCATGAAGGAAGCCCCCAAATGAATTGGGTATTTGAATTTATGCGTCACAAACAAAGTTTGGACAAGGAAATTTTTTACAAGCAACTTTTTTCCAAAAAAGTACAATGCTTGGTCGAACCGAACACAAGTTAGAAATTAAAGCTTTGAGCATGAAAGCGACTTAGCTGGTTAATGTGTTCGGTATTGATGACACGGTCTGAGCTTGATGCAGGGAAAGGTTCCATCCCCCAAGCTGGTCCCGAGGTGGCGGAGCGGAGAGCTTGACACGCCGAAGTGGTGACATAGCACGGTCAATGCAGACCGGCAGAGTGACGCCGAAGTCCCCGGATCATTTTCCTGTGCACAAAAAATAGTGCAAACCAGATATAACAGTAATAATGATAATTAAAAAAGTTGTTGCATAATAAATAATTTATGCAAAGTGAGGAATAGAAGAAATATGGCCTGGCGCCGAAGTCAATGTCGATGCAGGGCGTCGGCGTGATGTAGTAAAGGCGTGGCAAAGCCTGAATTCACAGGTCGGTCCGAGCTCCGGATGCGGCGTTCGCCGGACTATGTACGGAAACTGGTTTATTTTTTGTAGCAATCCGAAGGAAGGTGATTCCCAAAATTGGGACTCGCTCCGCACACCCATTGCCTGATGGGTGATAAAACGACGGCATGGCAATGCTGGTAAAGGTTGACTCACCGAGGCAAAGCCCTCGGCCCAGCTAACGTGACGGAGCTGGTCGGCTAGTGATGCCGAAGTGTCCGGAGTAGGTTGATGAAGAGATGGCGAAGCCCCCGGTCCAACCGAGATGTCGAAGTAGGTCGGCGTGATGGACACCAGCTTGAAGAAGCAATGTGTGGCCCTGTCGATGCAGGTCGTGATGTGGTCGATGCCGGCTTGATGAAGCGACCGTGCGGCGATGTCGGTATGCCCGCTCCATGTAATCCGTGGGGCGGCGATGTTGATGATGATTTATCCTTCGCGATGCCGGACTCTTGTTCGGCTTGCCGAGATGATGATCGGAAGAAGTTGAGCTCTGCTAAAGTGACGACGTGTCTAGCGCAGGTCGGTAGCCGTGGAGTAATATTGCCGGACTGGTTTGACACCACCATGATGTTGAAGATCATGTTCAAAAGATCTTAATGTTAGTGGGATGTGTTCGGGAACAAAACACAATACCCCATACAAAACTTCCTTCAAAAGGGATGTCCGAAATCCCGTTCATAAAAAAGATGAACTTGGGTCGGATTCGTTTTCGCGCAGAAAACAGATCCGAAAAGTGATGCACTAATCGGAAGGTTCTCGGAGTTTGGACAGTCGGATCGAGCTGAAATTTTGAGAGGTGGTAGATATAGGAATTCCGCAGCCGATCAATGGTTGGATCTTCCAAAGGACATCCAAGCTAGAAGCTGGACACCACGCCTAAACTCATCCAAATTCTCGTCTAGCTTTGACAGGGCTCCGATATATCATGGATTGCCAGAGATTCCTCCATCGGAACTCGAGGAAATTTTCCAGGGTTGTTGTAGACTCAATTCCGCACAATTCCACCAAAGCGATCGTCAAAGCGATACTCGAGAAGGTGGTGGCGGCAGATACGAGTTCGCTGTCCAGAAAAACAGCACGGTCGCTTGAGGGCAATGTTCACATTGAGCCCCCGAGCTCCATGGATGATTCCTCCGTGATCTTGATAGAGATCGGAGTTGATATTTGATGAAGGCCCTCGTCCGAACATGGTGATCCGAACACGGGGCGCAATTCTTGGTCGAACCAAGGTGACCAGTCGAACTGGTGACGAAGACGCCGAAGTCGCAGTTGATCTGCAGGCGAGCCATCGATCCTTTTGTCGATCACACAGCGGAACTCTCAATGAAAGCACCAATGTCGGTGTCAAAACCGGCGGATCTCGGGTAGGGGGTCCCGAACTGTGCATCTAGGCCGGATGGTAACAGGAGGTAAGGGACACGAAGTTTTACCCAGGTTCGGGCCCTCTTGATGGAGGTAAAACCCTACGTCCTGCTTGATTAATATTGATGATATGGGTAATACAAGAGTAGATCTACCACGAGATCGGAGAGGCTAAACCCTAGAAGCTAGCCTATGGTATGATTGTTGTTCTGTATGTTGTATATTCTATTGACTAGCCTGGCCCTGGTTTATATAATGCACCAGAGGCCTAGGTTAACAAGAGTCCTAGCCGAATACGCCGGTGGGGAGAAGTCCTTGACTTGATCGCCAAGTCTTTGTGGAATCTTCCTTGTATGCGGCAGCTGTCCGAACTAGCCCATGAGTATACAGCCATGGGGGGCCTCGGCCCAATCTAATAGATCGGAAGACGACGTGGTGAGTACCCCCTAGTCCAGGACACCGTCAGCCATCCTCTGGCAGCCGGCTGCTTGAGCCAGCCGGCCACCAGAAGGTGGCGCTTCGTCCTTGACGCTTGAGGAGCGCAGCCGGCCCGATGTCTTGAAATGCTCAGGGACTCAGGGTAGGCTACCCGTGGCCCATTACTCCGACACTAACCCTCTTCACTTATCGTGACTCCAGCAGAGAAGGCAGAGGTGTCCATGCTAGTCGACCGAGTAGTCCAACTTGTTCGTGATGGCACGACTATCATGGACTTGGTGGAAGTTTTTCTCAGTAGACGAAGCCAGCCCTTCAAGCTCGCGATCATCCGATGTGGATGTATTCAGGCCCCAGAGACAACTCTCGGGTCGACCCAGAGGAAGTCTCCTAGGAGACGGTGGAGTAGTGGCTGTGGAGCATCACTGAAAATAAAGACAACCCCAGGGGGTCCAGGAGAGTTGTCCCATTCGACCCCGAAAATGAGCCAGAAAAGGTCCGACCTTTGTTACCGAGTGTATTTTTATTCTGATTTGCGACCGTCCTTGAATCTGATTGATGACTGCTCAACTTCTTGCCTTGCAGATTTATACTGAGATGTACTCGATGCCGAACAGGAAGCAAGTCCAGGAGGGAACAGATAGCACTGACAAGAGCGACGACTTGCAATCTCCCGACAACCACGAAGACAACAGTGATGACTCGGGCGGCAGTGAGGAAGTTGAATCACCACCTCGCTTAAAGCGTCGATCCAAGCAGTGTCCAGACCCTGTGGGCAGGCATGGCAAGGCAGCACCTCCCAGTGCACAAGTGCAAAAACGCACTCGGACTTCGTCTCCGGATCCGACTGAAAAGTCCTCCAAGCAGCTTAAGACTGCCCCTTCGAGGCCTCGGAAGGCCTTGCCCAAGATCAACGTGGATGTTCCCGTTGCTTCTGCATAACTATTTTGCTTTCTTTATCTCTTTTGCATCGTTTGGAAATTGCAATGTGTTTGTCGACCCATTCCGTCGTTTAACCGAGTGAGTTCTGAAACTTTTAGCGCTGCCACTTCCGGGACCTCCATGGACATTTACAAGGACCAAGATGATGAGGAGACCGAGGACGCGGCCACTTCCAAAGCAGGTACAACTCCATCATCTTACTCTCATTTTGTCAATTTGTCCATTACACTGTCGGTCGACTGAACTCTTGTAGTCGAGTCATTTGCAGCACCATCGAATGTCATTGATCTTCCAGATGATGACGAAGATGTGTCACAGAAGACCACGGGGAGAAAGGGAAGGACTTCGAGCAGGAGGGCGCCTGCCAGCAAGGTGTCTCAGTCGACACCAGTGCCAGAACCTGTGATCCAGCAATTGCGAGATCCAATCTGGGCTTCTGTTTCTTTTGCCGATCCTGTGTCGACTGACCGTCCTTCGGCGTCGACTGCTGAAGACCTTGCTCCGTCCGTGCAACTCCATACCTCAGATCCCCTCGCTTTGACTATTCCACCAACTCCACTGTTTGTTACCCATCATGTCTTAGAGGATGCAGTGAGCGCTGCTAAGGAAGCTATATGCCAAGCAGGCCTTATGATGAGCGAGTGAAGGTGGTGCACGAGGCTAGCAAGGATGCCTATGATGCCAGCTCTGCACTTCAAACCAATGTCCAGGTGGGTTGATTCCCGACTGATCTTTCAGCTTGATCTTTGCTCTGTTAGGATATGGTAATTGAAAACTGCTCATTTATTATTCGTAAGATTTCCGCAGATGAACGTTTTCGAAACTTTCAATGTGCATCTATCATGAGTCTGCACCTTGCATCTGTTCACCCACTCGGTGCTTTAACTTTTGCTGAAGTTCTTCCACTTGAGTCGACTAGATCGTGTCTAGTGTATCATTAATTGGATCAATGGGGGCACGCAGGGTGCACCCACTGGGTGTAGTCCCCGAGACCGCCGTCGAATGTTTGATTCGGCGGGGGTCTTTGTTGAATGTCTGTTTGTAATCTTCCACTCGGTCCAGAAAGGTCGTACCATGTGGTATTCGGACCACTCGGTCCAGAAAGGTCGTACCGAGTGGTATCCGGCCAAGTGCATCCACTAGATCTAGCCCCCTGAGACCACGGTCGACTGCGGGCAGTCGGCGGTGTTCTGAGAATAATTGTTGTCTCCCCCTTTTTTTCTTCGACTGGGCGGACCATGTCGAGTGGAAAGTCGAACCAGTGGGCACATGTCAAGTGCACCCACTAGGTGTAGTCCTCGAACTCTTTTTGCTGTAATGAGTTGAACTTGTATCTTTTCGCTCGGAAGTAATTGATCTTTTGTTCTTGTCGACCGGCGTATCTTATTCATTGATTGCAGAAATCCTGTGAACTCGGGGTTCAGTTTGCTGACTTAGAGAAGAAGCAAATCTAGCTCAATCTCGACCTGGAGCTAGCCAAAGAGAACTTGCAGAAGGCCAAGGATGAAGCGGCTGCCACGGGAGGTAATAACTTGTCGACTATTTGCCTTGTCTTCTTTTCCTTTCATTTTTTGAACTGAGTGACTCCACTCGAACAGATGTGTGTAGTGAAGACAAACAACTCCAAGCTCGTCTGAAGAATGTTATTTCTTTAGAGAAAATGAAGCAGGCTTTGGAGTAGAAGGACCTCGACCTTGCAGCGGTGCAGAAGACGGCACGAGAGAAAGCTGAACTTGCTGACAAGAAGCTGGCTTCAGTCGGCAAATTGGAAGAGGAAAATGTCAAACTGAAGACCACCATTAATGAAGCCAACAAAGAAGTCGTGCAGCTGAAGAAGGATAAGGTGACCCTGACTGACAAGGTTGGATAACTCACTCAGAAGACAAACGACCTGGAGGCTTATCTGGGAGGGCTCGCCAAGAAGATGTTCCTTATGGTTGAAGGTACTTTCTATTGTCTGACTGATTTGCAACTACCGACTCATTGTGTGACTACTGACTCATCGTGTGACTGCCGACCTGTTCCTTTCTTGTGTGTGTGCAGAATTCTGTCTAAACTTTGAGGAAGAGACTGGGCTGATTGAGATGAGCCTGGACCCCATTAACTGCCCCATCAAAGATGAAGTTGTGATGAATATGCTGCGACTGGAATTCTGCCTCGCCGGCGTTGTGGAGTATCTTGCATGACTGAAAGTGGAAATGTCATGGATCGACACAGAGCTCTGGCTAAAAGTGTTGTTCCAAAATGACCTCGAGTCTCTGATGACTCAACTCAATGAAATTCCTGGTCGAGTGCAAGCATGGAAGAAGTCATCTGCCCAGTGTGGTGCTGACGTGGCTCTATCTCTGATCTGTGTCTATTGCAAAGAAGCTAGGGAAGAGAAGCTGGTGGCTATCAAGGTCGCTAATACTAGGAAGCTTCAATTACAATCCTTCATGGAGACCTTCATCGAGGCTGCTGAGGGAGTCCTGTACTAAGGGGTCCTCGGGTGTCTGGTCTGTTATCCACGGGCTGGACTGATGGGCTGTGAAGACATGAAGGCCGAAGACTGCACTGTGTCCGGATTGGACTCTACTTGGTGTGGAAGGAAAGCTTGGCGACCGAAGATTCCTTCTTATGTAACCAACTCCATGTAAACCCTAGATCCCCTCGGTGTCTATATAAACCGAAGGGGATAGTCCGGAAAGGACACCACATATCCTCATTACCATATTCATGGGCTAGACTTCTAGGGTTTAGCCATTACGATCTCGTGGTAGATCAACTCTTGTAATACTCATATTCATCAAGATCAATCAAGAAGGAAGTAGGGTATTACCTCCATACAGAGGCCCCGAACCTGGGTAAACATCGTGTCCCCTATCTCCTGTAACCATCGATCCTAGACGCACAGTTCGGGACCCCCTACCCGAGATCCGCTGGTTTTGACACCGACATTGGTGCTTTCATTGAGAGTTCCTCTGTGCCGTCGACAAAAGGTTCGATGGCCCCTCCAATCCTCAACAACGACGCTGTCCAAGGAGGAACCTTCCTCCCCGGATAGATCTTTGTATTCGGCGGCCTCGTACTACGGGCCAACTCGGTTGGCCACCTGGAGCAGATCGAGAGCTACGCCCCTGGCCATCAGGTCAGATTTGGAAGCTTGAACTACGTCGTGGATATCCATAAAGACATGATCTTCGAGGGATTTGAACTCGCGGCGATCGCTCCCCCTCATCCCGATGAACATGACTTAAATCTGTCATCGGATCACACCCAGGAGATGGTTCCTGTGGCTGCAACGACCTTAGAGCCGAAGCAGATCGAGCCATCCGAGGCCTTAGAGCCCACGGTGTTGGCGCCGCACATGGATTCGACGCCCTGCAATATTCGCTTTAACGGAACTTCGGACTCGTCTCCGGCTATAAGTTCCGGAATGTGTACGCCCGCGGACATCGAGCTAGATCGGTTATCGACCTTCGAGTTCAGCGCCACTGAAACTTTCCAGCACTCGCCTTGGGATGACGTGCTATTTTTTTTAAGAATTTGTCCTTGGATAAGGACTCACAACTGAACTATGTTCGGTTCGAGCTAGAGACGGATGATGAGGAATTTTGCTCCCCACCCGCCACCCACTTCATAGCCACCGTCGATGACTTAACCGACGTGCTTGACTATGGCTCCTAAGACATCGACGGTATGGACGACGATGTCGATGAGGAGCAAGTCCAAGACCCGCCATTCACTAGACGTTGGACGGCTACCTCTTCATACAACGTGTACATGGTTGATACAACTAAAGGATCCGGCGACGACAAAGAAGAGCCAGACGTGAATAAAACTTCCGAGACGCAGTCAAAGCATCGGTGGCCCAAACACCGCTCTAAGCCCCGCCGCTCAAAGGGCGGCAACACTGGAACCGGAGAAAATAGTACTCTGGGCGATGCCGAAAACAATGAAGGCCCTGTCGGGGCTACATCCGAACATGAACACAACTGCAGGCAAAACAACCCTGACGAACAGGCCATAGAAGATGACTCGGAGGATGATAGTTACCATCCACCCTCCGAGGAGGAGACAAGCCTTGGCAACAAAGACTTCATCGTGCCTGAGGATCCTCTCGAGCAGGAGCGCTTTAAGCTTCAGCTCAGAGCCACTACAAGAAGCCTGAAAAAGAAACAACAACAACTTCAAGCTGAACAAGACCTGCTCGTTGACAGATGGACTGATGTCCTGACAGCTGAGGAATACGACCTCAAGTGCCCAGCCAAGAGGCACCCAAAATGCAGACTGCCACCTCAGTTTGATGAGGAGGCAACAGATCCCATACCTCCATCGCACAATGCGGACCGACCACCTCATGGTCGAGATAAAATGGCAACTCAGACCGAACAGCAGCCTGCCCCACCGCCTCGCAAAAACAGGGACAGACCATCTCGGGACCATACATATGATCTTCGGCAAGAATTGGATAATAGAGCAGGACACACCAGATCTATATACGGATCGCGAGGACGTTTCCATACTCAAGACGAAAGCTACCTATTCGAACGTGACAAACATAATCACACCCGGGCCGATAACCACAGACGGACGTCGTCAGAGATACGTCGTGACACGGCCCGCTATAGAGGCACCGCACACCCTCTCTGCTTCACAGACGAGGTGCTGGATCATGAATTCCTCGAGGGGTTCAAGCCTGTGAATATTGGATCATATGACGGAACAACCGACCCCGCAGTCTGGATCGAAGATTTTATTCTTGACATACACATGGCCCGAGGAGATGACCTCCATGCCATCAAATACCTCCCATTAAAGCTCAAAGGAACAGCTCGATAGTGGCTAAATAGTCTGCCCGAGAACTCCATCGGCAGCTGGGAGGACTTGGAAGAGTCCTTCCTCGACAATTTCCAGGGTACATAAGTCCGGCCACCCGATGTCGATGACTTAAGCCACATAGTTCAACAATCTGGAGAATCAGCCAGAAAATTCTAGACTAGGTTCCTAACCAAAAAAATAGATCCTCGACTGTCCAGACGCTGAAGCCCTAGCGGCCTTTAAGCATAGCATCCGTAAAGAATGGCTTGCCCGCCACCTTGGCTAGGAAAAGCCGAGATCCATGGCAGCCCTCACGACACTTATGACCCGCTTTTGCGCGGGAGAGGATAGTTGGTTGGCTCGCAGTACAAACACAACCAACAAAACAGGGCCCTCCGAGGCCAAAACCAACATCGGCAAGCTCCGGCGCAACAGACACAAATGTCGAAGCAATGGGGATAACGCCGATGACACTAAAGTTCACACCAGATTCAGTGGCTCCAAGTCTGGCCAGCGAAAGAAGCCCTATAAAAGGAGCAGCGGAGGGCCATCCAGCTTGGACCGCATACTTGATCGTCCTTGCCAGATACATGGCACCCCAGACAAACCGGCCAACCACACTAACAGAGATTGCCGGGTATTTAAACAAGCCAGCAAGGTCAACAGCAGAAACAAGGAAGGGGGATCACAGAGCGAGGACGATGACGAGGAGCCCCAGCAGCCGAACACTGGGGAGCAAAAGAAATTTCCCCCTCAAGTCAAAATGGTAGACATAATATACGCTACACACATGCCCAAAAGGGAGCGCAAGCGCGCACTTAGGGACGTCTATGTGTTAGAGCCAGTCTGTCACACCCTGATTTTCATGCCACAACACTTAAGCTATTAAAATCATGATAAAATTAGGTTTTACAAAAACTTTTGAGTGTTTTGGACCTTGCCTTATTTGGATTTTGCTTGTTGTTTGCAAGTGCTCTAAAAATCAAACAAATCCTCCAACTCTTATACTCCTTCTCCTTGATCCAAAACCTTTTCCCAATGATCATACCATGTGTATAGAGAAATATAATATTTCCTTACAAAAATAATTTGGCCAAAAAGTATTTTCTAAAATTAGTTTTCCAAAACCCCTTGAATTGAGATTTGCACTCCAAGTACTTGATTTGAGGTGTGAAAAATCTTTCCAAAAATTTATTTGAAACCTATTAGATATAGGACTCCCATAAACCACAAAAATATAATTTTAAAAGTTATTTTCCTATTTATTTTAAAAGCTTTTTCTTAAGGCCAGAAATGGTCTTTAATAGGGAAAAAATTATTTTAATGTTTCAAAAATATTTGAGAAAATTTAGGGAAACTCAATGGACATATATTGTCCATATATAAGAGTTTCAACACATGGTCATGTTCAAAATATTGGTCAAATCCCTCAAAAACCATTTCTGCCCATTTTGAAGGATTTGAAATACTTCTACAGGAAATATTTTCATAAAAATCCAAGAAAATTCTAGCATGTAAAATATGACATGTTTGATGATCTTGCCAAGTATCATGTCATGGAGAATAGTACAACCCCATGAAATCTCCTCAAAACCATTTCTGTCCATTTTGAAGTTTGAGCAACTTTACATTGCCAAACATGTCCAAATGTTCTCAAACCTTGTGAACATGCCCAAATGGTCTAATTATTCATCTAGACCAAATGGCACAAGATGGAGAGAATGTTATCTTGCTCAAAGTACCCCAAAACCCTTCCTGTTCAGAACCAAATTTGAACAAGTTTGTACTGCCAATTTTTTCTCCTTGACCCCAACTTTTGTGGACATGTTCAAATCCTCAAATGATGACACTACACAAAGTGGTGCATCAAGGCCAAGAAGTTTGAATGGACGCCGAAGTGTGAAGAAAGCTTCCAGGAACTGAAGAAGAGATTGACAACCGCCCCAGTTCTGGCCACACCAGATATACACAAGGAGTTTGTGATATATTGTGATGCGTCAAGAACCGGACTGGGAGGTGTTCTGATGCAAGAAGGCAGAGTCGTAGCTTACCTTTCAAGGCAGCTACGGCCTCATGAAGAGAACTATGCTACTCATGACCTTGAGTTGGCAGCTGTAGTTCATGCCCTGAAAACATGGCGACATTACCTCCTAGGGAAGCGGTGTGAGATATACACAGATCACAAAAGTCTGAAGTATATTTTCACTCAGAAGGAATTGAACATGAGGCAAAGAAGGTGGCTAGAGTTGATCAAGGATTATGACCTCAGTGTTCAATACCACCCTGGAAAGGCTAATGTGGTGGCAGATGCATTAAGCAGAAAGGCTTGTTCCTTGAATGTTATGCTTAAGGAAAGGCTACCCGCCTTGTATGAAGAACTTGGAAGCTTCGGGTTGGAACTGGTTGCACCAAGATTCTTAGCCAACCTTGAAGTCAAGCCTACCCTAATGGATGATATTAAGGAAGCCCAGAAGGGACAAGAGGGTATTGAAGGCATCAAGAGGAAGATCAAGGCAGACAAGGCCCCAGGATTCTCAGGGGATGAGCAAGGAATTGTGTGGTTTGGGAATCGCATTTGCGTACCCAACAAGATTGAGCTCCAGAATTTGATCTTGCAAGAAGCTCATGACACCCCGTATTCCATTCACCTCGGAGGAACCAAGATGTATCAAGACCTGAAGGAAAGATTTTGGTGGCATGGCATGAAGAGAGAGATAGACACTTTCGTCGCTAAATGTGACATATGCCAAAGGGTCAAAGCTGAACATCAGCGGCCCGCTGGATTGTTACAGCCTCTCAAGGTGCCCGAATGGAAATGGGATAAGATCGGAAATGACATTATCACTGGATTACCCAGGTCAAATAAGGGACATGACTCCATCTGGGTCATAGTCGACCATTTGACCAAAGTAGCACATCTCATTCCTGTGAAGATCACTTATGATGGCAACCAGCTAGCAACTCTATACATCAACAGAATCGTAAGCCTTCATGGTGTTCCCAAGGAGATTGTGTCAGACCGAGGAACCCAGTTTACCTCAAGGTTCTGGAAGAAGTTCCAAGAGGCCATGGGAACCAAGTTGTCCTTCAGCACTGCTTTCCACCCACAGACCGGAGGACAGATAGAACGAGTGAATCAGATACTCGAAGACATGCTCCGAGCCTGTGTCTTAGCATATGGAGCTAAGTGGGAAGATTGCCTCCCTTTCACCGAGTTCTCCTATAACAACAGTTATCAGTCAAAGCCTTCAGATGGCACCATTTGAGGTGTTGTACGGGCGCAAGTGCCGCACATCCCTCAATTGGTCAGAAACCGTAGAAGGGCTAATATTTGGGCCTGAGATCCTCTGCGAATCAGAAGAGCAAGTTCAGCTAGTCAGAGAATGACTGAAGGCCGCTAAGTCCAGACAGAAGAGCTATGCTGACACTCGTCGCCGACAAGTAGACTTCCAAGTCGGAGACCATGTATACCTACGTGTGACTCCTCTTAAGGGAACCAAGCGTTTCCACGTTAAGGGAAAACTCGCACCAAGATTTATCGGCCCCTTCGAGATCACTGCACGACGTGGAGAAGTGGCTTACCAGTTGGAACTGCCACCTGAACTATCCGATGTATACAACGTTTTCCACGTCTCACAACTCCGGAAGTGCCTCCAAATCCCAGGCAAGCCTAATCTTTACAAGGACGTCGATCACCAAGCCATTGACCTTCAGCCTGATTTGACTTACCGCGAGGGACCCCAATTGCAATCTGGATCAAGCAGGACGACAAACACGAAGCCACGCCATCGAGTACTTCAAGGTTCAATGGAGCACCAAACGGAAGCAGAAGCAGTATGAGGACGTGAAGACTACCCCAAATCCAAGTTTCCATAATCCTTTCCGCGCCTAGTCTGGGAATCTCGGGGACGATATTCTTGTAAGGGGGTAGGTCTCTCACACCCTGATTTTCATGCCACAACACTTAAGCTTTTAAAATCATGATAAAATGAGGTTTTACAAAAACTTTTGAGTGTTTTGGACCTTGCCTTGTTTGGATTTTCTTTGCTGTTTGCAAGTGCTCTAAAAATCAAACAAATTCTCCAACTCTTATACTCCTTCTCCTTGATCCAAAACCTTTTCCCAATGATCATGCCATGTGTATAGAGAAATATAATATTTCCTTACAAAAATAATTTGGCCAAAAAGTATTTTCTAAAATTAGTTTTCCAAAACCCCTTGAATTGAGATTTGCACTGCAAGTACTTGATTTGAGGTGTGAAAAATCTTTCCAAAAATTTATTTGAAACCTATTAGATATAGGACTCCCATAAACCACAAAAATATAATTTTAAAAGTTATTTTCCTATTTATTTTAAAAGCTTTTTCTTAAGGCCAGAAATGTTCTTTAATAGGGAAAAAAATTATTTTAATGTTTCAAAAATATTTGAGAAAATTTAGGGAAACTCAATGGACATATATTGTCCATATATAAGAGTTTCAACACATGGTCATGTTCAAAATATTGGTCAAATCCCTCAAAAACCATTTCTGCCCATTTTGAAGGATTTGAAATATTTCTACAGGAAATATTTTCATAAAAATCCAAGAAAATTCTAGCATGTCAAATATGACATGTTTGATGATCTTGCAAAGTATCATGTCATGGAGAATAGTACAACCCCATGAAATCTCCTCAAAACCATTTCTGTCCATTTTGAAGTTTGAGCAACTTTACATTGCCAAACATGTCCAAATGTTCTCAAACCTTGTGAACATGCCCAAATGGTCTAATTATTCATCTAGACCAAATGGCACAAGATGGAGAGAATGTTATCTTGCTCAAAGTACCCCAAAACCCTTCCTGTTCAGAACCAAATTTGAACAAGTTTGTACTGCCAACTTTTTCTCCTTGACCCCAAATTTTGTGGACATGTTCAAATCCTCAAATGATGACACTACACCAAGTGGTGCATCAAGGAGAATTGATTTGCATGACTAAATCTTGGTAAAGCCATTTCTGCTAATTTCTAGGGTTTGCCAAAGTTACATTGGCAACTTTTCCAAAATGAGCTCAAATTTGGTGGAACACCCTATTTATAAGTTTCATTCCATCCTGTTAAGTATCATGGCAATTGGTGTTCATTTGCTTGCCCAAATCATTATCAAACACCTTCTGACATTTTGCAAAAATCACTGTTTTGACCCCTTCCACTATTCTTGGTAAGCTCAACTTTTTACCACCTCCCCTCCTAGTCCCCTTTCACCTCCAGTAGCAATGGTAAATCCATAGCTCAATTGTTGGAGGGGTAAAACCCCACTTCCTCTCTCTGGACATCCATTTTCTCTCTCTCCCTCAACCTCTCTCCTCTCCTACTGGCTCTCCAGGGCATCCAATGCCCCACCCCACTTGTTTACTTCTCCCTAGCGCTACCAGACATGAGTGGGCACGCCCCTGCCCTTTAAACAATGCCATGGCAGCCAAAGGCACGCTCTGGAGCGCGCTACAGTGCGCTCCCGCACTGTAGCCGTCCCCTGCCGAGCACCTCCGGCCACCTCGGGCCTCCCCAGCGCGCCCGACGAGGTGCCTCGGCGTCCACGACACGCTAAACCGCTGCCCCCCTCCTCCTTCTCCCTCCTGCTGCCTCTCCTCACACGCGCGCCGGCCGCTCGAGAGCTCCAACGAGCAGCCTCACACGCGCGGCACCTCTGGCCCTTCCCCGCTCCTTCTCTCCCTTCCCCTGGCCGTAGACCATCTCTACAAACGCCCCGGACACGCACACACGAGCCCCCGTGATCCCAAGCAACGGCAACGACCTCGCCGGCGCACTCGTCCATGGTGCACCATCGCCCCGTCATAAAAGGTCGTCCCAGGCCCTCCTCTCTGCTCCATTTGCTCTCTCTCTCTCTCTCCCGTGCACCCCCTGGACCAGGCCATTCTTCCTCCCGCGCCCTCCAACCTCATCCATGGCCAGAGTTCCGTCGTCAGCCTCCTCCTAAATTCTCACTCCGTGGCCTCTCCCCTCCCCTTTAGACTCCACTAGAGCACCTCCAGCATCATCGCGGTCCTCCCCCGCGCTCCTTGACCTTCTCCCGGTGACCATAGCGCCGTGACCACCATTGCCGTCAACCTCGCCTGCCGCGGCCGATGGTGCGTCCGCAACCGGCCTCCCCTGCGGTCATGGCGTAGCTCGGCGGGTGCGGAATGACCTCCTGAGCCCTCCAGTGTGCGGGGCGTCGACGGAGGTGGCCCGTGCCACCCGGGAGAGTGCCGGCGCCGCTCGGCCTCGCCTCCCCTGCCTCTGCTCTGTTCGACCGGGAGGTAGGAGACGGCCTGAGCCCCGGGCCCCGCTTGTCAGTGACCCGGTGGGTGGACCCCACCTGTTTAAGTGGAGACGGCTTCCGGCGTTGCCGTCTCCCTCACGCGAAGGCGTATTTCCAGGAAGCCGCCTCCGACGTGGCCCCTGCGCGCGTGCAGCCGAGCCACTGGGCCGGCCCACGGTCTATCTGTCGCCCAGCACGCAGGATAAGGTTAAATCCTTATTTCCTTTTTTCTTTTTCAGTCAACTTCAAAAATCCATAAATAATTCATTAGAGCTCCAAATTTGATGATTCCAATTTCTAGTGACTCCATAAATCATGATCTATCACATGGTGCTATTTGCACATTTTTCCAGAAACTTTCTCTTCAGAAATATTTACTAAAAACCCATTTTCCATTTCTGTGATAAACTTTAGAAAATCACAGAGAGCCCATTTTTGATCCAAATGCCATGATTCAAATTCCTAGATGTTTCTAAGTTCATAACTTAGTTTATGAACATTTTTATTAATACTTTCTGTACCACATAAATTATTGAGCCATTTCTTCACATTTATCAACTTTGTAAATTCATAGGAAAGCATTTCAACTCCAAATCCAGTGAAACCAATTCCTAGATGCTTCTAAAATCATCCTTTGTTAGATGGGTGCCTTTGCCCGAGGGAGGCAATGAAATGGGTAACCACTTGATGACGAAATGCTCGGAGTTGGACTAGAGATATTTGAAGGCCTCAAAGACTTTGTTAAAACAGGCAAGCAACCCTTTGACCATGTCTATGAAACCCTTTTTATGCATTCCATATGGCACTTTATTAATATTGCTTCGGAAATCATGATGAGAGGGTAACCACTTTGGTGGATTGCCTTTGTTACTTCCTCGTTGATACCTGCATTGTGCATGACCCTACCTTCTTATGAGGGTTATGCCGGTGGGAGTAGATAGGATGCTAAGTAGTTGCTACGCAAAAAGGGACGGGAATATGCATGGTGATGGAGGCTAGTGCTTTCAAAAGACTTTTTCGAAAACCCCGTCGGGTGCCACTTATGCCCGAGGGAGGCAATGAAATGGGTAACCACTTGATGACGGAGTGGTGTACCGAGGCAAGTGTGTGTGTTGTTTTCGAAAACGGATTAGATTTAAGATTTGTCGAATGTCCCAACCTTACATGCGCAACCACTCTACCCTTGTATGGGAAAGGGCATTATTGATTACCTAGGCCGATACTAGCTTGGAGCCCGCATTACTAGTGACGGGAGAGTTGTTGGTGCGCTCTCTCGGGACGGGGCCGTGCCAGGTAGGGCGGCCATGACTGTTTTCACAGGGCACCGGATACACCGTTGTGTCCCCTCTCGGATGTTACGATCTTGAGTGAGTCTCGTATGATGTACATCGTGAGGATACGGAACAACGAGTGGACTCCTTGTTAGTGTCGTCTAGGGAAAGATAGTGATCGGGTGCTTACCCCGGGTACTTGAGGTATCGCGGGTCATGGATGACACGAAAGTTCCCCGGATCTTGTGGGTAAAGTGTGCAACCTCTGCAGAGTGTAAAACTATTCGAATAGTTGTGTCCACGGTTAAGGACAGTTGGGCGGTGCTGCTTAAACTACGTCCGCATGTTTTCAAACCAGTGTGAGTGTTTGGATAAATGGGGAAAAACTACTCGGGTCAAGTCAGAAGACTTGACATGATTGAGTTGGGTTGGTGCCCACTCCTTTTATGATGATACCACTACTTGGGTCGAGTCGAAGGACTTGACATGATTAAGTTGGGTTGGTGCCCACTCTATTTATGTTGATATCTGTAATCTGTCCTTGTGGTTACTTCAATTCTCCTGATGCATGTCTTACAAGCTGTTGAACATGTCATTGCACTCAAAAAACTAGCCTTCCGCAAAAATTTACCTATATCATGCATTGTTGTACCTTGAACCAAAACATGGCTTGCTTGCGAGTACATTCAAAGTACTCATTGGCTTGCCACTGGTTATTTTATTGGCCAAGCATGAAAGAACAGGATATGACGAAGAATACTTCGGTGACGAACATGCGAGCTAGGACGCTTCCCAGTCAGAATGCCTGTAGGGTTAAGGCAGATGGTATGGGTCCAAGTTATCGACAAAGATTTCTGCTGCGATGTTATACTCAAGACTTGACCATAATGGTCCTACTTGTGTAATACAGTATGTATGGATGTAAGACTCTTGTTATTCAGCTTCTATGTGTTCAGTGAGCATTGATCTCTGGGGTCACTGTGCACGTGCATTCGAAGATCTCGACCTATGAGTCGGGGTCCCCACAGAGCTGGTATCAGAGCCATCCTGACTGTAGGAAGCCTTAGTTAGCATGATCGTTAGTTAGGGTAAGACTATTTCCAAAACTACTACTAGTTTTCAAAACTATCTATACTTCTCTTCCCTTCTCAGTTTTTCGAAAGCTAAGGTATACTTTCCTTATTGATCTCTTCCCCTTCAAAACCTTTGGTCGTTAGAATCCTTATGCCCCTGACCACTGGATTCCTTGTAATCCTCGTGGATAATCTGGAAGGAAGATGCCTTGCCAGACATTCACCCACATCTCCTGAACACAAGATTGGCGACATCACAACAAGACGATACCAATAGAAGATACATCCTCAAGGCATGAAGACCTGAAGACCCAGGAGATGGTGACACCCTTGACACTGCCCCAAGATGATGCAATCTTAGCCTACGACGATCGGGGCATAGGATATGCAAGGTCATGATATACATCGCTAATAGGGTAACCCTGTCACTACCGTTGTTGCATCGGCAACCACCGATGGATGAGAACCTCGCCATTTGGTCCGTCTCACTATAGTGAGCAGGGAAACGGTTCTCTTCATCCCCAGCTCTTGGTGTTGATGTTGTCATCAACGTAACCGACATGTTGGACCTCTACTATGCCTTGTTAATGTCATTGCATAAAGGATTACCTACTTGGTACCATCGACGCCTTAGAAGACAAAAAGGGATTGTCATGACTAAGAAGACAACAGAAGACCGAGTTAATGCCTGCTATGAGGAGCCACCTTCACCCCATCACTTCAACAGGAGAGAATTTGTTGAAGGATCTTTAGGCTCAACCCAGCTTGTTTCATCGAACAACTACAAGAGACATAGCAACACCTGAGGAAAATCCAGAAGACTGCATGAGGCACGAAGTAAAGCACGACTACTTAGTCCGAGAACCCCTAAGGTAGGATGAGTCGTGTACCCCCTATGCGCAGTCGAGTCCATATGATGGTTCAAATAGAACCATGACTGTGTGTTGCCTGTTTTCATTTGATTATGTTTTGATATAAGTCGCACCCTTGCCCTAGGCAACAAGTATGCGACTATATCACCTTCCTTGTTTTCCTTTGTTTGGCCCTTTTGGCACCCGTTTGGTTGCACTTGCACTATAGAAGCCCCTTTAGGCATTCCCCTCCCCTATGCTACTTTTCCCTCGCATCTACTTCATCAACTGAAGATCAGCAAGACAAGATGCACCAAGGATTCTACTTCGGCGACCAACTAGCACTGAAGAACTTTTCTACAGCCTCCTTGACCAAGTGAAACAAGATACCCCAGCTCGAGTCCTTAACCATGTGCTTAACCCACAGAATTGCAAGAGAACCAGTTAAGCCTCTATAAATCTTGCACAACACTAGGTTCATTATGGAACTAGTAGACATAGTGAGCAAGAACATTGTTATCCTAATATAGCACAAGAGTTGATGCTTTCGGTGGTATAAGGTTATTTGTTTAAAGGACTGGATAGAACAATTGGCATCTCAGGAACCGTGCTTAAGGATAAGGTGACAAACGTTCGCTCGCACACTAGAATCCTTCAAACCCTTAAGCCCCACCAAGCCACGATATGGTCGGAATCACAACCATGGGCTTTGGCTCTAGGACAAGGAAACATTGGCCAATACCCAACCATGACCACCACTGATACCCCAACCTATACCCTATTTACCTCGTGGGCAAGTCTTCACGGAGTACTCGGACAAGTAGTTGTCATCCTTCCTTGATGACATTCTTGTCTTCTCGAAGACGGAAGAAGAGCACGAGAAACACTTGAGGATGGTCCTAGATAAACTTCGAGAGCACCAACTGTATGCCAAGTTCAGCAAGTGCGAATTTTGGCTGCGCGTAGTGCGATTCTTGGGTCATGTTTTGACTGAAGAAGGATTGTTGGTTGATCCCACTAAGATTGAAGCCATGACTGAATGGCAATCCCCAAGCAATGTGAAGGAAGTCAGAAGCTTCCTCGGACTCGCGGGGTATTACCGCAAGTTCGTTGAAGGATTCTCAAGCATTGCACGACCTATGACTCAGCTCTTGAAGAAGGACAAGAAGTTTGAATGGATGCCGAAGTGTGAAGAAAGCTTCCAGGAACTGAAGAAGAGATTGACCACCGCCCCAGTTCTGGCCACACCAGATATACACAAGGAGTTTGTGATATATTGTGATGCGTCAAGAACCGGACTGGGAGGTGTTCTGATGCAAGAAGGCAGAGTCGTAGCTTACCTTTCAAGGCAGCTACGGCCTCATGAAGAGAACTATGCTACTCATGACCTTGAGTTGGCAGCTGTAGTTCATGCCCTGAAAACATGGCGACATTACCTCCTAGGGAAGCGGTGTGAGATATACACAGATCACAAAAGTCTGAAGTATATTTTCACTCAGAAGGAATTGAACATGAGGCAAAGAAGGTGGCTAGAGTTGATCAAGGATTATGACCTCAGTGTTCAATACCACCCTGGAAAGGCTAATGTGGTGGCAGATGCATTACGCAGAAAGGCTTGTTCCTTGAATGCTATGCTTAAGGAAAGGCTACCCGCCTTGTATGAAGAACTTGGAAGCTTCGGGTTGGAACTGGTTGCACCAGGATTCTTAGCCAACCTTGAAGTCAAGCCTACCCTGATGGATGATATTAAGGAAGCCCGGAAGGGACACGAGGGTATTGAAGGCATCAAGAGGAAGATCAAGGCAGACAAGGCCCCAGGATTCTCAGGGGGTGAGCAAGGAATTGTGTGGTTTGGGAATCGCATTTGCGTACCCAACAAGATTGAGCTCAAGAATTTGATCTTGCAAGAAGCTCATGACACCCCGTATTCCATTCACCCCGGAGGAACCAAGATGTATCAAGACCTGAAGGAAAGATTTTGGTGGCATGGCATGAAGAGAGAGATAGCCACTTTCGTCGCTAAATGTGACATATGCCAAAGGGTCAAAGCTGAACATCAGCGGCCCGCTGGATTGTTACAGCCTCTCAAGGTGCCCGAATGGAAATGGGATAAGATCGGAATGGACTTTATCACTGGATTACCCAGGTCAAATAAGGGACATGACTCCATCTGGGTCATAGTCGACCATTTGACCAAAGTAGCACATTTCATTCCTGTGAAGATCACTTATGATGGCAACCAGCTAGCAACTCTATACATCAAGAGAATCGTAAGCCTTCATGGTGTTCCCAAGGAGATTGTGTCAGACCAAGGAACCCAGTTTACCTCAAGGTTCTGGAAGAAGTTCCAAGAGGCCATGGGAACCAAGTTGTCCTTCAGCACTGCTTTCCACCCACAGACTGGAGGACAGATAGAACGAGTGAATCAGATACTCGAAGACATGCTCCGAGCCTGTGTCTTAGCATATGGAGCTAAGTGGGAAGATTGCCTCCCTTTCACCGAGTTCTCCTATAACAACAGTTATCAGTCAAGCCTTCAGATGGCACCATTTGAGGTGTTGTACGGGCGCAAGTGCCGCACATCCCTCAATTGGTCAGAAACCGGAGAAGGGCTAATATTTGGGCCTAAGATCCTCTGCGAATCAGAAGAGCAAGTTCAGCTAGTCAGAGAATGACTGAAGGCCGCTAAGTCCAGACAGAAGAGCTACGCTGACACTCGTCGCCAACAAGTAGACTTACAAGTCGGAGACCATGTATACCTACGAGTGACTCCTCTTAAGGGAACCAAGCGTTTCCACGTTAAGGGAAAACTCGCACCAAGATTTATCGGCCCCTTCGAGATCACCGCACGACGTGGAGAAGTGGCTTACCAGTTGGAACTGCCACCTGAACTATCCGATGTACACAACGTTTTCCACGTGTCACAACTCCGGAAGTGCCTCCAAATCCCAGGCAAGCCTAATCTTTACAAGGACGTCGATCACCAAGCCATTGACCTTCAGCCTGATTTGACTTACCGCGAGAGACCCCAATTGCAATCTGGATCAAGCAGGACGACAAACACGAAGCCACGCCATCGAGTACTTCAAGGTTCAATGGAGCACCAAACGGAAGCAGAAGCAGTATGAGGACGTGAAGACTACCCCAAATCCAAGTTTCCATAATCCTTTCCACGCCTAGTCTGGGAATCTCGGGGACGAGATTCTTGTAAGGGGGGTAGGTCTGTCACACCCTGATTTTCATGCCACAACACTTAAGCTATTAAAATCATGATAAAATGAGGTTTTACAAAAACTTTCCCGCACTGTAGCCGCCCCCTGCCGAGCACCTCCGGCCACCTCGGGCCTCCCCAGCGCGCCCGACGAGGTGCCTCGGCGTCCACGACACGCTAAACCGCTGCCCTCCTCCTCCTTCTCCCTCCTGCTGCCTCTGCTCACACACGCGCCGGCCGCCCGAGAGCTCCAAAGAGCAGCCTCACACGCGCGGCACCTCTGGCCCTTCCCCGCTCCTTCTCTCCCTTCCCCTGGCCGTAGACCATCTCTACAAACGCCCCGGACACGCACACACGAGCCCTCGTGACCCCAAGCAACGGCAACGACCTCGCCGGTGCACTCGTCCATGGTTCACCATCGCCCCACCATAAAAGGCCGTCCCAGGCCCTCTTCTCTGCTCCATTTGCTCTCTCTCTCTCTCCCGTGCACCCCCTGGACCAGGCCATTCCTCCTCCCGCGCCCTCCAACCTCGTCCATGGCCGGAGTGCCGTCGTCAGCCTCCTCCTAAATTCTCGCTCCGTGGCCTCTCCCCTCCCCTTTAGACTCCACTAGAGCACCTCCAGCATCATCGCGGTCCTCCCCCGCGCTCCTTGACCTTCTCCCGGTGACCATAGCGCCGTGACCACCATTGCCGTCAACCTCGCCTGCCGCGGCCGATGGTGCGTCCGCAACCGGCCTCCCCTGCAGTCATGGCGTAGCTCGGCGGGTGCGGAATGACCTCCTGAGCCCTCCAGTGTGCGGGGCGTCGACGGAGGTGGCCCGTGCCGCCCGGGAGAGCGCCGGCGCCGCTCGGCCTCGCCTCCCCTGCCTCTGCTCTGTTCGACCGGGAGGTAGGAGACGGCCTGAGCCCCGAGCCCCGCTCGTCAGTGACCCGGTGGGCGGACCCCACCCGTTTAAGTGGAGACGGCTTCCGGCGTTGCCGTCTCCCTCACGCGAAGGCGTATTTCCAGGAAGCCGCCTCCGACGTAAACCCTGCGCGCGTGCAGCCGAGCCACTGGGCCAGCCCACGGTCTATCTGTCGCCCAGCGCGCAGGATAAGGTTAAATCCTTATTTCATTTTTTCTTTTTCAGTCAACTTCAAAAATCCGTAAATAATTCAATAGAGCTCCAAATTTGATGATTCCAATTTCTAGTGACTCCATAAATCATGATCTATCACATGGTGCTATTTGCACATTTTTCCAGAAACTTTCTCTTCAGAAATATTTACTAAAAACCCATTTTCCATTTCTGTGATAAACTTTAGAAAATCACAGAGAGCCCATTTTTGATCCAAATGCCATGATTCAAATTCCTAGATGTTTCTAAGTTCATAACTTAGTTTATGAACATTTTTATTAATAATTTCTGTACCACATAAATTATTGAGCCATTTCTTCACATTTATCAACTTTGTAAATTCATAGGAAAGCATTTCAACTCCAAATCCAGTGAAACCAATTCCTAGATGCTTCTAAAATCATCCTTTGTTAGATGGGTGCCTTTGCCCGAGGGAGGCAATGAAATGGGTAACCACTTGATGACGAAATGCTCGGAGTTGGACTAGAGATATTTGAAGGCCTCAAAGACTTTGTTAAAACAGGCAAGCAACCCTTTGACCATGTCTATGAAACCCTTTTTATGCATTCCATATGGCACTTTATTAATATTGCTTCGGAAATCATGATGAGAGGGTAACCACTTTGGTGGATTGCCTTTGTTACTTCCTCGTTGATACCTGCATTGTGCATGACCCTACCTTCTTATGAGGGTTATGCCGGTGGGAGTAGATAGGATGCTAAGTAGTTGCTACGCAAAAAGGGACGGGAATATGCATGGTGATGGAGGCTAGTGCTTTCAAAAGACTTTTTCGAAAACCCCGTCGGGTGCCACTTATGCCCGAGGGAGGCAATGAAATGGGTAACCACTTGATGACGGAGTGGTGTACCGAGGTAAGTGTGTGTGTTGTTTTCGAAAACGGATTAGATTTAAGATTTGTCGAATGTCCCAACCTTACATGCGCAACCACTCTACCCTTGTATGGGAAAGGGCATTATTGATTACCTAGGCCGATACTAGCTTGGAGCCCGCATTACTAGTGACGGGAGAGTTGTTGGTGCACTCTCTCGGGACGGGGCCGTGCCAGGTAGGGCGGCCATGACTGTTTTCACAGGGCACCGGATACACCGTTGTGTCCCCTCTCGGATGTTACGATCTTGAGTGAGTCTCGTATGATGTACATCGTGAGGATACGGAACAACGAGTGGACTCCTTGTTAGTGTCGTCTAGGGAAAGATAGTGATCGGGTGCTTACCCCGGGTACTTGAGGTATCGCGGGTCATGGATGACACGAAAGTTCCCCGGATCTTGTGGGTAAAGTGTGCAACCTCTGCAGAGTGTAAAACTATTCGAATAGTTGTGTCCACGGTTAAGGACAGTTGGGCGGTGCTGCTTAAACTACGTCCGCATGTTTTCAAACCAGTGTAAGTGTTTGGATAAATGGGGAAAAACTACTCGGGTCAAGTCAGAAGACTTGACATGATTGAGTTGGGTTGGTGCCCACTCCTTTTATGATGATACCACTACTTGGGTCGAGTCGAAGGACTTGACATGATTAAGTTGGGTTGGTGCCCACTCTATTTATGTTGATATCTGTAATCTGTCCTTGTGGTTACTTCAATTCTCCTGATGCATGTCTTACAAGCTGTTGAACATGTCATTGCACTCAAAAAACTAGCCTTCCGCAAAAATTTACCTATATCATGCATTGTTGTACCTTGAACCAAAACATGGCTTGCTTGCGAGTACATTCAAAGTACTCATTGGCTTGCCACTGGTTATTTTATTGGCCAAGCATGAAAGAACAGGATATGACGAAGAATACTTCGGTGACGAACATGCGAGCTAGGACGCTTCCCAGTCAGAATGCCTGTAGGGTTAAGGCAGATGGCATGGGTCCAAGTTATCGACAAAGATTTCCGCTGCGATGTTATACTCAAGACTTGACCATAATGGTCCTACTTGTGTAATACGGTATGTATGGATGTAAGACTCTTGTTATTCAGCTTCTGTCTGTTCAGTGAGCATTGATCTCTGGGATCACTGTGCACGTGCATTCGGAGATCTCGACCTATGAGTCGGGGTCCCCACACAGTCGCCCTGAAATTCAATCCGTGGTTGTCATTTCCGATCACCTTTGACCGCCAAGATCATCCAACCAGCATTCGCCATGGCGATTCAGCCACACTGGTCCTTGACTCAATCATCGACGGATTTCACCTAACACAAGTCCTAGTGGACGGTGGTAGTAGCCTTAACCTGCCCTATCAGGATACAGTACGTAAAATGAGCGTCGACCCCTCACGGGTCAATCCCATCAAGACTACCTTTAAAGGAGTCATACTAGGCGTAGAGGCCCATTGTACGGGCTCAATAACGTTGGAGGTAGTATTCGGTTCGCTGGATAACTTCCGAAGCAAAGAACAAATCTTCGATATCGTCCCATTTCGCAGCGGCAATCATGCCCTGCTCGGACGAACCGCATTCGCTAGATTCAATGCGGTGCCACATTACACTTATCTCAAGCTCAAGATGCCCGGCCCACATGGCATCATTACAGTAAATGGAAACACGGAATGCTCCCTCCGTACAGAGGAGCACACTGCCACCCTAGCAGCAGAAGTACAGAGCGGCCTTCTCAAGCAGCATTATAATCCGGCTGCCGAGCCCCTGGACGTCATCAACAGGGTCCGGACCACACTGCAGTTGGACAGCTCGCCTCGTCAAGAGCCGAATTAGCAATTTGACCTCCGTCCCATCCCCGATGGGCCAATGGCACTAATACCGCGTGCACATAAACCACGCACTCAAAACCCCATGGGAATTGACGGAGGCATAACTCGTTTGTGATCCACTGTACGGCTCGACCGACCCTGGGATTCGCACACTTTTACTTTTTATTTTTTACGGGTTTTCCTCTTTTGGAGGCCTATGCGGACAACCCACTTGCAGAACACACCAAGGAGGCAAGGAGCTCTGGCTTACAAGGGAACCCCCAGGTGGTCTCTACTAAACGATTGCCATACTTGCTTTGCATAGCCGCACGTAGCTCGCCCTTGGTTGCGGCATGTTAAATAGCCCTACTTGCTTATCGCATCACTTGTACAAAGTATGCCTTGACGTACTAGTTACATCACAATGGTGAATACACGGTAGTGTTAGCTTATTATTTCATTTTTCCGTTTACTCACCTCGGTATTAAATACTCACTGCACACGTACATCATGTTACGTATTACTATGCCAGGGGCTTCATTACACCCAACACTACGGCAATAAAAAGTCCGAACACTTCTATAGTATAGTTCGGCACCCCGAACTTATAGCATTATATGCATCGGCTCCGAATCATGTCTTTGGTCAATAGTTGGGTTGCCCGGATCCTGTGCTTGCTACCTTACGTTCCGCTATATCGGCTAGGGTAGTAAAGGGAGAACTACTGTGATTGTGTCCCGGTTCTTTCGGACGAGCACCTCATTAGAGAAAGCCGAAAACTGACGGTCATGATGCGGCGAGAGCCGGTCAGCTGTTCGAGAGGTCCCAAATCATTAGAGATTCTTTTCCGCTTCTTGCGAAGAACTCCGTTCTCCCGATTAGGCGTGCATAACGCCCCTAGTTCGGTCTTCCGAATACCAGGGGCTTCGCCAACTTTCTTAATTGTCAAACTCCTATGGCTAAGTGAGGGCGTTAAAGGCCGCATAGTCTGATTGCCTTGTTAATTGCGCTAAACACCTCCTTTAAGGACCAGAATGTGGAGTAAAGAGTGTTTAGATTTATCCCGAACACCCCCGTACTATCTACGTGGGGGCAGAAGCCGATGACTGGTCAACCCTCAGAGTTAATAAACGGCCGCACAAGAGGTAAATTTAAATCATAAGCATTATACTATATAAACACCATTGTTCCATATTACAGGGCAAGGTAACACACATGTCCTCATGGGAATATGATATCCTTCGAACATTGCTCCGCCACAAGGCGGGACCCCTCCAGGACACCTTCAAAATAATGCTCGAGTCGACGATACTCCTTGCCCTCCGGCGGTCCCTCGGTCATCAGCTTCTTGGCATCCAGCTTTGCCTAATGCGTCTTGACGCGGGCAAAGACCATACGCGCACCTTCAATACAGACCGACCGCTTCACGACTTCGGGCCGCGAATAGGCACTCACAAGCCGCTACACAAGCCCGAAGTAGCTGCTAGGTATAGGATCGACAGGCCACAGCCGGACTATCAGGTCCTTCATGGCTAGCTCTGCCAACCTATGCAGCTCGACCAACTGCTTTAGCTGGTCGCTGAAGGGCACCCGATGTTCGTATCCCAGATATTGGGACCAGAACAGCTTCTCCGTAGAAATCCCTTCTTCGGCTCTATAATGCTCGGCAGCATTTGAAACACCGTGTGGCAGATCTGTAAACACCCCTGGAAAATCCAAATTCAGGATAAGTACAAGGAATGTTTCTTCTACACACTTGCTATGCATGGTGAAAGATTTACCCGCCATAATCTTCATGGCCGCCCGAATTTCCTGGAGGGCGCTCTGGGCTTTGGCTCGTGCATCATGCGTGCTCGGGCAGGCCTTCGCCAACTCGGACTCTTGCACCTTACAATCGCACTCCAAGGACTCAAACCTCTCTATCGCGCCCTGGAGCTGTTGCTGCGCCTCACCAACCCGGGCCTCGTGCTTCTCGCGCAAGTTGCATTCCATGGTTGCTTTGTCCTCGGGCTCGGCTAGCGCCTTCTTAAGGGCCGCCACCTCGGTCGTGGCCCCTAATAAAGTTTATAACACTTTAGTCTGGTTGGACTACTCATTTTTTTGAAATGTACCCACAGGTTCCTGCATACTTTGGCTATCCTCAAGTTGCTTTTTCACGAGGCCGAGCTCCTCCTCGGCCCGCTCTAGTTTCCGCTTCAGTCCGGAAACTTCCGCAGCATGAGCAGTGGCAGCCTGCAGCGATACCTGCTTATTCACATGGACAACTCATGTTAGACTCCTGCGATATTTATTCTCGATCCTCTGTTTGGCTTTTCCTCCCGAACACCAAACAGAGCATCAGGGACTACTGTCTCTACGGTGATATTTTTCCTACAATCACATTACTTACCTCAAAGCCCGTTAGAAGGCTAGTGCATGCTTCGGTCAGTCCGCTTTTGACAAACTGAACCTTCTCTATTACCGTGTCCATAAGGACACGATGCTCATCTATGATAGAGGCGCCTCGTAGCGCCTCCAGCAGATTATCCGGTGCCTCTGGTTGGACAGAGGTCACTAGTGGAACAGGCACATTCCCTCCTTGGGGGGAATGTCGTTTGCTGGACCCCGGAGCCATGTAGATCTCCGGAATGGTATCCGGCTGAGGCCCGAAGGGAACTTAGACCCTGTCACCAGTCCCCATGGGGACTTCTTCCCCCGTATGTCCAGCGGCCAAGGAGTCATCCTGGGACGTCACCCTGATGGTCTCCGGAATCTTCCCCCGGCCTGGGAAAGTCTTTTTGGACACCACCTCGTCATCACCCTTGGGTGAGATGGAATGAGTAGGTGGCGGAGACATGCTAGCCATCTCCTTCGAGTCCAGCGAATCCTCTATCGAGGATCGCGGGGAGCCATCGCGTGTCGGACTGCAATGACAAGGTTTAAGATATATCAATATTACAAACGAGAAGGCCAGATGTTTTTGATTCTGGTACTCACGAGGCGGCCAGAGGCTTGGTCTGGCGAGGTCGCTCCAGACTGCTATCAATATCCCATGCAGAGTTATCCGCGAGGGAGCCTCTCCCCCTCTTGGGCGCCTCCGTCTCCAAACTCGTGGAGGGCTCCCTTTTCTCCCTTCCTCCCGCAGGAGGGGAGTCGCCTCCCTCCTCGTCATCATCGTCGGTGGCTGAGGGGTCTGTCTCATCGTCAGACGAGATGACCAAGGTGCTCCTTCGGCGAAGCCCACTCCTGGTCCCCTTGGCCGTGGTTTTGACCTTCTTCTCCGGCACGTCGTAAGGCGCCGGAAATAGCATCTTCATGAGGAATGGGGTTTGTTCGTCTTCGGGCAGCGGAGCCGGACTATTAATCTGTCCCGCTAGGTCGACCCATGCCTAAAAAAGAAATTGATAAGAAGGCTTAGTATCCTTCCTCGAGGTGTGTCCTTAAAGACTATACCTTGATGGATTACCAAATTGGCCTGACGCTTAGAGTTGAGCCCGCGATCTTTGGTCAAGGGTGGCGGCGTCACTGCCCTTGAAGAGCACCTTCCAGATATCTTCATGCGTCATGCCGAAAAGCCTTAGCAGCATCTGGTGCTCGGCCGAATCGAACTCCACAAATAATAGGTCCGGCGCTGACATGGAAGGATCCGGCGTACAAGCATGACTTGGATCACATCAACAAGCTTGATCTTCTGGGTTATCATATTCTGGAGGCACGTTTTGGAGCCCCGTGATCTCTTCCAAAGATCCCCAGGTCAGGCCCTTCTCTTGCCAGGAGGTAAGCCACATCGGGACTCCGGATCGGAATTTGGGAGCCGCCGCCCAGTTGGTGTCGCGTGGCTCGGTGATATAGAACCACCCCGATTGTCATCCCTTCACTGTCTCTACGAAGGAGCCTTCGAGCCAGGTGGTATTGGGCATCTTGCCCACCATGGCACCTCCGCACTCGGCCTGTCGGCCGCGCACCACCTTTGGCTTTACATTAAAAGTCTTCAACCATAGGCCAAAGTGAGGTGGGATGCGGAGAAAGGCTTCACACACAACTATGAATGCGGAGATATTGAGGATAAAGCTGGGGGCCAGATCGTGGAAGTCCAACACATAGTAAAACATCAATCCTCTGACAAATGGATGAAGAGGGAATCCCAGCCCATGGATGAAGTGCGTGAGAAACACAACCCTCTCATGGGGCTCGGGGGTAGGGATGATTTGCCCTTTTTCCCGGGAGTCGGTAAGCAATCTCCTTGGCTAAATAGCCGACCTCCCAGAGTTCCGTGATGTCCTTCTTCTCAATAGAGGAGGCCATCTACTTGCCTCCAGCTCCAGATCCGGACATGATTGGAGTGCTTTCTCGAAAGAGGAAAAGCTAAAAGCTTGGGCACGAGAGATCGAGGATGGAAGGACTGAAGACGAAGAGGGGTGTGGGTAAATGGGAGAGTGTCCTTGTCCCCTTATAAAGGCCGCGAATATCAAGCGCCTGCCCACTCGTCCTAAAAACTTGCCTATTCCCAAGGGCTTTGTAAACGGCACGGTTGGGTTACCCATGCCCGCATTGATGAGAATACTGCGATAAGGGGACACGATCTCTGCTTGACAAGACGCGCCAATGGCAACCGCGTCTCAAAACATGGAGCCATAGACGAGAAGCGGTTCTAAATTATGACCGAACAAACGTAATGTCGTGTTGTAAAAAGCTTTCAACAAATTAGATTCTTGTGAAAATATATATTCTCTCTACGGTTGTGTGTGGTATGTGACAAGTCCGGATACTATCGTCGCATCTGAAGACTATCTTGGAGTTCGTAGAAATGGGGAACCCGCCTTGCAATTCCGAAGACAATCTGCACGCCGGACTCCTCGTCATTGAAAGCCAGGTTCAGGGACTACTAAGGGAGTCCTGTACTAAGGGGTCCTCGGGCGTCCGGCCTGTTATCCATGGGCCGGACTGATGGGCTGTGAAGACATGAAGGCCGAAGATTGCACCATGTCCGGATTGGACTCTACTTGGTGTGGAAGGCAAGCTTGGCGACCGAAGATTCCTTCTTATGTAACCGAGTCCATGTAAACCCTAGATCCCCTCAGTGTCTATATAAACCGAAGGGGATAGACCGAAAAGGACACCACATATACTCATTACCATATTCATAGGCTAGACTTCTACGGTTTGGCCATTACGATCTCGTGGTAGATCAACTCTTGTAATACTCGTATTCATCAAGATCAATCAAGCAGGAAGTAGGGTATTACCTCCATAGAGAGGGCCCAAACCTGGGTAAACATCGTGTCCCCCGTCTCCTGTTACCATCGATCCTAGACGCACAGTTCGGGACCCCCTACCCAAGATCCGCCGGTTTTGACACCGATAGCTGCTACTCGTATCGCCGATGGAATCGACCTGGACAAATTCATCGATCCAGCTAGCCCTCATCCTAAGGAGTGAACAAACTTGATGCCACACTTTTATTTGCCTCGGAATGCCGAGTGATTTTGTAACCATTAAACTCCTTCGGGCCTGATGCCTGAGTACTCCTGTTCATGGTTCTGAACTTTGCTAGATTTATCTGAACTTCATTTTCCTTTGAATATGGTTGCTCTGTTTTTACCACTTGCTAGATCGACCCCAAGGCCATTGTACTTGTGTTGCAGCTCCGATGGGAGGGCCACAGACATGAGCGCTAGGTGTCGCACACGACCTGCACCTCGTCATCCTTGTGGATCAGGATGGAGAGGACATTCTACTTGTGGCGTAGCCCTGACAAGAGGGCCACAGACATGAGCACTAGGTGCCACACACAACATGCACCTCGTCGTCCTGACGGATCGGGATGGAGCGGACATTGTCCTTTTGGCATAGCTCCGACGAGAGGGCCGTGGACATTAGCACCAGGTGCCGCACACGACCTGCACCTCGTCGTCCTTACGGATCAGAATGGAGCAGACATTGTACTTGTTTCTGAGTGGGAGGATTGCTCTCCACTCGGAGTTTTTTCTAACTTAGGCGAGTACGGGATCGCAGCTAAGCCTCCGAGTGGGAGGATTGCTCTCCACTCGAAGTAGTTTTTTTAACTTAGGCAATTACGGGGTCGCAGCTAAGGCCCCGAGTGGGAGGATTGCTCTCCACTTGTAGTGGTTTTTTAACTTAGGGGATTACGGGGTCGCAACTAAGCCCCCCAGTGGGAGGATTAACCTCCACTCGGAGTGGTTTTTTAACTTAGGCGATTACGGGGTTGTAGCTAAGCCCCCGAGTGGGAGGATTGCTCTTCACTCAGAGTGGTTTTTTAACTTAGGCGATTACGGGGTCGCAGCTAAGCCCCCGAGTGGGAGGATTGCTCTCCACTCGGAGTGGTTTTTTAACTTAGGCGATTACGAGGTCACAGCTAAGCTCCCGAGTGGGATGATTGCTCTCCACTCGGAGTGGTTTTTTAACTTAGGCGATTACGGGGTCACAGCTAAGCCCCCAAGTAGGAGGATTGCTCTCCACTCGGAGTGCTTTTGAAACTTAGGTGAATCGGGTTCGCGGCTAATCCCCCGAGTGAGAGGATTGCTCTCCACTCGGAGTGGTTTTTTTTAAACTTAGGCGAATCGGGATCGCGACTAAGCCCCCGAGTGGGAGGATTGCTCTCCACTCGAAATGTTTTTGAAACTTAGGCGAATCGTATTCGCGGCTAAGCCACCCACTGGGGGATTTAAACGCATGTGTTTATGGGATAACAATCATTAAGATACACTCGGAGCACAAAGTCTCCTTCCTGGAATGCTTGACCTCTGACATTACAGGCATGGAATCGACGCAAGTCTTGTTGGTAGATGGTCGATCGGATCAGAGCCATTTCACGTTCTTCCCCCAAGAGATCAACTGCATCTTGGTGTGCCTGTTCCGCTTAAGCTTCTGAGAAAAGTTCCACTTGGGGAGCGTTGTGCAGCAAGTCACTCATAAGCACAGCTTCAGCGCCATACACCATGAAGAATGGGGTTCGGTCAGTCGACTAGTTTGGAGTTGTTCTCAATGCCCATAGGACAGATGGCAATTCAGTTACCCAAGCTCCAGCAACATGCTTTAGATCGCGCATCAGTTGGGGTTTCAACCCTTGAAGGATTAAACCATTCGCCCTTTCTGCTTGCCCATTAGACTGCGGGTGTGCAACGGATGCGTAATCGACCCGAGTACCTTGGGAAGCACAGAATGTCCTGAACTCATTAGAATCAAAGTTGGACCCATTATCCATAATACTGTGAGGGACTCCATATCTAAATATCAACTCCCTGATGAGACTGATGGCAGTGCTTGAATCAAGATTCTTGACAGGCTTGGCCTCGATCCATTTGGTGAATTTGTCGACTGCCACAAGCAAATGAGTGAAGCCACTTCTACCGGTCTTGAAGGGCCCAACCATATCCAACCCCCAAACAGCAAACGGCTAGACGATTGGAATAGTCTTCAAGGTAGATGCAGGCTTGTGAGACATGTTTGAGTAGAACTGGCAGCCTTCGCACTTGTCGACTATATCTTTTGCCATCTCATTTGCACATGGCCAATAGAATCCTTCTTGGTATGCTTTGGCTACGATGGTCCGAGAGGACGCATGGTGACCACAGGTCCCCGAGTGGGTATCATTTAGAATCATTCGACCTTCTTCTGGTGTGATACATCGCTGAGCAACCCCGGTGATGCTTTCTTTGTAAAGCTGACCACCTATCACCATGAAGGCTTTGGATCATCGGACAATCTGACGGGCCTCATCTTCTTACTCCGGAAGTTCCTCCCTAAGCAGATACACAATGTATGGCACCGTCCAGTCGGGGGTGATTACCAAAACTTACATGATTAGGTCGACTACTGCCAGGACTTCAATCTTAATCGGATCGGTAGAACTTTTCAGTTGCGGGGGCTCCTCTGTGAAAGGATCTTCTTGGACTGACGGGGTATGGAGATGCTCCAAGAACACATTGTTGGGTATAGATTTCCGAGTGGAACCCAACTTTGCCAGATCGTCAACGGCTTGATTCTTGATTCGGGGTATGTGGTGGAGTTCTAACCCCTCAAACTTCTTTTCTGGCTTCCTTACTGCACTGCAATAACCAGTCATGGATGGACTCCTAATATCCCATTCCTTCATTACTTGATTGACCACTAAGTCTGAATCACCGTAGACCATCAGGTGACGGACGCCGAGTGAGATAGCCATACACAACCCATACAATAGTGCCTCATACTCAGCTTCATTGTTTGAGGAATCCAAGTGAATTTGAAGGACATAGCTGAGCTTGTCGCCTCTAGGAGATACCAGAACTACACCAACACCAGAGCCATTCAGCATCTTGGACGCATCGAAGAACATAGTCCAATGCTCCGAGTGAATCTGAGTCGGTTGCTGCTGTTCAATCCACTCGGTGAGGAAATCTGCTATTGCTTGGGACTTGATTGCTTTCTTTGCCTCGAACTTGATATCCAATGGAAGGAGTTCAATCGCCCATTTTTTCACTCGACCAGTTGCATCTCTATTGTTCAGAATTTTTGATAATGGAGCGTCGCTGACGACTGAAACTGAGTGGTCTGAAAAGTAGTGTGCAACTTTCTTCACGGTCAAGTAAATTCCATAGACAAGCTTCTGATAATGTGGATATCTCTGCTTGGACGAAGTCAAGACTTCGGAAATATAATATACTAGGCACTGAACTTTGTAGGCTTTGCCTTCTTCTTCCCGCTCGACGGTGAGCATTGTGCTGACAACTTGTCCAGTGGCTGCAATGTATAGTAGAGGCTCTTTGCTGATTGGAGCAGCAAGCACCGGCTGGGTGGAAAGTAGGGATTTGAGCTCTACAAACACTGTTTCGGCTTCAAGAGTCCACTCGAACTTGTAAGACTTTTTCATCAATTGGTAAAGAGGCAATGCCTTTTCACCGAGACGAGAGATGAATTGGCTCAACGCAGCCAAACAACCAGTAAGCTTCTGAACATCGTGCACACGCACGTGGGGGTTCATTTGGAGGATTTCTCCAACCTTCTCTGGATTTGCATCGATCCCTCGTTCGGAAATGAGGAAACCGAGTAACTTCCCACCCGGGACTCCGAATGTGCACTTTGATGGATTAAGCTTGATATCATATCTTTTCAAGTTAGCAAAGGTTTCAGCGAGGTCAGACAGTAGGTCGGAACCTTTACGTGACTTGACCACATCCATGTATGCTTCCACATTACGATTGATTTGGGTGAGCAAACACTTCTGAATCATGCGCATGAATGTGGTGTCAGCATTCTTGAGACCAAAAGGCATGGTAACATAGCAAAAACACCCGAATGGGGTGATGAAGTCCGTTTTTATTTCGTCGGGTCCATACAGTCAGATCTGATGGTACCCAGAGTACGCATCCAAAAAGGATAAACGCTCACTCCTCGTAGTTGAGTCGATGATCTGGTCAATTCGGGGGAGAGGGACATTATCTTTCGGGCAGGCCTGATTGATGTGTTTGAAATTGATGCACATACGAAGTGAATCATCTTTCTTGGGGACCATGATGACATTGGCGAGCCACTCGGAGTGGTATATCTCTCGGATGAACTCGGCTGCCAGAAGCCTTCCTTTTCTCCACGGCAGACCCACGGAGATACTCTTTGATAGTTTTTACTTTTGGGTTGACTCGCAAACGGTGCTTACCAGTCCCCTGGGTACGCCCGGCATGTCAGTCGATTTCCATGCGAAGATGTACCAGTTCTCACGGAGGAACTGGATGAGTGCTTCTTTCTATTTGTTGTCGAGTGTTGTTGATATATGAGTCGGAGCAACGTTGGGATCAGTCAAGTGAATGTGTATAGACTTTGTTTCACCGGACGACTGAAATGCAGACTCCAAAGCGGGCTTCTTAGAGCGCAACAAATCACTCGGATCGACAGTCTTCTTGTATTCTTCCATTTCTACTACTGCCATCTGTTCATCGTCAATTTTTTAGCCTTTTTGGAGGCACTCTTTTGCTCTTTGCCAATTTCCCATGACTGTGATCACACCTCTAGGTCCAGGCATCTTCAACTTGAGGTACACGTAACACGATCGAGCCATGAAACGAGCATATGCAGGCCGACCCAGAATTGCATGATAAGCACCGTGGAAGTCCACCACCTCAAATGTCAAATTTTCCTTACGGTAATTCTTTGAATCGTCGAAAACCACGTCAAGAGTGATCTGACCGAGTGAGTCGGCTTTATTTCCTGGGATGACTCCATGGAGTCGCATGTTGCTCTCGGTGAGTTTGGACACCGGAATGCCCATCCCTTAGAGGGTCTCGGCATATAAAATGTTCAGACCACTGCCACCATCCATCAGAACCTTCGTCAGTCGGGTGCCCCCAACGACTGGGTCGACCACCAACGCTTGCCGTCCGGGGGTAGCAACGTGCGTTGGGTGATCGGACTGGTCGAATGTAATGGGAGTCTTTGACCACTTGAAATACATTTTCGTTGCTGGAGCAACCATGTTTACTTCCATGTTAATAACTTTCAGTCGACTTTTGCTTTCGATGTCAGCAAAAATCACTAAAGTGGCATTGACATTGGGATAAACTTCATCCCCCTCTTTGTCCTCCTCCTTATCAGATTCCTTTTCTTTTTCACTGGGCTGACCCACTCAGAAGATCTGAATCAAGAGTCAACACTGTCGAGTGGTATTCTTGGGGTAAATCAGGTTTCCCTCTAAATCCTTCTTGGTGTGTATGTGACACGGCAAATCAAGCACATCATTTCCCGCTTGATATTTCACTTTCTTGGGGACCCATGGCCCCTTAGGCTTTCCTTTGAATTTCCCTTGTCTCACAACTGCGGCCTCTCCAGGACCTACAGGCTCGGCTTTGCGCTTCTGCTTCTGGCTGGAATTTCCTCCTCCGGTGTCCTGGGTCACTGGTTTGTTCTTGCCACTGCAGAGTTGATCTTCTTCCTCGCTGTTAGCGTACCGAGTGGCTATTTCCATCATTCGGGCCAGGGTCATATCTCCTGTCCGACCGAATTTCAGGTTAAACTCTCTGCATCGAACGCCTTCCTTGAAGGCGCAGACTACTTGGTGTTGTGACACATTCTCCACGGTATGATGAAGAGTGGTCCACCTTTGGATGTAATCTCTTAAGGTTTCATTCGGTTTTTGGACACAATCCTGTAGTTCAGTCAGCCTTGCAGGCCATTTGCAAGTGCCCTCAAATGTCCTGACAAACACTCAGGCCAACTCTTCCCAACTGAAGATACTACCAGGAGCCAACTGATTCAACCAAGCTCTGGCTGAGCCTTCCAGCATCAAGGGGAGGTGCTTCATGGCTACATCATCATTGTCGCCGCCAATCTGCACAGCCACTCAATAATCCTTTAGCCAAGTGTCGGGCTTCGACTCACCGGTAAACTTGCTTACTCCCGTCGCCAACCTGAAGTTGGGTGGAATTTCAGCAGCTCTGATGGCTCTAATGGAACATTCAGGCCCAGACACATGAACTCTGCCTCCACTCGGGTGATTCCTATCTTGACCTTCTCAGTGTGCCCGGTTTCTGTCGACCAGACCTTGTACAAGAATTGATCTTGCATCAAACTGCTACCTCTTGAGCATGCGTTGGTTTTCCCTTGAAGAGGAAAGGGTGATGCAGCACAATAGCGTAAGTATTTCCCTCAGTTTTTGAGAACCAGGGTACCAATCCAATAGGAGGTAACACACAAGCCACCTAGTACCTGCACAAACAAACAAGAACCTCGCAGCCAACGCGATAAAGGGGTTGTCAATCCCTTCACTGTCACTTACGAAAGTGAGATCTGATAGAGATAATAAGATAAATATTTTTGGTATTTTTATGATATAGATTGCAAAATAAATGGTAATAGAAATAGCAAGTTGATATGGAATTAATATGATGGAAGATAGACCCGAGGGCCATAGGTTTCACTAGTGGCTTCTCTCAAGATAGCAAATTCTACGGTGGGTGAACAAATTACTGTCGAGCAATTGATAGAAAATCAAATACTTATGAGAATATCTAGGCATGATCATGTATATAGGCATCACATCCGCGACAGGTAGACCGAAAAGATTTTGCATCTACTACTATTACTCCACACATCGACCGCTATCCAGCATGCAACTAGAGTATTAAGTTCATAAGAACAGAGTAACACATTAGGCAAGATGACATGACGTAGAGGGATAAACTCAAGCAATATGATATAAACCCCATCTTTTTATCCTCGAGGGCAACAATACAATACGTGCCTTGCTGCCCCTGCTGTCACTGGGAAAGGACACCGCAAGATTGAACCCAAAGCTAAGCACTTCTCCCATTGCAAGAACGATCAATATGGTAGGCCAAACCAAACTGATAATTCAAAGAGACTTGCAAAGATATTTAAATCATGCATAAAAGATTTCAGAGAAGAATCAAATATTGTTCATAGATAATCTTGGTCATAAACCCACAATTCATCGGATCTTGACAAACACACCGCAAAAAGAATTACATCGAATAGATCTCCAAGAGAATCAAGGAGAACTTTGTATTGAGATCCAAAGAGAGAGAAGAAGCCATCTAACTAATAACTATGGACCCGAAGGTCTGCGGTAAACTACTCACACATCATCAAAGAGGCTATGGTGTTGATGTAGAAGCCCTCCGTGATCGATTCCCCTTCGGCAGAGCGCCGGAAAAGACCCCAAGATGGGATCTCACGGGTATAGAAAGTTGCGGCAGTGGAAATAGGGTTTTGTTGTGCTCCTGGATGTTTTCGGGGTATATGGGTCTACATAGGAGGAAGAAGTACGTCGGTGGACCTGCGAGGGGCCCACGAGGGTGGGGGCGCGCCCTCCTGCCTCGTGGGTTCCTCGCTTCTTTCTTGACGTCCACTCCAAGTCTCCTGGATAACATTTGTCGGTGTCAAAACCGGCGGATCTCGGGTAGGGGGTCCCGAACTGTGCGTCTAAGGCGGATGGTAACAGGAGGCAGGGTACACGTGTTTTACCCAGGTTCGGGCCCTCTTGATGGAGGTAAAACCCTACGTCCTGCTTGGTTTATTCTTGATGATATGAGTATTACAAGAGTTGATCTACCACGAGATCGGAGAGGCTAAACCCTAGAAGCTAGCCTATGGTATGATTGTATGTTGTCCTATGGACTAAAACCTTCCGGTTTATATAGACACCGGAGGGGGCTAGGGTTACACAAGGTCGGTTACAAAGGAGGAGATACACATATCCGTGTTGCCTAGCTTGCCTTCCACGCCAAGTAGAGTCTCATCTGGACACGAGATGAAGTCTTCAATCTTGTATCTTCATAGTCCAATAGTCCGGCCAAAGGATATAGTCCGGCTGTTCGGAGACCCCCTAATCCAGGACTCCCTCAACGTTTGTTCCAAAAATAACTCTCCCAAAGGTTTCATTCCGTTTGGATTCCGTTTGATATTCCTTTTCTGCGAAACACTGAAATAGGCAAAAAAAATAGCAATTTGCACCGGGCCTTTGGTTAGTAGGTTAGTCCCAAAAATAATATAAAAAGGCATATTAAAGCCCATTAAACATCCAAAACAGATAATATAATAGCATGGAACAATAAAAAATTATAGATACTGTCGGACGTGGGGCTCCGGCTAACCCTTAAGGTTTGAACACTGGGGTGCGCGCGAAGTCTTTCCCTCCTACCGATCTACGCTCTAGCTCGCTAGATCTCGCGGACGAACTCGATGAACTCGCAACACAGAAAGACACGGGGTTTATACTGGTTCGGGCCACCGTTGTGGTGTAATACCCTACTCCAGTGTGGTGGTGCTAGATTGCCTCTTGGGCTGATGATGAATAATACAAGGGGAAGAGCAGCCTCCTAAGGTTGAGGTGTTCTTGTGCTTTCGGACTTGTGTCTATCTCTGGGTCTAATGATCTCTCTGGGTCTCATCCCATCCCCCTACTATGGTGGTGGCTAGTCCTATTTATAGAGGCCCTGGTCCTCCTCCCAAATATTGAGCGGGAAGGGAGCCAACAATGGCGGGCTAATTCGAAGGGGGACAGCTAGTCCAAGCTACCCTGGCAAAAGTGGTCTTCGCATGTGAAAGGCTCTGGTGGTGACGCCATCTTGGGCTCCACGATGACCTCCGTCTTGCAGTCCATGGTCTTGGTCTTGTTGCACCGAAACGGCAACCTTTGCCTGATGCCTCGATACTCTGCGGCTGCGCTTGCCTCCTTTGCACCAAAGAGGAAACAAGGATGCTACGCGCGCTGGCGCCCGCCCGGCGCCCACCTGGTGTCGATCGTCATGGCTCATGTCACGAGAGCCTCGTGAGATTCGCCTCGCCTTGATATCTCCGCCCCTCGCGAGTCTACCTGACTAGGCCGCTCGGGAGGAGGTCTTGGGTCGTCCGCCTCGCGAGGCTTGGACCCTCGCGAGGGTCTTGGATGCTTTGCTGATGAACCTGGGCCCCATGGCCTGCTGGCTCAGCCACGCCATGGGCTGCAGGCAGGAAAGTCTGGGGACCCCCGTTCCCAGAACGCCGACAGATGCGTTGGAGACGTATCAAGCATCCCAAAGCTTAATTCCTGCTCGTCCTCGAGTAGGTAAATGATAACAACAGAATTTTTGATGTGGAATGCTACCTAGCATAATTCTCAAGGTAATTTTCTTTATTGTGGCATGAATGTTCAGATCCGAAAGATTCAAGACAAAAGTTTAATATTGATATAAAAATAATAATACTTCAAGCATACTAACAAAGCAATCATGTCTTCTCAAGATAACATGGCCAAAGAAAGTTATCCCTACAAAATCATATAGTCTGGCTATGCTCTATCTTCATCACATAAAGTATTTAAATCATGCACAACCCTGATGACAAGCCAAGCAATTGTTTCATATTTTTGGTGTTCTCAAACTTTTTCAATCTTCACACAATATATGAGCGCGAGACATGGATATAGCACTACAAGTGGAATAGAATGGTGGTTGTGGAGAAGACAAAAGGGAGAAGATAGTCTCACATCAACTAGGCGTATCAACGGGCTATGGAGATGCCCATCAATAGATATCAATGTGAGTGAGTAGGGATTGTTGAGGGAGTCCTGGACTAAGGGGTCCTCGGACGTCCGGCCTGTTATCCATGGGATGGACTGATGGGCTATGAAGACATGAAGACCGAAGACTGTATCGTGTCCGGACTGGACTCTACTTGGCGTGGAAGGCAAGCTTGGCGACCGAAGATTCCTTCTTATGTAACCGACTCCATGTAAACCCTAGATCCCCTTGGTGTCTATATAAACCGAAGGGGATAGTCCAGAAAGGACAACACATATACTCATTACCATATTCATAGGCTAGACTTCTAGGGTTTAGCCATTACGATCTCATGATAGATCAACTCTTGTAACACTCATATTCATCAAGATCAATCAAGCAGGAAGTAGGGTATTACCTCCATAGAGAGGGCCCGAACCTGGGTGAACATCGTGTCCCCTATCTCATGTTACCATCGATCCTAGAGGCACAGTTTGGGACCCCCTACCCGAGATCCGCTGGTTTTGAGACCGACATTGGTGCTTTCATTGAGAGTTCCACTGTGCCGTTGACAAGAGGCTCGATGGCCCCTTCAATCGTCAATAATGACATTGTCCAAAGAGGAACCTTCCTCCTCGGACAGATCTTCGTATTCGGCGGCTTCGTACTACGGGCCAACTCGCTTGACCATCTGGAGCAGATCGACAGCTATGCCCCTGGCCATCAGGTCGGATTCGGAAGCTTGAACTATGTTGCGGATATCCGTGGAGATTTGATTTTGAAGGGATTTGAGCCTGCGGCGATCGCTCCCCTTCATCCCGATGAACGTGACTTAAATCTGTCATCGGATCACACCCAGGAGATGGTTCCTATGGCTGCAACGTCCTTAGAGCCAAAGCAGATCGAGCCATCCAAGGCCTCAGAGTCCACGGAGTTGGAGCCGCACATGCACTCGGTGCCCTGCAGCAGTCGCTTTAACGGAACTTCGGACTCGTCTCCGGCTGTAAGTTCCGGACAGTGTACGCCCGTGGACACCGAGCTATATCGGTTATCGATCTTCGAGTTTAGCGCTGCTGACGTCTGCTAGCACTTGCCTTTGGGAGACGTGCTAAAATCTTTTAAAAATTTGTCCTTGGAGAAGGACTCTCAGTCGAACTATGTCCGGTTCGAGCTAGAAACGGACGATGAGGAATTTTGCTTCCCACCTGCCACCCACCTCATAGCCACCGTCGATGACTTAACCGATGTGCCTGACTATGGCTCCGAAGACATCGACGGTATGGACGAAGATGCCGACAAGGAGCAAGGCCAAGACCCGCCATTCACTGGACGATGGACGGCGCCCTCTTCATACGACGTGTACATGGTTGATGCACCTAAAGGATCTGGCGACGACAAAGAAGAACCAGATACGAACAAAACCTCCGAGACACAGCCCAAGCATCAGCGGCCCAACCGCCGCCCTAAGCCCCGTCACTCAAAGGACGGCAACACAGGCATCGGAGAAAATAGTACTACAGGCGATGCCAAAAACAGTGAAGACCCCGCAAGGGCTACATCGGAACAGGAACACGATAGCAGGCAAGACAACACTGACGAACAGGCCATGGAAGATGACCCGGAGGATGATTGTTACCATTCACCCTACGAGAACGAAACAAGCCTCGGCAACGAAGACTTCATCGTGCCTGAGGATCCTCTCGATCAGGAGCGCTTCAAGCTTCAGCTTATAGCCACCGCAAGGAGCCTGAAAAAGAAACAACAACAGCTTCAAGCTGAACAGGACCTGCTCGTCGACAGATGGACTGATATCCTGACAGCCGAGGAATACGGCCTCAACCGCCCAGCCAAGAGCTACTCGAAACATAGACTACTACCTCAATTTGATGAGGAAGCGCCGGAGCACATATCTCCCTCGCCTAATGCGGACCGACCACCACGTGGTCGAGACAGGGCGGCCGAACGGCCACCCCGCAGTCGGGATAAAGTGGCAACTCAGGAAGAACAGCAGACCGCCCCACCACCCCGCCATAATAAAGATGGAAAAGTACGGAGTCACACGTACGACCTCCGACAGACACTGGACAATAGAGTAGGACACACAATATCGATCTATGGATCGCGAGGACATGCTTCGAGACATGACGACGGCCACCTCTTCGGACGTGACAAACCTAACCACGCTCGGGCCGAATACAGCAGACGGACTCCATCGGAGGTCCTTCATGATGCGGCCCGATACAGAGGCACTGCACACCCGCTCCGCTTCACGGATGAAGTATTGGATCATGAATTCCCCGAGGGGTTCAAGCCCATCAATATCGAATCGTACGATGGCACAACCGATCCTGCAGTATGGATTGAGGATTTCATCCTCCACATCCACATGGCCCGAGGAAACGACCTCCACTCCATCAAATACCTCCCATTAAAGCTCAAAGGACCAGCTCGGCACTGGTTAAATAGCCTGCCTAAGAACTCCATCGGCAGCTGGGAAGACTTGGAAGAGGCCTTCCTCGACAACTTCCAAGGAACTTATGTCCGGCCACCAGACGCCGATGACCTAAGCCACATAGTTCAACAACCTGGAGAATCAGCCAAAAAATTCTGGACTAGGTTCCTAACCAAGAAGAACCAGATTGTTGACTGTCCGGATGCCGAGGCCCTAGCAGCCTTCAAAGACAGCATCCGTGACGAATGGCTAGCACGTCACCTCGGACAAGAAAAACCGAAGTCAATGGCAGCCCTTACGGCACTCATGACCCGCTTTTCCGCATGCAAGGACAGTTGGCTGGCTCGTAGCAAAAACACAGCCAGCGAGGCAGGCCCCACCAAGGCCAAGAACAGCACTGGCAAGCTCCGGTGCAATAGACACAAACGCCGAAGCAATGGCGACAACACCAAGGACACCACAGTCAACACCGGATTCAATGGCTCCAAGACCGGCCAACGGAAGAAGCCCTACAAAAGAAACAACGAAGGACCTTCCAGCCTGGACCGCATACTCGACCGTCCGTGCCAAATTCACGGCACCCCCGATAAGCAAGCCAATCATACCAATAGGGATTGTTGGGTCTTCAAGCAGGCAGGCTAGTTAAATGTCGAAAACAAAGAAAAGGGATCACAAAGTGAGGACGATGATGAAGAGCCCCGGTAGCTGAACACCGGGGGCAGAAGAAATCCCCCCCCCCCCCCCAAGTCAAAATGGTGAACATGATATACGGCATGCACATCCCTAGAAAGGAATGCAAGCGAGCACTCAGGGATGTCTACGCGGTAGAGCCAGTCGCCCCCAAGTTCAATCCATGGTTGTCATTTCCGATCACCTTCGAGTGATGAGATCATCCGACTAGTATCCGCCACGGCGGTTCGGCCGCACTGGTCCTTTACCCAATCATCGACGGATTACACCTCACATGAGTCCTGATGGATGGTGGAAGGAGCCTCAATCTGCTGTACCAGGATACAATACGGAAGATGGGCATTAATCCCTCACGAATCAAACCAAAAAATACTACCTTTAAAGGAGTCATACCAGGTGTAGAGGCCCGCTGTACAAGCTCAATCACGATGGAGGTCGTCTTAGGTTCTCTGGACAACTTCCGAAGCAAAGAGTTAATCTTCAATATCGTCCCCTTCCGCAGCAGCTACCACACACTGCTTGGACAAACCGCGTTTGCTAGATTTAACGCAGTGCCACACTATGCATATCTCAAGCTCAAGATACCCGGTACACGCGGCATCATAACAGTCAATGTCAATACGGAACGCTCCCTTCGAACAGAGGAGCAAACCGCCGCCCTGGCAGCAGAAGTATAGAATGACCTTCTCAAGCAGCATTGTAATCCAGCTGTCGAGCCCCTGGACACCATCAAGAGGGTCCGGACTACACTGCAACAGGACAGCGTGGCTCGTCAGGAGCTCGACTAGCAATTCGGTCTCCATCCCAGCCCCAATGAGGTAGTGGCATTCGTACCACGCGTACACAATTACGCACTCAAAATACCATGGACATCGACAGAGGCACGAGACAACCCGGGGGCTACAATTCGGCAAAACCGATCCCGAACACGCATACTTTTACTAATTTTTCTCATTATAGGCACCTTTTTTCGCAAGCCTGATATCAAGTCCTCTAGAAGGACTGGAATGCAACGGAGGCAAGCAACACAGGTGTGTAGGGTAACCTTTACACGTTCTTCTTGACGGTATTCACACTTATTTCTCAGGACCCACACGCTGCGCCATACTGATTCCGACACGTAAAATGGCCGGATACTTCTAGCACCATCTGTACAAGATACGCCTTGACATATACATCCAATTAAAATAAAAATGGTTCGTGGCCCAGTCCCTATGTTTTTCGCTTCTTACTTCGTTTTATTTTGATCTGCCTATCTGTTGCATCGACACTATTTTACGTTTCATATTTGCCACGGGCTACCTATCGCCCCACAATATGGCAGCACAGTCCGAACACTTCTTACATATAAGTTCGGCACCCCGAATCTAGCAATATATGCATTGGCTCTGAATCATGTCTTTGGTCAATAGTTGGGTTGCCCGGCTCCTGTGCTTGCTACCCTATTTTCCGCTCCATCGGCTAGGGTAGTAAAGGGAGAACTACTGCGATTGTGCCCTGGCTTAGACCGGACGAGCACCTTAGTAGAGAAAGCCGAAAACTGACTGTCATGATACGGCGAGAGCCGGTCAGCTACTCGAGGGTTACAAATCGTAGTTGATTTTATCCGCATTATGTGAAAGATCGGCACTTCGCGATCAGATGATGACAACACTCTGGCTCGAACCAGGGGCTGCACCCATGCTTTATTATAAAACTCCTATGGCTAAGTGAGGGTGTTTAAGCCGTATAGTCCGATTGCCTTGTTCGTTGCGCTAAACAACTCCTTCAAAGACCATGTAATTGGATCAAGATTGTTTAGATTCCATCCCGAACACCTCCATACTATCTACGTGAGGGCAGAAGTCGATGACTGGCCAACCCTCAGATTGCATATAACATGGCCGCACAGGAGGAAACAATCAAAGCATAAAAAATGCATTAACAAAACAGGCTTTGTTTCTCATAATACAAGGCAATGGCAAACATGAATACATTCATTCAAACACAATGTCGTGTGAACATTGTGCTCCCGCAAGGCGAGACCCCTCCAGGACATCCACAAAATACCGTTCCGTTGTACGGTGCTCCTTGCCCTCCGGTGGCCCCCTGGTCACCTCGATGGCGCCCATCTTCGCCCACCACATCTTGCAACGGGCGAAGGCCATGTGCACACCTTCAATACAGGCCGAGCGCTTCACGACGTCCAGCCAAGGACAGGCATTCGCCACCCCCTCACGAGTCCGAAGTAGCTGCTGGGCATAGCTTCGGCTGGCCATAGCCGGATTATCAAACCCTTAATGGCTAGTTCAGTCACCCTATGCAGCTCCACCAGTTGTTTCAGCTGATCGGTGAAGGACACGGGATGCTCCAGCGCCGCATACTGCGACCAGAATAGCCTCTCCGTGGAACCCCCTCCTTCGGCTCGATAGAACTCCGCGGCATTGGATACACTGCGTGGAAAATCCGCGAAGGCCCCTGGGGAACTCCGAACTCGAGTTAGTAAAAGGTACTGCTTCTCCGCATACTTGCTTTGCATCTTAAATGCCTTACCCGTCGTGATCTTCTTGGCCTCTTGGATCTCCTGGAGGGCGGCCTGGGCCTCATTCTAGGCAGTCTCCGTGCTTTGACGAGCCGTGGCGAGTCCGGTCCCTTGAACCGACGCATCATGCTCCAAGGTCTCGCATTTTTTCACCATATCCTGGAGCTCCTGCTGGACTTCTTTGACCCGGGCCTTGAGCTTCTTACAATCGGCCTGCTGCTGGCCAACCTTCTCCTCGGCCTCGCCCAGGGCCTTCTTCAGGGCCTCGACCTCGGTCGCGGCTTCTGCACATATAACGATACCGCTGTCAATACACATCGCTTATCCTTTCCCGAACATATAGCAAGTCGTTCCTCACCTTGCTTCTCCTGGAGCCGAACCTTAATCTCGTCGAGCTCGTTCTCGGTCCGCTCCAGCTTCCGCTTTAGCTTGGAGACCTCGGCAGTATGCGAGGTCGCGGCCAACAGTGACGCCTGCTTATTCATACATATTCTATTAGTCTCCTACTATAAGTGGTGGATCCTTTGTCAAGTTCTTCTTGCCGAACTCCGGACAATGTCTCAGGGGCTACTGAATACATGGGGTTTTCCTCTTTATATGTCACTTACCTCGAAACCTGTCAACAGATTGCTGTAGGCTTCGTCTAGTCCACTCTTGGCGGACTGAACCTTCTCGATCACCGCACCCATAAGGACACGGTGCTCGTCCACAACGGAGGCGCCTCGTAGCGCCTCCATCAAGTCATCTGACGCCCCTGGGTGGACAGGGGCCACCGGAGGAAGTGGCACACCCCCTCCTTCGAAGGAGGGTGCTCGCCTGATTCCGGAGCCATATGGATCTCTGGAATCGCATTTGGCTGAGGGCCGAACTCAATACGGCCCTCTTCGCCGGTCTCCTTGGGATCTGCTCCCCCATCTGTCCGACAGTGGAGGTCCCGCCTTATGGCGCCCCCGGACAATGTCCTGAGCTCCTCCCTCTGGAGCGGCCCTCCGGGATAACACTTCGGTGTCGTCCCTGACCCCGGGGGAGCAAGCAGGCGGTGGCGACATGCTCGCCATCTCTGACGGAGCCAGCGAACCTCCAGATGAGGAACGCTGGATAAGGTCACGGGCCGTACTGCAAAAGTATGGATTAACCATGTCAGCATAATAAAAATAAAGGGTTGGATATGCGCGTAAATGAGCCATGTCGCTTACAATGTGGCATGAGGCCTAATGCGGGGGCGTCGTTCCGGACTACTATCAACGTCCCACACGGTGTTGACCGCTGGGGCGCCCTTCCCCTTTTTGGGCACTTTCGCCTTCGGATGTGCTAGGGCCACCCTCTTCTTCTTATTTTCTTCCGGAGGAGGGTTGTTTTCCTCCTCCTCCTCTTCCTCATCATTGTCCTTGGGGATGGAGGAATGGGCCTCGTCATCTTTGGACGTCGCGTCCGAAGCGCCCTTGCGACGGGGGCCACTCTTGGCCCCCTTGGCCTTCTTCTCCGGCACCGTATATGGCCCCGACACCAGCATCCTCGCCAGGCACAGGATGACCAATTCCTCGGGCAGCAGCGCCGGACACTGGATTCGCTGCGCCTTCTCCACCCAGTCCTGAAGAAGCAATGCTAAATCTCAGACATCATCCTCGAAACATTCAAGTTGGGAATACGTAAAAAGAAACATACCTCATTGGTGGGGTGTTTACAATTGTGACCACGGTCTGAGTCCGTGGCCGGTGGCTTCTCGTTGCCCTTAAAGAGCAACTTCCAGGCCCCTTCATGAGAAGTGTCGAAGAGCCTTCTCAGGGTCTAGTGCTTCTTCGAAATGAACTCCCATAAAGGGCGGCTTCAGTGCTGGCACGGAAGAATCCGGCGGTCCTACATCACCTGGATGACGTCGACGAGCTTAACGTCCCTGGTCACCATGCTTTGAACGTGTGTCTGCAGCGCTATCAGCTCGTCAGGTGAACACCAGTCCGGACTCTTCTCAACCCAGGAGGTGAGCCGTGTGGGAGCACCAGAGCGGAATTCGGCAGCTGTGGCCCAGGTGGTGCCGTGAGGTTCTATGATGTAGAACCACTGCTTTTGCCATTCCTTTATCGTCTCCTTAAAGGTTCCTTTGGGCCACGAGATGTTGGATAGCTTGCTCACCATGGCCCCTCCGCACTCCGCGTGCTGACCATCCACCACCTTCGGCTTCACGTTGAAGACTTTGAGCCACAACCCAAAGTGGGGATGGATGCGGAGGAAGGCCTCGCACACGATGATAAACGCTGAGGTGTTGAGGAAGGAATTCGGGGACAGATCATGGAAATCTATCCCGTAATAGTACACCAGCCCACGGACGAACGGGTGGAGTGGAAACCCTAGACCGCAGAGGAAATGGGGGATGAAGACTACTCTCTCTGTGGGCTCCAGCATGGGGACGACTTGTCCCTCGGCTGGCAGACGATGGGCGATCTCCTTTGCCAAATATCCGGCCGCCCGGAGCTCAGTAATGTCCTCCTCCTTGACGGAGGAGACCATCCACTTGCCCTGACCACCAGATCTGGACATGGTTGCTTGAGTGGAAAGGAAATGGGAACTTGGGCGCTGGAGCTTGAGATCGAAAGGGCGAAGATAGAGAGAAGGCGTGAGGAGAGGAAGGGCGAATCCTTATCCCCTTATAAAGGCAGCAGATATTAAACGCCTCCACACTCGCCTTAGGATTCGCTTGTTCCCTAGGGCTGTATGAACGGCACGGTTGAGTTGCCCATGCCCGCATTGATGAGAATCCCGCGATAAGGGGACACGATCTCTGTTTCGACAAGACGTGCCAGTAGCAACCGCGTCTCCAAACGTGGGATGGCAGAAGAAAAACGGTTTGAAATTATAACCGGACAGACACGATGCCGTGTTGGAGAGAAGCTGTCAACAGATTGGATTCGTGCAAATATTATATTATCTCTATGGTTGTGTATGGTGTGCATAACAGGTCTGGATACACTTATTTTGTCCGAAGACTATTCTGGAGTTCGGAAGGAAGGAACCCGCCTTGCAATCCCAAAGACAAATCTGCGCGCCGGACTCCTCGTCATTGAAGCTAGGTTCAGGGGCTACTGAGGGAGTCCTGGACTAAGGGGTCCTCGGACGTCCGGCCTGTTATCCATGGGCCGGACTGATGGGCTATGAATACATGAAGACCGAAGACTGCACCTTGTCCGGATTGGACTCCACTTGGCGTGGAAGGCAAGCTTGGTGACCGAAGATTCCTTCTTATGTAACTGACTCCATGTAAACCCTAGATCCCCTCGGTGTCTATATAAACCAAAGGGGATAGTCCAGGAAGGACAACACATATACTCATTACCATATTCATAGGCTAGACTTCTAGGGTTTAGCCATTACGATCTCGTGGTAGATCAACTCTTGTAACACTCATATTCATCAAGATCAATCAAGTAGGAAGTAGGGTATTACCTCCATAGAGAGGGCCCGAACCTGGGTAAAGATCGTGTCCCCTGTCTCCTGTTACCATCGATCCTAGATGCACAGTTCGGGACACCCTACCCGAGATCCACCATTTTTGACACCGACAATTGCCATGCAACGGATGCACTAGAGCTATAAGTGTATGAAAGCTCAAAAAGAAACTAAGTGGGTGTGCATCCAACTTGCTTGCTCACGAAGACCTAGGGCATTTTGGGGAAGCCCATCATTGGAATATACAAGCCAAGTTCTATAATGTAAAATTCCCACTAGTATATGAAAGTGACAACATAGGAGACTCTCTATCATGAAGATCATGGTGCTACCTTGAAGCACAAGTGTGGTAAAAGGATAGTAGCATTGTCCCTTCTCTCTTTTTCTCTCATTTTTTCGCCTTCTCTTTTTTATGGCCTTTCTCCTTTTTTTCTTTTTTTTTCTTTTTGGTCCGGAGTCTATCCCGACTTGTGGGGGAATCATAGTCTCCATCATCCTTTCCTCACTTGGGACAATGCTCTAATAATGATGATCATCACACTTTTATTTACTTACAACTCAAAAATTACAACTCGACACTAGAACAAAATATGACTCTATATGAATGCCTTCGGTGGTGTACCGGGATGTGCAATGAATCAAGAGTGACATGTATGAAAGAATTATGAACGGTAGCTTTGCCATAAATATGATGTCAACTAAATGATCATGCAAAGCAATATGACAATGATGAAGCATGTCATATTAAACGGAACAGTGGTAAGTTGCATGGCAATATATCTCGGGATGGCTAAGGAAATGCCATAATAGGTAGGTATGGTGGCTGTTTTGAGAAAGGTATAAGGTGGGTGTGTGGTACCGGCGAAAGTTGCGCGGTACTAAAGAGGCTAGCAATGGTGGAAGGGTGAAAGTGTGTATAATCCATGTGTAAGTGCATCTAGTGCCACCCCTAGTTGGTTTTGGAGTATTGACGACAAACCTGGTTGAGGGACTAATGTGTTTGTGAGAATTGCAGGATAACACAGGTAGTAGTCCCTCATTGATTCAGTTTTCCGACCGGAGATGACCCCTAAAAATGTATGAAGACATTGAAGACAAAGGTGGTATGTGAAGATATTCTCATTGAAGACTATGACATGAGAAGATATCGCGTGAAGACTATGGAGCACGAAGACTTAGTTGTTTCGTTGTTTCCTTTTCTTCTTTGTTGAGTCATAGGAACCACCGTACTGTTAAGTGGGGTCCCACTAAACAAAGTCAGAGTGACTGAAGTGATGCTTAACCAAAATCCTATGTCTTCGAGCAAAGACAATGAGAGAAAATCTTATCCAGAGCTGGATGAGTCAGCTTTACTTGTAGCCCAAGTAAAGTTGCCACGTGTGTTTGAAATCTGACCATTGGAACACGTGTCAGTTCCTTAGTGACCCAGGGTCATTCGGACAAATCAGGTCGGGTTGCCTAGTGGCTATAAATAGCCCACCCCCTACACCATAAATTAGTTGGCTGCTTAGAGTTAGTGCACGGCTTTTGTCGTTTGAGAGCAACCCACCTCGAAGCCTTTGAGAGAGAAATCCTTGCGAGGACAAAGCCCTAAACACCCAGAGCCAAAGAGTGTTAGGCATCACTGAAGTCTTCATGTCTGTGTGATCTGAAGACTTGTTACACTTGAGGACTGTGAATCCTCCAGCCGGTTAGGCGTCACGTTCTGAGCATCCAAGAGTCATTGTGGATCGCCGGTGAACGAAGTCTGTGAAGGTTTGGAAGTCTCCCTTGAAGACTTACCAGAGTGATTGGGCGAGGACTGGGTGTCCTTAGCTCAAGGGTAATAAGGTGAAGACACGGTCTTCTGAGTTAAATCTCAGCCTCCCTAACCAGACGTACAGTTGTCACAACAACTGGAACTGGTCCAACAAATCATTGTCTTCAACGAGCAACTGGTTCTATCCTTTCCATCTCTTTATTTACAGTTGGTCCTTGTGAAGTCATTGCCTGTTTGCATTATCTATTTGTCCTCACGGTGTGACTGCTTGTTCTGATTGGCTTCATACTGTCTTCCATCCTGATCCATACTGCCTAGCTGCTATTAGTCTTTGTGCTTTCACTTCATTGAATACTTGACTATGGCTTGCCTAGTGTAGTCTACCTTCCGCTACATGTTAATAGGTTCATTTATATCGATTGTCTTTGAAACTTCCAAGTTTTGAAGACTTTCATAAAAATCGCCTATTCACCCCCCCCCCTCTAGTCGATCACTAGCACTTTCAATTGGTATCAGAGCAAGGTACTCCCTTGTTCTGTGTGATTTGATTTAACCACCTGGAGTTTTAGCTATGTCGACTGCAGGGATAATCAAAGTCTCCGATGCGTGCCCTGTCTTCGATGGCACTGATTATCCCAAATGGAAGACTATGATGAGGAAGCGACTCCTTGCAATGGACAGTGAGCTTTGGACGGTCACGGAGATTGGCCTCACCGACTTATGCAAGATGGCGGATGCCAAAGACATTCAGAAATTCAATCTGCTCGATGTCAAGGCGAAGGACATTATATGCTCCTCTCTCTCCAGAGATGAGTTCAGGCGCATCATGCATCTCTGCAATGCAAAGCTTATATGGGATCGGATTTCTGATGTTTATGAAGGTCATCGAACATGTCAGGATCCCTGGTTCCTCGACTTCAAGGAGTCACTTAAAACAATGTCTCACGAACCCGATCCATCTTCTCCAACCTACTGCTTCATGGCACGTGTTGCCAAGGTAAACTCACGTGATGCTTACTTTCAAACATCAAGTGAAGATGACTCTGATTGTAATTCCAAACCCAGCTACAAAACACTTGCTAAAATTGCAACTGAACAACAAAAAGCTATGGAACATATTCAAAAACTGTTAAACAAAAGCGATGACCTGTTGGACACTGAAATGACTCGATCTCAGTCCTTAATTGAAGACATAAAAAATCTTCATGTTAAGTATGAGGGACTTGAAAGTCGTCATGAAACGCTCTCAACAACTCATGAAAAGCTTTCCTACGATTATCTTCAAAGGAAGCAAGAACTTGAGAAATTGAGAGCGGCTCATGAAGATCTTCAAAAGGAAAATGAGTCACTTCACGCTGAACAGATCAGCCCCGCTCAGGAAGGATTTGAACCACCATGTCTTAAATGCCTTGAGCGTGATAACGCTACTTCTGTTGCTGAATGTTCTACTGCTGCTGCCGTTGCAATATCTTGAACTGTTGATGTGGAAACTAACCCCTCTGTTGAGGATGCCACTGCTATTGCTGATGAAAATGCTAGGTTGAAGACATTGCTTGAAACAGGGATGTACAAAAGTCTAAAAGGGCATCAGACACTATGTGATGTCCTCAAAAGGCAGATTCTGAACCAAAACCCTAGGAAAGAGGGTGTTGGGTTCGAAAGGAAAATGAATATTGATGGCTCTTACTGGAAACCTGGGCAGTACCCCAAAACCACATGGGTTGCTGCAAGGGAACCTTCAGTGGATCCATCCACCCTATCTGGCTTCACTTGTGCTAATCCCATCGTCATTGATGAATCCTTTGATGCAAACTATAAACTGTTTAAGAGCCAGAATGGTGAAGTGTTTGTCAGGTATATTGGTACTAACTGCAGGAATGGGCCACCTATGAAAAAGTCTGGGTGCCGAAAAGGTGTCTTGAGAATCTTCATGTGAATGTCATCATGACACCACAAGGGAAGAAGACAAACCCCAGACCACAGGCTTCATATGGTCCAAAGGCTTCATACAGATAGAGGACTCACCTGAGTCGCACTAACACAAATGTTTTGCAGGGAAACCATACTCAGTCCTATGAATATGAGCGTGTTTCATCAAACCGCCATGTTCATAAGACCCAGAACTACTCTACTTATTCTTATGTGTACTATTCTCCACCTGCAAGACTATTTGCTAGGGCTCCAAAGCCAAAGTTCTCAGATGCTGCACTTAGACTCATTGCTTCGAAGCCACCCTTGAAGATGTGGGTGGCTAAGAAAGCTTAACTCTCTTTTGTAGGGAAAGGTCTCCAGCCAAAAATCAAATGCGTCTGAAGCTATTGTTGGGGACCTAAAACAACTTGTAGGGCGCAAGATCAAATGCCCAAATGGTCTTATTATGTATTTTGTTCCTGAGTCTCTTGCTACTTGTCCTATCAGTACTAACCTCGATCTAAGCTTTAATAATCCTCTTGCTCGTCAAATGTTTATGCTTCACAATGCTCTTCGTGAAGCCTATCCCCCTAACTGCGCTGTAGGGTATGACACCAGCTGCTTTAGAATGGATTATTGATAGTGGATGTACTAATCACATGACTGGCAAATGAAGTCTTCTCATGGACTCAACCCTACGTCCATCTGACAAAAGTCACATCACATTTGTTGATACTGGTAAAAGCAAGGAATTGGGTCTAGGTAGAGTTGCAATCTCAAAGGATCAGCACATGGATAAAGTGATGCTTGTTGAATCCCTTGGTTTCAACTTAATGTCTGTCTCAATGCTTTGCGATTTGAACATGATTGTGATATTTGGAAAATATCGTTGCCTTGTTCTAATGGAATCTGACAAGTCTCTAGTCTTTGAAGGGTATCGGAAAGATGATTTGTACATGGCAGATTACTCAGCAGGACCACAGCTTGATGTATGTCTTCTTGCAAAAGCTTAAGAATGCTAGCTCTGGCATCGGAGGCTAGGGCATGCTGGCATGAGGAACCTGCACACTCTTGCAAAGAAGAAGCACGTCATAGGCATCGAGGGCGTCAAGTTCAAGAAGGATCACTTATGCGGTGCCTGTGAAGCTGGAAAGATGACGAGGGCCAAGCATCCCTCGAAGACAATCATGACAGCGACTCAACCCTTCGAACTGCTACACATGGACCTCTTCGGCCCTACTCACTACTCTACCCTTACTGCTACTGCTTGTCTTTATGGCTTCATCATTGTTGATGATTATTCAAGATATACATGGGTGCATATAATCCTCTACAAGACTGAAGTGCGGGATGTCTTCAGACGCTTTGCCAATCGAGCCATGAACAACTATGGCGTCAAGATCAAGCACATCAGAAGTGGCAATGGCACTGAATTCAAGAACACCAGCCTCGACACTTATCTCGATACATTGGGCATCACTCATGAGTTCTCAGCTCTGTACACGCCGCAGTAGAATGGCATCGTGGAACGCAAGAACAGAACACTCATTGAGATGGCTCGGACGATGCTCGGTGAATACAAGACACCAAGAAAGTTCTGGCCTGAAGCTATTGATACTGCATGCCATGTCATCAACTGTGTTTATCTTCACAAGATTCTGAAGAAAACATCCTATGAACTCCTCACTAAGAGCACCTGCCAAATGTGCTAGATGAAATTCCACCCAGTGAATCCATCAAGCTTATGGGAACTGGAGAAATCATAATGTCTGAAGTACAGCCTGAAGAGGAACTTATCATCTCTGCACCTAATCAACCTGAAGACAATGCTCAGCCTGAAGACAATCCTTCAAACGATGACAATGATCAGCAAGAGCAAAATCTTCGTCCAGTTCATCCTCGTGTTGCAAATGAAGTACAGATTGAGAAGATAATTGACAGCATCAATGCACCTGGTCCACTCACTCGTTCAAGGGCAACACAACTAGCAAATTTCTGTGGGCACTTTGCATTCGTCTCAATATCTGAACCCAAGAAAGTTGATGAAGCCTTCATGGAACCTGAATGGATTCAAGCTATGAAAGAAGACCTTCAACAGTTCGAGCTGAATAATGTATGGGAACTGATCAAGCGTCATGATCCTCGTAAACACAATATCATAGGCACTAAATGGATATGTCACAACAAGCAAGATGAGCATGGTCAAGTTGTCAGAAACAAGGCTCGTCTCGTTGCTCAAGGATACACTCAAGTTGAAGGAATTGACTTTGATGAAACATTTGCTCCTGTGGCTAGGCTTGAAGCTATACGCATACTGCTAGCCTATGCAAATCATCATAACATCCTTTTGTATCAAATGGATGTGAAGAGCGCCTTTCTCAATGGCAAGATTGAAGAAGAAGTGTATGTTGCACAACTACCTGGTTTTGAAGATCCAAAACATCCTGACATGGTTTACAAGCTCAACAAGGCACTGTATGGCCTCAAACAAGCCCCTCATGCTTGGTATGTCACACTCAAAGACTTCCTGAAGAGCAAAGGCTTCAAACATGGTTCCCTGGATCCCATACTCTTCACAAAGACATATGATGGTGAACTGTTTGTGTGCCAAATATATGTCGATGACACTATCTTCGACTGCACTAATCAGAAATATAGTGATGAGTTTGGATACATGATGCAAGAGCAATATCAGATGTCCATGATGGGTGAGCTGAAGTTCTTCCTTGGTCTTCAAATACGGCAGCAACGCAATGGCATCTTCATATCTCAAGAGAAATACCTCAAAGATTGCCTGAAGAAGTTTGGAATGCAAGACTGCAAAGGTTATACGACGCCAATGCCTACCAAGACTGGATTCTGACGCCAATGGTAAACAGTTCGATCAAAAGGTATACCGCTCCACGATTGGTTCTTTGCTTTATTTATGTGCATCTTGGCCAGATATCATGCTTAGTGTTTGCATGTGTGCCCGATTCGAAGCGGCACCAAAGGAATCGCATCACTTAGCTGTGGAGCGAATTCTTCGATATTTGGCTTACACCCCAACACTAGGATTATGGTATCCAAAGGGCTCAGAGTTTGATCTAGTTGGGTTCTCGGATGCTGATTATGCTGGTGACAAGTCGGATCGTTAGTCTACATCAGGCACATGTCACTTTCTGGGACGATCACTTGTGTGTTCGTCTTCAAAGAAGCAGAACTGTGTATCTCTCTCCATTGCTGAATCTGAGTGCATTGCTGTTGGATCTTGCTGCGCTCAGCTTCAATGGATGAAGCAAACACTCAAAGACTATGGCATTCATCTGAAGCAAGTTCCACTCTACTGCGACAATGAAAGTGCCATCGACATCGCCAACAACCCAGTTCAGCACTCGAAGACAAAGCACATGCAGATCCGTCATCATTTTCTCAGAGATCATGTCATGAAGGAAGATATTGATATCATTCACGTCAACACTGAAGAGAAACTGGCAGATATCTTCACAAAGCCCTTGGATGAGAAAAGGTTTTGCATGTTGCGGTGTGAGCTAAATATCTCGGAATCCTCAAATGTCATGTGATCATGCACACATCCTAACACTTATGCATGTTGATGACTTAGATGTGCAACACGTGAAGTAACGTATATCTTCAAATAATGAAGACTTACACTCTAAGTGTGAATACATTAACGTGGAATTTGACTTCAGAGCTCCACGATAATTGTGCGCCGTGTCTGAGTCTAATACTTCCTATACGGTGGGTAACGCCACCACCAAACTTTTGTTTGGAGTATTTTCTGTTGGCGTTATATTTGCAAGGTTTTCGCATTTGGTTTGTCTTCAATATTAACATGGCTTCATGTTTATCTTCACTATATTGATTTGGTCTTATTCGGATATATTCATATATTTGCGTTCTGTCCTCTACAGCATTCACTTATAGCTATGTCTTCTCATTGGATCTTTTTAACTAAGTGAAAGTGATCGGACCCTAACCTTTCTATGCTCCCATCTCAAATCTATCTATCCAAATCATATGCATTCTATTGAAACTGTCGAATGTCTTCACTGCGTCCTTGTCAGCAGAAGATACAGAGACAAACATCAAATCTGTTTTAAAAGCTCAGTCCTTTTTGCCTGAAACTCGGAGAAGCGGGAACGACCACCCGACAATCCAGGCGTACGTGGGAACATGGAACAACCTCCAATAAGTTGCATGATCGCCACGTGTCCTTCAGATGTGAACCGCCAGGGGCACCTGCGTAATAACGCTGCGCCGTCCATGTCCTTATAAATACTCACCACACCCCAGTCATTATCTCTTCTTCCACTCCTCTTCCTCGCACAAACCCTAGCGCCACCGCTAGCCCTCGACGACGCCGGCGACGAAGCGCTTAGCTGCCGTGACCTCACTGACGCCGTCATCATGCCGGCCGCGAACATCGTCTTCTCCACCGTCGCTGTAGGTGTCCTCCGTCGCCAAGTTAGGGCATGGAAGATCGAACTTCTCGGCCTCATCTCCTACTCCGTCTAGCAGTTCCTCGAGTGGTAAATAAAAACTCTTTTTACAGTCCTTTTTTATCCGATAGATTCATCCTTCTCAACCACAAGTGGTTTCTGTTCCTACAAAGTTGGATCTATCCTGTTCTGCATCTCATAGCATGCCTAGTATGTTCACTTATGCTTCACAAAGTAGTTAGATTCCTCACTTGTACTTATTCGTGGATTCATACAAATCTAGAACCAACTCTCTACATATGAGTGAATGTCTTCACACTATAAGGTCAATGTCTTCTAAACTGATTTATCTTCAAAATCTTCTAAGAATGCATATGACCTCTTCCCCTTCCCTCGCATCTCTAATGCTGTCACAAGTACATGTCCGTGGGAGAATCCCTTGGTTCTCATAGTCTGCATTCATTTGTAGAGTTCTTACAGCATCACATAAATTCTCCTGAAGCCAGTTCCTGTTTGACCAGCAGACGGAAGACTTTGACAGTGTTGAAGCCTTTCAGTCTAAACTTCATGGCAACAGAGAAATCAGCAAGGAAGGGTGGCAGACAGCGCCGTGGGGGTACATCAATGGACCTGCCCGAAGATCTCTATGAACTATACAAAACTGACCCAGAAGAAAGCTATGGTCAGTGCAAGACACGAATCCAATGGATTCGAAGATACTGGGCCGAGCAATGGTTCAAGTACAAATTCTTCACCAAGGAGTATGCTGAAAAGAATGCTATCACGCGTCCTTGGGGAGATATTCTCTATAAAAATCTTCAAACCAAGACCAGAACTGAAGCCATTGCTCAAGGATTCTACCCTTGCATGGTCCGAGGGCCACATCCTGCTGATGACGACCCATCGTCATTGCTATGGTGTAGAGATGACAATTTGTTCAAGCGCAACTTTCAGTTTGCTAAGAACTTGGTCAGGGAAAACAAGAAGTCTTGGGGATTAGACTTCAGCCCAGGCCCCTCTGCGCCACGTGCTGATGGCACACGCGAAGCTGAACCCAATCTGGTTGGGCCCTTCTACAACTTAGAAGGTCTCATCACGCACATTTAGGTTCAAGGGGCAGCCGTGGATCACTCTGCAGACGACGCTGACACTGACGAAGCGCCTGCACCACCAAAGCCAAAGAAGTAGAAGAAACCTAAGGCTTTGAAGCTTTCCACTCCACCAAAAGTGTTGCGCGCGAAGCCTCTGGCCACTGCTCCTCCTACACCAAGTGTGCAGTCTGAAGATCTCTCTCGCATCTCCAAGACTGAGAAGAAAAAGAAGAAGCCCGTGCACTCCTCTAGTCCTGTTCTGACCCCTGCTGCTGTTTTGAGAAACGAGAATGACGCCATTGATCTGTCTAGCGACGACGATCTTGGCGATGATGCTCTTGAGAAATTGATAAAGAGCAAGAAAGAGGCGGAAATCTTCAATGATCTTCCCCTCTTTGATGTGGAGATCCTGTACAAGTTTATTGATGAGTGGTTTGACAGCCCAGATCTCAGTTTTGATGATATTCAGCTCCCAATTGGCCTCAGCGTCTCTTTCCATGGAGCCATTGCTCCTGAGCTGGCTCTTGCACAGAAGATTGTTGAGCTGAAGCACAAGATTGATTATGAAAAGGCTCAGTTCAAGAAGCACATGGCCAAGCTAAATGTTGAAGACATTCAAAACTTCAAGGTCATGATGCATGAGCTCAAGGAGGCATTCCACAAGAAACAAGAAGAAGCAAAGGTTCTCGTGAGCGCATGAAGAATCTTGCTGCCAAATGTGTTCAAGGCTACAATGAAGCTGAAAAGCGCAAGGCTTTGGGGCGACCAGGCATCGAACCCAGAATGGCTGCCAAAAAGAAGAAGCCTGATGTGGCCCAACCAGAAGCATCATGGCAGGAAGAACCTAGCATTGTCTTCCCGGCCAGTATGACAGGCTCGAAGCCTAAGCTCCCCACAGTGGCTTCGGAACTCAAGAAAACAAGGGCAGCTGAAGCTGAAGCCCGCAAGCGCAAGACCAAGCACACCACTGACGACGCTCCGCCAACCAAGAAGAGAAAGACAAAGAAGAAAGGCTGGGCTGCTCCCACAGAGCCCCTTGTTGTGGAGCCAATCTCAGTGGCTCGTCCTCCGTCTGAACATCGTGAGTGCCAGTTGATCGTTCATGATCCTGCTTCCACAAAGGCTCCAGTAGTTGAAGACATTCCAGTTGTTGATCCCACCGCAGCTGAAGACATTGGTCATCAAGACAATGTTGAAGATGATGAAGTCCTTCCTCAGATCAAACACAATGTGGTATCATCGCCTGTTCTCACAAACAGCAAACTCATCAGCATTGGTCGTCCACTGACACCAATTGCTCAGGATGACTCATGGGCTGATCACCCTCAAGAATTCCCTCGTGATGAAGAAACACCAGTTACTCCCCCAACCCAGGTCACCACTCCTATGATTGACGATGTGAAAGTGCAACTATCCCTAGGTGGTTTTGGTAATTCATAACAACATATAGCCCATTGAGCTAATGCTATTTCAAGATGATTATTTCAGGAAAGCTCAATGATTGGCATGGCATGGATGTGAAAGTGGAACCCTCAAAATGCTAAGGACAAAGAATTGGCTCAAGCTCAAAAGTTCAAGACTCTTCATTTTATATTTTAGTGATCCAAGATCACATTGAGTCTTTAGGAAAAGCCAATACTATCAAGGAGGGATGAGGTGTTGCTTAATGAGCCTCTTGCTTTATGTGCTTGGTGATATGCTCCAAAATCCTCCACCACTTTTCCATAGCCACAAATGACCTAAACACTAAGCCAAACTCGGTCATACCGATTCTTTCAATCCGGCGCCACCGAGTTTCACTTGTCATTTGCCACTGCCAAACCCTAGCAATTCGGTCCAACCGATAAGGATCTCGGTCTCACCGAGATGGGATTGCAAACTCTCTGTTTCCCTTTCGTAACTTTTTGGTCTCACCGAAAGAGCGAATCGGTCCCACCGAGATTGCAATGTAAACTCTCTGTTTCCTTCTTGTAACTTTTCGGTCTCACCGAAAGAGCGAGTCGGTCCCACCGAGTTTGCCTGACCAACTCGCTGGTTAGCTTATTGCCAAACTCGGTCTCACCGAGTTTGTGCAATCGGTCTCACCGAGATTACGTTATGCCCAAACCCTAACCGAATCGGTCCTACCGAGTTGCATGTCAGTCCCACCGAAATCTCTAACAGTCACTAGGTTTACTATTTCAGTCCGACCGAGTTTTCTAATTCGGTCCCACCGAGATTGGTAAATTGTGTGTAACGGTTGGATTTTGTGTGGAGGCTATATATACCCCTCCACCTCCTCTCCACTCGTGGAGAGAGCCATCAGAACACATACACCATTCCAACTCATATGTTCTGAGAGAGAACCACCTACTCATGTGTTGAGACCAAGATATTCCATTTCAACCATATGAATCTTGATCTCTAGCCTTCCCCAAGTCGCTTTCCACTCAAATCTTCTTTCCACCAGATCCAAATCCTATGAGAGAGAGTTGAGTGTTGGGGAGACTATCATTTGAAGCACAAGAGCAAGGAGTTCATCATCAACACACCATTTGTTACTTCTTGGAGAGTGGTGTCTCCTAGATTGGCTAGGTGTCACTTGGGAGCCTCCGACAAGATTGTGGAGTTGAACCAAGGAGTTTGTAAGGGCAAGGAGATCGCCTACTTCGTGAAGATCTACCGCTAGTGAGGCAAGTCCTTCGTGGGCGATGGCCATGGTGGGATAGACAAGGTTGCTTCTTTATGGACCCTTCGTGGGTGGAGCCCTCCGTGGACTCGCGCAACCGTTACCCTTCGTGGGTTGAAGTCTCCATCAACGTGGATGTAGGATAGCACCACCTATCCGAACCACGGGAAAAACATCCGTGTCTCCAATTGCGTTTGAATCCTCAAAACCCTTCCCTTTATATTCTTGCAAGTTGCATGCTTTACTTTCCGCTGCCAATATACTCTTTGCATGCTTACTTGAATTGTGTGATGATTGCTTGACCTAGTCCTTAAGATAGCTAAAATCTGCCAAGAACTAAAATTGGGAAAAGGTTAAGTTTTTATTTGGTCAAGTAGTCTAATCACCCCCCCCCCCTCTAGACATACTTTCGATCCTACACGATGAAGACCTGGAGGCCCAACCAACTCCATCTCCACAGGCGTCGCCGGCGTTTCGCAGGCTTCACAAAGGACCAAGGCCACAGGTCACATTGTCAAGTGTTCCAGAAGGAGAAGAGCGCCAATCCGTTTCACGCGAAGTCTTTTCTGAAGCCTCTCCTACTGAGAACATCCCTGAATCTGAAGCCAAAATGGCAGAAGATATTCCGGCTGCATCAGCCGATGACCAAGAAGAAGAACCAAGAGAAGAAGAACGTGTTGCTACACCCCCGTCCAACCCTAAAGTTGTTCTCGAGGAGAACATGTCCGACCCTCCAGCTCCTGAAGTGGAGGTTACCAATACTGAGGCGGCCACCAACATCAACACTGAAGCCAATGACGTTGTCATGGCTGAAGCCAATGTGGCGCCTGAAGCTAATGTGGTGCCAGAAGTGAATGCACTTGAAGCCAATGCAGCACCCGAAGCAAATCCGCTGCCTGAAGCCAATGCCTCTGCTCCTGTACCTCCTCCAAGGCCACACACCATCGACCAAGCATATGATCGTGGTCAGCTTGTTACCGTCCGCTGGCCAATTCTGGTTCCTCCGCCTGCTCCCGGACCTCAATTTGACTATCATGTGGAGCACACGCCTCAGGTCCAGAAGCCAAAGCCAAGGCTACCACGGTTTCCAGGTACTGCAACCTCACCAGGATCGTTTAATGTGAATGGCTTCAAGGCACAAAACACATTCTTTGACAGTGACAAGAACCCCTACACAAGGCCAAGAATCTCCTCAGATCAATTCTGGAGTTATCAGCAGCGCAGCTACTATTCGTGCATCTTATACAATCAGGGGCACATTTTCCCTCATATGCATCTAGACTGCGAAGCCATTGCTGGATTTCCCTGCCTTGAATAAGCCCTTGACTGCTTCCGTGATGCGGGTCTGCTCAACTTTGTGACTGACAAGGAACATTGGAATGAAGAACTGCTGCTTCAATTCTATGCTACCCTCCACATTCGTGGATACAACAGGGACCCGAAGACTTGGATCCTTGAGTGGATGACGGGTGATGTACATCATGAAGCTAAATCCCAAGACATCATTGAGCTTACAGCCCTGCCCACTCCTGGTGAATACTATGAACCAGGTTGTCAGCAACACCATAATGCTTTGGAGAGCATTTTCCATAAGCCACAGACTAACATGACCCAAATGCTGAGCATGATGAAGCCTCTACCACTCGACGCTGAATACCCAATGGAATTCTTTGTTGAAGACCTAGAGTATCTGCCCCGCACCATCTATCATATCATCAGGCGAACTCTATGGCCTGTCAAAGGACATTCATCTGCAGTGAAGCTTGAAGGAGCAATGAAGACTTTGGTTTTCTATATCTTCAATGGTATAAGCTTCAATGCTCAAGACTTCTTCATCAGGCAGTTGGCTGCATCTGGCTCTGACATCTTTGGTCTGAAGTTCTATGCTCCATGGGTAATGCGCCTCATCAAGCTTCACTCTGCCTTCAACTATCAGCCGTCTGCGCGCAATCATCTCGTATTCTTGCCAGAGGTTGATCTGTCTGTTGAAGCCATTTACCCACAGCCTGCAAAGGAGCCAATTTATCTTCACAATGTCGATCATCAAAGCTTCACCTAGCCCATTGAAGGAGGTCAGGCCGTTTCTCGTGTTTATCCCTTGGCTGGCAATACACGTGCCCCTTGCACCCAAACTGACGCCACTGCAAGTACCATTGCCCAAAGGCCTCGAAAGTGATCTCGTGTTCTCAATGACCGAGAGCTTCTCGTCTCTCTACATCAGAAACAGGATAAGCATCATGGCTGGCTTAAGCGTCAGATGCAAAGCCTCTTGGTGGACGTCAATCGCATTCGAAATCTTGCCACCAAGAATGCCTTTGTTACACATGAAACCTGTCGGAGGTCCTGGAAGAGTTTGACATTGCTCAGAGCTGAAGCTGATCTTCAAGACGATGGCTTCACAGAAAGATTCAAGTTTGACTCAACTCCTCCAAGGAATGCTCACTTGCGTCGGACTCCCTCACTTGAAGACTCTGACTATTCTTCCTCAGCTGCAACAGTTAATGCCGGAGTCATAGATGATCAAGATGACACTACTTCACCACCTCCAACTTCAGCGTGTGTCGACACTGCACCAAGTTCTTCTGCACCACCGAACCTCAACGACGACCCTACTGCTTCACCTACTCCTCATGGGAATGAGTAGAAGCTCTATGTCTTAAAACCTTTTTGGTCATTACTGACAAAAGGGGGAGAAGCATATGAGTTGATATTCTTCAAGTGGGTCCATATGGGTGGTTGCTTTACTTTTGCTACATTTGCCAAGTGCTTACAACTCTTGCTTTTGGTACATTTGGTTTGTTTTGAGTTGTAACACTTAAACTTGTTGGTCGTCTGCTACCTTTTCGACACTATGTGATGCAATGATAAATTCCGCATGTGCGACAATAAATTCCGCACGAAGTCATTTTGCAGACGTCCATTTTTCATTATGCATGTCATTATCTTCGTTATATCCTTTCATGCATGATGAATTGTCTTCATAAGTAGAAGAGGAGCTCCGCAAGTACAACCTGACATGTGCATTTGCATTCAAAAGCAAAATATTTATATGCACATCTTCAGGGGGAGCCTTTCTGCTACTTACGAAGACAATGTATAAATCCTTTACAATTTCACATACTTTTATCCCCGTTGAAAACTTCAACCAGTTTGTCATCAATCACCAAAAAGGGGGAGATTGTAAGTGCATCTAGTGCCACCCCTAGTTGGTTTTGGAGTATTGACGACAAACCTGGTTGAGGGACTAATGTGTTTGTGAGAATTGCAGGATAACACAGGTAGTAGTCCCTCATTGATTCGGTTTTCCTACTAGAGATGACCCCTAAAAATGTATGAAGACATTGAAGACAAAGGTGGTATGTGAAGATATTTGTATTGAAGACTATGACATGAGAAGACACCGCGTGAAGACTATGGAGCGCGAAGACTTAGTTGTTTCGTCGTTTCCTTTTCTTCTTTGTTGAGTCATAGGAACCACCGTACTGTTAAGTGAGGTCCCAGTGAACAAAGTCAGAGTGACTGAAGTGATGCTTAACCAAAATCCTATATCTTCGAGCGAAGACGATGAGAGCAATTCTTATCCAGAGCTGGATGAGTCAGCTTTACTAGTAGCCCAAGTAAAGTTGCTGCGTGTGTTTGAAATCTGGCCATTGGAACACGTGTCAGTTCCTTAGTGACCTAGGGTCATTTCGGACAAATCAGGTCGGGGTGCCTAGTGGCTATAAATAGCCCACCCCCTACACCATAAATTGGTTGGCTGCTCAGAGTTAGTTCACGGCTTTTGTCGTTTGAGAGCAACCCACCTCGAAGCCTTTGAGAGAGAAATCCTTGTGAGGACAAAACCCTAAACACCCAGAGCCAAAAAGTGTTAGGCATGACTGAAGTCTTCATGTTTGTGTGATCTGAAGACTTGTTACACTTGAGGACTGTGAATCCTCCAGCCGGTTAGGCGTCACGTTCTGAGCATCCAAGAGTCATTGTGGATCGCCGGTGAACGAAGTCTGTGAAGGTTTGGAAGTCTCCCTTGGAGACTTACCATAGTGATTGGGCGAGGACTGGGTGTCCTTAGCTCAAGGGGAATAAGGTGAAGACACGGTCTTCTGAGTTAAATCTCAGCCTCCCTAACCAGACGTACAGTTGTCACAGCAACTAGAACTGGTCCAACAAATCATTGTCTTCAACGATCAATTGGTTCTATCCTTTCCATCTCTTTATTTACAGTTGGTCCTTGTGAATTCATTGCCTGTTTGCATTATCTATTTGTCTTCACTGTGTGACTGCTTGTTCTGATTAGCTTCATACTGTCTTCCATCCTGATCCATACTGCCTAGCTGCTATTAGTCTTTGTGCTTTCAGTTCATTGAATACAAGACTATGGCTTGCCTAGTGTAGTCTACCTTCCGCTGCATGTTAATAGGTTCATTTCTATCGATTGTCTTCGAAACTTCCATGTTTTGAAGACTTCCATAAAAATCGCATATTCACCCCCCCCCCCCCCTCTAGTCGATCACTAGCACTTTCACCATGGACTCAACATTAGTCATAAGAACTCACATACTTATTGCAAAAATCTATTAGTTATCGAAACAAAGTACTACGCGCATGATCCTAGGGGGATAGATTAGTAGGAAAAGACCATCGCTCGTCCCCGACCGCCACTCATAAGGAAGACAATCAATAAATAAATCATGCTTCAACTTCATCACATAACGGTTCACCATACGTGCACGCTACGGGAACCACAAACTTTAACACAAGTATTTTTCAAATTCACAACTATTCAACTAGCATGACTCTAATATCACCATCTTCATATCTCAAAACAATCATCAAGTTTCAAACTTCTCATAGTATCCAATGCACTTTTTATGATAGTTTTTATTATACCATCTTGGATGCCTATCATATTAGGACTAATTTTATAGCCAAAGCAAACTACCATGCTGTTCTATAAGACTCTCAAAATAATATAAGTGAAGCATGAGAGATCAATAATTTCTATAAAATAAAACCACCACCGTGCTCTAAAAAGATACTCCCTCCATTCCTGAATATAGGGTGTATAGTTTTTGGCATGGAAATTAAAGAACGCACATGGAGGGAAAATTTCACAAGTTTTGGGTGAGATAACTCCTGACTAATTGACATGAGTAAATAGAGGAGCTTGCCTGCTATAAGGAAATGTAATCAAATCCCTATGAAATATATCCAAACGAGTGGTGCAACGCAATGCACCTTATATTCTAGGATTTTTCTCAAAAATCTATACACCTTATATCAAGGAACGGAGGGAGTATAAGTGAAGCACTAGAGCAAAATAATCTAGCTCAAAAGATATAAGTGAAGCACATAGAGTATTCTAATAAATTCCGATTCATGCGTGTCTCTCCCAAAATGAGTGTACAACGAGGATGATTGTGGTAAAATAAAAATCAAAGACTCAAATCATACAAGACTCTCCAACCAAAACACATATCATGTGGTGAATAAAAATATAGCCTCAAGTAAAGTTACCGATAGACGAAGACGAAAGAGGGGATGCCTTCTGGGGCCTCCCTAAGCTTAGGCTTTTGGTTGTCCTTGAATTTTACCTTGGGCACCCCCAAGCTTAGGCTCTTGCCACTCCTTATTCCAAAATCCATCAAATCTTTACCCAAAACTTGAAAACTTCACAACACAAAACTTCAACAGAAAATCTCATGAGCTCCGTTAGTATAAGAAAACAAACCACCACTTCAAGGTACTATAATGAACTCATTATTTATTTACATTGGTGTTAAACCTACTGTATTCCAACTTCTCTATGGTTCCTACCCCCCGATACTAGCCATAGATTCATCAAAATAAGCAAACAACACACGAAAAACAGAATCTGTCAAAAACAGAATCTGTCAAAAACAGAACAGTCTGTAGTAATATGTAGGTTTTGAATACTTCTATAACCCCAACAATTCTGAAATAAATTGGTGGACGTGAGGAATTTGTCTATTAATCATCTTCAAAAATAATCAACCTAATCGCACTCTCCAGTAAAAATGGCAGCAAATCTCGTGAGCGCTAAAGTTTCTGTTTTTTACAGCAAGATCGCAAAGACTTCCCCCGAGTCTTCCCAAAGATTCTACTTGGCACGAACACTAATTAAAAGCATAAAACCACATATAGGGCTTGTTTGGGACTGCTTCGCTTCACGAAAATTGGTTTCACTTCACTAAATTCACTTTGGAGTAGTTTCATCCAGAAGTTGTAGTACCATCAAAGAGAATGTTTGGCTTCCATCTAGCTCCAGTTTCAAGAAAAGGGTCTATTTGATTGGTTGAGGGGGGAGAAACGAAGGGGTATCCACTTACTGGTGGCAGTGGTGGGTAATTTCCACCCAACTCCAGCTTCTAGAGTTTTTTGGAGCACCCCCTGAAGAGCTTCATAAAAAACTGGGAGTTGTACCCCAGATTCTAGTTTTCTCGCGGAGCGGCATGTTGTGGAGCTACCCCGTTTGGCTTGTGTTTTCTGGAGCGGAACTGAATTTTAAAGAGCAGAGCAGTCCCAAACAGGCTCATAAACAGAAGCTAAATGAATTATTTATTACTAAACAGGAACAATAAACAATAAACAAAAATAAAATTGGGTTGCCTCCCAACAAGCGCTATCGTTTAACGCCCCTAGCTAGGCTTAAAAACAAGAATAGATGTAGGTATTATCATCTTTGGTATGCAATCCATAAGTGGCTCTGATAATAGATTCATAAGGAAATTTAATTTTCTTCCTAGGAAAGTGTTCCATGCCTTTCCTTAACGGAAATTGGAATCTAATATTCCCTTATTTCATATCAATAATTGCACCAATTGTTCTAAGGAAAGGTCTGCCAAGAATAATAGGACATGTAGGATTGCAATATCTATATCAAGAACAATGAAATGTACGGTCACGTAATTCCTATTTGTAACAATAGGAACATTATTAATCCTTCCCATAGATTTCTTAATAGTGGAATCCGCAAGATGCAAATTTAAAGAACAATCATCAAATTCACGGAAACCTAACACATCACACAAAGTTTTTGGAATCGTGGAAACACTAGCACCCAAATCACATAAAGCATAGCATTCATGATCTTTAATCTTAATTTTAATAGTAGGTTCCCACTCATCATAAAGTTTTCTAGGGATAGAAACTTCTAATTCAAGCTTTTCTTCATGGGATTGCATTAAAGCATCAACGATATGATTGGTAAAAGCTTTGTTTTGATCATAAGCATGAGGAGATTTTAACACGGATTGCAACAAGGAAATACAATCTATTACAGAGCAATTATCATAATTAAATTTCTTGAAATTCAAAATAGTGGGTTCATTGCTATGTAAAGTTTTGACCTCTTCAATCCCACTTTTACCAATTTTTGCATCAAGATCTAAAAACTCCGAATCATTGGGACGCCTTTTAACTAAAGTTGACTCATATCCAGTCCCTTCATTATCAAGATTCATATTGCAAAACAAAGATTTAATAGGAGACACATCAATCACTTTTAGATCTTCATCCTTACTATCATGGAAACTAGAAGAACACGCTTTTATAAAGCAATCTTTATTAGCATGCATCCTAGCGGTTCTTTCTTTGCACTCATCAATGGAAATTCTCATGGCTTTGAGATACTCATTGATATCATGCTTAGGTGGAATAGATCTAAGTTTCAAAGAATCAACATCAAGAGAAATTCTATCCACGTTCCTAGCCAACTCATCAATCTTAGGCATTTTTTCTTCAAGCAAAGTATTAAAATTCTTTTGCGAAATCATAAATGCTTTAACACTAGTCTCAAAATCGGAGGGCATCTTATTAAAATTTCCATAAGAGTTGTTGTAGGAATTACCATAATTATTAGAGGGACTAGTAGGGAACGGCCTAGGATTAAAGTTTCCTCTATATGCGTTGTTACCAAAATTGTTCCTACCAACAAAATTCACATCCATAGATTCATTATTATTATCAATCAAAGTAGACAAAGGCATATCGTTAGGATCAGAAGAAACACTCTTATTAGCAAACAATTTCATAAGTTCATCCATCTTTCCACTCAAAACATTAATGTTTTCTATAGCATGAACCTTTTTACTAGTGAATCTTTCGGTGTGCCATTGAGAATAATTAACCATAATACTATCTAGGAGTTTAGTAGCTTCTCCTAAAGTGATTTCCATAAAAGTGCCTCCCGCGGACGAATCTAAAAGATTTCTAGAAGCAAATTTCAATCCAGCATAAAAAATGTGTATGATCATCCACAAATTCAAACCATGTGTAGGGCAATTACGTATCATTAATTTCATCCTCTCCCAAGCTTGTGCAACATGCTCATGATCACGTTGCTTAAAATTCATAATATCATTTCTAAGAGAGATGATCTTAGCGGGAGGAAAACACTTAGAGATAAAAGCATCTTTGCACTTATTCCATGAATCAATACTATTTTTAGGCAAAGAGGAAAACCAAGTTTTAGCACAATCTCTAAGCGAAAACGGGAATAGCTTAAATTTAACAATATCATTATCCACATCTTTCTTCTTTTGCATATCACACAAATCAACAAAGCTGTTTAGATGGGTAGCGGCATCTTCACTAGGAAGGCCAGAAAACGGATCTTTCATGACAAGATTCAGCAAAGCAGTACTAATTTCACAAGATTCAGCATCGGTAAGAGGAGCAATCGGAGTGCTAATAAAATAATTATTGATGGTATTGTAAAAGTCACATAACTTAGTATTATCTTGAGCCAGCGTGACAAACAATCCAACACACAAGCAACCAAGAGGCAAGGAAAAAGAGGCGAACGAAAAAGAGGCGAGCGGAAAAAAAGGGCAAATAAAACGGCAAGAGTGAAGTGGGGGAGAGGGAAACGAGAGGCAAATGGAAAATAATGTAATGCGAGGGATAAGAGTCTGTGATGGGTACTTGGTATGTCTTAACTTGATGCAACCTCCCCGGCAACGGCGCCAGAAATCCTTCTTGCTACCTCTTGAGCATGTGTTGGTTTTCCCTTGAAGAGAAAAGGGTGATGCAACACAGTAGCGTAAGTATTTCCCTCAGTTTTTGAGAACCAAGGTATCAATCCAGTAGGAGGTAACACACAAGTCACCTAGTACCTGCACAAACAAACAAGAACGTCGCAACCAACGCGATAAAGGGGATGTCAATCCCTTCACGGTCACTTACGAAAGTGAGATCTGATAGAGATAATAAGATAAATATTTTTGGTATTTTTATGATATAAATTGCAAAATAAACGGTAATAGAAATAGCAAGTTGATATGGAATTAATATGATGGAAGATAGACCCGGGGGGCCATAGGTTTCACTAGTGGCTTCTCTCAAGATAGCAAATTCTACGGTGGGTGAACAAATTACTGTTGAGCAATTGATAGAAAAGAGAATACTTATAGAGTATCTAGGCATGATCATGTATATAGGCATCACGTCCGCGATAAGTAGACCGAAACGATTATGCATCTACTACTATTACTCCACACATCGACCGCTATCCAGCATGCATCTAGAGTATTAAGTTCATAAGAACAGAGTAACGCATTAGGCAAGATGACATGATGTAGAGGGATAAACTCAAGCAATATGATATAAACCCCATCTTTTTATCCTCGATGTACGTCTCCAACGTATCTATAATTTTTGATTGCTCCATGCTATATTATCTACTGTTTTGGACATTATTGGGCTTTATTATCCACTTTTATATTATTTTTGGGACTAACCTATTAACCGGAGGCCCGGCCCAGAATTGTTGTTTTTTGCCTGTTTTAGGGTTTTGAAGAAAAGCAATATCAAATGGAGTCCAAACGGAATGAAACCTTCGGGAATGTGATTTTCTCAACGAACAAGACCCAGGAGACTTGGACCCTACGTCAAGACACAAAAGAGGAGGCCACGAGGTAGGGGGCGCGCCTCCCCCCCCCCCCCCCACCGAGGTGCGCCCTCCACCCTCATGGGCCCCCTGTTGCTCCACCGACGTACTCCTTCCTCCTATATATACTTATGTACCCCCAAACGATCAGAGACGGAGCCAAAACCCTAATTCCACCGCCGTAACTTTCTGTATCCACGAGATCCCATCTTGGGGCCTGTTCCGGAGCTCCACCGGAGGGGGCATCGATCACGGAGGGCTTCTACATCAACACCATATCCCCTCCGATGAAGTGTGAGTAGTTCACCTCAGACCTACGGATCCATAGTTAGTAGCTAGATGGCTTCTTCTCTCTTTTTGGATCTCAATACAATGTTTTCCCCCTCTCTTGTGGAGATCTATTCGATGTACTCTTCTTTTTGTGGTGTGTTTGTTGAGACCGATGAATTGTGGGTTTATGATCAAGTCTATCTATGAACAATATTTGAATCTTCTCTGAATTCTTTTATGTATGATTGGTTATCTTTGCAAGTCTCTTCGAATTATCAGTTTGGTTTGGCCTACTAGATTGATCTTTCTTGCAATGGGAGAAGTGCTTAGCTTTGGGTTCAATCTTTCGGTGTCCTTTCCCAGTGACAGTAGGGGCAGCAAGGCACGTATTGTATTGTTGCCATCGAGGATAACAAGATGGGTTTTTCATCATATTGCATGAGTTTATCCCTCTACATCATGTCATCTTGCTTAAGGTGTTACTCTGTTTTCATTAACTTAATACTCTAGATGCATGCTGGATAGCGGTCGATGGGTGGAGTAATAGTAGTAGATGCAGGCAGGAGTCGGTCTACTTGTCTCGGACGTGATGCCTATATACATGATCATACCTAGATATTCTCATAACTATGCTCAATTCTGTCAATTGCTCAACAGTAATTTGTTCACCCACCGTAGAATACTTATGCTCTTGAGAGAAGCCACTAGTGAAACCTATGGCCCCCGGGTCTATCTTCATCATATTAATCTCCCAATACTTAGTTATATCCTTTGCTTTTATTTTACTTTGCATCTTTATCATAAAAATACCAAAAATATTATCTTATCATATCTATCAGATCTCACTCTCGTAAGTGGCCGTGTAGGGATTGACAACCCCTTATCGCGTTGGTTGCGAGGATTTATTTGTTTTGTGCAGGTACGAGGGACTGGTGCGTAGCCTCCTACTGGATTGATACCTTGGTTCTAAAAAACTGAGGGAAATACTTACGCTACTTTGCTGCATCATCCCTTCCTCTTCGGGGAAAACCAACTATTTGACACGAGAAAAATCTTATGTGCACTCCGTGAGAAGGGAAGAGAAGGAGTGTGGATTTCTCTCATGCGCCGGGGAAAAGAAAAATGTGGGCGTGCCAGTGTACCGTAGTACACAAAGAAAAGTGATACAGGAAACAAGTATTTCATTTATCTCTTCGGATGAACAAAATTACAAGATCCCATAAAAAATGGTTGCACTCCGTGGCCTACTAGCGCAGCCTGCCTGACTATGGCGATGTGTGGTCTCCTGGTTCCCGGGGCCTCGAAAAGCTCCCGGTTAATTACTCCTGCGGGTTGCTTCACGAGATACGTCTGATTAAGCCGTGTGGTCGTCTTCGTCGTCTTCGCTTCGCGTTCTCCATGCATGATGATGATGGTGTGAGTGTATGGTGTGGGCGACAGCAAAGCTCGTGTCCTTGTCGGTACACGTGCCGCTCAAAACATGGCTTTGTGCTGGTCATGTTCGCCCTCGCCGTCACGCCTCGTCGGTCTTGACAGCGTTGATGTAGTTGGTGTTGAAGTTGCATGGGTCCTGCTCAGCTCGGACTTCTTGACGATGTAGCGGCTTCATCGGGTATGCAAGGGGTTGCCTCGCGGGAGTGTTCTTATGGAGACCAGCATCTTTGTAAAACCAACGCTCGCTCATATCTGCAATGCCAGTGTGGTTGGCACCTCGTCTCAGTTGGACGCCGAATTTACGGTGGTCCGCCAAGGAAAAGGATGCCACCTCAGATGGCCATAAAAAGGGGACCTGTACACCGGCGACGCCGTGGACCTATACGCCGGAAGCTGTTCACCAATGACCTGTGCGCCGTGATAGGTGTGTCTCACTTGATTGAACGCCAAGTCTATGGCAGTCTGTTTTGTCAAAGACGCCACCCGGCGAACTCGTGAAGAGATGTTGTAGAGGTTTCATTGCCTTTAGTGGGTGCTACACCGAAAGGGGACCCATATGCAGGGGACACCATGGACCTGTACATCGAATCCTATACGTCGAGAACCTGTCCGCCATGGTGGGTGCCTCGTCTCGGCTAAATGCCGTATTCGGTGGTTTACCGAGACAAGTAGCACGCCGAGACCTGTACGCCAAGGACCTGTTCGCGATAGTGGGTGCACTTTTATAGGTGGGACCGGTCTCGGGCTGCATCGTCATGAGCACCGGTTCCGCCACATCGTGCCCTCCAAGAAGCAAAGCGCGAGACCTGTCCGGGGCGCCATGGACCTGTCCACCGTGACCGTAATGCCATGGACCTGTGCACAGGAGAAACCTGTTTGTCCTGGACTTGTCTCGGGCTACGTCGTCGCGAGCTCCTGCTCCACCCTGCCGTCTCCTCTGGAAAGCAAGGCGCGAGACCTGTTCGGGGCACCATGGACCTGTGCACCAGTGACCTGTTCGCCGAGGACCGGTGCATCGGAGTCTGTACACCGTAATTGGAACATCATGGACCTGTTCACCGAGACCTGTTCGTCATGATCTGTGCGTCGCGACCTGTTCGTCGGGGCCAGGTAGGCCGCCGTAGGAACACCAGGGCTAGCGGTTGGGCTGCGTCGTTGGCGAGCTCCGGCTGCTCCTGGGTCATCTTCAACCAAGAATACGACGCTTGAAGACGAAGACGGCGGTGTCGGTGTAGGCTCCTGGTCCGGTGAAATCGCCTCCGACGACAACGGTGGGATCGGGTACGTACTCTCTGTACTCTCCGTGTATAGTGCATGCATGCTGGATGTGAGGAAGAAACAGAAGAAAGAAAAATTAGACAATCATCTCACCATAGGGGAACGTGAGCTTCATGTTCATGTTGCTGCCGCCGGGGTTCCTTGCACTTGTACCAGCCGGCCTGATGGATGCGTGAGGTGATGTTGCGGCCGCATGGGTTCTGGGCGTACGTGAGTTCTCCTTTCACGTGAGTTGTGTTGTTTTGGGTGCCAAAGTCCTTGGTATTTATAGGGAGGAGTCAAACCCTCTGGGTCGCACGTCGGCGCAAACCTTTCAATATTTGGGATTTCCATCTTAAAACTTGCCTTTCTATGCCATCGTTCTTCTTGGCCTGCACGGGTGCAACACAAATCGTAACATACCTAGCTAGCTAGCTCCAGACCGAACGTGTGATTCTTCGGGAGATCAAAACATGCCATGTCCATGTATACCTGTGTAATAATACCAAAGGAAAATAACACGTAAAAATCATACATGCATCCAAACTAACGTTTGTATTGGTTCAGTTATAGACAAAAGGCAAGTTAACCAAGTATTGTATGGGTGTTCGGGTATAGTACACCGGCAAGCTTGCCGGCCGGCCGAGATACCCGAATACGTATATACGTATCAAGTCTAAGCAAAGCTAGCCACGTACATGCAAACTTTCTTTTTATTGAACATGCATGCATAAGGTAAGTGCATATAATAATAAACTAAATCTCACGTATAATATACTTTTTGCCGATGAATAATGAGTCGGCCTTGGACATCCTCCTACAAGGCAAGTTCAGCTTCCAATTTTTATACAAGGAAGCTACATCCTCAACGTAGACCAAAGCTCCCGGTTGATGCTATTTCTTGACGCATCCGACCAGGGCTCTCGCACGGATCTATCCACAAGCCAATGCATTGCTTTACCTATGCACGTCTTGAATACATGCAAGCAAAACATGTGTTTCTTGGTCTCCTGCTAATTTTGTATTCGTTGTCTTCCCCCGTGTCATCAGGATATCATGAGAAAGAGGTCTGGGTGGAGTCGAGATACTGACGACTCGACGAGTGGTACTAAGAAAAGCAAAGGTGACTCGACTCCTCCCCCACCGCTGAGCAGGTCGAAAGGTAGCTCTAGCGGTGTGGAGTATACGTGCTTGACGCCTCCGTTGCCCAGTGCACCACGGTCTTCGCGACATCAACCAAGCTGCAACTCCAAAAATTCTGACAGGACGGTCCTCTCTCTTGACGCCGATGCTCCGTCACTAGGGACCCTGGAGGTAAAGAAAATAGTAATAATATCAGTAACAAATAAAACTTGTCTGAATGTATTTCTTCCTTTAATCCCTTGTATATCCTGTGTGCATGGAGGATAAGCTCGAAGATGTGTTGCCGCACGTGCCTATGAGTCGCGGCATGGAGCGGCTCCTAAACGAGGTGATGGAAGACATGAACCCAGACGATCTGGTCACCAAATTGGCACCTGCAGCTGGGTCTAGTTCGGCGGCGAAACACACATCACCATCAGCGAGTGATCCGGCTGCGAATTCTTCAACTGCGGCAGGGAACGATCTCATTGCCAGATCCACCTTCCTGGTGACAAAACCTGCTTCTCGAGCAACATCAACTGGGACCACTGAAGCAAACAAAAAAGGGTCACCAGGAGCTAACAACAACAAAGACAATGGGGTGACTGTGAATAGGTCAAGATCGTCTGCTTTTGGTACGTGCATACTATCCCAGCCCTCTTGCATATTATTTCTATCTTTTTTATATGCTTTCTTGACTCTTTTTTTTCGGATGTCACAAACAAGTCAACTAAATTAGAAGGCTTCTACTCCCCTGAAGCAAAGGAGCTCCAGACAATACTTGAGAGACACCAGAACATCCTTGCCGGAGAAAGTACTCTACTGGAGAAGCTCAAAGTCCCTTTAGCTAAGAACATCTCGACGCCAAGCCTTGTCCTCCCGCCCGGAACATCAACAAAGTATATCTCGATAGGACTCAAAGATATACAAGAGGCGCTAAGGGAGCAGCCGATCAATGAGGAGCTAACCATAACTAGAATAGAGTCTGTGATAAGTATGTGGAAGATCCCGTATGCAAACGAGGTCCCGCCGGACCTTGAGATCCTGATTCGCCACCTTGAAGCAGTGGTGGCTCGTCTGGGCGGAAAGGGTGGTCTTGCCACCTCCCACACATCGGCACCCGCGCCGGCACAAGTGTCGTCTCTGCTGGAGAAACTCGATGCAGCTCATGCGGGGATCACTCAAGGACTTCGTCACCTCGAGAAGGAAGGGCCGCGCCTAGAGGGACGCCTTGCCGACCTTGCCTCCATTTGCAACAGCCAAAAGAAGTTGGCTGAAGAACATCGGACACTTGCCAGCAAACATCAATAGCTTGCCGAGGAGTACAAGGCTCTCTGTGAGAAGGAAACCGAGATGGCGGCACTGGCTGAAAAGCGCACAGGCGTCCTAGCTGACATGATGAATTCTAGCTCCCGCCATCTTGAAGCTCACGAGGATGCCATCCGGACTTCTTCGAAGGTGGCCGAGTCGTACGAAAGACACCGTGCAGAGGCGACTGCCTTCTTAGCCGCCGGGGGAACACTTCCGGAGATCGCTACAGTCCTCACGTACAAAGCTCCCGAGTGAGGGAGCGGACTAGAGATCATGGTCTGCTCTGCAAAAGCTGCACTTAGTTCAAATAGATTTTTTTATCTTAGTTAAATATAAATTGTCCTAGCTCGTCCAAAACAAAGATTGATTAGTCCCAGTGAATTTTTGCATGATCGATCAATAAAATGATGGTTTTTGTAATATATCTTTTTTGTTTACTTTTACTCGCCGGGTCCGTCATCACGGCCGCCACGTATAACTGAGGTATATATCTCCGTTGTATACATTGCAACCTTTATGCATGCATGTATGTGCGTAGGCAGCCGGGCATATATATGTACGTGCTACATTATCAAACTTGCCTCTGTATAGTCTGCATCATGATTTCATGCATGCATGTGCATATACAAGTACGTGCGTGCATGTGCCATGCAAAGGTATTTTGCCTTTGCATCAAAACTTCTCTTTGTACGTATAACCTGCATGAAAATTCATCAATAAAAAGAAATTATTATTTTATGCAATAGTGCATAAAAACCCCTCGAACAAATGCCCCCTCGTCGAGTTGAGCTTGAGTGCGAAGCAAATCGAGCTTGACTCGACGAATATTTCTCCTAGATTGATTCGGTGCACCAACATGTGTGAAATCTGAAGAACCGAAGAAGGATCGACCCTCTCTGTGACGCCGTGCAAGCGGTTCCAAAGATGATAGAGTAGTAACAATTTAAATTGGCGTAGGCATGTCCATCTATACTTGCATTTTTTTAAGGAGCTCGTTGGATCGTATAATGGGGACGATGCCAGTCAACGAAAGTAACTTTATTCTGTCTTCATTCCATGGCGAAACATCATGCCTTATCCTGAAAAAAAATATTTACCAATCTCGTCACGACCGTCTAGCTGCTACGGTGCTAGCTGACTTGATTGGAGGGTTTCACAGATTCACGCTGGCCGCACTGGCGCGTTGCACTGCTCCCCTGATCTCCTTGTGTTGATGTAGGTGAGGCATCGGTAGACCGTCAATAGCTCCCCTTCTTTGACGATCCGACACACCATGGTGTGAAAATTCTGGTGGTGCGCCGGGACGCCATCGGCCTTACGGATAATTGAGGGGTTGACGTTGCCCCCATGCTTCATTGTTGTCGGAGACGAGGTTGCAGAGACGAACCTGCTCCACCTTCGTGAGCGCAGGCATGGCCTTCTAGCGCCCATCGTGCGTGTCGGTCTAGACCATTGGTTGCCCGGGTGTCGTTGGTGTTGTCATGGATACATGGGTACTGCTGCCCCCAAACGCCCATGATGTAGGTCGATCTAGTGGTTTGTCGTCGGAATGCCGTCGACGACGACAGGAAGCGTCTCTCCATGGCTACAAGGATGTTGGTGGGGCACAAACTAGAAGCACCAAACGAAAACAGGCGAAAAAGAGAGGGGAAAATGTTTGCGGGATTTAAAATGTTGGATTTCCCGTTATACACCAGCTATAGGTGTGATATCTGAGAAGGCTACCGAAGGACTTGTCATTGGGAATTGTCGAAAGACCTTGACGATTGCAACTCAACAACTTAAATATCTTTGGTGTACGTGCATGAATACGCCGTGTTTCGGGATGCTTCCGAGAGGCAACAAAAATTCATACTCTAGCCCATCATCATACTGAGGGCCCCCACAGCTCAACATGCCCCCTGCACACTCCTCATGAACCCAGAGACTTGCGTGTGATAAGTTCAGGGTAAATGGTTTTGGGTCAACGGCTCGGCGATTTTTTCTTCATGCATATTGAGGGGCGGTGAACAGCTTCCTCCCGCCTTCCTTCCAGTGGGTCCCTTACTGCTTGGGACCGCTTGATAGCTTCTTGGATTGTTGGGATTTTCTTTCCTGATTTTGCTTCTTGGATTTTCAGAATTTCATCTTGATTGCTCACGCAGATGATTGATTGGCCGCGGACTTCATGGACTTGTTTTGACATTCGGCTCGAACTTCTTGGGGACTCTTCTTCCAGGATTCTTCGGGACCCACCTTTGGAAATTGGAAAGGAACTGTTCACCTATGTGGACTAGGAAAAACCCTCTAGCACATTATCTGGGGCTTCTGGTGGCGCACCCCAGGGTTGCCATGTGACTACGCACCAAACCAACTTGCATTGGGTCAGGCAGCCCTCCATGATCTTTTCCTATAGTCTTCCCTGGGGTGTGAGGCTCTGTGAACACGAGGCATGCTGGGAAACATGAAGAGCATGGGGTCTCAATACTTAGAAGTGCCCAAGTAATCATCTCCGCTGCCTCCGGAAGCATACACCTGGTATGTGTCATGCATTGTGGGTGTAGGAGCCGCTCCACCTGCAACTTGACACATTGTGCCGCCCTCCAACAAGTCCTAGGGTAGCCGAAACTTCAATCAACAGCGTAGTGCGATAGGGGGAAGCCATTTTTTTGTTGGACTTAGTCCGTAAAAATTGGGGAAAACTAGATATATCCACGAAATGCTAAGGAGAATGCATCATGGATCCGAAAGCCCACAGAAAAAGTTTCCCCAATGAAAAACCAAAAGGCAACAAAAGAGGCAAAATTTTAAGAAAAAAACTTTTTGAGGAACCTTCCGTTGATTGGGGGCATATGTCGGACTCCCTGGGAATCTACAAGCTGGTATGCTCCCCCGTCATAGACTTGCTCGATGCCGTATGGCCCTTACCACTTTGGTTCAAACTTGCCCTTCGTCTTGTGCATCACGACGATGGGCCGCCTGAGCACGAGAACCAACTCGCCTTTTTGGAAGACGTGTTGCTTGACGAGCTTGTTGTAAGCTCTCACCATATTCTGGCGGTAAAGCTCCAGATTTTGTAGGGCATTAAGTCGCCCCTCTTCAAGGGCGTTGAGCTCCTGAAACTGCAGTTGTACCTGTTCGTCTTGGGCGATCTCATCTTGGATAGCCACCCTCAAAGAGGGTAGCTGGACCTCCAGTGGTAGGACCGCCTCACTCCCGTAAACGAGAGAAAACAGAGTCGCCTGCGTTGGGGTACGGACTGTGACACGGTACGCCCATAAGGACTCAAAGAGACGATCATGCCAGTCTCTCCGATTCCTTGTCACCGTCTTCTTGAGTATCTTGCCGAGCGTCTTGTTGAAAGCCTCGATCGCACCGTTAGCTTGAGGGTAGTAGCCGGTGGAGTAGTTCCACTTGATCTTGTACTTCTCCGTGAACCTGTACATCTTGTTGGACTTGAAGGCCTTGCCGTTGTCGGAGGTGATCCGATGAGGTATCCCAAAGCGATATATGATGTTTCGCTCTAGGAAGTTGATGACGTTGTCACTCTTCACCTCCCGTAACGGAACAGCTTCCGCCCACTTCGAGAAGTAGTCCGTCGCGGAGAGGATGAAGCGTTGCCCCCTGGAAGATGGAGGGTCGATAGGGCCGATGACGTCGATTCCCCAGGCATCGAATGGCCAAGAAGGAATGGTAGGGTGAAGAGGAACTGGCGGCCCGTGCTTGAAATCACCATGAACTTGACAGTTGTGGCACGATCTAGCCACCCAAAGGCAGTCTGACATCATGCCGGGCCAGTAGTATCCTGCTAGACGTATACTATGATACATCTTGGCCCCTCCTTGGTGCCCGCCGCATACTCCATGATGCATCTCCTGTAGGATCTTGTTGGCTTCTCTTCGGTTGACGCATCGAAGTAGGACCTCCTGCCCATGCGAACGCCTATATAGGACACCTGCTTCAAAAAGGTAGAAAGGAAGTCGTCGTTGTAGTTGGCGCCTCATGATAGGGCCATCGGGGAGGCTCCCATGCTTGAAGTAGTCGAGGAATGGTTTCAGCCACTCGCCCTCCTCTACGGCATTTGTCATGACGGTATTGACTTCGTACTCTGCCGGGATGAGCTCCAAAACAGACGGGAGTAGCCACCTTTCTTCCACGTTCACCTGCATTGTTTTATTATCTGGGAGCACCAACGCCGCTGCTAGTTTCGCCAAGGCATCAGCAGGTGCATTCCTACTTCGCGGGACATGGAGCACCTCAACATGTTGAAATTTTTCCATTAGATTCCGGGCCGCAGAATAGTACGGCACCAGTTCAGGCTTGCGAACCTCATAGACGTCGTTGACTTGACGAATGATGAGTTGAGAGTCTCCATAAGCCCGCAAGGAACGAACCTCCATGGAGAGTGCCAAGAGGAGGCCGAAGATGAGCGCCTCATACTCTGCTTCATTGTTGGAGCATTCTTCTTTGAGGAGGGAGAATGAGTGATACATCACCCCTCCTTGTGGTGTCTTGAACACCAATCCTGCACCGGCTCTTCATCTTGGGGTACCATCGGAGTCGGCGTCCATGCGGGAGGCACCGTCAAAGTAAAGTTCCCACGACGCGTCGAGGTTGACATTGAAAACCTCCTCGCCAGGGAGGTCCGTGACAAGAGGTGAGTCATCTGGGATTGGGTGCGCTGCGAGAAACTCCGCCAAGGCTTGAACCTTAATTGCTTTTTGAGGCACAAAGATGATGTCAAACTCCATCATGATAAGTGCCCATTTTCCAAGTCGCCCCATGGGCGCGGGTTGACTTAAAGTGTACCTCACGGGGTCCGCCCTCGCGACAAGTTGGACTTCATGCTTCAACGTGTAGTGCATGAGCTTCTTCAAAGCAAAGATTAGGGCCAAGCACAACTTCTCTATAGAAGAGTAGTTTCGCTCAACCCCCACCATGGTGCGGCTCAAGTAATAACACGCCACCTCCTTTCCCTCATCATTGTTTTGGGCGAACAAAGCGCCTATCGAAGTAGGCTGCGCTACAATGTATAGGATGAGTGGGCGCCCCTTTATGGGACCTGCCAAGACAGGTGGATTAAGGAGGTACCTTTTGATTTCATCGAATCCGCGTTAGCATCCTTCATCCCACACGAACGGAGCTCCTTTCTTCATGAGGCTCGAGAAGGGTTGGATGCGTCCGGAGAGGTTGGAGATGAAGCGCTTGATGTACGCAAGCTTCCCTTGTAATGACCTCAATTCTTTGAGATCTTGAGGCGGCGGCATGTCGAGGATGGCCTTGATCTTCTTAGGCTCGATCTCTATGCCTCGGTGACGAACAACAAAGCCGAGGAAGAGGCCTGACTGAACAGCAAAGGCACACTTCATTGGGATGCTGACATAGCCGCTCGAAGACAACTCGAAGATCCTCCTGATGATGCTTGCGATCCTTGGTTTTGACTACCATGTCATCGACATAGCATTCCACCGAATGGTGGATTAAATCACCAAGAACACATGTCATGGCATGCTAGTAAGTTGCACCAGCATTCTTCAGTCCGAATGGCATGACGGTGTAGTAGAAATTTCCCTTCGGGGTCCTGAAAGCGGTGTCAATGGCATCAGCGGGATCCATCTTGATCTGGTTGTAGCCTGACAAACCGTCCATGAAGGAAAGTGCGCCATGGCCTGTGGTGGAGTCGATGATGATCTCTAGGATTGGGAGAGGAAAGTCATCCTTCGGGCAGGCGCGATTGAGGTCGCGAAAGTCCTGGCAGATTCGTATCTGCCCATTCTTCTTCTCCACTGGGACAATATTGGCAAGCCACCGTGGATACTTCGTCTCCTTGATGAAACCTGCAGCGATTAGCTTGTCGACCTCTGTGATGACATCATCTTCAAGTTCTAGACGTAACCGTCGTGGTTGCTGCTTGATGGGACGGAACCGTGGGTCAATCGCCAACTTGTGTGTAGCGACACGAGGGTCCAAACCTGGCATCTCCTTGTAACTCCAGGCGAAGCAGTCTCGGTACTCAATCAAGAAGCTTCGATAGTCCTCCCGCTCCTCTTCTGTCAGCGTGGCGCTAACGAAAGTGGGGCGTGGGTCGTCCTCCATTCCAAGGTTGACTTGGACTAGATCATCGATGGTGGGTTGTCCTCCATCTTCTAACTCATGTGGTGCCGATATGGAGCTAAGTTCCTCGGCATCACTTGGCTCACCGTTGGCAGAGTGTTGTTGATGAGGAACGACGGACAAAGTGTCGGACTCATCGCTTGATGAGACGGACATGGCGTGGCAGTTGACTCATGTTCCGACACCGAGCTCCTCCTCTTCATCGGCAGGGACGTCGTAGGTACATCATTCCATCGCATCGTGTATCGAATCGCCAAGGACGCATGTCATGGCATTCTGATATGTTGCACCTGCATTCTTTAACCTAAAAGGCATGTCATTGCTGTAGAAGTCTCCTTCTAGCATCGGTCGCCTTCTATCTTCTGGTTCTCGTGGTGCTTGCATGGAGCTGAGCTTCCCCTCATTGCCGGGGGCGTCGGGGTTGTTGTAGCCAAGCCCAAACTTTGGTTGAGCTTTGCCTTTTTGCTTGATGAGGTCTTCCGCTTGTCTCCACCATTCCTCGCATATGGCGGGTGGTGAAGGCATCCTGTTGTTCCGCCCAAGAGTGATCCCGGCCTTCTCCAACAAACGAACCATCTTGGGCTCCGCCTTCATTGTCGGTAGTAACTCCTCTGGGTCACTGCAAGTTTGGGGAAATTCAAATACAAAATCACATTGTTTTACCTGCGGGACTTTGTAGAAAATGGTCTGGACTCTAGATCCGGACAAACTGGGGATTGCCCAAACCTCCAATGGGGAAGTTACTGAGATATAGAGTGACGGGGGCTGTACGCCTTGAGCTCCCCTTGCGACTTCCTCCACTTCTTTTATTCTTCTTCTATCGGCAATTGGTACGGGCGCAGGCTCTTCCCTCCGGGGGTTGCGTGCCCGTAGCGTGATGGGTGGTGGCGCATCATTGCCACCTGTTAGCATCCTCGAGCCTTCCTGGGCACCTGCAGAGCTTCCAAGTGTTAAACAAATGGGCTCTCGGTGCACCAAAGTTGATGAAGAAGTGGTAGCCTCTTGATAAATTGTTGTGGCCGACCTCAGCGTGATTGGTGTTGACGTCGGGAACCTAGCCTTCAACAATAATGGGGCCACTGGACCAGGCATAGAAGATCCTGTTCCACATGATGTCGAACTAGAGTTCCCTACCTGCAATTGGGAAGAGGGACTATAGTCATACCGCACAGATGAAGATGGCCTCCTACGGACTTGGCCCCTGTAGGTCCGAGGGGAGGAGACCTTTGCATCGGCAGGTGAGCTCGGCATGATGGGGAGCTTCATCTCGGCTACTTGCCCAAAACATGGTTTGGTCAAGAGATACACTGGAGGTGTTGTGCGCCCCAACTGCTGGTCGCTGTCTACAATGGGGAAATAGTACTTCGCATCTGCATGGTGAGACTCCTGCATAGTATAAGGAGATATGTTGCCGATGATGCGCTTTTATGTACCGCTGGTGTCGAGGAACTTCAGGCATTGATGGAGGGTGGATGGAACGACGCGGTACTTGTGGATCCACGGTCTTCCTAGAAGGGCGGAGTAGGAGGTATTCGCCTCGATGACGAAGAACCGCACCTTGAAGCTAAAAGTTGACATCTGGATCTTCAATGTAATGGAACCTAGCGTAGGCTTCCCTTGGTTGTCGAAGCCGCAGATCATCATGTCAGTAGCCTCCAAGTCGTCCACCGTAAAACCTGCCCGTGTCAAACTCCGAAGAGGGAGAATGTTCACGGCAGACCCTGGGTCTATGAGGATCCTGCGAAGATGTGCAACACCAATATTTCCTTCCACATACAATGGCCGGTTGTGGTCACCATCATCTATGAGCTTATCATCCTCGTCGAACGTGATCTCGTTCACAAACAAGGGGCTGGAGCAAAGACGGTGTTTCGCCATGGACACCTTGTAGAGTTCCGGAGCTTGGAACGCCTTGATAAGGGCTTCGTGAAGGTCAGGCACCATCATGAGCGCATCATGCACACTCAAGAGTGCAGGGATCCGCTTGAGGTGGGCGATGATGTTGTAGTCGACGTCACGTGCCTTCATCTTCTCTTGGCCTTGGTGTTCAGATCCCTCCTCCTGCACAAGCGCCTCCTTTGGGGCGCTTGGCTTCTGCACCCTTGTTGGCTTGATCTTTAGTGGTTCAGGTAGGACTTTTCCCCCACGCAGGTTCATGTTCACCTCTTCCAATGGCACTTCCTTTGTCGCCTCTTTGGCGTGGAGGACAGCTTGCTCTTCAGGAGTAAACACGTCTTCGGAAGGGGTGTCGCTGTAGTCATGGATGACGTTGCAACTCTCTATGCTTGGTGATTGGGATGAGCTGGCTCCTTCTTGAACTTTCTCGCCCTCCTTTGCTGGTGCTTGCCCCCAGCCAGGTGGCAAGAACTGCACCAAGGTTGGTAGCACACGCCCCTGTCGTGGAAAAGGCTCGTCTCCCTTTGACATAGGGACAAATCTTGGTGGAGGCCGGCATTGACTTGGATCGAACCGCCTTAGAATTCTTGGGGGAGCTTGTTCTAGCGAAGCCGAGCGAGGATGTCGGGGTGGAAGCCTCCTTGTGTACGGCCTTCGGTGCACCGACCTCCAAGGCTCCTCCATGGGAATGGTTGGGGTCACCTGTTGCCGAAAGGGAGATACCGCGTCTTGGAGAGGACGAGGTTGGATAGCTGGTCTTCAACTTGGGCCAGTGGCACCCATGTTTCTTCGAGCTTCGTGTCTTCACTTGGCGGAGATGGTAACTTCATGCTCACCATGTTTACTGCATGGTAATCTGGGTTGATAGCTTCTGGGTCAAGGTTGATCCTCCTCTCATTAATGGCTCTTTGGAGCCATTCTTTGAACGCGACACAATCTTCAATGACATGTCCCACATACCTGTGATATGGGCAAAATAAAGGATTATCTGTCATCCTCACCTGATCAGGCCTCCGAGGCTCTGGTAAGCTCAAGGCTCGATGTTCCATCAACTGGTCGAACATGTCCTTGATGAGCTCCCGACGAAAGACGTACTGCTTCTTGAGGAGCTCCTGCATCGACGGGCGTTGCCTCCCTCCGGCTTGTTCGCCTCTTGCACCCAAGATGGGTACATGGCCTTGCGGTGCAGACGAGAAGACCTTGGTGGTGTTCGTTTCAGCTGGTGCCTTCGCCCTGCTACCGTTGTTGATTTGCTTGGACGTCGAGGCGAAGCGCTTAGCGGGATCAAATGCACTGGCATTCTTATAGAGCTCCTTTATCTGCGGGATTTCTCAAACTCAAGTTTTGTGGCCGCTACCGCCGTGCTGAGGGCACTAAAAGTTCTAGGCTCACGCCGAGAGACTTCAAGTGACCAATGTTGTTGCATCCCATGGACGCACATCTCAATGGCATCCTTGAGGTGCATCTCCCTGGCGAGACACACATAACTATTGCGGAAGCGGATGATGTAGTCATCAATGGACTCGTCTCCTTGTTGTCGGACTTGTGCCAGCTCGACAACCGAAAAGTCCTTCTTCATGGTGACGAAGTGCTTCTTGAAAACCTCTTTCATGGCCGCCCAACTCCCAATGGACCCAACCGGTAAACGGCTGTACCAATGGAAGGCGGGCCCGGTTAATGACCCTGAAAATTGGCGAAGGAGAAGTGACGGGCTGTTTGCTGTGTCGCCGCATGCCGCCTCGAAGTATGCCAAGTGCTCCCTTGCATCACCGGTTCCATCAAATTGACGGAACTTTGGTGGGTGCCACCCTGCAGGATACGCCATCATGTCATGCCACGCCTCATAAGGCTTCTCCAGCTCACTCTCGGAGGTGTGAGGGGCTTGATCTATCGCCATTTGCTTCAACTTCTTGTCCACCATATCCCCGACCATGTCGTGGTAGTCCTTTAGCATAACCGCGCGTGGTACTGCGTTGGCAGAACCAGCAGGGCTAACCCAAGGCCGAGCTTGTGTGTTGGGGTCGTGTTGAGGCACATCATTTAAGGGCACCCTAGCAGGAGGGCCCACCTGGAGTTTCTCCTCTTGCGGATCCACCACTCGCTGCAGCACGCCTTGTGGAGGAATGCCTTGGTTGTTCATCATGAGCTCTATGAACTGGTCAAGCTTTGACGCCAACTGGTCAATCGTCTAGCGCCGGCTTTTGACCTCTTCTTCTAGAGACACTTCTTGTGGTGCTACTTTGTTTACAGCACTTGGGCCCTGGGTGCCATCAACGGGTGGCTTGGCAGCAGGATCTTGATCCACAAGGTTATCACCATGATTCACCATGCGAACGGGCGCGGTGTGGAGGTCTTCATCACCTCCCTCGTAATCTGACAAAACCGATGAAGCTAGTTCATGGTAACGAGGGGAGTGCGGGCGACTCTCCAACGATGGTGAGGAAGATGAGTCGGAGAAGCCTTCATCATCATCAAGGTTATCTTGGTGTTCTCCATCTCTGGGAAACCCATCCGTCATGCCTTGACGGGCGATGGATTTTAATCTTGTATTGGCCCCTGGCCGGATTGCAACTTGTCGTCGTCCTCCAAGGTCTTGAGGAAGCCTTGATGTAACGTCGGTGTAGTGATGCTTGTATATATCTTCATTTCGTGAAGTGCTCCCTCCACCTAATGAGCCTTTCCCTGTTGTAATAGGAAGACATGTGGCACTGGATCTTGCAGCTTCTTGCGACGTTGATGAGCTTGTCTTGGCATTCCCCTCCGTACCCCTGAGCCATGCACGAACATGGCCAAGGCGCGGTAGGAAGGTCCTCTGGAAGTCAGCCTTTGGGTTCGGCACAATCTCTTCTTCGGAAGGATAGTCGAACTCCTCGGTGATGGCGGGAGGCCGCCATTCATTACTTGACCCTTCACTTGGCTGCACTCCAAGAGTACCACACAAGGCAAGGTTCTTCTCAGTTGATTCCTTCGCTTTTTTAGCCTCCTGCTGGGCTTGAGTTTCTCCATCTTGGTCCATCCTTTCAGAGGGGACAAGAGGAAACTCCATGGGAAGTGTTGTGTCTTGTGGGAGGGCAGCGTTGGCGGCACCCTCGGAAGCTACTTCATTGTTGGAGGAGAACGTAAGCTTGGCTTCTTCGACGCCTTCCATCGGTGTGGCCGTCGGCGCTGGCATCTTCCGATTATCTAGTGGGGGTGCTAGTGCAGTAGCCTTCACCTGTTCATCATTCTTCTGGGGAAGGGACGAAGAAAGAACCACCTTGCTCCCTTGCGCAATGCTTCTCGTGGATGCCTTGCGTGGTTTCGGTGCTAACCGGCTGAGCAGGTAGCTATACCGCTCATGCCGCTCCAAGTCGGGGGAGATGCGAAATTTGATCCTGTCATTTTCTTGAACGACCCCACCATCGGGTCGTAAACGTACCTGAGTGTGTTGAAGGACTAAGTCCTCAAGTTCTTTATAAAGAACATGGCGGTTTCTCCGACGCCTCTCGCGCTTGCGCTGATTCTCCGTTGGAAAGATACCATCCCTTTGCACCGGTGGCGTGCGTAGGAGTGTTGGTGCAGGGCGCCTCGTGGATGATGAAATCCTGTCTGTCATTGCTTGCAGCCATGGCCGATCTCCCCGCCTAGGAGGTGACGAAGGTCGTGGTGGAAGTGCCTGTCGCAAAGGTTCTCGTGGTGGGCACTGTTGAGTGGGCCGAGGGCCCCTCTCATCGTCTTGATGTCCCCGCCTGGGAGGTGACGAAGGTCGTGGTGGAAGTGCCTGTCGCAAAGGTTCCCGAGGTTGCCACTGTTGAGTGGGCCGGGGGTCCCTCTCATCATCTTGATGTCTTGACCATCGGTTCCAACGCGGAGGCATGTTGGGATATCTCCCTTGTGGGAAGTGTCGAGTTGGTGAAGGTTGTCGCCGAGGCGCCAAAGTCTGGCGCTCATGTTGAGGACGATGGCTTGGGGCTTGATGCCTCATCCTTCCTGCAGCTTGAGCCGACGATGCACTTGGCGTCGTTGGATCTTGGAGCTTCCTCTGGATATTGTTCATCTGCTCTTGGAGTTGGTGAAATTCTCGCCGTAGGTCGTCGTCCCGTGGCGCGGGTGCTTCATGCTGAAGGGTGGAAAACCTGTTGTTCTTCGGGAGAGACCTTCCGTCAACCGCCGAGTTGTGGAGATACGGCGCCCATGCACCCCTTCGAGTGTCGCCAATGTTGAGGGAGACAGTAGTGCCTGGTAGAACAGGCTCTTTGCGTGAGCGCCGCTTCCATAACTCCTTCATGATGGCGCGTCTCACCAGTTCCTTGACCTTGCATGGCTCGTATGCCCAATCATCAGGGAACAAGTCATACGGAGGGGTTAAGGTGCTTCGGTAAGTGAACACCTTATCAGCTAGGTCCATGGCGCCGAGGGACCAATCCTCCTCCGGCACCGTGCTCTGAGCGATGCGGGAAGCTATCTGTTGGTGGAGTAATTGTACCTTGCGGTACTTCCTCCTATAGTTGCGCAGGGGATGAGGGCTATCCGACAAACGAGCGTTGGCCATGAGCCTGCGCAAGTTATGGGACATGGCCTCCAAACCCTTGAGAAGCTCTACCTCAGTGCGCCGCGGAGTTGGTTTTAGTGGCTCCGAATGCGTGGTCGTGGTAGGGGTGTGGAGGGACACCGCACTAGACCGCCTGTTGGCGGCTCTGGTGCGGAGGCGTTGAGCTGCCTCCACATCTCCTTTCATATCCGCCCTTGTCGATTCCTTCAACAGGGCGCGCGCCTCAAGCATTAGCTCGCGACGCTCCTTCTTCATCTTGGCAGCCTCCCGCCTTAGTGCCTTCTTCGACTGCACGGTTTGAAAATGCGCAGGATCCTGGGCTTGATGGATGTAGACCTTCTCGCCAAGCTCGATGACGACCATGGGCGGCATCGATCCAAACTGGATCATTACCGGCTCCAAGTTGCTGCCACGGGAGATTCCACCTGCATGAAAGGGGTCTTGATGAGCGGAAATCCTCGCTTACTCCTTGTCATGCAGCATGTTGTGCGGGTTCGGAGACGAGCGAAGACGATTCAGACGACCACAACGAAGCGAAGATGGGAGGAGAACCACGTCCCACTGGGCGTGCCAATTTGTTTGACACGAGAAAAATCTTATGTGCACTCCGTGAGAAGGGAAGAGGAGTGTGGATTTCTCTCATGCGCCGGGGAAAAGAAAAATGCGGGCGTGCCAGTGTACCGTAGTACACAAAGAAAAGTGATACGGGAAACAAGTATTTCATTTATCTCTTTGGATGAACAAAATTACAAGATCCCATAAAAAAATGGTTACGCTCCGTGGCCTACTAGTGCGGCCTGCCTGACTATGGCGATATGCGGTCTCCTGGTTCCCGGAGCTTCTCCCGGTTAATTACTCCCGCGGGTTGCTCCGCGAGATACCTCCGATTAAGCCATGTGGTCGTCTTCATCGTCTTCGCTTCGCGTTCTCCATGCATGATGATGATGTGTGAGTGTATGGTGTGGGCGATAGCAAAGCTCGTGTCCTCGTCGGTATACGTGCCGCTCAAAACATGGCTTTGTGCTGGCCATGTTCGCCCTCGCCGTCGTGCCTCGTCGGTCTTCACAGTGTTGATGTAGTTGGTGTTGAAGTTGCATGGGTCCTGCTCAGCTCGGACTTCTTGATGACGTAGCGGCTTCGTCAGGTATGCAAGGGGTTGCCTCGCGGGAGTGTTCTTATGGAGACCGGCATCGGTGTAAAACCAACGCTCGCTCATATCTGCAATGCCGGTGTGGTTGGCACCTCGTCTCAGTTGGACGCCGAATTTACGGCGGTCCGCCAAGGAAAAGGATGCCACCTCAGATGGCCATAAAAAGGGGACCTATACACCGGCGACGCCGTGGACCTATACGCCGGAAGCTGTTCACCAATGACATGTGCGCCGTGATAGGTGTGTCTCACTTGATTGAACGCCAAGTCTATGGCAGTCTGTTTTGTCAAAGACGCCACCCGGCGAACTCGTGAAGAGATGTTGTAGAGGTTTCATTGCCTTGAGTGGGTGCTACACCGAAAGGGGACCCATACGCCGGGGACACCATGGACCTGTACATCGAATTCTATACGTCAAGAACCTGTCCGCCATGGTGGGTGCCTCGTCTCGGCTAAACGCCGTATTCGGTGGTTTACCGAGACAAGTAGCACGCCGAGACCTGTACGCCAAGGACCTGTTCGCGATAGTGGGTGCACTTTTATAGGTGGGACCGGTCTCGGGCTGCATCGTCGTGAGCACCGGTTCCGCCACATCGTGCCCTCCAAGAAGCAAAGCGCGAGACCTGTCCGGGGTGCCATGGACCTGTCCACCGTGACCGTAATGCCATGGACCTGTGCACAGGAGAAACCTGTTTGTCCTGGACTTGTCTCGGGCTACGTCGTCGCGAGCTCCTGCTCCACCCTGCCGTCTCCTCTGGAAAGCAAGGCGCGAGACCTGTTCGGGGCACCATGGACCTGTGCACCAGTGACCTGTTCGCCGAGGACCGGTGCATCGGAGTCTGTACACCGTAATTGGAACATCATGGACCTGTTCACCGAGACCTGTTCGTCATGATCTGTGCGTCGCGACCTGTTCGTCGGGGCCAGGTAGGCCGCCGTAGGAACACCAGGGCTAGCGGTTGGGCTGCGTCGTTGGCGAGCTCCGGCTGCTCCTGGGTCATCTTCAACCAAGAACACGACGCTTGAAGACGAAGACGGCGGTGTCGGTGTAGACTCCTGGTCCGGTGAAATCTTCTCCGACGACAACGGTGGGATCGGGTACGTACTCTCTGTACTCTCCGTGTATAGTGCATGCATGCTGGATGTGAGGGAGAAACAGAAGAAAGAAAAAATAGACAATCATCTCACCATAGGGGAACGTGAGCTTCATGTTCATGTTGCTGCCGCCGGGGTTCCTTGCACTTGTACCAGCCGACCTGATGGATGCGTGAGGTGATGTTGCGGCCGCATGGGTTCTGGGCGTACGTGAGTTCTCCTTTCACGTGAGTTGTGTTGTTTTGGGTGCCAAAGTCCTTGGTATTTATAGGGAGGAGTCAAACCCTCTGGGCCGCACGTCGGCGCAAACCTTCCAATATTTGGAATTTCCATCTTAAAACTTGCCTTTCTATGCCATCGTTCTTCTTGGCCTGCATGGCTGCAACACAAATCGTAACATACCTAGCTAGCCAGCTCCAGACCGAACGTGTGATTCTTCGGGAGATCAAAACATGCCATGTCCATGTATACCTGTGTAATAATACCAAAGGAAAATAACACGTAAAAATCAAATATTGTTTTAAGATGTCTTGAATACATGCAAGCAAAACATGTGTTTCTTGGTCTCCTGCTAATTTTGTATTTGTTGTCTTCCCCCGTGTCATCAGGATATCATGGGAAAGAGGTCTGGGTGGAGTCGAGATGCTGACGGCTCGACGAGTGGTACTAAGAAAAGCAAAGATGACTCGACTCCTCCCCCACCGCCGAGCAGGTCGAAAGGTAGCTCTAGCGGTGTGGAGTATACACACTTGACGCCTCCATTGCCGAGTGCACCATGGTCTTCGCGACATCAACCTAGCCGCAACTCCAAAAATTCTGACAGGACGGTCCTCTTCCTTGACGCCGATGCTCCGCCACTAGGGACCCTCGAGGTAAAGAAAATAGTAATAATACCAGTAACAAATAAAACTTGTCTGAATGTATTTCTTCCTTTAATCCCATGTATATCCTGTGTGCATGCAGGACAAGCTCGAAGATGTGTTGCCGCACGTGCCTATGAGTCGCGGCGTGGAGCGACTCCTAAACGAGGTGATGGAAGACATGAACCCAGACGATCTGGTCACCAAATTGGCACCTGCAGCTGGGTCTAGTTCGGCGGTGAAACACACATCACCATCAGCGAGTGATCCAGCTGTGAATTCTTCAACTATGGCAGGGAACGATCTCATTGCCAGATCCACCTTCCTAGTGACAAAACCTGCTTCTCTAGCAACATCAACCGGGACCACTGAAGCAAACAAAAAAAGGTCACTAGGAGCTAACAACAACAAAGACGATGGGGTGACTGTGAATAGGCCAAGATCACCTGCTTTTGGTACGTGCATACTATCCCAGCCCTCTTGCATATTATTTCTATCTTTTTTATATGCTTTCATACTATCCCAGCCCTCTTGCATATTATTTCTATCTTTTTTATATGCTTTCTTGACTCTTTTTCTCAGATGTCACAAACAAGTCAACTAGATTAGAAGGCTTCTACTCCCCTGAAGCAAAGGAGCTCCAGACAATACTTGAGAGACACCAGAACATCCTTGCCGGAGAAAGTACTCTACTGGAGAAGCTCAAAGTCCCTTTAGCTAAGAACATCTCGACGCCAAGCCTTGTCCTCCCGCCCGGAACAGCAGCAAAGTATATCTCGATAGGACTCAAAGATATACAAGAGGCGCTAAGGGAGCAGCCGATCAATGAGGAGCTAACCATAACTAGAATAGAGTCTGTGATAAGTATGTGGAAGATCCCGTATGCAAACGAGGTCCCGCCAGACTTTGAGATCCTGATTCGCCACCTTGAAGCAGTGGTGGCTCGTCTGGGCGGAAAGGGTGGTCTTGCCACCTCCCACACATCGGCACCCACGCCGGTGCAAGTGTCGTCTCTGCTAGAGAAACTCGATGCAGCTCATGCGGGGATCACTCAAGGACTTCGTCTCCTCGAGAAGGAAGGGCCGCGCCTAGAGGGACGCCTTGCCGACCTTGCCTCCATTTGCAACAGACAAAAGAAGTCGGCTGAAGAACATCGGACACTTGCCAGCAAACATCAACAGCTTGCCGAGGAGTACAAGGCTCTCTGTGAGAAGGAAACCGAGATGGCGGCACTGGCTGAAAAGCGCACAGGCGTCCTAGCTGACATGATGAATTCTAGCTCCTGCCATCTTGAAGCTCACGAGGATGCCATCCGGACTTCTTCGAAGGTGGCCGAGTCGTAAGAAAGACACCGTGCAGAGGCGACTGCCTTCTTGGCCGCCAGGGGAACACTTCTGGAGATCACTACAGTCCTCGCGTACAAAGCTCCCGAGTGAGGGAGCGGACTAGAGATCATGGTCTGCTCTGCAAAAGCTGCACTTAGTTCAAATATTTTTTTTATCTTAGTTAAATATAAATTGTCCTAGCTCGTCCAAAACAAAGATTGATTAGTCCCAGTGAATTTTTGTATGATCGATCAATAAACTGATGGCTTTTGTAATATATCTCTTCTGTTTACTTTTACTCGCTGGGTCCGTCATCACGGCCGGCACGTATAACTGAGGTATATATCTCCGTTGTATACATTGCAACCTTTATGCATGCATGTATGTGCGTAGGCAGCCCGGCATATATATGTACGTGCTACATTATCAAACTTGCCTCTGTATAGTCTGCATCATGATTTCATGCATGCATGTGCATATACAAGTACGTGCGTGCATGCGCCATGCAAAGGTATTTTGCCTTTGCATCAAAACTTCTCTTTGTACGTATAACCTGCATGAAAATTCATCAATAAAAAGAAATTATTATTTTATGCAATAGTGCACAAAAACCCCTCGAACACCAACGCAGTGCTCAAGACACTAGTAGAAAAAGGGCCTATTGTCCCGGTTGGTGAGGGCCTTTAGTCCCGGTTCATGAACCGGGACTAAAGGGTCGGTACTAATGCCCTGACTCTTTAGTCCCGGTTCAATCCAGAACCGGGACTAAAGGGTGCGGCCACGTGGAGCTCCACCTTTACCAACCGGGACTAAACTAAAGGAAATTTTATGATTTTTTTTTGAAAAAAAATTTGAAATTTTTTTTGAATTTTTTTTTATTTTCAAATTTCTGAATTATTTTAACCTCTAGTCTGTAATCACCACCCCTCATCACTTCTCAATTTATCCTCTAATCACCCCTCATCATTCCAAATCATCTAACTTTCCGAATGGTCACCCATCCTCCCACTCCCCCAGCCTGAGCACGCTTAACTTCCGGGTTCTATTCTCCCTCGCTCCAAGTCTGCACTTGTTGTTTTCCTGACAATAGTAAGATGTCAATCCTATTAACCTTCAGGAATTTTGCTTGAGCATGAAGTGACACATTTCACTGTTTGAGTTTGAAACTATTGTTTTAAAAAATAATAATTATTTAGTAACACTAATATTTCTTGAATAATTAGTTTGACCACAGATTGACCAGATTTGACCAAAATTGAAATAACTAAAATAATTATTTAGTAACACTAATATTCTAGAATAATTAGTTTGACCACAGTTTGCCCACTGTTTGAATATTTTTCGATTTTTTCCACTCTAGATCTTAAAAGCCCCGTAACTTTTTTCTATTAGGTTTTTGAGGATTTTGCAAATGTTTAACGGGGTTCCCCAGTTAAATTCGGATGTAACTTTTCGAGTAGATGATTTTTCATATAAAAAACTTTTTCATCCGAGTTAGTATATGCAAAAGTTATGCCCATTTTTACAAATTTCAGAGAGATTTTGCAAATAAAGTCAAAATTCACATTTGCAAATTTTCCCAACAACTAGACCACATATCACATGAGAAACTTATTTTCTTTTACTTTTTTGACATTTCCATCATTTTTTTAAGACTAAAAGGCGATCCACGGGGGAAGGGGGGTAGAGTTTGAAAATGGGACCTTTAGTACCGGTTCGTCGCACGAACCGGGACTAAAGGTCTCAACCCCATTAGTCCCGGTCCGTGCCTCAAACCGGGACTAAAGGTCTAATCTTTAGTCCCGGTTTGAGGCACGTACCGGGACTAAAGGTCATCGCACCCTTTAGTCCGGTTCATGTCTTAAACCGGGACTAAAGGGCCCGAGTGAACCGGGACTAATGCCTTAGCCGCACGAACCGGGACCAATGCTCACATTAGCCCTGGTTCGTGACTGAACCGGGACTAATGTGAATATTTCCCCGTGACCATAGCCCTGTTTTCTACTAGTGAGAGGTAGCAAGAAGGATTTCTGGCGCCGTTGACATGGAGGTCTACGCAAAAGTCAATATATCAAGTACCCATCACATACCTTTATCTCCCGCATTACATTATTTTCCATTTGCCTCTCATTTTCCTCTCCCCCACTTCACCCTTGCCGTTTTATTCGCCCTCTCTCTCTATCCTCCCTCTCTTTCTCTATTAGCCTCTTTTTCCCCGCTTGCTTTTTGTTTGCTTGTGTGTTAGTTTGCTTGCTTGTCACGATGGCTCAAGATAACACTAAATTGTGTGACTTCACCAATACCAATAATAATGATTTTATTATCACTCTGATTGCTCCTCTTACTGATGCTGAATCTTGTGAAATTAATACTACTTTGCTGAATCTTGTCATAAAAGATCCGTTTTCCGGCCTTCCTAGTGAAGATGCCGCTACCCATCTAAATAACTTCGTTGATTTTTGTGATATGGAAAAGAAGAAAGATGTGGATAATGATATTGTTAAATTGAAGCTATTCCCTTTTTGCTTAGAGATCGTGCTAAAGCTTGGTTTTCGTCTTTGCCTAAAAATAGTATTGATTCATGGAACAACTGCAAAGATGCTTTTATCTCTAAGTATTTTCCTCCCGCTAAGATCATCTCTCTTAGAAACGATATTATGAATTTTAAGCAACTTGATCATGAACATGTTGCACAAGCTTTGGTGAGAATGAAATTAATGATACGTAATTGCCCTACTCATGGTTTGAATTTGTGGATGATTATACAAAAAATTTATGCCGGATTGAATTTTGCTTCTAGAAATCTTTTAGATTCGGCCGCGGGAGGCACTTTTATGGAAATCACTTTAGTATAAGCTACTAAACTCCTAGATAATATTATTGTTAATTATTCTCAATGGCATACTCAAAGATCTACTAATAAAAATGTGCATGCGATAGAAGAAATTAATGTTTTGAATGGAAAGATGGATGAACTTATGAAATTATTTGCTAGTAAGAGTGTTTCATCTGATCCTAATGATATGCCCTTGTCTACTTTGATTGAGAATAATAATGAATCTATGGATGTGAATTTTGTTGGTAGGAACAATTTTGGTAACAACGCATATAGAGGAAATTTCAATCCTAGACCTTATCCTAGTAATCCCTCTAATAATTATGGTAATTCCTACAACAATTATTATGAAAATTATAATAAGATGCCCTCTGATTTTAAATCTAATATCAAAGAATTTATTACTTCGCAAAAGAATTTCAATGCTTTGATTGAAGAAAAATTACTTAAGATTGATGAGTTGGCTAGGAACGTTGATATAATTTCTCTTGATGTTGATTCTTTGAAACTTAGATCTATTCCACCTAAGCATGATATCAATGAGTCTCTCAAAGCCATGAGAATTTCCATTGATGGGTGCAAAGAAAGAACCGCTAGGATGCGTGCTAAGAAAGATGCCTTTATAAGAGCGTGTTCTTCTAGTTCCTATGAAAATAAAGATGAAGATCTAAAAGTTATTGATGTGTCCCTTATTAAATCTTTGTTTTGCAATATGAATCTTGATAATGATGGGACTGAATATGATCCACCTTTACCTAGAGGGCGTTCCAAGAATTTGGAATTTTTTGATCTTGATACTAAAATTGATAAAAGTGAGATTGAAGAAATTAAAACCCTAGATGTTGCTAAACCCACTATTATGGATTTCAAGAAATTTAACTAAGAAAATTGCTCTTTGATTGATTGTATTTCCTTGACAAGCGAAAAAATTTGGACGCCAAAATAAGGCAAGCGGTTAGTGAATTGGATGGCATTATCATTCAGTACAAGATATCCATGGAGAATACAATTATCAATCATTCAGTACTATATATCCATAGAGAATACAATGGCACGGCATAATGCGCAATGCCTTTCTTGTTATGCTTGCTTGCTCCTCCCATTCTCTATCTCTTTGAGGTGATTACCTAACCCAACACTTTGGATTCTTTTTCCCTCAAAAGGACAACAAATCATAAAGCTCATAGAGACAAATTGATGACAATGGAAATTTGGGCAAGATATCTCGTCCTTTTGTGAAAACTAGTGCTGCTCTGCTCATTGGGAAATTATTGAGTGCACTGGTTTCTTGGGTGTGATAGGAAACAGACCATCATATGTCGTACAGAATTATGTTTGTTTCTTCCGGGGTTAGCATGCATCGTCATATTCATTGACTTCTTTAAACAGTTTCCATTCTACATTTAGACAGGACGGTCTAGAAACAGGTCAATGAAGCGACTCATATAATTTTGGTATACACACTAATAAATTTAAGAAAAGTCAATGAAAGGTCTTCATTTGCTATCTGAGATATAAACTGAAATCTAAATCAGGTAGCACATATATTTGTTTGGCTGAAATCCATTTCCAGATTAACTCACATACAAATGGAATTCACATCTAACCCACATTTGATACTCACTTCGTATCAAAATATAATACGTTTTTGCAGTTTAAATCTTATATTTTGGTACAGACTAGTATGTTTCTTACTTGACCGATGTGGCTCTCACACTGTCGCACACAAGTGACTACTAGTTGAAGTGTGTGGGTGGAAAGTGGCTTAACCATATACCCAAATTGATTAGGCGTTGAGTGATTGCTCTTTTGTTTGGCCTTTAGGTTGTACTAGTTTATACGACATTCGTCTATTGGTTTTAGCAGAAAAACAACAGAAAGAAACAAAAGCAGCATACTTTTGCTCTTTTGTGCTTTCGATTCACATCCTTGGAAAAAGTGATCAAATTCCAAGGTTTTGATCCCTTTAACCCTTTTGGCCCACAACGTAACCTTTCAGATAGTCCATGCGTTTGTCAGTAACTTACAGCATCTACAACACCGTCCTATAAAACAGACACATTATCCATTTGTGGATTGATCCGGACTCGCCCGCAGACACAAATACGAGAGTCAACCATCTAACACATCACCTAAATATCCGCTCTGATCCGATCTTGATGTCAAATGCATAGCAATATGAGCAAATTAAAGTGTGGTGCTTACATAGTTCGATCACGATCAAAAAGTGGCACATGTTCATAGTTTTTATATGCGTTCGATCACAAAAGTTCCAGTACTACAGTCCATGCAAAAAATAACAATACATTTTCCCTCCCACGCCGGTTGTTTTGCATTCTCGCCCACTCTGCCGCCGGCTCCTCCTCATTAGCCGCTTCCATCTCGGCCACCAAGCGCTTCAACATCCTAACACGGACGTCGCGCATAATCATTGCCCATTGGGATCCAACTCATCCATCATTATGGTCAACTTTTTGGTATCCTCTGGAGCGGCCGCGAGCTCAATCCTCCTCTCTTTAAGCTTGGTCTTCTTTTCTTCGAGGTTGATCTTCTTCTCGGCTGTGAGCTTAACCTTCATCCCTGTTTGTGTCATCATACGCCATCTCGCCCGGCTGAGGAATAGCGGTGAACAGAGAGCGGGCACCTAGTTGGTCTATGCCTGACGTTCGCAACTGGTCAAGCTGCGGCGTTGGCTAGTCCGTGAAATGAAGCGACGCCGCATTGATGCCGATGCAATGTGGCGCGTACTCGACGGCGGCGGCCGGGGACTACTGCTGACGATCGGGCTGCTTGGCAGCATAGTAATAGGGCGGCTGAAACTACTTCGGACAGGAAGATGTGTGAATGATGACGCCCTCCCTCCCCCTGTCCTCGCTCTCCCCCTGCACCCTGTTCCTGCCCCAGCCTAGCGCCCTTCTTTCACCGGCTACCGCCTCCTCTTGAGCATTTGTGTTCCTTTTGAGGCGGCGGGCTTGGCGTGTCGCCGAGTTGATCTTACTGGCGACCACCTTCTCTGGATCCTCCACCTTCGCCAGCTCCAGTAGCTCTTCATACGGGTTCATGCGGCGACGGAAGGCGAAAAGTGCGAGAATTGGGGTGGAGGGCGGCGGCGATTGGAGTAGAGAGGGTGGGAAAAGTGAGGGTTTTGGCACGGAAAAAGTGCAGACTACTCCAAATGTGCAGGCTCTGACTTGGTTTTGGATCGGCCATGAGTGTCAGAGTCCTACGTGGCAGAGGTTCATACTCCCGCATAGTGCCCTTGGTCCGCGACCAATTTATGGGGGGAAAACATGCAGATGCGTCCGCGGACATATACGGGTCCACTTTGGATAGCAAAGTGCGTCCAGACAGCTGCAGGCTATTTAAGGATCCATGTTGGAGATGCCCTTATCTGGTTTGCTAACAATGCTTTAAGTAAGGAAAAGATATATTGTTAGTCCATGTATGGCCCAATAGCTAATTCCAAATAAATCTCATGCTCATGTATGTCAAGAGGTAGAGGTGCAATAATTAGCCCTCTTTGCTAGTGGAGGTGTAGTTGGACCTCTTTATATAGCGAAGTCTCGAGCGTTTTGGAGGCCAAGCTTTGTGGACCCCAAAAAATATAAAAAGAAATCAAATTGAAACTTTTCTGTTTCATTTTTTTAAAATTATACATGTATACAAGGATGTAATGTGTATAAATTTCAAGATGAAATACCTTGAAATGCGAGCTACACAATTTTTTTATGGATTTTGAGAATGAACAGTGCATGTGCTAAAAAGCCACATATTTGTCTATTTTAGCTCTCGCTGGAGTATTTCTCATAAAAATTTAAACACATGTACATTTTCTCTCTAGGTACATGTGTATTCTTTTTTTTAATCTAACATAAAAATATGAATTTTGTATTTTTGAAATTCAGCCTTCATTTGGCATTTTCGAGTATCTCCACCTCACCGAGTGATGGGTACGAGGAGGGAAAGAGAACACCACCATATGTACGAGCTCGCCTGGCCGGGCTCGGGCCAGGACAAAGGGAGTCACCAAACATCTGTACAATAAGATTCTGTACTCCATCTGAACCTAATTTCGCTAAAATCCTTTCTGGATTAACATGGCAATTGGCTCGGCAGTTGGAGCTCTCATATATAAATCCCAAGAGACGACGGCCAGGGGACACACATTACACACACACACACACACACACACACACACACACACACACACACACACACACACACTGACAGCAGGAGCGAGAGAGGGGTGTGCAACACTACGCTCTGCCTGCTTGTACACGTACACGACCACCAACTCTAGTTGAGCAGGTGCTTCAGCAGACACGCCAGGACAGTGTTCCCTCCCGTCTGTTGCCGCTCCGTGTCTGCTGGTGAGTCCCAAATCCGTTTGCCTTTGCCCTTCAGCACCGCATCTACTACGGCATATGTGCTGATACGTCTATCTAGATTGGCATAAATTGAGAAAAATCATGCCGGATATAAAATTTTAAGCTTCCAGTAAAAAAAAAGATACATACTAGGCGGCGATCCTGGTAACCTACCCAAAGAAATAAACAAACTAGAAAAATCATCTTGGGAAAAGATGAACGAAAAATGAAAATAATTGGAAATTGATGTTAAATACTCCCTTCGTCACATAATATCAGAGTGTTTTCCACACCGCACTAGTGTCAGAAATGCTTTTATATTATGAGACTGAGGGAGTAAATCTTAAGGAATCCCAAATCTTAAATAAGAACGATGGAAACAAGCAATCAGTAGAATGCGACAAAAATGTAGAACTAAAATTAAAAACATAAAGAAACATTTCTTACATATAAAGACACACTTAATAAAGTTATTTTAAAAGTTTCAATTTCCCCTCTTCTTATTTGAAAGTTCTTCAGGATGGGAAATTTGCAGATACTATCGGAAACAAGGCCAAATACATCTTGATACTCTATAACCATTTATCTGAAAAAGTTAAATTGGTTTCTATATTCTAGGCAGTTTCGTTTATGAATTACTCTATTTTCTCCATTTCAAATTTATTTTGCTTGTCACTTCGTATTTAAATATTACAAAGGTATTATCAAAAACATTTAATGTGTTTCTAGTGGTTTATTTTCCATTGAAATTTGGGACCTTGTCGATATGCAACACAAAGTACTAACAAAGTCCGAAATCACCCAATTTCCATGGGAGGCATCGTAAAGTGGATGGTTTCAAGGTTGAGCGGTGTCTCATAATAAGTTTGGTCGCAATGGTGAAGAGCAGTGATAGAAACAGGGCGAGATATGATTTTCTTATTCATGATATAAAAGAAAGCATGAAGAAACGTAATTCTTGTATTACTCATATTAGATGATGACAGAATAATTATAACCATTTTATGACGACCTTTATTAGAGCCCAACGCCGAACTGTTGTATGACTGGGTTTGGGGCAAGGGGATGTCTTAAACATCTTTAGACATGATTCTAATTCTTAATCTCAAGTAATACAAGAATTTTCCTTAAAATATATTAAATTCGGATCAAAATTGTATTCCCTCTGTTCATAAATATGAGATATTTTGAATATTTTAATTGGAGTACATATACAGACTGAAATGAGTAAACATATATATGAACATGGAGAATAATTATACACACACATATCTGATTCACAAAAAGTTAGAAACTCTTATATTTTGTGAACGGAGGGAGTGCTTTATGTCTCTACATAAACAACAATGACCCTCAAGAAAAAAGAAACAACAATGTAAACTACTGTACATATTTGAAAGTGTTGAGAATAAGCAGCTGAGCCCAGCCCGACCCCACTCGCGGCCCAGACCCACATCTGCGGAGACAGATCACATGGACCGACCCAAGGTGGCCTGCAACACCCAGAGGCTAGAGCTCGACCCCACTCCCAGCCACAGAGGGCACTCACGCCACCGCCCCAACCGAAGCCCGGCTGGCCGCGCCACCGCCCCCATTGCCGCCAGCGAATACCACCTCTCATCCTCGACCTCGCCCCAGACAACCCACCGCCATCATCCAGCCAGGCCTCCCCCTGAGACACCCACATCACCGCCGGACCACCGCATTGCCGGCCGGCCGTCCTGATCGCGCCTACACTCCACAGGTAACCTACATACAAATCAGAGAGAGCCTTGGCCTTCTTACCATTTCCATTTTTTCTTTCGATCGGCAAACAACAGTGTTCCTACTTGCTAGTAGCCTAGCACACACCCTTCCTATGTAACTGAAACCCACAAGATGACAAGACGGCCACAAGAAACCCTCGACATTTACAGGCTCGCGTGCCCTGCACCCTTTCCCCTTCTGATTCCGGGCAGTTTTCCACTAGACGCCATGGCCAAGAGCAAGAATGTCTCCTCAGTTTCGGATCGGAGGCGCGCACGCGCCCCGTGCCCGGCCGTTGGGTGCCATCGTTTGTTGCAGTCTTGCAGAGCCACGCGACGCTTCTGAAATGAAAGCGACGACTCATGTGGCGCGGTTTCAGTCAGAAGCCCTGCTGCCATTTCCTCGAGTTGCTTGCTGCGAGGGGCCGGCGATGGGGAGGAAACCTTAGCATCTTGTGCGGATTCTGCGCGCGGTTCGTTTTCGGCTCGGAAAGTTCGTTGGCGGCCTTGCGCGCTTGTGGCTGATCATCAGAAAGAGATGCGTTTACTTGCAAAAAGTATGGGGGGGAAGGTTAACGGGAAGACTTGCGGGTCTTGTCATTTTTGGTGATGGTGACCGTGAGAGCAAGGCTACCATCACACGACGGCCGTATTCCCGGGGCACAAAAGCAATAGTAACAATCACTTGCACTATATGAAGAAAATTGTAATGATCCGTCCGAAATCCGAATTTGTGCTTCTTTGGGTAGACAGTGATTAGACTCAGCCCCCTGACAGAGAAAATGATGCAAGGCCCCTATCTATCCCAAGGGTTTTGGCATAATCCCCAACAATCCAAACAAGCCTTAAATGTGATTATGACAAGCAAATCAATCACACCCTATCGTTCCACCGATGATTCTCGACGGTGCTTTTGCCGAGTTGAAGCTAATTTCTAGTGCTGAGGCTGAGGTCTGAGGTGAAACTGGTACTAGAAAATTCAGAGTTCGTCGCATATGCCCTGCGTGAATTGGCATAGTTTCTTACAAATAACAAAAGATCATTGCCTACATCCTGCTGAATCGCCACAAGTTTATGCTAACCGGCAATCTTTGCCTGAAGATCATATCAATTCCCTACAGTAGGCGTGTCTGAATGCTGTTTCCATTACCCTGCTTTGCAACACGTAGTGTCAGTCTGTCACCCACGCCAGGGTTACCAGCAGACCAGGGAAGATTCTGCCGTTCGTCTCTGGAATCCTCTGCCCAACATTGCCATACTCGTCGGCGAAATGCTGAGCGCCACAAGCGTGTAGATCCATTTCCTTTGACATCTTGCACATACACACACATCGGCGTCGAGTTGCGCTGTTGCCCATGTACACTTGCCTTATGACTTTATGAGCCAGTCCAGCACCAACACGCCGTGATCATTTTGTCCTGAAGCTGGCAGAAACTTGGTATATATACCCTATGTGGTTCAGCGAGACGGGCAGGCAGGCAGCTGGTTTTGGCTTCAGTTCCAGTAGCACCCAGCTGAAGAATAAGTGAATAACCGAGCTACTGACGATAGATAAGATAACGTCAGGTTAATAACGTGCGATTCGGTGGTTCAGTTACTGTGTTTCCATCGTTTTTCTGATTGATATGCTTCACCTCTCCTTGCAGATTTCGCGAGGTTGATGGAGACGGACGAATCTGCGCGGCAGTGGGCCGCCGGTGCTCGCGTCCCGGCCAGCCGATCCACCGTGGAGCGGAGCTTCAGGGTAAGTCGCCCGTGCCATCGATCATGCAATGCCGACTTGATCATTGAACCACGAGGTTGAGCAGTGTCGTGCCGGTGTAGGAGCGTCATGGCGATGGCGACCCGATGATGGCGTCTCCGGGCCAGGACTCGCCGTTCGACGCGTCCGCGCTGCGCGTCGCGGCGCACCCGGTCTCCGTCAGCCTGCCGGCCTCTCCGTCCAGGTTCGACGTCGCCCGGACGGAGGCGGAGTTCCCGCCCAGGCACCCCGCGGCCATCGTGCCGGACTCGTCGCGCATGCTGTCGCTCCCGCCGCGGCCGACGCCGATGGTGTCCGTCGTGTTCGAGCATCTCGAGGAGGTGATGTTCCGCTCGCAGCCGATCCACGCGGCGGCCTCCGAGTTGCCCGACGCCCAGGACTCCCAGTCCCAGGTGCTGCACGACGACTCGATGAGCCGCGGGAGCGGGGCGCGCATGGGGAGGAGCAAGGCGCGCAGGGACACGAGCTACGACCCGTTCAAGACGTGGTCCGGGAAGCTGGAGAAGCAGCTCACCACCCACCTCCGCGTCGTCAGGCAGCCGCTGCAGCAGGAGGCGGAGCCCGAGGAAGACGAAGACGAAGACGCGGCGACGAGCGGCCGCCCCTACTCCATGCCCAGAGTCCACCGCTTCTTCGCCGCGCTGGAAGGCCCCGAACTCGACAAGCTCCGGGTACACCACGAGCAACTCCTTGCATGTCTAAACGCATTGATGATGAAGCAGGGGACCTCACGTGCTGTCGTGTTTTCCGTGCCGCGTCGCCGTCGCCAGTCGTCGGAGGAGCTGGTGTTGCCGTCGGACAAGAATTGGCCGTTCCTCCTCCGGTTCCCGGTGTCCGCCTTCGGCATGTGCCTGGGCATGAGCAGCCAGGCCATCCTGTGGAAGAACATCGCCATCTCGGCGTCCACGCGGTTCCTGCACATCACGCTCCGGACAAACCTCGTGCTCTGGTGCGTTTCAGTGGCGCTCATGTGCTTCGTGTCGGCGCTGTACGCGTGCAAGGTCATCTTCTACTTCGAGGCGGTGCGGCGGGAGTACTACCACCCGATCCGCGTCAACTTCTTCTTCGCGCCGTGGATCGCCTGCCTCTTCCTGGCCATCGGCGTGCCGGAGCTGGTGGCGGAGAGCCTGCCGCACTGGCTCTGGTACGTGCTCATGGCGCCCATCGTGTCCCTGGAGATCAAGATATACGGGCAGTGGATCTCCGGCGGGCAGAGGCGGCTGTCGAGGGTGGCGAACCCGTCGAACCACCTGTCCATCGTCGGCAACTTCGTGGGCGCGCTGCTGGGGGCCATCATGGGGTTGAGGGAGGGCCCCATCTTCTTCTTTGCCGTCGGGCTCGCGCACTACATCGTGCTGTTCGTGACGCTGTACCAGAGGCTGCCCACCAGCGAGACGCTGCCGCGGGACCTCCACCCGGTCTTCTTCCTCTTCGTGGCCGCGCCCAGCGTCGCCTGCCTCGCCTGGGCGCGGATCACCGGCGAGTTCGGCTACGGCTCCCGCATCGCCTACTTCATCGCCATGTTCCTCTACACCTCGCTGGTGAGCTCCTCGATCGACCTCCATGTCGCATGGCGAGTCTCGATCAGTGTGGATAACCGAGTGCTGTTGAGTGCGTGCAGGCTGTGCGGATCAACATGTTCAGGGGGTTCAGGTTCTCGCTGGCGTGGTGGGCGTACACGTTCCCGATGACGAGCGCGGCGATCGCGACGATACGCTACTCGTCGGAGGTGAAGAACGCGTTCACGCAGGCCATGTGCATCGTGCTGTCCGTGGTGGCCACGCTCACGGTGACCGCGCTCCTGCTGACCACGCTGCTGCACGCCACCGTGCACCACGACCTCTTCCCCAACGACATCTCCATCGCCATCTCGGAGCGTAGGCCCAAGCAGAGCACCATCGCCGAGCTGAACGAGGTGCACGGCAACAAGGACGCCGACACCACATTCAGAGACCTCGAAGCCGCGTATAGGCCCTGATCGACGCCGAGACTGAACTAGCGACGCCTTCTTCATTGCATGTGGCGAGGCGAAGCAAACTGGTGGCGACTGGTCGATCGTGGACAGTAAGCAGGAGCATGTACGTAGCCGGGACGTGACTTGGAGAGTTCTCTGTGGGTCGAGTTGACTGCCGTGCGGTGCCGGTGCGGGGCAGTGTGCGCCGCGGTCGGAATCAACACGATGATCGATGGGAATGTGCTATATGCTGTAACTTCCGCGTGGTGGTGTGTAGGTAGGACTTAGGGGAGATGCTGTTACTTACTTATGGCTTAACCGTGATACAGTATGTGACACGGCTGTACAATAAATCCGTCTGTGTATCTGTATGTGGCACATTACTGATCACCGAGGAAGATCGTGACCGGGTGCTCGTCCACATTCGTCCTAGCATCACCCTTTGCGAAGCATGTCAATATGTCACGCCCTTTTCCCGTACGAGTTATTGAAGATTTGAGCAAATTTTCATTAAGTTTAATCTAGAAAAACAATAGATAAAACATGTGACGTTGTTTGTATACTATAAAAAGTGCAATTCTAGTATAAAGTTGTGTGCAAGTTTTTACCCTTTTCATTATCATTCTCCTTAAAGAGGAATACCAATGCCACTAATTCATTCTTCTTGTAAAACTTTATTATTTTGATTTTGATTTATTTATTATTCTATTTCTTCATTAAGTGTAATATCGATGTAGTTGATTCATTCCCTCTTAAGAATGTTTTTTCTGTAAATTTCAATGTTATATGCTTATTATTACATATTAAAAACGTAATTTTTTGTGTATATTGTCTTTCCTTGTTTGTTTTAGATACTTTTACATTTTCTTTAGAAAATCTCATTGTTTTGATTTTTTTTAGTTTGATTTCATCTTCTTTCTTCTTACAGGTAAATATTAAAGCCACAAATTCATTCTTTCCTAGAAAACTTCATTATTTTGATTTTGTTTTAGTTTTCATTTCTTTGTGTTTTTCTTGAACGGTAATACAATGCGACTAATTTATTCTTCCTATGAAACTTCATTATTTTTATTTTGTTTTAGTTTTTGTTTCAATTTTTGTGTGCTTTAATGGTAATACGAATGCCTCCGATTCATCTGTTCTTAGGAAACTTCTTTTTTTATGATAAATCCACTATTATATGCTTATTTTTTGCATATTATAGAAAAGTGCAATTTATATGTAAATTGTGTGCAAACTTTGTCATTATTTTTTTCATTTTCTTTTTCTTAAAGGTGTATACAAATGCTGTCAATTTATTCTTTCTTAGAAAACTTCATTATTTTGAATTTTTTTAGTCTTTTTATTTTCTTCTTCTTTAAGGGTATCAACAATGTCGGTGGTTCATTCGTTCTTAGGAAACTTCCTTTTATGAAAATCCCACCATTATATGCTTATCTTTCATATTATGGAAAGCACAACTTTTGTTTAAATTATGTGTAAATTTTGTCATTTTTTAAAAGGGTAATACCAATGCCACAAATTTACTTTTTCTTAGAAACTTTATTTTTTTCATTTGTGCTTTAATTTTTTTTACTTTAGTAGTCCCTCCGTCCGGAAATACTTGTCAGAGAAATGAATAAAAATGATTGTATCTAAAATTAAAATACGTTTAGATACATCTATTTTTCCGACAAGTATTTTCAGGCGGATGTAGTATATTATTATAGGGGATGAGAAGGCTAGAGAAAGTAGAAGTTTTTATGTTGTACTCCCTCTGTTCCAAAGTAAGTGATTACAAAGTTAGTACAAACTTGAGTCACTTATTTTAGGACGGGGAGTATTATGTTACACATAGGTGCATAATATTATTTTTATTTTAAAAAAAATGTTTGTTTAATTTAGGATTAAGAGTGTGACTACATACAAACACGTGATTGGTCATTAGCACTAAGATAGTAGTAATGTCGCTCTGGGAGCATTAAGTACAGAGCTCTCATCAGGCTGCTGCCAATGCATGGGTGCTTAGATGAGATGCTAAGCACATTAAATAGCTTAGCAACTATACTCCCCAATGCATAGGTGCTTAGCTTATGGTTGCTAAGCTTGCTTCATTTAATGATTTAGCAACTAAAGCTCTTCATGTATTGGTGGGCTTCCTTTTTTTTAATGTTTTGCCTAGGTTCACGCGCTTAGCATTGGTTCTTTCTAGGGTCACCATACCCATCTCTCTACTCTTAAATAACTTGACACATCAGATTTTTTGCCTACGTGAAAGGCTTAGCACCTGTATAAAGTGAAGCATTGGAAGGGGCCTCAAGCCCCATGCAATGCATATGGCCTGCCCACCTATAAACACCTGCATGTTGGAGAAAAGGGCTCGAGAGGAAAAACACAACACGCACGTCCTGCTTGGTGAGCTGCGCGGCCTCCGTTGCAAAAAGAATAAAAATGCCTCACAAGTTTAAAATCAGGGGTTGTTTGGTTTAGAAGTCCTAGGACTTTTTCTAGTCCCAGGGACTAATAAAAAAGACTTTCTAGTAGAGTCTTTTTCTAGTCCCTATAGAAAAAGTTCCTCCCGTTTGGTTCCTAGAGACTTTTTAGGGATTTTTTCTAGTCTCTGAGACTAAAAAGTCCCTGAACCAAACACCCCTTCAGTCACCTGACCACTAGCCGCTCGCATAAAACATAATAATCTACTACCATTATAAGAGCATGAGAGGGCGGAAAATCAAATCATCTCATTCATTAAAGCATATGATCTGATGGTCTAAATTACTCCAACATATCAAACGCGTACACTTTAATTACCCACCCTGCCACTCCTAAACTCCTCCGTCTTCTAAGAAAAACTGCCTAGACTGATCCAACACATGTCTCAATTGCGTTTACCACAGAACTTATCCCGAGCCGCGCACCACTTCCTCCTCGCACGTTCGCACGCACAGGAGCGCTCCATCCCCAATCTCCCTCCTCTCCCGCCCGGCGCCGCCCCCTCGCCCGCCCCTCGCCTCGACCCGCCTCAGCTTCAGCGAAACCACCACCATCGCCTCGGCCCACTGCAGCTTCATCGACGCCGCCTAGACCTCCTGGCCGGCCTTCAGGGACGCCGCCCGGTGATTGCTGGCTACCCCATCATCGTCTCTCCCCGTCCTCAACATGTGTGCAGACGTGGCACCACGGGTCTGCCGTCTCCAGGCCTTCCTGACGCGGCGGCCCTTGGGGCGAGGGACGAAGGAGCCTCGCCATGGCTTCGTCCTCTCATCCTGCACCATCATGTGTTCGCCAGCGACGAAGGAGCCGCCGCGGTTGATCCTGCACCATCCTGTGGCCGTCACGCATGTAGCCGCCGTCCACCACACCGGCACCGCCATCTAATGTGCAGGTACGGCGAACAACCCCATATCCCTCCTAATCCTTTTTTTTGCCCTCACATGGATGCGCAGAGGTAGAGATTAGAGAGCGTGCACTTGCAAGCTTTTCGTCTAGAAAAATGTCTCAGAATCAACTGATTCATGGTGTTACTGTCTATTTAGACATCTCCATATTACTGTCTCACTGAAACTTACACTCCTATTCAATGCCGCACATGGGAGCTGCCGCCTCCACCGGGGACATGGACACACACAGGGCGACCGCTGGCGAACGATGCCGTACATGCCATCGCGCCTCTGCGCTACTGCACCGCGGGCGCACAGGGGATGTCCATATCAGTTGTACGGTCGTGTCGAACTATGAGTTGTACTGAATTTTTCTATATCCAAACTGAATTGGTCATTAACCGCCTTCCTATCACTCGCTATTGCGGGTGAGAGCAGAGCGGATGCAACCGTGGGTCAAGTCAATTGATCTTTGGTGGTGCGGGAAGACGTCGGGGCGCTGGGCTCGGCGGGCACGGCCACTCCCGCATACCCGGTTGTGGGCTAGGACGCGGACTCGGCTGCCGCTCCCGACGATGAGGGATATACCGCCGCTGGCTGGGCAATGTGGTTTTTTTCCCGGGTCCTAGGGATTTTACAAGAAGTTGTTTGTCCATGCTGATTTCCGTCGGATGCATATATTTCAGAGGACAGTACTCTTCTTATGGTTCTACTTGCAGGGATCCCCGTGCATTGAGGGCACCGAGTCAATGGAGTTGTGTGCGGCCACGACAACGACACACATAAGGTTTTCTAGGCAAGTTTAAGAGGGGTTCCTTGAAGGTACTGAAACGATCTGAACATCAAACTCTTTTTGTGCTTGCTTGGTAGTATAATCTACACTACTTAACAAATCTTCTCATTTCTTCAGTTATAGGCACATCTTTTAAGAAATCTTGTCAGAGGAAGAGATGGCAGCCTTTAGAGAATTTGAATCATAGGATATTGATAAATAGAGGGATAATTAATCTTGAGGTACTAAGGGCTGGATTATAGAAGTTTGGTACCAAATTTACCCAATTAGAAATAACAGTTGATGGAGCTGGTTGCTGGTATGTTAATCTGATAGCCCAGACGTTAAACAATATCTTCTTTTGTCTTGTATATGCACACTTACATTCTTCTTCTTGCAATTGTATTTATTAACTATCTTATTGCCTTCACATATACACTCATGGATGATTTTTATTTAAGAGCATAACTTCATGAAAGGAAGAGGTTATAAAGTTTACTCACATATTCTGGTTTCGAAAACAAAATAAGAAAGGCCAATCTGCAGGACCTTGCTGTCCATAGCGGGGGTGATATAGTCAAAGGCTCTTTTCGCTTTCTCATTTCACAATGGCTATGAAGTAATGTGGTGCACACACTATACTCTGTTAAATGCGAATTTACTTGTAATCTACATTTACATGCTGCTTCAGCAATTATCAGTGTGATAGTGTGCGCTTAGCGACGCCAGAGAAGTGAGAAAGGCCACCGTTTGGTGTGGGCCAGAATACTCACGCATCTCTCTACGCTTATTTCACTTGTTGTGTTGTCTCCAATTGTTGCAATACTGTCATCTCATTCAATTTTGTTTTTCAGAGTTGAGAAATGAAGGATAAATAACAGAATTATGTTGGCCCACACCCGACGCCGAGTAATTTCCGACGTAGGGCGACACGCGTTGAACGACGATAAAGCAACGCTGACGATCCCGGCGAAGTTCTTTTACGCTGAGATAGACGATGCACCGCAGTGCAAAGCTAGCCTAGCTAGCTAATCCTGATCGATTCTTTCCTGACTCATGTACTAGTATGCACTAGTAGTACTGGCCGGGACACCAATACGCACATACACAAACGCACACACTTGAATCGATTTTGGATGACCACGGGAGCGTGTCGCTCCCGTTGTTTCTTTGTATTGCTCTCACAAATCCACGGTTTACAACCTGGGGTACATAGGTATATATTAGCCAACTTGGCTAATACTACTCCTACTCGATGATTCCTTGGAAACCTGCACGGACACGTACATGCACATATACTAAACCGGACACGGCCACGTACACATCGTGGTTATTCCTAACAATCACCCTCCCTAAACACGACGTCATCATGTCACTGCATCGACGCCGATCCTTCTTTGAATCTTCAAGAACTTCTCTCGATCCAAAGCCTTGGTCAGCATGTCCGCTAGTTGATCATCGGTGCAATCATTTCTTCATCTGCTCCGGTAATTAATAGGTCGTCGACGTAGATACCAACCAGTAGACGATCCCTTTCTTTACCTCGCTTGTACATTGCATGCTCTAGTGGGGCTTTCTCAAACCCAAGAGAAATCATTGTCCGATCAAGTTTGATGTTCCACTCCCGTGGTCCTTGCCATAGCCCATACAAGATTTTGTGTAACTTCAGTACCTTGTGCTCTTCTTCCTCTTCGATGACACCCGGTGGTTGTTTCACATACACATCTCCTTCTATCTCGCCGCTCAAAAACGCGGATATTACACTCATGTGATGTACTTTCCATGATTCCTGAGCTGCGAGAGCGATGAGTAATCTCACCGACTCCATCTTTGCAATGAGAACGGACACTTCTTCGAAGTCCATACTTTCCTCTTGCATGTAACCTTTGGCCACTAGCCTCGCTTTGTGCTTCATGCACCCTTCAAAATCTTTCTTGACCTTGAATTCCCACTTGAGATCCATGACTTTTTCATTGTTGGGAAGATCCATAAGCTCCCATACTTTGTTGTCTCGGATCGACCTAAACTCTTCATCCATAACACGACGCGAACATTCCTCCATATTTGCCTCTTCAAAATTTCCTGGTTCCTCGATGTGCAAACGTCGTTGTCTTTTACTATTCATCTTCACCGAATTTTGTTGAAGCGCTTCCTCTGAAGAGATGTCCAACATGCGTCGTTTGTGTGTTGTCGAAAAAGACACACTTACTTCTAAACTTGCCAAAGTTCCATTTTCTGGCGATTCTGGTGATCCAAAACTTCTTCTCAGAGAGCCTACTACGGTGCAGGGGCTGCAATATTCTGGCCCGTCTCCAAAAGCTAGGCCTTGTGCAGCTCCCGTAGGTAGGCCTCCATGTGGAACCACCACTCCTGGCCCATCCATTTGGCCTCCACCACGTGGTGGTGAGCACCCACGCAGGAAGAAGCTACTTGCGTTCGCGTGGATCGTGCTACCACGTACGGGTAACGCGGTTGCCGCGGAACCTCCTGATAGAACGTCGTTTTCTTCAGGACACTGGCTTTGCTGCACTGTGTCACTCCTTGCGATTGTCGCCTGCTCATGCCTTTCTGGACAAGCGCCGCTTTCTTTCGGACGTTGGGCACGCTGCACGAGGCCACCGATAGTCGCATGAGCTACAGCATCCGACATGTCCGGGCTCACCTCGTTATCTTCTGACATGACACTCGCGCTCTCTACCATGCTGCCTGCTGCCATGTAGATGCCACCATCGTCAGGTCCGAGCGGAACTCGCCGCACATCTCGACTTGCCTTATGATCTTTTGACACGACCACATCGAGACGCCTTGGGTCGTGGACTTCAGACGCCACGTCTTCGCTCAATTTCAGATTTTCTGAACTGCTCTTCCGGCCGCAACTGGCCTCTCTCTGACGCGTCGCACAAAGACTGCTTCTCCATGGCCGCGCACATGCTGCTATCGCCGCATCTGCTTCAGGAAAGTTGGCACTTACGTCCATAGCACTGACGTAAGTTTCGGAATCACTCCCCGCATCTGTAGCTTCGACACAGATTTCCAAACCACGATCATGATGACAAACTTTTTCTTCCGCAAGCTCGACAATTTCTTTAGTCAACGCTTCAGAGTCTGGATCCTCCTCGTCCACTAGTTTACACATCAACATCATGTCACCATCATCTCCTTGCTGGGCTATGAGCGCCTTCTGCTTTGGTGCTTCCTCGCAGTCAGTCTTGAAGTGGCCGAGGAGGCCACAGTTATAACATCTCACTTTCCCGATGTCAAACTTTCTCCTCGGTGGTGGTGCAGCCTCATTGTCTGAGTCGACATCCGAGTCGGCGAAGTTCTTTCTCACCGAACGTTGCTTTCCCCTTCTTTTTGCTGCTGCTTGTGGATCCGCCTTGCTTTTCCTTTGACAAAGCGACCCACTGCGCCCTTGTGAGCATCACAAGCTCGTCGTTCCTCCCCCAAGACTGTACCGCATCCGCTCATCGTGAGCCTTGTACCGTCCGACAAGATCGTCGATGGAGAGAGTCGCGAGATCGACGCACTGCTCGATCGCCGTGACAATTTGCAGGTACCGGGAAGGGGCCGCACGCAAGAACCGCCGGACAACCGAGGCCTCCGTGAGGTTTTCTCCAAGCGCACGAATCCGATTGACGAGAGTAACTACCCGCGAAGCGAACACATCCACGGACTCATCATCGCCCATGACCAAAGTCTCATAGTTCCGTAGGAGAGTTTGGAGATTGGCTTGCTTGACGTGGATGTGTCCCTCGAACATGAGTTTCAGCGTATCCCACGCCTCCTTCGCCGTTGCTTTGGCGATCAGGTGTTGGAGGACATCCATCGGCATCATCGAAAAAATCACCGACGCCGCCTGCCGATCCTTCCGGTGCTCGGCTCCCTCCTTCTTGAACACGTCGCCTCCAGGATCCACCGCGTCCCAAAGCTCGTTGGCGCGGAGACCACACTCCATAAGGGCCTTCCAGACCCCGAAGTTCTCGCGATCAAACCGTGGATACGACGAACTCGCCGGAGCAGCAATTACTTTAGCCGCACCGGAGTACTCCACCAGCTGCTTGGTCTTCTCGTCGTCCGCCATAATTCTTCGTTAATAGAAGATCAACCTTGCTCTGATACCAATTGTTGGCTCAGACCCGACGCCGAGTACTTTCCGACATAGGGCGATACGCGATGAACGACGATAAAGCAACGCTGACGATCCCGGCAAAGTTCTTTTACGCTGAGATAGACGGTGCACCGCAGTGCAAAGCTAGCCTAGCTAGCTAATTCTGATCGATTCTCTCCTGACTCATGTACTAGTATGCACTAGTGGTACTGGCCGGGACACCAATACGCACATACACAAACGCACACACTTGAATCGATTTTGGATGGCCACGGGAGCGTGTCGCTCCCGTTGTTTCTTTGTATTGCTCTCACAAATCCACGGTTTACAACCTGGGGTACATAGGTATATATATTAGTCAACTTGGCTAATACTACTCCTACTCGGTGATTCCTTGGAAACCTGCACGGACACGTACATGCACATATACTAAACCGGACACGGCCACGTACACGTTGTGGTTATTCCTAACAAATTATGTTCATATTTTCATTAGTTTGTGCAATTCATTTGGAGAAAAAAGTTGTTACGCTTAATTCATTAGTTTGTTATAGTGATGTTTTGAGCAGAATGGAAAAGATTTGGTGCGGATCTGAATGTGCTGATGAAATTACGGTCCAATAGAGGAACCAATGTGCTTCTGGTCTGTTCCATAATTGTGAAGATCTTTTTTGGGTGGTTGTTCATATGCTGGACTTCACCTTCAGGTCAATGGTCTTCTTTCTAGCATGAAGCAGAGGATTATAACTACCGGGAAGCATAGGATGTTGTTCATGAATTCGACAGTAATTTTGGTGAGGATGTGAAATCCCTCCTTCTGCTCATTCCAATCTTTCAAATTGATTTATTCATTGTTGTACCTTTCCTTGATCTTCTCTTCATTCCGATTAAATTTCCCACCACTTCTCCTAATGGTCCAGCCAATTAATAAGAGAAAAGAGGGAGAAGAAAAATGTATGACACAAGAAGAGATACCTCTACAAGAAGTGGAAATAGGTATTCCTTATATTCTAGAGATCATGCATGATCATGAAAAATCTTGAAACATGTACTGACAAGAGAAAGGAGGAAGTGCAGAAAAACTCTTCACATGACATCATGATAAGCTCTGTTCTATTATTTATCATCAAGCATTTAAAGTGTTATTAAGAGTAAAATGACATTCTCTATGTGCTCTAGATAAACTTTCAATGGATACACAATTCTTGTTTTTTTGTATTTGGTCAAGCGGAATCATGTATGAGAAAATAAAGCTCTTTCCCGTATTCGTGTTATATCTGGGAAGATTATTACTGGTTTTGCTACCATAACATGCAAAATTTGGTGTGTGTGTGTATGTGTGTGTGTGTGTGTGTGTGTGTGAGAGGCCATGGGGTTGTCATATCGGATGTTAAAGAATATGGCCTCTAAGATGTATGACTACTTAATAGGTGAGCTCCAACCAAAGAATTGGTACTTCAACATGGAATTTATCACCTTCACAAAAAAGATGACATAATGTCATTTTTTAGCTTTTTTTTGCTTTTATGTGTATATTGGATTATTTGCAAGCTATGGTATTATTATTTTTAAATAATGAATTCGATGCAAAGCTCTGTACCCGCACTTGAGTAGGAGAAAGTTAAGAAGAACATAGTATGTGATTTTCGAATGACGAATAAATTTAAGTTGACAATGTTATTGATGGTTGGCACTGCTAGCCCCAATGCCCTTGCTCTTAGAAGATCATCACTCAATCTTATTTTTGGTTGCAGCTAGAAAGAGGATGTTGATTGGTGAAGGAGTTCTTGCAACTAGCAAGGTATTCTGCTTATAACCTGATTGTGAACTTTCTTCAAAGATCATCACTCAAAGTGAAGCATATTCAACAAGTCTCCTAGGAAGTTCTCTTCTGTTCCTTTCATATTTTATATCTACTGGTAGCATGGCGTTTATAGCTCTCATGTGTATGGACTACTATTGATGGCTATCCTTGCTTTTCTTCATGGTTTCGTATTAAAATTGTTGTGTAACTGTTTCATCTTTCATTACAAACATTGCCTTTTTCAAATCCAGTGAGCATTCATGTAAAACAGTGGCCACTCACATCAGTGGAGTAAATTATGTAAGATAAGCTACATTGTCTATAACCTACTTTCATTTCAGACAAAACATGTCCTTTTGGACATCTCAATTATTGTGTTGAAAACAAATATTTCCCTACCCTACATGTGAAATATCTCCAAACATCACCCTGAAAGCAAAAAAAATCTTGCTCTTCGCTCCATTGACTGAATAAACAAGAGCATCACAGTACGTAGTTCAATGATACCCCCTCTGTATATTACTTCACAGAGGAATATTTAGGTACTGGTAATTATTTTTTGGCATAGTGTTTGTCTGCATTTGTCGTATATGAGCCCATTATTGACTTCTTAAAATGTCAAGACCATTTTTCTGTGGAGTTTGATGCTCTTGCTGTTATCTAGCCTAACATGATTTGACAGTTTGATGGAATTTAGGTTGATCCTTTGCTTTCAGATTTGTTAGCAAGTAATTCATATCCTATTTGTTTCTTGTCAGTTAGAGAGAACACTGAACAAGTGTACTCCAGTTGCTTATGTTTGTAAAACAACTACTCCCCCTGTTCCTAAATATTTGTCTTTTTAGAGATTTCAAATGGACTACCACATACAGATGTATATAGACATATTTTAGAGTGTAAATTCACTCATTTTGCTCCGCATGAGTCACTTGTTGAAATCTCTAGAAAGAAAAATATTTAGGAATGGGGGAGTAGAATGTAATTAAGCGCTGTGTAGTACTAGCATATGATAGATTACTAATAACATATCACGGTGAAACGCATTAGGAACACCAATTTACAACTGTGAGTAATCTCTTTTGAATACAGTGTCATTCATTACATGGGTGCATACTCACTATAGTTTGACACATTTGAATAGTCAATGCCCCTCCCCCTCTCAGGCGCAAAAAAATGACAATGTCCAAAATGCATATACTTTTATCTATCACGACAATTTGTACCATCACTGTAGATGCTATTACTATGCAACTACAACTTCTAATTATCAAGTTCTTTTAGAATGATGGATCTACTTAATGAGTTCAGCTTCTAAGAAATGTATTTATATGCCTATTTGACAATTTTCTTTTGAGTCTGAATGAATCATAGGAAATGGAGAGTTTTACTGAGAGTATGCGGAAAATCTACATGCTATTGTCTGGAAAAGTGGTAACAATCTATAGTACAGGATATCGAAGAGCGTAAATAGTAGTTGTATTTTGCTCTCCAAACATATCTTTCTCGGGATAATACATGCCATGTAGTGAATCATGTTGTATTAAGACGTATCACACTGGAATTAGCTTGTCGAATGACTCAATATATTTTACAATGGCGATTCAGAGGATCAATTACTGGATTTAATGCTGTAAATTTACAACATATCAGAGACCGAATGAATGAAAGAATATATTATTATCTCTATGCAGGAACATGACAATGACATCCCACCTCTAAAAATATAACTTGAGCAACATCACGAATATTGTGTATCTATTCAATTCATATATATCAGGAATTATTTTTCTATATTGGCGTGCATCTCATTTGGTTAAGATTTGAGACGTGCGTTGCACGTGCATGCTTACTAGTCATAGTAGAGTAATCAAATCAAGCACGTGATGTAAATAGTAATGCACATAGCAGATGAACATTATATGGACATCGATGGGTAAAATTAGTAGACTGGGCACAATGCCTAACAGAAGCAAGCAGAAGACATACAGTGCGGTGAAAGAAGATGTAAGTGTTGTCCTAAAAAAAAGATGACGGTGTGCCGTTCGTCGACGGAGGAGGTGATCAACGTAGGGAAAGAAGCAATCGTGCTCAGCCACGATGGAGGAAGATCCAATAGTCGTCCTAGAGCATTCTCCGAAAACCTGATTGTCTTTCTCCCGTACCTGATGACAGGAGACCTACTTTCGAAGGACTGATGTCTCATTTCTTGCTAAAAATAAAGACACATTGGAGATGAAGTGTGTCTTGTCGGGAAAGAGGGGTGACCTCTTATAGGTGAGTTTACTAGTAGTCCAAGCATTTCAGTTTCTTTCTTCTGTGGCAAAAATAAAGGCAACGCGTACATGTGGCATATGTTCTAGCTCACCTTGATCACGAAACACGACTAGCGTGTGAGGTGTGGCGAAGTGTGGCAGACGAGGAGGGCGCGTGTATGTGTCCTCCTCTCAAACTCTTACCTTATATGTTGGTCTTCCATATCCTCCACTAACGTGAAGAGACTATATTTTTTTCCACTCCCCTTGCCATGCATGAATGGGCCACATGGCATGTGAGATCTTTCCTAGAAAGTATTATAAATAATAATGGGTAAAACCAGAGAGACCCGGAGTTTATCTATGGTTTAAAACATGTTTATATATTGGTGTACTAGTAGAGACTGTTAAATTGAATTTTCATCTGAAACTCCACGCTACACTCATTTACAACATGAACGGTGCACTACACCTTGAGCTACAAATTTTGTGCAGAAAAGTTGCACGTAAATCCTTAACTGATACTAGGCCATTGAAAAGCTTTCCCTCGTGCAGGGGCATATACATCATACTCTAGGGCCTCTTCATGAGTTTATTAGAGAGCATCCATCTCTAATAAAGCACATTACGCTGTGTTTGGATGTCTTCATTGAAGCGCAAGAAATGGAATTGGTAATCAGCTGACCTCAATACGGATGTTTGGCAGTACAAATGGATACGTATTGGAAACACTAGGCCAATTCCAAACCGTTTTGCATCCCACATAAAGTTCCATCCCTTGATACGGAGAGCTCTTGCTCCGATTTCCACCGAATTGCCCATCTCTCGTAAAACATACCCCTTCAACCTCAGCACCAGCGACAAAAAAGAAGGAAAGAAGGGAGACGAGTATATTTCCCATGCAGCTAGATTGGAATTAATTAGATATGTTTTCTCTTCCATTCCGGTTTATTACATGTCTAACACACTGTTTACCAAGAAGTTCATTGCTAAACTTAGCGCTATCATTAGAAATTTTTGGTGGACAGGAATTAAAGAAGACAGTTCATCAAGAGGTCTTTGCCTTCGAGCTTGGAAGGATATCTGCACATCTAAGCAAGAAGGGGTCTAGGTATTAGAAACCTTGAAGCTATGAATCAAGGTTTAATTTTGGCTTCGGCTTGGAGAATTGCAAATTCCCCAAATTCTCAATTGCATCTTGTTGTCAAATCCAAGTACTTTTCGGACTCCTCTTTCTGGACTGCCACTTCCAATACCCCTAAATCTGCTTTTTGGTCCTCTGTTATCAAGTTGTTCCCTAAATTAAAAGCACACTCTTTTTATCACATCACACAAGGAAACATTTCCATATGGAGTACCCCCTTGTGTTCAGCCTGGTCTGATATTCATGATCATCTCATCATCCAACCTAACAATTTCACTTACCCTGCTAAAGTTAGAGATCTTTGGATTCCAGGTCAAAAAGTCTGGAACAATGATTTAATTCGCTCTATTTTCTAGGAGCCTACTACAACAATCATTACTCAAACTGTCGTGATTTTGTCATGGCAGATGCCCTTGCGAAAGGACTTAGGTGTGGAGCCATCACAACATAGGTTTAGCTCGAAAGGGTTGAGCGGGACAAAGGACACAAGAGTTTACCCAGGTTCAGCCCCTCGCAACGAGGTAAAAGCCTACGTCATGCTTCTAGTTGTGTTGCTTGAGTTTCGATTACAAGGGAGCGATTACGCTTGACCTAGTTATCGATCTGTTGTTTCTTGAGTTAACCCGCTGCCGGGTCTCGCCTTTATATACACAGGTCGAGGTCCGGCGGCTTACAAGAGTCCAGGTCGGGTCACACAACGTAACCGACTCTGGTTCTAAACTTCCTTGCCTTACAAAACAAGTCATCATCGGGTGGCTCATACCTTCGGGTCTAGAATCGCCTCCGGGTCTTGGGGCTCAAATAAGCCTGCCTATGAGTCGCCATCTTCACATCTTGTCTTCTTGGGCTCCCTTGGGCCTTCTTCATATTAAGTCACCAACGGTGTAACCCGACCCCTCCTGGGCGGGTCACACCTCGGGGTTATATCCCCAACATTAGGCCCCAGATTGATTTGAGCTTGTTCATGTCAATCTTCACTACTTCAAATTGGCAATCCTTCCTTTCAAATACTGAACCAACCGTGTAACCCACCATGACATCATGCCAAGTAAATATGGAGAAAACCCATGACATCACAATGGATCTTTTTTCATTAATTGGTCATCACAAAATCGAGGCGCCTTCTAGTGTTTAGATAATCATGACATCTCCTCGATTCCTGCACCTGCCATTTTGCTGTTTCACCTTTTCCCTTATAAATAGGCCCGAGGGGTTTCCTTTTCACTTTTACCCCCTTCCGCTTCCACTTCTTCTTCCTCCTTGCGACCTCCGCTGCCAGAGCTCCGCCACTTCGGCCGTCCCTCGCCGGCGACTTCAACAAAGGCCGCTGCATCAACTTGAACAAACCAGAGAACTGCGGCACACACCCGCTCATTGTCACCGCCATCAGGTACCACTTCTCGGCCTTTTCAGATATGCATTAGGTCACCGACTTCTCATAAGTTCATCGGCGTTCGTCGCAGTTCTTCATGGCTTTGAATAGAACCTGTCTTTCAATCCAAAAAATACTGTAGAAATAATGCAGGAGCTAGTTTAGCATCCATATTGAATCTCAATCAGATCTCTTCCTCTCCAGGATCGATAAACATCCCAATAGTTCTTCCACCGTTACATTTTGGTTTCATCATAATTTTCCTTTTTGAACTATCCGTAGATCCATGAATATAGTCGCAACTTGTGAAACTGGTTTGCTCATACTTAGCAATATCTTCGGCGCATCCTTGCTTACGTGACCCGCCATTTACGCACGCGTCATTTAGCGACTCAGTAATGAAACTCATAATCCGCCAACCCCTGGCGATTTAATATTAAATTAGTAACCCGCCAACTTTTGACCAGTTTAATCATAAATTTGTAACTAACGGCCGGTTCAAGGATAAATCCTGTAATCACTAGCCGGTTCTTCATCATAATATTAACCCGTCACACTTTTTTCTCAGGCATCCACTGTAAAAAATGACTAAGTCCACCGCCTCTTGCGATTGGGTTCTTTCTACTGTCACCAAACAATCTCTCAATGAGTATGTTGAAATGGGTATTTTACCAGCAAAGGATGTCATCCACTGGCGAGTTCCTGGGGCTGAAGCTAAATCTCAACCCAAAGAAAGCGAGGTTATAGTCTTTTCAGATCATCTTCTCCGTGGGTTCTCACCACCTGGGTCCAAATTCTTTTGAGATGTTCTAAACTTCTACAAGCTACACCCCCAAGACATTGGCCCCAACTCTGTGTCTAATATATGCAATTTCCAAGTCTTCTGTGAGGTATACCTTCAATAGGAGCCCAGTGTTGACTTATTCAGAGAGTACTACTATCTGAACCGCCAAACCGAGATGACAGGCGGGCGTAGTCTTGAACTCGGCGGGATTTCTATCCAGAGGCGGAGAGATGCCATTTTTCCTGCTGCCGTACTACCCAGTCACCCCAAAGACTGGAACCAGACTTGGTTCTATTGCCAAGATACCTCTCCAGCTAACGAGAATCCTCTGCCGGGTTACCGCTCCTTCCAGCTTAGCCCCAGGCATGAACTTCCTGATCGGATCAATGCTGCAAAAAGGGCCAAGTACGCACACACTTTTTCAAAAATAAGGGCTTTATAAGCCAACGGCTTAGCTGTAGTTGACCTGGTACGTTGCTGGGTTGCTTGGAGGATTTTGCCTTTGAGCCGCCGCCCCGGCTTAATGTGCAAATATACATGTGACGTAAAGGACTCGCTGATGAAGCTATGTACCTAGGGTAGGGTCATGGATCTGTCCAAGATACCCTCCCCAAGGACATCCCTAAAGGAACTAGGAGCATTCGAAGAAAAATCATCATCCACTCGACCATGAAGTTATGTTCCACTCGACAATCCTGAAGACACTCGACCATATAGATAATCACTCGACTACCAGAAGACCTAGAGCCTCTCCACTCTGCAACGGTCGGGAATTAAGTCATAGCTTTAATGGTCATTATGTATCTTTATTACATGCGTTACCAGTAACGTCTCCTCCGTTATGTACCTTAAACCCTCTATGACGTGGTGTAACACCCCGGATATAACTTTCCCAATTTGTAATCCAACTCTTGCCGTTTCCGGCTTTAAGTTAATTATTTTCTCGGGTTCGGGTCTTTATCTCTGTGTGTTGTTATCTTTGTCATGCATCTCATATCATGTCATCATGTGCATTGCATTTGCATATGTGTTCATCTCATGCATTCGAGCATTTTCCCCGTTGTCCGTTTTGCATTCCGGCGCTTCGTTCTCCTCCGGTGGTCATTTCTAGCTTTCTTTCGTGTGTGGGGATTAAACATTTCTGGATTGGACCGAGACTTTCCATGCGGCCTTGATTTACTACCGGTAGACCGCCTGTCAAGTTTCGTACCATTTGGACTTCGTTTGATGCTCCAACGGTTAACCGAGGGACCGAAAAGGCCTCGTGTGTGTTGCAGCCCAACACCCCTCCATTTTGGCCCAAAACCCACCTAACTCTGCTCCATCATCTAGAGCGTTCGATCACGATCGCGTGGCCGAAAACCGCACCTCATTTGGACTCTCCTAGCTCCCTCTATGCCTATATATACACCCCCATTCCTAATTCGCGGATCCCTTCCCCCCTAACCCTAAAAATCCTCTCTCCGCCGCACCGGACGTGTCCGGACGGAGCCGGACAACGTCCGCCGCCACCGCCGCCCAACCAGAGGCCGCCACCTGTCCCGCCGGGTCTCCCCCGCCGCGCCGGCCCGCCCGGCCCAGGAGAAGCCCTCGCGGCCCGGTCGCGCGCGCTGCCACCTACCTTCGCCCGCGAGCCGCCTTGCCTTCCCCGACGCCGGTGAGCCGCCATCTCTGCCGCCTCGCTTGTTGGTCGCCGTGCCCGCCGTACCTCCTCGCCGCCCTGCCGCGGGAGCCCGCCGCCGGAGAGCGCCGCGCCCGCGCCGCCGACCTCCCTCAACGCCGCGCCTCCTCCGAGCTCCTCCGGCCCCTCCTCGCCTCGGGAAGCGCCAAGTCCGGCGAACTCCGGCCACCACCGCCATCTCCGGCGACTTCCGTGAACAGTGACTCCGGCGTGATCCGAAATCCATGCCGATCCGGATCTAGATCTAAAAAACCCTAGGGTTGACTTTCCCCCTCTCCCTTTAAATTTTATGCAATCTTTGACCTGTGATATCTCCGCATCCGTAGCTCCATTTTGGACATATAGCATATCAGAATGTTCGTCTCGATGAGTACATCATTTCATTCCATTGCATCATTTTCATTAGAGTTCATCTTGATGCCCGAAATGCTGCTAGAAGAGGGCTTCGTGAGTTAATTGTCAGATCTGCTAGTTCATCTTAGACTTTTGTCATTTTTGCCATGATTGTTGTGTGCATGATATGCCCATGAGTCCTACATATGTTTTGTTAAGGGTTTTGTCATCTTTCCAGAGGTGCAACCCATGTATTTTTGTGATGTGTGTGGTGCCTAGTGCAAGCTTGCAAAGTGAGGCACCCGGTAACTCTGTTTTCGGTGACTTAGTAGTTTTCACTAAGTCTGGGAATGTTTAGTTCATGATGCCATATGTTCATGCTGTTTCCTAGTGATCCGTGCCTCTTTTGAGGATGATCAGTAAAGGAGTTTTGTTAATCTTGTAGTGCTCTATCCATCCATGTCTTTGTTTGCATATATGGAGCACCCTAGCTTGAGTCAATCGAGCTCTACTTTTGCTTTGTTGTGAATCTGGGCAGATCATCAACTTGTTTGCGATTTTGCCGATGTTATTGTAGTTGATCCGTGCATGCTATGCCATTGTTCTTGCCATTTCTAGCTTGTATTTTGTGCCTTATTAATGGATGTATGCTTGCCTTGCCATGACCTGCACCGTAGTGAGAGAATCGAGCTCGTTAACATGCCTTCGTGAGTTATGTGTCAGCATGTCCCAGTTTTCACTAAGTCTGAAAACTGATTATGTTTTTGCTTTGTTCGTGTGCTTGTTAGCATATTTTGTGATCCCTTTTGCCTCAAGGTCACTAAGGGACTTTTGTTAAGCTTGTTGAGTAGCTCCATGCCATGTATTTCTTTGTCATGTTCAGGTCCTGTAGCATGTTGTTTTGTTGCTCCGAAGAGGGCTTCATGATCTGAAATTCCAGACAAGTGTTAATTTCACTAAGTCTGAGATCTGTTTACCATTTGCGTTTTTGCCATGCTTGTTTGAACCTGTTAATGGATGAATTGGCCGTGGCTCAGTGCTAGTCTTTTGTTAAGCATCTTGAATGCTTCCCTGTCATGTATTTTGATGCCATGTTTGAGTGCTGTAGCATGTTCATATCATTGCATTTAGATGCCTACTTGCTGTAAATCGCAGACCGGTGTCATATTTGAATCGCTTGCCATTTCCAAACTGTAACTCCGATTCCGGCATTCTTTATATCGTTTTCAAGCGATTTCATCCCATCTTTCCAGTGGCACACTTGGTTTTCCAAGTTGAGGCCAGGTTCATGCATTTCCTGTCATATCTTGCATATGCATCCCGCATAGCATACCATCATTGCATCTTATTGTTTGAGTTTGCACGTGGTTGATTGTATCCTTGTTGCTTGTTTGTCTTGTTTGGGTAGAGTCGGGATACGAGTTCGCTAACGAGGAGCCCGTTGAGTTTGCTTTCGAGGATCCAGTCAACTCTGACAACTTTGTAGGCAAGATGATCATACCCTCGAAATCACTACTATCTTTGCTATGCTAGTTTGCTCGCTCTTTTGCTATGCCATTGCTACGATGCCTACCACTTGCTTGTCAGCCTCCCAAATTGCCATGTTCAGCCTCTAACCCACCATTGTCCTAGCAAACCGTTGATTGGCTATGTTACCGCTTTGCTCAGCCCCTCTTATAGCGTTGCTAGTTGCAGTTGAAGATTGGAGACTGTTCCTTGTTGGAACACTTATTTACTTGTTGGGATATCATTATATTGCTATGTTATCTTAATGCATCTATATACTTGGTAAAGGGTGGAAGGCTCGGCCTCTCGCCTAGTGTTTTGTTCCACTCTTGCCGCCCTAGTTTCCGTCATATCGGTGTTATGTTCCCGGATTTTGCGTTCCTTACGCGGTTGGGTTATAATGGGAACCCCTTGATAGTTCGCCTTGATTAAAGCTTTTCCAGCAATGCCCAACATTGGTTTTACCATTTGCCGCCTAGCCACTTTTTCCCTTGGGTTTCCGGAGCCCGAGGGTCATCTTATTTTAAACCCCCCCGGGCCAGTGCTCCTCTGAGTGTTGGTCCGAACTAGAGTCCTGTGCAGCGCCCCCTCGGGGAAACTCGAGGTTTGGTTTTAGTTGTATGGAGAGCTCATCTGAGTGTGCCCTGAGAACGAGATATGTGCAGCTCCTATCGGGATTTGTCAGCACATTCGGGCGGTGTTGCTGGTCTTGTTTTAACCCGTCGAAATGTCTTGTTGTACCGGGATACCGAGTCTGATCGGAATGTCTCGGGTGGAGGTCTATTCCTTCGTTGACCGTGAGAGCTTGTTATGGGCTAAGTTGGGACTCCCCTGCAGGGATTGAACTTTCGAAAGCCATGCCCGCGGTTATGGGCAGATGGGAATTTGTTAATGTCCGGTTGTAGATAACTTGAACATAACTTAATTAAAATGAATCAACCGTGTGTGTTACCGTGATGGCCTCTTCTCGGCGGAGTCCGGGAAGTGGACACGGTGTTGGAGTTATGTTTGCGCAGGTTGCTCTCTAGTTTCTCGCTCGCGCTTTGCCTCCTCTTCTCGCTCTCTTTTGCGAATAAGTTAGCCACCATATATGCTAGTCGCTTGCTGCAGCTCCACATATATTTACCCTACCCTACCTATTAAGCTTAAATAGTCTTGATCGCGAGGGTGCGAGATTGCTGAGTCCCTGTGGCTCACAGATTACTATTACACCAGATGCAGGTCCAGGTGATTCCGCTCCAGGTGACGCGTACGAGCTCAAGTGGGAGTTCGACGAGGATTCTCAGCGTTACTATGTTTCTTTTCCTGACGATCAGTAGTGGTGCCCAGTTTGGGGTGATCGGGACCATGTCGCCTGTTGGGTTGTCTTTTATTTTGGCGCTGTAGTCGGGCCATGAGTGTTTGGATGATGTATGTTATTTATGTACTTGATTGACGTGGCGAGTGTAAGCCAACTATGTTATCCCTTTTCATTATCTATATTACATGGGATGTTTGTGATGATTACCCGACTTGCGACATATGCCTTCAATGCGATTATGCCTCTAAGTCGTGCCTCGACACGTGGGAGATATAGTCGCATCGAGGGTGTTACACGTGGGCTGGCTGGGGTCCTGGCGCACTCTATATAAGCCACCCCCTCCACAGGCACAAGGGTTTGTACCCCCTGTAACACACATGCATATAATCCAGTCGACCGCCTCCGGGCTCCGAGACGTAGGGTTGTTACTTCCTCCGAGAAGGGCCTGAACTCGTAAAACTCGTGTGTACAACTCCTCCATAGCTAGGATCTTGCCTCTACATTCCTACCCCCCATTCTACTGTCATACTTAGAACCACAACAGTTGGCGCCCACCGTGGGGCAGGTGTCTTAGCGACTTGTTGGAGAAGTTGCAATTTTTCTGATCCCCTTCATCATGGTTTCAGGCGGAGGTTTTCCTGAGGGCCGCGAGATCCGTCTCGGCGCGCTCGTGTTTGTCACCGACGACTCTGCTTGGCTTCAGGAGGCTCCACTCGACGTCGACGCACTCCCTGTCCGCGGGGCAACGCACTTTCGCGCGTGCGTCCGCGACGTCCTCCTACGGCAGCCGTCGACCCAGTATCGGTCGGCTCCTGTAGCTTCCCCCTCCCTACAAATGTTCTGGTCGATCGAGGCTTCAGCGGTGGGTGAAGCATGTGGTGGCTCGCCAGTCGGCCACCCCCAAGTCGCAGCAATCGAGCCCGACGAAACCCTCTACGGCCTGTTCGATCTGTCGACTGGCTCCATAGAGACTGCATCCGAGTGCGACAGTAGCGACCCTGCGGCGAAAGTTTTGATGGTCAATGGACCACGTAGTCCTCCTGGCTTCACCCGTGAGGACGGAGGCGATGGTGACGGCGATCCGTCGCGTGTCCATGAAGAGTACCTTCCTGAACCCCTCTCTTCACAGAGGTGAGAAGAACTTCGCCGCCGGAACATGGATGCACTTCACACTCCTATCGTTGGAGAAACCCCTGAGGCTCAGGCCTTATAGGAGGCACGCCTAGCCAACTTGGCTGAGCGCACTCGACTGGAGAACCTCCAACGCGCACTCGACGAGCGCGCTCGTCAGCGTATCCCCAAGTCCAGTTGATGCCAACTTTTTTCGCCTCCAACTCAGGTATACCGAACCCCGATCCAGAATCTCGCAGCTGCAGCCCGGATAGCAGAGTCGATCCAACCTTCCCAGTCAGAAGCTGGTCGAGGTCTGGTGCAGATCCGGGCCTTGCTCCGTGCGACGGGAGAGCAGAATACATCAGTATCTCAGTCGTGGAATAGGATCCATAGCAGATCCGTTGTGGAAGACACTGTCCAGTCGGCTCACAGTCCGAGATCGCCCCCGAGGCGTGAAGGATGTGGAGACCGGCGAGATCAGTACAGAAGCCGCGAGCAGTATGATCACCGACTCGATCACGATGATCATCGTCGAGTGCCCACGCCTCCCCCAAGGAGTGGATCATACATGCCTCGGCAACAAGATGACAGACGCCCTCACAGTGGTGGGCGAAGGATTCCAGTCGACCCCAGAGAGCCAGGATTTGATGCAAGATCTATTCTTGTTCAGGGCATGGTCGACAGAAACAGAGCTTACCGAGAAGGTCATGACAGAGATCTACCAACCAGCAGTAGAGTGCATGTCTCAGGTCTGGAGTGCTTCAGCAGAGCCATCAGGGCTGCAGTGATTCCCCCTAACTTCAGGTTGGCGACTGGAGTCAGTAAGTTCATTGGTGAGTCCAAGCCTGACACTTGGCTTGAAGACTACCGAGTGGCTGTTCAGATTGGTGGCGGCAATGATGAAGTGGCCATGAAACACCTTCCTCTGATGCTGGAGGGCTCGGCCAGAGCATGGCTGAATCAGTTAGCACCTGGTAGTATTTATACTTGGGAAGATCTTGCTCGAGTATTTGTTAGGACATTTGAAGGTACTTGCAAGCGGCCATCAGGGTTGACAAAATTATAGTGTTGCGTTCAGAAACCGAATGAAACTTTGAGAGATTATATCCAGAGATGGATCACATTGCACCACACGGTGGAGAATGTGTCTGATCATCAGGCAATTTGTGCCTTTAAAGAAGGCGTCAAATATCGAGAGTTGAATCTGAAATTCGGTCGGACAGGAGATATGACTTTGACTCGAATGATGGAAATTGCCACCAAGTACACCAATGGTGAAGAAGAAGACCGACTCCGGAGTGGCAAGCACAAAACAGTCGCCCACGAAACCGGAGGAGGAAACTCCGGTCGGAAGCAGAAGCGCAAAGCCGAGCCAGTCGCCCCTGCTGAAGCCTTAGCCTTGACTCAAGGAAAGTTCAAGGGGAATCCCAAAGGGCCGTGGAACCCCAAGAAGGTAAAAGATCAAGATGGAAATGATGTGCTAGATTTACCATGCCACATTCACACCAAAAAAGATGAAGAGAGTAATTTCATTTACCCAAAGCATACCACTCGACAGTGTCGACTCCTGATCCAGCAATTCCGAGAGAAACTACCCAAGGAAACGGAGAAAGAAACAGACAAGGTTGAGGACGAGGAAGAGGATGATGATGGTTATCCCCATGTGAATTCCACTCTGATGATTTTCGCTGACGTTGAGAGTAAGATTCGACTGAAAGTCATCAACAAAGAAGTGAATATGGTCGCTTCGGTGACACCCAGTTATTTGAAGTGGTCTCAGACTGCCATTACATTCGACCAGTCCAATCACCCAGCACACATAGCCACCCCTGGGAGGCAAGCGTTGGTGGTCGACCCAGTAGTCGAAGGCACCTGATTGACTAAGGTTTTGATGGATGGTGGCAGTGGCCTGAATATACTGTATGCAGAGACGTTGAAAGGAATGGGCATTCCGATGTCCAGACTCAGTGAAAGCAATATGAGTTTCCATGGAGTCATTCCCGGCAAGAAGGCTGCATCACTCGGTCAGATCGCCCTCGATGTAGTATTCGGTGATTCCAAGAATTACCGCAAAGAAAGGTTGACATTTGAATTCGTGGATTTCCAGAGTGCCTATCATGCTATTCTGGGTAGGCCAGCTTATGCACGTTTTATGGCTCGACCATGTTACATGTACCTCAAATTGAAGATGCCTGGTCCCAAAGGGGTGATCACTATCACTGGTAGTCGGAAGAAGGCGGAAGAGTGCTTCTAGAAGGGCTCAAAGATAGCCGATGCACATATGGCCGTAGCAGAATTGCAGGAATATCAAAAAAATGCAGGTCCGAGTGATTTGTTATGAGCCAAGAAGCCTGCCTCGGATTCAGCATTCCAATCGTCTGGCGAAACTAAGCCGATTCACATTCACCCGACAGATCCCAATGCTGCTCCGACTCACATTTCAACAACACTCGACTCGAAATAGGAAGAAGCGCTCATCCAGTTCCTCCGTGAGAACTGGGACATCTTTGTATGGAAATCTTCAGACATGCCAGGTGTTCTCAGGGGACTGGCTGAGCATCGTTTGCAAGTCGACCCAAAGGTGAAACCAGTCAAAGAACATCTTCGACGGTCCACCGTACAGAAGAGGAAGGCAATTGGTGAAGAAGTGGCTCGGCTTCTGGCAGCTGAGTTTATCCGTGAGATTTACCACTCCGAGTGGTTTGCTAATGTTGTCATGGTCCCAAAGAAGGACGACTTACTTCGCATGTGCATCGACTTCAAACATATCAATCGGGCCTGCCTGAAAGATCACTTTCCTCTCCCTCGCATCGACCAAATAGTCGACTCGACTGCGGGGTGCGAGCGTTTGTCCTTTTTGGACGCCTATTCCAGGTACCACCAGATCCGTCTATACGGATGCGACGAGATAAAAACAGCTTTCATCACCCCCATTTGGGTGCTTCTGTTATGTCACTATGCCATTCGGTTTAAAGAATGCTGGAGCCACATTCATGCGGATGATTCAGAAGTGCCTGCTCACTCAGATCATTCGGAATGTGGAAGCATACATGGATGACATTGTGGTCAAGTCACATAAAGGTTCCGACCTACTGGCTGACCTTGCTGAAACCTTTGCCAACCTCAGAAGGTATGATATCAAGCTTAATCCATCAAAGTGCACGTTTGGAGTTCCAGGCGGAAAATTACTCGGTTTTCTCGTTTCCGAACGAGGGATCGATGGTAACCCAGAGAAAGTGGGTGCCATACTCCAGATGAAATGCCCTATGCGTGTGCATGATGTCCAGAAGCTTACTAGTTGTTTGGCCACCCTAAGTCGATTCATTTCTCGCCTCGGTGAAAAGGCACTGCCTCTTTACCGACTGATGAAGAAATCAGATAAGTTCGAGTGGACTCCTGAAACTGATGCAGCATTTGCAGAGCTAAAAGCCCTGCTTTCCACCCAGCAGGTGCTTGCTGCCCCAATCAGCAAAGAGCCTTTACTGCTTTATATAGCAGCCACTGGACAAATCGTCAGTATAGTACTTACGGTCAAGCGGGAAGAAGAGGGAAAAGCCTATAAAGTTCAGCGCCCAGTTTATTATGTTTTTGAAGTTCTGACTCCGTCAAAGCAGAGATATCCACACTATATGAAGCTTGTTTATGGGATTTACATGACCACGAAGAAGGTTGCACACTATTTCTCTGATCACTCTGTTACAATCGTCAGCGACTCTCCATTGTTGGAGATTCTGCACAACAGAGATGCAACTAGTCGAGTGGCAAAATGAGCGATTGAACTCCTTCCTTTAGATATCAAGTTTGAGGCAAAGAAAGCTATCAAGTCCCAAGTAGTGGCAGATTTCCTAGCCGAGTGGATCGAACAACAACTGCCAACTCAAGTTCACTCGGAGCACTGGACCATGTTCTTTGATGGATCCAAGATGCTGAATGGTTCTGGTGCCGGGGTGGTACTGGTATCCCCCCGAGGAGACAAGCTCAGATACGTCCTCCAGACTCACTTTGATTCCTCCAATAACGAAGCAGAATATGAAGCACTCCTATCTGGGTTACGTATGGCCATTTCACTCGGCGTCCATCGCCTCATGGTTTACGGCGACTCAGATTTGGTGGTCAATCAAGTGATGAAAGAATGGGACGTTAGAAGCCCAGCTATGACTGGTTACTGCATTGCGGTGAGGAAGTTGGAAAAGAAGTTTGAGGGGTTAGAGCTCCTTCACATACCCCGTCTGAAAAATCAAGCAGCCGATGATTTGGCAAAGATAGGTTCCAAGAGAGAAGCCATTCCCAGCAATGTGTTTTTGGAACATATTCACACACCTATAGTTCAGGAAGATCCTTTTACTGAAGAGCCCCCACAGCCTAAGAGCATCACAGATCCGACTGAAGTCGAGGTCCCAGCCGTGGTCGATCTAATCATGGAGGTTCTGGTCATTACTCCCGACTGGACAGTGCCATACATTGCGTACATCCTTAGGAAGGAACTCCCAGAGGACGAAGAAGAGGCTCGACAGATCGTCCGTCGATCCAAGGCCTTTACTATGATAAGAGGACAACTGTTCAGGGAAAGCGTGACTGGAGTCGGTCAGAGATGCATAACGCCAGAAGAAGGTCGAATGATCCTCAACGACATCCACTCGAGGACCTGTGGTAACCATGCGTCCTCTCGGGCCATCATGGCTAAAGCATACCGAGCCGGATTTTATTGGCCACGAGCAAATGAAATGGCGAAAGATAGAGTCGATAGATGTGAAGGCTGCCAGTTTTACTTTGACATGTCTCACAAGCCACCGTCAGCCCTGAAGACCATTCCCCTCTTCTGGCCCTTTGCTGTTTGGGGATTGGATATGGTTGGACCACCGAGAACTGGAAGGAGCGGCTTCACTCATGTGCTCATAGCAGTCGAAAAATTTACCAAATGGATTGAAGCTAAACCTATCAAGAATCTTGAAGCCAGCACCGTTGTTAGTTTTATCAGAGAATTGACATTCAGATATGGAGTTCCACATAGCATCATCACTGACAACGGGTCGAACTTCGATTCTGATGAGTTTAGAGCTTTCTGTGCTTCTCAAGGCACACGAGTCGACTATGCTTCAGTCGCTCACCCGCAGTCGAACGGACAAGCAGAAAGAGCGAATGGCCTAATTCTCAAAGGACTAAAACCCCGACTGATGCGTGATCTCAAACACGCAGCATGTGCTTGGGTCGATGAACTTCTGTCAGTTCTTTGGGGTTTGAGGACAACTCCCAATCGATCGACTAGACGAACTCCTTTATTTTTGGTCTATGGAGCCGAGGCTGTCCTGCCAAGTGACCTGCTCCACAACGCACCCCGAGTCGAGCTCTTCTCCGAAGAGGAAGCAGAACAGGCCCGACAAGATTAAGTCGATCTCTTAGAGAAGGAAAGAGAGATGGCCTTGATCCGGTCGACCATTTATCAGCAAGACTTGCGTCGATTCCACGCCATAAACGTGAGGGATCGAACCTTTCAAGAGGGAGACTTGGTTCTTCGAGTGGATCAACAGAAACCACACAAGCTCGCCCCTGCTTGGGAAGGCCCCTTCATCATCACCAAAGTTCTCCACAATGGAGCATACCATCTTTACAGCGTCGAGCATCAGAAGGACGAGCCACGGGCTTGGAACGCGGAGCTGCTCTGCCCCTTTTATACTTAAGCACTCATTCGAATAAAATGTAATAAGAAATTCCTTTGTAATTTGTTCATCAAAGACAAGAGCTCTACAGTCTTCTTGCATGATTGTTGTTGTTTTTATTTACCTCCGAAATCCCCAAGTGGGTGGGCTTAACCACGAATCCGTTTCGCCTAAGTTCGGAAGAAAATCCTACCGAGTGATGAGCAAGCCTCTCATTCGGGAGCGTAGCCGCGAATCCCTTTCGCCTAAATTCATAAAATCCTACCGAGTGGTGAGCAATCCTCCCACTCGGGGCTTAGCAGCAGTCCAGTACTCGCCTAAGTTTGTAAAATCCTACAGAGTGGTGAGCAATCCTCCCACTCGGGAGCTTAGCCGTGAATCTGTTTCGCCTAAGTTTGTACAATCCTACCGAGTGGTGATCAATCCTCCCACTCGGGGGCTTAGCTGCAGTCCGGTACTCGCCTAAGTTTGTAAAATCCTACCGACTGGTGAGCAAATCCTCCCACTCAGGGGCTTAGCTGCAGTCCAGTACTCGCCTAAGTTTGTAAAATCCTACCGAGTGGTGAGCAATCCTCCCACTCGGGGGCTTAGCTGCAGTCCAGTACTCGCCTAAGTTTGTAAAATCCTACCGAGTGGTGAGCAATCCTCCCACTCGGGGGCTTAGTTGCAGTCTAGTACTCACCTAAGTTTGTAAAATCCTACCGAGTGGTGAGAAATCCTCCCACTCGAGGGCTTAGCTGTAGTCCAGTACTCGCCTAAGTTTGTAAAATCCTACCGAGTGGTGAGCAATCCTCCCACTCGGGGGCTTAGCTGCAGTCCAGTACTCACCTAAGTTTTTAAAATCCTACCGAGTGGTGAGCAATCCTCCCACTCGGGGGCTTAGCTGCAGTCCAGTACTCGCCTAAGTTTGTAAAATCCTACCGAGTGGTGAGCAATCCTCCCACTCGGGGGCTTAGCTGCAGTCCAGTACTCGCCTAAGTTTTTAAAATCCTACCGAATGGTGAGCAATCCTCCCACTCGGGGGCTTAGCTACAATCCATTACTCGCCTAAGTTTGGAAAATCCTACCGAGTGGTGAGCAATCCTCCCACTCGGGGGCTTAGCTGCAGTCCAGTACTCACCTAAGTTTGTAAAATCCTATCGAGTGGTGAGCAATCCTCCCACTCGGGGGCTTAGCTGCAGTCCAGTACTCGCCTAAGTTTGTAAAATCCTACCGAGTGGTGAGCAATCCTCCCACTCGGGGGCTTAGCTGCAGTCTAGTACTCACCTAAGTTTGTAAAATCCTTCCGAGTGGTGAGCAATCCTCCCACTCGGGGGCTTAGCTGCAGTCCAGTACTCGCCTAAGTTTGTAAAATCCTACCAAGTGGTGAGCAATCCTCCCACTCGGGGGCTTAGCTGCAGTCTAGTACTCGCCTAAGTTTGTAAAATCGTACCGAGTGGTGCGCAATCCTCCCACTCGGAGGCTTAGCTGCAGTCCAGTACTCGCCTAATTTTATAAAATCCTTTCCCTAAGAGCTGCACCACCGGTACAACGTACGCTCCATCCCTACCCGCAAGGACGACAAGGTGCAGGTCGAGCGTGGCCCTCTTCTCCGAGCTACACCACAAATACAACGCACGCTCCATCCTTGTCCGCAAGGACGACGAAGCGCAGGTCGACTGCAACCTTCTCCTCCGAGCTACGCCACAAATATAACGTACGCTCCATCCTTGTCCGCAAGGACGACGAAGTGCAGGTCGACTGCAACCTTCTCCTCCGAGCTACGCCACAAATACAACGTACGCTCCATCCTTGTCCGCAAGGACGGTGAAGCGCAGGTCGACTGCAACCTTCTCCTCCGAGCTACGCCACAAGTACAACGTGCGCTCCATCCTTGTCCGCAAGGACGGCGAGGCGCAGGTCGACTACAACCTACTCCTCCGAGCTACGCCACATATACAACGGAGCAGATCCCAAAAGCAATTGCAAGTATACTCAAAAGCAATTCGGATAAATCCTAAAGTTCCAAGCAACAAATCAAAAGTATTCGAGCATCAAGCCCGAAGGAGTTTAATGGATACAACAATCACTCGGCATTCCGAGGCAAATTTAAGACATCTTCAAATCTCATAGTTTGTTCACTCGGCAGGAGGAGGGCTGGCCGGTTCGACGAATTCGTCCAAGTCGATTCCATCCGCGATCCGAGTGGCAGCAGCGATGAAAGTCTCCATAAAGGACTAGAAGTCATGCCTTTTGGTGTTGGCGACCTTGATCGCCGCCAGCTTGTCTTCACGAGCTTCCTTGCAGTGGACTCTTACCAAGGACAACGCCACGTCAGCACCACACTGGGTAGAGGACTTCTTCCATTCTTGCACTCGACCAGGGATCTCGTCGAGCCAGCCATCAGACATTCCAGGTCATTTTGAAGCGTCACCGTTGGCCAGAGTAATGAGTCGATTCGTGAAACTACCACCTTCAGACGCGCGAGGTAACTTGTGATGCTGGCGACACGGGACTCCAGTCGGAGCACGTTCATGGCTGTTTCGTCGCAAACTGGAGAAGCGATAGGGTCCAGACCCGTCTCAATCCTTCCGGTTTCCTCGTCAAAGTTTTGGCAGAATTCTACAGTCAAAGAGTTAGTGAATCGACTGGACAGGATTAACTTGCAAGCAACAAAACAGTCGGTTTAAAAGGAGTACCTTCCAGCATAAGATAGAGCTTCTTAGCAAGAGTTCTCAGATAGGCTTCCGTGTCATTTCTCTTGCGGACCACAGACTCCAGCTTCTCATTCAGGGCAATTTTATCCTTCTTCAGACGACTCACTTCTCGGTTAGACTCATTGAGACAGGACTTCAGCTTGTTCACCTCCCCTTCCAACGCTCCGACTGAAGCCAACTTCTGGTCTGCAAGGGCTGTCTTATCTTGGGCTTCCTTCTGCGCAGCTGCAAGGTCCAAGTCCTTCTTCTCCAGAGCCAACTTCATTTTCTCTGCAAAAGAAGCAATCGGATCAAACAAGAGATCGAAGAAATATCTTAAAATACGATCGACGTGAACAGTCGACATGCAGTTACCTTCCATACCAGCAGCTTCATCTTGAGCTTTCTTCAAATTCTGTTGAGCCAGCTCCAAGTCGAGGTTGAGTTGCCTCTGCTTCTCCTCAAGTTCAGCAAACTTGGAAATGAGAGTACAAGATTTCTGCAGGAGGTAAAAGACGTGTTAATCGACAAGATCAAAGGTTATTTACTCAGACCCCAGCCGACTGCCCGCAGTCGACTGTGGTCTCGGGGACTACACCCAGTGGATGCACTTGGCGTGCCCCCACTGATTCAGACCCAACTCGACCGGTCCGCCCGGATCGAGTAAAAATAAAAACAAAGAGAAGAAAAGAACTATTCAGACCCCGGCCAACTGCCAGCAGTCGACTGCGGTCTCGGGGACTACACCCAGTGGGTGCACTTGACGTGCCCCCACTGGTTTGGATCTCATTTGACCGGCCAGACTGGGTCAAGCAGAAGAAAAGAAAGTAAAAAGAACTCAGACCCCAGTTGACTGCATGCAGTCGACTGCGGTCTCGGGGACTACATCCAGTGGGTGCACTTAGCGTGCCCCCACCAGTTCAGATCCTACTCGCCCAGACCGAGTGGAAGAGCGCAAATACCAAAGGCAACAAAACACCCAGTGGGTGTACAGATTCGACGCAAACAATAAGAGATTGTATGGAAGAAAATATTTCGGGTAGCATATCCTAATAGAACAAGGCCAGTCGAAAGTTTACTTACCTGGACATTGGCCCGGAGAGCAGCGCTGGCATCGTAAGCAGCCTGGCTATTCTCATGCACCGTCTTCATCCGCTCCATCATCACGTTAGCCTGACGGATGGCTTCCGCAGCCACGTCCGACTGTTTTTTTGGAACATGGTAGTTGGTGAAGAAGGGGGCAGACGACCCAGGTGCGGCAGCTTGGAGCTCCGGAGCATGAGATTGGACGACTGAAGGAAACACCAGTACAATTCACGGTGCAGGGCGCTCACTCGACAAGGGTACAACAAAAGTTACAGAGGCCCCGCCTGCGTCTTCAGATTGACAGACGGTTGGTGTTGTCGTTGGTCCCTGCTGAGACGTCTTGCCAGCTGCTACTTTTTTGTTCTTTCTGGGCCTAGGGGCCACATCTTCATCATCATCTGGAAGATCGATGACGTTGGGTGGAGCTGCAGAGAGATTAGTCAACCCCAAGTGATTCGCTAGAATTCAATCAACCGAGTAATCAAGAACAAGATCATAAGAGTTTTTACCTAGGTTGGAGGTAACCGCGTCTTCCATCTCCTCGTCTCGATATTGGTAGGAAGAGGTTCCCGATGTAGCAGCACTGCAAATATCCACACTCAGTCGGTTATGTTCTGTTGCTCGAGTCGACGAAATGAACGGATCAGATGATTACCCAGAGATGGTTGGGATGGTCACTTTGATTCTGGGCAAAGCCTTCGATAGTTTAGAGGTGGCTTTCGATGCTTTTGGCGCAGGAGGCGGCACAACCTTGAGCTGCTTCGATGCCTTCTCAGTCGGTGCTGGGGAAGACGTCCAGGGGCGCTTCGAAGTTTGCCCAGTCGGCGTGGTCGCCAGGACCGGGGTGCTCGCCGGGTCGTGAGCGTGCGTGGATCTCCTCTCTCTGCGAGGAGGCGAGTCCACTTCTTCGTCATCACTCGAGTCGTCGCTCTCCTCGTCCTCCTCTGCATCCGAGTGCCATTCACCACTCTCGCCCCCACTTGCCCCTTCCTCGATGTCTTGCTCCTACACTCCATTGGGCATCGAGTACATATCAACGAGAGCCTGAAAGGACAACGAGCAAAAGAAATACAGCCGACCATTAACAAGGTGTTACACAATGAATCGAGAAGATACTTGACAATGCAGAATCTCACCTGTTCCGGCTGGCGCGAATGGTCGAATGGAATCACCCTCCTAGACCCCCGGGGATTATCTTTGTTGCTGGTGATTCCTCTTAGCCACTTCTCCACCATGTCTTCACTAACGTCCTCCGGTGGATCTGAGTGGAGTCTCGAGACCCGAGTACATCCACATCGGATGGTCACGGGCTTGGAGCGGTTGGATGCATCGACGGAGAAAGACCTCCAGCAGGTCCATCCCAGTCACCCCGTCGCAGACAAGTTGGACGACCCGCTCGACCAACTCCTTGACATGCGCCTTCTCTTCTGGGATCACCCTCAAGGAGGAGGGCTTCTCCACTCGAGCCAGAGAAAAGGGGGGAAGTCCAGTCGACTGACCCGGGGTCGGCTGGTCCTTACAGTAAAACCAGGTCGTCTGCCAGCGCTGGACCGAGTCAGGAAGGATCATCGCTGGGAAGGTACTCTTGTTCCTCATTTGGATTCGAAGGCCACCGCACATCTGTATCACGTGCGTCCTCTCGTCACTCGGGTTGGCCTTCTTGACCGACTGGCAGCGACAGGTGAATATGTGTTTGAAGAGACCCCAGTGCGGTCGACAACCCAAGAAATTTTCGCACATCGACACAAAGGCAGCTAGATACACTATGGTGTTTGGAGTAAAGTGGTGGAGTTGAGCCCCGAAGAAGTTCAAAAAGCCACGAAAGAAAGGGTGGGGAGACAAAGAGAATCTGCGGTCGACATGAGTGGCGAGGAGAACGCACTCACCCTCCAGCGGCCGCGGCTCGGTCTCGTTCCCCGGGAGCCGCGCCAATTCGTGGGGGATCAGTCCCCCCTCCACCAGGTCGTCGAGGTCGTCCTGGCTGATTGTCGAGAGGATCCAGTTGCCCTGGATCCAGCTCGGCGGCAGGCCGGATCTTGATGAGGATCCACCCCGGCTGGTCCTCTTGCCTTTCGCCTTTGCGGTCGCCTTCTTCACGTGCTCCAACGCCACCGTCTTCTCCTTTTCCATGGCGGCAGATTGAATCCGAGTGAGGCTACAACGCCGAGAGCGGAAGCAGGTGCAGCGGAGAAGTCTGAGGAAGAAGAAAGAGAATGAGGGCGCACTGTTCAAAAGCCCGGTCCGGTGCCTTTTATAAGGTCACTTTCGAGTGACTGACTTCTAGGCCCAGACGATCTAAACAAATCCTGCAACAGTCGCGCGCGCGATACATGGAGAAAAAGGTGGCGCAGGAATCGAGGCGACCTGCCTAATCCGCCCCGATTACCACGGCCTCGCCCGTCCAGCACGCTTCCTGAAATCCGAATGCCGCAAAATCCACGGACAGTAGAACAACTTGTCAGATGGAAAACATCCTCTGCATCGTCATTCGGAACACTACCGTAAAAGTTCACTCAACAAAAACTAAGAATGGACCAAGGCGACTGAAAAAGAAGTTGGTGTCATCCCCTCGGTTCATTGATCCAGAGCAAGATATACTCATAGCATGAAAAATGAGTCGGAAGTGTTCTCAACTCCTTCCTCACTCAAACCCTGATCCATTCGGGGGCTAATGATGAAGCTATGTACCTAGGGTAGGGTCATGGATCTGTCCAAGATACCCTCCCCAAGGACATCCCTAAAGGAACCAGGAGCATTCGAAGAAAAATCATCATCCACTCAACCATGAAGTTATGTTCCATTCGACAATCCTGAAGACACTCGACCGTATAGATAATCACTCGACTACCAGAAGACCTAGAGCCTCTCCACTCTGCAATGGTCGGGAATTAAGTCATAGCTTTAATGGTCATTATGTATCTTTATTGCAGGCGTTACCAGTAACGTCTCCTTCTTTATGTACCTTAAACCCTCCGTGATGTGGGCTGGCTGGGGTCCTGGCGCACTCTATATAAGCCACCCCCCTCCACAGGCACAAGGGTTCGCACCCCCTGTAACACACACGCATTTAATCCAGTCGACCGCCTCCGGGCTCCGAGACGTAGGGCTGTTACTTCCTCCGAGAAGGGCCTGAACTCGTAAAACTCATGTGTACAACTCCTCCATAGCTAGGATCTTGCCTCTACATTCCTACCCCCTATTCTACTGCCATACTTAGAACCACGACACTCGCAGCATACAATCAAGTGCGTCTTGATGATCAGCAAATCAATGAGCTGCAGTAAAACAGGCCCGAACCCTTTCTGCACTCTTAATCCGGGCTCCCGATGTAAGTATTTTAAGTCACTATCCAACTCATTCGTCATTCTCATAAACTGTACATCTTCTCATTGTCATTTATATTCTGAGGTCGGCTCTTCCTTCTGGAACAAGAAACCGCAAGATAAACCATCCAAAAATACCAAAGTAAAGTCTCGAGCTCCAAAAAAGACCAAAGGAAAGAAACAGGATGCTGAAGATATATTTGCTCTGGACAATGAGTCGGAGGTAGAACTCGATTCTCTTGGCTTTCTTTTTATGCAGCTTATTGATGCTGACCTCCCCTCAGAACGATGCAGAGACCAGTCAAGCAGATGCAACAGAGGTAACCATAATATCCTCCGGCTCAGAACCTTTGTCAAGACAAAAAACTTGGCGGGTCTCCCGAAAAGTAAGATTTTCCCATCCTCTTGCTTATTTGGACCCGAATTTTCTTTTGAAAAAACAGCAGCATGAAGCCAAGCGTACAACCCGGAGCAACAGTGGTGGAGACCTTGCAACCGGCTTACCCAACACACATGTCCCTATCAAGCGCCGTGACGAGGTGCCTCAAAAGCCATCTCTCTCCTTTCCAAAGGCGGGTCTCATTCGTCAACCACTTAACTCTTTCGACTCAAACTATCAGGGAACATCACATTCATCGTCTGGCGACTCTACCGGGACCCAAATGCCCGCCTTCAAGATTGTCTGGGGGTAAAAACTTTCATTTGTTTGTCAATATGTTATAATGATATGCTCATACTCTTATATCTTCATCACAGAGGCATAGCCAAAGCGGGCAAGAAATTGAGAATGGGCGGTTCATCAAAGGACCCCAAAGTTATTGAACTAGACAAGCAAGCACCAGTAGTCTCAGGGGCTTCAATTCCAAATCCCGAAGAACTTGCTAATGACCCGCCGCCACAAACTGACACCACAATCTTTGATCCAGTGAACACTGAAGTTGATCTGACCATCACGCATAACACGCTAAGTCCTATACCCCTCAGCCCTGCCAAGATTGCTAAAGAAGTTCCTTCTAACCATGCCGCTGAGGTTATCATTATCACTGGCACATGGTATATAGAGCCGGGGAATCCTTCTGTCTTGACCAAGCATAACGCCAAAGAAGAGCCGCCAACAGAAGACAAACACTACAAAAAAGACACATTCGTGACATTTTGGGCCAAATGAAATCTTTTTCTGTCTTGCTTATGACACTTCTATGGCGATAATTGTGACAAAACCCGGTATCATCATAGATGCGGTGGGCTCCTACTTCTATGATGAAAAATCATGACAGAAAATGGGCTTTTCGTCCTGGGCGGGCCGGAGACGCAGCTGCATGACATTCTTTGGGTCGTCCATGACGGAAAAAACCGTGGTAGAAGCGAGGGCAAGCAAAATATCGGGGAGTTCCCGGTTACGGTGGGTGGTCGGGGCCGAGCAATGCACAGAGGTTTGCGCGTTTCTCTCGTACACGTACGCACGTGCGTGCGAGGCGTTGCGCTCTAACTGAACCCTAGCGAGGCGTTCGCCTACTGAACCCGAGTGATTGCACTGCAGGCTACGCGTTACTGAACCCGAGCGATTGATCCCTAGCTATTAACTGAACCCGATCGAGCGATTCCTTCGCTACTGCTACTAACTGAAGCTGATCGAACCTGCTGCCTCTTGACGAACAGTGAGCATTGTTGTTGGGGGGGGGGGGTGGATGAACAATTTCCGGTGGGGGGTTGGATGAACAGGACCCCGTGGTAGTAGAGGTCGTTGCCGCTGGATGAACAGGACCCCGATCAAGCCGGTTGGGGGTGGATGAACAGGACCCCGTGGAGGGCTAGATGAACAATAGATGGTGGAGGGTTGGATGAATAGTAGCCTGTCAAGGGGTGGTTGAACAGTACCCCATGGAGAGGGCTGGTTGAACAGTAGCCGGTGGAGGAGCGGTGGAGGCTAGATGAACATGAGCTCATGGATGAACAGTTGCAGGTGGAGGCTGGAGGAGGTCGACGGTGGATGAACAGTATCCCGTGGAGCTGGAGGAGGTCGACGGTGGAGATGAATAGTAGCCCGTGGAGTCCCATTTTGCGGTACGCCACACCCCTCCTAATGAGCAGGACCACCGTTTTGACCTTAGCACTCTAACACAAGTCTGTTTCCTCCGTTTTGCGGTACGCCACACCCCTCCCAATCAACAGGACCCCGTTTCGACTGTAGGCACTCGAACACAAGTCTGTTTCCTGTGTTTTGCTGAACGCCAGACCCCTCCCAATGAACAGGATCCCGTTCCGACCGTGCCGATCGAACAGAAGGCCGTTTGATACGTCTCCAGCATATCTACAATTTTTGATTGTTCCATGCTATTATATCACAACCTTGGATGTTTTATATGCATTTATATGCTATTTTATATGATTTTTGGGACTAACCTATTAACCTAGAGCCCAGTGCCAGTTTCTGTTTTTTCCTTGTTTTTGAGTATCGCAGAAAAGGAAAACCAAACGGAGTCCAATTGACCTGAAATTTCATGGAGATCATTTTTGGACTAGGAGAAGCCCACAGAGTACCAGAGATGGGCCAGAAGAGTCCCGAGGCCACCACGAGGGTGGGGGCGCACCCTACCCCCTGGGCGCGCCCCCTACCTCGTGGCCGCCTCGGGGACCACGTGACTTGTTCCCGACTCCAACACCTCTTATATAACCCCAAACCTCCAGAAAATAACCTAGATCGGGAGTTCCACTGCCGCAAGCCTCCGTAGCCACCGAAAACCAATCTAGACCCGTTCCGGCACCCTGCCGGAGGGGGGAATCCCTCTCCGGTGGCTATCTTCATCATCCCGGCGCTCTCCATGACAAGGAGGGAGTAGTTCACCCTCGGGGTTGAGGGTATGTACCAGTAGCTATGTGTTTGATCTCTCTCTCTCTCTCTCTCTCTCTCGTGTTCTTGATTTGGCACGATCTTCATTATCGCAAGCTTTTCTATTATAGTTGGATCTTATGATGTTTCTCCCCCTCTACTCTCTTGTAATGGATTGAGTTTTCCCTTTGAAGTTATCTTATCGGATTGAGTCTTTAAGGATTTGAGAACACGTGATGTATGTCCTGCACGTGTTTATCTATGGTGACAATGGGAATCATGTGATCCACTTGATGCATGTTTTGGTGATCAACTTGCGAGTTCCGTGACCTCGTGAACTTATGCATAGGGGTTGGCACACATTTTCGTCTTGACTCTCGGGTAGAAACTTTGGGTCACTCTTTGTAGTTCTTTGTGTTGGTTGAATGGATGAATCTGAGATTGTGTGATGCATATTGTATAATCATACCCACGAATACTTGAGGTGACATTGGAGTATCTAGGTGACATTAGGGTTTTGGTTGATTTGTGTCTTAAGGTGTTATTCTAGTATGAACTCTAGGATAGATTGAACGGAAAGAATAGCTTCGTGTTATTTTACTATGGACTCTTGAATAGATCGATCTGAAAGGATAACTTTGAGGTGGTTTCGTACCCTACAATAATCTCTTTGTTTGTTCTCCGCTATTAGTGACTTTGGAGTGACTCTGTTGCATGTTGAGGGATAGTTATATGATCCAATTATGTTATTATTGTTGAGAGAACTTGCACTAGTGAAAGTATGAACCCTAGGCCTTGTTTCCTAGCATTGCAATACTGTTTACGCTCTCTTTTACCACTTGCTACCTTGCTGTTTTTATATTTTTTAGATTACAAAAACTTATATCTACCATCCATATTGCACTTGTATCACCATCTCTTCGCCGAAATAGTGCACCTATATAATTTACCATTGTATTGGGTGTGTTGGGGACACAAGAGACTCTTTGCTATTTGGTTGCAGGGTTGTTTGAGAGAGACCATCTTCATTCTATGCCTCCCACGGATTGATAAACCTTAGGTCATCCACTTGAGGGAAATTTGCTACTGTCCTACAAACCTCTACACTTGGAGGCCCAACAACGTATACAAGAAGAAGGTTGTGTAGTAGACATCAAGCGCTTTTCTCGCGCCGTTGCCGGGGAGGTTAGTGCTTGAAAGTATATCTTTAGATCTTACAATCGAATCTTTTAGTTTCTTGTTTTATCACTAGTTTAGTCTATAAAAGAAAACTACAAAAAATGGAATTAAGGGTACCTCATATGCTTCATCTTTTTAATATCTTTCATGAAAATAAGGATTCCGATAATTGTGCCAAAATGCTAGAAGAAGAATGTATTAAAATGTTTGGCACTAAATCTTTGGATGATGAGCATGATTGCAATGTTGTTAGTATGAATTTTTTGAATATCCATGATGCTAATGATATGCAAAGCCACAATCTTGGGGAAGATATGTTTGATGAAGATGATATTTTTTGTCTCCCAAGTTTTGATGAGCAAATTTATTATGATGATAGCATGCCTCCTATTTATGATGATTATATTGATGAAATTGGGTTTGGAAGAGTGTCAACCTTAGGAAGTAATGATCCCACTATTTTGGAGGGTGTTGAATCTTAATGTGATAATTATGAAAGTGGATTTGGAGAGGTCATGACTTTATTTAGTGATGAATCCACTATTTCGGAAGAGGTTCCAATTGATTATGAGAACAAAGTTGCTATCTATGATGATTATTGTGATGTCATGTATGCTATAAAGAACAATGACAACCATGAAACTTGTCATCTTGATTTTAATTTTCAATTGGATTATGCCTCACATGATAGTTATTTTGTTGAGTTTGCTCCAACTACTATTCATGAGAAGAAATTTGCTTATGTGGAGAGTAATAAAAACTCTATGCTTGTAGATCATGAAAAGAATATTTTATGTGATGGTTATATTGTTGAATTCATTCATGATGCTACTGAAATTTATTATAAGGGAGGAATATATGCTTGTAGGAATTGCAATAATATCAAGTTTCCTCTCTATGTGCTTAAAGTTTTAAAGTTATGCCTGTTTTGCCTTCCTATGCTAGTTGATTATTGTTCGCATAAGTTGTTTGCTCACAAAATCCCTATGCATAGGAAGTGGGTTAGAATTAAATGGGCTAGTAATATTCTTCATGATGCTCTCTTTATGTTTCAATTCTTATCTTTTATGTGAGCATCATTGAAATCATCATGCCTAGCTAGGGGCGTTAAACGATAGCGCTTGTTGGGAAGCAACCCAATTTTATTTTTGTTCTTTGCTTTTTGCTCCTATTTAGTAATAAATAATTCATATAGCCTCTTTTTAGATGTGGTTTTATTTTTTAATTAGTGTTTGTTCCAAGTAGAACCTTTGGGAAGACTTGGGTGAAGTCTTTAAGATCTTGCTGTAAAAAACAGAAACTTTTGCGCTCACGAGATTAGCTATCATTTTTTACTGGAGAGTGCGTTTAGGTTGACTATTTGTGAAGATGATTAATAGATAAATTACTCAGGTCCACGAATTTATTTCAGAATTTGTGGAGTGACATAAGTATTCGAAACCTTCAGATTGCTACAGACTGTTCTGTTTTTGACAGATTCTGTTTTCATTGTGTTGTTTGCTTATTTTGATGAATCTATGAGTAGTGTCAGAGGGTATGAACCATAGAGAAGCTGGAATACAGTAGATATTACACCAATATGAATTTATAATGAGTTCACAACAGTACCTAAGTGGTGATTTATTTTCTTATACTAACGGAGCTTACGAGTTTTCTGTTAAGTTTTGTGTTGTGAAGTTTTCAAGTTTTGTGTAAAGATTCGATGGACTATGGAATAAGGACTGGCAAGAGCCTAATCTTGGGGATTCCCAAGGCACCCCAAGGTAATATTCAACGACAACCAAACGCCTAATCTTGGGGATGCCCCAGAAGGCATCCCCTCTTTCATCTTCGTTCATCGGTAACTTTACTTGGAGCTATATTTTTATTCACCACATGATATGTGTTTTGCTTGGAGCGTCATTTTATTTTCTTTTGTTTTGCTTGCTGTTTGAATAAAATACCAAGATATGTAATTCTTAAATGTTAGAGAGTCTTCACATAGTTGCATAATTATTCGACTACTCATTGATCTTCACTTATATCTTTTGGAGTAGTTTGTCAGTTGCTCTAATGCTTCACTTATATCCTTTTAGAGCACGGCAGTTGTTTTATTTTGAAGAAATAGATGAACTCTCGTGCTTCACTTATATTATTTTGAAGTCTTTAGAAAAGCATGGTAATTTGCTTTGGTTATGAATTTAGTCCTAATATGATTGGCATCCAAGAGGGATATAATAAAAACTTTCATATAAAGTGCATTGAATACTATGAGAAGTTTGATGCTTGATGATTGTTTTTAGATATGAAGATGGTAATTTTAGAGTCGTGCTAGTTGAGTAATTGTGAAATTAAGAAATACTTGTGTTGAGGTTTGCAAGTCCCGTAGCATGCATGTATGGTAACCGTTGTGTGACAAATTTGAAGCATGAGGTGTTCTTTGATTGTCTTCCTTATGAGTGACGGTCGGGGATGAGCGATGGTCTTTTCCTACCAATCTACCCCCCTAGGAGCATGCGCGTAATGCTTGGATTTTTATGAATTGTATATTTTTTCAATAAGTATGTGAGTTCTTTATGACCAATGTTGAGTCCATGGATTATACGCACTCTCACCTTTCCATCATTGCTAGCCTCTTTGGTACCGTGCATTGCCTTTTCTCACCTCGAGAGTTGGTGCAAACTTCGCCGGTGCATCCAAACCCCGTGATATGATATGCTCTATCACACATAAAACTCCTTATATCTTCCTCAAAACAGCCACCATACCTATCTATTATGGCATTTCCATAGCCATTCTGAGATATATTGCCATGCAACTTTCCACTGTTTCATTTATTATGACACGCTTCATCATTGTCATATTGCCTTGCATGATCATGTAGTTGACATCGTATTTGTGGCAAGGCCACCATGCATAATTTTTCATACATGTCACTCTTGTTTCATTGCCCATCCCGGTACACCACCGGAGGCACTCGTATAGAGTCATATTTTGTTCTAGTATCGAGTTGTAATCATTGAGTTGTAAATAAATAGAAGTGTTATGATCATCATTAATAGAGCATTGTCCCATGAAAAAAGAAAGGCCAAATAAAAAAAGAAGAGAAGAAGAAAGGCAAAAAAAGGGAAGGCCCAAAAAAAGAAGGGACAATGCTACTATCCTTTTTCCACACTTGTGCTTCAAAGTATCACCATGATCTTTATGATAGAGAGTCTCTTATTTTGTCACTTTCATATACTAGTGGGAAATTTTCATTATAGAACTTGGCTTGTATATTCCAACAACGGGTTTCCTCAAATGCCCTAGGTCTTCGTGAGCAAGAAAGTTGGATGCACACCCACTTAGTTCCTTTTGATGAGCTTTCATACATTTATAGCTCTAGTGCATCCGTTGCATGGCAATCCCTACTCCTCGCATTGACATAAATTGAGGGGCATCTCCGTAGCCCGTTGATTAGCCGCGTCAACGTGAGACTTTCTCCCTTTTTGTCTTCCACATACAACCTCCATCATCATATTCTATTCCACCCATAGTGCAATGTCCATGGCTCGCGCTCATGTATTACGTGAAAGTTGAAAAAGTTTGAGAATACTAAAGTATGAAACAAGTCCTTGGCTTGTCATCGTGGTTGTGCATGATGGGAGCATTTTGTGTGACGAAAATTATATGATTTTGTAGGGATGAGCTTTCTTTGGCTATGTTATTTTGAGAAGACATAATTGCTTGGTTAGTATGCCTGAAGTATTATTGTTTTTATGTCAATATTGAACTTTTGTCTTGAATCTTATGGATCTGAACATTCATGCCACAATAAATAAAATTACATTGATACATTTGTTAGGTAGCATTCCACATCAAAAATTCTGTTTTTATCATTTACCTACTCGAGGATGAGCAGGAATTAAGCTTGGGGATGCTTGATACGTCTCCAACGTATCTATAATTTTTAATTGTTCCATGCTATTATATTATCAACCTTGGATGTTTTATATGCTATTTTATATGATTTTTGGGACTAACCTATTAACCTAGAGCCCGGTGCCAGTTTCTGTTTTTTCCTTGTTTTTGAGTATCGCAGAAAAGGAAAACCAAACGGAGTCCAATTGACCTGAAATTTCACAGAGATCATATTTGGACCAGGAGAAGCCCACGGAGTACCGGAGATGGGCCAGCAGAGTCCTGAGGCCACCACCAGGGTGGGGGCACGCCCTACCCCCTGGGCGCGCCCCCTACCTCGTGGCCGCCTCGGGGACCCCCTGACTTGCTCCCGACTCCAGCACCTCTTATATAACCCCAAACCTCCAGAAAATAACCTAGATCGGGAGTTCCGCTGCTGCAAGCCTTCGTAGCCACCGAAAACCAATCTAGACCCGTTCCGGCACCCTGCCGGAGGGGGGAATCCCTCTCCGGTGTCCATCTTCATCATCCCGACGCTCTCCATGACGAGGAGGGAGTAGTTCACCCTCGGGGCTGAGGGTATATACTAGTAGCTATGTGTTTGATCTCTCTCTCTCTCTCTCTCATGTTCTTGATTTGGCACGATCTTGATGTATCGCGAGCTTTGCTATTATAGTTGGATCTTATGATGTTTCTCCCCCTCTACTCGCTTGTAATGGATTGAGTTTTCCCTTTGAAGTTATCTTATCTGATTGAGTCTTTAAGGATTTGAGAACACTTGATGTATGTCCTGCATGTGTTTATCTGTGGTGACAATGGGATATCACGTGATCCACTTGATGTATGTTTTGGTGATCAAGTTGCGAGTTCCGTGACCTCATGAACTTATGCATAGGGATTGGCACACTTTTTCGTCTTGACTCTCTGGTAGAAACTTTGGGGCACTCTTTACAGTTCTTTGTGTTGGTTGAATAGATGAATCTGAGATTGTGTGATGCATATTGTATAATCATACCCACGGATACTTGAGGTGACATTGGAGTATCTAGGTGACATTAGGGTTTTGGTTGATTTGTGTCTTAAGGTGTTATTCTAGTACGAACTCTAGGATAGATTGAAGGGAAAGAATAGCTTAATTTATTTTACTACGGACTCTTGAATAGATTGATCAGAAAGGATAACTTTGAGGTGGTTTCGTACCCTACACTAATCTCTTCGTTTGTTCTCCGCTATTAGTGAATTTGGAGTGACTCTTTGTTGCATGTTGAGGGATAGTTATATATCCAATTATGTTATTATTGTTGAGAGAACTTGCACTAGTGAAAGTATGAACCCTAGGCCTTGTTTCCTAGCATTGCAATACCGTTTACGCTCACTTTTACCACTTGCTACCTTGCTGTTTTTATATTTTCATATTACAAAAACTTATATCTACCATCCATATTGCATTTGTATCACCATCTCTTCGCCGAACTAGTGCACCTATACAATTTACCATTGTATTGGGTGTGTTGGGGACACAAGAGAGTCTTTGCTATTTGGTTGCAGGGTTGTTTGAGAGAGACCATCTTCATCCTATGCCTCCCACGGATTGATAAACCTTAGGTCATCCACTTGAGGGAAATTTGCTACTGTCCTACAAACCTCTGCACTTGGAGGCCCAACAATGTCTAAAAGAAGAAGGTTGCGTAGTAGACATCACCGTTTCCTCCGTTCTGCGGTATGCCAGGCCTCGTTTCAATCGGCTGTTCCGTCCAAGCCGGTTGGCTCCTGATGAACACAACGTATTCCGTTTCCTCCCGATGAACACGACGCATTCCGTTGCCTCCCCATGAACACGATGAGATAGTTTCTCCGTTCCGACCCAGCCGGTTGGCTGCCAATGAACAGGACATTGTCACTGCCTCTCCATGTACATGAGCCCTGGCCATACGTATGCACGAGTAGGCGTTTGAGACCTCACCCATATGTACGTACATGGCCGTATTTACTTTCTTGCACCCTGGTTGTACATATGTGTACATGCTACGTGTGCGCCTCTACTACGACGCGTGCCCTTCCTTACTCGGCCACGGTTCATTGCTACAACATACAGACAGACCGGTCGACCAGTATGTACATACACTTTCGCGACCAGAATGACAATGCTACGTACGCTTCGACCAGGTGGGTCCCGACTGTTTGGAAGGATAAGGAGGCACTTCCTTGCATGCGAAGACGTAGCTGGTGGATCCCAGTAGTCAGGGGGGAAACGTTTTTCTCGCGAAATACGGTGGCCCATTCGGTGGGTCCCTGCTGTCAGGTGGAGGAATCATTATTTTCCGCGTAATAAGGAGGCACTTCCTTGCCGCGGTCGTGGACCCAACTATCAGGCTCTCTGAGGGAGTCCTGGATTAGGGGGTCTCCGACAGCCGGACTATATCCTTTGGGCAGACTGTCGGACTATGAAGATACAAGATTGAAGACTTCGTCCCGTGTCCAGATGGGACTCTCCTGGGCATGGAAGGCAAGCTAGGCAATACGGATGTGTAGATATCGTCCCGTGTAACCGACTCTGTGTAACCCTAGCCCCCTCCGATGTCTATATAAACCGGAGGGTTTAGTCCGTAGGTCAACATACAATCATACCATAGGCTAGATTCTAGGGTTTAGCCTCTACGATCTCGTGGTAGATCAACTCTTGCAATACTCATATCATCAAGAACAATCAAGCAGGACCTAGGGCATTACCTCCTTCAAGAGGGCCCAAACCTGGGTAAACATTGTGTCCCTTGTCTCCTGTTACCATCCGCCTTAGACGCACAGTTTGGGACCCCCTACCCGAGATCCGCCGGTTTTGACACCGACATTGGTGCTTTCATTGAGAGTTCCACTGTGTCATCACCATAAGGCTTGATGGCTCCTTCAATCATCGGTAGCAATGCGGTCCAGGGCGAGGTTTTCCTCCCCGGACAGATCTTTGTATTCGGCGGCTTCGCACTGCGGGCTAATTCGCTTGGCCATCTAGAGCAGATCGAGAGCTATGCCCCTGGCCATCATGTCAGGTTTGGAAACTTAAACTACACTGCCGACATCCGTGGAGACTTGATCTTCAACGGATTCGAGCCCATGTCAGGTGCGCCGCACAGTCACGACGAGCATGACGTAACTCTGCCGTCGGACAATATTTGGGAAATCGCATCTGCAACTACTCCGGCCGTTAATCTGGAGTAAATCGCGCCATCGGAGAGCAGAGGGATAGACCCCGCCATGGAGGCTGCACTCTCAGTGGCGATAGAGCCGGATACTGACTTCACCCCTTACGAGCCGTGTCGCCGAACCACTGGATTCACCTCCGGCCACGGACTCCGAGCCGCTTACATCCGTACCCATCGAATCCGACCGGGCGCCGATCATGGAGTTCACCTCCGCGGATATCTTTCAGCACTCGCCCTTTGGCGATGTGCTAAATTCATTAAGGTCTCTCTCCCTGTTAGGAGAACCTTGGCCGAACTATGTCCGGCTAGAATGGGATGCGGACGACAAAGAAATTCGCTGCCCACCCACCACCCACTTAGTAGCCACTGTCGACGATTTAACCGACATGCTCGACTTCGACTCCGAAGACATCGACGGTATGGACGACGATGCAGGAGACGAGCAGGAACCACCGCCCACAGGGCACTGGACCGCTACCTCATCATACGACATATACATGGTGGACACCCCTAAAGAAGGCAATGGCGACGAGACAGCGGAGGATGACCCCTCCAAGAAGCCACCCAAGTGCCGATGTCAGCGGTGCCGCTCTAAGTCCCGCCACAGCAAAAGTAGTGATACCGGCACAGGAGATAATAACACTCCGGATAATGCCGAAGACAACCACAATCCCCTCCAGCACGATGTAGAGCCAGAGGATGAACAAGCTAGCCCTCCAGAGCAGGAAGTAGATGGAGAACCGGAGGAGGACAATTACATGCCTCTCCCCGAAGACGAGGCGAGCCTCGGCGATGAAGAATTTATCGTGCCTAAGGACCCCGTCGAGCAGGAGCGCTTCAAGCGCCGGCTTATGGCCACAACAAATAGCCTGAAGAAAAAGCAAGAACAGCTTCAAGCTAATCAAGACTTGCTAGCAGACAGATGGACCGAAGTCCTTGCGGCCAAGGAATACGAACTCGAGCGCCCCTCCAAGAGTTACCCAAAACGCAGGTTGCTACCTCACCTCGAGGAGGAAGCATTGAAACCTCATTCACCAGTGTACGATGCGGCTGACCGGCCACTGCGTGGCCGAGCCAAAGAGGCATTTCAGCCTGAAGTTCAGCCTGCACCCCACCGCCACTCAATCAAAAACACCAAGGCCCGGGGCAACACACGGGACCTGCAAGACGTATTGGACAGTAAGGAAAAACTTGCAAGGTCAATATACGGGTCACGGGCACGCGCGCCAACACGAGACGATGATCGTCGCGCTGGATACACCAAAAGCAAATCCGGCCGGGCTGAATACAACAGACAAGACTCATATGAACTGCGTCATGATATAGCCCGGCACAGAGGCGCCGCACACCCCCTATGCTTCACTGATGAAGTTATGGATCACGAATTCCCGGAGGGTTTTAAACCCATAAATATCAAATCGTATGATGGTACAACATATCCCGCTGTATGGATTGAGGATTTCCTCCTTCACATCCACATGGCTCGCGGTGATGATCTACATGCCATCAGATACCTCCCACTAAAACTCAAGGGATGTAACGCCCCGAGACCGATGTGCCTGGTGTCGTTCAGTTATTCGCTGTTGTTGCCTTGTCATTTGCTTGCGTGTGCATCTTATCATGTCATCATGTGCATTGCATCTTCATGTTTTCAAAACTTTCATCCGTCCCGGTCTCCTCGTTCCGTCCGTTATCCGTTCTGAGCCCAGACACACTTGCACGCGCCCGCGGCATGTCCGAAATATTATTTTTTTAAGTGGCGGGAAAATGTTCTCGGAATGAGATGAGATTTGACGTGTGGTCTTATTATAGAGTAGATAGACCGCCTGTCAAGTTTCATCGCATTCGGAGATCGTTTGATGCCCCAACGGATAACTATAGCGACAATATAGTCGGTCAAACGTCGGACATTTTCGGTCTCCGGAAACAGATGCCGGGCTCTCCCTCTCTTCTCTTCTCTCAGCTCGAGACCATCTACACAGCTCACTACCTACCACCAGGTCCAACCTAACCTCTCTCGTCAGCCTGCGACCCCCTCGCGCGCGTCCGAAAGTTGTCCCGGACCCGGCCCGAGGTGTCGCCACCGTTGTGTCCGGATCATCCCCAAACGTCTACAAAACGTCACCGTTTTCTTATTTGGGCTCCCTAACTATTTTATTCGCAACTGTCCGATTACGATCGTAGGGATGAGGTAGCCCCTAACCTAATCCACATGGTGTATATATATAGGTCCAACCCTAACTTCTAGGGATTCTGTCCCATCAATCCTCCTCGCCGCCGCCACAATCAAATCCCACCTATCGGGATCCTCCCTGATCCCCTCGTCCACCTCCTCCAACCAGCACCGTTCGCCCGATTCCCCTATCACCTCAAGCCACCGAGATCCTTCCAGCCACTGCTCTCGCGTGCCCCTACCCCGAGCTCCTCTCGTGCTCCTCCCTGCTCCCTCGCTCTCGATTGGATCGAGGGGAGGAGCCCCTCGACCCCGCATCACCACCAACCTCCGCGCCGGCGAGCGAACCAGCAGCCACCAGATGAGCGCCGGCCTCCTCCCTACCATTCTTCCTCCTTCCCGTGCTCCTGCTCCTCTCTCATTTACACACTCTCTCTCTTTGTTCGTCGACAGGACCACGCCGTCGCCATGGCCTTCATCGCCTCGCAGGCCCTCTGCTCTCCTGCGCCTCGCCCACATTGACCCATGCCCGTCCGCCTCGGAGCCGGCCTCTACCGCCTCCTTCGCATCTGCATCGCCTCGCCGGAGCTCCGTGCGCGCTGCTGCCGTCGTCTCCATGTTGCAGTCCCAAGCGCTGCTCCGCGCCGTGCTGCCTCTTTCTGTCGGGAGCAGACAAAGGACGCCGCCCCTGCCGCGTTGACCGCCGAGACCAATCGCCGCCTAGATCCGTCGAGTCCCGGCCATCTCCGTGGTCCTCGGTCCTCCCCGTCACCCAAGACCCTCGCCGGAGTCGCGCCCAAGTTCCCCGCCTCGCCGCTGTCCAGCAGCGCCATCGCCCTATTTTCCCCTGCAACGAACAAGGAGTCCAGCTGCTCGCAACGAACGAAATAATATGCCATTTTCTTGCCATGTTAAAATATTTAAAATGATGTTTGTTTAAATTTGCCCCTATGCCATGTTAAAATGATTTAATTCATAACTATTCAACCGTAGCTCCGATTTTAATAAACTTTATATGTAAATGGGGTAGAATTTTGCCTAGTTTATCATGTTGACATTGTTTTGCATGCCTAACAACTCTAAAATATGTTTTAGGACAGAACAGGACCTAACCTAAATTAGCACATGAGGAGTTTCCGGACTTGTTGTTTTGTTGTTCCGGCCTCATTTAAACTTGCCTAGATAGGTAGTTTTGTTGTGCTTCACCTCTTGCCATGTTAATCAACATTTAATATTGTTGGGTACATAAACGAGATCGAACTAAATAAGTCATGTGGTGTTTCGTCAATATGCAACAGAGTTGCATATTGAGCTCCACTTAATTTGTAGGATTGTTTGTGCACTTTGCCATGCCATGCCTCTTTAAACCGGACATGCATCATACTGGTTTGCGCATCATGCCATGTTCATGTCGTGGTTGTTTACTATGTTGTTTGCTCTTTTCTGGTGATTGCTTCTTCGGTTGGTTCCGGTAACGTTGAGTTTGTGAGGATCCGTTCAACTACGTCCGTTTGTCTTCTTCATGGATTCGTTCTTCTTCCTTGCGGGATCTCAGGCAAGATGATCATACCCTCGAAATCACTACTATCTTTGCTATGCTAGTTTGCTCGCTCTTTTGCTATGCCAATGCTACGATGCCTACCACTTGCTTGTCAGCCTCCTAAATTGCCATGTTCAGCCCCTAACCCACCTTTGTCCCAGCAAACCGTTGTTTGGCTATGTTACCGCTTTGCTCAGCCACTCTTATAGCCTTGTTAGTTGCAGGTGAAGATTGGAGCCGTTCCTTGTTGGGACATTTATTTACTTGTTGGGATATCACTATATTGCTATGTTATCTTAATGCATCTATATACTTGGTAAAGGGTGGAAGGCTCGGCCTTATGCCCGGTGTTTTGTTCCACTCTTGCCGCCCTAGTTTCCGTCATATCGGTGTTATGTTCCCGGATTTTGCGTCCCTTACGCGGTTGGGCTATAATGGGAACCCCTTGACAGTTCGCCTTAAGTAAAGCTTCTCCAGCAATGCCCAACATTGGTTTTACCATTTGCCACATAGCCTTTTCTTTCCCTTGGGTTCTGCAGACTCAAGGGTCATCATTATTTTACCCCCCCGGGCCAGTGCTCCTCTGAGTGTTGGTCCAACCTGTCAGCTGCCGGTGGCCACCAGGGGCAACTCTGGGCTGGCTTACCCGTACCTAGGACAATCTGAGTGTGCCCTGAGAAAGAGATATGTGCAGCTCCTATCGGGATTTGTCGGCACATTCGGGCGGTGTTGCTGGTTTAGTTTTACCCTGTCGAAATGTCTTGTTGTACCGGGATACCGAGTCTGATCGGTACGTCTCGGGTGGAGGTCTATTCCTTCGTTGACCGTGAGAGCTTGTCATGGGCTAAGTTGGGACACCCCTGCAGGGATTTGAACTTTCGAAAGCCGTGCCCGCGGTTATGGGCAGATGGGAATTTGTTAATGTCCGGTTGTAGAAAACCTGAAGTTGACCTTAATTAATAATGAATCAACCACGTGTGTAACCGTGATGGTCTCTTTCCGGCGGAGTCCGGGAAGTGAACACGGTTGTTGGAGTTATGCTTGACGTAGGTAGTCCAGGATCACTTCTTGATCATACTTTTATCGACCGTGCTTTGCCTTCTCTTCTCGCTCTCATTTGCATATGTTAGCCACCATATATGCTAGTCGCTTGCTGCAGCTCCACCTCATACCTTTTACCTTACCCATAAGCTTAAATAGTCTTGATCGCGAGGGTGCGAGATTGCCGAGTCCCCGTGGCTCACAGATTACTTCCAAAACCAGTTTGCAGGTGCCGATGAGTTCGTGCAGACGACGCAACCAAGCTCAGGAGGAGCTCGATGAAGATCTTGTCCTTTATGTTGTTTCGTTCTAGTTGATCAGTAGTGGAGCCCAGTTGGGGTCGATCGGGGACCTTTGTCGCATTTGGGGTTCTTCTTTTGTTTTGGTTCCGTAGTCGGACCATGAGTGTATTTGGTTGATGTAATGCTTTATTCATGTATTTGTGTGAAGTGGTGATTGTAAGCCAACTATGTAACCTTTTCCTTATTATATTACATGAGTTGTGTGAAGATTACCTCACTTGCGACATATGCCTTCAATGCGATTATGCCTCTAAGTCATGCCTCGACACGTGGGAGATATAGTCGCATCGAGGGTGTTACAAGGGACCAGCTCGGCATTGGCTGAATAGCTTGCCAGCAGACTCCGTTGGCAGTTGGGAGGATCTGGTAGACGTATTCCTTGACAACATCCAGGGCACTTATGTGCGACCACCGGATGCTGATGACTTGAGCCATATAACTCAGCAGCCAGGGGAATTGGCCAGGCAATTCTGGACACGGTTCCTGACTAAGAAAAACCAAATTGTCGACTGCCCGGATGCAGAGGCCTTAGCGGCATTCAAGCATAACATCCGCGACGAGTGGCTTGCCCGGCACCTCGGCCAAGAGAAGCCGAATTCTATGGCAGCCCTCACGACACTCATGACCCGCTTTTGTGCGGGCGAGGACAACTGGCTGGCTCACAGCAACAACACATCCAGGAATCCGGGCACCCCGGATAACAAAGATGCCAACGGCAAACCACGATGCAACAAACACAAGCGCCGCAAACATGGTGATAAACCAATAATACGATAGTTAATGCCGGGTTCAGGGTCCCAAAGCCCGGTCAGCAGAAAGGGCCGCCAAAAAATACAAATCTGTGTCCATCCAGTCTGGACTGCATACTTGCTCGCCAATGCCAAATTCATGGCACCCCAGAAACGCTAGTCACCCATACCAACAGAGAATGCTGGGTCTTCGAACAAGCCGGCAAGGCAGGCGCCAAACACGAAGAGGGGTCTCAAAGTGACATAGCGACGAAGAGCCCAGATTTCCGAACAAAGGAGGGCAAAAGAAACTCCCCCCATACTCAATCGGTGAATGTGGTAAATACCACCCAAACGGCCCACTTTGACCAGATATACACCCTTAAGTATGGCGGCTCAATGGAACTCGCCGTCCCACAATATAAGCTAGGGCCGATCACCTTCATCCGCATGGATCGTCCGGTCAACGCCAACCGGGGCAATCCATCCGCACTAATCCTCGACCCAATAGTAAACAGGTTCCACCTCACTCGAGTCCTTATGGACGGAGGTGGCAGTTTAAATCTGCTTTACCAGGATACAGTGCGCAAGATGGGCATCGATCAGTCAGCGATCAAGCCCACTAAGGCCACTTTCAGAGGTATCATACCAGGTATGGAGGTCAGCTGTACAGGCTCCATTTCCCTCAAGGTAATCCTTGGATCACCAGAAAATTACCGTACCGAAGAGTTAATCTTCGAAATCACCCCTTTCCGCAGTGACTATCAAGCACTGCTCGGGCGAACCGCGTTCGCTCGATTCGACGCGGTGCCACATTATGCCTACCGTAAGCTCAAAATGCTCGGTCCACGCGGCGTCATCACAATTCATGGCACGGCCGAATTTTCTTTCGACACCAACAAATACATCACCGCCTTAGCAGCAGGAACACCGAGCAGCACCTTGCAGCCGAACCTTGAGTCGACACCTAGGCTCCCGGACACCGTTAAGGTGCTCTGAACTACTTTGCAGAAGGATACTCCGGGGTTCAATTAAACACTCCGGCAAAGGCCACGACAGGCCGAACTCAACGGATCATCCGCCCTCCGGCACACAAACATTTCTTATATTTCCTTCGCAGGTCCACCTTTGCATTGACCAGGACGGACTCCACAGAGGCAGCTCGAACGTGCCTGGGGATGCTTAGACATTTCCGGCAGCGACCGCCCGGCTACAATACGGACCCACACTCAACCTCTTCCACTGGTCACAGCAGGTTCTGCTATCACAACTCCTTTTTTATCACATTACTTGTACCATGTGCATAGACATATTATTTATACAACATGTGGATTCATATGATGTTTACCTGTTGGTTATTTCTTATCGAAATCATTTCGTCAAATGGCATCCGTACACAGCGGTATGCCCTAAATATGCCAGGGGCTTCGTCTTCCCCGTAACACGGCAATAAGAGTCCGAACACCTTCACGGAAGTTCGGCACCCCGAACTTATAGCATTATATGCATCAACTCCGAATTATGTCTTGGGTCAATAGTTGGGTTTGCCCGGCTCCTATGTTTTGGTACCTTACGTTCCGCTATATCGGCTAAGGTAGCATTGGGAGAACTACTGCGATTGTATCCTGGTTCTTCCGGACGAGCAGCTCAGTAGAGAAAGCCGAAAACTGACTGTCATGATACGGCGAGAGCTGGTCAGCTGTTCGAGCGGTCACAAAATCTTTAAGGATTTCTCCCGCACAATGCCATAACCAATGCAGCATGCGATGGATTGGCTTTTTTTGATCAAGCGCTTATAGAGCCCCTAGTACGGTCTTCCAAACACAAGGGTCTGCGCCGACCATACTAAAGCTCCTCTGGCTAAGTGAGAGTGATAAAGCCCTATAGTATGATTGCCTGGTTCGTTGTGTTGAGCACCTCCCTTAGAGGACCCAAAACTGGGATAAAGAGTGCTCAGGTTTATCCCGAACACACCCGTACTCCTTACGTGGGGGCAGAAGCCGACGACTAGCCAACTCTCAGCCTTAATATACAAACGACCGCATAGGAGGGTAAACTTTTATATAACAGTCGACATATCAACGACCTTGTTTAAACATTACAACGGACAATATGATCCGCATTCAAGGAAATATAATGTCCTTGGTACATAGCTCCCCCGCAAGGTAGGATCCTTTCAGGACACTCTTATAATATGATTCAGTCTTGCGGTGCTCCTTCCCCTCCGGCGGTCCTTCGGTCACCAGCTTTTCGGCATCCATCTTCCCCCAGTGTACCTTTGCAAGGGCGAAGGCCATTCACGCTCCTTCTATACAGACCGACCGCTTGATGACGTCAAGTCGAGGGCAAGCGCTTATAAGCCACCTTACGAGCCCGAAGTAGCTGCTTGGAATCGGTTCGGTAGGCCATAGCTGGATAACCACATCTTTCATGGCTAGTTCCGCCGCCTTATGAAGTTCGATCAGCTATTCCAGTTAATCGGCAAAAGGCACCGGATAATTCGGGGCCAAATACTGAGACCACAAAAGCTTATCGGCGGTGTTCCTTCCTTTGGCTCGGTAGAAGTGAGCGGCATCTGATATACTGTGCGGCAGCTCGGCAAATACACCTGAGAAGTCCAAATTCACAATCAGAATCATAGTTTTTCCATCAAATATTTTCTTTACATGGGAAAAGCTTACTGATATGTCTCCAATGCATCTATAATTTTTGATTGCTCCATGCTATATTATCTACTGTTTTGGATGTTTATGGGCTTTATTACACACTTTTATATCATTCTTGGGACTAACCTATTAACCCAGAGCCCAGTGCCAGTTTATGTTTTTACCTTGTTTTAGGGTTTCAAAGAAAAGGAAAATCAAACGGAGTCCAATTGACCTGAAACTTCACGGAACTCATTTTTGGAAGGAAAGAAGCCCAGAAGACTTGGAGTGCACGCCAGGGGATTTACGAGGAGGCCACGAGGCAGGGGGCGCGCCCACCCCCCTGGGTGCGCCCTCCACCCTCATGGGCCCCTTGTGGCTCCCCTAACGTACTTCTTCCGCCTATATATATATATATCTCCATATAACCTAAAACTTCCAGAGAGCACAATAGATCAGGAGTTCCGCCGCCAGAAGCCTCTGTAGCCACCGAAAGCCAATCTAGACCTGTTCCGGCACCCTGCCAGAGGGGGGAATCCTTCTCCGGTGGCCATCTTCATCATCCTGGTGCTCTCCATGACGAGGAGGGAGTAGTTCTCCCTCAGGGCTGAGGGTATGTACCAGTAGCTATGTGTTTGATCTCTCTCCCTCTCTCTCTCTCTCGTGTTCTTGAGATGATACGATCTTGATGTATCGCGAGCTTTGCTATTATAGTTGGATCCTATGATGTTTCTTCCCCCTCTACTCTCTTGTAATGAATTGAGTTTCCCCTTTGAAGTTATCTTATCGGATTGAGTCTTTAAAGATTTGAGAACACTTGATGTATGTTTTGTCGTGCGTATCTGTGGTGACAATGGGATACCACGTGATTCACTTCATGTATGTTTTGGTGATCAACTTGCGGGTTACGCCCATGAACCTATGCATAGGGGTTGGCGCACATTTTCGTCGTGATTCTCCGGTAGAACTTTGGGGCACTCTTTGAGGTCCTTTGTGTTGGTTGAATAGATGAATCTGAGATTGTGTGATGCATATCGTATAATCATACCCACGGATACTTGAGGTGACATTGGAGTATCTAGGTGACATTAGGGTTTTGGTTGATTTGTGTCTTAAGGTGTTATTCTAGTACGAACTCTAGGGCTGTTTGTGACACTTATAGGAATAGCCCAACAGATTAATCGGAAAGAATAACTTTGAGGTGGCTTCGTACCCTACCATAATCTCTTCGTTTGTTTTCCGCTATTAGTGACTTTGGAGTCACTCTTTATTGCATGTTGAGGGATAGTTATGTGGTCCAATTATGTTATCATTGTTGAGGGAACTTGCACTAGCGAAAGTATGAACCCTAGGCCTTATTTCCACGCATTGCAATACCATTTACGCTCACTTTTATCATTAGTTACCTTGCTGTTTTTATATTTTCAGATTACAAAAACTATTATCTACTATCCATATACCACTTGTATCTCCATCTCTTCGCTGAACTAGTGCACCTATACAATTTACCATTGTATTGGGTGTGTTGGGGACACAAGAGACTCTTTGTTATTTGGTTGTAGGGTTTCTTGAGAGAGACCATCTTCATCCTACGCCTCCTACGGATTGATAAACCTTAGGTCATCCACTTGAGGGAAATTTTCTACTGTCCTACAAACCTCTACACTTGGAGGCCCAACAACGTCTACAAGATGAAGGTTGTGTAGTAGACATCAAGCTCTTTTCTGGCGCCGTTGCCGGGGAGGTGAGTGCTTGAAGGTATATCTTTAGATCTTGCAATCGAGTCTTTTAGTTTCTTGTTTTATCACTAGTTCAGTTTATAAAAGAAAACTAAAAAATGGAATTGAGTTTGTCTCATACGCTTCATCTTTTTTAATATCTTTCGTGAGTATGATGGAAAGGAAAATTGTGCCAAAGTGCTAGAAGAAGACTGCATTAGAATGTTTGGAACTAAATATTTGAATGATGAGCATTATTGCAATGTTGTTAGTACGAATTCTTTGAATATCCATGACACTAATGAGGATTGCACTAGTTATGATCAAAATGTCTCCTATAAACATGTCAATTTTTGTGTAGTGCATTGGGTTTGTAAGTACACACCAAATAGAGAAGATAGATATTGCAAGAAGCATAAGTACTTATAAACTAAATTGTTGCAAGAAGAGCTAGATGATTGTGCTGAAAATTTAAATTTTCTTGGCCATACTTGTGAGCTTTGTAATGAACGTGGTCATTTAATTATCCGATGCAAATTGTTTCATGATCTAATCGTGTCCAAAAATTGTGATGACTTGATTTCCCTTGCACATTATAATGAACTTAGTTTGCTTATGGTCTACGAAGAAATGAAACGTATAACTAAGGATATTCCAAAATTTTCCCTTGATAGAGTTCTTCATTTTGACCTAGAGGAAATTTATATGTATTTGCGGTGAATTGCATTGAAAATCCTTATATTGCCAATTACATAAAGAAAAGAAAACAGCTATAAGATGAAAAGAATACTTATGAAAGGGAAGAGACTTCCCAATATCCTCCTATTATTTCTTATGATGAATCAGGTAACGAGGAGGAGCCTCCTATTCAACCAATCTCATTAATAAGGAGCTCCAAAAAGAGGATTGAACCCACACATGATGTGGTGAAGAAGAAGAAAAGAAAAAGGAAGAGAGGTAAAAAGATATCTCTCACAAATAATGCTGCTCCTATTACTATTGTGCCTCATGAAAATATAATTGTAGAAGATAATGATACTTCTTATGATCTTGGAAATCTTTATGGCACTTGCTTGGACGAATATGATAATTGCTATACTATTGGTGCTATCCATACTATTAATTATGAGAGTGATTATGCTTATGATATGAAAAGGCCCAAGATTGGGGATGATATGTTTGATGAAGATGATGTTTTTGAGAATATATTTGCTGCAATTAATGTTTGTCCCAAGCTTGGGGATGCTACGCTTTATGAAGATGATATTTTTAGTATCCCAAGTTTTGATATGCAAATTTATAATGATAATAACATGCCTCCTACTTATGATAATTATTGTGATGATACATATGCTATAAAAAGTAGTGAGGATTATATTTATAAAACTTGTCATGCTTATGGTTACCCATTTTCTGAACATTACTCTTTTAATGTGGAAACAATTTATAGTATCCAAGTCTCTTATGACACTCCCGCTATCCCGAATGAGAAGAATTTTGCTTATGTGGAGAGTAATAAAATTTCTATGCTTGTAGATCATGAAAACAATGCTTTAGGTACTGGTTATATTGTTGAATTCATTCATGATGCTACTGAAAATTATTATGAGGGAGGAACATATTCTTGTAGGAATTGCAATAACATCAAGTTTCCTCTCTATGTGCTTAAAGTTTTGAAGTTATGCTTATTTTGCCCTCCTATGCTAGTTGATTATTTTTCCCATAAGTTGTTTGCTCACAAAATCCCTATGCATAGGGAGTATGTTAGACTTAAATGTTCTAGTCATATTCTTCATGATGCTCTCTTTATATTTCAATTCTTATCCTTTATGTGAGCATCATTGAAATCATCGTGCCTAGCTAGGGGCGTTAAACGATAGCGCTTATTGGGAGGCAACCCAACTTTATTTTTATTCCTTGCTTTTTGTTCCTGTTTAGTCATAAATAATTCATCTAGCCTCTTTTTAGATTTGGTTTTATGCTTTTAATTAGTGTTTGTGCCAAGTAGAACCTTTGGGAAGACTTGGGGAAAGTCTTGTTGATCATGCTGTAAAAAACAGAAACTTTAGCGCTCATGAGAATTGCTACCATTTTTATTTGGAGAGTGCTATTTAGTTAATTATTTTTGCAGATGATTAATAGGTAAATTCCCCAGGTCCAGAAATTCATTTGAGAATTTTATGAGTTCCATAAGTATACGTTTGATCCATATTACTACAGACTGTTCTGTTTTTGATAGATTCTGATTTTCATGTGTTGTTTACTTATTTTGATGAATCTATGGTGAGTAAAATAGTTTATAAACCATAGAGAAGTTGGAATACAGAAGGATTAACACAAATATAAATAAATAATGATTTCATTACAGTACCTTGAAGTGGTGTTTGGTTTTCTTTCGCTAACGGAGCTTACGAGTTTTCTGTTAAGTTTTGTGTTGTGAAGTTTTCAAGTTTTGGGTAAGGATTCGATGGACTATGGAATAAGGAGTGGCAAGAGCCTAATCTTGGGAATGCCCAAGGCACCCCAAGGTAATATTCAAGGATAGCCAAGAGCCTAAGCTTGGGGATGCCCCGGAAGGCATCCCATTTTTCGTCTTCGTTCATCGGTAACTTTACTTGGAGCTATATTTTTATTTACCACATGATATGTGTTTTGCTTGGAGCATCAATTTATTTTGTTAGGATTTGCTTGCTGTTATTTAGAACAATGTTTTGCATCTTTTATTTCAATAAAAGTGGCATTGATAGCCTTTACTATGCCTATGTTACAAGTATACATGTTGCTGTTTGAAAACTGAAAGTTTACCGCTGTTGCAATAATTCCCTAGAAAATTAAGAATGTGATAAAATGTTGAAACCTTTTGCATATTAAGATCTGATAAATTTACTACAGTGGGAATTTTCTTTCATAATTTTTGGAGCTAGGGAAGTATGGATGTTGCAGCAATCATTACAGACTATCCTGTTTAGGCAGATTGCTGTTATGTTTGCATTGTTTGCATATGTTTGCTTCTTTAATGATTCTATTTGAGAATAGGACTATTAAATATGCAGAGGCATTTAGTATACAATGTTGAACAATAATTTTAGCGATTTGCTACAGTAGAGTATGATAAGGTTTTTGCAATGGTTTATACTAACTTATCTCACGAGTCCTTGTTGAGTTTTGTGTGGATGAAGCTTTTGAGATTTAGGGAGAACTGTTGGAAATATGCCCTAGAGGCAATAATAAATTGGTTATTATTATATTTACTTGTTCATGATAATCGTTTATTATCCATGCTATAATTGTATTGATAGTAAACTCAGATACATGTGTGGATACATAGACAACACCATGTCCCTAGTAAGCCTCTAGTTGACTAGCTCGTTGATCAATATATGATTACGGTTTCCTGACATGGACAATGCATGCCGTTGACAACGGGATCACATCATTAGGAGAATGATGTGATGGACAAGACCCAATCCTAAGCCTAGCACAAAGATCGTGTAGTTCGTATGCTAAAGCTTTTCTAATGTCAAGTATCATTTCCTTAGACCATGAGATTGTGTAACTCCCGGATACCGTAGGAGTGCTTTGGGTGTGCCAAACGTCACAACATAACTGGGTGGCTATAAAGGTTCACTACAGATATCTTCGAAAGTGTCTGTTGGGTTGGCACGAATCGAGACTAGGATTTGTCACTCCGTGTAAACGGAGAGGTATCTCTGGGCCCACTCGGTAGGACATCATCATAATGTGCACAATGTGACCAAGGAGTTGATCACGGGATGATGTGTTACGGAACAAGTAAAGAGACTTGCCGGTAACGAGATTGAACAAGGTATCGGGATACCGACAATCGAATCTCGGGCAAGTACTATACCGCTAGACAAAGGGAATTGTATACGGGATTAATTAAGTCCTTGACATCGTGGTTCGTCCGATGAGATCATCGTGGAGCATGTGGGAGCCAACATGGGTATCTAGATCCCGCTGTTGGTTATTGACTGGAGAGTTGTCTCGGCCATGTCTGCATGACTCCCGAACCCGTAGGGTCTACACACTTAAGGTTCGATGACGCTAGGGTTATAGGGAAGGTATGTACGCGGTTACTGAATGTTGTTCGGAGTCCCGGATAAGATCCCGGACGTCACGAGGAGTTTCGGAATGGTCCGGAGGTAAAGATTGATATATAGGAAGTATGGTTTTGGCCAGCGGAAGTGTTCCGGGCATCACCGGTAGTGTACCGGGACCATCGGAGGGGTCCGGGGGTCCACCGGGAGGGGCCACGGGCCCCGGAGGCATACATGGGCCAAGTGTGAGAAGGGACCAGCCCCTAGGTGGGCTGGGGCACCTCTCCACCAAGGCCCATGCGCCTAGAGAGGAGAGGGGGCAAACCCTAAGGGCAGATGGGCCCTAAGGCCCATGCCTGGTGCGCCTCCCTCTCCCCCCCACTTGGCTGCCACCCTAGATGGGATCTAGGGCTGCCGCCACCCCTAGGGAGGAAACCCTAGGTGGGGGCGCAGCCCTCCCTCTCCCCCTATATATAGTGGAGGCAAAGGGGCAGCCCAACACATGAAGTTCCTCCCCTGTTGGCGCAGCCCTACCCCTCTCCCTCCTCGTCTCTCGTAGTGCTTGGCGAAGCCCTGGTGGAGTCCCGCGCTCCTCCACCACCACCACGCCATCGTGCTGCTGCTGGATGGAGTCTTCCCCAACCTCTCCTTCTCCCCTTGCTGGATCAAGGCGTAGGAGACGTCACCGGGCTGTACGTGTGTTGAACGTGGAGGTGCCGTCCGTTCGGCACTAGGATCATCGGTGATTTGGATCACGACGAGTACGACTCCATCAACCCCGTTCACTTGAACGCTTCCGCTTAGCGATCTACAAGGGTATGTAGATGCACTCTCCTTCCCCTCGTTGCTAGATTACTCCATAGATTGATCTTGGTGATGCGTAGAAAATTTTAAATTCTGCTACGATCCCCAACAGTGGTATTAGAGCTAGGTCTATGCGTAGTTTCTATGCACGAGTAGAACACAAAGCAGTGTGGGCGTCGATATTGTCAATTTACTTACCGTTACTAGTCTTATCTTGATTCGGCGGCATCGTGGGATGAAGCGGCCCGAACCGACCTTACACGTATTCTTACGTGAGACTAGTTCCACCGACTGACATGCACTAGTTGCATAAGGTGGATAGCGGGTGTCTGTCTCTCCCACTTTAGTCGGATCGGATTCGATGAAAAGGGTCCTTATGAAGGGTAAATAGAAATTGGCATATCACATTGTGGTTTTGGCGTAGGTAAGAAACGTTCTTGCTAGAAACCTATAGCAGCCATGTAAAAACTTGCAACAACAATTAGAGGACGTCTAACTTGTTTTTGCAGCATATGCCTTGTGATGTGATATGGCCAAAAGGATGTGGTGAATGATATATGTGATGTATGAGATTGATCATGTTCTTGTAATAGGAATCACGACTTGCATGTCGATGAGTATGACAACCGGCAGGAGCCATAGGAGTTGTCTTAATTTATTTATGACCTGCGTGTCGACATAAACGTCATGTAATTACTTTACTTTATTGCTAAAGCGTTAGCCATAGTAGTAGAACTAATAGATGATGAGACAACTTCAAGAAGACACGATGATGGAGATCATGGTGTCATGCCGGTGACAACGATGATCATGGAGCCCCGAAGATGGAGATCAAAAGGAGCAAAATGATATTGGCCATATCATGTCACTATTTGATTGCATGTGATGTTTATCATGTTTTACATCTTATTTGCTTAGAACGACGGTAGCTTAAATAAGATGATCCCTCACTAAAATTTCAAGAAAAGTGTTCCCCCTAACTGTGCACCATTGCGAAGGTTCGTTGTTTCGAAGCACCACGTGATGATCAGGTGTGATTGATTCTAACGTTCGAATACAGCAGGTGTTGATGAGCCTAGCATGTACAGACATGGCCTCGGGACACATGCGAAACACTTAGGTTGACTTGACGAGCCTAGCATGTACAGACATGGCCTCGGAACACGGAAGACCGAAAGGTCGAACATGAGTCGTATAGAAGATACGATCAACATGAGATGTTCACCGTTGATGACTAGTCCGTCTCACGTGATGATCAGACATGGCCTAGTCGATTCGGATCATGTTTCACTTAGATGACTAGTGGGATGTCTATCTGAGTTGGAGTTCATTAAATAATTTGATTAGATGAACTCAATTATCATGAACATAGTCTAAATTGTTTTTGCAAATATGTTGTAGATAAATAGCTCACGTTGTAGCTCCCTGTTTCAATACGTTCCTAGAGAAAGATTAAGTTGAAAGATATTGTAAGCAATGATGCAGACTAGGTCCGTAGTCCGAGGAGTGTCCTCACTGCTACACAGAAGGCTTACGTCTTTGATGCACCGCTCGATGTGCAAACCCCTACAACATCGTCTGTGGATGTTGTGAAAACCTGACAGACACATCCTGATGACTACTTGATAGTTTAGTGCACCATACTTTACGGCTTAGAATCAGGATTCCAATGACGTTTTCAACGCCATAGAACATGTGAGATGTTCCAAGAGCTGAAATTGGGATTTCAGGCTCATGCCCATGTTGAGAGGTGTGAGACCTCTGACAAGTTCTTTTGCCAACAAGATGGAGGAGAATAGCTCAGCTAGTGAGCATGTACTCAGAATGTCTGGGTGCTACAATCACTTAAATCAAGTGGGAGTTAAACTTCCAGATAAGATAGTGATTGATAGAGTTCTCTAGCCACTATCACTAAGCTACTAGATCTTCGTGATGAACTATGACATGCAAGGGATGGAGTTGATCCCGGAGCTGTTCGTGGTGCTTAAGACTGCAAAAGGTAGAAATCAAGAAGGAGCATCAAGTGTTGATGGTTTAACAAGACCACTGGTTTCAAGAAGGGAAAGGGCTAGAAGGGAAACTTCATGGATGGCAAACCAGTTGCCGCTCCAGTGAAGGAACCCAAGGTTGAACCCAAACCCGAGACTAAATGCTTCTATTGTAAGGGGAACGGTCACTGGTAGCAGAATTACCCCAAATGCATGGTAGATAAGAAGGCTGGCAACTTCAAAGTATATACGTGTTATTAATGTGTACCTCACTAGTACTCCTGGTAGCACCTGGGTATTGGATACCGGTTCAGTTACTATTATTGGTGACTTGAAGCAAAAGCTACGGACTAAACGGAGACTGGCTAAGGGCAAGGTGACGATGTGTGTTGGAAGTGTTTCCAAAGTTGATGAGATCACCATCGCACGCTCCATCTGCCTTCGGGATTAGTATTGAATCTAGATAAATGTTATCAGGTGTCTACGTTGAGCATGAATATGATTAGATCATGTTCATTGCAATACGGTCATTCATTTAAGTTAGAGAATAATGGTTATTCTGTTTACATGAAGGATACCTTTCATGGTCATGCACCCTATGTGAATGGTTCAATGAATCTCGGTCGTAGTAATACACATGTTCACGCCAAAAGATGTAGATAGTACCACTTTCTTGTGGCACTGCCACTTAGGTCATATTGGTGTAAGATGCATGAAGAAACTCCATGTCGATGGATGTTTGGAGTCACTTGATTTTGAATCACTTGACACATGTGAGCCAGGCCTCATGGGCAGGATGACTAAGACCCCGTTTTCAGGTACAATGAAACGGGCAAGTGACTTGTTGGAAATCATACATACTGATGCGTGTGATCCAATGAGAATTGAAGCGTGCGGTGGATATCACTATTTTCTCATCTTCACTAACGATTTGGGTAGATATAGGTATATTTACTTAATGAAGCACAAGTCTGAAATGTTTGAAAAGTTCAAGCGATTTCAGAGTGAAGTTAAGAATCATCATAACAAGAAGATCATGTTCCCACGATCTGATCAAAAAAGGGGATTTTCTGAGTTATGAGTTTGGCAATCACTTAAGACATTGTGGAATTGTTTCACAGTTGAAGCCACCTGGAACACCACAAGGTAATGGTGTGTCCGGACGTCGTAATCAAACCCTATGAGATATGGTGCGATCTATGATGTCTCTTACCAATCTACCGTTTTCATTTTGAGGTTATGCGTTAGAGACAGCTGCATTCACTTTAGATAGGACACCATCTAAGTCCGTTGAGATGACGTCGTGTGAACATTGGTTTGGCAAGAAACCAAAGTTGTCGTTTCTTAATGTTTGGGGCTGCGATGCTTAAGGCTTCAGCCGAAGAAGCTCGAACCCAAAGCGGACAAACACATCTTCATAGGATACCCAAAGGTGACAGTTGGGTACACCTTCTATCTCAGATCCGAGGGCAAATTGTTTGTCGCTAAGAACGCGTCCTTTCTCGAGAAGGAGTTTCTCTCGAAAGAATTGAGTGGGAGGAAGATAGAACTTGATGAGGTTGTCGAACCTTTACTTCAACCAGAGAGTGATGCAACACAGAAAGATGTTTTCTGTGGCACCTACGTCTGTTGAATAGGAAGTTAATGATAGTGATCATGAAGCTTCGGATCAAGTTGCTATCGAACCCCGTAGGTCGACAAGGATATGTACTACTCCTGAGTGGCACGGTAATCTTGTCTTAGATATCATGTTGTTAGACAACAATAAACCTATGAGCTATGGAGAAGCGATGGTGGGCCCGTATTCCGACAAATGGTTAGAAGCCGTGAAATCTGAGATAGGATCCATATATCAGAACAAAGTATGGACTTTGGTGGACTTGCCCAATGATCAGGAAGCCATTGAGATAAATGGATCTTTAAGAAGAAGACAGACGTGGGCGGTAATGTTACCGTCTATAAAGCTCGACTTGTGGGAAAGAGTCTTTTCACAAGTTCAAGGAGTTGACTACGATGAGAATTTCTCACCCGTAGCGATGCTTAAGTCCGTCGGAATCATGTTAGCATTAGCTGTATTTTTCGATTATGAAATCTGACATATGGATGTCAAAACAAGTTTTCTTACCAGTTTCCGTAAGAAAAGTTTGTATGTGATACAATAAAAGGTTTTGTCGATCCTAAGGATGCTAAAAGGTATGCTAGCTCCAGCAATCCTTCTATGGACTAGAGCAAGCATCTCGGAGTCAGAATACATGCTTTGATAGAGTGATCAAAGCTTTTAGGTTTATACAATGTTTGCTAGAAACTTGTATTTACAAGAAAGTGAGTGGGAGCACTACAACATTTCTGATAAGTATATGTGGATGACATATTGTAGATCTGAAATAATGTAGAATTTCTGGAAAGCATAAACAGTTGTTTGAAGAGTGTTTTCCAAAGGAAGACCTGGATAAAGCTGCTTACATATTGGGCATCAAGATCTATAGAAATAGATCAAGACGTCTGATGATACTTTCAAAGAACGCACACCTTGACATGTTTTTGAAGGAGTTCAAAATAGATCAGTCAAAGAAGGGGTTCTTCCCTGAGTTGTAAGGTGTGAAGTTGTGTAAGACTCAAAGCTTGACCACGGCAGAAGAAAGAGGAAAGACGAAGGTCGTCCCCTATGCTTTTGTCATAGGCTCTATACGGTATGCCATGCTGAAGTACCGCACCTGATGTGTTCCTTGCCACATGTCTGGCAAGAGGGTAGAAAGGTGATCTGGGAATGGATCACCAGATAGCGGTCAAAATTATCCTTAGAGGAATAAGGAAATGTTTTTCGGTTATGGAGGTGATAAAGAGTTCGACATAAAGAGTTACGTCGATGCAAGCTTAACACCTATCCGAATAGCTCTGAGTAGAGATACCGGATACATATAACGGAGCAATAATTTGGAATAGCTCCAAGTGGAACGTGGTAGCAGCATCTACGATATAAAGTTTTGCGAAATACATAGGGATCTGAATATGGCAAGACCCGTTGACTACAACCTCTCTCACAAGCATAACATGATCAAACCTAGAACTCATTGTGTATTAATCACATAGTGATGTGAACTAGATTAGTGACTCTAGTAAACTCCTTGGATGTTGGTCACATGGCGATGTGACCTGTGAGTGTTAATCGCATGGCGATGTGAACTAGATTATTGACTCTCGTGCAAGTGGGAGACTGTTGGAAATATGCCCTAGAGGCAATAATAAATTGGTTATTATTATATTTCCTTGTTCATGATAACCGTTTATTATCCATGCTAGAATTGTATTGATAGGAAACTCAGATACATGTGTGGATACATAGACAACACCATGTCCCTAGTAAGCCTCTAGTTGACTAGCTCGTTGATCAATAGATGGTTACGGTTTCCTGACCATGGACATTGGATGTCATTGATAACGGGATCACATCATTAGGAGAATGATGTGATGGACAAGACCCAATCCTAAGCCTAGCACAAAGATCATGTAGTTCGTATGCTAAAGCTTTTCTAATGTCAAGTATCATTTCCTTAGACCATGAGATTGTGCAACTCCCGGATACCGTAGGAGTGCTTTGGGTGTGCCAAACGTCACAATTTAACTGGGTGGCTATAAAGGTTCACTACAAGTATCTCTGAAAGTGTCTGTTGGGTTGGCACGAATCGAGACTGGGATTTGTCACTCCGTGTAAACGGAGAGGTATCTCTGGGCCCACTCGGTAGGACATCATCATAATGTGCACAATGTGACCAAGGAGTTGATCACGGGATGATGTGTTACAGAACGAGTAAAGAGACTTGCCGGTAACGAGATTGAACAAGGTATCGGGATACCGACGATCGAATCTCGCGCAAGTACTATACCGCTAGTCAAAGGGAATTGTATACGGGATTGATTAAGTCCTTATATCATGGTTCATCCGATGAGATCATCGTGGAGCATGTGGGAGCCAACATGGGTATCCAGATCCCGCTGTTGGTTATTGACCGGAGAGTTGTCTCGGCCATGTCTGCATGACTCTCGAACCCGTAGGGTCTACACACTTAAGGTTCGATGACGCTAGGGTTATAGGGTAGGTATGTACGCGGTTACCGAATGTTGTTCGGAGTCCCGGATAAGATGTCGGACGTCACGAGGAGTTCTGGAATGGTTCGAAGGTAAAGATTGATATATAGGAAGTATGGTTTGGGCCACCGGAAGTGTTCCAGGCATCACCGGTAGTGTACCGGGACCACCGGAGGGGTCCGAGGGTCCACCGGGAGGGGCCACGGGCCCCGGAGGCATACATGGGCCAAGTGTGAGAAGGGACCAGCCCCTAGGTGGGCTGGGGCGCCTCCCCACCAAGGCCCATGCGCCTAGAGAGGAAAGGGGGCAAACCCTAAGGGCAGATGGGCCCTAAGGCCCATGCCTGGTGCGCCTCCCTCTCCCCCCCACTTGGCCGCCACCCTAGATGGGATCTAGGGCTGCCACCACCCCTAGGGAGGAAACCCTAGGTGGGGGCGCAGCCCTCCCTCTCCCCCTATATATAGTGGAGGCAAAGGGGCAGCCCAACACATGAAGTTCCTCCCCTGTTGGCGCAGCCCTACCCCTCTCCCTCCTCGTCTCTCGTAGTGCTTGGCGAAGCCCTGCTGGAGTCCCGCGCTCCTCCACCACCACCACACCGTCATGCTGCTGCTGGATGGAGTCTTCCCCAACCTCTCCTTCTCCCCTTGCTAGATCAAGGCGTAGGAGACGTCACCGGGCTGTACGTGTGTTGAGCGCGGAGGTGCCGTCCGTTCGGCACTAGGATCATCGGTGATTTGGATCACGATGAGTACGACTCCATCAACCCCGTTCACTTGAACGCTTCCACTTAGCAATCTACAAGGGTATGTAGATGCACTCTCCTTCCCCTCATTGCTAGATTACTCCATAGATTGATCTTGGTGATGCGTAGAAAATTTGAAATTCTGCTACGATCCCCAACAAGAACATGATATGAGTGAATTAAGGAGACACAAAAGCTCAAGCTTGGGGATCCCCAAGGCATCCCAAGATAATATTTCAAGAATTCTCAAGCATCTAAGCTTGGGGATGCCCCGGTTGGCACCCCACCTTTCTTCTTCAACAACTATCAGTTAGTTTCGGTTGATCCTAAGTTTTTTGCTTCTTCACATGATGTTTGCCATTCTTAGAATGTCATTTTATTTTGGTTTGCTTGCTGTTTGAATAAAATACTAAGATCTGAAATTATTAAATGTTAGAGAGTCTTCACATAGTTGCATAATTATTCGACTACTCATTGATCTTCACTTATATCTTTCGGAGTAGTTTGTCATTTGCTCTAGTGCTTCACTTATATATTTTAGAGAATGGTGGTAGTTTTATTTTGAAGAAATAGATGAACTCTCATGCTTCACTTAGATTATTTTGAGAGTCTTAAATAGCATGGTAATTTGCTTAAAATCCTAATATGCTTGGTATGCAAGAATAATAAAATTCTCTTATGAGTGTGTTGAATACTATGAGAAGTTTGATACTTGATGATTGTTTTGAGATATGAGGATGGTAATATTAGAGTCATTCTAGTTGAGTAGTTGTGAATTTGAGAAATACTTGTGTTGAAGCTTGTGATTCCTGTAGCATGCACGCGTGGTGAACCGTTATGTGATGAAGTCGGAGCATGATTTATTTACTGATTGCCTTCCTTATGAGTGGTGGTTGGGGACGAGCGATGGTATTTTCCTACCAATCTATCCCCCTAGGAGCATGCACGTAATACTTTGCTTCGATAACTAATATTTTTTTTCAATAAGTGTGTGAGTTCTTTATGACTAATGTTGAGTCCATGGATTATACGCACTCTCACCCTTCCACCATTGCTAGCCTCTCTAGTACCGCACAACTTTCGCCGGTACCATAAACCCACCATTTACCTTCCTCAAAACAGCCACCATACCTACCTATTATGGCATTTCCATAGCCATTCCGAGATATATTGCCATGCAACTTTCCACCGTTCCATTTATTATGACACGCTCCATCATTGTCATATTGCTTTGCATGATCATGTAGTTGACATCGTATTTATGGCAAAGCCACCGTTCATAATTATTTCATACTTGTCACTCATGAATCATTGCACATCCCGGTACACCGCCGAAGGCATTCATATAGAGTCATATCTTGTTCTAAGTATTGAGTTGTAATTCTTGAGTTGTAAGAAAATAAAAGTGTGATGATCATCATTATTAGAGCATTGTCCCAGTGAGGAAAGGATGATGGAGACTATGATTCCCCCACAAGTCAGGATGAGACTCCGGACGAAAAAAGAGAGGCAAAAGAAGCCCAAATAAAAAAAGAAGAGGCCATAAAAAAGAGAAGGCCCAAATAAAAAAATAAAAAAATGAGAGAAAAAGAGAGAAGGGACAATGCTACTATCCTTTTACCACACTTGTGCTTCAAAGTAGCACCATGATCTTCATGATAGAGAGTCTCCTATGTTGTCACTTTCATATACTAGTGTGAATCTTTCATTATAGAACTTGGCTTGTATATTCCACTGATGGGCTTCCTCAAAATGACCTAGGTCTTCGTGAGCAAACAAGTTGGATGCACACCCACTAGTTTCTTTTGTTGAGCTTTCATACACTTATAGCTCTAGTGCATCCATTGCGTGGCAATCCCTACTCACTCACATTGATATCTATTGATGGACATCTCCATAGCCCGTTGATACACCCTGCATTTTGTAACATTTCATTTGCATCATTAAAGCATGAAAATTTGGACCAAAAAAAACTTTTGCATTATTTGGTTTTTATTTGGAGTTGGTTTTCCTCTCTGTGCTTTTCAAGTGCCCTTTGTAGTCAACACAACTCCACCTTCTATACTTCATCTCCTTGCCCCAAACTTCTGCCCAATGATCATGCCATGTGTATAGTACAGTATAGTATTTTCTTACAAAAATAATTTGGCCAAATGGTATTTTCAAAAATTTGTTTTCCAAAAACCCCTGAATTAAGGTTTGCACTACAAGTACCTGATTTGGGGTATGAAAAATATTTCAAAAAGTATATTTGGAACCTATTAGATATAGGACTCCCATGAACCTCAAAAACATAATTTTAAAAGTTATTTTCCTATTTTATTTAAAGGCTTTTCTTAAGGCCAGAAAATGGTCTTTAATAGGGAAAAATTATTTTAATGTTTCAAAAATATTTGAGAAAATTTAGGGAAACTCAGTGGACATATATTTTCCATATGTAAGAGTTTCAACACATGGTCATGTTCAAAATATTGGACAAAACCTCCCAAAACCATTTCTTCCCATTTCAAGGATTTGAAATATTTCTACAGGAAGTATTCCCCCAAAATTCCAAGAAAATTCTAGCATGTAACCTATGACATGGTTGATGATCTTGCCAAGTATCATGTCATGGAGAATAGTATAACCCCATGAAATCTCTCCAAAACCATTTCTGTCCATTTTGAAGTTTGAGCAACTTTACATTGCCAAACATGTCCAAATGTTCTCAAACCTTGTGAACATGCTCAAATGGTCTAATTATTGATCTAGACCAAATGGCACAAGTTGGAGAGAATGTTACCTTGCTCAAAGTGCCCCAAAACCCTTCCTGTTCAGAACCAAATTTGAACAACTCTACACTACCAATTTCCTCCCCTTGACCCCATCTTTTGTGAGCATGTGCAAATACCTGAATGAGGCCACTACACCAAGCGGTGCATCATGGAGAAGTGATTTGCTCAACTAGATCTTCATAAGTCCATTTCTGCTAATTTTTAGGGTTTGCCAAAGTTGCATTGGCCACTTTGCCCAAATGAGCTCAAATTTGGTGGAGCACCCTAATTATATGTGTCATTCCATCCTGTTAATTCTCATGGCAGTTGGAATTCATTTGCTTTCCCAAAACATAATCAAACACCTTCTGACATTTTGCAAAATCCACTGTTTTGACCCCTTCCACTATTCTTGGAGAGCTCAAATCTTTAGCACAGCCCCTTATAGTCATAATCTAACTCCAGCAAGCTTTGCTAGCCCAAACTCAATTAGAGGGGGGATGGAAACCTCTCTTTCTCTCTCTGGACAGCCCCTGTACCACTCTTCCTCACCTCCCTCCTCACCCCAGTGGCCATCCATGGCATCCAATGCCCCTCCCCTTTCTTTACTCCCCCTAGACCTGCTAGACACCAATGGGCGCGCTCACCTTGCATAAGAAATGGCATGCCGGCCATATGGGCGCTCTGGAGCGCGCTACAGTACGCCCCCGCACTGTAGCCGCCCCCAGCCAGGCACATCCGGCCACCTCGGCTCTCCCCCTCGTGTCCCCCGAGGTCGCCTCGACGTCCGCAGCACGCCACCCTGTCGCCCCCTCCTCTCTCCTCCTCCCCGCGCATCCGCGCTAGCGAACAGGGGCCGCCCGAGCGCACCAATGGCGCGGCACACACGCGCGCTGCCCTGATGCTTCCCCCGCTCCTTCTCTCCCTCCCTCTGGGCGTAGACCACCCCTACAAACGCCCCAGACACGGCGCCAGCTCCTCCCGAGCCCCACAGCGACAAGCATGAGCTCGCCGGCGCACGGGTCTACGGGACCTCGCCGTTCGCCTATAAAAAGGTCTCCCCGAGCCCTCCTCTCCTCACCAATCGCCCTCTGCACCACCTAAGCCTCCCCCTGTGCCCCCAGTTCCCCTCCAGGAGCACCCGAGCTCGAGATCGAGCTCGAGCTCCGCCGCCTCGGGTTGCCGTCGATCCCACGGTATAGACCTCCCCCGCTCCTCCCTTGCCTCGATCTGGAACCCCTGCATCCCACTGACTGTTTCCCCTCTCTTCCCCGCCTCGTTTGCAGCCTGAAACGGCCAGACCCGCCGACGGCCGAAGCTGCTCCGCCGCGAGACCTCGTCGCCGGCGAACCCTTGCACCCCGGCGACCAACTCCGGCACCACCCGAACGGCGACACGACGAGGAGTCCAGCCGTGCTCTCACCCGGCCTCGCCGTGCCCGGAAACGTCGCCGGTGAGCTCACCGTCCCCTCTGGCCTAGGGTTGACGACGACGGCCATGGGGCCCGTCCGTCGGCCTCTCACCCTGACGCCTGGGCCCCGCCCGTCAGGTTTGAACCTGGCGCGCGCGTGCACCAGCGCGCTGGGCCGCCTCGCTGGCTGGGCCTGCTGCCCTGCGGCTGTTCTGAGCCAGCTGGCACATGGCCTTTTTCTTTTTCTTTTTCTGTGGTTTTTCCAAAATTCCACAGGATAAAATATTTGTCCAAATGGAATAATTCCAACTCCTAAAATCTTAGAAAAATCTCACCTATTTAATGGTGCCTCTTTCATTCAAATCCAACAAACTTTTATGCACTGTTCAAATTTAAATTCAAATTTGAGCAGTTTAATCTCTGTTTGAAAATCCATATCCCCTCTTGTATAACTCCAAATCCAAAACTAGGAATTTTCCCCTTCTTAGATTTCCACCTAGTATTTTATAAAAATAAGTTGACATTTTTTTGAGCACTTTGATTTTTCTGTTTTATTATTGCCTTATTTTCTCGTTATTATTTTGCGACGATAGATTGCGTTGCTGACGAAGGAGTTGGACCAGAAGACTTTGAAGACTCAGAAGACCTTGTTGAGCCAGGCAAGCAGCCCTTTGACCATGACTAAGAAACCTCTTTTATGCATTTCATATAGTACTTTATTATTGTTGCATCGGAATCATGATGATAGGGTAGCCACTTTGGTGGGTTGCCCTCATCTCCTCCTTATTGATACTAGCATTTGTGCATGACCCTACCTCCTTATGAGGGTTATGCCGGTGGGAGTAGATAGGATGCTCAGTAGCTGCTACGCATAAGGGGACGGGAATATGCATAGTGATGGAGACAAAGTATTTTCAAAGGTCTTTTCGAAAACCCCGTCGGGTGCCACTTATGCCCGAGGGAGATGATGAGTTGGGTAGCCACTTGATGACGAAGTGGTGTACCGAGGCAAGTGTGTGTGTTGTTTTCAAAAACGGATTGGTTTAAGTTGCGACCGTTATTCCAACCTTACATGCGCAACCACTCTACCCTTATATGGGAAAGGGCATTATTGATTACCTAGGACGATACTAGCTTGGAGCCCGCATTACTAGTGACGGGGGAGAGTTGGTTCTCTCTCTCGGGACGGGGTCGTGCCAGGTAGGGCGGCCATGACTGTTTTCACAGGGCACCGGACACACCGTTGGTACCCCATGCCGGTGGTATGTGATGAATATAGGAGCGAGGCTCCACAATTTTAAGACGTGAAATGTTGGGCACGGGGGCTACTACCAATCGAGTGGACTCCATGTTAGTGTCGTCTAGGGAAAGATAGTGATCGGGTGCTTACCCCGGGTACTTGAGGTACCGCGGGTCGTGGATGACACAGAAGTTCCCCGGATCTTGTGGGTAAAGTGTGCAACCTCTGCAGAGTGTAAAACTATTCGAATAGTCGTGTCCACGGTCAAGGACAGTTGGGTAACCGCTCTTGGGCTACGTCCACTTGTTTACAAACCAGTGTGTGTGGAAAGAACAACTTGGGGTCAAGTCAAAGGACTTGACATAATAGAGTTGGGTTGGTGCCCACTCTTTTTACGTTGATACGACTACTGGGCCAAGTCAAAGGACTTGACATGATTGAGCTGGGTTGGTGCCCACTCTATTTATGTTGATACCTGTAACCTGTCCTTATGGTTACTTGAATTCTCCTGATGCATGTCTTACAAGATGTTGAACATGTCATTGCACTCAAAAACTAGCTTTCCGCAAAAATTTACCTATATCATGCATTGTTGTACCTTGAACCAAAACATGGGTTGCTTGCGAGTACATTCAAAGTACTCATTGGCTTGCCACTCGTTATTTTATTGGCCAGGCATGAAAGAACAGGATGTGATGAAGAATACTTCGGTGACGAGCATGCGAGCTAGGACGCTTCCCAGTCAGAATGCCTGTAGGGTTAAGGCAGATGGCATGGGTCCCAATTGTCGACGAAGATTTCCGCTGTGATGTTATACTCAAGACTTGACCGTAATGGTCCTACTTGTGTAATACGGTATGTATGGATGTAAGACTCTTGTTATTCAGCTTCTGTGTGTTCAGTGAGCATTGATCTCTGGGATCACTGTACACTTACATTCGGTGATCACGACTTATGAGTCGGGGTCCCCACACTATCTTCTCCCCTTTTGTCTTCTCCACAACCACCACTCTATTCCACCTATAGTGCTATATCCATGGCTCACGCTCATGTATTGCGTGAAGATTGAAAAGGTTTGAGAACATCAAAAGTATGAAACAATTGCTTGGCTTGTCATCGGGGTTGTCCATGATTTAAATATTTTGTGTGGTGAATATGGAGCATAGCCAGACTATATGATCTTGTAGGGATAGCTTTCTTTGGCCATGTTATTTTGAGAAGAGATGATTGCTTTGTTAGTATGCTTGAAGTATTATTATTTTTATGTCAATATGAACTTTTGTCTTGAATCTTATGGATCTGAATATTCATGCCACAATTAAGAAGAATTAAACTGAAATTATGCCAAGTAGCATCCGCATCAAAAATTCTGTTTTTATCATTTACCTGCTTGAGGACGAGCAGGAATTAAGCTTGGGGATGCAGATACGTCTCCAACGCATCTATAATTTTTGATTGCTCCATGCTATATTATCTACTGTTTTGGATGTTTATGGCTTTATTATACACTTTTATATCATTTTTGGGACTAACCTATTAACCCAGAGCCCAGTGCCAGTTTCTGTTTTTACCTTGTTTTAGTGTTTCGAAGAAAAGGAAAATCAAATGGTGTCCAATTGACCTGAAACTTCACGGAACTCATTTTTGGAAGGAAAGAATCCCAGAGGACTTGGAGTGCACACCAGGGGACTTACGAGGAGGCCACGAGCCAGGGGGCGCGGCCACCCCCTGGGCGCGCCCTCCACCCTCGTGGGCCCCTCGTGGCTCCCCTAATGTACTTCTTCCACCTATATATCTCCATATACCCTAAAACTTCCAGAGAGCACAATAGACCGGGAGTTCCACCGCCAGAAGCCTCCGTAGCCACCGAAAGCCAATCTAGACCCGTTCCTGCACCCTGTCGGAGGGGGGAATCCTTCTCTGGTGGCCATCTTCATCATCCCGGTGCCCTCCATGACGAGGAGGGAGTAGTTCTCCCTCGGGGCTGAGGGTATGTACCAGTACCTATGTGTTTGATCTCTCTCTCTCTCTCTCTCTCTCGTGTTCTTGAGATGATACGTTCTTGATGTATCGCGAGCTTTGCTATTATAGTTGGATCCTATGATGTTTCTTCCCCCTCTACTCTCTTGTAATGAATTGAGTTTCCCCTTTGAAGTTATCTTATAGGATCGAGTCTTTAAAGATTTGAGAACACTTGATGTATGTTTTGCCGTGCGTATCTGTGGTGACAATGGGATACCATGTGATTAACTTCATGTATGTTTTGGTGATCAACTTGCGGGTTCCGCCCATGAACCTATGCATAGGGGTTGGCACACGTTTTCGTCGTGATTCTCCGGTAGAACTTTGGGGCACTCTTTGAGGTCCTTTGTGTTGGTTGAATAGATGAATCTGAGATTGTGTGATGCATATCGTATAATCATACCCACGGATACTTGAGGTGACATTGGAGTATCTAGGTGACATTAGGGTTTTGGTTGATTTGTGTCTTAAGGTGTTATTCTAGTATGAACTCTAGGGCTGTTTGTGACACTTATAGGAATAGCCCAACGGATTGATTGGAAAGAATAACTTTGAGGTGGTTTCATACCCTACCATAATCTCTTCGTTCGTTCTCCGCTATTAGTGACTTTGGAGTGACTCTTTATTGCATGTTGAGGGATAGTTATGTGATCCAATTATGTTATCATTGTTGAGGGAACTTGCACTAGCGAAAGTATGAACCCTAGGCCTTATTTCCACGCATTGCAATACCGTTTACGCTCACTTTTATCATTAGTTACCTTGTTGTTTTTATATTTTCAGATTACAAAAACTATTATCTACTATCCATATACCACTTGTATCACCATCTCTTTGCCGAACTAGTGCACCTATACAATTTACCATTGTATTGGGTGTGTTGGGGACACAAGAGACTCTTTGTTATTTGGTTGCAGGGTTGCTTGAGAGAGACCATGTTCATCCTACACCTCCTACGGATTGATAAACCTTAGGTCATCCACTTGAGGGAAATTTGCTACTGTCCTACAAACCTCTGCACTTGGAGGCCTAACAACGTCTACAAGAAGAAGGTTGTGTAGTAGACATCACTTACCTACCGCGATCTTCCTCGCCTCTTGGATCCCCTGCAGCGCGCTTAGGGTTTCCCCCTGGGCGTCGCTCGTGGCTTGGCACGCCTTGGTGAGTTCGGACTCTTTCTTCGTTAAATTCTGCTCCAAGGCCTCACATTTACTTACGGCCTTTTGCAGCCCCTGCTCAGCTTTAACAACTCTGGCTTCGTGTTTCTCATGAAGAGCCCGCTCCATGGCCACCTTTTTCTCGGCCTCGGCAACGGCCCTTTTGAGGGCCTCGACTTCGGTCATAACTCCTAGCACAAATTATGCGGCTTATTTCATACTGAACATTTATCTCGCAACAAATGCACATAATACTGGTGCATACCTTGTTTATCCTTCAACTGCATTTGCAATCGGCCAATTTCTTCTCTGGCCCACTCCAGACTTTGATTTAGTCCGGCGATCTCCGCAGTATGAGAGGCAGCAGCCGCTACAGGTATCTGCTTGAAACAAAAGAGAAATCAATGTCATTTAGTGAGTCTTCCTGAGATCATGAATTCGATCCCCTGTCCGGTTCTTCTTTCACCGAACAGTGTATCAGGGGCTACTATCTATACTATGACACTCTTAGATAACTCATATAATATACCTCAAAGCCTTTTATAAGACTGATACAGGCTTCGTTCAGTCCACTCTCGGACGACTGAATTTTCTCAATCACCGCGCCCATCAGGGCACGATGTTCATGATGGAGGCTTCTCGTAGCGCCACCAACAAAGCATCCGACACTTCTGGATGGACAGAGGTTGCCGGCGGAATCTTTTTCCCCACGTCTCCGGCCCCTGCGGTTCGACCTCCAGGCGCCGCCTTCACGGTTTTTTCCTTTTCTCCTTGGCCGGGGTCCTTTCAGGACGAGGCCTCGGTGTTTGGCACCTGTTTGGAGGAAGGGTCCTTTGGGGGCGTCCCACTCTCCACAGCGTTTGAGCTCAGTAGGTCCTCCGATGAGGATTGTTTGGTACGGGACCTCGCCGGACTACAAGAATTATACGGCTTAGGTTAAAATACTAAGCCACGATGAGTCCGGATGCTTAAACGTATTCGGATACTCACGAGTTCACCAGGGGCCGGGCCCTAGGATCCCATGCCGGGCCACTTTCGGCGGCGGCAGGAGACTCCTCTTGACGAGGAATCTTTCCTCTTTTGGGTAGTTCGGCCTCCAAGGATGCGGAGGCCGTCCTATTCCTTCTTCCCTCCGCAGGGGATTCATCTCCCTCCTCCTTTTCATCCTCTTCGAAGGTGGAATGGGCATCAGAGCCTTCGGGTATTGTGCCCGAAGTGCCGCGACGACGAAGGCTGCCCCGGGTCTTTGTAGCCCCCTTCTCGGCCGTCTTCTTCGGCACCTTGTAAGGCACTGGGACCTTGTAAGGACCAACATCTCCGTCAGCAGTGGGATGGCCGGGTCTTCGGGCAGCAGGGCCGGACAATGGATCCGCTCCACCTTCTTTGTCCAGCTCTAGGAAAGTTGAATAAACATGTGTCAAGCGCGCCCATTGGGTCATGCACATGGAAAAGTTTGAAAAACTCACCGAACTTGCAGGGCGGGACAGTTGGTACCCGCGGTCTTCGGTGGAGTCCGGCCATGATTTGCTGGACTTAAAAAGCACCTTCCAAATGTCCTTGTGCGACGAGCCGAAGAGCCTTCGCAAGGTTTGGTGCCTGGCCGGATCAAACTCCCATAGATTGCGAGTCCGGTGATGACAAGGCAGTATCCGGCGGACTAACATCACTTGGACTACGTCGACGAGTTCAATGTTCTTATCTCCCATATCTTTAACGTGCGTCTGGAGCACCGACAATTCGTCGGACGAGGACCAATCCAGTCCTTTCTTGACCCAGGACGTAAGCCGCAGAGGGGCGCCAGATCGAAACTCGGGAGAAGCGGCCCGCTCCTTGCCGCTCGGCTCAGTGATGTAAAACCACTGTTGTTGCCACTCATTGACAGAATCATTAAAGGTTCCTGTTGGCCATATGACGTTGGGCATCTTGCTCACCATAGCGCCCCCGCACTCGGCGTGCTCGCCGCCCACCACCTTGGGCTTCACATTAAAGACCTTCAGCCATAAACCAAAGTGTAGCGAAACGCGGAGAAAAGCCTCGCACACGACAAGGAATGTCGAGATGTCGAGGAAGGAATTAGGGGACAAATCGTGAAGATCGATCCCATAATAGTACATTATACCGTGAACGAATGGGTGGAGGGGAAATCCCCGCCCGCGGACAAAGTGAGGGAGGAATACAACCCTTTCATGGGGTTCCGGAGTGGGGACGATCTGTCCTGACGGCGGCCGATTTTCTTGGCCAGATACCCGGCCTCCCGAAGATTTTTGATATCCTTCTCTTGGACGGTATAGGCCATCCATTTGCCTCCTGCTCCGGATCTTGACATCTTTGGAAGACCTCTTGTGGGTATAGGAGGTGAACGCTCGCGCGTTGGAGCCTGAGCAGAATGGAATGAGTTGGGAAGAAGGTATGGGTGAAGAGGGTGAATTCTTGTCCCTTTATAAGGGTGGAAGAGGCGATGCGCCTCCCCCCTCGCTTGGTAAAGCCTCTTATTCCCCAAGCACCGTAAGTAATGGCGCGGTTGGGTTACCCATGTCCGTATTGATGAGAATCCCGTAATAAGGGGGACACGATCTCTACTTTGACAAGATGTGTCAAGAAAACCGCCCTGCAATATGTGTGGTGCTGGTTGAGAAAAACGATTCGAATAAAGACCGGGCCGTGACATGATGTCATGCTGTCGAAACGTGTCAGCAGATTGGATTTGTGGAAATGTTATTTTTGCTAGGGTGGTATGTGGCACTTGTTTTGCAGATCCGAACACTATCCTTGTGTTCAAAATCTTCTATGGAGTATTCGGAGGAGGAACCCGCCTTGCAATGCCGAAGACAATACTGCGTGCCGGATTCATCGTCATTGAAGCCTGGTTCAGGGGCTACTGAGGGAGTCCTGGATTAGGGGGTCTCCGGACAGCCGGACTATATCCTTTGGCCGAACTGTTGGACTATGAAGATACAAGATTGAAGACTTCGTCCCGTGTCCGTATGAGACTCTCCTTGTTATGGAAGGAAAGCTAGGCAATACGGATATGTAGACCTCCTCCCTTGTAACCGACTCTGTGTAACCCTAGCCCCCTCCGGTGTTTATATAAACCGGAGGGTTTAGTCCGTAGGACAACATACAATCATACCATAGGCTAGCTTCTAGGGTTTAGCCTCTACGATCTTGTGGTAGATCAACTCTTGTAATACTCATATCATCAAGAACAATCAAGCAGGACATAGGGTATTACCTCCTTCAAGAGGGCCCGAACCTGGGTAAACATCATGTCCCTTGTCTCCTGTTACCATCCGTCTTAGACACACAGTTCGGGACCCCCTACCCGAGATCCGCCGGTTTTGACACCGACACTCTCCACGTATAGTACTCTTCCGATGGAAGTCGTTCCTTGACCACATTGACCATGCCGTGCCGAGAGCACCAAGGCGGTGGACAATGGCGAGTCCTAGGAACGGAATGACGCGGAGCCGGGGAAGACGCGGCAGTGGATGCCCACGCGGAGAGGAGTACGAGGGTTCACTGGTTCGGCTGTGGTGTGAGGCTGACGTCACCGCAGAATACCAGGGGGTGCCGGTGAGTAGAGGGATGACCTGGCTAGCGGTGGGAGTAGTAGGGGGGAGGTGAGGCCTCCGCGGCAGCACAGCCGGCCATGGGAGGCAGGAGCACGCGGCACGACCGATGCCGGTTTGGGCGGCTGGAGCAAGAGGACTAGAGGTTGAAGAAGCACTACGACCATTGCATGGACATTGTACAGCCACTGGAGCTAGAATCGTTCAATTGACTAAGTCGACAAAGCCCTCCGTCCTCATCAACTTAGTAGGCCCACAAGTCAGCCTCCCACTACAGTGGGTCCCAGCTAGCAGGGGGAGTATTCATTTTTTGTGCGTAATAAGGAGGCACTTCCTTGCATGCAAAGATATAACTGGTGGGTCCGAGCTGACAGCGGGGGGAACATTTTTTCGCAAAATACAGAGGCCCTTCCACTGGGTCCCAACTGTCAGGTGGAGTGAAAGCACAAGTGCTCCCTGGGTGATTTTGGTAATTAATGTCAACATATCTCTTGTTGGACTAATACTTTCATCTAGTATAATTCAGATGAGTTTAACAGTGGAGTGGCGTGGAAAAGAGGATGTGGAACCCTTGCAAGATGCTAAGGACAAAAGATTGGCAAAAGCTCAAAAGCTCAAGGCTCTACCATTTTCTTTTTAGTGACCCAAGATCACATTGAGTCCATAGGAAATCCAATACTATTAAAAGGGGATGAGGTTTTGCTTAATGGCTTGCTTGCTCAAAGTGCTTAGTGATATGCTCCAAAGCCCTCAACCACTTTCTCATATCCACATATGTCCCAAACCAAAAGTCAAACTCGGCCCTGATACGTCTCCAACGTATCTATAATTTTTGATTGTTCCATCCTATTATATTATCAACCTTGGATGCTTTATATGCATTTATATGCTATTTTATATGATTTTTGGGACTAACCTATTAACCTAGAGGCGAGTGCCAGTGCCAGTTTCTGTTTTTTTCCTTGTTTTAGAGTATCGCAGAAAAGGAAAATCAAATGGAGTCCAATTGACCTAAAGCTTCATGGAACTTATTTTTGGACCAGAAGAAGCCCACGGAGTATCGGAGATGGACCAGGAGAGTCCCACGCTGCCCACGAGGGTGGGGGGCACGCCCGCCCCCTATGCGCGCCCCCTGCCTCGTGGACAGCCCGTGTAGCGACCCGACCCGAATGGATCAAGTCTACTGTGCTCCGGTGTCATCCCTGGATCAGTAATGCGGACACCACACAGTACTTCGAAGGATTTATAGCAGAGTAGCAATCACACACTTAATACATCGATGTCTCAAAAGAGAACTTATTACAATAATATAGCTTAAGGCCATCTAATAACGATAACGATGGAAGACTCGGAAGATAAATGGGTCCATCAACTCCAACGGCATCACTGAGTATAGAACCACGACCTAAAAGCACCTCAATCGTCGTCTGAAAAGTCTGCAACATTAACGTTGCAGCCCGAAACGGGTCAGCACATGGAATATGCTGGCAAAGTAACACATGGAGAATGATGGAATGAAACAGCTATACTATATGCATATTTGGCTGGTGGAAAGCTCTATGGTTATTGTTTTGCGTAAAGCCAATTTTTCCCTACTGCAAAGGAATAAATTTATTTAACTATCATGGTGGTTGTTAAACATTGAGAATGGTTGACAGCATTCTCAATCCCAATTAAAAGTAGTCATTAAAACCCAACAATATTAATTAGAAGTAACATGTTGAGATTCACATGATATTCAAATACTAGATACTCAAGATTGTCCATAACCGGGGACCCGGCTAATCATGATTAGTTTATTACACTCTGCAGAGGTTTGCGCACTTTTCCCCACAAGACTCGATCGCCTCCGTTGGATTTCTCGCACTACATGGTGTTTGAGAAACGGATGACCAAGACATAGTCTTTCAGAAGTGCTAGCACCTTACGATGGAGTAGACCGTACCACCTACATCCCCTACATCTGCTAGTCTACCCCTATAAGAGTTCGCATGACTTAGTCAACTATGCCAGAGCCCATATTGTCTTGTGGCTGCACACGTAAGTATTTAGTATGAAAGATTTTATGATCCCTTTGAGCCTGGGTGGCGGACCAAAATAAAACAGGCAAGTCCTGATAGACATCAGGTGCCTCAGTCCACCCAGATGTGTGTTTAAGTTGCCACCTTAGATAAACCATTAAAATTATCAATCTCACATCTGTCATGGATATCACTCACCCAATCCACGTCTACTAGCATAGCATGGCATAATAAGCAAACGTAGAAGTAACTCCCAAGGGTTTCATAATAAATAGGTAATAGGTACTACCTCATCTACTTCCCATCCCACAATTTAATTAGATCCTAATCATGCAATGTGTGAGGATGGATCTAATGCAATAAAACTGGGTTGTAGAAAAGGTATGATCAAAGTGTTACTTGCCTTGCTGATGATCCGCGAGTCCTAGAGATTCGAAGTAACAAGCGGCGCAATCCGGGTAATCTATCGCAGACAAACAACAAGCATACAATAAGTACTCATTTAATGCACAGGTAAAACTCGAACAAGAGATCGAACCAGATAGTTCAACTTAAGAACTCCAGTTGCCAAGAAAGAACGAACCGAACAAAACAACGGAAAACAAACGGCGGAAGAAAACAACTCGGTTCTAGCAAGTTGAAACTAAGTCAAATTTTACTGTAGCAAAAACTTGTTTAAGTTGATTAGTCGGAACGGCGGTTTCGAAACGAAACTCCAGGCGCTTGAATCACCTGATTCCGATAAACGAGCGAGAAGATAAACTAGAACGAAGATCGGGTCTGAGATTGCGATCGCGGAATAAATCCGACGAAAGAAAAAGAAGAGCGGTTGAACAAACGGACGTTCGTTAACCTAGAAGAATCCGGTGATCACGTTCGTTAGGACGAACGGTCCGGCAAACGGTCTCTAGGCAACTAAATCGGAAAGTAAAACGAATCCGATCTAGGGTTTCGGAAAAGAAAACCGAACGAAAAACCGATCTAGAAAACCGGAACGGTTTAGAGAAGAAACGGAACGATTTAGAAGAAAACCGATCCGTGGAAAAGAAAGAGATGTGGCACGGTACCTCCGGCGAACGGGGCTCCGACGGCGGCGAGCAAGGGCGGCGGCGGCGGGGCACTAGGGCGGCAGCGGCAGCGTTGCTAGGCGGCGGCGGTGACGCAGGGCAAGGGCGGCGGCGGGGCACTAGGGCGGCGGCGGCGGTGAGGGCGCGGTGGTGGCTTGGGGCTTTGATTTGATGTTTAGAGGGGGGGGGGTGCTTGGGTATTTATATAGGTGAGGGGAGAGTTTGCTTGGGGTAGGGGGCAAGAAATAGAGGAGGAAAAAGAGTAGGAGAGGGAGATTGGAAAAAAGGCAATCGGAGTCCAACTAGGACTCCTAGGCGGCGGCGGCCTTGGCGCCTGCCTGCGCCAGGCGCGCGGCGCGGTGGGGAGGGGCTTGGCCCGGCCGGCTGCTGGCTTGGGCCATTGGCCCAGGCGCGCTGAATTTTTTTTAAATCGGTTTCACGCGTAGAAAAACAAAAGAAAAGAGAACTAAACGAACTCCAAAACGTCTAAAGTAAATTTTCCCCGACTCCTAAAAATGAGTCGAACAAAATGAACTTTTCTCTGGGCCTAAAATGCAAATTTTGAGAACGCGCATTTTTCCCTATCCAAATAGAAGGCAAATACACTCCGACAAAACCAATGATCCTTTCTTCAAAATTTGAGAAGACTCAAATATGAAAATGAAGAAATCTCCAACTCTCTCCGAGGGTCCTTGAGTTGCGTGAAATTTCTAGGATCGACAAAATGCAAGAAAATATGATATGCATGATGATCTAGTGTATAACATTCCAAATTGAAAATTTGGGATGTTACAAACCTACCCCCCTTAAGATGAATCTCGCCCTCGAGATTCGGGTTGGCTAGAAAATAGGTGAGGGTGGTCCTTGAGCAAATCTTCTTCTGTCTCCCAGGTGGCTTCATCCTCTGAGTGGTGGTTCCACTAAACTTTGCAAAAGTTGATAACCTTGCTGCGGGTAACTGTGCTGGCAAAATCGAGAATCTTGACTGGTTTCTCTTCATACGTTAAGTCATCTTTCAACTGAATCGCTTCAAGCGGCACTGTATCTCTTAGCGGTACCTCCGCCATCTCGGCGTGACATTTCTTCAGCTGAGAAACATGGAATACATCATGAACTCCTGAGAGTCCCTCTGGTAATTCCAACTTATACGCGACTTCTCCCATACGTTGCAAGATCTTATATGGTCCAACAAAACGCGGTGCTAATTTTCCCTTAACTCCAAAGCGCTTAACTCCTCGAAGTGGGGATACTCGGAGATACACCCTGTCTCCGGTTTTGTAAACTGTCTCCTTGCGTTTAGCATCTGCGTAGCTCTTCTGCCTGGACTGGGCTACCTTGAGCCTATCGTGAATCAACTCAACTTTCCGTTCAGACTCCTTAATCAAATCTGGTCCAAAGAACTGACGGTCTCCAACTTCGTCCCATGACAACGGTGTCCTGCACCTCCTTCCGTACAAAGCTTCGAAAGGTGCCATCTTCAAACTGGTTAGGTAACTGTTGTTATACGAAAACTCCGCATACGGCAAGTTATCGTCCCAACTAGATCCATAATCTAGTGCACAAGCTCTCAGAATATCTTCCAAAATCTGATTGACTCTCTCGGTCTGTCCATCTGTCTGCGGATGAAAAGCGGTGCTGAACTCTAGCCTGGTTCCTAAAGTCTCATGCAATTGATTCCAAAACTTTGAGGTAAATTGGGTTCCTCTATCTGATACAATACTCCTCGGAACTCCATGCAAACAAATGATCCTAGTCATGTATATCTTTACCAACTTAGCACTGGTGTAAGTGGTCTTGACTGGAATGAAATGTGCTACCTTCGTCAAACGATCAACTACTACCCATATCGAGTCATATCCTACTTTCGTCCTGGGTAGTCCTGTGATAAAATCCATGCCTATCTTATCCCACTTCCATTCGGGTATCGGCAATGGTTGTAACAATCCAGCTGGCTTCTGATGTTCTGCCTTTACTCTATGACATACGTCACAAACTGCTACATATGCTGCAATATCCTTCTTCATTCTGGTCCACCAGAATGTCTCCTTCAAATCCAAATACATTTTGGTATTTCCTGGGTGAATCGAATATGGTGAATCGTGTGCCTCTTGTAGAATCAACTTCCTGATCTCCGGGTCATTTGGCACATAAACACGGTCCTCAAACCATAGGGTATCATGCTCATCCTCACGAAATCCCTTTGCTTTTCCTTTGCTTAGTTTCTCCTTTATAGCAGCAATCTCCTTGTCAGATTTCCGAGCTTCTCTGATTTTATCCATCAATGTTGGTTGAATCTCCAATGCTGCCACATAGCCTTTCGGAACTATCTCTAAACTTAGTTCATGAAGGTTTTCTGCTAACTCCTTGGGTATTTCTCCCGTTATGAACGTATTGACATGGCTCTTACGGCTCAATGTGTCTGCTACTACATTAGCTTTACCGGGATGGTAATGCAATCTCATATCATAATCCTTGATGAGCTCCAACCATCTCCTTTGTCTGAGATTCAACTCCTTCTGCGTGAAAATGTACTTCAAACTCTTGTGATTCGTGTACACCTCACAATGATTTCCAATGAGGAAATGTCTCCATGTCTTCAATGCATGCACTACGGCTGCTAACTCCAAATCATGTGTGGCGTAATTCAACTCATGAGGCTTCAGTTGTCGTGAAGAATACGAAACAACTCTCCCTTCCTACATAAGCACTGCTCCAAGTCCTCGACGTGAAGCATCACAATACACCTCATAATCCTTGGTCTGATCTGGCAAAATCAATACCGGTGAGGTAACCAAACGTTTCTTCAACTCCTGGAAACTAGCCTCACACTCCTCAGTCCAATTGAATTTGGTATCCTTCTTCAACAACTCCGTCATAGGCTTTGCAATCTTTGAAAAGTTCTCAATGAATCTCCGGTAGTATCCTGCGAGTCCAAGAAAACTCCGGATCTCTCCAACTGTCGTTGGTGCTTCCCATTCGGTTACGGTCTCAACCTTTGCGGGGTCAACTGCTATCCCTTCTCCGGATATAACGTGTCCGAGGAATCCAACTTCCTTCAACCAAAACTCACATTTGCTAAACTTGGCATATAACTAATGTTCCCTTAGCTTCTCCAATACCAAACGCAAATGTTCCTTATGCTCTTCTTCATTCATCGAATAAACCAGGATATCATCAATGAACACTACGACGAACTTATCCAAAAACTCCATAAATACCTTGTTCATCAGGTTCATAAACTAGGCAGGCGCGTTCGCGTACAACCCATATCTCATGGTGAATGTTGTCTTAGGTATGTCATGCTCTCGAATCTTCAACTGGTGGTACCCTGATCGCAAATCGATCTTGGAAAACACTTTAGCTCATTGCAAACGATCAAACAGATCATTTATCATTGGCAGTGGGTACTTGTTCTTGATGGTTACTTCATTCAATCCTCGATAATCAACAACCATCCTTAATGATCCATCCTTCTTCTCCACTAGAAGTACGGGTGATCCCCAAGGCGAAGAACTTGGGCGTATGTAACCTTTCTCGAGTAACTCCTTAATCTGATTCTTAATTTCTACCAAATCTTTTGCTGGCATCCTATACGGTCTCTTTGATATTGGTCTAGTGCCTGGCAATAACTCAATCAAAAACTCAATGTCTCTATCCGGTGGCATGCCTGGCACCTCTTCTGGAAATACATCAGGAAAATCCTTTACCACTGGTACTTCTTCCTGCACTACTCCTGTTAGGCAGTTTACTTGTGTCCTATTTGGCACATGCCGGGATACATACTTGATCCTTCTTCCTTCTGGTGTGGTAAGCAAAATTGACTTACTAGCACACTCAATATTCCCTTCATACTTTGATAACCAATCCATGCCTAATATCACATCCAATCCTTGAGATTCCAATACTATTAGGTCCGAGGGAAAAACATAGTTACCAATCCTTAATGGTAACCGATCACACCATCGTCTAGCCATAAACTCCGCTTCTGGTGAGCTTACTAACATGGGTGACCTAAGGGCTTGGGTTGGCAGGTTATATTTATCCACAAATCCCCTTGATATGTATGAATGCGATGCACCAGTATCGAAAAGAACGAGTGCGGTAAATGACTTAACCAAAAACTTACCGATCACTGCATCAGGCTGATCTTCAACCTCCTCCACGCTAACGTGGTTCACCTGTCCCCTATTGAAAGGGTTTGGCTTATTCCCTGAGCTTCCATTGCCATTTCCATTCTGGCCTTCAGGACATTCATTTGCATAATGTCCGGTCTTGGAACACTTGAAACAGGTGACTTGACTCAGATCTCTCTTGGTTGGGGTTGATGGGGTGGTCCGGTTCTGGCTGTTGCTTCCTCCATTCCCATTTCCATTCTTGTGGCCATTGTGGTTGTGCGAACTACGTCCTCCATGGGTATGCTGAAACTGAAATCCCGATTTAGGGGTAAAACGGGGCTTCTGCTGGGCTCCAGAGTTATACTTCCCCTGTCCATACTTCCTCTTGCGGGTCTCAATCTGCTGTTGCTTCCCTTCAGTCATGATGGCACGATCTACCAACTCCTGGTAGTTGTTGAAACTTCCTACCATCAATTGCATGCTTAACTCATCATTCAATCCTTCCAGAAACTTCTCCTGCTTGGTTGCATCCGTAGCAACGTCATCTGGGGCATAACGTGCTAGCTTGCTGAAGTCGTCAACGTACTGGCCAACTGTCCTTCCTCCTTGGCGTAAGTTGCGAAACTCACGCTTCTTCATGGCCATAGCTCCTGCTGAAACATGTGCAGTGCGGAAAGCTTGCTGGAACTGATCCCATGTGACAGTGTCAACTGGGAAAGTGGCTGTGAAATTCTCCCACCATGCTGCCGCGGGTCCTTCTAACTGATGTGCGGCAAACTTCACTTTCTCACCATCTGTGCATCCTGTAGTGGTCAACTCCCTTCCTATCTTGCGGAGCCAATCGTCTGCTACTATCGGCTCGGTGCTACTAGAAAACACCGGCGGATTTAGCCTAAGGAAACGGGCTAAGTGGTCAATAGGTGGTGGTGGTAGTGGTGGGTTGTTGTTGTTGTTCTGCTGATTCTGAACTAACATCTGCATCAATTGATTCTGCTGCTGAATCAACTGAGTGAGCTCCGGCGGAAATCCATTGTCACGTCTAGAAGGCATCTGAGGGTTTAGAAAAGTGGAGATATAAGAATAGAATGAGGTCTAAAGAGAAAACACTACCCCAATGCACATGAGCAAATTCACACAAAATCACTTCATTCAATCAAACAAGGGCATACAATCGATCTAGCTATCGCGAAAGTGCTTGAACTATAGTGTTTACATGGGGGGAATACTACTAATATTTGGTGGTCATCTAGAAATTTGAACCGGTGGAAGACTCCATGATGTCCGCTCCAGCTTCGTCTTCAAATTCGGGTTCACTTGGATCCGAATCGGTGTCGTCGATGATGATGTAATTATTCGGACATGCGATGTACTCGTCTTCCTCCTTGGATGCTAACTTCCTCTTGAGTTCTTCAATCTCCTGCTTAAGATCGACGTTGTGCCTTGCTAGAGCTACGATCTCGTCCATGTAGTCCTTGCGTGTAGCCTTCAGTTCTCCTTCTAGCTCGATGATCCTTGTTTTTGCATTCTTCAACTCTATCATATCGTTGCACATCTGGTTCTCGTGGCGTCGAATGTGTTGGTTTAACTCCTGGATAAAAGCTGCAATGGATCTATCCTTCTTGGTGATGATTAACTCCCATTATTCATCTCGGCGTCCGCAAATCTGGTAGATAGTGTCCTTGAGGTCTTCTTGATAAACTTCTCCAATGCGTCCTATGGTGATATGGGCTGCCATGCTCCTTCCTAGACTCCAAGTTGGTGCATTGAAAACACTATCTATGGGCTTCGTGATTGGCGCGAATGTCCTTCCCGGAACGTGAGCTTGAATCTTCCAGCGTTCCTCTTTAGGCAAAGTGGCGTTGAAGGTTCCCGTGAAGCTTGGTAATCCAATGTTTAGGTACTTGGTGACTTCCTTCAAGTGAAATCCAAAAGGTGCGCCTTCATCCGGTTGAGCGTACTTAATCTTCGCGTCCTTCATCCTAAAGAGTAGAAAAGATGAGGAGTTAGAAAACGAGGAGAGAATAGTGATCTATGGCTTTAACTTAGTGGTCGTGTCCTATAGTCAGCGTGTGCTCTGATACCATCTCTGTAGCGACCCGACCCGAATGGATCAAGTCTACTGTGCTCCGGTGTCATCCCTAGATCAGTAATGCTGACACCACACAGTACTTCGAAGGATTTATAGCAGAGTAGCAATCACACACTTAATACATTGATGTCTCAAAAGAGAACTTATTACAATAATATGGCTTAAGGCCATCTAATAACGATAACAGCAGAAGACTCGGAAGATAAATGGGTCCATCAACTCCAACGGCATCACTGAGTATAGAACCACGACCTAAAAGCACCTCAATCGTCGTCTGAAAAGTCTGCAACATTAACGTTGCAGCCCGAAACGGGTCAGCACATGGAATATGCTGGCAAAGTAACACATGGAGAATGATGGAATGAAACAGCTATACTATATGCATATTTGGCTCGTGGAAAGCTCTATGGTTACTGTTTTGCGTAAAGCCAATTTTTCCCTACTGCAAAGGAATAAATTTATTTAACTATCATGGTGGTTGTTAAACATTGAGAATGGTTGACAGCATTCTCAATCCCAATTAAAAATAGTCATTAAAACCCAACAATATTAATTAGAAGTAACATGTTGAGATTCACATGATATTCAAATACTAGATACTCAAGATTGTCCATAACCGGGGACACGCTAATCATGATTAGTTTATTACACTCTGCAGAGGTTTGCACACTTTCCCCCACAAGACTCGATCGCCTCCGTTGGATTTCTCGCACTACATGGTGTTTGAGAAACGGATGACCGAGACATAGTCTTTCAGAAGCGCTAGCACCTTACGATGGAGTAGACCGTACCACCTACATCCCCTACATTTGCTAGTCTACCCCTATAAGAGTTCGCACGACTTAGTCAACTATGCCAGAGCCCATATTGGCTTGTGGCTGCACACGTAAGTATTTAGTATGAAAGATCTTATGATCCCTTTGAGCCTGGGTGGCGGTCCAAAATAAAACAGGCAAGTCCTGATAGACATCAGGTGCCTCAATCCACCCAGATGTGTGTTTAAGTTGCCACCTTAGATAAACCATTAAAATTATCGATCTCACATCTGTCATGGATATCACTCACCCAATCCACGTCTACTAGCATAGCATGTCATAATAAGCAAACGTAGAAGTAACTCCCAAGGGTTTCATAATAAACAGGTAATAGGTACTACCTCATCTACTTCCCATCCCACAATTTAATTAGATCCTAATCATGCAATGTGTGAGGATGGATCTAATGCAATAAAACTGGGTTGTAGAAAAGGTATGATCAAAGTGTTACTTGCCTTGCTGATGATCCGCGAGTCCTAGAGATTCGAAGTAACAAGCGGCGCAATCCGGGTAATCTATCGCAGACAAACAACAAGCATACAATAAGTACTCATTTAATGCGCAGGTAAAACTCGAACAAGAGATCGAACCAGATAGTTCAACTTAAGAACTCCAGTTGCCAAGAAAGAACAAACCGAACAAAACAACGGAAAACAAACGACGGAAGAAAACAACTCGGTTCTAGCAAGTTGAAACTAAGTCAAATTTTACCGTAGTAAAAACTTGTTTAAGTTGATTATCGGAACGGCGGTTTCGAAACGAAACTCCAGGCGCTTGAATCACCTGATTCCGATAAACGAGCGAGAAGATAAACTAGAACGAAGATCGGGTCTGAGATCGCGATCGCGGAATAAATCCGACGAAAGAAAAAGAAGAACGGTTGAACAAACGGACGTTCGTTAACCTAGAAGAATCCGGTGATCACGTTCGTTAGGACGAACGGTCCGGCAAACGGTCTCTAGGCAACTAAATCAGAAAGGAAAATGAATCCGATCTAGGGTTTCGGAAAAGAAAACCGAATGAAAAACCGATCTAGAAAACCGGAACAGTTTAGAGAAGAAACAGAACGATTTAGAAGAAAACCGATCCGTGGAAAAGAAAGAGATACGGCGCGGTACCTCCGGCGAACGGGGCTCCAGCGGCGGCGAGCAAGGGCGGTGGTGGTGGGGCACTAGGGCGGCGGCGGCGTTGCTAGGCGGCAGCGGTGACGCAGGGCAAGGGCGGCGGCGGGGCACTAGGGCGGCGGCGGCGGTGAGGGCGCGGTGGTGGCTTGGGGCTTTGATTTGATGTTTAGAGGGGGGGGGGGTGCTTGGGTATTTATATAGGTGAGGGGAGAGTTTGCTTGGGGTAGGGGGCAAGAAATAGAGGAGGAAAAAGAGTAGGAGAGGAGATTGGAAAAAAGGCAATCGGAGTCCAACTAGGACTCCTAGGCGGCGGCGGCCTTGGCGCCTGCCTGCGCCAGGCGCGCGGCACGGTGGGGAGGGGCTTGGCCCGGCCGGCTGCTGGCTTGGGCCTTTGGCCCAGGCGCGCTGAATTTTTTTAAATCGGTTTCACGCGCAGAAAAACAAAAGAAAAGAGAACTAAACGAACTCCAAAACTTCTAAACTAAAATTTCCCCGACTCCTAAAAATGAGTCGAACAAAATGAACTTTTCTTTGGGCCTAAAATGCAAATTTTGAAAACGCGCATTTTTCCCTATCCAAATAGAAGGCAAATACACTTCGACAAAACCAATGATCCTTTCTTCAAAATTTGAGAAGACTCAAATATGAAAATGACGAAATCTCCAACTCTCTCCGAGGGTCCTTGAGTTGCGTGAAATTTCTAGGATCGAGAAAATGCAAGAAAATATGATATGCATGATGGTCTAGTGTATAACATTCCAAATTGAAAATTTGGGATGTTACAGCCCGGAGATCCACCGACGTACTTCTTCCTCCTATATATACCCATATACCCTAAAAAATTCGAGGAACACAATAGATCGGGAGTTTCGCCGCCAGAAGCCTCCATAGCCACCGAAAACCAATCTAGACCCGTTCCGGCACCCTGTCGGAGGGGCAATCCCTCTCCGGTGGCCATCTTCATCATCCCGACACTCTACATGACGAGGAGCGAGTAGTTCTCCCTCGGGGCTGAGGGTATGTACCTGTAGCTATGTGTTTGATCTCTCTCTCTCTCTCTCTCTCTCTCGTGTTCTTGAGGTGGTACGATCTTGATGTATCGCGACCTTTGCTATTATAGTTGGATGTTATGATGTTTCTCCCCCTCTATTCTCTTGTAATGGATTGAGTTTTCCCTTTGAAGTTATCTTATCGGATTGAGTCATTAAGGATTTGAGAACACTTGATGTATGTCTTGCGTGGGATACCCGTGGTGACAATGGGGTATTCTATTGATCCACTTGATGTATGTTTTGGTGATCAACTTGCGGGTTCCGCCCATGAACCTATGCATAGGGGTTGGCACACGTTTTCGTCTTGACTCTCAAGTAGAAGCTTTGGGGCACTCTTTGAAATTCTTTGTGTTGGTTGAATAGATGAACATGAGATTGTATGATGCATATCGTATAATCATACCCACAGATACTTGAGGTGACATTGGAGTATCTAGGTGACGTTAGGGTTTTGGTTGATTTGTGTTTTAAGGTGTTATTCTAGTACGAACTCTATGATAGATTGAACGGAAAGAATAGCTTCATGTTATTTTACTACGGACTCTTGAATAGATCGATTAGAAATGATAACTTTGAGGTGCTTTCGAACCCTACCATAATCTCTTCGTTTGTTCTCCGCTATTAGTGACTTTGGAGTGACTCTTTGTTGCATGTTGAGGGAAAGTTATATGATCCAATTATGTTATTATTGTTGAGAGAACTTGCACTAGTGAAAGTATGAACCCTAGGCCTTGTTTCCTAGCATTGCAATACCGTTTGTGCTCACTTTTATCATTAGTTACCTTGCTGTTTTTATATTTCCAGATTACAAAAACCTTTTATCTACCATCCATATACCACTTGTATCACCATCTCTTTGCCGAACTAGTGCACCTATACAATTTACCATTGTATTGGGTGTGTTGGGGACACAAGAGACTCTTTGTTATTTGGTTGCAGGGTTGCTTGAGAGAGACCATCTTCATCCTACGCCTCCTATGGGTTGATAAACCTTAGGTCATCCACTTGATGGAAATTTGCTACTGTCCTACAAACCTCTATACTTGGAGGCCCAACAACGTCTACAAGAAGAAGGTTGTAGTACACATCAAGCTCTTTTCTGGCGCCGTTGCTGGGGAGGTTAGCGCTGGAAGGTATATCTTTAGATCTTGCAATCGAATCTTTTTGTTTCTTGTTTTAGCACTAGTTTCGTTTATAAAAGGAAACTAAAAAATGGAATTAAGAGTACCTCATATGCTTCATCTTTTTAATATCTATCATGAAAATAAGGGTTCCTATAATTGTGCTCAAGTGCTAGAAGGAGAATGCATTAGAATGTTTGGCACTAAATATTTGAATGATGAGCATGATTGCAATGTTGTTAGTATGAATTCCTTGAATATCCATGATGCTAATGATATGCAAATCCACAAGCTTGGGGAAGCTATGTTTGATGAAAATGATATTTTTGTCCCCCATGTTTTGATGAGAAAATTTATTGTGATGAAAGCATGCCTCCTATTTATGATGATTATATTGATGAAAGTGGTTTCGGAGAGGCCATGACTTTATTTAGTGATGATTCCACTATTCCAGAAGAGGTTCCAATTGATTATGAGAACAAAGTTGCTATCTATGATGATTATTGTGATGACTTGTATGCTATATAGAATAATGATAACCATGAAACTTGTCATCATTATTTTAGTTTTCAATTGGATTATGCCTCACATGATAATTATTTTGTTGAGTTTACTCCCACTATTATTCATGAGAAGAATTTTGCTTGTGTGGAGAGTAATAAAATTTCTATGCTTGTAGATCATGAAAAGAATGATTTAGGTGCTGGTTATATTGTTGAATTCATTCATGATGCTACTGAAAATTATTATGAGGGAGGAATATATACTTGTAGGAATTGCAATAATACCAAGTTTCCTCCCTATGTGCTTAAAGTTTCAAAGTTATGCTTGTTTTGCCTTCCTATGCTAGTTGATTATCGTCCCCATAAATTGTTTGCTCATAAAATCCCTATGCATAGGAGGTGGGTTAGACTTAAATGTGCTAGTCATATTCTTCATGATGCTCTCTTTATGTTTCAATTCTTATCTTTTATGTGAGCATCATTGAAATCATCATGCCTAACTAGGGGCGTCAAACGATAGCGCTTATTGGGAGGCAACCCAACTTTATTTTTGTTTCTTGCTTTTTGCTCCTGTTTAGTGATAAATAATTTATCTAGCCTTTGTTATGATTGACTTTTTATTTTTTAATTAGTGTTTGTGCCAAGTAGAACCGTTGGGAAGACTTGGGGAAAGTCTTGTTGATCTTGCTGTAAAAAACAGAAACTTTAGCGCTCACAAGAATTGCTGCCATTTTTTATTGGAGAGTGCTATTTAGTTAATTATTTTTGAAGATAATTAATAGATAAATTCCTCACGACCAGAAATTTATTTTAGAATTTTTGGGATTCCAGAGGTTTGTATTAGTTACAGATTACTACAGACTGTTCTGTTTTTGACAGATTCTGTTTTTCATGTGTTGTTTGCTTATTTTAATGAATCTATGGCTAGTAAAAGAGTTTATAAACCATAGAGAAGTTGGAATAAAGTAGGTTTAACACAAATATAAATAAATAATGAGTTCATTGCAGTAACTTGAAGTGGTGTTTTGTTTTCTTTCGCTAACAGAGCTTACTAGTTTTCTGTTAAGTTTTGTGTTATGAAGTTTTCAAGTTTTGGGTAAAGATTCGATGGATTATGGAATAAGGAGTGGAAACAGACTAAGCTTGGGTATTACCAAGGCACCCCAAGGAAATATTCAAGTACAACCAAGAGCCTAAGCTTGGGGATGCCCCAGAAGGCATCCCCTCTTTCGTCTTCGTTCATCGGTAACTTTACTTGGAGCTATATTTTTATTCACCACATGATATATGTTTTGCTTGGAGCGTCAATTTATTTTGTTAGGATTTGCTTGCTGTTATTTAGAACAATTTTTTGCATCTTTTGTTTCAATAAAAGTGGCATTGATAGCTTTTACTATGCCTATTTTATAAGTCCACATGTTGCTGTTTGAAAACAGAAAGTTTACCGCTGTTGCAAAAATTCCCTAGAAAAGTAAGAATGTGATAAAATGTTGAAACCTTTTGCATAATAATATATGATAAATTTACTACAGTGGGAATTTTATTTCATAATTTTTTGAGGTAGGGAAGTATGGATCTTGCCACACTCTTTACAGACTGTCCTGTTTAGGCAGATTGCTGTTATGTTTGCATTGTTTGCATATGTTTGCTTCTTTAATGATTCTATTTGAGGATAGAACTATGAAATATGCAGAGGCATTTAGTATGCAATGTTGAATAATGATTTTAGTGATTTTCTACATTAGAGTATGATAAGGTTTTTGCATTGGTTTATACTAACTTATCTCACGAGTCCTTGTTGAGTTTTGTGTGGATGAAGCTTTTGAGATTTAGGGAGACCGTGATATGAGAGGAATTAAGGAGACACAAAATATAAAGCTTGGGGATGCCCAAGGCATCCCAAGATAATATTTCAAGAAGTCTCAAGAGTCTAAGCTTGGGGATGCCCCGGTTGGCATCCCACCTTTCTTCTTCAACAACTATCGGTTCGTTTCGGTTGATCCTAAGTTTTTGCTTCTTCACATGATGTTTGCCATTCTTAGAATGTCATTTTAATTTGTTTTGATTGCTGTTTGAATAAAATATCAAGATCTGAAATTATTAAATGGGAGAGTCTTCACATAATTGCATAATTATTCAACTACTCATTGATCTTCACTTATATCTTTTGGAGTAGTTTATCATTTGCTCTAGTGCTTCACTTATATCTTTTAGAGAACGGTGGTGGTTTTATTCTATAGGAATAATTGATCTCTCATGCTTCACTTATATTATTTCGAGATTCCTTTAGAACAGCATGGTATTTTGCTTTGGTTATGATACTAGCCCTAATATGATGGGCATCCAAGATGGGTATAATAAAAAAATTCATATAGAGTGCATTGAATACTATGAGAAGTTTGGTACTTGATGATTGTCTTGAGATATGAGGATGGTAATATTAGAGTCATGCTAGTGAGTAGTTGTTAATTTGAGAAATACTTGTGTTAAAGTTTGTGATTCCCGTAAGCATGCGCGTATGGTGAACCGTTATGTGATGAAGTCGGAGCAGGGTTTATTTATTGATTGTCTTCCTTATGAGTGGCGGTCGGGGACGAGCGATGGTCTTTTCCTACCAATCTATCCCCTAGGAGCATGCGCGTAATACTTTGTTTTGATAACTAATAGATTTTTGCAATAAGTATGTGAGTTCTCTATGACTAATGTTGAGTCCATGGATTATACGCACTCTCACCCTTCCACCATTGCTAGCCTCTCTAGTATCGCGCAACTTTCGCCGGTACCTTAAAACCACCATATAGCTTCCTCAAAACAGCCACCATACCTACCTATCATGGCATTTCCATAGCCATTCCGAGATATATTGCCATGCAACTTACCACCGTTTGATTTATTATGACACGCTCCATCATTGTCATATTGCTTTGCATGATCATGTAGTTGACATCGTATTTGTGGCAAAGCCACCGTTCATAATTCTTCCATACATGTCACTCTTGATTCATTTCACATCGCGGTACACCGCCTAAGGCATTCATATAGAGTCATATTTTGTTCTAAGTATTGAGTTGTAATTGTTGAGTTGTAAGTAAATAAAAGTGTGATGATCATTATTTTTAGAGCATTGTCCTAAGTGAGGAAAGGATGATGGAGACTATGATTCCCCCACAAGTCGGGATGAGACTCCAGACTAAAAAAAGAGGCCATAAAAAAGAGAGAAAATGCCCAAATAAAAAAATGAGAGAAAAAGAGAGAAGGGACAATGCTACTATCCTTTTACCACACTTGTGCTTCAAAGTAGCACCATGATCTTCATGATAGAGAGTCTCCTATGATATCACTTTCATATACTAGTGGGAATTTTTCATTATAGAACTTGGCTTGTATATTCCAATGATGGGCTTCCTCAAAATGCCCTAGGTCTTCGTGAGCAAGCGAGTTGGATGCACACCCACTTAGTTCCTTTTGTTGAGCTTTCATATACTTATAGCTCTAGTGCATCCGTTGCATGGAAATCTCTACTCACTCACATTGATATCTATTGATGGGCATCTCCATAGCCCATTGATACGCCTAGTTGATGTGAGATTATCTTCCCCTTTTTGTCTTCTCCACAACCACCATTCTATTCCACCTATAGTGCTATATCCATGGCTCACGCTCACGTATTGAGTGAAGATTGAAAATTTTTGAGAACATCAAAAGTATGAAACAATTGCTTGGATTTTCATCGGGGTTGTGCATGATTTAAATATTTTGTGTGGTGAAGATAGAGCATAGCCAGACTATATGATTTTGTAGGGATAGCTTTCTTTGGCCATGTTATTTTGAGAAGACATGATTGCTTTGTTAGTATGCTTGAAGAATTACTATTTTTATGTCAATATTACACTTTTGTCTTGAATCTTATGGATCTGAACATTCATGCCACAATAAAGAGAATTACTTAGAGAAATATGTTTGGTAGCATTCCACATCAAAAATTCTGTTTTTATCATTTACATACTCGAGGACGAGCAGGAATTAAGCTTGGGGATGTTGATACGTCTCCAACGTATCTATAATTTTTGATTGTTCCATGTTATTATATTATCAATGTTGGATTCTTTATATGCATTCATATGCTATTTTATATGATTTTTGGGACTAACCTATTAACCTAGATCCCAGTGCCAGTTTATGTTTTTCCTTGTTTTAGAGTATCGCAGAAAAGGAAAATCAAACGGAGTCCAATTGACCTGAAACTTCAGGGAACTTATTTTTGGACCAGAAGAAGCCCACAGAGTATCGGAGATGGACCAGGAGAGTCCCGGGCTGCCCGCAAGGGTGGGGGCGCGCCCACCGCACAATAGATCGGGAGTTCCGCCGCCAGAAGCCTCCGTAGCCATCGAAAACCAATCTAGACCCGTTCCGGCATCCTGCCGGAGGGGGAATCCCTCTCCGGTGGCCATCTTAATCATCCTGGCACTCTGCATGACGAGTAGGGAGTAGTTCACCATCGGGGCTGAGGGTATGTACCAGTAGCTATGTGTTTGATCTCTCTCTCCTTTTCTTGAGGTGGTACGATCTTGATGTATCGCTAGCTTTGCTATTATAGTTGGATGTTATGATGTTTCTCCCCCACTAATATCTTGTAATGGATTGAGTTTTCCCTTTGCAGTTATCTTATTAGATTGAGTCTTTAAGGATTTGAGAACACTTGATTTATGTCTTGCGTGGGATACCCGTGGTGACAATGGGGTATTCTATTGATCCACTTGATGTATGTTTTGGTGATCTACTTGCGGGTTCCACCCATGAACCTATGCATAGGGGTTGGCCCATTTTTTCGTCTTGACTCTCCAGTAGAAACTTTGGGGCACTCTTTGAAGATCTTTGTGTTGGTTGAATAGATGAATATGAGATTGTGTGATGCATATCATATAATCATACCCACGGATACTTGAGGTGACATTGGAGTATCTAGGTGACATTAGGGTTTTGGTTGATTTGTGTCTTAAGGTGTTATTCTAGTACGAACTCTATGATAGATTGAACGGAAAGAATAGCTTCATGTTATTTTACTACGGACTCTTGAATAGATCGATCAGAAAGGATAACTTTGAGGTGGTTTCATACCCTACCATAATCTCTTCGTTTGTTCTCCGCTATTAGTGACTTTGGAGTGACTCTTTGTTGCATGTTGAGGGAAAGTTATATGATCCAATTATGTTATTATTGTTGAGAGAACTTGCACTAGTGAAAGTATGAACCCTAGGCCGCATTGCAATACCGTTTGTGCTCACTTTTATCATTAGTTACCTTTCTGTTTTTATATTTTCAGATTACAAAAACCTTTATCTACCATCCATATACCACTTGTGTCACCATCTCTTCGCCGAACTAGTGCACCTATACAATTTACCATTGTATTGGGTGTGTTGGGGACACAAGAGACTCTTTGTTATTTGGTTGCAGGGTTGCTTGAGAGAGACCATCTTCATCCTACGCCTCCTACAGATTGATAAACCTTAGGTCATCCACTTGAGGGAAATTTGCTACTGTCCTACAAACCTCTGTACTTGGAGGCCCAACAACGTCTACAAGAAGAAGGTTGTGTACTAGACATCAGGCCCCACCGATTTTATCTATCCGGCGCCACCGAGTTCACTTGACATAGCCACTGCTAGAAACCCTAATTAGTTCAGTCTCATCGATGGGATCTCGGTCTCATCGAGATGGGCTTGCAAACTCTTTGTTACCTGTTGTGATTATTTCGGTCCCACCGAGATAAGCAATCGGTCCCACCGAGTTTGCGTGACCAACTCTCTATTTTGCCCATTACCAAAATTGGTCCCACCGAGGCTTTGTAATCGGTCAAACCGAGTTGAGGTTTTACTCTAACCCTAGCACATCGGTCCCACCGAGTTGATCATATCGGTCCCACCGATAATCCGAACGTTCGCATTTTGAACTAACTCGGTCTGACCAAGTTTCATGATTCAGTCCCATCGAGTTTGGTAAATTGTGTGTAATGGTTATATTTTATGTGGAGGCTATTTATACCCCTCCACACTCTTCATTCATGGAGAGAGCCATCAGAGCATGCCTACACTTCTGGCATACATTTTCTGAAACAGAACCACCTACTCATGTGTTATGACCAAGATATTCCATTCCAACCACAAGAATCTTGTTATTTAGCCTTCCCCAAGTTGCTTTCCACTCAAATCATCTTTCCACCAAATCCAAATCTGCGAGAGAGAGAGTTGAGTGTTGGGGAGACTATCATTTGAAGCACGAGAGCAAGGATTTCATCATCAATACACCATCTATTACCTTTTGGAGAGTGGTGTCTCCTAGATTGGTTAGGTTTCACTTGGGAGCCTCCATCAAGATTGTGGAGTTGAACCAAGGAGTTTGTACGGGCAAGGAGATCGCCTACTTTGTGAAGATCTACCCTAGTGAGGCAAGTCCTTCGTGGGCGATGGCCATGGTGGGATAGACACGGTTGCTTCTTCATGGACCCTTTGTGGGTGGATCCTTCCATGGACTCGCGCAACCCTTACCCTTCGTGGGTTGAAGTCTCCGTCAATGTGGATGTACAATAGCACCACCTATTGGAACCACGCCAAAAAATTTTGTGTCTCCAATTCCGTTTGCATAATCCAATCCCATCCCTTTACTTTCTTGCAACTTGCATGCTTTACTTTCCGCTGCTCATATACTCTTGCCATGCTTGCTTGAAATGTATTGTGAATGGTTAAACTTGTGCTAAAACTCCAACTTAACTTGAAGAAATTAAAAACTGCTACTTTTCTTTGTTGAGGGTCTAATCACCCGCCCTCTAGACTCCTCTTCTCGATCCTTTCAATTGGTATCAGAGCATTGGTCCCCATTGCTTTGGTTTAAACAGCTTTGGAGGAAGATGGGTGAGTCTACGTTGGCGAGTCTTAGACGTAGAGTGCCTATACTTGATGGAGAGGTCTTTCATGAGTGAAAAATGAGATGCTGGAGATTTTCAATGAATATCACTTGAACAAGTACAGTACTACCCCTTGTGCACGTCTTGTTGACCCCATGCATCCTACCCTTGATGAGTCTATTGACATGATCCGTAGTCTTAGAACCATCATTTTAATCACTAGAGGATTACCTAGAAACTTGCTTGCTAGCTTGCCTGCTCTTGATTGTGCCTATACTATATGGAGATTTCTTGAGGAACGATTTCCAAATTATTCCTTGCAAAACTTAGATGAAATTCTTCATAAGTCTATTGCTTTGAGTAAGATGAGTTCCAATCATCCTAAATTTGGTGATTGTCTATTTGAGCTTACTAATCTTATGCGTGCCAAAGGATATGTTAGAATCATTAGCAATATCATCTCCGGAGCTATTAGAATTCATAAAGATGACCATTGTAATGACCATTTATCTAATGAATTACCCTCTCTAGGAATTGATCAATCACGAGACGATGTTGAACATTGATACTATGATGAGTATGATGATAGTGAATTTGATCTCAATGAGTCTATGAGACACTTTGGTCTTAGGGCTAATCTTCGTGGCTACATGGATGGAGGAAAGGAATGGGTTCTTGATAGTGGATGTACCAATCACATGACCAGAGACAAGGATATGTTTCGTGAGCTTGCTAAAAACGATGGCCCTCGAAAGTATGTAATTTTTGGTGACAACTCAAAGGGTAAGGTGGTTGGCCTTGGTAAGGTGGCCATCTCACATGATAGCTCCATACAAAATGTCATGCTCATTGAATCTCTTGGCTATAATTTACTTTCTGTATCTAGACTTGCGGACTTTGGTTTGAATGTCCTATTTACTAAAGTAGATTGCCAAGTGTTTCGTAGAGATAATCATTGTAACATCCCAAATTTTCAATTTGGAATGTTATACATTAGATCATCATGCATATCATATTTTATTTTGCTTTTGGTTTTGATCATAGAAAATCCTAAGCAACTCAAGGACCCACGGAGAGAGTTGGGGATTTCGTTATTTACATATTTGAGTTTTCTCAAATTTTGTAAACAGGATCATTTGATTTTATTTATTTTATCGTCAATTATTTCTATTACAAAGATATGAGAGAGGGAATAAAATGACTTTTCCAAAATATAGAAATATTGAGGATTTAATAAAAAAATCAAATAAGTTTTATTTCGGAGTTTTTCGGTATTTTTAATTGAATTTAGGAAAAATACGTGTTTTTCAAAGTTGTATTTTGGGCCCAAATAAATGTTCACTTTATCAGGCTTGATTTTAGAAACCCGGGAAAATTTATTTCATGATTTTTTGGAGTCCATTTAGTATTTCTTTTTATTTTTTTTCGAGCGTAATTATTTAAAAAAAACGAAACCGACTATGGGTCGTGCCCGAGCGGGACTCCGCCCGGGGGCGCCTTTATATAGCGCCGCACCCGAGCCCCCAGCCCACACCAGCCCCGCGCCCGAGGTTCGCCGCCGCCGCCGCCGGAGCAGCATGCCGCCCGAGGTTCGCCGCCGCCTTGACTTTCGTGCCGATTTTTTTAAAAAATATATATATTTTCGTCGGTTTTATTTTTGATTTTTTATTATTATTATTTTAATATTATTTTAATATTATTTTTAGTATTATTTTATTATTTTAATTATTTTCGGATTAGGTTAATTAGCGATTAATCTGTTCATCGTTTTTCTTTTTCGTCGGATTTTCCGCAGTTATTTTCTGATCGCGATTTCTGATCCAATTTTCGTTTTAGTATAACTTTTCGCTCGTTTATCGGAATCAGGCGATTCAAGTGCCTGGAGTTTCGTCTCGAAACCCTCTTTCCGAATAATCAACTTAAACAAGTTTTTGCTACTGTAAAATTTAACTTAGATCCAGATTACTAGAACGAAGTTGATATTTTTCGCCGTTTGATTTCTTTTGCTTCGTTCGATTTGATTATTTTTGCAAACCAGGGTTCTTAAGTTGAACTTTCTGGTTAGATCTTCTATTTGAGTTTTACCTGTGTATTAGATGAGTACTTATTGTATGCTTATTTGTTTGTCTGCGATAGAATACCTGGAGTGCGCCGCCTGTTACTTTGAATCTCTAGGTTTCGCGGATCATCAGCAAGGCAAGTAACACTTTGATCATACCTTTTCTACAACCCAGTTTTATTGCATTAGATCAATCCTCACACATTGCATGATTAGGATCTAATTAAATTGTGGGATGGGAAGTAGATGAGGTAGTACCTATTACCTGTTTATTATCAAACCTTTGGGAGTTATTTCTACGTTTGCTTATTATGCCATGCTATGCTAGTAGACGTGGATTGGGTGAGTGATATCCATGACAGATGTGAGATTGTTAATTAATGGTTTATCTGAGGTGGCAACCTAAACACACATCTGGGTGGATTGAGGCACCTGCGTATTCCAGGACTTGCCTGTTTTTCTTTTGGACCGCCACCCAGGCTCAAAAGGATCATGAGATTATTCATACTAGAAACTTCCGTGTGCAGCCACAAGCCATTATGGGCTCTGGCATAGTTGATTAAGTCGTGCGAACTCTTACAGGGTAGATTAGCAGATGTAGGGGAAAGTAGGTGTACCGGTCTATCCAACGTAAGGTGCTAGCGCTTCTAAAAGACTGTGTCTCGGTCATCCGTTTCTCAAACAGCATGTAGTGCGAGAAATCCAACGGAGCCGATCGAGTCTTGTGGGGAAAAGTGCGCAAACCTCTGCAGAGTTTAATAAACTAATCATGATTAGCCGTGTCCCCGGTTATTGACATCTTGAGTATCTAGTACCTGGATTATCATGTGAATCTCAACATGTTACTCTAAAGTTAATTTTGTTGGGTTTGTTAAATAATGATGCTTAATCGGGATTGAGAATGCTGTCAACCACTCTCAATGTTTAACAACCACCATGATAGTAATTAAATTTATTCTTTTGAAGTAGAGAAAAATTGGCTTTACGCAAAAACTGTAACCATAGAGCTTTCCACCAGCCAAATATACATATAGTATAGCTGTTTCATTCCATTACTCTCTATGTGTTACCTTGCCAGCATATTCCATGTGCTGACCCATTCTCGGGCTGCAACGTTAATGTTGCAGACTTTTCAGACGACGATTAAGGAGTTTTAGGTCGTGGTCCTATACTCAGTGATGCCGTTGGAGTTGATGGACTCACTTATCTCCCAAGCCTTCCGCCGTTATCGTTATTAGATGGCCTTAAGCCATATTTATTGTAATAAGTTCTCTTTTGAGACACTCGATGTAATAAGTGTGTGATTGCTACTCTGCTATAAATCCTCCGAGTACTGTGTGGTGTCAGCATTACTGATCCAGGGATGACACCGGAGCACAGAGATCGGACCGTTTGAGGTCTGGTCACTACAGAGATGGTATCGGAGCACACGCTGACTGTAGGACATGACCACTAAGCTAAAAGACCTAGATCACTACTCACTCTCTTCTCTTCTGACTTCTCATCTTTTCTACTCTTTAGGATGGCAGATGCAAGGAACAAGTTCACACAACCAGATGAAGATACACCCTTTGGACGCCACTTGAAGGAAGTCACTAGATACCTGAACATAGGAGTACCAAGCTTCACGGGAACCTACAACGCCACTTTACCTGAAGAAGAGCGTTGGATGATTCAAGTTCAAGTTTCAGGAAGGACGTTCATGCCAGTCAATGAGCCCATAGAGTTTTCTTTTGATGCACCAACTTGGAGTCTAGGAAAGAGTATGGCAGCTCACATTGCCATGGGACACATTGGAGAAGTCTACCGCAAGGATCTCAAGGATACTATCTACCAGATTTGCGGACGCCGAGATGAACACTGGGAGATGATCAGCACCAGGAAAGATAGATCAATTGCAGCTTTTATCCAGGAGTTAAACCAGCACATTCGACGATAGGAGAATCAGATGTGCGCCGACATGATAGATCTGAAGAAGGCTAAGACTAGAATCAAGGAACTGGAGGAAGAACTCAAGGCTACACGTGAAGGTTATGAAGAAGAAATTGAAGTATTGGTGGAGAAGATTGATGACCTGATCAAGAAGATTGGAATATTTATGGGAGGCCCGACACTAGTAGATGAAGACGAAGAACCCAAGGAGATTAGCCCGGAAGACTACATCATCATCGACGGCACCGACTCGGAAGCAGATAGTAGCGATGATGACTATGTTGATGAAGCTGGAGCCGATATCATGGAGTCTACAACCGTAGAATATTTCTAGTAGACCACCTCACCAGTAGTAGTAGTCCACCATGTAAATTTAGTAGTCCGAGCACTTTTGCGATAGCTAGACCGATTGTATGCCTTTGTTTGATTGAATGAAGTGAATTGTTTGCTTTTGCCTCATGTGCATATGGGTAGTGTTTTCTCTTTAGACCCCCCTCTATTCTTATATCTCATCTTTTCTAAAAACCCTCAGATGCCTCCAACCCAAGCTCTTAGGTCACCCATGCTAGTAAGCTCGCCAGGAGCAGAGTACATGGCCGGACAAGGATGTTTTCAAGTGCCATTAAGTATAGGAAGGCATGTTTTCCCAACGGATTTAATTATTCTGGAATCCCAAGGTTTGGATGTAATTCTCGGTTTGGATCGGCTGTCGATGTATGGAGGAAACATCGATTGAGCCAGTAAGACAATTTTGCTCACAATGCCAGAAGGAAGAAGGATCAAGTATGTATCCCGACATGCGCCAAACAGGACACAAGTAAATTCCTTATCAGGAGCTGTGCAAGAGGAAGTACCAGTGGTAAAGGATTTTCCTGACGTATTTCCAGAAGAGTTGCCAGGCATGCCACCGGATAGAGACATTGAGTTTTTGATTGAGCTTTTGCCAGGCACTGGGCCAATATCAAAGAGACCATACAGGATGCCCGCAAAGGATTTGGTGGGAATAAAGAAGCAGATTAAGGAGTTACTGGATAAAGGTTACATTCGCCCAAGTTCTTCGCCTTGGGGATCGCCAGTACTACTAGTGGAGAAGAAGGATGGATTGTTAAGGATGGTTGTTGATTAACGGGGATTGAACGAAGTAACAATCAAAAACAAGTGCCCACTACCAATGATCAACGATCTGTTTGATCGATTGCAAGGAGCAAAGGTATTTTCCAAGATCGATTTGCGATCAGGGTACCACCAGTTGAAGATTCGAGAGCAGGACATACCTAAGACAGCATTCACCACAAGATATGGACTGTATGAGTATACCGTTATGTCATTTGGACTGACTAACGCACCTGCCTATTTTATGAACATGATGAACAAAGTGTTTATGGAGTTTTTGGATAAGTTTGTCGTAGTGTTCATTGATGATATCCTGGTTTATTCGAAGAATGAAGAGGAGCATAAGGAGCATTTGCGTTTGGTACTTGGAAAGCTCAGAGAACATCAATTATATGCCAAGTTTAGCAAATGTTAGTTTTGGTTGAAGGAAGTAGGATTCCTCGGACATGTTATATCCGGAGAAGGTACAGCAGTAGATCCCGCTAAAGTTGAAACCGTGACCAAGTGGGAAGCCCCAACAACAGTTGGAGAAATCCAGAGTTTTCTTGGACTCGCAGGATACTACCGGAGGTTTATTGAGAATTTTTCAAAGATTGCGAAGCCTATGACGGAGTTGCTGAAGAAAGATACCTAGTTCATATGGACTGAGCAGTGTGAGGCTAGTTTCCAGGAGTTGAAGAAACGCTTGGTTACCTCACCAGTGTTGATTTTGCCAGACCAGACCAAGGATTATGAGGTGTATGGCGACGCTTCACGTCGAGGACTTGGAGAAGTGCTTATGCAGGAAGGGAGAGTTGTTTCATATGCCTCAAGACAACTGAAGCCTCACGAATTGAATTATGCCACGCATGATTTGGAGTTAGCAGCCGTAGTGCATGCATTGAAGACGTGGATACATTTCCTCATTGGTAATCATTGTGAGGTGTACACGGATCACAAGAGTTTGAAGTACATTTTCACGCAGAAGGAGTTGAACCTCACACAAAGGAGATGGTTGGAGCTCATCAAGGATTATGATATGAGATTGCATTACCATCCCGGAAAAGCTAATGTAGTAGCTGACGCATTGAGCCGTAAGAGTCATGTCAATACACTAATGACGGGAGAAATACCCAAGGAGTTAGCAGAAAACCTTCATGAACTAGGTTTGGAGATAGTTCCGAGAGGCTATGTGGCAGCATTGGAGATTCAGTCAAAATTGATGGATAAAATCAGAGAGGCTCAGAAATCTGACAAGGAGATTACTTCTATAAAGAGAAAATTAGCCAAGGAAAAGCTAAGGGATTTCGTGAGGATGAGCACGACACCCTATGGTTTGAAGACCGTGTTTATGTACCCAATGACCCGGAGATCAGAAAGTTGATTCTACAAGAGGCACATGATTCACCGTATTCGATTCACCCAGGAAATACCAAGATGTATTTGGATTTGAAGGATATTTTCTGGTGGACCGGAATGAAGAAGGATATTGCGGAGTATGTAGCAGTTTGTGACGTATGTCAGAGAGTAAAGGCAGAGCATCAGAAGCCAGCAGGATTGTTGCAACCATTGTCGATACCCGAATGGAAGTGGGATAAGCTAGGCATGGATTTTATCACGGGATTACCAAGGAATCGTTCAGGCTATGACTCGATTTGGGTTGTACTTGATCGATTAACGAAGGTAGCTCATTTCATCCCAGTAAAGACCACTTACACCAGTGCTAAGTTGGCAAAGATATATATGACAAGAATCGTATGTCTGCATGGAGTTCCGAGGAGTATCGTATCAGATAGAGGAACCCAGTTTACCTCAAAGTTCTGGAAGCAGTTGCATGAGACTTTGGGTACTAGGCTAGAATTTAGTACAACTTTCCATCCGCAGACAGATGGACAGACCGAGAGAGTCAATCAGATTTTGGAGGATATGCTGAGAGCTTGTGCTCTAGATTATGGATCTAGTTGGGACGATAATTTGCCATATGCAGAGTTCTCTTACAATAATAGCTATCAGACCAGTTTGAAGATGGCCCCTTTCGAAGCTTTGTACGGAAGGAGGTGCAGGACACCGTTGTCATGGGACGAAGTTGGAGACCGCCAGTTGTTTGGACCAGATCTGATTAAAGAGTCTGAACAGAAGGTGAAGTTGATTTGCGATAGGCTCAAGGTAGCCCAGTCCAGGCAGAAGAGCTACGCAGATTCTAAATGCAAGGAGATAGTTTACGAAGTCAGAGACAGAGCTTATCTTCGAGTATCCCCACTTCGAGGGTTTAAGCGCTTTGGAGTTAAGGGGAAGTTAGCGCCACGATTTGTAGGGCCATATCGAGTTTTGGAGCGTATGGGAGAAGTGGCCTACAAGTTGGAATTGCCAGAAGAATTGACAGGAGTTCATGACGTGTTCCACGTTTCTCAGTTGAAGAAGTGTCACGCGAAGATGGCTGACATACCATTGAGAGACACACTGCCATTGGAAGCATTTCAGTTGGATAACAATTTGACCTATGAGGAGAAACCAGTCAAGATTCTCGAGTTTGCCAGCCGAGTCACTCGCAGCAAGGTTATCAAGTTTTGCAAAGTTCAGTGGAGCCACCACACGGAGGATGAAGCCACCTGGGAGCGAGAGGAAGATTTGCTCAAGGACCACCCTCACCTATTTTCTAGCCAACCCGAATCTCGAGGGCGAGATTCATCTTAAGGGGGGTAGGTTTGTAACATCCCAAATTTTCAATTTGGAATGTTATACATTAGATCATCATGCATATCATATTTTATTTTGCTTTTGGTTTTGATCCTAGAAAATCCTAAGCAACTCAAGGACCCACGGAGAGAGTTGGGGATTTCGTTATTTACATATTTGAGTTTTCTCAAATTTTGTAAACAGGATCATTTGATTTCATTTATTTTATCGTCAATTATTTCTATTACAAAGATATGAGAGGGGGAATAAAATGACTTTCCCAAAATATAGAAATATTGAGGATTTAATAAAAAATCAAATAAGTCTTATTTCGGAGTTTTTCGGTATTTTTAATTGAATTTAGGAAAAATACGCGTTTTTCAAACTTGTATTTTGGGCCCAAATAAATGTTCACTTTATCGGCCTTGATTTTAGAAACCCGGGAAAATTTATTTCATGATTTTTGGAGTCCGTTTAGTATTTCTTTTTATTTTTTCCGAGCGTAATTATTTAAAAAAAAAGAAACCGACTATGGGCCGTGCCCGAGCGGTACTCCGCCCGGGGGCGCCTTTATATAGCGCCGCACCCGAGCCCCCAGCCCACACCAGCCCCGCGCCCAAGGTTCGCCGCCGCCGCCGGAGCAGCGAGCCGCCCGAGGTTCGCCGCCGCCTCGACTTCCGAGCCGATTTTTTTAAAAAATATATTTTTTCGTCGGTTTTATTTTCGATTTTTTTATTATTTTAATATTATTTTTAACATTATTTTATTATTTTAATTATTTTCGGATTAGGTTAATTAACGATTAATCTGTTTGTCGTTTTTCTTTTTCATCGGATTTTCTGCGGTTATTTTTTGATCGCGATTTCTGATCCGATTTTCGTTTTAGTATAACTTTTCGCTCGTTTATCGGAATCAGGCGATTCAAGCGCCTGGAGTTTCGTCTTGAAACCCTCTTTCCAAATAATCAACTTAAACAAGTTTTTGCTACTGTAAAATTTGACTTAGATCCAGATTACTAGAACGAAGTTGATATTTTTCGCCGTTTGATTTCTTTTGCTTCGTTCGATTTGATTCTTTTTGCAAACCAGGGTTCTTAAGTTGAATTTTCTGGTTAGATCTTCTATTTGAGTTTTACCTGTGCATTAGATGAGTACTTATTGTATGCTTGTTTGTTTGTCTATGATAGAATACCCGGAGTGCGCCGCCTGTTACTTTGAATCTCTAGGTTTCGCGGATCATCAGCAAGGCAAGTAACACTTTGATCATACCTTTTCTACAACCCAGTTTTATTGCATTAGATCAATCCTCACACATTGCATGATTAGGATCTAATTAAATTGTGGGATGGGAAGTAGATGAGGTAGTACCTATTACCTGTTTATTATCAAACCTTTGGGAGTTATTTCTACGTTTGCTTATTATGCCATGATATGCTAGTAGACGTGGATTGGGTGAGTGATATCCATGACAGATGTGATATTGTTAATTAATGGTTTATCTAAGGTGGCAACCTAAACACACATCTGGGTGGATTGAGGCACCTGCGTATTCTAGGACTTGCCTGTTTTTCTTTTGGACCGCCACCCAGGCTCAAAGGGATCATGAGATTATTCATACTAGAAACTTCCGTGTGCAGCCACAAGCCATTATGGGCTCTGGCATAGTTGATTAAGTCGTGCGAACTCTTACAGGGTAGACTAGCAGATGTAGGGGAAAGTAGGTGTACCGGTCTATCCAATGTAAGGTGCTAGCGCTTCTGAAAGACTGTGTCTCGGTCATCCGTTTCTCAAACACTATGTAGTGCGAGAAATCCAACGGAGGCGATCGAGTCTTGTGGGGAAAAGTGCGCAAACCTCTGCAGAGTGTAATAAACTAATCATGATTAGCCGTGTCCCCGGTTATGGACACCTTGAGTATCTAGTACCTGGATTATCATGTGAATCTCAACATGTTACTCTAAAGTTAATTTTGTTGGGTTTGTTAAATAATGATGCTTAATTGGGATTGAGAATGCTGTCAACCACTCTCAATGTTTAACAACCACCATGATAGTAATTAAATTTATTCCTTTGAAGTAGGGAAAAATTGGCTTTACGCAAAAACTGTAACCATAGAGCTTTCCACCAGCCAAATATGCATATAGTATAGCTGTTTCATTCCATTACTCTCTATGTGTTACCTTGCCAGCATATTCCATGTGCTGACCCGTTCTCGGGCTGCAACGTTAATGTTGCAGACTTTTCAGACGACAATTAAGGAGTTTTAGGTCGTGGTTCTATACTCAGTGATGTCGTTGGAGTTGATGGACTCACTTATCTTCCAAGACTTCCGCTGTTATCGTTATTAGACGGCCTTAAGCCATGTTTATTGTAATAAGTTGTCCTTTGAGACACTCGATGTGATAAGTGTGTGATTGCTACTCTGCTATAAATCCTCCGAGTACTATGTGGTGTCAGCATTACTGATCCAGGGATGACACCAGAGCACAGAGATCAGACTGTTTGAGGCCTGGTCGCTACAGAGATGGTATCAGAGCACACGCTGACTGTAGGACACGACCACTAAGCTAAAAGACCTAGATCACTACTCACTCTCTTCTCTTCTGACCTCTCATCTTTTCTACTCTTTAGGATGGCAGATGCAAGGAACAAGTTCACACAACCAGATGAAGATACACCCTTTGGAAGCCACTTGAAGGAAGTCACTAGATACCTGAACATAGGAGTACCAAGCTTCACGGGAACCTACAACGCCACTTTACCTGAAGAAGAGCGTTGGATGATTCAAGTTCAAGTTTCAGGAAGGACGTTCATGCCAGTCAATGAGCCCATAGAGTTTTCTTTTGATGCACCAACTTGGAGTCTAGGAAAGAGTATGGCAGCTCACATTGCCATGGGACACATTGGAGAAGTCTACCGCAAGGATCTCAAGGATACTATCTACCAGATTTGCGGACGCCGAGATGAACACTGGGAGATGATCAGCACCAGGAAAGATAGATCAATTGCAGCTTTTATCCAGGAGTTAAACCAGCACATTCGACGATAGGAGAATCAGATGTGCGCCGACATGATAGATCTGAAGAAGGCTAAGACTAGAATCAAGGAACTGGAGGAAGAACTCAAGGCTACACGTGAAGGTTATGAAGAAGAAATTGAAGTATTGGTGGAGAAGATTGATGACCTGATCAAGAAGATTGGAATATTTATGGGAGGCCCGACACTAGTAGATGAAGACGAAGAACCCAAGGAGATTAGCCCGGAAGACTACATCATCATCGACGGCACCGACTCGGAAGCAGATAGTAGCGATGATGACTATGTTGATGAAGCTGGAGCCGATATCATGGAGTCTACAACCGTAGAATATTTCTAGTAGACCACCTCACCAGTAGTAGTAGTCCACCATGTAAATTTAGTAGTCCGAGCACTTTTGCGATAGCTAGATCGATTGTATGCCTTTGTTTGATTGAATGAAGTGAATTGTTTGCTTTTGCCTCATGTGCATATGGGTAGTGTTTTCTCTTTAGACCCCCTCTATTCTTATATCTCATCTTTTCTAAAAACCCTCAGATGCCTCCAACCCAAGCTCTTAGGTCACCCATGCTAGTAAGCTCGCCAGGAGCAGAGTACATGGCCGGACAAGGATGTTTTCAAGTGCCATTAAGTATAGGAAGGCATGTTTTCCCAACGGATTTAATTATTCTGGAATCCCAAGGTTTGGATGTAATTCTTGGTATGGATTGGCTGTCGATGTATGGAGGAAACATCGATTGCGCCAGTAAGACAATTTTGCTCACAACGCCAGAAGGAAGAAGGATCAAGTATGTATCCCGACATGCGCCAAATAGGACACAAGTAAATTCCTTATCAGGAGCTGTGCAAGAGGAAGTACCAGTGGTAAAGGATTTTCCTGACATATTTCCAGAAGAGTTGCCAGGCATGCCACCGGATAGAGACATTGAGTTTTTGATTGAGCTTTTGCCAGGCACTGGGCCAATATCGAAGAGACCATACAGGATGCCCGCAAAGGATTTGGTGGAAATTAAGAAGCAGATTAAGGAGTTACTAGATAAAGGTTACATTCGCCCAAGTTCTTCGCCTTGGGGATCGCCAGTACTACTAGTGGAGAAGGATGGATCGTTAAGGATGGTTGTTGATTATCGGGGATTGAACGAAGTAATAATCAAAAACAAGTACCCACTACCAATGATCAACGATCTTTTTGATCGATTGCAAGGAGAAAAGGTATTTTCCAAGATCGATTTGTGATCAGGGTACCACCAGTTGAAGATTCGAGAGCAGGACATACCTAAGACAGCATTCACCACAAGATATGGACTGTATGAGTATACCGTTATGTCATTTGGACTGACTAACGCGCTTGCCTATTTTATGAACATGATGAACAAAGTGTTTATGGAGTTTTTGGATAAGTTCGTCGTAGTGTTCATTGATGATATCCTGGTTTATTCAAAGAATGAAGAGGAGCATAAGGAGCATTTGCGTTTGGTACTTGGAAAGCTCAGAGAACATCAATTATATGCCAAGTTAACAAATGTTAGTTTTGGTTGAAGGAAGTAGGATTCCTCGGACACATTATATCCGGAGAAGGTACATCAGTAGATCCCGCTAAAGTTCAAACCGTGACCAAGTGGGAAGCCCCAACAACAGTTGGAGAAATCCAGAGTTTTCTTGGACTCGCAGGATACTACCGGAGGTTTATTGAGAATTTTTCAAAGATTGCAAAGCCTATGACGGAGTTGCTGAAGAAAGATACCAAGTTCATATGGACTGAGAAGTGTGAGGCTAGTTTCGAGGAGTTGAAGAAACGCTTGGTTACCTCACCAGTGTTGATTTTGCCAGACTAGACCAAGGATTATGAGGTGTATTGCGAGGCTTCACGTCGAGGACTTGGAGCAGTGCTTATGCAGGAAGGGAGAGTTGTTTCATATGCCTCAAGACAACTGAAGCCTCACGAATTGAATTATGCCACGCATGATTGGGAGTTAGCAGCCGTAGTGCATGCATTGAAGACGTGGAGACATTTCCTCATTGGAAATCATTGTGAGGTGTACACGGATCACAAGAGTTTGAAGTACATTTTCACGCAGAAGGAGTTGAACCTCACACAAAGGAGATGGTTGGAGCTCATCAAGGATTATGATATGAGATTGCTTTACCATCCCGGAAAAAGCTAATGTAGTAGCTGACGCATTGAGCCGTAAGAGTCATGTCAATACACTAATGACGGGAGAAATACCCAAGGAGTTAGCAGAAAACCTTCGTGAACTAGGTTTGGAGATAGTTCCGAGAGGCTATGTGGCAGCATTGGAGATTCAGTCAACATTGATGGATAAAATCAGAGAGGCTCAGAAATCTGACAAGGAGATTACTTCTGTAAAAGATAAAATGAGCCAAGGAAAAGCTAAGGGATTTTGTGAGGATGAGCACGACACCCTATGGTTTGAAGACCGTGTTTATGTACCCAATGACCCGGAGATCAGAAAGTTGATTCTGCAAGAGGCACATGATTCGTCGTATTCGATTCACCCAGGAAATACCAAGATGTATTTGGATTTGAAGGATATTTCTGGTGGACCGGAATGAAGAAGGATATTGCGGAGTATGTAGCAGTTTGTGACGTATGTCAGAGAGTAAAGGTAGAGCATCAGAAGCCAGCAGGATTGTTGCAACCATTGCCGATACCCGAATTGAAGTGGGATAAGCTAGGCATGGATTTTATCACGGGATTACCAAGGAATCGTTCAGGCTATGAATCGATTTGGGTTGTAGTTGATCGATTGACGAAGGTAGCTCATTTCATCCCATTAAAGACCACTTACACTAGTGCTAAGTTGGCAAAGATATATATGAGAAGAATCGTATGTCTGCATGGAGTTCCGAGGAGTATCGTATCAGATAGAGGAACCCAGTTTACCTCAAAGTTCTGGAAGCAGTTGCATGAGACTTTGGGTACTAGGCTAGAATTTAGTACAGCTTTTCATCCGCAGATAGATGGACAGACCGAGAGAGTCAATCAGATTTTGGAGGATATGCTGAGAGCTTGTGCGCTAGATTATGGATCTAGTTGGGACGATAATTTGCCATATGCAGAGTTCTCTTACAATAATAGCTATCAGACCAGTTTGAAGATGGCCCCTTTCGAAGCTTTGTACGGAAGGAGGTGCAGGACACCGTTGTCATGGGACGAAGTTGGAGACTGCCAGTTGTTTGGACCAGATCTGATTAAAGAGTCTGAACAGAAGGTGAAGTTGATTTCACTAAAAAGGATCAACCTAGAACTTTATTAATTGCTAAATCTTCTAAAGGTTGGTTGTGGCTTAGAAGGTTAGGTCATGTGGGCATGCGAAATGTTGATAAGCTAATTAAAGGTGATCATATCCTTGGAGTAAAAGATGTTATATTTGACAAGGATAGATTGTGCAGTGCTTGTCAAGTAGGAAAACAAGTTGGAGGAAGTCACCCCGTGAAGAACATCATGACCATGAGAAGACCGCTCGAGCTACTTCGTATGGATCTCTTTGGTCCCAACGCCTACATAAGTCTCAGTAGAAACTCATTTGGTCTAGTCATAGTTGATGATTTTTCATGATTTACATGGGTGTTCTTTCTTGATGATAAATTGCAGGTCCAAAAGATCTTTAAGAACTTCGCTAGGAAGGTCCAAAATCAATTTGAAGTGAAGATCAAGAAGGTTCGAAGTGAAAACTGAACAGAGTTCAAGAACGCAAATGTGGATACCTTTCTTGGCGAAGAGGGGATTTGACACAAGTTCTCGGCTACGTACACACCTCAACAAAATGGAGTTGTTGAGAGGAAGAACCGAACTCTTATTGAGATGGCGAGAACGATGAGTACAAGACTCCAAAACACTTTTGGGCGGAAGCGGTTGAGGCAGCTTGTCATGCAACAAATCGCTTGTATCTTCACAAGCTACTCGGCAAGAAGGCATACGAGCTTCTCACCGGTAACAAACCCCAAGTTGGATACTTTCGAGTATTTGGCTCAAAGTGCTATATTCTTGATAAGCATCATCGTTCTAAATTTTCTCCTAAATCTCATGAGGCTTTCCTACTTGGTTATGGCTCAAACTCTCACACTTACCGTGTTTACAACAATTCCACCTGAAAGGTTGAAGAGATAGTGGATGTGAAGTTTGATGAATCTAACGGCTCGCAAGTAGAGCAATTGCCAATTGATGTAGGAGACAAAGAACCTTCAGAAGAAATCCAACACTTGTCTATTGGCAAGATTCGTCCAATGGAGGTGAAGGAGAGTACCTCGTCCGTCCAAGTGGAAGCTTCTACCTCACGACAAGGTGAACCAAGAGTTGACATGGAAGCATACACAAGTGGGACATGCCAAGATGAAGAAACCAAGGAAGTACACCAAGATGAACCTCATCAACTTCCTTCTCCACCACGACAATAGAACGACAACATCAACAATGAAGAAGGCCAAGAAGAAGAACGAGATGATGAAGAAGATGTTCCACCCTGGCCCAAGAAAAAGCTCTCACGAGTTTGAGCAAGAGTCTCAAGAGACCATCCCATCGAGCAAATCTTCAATGATATCCAAACTGGGAGAATCACTCGCTCTAAAACTTGTTTGGCAATTTTTTGTGAACATTATTCATTCATCCCTAGCATTGAACCTATGAAGGTTGAAGAAGCATTGGAAGATCTGGATTGGATAAATGCCATGCATGAAGAACTACATGACTTTGAAAGAAACCAAGTGTGGACATTGGTTGAGAAGCCCGACAACAACCACAACATCATCGGTACCAAATGGGTGTTTCGCAACAAGCAAGACGAAGATGGACAAGTCGTTCGCAACAAAGAATGTCTCATTGCCCAAGGCTACACTCAAGTCGAAGGTATGGACTATGGTGAGACATATGCCCCCGTTGCTACACTTGAGTTCATCCGCATCTTACTTGCCTATGCTAATCACCATGATATCAGCTTATACCAAATGGACATTAAAAGTGCTTTTCTAAATGGTGAAATTGAGGAGGAAGTTTATGTTAAACAACCTCCTAGCTTTGTTGACCCTAAGAAACCCGATCATGTTTACAAACTTCACAGAGCTCTTTATGGTCCTAAACAAGCTCCTAGAGCGTGGTATAAATGCTTGACCAAGTTCCTTATTGAAAAAGGCTTTGAGATTGGAAAGACTGATTCTACTCTTTTTACTAAAAGGGTTAATGGTGAATTATTTGTGTGCCAAATTTATGTTGATGATATCATATTTGGTTCAACTAACCCCCATTTTAGTGAAAAGTTTGGAAAGCTAATGTCAAAGAAGATTGAGATGTCTATGATGAGTGAACTCAAGTTCTTTCTTGGTTTGCAAATCAAGCAAACTAAGGAAGGCACCTTTGTTTCTCAAACAAAGTACACCAAGGACTTATTCAAGAAGTTCAACATGCAAGAATGCAAAGGTATGAATACACCCATGCCTACTAGTGGATATCTTGACTTGACTAAGGATGGCAAACCGGTTAACCAAAAGGTTTATCGCTCTATGATTGGTTCATTGTTATATCTATGTGCCTCCCGTCCCGATATTATGCTAAGTGTGTGCATGTGTGCACTATATCAAGCGCCCCAAAGAATGTCATCTTAAGGCTATGAAAAGGATAGTGAGATACTTAATTCATACACCAAATTTTGGCATTTGGTATCCTAAGAGGTCTTCTTTTGATCTTGTTGGCTATTCTGACTCGGACTATGCCGGAGACAAGGTTGATAGAAAGTCCACTTCGTATACGTGTCAATTTCTTGGTAGATCTCTTGTGTCTTGATCCTACAAGAAACAAAACTCGATATCCTTATCTACCGCCAAAGCGGAATACATTGCCGCCGGTTCATGTTGTGCTCAATTACTTTGGATGACCCAAAATCTTAAAGATTATAGGATCTATGTGAAACATGTTCTATTGCTTTGTGAAAATGAAAGTTCTATTAAGATTGCTCACAATCCCGTGCAACATTCTCGAACTAAGCATATTGAAGTTCCTCATCATTTCATTCAAGATCATGTTGCTTAAGGGGACATTGATCTTAAGCATGTTCATAACGATAAGCAATTGACGGATATATTCACCAAACCGCTTGATGAGAAAGTATTTTGCCATTTGAGAGGTGCATTGAACATCATTGATGCTTCAAAATTGGAGTAGAAACTCCATTTGGTTACATGCAAGGCATGAGCCTTTGACTAATCCTTGATATTTCTCTTATGATGATGATCATATGTCTTGGATATATACTTGTACCCTTGCATGCTATCTAACCCTTGTAGGTACTTGGATGAACCTAAATCTATGAGATTGCAAATCACTCACATCTTGAGCAATCTCTACATCACCAAGTCTCTACAATATGGTGGTTGAAGACAAGGAAGCATGAATCCTTTCAACATATCCTTTGACAATTTTTCTATATCAAATTTCATTTGGTATCAAATATCATGATTCTCATTTTGGATACACAAGTGCTCTTCCTTGCAAGACTAAGCCATGTAGGTAGATGAACTCAAACTACAAGTGGTGCTCCCAATTCTTGATGAGCTACATCAACCTTGAGCATCCCACACAAGTTCAACTACATGATCAAGTTCAACACCACCACCCAAGGTGTCGGTGTCAAAACCGGCGGATCTCGGGTAGGGGGTCCTGAACTGTGCATCTAGGCGGATGGTAACAGGAGGCAGGGGACACGATGTTTACCCAGGTTCGGGCCCTCTTGATGGAGGTAATACCCTACGTCCTGCTTGATTGTTCTTGATAATATGAGTAGTACAAGAGTTGATCTACCATGAGATCGGAGAGGCTAAACCCTAGAAGCTAGCCTATGGTATGATTGTTGTTGTTTGTCCTACGGACTAAACCCTCCGGTTTATATAGACACCGAAGGGGGCTAGGGTTACACATAGTCGGTTACAAGGAAGGAAATCTACATATCCGTACTGCCAAGCATGCCTTCCACGCCAAGGAGAGTCCCATCCGGACACGGGACGAAGTCTTCAATCTTGTATCTTCATAGTCCAACAGTCCGGCCAAAGGATATAGTCCGGCTGTCCGGATACCCCCTAATCCAGGACTCCCTCAGTAGCCCCTGAACCAGGCTTCAATGACGTTGAGTCCGGCACGCAGATTGTTTTCGGCATTGCAAGGCGGGTTCCTCCTCCGAATACTTCGTAGAAGATTTTGAACACGAGGATCGTGTCCGGCTCTGCAAAACAAGTTCCATATACCACCGTAGAGAGAATAATATTTCCATAAATCTAATCTGTTGATGTACCCCATAGTGTGATATCACACCATAGCCAGGTCTCTATTCGAATCGTTTTTCATAACCCATCTCAGCATGTTTCGCGAGGCGGTTTCCTTGGCACGTCTTGTCGAAGCAGAGATCGTGTCCCCTTTATTACGGGATTCTCATCAATATGGACATGGGCAACCCAACCGTGCCAATTGGTAGGACTCCTAGATCTTAGGCAAGTCCCAAACGGCCACGAGGAGGACGCTTGATATCCACCCTCTTTATAAAGGGGACAAGGCCTTTTCCTCTCGATCTTAATCGAATCCGCCTCCCACCTCGAGTTCCAACACCCAAAGCTTAGGTTTAGGCACTTCGGACCTTCAACTATGTCCGGATACAACCTTCAAGGTTGGTGGATGCCTTCCTCCATCATGGAGGAGGACATCAAGAAGTTGAGAGAGGCCAGATATCTGACCGCTGAAATTTCGCATCGGCTGCCTGCCCAAGGGCAAGTCGTCCCTACTCCCGAACCCAACGAGAGCGTCATGTTCGTCTTCCACTTCCTTCGAGGACTAGGCCTCGCTCTGGATCCCTTTGTTAGGGGCCTTATGTTCTATTACGGGCTAGATTTTCACAATCTGGCCCTGGATTCCTTTCTTCACATCTTGACATTTATTGTCATATGTGAGGCCTTCCTCTGCATTGTCCCTCACTTCGGCATGTGGCTCAAGACCTTCGATGTGAAGCCGCAGATGATCGAGGGGCAGCACGCAGCGTGCAGAGGCGCTTCAATAAGCAAGATTGCTGACGCTCCATGGCCTGAGGGTTACTTCCCAGAGGTGTCTGGATTGTGGCAGCGGGAGTGGTTCTACATCACAGCTCCCCGAAGTGCCAAGTGGGTAGCTGCCCCCACCTTTTGCTTAGGCCCCCCACCACAACTGATGTCATGGATTAGCAGGGGGCTGAGCTGGGGTCCAACCAAGGACATGCCAATACTTCAAAGCCGTATTTGAGATCTCTTTGAGAGAGATTTCAGTCTGGTTATGGTAGTGCAAGTCATGCTAGTTCGTCAAGTCCAGCCTTGCAAACGCCGGCCCCTTCGCATGTGGGAATTCAACCTGGAAGGACCGCGAGCTATTCAACATTTCCTCGGCATGACGCACGAAGAGATGTACAAATTGTTCTTCGGACCACAAATAATGTGTCCGGACATCACTGAGGATGCAGGTCTGAGCTGCAATCGCCTGGATACCCAAGTAAGTAGCCCCACATCCGAACACACTGCCCGTTTATTTATCGCAACATTGCCCTAAAAAGCCGCTCTTTGACCCATGATTGGATAGCGAAGGCAAAGTTGATCAGGTGTTCGGCCCCCCTCCCTGAGACCTCACCAAATCCCATGCTAACCAGGATGCTGGAGATCACGTCTTATCAAGCGCCCTCAAGAGAAGATAAAGGGGGGAACAAGGAGGCTAGCGCCTCCGCGAAGGAGGTTAGCCAAGGGGAGGAACTGAAACTTCCTCTCCCCAGGGATGGAAGAGAACCGCCTCTGAGGATCCGGAGACAACGGTCTCCAAACCGGGGAAGAAATTTCTGCCATAGGGTCCTGCCTCGGGGGATACCCTGGCCGTACTATGCCCTCAAGGGGATCAGCCCTCCACCGAGCTGTAAGTAAAAGGGTAAATGAAAATATCTCGCTTTACCTCTGAGGAAAATAACCGAGGCATTTATCTTGCAGTTCGGATCTTAGCCCTTCTCAGCAGAGCTCGTCTTCGGGGGATCTTCTTCCAGAGATGATGGAGAGCAAAACGCCTCCCCCTGCCACACTGCCTCACGAGGCGGGCGACCCCGAGGTGTCGTCGCGGAGGGTTTCTCCTGATTCGGCAAGGCCAAAAGGTAATCCTATTGCCACCCGAAGTCCTTATTATCCGGCTCTTGAAGAGAGCAATCAAAAGAGTCCCGCACCGTCTGGTGTGCGGTTGGACGTACTGAGGGATCTGCTGGAGCAAGCGGCTATCTCAGAAGAGCACCGCACGTTGATGGGTACGGTGACTGAAATGATTTCGTCCGCCAAAAGTGGGTTGCATGAAGCCTTTATGAGTCTACTGACAGGTTTTCAGGTAAACGAAATGATGTACTTTCTTGACAGTACTGCACATTTTTATATGTGCCCTGTGTAGATAGTAGCCCCTGAGACTCTGGTTGTCGTTGAAAACGGTGGCAAACAGAGGATCATAGTCCCAGGTAATAACCAGACCGCCTTTATGTGCAGGTGGTTGAAGCTCCGGTGGCTAGCCGGACTAATGGGTTTGCCGAACTAAAGCGGCAACTGGATGCGGCAGATGTCGACATCGTGCTTGTTAACAAGCGGCTTGACGAGGCACGTGGTAGGTGATTTTTCTGGTGAATGTCACATAGTAAGAGCAGCATGATGCCAGTATCTTTAATATGTTGTGACTGCAGATGGAGCTGCCACCATGGAGACCCTTCGGGCGGAGCTTGCCCGAGCCCAGGAGCAAGCAAGGAGTAATAATGCGGCCCCTTTAAAGGCGGCCGAAGAGTTAAGGGCCGAACAGGCCCCACATTGCGAGAGCAAAGAAAAGATTGCCAAGATGGTCGTGGAGTTAAAGATGCCGTTGACCGTTACCGGCTTCTTGAAGAAGAAAACCGAGCGAAGGCAATGGACCTGGAGAAGGCCTGGTTGGCTGCCAAGGAAGCCCGCTCCAAAATTAGAGCGACGAAGGAGGAGCTGAATCAAGCCGCGGATATCGTTTCTGGGAAGCCCTTCTTGTTGCGGACTAAGTTCGGAGATCCGAAATATGCTCCTCTGGACCGGCTATGGAGTTCTGCGGATGAATACATGGATTTGGCTGCAAGTGCTGTTGATGCGGCCGAGTACTTCAAGGATCAGAAAGGTCCTGAAGTGGAGAAGCTGTTCTGGTCATAGTTTCACGGTCCAGTCCGTCCGCTGTTGCTGAATGAGCGATTGATCGGTTGGGCCGAGCTCCATATATTATCCGGACTTGCCATGAGGTCCGTTGTGGATCATCTGTGGCCAGGAGGGCCAAGGCCGAATAGCTACTTTAGCTTAGTGCAACAATTCCTTGGTGTTGTGCCACGCATCGATGCTGTAAAGAGGTCGGTGTGCATAGAAGGCTCACGGATGGCCCTTGCCCGTGTCAAAACATACTGGGCGGAGATGGATGCCACCACTGTTGCGGCATAGGGTTCGGCCATAGGTCGAGTGGCTGCCGAGCACTACTTTGAAGAAGTTCTTGAAGGCGCTCGTTTGATAGAGGCTCAGTGCTCGAAGAATATTATGTTTAAGTGACATGTATTCCCATTGTAAAAACAATGTTTTATTGAGTTTATCAAGGCTGTATTTATACTTTTGCCCGAAAGTACTATGATGCCTCCTGTGCGGCCGTTTATGTATATATGTATATAACCTGAAAGATGGCAGTCGTCGGCTTCAGCCCCCACGCATATAATGCGGGGGTGTTCGCAGAAGACGCGTGTTCACACTTGATCCAACGTCTTGGTCCATTAAGGAGGTGATAGTGCAGCGAACTAGGCAATCAGACTATAATGCTTTAGCACTTTCACTTGGCCAGAGGAGTTTGACAGTGGGGCTACTATATAGCCCCTGGTGGCTCCACGCTCATCCGAATCCAGGGCGCATACATGCCTAGCTGGGAAATGGCCCTTCGCTAAAGTGGAGGAATCCCGAAGATTCCGCTAGGTCATTGAGTGGTTGACCAGTCTCACGCTATATCATGACAGTCAGTTTTTGGCTTTCTCTACTGAGGTGCTCGTCCGGATGAACCCGGGCACAATCGCAGTAGTTCTCCTGGTGCCGCCTTAGCCGATAGAGTGGAACGTAAGGCAGCAATACACAGGAGCCGAGCAAACCCAACATTTGACCAATGACATGATTTGTAGCTGATGCATATAAGGCCAAACTCGCGACGCCGAACACTCCCTAAGGTATTCAGTCTTTATGTTGTAAGCCGGGCTAAACGATGCCCTTTGTAATAAGCCCCTAGTGTCCAGGTACGTGCAATATTCCAGCGTGGCCACATGCCAATACGTCAGCATCCTTCTCAATTGTACTAAGAATCCGGTGGATGTGTATCAACAAGAGACAGTAAAAAAGGTTTACGCAGGGTCTTAATCTGAAAAGAATCCTTGGAACGGGTCCCTGCTGCACGTCTACGCCTGTGTCTCCATTGTGCCGTATCCTGGACGGGTGTAGCATGATGGTCATCTGTAAAAGAGAGGAACTTAGCTGAAAAGTTGTCGTGCAAAAAGGTAGGTTATACTAAATAAACCATGTACAGTTCAAGATAAAAAGTTGAGCCTAATTGTCACTTGTTTACACACGTTGAGCCCCTTGTATTGTTATAGGGGTATAGCCATCAAACCTGTATCAATTATATATAGCTGCACCGGACTTGTCTAACCGTGTCCGTTGTCTTAACGACCTGTCAGATGCTCTAGTTGGTGAGGCCGTCTAGTGTGCGGCTGCCAAGGCGGCCGCACGATCTTCCGCGCGCAAGGAGCGCTCAATATTTCCATTTACTATAATGATGCCACGTCGACCGGGCATCTTAAGCATGAGAGAAGCGTAATGCGGTATTGCGTTAAAGCGAGCGAAAGCTTCGCGTCCGAGTAGTGCTTGATAGCCACTTTGGAACAGAGCGATGTGGAAGGTTAAATTTTCGCTGCGGAAGTTATCAGGAAAGCCGAATATAACCTCTAGTAGCAGGGATCCCATGCAATGGGCTTCTGGGCCTGGCGTTACTCCTTTAAAGGTAGTATTGCTATGGCTAATTTTTGTTGGGTCCATCCCCATTTTGCGGACTATGTCCTGATATACCAGGTTTAAACTACTGCCGCCGTCCATCAGGACTCGTGTGAAGTGGTATCCGTCAATTATCGGGTCTAACACCAAGGCAGCCCATCCTGCCCACCGGATACTTGCCGAGTAATCCCGATGGTCAAAGGTGATCGGTTGGGACGACCAGTGGTAGAACTCAGCGGTGATAGGCCTTGGGGATGTGTCTCTAGGAGTGCCGCTTTGTTTCTCCCCTTCATCACGTGTAACACGTTTACTGTTTTGATTTCTGGTGGGATTTTCTTCTGTTCCCTAGTGCTTTGCTTGCGAGGCTCATCCTCGTCTTCGGTTGGTGTAACCTGCCCCTTGTGTTTGGCATTGAGCTTGCCGAACTGCTTGAAGACCCAACATTCTCTATGGGTATGACTTGCAGGTTTATCGGGGGTGCTGTGGATCTGGCATATTTTGTCCAGAATCTTGTTTAGGCTGGACAATTCGTCTCTATTGCCTTTGGAAGGCAGCTTTTGCTGACCCAGCCGAGAGCTTCTGAATCCGGCGTTTACCGCCGTGCTCTTTGGGATGTCTTCTATTCTGGCGCTTGTTTTTTCTGCGTCGTGGCTTCCCGTTTCCGTCCCTGACTTCGGATGTACTTGGGTCGCTGGTGTTGCATCGGGCTAACCAGCTGTCCTCGCCCGCGCAAAAGCGGGTCATGAGGCTTTTTAATGCTGCCATTGTTCTCGGCTTTTCTTGGCCGAGGTGTCTGGCAAGACATTCGTCTCGAACGCTGTTCTTGAAAGCTGCTAAGGCTTCGGCGTCCGGATAGTCGACTATTTGGTTCTTTTTAGCGAGAAACCTGTTCCAAAGCTTTCGCGCTGACTCTCCGGGCTATTGAGTTATATGAATTAAATCGTCTGCATCCGGTGGTCGGACATATGTCCCTTGAAAATTTGCCCGAAAAGCGTCTTTGAGATCTTCCCAGCTTCCAATGGAGTTTTCGGGGAGGCTTTTAAGCCAGTGCCGAGCTGGCCCTTTGAGCTTGAGGGGTAAGTACTTGATGGCGTGGAGATCGTCTCCTCGAGCCATTTGGATATGGAGGATGTAGTCCTCAATCCAGACCCCAGGGTCTGTCGTTCCGTCGTACGCCTCTATGTTTACAGGTTTGAATCCCTCTGGAAATTCATGGTCCAACACCTCATCGGTGAAACATAGGGGGTGTGTGGCACCCCTGTATTTGGGTGTACCATGGTGTTCGGATTTTTGTTGTGTTGCATTGAGTGCTAGAGCGCGCTTGCTTGGCCCGTAGATGGATTTGGTTGCGTCGTCCTTTTGATGCGAGCCCTCACGTGGATCGCGTACTGGCTTGTGTGCGGCATCGTTTGCCGTTCTATGTTGGCCACGAGGTAGTCTATCCGACCGGATGGCTATTTTGTTTTTTGATTGCGGGGGATCTAAGGCCTCCTCATCGAATTCAGGTAGCAGCTTTTGCTTCGGGTAGCTCTTTGTGTGGCGACTACCGCCGTATTTTGTTGAAGTGTTGAGTACTTTACTCCATCTAATTCTGAGTGTGTCTTGTGCAGCCCTGAGCCTTTCCTTCTGCCTTTTCAGACTCCTCGCAGTGGCAACAAGCCTTTGATGGGTATTCTGTTGCTCCGGGTGCCTGTCCGGTGTGATGTCATCTGGACTGTTATCTTCGCCGGAGTCAGGTTGTTCGGTTTGATTCTCCATGTTGCCGTGGTCGGATGGTGGTTCAATGCCGTGTTTGTCGTCCGCTGGCTCACCCTGCTCTATCGCTGGGTCTATATGATCACAGTTTCTGCCAAGGTGGGATTTGGAGCGGCGCTTACGCCGCCGCTTTGACTGCTTCTCGGGGGAATGATCCTCCGCTGCGTCCTTTTGTTCCTTGTCGTCGTTTTCTTTCGGTGTGTCCACCATGTATACATCATATGATGAAGTGGGCATCCAGTGCCCTGTGGGCAGTGGCTCTTGTTCGTCTCTTGCATCGTCGTCCATACCATCGATGTCTTCGGAGTCGAAGTCAAGCATGTCGGTCAAATCGTCGACAGTGGCTACTAAGTGGGTGGTGGGTGGGCGGCGAATTTCTTCGTCATCCGCATCCCAGTCCTGCCGGACATAGTTTGGCTTGGACTCTCCTGACACGGAGAAAGACCTTAATGAGTTCAGTATGTCGCCGAAGCGTGAGTGCTGAAAGATATCCGTGTAGATGAACTCCATGATCGGCGCCCAGTCGGATTCGATAGGCACGGGCGCAGGCGGTTCGGAGTCCGTGGCTGGGGAAGAATCCGACAGTTTGGCGTCACGGCTCTCATGAAGGGTAAGGTCGATACTCGGCTCAATCGCCGCTGAGAATGCGGCCTCCATGGCGGGGGTCTATCCACCTGTCCATGGATGGCGCAATTGGCTCCGAATTGAGCGTCAGAGAGGTTGCCGGTGCGATCTCCCGAACACTGTCCGATGGTAGAGCTAAATCATGCTCATCGTGACCGTGCGGCGCACTCGGCAGGGGCTCGAATCCGTCGAAGATCAAGTCTCCGCGGATGTCGGCCGCGTAGTTTAAGCTTCCAAACCTAACCTGGTGGCCAGGGGCATAACTCTCGATCTGCTCCAGATGGCCAAGCGAGTTGGCCCGCAGTGCGAAGCCGCCGAATACAAAGATCTGTCCGGGGAGAAAAGTCTCACCCTGGACTGCATCGCTATCGATGATTGAAGGAGCCATCAAGCCTAATGATGACGACACAGAGGAACTCTCAATGAAAGCACCAATGTCGGTGTCAAAACCGGCGGATCTTGGGTAGGGGGTCCCGAACTATGCATCTAGTCGGATGGTAATAGGAGGCAGGGACATGATGTTTACCCAGGTTCGGGCCCTCTTGATGGAGGTAATACCCTACGTCCTGCTTGATTGTTCTTGATAATATGAGTAGTACAAGAGTTGATCTACCACGAGATCAGAGAGGCTAAACCCTAGAAGCTAGCCTATGGCATGATTGTTCTTGTTTGTCCTACGGACTAAACCCTCCGGTTTATATAGACACCGGAGGGGGATAGGGTTACACAGTGTCGGTTACAAGGAAGGAAATCTACATATCCGTACTGCCAAGCGTGCCTTCGACGCCAAGGAGAGTCCCATCCGGACACGGGACAAAGTCTTCAATCTTGTATCCTCATAGTCCAACAGTCCGGCCAAAGGATATAGTCCGGCTGTCTGGATACCCCCTAATCTAGGACTCCCTCACAAGGTATGTCATTCCATCTTAGAGAAGCTTTAGCCCAAGTCATGGGTCAAAGCAGCTCAACAAGATGTGAATACATCAAAATGCTTAAACGAAAAATGGTAACCCCATTTTCAACTTAAACGATGAGTATGACCTATGATCAAGTGCCTTCACTTGACTCCTAAGTCAATATACTCTAACATTGGTGACTTTGTTGCCGACCAATTCTAGATGAAGTTCTCTAATGTTTTTCTGAGTTCTTGCATTTGTCTCTTGCATATTTGTTCCCCTTTCATCTAGATTTCATTTCCATTCTTTGTTCTGCATTTCCTGCATCCAATTCATTGTAGATCTTTCAGTTAATTCCTTGCAAATCTTTGTGAGATCTTATTTGCCTAGTGAGCTCAGATGACAATTGTTCTTTTCTCTATGATGAACTCGGACACACCGGTTTGTCTCTTTCGGTCAAACCGAACCATCTCAATGCAACCGAAGAAAATGACTCAGTGTTACCGATTTCAATGCTGAGAAGACACTTTGTCATTTGCATAATGTATAATTGATCCATCTCCACTCGATGATTCTTGTCCTCTACCTGCATCACATTATACATACTGCTTTGTTATGCGACTCAAGGACCAAACCTATTTGACTCAAACTCCAGAAGACCCTTCTTGGAAATTGATGTCAAAGGGGGAGAGAGAGATCACATCAAAGCTTATTCACTTCAAAAGGGGGAGAATATTTCAAAGGGGGAGAGTGCTTAATCACATCAAAGAACCCCAGATGCTTGGTATTCAAGAGGAGAGAAGTCACATGTCTTTAAGAGGGGAAAGACATGTTAGTTTGTGTTATTTTTTTGTGCTCTGATTTGTTTTGCTCTGATTCTCCTTTCCCTATATTCTCCCATTATCCAATATAAGATTCAGGGGGAGAAAGACTTCTAAGGGAAGGAAATCTTTGAATTCATTGCATATCTTTACCTTTGGGGACATGTCTATATACAATACAGTACCTAGTACTCACTCTCTACATGTCATCCCAATCTTGGTACTCTTGTGGTTTGTTGTTCTTGCTCTGTTTAGTAGATGTTTCTGTGTTATCTAACCTTGTTTACTCAGGTTCATCTCTTCCAAAGCTAGCTCAAGACCACAAGGTAAGTACATGCATCACACTCATGTGCAGATGAGCTCTTGCTGATGTACATATTGTTTGCAAGAAGGACTCATGAACATGAACGTATAATTCCTATATTCACATCATTTGCTCTGATGCATATAGCCAAGATACATGTAACACATTGCTTGCTCTGTCATGCTTATGCAGTCACATGCTATTATATTCCATATTTACATGATTGCACACATGTAGGGGGAGCCTATGCGTGTTACATGTCCTTCCAAAGCTTTACTTGCTATTCTTTATATCTTTATCTAAGGCTTTGATGTATGTTGTCATCAATTACCAAAAAGGGGGAGATTGAAAGCACAAGTGCTCCTAGGGTGATTTTGGTAATTAATGTCAACATATCTCTTGTTGGACTAATACTTTCATCTAGTATACTTCAGATGAGTTCAACAGTGGAGTGGTGTGGACAAGAGGATGTGGAACCCCTGCAAGATGCTAAGGACAAATGATTGGCAAAAACTCAAAAGCTCAAGACTCTACCATTTTATTTTTAGTGATCTAAGATCACATTGAGTCCATATGAAAGCAAATATTATTAAAAGGGGATGAGGTGTTGCTTAATGGCTTGCTTGCTCAAAGTGCTTAGTGATATGCTCTAAAGCCCTCAACCACTTTCTCATATCCACATATGTCCCAAACCAAAAGTCAGACTCGGCCCATAGATTTTATCTATCCGGCGCCACCGAGTTCACTTGACATAGCCACTGCCAGAACTCTAATCAGTTCGGTCTCACCGATGGGATCTTGACCTCACCAAGATGGGCTTGCAAACTCTCTGTTACCTGCTGTGATTATTTCGGTCCCACCGAGATAAGCAGTCGGTCCCACCGAGTTTGCTTGACCAACTCTCTGTTGTGCTCATTACCAAACTCGGTCCCACCGAGTTTGTGTAACCGGTTAAATGGAGTTGAGGTTTTACCCTAACCCTAGCACATCGGTCCAACCTAGTTGATCATATCGGTCCCACCGAAAATCCTAACATTCATACTTTGAACTAAATCAGTCTGACAGAGTTTCATGATTCGGTCCCACCGAGTTTGGTAAATTGTGTGTAATGGTTAGATTTGGTGTGGAGGCTATTTATACCCCTCCACCCACTCTTCATTTGTGGAAAGAGCCATCAGAACGTGCCTACACTTCCAGCATCCATTTTCTAAAAGAGAACCACCTACTCATGTGTTGAGACCAAGGTATTCCATTCCAACCACAAGAATCTTGATCTCTAGCCTTCCCCAAGTTGCTTTCCACTCAAATCATCTTTCCACCAAATTCAAATCTGTGAGAGAGAGTTGAATGTTGGGGAGACTATCATTTGAAGCACATGAGCAAGGAGTTCATCATCAATACACCAACTATTACCTTTTGGAGAGTGGTTTGTCCTAGATTGGTTATGTGTCACCTGGGAGCCTCCATCAAGATTGTGGAGTTGAACCAAGGAGTTTATACGGGCAAGGAGATCGCCTACTTCGTGAAGATCTACCCTAGTGAGACAAGTCCTTCATGGGCGATGGCCATGGTGGGATAGACAAGGTGTCGACGTCCTAGGAACGGGGGTCCCGAGACTTGCCTGCCTGCGGCCCACGGCGAGGCTTTGCTGGCAGGCCTGTACGACCCATCTTCATCAACAAGTAATCAAGACCCCCACGAGGCGGACAACACAAGACCTCCTTAGGAGCAGCCTCATCAGGCCGGCTCGTGAGGGGCGGAGAGTTCAAGTCGGGCAAACCTCGCAAGGTGCTCGTGACGTAAGCAATGACGATCGAGCCCAGGGGGGCGCCAGGTGGGTGTCAGCGTGCGCAGCATCCTTGTTTCCTCTTTGGTGCTAAGGGGGCAAGCGCAGGCGCGGAGTACTGAGGCATCAAGCAAAGGTTTCCATATTGGTGCAACGAGACCAAGACCAGAAGGACGGCAAGACGGAGGTCACCATGGAGCCCAGGGCAGCGTCACCACCAGAGCCTTTGGCAGGCGAAGACCACTTTTTGTCAGGATAACTTGTACTAGCAGTCCCCTTTCAAATTGGCCATTGTTGGCTCCCTTCCCGCTCAATATTTGGGGAGAGGACCAGAGCCTCTATAAATATGACTAGCCACCACCATAGGCGGGGAAAAAGAAGATCATCCTCAGCTACACAAGTGTAATAAGCACAAGAACACCTCGACCTGAGGAGGCTGTTCTTCCCTTTGTATTATTCATCCCCAGCCCTAGAGGCAATCCACCACCACCACACTGGAGTAGGGTATTACACCACAACGGTGGCCGAAACTAGTATAAATCTCGTGTTCTTTGTGTTGCGAGTTCGTTGCGTTAGTTCGTGAGATCTAGGCTAAGTTAGGACGCAGATCGATAGGGGGGGGGTAGATCTTCGCACGCACCACAGTGTTCGAACCTTAAGGGTTTTGCCGGAACCCGTGATCCGCCATTTGGCAAGCCAGGTAAGGGTGCGCCGAAGCTTCCTTTCCGTCGCTCCGCACCTTGTTGATCCATCGTCTCCATGGCGGACGCATGTCGCACCCGTGCCAAGCGCCAGGCTGCCCTCGCCACCCGTGTCGCTCACACAGCCCCTATCGGTGGGCCACCCCGTCGCTTTCCGTTGCCTGCCGCCAGCGCCACCGCCGGCCCGACGGGGAATGAGCAGCAAGCATCCTCGCTGCACCCCTCGGTGCGACAGGACGGCCACACTGACACTCCATCGCTGACTCCCGCTGGTTCATCATCTCACACTCGTCACGTTCGCACGGACGCACGGGCCGCACTCCTCATGGCACACGAGCTCCTACGCTACCGCTCGGTCCACGACCTCTACGAGGACTGGCTTGACTGCATCGCCGAGCTTGTCCATGCCGCAGGAGGCTCCCCTGTGCCGTCCCACTCTCTGCCTTGGCCCCCGCCAGCCACGGGCGACGCAGCTCAAGAAGCAGCTCTGCCACCTCTGCCCCAGGATGGCACCCTAGCGGCAAGGCACGCGGCTCTGCGGCGCGACCCACTGCGTTCGGCGCCCGCGCGCGAAGAAAGAAGCTGCCAAGAAGTCCCTCGACTGCAAGCGAACGCTCCGCCACTCCTCGCTCTACCGCGCCAGGATCGTTTGCTGCGGCAAGGCCACGCATTGCTGGCCGTAGTGGCGCGCGTGCGCCAAGGCCAAGCTCCACCTCCAAGGTGGCCCCGGTGACCACAGCCGGTTGCCGCGCCTTCACTCCGGAGCTGCGCAGCGTCACCTGGCCGGGCAAGTTCAAGCCAGATCTACCCCCTCACTACGACGGCACCCCTGATCCCGCGGAGTTCCTACAGCTCTATGAGTTGAGCATCGAGGCGGCCAACGAGACGAGAAAGTCATGGCGAACAGGTTTCCCATGGCTCTCAAGGAAGGCCCCCACTCCTGGCTCCTAAACCTGCCTCCAAGCTCAATTTCCTCCTAGGACGAAATGCGCAACCGCTTCATCGCCAACTTCCAGGGCACTCGCGACCGCCCCCCAGTCGCGGGTGACCTGTGCCGCATCAAGCAACAGCCAGGAGAGACCCTGCATAAGTACATTCAACGCTTCAAAAGCGCGTGCATCAAAATGCCCAAGGTGACCAATGAGGCCATCATCTCAGCGTTCTCCAACGGTGTCTGCGATGTCAAGATGAAGGAGGAGCTTGCCATCCACGAAGATTTGTGCACAACCCTGGACCTGTTCAACGTCGCAACCAAGTGTGCAAGAGCTGAGGTGGGGCGTCTCTCCCTCCTCGAGCTCCCTGCTGCAGACCCGGAGGAGAAAAAGACCAAGGCCAAGGATGTGAAGCGCAAGGGAGCAGCCGTGCTCATGACGGAACCAGACACCAAGCACGGCAGAGACCAGCCCGAGTCATCCAAGGGCAACCGACCGTTCTGCGCCTTCCACAACCTGCATACCCACAACACCAGCGACTGTCAAGAGCTCAGAGCCATTTGAGAAGGACGCTTCGGTCGACGCCCCGAGCGCAGCGACCGGGGCTATGACCGAGGAGGAGGACATGGTGGCGGACGCTGGGACGACCGTGGCCCGCGCCAGGAGTGGCACGACCGGCCTCGTGAGGACCGTTGGCAGGATCAGCCTCGCGAGGGCGCCTGGAGGGACCAGCCTTGTGAGGCTCGTCCTCAAGGCAACGCAGGACTTCCTCCATTACCACCACCACCCAGAAGGAATGATGACCACCATCAAGACGAGGGGGCTGGGGGCTTCCAGGAGCCAAGTGCTGTCGCCTGCATCTTGGGCGGAGCTCAAGCCCCAGCCTCACATCGTTTCTTCAAGCAATTTTCCCGTGAAGTGAATGCAGTTCTCCCCAAGCTCGAGGCCACACACCCACTCAGATGGTCCAGGTGCCCCATCACGTTCAGTTTGGCAGATCAGCTCAAGTGTGCGGCCACTGCTGGCGTCCTCCCAATGCTTTGTTCGCTAGTCATCAGCAACGTGTAAGTTACCAAGACCCTCATCGACGGCGGCGTAGGGCTCAATGTCCTGTCCGTCGACACATTTGACAACCTCCAAGTGCCATATGATCAGCTTCAGCCTACCAAGCCTTTCTCAGGAGTGACTGGTGGCTCTACTGCCCTGACCGGGCAGGTCCGCCTCCCCGTTACCTTCGGAGAACGCAACAACTACCGCACCGAACTCATCCACTATGAGGTTGCCTACATCCACCTACCATACAACGCCATGCTCTGGTATCCAGCCCTGGCCAAGTTCATGGCGGTGACCCATTACGGCTACAATGTCTTCAAGATGCCGGGAAGCGGCGGAATCATCACAGTCCTGTGCGAAGAAAGAGACGCGGTGTGCTCCCTCGAGTGTGCCTTCCAAGCTACAGCAATCGACGACCCCGACAGGCAGGGCGAGCACCCTCCCAAGGCCACCCCCAAGAAGAAGAAGCAACTGCGTCACACACGGCCTCAGGCAAGTGGCGCCTCATCAGGATCGGTGTCCGCGCCTGGGGCGCCTCCCTCCGTCACATAGGGAGGCGCGCCCAGCGCCCCTCTCGGGCAGGGCTCGGGGGCTCCCTTCTGGAGGGCCTCAGACTTTGCCAGCATCACAAGGGAGGCGTTTGGGCACCACTTGGAGACATGCTTCGTGGCATGTTTCCCTCTGGAGAACACAGGGCAAGGGATGCCCACCGCTCAGGAGTTCATCACCAAGACCACTCAGGAACTGCAAGACACAAGGGCCATGCGCAACAGCTGCTGCTCACCAGGCGCAGCTCCCCATCCAGGCGAGGATGCCGGGCTGCGCGTCTACATCGATGTTCCAGGGATCAATCGGGCCGCCTCTCAGGAGCTTCTCTGGCCTTCGTGTGTGGGACGCTGCGAGGGCCCACCTCACAGTTACGTTCGCATGCCCTTCAGTCTGCTGAGCATGGAGGCCGCCTATCATCGCAACCTGCGGAGCATCCTGGCAGCTTAGGAGGCCAGGCACCACGTGGCGCTGACGGAGATGAAGACGGTCCTCGAGGAACCCCCAGGGCTTCCCGAGCCTCAGGGCCCCAGTGGCTCATGAGGGGCAGCCCTCTCGCCGCACACCTTCAGCTGCCTCAACTCTCCTTCATCAACAGAGCCAGGTGACATTTTCCAAAATTCATTTAGGTGGGAGCGCCCCCAGGGCTGCATCATTCCCAGGCCGCATGGGTCCGTCCCTGTGGCGTGTATCCTTCCTTTTCTGTCTTTATCTTACCATGATGGGGGTGCCCCTCAGGCAGCATCATCCCCAAGCCGCTCGGGCAGGACCCGGTGGCATGCATCTTCCCTGGACTTACCTGAGCTAGGTTGCTTTCCATACTTAATCTATCTATGACTATCGCCTGCTTGATTGTCACCCACCATGAGAGCCGCGCGCCGGCCGTTTTTCTTCAGAACCCCTCACGTGAGTAAGTTAAGCACGGCATCTGTGCTTCGGCCCGTCCCTGCAGCATCAATAAATCCATTGGCTGAGCTCTGTTTGGTGGGATGGCCCGCGTTCATGTCACCTCCTGGGGCCGTTGGTGCTTGGCTTCTTCACACGATGACCTCAGGAGATTCGTTCGGCACAGGTTGTCTAACCACCTTGCAGGACCAGGACAGCGAACAAGAATCAAGACCAGGCGCAACCCACCTTGAGGTAGGGCCTTGTGAGTCCCGCACTGGCTCACGAGTGCCCAGATACACCTCGTCTAGCCCTGCCGTGCAAGCCTCGTGTCAGGGCGGGGTTGTACATGCCCCGGGGGCTCTCCATAGTAGGGAGTCCCCCTCCCACGCCCAAGTGGAAGCACCATGCTCCATGTTGGCCGTCGACACTACCGAGGAGCAACTATGCCCGTGCACAAGCGGAAGCACTACGCTCCATGCTGGTGATAAACAACTGAGGGCGGCCCCACGGTCGTACCAACCTTAGGGAGCCCCATAGCTCAGTGTCTGGCCTCACTCCAACGCCTCCCCTCGGGAGAGCCGCGTGAGGGGGCTGGGCATGGGGGCTGCGTTGGGGTCACGCCCAAGCGTACGCCACCCAACCAGGTCCCCCAGACCTGGTCATCGCACGCCCCTTGAGGGAGTCCTGGATTAGGGGGTGTCTGGATAGCCGGACTATACCTTCGGCCGGACTCCTGGACTATGAAGATACAAGATTGAAGACTTCGTCCCGTGTCCGGAAGGGACTTTCCTTGGCGTGGAAGGCAAGCTTGGCGATACGGATATGTAGATCTCCTTCCTTGTAACCGACTCTGTGTAACCCTAGCCCTCTCCGGTGTCTATATAAACCGGAGGATTTTAATCCGTAGGATGAACAACAATCGTACCATAGGCTAGCTTCTAGGGTTTAGCCTCCTTGATCTCGTGGTAGATCTACTCTTGTACTACCCATATCATCAATATTAAACAATTGAGAGTTCCTCCGTGTCGTCACTTTTAGGCCCGATGGCTCCTCCGATCATCAACGATGATGCGATCGAGGGTGAGACTTTTCTCCCCGGACAGATCTTCGTATTTGGCGGCTTTGCACTGCGGGCCAATTCGCTCGGCCATCTGGGGCAGATCGAAAGCTACGCCCCTGGCCATCAGGTCAGATTTGGAAGTAATGGATCATCAAATCCCCGAGGGTTTCAAACCCGTGAACATCGAATCATACGATGGCACAACAGATCCTGCGGTATGGATCGAGGACTATCTCCTTCATATCCACATGGCCCACGGTGATGACCTACACGCCATCTAATACCTCCCACTCAAGCTTAAAGGACCAGCTCGGCATTGGCTTAACAGCTTGCCAGCAGAATCAATTGGATGTTGGGAGGACCTGGAAACCGCATTCCTCGACAATTTCCAGGGCACTTATCTGTGACCACCAGACACCGATGACCTTAGCCACATAATTCAGCAGCCAGAGGAATCGGCCAGACAATTCTGGACACGGTTCCTAACCAAGAAAAAACAAATCGTCGACTGTCCGGACGTAGAGGCCCTAGCAGCCTTCAAGCATAACATCCACGACGAGTGGCTTGCACGGCACCTAGGACAGGAAAAGCCGAAATCTATGGTAGCCCTCACGACACTTATGACCCGCTTTTGCGTGGGAGAAGACAGTTGGCTAGCTCGCAGCAATAACATGACCAAGAGCCCTGGTAATTCGGATACCAAGGACAGCAGTGGCAGGTCGCGTCGCAACAAGCAAAAGCGCCGCATTAACGGCGACAATGCTGAGGATACGACAGTTAATGCCGGATTCAGAGGCTATAAACCCGGTCAGCGGAAAAAGCCATTCAAAAGAAATACTCTGGGCCCGTCCAGTTTGGACCGAATACTCGACTGCTCATGCCAGATACATGGCACCCCCGAAAAACCAGCCAATCACACCAACAGGGATTGTTGGGTGTTTAAGCAGGCAGGCAAGTTAAATGCCGAAAGCAGAGACAAGGGGCTGCATACAAGGAGGAGCCCCGGCCGTCGAACAACAGTGGACAGAAAGGTTTTCCCCCACAAGTGCAGACGGTGAACATGATATACGCAACCCACGTCCCCAAGAGGGAGCAGAAGCGTGCGCTAAGGGACGTATACACGATGGAGCCAGTCGCCCCAAAGTTTAACCCATGGTCTTCCTGTCTGATCGCTTTTGATCGAAGGGACCACCCCACTAGCATCCGTCATGGTGGATTCGCCGCATTGGTTCTAGACCCAATTATTGACGGATTTCACCTCACTAGAGTCCTTATGGACGGCGGCGTCAGCCTGAACCTGCTTTACCAGGATACAGTGCGGAGAATGGGCATCGATCCCTCGAGGATTAAACCCACTAAAACAACCTTTAAAGGCGTCATACCAGGTGTAGAGGCCAACTGTACAGGCTCAGTTACACTTGAAGTGGTCTTCGGATCTCCGGATAATTTCCGAAGCAAGGAGTTAATCCTTGACATAGTCCCGTTCCGCAGTGGCTATCACGCACTGCTCGGGCGAACCGCATTTGCCAAGTTCAATGCGGTGTCGCACTACGCATACCTCTAGCTCAAGATGCCAGGCCCTCGAGGAGTCATCACAGTCAATGGAAACACCGAATGCTCTCTCCGAACAAAGGAGCATATGGCGGCTATCGTAGAGGAAGTACAAAGCAGCCTCTCAAGGCAATTCTCCAGTCCGGCCATTAAACGTCTGGACACCGTCAAGCACGCCCGGAGTAACCTACAACAAGACCGCCTGGCACGTTCCGAGCAAGCGTAGCAATGCGGCCCCAACCCCAGCCCTCACGAACTTGCGAAACCAGTGTTGCACGTACATAACTACGCTCTGGAAATACCATGGGCAAAGGGGGAGGGGAACCATCACGGCACGCCCGAAACACGGCTTAAACCGCACTAGGGGCTGCCGACTTCTTCATTTTCTCTTACTTTCAGGACTCCACTCTTCAGAAGGCCTGTCCGGCAGTACAATTGCCGCACAAACGATACAACAACCAGGGGAGCAGAAAGCTACGCCGCACTACAGAACTCTAAGGTGGTCTCTATAACGAGCAGTATACCTGTTTCACATACCATTCCACAGCTCTCCCTGGAAAGGACATGTTAAATAGTCCCATCTTTTGCTTATTGCACTATTTGTATTGTTCTGCTTTGATCGCAGCCTTTTTAAATAAACAATGCATAGCGCCCATCTATTATTGCATTACTCTTTTTTACGAATATATGTTCATTAATGACATGTTGCACCCGTACACCTTGGTACGACCAATACGCCAGGGGCTTAAGTACCCCACAATACAGTGTGAGAAGTCCGAACACTTTCACAAGTGCGGCACCCCGAACTTATAGCATTATATGCATCGCCTCCGAATCATGTCTTGCGTCAATAGTTGGGTTTGTCCGGCTCCTATGTTTTGGTACCTTACGTTCCGTTATATCGGCTAAGGTAGCACTAGGAGAACTACTGCGATTGTGCCCTAGTTGAGCTGGGCTAAGCACCTCAGTAGAGAAAGCTAAAACTGACCGTCATGATGAGGCGAGAGCTGGTTGTTGTTCGAGAGGTTTTCGAGTCCCTAAATACTTATGCCACTTAGAGCGAGGAGTCGGCTTTGTCTGGCCTAGGCATGGATAGCGCCCCGAACTCGGTCTTCCGAACACTAGGAGCTTCGCTGAAATTTAAAATTATAGAATTCTATGGCTAAGTGAGAGTGTTCAAGCATTATAGTCCGATTGCCTTGTTCGTTGTGTTGAGAACCTCCCTCGAAGGACCCAAGAATGGGAAAAAGAGCGCTCATGTTTATCCCGAACACCCCAGCACTCGTGGCATGGGGGCAGAAGCCGACGACTCACCGTCTCTCAAATTTGATAAACGACCGCACAGAAGGTAATATTTTAAATTCAAAAGCATTGCTTAGCGCATATGAACAAGTTTTCAGCGTACAGGATCACAAATGCGAGTTTACTCAAAAATTACATCTTTGGAGCATTCATCCGCTATAAGGCGGGCACCCTTCAGGACGCCCTCATAATACGCTTCCGGGACACGACGCTCCTTGCCCGGCGGCGGCCCATCCTTCACCAGCTTCTCCGCATCCATCTTGCCCCAGTGCACTTTAGCACGGGCAAGCGCCCTACGGGCAGCTTCGATGCAGACGGAGCGCTTGATTAGTTCAAGCCATGGACAGGCATCCACCAGCCGGCTCACCAGCCCGAAGTAGCTCCCAGGCAGAGCCTCTCCAGGCCAAAGGCGAACTATGAGGCCCTTTATGGCCTGTTCGGCCACCTTGTGGAGCTCGACCATTTGCTTCAGCTGGTCGCTCAAAGGCACCAGGGGTCCGGCCTCAGCATACTGAGACCAGAACACCTTCTCCGTCGAGCTCCCCTCCTTGGCTCGGTAGTAGGCGGCGGCATCAGACGCACTGCGGGGCAAATCTGCGAATGCTCCTGGAGAGCTCCAGACTCGGGTAAGTAACAAGCAATTCACTTTCATGTGCTTGCTTTGCATAATGAATGCCTTACCCGCCGCTATCTTCTTCATCGCTTCAATTTCTTGGAGGGCTTTCTGGGCTTCGGCCTTGGCAGACTTCGTGCTTTCGAGGGATGCCGCAAGCTTGGACGCTTGCATCTTTGAGTCAAGCTCGAAACTCTCGTGTTTTTTCACGAGAGCCTGGAGCTCTTTCTCCACCTCCTCCACCCACGCCTCCTTCTTCCCACTCTCTATGCGCTACGCGGCCGCTCTGTTTTCGGCCTCGGACAACGCTTTCTTAAGGGTTGCCACCTCGGTCGTGGCCCTATAATAGCATGTTGATCCTGTCATTTTTTGCAACCACATCTTCTCTATATACTTGCGCAAGGTATTACTTACCTTCCTTCTCCTCGAGTTGCCTCCTGGCATGGCCGAGCTCGTTCTCGGACCGCATGAGGTTTTGCTTTAGCATATCCACCTCCGCAGTCAGTGCGGCGAAGGCCAACAGCGAAGCCTGCATACGCATATTGACTTGATTATGTTAGACTCCTGCGAATGTTATTAGATCCTCTATTCGGCTTTTCTTTCCGAATGCCGAACAGAGCATTAGGGGCTACTGTCTATGCGGTAATATTTTTACATATTCTTTACTTACCTCAAAGCCTGTTAGAAGGCTGGCACAGGCTTCAGTCAGTCCGCTCTTGGCGAACTAAACCTTCTGGATCGCCGCACTCATAATAGTGCGGTGCTCCTCGTCGATGGAGGCGCCATTAAGCACCTCCAGCAAATTGTTCGGTGCCTCCGGTTGGAAGGAGGTCACCGACTCGGTAGGCTTGCTCCTCTTGGAAGGAGGCTGCCTATCGGAGTCCGGAACCGTTGAAGGTTCCGGCGTGGTGTCCGGCTCAAGGCCGGACTCAGAGCCCTTGGTGGTTTTATCCCTTTTGCGCCTGGAGTCCGGGAGGTCGCCTTGCGGCGCCTCCAGGACCACCTCCTCCTGGCTTGGAACCTGTTGGGACAGCACCTCGGTGTCGTCCGTAGGGTGGGGGAAGGTGGTGGGCGGAAGTGAATTCACGTCCAATGAATCCAGGGAGCCGCTCGACGACTCGTCGAGCCCGGCCTTGGGCGGACTGCATAGTCATAATCGGCGTAAGGAGGAGCTATGCAAGAAAGGAACACTATGAATTGCTCTAGTGTCTGAATACTTACGATCTCAATAGGGGCTTAGCACTATGCGGCCACTCCTCTTCGCCGTCGTCGGCGTTGGTGGAGTAGTCCAGAGGAAGGGTCTTCCCTTCTTGGACCCTTCGGCCTCCCCAGTTGGGGCGGCCTTCCTTTTCTTCCCTCCCCCCGCTGGAGGGGGAGAGGTCTCTTCTTCCTCCTCCTCGTCTTCATGGGAGGAGTGCGTCTTGGAGTCGTCGGATGATGAATCCGACACCTCCTGGCGCCGGGCACTCTTTCGAGTCCCCGTGGCCTTCTTCTTGGCCTTCTTCTCCGGCACCACATAGGGTGCCGAAACCAGCAGCTTCGCCAAGCGAGCGTCCGCTGGGCCTTCGGGCAAAGGAGCCGGACAGTTGATCTGTTCGGACTTATCCTGCCAATCCTGTCAAAGGTGAGGGAGCTTAGATCGCGCATGGAGTCAAAATATGGAAAACTAATACCCTGTAAAAGGTAAAAACAGCTTACCGCACTAGCGTGACGCTGCGTGCTGAATCCGCGATCCTCGGTAGCGGATGCGGGGGCCTCAGCACCCTTGAAAAGCACCTTCCAGGCATCTTACGTCATGTCGAAGAGCCTTCTCAGAGTTCGGTGCTGTGCCGGGTCAAACTCCCACAGGTTGATAGCCCGTTGTTGACACAGGAGGATCCGGCGGATGAGCATATCCTGGACTACGTTGACAAGTTTGAGCTTCTTGTCCACCAGGGTTTGGACGCATGTTTGGAGTCTGGTTAGCTCTCCTTTTTTACCCCACAACGGGCCCATCTCTTTTCCAGGAGGTGAGCCGCATAGGGGGTCTGGATCGGAACTCGGGGGCTGCGACCCATTCGGGGTCGCGCAGCTCGGTAATGTAAAACCACCCTGATTGCCACCCCTTTAGGGTCCCCACGAAGGAGCCCTCAAGCCATAGGACGTTGGGCATCTTGCCCACCATGGCGCCTCCGCACTCCGCCTGGGTGCCGCGCACCACCTTCTGCTTGACATTGAAAGTCTTGAGCCATAGGCCGAAATGGGGGCGGATGCAGAGGAAAGCCTCGCACACGACGATAAACGCCGAGATGTCGAGGACAAAGTTAGGGGCCAGATCATGGAAATCCAGGCCATAGTAGAACCTCATCTACTTCCCATCCCACAATTTAATTAGATCCTAATCATGCAATGTGTGAGGATGGATCTAATGCAATAAAACTGGGTTGTAGAAAAGGTATGATCAAAGTGTTACTTGCCTTGCTGATGATCCGCGAGTCCTAGAGATTCGAAGTAACAAGCGGCGCAATCCGGGTAATCTATCGCAGACAAACAACAAGCATACAATAAGTACTCATTTAATGCACATGTAAAACTCGAACAAGAGATCGAACCAGATAGTTCAACTTAAGAACTCCAGTTGCCAAGAAAGAACGAACCGAACAAAACAACGGAAAACAAACGGCGGAAGAAAACAACTTGGTTCTAGCAAGTTGAAACTAAGTCAAATTTTACTGTAGCAAAAACTTGTTTAAGTTGATTATTCGGAACGGCAGTTTCGAAACGAAACTCCAGGCTCTTGAATCACCTGATTCCGATAAACGAGCGAGAAGATAAACTAGAACGAAGATCGGGTCTGAGATCGCGATCGCGGAATAAATCCGACGAAAGAAAAAGAAGAACGGTTGAACAAACGGACGTTCGTTAACCTAGAAGAATCCGGTGATCACGTTCGTTAGGACGAACGGTCCGGCAAACGGTCTCTAGGCAACTAAATCGGAAAGGAAAACGAATCCGATCTAGGGTTTCGGAAAAGAAAACCGAACGAAAAACCGATCTAGAAAACCGGAACGGTTTAGAGAAGAAACGAAACGATTTAGAAGAAAACCGATCCGTGGAAAAGAAAGAGATGCGGCACGGTACCTCCAGGGAACGGGGCTCCGACGGCGGCGAGCAAGGGCGGCGGCGGCGGGGCACTAGGGCGGCAGCGGCAGCGTTGCTAGGCGGCGGCGGTGACGCAGGGCAAGGGCGGCGGCGGGGCACTAGGGTGGCGGCAGCGGTGAGGGCGCGGTGGTGGCTTGGGGCTTTGATTTGATGTTTAGAGGGGGGGGTGCTTGGGTATTTATATAGGTGAGGGGAGAGTTTGCTTGGGGTAGGGGGCAAGAAATAGAGGAGGAAAAAGAGTAGGAGAGGGAGATTGGAAAAAAGGCAATCGGAGTCCAACTAGGACTCCTAGGTGGCGGCGGCCTTGGCGCCTGCCTGCGCCAGGCGCGCGGCGCGGTGGGGAGGGGCTTGGCCCGGCCGGCTGCTGGCTTGGGCCTTTGGCCCAGGCGTGCTGAATTTTTTTTAAATCGGTTTCACGCGTAGAAAAACAAAAGAAAATAGAACTAAACGAACTCCAAAACGTCTAAAGTAAATTTTCCCCGACTCCTAAAAATGAGTCGAACAAAATGAACTTTTCTCTGGGCCTAAAATGCAAATTTTGAGAACGCGCATTTTTCCCTATCCAAATAAAAGGCAAATACACTCCGACAAAACCAATGATCCTTTCTTCAAAATTTGAGAAGACTCAAATATGAAAATGACAAAATCTCCAACTCTCTCCGAGGGTCCTTGAGTTGCGTGAAATTTCTAGGATCGACAAAATGCAAGAAAATATGATATGCATGATGATCTAGTGTATAACATTCCAAATTGAAAATTTGGGATGTTACAAACCTACCCCCCTTAAGATGAATCTCGCCCTCGAGATTCGGGTTGGCTAGAAAATAGGTGAGGGTGGTCCTTGAGCAAATCTTCTTCTGTCTCCCAGGTGGCTTCATCCTCTGAGTGGTGGTTCCACTAAACTTTGCAAAAGTTGATAACCTTGCTGCGGGTAACTGTGCTGGCAAAATCGAGAATCTTGACTGGTTTCTCTTCATACGTTAAGTCGTCTTTCAACTGAATCGCTTCAAGCGGCACTGTATCTCTTAGCGGTACCTCCGCCATCTCGGCGTGACATTTCTTCAGCTGAGAAACATGGAATACATCATGAACTCCTGAGAGTCCCTCTGGTAATTCCAACTTATACGCGACTTCTCCCATACGTTGCAAGATCTTATATGGTCCAACGGAACGCGGTGCTAATTTTCCCTTAACTCCAAAGCGCTTAACTCCTCGAAGTGGGGATACTCGGAGATACACCCTGTCTCCGGTTTTGTAAACTGTCTCCTTGCGTTTAGCATCTGCGTAGCTCTTCTGCCTGGACTGGGCTACCTTGAGCCTATCGTGAATCAACTCAACTTTCCGTTCAGACTCTTTAATCAAATCTGGTCCAAAGAACTGACGGTCTCCAACTTCGTCCCATGACAACGGTGTCCTGCACCTCCTTCCGTACAAAGCTTTGAAAGGTGCCATCTTCAAACTGGTTTGGTAACTGTTGTTATACGAAAACTCCGCATACGGCAAGTTATCGTCCCAACTAGATCCATAATCTAGTGCACAAGCTCTCAGCATATCTTCCAAAATCTGATTGACTCTCTCGGTCTGTCCATCTGTCTACGGATGAAAAGCGGTGCTGAACTCTAGCCTGGTTCCTAAAGTCTCATGCAACTGATTCCAAAACTTTGAGGTAAATTGGGTTCCTCTATCTGATACAATACTCCTCGGAACTCCATGCAAACAAATGATCCTAGTCATGTATATCTTTACCAACTTAGCACTGGTGTAAGTGGTTTTGACTGGAATGAAATGTGCTACCTTCGTCAAACGATCAACTACTACCCATATCGAGTCATATCCTGCTTTCGTCCTGGGTAGTCTTGTGATAAAATCCATGCCTATCTTATCCCACTTCCATTCGGGTATCGGCAATGGTTGTAACAATCCAGCTGGCTTCTGATGTTCTACCTTTACTCTATGACATACGTCACAAACTGCTGCATATGCTGCAATATCCTTCTTCATTCTGGTCCACCAGAATGTCTCCTTCAAATCCAAATACATTTTGGTATTTCCTGGGTGAATCGAATATGGTGAATCGTGTGCCTCTTGTAGAATCAACTTCCTGATCTCCGGGTCATTTGGCACATAAACACGGTCCTCAAACCATAGGGTATCTTGCTCATCCTCACGAAATCCCTTTGCTTTTCCTTTGCTTAGTTTCTCCTTTATAGCAGCAATCTCCTTGTCAGATTTCCGAGCTTCTCTGATTTTATCCATCAATGTTGGTTGAATCTCCAATGCTGCCACATAGCCTTTCGGAACTATCTCTAAACTTAGTTCACGAAGGTTTTCTGCTAACTCCTTGGGTATTTCTCCCGTCATTAACGTATTGACATGGCTCTTACGGCTCAATGTGTCTGCTACTACATTAGCTTTACCGGGATGGTAATGCAATCTCATATCATAATCCTTGATGAGCTCCAACCATCTCCTTTGTCTGAGATTCAACTCCTTCTGCGTGAAAATGTACTTCAAACTCTTGTGATTCGTGTACACCTCACAATGATTTCCAATGAGGAAATGTCTCCATGTCTTCAATGCATGCACTACGGCTGCTAACTCCAAATCATGTGTGGCATAATTCAACTCATGAGGCTTCAGTTGTCGTGAAGCATACGAAACAACTCTCCCTTCCTACATAAGCACTGCTCCAAGTCCTTGACGTGAAGCACCACAATACACCTCATAATCCTTGGTCTGATCTGGCAAAATCAATACCGGTGAGGTAACCAAACGTTTCTTCAACTCCTGGAAACTAGCCTCACACTCCTCAGTCCAATTGAATTTGGTATCCTTCTTCAACAACTCCGTCATAGGCTTCGCAATCTTTGAAAAGTTCTCAATGAATCTCCGGTAGTATCCTGTGAGTCCAAGAAAACTCCGGATCTCTCCAACTGTCGTTGGTGCTTCCCATTCGGTTACGGTCTCAACCTTTGCGGGGTCAACTGCTATCCCTTCTCCGGATATAACGTGTCCGAGGAATCCAACTTCCTTCAACCAAAACTCACATTTGCTAAACTTGGCATATAACTAATGTTCCCTTAGCTTCTCCAATACCAAACGCAAATGTTCCTTATGCTCTTCTTCATTCTTCGAATAAACCAGGATATCATCAATGAACAATACGACGAACTTATCCAAAAACTCCATAAATACCTTGTTCATCAGGTTCATAAAATAGGCAGGCGCGTTCTCGTACAACCCATATCTCGTGGTGAATGCTGTCTTAGGTATGTCCTGCTCTCGAATCTTCAACTGGTGGTACCCTGATCGCAAATCGATCTTGGAAAACACTTTAGCTCATTGCAAACGATCAAACAGATCATTTATCATTGGCAGTGGGTACTTGTTCTTGATGGTTACTTCATTCAATCCTCGATAATCAACAACCATCCTTAATGATCCATCCTTCTTCTCCACTAGAAGTACGGGTGATCCCCAAGGCGAAGAACTTGGGCGTATGTAACCTTTCTCCAGTAACTCCTTAATCTGATTCTTAATTTCTACCAAATCTTTTGCTGGCATCCTATACGGTCTCTTTGATATTGGTCTAGTGCCTGGCAATAACTCAATCAAAAACTCAATGTCTCTATCCGGTGGCATGCCTGGCACCTCTTCTGGAAATACATCAGGAAAATCCTTTACCACTGGTACTTCTTCCTGCACTACTCTTGTTAGGCAGTTTACTTGTGTCCTATTTGGCACATGCCGGGATACATACTTGATCCTTCTTCCTTCTGGTGTGGTAAGCAAAATTGACTTACTAGCACACTCAATATTCCCTTCATACTTTGATAACCAATCCATGCCTAATATCACATCCAATCCTTGAGATTCCAATACTATTAGGTCCGAGGGAAAAACATAGTTACCAATCCTTAATGGTAACCGATCACACCATCGTCTAGCCATAAACTCCGCTTCTGGTGAGCTTACTAACATGGGTGACCTAAGGGCTTGGGTTGGCAGGTTATATTTATCCACAAATCCCCTTGATATGTATGAATGCGATGCACCAGTATCGAAAAGAACGAGTGCGGTAAATGACTTAACCAAAAACTTACCGATCACTGCATCAGGCTGATCTTCAACCTCCTCCACGCTAACGTGGTTCACCTGTCCCCTATTGAAAGGGTTTGGCTTATTCCCTGAGCTTCCATTGCCATTTCCATTCTGGCCTTCAGGACATTCATTTGCATAATGTCCGGTCTTGGAACACTTGAAACAGGTGACTTGACTCAGATCTCTCTTGGTTGGGGTTGATGGGGTGGTCCGGTTCTGGCCGTTGCTTCCTCCATTCCCATTTCCATTCTTGTGGCCATTGTGGTTGTGCGAACTACGTCCTCCATGGGTATGCTGAAACTGAAATCCCGATTTAGGGGTAAAACGGGGCTTCTGCTGGGCTCCAGAGTTATACTTCCCCTATCCATACTTCCTCTTGCGGGTCTCAATCTGCTGTTGCTTCCCTTCAGTCATGATGGCACGATCTACCAACTCCTGGTAGTTGTTGAAACTTCCTACCATCAATTGCATGCTTAACTCATCATTCAATCCTTCCAGAAACTTCTCCTGCTTGGTTGCATCCGTAGCAACGTCATCTGGGGCATAACGTGCTAGCTTGCTGAAGTCGTCAACGTACTGGCCAACTGTCCTTCCTCCTTGGCGTAAGTTGCGAAACTCACGCTTCTTCATGGCCATAGCTCCTGCTGAAACATGTGCAATGCGGAAAGCTTGCTGGAACTGATCCCATGTGACAGTGTCAACTGGGAAAGTGGCTGTGAAATTCTCCCACCATGCTGCCGCGGGTCCTTCTAACTGATGTGCGGCAAACTTCACTTTCTCACCATCTGTGCATCCTGTAGTGGTCAACTCCCTTCCTATCTTGCGGAGCCAATCGTCTGCTACTATCGGCTCGGTGCTACTAGAAAACACCGGCGGATTTAGCCTAAGGAAACGGGCTAAGTGGTCAACAGGTGGTGGTGGTGGTGGTGGGTTGTTGTTGTTGTTCTGCTGATTCTGAACTAACATCTGCATCAATTGATTGTGCTGCTGAATCAACTGAGTGAGCTCCGGTGGAAATCCATTGTCACGTCTCGAAGGCATCTGAGGGTTTAGAAAAGTGGAGATATAAGAATAGAATGAGGTCTAAAGAGAAAACACTACCCCAATGCACATGAGAAAATTCACACAAAATCACTTCATTCAATCAAACAAGGGCATACAATCGATCTAGCTATCGCAAAAGTGCTTGAACTATAGTGTTTACATGGGGGGAATACTACTAATATTTGGTGGTCATCTAGAAATTTGAACCGGTGGAAGACTCCATGATGTCCGCTCCAGCTTCGTCTTCAAATTCGGGTTCACTTGGATCCAAATCGGTGTCGTCGATGATGATGTAATTATTCGGACATGCGATGTACTCGTCCTCCTCCTTGGATGCTAACTTCCTCTTGAGTTCTTCAATCTCCTGCTTAAGATCGACGTTGTGCCTTGCTAGAGCTACGATCTCGTCCATGTAGTCCTTGCGTGTAGCCTTCAGTTCTCCTTCTAGCTCGATGATCCTTGTTTTTGCATTCTTCAACTCTATCATATCGTTGCACATCTGGTTCTCGTGGCGTCGAATGTGTTGGTTTAACTCCTGGATAAAAGCTGCAATGGATCTATCCTTCTTGGTGATGATTAACTCCCATTGTTCATCTCGGCGTCCGCAAATCTGGTAGATAGTGTCCTTGAGGTCTTCTTGATAAACTTCTCCAATGCGTCCTATGGTGATATGGGCTGCCATGCTCCTTCCTAGACTCCAAGTTGGTGCATTGAAAACACTATCTATGGGCTTCGTGATTGGCGCGAATGTCCTTCCCGGAACGTGAGCTTGAATCTTCCAGCGTTCCTCTTTAGGCAAAGTGGCGTTGAAGGTTCCCGTGAAGCTTGGTAATCCAATGTTTAGGTACTTGGTGACTTCCTTCAAGTGAAATCCAAAAGGTGCGCCTTCATCTGGTTGAGCGTACTTAATCTTTGCGTCCTTCATCCTAAAGAGTAGAAAAGATGAGGAGTTAGAAAACGAGGAGAGAATAGTGATCTATGGCTTTAACTTAGTGGTCGTGTCCTATAGTCAGCGTGTGCTCTGATACCATCTCTGTAGCGACCCGACCCGAATGGATCAAGTCTACTGTGCTCCGGTGTCATCCCTGGATCAGTAATGCTGACACCACACAGTACTTCGAAGGATTTATAGCAGAGTAGCAATCACACACTTAATACATCGATGTCTCAAAAGAGAACTTATTACAATAATATGGCTTAAGGCCATCTAATAACGATAACAGCAGAAGACTCGGAAGATAAATGGGTCCATCAACTCCAACGGCATCACTGAGTATAGAACCACGACCTAAAAGCACCTCAATCATCGTCTGAAAAGTCTGCAACATTAACATTGCAGCCCGAAACGGGTCAGCACATGGAATATGCTGGCAAAGTAACACATGGAGAATGATGGAATGAAACAGCTATACTATATGCATATTTGGCTCGTGGAAAGCTCTATGGTTACTGTTTTGCGTAAAGCCAATTTTTCCCTACTGCAAAGGAATAAATTTATTTAACTATCATGGTGGTTGTTAAACATTGAGAATGGTTGACAGCATTCTCAATCCCAATTAAAAATAGTCATTAAAACCCAACAATATTAATTAGAAGTAACATGTTGAGATTCACATGATATTCAAATACTAGATACTCAAGATTGTCCATAACCGGGGACACGCTAATCATGATTAGTTTATTACACTCTGCAGAGGTTTGCGCACTTTCCCCCACAAGACTCGATCGCCTCCGTTGGATTTCTCGCACTACATGGTGTTTGAGAAACGGATGACCGAGACATAGTCTTTCAGAAGCGCTAGCACCTTACGATGGAGTAGACCGTACCACCTACATCCCCTATATTTGCTAGTCTACCCCTATAAGAGTTCGCACGACTTAGTCAACTATGCCAGAGCCCATATTGGCTTGTGGCTGCACACGTAAGTATTTAGTATGAAAGATCTTATGATCCCTTTGAGCCTGGGTGGCGGTTCAAAATAAAACAGGCAAGTCCTGATAGACATCAGGTGCCTCAATCCACCCAGATGTGTGTTTAAGTTGCCACCTTAGATAAACCATTAAAATTATCGATCTCACATCTGTCATGGATATCACTCACCCAATCCACGTCTACTAGCATAGCATGTCATAATAAGCAAACGTAGAAGTAACTCCCAAGGGTTTCATAATAAACAGGTAATAGGTACTACCTCATCTACTTCCCATCCCACAATTTAATTAGATCCTAATCATGCAATGTGTGAGGATGGATGTAATGCAATAAAACTGGGTTGTAGAAAAGGTATGATCAAAGTGTTACTTGCCTTGCTGATGATCCGCGAGTCCTAGAGATTCGAAGTAACAAGCGGCGCAATCCGGGTAATCTATCGCAGACAAACAACAAGCATACAATAAGTACTCATTTAATGCACAGGTAAAACTCAAACAAGAGATCGAACCAGATAGTTCAACTTAAGAACTCCAGTTGCCAAGAAAGAACGAACCGAACAAAACAACGGAAAACAAACGGCAGAAGAAAACAACTCGGTCCTAGCAAGTTGAAACTAAGTCAAATTTTACCGTAGCAAAAACTTGTTTAAGTTGATTAGTCGGAACGGCGGTTTCGAAACGAAACTCCAGGCGCTTGAATCACCTGATTCCGACAAACGAGCGAGAAGATAAACTAGAACGAAGATCAGGTCTGAGATCGCGATCGCGGAATAAATCCGACGAAAGAAAAAGAAGAACGGTTGAACAAACGGACGTTCGTTAACCTAGAAGAATCCGGTGATCACGTTCATTAGGACGAACAGTCCGGCAAACGGTCTCTAGGCAACTAAATCGGAAAGGAAAATGAATCCGATCTAGGGTTTCGGAAAAGAAAACCGAATGAAAAACCGATCTAGAAAACCGGAACGGTTTAGAGAAGAAACAGAACGATTTAGAAGAAAACCGATCCGTGGAAAAGAAAGAGATGCGGCGCGGTACCTCCGGCGAACGGGGCTCCAGCGGCGGCGAGGAAGGGCGGCGGCGGTGGGGCACTAGGGCGGCGGCGGCGTTGCTAGGCGGCGGCGGTGACGCAGGGCAAGGGCGGCGGCGGGGCACTAGGGCGGCGGCGGCGGTGAGGGCGCGGTGGTGGCTTGGGGCTTTAATTTGATGTTTAGAGGGGGGTGCTTGGGTATTTATATAGGTGAGGGGAGAGTTTGCTTGGGGTAGGGGGCAAGAAATAGAGGAGGAAAAAGAGTAGGAGAGGAGATTGGAAAAAAGGCAATCGGAGTCCAACTAGGACTCCTAGGCGGCGGCGGCCTTGGCGCCTGCCTGCGCCAGGCGCGCGGCGCGGTGGGGAGGGGCTTGGCCCGGCTGGCTGCTGGCTTGGGCCTTTGGCCCAGGCGCGCTGAATTTTTTTTTAAATCGGTTTCACGCGCAGAAAAACAAAAGAAAAGAGAACTAAACGAACTCCAAAACTTCTAAACTAAATTTTCCCCGACTCCTAAAAATGAGTCGAACAAAATGAACTTTTCTCCGGGCCTAAAATGCAAATTTTGAAAACGCGCATTTTTCCCTATCCAAATAGAAGGCAAATACACTCCGACAAAACCAATGATCCTTTCTTCAAAATTTGAGAAGACTCAAATATGAAAATGACGAAATCTCCAACTCTCTCCGAGGGTCCTTGAGTTGCGTGAAATTTCTAGGATCGAGAAAATGCAAGAAAATATGATATGCATGATGATCTAGTGTATAACATTCCAAATTGAAAATTTGGGATGTTACAGCCCGGAGATCCACCGACGTACTTCTTCCTCCTATATATACCCATATACCCTAAAAAATTCGAGGAACACAATAGATCGGGAGTTTCGCCGCCAGAAGCCTCCATAGCCACCGAAAACCAATCTAGACCCGTTCCGGCACCCTGTCGGAGGGGCAATCCCTCTCCGGTGGCCATCTTCATCATCCCGACACTCTACATGACGAGGAGCGAGTAGTTCTCCCTCGGGGCTGAGGGTATGTACCTGTAGCTATGTGTTTGATCTCTCTCTCTCTCTCTCGTGTTCTTGAGGTGGTACGATCTTGATGTATCGCGACCTTTGCTATTATAGTTGGATGTTATGATGTTTCTCCCCCTCTATTCTCTTGTAATGGATTGAGTTTTCCCTTTGAAGTTATCTTATCGGATTGAGTCATTAAGGATTTGAGAACACTTGATGTATGTCTTGCGTGGGATACCCGTGGTGACAATGGGGTATTCTATTGATCCACTTGATGTATGTTTTGGTGATCAACTTGCGGGTTCCGCCCATGAACCTATGCATAGGGGTTGGCACACGTTTTCGTCTTGACTCTCAAGTAGAAGCTTTGGGGCACTCTTTGAAATTCTTTGTGTTGGTTGAATAGATGAACATGAGATTGTATGATGCATATCGTATAATCATACCCACAGATACTTGAGGTGACATTGGAGTATCTAGGTGACGTTAGGGTTTTGGTTGATTTGTGTTTTAAGGTGTTATTCTAGTACGAACTCTATGATAGATTGAACGGAAAGAATAGCTTCATGTTATTTTACTACGGACTCTTGAATAGATCGATTAGAAATGATAACTTTGAGGTGCTTTCGAACCCTACCATAATCTCTTCGTTTGTTCTCCGCTATTAGTGACTTTGGAGTGACTCTTTGTTGCATGTTGAGGGAAAGTTATATGATCCAATTATGTTATTATTGTTGAGAGAACTTGCACAAGTGAAAGTATGAACCCTAGGCCTTGTTTCCTAGCATTGCAATACCATTTGTGCTCACTTTAATCATTAGTTACCTTGCTGTTTTTATATTTCCAGATTACAAAAACCTTTTATCTACCATCCATATACCACTTGTATCACCATCTCTTTGCCGAACTAGTGCACCTATACAATTTACCATTGTATTGGGTGTGTTGGGGACAGAAGAGACTCTTTGTTATTTGGTTGCAGGGTTGCTTGAGAGAGACCATCTTCATCCCACGCCTCCTATGGGTTGATAAACCTTAGGTCATCCACTTGATGGAAATTTGCTACTGTCCTACAAACCTCTATACTTGGAGGCCCAACAACGTCTACAAGAAGAAGGTTGTAGTACACATCAAGCTCTTTTCTGGCGCCGTTGCTGGGGAGGTTAGCGCTTGAAGGTATATCTTTAGATCTTGCAATCGAATCTTTTTGTTTCTTGTTTTAGCACTAGTTTCGTTTATAAAAGGAAACTAAAAAATGGAATTAAGAGTACCTCATATGCTTCATCTTTTTAATATCTATCATGAAAATAAGGGTTCCTATAATTGTGCTCAAGTGCTAGAAGGAGAATGCATTAGAATGTTTGGCACTAAATATTTGAATGATGAGCATGATTGGAATGTTGTTAGTATGAATTCCTTGAATATCCATGATGCTAATGATATGCAAATCCACAAGCTTGGGGAAGCTATGTTTGATGAAAATGATATTTTTGTCCCCCATGTTTTGATGAGAAAATTTATTGTGATGAAAGCATGCCTCCTATTTATGATGATTATATTGATGAAAGTGGTTTCGGAGAGGTCATGACTTTATTTAGTGATGATTCCACTATTCCAGAAGAGGTTCCAATTGATTATGAGAACAAAGTTGCTATCTATGATGATTATTGTGATGACTTGTATGCTATATAGAATAATGATAACCATGAAACTTGTCATCATTATTTTAGTTTTCAATTGGATTATGCCTCACATGATAATTATTTTGTTGAGTTTACTCCCACTATTATTCATGAGAAGAATTTTGCTTGTGTGGAGAGTAATAAAATTTCTATGCTTGTAGATCATGAAAAGAATGATTTAGGTGCTGGTTATATTGTTGAATTCATTCATGATGCTACTGAAAATTATTATGAGGGAGGAATATATACTTGTAGGAATTGCAATAATACCAAGTTTCCTCCCTATGTGCTTAAAGTTTCAAAGTTATGCTTGTTTTGCCTTCCTATGCTAGTTGATTATCGTCCCCATAAATTGTTTGCTCATAAAATCCCTATGCATAGGAGGTGGGTTAGACTTAAATGTGCTAGTCATATTCTTCATGATGCTCTCTTTATGTTTCAATTCTTATCTTTTATGTGAGCATCATTGAAATCATCATGCCTAACTAGGGGCGTCAAACGATAGCGCTTATTGGGAGGCAACCCAACTTTATTTTTGTTTCTTGCTTTTTGCTCCTGTTTAGTGATAAATAATTTATCTAGCCTTTGTTATGATTGACTTTTTATTTTTTAATTAGTGTTTGTGCCAAGTAGAACCGTTGGGAAGACTTGGGGAAAGTCTTGTTGATCTTGCTGTAAAAAACAGAAACTTTAGCGCTCACAAGAATTGCTGCCATTTTTTATTGGAGAGTGCTATTTAGTTAATTATTTTTGAAGATAATTAATAGATAAATTCCTCACGACCAGAAATTTATTTTAGAATTTTTGGGATTCCAGAGGTTTGTATTAGTTACAGATTACTACAGACTGTTCTGTTTTTGACAGATTCTGTTTTTCATGTGTTGTTTGCTTATTTTAATGAATCTATGGCTAGTAAAAGAGTTTATAAACCATAGAGAAGTTGGAATAAAGTAGGTTTAACACAAATATAAATAAATAATGAGTTCATTGCAGTAACTTGAAGTGGTGTTTTGTTTTCTTTCGCTAACAGAGCTTACTAGTTTTCTGTTAAGTTTTGTGTTATGAAGTTTTCAAGTTTTGGGTAAAGATTCGATGGATTATGGAATAAGGAGTGGAAACAGACTAAGCTTGGGTATTACCAAGGCACCCCAAGGAAATATTCAAGTACAACCAAGAGCCTAAGCTTGGGGATGCCCCAGAAGGCATCCCCTCTTTCGTCTTCGTTCATCGGTAACTTTACTTGGAGCTATATTTTTATTCACCACATGATATATGTTTTGCTTGGAGCGTCAATTTATTTTGTTAGGATTTGCTTGCTGTTATTTAGAACAATTTTTTGCATCTTTTGTTTCAATAAAAGTGGCATTGATAGCTTTTACTATGCCTATTTTATAAGTCCACATGTTGCTGTTTGAAAACAGAAAGTTTACCGCTGTTGCAAAAATTCCCTAGAAAAGTAAGAATGTGATAAAATGTTGAAACCTTTTGCATAATAATCTATGATAAATTTACTACAGTGGGAATTTTCTTTCATAATTTTTTGAGGTAGGGAAGTATGGATCTTGCCACACTCTTTACAGACTGTCCTGTTTAGGCAGATTGCTGTTATGTTTGCATTGTTTGCATATGTTTGCTTCTTTAATGATTCTATTTGAGGATAGAACTATGAAATATGCAGAGGCATTTAGTATGCAATGTTGAATAATGATTTTAGTGATTTTCTACATTAGAGTATGATAAGGTTTTTGCATTGGTTTATACTAACTTATCTCACGAGTCCTTGTTGAGTTTTGTGTGGATGAAGCTTTTGAGATTTAGGGAGACCGTGATATGAGAGGAATTAAGGAGACACAAAATATAAAGCTTGGGGATGCCCAAGGCATCCCAAGATAATATTTCAAGAAGTCTCAAGAGTCTAAGCTTGGGGATGCCCCGGTTGGCATCCCACCTTTCTTCTTCAACAACTATCGGTTCGTTTTGGTTGATCCTAAGTTTTTGCTTCTTCACATGATGTTTGCCATTCTTAGAATGTCATTTTACTTTGTTTTGATTGCTGTTTGAATAAAATATCAAGATCTGAAATTATTAAATGGGAGAGTCTTCACATAATTGCATAATTATTCAACTACTCATTGATCTTCACTTATATCTTTTGGAGTAGTTTATCATTTGCTCTAGTGCTTCACTTATATCTTTTAGAGAACGGTGGTGGTTTTATTCTATAGGAATAATTGATCTCTCATGCTTCACTTATATTATTTCGAGATTCCTTTAGAACAGCATGGTATTTTGCTTTGGTTATGATACTAGCCCTAATATGATGGGCATCCAAGATGGGTATAATAAAAAAATTCATATAGAGTGCATTGAATACTATGAGAAGTTTGGTACTTGATGATTGTCTTGAGATATGAGGATGGTAATATTAGAGTCATGCTAGTGAGTAGTTGTTAATTTGAGAAATACTTGTGTTAAAGTTTGTGATTCCCGTAAGCATGCGCGTATGGTGAACCGTTATGTGATGAAGTCGGAGCAGGGTTTATTTATTGATTGTCTTCCTTATGAGTGGCGGTCGGGGACGAGCGATGGTATTTTCCTACCAATCTATCCCCTAGGAGCATGCGCGTAATACTTTGTTTTGATAACTAATAGATTTTTGCAATAAGTATGTGAGTTCTCTATGACTAATGTTGAGTCCATGGATTATACGCACTCTCACCCTTCCACCATTGCTAGCCTCTCTAGTATCGCGCAACTTTCGCCGGTACCTTAAAACCACCATATAGCTTCCTCAAAACAGCCACCATACCTACCTATCATGGCATTTCCATAGCCATTCCGAGATATATTGCCATGCAACTTACCACCGTTTGATTTATTATGACACGCTCCATCATTGTCATATTGCTTTGCATGATCATGTAGTTGACATCGTATTTGTGGCAAAGCCACCGTTCATAATTCTTCCATACATGTCACTCTTGATTCATTTCACATCGCGGTACACCGCCTAAGGCATTCATATAGAGTCATATTTTGTTCTAAGTATTGAGTTGTAATTGTTGAGTTGTAAGTAAATAAAAGTGTGATGATCATTATTTTTAGAGCATTGTCCTAAGTGAGGAAAGGATGATGGAGACTATGATTCCCCCACAAGTCGGGATGAGACTCCAGACTAAAAAAAGAGGCCATAAAAAAGAGAGAAAATGCCCAAATAAAAAAATGAGAGAAAAAGAGAGAAGGGACAATGCTACTATCCTTTTACCACACTTGTGCTTCAAAGTAGCACCATGATCTTCATGATAGAGAGTCTCCTATGATATCACTTTCATATACTAGTGGGAATTTTTCATTATAGAACTTGGCTTGTATATTCCAATGATGGGCTTCCTCAAAATGCCCTAGGTCTTCGTGAGCAAGCGAGTTGGATGCACACCCACTTAGTTCCTTTTGTTGAGCTTTCATATACTTATAGCTCTAGTGCATCCGTTGCATGGAAATCTCTACTCACTCACATTGATATCTATTGATGGGCATCTCCATAGCCCATTGATACGCCTAGTTGATGTGAGATTATCTTCCCCTTTTTGTCTTCTCCACAACCACCATTCTATTCCACCTATAGTGCTATATCCATGGCTCACGCTCACGTATTGAGTGAAGATTGAAAATTTTTGAGAACATCAAAAGTATGAAACAATTGCTTGGATTTTCATCGGGGTTGTGCATGATTTAAATATTTTGTGTGGTGAAGATAGAGCATAGCCAGACTATATGATTTTGTAGGGATAGCTTTCTTTGGCCATGTTATTTTGAGAAGACATGATTGCTTTGTTAGTATGCTTGAAGAATTACTATTTTTATGTCAATATTACACTTTTGTCTTGAATCTTATGGATCTGAACATTCATGCCACAATAAAGAGAATTACTTAGAGAAATATGTTTGGTAGCATTCCACATCAAAAATTCTGTTTTTATCATTTACATACTCGAGGACGAGCAGGAATTAAGCTTGGGGATGTTGATACGTCTCTAACGTATCTATAATTTTTGATTGTTCCATGTTATTATATTATCAATGTTGGATTCTTTATATGCATTCATATGCTATTTTATATGATTTTTGGGACTAACCTATTAACCTAGATCCCAGTGCCAGTTTATGTTTTTCCTTGTTTTAGAGTATCGCAGAAAAGGAAAATCAAACGGAGTCCAATTGACCTGAAACTTCAGGGAACTTATTTTTGGACCAGAAGAAGCCCACAGAGTATCGGAGATGGACCAGGAGAGTCCCGGGCTGCCCGCAAGGGTGGGGGCGCGCCCACCGCACAATAGATCGGGAGTTCCGCCGCCAGAAGCCTCCGTAGCCATCGAAAACCAATCTAGACCCGTTCCGGCATCCTGCCGGAGGGGGAATCCCTCTCCGGTGGCCATCTTAATCATCCTGGCACTCTGCATGACGAGTAGGGAGTAGTTCACCATCGGGGCTGAGGGTATGTACCAGTAGCTATGTGTTTGATCTCTCTCTCCTTTTCTTGAGGTGGTACGATCTTGATGTATCGCTAGCTTTGCTATTATAGTTGGATGTTATGATGTTTCTCCCCCACTAATATCTTGTAATGGATTGAGTTTTCCCTTTGCAGTTATCTTATTAGATTGAGTCTTTAAGGATTTGAGAACACTTGATTTATGTCTTGCGTGGGATACCCGTGGTGACAATGGGGTATTCTATTGATCCACTTGATGTATGTTTTGGTGATCTACTTGCGGGTTCCACCCATGAACCTATGCATAGGGGTTGGCCCATTTTTTCGTCTTGACTCTCCAGTAGAAACTTTGGGGCACTCTTTGAAGATCTTTGTGTTGGTTGAATAGATGAATATGAGATTGTGTGATGCATATCATATAATCATACCCACGGATACTTGAGGTGACATTGGAGTATCTAGGTGACATTAGGGTTTTGGTTGATTTGTGTCTTAAGGTGTTATTCTAGTACGAACTCTATGATAGATTGAACGGAAAGAATAGCTTCATGTTATTTTACTACGGACTCTTGAATAGATCGATCAGAAAGGATAACTTTGAGGTGGTTTCATACCCTACCATAATCTCTTCGTTTGTTCTCCGCTATTAGTGACTTTGGAGTGACTCTTTGTTGCATGTTGAGGGAAAGTTATATGATCCAATTATGTTATTATTGTTGAGAGAACTTGCACTAGTGAAAGTATGAACCCTAGGCCGCATTGCAATACCGTTTGTGCTCACTTTTATCATTAGTTACCTTTCTGTTTTTATATTTTCAGATTACAAAAACCTTTATCTACCATCCATATACCACTTGTGTCACCATCTCTTCGCCGAACTAGTGCACCTATACAATTTACCATTGTATTGGGTGTGTTGGGGACACAAGAGACTCTTTGTTATTTGGTTGCAGGGTTGCTTGAGAGAGACCATCTTCATCCTACGCCTCCTACAGATTGATAAACCTTAGGTCATCCACTTGAGGGAAATTTGCTACTGTCCTACAAACCTCTGTACTTGGAGGCCCAACAACGTCTACAAGAAGAAGGTTGTGTACTAGACATCAGGCCCCACCGATTTTATCTATCCGGCGCCACCGAGTTCACTTGACATAGCCACTGCTAGAAACCCTAATTAGTTCAGTCTCATCGATGGGATCTCGGTCTCATCGAGATGGGCTTGCAAACTCTTTGTTACCTGTTGTGATTATTTCGGTCCCACCGAGATAAGCAATCGGTCCCACCGAGTTTGCGTGACCAACTCTCTATTTTGCCCATTACCAAAATTGGTCCCACCGAGGCTTTGTAATCGGTCAAACCGAGTTGAGGTTTTACTCTAACCCTAGCACATCGGTCCCACCGAGTTGATCATATCGGTCCCACCGATAATCCGAACGTTCGCATTTTGAACTAACTCGGTCTGACCAAGTTTCATGATTCAGTCCCATCGAGTTTGGTAAATTGTGTGTAATGGTTATATTTTATGTGGAGGCTATTTATACCCCTCCACACTCTTCATTCATGGAGAGAGCCATCAGAGCATGCCTACACTTCTGGCATACATTTTCTGAAACAGAACCACCTACTCATGTGTTATGACCAAGATATTCCATTCCAACCACAAGAATCTTGTTATTTAGCCTTCCCCAAGTTGCTTTCCACTCAAATCATCTTTCCACCAAATCCAAATCTGCGAGAGAGAGTTGAGTGTTGGGGAGACTATCATTTGAAGCACGAGAGCAAGGATTTCATCATCAATACACCATCTATTACCTTTTGGAGAGTGGTGTCTCCTAGATTGGTTAGGTTTCACTTGGGAGCCTCCATCAAGATTGTGGAGTTGAACCAAGGAGTTTGTACGGGCAAGGAGATCGCCTACTTTGTGAAGATCTACCCTAGTGAGGCAAGTCCTTCGTGGGCGATGGCCATGGTGGGATAGACACGGTTGCTTCTTCATGGACCCTTTGTGGGTGGATCCTTCCATGGACTCGCGCAACCCTTACCCTTCGTGGGTTGAAGTCTCCGTCAATGTGGATGTACAATAGCACCACCTATTGGAACCACGCCAAAAAATTTTGTGTCTCCAATTCCGTTTGCATAATCCAATCCCATCCCTTTACTTTCTTGCAACTTGCATGCTTTACTTTCCGCTGCTCATATACTCTTGCCATGCTTGCTTGAAATGTATTGTGAATGGTTAAACTTGTGCTAAAACTCCAACTTAACTTGAAGAAATTAAAAACTGCTACTTTTCTTTGTTGAGGGTCTAATCACCCGCCCTCTAGACTCCTCTTCTCGATCCTTTCAATTGGTATCAGAGCATTGGTCCCCATTGCTTTGGTTTAAACAGCTTTGGAGGAAGATGGGTGAGTCTACGTTGGCGAGTCTTAGACGTAGAGTGCCTATACTTGATGGAGAGGTCTTTCATGAGTGAAAAATGAGATGCTGGAGATTTTCAATGAATATCACTTGAACAAGTACAGTACTACCCCTTGTGCACGTCTTGTTGACCCCATGCATCCTACCCTTGATGAGTCTATTGACATGATCCGTAGTCTTAGAACCATCATTTTAATCACTAGAGGATTACCTAGAAACTTGCTTGCTAGCTTGCCTGCTCTTGATTGTGCCTATACTATATGGAGATTTCTTGAGGAACGATTTCCAAATTATTCCTTGCAAAACTTAGATGAAATTCTTCATAAGTCTATTGCTTTGAGTAAGATGAGTTCCAATCATCCTAAATTTGGTGATTGTCTATTTGAGCTTACTAATCTTATGTGTGCCAAAGGATATGTTAGAATCATTAGCAATATCATCTCCGGAGCTATTAGAATTCATAAAGATGACCATTGTAATGACCATTTATCTAATGAATTACCCTCTCTAGGAATTGATCAATCACGAGACGATGTTGAACATTGATACTATGATGAGTATGATGATAGTGAATTTGATCTCAATGAGTCTATGAGACACTTTGGTCTTAGGGCTAATCTTCGTGGCTACATGGATGGAGGAAAGGAATGGGTTCTTGATAGTGGATGTACCAATCACATGACCAGAGACAAGGATATGTTTCGTGAGCTTGCTAAAAACGATGGCCCTCGAAAGTATGTAATTTTTGGTGACAACTCAAAGGGTAAGGTGGTTGGCCTTGGTAAGGTGGCCATCTCACATGATAGCTCCATACAAAATGTCATGCTCATTGAATCTCTTGGCTATAATTTACTTTCTGTATCTAGACTTGCGGACTTTGGTTTGAATGTCCTATTTACTAAAGTAGATTGCCAAGTGTTTCGTAGAGATAATCATTGTAACATCCCAAATTTTCAATTTGGAATGTTATACATTAGATCATCATGCATATCATATTTTATTTTGCTTTTGGTTTTGATCCTAGAAAATCCTAAGCAACTCAAGGACCCACGGAGAGAGTTGGGGATTTCGTTATTTACATATTTGAGTTTTCTCAAATTTTGTAAACAGGATCATTTGATTTTATTTATTTTATCGTCAATTATTTCTATTACAAAGATATGAGAGAGGGAATAAAATGACTTTTCCAAAATATAGAAATATTGAGGATTTAATAAAAAAATCAAATAAGTTTTATTTCGGAGTTTTTCGGTATTTTTAATTGAATTTAGGAAAAATACGTGTTTTTCAAAGTTGTATTTTGGGCCCAAATAAATGTTCACTTTATCGGGCTTGATTTTAGAAACCCGGGAAAATTTATTTCATGATTTTTTGGAGTCCATTTAGTATTTCTTTTTATTTTTTTTCGAGCGTAATTATTTAAAAAAAACGAAACCGACTATGGGTCGTGCCCGAGCGGGACTCCGCCCGGGGGCGCCTTTATATAGCGCCGCACCCGAGCCCCCAGCCCACACCAGCCCCGCGCCCGAGGTTCGCCGCCGCCGCCGCCGGAGCAGCATGCCGCCCGAGGTTCGCCGCCGCCTTGACTTTCGTGCCGATTTTTTTAAAAAATATATATATTTTCGTCGGTTTTATTTTTGATTTTTTATTATTATTATTTTAATATTATTTTATTATTATTTTTAGTATTATTTTATTATTTTAATTATTTTCGGATTAGGTTAATTAGCGATTAATCTGTTCGTCGTTTTTCTTTTTCGTCGGATTTTCCGCGGTTATTTTCTGATCGCGATTTCTGATCCAATTTTCGTTTTAGTATAACTTTTCGCTCGTTTATCGGAATCAGGCGATTCAAGTGCCTGGAGTTTCGTCTCGAAACCCTCTTTCCGAATAATCAACTTAAACAAGTTTTTGCTACTGTAAAATTTAACTTAGATCCAGATTACTAGAACGAAGTTGATATTTTTCGCCGTTTGATTTCTTTTGCTTCGTTCGATTTGATTATTTTTGCAAACCAGGGTTCTTAAGTTGAACTTTCTGGTTAGATCTTCTATTTGAGTTTTACCTGTGTATTAGATGAGTACTTATTGTATGCTTATTTGTTTGTCTGCGATAGAATACCTGGAGTGCGCCGCCTGTTACTTTGAATCTCTAGGTTTCGCGGATCATCAGCAAGGCAAGTAACACTTTGATCATACCTTTTCTACAACCCAGTTTTATTGCATTAGATCAATCCTCACACATTGCATGATTAGGATCTAATTAAATTGTGGGATGGGAAGTAGATGAGGTAGTACCTATTACCTGTTTATTATCAAACCTTTGGGAGTTATTTCTATGTTTGCTTATTATGCCATGCTATGCTAGTAGACGTGGATTGGGTGAGTGATATCCATGACAGATGTGAGATTGTTAATTAATGGTTTATCTGAGGTGGCAACCTAAACACACATCTGGGTGGATTGAGGCACCTGCGTATTCCAGGACTTGCCTGTTTTTCTTTTGGACCGCCACCCAGGCTCAAAAGGATCATGAGATTATTCATACTAGAAACTTCCGTGTGCAGCCACAAGCCATTATGGGCTCTGGCATAGTTGATTAAGTCGTGCGAACTCTTACAGGGTAGATTAGCAGATGTAGGGGAAAGTAGGTGTACCGGTCTATCCAACGTAAGGTGCTAGCGCTTCTAAAAGACTGTGTCTCGGTCATCCGTTTCTCAAACAGCATGTAGTGCGAGAAATCCAACGGAGCCGATCGAGTCTTGTGGGGAAAAGTGCGCAAACCTCTGCAGAGTGTAATAAACTAATCATGATTAGCCGTGTCCCCGGTTATTGACATCTTGAGTATCTAGTACCTGGATTATCATGTGAATCTCAACATGTTACTCTAAAGTTAATTTTGTTGGGTTTGTTAAATAATGATGCTTAATCGGGATTGAGAATGCTGTCAACCACTCTCAATGTTTAACAACCACCATGATAGTAATTAAATTTATTCTTTTGAAGTAGAGAAAAATTGGCTTTACGCAAAAACTGTAACCATAGAGCTTTCCACCAGCCAAATATACATATAGTATAGCTGTTTCATTCCATTACTCTCTATGTGTTACCTTGCCAGCATATTCCATGTGCTGACCCATTCTCGGGCTGCAACGTTAATGTTGCAGACTTTTCAGACGACGATTAAGGAGTTTTAGGTCGTGGTCCTATACTCAGTGATGCCGTTGGAGTTGATGGACTCACTTATCTCCCAAGCCTTCCGCCGTTATCGTTATTAGATGGCCTTAAGCCATATTTATTGTAATAAGTTCTCTTTTGAGACACTCGATGTAATAAGTGTGTGATTGCTACTCTGCTATAAATCCTCCGAGTACTGTGTGGTGTCAGCATTACTGATCCAGGGATGACACCGGAGCACAGAGATCGGACCGTTTGAGGTCTGGTCACTACAGAGATGGTATCGGAGCACACGCTGACTGTAGGACACGACCACTAAGCTAAAAGACCTAGATCACTACTCACTCTCTTCTCTTCTGACTTCTCATCTTTTCTACTCTTTAGGATGGCAGATGCAAGGAACAAGTTCACACAACCAGATGAAGATACACCCTTTGGACGCCACTTGAAGGAAGTCACTAGATACCTGAACATAGGAGTACCAAGCTTCACGGGAACCTACAACGCCACTTTACCTGAAGAAGAGCGTTGGATGATTCAAGTTCAAGTTTCAGGAAGGACGTTCATGCCAGTCAATGAGCCCATAGAGTTTTCTTTTGATGCACCAACTTGGAGTCTAGGAAAGAGTATGGCAGCTCACATTGCCATGGGACACATTGGAGAAGTCTACCGCAAGGATCTCAAGGATACTATCTACCAGATTTGCGGACACCGAGATGAACACTGGGAGATGATCAGCACCAGGAAAGATAGATCAATTGCAGCTTTTATCCAGGAGTTAAACCAGCACATTCGACGATAGGAGAATCAGATGTGCGCCGACATGATAGATCTGAAGAAGGCTAAGACTAGAATCAAGGAACTGGAGGTAGAACTCAAGGCTACACGTGAAGGTTATGAAGAAGAAATTGAAGTATTGGTGGAGAAGAATGATGACCTGATCAAGAAGATTGGAATATTTATGGGAGGCCCGACACTAGTAGATGAAGACGAAGAACCTAAGGAGATTAGCCCGGAAGACTACATCATCATCGACGGCACCGACTCGGAAGCAGATAGTAGCGATGATGACTATGTTGATGAAGCTGGAGCCGATATCATGGAGTCTACAACCGTAGAATATTTCTAGTAGACCACCTCACCAGTAGTAGTAGTCCACCATGTAAATTTAGTAGTCCGAGCACTTTTGCGATAGCTAGACCGATTGTATGCCTTTGTTTGATTGAATGAAGTGAATTGTTTGCTTTTGCCTCATGTGCATATGGGTAGTGTTTTCTCTTTAGACCCCCCTCTATTCTTATATCTCATCTTTTCTAAAAACCCTCAGATGCCTCCAACCCAGGCTCTTAGGTCACCCATGCTAGTAAGCTCGCAAGGAGCAGAGTACATGGCCGGACAAGGATGTTTTCAAGTGCCATTAAGTATAGGAAGGCGTGTTTTCCCAACGGATTTAATTATTATGGAATCCCAAGGTTTGGATGTAATTCTCGGTTTGGATCGGCTGTCGATGTATGGAGGAAACATCGATTGAGCCAGTAAGACAATTTTGCTCACAACGCCAGAAGGAAGAAGGATCAAGTATGTATCCCGACATGCGCCAAACAGGACACAAGTAAATTCCTTATCAGGAGCTGTGCAAGAGGAAGTACCAGTGGTAAAGGATTTTCCTGACGTATTTCCAGAAGAGTTGCCAGGCATGCCACCGGATAGAGACATTGAGTTTTTGATTGAGCTTTTGCCAGGCACTGGGCCAATATCGAAGAGACCATACAGGATGCCCGCAAAGGATTTGGTGGGAATTAAGAAGCAGATTAAGGAGTTACTGGATAAAGGTTACATTCGCCCAAGTTCTTCGCCTTGGGGATCGCCCGTACTACTAGTGGAGAAGAAGGATGGATTGTTAAGGATGGTTGTTGATTATCGGGGATTGAACGAAGTAACAATCAAAAACAAGTGCCCACTACCAATGATCAACGATCTGTTTGATCGATTGCAAGGAGCAAAGGTTTTTTCCAAGATCGATTTGCGATCAGGGTACCACCAGTTGAAGATTCGAGAGCAGGACATACCTAAGACAGCATTCACCACAAGATATGGACTGTATGAGTATACCGTTATGTCATTTGGACTGACTAACGCACCTGCCTAATTTATGAACATGATGAACAAAGTGTTTATGGAGTTTTTGGATAAGTTTGTCATAGTGTTCATTGATGATATCCTGGTTTATTCGAAGAATGAAGAGGAGCATAAGGAGCATTTGCGTTTGGTACTTGGAAAGCTCAGAGAACATCAATTATATGCCAAGTTTAGCAAATGTTAGTTTTGGTTGAAGGAAGTAGGATTCCTCGGACACGTTATATCCGGAGAAGGTACAGCAGTAGATCCCGCTAAAGTTGAAACCGTGACCAAGTGGGAAGCCCCAACAACAGTTGGAGAAATCCAGAGTTTTCTTGGACTCGCAGGATACTACCGGAGGTTTATTGAGAATTTTTCAAAGATTGCGAAGCCTATGACGGAGTTGCTGAAGAAAGATACCAAGTTCATATGGACTGAGCAGTGTGAGGCTAGTTTCCAGGAGTTGAAGAAACGCTTGGTTACCTCACCAGTGTTGATTTTGCCAGACCAGACCAAGGATTATGAGGTGTATGGCGACGCTTCATGTCGAGGACTTGGAGCAGTGCTTATGCAGGAAGGGAGAGTTGTTTCATATGCCTCAAGACAACTGAAGCCTCACGAATTGAATTATGCCATGCATGATTTGGAGTTAGCAGCCGTAGTGCATGCATTGAAGACGTGGATACATTTCCTCATTGGAAATCATTGTGAGGTGTACACGGATCACAAGAGTTTGAAGTACATTTTCACGCAGAAGGAGTTGAACCTCACACAAAGGAGATGGTTGGAGCTCATCGAGGATTATGATATGAGATTGCATTACCATCCCGGAAAAGCTAATGTAGTAGCTGACGCATTGAGCCGTAAGAGTCATGTCAATACACTAATGACGGGAGAAATACCCAAGGAGTTAGCAGAAAACCTTCGTGAACTAGGTTTGGAGATAGTTCCGAGAGGCTATGTGGCAGCATTGGAGATTCAGTCAAAATTGATGGATAAAATCAGAGAGGCTCAGAAATCTAACAAGGAGATTACTTCTATACAGAGAAAATTAGCCAAGGAAAAGCTAAGGGATTTCGTGAGGATGAGCACGACACCCTATGGTTTGAAGACCGTGTTTATGTACCCAATGACCCGGAGATCAGAAAGTTGATTCTACAAGAGGCACATGATTCACCGTATTCGATTCACCCAGGAAATACCAAGATGTATTTGGATTTGAAGGATATTTTCTGGTGGACCGGAATGAAGAAGGATATTGCGGAGTATGTAGCAGTTTGTGACGTATGTCAGAGAGTAAAGGCAGAGCATCAGAAGCCAGCAGGATTGTTGCAACCATTGTCGATACCCGAATGGAAGTGGGATAAGCTAGGCATGGATTTTATCACGGGATTACCAAGGAATCGTTCAGGCTATGACTCGATTTGGGTTGTACTTGATCGATTAACGAAGGTAGCTCATTTCATCCCAGTAAAGACCACTTACACCAGTGCTAAGTTGGCAAAGATATATATGACAAGAATCGTATGTCTGCATGGAGTTCCGAGGAGTATCGTATCAGATAGAGGAACCCAGTTTACCTCAAAGTTCTGGAAGCAGTTGCATGAGACTTTGGGTACTAGGCTAGAATTTAGTACAACTTTCCATCCGCAGACAGATGGACAGACCGAGAGAGTCAATCAGATTTTGGAGGATATGCTGAGAGCTTGTGCGCTAGATTATGGATCTAGTTGGGACGATAATTTGCCATATGCAGAGTTCTCTTACAATAATAGCTATCAGACCAGTTTGAAGATGGCCCCTTTCGAAGCTTTGTACGGAAGGAGGTGCAGGACACCGTTGTCATGGGACGAAGTTGGAGACCGCCAGTTGTTTGGACCAGATCTGATTAAAGAGTCTGAACAGAAGGTGAAGTTGATTTGCGATAGGCTCAAGGTAGCCCAGTCCAGGAAGAAGAGCTACGCAGATTCTAAATGCAAGGAGATAGTTTACGAAGTCAGAGACAGAGCTTATCTTCGAGTATCCCCACTTCGAGGGTTTAAGCGCTTTGGAGTTAAGGGGAAGTTAGCGCCACGATTTGTAGGGCCATATCGAGTTTTGGAGCGTATGGGAGAAGTGGCCTACAAGTTGGAATTGCCAGAAGAATTGACAGGAGTTCATGACGTGTTCCACGTTTCTCAGTTGAAGAAGTGTCACGCGAAGATGGCTGACATACCATTGAGAGACACACTGCCATTGGAAGCATTTCAGTTGGATAACAATTTGACCTATGAGGAGAAACCAGTCAAGATTCTCGAGTTTGCCAGCCGAGTCACTCGCAGCAAGGTTATCAAGTTTTGCAAAGTTCAGTGGAGCCACCACACGGAGGATGAAGCCACCTGGGAGCGAGAGGAAGATTTGCTCAAGGACCACCCTCACCTATTTTCTAGCCAACCCGAATCTCGAGGGCGAGATTCATCTTAAGGGGGGTAGGTTTGTAACATCCCAAATTTTCAATTTGGAATGTTATACATTAGATCATCATGCATATCATATTTTATTTTGCTTTTGGTTTTGATCCTAGAAAATCCTAAGCAACTCAAGGACCCACGGAGAGAGTTCGGGATTTCGTTATTTACATATTTGAGTTTTCTCAAATTTTGTAAACAGGATCATTTGATTTTATTTATTTTATCGTCAATTATTTCTATTACAAAGATATGAGAGAGGGAATAAAATGACTTTCCCAAAATATAGAAATATTGAGGATTTAATAAAAAATCAAATAAGTCTTATTTCGGAGTTTTTCGGTATTTTTAATTGAATTTAGGAAAAATACGCGTTTTTCAAAGTTGTATTTTGGGCCCAAATAAATGTTCACTTTATCGGCCTTGATTTTAGAAACCCGGGAAAATTTATTTCATGATTTTTGGAGTCCATTTAGTATTTCTTTTTATTTTTTCCGAGCGTAATTATTTAAAAAAAAAGAAACCGACTATGGGCCGTGCCCGAGCGGTACTCCGCCCGGGGGCGCCTTTATATAGCGCCGCACCCGAGCCCCCAGCCCACACCAGCCCCGCGCCCAAGGTTCGCCGCCGCCGCCGGAGCAGCGAGCCGCCCGAGGTTCGCCGCCGCCTCGACTTCCGAGCCGATTTTTTTAAAAAATATATTTTTTCGTCGGTTTTATTTTCGATTTTTTTATTATTTTAATATTATTTTTAACATTATTTTATTATTTTAATTATTTTCGGATTAGGTTAATTAACGATTAATCTGTTTGTCGTTTTTCTTTTTCATCGGATTTTCTGCGGTTATTTTTTGATCGCGATTTCTGATCCGATTTTCGTTTTAGTATAACTTTTCGCTCGTTTATCGGAATCAGGCGATTCAAGCGCCTGGAGTTTCGTCTTGAAACCCTCTTTCCAAATAATCAACTTAAACAAGTTTTTGCTACTGTAAAATTTGACTTAGATCCAGATTACTAGAACGAAGTTGATATTTTTCGCCGTTTGATTTCTTTTGCTTCGTTCGATTTGATTGTTTTTGCAAACCAGGGTTCTTAAGTTGAATTTTCTGGTTAGATCTTCTATTTGAGTTTTACCTGTGCATTAGATGAGTACTTATTGTATGCTTGTTTGTTTGTCTATGATAGAATACCCGGAGTGCGCCGCCTGTTACTTTGAATCTCTAGGTTTCGCGGATCATCAGCAAGGCAAGTAACACTTTGATCATACCTTTTCTACAACCCAGTTTTATTGCATTAGATCAATCCTCACACATTGCATGATTAGGATCTAATTAAATTGTGGGATGGGAAGTAGATGAGGTAGTACCTATTACCTGTTTATTATCAAATCTTTGGGAGTTATTTCTACGTTTGCTTATTATGCCATGATATGCTAGTAGACGTGGATTGGGTGAGTGATATCCATGACAGATGTGAGATTGTTAATTAATGGTTTATCTAAGGTGGCAACCTAAACACACATCTGGGTGGATTGAGGCACCTGCGTATTCTAGGACTTGCCTGTTTTTCTTTTGGACCGCCACCCAGGCTCAAAGGGATCATGAGATTATTCATACTAGAAACTTCCGTGTGCAGCCACAAGCCATTATGGGCTCTGGCATAGTTGATTAAGTCGTGCGAACTCTTACAGGGTAGACTAGCAGATGTAGGGGAAAGTAGGTGTACCGGTCTATCCAACGTAAGGTGCTAGCGCTTCTGAAAGACTGTGTCTCGGTCATCCGTTTCTCAAACACTATGTAGTGCGAGAAATCCAACGGAGGCGATCGAGTCTTGTGGGGAAAAGTGCGCAAACCTCTGCAGAGTGTAATAAACTAATCATGATTAGCCGTGTCCCCGGTTATGGACATCTTGAGTATCTAGTACCTGGATTATCATGTGAATCTCAACATGTTACTCTAAAGTTAATTTTGTTGGGTTTGTTAAATAATGATGCTTAATTGGGATTGAGAATGCTGTCAACCACTCTCAATGTTTAACAACCACCATGATAGTAATTAAATTTATTCCTTTGAAGTAGGGAAAAATTGGCTTTACGCAAAAACTGTAACCACAGAGCTTTCCACCAGCCAAATATGCATATAGTATAGCTGTTTCATTCCATTACTCTCTATGTGTTACCTTGCCAGCATATTCCATGTGCTGACCCGTTCTCGGGCTGCAACGTTAATGTTGCAGACTTTTCAGACGACGATTAAGGAGTTTTAGGTCGTGGTTCTATACTCAGTGATGTCGTTGGAGTTGATGGACTCACTTATCTTCCAAGACTTCCGCTGTTATCGTTATTAGACGGCCTTAAGCCATATTTATTGTAATAAGTTGTCCTTTGAGACACTCGATGTAATAAGTGTGTGATTGCTACTCTGCTATAAATCCTCCGAGTACTATGTGGTGTCAGCATTACTGATCCAGGGATGACACCAGAGCACAGAGATCAGACTGTTTGAGGCCTGGTCGCTACAGAGATGGTATCAGAGCACACGCTGACTATAGGACACGACCACTAAGCTAAAAGACCTAGATCACTACTCACTCTCTTCTCTTCTGACTTCTCATCTTTTCTACTCTTTAGGATGGCGGATGCAACGAACAAGTTCACACAACCAGATGAAGATACACCCTTTAGACGCCACTTGAAGGAATCCACTAGATACCTGAACATAGGAGTACCAAGCTTCACGGGAACCTACAACGACACTTTACCTGAAGAAGAGCACTGGGTGATTCAAGTTCAAGTTCCAGGAAGGACGTTCATGCCAGTCACTGAGCCCATAGAGTTTTCTTTTGATGCACCAACTTGGAGTCTAGGAAAGAGTATGGCAGCTCACATTGCCATGGGACGCATTGGAGAAGTCTACCGCAAGGATCTCAAGGATACTATCTACCAGATTTGCGGACGCCGAGATGAACACTGGGAGATGATCAGCACCAGGAAAGATAGATTAATTGCAGCTTTTATCCAGGAGTTAAACCAGCACATTCGACGACAGGAGAATCAGATGTGCGCCGACATGATAGATCTGAAGAAGGCTAAGACTAGAATCAAGGAACTGGAGGAAGAACTCAAGGCTACACGTGAAGGTTATGAAGAAGAAATTGAAGTATTGGTGGAGAAGAATGACGACCTGATCAAGAAGATTGGAATATTTATGGGAGGCCCAACACTAGTAGATGAAGACGAAGAACCCAAGGAGATTAGCCCGGAAGACTACATCATCATCGACGGCACCGACTCAGAAGCAGATAGTAGCGATGATGACTATGTTGATGAAGCTGGAGCCGATATCATGGAGTCTACAACCGTAGAATATTTCTAGTAGACCACCTCACCAGTAGTAGTAGTCCACCATGTAAATTTAGTAGTCCGAGCACTTTTGCGATAGCTAGATCGATTGTATGCCTTTGTTTGATTAAATGAAGTGAATTGTTTGCTTTTGCCTCATGTGCATATGGGTAGTGTTTTCTCTTTAGACCCCCTCTATTCTTATATCTCATCTTTTCTAAAAACCCTCAGATGCCTCCAACCCAAGCTCTTAGGTCACCCATGCTAGTAAGCTCGCCAGGAGCAGAGTACATGGCTGGACAAGGATGTTTTCAAGTGCCATTAAGTATAGGAAGGCATGTTTTCCCAACGGATTTAATTATTCTGAAATCCAGGTTTGGATGTAATTCTCGGTATGGATTGGCTGTCGATGTATGGAGGAAACATCGATTGCGCCAGTAAGACAATTTTGCTCACAACGCCAGAAGGAAGAAGGATCAAGTATGTATCCCGACATGCGCCAAATAGGACACAAGTAAATTCCTTATCAGGAGCTGTGCAAGAGGAAGTACCAGTGGTAAAGGATTTTCCTGACGTATTTCCAGAAGAGTTGCCAGGCATGCCACCGGATAGAGACATTGAGTTTTTGATTGAGCTTTTGCCAGGCACTGGGCCAATGTCGAAGAGACCATACAGGATGCCCGCAAAGGATTTGGTGGAAATTAAGAAGCAGATTAATGAGTTACTAGATAAAGGTTACATTCGCCCAAGTTCTTCGCCTTGGGGATCGCCAGTACTACTAGTGGAGAAGGATGGATCGTTAAGGATGGTTGTTGATTATCGGGGATTGAACGAAGTAATAATCAAAAACAAGTACCCACTACCAATGATCAACGATCTTTTTGATCGATTGCAAGGAGCAAAGGTATTTTCCAAGATCGATTTGTGATCAGGGTACCACCAGTTGAAGATTCGAGAGCAGGACATACCTAAGACAGCATTCACCACAAGATATGGACTGTATGAGTATACCGTTATGTCATTTGGACTGACTAACGCGCTTGCCTATTTTATGAACATGATGAACAAAGTGTTTATGGAGTTTTTGGATAAGTTCGTCGTAGTGTTCATTGATGATATCCTGGTTTATTCAAAGAATGAAGAGGAGCATAAGGAGCATTTGCGTTTGGTACTTGGAAAGCTCAGAGAACATCAATTATATGCCAAGTTAACAAATGTTAGTTTTGGTTGAAGGAAGTAGGATTCCTCGGACACGTTATATTCGGAGAAGGTACAGCAGTAGATCCCGCTAAAGTTGAAACCGTGACCAAGTGGGAAGCCCCAACAACAGTTGGAGAAATCCAGAGTTTTCTTGGACTCGCAGGATACTACCGGAGGTTTATTGAGAATTTTTCAAAGATTGCGAAGCCTATGACGGAGTTGCTGAAGAAAGATACCAAGTTCATATGGACTGAGAAGTGTGAGGCTAGTTTCGAGGAGTTGAAGAAACGCTTGGTTACCTCACCAGTGTTGATTTTGCCAGACTAGACCAAGGATTATGAGGTGTATTGCGAGGCTTCACGTCGAGGACTTGGAGCAGTGCTTATGCAGGAAGGGAGAGTTGTTTCATATGCCTCAAGACAACTGAAGCCTCACGAATTGAATTATGCCACGCATGATTGGGAGTTAGCAGCCGTAGTGCATGCATTGAAGACGTGGAGACATTTCCTCATTGGAAATCATTGTGAGGTGTACACGGATCACAAGAGTTTGAAGTACATTTTCACGCAGAAGGAGTTGAACCTCACACAAAGGAGATGGTTGGAGCTCATCAAGGATTATGATATGAGATTGCATTACCATCCCGGAAAAAGCTAATGTAGTAGCTGACGCATTGAGCCGTAAGAGTCATGTCAATACACTAATGACGGGAGAAATACCCAAGGAGTTAGCAGAAAACCTTCGTGAACTAGGTTTGGAGATAGTTCCGAGAGGCTATGTGGCAGCATTGGAGATTCAGTCAACATTGATGGATAAAATCAGAGAGGCTCAGAAATCTGACAAGGAGATTACTTCTGTAAAAGAGAAAATGAGCCAAGGAAAAGCTAAGGGATTTCGTGAGGATGAGCACGACACCCTATGGTTTGAAGACCGTGTTTATGTACCCAATGACCCGGAGATCAGAAAGTTGATTCTGCAAGAGGCACATGATTCGCCGTATTCGATTCACCCAGGAAATACCAAGATGTATTTGGATTTGAAGGATATTTTCTGGTGGACCGGAATGAAGAAGGATATTGCGGAGTATGTAGCAGTTTGTGACGTATGTCAGAGAGTAAAGGTAGAGCATCAGAAGCCAGCAGGATTGTTGCAACCATTGCCGATACCCGAATGGAAGTGGGATAAGCTAGGCATGGATTTTATCACGGGATTACCAAGGAATCGTTCAGGCTATGAATCGATTTGGGTTGTAGTTGATCGATTGACGAAGGTAGCTCATTTCATCCCAGTAAAGACCACTTACACCAGTGCTAAGTTGGCAAAGATATATATGAGAAGAATCATATGTCTGCATGGAGTTCCGAGGAGTATCGTATCAGATAGAGGAACCCAGTTTACCTCAAAGTTGTGGAAGCAGTTGCATGAGACTTTGGGTACTAGGCTAGAATTTAGTACAGCTTTTCATCCGCAGACAGATGGACAGACCGAGAGAGTCAATCAGATTTTGGAGGATATGCTAAGAGCTTGTGCGCTAGATTATGGATCTAGTTGGGACGATAATTTGCCATATGCAGAGTTCTCTTACAATAATAGCTATCAGACCAGTTTGAAGATGGCCCCTTTCAAAGCTTTGTACGGAAGGAGGTGCAGGACACCGTTGTCATGGGACGAAGTTGGAGACCGCCAGTTGTTTGGACCAGATCTGATTAAAGAGTCTGAACAGAAGGTGAAGTTGATTTCACTAAAAAGGATCAACCTAGAACTTTCTTAATTGCTAAATCTTCTAAAGGTTGGTTGTGGATTAGAAGGTTAGGTCATGTGGGCATGCGAAATGTTGATAAGCTAATTAAAGGTGATCATATCCTTGGAGTAAAAGATGTTATATTTGACAAGGATAGATTGTGCAGTGCTTGTCAAGTAGGAAAACAAGTTGGAGGAAGTCACCCCGTGAAGAACATCATGACCATGAGAAGACCGCTCGAGCTACTTCGTATGGATCTCTTTGGTCCCAACGCCTACATAAGTCTCAGTAGAAACTCATTTGGTCTAGTCATAGTTGATGATTTTTCAAGATTTACATGGGTGTTCTTTCTTGATGATAAATTGCAGGTCCAAAAGATCTTCAAGAACTTCGCTAGGAAGGTCCAAAATCAATTTGAAGTGAAGATCAAGAAGGTTCGAAGTGAAAACTGAACGGAGTTCAAGAACGCAAATGTGGATACCTTTCTTGGCGAAGAGGGGATTTGACACAAGTTCTCGGCTACGTACACACCTCAACAAAATGGAGTTGTTGAGAGGAAGAACCGAACTCTTATTGAGATGGCGAGAACGATGAGTACAAGACTCCAAAACACTTTTGGGCGGAAGCGGTTGAGGCAGCTTGTCATGCAACAAATCGCTTGTATCTTCACAAGCTACTTGGCAAGAAGGCATACGAGCTTCTCACCGGTAACAAACCCCAAGTTGGATACTTTGGAGTATTTGGCTCAAAGTGCTATATTCTTGATAAGCATCGTCGTTCTAAATTTTCTCCTAAATCTCATGAGGCTTTCCTACTTGGTTATGGCTCAAACTCTCACACTTACCGTGTTTACAACAATTCCACCTGAAAGGTTGAAGAGATGGTGGATGTGAAGTTTGATGAATCTAACGGCTCGCAAGTAGAGCAATTGCCAATTGATGTAGGAGACAAAGAACCTTCAGAAGAAATCCAACACTTGTCTATTGGCAAGATTCGTCCAATGGAGGTGAAGGAGAGTACCTCGTCCGTCCAAGTGGAAGCTTCTACCTCACGACAAGGTGAACCAAGAGTTGACATGGAAGCATACACAAGTGGGACATGCCAAGATGAAGAAACCAAGGAAGTACACCAAGATGAACCTCATCAACTTCCTTCTCCACCACGACAATAGAACGACAACGTCAACAATGAAGAAGGCCAAGAAGAAGAACGAGATGATGAAGAAGATGTTCCACCCTGGCCCAAGCAAAAGCTCTCACGAGTTTGAGCAAGAGTCTCAAGAGACCATCCCATCGAGCAAATCTTCAATGATATCCAAACTGGGAGAATCACTCGCTCTAAAACTTGTTTGGCAATTTTTTGTGAACATTATTCATTCATCCCTAGCATTGAACCTATGAAGGTTGAAGAAGCATTGGAAGATCTGGATTGGATAAATGCCATGCATGAAGAACTACATGACTTTGAAAGAAACCAAGTGTGGACATTGGTTGAGAAGCCCGACAACAACCACAACATCATCGGTACCAAATGGGTGTTTCGCAACAAGCAAGACGAAGATGGACAAGTCATTCGCAACAAAGAATGTATCATTGCCCAAGGCTACACTCAAGTCGAAGGTATGGACTATGGTGAGACATATGCCCCCGTTGCTACACTTGAGTTCATCCGCATCTTACTTGCCTATGCTAATCACCATGATATCAGCTTATACCAAATGGACATTAAAAGTGCTTTTCTAAATGGTGAAATTGAGGAGGAAGTTTATGTTAAACAACCTCCTAGCTTTGTTGATCCTAAGAAACCCGATCATGTTTACAAACTTCACAGAGCTCTTTATGGTCCTAAACAAGCTCCTAGAGCGTGGTATAAATGCTTGACCAAGTTCCTTATTGAAAAAGGCTTTGAGATTGGAAAGACTGATTCTACTCTTTTTACTAAAAGGGTTAATGGTGAACTATTTGTGTGCCAAATTTATGTTGATGATATCATATTTGGTTCAACTAACCCCCATTTCAGTGAAAAGTTTGGAAAGCTAATGTCGGAGAAGATTGAGATGTCTATGATGAGTGAACTCAAGTTCTTTCTTGGTTTGCAAATCAAGCAAACTAAGGAAGGCACCTTTGTTTCTCAAACAAAGTACACCAAGGACTTATTCAAGAAGTTCAACATGCAAGAATGCAAAGGTATGAATACACCCATGCCTACTAGTGGATATCTTGACTTGACTAAGGATGGCAAACCGGTTAACCAAAAGGTTTATCGCTCTATGATTGGTTCATTGTTATATCTATGTGCCTCCCGTCCCGATATTATGCTAAGTGTGTGCATGTGTGCACTATATCAAGCGCCCCAAAGAATGTCATCTTAAGGCTATGAAAAGGATAGTGAGATACTTAATTCATACACCAAATTTTGGCATTTGGTATCCTAAGAGGTCTTCTTTTGATCTTGTTGGCTATTCTGACTCGGACTATGCCGGAGACAAGGTTGATAGAAAGTCCACTTCGTATACGTGTCAATTTCTTGGTAGATCTCTTGTGTCTTGATCCTCCAAGAAACAAAACTCGATATCCTTATCTACCGCCAAAGCGGAATACATTGCCGCCGGTTCATGTTGTGCTCAATTACTTTGGATGACCCAAAATCTTAAAGATTATAGGATCTATGTGAAACATGTTCTATTGCTTTGTGAAAATGAAAGTTCTATTAAGATTGCTCACAATCCCGTGCAACATTCTCGAACTAAGCATATTGAAGTTCCTCATCATTTCAATCAAGATCATGTTGCTTAAGGGGACATTGATCTTAAGCATGTTCATAACGATAAGCAATTGACGGATATATTCACCAAACCCCTTGATGAGAAAGTATTTTGCCATTTGAGAGGTGCATTGAACATCATTGATGCTTCAAAATTGGAGTAGAATCTCCATTTGGTTACATGCAAGGCATGAGCCTTTGACTAATCCTTGATATTTCTCTTATGATGATGATCATATGTCTTGGATATATACTTGTACCCTTGCATGCTATCTAACCCTTGTAGGTACTTGGATGAACCTAAATCTATGAGATTGCAAATCACTCACATCTTGAGCAATCTCTACATCACCAAGTCTCTACAATATGGTGGTTGAAGACAAGGAAGCATGAATCCTTTCAACATATCCTTTGACAATTTTTCTATATCAAATTTCATTTGGTATCAAATATCATGATTCTCATTTTGGATACACAAGTGCTCTTCCTTGCAAGACTAAGCCATGTAGGTAGATGAACTCAAACTACAAGTGGTGCTCCCAATTCTTGATGAGCTACATCAACCTTGAGCATACCACACAAGTTCAACTACATGATCAAGTTCAACACCACCACCCAACGTGTCGGTGTCAAAATCGGCGGATCTCGGGTAGGGGGTCCTGAACTGTGCATCTAGGCGGATGGTAACAGGAGGCAGGGGACACGATGTTTACCTAGGTTCGGGCCCTCTTGATGGAGGTAATACCCTACGTCCTGCTTGAATGTTCTTGATAATATGAGCAGTACAAGAGTTGATCTACCATGAGATCGGAGAGGCTAAACCCTAGAAGCTAGCCTATGGTATGATTGTTGTTGTTTGTCCTACGGACTAAACCCTCCGGTTTATATAGACACCGAAGGGGGCTAGGGTTACACATAGTCGGTTACAAGGAAGGAAATCTACATATCCGTACTGCCAATCATGCCTTCCACGCCAAGGAGAGTCCCATAAGAATACGGGACGAAGTCTTCAATCTTGTATCTTCATAGTCCAACAGTCCGGCCAAAGGATATAGTCCGGCTGTCCGGATACCCCCTAATCCAGGACTCCCTCAGTAGCCCCTAAACCAGGCTTCAATGACGTTGAGTCCGGCGCGCAGATTGTTTTCGGCATTGCAAGGCGGGTTCCTCCTCCGAATACTTCGTAGAAGATTTTGAACACGAGGATCGTGTCCGGCTCTGCAAAACAAGTTCCATATACCACCGTAGAGAGAATAATATTTCCATAAATCTAATCTGTTGATTTACCCCATAGTGTGGCATCACACCATAGCCAGGTCTCTATTCGAATCGTTTTTCATAACCCATCTCAGCATGTTTCGCGAGGCGGTTTCCTTGGCACGTCTTGTCGAAGCAGAGATCGTGTCCCCTTTATTACGGGATTCTCATCAATATGGACATGGGCAACCCAACCGTGCCAATTGGTAGGACTCCTAGATCTTAGGCAAGTCCCAAACGGCCACGAGGAGGACGCTTGATATCCACCCTCTTTATAAAGGGGACAAGGCCTTTTCCTCTCGATCTTAATCGAATCCGCCTCCCACCTCGAGTTCCAACACCCAAAGCTTAGGTTTAGGCACTTCGGACCTTCAACTATGTCCGGATACAACCTTCAAGGTCGGTGGATGCCTTCCTCCATCATGGAGGAGGACATCAAGAAGTTGAGAGAGGCCAGATATCTGACCGCTGAAATTTCGCATCGGCTGCCTGCCCGAGGGCAAGTCGTCCCTACTCCCGAACCCAACGAGAGCGTCATGTTCGTCTTCCACTTCCTTCGAGGACTAGGCCTCGCTCTGGATCCCTTTGTTAGGGGTCTTATGTTCTATTACGGGCTAGATTTTCACGATCTGGCCCTGAATTCCTTTCTTCACATCTTGACATTTATTGTCATATGTGAGGCCTTCCTCTGCATTGTCCCTCACTTCGGCATGTGGCTCAAGACCTTCGATGTGAAGCCGCAGATGATCGAGGGGCAGCACGCAGCGTGCAGAGGCGCTTCAATAAGCAAGATTGCTGACGCTCCATGGCCTGAGGGTTACTTCCCAGAGGTGTCTGGATTGTGGCAGCGGGAGTGGTTCTACATCACAGCTCCCCGAAGTGCCAAGTGGGTAGCTGCCCCCACCTTTTGCTTAGGCCCCCCACCACAACTGATGTCATGGATTAGCAGGGGGCTGAGCTGGGGTCCAGCCAAGGACATGCCAATACTTCAAAGCCGTATTTGAGATCTCTTTGAGAGAGATTTCAGTCTGGTTATGGTAGTGCAAGTCATGCTAGTTCGTCAAGTCCAGCCTTGCAAACGCCGGCCCCTTCGCATGTGGGAATTCAACCTGGAAGGACCGCGAGCTATTCAACATTTCCTCGGCATGACGCACGAAGAGATGTACAAATTGTTCTTCGGACCACAAATAATGTGTCCGGACATCACTGAGGATGCAGGTCTGAGCTGCAATCGCCTGGATACCCAAGTAAGTAGCCCCACATCCGAACACACTGCCCGTTTATTTATCGCAACATTGCCCTAAAAAGCCGCTCTTTGACCCATGATTGGATAGCGAAGGCAAAGTTGATCAGGTGTTCGGCCCCCCTCCCTGAGACCTCACCAAATCCCATGCTAACCAGGATGCTGGAAATCACGTCTTATCAAGCGCCCTCAGGAGAAGATAAAGGGGGGAACAAGGAGGCTAGCGCCTCCGCGAAGGAGGTTAGCCGGGGGGAGGAACTGAAACTTCCTCTCCCCAGGGATGGAAGAGAACCGCCTCTGAGGATTCGGAGACAACGGTCTCCAAACCAGGGAAGAAATTTCTGCCATAGGGTCCTGCCTCGGGGGATACCCTGGCCGTACTATGCCCTCAAGGGGATCAGCCCTCCACCGAGCTGTAAGTAAAAGGGTAAATGAAAATATCTCGCTTTACCTCTGAGGAAAATAACCGAGGCATTTATCTTGCAGTTCGGATCTTAGCCCTTCTCAGCAGAGCTCGTCTTCGGGGGATCTTCTTCCAGAGATGATGGAGAGCGAAACGCCTCCCCCTGCCACACTGCCTCACGAGGCGGGCGACCCCGAGGTGTCATCGCGGAGGGTTTCTCCTGATTTGGCAAGGCCAAAAGGTAATCCTATTGCCACCCGAAGTCCTTAGTATCCGGCTCTTGAAGAGAGCAATCAAAAGAGTCCCGCACCGTCTGTTGTGCGGTTGGACATACTGAGGGATCTGCTGGAGCAAGCGGCTATCTCAGAAGAGCACCGCACGTTGATGGGTACGGTGACTGAAATGATTTCGTCCGCCAAAAGCGGGTTGCATGAAGCCTTTATGAGTCTACTGACAGGTTTTCAGGTAAACGAAATGATGCACTTTCTTGACAGTACTGCACATTTTTAGATGTGCCCTGTGTAGATAGTAGCCCCTGAGACTCTGGTTGTCATTGAAAACGGCGGCAAACAGAGGATCATAGTCCCAGGTAATTACCAGACCGCCTTTATGTGCAGGTGGTTGAAGCTCCGGTGGCTAGCCGGACTAATGGGTTTGCCGAACTAAAGCGGCAACTGGATGCGGCAGATGTTGACATCGTGCTTGTTAACAAGCGGCTTGACGAGGCACGTGGTAGGTGATTTTTCTGGTGAATGTCACATAGTAAGAGCAGCATGATGCCAGTATCTTTAATATGTTGTGACTGCAGATGGAGCTGCCACCATGGAGACCCTTCGGGCGGAGCTTGCCCGAGCCCAGGAGCAAGCAAGGAGTAATAATGCGGCCCCTTTAAAGGTGGCCGAAGAGTTAAGGGCCGAACAGGCCCCACATTGCGAGAGCAAAGAAAAGATTGCCAAGATGGCCGTGGAGTTAAAGATGCCGTTGACCGTTACCGGCTTCTTGAAGAAGAAAACCGAGCGAAGGCAATGGACCTGGAGAAGGCCTGGTTGGCTGCCAAGGAAGCCCGCTCCAAAATTAGAGCGACGAAGGAGGAGCTGAATCAAGCTGCGGATATCGTTTCTGGGAAGCCCTTCTTGTTGCGGACTAAGTTCGGAGATCCGAAATATGCTCCTCTGGACCGGCTATGGAGTTCTGCGGATGAATACATGGATTTGGCTGCAAGTGCTGTTGATGCGGCCGAGTACTTCAAGGATCAGAAAGGTCCTGAAGTGGAGAAGCTGTTCTGGTCACAGTTTCACGGTCCAGTCCGTCCGCTGTTGCTGAATGAGCGATTGATCTTTTGGGCCGAGCTCCATAGATTATCCGGACTTGCCATGAGGTCCGTTGTGGATCATCTGTGGCCAGGAGGGCCAAGGCCGAATAGCTACTTTAGCTTAGTGCAACAATTCCTTGGTGTTGTGCCACACATCGATGCTGTAAAGAGGTCGGTGTGCATAGAAGGCTCATGGATGGCCCTTGCCCGTGTCAAAACATACTGGGCGGAGATGGATGCCACCACTGTTGCGGCATAGGGTTCGGCCATAGGTCGAGTGGCTGCCGAGCACTACTTTGAAGAAGTTCTTGAAGGCGCTCGTTTGATAGAGGCTCAGTGCTCGAAGAATATTATGTTTAAGTGACATGTATTCCCATTGTAAAAACAATGTTTTATTGAGTTTATCAAGGCTGTATTTATACTTTTGCCCGAAAGTACTATGATGCCTCCTGTGCGGCCGTTTATGTATATATGTATATAACCTGAAAGATGGCAGTCGTCGGCTTCAGCCCCCACGCATATAATGAGGGGGTGTTCGCAGAAGACGCGTGTTCACACTTGATCCAACGTCTTGGTCCATTAAGGAGGTGATAGTGCAGCGAACTAGGCAATCAGACTATAATGCTTTAGCACTTTCACTTGGCCAGAGGAGTTTGACAGTGGGGCTACTATATAGCCCCTGGTGGCTCCGCGCTCATCCGAATCCAGGGCGCATACATGCCTAGCTGGGAAATGGCCCTTCGCTAAAGTGGAGGAATCCCGAAGATTCCGCTAGGTCATTGAGTGGTTGACCAGTCTCACGCTATATCATGACAGTCAGTTTTTGGCTTTCTCTACTGAGGTGCTCGTCCGGATGAACCCGGGCACAATCGCAGTAGTTCTCCTGGTGCCGCCTTAGCCGATAGAGTGGAACGTAAGGCAGCAATACACAGGAGCCGAGCAAACCCAACATTTGACCAATGACATGATATGGAGCTGATGCATATAAGGCCAAACTCGCGACGCCGAACACTCCCTAAGGTATTCAGTCTTTATGTTGTAAACCGGGCTAAACGATGCCCTTTGTAATAAGCCCCTAGTGTCCAGGTACATGCAATATTCCGGCGTGGCCACATGCCAATACGTCAGCATCCTTCTCAATTGTACTAAGAATCCGGTGGATGTGTATCAACAAGAGACAGTAAAAAAGGTTTACGCAGGGTCTTAATCTGAAAAGAATCCTTGGAACGGGTCCCTGCTGCACGTCTACGCCTGTGTCTCCATTGTGCCGTATCCTGGATGGGTGTAGCATGATGGTCATCTGTAAAAGAGAGGAACTTAGCTAAAAAGTTGTCGTGCAAAAAGGTAGGTTATACTAAATAAACCATGTACAGTTCAAGATAAAAAGTTGAGCCTAATTGTCACTTGTTTACACACGTTGAGCCCCTTGTATTGTTATAGGGGTATAGCCATCAAACCTGTATCAATTATATATAGCTGCACCGGACTTGTCTAACCGTGTCCGTTGTCTTAACGACCTGTCAGATGCTCTAGTTGGTGAGGCCGTCTAGTGTGCGGCTGCCAAGGCGGCCGCACGGTCTTCCGCGCGCAAGGAGCGCTCAATATTTCCATTTACTATAATGATGCAACGTCGACCGGGCATCTTAAGCATGAGAGAAGCGTAATGCGGTATTGCGTTAAAGCGAGCGAAAGCTTCGCGTCCGAGTAGTGCTTGATAGCCACTTTGGAACAGAGCGATGTGGAAGGTTAAATTTTCGCTACGGAAGTTATCAGGAAAGCCGAATATAACCTCTAGTAGCAAGGAGCCCATGCAATGGGCTTCTAGGCCTGGCGTTACTCCTTTAAAGGTAGTATTGCTATGGCTAATTTTTGTTGGGTCCATCCCCATTTTGCGGACTATGTCCTGATATACCAGGTTTAAACTACTGCCGCCGTCCATCAGGACTCGTGTGAAGTGGTATCCGTCAATTATCGGGTCTAACACCAAGGCAGCCCATCCTACCCGCCGGATACTTGCCGAGTAATCCCGATGGTCAAAGGTGATCGGTTGGGACGACCAGTGGTAGAACTCAGCGGTGATAGGCCTTGGGGATGTGTCTCTAGGAGTGCCGCTTTGTTTCTCCCCTTCATCACGTGTAACACGTTTACTGTTTTGATTTCTGGTGGGAATTTCTTCTGTTCCCTAGTGCTTTGCTTGCGAGGCTCATCCTCGTCTTCGGTTGGTGTAACCTGCCCCTTGTGTTTGGCATTGAGCTTGCCGAACTGCTTGAAGACCCAACATTCTCTATGGGTATGACTTGCAGGTTTATCGGGGGTGCTGTGGATCTGGCATATTTTGTCCAGAATCTTGTTTAGGCTGGACAATTCGTCTCTATTGCCTTTGGAAGGCAGCTTTTCCTGACCCAGCCGAGAGCTTCTGAATCCGGCGTTTACCGCCGTGCTCTTTGGGATGTCTTCTATTCTGGCGCTTGTTTTTTCTGCGTCGTGGCTTCCCGTTTCCGTCCCTGACTTCGGATGTACTTGGGTCGCTGGTGTTGCATCGGGCTAACCAGCTGTCCTCGCCTGCGCAAAAGCGGGTCATGAGGCTTTTTAATGCTGCCATTGTTCTCGGCTTTTCTTGGCCGAGGTGTCTGGCAAGACATTCGTCTCGAACGCTGTTCTTGAAAGCTGCTAAGGCTTCGGCGTCCGGATAGTCGACTATTTGGTTCTTTTTAGCGAGAAACCTGTTCCAAAGCTTTCGCGCTGACTCTCCGGGCTGTTGAGTTATATGAATTAAATCGTCTGCATCCGGTGGTCGGACATATGTCCCTTGAAAATTTGCCCGAAAAGCGTCTTTGAGATCTTCCCAGCTTCCAATGGAGTTTTCGGGGAGGCTTTTAAGCCAGTGCCGAGCTGGCCCTTTGAGCTTGAGGGGTAAGTACTTGATGGCATGGAGATCGTCTCCTCGAGCCATTTGGATATGGAGGATGTAGTCCTCAATCCAGACCCCAGGGTCTGTCGTTCCATCGTACGCCTCTATGTTTACGGGTTTGAATCCCTCTGGAAATTCATGGTCCAACACCTCATCGGTGAAACATAGGGGGTGTGTGGCACCCCTGTATTTGGGTGTACCATGGTGTTTGGATTTTTGTTGTGTTGCATTGAGTGCTAGAGCACGCTTGCTTGGCCCGTAGATGGATTTGGTTGCGTCGTCCTTTTGATGCGAGCCCTCACGTGGATCGCGTACTGGCTTGTGTGCGGCGTCGTTTGCCGCTCTATGTTGGCCATGAGGTAGTCTATCCGACCGGATGGCTATTTTGTTTTTTGATTGCGGGGGATCTAAGGCCTCCTCATCGAATTCAGGTAGCAGCTTTTGCTTCGGGTAGCTCTTTGTGTGGCGACTACCGCCGTATTTTGTTGAAGTGTTGAGTACTTTACTCCATCTAATTCTGAGTGTGTCTTGTGCAGCCCTGAGCCTTTCCTTCTGCCTTTTCAGACTCCTCGCAGTGGCAACAAGCCTTTGATGGGTATTCTGTTGCTCTGGGTGCCTGTCCGGTGTGATGTCATCTGGACTGTTATCTTCGCCGGAGTCAGGTTGTTCGGTTTGATTCTCCATGTTGCCGTGGTCGGATGGTGGTTCAATGCCGTGTTTGTCGTCCGCTGGCTCACCCTGCTCTATCGCTGGGTCTATATGATCACAGTTTCTGCCAAGGTGGGATTTGGAGCGGCGCTTACGCCGCCGCTTTGACTGCTTCTCGAGGGAACGATCCTCCGCTGCGTCCTTTTGTTCCTCGTCGTCGTTTTCTTTCGGTGTGTCCACCATGTATACATCATATGATGAAGTGGGCATCCAGTGCCCTGTGGGCAGTGGCTCTTGTTCGTCTCTTGCATCGTCGTCCATACCATCGATGTCTTCGGAGTCGAAGTCAAGCATGTCGGTCAAATCGTCGACAGTGGCTACTAAGTGGGTGGTGGGTGGGCGGCGAATTTCTTCGTCATCCGCATCCCAATCCTGCCGGACATAGTTTGGCTTGGACTCTCCTGACACGGAGAAAGACCTTAATGAGTTCAGTATGTCGCCGAAGCGTGAGTGCTGAAAGATACCCCAGTCGGATTCGATAGGCACAGGCGTAGGCGGTTCGGAGTCCATGGCTGGGGAAGAATCCGACAGTTTGGCGTCACGGCTCTCATGAAGGGTAAGGTCGATACTCGGCTCGATCGCCGCTGAGAATGCGGCCTCCATGGCGGGGGTCTATCCACCTGTCCATGGATGGCGCAATTGGCTCCGAATTGAGCGTTAGAGAGGTTGCCGGTGCGATCTCCCGAACACTGTCCGATGGTAGAGCTAAATCATGCTCATCGTGACCGTGCGGCGCACTCGGCAGGGGCTCGAATCCGTCGAAGATCAAGTCTCCGCGGATGTCGGCCGCGTAGTTTAAGCTTCCAAACCTAACCTGGTGGCCAGGGGCATAACTCTCGATCTGCTCCAGATGGCCAAGCGAGTTGGCCCGCAGTGCGAAGCCGCCGAATACAAAGATCTGTCCGGGGAGAAAAGTCTCACCCTGGACTGCATCGCTATCGATGATTGAAGGAGCCATCAAGCCTAATGATGACGACACAGAGGAACTCTCAATGAAAGCACCAATGTCGGTGTCAAAACCGGCGGATCTTGGGTAGGGGGTCCCGAACTATGCATCTAGGCGGATGGTAATAGGAGGCAGGGACATGATGTTTACCCAAGTTCGGGCCCTCTTGATGGAGGTAATACCCTACGTCCTGCTTGATTGTTCTTGATAATATGAGTAGTACAAGAGTTGATCTACCACGAGATCAGAGAGGCTAAACCCTAGAAGCTAGCCTATGGCATGATTGTTGTTGTTTGTCCTACGGACTAAACCCTCCGGTTTATATAGACACCGGAGGGGGATAGGGTTACACAGTGTCGGTTACAAGGAAGGAAATCTACATATCCGTACTGCCAAGCGTGCCTTCGACGCCAAGGAGAGTCCCATCCGGACACGGGACAAAGTCTTCAATCTTGTATCCTCATAGTCCAACAGTCCGGCCAAAGGATATAGTCCGGCTGTCCGGATACCCCCTAATCTAGGACTCCCTCACAAGGTATGTCACTCCATCTTAGAGAAGCTTTAGCCCAAGTCATGGGTCAAAGCAGCTCAACAAGATGTGAATACATCAAAATGCTTAAACGAAAAATGGTAACCCCATTTTCAACTTAAACGATGAGTATGACCTATGATCAAGTGCCTTCACTTGACTCCTAAGTCAATATACTCTAACATTGGTGACTTTGTTGCCGACCAATTCTAGATGAAGTTCTCTAATGTTTTTCTGAGTTCTTGCATTTGTCTCTTGCATATTTGTTCCCCTTTCATCTAGATTTCATTTCCATTCTTTGTTCTGCATTTCCTGCATCCAATTCATTGTAGATCTTTCAGTTAATTCCTTGCAAATCTTTGTGAGATCTTATTTGCCTAGTGAGCTCAGATGACAATTGTTCTTTTCTCTATGATGAACTCGGACACACCGGTTTGTCTCTTTCGGTCAAACCGAACCATCTCGGTGCAACCGAAGAAAATGACTCAGTGTTACCGATTTCAATGCTGAGAAGACACTTTGTCATTTGCATAATGTATAATTGATCCATCTCCACTCGATGATTCTTGTCCTCTACCTGCATCACATTATACATACTGCTTTGTTATGCGACTCAAGGACCAAACCTATTTGACTCAAACTCCAGAAGACCCTTCTTGGAAATTGATGTCAAAGGGGGAGAGAGAGATCACATCAAAGCTTATTCACTTCAAAAGGGGGAGAATATTTCAAAGGGGGAGAGTGCTTAATCACATCAAAGAACCCCAGATGCTTGGTATTCAAGAGGAGAGAAGTCACATGTCTTTAAGAGGGGAAAGACATGTTAGTTTGTGTTATTTTTTTGTGCTCTGATTTGTTTTGCTCTGATTCTCCTTTCCCTATATTCTCCCATTATCCAATATAAGATTCAGGGGGAGAAAGACTTCTAAGGGAAGGAAATCTTTGAATTCATTGCATATCTTTACCTTTGGGGACATGTCTATATACAATACAGTACCTAGTACTCACTCTCTACATGTCATCCCAATCTTGGTACTCTTGTGGTTTGTTGTTCTTGCTCTGTTTAGTAGATGTTTCTGTGTTATCTAACCTTGTTTACTCAGGTTCATCTCTTCCAAAGCTAGCTCAAGACCACAAGGTAAGTACATGCATCACACTCATGTGCAGATGATCTCTTGCTGATGTACATATTGTTTGCAAGAAGGACTCATGAACATGAACGTATAATTCCTATATTCACATCATTTGCTCTGATGCATATAGCCAAGATACATGTAACACATTGCTTGCTCTGTCATGCTTATGCAGTCACATGCTATTATATTCCATATTTACATGATTGCACACATGTAGGGGGAGCCTATGCGTGTTACATGTCCTTCCAAAGCTTTACTTGCTATTCTTTATATCTTTATCTAAGGCTTTGATGTATGTTGTCATCAATTACCAAAAAGGGGGAGATTGAAAGCACAAGTGCTCCTAGGGTGATTTTGGTAATTAATGTCAACATATCTCTTGTTGGACTAATACTTTCATCTAGTATACTTCAGATGAGTTCAACAGTGGAGTGGTGTGGACAAGAGGATGTGGAACCCCTGCAAGATGCTAAGGACAAATGATTGGCAAAAACTCAAAAGCTCAAGACTCTACCATTTTATTTTTAGTGATCTAAGATCACATTGAGTCCATATGAAAGCAAATATTATTAAAAGGGGATGAGGTGTTGCTTAATGGCTTGCTTGCTCAAAGTGCTTAGTGATATGCTCTAAAGCCCTCAACCACTTTCTCATATCCACATATGTCCCAAACCAAAAGTCAGACTCGGCCCATAGATTTTATCTATCCGGCGCCACCGAGTTCACTTGACATAGCCACTGCCTGAACTCTAATCAGTTCGGTCTCACCGATGGGATCTTGACCTCACCAAGATGGGCTTGCAAACTCTCTGTTACCTGCTGTGATTATTTCGGTCCCACCGAGATAAGCAGTCGGTCCCACCGAGTTTGCTTGACCAACTCTCTGTTGTGCTCATTACCAAACTCGGTCCCACCGAGTTTGTGTAACCGGTTAAATGGAGTTGAGGTTTTACCCTAACCCTAGCACATCGGTCCAACCTAGTTGATCATATCGGTCCCACCGAAAATCCTAACATTCATACTTTGAACTAAATCAGTCTGACAGAGTTTCATGATTCGGTCCCACCGAGTTTGGTAAATTGTGTGTAATGGTTAGATTTGGTGTGGAGGCTATTTATACCCCTCCACCCACTCTTCATTTGTGGAAAGAGCCATCAGAACGTGCCTACACTTCCGGCATCCATTTTCTGAAAGAGAACCACCTACTCATGTGTTGAGACCAATGTATTCCATTCCAACCACAAGAATCTTGATCTCTAGCCTTCCCCAAGTTGCTTTCCACTCAAATCATCTTTCCACCAAATTCAAATCTGTGAGAGAGAGTTGAATGTTGGGGAGACTATCATTTGAAGCACATGAGCAAGGAGTTCATCATCAATACACCAACTATTACCTTTTGGAGAGTGGTTTGTCCTAGATTGGTTATGTGTCACCTGGGAGCCTCCATCAAGATTGTGGAGTTGAACCAAGGAGTTTATACGGGCAAGGAGATCGCCTACTTCGTGAAGATCTACCCTAGTGAGACAAGTCCTTCATGGGCGATGGCCATGGTGGGATAGACAAGGTGTCGACGTCCTAGGAACGGGGGTCCCGAGACTTGCCTGCCTGCGGCCCACGGCGAGGCTTTGCTGGCAGGCCTGTACGACCCATCTTCATCAACAAGTAATCAAGACCCCCGCGAGGCGGACAACACAAGACCTCCTTAGGAGCAGCCTCATCAGGCCGGCTCGTGAGGGGCGGAGAGTTCAAGTCGGGCAAACCTCGCAAGGTGCTCGTGACATAAGCAATGACGATCGAGCCCAGGCGGGCGCCAGGTGGGTGTCAGTGTGCGCAGCATCCTTGTTTCCTCTTTGGTGCTAAGGGGGCAAGCGCAGGCGCGGAGTACTGAGGCATCAAGCAAAGGTTTCCATATTGGTGCAACGAGACCAAGACCAGAAGGACGGCAAGACGGAGGTCACCATGGAGCCCAGGGCAGCGTCACCACCAGAGCCTTTGGCAGGCGAAGACCACTTTTTGTCAGGATAACTTGTACTAGCAGTCCCCTTTCAAATTGGCCATTGTTGGCTGCCTTCCCGCTCAATATTTGGGGAGAGGACCAGAGCCTCTATAAGTATGACTAGCCACCACCATAGGCGGGGAAAAAGAAGATCATCCTCAGCTACACAAGTGTAATAAGCACAAGAACACCTCGACCCGAGGAGGCTGTTCTTCCCTTTGTATTATTCATCCTCAGCCCTAGAGGCAATCCACCACCACCACACTGGAGTAGGGTATTACACCACAACGGTGGCCGAAACTAGTATAAATCTTGTGTTCTTTGTGTTGCGAGTTCGTTGCGTTAGTTCGTGAGATCTAGGCTAAGTTAGGACGCGGATCGATAGGGGGGGGGGGTAGATCTTCGCACGCACCACAGTGTTCGAACCTTAAGGGTTTTGCCGGAACCCGTGATCCGCCATTTGGCAAGCCAGGTAAGGGTGCGCCAAAGCTTCCTTTCCGTCGCTCCGCACCTCGTTGAACCATCGTCTCCATGGCGGACGCATGTCGCACCCGTGCCGAGCGCCAGGCTGCCCTCGCCACCCGTGTCGCTCACACAGCCCCTATCGGTGGGCATTGTTGAGGAAATCGTTAACTGGTAACTGCTCGGTTGGCTAGCGAGTAGGGGATTAATAGGCTAATCGGCAAGTTAATCGGCCATTTAATCAATTAATCGGATGATTTATCAGTTTATCGGCTACTCGGTGACCCTATGAGTAGGGATTAATCGGCAAGTTAACTGGTTAATCGGATGAATTCTTGAACATGGTCGGTGGGCCACCCCGTCGCTTTCCGTTGCCTGCCGCCAGCGCCACCGCCGGCCCGACGGGGAATGAGCAGCAAGCATCCTCGCTGCACCCCTCGGTGCGACAGGACGGCCACACTGACACTCCATCGCTGACTCCCGCTGGTTCGTCGTCTCACACTCGTCACGTTCGCACGGACGCACGGGCCGCACTCCTCATGGCACACGAGCTCCTACGCTACCGCTCGGTCCACGACCTCTACGAGGACTGGCTTGACTGCATCGCCGAGCTTGTCCATGCCGCAGGAGGCTCCCCTGTGCCGTCCCACTCTCTGCCTTGGCCCCCGCCAGCCACGGGCGACGCAGCTCAAGAAGCAGCTCTGCCACCTCTGCCCCAGGATGGCACCCTAGCGGCAAGGCACGCGGCTCTGCGGCGCGACCCACTGCGTTCGGCGCCGCGCGCGAAGAAAGAAGCTGCCAAGAAGTCCCTCGACTGCAAGCGAACGCTCCGCCACTCCTCGCTCTACCGCGCCAGGATCGTTTGCTGCGGCAAGGCCACGCATTGCTGGCCGTAGTGGCGCGCGTGCGCCAAGGCCAAGCTCCACCTCCAAGGTGGCCCCGGTGACCACAGCCGGTTGCCGCGCCTTCACTCCGGAGCTACGCAGCGTCGCCTGGCCGGGCAAGTTCAAGCCAGATCTACCCCCTCGCTACGACGGCACCCCTGATCCCGCGGAGTTCCTACAGCTCTATGAGTTGAGCATCGAGGCGGCCAACGACGACGAGAAAGTCATGGCGAACAGGTTTCCCATGGCTCTCAAGGAAGGCCCCCACTCCTGGCTCCTAAACCTGCCTCCAAGCTCAATTTCCTCCTAGGACGAAATGCGCAACCGCTTCATCGCCAACTTCCAGGGCACTCGCGACCGCCCCCCAGTCGTGGGTGACCTGTGCCGCATCAAGCAACAGCCAGGAGAGACCCTGCATAAGTACATTCAACGCTTCAAAAGCGCGTGCATCAAAATGCCCAAGGTGACCAATGAGGCCATCATCTCAGCGTTCTCCAACGGTGTCTGCGATGTCAAGATGAAGGAGGAGCTTGCCATCCACGAAGATTTGTGCACAACCCTGGACCTGTTCAACGTCGCAACCAAGTGTGCAAGAGCTGAGGTGGGGCGTCTCTCCCTCCTCGAGCTCCCTGCTGCAGACCCGGAGGAGAAAAAGACCAAGGCCAAGGATGTGAAGCGCAAGGGAGCAGCCGTGCTCGTGACGGAACCAGACACCAAGCACGGCAGAGACCAGCCCGACTCATCCAAGGGCAACCGACCATTCTGCGCCTTCCACAACCTGCATACCCACAACACCAGCGACTGTCAAGAGCTCAGAGCCATTTGAGAAGGACGCTTCGGTCGACGCCCCGAGCGCAGCGACCGGGGCTATGACCGAGGAGGAGGACATGGTGGTGGACGCTGGGACGACCGTGGCCCGCGCCAGGAGTGGCACGACCGGCCTCGTGAGGACCGTTGGCAGGATCAGCCTCGCGAGGGCGCCTGGAGGGACCAGCCTTGTGAGGCTCGTCCTCAAGGCAACGCAGGACTTCCTCCATTACCACCACCACCCAGAAGGAATGATGACCACCATCAAGACGAGGGGGCTGGGGGCTTCCAGGAGCCAAGTGCTGTCGCCTGCATCTTGGGCGGAGCTCAAGCCCCAGCCTCACATCGTTTCTTCAAGCAATTTTCCCGTGAAGTGAATGCAGTTCTCCCCAAGCTCGAGGCCACACACCCACTCAGATGGTCCAGGTGCCCCATCACGTTCAGTTCGGCAGATCAACTCAAGTGCCCGGCCACTGCTGGCGTCCTCCCAATGCTTTGTTCGCTAGTCATCAGCAACGTGCAAGTTACCAAGACCCTCATCGACGGTGGCGTAGGGCTCAATGTCCTGTCCATCGACACATTTGACAACCTCCAAGTGCCATATGATCAGCTTCAGCCTACCAAGCCTTTCTCAGGAGTGACTGGTGGCTCTACTGCCCTGACTGGGCAGGTCCGCCTCCCCGTTACCTTCCGAGAACGTAACAACTACCGCACCGAACTCATCCACTTTGAGGTTGCCTACATCCACCTACCATACAACGCCATGCTCGGGTATCCAGCCCTGGCCAAGTTCATGGCGGTGACCCATTACGGCTACAATGTCTTCAAGATGCCGGGAAGCGGCGGAATCATCACAGTCCTGTGCGAAGAAAGGGACGCGGTGTGCTCCCTCGAGCGTGCCTTCCAAGCTACAGCAATCGACGACCCCGACAGGCAGGGCGAGCACCCTCCCAAGGCCACCCCCAAGAAGAAGAAGAAACTGCGTCACACACGGCCTCAGGCAAGTGGCGCCTCATCAGGATCGGTGTCCGCGCCTGGGGCGCCTCCCTCCATCGCATAGGGAGGCGCGCCCAGCGCCCCTCTCGGGCAGGGCTCGGGGGCTCCCTTCTGGAGGGCCTCAGACTTTGCCAGCATCACAAGGGAGGCGTTTGGGCACCACTTGGAGACATGCTTCGTGGCACGTTTCCCTTTGGAGAACACAGGGCAAGGGATGCCCACCGCTCAGGAGTTCATCACCAAGACCACTCAGGAACTGCAAGACACAAGGGCCATGCGCAACAGCTGCTGCTCACTAGGCGCAGCTCCCCATCCAGGCGAGGATGCCGGGCTGCGCGTCTACATCGATGTTCCAGGGATCAATCGGGCCGCCTCTCAGGAGCTTCTCTGGCCTTCGTGTGTGGGATGCTGCGAGGGCCCACCTCACAGTTACGTTCGCATGCCCTTCAGTCTGCTGAGCATGGAGGCCGCCTATCATCGCAACCTGCGGAGCATCTTGGCAGCTTAGAAGGCCAGGCACCACGTGGCGCTGACGGAGATGAAGACGGTCCTCGAGGAACCCCCAGGGCCTCCCGAGCCTCAGGGCCCCAGTGGCTCATGAGGGGCAGCCCTCTCGCCGCACACCTTCAGCTGCCTCAACTCTCCTTCATCAACAGAGCCAGGTGACATTTTCCAAAATTCATTTAGGTGGGAGCGCCCCCAGGGCTGCATCATTCCCAGGCCGCATGGGTCCGTCCCTGTGGCGTGTACCCTTCCTTTTCTGTCTTTATCTTACCATGATGGGGGTGCCCCTCGGGCAGCATCATCCCCAAGCCGCTTGGGCAGGACCCGGTGGCATGCATCTTCCCTGGACTTACCTGAGCTAGGTTGCTTTCCATACTTAATCTATCTATGACTATCGCCTGCTTGATTGTCACCCACCATGAGAGCCGCGCGCCGGCCGTTTTTCTTCAGAACCCCTCACGTGAGTAAGTTAAGCACGGCGTCTGTGCTTCGGCCCGTCCCTGCAGCGTCGATAAATCCATTGGCTGAGCTCTGTTTGGTGGGTTGGCCCGCGTTCATGTCACCTCCTGGGGCCGTTGGTGCTTGGCTTCTTCACACGATGACCTCAGGAGATTCGTTCGGCACAGGTTGTCTAACCACCTTGCAGGACCAGGATAGCGAACAAGAATCAAGACCAGGCGCAACCCACCTTGAGGTAGGGCCTTGTGAGTCCCGCACTGGCTCACGAGTGCCCAGATACACCTCGTCTAGCCCTGCCGTGCAAGCCTCGTGTCAGGGCGGGGTTGTACATGCCCCGGGGGCTCTCCATAGTAGGGAGTCCCCCTCCCACGCCCAAGTGGAAGCACCATGCTCCACGTTGGCCGTCGACACTACCGAGGAGCGACTATGCCCGTGCACAAGCGGAAGCACCACGCTCCGCGCTGGTGATAAACAACTGAGGGCGGCCCCACGGTCGTACCAACCTTAGGGAGCCCCATAGCTCAGTGTCTGGCCTCACTCCAACGCCTCCCCTCGGGAGAGCCGCGTGAGGGGGCTGGGCATGGGGGCTGCGTTGGGGTCACGCCCAAGCGTACGCCACCCAACCAGGTCCCCCAGACCTGGTCATCGCACGCCCCTTGAGGGAGTCCTGGATTGGGGGGTGTCTGGATAGCCGGACTATACCTTCGGCCGGACTCCTGGACTATGAAGATACAAGATTGAAGACTTCGTTCCGTGTCCGGAAGGGACTTTCCTTGGCATGGAAGGCAAGCTTGGCGATACGGATATGTAGATCTCCTTCCTTGTAACCGACTCTGTGTAACCCTAGCCCTCTCCGGTGTCTATATAAACCGGAGGATTTTAATCCGTAGGATGAACAACAATCGTACCATAGGCTAGCTTCTAGGGTTTAGCCTCCTTGATCTCGTGGTAGATCTACTCTTGTACTACCCATATCATCAATATTAAACAATTGAGAGTTCCTCCGTGTCGTCACTTTTAGGCCCGATGGCTCCTCCGATCATCAACGATGATGCGATCCAGGGTGAGACTTTTCTCCCCGGACAGATCTTCGTATTTGGCGGCTTTGCACTGCGGGCCAATTCGCTCGGCCATCTGGGGCAGATCGAAAGCTACGCCCCTGGCCATCAGGTCAGATTTGGAAGTAATGGATCATCAAATCCCCGAGGGTTTCAAACCCGTGAACATCGAATCATACGATGGCACAACAGATCCTGCGGTATGGATCGAGGACTATCTCCTTCATATCCACATGGCCCACGGTGATGACCTACACGCCATCAAATACCTCCCACTCAAGCTTAAAGGACCAGCTCGGCATTGGCTTAACAGCTTGTCAGCAGAATCAATTGGATGTTGGGAGGACCTGGAAACCGCATTCCTCGACAATTTCCAGGGCACTTATGTGTGACCACCAGACACCGATGACCTTAGCCACATAATTCAGCAGCCAGAGGAATCGGCCAGACAATTCTGGACACGGTTCCTAACCAAGAAAAAACAAATCGTCGACTGTCCGGACGTAGAGGCCCTAGCAGCCTTCAAGCATAACATCCACGACGAGTGGCTTGCACGGCACCTAGGACAGGAAAAGCCGAAATCTATGGTAGCCCTCACGACACTTATGACCCGCTTTTGCGTGGGAGAAGACAGTTGGCTAGCTCGCAGCAATAACATGACCAAGAGCCCTGGTAATTCGGATACCAAGGACAGCAGTGGCAGGTCGTGTCGCAACAAGCAAAAGCGCCGCATTAACGGCGACAATGCTGAGGATACGACAGTTAATGCCGGATTCAGAGGCTATAAACCCGGTCAGCGGAAAAAGCCATTCAAAAGAAATACTCTGGGCCCGTCCAGTTTGGACCGAATACTCGACCGCTCATGCCAGATACATGGCACCCCCGAAAAACCAGCCAATCACACCAACAGGGATTCTTGGGTGTTTAAGCAGGCAGGCAAGTTAAATGCCGAAAGCAGAGACAAGGGGCTGCATACAAGGAGGAGCCCCGGCCGTCGAACAACAGTGGACAGAAAGGTTTTCCCCCACAAGTGCGGACGGTGAACATGATATACGCAACCCACGTCCCCAAGAGGGAGCAGAAGCATGCGCTAAGGGACGTATACACGATGGAGCCAGTCGCCCCAAAGTTCAACCCATGGTCTTCCTGTCTGATCGCTTTTGATCGAAGGGACCACCCCACTAGCATCCGTCATGGTGGACTCGCCGCATTGGTTCTAGACCCAATTATTGACGGATTTCACCTCACTAGAGTCCTTATGGACGGCGGCGTCAGCCTGAACCTGCTTTACCAGGATACAGTGCGGAGAATGGGCATCGATCCCTCGAGGATTAAACCCACTAAAACGACCTTTAAAGGCGTCATACCAGGTGTAGAGGCCAACTGTACAGGCTTAGTTACACTTGAAGTGGTCTTCGGATCTCCGGATAATTTCCGAAGCAAGGAGTTAATCTTTGACATAGTCCCGTTCCGCAGTGGCTATCACGCACTGCTCGGGCGAACCGCATTTGCCAAGTTCAATGCGGTGCCGCACTACGCATACCTCTAGCTCAAGATGCCAGGCCCTCGAGGTGTCATCACGGTCAATGGAAACACCGAATGCTCTCTCCGAACAAAGGAGCATATGGCGGCTATCGCAGAGGAAGTACAAAGCAGCCTCTCAAGGCAATTCTCCAGTCCGGCCATTAAATGTCTGGACACCGTCAAGCACGCCCGGAGTAACCTACAACAAGACCGCCTGGCACGTTCCGAGCAAGCGTAGCAATGCGGCCCCAACCCCAGCCCTCACGAACTTGCGAAACCAGTGTTGCGCGTACATAACTACACTCTGGAAATACCATGGGCAAAGGGGGAGGGGAACCATCACGGCACGCCCGAAACACGGCTTAAACCGCACTAGGGGCTGCCGACTTCTTCATTTTCTCTTACTTTCAGGACTCCACTCTTCAGAAGGCCTGTCCGGCAGTACAATTGCCACACAAACGATACAACAACCAGGGGAGCAGAAAGCTACACCGCACTACAGAAATCTAAGGTGGTCTCTATAACGAGCAATATACCTGTTTCACATACCATTCCACAGCTCGCCCTGGAAAGGACATGTTAAATAGTCCCATCTTTTGCTTATTGCACTATTTGTATCGTTCTGCTTTGATCGCAGCCTTTTTAAATAAACAATGCATAGCGCCCGTCTATTATTGCATTACTCTTTTTTACGAATATATGTTCATTAATGACATGTTGCACCCGTACACTTTGGTACGACCAATACACCAGGGGCTTAAGTACCCCACAATACAGTGTGAGAAGTCCGAACACTTTCACAAGTGCGGCACCCCGAACTTATAGCATTATATGCATCGCCTCCGAATCATGTCTTGGGTCAATAGTTGGGTTTGTCCGGCTCCTATGTTTTGGTACCTTACGTTCCGTTATATCGGCTAAGGTAGCACTAGGAGAACTACTGCGATTGTGCCCTAGTTGAGCTGGGCTAAGCACCTCAGTAGAGAAAGCTAAAACTGACCGTCATGATGAGGCGAGAGCTGGTTGCTGTTCGAGAGGTTTTCGAGTCCCTAAATACTTATGCCACTTAGAGCGAGGAGTCGGCTTTGTCTGGCCTAGGCATGGATAGCGCCCCGAACTCGGTCTTCCGAACACTAGGAGCTTCGCTGAAATTTAAAATTATAGAATTCTATGGCTAAGTGAGAGTGTTCAAGCATTATAGTCCGATTGCCTTGTTCGTTGTGTTGAGAACCTCCCTCGAAGGACCCAAGAATGGGAAAAAGAGCGCTCATGTTTATCCCGAACACCGCAGCACTCGTGGCATGGGGGCAGAAGCCGACGACTCACCGTCTCTCAAATTTGATAAACGACCGCACAGAAGGTAATATTTTAAATTCAAAAGCATTGATTAGCGCATATGAACAAGTTTTCAGCGTACAGGATCACAAATGCGAGTTTACTCAAAAATTACATCTTTGGAGCATTCATCCGCTATAAGGCGGGCACCCTTCAGGACGCCCTCATAATACGCTTCCGGGACACGATGCTCCTTGCCCGACGGCGGCCCGTCCTTCACCAGCTTCTCCGCATCCATCTTGCCCCAGTGCACTTTAGCACGGGCAAGCGCCCTACGGGCAGCTTCGATGCAGACGGAGCGCTTGATTAGTTCAAGCCGTGGACAGGCATCCACCAGCCGGCTCACCAGCCCGAAGTAGCTCCCAGGCAGAGCCTCTCCAGGCCAAAGGCGAACTATGAGGCCCTTTATGGCCTGTTCGGCCACCTTGTGGAGCTTGACCATTTGCTTCAGCTGGTCGCTCAAAGGCACCAGGGGTCCGGCCTCAGCATATTGAGACCAGAACACCTTCTCCGTCGAGCTCCCCTCCTTGGCTCGGTAGTAGGCGGCGGCATCAGACGCACTGCAGGGCAAATCTGCGAATGCTCCTGGAGAGCTCCAGACTCGGGTAAGTAACAAGCAATTCACTTTCATGTGCTTGCTTTGCATAATGAATGCCTTACCCGCCGCTATCTTCTTCATCGCTTCAATTTCTTAGAGGGCTTTCTGGGCTTCGGCCTTGGCAGACTTCGTGCTTTCGAGGGCTGCCGCAAGCTTGGACGCTTGCATCTTTGAGTCAAGCTCCAAACTCTCGTGTTTTTTCACGAGAGCCTGGAGCTCTTTCTCCACCTCCTCCAGCCACGCCTCCTTCTTCCCACTCTCTATGCGCTACGCGGCCGCTCTGTTTTCGGCCTCGGACAACGCTTTCTTAAGGGTTGCCACCTCGGTCGTGGCCCTATGATAGCACGTTGATCCTGTCATTTTTTGCAACCACATCTTCTCTATATACTTGCGCAAGGTATTACTTACCTTCCTTCTCCTCGAGTTGCCTCCTGGCATGGCCGAGCTCGTTCTCGGACCGCGTGAGGTTTTGCTTTAGCATATCCACCTCCGCAGTCAGTGCGGCGGAGGCCAACAGCGAAGCCTGCATACGCATATTGACTTGATTATGTTAGACTCCTGCGAATGTTATTAGATCCTCTATTCGGCTTTTCTTTCCGAATGCCGAACAGAGCATTAGGGGCTACTGTCTATGCGGTAATATTTTTACATATTCTTTACTTACCTCAAAGCCTGTTAGAAGGCTGGCACAGGCTTCAGTCAGTCCGCTCTTGGCGGACTAAACCTTCTGGATCGCCGCACTCATAATAGTGCGGTGCTCCTCGTCAATGGAGGCGCCATTAAGCACCTCCAGCAAATTGTCCGGTGCCTCCGGTTGGAAGGAGGTCACCGACTCGGTAGGCTTGCTCCTCTTGGAAGGAGGCTGCCTATCGGAGTCCGGAACCGTTGAAGGTTCCGGCGTGGTGTCCGGCTCAAGGCCGGACTCAGAGCCCTTGGTGGTTTTATCCCTTTTGCGCCTGGAGTCCGGGAGGTCGCCTTGCGGCGCCTCCAGGACCACCTCCTCCTGGCTTGGAACCTGTTGGGACAGCACCTCGGTGTCGTCCGTAGGGTGGGGGAAGGTGGTGGGCGGAAGTGAATTCACGTCCAATGAATCCAGGGAGCCGCTCGATGACTCGTCGAGCTCGGCCTTGGGCGGACTGCATAGTCATATTCGGCGTAAGGAGGAGCTGTGCAAGAAAGGAACACTATGAATTGCTCTAGTGTCTGAATACTTACGATCTCACCAGGGGCTTAGCCCTATGCGGCCACTCCTCTTCGCCGTCGTCGGCGTTGGTGGAGTAGTCCGGAGGAAGGGTCTTCCCTTCTTGGACCCTTCGGCCTCCCCAGTTTGGGCGGCCTTCCTTTTCTTCCCTCCCCCCGCTGGAGGGGGAGAGGTCTCTTCTTCCTCCTCCTCGTCTTCATGGGAGGAGTGCGTCTTGGAGTCGTCGGATGATGAATCCGACACCTCCTGGCGCCGGGCACTCTTTCGAGTCCCCGTGGCCTTCTTCTTGGCCTTCTTCTCCGGCACCACATAGGGTGCCGAAACCAGCAGCTTCGCCAAGCGAGCGTCCGCTGGGCCTTCGGGCAAAGGAGCCGGACAGTTGATCTGTCCGGACATATCCTGCCAATCTTGTCAAAGGTAAGGGAGCTTAGATCGCGCATGGAGTCAAACTATGGAAAACTAATACCCTGTAAAAGGTAAAAACAGCTTACCGCACTAGCGTGACGCTGCGTGCTGAATCCACGATCCTCGGTAGCGGATGCGGGGGCCTCGGCACCCTTGAAAAGCACCTTCCAGGCATCTTACGTCATGTCGAAGAGCCTTCTCAGAGTTCGGTACTGTGCCGGGTCAAACTCCCACAGGTTGATAGCCCGTTGTTGACACAGGAGGATCCGGCGGATGAGCATATCCTGGACTACGTTGACAAGTTTGAGCTTCTTGTCCACCAGGGTTTGGACGCATGTTTGGAGTCTGGTCAGCTCTCCTTTTTTACCCCACAACGGGCCCATCTCTTTTCCAGGAGGTGAGCCGCGTAGGGGGTCTGGATCGGAACTTGGGGGCTGCGACCCATTCGGGGTCGCGCAGCTCGGTAATGTAAAACCACCCTGATTGCCACCCCTTTAGGGTCCCCATGAAGGAGCCCTCAAGCCATAGGACGTTGGGCATCTTGCCCACCATGGCGCCTCCGCACTCCGCCTGGGTGCCGCGCACCACCTTCGGCTTGACATTGAAAGTCTTGAGCCATAGGCCGAAATGGGGGCGGATGCAGAGGAAAGCCTCGCACACGACGATAAACGCCGAGATGTCGAGGACAAAGTTAGGGGCCAGATCGTGGAAATCCAGGCCATAGTAGAACATGAGCCCCCGGACAAATGGGTGGAGAGGGAAGCCCAGTCCGCGAAGGAAATGGGGGAGGAACACCACCCTCTCATGGGGCCTAGGGGTGGGGATGAGCTGCCCCTCTTCGGGAAACCGGTGCGCAACGTCGTTAGACAAGTATCTGGCCTTCCTCAGTTTTTTGATGTGTCCCTCCGTGACGGAGGAGACCATCCACTTGCCTCCCGCTCTGGTCATGGCTGGAGAAGGTTGAGGTGGGGTGTGCGGACTTGGGCGCTGGAGCTCGAGTGCGCGGAAATGGATAGGCAAAGGAGGAAGAAGGCGTGTATGAAAAGGTGGATCCTTATCCCCTTATATGGGCAGACGCGACTATGCGTCCCCACCAACCTGGTAAAACTCTCTTATCTCCCAAGCGCCGTAATCAATGGTGCGGTTGGGTTACCCACGCCCGTATTGATGAGAATCCCGGAATAAGGGGACACGATCTCTGGTTTGACAAGACGTGCCATCGAAACCGCCTCACTAAACGCACTGAGGTGGGACAGTAAAACGATTTGAATAAAGACTTGGCCGTGGTGTGATGTCACGCTACGGAATACTTTAGCAGATTAGATTTGTGTAAATATTATTCTCTCTATGGCAATATGTGGAAACTTATTTTGCAGAGCCGGACACTACCTTTGTGTTCAAAATCTTCTATGAAGTACTTGGAGGAGGAACCCGCCTTGCAATGCCGAAGACAATCTGCGCGCCGGACTCGTCGTCATTGAAGCCTGGTTCAGGGGCTACTGAGGGAGTCCTGGATTAGGGGGTGTCCGGATAGCCGGACTATACCTTCGGCCGGACTCCTGGACTATGAAGATACAAGATTGAAGACTTCGTCCCGTGTCCGGAAGGGACTTTCGTTGGCGTGGAAGGAAAGCTTGGCGATACGGATATGTAGATCTCCTACCATTGTAACCGACTCTATGTAACCCTAGCCCTCTCCGGTGTCTATATAAACCGGAGGGTTTTTAGTCCGTAGGACAACTTCATCAACTCCATAGACAACAATCATACCATAGGCTAGCTTCTAGGGTTTAGCCTCCTTGATCTCGTGGTAGATCTACTCTTGTGCTACCCATATCATCAATATTAATCAAGCAGGACGTAGGGTTTTACCTCCATCAAGAGGGCCCGAACCTGGGTAAAACATCGTGTTCCCTGCCTCCTGTTACCATCCAGCCTAGACGCACAGTTCGGGACCCCCTACCCGAGATCCGCCAGTTTTGACACCGATAACGCCCATAAGCATGTGGGCAAGTTCTTGCTGCTTTGCTACACTGTCTCTGAAAACATTGATCAGTTGTTGTTGCGCACGAATGTGCACCTCTGATTCCTCGAGCATTTCCATCAATGCTTCAGTTAATAATTGGTTCACAAACATACATTGTTTCCGTTGCATTTGAGATAGAGGAAACTGAACAGATTCAGATGGCGATTTTGGCAGGCTTGTATTATTGATAGGGGAGAGTGTCTCGACCGCTTCATCATCACATAAATTAGGAGGGGAACTGAACAGATTAATCAAGAGTTATTGCCATATTACCTGGCCTAGATTTATTGGAAAGAAACAATGGGGTTGCCTTGCTATTTTCATAGATTGTCTTCTTATCTTCAGCATCCTGCACCAAATTAACACACTAGCATTGCTAGCATTGGCCAGGTCAGATAATAGGAAAGCAACATTGGCACAATGAACGTTTGGGTAAACAGACCACACCAACCTACATCAAATTAACACAATAGGGCACATCTATCATCAGTCAGGTAAGGTAATACGAAAGCAACATTGACACAATGGATGAATGGGCAACCAGAGTAGCACTACAATTCAGTAATGTGCATGATATGAGATAGTACACTCATGCAGCTCAGTATGCAAAACTACCATGCAGTTTTCCTTACAAAAATCACTAAGATGGCATTGCAACAGACCACTAGAACAACACTTCAATGTAAAAAAAGAACATGGTATGGTAGGTAGATGAAGTACATACTGATGAATAACAATGCATAAGATATTCAGAAGCATGATGTCCAAACTAAGCAGATGGCATTGCGATAGAGTAGAATGACAGTACTTGAATTTGAAACGTGTTATCATGAATGGAATAGGTACTAAAAAACAGGAAGGCATGACATATTTACATGCATGATCAGCAGGCTAAGCACAAGGCATTGCAACATAGTAGATGCACTCCGGGACATTATATGCATGTTGTACCCATATCAAGGGCCAAGTTAGAGCAAGGAGCTTGTGGGGTGAATAGGATTCATTATCATTCTACAAGCCTTCTAAAGAACTACCTTTACATGTCCCATTATATTGGGTGTCATTGACGTCAAGTTTGTTGGTCGTTACATTGCTCCGTGAGGTTCTTGTGGATAAATCAGTGTGTGCAATTATATCTGACATACATGGAAGACAACTAGTAGTTAGATTTATGTAATGAGTGCATGTAGGAGACGACATAAATAGTAGGACTGGGGTTAACTAGAAGCAACGGGTCTCAAAAACTAAAGGGAGAACAAAAATGAAAGCTACCAAATATGTATCGTTTGTACTCGAGATTAACTAGATGGCACACAAAAGTATTAAAGAACAACATAGGTAATACTAGAAGTGGTATAATACTATAATCACCAGCCTGTGGGATAGCATTGGCTAATGGATGATAACTATGGAACAACATTGCCTAAAGAACAAGTCTCTTAGCTAAACTATGGAACATCGTTAACTCCTGAACAAGACCTGTAAGAGATCAGCATCAATATACAGTGAAATGTGATAATCTATTTTCCATGCTTAGATGAATAACAAAACCATAAATGTTGCACATAAGTAAGATGAGGGTACAACCTATCTGGCCGCCATCCATAGGAGTAAGCATCATGTGCTGACTTGTCGATGCCCTGCAGTTGTTGTGGCTGTCCATGTCGGGCACGCGCATTCGATGCAGGGAACTGTTGAGTGGGGACTATAGCTTCCTTCTCATGTATGCTTCCCCTGTTGGAGCAGCTGCGGTGAGTCGGAAGACGGTGTGGCTGAAGATGCAGAAAACGCATAATATTAAGAACGATACATATCTCCGATCTGAAGAAATACCCTGAGAGATCAACAACAAGGTACGAGAGTGGTCACACTTCTGTTGACTAAAGACTAAATTGGGGTCACATGATTTTATTTTATTTTGGTACTATCAGATCTACGCCGGATGGCTTGATGTCCGTCTTGTGCCTCCCGACCGACATTGTTCGGAATCTTCCCCGAAGAGCCAGCGAACACTGGCAGAGCAGCCTCCCTCCGTCATTTGTGGTGGTGAGAGCTCCGACCAAAACCCCGTTCCCCGCCCCACCGCACTGCCGTGGTTGCGCCGCCCCGGACAATCCACAAAGATTTGCCGTCATCCAGATCCGGCGGCGCAACTCTAAGATAGCCATCTAAGTGCTGCTTCCACGGCGAACATGCGGCCCCACACCCTTACGTTAGACACCAGCGAACCGACAACCTAGGAGCTTCACCGCCTCGAGGGGTGCTGCTTCCCATTGGGAATCGATTGGCCTAGAATAAAAATTCAGAAAACTGACGCCTAAATAAAGTGATTTGAGATGAGGGTACGACCTATCTTGTGGCCTGGTGAAGTAGGCAGCTCCAGCTGTCAAGGCGGTGAGGTCGGCGTGGTTGCGGTGGCTACCGGTGGCAGGGAAGCAGAGATGTCACGATGGTCGAAGGCTAGGGGGAAGCAGTGCCGGGGCCCTGGAAGGATCCAAAGTTGGAGCCGCTCTAGCACCGTGCACAACGGCGGTGGTGAATCGGCTTCGATACGGTTCACGTGGCCGTCATTGAGGCACCTCCGGCAGCACGGAGTAAGAAGCACATGGCCCAGTACACGATGGCATCAAACCCACATCTAGGTTGAATAAGGAAAGGAAGGGAGAAAGTATTGTCCTAGAGACTAGGCATCAAACCCACATCTAGGTTGAAAAGGGGAAAATCAGTAGCTAAGGAACGAGTCTCGTGTCTATTGGTTGAAAAGGGGTGAAAAAGGTTAGAAAGGCATGGCAACGCAATAGAGAACGACCAGGTCGATCGGTTTTGTTGTCCTCATATAGGAAAAAGGTGGCTAAAGAGAACAAAAATGAGACGTAATCCACATATGCTGCCTGGATATTTGTTGCTCTGGGCACCACTCTATGCGTCTGTGGAGGTACATCGTACTGGTGCGCTCATTGTCAGAATGGGCATCCCATGCTCTTGTTGCCACTTCTTTGCTATTAGTATAACGCCAGCAGTGAAGTCAAGCAATGCTACTGCTAAAGTGATGCCACACTTAACTAATGCTGCACTCAGTCTAATGCCACCAATAAATTTAAGCAATGCCATTTAATTTCATTGGATTATTTTAGGGTTAGCTGTTGATTGTGGATGTATTAAAGATTTTTCAGCTAAGGCATTCTAATGATGTTGCACAACCAGTATACCAATGATGAAACTTGTTACTACCTTCAGATTTTTGCACTATTGATGCTTATAGATTACATACCTGTCAATTACATACCTGACATCATGATGTAATGTTAAGTCATTTCTTTTTGTACAGTGTCACTGAATTGTCAAGGCGGTGATGTCATTTTACTGTAGTTGAACTGCGCAAAATAAGCTTAAAAGAACGGGATTCATAAAAAACTATATATGCCTTCCTGACATCAGCCGTTGTTTCCTTATTTTATTCCTTCAAACAGGTGGTTAGAAATAGCCTTGCTACCTTTTCCCATTAAGAAATTGGAATGCTTACATTTGTGAGTCTATGCTTCAACTAGTGCCACTTTTATAGTGATCACACTTTCAATATCTATGCAAACAGGGTTGCTCGATTTTACTGGAACTACACAAAAAGTCCAAATGGTTCAACATTAGGAGCATGTTTTCTTCCAAACCTTTATATCCAATTGGTGGCACTATGAGCTGTTCATTATGAAGGTACATGGTTTGCTACTATCTTGCTACTTTTTGTACTGTCCTTAGATAGTAATATTAGTGGTTTGCATGTGAATTTATTGGCAGGGTGGACCTACATTGGAGGTGCAGGACATGATTCAATGATTGGATGCTCAATTTCGATTGTATCGATTTCACCTCTTCCATCACTTCGAACATGGATGTCCTTGATCTGATGAAGAATAGGTGCTATATTTCTGCTCTGAACTAGCAAATCAGTTCAGTACAAAATTGTCCAGGGCCAAACATGACAGTATCAAATTGTCCAGTGCAAAACATGCCAGATGCTAAGCGGAAGAGGCATGTTTAAACCGAAAATATAAGGAGGGGTATATGTTTACTAGCTGGTTGATATTTGTGCAGACAGATGTCTGCCCGAACAAACAAAGTGACCGCAATTTTGGTGGAACTGCACAAAAGAATAGTATAGTCACTGCATGTAGTGCCATTTGAAAATAGACACAGAAAGACTGGATAGTCACTTCATGGACTGCACAAAAGTAGTACTATACTATTTATTGGCCAACACTAGGTGCTTCATTGCTTTGGTCTGATTATACAATGGGCATCATTTTGCCTAAGTTAAAGTTTGTATTCCGAAAATAGTCTCGTCGTGGGAATGAAAGAAGACCAAATCATATTGCAGTGGATGCTCCTCCATCATGTGTCGTTCATTCTCATGGTTCCAGCTATTGGTGAAACCACTTGTAGACTTCACAAACAAATTTGTCTTTCACTTTGTACTGAATGTTGGCCCAGAGAAGCATCTATGTTAGTAGGAAGAACAAATGTTTTTTCTAGATCTTTTCTTTTGGAGCTACATATTTGTATATGATCTGTGAATCACTGAGATGCATTAACTTGTTACTAGTTGGTTGTGAATTTGGGCTACTAATGTGAATATATTACAATGCTAGGCCTGTGAGTCTCGTGTGAAAATTTCAAACGGATCGGCTCTTACTACTATGCACAGCATGATCCTGATTTCTGTGTTCTCAATGTTTACAAGTTACTAGCAGTTCATTATTTCTGATTGCTCAGTGTTTACATGTTACTTATAGATCACTAGCTAGCCTACTAATACGCTCCTGGAAGTTTTAGTTGTGATGCAAGATCCAAAGGTGGCAGTTTTCTGAATAAAATGCCTATCTCTAAAGAAACTGACAAGTTGTTCTGAAGAAAATGCCATGCGAATCTGAAGAAACTGCCAGCAAAAACATTCGCAAATGCCTTATCTCCCAGCGAACGTTCATCGGCTAATGCAATCCTAAATGTACACTATTCGACCTACTCGATCCTACACGTACACTATCCGACCTACTCGATCTTACACGAATAAATAGCGGATCACGCACGTACTACCTCCTTTCCGGTTTGCAGGGATCAATTCAAAAACCTCACCAACAAAGGTAGATGATGAGTGGTGGAATCATTTTTCACAAGCAGGGAGTACCTCATCTGGATGATTTGAGTGCACTAGTTTGACTGTCGTGCCGATGTGCGACCCAACATGGACGGGATGCACCACTGACTAGACGGCACATCGGTTTTTCCTGTTTTCCACGGTAAGCTGGCGCACTAAGCCATGCCTGCTTATGCATTGAATTCTGATGACCATCGCGTTTCCCGCAACATGCTGCTTCAACTACCTTCCGCCTATAATTACCGGTTCCCGGCGTTCTCCGGTAGCACCATCACCCAACTTGCCCTATCGGCTCCCCTCACAACCCCCACTAGCTCGACGTCGCTCGCCACTTTCCCTCGCTCTCGCCACGTCCGTCATGCCCCCAACCGTCCGCAATATGCGACGCCAGAGGCGCTCACCGCCGGAGCTAGTGTTCGGTTATTCAACGAAAGGAATATAGAGGGAGGAGGCATTCTATCGGTCTTTAGATGGCAATGCGGAGTACGAGGACTAGTTGGAGCGCGACCGCCTGGTGGAGGAGTAGCATATCGCTGAGTTGCGCCGCCAGCGGGGCATGGACCAGCAGCACACCGCTGCTTTGAGTCGTGAGTAGAGCGCCCGCGACTGGGCCGACTACGTGGAGGCGGGTGCCCGGCAAATAGCCCTAGAGGCTATCGGGCACGCACGCATGCGCGACGCCGAATTTTACTACCAGCTCATCAAGTGGGTTCCCCGCTTAGAAGTCGAAGCTTCGGTGGACCACGCCGGCATGGAAAGGGCCAACGCACACGAGCAACGCGCCCTATCGCACCTCTGGCAAGTCCGAGGCGAGGAGGAGGACATCGGTGTCGGCATTTAGCGTGTACCATAGATGGAGGCCGACATCGTCTAGTTAGCTAGGAGTAAGTCGGTACTTGTACACTAGAGTATTAGTGGGAGTAGATATTTAACTTGGCTATGATGGTTGTCAACGTGGAAGTTCAGTACTCTATATCTGGTCAGACCTGTTACTTTGCTCCGTATGTTGAACTTTCCATGTGAATGTATGGAATGGGCTGTTATTTTTTTAATGGGTTGTATTTTTCCGCCATGGGTTTAGAGGATGACTTCTGGGCCTACTAGGTTGACGCGTACATAATCAGGAGATGATTGTACATGGAGAGGATGACAGCAGGGACCCACCAGGGTCATGGCAGTACGCAAGCAAGGGCCTCCTTATTTCAAGCCAGAAAAATGGTTCCTCCTAATGGATTTCTGACATCTGCGTCCCATGCCATTGTCAACATAGTCTATAAATGAGAGAATTGCACAATGAGTGGCTGACACAAGGGCCCCAGTAGCTTGCCTAGTTTTTTTAGGGAAGTAGCTTGCCCGGTTATCTTTGTTTTTGGGACGGAAGCAGGGTGTCAACTGGGTTTTGCGGGGCACTCTGGCTTGTCTAGCCAGCCTTTTCTTTTATGTTTACCACAAGACCAGCCTAGTAGTTTTTTTCTTTCTGAAAATGGCTAGCCCAGTTTTTTGTTCTTTTGCAGAATACTCAACTGAGGCCTACTTGCTTTGTCAACCCAGTTGGGGCGCAAATCTTTCAAGACGAGAGAATGGGCTGAGGATGTGGTGTGATACCCTACTCCAGTGTGGTGGTGGTGGATTGCCTCTTGGGCTGAGGATGAACTGTACAAAGGGACGAACAGCCTCCTCAAGTTGAGGTGTTCTTGTGCTTGGTGCACTTGTGTAGCTGAGGATGATCTTCTTTTTCCCCGCCTATGGTGGTGGTTAGTCCTATTTATAGAGGCCCTGGTCCTCTCCCCAAATATTGAGCAGGAAGGGAGCCAACAACGGCCAATTTGAAAGGGGACTGCTAGTACAAGCTATCATGTGGTCTTCGCCTGCCAATGGCTCTGGTGGTAACGCCGCCTTGGACTCCATGGTGACCTCCGTCTTGCCGTCCTTCTAGTCTTGGTCTCATTGCACCAATATGGAAACCTTTGCTTGATGCCTCGGTACTCCGCGCCTATGCTTGCCCCCTTAGCACCAAAGAGGAAACAAGGACGCTGCGCATTGGCACCCGTCTGGCGCCCGCCTGGTCTCGATCATCATGGCTTACGTCATGAGCACCTCACGAGGTTTTCCCGACCTTGAACTCTCCGCCCCTCATGAGCCGGCCTGATGAGGCTGCTCCTAAGGAGGTCTTGTGTCATCCGCCTCGTGACGCTTGGCCCCTCGCGCTTGATTCCTTGTTGATGAAGATGGCCATATAGGCCTTCCAGCAAAACCACGCCGTGGGCCGCAGGCAGGCAAGTTTGGGGATCCCCGTTCCCAAGACGCCGACAGTAGCCCCCGGGCCCAAGGCGCGCTCGGGCTTGGTTTCGAGGCGAAGCCAAGGGTCAAGTGCGGAGAGCCGCATGCCCCACTAGCCTGCGGCGTCGGTCGATGCATGGCGGTTGATTGGACATGGGTGTCTCCGCTTCCCCACGCTGCCTCGGCAACTACTGTCAAAAGGCTGGCGTGGACAACGTTCGCCCTCACTGTTTCCTTTCACCTTGCTCAGATCCCTTTTCTTGATCCCCGCTTCCAAAATCTTCAGATCCTCTCCCATCCTTTCCTGCATCAGCGACCCATGGCGCCCCAGAGGGTCAAGCATGCCTCATCGCCGGTGTCGTCTGCAGCGAAGGCTTGGTACGAGCCTACCCTCGACTCGCCCAATGTCTCGGAGAAAAACCTCACCGCCACGCGCCTGCTGACGGCGGGGGAGAGTAATGAAAGAGGGAAGACGAAGCTCCGGGTTTCCTCCGACGTGCCGGAGCCCGAGGGGAGCGCGTTCTTCCCCTTCTTCATGAGAAGTATCGCCGCCGGGTTGGTTCCTCCCTTCTCCGATTTCTTCTATGATGTCCTCGACCAGTATCTGGGTGTGATGCCGTCCATGGCCCTGCTGCGCCACTTCTTCTTCTTCCTCCGTGCCAGCGAGGGCCATATCTCCTGGTGCGCCAATTTCATCGCGGCCGGCAAGGCAAACTCGATCTCAAACACCGGGAAGAAAGCCGACAACCTCGGGACCAAATGGGTCATGATGAGCGCCAAGTGTGTCCACCCACGCTTGGCGTTGCTGATGGAGAAGCTCCAGGCCAACAAGGCGTGGTCTTGCGCGAAGCTCACCGATGAGCGGGCGACGTTGGTGCTGGACCAGATGAAGTCCGACCTGAAGCCCGGCAATGCGAAGGCTGCGAGGATTACAGGGGCCATGCTCCTGAGGGAAATTCTGGCGCTGCGCGTGGCCCCGCTGCAGGCCCGTTCGCGCCCCTTGTGGGAACTCAGGGATGAAGAGGACAAGGTTCGCCTGAGCTCGGAGGCCTTGTCCAGTGAGGAGCTGGCCGCAGCTCTTCGCCTCCTGGTCGGGGACGATCAGGAGTATCCTCCGAATGTCTTCGCTCCCTTGTTCCGCCACAAGGATAGTATGCTGATCATGGCATCCAAGCCGACCTTTGACGGAAGGGGTCTAGTTCCGCCGGTGCTCATCGGGCCCCTGCGGCGCCGGCGCCGGTGGAGCTGTCTTCTGGTGAGTCCCATGAGGAAGAAGAGGGGGAGGAAGACTCGGAGGTGACCCCCAAAGGGACGGGGGAGACCTCCCCCTGAGTAAGGCTGACATCCTCTGCGCCTTACCTGACGATGACGAGGCCAACACTTCCCAGGAAAGGAGGAACTGCCCGTGATCCCGACGAGGAGCAGGTCGACGCTGGTCCTCTGAGATTCTGCTGCTGCTAAGGTGTTGGCTGGAGCCGCTTCTGGTTCAGCTGTCGCTCCTGCTTCAGCTTCTAGAGCAGGTGCGCCCGTGCCTTGGGTCACGACGCTCTCCGGCTTCAATCTCACCAAGCAGAAGGTGGAATACGTTGTTGTAGACCAGTAATTGCCCTGCCTCACCTTGTTCCTGCTACTGATGCTCGTTTCCGACTCTCTTTGCTTGTTGTATAACCAGGCTGTCCTCTGCGGTGAAGAGGAGAAGGGAGAGCGAGGTGGTGCTGCTTGAGTCCGCGTCGCCTCCTGCGACCGTGCCCCTCTCCACGGGCAAAGGAGGGGATGGTGCTTATGCTTCTCCAGCCCGATCGTCCTCGCGAGGCCTGGTGGAGCATCCTCGGGAGGAGTCAGCCCCCGAAGCACCGCTGGCTCAGGAGGTGCCGGCATCCAGCGCGGCTGGTGAGGTTCAGGAGCCCTTGATCACCCAGGCTCTGGTGACAACGTTGCCCCCTTCTCCTGCCGCGCCCCTGGCTCTAGGTTCTTCTGCTTCCTCAGCCGTCCTGGAGCGCGCCTTTTCGGAGATGGCCCGGCTGCGGGAAGATCTCCAGGGCACGGACTCGCACCTGGTGGCAGGGCCCTTGGAGCTGGTCTATGGCTGGCTTCACTCCAACTCGGCGGTCCGAGCATCGCTGAGCCAGGCTACGGCAGCCTCCGAGAAGGAGAAGCAGGCCGCCGCCAAAGCTGCGGCCAATCGCGAGGCGGCTTTGAAGGACGCCGAGGCCGCCCGCGGCTGCTGCCGGGAGCTGGAGGACGAGCTGAAGGGCCAGCGCGACCATCATGCGGAAGAAGCACCCGGCCGCCAGGCGAAGGAGGAGGAGATGAAGGCCGAGGAGGACGCCGTCAAGGGCCACAACGCCGAGCTGGGGAGCTGTCGAAGGCGCGGCCAGCGGATCGCAACCGGCTGGAGGAGTTGGAGCGGAAGGCGAGGGTGAAGGAGGCCGACCTTGACGCCAAGGCGAGCGTCCTTGCCGAAGACCGCGCGGCCTTCTCGACCCTCGAGGAGAGGTCCCACGTGGCGCTGAAGACCATGTACGAGAAGGGCTTGGAGAATCCGCTGGCCAGCGACGAGGATGGCCCTGCTTGGCTGCTTCCCTTCCTGGTGCAGGCGCTCGAGGAGGTCGTGGAAGGCATTGGTCCTATGGCGGAGGCATAGGCTCGCATCCTTTCCTCAGCCACGCTGACACGGGTCTTCAGCCACCTGCACCTTCGCGACCCCAGCGCTCGTCTTGACGAGCTGCTGGAACCTGTAGCTGACAAACACTGCGCGGCTGCCGCCGCGGCCGTGAAGGGTCAAGTGGAAGCCTTGCTGAAGAAGTTCGACGCCTTCGCCCCCGCGCCCTCGACCGGTGATGCAGGTGAAAGCAATGCTACCCAGGATGGGGCACCTTTTGAGGTGCCGGTGGTGTCCAGGGTGACTTGCGGCTGCTTTCTTGTTTTATTCCTGCAACATGTACCATGCCTCGTGGAGGCGTTAAACTTGCGTTTGATATTGTGAGAACAATATGTATTGTAATATTTGCTTTGAGACTTTGCGCCTTTCTTCCTATTTGCTTTGTGTTCTGTGTCGGTAGAGCCCGGCCCCGCGCATACCTCAACTGCCGTTGGGCCAACTGGAAACCAGGACGGACCAAGGAGCGAGGGGCTGCGTGACCAGTTAGGCTCCTGAGTCGCGATGGTCACGAGTCCCCCTTGACGTGTAAACAGCCTATAGGTCGGATACGTGAATATAGGTTAATGTTCTATGTCGGCAGAGCCCGGCCCCGTGCATACTTCAACCGCCGTTGAGCCGATCGGAAACCAGGACGGACCAAGGAGTGAGGGGCTACGTGACCAGTTAGGCTCTTGAGCCGCGATGCTCAGGAGTCCCCCTTGACGTGCAAACATTCTCCATACCTTAGCCCTCGCCGAGGCTCGGCTCGGGAGGGGTTTCGGTGTCAAAACCGGCGGATCTCGGGTAGGGGGTCCCGAACTGTGCGTCTAGGCGGATGGTAACAGGAGACAAGGGACACGATGTTTTTACCCTTGTTTGGGCCCTCTCGATGGAGGTAAAACCCTACTCCTGCTTGATTAATATTGATGATATGGCTAGTACAAGAGTAGATCTACCACGAGATCAAGGAAGCTAAACCCTAGAAGCTAGCCTATGGTATGATTGTTGTTCGTCCTACGGACCAAAACCCTCCGGTTTATATAGACACCGGATAGGGTTAGGGTTACATAGAGTCGGTTCCAATGGTTGGAGATCTTGAATATCCGCATCGCCAAGCTTGCCTTCCACGCCAAGGAAAGTCCCATCCGGACACGGGACGAAGTCTCCAATCTTGTATCTTCATAGTCCAGGAGTCCGGCTGAAGGTATAGTCCAGCTACCCGAACGCCCCCTAATCCAGGACTCCCTCAGTAGCCCCTGAACCAGGCTTCAATGACGACGAGTCCGGCGCGCAAATTGTCTTCGGCATTGCAAGGCAGGTTCCTCCTCCAAGTCCTTCATAGAAGATTGTAAACACCAAGAGTAGTGTCCGGCTCTGCAAAATAAGTTTCCACATATTGCCATAGAGAGAATAATATTAACACAAATCCAATCTGCTGACGTACTCCACAGTGCGCCATCACACTACGGCCAAGTCCTGTACTCGAACCGTTTTTTTCTTTTTCACCTCAGCGTGTTTTGCGAGGCGGTTTCCTTGGCACGTCTTGCCAAAGCAGAGATCGTGTACCCCCCTATTACGGGATTCTCATCAATACGGACGTGGGTAACCCAATCGAGCCCGTTAGCATGTTTTCTCGATTAAAGGCGAGTCCCTAACGGTTACGAGGAGGGCTCCTGGTATTCAGCCCCTTATAAAGAGACCAGGGCCTTATCTTTTCTCCAACAAGTTCGCCCGTCGCCTCGAGTTCCAGCACCCTAGGCTCCAGATTCCGGGCGCCTCGGACCTTCGACAATGTCCGGTTCCGACCTTCAAGGCCGATGGATGCCCTCCTCCGTCATGGAGGAGGACGTGCTAAAGTTGAGAGAAGCTAAGTTCCTGACCGGCGAAATTTGGCATAGGTTGCCTGCTCAAGGGTAGGTCATCCCCAGTCCCTAGCCCGGTGAGAGCGTGGTGTTCATGTCTCACTTCCTTCGGGGGTTAGGCATCCCAATGGATCCCTTTGTGAGGGGACTGCTGTTTTACTAAGGGTTGGAATTCCATGACTTAGCTCCGGAGTCCATCCTCCATATCTCCTCGTTTATCGTTGTGTGTGAAGCGTTCCTCCATGTTAACCCCCACTTCGGACTATGGCTCATGACCTTCAAAGTGGAACCGAAGATGATCGAGGGACGGCACGCAGAGTGCGGAGGCGCTGTTATAAGCAAAAATGCTGATGCTCCATGGCCCGAGGGCTCTTTTCAAGAGGAGCTAGGCTTGTGGCAACGAGAGTGGTTTTATATCACCGCTCCCCGGAGCACCAAATGGGTGGCGCCTCCTGCCTTTTGCTCGGGTCCCCCACCACGTCTGGCGTCATGGGTTAACAGAGGGTTGGATTGGGGTTTACCCAAAGACGTGGCCTTGCTACAGGGCCACATTAAAGATCTCTTGGAAGGAGACCTCAGCCTGGTCAAGGTGACGCAGGTCATGCCGATTCGCCGTATATTGCCCGGCAAATGTCGCCCCCTTTGCCTGTGGGAATTTAATCCAGAGGGACCGCGAGCTCTCCAAAACTTCATGGGCGCAACGCCCGTGGAGATGTATAAACTGTTCTTTGGATCACAGGAGATGTGTCCGGATTCGACCAAGGACGCAGGCCTAAGCCGCAATCGCCTGGATACTCAAGTAAGCAACCTTGTGCCCGGACCTTCTATCCGTATAGTTGTCATAAACTTGCCCCTAAAAGAGCCATCCTATTAAACAGGAGTGGATAGCGAAGGCAAAGCTGATCAGGTGTCCGGCTCCCCTTCCTGAAACCAGGCCGGATCCCGTGCTAGTCAGGATGCTGGAGATAATCCCTTTGGAGGGGGAGGACAAGGAAGCCATGGCCTCCTCGAAGGAGGCTGTTCCGAAGGGAGGAACCAACGATTCCTCTCCTAAGGGGAAGAAGAGAGCCGCCTCTGACGACCCGGAAACCATGGCCATGAAGCGGGGGAGAAAATCCTCGTCAGAGGGTCCACGCCAGAGAGCTCGGCCGGACTACGCCCTCAAGGGGATCAGCCCTCCAGCGAGCCGTAAGTAGAGAAAGATTTTCCTTTTGAGGGATGAGGGAAATCCTTGACTTATGTCTGAGAAGATTAACCAAACTTTTACCTTGTAATACGGCCCTCAGCCCTTCTCAGCAAAGCTCATCTTCAGGGGATCTTCTTTCGAAGATGATGGAGAGCGGGACGCCTCCCCCTGCCATCCGCCTAGCGAGGCGGGCGACCCTGAGGTGTTGGCGCGGAGAGTTTCTCCGAATCCGGCAGGGGCGGAAGATGGCTATGTGGCCCCCCGAGGTTCTCCGTGTCCGGCCTTCGAAAGAGGTCATGGGACGAGCCCGGCACCGTCTGGTGCTTGGTCGGAGGAGCTGAAGATTCTGCTGGAGTGAGCTTGTATCTCAGAGGAGCACCGTGCACTGATGGGCACGGTGATTGGAAGGATTTCATCCGCAGAGAGCGGATTGCATGAGGTCGTCAAAATCTTACTAACGGGTTTCAAGGTACATTAGATAATGTATACTTTTGTCAGTTGTGCGTGAATAAGATGCGCCCTGTGTAGATAGTAGCCCCTGAGACTCTGCGCGTCGTTAAGAAATGATGGCACGCGGAGGATCATAATCCCAGGTCTAAGATGTCACCTTTGAATGTAGGCGGCAGGGTGTCCGGAATCAAGCCGAACTGACGATTTTGCCGTACTAAAGCGGCAACTGGACGTGGCAGATGCCGACATCACGCTTGTCAATAAGCGGCTGGATGAAGCTCAAGGTATGTAATTCCTCGGGCGACATCGGGTAAGAACAGTTTTATGCCTGTGTCTTACGATGTGTGTGCTTGACGCAGATGGTGCGGCCGCCGTGGAGAGTCTTAGGGCAGAACTTGCCCGAGCTAAAGAACAAGCCAGCGAAAGTGATGCGGCCACCAAGAAAGCCCTTGAAGAGCTGAGAGCCGAACGGGCTGCTCATTGCCGAAGCAAGGAAGAGATGGCCGAGATGGCCAAAAAGTTAAAAAGCGCTACAGACCGTTGCAGACTTCTTGAAAAAGAAGACCAGGCGAGACAAGCGGACATAGAGAAGGCCGCTGCCAATGTCAAGGACGCGCGCTTTGCGATGAGAGCTGCGAAGGAGGAGCTGCGTCAGGCCGAACAGATTGCGGCTGGAAAGCCCTTTATGCTGCGAAGGAGATTTTGCAATCCGAAGTTTGCTCTGTTGGACCAAATGTGGAGTGTGGAGGATGCCTATCCGGACTTGGCAGCGAGTGCTGCTGATGCGACCGAACACTTTCGAGATCAGAAGGATCGCGAAGTGGAAAAGCTTTTCTGGTCGCAGTTTCACAATCCAGAGCGTCCACTGTTAGTGGACGATCGTTTGGCTCAATGGGCCGAACTGAATAGGTTGTCCGGACTCACCATGAAGTATGTCATGGGTTATCTGTGGCCGGGGAGATCGGAGCCGAAGAGCTATTTTGGCTTGGTGCAGCAATTCCTTGACGCGGTGCCGCGTATAAATGCAATGAAGAGGTCAGCATGCATAGAGGGCGCACGGATGGCTCTTGCCCGAGTTAAGACATACTGGGCGGAGATGGAGACCACCGTTGTTGCGTCCCGAGATTCGGACAAAAGCCGAGTACCCTCCGAGCACTATTTTCAGGAAGTCCTTGAAGGCGCTCGTGTAATAGAGACGCGGTGCTCGAAATATGCTATGTTATGATAGCATATGTAATTATAAAGTAATATTTTGATAAACTATAGTGGTCTTTTTTATACTTGTGCCTCAAGTATTGTAAACACCTTCTATGCGGCCGTTTTAAGATATATATATGTATGTATGTATGTATGTATGTATGTATGTATGTATGTATGTATGTATGTATGTATGTATGTATGTATGTATGTATGTATGTATGTATAGAATCTGAAAGATGGCAGTCGTTGGCTTCAGCCCCCACGCACATAGTGCGGGGGTGCTCGCAGAAATCGCATTTTCACACTTAGCCCAACGTCTTGGTCCTACAAAGGAGGTGATAGCGCAACGGGCCAGGCAACCGGACTATAATGCTTTAACACTTTCACTTAGCCATAGGAGTTTGAAAATGAGACTCTTTAGGTAGCTCCTTGGTGGCAACTGCGCTCGTCCGAATTCGGGGCACGTATGTGCCTGACCGGGAAGCGGCCCTTCGTTAAAGCAGAGGAATCCGATAGATTCCGATAAGTCATTGAGTGGCTGACCAGTCTCACGCTACATCATGACAGTCAGTTTTCGGCTTTCTCTACTGAGGTGCTCGCCCTGGCCGAACCGGGGGCACAATCGTAGTAGTTCTCCTGGTGCTACCTTAGCCGATAGAGCGGAACGTAAGGTAGCCGAACTCAGGAGCCGGGCAACCCAACATTTGACCAAAGACATGATTCGGAGCTGATGCATATAATGCCAAAACTCACGATGCCGAACACTCCCTAAGGCGTTCGGTCTTTATGAGTGCGGGCCAAACCACACTCTTCAAAAAAAGAAGCCCCTAGTGTCCAGGTACGTGCGAAAATTCTGATGTGGCCACATGCCAAGACGTCAGCCTCCTCCTTGGTTATACCAGAAAAAACCAGGGGATGTGTAGCAACAAGAGACAGTAAAAAAGGTTTACGCAGGGTCTTAATCTAAAAAGAATCCTTTAGGACGGGTCCCTACTGCACGTCTGCGCCTGTGTCTCCGTTGTGCCGTATCCTGGACAGGCGCCGCACGACATTCACCTGTAAAAGAGAGGAACTGAGTTGAAAACGGATCGTGCCGAGAAAGTTTAAAATAAACAACGTGTAAAGTAAAATATATAAAATTGAGCTTTATTGTCTCTTATTGTATATGCATGGAGCCCCTAGTGCGGGGGTATATGGCCACTAAGCCTGCATCAATGATGATTTTGTACCGAACTCGTCTATCCGCGTTTGTGGTCTTTAATGACCTATTTTGAAGTTTTTTGGCCGGTGAGGCCATTTTGCTGTGGGCTGTCAAGGCGGCCGCATAGTCCTCCGCTTGGGGAGGCGCACTTTAGTGCTTCCCCTTCAAAGAGATGATGCCTCGTGGACCGGGCATCTTAAGTGTAAGAGATGCATAATGCGGTATTGCGTTAAAGCGAGCGAAACCTTCGCGTCCCAGTAGTGCTTGATAGCGACTTGAGAACGGGATGATATGGAAGGTCAGCTTTTCGCGGCGGAAGTTATTGGCAGAGCCGAATATGACTTTGAGCCAGAGACAACCCATACAACGGGTGTCCGGACCAGGTATTACCCCTTGAAAGGAGGTTTTGCTGCGGCGGATTCTTGCTGGGTTTACCCTCATGTGCTGGATTGTATCCTAATATATCAGGTTTAGTCCACTGCCGCCGTCCATAAGGACATTTGAAAACTGGAGTCCGCCAATTATTGGATCGAGTATCAGGGCGGTCCAGCCTGCATTCTTGATATTTCTAGAATAATCTAGCTGATCGAAGATGATCGGTTTTGACAACCAGTGGCCGGACCCTTTGGGGATGGGCCGTGTGGTGCGTTCCTTTACGGGCGCCGCATGTTTTGTTATGTGAAGTGAGTTCACTGTTTTTACCTCCTGTCGGAAGTTCTTTTGTTTCCTGGTACTCTGCTTTTGGGGTTCGTCCTCGTCTTCGCTTGGTATGTCGAGCCCCTTGTGTTCGGCATTGAGTCTGCCGGATTGTTCGAAAACCCAACAGTCTCTGTGGGTATGGTTAGCAGGCTTTCCTGGGAGTACTGTGTATCTGACATATCCTGTTCAGGATTTTATTTAGGTTGGATGGATCGTCCCTGTTATCCTGGGGGGGCGATTTTGCCTCATTTTATCATGAGCCTTTGAATCCGGCATTGATTGCCGTGCTCTTCGGCCTTTTATCCTTAGTCCGGCGATGGTCCTTGTTGCATAGCGGTTTTTCGTTTCCGTCCCTAGTTTCGGATGTACTTGGGTCGCTGGGGCTGCACCTTGCCAACCAGCTGTCCTCCCCTACACAAAAGCGGGTCATGAGGTATGTTAGTGCGGCCATTGTTCTTGGCTTTTCTTGGCCGAGGTGTCTGGCGAGCATTCATCTCGGACGTTATGCCTGAAAGCTGCTAAGGCTTCGGCGTCCATACAGTCGACTATCTGATTCTTTTTAGTGAGGAATCTGTTCCAGAACTGCCGAGCTGATTCTCCGGGTTGTTGAGTTATGTGACTAAGATCGTCTACATCCGGAGGGCGAACATAGGTCCCTTGAAAATTTGCTCGGAAAGCATCATCGAGCTCTTCCCAGTTTCCAATTGTGTTTTCAGGAAGGCTTTTGAGCCAATGCCGGGTTGGCCCTTTAAGCTTAAGGGGTAAATATTTTATGGCGTGGAGATCATCTCCTCTAGCCATGTGTATGTGGAGGATATAATCCTCGATCCAGACTCCAGGGTCTGTTGTTCCATCATATGCCTCGATATTTACGGGTTTGAATCCCTCTGGAAATTTATAGTCCAGGACCTCATCGGTAAAACATAGAGGGTGTGCGGCACCCCTGTATTTGGGTGTGCCGGATTCTGATGATGGCTTTATTGCATTGCTTGCGAGAGCTTGCTTTCTTGGCCCATAAATGGACCTGACTGGGCCATGGTGCGAATCCTTAAGTGGGTCGCATGCCGATTTAAGTGCGGCGCCGCTTGCCGCTTTATGGGGTCGTCTATCCGACCGTGTGGCTTTCTCGTTTTTTGAATGTGAGGGCTCTAGGGCCTCTTCATCGAATTCAGGCAGTAGCTTTCTTTTCGGATAGCTTTTAGTGCGGCGACTGTCGTCGTATTTATCTGCGGTATTGATTACTTTGCTCCATCTAATCCAGAGTGCATCTTCTGCTGTTTTTAGCTTCCACTTCTGCTTTTTCAGGCTGCGTGCAGTTGCAACGAGCCTCGCATGGAGATTCCTCTGCTCCATGGGTTTATCCGGCGTGAGGTCGTCTGGAATGCCGTTTTCGCCGGAGGAGGGATGTTCGGTTTCTCCATCCGTGTTGCCATGTTTGGACGGTTGCTCTAAGGCCTGCTCGTCCTGCTCTATGGCTGGGTTTTTATCGAAGCGGGGCTGGGGTCGGTGTTTACGCCGACGCTTTGATTTCTTTTCGGGGGGTCTATCTCCCGTTCCTTCCCCTTTTTCCTCGTTGTCGCTTCCTTTAGGGGTATCCACCATGTACACATCGTGAGATGAGGTGGCTGTCCAATGCCCTATGGGAATTGGTTCGTCTATATCTCCTGCATCATCATTCATGCTGTCGATGTCTCCAGAGTCGAAGTTGAGCACGTCGTTTAAATTGTCGACAGTGGCTACCAAGTGGGTGGTGGGTGGGCTTTGAATTTCTTCATCGTCCGCATCCCATCCTCGCTGACCGTAATCCGGCCAGGGCTCTCCTGATAAAGAGAGAGACTTAAGAGAATTCAGGATGACGCTAAAAGGCGAGTGCTGAAAGATGTCTGCGGCGGTGAACTCCATTATCGGCGCCCGATCGGATTCGATTGGCAGGGGCGCGGGGGGTTCAAAGTCCGAGGAGGAGTCCGGATCCTCGGAGTCACGGGTTATGCAGAGTGTGGGGCTAGCGTTTGGCTCGATGGCCTTTGAGATCGCAGCCCCCGAGGTGGCGTTCGACCGCTCGTCCTCGATTGGCGCAATAGGCTCCGAGTTAGAGGTCGGAACCGAAGGGTGAGCGGCCTCCCAGACACTGTTCGGAGGCAGAGCTAGATCATGCACCTGGAGATAGTGCGGCGCGCTTGGTTGTGGCTCGAACTCGTCGAAGATCAAGTCTCTGCGGATGTCAGCCGTGTAGTTTAAGCTTCCAAACCTTACTTGATGGCCAGGGGCGTAGCCTTCGATCTGCTCCAAGTGGCCAAGAGAATTGGCCCGCAGAGTCAAGCCGCCGAAGACGAAGATCCATTTGGGGAGAAGTCTCACCCTGGACCGCATCGTTGTTGATGGTCAAAGGAGCCATCGGGCCTAAAGGCGACGACACAGAGGAACTCTCAATGAAAGCACCAATGTCGGTGTCAAAACCGGCGGATCTCGGGTAGGGGGTCCCGAACTGTGCGTATAGGCCGGATGGTAACAGGAGGCAGGGAACACGATGTTTTACCCAGGTTCGGGCCCTCTTGATGGAGGTAAAACCCTACGTCCTGCTTGATTAATATTGATGATATGGGTAGTACAAGAGTAGATCTACCACGAGATCAAGGAGGCTAAACCCTAGAAGCTAGCCTATGGTATGATTGTTGCCTATGGAGTTGATGAAGTTGTCCTACGGACTAAAAACCCTCCGGTTTATATAGACACCGGATAGGGTTAGGGTTACATAGAGTCGGTTACAATGGTTGGAGATCTTGAATATCCGCATCGCCAAGCTTGCCTTCCACGCCAAGGAAAGTCCCATCCGGACACGGGACGAAGTCTCCAATCTTGTATCTTCATAGTCCAGGAGTCCGGCTGAAGGTATAGTCCGGCTACCCGAACACCCCCTAATCCAGGACTCCCTCAGGCGTCATCCGTGTTGAGGTTGCAGATTGTGACATTGTAGATTGTTAGGTTTTGTTCATTTATTTGCACTGGCATCAATCTTTGATGGCCTAGTGGATGTAATTTCCAGTAATATATGCTGGATGTGCAACATTTTCCCTGTATGACATACCTTTGCTTAGCGCGCCTCACATTCCAGCTAAATGGTTGCTAGGAAGCTAAAAAAGCAGTGAAATTATTAGTTAGCAGGAACAGTCATGGGCCCTATATGAAGGAAGCAGCTCGCTGGCCTTAATGAGCTTCCCTAATGGACTCGCAGGGGCCAAAATTCTCATAGGCCTTTGATTGATCAGTTTTGGTCCTGTGCATAATTGCTCATCGTAATGGGCTCAAATTAACTAATTGGGCCTACAAACATGTTTGAACTTTAGTAGGGCCATTAAGTTAATGGGCCGTTACCAGGCCGAAAGTTAATGGCCGGCCCTATTACCTCTCGGGTCGTTTACAGGCCGATATCAAAGCGGGCAACAGGTGGGCCCATTTGATTTCACGGGCTATTAACAAGCCGATACTAAGGTCGGGCTACATATGGCCCAACTATACTGTGGGCCTTTAGCAGGCCGGAAGAGACAACGGGCTCGTACTGGACCATGAAGAGCATGGGCTGCTAAGAGGCCGAAAGGCAGGTCGTACTGTATATGGCTGTAGCAACCCAACCCAAATGGATCAAGTCTCTATGCTTAATTGTCATCCCTGGATCGGTATGCTGACACACACAGTACTTGAGGATTTATAACAGAGTTCAATCACATGTACAATGTAACCTAAATACTATTACCTCAATCCATATAGCGGAAGTGACAACAAAGTTGTGGAGTCCCAACAAAACCAACGGCAAAGTTGAGTGTATACATCGTAACCCTAACGTATCACTTACTCGTCGTAAGATTCCTGCAACATGAGATGTTGCAGCCATGTAGGTCAGTACGTTCAATGTACTAGCAATTTCACACCATAGAAAAATGATGAAAATGTCTATCTCTATATGCATATTTGGCCGGTGGAGGTTCTTAGTTTAATTTTGCATAAAGATAATTTTCCCTACAACAAAGGAATACATTTTTATTTTACTACCAAGTTTATACCATTATTGAGAAGGTTCCTCCAACTCAATCCCAAAATTCCCAAATTATTAATAATCCAATACATTAATTAAGTAACGTGATGAGATCAACCAATAATCCACTTCTAGATACTCAAAGTTGTCCATAACCGGGGACACGACTAATCATGATTACTTTGTACACTTTGCGGAGGTTTGCGCTATTTTCCCCACAAGACTCGATCTCCTCCGTTTAATTCCTCGCACTGCCTGATGTTTGAGAACCGGATGATCAAGACATAGTCTTTCCAAAGAGGTCCCCTTAACCGATAGATAGGACGGTACACCTACAATTCCCCAACATCTGCTAGACTATCATGGAGAGGTTTCCCACAACCCAGTCAACTATGCCAGAGCCCATAATGGCTTGTGGCTGCACACGAAAGTTTCTAGGCATGAAATATCGTATGATCCCTTTGAGCCTGGGTGGCATTCCATAGGGTGATCTCACGGGTCCTCTAGGATCCCCTTGGGCAGCACTAGTTTCTCCAGGTGCTCCTACCATTCCAACCAGATGTGTGTTAATGTTACCACCTTAAAGTTACCCTTAATTATTATATCTCTCTCATCTTTCATGAATCACATGTGCCAATCCCCGTCTACTAGCATGGCTAAGAAATATATGACATAACGAATATTCCCGGGGTGTTTCAAAGTCATAGGTTCCTACCTCATGAACTAGATAGCAATGCCCCAATTCCGAATCCTACTCATGCAAATTTGTAAGGGTGAACTAATTCATGGTAAAAGTTGGGTATAAAATAAGTATGATCAAGGTGTGAACTTGCCTTGTACTGTCGATGAAGATTCTTCGCACTCATAGTTCTGGTAGTTCTACTCATCACACTCCGATCAATCTATCGTAAGCAAGCAATTATTTGCACACATAAGCAATCACTCAAAGATCCAAAAGAATGAAGAAAATACTTCGGAAAACTTCAAAACCATTAAATAAAGCTTCTAGACAGAAACATATCTCTAACACTAGCAAAATTATGTGATTTTGATCTTAACAGAAAGTACGTGTCAAGAGCTTCGATTTGCAACAAAATCAATTAAATCGGAGTTTTAAAACTCAAGTTATAGCCAAAACAAGTTTAAATTCAAATCTGGTCTAATTCAAAATTCAAAATTTCAAAAAGTTGATCTCATAAGTTCTCTGGATAGTTGAGATCATGATGAAGAATTTGGCATTTGTTTTACTGAGTTTGGACAAACGGTTGAAAAGTTTTGGTGGTTTGAAAATCAGGGACTAAACTGAAAAAGAAAATATCAACACCTAGGTCCCTGGCCACGTTGCGCAATACTACTGGCTGAAAACCATTCACTGTGACGCTAAACTAGCGGACGTTCGCTAACTAGAGCATACCGGTTCAGAAATAAAAAAACAACATCTAATCTCAGCCCTAGATCTAGGATCGGACGAACGAGGTGGCTCTGGTGGCGTACCGCGGCGGCGGAGGTCGACGACGGAGGAGAAGACGGCGGCGGCAGTGGCTTGGACATCAAGGGCGACGTCTTCTTCGAGGTGGGTGGCAACGGAGGAGTAGATGGGGAGGTGTGGCGTGCAGTGGCGTGTCCAATGGTGGTGGCGGCGTCGGTCGAGGGCGGCGGTGTTGGGGAACGCAGTAACTTAAAAAAAATCCTACGCACACGCAAGATCATGGTGATACATAGCAACTAGAGGGGACATTGTTGTCTACGTACCCTCGTAGACTGTAAGCGCAAGCGTTATGACAACGCGGTTGATGTAGTCGTACCTCTTCACGATCGATCGATCCTAGTACCGAAAGTACGGCACCTCCACAATCTGCACAAGTTTGGCTCGGTGACATCCCACGAACTCACGATCCAGTAGAGTGTCGAGGGAGAGCTTCGTCAGCATGACGGTGTGATGACGGTGATGATGATGCTACCGTAACAGGGCTTCGCCTAAGCACCGCTACGATATGATCGAGGTGGATTATGGTGGAGTGTGGCCCCGCACATGGCTAAGTGATCAATGATCAATGTGTGTGTCTATGGGGTGCCCCCTCCCCCATATATAAAGGAGTGGAGGAGGGGGAGGGCCGGCCCTCTATGGCACGCCCTGGAGGAGTCCTACTCCCTCCGGGAGTAGGATTCCCCCCTTCCCTAGTTGGACTAGGAGAGAAGGAAGGGGGAGAGAGGGAGGAAGGGAAGGGGGGCGTTGCCCCCCTTCCTAGTGCAATTCGGACCAGAGGGGGTGGGGGCACGCGGCCTGACCTAGCTACCTCTCTCACTCTCAACTAAAGCCCATTAGGGCCCATATACTCCCCGGGGGGTTCCGGTAACCCCCCGGTACTCCGGTATATGCCCGAACTCACTCGGAACCTTTCCGATGTCAAAACATAGGCTTCCAATATATCTATCTTTATGTCTCGGCCATTTCGAGACTCCTCATCATGCCCATGATCACATACGGGACTCCAAACAACCTTGGGTTCATCAAAACACATAAACTCATAATACCGATTGTCACCGAACGTTAAGCGTGCGGACCCTACGGGTTCAAGAATTATGTAGAGATGACCGAGACATGTCTCCTGTCAATAACCAATAGTGGAACCTGGATGTTCATATTGGCTCCCACATATTCTACGAAGATCTTTATTGGTCAAACTGCATAACGATATACGTTGTTCCCTTTGGGATCGGTATGTTACTTGCCCGAGATTCGATCGTTGGTATATCAATACCTAGTTCAATCTCGTTACCGGCGAGTCTCTTTACTCGTTCCGTAATGAATCATCCCGCAACTAACTCATTAGTCACATTGCTTGCAAGGCTTATATTGATGTGCATTACTCAGAGGGCCTAGAGATACCTCTCCGACAATCGGAGTGACAAATCCTAATCTCGATCTATGCCAACTCAACAAACACCATCGGAGACACCTGTAGAGAACCTTTATAATCACCCAGTTACGTTGTGACGTTTGGTAGCACACAAAGTGTTCCTTCGGTATTCGGGAGTTGCATGATCTCATAGTCATAGGAACATGTATAAGTTATGGAGAAAGCAATAGCAACAAACTAAATGATCATCGTGCTAAGCTAACCGAATGGGTCAAGTCAATCACATCATTCTCTAATGATGCAATCCCGTTAATCAAATGACAACTCATGTCTATGTCTAGAAAACTTAACCATATTTTATTCAACGAGCTAGTCAAGTAGAGGCATACTGGTGACACTCTGTTTGTCTATGTATTCACACATGTACTAAGTATCCGGTTAATACAATTCTAGCATGAATAATAAACATTTATCATGATATAAGGAAATATAAATAACAACTTTATTATTGCCTCTAGGGCATATTTCCTTCAGTCTCCCACTTGCACTAGAGTCAATAATCTAGATTAGACATTATTGATTCTAACACCCATGGAGTCTTGGTGCGGATCATGTTTTGCTCATGAGAGAGGCTTAGTCAATGGGTCTGCAACATTCAGATCCGTATGTATCTTACAAATCTCTATGTCCTCCTTGACTTGATCGCGGATGGAATTGAAGAGTCTCTGGATGTGCTTAGTTCTCTTGTGAAATGTGGATTCCTTTGCCAAGGCAATTGCACCAGTATTGTCACAAAAGATTTTCATTGGACCCGATGCACTAGGTATGACACCTAGATCAGATATGAACTCCTTCATCCAGACTCCTTCATTTGCTTCTTCCGAAGCAGCTATGTATTCTGCTTCACACGTAGATCCCGCCACGAAGCTCTGCTTGGAACTGCACCAACTGACAGCTCCACCATTTAATAAAAACATGTATCCGGTTTGTGACTTAGAGTCATCCGGATCAGTGTCAAAGCTTGCACCGACATAACCGTTTACGACGAGCTCTTTGTCACCTCCATATACGAGAAACATATCCTTAGTCCTTTTCAGGTATTTCAGGATGTTCTTAACTGCTGTCCAGTGATCCACTCCTGGATTACTTTGGTACCTCCCTGCTAGACTGATAGCAAGGCACACATCAGGTCTGGTACACAACATTGCATACATGATAGAGCCTATGGCTGAAGCATAGGTGTCGGTGTCAAAACCGGCGGATCTCGGGTAGGGCGTCCCGAACTGTGCGTCCAAGACGGATGGTAATAGGAGGCAGGGGACACGATGTTTTACCCAGGTTCGGGCCATCTTGATGGAGGTAAAACCCTACGTCCTGCTTGATTTATTCTTGATGATATGAGTATTACAAGAGTTAATCTACCATGAGATCGGAGAGGCTAAACCCTAGAAGCTAGCCTATGGTATGATTGTATGTTGTCCTACGGACTAAAACCCTCCAGTTTATATAGACACGGAGGGGGCTAGGGTTACACAAGGTCGGTTATAAAGGAGGAGATATTCATATCCGCACTGCCTAGCTTGCCTTCCACGCCAAGTAGAGTCCTATCCGGACATGGGACGAAGTCTTCAATCTTGTATCTTCATAGTCCAACAGTCCGGCCAAAGGATATAGTCCGGCTGTCCGGAGACCCCCTAATCCAGGACTCCCTCAATAGCCCCTGAACCAGGCTTTAATGACGACGAGTCCGGCGCAGTGTTGTCTTCGGCATTGCAAGGCGGGTTCCTCCTCCGAATACACCACGGAAGAATTTGAATACAAGGATAGTGTCTGACCCTGCAAAATAAGTTCCACATACCACCCTAGAGAGAATAATATTTCCACAAATCTTGTCTGCTGACATGTTTCGGCAACATGACATCATGCCATGGCCCGGTGATTATTCGAACCGTTTTTCTTTAACTAGCCCCACACACAACGCGAGACAGTTTCTTGACACATCTTGTCAAAGCAGATATCGTGTCCCCCTTATTACGGGATTCTCATCAATACGGACGTGGGTAACCCAACCATGCCTAGGACTCCTAGATTTTAGGCAAGTCCCAAACGGCCATGAGGAGGATGCTTGATATTCACCTCCTTTATAAAGGGACAAGGCCTTTACTTTTTTCCTCCCGTGCTCAATCGAATCCTTCCCCGCCTCGAGTTCTAACACCCAAAGCCCAGGTCAGGTGCTTCGGACCTTCAATCATGTCCGGATCCAGCCTCCAGGGCGGGCGGATGCGCTCCTCCGTCACGGAAGAGGATATCAAGAAGTTGAGGGAGGCAAGATACCTGACCGCCGAAGTTTCGCATCAGCTGCCTGCCCGAGGGCAGGTCGTCCCTACTCCGGAACCCAATGAAGACGTTGTGTTCATCTCCCACTTCCTCCGAGGACTAGGCCTCACTCTAGATACCTTTGTTAGGGGTCTGATGTTCTATTACGGGCTTGATTCCCATGATCTAGCCCCAGATTCCTTTCTCCACATCTCGGCATTCATTGTCGTATGTGAGGCCTTCCTCCGCATTACCCCTCACTTTGGCCTGTGGCTCAAGACCTTTGATGTGAAGCCGAAGACGGTCAAGGGGCAGCATGCAGCGTGCAGAGGTGGATTAATAAGCAAGATGGCTGGAGCTCCATGGCTAAAGGATTCCTTTCCAGAGGTGTCCAACTTATGGCAATGGGAGTAGTTCTACGTCACCACTCCTAGAAGTGCCAAGTGGGTAGCTTCCCCCGCCTTTCGCTCGGGCCCTCCACCCCAACTGATGTCATGGATCAGCAGGGGGCTTAGCTGGGGTCCAGCCAAGGATGTGCCCATACTGTAGAGCCGCATCCGAGATCTCTTCGAGGGAGATTTTAGTTTGATTATGGTAGTGCAAGTTATGCTGGTTCGTCGAGTCCAGCCTTGAAAACGCCGGCCCCTCCGCTTGTGGGAATTCAACCCAGAAGGACCGCCCACTATTCAGAATTTCCTCGGCCTGACGCACGAGGAGATGTACAAGTCGTTCTTCGGACCCCAAATAGAGTGTCCAGACACCACCGAGGATGTGGGCCTGAGCAGCAATCACACCGTGGCCCAAGTAAGTAATCCTCTAGTTGAACACACTGTCTTTCTTTTATCATGACATCATTCTGAAGAATCGCTCTTTGACCAGGACTGGATAACAAAGGCGAAGATGATCCGGTGTTCGGCTCCCCTTCCCGAAGGCTTGGACAATCCAGTGCTGGAAAAGATGCTCGAGCCAGCACCTTGCCCGGTGCCCTCAAGGGAAGATGAAGGGGGGGGGGGGGGGATAAAGGGGGCGAAAGCGGGCCTCCACCGCTACCTATTCCAACCGAGGGAACAATCTCCTCCGTGAGGGAGGACAACCAAGGGGAAGAATCTGACGTTCCATCGCCTCGGGGGAGGAAGAGGACTACCTCTGAAGATCCGGAAACCAAGGTCTCCAAACGGGAGAAGAAAACTCCACTAGAGGGTCCTGCCTCGAAGGGTGCTCTTGCCACACAAAGTCCGTGCGGGGATCAGCCCTCTAACGAGCTGTAAGTAATCAAAAATTACTTAATAGAGAAGATATACTACCTTACTTCTGAGGAAAATAACCGAAGCATTTATCTTGCAGTTCGGATCTGAGCCCTTCTCAGCAGAGCTCGTCTTCAGGGGATCTTCTTCCGGAGATGATGGAGAGCGAAATGCCTCCCCTGGACTCCCCAGCTCAAGAAGCGGGCGATCTTGAAGTGTCGTCATGGAGGGTCACTCGGTATCCGGTGAGGCCTGAAGATAATCCTATGGTCGCCCGAAGTCCCAGTATCCGGCTCTTGAAGAGAGCAACCAAAAGAATTCGGCACCGTCTGGTATGTGGTCGGACGCACTGAGGGATCTTCTAGGGCGAGCCACTGTCTCAGAAGAGCACCGTACATTGATGGGTACGGTGATTGAAAGGATTTCGTCCGCCGAAAGCGGGTTGCATGAAGCCTTTATGAGTCTACTGATGGGCCTTGAGGTACGTGAAATGATATGCATTTATGGTACTACCACACATTTTTAGGTGTGCCCTGTGTAGATAGTAGCCCCTGAGACTCTGGTTGTCATCGAGAACGGCGGCGAACAAAGGATCATAGTCCCAGGTAATAACCAGACCGCCTTTATGTGCAGGTGTCTGAAGCTCCGGTGGCTAGCCGGACTGATGGGGTTGCCGAACTAAAGCGGCGACTGGATGCGGCGGATGCTGACATCGAGCTTGTTAACAAGCGGCTTGACGAGGCACAGGGTAGGTGATGTTTATAGTGAATGTCACATAGTAAGAGCAGCGTGATGCCAGTATCTTTAATATGTTATGACTGTAGATGGAGCTGCCACCATGGAGGCCCTGCAGGCAGAGCTTGCCCGAGCCAAGAAGCAAGCAAGGAGTAGTAATGCGGCCGCTTTGAAGGCGGCCGAAGAGTTGAGAGCCGAGAAGGCCGTGCATAGAGAGAGCAAAGAGAAAATGGCCAAAATGGCTGTGAAGTTAAAAGACACTACCGACCGCTGCCAGTTTCTTGAAGAAGTAAACCAGGCAAAGGCTACGGACCTCGAAAAGGCCACAATGGCGACCAAAGACACCCGCTCTGCAATGAGAGCAAAGGAGGAACTGCGTGAAGCCGGGGACATTGTGGCTGGGAAGCCCTTTATGCTACAGAGGAAGTTCGGCGATCCGCGGTATGCCCCTCTGGATCGGCTGTGGAGTTCGGCCGACGCTTATCTGGACTTGGCGGCGAGCGCTATCGATGCAGCCGAATACTTCTGAGATCAAACAGATCGTGAAGTGGACAAGCTGTTCTGGTCGCAATTTAATGTTCCAGAGCGTCCGCTTCCATTGACTGATCAGCTTGCCGAATGGGCCGAACTCAATAGATTGTCCGGACTCACCATGAGGTCTGTCGTGGATCATCTGTGGCCGGAAAGGCCAAAGCCGAACAACTACTTTAGCTTGGTGCAGCAGTTCCTTGGTGTGGTGCCACGCATTAATGCGATGAAGAGGTCGGCGTGCATAGAAGGCTCGCAGATGGCCCTTGCCCGTGTCAAAACATACTGGGCGGAGATGGATGCCACCACTGTCGCGGCGCAGGGTTCGGCCATAGGCCGAGTGGCTGCCGAGCACTATTTTGAAGAAGTTCTTGAGGGTGCTCGTTCGATAGAGGCCCAGTGCTTGAAGAATGTTATGTTTGAGTGACATGTGGTCCCATTGTAAAAACAACGCTTTATTGAATTTATCAAGGCTGTATTTATACTTTTGCCCGAAAGTATTGTGATGCCTCCTGTGCGGCCGTTTATGTATACATGTATATAGCCTGAAAGATTGCAGTCGTCGGCTTCAGCCCCCATGCATATAGTGCGGGGTTTTCGCAGAAGACGCGTATTCACACTTAATCCAACGTCTTGGTCCTATTAAGGAGGTGATAGCGCAGCGAACTAGGAAACCAGACTATAATGCTTTAACACTTTCACTTAGCCGGAGGAGTTTGACAGTGGGGCTACTATATAGCCCCTGGTGGCTCCGCACTCATCCAGATTCGGGGTGCGTACATAGCTGACTGGGAAACGACCCTTCGTTAATGCGGAGGAATCCCGAAGATTCCAATAGGTCATCAAGTGGTTGACCAGTCTCACGCTATATCATGACTGTCAGTTTTCGACTTTCTCTACTGAGGTGCTCGTCTGGATGAACCAGGGCACAATCGCAGTAGTTCTCCTGGTGCCGCCTTAGCTGATAGAGCGGAACGTAAGGCAGCAAAACACAGGAGCCGGGCAAACCCAACATTTGACCAAAGACATGATTCGGAGTTGATGCATATAAGGCCAAACTCGCGACGCCGAACACTCCCTAAGGTATTCGGTCTCTATGGTGTAAACCGGGTCTAAACGGTACCCCTTGTAATAAGCCCTGGTGTCCAGGTACGTGCATTATTCTGGCGTGGCCACATGCCAAGACGTCAGCATCCTTCTCGATTGTACTGAGAATCCGAGGGATGTAAATCAACAAGAGACAGTAAAAAAGGTTTACGCAGGGTCTTAATCTATAAAGAATCCTTGGAATGGGTCCCTGCTGCACGTCTGCGCCTGTGTCTTCATTGTGCCGTATCCTGGATGGGTGTAGCACGATGGTCATCTGAAAAAGAGAGGAAGTCAATTGAAAAGTTGTCATGCCAAAGTTAAATTTTACTAAATAAACAATATATAGTTCAAAATGAGTAAATGTGAGCCTTATTGCCACTTGTGCGCGTGCGTTGAGCCCCTTGTATTATAATAGGGTTATAGCCATCAAACCTCTATCAATTATATATAGATGTACCGGACTCGTCTAATCGTGTTCGTGGTCTTAACGACCTGTCAGATACTTTAGTTGGTGAGGCCGTTTACTGTGCGGCTGCCAAGGCAGCCGCACTGTCTTCGGCACGCAAGGAGCGCTCAATATCTCCATTTACTTTGATGATGCCGCGTGGACCGGGCATCTTAAGCGTGAGGGAAGCGTAATGCGGTATTGCGTTAAAGCGAGCGAAAGCCTCGCGTCCGAGCAGTGCTTGATAGCCACTTTGGAACGGAGCGATGTGGAAGGTTAAATTTTCGCTGCGGAAGTTATCGTGGAAGTTGAATATAACCTCTAGTAGCAGGGAGCCCCTGCAATGGGCCTCTGGGCCTGGCGTTACTCCTTCAAAGGTAGCATTGCTGCGGCAAATTTTTGTTGGGTCTATCCCCATTTTGCGGACTATGTCTTGATATATCAGATTTAAACTGCTGCTGCCGTCCATCTGGACTCGTGTGAAGTGGTATCCGCCAATTATTGGATCTAATACCAAGGCAGCCCATCCTGCATGCCGGATACTTGCCGAGTAATCCCGATGGTCGAAGGTGATCGGTTGGGACGACCTATGGCGGAGCTCTGTGGTGATAGGCCCCCGGGCATGTCTTTCTAGGGGTGCCGCTTTGTTTTTCCCCTTTATCACATGTAACACGTTGACTGTTTTGACTTCTAGTGGGAATTTCTTCTGTTCCCCTGTGCTTTGCTTGCGAGGCTCGTCCTCGTCTTCGCTTGGTGTATCCTGCCCCTTGTGTTCGGCGTTGAGCTTGCCGGAATGTTTGAAGGCCCAACATTCTCTGTGGGTATGATTTGCAGGTTTACCGGGGGTGCTATGGATCTGACATATTTGGTCCAGAATTTTGTTTAGGATGGACAGTTCGTCTCTGTTGCCTTTGGAGGGCGGCTTTTGCTGACCTGGCCCAGAGCTTCTGAATCCGGCGTTTACCGCCATGCTCTTCGGGCTGTCTTCTTTATTCCGGCGCTTATTTTTGCTGCGTCGTGATTTCCCGTTTCCATCCCTGACTTCGGATGTACTTGGGTCGCTGGTGCTGCATCTGGCTAACTAGCTGTCCTCGCCCACGCAAAAGCGGGTCATGAGACTTGTTAATGCTGCCATTGTTCTCGGCTTTTCCTGGCCGAGATGTCTGGCAAGCCATTCGTCTCGAACGCTATGCTTGAAAGCTGTTAATGCTTCGGCGTCCGGACAGTCGACTATTTGGTTCTTTTTGGTTAGGAACCTGTTCCATAGCTTTCGGGCTGACTCACCGGGTTGTTGAGTTGTATGACTTAAATCGTCTACCTCCGGTGGTCGGACATATGTCCCTTGAAAATTTGCCCGAAAGGCGTCTTCGAGCTCTTCCCAGCTTCTGATGGATTTTTCGAGGAGGCTTTTAAGCCAGTGCTGAGCTGGCCCTTTGAGCTTGAGGGGAAAGTACTTGATGGCATGGAGATCATATCCTTGAGCCATATGGATATGGAGGATATAGTCCTCAATCCAGACCCCAGGGTCTGTTGTTCCGTCGTACGCCTCTATGTTTACGAGTTTGAATCCCTCTGGAAATTCGTGGTCCAGCACCTCGTCGGTGAAACATAGGGGCTGTGCGGCACCCCTGTATTTGGGTGTGCCGTCGTGTTCCGATGTTTGTTGTGTTGCATTGTATGTTGGAGCGCACTTGCGTGGTCCATAGATGGATCTGGTTGCGGCATCCTTTTTATGCGAGCCCTTATGCGGATCGCGTACTGGTTTATGTCCGGCGTCGTTTGCCGCCTTATGTTGGCTATGAGGTCGTCTATCCGACCGGATGGCCGTTTTATTTTTTAATTGCGGAGGATCTAAGGCCTCCTCATCGAATTCAGGTAGCAACTTTCGCTTCGGATAGCTCTTTGTATGGCGATTACTGCCGTACTTCGCTGCAGTGTTGAGTACTTCACTCCATTTGATTTTGAGTGTGTCTTGTGCAGCCTTGAGCCTTTACTTCTATTTTTTCAGACTCCTCGCAGTGGCAACCAGCCTTTGATGGGCATTCTGTTGCTCCGGGTGCCTGTCCGGTGTGATGTCATCCGGATTGTTATCTTCGACGGGGTTGGGTTGTTCGGCTTGATTTTCTGTGTTGCCATGGTCGGGCCATGGTTCACCCTGCTCTAACTCTGGGACTATATGATCGTTATTTCTGCCGAGGCGGGATTTGGAGCGGTGTTTACGCCGCCGCTTTGACTGCTTCTCGAGGGAACCACCCTTCGCCCTTCCGTTCCTCGTTGTTATTTTCTTTGGGTGTGTCCACCATGTATACGTCATGTGATGAAGTGGGCGTCCAGTGCCCTGTGGGCAGTGGTTCCTGTTCGTCTCCTGCATTGTCGCCCATACCGTCGATGTCTTCGGAGTCCAAGTCGAGCATGTCGGTTAAGCTGTTGACCGTGGCTACTAAGTGGGTGGTGGGTGGGCGGCGAATTTCTTCGTCATCCGCATCCCAATCCTACCGGACACGGTTCGGCCAGGATCCTCCTGACAAGGGGAGAGACCTTAATGAGTTCAGTATGTCACCGAAGGGCAAGGGCTGAAAAATATCCGCGGAGGTAAACTCCATGATCGGCGCCCAATCAGATTTGATAGGAATGGGCGCAGGAGTCGTGGCCGGAGAAGGATCCGGTAGTTTGGCAACACGGCTCTCGTGAAGGATAAGGTCGATATTCGGCTCGATCGCCGCAGAGGATACAGCCTTCGTGGCGGGGTCGATCCACCCGTCCATGGATGGCGCAACTGGCTCCGAATTGAGGGTCGGAGCAGCTGCCGGTGCGATTTCTTGAACACTGTCTGATGGTAGAGCTAAATTGTACTCATCATGACCGTGTGGCGCAAAAGGCAGGGGCTCGAATCCGTCGAAGATCAAGTCTCCGCGGATATCGGCCATGTAGTTTAAGCTTCCAAACCTGACCTGGTGGCCAGGAGCGTAACTTTCGATCTGCTCCCGATGGCCAAGTGAGTTGGCCCGCAGTGCGAAGCTAGCGAACACAAGGATCTGTCCGGGGAGAAAAGTCTCACCCTGGACTACATCGCTATCGATGATTGTAGGAGCCATCAAGCCTAACGGTGACGACACAGAGGAACTCTTGATGAAAGGACCAATGTCGGTGTCAAAACCGGCGGATCTCGGGTAGGGGGTCCCGAACTGTGCGTCTAAGGCAGATGGTAACAGGAGGCAGGGGACACGATGTTTTACCCAAGTTCGGGCCCTCTTGATGGAGGTAAAACCCTACGTCCTGCTTGATTTATTCATGATGATATGAATATTACAAGAGTTGATCTACCATGAGAACGGAGAGGCTAAACCCTAGAAGCTAGCCTATGGTATGATTGTATGTTGCCCTACGGACTAAAACCCTCCGGTTTATATAGACACCGGAGGGGGCTAGGGTAACACAAGGTCGGTTACAAAGGAGGAGATATTCATATCCGTACTACCTAGCTTGCCTTCCACGCCAAGTAGAGTCCTATCCGGACACGGGACGAAGTCTTCAATCTTGTATCTTCATAGTCCAACAGTCCGGCCAAAGGATATAGTCCGGCTGTCCGGAGACCCCCTAATCTAGGACTCCCTCAATAGGGAACACCTTTCATTTTCTCTCTATCTTCTGCAGTTGTCGGGCATTGAGTCTGACTCAACTTCACACCTTGTAACACAAGCAAGAACCCTTTCTTTGCTTGATCCATTTTGAACTTCTTCAAAACTTTATCAAGGTATTTGCTTTGTGAAAGTCCAATTAAGTGTCTTGATCTATCTCTATAGATCTTGATGCCTAATATATAAGAAGCTTCACCGAGGTCTTTCATTGAAAAATTCTTATTCAAGTATCCTTTTATGCTATTCAGAAATTCAGTATCATTTCCAATCAACAATATGTCATCTACATATAATATCAGAAATGCTACAGAGCTCCCACTCACTTTCTTGTAAATACATGCTTCTCCAAAAGTCTGTATAAAACAATATGCTTTGATCACACTATCAAAGCGTATATTCCAACTCCGAGAGGCTTGCACCAGTCCATAAATGGATTGCTGGAGCTTGCAGACTTTGTTAGCAGCTTTTGGATCGACAAAACCCTCTGGTTGCATCACATACAACTCTTCTTTAAGATATCTATTAAGGAATGCAGTTTTGACATCCATTTGCCAAATTTCATAATCATAAAATGCGGCAATTGCTAACATGATTCATACGGACTTAAGCATCGCTACGGGTGAGAAGGTCTCATCATAGTAAACTCCTTGAACTTGTCGAAAACCTTTTGCAAAAAGTCGAGTTTTCTAGACACTAACATTACCGTCAGCGTTAGTCTTCTTCTTGAAGATCCATTTATTCTCTATGGCCTGCCGATCATCGGGCAAGTCAACCAAAGTCCATACTTTGTTCCCATACATGGATCCCATCTCAGATTTCATGGCCTCAAACCATTTTGCAGAATTTGGGCTCCTCGTTGCTTCCTCATAGTTCGTAGGTTTGTCATGGTCAAGTAACATGACTTCCAGAACAGGACTACCATACCACTCTGGTGCAGATCTTACACTGGTTGACCTACGAGGTTCGGTAGTAACTTGGTCAGAAGTTTTATGATCATCATCATTAGCTTCCTCACTTACTGGTGTAGGAATCACTGGAACTGATTTCAGTGATGAACTACTTTCCAATAAGGGAGAAGGTACAATTACCTCGTCAAGTTCTACTTTCCTCCCACTCACTTCTTTCGAGAGAAACTCCTTCTCTAGAAAGGATCCATTCTTAGCAACGAATATCTTGCCTTCGGATCTGTGATAGAAGGTGTACCCAACAGTCTCCTTTGGGTATCTTATGAAGACACATTTCTCCGATTTGGGTTCGAGCTTATCAGGTTGAAGCTTCTTCACATAAGCATCGCAGCCCCAAACTTTAAGAAACGACAACTTGGGTTTCTTGCCAAACCACATTTCATAAGGTGTCATCTCAACGGATTTAGATGGTGCCCTATTTAACGTGAATGCAACCGTCTCTAAAGCATAACCCCAAAACGATAGCGGTAAAATCAGTAAGAGACATCATAGATCGCACCATATCTAGTAAAGTACAATTACGACGTTCAGACACACCATTACGCTCTGGTGTTCCAGGTGGCGTGAGTTGCGAAACTATTCCGCATTGTTTCAAATGAAGACCAAACTCATAACCCAAATATTCTCCTCCACGATCAGATTGTAGAAACTTTATTTTCTTGTTATGATGATTTTCCACTTCACTCTGAAATTCTTTGAAATTTTCAAATGTTGTAGACTTATGTTTCATTAAGTAGATATACCCATATCTGCTCAAATCATCTGTGAAGGTGAGAAAATAACGATATCTGCCGCGAGCCTCAATGTTCATTGGACCACATACATCAGTATGTATGATTTCCAATAACTCTATTGCTGGCTCCATTGTTCCGGAGAACGGAGTTTTAGTCATCTTGCCCATGAGGCATGGTTCGAAAGTACCAAGTGATTCATAATCAAGTGATTCCAGAAGTCCATCAGAATGGGGTTTCTTCATGCGCTTTACACCAATATGACCTAAACGACAGTGCCACAAATAAGTTGCACTATCATTATTAACTGTGCATCTTTTGGCTTCAATACTATGAACATGTGTATCACTACTATCAAGATTTAGTAAAAATAGACCACTCATCAAGGGTGCATGACCATAAAAGATATTACTCATATAAATAGAACAACCACTATTCTCTGATTTAAATGAATAACTGTCTCGTATCAAACAAGATCTAGATATAATGTTCATGCTCAATGCTGGCACCAAATAACAATTATTTAGGTCTAAAACTAATGCTAAAGGTAGATGTAGAGGTAGAGTGCCGATGGCGATCACATCAACTTTGGAACCATTTCCCATGTGCATCGTCACTTCGTCCTTAGCCAATCTTCGCTTAACCCGTCGCCCCTATTTCGAGTTGCAAATGTTAGCAACTGAACCAGTATCAAATACCCAGGCACCACTACAAGCATTAGTAAGGTACACATCAATAACATGTATATCAAATATACCTTTCACTTTGCCATCCTTCTTCTCCGCCAAATACTTGGGGCAGTTCCGCTTCCAGTGACCAGTCCCTTTGCAGTAGAAGCACTCAGTCTCAGGCTTAGGTCCAGACTTGGGTTTCTTCACTTGAGCAGCAACTGGCTTGCTGTTCTTCTTGAATTTCCCTTTCTTCCCTTTACCATTTTTCTTGAATCTGGTGGTCTTGTTGACCATCAACACTTGATGCTCCTTCTTGATTTCTACCTCCGCAGCCTTTAGCATTGCGAAGAGCTCAGGAATTGTCTTATCCATCCCTTTCATATTATAGTTCATCATGAAGCTCTTGTAGCTTGGTGGCAGTGATTGAAGAACTTTGTCAATGACACTATCATCAGGAAGATTAACTCCCAGCTGAGTCAAGTGGTTGTGGTACCCAGACATTCTGAGTATATGTTCACCGACAGAACTATTCTCCTCCATTTTGCAGCTGTAGAACTTATTGGAGACTTCATATCTCTCAATCCGGCCATTTGCTTGAATATATTAGCTTCAACTCCTAGAACATCTCACATGCTCCATGATGTTCAAAACGTTGTTGAAGTCCCGGTTCTAAGCTGTAAAGCATGGCACACTGAACTATCGAGTAGTTATCAGCTTTGCTCTGCCAGGTGTTTACAACATCTGGCGTTGCTCCTGTAGCGGGTTTGTCACCTAGTGGTGCTTCCAGGACGTAATTCTTCTGTGCAGCAATGAGGATAATCCTCGAGTTACGGACCCAGTCCGTGTAGTTTCTACCGCCATCTTTCAACTTAGCTTTCTCTAGGAATGCATTCAAATTCAACGGAACAACAACACGGGCCATCTATCTACAACAACATAGACATGTAAAATACTATTAGGTACTAAGTCCATGATAAATTAAAGTTCAATTAATCAAATTACTTAAGAACTCCCACTTAGATAGATATCTCTCTAATCATCTAATCGATCACGTGATCCATATCAACTAAACCATGTCCGATCATCACGTGAGATGGAGTAGTTTTCAATGGTGAACATCACTATGTTGATCATATCTTCTATATGATTCACGCTCGACCTTTCGGTCTCAGTGTTCCGAGGCCATATCTGCATATGCTAGGCTCGTCAAGTTTAACCCAAGTACTTTGCGTGTGCAAAACTGTCTTGCACCCGTTGTATGTGAACGTAGAGCTTATCACACCCGATCATCACGTGGTGTCTTGGCACGACGAACTGCAGCAACGGTGCATACTCAGGGAGAACACTTATACCTTGAAATTTAGTGAGGAATCATCTTATAATGCTACCGCCGAACTAAGCAAAATAAGATGCATAAAGGATAAACATCATATGCAATCAATATAAGTGATATGATATAGCCATCATCATCTTGTGCCATTGATCTCCATCTCCAAAGCACCGTCATGATCACCATCGTCACCGTCTTGACACCTTGATCTCCATTGAAGCATCATTGTCGTCTCGCCAACTATTGCTTCTACGACTATCGCTACCGCTTAGTGATAAAGTAAAGCAATTACATGGCAATTGCATTTCATACAATAAAGCGACAACCATATGGCTCCTGCCAGTTGCCGATAACTGTGTTACAAAACATGATCATCTCATAGAATAAAATTTAGCATCATGTATTGACCATATCACATCACTACATGCCCTGCAAGAACAAGTTAGATGTCCTCTATTTTGTTGTTGCAAGTTTTACATGGCTGCTACGGGCTAAGCAAGAACCGTTCTTACCTACGCATAAAAAACCACAACGCGGTATAGTGATTGCTTTTTGATCTTCAGAAAGAACCCTATTCATTGAATCGGATTCAACTAAAGTTGGATAAACTAACACCCACCAGCCACCTGTGTGCGAAGCACGTCGGTAGAACCAGTCTCACATAAGCGTATGCGTAATTTCGGTTTGGGCTGCTTCATCCAACAATACCATTGAATCAAGAAACAACTAGTGATGGCAAGCAATATGTATATACCCACGCCCACAACTCCTTTGTGTTCTACTCGTGCATATAACATCTACGCACAGACCTGGCTCTGATGCCACTGTTGGGGAACACAGTAATTTCGAAAAAGGTGATGCATAGCAATGAGAGGGGAGAGTGTTGTCTACGTACCCTCGCAGGCCGTAAGAGGAAGCATTATGACAACGTGGTTGATGTAGTCGTACGTCTTCACGATCGACCGATCCTAGTACCGAAAGTACGACACCTCCGCAATCTGCACACGTTCGGCTTGGTGACGTCCCACGAACTGACAATCCAGCAGAGTGTCGAGGGAGAGCTTCGTCAGCACAACGGCGTGATGACGGTGATGATGATGCTACCAGAACAGGGCTTCTCCTAAGCACCGCTACGATATGACCGAGGTGGATTATGGTGGAGGGGGCACCAAACAAGGCTAAGAGATCAGTGATCAACTTGTGTGTCTATAGGGTGCCTCCTCCCCCGTACATAAAGGAGTGGAGGAGGGGGAGGGCCGACCCTCTATGGCGTTCCCTAGAGGAGTCCTACTCCCTCTGGAAGTAGGATTCCCCCCATTCCCTAATTGGACTAGGAGAGAAGGAAGGGGGAGAGAGGGAGGAAGGAAAGGCCCCCCCCCCCTTCCTAGTCCAATTCGGACCAGAGGGGGAGGCGGCGCGCGGTCTGCCCTGGCTGCCTCTCTCTCCACTAAAGCCCATTAGGGCCCATATACTCCCCAGGGGGTTCTAGTAACCCCCCGGTACTCCGGTATATGCCCGAACTCACTCGGAACCTTTCCGATGTCCAAACATAGGCTTACAATATATCGATCTTTATGTCTCGACCATTTCAAGACTCCTCGTCATGCCCGTGATCACATCCGGGACTCCGAACAACCTTCAGTTCATCAAAACACATAAACTCATAATACCGATCGTCACCGAACGTTAAGCAGGCTGACTCTACGGGTACGAGAACTATGTAGACATGACCGAGACACGTCTCCGGTCAATAACCAATAGCGGAACCTGGATGTTCATATTGGCTGCTACATAGTCTACGAAGATCTTTATCGGTCAAACTGCATAACGATATGCATTGTTCCCTTTGTCATCAGTATGTTACTTGCCCGAGATTCCATCATCGGTATCTTAATACCTAGTTCAATCTCATTACCGGCAAGTCTCTTTACTCATTCCGTAATGCATCATCCCGCAACTAACTCACTAGTCACATTGCTTGCAAGGCTTATATTGATGTGCATTACCGAGAGGGCCCAGAGATACCTCTCCGACAATCATAGTGACAAATCCTAATCTTGATCTATGCCAACTCAACAAACACCATTGGAAACACCTGTAGAGCACCTTTATAATCACCCACTTACGTTGTGATGTTTGGTAGCACACAAAGTGTTCCTCCGGTATTCGGGAGTTGCATGATATCATAGTCATAGGAACATGTATAAGTTATGGAGAAAGCAATAGCAACAAACTAAACGATCATCGTGCCAAGATAACGGAATGGGTCAAGTCAATCACATCATTCTCTAATGATGTGATCCCATTAATCAAATGACAACTCATGTCTATGGCTAGGAAACTTAACCATCTTTGATTCAACAAGCTAGTAAAGTAGAGGCATACTAGTGACACTCTATTTGTCTATGTATTCACATGTACTAAGTTTCTGGTTAATACAATTCTAGCATGAATAATAAACATTTATCATGATATAAGGAAATATAAATAACAACTTTATTATTGCCTCTAGGGCATATTTCCTTCAGGCTGAACAGAGTGGGGCGATGATAGTAGATCTCGTTGGAGCTCGAACTCCGACGAGGTTTTTGCGGGCGTGGGGAGGTGAGGGCGGCTGCAGTTCGAGAGAAAAAGAGGCCTGGGACGGGGCTTTATATAGGAGGCAAGGCTTGGGCATGGGCGAGGCAAGGGACGGAGTCCCGGTCGGACAAGGCGAGCGACCGACGAGTCATGGTTGAGACGAACTCCAGTCGCGAGGTCGGGGACGGACCCAACAGGTGGGTCCCACCTCTCGGTGGCTGGGCAAGGCGGCGTGCGCACGAAGAAGGGAGCAGGCGAGCGAGGCGGAGGCAGTTCGGCGCGGTGCAGGCCGCTGTTGGGCTGGGCCGGGTGGCCTAGCCTGGCTCTGTCAGTGGGCTCTTTTTTTGTAAAACAGAGAAAGAAAATTCATAAAAGAAATTTAACATAAATTTTGCATAGACAAATTATATATCAAAATTCTTAGAATAAAACCAAGAAAAATATGAACTAATTTTTAGAGGAAAAATAAATTGCTAAAAAAGATTTTTATTAATAACTTCAAACTGGATTTGAATTTGATTTTCAAATCTTTTGCAAATAGTTTTCTCCTTTTATTAAAATATTTCTCAAATATTCTCTGAATTTTGAAGGGTCGTTTTTCCTTCACTCTATTATTATATATTCAGAGGATTTGAGAGGTTTTGAAATTCCAACTGAAAAGAGAAAAAAAATCCAAATAGTGCTGCAAATAAGTGTTGAAATTGGTACTCATTACTCCCCACTCTATTTCATAAATATTTTAAGAAGTCATATATCTTCTCTCATGAAAATCCTTGAGTGGCATAAGGTTTTTGAGTTTGAATTAGTTTCAAATGGAAATCAAATCTTTCAAAAAAACATTTTTATTTCAAATGGAAGAAGTCCTGTTATCTTCACTCTAGGGTTTGTTTTGAATTTAAATTTTGAATTCCATGTAACAAAAAGAAAGAATGAAAGTTTGGGAAAGTCCTTTTATTCCCTCTCATTTAACTTTCTATAAGTTTCAAATTCCACTCAATTTCACACAACAAATCACACAATATTTCACACAACAAATCACACAAGCAATCATTATTACTTATCTAATATAACATTCCAAAATTTAGAATTTTGGATGTTACAATGGCCCAACTGTGTTGTGGGCCTTTAGCAGGCCAAAAGAGAAACCGGGCTAGTATTGGACCATGAAGAGCATGGGCCGCTAAAAGGCCAAAACTCAGGTCCGACTGCAAATGGCCCAACTCATTTATGGTCCATCAACAGGCTGAAAGACACATCGGGCCGGAAATTGGCCCAACACTTAAATGGGTCGCTAAAAGGCCGAAAGATGTACATCCTAAAAATTGGCCCATCCCTTGAATGGGCCATTAACAGGTCGAAACCACATCGGGCTGGTATTGAGCCCAAATATATAGCGGGCTGTTAACGGGCTCGAACTGATGAGGGGCTGCAATGGTGTCAAATCGTTAACGGGCCATTGACGGGCCGAATTGGCATATCTCGTATGGGCCGTGGGCTTAAATGGACCTGACACAAGTAGGCCTTATATGGGTCGGCCTGCTAATTTTTACTGGGCCGGCCTTTTTCTCTGGAATGGGCCACTGTTGGGTCATGACATGTGTTGACCTATCATAGGCGCCTCCTGTCCAATGAGAGGATGCCATCTGTCCCAATGGTGAACCAACACGTGTTTTCTCCGGCCAATGAGAATTTTACACATGGAAAATCCCCTTTGGTCCGGGCTGTTAACGGGTTATCGGATCCGAAACTGGACCCGATAGTTTAACAGTGACCCGTTATGGTGGATGCCATGTGTCGGTTACCCTTGACGAAAGAACTTTCATGACCCGCCATTTATCGTGATGGAAGTGGACACTTCTGTGATGATAATTTTGGTAATGTCATGGAACAATTCTACGATAGCGCAGGTATGACTATCTTGATTCTGTCATAAAATCGTCATGGATGTACATGCATGACAGAAAACGTGACCTACTTTGGCAAACACGTATCATCACGAAAGTGTATTTTTTTTGTAGTGAAAGGCAAATTGAAGCTGGATCTGGAGAGTTATGCTGCCCTCACTGCTAGTGACATCCATATGGGTTATCTGAACCGTCTTCACACTAGCCGTGAAATGGAGGCTGGCTTGGTAAACCTGATGAAGGAACATTATGAGGTATGTTCCTAACCCCTTTCCATATATATTCATATAGCTACCCATTATAGAGGATAGGAAAAGGTTGAGTATGTTGTAGAATTCATAATAAGCCTCAAACTACAACCTTTCAAGGCTGGCTTATCTGATCAAGATGAGCCGTGGCTTTCATATATTAATGTTCGAATGAACATTATACAGGTTTTCACTCATGACCTCATAGTAACAAGATGAACCAGATTGATAATTAACTCTTAAGATTCAAACATGTAGCCCCCAAGGGTCGGCTTAACTTAACAAGCTGAGATGGGACTGATAGTCACTGTCCTTGTCAATCTTCCCAAGCCAGATTGAAGAGAAAAAACTATCAGTTGCCCGAGCCGGAGCCATCATCGCTCTTGGCCGAGCCAAAGCCTTGCAATCAGAGCTTGACCCAGAGGAGATAGTTACCGCGTGTCTAGAATTTAAAGACGATCAGTCATCAACTGAAGAGAAGGACTTCAACCACTGTGTCCGGGAGATGCGGCCTTTGGCCTATGAGCTTGTGGAAGAATTAAACATGAACAACTACACAGCGGCTTACGATAGCAACAATCAGAAGATTAAGCCGCCGGCCCATGACATTGTCAATCTCATTCCTCCTCGGTGTAAGCATATCTTTGCTCCTAGCGTTGATTATTCTATTATACTCAATGATGAAGCTACTTTTGAGGCCTTGTTCGGCATCGACTGGACGTCACCTGACCTCCAGATGGCCGAAGAAGAAGAGCCGACATAGGATGACCCGGAGTCGTCAACTCGCTAGGAAGGAATCCAATGAAGAACCAGGCGGGTCTCAAGCCGGGGTATCGGAGTGCTCTTTCAGTAAACCGTTTGCTTTACCATTGTGGGCTCATGATAGACTTGTAGTAGGCTAGGTTAAAACAATGATCCGCCATGCCATGCCTTCGTGCATGTTAACTTTTGATCTGTGAACCGCCACTTTGATCTTTATGACTTGCGTGATGTAATCACATACATAGGTCGTACCAGTAGTTTGTATTTCTATTCAAAGTTTTGCATGTCCTGCACAAAGGTTAAACAACATGTGCCCGGCAACTTAACATCAAAAGCTAGGGCGGGTAACAAACCAAACATAATATAATCTTGTATAATTACGAGAAAGGCTAAAATCAAGGCCATTCAAGCTAAAACATACTGGCGACTTAAAGTCAAAATCCAGGGAGGGTGACAACCCAAAGATATATATCCTAAGTGATTATGGACATAATAATGAAGGCAGTCAACTCAAAATATATTGATGACTTAAAGTGAAATGAATCAGGGCGGGTTATCAAACCTCGAATGTTCATGTAAGAGTTGAAAACATACCTGGAGACTTGAATCATACTGATGTCTTACACATCAATATCCAGTACAGGTAACAACCCAAAGACATGTAGTCGCATGATACCCGTTGCTCAAATTAAGACATATTGGTGACTTAATATTCATAGCCAGGGCGGGTTGTAACCCAAAATAGACAACCATAACTATCATAACCCAGAACCAGGTAACTCAGATATCTCAAAAACCAAAACTTGAAAACATAAAGGCATATAAAAACTAAAACAAAAAATATACAAATCTCAAAATTCACTTGGCCATCTTTTAAGGCATAACCAAAAAAGGTGGCTTACAAGCCTCATATTTTCTTTCAAGGCCGCAATAGCCGTTTGGCGCTCAGGCCTCATGTTTGCTTTCAAGGCCGCAATAGCCATTTGGCACTCATGCCACACGATTGCTTTCAAGGCCACAACAACCATTTGGCACTCAGGCCTCATGTTTTCTTTCAAGGCTGCAACAGTCGTTTGGCACTCATGTCACATGATTGCTTTCAAGGATGCAACAGTCGTGGTTTTACCTAGCTCACTGTAAGCTGGCTCTCACATGACACAAGCCGCAATTTTAACCTTAATGAGTACAACGTCTGTAGAAAGATTGACTGTTAAGAGTTCAGCGGGTCACTTGGTGGAGGAGCAAGTTGCAAATAGGCAGGAAAAACCTATGACAAGTGGCCATCAAGCCGGTCAAGAGAGTAGGAAAGCTAAACCCAGTTGTTGGAAGCCCCCAAGTGACCTTATGATCAATCAATTAAGGCTTAGATACTCAGAAATGAAACGATAGAGGCCCCGTAATTCTGGTATGCTGGCTTTATTATATTGATCATAAAAAGTTATATACATTGACAAAAGTATGTACAAAGATAAGAGCCGGCGGCTCAAGTGTAGTAACACCAAAGATGTGCAATATTCCACGGGCGGCGGGTCTCCTCCTCCAACTTGCGGGAATCCTTGTGCTCACGCACATCAATGAGGTAAATGACCCATTATTCAGGTTCTTACTGACCACAAAGGGTCATTCCCAAGGTGGGGATAACTTGTGCATATTTGTTTGATCCTAAATCAGCCGGAGTACCAAGTCGCCTTCTTGAAACGCTTGGGTCTTAACTCTACGGCTATGATAACGACGCAGGTCTTATTGATATATCACCGAACGAGCCGCTGCCAGGTCACGCTCCTCATCCAAAGCATCGAGTGCATTTTTACGTGCCATTTCATTATCAGCTTCAACATAAGCCACCACACGAGGCGAGTCAAGACAGATATCACTTGGAAGAACCACCTCTACACCGTAAACCATGAAGAAAGGCATATATTGACCTGTTGGGGGTGGTATTGACACTCTGGAGTACTGATGGTAACTCCTCAACCCAGCAACTCGGCATTCTCTTCAAAGGAACCATAAGCCGGGGTTTTATGCCTCTCAAAATTTCTTGGTTGGCTCTCTTAGCTTAACCATTAGACTACGGATGAGCCACAAAAGAGACGTCAAGACGAATATGCTCTCGTTGAAAGAACTCCTTCATAGCACCGTTAGATAAATTAGTGCCATTATCACTAATGATACTATGTGGGTAACCAAAGCGAAAGATCAACTGTTTAACAAACTGAACTGCAGTCGCCACATCACACTTACTGACCGGCTCTGCTTCAACCCACTTGGTAAATTTGTCAACTGCCACCAAGAGGTGGGTTTTCTTATCTTTAGACCACTTGAAAGGTCCAACCATATCAAGCCCCCAGACTGCAAACGGCCAAGTAATTGGAATCATCCTAAATTCTTGAGTCGACACATGAGCTCGTCGAGAAATCTTCTGACAACCATCACATTTACTGACAATATCTTCCGCATCAGCATGAGCCATTGATACATCTCCAACGTATATATAATTTTTTATTGTTCCATGCTGTTGTATTATCAATCTTGGATGTTTTATAATCATTTTATAGTCATTTTATATCATGTTTTGGTACTAACCTATTGACATAGTGCCAGTTGCTAGTTTTTGCATGTTTTTTACATCGCAGGTAATCAATATCAAACGGAGTCCAAATGCAGTGAAACTTTTTGTGGATTTTTTGGGACTAGAAGACAACCAATGGGCTGAACAAGCACCTGGGGGCTGCTCCGAGGGGAGCACAACCCACCAGGGCGCGCCCTGGTTGGTTGTGCCCACCTCGGGTGCCCCCGGGACCGCCTCTTTACTCTATAAATACCCCAATATTACAGAAACCCTAGGGGAGTCGACGAAAATCTATTCCATCCATCATAGAGTCCAGAACCACCAGATCCAATCTAGACACCATCACGGAGGGGTTCACCACTTCCATTGGTGCCTCTCTGATGATGCGTGAGTAGTTCTTTGTAGACCTTCGGGTCCATAGTTAGTAGCTAGATGGCTTCCTCTCTCTTGTTTGATTCTCAATACAATGGTCTCTTGGAGATCCGTATGATGTAACTCTTTTGCGGTGTGTTTGTTGGGATCCGATGAACTTTTGAGTTTATGATCAGATCTATCTCTTTTTAACCATGAAAGTTATTTGAGTTTATTTGATCTCTTATATGCATGATTGCTTATAGCCTCATATTTCTCTGTGATATTTGGTTTTTTTGGCCAACTTGATCTATTTATCTTGCAATGGGAAGAGGTGCTTTGTAGTGGGTTCGATCTTACGGTGCTTGATCCCAGTGATAGAAGGGGAACCGAGACGTATGTATCGTTGCTACTAAGGATAAAATGATGGGGTTTATTTCTACATAAATAGATCTTGTCTACAGCATGTCATCGTTCTTATTGCATTAGTTTGTTTTCCATGAACTTAATGCACTAGATGCATGCTGGATAGCGAACGAAGTGTGGAGTAATAGTAGTAGATGCAGGTAGGAGTCGGTCTACTAATCTTGGACGTGATGCCTATGTAATGATCATTACCTGGATATCGTCATGATTATTTGAAGTTCTATCAATTGCCCAACAATAATTTGTTCACCCACTATTTGCTATTTTTCTTGAGAGAAGCCACTAGTGAAACCTATGGCCCCCGGGTCTCTTTTTCATGTTATTTGCCTTTGCAATATATTTTATTTGCCTTTTATTTTCAGATCTATTAAACCAAAAATACAAAAATACCTTGCTGCAATTTATTCTTACTTATTTTATTTGGCATTCGATCTATCAATCTACTACAATTTACTCATGTCCGTTTGCTAATTTTTGGCATCGTTACCCGAAAGGGATTGACAACCCCTTTAATACGTCGGGTTGCGAGTATTTTTTATTTGTGTGCAGGTGCCGTTTACGTATTGTTGCTTGGTTCTCCTACTGGTTCGATAACCTTGATTTCATCACTGAGGGAAATACCTACCGTCGCTGTGCTGCATCATCCCTTCCTCTTTGGGGAAATACCGACGTAGCTTCAAGCCGCTATCAGCTGTCAACCAGTAAAACCCGTGATGAAAGGCTTTGGCTACTAATGATTTTGAGCTGGCGTGATGACCACAATTGCCTTCATGAATCTCACGCAAGATCTCATGGCCCTCTTCAAGAGAAACACAACGCATTAGTGTAACTCACCATTGACAATAGTCATAGACTTAGACCGCCGGTTTATCTGCCTGGCCAAAGTTTCATCCTCAGGTAACTCACCTCGGGTCATATAAGCCAAGTAGGGAAGTGTCCAATCAGGAATAGCATGGAGAGCTTCCACCAACCGCGCCTCCAGGTCAAGGATAGCAAGATCCTCCTCTGATGGTACCTTGACTGAAGCATTATGCAATACATCAAGAAACACATTAGGGGGTACCGGCTTACGCTGGGACCCCAGCCGGCTCAAGGCATCAGCCGCCTCATTTTTTCTTTGATCAAGGTGCTCCACGTGATAACCCTTGAAATGACCAGCAATATTATCAACCGCCCGGCGATAATCCTCCATGAGCGGGTCTTTGGAATCCCATGTACCTGAAACTTGCTGAGCCACAAGGTCTGGGTCGCCAAAACACCTGTCCCGGCTCAAATTCATCTCTTTGGCATGCGAAGGCCATGGAGTAAAGCCTCATATTCAGCTGCATTGTTAGTACAAGGAAACATTAGCCTCAAAATATAGCAAAACTTGTCACCTCGTGGGAAATCAGTATGACCCCAGCCCCCGAGCCTTCTAGCTGCCTGGACCCATCAAAGTGAATTGTCCAATATGTGTTATGGGGCTTCTCCTCACGCGTCTGTAATTCTATCCAGTCTTGATGAAATCCACCAGAGCCTGAGATTTGATAGTTGTTCTTGGCACATATTTCACACCATGAGGTCCGAGTTCTACTGCCCACTTAGCAACCTGGCCTGTGGCCTCCCTGTTTTGTATGATGTCTCCTAATAGGGCAGAGCTGACCACAGTAATAGGATGACCAAGAAAATAATGCTCTAGCTTGCGACTCGCCATGAACACTCCATATACCAATTTCTGCCAATGTGGGTATCGTTGTTTGGACTCAATCAACACCTCACTAACATAATAAGTCGACCTCTGGACTGGGTACTCCTTACCCATGTCACACCCTAGCTAGTCTATGCATTAGAGTGTGCATCATGTTCACTTTCATCAGAAACTTAAAATGGGGAAGGCAGAACCCCCAGCACCCCCCCTGAAATCAACTAGGGTTTACTAAAAACAATTTCAATGAACCTGAAATGCCCTTCTAAAATGTTCACCCTCTTTGCCTTGGGTTAGAACCTCTGGGAAAATAGGTGCACATTTTTCTAGGTTAACAGAAGGTCATTGATTTAAATCATAAATATTTGAATTTGGGCATTTAAATGCTATAAAATAATTCAAATGCTCAAATAATTCTGGAAATAAATGTTTGCTGTTAGGAATAATCCCAACAGAGCCCACAATTATTTCCAAGATTTTAGAAAGTGCCTAGGTATTTTAAATAAAGCCCTAAAGCTACAGAAAAATAGAAAAGGAAACAAAAATCAAAAAAGGGAGAGGGAGAAGGCCACCTGGGCCTTACCTGGCACCACCCACTAGGCCCAGCTCCTGTTCTGGCCCAGCTCACCAAGGGCTCCCTGGTATTCTTCCTCCTTCGACAGTAGGCAGAGGGCGTGTGCCCGCGGCGCACCGGCACGCGCGCGCCACCTCCACCCTGCGTGCCTGCGTCCTTGACGCTCTGGACGTCCCCAACAACGCCACGCACCCCTGGAACCCCCTCGCTCACTCTCTCATCCCCATCCCCTCGCCTGTCTCTCTCCCTCTAGCTCAACCGAACACAGCCGCAGCCGCACCGCCGACGTAGCCACGGCCACCGTGCTCCCCTCGCGTCCCCACCTAGTCTGCAAGCTCCGCCATCGTCCGCCGCTTCGCTCCACCCTGTCCCCGAGCGCTGGGACGGCCTGCATTGCCGACTGCTTCATCTTCTTCCTCCTCGGGTTGCCGGAGATCCCATCGCCGCCCCTCTTCGCTCCGGTGCTTCCCCGAGCACGCTGGGCTTCTCTGCGAGTTCACCGTGAGCTTCTCCGTCGATCCCCACCTTCCTCTTGCTCGTTTGCACCCTGTAGCTCCGTTTTCCACCGCGGCCGAAGCCCGCCGGCGCCATGCCTCGTCGCCGTCGTGGCCAGGGCCACCATGGCTTGAAGCCGGGCACACCACCGTGCTCAGCGCAGTCCCAGGAGCCTAACGCACCACTCCCCGCGCTTCGCCGTTTCCCGTAGCGTCGGATTCAACCACGCCCGAACTCCGCCGACCGCCAAGGTCGTCGTCGGCGTCGATTCCAGCCACCTCGCGCCCTCCCACTGCCACCATTGGATGCGCACGAGCCCCAGCTCACCGTAGAACCCAACCACGTCGCAATTGGTGCCCTGTGGGCGATTTTCGCAGCGCGCCACCGCATCTGGCCTCGCCGGCGGCTAAACGCCGGCAGGTTCTGACCCGCTGACCGGCGAGGTTGACCTGCTGACGTGGGTTGACCTCCCCCCTCTCTCTCACCGACATGCGGGCCTCGCCGACTAATTACCCTATTAGTGCTAACTAAATAGGTTAGTTTAATTAGTATAGTCACTGACTAGTGGGCCCTGCCAGTTAATTAGGCTAACTAAATGTAGTTAGTGCACAGAGACACTGACCAGTGGGCCCTGCCAGTCAGGTTTGACCTGGTTGGCGCCTTTGACCTGCTGACGTCACCCTGACGCATTGCTGACGCAGTAATTGTTTTTCTGGAATTATTTTTATTCAGGAAATTCCAGAAAATAGTTCAAACTTCAAAAATTCATAGAAATTCAACCATAGCTCCAAATGAGATAAATTATATATGAAAAATTATCAGAAAAATTCAATCTATCCATCTGTAATGGTTTTATGCATGACAAAACAAGTTTACCTTGCTGTTTAAGCAGAATAAGGTAATGCTCTATAAATGCCATGTTTAATGAGCTAATATTTGAATCTTTGATTCAAATGAGTTCATCCCCTTCTATTTTAGCTTGCATTAGGCCAAGACACAATCATATTGCCATGTCATAGCATGCATCATATTGTTGCACATCGTCATGTGTTGATTGTGTTCTGATGTGTTCTTCGTGGTAGGTTCTGCCTCCGAGGATATTCACGAGTATCCAACTGAAGGGAAGTATCCCGCTACCACTCCATCAGGCAAGCAACCATTGATCATTCCGATACAAACCCATATTCTCACCTCTGCTCTTGTTTACTGCATTAAGACAACGCGATTCAAACCGCTGTGTGCTACGGTAGTTGAACCCTTATCTTCTGCATGACCTGTCATTGCCACAGTAACTAGATGAAACCCACTAGCATGTGTAGGAGTTGATTGAGCCATGTATGTGATTCCTACCTTGCTATGCTTAGAGTTGTGTCAGGTCTGGTTCATCTGGGTGATGGGCTAGAGTGAAATGCTTATGTCGGTAATATGAGGGATGTGTTGAACATGTTTTGGTAAAGGTATCGATGAGAGGCCATGTAGGAGTACATGGTGGGTTGTTTCATTGAGGCCGTCCATAAGAACTGAGATCTGTATGTGTGATTTAAGATGCAGTTACTACCGTACATTGGGCGTGAAACCAATGGACCCTCTCGGGTTCTTAGTCACCCTAGTACTCTGTCCAGGAGTTGCAATTAGTTTCTGGTGTTTGAAGGTTATGTGTTGGCGGCCGTGCATAGTGCTGACCCTAGGGGTGGGCTATGTTGCGGTAGATACACCATGGCTGGGTGTACCGAGTCACCCGTTTGGTGTCTCGGGAACCCTGTTCACATTGTTCGGGGCCGTATGTGGAAACCTCGGCCGGACTCCCTGCGGATGGAACCTGGATAGGCGATAAACCTGGACTAGGGACTTAGGTGTTTAGGTAGGCCGTGGCCGACACCCTCGTCGGGCTTCCGCTTGAAGGTTGCCGAGTACATGTCGTGTAGACGGCGGTAAGCGGTGAAAGCATGTATGACGAAGTACACCCCTGCAGGGTATAAAACTATTCGAATAGCCGCGTCCGCGGTGAAGGACTACTTGGTTGCCTATACAGTTCATAGACAAGTTAATGGATACTACTAAAAGACTCAAGATAAGTGTGAGTACCGAGGATGGCCCTCTCGCAGGATGACGAGGGAGGATCCCCGGTGGAGTATTGTGTTGGTGAGTAGTGGACTCGTGTGCGAAAACTATTTTACTAGAGAGGTTCCGTAGGATAGCTTAGTCAAGAGTCAAAGCTGGCTTGCTCCATAACCCCACCACCTTCTTGAGAATAAGCATGTATAGTAGGTTCTGATGTAAGACTTGCTGAGTACCCTTGTACTCATGTTTGCTTATTTATTGTTTTCAGACGACAACACTGCCCCCTCCGATGGGTTTTATGTAGACCTTGACGTCGATGAGTGACTAGCCACCCAGGTGGTGATCCCGGCCATGGAGGGCCCTATGTAGATAGACAGGGTTCGAGAAGCCTTCTTACTTTCTAGAGTCTGTACTCAGACTAGTTGCTTCCGCATGTGCTTGTATGATTGTATGACTTGAGTGTCGGGTCATGTGACCCCTATCTGTATGAACATGTTATGTATGGCTCTCTAGAGCCTTTAAATAAAGTACTTGAGTTGTAGAGTTTTGTTGTGATGCCATGTTGTATGTACTCATATCGAGCATATTGTGTGTATGATTGAAATGCTTGGTATGAGTGGGATCCGACAATCTAGTTGTTTATCCTTGGCAGCCTTTCTTATGGGGAAATGTAGTCTAGTGTTAGTCCACTGCAGCCCGGTTCACCGGAGTCCTGCTAGCCCAGCACTACTGTTCAGGACACTTGACTGGCCGGCATGTGTTTCACTTCGTCCCTATGTCTGTCCCTTCAGGGAAATGTCACGCGGTGATTTTCGGAGTCTTGCCTAGCCTGCTACAGCCCGGGATCCCTGGAGTCCTGTTAGCCCAGTGCTACAGCCCGGAATCACTCGTTGATGACCGACATGTTCGATGTGATTCATGTATGCCTGTCTCCATAGGTCTGTGCCGCTTTGGGTTCACGACTAGCCATGTCGGCCTGGGTTCTCCGTCATATGGATGCTAGCGACACTATCATATACGTGAGCCAAAAGGCGCAAACGGTCCCGGGCCATGGTAAGGCGACACCCGCGGGATACCATGCGTGAGGCTGCAAAGTTATATGAGGTGTTACCGGCTAGATCGATGTGGCTTGGAATCGGGGTCCTGACAGCGTTGGCATCAGAGCCGGACTGCCTGTAGGTTCGTTGAGCCAAACTGGTCGATGTCGAGTCTAGAAATGCTTTAGTTATATGTAGGGGAATGGATTGTGGGAGGGAACGTAAGGTTCTTTTACTCCTTTACCTATGCCCCTGATCTGAGTCATTCTCTCCTCATTCAACGTGGGTTAAGGACTAGGCTCTCTTCTTCTATCAGGTTCACATGTTACTAATCCGTAGTAGCTTACAGGATTATTGTTACGAGTTCCAGTTCAGTTTCTACTATTCTTAGTATGTTGCTAATTGAATCAGAACCTTGATATGATGTTGTTGAGTGGTATTGTGAACTGTTGTGGATGTCTCAAATCTTTTTCTGCGCATTTACAGCCGTTATGCTGTCCAATTTTCCCTAGAAATTCTAATGTCTTTGCATTGTGGTCGTGCTTTCAGATGGCCAACCGTCCTCAAAACCAAGTGGTTCGCCTAACCAGGTGCCTCAACGTGCCCAGTCATACTGCTATGTTAGTCCGGGTCATGATCGAGACGGGTTACCGCTGGTATCCCGAATACATTGTCGAAGAGCAGTTCCGCGACTTTAATCAAAGCCAGTATTTCTGCACCGTCAGGATATTTCCTTCTTATCCTGGATCTACCGAGCCCCTTCACTGTTCCTATGGACTCGGGGTTACCGTTGAGATGGCTGTGCAGGATGCTGCCTATTCCATGATGACCATCATGCGAGTCCGGACTGGCCTGCTTCGGAACACCGATTTCCGTTACATGCCAGCTTCACTTCCGGGAGTGCAAGGGTATCTTCAGGCTATCTATGCTGACTCCACTCAGGAGGACTCATTAACTCGTACCACTACTGAGATGCTCGAAGATAAGGACCGAGAGAATCGGGCCTTGAGGCTGGAGCTTTTTAATACTCGTGCTGATCATTGGGCCACATTGACTCGGTTTGCACCTGCGGTGCAAGCTGGATGTATGGATACAAGGGATCTGTATCCTGTGAGATCAGCTCTGCCAAACATGGTGGATTGGCGTGATGTGGGAGGCATCACCCCACCCCGTGGTCCCCGCAGGCCACCGTTTGTTGGTCCAAGACCTCATCCTAGCCCCTATGGTCCACAGGCTCCTCAGGACCGTCTGTTTCCGGATGATCACATTGAACTTCCAAGCTATGGAGGTGACTTCTATGAGGACTACTACGGAGCTGTCTGAGTTAGTAGTAGTACCACTAGTATTGTAGTAGTTGTATCTCCACTGTCCTGCGTGACTTGTGGAATATGACTTTGCGTGTAATCGATTCCGGGGGTGTAGACAAATAATGTATAGGAGCTTGGAATGCCTCCAATGAGATGTAACGTCTTTCGTCATAGTTGTACTGTAGCCTGGGCTTGTACTAAGCTATGTATGGTGTGTATGACCGTTGGTATATATATGGCAGTTTTATATTACCATGACATCCGGATGAACATCTCTGCATTCCGTGTTATCCATTACATTCTGCACTTCCTTGCTAAGTTTGAGCCATCCTTGTCTAAACCGTTGTCTTGTTTTCTCCTAGGATGGTCAACACCCGCGGCAACCCTGCTGTCCCGGAGCAGGGGGTAGCCAGTGCAGCTAGAGGTGAAAATCTGCCTCAGCCGCCTTCTCTGGCCGAAGTGATGCTGGAGGCGGAAAGAAACAAGCGTGAGACCAACCGCCTGCTGGAGCGGATTGAGCAGAACACTGCACGCCACCCACGAAATGACTTGGTGTCAATCAATGACTTTATCAAGCTATACCCACCAAAGTTTAACCATTCCGTCGAGCCCCTCGACGCGGATGACTGGCTTCGCAGCATCACCCACAAGCTACGTTCTGCCAATGTAGCCGAAGCCGACAAGGTTACCTATGCTGCCTATCATCTCGAAGGCCCTGCTAGCCATTGGTGGGAAAACTTCGAAGCTATGCGCCCGGTCGGTCAAATCACTACTTGGGCTGAATTCAGTGAGGCTTTCCGTGAGCATCACATTCCGGAAGGTCTCATGGATCGCAAGAGGGAGGAGTTCTGCAACTTCACCCAAGGAAGACTGACTGTGGATGCTTACAGTTGTGAATCTGGGAACCTGGCACGCTATGCTCCTGAAGAGGTTTCTACTGAAGCCAAGAAGCAGGCAAGGTTCCACAAGGGACTTAGCCTTGAGCTTCGCCGCGATCTGCGTCTACACGAGTGCACATCTTTTCAGAAGTTGGTCAATAAAGCCATCAGTGCTGAGACAGGCCAGACTGATTATGACGCTTCACGCAAGCACTCCCGTGATTTTGGCTCTTCACCCGGCTCTGGAGCTCAGAAGTGCCGGGTATGGATCCCAAGCACGACACTGCCACCCAGATTCATCCCGAGGCCATCCTTTGAGGCGCCTCGTCCCAACCAGCAATTCGCACCGCCCAAGCCCTATGGTGGCCCCACTGCTAACGCTGCACCACGCCCCAATGTGGTAACATTCTTCAAGTGTGGAGAGCCGGGTCACTATAGCCGAGAGTGTCCCCAGAACAACAACCCCAATCAAATTGGGAAGTCCGTTGGCCGTGGTAAGCCCGCGGGAAAGACTTTCTACGCCAAGCCGGCCACCATTGCACGTGGCCATGTCAATTATGTTTCAGCCGAGGAGGCTCATGAGGATCCTAATGTCGTCCTTGGTACGCTCCTTGTTAACTGCCACCCGGCATCTGTTCTTTTCGATAATGGGGCATCTCATTCATTCATATCCAAGAATTATGCTCGATTGCATAACACGACATTCTATGACATGCCCTCTACCATGGAAATTCAAACCCCTGGCTCTAGATGGCAAACTTCTAGAGTAAGCCATGGGAACGAAATTCTTGTTGATAGACTTGTCTTCCTTGCATCTTTAATAGCTCTCAAGTCCTCCGACATAAACATCATCTTGGGTATGGACTGGATGTCATCTCATTATGCTAAGATTGACTGTGCCACTAGAACCGTTCAACTTACCCACCCCTCGGGCAAGACAGACAATGTCTTAACTCGGGTGGCCAAGCGCCAGCTTTACTCCCTAAATGCCAGTCCTCTTCCAGACCTTGAGGATGTTCCGGTAGTCCGAGACTTTCTGGATGTATTTCCAGAAGAACTGCCAGGTGTTCCACCTGACAGGCATGTCGAGTTTATGATAGACCTTGTTCGAGGAACCGTTCCAATTTCTAGAAGACCATACAAGATGGCACCCTTAGAACTAGCCAAGCTTAAGAACCAACTCGATGAGTCCTTGAACAAGGGTTTCATCCGTCCTAGTTCCTCTCCTTGGGCGTGCCCCGTCCTCTTCGTCAAGAAGAAGGATGGAATAGATCGAATGGTTGTGGATTACCGACCCATCAACTTGGTCACCATCAAGAACAAATACCCGCTTACCAGGATCAACGATCTGTATGATTAGCTCGCTGGATCCTCAGTCTTTTCCAAGATGGATTTGAGGTTGGGTTACCATCAAATCAAAATCAGAAACGGGGACATCCCCAAAACGGCCTTTGTTACTCGTTACGGCCAATACGAGTACACCGTTACGTCCTTCAGTTTAACCAATGCCCCGGCCACCTTCTCCCGGTTAATGAACTCGGTTTTCATGGAGTACTTGGACAAATTCGTCGTAGTATACCTCGATGACATACTCATCTACTCCAAGAATGAAGAGGAACATGCCGAACATCTAAGGCTGGTATTGATGAAACTTCGAGAGCATCGCCTTTATGCCAAATTCTCCAAGTGTGAATTTTGGTTGCCAGAAGTGACCTATCTAGGCCATGTAATCTCTGGTAAGGGTATTGCTGTCAATCCCGATCGAGTTCAAGCCGTCCTTGATTGGACTCCACCTGAAACGGTCAAGCAAGTTTGGAGTTTCCTTGGCCTAGCGAGCTATTGTCGCCGCTTCGTCGAAAATTTCTCCAAGGTTGCTAAACCTCTAACTGAAGTCCTCAAGAAAGATAAAAAGTTCGAGTGGACTCCGCAGTGCGAGTTCAGCTTTCAGGAACTGAAAAGACGCCTGACATCTGCCCTCGTACTGGTACCACCAGACTTCTCCAAGGACTTTATTATCTATTGCGACACCTCGCGACAAGGACTAGGTTGCATACTCATGCAAGATCGTCAGGTAATTGCCTATGCTTCATAGCAATTACACCCACATGAGGAAAATTATCCTACACATGATCTAGAGCTTGCAGCTGTAGTCCATGCACTTAAAACCTGGCGACATTACCTTCTCAGTAATCGTTGCGAGATCTTCACCGATCACCAAAGTTTGAAATATATCTTCACCCAACCAGATTTGAATCTCAGGCAAAGACGTTGGGTCAAGTTGATGTCGGATTACGACTTAGGAATAACTTACACCCCGTGCAAAGACAATGTCATGGCTGCTGCGCTAAGCCGTAAGTCCTATTGTAACAACCTGATGTTACAACAAAGTCAACCACTTCTCCATGAGGAATTTCGTAAGCTAAACCTTCACATTGTTCCTCGAGGATTCCTATCCACCCTGGTGGCGGAACCTACCCTTACGGATCAGGTCATCAAGGCACAGAAGGTAGATCCAGGAATCTCCCGTATCAAGAGAAACATTAAGAAAGGAGTCGTGAATTGTTTTTCCATTGATGATCAAGGTGTCGTATACTTTGGGAATCGCCTAGTGGTTCCAAAGGCGCGAAACCTGAGGCGACTGATCCTTAAGGAAGCTCATGAATCCCCTCTCACCATTCATCCCAGTAGTACTAAAATGTATCTAGACCTACACCAGAGGTTTTGGTGGACTAGGATGAAGGGAGAAATCGCTCAATACATTGCTAATTGCGACGTTTGTCGTTGTGTTAAAGCAGAGCATCAACAGCCTGCCGGCACACTTCAACCTTTGGCTATTCCTGAATGGAAATGGGATAAAATCAGTATGGATTTCATCACTAGGTTTCCCAGGACCAAGAGAGGGAATAATGCCATCTTCGTTGTGATCGACCGTCTTTCCAAAGTATCCCACTTTCTACCTGTTCATGAGAGTATCACCGCTAGCCAGCTAGCTGACTTATACATCTCCCGAATAGTGTCTCTTCATGGTGTTCCATTGGAAATTAACTCAGACCGTGGGAGTCTCTTCACCTCTCGATTTTGGGTAAGTTTCCAAAATGCTATGGGAACTCATCTCTCCTTTAGCACCGCCTTCCATCCTCAATCAAGTGGTCAAGTAGAGCGAGTCAATCAAATTCTGGAAAATATGCTCCGAGCTTCTGTTATCTCATTCGGAATGAGTTGGGAGAAATGCCTTCCATTCGCGGAGTTTCCTTATAACAATAGTTATCAAGCCAACTTGGGCAAAGCTCCTTTCGAAGTTCTCTATGGACGAAAATGTCGAACGCCTCTTAACTGGTCAGAAACCGGGGAAAGACAACTCTTTGGCCCAGATATGATTCAGGAAGTGGAAGAGCAGGTTCGCATTATTCGTGAGAAATTGAAAACAGCCCAATCTCGTCAAAAGAGTCAATATGATCATAAACATAAGCCTATGACTTATGAAGTTGACGAGAAGGCTTACCTTCGGGTTACCCCGTTAAAGGGAACCCATCGTTTCGGTATCAAAGGCAAATTGGCTCCTCGTTACATTGGACCCTTTCGCATTCTTGCCAAACAAGGAGAAGTTGCCTACCAATTGGAACTACCTCCACATCTTTCCAGAGTTCACGATGTCTTCCACGTTTCGCAACTCAGGCGTTGCTTCGCGGATCCTATCCGTGGAGTGGACCACGAAACGCTTGATCTACAAGATAACCTCTCTTATCGGGAATATCCCGTTCGTATCCTTGATCAAGCCGAGCGTACCACTCGACGTCATAATATCAAGTTTCTCAAGGTTGAATGGTCACACCATTCCGAGGAAGAAGCCACTTGGGAAAGGGAGGATCGTCTTCGACTCGAGTACCCCACCTTCTTTCCAGAGGATCCTAAATCTCGGGACAAGATTCTTTTGAGTGGGGGTGAGTTGTCACACCCTAGCTAGTCTATGCATTAGAGTGTGCATCATGTTCACTTTCATCAGAAACTTGAAATGGGGAAGGCAGAACCCCTAGCACCCCCCCCCCCTGAAATCAACTAGGGTTTACTAAAAATAATTTCAATGAACCTGAAATGCCCTTCTAAAATGTTCACCCTCTTTGCCTTGGGTTAGAACCTCTGGGAAAATAGGTGCACATTTTTCTAGGTCAACACAAGGTCATTGATTTAAATCATAAATATTTGAATTTGGGCATTTAAATGCTATAAAATAATTCAAATGCTCAAATAATTATGGAAATAAATGTTTGCTGTTAGGAATAATCCCAACAGAGCCCACAATTATTTCCAGGATTTTAGAAAGTGCCTAGGTATTTTAAATAAAGCCCTAAAGCTACAGAAAAATAGAAAAGGAAACAAAAATCAAAAAAGGGAGAGGGAGAAGGCCACCTGGGCCTTACCTGGCGCCACCCACCAGGCCCAGCTCCTATTCTGGCCCAGCCCACCAGGGGCTCCCCGGTCTTCTTCCTCCTTCGACAGTAGGCAGAGGGCGTGTGCCCGCGGCGCGCCAGCACGCGCGCGCCACCTCCACCCTGCCTGCCTGCGTCCTCGACGCTCTGGACGTCCCCAACGACGCCACGCACCCCTGGAACCCCCTCGCTCACTCTCTCATCCCCATCCCCTCGCCTGTCTCTCTCCCTCTAGCTCAACTGAGCGCAGCCGTAGCCATGGCCACCGTGCTCCCCTCGCCTCCCCACCTTGTCTGCAAGCTCCGCCATCGTCCGCCGCTTCGCTCCACCCTGGCCCCGCGCGCTGGGATGGCCTGCATCGCCGACTGCTTCATCTTCTTCCTCCTCGGGTCACCGAAGATCCCCTCGCCGCCCCGCTTCGCTCCGGTGCTTCCCCGAGCATGCTGGGCTTCTCTGCGAGTTCACCATGAGCTTCTCTATGGATCCCCACCTTCCCCTTGCTCGTTTGCGCCCTGTAGCTCCGTTTTCCACTTCGGCCGAAGATCGTCGGTGCCGTGCCTCGTCGCCGTCGTGGCCAGGGCCACCGTGGCTTGATGCCGGGCACACCACCGTGCTCAGCGCAGTCCCAGGAGCCTAACGCACCACTCCCCGAGCTTCGCCGTGCCCCGTAGGGTCGGATTCAACCATGCCCAAACTCCGGCGACCGCCAAGGTTATCGTCGGCGTCGATTCCGGCCACCTCGCGCCCTCCCACTGCCACCGCTGGATGCGCACGAGCCCCAGCTCGCCGTAGAACCCAACCACGTCGCAATTGGTGCCCTGTGGGCGATTTCCGCAGCGCGCCACCGCGTCTGGCCTCGCCAGCGGCTAAACGCCGGCAGGTTTTGACCCGCTGACCGGCGAGGTTGACCTGCTGATGTGGGTTGACCTCCCCCCTCTCTCTCACCGACATGCGGGCCCCGCTGACTAATTACCCTATTAGTGCTAACTAAATAGGTTAGTTTAATTAGTATAGTCACTGACTAGTGGGCCCTGCCAGTTAATTAGGCTAACTAAACGTAGTTAGTGCACAGAGACACTGACCAGTGGGCCCCGCCAGTCAGGTTTGACCTGGTTGGCGCCTTTGACCTGCTGACGTCACCCTGACGCATTGCTGATGTAGTAATTGTTTTTTTGGAATTATTTTTATTCAGGAAATTCTATAAAATAGTTCAAACTTCAAAAATTCATAGAAATTCAACCATAGCTCCAAATGAGAAAAATTATATATGAAAAATTATCAGAAAAATTCAATCTATCCATCTGTAATGGTTTCATGCATGACAAAACAAGTTTACCTTGCTGTTTAAGCAGAATAAGGTAATGCACTATAAATGCCATGTTTAATGAGCTAATATTTGAATCTTTGATTCAAATGAGTTCATCCCCTTCTATTTTAGCTTGCATTAGGCCAAGACATAATCATATTGCCATGTCATAGCATGCATCATATTGTTGCACATCGTCATGTGTTGATTGTGTTCCGATGTGTTCTTCGTGGTAGGTTCTGCCTCCGAGGATATTCACGAGTATCCAACTGAAGGGCAGTATCCCGCTACCACTCCATCGGGCAAGCAACCATTGATCATTCCGATACAAACCCATATTCTCGCCTCTGCTCTTGTTTACTGCATTAAGACAATGCGATTCAAACTGCTGTGTGCTACCGTAGTTGAACCCTTATCCTCTGCATGACCTGTCATTGCCACAGTAACTAGATGAAACCCACTAGCATGTGTAGGAGTTGATTGAGCCATGTATGTGATTCCTACCTTGCTATGCTTAGAGTTGTGTCAGGTCTGGTTCATCTGGGTGATGGGCTAGAGTGAAATGCTTATGTCGGTAATATGAGGGATGTGTTGAACATGTTTTGGTAAAGGTATCGATGAGAGGCCATGTAGCAGTACATGGTGGGTTGTTTCATTGAGGCCGTCCATAAGAACTGAGATCTGTATGTGTGATTTAAGATGCAGTTACTACCGTACATTGGGCCCAAAACCAATGGACCCTCTCGGCTTCTTAGTCACCCTAGTACTCTGTCCAGGAGTTGCAGTTAGTTTATGGTGTTTGTAGGTTATGTGTTGGCGGCCGTGCGTAGAGCTGACCCTAGGGGTGGGCTATGTTGCGGTAGATACACCGTGGCCGGGTGTACCGAGTCACCCGTTTGGGGTCTCAGGAACCCTGTTCACATCGTTCGGGGCCGTATGTGGAAACCTCGGCCGGACTCCCTGCGGATGGAACCTGGATAGGCGATAAACCTGGACTAGGGACTTAGGTGTTTAGGTAGGCCGTGGCCGACACCCTCGCTGGGCTTCCACTTGAAGGTTGCCGAGTACATGTCGTGTAGACGGCGGTAAGCGGTGAAAGCGTGTATGACGAAGTACACCCCTGCAGGGTATAAAACTATTCGAATAGCCGCGTCCGCGGTGAAGGACTACTTGGTTGCCTATACAGTTCATAGACAAGTTAATGGATACTACTAAAAGACTCAAGATAAGTGTGAGTACCGAGGATGGCCCTCTCGCAGGATGACGAGGGAGGATCCCCGGTGGAGTATTGTGTTGGTGAGTAGTGGACTCGTGTGTGAAAACTATTTTACTAGAGAGGTTCCGTAGGATAGCTTAGCCAAGAGTCAAAGCTGGCTTGCTCCATAACCCCACCACCTTCTTGAGAATAAGCATGTATAGTAGGTTCTGATGTAAGACTTGCTGAGTACCCTTGTACTCATGTTTGCTTATTTATTGTTTTCAGACGACAACACTGCCCCCTCCGATGGGTTTTATGTAGACCTTGACGTCGACGAGTGACTAGCCACCCAGGTGGTGATCCCGGCCATGGAGGGCCCTATGTGGATAGACAGGCTTCGAGAAGCCTTCTTTCTTTCTAGAGTATGTACTCAGACTAGTTGCTTCCGCATGTGCTTGTATGATTGTATGACTTGAGTGTCGGGTCATGTGACCCCTATCTGTATGAACATGTTATGTATGGCTCTCTGGAGCCTTTAAATAAAGTACTTGAGTTGTAGAGTTTTGTTGTGATGCCATGTTGTATGTACTCATATCGAGCATATTGTGTGTATGATTGAAATGCTTGGTATGAGTGGGATCCGACAATCTAGTTGTTTATCCTTGGCAGCCTTTCTTATGGGGAAATGTAGTCTAGTGTTCCTCGAGCCATAGTAGTCCACTACAGCCCGGTTCACCGGAGTCCTGCTAGCCCAGCACTACTGTTCAGGACACTTGACTGGCCGGCATGTGTTTCACTTCGTCCCTATGTCTGTCCCTTCGGGGAAATGTCACGCGGTGATTTTCGGAGTCCTGCCTAGCCTGCTACAGCCAGGGATCCCCGGAGTCCTGTTAGCCCAGTGCTACAGCCCGGAATCACTCGTTGATGAGCGCCATGTTCGATGTGATTCATGTATGACTGTCTCCATAGGTCTGTGCCGCTTTGGGTTCACGACTAGCCATGTCAGTCCGGGTTCTCCATCATATGGATGCTAGCGACACTATCATATACGTGAGCCAAAAGGCGCAAACGGTCCCAGGCCATGGTAAGGCGACACCCGTGGGATACCGTGCGTGAGGCCGCAAAGTGATATGAGGTGTTACCGGCTAGATCGATGTGGCTTGGAATCGGGGTCCTGACAACCCATCTCCATGCGCTCCACCACAATCGCCACACTGACATATTTACTGTTAGCAACCACATACAGGAGCAAATGTTCTTTCTCAATAGGAGCTGTAAGGATGGGCGGCTCAGCTAATGGCTTCTTGAGCTCCTCAAATGCCTTATCAGCAGCGTCACTCCAGACAAAATGGTCTATTTTCTTCATCATCTGGTATAAAGGAATCGCCTTCTCGCCCAGGCGGCTTATAAATCGGCTCAAGGCTGTAATACGGCCCACCAGACGCTGGACGTCATTAACACACGCCAGCTTAGCCAACAAAGTAATAGCCTTAATTTTCTCTCAGTTAACTTCAATGCCTCTCTCTGAGACCAGAAAACCCAAGAGCTTTCCTGCAGGTACATGATACATCTCTAACGTATCTATAATTTTTGATTGTTTTGCTATTATATTATCATTCTTGGATGTTTTACAATCATTTTATAGCAACTTTATATCATTTTTGGGACTAACCTATTGACATAGTGCCAATTGCTGTTTTTTTTGCTTTTTTTACTTCACACAAAATCAATACCAAACGGAGTCCAAACGTAGTGAAACTTTTTGGAGAATTTTTCTGGGCCAGAAGACACATGTTGGGCCAAAGAAGTACCAGAGGGTTGCCCCTAGGGGGCACAACCCACCTGGGCGCACCTGGAGGCCCAGGCGCGCCCTGGTGGGTTTTGCCCACCTCGGTGGCCTCCCGCACCACCTCTATGCTCTATAAATACTCCAATATTCCAGAAACCCTAGGGTAGTCGACGAAACACAATTCCAGCCGCCGCAAGTTCCAAAAACCACAAATCCAATCTAGACACCATCCCAGAGGGGTTCATCATCCTCACTGGTGCCTCTCCAATGATGCGTGAGTAGTTCATTGTAGACCTACAGGGCCATAGTTAGTAGCTAGATGGCTTCCTCTCTCTCTTTTGATTCTCAATACAATGGTCTTTTGGAGATCTATTTGATGTAACTCTTTTTGCGGTCTGTTTGTTGGGATCCGATGAACTCTGAGTTTATGATCAGATCCATGTTTTTATCCATGAAAGTTATTTGAGTCTTTTGATCTCTTATATGCATGATTACTTATAGCCTCGTATTTCTTCTTCGAATCTTTGGTTTTGTTAGGCCGACTAGATCGATTTTTCTTACCATGGGAAGCAGTGCTTTGTGATGGGTTCGATCTTACGGTGCTCGATACCTGTGACAGAAGGGGAAATGACACGTATGTATCGTTGCTATTAAGGATAACAGGATGGGGTCTATTCCTATATGAGTAGATCTTGTCCACATCATGTCATCGTTCTTATTGCATTACTCCATTTCTCCATGAACTGAATACACTAGATGCATGCTGGATAGCGGTTGATGTGTGGACTAATAGTAGTAGATGCAGGCAGGAGTCAGTCTATTAATCTTGGACGTGATGCCTATATAATGATCATTGCTTGGATATCGTCATGATTATTTGAAGTTCTATCAATTGCCCAATAGTACTTTGTTTACCCATCGTATGCTATTTTTCTTGAGAGAAGCCACTAGTGAAATCTACAACCCCTATTTTTATTCGCTTTTATTTTCAGATCTATTAATCCAAAATCCAAAAATACCTTGCTGAAATTTTTATTTATTTATTTTATCTCGCGTTCCTGCGAGTTCTATGTATCCAATCTACTACAATTTTTACCTATGTTTTACCCGGGAGGGATTGACAACCCCTTGATGTCTACTACGCAACTTTATTCTTGTAGACTCATGTTGGGCCTCCAAGCGCAGAGTTTTGTATGACAGTAGCAATTTTCCCTCAAGTGGATGAACTAAGGTTTACCAATCCGTGGGAGACGTAGGTTGAAGATGGTTTCTCTCAAACAACCCTGCAACCAAATAACAAAGAGTGTCTTGTGTCCCCAACACACCAAATACAATGGTAATTTGTATACGTGCACTAGTTCGGCGAATAGATGGTGATACAAGTGTAGTAATGATAGTAGATATTGATTTTTGTACTACGAACAATGAAAAACAGCAAGGTAGAAATTGATAAAACGGAGCACAAATGGTATTGCAATGCTTGAAAATGAGGCCTAGGGTCCGTACTTTCGCTAGTGCAATCTCTCAACAATGCTAATATAATTGGATCGTATAACCACCCGTCAAACTGCGACGAAGAATCACTCCAAAGTTTCTATCTAGCGGAGAACATACAAAGAAATCATTTGTAGGGTACAAAACCACCACGAAGCTATTCTTTCCGATCGATCTATCCAAGAGTTCGTACTAAAATATCACCAAATAATTTCAGATTCATAATACTCAATCCAACACAAAGAACCTCAAAGTGTACCCCAACATTTCTACCGGAGAAACAAAAGATGAGAACATGCATCAACCCCTATGCATAGATTACCCCAATGTCACCTCGTGAATCCACAAGTTGAGTGCCAAAACACATATCAAGTGAATCAATATGATACCCTATTGTCACCACGAGTATTCATATGCAAGACATATATCAAGTTCTCTCAAAACCATAAAAGTATTCAATCCGATAAAACAAAATCTCAAAGGGAAAAACTCAATTCATCACAACAAGATATAGAAGGGAAAACACCATATGGTCCGACTATATTAACAATGCCCGCGATAAATAAAGATCGTGACATCTCAAGAACACGAGAGAGAGAGAGAGAGAGATTAAACACATAGCTACTGGTACAAACTCTCAGCCCCGAGGGTGGACTACTCCCTCCTCATCGTTGTGGCTGCTGAGATGATGAAGATGGCCACCGGTGATGATTTCCCCCTCCGGCAGAGTGCCGGAACAGGGTCTAGATTGGTTTTCGGTGGATACAAAGGCCTGCGGCAGCGGAACTTCTCATCTAGGGTTACTTCTGATGGTTTCTCTATTTATAAGATTTTTGGCGTCGGTTTCATGCGAATATGGGCCTCGAGGTGAGCACAACCCACCAGGGCAAGCCAGGCCCACCAGGCGCGCCTTGGTGGGTTGTGCCCTCCTCGTGGCTCTTCTGGCCCTCCCACAAAACTTCGGGGGTCTCTTTTGTTCCAAAAAATCATCAAAAAGTTTCAGCTCATTTGGAGAACTTCCATTTCTGCACAAAAAACAACACCACGGTAGTTCTGCTGAAAACAACATCAGTCTGGGTTAGTTCCATGCAAATCATACCAAAACCATATAAAATTGTTGTAAACATGGCATGAATATTTCATAAATTATAGATACGTTGGAGACGTATCACCCCTCTTTTACGTCGGGTTGCAAGTATTTTTTTTCTTTGTGTGCAGGTGCCGTTCACGTAGTGTTTGTGGTTCTCCTACTGGTTCGATAACCTTGATCTCATCAGTGAGGGAAATACCTACCGTAGTGGTGCTGCATCATCCCTTCCTCTTTGGGGAAATATCGACGTAGTTCAAGCCGCATCAGTACACCAAAAACACACTTGGCTGGGTTAAGCATCATTTGATAAACTCGAAGATTGTCAAAAGTCTCCCTTAGATCATCCAAAAGCGTCTCCTTTTTCCTGGATTTAACCACAATATCATCCATGTGAGCATGCACATTACGCCCAATTTGACTGTGAAAGCAATTCTGAACACAGCGTTGATAAGTCGCCTGGGCACTCTTGAGCCCAAAAGGCATAGAGACATAGCAGAAAGCTCCAAAAGGCGTGATGAAAGTCGTCTTCTCCTGGTCTTTAACTGCCATTATGATCTGATGGTAACCAGAATAAGCATCAAGGAAACATAAGCTTTCACAACCCGCCGTAGCATCAATAATCTGGTTAATGCGAGGGAGAGCAAATGGATCAGTCGGACAAGCCTTGTTAAGATCAGTGTAATCAACACACATACGCTAGTGGCCATTTTTCTTAAGTACCAACACCGGGTTAGCCTACCAGTCAGGGTGAAAGACTTCGACAATGAACCCACCTGCCAAGAGCCGGGCCACCTCTTCTCCAATAGCCTTAAGCCGTTCATCATTGAAACAACAAAGAAACTGCTTGAACAACTTAAATTTAGGATCCACATTAAGAGTGTGCTCAGCGAATTCTCTCGGTACACACATCATGTTAGAAGGTTTCCATGCAAAGATGTCCCGATTTTCATGGATGAACTCGATGAGCGTGCTTTCCTATTTAGGATCCATGTCAGGCCCTATTGTGAACTGCTAAGATGAGTCACCAGGGAAAAAGTCAACCTGCTTAGTATTATCAGCCGACTTAAACTTCAACAGAGGGTCTTGCTCCATGGTGGGCTTCTTCAAAAGGGGCTTATCAGCCGGGTCAACTGCACTGACCGCATGCTTATGAACCTTCTGATCTCTCTTGCAAAGACTTGTGGTTAAAACGTGATACTGGCCACCGTTAAACTGGTTTGGATTACTCTAGTATCCTGACTGATGCTACTGGTTACCCTCACCAGACTGTTGGTTATAATTACCCTGATTGCCCTATCCTTGATGCTTAGAGTTTGAACCGCCACAGCCAAAGCGGGGCCCTTGTGAGCCGGACCCTGACCTGCCTGGCGGCCCATTATTATTGGCATGGCTAGATTGTAATTCCGGTACTCTCGCACGATGAAACAATCCTTCCATGAATGAGTTGACGGCTGACCAGGTAGATTGTGCTTTGGGAAAGGTTCATGAAGCATTGCCTCAAGGTTAAATTTTGGTCCTCCAAATTGCGGCTTACCCTTACGACGATGATTTTTATATCAGTGTTGGTGTTAGCTACCAGATCTGACCCGCCATCAGGTTGTCTGCGCTTACCACTGTTACCTTAGTTGTGACCAATATGCCCCGTCATGTTCTGTTGTGACCCTTGCCATTACCACTCTTCTTTCCCTTGTTGGACTTCTCATCATCAGATCCAGGGTCTTTGGTATTATCAGAGTCAACATACTTCATGAGAGCCGCCATGACCTCCCCCATGTCACTACAGTGACGCTTAAGCCGCCTGAGCTTCTGCTTGAGGGGGGGGGGGTAAAGTGACAATTTTTCTCCAGAATCAGAACAACAGAACCCGCCGCGATGCAATCCGATGAGTGGATAATAGCTGAGACTTGGCGAACCCAATGGTGGGCTGTTTTATCCTCCCATTGCATGTAGTTGCCCAGCAATAATTGAAAGAGGTTGTTTACACATTCCTTTAAAGTTTTGAATGAAGCGCGCCTTCAACTTAGCCCATGAAGTGATGGAATTGGCGGGTAATCCTTTCAACCAGGTATGAGCCGGTCCATCGAACATCATGGTGAAGTACTTGGCACATACAACATCATTAACATCCAGCATCTCCATAGCTACTTCATAGCTTTCAATCCAAGCCTCAGGTGGAAGATCAGCTATGTAGTTAGGCACCTTACGAGGACTCTTAAAATCCTTGGGCAAACGTTCATTGCATAGAGATGGTACTAGACATAGCACACCAACTATCCTGGAAGTCATCCCAGCCTCCATGGACGCTGAAGGGTTTATTGGAAACTGCAGATAAGCCCCGAGTTGAGCCACCAGTTCCGCCTCACGAGGGCTCTAGCCTGATCCACAATGGCTTGGGCATCGTTCAACATATGGTCATCTCTGGGCGGGTTAGGTCGACAGGGCGGATCCTCGTTAAGAGGCAGGTTACGATGCCGCTCGCTACCGAAAACCACCGCCGACTCAATGCATTGGCTATAGCTTCGACTTGGGCGGGGAGTGATGACCCACAAGTATAGGGGATCAATTGTAGCCTTTTCAATAAGTAAGAGTGTCGAAACCAACGAGGAGTGATATGTCTCCAACGAATCTACTTTTTGTCATGCTTTTCCTCTTGTTTTGGACTCTAATTTGCATGATTTGAATGAAACTAACCCCGGACTGACGTTATTCTCAGCAGAACTACCATGGTATTGTTTTTGTACAGAAATAAAAGTTCTTAGAATGGAATGAAACTTTGCGAGGATTTTTATATCAATAATAAGAATTTCTGGAGCCAAGACCTGCATGAGAGGGGCACCTAGGTGGGCACAACCCACCAGGGCGCGCCCAGGTGGGTTGTCCCCACCTGGTGGCCCCGCAGACCTCAACCCTGACACTATAAATTCCTATTTTCAAAGAAAAAAATCAGGGATAAAGAATTATCGCGATCCACGAGACGGAGCCGCCGCCAAGCCCTGTTCTTCCTCGGGAGGGCAGATCCGGCGTCCATTTGGGGCTTCGAAGAGGGGGATCTTCGTTCTTCGTCATCACCAAACCTTCTCCATCGCCAATTCCGTGATGCTCCCCACCGGGAGTGAGTAATTCCTTCATAGTCTCGCTGGTCGGCGAGGAGTTGGATGAGATTCATCATGTAATCGAGTTAGTTTTGTTAGGGCTTGATCCCTAGTATCCATTATGTTCTTAGATTGATGTTGCTATGACTTTGCCATGCTTAATGCTTGACACTTTGGGCTGGGTGCCATGATTTCAGATCTGATCTGTTTATGTTATCATCATTATATCCATGTTCTAGATCCGATCTTGCAAGTTATATCACCTACTACGTGTTATGATCCGGCAACCCCAGAGTGACAACAACCGGGCCCACTCCCGGTGATGACCGTAGTTTGAGGAGTTCATGTATTCACTATGTGTTAATGATTTGTTCCAGTTCTGTATTAAAAGGATGCCTTAATATCCCTTAGTTTCCAATATGGACCCTGCTGCCACGGGAGGGTAGGACAAAACATGTCATGCAAGTTCTTTTAATAAAGAACGTATCACTATTTACGCAATACATGCCTACATTATATCGATGAACTGGAGCTAGTGCCGTATCGCCCTAGGTTATAACTGTCACACGATGAATATCATCCAACAAGTCACTGATCCAATGCCTACAAATTTTTCCATATTGTTTCTGCTAAGTTACTACTTCTATCATCACTGTTACACTTGCTACAAAATTAGTGCTATCACTATTACTATTACTATTGCTGCTACTACTACTATCAAAACTATCAAACTACTTTGGTACTGATCACTTTGCTGCAGATAATTAATCTCCAGGTGTGGTTGAATTGACAACTCAACTGCTAATACCCTCGAAAACTATTGCTATCCCCTATACTTGTGGGTTATCAAGACCTTTTTCTGGCGTCGTTGCCGGGGAGCATAGCTATATTTGTCGAGTCACTTGGGATTATTATCATATCATCACTATGAAGAATCTGAAGGATGGTAAGACTAAGATATTTCCCTCAAGGATGAGAGGAGGTAAGGAACTGCCATCCAGTTCTGCTTTAGATTCACCTTCTGTTATGAGTAAACTTGCAACACCACCACATGCTATCAATTCTGATATGTCGCAAGTTATTGATGATGCTACTTCTACTGTGAATGATGCTTATGATGATGCTAGTACCTTGCTTGATAATGATGATGTGCCACTTGGTGAATTTCTTGATAAACAAATTTCTAGAGTTATACAACATGATGTTGTTGAATCTGATGATGAGCTTGAAACTGAAACTCCTGAAACACCTACTAGAACTAGCCCTCCTAGATATGAATTGCCTAAGGTACCAGAAGCTTATGTTATGAGTGAAGAAACAACTAGAGACATTCTTGCTTGCAATGATAGAGATGATCTAGAGGAATTATTACACGGGTATAAAGAAAATTCTCTGAATGCTAGAATGAAGTGTGATCCTAAGTTTGCTACTTCACCTATCTTTATTGATGATAAGGATTATGAATTCTCTGTCGACCTAGAGTTAATTACTTTGGTTGAATATGATACTTTCCATGGTTATGAAACTGAACCTGTTGTGGCATATCTTACTAAGTTGAATGATATAGCTACCCTTTTTACTCATGATGAGAAAACACACTACTACTTTATTCTCAAATTATTTCCTTTCTCAATAAAGGGTGATGCTAAAGCTTGGTACAATACTCTTGCTCCTGGTTGTGTGCGTAGTCCCCAGGATATGATTTATTACTTCTCTGAAAAATATTTTCCTGCTCATAAGAAACAAGCTGCCTTAAAGGAAATATTTAAATTTTCTCAAACTAAAGAAGAGAGTCTCCCTCAAGCTTGGGGGAGGCTTTTCCAGTTACCTAATGCTTTGCCTAATCATCCTCTTAAGAAAAATGAAATACTTGATATCTTCTATAATGGACTAACCGATGCTTCTAGGGACTCCCTAGATAGTTGTGTTGGTTGTGTTTTCAGGGAACAAACTGTTGGACAAGCTGAGGAATTATTGAATAACATATTGAAAAATTATGATGATTGGACTATTCCTGAACCATCGGCTAAATCCACTCCGAAGAACGAGGGTATATTATATCTCAGTCCTGAAAGATATGCAAGAGGCAAAGAAATCTAGGAAGGAAAAAGGTATTAAAGCTGAGGATGTTAAAAATTTACCTCCTATTGAGGAAATGCATGGGCTTAATACACCACCACTGCCTAAGGTAGTAGAGGTAAATTCTCTTATGAGATTCAATGATAATGATAATCCTCACAATATGGATCCTAGCCAATGCCTTTATGAGTTTGAAAACTACATTAGAAAACAAGATCACTTCAATGCAAATGTTATGAAACAATTGAAATATAATTCTGATATGATTGCTTGCTTGAGTGACTTGTTATTTAGAATATCAAATGATGTTAGAGGTGTTGGAAAACATGCTTCTATGGTTCAAACTCAATTAGAACAAGTTGCTAAATCTCAAAGAAAATTGCTTGATGAAATGAATCATAATATGCATGACTTTGTTGTTAGAGTTGCGACTAGATGAGGTAAAATGACTCAGGAGCCACTTTATCCTGAGGGGCACCCTAAAAGAATTGAACAAGATTCACAAAGAGCAAACACTAGTGCACCTAGTTCTTCTAGAAAGAAAAAGAAAAGGAAAAATGATAGGACTTTCCATGCTCCTAGTGAACCTGAAATAGAGAAACCTCCTGATGATAATAATGAAATTTCTATCTCTGATGTTGAAACTCAATTTGGCAACGAACACTCACCTACTGATAATGAAAAGGTTAATGATGGGGTTCATGAAGACTCTCAACCAACCAATGATAAAGAACCAGACAATGATGTTGATATAGAACCACCTGTTAATCTTGATAATCCACAAGCTAAGAATAAAAGATATGACAAAAGAGACTTTGTGGCTAGAAAGCATGGTAAAGAAAGAGAACCATGGGTTCAAAAACCTATGAATTTTCCACCTAAGTCAACTAAAAATAATGATGATGAAGAATTTGAACGCTTTGCTGAAATGCTGAGGCCAGTCTTTTTGCGTACTCGCTTGACTGGTATCTTGAAAATGCCTCCTTATGCAAAGTATATGAAAGACATCATCAGAAATAAGAGAAAAATACTGGAAGCTGAAATCTCCACTATGCTTGCTAACTACACTTTCAAATATGGAGTACCTAAAAAACTTGGAGATCCGGGAATACCAACTATACCTTGCACTATCAAAAAGAATTATGTGAAAACTTCTTTGTGTCATTTAGGAGCTGGTGTTAGTGTTATGCCTTTCTCTTTATATAAAAGACTTGACTTGAATAAACTCACACCTACTAAAATATCTTTGCAAATGGCTGATAAATCAACTGCCATACCTATCGGTATATGTGAGGATGTGCCCGTTGTTGTTGCTAATGTTGCTATTTTGACTGACTTTGTTATACTTGACATGCCCGAGGACGACAACATGTCGATTATCCTTGGTAGACCATTCTTGAATACTGAAGGGGTTGTTATTGATTGCAATAAAAGCAGGGTCACTTTTCATATTAATGGCAATGAGCATACGGTGCACTTTCCGAAGAAACAATTCCAAGTGAATGGTATTAATGTTATTGAAAAATCTCTGACAATCACTATTGGAAATTTTCAAATACCTCTACCTACTATCAAAAAGAAATATGAAACACTTATTGTTGGGGAAATGCATATCCCCATTGAGGTCACTTAGTGATTTACAAAAGTTCTTCTGTTTCATGCTAATCGAAAGTGGTTGTTAATAAGAGTTGATCAACCTTATTAATGGATCATTTTTGAAAGGTATGAAGTTGATGAATTTAGTAAGCACTACCTTTTGTCCCTACCTTTTGTTTTCTGTTTTAGTTAGTTAAATAAAATGAAATGCCATTGTTTTGTCTGTTTTCTGAATTTCCCGTGCAATAAAAAATGACCCAAAAATAAAAGTTCTCAGAATGCCCTGAAAATTTTTACACGATTTTTTTTTCTGAATATTTAAGAATTTTTGGTGCAAATAATACCAGAGGGAGGTGCACCAGGTGGGCACAACCCACCTGGGCGCGCCAGCACCCCCAGCCGCGGCCTGGTGGGTTGTGGTCCCCACGTGGGCCCTCTCACTTATCTCTTTATACCACATCATCACCTACCTCCAGAAAAAAAATCACCATTGCTCTCTCTCTCTCTCTCTCTCCTGTGTTCTTGAGCTAAAACCCGCGGATTTTGCTCTCTTTGCTCGAAGCTCCGTTTCCGGAACTGTTTCGGGGGATTGTTGCTTGGTATGTGACTCCACCATTTTCCAATTAGTTTTTGTTTTAGTGGTTTATATTTTTAATAATAAGCTACTCATAGTGTTGTTCTAGATGTGCTTGCATGTTGAATTCTTAGTGTTCTAAGTAGCTTGAATGCTTGCTATGGCCTCTATGCATCCCTATGAGTAGTTGCTATCAATCTTATAAAGTTTCGTTGACAAATTTTTGTCACTCCAAAAAATTTATTTTCAGAATATTGTACGCGTACATGATGAACCTATTTGGAAGGAGTTCTTCGAGGAGACGATCCTCTGGAAGAAAATTGTACGCGGACATGATGAACCTATTTGGAAGGAGTTCTTCGAGGAGACGATCATCGGGGGCATCTTCTAGTAATAGTTCTGCTCGCCATTCTTATGTTGAACCAAGTGAAAGTTCCACACGAAGTGCTGATACGTCTCCAACGTATCTACTTTTTCAAACACTTTTGCCCTTGGTTTGGACTCCAACTTGCATGATTTGAATGGAACTAACCCGGACTGACGCTGTTTTCAGCAGAATTACCATGGTGTTATTTATGTGCAGGATCAAACGTTCTCGGAATGACCTAAAACTTCACGGAGACACTTTTCAGAAAATAAGAAAAATACCTGCCAAAGATGAAGGCCAGGGGGCCCACCGTCTTGCCACGAGGGTGGGGGGCGCGCCTGCCCCCCTACGGCGCGCCCCCTACCTCGTGGGCCCCCTGTTGCGTCTCCGACTCCAACTCCACCTCCATATATTGAGTTTCGACGACAAAAAAATGAGGGAGAAGAAATCGTCGCGTTTAACGATACGGAGCCTCCGCCAAGCCCTAAAACCTCTCGGGAGGGCTGATCTGGAGTCCGTGCGGGGCTTCGGAGAGGGGAATCCGTCGCCATCATCATCATCAACCATCCTCCATCACCAAGTTCATGATGCTCACCGCCGTGCGTGAGTAATTCCATCATAGGCTTGCTGGACGGTGATGGGTTGGATGGGATCTATCATCTAATCGACTTAGTTTTGTTAGGATTTGATCCCTAGTGTCCACTATGTTCTGAGATTGATGTTGCTATGACTTTGCTATGCTCAATGCTTGTCACTAGGGCCCGAGCGCCATGATTTCAGATCTGAACCTATTATGTTTTCATCAATATATGAGTGTTCTTGATCCTATCTTGCAAGTCTATAGTCACCTATTATGTGTTATGATCCGTTAACCCCAAAGTGACAATAATCGGGATACTTACCGGTGATGATCGTAGTTTGAGGAGTTCATGTATTCACTATGTGTTAATGCTTTATTCCGGTTCTCTATTAAAAGGAGGCCTTAATATCCCTTAGTTTCCGTAAGGACCCCGCTGCCACGGGAGGGTAGGACAAAAGATGTCATGCAAGTTCTTTTCCATAAGCACGTATGACTATATTCGGAATACATGCCTACATTATATCAACGAACTGGAGCTAGTTCTGTGTCATCCTAGGTTATGACTGTTACATGATGAACCGTATCCGGCATAATTCTCCATCACCGATCCATTGCCTATGAGCTTTCCATATATTGTGCTTCGCTTATTTACTTTTCCGTTGCTATTGCTATCATCACTACAAAATACGAAAAACATTGCTTTTACTATCGTTACCTTTTGTTACCGTTATCACTACTATCATATTACTTTGCTACTAAACACTTTGTTGCAGATATTAAGTTTCTAGGTGTGGTTGAATTGACAACTCAGCCGCTAATACTTGAGAATATTCTTTGGCTCCCCTTGTGTCGAATCAATAAATTTGGGTTGAATACTCTACCCTCGAAAATTGTTGCGATCCCCTATACTTGTGGGTTATCAAGACTATTTTCTGGCGCCGTTGCCGGGGAGCATAGCTCTATTCTTTGAGTCACTTGGGATATATATCTGCTTATCATTATGAAGAACTTGAAAGATTCAAGAACCAAGATCTATCCCTCAACTACGAGGGGAGGTAAGGAACTGCCATCTAGCTCTGCACTTGATTCACCTTCTGTTATGAGTAAGTTTGCGACACCTACACCTGCTTCTGCTATTCGTTCTGATATGTCGCATGTTATTGATGATGCCACTTCTGCTATGCATGATACTTATGATGAAACTACCTCTATGTCTGATACTAGTATGTCATTTAGTGCTTTTCTTGATGAACAACTTGCTAGGGCTAGAGAAATTGAAAATATTGAATCTGATGATACTGATGAAAGTGAAGATGAAGAACCACTTGCTATTCCTAAGGGTTATGTATTTGATCAAGATGCTTCTTTAGCAATTTTAGCTTGCAGAAATAGAACTCAACTTAAAAAATTATGAGCTAAATGGAGTAAGCAATCCCTAAATGATAGAATGAAACCTGACCCTGCTTTGGCTACTTCACATATCTTTGTTACTGATAAGGATTATGAATTCTCTGTTGATCCTGATATAATTACTTTGGTTGAATCTGATCCTTTTCATGGTTGAATCTGAAACTGTTGTGGCACACCTTACTAAACTGAATGATATAGCTACCCTGTTCACTAAAGATGAGAGAACTCGCTACTTTTATATCCTTAAAATATTTCCGTTCTCATTAAAGAGTGATGCTAAGATATGGTTTAATTCTCTTGATCCTGGTTGTGTGCATAGTCCACAGGATATGATTTATTACTTCTCTGCTAAATATTTCCCTGCTCATAAGAAACATGCTGCTTTCAGGGATATATATATATATATATAATTTGGTGCAAATTGAAGAAGAGAGTCTCCTATAAGCTTGGGGGAGGCTTCTCCAATTACTTAATGCTTTGCCTGATCATCCTCTTAAGAAAAATGAAATACTTGATATCTTTTATAATGGACTAACCAATGCCTCCAGAGATTACCTGGATAGTTGTGCTGGTTCTGTTTTCAGGGAAAGAACACGGGATGAAGCTGAAATTCTATTGAATAATATGTTGACGAATGAAAATAATTGGACACCTTCGGAGCCAATTCCTGAGCCTAGTCCTAAACCAACTTCGAAGAAGAGGGGTATTCTATTTCTCAGTACTGAAGACATGCAAGAGGCAAAGAAATCTATGAAAGAAAAGGGTATTAAAGCTGAAGATGTTAAGAATTTACCTCCTATTGAAGAAATACATGGTCTTAATTTACCGCCTATTGAAGTAACATATAATCTCAATCCTTTTCCTATTGAAGAAACTCATGGTCTTGATAACCCGACACAGGTAGTAAAGGTAAATTCTCTCTATAGATATGATAAAGTTGTAATCCCATTTACTAAATTTGCTAGCCCATGCTTAGATGAGTTTGATAAATTTATGGCTAAGCAAGAAGACTTTAATGCTTATTTTGGTAGACAATTGAAAAACAATTCAAATATGCTTGGACACTTGGGTGATTATATGGCTAATGTCAAAGGTGAACTTAAACTTATTAGTAAACATGCTTCTATGGTTACCACACAAGTAGAACAAGTACTTAAAGCTCAAAATGATTTTCCCAATGAATTGAATAGTAAAGATAATGATTATGCTGTTAGAGTGGCTACTAGAACTGGTAGAATGACTCAGGAACCTTTGTATCCTGAAGGCCATCCTAAGAGAATTGAGCAAGATTCTCAGAGAAATAATATAGATGCACCTAGCTCTTCTACAAAGAAGAAGAAGAAAAATGATAGGACTTTGCATGCTTCTAGTGATCATATTTTTGAAACACCTGAGAATCCAAATGATATTTCTATTTCTGATGCTGAAACTCAACCTAGTAATGAACCTGAAACTAGTGATAATGTTAATAATAATGCTCATGATGATGCTCCACCTAGTAATGATAATGACATAGAAATTGAACCTGCTGTTGATCTTGATAACCCACAATCAAAGAATCAACTTTATGATAAGAAAGAATTTGTTGCTAGGAAACATGGTAAAGAAAGAGAGCCTTGGGTTCAGAAACCCATGCCCTTTCCTCCTAAACCATCCAAGAAAAAGGATGATGATGATTTTGAGCGCTTTGCTGAAATGATTAGACCTATCTTTTTTCGTATGCGATTAACTGATATGCTCAAAACTAATCCTTATGCTAAGTACATGAAAGATATTATTACAAATAAAAGAAAGATACCGGAAGCTAAAATTTCCACCATGCTTGCTAATTATACTTTTAAGGGTAGAATACCAAAGAAACTTGGAGATCCAGGAGTACCCACTATACCATGCTCCATTAAAAGAAATTATGTTAAAACTTCTTTATGTGATCTTGGAGCCAGTGTTAGTGTTATGCCTCTCTCTTTATATCGTAGACTTGATTTGAATAAGTTGACACCTACTGAAATATCTCTGCAAATGGCTGATAAATCAACTGCTATACCTGTCGGTATTTGTGAGGATGTGCCTGTCGTAGTTGCAAATGTTACTATTTTAACGGACTTTGTTATTCTTGATATTCCCGAGGACGATAGTATATCTATTATTCTTGGAAGACCCTTTTTGAATACTGCAGGGGCTGTTATTGATTGCACTAAAGGCAATGTCACTTGTCATGTTAATGGTAATGAGCATACGGTACACTTTCCGAGGAAACAACCTCAAGTTCATAGTATCAACTCTATTGGAAAAATTCCATCGATTATATTTGGAGATTTTGAATTTCCTCTTTGTACTGTCAAGAAAAGATATGATATTCTTATTATTGGGGATGTGCATATCCCCGTTGAGGTAACATAGTGTTATTCGAAATTTCTCCGGTTCCATGTTATTCGGAATGAGTTCGTTAACAAGACTTGATCGGCCTTGTTAGTGGATTTCTTTTGATGATCATGAGATGGATGAAACTAGAAGGCACAACCTTCTGTACCCCACTTTTACTTTCTGTTATTTATATTAAATAAAATAAAAATAGATATTTGTCTGTCTGTTATCCGATTATCCGTGCAATATAAAAATACCTCAAAAATAAAAGTTCTCCAAATGCGCTGAAAATTAAATATGATTTTTTCTAGAATATTTGAGGATTTATGGAACAAAGAACACACCAGGGGGGCAACAACCTTGCCACGAGGGTGGAGGTCACGCCCACCACTCTAGGGCGTGCCCCCTGCCTCGTGGGCCCACGATGGCCCTCCTCCACTTATTCCAGCACCCACACACTTCATCTTCATCCCCCAAACACGAAAAACCAGCTCAAACCCAAGCCAAGCTCGTTTTTCTGCCATTTTCGATCTCCTTGCTCAAAGCACCTCTCACAAAACTGCTTGGGGAGATTGTTCCTTGGTATGTGACTCCTCCATTGGTCCAATTAGTTTTTGTTCTAGTGCTTTATTCATTGCAAATTTTTGCTTCTTAGGTGACCCTGTTCTTGAGCTTACATGTCAAATTTATATGGTCAAAAGTAGTTTTGATGCATGATATAGGCCCTAGGCACTTGTAGGAGTAGTTGCTATCAATATTATTGAGTTTGGTTTACTTTTATTTTGAAGTTACTAAAAATTTCACAATTTTTCAGAAAATGATGAGGACACTTTTGAGGGGCTCATCGAGCCAAAGCTCGAAGGATAAGGCACCGAAGCCTAAGTATAATCTGCCTCGCACCGCGGAGGTTCGGGTGTGTGAATGGCCTTCCGAGGATTTCTTAAGAGCAGCCGGGATTTATGAAGATTTTCATGAGTTGGCTCAGACTGCAGGCCTTACCGCTTTCCTCCGCGACAAATGCGATCAGTATCTCTTGCTCACAAATACCTTTGTGCAAAACTTTCATTTTCATTCTAGGAACTCACCACCTACAGTGGAATTTCATTTATATGATGAGCATAAGGATATGTCACTTTATGATTTTTGTGGGATCTGTTTAGTCCCTTTTGGGGGCAAGACAGAAGAACCACATCGTGATGATGTGGAGGGATTGATTGACACTATCACTGTAGGGGAAACAAGGAAGGTTTCCGATGCACGAATCACTAGCATACACTTTCCTGTTTTACGTTATTTCACATTATTTGCTAGTCGTTGCTTAATTGGTCACGAAAACTGTGGAAACCTGAGTATCCCTGATATTATTGTTTTGCACCACGGTTTATATGGTGATAACTCTTTTAGTATGGACAGCATTATTGCCAAACAGTTAAGTCTGAACCGTACCAAGGGCCCCATCTTTGGAGGCATCTATGCTACACGCCTAGCTGCACATTTCAACATACCTATTAGGCATGTTGAGAAGGAAGAAAAAGTGCTGCCCCGTGTTTATCTAGATTATAAAAGTATGGTAGCACATGATTTTATTGTTAAGAATAGGGAAGGAGAGCTTAAATATCAATTGTTCTTTAATAAACATCATCCTGAGACTATTACCTTGCCTGCTCCTTCTTTGTTTGATTTGACTGTAGGCACGTACCTTATTCCGTTGACGGCTATCCACGCCTACGGAACGCTGCACTAGCCGAGGAGCCAGAGCCGGAACCACAATTTGATCCTTCACGGCAATCTAATTACCAGTGGGATCCGGAGATGATTGTCAGCCAGTGGCAATCGGAGTCTTCCTCTTCTACATCATAGTATGACCCCAACTATTATTATGGATATCCGCCAGGCCAGCCGTGGCCATAGAACAACTTAGGCCAAAAGCCTAAGCTTGGGGGAGTACGTATTTCTCACCGACATTACATTCATGTTCACACACTCATTGCTAGATGTCGGTGCTCATACTTTTTCATTGTATCATCCATGCTAGTTAATTTCCTTTTTATGCTTTCTTCTTGTGTGTTTAATAAACCTTAAGAAAAAAAAAAGTAGTTGTAGCTTTTAATTAGTTTACCTTCCATGCTTGTAATAGTAATTAAAAATAAAACCCAAAAAGATTTCCTGTTCTTCTTTTGCTTGTTGGGAGCTTTCCCGTGTAAATAGTTTTATTTCTTTTCTTTGGGGGTCGATAGGAGAAGACCATAATTAAATTGTTGAGGTAGTTCTTATATGCATTATTGTTTATCTGACAAAAGAGCCCATATTGCCTTGTCTTCTCCTGTTTATTGAATGCTTGCAGATTCTAGCTTAGTCCAATGCACGTGCACTATTATTATTATTATTATTATTATTATTATTATTTTTCACATTGTTCGGTCGTGCAAGTGAAAGGCAATTATGATGATATATGATGGACTGGCTGAGATGAGAAAAGCCGGTATGAACTCGACCTCTTTTGTTTTTGTAAATATGATTAGTTCATCGTTCCTGATTCAACCTATTATGAATAAACATGTTTGCAACGACAACTAGAGATCATAGTTTCTTGTGCCATGCTTGATTAGCAATGAGTTATAATGGTTTACCTTGTGTGCCAACATGCTATTAAAATGTTTGTGATGTGGTATGATAGGGTGGTATCCTCCTCTGAATGATTTAAGTGACTTGACTTGGCACATGTTCACGCATGTAATTGAAATGAAATCAACATAGCCTTCATGATATTTATGTTCATGGTGGATTATATCCCACTCATGCTTGCATTCAATGTTGATTAATTTTAATGCATGTTCATGAATGTTGTCGCTCTCTAGCTGGTCGCTTCCCAGTCTTCTGCTAGCCTTCACTTGTACTAAGCGGGAATACTGCTTGTGCATCCAAACTCCATAAACCCCAAAGTTATTCCACATGAGTCCACTATACCTACCTATATACGGTATCTACCCGCCTTTCCAAGTAAATTTGTATGTGCCAAACTCTAAACCTTCAAATAAATATCCTGTTTTGTATGCTCGAATAGCTCATGTATCAACTAGGGTTGTCTGTATCTTCCATGTTAGGCGGGTTATTCTCAAGAGGAGTGGACTCCGCTCCTCACTCACGAGATAAATGGCTAGTCACTGGGATGCCCAGTCCCATGCTTTATGCAAACTAAATCAAAATAATTGCAAACAAAACCCCCCCTGGGACTATTGTTAGTTGGAGGCACTCATTGTTTCGAGCAAGCCATGGATTGATGCTTGTGGTGGAAGGGGGAGTATAAACTTTACCATTCTGTTTGGGAACCGCCAATAATGTGTTATGCATGGAAGATATCGCCATATCTTGGTTGTTATGTTGAAAATGAAAGTATACCGCTCAAAATATAATTCACCTCTGTTTCAAAACCGATCTTTGGCACCTCTACATATCCTTGCTTCCCTCTGCGAAGGGCATATCTATTTACTTTATGCTGAGTCATCATCCTCTTATCAAAAGGCACCAGTTGGAGAGCACAGCTGTCATTTGCATTCATTACTGTTAGTTTACATTGAGTATGACTTGACTGGATCTCTTTTACCATGATTTACAATGTCTAGTCAGTCCTTGATCTTTAAAGGTGCTCTGCGTTTATGTTTTGCGGTCTCAGAAAGGGCTAGCGAGATACCACCTTGTTATATCATATTATGATTGTTTTGAGAAAGTGTTGTCTTCCGAGATTTATTATTATGACTCGCTAGTTGATTATGCTATTGATATGAGTAACTTGAGACCTATGCGTTATTGCGAATGCGGTTAGTTATAATCTTTCCTGAAAACTTGAATGCTGGCTTTACATATTTACAACAACAAGAGCAAATAGAGTTTGTAAAAGTTTTTCTTTATCACTTTCTGTTTGTCAACTGAATTGCTTGAGGACAAGCAAAGGTTTAAGCTTGGGGGAGTTTATACGTCTCCAATGTATCTACTTTTCCAAACACTTTTGCCCTTATTTTGGACTCTAACTTGCATGATTTGAATGGAACTAACCCGGACTGACGCTGTTTTCAGCAGAATTACCATGGTGTTATTTATTTGCAGGATCAAACGTTCTCGGAATGACCTGAAACTTCACGTAGACACTTTTCAGAAAATAAGAAAAATACCTGCCAAAGATGAAGGCTAGGGGGCCCACCATCTTGCCACGAGGGTGGGGGGCGCACCTGCCCCCCTACCTCGTGGGCCCCCTGTTGCGTCTCCGACTCCAACTCCACCTCCATATATTGAGTTTCGACGAGAAAAAAATGAGGGAGAAGAAATCATCGCGTTTTACTATACGGAGCCGCCGCCAAGCCCTAAAACCTCTCGGGAGGGCTGATCTGGAGTCCGTCTGGGGCTCCGGAGAGGGGAATCCGTCGACATCATCATCATCAACCATCCTCCATCACCAATTTCATGATGCTCACCGCCGTGCGTGAGTAATTCCATCATAGGCTTGCTGGACGGTGATGGGTTGGATGGGATCTATCATGTAATCGAGTTAGTTTTGTTAGGGTTTTGTCCCTAGTGTCCACTATGTTCTGAGATTGATGTTGCTATGACTTTGCTATGCTTAATGCTTGTCACTAGGGCCTGAGTGCCATGATTTCAGATCTAAACCTATTATGTTTTCATCAATATATGAGTGTTCTTGATCCTATCATGCAAGTCTATAGTCACCTATTATGTGTCATGATCCGTTAACCCCGAAGTGACAATAATCGGGATACTTACCGGTGATGACCGTAGTTTGAGGAGTTCATGTATTCACTATGTGTTAATGCTTTGTTCTGGTTCTCTATTAAAAGGAGGCCTTAATATCCCTTAGTTTCCGTAAGGACCCCGCTGCCACGGGAGGGTAGGACAAAAGATGTCATGCAAGTTCTTTTCCATAAGCACGTATGACTATATTTGGAATACATGCCTACATTATATCAACGAACTAGAGCTAGTTCTGTGTCACCCTAGGTTATGACTATTACATGATGAACCGCATCGGCATAATTGTCCATCACCGATCCATTGCCTACGAGCTTTCCATATATTGTGCTTCGCTTATTTAATTTTCCGTTGCTATTGCTATCATCGCTACAAAATACCAAAAACATTGCTTTTATGAAAAAGCAAGGCTTCATAAAATTGTGACGACAAAAGAAGATGAAGACTCCCATCTCCCACCACCGACCTAAACCCTAGCCGCCCTCCACGCCGGCGATCTCCACGTTCAACCGTGGGGCAGGACTTTTGATCCACTCATTCACTCCGGCGTCCTTTTCTCTTTCCTTTGGTTATCATCTTCATGGCGGTGCATGCATCCATCTCGCTTGGGTTGGATTTTTCCCCCGGAATGGCCTTTTCTCAGGAGATCTGGCGCTCTTTTTGGAGGACGGTGCATCCTACGGAACGATCTGGCCACTTCATCATGGTGGTCTCTTTTGCTCGGAGTTCTTTCCGACTGATGAGGATAATGTTGGTCTCTCTCTTGAAGCTGCTCTTGGAGGGTATTGTTCTTCACTTAAGGTATCTTGCCTACGAGACCGTGTATTCTCCTTTCATGTCTCTTGCAAGGATGTTGGGTTTTTCATTCTGCACCAAAGATCCTTTGTGTGCGATCATTTTAAGTGTTTCTTTCATCTTTGGGGACATGGGGGTCCTGATTGGGAGCAAGAGTTTAAGTGTTGGCAATTAGAGTGTCAACATGAATGGATCTTGGTTAGTCCCTCAAAGGCTAGAGCCTAATTAGGGTTGTTAGCCATGAAAAAACCTCCGGCCAAATCATCTCTTAAAACCTCTTTGGATGCCAAGAAGAAGCTTAGGTTTGCCACCTTCATTAACTATGAGGCGTGCAAAGGTTATCGTTATCCTGGCTCCTCTCAAGATTGTTTAACTATTCGGGAGGCTGGTTATGTGGTTAATTCTGATGAGGATCCTTCCTCGCCGGAGATACACACCCCCTCGCCGCCGGTGGCCATCAAATTTGGATCTTTGCCACCTACTCCGGAATCTCCGCGTTCGGTTCCTTCTTCGTCCGGATCTTCAGGGATTTTGAAAGTTATTGTTGGGCCAAAGTTCTCGTGTTCAAAAGATTTTCCTATTGATCTAGATACCGCTGGCCCACCTAGCCCTGACACCCTGGGCCCAGATACTATCAATGCCCCAATCGACGTATCTGATGATGATTCTATTGATGCTGGACCTCAGGCTGCTCATATTCCTGTTGGGGAACGCAGCAATTTCAAAAAAATTCCTACGCACACGCAAGATCATGATGATGCATAGCAACGAGGGGGAGAGTCTGATCTACATACCCTAGTAGATCGCAACGGAAGCGTTGACACAACATAGAGGAAGTAGTCGTACGTCTTCTTCCCGATCCGACCGATCCAAGCACCGTTACTCCGGCACCTCCGAGTTCTTAGCACAAGTTCAGTTCGATGACGTTCCTCGGGCTCCGATCCAGCAAAGCGTCGAGGAAGAGTTCCGTCAGCACGACGGCGTGGTGACGATCTTGATGTACTACCGACGCAGGGCTTCGCCTAAGCACTGTAACGGTATGATCGAGGTGGAATTTGGTGGCAGGGGGCACCGCACACGGCTAAGGAACGATCTCAAGGATCAACTTGTGTGTCTTGGAGTGCCCCCTGCCCCCGTATATAAAGGCCAGGGGCAGGGGGTTCGGCCGGCTAGGAGGGAGGCGCAGGGAGGAGTCCTACTCCCACCGGGAGTAGGACTCCTCCCCTCCAATCCTATTCCAACTAGGACTCTTGGGGGGAAAGGAGAAAGAGGTGGCCGGCCCACCTCTCCTAGTCCTACTAGGACTTGGGGAGGGGGGAGCGCCGGCTAGGCTTGTGGGCTGCCTCTTCTCTCTTTTCCACTAAGGCCCAATAGGCCCATTTGCCTCCCGGGGGGTTCCGGTAACCCTCCCGGTAATCCGGTAAAATCCCGATTTCACCCGGAACGCTTCCGGTGCCCAAACATAGGCTTCCAATATATCAATCTTTACGTCTCGACCATTTCGAGACTCCTCGTCATGTCCGTGATCTCATCCGGGACTCCGAGCAACCTTCGGTACATCAAAATGCATAAGCTCATAATAACTGTCATCGTAACGTTAAGCGTGCGGACCCTACGGTTCGAGAACAATGTAGACATGACCGAGACACGTCTCCGGTCAATAACCAACAGCGGGACCTGGATGCCCATATTGGCTCCTACATATTCTACGAAGATCTTTATCGGTCAGACCGCATAACAACATATGTTGTTCCCTTTGTCATCGGTATGTTACTTGCCCGAGATTCGATCGTCGGTATCCAATACCTAGTTCAATCTCGTTACTGGCAAGTCTCTTTACTCGTTCCGTAATACATCATCTCATAACTAATATCTTAGTTATTATGCTTGCAAGGCTTATGTGATGTGTATTACCGAGAGGGCCCAGAGATACCTCTCCGATAATCGGAGTGACAAACCCTAATCTTGAAATACGCCAACCCAACATCTACCATTGGAGACACCTGTAGTACTCCTTTATAATCACCCAGTTACGTTGTGACGTTTGGTAGTACCCAAAGTGTTCCTCCGGTAAACGGGAGTTGCATAATCTCATAGTTATAGGAACATGTATAAGTCATGAAGAAAGCAATAGCAACATACTAAACGATCGGGTGCTAAGCTAATGGAATGGGTCATGTCAATCAGATCATTCAACTAATGATGTGACCTCGTTAATCAAATAACAACTCTTTGTTCATGGTTAGGAAACATAACCATCTTTGATTAACGAGCTAGTCTAGTAGAGGCATACTAGTGACACTCTGTTGGTCTATGTATTCACACATGTATTATGTTTCCGGTTAATACAATTCTAGCATGAATAATAAACATTTATCATGATATAAGGAAATAAATAATAACTTTATTATTGCCTCTAGGGCATATTTCCTTTAGTCTCCCACTTGCACTAGAGTCAATAATCTAGATTACACAGTAATGATTCTAACACCCATGGAGCCTTGGTGCTGATCATGTTTTGCTCGTGGAAGAGGCTTAGTCAACGGGTCTGCAACATTCAGATCCGTATGTATCTTGCAAATCTCTATGTCTCCCACCTGGACTAAATCCCGGATGGAGTTGAAGCGTCTCTTGATGTGTTTGGTTCTTTTGTGAAATCTGGATTCCTTTGCCAAGGCAATTGCACCAGTATTGTCACAGAAGATCTTCATTGGACCCGATGCACTAGGTATGACACCTAGATCGGATATGAACTCCTTCATCCAGACTCCTTCGTTCACTGCTTCCGAAGCAGCTATGTACTCCGCTTCACATGTAGATCCTGCTACGACGCTTTGTTTAGAACTGCACCAACTGACAGCTCCACCGTTTAAAGTAAACACGTATCCGGTTTGCGATTTAGAATCGTCCGGATCAGTGTCAAAGCTTGCATCAACGTAACCTCTTACGGTGAGCTCTTTGTCACCTCCATATACGAGAAACATATCCTTAGTCCTTTTCAGGTATTTCAGGATGTTCTTGACCGCTGTCCAGTGATCCACTCCTGGATTACTTTGGTACCTCCCTGCTAAACTTATAGCAAGGCACACATCAGGTCTGGTACACAGCATTGCATACATGATAGAGCCTATGGCTGAAGCATAGGGAACATCTTTCATTTTCTCTCTATCTTCTGCAGTGGTCGGGCATTGAGTCTGACTCAACTTCGCACCTTGTAACACAGGCAAGAACCCTTTCTTTGCTTGATCCATTTTGAACTTCTTCAAAATCTTGTCAAGGTATGTGCTTTGTGAAAGTCCAATTAAGCGTTTTGATCTATTTCTATAGATCTTTATGCCTAATATGTAAGCAGCTTCCCCGAGGTCTTTCATCGAAAAACTTTTATTCAAGTATCCCTTTATGCTATCCAGAAATTCTATATCATTTCCAATCAGTAATATGTCATCCACATATAATATCAGAAATGCTACAGAGCTCCCACTCACTTTCTTGTAAATACAGGCTTCTCCAAAAGTCTGTATAAATCCAAATGCCTTGATCACACTATCAAAGCGTTTATTCCAACTCCGAGATGCTTGCACCAGTCCATAAATGGATCGCTGGAGTTTGCACACTTTGTTAGCTCCCTTTGGATCGACAAAACCTTCAGGTTGCATCATATACAACTCTTCTTCCAGAAATCCATTCAGGAATGCGGTTTTTACATCCATTTGCCAAATTTCATAATCATAAAATGCGGCAATTGCTAACATGATTCTGACAGACTTAAGCATCGCTACGGGTGAGAAAGTCTCATCGTAGTCAACTCCTTGAACTTGTCGAAAGCCTTTTGCGACAAGTCGAGCTTTGTAGACAGTAACATTACCATCAGCGTCAGTCTTTTTCTTAAAGATCCATTTATTCTCAATTGCTTGCCGATCATCGGGCAAGTCAACCAAAGTCCATACTTTGTTCTCATACATGGATCCCATCTCAGATTTCATGGCTTCAAGCCACTTTGCAGAATCTGGGCTCACCATCGCTTCTTCATAGTTCGTAGGTTCATCATGATCTAGTAGCATGACTTCCAGAACAGGATTACCGTACCACTCTGGTGCGGATCTTACTCTAGTTGATCTACGAGGTACAGTAGTATCTTGATCTAAAGTTTCATGATCATCATCATTAACTTCCTCTCTTATTGGTGTAGGTCTCACAGAAACAGTTTTCTGTGATGTACTATTTCCCAATAACGGAGTAGGTACACTTACCTCGTCAAGTTCTACTTTCCTCCCACTCACTTCTTTCGAGAGAAACTCCTTCTCAAGAAAGTTTCCGAATTTAGCAACAAAAGTCTTGCCTTCGGATCTGTGATAGAAGGTGTATCCAATAGTTTCCTTTGGATATCCTATGAAGACACACTTCTCCGATTTGGGTTCGGGCTTATCAGGTTGAAGCTTTTTCACATAAGCATCGCAGCCCCAAACTTTAAGAAACGACAACTTTGGTTTCTTGCCAAACCACAGTTCATAAGGCGTCGTCTCAACGGATTTAGATGGTGCCCTATTTAACGTGAATGCGGCCGTCTCTAAAGCATAACCCCAAAATGATAGCGGTAAATCAGTAAGAGACATCATAGATCGCACCATATCTAGTAAAGTACGATTACGACGTTCGGACACACCATTACGTTGTGGTGTTCCGGGTGGCGTGAGTTGCGAAACTATTCCACAATTTTTCAAATGTACACCAAACTCGTAACTCAAATATTCTCGTCCACGATCAGATCGTAGAAACTTTATTTTCTTGTTACGATGATTTTCAACTTCTCTCTGAAATTCCTTGAACTTTTCAAATGTTTCAGACTTATGTTTCATTAAGTAGATATACCCATATCTGCTTAAATCATCTGTGAAGGTGAGAAAATAACGATATCCGCCACGAGCCTCAATATTCATCGGACCACATACATCGGTATGTATGATTTCCAATAAATCTGTTGCTCTCTCCATAGTACCGGAGAACGGTGTTTTAGTCATCTTGCCCATGAGGCACGGTTCGCAAGTACCAAGTGATTCATAATCAAGTGGTTCCAAAAGCCCATCAGTATGGAGTTTCTTCATGCGCTTTACACCGATATGACCTAAACGGCAGTGCCACAAATAAGTTGCACTATCATTATCAACTTTGCATCTTTTGGCTTCAACATTATGAATATGTGTATTACTACTATCGAGATTCAATAAGAATAGACCACTTTTCAAGGGTGCATGACCATAAAAGATATTACTCATATAAATAGAACAACCATTATTCTCTGATTTAAATGAATAACCGTCTTGCATCAAACAAGATCCAGATATAATGTTCATGCTCAACGCTGGCACCAAATAACAATTATTTAGGTCTAATATTAATCCCGAAGGTAGATGTTGAGGTAGCGTGCCGACCGCGATCACATCGACTTTGGAACCGTTTCCCACGCGTATCGTCACCTCGTCCTTTGCTAGTGTCCGCTTATTCTGTAGTCCCTGTTTCGAGTTGCAAATATTAGCAACAGAACCAGTATCAAATACCCAGGTGCTACTGCGAGCATTAGTAAGGTACACATCAATAACATGTATATCACATATACCTTTGTTCACCTTGCCATCCTTCTTATCCGCCAAATACTTGGGGCAGTTCCGCTTCCAGTGACCAGTCTGCTTGCAGTAGAAGCACTCAGTTTCAGGCTTAGGTCCAGACTTGGGTTTCTTCTCTTGAGCAGCAACTTTCTTGCCGTTCTTCTTGAAGTTCCCTTTCTTCTTCCCTTTGCCCTTTTTCTTGAAACTAGTGGTTTTGTTAACCATCAACACTTGATGCTCCTTCTTGATTTCTACCTCCGCAGCTTTCAGCATAGCGAAGAGCTCGGGAATAGTCTTGTTCATCCCTTGCATATTATAGTTCATCACAAAGCTCTTGTAGCTTGGTGGCAGTGATTGGAGAATTCTGTCAATGACGCAATCATCCGGAAGTGTAACTCCCAATTGAATCAAGTGATTATTATACCCAGACATTTTGAGTATATGCTCACTGACAGAACTGTTCTCCTCCATCTTGCAGCTATAGAACTTATTGGAGACTTCATATCTCTCAATCCGGGCATTTGCTTGAAATATTAACTTCAACTCCTGGAACATCTCATATGCTCCATGACGTTCAAAACGTCGTTGAAGTCCCGGTTCTAAGCCATAAAGCATGGCACACTGAACTATTGAGTAGTCATCAGCTTTGCTCTGCCAGACGTTCATAACTTCTGGTGTTGCTCTTGCAGCAGTCCTGGCACTCAGCGGTGCTTCCAGGACGTAATTCTTCTGTGCAGCAATGAGGATAATCCTCAGGTTACGGACCCAGTCCATGTAATTGCTACCATCATCTTTCAACTTTGCTTTCTCAAGGAACGCATTAAAATTCAACGGAACAACAGCACGAGCCATCTATCTACAATCAACATAAACAAGCAAGATACTATCAGGTACTAAGTTCATGATAATTTTTAAGTTCAGTTAATTTACTTAAGAACTCCCACTTAGATAGACATCCCTCTAATCCTCTAAGTGATCACGTGATCCAAATCAACTAAACCATAACCGATCATCACATGAGATGGAGTAGTTTTCAATGGTGAACATCAATATGTTGATCATATCTGCTATATGATTCATGCTCGACCTTTCGGTCTCCGTGTTCCGAGGCCATATCTGTATATGCTTGGCTCGTCAAGTATAACCTGAGTATTCCGCGTGTGCAACTGTTTTGCACCCGTTGTATTTGAACGTAGAGCCTATCACACCCGATCATCACGTGGTGTCTCAGCACGAAGAACTTTTGCAATGGTGCATACTCAGGGAGAACACTTCTTGATAATTTAGTGAGAGATCATCTTATAATGCTACCGTCAATCAAAGCAAGATAAGATGCATAAAAGGATAAACATCACATGCAATCAATATAAGTGATATGATATGGCCATCATCATCTTGTGCTTTGTGATCTCCATCTCCGAAGCACCGTCATGATCACCATCGTCACCGGCGCGACACCTTGATCTCCATCGTAGCATCGTTGTCGTCTCGCCAATCTTATGCTTCCACGACTATCACTACCGCTTAGTAATAAAGTAAAGCATTACATCGCGATTGCATTGCATACAATAAAGCGACAACCATATGGCTCCTGCCAGTTGCCGATAACTCGGTTACAAAACATGATCATCTCATACAATAAAATCAGCATCATGCCTTGACCATATCACATCACAACATGCCCTGCAAAAACAAGTTAGACGTCCTCTACTTTGTTGTTGCAAGTTTTACGTGGCTGCTACGGGCTTAAGTAAGAACTCATCTCACCTACGCATCAAAACCACAACGATAGTTCGTCAAATAGACTCCGTTTTAACCTTCTCAAGGACCGGGCGTAGTCACACTTGGTTCAACTAAAGTTGGAGAGGCAGTCTTCCGCGAGCCATCTATGTGCAAAGCACGTCGAGGGAACCGGTCTCGCGTAAGAGTACGCGTAAGGTTGGTCCGGATCGTCTCGTCCAACAATACCGCCGAACCAAAGTATGACATGCTGGTAGGCAGTATGACTTGTATCGCCCACAACTCTCTTGTGTTCTACTCGTGCATATAACATCAAACCATAAAAACCTAGGCTCGGATGCCACTGTTGGGGAACGCAGTAATTTCAAAAAATTTCCTACGCACACGCAAGATCATGATGATGCATAGCAACGAGGGGGAGAGTCTGATCTACATACCCTAGTAGATCGCAACGGAAGCGTTGACACAACATAGAGGAAGTAGTCGTACGTCTTCTTCCCGATCCGACCGATCCAAGCACCGTTACTCCGGCACCTCCGAGTTCTTAGCACACGTTCAGTTCGATGACGTTCCTCGGGCTCCGATCCAGCAAAGCGTCGAGGAAGAGTTCCGTCAGCACGACGGCGTGGTGACGATCTTGATGTACTACCGACGCAGGGCTTCGCCTAAGCACTGTAACGGTATGATCGAGGTGGAATTTGGTGGCAGGGGGCACCGCACACGGCTAAGGAACGATCTCAAGGATCAACTTGTGTGTCTTGGGGTGCCCCCTGCCCCCGTATATAAAGGCCAGGGGCAGGGGGTTCGGCCGGCTAGGAGGGAGGCGCAGGGAGGAGTCCTACTCCCACCGGGAGTAGGACTCCTCCCCTCCAATCCTATTCCAACTAGGACTCTTGGGGGGAAAGGAGAAAGAGGTGGCCGGCCCACCTCTCCTAGTCCTACTAGGAGTTGGGGAGGGGGGAGCGCCAGCTAGGCTTGTGGGCTGCCTCTTCTCTCTTTTCCACTAAGGCCCAATAGGCCCATTTGCCTCCCGGGGGGTTCCGGTAACCCTCCCGGTAATCCGGTAAAATCCCGATTTCACCCGGAACGCTTCCGGTGCCCAAACATAGGCTTCCAATATATCAATCTTTACGTCTCGACCATTTCGAGACTCCTCGTCATGTCCGTGATCTCATCCGGGACTCCGAACAACCTTCGGTACATCAAAATGCATAAGCTCATAATAACTGTCATCGTAACGTTAAGCGTGCGGACCCTACGGTTCGAGAACAATGTAGACATGACCGAGACACGTCTCCGGTCAATAACCAACAGCGGGACCTGGATGCCCATATTGGCTCCTACATATTCTACGAAGATCTTTATCGGTCAGACCGCATAACAACATACGTTGTTCCCTTTGTCATCGGTATGTTACTTGCCCGAGATTCGATCGTCGGTATCCAATACCTAGTTCAATCTCGTTACTGGCAAGTCTCTTTACTCGTTCCGTAATACATCATCTCATAACTAACATCTTAGTTATTATGCTTGCAAGGCTTATGTGATGTGTATTACCGAGAGGGCCCAGAGATACCTCTCCGATAATCGGAGTGACAAACCCTAATCTTGAAATACGCCAACCCAACATCTACCATTGGAGACACCTGTAGTACTCCTTTATAATCACCCAGTTACGTTGTGATGTTTGGTAGTACCCAAAGTGTTCCTCCGGTAAATGGGAGTTGCATAATCTCATAGTTATAGGAACATGTATAAGTCATGAAGAAAGCAATAGCAACATACTAAACGATCGGGTGCTAAGCTAATGGAATGGGTCATGTCAATCAGATCATTCAACTAATGATGTGACCTCGTTAATCAAATAACAACTCTTTGTTCATGGTTAGGAAACATAACCATCTTTGATTAACGAGCTAGTCTAGTAGAGGCATACTAGTGACACTCTGTTGGTCTATGTATTCACACATGTATTATGTTTCCGGTTAATACAATTCTAGCATGAATAATAAACATTTATCATGATATAAGGAAATAAATAATAACTTTATTATTGCCTCTAGGGCATATTTCCTTCAATTCCATCCCCACAGGATATTGTTTCCGATCTGCAGAGTTTTGATGAGATGATTGAAGACCTCGCTGCCAAGTTTTGGGACTGTCAGCATTGTTTGGGTATGGCCCACACTTCAGCGACCTGCACAAATTTGGTCCGATGCCGCAAGTGCTTTAGGTCTGGTCACATTAAAAAAGATTGCGTCCGCCAGCCGCCCGAGTCGTCCATCTGGGTGCCCAAAGTCCCATCGCCAGGTTTCGTTTCTCGCGCCCGAACAGAGCAGCTGGCCTCTCCGCCTTCCAATACACCGCCGCCCCCCAAAAACCCTAATCTGCTACTTCTTCATCGCCATCGCCGCCTACACTTCAACCCCCTTGGGTCTCTCCGCCTGATCTCTCAATGGCGGTCTATGATCTCGACCCACGATGTGTTCTTCCTGCCGGCTACGACATCATCAACGGTGGTAGAGACAGACTGCCGCGCACCTACTTCACCTCTCAGCAGCCGCCCCCGCGCATGCATGAGAAGTTCATGGTGGCCATCATTGAGCTAGTGCCACCCGCTCATCTGGTGGCCATCAGGGGGGAACAGGTGCTGCACTTCATCACCCAGACCCTGCAAGTTCCGGTACGTTCCGCTCAGCCATGGGTTCATGGAGTTGGCCTGTTTGAGACGGATGACCCAGTCGTCCGGGGATCCTTTACCTTGCATCCGCCTTTTCCTTTGGGCCTAGACAAGGAGGGAGAAGAGTTCTTTGTCAGATTTATTCCGCATGATCATGGAGAGGGGTTTCGTGCACTGCATGGATATCGTACGGGATGGCTTATGTTCATCGGAATCCCTTTGGATTATCGGAACACGCAGGGACTTGCTGATGTGGTCGGGACTTTTGGTCAGTTTCATTATTGGAACCACACTGACCGTCGACGCACCCGCTCCCTTGTCCGCGCTTCTTTTCTGGATAATGCTCTGGTTCCTCGCGATGTGGTTTTCCGCGAGTTCGCCAATTGGGGTGGTACGATTGTGTCTTGGATGTCTGCATGCTATATACTGTCTGCTGAGTTTGCTGAAGCCATGATTGGGGCGGATGAGGATCTGATGCCGTTGGATGGCAATCCACATCCGATGCCTGGAGAAAACCCCCCGCAACCTTTTTGGGCTATGCCACCTTACCCAGCTTTAGGGTGGAATGCCGTCCCGCCACATCATCAGCCAGTTCAGCAAGGATTCCATGGTTGGGAACCGAATGTTCAGCAGGATGAGGGCTGGTGTGCTTGGGAAGATCAAGCTCAGAATCAGCCTGTGGATGATAATCAGGACGCCGCACAGAATGAGGAAGATGTTGAACAGAACTCCATGGTCATGGATGCGCCTTCTTTTGGTTCCTCTGGCTCTGTGGCAATGAATGACCATCAGGGTCTCAATTTGGAGGTCCAGCAGCAATTGCACCAGCCTGTGGTTGACCCAATTCAGTTGGGCATTGTGCGTGTAGTTTACGGGCCGGTTCTGCCGCCATAGATGATCTAGGAACGAACTTTCCGTATGATGCTACCTGAGATTGGTACTGCACGGATCCCCTGCTCTCTTTCTTTGTCAGTGCTCCCACCTTTTGTCTTGCCCAGACGCTTTTGGCCGTGGGCGATTGAGCTGGAATTTATCAATCAGATGGCAGTTGCTGGTTTCTTCTCGTCGGCCCGGTGCGCTCCCAGGAACAGGTCTTCAGTTATAATTGCGTCGCTACAGCCGCAGTCACTTACCATGACAGAACTAGAGCAGTCTACTCAGGAGGTACAGCACGTGGAGGAGCAGCCGCCCAGCCAGGATATTTCTTCGAGGGATTTTCAGTTCCAGGCTCAGACACCTCCTATCCTTGGGAAGCGAACATCTAGCAGATCACGCAAGGATGCCCAATTGGTTGCTGTAGAGCCAGACTTCTCCACCAGACGGGTAACTCGGAGCTGCGCCAAGGCGACAGGTTTCAAGCCCATCTCTGCCATCCCGATGAGGACTTCAAGCCTACGTCGACCACGGGCTAAGAAGCCACGCCTCCTTGTGTCGGAGCCGAACGAAGATGGAGTTGCGTTTCCACCTCCGACGCCTATCCCTACTCTGCAGTTGCTGGGTGAGGTGCTGCAAATCCCTCCTGAAGATCTTACGGTGGCCAAGCTTATGGCGGGCCCGGAGTTTGATGAATCGACCAAGCCTCCCAATGATGATTGATCTTGTTTATTTCGGATGGGGATGGGTTCAGAGACCTCATTTCTTTTGGGTCGTTATTATTCTAGACTTATGTGTGTTGGGTCTATCTGTCATTTCGGTGAACCTTGTTATGCTCTGCTACTCATTTTGTTATGCAGTTATGAGTTTACTATGCTTTTATTACTACGTTTATGGATCATACATCTTATCGTAATTTGCGATTGTTGTGCTGGAATGTGCGTGCCCTCAACTCTGAAGACAGGCAACGGGATGTCAGGGCTAAAATTGAAGAGAGCAAATGTTCTATCATATGTCTGCAAGAAACTAAGGTCGAGCATTTTGATCAGAGATCGATACGTGCTTTTTGTCCGCGTAGGTTCGATCGATTTGCGTTTTCCCCTTCTGTGGGAGCCTCAGGTGGTATAGTGGTTATTTGGAATTCAGCAGTTTTTAGTGGCACTCTGGTTGAGGTACAACGCTTTGGCCTAGTTATATCTTTCAAGTCTATGCATAATTCTGAAGCTTGGACTTTGGTGTCTGTCTATGGCCCATGCAATGGGCCACAACGGGATGATTTTGTTCAATGGTTGTATAACCTTCCTATACCTCTGGATCAAAACTGGCTCTTACTTGGAGATTTCAATTTTATCCGTTCATTGGATAATAGGAATAGGCCTGGGGGAGATGTTAATGATATTTTTTTGTTCAATGAGATCATAGGCCATCTAGGTTTGCTTGAGTTACCACTGAAAGGCAGAGCCTACACCTAGTCTAATATGCAGGAACAACCTCTTTTGGAGCAGCTGGATTGGTTTTTTACTACCGCTGACTGGATATCTGCTTATCCGAATACAATAGTATTTCCTTTGGCTAAAACCTCCTCCGATCATGTGCCTTGTGTTGTGTCAATCGATACCACTATTCCGAAGTCGAAGATCTTCCGCTTTGAGACTTTTTGGGTCGAAATGCCAGGTTTTCTTGACTGTGTTAAGACCTCTTGGGAGGAGCCCGTTGCTATGGGCTTATCTGCACCTGCCACTTTGTCTGTTAAATTCAAGAGGTTGAGACTTGCACTCAAGAAGTGGAGCACTAATCTTTCCTCCTTAAAAAGGTTGGCCACTAAATGTTTAGAGGTGGTTTTGTATTTTGATAACCTTGAGGAACTCAGACCCCTGACCAGACCTGAGTTCAACTTCAGGAAAAGGGTCAAGCTTCAGTATGAACGCATGCTGAAACTGCATCATATATATTGGAAGCGGAGGTGCACCATCAGATATATCATGGCGGGGGACGAAAACTCCAAGTTCTTTCATGCTATGGCCTCGGAGAGGCTTAGACGAAACACGATCTCCTCGTTGCAGAGAGAAGATGGCTCTGTTGTCAGTGATCATGACCAAATGGCAGGAATTTTATGGAACTCCTTTAAGTCCAGAATGGGCCAAGTGCAGGGCATCTCCATGGGTTTTGATCTTTCCTCTCTGATTGCCCCTGTCTTGGGCCTTGAGGAATTCGACGCTCCCTTTTCTGATGACGAGATTTCTGCGGTACTTAAGGATCTGCCTACTGATCGGGCACCTGGACCTGATGGGTTTAACGGTATGTTTGTCAAGAAATGTTGGACTATTATTGAGACAGATTTCAGAAAGTTAGTTAAGGACTTTTTTGAGGGGAGGATCATCTTGCAGAATATCAATTCTTCCTTCATCACCCTCATCCCCAAAATGTTGGCGCCAATGGGCCCTAATGATTTTAGGCCTATTTCCTTAACTAATACCTACCTCAAATTCCTCACCAAACTGTTGGCCAATCGAATGCAAAAGGTAATCCTCAAGTGCATACACAAGAACCAATATGGTTTTTTGAAACATCAGTCTATTAAGGATTGTTTGGCATGGGTGTTTCAGTACATCTATTAGTGTAAGCAATCAAAGAAACCAATCATACTCTTAAAGTTGGATTTTGCTAAGACTTTTGATACTGTTGAGCATGAGGCCATTCTGGCTCTGCTTATGGCAAAAGGTTTCCCCCCCAAATGGATTGGTTGGGTCAAGGAAATTTTGTCCTCTGGTGACTCTCAGGTACTTCTTAATGGCATCCCCGGCAATCACTTTAAGTGTAAGCGTGGGGTTAGGCAAGGGGACCCTTTTTCTCCATTGCTTTTTGTTTTGCCAGCAGACCTGTTGCAGTCGGTTGTTAACAAGATGTTGCTGGATGGTACTCTGCCGATTGATTGCACTGACAAGGATTTTCCAATAATCCAGTATGCTGGTGATACTATCATGCTACTCCCTGCGGATGAAGCCCAGCTCGTAGCCCTCAGAGATATGTTGCAGGTTTTTGCTGAATCGACTGGTCTCAGAGTAAACTTTGCTAAATCCATGATGGTACCTATTAATGTCCCTGAAGCTGAGGCTCTTCGGCTTTCTCAGGTCTTTCAATGTACTCTAGGATCACTGCCATTCACCTATCTTGGCCTCCCCTTGGGAACGACCAAGCCCATGATCCTTGATCTGATGCCTTTGGTGGATTCACTTGAGAGGCGTTTGACTGCAAGTTCAGCTATGTTGAACCAAGGTTGCAGACTCCAGTTGCTGAGATCGGTTCTTTCGTCCATGCCTATATACTTCCTCTGCTCCCTATCCATTCCACTTGGCATCATCAAGCAATTAGAGCGGATTATGCGCCAATGTCTTTGGAGAGGAAACTCTGATACACCAAGGCAATCCCTTGCAGCGTGGGATATGGTTTGTAGACCCAAGGAAAAAAGGAGGATTGGGGTTCATCAACTTGGAGCTTCAGAACCAAGGGCTCCTCATTAAAAACTTACATGAATTCTACAATAAAGTGGATATACCCTGGGTATCCTTGTTGTGGGATTCAAACTATGATGGAGTTGTCCCTCATGCCACTGTTCTTTGTGGCTCCTTTTGGTGGAAGGATATATTTAAGTTAGCTGATAATTACAGAGTTGTTGCCTCTGTTTCAGTTAACAAAGGGGACTTGGTTTTGCTCTGGTCTGATGCTTGGAATTTGGGTGGTTCAACCATGCCTTTGAGACATAGATTGCCTCGTTTGTTCTCTTATGCTTTGGATGATAAGATTTCTGTGGCAGATTTCATTGACAGTCACGATAGGGCCTCTTTCTTTCAGTTGCCTATTTCCCAGCAAGCTACTACTGAACTTGATTCGCTCACTGTCTGGGTGAACAATTTGGATAGGGACCCGTTGGCTAATGATGTTTGGTCTTGGGTAGGACCCACGGGAGCTTACACTTCAAAGAGCTACTACACAATCATGCACTCTCATATGGTCGCCATTCAGCCTTGCAAATGGTTATGGAGTAGTCGATGTATGCTGAAAATCAAGGTTTTTGCTTGGCTCCTATTCTTTGACACACTCAACACCAAGGACCTGCTGGTGAGGAGGCACTGGCGGGCTGGGGATGCTGATAATCTTTGTGTGTTGTGCCACCAGCATATTTATGAGGATCATCAACACCTGTTTTTTCCTGTAACTTCAGTATGAGGATCTGTACTTATTTGCAGATTGACTGGTCTGGTGGTTCTAATGTCCATCAATGCATTTCTTTGGCCAGACAAAGATTTGCTAAATGCTTTTTCTTTGAGGTGGTGTTCACAGCAGCTTGGAACATTTGGATTCTTCGGAATGGAAGGACTTTCAGAGGGGAACGACCTACGTTTAGTGCTTGGCGTTGTAAATTTGTACATGACCTAACTTTGCTTTCTCATAGTGTTAAGGCTCATGTTAGACCCCTCCTCCTAGCCTGGTTGGAAGGGTTACCTTGAGTTCTCCTTTGTATAGGTAGGTTTAGGTAAGTTTGCCTCCCTTGGCTCTCTTTTGTTTCTTTCTGTATATAGTTAACTTGTACTGGACTATTGCTCCATTTGGAATAAACTACTGTGAGGCTGTGCCTTGCAGTAGTTAGTCAAAAAAACATTGCTTTTACTATCGTTACCTTTTGTTACCGTTATCACTACTATCATATTACTTTGCTACTAGACACTTTGCTGCAGATATTAAGTTTCCAGGTGTGGTTGAATTGACAACTCAGCTGCTAATACTTGAGAATATTCTCTGGCTCCCCTTGTGTCGAATCAATAAATTTGGGTTGAATACTCTACCCTTGAAAACTGTTGCGATCCCCTATACTTGTGGGTTATCAAGTGCCGCTACCTAAACATGATTATGGCCTTGCGATGAGTATATGATGCGAGTGTGCATTAAAGAGGAATTTGAGCATTATGTTCAGAATGCCGGTCTCGGTCCCTACCTCTCAGATAAGTGTGAACGACACCAACTTCTCACTGAATCATTTGTCAAAGGATTTAAATATTTTCCTTGTGAGTCTAGAGTGTCGTTTATTCTTTATGATAATCCATTTACTATTCCACTAGAGAATTTTTCTTACCATTACAAACTTCCATTTTGGTGTTCGCTTGATGAGCCATCAACGGCTGAGTTTGAGTCTTTATTGATTAGCCTTTGTTACGGTGAAAATAGGGGAGTGAGACAAGGAAGAATAAAGAGCATTCACTTTCCCGCAATTCAGTACCTTGCATTATTTAACGGCAAATGCATAGTAGGCAAGCAAGACTATAGCATACTTTGTGCAACAGACTTGAGCCTCATTCACACTGCTCTCACTAGTGAAAGGAATTATAACCTTGGAGCGATTGTTGCACGTAGACTTCAGCATAATGCTAACAGTGGTTGGTTCTATGGCGGAATTTATGCCACGCGTTTAGCACGAGGGCTGGGCGTTTTCACCTTTGTCGTTTGATCCTATCCTACCCACGCAGTATTTAGATTTTGACACCTTAAAAGAGCATAAGATTCTCAAGGGAAAAGTTGATAACTTCACTTATAATATTTTGTTTAACCAAACATCTGTTGTGGACACATATTTTCCTGCACTTGCTCTTTTTGACTATAACAGCAAGGGAAGATATTTTGTTCTTGAGAGCGAGGCCCAAGCTCATAACGCAGGAGTGGTGGCGGCACGGCGTGCTGAGGCATCCGCACCGAGAGCCTCTGTGAGCTACCACGCCGACTACTACCCTCCAGGCTACTGACCGATTACCAACTTAGGCCAAAAGCCTAAGCTTGGGGGAGTATGTGTTTCTCACCGACATTACATTTATGTCTACATATCATTCTATTTGTCGGTTTTCACACTCTTTCATTGTATCATCCATGCTTAGATTTATTTTCTTACTTTCTTCTTGTGTGTTTTAGAAACTTTAGAAAAAACAAAATTAGTTGTAGCTAGTTTACTTTCTATGCATGCTTAGTAGTAACATTAAAAAGAAAACCCCAAAAGATTTCCTTGTTCTTATTTTGCTTGTTGGGAGCTTTCCCGTCTAAATAGTTTTTCTCATTTTTGCTTTTCCCTTATTTGCTTGCTAAAGGGAACCAAAAACTCCAAAAATATTTTAGTGTGTTTCTCTGAATTTCTTTCTTTTTATCCGAGTTGTACCAAGGAGAAGGCCCAGATGAAAATGTTGAGTGGCTCTCATATGAATAATTGTTGAACTAATAAAGAGCACATTTTACCTTGTCTTCTCCTGTTGAATAAAATGTTTTCCAGATTCCAGCTTAGTCCATGGCACTCTTGCAATATTATTATTTTCATATCATCCAGTCGTCCAAGTGAAAGGCAATAATGACGATATTCGATGAACTGGCCGTGGCAAAGAGAAACTGGTATGAACTCGACTTGTTCTTTTGTGTAAATATGTTTAACCTAGTATCCAAGATTCAGCCCACTATGATTAAACATGTTTGCAATGACAATTAGAGATTATAGTATCTCATGCCATGCATAAGTAGCTGGGAGTTAATAATGATTTATCTTGGATATCAACATAGCATTAAAATGATTGTGATGTAGTATGATGATATGGTATCCTCCTCTGAATGTTCAAGTGGCTTGACTTGGTACATGTTCATGCATGTAGTTGAGTCAAAACCAACATAGCCTCTGTAAATGTTTATGTTCATGGTGTTCATATCCTACTCATGCTAGTGTCCAATGTTACTTATCATAATGCATGGTTACGATTATTGTTGCTATCTAGCTAGCCGCTTCTAAATCTAAATTGCTAGCCTTTGCATGTACTAAGTGGGTATTCTGCTTGTACATCAAAAACCTTAAACCCAAAGTTATTCCAGATGAGTCCACCATACCTACCTATATACGGTATTACCCTGATGTCCTAAGTAAATTTGCATGTGCCACCTCTAAAAACTTCTAAAAAATTATCCGTTTCGTGTGCATGGATCGTTCATGGAACGACAGGAGGTGGTCGGTATCTTCCATGCTAAGTGGGTTATTCTCAGGTCGAGTGTTTATTCACTCGCCATCGCACGGGAAAAGGGCGGTAATAGGGATTCCCAGTCCCAAACTCAAAAATGCAAATAATTAAACAAAACTCCCACGAGACTGTTGTTGGTTTGGATGACACCCGTTGTTGCAGACAAGCCGTGGAATGTGATTGTTGGTGGTGGGGGTAAACCTTTACTTTTATCGCTTGGGAACTGCCACTAGCCTGTTTAGCATGGGATATATTAATAACTCATGGTCGTGAAGTGAATGAGAAGGGTGCATGTCTCAAAATATCATTTATCTCTGTTTAAAAAAATTGAGCTCTCGCACCTCTGGAAATCACTACTTCCCTCTATGAAGGGACTTTATATTTACTTTTATGTTGTGTCATCACCTTCTATAACAAGCGCCAGAAACTGAGTAGAGCACAATTGTCATGATTTATGCATTGTGCGTAGCTAATGTTGGGTGCATCTTTTCTATCATGAATTACAATGTGTAGTCGCTGCTTGAACTTTGGAGGTGCTCTGCAATTATGTTTTGCGGTCTCAAAAAGGGCTAGCGAGATACCACTATTGTCATATTATATCATAGTTGTTTTGACAACGTGTTGCTGTTCGAGATATCTTATTATTGCTCGCTCCCTGATTATGTCGTTGATATGAGTCATTATAAAGTTTAAGAGTTATTGTCGACATGGTTAGTTATAATGTTGGCTGAAAACTTGGGTGTTGTTTAAGCTTATTTATGCAAACAAGAGCAAAAGAGTTCATAAAAGTTTTTCTTTCTCACTTTCAATTTATCAACTGAATTGCTTGAGGACAAGCAAAGGTTTAATCTTGGGGGATTTGATATGTCTCCAACGTATCTACTTTTTCTCACGCTTTTCCTCTTGTTTTGGACTCTAATTTGCATGATTTGAATGAAACTAACCCCGGATTGATGCTGTATTCAGCAGAACTACCATGGTGTTGTTTTTGTGTAGAAATAGAAGTTCTCGGAATGGGATGAAACTTTGCGAGGATTTCTTATATTAATAATAAGAATTTCTAGAGCCATGACCTGCAGGAGAGGGGCACCTGGGTGGGCACAACCCACCAGGGCGCGCACCCCTCTCCTGGCGCGCCTAGGTGGGTTGTCCCCACCTGGTGGCCCTGCAGACCTCAACCCTAACACTATAAATTCCTATTTTCAGAGAAAAAAATCAGGGAGAAAGAATTATCATAATCCACGAGATAAAGCCGCCGCCAAACCCTGTTCTTCGTCGGGAGGGCATATCTGGAGTCCGTTTGGGGCTTCGGAGAGGGGGATCTTCGTTCTTCGTCATCACCAACCCTTCTCCATCGCCAATTCCATGGTGCTCCCCACCGTGAGGGAGTAATTCCTTCATAGGCTCGATGGTCGGTGAGGAGTTTGATGAGATTCATCATGTAATCGAGTTAGTTTTATTAGGGCTTGATCCCTAGTATCCATTATGTTCTTAGATTGATGTTGCTATGACTTTGCCATGCTTAATGCTTGACACTTTGGGCCCGGGTGCCATGATTTCAGATCTGAACTGTTAATGTTATCATCATTATATCCATGTTCTAGATCCGATCTTGCAAGTTATAGTCACCTACTATGTGTTATGATCCGGCAACCCCGGAGTGACAACAACCGGGCCCACTCCCGGTGAAGACCGTAGTTTGAGGAGTTCATGTATTCACTATGTGTTAATGCTTTGTTCCGGTTCTCTATTAAAAGGAGGCCTTAATATCCCTTAGTTTCCAATATGGACCCCGCTGCCACGGGAGGGTAGGACAAAAGATGTCATGCAAGTTCTTTTAATAAAGCATGTATGACCATTTACGGAATACATGCCTACATTATATCGATGAACTGGAGCTAGTGCCGTATCGCCCTAGGTTATAACTATCACATGATGAATATCATCCAACAAGTCACCGATCCAATGCCTACGAATTTTTTCATGTTGTTTCTACTAAGTTACTACTGTTATCATCAATGTTACACTTGCTACAAAGTTACTGCTATCACTGTTACTGTTACTATTGCTGCTACTACTACTATCAAAACTATCAAACTACTTTGCTATTGATCACTTTGTTGTAGATAATTAATCTCCAGGTGTGGTTGAATTGAGAACTCAGCTGCTAATACCTTCAAATATTCTTTGGCCCCCCTTGTGTCGAATCTATAAATTTGGGTTGAATACTCTACCCTCGAGAACTGTTGCGATCCCCTATACTTGTGGGTTATGAAGACCTTTTTCTGGCGTCATTGCCGGGGAGCATAGCTATATTTCTTGAGTCACTTGGGATTATTATCATATTATCACTATGAAGAATCTGAAGGATGTTAAGACTAAGATATTTCCCTCAGGGACGAGGGGAGTAAGTAACAACCATCCAGTTCTGCTTTAGATTCACCTTCTGTTAGTAAACTTGCAACACTACCACATGCTATCAATTCTGATATGTCGCAAGTTATTGATGACGCTACCTCTACTATGAATGATGCTTATGATGATGCTATTACCTTGCTTGATATTGATGATGTGCCACTTGGTGAATTTCTTGATAAACAAATTGCTAGAGTTATACAACATGATGTTGTTGAATCTGATGATGAGCTTGAAACTGAAACTCCTAAAACACCTACTAGAACTAGCTCTCCTAGATATGAATTTCCTAAGGTACCTGAAGGTTATGTTATGAGTGAAGAAACAACTAGAGACATTCTTGCTTGCTATGATAGAGATGGTCTAGAGAAATTATTACACAAGTATAAAGAAAAATCTCTGAATGCTAGAATGAGTGTGATCCTAAGTTTGCTACTTCACCTATCTTTATTGATGATGAGGATTATGAATTCTCTGTCGACCCAGAGTTAATTACTTTGGTTGAATCTGATCCTTTCCATGGTTATGAAACCGAAACTGTTGTGGCACATCATACTAAGTTGAATGATATAGCTACCCTTTTTACTCAAGATGAGAAAACCCGCTACTACTTTATTCTCAAATTATTTCCTTTCTCATTAAAGGGTGATGGTAAAGCTTGGTACAATACTATTGCTCCTGGTTGTGTGCGTAGTCCACAGGATATGATTTATTACTTCTCATAAAAAATATTTTCCTGCTCATAAGAAACAAGCTCCCGTGACCTCTAGAACAAAAGTAACTACTCACAAGTGATAAACATGCTCAAGATTAGAGGGGTATTAAATAGCATAATGGATCTGAACATATAATCTTCCACCAAATAAACCATATAGCAATCAACTACAAGATGTAATCAACACTACTAGTCACCAACATGCACCAATCTATAGTTCCGGTACAAAGGTTGAACACAAGAGATGAACTAGGGTTTGAGAGGAGATGGTGTTGTTGAAGATTGCTCTCCCAAAGATGGTAGAGTTGTTGGTGATGATGACGATGATTTCCCCTTTCAGGAGGGAAGTTCCTTCGACGGAATCGCTCTGACAGATGGCAAAAGTGCTCCTGCCCAAGTTTCGCCTCGAGATGGCCGCACTACGTCCCGAAAGTCCTATCCTTATTTTTTTCTAGGTAAAAATGACTTATATACCTGAAGATGGGCATCGGAGGCGGGCCGAGGGGACCATAACCCACCAGGGCACGCATGGGCTCCCTGGCGTTCCCAGGTGGGTTGTGCCCACCTGGTGGGCCCCGTCGGTGTCAAAACCGATGGATCTCGGGTAGGGGGTCCCGAACTGTGTGTCTAGGATCGATGGTAATAGGAGACGGGGGACACGATGTTTACCCAGGTTCGGGCCCTCTCTATGGAGGTAATACCCTACGTCCTGCTTGATTGATCTTGATGAATATGAGTGTTACAAGAGTTGATCTACCACGAGATCGTAATGGCTAAACCCTAGAAGCCTAGCCTGTATGACTATGGTAATGAATATATCCTTTCGGGACTAACCCCTTCAGTTTATATAGACACTGGGGGGAATCTAGGGTTACATAGAGTCGGTTACATAAGAAGGAATCTTCATAGTCGGTCGTCAAGCTTGCCTTCCATGCCAAGGGGAGTCCAATCCGGCCACAGGTACAGTCTTCGGTCTTCATGTCTTCTCAGCCCATCAGTCTGGCCCGTCGATAACAGACCGGACACCCGAGGACCCCTTAGTCCAGGACTCCCTCAGTAGCCCCTGAACCTGGCTTCAATGACGAGGAGTCCGACGCGAGGTTGTCTTGGGCATTGCAAGGCGGATTCCCTTCTATCCGAGTTTCAAGATAGTCTTCGGATGTGATGATAGTATCCGTACCTGTTACACACACATACCATACATAACCGCAGAGAGAATATATGTTTACACGACTCTAATCTGCTGATGACCTCACGTTTGTCCGGTCATAATTTCCAACCGTTTTTCATCTGCCCCTCCATGTTTCGAGACGCGGTTGCCATTGGCATGTCTTGTCGAAGCAGAGATCGTGTCCCCTTATTACGGGATTCTCATCAATACGGGCGTGGGCGACCCAACCGTGCTGTTTGCACGGCCCTTGGGAATAAGCGAGTTTAAGGAGAGTGGGGAGACGCTTGATATTCATGGCCTTTATAAGGGGATAAGGATTCCCTTTCTTTAACCACACCTCGGCTCCTCCTCAGTCCTTCCGTCCCTGAGCTCCAGCACCCAAGCTTTTAGCTTTTCCCTCGTCCGAGAAAGCACTCCAAAGGTGTCCGGATCCGGAGATGGGGGCAAGTGGATGGCCTCCTCCGTCAGGAAGAGGGATATCAAGGCACTCCGGGAGGCCGGATATCTGGCCAAGGACATCGCTCATGGACTCCCGGCCAAGGGACAGATCATCCCTACCCTAGAGCCCCATGAGAGGGTTGAGTTCCTCACACATTTCGTCCGCGGGCTGGGCTTCCCTCTTCACCCCTTCGTCCGTGGACTGATGTTTTACTACGGGCTAGACTTCCATGACCTAGCCCCCAACTTCATCCTCAACATCACGGTATTCATTGTCGTGTGCGAGGCCTTTCTCCGCATCCCGCCTCATTTTGGCCTATGGCTGAAGACTTTCAATGTGAAGCCGAAGGTGGTGAGCAGTCAACAAGAAGAGTGCGAAGGCGCCATGGTAGGCAAGATGCCCAACGTTACCTAGCCCGAAGGCTCATTTGCAGAGACGATGAAAGGGTGGCAATCGGGGTGGTTCTATATCACCGAGTCGCATGACGCCAACTGGGTAGCGGCCCCCGAATTCCGATCCGGAATCCCGATGCGGCTCACCACCTAGCAAGAGAGGGGCCTAACATGGGGTGCTTTGGATGAGCTGACTGGGCTCTAGACGTGCGTCCAGAGCATGATAGATAGGAAGATCAAGCTTTTCAACATGGTCTAGGTCATGCTCATTCGTCGGGTCCTTCCGTGCCAACGCCGGACTTGCTATCTATGGGAGTACGATCGGCCAAGCACCAGACGCTACTAGAGCTCTTCGGCACGACACAGGAAGAAATCTGGAAAGTGCTCTTCAAGGCCGGCGAGATGCCACCGCCCACGACCGAAGATCACAGGCTTAGCTTAAAATGCCAGGCTAACCCGGTAAGTTCTTTTAATGTTTTCAAGGCATACCCTTTACTAGCATAGTTTGAGAAAAAGCCTAAGCTTTCCTACCCATGTTTTCAGGCCTGGATCAAGATAGCAGAGGGGATTAACTGTCCGGCTCCGCTGCCCAAAGACCAAGAATTCTCATTACTGATGAAAATGCTTTTTCCAGCACCTTATGAGGTGCCAAAGAAGACGGCCAAGAAAGCGACCAAAGGGGCCAAGAAGGGCCCTGGCCAAAAAGGCGCTCCGGACGTGATGTCCGAAGACGAGACTTCCTCTTAGTCCGCGGACGATGACGACGAAGAGGGAGAAGAAAGCGACTCCCCACCTGAAGTGGGGAGGAAGAAGAGTGCGGCCCCCGCAGATCCAGAGGCGAAAGCGCCTAAGAGGGTTAGAGGCTCCCTCGTGGTTAACTCCCTGTGGGATGTTGATAGCAGTCCGGAGCGACCTCGCCGGACCAAGCCTTGGGCCACCTCGTAAGTACCAGAATCCGAAAACGTCTGGCCTTCCCGGTTCATAATATTGATATACCTTAAACCTTGTTATTGCAGTCCACCACACGATGGCTCCCCGCGATCCTTGACAGAGGGATCGCTAGACTCAAAGGAGATGGCTAGCATGTCTCCGCCACCTGCTCATTCCATCTCTCCCAAGGGTGACGACGAGGTGGTGTCACAAAAGATCTTCCCCGACCGGGGGGGCTTCCGGAGATCGTCAGGGTGGCGCCCTAGGACGATTCCTCAGTCGTCGGGCACATGGGGAAAAACTCACCTATGGGGACTGGTGACGGGGGCCGAGTTCCCTTCGGACCTGAGCCGGATACCATTCCGGAGATCCACGCAGCTCCGAAGTCCAGCGAACGGCATTCCCCAAAAGGAGGGAATGTGCCTGTTCTGCCGATGACCTCTATCCAACCTGAGGCACCGGATAATCTGCTGGAGGTGCTACAAGGCACCTCTATTGTGGATGAACACCATGCCCTTATGGGCACGGTAATACAGAAGGTCCAATTCATAAAAAACGGACTGGCCGAAGCCTGCACTAGCCTTCTATCAGGCTTTGAGGTAGGTAATGCGTTTGTAGGAAGAATATCACAGTTTAGATAGTAGCCCCTGATGCTCTGTTCGGTGTTCGGAAAGAAAAGGCCAAATAGAGGATCGAGAAGAAATATCGCACGAGTCTAACATAAGTTGTTTGTGTGAATAAGCAGGTATCGCTGCAGGCTGTCGCCGCTCATGCTGCGGAGGTCTCCGGACTAAAGCGGAAACTGGAGCGGGCCGAGGAAGAGCTTGGCCTTGTGAAGAAGCAGCTGGAGGATAGCCAAGGTATGTAGTAACCTGTGGGTATGTTTTAAGAAAAAATGAATAGTCTGTCCGGACTGAGGTGTCATAAACTTTATTAGGGGCCACGACCGAGGTGGCAGCCCTCAAGAAGGCATTAGTCGAGGCTGAGGACAAAGCGTCCAAGGAACGCGCCGCGTGCGAGAAGCACGAGGCCCAGGTTGGCAAGGTGCAGCAACAGCTCCAGGGCGCGATCGAGAGATTTGAGTCCTTGGAGCATGATTGTAAAGCGCAAGAGTCTGAACTGGCGAAGGCCCGCCAGAGCGCACAAGATGCACGAGCCGAAGCCCAGAACGCCCTCCAGGAAATTCAGGGGGCCAAGGAGATTGTGGCGGGTAATTCTTTCACCATGCAAAGCAAGTATGTAGAAGAAATGTTCCTTGTACTTATCCGAATTTGGGTTTTCCAGGGGCGTTTACGGATCTGCCGTGCAGCATATCAGATGTTGCCGAGCATTATAGAGCCGAAGAGGGGATGTCTATAGAGAAGCTATTCTCGTCCCAATATCTTGGACCCAAACATCTGTTGCCATTCAGCGACTAGCTAAAGCAGTTGGTCCAGCTGCACAGGTCGGCAGAGCTAGCCCTGAAGGACCTGATAGTCCGGCTATGGCATGTCGAGCCTATACCTACCAGCTACTTTGGACTTATTAAGCGGTTTGTAAGTGCATGTCTGCGGCTCGAAGCCGTGAAGTGGTCGGTCTGTATTGAAGGTGCGCGTATGGCCTTTGCCCGCGTCAAGACGCATTGGGCAAAGCTGGATGCCAAGAAGCTGATGACCGAGGGGCCGCCGGAGGGCAAGGAGCATCGTCGACCCGAGCTCTATTTTGATGGCGTCCTGGAGGGGTACCGCCTTGTAGCGGAGCAATGTTCGAAGGATGTTATATTCCCATGAGAACACTTGTATTATCCTATCATGTAATATGGAACAATGATGTTATGTATTATAAGGTTTTACATTTTACCTCATGTGCGGCCGTTTATGAAATCTGAGGGTTGACCAGCCGTCGGCTTCTGCCCCCACGTAGATAGTACGGGGGTGTTCGAGATAAATCTAAACACTCTTTACTCCACATTTTAGTCCTTAAAGGAGGTGTTTAGCGCAACGAACAAGGCAATCAGACTATGCGACCTTTACCGCCCTCACTTAGCCATAGGAGTTTGACAATTAAGAAAGTTGGCGAAGCCCCTGGTATTCGGAAGGCCGAACTATGGGCATTGTACACGCCTAATCGGAGGAACCGATTCTTTGCAAGAGGCAGAAAAATCTCTAATGATTTGGAACCTCTTGAACAGCTGACCAGCTCTCGCTACATCATGACAGTCAGTTTCCGGCTTTCTCTACTGAGGTGCTCATCCGGAAGAACTGGGACACAATCGCAGTATTTCTCCCTTTACTACCCTAGCCGATATAGTGGAACGTAAGGTAGTAAGCACAGGAGCCGGACAAGCTAACTATTGACCAAAGACATGATTCAGAGCCGATGCATCTAATGCTATAAGTTCGGGGTGCCGAACTATACTGTAAAAGTGTTCGGACTTTTATTGTGACGCCCCCGATTTGACCGTACACTAATCATACACGCAAATGCGTACGACCAAGATCAGGGACTCACGGGAAGATATCACAACACAACTCTACAAATAAAATAAGTCATACAAGCATCATATTACAAGCCAGGGGCCTCGAGGGCTCGAATACAAGAGCTCGATCATAGACGAGTCAGCGAAAGCAACAATATCTGAGTACAGACATAAGTTAAACAAGTTTGCCTTAAGAGTGCTAGCACAAACTGGGATACAGATCGAAAGAGGCGCAGGCCTCCTACCTGGGATCCTCCTAAACTACTCCTGGTCGTCATCAGCAGGCTACACGTAGTAGTAGGCACCTCCCGAGTAGTAGTAGTCGACATCGACAGTGGCATCTGGCTCCTGGACTCCATTGTCTGGTCGCAACAATCGGGTATAGAAAAGGGGAAAATAGGGAGCAAAGCAACCATGAGTACTCATCCAAAGTAATCGCAAGCAAGGAGCTACACTACATATGTATGCATTGGTATCAAATGGAATAAGGGCATCATATGTGGAATGAACTGCAGAATGCCAGAATAAGAGGGGGATAGCTAGTCCTATCGAAGACTACGCTTCTGGCCACCTCCATCTTGCAGCGTGTAGAAGAGAGCGGAAGGTAAGTTCACCAAGTAGCATCGTGTAGCATAAACCTACCCGGCAATCCTCTCCTCGTCGCCCTATTAGAGAGCGATCACCGGGTTGTATCTGGCACTTGGAAGGGTGTGTTTTATTAAGTAACTAGTTCTAGTTGTCATAAGGTCAAGGTGCAACTCCAAGTCGTCCTGTTACCGAAGATCACGGCTATTCGCATAGATTAACTTCCCTACAGGGGTGCACCACATTTCCCAACACGCTCGATCCCCTTTGTCCGGACACACTTTCCTGGGTCCTGCCCGGCCTCGGAAGATCAACACGTCGCAGCCCTACCTAAGCACAACAGAGAGGTTAGCATGCCGGTCTAAATCCTATGGCATAGGGGTCTGGGCCCATCGCCCATTACACACCTGCACGTTGCGTACGCGGCCGGAAGCAGACCTAGCCCCCTTAATACAAGCACGAGCTTACGGTCCAATGCGGCGCACGCCGCTCAGTCGCTGACGTCACGAAGGCTTCGGCTGATACCACGACGTCGAGTGCCCATAACTGTCCCCATGTAGTTTGTTAGTGCGTATAGGCCAGTAGCCAGACTCAGATCAAATACCCAGATCTCGTTAAGCGTGTTATTTAGAAGTAACCACGAACGCCGACCAGGGCCAGGCCCACCTCTCTCCTAGGTGGTCTCCGCCTGCCTGTCGCTCCGCCTCAAAGTAACAGTCGGGGACCGTCGGGAACCTAGGCCCACCACTACCTGGGTGGAACCACTTGCCCCTTCAGGCCCCAACATCGGAATCACTTGCAGGTACTCAACGAGTCGACCCGACTTTAGTCACAACATGTATAGTAAGTATATATAGTATCAACCCGTGATCAACACCCGAGTGATCACGGCCCGATAGTATAGCATGGCAGACTGACAAGAATGTAGGGCCACTGATGATAATCTAGCATCCTATACTAAGCATTTAGGATTGAAGGTAAGGTACCAACAGTTGTAGCAACAATGACAGGCTATGCATCAGAATAGGATTAACAGAAAACAGTAACATGCTACACTACTCTAATGCAAGCAGTATAGAGGAGAGTATGCGATATATGGTGATTAAGGGGGGCTTGCCTGGTTGCTCTGGCAAGGAGGGGTCATCTACGATGTAGTCGAACACACGGACATCGGCAGCGGCCTCGGAGTCTACCGGAAAGGAGTAACGGAGGGGGAACACAATAAATAAAGATCAATCATATGTAACACAAAGCAAGACGCGGCAATACGTTGTGCTAGAGGTGACCTAACGTAGGGATAGGCGATACCGGCGAAGGGGGGAAACATCCGGGAAAGTATTCCTGGTGTTTCGCGTTTTCGGGCAGATGAACCGGAGGGGAAAGTTGTGTGTTCACTATGCTAGGGATGTGTGGCGGACGAACGGGCTACGTATCCGGATTCGTCTCGTCGTTCTGAGCAACTTTCATGTATAAAACTTTTTCATCCGAGTTATGGTTCATTTTATATTAATTTTCTATGTTTTAATAGTATTTTGGAATTCTTTTAATTCGAAAATAAAATAGAAATTAGTTTTGTCACCTAGTGCTATTCTAGCCACAGTGTATTGCAGGTGGGGGTCAGGGTCAAATTCAACGGTTGACCAGTCAGGGTTTACTGGTCAACAGGGTCAAAGCGGGGCCCATATGTCATTGACTCGGCATTTTTAGAGTTAAATAAATAGTCGATTAACTAAAGGGGCCCACATGTTTTATCTTTTTTTTTGAGTCGACCCACACACGTTCTATCAATTAGGCTAACAAGAGGGGGTTTAGGCCTAACTAAATTAGGCCTCCCTAATTAACTTGGGCCAGAGCCCATGTGGTAGCGAACGGCGGCCTCATGCTGGCTGGAACGCGCGTGCGTACAGGGCGCCGCCGGCTGAAGCCAGCCGTGCCAGCAGCCTGCAGCAGCGCAGCAGCAGCGGGAGTGCACGCACGCACGTGCGGGCTGGGCGCGCGGTGTGAGCGCAGCCTCGACGCGGTGGGACGCGGTCAGGAGCAGGTGGCGCGTGGGGAAGTACGGCGGGGCGAGCGACGCACAGAGCGGCAGAGGCAGGCGCAGGTCGGGCGCAGTGGGGACAGGCAGATGCCGCGTGAGGTGATGTAAGCGGGCGCGACTGAAGTGGCAGCAAGCAGCAAGGCAGAACAGCAATAGCATCAAAAGCAACGCAAGAGCAGCAGGAGCGCGTACGCGGACACTGAGCTGCGTCCATGGCGGCCGAAGCACGGGGATGACGATACGACCACAAATCAAGGGGGTAGTAGGGGGAATGGAGGAGGAGCTCACCGGTAAGTTATAGGGGAGCTCAAGATGGTCGGGGAGGCCCGGTGGTGGAGATCAATGGCGGGGACGCGCGCCGACCGTGGCGGGAAGAAGAAGGGATGGCGAGGTTACGCGATTCCCTAGCTTGGGTTGGCCCCCAGGACGGATGAAGGAGAGGGTGGCGGTCCTCCTGGACGTGTTCCCGTGCGCCAGGGAGCACGGTGGCTATGGTGACGACGACGACCGTGACGAGCAGCGGACGGGCGGTGACCACTTGGATGAGAGCGAGCGAGGGAGGGGAAAGTGAGGGTTAGGGTTTCGTTAGGGGGGTCGCGGGGTCTTCTTATCCATCTCCAAGGTACTCCAGATGATCGACACGGCAACAATCAGCGGCGTGGACGGCGTGCGTGCGTGTACAGCACCATGGCCTCCTCTGCACTGTACAGAGGTGAGAGAAAAAGCCTTTGTGGACTGGGCCAAAACACTATAGCTACATAGAGCCTACCCGCACAGGAGCTTGTTGGTTTTTTTTATTTTTTTTTCCTTTTACTTATTTTCCTATTCTGTTTTCTTTTAGACTCTAACTTATTTTCTATTTTAAAAAGATAAAAGTAGTTCCTAATTTAGTATAACTATATATACTACTGCCATATTAACTATGGCACCCAAATAAAATAGTTTAGTATTTTACTAAACATAACAGGCATTTATTTAATTGTTTAAGATGTTGTTTTATTTATTTTAGTGTATTTAAATAATTTATAAAAATGTGGTGTCACCATCACAATCATCTAGAATTTATTTGCTACATTTCGAACACTTTAGATTTAACATTTGAAAACTTTTATTGTCTCACTTGATTTTGAATTTGAATTCGGAACGAGATTTGAATCATCGTGAAACTAACAACAGTATCGTGGTGTTGTGGCATCATTAGTAGATGGTTACTATAGCCTAACTATCCGGGCGTCACAATTCTCCTCCACTACAAGAAATCTCGTCCCGAGATTTAGGAGCTGGTGTAAGGGTGAAGGGATTTGGTTACGAATTTCTAACGGGTCTTCTCGGTCTTGGTTGCTCTTCTCAAAGTGGTCGATCCATTATGTTGATGTATTCATTTCTCTACTTCAGGTCATCATGATGTAGTATGCATCCTTTTTTCGAGATATTCATCGTACTTACGGAAAGGATAAGGGGTAACTTCGACAGGACGGACCTCTACAAGGTTGCTTATCTGGTAGATAATATTGGGGAAGGTGGCGGAAAGTAACCCTCGAATTGAAAGTTAAGAAACTATCAAGGGCAAAGTAAGAAGGTGCAAAATAGAAGTTTCAAGCGCATAGGCAATTATTTGATGATTGTAAAAGGGCCTGAAAAGGGGTATAGAGCAGCGGGAATAAGTATTGTGCCTAATACCAGATTAGATCATCTCTAGGAAGGTGACATGTGGATGCATACGGAGTCAAGCGCGAGGAATAACCTTGGAAACCGGGGTTACAAGAGAGTCAGGTTTCGATCCTGTGGAACTGTGGGTTATGGGCCCACCATGTGGTTCAAAAGTAGGAAGGACGCCGACATATTGCACGGTCATGGTAGCAAGGCATGGTAGAGGATAGCCTGTCAGTTATGTTGGCAACAACGTTGGCACCAAGAGCGAGGGACGAAGAGAACCATTTTCTTGCTCGTTGAACGAGGCAGACCAATAGGGAAAGTTCTCGTCCATCGGGGGTTACCAGGATGTCGTCAGCAATTGTAACAGGGTCACACTGACAGAGTTGTAAACCGAGGTGTTTACAAAGGCAGGAGAATATTACAGCTTAGAACATATTGATCACCAGTAAGGCTAAACAAAACAATGGAAAGGAAAAGGTGATCATCAGATTAAATAAAACAATGGAAAGGAAAAGGTGTTTTAAACACATAATTCAGGGCTATATCCTTCCCAAGGACAAGCAGAGCATGGTATCCGTGGCAGGATATCATGTAGAAAACCCTTTAGGTAAGGTGAGAGAAATTTCATGATATTAACCATTCAATAGTGTTTGGATAATTGAGCAGGAAACATTTAGCATTGGGCTTCAAATGTTCTTGTTGAAAAATGGAGTACCACAAACAACCTTCGAGATATCATTGACATGGTCATTGGGTAAAGATCAGACTTTGGATACACAAAGGATCCATCAGGAACAACTTATAGAATAAGTCTTACAACTTCCTCATGGAAGAATGGATAACCTTGCCAAAAAGGAAGAACTATAACAATAGGTTCCCCGGCTAGGTGCCCTAGGCATGACATCACCTTAACAGGCTATATAAAGACCAATGTTATGACTCTTGGAAGATGCTCCAACCATCATATCTGAGTGAGATTCAGATCCGATTGGTGTCAGGATACATCAGACTCAGGATGTCTGAGAAGAAAAGGTGAAACACAAATTGACGAGATGACATTATAAGATTTTCGGGAAATGAACTATGGAAGCATGTCTCGAATCATGAGTTCATCAATAACCCAAGGAGAGGATGAGGGGTGGCTGATGGACTTAGTGTCAATCCATCGAGATTTTCAAGAGATGGATCTCCTCAATTATGTGAACAAGGATATAACATTTGTCAAATCAAATGATATAATGGTGTGCTAAAGGAGAGCATACACAATTGAACATTGATTGAAAAGGTGCACCCGAAATATGGGCTGGGTCACACGATCAATGTTAGAATGGTGAATAAATGAACAAAAGAAGTAGAATGAAACTATCGACCATTCACGTAAAATCAATAGGGTTGCTAGAAGTTATGAATTTACACATCACAGACCATTTGTTGGTATTCCGGTTAGAAACAACACGGAGACTAAGAAAAGAATGGTGATGGTAATAAGTATCACTTGTATCAAAAATTCTTAAGAGGTGGTGAAATTCTCACTACATTGATGACATAAGAGATGGTAATGTTCCAAGGTAAGGAAGAACAAAGGCTGAATAGCAAGGATCTCAAGGTATAGCACAAAAACACGAACAAGTTTGTGTTGGAGGGAAGGCAATAAAGTGGCCGATGATAACACAAATTATCGAGGGCAAGGATGGTATTTCTCATCACGAATTTGATTGATATCCTGGCAGAGCTCTTAAGGTTGATGATAATCACGACACATTTGTCGAGAGATTTCATGAAGATGTAATCAATCGGCGATGACATCAAATCAAAGGAATGATGAAGCGAAAGGTTATTGGAACCATGGGTACAGCACAAACTTGAAATCAAGTTTGCTGTTCGAGGATAATTGATATGACGAGGAAGATCGACGAATGATTTGCTCATCATCGAAATTTGTGCTCCGGGAAAAAGGACCAGGTAGCACAGTTAAAATTTAGCACGATAAAGATATAGACGATCAGGCTAGGAGTGACGTGATGGAGTATTAAACTCATAGGCAACGAAAATCACTTAGAGTTGATGAATCGGATTTCAGACTCGATCCACTATCAGTGTCCCTGAGTGTCTAACAACTTAGAACCAAGGGAAAAATTGAAATCGGTGAGAAATAATAGTTGAGGAAGAACTCATAAGAAGTTATGTAGTTCCGTGATATTCTCGAGATACCATAGGGAAATACTCGAAGGTAGAGCAGAATCGAGGTTGGGCAGGCATATTGATCTGCAGAAGACAAGTGTTTTAACTTGTCTAAGAAATGGGATCAAAGAAAAACAATCATGGTCGGAACCACGGTTGCAAAGGACCAAGCATAGATACAACATGAACTTATAATAGGGAGATTATTATTATCACAAGAATCTTCCATGATAAGTTCCACATTGGGTCCATGGGCATGAACACAAAGTTCAAGGTCGACTCCCACTTCTGCAATGCATAACCTTTCATTCACTTCTCTTTTTTCCAAAAAAGTTGTAATGTTGAAATTTTATTTGGTGAAGCAACAGAAGAGTATGACTCGCCAAAACTTTCGGGTTCATACAGTTTGGGGAAGGCATAGGTTCAACCCATCGGGGCATCTTAGGAGCATATACCATAAATTTCAAGAATAAATAACATGAGCTCGATAGTAGATCATGCTTGAGAAAGCAAAGGATACAATTTACCAAAGGCATTATGTATCCGAGGAAAGGCTCACAAGGTTATTCAATATGAAGGACACTGTCAGATAAAATCCGACAAAGGGTCTGGTGGTCCACAAGGGATGTGATGTGAGCATCGGCACTCAACCAGAGGAAGCAAGACTACAAGGAGATCAGACTATAGAAACAACTGACTAACTCAAGGCTCAAATGCAAAGGAATTGCGAATTCCAAGACAAGGGACTAGAAGCAACGCTCTGATTAGGGATGGATAAGTTGAATAGCCTTAGGGGTACAATCGATGGCAATTTGATTGGCCGAGATCCAACACCTGTTAAAATGATGTCTGAGCCGGAAGGATGAAGTCTAGGATCTGGTTGAGGATTGTGAGAATTCACAACTTATTGAATCAATGATCTCAAAATGATAGTGACAAAGTATGCCAATAAGATTACTATACTAGGATTAACCACAATGCAAGCAAGCAAGAATATCAAGAGCAATAGGCTGTTGAGGATTTTCGGGGATCGAATGGTATTTCGAAGACTTTTGTGAAATACATGAATCAACTGGGGATGAGCGGATACTCGATAAGTGCGAGAAATTATCCGTAAGAGTATGTCTGCGGCAAAGAGCTGCAAAGCGGTGGGCACAAAGGATTCTTGAATTATCGAAGAAATTTTTAGGGTATCAAGTAATAACAGGGGCAACTAGGAACAAAGGTAAGAATGACAAGTGTAAGCAGTTATCCATAAGGATTTATCGATGGTCGGGAATAGCGAAAGTGGTGGGCACAAGGTCTCAAGAGAATAACGGAGAGTATCTTCGGAATCTTCTGGTGAAGCAGGCCATCATCTGGAATGGAGGGGCTCTTGTTGGGGAACGTAGCAGAAATTCAAAATTTTCCTACGTGTCACCAAGATCTATCTATGGAGAGACCAGCAACGAGGGGAAGGAGAGTGCATCTACATACCCTTGTAGATCGCTAAGCGGAAGCGTTCAAGAGAATGGGGTTGAAGGAGTCGTACTCATCGTGATCCAAATCACCGGAGATCCTAGTGCCGAACGGACGGCACCTCCGCGTTCAACACACGTACAGCCTGATGACGTCTCCCATGCCTTGATCCAGCAAGGAGAGAGGGAGAGGTTGAGGAAGACTCCATCCAGCAGCAGCACAACGGCGTGGTGGTGGTGGAGGAGCGTGGCAATCCTGCAGGGCTTCGCCAAGCACCGCGGGAGAGGAGGAGGGAGAGAAGCAGGGTTGCGCCAACAAGAGGAGATATCAAATCGCGTCTGTTGGGCAGCCCCTAGGCCGAGTATATATAGGGGAAGGGGAGGGGCTGCGCCCCCTTTAGGGTTTCCACTCCTAGGGGTGGCGCCCAGCCTAGATCCCATCTAAGGGAGGCGGCCAAGGGGGAGGGAAGAGGGAGGCGCACCAGGATGGGCCTTAGGGCCCATCTGCCCTAGGGTTTGCCCCCTTCTCCTCTCCCTTGCGCCTTGGGCCCTTGTGGGGGGGGGGGGGCGCACCAGCCCACTTGGGGCTGGTCCCCTTCCACAGTTGGCCCATGAAGCCCTCCGGGGCTGGTGGCCCCACTTGGTGGACCCCCGGGACCCTCCCGGTGGTCCCGGTACGTTACCGATAAAACCCGAAACCTTTCCGGTGACCAAAACAGGACTTCCCATATATGAATCTTTACCTCCGGACCATTCCGGAACTCCTCGTGACGTCCAGGATCTCATCCGGGACTCCGAACAACATTCGGTAACCACATACAAACTTCCTTTATAACCCTAGCGTCATCGAACCTTAAGTGTGTAGACCCTACGGGTTCGGGAGACATGCAGACATGACCGAGACGTTCTCCGGTCAATAACCAACAGCGGGATATGGATACCCATGTTGGCTCCCACATGTTCCACGATGATCTCATCGGATGAACCACGATGTCAAGGACTTAATCAATCCCGTATACAATTCCCTTTGTCTAGCGGTACGATACTTGCCCGAGATTCGTTCGTCGGTATCCCGATACCTTGTTCAATCTCGTTACCGGCAAGTCTCTTTACTCGTTCCGTAACACATCATCCTGTGATCAAATCCTTGATCACATTGTGCACATTATGATGATGTCCTACCGAGTGGGCCTAGAGATACCTCTCTGTCACATGGAGTGACAAATCCCAGTCTCGATTCGTGCCAACCCAACAGACACTTTCGGAGATACCTGTAGTGTACCTTTATAGCCACCCAGTTACATTGTGACGTTTGGCACACCCAATGTATTCCTACGGTATCCGGGAGTTGCACAATCTCATGGTCTAAGGAAATGATACTTGACATTAGAAAAGCTTTAGCATACGAACTACACGATCTTTGTGCTAGGCTTAGGATTGGGTCTTGTCCATCACATGATTCTCCTAATGATGTGATCCCGTTATCAACGACATCCAATGTCCATGGTCAGGAAACTGTAACCATCTATTGATCAACGAGCTAGTCAACTAGAGGCTTACTAGGGACATGGTGTTGTCTATGTGTCCACACATGTATCTGTGTTTCCTATCAATACAATTATAGCATGGATAATAAACGATTATCATGAACAAGGAAATATAATAATAACTTATTTATTATTGCCTCTAGGGCATATTTCCAACAGTCTCCCACTTGCACTAGAGTCAATAATCTAGTTCACATCGTCATGTGATTAACACTCATAGGTCATATCGCCATGTGACCAACATCCAAAGAGTTTACTAGTGTCACTAAACTAGTTCACATCATCATGTGATTAAGACTCAATGAGTTCTAGGTTTGATCATGTTATGCCTGTGAAAGAGGTTTTAGTCAACGGGTCTGCAACATTCAGATCCGTATGTACTTCGCAAATCTCTATGTCATCTCCTAGATGCAGCTACCACGTTCTATTTGGAGCTATTCCAAACAAATGTTCTACTTGGAGCTATTCCAAATCGTTGCTCCATTATACGTATCCGGTATCTCTACTCAGAGCTATCCGGATAGGTGTTAAGCTTGCATCAACGTAACTCTTTACATCGAACTCTTTATCACCTCCATAACCGAGAAACATATCCTTATTCCTCTAAGGATAATTTTGACTGCTATCTAGTGATCTACTCCTAGATCATCTTCGTACCCTCTAGCCAGACATGTGGCAAGGCACACATCAGGTGTGGTACACAGCATAGCATACTATGGAGCCTATGTCTAAGCATAGGGGACGACCTTCGTCCTTTCTCTCTGTTCTGCCGTGGTCGAGCTTTAAGTCTTAACTTCATACCTTACAACTCAGGCAAGAAATCCTTCTTTGACTGATCCATATTGAACACCTTCAAGATCATGTCAAGGTATGTGCTCATTTGAAAGTACCATTAAGCGTTTTGATCTATCCTTATAGATCTTGATCCTCAATGTTCAAGTAGCTTAATCCAGGCTTTCCATTGAAAAACACTTTTCAAATAACTCTGCATGCGTTCCAGAAATTCTACATCATTTCTGATCAACAACATTTATTCATCAGAAATTCTATAGTGCTCCCACTCACTTCTTTGGAAATACAAGTTTCTCATAAACTTTGTATACACCAAAATCTTTGATCATCTCATCAAAGCATACATTCCAACTCCGAGATGCTTACTCCAGTCCTTAGAAGGATAGCTGGAGCTTTACACACTTGTTAGCATCTTTCAGGATTGACAAAACCTTCCGGTTGTATCACATACAACCTTTCCTCAAGAAAATCGTCGAGGAAACAATGTTTTGACATCCTATCTGCAAGATTTCATAAATAATGCAGTAATCGCTAATATAATTCCAACATACTCTTAGCATCGCTACGAGTGAGAAAGTCTCATCGTAGTCAACTCCTTGAACTTGTCGGAAAACATCTTAACGACAAATCGAGCTTTCTTAATGGTGACATTTACCATCATTGTCCGTCTTCCTTTTAAAACCCATATGTACCTAACAGCCTTACGACCATCAAGTAGTTCTTCCAAAGTCTACACTTTGTTTTCATATATGGATCCTCTCTCGGATTATATGGCCTCGAGCCATTTATCGGAATCAAGGCCACCATCGCTTCTCCACAACTCGTAGGTTCATTATTGTCTAGCAACATGACTTCCAAGACAGGATTACTATACCACTCTGAAGCAGTACGCATCCTTGTCACCCTACGAAGTACAGTAGTGACTTGATCTGAAGTTTCATGATCACTATCATAAGCTTCTACATCAATTGGTGTAGGTGCCACAGGAACAACTTCCTGTGCCCTGCTACACACCAGTTGTAGTGACGGTTCAATAACCTCATCAAGTCTCCACCATCCTCCCACTCAATTCTCGAGACAAACCTTTCCTCGAGAAAGGACCCGATTCTAGAAACAATCCCTTATTGCTTTCGAATCTGAGACAGGAGGTCTACCCAACTGATTTTCGGTGTCCTATGAAGATGCATTTATCCGCTTTGGGTTCGAACTTATCAGCCTGAAACTTTTTCACATAAGCGTCGCAGCCCCAAACTTTTAAGAAATGACAGCTTAGGTTTCTCTAAACCATAGTTCATTCGGTGTCATCTCATCGAAATCACGTGGTGCCCTCTTTAAAGTGAATGTGGTTGTCTCTAATTCCTAACCCATAAACTATCGTGGTAATTCGATAAGAGACATCATGGTATACATCATATCTAATAGGGTGCAGTTATGATGTTCGGACACACCATCACACTATGGTGTTCTAGGCTGTATTAGTTGTGAAACAATTTCCACAATGTCTTAATTCTGTGCCAAACTCGTAGTTCAGATATTCATCTCTATGATCATATCATAGATGTTTTATCCTCTTGTCACGACGATCTTCAACTTAATTCTGAAATTACTTGAACCATTCAATAATTCAGACTTGTGTTTCATCAAGTAAATATACTCAACATCTACTCAAATCATCTGTGAAGTAAGAACATAACGATATCCACTACACGCCTCAGCACTCATTGGACTGCACACATCAAAATGTATTACTTCCAACAAGTTGCTTTTTAGTTCCATTTTACTGAAAACGAGGCTTTTAGTCATCTTGCCCATGTGGTATGATTTGCATGTCTCAAGTGATTCAAAATCAAGTGAGTCCAAACGGTCCATCTATATAGAGTTTCTTCATGCATATCTACCAACAAACATGGTTCACATGTCTCAATCCTTTCAAAAATGAGTGAGTCCAGAGATCCATCAACATGGAGCTTCTTCATGCGTTTTATACCGATACGACTTAAGTGGCAGTGCCACAAGTAGGTGGTACTATCATTACTATCCTATATCTTTTGGCATGAACATGTGTATCACTACGATCAAGATTCAATAAACCATTCATTTTAGGTGCAAGACCATTGAAGGTATTATTCAAATAAACAGAGTAACCATTATTCTCCTTAAATGAATAACCGTATCGCGATAGACATAATCCAATCATGTCTATGCTCAACGCAGACACCAAATAACAATTATTTAGGTTTAACACCAATCTCGATGGTAGAAGGAGCGTACGATATTTGATCATATCAACATTGGAACCACTTCCAACACATATCGTCAGCTCACTTTTAGCTAGTCTCCGTTTATTCCGTAGCTTTTTATTTCGAGTTACTAACACTTAGCAACCGAACCGGTATCTAATACCCTGGTGCTACTGGGAGTACTAGTAAAGTACACATCAACACAATGCATATCCAATATACTTCTATCGACCTTGCCAGCCTTCTCATCTACCAATTATCGAGGGTAATTCTGCTCCAGTGGCTGTTCCTCTTATTACAGAAGCACTTAGTCTCGGGTTTGGGTTCAACCTCGGGTTTCTTCACTAGAGCAGCAGCTGAATTACCGTTTCATGAAGTATCCCTTCTTGCCCTTGCCCCTCTTGAAACTAGTGGTTTCACTAACCATCAACAATTGATGCTCCTTCTTGATCTCTACTTTCGCGGTGTCAAACATCATGAATGTTTCAAGGATCATCATATATGTCCCTGATATATTATAGTTCATCACGAAGCTCTTGCAGCTTGGTGGTAATGACTTCAGAGAACTATCACTATTTCATCTAGAAGATCAACTCCAACTTGATTCAAGCGATTGTTGTACTCAGACAATCTGAGCACAAGCTCAACAATTGAGCTTTTCTCCCTTAGTTTGTAGGCTAAGAAAATCGTCGGAGGTCTTATACCTCTTGACGTGGGCACGAGCCTGAAATCTCAATTTCAGCCCTCAAAACATCTCATATGTTTCGCGACGTTTCAAAACGTCTTTGGTGCCTCAACTCTAAACCATTTAACTGAACTATCACGTAGTTATCAAAATGTGTATGTCAGATGTTCGCAACATCCATAGACGACGTTCCAGGTTCAGCACACTGAGCGGTGCATTAAGGACATAAGCCTTCTATGAAGCAATGAGGACAATCCTCAGTTTACGGACCTAGTCCGCATAGTTGCTACTATGAACTTTCAACTAAATTTTCTCTAGGAACATATCTAAACAGTAGAACTGAAGCGCGAGCTACGACATAATTTGCGAAGACCTTTTGACTACGTTCAGGATAATTAAGTTCATCTTATGAACTCCCACTCAGATAGACATCCCTCTAGTCATCTAAGTGATTACATGATCCGAGTCAACTAGGCCGTGTCCGATCATCACGTGAGACGGACAAGTCAACATTGGTGAACATCTTCATGTTGATCGTATCTTCTATACGACTCATGCTCGACCTTTCGGTCTTCTGTGTTCTGAGGCCATGTCTGTACACATGCTAGGCTCGTCAAGTCAACCTAAGTGTTTCGCGTGTGTAAATCTGTCTTACACCTGTTGTATGTGAACGTTAGAATCTATCACACCCGATCATCATGTGGTGCTTCGAAACAACGAACTGTCGCAACGGTGCACAGTTAGGGGGAACACTTTCTTGAAATTTTAATGAGGGATCATCTTATTTTCTACCGTCGTTCTAAGTAAACAAGATGTATAAACATGATAAACATCACATGCAATCAAATAGTGACATGATATGGCCAATATCATATTGCTCCTTTTGATCTCCATCTTCGGGGCTCTATGATCATCTTGTCACCGGCATGACACCATGATCTCCATCATCATGATCTCTATCATCATGTCTTCATGAAGTTGTCTCGCCAACGATTACTTCTAGTACTACAGCTAACGGTTAGCAATAAAGTAAAGTAATTACATGACGTTTATGTTGACACACAGGTCATAAATAAATTAAGACAACTCCTATGGCTCCTGCCAGTTGTCATACTCATCGACATGCAAGTCGTGATTCCTATTACAAGAACATGATCAATCTCATACATCACATATATCATTCATCACATCCTTTTGGCCATATCACATCACATAGCATACCCTGCAAAAACAAGTTAGACGTCCTCTAATTGTTGTTTGCATGTTTTACGTGGCTGCTATGGGTTTCTAGCAAGAACGTTTCTTACCTACGTAAAACCACAACGTGATATGCCAATTGCTATTTACCCTTCATAAGGACCCTTTTCATCGAATCCGTTCCGACTAAAGTGGGAGAGACAGACACCCGCCAGCCACCTTATGCAACTAGTGCATGTCAGTCGGTGGAACCGGTCTCACGTAAGCGTACATGTAAGGTTGGTCCAGGCCGCTTCATCCCACGATGCCGTCAAAACAAGATTGGACTAGTGACGGTAAGCATATTGAACAATATCAACGCCCACAACTACTTTGTATTCTACTCGTGCATAGAATCTACGCAATAGACCTGGCTCATGATGCCACTGTTGGGGAACGTAGCAGAAATTCAAAATTTTCCTACGTGTCACCAAGATCTATCTATGGAGAGACTAGCAACGAGGGGAAGGAGAGTGCATCTACATACCCTTGTAGATCGCTAAGCGGAAGCATTCAAGAGAACGGGGTTGAAGGAGTCGTACTCATCGTGATCCAAATCACCGGAGATCCTAGTGCCGAACGGACGGCACCTCCGCGTTCAACACACGTACAGCCCGATGACGTCTCCCATGCCTTGATCCAGCAAGGAGAGAGGGAGAGGTTGAGGAAGACTCCATCCAGCAGCAGCACAACGGCGTGGTGGTGATGGAGGAGCGTGGCAATCCTGCAGGGCTTCGCCAAGCACCGCGGGAGAGGAGGAGGGAGAGAAGCAGGGCTGCGCCAACAAGAGGAGAGATCAAATCGCGTCTATTGGGCAGCCCCTAGGACAAGTATATATAGGGGAAGGGGAGGGGCTGCGCCCCCTTTAGGGTTTCCACCCCTAGGGGTGGCGGCCAGCCTAGATCCCATCTAAGGGAGGCGGCCAAGGGGGAGGGGAGAGGGAGGCGCACCAGGATGGGCCTTAGGGCCCATCTGCCCTAGGGTTTGCCCCCTTCTCCTCTCCCTTGCGCCTTGGGCCCTTGTGGGGGGGGCGCACCAGCCCACTTGGGGCTGGTACCCTTCCACACTTGGCCCATGAAGCCCTCCGGGGCTGGTGGCCCCACTTGGTGGACCCTCGGGACCCTCCCGGTGGTCCCGGTACGTTACCGATAAAACCCGAAACCTTTTCGGTGACCAAAACAGGACTTCCCATATATAAATCTTTACCTCCGGACCATTCCGGAACTCCTCGTGACGTCCGTGATCTCATACGGGACTCCGAACAACATTCGGTAACCACATACAAACTTCCTTTATAACCCTAGCGTCATCGAACCTTAAGTGTGTAGACCCTACGGGTTCGGGAGACATGCAGACATGACCGAGACGTTCTCCGGTCAATAACCAACAGCGGGATCTGGATACCCATGTTGGCTCCCACATGTTCCACGATGATCTCATCGGATGAACCACGATGTCAAGGACTTAATCAATCCCGTATACAATTCCCTTTGTCTAGCGGTACGATACTTGCCCGAGATTCGATCGTCGGTATCCCGATACCTTGTTCAATCTCGTTACCGGCAAGTCTCTTTACTCGTTCCGTAACACATCATCCTGTGATCAAATCCTTGATCACATTGTGCACATTATGATGATGTCCTACCGAGTGGGCCCAGAGATACCTCTCCGTCACATGGAGTGACAAATCCTAGTCTCGATTCGTGCCAACCCAACAGACACTTTCGGATATACCTGTAGTGTACCTTTATAGCCACCCAGTTACGTTGTGACGTTTGGCACACCCAAAGTATTCCTATGGTATCCGGGAGTTGCACAATCTCATGGTCTAAGGAAATGATACTTGACATTAGAAAAGCTTTAGCATACGAACTACACGATCTTTGTGCTAGGCTTAGGATTGGGTCTTGTCCATCACATGATTCTCCTAATGATGTGATCCCGTTATCAACGACATCCAATGTCCATGGTCAGGAAACCGTAGCCATCTATTAATCAACGAGCTAGTCAACTAGAGGCTTACTAGGGGCATGGTGTTGTCTATGTATCCACAGATGTATCTGTGTTTCCTATCAATACAATTATAGCATGGATAATAAACGATTATCTTGAACAGGGAAATATAATAATAACTTATTTATTATTGCCACTAGGGCATATTTCCAACAGCTCTCTAGCAGGAAGTGGTTACGAGATCCAAGAGTTAGAATTAGTAAAATCACTTAACCCGAATAGAAGAGAGATCAGAGTCCCAGAGTATAGACGAGGAATAAAAGATCTTAATACCACCATAATGGCGACGTGGGCCCGTAAGACACACATCCATGTCAGTAAAAGTTTTGCAATGTCTAGACTCGACTTCGGCCAAGGAGTGTGGAAGGGGGATTCCTACAGGCAGTCAGCTCTGATACCAACTTGTGACGCCCCCGATTTGACCGTACACTAATCATACATGCAAATGTGTACGACCAAGATTAGGGACTCACGTGAAGATATCACAACACAACTCTACAAATAAAATGAGTCATACGAGCATCATATTACAAGCCAGGGGCCTCGAGGGCTCGAATACAAGAGCTCGATCATAGACGAGTTAGAGGAAGCAACAATATCTGAGTACAGACATAAGTTAAACAAGTTTGCCTTAAGAAGGCTAGCACAAACTGGGATACAGATTGAAAGAGGTGCAGGCCTCCTGCGTGGGATCCTCCTAAACTACTCCTGGTCATCGTCAACGGGCTGCACGTAGTAGTAGGCACCTCCCGAGTAGTAGTAGTCGACATCGACAGTGGCGTCTGGCTCCTGGACTCCACCGTCTGGTCGCAGCAATCGGGTATAGAAAAAGGGGAAAAGAGGGAGCAAAGAAACCATGAGTACTCATCCAAAGTACTCGCAAGCAAGGAGCTACACTACATATGTATGCATTGGTATCAAATGGAATAAGGGCATCATGTGTGGACTGAACTGCAGAATGCCGGAATAAGAGGGGGATAGCTAGTCCTATTGAAGACAACGCTCCTAGCCACCTCCATCTTGCAGCGTGTAGAAGAGAGCAGAAGGTAAGTTCACCAAGTAGCATCGTGTAGCATAAACCTACCCAGCAATCCTCTCCTCGTCACCCTGTTAGAGAGCGATCACCGGGTTGTATCTGGCACTTGGAAGGGTGTGTTTTATTAAGTAACCGGTTCTAGTTGTCATAAGGTCAAGGTACAACTCCAAGTCGTCTTGTTACCAAAGATCACGACTATTTGAATAGATTAACTTCCCTGCAGGGGTGCACCACATTTCCCAACACGCTCGATCCCCTTTGTTAGGATACACTTTCCTGGGTCCTGCCCGGCCTCGGAAGATCAACACGTCGCAGCCCTACTTAAGCACAACAGAGAGGTCAGCACGTCGGTCTAAATCCTATGGCGCAGGGGTCTGGGCCAATCGCCCATTGGACAGCTGCATGTTGCATGCGCGGCCGGAAGCAGACCTAGCCCCCTTAATACAAGCGCGAGCTTACGGTACAATGTGGCGCGCGCCACTCAGTCGCTGACGTCCCGAAGACTTCGGCTGATACCACGATGTCGAGTTCCCATAACTGTCCCCGCGTAGTTGGTTAGTGCGTATAGGCCAGTAGCCAGACTCAGATCAAATACCCAGATCTCATTAAGCGTGTTATTTAGAAGTAACCGTGAACGGCGACCAGGGCCAGGCCCACCTCTCTCCTAGGTGGTCTCCGCCTGCCTGTCGCTCCGCCTCAAAGTAACAGTCGGGGGCCGTCGGGAACCTAGGCCCACCACCACTACCTGGGTTGAACCACTTGCCCCTTCAGCTCCCAACATCGGAATCACTTGCGGGTACTCAACGAGCCGACCCGACTTTAGTCACAACATGTATAGTATGTATATATAGTATAAACCCATGATCAACACCCGAGTGATCACGGCCCAATAGTATAGCATGGCAGACTGACAAGAATGTAGGGCCACTGATGATAATCTAGCATCCTATACTAAGCATTTAGGATTGCAGGTAAGGTATCAACAGTTGTAGCAACAATGACAGGCTATGCATCAGCATAGGATTAACGGAAAATAGTAACATGCTACACTACTCTAATGCAAAAAATATAGAGGAGATTAGGCGATATCTGGTGATCAGGGGGGGCTTGCCTAGTTGCTCTGGCAAGGAGGGGTCATCTTCGATGTAGTCAAACACACGGACATCGGTAGCGGCCTCGGAGTCTACCAGAAAGGAGTAATGGAGGGGGAACACAATAAATAACAGATCAATCATATGTAACACAAAGCAAGACGCAGCAATACATTGTGCTAGGGGTGACCTAACGTAGGGATAGGCGATACCGGCAAAGGGGGGAAACATCCGGGAAAGTATTCTCGGTGTTTCGCGTTTTCGGGCAGATGAACCGGAGGGGAAAAGTTGCGTGTTCACTATGCTAGGGATGTGTGGCGGACGAACGGGCTACGTATCCGGATTCGTCTCGTCGTTCTTGGCAACTTTCATGAATAAAACTTTTTCATCCGAGTTACACATTTTGGAATTCTTTTAATTCAAAAATAAAATAGAAATTAGTTTTCTCACCTAGTGCTATTCTAGCCATAGTGTATGACAGGTGGGGGTCAGGGTCAAATTCAACGGTTGACCAGTCAGGGTTTACTGGTCAACAGGGTCAAAGCGGGGCCCATATGTCATTGACTCGTCATTTTTAGAGTTAAATAAATAGTTGATTAACCGAAGGGGCCCACATGTTTTATCTTTTTTTGAGTCGACCCACACACGTTCTATCAATTAAGCTAACAAGAGGGGGTTTAGGCCTAACTTAATTAGGCCTCCCTAATTAACTTGGGCCAGAGCCCATGTGGTAGCGAACGGCGGCCTCACGCTGGCTCAAACGCGTGTGCGTACAGGGCGCCGCCGGCTGAAGCCAGCCAAGACAACAGCCTGCAGCAGCATAGCACCAGCGGGAGTGCACGCATACACGCGCGGGCTGGGCGCGCGGTGTGAGCACAGTGTAACGCCCCGAGACCGATGTGCCAGGTGTCCTCCAGTTATTCACTTTTGTTGCCTTGTCATTGCTTGCGTGTCATGCATTGCATATCATGTCATCACGTGCATTTCATTTGCATACATGTTCGTCTCATGCATCCGAGCTTTTTCCAAATTGTAAATTTTGCAATCCGGCGCTCCTATGTCACCCGATGTCCCTTTCTACCTCTTTTCGTGTGCGGGTGTTAAACGTTTTTGGATTGGACCAAGACTTGTCATGCGGCCTTGGTTTACTACCGGTAGACCGCCTGTCAAGTTTCGTGCCATTTGGACTTCGTTTGATACTCCAACGGTTAACCGAGGGACCGAAAAGGCCTCGTGTGTGTTGCAGCCCAACACCCTTCCAATTTGGCCCAAAACCCTCCTAATCCTCCTCCATCATCTCGCTCGTTCTATCACGATCGCGTGGCCGAAAACCGCACTCCATTTGGAGCCTCCTAGCTCCTTCTATCTATAAAAAGGACTCCCCTCTGAAATTTCGGGCAAAATCCACCCTAGCCCTAGCATCTTCCTCCTCCCGCCGCCGGACGCGTCCGGATCGGACCGGACACGTCCGCCCGCCGCCTCCAGCCTATCCGCGTCCGCCAACTGTCCCGCCGTCTTCCCACCGCCGACGCGGCCCGCGGAGCCTATCCGGGGCCCGCGCGGGCCCATCTCGCCGCCGCCTCCCCGCGGGAGCCCGCGCCCGCTCCCGTGTCTCCCTCGTCGCGCCGCCTCCCTCGCCGGCGTTGACTGCTTTGCCGCCCCGCCGCCTTTTGCTTCACCGCCGCTGCCAGGTGCTTCGCCGCCCTGCCGCCGGAAGTCCCGCCGCCGCCGCCATGTGCCTCGCCCCGCCTCCGCCAAAACGCCATGGGCCGCCCCCGCCGCCGCTCGTCGCGGATCCGGTCGGGCCGGACCGGATCTGGCAACCTCGAGCCCCACCGCAGTCTCTCCTCGTGCTCCGGCGCTAACTCCAGCAAAGATCCGGCCCGTCTCAATTTCCGTGCGGGATGAACCCTAGATCTGGAGGTGATATTTTCCACTAAGTCCCAGATCCTGTTGATTATTTTGCCATCTTCATCATGTCGTAACTCTCTCATCGTAGACCCAATTTGAGCGGGTAGCATATCAAAATGTTTGCCTTAGAGAGTACATCATTTCATCTCATTACATCATTTTCATTTGAGCTCATCTTGATGCCCGAAATGCTGTTGGAAGAGGGCTATGTGATAAAATTGTCAGATCTGTTTCATCAAATAGATATTTGTCATTTTTGCCATGATTAATGAGTGCATGATATGCTCCTGAGTTCTACATGAGTTTTGTTATATGCCATGCCATCTTTACAGAGGTGCTTACCATGTATTTTTCTGACATGTGTGGTGACTAGCACAAGCTTGCAAAGTAGCGTAATCGGTAATGCTGATTTTAGGGACTTAGAATTTCTGTAAGTCCTTGTCCTGATTTAGTCGGTATGCCATATGTTCATGTTGTTTCCTAGTGATCTGTGCCTCTTTTGAGGATGATCAGTAAGGATGCTTTGTTAACATTGTGGTGCTCTATCCATCCATGTCTTTGTTTGAATTTATGGAGCACCCTAGCTTGAGTCAATCGAGCTCTACTTTTGCTATATCGTGAATCCTGGCAGACTGTTGACATGTTTAGTGATTTTGCCGAGGATGTTGCTATTGATCCATGCATGCTATGTTGTTGTTATTGCCATGTCTAGCTTCTATGCCATGTATTCTTGATGGGTGTATGCTTAGTTTGTCATGCCATGCTCTGTAGTGAGTGCATCGAGCTCGTAAACATGCCTACTCATTAACTGTTTTGCATGTTCCAGTTTTTCACAGTCTGAATCTGTTTATGTTTTTGCCATGTTCACATGCTTGCAATTGTATTTTCTGATCCCTTTTGGCTCAAGGTCACTAAGGGACTTTTGTTAAGCGCTTTGAGTAGCTTCATGTCATGCCTTGCTTTGCCATGTTAAGTTCCTGTAGAATATATTTTTCATGCTCTAAAGTGTGCTACCTGATGTTAAATTCCAGACTTGTGTTAATTTCACTAAGTCTGAAACCTGTTATCATTTGCACTTTTGCCATGCTTGTTTGAACCTGTTAATGAGTGATTTAGCCGTAGCTCAGTGTTCATCTTTTGTCAAGCATCATGACTGGATCCATTCCATGCCTTTTGTTGCTATGTTTGAGTGTTGTAGCATATTTATCTTGATGCATTTAGTTGGTCACTTGCTGATTATAACAGATCGGTGCCATATTTGTTTTGCTTGCCATTTCCAAACCGTGCATCCGATTCCGGTGATCTTTATATCGATTTCAACCAAAATCACCTCACCTTTCCAGTGGCACTCTTGGATTCCTAGGTTGAGGCCAGGTTCATTCATTCCCTTGCAAATCATGCATATGCATCGCATACCGCATCCCGCATATCATACCATGTTCATGTGTTGGTTGTTTACTATGTTGTGTGCTTCTTTCCGGTGTTGCTTCTTCGGGTTGGTTTCGATATCGTCTCATTTCTGAGGACCCATTCGTCTATGTCCGTTTGTCTTCTTCATGGACTCGTTCTTCTTCCTTGCGGGATTTCAGGCAAGATTACCATACCCTCGAAATCACTTCTATCTTTGCTTGCTAGTTGCTCGCTCTTTTGCTATGCCTATGCTGCGATACCTACCACTTGCTTATCATGCCTCCCATATTGTGAACCAAGCCTCTAACCCACATTGTCCTAGCAAACCGTTTTTGGCTATGTTACGGCTTTGCTCAGCCCCTCTTATAGCGTTGGTAGTTGTAGGTGAAGATAGGAGTTTTGTTCCTTGTTGGAACATGGATATTTTGTTGGGATATCACAATATCTCTTATTTAATTAATGCATATATATACTTGGTAAAGGGTGGAAGGCTCGGCCTTATGCCTGGTGTTTTGTTCCACTCTTCCCGCCCTAGTTTCCATCATATCGGTGTTATGGTCCCGGATTTTGCGTTATTTACGTGGTTGGGTCATAATGGGAACCCCTTAACAGTTCGCCTTGAATAAAACTCCTCCAGCAATTCCCAACATTGGTTTTACCATTCGCCACCTAGCCTTTTCTTTTCCCTTGGGAGTCGCGCTCTTGAGGGTCATCTTTATTTAAACCCCCCAAGGCCAGTGCTCCTCTGAGTGTTGGTCCGAACTGGGCAGCCTGCGGGGCCACCTCGGGGAAACTCGAGGGTTGGTTTTACTCGTAGCTTGACCTATTTGAGTGTGCCCTGAGAACGAGATATGTGCAGCTCCTATTGGGATTTGTCGGCACATTCGGGCAGTGTTGCTAGACTTGTTTTACCATCGTCGAGGATGTCTTGTAACCTGGATGCCGAGCCTGATCGGATTGTCTTGGGAGAAGGAATATCCTTCCTCGACTGTGAGAGCTTGTGATGGGCTAAGTTGGGACACCCCTGCAGGGATTTGAACTTTCGAAAGCCATGCCCGCGGTTATGGGCAGATGGGAATTTGTTAATGTCCGGTTGTAGAAAACCTGAAGTTGACCTTAATTAAAATGCATCAACCGCATGTGTAACCGTGATGGTCTCTTTCTGGCGGAGTCCAGGAAGTGAACACGGTGTTGGAGTAATGTTTGACGTAGGTTGTTCTAGGATCACTTCTTGATCATAGTTTCTCGATCGTGCTTTGCCTTCTCTTCTCGCTCTCATTTGCGTATGTTTGGCCACCATATATGCTAGTCGCTTGCTGCAGCTCCACATCATACCTTACCTTACCCATAAGCTTAAATAGTCTTGATCGCGAGGGTGTGAGATTGATGAGTCTCTGTGACTCACAAATACTTCCAAAACCAGTTTGCAGGTGCCGATGATACCGTGTAGATGACGCAACCAAGCTCAAGGAGGAGCTCGATGAAGATCTTGTTCTTTGTGTTGTTCCGTTTCCAGTTGATCAGTAGTGGAGCCCAGTTGGGACGATCGGGGATCTGTGTAGCATTTGGGGTAGTCTTCTTTTATTTTGGTTCCGTAGTCGGACCTTGATTGTATGTGGTTGATGTAATGCTTTATTCATGTATTGTGTGAAGTGGCGATTGTAAGCCAACTATGTATCTCTTTCCCTTATGTATTACATGGGTTGTGTGAAGATTACCTCACTTGCGCCATTGCTTTTAATGCGGTTATGCCTCTAAGTCGTGCTTCGACACGTGGGGGATATAGCCGCATCGAGGGCGTTACAAGTTGGTAATCAGAGCCTTCCCCGACCTTAGGAGCCCCCCTGCTTGATCGAATAGCTGGCGTTGTTGAGTCTAGAAAAATGTTTTGAGTCATTTAGGATTATATATATTGGAGAGTTAGGACTTCTTTTTACTCCCCAGTCCCTTCATTGCTCTGGTCAGGCATCCTGACGTAGAGTTTTGACTCTTCTCTTCTCAAATTTCACTAAAAAAATTTAGGATCATGCGGGTATCTTAGAATCGTTCCGATCGATTTGTGACGAGAACATTGTTCTTGGTGCCTCCTGTCATTTAGGGGTTGTGGCAGTGTCCCGGGGAGTTGAGCTCCGAGGTGTTGTCGTCACAATTTTATCGTTGCAGTTCTGGAATACCTGAGATTAGTTTTGCCAACATCGAAAATCTCTTTTATGCAGTTGTTAGTGAGATAACCTCGACGCCACCTAGTACTGGGGCGGGAGTTCGGGAGTATTGCCATAACTCGTATAACGGATGCTTTTCGAAGGTTGAGGTAGACGATTTCTGAAGGTTTCTTGGTTATGTGTTGAAGGATGGAGACAGCTGGATGTAGGATTTGCTAGTTTGGGTGAGATATTATGCTTCCCCTGTATCCCCAACACCTGATTGCATAATCGGAAAATTTCGGGAGTTTATAAGTGGGAATTCAAGTAGCTCTTAGGTTTTTCTTTCCGACGGATATATGATATGAAATTGGGGTTCGACGTCTAGTGGTCTGCCTATTCACGGTTGGTTTTACAGTGGTATCGTTGTGTCTTAAAGAGTCCTTGGCTATGCCGACTCGGGGATGCTTCGTATGTCATGTGCACTGCCTTGTACATGATGGTGTTGTACGATCGAGCCCGTGTAGGCCCCACCACGAAAACTTCGGACGAAATCTCTATCATATGTTTGTTCTGGCTTATTCTGCAAGCTAATCTTTTGTTTTGCTTTGAGTTGTGGTATTCGAGTTGCTTCGAAGTCAAATGTTGATTCCGTACCTTTTCCTAAGCGGTGTTCTCATACCCCGATGTGAACATTAATCCTTTTAGATCATCGAGATTGTGATGTCAATCCTTTTTAACCGGTGTGTCTCTCTTCAAGTGGACCCGATCACTTCAACATTTGCAAGATCATTTATCAGTTCTTTTCAACGGTGTTCGCTTCATCCGTTTTCCAAGTTGTCTTTATTTTTCCCGCCCACCCACCCCATTTTTCTTCAAGGATTCAGATTTCTTAATCAAGTATCCATCTTATTGATGCGAGGCCTCTTCATTCCTTTTCCGTCAATGTTCTTATCCGGTGATTCTCATGAAGATTTTAACGGAACCTCAAGGTCATCACCCTTAATGCTTTTCTTCTCCGGTGGATTCAATTCAAGCTTTTGGTGTTGATCATATCTTTTCCTCGTTTCAGAAGTTTTATCATACCGGTGCACCTCATAATCATCCACTCCTCGCTATTCATTTGTTCCGGAGTGCTCAAGATATCTCGAAGATTTGTGTTTCCACTCTGCATTCGTTCAAGATATTTCGAGGTTGTTATCTCATTCAAGTCATTTAATTCAACCGGTGCAACCTCTCTTTTAAATCATTTCAACAGTGTATCTTTTGAGTGGGCCCTAACCCACAGGTCTTTTCCCATGATCTTACCTGACTCTTCTATTTTTGCGGAGCTATCCAAATTTCTTTTCGAAGTGTGACGTAAGAATGATTCTTCATCAGTCATATGTATTTCTCCAAGATTGGCCAAATTCTTTCATCATTGGCTCAACCTTTTCTATTTTCATTCCGGAGGGCATCAACATTCATGGTGGTGTTTCTCGTCATCATTCTCGAATTTTGAAGACCAAAGAAGAGTTTCTCTTTAATCTTGCGCCATTCTCTTCAAAGATTCGTGATTCCAGCTTGTTGCCATCCTCTCATAATTGTATTTGTTTGTGAGAATTCTTTTCACCCATCCAGAGTAATTCAGAGTATTTTCAGTTTGATTCTCCGAAGGCCATCATTTCGGGATTATTCATTCTAGCTTTCATCTCTCATCCTCCTAATTTTACCGGTGAATCGATCAAATATCCTCTAATCAGTGCATGATCTCTTCGTTCTCTCATATATAAATTCTCTCAAGCATCTTCACTCATTTGCTAATTCTTTCCGGTGTTTTCTTTATCTTCTCTTTGTTCATTTTTTAATTCTTACGGTGGTTTGATCAAGATTCTTCTTCTTTCATTATCATATCCATTCTTTCATTCTTTCAAATCCTACCGGTGGATCATTGAAGGCCTCTTCAAGTTTGCGCAATATCTATCTTAATCCTTTCTAAGAGAATAAGTAGTGTGCCAAATCCATTGTTTGTCATCAATTTAATTGGTGAAGGAGAAGCATAATGTAATTCTTATTCTTGTTTCATTGAGTGAACTCAATTCCTTATCTCGGAGCCTCATCAAAATTCTCGGTTTCACTTGTTTCATCTTTTCTTTTCCGGAGTTCCAAGCTCTCTCAATTATTTCATGACGGAGATCCATCTAAATCTTTTCAAGGTTTCACCTCGTGTTTTCAACTTCTTTTTCTTTTCGTTATCCTTTTCTTACCGGAGTTCTTCATGGAGGCTCTACATGATGGTTCATAAAGGATTTAATTCCTTCTCAAAGTTTTTCATCGAGATTCTTTTCTAAGGAGCTCAAGTTTTCTTCATCTTGCAATCCGGAGTGCAATTCTTTCATGCATATCTTTTGAGGTGGTGTTATGTCATTCTTGATAATTTCCCTTCGTGCTTCGTGTTTCATAAGTTATCAAGATGAGGTATTTTAAATCCACCAATCTCGACATTGGAGTTACCTTGGGTATATTTCACCTCAAGTCTTCTCTAAGGATTGTTGCTATTATGGTGCTTATAATTAACCCAAGTTCTTTTATCCTTTCGGTGAATAAGTTTATCATCTCCTTCTTGATATCAAGTCAATATATTGTTCCGTTAGTGGCAGAATTTCACCTCATAGTTTTGAGAAGTTTTTTTTTTCATAAGCCCACTACCATCTTACTCTTTTCGTTGTTGGTTTTCCAACAATTCCGTTCGACCCTTCTCCTAAAAGATGCCTTGTCAAGCTCTTTTGTGACAGAACTTGGCATTTTCTTCTCCATTCTTTTCTCTCAATTACCTATCTTCTATTCTTTCGTTCCGGAGGCATTATGATGTTGCTCTCTTCAACCCATCTTTTCGTTTTGTCAGGATCATGTTCTTTTCTTGGTTTATCCATTTAATCGGAGTGTTGTGTCCTTTTTCATCGAGCTCTTTTCGCCTTATCAAGTCTTGCATCCCTTCTCAACCGGAGTGCTGTTCGAATTTGTTCTTCATTGTTCCTCTTTCTTAACGGAGTGCTTTCAACTTCGTTCATCTCCACTGTATTCTTTTCTCAATATGGCTTAACCTTTGCAAGGTTCTTTGGTCTCACTCGTTTGTCAAAGAAGCAACTTAGTTTTACCTCTTCTCTTTCTCTTCCGTTTCCCTCCGGTGCCATTCTAGATCTCGGGACGAGATCCTCTCGTAGTGGTGGAGTGTTGTAACGCCCCGAGACCGATGTGCCAGGTGTCCTCCAGTTATTCGCTTTTGTTGCCTTGTCATTTCTTGTGTGTCATGCGTTGCATATCATGTCATCACGTGCATTTCATTTGCATACATGTTCGTCTCATGCATCCGAGCTTTTTCCCCGTTGTCCGTTTTGCAATCTGGCACTCCTATGTCACCCGGTGTCCCTTTCTACCTCTTTTCGTGTGCGGGTGTTAAACGTTTTCGGATTGGACCGAGACTTGTCATGCGGCCTTGGTTTACTACCGGTAGACCGCCTGTCAAGTTTCGTGCCATTTGGACTTCGTTTGATACTCCAACGGTTAACCGAGGGACCGAAAAGGCCTTGTGTGTGTTTCAGCCCAACACCCTTCCAATTTGGCCCAAAACCCTCCTAAACCTCCTCCATCATCTCGGTCGTTCGATCACGATCGCGTGGCCGAAAACCACACTCCATTTGGAGCCTCCTAGCTCCTTCTATGTATAAAAAGGACTCCCCCTCCGAAATTTCGGGCAAAATCGACCCTAACCCTAGCATCTTCCTCCTCCCGCCGCCAGACGCGTCCGGATCGGACCGGACACGTCCGCCCGCGGCCTCCAGCCTATCTGCGTCCGCCACCTGTCCCGCCATCGTCCCGCCGCTGCCGCGGGCCGCGGAGCGCATCCAGGGCCCGCGCGGGCCCATCTCGCCGCCGCCTCCCCGCGGGAGCCCGCGCCCGCTCCCGCGTCTCCCTCGTCGCGCCGCCTCCCTCGCCGGCGTTGACTGCTTCACCACCCCGCCACCTTGTGCTTCGCCGCTGCCGCGATGTGCCTCGCCCTGCCTCTGTAGAAACGCCATGGGCCGCCCCCGCCGCCGCTCGTCGCGGATCTGGTCGGGCCGGACCAGATCCGGCGACCTCGAGCCCCGCCACCGTCTCTCCTCGCACTCCAACGCTAACTCCGGCGAAGATCCGGCCTGCCTCAATTTCCGCGCTGGATGAACCCTAGATCTGGAGGTAATATTTTCCACTAAGTCCCAGATCCTGTTGATTATTTGGCCATCTTCATCATGTCGCAACTCTCTCATCGTAGACCTGATTTGAGCGGGTAGCATATCAAAATGTTCTCCTGAGAGAGTACACCATTTCATCTCATTGCATCATTTTCATTTGAGCTCATCTTGATGCCCGAAATGCTGTTGAAAGAGGGCTATGTGATAAAATTGTCAGATCTGTTTCATCAAATAGATATTTGTCATTTTTGCCATGATTAATGAGTGCATGATATGCTCCAGAGTTCTACATGAGTTTTGTTATATGCCATGCCATCTTTACAGAGGTGCTTACCATGTATTTTTGTGACATGTGTGGTGACTAGCACAAGCTTGCAAAGTAGCGTAATCGGTAATGCTGATTTCAGGGACTTAGAATTTCTCTAAGTTCTTGTCCTGATTTAGTCGGTATGCCATATGTTCATGTTGTTTCCTAGTGATCCGTGCCTCTTTTGAGGATGATCAGTAAGGATGTTTTGTTAACATTGTGGTGCGCTATCCATCAATGTCTTTTTTTGCATTTATGGAGCAACCTAGCTTGAGTCAATCGAGCTCTACTTTTGTTATATCGTGAATCCTGGCAGATTGTTGACATGTTTAGTGATTTTGCCGAGGATGTTGCTATTGATCCGTGCATGCTATGTTGTTGTTCTTGCCATGTATAGCTTCTATGGAATGTATTCTCGATGGGTGTATGCTTAGTTTGTCATGCCATGCTCTGTAGTGAGTGCATCGAGCTCGTAAACATGCCTACTCGTTAACTGTTTTGCATGCTCCAGTTTTTCACTAAGTCTGAATCTGTTTATGTTTTTGCCAAGTTCACATGCTTGCAATTATATTTTCTGATCCCTTTTGGCTCAAGGTCACTAAGGGACTTTTGGTAAGTGCTTTGAGTAGCTTCATGTCATGCCTTGCTTTGCCAAGTGAACTTCCTGTAGCATATAGTTTTCATGCTCTAAAGTGTGCTACCTGATGTTAAATTCCAGACTTGTGTTAATTTCACTATGTCTGAAACCTGTTATCGTTTGCACTTTTGATATGCTTGTTTGAACCTGTTAATGAGTGATTTAGCCGTAGCTCAGTGTTCATCTTTTGTCAAGCATCATGAGTGAATCCCTGCCATGCCTTTTGTTGCTATGTTTGAGTGCTGTAGCATATTTATCTTGATGCATTTAGTTGGTCACTTGTTGATTATCGCAGACCGGTGCCATATTTATTTTGCTTGCCATTTCCAATCCGTGCATCCAATTCCAGTGATCTTTATATCGATTTCAACCGAAATCACCTCACCTTTCCAGTGGCACTCTTGGATTCCCAGGTTGAGGCCAGGTTCATTCATTCCCTTGCAAATCATGCATATGCATCGCATACCGCATCCCGCATATCATACCATGTTCATGTGTTGGTTGTTTACTATGTTGTGTGCTTCTTTCCGGTGTTGCTTCTTCGGGTTGGTTCCAATAACGTCGCGTTTGTGAGGACCCGTTCGTCTACGTCCGTTTGTCTTCTTCATGGACTCGTTTTTCTTCCTTGCGGGATTTCAGGCATGATGTCCATACCCTCGAAATCACTTCTATCTTTGCTTGCTAGTTGCTCTCTCTTTTGCTATGCCTATGCTGTGATACCTACCACTTTCTTATCATGCCTCCCATATTGTGAACCAAGCCTCTAACCCACCTCGTCCTAGCAAACCGTTGTTTGGCTATGTTACCGCTTTGCTCAGCCCCTCTTATAGCGTTGGTAGTTGCAGGTGAAGATTGGAGTTTTGTTCCTTGTTGGAACATGGATATTTTGTTGGGATATCACAATATCTCTTATTTAATTAATGCATCTATATACTTGGTAAAGGGTGGAAGGCTCGGCCTTATGCCTGGTGTTTTGTTCCACTCTTGCCGCCCTACTTTCCGTCATATCGGTGTTATGTTCCCGGATTTTGCGTTCCTTACGCGGTTGGGTTATAATGGGAACCCCTTGACAGTTCGCCTTGAATAAAACTCCTCCAGCAATACCCAACATTGGTTTTACCATTCGCCACCTAGCCTTTTCTTTTCCCTTGGGAGTCGCGCTCCTGAGGGTCATCTTTATTTAAACCCCCTGGGCCAGTGCTCCTCTGAGTGTTGGTCCAAACTGGGCAGCCTGTGGGGCCTCCTCGGGGAAACTCGAGGGTTGGTTTTACTCGTAGCTTGACCTATCTGAGTGTGCCCTGAGAATGAGATATGTGCAGCTCCTATCGGGATTTGTCGGCACATTCGGGCGGTGTTGCTGGACTTGTTTTACCATTGTCGAGGATGTCTTGTAACCTCGATGCCGAGCCTGATCGGATTATCTTGGGAGAAGGAATATCCTTCGTCGAGCGTGAGAGCTTGTGATGGGCTAAGTTGGGACACCCCTGTAGGGATTTGAACTTTCGAAAGGCGTGCCCGCGGATATGGGTAGATGGGAATTTTTTAATGTCCGACTGTAGAAAACCTGAAGTTGACCTTAATTAAAATGCATCAACCGCGTGTGTAACCGTGATGGTCTCTTTTCGGCGGAGTCCGGGAAGTGAACACGATGTTGGAGTAATGTTTGACGTAGGTTGTTCTAGGATCACTTCTTGATCATAGTTTCTCGATCGTGCTTTGCCTTCTCTTCTCGCTCTCATTTGCGTTTGTTTAGCCACCATATATGGTAGTCGCTTGCTGCAGCTCCACATCATACCTTACCTTACCCATAAGCATAAATAGTCTTGATCGCGAGGGTGTGAGATTGCTGAGTCCCCATGACTCACAGATACTTCCAAAACCAGTTTGCAGGTGCCGATGATACCGTGCAGATGATGCAACCAAGCTCAAGGAGGAGCTCGATGAAGATCTTCTTCTTTGTGTTGTTCCGTTTCCAGTTGATCAGTAGTGGAGCCCAGTTGGGACGATCGGGGATCTGTGTAGCATTTGGGGTAGTATTGTTTTATTTTGGTTCCATAGTCGGACCTTGATTGTATCTAGTTGATGTAATGCTTTATTCATGTATTGTGTGAAATGGCGATTGTAAGCCAACTATGTATCTCTTTCCCTTATGTATTACATGGGTTGTGTGAAGATTACCTCACTTGCGACATGGCTTTCAATGTGGTTATGCCTCTAAGTCGTGCTTCAACATGTGGGAGATATAGCCGCATCAAGGGTGTTACACGCAGCCTCGGTGCGATGGGACGCGGTCAGTAGCAGGTGGCGCGCGGGGAAGTACGGCGGGGCGAGCGACGCACGGAGCGACAGAGGCAGGCACAGGCCAGGCGCAGCGGGGACAGGCAGATGTCGCGCGAGGTGATGTAAGCGGGCGCGGCTAAAGTGGCAGCAAGCAGCAAGGCAGAACAGCAACAACATCAGAAGCAACGCAAGAGCAGCAGGAGCGCGTACGCGGACACTGAGCTGCGTCCATGGCGGCTGAAGCACGGGGACGACGATACGACCACAAATCAAGGGGGTAGTAGGGGGAATGGAGGAGGAGCTCACCGAGAAATTGTAGGCGAGCTCAAGATGGTCGGGGAAGCCCGGTGGTGGAGATCAATGGCGGGGACGCGCGCCGACCGTGGCGGGAAGAAGAAGCGATGGCAAGGTTACGCGATTCCCTAGCTTGGGTTGGCCCCTGGGGCGGACGAAGGAGAGGGTGGCGGTCCTCCTGGACGTGTTCCCGTGCGCCGGGAGCACGGTGGTTGTGGTGACGATGACGACCGTGACGAGCGGCGGACGGGCGGTGACCACTTGGATGAGAGCGAGGGAGGGAGGGGAAAGTGAGGGTTAGGGTTTCGTCAGAGGGGTCGCGGGGTCTTCTTATCCATCTCCAAGGTACTCCATATGATCGACACGGCGACAATCAGCGGCGTGGATAGCGTGCGTGCGTGCACAACACCATGGCCTCCTCTGCACTGTACAGAGGTGGCAGGAAAAGCCTTTGTGGGCTGGGCCAAAACACTATAGCTACATAGAGCCCACCCGCACAGGAGCTTGTTGGTTTTTTTTGTTTTTTTCCTTTTTCTTATTTTCCTATTCTGTTTTCTTTTAGTCTCTAATTTATTTTCTATTTTAAAAAGATAAAAGTAGTTCCTAATTTAGTATAACTATATATACTACTGCCATATTAACTATGGTACCCAAATAAAATAGTTTAGTATTTTACTAAACATAAAAGGCATTTATTTAATTGTTTAAGATGTTGTTTTATTTATTTTAGTGTATTTAAATAATTTATAAAAATGTGGTTTCACCATCATAATCATCTAGAATTTATTTGCTACATTTCGAACACTTTAGATTTAAGATTTGAAAACTTTTATTGTCTGACTTGATTTTGAATTTGAATTCGGAATGAGATTTGAATCATCGTGAAACTAACAACAGTAATCATGGTGATGTGGCATCATTACTAGATGGTTACTATAGTTTAACTACCCGAGCGTCACATTTATTGCTGTAATGCGGGGTGTAATGAAGCCCCTGGCGCAGTAATACGTACTATGGTATACGTGTGCAAAAGTAATATATATACAAAGGTGAGGAAACAGGAAAATTAAGTAATAAGTTGATGCCACCATTTATTCACCATTGTGATGTAATTAGTACGTCGAGGCGTACTTTGTGCAAGTAATGTGATAAGCGAGTAAAGCTATTTAACATGCCGCAAACAAGGGCGAGCTACGTGCGGGTATGTAAAAAAGATATGGCAATCGTTTAATAGAGACCACCTGGGGATTCCCTTGTATGCTAGAGCTCCTTGCCTCCTTGGTGTGTTCTGTAAGCGGGTCATCCGCATAGACCTCGAAAAGAGAAAAAAATCTGTAATAAAAAGAAAAAATAAAGGCGTGTGAGTCCCAGGGTCGGTCAAGCCGCACTGTGGGTCGTGAGCGAGTTATGCCTCCGTCAGGGCCCATGGGGTTTTGAGTGCGTAGTTATGTACGCGCGGTACCGATGTCATTTCCTCATCGGGGCTAGGATGGAGGCCGAATTTACTAATTCAGCTCTTGACGAATCGAGCTGCCCTGTTGCAGTGTAGTCCGGACCTTCTTATCGATCTCCAGGGGCTCGGCAGCCGGATTATGGTGCCGCTTGAGAAGGCCGCTCTATACTTCTGCTGCTAGGGCTGCGGTATGCTCCTCTGTATGGAGGGAACGTTCCATGTTTCTATTTACTGTAATGACACCGCGTGGACCGGGTATCTTGAGCTTGAGATAAGCATAATGTGGCACCGCGTTGAATCTAGCAAATGCGGTTCATCTGAGCAGTGCGTGGTAGCCGCTGCGGAAGGGGACGATATCAAAGATTAGCTCTTCGCTTCGGAAGTTATCCGGGGAACCGAAGACCACCTCCAGCATGATCGAGCCCGTACAACGGGCCTCTACGCCCGGTATAACTCCTTTAAAGGTAGTTGTCGTGGGCTTGATTCGTGAGGGATTAATGCCCATTTTTGCGTACTGTATCCTGATAGAGCATGTTGAGGCTGCTACCACTGTCCATTAGGACTCGTGTCATGTGAAATTCGTCGAGGATTGGGTCGTGTACCAATGCGGCCGAACCGCCATGACGGATGCTAGTTGGATGATCATGATGATCAAAGGTGATCGGGAATGACGATCATGGGTTGAATTTTGGGGCGACTGGCTCTACCGCATAAACGTCCCTGAGTGCGCTCTTGCGCTCCCTTTTGGGGATGTGTGTAGCATATATCATGTTCACCGTTTTGACTTGAGGCGGGAATTTCTTCTGCCTCCCAGTGTTCGGCTTTTGGGTTTCCTCGTAATCATCATCGCTTTGCGATTCCCCTTCCTTGTTTCTGCTATTTACCTTGCTGGCTTGCTTAAAAACTCGGCAATCTCTGTTAGTATGGTTGGCCGGTTTGTCTGGGGTGCCATGTATCTAGCACGGACGATCGAGTATGCCGTCCAAGCTGGATGGTACTCCGCCATACCTTTTATAGGGCTTCTTTCGCACGCCGAACTTGGAGCCGCTGAATTCGGCGTGAACTGTAGTGTCATCGGTGTTATCGCCATTGCATCGGTGTTTGTGTCTGTTGCGCCGGAGCTTGCTGGTGCTGTTTTTGGCCTCGGAGGGGCCTGCTTTGTTGGCTGTGTTTGTACTGCGATCTAGCCAACTATCCTCTCTCGCGCAAAAGCGGGTCATAAGTGCCGTGAGGGCTGCCATGGACCTTGGCTTTTCTTGGCCGAGGTGGCGGGCTAGCCATTCGTCACGGATGCCGTGTTTAAAGGCCCCTAGGGCTTCGGCATCCGGACAGTCAAAAATCTGGTTCTTTTTGGTTAGGAACCTAGTCCAGAATTTTCTGGCTAATTCTCCAGGTTGTTGAACTATGTGGCTTAGGTCATCGACATCGGGTGGCCGGACATATGTACCTTGGAAGTTGTCAAGGAAGGCTTCTTCCAAGTCCTCCCAGCTGCCGATGGAATTTTCAGGCAGGTTGTTCAGCCATTATTAAGTTGGTCCTTTGAGCTTTAATGGCAGGTATTTGATAGCGTGCAGGTCATCTCCTCGGGCCATGTGAATGTGGAGAATAAAATCTTCGATCCACACTGCTGGATCGGTTCTTCTGTCGTATGATTCAATATTGACGGGCTTGAACCCCTCGGGGAATTCGTGATCCAACACCTCATCTGTGAAGCAGAGAGGGTGTGCGATGCCTCTATAGCGGGCCGTGTCACGGCGCACCTCCGATGAAGTCCGTTTGTGGTTATCGGCCCGGGTGTAGTTAAGTTTGTCACGTCCGAGTAGGTGGTTGTCATCCCGAGTGGGGAAGCGTCCTCGCGATCCGTAAATTGATCTGGTGTGTCCTGCCCTATTGTCCATGTTTTTGTGAGGTGGTGGGTCCGCTTGTTGTTCGGCTTAAGTTGTCGTTTTATCCCGACCACGGGGTGGTCGGTCTGCCGCACTATCCCGACCGCATGGTGGTCGTTCCGCATTACGCGAGGGAAGTATGTGATTTGGTGCCTCCTCATCGAACTGAGGTAGCAGTCTGCGCTTTGGGTAACTCTTGGCTGGGCACTTGAGGCCATTTTCTTCGGATGCCAAGACATCTGTCCATCTGTCAATGAGTAGGTCTTGATCAACTTGGAGCTGCTGCTTTTTCTTTACGTTTCTTGTAGTAGGTATTAGCTGGCGCTTGAAGCGCTCCTTCTCTAGGGGTGCCTCAGGCACGATGAAATCCTCGCTGCTGAGGCTCTCCTCATCCTCGAAGGGTGGATGATAACTATCGTCATCTGGGTCGCTCGGCATGTCTTGTTTATCGGGGTTAGCTTACTCATTGTCTTGTTCCTCCTGTTTGGATGCTGTTCCAACAGGGTCGTCGTTGTTTTCAGCGTCGTCCGGAGAGCTATTTTCTCCGGTGCTAGTGTTGACATCTTTTGAGCAGCGTGGCTTAGAGCGGCGTTTAGGGCGCCAGCGCTTGGACTGTGTCTCAAAAGGTTTATTCACATCTGGGTTTTCTTTGTCATCGCCGCTAGATTCTTTAGGTGTATCAACCATGTACACATCGTATGAAGAGGTGGCCGTCCAACGTCCTATGAATTGCGGGTCTTGGCCTTGCTCCTTATCAGCATTGTCGTCTATACCATCGATGTCTTTAGAGTCATAATCCAGCACGTCGGTTAAGTCCTCGACGTAGCTATGAAGTGGGTGGCAGGTGGGAAGCAAAATTCTCCGTCATCAGCCCCTAGTTCGAGCCGGACATAGTTCGGCTGCGAGTCTCCCGTGAATGACATGTTCTTTAAAGAGTTTAGCACATTGCCCAAAGGTGAGTGCTGAAAAACGTCTGCAGCACTGAATTCGAAGATCGATAACGATCAAGCTCGGCGTCTGCAAGCGTACATGGTCCGGAACTTATAGCCGGAGACGAGTCCGGGGTTCCATTGGCGCAAATATTGCATGGTGTCGAGTCTGCGTGCGGCTCTAGCGCCGCGGACTCTGTGGCCTCGAATGGCATGATCTGCTCTGGTTCTAAGGCCATTGCAGCAATAGGAGCCATCTCCTGAATCTGGTCCGATCCCAGATTAAAGTCATGTTCATCAGGGCGAGGGGGAGCGATCGCTGCGGTCTCAAATCCATTGAAGATCAAGTCTCCACGGATATCCGTGACGTAGTTCAAGCTTCCAAATCTGACCTGGTGGCCAGGGCGTAGCTATCAATCTGCTCCAGATGGCCAAGCGAGTTGGCCCGCAGTATGAAGCCGCCGAATACGAAAATCTGTCCGGGGAGGAAGGTTTCTCCTTGGATAACGTCACTATAGACGATCGGAAGGGCCATTGAACCTCTTGTTGACGGCATAGTGGAACTCTCAAGGAAAGCACCAATGTCGGTGTCAAAACTGGCGGATCTCGGGTAGGGGTCCCAAACTGTGCGTCTAGGATCGATGGTAACAGGAGACGGGAGACACGATGTTTACGCAGGTTCGGGCCCTCTCTATGGAGGAAATACCCTACGTCCTACTTGATTGATCTTAATGAATATGAGTGTTACAAGAATTGATCTACCACGGGATCGTAATGGCTAAATCCTAGAAGCCTAGCCTGTATGACTATGGTACTGAATATATCCTTTCCGGACTAACCCCTCTAGTTTATATAGACACCAGGGGAATCTAGGGTTACATAGAGTCGGTTACATAAGAAGGACTCTTCATAGTCGGTCACCAAGCTTGCCTTCCATGCCAAGGAGAGTCCAATCCGGACACAAGTATAGTCTTCGGCCTTCATGTCTTCTCAGCCCATCAGTCCGGCCCATGGATAACAGGTCGGACGCCCGAGGACCCCATAGTATAGGACTCCCTCAGCCCCCTCTGGTACTTATTGGCTCCGATATTCCTCATATAATCCATAAAAAATCTCCGTAAAGTTTCAGCTTGTTTGGTGTTGTGTAGAATAGGTCCGGATTTCAGGTCCGGATTTCTAGCTGCCGGAATTCTCCCTCTTTGTGTGTACCTTGCGTATTGTGAGAGAAAAGGCCTTATAATTACTCCAAAAAGCATTATTATGCATAAAAACATAATAAATAACAATAGGAAAACATGATGCAAAATGGATGTATCAACTCCCCCAAGCTTAGACCTCGCTTGTCCTCAGGCGAAAACCGAAACCGAAAAACATGTCCACATGCTTAGAGCGAGAGGTGTCGATAAAAACAAAATACGGACATAGAAGCATCATGTAAATTATTATAACATCAACAAACTCTAACGTAACACTTTTATCATAGAACTTTTATCATAGTCTTCTCATGAATAAGTAACAATTCATCACTCTATCAAAGTATAAAGCATAAACTCTATTAGACACCAACAAACTATGTTCTTAGTCAACTTTGCAACTAGAATTCATCATCTTTTCAGGAATGGTCACATATCGGAGCCTTTAGGAAAGTCCACATACTCAACCATCATATAGTCTTCTATGATTGCTAACACTCACCGCATACACATGAGCAAACCGTTTCAACCAGACACATAGAAAGATAGGGGCTTATAGTTTCGCCTACCAACATATTCACCTCAAGGGTGATGCCAACAATAATAACTTATGCCACCCATATTCAACTACATATGTGCCTAGATATTTCCGCACCACATGATGCTTGCCAAAGGAGAAAAATAAAAAGGAATAAAAGTAAATACATAAAAGTAAAAGATAGGCCCTTCGTAGAGGGAAGCAGAGGTTGCCATTGTTGGGGAACATAGTAATTTCAAAAAATTTCCTACGCACACGCAAGATCATGGTGATGCATAGCAACGAGGGGAGAGTGTGATCTACGTACCCTTGTAGATCGACAACGGAAGCGTTTGGTTGATGTAGTCGTACGTCTTCATGGCCCGACCGATCAAGCACCAAAACTACGGCACCTCCGAGTTTTAGCACACGTTCAGCTCGATGACGATCCCCGGACTCCGATCCAGCAAAGTGTCGGGGAAGAGTTCCGTCAGCACGACGGTGTGGTGACGATCTTGATGTACTACTGTCGCAGGGCTTCGCCTAAGCACCGCTACAATATTATCGAGGACTATGGTGGCAGGGGGCGCCGCACACGGCTAAGAATAAGATCACGTGGATCAACTTGTGTGTCTCTGGGGTTCCCTTCCTCCATATATAAAGGATCAAGGGGGGTCCGGCCGGCCTAGGAGAGGCGCGCCAGGAGGAGTCCTACTCCCTCTGGGAGTAGGATTCCCCCCCCCCCCCAATCCTAGTTGGAATAGGATTCGCGGAGGGGGGAAAAGAGAGAGGGGGGTCGGCCCCCTCTCCTTGTCATATTAGGACTAGGGGAGGGGAGGGGCGCGCGGCCCATCTTGGGCTGCCCCTTCTCTTTTCCACTAAAGCCCACTGAGGCCCATATAGCTCCCGGGGGGTTCCGGTAACCTCCCGGCACTCCGGTAAAATCCCGATTTCACCCGAAACACTTCCGATATCCAAACATAGGCTTCCAATATATCAATCTTTATGTCTCGACCATTTCGAGACTCCTCGTCATGTCCGTGATCACATCCGGGACTCCGAACAACCTTCGGTACATCAAAACGTATAAACTCATAATATGACTGTCATCGAAACCTTAAGTGTGCGGACCCTATGGGTTTGAGAACAATGTAGACATGACCGAGACACGTCTCCGGTCAATAACCAATAGCGGAACCTGGATGCCCATATTGGCTCCTACATATTCTACGAAGATCTTTATCGGTCAGACCGCATAACAACATACGTTGTTCCCTTTGTCATCGGTATGTTACTTGCCCGAGATTCGATCGTTGGTATCCAATACCTAGTTCAATATCGTTACCGGCAAGTCTCTTTACTCGTTCTGTAATACATCATCTCGCAACTAACTCATTAGTTGCATTGCTTGCAAGGCTTAAGTGATGTGCATTACCGAGAGGGCCCAGAGATACCTCTCCGACGATCGGAGTGACAAATCCTAATCTCGAAATACGTCAACCCAACATGTACCTTTGGAGACACCTGTAGAGCACCTTTATAATCACCCAGTTACGTTGTGACGTTTGGTAGCACACAAAGTGTTCCTCCGGCACACGGGAGTTACATAATCTCATAGTCATAGGAACATGTATAAGTCATGAAGAAAGCAAATAGCAACATACTAAACGATCGGGTGCTAAGCTAATGGAATGGGTCATGTCAATCAGATCATTCAACTAATGATGTGATCCCGTTAATCAAATGACAACTCTTTGTTCATGGTTAGGAAGCATAACCATCTTTGATTAATGAGCTAGTCAAGTAGAGGCATACTAGTGACACTTTGTTTGTCTATGTATTCACACATGTATTATGTTTCCGGGTAATACAATTCTAGCATGAATAATAAACATTTATCATGATATAAGGAAATAAATAATATCTTTATTATTGCCTCTAGGGCATATTCCTTCAGTCTCCCACTTGCACTAGAGTCAATAATCTAGTTTACACAGTAATGATTCCAACACCCATGGAGCTTTGGTGCTGATCATGTTTTGCTCATGGAAGAGGCTTAGTCAACGGGTCTGCTACATTCAGCTCCGTATGTATCTTGCAAATCTCTATGTCTCCCACCTGGACTAGATCCCGGATGGAATTGAAGCGTCTCTTGATGTGTTTGGTCCTCTTGTGAAATCTGGATTCCTTTGCCAAGGCAATTGCACCAGTATTGTCACAAAATATTTTCATTGGACCCGATGCACTAGGTATGACACCTAGATCGGATATGAACTCCTTCATCCAGACTCCTTCGTTTGCTGCTTCGGAAGCAGCTATGTACTCCGCTTCACATGTAGATCCCGCCAGGATGCTTTGTTTAGAATTGCACCAACTGACAGCTCCACCGTTTAATGTAGACACGTATCCGGTTTGCGATTTAGAATCGTCCGGATCAGTGTCAAAGCTTGCATCAACGTAACCGTTTACGATGAGCTCTTTGTCACCTCCATGTACGAGAAACATATCCTTAGTCCTTTTCAGGTACTTCAGGATGTTCTTGACCGCTGTCCACTGATCCACTCCTGGATTACTTTGGTACCTCCCTGCTAAACTTATAGCAAGGCACACATCAGGTTTGGTACACAACATTGCATACATGATAGAGCCTATGGCTGAAGCATAGGGAACATCTTTTATTTTCTCTCTATCTTCTGCAGTGGTCGGGCATTGAGTCTGACTCAACTTCACACCTTGTAACACAGGCAAGAACCCTTTCTTTGCTTGATCCATTTTGAACTTCTTCAAAATTTTGTCAAGGTATGTGCTTTGTGAAAGTCCAATTAAGCGTCTTGATCTATCTCTATAGATCTTTATGCCTAATATGTAAGCAGCTTCACCGAGGTCTTTCATTGAAAAACTCTTATTCAAGTATCCCTTTATGCTATCCAGAAATTCTATATCATTTCCAATCAGTAATATGTCATCCACATATAATATCAGAAATGCTACAGAGCTCCCACTCACTTTCTTGTAAATACAGGCTTTTCCAAAAGTCTGTATAAAACCAAATGCTTTGATCACACTATCAAAGCGTTTATTCCAACTCCGAGAGGCTTGCACCAGTCCATAAATGGATCGCTGGAGCTTGCACACTTTGTTAGCTCCCTTTGGATCAACGAAACCTTCCGGTTGCATCATATACAACTCTTCTTCCAGAAATCCATTTAGGAATGCAGTTTTGACATCCATCTGCCAAATTTCATAATCATAAAATGCGGCAATTGCTAACATGATTCGGACAGGCTTAAGCATCGCTACGGGTGAGAAGGTCTCATCGTAGTCAACCCCTTGAACTTGTCGAAAACCTTTTGCGACAAGTCGAGCTTTGTAGACAGTAATATTACCGTCAGCGTCAGTATTCTTCTTGAAGATCCATTTATTTTCAAGTGCTTGCCGATCATCGGGCAAGTCAACCGAAGTCCATACTTTGTTCTCATACATGGATCCCATCTCAGATTTCATGGCTTCAAGCCATTTTGCGGAATCTGGGCTCACCATCGCTTCTTCATAGTTCATAGGTTCATCATGATCTAGCAGCATGATTTCTAGAACAGGATTACCGTACCACTCTGGCGCGGATCTCACTCTGGTTGATCTACGAGGTTCAGTAGTATCTTGTCCTGAAGTTCCATGATCAGTATCATTAGCTTCCTCACTAATTGGGGTAGGTATCGTAGAAACAGTTTTCTGTGATGTACTACTTTCTAATAAGGGAGCAGGTATAGTTACCTCATCAAGTTCTACTTTCCTCCCACTCACATCTTTCGAGAGAAACTCCTTCTCCCGAAAGTTTCCGAATTTAGCAACAAAAGTCTTGCCTTCGGATCTGTCATAGAAGGTGTATCCAATAGTTTCCTTTGGATATCCTATGAAGACACATTTTTCCGATTTGGGTTCGAGCTTATCAGGTTGAAGCTTTTTCACATAAGCATCGCAGCCCCAAACTTTCAGAAACGGCAACTTTGGTTTCTTGCCAAACCATAGTTCATAAGGCGTCGTCTCAACGGATTTTGATGGTGCCCTATTTAACGTGAATGCGGCCGTCTCTAAAGCATAACCCCAAAATGATAGCGGTAAATTAGTAAGAGACATCATAGATCGCACCATATCTAGTAAAGTACGATTACGATGTTCGGACACACCATTACGCTGTGGTGTTCCGGGTGGCGTGAGTTGCGAAACTATTCCGCATTGTTTCAAATGTACACCAAACTCGTAACTCAAATATTCTCCTCCATGATCAGATCGTAGAAACTTTATTTTCTTGTTACAATGATTTTCAACTTCACTCTGAAATTCTTTGAACTTTTCAAATGTTTCAGACTTATGTTTCATTAAGTAGATATACCCATATCAGCTTAAGTCATCTGTGAAGGTGAGAAAATAACGATATCCGCCACGAGCCTCAATATTCATTGGACCACATACATCTGTATGTATGATTTCCAACAAATTTGTTGCTCTCTCCATAGTACCGGAGAATGGTGTTTTAGTCATCTTGCCCATGAGGCACGGTTCGCAAGTACCAAGTGATTCATAATCAAGTGGTTCCAAAAGTCCATCAGTATGGAGTTTCTTCATGCGCTTTACACCGATATGACCTAAACGGCAGTGCCACAAATAAGTTGCAGCATCATTATCAACTCTGCATCTTTTGGCTTCAACATTATGAATATGTGTGTCACTACTATCGTGATTCAATAAAAATAGACCACTCTTCAAGGGTGCATGACCATAAAAGATATTACTCATATAAATAGAACAACCATTATTCTCTAATTTAAATGAATAACCGTCTCGCATCAAACAAGATCCAGATATAATGTTCATGCTCAACGCTGGCACCAAATAACAATTATTTAGGTCTAATACTAATCCCGAAGGTAGATGTAGAGGTAGCGTGCCGACCGCGATCACATCGACTCTGGAACCGTTTCCCACGCGCATCGTCACCTCGTCCTTAGCCAATCTTCGCTTAATCCGTAGTCCCTGTTTCGAGTTGCAAATATTAGCAACAGAACCAGTATCAAATTCCCAGGTGCTACTGCGAGCATTAGTAAGGTATACATCAATAACATGTATATCACATATACCTTTGTTCACCTTGCCATCCTTCTTATCCGCCAAATACTTGGGGCAGTTCCGCTTCCAGTGACCAGTCTGCTTGCAGTAGAAGCACTCAGTTTCAGGCTTAGGTCTAGACTTGGGTTTCTTCTCTTGAGCAGCAACTTGCTTGCTGTTCTTCTTGAAGTTCCCCTTCTTCTTCCCTTTGCCCTTTTTCTTGAAACTAGTGGTCTTGTTGACCATCAACACTTGATGCTCCTTTTTGATTTCTACCTCCGCAGCTTTCAGCATTGCGAAGAGCTCGGGAATAGTCTTATTCATCCCTTGCATATTATAGTTCATCACGAAGCTCTTGTAGCTTGGTGGCAGTGATTGGAGAATTCTGTCAATGACGCAATCATCTGGAAGATTAACTCCCATCTGAATCAAGTGATTATTATACCCAGACATTTTGAGTATATGCTCACTGACAGAACTATTCTCCTCCATATTGCAGCTATAGAACTTATTGGAGACTTCATATCTCTCAATCCGGGCATTTGCTTGAAATATTAACTTCAACTCCTGGAACATCTCATATGCTCCATGACGTTCAAAGCGTCGTTGAAGTCCCGATTCTAAGCCGTAAAGCATGGCACACTGAACTATCGAGTAGTCATCAGCTTTTCTCTGCCAGACGTTCATAATATCTGGTGTTGCTCCTGCAGCATGCCTTGCACCCAGCGGTGCTTCCAGGATGTAATTCTTCTGTGCAGCAATGAGGATAATCCTCAAGTTATGGACCCAGTCCGTGTAATTGCTACCATCATCTTTCAACTTTGCTTTCTCAAGGAACGCATTAAAATTCAACGGAACAACAGCACGGGCCATCTATCTACAATCAAACATACATGAGCAAGATACTATCAAGTACTAAGTTCATGATAAATTTAAGTTCAATTAGTCAAATTACTTAAAGAACTCCCACTTAGATAGACATCCCTCTAATCCTCTAAGTGATCATGTGATCCAAATCAACTAAACCATGTCCGATCATCACGTGAGATGGAGTAGTTTCATTGGTGAACATCATTATGTTGATCATATCTACTATAAGATTCACGCTCGACCTTTCGGTCTCCGTGTTCCGAGGCCATATCTGTATATGCTTGGCTCGTCAAGTATAACCTGAGTATTCCGCATGTGCAACTGTTTTGCACCCGTTGTATTTGAATGTAGAGCCTATCACACCCGATCATCACGTGGTGTCTCAGCACGAAGAACTTTCGCAACGGTGCATACTCAGGGAGAACACTTCTTGATAATTTAGTGAGAGATCATCTTATAATGCTACCGTCAATCAAAGCAAGATAAGATGCATAAAAGATAAACATCACATGCAATCAATATAAGTGATATGATATGGCCATCATCATCTTGTGCCTGTGATCTCCATCTCCGAAGCACCGTCATGATCACCATCATCACCGGCGCGACACCTTGATCTCCATCGCAGCATCGTTGTCGTCTCGCCACTTTTATGCTTCCATGACTATCGCTACCGCTTAGTGATAAAGTAAAGCATTACAGCGCGATTGCATTGCATACAATAAAGCGACAACTATATGGCTCCTGCCAGTTGCCGATAACTCGGTTACAAAACATGATCATCTCATACAATAAAATTTAGCATCATGTCTTGACCATATCACATCACAACATGCCCTGCAAAAACAAGTTAGACATCTCTACTTTGTTTGTTGCAAGTTTTACGTGGCTGCTACGGGCTTAAGCAAGAACCAATCTTACCTACGCATCAAAACCACAACGATAGTTTGTCAAGTTGATGCCGTTTTAACCTTCGCAAGGACCAGGCGTAGCCACACTCGGTTCAACTAAAGTTGGAGAAACTGTCACCCGCAAGCCACCTATGTGCAAAGCACGTCGGGAGAACCGGTCTCGCGTAAGCGTACACGTAATGTCGGTCCGGGCCGCTTCGTCCAACAATACCGCCGAACCAAAGTATGACATGCTGGTAGGCAGTATGACTTATATCGCCCACAACTCACTTGTGTTCTACTCGTGCACATAACATCAAACCATAAAACCTAGGCTCGGATGCCACTGTTGGGGAACGTAGTAATTTCAAAAAAATTCCTACGCACACGCAAGATCATGGTGATGCATAGCAACGAGGGGAGAGTGTGATCTACGTACCCTTGTAGATCGACAACGGAAGCGTTTGGTTGATGTAGTCGTATGTCTTCACGACCCGACCGATCAAGCACTGAAACTACGGCACCTCCGAGTTTTAGCACACGTTTAGCTCGATGACAATCCCCGGACTCCGATCCAGCAATGTGTTGGGGAAGAGTTCCGTCAGCACGACGGTGTGGTGACGATCTTGATGTACTACTGTCGCAGGGCTTCGCCTAAGCACCGCTATAATATTATCGAGGACTATGGTGGCAGCGGGCGCCACACACGGCTAAGAATAAGATCACGTGGATCAACTTGTGTGTCTCTGGGGTTCCCCTGCCTCCGTATATAAAGGATCAAGGGGGGAGTGCGGCCGGCCTAGGAGAGGCGCGCCAGGAGGAGTCCTACTCCCTCTGGGAGTAGGATTCCCCCCCCAATCCTAGTTGGAATAGGATTCACGGAGGGGGGAAAAGAGAGAGGGGGGCCGGCCCCCTCTCCTTGTCCTATTAGGACTAGGGGAGGGGAGGGGCGCGCGGCCCATCTTGGGCTGCCCCTTCTCTTTTCCACTAAAGCCCACTGAGGCCCATATAGCTCCCGGGGGGTTCCGGTAACCTCCCGGTACTCCGGTAAAATCCCGATTTCACCTGGAACACTTCCGATATCCAAACATAGGCTTCCAATATATCAGTCTTTATGTCTCGACCATTTCGAGACTCCTCGTCATGTCCGTGATCACATACGGGACTCCGAACAACCTTCGGTACATCAAAACATATAAACTCATAATATAACTGTCATCGAAACCTTAAGCGTGCGGACCCTACGGGTTCAAGAACAATGTAGACATGACCGAGACACGTCTCCGGTCAATAACCAATAGCGGAACCTGGATGCCCATATTGGCTCCTACATATTCTATGAAGATCTTTATCGGTCAGACCGCATAACAACATACGTTGTTCCCTTTGTCATCGGTATGTTACTTGCCCGAGTTCGATCGTCGGTATCCAATACCTAGTTCAATCTCGTTACCGGCAAGTCTCTTTACTCGTTCAGTAATACATCATCTCGCAACTAACTCATTAGTTGCATTGCTTGCAAGGCTTAAGTGATGTGCATTACCGAGAGGGCCCAGAGATACCTCTTCGACGATCGGAGTGACAAATCCTAATCTCGAAATACGTCAACCCAACATGTACGTTTGGAGACACCTGTAGAGCACCTTTATAATCACCCAGTTACGTTGTGACGTTTGGTAGCACACAAAGTGTTCCTCCGGCACACGGGAGTTACATAATCTCATAGTCATAGGAACATGTATAAGTCATGAAGAAAGCAATAGCAACATACTAAACGATCGGGTGCTAAGCTAATGGAATGGGTCATGTCAATCAGATCATTCAACTAATGATGTGATCCCGTTAATCAAATGACAACTCTTTGTCCATGGTTAGGAAACATAACCATCTTTGATTAACGAGCTAGTCAAGTAGAGGCATACTAGTGACACTCTGTTTGTCTATGTATTCACACATGTATTATGTTTCCGGTTAATACAATTCTAGCATGAATAATAAACCTTTATCATGATATAAGGAAATAAATAATAACTTTATTATTGCCTCTAGGGCATATTTCCTTTAGTCTCCCACTTGCACTAGAGTCAATAATCTAGTTTACATAGTAATGATTCTAAAACCCATGGAGCTTTGGTGCTGATCATGTTTTGCTCGTGGAAGAGGCTTAGTCAACGGGTCTGCTACATTCAGCTCCGTATGTATCTTGCAAATCTCTATGTCTCCCACCTGGACTAGATCCCGGATGGAATTGAAGCGTCTCTTGATGTGTTTGGTCCTCTTGTGAAATCTGGATTCCTTTGCCAAGGCAATTGCACCAGTATTGTCACAAAAGATTTTCATTGGACCCGATGCACTAGGTATGACACCTAGATCGGATATGAACTCCTTCATCCAGACTCCTTCGTTTGCTGCTTCCGAAGCAGCTATGTACTCCGCTTCACATGTAGATCCCGCCACGACGCTTTGTTTAGAACTGCACCAACTGACAGCTCCACCGTTTAATGTAGACACGTATCCGGTTTGCAATTTAGAATCGTCCGGATCAGTGTCAAAGCTTGCATCAACGCATCCGGTTTGTCACTAAGCAAACTCTCGAAAAGAAAGGATCGAACTAAACTTTTATTCACCTAAAGAAAAAGATAACTATGGAACAAACTAAGATAAGTAAAGGCAAAAGATAGTGGGTGTGATACGATACCGGGGCACCTCCCCCAAGCATGGCGAAAGCCAAGGGGAGTGCTCATACCCGATACTCAATTTTATTTTGGTAAGATGAAGAAGAAGGGAGTGGTGATGAACTGGCGTTTTCCAATATAACCATGAGTAGATCCCTCAAGCCTTGAATCTACCAAAGGGCTCGAGGAAGTAATTCAGTGTTTTTCCTCACTTCAGCCATTATGTGTTTATTCTCTGGGCCCCAGGGGTTTGCTCCTGCAATGCTTTCTCTAGGACGAGATATGTCCCAATTGGATGTGCAATGATACGTCTCCAACGTATCTATAATTTATGAAGTATTCATGCTATATATTACCATTGTTCAAGTTCCCATGATTACTTGCAACACGATTTCTCCCGTGACCTCAAAAACAAAAGTAACTACTCACAAGTGATAAACATGCTCAAGATCAGAGGGGTATTAAATAGCGTAATGGATCTGAACATATGATCTTCCACCAAATAAACCATATAGGAATCAACTACAATATGTAATCAGCACTACTAGTCACCCACACGCACCAATCTATAGTTCCGGTACAAAGATTGAACACAAGAGATGAACTAGGGTTTGAGAGGAGATGGTGTTGTTGAAGATGTTGATGGAGATTTCTCTCCCTAAGATGGGAGAGTTGTTGGTGATGATGATGACGATGATTTCCCCCTCCAGGAGAGAAGTTCCCCTAGCATAATCACTCCGCTGGAGGGCAAAAGTGCTCCTACCCAAGTTCCGCCTCGAGGCGGCAGCGCTCCGTCCTGAAAGTCATCTCCTTCTTTATTTTCTAGGTCAAAGTGACTTATATACTAGAAGATGGGCACCGGAGGTGGGCCGAGGGGAGCACAACCCACCAAGGCGCGCATGGGCTCACTGGAGTGCCCAGGTGGGCTGTGCCCACCTGGTGGGCCCCTCTGGTACTTATTGGCTCCAATATTCCTCATATAATCCATAATAAATCTCCATAAAGTTTCAGCTTGTTTGGAGTTGTGCAGAATAGGTAGCCTAACATAGCTTTTCCAGGTCCAGATTTCTAGCTGCCGCAATTATCCCTCTTTGTGTGTACCTTGCGTATTATGAGAGAAAAGGCCTTATAATTACTCCAGAAAGAATTATTATGCATAAAAACATAATAAATAACAGTAGGAAAACATGGTGAAAATGGATGTATCAACTCCCCCAAGCTTAGGCCTCGCTTGTCCTCAAGCGAAAACCGAAATCGAAAAACATGTCCTCATGCTTAGAGAGAGAGAGAGGTGTCGATAAAAACAAAATATGGACATAGAAACATCATGTAAATTATTATAACAGCAACAAAGTTTAGCATAAAACTTTTATCATAATCTTTTAATGAATAAGTAACAATTCATCACTCTATCGAAGTATAAAGCATAAACTCTATTAGAAACCAACAAACTATGTTCTCAGTCAACTTTGCAACTACAATTCATCATATTTTCAGGAAGGGTCACGTATCGGAGCCTTTAGGAAAGTCCACATACTCAACTATCATATAGTCTTCTATGATTGCTAACACTCACCGCATAAACATGAGCAAAAAGTTTCAACCGGACACATAGAAAGATAGGTGCTTATAGTTTCACCTCTCAACGTATTCACCTCCAGGGTGATGTCAACAATAATAACTTATGCTACCCATATTCAACTAGACATATGTGCCTAGATCTTTCCTCACCACATGATGCCTGCCAAAGGAGAAAAATAAAAAGGAATAGAGAGAAAACTTTGACTCTTGCATAAAAGTAAATACATAAAAGTAAAAGATAGTCCCTTCACAGAGGGAAGCAGAGGTTGCCATGCGCTTATTTGTTTGTATACTCAACCCCTTAGTGCAAACGAACTTCACATTGTATTGCCCCTGGTGATGGCAACCTTTATTATGCAGTCTTTCGCTTTTATTCTTCACCATCACAAGTTCGTACAACGCTCAATTTTCTGTTACACTAAATGATCTCACACTTTTAGATGCAATTTTTATTGCCTTATTGCACCGATGACAACTTACTTGAAGGACCTTACTCAATACCTAGGTAGGTATGGTGGACTCTTCAAAATAAGATTTGAGTTTAAGGGTTTTTTTATGCACAAGTAGTATCTCCAATTAGTGCAGAATTTTTGGCTAGCAATGATGGGGGCAAGCAACACATGTTAAAGGATCTATGACAATATAACTTCTATGTGAATATGAACAAACATAAATCATTACTTTGTCTTCCTTGTCCAACATCAGCAATTTTGGCATATAATATTTTGATGGGGGTTCACAATCACAAAAGATTTACAGGATAGTAGTGTATTTATATGTGAATCTTCTCTTCCCTTATTAATTCTTTCATGAATTGCATCATTGACCAATGCTATGTTTGTCAATCTCTAATAAAATTTTCTACTTATACTTTTCCTTATGTGGTGTCATTACTTACCATAAGATTAGCATATGATCTTTTTCATTTATTTCCTTTCTTTTTATTGGAACATGAAAGTAAAGAAAGCAAAAAACTTGAACTAAACTTTATTATATATCTCCCACACGATTACAAGGATAGATCACTAAGAAAACTCTCAAAAAGAAAGGATCGAACTAAACTTTTATTCATCTAAAGCAAAAGATAACTATGGATCAAACTAAGATAAGTAAAGGCAAAAGATAGTGGGGGTGATACGATACCGGGGCATCTCCCCCAAGCATGGCGGAAGCCAAGGGGAGTGCCCATACCCGATACTCAATTTTCTTTTGGTGATGAAGAAGAAGGGAGTGGTGATGAAGTGGCGTTTTCCAAGATAACCATGAGTAGATCCCTCAAGCCTTGAATCTCCCAAAGGGCTCGATGAAGTAATTCAATTTTTTTCCTCACTTCAGCCATTATGTGTTTATTCTCTGGGCCCCAGGAGTTGTTCCTGCATTGCTTTCTCTAGGACGAGATATGTCCCAATTGGATGTGCAATGATACGTCTCCAACGTATCTATAATTTATGAAGTATTCAAGCTAATATATTATCATTGTTCAAGTTCACATGATTACTTGCAACATGATTTCTCCCGTGACCTTGAAAACAAAAGTAACTTCTCACAAGTGATAAACATGCTCAAGGTCATAGGGGTATTAAATAGCCTAATGGATCTGAACATATAATCTTCCACCAAATAAACCATATAGCAATCAACTACAAGATGTAATCAGCATTACTAGTCACCCACAAGCACCAATCTATAGTTCCGGTACAGAGATTGAACACAAGAGATGAACTAGGGTTTGAGAGGAGATGGTGTTGTTGAAGATGTTGATGGAGATTGCTCTCCCTAAGATGGGAGAGTTGTTGGTGATGATGATGGCGATGATTTCCCCCTCCAGGAGAGAATTTTCCCTGGCGGAATCACTCCGCTGGAGGGCAAAAGTGCTCCTGCCCAAGTTCCGCCTCGAGACGGCAGCGCTCCATCCCGAAAGTCATCTCCTTTTTTTTCTAGGTCAAAGTGACTTATATACCAAAATATGGGCACCGAAGGTGGGCCGAGGGGAGCACAACCCACCAGGGCGCGCATGGGCTCACTAGCGCGCCTAGGTGGGTTGTGCCCACCTGGTGGGCCCCTCTGGTACTTATTGGCTCAAATATTCCTCATTTAATCCATAAGAAATCTCCATAAAGTTTTAAACCCACCTGGGCACGCCCCTCTGGTACTTATTGGCTCCAGTATTCCTCATATAACCCATAGGAAATCTCCATAAAGTTTCAGCTTGTTTGGAGTTGTGCAGAATAGGTAGCCTGACATAGATTCTCCAGGTCCGGATTTCTAGCTGCCTCAATTCTCCCTCTTTGTGTGTACCTTACGTATTATGAGAGAAAAGGCCTTAGAATTACTCCAAAAAGAATTATTATGCATAAAAACATAATAAATAACAGTAGGAATACATGGTGAAAATGGACGTATCAACTCCCCCAAGCTTAGACCTCGCTTGTCCTCAAGCGAAAACCGAAATTGAAAAACATGTCCTCATACTTAGAGAGAGAGGTGTCGATAAAAATAAAATACGGACATAGAAACATCATGTAAATTATTAGAACAGCAACAAACTTTAACATGAAACAGGATGCCGATATCCACCACACGTGTGGTATATTAGACATGCGCCCACACACCATGTGTGGTGTGAACAGGAGGCAGCCCACACAGGCTGTGTGTGGGCAGACATTAGAATTGCCCACACGTGTAGGCGCAGCTACTTTGTGTCACACGCCCAATAAGTACTACTCATCTCCACCCTGCGCATGTGGCTCGAAGCAAAAATGCCCACACATCCTGGCGCAGCTACATTAAGTACCCGCGGGATAACGATTTAGTTGCCATCCTGGATGGCAGATGTAGTTATCCGGGATGGCAAGTGTAGTTGTAAAAGCATGGCAAGTCTATTTGTTTTGGTTAACTATAGTTGTCATGTTTAATTTATGGTAGTTGCCGCGTGTAATCAAACTGTAGTTGTCGTGTGTGATTAACTCATTGCCGCATATGGTCAGACAATAGTTGCCATGTGTGTTTACCTAGTTGCCACGTGTGGTCCAACCATAGTTTCCATGTATGGTTAATCACACTCGCCATGTGTGTTTATCTGGTTGCCATGTACGCATAACTGCAGTTGCCGTCTAGCAAAGAATCATAGTTGCCATGTGTGTTTACCTAGTTGCCATGTTCGCATAACTGCAGTTACCATCCACAACGTAGGAGTGTCGTGTGGGCGAAAAGCAGTTCGCCCACACGCGCATGGACTAGGTGGTGGCTATGTGGGCAAAAACTAGTTCGCCTACACAGCGCAGCTGGCGAACAGCGTGGTGCGGGACGTGTGGGAAAACTCTCCAACGCCCACACACTAGCCCTGTCCTATGTGGCATGCAAATTCTGCCTCAATGTGTCACGATTCATGCAAACTGCACTAGACGATGATCCACGCGTGTGGGCGAGTTACAAAACTGCCACACGTGTGGGCGTTAGTATATCCGAACTTTTATCATAGAACTTTTATCATAATCTTGTCATGAATAAGTAACAATTCATCACCCTATCGAAGTATAAAGCATAAACTATATTAGAAACCAACAAACTATGTTCTCAGTCAACTTTGCAACTACAATTCATCATCTTTTCAAGAAGGGACATGTATCGGAGCCTTTAGGAAAGTCCACATACCCAACCATCATATAGTCTTCTATGATTGCTAACACTCACCGCATACACATGAGCAAAAAGTTTCAACCGGACACATAGAAAGATAGGTGCTTATAGTTTCGCCTCCCAACGTATTCACCTCAAGGGTGATGTCAACAATAATAACGTATGCTACCCATATTCAACTGGACATATGTGCCTAGATCTTTCCTCACCACATGATGCTTGCGAAAGGAGAAAAATAAAAAGGAATAGAGAGAAAACTTTGATTCTTGCATAAAAGTAAATACATAAAAGTAAAAGATAGGCCCTTCGTAGAGGGAAGCAGAGGTTGCCATGTGCTTATTTGTTTGTATACTCAACCCCTTAGTGCAAAAGAACGTCACATTGTATTACCCCTTGTGATGGCAACCTTTATTATGCAGTCTGTTGCTTTTATTCTTCACCATCACAAGTTCGTACAACGCTCAATTTTCTCTTACACTAAATGATCTCACACATTTAGAAGCAATTTTTATTGCCTTATTGCACCGATGACAACTTACTTGAAGGACCTTGCTCAATATCTAGGTAGGTATGGTGGACTCTTGAAAATAAGATTTGGGTTTAAGGGTTTTTGATGCACAAGTAGTATCTCCACGTAGTGCAGAATTTTTGGCTAGCAAAGATGGGGGCAAGCAACACATGTTAAAGGATCTATGACAATATAACTTCTATGTGAATATGAACAAACATAAATCATTACTTTGTCTTCCTTGTCCAACGTCAACAATTTTGTCATATAATATTTTGATGGGGGTTCACAATCACAAAAGATTTCCAGGATAGTGTATTTATATGTGAATCTTCTCTTCCCTTATTAATTCTTTCATGAATTGCATCATTGACCAATGCTATGTTTGTCAATCTCTAATAAAATTTTCTATTTATACTTTTCCTTATGTGGTGTCATTACTTACCATAAGATTAGCATATGATCTTTTTCATTTATTTCCTTTCTTTTTATTGGAACATGAAAGTAAAGAAAGCAAAAAAATCGAACTAAATTTTATTATATATCTCCCACACGATTACAAGGATAGATCACTAAGAAAACTCTCAAAAAGAAAGGATCGAACTAAACTTTTATTCATCTAAACAAAAGATAACTATGGATCAAACTAAGATAAGTAAAGGCAAAAGATAGTGGTGGTGATACGATACCGGGGCACCTCCCCCAAGCATGGCGGAAGCCTAGGGGAGTGCCCATACCCGATACTCAATTTTCTTTTGGTGATGAAGAAGAAGGGAGTGGTGATGAAGTGGCGTTTTCCAATATAGCCATGAGTAGATCCCTCAAGCCTTGAATCTCCCGAAGGGCTCGATGAAGTAATTCAGTGTTTTTGCTCACATCAGCAATTATGTGTTTATTCTCCGGGCCCCAAGGGTTTGTTCCTGTATTTCTTTCTCTAGGACGAGATATGTCCCAATTGGATGTGCAATGATACGTCTCCAATGTATCTATAATTTATGAAGTATTCATGCTAATATATTAACATTCTTGGATGGTTTGCAATCATTTTATAGCAACTTTATATCATTTTTGGGACTAACCTATTGACCCAATGCCTAGTGCCAGTTGTTGTTTTTTGCTTGTTTTTTACATCGCAGGAAATCAATATCAAACGGAGTCCAAACACCGTGAAACTTTTTGTGGATTTTTTATGGACTAGAAGGCATCCAGTGGGCCAGAGAAGCACCTGGGGGGCCCCGAGGGGCACAACCCACCAGGGCACGCCTGGAGGCCCAGGCGCGCCCAGGTGGGTTGTGCCCACCTCAATGGCCTCCCGCACCCCCTCTTCACCCTATAAATTGCCAAATATTCCAAAACCATCGGGGGTTACCCTAGATCAGAAGTTCCGCCACCGCAAGGCTCTATAGCCACGAGAAACCAATCTAGAGCCCGTTCCAGCACTTCGCCGAAGGGGGAAATCATCACCGGTGGCCATCTTCATCATCCCGACGTCCACCATGATGAGGAGGGAGTAGTCCACCCTCGGGGCTGAGGGTTTGTACCAGTAGCTATGTGTTTAATCTCTCTCTCGTGTTCTTGAGCTGCCACGATCTTGATGTATCGCAGGCTTTGTTAATATAGTTGGATCATAGGGTGTTTCCCCCTCTCTATCTTGTTGTGATGAATTGAGTTTTCCCTTTGAGATTTCATTTTATCGGATTGAATACTTTTATGGATTTGAGAGCACTTGATATATGTCTTGCATATGAATACCCATGGTGACAATGGGGTATCATATTGATTCACTTGATATATGTTTTGGCACTCAACTCGCGGATTCCTGAAGTGACATTGGGGTAATCTATGCATAGGGGTTGATGCACGTTCTTGTCTTTGTTTCTTCGATAGAAATCTTGGGTGCTCTTTGAGGTTCTTTGTGTTAGATTGAGTATTATGAATCTGAAATTATTTGGTGTTATTTTAGTACGAACTATTCGATAGATCGATCGGAAAGAATAGTTTTGAGGTGGTTTCGTACCCTAAAAATGATTTCTTCTTATGTTCTCCGCTAGATAGGAACTTCAGAGTGATTCTTCATCGCACGTTGAGGGATGGTTATATGATCCAATTATATTAGCATTGTTGAGAGATTGCACCAGTGAAAGTACGGACCCTAGGCCTCATTTTAAAGCATTGCAATACCGTTTGTGCTCTGTTGTATCAATTGCTACCTTTCTTTTTTATTGTTCTTATTACAAAAATCAATATCTACTATCCATATTACACTTGTATCACCATCTCTTCGCGCGAACTAGTGCACCTATACAAGTTACCATTGTATTTGGTGTGTTGGGGGCACAAGAGACTTTTTATTATTTGGTTGCAGGGTTGTTTGAGAGAGACCATCTTCATCCTACGCCTCCCACAGATTGATAAACCTTAGGTCATCTACTTGAGGGAAAATTGCTACTATCCTACAAAACTCTACGCTTGGAGGCCCAACACGTGTCTACAAGAATAAAGTTGCGTAGTAGACATCATGCACATGAGGAGTATTCTCGAACCCATAGTTGTGAATCAAATTATGAAAATTGTCATGATGTAACACTATGTAAAGGCCTTCTTGGTGGGAGTTCTTCATGCACTTCGAGGCTCTCTTGATTATTTGACGATCTCATAGCTTGATGAATATTCCGATGAGTAGAGATGCCAACCAATGTGCCTCTCTCGGAAGCCGGAGGGTGAACCCGAAAAGGATTTTCCTCTCCTTCCTCCATAGAAACCTCTTCAGCTTCCTCTCTCCTTAGATCCTTCTGAACCAACCCTACGTCTTCTTCTCCGTTGTTGGAGGGTGAGTAATACATGATGCTGGCCGAGCTGAATCTGTCAGAAAATACCAAGGAAAAGAAAATAGAAGATTCCTCCGTGATACAGTGGTCAATAGGTTCAGGAGGTATATAAAGATTTATATCTTGGGAAACAAGCAAGCTGTAGAAAAACGGAGTCTGGAAGGTACTCGAGGTGGGCACAACCCACCTGGGCGACCTTCCTAGTTGTTTCTTATTTTCCTAATTTTTGCTATATTCCAAAACTGACAAAAAATATTTTTGCGGATTTTTCAGAATTCGTTTACTTATTGTATCACGTACCTCCTTTTTTTCACGATTCTGGAGTGCTCCGGAAGGACTCTTTTATGTGTTCTTCCGGTGTCATAGTTTGGATAATATTACTTTCAACATTAATGGGCGTACATGAGGTATAATGTTTTATTCGTTGCCCATTAACAACCTTCGGCATTATTTATTTTGATAGCTCTAGACCAATAAACCTCCTCTATAACATAGGGTCCTTCCCATTTGGAGAGGAGTTTTCCTGCAAAGAATCTGAAACGAGAGTTGTACAAAAGAACATATTCTTCAACTTTGAACTCACGCTTTTGTATTCTTTTATCATCCCATCTTTTAACTTTTTCTTTAAATAACTTGGCATTTTCGTAAGCTTGGGTTCTCCATTCATCTAATGAGCTAATGTCAAATAACCTCTTTTCACCGGCAAGTTTAAAATCATAGTTGAGTTCTTTGATTGCCCAATATGCTTTATGTTCGAACTCAAGAGGCAAATGACAAGCTTTTCCATAAACCATTTATAAGGAGACATACCCATAGGACTTTTATACGATGTTCTATAAGTAGAAAGTGCATCATCTAATTTCTTAGACTAATTCTTCCAGGACCTATTGACAGTCTTTTGCAAAATTAATTATATTTCTCTATTGCTAAGTTCAACTTGACCACTAGACTGAGGATGATAGGGTGATGCAATTCTATGGTTAACATCATACTTAGCAAGCATTTTATGGAAAGCACCATGAATAAAGTTTGAACCACCATCAGTCATTAAATATATAGGAACTCCAAACCTTAGGAAAATAACTTCCTTAAGCATTTTAATGGAGGTGTTGTGCTCAACACTACTAGTTGGAATAGCTTCTACCCACTTAGTAACATAATCAACAGCAACCAAAATATGTGTATACCCATTAGAGGAAGGAAAAGGTCCCATGTAATCAAAGCCCCAAACATCAAATGGTTCAACAGCAAGTGAATAATTCATAGGCATTTCTTGACGCTTACCGATATTACCTATTCTTTGACATTCATCACAAGACAAGACGAACTTACGAGCATCCTTGAAAAGAGTAGGCCAATAAAATCCAGACTGTAATACCTTGTGAGTAGTTCTATCTCCAGCATGATGCCCTCCATAAGCTTCGGAGTGACATTTCCGTAGGATTTGTCCCTGTTCATGCTCAGGTACACAACGTCTAATAATTCTATCTACTCCTTCTTTATAAAGATGTGGGTCATCCCAAAAGTAGTGTCTTAAATCATAAAAGAATTTTTTCTTTTGTTGGTATGTAAAGCTAGGTGGTAAATATTTAGAAACAATGTAATTACACTACTAGGGAAAACCCTATACACAGAACATTAGCAGTAGCGCGGGATAAAAACGCACGCTGGTGCTAATTAGCAGCAATGCGGTATTTAAAACCGCGCTGCAGATACAGTTATAGCAGTAGCGCACCCGAGTACAAAAGTGCTACTACTAAAATTCCCACGGCTTAGCCGATAGGCTACACATAGTAGTAGCGATCTACGTGGAACCGCGCTACCGCTACTTGTTTTGTAGCAGCGCGTTTACGGACAAAGGCGCTACTGCTAATGAAAATAAAATTAAATGGAAAGCAAATAAAAAAGAGAAGGAATAGCAGTAGCGCTTGTTAGGAAACGCGTTATAGCTACCGTAGCAGCAACGCACTTCCTGGAACGCGCTACTGCTACTTTTAACTTAATTAACTTTGTTCTTCCCCACGGCCACTTCCCCCCAAATCCCTACGCCTCCGCTGTCACCGCCCTGCATCGTCGTCGGCCGCCGTGCGCGACCCATCGCTCTCCGCAAACCTTCGACGCCACCCCCGCCCTCGACCGCAACCTCGACGCCGCCCCCGACCCCGACCTCGACACTCCCTACATCGTCGCCCTCCGCCGTGCGCCCGCCGCCCCAACCCCGTCCCCAACCTCAACGCCGCGTGCCCCTCTCCCTAACTCCACCGGTGCCAGAGGTGAGCACGCCCTCCTCCTCCTCCCCTACCTCTGCCTAACTAGGATTCTTAGGGTTAAATTTCAGAGTTCATCTAATTAGTTAGGGTTCATCAAATTAGATGCTAATTATGACAGGAGTTGTTAAGTAGAATTAGTTTTAGAGTTCATCGAATTAGTTAGGATTAAATTTTAGAGTTCATCAAATTAGTTATGGTTAAATTTTAGTAAGTGTTTAATAGAATTAGTAAGAAAATTAATATAACTAGTTGAACTAGTTTATTTTTAGTAAAAACTAGTTTATTTTTATTCATAGTAAGTGCTTAATTGAACTAGTTGAGTTAATACAACTATTTTATTTTTGGTACAAAAATTAATAGAACTAGTTTATTTTTGTAGTTAAAGCAACTATTTTATTTTTAGTAAGTAAATTAATAAACTAGTTGAACGACTTTAGTTGTAGTTGAACTAGTTTAGTAAGTAAATTAATAAACGAGTTGTACTAGTTCAATTAACAGAACTAATGTATTTTTAGTAAGATAATTAATATAACTAGTTGAACTACTTTACTTTTAGAAAGAACTAGTTTTTTTCTATTTATAGTAAGTTTATATTTAGTAAGAACTAGTTGAATTAATAAAACTAGTTGAACATGTCATATTTGCTCAAATAGGATATGTTGTTGCCCAAGTGGCTGTTCATGTTCAGTTTACACCTCCGAGTGGCCTATGTTTTGCCGGAGTGTTGATTAATTTCCGTTCCAGCAAATTTCAGGCGCTCGATATGTCCTTTTTTAGCAAAGGTCATGCCGGATTTTTCCATGAATTCTGGCATGACTTGTGCTAGAATATGTAGGAAATATCGAGTGGCCTGGGTTTTCTCGAAAAATAATGATCTAATTTAGGTTTTTTAGTACATATATTTAATTGTACAAGTTTAATCTTTGAATTATGAACGTCGGAAATCTCGTACTCGGACGACGACAGTCTCCCGGGGGAGTGCAGCTGGTGCCACGACGATCGAGGTATGTGCGACATGTTCGTTGAGCTGGACGAAGATCGGCGCTTCAGCATTAAGCTCGCGGAGACCTTCGATGTTGAAACGATACGCAACAACGACAAGTGTTTTTTTCATAATTAAGCATGACTTCAACTATTTCAACGTCTAATTTTCATCTTTTACAATTCGACTAGCTTATCCCATGCCATGCAAGACGCTATGTCTTGGAGAGGATGGGTTTTGAAGACCATGAAAATTTTCAAACAAAGAAAATACACCTAAGGACCCATCATGATATTGATTTTGAACTAAATCTGTACAATTCTCAGAGCGTAACCCATTTTGGTTGCCAAAATTGGGAAGCACTTTGCAAAATGTATGGTTTTTATGAGGGTATGATTGTCACCCTGGATCTTGGTGATCCTGACATCAAGCAAAACAATATGGACATTTGGGTCCTTGTTGATACGCTTCCGATTCTACCGCAATGTGAGTTTCTCAAACATCGTTATTAACTAATTTATATTGTTTATTTCAAAATAGTTGACAGCTTATTTTGAATCTTCAAAGAATGTGCAGAAGATGGTAGACAAAACCCACTACACTGATGGCTCCGAATTTACTTATAAGGAGAAAAATCATCTGATCGCATTTTGTACTTTCTTTGAGAATTACAATACCTATTATCGAACTCCTTCAAATTATGGTGAATACGTGCCACTAGTGCACGTGTTGAACCACAATAACTTCTATGGAGATACCCTGGTAAGATTTTTTACTATTACGACATCCGTTCATCTTTTGCATACTTCTAAAACTAGTACATCATTGCTAACTACGAAGTTATTACTATGTTTTTCAACAGAAAATCCCGATGGATTGTGTGCCTCATCTGATGTATTACAATGGTCGCCTTGAAGTTCTGAACCTACAGCCAGGTCATCCTACGGATCTCACCTATGCATATCGGATTTCTGAAACCGGTGAACACATGCTAATCAAAGAGTGGAAAAAATGTTTAGACATTCGTAAGGAGGTTCTTGGAAGCAACATTAAGCGAAAGGCAAGAATTGGAGACAGGATAATCTGCATTCTCCATAGTGGAGAGCCAGGGGCTATCTTGTTTTTTGCTATTTTACCTTAGAGAATATAGTAGGTCCTATGAGGTACAATAGGTTTATTATGTTGTACAATGTGTTTGAGTTGATGATGAGGAGTAGTTGTGATTATGACTAGCGACCAACTTGCTATGTGATGTCTCATCGATCAAAACGATGATCATGAGGAGGTGTTATATGAAAGGGCCATTTGCATTTGTGTCCCTAACTCGAACCACCTAACCAGATATACCCCTAATTCGAAAGCCTGCTCAAATTTGCCCCTCCGCTGTTAGGTGCCCTTATAGAAATGCCCTTTTACGTCGTTACCGTCCGGTCAAAAAGCTTTGACCATCCTGAAAAAAATAGCAAAAAAAATCTTAAAAATCTTAAATTTTGTGAGATCAAAGATACTCATGTGCCCAAGGTGTGTGCAAATTTTCGTGCTATTTGGACATTCCAGGAGCTCGTGGCGAGGAAAACAGTTAATATGCACGCTTGTGAACAATAAATTTGAAATAAAATAGCAAAAAAAATTAAAAAATATATGAAATTTTTTGGCATCAAAGTGGCTTGGGTGCACAAGGTGCGTGCAAGTTTTTATGATCAAATGACATGCGAGGAGCTCTAGAAAGAAAAAACAAAATAGTCATTTTTTCCCAAGTTTTTTCCCGAGCGAAATTTTGTTTTTTTTCTCCACAAGCCCCTCCAATGTCCAAACACAACAAAAATTTGCACGCAGCTTGCAGACCCGAGCCTCTTTGATTCCAAAAAATTTCAGATTTTTTTGAATTTTCTTACTATTGTTTTGAATTTACTGTTCATAGGCTTACATATTTATTGTTTTTCCTCTTACACGAGCTCTTAGAATGTACGAACAGCATGAAACTTTGCACGCACCTTGCGAACCTGAGTATCTTTGATCCCACAAATTTTCAGATTTTTTAGAATTTTTTTGCTATTTTTTCAGGATGGTCAAAGCCCTTTGACCTGCTTTGACCGGACGGTAACGGCACAGAAGGGTATTTCTGTAAGTGCACCTAACGGCGGAGGGGCAAATTTGAGCAGGCTTTGAAATTAGGGGTAAATCTAAGAGTGGGCGCAAATTAGGGGCATAGATGTAAATGTCCCTATATGAAAATGATGTATTATGATGATAAGTTGTTAATGATATGATGATGATATTTATTATATCATTGCGTGAAAGAACCGCGGATTAGTTTCAAGTGGATGTCCATCCACTTGAAACTAGTCCACGGTTCTTTCACCCAATGATGTAATCACTCATTATGATGTAAAAACTATCTCTAAATTGCTGTTGTATGAAAATTGTATAGAGGTGTATGAATACAACATGAAATAAAAAAGAAATAAAATACGGAATACTAGTAGTACCGCGGGCTGGGAGAAGCGCTACTAGTAATTACTAGTAGCACTCCTCCAGGAAGTCGCTACTACTAAGTCGATTTAGCAGTAGCATGGGCGGAGGCACGCTACTGCTATACGTTAGCTATAGCGCCTTATCAGTAGCGATCCGCCCCGGGCTACTAATAGGCCTAAAACCCGCGCTGCTGCTAGGCTTTTCCCTAGTAGTGTTAGCATAGTCAGTATACCAAGGAGTGTTATGAGAAACATTTATTGTAGCTAACTGCTCATTAGGAAAGCTATCATCAATAGGTAGTGGGTCATCAGGCACATTTTCAAGCCTAGACAAATTATCAGCTACGGGGTTCTCTGCTCCTTTTCTACCAGTGATTGAAGAACTCTGTCAATGACACTATCATCAGGAAGATTAACTCCCAGTTGAGTCAAGTGGTTATGGTACCCAGACATTCTGAGTATGTGTTCACTGACAGAACTACTCTTCTCCATTTTGCAGCTATAGAACTTGTTGGAGACTTCATATCTCTCAACTCGGGCATTTGCTTGAAATATTAACTTCAACTCCTGGAACATCTCATATGCTCCATGACATTCAAAATGTCTTTGAAGTCCCGATTCAAAGTCGTAAAGCATGGCACACTGAACTATCGAGTAGTCATCAGCTTTGCTCCGCCAGATGTTCATAACATCTGGAGTTGCTCCATTAGCAGGTCTTGCACCTAGCGGTGCTTCCAGGACGTAATTCTTCTGTGCAGCAATGAGGATAATCCTCAAGTTACGGAACTAGTCTGTGTAGTTTCTACCATCATCTTTCAACTTAGCTTTCTCTAGGAACGCATTAAAATTCAAGGGAACGATAGCACGGGCCTTTGATCTACAACAACATAGATATGAAAAAACTATCAGGTACTAAGTTCATGATAAATTAAAGTTCGATTAATAATATTACTTAAGAACTCCCACTTAGATAGACATCCCTCTAGTCATCTAAATGATCATGTGATCCATATCAACTAAACAATGTCTGATCATCACGTGAGCTGGAGTAGTTTTCAATGGTGAACATCACTATGTTGATCATATCTACTATATGATTCACGTTCATGTAACATCCCAAAATTTTAAATTTTGGAATGTTATATTAAATAAACGATTATGAATGGTTGTGTGATCGATTGTGTGAAATTGAGTGGAATCTGAAACTTTTTGAAAGTTGAATGAGAGGGAATAAAAGGACTTTCCCAAAACTTTCATCTTGCATTTTGATGTCCATGAATTCAAATTCATTTCATCACAAAACCCTAGAGTGAAGATAATATGACTTCTTCCATTTAAAGAAATGAAAAGGGGTTTGAAAATGATTTGAATTCCATTTTGAAATATTTCAAATTTAGAAGCTTTAAGCAACTCAATGAGTTCATACAATGACTTCTTCAAATTTGAAGGAAGAGAGTTGACAGTTTCAAATAAATAACTTGAAAGTCACTTTGAAGTTATTTGAATTTCCAAATTTCAAATCCTATAGGGTGTTATTTGGGTTTCTATTCAAAATTATTTTCTCCTAATTTCTATTGAAGGGAATCATTTTACCCTTATTTCCATTTATTTATTTTTAGGAGAAAATAATTTGAATAGAAACCCAAATAACTCCCAATAGGATTTGAAATTTGGAAATTCAAATAACTTCAAAGTGACTTTCAAGTTATTTATTTGAAACTTCCAACTCTCTTTCTTCAAATTTGAAGAAGTCATTTTATGAACTCATTGAGTTGCTTAAAGTTTCTAAATTTGAAATATTTCAAAATGGAATTCAAATCATTTTCAAACCCCTCTCCATTTCTTTAAATGGAAGAAGTCATATTATCTTCACTCTAGGGTTTTGTGATGAAATGAATTTGAATTCATGGAGATCAAAATGCATGATGGAAGTTTTGGGAAAGTCCTTCTATTCCCTCTCATTCAACTTTCAAAAAGTTTCATATTCCACTCAATTTCACACAATCGATCACACAACAATCAAACAACCATTCACAATCGTTTATTTAATATAACATTCCAAAATTTAGAATTTTGGGATGTTACAAACTACCACCCTTAAAATGAATCTCGTCCTCGAGATTCGGAGAGGCTAGAAAGAAGGTTAGGTTTGGGGGTCTCCTTGAATATCCATTAATCAACCCAATGTATGGGGTGCTACCACCCTTAGAATCATGGTTACGTTTCTGACAAAACTCATGTACTCCGTCCTTTGGGTTGACCATGTCGGTCTTCTCATATTCCCCGAGATAACTCCTTCACTTGTGCCCTTCCGGTAAGGGCACGGCCTTTTCCTCAAAATCTGGAGTCCTCACATCAAAATAAGACCCTTCTGAGACTTGACAGGTCTGGCGCCAATGCTAAACAACTACCGAAAATCTCATGGTGGTCAACAATTATTGGTTCCTCCTGCAGGAAATGGGTCTAGGCTAAACCTCACCACATAACCTACGATTGGAAACAGGTGCCTGTACAGGGTTTCCATCGTCCTGCCATTCTAAGGCTTTTGGCTTGTCGTGTTGACACTCTTCTAGGGTTTTAAGGCTCTCTGATTTTCCATCAACATATGATAGCTCATGATAGAAGTCTCCGGTATGGGGGCCAATCCATCCCGTACTTGAATCATTACCACATAAGCAGATAGTGAATCACACATTCTAGCACTTGGGCATCCTCACAAGCATTGCAGAACTTCTCTTCTCCATGAACTCGGTCCGGATAAATCCATTGGTTCTGCAAGCCAAACAAAACCTATATCGTTTCTTCACAACTCTCGGGTTTACGTAACTTCGTATGGAACGTCTGCTGATGAAATCACAGCTTCTTTCATAATTCTTCCTGCAACAAGGTTGTGCTTGTTCCTTTCTAAATCCTGGGTCCTGTGGGTTATGGCCCACTTCAAACTTGTATATCTTTAACTCATCCTTGGAGTTACTATTGTTCCGTATTCCACCATTACATCTCTTTTAAATCCAATAGCACTTCATTCCTGCATACTCTTGGGGTAACCATCATAACTAAAACCAAACTCCAACTCATTTGTCCAAACTCCACTCTATGGAATACATTTTCTTTTCCATTGGTCAAGTGTTCACACAGACAACTATCGCCAAAAAAATGCACTGATTCATCCATAATTCATATTCTCTTCATATCAAATCCTTTATTATATCCTTGACCACTACTCAAAACTCAGATTTCAAAAGTACTCTATTACAAAAGCTGTCATCCACATAGTTTGGTATGGTCAAGCATTACTTCCATCTTTATTCATTTGCCATTCTTGAAGATGCTTCAGTCCCACTAGAATTGTGCGATGTGATCCTTCAAATCATCGATGTTTTGCTTCATCGTGGTGGCCATGAGCTTCATCTCCATCATCTCTGCGTGCACCTCCCTCAGGTATTCCTGAGTGTGACGGAGTCTTGCTTCTAGTATTTCTCCAATCTGACGTATGCCTTCCATAGCAGCTTCATGAACAGAGTCAAAGAATGTTGCTCGTGGTACTCGAGAAATGAAAAAGTATTCCCCCATAGTATTTGGGCAAACTCCCTTCACATGGTGGAGGTGTGCCTCCACATACGAAAGTTCAACTCCCTTCTACATGAAAGGATAACCCTTGTAGACTGCATCTCCTTCAAGATGAATATGCTTCATCATGTCCTTCGGGATTTTTGGGTAATTCTGATCACTAGTAAGATAACCACCAGGAAGCCCCTAGATTTGTCTGACGTCATTTGTTTACGCTACAAAGGAGTAGGACATTTTGCCAGAGAATGTTTAGACCCGAGGAAATCTTGAGCTGAGTAGTTGAGATCTTGATATTGGAATAAATCATGTAATAAATGTGGAGCACACTTTTATTTTCATTGGGGATGTTGAGTTGAGTTATGAAATGGAAATTGTAATAGCTCGTGAAGTAATAAAAGTTGATATGCTTGGAATCTCATATGAGGTGTCATGAGTTGTTGTTGAGTGCCTCTCTCGCTATCTCGCCTAGACTTAAACCGTGAACCCTTGAAGAAGCTGACCCCAAACCTTTCCCGGGAGAAAACAACCTCTCTGTAGCGACCCGACCTCAAACGGCCCAGCCTCTGTGTATCCGTGCCATCCCTGGATCGGTATGCTGGCACACACAGTACATCAATGTATATATCAAAGTGCAATTACATGTATAAATAACGTAAAATTGATATATACCTCATAAATCTCAGCGGAAACTATCGAACGGGTGTGGAGTCCCATCAACGCCAACGGCAAGTTGAGTGTAGACCGTAACCCTACAACGTAACTCTTACTCGTCATAGAAAATTCCTGCAACATAAGACGTTGAAGCCCTGTAGGTCAGTACATTGTATGTACTGGCAAGTCACATCATAAGAATAGTGAACCTATTTGTACATGCAATTTGGATGGTGGAAAGCTCTAAATCTAGTTTTTTGCACAAAGCTAGTTTTTCCCAAGAATAGAAGATATTATTCTACCACTACTGTATAACATAGGATGAGTTGGTAAACCCAACTCAATCCATTCCCAAAGTTTCATTTAAAACCCAATTGTTTAATTAAGAGTGATGCGATCTCCCAGCATTTCCACTACTGGATGCTCAAGTTGTCCGTAACCGGGGACACGGCTAATCTATTAGGTTTTAACACTCTGTAGAGGTCTGCGCACTTTTCCCCATAAGACTCGGTCACCTCCCTTGAAGTTCTCGCACTGCCTGGCATTTGAGAACAGGATGACTGAGACATAGTTTTTCGAAAGTATTCCCCCTTAACCAACAGATAGGCCGGTACACCTACTCATTCTACATTTGCTAGCCCATCCTGGAAGGGGTCACACTAACTACTCAACTAAGCCAGAGCCCATATTGGCTTGTGGCTGCACACGTAAGCTTCTAGACATGAGAGTACGATTGATCTCTTTGAGCCTGGTCGGAGGGACCACTAGGGGCAAAGGAGTAGGACACCAAACAAGGAGCGGGCGAGCGAGGGCGAAGCCTGCGGGCGCTAGGGTCTCGAGTGCGGGCTAGCCTGGGCCACGGCCTTGGCTATCACCGGTGGGCCGGTCGGTGCGCCCTTGGGCCGAAGTGGCCTCGGTCCAGGTGGTGCGGTGTGCGTGCGTGTTTTTTTAAAGTAAAAAGTTTTTCCCTTTTTTAATAGTGAGGAAAACAAACAAATTGAATACTAATACTAAAAATTATATAGGCATGTTATATACCAAAATTCTCAGGAAAAAAAAGCAGAAATAAGATGAACTATTTTTCAAGTTCAACTAAATTCCATAAAAATTCATAAAAGTCAAACAGTGCTACTGTTGCATTTAAAATCAATAAAAATCATTTTTAAATAGAAAATTGATTACAAATTTATTTTCTCCTAATTTTCTATTGAAGGGAATCATTTTACCCTTATTTCCATTTATTTATTTTTAGGAGAAAACATTTTGAATAGAAACCCAAATAACTCCCAATAGGATTTGAAATTCAGAAATTCAAATAACTTCAAAGTGACTTTCAAGTTATTTATTTGAAACTTCCAACTCGCTTTCTTCAAATTTGAAGAAGTCATTTTATGAACTCATTGAGTTTCTTAAAGTTTCTAAATTTGAAATATTTCAAAATGGAATTCAAATCATTTTCCCTTTTCATTTCTAGGGTTTTGTGATGAAATGAATTTGAATTCATGGAGATCAAAATGCAAGAATAAATTTTGGGGAAAGTCCTTTTATTCCCTCTCATTCAACATTCAAAAAGTTTCAGATTCCACTCAATTTCACACAATCGATCACACAACAATCAAACAACCATTCATAATCGTTATTTAATATAACATTCCAAAAGTTTGAATTTTGGGATGTTACAGTTCAATCTTTCAGTCTTAGTGTTCAGGCCATATCTGCATATGCTAGGCTCGTCGAGTTTAACCTGAGTATTCTGCACGTGCAAAACTGGCTTGCTCCAGTTGTATGTGAACATAGAGCTTATCACACCCGATCATCACTTGGTGTCTCAGCACGACGAACTGTAGCAACGGTGCATACTCGGGGAGAACACTTGTACCTTGAAATTTAGTGAGTGATCATCTTATAATGCTACCGCCGAACTAAGAAAAATAAGATGCATAAAGAATAAACATCACATGCAATCAAAATATGTGACATGATATGGCCATCATCATCTCTGCCTTTGATCTCCATCTCCAAAGCACCGTCATGATCTCCATCGTCACCGGCTTGACACCTTGATCTCCATCATAGCATCATTGTCGTCTCACCAACTATTGCTACTACAACTATTGCTACCGCTTAGTGATAAAGTAAAGCAATTACATGGCGATTGCATTTCATACAATAAAGCAACAACCATAAGGCTCCTGCCAGTTGCCGATAACTTCTAGAAAACATGATCATCTCATACAACAATTTATATATCATCATGTCCTGACCATATCACATCACAACATGCCTTGCAAAAACAAGTTAGACGTCCTCTACTTTGTTGTTGCAAGTTTTATGTGGCTGCTACGGGCTTCTAGCAAGAACCGTTCTTACCTACACATCAAAACCACAATGATTTTTTGTCAAGTGTGCCGTTTTTACCTTCAACAAGGACCGGCCATAGTCAAACTCGATTCAACTAAAGTTGGAGAAACAGACACCCGCCAGGCACCTGTGTGCAAAGCATGTCAGTAGAACCAGTCCCATGAGCGCAGTCATGTAATGTCGGTCCGGGCCGCTTCGTCCAACAATATCGCCAAATTAAAGGAAGACGTTGGTGGTAAGCAGTATGACTATTATCGTCAACAACTCTTTGTGTTCTACTCATGCATATCATCTATGAATAGACCTGGCTCGGATGCCACTATTGGGGAACGTAGCATGCAATTTCAAAAAAAATCCTACGATCATGCAAGATCTATCTAGGAGATGCATAGCAATGAGACGGGGAGAGTGTGTCCATGTACCCTCATAGACCGAAAGTGGAAGCGTTAGGTTAACGTGGCTGATGTAGTCGAACGTCTTCACGATCCAACTGATCCAAGTACCGAACGTACGGCACCTCCGTATTCAGCACACGTTCAGCATGATGACGTCCCTCGAGCTCTTTATCCAGTAGAGGGTTGAGGGAGAGTTTCGACAGCACGACGGCCTGGTGATGGTGATGGTGATGTGGTCCACGCAAGGCTTCGTCTCAGCACTACGACGCTATGACCGGAGGAGGAAACTGTGGAGGGGGCACCGCACATGGCTAAGAGAAATCTTGGTGTGCCTTTGGGGTGCCCCCCGCCCCCATATATATAGGGGGAGGAGGAGGGGTGCGCCAAGGGGGGAGTCCTACCTGGACTCCTAGTCCAAGTAGGATTCGCCCCCCCCCCCCCACCTTTTCCTTCCAATGGAGGGGGAAAGAGGGAAGGAGAAGAGAGGAAGAGGGAAAGGGGGGCGCGCCCCCTCCCCTTCCTATTCGGACTCCCCTTGGGGGGCACACGCCTCCCCCTTGTGGGTTGTCCCCTCTTCTCTCCCATGGCCCATGAGGCCCATGATTTCCCTCGGGGGGTTCCGGTAACCCCTCGGTACTCCGATAAAATACCCGAATCACTCGGAACTATTCTGATGTCTGAATATAACCTTCCAATATATGAATCTTTACCTCTCGACCATTTCGAGACTCCTCGTCATGTCTGTGATCTCATCCAGGACTCTGAAAAAACTTCGGTCACCAAAACACATAACTCATAATACAAATTGCATCGAACGTTAAGCGTGCGGACCCTACGGGTTCGAGAACTATGCAAACATGACCGAGACACATCTCCGGTCAATAACCAATAGCAGAACCTGGATGCTCATATTGGTTCCTACGTATTCTACGAAGATCTTTATTGGTCAAACCGCATAACAACATACGTTGTTCCCTTTGGCATCGGTATGTTACTCGCCCGAGATTCGATCGTCAGTATCATCATACCTAGTTCAAGCTCGTTACTGGCAAGTCTCTTTACTCATTCTGTAATGCATCATCCCACAAATAACACATTAGTCACATTACATGAAAGGCTTATATTGATGTGCATTATCGAGAGGGCCCAGGGATACCTCTCCGATACTCGGAGTGACAAATCCTAATCTCGATCTATGCCAACCCAACAAACACCTTCAGAGACACCTGTAGAGCATCTTTATAATGACCCAGTTACGTTGTGATGCTTGATAGCACACAAGGTGTTCCTTTGGTATTTGGGAGTTGCATAATCTCATAGTCAGAGGAATATGTATAAGTCATGAAGAATCAATAGCAATAAAACTTAACGATCATTATGCTAAGCTAACGGATGGGTCTTGTCCATCACATAATTCTCCTAATGATGTGATACCGTTCATCAAATGACAACACATGTCTATGGTTAGGAAACTTAACCATCTTTGATTAACGAGCTAGTCAAGTAGAGGCATACTAGGGACACTTTGTTTTGTCTATGTATTCTCACATGTATCAAGTTTCCGGTTAATACAATTCTAGCATGAATAATAAACATTTATCATGATACAAAAAATATAAATAACAACTTTATTATTGCCTCTAGGGCATACTTCCTTCAGATAGATTATACCTGCTTCCAGAAGTTTTAATATTTATGTTCTTACCACTTCCTTCATCTTTGGATTTAACCGACGTTGGTGATCAACAATGGGTTTAGCATCAGGTTCCATATTAATCTTGTGCTGACATAGAGTGGGACTAATGCCCTATAAATCATCAAGAGTATATCCAATAGCAGCTCGGTGCTTCCTTAGAACTTTCAATAATCTTTCTTCTTCATGTTCTGAAAGGTTAGCACTAATAATAACATGATATATCTTCTTCTCATCAAGATAAGCATATTTCAAAGTATCCGATAATTTTTTTAATTCAAACACAAGATCACCTTTAGGTGGAGGAGGACCTCCTAGAGTTTCAATAGGCAAATTGTGTTGAAGCAGAGGACGTTGTTCAAAGAAAATCTTATCTATTTCATTTCTTTCATGCATATGTAAATCATTTGCATGGTCTAGCAGGTATTGTTCTAGAGGATCAATAGGAGGTACAGCAATAGAAGCAAGACCAATTATTTCATCATTACTAGGCAATTCTTTTTCATGAAGCTTTCTACTAAACTTGGAAAAAATAAACTCTTGAGACTCATCACCAAAGCTAACGCCGACAATTTGTTTCTCACAATCTATTTTAGCATTAAGAGTGTTCAAGAAAGGTCTACCAAAGATAATTGGACAAAAATCATCTTGTGGGGAACCAAGAACAAGAAAATCAGTAGGGTATTTTATTTCCCCACACAAGACTTCAGCATCTCTAACAATCCCAAGTGGTGTGATGGTGTCTCTATTAGCAAGTTTAATAGTAGCATCTATTTCTTCTATTTCGGCGGGTGTTATGTCATTCATAATTTCTTGATATAAGGTAAAGGGAATAGCACTCACGCTAGCACCTATGTCACATAAACCATGATAACCGTGATCTCCTATTTTAACTGAGACAACGGGCATGCCAACAACGGGTCTATGTTTTTCCTCTTTATTAGGTTTAGCAATTCTTGTAGCTTCATTACAGAAGTAAATAACATGTCCATCTATATTTTCTTCTAGGAGATCCTTAACCATAGCAACACTAGGCTCTACTTTAATTTGTTCATTAGGTTTAGGTGTTCTAATATAAATTTTGTTAACCACTGAAACTTTAGCATGTTCCTTTATCCTAACAGGGAAAGGTGGTTTCTCAATATAAGCAGTAGGAACAAGTCGATCAACATTATAAAGTATAGTTTCCTCTTTAGCTAGTTTTGGTTCTTGGATTTCTTCATTAATAGGTGGGTGATATTTAAACCAATTCTCCTTAGGGAGATCAACATGAGTAGCAAATGATTCGCAAAAGGAAGCTACTATCTCATAGTCAAGCCCATATTTTGTGCTGAACTTTTGAAAAGCATCGGTATTCATAAAAGATTTAACACAATCATACTTAAGCTTAATACCTGACTCTTCGCCTTCATCGAGTTCCCAATCTTTAGAGTTGTGTTTAATTCTTTCTAAGAGATCCCACCGAAATTCAATAGTCTTCTTCATAAAAGAACCAATACAAGAAGTATCGAGCATGGATTGATCATCATGAGAAAGTCGAGCATAAAAATTCTAAATAATAATTTCTCTTAGAGCTCATGATTGGGGCATGAATACAACATTGACTTAAGCCTCCCCCAAGCTAGAGCGATACTTTCTCCTTCACGAGGCCAAAAATTATATATGTAATTCTAATCACGATGAACTAGATGCATAGGATAAATTTTTTGGTGAAACTCCAATTTCAATCAATTCCAATTCCAAGATCCAATATCATCGCATAGCCTATACCATGCCAATGATTTTCCCTTCAAAGAAAAAGGGAAAACCTTCTTCTTAACTTCATCTCCGGGTAAACCTGCAAGCTTAAACAATCCACAAATTTCTTCCACATGTATCAGATGCATATGAGGATGTTCGGTTCCATCTCCTGCATAAGGATTAGCTAGCAGTTGTTCTATCATACCCGAAGGAATTTCATATTCAATATTTTTAGCAGGTGCAGTAGGTTGAGGGGTGGCTAATTGTGGTTCCGATTGAGGTGAAGATACCCCGAACAAACCCCTCAAAGGATTGTTTTCCATAGTAGCAAGTGACAGTAAATTTCAGCACATTATATGAATGTTTCCTTACCAAAGGTGCTTCACTCCCCGGCAACGGCGCCAGAAAATATCCTTGATGACCCACAAGTATAGGGGATCAATTGTAGCCTTTTCAATAAGTAAGAGTGTCGAACCCAAAGAGGAGTAGAAGGAAATGACAAGTGGTTTTCAGCAAAGTAATGTCTGCAAGTGCTGAAATTGTAAGTAACAGAGTAGTTTGATAGCAAGATAATTTGTAACGAGCAAGTAACAATAGTAGTAGAAAAATTGCAGCAAGGTAGCCCAATCCTTTTTAGGCAAAGGACAGTCCAAAAAGGTCTCTTATAATAAGCAAAGCGTTCTTGTGGGTACACAGGAATTTCATCTAGTCACTTTCATCATGTTGATTCAATTCGTGTTTGCTACTTTGATAATTTGATATGTGGGTGAACCGGTGCTTAGGTGTTGTTATTACTTGAACAAACCTCCTACTTATGATTAACCCCCTCGCAAGCATCTGCAACTACGATGAAAGTATTAAGAATAAATTCTAACCATAGCATTAAACTTTTGGATCCAATCGGTCCCTTGAGGAATAGCGCATAAACTGGGGTTTAAGCTTCTGTCACTCTCGCAACCCATCATCTAATAACTACTCCACAATGCATTCCCTTAGGCCCAAAATATGGTGAAGTGTCATGTAATTGACGTTCACATGACACCACTAAGGGAATCACAACATACATACTATCAAAATATCGAACACATATCAAGTTCACATGATTACTTGCAACATGATTTGTCCCGTGACCTCAAGAGCAAAAGTAACTACTCACAAGTGATAAACATGCTCAAGATCAGAGGGGTATTAAATAGCATAATGGATCTGAAAATATAATTTTCCACCAAATAAACCATATAGCAATCAACTACAATATGTAATCAACACTACTAGTCACCCACAAGCACCAATCTATAGTTCCCGTACAAAGATTGAACAGAAGAGATGAATTAGGGTTTGAGAGCAGATGGTGTTGTTGAAGATGTTGATTTAGATTGCTCTCCCCAAGATGGGAGAGTTGTTGGTGATGATGACGATGAGTTCCCTCTTCAGGAGGGAAGTTCCCCTGGTGGAATCGCTCCACCGGAGGGCAAAAGTGCAACTGCCCAAGTTCCGCCTCGAGACGGCAGCGCTCCGTCCCAAAAGTCCTCTCCTTATTTTTTTTCTAGGTCAAAATGACTTATATATCACAAGATGGGCACCGGAGCGGGGCCGAGGGGAGCACAACCCACTAGGGCGCGCCTGGGCTCCCTGGCGCGCCCAGGTGGGTTGTGCCTTCCTGGTGGGCCCCTCTGGTACTTATTGGCTCCAATATTCCTCATATAATCCATAAAAAATCTCCATAAAGTTTTAGCTTATTTGGAGTTGTGCGGAATAGGTAGCCTGACGTAGCTTTTCCGTGTCCAGATTTCCAGCTGCCAGAATTCTCCCTCTTTGTGTGTACCTTGCATATTATGAGAGAAAAGGCCTTAGAATTACTCCAAAAGCATTATTATGTATAAAAACATAATAAATAACAATAGGAAAACATGATGCAAAATGGACGTATCAGGGAGTTGAATGGACACGCTCACGACTGTATAAATAAGTTGCCTGCTATGCTACAGCCATCTGAAGAAGCTCCACCGTGTTCAGGGTCTCTATCACCGCTAGAGACTCGCCCTCGATCGGGATAGCTGTCACCCGTGTGGCTGCTGCTATCATGTTATCGGCCGGGTTAGAATAATGGCCAGAAGGTGCTGGAACCCATTGAGGCGGGGTCAGATCCCTATGGGGCGGGTCTAGCACACGAGGTTGAGCCGTCGCTTCGGTTCTGTTAGGGAACGCAGCAATTTCAAAAAAAAATCCTACACACACGCAAGATCCATCTAGGTGATCCATAGCAACGAGAGGGGAGAGTGTTGTTCACATACCCTCGTAGACCGTAAGCGGAATCATTATGACAACGCGGTTGATGTAGTCGTACGTCTTCACGATCCGACCGACCCTAGCACCGAAGGTACGGCACCTTCGTGATGTGCACACGTTCAGCTTGGTGACGTCCCACGAACTCTAGATCCAGCTGAGGTCGAGGGAGAGTTTCATCAACATGACGGCATGATGACGGTGATGATGAAGTTACCGACACAGGGCTTCGCCTAAGCTCCACAACGATATGACTGTTGGGGATCGTAGCAGAAATTTAAAATATTCTACGCATCACCAAGATCAATTTATGGAGTAATCTAGCAATGAAGGGAAGGGGAGTGCATCTACATACCCTTGTAGATCGCTAAGCGGAAGCATTACAAGAACGCGGATGAAGGAGTCGTACTCGTAGCGATTCAGATCGCGGTTGATTCCGATCTAAGCGCCGAACAATGGCGCCTCCGCGTTCAACACACGTGCAGCCCGGTGATGTCTCCTACGCCTTGATCCAGCAAGGGGAGAAGGAGAGGTTGGGGAAGACTCCTTCCAGCAGCAGCACGACGGCGTGGTGGTGGTGGAGGAGCGCGGGACTCCAGCAGGGCTTCGCCAAGCACTACGAGAGACGAGGAGGGAGAGGGGTAGGGCTGCACCAAAAGAGAGATCAAATCGTGTGTTGGGCAACCCCCATACCTCAAGTATATATAGGGGAAGGGGAGGGGGCTGCGCCCCCTCTAGGGTTCCCACCCCAAGGGGTGCGGCAGCCCCAGATCCCATCTAGGGTGGCGGCCACAAGGGGGAGAGGGGGAGGCGCACCTGTGGTGGGCCTTAGGGCCCATCTGCCCTAGGGTTTGCCCCCCTCCCCTCTTGGAGGCGCCTTGGGCCTTGGTGGGAGGCGCCCCAGCCCACCTAGGGGCTGGTCCCTTCCCACTATTGGCCCATGTAGGCCTCCGGGGCTGGTGGCCCACCTGGTGGACCCCGGGACCCTCCCGGTGGTCCCGGTACGTTACCGATAGCACCCGAAACCTTTCCGGTGACCAAAACGGGACTTCCCATATATAATCTTTACCTCCGGACCATTCCGGAACTCCTCGTGACGTCCGGGATCTCATCCGGGACTCCGAACAACATTCAGTAACCGTGTACATACTTTCGCTATAACTCTAGCGTCATCGAACCTTAAGTGTGTAGACCCTACGGGCTCGGGAGTCATGCAGACATGGCCGAGACAACTCTCCGGTCAATAACCAACAGCGGGATCTGGTTACCCATGTTGGTTCCCATGCTCCACGATGATCTCATCGGATGAACCACGATGTTAAGGATTCAATCAATCCCGTATACAATTCCCTTTGTCTAGCGGTATAGTACTTGCCCGAGATTCGATCGTCGGTATCCCGATACCTTGTTCAATCTCGTTACCGGCAAGTCCCTTTACTCGTTCCGTAACACATCATCCCATGATCAACTCCTTGGTCACATTATGCACATTATGATGATGTCCTACCAAGTGGGCACAGAGATACCTCTCCGTTACACGAAGTGACAAATCCCAGTCTCGATTCGTGCCAACCCAACAGACACTTTCGGAGATACCCGTGGTGCACCTTTATAGCCACCCTGTTACGTTGTGACGTTTGGCGCACCCAAAGCACTCCTACGGTATCCGGGAGTTCACAATCTCATGGTCTAAGGAAATGATACTTGACATTAGAAAAGCTTTAGCATACGAACTACACGATCTTGTGCTAGGCTTAGGATTGGGTCTTGTCCATCACATCATTCTCCTAATGATGTGATCCCGTTATCAACAACATCCAATGTCCATGGTCAGGAAACTGTAACCATCTATTGATCAATGAGCTAGTCAACCAGAGGCTTACTAGGGACATGGTGTTGTCTATGTATCCACACATGTATCTGAGTTTCCTATCAATACAATTCTAGCATGGATAATAAACGATTATGATGAACAAGGAAATATAATAATAACCAATTTGTTATTGCCTCTAGGGCATATTTCCAACAGTCTCCCACTTGCACTAGAGTCAATAATCTAGTTCACATCGCCATGTGATTAACACTCATTGGTCACATCGCCATGTGACCAACATCCAAAGAGTTTACTAGACTCAATAATCTAGTTCACATCACTATGTGATTAACACTCAATGAGTTATGGGTTTGATCATGTTATGCTTGTGAGAGAGGTTGTAGTCAACGGGTCTGCCATATTCAGGTCCCTATGTATTTCGCAAAACTTTATGTCATACCGTAGATGATGCTACCACGTTCCACTTGGAGCTATTCCAAATTGTTGCTCCATTATACGTATCCGGTATCTCTACTCAGAGCTATCCGGATAGGTGTTAAGCTTGCATCGACGTAACTCTTTACGTCGAACTCTTTATCACCTCCATAACCGAGAAACATTTCCTTATTCCTCTAAGGATAATTTTGACCGCTATCTGGTGATCCACTCCTAGATCACCTTTGTACCCTCTTGCCAGACATGTGGCAAGGCACACATCAGGTGCGGTACTCAGCATGGCATACCGTTATAGAGCCTATGACAAAAGCATAGGGGACGACCTTCATCCTTCCTCTATCTTCTGCCGTGGTCAATCTTTGAGTCTTACTCAACTTCATACCTTACAACTCAGGTAAGAACCCCTTCTTTGACTGATCTATTTTGAACTCCTTCAAAAACATGTCAAGGTGTGCGTTCTTCGAAAGTACCATCAGGCGTCTTGATCTATCTCTATAGATCTTGATGCCCAATATGTAAGCAGCTTTATCAAGGTCTTCCTTTGAAAAACACTCTTCAAACAACCGTTTATGCTTTCAGAAATTCTACATTATTTCGGATCAACAATATGTCATCCACATATACTCATCAGAAATGTTGAAGTGCTCCCACTCACTTTCTTGTAAATACAAGTTTCTAGCCAACATTGTATAAACCTAAAAGCTTTGATCACTCCATCAAAGCATATATTTCGACTCCGAGATGCTTGCTCTAGTCCATAGAAGGATTGCTGGAGCCAGCATACCTTTTAGAATCCTTAGGATCGACAAAACCTTTTATTGTATCACATACAACTTTTTCTTACGAAAACTGGTAAGAAAACTTGTTTTGACATCCATCTGTCAGATTTCATGATCGAAAAATACAGCTAATGCTAACATGATTCCGACGGACTTAAGCATCGCTACGGGTGAGAAATTCTCATCGTAGTCAACTCCTTGAACTTGTGAAAAGACTCTTTCCCACAAGTCGAGCTTCATAGACGGTGACATTACCGTCCGCGTTCGTCTTCTTCTTAAAGACCCATTTATTCTCAATGGCTTGCCGATCATTGGGCAAGTCCACCAAAGTCCATACTTTGTTCTGATACATGGATCCTATCTCGGATTTCATGGCTTCTAACCATTTGTCGGAATACGGGCCCACCATCGCTTCTCCATAGCTCGTAGGTTCATTGTTGTCTAACAACATGATATCTAAGACAGGATTACCGTACCACTCAGGAGTAGTACATATCCTTGTCGACCTACGAGGTTCGATAGCAACTTGATCCGAAGCTTCATGATCACTATCATTAACTTCCTATTCAATAGACGTAGGCGCCATAGAAAACATCTTTCTGTGTTGCATCACTCTCTGGTTGAAGTAGAGGTTCGACAACCTCATCAAGTTCTATCTTCCTCCCACTAAATTCTTTTGAGAGAAACTCCTTCTCGAGAAAGGACCCGTTCTTGGCGACAAACAATTTGCCCTCGGATCTGAGATAGAAGGTATACCCAACTGTCACCTTTGGGTATCCTATGAAGATGTGTTTGTCCGCTTTTGGGTTCGAGCTTCTCCGGCTGAAGCCTTAAGCATCGCAGGCCCAAACATTAAGAAATGACAACTTTGGTTTCTTGCCAAACCATATTCATACGATGTCGTCTCAACGGACTTAGATGGTGTCCTATCTAAAGTGAATGCAGCTATCTCTAACGCATATCCTCAAAATGAAAACGGTAGATCGGTAAGAGACATCATAGATCGCACCATATCTCATAAGGTTCAATTACGACGTCCGGACACACCATTACCCTGTGGTGTTCCAGGTGGCTTCAACTGTGAAACAATTCCACAATGTCTTAAGTGATTGCCAAACTCATAACTCATAAATTCTCATCGATCAAATCATAGGAATTTGATCTTCTTGTTATGATGGTTCTTAACTTCACTCTGAAACCGCTTGAACTTTTCAAATGTTTCAGACTTGTGCTTCATTAAGTAAATATACCTATATCTACTCAAATCGTCAGTGAAGATGAGAAAATAGCGATATCCACCCCATGCTTCAATTCTCATTGGATCACACGCATCAGCATGTATGATTTCCAACATGTCACTTGCCCGTTTCATTGTACCTGAAAACGGGGTATTAGTCATCCTGTCCATGAGGCATGGCTCGCATGTGTCAAGCGATTCAAAATCAAGTGACTCCAAACATCCATCGACACGTAGTTTCTTCATGCATCTTACACCAATATGACCTAAGCGGCAGTGCCACAAGAAAGTGGTACTATCTACATCTTTTGGCGTGAACATGTGTATTACCATGACCGAGATTCAATGAACCATTCACATAGGGTGCATGACCATGAAAGGTACTATTCAAGTAAATAGAATAACCATTATTCTCTAACTTAAATGAATAACTGTATTGCAATGAACATGATCTAATCATATTCATGCTTAACGTAGACACCTGATAACATTTATCTAGGTTCAATATTAATCCCGAAGGCAGATGGAGCGTGCGATGGTGATCTTATCAACTTTGGAAAAACTTCCAACACACATCGTCACCTCGCCCTTAGCCAGTCTCCGTTTAGTCCATAGCTTTTGCTTCAAGTCACCAATAATAGCAACTGAACCGGTATCCAATACCCAGGTGCTACCAGGAGTACTAGTAAGGTACACATTAATAACACGTATATACTTTCTTGAAGTTGCCAGCCTTCTTATCTATCATGCATTTGGGGTAATTCCGCTACCAGTGATCGTTCCCCTTACAATAGAAGCACTTAGTCTCGGGTTTGGGTTCAACCTTGGGTTCCTTCACTGGAGTGGCAACTAGTTTGCCATCCATGAAGTTTCCCTTCTAGCCCTTGCCCTTCTTGAAAAACAATGGTCTTGTTAAACCATCAACACTTGATGCTCCTTCTTGATTTCGACCTTTTGCGGTCTTAAGCACCGCGAACAGCTCCGGGATTAACTCCATCCCTTGCATGTCATAGTTCATCACGAAGATCTAGTAGCTAAGTGATAGTGGCTAGAGAACTCTATTAATCACTATCTTATCTGGAAGTTTAACTCCCACTTGATTTAAATGATTGTAGCACCCAGACATTCTGAGCACATGCCCACTAGCTGAGCTATTCTCCTCCATCTTGTTGGCAAAAGAACTTGTCAGAGGTCTCACACCTCTCAACACGGGCATGAGCCTGAAATCCCAATTTCAGCTCTTGGAACATCTCATATGTCTTATGGCGTTCAAAACATCGTTGGAATCCCGATTCTAAGCTATAAAGTATGGTGCACTAAACTATTCAGTAGTCATCAGGATGTGTCTGTCAGGTGTTCACAACATCCACAGACGACGTTGTAGGGGTTTGCACATTGAGCGGTGCATCAAAGACGTAAGCCTTCTGTGTAGCAGTGAGGACACTCCTCGGACTACGGACCCAGTCCGCATCATTGCTTACAATGTCTTTCAACTTGGTCTTTCTCTAGGAACGTACTGAAATAGGGAGCTACAACGTGAGCTATTTAACTACAACATATTTGCAAAGACAATTTAGACTATGTTCATGATAATTAAGTTCATCTAATCAAATTATTTCATGAACTCCCACTCAGATAGACATCCCTCTAGTCATCTAAGTGAAACATGATCTGAGTCAACTAGGCCGTGTCCGATCATCACGTGAGACGGACTAGTCAACATCGGTGAACATCTTCATGTTGATCGTATCTTCTGTACGACTCATGCTCGACCTTTCGGTCTTCCGTTTTCCAAGGCCATGTCTGTACATGCTAGGCTCGTCAAGTCAACCTAAGTGTATTGCGTGTGTAAATGTGGCTTACACCCGTTGTATTCGAACGTTAGAATCTATCACACCCGATCATCACGTGGTGCTTCGAAACAACGAACCTTCGCAATGGTGCACAGTTAGGGGGAACACTTTCTTGAAATTATTACGAGGGATCATCTTATTTAAGCTACCATCGTTCTAAGCAAATAAGATGTAAAACATGATAAACATCAAATGCAATCAAATAGTGACATGATATGGCCAATATCATTTGCTCCTTTTGATCTCCATCTTCGGGGCTCCATGATCATCGTTGTCACCGGCATGACACCATGATCTCCATCATCATGATCTCCATCATCGTGTCTTCTTGAAGTTGTCTCGTCATCTATTACTTCTACTACTATGGCTAACGCTTTAGCAATAAAGTAAAGTAATTACATGACGTTTATGTTGACACGCAGGTCATAAATAAATTAAGACAACTCCTATGGCTCCTGCCGGTTGTCATACTCATCGACATGCAAGTCGTGATTCCTATTACAAGAACATGATCAATCTCATACATCACATATATCATTCATCACATCCTTTTGGCCATATCACATCACAAGGCATATGCTGCAAAAACAAGTTAGACGTCCTCTAATTGTTGTTGCAAATTTTTACGTGGCTGCTATAGGTTTCTAGCAAGAACGTTTCTTACCTACGCCAAAACCACAACGTGATATGCCAATTTCTATTTACCCTTCATAAGGACCCTTTTCATAGAATCTGATCCGACTAAAGTGGGAGAGGCAGACACCCGCTAGCCACCTTATGCAACTAGTGCATGTCAGTCGGTAGAACCTGTCTCACGTAAGAGTACGTGTAAGGTCGGTCCAGGCCGCTTCATCCCACGATGCCGCCGAATCAAGATAAGACTAGTAACGGCAAGTAAATTGACAAAATCGACGCCCACAACAACTTGTGTTCTACTCGTGCATAGAAACTACGCATAGACCTAGCTCATGATGCCACTCTTGGGGATCGTAGCAGAAATTTAAAATTTTCTACGCATCACCAAGATCAATCTATGGAGTAATCTAGCAACGAAGGGAAGGGGAGTGCATCTACATACCCTTGTAGATTGCTAAGCGGAAGCGTTACAAGAACACGGATGAAGGAGTTGTACTTGTAGCGATTCAGATTGCGGTTGATTCCGATCTAAGCGCCGGACAACGGCACCTCCGCATTCAACACACGTGCAGCCTGGTGAAGTCTCCTACGCCTTGATCCAGCAAGTGGAGAAGGAGAGGTTGGGGAAGACTCCTTCCAGCAGCAGCACGACGGCGTGGTGGTGGTGGAGGAGCGCGGGACTCTAGCAGGGCTTCGCCAAGCACTACGAGAGATGAGGAGGGAGAGGGGTAGGGCTGCGCCAAAAGAGAGATCAAATCATGTGTTGGGCAGCCCCCATACCTCAAGTGTATATAGGGGAAGGGGAGGGGGCTGCGCCCCCTCTAGGGTTCCCACCCCAAGGGGTGCGGCAGCCCCAGATCCCATCTAGGGTGGCGGCCAAAAGGGGGAGAGGGGGAGGCGCACCTGTGGTGGGCCTTAGGGCCCATCTGCCCTACGGTTTGCCCCCTCCCCTCTTGGAGGCGCCTTGGGCCTTGGTGGGAGGCGCCCCAGCCCACCTAGGGGCTTGTCCCTTCCCACTATTGGCCCATGTAGGCCTCCCGGGCTGGTGGCCCACCTGGTGCACCCCCGGGACCCTCCTAGTGGTCCCGGTACATTACTGATAGCACCCGAAACCTTTCTGGTGACCAAAACGGGACTTCCCATATATAAATATTTACCTCCGGACCATTCCGGAACTCCTCGTGACGTCCGGGATCTCATCCGGGACTCCAAACAACATTCGGTAACCGCGTACATACTTTCCCTATAACCCTAGCGTCATCAACCTTAAGTGTGTAGACCCTACGGGCTCGGGAGTCATGCAGACATGGCCGAGACAACTCTCCGGTCAATAACCAACAGCGAGATCTGGATACCCATGTTGGTTCCCACATGCTCCACGATGATCTCATCGGATGAACCACGATGTCAAGGATTCAATCAATCCCGTATACAATTCCCTTTGTCTAGCGGTATAGTACTTGCCCGAGATTCGATCGTCGGTATCCCGATACCTTGTTCAATCTCGTTACCGGCAAGTATCTTTACTCGTTCCGTAACACATCATCCTGTGGTCAACTCCTTGGTCACATTGTGCACATTATGATGATGTCCTACCGAGTGGGCCCAGAGATACCTCTCTGTTACACGGAGTGACAAATCCCAGTCTCGATTCGTGCCAACCCAACAGACACTTTTGGAGATACCCGTAGTGCACCTTTATAGCCACCCAGTTATGTTGTGACGTTTGGCACACCCAAAGCACTCCTATGGTATCCGGGAGTTGCATAATCTCATGGTCTAAGGAAATGATACTTGACATTACAAAAGCTTTAGCATACGAACTACACGATCTTATGCTAGGCTTAGGATTGGGTCTTGTCCATCACATCATTCTCCTAATGGTGTGATCCCGTTATCAACGACATCCAATGTCCATGGTCTGGAAACCGTACCACCTATTGATCAACGAGCTAGTCAACTAGAGGCTTACCAGGGACATGGTGTTGTCTATGTATCCACACATGTATCTGAGTTTCCTATCAATACAATTCTAGCATGGATAATAAACGATTATCATGAACAAGGAAATATAATAATAACCAATATGTTATTGCCTCTAGGGCATATTTCCAACAATGACTGAGGTGGAAATCTGTGGAGGGGGGCACCGCAATGGCTAAACAATCAACTTGTGTGTCTATGGGGTATCCCCTGGCCACGTATATAAAGGAGGGGAGGGAAGAGGTGGTCGGCCCTAAGGGGGCGCGCCAGGTGTGGGGAATCCTAATAGGACTCCCCAGTCCAAGTAGGATTCCCTTCCTCTTTCCTATCCGGAGTTGGAGAGAAGGAAAGAGAGGGAGAGGGAGAAGGAAAGGGGGGCCGCGCACTCACCCCTTGTCCAATTTGGTTGCGGCAGGGGGGAGGCGGGCACCGCCTCTTGGCCCTTCTCCCCTCTCTCCACTAACACCCAATAAGGCCCATTACTTCTCCCGGTGAATTCCTGTAACTCCCCGGTACTACGAAAAATACCCACTCGGAACCTTTTCGATGTCCGAATATAGCCTTACAATATATCGATCTTTACATCTCGACCATTTCAAGACTCCTCTTCATGTCCGTGATCTCATCCGGGACTCCGAACATCCTTCGGTACATCAAATCACATAACTCATAATACCAATCGTCATCGAATGTTAAGCGTGCGGACCCTACGGGTTCGAGAAGTATGTAGGCATGACCGAGACTCATCTTCGGTCAACAACCAATAGCGGAACCTGGATGCTCATATTGGTTCCTACATATTCTATGAAGATCTTTATCGGCCAAACCGCATAACAACATGTGTTGTTCCCTTTGTCATCGGTATGTTACTTGCCCGAGATTCAATCGTCGGTATCATCATACCTAGTTCAATCTCGTTACCAGCAAGTCTCTTTACTCGTTCTGTAATACTTCATCCCGCAACTAACTCATTAGTCACATTGCTTGCAAGGCTTATAGTGATGAGCATTACCGAGAGGGCCCAAAGATACCTCTCCGATACACGGAGTGACAGATCCTAATCTTGATCTATGCCAACCCAACAAACACCATCAGAGACACCTATAGAGCATCTTTATAATCACCGAGTTACGTTGTCACGTTTGATAGCACACTAAGTGTTCCTCCAGTATTCGGGAGTTACATAATCTCATAGTCATAGGAACATGTATATGTCATGAAGAAAGCAATAGCAACAAACTAAACAATCATAGTGCTAAGCTAACGGATGGGTCTTGTCCATCACATCATTCTATAATGATGTGATCACGTTCATCAAATGACAACACATGTCTATGGCTAGGAAACTTAACCATCTTTGATTAACGAGCTAGTCAAGTAGAGGCATACTAGGGACACTCTGTTTGTCTATGTATTCACACATGTATCAAGTTTTTGGTTAATACAATTCTAGCATGAATAATAAACATTTATCATGATATAAGGAAATATAAATAACAACTTTATTATTGCCCCTAGGGCATATTTCCTTCATTCTCCCACTTCCACTAGAGTCAATAATCTAGTTCACATCGCCATGTGATTTAACACCAATAGTTCACATCTTTATGTGATTATTTCACATCTCCATGTGACTAATAGCCAAAGGGTTTACTAGAGTCAATCATCTAGTTCACATCGCTATGTGATTAACACCCAAAGAGTGATCATGTTTTGCTTGTGAGAGAAATTTAGTCAACGGGTCTGCCACATTCAGAGTCGTATGTATTTTGCAAATTTCTATGTCTACAATACTCTGCATGGAGCTACTCTAGATAATTGCTCCAACTTACAATATGTATCTAGATCGAGACTTAGAGTCATCTAGATCGGTGTAAAAATCTTGCGTCAACGTAACTCTTTACAACGAACTCTTTTATCACCTCCATAACCGAGAAATATTTCCTTAGTCCTCTAAGGATAATTTTGACCGCTGTCCAGTGATCTACTCCTAGATCACTATTGTACTCCCTTGCCAAAATCATGCTGACGTATACAATAGGTTTGGTACACAGCATAGCATACTTTATAGAACCTATGACTAAGGCATAGGGAATGACTTTTCATTCTCTTTCTATTTTCTGCCGTGGTCGGGTTTTGAGTCTTTACTCAATTTCACACCTTACAACTCAGGCAAGAACTCCTTCTTTGACTGATGCATTTTGAACTCCTTCAAAATCTTATCAAGGTATGTACTCATCGAAATTCTTATCAAGCGTCTTGATCTATCTTTATAGATCTTGATGACCAATATGTAAGTAGCTTTACAGGTAATTCTTTCTTTGAAAAACTCCTTTCAAATTCTTGTTTATGCTTTCCAGAAAATTCTACATCATTTCCGATCAACAGTATGTCATTCACATATACTTATCAGAAAGGCTGTAGTGCTCCAACTCACTTTCTTGTAAATACAGGCTTCACCGCAAGTCTATATAAAAATATATGCTTTGATCAACCCATCAAAGCATATATTCCAACTCCGAGATGCTTGCACCAGTCCATAGATGGATCGCTGGAGCTTGCACACTTTGTTAACATCTTTAGGATTGACAAAACCTTCTGGTTGCATCATATACAGCTCTTTTTTATCCGTTAAGGAATGTAGTTTTGATATCCATTTGCCAGATTTCATATAATGCAGCAACTGCTAACATGATTCGGACAAACTTTTAAGCATTGATACGAGTGAGAGAATCTCATCATAGTCAACACCTTGAACTTGTCGAAAACCTTTTGCGACAATTCGAGCTTTGTAGATAGTAACACTACTATCAGCATCTGTCTTCCTCTTGAAGATCCATTTATTCTGAATGGCTCACCGATCAACGGGTAACTCAATCAAAGTCCATACTTTGTTCTCATACATGGATCCCATCCCAGATTTCATGGCCTTAAGACATTTCATGGAATATGGGCTCATCAACGCTTCCTCATAGTTCGTAGGTTCGTCATGGTCTAGTAACATGACTTCCAAAACAGGATTACCGTACCACCCTGGTGCGGAACGTACTCTGGTTGACCTACGAGGTTCGGTAGTAACTTGATCTGAAGTTTCATGATCATTATCATGAACTTCCTCACTAATTGGTGTAGGCATCACTGGAACTGATTTCTGTGATGAACTACTTTCCAATTCGGGAGAAGGTACAATTACCTCATCAAGTTCTACTTTCCTCCCACTCACTTCCTTCGAGAGAAACTCCTTCTCTAGAAAGGATCCACTCTTAGCAACAAAGATCTTGCCTTCGGATCTGTGATAGAAGGTGTACCCAATAGTTTTTGGGTATCAAATGAAGATGCACTTCTCCGATTTGGATTTGAGCTTATCAGGCTGACACTTTTTCACATAAGCATCGCAACCCCAAACTTTAAGAAACGACAGCTTAGGTTTCTTGCTAAACCACAGTTCATATGGTGTCATCTCAACGGCTTTTTAGACGGTGCCCTATTTAACATGAATGCAGCTGTCTCTAATGCATAACCCCAAAACAATAGTGGTAAATCGGTAAGAGACATCATAGATCGCACCATATCTAATAAAGTATGGTTATGACGTTCGGACACACCATTACGCTGTGGTGTTCCAGGTGGCATGAGTTGTGAAACTATTCGACATTGTTTCAACTGAAGGCCAAACTCGTAACACAAATATTTTGTCTCCGCGATCAGATCGTAGAAACTTTATTTTCTTGTTACGATGATTCTCTACTTCACTCTGAAATTGTTTGAGCTTTTCAAATGTTTCAGACTTGTGTTTCATTAAGTAGATATACCCATATCTGCTGAAATCATCTGTGAAGGTCAGAAAATAACGATACCTGCCACGAGCCTCAACACTCATCATATCGCATACATCAGTATGTATTATTTCCAGCAAGTCATTGGTTTGCTCCATTGTTCCGGAGAATGGAGTCTCAGTCATCTTTCCCATGAGGCTGGGTTCGCAAGCATCAAATGATTCATAATCAAGTGATTCCAAAAGTCCATCCGCATGGAGTTTCTTCATGCGCTTTACACCAATATGGCCTAAACGGCAGTGCCACTAGTATGTTGCACTATCATTATCAACTTTGCATCTTTTGGCATCAATATTATGAATATGTGTATTACTACGATCGAGATTCAATAAACCATTCACCTTGGGTGTATGACCACAGAAGGTTTTATTCATGTAAGCAGAATAACAATTATTCTTTGACTTAAATGAATAGACGTATTGCAATAAACATGATCCAATCATATTATGCTCAACGCAAACACCAAATAACATTTATTTTAGGTTCAACACTAATCCCGAATGTAAAGGGAGTGTGTGATGGTGATCTTATCAACCATGGAATTACTTCCAACACACATCGTCACCTTGCCCTCAACTAGTCTCTGTTCATTTTGTAACTCCTGTTTCAAGTTACTAATCATAGCAACTGAACCAGTATCAAATACCCAGGGGCTACTATGAACACTAGTAAAGTACACTTCAATAACATGTATATCATATGTACTTTTGTTCACTTTGCCATCCTTCTTATCCGCCAAGTATTTAGGGAAGTTCTGCTTCCAGCGACCATTTCCTTTGCAGTAGAAGCACTCAGTTTCAGGCTTGGGTCTAGCTTTGGGCTTCTTCATGGGAGTGGCAACTTTCTTTCCATTCTTCTTGAAGTTCCCTTTCTTTCCCTTGCCCTTTTACTTGAAACTAGTGGTCTTGTCAACCATCAACACTTGATGCTTTTCTTGATTTCTACCTTCGCCAATTTCAGCACCGCGAAGAGCTCGAGAATCGTTTTACGTCATCCCTTGCATATTATAGTTCATCACTAAGGTCCGGTAACTTGGTGATAGTGACTAGAGAACTCTATCAATCACTATCTTATCTAGAAGATTAACTCCCACTTGATTCAAGCAATCGTAGTACCCAAACAATCTGAGCACATGCTCACTGGCTGAGCTATTCTCCTCCATCTTGTAGGCAGAGTACTGTCAGAGGTCTCATACCTCTCGACACAGGCATGAGTCTGAAATACTAATTTCAACTCTTGGAACATCTTATATGCTCCGTGGCGTTCAAAATGTTTTTGATGTCCCGGTTCTAAGCCGTAAAGCATGGCGCACTAAACTATCAAGTAGTCATCATACCGAGCTTGCCAAATGTTCATAACATCTGCCTCTGCTCCTGCAATAGGACCTTCACCTAGCGGTGCATCAAGGACATAATTATTCTATGAAGTAATGAGGATAATCCTCAGATCACGGAGCTAGTCCGCATCATTGCTACTAACATCTTTCAACATGGTTTTCTCTAGGAACATATCATAAATAAAACCGGGAAGCCATACGCAAGCAATTGATCTACAACATAGATATGCAAACACTATCAGGACTAAGTTCATGATAAATTTAAGTTCAATTAATCATATTACTTAAGAACTCCCACTTAGATAGACATCCCTCTAATCATCTAAGTGATCACATGATCCATATCAACTAAACCATGTCTGATCATCACGTGAGATGGAGTAGTTTTCAATGGTGAACATCACTATGTTGATCATAACTACTATATGATTCATGCTCGAACTTTCGGTCTTAGTGTTCCGAGGCCATATCTGCATATGCTAGGCTCGTCAAGTTTAACCCGAGTATTTTGTGTGTGCAAAACTGGTGCGTTGTATGTGAACGTAGAGCTTATCACACCCGATCATCATGTGGTGTCTCGGCACGACGAACTGTAGCAACGGTGCATACTCAGGGAGAACACTTATACCTTGAAATTTAGTGAGAGATCATCTTATAATGCTACTGCCGAACTAAGAAAAATAAGATGCATAAAGGATGAACATCACATGCAATGAATATAAGCGATATGATATGGCCATCATGTGCCTTTGATCTCCATCTCCAAAGCACCATCATGATCACCATCGTCACCGGCTTGACACATTGATCTCCATTGAAGCATCGTTATCGTCTCGCCAACTATTGCTTCTATGACTATCGCTACCGCTTAGTGATAAAGTAAAGCAATTACATGGCGATTGCATTTCATACAATAAAGCGACAACCATATGGCTCCTGCCAGTTGCCGATAACTCTGTTACAAAACATGATCATATCATACAATAAAATTCAGCTTCATTTCTTGACCATATCACATCACAACATGCTCTGCAAAAACAAGTTAGACGTCCTCTACTTTGTTGTTGCAAGTTTTACGTGGCTGCTATGGGCTGAGCAAGAACCGTTCTTACCTGCGCATCAAAAACCACAACGCGGTATAGTGATTGCTTTTTGATCTTTAGAAAGAACCCTGTTCATTGAATCCAATTCAACTAAAGTTGGAGAAACTAACACCCACTAGCCACCTGTGTGCGAAGCACGTCGGTAGAACCAGTCTCGCGTAAGCGTACGCGTAATGTCAATCTGAGCCGCTTCATCCAACAATAACGCTGAATTAAGAATCAACTAGTGATGGCAAGCAATATGTATATACCCACGCCCACAACTCCTTTGTGTTATACTCCTTTGTGTTGGGGAACGCAGTAATTTCAAAAAATTCCTACGCACACGCAAGATCCATCTAGGTGATGCATAGCAACGAGAGGGGAGAGTGTTGTCCACGTACCCTCGTAGACCGTAAGAGGAAGCGTTATGACAACGCGGATGATGTAGTCGTACGTCTTCACGATCCGACCGATCCTAGCACCAATGGTACGGCACCTTCGCAATCTGCACACGTTCAGCTCGGTGACGACCCACGAACTCTAGATCTAGCTGAGGTCAAGGGAGAGTTTCGTCAGCACGACGGCGTGATGACGGTGATGATGAAGTTACCGACGCAGGGCTTCGCCTAAGCTCAACAACGATATGACCGAGGTGGAAATCTGTGGAGGGGGGCACTGCACACGGCTAGATAATGAACTTGTGTGTCTATGGGGTGCCCCTGGACACGTATATAAAGGAGGGGAGGGAAGAGCTGGCCGGCCCTAAGGGGGTGTGCCAGGTGTGGGGAATCCTACTAGGACTCCCCAGTCCAAGTAGGATTCCCTTCCTCTTTCCTATTTGGAGTAGGAGAGAAGGAAAGAGAGGGAGAGGGAGAAGGAAAGGGGGGCCGCGCCCCCACCCCTTGTCCAATTCGGTTTGGGCAGGGGGAGGCGCGCGCCACCTCTTGGCCCTTCTCCCCTCTCTCCACTAAAGCCCAATAAGGTCTGTAAGGGCATATTTATCCCCAAGGTGTTTTGGTGATTGATGACAATGCTTTTGCGGACTAATCATGTGCTTTGAGAGTTTCATAGATTCATCCTTTGGCACGAGACGATTCTTTCCCCTCGGAGTTTTAATCAAGACGGTGTAGATTTTTCGTTTCTGTTTTGGTGGACTTGTTTCGTAGGAGTCACCGTACTATCAAGAGGGGGGCCGCTTTGGTAAGGCTAGGGTGGAATCAACATGTACACTTTATTTTCACACCCTCTGAGCCTTCCCGCTTCGATGGAGGTTTCATTCCCTATTTTATGAGTATGGTTTGGTCCCAGCGGTAGTACGGCATGTGGGTCCTCGGCCGTAGTACCGCTGCGGTACAGGGCTCCTACCGCATCGAGTTGAGGGGGTCACTTCTCATGTTGGATTGTCCGGCACTAACCAGCGGCAGTAGAAGCGGTAGTACCGCCCTACCACCGCGGCAGTACCGCACTGGGTCTGACTCCTGCTCATACGCCAGCCCTCCCAGACTGCACGGCAGTACCGCGAGGGGGAGCGGTAGTACCGCTGGTCCCAGCGGTAGTACCGCTACCTAGTACTGCCCTCTGCGGGGCTGTTTTGGGGGTAATGGTTGTATTGTTCCCCCCTCTATAAAAGGGGGTCTTCTTCTCCAAGGTTGACTTACCTCTTCCCCCCAAAGCTCCATTATTGCTCCAAGCTCTATTTTCGCCTGATCTCTCTCCCTAGACAATCAGACTTGTTGATTTGCTTGGGATTGGTTGAGAAGGCCTCGATCTACACTTCCACCAAGGGAAATTTGATTCCCCACTAATCCCTAGCGGATCTTGTTACTCTTGGGTGTTTGAGCACCCTAGACGGTTGAGGTCACCATGGAGCCATAGTCCATTGTGGTGAAGCTTCGTGGTGTCGTTGGGAGCCTCCAATTAAGTTGTGGAGATTGCCCCAACCTTGTTTGTAAAGGTACGGTCGCCGCCACCAAGGGCACCAATAGTGGAATCACGGCATCTCGCATTGTGTGAGGGCATGAGGAGAATACGGTGGCCCTAGTGGCTTCTTGGGGAGCATTGTGCCTCCACAGCGCTCCAATGGAGATGTACTTCCCCTCAAAGGGAAGGAACTTTGGTAACACATCCTCGTCTTCACCAGCTCCACTCTTGGTTATTTCGTACCTTTACTTGTGCAAGCTTATATTGTGTTGCATCTCTTGCTTGCTTGTGTGCTTGTTGTTGTTGCATCATATAGGTTGCTCACCTAGTTGCATATCTAGACAACCTACTTTGATGCAAACATTAAATTGATAAAGAAAAGGCTAAAAATTGTTAGTTGCCTATTCACCCCCCCCCCCTCTAGTCAACTATATCGATCATTTCAATTGGTATCCGAGCCTCGTCTCTTTTTAAGGACTTTGCCATCCAAAGAGTATGGTTGACGTCGTAGACGGTGTGGAGGAGCACTCCGGTGTGAATCGATCTCGTCTACGGGCGATGGGGGAACCTCGGTCTCTCGTGAGGAATTCAATGTGCCTTGGAGACATTGAAAACCTCCATGACGACCGAGGTTGAAAGCATGTTTCATAAATTCATTGAAGGGCTTAAACTATCCACCGCATCATTGAAAGTGGGTGATCCCATTAACAAGGTGACTGTCACACCCTGTTTTTCATGCCACTACACTTAAGCTAACAATCATGATAAAATGTGGTTTGACAAAAACTTTTGAGTGTTTTGGACCTTGCCTTGATTGGATTTTGTTTATTGTTTGCAAGTGCTCTAAAAATCAAATAAATCCTCCAACTCCTATACTTCATCTCCTTGCTCCAAACTCTTGAACCAATGATCATGCCATGTGTATAGGACATAAAAATAATTTCTTACAAAAATAATTTGGCCAAATAGTATTTTCAAAAAATTAGTTTTCCAAAAACCCCTGAATTGAGGTTTGCACTGCAAGTACTTAATTAAGGGTAGTAAAAATCTTTCTAAAAATATTCTTGACTCCTATTAGATATAGGATACCCAGAAACCACAAAAATATAATTTTAAAAGTTATTTTCCTATTTTATTTAAAGACTATTTCTTAAGGACAGAAATGGTCTTTAATAGGTTAAAATTATTTTAAAGCTTTAAAAATATTTGAGAAAAATTAGGGAGACTCAATGGACATATATTTTCCATATATATGAGTTTCAACACATGGTCATGATCAAAATATTGGACAAAACCTCCCAAAACCATTTCTGCTCATTTCAAGGATTTGAAATATTTCTACAGGAAATATTTTCATAAATATCCAAGAAAATTCTAACATGTCACATATGACATTTTTGATGATCTTGCCAAGTACCATGTCATGGAGAATAGTATAACCCCATGAAACCCTCTCAAAACCACTTCTGTCCTTTTTCAAGTTTGAACATTTTTTGCACTGTCAAACATGTCCAAATGCTCTCAAACTTGGTGCACATGCTCAAATGGTGTAATAATGCATCTAGACCAAATGGCACAAGTTGGAGAGAATGTTATCTTGATCAAAGTACCCCAAAACCCTTTCTGTCCAGAACCAAACTTGAACAACTCTACATTGCCAAGTGTGTCCTTTTGATCTGAATTTTTGTGGACATGTTCAAATCCTCAAATGATGACACTACACCAAGTGGTGCATCAAGGAGAATAGATTTGCATGACTAAATCTTGGTAAAGCCATTTCTGCTGATTTCTAGGGTTTACAAAAGTTGCATTGGCAACTTTCTCAAAATGGACTCAAACTTGGTGGTCAACCTCAATTATGTTTGACACTTGATCCTGTTAATACTCATGTCAATTGGAGTTAATTTGCTTGCCCAAATTTGCATCAAACGCCTTCTGTCACTTTTCAAAAATCACCATTTTGACCACTTACACTATTCTCCTTGAGCTCAATTTTTTACCACATCTCCTCCTAGTCTTCTCCTATCTCCAGTAACTCTTCCCTGGCCTCAGCTCAATGATTGAGGGGTGAAACACCCCCATTTACCCTTCTGGACAGCAGAATTCTTCTCCTTTCTCACCTCCCTCCTCATTCCAGTGGCCCTCCATGGCATCCAATGCTTCCTCCCCTTTCTTTACTCCCTCCTAGAGCTACTAGACATTAGTGGTCGCGCCCACAAGGCATATAAAATGCCATGGCATGCCATTTGGGCGCTCTGGAGCGCGCTACAGTGCGCTCCCGCACTGTAGCCGCCCCCTGCCAAGCACCTCCGGCCACCTCGGGCCTCCCCAGCGCGCCTGACGATGCTCCTCGGCGTCCTCAACATGACAGCCGGTCGGCCCCCTCCTCCTTCTCCCTCCTCCTGCCCCTGCTCACACACGCGCCAGCCGCCCGAGTGCACAAGCGAGCAAGCTCACACGCGCGGTGCCCCTGGCCCCCCTGCTCTCTCTCTTCTCTCCCCTAGCGCTGGACCGAATCCAGGAACGCCCCAGACACACCGCGACGAGCTCCTGTGACCCGTGGTGATGGCAATGAGCTCGCCGGCGCACGAGTCCTTGGTGGACCGTCGCCCGCCTATTTAAGGGCCTCCCCGAGCCCTCCTCTCCTCACCACTTGCCCTCTCTCCCACCCAGCGACCCACGGGACGAAGCCAAACCTCTCCCCGAGCCCTCCATCGCTCCCCATGGCCGGAGCCGAGCCGCCGGACTTCGCCTAAATTCGTGCCCACCTCTCCTCCTCCTTCCCTCTGGACCGCACTAGAGCACCACCACCATCACCGCGAGCCCCTCCCGTGCTTCTCCCTCTCCTCCCCGTGGTTGTTCCATGGAGTTCCATCACCACCGCCAGCTTCGCCCGCCACGGCCGATGGTGCGCTCGCATCCGACCACCCCTGCGGACATGGCGCACCTCGGCGGATGCGTCTCGGCCTCCTGAACCCGCCGGTGTGCTGGGCATCGCCGGGGATGGCCGGTGACGCTGGGGAGAACGCTGGCACCCGCTCGGCCTCGCCTCTCCTGCCTCTGCTCTGTTCGAGCGGGAGGTAGGAGACGTCCTGAGCACCGGGCCCCGCTCGTCAGCGACCCGGTGGGTGGGCCCCGCCCGTTTAAGTGGAGACGGGCTGGGAGCAAACCCGCTTCACGCGCGGCGAAGGCGTACTCCGCCCGGGGCGCCTTCGACGTTGCCCCTGCCACCCGCGCAGCTGAGCCACTAGGCTGGCCCGCTGCCTATCCCTCGCCCAGTGCGCAGGATAAGGGTAAAACCCTTCCCCTTTTCTTTTTCTTTTTCTGTAATTTGTAAAATCTCCCAAATATTCATATTACCTCCAAATTTGATGATTCAAATTTCTAGTAGTTTCTAAAATCATGCCCTATCTCATGGTGCTATTTGCACATTTTTCCACAAGTATCTATTTCACAAATAATTATCAAAACTCATTTTTCCATTTCTGTCATAAACTTTAGAAAATCACAGAGGGCTCAAATTTGATCCAAATTCCATGATTCAAAATCCTAGATGTCTATAAGTTCAAAACTTAGTTTTTGAACATTTTTACTAATACTTTCTGTATCACCTCAAATAGTGGTCTATTCCTTCATATATAGCCAACTTTGCAATTCATAGAGAAATCATTTGAACTCCAAATCCAATGAAACCAACTCCTAGATGCTTCTAAAAGCATGCCTTGTTAAATGGGTATCCTTGCTCATTTTTCAAAATAATATTTCTGTACACCTCTTGCAGATCCATTAAATCCATTGATTCCATCATATCAAAATGTTTAGAAATATCCATTGATCCACTTCCAATGAAATCACCTTGGTCATTCCTCATATGACCAGAGCTATCCTAGAAAAGTCCAACTCACATTTTTAGAGCACTTTTATTTTCTACCTTGTTGTGTTGCCTATTGTGGTTGCTTTCGACGATAGTTGACGAAGTAGACGAAATGCTCGGAGTTGGACCAGAGATATTTGAAGACCTCGAAGACTTTGTTAAAACAGGCAAGCAGCCCTTTGACCATGTATATGAAACCCTTTTTATGCATGTCATATAGCACCATATTGTTGTTGCAACGGAATCATGATGAGGAGGTAACCACTTTGATGGGTTGCCTCTGTTACTTCCTCGTTGATACTTGCATTCTGCATGACCCTACCTCCTTATGAGGGTTATGTCGGTGGGAGTAGATAGGATGCTAAGTAGTGCTACGCAAAAAGGGACGGGAATATGCATAGTGATGGAGACAAAATATTTTCAAAGGACTTTTCAATAAACCCGTCGGGTGACACTTATGCCCGAGGGAGATGATGAGTTGGGTAACCACTTGATGACGAAGTGGTGTACCGAGGCAAGTGTATGTGTTGTTTTCAAAAACAGATTGGTTTAAGTTGCGACCGTTATTCCAACCTTACATGCGCAACCACTCTACCCTTATATGGGAAAGGGCATTATTGATTACCTAGGCCGATACTAGCTTGGAGCCCGCATTACTAGTGACGGGGGAGAGTTGGTGCTCTCTCTCAGGACGGGGTCGTGCCAGGTAGGGCGGCCAAGAACATTTTTATGGGGCACCGAACACACCGTTGGTACCCCGTGCCAGTGGTATGTGATGAATATTGGAGCGAGGCTCCACAATTTTAAGTTGTAAAATGTTGGGCATGGGGGTTACTACCAATCGCGTGGATTCCATGTTAGTGTCGTCTAGGGAAAGATAGTGATCGGGTGCTTACCCCGGGTACTTGAGGTACCGCGGGTCGTGGATGACACGGAAGTTCCCCGGATCTTGTGGGTAAAGTGTGCAACCTCTGCAGAGCGTAAAACTATTCGAATAGCCGTGTCCACGGTCAAGGACAGTTGGGTAACCGCTCTTGGGCTACGTCCACTTGTTTACAAACCAGTGTGTTTGTGTGGGAAGAACTACTTGGGTCAAGTCAAAAGACTTGACATGATTGAGTTGAGTTGATGCCCACGTATTTATGTTGATATCTGCAACCTGTCCTCATGGTTATTTGAATTCTCCTGATGCACGTCTTACAAGTTGTTGAACATGTCATTGCACTTAAAACTAGCTTTCTGCAAAAAAATTCCTATATCATGCATTGTTGTATCTCGAACCAAACCATGGGTTGCTTGCGAGTACATTCAAAGTACTCATTGGCTTGCCACTGGTTATTTTATTGGCCAGGCATGAAAGAACATGATATGGAGAAGAGTACCTCGGTGACGAACATGCGAGCTAGGACGCTTCCCAGTCAGAATGCCTATAGGGTTAAGGCAGATGGCATGGGTCCAAGTTATCGACGAAGATTTCCGCTGCGATGTTATACTCAAGACTTGACCATAATGGTCCTACTTGTGTAATACGGTATGTATGGATGTAAGACTCTGGTTATTCAGCTTCTGTGTGTTCAGTGAGTATTGATCTCTGGGATCACTGTACACGTGCATTCGGTGATCACGACTTATGAGTCGGGGTCCCCACAAAGCTGGTATCAGAGCCATCTTGACTGTAGGGAGCCTTAGTTAGCATGGTCGTTAGTTAGGGTAAAACTATTTCCAAAACTACTACTAGTTTTCAAAACTATCTATACTTCTCTTCCCTTCAAAACTATTGCAAACGGTCGCTAGCACCCTCAAGCCCCTGACCACGGGATTCCTTGTAATTCTCGTGGATAGACTAGAAGGAGTACACCTTGCCAAATACTCACCTAGCTCTTCTGAACCCAAGATTCGCGACACCACAACAAGACGATGCCAACAGAAGATACGCCTTTAAAGAATGAGGACATGAAGACCCAGAGGATGGTGACACCTTTGAATTTGCCCTAGGATGATGCAACCTTGTCCTATGACGATCAGGGTGTAAGATATGCAAGACCATGATAGACATCGCTAATAGAGCAATCATGTCCTTACCGTTGTTGTATCGGCAACCACCGGTGGATAAGAACCTCGCCATTTGGCACGCCTCACTATAGTGAGTAGGAAAACGGTTCTCTTCATCCCCCGCTCTTGGTGTCGATGTTTTCATCAACATAACCGACGTGTTGGACCTCTACTATGCCTTGTTAATATCATTGCATAAGGGATTACCTACCTGGTACCGTCGACGCCTTAGAAGGAAAAAGGGGTTGTCATGATTAAGAAGACAACAGAAGACTGAGTCAATGCCTGCTACGAGGAGCCACCTTCACCCCATCACTTCAAAAGGCGAGAAGTTGTTGAAGACTCTTCAGGCTCAACCCAGATCGTTTCATCGAACAACTACAAGAGACGTAGCAACACCTGAGGAAAACTCAGAAGACTGCACGAGGCACAAGGCACGACTACTGAGTCCGAGAACCCCTAGGGTAGGATGAGTCGTGTACCCCCCTATGCGCAGTCGAGTCCGTATGATGGTTCGAATAGAACCATGATTGTGTGTTGCTTGTTTTTATTTGTTTGTGTTTTCATATCAGCCACCCTTTTGCCCTAGGCAACTAGTATGCGGCTATATCACCTGCCTTATTTTATTGTTTGTGTTTGGCCCTTTCAGCCCTTGTTTGTTTGCACTTGCACTATAGAACCCCCTTTAGGCATTCCCCTCCTCTATGCTACTTTTCCCTCTCATCTCTCTGCTCAACTGAAGACCAGCAAGACAAGCTACACCAAGGATTCTACCTCGGCAACCAACTAGCAATGAAGACTTCTGCTACAATCTCCACGACCTAGTGCAACCCCGTAGAATTATGTTTAACCCTCCAGACGAAACCCATTCCTAGACCCTTCGAGACTTCGCAAGATACCCCATATCGAATCTTTAACCATGTGCTTGACCAACAGAATTGCAAGAGAACCAGTTAAGCCTCCGTAACCTTGCTTATCACTGGGCTCATTATGGAACTAGTGGACGTAGTGAGCAAGCACATTGTCATCCTAATATAGCACAAGAACTGACGATGCCATAAGGAAGACCAATTTGAGGATATAGGAATAGAGGACAAATGACTTCATGAGTTTGTATCAGTGACCCTGAGGAATTATCTGAGACTTTGGTAAATCATGAGTGATGATTGGATTTGGCCTATACGAGATGATGCTTTCGATGGTATAAGGTTATTTGTTGGAAGGACTAGATAGACTATTGGCATCTCAGAAACCGTGCTTAAGTATAAGATAATAAAATGTTCACTCGCACACTAGAATCCTTGAAACCCTTAAGCCCTACTAAGCCACAACATGGTCGGGTCATTACCATAGGTCTTGACTCTAAATCGAGAACACCTCGGACCATACTCAACCGTGACCACCACCAATACCCCCAGCCTACTTTATGTACCCCATGAGCAAAGTTTTCATGGAGTGCTTAGACAAGATAGTTGTCATCTTTATTTTGGTAACATACTTGTCTACCCGGAGACGGAAGAAGAATCACTGAGCTGGTGAAGAAACATTTGAAGACCGCCATGCCAAGGAGGAAGAACTATACCAACCACCATCGCCAAGAAATAAACGTCCGCGTTGAAGACCAGGTGTATCTGCAAGCCACTTCTCTCAATGGGACCAAGCATTTCCATGCCAAGGGAACCCACACCAAGATTCATCAGCCCCCTCTGAGATCACCTCAAGATGAAGAGTAGACGGCTACCAGCTAGAGTTATCACCTGAGTCACCCACTATGCACAACGTTTTTCCACACGACACCACTCCGGAAACGTTTCCAACTTCCTAACTAGCCCGGTCTCTACAAGGACATCGACCACGAGCCATCGACCTCCAGCCAATATGACCTACGCGAGAGATCCCAATTGCAATCTGGATCAAGCAGGACGACAAACACGAAGCCATGCCATCGAGTACTTCAATTTTCAATGGAGCACCAAACGGAAGCAGAAGCAGTATGAGGACGTGAAGACTACCCCAAATCCAAGTTTCCGTATTCCTTTCCGCGCCTAGTCTGGGAATCTCGGGGACGAGATTCTTGTAAGGGGGGTAGGTCTGTCACACCCTGTTTTTCATGCCACTACACTTAAGCTAACAATCATGATAAAATGTGGTTTGACAAAAACTTTTGAGTGTTTTGGACCTTGCCTTGATTGGATTTTGTTTGTTGTTTGCAAGTGCTCTAAAACTCAAATAAATCCTCCAACTCCTATACTTCATCTCCTTGCTCCAAACTCTTGAACCAATGATCATGCCATGTGTATAGGACATAAAAATAATTTCTTACAAAAATAATTTGGCCAAATAGTATTTTCAAAAAATTAGTTTTCCAAAAACCCCTGAATTGAGGTTTGCACTGCAAGTACTTAATTAAGGGCAGTAAAAATCTTCTAAAAATATTCTTGACTCCTATTAGATATAGGATACCCAGAAACCACAAAAATATAATTTTAAAAGTTATTTTCCTGTTTTATTTAAAGGCTTTTTCTTAAGGCCAGAAATGGTCTTTAATAGGTTAAAATTATTTTAAAGCTTTAAAAATATTTGAGAAAAATTAGGGAGACTCAATGGACATATATTTTCCATATATATGAGTTTCAACACATGGTCATGATCAAAATATTGGACAAAACATCCCAAAACCATTTCTGCTCATTTCAAGGATTTGAAATATTTCTACAGGAAATATTTTCATAAATATCCAAGAAAATTCTAACATGTCACATATGACATTTTTGATGATCTTGCCAAGTACCATGTCATGGAGAATAGTATAACCCCATGAAACCCTCTCAAAACCACCTCTGTCCTTTTTCAAGTTTGAACATTTTTTGCACTGTCAAACATGTCCATATGTCTCAAACTTGGTGCACATGCTCAAATGGTGTAATAATGCATCTAGACAAAATGGCGCAAGTTGGAGAGAATGTTATCTTGATCAAAGTACCCCAAAACCCTTTCTGTCCAGAACCAAATTTGAACAACTCTACATGGCCAAGTGTGTGCTTTTGATCTGAATTTTTGTGGACATGTTCAAATCCTCAAATGATGACACTACACCAAGTGGTGCATCAAGGAGAATATATTTGCATGACTAAATCTTGGTAAAGCCATTTCTGCTGATTTCTAGGGTTTACAAAAGTTGCATTGGAAACTTTCTCAAAATGGACTCAAACTTGGTGGTCAACCTCAATTATGTGTGACACTTGATCCTGTTAATTCTCATGTCAAGTGGAGTTAATTTGCTTGCCCAAATTTGCATCAAACACCTTCTGTCACTTTTCAAAAATCACCATTTTGACCACTTACACTATTCTCCTTGAGCTCAATTTTTTACCACATCTCCTCCTAGTCTTCTCCTATCTCCAGTAACTCTTCCCTGGCCTCAGCTCAATGATTGAGGGGTGAAACACCCCCATTTACCCTTTTGGGCAGCAGAATTCTTCTTCTTTCTCACCTCCCTCCTCATTCCAGTGGCCCTCCATGGCATCCAATGCTTCCTCCCCTTTCTTTACTCCCTCCTAGAGCTACTAGACATTAGTGGCCGTGCCCATAAGGCATATAAAATGCCATGGCATGCCATTTGGGCACTCTGGAGCGCGCTACAGTGCGCTCCCGCACTGTAGCCGCCCCCTGCCAAGCACCTCCGGCCACCTCGGGCCTCCCCAGCGCACCCGACGATGCTCCTCGGCGTCCTCAACACAACAGCCGGTCGGCCCCCTCCTCCTTCTCCCTCCTCCTGCCCCTGCTCGCACACGCGCCAGCCGCCTGAGTGCACCAGTGAGAAAGCTCACACGCGTGGTGCCCCTGCCCCCCCCCCTGCTCTCTCTCTTCTCTCCCCTAGCGCTGGACCGAATCCAGGAACGCCCCAGACACACCGCGACGAGCTCCTGTGACCCGTGGTGATGGCAACGAGCTCGCCGGCGCACGAGTCCTCGGTGGACCATCGCCCGCCTATTTAAGGGCCTCCCCGAGCCCTCCTCTCCTCACCACTCGCCCTCTCTCCCTCCCAGAGACCCACGGGATGAAGCCAATCCTCTCCCCGAGCCCTCCATCGCTCCCCATGGCCGGAGCTGAGCCGCCGGACTTCGCCTAAATTCGTGCCCACCTCTCCTCCTCCTTCCCTCTGGACCGCACTAGAGCACCACCACCATCACCGCGAGCCCCTCCCGTGCTTCTCCCTCTCCTCCCCGTGGCTGTTCCATGGAGTTCCATCACCACCGCCAGCTTCGCCCGCCACGGCCGATGGTGCGCTCGCATCCAACCACCCCTGCGGACATGGTGCACCTCGGCGGATGCGTCTCGGCCTCCTGAACTCGCCGGTGTGCTGGGCATCGCCGGGGATGGCCGGTGACGCTGGGGAGAACGCCGGCACCCGCTCGGCCTCGCCTCTCCTACCTCTGCTCTGTTCGAGCAGGAGGTAGGAGATGTCCTGAGCACCGGGCCCCGCTCATCAGCGACCCGGTGGGTGGGCCCGCCCGTTTAAGTGGAGACGGGCCGGGAGCAAACCCGCTTCACGCGCGGCGAAGGCGTACTCCGCGCGGGGTGCCTTCGACGTTGCCCCAGCCACCCGCGCAGCTGAGCCGCTAGGCTGGCCCGCTACCTATCCCTCGCCCAGTGCGCAGGATAAGGGTAAAACCCTTCCCCTTTTCTTTTTCTTTTTCTGTAATTTGTAAAATCTCCCAAATATTCATATTACCTCCAAATTTGATGATTCAAATTTCTAGTAGTTTCTAAAATCATGCCCTATCTCATGGTGCTATTTGCACATTTTCCACAAGTATCTATTTCACAAATAATTATCAAATCTCATTTTTCCATTTCTGTCATAAACTTTAGAAAATCACAGAGGGCTCAAATTTGATCCAAATTCCATGATTCAAAATCCTAGATGTCTATAAGTTCAAAACTTAGTTTTTGAACATTTTTACTAATACTTTCTGTATCACCTCAAATAGTGGTCTATTCCTTCATATATTGCCAACTTTGCAATTCATAGAGAAATCATTTGAACTCCAAATCCAGTGAAACCAACTCCTAGATTCTTCTAAAATCATGCCTTGTTAAATGGGTATCCTTGCTCATTTTTCAAAATAATATTTCTGTACACCTCTTGCAGATCCATTAAATCCATTGATTCCATCATATCAAAATGTTTAGAAATATCCATTGATCCACTTCCAATGAAATCACCTTGGTCATTCCTCATATGACCAGAGCTATCCTAGAAAAGTCCAACTCACATTTTTAGAGCACTTTTATTTTCTACCTTGTTGTGTTCCTTATTGTGGTTGCTTTCGACGATAGTTGACGAAGTAGACGAAATGCTCGGAGTTGGACCAGAGATATTTGAAGACCTCGAAGACTTTGTTAAAACAGGCAAGCAGCCCTTTGACCATGTATATGAAACCCTTTTTATGCATGTCATATAGCACCATATTGTTGTTGCAACGGAATCATGATGAGGAGGTAACCACTTTGATGGGTTGCCTCTGTTACTTCCTCGTTGATACTTGCATTCTGCATGACCCTACCTCCTTATGAGGGTTATGCCGGTGGGAGTAGATAGGATGCTAAGTAGTGCTACGTAAAAAGGGACGGGAATATGCATAGTGATGGAGACAAAATATTTTCAAAGGACTTTTCGAAAACCCCGTCGGGTGACACTTATGCCCGAGGGAGATGATGAGTTGGGTAACCACTTGGTGATGAAGTGGTGTACCGAGGCAAGTGTATGTGTTGTTTTCAAAAACAGATTGGTTTAAGTTGCGACCGTTATTCCAACCTTACATGCGCAACCACTCTACCCTTATATGGGAAAGGGCATTATTGATTACCTAGGCCGATACTAGCTTGGAGCCCGCATTACTAGTGACGGGGGAGAGTTGGTGCTCTCTCTCGGGACGGGGTCGTGCCAGGTAGGGCGGCCAAGAACATTTTTGTGGGGCACCGGACACACCATTGGTACCCCGTGCCAGTGGTATGTGATGAATATAGGAGCAAGGCTCCACAATTTTAAGTTGTGAAATGTTGGGCACGGGGGTTACTACCAATCGAGTGGACTCCATGTTAGTGTCGTCTAGGGAAAGATAGTGATCGGGTGCTTACCCCGGGTACTTGAGGTACCGCGGGTCGTGGATGACACGGAAGTTCCCCGGATCTTGTGGGTAAAGTGTGCAACCTCTGCAGAGTGTAAAACTATTCGAATACCCGTGTCCACGGTCAAGGACAGTTGGGTAACCGCTCTTGGGCTACGTCCACTTGTTTACAAACCAGTGTGCCTGTGTGGGAAGAACTACTTGGGTCAAGTCAAAAGACTTGACATGATTGAGTTGGGTTGATGCCCACTCTATTTATGTTGATATCTACAACCTGTCCTCATGGTTACTTGAATTCGCCTGATGCACGTCTTACAAGTTGTTGAACATGTCATTGCACTCAAAACTAGCTTTCTGCAAAAATTTACCTATATCATGCATTGTTGTATCTCGAACCAAACCATGGGTTGCTTGCGAGTACATTCAAAGTACTCATTGGCTTGCCACTGGTTATTTTATTGGCCAGGCATGAAAGAACATGATATGAAGAAGAGTACCTCGGTGACGAACATGCGAGCTAGGACGCTTCCCAGTCAGAATGCCTGTAGGGTTAAGGCAGATGGCATGGGTCCAAGTTATCGACGAAGATTTCGGCTGCGATGTTATACTCAAGACTTGACCATAATGGTCCTACTTGTGTAATACGGTATGTATGGATGTAAGACTCTGGTTATTCAGCTTCTGTGTGTTCAGTGAGCATTGATCTCTGGGATCACTGTACACGTGCATTCGGTGATCCCGACTTATGAGTCGGGGTCCCCACAGTGACGGATGCTAACTTCGACAAGGGTGATGCTACTAGTGAAGAAGCTCCTTCTTCTAGTGGTAAGAATGGCACCGGAATCTTTGCCCATGTGGAACCTCCACTTGTTTATGGTGGACCGACCCCCTCTACTCATTTGAATCATGCCGGTCCTCCCCCTAAGATTGTGAAAAATGAGGACTTTGATTCTTGGGTTTATCGCTTTAAGCATCATTTAAATCATGTGAATACTAATCTTTGGAGAATCATTGAAGAAGGTTTCTATCCGCATGACCCAAGCAACTTCACCCCTAGAGAAGCCGCGGATAATCAATTCAATGAGAATGCTCTCTTCATCATCCAGGATGCAATTCCACCCTAAGATCTCCCTCATCTTCGGCCCTTCGCCTTGGCCAAAGATGCATGGCTTTGTGTTGTCTCCCTCTATCGGGGAAGCGCAAGCATTCAACGCTCCAACTATGAAGTAGTGCAAGATGAAGCCGATGAGTTTGCAATGAAAGAAGATGAAAAACCTTGTGAGCTTTATCGGAGAGTAACCAAACTCGCGGTCTCACTCTAAGATCATGGGAGCAAGGATACGGATGACAATTGGATCAAGTGCAAATTCCTCAAGGCAATGATGCCTTACCACAAGGCCATGTCCTCCGTCATTCGTCAAAGGCCGGACTTCCACACTTTGTCCTCAAGTGAAGTGTTGGATGAGTTTGTGGAAATGAGCATCTTGGACAAGACCGCCGATAGTGCGATGCTACATTATCAAAAAGCAAAGAATCCCAACCTTGCATTAAAGGCCAAGGTTAGTGTGGAAGAAGAGGACGAAGAAGAAGAAGAGGAGAGCAACCCCGAAGATACAAAGTATGCTTATCATGGACACATGGCTCTTGCTTCAAGGCAATTTTGGAGCAAGAAGAACTCAAGGCCCAACTTCAACAAGAAGAACTCAAGTGGCACAAAGGGCAAGCAACGTGTGAGGACTTGCTATAATTGTGGCAATGTGAGCCATTTTGTTGCGGAGTGCCCGTATGAGAAGAGGGAAGACAATGGTGGCAAGCTCTTCCGAAAAGACAAATCCAAGTCTTTCCCAAACAAGAGCAACTTCACCAAGAAGACTCCTCCCAAAGCGTTAGTGGTACAAGAAGAGTACAATGAGGATGATGATGATGATGATGATGATGATGAGGAGGAGGAGGATGAGTTAGTTGCCATGGCCTCCGTTGCCATTGCGACAACTCCATGAGTGTCACTCTTTGACTCACCCAATGAGAGCATCACCGCCAAGTGCCTCATGGCTAAAGCCACCAACAAGGTAACCCCCAACATCAAAACTACCATCATTAATAATCCTTCTTTGGCGGATTGCATTGATAAACATGATGGACCTAATGTGGAGGAGAATGAGTTTGAGTCCTTTATGGTCAAACTCAAGGGTAAATCCAAGAAGCACTTCGTTGCTCTCTTGGAACAACTTGGTGAAGCCAATGACATGATCGAAGCTCACGAAGATACCATCTCTAAGATGGAGGGGCATAGTCGTGACTATGCCGATGAGATTTCAGATCTTTCCAATGCTCTTGAGAAAGAGTGTGGTCTTCGTTTGGCTCTTGAGGAGTCACACAACGATGATCACGCTAAGTTAAAGAAAGATCTTGATCATGCCATTGTTGTTTCTTGTGTGCTAAACTTCGAGAAGGCCAAGCTTGGGGTTGATCTTCCTAGACTCGGAGAGGAGTTTGACCTACTTGACAAGGCTCACAAGGTCTTGAAGGGTACTCATGCTAGCCTCAAAGAGTCTCATGATCAACTTCAAGTAAAGCTAACCAAGGAGAAAGCCACATTTCCTCATATGGTGTTAATTGATAATGCAAATGCTACTAACCCATGGTTGTGAGCATGTGCATCTTGTTGAGGAGAATGCTAAGTTGAAGGAGCGACTTGAGAAAGGCCTTGTTTCTTGCATACAAGTCAAGAAAAACCTCAACAACCTTTTGAGCAATAAAAAGGGAGTTGTGGACAAGGAAGGGATTGGGTACGCACCCGAGTCCAAGAACAAGAAGAAGAATGACAAGGGCTAACGACCTCCCCCTCTCAAGCAAACCTTTGTGAAGGAGGGAGAGGGTGCTACTAAGGAGGAGAAGAAGAACACCGGGAAGGGTGAGGATGCCAAGAAGGGCAACACTTCCCTTCCCAACCAAGACGGCGACTTTAACCCTTCTTATGTGTTGCGCCGTGCTAGTGATGGGCATGTTTATGCCAAATTTGTTGGCTCTCCTTATAAGTAGATTGAATGGTCTATTTGGGTTCCTAAGACCCTCATTACTAACATCAAAGGACCCATTACTAAATGGGTACCTAAAACCAAGCATTGATCTCTTGTAGGTTTTTGCTTCCGGTGGGGGATCATAGTTGCTCGATAGTGGAGCCACTAATCATATGACCGGAAGCAAGGACTTGGTGGTGGATGTTCACAAGATTCCATCTATGCCCACCAATGTCGAGTGGGTGATGCCTCGTCCTCCAAGGTATTGGGGCTTGGCAAGGTTGTCATTTCTCATGATCTCACGATCGAGAAGGTCATGCTTGTTGAGTCCCTTGCATACAATTTACTTTCCGTTCGTCAACTTGCACTCATGAGCTTTGCCACTTTCTTTGATATTGATACCGTGGCCCTCTTGTGGAGCAAGACTCTTAAAGTAGGCTTTGTTGGGCATGTCGAGAACGGTCTCTATGTGATTAACTTTTCAGAGCGACCCACTAAGACCGCGACATGCCTAATGGCTAAAGTTGACATGCGATGGCTTTGGCATCGCCGTCTAGCCCATGTCAATATGAGATCTTTGCAAAGTCTTCTCAAGGGGGGCCATGTCCGTGGACTAACAAATGTTATTTTTGCTAAAGATCGTGCTTGCACTACACGCATCGAAGGAAAGCTACATGAGAAGGCTCACCCTCCAACGACTATCATCTACTCGAATAGGCCTTTGGAGCTCCTTAATATGGATCTCTTTGAGCCTCCATCCTTTGATAGTCTTGGGGTTAGAAAGTATTGCTTGGTGATTGTGGATGATTATTCAAGATACACTTGGGTATATTTCTTCAAGAGGAAGAGCGATACCCAACAGACCGTCATTGACTTTGCAAATGAAGCCCAACGTCAACACAATGCAAAGATCTTGACTATAAGAAGTGACAACGGCACCGAGTTCAAGAACTACACCTTGGATGAGTTTCTTAGTGATTAGGGGATCAAGCATCAATATTCTGAACCATACACCCCTCAACAAAATGGTGTAGCGGAGAGGAAGAACCGGACGTTGATGGATGCGGCAAGGACCATGATGGCGGAGTTCAAGTCTCCATACAACTTTTGGGCCGAAGCCATCAACACCGCGTGTCATGCATAAAATTGGCTCTATCTCCGCAAAGGCTTGAACAAGACTCCATATGAGATACTCACCGGTAACAAGCCCAACCTCAAGTACTTCTGGGTGTTCGGGTGTAAGTGTTTCATTCTGAAGAAAGGTGTTCATTTGTCTAAATTTGAGGCCAGAGCTTATGAGGGCATATTTGTTGGTTATGCTACAAACTCTCATGCTTACCGTGTCCTCAATAAGTCCATGGGGCTTATTGAGGAGACGTGTAATGTGGAGTTTGATGAGAATAACGGCTCCCAAGTGGAGCAAAGTGGCACTTGTGATGTAGGTGATGATATTCCTCCTCAAGCCATAAGAAGAATGGGTGTTGGTTTTATCCTACCCATTGAGGAACCCCTTGTGGCCGAACGAGAAGGACAATGCTCCACTCAAGTGGAGCCATCACCAACCCAAGGCCCACATGCTTCCGAAGAACAAAGTGAAGGCCCTCAACCTCAAAAACAAGACCAAGGGCAAGGTCAATCTCAAGATGGTGTTGAAACATCAAGTGATGCCCAAGGTCAAGTTCTCTCCTCCGAGCAAGTTCAAGATCAAGAGCTTCCTCGAGATCAAGAACAAGCTCAAGACGGCACTCAAGATGATCAAGTGACCGCTCCTCGACTCACCCCCGAGGAGGAATTGGAGCGTCGTGCCGCCAAGATTGCTTCCAAGCTCTCCACCAAGGGTCATCTCATGAAGAATGTGCTTGGAAGCATTCAAAAGGGGGTAAGCACTCGTAGACAATTGTCAAACTATTGTGAACATCACGCGTTTGTCTCTTGTGTTGAACCCCAAAAGGTATATGAGGCGCTCGAAGATCCGGATTGGCTTAATGCCATGCATGAAGAACTCAACAACTTTGAGTACAACAAGGTGTGGAGATTGGTGCCAAGGCCAATGGGGAACCACAATGTCATTGGAACCAACTGGATATTTAAGAACAAGCAAGATGCTCATGGGACCATCGTTCGCAACAAGGCAAGATTGGTGGCACAAGGCTACTCCCAAGTCGAGGGTATCGACTATGGTGAAACCTTTGCTCCCGTTGCTCGCCTTGAATCCATTCGTTTGTTGATTGCTTATGCTTCTCATCACAACTTTAAATTGCAACAAATGTATGTTAAAAGTGCTTTTCTTAATGGTCCTATTAATGAGTTGGTATACGTCAAGCAACCCCCCGGGTTCGAGGATCCCTACTTTCCCGATCATGTGTATCAACTTGATAAGGCACTCTATGGCCTTAAACAAGCCCCACGTGCGTGGTATGACCACCTTACCGAGTTGTTACAAGACCGTGGATTTGAAGTTGGGCTAATTGACCCCACTCTTTTTACTAAGAAGGTCAAAGGGGAGTTGTTTGTGTGCCAACTATATGTTGATGATATTATCTTTGGTTCCCCTAACAAAGCTTTCAATGAGGAATTAGCTACTCTCATGACCTCTAAGTTCAAGATGTCTTCGATGGGGGAGTTGAAGTTCTTCCTTGGCTTCAAAGTCAAACAAAGAAGAGAAGGAACCTTCATCTACCAAGCCAAATACACTCAAGACATGCTCAAGAGATTCAAGTTAAGTGATGTCAAGCCGGCTTCCACTCCCATACCCACCAAGTGCCAACTTGACATTGATCCCAATGGTAAAGCACTGGATCAAAAGGTATATCGCTCCATGATTGGCTCCTTGCTTTACCTTTGTGCATCTAGACCGGATATCATGTTGAGTGTGGGAATTTGTGCACGGTTTCAAGACGCACCTAAGGAAAGCCACTTTGTGGCGGTCAAGCGAATCTTTCGATATTTGGCTCATACCCCAAACTTTGGCTTATGGTACCCAAGAGGATAAAACTTCAAGCTTGTACGATATTCAGACTCCAATTGGGTGGGAGACAAAGTGGATAGGAATTCCACTTCCAGAGGGTGCCAATTTCTTGGTTGCTTTCTGGTGAGTTGGTCTTCCAAGAAACAAAGTTGTGTGTCTCTCTCGTCCATCGAAGCGGAGTATGTGGCGGCTGGTAGTTGTTGTGCACAACTTATTTGGATGAGGCAAACTTTAAAGGATTACGGTGTCATTTGCAAAGTGCCTCTTTGGTGTGACAATGAAAGTGCCATCAAGATTTCTCTCAACCCGGTCCAACACTTCAAGACGAAGCATATTGAGATTCGGTATCACCTCATCCGGGATCACATTAGCCGAGGGGAGATCAAGCTCAACTATGTTAACACTCATGATAACCTTGCAGACATCTTCACGAAGCCCTTGGATGAAGCAAGATTTCGTGAGTTAAGGCATGAGTTAAATATCATTGATTCAAGCAATGTTGCTTGAACCTTTCACACCCCACCATACTCAACTTGATGTCCAGTTTAGATGTAGGCATGGACATAGGGGGGAGTGTTGTTCTCTCAATGAACCTTCCCTCCCCCCCATTATGCATAAACTAATCAAACTCTTTCGCTTTAACTATTTTTTATGGTACTTGTGCTTCAAAGATGAGTCTTGGTCATGGGCCCAAGGTTAAAATCTTCGCGGGGCCATACCTCCAGACTCAAACATAGGTGGCCTCGGCCACTGACCTCTCTTGGAGAGATGTGTGTTTCTCGTCCTCTTTGTGTTGGTTTTGCTTGTGTGTTTGCTCTCGTTTTCTTTTCTTGAGCTAAGCTGTTTTGGCCAGTCTTTTTGCGGCTGAGCGGTACTACCAATGGGTGCGCGGTACTACTGCTGATGATCGTCAAGCGGTACTACCGCCCACCCTAGCGGTACTACCGCTACGGGGCGGGCGATGGGGGTTATGTTGGAGCCGGGGGAGTTTATTTTCTCCCCCATACACATTCACCCCACTCGCTCGTCTTCCCCGTCGCTCCAGCGACATCTCGCCGCAGGAGGGCTTCGGCCGGCCGCCGTCTTCGTGTCGTCCCTCTCCAGTTCCTCTGGTGGAGTCGATCCCCACCGCGTCCTCTTGCCATGGATGCCGGTATTGCCCCCGTTCCCGTTCTCTCTTTGCCTAGATCTCACATCTAGTTGTTAGGGGCAACATGTATTGCTTTTCTCGATTTTTGGCTAAGTCGAGGCTTGAGTAGGATGGAGATGGCTTCTAGGCCATTTGGATTGATGTTTGGTAGGTTTATTTTTTAATTTGGCATCCCTGTTAGTGCCGGATCTGTCCACGGCAGTAGGGAACCGCCGTTCCCAGTCTAGAGCGGTACTACCTCTCATCTTGCACGGTACTGCCGCGGTTGGGTCACGGTACTACCGCTGGATGCCCAATTCCATCATTTCCTACCACTTTTTGATCCATGTTGTCTTGTTTGGAGGCTTATGCTCTTTCTTTCGTGTTGTTTCTTCTGCTCGTGTGTTTAGCTCCAGGTGATGAACATCCTGAGCATCAAGTCTGCCGTGTCAACCCCAGACGTGCAACGTCCAAGCGCTACCGCACCTCTGAGACAATGGTGGCCTCATCAAGTGTTCCGCCTCAGATGAAGAAGATGAGTGCGTCCAAGCCCAAGCCAAGGGCCAAGTCTATGACAGAGATGTCTGCCAAGGAATTCTGGGAGAAGCGTCGGCGCAACCCCTATGAGGTCGATCAAGAGCCTGCCTTGGTCAACTGCCCGTTCTGGAACCGTTTTTAGTATGCCATCTATTTTGATGTGACCACAGCCAAGAAGAATATTTTTGTTGATGTTTGCTCCATCGACGTTGCCTTTATGGAGAAGGATCCTGACTACTTTGGGGAGGCTCTTCAGATGTGCTCTTAGTTGAACATCCTCAGGATCATGCAGTTCAACAAGGATTTTGATGCAGATTTGGTGGCTTAGTTTTATGCCACCATCCATCTTGGAACAGATGAGGACAGGACTCTGACTTGGATGACAAATGGCAGGTTGCTTACTGTCAAGTGGAAGGCCTTCATGGAGCTTCTTGAAATTGAGGATCAAGGTCTTGAGAACCTAGTTGGATTTCGCCCTCACCGCAATGCAACTTCCACTCACAAGCAATCTCTCTGGCCATACTGTACCTTGAAGATTAACCCAGTGACTCGGAAGGAGACCTATGAGCTGCCAGCATTTCTAGATATTCTCCATCGCATCTTCAGGGAGACCCTCTTCCCTTGCATTGGCAACTTATATATGGTACATTCTTATCTTGTGGACATGCTTCTTTTCTATCAACATGAGAAGGAAGAAAACACAGGAGACTCTTTGGATATCTCTCATGTCATGTGGTCTGAGCTGGTTTCCGCCATCTCTGAGCGCAAGTGCCCTATCTATGGACCATTTATCATGTTGCTCATTGAGAAGGCCTGGGAGCGTGTGTATCCTAGGGTGGTGCTGGAGACTGGGGATCTAGTTTCTCATGAGATCAAGTATCTGAGGAAGAAGGAGAACTAGGGCACCACTGCTCCGAGTTCTGGCATTCCGCCTGGAGCTGCTGACATGGAGACCGAGGCTGATGCGGATGATGATGATGACTATGAGCCATCTAGACCAGAGCCCTCTTGGGAAAGAAGCTCAAGCGCAAGATGAAGAAACTCTTCTGCATGGAGTCTCACGGTCAGTACATGACTCATGTGGCTGAGAAGTAGGCCAGGAGTTGTCACAAGGAGCTCATGCGCCAGTTGGGTGACCATTGCCAGCGGTTCTGAGGGAAAGATCACTGATGAGGAGGAGTGGATTCAGCAGCACTGTCCGTGGACTGACTCAGACACCGAACAGTTTTCGACCAATAATGGCGGTGCAGACGATCCCGCTGGGATATGATGTTCGAGATCCTTAGTTGGCTATCACCTGGAGCCGTAGCAACGCTCTTTGCCTTTTTGGTGTCTCGATGCCAAAGGGGGAGAGAGTTTAGGGATTTGTGTCATTGTCGAGTTGCGAGTGTGTGTTTGTGTGGCGTGTTTGCCTTGCCTGTCTTTCTCGCAAACTCTTTTCTTGTGTTGAACCTTGCTTGTGTTGGTTTGGTTGTGCTCGTGAGACTTATCTATCATATGGTGTAAGACATATGCACTCTATCGCATCTTATTGAGCTTATGTTATCTTGTGCTAGTTATGTTATGCTCATTATTACTATCTTGCTTAGTGTTAGCCTTATTGTTGCAAGATATGCATTGTCTATAAAATATAGGGGGAGTGTTGATCCTAGTATGCGCGCCGTGCAGTCCAAAGCACTTTTCTAGATACCAAACATCTAGGGGAGCCCGTCTATATTTTAGAGATGTGGGGTTTGCTTATGTCCTATATTTTTCCCCTTTGTTCAAATCCCGTATTGTCATCAATCCACCAAAAAGGGGGAGATTGTAAGGGCATATTTATCCCTAAGGTGTTTTTGTGATTGATGGCAATGCTTTTGCGGACTAATCGTGTGCTTTGAGCGTTTCAGAGATTCATCCTTTGGCACGAGACGATTCTTTCCCCTCGGAGTTTTAATCAAGACGGTGTAGCTTTTTCTTTTCTGTTTTGGTGGACTTGTTTCGTAGGAGTCACCATACTATCAAGAGGGGGTCCGCTTTGGTAAGGCTAGGGTGGAATCAACACGTACACTTTCTTTTCACACCCTCTGAGCCTTCCCGCTTCGATGGAGGTTTCATTCCCTGTTTTATAAGTATGGTTTGGTCCTAGCGGTAGTACCGCCTGTGGGTCCTCAGCCATAGTATCGCTGCGGTACCGGGCTCCTACCGCGTCGACTCGAGGGGGTCGCCTCTCGTGTCGGATTGTGCGGCACTAAGCAGCGGCAGTAGAAGCGGCAGTACCGCTCGAGAGCGGTAGTACCGCCCTACCACTGCGGCAGTACCGCACTGGGTCTGACTCCTGCTCATACGCCAGCCCTCCCAGACTGCACGGCAGTACCGCGAGGGGGAGCGGTAGTACCGCTGGTCCCAGTGGTAGTACCGCTGCCCCCTGCGGTAGTACCGCCCTCTGCGGGGCTGTTTTGGGGGTAACGGTTGGATTGTTCCCCCCTCTATAAAAGGGGGTCTTCTTCTCCAAGGTTGACTTACCTCTTCCCCCCCCCCCCCAAAGCTCCATTATTGCTCCAAGATCCATTTTCGCCCGATCTCTCTCCCTAGCCAATCAAACTTGTTGATTTGCTCGGGATTGGTTGAGAAGGCCCCGATCTACACTTCCACCAAGAGAAATTTGATTCCCCCACTAATCCCTAGCGGATCTTGTTACACTTGGGTGTTTGAGCACCCTAGACGGTTGAGGTCACCACAGAGCCATAGTCCATTGTGGTGAAGCTTCGTGGTGTCGTTGGGAGCCTCTAATTAAGTTCTGGAGATTGCCCCAACCTTGTTTGTAAAGGTTCGGTCACCACCTCCAAGGGCACCAATAGTGGAATCACGGCATCTTGCATTGTGTGAGGGCGTGAGGAGAATATGGTGGCCCTAGTGGCTTCTTGGGGAGCATTGTGCCTCCACACCGCTCCAACGAAGACGTACTTCCCCTCAAAGCGAAGGAACTTCGGTAACACGTCCTCGTCTTCACCGGCTCCACTCTTGGTTATTTCGTACCTTTACTTGTGCAAGCTTATATTGTGTTGCATCTCTTGCTTGCTTGTGTGCTTGTTATTGTTGCATCATATAGGTTTCTCACCTAGTTGCATATCTAGACAACCTACATTGATGCAAACTTTAAATTGATAAAGAGAAGGCTAAAAATTGTTAGTTGCCTATTCACCCCCCCCCCCCTAGTCAACTATATCGATCCTTTCAAGGTCCACTACTTCTCCTGGTGAATTCCCGTAACTCCCTGGTACTCCGAAAAATACCCAAATCACTCGGAACCTTTCCGATGTCCGAATATAGCCTTCCAATATATCGATCTTTACGTCTCAACCATTTCGAGACTCCTAGTCATGTCCATGATCTCATCCGGGACTCCAAACAACCTTTGGTACATCAAATCACAGAACTCACAATACCAATCGTCATCGAACGTTTAGCGTGCGGACCCTATGGGTTCGGGAACTATGTAGACATGAGCGAGACTCATCTCCGGTCAATAACCAATAGCGCAACCTGGATGCTCATATTGGTTCCTACATATCTACGAAGATCTTTATCGATCAAACCGCATAACAACATACGTTGTTCCCTTTGTCATGGGTATGTTACTTGCCCGAGATTCGATCGTCGATATCATCATACCTAGTTCAATCTCATTACCGGCAAGTCTCTTTACTCATTCCGTAATACTTCATCCCGCAACTAACTCATTAGTCACATTGCTTGCAAGGCTTATAGTGACGAGCATTACTGAGAGGGCCCAGAGATACCTCTCCGATATACGGAGTGACAAATCCTAATCTCGATCTCTGCCAACCCAACAAACACCATCGGAGACACCTGTAGAGCATCTTTGTAATCACCCAATTATGTTGTGTCGTTTGATAGCACATTAAGTGTTCCTCCGGTATTCGGGAGTTGCATAATCTCATAGTCATAGGAACATGTATAAGTCATGAAGAAAGCAATAGCAACAAACTAAACAATCATAGTGCTAAGCTAACGGATGGGTCTTTTCCATCACATCATTCTCTAATGATGTGATCCCATTCATCAAATGACAACACATGTCTATGGCTAGGAAGCTTAACCATCTTTGATTAACGAGCTAGTCAAGTAGAGGCATACTAGGGACACTCTGTTTGTCTATGTATTCACACATGTATCAAGTTTCCGGTTAATACAATTCTATCATGAATAATAAACATTTATCATGATATAAGGAAATATAAATAACAACCTAATTATTGCCTCTAGGGCGTATTTCCTTCAGGTTCCTGGCGCCTTAGCAACCCGGGTTATGCCGGGCGGGTTATGATACGTCCATTTTGCATCATGCTTTTATATCGATATTTATTGCATTATGGGATGTTATTATACATTATGTCACAATACTTATGCCTATTCTCTCTTATTTTACAAGGTTTACATGAAGAGGGAGAATGCCGTCAGTTGGGATTCTGGGCTGGAAAGGGAGCAAATATTAGAGACCTATTCTGCACAACTCCAAAAGTCCTGAAACTCCACGGAAGACATTTTCCAAATATATAAAAAAATACTAAGAGAAAGAACTTCACCAGGGGGGCCACACCCTGCCCACGAGGGTGGGGGGCGCCCCCCTCCCCTACCTCATGGGCCCCCTGGTGGCCCTCCGGTGACCATCTTCTGCTATATGAAGTCTTTCGATGGGAAAAAAATAACAAGCCTTCTTCTCGGACGAAACTCCGCCGCCACGAGGCGGAACCTTGGCGGAACCAATCTAGGGCTCTGGCGGAGCTATTCTGCCGGGGAAACCCCCCCCCCCCCCAGAGGGGGAAATCATCGCCATCGTCATCACCAACGCTCCTCTCATTGGGAGAGGGCAATCTCCATCAACATCTTCATCAGCACCATCTCCTCTCAAAACCCTAGTTCATCTCTTGTATCCAATTCTTGTCTCCAAGTCCGGGATTGGTGCTAGTAGGTTGCTAGTAGTGTTAATTACTCCTTGTAGTTGATGCTAGTTGGTTTAATTAGTGGAAGATCATTTGTTCAGATCCTATATGCATATTAATACCCCTCTGATTATGAACATGTTTATGCTTTGTGAGTAGTTACTTTTGTTCCTGAGGACATGGGAGAAGTTTTGCTATTAGTAGTCATGTGAATTTGGTATTCGTTCGATATTTTGATGAGATGTATGTTGTCTCTCCTCTAGTGGTGTTATGTGAACATCGACTACATGACACTTCACCATTGTTTGGGCCTAGAGGAAGGTATTGGGAAGTAATAAGTAGATGATGGGTTGCTAGAGTGACAGAAGCTTAAACCCTAGTTTATGTGTTGCTTCGTAAGGGGCTGATTTGGATCCATATGTTTCATGCTATGGTTAGGTTTACCTTAATACTTTTGTTGTAGTTGCGGATGCTTGCAATAGAGATTAATCGTAAGTGGGATGCTTGTCCAATTGAGGGCAGTACCCAAGCACCGGTCCACCCACATACCAAGTTATCAAAGTACCGGACACGAATCATATGAACGTGATGAAAACTAGCTTGACGATATTCCCATGTGTCCTCGGGAGCGCTTTTCTCTATATAAGAGTTTGTCCAGGCTTGTCCTTTGCTACAAAAAGGATTGGGCCACCTTGCTGCAATTTGTTTACTTTTGTTACTTGTTGCTCGTTACAAATTATCCTATCACAAAACTATCTGTTACCACTTATTTCAGTACTTGCAGAGAATACCTTGCTGAAACCGCTTATCATTTCCTTCTACTCCTCGTTGGGTTCGGCACTCTTACTTATCGAAAGGACTACGATAGATCCCCTATACTTGTGGGTCATCAAGACTCTTTTCTGGCGCCGTTGTCGGGGAGTGAAGCACCTTTGGTCGGTGGAATTTGGTAAGGAAAAATTTATATAGTGTGCTGGAATTTACTGTCACTTGTTACTATGGAAAGTAATCCTCTAAGGGGCTTGTTCGGGGTATCTTCACCCCGACCAGTAGAGCAAAGAGTTGCTCCTCAACCTACTAAACCTACTGAAAATGAAAATGACTACTTTGAAATTCCTTCGGGTATGATAGAAAAACTGCTAGCTAATCCATTTTTAGGAGATGGAACAAAACATCCTGATGAGCATCTAATATATGTGGATGAAGTTTGTGGACTATTTAAGCTTGCAGGTGTACCCGGAGATGTTGTTAAGAAGAAGGTCTTCCCTTTATCTTTGAAGGGAGGCGCATCGACATGGTATAGGCTATGTGATGATATGGGGTCTTGGAATTACAAACGATTGAAATTGGAATTTCATCAGAAGTTTTATCCTATGCATCTTGTTCATCGTGATCGCAATTACATATATAATTTTTGGCCTCGCGAAGGAGAAAGCATCCCTCAAGCTTGGGGGAGGCTTAAATCAATGTTATATTCATGCCCCAATCATGAGCTCTTGAGAAAAATGATTATTCAAAATTTCTATGCTCGGCTTTCTGATAACAATCGCAACATGCTTGATACTTCTTGTGTTGGCTCTTTTATGATGAAGACTATTGAATTCAAATGGGATTTATTGGAAAGAATTAAACGCAACTCTGAAGATTGGGACCTCGACAAAGTTAAGGAGTCAGGTATAACACCTAGTTTTGATTGTGTTAAATCTTTTATGGATACCGATATTTTTCGTAAATTTAGCACTAAATATGGACTTGACTCTGAGATAGTAGCTTCTTTCTGTGAATCTTTTGCTACTTATGTTGATCTCCCCAAGGAGAAGTGGTTTAAATATCATCCTCCCATAGAAGTAAAAGTAGCTGCACCTATTAAAGTTGAAGAAAAGATTGTCACTTATAATGATCCTATCGTTCACTTCTTATGTTGAGAAACCACCTTTCCCTGTTAGGATAAAGGATCATGCTAAAGCTTCAACTATAGTTCGTAAAAGCAATATTAAAACATATACACCTCCTGAGCAAGTTAAAGTTGAACCTAATATTGCTATTGTTAAAGATCTCTTGTCTGATAATATTGATGGGCATGTTATTTATTTCTGTGATGAAACTGCTAGAATTGCTAAACCTTGTGCTAAAGATAAACCTAGACCTATGGTAGGCATGCCTGTTATTTCTGTTAAAATAGGAGATCATTGTTATCATGGCTTATGTGATATGGGTGCCAATGCTAGTGCAATACCTATTAGCCTTTATAGAGAAATTATGCATGATATTGCACCTCTTGAGTTAGAAGATATTGATGTCACAATTAAACATGCCAATAGAGATACTATTTCACCAATGGGAATTGTTAGAGATGTTGAAGTCTTGTGTGGGAAAACTAAATATCCTGCTGATTTTCTTGTTCTTGGTTCCCCGCAAGATAGCTTTTGTCCCATTATATTTGGTAGACCCTTCTTGAACACTGTTATGCTACCATAGATTGCAAAAGGGATGTTGTTACTGTCGGTTTAGATGATATGACTCATGGATTTAATTTCTCTAAATTTAGTAGACAACACCGTGAAGAAGAATTACCTAGTAAGGATGAAATTATTGGTCTTTCTTCTATTGCCGTACCTCCTAGTGATCCTTTAGAACATTATTTGCTAGACCATGAACATGATATGTTTATGAATGAAAGAAGGGAAATAGATGAAGTATTCTTTAAACAGGAACCTATTCTGAAAAATAATTTACCTGTTGAAATCCTAGGGGATCCTCCTCCACCCGAGGGTGATCCCGTGTTTGAGCTTAAACCGTTACCCGATACTCTTAAATATGCTTATCTTGATGAGAAAAAGATATATCATGTTATTATTAGTGCTAACCTTTCAGAGCATGAGGAAGAGAGATTATTGAAAACTCTAAAGAAGCATTGTGCTGCTATTGGGTATACTCTTGATAATCTTAAGGGCATTAGTCCCACTCTATGTCAACATAAAATTAATTTGGAAGAAGATGCTAAACCAGTTCGTGATCATCAACGCCGACTGAATCCTAAAATGAAAGAAGTGGTAAGAAAGGAAATACTAAAGCTCCTTGAGGCAGTTATAATCTATCCCGTTGCTGGTAGTCAGTGGGTAAGTCCTGTCCATTGTGTCCCTAAGAAGGGAGGTATTACTGTCATTCCTAATGATAAAGATGAATTGATTCCTCAAAGAATTATTACAGGTTATAGGATGGTAATTGATTTCCGCAAATTAAATAAGGCAACTAAAAAGGATCATTACCCCTTACCTTTTATCGATCAAATGCTAGAAAGATTATCCAAACATACACATTTTTGCTTTCTAGATGGTTATTCTGGTTTCTCTCAAATACCTGTATCAGCCAAAGATCAATCAAAGACTACTTTTACATGCCCTTTTGGTACTTTTGCTTATAGACGTAAGCCTTTTGGTTTATGTAATGCACCTGCTACCTTTCAAAGATGCATGATGGCTATATTCTCTGACTTTTGTGAAAAGATTTGTGAGGTTTTCATGGACGACTTTTTCGTCTATGGATCTTCTTTTGATGATTGCTTAAGCAACCTTGATCGAGTTTTGCAGAGATGTGAAGAAACTAATCTTGTCTTGAATTGGGAAAAGTGCCATTTTATGGTCAATGAAGGTATTGTCTTGGGGCATAAAGTTTCTAAAAGAGGTATTGAAGTTGATAAAGCCAAGGTTGATGCTATTGAAAGGATGCCATGTCCCAAGGACATCAAAGGTATAAGAAGTTTCCTTGGTCATGCCGGATTTTATAGGAGGTTCATTAAGGACTTCTCAAAAATTTCTCGGCCTCTGACTAATTTATTAGAAAAATATATACCATTTGTTTTTGATGATGATTGTGTAGAAGCATTTGAAATACTTAAGAAAGCATTGATTTCTGCACCTATTGTTCAGCCACCTGATTGGAATTTACCCTTTGAAATTATGTGTGATGCCAGTGATTATGGTGTAGGTGTTGTTCTAGGGCAAAGAGTTGATAAGAAATTAAACGTTATTCAATATGCTAGTAAAACCCTAGACAATGCTCAAAGAAATTATGCTACTACTGAAAAAGAATTCTTAGCGGTTGTATTTGCTTGTGATAAGTTCAGACCTTATATTGTTGATTCTAAAATAACTATTCACACTGATCATGCTGCTATTAAATATCTTATGGAAAAGAAAGATGCTAAACCTAGACTTATTAGATGGGTTCTCTTGCTACAAGAATTTGACGTACATATTGTTGATAGAAAGGGAGCTGAGAACCCCGTTGCAGATAACTTGTCTAGGTTAGAAAATGTGCTTGATGACCCAGTTCCTATTGATGATAGCTTTCCTGATGAGAAATTAAATGTCGTAAATGCTTCTCATACTGCTCCATGGTATGCTGATTATGCTAATTACATTGTTGCTAAGTTTATACCACCTAGTTTCACATACCAGCAAAAGAAAAAGTTCTTCTATGATTTGAGGCATAACTTTTGGGATGACCCACATCTTTATAAAGGAGTAGATGGTGTTATTAGACGTTGTGTACCTGAGTATGAACAGGAACAGATCCTACACAAGTGTCACTCCGAAGCTTATGGAGGACACCATGCTGGAGATAGAACTGCACATAAGGTATTGCAATCTGGTTTTTATTGGCCTACTCTCTTCAAGGATGCCTGTAAGTTTGTCTTATATTGTGATGAATGTCAAAGAATTGGTAATATTAGTAGACGTCAAGAAATGCCTATGAACTATTCACTCATTATCGAACCATTTGATGTTTGGGGCTTTGACTATATGGGACCCTTTCCTTCCTCTAATGGATATACACATATTTTAGTTGCTGTTGATTACGTTACTAAGTGGGTAGAAGCTATTCCAACTAGTAGTGCTGATCATAACACTTTTATTAAAATGCTTAAAGAAGTTATTTTTCCAAGATTTGGAGTCCCTGGATATTTAATGACTGATGGTGGTTCACATTTTATTCATGGTGCTTTCCATAAAATGCTTGCTAAATATGATGTTAACCATAGAATTGCATCTCCTTGTCATCCTCAGTCTAGTGGTCAAGTAGAATTGAGTAATAGAGATCTCAAATTAATTTTGCAAAATACTGTTAATAGATCTAGAAAAAATTGGTCCAAGAAACTTGATGATGCATTATGGGCCTATAGAACTGCATATAAAAATCCTATGGGTGTGTCTCCATATAAAATGGTTTATGGAAAAGCATGTTACTTACCTCTCGAACTAGAACATAAGGCATATTGGGCCATTAAAGAACTCAATTATCATTTTAAACTTCCCGGTGAGAAGAGGCTATTTGATATTAGCTCACTTGATGAATGGAGAACCCAAGCCTATGAAAATGCCAAGTTGTTTAAAGAAAAAGTTAAAAGATGGCATGACAAAAGGATGAATGGAGAACCCAAGCCTATGATTATGTATTACTATACAACTCACGTTTAAGATTTTTTGCAGGAAAACTTCTCTCTAAATGGGAAGGTCCTTACGTTATCGAGGAGATCTATCGCTCCGGTGCCATAAAGATCAACAACTTCAAAGGAACAAATCCGAAGGTGGTGAACGGTCAAAGAATCAAACATTATATCTCAGGTAATCCCATAAATGTTGAAACCAATATTATTGAAACCGCAACCCCGGAGGAATACATAAGGGACATTTCCCAGAACGTTTCAGACTCCGAAAAGGAATAGGTATGTGGTACGGTAAGTAAACCGACTCCAAAACAGTTTTTAAGGCAATATTTCTCCGTTTTGGAATATTTAGAAAAATAGAAAAATAAGTAGCAGTCCGGGAAGGACACGAGGGCTCCACGAGGGTGGAGGGCGCGCCCCCTACCTCATGGGCACCTTGTGTGCTCTCCAGACTCCGTTTTCGTACACAACACATATTTTGGTCGGTAAAAATTCATTATATAATCTCCTGAGGGTTTTGACTCCCGTATCACGCAAAAATCTCATGTCTTTGTTTCGAGCTATTTTCTGTTAGGGTTGTCAAGGCCAGGCACTATGTCGTCTCCCTCCTCCTCCAACCATGAGGACAACGATGCTTGGCTAATGAAGATATAGCTGAAGAGCGAAGAACCCATGGAGATCAGCAAGGATGAAGGGATCAAGAAGGCAATGGAGGACCAAGTTTCGGCAACAGCAGACATCCTTCAACTTGATCACAATCTTCTTACCCCAACTGAGATCGAAGCTTTCAAGGTGATTGAGTTAGCTCGTATACAAAATAAGTATCTCACACATGAAAATATTTTTTGAAGGAGCATGCCATTGCACTCAAAGGCATTATCCGCAAGTTAGAAGACCTCCTACGCTCGATGTGTGACTATCCATCATCAACAACCCCACCTTCTTCACCAACAAAGGAGACATAATCACATGGGTATGGGCACTCCCTTGGCAACTGGTAAGCTTGGGGGAGTGCCCCAGTATCGTATCACCATCACTTTTATCTTTACCATCTTTCTTAGTTCGATCCTTTTGGTAATATCTTGATCTAGTAGAATAAAAGTTCTTATTATGATCTAGTTGTGAGTTTTGCTTTATGATCCTTCTATGTAATCGAGTCCGTGAGCTATATATAATAAAGATTAGTGTTGAGTCAAGGGCTTGATTATTTTGCCATGATCTTAAGTGAATAAAAGAAAAGGAGAAATAAATAAAAAAACAAAGAGATCATATGGATCTCATGGAGAGTAATGAGCTCACATAGAAAAAGTATGATGAATAAAAGTTGTTGAGGGTTGACAAACATAGTTTTGGTCATCATTGCAATTAATAGGAAGTAATAAAGAAAGAGAGGTCTTCACATATAGATATACTATCTTGGACATCTTTTATGATTGTGAGCACTCATTAAAATATGACATGCTAAAGAGTTGATGTTGGACAAGGAAGACAACGTAATGGGTTATGTTTTCTTACATCTGAGATAAATTATATTGTCTTGGATCCTCCAACATGTTGAGCTTGCCTTTCCCCCTCATGCTAGCCAAATTCATCGCACTAAGTAGAGATACTACTTGTGCTTCTAAATACCCTTAAACCAGTTTTGCCATGAGAGTCCACTATACCTACCTATGGATTGAGTAAGATCCTCTAAGTAAGTTGTCATTGGTGCAACCAATAAAAATTGCTCTCTAAATATGTATGACTTATTAGTGTGGGAGAAATAAGCTTTATACGATCGTGTGATATGGAAGAAATAAAAGCGACAGACTGCATAACAAAGGTCCATATCACAAGTGGCAATATAAAGTGACGTTCTTTCGCATTAAGATTTTGTGCATCCAACCATAAAAGCGCATGACAACCTCTGCTTCCCTCTGCGAAGGGCCTATCTTTTACTTTTATCTCCCACTTTGCATAAGAGTCATGGTGATCTTCACCTTCCTTTTTACATTTTATCCTTTGGCAAGCACAGTATGTTGGAAAGATCCTGGTATATATGGCTAATTGGATGTGAGTTTTCATGAACTATTATTGTTGACATTACCCTTGAGTTAAAACATTGGGAGGCAAAACTATAAGCCCCTATCTTTCTCTGTGTCTGATTAAAACTCCATACCAATAAGTATTGCGTGGGTGTCAGCAATGGTGAAAGACTATATGATAGTTGAGTATGTGGACTTGCTGAAAAGCTCTTATATGTTGACTCTTTCCTATGTTATGATAAATTGCAATTGCTCCAATGACTGAGATTATAGTTTGTTAGTTTTCAATGAAGCTTATGATTCATACTTGAAATTGTGATTGAATTATTACTCTAGCATAAGAAATCATATGATAAGAATTATATAAGTTGTTGTTCTAAGAATGATCATGATGCCCCCATGTCTGTATTTTATTTTTATCGACACCTCTATCTCTAAACTTGTGGACATATTTTTTGATTTCGGCTTTTCGCTTCAGGACAAGCGAGGTCTAAGCTTGGGGGAGTTGATACGTCCATTTTGCATCATGCTTTTATATCGATATTTATTGCATTATGGCCTGTTATTACACATTATGTCACAATACTTATGCCTATTCTCTCTTATTTTACAAGGTTTACATGAAGAGGGAGAATGCCGGCAGCTAGGATTCTAGGCTAGAAAAGGAGCAAATATTAGAGACCTATTATGCACAGCTCCAAAAGTCCTGAAACTCCACGGAAGACGTTTTCCAAATATATAAAAAATACTGAGAGCAAGAACTTCACCAGGGGGGCCACACCCTGCCCATGAGGGTGGGGGCGCGCCCTACCCCCTGGGCGCGCCCCCTACCTCGTGGGTCCCCTGGTGGGCCTCCGGTGACAATCTTCTGCTATATGAAGTCTTTTGATGGGAAAAAAATAACAAGCCTTCTTCTCGGACGAAACTCCGCCGCCATGAGGCGGAACCTTGGCGGAACCAATCTAGGGCTCTGTCGGAGTTGTTCTGCCGGGGAAACTTCCCTCCCGGAGGGGGAAATCATCACCATCGTCATCACCAACGCTCCTCTCATCGGGAGAGGGCAATCTCCATCAACATCTTCATCAGCACCATCTCCTCTCAAAACCCTAGTTCATCTCTTGTATCCAATTCTTGTCTCCAAGTCCGGGATTGGTGCTAGTAGGGTTCTGGTAGTGTTAATTACTCCTTGTAGTTGATGCTAGTTGGTTTAATTGGTGGAAGATCATATGTTCAGATCATATATGCATATTAATACCCCTCTGATTATGAACATGTTTATGCTTTGTGAGTAATTACTTTTGTTCCTGAGGACATGGGAGAAGTCTTGCTATCAGTAGTCATGTGAATTTGGTATTCGTTCGATATTTTGATGAGATGTATGTTGTCTCTCCTCTAGTGGTGTTATGTGAACGTCGACTACATGACACTTCACCATTGTTTGGGCCTAGAGGAAGGCATTGGGAAGTAATAAGTAGATGATGGGTTGCTAGAGTGACAGAAGCTTAAACCCTAGTTTATGTGTTGCTTCGTAAGGGGCTGATTTGGATCCATATGTTTCATGCTATGGTTAGGTTTACCTTCATACTTTTGTTGTAGTTGCGGATGCTTGCAATAGAGGTTAATCATAAGTGGCGTGCTTGTCCAAGTAAGGGCAGTATCCAAGCACCAGTCCACCCACATACCAAATTATCAAAGTACCGAACGCGAATCATATGAAGGTGATGAAAACTAGCTTGACGATATTCCCGTGTGTCCTCGGGAGCGCTTTTCTCTATATAAGAGTTTGTCCAGGCTTGTCCTTTGCTACAAAAAGGATTGAGCCACCTTGCTGCACTTTATTTACTTTTGTTACTTGTTGCTCGTTACAAATTATCCTATCAGAGAACTATTTGTTACCACTTATTTCAGTACTTGCAGAGAATACCTTGCTGGAAACCGCTTATCATTTTCTTCTGCTCCTCGTTGGGTTCGACACTCTTACTTATCGAAAGGAGTACGATAGATTTCCTATACTTGTGGGTCATCAGGTTACTTGTTCCTACCCCACGTGTGTTAAAAAGATTCCATCCCTCAAACTATGAAGGTAAGCGGCTCTAGTGCCTCCTTCGAAGAACAACATTGGACGTGTTCTGATCCAGACTCAGACGAAAAGATTCTTCTCTTATTCGTTGTGACTCGGCCTCCAAAGAAGCCCGCTCTGTCACCATCCTGGCGTTCTCCGCATTAAGATCCTCTCGGGCCTTGGCCACCTCGTCTCGCACCTTTGCAACCTCTGCATTATGTTGTGCTTGATTTGTCGGGGTTACCTCTACAGCTAACAGAGTTGCCAAAGCATCCAAGAGCTCGGATAAGACTTGAGCCAGCGGTCGTACTGAGCCGCTCGTCTTGGCTGTCATAGCAGCAGTTGAGCCTAATGTCATAGTCATGACCGTTGACGAATTTAGCATTGGCTGCATACCAGCCATAAAAATAGCAGCCCTGCTCGACGGCTCATAGGGATCTGGAATACTGTCACCATCGGAATAGCCCCCAAGCCTCCCATCTTAAAGCTAGTAGATTGACTCGGTTTCTCCAGTCGGGGACCCATCACCTGAATAGGTGGTCGTCTTTCCACCAGATGCAGACCCGTCCTCAAGATCTGCCTCATGAACAAAGCCAACGAAGACGCGCTTCCGGTCGGGTTAACCCCTGGCGGGTTGCGCGCGTTGAGCCGTCTCGATGATGTGACGCCCGGATAATCATGCTACAGTAATCCCACGCTAATCATGCCACGTCACCTCGGTTACTGTTGCTAATCTATCATTAGGTCAAAAACCGGTCCAAAATTCAAATTCAAAGTTTGGTGAATAATAACAGTTTTCAAAAATTAAAACTAAAATGTTCGGTGATTGCAGAATAATTCATAAGTAATTATGGTGAAGAAACCATTTTCTTATAAAGTGTTTAAGTGCTCAAAAATGATTAAAACAGTGGCTTAAGCGATTATATAAAAGGCTTTTATAATTTTTAAAATATCAAACTAAATTATTTGAGTACCAAACTTTTTGTGGCGGGGGTATATTTACTTATACTAATTGAGAAACTAGTTTTGTATTTTATTTTAACTAAAATAATATGTAACTAAAATAAAACAGAAAAGTAATAGAAAAAAAAAGAAAAGAGAGAAGCCCCCCCTCCCCACTGGACCAGTCGGCCCAGCTCTCAGGCCCAGCTGGCCCACCTGGCCCAGCCGGTCGGCCCCCCTCACTCCCTTAACCCCAGTCCCCCCCCCCCCGCAAACCCTAGCCCGACCCACACAACTCCCCCGATCCACCCCCTCCTTCCCCCGATCTAGATCGAACCCCCCCCCCCCTCCTCCTCCTGACGAGCCAGCGCTCGAAGGCCGCCGCCAGCCGCCGCGAACTCCACCCTCGCGCCGCCGCTGACCGGCACCTGCTCTTCCCCGTCCCCCTGGCCAAGCTGTGCCCATGCCCCGGCGAGCGCGCCCTCGCTCGCGGACTGCCACCACGACCCCACGCCAGGACGCCGCCACCTCGCCGTCCTCGTCCACTCCGCCGGCGACGTCCCCGTCCTCCCCCTCGCCTACCACTGCCCCGTGCCCTACTCCCCGCCGTGAGCAAGCCCCTCCCTCTCCTCTCTTCCTCCTGCGTCGACCGCGCCCCGCGCGCCCCGCTCCGCTCCACTCCGGCGGCCCGCGCTCACCGTGCCCCGCACGCGCTCACTGCGCGCCCCTGCTGCTGCTCGCGGCCACCGCGTCGTCCGCCGACCCCGCTTCATCCCGCGAACCCCGCCCCGTCTCATCTGTTCCGGCCGGCCGCGCGCCCCCGTCGCCGCACCCTTGCCCGACCATGCCCCGCTACCTCTACTCGCCGCGGCCCCCCCTGCTTCGCCCGGACTCAGCCCACCGGAGCTCCATGCCGGTGCGCTGCCCAACCCCTGCTCCCCGTGGCCACGCCCGGTGCCCCCTGGCCACCCTGGCCGGCGCTCGGGGCCAACCGCGTTACGCCCGTAACCGCTAGCGCCCGTCGCCCGGCTCTGCTGGCGCCCGCGCCCGCTAAGGCCATGAGTCACTGGACAACGGGGCCCATGCCCCAGGACGAAATAAAAAAAAGAATAATTTAAAAGAAGTAAAGAATTAATTAATTAATTAACTAAATAATTAACTTAATTAATTCTGATTAGATTAACTAATTATGACTAATTAACCTAATTAATCCTAGTTAATTAACCTAAACCCTAATTAGGCTAAGCAAAGAATGACAGGTCGGTCCCACTGGACCCACACGCCAGGTTGACCAGGTCAACGGTCAACGTTGACTGCTGACGTCATGCTGACGTCATGATAACGTCAGCAGGCACTATTCTGGATAATGTTTAATTAAAATAATTAAATAAATTCTAAAAATGATTAAATCTTTAAAAATTAATATAAAATAAACCGTAGCTCAGATGGAAAAACTTTGTACATGAAAGTTGCTCAGAACGACGAGACGAACCCGGATACGCAACCCGTTCGTCCACCACACCTCCCTAACCTATCGAACTCGCAACTTTCCCCCTCCGGTCCTCTGCCCGAAAACGCAAAACACCGGGGATACTTTCCCGGATGTCATCCCCCTTCCCCGGTATGACCTATTACCGCGTTAGGGCACCTCTAACGCCGTTACTTGTCATGTCATGCATCACTATGCATATGCTTGCTTAAATATTTATTGTTCCTCCCCCCTCTTCTCTCGATAGACACCGAGACCGACGCCGCTGCTACCCAGTACGACTACGGAGTTGATGACCCCTCTCTCTTGCCAGATCAACCAGGCAAGCCCCCCCCTTTGATCACCAGATATCGCCTACTCTTCTCTATACTGCTTGCATTAGAGTAGTGTAGCATGTTACTGCTTTCCGTAAATCCTATGCTGCTGCATAGCCTGTCCTTGCTACTGCTGTTGTTACCTTTACCTGCAAACCTAATGCTTAGTATAGGATGCTAGTTTATCATCAGTGGCCCTACATTCTTGTCCGTCTGCCATGCTGTACTATCGGGCCGTGATCACTCGGGAGGTGATCACGGGTATATACTATAAACTTTTTACATGATACATGTGGTGACTAAAGACGGGTAGGCTCGTAGGAGCACCCGCGAGTGGATCTTTGAGGCGGAGCGACAGGGCAGGTTCCGACCACCTAGGAGAGAGGTGGGCCTGGCCCTGGTCGGCATTCGCGGACACTTAACACGCTTAACGAGATCTGGGTATTTGATCTGAGTCTGGCCATTTGGTCTATACGCACTAACCATCTACGTGGGAGCAGTTATGGGTATCCCGGCGTCGTGGTATCAGCCGAAGCCTTCGTGACGTCAGCGACTGAGTGGCGCGCGCCGGATTGGACTGGAAGGCCACTAGGCTAGGTCTGCTTTCGGCCGCGTTCGCAACGTGCAGGTGTGCAAAGGGCGATGGGCCCAGACCCCTGCACCATAGGATTTAGACCGGCGTGCTGACCTCTCTGTTGTGCCTAGGTAGGGCTGCGACGTGTTGATCTTCCGAGGTCGGGCATGACCTAGAAAAGTGTGTCCGGCCAAATGGGATCGAGCGTGTTGGGGTATGTGGTGCTCCCCTGCAGGGAAGTTTATCTATTCGAATAGCCGTGTCCCTCGGTAAAAGGACGACCCGGAGTTGTACCTTGACCTTATGACAACTAGAACCGGATACTTAATAAAACACACCCTTCCAAGTGCCAGATACAACCGGTGGTCGCTCTCTCACAGGGCGACGAGGGGAGGATCATCGGTTAGGATTATGCTATACGATGCTACTTGGAGGACTTCAGTCTACTCTCTTCTACATGTTGCAAGACGGAGGCTGCCAGAAGCGTAGTCTTCGAAAGGATTAGTTATCCCCCTCTTATTCTGGCTTTCTGCAGTTCAGTCCACATATGATATCCTTACTCCATTTGATACCCATGCATATGTAGTGTAGCTCCTTGCTTGCGAGTACTTTGGATGAGTACTCACGGTTGCTTTCTCCCCCCTTTTTCCCCCCTTTCCTTTCTTTCTGGTTGTCGCAACCAGATGTTGGAGCCCAGGAGCCAGACGCCACCATCGACGACGACCCCTATACCGGAGGTGCCTACTACTACGTGATGCCCGCTGACGTCGACCAGGAGTAGTTAGGAGGATCCCAGGCAGGAGGCATGCGCCTCTTTCGATCTGTATCCCAGTTTGTGCTAGCCTTCTTAAGGCAAACTTGTTTAACTTATGTCTGTACTCAGATATTGTTGCTTCCGCTGACTCGTCTATGATCGAGCTCTTGTATTCGAGCCCTCGAGGCCCCTGGCTTGTAATATGATGCTTGTATGATTTATTTTATTTGTAGAGTTGTGTTGTGATATCTTCCCGTGAGTCCCTGATCTTGATCATACACATTTGCGTGCATGATTAGTGTACGATTGAATCGGGGGCGTCACAGATGATGTCGGTGCAGGCGTCCGACTCAAGCTCTGACTCACCAATTTTGTCGATGAAGACATGAATTCTGCCAAAGGGGACTCGGTATCCGTACTCGATTGAGTTGGCCTCAGGGCCCCAGCCAACGTCGTCGATGTAGATCTTGCCGCGGCGACTCTTGGTCATCCGGCCTACGGCGTATCCTTCGATTCCTGAGAAATTGCCCTTCAAGAACTTGAAACCACCGTGCTTTGGCCCCATGGTCGGTGCCAATGGTCGTGGTTTTGTCACGGCAGATGCCCTTGCGAAAGGACTTAGGTGTGGAGCCATCACAACGTAGATTTAGCTTGAAGGGGTTGAGCGGGATAATGGACACAAGAGTTTACCCTGGTTTGGCCCCTCACAACGAGGTAAAAGCATGCGTCCTGCTTCTAGTTGTATTGCTTGAGTTTCGATTACAAGGGAGCAATTACGCTTGACCTAGTTATCGACCTGTTGTTTCTTGAGTTAACCCGCCATCGAGTCTCGCCTATATATACACAAGTGGAGGTCCGGCGGCTTACAAGAGTCCAGGTCGGGTCACACAACGTAACCAACTCTGGTTCTAACTTACTTGCCTTACAGAACAAGTCATCATCGGGCGGCTCATACCTTCGGGTCTAGAACCGCCTCCGGGTCTTGGCCTCAAATAAGCCTGCCTATGAGTCGTCGTCTTCACGTCTTGTCTTCTTGGGCCCCCTTGGGCATTCTTCATATTAAGTTGCGAACGGTGTAACCCGGCCCCTCCTGGGCCGGTCACACCTCGGGGTTATATCCCCAACACAAACTAATATTATTCCAGATGATTGTGTGGATATATTATGTTGGGATCTCACGCCTAATGGTAAGTGCAACACTAAAAGTACATACAAGTTATGTTTGCAGGATATACAAAGACATCCCAGGAATCAACCTGGTCAGGTCTCTACAGTAGTCAAAGATTTACTCAAGCAGGTTTGGAACCACAAGAATATGCCTCCTAGGGTTCAAACATTTTCTTGGAGATTACTTCGCAAGGCCCTCCCTACAGGTTTGAGAGCATCTCGTTTCTCTATTCATATTGATAAAGAGTGTTGTCGTTGTGCTCAAGATGAGGATGAATTGCATTTATTTTTCAATTGTGCATTTGCCAGGGATGCATGGTTTGCGCATCCTTGTTATCTTAGGACTGATATCTTAACTAAATATCATCATTCTATACAGGCTCTTATCCATGCTCTTCTGACCATGAACCACTCTCATGGATCAATCCCAAATATTTTTATTTCTTATGGCGCATTTGGAAATCAAGTAATGATTGCCTTTTGGTAGAAAAAATTCTTCTCCTCATTAGGTTTTTATGGCTACAAGGGCGTTGGATAAAAGCAGTAAACTTAATGATGCCTCTCCTGATGGTGCAAAGACTTATTCTCTCGAGCAAAACATTACAAACTGCACTCCTTTGTCGCTGCAGACATATGGATCCAAATCAGTCCTTTATAGAATAACGCATAAGTTAGGGTTTAAACTTCTGTCACTCTAGCAACTCATCATTTACTTATTACTCCACAATGCCTTTCCTTAGGCCTAAGTATGGTGAAGTATCATGTAGTCGACATTCACATGACACCACTAAAGGAAGCAACGACAAACATGTCATCAAAATATCAAAAGAATACCAACATCACATGATTACTTATAACAAGACTTCTCTCATATCCTCAAGAACAAAAGTAACTACTCACAAATCATATTCATGGTCAAGATCATAGGGGTATTGAATATGCTTGAGAATCTGAACATTTATTTTACCACCAAATAAACCAACTAGCATCAACTACAAGATGTAATCAACTGTACTAGCAACCCACATGTACCAATCTGAGGTTTTGGGACAAAGATTGAATACAAGATAGGAACTAGGGTTTGAGATGAGATGATGCTAATGAAGATGTTTATGAAGATTAGTCCTCCCACGATGAGAGGATCGTTGGTGATGTCGATCCTACCCAGGTTCCACCTCGAGACCGCGGCGCTTCATCCCGAAAGTCTTTTATTATTTATTTTCTAGGTCAAAACCCTTCACATATCAGATGATGGGCACTGGAGACCAGCTGTGGGCCCCACAAGGCATCAGGGTGCGCCCAAGGTGGTGGCTGTGCCATGTTGCCTTGTGGGCAAATGGTGGGCCCCTTTGGTCTTTGTTTACTCCAGTATTTTTTATATATTCAAATAAATAATCTCCGTGAAATTCGGGTCATTTGGAGCTCTGTAGAATAGGTATCTCCGATGTACCTCTTTTAGGTCCATAATTCCAGTTGTCGGTAATCTTCCTCTCCATGTAAATTTTGCAAATTAAGAGATAAAAAACATTAGAATTTCATCCTAAAGTGGAATAATGACCAAAAACAATATGTATAACAGTAAAAAAAACATGATGCAAAATGAATGTATCAGAGGGCGGTCGGCTTTCTTGGCCCACACGCGCTTAGATAGCACACTGCCCTCGACCTCTTCATCGAGATCTGGAAGTAAGTTCCTTCGGGGGTAAAACCGATTAGCCTCGGTTTGCTCGAAATATTTACATTGATAATGAAAATGTTCACATAATTTTTAAAATGTTACTTATTTTTAAAAAATGTTCGCTATTTAAAATAAATAAAATATTTATGTTTTAAATACAAAATCGATTGAAAACTAGTAGAAAAAAGCAGGGAATAAATGTGCGGCCTATCCGAGCGCTATAGTACGAAAGCTTGAGATTGTGACGCCTTTGTTGTCTTAACTATCGGCCTACAGCTGAATTTCTAGGTCGTAGTTGCAGGCATATTTACGTCCTTCCACACATGGATGATGTACCAACTCATTGCCTACAAGGTCATGACACAAAATTTCATGAGTAGTTCCTCCGAAATCAGTTTAAAAAAACAGTTGCAGCAAAAATACAGAGCCATGACTTCCCTAAGAATACAGAGCCGTGGCCTTATATGCATTTCTTTTCTCTAAATTGCTTCTTATTTCAGAAAATTCTCTGAACAACCTTCAAACGCTCGTTAGTCTGTTTTGATGCCTCCATTGTCTTATGAACATACCTAAAGGACCGGCAATCCTATTTGGCGCGCATGTCGCTTCTTAGCTAGAAAACATGTACCTCACTAGTCGGGCCGCAACACAATAATTGGGCTGGCCCAATTAGTGGTGACTAAATCTTCCAACCTTCTTCTAATTAATGAGGGCTCCTTCCGGAGCCTCGCAACGATCAGCGCCACTTGACGCGCTCTCAGCCATTCGCCACGTGCCGCGTTCTGGACGCTTTCTCTGAATTTTTTTATTTTTCTGCACGCGTTTTAAGCTTTTTAAACGGTTTTCCCAGGTTTTTTCGACGTTTTGGTTTTCTCCCGGTCTTCCTTAGCTTTTCGATAAAAAAAATCGATTTTTTTTTCCAAAAAACGCGTTTTTTTCTTTCGCGAAAGTCATGATATTTTTCGCAAGAGGCACGGTTGTGCTTTAGCGAGAGTCACGGCCGTGCCTTTCGGAAACGAAAAAAAAACGCGTTTTCTAATTTTTTTTCGCAAGAGTCACGGTTTTGCTTCTGCGAGAGGCACGATTGTGCTTTCGCGAGAGTCACGGCCGTGCCTCTCGGAAAGGGAAAAACAAAACACATTTTTTCTTTTTTTTCTTTCGCAAAAGTCACGGTTTTGCTTCCGCGAGAGGCACGGTTGTGCTTTCGTGAGAGTCACGGCCGTGCCTCTCAGAAAGGGAAAAAATACGTGTTTTCTGTTTTTTTGCGAGAGTCATGGTTTTGCTTCCGCGAGAAGCACGGTTGTGCTTTCGCGAGAGTCACCGTCGTGCCTCTCGGAAACGGAAAAAAAACGTGTTTTTTTGTTTTTTCCTTCCACGAGAGTCACGGTTTTTCTTCCACAAGAGGCACAGGTGTGATTTCGCGAGAGGCACGGGTGTGCCTCTTTCGGAAGGGAAAAAACCGTGCTCCTGGTTCGGTTTTTTCGCCCGGTTTTCTCGTCGGGATTTTTTCATAAAAAAAAGTTCGTCAAAACCTATCAACATGGGATCTAGTTTTGAAGATCTCGACGCGAGGAATCCAATGATGAAAACGGTTCGAGATTTCGTCACACCGTTTAAAAGATAAAACGTTTTGAATAAACGGATCTATGAAAAAAAGGAAAACTTCCAGGTTGCGACAAGTGGCGCGCTGCATGTGCGCCACTTGTCGCAACCTGGGAAAGTGGAGTGTTCTTTGCAATGAGTACTCCTTAATTAGTGATTTTGACCTTCTTCTTTTCCTGTGTGTTTTTTTTCTTTCGGCTTGTTGTGTTTTGTTTTTATTTTTATCTTCCCTTTCATTTCCCCTTTTTCATTTTTATTCTTATTCCTCGTTTGGCCTTTTTAATTCTTTAAAATCAAAAAAGGAAAACAAAACAAATGCACATGATAGTTTCAAATTTGAGAACATTTTTTCGCACCACGAATGTGTCTTGAATTTGTGATCTTTTGAATTCACACACATTTTGGGAAATCACGAATATTTTTCAAATTCACAAATATTTATTAATTCCCTAAAAGTTTTAGATTCAAGAAAATTATTTTAAATCCCAAACAAATCTTGGATCCATGAATAATTTTTATTCCAGGTATATTTATTCTAAACCTAAAATTATTTTGAACTTCATGATTATTTTTGAATTCCTGATTTTTTTTATTTGCAGACAATTTAAAATGTAGATCATTGTTAAAATTCAGTAAGTGCTTCAACTTCAAGAATTATTTCCAAATTTATGAAAATTTTCAATGCGCAAAATTTTATGAAATTAAAAACATTTTTGTATTATTTTTTTAAATCTGAGAGCATTTGTTATTCCAGCAAAGTTTCTCAATTTGCGTTTTATTTTGAATTATAGGGCAGTTTGGAAATCCAATTTATTTTGTTAATATTTTAAGAATTTACGAACAATATTTTGGAATCACGAACAGTTTTCAAAGTTGTACTAATATTTTTGTTTCACAAAAAAAATCAGATTTAATATCGTTTATCAAAGTCTGAACTATTTTTGTGGATTTTCTAACTTTTATCAACCACTTTCGTCTTCTTCTATTTCCATGACCCAGTTTCTCAGTACAAGGAATTAAAAATACATTTCTTTACTTTCCTACAATCCAAAAATAGACACCGAACTCACCAGAGTATGTACGTATTGATAAAAAAATAATCTCAAGTATGTATTTGAATGGTTCAAATTTTATTGGGCACCTTTATGTCTCGCTTATAGCTAGACATAGGAAACCCTCGCGTCAAGGCGAGCACCAGATAGGCGGGACCATCTCGCGGGAGGCCACAGACACGTTTTTACCTGTTTTTTCATGGTTTTCGGTTTTGCTTCCTTTTTTAACTTCCATGTATTTTAAATAATAATTTAAAACAAAAATTTACATAAATATTTGAAAAATATGTAACAAAGCATTTGAAAATTGTTCAATTTGTATAGATAAAATGTCTCTCGTGTATACAAAAATACAATTTGTATATCAAAATTCGATCATGTATTTAAAAAATGTTAATCAAGTATTTGAAATTTTGTTAAGGAGGTATTTGAAAAATGTTAATCTTGCATTTGAAAAAAATGTTAATCAAGGATTTCAAAAAATTTAAACGTGTATAGAAAAAATGTTTACCTGTAAAATTTTTAATATGCTATTTGAAGAAGGATAAAATATTTATAATAAACAACTGACCACGTATTAATAAAATGTTAATCATATATATGAAAAATATTAATCAAGCATTTGAAAGATATTAAATATATGTATGAAAAAATGTTTACTGTATATTCAAGAAATGTCAAACAGGCAGAAAGAAAATGTTATTGATGTATACGGAAAATTTGAAATGAAAACCGAAATAAACAAAGAAAAGCAAAAGAAATCTAAACACCAAAAAAGAAACAAAGGAAACCAAAGAAAGAAATAAACCAAAAAAATAAAAGCGAAGAAACAGGTGCAAAGTAATGAAAAACAGTGAATGCCGGTAAAGAAACAAAGAAAAACAAAAAAAGTTGAAAACCAAGAAAGAAACAAAATACCAAAAGAAAAAAGGAAATTGAAAAAGAAAATAAAAACTGAAGAAAACCATGAAAGAAACAAAGAGAAATCAAAGAAAAATGAAAGAAAAGAAAACTGAAGTATACTGACAAACAAAGAAACCATAGAAAAAAAAGAAAACCAAACAGAAGAAAAAAGAAAAAAAACGAACATCCACATAATCTTTTTTTTAGAAGAGAACATCCACATAATCGAACAGACCGACCGCCAAACGAGTAACACGCTATTGGGCCGGCTCATACGCGTGCGCGATGCTGGAATGCTTTAGGTGAGACGGATGTCTCGCTCTAAGCATGACATAGCATTCGTGAATTTTATTTGCCGCACGAAAGCGATCGTCTTTTCGGACAGGATGAGTGCACGTGGGCTAGCCCATTTTAGCAGCTGGCAAAGGAGTTCTGATTCATGTTTCGGAACCTTGTAGAAGGTTCAAACAGGTATTTGCAGTTTCTTCTCAAAAAAAGAAGGTATTTACCTGTTTTGTGAACCTTCTAGTAGGCCCTGATAGTTTTTTTTTTTGGTTTCCTATTTTCCCTTTTCTGGCTTTTTCTTATTTTACCAGTTTTTCAAAAAATGGTTCTCTTTTTTTTGCCATTGTTCATGTTTTCAAAAAATTATTCATGTTTTCATAAATATGTTTGCTCTTTCAAACAATGTTCACCATTTCTTAAATTGTTCTCATGTTGTAAAAAATGTTGACATTTAAAAAATCATCCAGAAGTTTTAATAAAATCACATTTTCAAAATAAATTCAGATTTTCAAAACATTAGAATTTCCAGAAAATGTTTGAAAATTTTAATTTCTTTTGTAATTTGGGAAGATATTTATGTTTTCCAAAAAAGACACAATTCCAAAAATTCAAGCAAAACTGGTGCAAAGTGCAACACAAATTATGTGGTCAAACGAGCCAAATGATTTGATGGAAAGTATGGGTTTTTTATTTCATTATAGATGCAATGGAGTATAGCAGACATCGGGCTTGCTCGGTTCGCAAAAATTATACATAATTCAAAATTCCAGTCTCCATAAGATTTTTTTGCGGGGGGAAAGCATTTCATTTCATTTAATCAATAATGGGAGTACATTCATTTGAGATGACAATGCTAATCTCCTTGGGGGGGGGGGGGATTTGCTAGCCAACAAGCCGTACGATGTTGACCGCGATCGATCACTGCCATAGCATGTGCTGCCTTATTCTATGATCTACCTATTTTTGTAACTTGCATTGATCTTTCTTGCAACATCTCCGAGATGGACGCCACCTGAAACATATTCCTTGATCCTCCCTTTGAACCTAATTCAAGGAGCTTCAAGATCTCCGCAGAGTCTGTCTCCACCTGGATAGGCAAGGGAGTCCAGTGCAACGCCTGCTTCAGGCCCTCCTCACACGCCGATAGCTCTGCCTCCAATGCGCCCGGGTAGCAAGGTAGTAAGAATCCCGACTCGACTGCTAGAATCCTATGACTTCACGACCCTACGGAAGCATGTTGATCCAAATCCCACTATGAATCCGAATCAGGTAGAATCCATGTTGGGTCACGATCCAAATCATAGAATCATGTACAAAACTGTACAATCCCGACTATGCTATGGACTACATCCGATTCTACTAACTTATCTAAGCCGTTTGTTTAGTTGTAGCAAAATAGTATGCCATCATCCAAACCCCTTTTCATATACCTTATGGACCTTTATTCCCCTCCCAAGTCCAAACGCTCAGCCGTAGACACCTTTGATCTAGCTCTCAGAAAACCCTAAATCAAAATTGAGGATCAGGTTGGTCGACATATGGAGTTGGTGTGAAAAGGAGGATGCTTCAAGATTGATCGGAGAAGGAGAGCAAGACCCTTCAAGGTTTAGCACAGGTCAGATAGACAAGTGTTCGACTATTCACGCACTCTAAAAAGAACATAAGTAAATTTTATGCATTGAAGGTTTAAATGTTCTATATATTTCCCTCTCATATATGTTTCATACATGCGAGCTAGATGGTAGGTTAGCCATAAAAAGAAGTGGAATACAACTAGCATTGATGTGTATGTTCTTTGCTCCATATTTAGTGTCAAAACTCTATAGAACCCATATAAATTTCTTCAGTGCATACAAAACATCTTATTTGAGTAAATATAGTAGAATCCTCGATTCCACGACTCGATTCTGTCTGAGGAAAACCGATCCGACTCCGAATCCCAACTCTGACTACCTTGTCGGGCAGTTCTGGATCCATTTGCATGCCGCGTAGATAACCGCACCTGTGTGTTCACGTAGGATCATACCGGCACCGGCCGTTCCATCTGCCTGTACAAACGAACCGTCAAAATTGATCTTTGCAACACCGCATGGGGAGGAATCCAACTGGGTTGTACACTAGGCTCCAGCTTATGTTGAGCACCATTGTTGGATAAAAGAGCCATTTGCTTCCCCTTGATGATGTCCACCTCTGGCCCCTGTTTGATGAGTAGCAAGGAATCGATATAACTACAAAGAAATTTCTTCGACGCCTCGACCAGGATCAGCGGTTTCTCATGATAAGTTCGTTTAGAATATGCCATACACGCCATAGTAGCATGAGCAGGAGCATACGTTGGGCCTCATCTAATTGTTGGAGGCAAAGAAGGATCCATTCCGGTTCCATACCTTTGAGTGAGTCATCAGCAGGAAGAACCCAAACTAATCTCGTCACAGTCCAGAGATTACATGCATGTGGGCATTGAACGAGTGCGTGAAATGTCGTCTCAGTCTCTTGCCCACAGATGGTACAGATCACATCATGATCAAGGTGATGGCGCAACTTATTTTCCCTGGTGGCCAAGGCCCCTCTAGCAGCCTTCCATGCGAACACCGGAACTTTAGGTGGGGCGCCACAGCTCCACAACAACTTTCAAGCTGGTCTTGACCCATCTGGATGGCCACTCGACTCGCCAATCTCTTGTGTTGCCATGAGACGATCATCAACCATTCTATATGTTGATCTGACAGAGAACATTCCATGCTTTTCTGGCTGCCAGGTAACGCAGTCCTTTTCCATTCTACTAGAGGGTTCGATTTTTAGTATTTCGTCAACGTCGACTAGAAAGAAATGATGTGGAAGGAGTGTGATGTTTCATGAACCATCAGTTTGCATAAAATCAACAACCCACTTCAGTCTGCACCTTCTCTTTGGAGTGATCGGCTGGAACGGCGGCCTTCTTGAGATCCATGGGTCGGGCTACATGCGTATGCTAGGCCGTCGCCCACTCGCCATATATATCCTTGCTTTAGTATTTCCAAGCCATGCTCGATAGCCTGCCAAGAAGTTGATTCGTTTCCAGTAAACATGGTCTCAGTGATGTCTCTTTGGGGATAATATTTTGCTCGCAGAACTTGTGCGCATAGACTGTCTGAGTACTGGATTAATCGCCAGGCCTGCCGAGCTAAGGGTGCTTGGTTAAATAATCTCAGGTCCTTAAATCCCATTCCTTCCCTAGCCTTGGGCCTTAGCATAATAGAGCAAGAGAAGATGCCAAAACGTGGTGACGCACCGTGACCGGGTCACCCTCCTACACATGGGTCACATGGGTGTCGGTAGCCAGTGGACTCGTGTCTGTCTACGGCTATGTTCCCCAAAACTGTTTGTGAAGCATGATTGAGTCTGTGAATGCCTTTCAAGTTTGACCCATTGCGGTCGTACGTGTTGCTTTTGCAAGCTGCTGGAGCACTAACCTCTAGTGTGTGTCCTGCCTTCCCAACCCATTCACCGCATCCATCCCGGAGATTGCGTAATTAACTGCCTCTGAGCCTCGGTCAAATTGATCATCATAGCGGCTCAAGCCGTGGACCGAAGGTAACAGCTGGGACCTCCCAACAGGCCCTCCCCTCGTGTCCCACCCGTGGGCGACCAGGGAAACACTAGCCGTCGTCGGGGGTACTCCTCCGCCTTTCCTTCATCCTCTTTGTCGCCAGCAGTGCCGTCGAGCGAAGCCTGTCCAGCAGGGGCGGTGGCGAGGCTCCTCTCCCCTTCGCATGACACGACTGGCACGGGACGGTTGTTCGTGAGGACGTGTCGGACTAGTGCTAGGTGCGGATCCTGGCGGCGGTGTGCGAGGCGTGTCGACGGCTAGGGTTCGTGCTCGCGACGCAGTGTGACGGCTGCGAGAGGGGCAAGACCTGGTGGTCGCGTGTCTCGACTCGGGTTTCGGGTCAGATCCTACAGGATCCAGCGCCCGGACGCCGTCGGCCAACGCAGGGTGGTGGTACTCGTCTTCCTAGATCTGGCGCCTGGATGGATCTACGCCTCATGCTCACCTCGATCTTCGTTGTTGGTGGGTTGAGCCCTATGGTACTTTCCTCTCTGTAGGTTTCGTGTCCCGGCTCGTTGTCGGATTTGGAGCAAACAATGATTGGTGGTACAGGATGAGGAACGGAGGAAATTTTGGTCGGCTAGCTCGAGACGGCATTGGTGACGTCTTCGACATCGTTACCCTCCTTGGAGGCGAAGTCGAGGTCCATCCTCTCCGCCTCCGACCCCCTCCCGGACGAAAGTCCAAAATCCGTCTTGGATTGAGCGGCGGCGGCGCCCTGCGCGTCGTACCCTCCATGGAGGCACCGTCTTGGGAGGCTTGGGTGTTCGGGGGAGAGTTGTTGTGGGTGATGGGCTCCGCATGTCAGCTCCAGCGGCGGCAACGGTGTGGAGGTTGGCAGGAGGAGTGGCGTTCTATCTACCGCGTCAATGACGGAGGGTTTGACAACATGGTGCAGTTGAGTCTCAGTGATAGATGTGTCAGGACGAAGGAGCGCAGGGCAATGGCGCCGTTGGGCACTGTGGTGGCGTCGACGAACGGCCGGACCGACAAGAATGATGCGGGTCTCTTTCCTGAAGATGGGTCAGTGGCTCGATGATAATGGAGGCTTCTAAAATGTGTGCGTGCGCTTTAGGTTTGCTACTCCGGCTGTAGGTTTCAATACGTTATGCAGATGGATCGAAGACGACAATGGTTGCAGATATGAGGAGTGAATGCACTCCTTGTTATCAAGGTTGTAGATGTGAGTGATGACTTCTGATGGCTTGATGTATGTTCTTGCCAACTCTTTGTTGAACAATGAATTAAACTGCCGGCGTTCTGGGAACGGGGGTCCCCAGACATGCCTGCCTGCGGCCCACGGCGTGGCTGAGCTAGCAGGCATGTATGGCCCATCTTCATCGACAAGGCATTCAAGTCCCTCGCGAGGCGGACGACGCAAGACCTCCTCAGGAGCAGCAGCACCAGGCAGGCTCGCGAGGGGCGAAGAGATCAAGGCAAGGCAAACCTCGCGAGGTCCTTGTGATGTAAGCCATGACGATCGAGACCAGGCGGGCGCCAGGCGGGCACCAACGAGCGCAGAGTCCTTGCTTCCTCTTTGGTGCCAAGGAGGCAAGCGCAGGCGTGGAGTACTGAGGCATCAAGCAAATGTTTCCATATTAGTGCAACAAGACCAAGACCAGAAGGACGGCAAGACGGAGGTCACCATGGAGCCCAAGACGGCGTCATCACCAGAACCTTTGGCAGGCGAAGACCACCTTTTGTGAGGATAACTTGTACTAGATGTCCCTTTTCGAATTGGCCATTGTTGGCTCCCTTCCCGCTCAATATTTGGGAAGAGGACCGGGGCCTATATAAGTAGAACTAGCCACCACAGTAGAGGAGGGATCGACCACACAACAACAAAGAAAAGAGAGCACAAGAGCACCTCAACCTTAGGAGGCTGCTCTTCCCATTGTACTGTTCATCATTAGCCCAAGAGGCAATCCACCACCATCACATTGGAGTAGGGTATTATACCACAACGGTGGCCCGAACCAGTATAAATCTTGTGTCTTTGTCTTGTGAGTTCGTCGAGTTCATCTGCGAGATCTTAGAGAGCTAGGGCGTGGATAGATAGGGAGAAAATCTTCGCGTGCACCCAAGTGTTCGAACCTCAAGGGTTAGCCGTAACCCGTGATCCGACATTTGGCGCGCCAGGTAGGGGTGCGCCGGAGTCTCCTCCCCACCAATCGACCCGCCGACGCTCCGTGGCCCCGATGTGCGACGACCCAAGGGCCGACTCCGATCGATGGGCAGCCTGGCCAGCCCGGGCGGCGCCACCTACCCATGAATATCTCAACCCCACGCTCTAGGCGGCGCGAGTGCCACCTAACGCTGCAGGGCGCGGGCGACGCGACCAGGCGTCATCCACCCTCACTCCATGAAAAGCACGAGCCGCTACAAGGGGAGCAAGCCACGCCGCAGCAACGACACTGTAAGTGCATCTACTGCCACCCCTAGTTGGTTTTGGAGTATTGACGACAAACCTAGTTGAGGGACTAATGTGTTTGTGAGAATTGCAGGATAACACAGGTAGAAGTCCCTCATTGATTCGATTTTACTACCAGAGATGACCCCTAAAAATGTACGAAGACATTGAAGTCAATGGTGGTATATGAAGATATTCACATTGAAGACTATGACAGGAGAAGACACCACGCGAAGCCTATGGAACTCGAAGACTTAGATCTTTCGTAGTTCTCTTTCATTTGTGTTGAGTCATAGGAACCACCGTACTGTTAAGTGGGGTCCAAGAGAACCAGTCAGAACGACTGAAGTGATGCCTAATTCAAAACCTATGTCTTCGAGTGAAGACTATGAGAGCAAATCTTGTCCAGAGTCGGACAAGTCAGCTTTACTTGTAGCCCAAGTAAAGTTGCCGCGTGAGTTTGAAATCTGACCGTTGGTACACGTGTCAGTTCCTTAGTGACCCAGGGTCATTTCGGATAAATCAGGTCGGGTTGCCCAGTGGCTATAAATAGTCCATCCCCTACAACCATAAATGGTGGGCTGCTCAGATTTCAGTGCACGCCTTTTGTCGTTTGAGAGCAACCCACCTCGAAGCCTTTGAGAGAAAATTTCCTAGCGAGGAGAAAAGCCCTAACCACCCAGAGCCAAAGAGAATTGGGCATCACTTAAGTCTTCTTGTCTGAGTGATCTGAAGACTTATTACACTTGAGGACTGTGCATCCTCCAGACGGTTAGGCGTCGCATTCTGAGCATCCAAGAGACATTGTGGATTGCCGGTGAACGAAGTCTGTGAAGGTTTGGGAGTCTACCTTGAAGACTTACCAGAGTGATTGGGCGAGGTCTGTGTGACCTTAGCTCAAGGGGAATACGGTGAGGACTGGGTGTCCTGAGCTGCGTGTTCAGGACTGGGTGTCCGGGACTGTGTGTCCTTTGGTTTAAATACCTAGCCGCCCTAACCAGATGTACAGTTGTCACAGCAACTGGAACTGGTCCAACAAATCATTGTCTTCAATGAGTCACTGGTTTCATCTTCACTTCCCTTTACTTACTGTTACTCCTTGTGAAGCCATTGCATGCTTGCTCTATCTTTTGTCTTCACAACGTAACTATATGATTTGATTGGCTTCATAACTTCTTCCTACCTGATCCTTATTACACTGCAGCTATTTGTCATTGTGCTTTCACTCTATTGAATATTTGACCATGGCTTGCCTAGTGTAATCTAACTTCCGCTGCATAGTGATAGGCATATCTCTACTGTTTGTCTTCATAACCTTCACGTTTTGAAGACTTTCATAAAAATCGCCTATTCACCCCCCCTCTAGTCGATATAACGGACTTTCAGACACCACACACCCGGCGGGAGCAGGCGAACATGAGGGCCACACTCACGGTGGCACGGGGGTTGCTGCGGTGCTGGCTGATGGAGAGCGGCCACGACACACTACTGGAACGCGTCGCTGAGCTGCTAGATACGGCGGCATCAGGAGCGCCGCCTTTCTGCAATCTGCTCCCTTCCCGGGCTGCTACTGGACCTCACGACGGGCCTCGCTGTGACCGCGTGTGACGCCCTTGATTCAACCGTACGCTAATCATACACGCAAATGTGTACGAGCAAGATCAAGGACTCACGGGAAGATATCACAACACAACTCTAGACACAAATTAAAATAATACAAGCTTTATATTACAAGCCAGGGGCCTCGAGGGCTCGAATACACAAGAGTCAGCGGAAGCAACAATATCTGAGTACAGACATAAGTTAAACAAGTCTGCCTTAAGAAGGCTAGCTCAAAAGCATCTACGATCGAAAAGGCAAGGCCTCCTGCCTGGGAACCTCCTAACTACTCCAGGTCGTCAGCGGCCATCACGTAGTAGTAGGCATCCTCGGGGTAGTAGTAGTCATCAGTGGCGTCGTCTGGCTCTGGGATCCGTCCTCTGGTCGCAACCATCGGGTATGGGGGGAAAAGAAGTAGCAAAGCAACCGTGAGTACTCACCCAAAGTACTCGCAAGACTTACATCAGATCTAAACTAAGTATGCATCTGTATCAAACGAATGGGTTGTATCTGTGGACTAAACTACAGAATGCCAGAAGCGAAGGGTAAAGCCTAGCCCATCGAAGACTAGCAACTTCAACAATCTTGAAGCATATAGAAGAGTACATATCAACATAATGTAAAGTAGTAGTAGTGTTATCAACCTCGGCCAGAGATCCTTTCTTGACTCCCTGCGAGAAAGCAATCCCAGAGCCATACTATCCATCTGTCATATCCATTTCTCATCTCAAGTATCCAGTTCTAGTTGTATCGATCGGGATACAACTCCAAGTGTCCGTTACCGTACGACAGGCTATCGATAGATGTTTTCTTCCCAGCAGGGGTGCACCAACTTACCCACCACGCTTAATTAACTCCGACCGAACACACTTTCCTGAGTGATGCCCGGCCTCGGCCAAACAATATGCCGCAACCCGACCTAGGATTAATAGAGAGTTCAAACACGCCGGACTAAACCTATGCCCCTAGGGGTCATGGGCCATCGCCCCGGGAAATCCTGCACGTTGCATGGGTGGCCGGTGAGCAGACCTAGCTACCTCCTTCAAAAAGGCAGGTGCTTACGCAGTCCAACCCGGCGCGCGCCGCTCAGTCGCTGACGTCTATTAAGCTTCGGCTGATGTATAAGACGCAGAACACCCATACAATGCCCACGTGATGGTTAGTGCTATCAGGCCAGAGGCCCCTCGGATCAAATATCCAAACCGTTAGTGCGTTGGTAGTGCAGTCACGAGCAGAGACTCACGAAAGATGTGACCCCGTCGCCCTGTGTCAAGTACTTGCGACAAGGGCTAAGAATGCCCGGCCACGCCTCGTGTTCAACTCTCGGGTACCCTCCAGGTCAACCCGTCTCCACATCACTCATGGGTACCCCTTAGGGTCGACCCGCCTTTCCAAGTAACAGCTGTAAATTCCAAGTATCCGTGTGTCCAAACATCAAGGGGAAAACCCGGGGAATCACCCTTGGTGAATTCCACTCAATGTAATCATTAAGGTGAACGTAAGAGGATCCACCCTCGAGGTTCACACTTGAGGGGTTTCACGACAGAGCCGTATCGAAAGTGGTTAAGGAGGAAATCACCTCCGATGACCACGACCGAATAGCTACACTACAGAGGTCTCATCAGGAGTGATGTAAGAGGTTCCACCCTCGGCACTCGATGGTAACTCTGCAGAGTCGTTCAACTAGGAGGGGTGATGTGCGGTGTCGGGGCCTGGACGTCTATCACGTTGATCGAGTCATCAAACATAAAGCGAGGCAACTGGAACAAGGTGGGGGTCACTGATTGATCACTAACCAATCTATACTAAGCAGTTTAGGATAAGTAGGTAAGGTATGAAAGCAGGTAACAAAACAGGCTATGCATTAGAGTAGGATCATACAGAAAGCAGTAGCAGTTCTAATGCAAGCATGAGAGGGAAAGAAATGGGCGATATCGGAATGCTCAAGGAGGGTTTGCTTGCCTGGAAGCTCTGCTGAAAGAAGAAGTGTCGTCGACGTAGTCGATCATAGGGGCGGCATCGGTCTCGGGGTCTACCGGAGAGAAGAGGGGGAAGAAACAGTAAATATAGAGCAAACAGATGCATCACTAAGCATTACATGACGATAGTCAGAGCTAGGGTTGTCCTAACATAGTACTACACGTTGCAGACAGAGCGGATAAACATCCGAGGATGAATTCCCGGCGTTAGATGAATTCCGGACAGGTGGAAGAGGGGGAACGGTTCCATGTTCAGCATGCTAGGGGCATGTGACTGATGAAATGACCGCGTATTTGGATTCCTTGGATTTTTCTGAGCAACTTTCATATAGAAAACATTTTCATCCGAGCTACGATTTAATTTCTACAAATTTTCAAAGTTTTAAACATTTTTTGGAATTAATTAAATTAACAGAAGGAATATGACGTCAGCAGTCAACAGGATGGCTGACCAGGTCAAACTGACCAGTGGGTCCCACTTTTCATAGAGAGTGGGTTAACAGGGGGTTTATTTTAATTAGACAGAGTTAATTAGCAGTAGGGCCCCACATGTCAGTGACTCATTAGGTTAACTAATTATTTTTATTTATTAAAACGTCGTAGTTAGAGGATTAAACGGTGGGGCCCAGGTGTCAGTGGCACTGAGTGCCCAGTCAGCATAGTTGACCACGAACAACGTGGTCAACTGGGTCCAGGGGGCCCATGGGCAGCGACCCAGAGGTGGGCCCCGCCGGTGCCAGGTCAGCGCCGGCGCCGGAGCAATGCCGGTGAGGCCACCCGCGGTGGCCGAACGCCGGAGACGGCCGAAATCACGCTACGGCGCATCATTTCACGTGATTTTTCTTGCGCTCGAACGAGTGGAGCAGCGCGCATCGCGTGGTGCCAGCGGTTGGACGTGGAGGTGGCCGGAGCGACGCCGGCAACGACGGGTGGCGATGGAGCTCTCGGGCTTGAGCGGGTTCGGCGTTAGAGAGCGCGAGTGGCCAAAGTAACCAACTAGGCAGGGTCTATGGCGCACGAGGAGCACGCCAGGGCAGTCGGCCGAGCTCGTAACGGCTCGGGAGCACAACAACGACAGCAATGGCGGCGGCCGGAGCACGGTTGCGGTGGTGGTCGCACACGTGCCCGAAGGCGAGCAGGAAGAGGAGGGAGGAAGCAGAGGCTCACCGGGAGCCTGCAGGTGTGCAACCGTGGGCTCGGGGGAGGCTCGGCGGAGCGAATCGAGGGTGGCGAGCTCGAGCGTCCCGAGGAGGAAGACGGGGTGGATCCGGCGCTGTGGTGCCTTCCGGCTCCAATGGCGGCCACCGGTCGACATGGAGGAGGACGGCGGACGCCTATGGCATGACGGAGAGGCAGGGCGATGACGGTGGCCGCGGGGTCGACGTGGCGACAGTAGCGGGCGCGCTCGGGCAGTGGGGAGAAAGAGCGAGCACGAGCGAGGGAGAGAGGGGAGTGGAAGAGGCGGAGTGAGCGGGCGAGTAGAGTGGCAGGGGGAAGCCCGAGGGGTCGGACTCGTCGTCGCCCTTATCCCCTCGCCGGCGGGGACGACGAGGCGGTCCGGCGGAGACGCGAGCGTGTAGTCGCTCGCACAGTGGGGAGGGGGAAGACGACAGGGGGGGAGTGGGCCAGCCTAGCTGGGCCCGTTGGCTCGGGTGGGCCGAAGCCCAAGGGGAGGCCAGGGCTCTCCCACCCTTCTCCTTTTCTTTTACTCCTTGTTGTTCTTTTTTTTCTTTTTTTAAAAGATTTTCTGTTTTAGCTATTTTAAGCCACTTAGGCATTTTGCAAAAATGTTGGTTCACCACTAAGATTACCAGGAGAATATTTTACACATGATGAACATTTTATTTTTCATGTTTGAGCATTTTTTAAATTCACACAATTTGAAATGGAATATTGATCAAAGTGACCAAGCACTGTTATAGCAAAATGATTAGCTTGATCTAAGGGATTACTGTAGCACCATTACACCGGGGTGTTACAACTCTCCTCCTCTAAAAGAAATTCTCGTCCCGAGAATTAAGAGGTAGAAGGGAACAGGTGGGGGTATTCAGCACGGAGGTTATCCTCGCGTTCCCAAGTGGCTTCATCCTTAGAATGATTTGACCATTGCACCTTGAGGAACCTGGTAACCTTCTGGCGTGTTCGACGTTCAACTTCTTCAAGAATGCAAATCAGATGCTCCTTGTACGTGAGGTCATCTTGAACTTCAATCAATTCCGGATCCACTTCACGTTCCGGATCCTTGAAGCATCGACGAAGTTGTGACACGTGGAAGACGTCATGGACATGAGAGAACTGAGGTGGCAAATCCAATTGATAAGCCACCAGTCCTCAACGAGCGAGGATGCGGAAGAGACCAATGTAGCGCGGAGCTAGCTTGCCCTTGACTCCGAACCGATGAGTGCAACTCAAAGGAGTGACACGCAAATAAACTTGTTCACCAGGTTGATCGGTTGAACCCCAGTGTTTCCGGTCATAGTTGCTCTTCTGGCGGGACTGGGCCGCCTTGAGATTATCCCGGACAATGCGAACCTGCTCTTCAGCTTGTTGAATAATGTCTGGACCAATGAGCGTCCGTTCCCCAGTTTCTGACCAATTCAGAGGGGTTCGACACTTAAGTCCATAAAGCACTTCAAAGGGTGCCATCTTCAAGCTGGCTTGATACCTGTTGTTATAGGAGAACTCCGCATAAAGGAGAGATTCTTCCCACTTCTTACTGAAAGAAATAACACAAGCTCGTAGCATGTCTTCAAGAATTTGATTGACTCGCTCGACTTGGCCTTGGGATTGGGGATGATAAGTAGTGCTCCAGGTAATATGAGTTCCCATTGCCTCCTGGAAACTATCCCAGAACTTTGAAGTGAATATACTGCCACGGTCTGAACTGATCTCCTTAGGAATACCGTGGAGTGACACAATTCGAGAGATATACAAGTTTGCTAATTGACTAGCAGTGATAGTCTCCTTGACTGGCATAAAGTGAGCAACCTTCGAGAATTGGTTGATGACGACAAAGATAGCATTGTTACCTTCCGAGACTTGGGAAGGCCAGTGACAAAGTCCATCTGAATCGTATCCCACTTCCATTCATGAATCAGAAGTGGTTGTAGAACTCCAGCCATTTTCTGATGTTCTGCTTTGACGAGATGACAAACGTCACATTCTTCAATATATCGAGCAATGTATTGCTTCATCTTAGACCACCAATACGAATGTCCAAATACATCTTGGTACTTCCCGGATGAATAGAGAGAGGGGTGTCATGTGCTTCTTTCATCACATTCTCTGTCATAAGCTCGAATCGGGGTACCACAATGCGGTCTCTGAAGTATAAGGTTCCATCTTCACCAAGTGAAAAATCTCTGGATTTCTCTAAGGCAAGATCCTTTTTCATCAGATCAACATGAGCATCTTTGGCTTGAGCAGACTTAATTGATTTCAGAAGAGTTGGTTCCAAGACAAGGTTATTCAGAGAACCCTGTGGAACTAGTTGAAGGTTCAGCTTGCATAGCTCTTCATAAAGGCAGGGTTGAGCCTTGTAGACCATGTGGTTATTGCAATAAGACTTACGGCTCAGGGCATCGGCCATTACATTAGCCTTACCAGGGGTATAGGATATACCGCAGTTGTAGTCAGCAATAGCTTCCATCCATCGCTGCTGACGGAGGTTCAGATCCGGCTGAGTGAACAGGTACTTCAGATTCTGATGATCGGTGAAGATCTCACAACGATTACTGATGACCCACAAGTGTAGGGGATCTATCGTAGTCCTTTTGATAAGTAAGAGTGTCGAACCCAACGAGGAGCAGAAGGAAATTATAAACGGTTTTCAGCAAGGTATTCTCTGCAAGTACTGAAATAAGAGGTAACAGATAGTTTTGTGATAAGATAATTTCTAACGAGCAACAAGTAACAAAAGTAAATAAAGTGCAGCAAGGTGGCCCAATCCTTTTTGTAGCAAAGGAAAAGCCTGGACAAACTCTTATATATGGAAAAGCGCTCCCGAGGACACATGGGAATATCGTCAAGCTAGTTTTCATCACGTTCATATGATTCGCGTTCGGTACTTTGATAATTTGACATGTGGGTGGACCGGCGCTTGGGTGCTGTTCTTACTTGAACAAGCATCCCACTTATGATTAACCTCTATTGCAAGCATCCGCAACTACAACAAAAGTATTAAGGTAAACCTAACCATAGCATGAAACATATGGATCCAAATCAGCCCCTTACAAAGCAACACATAAACTAGGGTTTAAGCTTCTGTCACTCTAGGAACCCATCATCTACTTCTTACTTCTCAATGCCTTCCTCTAGGCCCAAATAATAGTGAAGTGTTATGTAGTCGACGTTCACATAACACCACTAGAGGCTAGACAACATGCATCTCATCAAAATATCGAATGAATACCAAATTCACATGACTACTAATAGCAAGACTTCTCCCTTGTCCTCAGGAACAAACGTAACTACTCACAAAGCATAAACATGTTCATAATCAGAGGGGTATTAATATGCATATAGGATCTGAACATATGATCTTCCACCGATTAAACCAACTAGCATCAACTACAAGGAGTAATTAACAATACTAGCAACCTACTAGCACCAATCCCGGACTTGGAGACAAGAATTGGATACAAGAGATGAACTAGGGTTTTGAGATGAGATGGTGCTGATGAAGATGTTGATGGAGATTGCCCTCTCCCGATGAGAGGAGCGTTGGTGATGACGATGGCGATGATTTCCCCCTCCGGAGGGAAGTTTCCCCGGCAGAACAGCTCTGCCGGAGCTCTAGATTGGATCCGCCAAGGTTCTGCCTCGTGGCGGCGGAGTTTCATCCTGAAAGGTTGCTTCTTATTTTTTTCTCGATGAAAGACTTCATATAGGAGAAGATGGTCATCGCAGAGCCACCAGGGGCCCACGAGGTAGGGGGCGCGCCCTAGGGGGGGCGCCCCCACCCTCGTGAGTAGGGTGTGGGCCCCCTGGTCTTCATCTTTGACGAGGATTTTTCATTATTTATTATAAGGTGTTCCGTGGAGTTTCAGGACTTTTGGAGCTGTGCAGAATAGGTCTCTAATATTTGCTCCTTTTCCAGCCCAGAATTCCAACTGCCGGCATTATCCCCCCTTATGTAAACCTTGTAAAATAAGAGAGAATAGCCATAAGTATTGTGACATAATGTGAAATAACAGCCCATAATGCAATAAATATCGATATAAAAGCATGATGCAAAATGGACGTATCAACTCCCCCAAGCTTAGACCTCGCTTGTCCTCAAGCGAAAAGCCGAAATCGAAAAATATTTCCACATGTTTAGAGATGAAGGTGCCGATAAAAATAAGACATGAGGGCATCATGATCATTCTTAGAAAAACAACTTATATAATTCTTGTCATATGATATCTTATGATAGAGTAATAATTCAATCAGAATATCAAGTATGAATTGTAAACTTCATTGAAAACTAACAAACTATAATCTCAGTCATTGAGGCAATAGCAATTTATCATAACATAGGAAAGAGTCAATGTATAAGAGCTTTTCAGCAAGTCCACATACTCAACTATCATATAGTCTTTCACAATTGCTGACACTAACGCAATACTTATGGGTATGGAGCTTTGATTGGACACAGAGAAAGATAGGGGCTTATAGTTTTGCCTCCCAACATTTTACCTCAAGGGTAATGTCAACAGTAATAGTTCATGAAAACTCACATCCAATTAGCCAGATATACCAAAATCTTTCCAACATACTATGCTTGCCAAAGGATAAAATGTAAAAAGGAAGAGTGAAGATCACCTTCACTCTTTTGCAGTATAGGAGATAAAAGTAAAAGATAGGCCCTTCGCAGAGGGAAGCAGAGGTTGTCATGCACTTTTATGGTTGGATGCACAAAATCCTAATGCGAAAGAACGTCACTTTATATTGCCACTTGTGATATGGACCTTTATTATGCAGTCTGTCGCTTTTATTACTTCCATATCACACGATCGTATAAAGCTTATTTCCTCCACACCAATCAATCATACATATTTGGAGAGCAATATTTTTATTGCTTGCACCGATGACAACTTACTTGAAGGATCTTACTCAATCCATAGGTAGATATGGTGGACTCTCATGGCAAAACTGGTTTAAGGGCATTTGGAAGCACAAGTAGTATCTCTACTTGGTGCTGAGAATTTGGCTAGCATGAGGGGGAAAGGCAAGCTCATCATGTTGGAAGATCCAAGACAATATAATTCATCTCAGATGTAAGAAAGCATAACCATTATGTTGTCTTCCTTGTCCAATGTCAACTCTTTAGCATGTCATATTTTAATGAGTGCTCACAATCATAAAAGATGTCCAAGATAGTATATCTATATGTGAAGACCTCCCTTTATTTATTACTTCCTATTAATTGCAACAATGACCAAAACTATGCTTGTCAACTCTCAACAACTTTTATTCATCATACTTTTTCTATGTGAGCTCATTACTCTCCATGAGATCCAAATGATCTCTTTGTTTCTTTTTATTTCTTTCTCTTTTCTTTTATTTACTTAGGATCATGGCAAAGTAATCAAGCCCTTGACTCAACACTAATCTTTATTATATAACTCACGGACTCGATTACATAGAGAGATCATAAAGCAAAACTCGAAACTAGATCATGCCATAAACTTTATTCTACTAGATCAAAATACTACTAATAGGATCGAACTAAGAAAACGGTAAAGATAGGAGTTGTGATTGTGATACGATACCGGGGCACCTCCCCCAAGCTTGGCAGTTGCCAAGGGGAGTGCCCATACCCATGTGATTATGTCTCCTTTGTTGGTGAAGAAGGTGGAGTTGTTGATGACGGATAGTCGCACATCGAGCGTAGGAGATCTTCTAACTTGCGGATAATGCCCTTGAGTGTGATGACATGCTCCTTCAACAAAATATTTTCACGTGTGAGATACTTATTTTGTATACGAGCCAACTCAATCATCTTGAAAGCTTCGACCTTTGTAGGGTTAAGAAGATTATGATCCAGTTGAAGGGTGTCTTCTGTTGCTGGAACTTGGTCCTCCACGGCCTTCTTGATCCCTTCATCCTTGTTGATCTCCATAGGTTCTTCTCTCTTTAGCTCTATCTTCATTATCCAAGCATCGTTGCCCTCATGGTTGGAGGAAGAGGGAGACGACATAGTGCCTGGCCTTGACAACCCTGACAGAAAACAGCTCGAAACAAAAACAGGAGATTTTTGCGTGATACGGGAGTCAAAACCCCCGGGAGATTATATAACGAATTTTTACCGACCAAAATACGTGTCGTGCAAGAAAACGGAGTCCCGAAGGCATACGAGGTGCTCATGAGCTAGGGGGCGCGCCCAAGGGGGTAGGGCGCACCCTCCACCCTCGTGGGGCCCTCGTGTCCTTCCCAGTCTGCTACTTAATTTTCTATTTTTCTAAATATTCCAAAACGGAGAAATATTTCCTTAAAAATTGTTTTGGAGTCGGTTTACTTACCGTACCACATACCTATTCCTTTTCGGAGTCTGAAACATTCTGGAAAGTGTCCCTTGTGTATTCCTCCGGGGTTACGATTTCAATAACATTGGTTTCAACATTTATGGGATTACCTGAGATATAATGTTTGATTCTTTGACCGTTTACCACCTTCGGATTTGTGCCTTCGAAGTTGTTGATTTTTATGGCACCGGAACGATAGACCTCCTCGATAACATAGGGGCCTTCCCATTTAGAGAGAAGTTTGCCTGCAAAAAATCTTAAACAAGAGTTGTACAACAATACATAATCACCTACATTAAACTCACGCTTTTGTATCCTTTTGTCATGCCATCTTTTAACATTTTCTTTAAACAACTTGGCATTTTCATAAGCTTGGGTTCTCCATTCATCAAGTGAGCTAACATCAAATAACCTATTTTTATCGGCCAGTTTGAAATCATAGTTGAGCTCTTTAATAGCCCAATATGCCTTATGTTCTAGTTCGAGAGGTAAGTGACATGCTTTTCCATACACCATTTTATACGGAGACATACCCATAGGATTTTTATATGCAGTTCTATAGGCCCATAATGCATCATCAAGTTTCTTGGACCAATTCTTTCTAGACCTATTGACAGTCTTTTGCAAAATTAATTTGAGTTCTCTATTACTCAATTCTACTTGACCACTAGACTGTGGGTGATACAGAGATGCAATTCCATGATTGACATCATATTTAGCAAGCATTTTACGGAAAGCACCATGAATAAAATGTGAACCACCATCAGCCATTAAATATCTAGGGACTCCAAACCTCGGAAAAATAACTTCTTTAAGCATTTTAATAGAAGTGTTATGATCAGCACTACTAGTTGGAATAGCTTCTACCCACTTAGTAACGTAATCAACAGCAACTAAAATATGTGTATATCCATTAGAGGCAGGAAAAGGTCCCATATAATCAAAGCCCCAAACATCAAATGGTTCAATAACAAGTGAATAATTCATAGGCATTTCTTGACGTCTACTAATATTACCAATTCTTTGACATTCATCACAAGATAGGACAACTTACGGGCATCCTTGAAGAGAGTAGGCCAATAAAAACCGGATTGCAATACCTTATGTGCAGTTCTATCTCCCGCGTGGTGTCCTCCATAAGTTAAGGAGTGGCACTTGCGTAGGATCTGTTCTTGTTCATGCTCAGGTACACAACATCTAATAACACCATCTACTCCTTCTTTATAAAGATGTGGGTCATCCCAAAAGTAATGTCTCAAATCATAGAAGAACTTTTTCTTTTGTTGGTATGTGAAGCTAGGTGGTATAAATTTAGCAACTATGTAATTAGCATAATCAGCATACCAAGGGGTACTACGAGAAGTACTTATGACATTTAAGTGTTCATCAAGAAATCTATCATCAATAGGTAGTGGGTCATCAAGAACATTCTCTAACCTAGATAAGTTGTCTACAACAGGGTTCTCAGCTCCTTTTCTATCAACAATATGCAAATCAAATTCTTGTAGCAAGAGAACCCATCTAATAAGTCTAGGTTTAGCATCTTTCTTCTCCATAAGATATTTAATAGCAGCATGATCAGTGTGGATAGTTACTTTAGAATCAACAATATAAGGTCTGAACTTATCACAAGCAAATACAACTCCTAAAAGTTCTTTTTCAGTAGTAGCATAATTTCTTTGAGCATTGTCTAGAGTCTTACTAGCATAATGGATAATATTTAATCTTATCAACTCTTTGCCCTAGAACAACACCTACAACATAATCACTAGCATCACACATAATTTCAAAGGATAAATTCCAATCAGGTGGCTGAACAATAGGTGCAGAGACTAATGCTTTCTTAAGTATTTCAAATGCTTCTACACAATCATCATCAAAGACAAATGGTATATCTTTTTGTAATAAATTAGTCAGAGGCCGAGGAATTTTTGAGAAGTCCTTAATGAACCTCCTATAAAATCCCGCGTGACCAAGGAAACTTCTTATACCTTTGATGTCCTTGGGACATGGCATCTTTTCAATAGCATCAACCTTGGCTTTATCAACTTCAATACCTCTTTCAGAAACTTTATGCCCCAAGACAATACCTTCATTAACCATAAAGTGGCACTTTCCCAATTCAAGACAATATTAGTTTCTTCACATCTCTGCAAAACTCGATCAAGATTGCTCAAGCAATCATCAAAAGAAGATCCATAGACAGAAAAGTCGTCCATGAAAACCTCACAAATCTTTTCACAAAAGTCAGAGAATATAGCCATCATGCATCTTTGAAAGGTAGCAGGTGCATTACATAAACGAAAAGGCATACGTCTATAAGCAAAAGTACCAAAAGAGCACGTAAAAGTAGTCTTTGATTGATCTTTAGCCGACACAAGTATTTGAGAAAACCAGAATAACCATCTAGAAAGCAGTAATGTGTATGTTTGCATAATCTTTCTAGCATTTGATCGATAAAAGGTAAGGGGTAATGATCTTTCTTAGTAGCCTTATTTAATTTGCGGAAATAAATTACCATCCTATAACCTGTAATAATTCTTTGTGGAATCAATTCATCCTTATCATTAGGAACAACATTAATACCTCCATTCTTAGGGACACAATGAACATGACTTACCCACTGACTATCAGCAACGGGATAAATTATACCTGCCTCCAGAAGCTTTAGTATTTCTTTTCTTACCACTTTTTTCATTTTAGGATTCAGGTGTCGTTGAGGATCACGAACTGGTTTGGCATCTGCTTCCAAATTTATTTTATGTTGACATAGAGTGGGACTAATGCCCTTAAAATCATCAAGAGTATATCCAATAACAGCACGGTGCTTCTTCAGAGTTTTCAATAATCTTTCTTCTTCATGCTCAGAAAGGTTAGCACTAATAATAACAGGATATATCTTCTTTTCATCAAGATAAGCATATTTAAGATTATCAGGCAACGGTTTAAGCTCAAACACGGGATCACCCTTAGGTGGAGGAGGATCCCCTAGGATTTCAACAGGCAAATTGTGTTTCAGCATAGGTTCCTGTTTAAAGAATACTTCATCTATTTCCCTTCTTTCATTCATAAACATATCATTATCATGGTCTAGCAAATATTGTTCTAAAGGATCACTAGGAGGTACGGCAATAGAAGCAAGACCAATAATTTCATCCTTACTAGGCAATTCTTCTTCATGGTGTTGTTTACTAAATTTAGAGAAATTAAATTCATGAGTCATATCATCCAAGCCAATAGTAACAACATTCTTTTCGCAGTCTATCCTAGCATTAACAGTATTTAAGAAGGGTCTACCAAATATAATGGGAAAAAAGCTATCTTGTGGGGAACCAAGAACAAGAAAATCAGCAGGATATTTAGTTTTCCCACACAAGACTTCAACATCTCTAACAATTCCCATTGGTGAAATAGTATCTCTATTAGCAAGTTTAATAGTAACATCAATTTCTTCTAACTCAACAGGTGCAATGTCATGCATAATTTCTTTGTATAAGTCAATAGGTATTGCACTAGCACTAGCACCCATATCACATAAGCCATGATAACAATGATCTCCTATTTTAACAGAAATAACAGGCATGCCTACCACAGGTCTATGTTTATCTTTAGCACAAGGTTTAGCAATTCTAGCAGTTTCACCGCAGAACTGAATAACATGCCCATCAATATTATCAGACAAGAGATCTTTAACAATAGCAATATTAGGTTCTACTTTAACTTGCTCAAGGGGTGTATATGTTTTAATATTGCTTTTACGAACCACGGTTGAAGCTTTAGCATGATCCTTTATCCTAACAGGGAAAGGTGGTTTCTCAACATAAGAAGTAGGAACAATAGGATCATTATAAGTGACAATCTTTTCTTCAACTTTAATAGGTGTCGCTACTTTTACTTCTATGGGAGGATGATATTTAAACCACTTCTCCTTAGGGAGATCAACATAAGTAGCAAAAGATTCATAGAAAGAAGCTACTATCTCAGAATCAAGTCCATATTTAGTGCTAAACTTACGGAAAATATCGGTATCCATAAAAGATTTAACACAATCAAACTTAGGTGTCATACCTGACTCCTTACAATTGTCGAGGTCCCAATCTCCAGAGTTGCGTTTAATTCTATCCAATAAATCCCATCTAAATCCAATAGTCTTCATCGTAAAAGAGCCAGCACAAGAAGTATCAAGCATGGTGCGATTATTTTCAGAAAGCCGAGCATAAAATTTTTGAATAATCATTTCTCTTGAGAGCTCATGATTGGGGCATGAATATAACATTGATTTAAGCCTCCCCAAGCTTGAGCGATGCTTTCTCCTTCGCGAGGCCAAAAATTATATATATAATTGCGATCACGATGAACAAGATGCATAGGATAAAACTCCTGATGAAATTCCAATTTCAATCATTTGTAATACCAAGACCTCATATCATCACATAGCCTATACCATGTCGATGTATCTCCCCTCAAAGATAAGAGGAAGACCTTCTTAACAACATCTCCGGATACACCTGCAAGCTTAAATAATCCAAAAACTTCATCCACATATATATTAGATGTTCATCAGGATGTTTTGTTCCATCTCCTAAAAAGGATTAGCTAGCAGTTTTTCTATTATACCCGAAGGAACTTCAAATCAAGTATTTTCATTTTCATTTTCATTTTCAGAAGGTTCAGTAGGTTGAGGAGCAACTCTTTGCTCTACTGGTCGGGGTGAAGATAGCCCGAACAATCCCCTCAGAGGATTACTTTCCATAATAACAAGTGATAGTAAATTTCAGCACACTATATAAATTTTTCCTCACCAAATTCCACCTACCAAAGGCGCTTCACTCCCCGGCAACGGTGCCAGAAAAGAGTCTTGATGACCCACAAGTACAGGGGATCTATCATAGTCCTTTCGATAAGTAAGAGTGTCGAACCCAAGAGGAGCAGAAGGAAATGATAAATGGTTTTCAGGAAGGTATTCTCTCCAAGTACTGAAATAAGAGGTAACAGATAGTTTTGTGATAAGATAATTTGTAACAAGCAACAAGTAACAAAAGTAAATAAAGTGCAGAAAGGTGGCCCAATCCTTTTTGTGGCAAAGGACAAGCCTGGACAAACTCTTATATAAGGAAAAGCGCTCCCGAGGACACATGGGAATATCGTCAAGCTAGTTTTCATCACGTTCATATGATTCACGTTCGATACTTTGATAATTTGACATGTGAGTGGACCGGTGCTTGGGTGCTGTTCTTACTTGAACAAGCATCCCACTTATAATTAACCTCTATTGCAAGCATCTGCAACTACAACAAAGGTATTAAGGTAAACCTAACCATAGCATGAAACATATGGACCCAAATCAGCCCCTTACGAAGCAACGCATAAACTAGGGTTTAAGCTTCTGTCACTCTAGCAACCCATCATCTACTTATTACTTCCCAATGCCTTCCTCTAGGCCTAAATAATGGTGAAGTGTTATGTAGTCGAACGTTCACATAACACCACTCGAGGCTAGACAACTTGCATCTCATCAAAATATCGAACGAATACCAAATTCACATAACTACTAATAGCAAGACTTCTCCCGTGTCCTCAGGAACAAATGTAACTACTCACAAGGCATAAACATGTCATAATCAGAGGGGTATTAATATGCATATAGGATCTGAACATATGATCTTCCACCGATTAAACCAACTAGCATCAACTACAAGGAGTAATTAACACTACTAGCAACCTAGTAGCACCAATCCCGGACTTGGAGACAAGAATTGGATACAAGAGATGAACTAGGGTTTTGAGATGAGATGGTGCTGATGAAGATGTTGATGGAGATTTCCCTCTCCCGATGAGAGGAGCGTTGGTGATGACGATGGTGATGATTTCCCCCTCCAGGAGGGAAGTTTCCCCGGCAAAACAGCTCTGCCGGAGCTCTAGATTGGATCCGCCAAGGTTCCGCCTCGTGGCGGCGGAGTTTCGTCCCAAAAGGTTGCTTCTTATTTTTTTCTCGATGAAAGACTTCATATAGGAGAAGATGGTCATTGGAGAGCCACCAGGGGGCCCACGAGGTAAGGGGGCGCGCCCTAGGGGGCGCCCCCACCCTCGTGAGTAGGGTGTGGGCCCCCTGGTCTTCATCTTTGGCAAGGATTTTTCATTATTTGTTATAAGGTGTTCCGTGGAGTTTCAAGACTTTTGGAGTTGTGCAGAATAGGTCTATAATATTTGCTCCTTTTCCAGCCCAGAATTCCAGCTGTCGGCATTATCCCCCCTTATGTAAACCTTGTAAAATAAGAGAGAATAGCCATAAGTATTGTGACATAATGTGAAATAACAGCCCATAATGCAATAAATATCGATATAAAAGCATGATGCAAAATGGATGTATCAATTACCAAGAAGGTACTGTCGCCATAGCTTCAATGCATAGATAACCACAGCAAGCTCAAGGTCATGAACTGGGTAGTTCTCTTCATGAGGACGCACTTGACGGGAGGCATAAGCAATCACTCTACGCTCTTGCATTAGGACACAACCTAATCCTTGACGTGAAGCATCGCAATAGATGACAAAGTCCTTGCGAGAATCAGGGGGAGCAAGCACTGGGGCAGAAGTCAGCTTGTCCTCGAGTGCCTGGAAACTTTATTGACACTTATCAGTCCAAGCAAACTTAATGCCTTTGTGTAGCAGATTAGTCAGGGGCTTGGCAATCTTGGAGAAGTTCTTGACTTAACGGTGGCAATAACTAGCAAGTCCGAGAAAGCTTCTGACTTGCTTGACAGTCTTCGGAGGGTCCAGTCAAGAATAGCCTGAACGTGCTCTGGGTGGACGGCAATACCATCCTTGGAGATGACATGACCAAGGTAGGTGACTTCGGGTAACCAGAATTCACACTTGGAATACTTAGCATAAAGTTGATGCTCTCGAAGCTTCTCCAGAACAAGACGAAGATGTTCAACATGTTCTCCTTTATTCTTCCAATATACCAAGATATCATCCAGATAGACTACGACGAACTTGTCGAGGTAATCGATGAATATGTATTTCATCAGACGGGAGAATGTGGCTGAAGCATTGGTCAAGCCAAAAGACATGACGGTGTACTCGTAAGAACCATAACGAGTGACAAATGCGGTCTTTGGAATATCGTCTTCACGAACACGGATCTGGTGGTAACCCAATCTCAAGTCGAGTTTAGAGAATATCGATGAACCAGCCAGTTGATCATACAGATCATTGATCCGAGGAAGGGGATATTTGTTCTGAATTGTAGCTTGGTTGATAGGATGATAGTCTTGGACCAAACGATTCGTTCCATCCTTCTTCTTGATGAAGAGAGAAGGTGGTCCCCAAGCAGAGGAACTTGGACGAATGAAACCACTGCAAAGAGATTTGTCGATTTCCTCCTTAAGTTCAAGGAGTTCATGAGGCGGCATCTTGTAGGATCATTTGGCAATAGGAACGGTGCCTGGTTTCAATTCGATGACGAACTCGACAGCCCGAGTAGGAGGTATTCCTGGAAGTTCTTCTGGAAAGACGTCTAGGAAGTCGCGAACAACTGGGATCTTTTCAATTCCCTCAAGAGGTGATGCATTCAACGCATTCAAAGCATAAAGTCGTGCTTCAACGTTTTGAACAATCTGAGCATGGTAGCTTACTATCTCATCGGAAGGATGTAGGAGATGAACGACTTTGGTGGCGCAAACGATAGAGGCAGTATGTGCTTTCAACCATTCCATTCCCAGAATGAGGTCAATATTGGAAGACTCCAGAATAATGGGAGAAACATGAAATTCCAACCCTTCAATTTCAACGGGGACATCGCGACCAATCATGGTAGTTCGACACTGACCCACAGGGGTGCGTACCACTATCGGAGTGTTCATGGGCTCGCATCGAATGTCGTGTGCGTATGCAAAATTTTCTAACATGAATGAATGCGATGCTCCTGAATCGAATAAAACAGAATCCGGTACTGAATTTACAAGAAGAGTACCCATCACAGTGGCGGGCTGGTCTTGAGCTTCATTCAGATCAACATGATTAGCCTGACCACGACCATAAGGTCGAGCATTGTTGTTGCGGGGTTGATTGTTACCACGACCGGCAGCAGGAAGAGCCAGTTGATTCTGATTTTGAGGACAGTTCCTGGAGCGGTGGCCCGGAAGGCCACACTTGAAGCACAGACCATCATTGGGATTGGGAGCAGAAGCTTCGGGTGGTATAGCCCGAAGGGGCTGCCTCTGCAGTGGAGGGGGAAGACGAGGTGCATCATAAGACTGTCTTGGTGCAGGTGCAGTTGGACGATACATGCTATGGGGAATCCATATCCGACGCTTCTGTGCTGACGGGCCCGAAGATGAGCCAGCGTCACGGCTGCGCCTGAGGGATCCCCGGTGTTCCTGAAGACCAGTCTCAACTTGAATAGCCTTGTTCACCAAGGTGGTGAAGTCGGCAAAGTCATGAGCGAGCAGTGCTAGCTTAATATCAGGGTGAAGTCCATCACGGAACTTTTCTTGCCTACGAGCATCAGTTGCAATGTCTTCTTCAGCATAACGAGATAAGTCCAGAAATTCTCGCTGATAAGCATCTATAGTATTGTTGCCTTGGGTGAGGTTGCGAAACTCTCGCTTCTTCCTGTCCATGATTCCATGAGGAATGAAGTGGCCACGGAAAGCGGCTTGGAAATCCGGCAAAGTGATGACTGTTCCAGTAGGCAGGGTACGCCTGTGGCTGTCCCACCATTGAGCAGCGGGACCCTTCAGAAAGAAAGATGCAAAGGTGACATAGCTAGCAGGGGCCACACTAGCAGACTCCATTTCATACGTGATGTCGCGGAGCCAGTCATCAACATCAAGGGGTTGAGTTGAGCTGCGGTAAATAGTTGGGTTGAGACGCGTGAAGTCCTGTAGAGTTACTGTGGCTGGCTGTTGATTCATATTCGGACGAGGAAACTGAGCCATCATTCCTTCCATGAACTGGCGATTCAGCTCAAATTGTTGCATCATTCCAGCAAATAATTCGGGCAGTGGTGGATCGTTGGCACCACGGCCAGCGGGTCTAACCATCCTGCTAACATGTAACAGGGGTAGTTCAGCATTGAGCATTTGCAAAGACAAGGATCATTCATGATGAAACATGCATAATGAAAGAGGTAAGATGGATACCACTGCGTAGTCAACACGACAGTGTGCGTACTATTCAGAATACTATTCTAAGAAAAACTATGACTTATCTAGCTTTGGGGTGAATGTGGTAACGGGATCCTAATGATAGAGTTAGTAAAACCATTTTAATCTGAATAGAAGAGAGATCAGAGTCCCAGAGTACAAACGAGGAATAAAAGATACTAATACAACCCAATGGCGACGTGGGCCCGTAGCCAGATAACCATGTTAGTAAAAGTTTTGTAGTGACTAGACTCAACTTCGGTCAAGGAGTTGGAAAGGGGCTACCTACAGGCAGTCGGCTCTGATACCAACTTGTGACACTCTCGATTCAACCATACACTAATCATACATGCAAATGTGTACGATCAAGATCAAGGTCTCACGGGAAGATATCACAACACAACTCTAGACACAAATTAAAATAATACAAGCTTTATATTACAAGCCAGGGGCCTCGAGGGCTCGAATACATAAGCTCGAATACACAAGAGTCAGCGGAAGCAACAATATCTGAGTACAGACATAAGTTAAACAAGTCCGCCTTAAGAAGGCTAGCTCGAAAGCATCTAAGATCGAAAAGGCAAGGCCTCCTGCCTGGGAGCCTCCTAACTACTCCAGGTCCTTAGCGGCCGTCACGTAGTAGTAGGCATCTGTCGGATTTCGGGTTCCGGCAGACCCTTGAGGTTCGAACACTGGGGTGCGCGTGGAGATTTCGCCTCCTACCTACCTGCACCCCCCCGCCATGCTAGGATCTAAACTACGGAAAGAACACACAAGGGACACAGGGTTTATATTGGTTCGGGCCACCGTTGTGGTGTAATACCCTACTCCAGTGTGTGGTGTGGTGGATTGCCTCTTGGGCTGATGATGATGAACAATACAAGGAAGAATAGCCTCGCGAGGGTCTGTTCTTGGCTGAGGCGATGAACTGCTGGGAGGAGTTCAGTCACCTTTCTCTCTCTCTCTCTCTCTCTCTCTCTCTCTCTCTCTCTCTCTCTTTCTGCTTCCAACCAACCGACCCCTCTCCAGCCCCTTGCTACGTGGGTGGCTGGTCCTATTTATAGAGGCCCTGGTCCTCTTCCCAAATATTGAGCGGGAAGGGAGCCAACAATGGCGGGCTAATTTGAAGGGGGACAGCAAGTATCAGCTATCCTGACAAAAGTAGTCTTCGCCTGCACAAAGCTCTGGTGATGACGCCGTCTTGGGCTCCACGGTGACCTCCGTCTCGTAGTCCTCCTGGTCTTGGTCTCGTTGCACCGAAATGGCAACCTTTGCCTGATGCCTCGGTACTCCGCGGCTGCGCTTGCCCTCTTGGCACCAAAGAGAAAAGGAGGACGCTGCGCGGGCTGGCACCCGCCTGGCGCCCTGAGTCGTCATGGCTTGCGTCAGGGACACCTCGTGAGGTACCCCGCCTTGATCTCTCCGCCTCCTTGTGAGCCAGCCTGACGAGGTTGTGCCTGAGGAAGCTCCGCGTCGTCCGCCCCGCGAGGCTTGGCCCCTCGCGAGGGTCTTGGGTTTGTGTTGGTGAAGATGGGCCGTGCTGGGCCCCCCTTTGAGCCATGTCGCAGGCCGCAGGTAGACAAGTCTGGGGACCCCCGTTCCCAGAATGCCGACAGTAGCCCCCGGGCCCAAGGCGCGCCCGGACTTGGCCGTGCTGGGAGGCAGAAGGGCAAGAGCGAAGCGCCGCGGGCCCTAACAGTCTACGGCCTTGGACGCCGCGTGGCAGTTGATTGGACGTGGGCGTCTCCACTTCCCCATGGCGCCTCAACAACTGCACGGATTGGACAAGTCCCTGCATGCAAAACGGGCCATGATTACCTGCAATCGTGGAGGTCGGCGGTTGGCCTTCGCCGGCTATAAGTACTGATCGACGCGCGCCCTTCGAGTCCATCCCTCCTTGTTGCTCCTTCTTCCTGATTCTTGCTCCGTCTTGCCGTGATGGCTCCGATCCGCCGGTTCTCGATGGCAGAGAAGGGAAAGGCTCCCCGAGAGGGACCAGACCCACTCCTGCCGAAGAAACGGCTCATCCCTCGTGGCCCGGACGAGGGGGCCCTCCAGGTGGTGTCGAGGCCTTGGGGCGAGCGGGCGCTGCCAGGGTTCCCGCTTCCATTGTACGCCCACGTCGAGGGCCCTGAAGGAGCTGATGCTGACCGCCACGGGCGGCGCCGCCGTCGGCGCCGACGGGTCACGAAGGTGTGGGTCGTCCCCCCTATGGTCCGAGGGCTCCTCCCAAGAGTTCGTGCTCCACATCGCCATTCCTCTTCAGTCTTGGATCAGCCTGCCTCCCTTCTTCGCCTCCATCATCCCATAGGGGGAGCCCCTGGAGCTTTGGCTGCAGCACGCCGGCTGCAGCACCCTCGCGACCGAGGCAGAGGTCGCGGTCGTCGCCCCGGGCGAGGTCTACATGACTCGAGGTTGGAGAGAGATCGCCCGGGTTTGTAGGACAAGGGGCGTCTTCGCGATCCACTTGGACTACGATGGTGCTTCGGTGATGCTCTTCAAGGTCTTCGATGCGAGTGGGCGCCGGCTGGAGTGCTGCCCCGATGAAGGTGGCCAGGGCCCTGCTGCGATGAGGACTGGGCTCGCCAACCATTCCCTTGGCGGCTCCTCGGGCGGTGGAGATGTCGGAGGTTCCAGCGACTCCGGCGAGCCCTTCGCGACTCCGGAGACGAGCGACGACAGCTACGAGCCCCTGAGCCGGCGCCGCTCCTGGAGCAGGGTGGGCCCGTCAGGCCGCCGCTGACTCTGATCTGGATGGGGTTGGCGTCGATGCTTGACGGCCCATTGTTGATGATGGCGTCTTTTGTACGGATGCGCGTAGTTTGTGTCCCTTTAGGATCTGTTCCCTGCGAGGAACCAAAAACGCGCCCCGTGGGGGCTTGTAAGGTGCCTGTGATCCTGTTTTGTTAATATAACCCTTGTCGTAGAATTGCGCGAGTTGCTCATCCCGTCTTAGCTCAGTCCTCCCTTTCGAACCTCACGAGGGCTTGGTGCTCTGCGCCGACAGGTCCCAGTCCCAAGGCGGCTTCAGCCATCGCTGGTATGCCAGGTCGTGATGCCGTGGTCAAGGCCAGGAGGTGAGCGACCCGGAGTCCGGTAAGAGCCCCTGAGTCGCGATGCTCAGGAGGTACCCTTTGGCGCCCAAGCAGCCATCGTTTGGTGAGAAAGGGGAGCGGCGTCGCTAACAAGGGATAGCATTAGGTGCGGGGATGGTGCCACGGTAGCTGGTGCTTCCGGGTGATGACTTATCTCGAGGATCAGGGGCCGCTCTCTGGTGTGCCGCCGGGTCCGTGCATCGGCAAGCGCGAGGTTGCTTGGCGAGGTCCTCGTGTGTCTCTCCCCTCTCGCCTTTGCTCCCCTTTCTGCTCTACGTCCTTGGGTCCCGGCCCTCGAGCGAGTCTCAGCCGTCGCTGGTATGCCAGGTCACGATGCCGTGGTCAAGGCCAGAGGGTGAGGGCTGGAGAGCCAGTAGGAGCCCTGAGTCGCGATGCTCATGCACCCCCCTTTAACGTGCAAGCGGTTCGCGCGGACGAGAGCGAAGGAGACACAGCAAGAGCCTCGCCTGACGCGGCTCCTTGAGGAGGTCCTGCAGGTCCATCATAGAAAAAGCAAGGGGTTGCCATAACAATTAACGGTCGGCCATTGGTTGCTTCCGAGGGGTAGTGAGGCACTGAAGGCTTGACGAGGTGACGCTATGCAGGGCCGCCGCGGCCAGAGCTCAGCCATCCAGGTTTGTCGGCGTTGCGGGGACGGACCCATGCGCAAGCGTCGTGCCGTTTGGGAGCAGCTCCGTTAGTCAGCGTCAGCTGAGCAGGCAACTAGGTAAAACACATTAGCCGTGAAGGAGTGGATTCGTTCAAATGGATGTTGGGAATGCGGAAATCACTGGGTCAGGCCCGAGCGACTTGGGGATGATGCAGCCCGAGTGGCGCCCCCAACAAGGTAAGCTAACGACGCGAAATAAAAAGGGATACACGCCGCAGGGTCGGACCCACGCGGCCTGGGAATAATGCAGCCCTGGGGGCGCTCCTAGCTGGAAGTAAAACTCGAAAGATGTCACCTGATGACGCTGAGGACGAAGGGGTGTTGGTGTAGCAGACTCGGTGGGCTGCGAAAGCCGATCCTCATGAGCCCCCAGGCCCAGGGGCCTCAGGAGGCTCCGGAGGCGCTGGCGGCTCCTCGCGGACCATCTCCATCTCCGCCAGGGCTGCGGAACGCATGGCCTCTTGTGCCTCCGTGATGCCCCTCATGAGGCGCTGGTATGTGTCAGCCGCGCTCGGCAAGCCATAAGGCATGCGAACATAGCTGTGGGGCGGACCTCCGCAGCGCCCCTCTTGCAAGGGCCAGAGGCGCTCCAGGGAGGCGACTCGGTTGAGCCCTGGTGCGTCGATGCAGACGCCCAGCCCACCATCCTCGCCTGGATGGGGAGCCACTGCTGGTAGGCGGCGGCCGCCTTTCATGACTCTCGACCCCTGTAGCTCCTGAATGGCCTTGCTAACGAACTCCTGAGGGTCTGGATCTCCTTGCCTTGCTCCTTCTTGAGGGAAACGTGCTTCGAAACACGCCTCCACGTGGTGCCCAAGCGCCTCCCTCGTGACCCTAGCTAGGTCGGTGGCCCTCCAGGGGAGAGCCCCCGAGCCCTGCCTGAGGAGGGCGCTGGGCGCGCTTTCCTATGCAATGGAAGGAGGTTCCACCTGGGCAGGCACGGGCCCAGAGGGGCCTGCCTCCTGAGGGGCCAGGCCGGACGATGTCTTCTTCTTTTTTGGGGCGGTCTCGGGAAGCCTCCTGCTTCCGCGATCCGGGTCTTCCAGCGATGCGGCCTGAAAGGCTCGTTCTAGGGAACACACCGTGTTCTTCTCTTCACAGGGCACCGTGATGACTCCGCCGCTTCCTGGCATCTTGAGGATATTGTAGCCGTGGTGAGTTGCGGCCATGAACTTGGCCAGCGCTGGGTACCCAAGGATGGCGTTGTATGGCAGGCGAATGTGAGCGACGTCGAAGTCGATGAGCTTGGTGCGGTAGTTGTCGCGTGCCCCGAAGGTGACAGGGAGGCGGACCTGCCCGATCGGGACCGTGGAGCCGTCGGTGATACCGGAGAAAGGCTTGGTTGGCTGAAGCTGGCTGTAGGGCACTTGGAAGTTGTTGAATGTTTCCACGGACAGGACGTTGAGCCCTGCCCCGCCATCGATGAGGGTCTTGGTGACCACCACATTGCTGGTGATTGGGGAACAAAGCATCGGGAGGACTCCGGCTGTAGCCGCACACTTGAGCTGATCTGCTGAGCTAAACGTGATGGCGCATGCCGACCACCTGAGAGGGCGCGTGGCTTCGAGCCTGGGGAGGACTGCGTCCACCTCGCGGGCGAACTGCTTGAAGATGCAATGAGAGGTTGGGGCTTGGGCCCCGCCTAGGATGCAGGCGATCGCGCGCGGCTCCTGGAAGCTCCCAGCCTCCTCGTCCTGGTGGCGGTCCTTGTTTCTCCTTGGCTGCAGCGACAGCGGTGGGAGGCCTGCGTTGCCTTGCGGGCGATCCTCGCGAGGTTGATCCCTACAGGCTCCCTCGCGAGGCGGGTCTTGCCAGCGATCCTCGCGAGGTTGATCGCGCCGCCCTTGGCGCGGTCCATGGTCTTCCCAGCGTCCTGCATTCCTTCCTCCTCCTCGGTCGTAGCCCCGGTCACCGCGGTCAGGGCGACGACCGATCCTTCCTTCACGCACGGCTCGGAGTTCTTGGCATTCGTTGGTGTTGTGGGTGTGGAGGTCGTGGTACACACAGTACCGGCTGTCCTTGGAAGGTTCAGGCTGATCTCTGCCCCGCTTGGTGTCTGGTTCTGCCGCAAGCATGGCAGCCCCCTTGCGCTTCACATCCTTGGCCTTGAGCTTCTTCTCTTCTGGGTCTGCGGCAGGCAGCTCGAGGAGGGAGAGACGCCCTTCCTCAGCCCTGGCGCACTTGTTTGCCAAGTTGAACAACTCCAAGAAAGTGCACAGGTCTTCATGCATCGCCAGCTCCTCCTTCATCTTGACGTCACGCACGCCGTCGGAGAAGGCCGAGATGATAGCCTCTTCAGTCACCTTGGGGATCTTGAGGCGTGCGTTGTTGAAGCGCTGGATGTACTTCTGCAGGGTCTCCCCAGGCTGTTGCTTGATGCGGCGCATGTCACTCACGGCGGGTGGCCGGTCGCGAGTACCTTGGAAGTTGGTGATGAAGCGGGTGCGCATCTCGTCCTAGGAGGAGATTGTGCCTGGAGCCAGGTTCAGGAGCCAGGTGCGGGCCCCATCCTTGAGCGCCATGGGAAACCAGTTCGCCATGACCTTCTCGTCTCCGTTGGCAGCTTCGATGCCCAGCTCGTAGAGCTGGAGGAACTCCATAGGGTCGGCTGTGCCGTCGTAGCGAGGAGGCATGTCTGGCTTGAACTTGCCGGGCCACGCAAAGCTGCGTAATTCGGTGGTGAAGGCGCGGCAGCCTGCTGTGGCCACGGGAGGCCTTGGGTGACAAAGAGCCTGGTCTTGCATGTCTCCACGCGCTACAGCTGAGAGCAGCGCGGGGTCTTGACGCGCGAGGGCAGGAGCATGGTAGCGACGCACTGGAGCAAGGAGTGCCCGGGCGGCTTCTTGCAGGCGAGGGACTTCTTGGCAGCTCTGTTCTTGCGCGCTGGCACCTTGTCTCCACGCGCTACAGCTGAGAGCAGCACGGGGTCTTGACGCGCGAGGGCAGGAGCATGGTCGCGACGCGCTGGAGCAAGGAGCGCCCGGGCGGCTTCTTGCGGGCGAGGGACTTCTTGGCAGCTCTGTTCTTGCCGCGCTGGCACCTGACGGAGCGGGTTCCGCCCAGGGGCCACGCGCCTTGGAGCCATGGCGTCTTCCTGAGGAGGAGGCGGCCGGGGCGCCGCCGGAGCCTCGTCGCCCGCGCGAGGCGGGGTGCGGTGTAGCAGAAGGACGGCGCAGGAGAGCCCCCTGCGGCACGGATGAGCTCGGCGACGCGGTCGAGCCATTCTTCATAGACGTCGTCGACGGGACGGTAGCGCAGGAGCTCGTTTGCTGCGATGAGTGCAGCCTGAGCCTCCATGGGCACGCGGAGCGCACGGGACGAAGATCCAGCTGGGGCGAGCAAGGGAGTTGTGGTGCGGCCGTCTTGCCGCACGGATGGATGCTGGGACGATGCTTGCTGCTCGTCCCCCGCCGGGCCGGTGGCGGCGTTGACGGCAGGTGACGGGGAACGGTGAGGACGCCCGCCGACAGGGGCCGTCTGGGCGACACGGGAAGCGAGCGCGGCCCGGCGCTCCGCGCGGGCCCGACGAGCGTCAGACATGGGCGTGATGGTTGCAGGAGAACGGGGTGGTGGAAGACGAATTCCGGCGCACCCCTACCTGGCGCGCCAAATGTCGGATTTCGGGTTCCGACAGACCCTTGAGGTTTGAACACTGGGGTGCGCGCGGAGATTTCGCCTCCTACCTACCTGCACCCCCCCCCCCCCCCGCCATGCTAGGATCTAAACTACGGAAAGAACACACAAGGGACACATGGTTTATACTGGTTCGGGCCACCGTTGTGGTGTAATACCCTACTCTAGTGTGTGGTGTGGTGGATTGCCTCTTGGGCTGATGATGATGAACAATACAAGGAAGAACAGCCTCGCGAGGGTCTGTTCTTGGCTGAGGCGATGAACTGCTGGGAGGAGTTCAGTCACCTTTCTCTCTCTCTCTCTCTCTGCTTCCAACCAATCGACCCCTCTCCAGCCCCTTGCTACGTGGGTGGCTAGTCCTATTTATAGAGGCCCTGGTCCTCTTCCCAAATATCGAGCGGGAAGGGAGCCAATAATGGCGGGCTAATTTGAAGGGGGACAGCAAGTATCAGCTATCCTGACAAAAGTAGTCTTCGGCTGCACAAAGCTCTGGTGATGACGCCGTCTTGGGCTCCACGGTGACCTCTGTCTCGTAGTCCTCCCGGTCTTGGTCTCGTTGCATCGAAATGGCAACCTTTGCCTGATGCCTCGGTACTCCGTGGCTGCGCTTGCCCCCTTGGCACCAAAGAGGAAAGGAGGACGCTGCGTGGGCTGGCACCCGCCTGGCGCCCTGAGTCGTCATGGCTTGTGTCACGGACACCTCGTGAGGTACCCCGCCTTCATCTCTCCGCCTCCTCGTGAGCCAGCCTGACAAGGCCGTGCCTGAGGAAGCTCCGCATCGTCCGCCCCACGAGGCTTGGCCCCTCGTGAGGGTCTTGGGTTTGTGTTGGTGAAGATGTGCCGTGCTGGGCCCCCTTTGAGCCACGCCGCAGGCAGGCAAGTCTGGGGACCCCCGTTCCTAGAACGCCGACAACATCCTCGGGGTAGTAGTAGTCATGAGTGGCGTCGTCTGGCTCCTGGGATCCGTCCTCTGGTCGCAACAATCGGGTATGGGGGAAAAAGAAGTAGCAAAGCAACCGTGAGTACTCATCCAAAGTACTCGCAAGACTTACATTAGATCTTAACTAAGTATGCATCTGTATCAAACGAATGGGTTGTATCGGTTGACTAAATTGCAGAATGCCAGAAGAGAAGGGGAAAGCCTAGCCTATCGAAGACTAGCATCTTCAAGCATCTTCAAGCATCTTGCAGCATATAGAAGAGTACAGATCAACATAATGTAAAGTAGTAGTAGTGTTATCAACCTCGGCTAGAGATCCTTTCTCGACTCCCTGTGAGAAAGCAATCCCAGAGCCATACTATCCATCTGTCATATCCATTTCTCATCTCAAGTATCCAGTTCTAGTTGTATCGATCGGGATACAACTCCAAGTGTCCGTTACCGTACGACAGGCTATCGATAGATGTTTTCTTCCCTGCAGGGGTGCACCAACTTACCCACCACGCTTAATTAACTCCGGCCGGACACACTTTCCTGAGTCATGCCCGGCCTCGGCCAAACAATATGCCGCAACCCGACCTAGGCTTAATATGCCGCTGACGTCTATTAAGCTTCGGCTGATGTATACGACGCAGAACGCCCATACAATGCCCACGTGATGGTTAGTGCTATCACGCCAGAGGCCCCTCGGATCAAATATCCAAACCGTTAGTGCGTTGGTAGTGCGGTCACGAGCAGAGACTCACGAAAGATGTGACCCCATCGCCTTGTCTCGAGTACTTGCAACAAGGGCTAAGAATGCCCGTCCATGCCTCATGTTCAACTCTCGGGTACCCTCCAGGTCAACCCGTCTCCACATCACTCGCGGGTACCCCTCAGGGTCGACCCGCCTTTCCAAGTAACAACTGTAAAGTCCAAGTATCCATGTGTCCAAACATCAAGGGGAAAACCCGAGGAATCACCCCCGATGAATTCCACTCAATGTAATCATCAAGGTGAACGTAAGAGGATCCACCCTCGAGGTTCACACTTGAGGGGTTTCATGGCAGAGCCGCATCGGAAGTGGTTAAGGAGGAAATCACCCTCGATGACCACGACCTAATAGCTACACTACAGAGGTCTCATCAGGAGTGATGTAAGAGGTTCCACCCTCGACACTCGATGGTAACTTTGCAGAGTCGTTCAACTAGGAGGGGTGATGTGCGGTGTCGGGGCCTGGACGCCGATCACGTTGATCGAGTCATCGAACATAAAAGCGAGGCAACTGGGACAAGGTGGGGATCACTAATGGATCACTAACCAACCTATACTAAGCAGTTTAGGATAAGTAGGTAAGGTATGAAAGTAGGTAACAAAACAGGCTATGCATTAGAGTAGGATCATACAAAAAGCAGTAGCAGTTCTAATGCAAGCATGAGAGGGAAAGAAATGGGCGATATCGGAATGCTCAAGGAGGGTTTGCTTGCCTGGAAGATCTGCTGAAAGAAGAAGTGTCGTCGACGTAGTCGATCACAGGGGCGGCATCAGTCTCGGGGTCTACCGGAGAGAAGAGGGGGAAGAAACAGTAAATACAGAGCAAACAGATGCATCACTAAGCATTACATGACAATAGGCAGAGCTAGGGTTGTCCTAACGTAGTACTACACGTTGCAGTCGGAGGGGATAAACATCCGAGGATGAATTCCCGGCGTTAGACGAATTCCGGACAGGTGGAAGAGGGGGAACGGTTCCATGTTCAGCATGCTAGGGGCATGTGACTGATGAAAGGACCACATATTTGGATTCGTTGGATTTTTCTAAGCAACTTTCATATAGAAAACATTTTCATGCGAGCTACGGTTTAATTTCTACGAATTTTCAAAGTTTTAAACATTTTTTGGAATTAATTAAATTAACAGAAGAAATATGATGTCAGCATGACATCATTGTGACGTCAGCAGTCAACAGGACGGCTGACCAGGTCAAACTGACCAGTGGGTCCCACCTCTCATAGAGAGTGGGGCTAACAGGGGGGTTTATTTTAATTAGACAGAGTTAATTAGCAGTAGGACCCCACATGTTAGTGACTGATTAGGTTAACTAATTATTTTTATTTATTAAAACGTCTTAGTTAGAGGATTAAGCGGTGGGGCCCGCGTGTCAGTGGCACTGAGTGCCCAGTCAGCATAGTTGACCACGACCAACGTGGTCAACTAAGTCCAGGGGCCCACGGGCAGCGACCCAGAGGCGGGCCCCGCGGGTGCCAGGTCAGCGCCAGCGCCGGAGCAACGCCGGCGAGGCCACCCACGTCGGCCGAACGCCGAAGACGGCTGGAATCGTGCTTTGGCGCATCATTTCACGCAATTTTTCTTGCGCTCGAACGAGTGGAGCAGCGCGCATCGCGTGGTGCCAGCGGTTGGACGTGGAGGTGGCCGGAGCGATGCCGGCGACGACAGGTGGCGACGAAGCTCTCGGGCTTGAGCGGGTTCGGCGTTAGAGAGCGCGAGCGGCCAAAGTAACCAACTAGGCGGGGTCTACGGCGCACGAGGAGCACGTCGGGGCAGTCGGCCGAGCTCGTAACGGCTCGGGAGCATGACAACGACATCAATGGCGGCGGCCGAAGCACGGTTGCGGTGGTGGTCGCGCACGTGCCCGAAGGCGAGCAGGAAGAGGAGGGAGAAAGCACAGGCTCACCGGGAGCCTACAGGTGTGCAAGCATGGGCTCGGGGGAGGCTCGGTGGAGCGAATCAATGGCGGCGAGCTCGAGCGTCTCGAGGAGGAAGACGGGGTGGATCCGGCGCTGTGGTGCCTTCCGGCTCTAATGGCGGGCACCGGTCGACGTGGAGGAGGACGGTGGATGCCTATGGCATGACGGAGAGGCGGGGCGATGACGGTGGCCGCGGGGTCGACGTGGCGACGGCGGCGGGCGCGCTCGGGCAGTGGGGAGAAAGAGTGAGCACGAGCGAGGGAGAGAGGGGAGTGGAAGAGGCGGAGTGAGCGGGCGAGTGGAATGGCAGGGGGAAGCCCGAGGGGTCGGCCTCGTCATCGCCCTTATCCCCTCGCCGGCGGGGACGGCGAGGCAGTCCGGCGGAGACGCGAGCGCGCGGTCGCTCGCACAGTGGGGAGGGGGAGACGACAAGGGGGAGTGGGCCGGCCTAGCTGGGCCCGTTGGCTTGAGTGGGCCGAAGCCCAAGGGGGGGCTAGGGCTCTCCCACCCCTTCTCCTTTTCTTTTTCTCCTTGCTGTTCTTTTTCTTCTTTTTTTAAATATTTTCTGTTTTAGCTATTTTAGGCCACTTAGGCATTTTGCAAATTTTTTGGTTCACCACCAAGATTACCAGGAGAATATTTTACCCATGATGAACATTTTAGTTTTCATGTTTGAGAATTTTTGAAATTCACACAATTTGAAATGGAATATTGATCAAAGTGACCAAGCTCTGTTATAGCAAAATGATTAGCCCCGCGCCGCCTCTGATGAGCATGGGCACGAGCGTAGACCCCCATGGCCCCAACGAGGCGTCGCTCTATCATCCCCAGGACGCCGCACTGGGTCATGTGATGTGGAGTGTGGGGCACTACGGCCAGGTGTTTGGGGTGACAGCCCCAGGAACCTATGTGCCCCGCATGATGAACCAGGAGTACACGCCGGAGGACGACCCCGGCTCATTTCTTGGGCTAGGCTGGGAGGAGGAGGCATTAGGAGCTGAAGCCTTCCAGGAGCCGCTGGAGAGCCCCACCAACCGCGCCGTCGATAACATATACATGGTACCACTAATCCCTCAGGAGCAAGCTTACGTTAACCATGGGTCGCAGGAGAATCAGGTCACCACAGCGGCTGGCGGCCTCAGCTCGGCAACCTCCCTCCCGCCAGGAGGATCACGCTGGGGGCAGCAGGAGAGAAGCCGGGAGCCAGATCCTTCACTGCGTCGTGCAGAACAAGGTCCCCCCGTAGGTAGGCCCTCTGCTGGGGTGGCGACGGCGACCTTTCCCCCGGCAGAGGACCCATGGTCACCGAGGGCGCCACTGGCGTCCCCTTTCCCCCCTTTGTGTCGTCCTGGTTGCCGGCCGGCTCAAAGGTGGTCGAGGGCGGCGCAAGGCGGGGCCCTCGCCTAGGGATATGAAGCAAGGCCGGTACCTATGAAGAAGGCCCGGTGCCTGTGAAGATCGCTGCCCGTGACACTCTCACGTAATAATGAGTGGGGTTGTACACGCCTCGGAGTCACCGGAGAGCCGCCCTCGGGCCTCGAGGGCTCCCTCCCACGCCTAGTGGCAGCACTTAGCTCCGCGCTGGTGAGAAGACGTCGAAGACTAGACTAGGTGCCGGACACGGCCATTTGCTTTGGATCTCCTTTCTATAACCCTGCCTTCTGGATTTGGATTTAAGTTGAAGTTAAATTTTCATTTGATGCACGCGGGGGGATGCCTTTTCTTGTTTGAGCTATTTCTCGCATTCTCGTTCTTGTCTTACTTTGGAGTTTGCACCAGTCGCTCCCCCCTCGCAGGCCCCTCGCGAGCCGGGCAGAGCATGAAGCACTCGAGCCACGCGCTGGCCAAGCCGTGGCTGGCGCTTGCTTATCATGTGGCCCCCTCGGGCGTGTCGACGAACTCATCAAGAGCTCCTCAAAAACCCGCAATCTCTCGGGCCGATTCTAGGCTCGACCAAGCTCAGGTAAGCCGCAACAACGACCTGCCCCGGCACGCGTAAGCTCGTGAAGACGCGTACTCAATTTAGCACGGAAGGATAAAAGCTACAATTGTTTTCATGAGGGGCCCCCTCTCAAAATGCTCTTACAGTCTTCCAGGGCCACGCCCAAGTTTTACAGGGTAAATAATAGGGAAACAAGGAATCAGCCAGATACGTCGCTCACCGCGTCCCCCATGTCGTCTTCAGACGTGCCGCTGGTGTCGCTGTCACCATCGTTGGCGTTGCCTCCACCTTTGTCGATGTCGACGTCGCCATCATCAACCACGTCGCCTCCGTCCGCCGCAACCACAACCCCGTCATCGTCAGAAGCGAAGGCTCTGACTAGCGCATCCACGTGGTCTTCAACCCATCGCGCCAAGTCGCCCCGGATGGCTTCCTGCACGGGAGCAATAGCGGCGTCAAAATCAAAGTTGAGATCAATGTTCTGGAGGTGGCTGAAGACGCGGGAGAACGCGTGCCCAAGCAGACTGAGACTTCTCTCTTCCACAAGCTGGCGAGTCTTATTAGACCGGGCTTCCAAGCGTGTCACCATGTTGGTGAAGAAGGTCAAATGACTGGCGTAGTCATTCGAGTGGGGCGACGGTGCATTCTCGTCACAGATGAAGCCCATGGAGGTATTAGCCCTGTTCCGGAGGCCCTGAAGCATGGGGGCGTGCTCGCGCTCCAGTTTCCACCGTTGAAGCACTTCCTCCCTGTTTTGCCGCGCGACGGCCTCGACATCATCAACCCGTCTCTAAAGAGAAAGCAGCTCGGCGCGGGCGGAGGCCAAGTCCGCCTGCGCCGTGACCAGGGCGGCGGCCGTGGCCTCCTCACGGCTCTCCGCCTCATCCAACCTGGGCCTAAGAGCAGCGGTCCTGCCCGCTGCCCCAGTTCCCGCAAGCTTCAGCTTCAGGACGTGCCGACCTTCAAGATCCGCGCGAACCTCGGCCACCCGGCGGTCGACCTCCTCCTAGACCTTGGCCTCGCGAGCCCCGACAGCATCTTCCGCTTGGGCAACTTGACGCTCCCTCGTCTCCAATTGCTCAAGCTCGAGGCTACGCTCCACGGCTTCCAGAGCCAACGCCTCCTCGCGCTTCCGGACCTCATCTTCCTCGACGGGCGTCCCCCTCAGCGACGCGAGGGCGGCTTGGCGTGCCTCCACTTGCTGCTCGAGGGACGCACCCCAAGCATGGAGCTCCCACACGCGCTTCTCCGCAGCCTCGCGACGGCGGTCAGCTTCACGAGCCTCCTCTAGAGCTCGGGAGCAGGCCTCACGGGAGGCCGCAAGGGAGGCCTCAACCTTCATGTTTTCTAGCTCGCGCTGGTGGCACCCGAGGTTGATGGCCACTTTCAGCCTGCGCCACTCCTCCGCCAGCCGAAGACCCTCGGCCTCAAGGCGCACGTCGATACCCTCAAGTTCTTTGCCGAGTCTATTCATCACGTCTGACGCCTCCTGGAAGAGTTCATGACGAACGACACTCCGCCCGCGCTCGAACTCGAGCACACGGCCCATCTCGCCCTCCGCCACGGGGGCTGTGGGCGATGCCCAACGCGGCGCGCCCCCTCTTAGCAGGGGGCTGGGGGCTGGCGCAGCCCCAGGCGCCAGCCGGCCCTCGGGAGGGGCCCGAACCGAACAAGGCCCGCTGCTTGAAGAAGACCCCAGGATCGAGGTCAGACGGCTGCCGACTATGACCAGGGAGGAGCCCTTGGCACGCCTGCCGCGCTCCGAGCCAGGCTGCGAAGGAAGGACGGTGAAGGCACAAGCTTGGGGCGCCTTGATGATGGACTAACTCCCATGGCTGACCACATGCCATGGGCAGCACCCGAGCCTGTAGCACTAGAACTAGGCGGGTGCGACAGGACGAGAGGGAGCTGCTTCTCAGGAGATTTCACGGCCTTGGCAGAAGGGGTTCTAAGGGGATAATCGTCAGGAAAGGAAGGAGGCACATAGAAGATCACCAAGATAAGGTACTTACTCGTCGACGGCGATGTACTTTCGTCGCTTCAACGGCCCGAAGATACCCCTGCCGCTCGGAGATCCTTTCCTCTTGCGGAGCTCCTCGAAGTCCACGCAAAGCCGACTGAAGCGCTGAACGTGGCGGCCAGTACGGGGTGAAGCCGGAGAAGTGCTCAAGAGAGCAACTTCAGGGGTGCCTGGCTGCGCAGAACAATTGGGCGCCGCCTCACCGCGACTTCCCGAGGCCTCCGGAGTTTCAGCCTCAGGAGCCGCGTGCTGCATCACCTCAGCAACCGGCGTCTCAGAATCACGGGATCCTGAGGACGACACCCCAGGAGCCCCAGGCGGTGTCCGCACATCAGCACTCGTGCCGTCAGCCTTTGACGGCGCTCGTCCCCCTGCACCCACATTCGGGATGGGCTCGGCGCCAACGACGAAGAGGGGAACCACGTTGGCAGGGTTCTCGCGGGACCCCACCAGGCCGTCCGGCCACAACCCCCACTCGTCAAAGGAAGGCATGCCCCCTGCGAATTCAGCCTTGTTCTTGCAGTGGTACAGCAGACAATTCTTCCCAGGCAGGTCATCCAGCGAAGTGACACCCGTCAGGACCTTGAGCATCGTTTGCCGCGTCCCAAGGGGGAGCCCGGACTCCTGGAACCTCATATGGTCCTAGCTGCTGAGCAAGGTCCACATCGGGCGATAATGGCGCTGAAGCGGAGCAACCCGGCGCTTGATGAACTCCCTCACCACCATCGGCACGGTCACGCCGCGGTCCTTCAGCATCCTTAGCCTGTGCCAGATGGGGACAAGACGGGGGCTCGTGAGCCTCTCGTGGCCCCAACCGAGTGGGAAACGGCAGGCTGACGGGGCGTGGAGCAGAGGGCTGAGCACACCGGCATCAACAAATACCCACCATGTCCGAAACTCTCTCGTGGATGAAGGAAGCTCGAAGTCGATCCCCATGCCCGCCGTTGCGGCCACGGCCTGGAAGCTCACGCACCCTGAGCTTTGCCGGGGATCAGTCAGATGCAATGAGAAGAAGTGGCGGAGAAGGGCCACAGAAGGAGCGATGCCCTCCATGGCTTCACACACATAGGCGAAGACAGCGAGGAGAGTCACGGATTAGGGGTCAAGCTGCAACATATGGATCTGGTAGTGTTCAAGCACCGCATTGAAGAAGACAGAGAAAGGGGGAATCAGTCCCGCCCAAAGGGCATCAATGAAGATTGGGACCTCGGTGACCGTCTGAGCGATGCGAGCGCGAGACGCAGGCCAAGCCATCGTCTCCCCCACTCGTTGAAACTGGTGGCGAGCATGGGACGCAACTTGTCCATGGCCTCGTCGTTGAGCACCAAGGGTCGGCCGACTGCAGGCTCGGCGGCTGGAGGCGCACTTGGCGAAGACATCGGCTTCTTCCCCTTGTCTGCTTGTTTCGGTGCCATGGCGATGAAGCAGGCGGAGTGCAGGTCAGATTGGAGAGGAGGAGCAGAGTCTCAAGGAAGCGGAAGGACTGTGGAAGCAAGGTGTGGGCAATGGGAGAATAATTGTGTAGGTTGCGAGGGCCGCATAGCCAGGCGGATTCAAAGGCAGCGTGGGGAAGCGGAGACGCCCGCGTCCAATCAACCGTCCCGCGTCAATCGAGGCTGCATGCTTTTGGGCCCTGCCGCGCTCCGCGCTTGACCTTCTGGCTTCGCCTCGAAGCCAAGCCCGAGCGCGCCTTGGGCCCGGGGGCTACTGTCGGCGTTCTAGGAATGGGGGTCCCCAGACTTGCCTGCCTGCGGCCCATGGCGTGGCTGAGCTAGCAGGCCTGTACAACCCATCTTCATCGACAAGGCATTCAAGACCCTCGCGAGGGGCCAAGCCTCGCGAGGCGGACGACGCAAGACCTCCTCAGGAGTGGCCTCGCCAGGCAGGCTCGCGAGGGGCGGAGAGATCAAGGCAAGGCAAACCTCGTGAGGTCCTCGTGACGTAAGCCATGACGATCGAGACCAGGCGGGCGCCAGGCAGGCGCCTGCGCACGCAGAGTCCTTGCTTTCTCTTTGGTGCCAAGGGGGCAAGCGCAGGCACGGAGAACCGAGACATCGAGCAAAGGTTTCCATATTGGTGCAACAAGACCAAGACCAGAAGTACGGCAAGACGGAGGTCACCATGGAGCCCAAGACGGCGTCATCACCAGAACCTTTGGCAGGCGAGGACCACCTTTTGTCAAGATAACTTGTACTAGCTGTCCCGTTTCGAATTGGCCGTTGTTGGCTCCCTTCCCGCTCAATATTTGGGGAGAGGACCAGGGCCTATATAAGTAGAACTAGCCACAACAGTAGAGGAGGGATCGACCACACAACAACAATGAAAAGATAGCACAAGAGCATCTCAACCTCAGGAGGCTGCTCTTCCCCTTGTACTGTTCATCATTAGCCCAAGAGGCAATCCACCACCACCACACTGGAGTAGGGTATTATACCACAACGGTGGCCCGAATCAGTATAAATCTCTTGTCTTTGTCTTGTGAGTTCGTCGAGTTCATCTGCGAGATCTTAGAGAGTTAGGGCGTGGATCGATAGGGAGAAACATTCGCGCGCACTCCAGTGTTCGAACCTTAAGGGTTTGTCGAAACCCGTGATCCGACATAAACCCATTAAGCTACACAGGAAGGGCGGTCAACCAGCTATGCCATGTGGCGCAAGCTGGTTAGCCGCGGTGAGAACTCTTTTGAAAAGAATATAGATGGAGGTGGGGATTATTTTTTGTATGTATTTTTTTAGGTGTCGGTGATAACCTTTGGTATTTTTTACACGAAGGGCTATGCAAAATGGCACTCGCTGGTAGGTTGCGGTGATAATTTTTATTTTTATTTTACTTTTTCTTAGATGAAGGCGAAGATTTTTTTTTCTAAGATTTTTTTAGACGAAGACAAGAACTCTGTATTTTTTAAGAAAACATGCGTATAACTTTATCTTAAACGGCGTCACAGAGGCCGGGGGTTTAAACTTCCTTATTCTAAAAAAAACCGTGGACCGGCCGATGTAGGCCGCGTTTGGTTACTACTTAAGGATGAGTCTGCCGTTGATACACAGCCTTTACATAACTGCCATGAATGATTATTTGACGCGGCCACGCAGCAGGGTGGTAAGGTAAGACTTGGAGCAGAGACGACGACGTCCGCTAGGTTGTGCCGGAGAAGGACAACGTCGATCACATGAAGGCGGCAGCAGTCTGCGTCGTAAAAGCTGGGTGAAGTTAAGGGCCAGCATGCATGCAGGATGGCCGATATCGCATCGCATCGGCCGATCGTTTACCCTTGCCGTTATGAGGGAGCAGAGCGAAAAACCTTCTTCTGCTTGGAGCTTAGCACGGATCGGCAGGATCGATGCAAAGGCGGTGGTGGGCAGGGCAGGGCGGCCGGCCGGCATGGTCCCGTTCCGTCCGATCGTGCAGGCGATTGGTCCTTCCCATTTTCCCATGATGTTTCCCTTTCTTTGTGTGTGTGTGTGTGTGAGCGCGTAGGACTCGATCGATCGGGCCGGCCATGGTGATCCCCAGTTGGTTGGTACATCCATGTCGTTCGACGACCTCTCACCTCGGATTATGCGTGCATCTGAGACGATGATCCCGTGTCCCGACATGTGTGCATGCGCCATGCCGTGTATCTGGATCTATCACCTTGCCAGCATAGGTACTCGTGCTACTACCGTGCTTTTCTCCTGCTGGCGTACATTTTCCATCTTGCTTCCACGAAAACTGGCCGGAACTGGTGACGGCCATGCATGCAATACATGTAGGATGTTGTCGTGTTGATGCTGTGGCTTGTTGATGTCCTTCTCATTTTTCTCTTTTCTATTTTGCCGTCGAACCTCTATCCCGCTAGCTACTTGATCGTTCATGAAGTCCATGCAAAAGGGAGAAGAAAGAAAAATCAGACACACAGTTTGTTGTCCTTTGCTCTACTCTATTTCCCGTGGACTTGCCTGCCTGCTCTCCCCACGTTGAAGCTAGCGCGCGTCCCGGCCGGCCGGCTGGATGCGCTTGGCGCTCCATGCACGCGTGCATGGGAGGTAAGTAACACTGACACGGGCAGGCAGGCACATGCAACGTGCAGGGCACGTTCGTGCTTGCAGTACGTGGGCGCGGGCGCGATCGCGTCGGCGGAAAGCGCCAACAGGCGACCACGTCAGGCGCACGTACGTTTGCCCCTCGCCACAGTACGTACCATGATACTATGAATCTATAGGATGCATCCATGGACGATCAAGGCCAAATGACACGTCCCTTGGTACGGCTATCCATCCATGAACTAATATATGATGAGGTCACCACAGTACCATGAATGCAGCTACTACGATCTGTCTCCTTCATGATTAGCCAGCCAGCCACTAGGAGGTACTATGCAATCGCACGTCAGGATGCTAACCCGGCACGCCGTTTCAAACATGTTTGATATGTTTTATCCGAAGCAGGAGCATCTTGTTCGAACCAGAGGCCTGCATGCATGGGCGAGTAGTGGCCAGCTGCAAAAGTCCACGTACTTCGCGGAATCTGATGACGATGCCCGTGGCGGGAATGGCTGCTTCCAGGAATCGAACGCGCGTAAGTCCAAGCGGCACCAGGAATTTGCCCCGCCGAGGCACCCGTGTGGCCCTGTCCCTTCCATTTCATAATACCTAGCTATAGTACGGGATCCATCGTCGTCAGCTGCTAGCCATACGGAAGCTTATCGACCGAGGCCACTCGACTGCAAGATTCCGCTACCTCCCATCCGATCCATGCAGATCCTTTCGAAAATGCCCATGCACATGCAACAGTACGTACACGAGGCTAAAACATTTTCATTTTCACTGTGAAGGCAAAATATAAATCTACTGTAGTATACAATGTTACTATATGGTGGTCTCACGTAATAAGAAATGTTTTCACTGTGTTGTTTTGTAGTATCCCTTTGGTGTGCACATATGCATGCATGGGGCTGGATCGATCTACAGTGCTGATGTGATAAGGAAGGAAGTTGGAGCCAACTGTTGCCTCGGCGCCCGCTGATGTGATGTGTTGAAGCTACTGCAGTCTTTCTTTGCCTTTACAAACTCGACCCGCGCCACAGTTGATCGATCACTGACCTCTGCAGGCAGGTTCCATCAAAGTTTACGTACGCCCCCATGCATGCATGCCATGCATACCACGCATGTACTGCGTGCATGTTTGTAGTACTACGAGCACTACAAAAGCATGACGTCTCACGTCAACTCAGCCCACAAAGCTTCATCCACGCATGCATGCAGCACTGTTTCCATCCAGCCAGGACAAAGATACCTAGCCACGAGCATGCAAAGCTCGCACTACGTGGAATGTGTGTGCAAATCTCATGTATGTACGTATGGCCACGGGATCTCGCATCTTTGGTAACATTGCACCGAGCATCGTCGCGTTCTGGTCTTGAGAATCGAGACAGAATAGTGCAACCGCGAGCGTTTCATACGCGGGAGCAATAGGGGCTGTTTGGTTCCCAGTCACATCTTGCCACACTTTGCCACATTTAACTTTAGGCAAGTTTGACCAAGTTAGGTAGGTGTTTGGTTCTAGCCACACCTAAGGCAAGGATTTTTTTATGAGTAGTGAACCCCACATGCCTTAGACATAAAAAATGTGGCAAGATTTTTTTAAGCAAGTCAAAGTATGGCTAATAATTTAAAGCAATTTAACTAAGCCAAGTGTGACAAGTGTGACAAAAATCATGTAGCAATATATGGCAAAGATAGTCACAATCCAACAGCCCCATATTTTTCTACCCGGGGTAACGGGAAAAGGCCATGCACATGCACGCAGATGCATGTGAGTAAGAGATGGTGTCCATGGTGGCGACCATGCACTACAGTTGCAGGCTGTTGAGGATAAAGAGGCTGAAGCGACTACAGAGGCAAAAGGGGCCAACAGGGTGCAGGTGATTTGATGTTGGGGAGAAACTCGTACGCTAACAATTAGGGCCGCGTACACAGTCCTTCCGAGAATTCAAAGTTGAACAGATCATTCAGAGAAGCAGCAGCGTGCCACCAAAATCAAGCAAAAGGAGCTTGTTTAAACTCTGGCCCTTGTCCGCATGCATGCTGCATGCACACGTTGTACTGTTGAGAAACCTGCTGGAGGTGGATCGCTCATTGACTAGGTTAACTGCTGAGACTGTTACGAATTTAAGTGCACGCCTTATTGGGGGACAAAACAAACACAGTATTCAGGTATATGTAAATGCACAGTTAAAGCTTAACAAGCATGAATAGTGCCCCCCACAGATTAAAGTTCTGAAGTTTTGGTACTGAAGAAGAAACTACAGTGCTGTTTCCGTGTCACCTTGCTCCCAAAGCTCTCTGGCTAGGCACTAGCTTAGCTTCTGGCTATTTAGTAGACTAGCCCCTAAAGCATGGTGCCTCAGCCTAGAGGAGGACGTATCCAGTGCACCGATCGAATTGGTGCACCGAATGCTCCGGCGACTTTTCAACCATTAGATGAAAAGGCAATGGGTCAAATTGGACCACGCCATTTTTACAGAAACATCCTTATAGTTCATTGCATTGGAACCACACTCTGCACCACATTTTTTCATCAATAAATCTGTAGGTTTAATTTTTTGACCCTCAAACAAAAATGGTCATATATTTTGAATCGAATGTTCGATTCCAAATCCGCTTTGACTATTATCTTTGTCTTGATGAGATCTTTGAAACAGAATTAATGTTGAATATCTTTTTGATTTATATATTTTTTGCTGTTTGAAACTTGACTCGGAAGTTATCTATTTGGGGCAAAAGCATATGTGTGGGACATGCATGTGGAGGGAGATGCAGTGCTAAAAATTACAAAATACATTTAAGTTTCAATAGAAGAACTTCTAAAATTTTACGGTTAAGTTTGATAATAAACAAAAAAAATTGGAGTGTATATTTAACAGTGATCTTGTTTCAAACATGTTTTCAAAACAAAAAACTATGATAAAAGAAAAACTGAATTTGGATGTATGGATCAACATGTGACCATGTGTATGTTTAAAGAAAGAAATAAAAAATACAGTGATTCAATGATGGAAGAGAACCCCACGTCAGAAAATGCATGGATCGAGGAAAGGGTGGAGTGCGGGCTGCTTTTCGCATAGCACGAGGTCTGTTTTGCAAATGACCCACTAATCTATCTTTCAACGTGTTCTCATCCCTTGATTTCTAATCCAAGGGCTCAGATATGACCGGTGCATCTGGTGCACCAATTGAACCGGTGCACTGGATACTTTCTCCAGCCTAGAGACCAGAAATGATACTCGGAACGTAGTACTATGGAGCTCTCCAGCTATGGACCATGGATGCCCATACGTAGTAGTGTTTCTGCTCCGGTGCTCCCCCTGGGCTGAACGCGGGGTGGAAAAACACATCGACGGCCAGGATGAACCAAAAACGGTTCATAATGAGGGGCATGATCGTCTTTGTTGCCCCCGTGTATAGTCGTCGAGGAGCCCTGGGAGGCCCGTACGGGCCCGGTTAGATCGTATGCCCGGCCGTATACGTATGCCTGTCCGTATACGTATTTGTTTGTATACGGCGGCCTTTCGTGCACGCGTGAAGCCGCCCGCGCGTGGGGCAGCACGTGCCACGGGTAGTTGCCAAAACTGTCGCATCATATAAATGTGGACGGCAACCACCTCCGGCCGCATCGCCCACCATTCCCCCCGCCGCATCGTCTCCCTCTCTCCACTCTCCACTCCCCACTCCCTCTCCTCTCCAACCTCCTCGTCTCCCTCACCACATCCTCTCCATCGCCATGGCGGACGCGGGAGGCGAGCGCCCCGATTGGGGCACAGATCTGGTGGAGCAGGCGCGGCAGGTCGCTGCGGGCACCTTTGTGAGGGGGCGTGCCGGCGTCCAGGGCAGTATCTTAGACATTCTTTGCCCCATCATCTTGTGTCACCTACACAATCAAACCACAGCCATGAAAACAGATTTCTAAGGTTTAGCATTACTTACTTCCATAGAACATTGATTACACACATACCTCACTCATGATGACCGACGACACGGACTCCCCAGAACCAGGTGCATCTAATGATTCGTCGTTAAGGCCTGTCTCCGCGTCAGATTCACCGTAATAGTCGTACGCATTATGACATTCGGAAATGAACTGAAAAATACAACACAAATACATAATTACTTATCATATAATATTCCAGAAGAAATTCAATTTGCATGCCAACAAAATTTTTCACTTACGTACCTGACTAATGTAATCTTCATTCGAGAGCTCCGAGTTGTTTTCCTGATCATCATCAAGCTCATTGATCTATAAATTTTCAACACAAAGACTTAATGTTGTCGGATGCCACCAAAAAATTACAACATGACAATGCCACTCACATTAAGATCGTCCCATTCGTTCCCATTCTCTGACCGATCTTCACGATCTGAATTTTCATCATCTGACCAATCTTCTATCCAGTCTTTCATCAGTTCTCCAAACTCCATGTCTACCATGATATCAGTTAACTCCTCGTCCGCCATTTCCTACAACCAATATTATGTATCATCACATGTGCAAACATTATCAATGATGAAATATAAAACACATAGCACACGATCACGGATGTTATGTAAACAACCGCAACCGAGACCGTTCAGATCTGCTCAACTTAGTAAGGAAGATGGCCACGACACCCGTCGTGATCACTTTCAATCGCGAGGAACTGCACGATCTCAAAACCTAGCTTGATCTGTGATTACCTCTGTCGCCGGATACCTAGGTTAGCTGCCACATCAAATAACGATACCGGTGGTGCGCACAGCCGACGGCAACCGACGCTACATGAACCCAGATCACGAGGAGCAGCACTACCGGAACAAGATCCACGATCGCATGCGCCGCCGGGTAGCTAGGTTACCCGCCCCACTAGGTTAACCACTACCACTGGCGGCGGCAGTTCGTTGGATGTTGCCGCGAGCGAGACTAGAGGGGGGACGCGGGATGCGGTATCTGTGCGCGCTCGTTGGAGATTCACGACGTTGTCGCGCCCGCTGTCCGACGAGATCGCCGGCGACGAGATAGCCGCCGCTGGAGATCTACTACGTGACTTATGGAGCTGCGTCAATGCTCGCGAGATTGATGGAGCTGCTCGCGTGAATGATTGGATTCGGCAGGTCTTACGTGGACGTGGGGTCGTGTGATGCTTTTTTTCCAGACCAAGGTACTGTACGTATACGTTCTGGGTTATACAGGGCTAGACAGGGCTTGGATCTGGCCTGCGGCGGGCCAGGAAAAAAACAAATTCACGAGGACAAAAATACCCCTCCGAAATTAGGTTAGGGGGGAGCACTGGAGCAGGGCTCACATAGTAGGGCATTCTATCAGTAACTGACTTCTTCATAGATGAGAAAAAGAAAGAGGCATTGCAGTAAATACAGGATAAGAACATGTAACTGCACACAATAATGCTAGGACAAGTACCACAACTGGCTCGAAGATAGCTGAATGTGGCGTCTATCGGTGGTGCTGCTCAATATATATGTTGCAAGTTTGCGACACTTTGTGTAGTGCACAAAGGGTAAGAGTAAGGGCGCAGAGTCCATGTGACGACTGGCCATATTTATTGTTCGGATCAACATTCCAAGGCCGTTTGAGATTCTTCATGGAGGCACAGTATGTTTATAGAAAAAAAAGAGGATATTTGTGGACACACATTAAGGGCCTGTACGTGAGCTGTGTTTCTTTGGCTGCCAGAGTGGCCGCAGCAGAAGTGCAGAGATAGTAACGGAGGGAGGTGGGTGAGGCTGGCAGAGGGGGAGAAGAAGAAGAAGGCCTTGGAAACATACCCTCTGCCAAGAGAAATTATGAGGCCATCAATTTCAAATGTCCCAAGCAGAAAAGATCCTTCCTTTACTACAGCTACTGCTGCTGCTTCCTCGCATGGCAATATAATACTCCTTTTTCATATAAATGTTTGAGTCCTTTGGATCGAGAGCTGGTGTAGACGTACTCCCTCCGTCCGGAAATACTTGTCGGAGAAATGCATAAAAGTGGATGTATCTAAAACTAAAATACGTTTAGATACATCCATTCCTCCGACAAGTATTTTCGGACGGAGGAAGTAGATGAGATCTGAACGCAGCATTCATGGCGGCCGTCTGGAATCTGTGTATCTGAGCAAGCATGACCGCTGGTGTCAGGACGTCGTTTGTTGCCTCGATCGGTGGTATCCAAGAACCACGGCCTATGTATTGTGCTACAAAGCCCGAAGCATCTCCTTTTTCCAGTAAGAAATACTGTATCAGTTTCAGACCAATGAAGCATTTAGCTAGAAAAATGATCAATGAAGCTAAGTATTCCTACAACATTCAGATCTCATCAAGGCACGTAATTATGCACATATTGTGTTGAATGAAACGGTCACGGATACTCCTACCTATAACAGCTAAAAAAGGTACATCTCAAGTAGTGAGCATATATATGGAAGTTCCTGTGCAAAATAATGTAGTGTACGCCTGATGCAATTCCCTTTCAGAGGAGGAGTATGTCTGGTGCATTGAATGGCATGGATCCAACTGCCTAGGCAGTTACTCTAAACCTCACTGTTTGCCTGCTGTAACCTACAATTGTGGCAACCTAGCTCCACGCATCCTTGGAATACCGGGCACGCATCAGGAAACGGGGCCCACCTCCACCCGGGGGACCCACCCCGATGCGATGCGATGCGTTGCCTACGCCTCACTCACTGACGGAGGCCTGCATCTCTCAGGTCTTCAGGCAACTGTTCCGGTTTCTAGGAGTACTTGTGAAGCAGAGCGAGTGGTGGCAGAGGGCGTGGAGGCATGTGCGCGTAGCATGTTTTAGTCCGACCCGGCCTGCCCACTGGTGCGCGCGCGGGCGGCCATGCATCGTCGTCGTCGCAGCGCCAACGGCTGCAGCGGGCATTGTGTCTCCCCTCCGCGTGTACATGCTGCGACGATGATTCAATGCGACTGATGGAGGTAGATGCATGGGCGGTTACAGGCTTGGTGCAGGAACAGTGCGGCATCTTACCGGCGCAGGCTCCTGTAATTCGTTCTGCATACCCGATCGAGCGCAAAATTTGAATTTCTAGGGATGACATCTACGTACGCGAGAGACAGGGACGCCTCTTCCCGGGCTTGCGCTGCATGACCCACCATGGCATGGCTGCACGGCCGCACGCACTATCCGGGCAGGGGGGTGGAACAGCCGGTTGATGGTTGATCGGCGAGGCGACTGGAGCGTCGCGGTGCGGCTGCCGGCCTCGCGTAGGGCAGCGCGGCAGCCAGGTGCGTGCCCGAGGTCCCTTCTCCTCGCCGTCCTCTCCGGTCGCCGCCCAAACAGCGCCTCCACTCCCCGCTGCTCTGAGAGAGGGCCTGTTGATGAGGCGACAACGCGTGCAGCTAGTGCGCGCCGCGGCACAAGGACGCGTACGCGCGCCACGGCGCACAGGGAGGTTCGGTACGAGCCAGACGTACCGCGCGTCAACCCAGGCCCATGCATGGCGAGGTGAACAGCACGGGCGCCGGGGCCGGCCCGTATGTACGTACGGGCAACCTTAATTGGTCCGTACCGTTACTACATTGCCTGCACCGGCTCTACTAGCAGCGCGCGCATGCCCTTGATTTTTGTTTAGTGTTTTCGTTCCAGATATGCGTGTGAACACAGGTGCCCCGCGTCGTCCTCGCGCGGGCGACTTGGGAGGACACACAAACCCTAGCCGCCGGTCCCCGCCGCTCCTCCCTTCGTCCCCTCCGTCGCTGCCTGACTAAGCCCGAGCGGCTGACGGCGGCGGCGGGGGATCAACTCCCTCTCATGTCGGTTGGGTGGCACTGGGCACCAAGGCTCATGGCCGCGCGTCCCCATTCTGATCCATGGCAATGCGACGGCTACTTCTGACGACGACGTTGTGTGGGTGCATGAAGCTGATGGATGAGTGTGGTGGCACGGATGTGGAGCCTTGGAGGGCTGGGTGGTCATCTGCGTGTGGGGCTGGTGTCAGTGTCAAAACCGGCGGATCTCGGGTAGGGGGTCCCGAACTGTGCGTCTAAGGTTGATGGTAACAAGAGACAGGGAACACGATGTTTACCCAGATTCGGGCCATCTCTATGGAGGTAATACCCTACTTCCTGCTTGATTGATATTGATGAATATGAGTATTACAAGAGTTGATCTACCATAAGATCGTAATGGCTAAACCCTAGAAGTCTAGCCTGTATGACTAAGGTGTTGAGTATATCCTTTCTGGACTACACCCTCCGGTTTATATAGGCACCGGGGGGGGGGGGGGGATCTAGGGTTACATAGAATCGGTTACATAAGATGGAGTCTTCATAGTTGTTCGCCAAGCTTGCCTTCCACGCCAAGGAGAGTCTTATCCGGATACGGGTATAGTCTTCGGTCTTCGTATCTTCACAGCCCATCAGTCCGGCCCATAGATAACAGGCCGGACGCCCGAGGACCCCTTAGTCCAGGACTCCCTCAGTAGCCCCCGAACCAGTCTTCAATAGCAAGGTGTTCGGCACACAGATTGTCTTCAGTATTGCAAGGCGGGTTCCTCCTTTAATGATTTCGAAGTAGTGTATTCGACTGTAGATTCAATGTCTCCCATCGGCTTCTGCGCGCTTAATACCCTCGTTTTCCACGTGTCGAGCGAATGCGAACAGTCAGGGTATTTTTTGCAAATAACACCCCAATACTGCAAGGAAGAACATCTATTTAAAGAGATTAGATCTCAGATCCTTTCGGCACCAAGCGGAGAAAATCCTCAGAGACCGCCAGGCAAGACCATTCGAACATGGCCAACAATCCCAGCTCTTCTTCCCGTTCCAACCTAGAGAGAGGCGAGTGGGAGAGGTGCTTTGTGTCCCATAGCCAATTGGCAAAGCTGCAAACGCAGGGATTTCTCCCCCCAGCAGATCTGGTCCCTGTTCGAGCAGGGTTGGCCTCCTTCAATGGCAAAACCCAGGCAGAGGATTTTCCCAATCCGTCTGCGGGAGAACGGGTGTGCTTCGTCCCCTATCTGCCGAGGGGAGTGGGGTTTCCAATTCACCCATTCCTCCGAGGGCTGCTGGAGTACTATGGCCTCCAGCTGCACAATTTTATCCCCAGCTCCATCCTCCACATTGCGGGTTATGTCGCCCTATGCAAACTATTCCTGGGTTGCGAGGCCCATTTTGATTTATGGAGAAGACTATTCTGCCTCGTCCCTCGCAATCAAGGTGGATCAATTTTTGAAGTGGGAGGAGCCGAAGTGTGGCACATCGCCGGGACCGGATACCTGTCCGGCACGCCGAAGAAAGCTCCCGAAGAGTGGCCTTCCGAATGGTTCTACATTGACGACGTCGCTCTACCCGACCCCGTCCGCATAGGCCTCCCTGAGTTTTCAAATGCTCCGCTGAAGAAGCGCCATAGCTGGCGTCCTCGGAGCCTCGAGGAAGAGATAGCGCGGAGATCAGCTTGCTATTGGGAAGATTAAAACTCTTGCCCAGTCCGGATTGTCAATAGTCGAGGTGATGGCGATTTCTATAACGCGGGGGGTCCAGCCACTCCAATACCGAGGACTGCCCATGTGGCATTATAACGGAGAAGACGACGCCTCACATTACGGTCGAAAGGGCCCGAAGACCCCCGCTGCTCTAGCCAAGATTCTGGCCGAGCTGTATAAAGGGGAGAAGGAGGAGTTCAGCCATCTCCAACATCGAGACAGACTTTCCATGTACAATCCTCCCAGCTGGGTAAGGTTCGGCCCCGCTTATTTTATCATGTCCCTAGATCATTCGTTGATAGGAAGCATCTTATCTGCTCCTAACAGGAATGGCGAATGGCTGTCGAGGGGATCTATGACCCTGCCCCTCGGCCGAAGAATCACAACCGGGATTTTGACCCCGGATATGAAGAAGATTCGGACATATTCGTGGAGCTTGAGGAGGGGACATTCTATCAGATGAGCTACGACGGTATATATGTACCCATTATCGCCGATTACCCCGGCCTCCTTCCAGCTTCACACGTAAGTAATCCAAAGACACCTTATCCAAAAGAGACCTCTCCTTTCCTTCTCACCCACCACACTATCCTATGGTCAAAAGGGGAAGGGTTCGGCGCGCCGTACCACTCCAGGGGTATCTCCGAAGAGAGCGTCCCCCACACCAGGCGACCCTCCCAAGAGGAAAGCAAACAAAGACACGGCCGGGCCTTCATCGAAGATGTATGAATTTGCCAATGTGCACCTGGGCAGTCACGTCCAACCGTGACCTTCCCGTTTTCCATGTGTCAGGAAAAAGGTACGCCAGACTATATCCGGAGGTTCGAGCGACCGTACTTCCCGTAGCCAGGATTCAAATCCTGCCGTGAAGACAGAGGCTGATGCGGGGACGACGCCAGACTGTCCTCCAGCCGAGGACTCGGATGATGTATCAGTCACCAACTCGGAAGTGGAGAGTGCCATGAATCATCGGCGCCGCCGGGCCAATTTACAAGACCCTGGTTTTTCAGAAGAGTCATTTAACGCCTTTAGCTCGGCCGATGCATACACTCGAGCTGCTCGAGATGGGCGTAACAGGGCCACAAGGCAACATTTGAAAGATGTGCAGGTAAATTTGTTTTGTCTGACTACGATAACCATATGCCAGTAGCCCCCGAGACTTAAAGGAGTTGAAACAAATGATTTAAGGATCAATGTACAACCAGGTGCTTATGGAGAAGAACACCCTGTTAGCTCAAGAACTAGAGAAGTGTCAGCGCCGGCTACTTGCTGCCAATGCCAAACTAGAGAAATACAAGGCATCTCCCGGTAATATTTCCCTCTATCGAGAATTCATAATGATAAACTGATAGTGTGAATCTAGGTGCTTATCTTTGTGTTGGGTTGTTAGACCAATTACAAGAGCAGCTGGACGTCGCTCGAAGCGAAGAATGCGGAGCCAAAAAGCTACTAGCAGCGGGCGAGCGTGTATTGACAAAAGTCGTTCAAGAGAAAAAGAAACTCCAGGATTCGAACACCAAACTGGGCGAAGAACTGAAAGATGTGCGATCTCAGCTAGCGGACTCTGTGAAAGAGAACAAGAAGCTGTGAGGCGGCATATTCAGTACGTGGCCGCTTTTATCTTATAACAGTTTGGAGGTAACCGTAGCTGATACAGCTGTAATTGCAGGTATATTGACGAACCGCCCCGAAGAGGAGGTGTCCAGATCATTAAGTGATCTTCTGCAAGGGCTGTCGCAGTTGCACGAGCAAGCTCGGCAGGCGATGCAGAGTGTAGCCAAGGCCTTATGGCCATCCGACTCCCCTCCAGGAAGTATGGAGAAGCTGGTAGAGCTGTTCAAGGGAGCGCGGTGGCGTATCCGACTACGGAAGATATCGGCCAGCCGAGAGGGTGCGTGAGAGGCCTGGGCCATGGTGAAGACGCCATATACCAAGCTGGATCCTAATCACATGGCTCGTGTCGGACCTCTAGGGCCGAATGGGGAAGAAATTCCCGTTAGTTTAGTATACGACCAAGTAGAGGTGGCCGTCAAATATTCCCAACAGGATTGTAAATTAGACCGCCTTTTAGACGGTATAGAGGAGGAAGTGTTTGAGTCGTGAGTGACTATGTACTTTCCTTCTAGCTGGATAATAAAGGCAATTGTCATCGCCGACCTTTTCGCTTCAACCTCTGGACCCGAAGGTGCGGAGTGTTTCCGAATACCCTAGCGGCAGAATATACCGGGGTATGCGTGGAAACCAGGCGTAGGGGTCATAATTGCTCGAATAGACAATGTGTATCCGGCCAGTTATGTTATATTACATTATGTAAGAAACATCTTCCAGAGAGAATAGTTCTGTTAAGGGTTCCTTTCCCTGGGTGTGCATGCATTTAATGTGCATGTCCGAACTGTGATTGAAAAACTCTTAGAGTAAGTAACATCTGGGGTTCACAATGGAGTGAATGCGGAAACACCTTTAATTCGCTGACCGAATATTCCCTTAAGAACACAAGCTTTCGGCGTCACCCAGTCTGAGGTACATATCTGGATGACCCGGCAGTAACAATCGCAGAGGTGCTCCCTTTATGCCCTAGCGAACTAACAAGAACATAGGGCATAAGCACAGGAGCCAGGCAACTAGCTGGTCCAAAACTTAAGTCATATCGATGCATATAATGGCGAAGAAAAGGTACATATGGAAAAAACACATATGAGCTGAGCTTGGTGCTCGAAGAATAGTCGCAAGCTTCTGTACGAGAAGCCCCCAGGTATAATGACCGTATATATTTAGAGATGTACGCATCAGGTAGGGATGGTCTAGCCGTACTAAAGCCATAAGGCTAAAGGCAAAACGAAAAAGGTAAAAAACGAAAAGAGAGGGAAGAAAAATAACTATACTAACATGAGGGAGGAAACAAACACAAAGTTCGGCGCTAGGCATAAAATCTTCATAGTCTGGCTGCGTTCCTGGGGTTCGGCTCCAGGTGATTGTCTGACGCATCATGTAGGCGGTACGCTCCTCCGGTGAGAACTTCGTCAATGATGAAGGGACCCTCCCACTTGGGCTTGAGTTTGTCCTTTTTCTTCTCCGACAAGCATAGAACGAGTTCGCCAATGTTATAAGTTGTAAGTGCATCTAGTGCCCCTTAGTGATTTTGGTGTATTGAAGACTTATAGGTTAAGGGACTAATGCGTTTGTGAGTGTACATAGGTTTATAAGTCTATGAGGAGTTTGATATTTACAGAGAAAGTCGACCCCTAAAAATGAAGTTCTTCGACTGAAGACTTTGGATCTCTGAAGACTTTCTAAAGACTTTATAAGTGAAGAAATTGGTGTGACCGTGAAGACTTGGTATTCATTCGAGGAACATGAAGCGTGAAGACTATTGTTTTCGTAGTTTCATTTTATCTTTCTTGAGTCATAGGAAACACCGTACTGTTAAAGGGGGTCGAGGAAATACTAAGGAAAAATTTCCATGTGATGCTCAACTCAAAATCCTACACCTACCAATCCCTTCGAGTGAAGCCATTGGAAATCTCATACAGTTCAGTTAATTTCTTCAGTGACAGAGACGAAGTTCTTCTGGTCTCTGAGGAATTTGTCCTGACTGAGGAGTTAGGAAGTCGCCAGTGCGGATTGCCTACACAGTGAGGAATTGATAGCCCTGAGGATTTTGCTACTCAAAATTCCGACCGTTACTGTGCTATGCGCCAGCTATCCCCAAGGTTGTCAGAATCGCGATTCTATTATACGATTCTACGACTTTACGATCCAAACTAACCCCTATGATTCTACGATTTTAGTTCATAGAATCTACGTTTCTACGATCCTGGTAGTGAAGATTCTACGATTTGCGATCATACCATCAGAGCTCCGATCCGATTCAAAATCACGATTCTGACAATCCCAAAATATCTATCCACCTAACGGTCATATCATTGAAGGGCATTTATGTCTTGTCATGTCGGGCTGCTCCCTAGGCTATAAATAGCCGCCCCCTACAACAACTAGCTGGTTGGCTGCTCCGAGAGAAACTGACACTTGTCATTTGAGAGCAACCCATCCTCCGAGGACTTTGAGCGAAAATCATCAAGTGAGGAAAAACCGAAAAACCCAAAACCCAAACACCTACAAACCCCAAGTGATTGAGCATCACTAAAGAGATTGATCCTGCATGGATCCGACGCTTGTTACCTTTGAAGACTGTGCTTCTTCCAGACGGTTAGGCGTCATGGTCTAGAGCATCCAAGAGGAATTGTGTACCGCCGAGTGACCAAGTTTGTAAAGGTTTGGAAGTCACCTGAAGACTTACCACGAGTGATTGGACGAGGTCTGTGTGACCTTAGTTCAATGAGAATACAGTGAGGACTGGGTGTCCTGAGCTGCGTGTTCAGGACTGGGTGTCCGGGACTGTGTGTCCTCGAGTTTAAATACTCAGCCGCTCTAACCAGACGTACAACTGAGACAACAGTTGGAACTGGTCTACCAAATCATTGTCTTCACCAAGCTTACTGGTTCCATTTCCTCAATCTTTCATTTCCTCATAATTGAGTCGTGTACTTGTTCATATCTGTGTTTGAAGACTTTGACTGAAGACTTTCTCAATTTTCTCAGTTCAATTTCTTCAGTCTGTTTGTCTTCATCCTGTGTTATCCTGTGCTTACGCTTCCTATACTCTGTGCCTGTCTTCATTTCATCATGATGACTATGCTTGTATTCTGTTATGTTTACTGTTGAGTACTTATTCCGCTGCTAGTATTTCTTCGGTAAGGAATTTCCTCACCGGCAAATTCCTCAGTGAAGAATTTTATAAAAATCGCCTATTCACCCCTCCTCTAGTCGATATAACACACTTTCAATTGGTATCAGAGCAAGGTACTCCCTTGTTCTGTGTGATTTTGGTTTAATCGCCTGGAGTTTTAGTTATGTCGACCGCAGGTATGACAAAAGTGACATGCCCCATCTTTGACGGCCACGAGTATCCCAAGTGGAAGGACATGATGAAGAAACGCCTCCTGGCGATGAACATCGAGCTGTGGACCATCACCGAGATTGGTCTGACCGATCTTGCAAGATGGCGGAAGCTAATGACATTCGCAAGTACACTCTTCTCAACCTCACGGTGAAGGATGTCATCTGCTCCAGTCCGTCACAAAATCATTTCAGGAATATCATGCATCTCGATCATGCGAAGCTCATCTAGGACCATCTCTCTGAGGTTTATGAAGGTCATAGAACCTGTCATGATCCTTGGTTTGAGGACTTCAAGGAATCTCTCAAAGCGATGACATTCGAACCAGAATCATCATCTTCTGCATCATGCCTTATGGAAAAAGATGCTGAGGTAACTGAATGCTACCTATCCGAGTCAAGTGATGATGAATCTGGTGATGAATTTGGACCCAGCTATGTCAAACTTGCTTCCCTTGCCACTAAACAACAAAGAGCTTTGGAAAAAGTTCACTATATGCTAAACAAGAGCGATGATATGTTGGGTGAAGAAATGGATCAATCAAAAGCTTTGGCTGAAAGTCTTCAGAGACTTCATACTAAGTATGACACCCTTCAAGATCAACATAACACTCTCTTATCTGATCATGAGAAGCTTTCTTATGAATTTCTTCAAAGAAAGCAAGATCTTGAAAAGCTAAGAGTGAGTTATGAAGATCTTCAGAAGGAGCACAATTCATTACGTGCTCAACATATCAGCGCTTCTCAGGAAGAATTTGTTCCTCCATGTTTGAAATGCATTGAATGTGAATCTGCTAATTCTTCACCTGAATGTTCAAATGCTGCTAATGCTTCAAATTCTTCACATGCCTCTGCTATCACTAATTCCTCATCTGAGGACATTGCTAGTATCACTGACGATGCAGGGCTGAAGGAATTGTACATGACATGCATGTACAAAAGCCTCAAAGGGCATTAGACTCTTTGTGACGTGCTTAAAAAACAGATCCTCAACAGGAACCCTAGGAAAGAGGTATTGCCTTTGAGAGGAAACTCAACGCTGATGGTACATATTGGAAGCCTGAGCAGTACCCCAAAACAACATGGGTTGCTGCAAAGGGACCTCCAGTTGATCCATCTAACCTATCTGGATATGCATGTGAATCTCCTCATTCTGATGATGAGTCATTTGACTCCAACTACAAACTATTCAAAAATCAGAATGGTGAAGTATTTGCTAGATATGTTGGCACTAACTGCAGGAACGGTCCCCCTATGAAGAAAATCTGGGTTCCCAAAAGATGCCTTGAAAATCTTTAGGTGAATGTCATCATGACGCCACCTGTGAAGAATAGGAACTCCAGATCAAATTCTTCATATGGACCAAATTCTTCATATGGATCCAAGTCCTCATACGGACTAAACTCCTCACATGGATCATATTCCTCAAAAGGATCAAAGTCCTCATATGAACATCATCATACTAACCCGTCTGTTTCATAGGGAAGATCTAAGGATTATGGATATGTGCATTATTCTTCAAATTATTATGTCCATAAGTCCTCGAAGAATTTCTCTGCTTACTCTTATGCTTATTCTAACCCCTCTTATGTGAAACAAAATGGACTGACTTCTATGCCATCCTTCTCGTATGGAGCTCGCAGAATGATGAACTCTTTGCCACCCCTTCAGATGTGGGTGGTGAAGAAAAAGAACTAATCTCTTCTGCAGGGTCAGGTCTCCAGACGTACGTAATCGTCTGAAAAATTTGCTGGAGACCTAAGTATGCCTGATAGGACGCAGGCTAATCATGAAGAAATGAACTTTCATTTCTCACGTCCTCATATTGCTTTATCTGTTCTTTTGCTTGATGAAATTGATCTGATGAATTGATGTCATATTCTTCACTGATGAATTATATGAGTTTGTAAGTTGCACTAATTCATCTGCAGGATGATCAACCCAAAGCCACTGAGTGGGTCCTCGATATTGGATGTACAAATCACATGACTGGTGACAAGAATCTATTGATGGATGCTCCATTGTCTCCGTCACATCTGAAGCATATCATCTTTGCTGACAAAGGCAAAAGTCAGGTATTGGGTCTAGGTAAGGTTGCGATCACAAAGGATCGACACATGGACAAGGTCATGCTTGTTGAGTCCTTATGATACAACCTTATGTCTGTCTCAACGCTTTGTGATCTTGATATGGTTGTTGTCTTTGGCAAGTACCGTTGTGTTGTGGTTATGGAAGCTGACAATTCCAAAGTCTTCGAAGGCTTTAGGAGAGGAGACCTTTATATTGTTGATTTCTCTACAGGACCACAACCAACCATGTGTCTACTTGCAAAAGCTTCAGAAGGCTGGCTCTGGCATCGATGACTTGGTCATGCAGGCATGAGGAATTTGCACACGCTTGCGAAGAAGAAGCATGTCATTGGCATCGAGAATGTCAAATTCCTCAAGGATCACCTATGCGGAGCCTGTGAAGCTGGGAAGATGACAAAGGCCAAGCATCCAGCGAAGACTATCATGACCACTACTCGTCCATTTGAATTGCTTCACATGGATCTCTTCGGTCCTAATCATTATTCTGCTATTTCAAATAAAGCATCTCAATATGGCTTTGTTATTGTTGATGACTACTCTCGTTATACATGGGTACACCTTGTTACTTACAAACATGAAGTGCAGGAGGTCTTCAAACGATTTTCCTTGAGGGCTTCAACTAACTTTGGTGTGAAGATCAAGCACATCAGAAGTGAAAATGGCACCGAGTTCAAGAATTCTGGTCTCGATGACTATCTTGATGAACTTGGTATTACTCATGAGTTATCTGCTCCTTATACTCCTCAGCAGAACGGCGTCGTGGAGCGCAAGAACAGGACTCTTGCTGAGATGGCTCGCACTATGCTTGATGAATACAAAACGCCTCGTCGGTTCTGGACTGAGGCAATTGATACTGCGTGCCATATCATCAACAGAGTATATCTTCACAAATTCTTCAAGAAGACTGCCTATGAACTCCTCACTGATAAGAAACCCAATGTAAGTTATTTCAAAGTCTTCGATGCTAAATGTTGGATTAGATATCCTCATCACAACTCAAAATTTGCACCAAAAGCACATGATGGTTTTATGCTTGGTTACGGAAAGGACTCGCACACCTACAGAGTCTTCAACAATGTTCTTCACAAGGTTGTTGAAACTGTAGATGTGCGGTTTGATGAAACTAATGACTCGCAAAGAGAGCACCTACCTACTATGATAGATGAACCAGCACCTGAGGAAACTATCAAGTTCAAGGCTACTGAGGATGTCATTCCTACTGAAGAATTTGCTGAAGAATTCATTCCAGAACATGAAGAACGTCGAGCTAATGCACCTGAAGAAAATGCTGAAGAAAATGGTGCTGAAGAAAACGCTGATCAAATTCTTCAACGGCAACCAGCTCATCCTCGCATTGCAAAAAAAGTGCAAGTTCAAAAGATCATCAATGACATCAAAGCACCAGGTCCTCTCACACACTCAAAAGCTTCACATTTGTCTAACTTTTGTGGGCACTATGCTTTTGTCTCTATTACAGAGCCCACTAAGGTAGATGAAGCATTTCTGGAGCCCGAGTGGATTCAGGCCATGCAAGAGGAATTACATCAGTTCGAGCTCAACAATGTCTGGGAACTGGTCAAACGTCCAGATCCTCGCAAGGACAATATCATCGGCACAAAGAGGATCTACCGCAACAAGCAAGATGAAAATGGCCTTGTGGTGAGGAATAAGGCATGGCTTGTAGCTCAAGGCTACACACAGGTTGAAGGAATTGATTTTGATGAAACTTTTGCACCTATTGCTAGACTTGAGGCTATTCGCATATTACTTGCTTATGCTAACCATCATGATATCACTTTATATCAAATGAATGTGAAAAGTGCATTCCTCAATAGTAAGCTTGAGGAAGAAGTATATGTTGCTCAACCCCCAGGTTTTGAAGATCCAAAGAATCCTGACAAAGTCTCCAGACTCAACAAGGCCCTCTATGGCCTCAAGTAGGCCCCACGGGAGTGGTATGATACTTTGAAGGAATTCCTCATGACGAAAGGCTTCAAACCCGGTTCACTCGACCCTACTCTTTTCACTAAATCTTATGATGGTGAATTGTTTATGTGCCAAATATATGTTGATGATATTATCTGTGGCTGTACCGACCAACGTTATAGTGATGAATTTGCCTATATGATGAGTGAAGAATACCAAATGTCTATGATGGGAGAGTTGAAATTCTTCTTAAGTCTTCAAATTCGTCAACAACGCAATGGCATATTCATATCTCAGGAGAAATACCTCAAGGATGTACTGAGGAAATTTGGCATGCAAGATTGCAAAGGCGTCAAAATTCCTATGCCCACAAATGGACATCTGTGCATTGATGAAAATGGTATTGACTTTGATCATAAGGTATACCGCTTCATGATTGGTTCTTTATTGTACTTATGTGCATCTAGGCCAGAAATAATGCTTAGTGTTTGCATGTGTGCCCGATTTCAAGCTACACCGAAGGAATCACGCCATAAGGCTCTGAAGCATATTCTTCGATATCTAGCTCACACACCAACACTTGGATTATGGTACCCCAAGGGCTCGACTTTTGATCTCATTGGATATTCTGACTCTGACTATGCTGGTGATCATGTGGACCGCAAGTCAACATCTGGTACATGTCATTTCCTCGAACGATCTTTGGTCTGTTAGTCCTCGAAGAAACAGAACTGCGTATCACTATCTACTGCTGAAGCTGAGTATATTGCCGCTGGTTCTTGCTGTGCCCAATTGCTATGGATGAAGCAAACTCTCAAGGACTACAGTGTCAACATGAAGAATGTGCCTCTCTACTATGACAATGAGAGTGCCATCAAGATTGCTCACAACCCAGTTCAGCACTCGAAGACAAAGCACATCCAGATTCGTCATCATTTTCTTCGTGATCATGTGTTGAAGGGCGACATTTCTATTGAGCATGTGAAGACTGAAGAACAGCTAGCCGATATCTTCACAAAGCCCTTGGATGAGAAGAGATTTAGCAAGTTGCGGTGTGAGCTAAATATTCTAGAATCTTTGAATTTTCTTTGAAAAGGACACTCATCCTAACACTTATGCAAAATTGATGACTTAGATGTGCAACACATGAAGAAACGTTTTTCTTCAATTCAATGAAGAACAACACTCTTAGTGTGAAGAAATTAACGAAGAATTTGATTCTCAGAACCCTACGATAATTGTACGCGGTGTCTGAAATCATCATTCTTATACGGTGGGTCACGCCACCACCAAAAGTTGAAATTTCTTAATTATTCATATTCTTCAACTTTGCATTGTCTTCACTGCTTCCGTCGTTTTCTTCATATATATATATATATATATATATATAAGTTTATGTCCTCTACATCATTCACTTATTGCTAATTCTTCAAGTTGGTTTTTCTGCTAAGTGAATGTGATCGGACCCTTCCCCCTCTATGCTATACTCAACCCAATCTATTCACAAATTCTTCATGTGCGTTCTATTTGAAACTCGTTCGAAATCTTCACTGTGTCCTTGTCAGCTGAAGAAATTGCGAACGGAACTTTAAAACCTATCTTATCGAAATTTTCGGCTTTGCCGCTCAAATCGTTCCGCATCCCACGTTATACTTATCCACTCACCGACGATCTAACATGATCTCCACCTCTAAGTACGTGGGTGACACATGTCAAGCAAATGAGAAGGGTCAGGGGCACGTTCGTCCAATTTCTTCGGGCGAGCAGTTTTTCACCGTGGCTATAAATACCCCTCCGTCCCTTCCTCACTTCTTTTACTCCGCTCGACCTCTCTCTCCAGCTCGAGCTTCTCAAACCCTAGCGCCGCCGCTACTTCATCGCCGCCGGTGTGGAAGAGTTTCACTGCCTCGACCTCGTCGCCGACGTACTCGCGCCGACCGCGGAAATCTTCACTCCGCCGCTGCCGTAGCCGTCTTCCTCCGCCGAGTTAGGGTGTGGATGATCTACACAGACGAACTTCATCTCTACACCTCACTGTTCGTTGTGCTCTTCGTCCAGGGTAATTAAAAGTTACTTTTACTGCCCTCATTGATTCGAATGATTATCTTCAAAATCTTCAAAGGTGTTTTTCTTCATAGCTTCACACACTAAACACCTCACAAGTCATCTGTTCTTGATTCGTTTCTCTGAGCATCATTTTTCTTCAAGATTCCTCAATTGTGTGGATCTTCGATCTATACAACTCTAGAACCTAAGACAAAGAACTCTTAGTGAAATTCTTCAAGACTCATCTGGTCAAATTCCTCAAACTTGTTCTTTTTGAAAACCCCTATGAGAACGCATATGACCTCTCCAAATTCCTTGCAACTATACTCTGTTCACAGGTACACATGTCAGCTGCTGAATCACTAGGTTCTCATCAACTTAACTCATTTGCACTGTTCCTCGAAGAAAAGTTGCATACTTCTTCAGAGAATTCAATTGTCCAAATTCCTCAACTGAAGAAAATGGCTGACGGTAAGAAGCCACAGAAAGGAGGAAAGAGGCCTGAGGTCAATAGAGCATTTGAGATCTCTGATGAAATATATGCTGGGTACTGCACACCTACTGAGGAAACCAAGAATGAGTGCAAGGTGCGCATTCAGAAAATAGAAAGGAGATGGGCAAGAGAGTGGAGGGAGTACATGTATGCAACTCCAAAGTACATGAAGAAATTCACACTCAATCCTCCATGCCCAAGAGCTCCATTGGCACCTGACCAATTCGCTGATCCCACCAGCCTCAAGCGCGGTGAGGACTATCATGATGAATGGGCCAAGCGCCAAGCCAAGTTGGCTAAGCAAGCCACAGAAGTAGTGAGGAAATTCAATGAAGACTCTGCTGCTGCTGCCTTTGCTAAGGCCTTTGCTGTCAAGCCAAAGAAGGCTATGTCAAAGAAGCCTGCGCGCAAGCCAAGTGCTTCACCAACAATGCCCTCAAGGCCAAGTTCCTCAGCTGGCCCCTCACTGCTGAAGACTAAGGCCACTGCTGGACGAGGTCCTCACCCAAGTCCTCAGAAGAAACAAGTCGCTTTCCAAGTGCCGTCTGAAGAAGACGAAGCTGATGATGATGAACTTGCAGAAATCATCAGAGACAGGCAAGTCAGGGTCGCTAGAGCCAAGGGAACAAATATGCCACTGCTTTTGGATCCCAAGTTGATCCTCGACTACATTGATGTTTGGCACAAGGACCCCAACACTCCCATGCCTGACTTCAAGCTGACTCCTGGCCAAAGTCACATGCTGACCCACTTCATTCAAGAAGAAAAGTGGAAATTTGAGAAGGCCAGGCAGATCAAGAAAGCGCAGTACAAGAAAGAGCGCTATCTGAAGAAAAACGTTGTCTCTATGACAACTGAAGAACTTGTCACTATTTAGACTGAGATCAAGAAACTCAGTGATGACTTTGACGCATATCGCACTGATTGGCTTGGAGCCAAGGTTCGTTTTGTGAAACTTGTGGATAACTTCACTTCCAATATTGCAGCCCCAATGCAACAGGAAATTACTCAGGCTAAAGCATCTGCTCAGCCTACTGAAGAAAATGCCAGCACCACTGATGACAATCAGGCTGCTGAAGAAAATGTGAGTTCTAGGGCTGATGACTGCATTCCAGCCGCTGAAGAAATTGCCAGGGCACCCACTAGTGGTGCGCCTGAAGAAAATGAAGAACTCAGGGCAACTGCATCAGTTGTGCCTGAAGAAAATCAACCAGATTCCTCAGCTGCTCCTGCACCAACTTCAACTCCAATCCTTCCATCTGCATCAGATGTGAAGAAGACCAAGGCTGCAGAGCGTGCTGCAGTGAAGAAAAGGAAAGCATCAGCTGCTTCAGATTCTTCAGCTCCGAAGAAAATGAAGCGTATGACAAGTTCATTTGCAAATCCCATTGATGCTGTTCCCATCTCAACCAGGCCATCAAAGGACCTTGTTCCTTTTGATGAAGAATATGTGATCCCCAGCGAACCTGATGAAGAAACTCCTTCTGCTGCTTCGTTTGAGCCATTGGATGAAGAAATTGAAGTGGATGCGATCCCTTCAACACCTGTCATCTCCTCGCCCATGCCTCAGTTCACAGCTGAAGAGGCTGGCATTGAAGAAATGGAAGATGAAGATGTGGACGTTGGCTGCTCCACACCCGTAATCAGTGATGAATTCTGGGACAGTCAACATCCAAACTTTCCAATGTTCACACCGCTGCAGCAAATACCTCAGTTGCCTGCACCAACTGTTCAAATGGGCTCTGAAGAAACTCATCCCACTGCATCTGTCCATGAGAAAATTCCAGCCACTAGCGCTGAAGAAACTGCTGCTGCTGAACAACCAACGACACAGACTGCCACTAAGGAGGAACCAGAAATTCCTCAGCCTGAAGAACCTGCGATTGAGATTCCTGAGGTCGTGATGCAACTCACTGACACTCCTCTGCCGAAGCCAAAGGATCCATTCTCACGCAAGCAAAAGTTCAAGGCTGATGATTTCTTCGGCGAGCACGTATTCTTCGAAGATTACAACCCATATAACTCTGCTCGCATTAGGAAGAGGCGTTTCTGGACTGCTAGTCAAGCCAATTTCTATTCCTCAGTGATGTTCAACAAGGAGAAAATCTTCTACCATGAGCATATTCCTCACATGGATATGGAATCTCTGCCGTGCTTCGCACCAGTCCTCAGTGTTCTTCATGACGCTGGACTACTAAACTTTTGCTCTGACATCTGCGATTGGAATGAAGAACTGATTCTTCAATTCTATGCAACGCTGCACATCACCGGAGATCCTGAAGATGTGAATTCATGGGTGTTGGACTGGATGTCTAAAAACACTCACTACACTGCACCAGCCTCTGAATTGCTTCGTGCTCTACCACTCAGTCCTCCCCTTGAAGAAGCTCGCTGCATCTACAGTGAACCTGGGCTCACACATCATTACATGCAGGTGCTAATGAAACCTTTGAAGCCAGGTCAAGCACCAAGAACCAAATTCCTCGTGAAGGAATTGCTGTATGTGCCCAGAACTGTCTATTGTATTCTTGCGAGGACAATCAGTCCTATCAAAGGCCACGACTCATCTGATGAGGAAATTGTTGGCATCATGAAGAATCTGGTATTCAACATCGTTCATGGCATTCCTGTCAATTATCACGATTTCTTCATGAGGACTATGGAAAATATTTCACTGTCTCCGTTTGAGCTGAAGCCTTATGCACCTTGGATTATGAGATTCCTTAGGACAAGGTTTTCACTCAACTACAAAGCCGATTTCTAGAATCACCTCAGCTATTTTCCCCCAATTGAAGTCCTCAAGTAGACAAATCCCTTAGTTGATGGAAAGGGCAAGGCACTAGCTGTAATAGATGAAGGCATTTGCCCATTGGATGGTAAGTTTCGCAAAGCTGCATCTTATTCCACCAATGATGAATCTACCACACATGACTCTGCCAATGCACCCAAGTCCACTCCTCAAGCCACTGCTCCGCGCGTGATGACTGACCGTGAACTTCTTCTTAGTCTTCACCAGAAGGTGGATCGAAATCACAAATGGGTTAAGCGTCAGTTTGGTTCACTTCTTCACAACATGACTGCCACACACAATGCAGTGAAGAAAAACCATTACCACCTCCATCAAGTCTTCGGTCGCAGCTGGCAATCCTGTCACATCTGTATGGTGAAGACGATCTGAAGAAAATGGGTCTCAAAGAAGATTTTGACTGGTCTGCACCTCCACCGAAGAAATTCAAGAAGGTCAAGGTTCCTTCTCTGGTGGCCAGCTCATATTCTTCATCGCGCGACACTGATGAACATGAAGACTTGGACGACACTACGGCATGCCCTACTACAACAAATGACCCCAACAACGCTGGCGCTCCTTCATCAACTTGATATTCTTCAGGGGCGTTAGTCCTCATATTCGATCCTTTTGGTCATTTGATGACAAAGGGGGAGAATTTTGAGTTAGTCTTCAAGCGGGTCTTTCTATATGGGCTTTTTTTGTTAAGTTACAACTCTTGTTCTTCTAAGACTTTATTGGATCGAGTTGTAAACTTAAACCCGATGGTGCTCTGATACTCTTGATACGTTTTTCTGCATGCTTATTCCTCGTTAATATTATTGCACGCATGCTGAACGACATCAGTCACCATATTTCATCATGCATTTCAAATTCTTCATTGTTATATGTCAAATGCGTGTATGAATTACAAGATATAGGGGGACATCTCCATGATTCAACTCTTAAAGTATGCATTACTTCAAAAGAAAATTCCTCACTATGCACATCTTCAGGGGGAGTTCTTCTATATCTTGCAATCAAATTCCTCAATATCAGTAGTTACACTTCATATGTTTATCCTCGTTGAAAACTTAAACTATATTGTCATCAATCACCAAAAAGGGGGAGATTGTAAGTGCATCTAGTGCCCCTTAGTGATTTTGGTGTATTGAAGACTTATAGGTTAAGGGACTAATGCATTTGTGAGTGTACACAGGTTTATAAGTCTATGAGGAGTTTGATATTTACAAAGAAAGTCGACCCCTAAAAATGAAGTTCTTCGACTGAAGACTTTGGATCTCTGAAGACTTTCTGAAGACTTTGAAAGTGAAGAAATTGGTGTGACCATGAAGACTTGGTATTCATTTGAGGAACATGAAGCGTGAAGACTTTTGTTTTCGTAGTTTCATTTTCTCTTTCTTGAGTCATAGGAAACACCGTACTATTAAAGGGGGTCGAGGAAATACTAAGGAAAAATTTCCATGTGATTCTCAACTCAAAATCCTACACCTACCAATCCCTTTGAGTGAAGCCATTGGAAATCTCATACAGTTCAGCCAATTTCTTCAGTGACAGAGACGAAGTTCTTCTTGTCTCTAAGGAATTTGTCCTGACTGAGAAGTTAGGAATTCGCCAGTGCAGATTGCCTACACAGTGAGGAACATGATAGCCCTGAGGATTTTGCTACTCAAAATTCCGACCGTTGCTGTGCTATGCGCCAACTGTCCCAAAATATATATCCACCTAACGGTCATATCATTAAAGGGCATTTATGTCTTATCATGTCGGGCTGCTCCCTAGGCTATAAATAGCCGCCCCCTACAACCACTAGCTGATTGGCTGCTCCGAGAGAAACTGACACTTGTCATTTGAGAGCAACCCATCCTCCGAGGACTTTGAGCGAATATCATCAAGTGAGGAAAAACCGAAAAACCCAAAACCCAAACACCTACAAACCCCAAGTGATTGAGCATCACTGAAGAGGTTGATCCTGCGTGGATCCGACACTTGTTACCTTTGAAGACTGTGCTTCTTCCAGACGGTTAGGCGTCATGGTCTAGAGCATCCAAGAGGAATTGTGGATCGCCGAGTGACCAAGTTTGTGAAGGTTTGGAAGTCACCTGAAGACTTACCACGAGTGATTGGATGAGGTCTGTGTGACCTTAGTTCAAGGAGAATACGGTGAGGACTGGGTGTCCTGAGCTGCGTGTTCAGGACTGGGTGTCTGGGACTGTGTGTCCTCGAGTTTAAATATTCAGCCGCTCCAACCAGACGTACAACTGAGACAACAGTTGGAACTGGTCTACCAAATCATTATCTTCACCAAGCTTACTGGTTCCATTTCCTCAACTCTTCCATTTCCTCATAATTGAGTTGTGTACTTGTTCATATCTGTGTTTGAAGAATTTGACCGAAGACTTTCTCAATTTCCTCAGTTCAATTTCTTTAGTCTATTTGTCTTCATCCTGTGTTATCCTGTGCTTACGCTTCCTGTACTCTGTGCCTGTCTTTATTTCATCATGATGACTATGCTTGTATTCTGTTATGTTTACTGTTGAGTACTTATTCCACTGCTAGTAGTTCTTCTCTAAGGAATTTCCTTTGCGTCAAATTCCTCGGTGAAGAATTTCATAAAAATCGCCTATTCATCCCCTCTAGTCGATATAACGCACTCTCATAAGTCTTGGCCCGCACTTCTCTACTTTGGTACCTACGAGCCTGCTATTGATAATATGCGGAACGGGCTTTTGCGATGTCGCGCTCCTCCTCCAAGGTATCTAAGCTATCCTGCCGATCTAGCTCGGCTTCTCTCTCTTCGTACATACACACTCGAGGTGAGTCATGAATAATATCGCAGGGTAACACTGCTTCCGCACGGTACACCATGAAGAAGGGTGTATATCCGGTAGTGCGGTTGGGCGTGGTCTGCAGCCCCCAGAGTACGGAGTCAAGTTCCTCCACCCAATGCTTGTCCGATTCCTTCAAAGACCGCACTAGTCTGGGTTTGACGCCGCTCATAATAATACCATTAGCCCGTTCGACTTGACCTTTTGTCCGCGGGTGATAGACAGAGGCGTAATCGAGCTTAATGCCTAGATTAGCACACTAGGTTTTCACCTCATCGGCTGTAAAGTTGGAGCCATTATCATTGATTATACTGTGCGGGACACCGTAATGGTGTAACACGTCGGATATGAAATCTATTACTGGCCCCGCTTCGGCCGTTTTGACTGGTTTGGCCTCTATCCACTTAGTGAATTTATCCACCATGACCAGCAGATACTTTCTCTTATGACTTCCTCCTTTAAGGGGTCCGACCATATCGAGCTCCCAGACCGCAAAAGGCCAAGTGATGGGGATTGTTTGTAAGGCAGTGGGGGGCATATGGCTTTGGTTGGGAAAGAGTTGGCATCCGCCGCAATGTTGGACAAGGTCTTGTGCATCTGCTCGGGCCGTCGGCCAATAAAACCCTGTACGGAAGGCCTTGCTAACAAGGGCCCGAGCTGCGGCGTGGTGACCGCCGAGTCCGCCATGAATTTCAGCCAAGAGCTGCTGCCCTTCTTCCGCGGATATACATCGTTGAAGGACTCCGGTGGCGCTTTTCTTATAGAGCTCTCCATCATGAACCTTGTAGGCTTTTGAACGCCGGATAATGCAGCGGGCCTCATTCTGGTTCTCAGGAAGTTCCTTCTTGTTAAGGTAGGCCAGGAAGGGTTTGGTCCATGGGGCAATGACTGCCATGATGAGATGCGCCGACGGTGTTATTTCAGTGGCTGAGCCCCCAACAACGTCGGTGTTTCCGGGATCTGGGGTTATGTTTGGATCCGCAGTAGTATTGCTGTTTTCCCCTGCCACACCACGGATGGCTTAAAAAGCCTTTCCAGGAAGATATTAGGTGGGACAGGGCCGCGCTTAGCGCCGATACGAGCAAGAACATCCACCGCTTGATTACTTTCTCGAGCCACATGATGGAACTCGAGCCCCTCGAACTGGGCCGACATTTTTATGCCTGCGTTATGATACATTGCCATCTTTGGATCTTTGTCAAAGTCTTCATTTATTTGAGATATTGCCAGGTTTGAGTCCCCACGCACCTCTAGGCGCTGTATGCCCATGGAGACAGCCATCCGAAGACTATGTAATAAGGCCTCATATTCGGATGCGTTATTGGAGTCTGTGTATAGTATTTGGAGGACGTACTGAACGATGTCTCTAGTAGGGGACATTAAAATGACGCCCGCTCCTAACCCTGCCAGCATTTTGGAGCCGTCGAAATACATGACCCAATTGGAGTATGTGCCGTACTCTTTAGGGAGTTCGGCCTCTGTCCATTCGGCGACGATGTCGGCCAGTACTTGGGATTTGATAGCTCGATGTGGTTTATATGTAATGCCGAATGGGAGGAGCTCGATGGCCCATTTGGCAATCCGGCCCGTAGCATCGCGGTTGTTTATAATGTCATTGAGTGGTACTTTGGAGGCCTCCGTGATCGAACACTCTTGAAAGTAGTGACGGAGCTTTCGGGATGCCATGAAGACCGCATATGCTATCTTTTGATAATGAGGGTACCGGGATTTTCATGGTGTAAAGACAGTAGATACGTAGTATCCTGGCTTCTGAAGCGGGAATTTATGCTCGTCCTGTTCTCGTTCAACGATGAGTAAGAAAAGAGTCTTGATGACCCACAAGTATAGGGGATCTATCGTAGTCCTTTCGATAAGTAAGAGTGTCGAACCCAATGAGGAGCAGAAGGAAATGATAAGCAGTTTCCAGCAAGCTATTCTCTACAAGTACTGAAATAAGTGGTAACAGATAGTTTTGTGATAGGATAATTTGTAACGAGCAACAAGTAACAAAAGTAAATAAAGTGCAGCAAGGTGGCCCAATCCTTTTTGTAGCAAAGGACAAGCCTAGACAAACTCTTATATAGAGAAAAGCGCTCCCGAGGACACATGGGAATATCGTCAAGCTAGTTTTCATCATGTTCATATGATTCGTGTTCGGTACTTTGATAATTTGGTATGTGGGTGGACCGGTGCTTGGGTACTATCCTTACTTTGACAAGCATCCCACTTATTATTAACCTCTGTTGCAAGCAGCCACAACTACAACAAAAGTATTAAGGTAAACCTAACCATAGCATGAAACATATGTATCCAAATCAGCCCCTTACGAAGCAACGCATAAACTAGGGTTTAAGCTTCTGTCACTCTAGCAACCCATCATCTACTTATTACTTCCCAATGCCTTCCTCTAGGCCCAAATAATGGTGAAGTGTCATGTAGTCGACGTTCACATAACACCACTAGAGGAGAGACAACATACATCTCATCAAAATATCAAACGAATACCAAATTCACATGACTACTAATAGCAAGACTTCTCCTATGTCCTCAGGAACAAACATAACTACTCACAAAGCATATTCATGTTCATAATCAGAGGGGTATTAATATGCATATATGATCTGAACATATGATATTCCACCAAATAAACCAACTAGCATCAACTACAAGGAGTAATTAACACTACTAGCAACCTACTAGTACCAATCCTGGACTTGGAGACAAGAATTGGATACAAGAGATGAACTAGGGTTTTGAGAGGAGATGGTGCTGATGAAGATGTTGATGGAGATTGCCCTCTCCCGATGAGAGGAGCGTTGGTGATGACGATGGCGATGATTTCCCCCTCCCAGATGGAAGTTTCCCCGGCAGAACAGCTCTGTTGGAGCCCTAGATTGGATCCGCCAAGGTTCCGCCTCGTGGCGGCGAAGTTTCATCCGAGGAGATGGCTTATTATTTTTTCCTCATCGAAAGACTCCATATAGCAGAAGATGGCCATCGGAGGGCCACCAGGGGGCCCACGAGGTAGGGGGCGCGCCCAGGGGGTAGGGCGTGCCCCCACCCTTGTGGGCAGGGTGTGGCCCCCCTGGTGAACTTCTTGTGCTCAGTATTTTTTATATATTTTAAAAACGTCTTCCGTGAAGTTTCGGGACTTATGGAGCTGTGCAGAATAGGTCTCTAATATTTTCTCCTTTTCCAGCCCAGAATCCCAGCTGCCGGCATTCTCCCTCTTTATGTAAACCTTGTAAAATAAGGGAGAATAGGCATAAGTATTGTGACATAATGTGTAATAACATCCCATAATGCATTAAATATCGATATAAAAGCATGATGCAAAATGGACGTATCAACTCCCCCAAGCTTAGACCTCGCTTGTCCTCAAGCGAAAGCCGAAATCGAAAAATAGCTCCACATGTTTGGAGATAGAGATGTCGATAAAAGTAAAATACGGACATGAGGGCATGATGATCATTCTTAGAACAACAACTTACATAATTTTTGTCATATGATTTCTTATGCTAGTGTAATAATTCAATCACAATTTCAAGTATGGATCGTAAACTTCATTGAAAACTAACAAACTATAATCTCAGTCATTGGAGCAATTGCTATTTATCATAACATAGGAAAGATTCAATATATAAGAGCCTTTCAGCAAGTCCACATACTCAACTATCATATAGTCCTTCACAATTGCTGACACTCACGCAATACTTATGGGTATGGAGTTTTAATTGGACACAGAGAAAGATAGGGGCTTATAGTTTTGCCTCCCAACATTTTACCTCAAGGGTAATGTCAACAACAATAGTTCATGAAAACTCACATCCAATTAGCCATATATACCAGGATCTTTCAACATACTGGCTTGCCAAAGGATAAAATGTAAAAAGGAAGGGTGAAGATCACCATGACTCTTATGCAAGGTAGGAGATAAAAGTAAAAGATAGGCCCTTCACAGAGGGAAGCAAAGGTTGTCATGCGCTTTTATGGTTGGATGCACAAAATCTTAATGTGAAAGAACGTCACTTTATATTGCCACTTGTGATATGGACCTTTATTATGCAGTCTGTCGCTTTTATTTCTTCCATATCACACGATCGTATAAAGCTTATTTTCTCCCACACTAATAAGTCATACATATTTAGAGAGCAATTTTTATTGCTTGCACCGATGACAACTTACTTGGAGGATCTTACTCAATCCATAAGTAGCTATGGTGGACTCTCATGGCAAAAACGGGTTTAGGGATATTTGGAAGCACACGTAGTATCTCTACTTGGTGCGATGAATTTGGCTAGCATGAGGGGGGAAGGCAAGCTCAACCATGTTGAATGATCCATGACAATATAATTTATCTCGGATGTAAGAAAACATAACCCATTATGTTGTCTTCCTTGTCCAACGTCAACTATTTAGCATGTCATATTTTAATGAGTGCTCACAATCATAAAAGATGTCCAAGATAGTATATTTATATGTGAAGACCTCTCTTTCTTTATTACTTCCTATTAATTGCAACGATGACCAAAACTATGTTTGTCAACTCTCAACAACTTTTATTCATCATACTTTTTCTATGTGAGCTCATTACTCTCCATAAGATCCATATGATCTCTTCGTTTCCTTTTTTATTCTTTCTTTTTTCCTTTATTCACTTAGGATCATGACAAAATAATCAAGCCTTTGACTCAACACTAATCTTTATTATATATAGCTCACGGACTCGATTACTTTGAGGGATCATAAAGCAAAACTCAAAACTAGATCATGCAATAAACTTTATTCTACTAGATCAATATATTACCAAAATGATCGAACTAAGAAAAACGGTAAAGATAAAAGTGATGGTGATACGATACTGGGGCACTCCCCCAAGCTTGGCAGTTGCCAAGGGGAGTGCCCATACCCATGTGATTATGTCTCTCTTTTCGAGGATGGTGATGTGATATTCTTGGGGATGATGCCCCTCAGGATATGATTCTCCTCCTCGAGCTTATTAACTTGCTGCTTGAGGTCCATTATTTCCTTTTGGAGTTTTCCTGTAACAGCCAAAGCTCCCTGCACCCAAGGGTGCTGCATAGCTGCGGGAGAACCTGTGACACTCTTTTTCATATTCTCATAAGAAAGAAATCTAACATTGGAAGGGATAACCGAGTTTGGAATAGTCGAGCTCTATAATTCTCCCATTGTGAATCCAGCTCAGAAGCGGGAAGTGACTTCTTGATCCTCTTCCATGGCATCTATCCTCTTCAAATCAGCCTCCATCTCTTCCTCCGTTGCTGGCCCAAATGGGTCAACATTGTTGTTTGTCATTGATCTCGGTGCCGGATGGGACACCCGGCTCTCCCCGACTGACTCTTGCGAAGACATCTTGCTCTAATCTGCAGCAACATCTCAAAACACAAACAGAGGATAATTGCATGATACGAGAGTCAAAACCCCCATGAGATTATATAATGAATTTTTACCGATCAAAATACATGTAGTGTAAGAAAACGGGGTCCGGAGAGCGCACGAGGTGCCCACGAGGTAGGGGGCGCGCCCAGTAGGGTAGGGCGCGCCCTCCACCCTCGTGTCCTTCCTGGACTGCTTCTTATTTTTCTATTTTTCTAAATATTCCAAAACGGAGAAATATTGCCTTAAAAACTGTTTTGGAGTCGGTTTACTTACAATACCACATACCTATTCCTTTTCGGAGTCTAAAACGTTCCGGAAAGTGTCCCTTATGTATTCCTTTGGGGTTACAGTTTCAATAACATTGGTTTCAACATTTATGGGATTACTTGAGATATAATGTTTGATTCTTTGACCGTTCACCACCTTCGGATTTGTGCCTTCGAAGTTGTTGATTTTTATGGCACTGGAACGATACACCTCCTCGATAACGTAAGGACCTTCCCATTTAGAGAGAAGTTTTCCTGCAAAAAATCTTAAATGAGAGTTGTATAGCAATACATAATCACCTACATTAAACTCACGCTTTTGTATCCTTTTATCATGCCATCTTTTAACTTTTTCTTTAAACAACTTGGCATTTTCGTAGGCTTGGGTTCTCCATCATCGAGTGAGCTAATATCAAATAACCTCTTCTCACCGGCAAGTTTAAAATCATAATTGAGCTCTTTAATAGCCCAATATGCCTTGTATTCTAGTTCGAGAGGTAAGTGACATGCATTTCCGTACACCATTTTATACGGAGACATACCCATAGGATTTTTATAGGCAGTCCTATAGGCCCATAATGCATCATCAAGTTTCTTGGACCAATTCTTTCTACACCTATTGAAAGTCTTTTGCAAAATTAATTTGAGTTCTCTATTACTCAATTCTACTTAACCACTAGACTGTGGGTGATAAGGAGATGCAATTCTATGATTAACATCATATTTAGCAAGCATTTTACAGAAAGCACCATGAATAAAATGTGAACCACCATCAGTCATTAAATATCTAGGGACTCCAAATCTTGGAAAAATAACTTCTTTAAGCATTTTAATAGAAGTCTTATGATCAGCCCTACTAGTTGGAATAGCTTCTACCCACTTAGTAACGTAATCAATAGCAACTAAAATATGTGTATATCCATTAGAGGCAGGAAAAGGTCCCATATAGTCAAAGCCCCAAACATCAAATGGTTCAATAACAAGTGAATAGTTCATAGGCATTTATTGACGTCTACTAATATTACCAATTCTTTGACATTCATCACAAGATAAGACAAACTTACGGGCATCCTTGAAGAGAGTAGGCCAATAAAAACCAGATTGCAATACCTTATGTGCAGTTCTATCTCCAGCATGGTGTCCTCCATAAGCTTCGGAGTGACACTTGCGTAGGATCTGTTCCTGTTCATGCTCAGGCACACAACGTCTAATAACACCATCTACCCCTTCTTTATAAAGATGTGGGTCATCCTAAAAGTAATGCCTCAAATCATAGAAGAACTTTTTCTTTTGCTGGTATGTGAAACCAGGTGGTATGAATTTGGGAACCATGTAATTAGCATAATCAACATACCATGGAGCAGTATGAGAAGCATTTATGACATTTGATTGCTCATCAGGAAAGCTATCATCAATAGGTAGTGGGTCATCAAGCACATTTTCTAACCTAGACAAGTTGTCTGCAACTGGGTTCTCAGCTCCCTTTCTATCAACAATATGTAAGTCAAATTCTTGTAGCAAGAGAACCCATCTAATAAGTCTAGGTTTAGCATCTTTCCTTTCCATAAGATATTTAATAGCAGCATGATCAGTGTGAATAGTTACTTTAGAATCAACAATATAAGGTCTGAACTTATCACAAGCAAATACAACTGCTAATAATTCTTTTTCAATAGTAGCATAATTTCTTTGAGCATTGTCTAGGGTTTTACTACCATATTGAATAACATTTAATTTCTTATCAACTCTTTGCCCTAGAACAACACCTACAACATAATCACTAGCATCACACATAATTTCAAAGGGTAAATTCCAATCAGGTGCTTGAACAATAGGTGCAGAGATCAATGCTTTCTTAAGTATTTCAAATGCTTCTACACAATCATCATCAAAGACAAATGGTATATCTTTTTGTAATAAATTAGTCAGAGGCCGAGAAATTTTTGAGAAGTCCTTAATGAACCTCCTATAGAATCTGGCGTGACCAAGGAAACTTCTTATACCTTTGATGTCCTTGGGGCAGGTCATCTTTTCAATAGCATCAATCTTGGCTTTATCAATTTCAATACCTCTTTCAGAAACTTTATGCCCCAAGACAATACCTTCATTAACCATAAAGTGGCACTTTTCCCAATTCAAGACAAGATTAGTTCCTTCACATCTCTGTAAAACTCGGTCAAGGTTGCTTAAGCAATTATCAAAAGAAGATCCATAGACGGAGAAATCATCCATGAAAACCTCACAAATCTTTTCACAAAAGTCAGAGAATATAGCCATCATGCGTCTTTGAAAGGTAGCAGGTGCATTACGTAAACCAAAAGGCATACGTCTATAAGCAAAAGTACCAAAAGGGAAAGTAAAAGTAGTCTTTGATTGATCCTTGGCTGACACAGGTATTTGAGAGAAACCAGAATAACCATCTAGAAAGCAAAAATGTGTATGTTTGGATAATATTTCTAGCATTTGATCGATAAAAGGTAAGGGGTAATGATCCTTTTTAGTGGCCTTATTTAATTTGCGGAAATCAGTTATCATCCTATAACCTATAATAATTCTTTGAGGAATCAATTCATCTTTATCATTAGGAACGACAATAATACCTCCCTTCTTAGGGACACAATGGACAGGACATACCCACTGACTATCAGCAACGGGATAGATTATACCTGCCTCAAGGAGCTTTAGTATTTCCTTTCTTACCACTTCTTTCATTTTAGGATTCAGCCGTCGTTGATGATCACGAACTGGTTTAGCATCTTCTTCCAAATTTATTTTATGTTGACATAGAGTGGGACTAATGCCCTTAAGATCATCAAGAGTATACCCAATAGCAGCACGGTGCTTCTTCAAAGTTTTCAATAATCTCTCTTCCTCATGCTCTAAAAGGTTAGCACTAATAATAACATGATATATCTTTTTCTCATCAAGATAAGCATATTTAAGAGTATCAGATAACGGTTTAAGCTCAAACACGGGATCACCCTTGGGTGGAGGAGGATCCCCTAGGATTTCAACAGGCAAATTGTGTTTCAGAATAGGTTCCTGTTTAAAGAATACTTCATCTATTTCCCTTCTTTCATTCATAAACATATCATTTTCATGGTCTAGCAAATATTGTTCTAAAGGATCAGTAGGAGGTACCGCAATAGAAATAAGACCAACAATTTCATCCTTACTAGGTAATTCTTCTTCACGGTGTTGTCTACTAAATTTAGAGAAATTAAATTCATGAGACATATCATCTAAACCGATAGTAACAACATCCTTTTGGTAATCTATCTTAGCATTAACAGTGTCCAAGCAGAGTCTACCAAATATAATGGGACAAAAGCTATCTTGTGGGGAACCAAGAACAAGAAAATCAGCAGGATATTTAGTTTTCCCACACAAGACTTCAACATCTCTAACAATTCCCATTGGTGAAATAATATCTCTATTGGCAAGTTTAATTGTGACATCAATATCTTCTATCTCAGCAGGTGCAATATCATGCATAATTTCTTTGTATAAGTCGTAAGGTGTTGCACTAGCACTAGCACCCATATCACATAAGCCATGATAACAATGATCTCCTATTTTAACAGAAATAACAGGCATGCCTACCACAGGTCTGTTTTTATCTTTTGCACAGGGTTTAGCAATTCTAGCAGTCTCATCAAGGAAATGAATAACGTGCCCATCAATATTATTAGGCAAGAGATCTTTAACAATAGCAATATCAGGTTCAATTTTAATTTGCTCAGGAGGTGTATAAGTTTTAATATTGCTTTTACGAACCATAGTTGAAGCTTTAGCATGATCCTTTATCCTAACAGGAAAAGGTGGTCTCTCAATATAAGCGGTAGGAACAATAGGATCATTATAAGTGATAGTCTTTTCTTCAAATTTAATCGGTGCAACTACTTTTACTTCTATGGGAGGATGATATTTAAACCACTTCTCCCTAGGGAGATCAACATGAGTAGCAAAAGATTCACAGAAAGAAGCTACTATTTCAGAGTCAAGTCCATATTTAGTTCTAAATTTACGGAAAACATCGGTATCCATAAAAGATTTAACACAATCAAACCTAGGTGTCATACCTGACTCCTTACCTTTGTCGAGGTCCCAATCTTCAGAGTTGCATTTAATTCTTTCCAATAAATCCCATTTGAATTCAATAGTCTTCCTCATAAAAGAGCCAGCACAAGAAGTATCGAGCATGGTGCGATTGTTATCAGAAAGCCGAGCATATAAATTTTGAATAATCATCTCTCTTGAGAGCTCATGATTGGGGCATGAATATAACATTGATTTAAGCCTCCCCCAAGCTTGAGCGATGCTTTCTCCTTCGCGAGGCCAAAAATTATATATATAATTGTGATCACGATGAACAAGATGCATAGGATAAAACTTCTGATGAAATTCCAATTTCAATCGTTTGTAGTTCCATGACCCCGTATCATCACATACCCTATACCATGTCAATGAATCTTCCTTCAAAGATAAAGGGAAGACCTTCTTCTTAACAACATCTCCGGGTACACCTGCAAGCAAAAATAATCCACAAACTTCATCCACATATATTAGGTGCTCATCAGGATGTAATGTTCCATCTCCTGCAAAAGGATTAGCTAGCGGTTTTTCTATCATACCCGAAGGAATTTCAAAGCAGGCATTTTCATTTTCAGTAGGTTCAGTATGTTGAGGAGCAACTCTTTGCTCTACTGGTCGGGGTGAAGATACCTCGAACAAGCCCCTCAGAGGATTACTTTCCATAGTAACAAGTGACAGTAAATTTCAGCACACTATATAAAATTTTCCTTACCAAAGGTGCTTCACTCCCCGGCAACGGCGCCAGAAAAGAGTCTTGATGACCCACAAATATACGGGATCTATCATAGTCCTTTCGATAAGTAAGAGTGTCGAACCCAACGAGGAGTAGAAGGAAATGATAAGCAGTTTCCAGCAAGGTATTCTCTGCAAGTACTGAAATAAGTGGTAACAGATAGTTTTGTGATAGGATAATTTGTAACGAGCAACAAGTAACAAAAGTAAATAAAGTGCAGCAAGGTGGCCCCATCCTTTTTGTAGCAAAGGACAAGCCTGGACAAACTCTTATATAGAGAAAATCGCTCCCGAACACATGGGAATATCGTCAAGCTAGTTTTCATCACGTTCATATGATTCATGTTTGGTACTTTGATAATTTGGTATGTGGGTGGACCGGTGCTTGGGTACTGTCCTTACTTGGACAAGCATCCCACTTATCATTAACCTCTATTGCAAGCATCCGCAACTACAACAAAAGTATTAAGGTAAACCTAACCATAGCATGAAACATATGGATCCAGCCCCTTACGAAGCAACGCATAAACTAGGGTTTAAGCTTCTGTCACTCTAGCAACCCATCATCTACTTATTACTTCCCAATGCCTTCCTCTAGGACCAAATAATGGTGAAGTGTCATGTAGTCGACGTTCACATAACACCACTAGAGGAGAGACAACATACATCTCATCAAAATATCAAACGAATACCAAATTCACATGACTACTAATAGCAAGACTTCTCCCATGTCCCCAGGAACAAACGTAACTACTCACAAAGCATATTCATGTTCATAATCAGAGGGGTATCAATATGCATATAGGATCTGAACATATGATCTTCCACCAAATAAACCAGCTAGCATAAACTACAAGGAGTAATTAACACTACTAGCAACCTACTAGTACCAATCCCGGACTTGGAGACCAGATTTGGATACAAGAGATGAATTAGGGTTTTGAGAGGAGATGGTGCTGATGAAGATGTTGATGGAGATTACCCTCTCCCGATGAGAGGAGCGTTGGTGATGGCGATGGCGATGATTTCCCCCTCCCGGAGGGAAGTTTCCCCGGCAGAACAGCTCTGCTGGAGCCCTAGATTGGATCCGCCAAGGTTCTGCCTCGTGGCGGCGGAGTTTCGTCCGAGGAGATGGCTTATGATTTTTTTCCTCGTCGAAAGACTCCATATAGCAGAAGATGGCCTTCGGAGGGCCACCAGGGGGCCCACAAGGTAGGGGGGCGCGCCCATGGGGGTAGGGCGCGCCCCCACCCTCGTGGGTAGGGTGTGGCCCCCCTGGTGAACTTCTTGTGCTCAGTAGTTTTTATATATTCTCAAAACGTCTTCCGTGAAGTTTCAGCACTTTTGGAGCTGTGCATAATAGGTCTCTAATATTTGCTCCTTTTCCAGCCCAGAATCCTAGCTGCCGGCATTCTTCCTCTTTATGTAAACCTTGTAAAATAAGAGAAAATATGCATAAGTATTGTGACATAATGTGTAATAACAGCCCATATTGCAATAAATATCGATATAAAAGCATGATGCAAAATGGACGTATCAGAGTACGGCGCTCACCACCTGATGTGTTGCCGATATGTATAATAACATCGGTTCACCAACGTTTGGTGCGGCCAGGATTGGATTGCTCACTAGAAGGGCTCTTATTTTCTCCAGTCCGGCTGTTGCCTCGTCCGTCCACTCGAAGTGGTCGATTCGCCGTAGAAGGCGATAGAGTGGCAGTGCCTTTTCTCCCAATCTGGAGATAAAGCGGCTTAGAGCTGCTACGCAACCCGCGAGCTTTTGAACTTGTTTAAGGTCTATTGGCTGAGGCAATTGTGACAAAGCTCAGATTTTGGCTGGGTTTGCTTCAATTCCTCTATTGGAAACGATGAAGCCCATCAGCTTTCCAGCAAGGACGCCGAAAACGCATTTTTCCGGATTGAGCTTAATGTCATACACGCGGAGGTTGTCGAATGTGAGACGTAAATCATCTATTAGTGTTTCGACATGCCTAGTTTTGATGACGACGACGTCCACATAAGCTTCAACTGTTTTGCTGATCTGTTTCTCCAAGCATGTTTGAATCATGCGTTGGTATGTGGCGCCATCGTTCTTGATCCCGAAGGGCATGGTGTTGAAGCAGAATGGCCCATATGGGGTGATGAATGCTGTTGCAGCTTGGTCGGATTCCTTCATTTTGATTTGATGGTATCCGGAATATGCGTCAAGAAAACATAGTGAGTCGTTTCCTGCGGTGGCATCAATGATTTGATCGATGCGGGGGAGGGGGAAGGGATCCTTGGGGCATGCCTTGTTGAGGTCTTTGAAATCGATGCACAGGCGCCAGGATTTGTCCTTCTTTGGTACCATCACCAAGTTTGCTAGCCAGTCCAAATGTTTTATTTCTCTAATAAATCTGACCTCGATTAACTTGGCTAGCTCTTCCCCCATAGCTTGGGTTTGGGTTCAGAAAAGCGCCGCAGTGTTTGCTTGACCGGCTTGTGTCCCTTCAATATATTGAGGCTATGTTCGGCCAACTCGCATGGGATTCCTGGCATATTGGAAGGGTGCCAGGCGAATATATCCCAATTCTCGCGTAGGAACTCTCGCAGAGCGGCGTCAACCGTCGGGTCTAGTTGTGCTCCGAGGGATGATGTCTTCTTGGGGTCCGTTGGATGGACTTGGAATTTGACTATTTCTTCTGCCGGTTTGAATGAGGTGGATTTGGGTCGTTTGTCTAGGACCACATCATCTTTGTCCACCATGGAGCGCAGCGTGGTTAACTATTCGGCCGCGAGGGCTTCAGATAATGCCTCAAGGGCCAGGGACGCAGTTTTATTCTCGGTGCGGAGTGTTATATCTGAATCACTAACTAGAGTGATTATACCGTTGGGCCCGGGCATCTTAAGCTTCATGTACCCGTAATGGGGTATTTCTTGAAAGTGCCTAAATGCATCTCACCCTAAGAGAGCGTGATATCCGCTATTGAAGGGGCCGCCTGGAAGGTTACCTCTTCGGACCGATAGTTCTCCGGTTTGCCGAATACCACGTCAAATGTGATTTTTCCCGCACACCATGCCTCCCGACTGGGAATGATTCCTCGGAAGGTCGTGCAAGCGAGTTGGATGCACACCCACTTAGTTCCTTTTGTTGAGCTTTCATATACTTATAGCTCTGGTGCATCTGTTGCATGGCAATCCCTACTCACTCACATTGATATCTATTGATGGGCATCTCCATAGCCCGTTGATATGCCTAGTTGATGTGAGACTATCTTTCCCCTTTTTTGTCTCCTCCACAACCACCATTCTATTCCACCTAAAGTGCTATGTCCATGGCTCACACTCATGTATTGCGTGAAGATTGAAAAAGTTTGAGAACACCAAAAGTATGAAACAATTGCTTGGCTTGTCATCGGGGTTGCGCATGATTTAAATACTTTGTGTGGTGAAGATAGGGCATAGCGAGACTATATGATTTTGTCGGGATAACTTTCTTTGGCCATGTTATTTTGAAGAGACACAATTTCTTAGTTAGTATGCTTGAAGTATTATTATTTCTATGTCAATATTGAACTTTTGTCTTGAATCTTTCGGATCTGAATATTCATACCACAATTAAGAAGAATTACATTGAAATTATGCCAAGTAGCATTCCACATCAAAAATTCTGTTTTTATCATTTACCTACTCGAGGACGAGCAGGAATTAAGCTTGGGGTTGCTTGATACGTCTCCAACGTATCTATAATTTTTTATTGTTTCATGCTATATTATATTCTGTTTTGGACATTATTGGGCTTTATTATCACTTTTATACTATTTTTGGGACTAACCTATTAACCGGAGGCCTAGCCCAGAATTGTTGTTTTTTTGCCTATTTTAGGGTTTCCCCGAAAAAGAATATCAAACGGAGTCCAAACGGAATGAAACCTTCGGGAATGTGATTTTCGGAACGAACATGATCCAGAGGACTTGGACCCTACATCAAGCAATCAATGAGTAAGGCACGACGTAGGGGGGCCCGCCTACCCCCCCAGGCGTGCCCTCCACCCTCATGGGCCCCCTGTTGCTCCACCGACGTACTCCTTCCTCCTATATATACCTATGTACCCCCAAACTACCAGATACGGAGCAAAAACCCTAATTCCACCGCCGTAACTTTCTGTATCCACGAGATCCAATCCTGGGGCCTTTTCAGAAGCTCTGCCGGAGGGGGCATCGATCACGGAGGGCTTCTACATCAACACCATAGCCCCTCCGATGAAGTGTGAGTAGTTTACTTCAGAACTACGGGTCCATAGTTATTAGCTAGATGGCTTCTTCTCTCTTTTTGGATCTCAATACAAAGTTCTCCCGCTCTCTTGTGGAGATCTATTCGATGTAATCTTATTTTGTGGTGTGTTTGTTGAGACCGATGAATTGTGGGTTTATGATCAAGTTTATCTATGAACAATATTTGAATATTCTCTGAATTCTTTTATGTATGATTGGTTATCTTTGCAAGTCTCTTCGAATTATCAGTTTGGTCTGGCCTACTAGATTGATCTTTCTTGCAATGGGAGAAGTGCTTATCTTTGGGTTCAATCTTGCGGTGTCCTTTCCCAGTGACAGCAGGGGCAGCAAGGCACGTATTGTATTGTCGCCATCGAGGATAACAAGATGGGGTTTATATCATATTGCATGAGTTTATCCCTCTACATCATGTCATCTTGCTTAAAGCGTTACTCTGTTCTCTTGAACTTAATACTCTAGATGCATGCTGGATAGCGGTCGATGTGTGGAGTAATAATAGTAGATGCAGGCAGGAGTCGGTCTACTTGTCTCGGACGTGATGCCTATATACATGATCATACCTAGATATTCTCATAACTATGCTCAACTCTGTCAATTTCTCAACAGTAATTTGTTCACCCACCGTAAATACTTATGCTCTTGAGAGAAGCCACTAGTGAAACCTATGGCCCTCGGGTCTATCTTCCATCATATTAATCTTCCAATACTTACTTATTTCCTTTACCATTTATTTTACTTTGCATCTTTTATTTCTCATTATCATAAAAATACCAAAAATATTATCCTATCATATCTATTAGATCTCGCTCTCGTAAGTGACAGTGTAGGGATTGACAACCCCTTATCGCCTTGGTCCTCAAAAACTGAGGGAAATACTTACGCTAATTTGTTGCATCACCCTTTCCTCTTCAAGGGAAAACCAAGGCAGTGCTCAAGAGGTAGCAGTATGCGGAGGCGATTAATGGCGTTGAGGAGTCCTTCATTCGTGGAATTGTTGCGGAATGCTGATATTGCGTCCTCGTCGCGGCAATCTTTGACCTTGTCCTTGACAAGGAGGAATCTGGCCCAAAAGTGGTGGACCGTTTCCTAGGGCTGCTCTTGGATGCTCGTGAGAGCGCTTATGTCTGGGTGGGTGGGTGGAGTTGGATCTGAACCCTGATCCGATCGATGATCCGGGGTCTGAGGTTTTTTCGGACTGAACAGTCAGGGCTCCGAAGTATCTTCTGATTTTTGAAGCCTGCCGTCCGACTCTAAGTTCAGAGGACGAGGCATGTATTTCTGCCGATAGGTGTCCGGCCTCTCGGGGCCGGAGATCCGAACGTAATTCGTCCTCAGTATAGAGGAAGGGTTATCTTGCTCCTTGACTACCGCTATCTGGTGGGTGATCGGTGGAGAACTAATCTCTCTTTGGTCGGGTTTAAGCCCATTCCGATCGTAGTCTGTAGCGACTCCCAAGGTGGCGATGTGATCTAAGAGTTCGTTCAAAGATGATAACTCCGTCGGATCCATCCATTTGGCGTATCCAGAATCAACGCAGATACGTTTTTTGATGACTAGGGAGGTCATCCTCATCGGCTCAGAGGCCGAGTGGGCGATCATGGTAAAACCGCCCAGCCGGAGGGTTTGGCCCGAGGCCATAGCTCCTCCGGAGGTGATATTTTCCTTGACGATAAGTCGAGCCATCAACCTCTGCGACGACAGCACAGTGGAACTCTCAATGAAAGCAGCAATGTCGGTGTCAAAACCGGTGTATCTCGGGTAGGGGGTCCCGAACTGTGCGTCTAAGGTTGATGGTAACAGGAGACAGGGAACACGATGTTTACCCAGGTTCGGGCCCTCTCTATGGAGGTAATACCCTACTTCCTGCTTGATTGATATTGATGAATATGAGTATTACAAGAGTTGATCTACCACGGGACCGTAATGGCTAAACCCTAGAAGTCTAGCCTGTATGACTAAGGTGTTGAGTATATCCTTTCCGGACTACACCCTCCGGTTTATATAGGCACCGGGGGATCTAGGGTTACATAGAGTCGGTTACATAAGATGTAATCTTCATAGTTGTTCGCAAAGCTTGCCTTGCACACCAAGGAGAGTCTTATCCATACACGGGTGTAGTCTTCGGTCTTCGTATCTTCACAGCCCATCAGTCCGGCCCATAGATAACAGGCCGGACGCCAGAGGACCCCTTAGTCCGGGACTCCCTCAGCCGGTCTTTGGCTAGATCCGATCGGATTTGGTGTCGGGCCACAATATGCGTCAAACTCTTTACTGGATGTATGTGGACCGTGGCGATGAGGTGCTAGCCTTCATGCGTGCGATTCCTGACTAGTGGCGCTACGGTCCATGGTTTGGTGGCGGTGATCAAGATTCGATCAGTCGTATGGTGGTGACTACAAACTGTACTACGACAACTACATATGTCTCCACAGCGATAATGACCATTGAAAGGTCTTTGGGAGGGTTCATCTCTCCTGGTCTAACGGTTGACTTCGGCAGTGAGATACCAATTATGGACGTCAGCTTGACACAGAGGGATGGTTGTACCTATCTTTTAAATGAGAAATTTCTTTTGGAATATGCATGATTTCAGCACTAGGGGGCACCGCAACCAACTCAGACATTATGTGCATCGTGAGCGTATCGACATTATTTGTTTTCAGGAAACTATTAAGCAGTCATTTTTTCCAATGGAACTGAATTCCATTGTTCGTTTCTCTTCTTTCACCTGGGTCTGGACCTGGGTGACAGGCCACTCCGGGGGGCTTCTCACTGGTCTCAATGATGATATTTTGAAGTATTTGCATCCTCAACTGAGCGTTTCTTTGTGAGCATTGTGGTGCATCACAAACCCTCCCAATTATCTTGGGAACTAATTAAAGTATACGACCGAACTGACCTGTCATAGCCCTAGCTTAGCCTCTGTTTGTCCTTGCATGGTCATCATGTCATCATGTCTAAATTCCATTTAGGTTTGACCCTAGCGCCAAATGAATTCGACTAGGGTCAAACCTAAAATCTTTTCATTGAACTCAAAATGCCCTTTAAAAATGTTCAACATTTCTGGGTTGAGGTGGAAGCATCCACCAAAAATGGTTTACATTTTTGCAGGACATATTTGGGCTTTGAATTAATTCAAACATATTTGAATTGGAGCTATTTAAATGCTATATATATTTTAGGTGATCCAAAAATGTTGGAAATTGTTATGGGTCACTGGAATAACTCAGACAACACCCCTAATTATTTCCAGGATTTTCTAAAATGGTTTAGTATTTTACTAAATCAAAACAAAACAAAAGAAATAGAAAAACAGAAGTAAAAGAGAGAAATACTAACCTGGGCCAACTCACCTGCGCAGCCCACCTGGTGGCCCACTTACCTGGCCCAGCCCACCAGAGCCGCCACCGTCCCCCACCTCGCGCCAGAAGGACGTGAGGCGTGTGGCCACCGTGCACCGGCACGCGCCCGGCCACCTCCTCCCTACATGCCTGCCTGGCTCCTCCTTGATGCGTCTGGACGAAGCCACGCGACCCCCAGAGCCGTCTGGCTCTCCCTCTCTCCCCCGAACGCCCCCTCCTCTGTTCGCCTCACCAAACGCGCCCGCTGCCGCCGATGAGCATCACCACGGCCATCGCCTCTCCCTCGTCCCCTCGAGCAGCCCAGAAGCACCGCCGCGTCTTCCTCGTCCTCTCCACCGAGCTACAAGACGCCGGAGGCCCTGCTTCATCGCCACCACCATCGTCTTCGGCCTCGGCCGCCGTGGATCGCCGCCGTCGAATTCGCGGCAACTAAAGCTTCCCCGAGCCCATTGAGCTGCTCTGCGAGATCGCCGTGAGCTCCTCCTTTCCCCCCTGTCCCCTCACTTCCGCGCATGCTCTAGCGCTGATCCCCAACCGTGACCGAAGCTCTTCGCCGCTGGTCATGAGGCCACCATAGACAGAGCTAGCAAAGGTCGCGTCCGAGCTTGTCTTCGTGCTCCACACGCTCCCAGGAGTCGAACGCACACACTCACTCGTCCTGAGGTGCGCCGTAGCGCCTAACTCGCTAACGCCGAGCGCCGGCCACCGCCACGAGCTCAACTCCAGTGAGCTCACTCCACCACAGCTCCTCCCGCTTGCCCTACAAGATGCGCGCGAGCCCCAGCTATGCGTAGGACCAAACCACGGGAGATTTGGTCGACAGTGGGAAAATCCCGAGCCCCTCCGCTGTCTCAGGCTTCGTCGGCGACGAGCCGCAGGTCAACTCCGGCGAGATGACCCGGGGGTTTGACCCCGTCTGACCAGGGTTTGACCACCCTGGGTCACTGCCATGTGGGGCCAGCCCTGCTAATTAACCTAGGTTAGTGTTAATTTATTTAGTTAGTTTAATTAACCATTGACATGCGGGTCCCAATGGTCAGGTTTGACCTGGACCGTGCCCCGTTGACATGCTGACGTCATGACGATGTCAGGCTGACGCTGTAATCCTTTCTGGAATTTAAATAAATCTTAAATGATTTATTTATTTCAAAAAATATCCAAAACTTTGAAAAATCATAGAAAATAATCTATAACTCCAATGGAAATAAGTTATATATGAAAAATGATCAGAAAAATATGAAGAATCTGTTTATGCCATGTTCATGCATGTTTGAGCAAGTTAACATCACTGTTTAGGACAAACTATGTAAGTGGCATTTGATTATTCACATATGAAGTTTGAATTTGAACCTTGGGTTCAAACCAACTTCATCTAATCTGGACTCTAGTTGCATTAGCTCAAACAGAAGCATATTGCCATGTCATGATCATGCATCATATTGTTGCATTGCATTGATTGTGTCCTTCTCTGTTTGTCGGTAACCATCCCCTCTCAATAGATGATGTTTCAGATGACGTGATCGATGACACTGATGAAGAGATATAATATCTTCAAAAGTGCCAGGAAAGCAAAACCCCCTTGTTCATTCCGATACAATCCCACTCTCTTGCTCCTGCTCTCTTTTACTGCATTAGGACAACATCGTTTCAACTGTTACATGCTGCGGTAGCTGAACCCCTTTCCTCTGCATGACGTGTCATTGCCATAGTAAATAGATGAATCCAACTAGCATGAGTAGGAATTGTTTGAGCCCTGATGTGCCTACTCATTCATGCTTGTTTGTCGTGCCTGCTATTGCTTAGGGTTGTGTCAGGTATGATTCATCGGGGATGAATCGGAGGTGTGTGAACATGTCCTACTATTGAGAGCTAAGTGTGTGAACATGATTTGGTAAAGGTATCGGTGAGAGGCCATGTAGGAGTACATGGTGGGTTGTCTCATTGAAGCCATCCTTAGGAACTGAGTTCTGTGTTTGTGATCCATGAAACAGCTACTACCACGCATTGGGCCCTGAAATATGACCCCGCTCAACTTACTGACCCCTCTCGTCCTCTGTCCAGGAGTTGCAACTAGTTTTTGGAGTTTATAGGTTATGTGTTGGCGGCCATGCGTAGCGCTGACCCTAGGGGTGGCCTATGATGCAGTAGATACACCATGGTCAGGTATGCAGGGCACCCGTTTGGCGTCTCGGGACCCTGTACACATCGTTTGGGGCCGTCGAGGACACCCCGGCCGGATTTCCTTGAGGATGGAACCCGAATAGGTGATAAACCTAGAGTAGAGACTTGTGCGGTTAGTCAGGTCGCGGTCTACACTCACGTCGGCTTTCGCTTGAAGTATGCCGAGCACATGTCGTGTGCAGACGCTAAGTGATGGAAACATGTGTGAAGAAGTACACCCCTGCAGGGTTATAAATGATCTATTCGAATAGCCGTGTCCACGGTAAAGGACCTCCGGGTTGCCTATAACAGTTCATAGACAAGTGAAAGTGGATACTCTAAAATACGCAAGACAAGCGTGAGTGCTATGGATGGCGTTCTCGTAGGGAGAGGGAGCGGATCCATAGTGGTGTATTGATATGGTGAATATGTGGACTTGTGTGCGCCACCTCAAAAGAGTTACTTGCAGTCGTAGTTTAAGATAGCCACCGAGTCAAAGCTGGTTTGCTGCAGTTAAACTCCACCACCCCCTTTGTTGATACTGATGCATATGTAGTTAGTTCTGATGTAAGTCTTGCTGGGTACATTTGTACTCACGTTTGCCTATTTTATGTTTTTGCAGAGAGACATCAGTCTCGCTAGTAGTTCTGCATGGACTTCGACGTTTAGCTTGTAACCTCAGCTACGATCTTGTTCCCTCGGTAGGATTTTGTAGATAGTCAGGCTTCTCAGCCCTTTTCATTTGTAGTTGTCTGTACTCAAACAAGTTAAGCTTCCGCATGTGCTTGTTGCTTGTATCCTCTATATGTGGGGTCATGAGACCCATGTTTGCAATACTTGGTTCTTCGGAGCCTAATGAATAAATACTTTGAGTCATAGAGTTTTGTTGTGATGCCATGTTGTATTCGCACATATCGAGCATATTGTGTGTATGGTTGGAATGCTTGGTATGTGTGGGATACGACAACCTAGTTGTTTATCCTTGGTAGCCTCTCTTACGGGGAAATGTAGTCTCGTGCTTCCATGAGCCATAGTAGTCCGCTACAGCCCGGTTCACCAGAGTCCTGGTAGCCCAGCACTACTGCTCCGGAACACTTGACTGGCCGGCATGTGATTCACTTCGTTCCTGTGTCTGTCCCTTCGGGGAAATGTCACGCGGTGACATCCGAAGTCCTGCCTAGCCTGCTACAGCCCGGGTTCCCGGAGTCCTGTTAGCCCAGTGCTACAGCCCGGATTCGCACGCTGCTGACCGACATGCTCGATGTTGATTCATGTATGCCTGTCTTCGTAAGTTAGTGCCACTTTGGGTTCACGACTAGTCATGTCGGCCCGGGTTCTCTGTCATATGGATGCTAGCGACACTATCATATACGTGAGCCAAAAGGCGCAAACGGTCCTGGGCCATGGTATGGCGACACCCGTGGGGAATACCGTGCGTGAGGCCGCAAAGTGATATGAGGTGTTACCGGCTAGATCGATGTGACTTGGAATCAGGGTCCTAACAAGACCACTCCCTTTCCTCGTCTTTCTTGACCTCCCACTCCTCTAGATTATCGTCATCGTCTCTCCCTGTATTAATTGGTGGTGGTTTCAACCTCCTCGGGACCCCACATGGTAAAAATGACGCCAACATCCATTGGTCTCGATCTTCTATGTTTAACGATTTAATTAACAACCTTGCTCTTTGGGAGTTTCACTGTGTTGGTGAAGGAAATATGCCCTAGAGTCAATAATAAAATTGTTATTTATATTACATTATATCATGATAAATGTTTATTATTCATGTTAGAATTGTATTAACCGGAAATTTAGTACATGTGTGAATACATAGACAACCAGAGTGTCCCTAGTATGCCTCTACTTGATTAGCTCATTAATCAGAGATGGTTAAGTTTCCTGACCATAGACATGTGTTGTCATTTGATGAACGGGATCACATCATTAGAGAATGATGTGATGGACAAGACCCATCCGTTAGCTTAGCATAATGATCATTTAGTTTTATTATTATTGCTTTCTTCATGACTTATACATGTTCCTCTGACTATGAGATTATGCAACTCCCGAATACCGGAGGAATACCTTTTTTGCATCGACTGGAGGAACACCTTGTGTGCTGCTACCTCTTGAGCACTGCATTGGGTTTCCCTTGAAGAGGAAAGGGTGATGCAGTAAAGTAGCATAAGTATTTCCCTCAGTTTTTGAGAACCAAGGTATCAATCCAGCAGGAGATCACGCTCGAGTCCCACGCACCTACACAAACAAATAAGAACCTCGCAACCAACGCGATAAAGGGGTTGTTAATCCCTTCACGGTCAATTACGAGACCAAGATTTGATAGATATGATGAGATAATATTTTTGGTATTTTTATGATAAAGAGAAATAAAGATGAAAAGTAAAATAAATGGCAATAGAAATAACTAAGTGTTGGAAGATTAATATTATGGAAGATAGACCCGGGGGCCATACGTTTCACTAGTGGCTTCTCTCAAGAGCATAAGTATTACGGTGGGTAAACGAATTACTATCCAGTAATTGATAGAATTGAGCATAGTTATGAGAATATCTAGGCATGATCATGTATATAGGCATCACGTCCGTGACAAGTAGACCAAAACGATTCTGCATCTACTACTATCACTCCACACATCGACCGCTATCCAGCATGCATCTAGAGTATTAAGTTCATAAGAACAGAGTATGCTTTAAGTAAGACGACATGATGTAGAGGGATAAACTCATGCAATATGATATAAACCCCATCTTTTTATCCTCGATGGCAACAATACAATACATGCCTTACTGCCCCTACTGTCACTGGGAAATTACACCGCTAGATTGAACCCAAAGCTAAGCACTTCTCCCATTGCAAGAAAGATCAATCTAGTAGGCCAAACCAAACTGATAATTCGAAGAGACTTGCAAAGATAAACCAATAATACATAAAAGAATTCAGAGAAGAATCAAATATTGTTCATAGATAATCCGGATCACAAACCCACAATTCATCGGACCTCAACAAACACACCGCAAAAGAAGATTACATCGAATAGATCTCCAAGAAGATCGAGGAGAACTTTGTATTGAGATCCAAAGAGAGAGAAGAAGCCATCTAGCTAATAACTATGGACCCAAAGGTCTGAAGTAAACTACTCACACATCACCGGAGAGGCCATGGAGTTGATGTAGAGGCCCTCCATGATCAATGCCCCCTCCGGCGGAGCTCCGAAAAATGCCCCAAGATGGGATCTTTCGGGTACAGCAGGTTGCGGCGGTGGAATTAGGTTTTCGTGGTGCTCCTGGATGTTTGGCGAGTACGTGGATCTATATAGGAGGAAGAAGTAGGCCGGTGGAGCAACAAGGGGCCCATGAGGGTGGAGGCGTGCCCAGGGGGTAGGTGCGCCCCCTGCCTCGTGGCCTCCTCGATTGTTTCTTGACGCCCACTCCAAGTCTCCTGGATCACGTTTCTTGAGAAAATCATGTTCCTGAAAGGTTTCATTCCATTTGGACTTTGTTTGATATTCCTTTTCTGCAAAACACTGAAATAGGCAAAAAACAGCAATTTGGGCTGGGCCTCCGGTTAATAGGTTAGTCCCAAAAATAATATAAAAGTGTAAAATAAAGCCCATTAACATCCAAAATAGATAATATAATAACATGGAGCAATTAAAAATTATAGATGCGTTGGAGACGTAAAAGCATCCCCAAGCTTAATCCTGCTCGTCCTCGAGTAGGTAAATGATAAAAAAATTGATGTGGAATGCTATCTAACATATTTCTCAATGTAATTTTTCTTTACTGTGGCATTGACGGGGGGATGACCCCCGGGTATGCCCAAGACGGCGAAACATTGCTCGAAAACATTGCCAGGGGAGTGCCCCCTGGCTGGCTGCAGTCTGGCTGGGTTAAGCTCGGCTGGCTGGAATCTGGCCGGGTCGACCCTGGTCGGGTTGACTTTGGCTGGGTTGACCTGTCCGGGTTGACCCTGGACCGGGTTGACCATGGCCGAGTTAACCCTGGCCGGGTTGACCCTGTCCGGGTTGACCCTGGTCGGGTTGACTTTGGCCGGGTTAACCCTCACCGGGTTGAGCTGGCCGGGTTGACCCTGTCTGGGTTCCCCCTGGCCAGCTTCTCCCTGTCCGGGTTAACCCTGGCCGGGTTCTACCTGTCGGGGTTGAGCTGTCCAGGTTGAGCCCCATCCGGGTTAAGGCCCGTCTGGGTTGAGCCCATCTGGGTGGAATCTAGCAAAGTCAACTAAGACGTCCCATCCGACGCGACTCCAACAAGACGGCCATAACGCGACCAGTGTTGCTAATAAAACATATGTTGTTCCCTCATCACGCATGACATCATCTATAGTGTACTTTGTCCCCCGGGCATTGATTTATAAAATGCCCCAAGGACAAAACTTGACTCCGTGTCCGCGCCTGTCACCCTCGACATCACCGTCAGCTTCATCAACAACAACAAGACCCTTCGCCCAACTTTTCCAAGTTGCACGGAGGCTCGGAGGCTACACCCAGTGGGTGCGCTCACGTGCACCCACTCAGCCGGCGGACTCCGCGTCCGTGTCGGGCAAGGCCCCGCGCCTTCCAGCCGGCGGACTCCGTGTCCACGCCCGGCACCCTCGACATCACCGTCGGCTTCATCAACAACAGCGAGACCCTCCGCCCAACTTTTCCAAGTTGCGCGGAGGCTCGGAGGCTACACCCAGTGGGTGCGCTCGCGCGCCCCCACTCAGCCGGCGGACTCCGCTTCCGCGTCCGGCAAGGCCTCGCTCCTTCCAGCTGGCGGACTCCATGTCCGCGGCCGGCACCCTCGACATCACCGTCGGCTTCATCAACAACAGCAAGACCCTCCGCCCAACTTTTCCAAGTTGCGCAGAGGCTCGGAGGCTACACCCAGTGGGTGCGCTCGCACGCCCCCACTCAGCCGGCGGATTCCGTGTCCACGCCCGGCACCCTCAACGTCACCATCGGCTTCTACATTGCCACCCGCTAAAACCCTCCGCGCAACTTTTCCAAGTTGCCCGGAGGCTCGGAGGCTACTGACGGGGGGATGACCCGCAGGTATGCCCAAGACGGCGAAACAATGCTTCAAAACATTGCGAGGGGAGTGCCCCCTGGCTGGCTGGATTCTGGTTGGGTAAAGCTCGGCTGGCTGGAATCTGGCTGGGTCGACCCTGGCCGGGTTGACTTTGGCCGGGTTGACCTGTCCGGGTTGACCCTGGCCGGGTTGACCATGGCCGGGGTAATCCTGGCCGGGTTGAGCTGGCTGGGTTGACCCTGTCCGGGTTGACCCTGTCTGAGTTCCCCCTGACCGGGTTCTCCCTGTGCGGGTTAACCCTGGCCGGGTTCTGCATGTCCGGGTTGAGCCCTGTCCGGGTTGAGGCCCGTACGGGTTGAGCCCATATGGCTGGAATCTAGCAAAGTCAACTAAGACGTCCCATCCGACGCGACTCCTACAAGACGGCCATACCGCGACCACTGTTGCTGATAAAACATATGTTGTTCCCTCATCATGCACGACATCATCTATAGTGTACTTTGTCCCCCGGGCATTGATTTACAAAATGCCCCAAGGACAAAACTTAGCCTAGCATGCAAGCAAGCATGGCTTGGGATGTAAGCTACACACTGTAGCTTACGTCCCAAGCACACACCCATGCCTACATGGCTTACTTCACAAGCTAGCCCACACTCATATCTAAGTCAACATCCCTCCATCCATCAGGGACAAGCTCCACCACTCACTCACACATGCATACATGCTCACGCATGGGCACCCACTCATTCGGCCAAAGGCCACGGCCAACATGCCACACACTAGCTAGCTAGCTAGTTGCTACTGTTATCAGTCCAATATAGCTCTAGGAGCAACTCCGTACTACCAGACATGTACGCTGCATATATATTCAGACATGCAGGAGTAGGGGTATTATCTCTCTGGAGAGCTCTAAACCTGGGTAAACCACCGCGTGCTGTTTGCCCAATCCCGTCTCCGGATCTCCAAAGTAGTCTTTCCCTCACCTCAAGCCACCCCTTGAAGAGGAAAGGGTGATGCAGTAAAGTAGCGTAAGTATTTCCCTCAGTTTTTGAGAACCATGGTATCAATCCAGTAGGAGATCACTCTTGAGTCCCATGCACCTACACAAACAAATAAGAACCTCGCAACCAACACGATAAAGGGGTTGTCAATCCCTTCACGGTCACTTACGAGAGTAAGATCTCATAGATATGATAAGATAATATTTTTGGTATTTTTATGATACAAAGAAATAAAGATGCAAAGTAAAATAAACGGTAATAGAAATAACTAAGTGTTGGAAGATTAATATGATGGAAGATAGACCCGGGGGCCATAGGTTTCACTAGTGGCTTCTCTCAAGAGCATAAGTATTACGGTGGGTAAACGAATTACTGTCGAGCAATTGATAGAATTGAGCATAGTTATGAGAATATCTAGGCATGATCATGTATATAGGCATCACATCCGTGACAAGTAGACCGAAACGATTCTGCATCTACTACTATTACTCCACACATCGACCGCTATCTAGCATGCATCTAGAGTATTAAGTTCATAAGAACAGAGTAATGCTTTAAGTAAGATGACATGATGTAGAGGGATAAACTCATGCAATATGATATAAACCCCATCTATTTATCCTCAATGGCAACAATACAATACGTGCCTTGCTGCCCCTGCTGTCACTGGGAAAGGACACGCAAGATTGAACCCAAAGCTGTAGCGACCAGACCTCAAATAGTCTGATCTCTGTGCTCCAGTGTCATTCCTGGATCAGTATTGCTGACACCACACAGTACTCGGAGGATTTATAACAGATTAGCAATCACACACTTATTACATCAAGGGTCTCCATAGAGAATATATTACAATAAATATGGCTTAAGGCCATCTAATAACTATAACAGCGGAAGGCTTGGAAGATAAGTGAGTCCATCAACTCCAACGGCATCACTGAGTATAGAACCACGACCTAAAACTCCTTAATCATCGTCTGAAAAGTCTGCAACATTAACATTGCAGCCCGAAAACGGGTCAGCACATGGAATATGCTGGCAAGGTAACACATAGAGAGTAATGGAATGAAACAGCTATACTATATGCATATTTGGCTGGTGGAAAGCTCTATGGTTACAGTTTTGCATAAAGCCAATTTTTCCCTACTTCAAAGGAATAAATTTCTTCACTATCATGGTGGTTGTTAAACATTGAGAATGGTTGACAGCATTCTCAATCCCAATTAAGCATCATCATTAACAAAACCCAACAAAATTAATTTTGGGTAACATGTTGAGATTCACATGATAATCCAGGTACTAGATACTCAAGATCGTCCATAACTGGGGACACGGCTAATCATGATTAGTTTATTACACACTTCAGAGGTTTGCGCACTTTTCCCCACAAGACTCGATTGCCTCCGTTTGGTTTCTCGCACTACATGGTGTTTGAGAAGACGGATGACCGAGACATAGTCTTCCAGAAGCGCTCGCACCTTACGATCGGGTAGACCGTACCACCTACATCCCCTACATCTGCTAGTCTACCACTGTAAGAGTTCACACGACTTAGTCAACTATGCTAGAGCCCATAATAGCTTGTGGCTGCACACGGAAGTTTCTAGCATGAATAATCTCATGATCCCTTTGAGCCTGGGTGGCGGTCCAAAAGAAAATAGGCAAGTCCTGGAATACCCAGGTGGCTCAATCCATCTAGTTGTGTGTTTAAGTTGCCACCTTAGATAAACCATTAATTAACAAACTCACATCTGTCATGGATATCACTCACCCAATCCACGTCTACTAGCATAGCATGGCATAATAATAAGCAAACGTAGAAGTAACTCCCAAAGGTTTGATAATAAACATGTGATAGGTACTACCTCAACTACTTCCCATCCCACAATTTAATTAGAACCTAATCATGCAATGTGTGAGGATTGATCTAATGCAATAAAACTGGGTAGTAGGAAAAGTATGATCACAGTGTTACTTGCCTTGCTGATGATCCGGGAAACCTAGCGATTCAAAGTAACAAGCCGTGCACTCCGGGTATTCTATCGCAAACAAACAAACAAGCATACAATAAGTACTCATCTAATGCACAGGTAAAACTCAAGTAAGAGGTCTAACCAGAAGGTTCAACTTAAGAACTCCGGTTTGCAAAAAGAATCAAATCGAACGAAGCAACGAAAGTCAAACGGCGAAAGAAAACAACTTCGTTCTAGAAATCTGGATCTAGGGCAAATTTTACAGTAGAAAAAACTTGTTTAAGTTGGTTAAACGGGTAGAGGGTTTCGAGACGAAACTCCAGGCGCTTGAATCGCTTGATTCCGATAAACGAGCGATAAGTTATACTAAAACGAAAATCGGATCAGGAATCGCGATCAGAAAAATCGCGGATTTAATCCGAGAAAAAGAAAAACGACGAACGCTCGCTAAAAATAAATAAACCGGAAAAACCGATCTACTTAAAAAAAACAAAACTAAAAAGACCAAATGGAAAAACCGAACGGCTTTTCGAAAGAAAAAAACGGTGCGGAAAACGAGGCGTCGGTGGACCTCGGGCGGCGTGCGGCGGCGGCGGCGGCTTGGGGCGGCTGGGGCTGGCTAGGGTTTCGTCTGGGCCTCCCCCCGGCTATATATATACCCTAGCGGGCCGGGAGTCCTAGTCGGACACGGCCGTAGGTTGATTCATTTTTTTTAAATAATTACACGCGGAAGAAAAATAAAAAGAAATATTAAAGAACTCCAAAAATTCCGAAATAAATTTTCACGGGCTTCTAAAATCAAGCCGCACAAGGTGAACATTTATTTGGGGCCTAAATGCAATTTTGAAAAACGGACATTTTTCCTAAATTCAAATAAAATAATGAGAAACTCCGAAATAAAATCTTATTTGATTTTATTATTAAAACCTCAATATTTCTTTATTTTGGGAAAGTCATTTTATTCCCTCTCTCATATTTTTGTAATATAAATAATTGATGATAAAATAAATAAAATCAAATGATCCTATTCTCAAAATTTGAGAAAACTCAAATATGAAAATAATGAAATCCCCAACTCTCTCCGTGGGTCCTTGAGTTGCGTAGAATTTCTAGGATCAAAACCAAAAGCAAAATAAAATATGATATGCATTTATGATCTAATGTATAACATTCCAAATTGAAAATTTGGGATGTTACAAACCTACCCCCCTTAAGATGAATCTCGCCCTCGAGATTCGGGTTGGCTAGAAAATAGGTGAGGGTGGTCCTTAAGCAAATCTTCCTCTCGTTCCCAGGTGGCTTCGCCCTCCGTGTGGTGGCTCCATCTAACTTTGCAAAACTTGATAACCTTGCTGCGAGTGACTCGACTGGCAAACTCGAGAATCTTAATTGGTTTCTCCTCATAGGTCAAATCGTTATCCAATTGAATAGTTTCCAATGGCACTGTATCTCTCAGGAGTATGTCAGCCATCTCCGCGTGGCACTTCTTCAACTGAGGAACATGGAACACATCATGAACTCCTGACAATCCTTCGGGCAATTCCAACTTGTAGGCCACTTCTCCCATATGATCCAAAACTCGATATGGTCCTACAAATTGTGGCGCTAACTTTCCTTTAACTCCAAAACGCTTTGTTCCTCGAAGTGGTGATACTCGAAGATAAGCTCTATCTCCAACCTCGTAAACTGTCTCCTTGCGTTTTGAATCTGCATAACTCTTCTGTCTAGACTGGGCTATCTTGAGCCTATCGCGAATCAACTTCACCTTCTGTTCAGACTCTTTAATCAAGTCAGGTCCAAACAACTGGCGGTCTCCAACTTCATCCCACGACAATGGTGTCCTGCACCTCCTTCCGTACAATGCTTCGAAAGGGGCCATCTTCAAACTGGTTTGGTAACTGTTGTTGTAAGAGAACTCTGCATATGGCAAAGTGTCATCCCAACTAGATCCTTAATCTAGCACACAAGCTCTCAGCATATCCTCCAAAATTTGATTAACTCTCTCGGTCTGTCCAACTGTCTGTGGATGAAAAGCTGTACTGAATTCTAGCCTGGTTCCCAAAGTTTCATGCAACTGTTTCCAGAACTTTGAGGTAAACTGGGTTCCTCTATCTGATACAATACTCCTCGGAACTCCATGTAAACATACGATCCTTGTCATGTATATCTTTGCCAACTTAGCACTGGTGTAAGTGGTCTTTACTGGGATGAAATGAGCTACCTTCGTCAATCGATCAACTACAACCCAAATTGAGTCATAGCCTGAACGAGTCCTGGGTAATCCCGTGATAAAATCCATGCCTAGCTTATCCCACTTCCATTCGGGTATCGGCAATGGTTGTAACAATCCTGCTGGCTTCTGATGTCTTACCTTTACTCTCTGACATACATCACAAACTGCTACGTACTCCGCAATATCCTTCTTTATTCCGGTCCACCAGAAAATATCCTTCAAATCCAAATACATCTTGGTATTTCCTGGGTGAATTGAATATGGTGAATCGTGTGCCTCTTGTAGTATCAACTTCCTGATCTCCGGGTCATTGGGCATGTAAACGCGGTCTTCAAACCATAGGGTATCGTGCTCATCCTCACGAAATCCCTTAGCCTTTCCTTTGCTAAGTTTCTCCTTAATAGAAGCAATCTCCTTGTCAGTCCTTTGAGCTTCTTTGATTTTATCCATCAATGTAGACTGAATCTCTAGTGCTGCTACATAGCCTCTCGGAACTATTTCCAAACATAGTTCGCGAAGATTTTCTGCTAACTCCATTGGTATTTCTCCCGTCATCAATGTATTGACATGGCTCTTACGGCTTAATGCGTCAGCTACTACATTAGCCTTCCCAGGGTGATAATGCAACTTCAAATCATAATCCTTAATGAGCTCCAACCATCTCCTTTATCTGAGATTCAACTCCTTCTGTGTGAAAATGTACTTCAAACTCTTATGATCCGTATACACCTTGCAATGGTTTCCAATGAGGAAATGTCTCCATGTTTTCAGCGCATGCACTACGGCTGCTAACTCCAAATCATGCGTAGCATAATTCAACTCGTGAGGTTTTAGTTGTCTTGAGGCATATGAAACAACTCTCCCTTCCTGCATAAGCACTGCTCCAAGTACTCGACGTGAAGCGTCGCAGTACACCTCATAATCCTTGGTCTGGTCTGGCAAAATCAACACTGGTGAGGTAACCAAACGTTTCTTCAACTCCTGGAACTAGCCTCACATTCCTCCGTCCATATGAACTTGGTATCTTTCTTCAACAACTCAGTCATAGGCTTCGCAATCTTTGAGAAATTCTCAACAAATCTCCGGTAGTATCCTGCGAGTCAAAGAAAACTTCGGATCTCTCCAACCGTGGTTGGTGCTTCCCACTTGGTCACGGTATCAACTTTAGTGGGATCAACTACTATACCTTCTCCAGATATAACGTGTCCGAGGAATCCTACTTCCTTCAACCAAAACTCACATTTGCTGAACTTGGCATATAATTGATGTTCTCTAAGCTTTCCAAGTACCAAACGCAAATGCTCCTTATGTTCCTCTTCATTCTTCGAGTAAACCAGGATATCATCAATGAACACTATGACGAACTTATCCAAGAACTCCATAAACACTTGGTTCATCATGTTCATAAAATATGCGGGTGCGTTAGTCAGACCAAATGACATAACGGTATACTCATACAGCCCGTACCTAGTGGTAAAAGCTGTCTTAGGAATATCCTGTTCTCGAATCTTCAACTGCTGGTATCCTGATCGTAGATCGATGTTGGAAAATACCTTAGCTCCTTGCAATTGATCAAACAGATCATTGATCATCGGCAGTGGGTACTTGTTCTTGATTGTTACTTCATTCAATCCTCGATAATCGACAACCATCCTTAACGATCCATCCTTCTTCTCCACTAGAAGTACTGGCGATCCCCAAGGTGAAGAACTTGGGAAAATATATCCTTTATCCAGTAACTCCTTAATCTGCTTCTTAATTTCCACCAAATCCTTTGCTGGCATCCTATATGGTCTCTTTGATATTGGCCCGGTGCCTGGCAATAGCTCAATCAAAAACTCAATATCTCTATCCGGTGGCATGCCTGGCAGCTCCTCTGGAAATACATCAGGGAATTCCCTTACCACTGGTACTTCCTCCTGCACAACTCCTTTTAGGCAATTTACTTGAGTCCTCTTTGGCACATGCCGGGATACATACTTGATCCTTCTCCCTTCTGGGGTGGTAAGCAAAATTGACTTACTAGCACATTCAATATTCCCTTCATACTTTGATAACCAATCCATGCCTAATATCACATCCAATCCTTGGGATTCCAATACTATTAGGTCTGAAGGAAAAACATAGTTACCAATCCTTAATGGTAACCGATCACACCATCGACTAGCCATATATTCTGCTCCAGGCGAGGTTACTAACATGGGTGACCTAAGGGCTTGGGTTGATAGGTTATACTTATCCACAAATCCCCTTGAGATGTATGAATGCGATGCACCAGTATCAAAAAGAACAAGTGCAATAAATGACTTAACCAAAAACTTACCTATTACTGCATCGGGCTGAGCTTCAACCTCCTCCACGCTAACGTGGTTCACCTGTCCCCTGTTGAAAGGGTTCGGCTTCTTCCCAGAACTTCCATTGCTATTTCCATTTTGTATTTCAGGACATTCATTGGCATAATGTCCGGTCTACGAACACTTAAAGCAAGTGACTTGGCTCAGGTCTTTCTTGGCTGGGGTTGATGGGTTGGTGCGATTCTGGCCGTTGCTTCCTCCATTCCCATTACCATTCCTGGTGCCATTGTGATTGTGCGAGCTACCTCCTCCATGAGTATGCTGAAAATGTCCTCCCGGTCTAGGGGTAAAACGTGGTTTCTGTTGAGCTCCTGAATTGTATTTCCCTTGTCCATACTTCCTCTTGCGGTTCTCAATTTGCTGCTGCTTCCCTTCAATCATAAGTGCACGATCTACCAACTCCTGGTAGTTGTTGAAGGTTGCTACCATGAACTGCATGCTCAACTCATCATTCAGTCCTTCCAGAAACTTCTCCTGCTTAGCTGCATCCGTAGCAACATCATCTGGGGCATAACGTGCTAACTTACTAAAGTCCTCCACATACTGGCCAATTGTCCGTCCTCCTTGGCACAAGTTGCGAAACTCACGCTTCTTCATGGCCATAGCTCCTACTGAAACATGGGCAGTACGAAAAGCCTGCTGAAACTGGTCCTAAGTGACAGTGTCGACAGGGAAAGTGGCTGTGAAATTCTCCCACCATGATGTTGCGGGTCCTTCAAGCTGATGTGCGGCAAACTTCACCTTCTCCGCATCTGTGCATCCTGCTGTGGTCAACTCCCTAGTTGTCTTGCGGAGCCAATCATCTACTACTATCGGCTCGGTGCTACTGGAAAACACCGGCGGATTCAGCCTAAGAAAACGGGCTAAGTGATCAACAGGTGGTGGTGGTGGTGGGTTGTTGTTGTTGTTGTTCCACTGATTCTGATTCTGAACTAGCAAATGCATCAATGTGCTCTGCTGCTGGATCAACTAGGTGAGCTCCGGTGGAATGGTAAATCCGGGGTCACGTCTCGGAGGCATCTGAGGGTTTAGAAAAGATGAGATGTAAGAATAGAGGGGGTCTAAAGAGAAAACACTACCCATATGCACATGAGGCAAAAGCAAACAATTCACTTCATTCAATCAAACAAGGGCATACAATCGATTTTAACTATCGCAAAAGTGCTCGGACTACTATATTTACATGGTGGACTACTGTTACTGTTGGGGTGGTCTACTAGAAACATTCTTCGGTTGCAGACTCCATGATATCTGCTACAGCTTCATCAACATAGTCATCATCGCTACTATCTGGATCTGTGTCGGTGTCGTCGATGATGATGTAGTCTTCCAGGCTAATCTCCTTGGGTTCTTCATCTTCATCTACTGGTGTAGGGCCTCCCATAAATATCCCGATCTTCATTGCTAGGTCGGCATTCTTATCCACCAATACTTCAATTTCCTCTTCATAATATTCACGTGTAGACTTGAGTTCTTCCTCGAGTTCCTTGATTCTTGTCCTTGCCTTCTTTAGATCTATCATGTCGGCGCACATCTGGTTTTCCTGTCATCGAATGTGCTTCTTTAACTCCTGGATAAAAGCTGCGATTGATCTATCCTTCCTGGTGCTGATCATCTCCCAGTGTTCATCTCGGCGCCCACAAATCTGGTAGATAGTATCCTTGAGATCCTTGCGGTAGACTTCTCCAATGCGTCACATGGTGATGTGTGCGGCCATGCTCTTTCCTAGATTCCAAGTTGGTGCATCAAAAGAAAACTCTATGGGCTCAGTGACTGGCATGAACGTCCTTCCTGGAACTTGAACTTGAATCATCCAGCACTCTTCTCCAGGTAAAGTGGCGTTGTAGGTTCAGGTGAAGCTTGGTACTCCTATGTTCAGGTATCTAGTGACTTCCTTCAAGTGTCGCCTAAAGGGTGTATCTTCATCCGGTTGCGTGAACTTGTTCCTTGCATCCGCCATCCTAAAAGAGTAGAAAGGATGAGGAGTCATAAGAGAAGAGAGTGAATAGTGATCTAGGTCTTTAGCTTAGTGGTCGTGTCCTACAGTCAGCGTGTGCTCTGATACCATCTCTGTAGCGACCAGACCTCAAACAGTCTGATCTCTATGCTCCGGTGTCATCCCTGGATCAGTAATGCTGACACCACATAGTACTCGGAGGATTTATAACAGAGTAGCAATCACACACTTATTACATCAAGGGTCTCCATAGAGAATTTATTACAATAAATATGGCTTAAGGCCATCTAATAACTATAACAGCGGAAGGCTTGGAAGATAAGTGAGTCCATCAACTCCAACGGCATCACTGAGTATAGAACCACGACCTAAAACTCCTTAATCGTCGTCTAAAAAGTCTGCAACATTAATGTTGCAGCCCGAAAATGGGTCAGCACATGGAATATGCTGGCAAGGTAACACATAGAGAGTAATGGAATGAAACAGCTATACTATATGCATATTTGGCTGGTGGAAAGCTCTATGGTTAGAGTTTTGCGTAAAGCCAATTTTTCCCTACTTCAAAGGAATAAATTTCTTTAGTATCATGGTGGTTGTTAAACATTGAAAATGGTTGACAGCATTCTCAATCCCAATTAAGCATCATCATTAACAAAACCCAACAAAATTAATTTAGGGTAACATGTTGAGATTCATATGATAATCCAGGGACTAGATACTCAAGATCGTCCATAACCGGGGACACAGCTAATCATGATTAGTTTATTACACTCTACAGAGGTTTGCGCACTTTTCCCCACAAGACTCGATCGCCTCCATTTGGTTTCTCGCACTACATGCTGTTTGAGAAGACGGATGACCGAGACATAGTCTTTCAGAAGCGCTCACACCTTACGATCGGGTAGACCGTACCACCTACATCCCCTACATCTGCTAGTCTACCACTGTAAGAGTTCGCACGACTTAGTCAACTATGCTAGAGCCCATAATAGCTTGTGGCTGCACACGGAAGTTTCTAGCATGAATAATCTCATGATCCCTTTGAGCCTAGGTGGCGGTCCAAAAGAAAACAGGCAAGTCCTAGAATACCCAGGTGCCTCAATCCACCCAGATGTGTGTTTAAGTTGCCACCTTAGATAAACCATTAATTAACAAACTCACATCTATCATGGATATCACTCACCCAATCCACGTCTACTAGCATAGCATGGCATAATAATAAGCAAACGTAGAAGTAACTCCCAAAGGTTTGATAATAAACAGGTAATAGGTACTACCTCAACTACTTCCCATCCCACAATTTAATTAGATCCTAATCATGCAATGTGTGAGGATTGATCTAATGCAATAAAACTGGGTAGTAGGAAAAGTATGATCAAAGTGTTACTTGCCTTGCTGATGATCCGAGAAACCTAGCGATTCGAAGTAACAAGCCGCACACTCCGGGTATTCTATCGCAGACAAAAAAACAAGCATACAATAAGTACTCATCTAATGCACAGGTAAAACTCAAGTAAGAGGTCTAACCAGAAGGTTCAACTTAAGAACTCCGGTTTGCAAAAAGAATCAAATCAAACGAAGCAACGAAAGTCAAACGGTGAAAGAAAACAACTTCGTTCTAGAAATCTGGATCTAGGGAAAATTTTACAGTAGCAAAAACTTGTTTAAGTTGGTTAAACGGATAGAGGGTTTCGAGACGAAACTCCAGGCGCTTGAATCGCCTGATTCCGATAAACGAGCGAAAAGTTATACTAAAACGAAAATCGGATCAGGAATCGCGGATTTAATCTGAGAAAAAGAAAAACGACGAACGCTCACTAAAAATAAATAAACCGGAAAACCGATCTATTTAAAAAAACGAAACTAAAAAAAAGGCGTGGAAAATGAGGCGGCGACAGACCTCTGGCGGCGTGCGGCGGCGGCGGCATCCGGCGACGGCGGCGCGGGGCGGCGGCGGTGGCTTGGGGCGGCTGGGGCGGCTGGGGCTGGCTAGGGTTTCGTCTGGGCCTCCCCCCGGCTATATATATAGCCTAGCGGGCCGGGAGTCCTAGTCGGACACGGCCCGTAGGTCGGTTAATTTTTTTAAATAATTACGCGCGGAAGAAAAATAAAAAGAAATACTAAACGGACTCCAAAAATTCCGAAATAAATCTTCACGGACTTCTAAAATCAAGCCGCACAAGGTGAACATTTATTTGGGGCCTAAATGCAATTTTGAAGAACACATATTTTTCCTAAATTCAAATAAAATAACGAGAAACTCCGAAATAAAATCCTATTTGATTTTATTATTAAATCCTCAATATTTCTTTATTTTGGGAAAGTCATTTTATTCCCTCTCTTATATTTTTGTAATAGAAATAATTGATGATAAAATAAATAAAATCAAATGGTCCTATTCTCAAAATTTGAGAAAACTCAAATATGAAAATAATGAAATCCCCAACTCTCTCCGTGGGTCCTTGAGTTGCGTAGAATTTCTAGGATCAAAACCAAAAGCAAAATAAAATATGATATGCATTTATGATCTAATGTATAACATTCCAAATTGAAAATTTGGGATGTTACAAAAGCTAAGCACTTCTCCCATTGCAAGAAAGATCAATCTAGTAGGCCAAACCAAATTGATAATTCAAAGAGACTTGCAAAGATAAACCAATCATACATGAAAGAATTCAGAGAAGAATCAAATATTGTTCATAGATAATCTGGATCATAAACCCACAATTCATTGGATCTCGACAAACACACCGCAAAAGAAGATTACATCGAATAGATCTCCAAGAAGATCGAGGAGAACTTTGTATTGAGATCCAAAGAGAGAGAAGAAGCCATCTAGCTAATAACTATGGATGCGAAGGTCTGAAGTAAACTACTCACACATCACCGGAGACACCATGGAGTTGATGTAGATTCTCTCCGTGATCAATGCCCCTCCAGCGGAGCTCCAAAAAAGGCCCCAAGATGGGATCTCTCGGGTAGAGAAGGTTGCGGCGATGGAATTAGGTTTTCGTGGTGCTCCTGGATATTGGGGGGGGGGGTACGTGGATATATATAGGAGCAAGAAGTAGGTCGGTGGAGCAACGAGGGGCCTACGAGGGTGGAGGGCGCGCCCAGGGGGAGTAGGTGTGTCCCCCTGCCTCATGGCCTCCTCAATTGTTTCTTGACCCCACTCCAAGTCTCCTGGATCATGTTTGTTGAGAAAATCACGTTCCCGAAGGTTTCATTCCGTTTGGACTTCGTTTGATATTCCTTTTCTGCAAAACACTGAAATAGGCAAAAAACAGCAATTTGGGCTGGGCCTCCGGTTAATAGGTTAGTCCCAAAAATAATATAAAAGTGTAAAATAAAGCCCATTAACATCCAAAACAGATAATATAATATCATGGAGCAATGAAAAATTATAGATGCGTCAGAGACGTGTCATGTGCTATCAAACGTAACACCGTAATTGGGTGATTATAAAGTTGCTCTACAGGTGTCTCCGATGGTGTTTGTTGAGTTGGCATAGATCGAGATTAGGATTTGTCACTCCGTGTATCGGAGAGGTATCTCTGGGCCCTCTCCGTAATGCACATCACTATGAGCCTTTTAAGCAATGTGACTAATGAGTTAGTTATAGGATGATGCATTATGGAACGAGTAAAGGGACTTTCTGGTAATGAGATTGAACTAGGTATGATGATACCGACGATCGATCTGGGGCAAGTAACATACTGATGACAAAGGGAATGACGTATGTTATTATGTGATTTGACCAATAAAGATCTTTGTAGAATATGTAGGAGCCAATATGAGCATCTAGGTTCCGCTATTGGTTATTGACCGGAGATGTGTCTCGGTCATGTCTACATAGTTCTCGAACCCGTAGGGTCCGCACGCTTAACGTTCGATGACGATTTGTATTATGAGTTATGTGATTTGATGACCGAAGTTTGTTCGGAGTCCCGGATGAGATCACGGACATGACGAGGAGTCTCAAAATGGTCGAGAGGTAAAGATTTATATTTTGGAAGGTTGCATTTGGACATCGGAATGGTTCCGAGTGGTCCGGGCATTTTTCCGGAGTACCGGGAGGTTACCGGACCCCCCGGGAGAAGTATTGGGCCTATTGGGCCTTATTGGAGGAGAGGAGAAAGGCCACGTGAGAGGGGCGCCCGCCCCTTGCCCAAACCGAATTGGACTAGGGGAGGGGGGCGGCTGAAGGAAATATGCCCTAGAAGCAACAATAAAGTTATTATATATATTTCCTTATATCATCATAAATGTTTATTATTCATGCTAGAATTGTATTAACCAGAAACTTAGTACATGTGTGAATACATAGACAAACATAGTGTCACTAGTATGCCTCTACTTGACTAGCTCATTGATCAAAGATGGTTATGTTTCCTAGCCAGAGACATGAGTTGTCATTTGATTAACGGGATCACATCATTAGAAGAATGATGTGATTGACTTGACCCATTCCGTTAGCTTAGCACTTGATCGTATAGTATTCTGCTATTGCTTTCTTCATGACTTATACATGTTCCTATGACTATCAGATTATGCAACTCCCGTTTACCGGAGAAACACTTTGTGTGCTACCAAACGTCATAACGTAAATGGGTGATTATAATGGTGCTATACAGGTGTCTCCAAAGGTACTTGTTGGGTTGGCGTATTTTGAGATTAGGATTTGTCACTCTCATTGTCGGAGAGGTATCTCTGGGCCCACTCGGTAATGCACATCACTATAAGCCTTGCAAGCATTGTAACTAATGATTTAGTTGCAGGATGATGTATTACGGAACGAGTAAAGAGACTTGTCGGAAACGAGATTGAACTAGGTATGAGGATACCGACGATCGAATCTCGGGCAAGTAACATACCAATGACAAAGGGAACAATGTATGTTGTTATGTGGTTTGACCGATAAAGATCTTCATAGAATATGTAGGAACCAATATGAGCATCCAGGTTCCGGTATCGGTTATTGACTGGAGACGAGTCTCAGTCATGTCTACATAGTTCTCGAACCCTTAGGGAATGCACGCTTAATGTTCGATGACGATTTATATTATGAGTTATGTGATTTGATGACCGAAGTTTGTTCGGAGTACCGGATGAGATCACAGACATGACAAGGAGTCTCGAAATGTTTGAGACATAAAGATTCATATATTGGAAGGTTATATTCGGACACCAGAATGGTTCGGGTCGTTTCGGATGAGTTTTGGAGTGCTGGGGGTTACCGGAACCCCCCGGGAAGTTATTGGGCCTCATGGGCCTAGTGGTGGAAGAGAGGAGACCAACCAAGGAGTGGCGCGCGCCCCCCTAGCCTAAACGGAAATGGACTAGGGTTGGGGGGAGCCCCCCCCTTTTCCTTCTCTCCTCCTTCTCCGTCCCTCCTTCTCCTACTAGGAATAGGAAAGATGAGGGGAATACCCACACCTGGCGCGCCACCCTAGGTCCGGCTACCTCTTCCCTCCCCTCCTTTATATACGTGGCCAGGGGGCACCCCATAGACACACAAGTTGGCCTTTTAGCCGTGTGCGGTTCCCCCTCCAAAGTTACACACCTCGGTCATATCATTGTAGTCAAGACATGATGCTAAATTTTATTGTATGAGATGATCATGTTTTGTAACACAGTTATCGGCAACTGGCAGGAGCCATACGGTTGTCGCTTTATCGTATCAAATGCAATCGCCATGTAATTGCTTTAGTTAATCACTAAGCGGTAGCAATAGTCGTGGAGGCAATAGTTCGTGTGACGACAACGATGCTTCGATGGATATCAAGGTGTCAAGCCGGTGACGATGGTGATCATGAGTCATGACGGTGCTTTGGAGATGGAGATCACAGGCACAAGATGATGATGGCCATATCATATCACTTATATTGATTGCATGTGATGTTTATCCTTTATGCATCTTATTTTGCTTAGATCGACGGTAGCATTATAAGATGATCTCTCACTAAATTTCAAGGTATAAGTGTTCTCCCTGAGTATGCGCCGTTGCGAAAGTTCATCGTGCCAAGACACCACGTGATGATCGGGTGTGATAATCTCTACGTTCACATACAACGGGTGCAAGCCAGTTTTGCACACGCAGAATACTCGTGTTAAACTTGACGAGCCTAACATATGCAGATATGGCCTCAGAACACTGAGACCGAAAGGTCGAGCGTGAATCATATAGTAGATATGATCAACATAGTGATGTTCACCATTGAAAACTACTCCATCTCACGTGATGATCAGACATCTTTTAGTTGATATGGATCACGTGATCACTTAGATTATTAGAGGGATGTCTGTCTAAGTGTGAGTTCTTAAGTAATATGATTAATTGAACTTTAATTTATCATGAACTTAGTACTTGATAGTATTTTTCATGTCTATGCTGTTATAGATAGATGACCCGTGATGTTGTTCCGTTGAATTTTAATGCGTTCCTTGAGAAAGCAAAGTTGAAAGATGATGGTAGCAATTACACGGACTAGGTCCGTAACTTGAGGATTATCCTCATTGCTGCACAAAAGAATTACGTCCTAGAAGCACCGCTAGGTGCCAAACCCACTGCAGGAGCAACGCCAGATGTTATGAACGTCTGGCAGAGCAAAGCTGATTACTACTCGATAGTTCAGTGTGCCATGCTTTACGGCTTAGAACCGGGACTTCAACGACGTTTTGAACGTCATGGAGCATATGAGATGTTCCAGGAGTTGAACTTAATATTTCAAGCAAATGCCCGGATTGAGAGATATGAAGTCTCCAATAAGTTCTACAGCTGCAAGTTGGAGGAGAATAGTTCTATCAGTGAACATATACTCAGAATGTCTGGGTACCACAACCACTTGACTCAACTCAGAGTTAATCTTCCTATTGATAATGTCATTGACAGAGTTCTTCAATCACTGCCGCCAAGCTACAAGAGCTTCGAGATGAACTATAATATGCAAGGGATGGATAAGACGATTCCCGAGCTATTCGCAATGCTAAAGGCTGCGGAGGTAGAAATCAAGAAGGAGCATCAAGTGTTGATGGTCAACAAGACCACCAGTTTCAAGAAAAGGGGTAAAGGGAAGAAGGGGAACTTCAAGAAGAACGGCAAGCAAGTTTCTGCTCAAGTGAAGAAGCCCAAGTCTGGACCTAAGCTTGAGACTGAGTGCTTCTACTAGAAAGGGACTGGTCACTTGAAGCGGAACTGCCCCAAGTATTTGGCGGATAAGAAGGATGGCAAGGTGAACAAAGGTATATGTGATATACATGTTATTGATGTGTACCTTACTAATGCTTGAAGTAGCACCTGGGTATTTGATACTGGTTCTATTGCTAATATTTGCAACTCGAAATAGGGGCTATAGATTAAGCGAAGACTGGCTAAGGACGAGGTGACGATGCGCGTGGGAAATGGTTCCAAAGTCGATGTGATCGCGGTCGGCACGCTACCTCTACATCTACCTTCGGGATTAATTTTAGACCTGAATATTTGTTATTTGGTGCCAGCATTGAGCACGAACATTATATATGGATCTTGTTTAATGCGAAACGGTTATTCATTTAAATCTGAGAATAATGGTTGTTCTATTTATATGAGTAATATCTTTTATGGTCATGCACCCTTGAAGAGTGGTTTATTTTTGATGAATCTCGATAGTAGTGATACACATATTCATAATATTGCAGCTAAAAGATGCAGAGTTGATAATGATAATGCAACTTATTTGTGATACTGCCATTTAGGTTATATTGGTATAAAGCGCATGAAGAAACTCCATTCTGATGGACTTTTGGAATCACTTGGTACTTGCGAACCATGCCTCATGGGCAAGATGACTAAAATGTCGTTCTCCGGAATTATGGAGCGAGCAACAGATTTATTGGAAATCATAAATACTGATGTGTGTGGTCTGATGAATATCGACGCTCGCGGTGGGTATCGTTATTTTCTCACCTTCACAGATGATTTGAGCAGATATGGGTATATCTACTTGATGAAACATAAGTCTGAAACATTTGAAAAGTTCAAAGAATTTCAGAGTGAAGTGGAAAATCATCGTAACAAGAAAATAAAGTTTCTACGATCTGATCGTGGAGGAGAATATTTGAGTTACGAGTTTGGTCTTCATTTGAAACAATGGAGAATAGTTTTGTAATTCACGCCACCCGGAACACCACAACATAATGGTGTGTCCGAGCATCGTAATCATACTTTGCTAGATATGGTACGATCTATGATGTCTCGTACTGATTTACCGCTATCGTTTTAGGGTTATGCTTTAGAGACGGCCACATTCACGTTAAATAGGGCACCATCTAAATCCGTTGAGACGACACCTTATGAACTATGGTTTGGCAAGAAACCAAAGTCGTCGTTTCTTAAAGTTTGGGGCTGCGATGCTTATGTCAAAAAGCTTCAATCTGATAAGCTCGAACCCAAATCGGAGAAATGTGTCTTCATAAGATACCCAAAGGAGACTGTTGGGTACACCTTCTATCATAGATCCGAAGGCAAGACATTCGTTGCTAAGAATGGATCCTTTGTAGAGAAGGAGTTTCTCTCGAAAGAAGTGAGTGGGAGGAAAGTAGAACTTGATGAGGTAACTGTACCTGCTCCCTTATTGGAAAGTAGTTCATCACAGAAATCTGTTCGTGTGACTCCAATACCAATTTGTGAGGAAGCTAATGATGAAGATCATGTAACTTCAGATCAAGTTACTACCAAACCTCGTAGGTCAACCAGAGTAAGATCCGCACTAGAGTGGCACGGTAATCCTGTTCTGGAGGTCATGTTACTTGACCATGACGAACCTACGAACTATGATGAAGCGATGATGAGCCCAGATTATACAAAATGGCTTGAGGCCATGAAATCTGAGATGGGATCCATGTATGAGAACAAAGTGTGGACTTTTGTTGACTTTCCCGAAGATCGGAAAGCCATCAAGAATAAATGGATCTTCAAGAAGAAGACTGACATTGACGGTAATGTTACTGTCTACAAAGCTCGACTTGTTGCAAAAGGTTTTCGACAAGTTCAAGGAGTTTACTACGATGAGACCTTCTCACCCGTAGCGATGCTTATGTCCGTCCGAATCATGTTAGCAATTTCCGCATTTTATGATTATAAAATTTGGCAAATGGATGTAAAGACTGCATTCCTGAATGGATTTCTGGAAGAAGAGTTATATATGATGCAACCAGAAGGTTTTATCAATCCAAAGGGCGCTAACAAAGTATGCAAGCTCCAGCGATCCATCTATGGACTAGTGCAAGCATATCGGAGTTGGAATAGATGTTTTGATAGTGTGATCAAAGCATATGGTTTTATACAGACTTTTGGATGGCATTTCTAATATCATATGTGGATGGCATATTGCTAATTGGAAATGATATAGAATTTCTGGATAGTATAAATGGATACTTGAATAATTTTTCAAAGAAAGACCTCGGTGAAGTTGCTTGTATATTGGGCATCAAAATCTATAGAGATAGATCAAGACACTTAATTGGACTTTCACAAAGCACATACCTTGATAAAGTTTTGAAGAAGTTCAAAATGGATCAACCAAAGAAAGGGTTCTTGCCTGTGTTACAAGGTGTGAAGTTGAGTCAGACTCAATGCCCGACCACTGCATAAGATAGAGAGAAAATGAAAGATGTTCCCTATGCTTCAGCCATAGGCTCTATCATGTATGCAATGTGGTGTACCAGACCTGATGTGTGCCTTGCTATTAGTTTAGCACGGAGGTACCAAAGTAATCCAGGAGTGGATCACTGGATAGCGGTCAAGAACATCCTGAAATACATGAAAAGGACTAAGGATATGTTTCTCGTTTATGGAGGTGACAAAGAGCTCGTCATAAATGGTTACGTCGATGCAAGCTTTGACACTGGTCCGGATGACTCTAAGTCACAAAGTGGATACATATTTTTATTGAACGGTGGAGACGTCAGTTGGTGCAGTTGTAAGCAAAGCATCGTGGCGGGTCTACGTGCCAAGCGGAGTACATAGCTGCTTCGGAAGAAGCAAATGAAGGAGTATGGATGAAGGAGTTCATATCCGATCTAGGTGTCATACCTAGTGCATCGGGTCCAATGAAAATCTTTTGTGACAATACTGGTGCAATTGCCTTGGCAAAGGAATCCAGATTTCACAAAAGAACCAAGCACATCAAGAGACGCTTCAATTCCATCCGTGATCAAGTCAAGGCGGGAGACATAGAGATTTGCAAGATACATACGGATCTGAATGTTTCAGACCCGTTGACTAAGCCTCTCTCACGAGCAAAACATGATCAGCACCAAGACTCCCTGGGTGTTAGAATCATTACTGTATAATCTAGATTGTTGACTCCAGTGCAAGTGGGAGACTGAAGGAAATATGCCCTAGAGGCAATAATAAATTTGTTATTTATATTTCCTTATATAATGATAAATGTTTATTATTCATGCTAGAATTGTATTAACCGGAAACTTAGTACATGTGTGAATACATAGACAAACAGAGTGTCACTAGTTTGCCTCTACTTGACTAGCTCGTTGAATCAATGATGGTTATGTTTCCTAACCATGGACATGAGTTGTCATTTGATTAAAGGGATCACATCATTAGAGAATGATGTCATTCACTTGACCCATCCGTTAGCTTAACACGATGATCGTTTAGTTTGTTGCTATTGCCTTCTTCATAACTTATACATGTTCTTATGACTATGAGATTATGCAACTCCCGAGTACCGGAGGAACACTTTGTGTGCTACCAAACGTCACAACGTAACTAGGCGATTATAAAGGTGCTCTACAGGTGTCTCCGATGGTGCTTGTTGAGTTGGCATAGATGGAGATTAGGATTTGTCACTCCGATTGTCGAAGAGGTATCTCTGGGCCCTCTCGGTAATGCACATCACTATAAGCCTTGCAAGCATTTGTGATAATGAGTTAGTTACGGGATGAGGTATTACGGAACGAGTAAAGAGACTTGCCGGTAACGAGATTGAACTAGGTATGAGGATATTGATGATCGAATCTCGGGCAAGTAACATACCGATGACAAAGGGAACAACATATGTTGTTATGCGGTTTGACTGATAAAGATCTTCGTAGGATATGTAGGAACTAATATGAGCATCCAGGTTCCGCTATTGGATATTGACCGGAGACGAGTCTCGGTCATGTCTACATAGTTCTCGAACCCGTACAGTCTGCATGATTAAAGTTCAGTGACGATTAGTATTATGAGTTTATGTGTTTTGATGTACCAAAGGTAGTTCGGATTCCCGTATGTGATCACGGACATGACGAGGAGTCTCGAAATGGTCGAGACGTAAAGATTGATATATTGGACGGCTATATTCGGACACCGGAAGTGTTCCGGATGGTTTCGAAGAAAACTGAAGTGCCGGAGGGGTTACCGAAACCCCTTGGTGAAGTATTGGGCCTTAGTGGGCCTGAGGGGAGAGAGAGGGCTGCAGCCCAGGAGGTGGTGCGCCTCCTCCCATGAGGAGTCCGAATTGGACTAGGGGAGGGGGCGCGGCCCCTCTTTCCCTCTCCCTCTCTTTCCTTCCCCCTTCACCCTTCCTAGTAGGACTAGGAAAGGATGAATGCTACTCCTACTAGGAGGAGGATTCCTCCTCTCCTTGGGGCGCACCAAGGCCGGCCGGCCTCCCCCCTTTCTCCTTTATATACGGGGGCAGGGGGCACCGAAAGACACACAAGTTGATTGTTCCAAGCCATGTGCGGTGCCCCCTCCACCATAATCCACCTCGATCATATCGTAGCGGTGCTTAGGCGAAGCCCTGCGTCGGTAGCAACATCATCATCGTCATCACGCCGTCGTGCTGACAGAACTCTCCCGCGAAGCTCTGCTGGATCGGAGTTCATGGGACGTCATCGAGCTGAACGTGTGCTGAACTTGGAGGTGCCATGCGTTCGGTACTTGGATCGGTCGGATCGTGAAGATGTACGACTACATCAACCGCGTTCTCATAGCGCTTCCGCTTACGGTCTACGAGGGTTCGTGGACGATACTCTCCCCTCTCGTTCCTATGCATCACCATGATCTTGCGTGTGCGTAGGATTTTTTTTTGAAATTACTGCGTTCCCCAACACCGGCCCCCTCTTTCCTTCTCCCTCTCTCTCCCTTCCCCTTTTCCCTCTCCATTGGAAGGAACGAGGGGGGCCGAATCCTACTTGGACTAGGAATCCAAGTAGGACTCCCCCTTATGGCGCGCCCCCTAGGCCGGCCACCTCCTCCTCCCCCTTTATATACGGAGGCAGGGGGCACTCCAAAGGCACAACAGACATCTCTTAGTCGTGTGCGGTGCCCCCCTCCATAGTTTACCACCTCGGTCATATCATCGTAGTGCTTATGCAAAGCCCTGCGCCGGTAACTTCATCATCATCGTCGCCACACCGCCGTGCTGACGGAACTCTCCCTCATCCTCAACTTGATCAAGAGCTCGAAGGACGCCATCGTGCTGAACGTGTGCTGAGGACGGAGGTGCCATATGTTCGGTGCTAGGATCAGTTGGATCATGAAGACGTTCAACTACATCAACCGTGTTATTAAACGCTTCCGCTTTCGGTCTATGAGGGTACGTAGACACACTCTCCCCTCTCGTTGCTATGCGTCTCCTAGATAGATCTTGTGTGGTCGTAGGAATTCTTTTGAAATACTGCGTTCCCCAACAGTTGGGGCACGTTATACCTGGTCCAACTGTCAGTTGGATCTTATTCGTTATGTTATTGATCGTGTCCTTATGTCTGTTGATTGGGAGACTAAGTTTCCAAGAGCCGTGCTCACCGCTGAATCCCACATCGGATCTGATCATACTCCCCCGATTGTGGTCTCTAGGGATTCCACTACCCTACCTCATTCTCTGTGCCAATTTGAGTACAACTAGCTTTTGGTCGAAGGATTTGTGCCTTTTGTTGGGCGGGAGTGGGGGTGGGGAGTGGTGGACCACCCTATTATTGATTGGCACTTCTGTTCCCGGCCTCTTCATAAGTTTCTCAATGGGTGGGGGCAAATCTCAAAGTTGACTCCTTCAAACTTAAATGCTTAGTCGCTGAACAAATCAAGCTCTTAGATAACATCGCTGACTTGGTCGGTCTTGGCGATTCCTGGTGGCGGCGCCAGTGTGAGTTTGATGATGCCCTGGTGGTGCTTCAGAGGCTAATGAACTATGTTGGAAATGACATGGGAGTCTTAACAAGATCCTCAAAGGGGATGCTAACATGACTTGTTTTGAAGCCATTGTGAATGATCGCCATTTTCGCTGCACAATCAATTGCATAATTATTTAGGGCTCTCCCGCCTCTAATCATTTTCTAATCTCTTCACACATCTACGAGTTCTACCGTAATCTGCTAAGCCCCAAACTTCCTCGAGATTTACATATTCTTCGTCGGCCTAGCCGGTGAGTCAATGTTTCTTGAACTCAATTAACGATAGCCTTATGCTTCCTCTCTCCACCAATGAAATTGATGAGGCCATCAATTCATCTAAATCTTCTCCTTGCCTTGGACCTAATGGTTTTTCTATCAAGTTTTTAAGAAGTTTTGGAAAACACGTAAACATCTGGTTTACAAGATCATGCAAGGTTTTTTCTTGGGGCCGGTTAACATCTCTCGCCTAAACTATGTTGTCCTTACCTTGATCTCGAAAGTGAAAATGGCAGACGATATTAGGCAATTTAGTCATTTGCTCTTATCAACAATATCGCCAGATTCCCTTCCAAAGCCTTCGTCACTAGATTGTCTCCTATAGCTCATAAGGTGATCTGCCCCTTAACGGCTTTCACTAAAGGGCACTTCATTCTTGATGGTGTTATCACGTTACACGAGTTACTTCAGGATATCCACCATTATAAGCGTGAAGTTGTGGTTCTTAAATTGGACTCCAAGAAGGCCTACGATTGTGTTTGCTAGTCCTTCTTGCAAGCTATCCTATTAGCCAGGGATTTGTCCTACTTACATTCATCGTATAATGCAGATTGTTACTGGTGGCCACATTGCAATCACCATTAACGGGGTTGTTTGTCTCTATTTCAAGAATGGAAGGGGCTTGCGCCAAGGTGATCCCATTTCCCCCTCCTATTTAACTTCATCTCAGATTCTCTTGATAGGATGATGCCCTAGGCGACCAACACTGGGCACATCTCTGGTGTTGCCTCTCACCTTCTTCCCCTCGGGGTAACCCACCTCTAGTAAGTTGTCGATACTATTATTCTTGTTGAGAAGAATGACTTACAACTGGCTAACCTGAAATCCCCTGCTATATTTTGAAGCCATGTCGGGGCTAAAAATTAACCTTACAAGAGTGAAGCTTTTATTTTAGGCCGTCCGCCTGCAGAACAATCTTGAATTTCTCACCTTTGGAAGTGTAAGCTCAAGACTTTTCCTAACACCTATGTTGGTGTGACTATTTCCCACATGAAACTTCTCGTGGCTGATTTCAAACCTACTCAAGTTAAAGTGGGACCTAGGGTTGCTCCCTGGCGTGGCCGCCACCAATTCTCCACTGGCAAAGTAACCCTGATCGATTCAAGTTTGTCTAGCCTTCCTACTTTCATCATGGGTTTTTATCGCTTGTATGACAACAATCATGCTAGCTTAGATAGAGATCATAAAACTTTCTACTCGAACAACATTGACAATAGGAGGAAATATCAGATAGTAAGTGGAAAATCATGTGCAAGCCCAAAAGCCTTGGGGGGGGGGGGTAGGCACTATAATACCGGGATCATGAACAAGTGCCTGATTATGAAGTGGTGGTGGTGCATTCTCACCAAGCCTCCTGATTGCGTATGGCATAAAATTTTGTATACCAAATACTGCCCTAACTATCCCTCATCTAATGTCCATCGCCTGGGGTGGCTCTCAACTTCGGAAATCCCTTTTCCTGGTGCGGGATGAATTTCATGGTTTAGCCAAACTTTCGGCTAGCTACGACGCTTCCATGAGATTCTGGTTGGACTGGTGCTCGCGGATGAGCCCCATGTGCGAAACCTTCCCTGTCTTATTCTCTTACTGTGAAAATCTATCGATCTCCATTTCGGAGCTTGCCTCTCGTAACTGGGATCTTGGTATGTGTCCAACGCTGACTCCTAAAGAGTTTGCAGACAGGCGGGCTCACACTGCCCTTCTCCCTTCGCTCTCAGGGACCACATACCAAATCTCTTGGCCCCACTCTTCTTATGGTAAGTTCTCAGTTAAATCTCTCTACCTTAAGCTCTCCTAGGGGCAGTATGCCCCTGGTTCAAGGGCCTCTAGTGGGCGTGTAATCTTCTCAAAATTCAGTCTTTCTTTGGGAAGCCATCAGGTGTAATTTTCAGTTAGCAATCAAATCCTTAAGAGAAATGGACATGCCTCTGCCGCATGTTCTCTTTGAAGCCACCCTGAAATCACTGATCACATCCTTTTTAACTTTGTTTTGGCTAAGTTGCGTTGGTGTTGCATTCGATCGCGGTTGCACATACCCTAGAACCCGTGAACTATGGACGATCTTATCGACATTATTAGGAATTACTTGGGCCAATTCTCTAGGGTGTTTTGGATTGTCTTTGGTGCTCTTGGGTGTGCCTTATGGATTAGAAATTTATGATTAAGCACCTCTTTCCTTACCGCCTTGATGATGTTTTGTTTAAAATGGATGCTCTCATCTAGCTATGGTGCCCTCTCTCTAGAGATGTCGGTGCTGATGTTGTTGCCCTAATGGTCACCAAGATCCGCGCCTCCGCAATTGGTCTATCTCCCCCAAGCCCCCTCCCCCTCGGTGAATTAGTTCTAGATTACTGTTGTCTTGCCCGACATGCATGTCCCTAGGCTTAGTCCTCTCGATCTGTAATGGCTTGTTTGCAGATACCTTCTTTCTGTTGGAATACTTGTTCTGGACCTGCCTTGTTGGCTTTATTCATAAAGTCGGGCAACTGTCTTCTTTCCAAAAAACTGTGGAGACGGATGCATTGCATGTAGCAGGCGGGATCATGAAAAAGTGGTGGCAACAACACATGAGTGACTTCCATGGAGTTGCTACTCGAGCACCCGGTCTCGAGCTCCGGAGCGAAAGCCTAGGTCAGACCCGATCGAGTGGTTATACCTGGCAATGACGATATATTTTCTTACGTCGTTACCTTATTGAAGACATTGCTCAGATATACTCGGACTGATCTCCAAGATGAAAACCTAGATTTTGGCCTTGTGGTTGGATCTGGTAATGGCGACACTTGAGTGTCGCTCCCTTCGTAAAGGCGTTGATACTGAAAATCTTGTCGTCCATATGGTGTCATGAGATGGTTTGTGGGGTATGGTCATTACTCTAGTTTGTCGATCCTAGATCTAGTCACTTTGGGTTTTTTTTCCTCGTCTACACAGGACTTTGGTCATATATGACTTTGCTGGTTGCCAACGTGTTTTTGCATGTGTTTGAGTTGATGTAGTATGCATAGGTCGGATGTGTGCTCATTGTATTATGTATTTTCTTGATACTCCGATTGAGTCTATAAAATCCACTATTTGTCGCAAAAGAACAGCCAGTAATTCGTTCGCCCCACCGTATATCAGATCTGGAATGCTGGATGATAACTCAGTGACACTAAAATCTGTTTCAGAGTCAGTCCATAACAAAAATCTTGCATGATTTGCTCAGTGCTTGGGTGTCAGCGATTCCATAACCGAATGCTTACATACATGCCAAAACATTCGTCGGCTTTATTATCCTTGCATAAACAAGAAAAATGCATGCCTTGATTAATAGTAATTCGTCACGTGACACACTTTGTACGCACGGCTCGTAGTGCACGTAGTGTACTGGCAGCTCACGCTAGCCATTTCGAAACCTTCCTTCGCTCCCGGCTCGTTCTCCCACGGCTATATATAACGCCGATGGCTCGGCACCAGTGCTCCCCTGCTTCCACAACCAACCAGTCCGGCGTCAAGTGAGCACTGACTGAGCTACCCATGGATCATGGTGGCGGCGGCGGCGGCGGCAGGAGTAGGAGCCGCCTCCGGGACCGGCTGGCCCGGATGTTCCGTCCGGGCTCGCTGCTCCGCTCGACCTGCAACAACAACACCGCATCGACCTCCTCTTCCTCCTCGTGCTCCGCCGCGGTGGGCGCGGCAGCCGACGGGGTGACTGCGTCCAAGCCGCCCCCGAGCTCCGCCTGCTCCTCCAGCCGCGCGCTCTTGGCCGCCGACTCCGCCATCGCCCGCGACAGGGACTCGTTCCTCACCTCTTCTCGCCGCGACTACGCCAGCGTCGTCGGCCGCACCGAGTCCTTCTCCAACGCACTCGACCGCGTGCACCGCCGTGCCGGCGCCGCGGTGCATTCTCTGCCGCCTCCGGCTCGCTTCTCCATGCACGCGTCGCCTCTGATGGAGAGCAAGAAAAAGATCCCTCTCCACGGCAGTCATCGGCACCACCGCCACCGCCTCGGTGGCCGGGTCAAGGGCGACAAGAGCAAGAAGCTGCTCTCCAACAACCCCTATGGCTTCAGCACCTCGGACACCGACGGCGACGACGTCTTCAGCAGCGACGCTGACGAGCACGGCCGCAGCGACGCCAAGAAGGGGGACGCGGAGGCATTCTTCTCCTCCTCCAGAAGCTTCTCCTTCTCCTCCGACTCGTCCGAGTTCTACAGCAAGAAGAAGAAACTAAAGAAGAAGTCCCCTGCCGCAGTGGCGCCCAAGCCGCCGCCGCCGCCGCCGAGAGCGAGGGCCAGGGGGCAGAGGCGCAAGAATCGCGTGGCGAGCAGCTGCGACACGTGCGGCGTGAGGGAAGGGTTCCGGCCGGTGGTGTCGGCGGCGGAGGAGCAGGTGCGCAGGGGGTTCGCGGTGGTGCAGCGGTCGCGGGACCCCTACGCCGACTTCCGGGCGTCGATGGTGGAGATGGTGGTGAGCCGGCAGATGTTCGGCGCGGCGGAGCTGGAGCGGCTGCTGCGGTCGTACCTCTCGCTCAACGCGCCGCGCCACCACCCCGTCATCCTCCAGGCCTTCTCCGACATCTGGGTCGTCCTCCACGGCGGCTAGCCAGCGATCTCACTGGCTATCCACTCACTCACTCACTCAGTTATTAATCCAGCCCCAGGACGTTTCCTTAACTACCAGTAGGACTCTATCATAATTAATCATGCTCTGTGTTCATGATTAGCTCCAACGATGTTCATCAGTTTGATCTTAGTTTTAATCTTGGCTGTAACTGGCCGTGCGGTTCTGCTGTAATGTACTCCTAGTACTAGTAGTACTACTGTTCTTGGCTCTGACCCAGTGTGCAAAAGCTAGCTTCTGATTTGGAATTGGATTCAGATTTGGCCAGAGCGCGCCGTGGGTTTTGTTTGCTAGCTAGAGGAGCTGTACGATGTTTGATTTTGGGCGTCAATGATTTGAAAATCATGATGACACAGCAGAACTTTGGGTTTGCGCTTCCCCTGCCATACCACCACTACACTGTTTTACCCTTTGTGTCGGCAATTATTGTATTATGCTCGGATGCTCGCCATGTCGACTTTAAAGACAAACAAATAATCGTTCATCGGTGCCCAGTACATTATATTTGTGCGATTCACGTGGAAGTACGTATCATGTAGACTTAACCTTTTTCAAAGAATCAAGAATAACATGGTTAAACAATGAATAACAATTCACAAATAAAAAAAAGAACAACAATGTCTATTCACATAAGAAGTACAATTCCTCTAAGTTTCTTAACTTGGGGCGTATATCCATTTTTGTACCCGAGCTTATCTGATCTTGATGAACAGTAAAAGCATACTAGAAAATTCAAAAAATCTGATATTCTTTTTGTATGGAAGATGTTTAGCCGCGTGAGGTCTGTTGCAATTGTCAGCACCTTCGGAGATTTGAGTAGCTCTTAGGAAAAAAACCCGGTTCAAAAACTGCACGAACAATAAACTTTTTTGTGGACCCTTATTTTTTTTCTTGACAGCTACTCAGATGTCCAAACACAATGAAAACTGGTACGGACATCACACACTCAAACATCTCTCATGTCAACCTGAACTTTTTCTTGTATATTTTTTGTTTTACTATCCACTTAGAGAATTAGATAAGCTTGGGAGCTATTTAGCAGCTTTCAGCTTGGCTCTCTTCTACAAGAAAAGAAGGTTCAAAATCCCGGCCTCTGCATCAAAATCAAAAGATGTACATAACCATCATTATTATGTTATTCAACAAAGGTCTGATAAAAGCATACATTAAACAATCCGAAGCCCCCACTTCACATCTACATACTCGACAATAGAGGATGCCATCACAACGCCCCACCATCTAGAATTGGGATCATCACCGACGTGCCTGCATGGCGTACCGGAAGCACACGTCAGGTCCAACGGACCCTAAGCGCACACTACATGCACACGCTTCAGAAGTCGCTACCACTACCAAACAGTCAACACATGTTCAGAGTAGAGATTCAAATTATCCTCGCTAGGCTAGCCATCGAACCGCCATGGCACCAAACAACGCCACCACCCTTCGCTCATCCATCAAGACGCATCTGCCACGAAGACTTGGCTGGGCCATGCTGCCGAGACCCCCTGTCGTCGACGTGCAATATACCACCTCCCGTCTCCCTCAGCGGCTCCTCTAAAATGATGTCCATGAGGAAGAACGGCATCAAGCGTCACCATCGCTCTATCTAGGAGACCCAAATCAAGGGTTTCTCCTGGAGTAGCCCGATCGAGGAGACAAGACCTACAATGACGATGCCTTCATCAAGGTAACGTCACTTACATGCCGCCATCGTCCGCCATGATCGAAGTGGGCTCAATTTTCACCGGCAGTCACGCCTCCTCTACCTCACCGCTGACAGTAGTCGTCGTGTCAGATCTCCACTCGACCGCTACTGGCCACCGTGCTGCCATGTAGTAGCAGCCTCCTATAGCCACCACCTCCCCACCACCAGGCGCAGCAGACCCCGCTCAGTACGCCTGTCGCCCCGAATAATGAGGGCGTCATGACCACAACACCGCCATCGGTCCATCCCGACTTGTTGGGAAACGTTATATAAAACAAAAAGTTTCATGCCTACGATCACACAAGATCAATATGAAGATGCATAATGGGTTGGGATCACGATCGTTACACTACTAGGAAAAGGCCTACTAATGGCGCACTGGTTTCTCCTACTAATGGCGCATTACCAGTGCGCCATTAGTAGCACACCACTAGTATATCTTACTAATGGCGCACAGGTGCGCCATTAGTATGTAACAGCATGTGCCATTAGTGTGCCTCCCGGGGGGCCATACGTAAGCATGGCTTTGTCATACTAATGGCGCATTCTCTGTTGATGCGCCATTAGTATCCTTTGGCATACTAATGGCGCACCTGGTGGTGATGCGCCATTAGTATGAATATTTGGTTTTTTCCTTTTCTAATTTTTGTGCAGGTTACAAAATATATTATTAGACAGAATATAAAATATATTATTAGACAGAATATAGACAGCAACACACAGCAACATCAGATTCATCGAATACAATAGAAGATTAGTCTCCGAATACAATTCATCATATTAGTCTCCGAATTCAAAAGACCGAACAAAGATAAAACATTACAAGTCTCAAGACCGCGAGTATCGAGTTTGTCTTCACATTATAAGTCGATATCGATCATCTAAACTACCATCACATAGAAGAGAGCTGTGGTCATCACGATGAGCATCATCGCGATCAAACTGGTCTTCATCCGGTTCCTCCAACGCTCCCTCCTCTCTCCCGCTAGATAGCGGGCGTATCTAGATTCGGCCTCCGCCCTAGTGGTGTACCCTTTATAACTATTGTCGCTGAAACGGCGAACCTGTCTCCGACACTCCTCCCAGTCGTCGTAGACTCCGGGAACCTTACCCTTGTACACGACATACGACGGCATCTCTATGCACAAGCCAAACAACAGACAATACATAAGCAATATGTAAGTATGCAACAAAAGGATCGCAAGAGAAAAGCAAGACATTAATAGCACGATTCATGGTCCTACTAATAAATAGCATCGATTACATCTAAGTTGAACGATTGTCCAAACCAAAGAGACATACGAATTCATTAAAGTATAATTACAACATGAGCCAATCAATGTTTCAGAACTACACATCACTACTTTCGACTCGACTCATCGGACAGGAACGTGGATGAAGCCGCCGTCTGTCGTGATGGTCATGAAATCGCGGTCGTTGTCACCCTGCATTTGTAGCATTTCATCTATCTCACTATTGGACGGTTGATATCTGAGGAAGAACTGCCCCGAGGTATGATGGACATCTTGATGGATGATGTCCGCAAACTCCGACTGGATGCGAAAGAATTCTTGTCTGAGGTCCGCGTCCTGGACTGCCGACAAGCTCACGGCCCAATCTTTGAGATTATCTGGTAGTAGAAGTTGATGATGGTCCCTTACGATCGCCCGCATGTGATGGAGGGCGTAGTAGGCATCCTTCTGACCGCCAGGTGGCTGCTTGATGCAGCAGAACTTCGTATTGTGTGAGAACATGTGCTTGCCGTACTTACGAACTGCCCTGGTGAAGGTGCCTCCAGATTTGGCATAGGCGGGGAGAACATCATCAAGAACTTTCTTGACATTTGTGTAGTCTATCTTGGAGTTACGGTTCGGGTCTAAATATGTGGCCATAGAATATTTCGGGCTTAAGAGGATGAGTGTGCAATGTGTGTCACTGCACAGAACACGAAATGTTAGAAAAAAAAGAACGATCGAAATCTAAGAAATCATATGTTACGGGGCGGTTAAGGGATGACTTACTCGGGAAAGTAAGCCACAAGGAAGTTATCCTTATCTGGGTTTGCCAGAGTGACGCCTTCGAGGTGTGAACTCGCAACTTGGCGGTCCCCAGCGCTGCTCAAGTGCTTGGCACGCATGTAGAAGGGGTCGAGTATCATGATGTCCGGGGTCTTGTCTCTAATGATCCGCATCTCCATACTCAGCGAAAACAGCCGAACGAAGGTGTAGTGTAGCGGATGAAGGTTAAACATAGCAAAGATGTCATCAAACCGCAGGACGATCGTACCCCCGATGTCGCCCTCCACAAAGCCCTTGCCCTCTGGCACCTTGGCCATGAAAACCGGGTATGCCACATCCTTCTCTCTGAGACGCCGCTTCTCCAAAGAAAGAACACTGTCGTGCAGACTCTGCATAGCACCGGTTGCAGCATTCAACATATTTAGTGGTAGCATCGCCCTACCCGGCACATGCACCCTCCTCGAGATATCCTTAGGTGAAGGTGGCCCGTCCTGAGCACGGATCGAACTCGGTGCCGGCTGGCTCGCACCGGCGCCCTTGTTAGTCTTTCGTTTCCGTCCCTTCTTCTTGATCTCCTGTAATGGGACCGAGTTCTGCTCACAGACCGCCTTCTTGAGCGTGTTGGGGCTGATAATATTTCGCACCTCAGCTATCTGAGGCTCGGTGAAGGCGGGAGCTGGAGGCGTGTCCTGAGAACTGAACGCAAGACGACGCCTGTTGCAATTGGATTTCTCCGCCGTACCAGCTAGATCGCGGTCGTCTTGGTTGGGTTCTTGAGAAAGAGGCCCACAGAACTCGTCAGTGTACCCATGTTCGGAAAAGTACTTATCAACTTTGGTAAATGTACCGTCGTCGTTGTCGTCGCCGTCCGGATCCTGTGCCATAGGGCTGTCCGGATCCTGTGCCATAGGGATGTCCAGCAGGTCCGGTAGCATTGCGGCGTTCTTGCCATGGCTTGGCGCCGGCACGACTGGCGGTCTTGTCTGTGGGGTGGTGTCCCCCACCCCCAAACAAATCTGGCTCTCTGGCCAAAGCAGGGGCCAGTTTACGCAGGTGCTGAGGGTCATCTCATCTTCTTCGTTGGCCCTAGCGGGTTGAATCGGAGGTAACAGCTCGTCGCAGCCTGGCAGCACCCGAACCACTTGAACCCTATACATTGTGGGTGGCATCGGATTACCATGGAACATGGGGTTGCCCGGTTGAACGATTCTGCCCTTGGCGACATCGACCAACTCGGCGCCCACGAAGTACAGAAGAGTGCAAGGAACGTCGGCGGTGCCCTGCGAAAACATGTACAGGGCGTCAGGGATGCCCAGTCAAAGGCAAGGAGATCAAGTCATCGGCCGAGAGGCTTGGTTACCGTGATGCCGTCGGGCTCGGCTAATGTCGAGGCACCGCCAACGGCGGGCGTGCAACTGACGGAGGGGGTGCTTGCTGGCGAGGTGCCGGCCGGCGTACACCCGGGTGCATTAAGCTCCAATGCCCGTGCCGGCGCCGGAGACATGAATACTGTCTCCGTCGGAAACACCAATGGTGCCGCCGCCGGAGACACCAATGGCGCCACCGGAGACACCAATGGCGCCGCCTGCGCGCTGTGCGAGTTGCTGGCCATGAAGCTGGGAACCAGGGGAAGCCCCTGTTGGCCGCCCGCAATCCACATCGTCAGCCCATGAATCAACATAGGCACCATGGCATTGAGCGTCGTTCCAAGTTGTTGTTGCACTTGCTCTTGGACAAGCTCCGGAATCCGCGCCACTTGTGCCTTGAGTTCTTCAACCTCGCGCGTCTGGCTTTCCGAGCTGGTCTTTTTCTCCTTCTGCACACCAGCGGTATAGTATGACCCCCATTTTGTGGACAAGCCTTTGCCGGCCACACGACCAGCTGATGTCGGCTTAGTGAGCTTATCCTTATTTTTCATTACGTTCAACGCCCTATTTAAAGGGGTGTCGAAAGGGGAGCTCTTAGACGACCACACGCTACTGCTTTCAGTGTCCTGCGAAAGGAACGTGGACCATTTAGAAATATTGGCGATTAATTAGAGTGCAACCATATGGAGCTAATTACGCGGGGGTGTATTCCTTACCAGAAGAAGCTCAAGCGCCCTGGTCTTCGGATCCGTGGTAAGCTCCTTTGTTATCGGGTCCTCCTTGTACCGGGCCCTGGCATAGTTCCTGGTCTGCTTGTCACCGCTGTATTTCTCGAAGCGGGGCGGTAGGCCTTGCTCGGCACGCTCCGCGTCCTCCTTGTCCCATATAGGCTCCGCCACTCTGTAACCGCCGGGACCGAGTTTGTGTTCCCCTAAGTTCCACTCCCGCATTTCTTTCCCCCACTGACTTGATTCGGAGGTTGCACTGCTCTTGCATTTGATCTTGAACTCCTTGTACTCATCTTCGCTCGTCAAAGGATATTTCGCCTTGATCTTCTCATAACTATCACCTTTATCAATCATTCTCTTCACCACGCTTTTCCAAGTAGACAGGGTCATGCTCATCTTCGTGAGGGCGGCACTGTTCACTTTATTCCCTGAGAGGCGTGTGTTTTCAAATTCGGCAGGGAACTTGTATCGTTCGTGCAGCTTCGTGAAGAGGAGGTTGCGCAAATTCCCTCGGTCCTTATGCCTAAGGTTCTCGGTGTTGATCGAGATGGTGCTCCAGAGAATGCACCCGAGCTGAAGCGAGTACCCCTTGACTATATGTTTGGGCTCCGTTGGATTCCCGTCGGAGTCCACTTGAGTGAATTCCTCCTTGAGGGTGCGGAGCGCATTCAGGCGTCGGTCCTTCCTTTGCTTCTTCGGTTGGCTGCCATCTGTGTGTGCGCCGCCATCATCAGTGGTGGCATCCTCGGCGGCACCATCAGTGGTGTCATCCCCGACGCCACTAGGGGTTGTGTAATCAGGATCGGTGTCTTCCGCGGCGTCCTCATAGCGGTGAGGTTGTTCCTCCATCTCCTGGGACAGCTCCTAGAATTGTTTGCCGCCCGAACCACCGGCCTCATCGTTGTGGGCCATGTTTCGCTCTAAATAGGAAAAAAGTTTGGTCAAAAAGTTGGTTATTGTCAAGGAACAAGATCATGGTCTCATCATTTAGGGTTTGTCGACACCGAGGCACCCTAAAAGCCTAAGCTTTCATCATTTAGGGTTTGTCGACGCCGAGGCACCCTAAAAGCCTAAGCGTACATCATTTAGGTTCTCATCGACACCGAGGCATCCGGGGCAGCCAAGTTAAGTTTTCATCATTTAGGGTTTATCGATGCCGAGGCACCCTAGGTTGGGCCTAATCACTAGGCACTAATCACTTGGCTCTATTGCCACCTATGTTGGGTTTATCATCTAGGGTTTATCGATGCTAAGGAGAATTCTAAGTTGGGCCTAATCACTTGGCTCTATTGCCACCTATGGTTTAATGCAGGAAGAATAAAGGGGCAGTTGATCCTACTTAATTAAGTACTAAGATACCCCGGCCCATGCATTATCGCAAGTACCCCATATGTCCTATTTTTAGCAAAGTCATGCTAAAATTCACGGAAAATTTCAGCATGACCTTTGCTGAAAACAGGACATATGGAGTACCCGAATTTGCCGGAACGGAAGTTAATCGACATTCCGGCAAACTCAAGGGCCTCTCGGGGTACCTGCAAATTCATCACGACACGATGGTCGGAGACAAAACCCAGCAAACTAGCACCACAATGTGCCTCTACTTTCATATGGATGAACAGGCCACAGACCATATGGTCCTCTGCTTTCATATGGACAAAAATCAGCTCAACTTATGTGAGCTTCCATTCCAGATCTAATAGCAGCAAGTTGTTCACTTGTAGCTCAACTTATGTGAGCTGCCTTCAAGAAAAGAAATCTGCAGTGGCACATCTGCTCTCTGAATACATTGGCAAGAAACAAAACAACACCTAGTACCATCCATCTGGTATGGCCGTATCATGCAGTTTAACTAAGCACTGACAGGTAATTATATAACAGAAAACTTGGCGCGTACGTGTCACTTAGCTTGGGCAAGCAACATACCTCGTCCTCTTGGTTAGTCCAAACAAGCTGTATGCTGAGCCTCAACTCACCACCTGCACATTTTACAGCACCCATGAAATGAAAAACTAAACATAACTGTCAACCAACAAAACCAAAACACAAACATGACTTCAATTTTTCTCGATTAGGAAGAAAAACAGGGTTTTCAACTACTATATTTAGTTTCATGGCATCAGTTGAACAGTTGAAGAAGAACAAGCTTCATTTAAAAATCTTGCTGCTAACAAACATAACTAATGTCAGTACTCAAAAAATAGAGTGACCACACAGGGAACAAACAAACTATACACTTTTTATTTCTTCAGAATTGGACCAGACAGAGAACAACTCCTTGGAAGCAAACTTATATGAAAAGGTTCAGCAACTTGAAACATAACTCTTATATGAAAATCTTCTGTATGATCAAGTAAGCAGAGCACATGTATATACCTGTATCACTGTCTTGGAGCCAACAAACGCCTCAATTTTTCTCCAACCGTGATCGAACCTGATCGCCTATGCTTCTTCTTTCACTCTCCTGCATAAAGTTACTGTTACTACCTGGGAGGGATTATATGCTTGTTTACCACTACTAATACCATTTTTAATATAATCTTCATTCTCCTGCTATTTCTTTTCTTACAAGTGTTGATGCCATAGTGTCTCAGGTTCTTCCTAGTTAAAACATGTGATTTTGAGAAGGAATTTGCCCAATTTTCGCAGGGAGACAAAACTTAGCTAAAAATTTGATATAACAAGTAGTCCATGAAAATATATTTCCTCTAGGCAAAGTAGAAGATATTATTTTGTTTTTCCCCTAAGGTAAAGGAAATAGCCATCACTTTGAAGTGTCTAATAGATGAAATAATGCATGAGTTAGAAAGATATGTGCAAGTGTCTGAAGGCATCCTGTGAAGCAGAGCTTCCAAATTGATCTTCTTGAAACATTGTTACTAGGTAAGGCTTAATTTCATATTTCTGCAAACTAAGGTAAACCAATTATTACATGCATAAATTTCTCATTTGGAGAAGCCAAGTACAAAGGTTTCGAACCATGAGAATTTATTGCATTTTTCGGTGACAACACGGCTAGGAAAAAAAGACTCTGATACAGAGACTAATGACGCGACGCCCCCTCCCTTAGAGGCATTATCACAAACACCTATCAAGCACAATCCTTTCACATGTAAACTTGAGCATGCTCTGGAAAAATCACGCAGCAAGCAAAAAATTGAACAGAGGATGCAAGAGGAAGGAGGGAGGGGGGATGAGGGAAGAGGGAGGAAGGACGAAGGAGTGGTGGCTACCTGCCTATGGGCTGGTCGCCAGTGTAGCTCCGGGCGGCAGCGTTGCTGGGCAAGAGCGCCTGCTCCAGGGAGGGGGGCGCCGCTGGTGGGAGCGACTACTTGATGGGGGGAGGCGCTGCTGGGGTCCTGTACCGGAGGCGGGGCAGCGGCGGGTTCGGCCGGCTGGGCGCGCCGCGGCGGCGGGCCGGCAGCAGTGGCGGTGGCTAGGAATGAAGGAAATATGCCCTAGAGGCAATAATAAAGTTATTATTTATTTCCTTATATCATGATAAAGGTTTATTATTCATTCTAGAATTGTATTAACCGGAAACATAATACATGTGTGAATATATAGACAAACAGAGTGTCACTAGTATGCCTCTACTTGACTAGCTCGTTAATCAAAGATGGTTATGTTTCCTAACCATGGACAAAGAGTTGTCATTTGATTAACGGGATCACATCATTAGTTGAATGATCTGATTGACATGACCCATTCCATTAGCTTAGCACCCGATCATTTAGTATGTTGCTATTGCTTTCTTCATGACTTATACATGTTCCTATGACTATGAGATTATGTAACTCCCGTGTGCCGGAGGAACACTTTGTGTGCTACCAAACGTCACAACGTAACTGGGTGATTATAAAGGTGCTCTACAGGTGTCTCCAAAGGTACATGTTGCGTTGACGTAGTTCGAGATTAGGATTTGTCACTCCGATCGTCGGAGAGGTATCTCTGGGCCCTCTCGGTAATGCACATCACTTAAGCCTTGAAAAGCATTGCAACTAATGAGTTAGTTGCGAGATGATATATTACGGAACGAGTAAAGAGACTTGCCGGTAACAAGATTGAACTAGGTATTGGATACCGACGATCGAATCTCGGGCAAGTAACATACCGATGACAAAGGGAACAACGTATGTAGTTATGCGGTCTGACCGATAAAGATCTTCGTAGAATATGTAGGAGCCAATATGGGCATCCAGGTCCCGCTATTGGTTATTGACCGGAGACGTGTCTCGGTCATGTCTACATTGTTCTCGAACCATAGGGTCCGCATGCTTAAAGTTACGATGACAGTTTCATTATGAGTTTATGTATTGTGATGTACCGAAGGTTGTTCGGAGTCCCGGATGTGATCACGGACATGACGAGGAGTCTCGAAATGGTCAAGACATAAAGATCGATATATTGGAAGCCTATATTTGGATATCGGAATCGTTCCCGGTGAAATCGGCATTTTACCGGAGTACCGGGGGTTACCGGAACCCCTCCCGGGAGGTTATTGGGCCTACATGGGCCTTGAGGGAGAAGAGAGAAGGAGGCAGGAGGTGGCCGCGCGCCCCTCCCATTCCTAGTCCGAATAGGACAAGGGAAGGGGGGCGCCCCCCCCTTTCCTTCCCCTCTTCCTCCTCTTTTCCCCCTTCTCCTTCTCCAACTAGGAAAGAAGGGAGTCCTACTCCCGGTGGGAGTAGGACTCTCCCCTGGCGCGCCTCTCCTTGGCCGGCCGCCCCTCCCCTTGGCTCCTTTATATACGGGGGCAGGGGGGCACCCTAGGACATAGAAGTTGATCTTCGTGATCGTTCCTTAGCCGTGTGCGGTACCCCCCTCCACGATATTACACCTCGATCATATTGTAGTGGTGCTTAGGCGAAGCCCTGCGACGGTTAAACATCAAGATCGTCACCACGCCGTCGTGCTGACGAAACTCCTCCCCGAAGCTTTGCTAGATTGGAGCCCGGGGTGCGTCATCGAGCTGTGCGTGTGTCAAGAACTTGGAGGTGCCGGAGTAACGGTGCTTGGATCGGTTGGACCGGGAAGAAGCACGACTACTTCCTCTACGTTGCGTCAACGCTTCCGCTTCAGTCTACGAGGGTATGTAGACAACACTCTCCCCTCTTGTTGCTATGCATCACCATGATCTTGCGTGTGCGTAGGAATTTTTTTGAAATTACTATGTTATCCAACAGTGGTATCAGAGCCTAGGTTTTATGGTTTGATGTTATATGCACGAGTAGAACACAAGTGAGTTGTGGGTGATATAAGTCATACTGCCTACCAGCATGTCATACTTTGGTTCGGCGGTATTGTTGGATGAAGCGGCCCGGACCGACATTACGCGTACGCTTACGCGAGACTGGTTCTACCGCCGTGCTTTGCACACAGGTGGCTGGCGGGTGTCAGTTTCTCCAACTTTAGTTGAACCGAGTGTGGCTACGCCCGGTCCTTGCGAAGGTTAAAACGGCATCAACTTGACAAACTATCGTTGTGGTTTTGATGCGTAGGTAAGATTGGTTCTTGCTTAAAGCCCGTAGCAGCCACGTAAAACTTGCAACAAACAAAGTAGAGGACGTCTAACTTGCTTTTGCAGGGCATATTGTGATGTGATATGGTCAAGACATGATACTAAATTTTATTGTATGAGATGATCATGTTTTGTAGCTGAGTTATCGGCAACTGGCAGGAGCCATATGGTTGTCGCTTTATTGTATGCAATGCAATCGCCCTGTATTGCTTTACTTTATCACTAAGCGGTAGCGATAGTCGTAGAAGCATAAGATTGGCGAGACGACAACAATGCTACGATGGAGATCAAGGTATTGCGCCGGTGACAATGGTGATCATGACGGTGCTTCGGAGATGGAGATCACAAGCACAAGATGATGATGGCCATATCATATCACTTATATTGATTGCATGTGATGTTTATCTTTTATGCATCTTATCTTGCTTTGATTGACGGTAGCATTATAAGATGATCTCTCACTAAATTATCAAGAAGTGTTCTCCCTGAGTATGCACCGTTGCCAAAGTTCGTCGTTCCCAGACACCACGTGATGATCGGGTGTGATAAGCTCTACGTCCATCTACAACGGGTGCAAGCCAGTTTTGCACACGCAGAATACTCAGGTTAAACTTGACGAGCCTAGCATATGCAGATATGGCCTCGGAACACGGAGACCGAAAGGTCGAGCGTGAATCATATAGTAGATATGATCAACATAATGATGTTCACCATTGAAAACTAATCCATTTCACGTGATGATCGGTTATGGTTTAGTTGGTTTGGATCACGTGATCACTTAGAGGATTAGAGCGATGTCTATCTAAGTGGGAGTTCTTAAGTAATATGATTAATTGAACTTAAATTTATGATGAACTTAGTACATGATAGTATCTTGCTTATGTATGTTTGATTGTAGATAGATGGCCCGTGTTGTTGTTCCGTTAAATTTTAATGCGTTCCTTGAGAAAGCAAAGTTGAAAGATGATGGTAGCAATTACACGGGCTGGGTCCGTAACTTAAGGATTATCCTCATTGCTGCACAGAAGAATTACATCCTGGAAGCACCGCTGGGTGCCAGGCCTGCTGCTGGAGCAACACCAGATGTTATGAACGTCTGGCAGAGCAAAGCTGATGACTACTCGATAGTTCAGTGTGCCATGCTTTACGGCTTAGAATCGGGACTTCAACGACATTTTGAACGTCATGGAGCATATGAGATGTTCCAGGAGTTGAAGTTAATATTTCAAGCAAATGCCCGGATTGAGAGATATGAAGTCTCCAATAAGTTCTATAGCTGCAAGATAGAGGAGAACAGTTCTGTCAGTGAGCATATACTCGAAATGTCTGGGTATAATAATCACTTGATTCAGATGGGAGTTAATCTTCCAGATGATTGCGTCATTGACAGAATTCTCCAATCACTGCCACCAAGCTACAAGAGCTTCGTGATGAACTATAATATGCAAGGGATGAATAAGACTATTCCCGAGCTCTTCGGAATGCCGAAAGCTGCGGAGGTAGAAATCAAAAAAGGAGCATCAAGTGTTGATGGTCAACAAGACCACTAGTTTCAAGAAAAAGGGCAAAGGGAAGAAGAAAGGGAACTTCAAGAAGAACAGCAAGCAAGTTGCTGCTCAAGAGAAGAAACCCAAGTCCGGACCTAAGCCTGAAACTGACTGCTTCTACTGCAAGCAGACTAGTCACTGGAAGCGGAACTGCCCCAAGTATTTGGCGTATAAGAAGGATGGCAAGGTGAACAAAGGTATATGTGATATATATGTTATTGATGTGTACCTTACTAGAGCTCGCAGTAGCACCTGGGTATTTGATACTGGTTCTGTTGCTAATATTTGCAACTCGAAATAGGGACTACCGATTAAGTAGTTCATCACAGAAACCGGTTTCTGCGACACCTACACCAATTAGTGAGGAATTTAATGATGATGATCATGAAATTTCAGATCAAGTTACTACTGAGCCTCGTAGATCAACCAGAGTAAGATCCGCACCAGAGTGGTACGGTAATCCTGTTCTGGAAATCATGCTACTAGATCATGATGAACCTATGAACTATGAAGAAGCGATGGTGAGCCCAGATTCCGCAAAATGGCTTGAAGCCATGAAATGTGAGATGGGATCCATGTATGAGAACAAAGTATGGACTTTGGTTGACTTGCCCGATGATCGGCAAGCAATTGAGAATAAATGGATCTTCAAGAAGAAGACCGCCGCTGACGGTAATATTACTGTCTACAAAGCTCGACTTGTCGCAAAAGGTTTTCAACAAGTTCAAGGGGTTGACTACGATGAGACCTTCTCACCCGTAGCGATGCTTAAGTCTGTCCGAATCATGTTAGCAATTGCCGCATTTTTTGATTATGAAATTTGGCAGATGGATGTCAAAACTGCATTCCTGAATGGATTTCTGGAAGAAGAGTTGTATATGATGCAACCAGAAGGTTTTGTCGATCCAAAGGGAGCTAACAAAGTGTGCAAGCTCCAGCGATCCATTTATGGACTGGTGCAAGCCTCTCGGAGTTGGAATAAACGCTTTGATAGTGTGATCAAAGCATTTGGTTTTATATAGACTTTTGGAGAAGCCTGTATTTACAAGAAAGTGAGCGGGAGCTCTGTAGCATTTCTGATATTATATGTGGATGACATATTACTGATTGGAAATGATATAGAATTTCTGGATAGCATAAAGGGATACTTGAATAAGAGTTTTTCAATGAAAGACCTCGGTGAAGCTGCTTACATATTAGGAATAAAGATCTATAGAGATAGATCAAGAAGCTTAATTGGACTTTCACAAAGCACATACCTTGATAAGATTTTGAAGAAGTTCAAAATGGATCAAGCAAAGAAAGGGTTCTTGCCTGTGTTACAAGGTGTGAAGTTGAGTCAGACTCAATGCCCGACCACTGCAGAAGATAGAGAGAAAATGAAAGATGTTCCCTATGCTTCAGCCATAGGATCTATCATGTATGCAATGCTGCGTACCAGACCTGATGTGTGCCTTGCTATAAGTTTAGCAGGGAGGTACCAAAGTAATCCAGGAGTGGATCACTGGACAGCGGTCAAGAACATCCTGAAATACCTAAAAAGGACTAAGGATATGTTTCTCGTATATGGAGGTGACAAAGAGCTCATCGTAAACGGTTATGTTGATGCAAGCTTTGATACTGATCTGGATGATTCTAAATCGCAAACCGGATACATGTTTACAATAAACGGTGGAGCTGTCAGTTGGTGCAGTTCTAAACAAAGCGTCAAGGCGGGATCTACATGAGAAGCGGAGTACATAGCTGCTTCAGAAGCAGCAAACGAAGGAGTCTGGATGAAGGAGTTCATATCCGATCTAGGTGTCATACCTAGTGCATCGGGTCCAACGAAAATCTTTTGTGACAATACTGGTGCAATTGCCTTGGCAAAGGAATCCAGATTTCACAAGAGAACCAAACACATCAAAAGACGCTTCAATTCCATCCGGGATCTAGTCCAGGTGGGATACATAGAGATTTGCAAGATACATACGGAGCTGAATGTAGCAGACCCGTTGACTAAGCTATTGGAAATATGCCCTAGAGGCAATAATAAAAGCATTATTATTATATTTCCTTGTTCATGGTAATTGTCTTTATTCATGCTATAATTGTGTTATCCGGAAATCGTATACATGTGTGAATAACAGACACCAACATGTCCCTAGTAAGCCTCTAGTTGACTAGCCCGTTGATCAACAGATAGTCATGGTTTCCTGACTATGGACATTGGATGTCATTGATAACGAGATCACATCATTAGGAGAATGATGTGATGGACAAGACCCAATCCTAAACATAGCATAAAGATCGTGTAGTTCGTTTTGCTAGAGTTTTGCAATGTCAAGTATCTTTTCCTTAGACCATGAGATCGTGTAACTCCCGGATACCGTAGGAGTGCTTTGGGTATACCAAACGTCACAACGTAACTGGGTGACTATAAAGGTAGACTACGGGTATCTCCGAAAGTATCTGTTGGGTTGACACGGATCAAGACTGGGATTTGTCACTCCGTATGACGGAGAGGTATCACTGGGCCCACTCGGTAATGCATCATCATAATGAGCTCAAAGTGACCAAGTGTCTGTTCACGGGATCATGCATTACGGTACGAGTAAAGTGACTTGCCGGTAACGAGATTGAACGAGGTATTGGGATACCGACGATCGAATCTCGGGCAAGTAATATATCGATTGACAAAGGGAATTGCATACGGGGTTGATTGAATCCTCGACATCGTGGTTCATCCGATGAGATCATCGTGGAGCATGTGGGAGCCAACATGGGTATCCAGATCCCGCTGTTGGTTATTGACCGGAGAGTTGTCTCGGTCATGTCTGCTTGTCTCCCGAACCCGTAGGGTCTACACACTTAAGGTTCGGTGACGCTAGGGTTGTGAAGATAAGTATATGCAGTAACCCGAATGTTGTTCGGGGTCTCGGATGAGATCCCGGACGTCACGAGAAGTTCCGGAATGGTCCGGAGGTAAAGAATTATATATAGGATGTGCAGTTTCGGCCATCGGGACAAGTTTCGGGGTACCCGGTATTGTACCGGGACCACCGGAAGGGTCCCGGGGGTCCACCGGGTGGGGCCACCTATCCCGGAGGGCCCCTTGGGCTGAAATAGGAGGGAACCCAGCCCATAGTGGGCTGGGGTGCCAGCCCCCCAAGGCCCATGCGCCTAGGGTTGGGGGGGAACCCTAAGGGGGGCGCCCCCTTGCTTGGGGGGCAAGCCCCCCACCCCTGGCCGCCGCCCCCCTGGTAGATCCCATCTACCAGGGCCGGCGCCCCCCCTGGCACCCCTATATATAGTGGGGGAGAGGAGGGACTTGATGCCCACGCGTTTGGTGCTTCCCTCTCTCCCCGTTACTTCTTCCTCTCTCGTAGTACACGGCGAAGCCCTGCTGTCGTGACGCCCTTCATCCACCACCACGCCGTCGTGCTGCTGGATCTTCGTCAACCTCTCCTTTCCCCTTGCTGGATCAAGAAGGAGGAGACGTCTCCCGTCCCGTACGTGTGTTGAACGCGGAGGTGCCGTCCGTTCGGCGCTGGTCATCGGTGAATTGGATCACGTCGTGTTCGACAACATCAACCTTGTTCTAACGAACGCTTCCACTCGCGATCTACAAAGGTATGTAGATGCATCTCGTGACTCGTTGCTAGATGAACTCCTAGATGATCTTGGTGAAACGAGTAGGAAATTTTTTGTTTTCTGCAACGTTCCCCAACAGTGGCATCATGAGCTAGGTCTATGCGTAGTTCTTCTTGCGCGAGTAGAACACAATTCGTTGTGGGCGTGGATTTGTCAACCTTCTTGCCGCTACTAGTCTTTTCTTGCTTCAGCGGTATTGTGGGATGAAGCGGCCCGGACCAACCTTACACGTACGCTTACGTGAGACCGGTTCCACCGACTAACATGCACTAGTTGCATAAGGTGGCTGGCGGGTGTCTGTCTCTCCCACTTTAGCTGGAGCGGATTCGATGAACAGGGTCCTTATGAAGGGTAAATAGAAGTTGACAAATCACGTTGTGGCTTTCACGTAGGTAAGAAAACGTTCTTGCTAGAACCCTAATTCAGCCACGTAAAACTTGCAACAACAATTAGAGGACGTCTAACTTGTTTTTGCAGCAAGTGGTTTGTGATATGATATGGCCAAAGTTGTGATGAATGATGAATGATCTATATGTGATGTATGAGATGTTCATGCTATTGTAATAGGGATCACGACTTGCATGTCGATGAGTATGACAACCGGCAGGAGCCATAGGAGTTGTCTTTATTCTTTTAATATGACCTGCGTGTCATTGAGAAACGCCATGTAAATTACTTTACTTTATTGCTAAACGCGTTAGCCATAGTAGTAGAAGTAATAGTTGGCGAGCAACTTCATGGAGACACGATGATGGAGATCATGATGATGGAGATCATGGTGTCAAGCCGGTGACAGGATGATCATGGAGCCCCAAGATGGAGATCAAAGGAGCTACGTGATATTGGCCATATCATGTCACGTTTAATATTTGATTGCATGTGATGTTTATCATGTTTTTGCATCTTGTTTACATAGAACGACGGTAGTAAATAAGATGATCCCTCATAATAATTTCAAGAAGTGTTCCCCCTAACTGTGCACCGTTGCTAAAGCTCGTAGTTTCGAAGCACCACGTGATGATCGGGTGTGATAGATTCTTACGTTCACATCCAACGGGTGTAAGACAGTTTTACACATGCAAAACACTTAGGGTTAACTTGACGAGCCTAGCATGTGCATAGACATGGCCTCGGAACACAGAAGACCGAAAGGTCGAGCATGAGTCGTATAGAAGATGCGATCAACATAAAGATGTTCACCGACGTTGACTAGTCCGTCTCACGTGATGATCGGACACGGCCTAGTTAACTCGGATCATGCAATACTTAGATGACTAGAGGGATGTCTAATCTAAGTGGGAGTTCATTATATAATTTGATTAGATGAACTTTACTATCATGAACATTAGTCTAAAAATATTTTACAATATGTCTTGTAGATCAAATGGCCCACGTAGTCCTCAACTTCAATGCGTTCCTAGAGAAAACCAAGCTGAAAGACGATGGTAGCAACTATACGGACTGGGTCCGGAACCTGAGGATCATCCTCATAGCTGCCAAGAAAGATTACGTCCTACAAGCACCGCTAGGTGAAGCTCCCGTCCCACAGAACCAAGACGTTATGAACGCTTGGCAAACACGTGTTGACGACTACTCCCTCGTTCAGTGCGGCATGCTTTACAGTTTAGAACCGGGGCTCCAAAAGCGTTTTGAGAGACATGGAGCATATGAGCTGTTCGAAGAGCTGAAAATGGTTTTCCAAGCTCATGCCCGGGTCGAGAGATATGAGGTCGCCGACAAGTTCTTCAGCTGTAAGATGGAGGAAAACAGTTCTGTCAGTGAGCACATACTCACTATGTCTGGATTACATAACCGCTTGACTCAGCTGGGAGTTAATCTCCCGGATGATGCGGTCATTGACAGAATCCTCCAGTCGCTTCCACCAAGCTACAAGAGCTTTGTGATGAACTTCAACATGCAGGGGATGCAAAAGACCATTCCTGAGTTGTTCTCAATGCTGAAATCAGCGGAGGTAGAAGTCAAGAAGGAACATCAAGTGTTGATGGTCAATAAAACCACTAAGTTCAAGAAGGGCAAGGGTAAGAAAGCCTTCAAGAAGGATGGCAAGGAAGTTGCCGCGCCCGGCAAGCAAGCTGCCGGGAAGAAGCCAAAGAATGGACCCAAGCCCAAGACTGAGTGCTTTTATTGCAAGGGGAGCGGACACTGGAAGCGGAATTGCCCCAAGTACTTAGCAGACAAGAAGGCCGGCAAAACAAAAGGTATATGTGATATACATGTAATTGATGTGTACCTAACCAGTACTCGTAGTAGCTCTTGGGTATTTGATACCGGTGCAGTTGCTCACATTTGTAACTCAAAGCAGGAGCTGCGGAATAAACGGAGACTGGCGAAGGACGAGGTGACGATGCGCGTCGGGAATGGTTCCAAGGTCGATGTGATCGCCGTCGGCACGCTGCCTCTTCATTTACCTACGGGATTAGTTTTAAACCTCAATAATTGTTATTTAGTGCCAGCTTTGAGCATGAACATTGTATCTGGATCTCGTTTAATTCGAGATGGCTACTCATTTAAATCCGAGAATAATGGTTGTTCCATTTATATGAGAGATATGTTTTATGGTCATGCTCCTATGGTGAATGGTTTATTCTTAATGAATCTCGAGCGTAATGCTACACATGTTCTTAGTGTGAATACCAAAAGATGTAAGGTTGATAATGATAGTCCCACATACTTGTGGCACTGCCGCCTTGGTCACATAGGTGTCAAACGCATGAAGAAGCTCCATGCTGATGGACTTTTAGAGTCTCTTGATTATGAATCATTTGACACGTGCGAACCATGCCTTATGGGTAAAATGACCAAGACTCCGTTCTCAGGAACAATGGAGCGAGCAACCAACTTATTGGAAATCATACATACTGATGTGTGCGGTCCAATGAGTGTTGAGGCTCGCGGTGGCTATCGTTATGTTCTTACTCTCACTGATGATTTGAGTAGATATGGATACATTTACTTAATGAAACACAAGTCTGAAACCTTTGAAAAGTGCAAGGAATTTCAGAGTGAGGTTGAGAATCAACGTGACAGGAAAATCAAGTTTCTACGATCAGATCATGGAGGAGAATACTTGAGTCACGAGTTTGGCACACACTTAAGAAAATGTGGAATAGTTTCACAGCTCACGCCGCCTGGAACACCTCAGCGAAACGGTGTGTCCGAACGTCGTAATCGCACTCTATTAGATATGGTGCGGTCTATGATGTCTCTTACCGATCTGCCGCTATCTTTTTGGGGCCATGCTTTAGAGACTGCCGCATTCACTTTAAATAGGGCTCCGTCGAAATCCGTTGAGACGACACCGTTTGAATTATGGTTTGGAAAGAAACCTAAGCTGTCGTTTCTAAAAGTTTGGGGATGCGATGCTTATGTCAAGAAACTTCAACCTGAAAAGCTCGAACCCAAGTCGGAAAAATGCGTCTTCATAGGATACCCTAAAGAAACTATTGGGTATACCTTCTACCTCAGATCCGAAGGCAGGGTCTTTGTTGCCAAGAATGGATCCTTTCTAGAGAAGGAGTTTCTCTCGAAAGAAGTAAGTGGGAGGAAAGTAGAACTAGATGAAGTATTGCCTCTTGAACCGGAAAATGGCGCAACTCAAGAAAATGTTCCTGAGGTGCCAGCACCGACTAGAGAGGAAGTTAATGATAATGATCAAGATACTTCTGATCTAGCTCCTACTGAAATTCGAAGGTCCACAAGGACACGTTCCGCACCAGAGTGGTACGGCAACCCTATCTTGGAAATCATGTTGTTAGACAACGGTGAACCTTCGAACTATGAAGAAGCGATGGCGGGCCCGGATTCCGACAAATGGCTAGAAGCCATGAAATCCGAGATAGGATCCATGTATGAAAACGAAGTATGGACTTTGACTGACTTGCCCGTAGAACGGCGAGCCATAGAAAATAAATGGATCTTTAAGAGGAAGACAGACACGGATGGCAATGTGACCATCTATAAAGCTCGGCTTGTCGCTAAGGGTTATCGACAAGTTCAAGGGGTTGACTACGATGAGACTTTCTCACCGGTAGCGAAGCTGAAGTCCGTCCGAATCATGTTAGCAATTGCCGCATTCTACGATTATGAAATATGGCAAATGGACGTCAAAACGGCATTCCTTAATGGTTTCCTTAAGGAAGAATTGTATATGATGCAGTCGGAGGGTTTTGTCGATCCTAAGAATGCTGACAAGGTGTGCAAGCTCCAACGCTCGATTTATGGGCTGGTGCAAGCATCTCGGAGTTGGAACATTCGCTTTGATGAGATGATCAAAGCGTTTGGGTTCACACAGACTTATGGAGAAGCCTGTGTTTACAAGAAAGTGAGTGGGAGCTCTGTAGCATTTCTCATATTATATGTAGATGACATACTTTTGATGGGAAATGATATAGAACTCTTGGACAGCATCAAGGCCTACTTGAATAAGAGTTTTTCAATGAAGGACCTTGGAGAAGCTGCTTATATATTAGGCATCAAGATCTATAGAGATAGATCAAGACGCCTCATAGGTCTTTCACAAAGCACATACCTTGATAAGATATTGAAGAAGTTCAATATGGATCAGTCTAAGAAGGGGTTCTTGCCTGTGCTACAAGGTATGAAATTGAGCTCCGCTCAAAGTCCGACCACGGCAGAAGAAATAGAAGAGATGAGTGTCATCCCCTATGCCTCAGCCATAGGTTCTATTATGTATGCCATGCTGTGTACCAGACCTGATGTAAACCTTGCCGTAAGTTTGGTAGGAAGGTACCAAAGTAATCCCGGCAAGGAACACTGGACAACGGTCAAGAATATCCTAAAGTACCTGAAAAGGACTAAGGAGATGTTTCTCGTTTATGGAGGTGACGAAGAGCTCGTCGTAAAGGGTTACGTCGACGCTAGCTTCGACACAGATCTGGATGACTCTAAGTCACAAACCGGATACGTGTATATTTTGAATGGAGGGGCAGTAAGCTGGTGCAGTTGCAAGCAAAGCGTCGTGGCGGGATCTACATGTGAAGCGGAGTACATGGCAGCCTCGGAGGCAGCACATGAAGCAATATGGGTGAAGGAGTTCATCACCGACCTCGGAGTCATACCCAATGCGTCGGGGCCGATCAAACTCTTCTGTGACAACACTGGAGCTATTGCACTTGCCAAGGAGCCCAGGTTTCACAAGAAGACAAGGCACATCAAGCGTCGCTTCAACTCCATTCGTGAAAATGTTCAAGATGGAGACATAGAAATTTGTAAAGTACATACGGACCTGAATGTAGCAGATCCGTTGACTAAACCTCTCCCTAGGGCAAAACATGATCAACACCAGAATTCCATGGGTGTTCGATTCATCACAATGTAACTAGATTATTGACTCTAGTGCAAGTGGGAGACTGTTGGAAATATGCCCTAGAGGCAATAATAAAAGCATTATTATTATATTTCCTTGTTCATGGTAATTGTCTTTATTCATGCTATAATTGTGTTATCCGGAAATCGTAATACATGTGTGAATAACAGACACCAACATGTCCCTAGTAAGCCTCTAGTTGACTAGCCCGTTGATCAATAGATAGTCATGGTTTCCTGACTATGGAGATTGGATGTCATTGATAACGAGATCACATCATTAGGAGAATGATGTGATGGACAAGACCCAATCCTAAACATAGCATAAAGATCGTGTAGTTCGTTTTGCTAGAGTTTTGCAATGTCAAGTATCTTTTCCTTAGACCATGAGATCGTGTAACTCCCGGATACCGTAGGAGTGCTTTGGGTATACCAAACGTCACAACGTAACTGGGTGACTATAAAGGTAGACTACGGGTATCTCCGAAAGTATCTGTTGGGTTGACACGGATCAAGACTGGGATTTGTCACTCCGTATGACGGAGAGGTATCACTGGGCCCACTCGGTAATGCATCATCATAATGAGCTCAAAGTGACCAAGTGTCTGGTCACGGGATCATGCATTACGGTACGAGTAAAGTGACTTGCCGGTAACAAGATTGAACGAGGTATTGGGATACCGACGATCGAATCTCGGGCAAGTAATATATCGATTGACAAAGGGAATTGCATACGGGGTTGATTGAATCCTCGACATCGTGGTTCATCCAATGAGATCATCGTGGAGCATGTGGGAGCCAACATGGGTATCCAGATCCCGCTGTTGGTTATTGACCGGAGAGTCGTCTCGATCATGTCTGCTTGTCTCCCGAACCCGTAGGGTCTACACACTTAAGGTTCGGTGACGCTAGGGTTGTGAAGATAAGTATATGCAGTAACCCGAATGTTGTTCGGGGTCCCGGATGAGATCCCGGACGTCACGAGAAGTTCCGGAATGGTCCGGAGGTAAAGAATTATATATAGGATGTGCAGTTTTGGCCATCGGGACAAGTTTCGGGGTACCCGGTATTGTACCGGGACCACCGGAAGGGTCCCGGGGGTCCACCGGGTGGGGCCACCTATCCCGGAGGGCCCCTTGGGCTGAAATAGGAGGGAACCCAGCCCATAGTGGGCTGGGGCGCCGGCCCCCCCAAGGCCCATGCGCCTAGGGTTGGGGGGGAACCCTAAGGGGGGCGCCCCCTTGCTTGGGGGGCAAGCCCCCCACCCCTGGCCGCCGCCCCCCCTGGTAGATCCCATCTACCAGGGCCGGCGCCCCCCTGGCACCCCTATATATAGTGGGGGAGAGGAGGGACTTGATGCCCACGCGTTTGGTGCTTTCCTCTCTCCCCGTTACTTCTTCCTCTCTCGTAGTACACGGCGAAGCCCTGCTGTCGTGACGCCCTGCATCCACCACCACGCCGTCGTGATGCTGGATCTTCGTCAACCTCTCCTTTCCCCTTGCTGGATCAAGAAGGAGGAGACGTCTCCCGTCCCGTACGTGTGTTGAACGCGGAGGTGCCGTCCGTTTGGCACTGGTCATCGGTGAATTGGATCACGTCGTGTTCGACAACATCAACCTCGTTCTAACGAACGCTTCCGCTCGCGATCTACAAAGGTATGTAGATGCATCTCGTGACTCGTTGCTAGATGAACTCCTAGATGATCTTGGTGAAACGAGTAGGAAATTTTTTGTTTTCTGCAACGTTCCCCAACATAAGCCTCTTCCACGAGCAAAACATGATCAACACCAAAGCTCCATGGGTGTTAGAATCATTACAGTGTAATCTAGATTATTGACTCTAGTGCAAGTGGGAGACTGAAGGAAATATGCCCTAGAGGCAATAATAAAGTTATTATTTATTTCCTTATATCATGATAAAGGTTTATTATTCATTCTAGAATTGTATTAACCGGAAACATAATACATGTGTGAATATATAGACAAAGAGAGTGTCACTAGTATGCCTCTACTTGACTAGCTTGTTAATCAAAGATGGTTATGTTTCCTAACCATGGACAAAGAGTTGTCATTTGATTAACGGGATCACATCATTAGTTGAATGATCTGATTGACATGACCCATTCCATTAGCTTAGCACCCGATCGTTTTGTATGTTGCTATTGCTTTCTTCATGACTTATACATGTTCCTATGACTATGAGATTATGTAACTCTCGTGTGCCGGAGGAACAGTTTGTGTGCTACCAAACGTCACAATGTAACTGGGTGATTATAAATGTGCTCTACAGGTGTCTCCAAAGGTACATGTTGGGTTGACGTATTTCGAGATTAGGATTTGTCACTCCGATCGTCGGAGAGGTATCTCTGGGCCCTCTCGGTAATGCACATCACTTAAGCCTTGCAAGCATTGCAACTAATGAGTTAGATGCGAGATGATGTATTATGGAAGGAGTAAAGAGACTTGCCGGTAACGAGATTGAACTAGGTATTGGATACCGACGATCGAATCTCGGGCAAGTAACATACCGATGGCAAAGGGAACAACGTATGTAGTTATGCGGTCTGACCGATAAAGATCTTCGTAGAATATGTTGGAGCCAATATGGGCATCCAGGTCCCGCTATTGGTTATTGACCGGAGACATGTCTCGGTCATGTCTACATTGTTCTCGAACCGTAGGGTCTGCACGCTTAAAGTTACGATGACAGTTTCATTATGAGTTTATGTATTTTGATGTACCGAAGGTTGTTCGGAGTCCCGGATGTGATCACGGACATGACGAGGAGTCTCGAAATGGTTGAGATATAAAGATCGATATATTGGAAGCCTATATTTGGACATCGGAATCGTTCCGGGTGAAATCGGCATTTTACCGGAGTACCGGGGGTTACCGGAACCCCCGGGGGGTTATTGGGCCTACATGGGCCTTGAGGGAGAAGAGAGAAGGTGGCAGGAGGTGGCCGCGCGCCCCTCCCCTTCCTAGTCCGAATAGGACAAGGGAAGGGGGGCGGCGCCCCCCCTTTCCTTCCCCTCTTCCTCCTCTTTCCCCCTTCTCCTTCTCCAACTAGGAAAGAAGGGAGTCCTACTCCCGGTGGGAGTAGGACTCCCCCCCTGGCGTGCCTCTCCTTGGCCGGCCGCCCCTCCCCTTGGCTCCTTTATATACGGGGGCAGGGGGCACCCTAGGACACATAAGTTGATCTTCGTGATCGTTCCTTAGCCGTGTGCGGTGCCCCCCTCCACGATATTACACCTCGATCATATTGCAGCGGTGCTTAGGTGAAGCCCTGCGACGGTTAAACATCAAGATCGTCACCACGCCGTTGTGCTGACGAAACTCCTCCCCGAAGCTTTGCTGGATCGGAGCCCGGGGTGCGTCATCGAGCTGTACGTGTGTCAAGAACTTGGAGGTGCCGGAGTAACGGTGCTTGGATCGGTTGGACCAGGAGGACGTACGACTACTTCCTCTACGTTGCGTCAACGCTTCCGCTTCAGTCTACGAGGGTATGTAGACAACACTCTCCCCTCTCGTTGCTATGCATCACCATGATCTTGCATGTGCGTAGGAATTTTTTTGAAATTACTACGTTATCCAACAAGGAACCCTAGCTGTCGCGCTCGGGAGGGAGGTTGATGCAGGTGGGGCCGCGGGGGGAGGGGGACGGCGAGGGCGCGGGCGCGGGCGGAGGGGGGACGGTGAGGGAGGTGGTCGGGTGCGGCGGGGGAAGCGAGCACGGCTGGGGACGGCGAGCACGGGAGAAGTGGTGGGCGGTGGTGGTCAGGCGCGGGTGAGACGAGGCAGGGGAGGGACTAGAGAGAAATGGAGATTGGGGATTTTAGTGTGGGGGGAGGCTTAGCAATGGCGCACCACCCAGGGGTGCGCCATAAGTACATCCATAGCAATGGCGCACCACCGAGGGGTGCGCCATAAGTAATTTAATCTAGCCCGACTTGTCAGGTTATATACAACCTAACCCTATCTACAATAGGCCCCGCCCACTAGCCCGACTGGTCAATATGCAACACACACACCAGGAGGTCCTGGGTTCGATTCCCAGGCTCCCCAATATTTTTTATGCATTTTAAATCCTGTTTGATATTTATTTGTGTTTAAATATGTTCAAACTTGTTTAAATCATAACAGTAATATTTTTTTATAAAAACAGTAATAACCCTCCCAGGGGTGCGGGGGACCGGGTGCTCGTCGGCGGCGGTGGAGTGGGGGAGGGTTGCGGTGGGTCGTCGGCGGCGGTGGAGCGGGGGAGGGTTGCGGTGGGTCGTCGGCGGCGGTGGAGCTAGCTAGCGGGGGAGGGTGCTGGTGGGATCGAGATGGAGGGGGATCGAGATCAATCGTCCTCATGAATTCAAAAAGTGCCCATGAAATATAAAAATATTCGTGATATCAAAAAGTGCCCATGAAATACAATCGAGAAATGAAGACTACGATTTAAATACAATCGATCTTAGCTAGCTATCTGTTCACAATCTTCTTGCCCTTCTTTTTCGCAAATGGAGTTCTTTTGTGGAATGGACATCCTTTAGGTAGGGTGGTCCTGCTTCTTCTTGTGGTGTCTGCTGCTACTTCATCGTCGTCGTCATGTTCGATCTTCGGGTCGCCGTACTTGTCGAAGTCTTGCTCATTGGCTACTCCATCCATTCCAATGATCTTCCTTTTGCCTCTCCTCACGACAACACGACTGGGCTTTGACGGGTCGGTAATGAAGAAGCATTGGTCCACTTGGGAAGCCAGTACCCATGGCTCATTTTTCGCGGTGACGTTTGCACCCGCGGTCTTGGATTTGGCTTCGGGTATAACCATGGTGGTGAATACCAGTCTTCTTTTAGGACGCTCTTGGCCCATCTGACACGGAACATCGGGACCGTCTCTCCAGCGTAGCTCAGCTCCCAGATCTCCTCGATCCTTCTGTAGTATCTGTCCTTGTCGTTGCCGGTGTAGGATTCCATCGTTACCCCGGAGTTCTGATAACCATCGCTCTTCATGTCCTTGTCCTCGGTGTAGAATGTGTAGCCGTTGATATCATACGCCTCATAGGTCATCAGGTTGTGCTCGGCACCCTGTGACAAGGCGAATATGAGTTGTTCTTCTACGGAAGAATCCTCATGTAAAGGGTACGACAGAAACTTCTGCTTGAACCAACGCGTGAAACATGAGTTGTGCTCTTTGAGTATATCTCCGTCCGTCCTCTATTAGCCTCGGTCATTGTATGTATTCTCAATAAAGGTTTTGTGGTCTACCACCCAAGGATCGACCACGTCTATGTGTTGTAGCGCCACTAGGTTTGCTCTTTCAAAGTCGGTGAGTCGACCCTCGAAGTCGACATGCATTTCGCGGTGACCCTCATGGTGACCCCATCCAGTGAGCCTGCCGAGGTGCCTGTTGACGGGCAGACCAACGGGGTTCTCAATGCCTAGATAATTCGTGCAGTAGGAGATGCACTCTTCAGTCAGAAAGCCCCTGGCTATACTTCCCTCTGGACGTGACATGTTGCGAACGTATCCTTTGATGACACCATTCATCCTTTCGTACGGCATCATGCTGTGCAGGAACGTCGGCCCGAGTTGGATGATATCCTCCACGATATGGACCAGCAGATGCACCATAACGTCGAAGAATGCGGGCGGGAAGTACATCTCAAGCTTGCATAGTATCACCACGATCTCTTCCTGTAGCCTTCTGAGTTGCCTCACGCCAATCGACTTCCGAGAGATGACATCAAAAAAGTTGCATAGGCCAAATAGCGTTTCACGGACATGTGCGTCCATGATCCCACGGATTGCAACTGGAAGTATCTGCGTCATCAGCACGTGACAGTCGTGAGACTTCATCCTGCTGAACTTCTGCTTCGCTGGGTCTAGGTATCTGCTTATCTTCCCCGCGTAACCGTAAGGAAGTTTTACTCCTAGGAGGCAGGTGAAAAACTGCTCGATCTCCTCCTGACTTAGAGTGAAGCACGCGGGAGGGTAGTCATTTCCGGTCTTCTTGGCCTTTTTGCCTTTGCGACGACTTTCTGTGTCCTGCTTCGCCTCATCATCATCATGATCATTAGCGTGAAGCTCCTGCCTGATGCCCATTGATTTCAAGTCCGCCCTTGCTTTCGGCCCATCTTTGGTCCTCTCTGGCATGTTGAGCAGGGTACCAAGCAGACTCTCGCACACGTTCTTTGTGATATGCATGACATCAAGGCTATGAGGCACACGGTGGATCTTCCAGTACGGCAAGTCCTAGAAAACATACCTCGTTTTCCATACCTTCAGCAGCGGCTCTGGCGCCTTTCGCTTCTTTCCCGGCTCTGGCGCCTTTTGCTTCTTTCCCGGCAGTGGGCAGTCTTTCCAATTTTTCAACAGCAGGAGGATCTGGAGGATCTGGTCGAAGGGGGCTTGATTGCCCACGGATCTTGGAGGCTGCCTGGCAAAGAGACCGAGCCGCAGCCGCAGCAGGGTGAGTGTGTCCTCCTTGCGACTCATGTTGACCGTGGTTTCTCTCTGCCCCCTCATCCTTTCTTCTAGGGTTTTCCGAACTTTTTTGGAGCCCAACTTCATCACTTTACCCCCAACACCATCACGTACCTTGCGGCATTCGTTTCCATGTGTGAAAATTTCCTGGGATGTCGACCGCACTAGGTTCTCTTCAAACACATCTTTACATGTCGCTCTCAGTTTGTGAAAAAGTCTAATCCGAGTGACGAGAGGACGCACATGATACAGATGTGTGGAGGCCTAGGGATTCATATGAGTGGCAAAAGTACTTTTCCAGCTGTGATTCTTCCCGAGTCAGTTAGAGGGTGTTAATCGACCTGGTTTTACTGCAAGCACCAACCGACTCCTGGCCAGTCGACCGGTCTTCCTCCCTTCTCCATGGAGCGAGTCCAGCAGCCCACTTCTTTGAAAGTAACTCCGGCAGAGAAAGCGGATGTGAATATGCTGATGTAACGAGTAGTCCAATTAGTTCGTGACGGCGTGACTGGGATAGACTTGCTGGAGGTATTTCTCAGTCGACGCATCCAGCCACTCGAGGCCTGCAATCATCCTATGTGGATGTACTCGGGTATTGAATACACCGCTCGGATCCACCCAGAGGAGGTCACCGAGGAAATGGTGGAGTAGTGGTTGCAGGGTATCACTAGAAACAAAGACAACCCCAGGGGGTCCAGGAGAGTCCTTCCATTCGATGTTGACAATGGACCTAAAAAGGTCTGTCCTTTACTGCCGAGTGTTTCTTCATTCTGATTTGTAACTATCCTTGTGCCCGACTGATTTCTGTGCTATTCTTTGCCTTGCATGTTTACACTGAGATGTACTCGATGCCCAATGGAGAGCAGGATCAGGAAGGAGAAGCGAGTGGAGGTGAAAGCGGTGACTGGAAATCCGATGACGAAGACGGGGAGGAGAGCGAGGACTCAAGCAACGGCGAGGAGGTCGACTCTCCACCTCGCACTGAAAGGCGCTCCAAGCAGACTCATGATCCAGCAAGCATCCGTGGCAAAGTGGTCGCGCAGACCTCGAAGCGCACTCGAACTTCCTCCCCCGTTTTGACTGAAAAGGCCCCGAAGCAACCCAAGGTCGCGGCTCCCAAACCTCGGAAGACCATGCCTAAGATCAAGGTTGACGTTCCATCACCTCCGGGTAAGCGTTTTGTTTTCTCTCTTTATTCAAGAGTCTCTTAAGTAGCTGTCAACTCGTTTTCTTGCTTGTCCGAGTGAGTTCGGAAACTTGCAGTGCTGCTACTTCTGGGACTTCCATGGATATTTACATAGATGAAGACGATGCAGAAATCGAAGATGCGGCCACCTCCAAAGCATGTATGACTCTGCCATCTTGCCTCCATTTTGCCAATTGATTTGTAGGCCGACTGATATCTTACGGTCGAGTCATTTGCAGCGCCGCAAACATGTTATTGAACTTTCATTCAACGATGAAGATATGCCCCAAAGGCCTTCGGGAAGGAGAGGCAGGAGCTTGAGCAGGAGGGCGCCGGCCGACAAAACAGCTCAGACGACATCCATGCTCGAACTGGTGACCCAGCAGACTGGAGACCTCAATCGGGCCTCTGTCACTTTTGACGATCCTGTGTCAACTGAACGTCCTCCAGCGTCGACTGCTCAAGATCCTGCTTCATCTGTGCAACTCCATACTTCAGATCCTTAGACTGCTGTGACTGTTCCACCATCTCCACTATTTGTCACCCATCATGTCCCGGAGGATCAGGCGAGCACTTCTAAAGAAGCTATACACCAAGCAGGACTGATGATGGAGCAGATGAAGACGATGCTTGAGGCCAGTCAAGCTGCCTATGACGCCAGTGCAGCTCTCCAGACCAACGTCTAGGTTAGTTGATTTCCGACTGATCTTCTGGCTTGACACTTGAAAACAACTGCTTTATTATTCGTAAGATGTCCGTGGATGAGAGTTTTCAAACCTTTTCAAGCTTTATGTGCATCTGTCATGAGTCTGCACCTGCTCACCCACTGGGTTCCTCCTTTTACTTTCCAACCTTGTTCCCTTGACTCGACTTTGTCTCCAATCGAGTGTAGGTAGGTCTTGTTTATAATATATCCACTCGGTCTTGAACGGATCTCGTCGAGTGAACTCTTAAACCAGTGGGGGCATGCCAAGTGCACCCACTGGGTGTAGTCCCCGAGACCGCGGTCGACTGCGGGCAGTCGGTGGTGGTCTAAGAATCGATGTTGCAATTGCTTTTCTCTTCTCTCTTTTTTTGGGCGACTGGGCTGGCCAAGTCGAGTACCAAACCAAACCAGTGGGGGCACGCTAAGTGCACCCACTGGGTGTAGTCCCCGAGACTACTGTTGGATGTTTGATTCTGCAGTATTCTTAGAACTCCTTTTGTCATAATATCCTGAACTTGTACTTCATCACTCGGAAGCAAGTAATCTTCATTGCTGTCGACTGACATATGTTATTTGTTGACTTTAGGAATCCTGTGAGATCATATCCCAATTTGCTGAATTCGAGAGGAAGCAGATATAGCTCAATCTTGACCTGGATTTGGCCAAGCAGAACTTGTAGAAGGCTAAGGATGAAACAACTGGTATGGAAGGTAAAAGCTTGCTGACTGTGAGATTGGACTGTCTACCGTGTCATCTTCCCGTTATTCTTTCTGAACCGAGTGTTGTTTATTTTTTTAGAGAAAATGAGGCAGGCTCTAGCACAGAAGGACCTTGATCTCACAGCATCATAGAAAGAGGCACAAGAGAAAACAACACTCGCCGACGAGAAGCTGGCTTCACTCGGGACGTTAGAAGAGGACAATGCCAAGCTGAAGACTGCTCTTATCGATGATAACAAGGAAGCGACATGTCTGAAGAAGGACAAGGTAGCCCTGAAAGACAAGATTGAAGATCTCTCCCGGAAGAGGAATGGGCTGGAGGTTTATCTAGGGGGGACTTGCCAAGAAGTTATTCCTTATGCTTGAAGCTATTTTCTCCTGCCCGACTGGTCTCTCTTTATGGTTGTTGATTCTTCACACGGCTCTTCAACTCATTATTTTGTTGTGCTATGCAGAATTTTGCCAAAACTTTGAAGAAGAGACTGGGCGAATTGAAACGAGCTTGGACCCCATCAACTCTCCTGTTAAGGATGAAGCTGCCATGAACGTACTCCGACTGGAATCTCGTCTTGCCAGCGTCGTGGATTATCTGGCCCGACTAAAGGTGGCGGTTTCATGAGTCGACACGGAGCTCTGGCTAAAGGAGAGATTCCAGAATTACCCCGAGTCTCTGATGACTCGACTCAACGAGATCCCCGGTCGAGTGCAGGCATGGACGAAGTCATGCTCCCGATGTGGTGCTGATGTGGCTTTGTCTCTGGTTCGCGTCCATTGCAAAGAGGCCAAGGAAGAGAAACTAGCAGCGCTCAAGGTCGCCAACACCAAGCATCGCCAATTCTAGTCCTTCATGGAGACCTTCATTGAAACAACCACTCACATTGTGGACGGAATCGACCTGGATGAATTCGTCGAGCCTGCCAGCCCTCCTCCAGCAGAGTGAACAAACTTTATGCCTAAATTAAATTTGCCTCGGAATGCCGAGTGATTTTGTAACTGTTAAAACTCCTTCCGGCCTGATGCTCGAGCACTTTTATCTATGGTTCTGAACCTCGCCATAATTATCTGGACTTAGCTTTTCTTTTAATATGTTTGTCTTCACCTTTGCTGCTCTTAAATCCTCTGACTCTGAGTGGACCTTGATTCTTCACTCGGAGTTTCCATTGAATTTGTGATGTAGTTCCGACGAGTGGGACATGGTCAAGAGCACTAGGTGATGTGCACGACCTGCACTTCGTCGTCCTTGTGGATCGGGATGGAGCGCTGTCAGTGTCAAAACCGGCGGATCTCGGGTAGTGGTCCCGAATTGTACGTCTAAGGCGGATGGTAACAGGAGGCAGGGGACACGGTGTTTACCCAGGTTCGGGCCCTCTTGATGGAGGTAATATCCTACGTCCTGCTTGATTGTTCTTGATGATATGAGTATTACAAGAGTTGATCTACCACGAGATCAAAGAGGCTAAACCCTAGAATCTAGCCGATGGTATGATTGTATGTTGTCCTATGGACTAAAACCCTCCGGTTTATATAGACACCGGAGGGGGCTAGGGTTACACAAGGTCGGTTACAAAGGAGGAGATATACATATCCGTATTGCCTAGCTTGCCTTCCACACCAAGTAGAGTCCCAGCCGGACACGGGACGAAGTCTTCAATCTCGTATCTTCATAGTCGAACAATCCGACCAAAGGATATAGTCCGGCTGTCTGGAGACCCCCCAATCCAGGACTCCCTCAGTAGCCCCTGAACCAGGCTTCAATGACGATGAGTCCGCGCACAGTGTTGTGTTCGGTATTGCAAGGCGGGTTCCTCCTCCGAATACACCATTGAAGAGTTTGAATACAAGGATAGTGTCCGACCCTGCAAAATAAGTTCCACATACCACCGTAGATAGAATAATATTTCCACAAATCTAATCTGCTGACACGTTTTGACAGCATGACATCACGCCATGGCCCGGTTATTATTCGAACCGCTTTTCTCAACCAGCTCCGCACATATCGCGAGGCGGTTTTCTTGACACGTCTTGTCAAAGCAGAGATCGTGTTCCCCTTATCACGGGATTCTCATCAATACGGACGTGGGAAACCCAACCGCGCCTGTTGGTATGACTCCTAGATCTTAGGCAAGTCCCAAACGGCCACGAGGAGGATGCCTGATATTCACCCTCTTTATAAAGGGGACAAGGCTTTTTCTTTTTCCCCTCCCGCGCTCAATCGAATCCTTCCCCCACCTCGAGTTCTAACACCCAAGCCTCAGGTCAGGTGCTTCGGACCTTGAACTATGTCCGGATCCAACCTTCAAGGTCGGTGGATGCCTTCCTCCGTCACAGAGGAAGACATCAAGAAGTTGAGAGAGGCTAGATATCTGACCACCGAAATTTCGCATAGGCTGCCCGCCCGAGGGCAGGTCATCCCTACTCCTGAACCCAACGAGAGCATTGTGTTCATCTCCCACTTCCTCCGAGGACTAGGCCTCGCTCTGGATCCCTTTGTTAGGGGTCTTATGTTCTATTGTGGGCTGGATTTTCACGATCTGGCCTCGGATTCCCTTCTTCACATCTCATCATTTATTGTCGTATGTGAGGCCTTCCTCCGCATTACCCCTCACTTCTGCCTGTGGCTCAAGACCTTCGATGTGAAGCCGAAGATGATCGAGGGGCAGCACACAGCGTGCGGAGGTGCTTTAATAAGAAAAATCGCTGACGCTCCATGGCCAGAGGGTTCCTTCCCAGAGGTGTCCGGATTGTGGCTGCGGGAGTGGTTTTATGTCACAGTTCCCCGAAGTGCCAAGTGGGTAGCTGCCCCCACCTTTCGCTGGGGCCCCCCAACGCAACTGATGTCATGGATCAGCAGGGGGCTGAGCTGGGGTCCAGCAAAGGACGTGCCAATAATGCAAAGCCGCATCTGAGATCTCTTTGAGAGAGATTTCAGTCTGGTTATGGTAATGCAAGTTATGCTTGTTCGTCGAATCCAGCCTTGCAAACACCGGCCCCTCCGCATGTGGGAATTCAACCCGGAAGGACCGCGAGCTATTCAGGATTTCCTTGGCATAACGAACGAAGAGATGTACAAATCGTTCTTCGGACCCCAAATAGAGTGTCCGGACACCACTGAGGACGTGGGTCTGAGCTGCAACTGACCCGCTGCCCAAGTAAGTAATCCCATGTCGAACCTATTGTCCTTTTATTTATCATGGCATCATTCTAAAGAGCCGCTTTTTGACCAGGACTGGATAACAAAGGCGATGATGATCAGGTGTTCGGCCCCCGTTCCTGAGGGCTTGGACAATCCGGTACTGGACAAGATGCTCGAGCTGGCGCCTTATCCAGTGCCCTCAAAGGAAGATGATGTGGGAAATAGAGAGGGCGAAAGCAGGCCTCACTCGCTACTTATTCCAGTCGGGGGAATGAGCACCTCCGGGAGGGAGGACAATCAAAGGGAAGAATCTGACATTCTCTCTCCCCGGGGAAGGAAGAGGACTACCTCTGAAGATCCGGAAACTAAGGTTTCCAAACGGGAGAAGAAATCTTCATCAGAGGGTCCTGCCTTGGAGGGTATTCTTGCCGCACAATGTCCGCGTGTGGATCAGCCCTCTACCGAGCTGTAAGTAATCGAAAAGTACTTAATAGTGGAAACATCCTACCTTACTTCCAAAGACAATAACCGATGCTTATAAATTGTAGTCCGGATCGTAGCCCTTCTCGACAGAGTTCATCTTCGGGGGATCTTCTTCTGGAGATGATGGAGAGCAAAACACCTCCCCTGGACACCCCGCCTCATGAAGCGGGTGACCTTGAAGTGTCGTGGCGAAGGGTATCTCCGGATCCACTAAGGCTAGAGGATATCTCTTTGGCTACCCGGAATCCCTAGTATCTGGCTCCTAAGGAGAGTGACAGGAAGGGTCCGTACAGTGTGCGGTCGGACGCGCTGAAGGATCTTCTGGGGCAAGCGGCCGTCTCGGAAGTGCATCGTACGCTAATGGGTACGACAATTGAAAGGATTTCATCCGCTGAAAGCGGTTTGCATGAAGCCTTTATGAGTCTGCTGAAAGGCTTCGAGGTACGTGAAATAATGTATGTTTTTAACAGTACCGCACACGTTAGGTATGCCCTATGCAGATAGTAGCCCCTGAAACTTTGGTTGTCATCGAAAACGGTGGCAAACAGAGGATCATAGTCCCAGGTAATAACCAGACTGCCTTTATGTGCAGGTGGCTGAAGCTCCGATGGCTAGCTGGACTGATGAGTTTGTTGAGCTAAAGAGGCAACTTGATGCGGCAGATGCCGACATCGTGCTTCTCAATAAGCGGCTTGACGAGGCACAGGGTGAGTGATTTCTCTGGTGATCGTCACATAATAAGAGTAGCATGATGTCAGTATCTTTAATATGTTGTGACTGCAGATGGAGCTGCCACCGTGGAGACCCTTCAGGCGAAACTCGCCCGAGCCAAGGAGCAAGCAAGGAGTAGCAATGCAACCGCTCTAAAGGCGACCGAAGAGTTAAGGGCCGAACAGGCCGCGCATTGCGAGAGCAAGGAAGATATAGCCAAGATGGCTGTAGAGTTAAAAGATACCGCTGACTGTTACCAGCTTCTTGAAGAAGAAAACCGAGCGAAGATGACGGACCTGGAGAAGGACCTAGTGGCTGCCAAGGAAGACCGCTCCAAAATTAGAGCGACGAAGGAGGAGCTAAATCAAGCTACAGATATCGTGTCCGGGAAGCCCTTCTTGTTGCGGACTAAGTTCGGAGATCCGGAGTATGCTCCTATGGACCGGCTATGGAGTTCTGTGGATGCCTACATGGATTTGGCTGCAAGTGCTGCAGATGCGGCTGAATACTTCAAGGATCAGAAAGGTCCCGAAGTGGAAAAGTTGTTCTGGTCACAGTTTTAGGCTCCAGTCCGTCCGCTGCTGTTGAATGAGCGACTGGCTGAGTGGGCCGAGCTCCATAGGTTGTTCGGACTTGCCATGAGGTCCGTTGTGGATCACCTGTGGACGGGAGGGCCAAGGCCGAATAGCTACTTTAGTTTAGTGCAACAATTCCTTGGTGCTGTGCCACCCATCGATGCTGTAAAGAGATCGGCATGCATAGAGGGTGCGCGGATGGCCCTTGCCCGTGTCAAGACATACTGGGCGGAGATGGAGGCCACCACTGTTGCGACACAGGGTTCGACCGTAGGCCGAGTGGCCGCCCAGCACTACTTTGAAGAAGTTCTTGAACGCGCTCGTTCGATAGAGGCTCAGTGCTCAAAGAATATTATGTTCTAGTGACATGTATTCCCATTGTAAAAACAATGTTTTACTGAATTATCAAGGCTGTATTTATACTTTTGCCCGAAAGTACTATGATGCCTCATGTGCGGCCGTTTATGTATATATGTATATAACCTGAAAGTTTGCAGTCGTCGGCTTCCGCCCCCACGCATATAATGCGGGGGTGTTCGTAGAAAATGCATATCCACACTTGGTCCAACGTCTTGGTCTGTTAAGGAGGTGATAGCACAGCGAACGAGGCAATCGGACTATATTGCTTGAACACTTTCACTTAGCCATACGAGTTTGACGGTGGGGCTACTATATAGCCCCTGGTACTTCTGCGCTCGTCCGAATACGGGGCGCGTATGTACATGACCGGGAAATGGCCCTTTGTTAATGCGGAGGAATCCTGAAGATTTTGATGAGTCATTGAGTGGTTGACCAGTCTCTCACTATATCATGACAATCAGTTTTTGGCTTTCTCTACTGAGGTGCTCATCCGGATGAACCAGGGCACAATCGCAGTAGTTCTCCCAGTGCTACCTTAGCCGATATAACAGAATGTTGTTGGGGAACGTAGTAATTTCAAAAAATTTCCTATGCACTCGCAAGATCATGGTGATGCATAGCAACGAGAGGGGAGAGTGTTGTCTACGTACCCTCGTAGACCGAAGCGGAAGCGTTGACGCAACGTAGAGGAAGTAGTCGTACGTCTTCCCGGTCCAACCGATCCAAGCACCGTTACTCCGGCACCTCCGAGTTCTTGGCACACGTTCAGCTCAATGATGCTCCCCGGGCTCCAATCCAGCAAAGCTTCGGGGAGGAGTTCCGTCAGCACGACGGCGTGGTGACGATCTTGATGTTCAACCGTCGCAGGGCTTCGCCTAAGCACCGCTACAATATGACTGAGGTGTAATATCGTGGAGGGGGGCACCGCACATGGCTAAGGAACGATCACGAAGATCAACTTGTGTGTTCTAGGGTGCTCCCCTGCCCCCGTATATAAAGGAGGGAGGGGGAGGTGCGGCCGGCCCCAAGGGGTGCGCCTGGAGGTGTCCTACTCCCACCGGGAGTAGGAGTCCCCCCTCTCTTGCCTTGTAGGAGAAGGAAAGGGGAAAGGAGAAGAGGAAAGGGGGGCGCCGCCCCCCTTCATTGTCCTATTCGGACTAGGGGGGAGGGGGTGCGCGGCCTGCCCTGGCCGGCCCCTCTCTTCTCCCTTATGGCCCATGAAGGCCCATTAACCCCTCGGGGGGTTCCGGTAACCCCTCGGTACTCCTGTAAAATGCCGATTTCTCCCGAAATGATTCCGATGTCCAAATATAGGCTTCCAATATATCGATTTTTATGTCTCGACCATTTTGAGACTCCTCGTCATGTCCGTGATCACATCCGGGACTGCGAACAACCTTCGGTACATCAAAATACATAAACTAATAATGAAACTGTCATCATAACTTTAAGAGTGCGGACCCTATGGTTCGAGAACAATGTAGACATGACCGAGACACGTCTCTGGTCAATAACCAATAGCGGGACCTGGATGCCCATATTGGCTCCTACATATTCTACGAAGATCTTTATCGGTCAGACCGCATAACAACATACGTCGTTCCCTTTGTCATCGGTATGCTACTTGCCCGAGATTCGATCGTCGGTATCCAATACCTAGTTCAATCTCGTTACCAGCGAGTCTCTTTACTCATTCCGTAATACATCATCCCGCAACTAACTCATTAGTTGCAATGCATGCAAGGCTTAAGTGATGTGCATTACCGAGAGGGCCCAAAGATACCTCTCCGACGATCGGAGTGACAAATCCTAATCTCGAAATACGTCAACCCAACATGTACCTTTGGAGACACCTGTAGAGCACCTTTATAATCACCCAGTTATGTTGTGACGTTTGGTAGCACACAAAGTGTTCCTCCGGCACACGGGAGTTACATAATCTCATAGTCATAGGAACATGTATAAGTCATGAAGAAAGCAAATAGCAACATACTAAACGGTCGGGTGCTAAGCTAATGGAATGGGTCATGTCAATCAGATCATTCAACTAATGATGTGATCCCGTTAATCAAATGACAACTCTTTGTCCATGGTTAGGAAACATAACCATCTTTGATTAATGAGCTAGTCAAGTAGAGGCATACTAGTGACACTTTGTTTGTCTATGTAGTCACACATGTATTATGTTTCCGTTTAATACAATTCTATCATGAATAATAAACATTTATCATGATACAAGGAAATAAATAATATCTTTATTATTGCCTCTAGGGCATATTTCCTTCAGTCTCCCACTTGCACTAGAGTCAATAATCTAGATTACACAGTAATGATTCGAACACCCATGGAGCCTTGGTGCTGATCATGTTTTGCTCGTGGAAGAGGCTTAGTCAATGAGTCTGCTACATTCAGATCCGTATGTATCTTGCAAATCTCTATGTCTCCCACCTGGACTAGATCCCGGATGGAATTGAAGCGTCTCTTGATGTGCTTGGTTCTTTTGTGAAATCTGGATTCCTTTGCCAAGGCAATTGCACCAGTATTGTCACAAAAGATTTTCATTGGACCCGATGCACTAGGTATGACACCTAGATCGGATATGAACTCCTTCATCCAGACTCCTTCGTTTGCTGCTTCCGAAGAAGCTATGTACTCCGCTTCACATGTGGATCCCCGCCACGACGCTTTGTTTAGAACTGCACCAACTGATAGCTCCACCGTTTAATATAAACACGTATCCGGTTTGCGATTTAGAATCGTCCGGATCAGTGTCAAAGCTTGCAACAACGTAACCTTTTACGGTGAGCTCTTTGTCACCTCCATATACGAGAAACATATCCTTAATCCTTTTCAGGTATTTCAGGATGTTCTTGACCGCTGTCCAATGATCCACTCCTGGATTACTTTGGTACCTTCCTGCTAAACTTATAGCAAGGCACACATCAGGTCTGGTACACAGCATTGCATACATGATAGAGCCTATGGCTGAAGCATAGGGAACATCTTTCATTTTCTCTCTATCTTCTGCAGTGGTCGGGCATTGAGTCTGACTCAATTTTACACCTTGTAACACAGGCAAGAACCCTTTCTTTGCTTGATCCATTTTGAACTTCTTCAAAATCTTGTCAAGGTATGTGCTTTGTGAAAGTCCAATTAAGCGTCTTGATCTATCTCTATAGATCTTTATGCCTAATATGTAAGCAGCTTCAGCGAGGTCTTTCATTGAAAAACTCTTATTCAAGTATCCCTTTATGCTATCCAGAAATTCTATATCATTTCCAATCAGCAATATGTCATCCACATATAATATCAGAAATGCTACAGAGCTCCCACTCACTTTCTTGTAAATACAGGCTTCTCCGAAAGTCTGTATAAAACCAGATGCTTTGATCACACTATCAAAGCGTTTATTCCAACTCCGAGAGGCTTGCACCTGTCCATAAATGGATCGCTGGAGCTTGCACACTTTGTTAGCTCCCTTTGGATTGACAAAACCTTCCGGTTGCATCATATACAACTCTTCTTCCAGAAATCCATTCAGGAATGCAGTTTTGACATCCATCTGCCAAATTTCATAATCATAAAACGCGGCAATTGCTAACATGATTCGGACAGACTTAAGCATCGCTACGGGTGAGAAGGTCTCATCATAGTCAACCCCTTGAACTTGTCGAAAACCTTTGCGACAAGTCGAGCTCTATAGACAGTAACATTACCGTCAGCGTCAGTCTTTTTCTTGAAGATCCATTTATTCTCAATTGCTTGCTGATCATCGGGCAAGTCAACCAAAGTCCATACTTTGTTCTCATACATGGATCCCATCTCAGATTTCATGGCTTGAAGCCACTTTGCGGAATCTGGGCTCACCATCGCTTCTTCATAGTTCGTAGGTTCATCATGATCTAGTAGCATGACTTCCAGAACTGGATTACCGTACCACTTTGGCGCGGATCTTACTCTGGTTGATCTACGAGGTTCAGTAGTATCTTGTTCTGAAGTTTCATGATCATTATCATTAACTTCCTCACTTATTGGTGTAGGTGTCGCAGAAATAGTTTTCTGTGATGTACTACTTTCCAACAAGGGAGCAGGTACAGTTACCTCGTCAAGTTCTACTTTCCTCCCACTCACTTCTTTCGAGAGAAACTCCTTCTCAAGAAAGTTTCCGAATTTAGCAACAAAAGTCTTGCATTCAAATCTGTGATAGAAGGTGTATCCAATAGTTTCCTTTGGATATCCTATGAAGACACATTTCTCCGATTTGGGTTCGAGCTTATCAGGTTGAAGCTTTTTCACATAAGCATCGCAGCCCCAAACTTTCAGAAACGACAACTTTGGTTTCTTTCCAAACCATAATTCATAAGGCGTCGTCTCAACGGATTTTGATGGTGCCCTATTTAACATGAATGCGGCCGTCTCTAGAGCGTATCCCCAAAACAATAGTGGTAAATCAGTAAGAGACATCATAGATCGCACCATATCTAGTAAAGTACGATTATGACGTTCGGACACACCATTACGCTGTGGTGTTCCGGGTGGCGTGAGTTGCGAAACTATTCCACAATTTTTCAAATGTACACCAAACTCGTATCTCAAATATTCTCCTCCACGATCAGATTGTAGAAACTTTATTTTCTTGTTACGATGATTTTCCACTTCACTCTGAAATTCTTTGAACTTTTCAAATGTTTTAGACTTATGTTTCATTAAGTAGATATACCCATATCTGCTTAAATCATCTGTGAAGGTGAGAAAATAACGATATCCTCCACGAGCCTCAATATTCACCGGACCGCATACATCTGTATGTATGATTTCCAACAAATCTGTTGCTCTCTCCATAGTACCAGAGAACGGTGTTTTAGTCATCTTGCCCATGAGGCACGGTTCGCAAGTACCAAGTGATTCATAATCAAGTGGTTCCAAAAGCCCATCAGTATGGAGTTTCTTCATGCGCTTTATACCGATATGACCTAAACGGCAGTGCCACAAATAAGTTGCACCATCATTATCAACTCTGCATCTTTTGGCTTCAACATTATGAATATGTGTATCACTAATCTCGAGATTGAATAAGAATAGACCACTCTTCAAGGGTGCGTGACCATAAAAGATATTACTCATATAAATAGAACAAACATTATTCTCTGATTTAAATGAATAACCGTCTCGCATTAAACAAGATCCAGATATAATGTTCATGCTCAACGCTGGCACCAAATAACAATTATTTAGGTCTAATATTAATCCCGAAGGTAGATGTAGAGGTAGCGTGCCGACCGCGATCACATCGACTTTGGAACCGTTTCCCACGCGCATCGTCACCTCGTCCTTAGCCAATCTTCGCTTAATCCGTAGTCCCTGTTTCGAGTTGCAAATATTAGCAACAGAACCAGTATCAAATACCCAGGTGCTACTGCGAGCATTAGTAAGGTGCACATCAATAACATGTATATCACATATACCTTTGTTCACCTAGCCATCCTTCTTATCCGCCAAATACGGGGGGCAGTTCCGCTTCTAGTGACCAGTCTGCTTGTAGTAGAAGCACTCAATTTCAGGCTTAGGTCCAGACTTGGGTTTCTTCTCTTGATCAGCAACTTGCTTGCCGTTCTTCTTGAAGTTCCCCTTCTTCTTCCCTTTGCCCTTTTTCTTGAAACTAGTGGTTCTGTTAACCATCAACACTTGATGCTCCTTCTTGATTTCTACCTCCGCAGCTTTCAGCATTGCGAAGAGCTCGGGAATAGTCTTGTTCATCCCTTGTATATTATAGTTCATCACGAAGCTCTTGTAGCTTGGTGGCAGTGATTGGAGAATTCTGTCAATGACGCAATCATCTGGAAGATTAACTCCCAATTGAATCAAGTGATTGTTATACCCAGACATTTTGAGTATATGCGCACTGACAGAACTATTCTCTTCCATCTTGCAGCTATAGAACTTATTGCAGACTTCATATCTCTCAATCCGGGCATTTGCTTGAAATATTAACTTCAACTCCTGGAACATCTCATATGCTCCATGACGTTCAAAACGTCGTTGAAGTCCCGATTATAAGCCGTAAAGCATGGCACACTGAACTATCGAGTAGCCATCAGCTTTGCTCTGCCAGACGTTCATAACATCTGGTGTTGCTCCAGCAGCAGGCCTGGCACCTAGCGGTGCTTCCAGGACGTAATTCTTCTGTGCAGCAATGAGGATAATCCTCAAGTTACGGACCCAGTCCGTGTAATTGCTACCATCATCTTTCAACTTTGCTTTCTCAAGGAACGCATTAAAATTCAATGGAACAACAGCACGAGCCATCTATCTACAATCAACATAAACAAGCAAGATACTATCAGGTACTAAGTTCATGATAAATTTAAGTTCAATTAATCATATTACTTAAGAACTCCCACTTAGATAGACATCCCTCTAATCCTCTAAGTGATTACGTGATCCAAATCAACTAAACCATGTCCGATCATCACGTGAGATGGAGTAGTTTCATCGGTGAACATCGTTATGTTGATCATATCTACTATATGATTCACGCTCGACCTTTCGGTCTCCGTGTTCCGAGGCCATATCTGTATATGCTTGGCTCGTCAAGTATAACATGAGTATTCCGCGTGTGCAACTGTTTTGCACCCGTTGTATTTGAACGTAGAGCCTATCACACCCGATCATCACGTGGTGTCTCAGCACGAAGAACTTTCGCAATGGTGCATACTCAGGGAGAACACTTCTTGATAATTTAGTGAGAGATCATCTTATAATGCTACCATCAATCAAAGCAAGATAAGATGCATAAAAGATAAACATCACATGCAATCAATATAAGTGATATGATATGGTCATCATCATCTTGTGCCTGTGATCTCCATCTCCGAAGCACCGTCATGATCACCATCTTCACCGGCGCGACACCTTGATCTCCATCGTAGCATCGTTGTCGTCTCGCCAATCTTATGCTTCTACGACTATCGCTACCGCTTAGTGATAAAGTAAAGCATTACATCGCGATTGCATTGCATACAATAAAGCGACAACCATATGGCTCCTGCCAGTTGCCGATAACTCGGTTACAAAACATGATCATCTCATACAATAAAATTTAGCATCATGTCTTGACCATATCACATCACAACATGCCCTGCAAAAACAAGTTAGACGTCCTCTACTTTGTCGTTGCAAGTTTTACGTGGCTGCTACGGGCTTAAGCAAGAACCAATCTCACCTACGCATCAAAACCACAACGATAGTTTGTCAAATAGACTCCTTTTTAACCTTCGCAAGGACCGGGCGTAGCCACACTCGGTTCAACTAAAGTTGGAGATACAGTCGCCCGCAAGCCACCTGTGTGCAAAGCACGTTGGGGGAACCGGTCTCGCGTAAGCGTACGCGTAATGTTGGTTCGGGTCGTCTCGTCCAACAATACCGCCGAACCAAAGTATGACATGCGGGTAGGCAGTATGACTTATATCGCCCACAACTCACTTGTGTTCTACTCGTGCAAATAACATCAAACCATAAAACCTAGGCTCGGATGCCACTGTTGGGGAATGTAGTAATTTCAAAAAAATTCCTACGCACACGCAAGATCATGGTGATGCACAACAACGAGAGGACAGTATGATCTACGTACCCTTGTAGATCGCAACGAAAGCGTTGACACAACATAGAGGAAGTAGTCGTACGTCTTCTTCCCGATCCGACCTATCCAAGCACCGTTACTCTGGCACCTCCGAGTTCTTAGCACACGTACAGCTCGATGACGATCCCCGGGCTCCGATCCAGCAAAGCGTCGGGGAGGAGTTCCGTCAGCATGACGGCGTGGTGACGATCTTGATGCTCTACCGACGCAGGGCTTTGCCTAAGAACTACAACGATATGATCGAGGTGGAATATGGTGGCAGGGGGCACCGCACACGGCTAAGGAACGATCTCAATGATCAATTTGTGTGTCTAGAGGTGCCCCTTTCCTCCGTATATAAAGGAGCCAAGGGGGAGGGGGCCGCCGGCCAGGAGGAGGGCGCAGGACGAGTCCTACTCCTACCGGGAGTAGGACCCCCCCCCCACCAATCCTAGTTGGACTAGGATTCCCCGAGGGGGAAAGAGAGAGAGGGGGGCCGGCCACCTCTCCTAGTCCTAATAGGACTAGGGGAGGGGGGAGGCACGCGGCCACCTTGGGCTGCCCCTTTCTCCTTTCCACTAAAGCCCATTAAGGCCCATATGGCTCCCGGGGGGTTCCGGTAACTTCCCGGTACTCCGGTAAAATCCCGATTTCACCCGAAACACTTCCGATATCCAAATATAGGCTTCCAATATATCAATCTTTATGTCTCGACCATTTCGAGACTCCTCGTCATGTTCGTGATCACATCCGGGACTCCGAACTAACTTCGGTACATCAAAATGCATAAACACATAATAACTGTCATCGTAACGTTAAGCGTGCGGACCCTATGGTTCGAGAACAATGTAGACATGACTGAGACACATCTCTGGTCAATAACCAATAGCGGGACCTGGATGCCCATATTGGCTCCTACATATTTTACGAGGATCTTTATCGGTCAGATCGCATAACAACATACGTTGTTCCCTTTGTCATCGGTATGTTACTTGCCCGAGATTCGATCGTCGGTATCCAATACCCAGTTCAATCTCGTTACCGGCAAGTCTCTTTACTCATTCCATAATACATCATCTTGCAACTAACTCATTAGTCGCAATGCTTGCAAGGCTTATGTGATGTGCATTAGCGAGAGGGCCCAGAGATACCTCTCCGACAATCGGAGTGACAAATCCTAATCTCGAAATACGCCAACCCAACATCTACCTTTGGAGACACCTGTAGAGCTCCTTTATAATCACCCAGTTACGTTGTGATGTTTGGTAGCACACAAAGTGTTCTTCCGGTAAACGGGAGTTGCATAATCTCGTAGTCATAGGAACATGTATAAGTCATGAAGAAAGCAATAGCAACATATTAAATGATCGGGTGCTAAGCTAATGAAATGGGTCATGTCAATCAGATCATCCAACTAATGATGTGACCTCGTTAATCAAATAACAACACATTGTTCATGGTTAGGAAACATAACCATCTTTGATTAACGAGCTAGTCAAGTAGAGGCATACTAGTGACACTAAGTTTGTCTATGTATTCACACATGTATTATGTTTTCGGTTAATACAATTCTAGCATGAATAATAAACATTTATCATGATATAAGGAAATAAATAATAACTTTATTATTGCCTCTAGGGCATATTTCCTTTAGATGACTTAAGCAGATATGGGTATATCTACTTAATGAAACATAAGTCTGAAACATTTGAAAAGTTCAAAGAATTTCAGAGTGAAGTTGAAAATCATCGTAACAAGAAAATAAAGTTTCTTAGATCTGATCGTGGAGGAGAATATTTGAGTTATGAGTTTGGTGTACATTTGAAACAATGCGGAATAGTTTCGCAACTCTCGCCACCCGGAACACCACAGCGTAATGGTGTGTCCGAACGTCGTAATCATACTTTACTAGATATGGTGTGATCTATGATGTCTCTTACTGATTTACCGCTATCATTTTGGGGTTATGCTTTAGAGACGGCCGCATTCACGTTAAATAGGGCACCATCAAAATCCATTGAGACGACGCCTTATGAACTATGGTTTGGCGAGAAACCAAAGTTGTCGTTTCTTAAAGTTTGGGGCTGCGATGCTTATGTGAAAAAGCTTCAACCTGATAAGCTCGAACCCAAATCGGAGAAATGTGTCTTCATAGGATACCCAAAGGAGACTGTTGGGTACACCTTCTATCTCAGAACCGAAGGCAAGATATTCATTGCTAAGAATGGATCCTTTCTAGAGAAGGAGTTTCTCTCGAAAGAAATGAGTGGGAGGAAAGTAGAAATTGATGAGGTAACTGTACCTGCTCACTTATTGGAGAGTAGTTCATCACAGAAATCTGTTTTTGCGACACCTACACCAATTGGTGAGGAAGCTAATGATGACGATCATGAAATTTCAGATCAAGTTACTACTGAGCCTCGTAGGTCAACCAGAGTAAGATCTGCACCAGAGTGGTACGGTAATCCTGTTCTGGAAATCATGCTACTAGATCATGATGAACCTACGAACTATGAAGAAGCGATGGTCAGCCCAGATTCCGCGAAATGGCTTGAAGCCATGAAATCTGAGATGGGATCCATGTATGAAAACAAAGTATGGACTTTGGTTGACTTGCCCGATGATCGGCAAGCAATTGAGAATAAATGGATCTACAAGAAGAAGACTGACACTGACGGTAATATTACTGTCTACAAAGCTCGACTTGTTGCAAAAGGTTTTCGACAAGTTCAAGGGGTTGACTACGATGAGACCTTCTCACCCGTAGCGATGCTTAAGTCTGTCCGAATCATGTTAGCAATTGCCGCGTTTTATGATTATGAAATTTGGTAGATGGATGTCAAAACTGCATTCCTGAATGGATTTCTGGAAGAAGAGTTGTATATGATGCAACCGGAAGGTTTTGTCGATCCAAAAGGAGCTAACAAAGTGTGCAAACTCCAGCGATCCATTTATGGACTGGTGCAAACCTCTTGGAGTTGGAATAAACGCTTTGATAGTGTGATCAAAGCATTTGGTTTTATACATACTTTTGGAGAAGCCTATATTTACAAGAAAGTGAGTGGGAGCTCTGTAGCATTTCTGATATTATATGTGGATGACATATTATTGATTGGAAATGATATAGAATTTCTAGATAGCATAAAGGGATACTTGAATAAGAGTTTTTCAATGAAAGACCTCGGTGAAGCTGCTTACATATTAGGAATAAAGATCTATAGAGATAGATCAAGACGCTTAATTGGACTTTCACAAAACACATACCTTGACAAGATTTTGAAGAAGTTCAAAATGGATCAAGCAAAGAAAGGGTTCTTGCCTGTGTTACAAGGTGTGAAGTTGAGTCAGACTCAATGCCCGACCACTTCAGAAGATAGACAGAAAATGAAAGATGTTCCCTATGCTTCAGCCATAGGCTCTATCATGTATGCAATGCTGTGTACCAGACCTGATGTGTGCCTTGCTATAAGTTTAGCAGGGAGGTACCAAAGTAATCCAGGAGTGGATCACTAGACAGCGGTCAAGAACATCCTGAAATACCTGAAAAGGAGTAAGGATATGTTTCTCGTATATGGAGGTGACAAAGAGCTCATCATAAACGGTTACGTTGATGCAAGCTTTGACACTGATCCGGACGATTCTAAATCGCAAACCGGATACGTGTTTACATTAAACGGTTGAGCTGTCAGTTGGTGTAGTTCTAAACAAAGTGTCGTAGCGGGATCTACATGTGAAGCGGATTACATAGCTGCTTCGGAAGCAGTGAACGAAGGAGTCTGGATGAAGGAGTTCATATCCGATCTAGGTGTCATACCTAGTGCATCGGGTCCAATGAAAATCTTTTGTGACAATACTGGTGCAATTGCCTTGGCAAAGGAATCCAGATTTCACAAGAGGACCAAGCACATCAAGAGACGCTTCAATTCCATCCGGGACCTAGTCCAGGTGGGAGACATAGAGATTTGCAAGATACATACGGATCTGAATGTTGCAGACTCGTTGACTAAGCCTCTTCCACGAGCAAAACATGATCAGCACCAAGGCTCCATGGGTGTTAGAATCATTATTGTGTAATCCAGATTATTGACTCTAGTGCAAGTGGGAGACTGAAGGAAATATGCCCTAGAGGCAATAATAAAGTTATTATTTATTTCCTTATATCATGATAAATGTTTATTATTCATGCTAGAATTGTATTAATCGGAAACATAATACATGTGTGAATACATAGACAAACTTAGTGTCACTAGTATGCCTCTACTTGACTAGCTCGTTAATCAAAGATGGTTATGTTCCCTAACCATGAACAAGGTGTTGTTATTTGATTAACGAGGTCACATCATTAGTTGAATGATCTGATTGACATGACCCATTTCATTAGCTTAGCACCCGATCGTTTAGTATGTTGCTATTGCTTTCTTCATGACTTATACATGTTCCTATGACTATGAGATTATGCAACTCCCGTTTACCGGAGGAACACTTTGTGTGCTACAAAACGTCACAACGTAACTGGGTGATTATAAAGGAGCTCTACAGGTGTCTCCAAAGGTAGATGTTGGGTTGGCGTATTTCGAGATTAGGATTTGTCACTCCGATTGCCGGAGAGGTATCTCTGGGCCCTCTCGGTAATGCACATCACATAAGCCTTGCAAGCATTGCGACTAATGAGTTAGTTGAGAGATGATGTATTATGGAACGAGTAAAGAGACTTGCCGGTAACGAGATTGAACTAGGTATTGGATACCGACGATAGAATCTCGGGCAAGTAACATACCGATGACAAAGGGAAGAACGTATGTTGTTATGCGGTCTGACCGATAAAGATCTTCGTAGAATATGTAGGATCCAATATGGGCATCCAGGTCCCGCTATTGGTTATTGACCAGAGATGTGTCTCAGTCATGTCTACATTGTTCTCGAACCATAGGGTCCGCACGCTTAACGTTACGATGACAGTTATTATGAGTTTATGCATTTTGATGTACCGAAGTTAGTTCGGAGTCCCGGATGTGATCACGGACATGACGAGGAGTCTCGAAATGGTCAAGACATAAATATTGATATATTGGAAGCCTATATTTGGATATCGGAAGTGTTCCGGGTGAAATCGGGATTTTACCGGAGTACCGGGAGGTTACCGGAACCCCCCGGGAGCCATATGGGCCTTAATGGGCTTTAGTGGAAAGGAGAAAGGGGCAGCCCAAGGTGGCCGCATGCCTCCCCCCTCTCCTAGTCCTATTAGGACTAGGAGAGGTGGCCGGCCCCCTCTCTCTCTTTCCCCCTCGGGGAATCCTAGTCCAACTAGGATTGGGGGGGGGGGGTCCTACTCCCGGTAGGAGTAGGACTCCTCATGCGCCCTCCTCCTGGCCGGCGGCCCCCTCCCCCTTGGCTCCTTTATATACGGAGGCAAGGGGCACCTCTAGACAAACAAGTTGATCATTGAGATCGTTCCTTAGCCGTGTGCGGTGCCCCCTGCCACCATATTCCACCTCGATCATATCGTTGTAGTGCTTAGGCAAAGCCCTGCGTCGGTAGAACATGAAGATCGTCACCACGCCATCGTTCTGACGGAACTCCTCCCTGACGCTTTGCTGGATCAGAGCCCGGGGATCGTCATCGAGCTGTACGTGTGCTAAGAACTCGGAGGTGCCGGAGTAACGGTGCTTGGATCGGTCGGATCGGGAAGAAGACGTACGACTACTTCCTCTACGTTGTGTCAACGCTTCCGTTGCGATCTACAAGGGTACGTAGATCATACTCTCCTCTCGCTGTGCATCACCATGATCTTGCGTGTGCGTAGGAAATTTTTTGGAATTACTACGTTCCCCAACATCATCTGTGAAGGTGAGAAAATAACGATATCTGCCACGAGCCTCAATATTCATCGGACCACATAGATCTGTATGTATGATTTCCAACAAATCTGTTGCTCTCTCCATAGTACCGCAGAACGTTGTTTTAGTCATCTTGCCCATGAGGCACGGTTCACAAGTACCAAGTGATTCATAATCAACTGGTTCCAAAAGTCCATAAGTATGGAGTTTCTTCATGCGCTTTACACCGATATGACCTAAACGGCAGTGCGACAAATAAGTTGCACTATCATTATCACCTCTGCATCTTTTGGTTTCAACATTATGAACATGTGTATCGCTACTATCGAGATTCATTAGAAATAGACCACTCTTGAAGGGTGCATGACCATAAAAGATATTACTCATATAAATAGAACAACAATTATTCTCTGATTTAAATGAATAACCGTCTCGCATCAAACAAGATCCAGATATAATGTTCATGCTCAACGCTGGCACCAAATAACAATTATTTAGGTCTAATACTAATCCCGAAGGTAGATGTAGAGGTAGCGTGCCGACCGCGATCACATCGACTTTGGAACCATTTCCCACGCGCATCGTCACCTCGTCCTTTGCTAGTGTTCGCTTAATCCGTAGTCCCTATTTTGAGTTGCAAATATTAGCAACAGAACCAGTATCAAATACCCAGGTGCTACTGTGAGCTCTAGTAAGGTACACATCAATAACATGTATATCACATATACCTTTGTTCACCTTGCCATCCTTCTTATCCGCCAAATACTTGGGGCAGTTCCGCTTCCAGTGACCAGTCTGCTTGCAGTAGAAGCACTCAGTTTCAGGCTTAGGTCCAGACTTGGGTTTCTTCTCTTGAGCAGCAACTTGCTTGCTGTTCTTCTTGAAGTTCCCCTTCTTCTTCCCTTTGCCCATTTTCTTGAAACCAGTGGTCTTGTTGACCATCAACACTTGATGCTCCTTTTTGATTTCTACCTCCGCAGCTTTCAGCATTGCGAAGAGCTCAGGAATAGTCTTATTCATCCCTTGCATATTATAGTTCATCACGAAGCTCTTGTAGCTTGGTGGCAGTGATTGGAGAATTCTGTCAATGACGCAATCATCTGGAAGATTGACTCCCATCTGAATCAAGTGATTATTATACCCAGACATTTTGAGTATATGCTCACTGACAGAACTGTTCTCCTCCATCTTGCAGCTATAGAATTTATTGGAGACTTCATATCTCTCAATCCGGGCATTTGCTTGAAATATTAACTTCAACTCCTGGAACATCTCATATGCTCCATGACGTTCAAAACGTCGTTGAAGTCCCGATTCTAAGCCGTAAAGCATGGCGCACTGAACTATCGAGTAGTCATCAGCTTTGCTCCGCCAGACGTTCATAACATCTGGTGTTGCTCCAGCAGCAGGCTTGGCACCCAGCGGTGCTTCCAGGACGTAATTCTTCTGTGCAGCAATGAGGATTATCCTCAAGTTACGGACCCAGTCCGTGTAATTGCTACCATCATCTTTCAACTTTGCTTTCTCAAGGAATGCATTAAAATTCAACGGAACAACAGCACGGGCCATCTATCTACATTCAAACATACATAAGCAAGATACTATCAGGTACTAAGTTCATGATAAATTTCAGTTCAATTAATCATATTACTTAAGAACTCCCACTTAGATAGACATCCCTCTAATCCTCTAAGTGATTACATGATCCAAATCAACTAAACCATGTCCGATCATCACGTGAGATGGAGTAGTTTCATCGGTGAACATCATTATGTTGATCATATCTACTATATGATTCACGCTCGACCTTTCGGTCTCTGTGTTCCGAGGCCATATCTGCATATGCTAGGCTCGTCAAGTTTAAGCCGAGTATTCCGTGTGTGCAAAACTGGCTTGCACCTGTTGTAGATGGACGTAGAGCTTATCACGCCCGATCATCATGTGGTATCTGGGCACGACGAACTTTGGCAACGGTGCATACTCAGGGAGAACACTTCTTGATAATTTAGTGAGAGATCATCTTATAATGCTACCGTCAATCAAAGCAAGATAAGATGCATAAAAAGATAAACATCACATGCAATCAATATAAGTGATATGATATGGCCATCATCATCTTGTGCTTGTGATCTCCATCTCCGAAGCACCGTCATGATCACCATCGTTACCGGAGCGACGCCTTGATCTCCATCGTAGCATCGTTGTCGTCTCACCAATCTTATCCTTCCACGACTATCGCTACCGCTTAGTGATAAAGTAAAGCATTACAGCGCGATTGCATTGCATACAATAAAGCGACAACCATATGGCTCCTGCCAGTTGCCGATAACTCAGTTACAAAACATGATCATCTCATACAATAAAATTTAGCATCATGTCTTGACCATATCACATCACAACATGCCCTGCAAAAACAAGTTAGACGTCCTCTACTTTGTTTGTTGCAAGTTTTACGTGGCTGCTACGGGCTTAAGCAAGAACCAATCTTACCTACGCATCAAAACCACAACGATAGTTTGTCAAGTTGATGCCGTTTTAAGCTTCGCAAGGACCGGGCGTAGCCACACTCGGTTCAACTAAAGTTGGAGAAACTGACACCCGCCAGCCACCTGTGTGCAAAGCACGGCGGTAGAACCAGTCTCGCGTAAGCGTACGCGTAATGTCGGTCCGGGCCGCTTCATCCAACAATACCGCCGAACCAAAGTATGACATGCTGGTAGGCAGTATGACTTATATCGCCCACAACTCACTTGTGTTCTACTCGTGCATATAACATCAAACCATAAAAACCTAGGGTCGGATGCCACTGTTGGGGAACGTAGTAATTTCAAAATTTTCCTACGCACACGCAAGATCATGGTGATGCGTAGCAATGAGAGGGGAGAGTGTTGTCTACGTACCCTCGTAGAACGAAGCGGAAGCGTTGACGCAACATAGAGGAAGTAGTCGTACGTCTTCCCGGTCCAACCGATCCAAGCACCGTTACTCCGGCACCTCCGAGTTCTTGGCACACGTTCAGCTCGATGACGCTCCCCGGGTTCCGATCCAACAAAGCTTCAGGGAGGAGTTCCTTCAGCACGACGGTGTGGTGACGATCTTGATGTTCAACTGTCACAGGGCTTCGCCTAAGCACCGCTACAATATGACCGAGGTGTAATATCGTGGAGGGGGGCACCGCACACGGCTAAAGAACGATCACGAAGATCAACTTGTGTGTTCTAGGGTGCCCCCTGCCCCCGTATATAAAGGAGGGAGGGGGAGGTGCGGCCGGCCCCAAGGGGTGTGCCTGGAGGAGTCCTACTCCCACCGGGAGTAGGACTCCCCCCTCTCTTGCCTTGTTGGAGAAGGAAAGGGGAAAGGAGAAGAGGAATGGGGGGGTGCCGCCCCCCTTCCTTGTCCTGTTCGGACTAGGGGGGAGGGGGCGCGCGGCCTGGCCTGGCCAGCCCCTCTCTTCTCCCTTATGGCCCATGAAGGCCCATTAACCCCCCGGGGGGTTCCGGTAACCCCTTGGTACTCCTGTAAAATGCCGATTTCACCCGGAACGATTCCGATGTCGAAATATAGGCTTCCAATATATCGATTTTTATGTCTCGACCATTTCAAGACTCCTCGTCATGTCCATGATCACATCCGGGACTCCGAACAACCTTTGGTACATCAAAATACATAAACTCAAAATGAAACTGTCATCGTAACTTTGAGCGCGCGGACCCTACGGTTCGAGAACAATGTAGACATGACCAAGACACGTCTCCGGTCAATAACCAATAGCGGGACCTGGATGCCCATATTGGCTCCTACATATTCTACGAAGATCTTTATCGGTCAGACCGCATAACAACATACGTCGTTCCCTTTGTCATCGGTATGCTACTAGCCCGAGATTCGATCGTCGGTATCCAATACCTAGTTCAATCTCGTTACCGGCAAGTCTCTTTACTCGTTCCGTAATACATCATCCCGCAACTAACTCATTAGTTGCAATGCTTGCAAGGCTTAAGTGATGTGCATTACCGAGAGGGCCCAGAGATACCTCTCCGACGATCGGAGTGACAAATCCTAATCTCGAAATACGTCAACCCAACATGTACCTTTGGAGACACCTGTAGAGCACCTTTATAATCACCCAGTTATGTTGTGACGTTTGGTAGCACACAAAGTGTTCCTCCGACACACGGGAGTTACATAATCTCATAGTCATAGGAACATGTATAAGTCATGAAGAAAGCAAATAGCAACATACTAAACGATCGGGTGCTAAGCTAATGGAATGGGTCATGTCAATCAGATCATTCAACTAATGATGTGATCCCGTTAATCAAATGACAACTCTTTGTCCATGGTTAGGAAACATAACCATCTTTGATTAATGAGCTAGTCAAGTAGAGGCATACTAGTGACACTTTGTTTGTCTATGTATTCACACATGTATTATGTTTCCGGTTAATACAATTCTAGCATGAATAATAAACATTTATCATGATATAACGAAATAAATAATATCTTTATTATTGCCTCTAGGGCATATTTCCTTCAAATGTAAGGTACCGAAATGTGGGAGCCGGGCAAACCGAACATGTGACCAAAGACATGATTCGGAGCTAATGCATATAGGGCCAAACTCGCGACGCCGAACACTCCCTAAGGTGTTCGGTCTTTATAACATATACTGGGCTAAACAATGCCCTTAATAAGAAACCCCATGTGTCCAGGTACGTGCAAAATCCTGACGTGGCCACATGCCAATAACGCCAGCATCCTTCTCGGTTGTATGGATTATCCGGAGGAAGTGAGCAACAAGAGACAGTAAAAAAGGTTTACGTAGGGTCTTAATCTAAAAGGATACCTTTGGGCGGGTCCCTGCTGCACGTCTGCGCCTGTGTCTCCGTTGTGCTATGTCCTGGACGGGTGTAGCACGATTTTCATCTGCAAAAGGAAAGAACTTAGGTGAAAGTTGCCGTGCCAAAAAGAAGAATTGGTTATTATCAATGAACTATCAAAATTCAAGAGAAGCCAAGTTGAGCCGGGCTGGCCCTGATTACACGCGGGAAGCCCCTGGTATCGCTTATGAGGGTTTGATCATCAAACCAATCTCATGTATATATGATGGAACGCCAGATTCGTTTGACCGTGTCTGTGGTCTTGACGACCTGCTATTTTTCTGGTTGGTAAGGCCGTCTAGTTTGCGGCTGCTAGAGCCGCCGCATCCTCTACCGTACGTGGGAAACGTTCGGTATTTCCGCTAACTGAGATGTTGCCATGTGGATCGGGCATCTTAAGCTTGAGAAAAGCATAATGCGGTATTGTGTTAAAACAAGCAAAAGCCGTTCTTCCGAGTAGTGCTTGATAGCCACTTCGGAATGGGGCGATGTGAAAAGTTAACCTTTCGCTTCAGAAGTTATCGGGAGAACCGAATACCACCTCTAGTAGTAGAGAGCCTGTACAGCGGGCCTCTTGGCCAGGTATTACTCCCTTGAAGGTAGTATTACTGTGGCTTATTTGTGTCGGGTCTATCCCCATTTTGCGGATTGTGTCCTGATATATCAGATTTAGATCACTGCCGCCGTCCATGAGGACTCATGTGAAATGGTACCCATTTATTATTGGGTCTAACACCAAGGCCGTCAGTCCTTCATGCCGGATATTTGTCTCGTGATCCCTATGATCAAAAGTGATCGGGCAGGCCAACCAGGGGTTGAACCTAGGGGTGACGGGCTCTATGGCGCGTGTGCCTCGGAGTGCATGCTTGCTTCTCCTCTTTGTCACATGGATCATGTTTACTGTTTTAACCTCTGGTGGGAACTTTTTCTTTCCTCCGGCGCTTTGCTGGCGAGGCTCATCCTCGTCTTCGCTTGGTGTCTCTTCCCCTTTGTGTTCGGCGTTTAGCTTACCGGCCTGCTTGAAGACCCAACATTCTCTGTGGGTATGATTTGCCGGTTTCACTACAAAAAAAACACACTTCCGTGATGATACGTCTTTGTCACAGTAGGTCGCATTTTTTGTCATGCATGTACATCCATGACGATTTTATGACAGAATCAATATAGTCATACCTGTGCTGCCGTAGAAGTGTTCCATGACATTACCAAAATTATCATCATGGAAGTGTGCACTTCCATGACGATAAATCGCGCGTCACAGAAGTGCTTTCGTCAAGGGTGACCAACATGTGGCATCCACCGTAATGGAACGCCGTTAAGCTATCGGGTCGGGTTTTGGATCCGATAACCCGTTAACAGCCCCGACCAATGGGGATTTTCCACTTGTAAAATAATCATTGACTGGAGGAAACACGTGTCGGCTCATCGTTGGACAGATGTCATCCAATCATTGGACAGAAGGCGCCTATGATACGTCGACACATGGCACGGCCCAATAGAGGCCCATTCCTGTGAAAAGGCCGGCCCGTTTGACTTGGTCAAATGGTGGTGGGCCGGCCCATGGAAAGCCTGTTAATGGCCTGTTCGCATATAGCCCATTTACAGCCCGCTAACCCAAGGCCCATTACACCCTATCCGAATTAGGCCCAGTAGCATCATCTGGGCCATCCAATATGATTCCAGCCCGTTTTCACTTCTGGCCCATGTATGGCCCATGACGTCTTTCGACCCATATGAGGCCCTATGTAACTCTTGGCCTATTAATGGCCCGGGGTGAAACTGGCCAGTAATGAACAGTGTATCACTTTACACCCATTAACGGCCGTTGGTGAAACTGGCCCGTAATGAACAGTGTATCACTTTATACCCATTAACGGCCCGTTATTCCATTGGGCCGTTTCCCGCCCATGTTATCTTTCGGCCTTCTCAGAGCCCATTTATTCTTGGGCTCATTTCCAGCATTCGTTTACTTACGGCCCATTACTGTCATTTTCTACTTGTGGGCCAAATTCAGCCCGTGGTTACAGTCGGCCCGTTTGTGGTCCGTTAATACGTTGGGCCATTTTCATAGCGTCATCAAATACAGCCTATTAATGATGGCCCTTTACGGCCATAATGCGACCTGTTATTGGCCCATGTTTGGCCAATCGATCATACGTCCCGTATAAGGCCCATTGACGATATGACCCGTAGAAGGCCCATTGTTTCTACGGCCCATAGAAAGCCCATTGTTTCTACGGCCCATAGAAGGCCTACTGTTTCTACGGCCCGTAGAAGGCCCACTGTTTCTACGGCCCGTAGGAGGCCCAGTGTCACTACAGTAAATATTAGCCCATGGTTATCGTGGCCTAGTTTTAAAAAATAGGTTATTGCATCCACTAGCAAACCGCGAAAAAAGAACTGCACTGACTACAAGCAAACCAATAAACAAGACAACAAGGAAATAAATAAGCAAGCAACTTATGCTAGGCTATCACGGCTATTACACATATTACATCCACTGGGCATCAAAGTTCGCCACCAGTGCAAATATAGGGAACAAAGCAACATATAAACGGAGCAACAAAACAAGTCCAGAACTGAAACCACTTCAGAATAGTTCAAGAAACAATATCCTGGGTACCCATAATGCTAGCAAGATGCTTAGCAAGTTCATTAACTTTCTCTTGTTTGGCGCTTAAATCCTCCAGCGCTTGCTGTTGCACAAGAAAGGACTGGTGTTTATCAGCCACAATGACTTGTTGTTCGAGTTACTGGCCAGTACCACTGGCACAAGCGCTTCTAGCTGGCCAGTAGCGCTATCCTATTCAAGAACCCCCTCCAATTCAAATGGCTGATAAACAAGAAAAGAAATTGAATGTACACACATTGTATGATAGACAAATGTGGTAATTCACATATATGTTGTCTAACCAAATAGGACAACATGACACAGTTTCACATATATGATGCCTAACTAAACAGGATAGCATGACACAGTTTCAGATATATGATGGATAACTTAACAGGATATAATGGCATAATTCAACATATGATGAGTACCTAAACAGGATGACATGACACAACTATATGATGTCTTTCTAAAATAGGTTGGGATGAAATAATTCACATACATGTTGTCTAAGTATACATGATGGCATGATATAATTGACATAATTGATTCATATACTAAGTAGCTGGCACTCGCATGTATGATCTCTAAACTAAGCAGATAGAATTCAATATTGTGCATATGATATCTAAACTAAGCAATGCAAGACACCATATGCATCATATGAGAAATATAAACATTGCAACTTACAGCATACACCTCAGGTGGGATATAGGATTGGTCATCTATCTCTGAATCCTCCTCTGAGGAGCTCCCTGTAACCATCGAGATATATGCTTCAACAGGTACCATTGCCTCCTCTGAAGACCTTGTTTTCACTCCAGAATTTTCCATAACCAGCTCAAATGGCTGATACACATGAAGAGTAGTTCAATATAGACAGATTGTCGACAAATGGAATACGTAATGAAAAAAAAGATGGCATGAGATAATTCACATATATGATGCCTGGCTCCATGGTGGTGCATAATTCACATATATAATAACTGGCTGAAAAACATGGCATTGCATAATTCACATATCTGATATGGAAAGCAAACAAGAGGCATTCACACAAAGCATGTCTAATCTAAGCAGATGGCATGGCAATGCAAGACACCATATGCATGATATGAGCAATATAACCCAGCCAAGTTAGAGCATGCACCTCGGGGGGGGGGGGGATACGACTAGTCATCTCTCTCTGAATCCTCCTCTGAGGAGCTATCTGTAACCAGCAAGAAATCTGCATCGACAGGCCGCACTGACTGCTCAGAAGACCTTGTTTTCACTCCAGATTTTCCCATGACCGACTGTCGGTGTCAAAACCGGCGGATCTCGGGTAGGGGGTCCCGAACTGTGCGCCTAGGCCAGATGGTAATAGGAGGCAAGGAACACGAAGTTTTACCCAGGTTCGGGCCCTCTCGATGGAGGTAAAAACCTAGGTCCTGCTTGATTAATATTGATGATATGGGTAGTACAAGAGTAGATCTCCCACGAGATCAGAGAGGCTAAACCCTAGAAGCTGGCATATGGTATGATTGTTGTTGTGTATGTTGTCCTACGGACTAAAACCCTCTGGTTTATATAGACACTGGAGAGGGTTAGGGTTACACAAAGTCGGTTACAATGGTAGGGGATCTACATATCCGTATCGCCAAGCTTGCCTTCCATGCCAAGGAAAGTCCCTTCCGGACAAGGGACGAAGTCTTCAATCTTGTATCTTCATAGTCAAGTAGTCTGGCTGAAGGTATAGTCCGGCCATCCGGACACCCCCTAATCTAGGACTCCCTCAGTAGCCCCTGAACCAGGCTTCAATGACGACGAGTCCGGCGCGCAGATTGTCTTCGGCATTGCAAGGCGGGTTCCTCCTCCAAGTACTTCGTAGAAGGTTTTGAACACAAAGAGAGTGTCCGGCTCTGCAAAATAAGTTTCCACATATTGCCATAGAGAGAATAATATTTACACAAATCTAATCTGCTGACGTATTCCGTAGTGTGCACACCACGGACAAGCCTTTATCCGAGTCATTTCATTATCCCACCTCAGCGCGTCATGCGAGGCAGTTTCCTTGGCACGTCTTGTTAAAGCAGAGATCGTGTCCACTTATTCCGGGATTCTCATCAATACGGGTGTGGGTAACCCAACCGTGCCATTGATTACGGTGCTTGGAGATAAGCGAGTTTTACCAGGCTGGTGGGGACACGTAGTTGCATCCACCCATATAGGGGATAAGGATCGACCTTTTCACCTACGCCTTCTTCCTCCCTTGCTTATCCATTCTCGCGCACTCGAGCTCCAGCGCCCAAGTCCACACTCTCCATCTCAACCTTCTCCAGCTATGTCCGGAGCGGGAGGCAAGTGGATGGCCTCCTCCGTTACGGAGGGGCACATCAAAAGGCTAAGGAAGGCCGGATATTTGTCTAACAACATCGCGCACTGGCTTCCCAAAATGGGGCAGCTCATCCCCACCCCTAGGCCCCATGAGAGGGTGGTGTTCTTCCCCCATTTCCTCTGCGGACTGGGCTTCCCTCTCCACCCATTTGTCCGGGGGCTCATGTTCTACTATGGCCTGGATTTCCATGATCTGGCCCCGAACTTCGTCCTCAACATCTCGGCGTTTATCGTTGTGTGCGAGGCCTTCCTCCGCATCCGCCCCCATTTTGGCCTATGGCTCAACACGTTCAATGTCAAGCCGAAGGTGGTGCGCGGCAAACAGGCGGCGTGTGGAGGCGCCATGCTGGGCAAGATTCCCAACGTCTTATGGCTCGAAGGCTCCTTTGTGGAGACCCTAAAGGGATGGCAATCGGGGTGGTTTTACATCACCGAGCCGCGCAACCCTAAGTGGGTTGCAGCCCCCGAGTTCCGGTCCGGACCCCCAACGCGGCTCACGTCCTGGAAAGAGATGGGCCTGTCGTGGGGCAGCAAAAGAGAGGTGACCGGACTGCAAACATGCATCCAATCCCTGGTGGACAAGCAGGTCAAGCTCGTCAACGTAGTCCAGGTTATGCTCATCCGCCTGAGCCTCCCGTGTCAACAACGGACCTTCAATCTGTGGAAGTTCAACCCGGCGCAACACCGAACTCTGAGCAGGCTCTTCGACGCGACGTATGAAGATGCCTGGAAGGTGCTTTTCAAAGGCGCCGAGGCTCCCGCATCCACTACCGAGGATCGTGGATTCAGCGGGCAGCGTCACGCTAGCGTGATAAGTTTTTTGTACCTTTTACATGGCACTAGTTTTTCATAGTTTAACTCTGTGCGGGATCTAAGCTCCCTTACCTTTGACAGGATTGGAAGGTGACGTCCGGACAGATCAACTGTCCGGCTCCTTTGCCCGAAGGCCCAGCGGACGCTCGCTTGGTGAAGCTGCTGGTTCCGGCACCCTATGTGGTGCCTGAGAAGAAGGCCGCGAAAAAGGCCACGGGGACTCGAAAGAGTGCCCAGCGCCAGGAGGTGTCGGATCCATCATCCGACGATTCCGAGGCGCATTCCTCCCGTGAAGACGAGGAGGAAGAAGAAGAGACCTCTCCCCCTCCGGCGGGAGGAGAGAAGAAAAGGAAGGCCGCCCTCTCTGGGAGGCCGGAGGGTCCAAGAAGGGGAAAACTTCCTCCCAACTACTCCACTGACGCCGATGACGGCGGAGAGGAGTGGACGCCCAGGGCCAAGCCCCTGGCAAAATCGTAAGTATCTGGATACCAGAGTAATTCATAGTATTCGTTTATTGCACAGCTTTCCCTTATGTCGAATATGTTTATGCAGCCCACCCAAAGACCAGCTCGACGCGTCGTCGAGCGGCTCACTGGACTCATCGGATATGAACTCGCTTCCGACGGCTTCCTCCCCCCGCCTTACGGACGACACGGAAGTGTTATCCCAACAGGTTCCAAGCCGGGAGGAGGTGGTCCTAGAGGCACTGCAAGGCGACCTCCTGGACTCCAGGAGTAAAGGGGATGAAACCCCCTAGGGCTCCAAGTTCGGCTCTAGGCCGGACACCGCTCCGGAACCTTCAAAGGTTCCAGAGTCTAGCGGGGGACCTCCTTCCAAGAGGAGCAAGCCCACCGTGCTGGTGACCCCCGTCCAACCGGAGGCGCCGGACAATCTGTTGGAGGCATTCCAAGGCGCCTCCATCGACGAGGAGCACTGCACCATTATGAGTGCGGTGGTCCAGAAGGTTCAGTCCACCAAGAGCGGACTGACTAAAGCTTGTACTAGCCTTTTAATAGGCTTTGAGGTAAGTAAAGAATGTGTAACTAATATTACCGCATAGACAGTAGCCCGTGATGCTCTGTTTGGCGTTTGGGAAGACAAGCCGATCTGGTCCTTTAAGCTTGAGTGGGAGGTATTTGATGGCGTGGAAATCATCGCCGCGGGCCATGTGGATATGAAGGAGATAATCCTCGATCCATACCGCGGGATCTGTTGTGCCATCATAAGATTCGATGTTTACGGGTTTGAAACCCTCGGGGATTTGATGATCCATTACTTCGTCTGTGAAGCATAGTGGGTGTGCGGCGCCTCTATACTGGTCTATACCACGACGTAGCTCCAATGAGCTTTGTCTACTGTGTTCGGCCCTGCCGAATTTGTGGCCGGCGTGATGGTTACCGTCTTGAGCCATCGGGCGCCCACGTGATCCGTAGATCGATCTTGTTTGCCTTGCCTTGAGCTCCAACATATCTCATAAGTCCGGCGCATATTCCCGTGCCTTGGTACGGGGTGCGGCTTGAGTGGAGGGCCGAGAGGCCTCTCTGTCGTGGCCATGAGGTGGCCGGTCGGCCGCATCAAGTGCTTCCTCCTCTAATCGGGGTAGCAACCTGCGCTTTGGGTAAGTCTTGGAGGGGCGTTCGAGTTTATGCTCTTCGGCCGCAAGGACTCCAGTCCATCTGTCGACTAGCAAATCTTGGTCAGCTCTAAGCTGTTGCTGTTTTTTCTTGAGGCGTCTTGCCATGGCCATAAGCCTACGTTGAAAACGCTCTTGCTCGATGGGATCCTCTGGCACGACGAATTCGTCATTGTCGAGGCTTGCTTCGTCTTTGGAGGGAGGCATATAATTATCGTCCTCGACCTCTTTGTCTGCCGCTCTCTTATGGGGGCTGGTTTCTCCATCGTCCTATGCTAAATCTTGCTGGAGGGGGTTTTCTTCGGCACTTTCCGAAGTATTATTATCTCCTGTGCTGGAATCACCGTATTTGTTTTGGCGGGATTTTGAGCGGCGCCGCTGACGCCGGCGCTTAGGCTGTTTCTTGGAGGGGTCATCCTCCGTTGTTTCATCGCCATCTCCTTCTTTTGGGGTGTCCACCATGTATATGTCATAAGACGACGTGGCTTTCCATGGCCTGATAGGCGCTGGTTCTTCATCGTCTCCTTCATCGGCGTCCATACCGTCGATGTCTGCGGAGTCGAAGTCGAGCATGTCGGTTAAGTCGTCGACAGTGGGTACAAAGTGGGTGGTGGGTGGGCTTTGAATTTCTTCATCGTCCGAATCCCAACCTTGCTGACCGTAGTCCGGCCAGGGCTCTCCTAATAAATAGAGAGACTTCAGTGTCTTCAGAATATCGCCGAAAGGCGAGTGCTGAAAGATGTCCGCAGAAGTAAACTCCATGATCGGTGCCCAATCGGATTCGATCGGCAGGGGCGCGGAGGGTTTGGAGTCCGGAGAGGAGTCCGGCTCCTTGGAGTTAGGAGTCTCGCAGAGTGTGGGGCTGGTGTTCGGCTCGATCGCCGTTGGGATCGCAGCCCCCGAGGTGGCGTCCAACCACCCATCCTCGATCGGCGCAGTTGGCTCCGAATTAAGGGTCGAAGCTGATGCGGGTGCGGCCTCCAGGGCACTGTTCGGCGGCAGAGCTAGATCAAGCTCATCGTGACAGTGCGGCGCACTCGGCAGTGGCTCGAATCCTTCGAAGATCAAGTCCCCGCGGATGTCAGTCGTGTAGTTTAAGCTTCCAAATCTGACCTGACGGCCTGGGGCATAGCTTTCGATCTGCTCCAGATGGCCAAGTGAATTGGCCCGCGGTGCGAAGCCGCCGAAGACGAAGAATTGTCTAGGGAGGAAGGTCTTACCCTGGACTGCATCGCCATTCATGATCGTAGGAGCCATCAAGCCTGATGGCGACGACACAGAGGAACTCTCAATGAAAGCATCAATGTTAGTGTCAAAACCGGCGGATCTCGGGTAGGGGGTCCCGAACTGTGCGTCTAGGCCGGATGGTAACAGGAGGCAAGGGACACGAAGTTTTACCCAGGTTCGGGCCCTCTCGATTGAGGTAAAACCCTACGTCCTGCTTAATTAATATTGATGATATGGGTAGTACAAGAGTAGATCTACCACGAGATCAGAGAGGCTAAACCCTAGAAGCTAGCCTATGGTGTGATTGTTGTTGTCTATGTTGTCCTACGGACTAAAACCCTCCGGTTTATATAGACACCAGAGAGGGTTAGGGTTACACAAAGTCGGTTACAATGGTAGGAGATCTACATATTCGTATCGCCAAGCTTGCCTTCCACACCAAGGAAAGTCCCTTCAGGACACGGGACGAAGTCTTCAATCTCGTATCTTCATAGTCCAGGAGTCTGGCTGAAGGTATAGTCCGGCCATCCGGACACCCCCTAATCCAGGACTCCCTCAGTAGCCCCTGAACCAGGCTTCAATGATGACGAGTCCGGCCCGCAGATTGTCTTCGGCATTGCAAGGCGGGTTCCTCCTCCAAGTACTTCATAGAAGATTTTGTACACAAAGATAGTGTCCGGCTCTGCAAAATAAGTTTCCACATATTGCCATAGAGAGAATAATATTTACACAAATCTAATCTGCTGCCGTATTCCGTAGTGTGACACCCCACGGCCAAGCCTTATTCGAATCGTTTTACTGTCCCACCTCAGCGTGTTATGCGAGGCGGTTTCCTTGGCACGTCTTGTTAAAGCAGAGATCGTGTCCCCTTATTCCGGGATTATCATCAATACTGGTGTGGGTAACCCAACCATGCCATTGATTACGGCGCTTGGGAGATAAGCGAGTTTTACCGGGCTGGTGGGGACACATAGTTGCGTACACCCATATAAGGGGATAAGGATCCACCTTTTCACCTACGCCTTCTTCCTCCTTTGCCTATCCATTTTCGCGCACTCGAGCTCCAGCGCCCAAGTCCGCACTCCCCATCTCAACCATCTCCAGCTATGTCCGGAGCAGGAGGCAAGTGGATGGCCTCCTCCGTTACGGAGGGGCACATCAAAAGACTAAGGAAGGTCGGATACTTGTCTAACGACATTGCACACCGACTCCCCGAAGAGGAGCAGCTCATCCTCACCCCTTGGCCCCATGAGAGGGTGGTGTTCCTTCCCCATTTCCTCCGCGGACTGGGTTTCCCTCTCCACCCATTTGTCCAGGGGCTCATGTTCTACTACGGCCTGGATTTCCACGATCTGGCCCCCAATTTTGTCCTCAACATCTCGGCGTTTATCGTTGTGTGCGAGGCTTTCCTCCGCATCCGCCCCCATTTCGGCCTATGGCTCAAGACTTTCAATGTCAAGCCGAAGGTGGTGCACGGCAACCAGGCGGAGTGCGGAGGCGCCATGGTGGGCAAGATGCCCAACGTCTTATGGCTCGAAGGCTCCTTTGTGGAGACCCTAAAGGGGTGGCAATCGGGGTGGTTTTACATCACGGAGCCGCGCGACCCTGAATGGGTCGCAGCCCCCGAGTTTCGATCCGGGCCCCCTACGCGGCTCACCTTTTGGAAGGAGACGGGCCTGTCATGGTGTAAAAAAGGAGAGCTGGCCGGACTCCAAACATGCGTCCAAACCCTGGTGGACAAGAAGCTCAAACTTGTCAACGTAGTCTAGGTTATGCTCATCCGCCTGATCCTCCCGTGTCAACAACGGGCTTTCAACCTGTGGGAGTTCGACCCGGCGCGGCACCGAACTCTGAGCAGGCTCTTCGACACAACGTAGGAAGATTCCTGGAAGGTGCTTTTCAAGGGCGCCGAGGCCCCCGCATCCGCTACCGAGGATCGCGGATTCAGTACACAGCGTCACGCTCATGCGGTAAGCTGTTTTTTTTCCTTTTACAGGGTATCGGTTTTTCATAGTTTGACTCCATGCGGGATCTAATCTCCCTTACCTTTGACAGGATTGGCAGGAGACATCCGGACAGATCAACTTTCTGGCTCCTTTGCCCGAAGGCCCAGCGGACGCTCGCTTGGCGAAGCTGCTGGTTTCGGCACCCTATGTGGTGCCGGAGAAGAAGGCCGCGAAAAAGGCCACGGGGACTCGAAAGAGTGCCCGGCGCCTGGAGGTGCCGGATCCCTCATCCGACGACTCCAAGACGCACTGCTCCCATGAAGACGAGGAGGAGGAAGAAGAGACCCATCCCCCTCCAGCGGGGGAAGGGAAGAAAAGGAAGGCCGCCCCAACTGGGGAGGCCGAAGGGTCCAAGAAGGGGAAAACCCTTCCTCCGGACTACTCCACCGACGCCGATGACGGCGGAGAGGAGTGGCCGCCCAGGGCCAAGCCCCTGGCCAAATCGTAAGTATCCGGATACTAGAGTAATTCATAGTATTCGGTTATTGCACAACTTTCCCTTATGTCGAATATGTTTATGCAGCCCAGCCAAAGACCGGCTCGACGCGTCGTCGAGCGGCTCACTGGACTCATCGGATGTGAACTCGCTTCCGACGGTTTCCTCCCCCCGCCCTACGGACGACACCGAAATGTTGTCCCAATAGATTCCAATCCGGGAGGAGGTGGTCCTGGAGGCGCCGCAAGGCGACCTCCTGGACTCCGGGAGTAAAGGGGATGAAACCCCCCAGGGCTCCAATTCTGGCCCTAGGCTGGACACCGCTCCGGAACCTTCAAAGGTTCCAGAGTCCGGCGGGGGACCTCCTTCCAAGAGGAGCAAGCCCGCCGTGCCGGTGACCTCCGTCCAACCGGAGGCGCCGGACAATCTGTTGGAGGCGCTCCAAGGCGCCTCCATCGACGAGGAGCACCACACCATTACGAGTGCGGTGGTCCAGAAGGTTCAGTCTGCCAAGAGCGGACTGACTGAAGCTTGTACTAGCCTTTTAACAGGCTTTGAGGTAAGTAAAGAATGTGTAAATAATATTACCGCATAGACAGTAGCCCCTAATGCTCTGTTTGGCGTTCCGGAAGAAAAGCCGAATAGAGGATCAAATAAAATTCGCAGGTGCCTAACAAAAAGGAGTCAATATGCGTATGCAGGCTTCTCTACTTCCGTCTACCGCACTGACTGCGGAAGTGGACACGCTAAAGGAGAACCTCGAGCGGTCCGAGCAAGAGCTCGGGCGTGCCAAGAAGCAGCTCGAGGACAATGAAGGTAAGAAATACCTTGTTTAAGTATATATAAAAAGGTGCAATTGCAAAAAATGACAGGATTATCGTGGCTATTGTAGGGGCCACGTCTGAGGTGGCGACCCTTAAGCAAGCGCTGGTCGAGGCCGAGAAGAGGGCGGCCACGGAGCGCACCGAGCGGGAGAAGTACGAGGCCCAGGTTGGCAAGGTGCAGCAAGAGCTCCAGGTTAACATGAAACAACATGAGAGTTTGGAGCTTGACTCAAAGACGCGAGCGTCCGAGATCGCGGCGGCTATTGAAAATGCCAAGTCTGCCAAGGCCGAATCCCAGAAGACCCTCCAGGAGTTGGATGAGGTGAAGAAGATAGCGGCGGGTAAGGCATTCTTTATGCAAAGCAAACACATAAACGTGAGTTACTTGTTACTTACCCGAATCCGGAGCTCTCTAGGAGCGTTCGCAGATCTTCCTCGGAGTGTGTCTAATGCCGCCGCATTCTATCGAGCCGAGGAGGGCAGCTCGACAGAGAAGGTGTTCTGGTCTCAGTATGCTGAGGCCGGACACCCCGTGCCCCTGAGTGACCAGCTGAACCAACTGGTCGAGCTCCACAAGGCGGCCGAACAGGCCATGAGGGGCCTCATAGTTCGGTTGTGGCTTGGAGAGGCTCTGCCTGGGAGCTATTTCGGGCTGGTGCGGCGGCTGGTGGAGGCCTGTCCAAGGCTCGAAGTCATCAAGCGCTCCGTCTGCATTGAAGGTGCCCTGTAGGGCCCTTGCCCGTGCTAAGGTGCACTGGGGCAAGCTGGATGCTGAGAAGCTTGTGAAGGACGGGCCACCGCCGTGGAAAGGGCATCGCAAGCCTGAGAATTATTATAAGGATGTTCTGAAGGGTGCCTGCCTTGTGGCGGATGAATGTTCTAGGGATGTAATTTTTGAGTGAAACTTGCTTGTTTTGTCCTGTGCGCTGAAAACTTATTCATATGCGCTAAGCAATGCTATTGGAATTTAAAATATTACCTTCTGTGCGGCTGTTTATCAATTCTGAGAGATGGCAAGTCGTCGGCTTCTTCCCCCGTGCCGCTAGTGCTAGGGTATTCAGGGATAAACCTGAGCGCTCTTTTTCCCATGTTTGGGTCCTTCGAGGGAGGCGCTCAGCCCAACGAACGAGGCAATCAGACTATAATGCGTGAACACTCTCACTTAGCCATAGAATTCTATAATTTTAAATTTCGGCGAAGCCCCTGGTATTCGGAAGACCGAGTTCGGGCCGCTATCCACGCCTTGGCCGGACAGAGCCGGCTCCTCGCTCTAAGCGGCATAAGTCTTTAGGGACTCGAAAAACCTCTCAAACAGCGACCAGCTCTCGCTTCATCATGACAGTCAGTTTTAGCTTTCTCCACTGAGGTGCTCGACCCAGCTCAACTAGGGCACAATCGCAGTGGTTCTCCTAGTGCTACCTTAGCCGATATAGTAGAACGTAAGGCACCAAAACATAGGAGACGGGCAAACCCAACTATTGACCCAAGACATGATTCGGAGGCGATGCATATAATGTTATAAGTTCGGGGTGCCGCACTTGTTAAAGTGTTCGGACTTCTCACACCATATTGAGGGGTACTGAAGCCCCTGTCGTATTTTGGACGTACCAAAGTGTACGGGTGCAACATGCCGTTAAGGAACATATAAAAAAAGAGTAATGCAAAAATAGACAAAAGCTATGCATTGTTTATTAAAGAGGGCTGCGATCAAAGCAGAACGATACAAATAATGCGATAAGCAAAAGGTTGGACTATGTAACATGTCCGTTCCAGGGGCAATCTGCGGAATAGTATGTGAAACAGGTATACTGCTCGTGATAGAGACCACCTGGGAGTTCCATAATGCGTCATGGCTTGTCTACTTCCCTGGTTCTTGCATCGTTTGTACGGCAATTGAACTGGCGAACAGGCCTTCCGAAGAGTGGAGTCCTGAAAGTAAGAGAAAATTAAAATTCGGCAGCCCCTGGTGCAGTTTAAGCCGTGTTTCGGGCGTGCCGTGATGGTGCCCTCCCCCTGTACCCATGGTACTTCTAGAGTGTAGTTATGTACGCGAAGTACTGGTATCACATTTTTGCGAGGGCTGGGGTTGGGGCCGCATTGCGCTACGCCTGCTCAGGTCGTGCCAGGCGGTCTTGTTGTAGGTTACTCCGGGCGCACTTGACGGTGTCCGGTCATTTAATGGCCGGACTGGAGAACTGCCTGGAGAGGCTGCTTTGTACTTCTGCTGCAAGGGCCGCCGTGTGCTCCTCCGTTCGGAGGGAGCGTTCGGTGTTTCCATTGACCGTAATTACTCCTCGAGGGCCTGGCATTTTGAGCTTAAGGTATGCATAGTGTGGTACCACATTGAACTTGGCGAATGCGGTTCGCCCGAGCGGTGCGTGATAGCCGCTGCGGAATGGGACTATGTGGAAGATTAACTCCTCGCTTCGAAAATTATCCGGAGATCCGAAGACCACTTCAAGTTTTACTGAGCCTGTACAGTTGGCCTCTACACCTGGTATTACGCCTTTAAAGGTCATTTTGGTGGGCTTAATCCTCGAGCGATCTATGCCCATTTTCCGCACTGTATCCTGGTAAAGCAGGTTCAGGCTGCCGCCGCCGTCCATAAGGACTCTAGTGAGATGAAATCCGTCAATAATTGGGTCTAGAACCAATGCGGCGAATCCACCATGACGGATGCTAGTGGGATGGTCCCTTCGATCAAAGGTGATCGGGTAGGAGGACCATGGGTTGAACTTGGGGGTGACTGGCTCTACCGCGTATACGTCCCTTAACGCGCACTTCCGCTCCCTTTTGGGGACGTGGGTTGCGTATATCATGTTCACCGTCCGCACTTGTGGGGGAAAACCCTTCTGTCCACTGTTGTTCAGCGGCCGAGGCTCCTCGTCGTCATCGCTATGCAGCCCGTTGTCTTCATTTTCGGCATTTAACTTTCCTGCCTGCTTGAACACCCAACAATCCCTGTTGGTGTGATTGGCCAGCTTTTCGAGGGTGCCATGTATCTAGCATAAGCGGCCGAGTGTTTGGTCCAAACTGGACGGGCCCCTAGGATTCCTTTTGAATGGCTTTTTCCGCTGACTAGATTTAGAGCCTCTGAATCCGACATTAACTGTCGTATCCTCAGTATTGTTGCTATTAATGCGGCGCTTCTGCTTGTTGCGACGCGACCTGCCACTACTATCCCTGGTATCCGAATTACTGGGGTTCTTGGTCATATTGTTGCGACGAGCAAGCCAGCTGTGTTCTCCCACGCAAAAGCGGGTCATGAGTGTCGTGAGTGCGGCCATAGACTTCGGCTTTTCCTGTCCAAGGTGCCGGGCAAGCCACTCGTCATGGATATTGTGCTTGAAGGCTGCTAGGGCCTCGGCGTCCGGACAGTCGACTATTTGATTTTTCTTTGTTAGGAACCGTGTCCAGAATTGCCTGGCCGATTCATCTGGTTGCTGAATTACGTGACTTAGGTCATCGGCGTCTGGGGGTCGCACATAAGTGCCTTGGAAATTGTCGAGGAATGCAGCTTCCAGGTCCTCCCAACAACTGATTGATCCTGTTGGCAAGCTGTTAAGACAATGCCGAGTTGGTCCTTTAAGCTTGAGTGGGAGGTATTTCATGGCGTGGAAATCATCGCCGCGGGCCATGTGGATATGAAGGAGATAATCCTCGATCCATACCGCAGGATCTGTTGTGCCATCGTATGATTTGATGTTTACGGGTTTGAAACCCTCGGGGATTTGATGATCCATTACTTCGTCTGTGAAGCATAGTGGGTGTGCGGCGCCTCTATACTGGGCTATGTCACGACGTAGCTCCAATGAGCTTTGTCTGCTATGTTCGGCCCTGCCGAATTTGTGGCCGGTGTGACGGTTATCGTCTCGAGCCGTGGGGCGCCCACGCGATCCGTAGATCGATCTTGTTTGCCTTGCCTTGTCCTCCAACATATCTCGTAAGTCCGGCGCGTATTCTCGTGCCTTGGTACGGGGTGCGGCTTGAGTGGAGTGCCGAGAGGCCTCTCTATCGCGGCCACAAGGTGGTCGGTCGGCCGCATCAAGTGCTTCCTCCTCTAATCGGGGTAGCAACCTGCGCTTTGGGTAGCCCTTGGAGGGGCGTTCGAGTTTATGCTCTTCGGCCGCAACGACTTCAGTCCATCTGTCGACTAGCAAATCTTGGTCAGCTCTAAGCTGCTGCTGTTTTTTCTTGAGGCCTCTTGCCGTGGCCATAAGCCTGCATTGAAAACGCTCTTGCTCGACGGGATCCTCTGGCACGACGAATTCGTCGTCGTCGAGGCTTGCCTCATCTTCGGAGGGAGGCATATAATTATCGTCCTCGACCTCTCTGTCTGCCGCTCTCTCATGAGGGCTGGTTTCTCCATCCTCCTGTGCTAAATCTTGCTGGAGGGGGGTTTCTTTGGCACTTTCCGGACTATTATTATCTCCCGTGCTGGAATCACCGTATTTGTTTTGGCGGGATTTTGAGTGGCGCTGCTGACGCCGGCGCTTAGCCTGTTTCTTGGAGGGGTCATCCTCCACTGTTCCATCGCCAGCCCCTTCTTTTGGGGTGTCCACCATGTATATGTCATATGACGAGGTGGCTTTCCAGGGCCTGATAGGTGCTGGTTCTTCATCATCTCCTTCAACGGCGTCCATATCGTCGATGTCTTCGGAGTCGAGCATGTCGGTTAAGTCATCGACAGTGGCTACAAAGTGGGTGGTGGTGGGCTTTGAATTTCTTCATTGTCTGAATCCCAACCTTGCTGACCGTAGACCGGCCAGGGCTCTCCTGATAAAGAGAGAGACTTCAGTTTCTTCAGAATATCGCCGAAAGGCGAGTGCTGAAAGATGTCCGCAGCAGTAAACTCCATGATCGGCGCCCAATCGGATTCGATCAGCAGGGGCGCGGAGGGTTTGGAGTTCGGAGAGGAGTCCGGCTCCTTGGAGTTACGAGTCTCGCAGAGTGTGGGGCCGGTGTTCGGCTTGATCACTATTGGGATCGCAGCCCCCGAGGCGGCGTGCAACCACCCATCCTCGATCAGCGCAGTTGGCTCCGAATTAAGGGTCGAAGCCGATGCGGGTGCGGCCTCCAGGGCACTGTTCGGCGGCAGAGCTAGATCATGCTCGTCGTGACAGTGTGGCGCACTCGGGAGTGGCTCGAATCCGTCGAAGATCAAGTCCTCGCGAATGTCAGCCGTGTAGTTTAAGCTTCCAAATCTGACCTGACGGCCAGGGGCATAGCTTTCGATCTTCTCCAGATGGCCAAGTGAATTGGCCCGCAGTGCGAAGCCGCCGAAGACGAAGATCTGTCCGGGGAGGAAGGTCTCACCCTGGACTGCATCACCATTGATGATCGTAGGAGCCATCAACCCTGACGGCGACGACACAGAGGAACTCTCAATGAAAGCACCAATGTCGGTGTCAAAACCGGCGGATCTCGGGTAGGGGGTCCCGAACTATGCGTCTAGGCCGGATGGTAACAGGAGACAAGGGACACGAAGTTTTACCCAGGTTCGGGCCCTCTCGATGGAGGAAAAACCCTACGTCCTGCTTGATTAATATTGATGATATGGGTAGTACAAGAGTAGATCTACCACGAGATCAGAGAGGCTAAACCCTAGAAGCTAGCCTATGGTATGATTGTTGTTGTCTATGTTGTCCTACGGACTAAAACCCTCCGGTTTATATAGACATCGAAGAGGCAAAGTCGGTTACAATGGTAGGAGATCTACGTATTCGTATCGCCAAGCTTGCCTTCCACGCCAAGGAAAGTCCCTTCCAGACACGGGACGAAGTCTTCAATCTCGTATCTTCATAGTCCAGGAGTCCGGCTGAAGGTATAGTCCGGCCATCCGGACACCCCCTAATCCAGGACTCCCTCGCGGACTCAAATGGCTGATGCACAGGAAGAGTAGATGAATGTATAAACATTGTTGACAAATGGAATACATTATGGAAAAAAATATGGCACGATACAATTCACATATATGATGACTGGTTCAACAGGATGGCATTGCATGATTCACGTATATGATGCCTGGCTAAAGAAGATGGCATTGCATAATTCCCATATACTCCCTCCGTTCCTAAATATTTGTCTTTTTAGATATTTCAAATGGACTACCACATACGGATGTATATAGACACATTTTAGAGTGTAGAGTCACTCATTTTGTTCTGTATGTAGTCACTTGTTGAAATCTCTAAAAAGACAAATATTTAGGAATGGTGGGAGTATGATATAGAAACCAAACAGGTGGCATTCACACAGAGCAAATCTAAACTAAGCTGGTGACATATAAGATGTATAATGTAAGCAATGCAAGGCGCCATATGCATGATATGACCAACATCAGCATGCTAGGTTAGAGCAAGCACCTCAGGTGGTAAACAGGCGTGGTCGGCTCCTTATGAATCTCCATCTGAACAGTTATCTTCCTCTGGAATACAATCTAGAAATGCAGGAGGGGGGCACTTCGCCCACCATGGAGCGGCGTCTGCATGACATTATATTCGCATGCAACAGTCTTCTCTTTTTCTCTACATGTTCAGTACGATTGTGTACAATATTTGACATGCATAATAAAACAATAGTTAGATTTTGTAAGGCCTAAGGGGTGCATCCAAAAATCAAGATTGATGGTATCAAACGAGTGGATGGATCCAAAACTAATGATAGCAGGTAGATTATAGCTTGAGTTAAAAAAGATAGACAATGGATCATCTATTGTTTGTTGCCCACCCAACATGAACCACATAGAAGACCCAGATGAACCAGATAGTACACAGATACTATTTGTTGCTGGCTCGATATGAGACCCATGGGAAATTCAAAACTCAAGATTGAACGATAAAGTAGCAGGTAATAATAACCGATGTATAACGTAAGCAAACACGAAAGACTGTGACCTCTCTTCCGGAACTGTGTAGTCCTCAGGGTCATCTGCTCAGTCGATGATGGCAATGCAGTTGGCGTGGCTTCCGGCAACGGGGAAGATGATCTGAGGCGGCAAAAGGAAGTCTGCAAGGGGGATCTCTGCTGCAGTGAACGCTTTTGTCGATGGTGCACCTCAGGTGGGGTGGATGACGGCACGATAGGAGCAGGACATAACACACAGAGTTTTCTTTGATGCCTATCTGAAAATGAAGTAAATCTGCAAGGGCTCCTTAGAATTGGAGGATTCTATAAATGCAGGGACATGAAAAACACAGGAATAGGATAGGAATGCCCGTGCCAAACAGAGCATTTGGAAACATATATTTCAGTCAACCTGGGTGTTTGGCTCACATGAATTGGAAGAACAGTGGAATGGAGAAACAAAGTGATGCGACGAGTGTACAACCTCTTTGGCATAGCCTTGTGGACCTCAGCATCATTGGGTTGGACGTGGAGGATGGTGATGATGCTGGTGTGACTTTCAGAGGCGGGGAAGAAGATTTGAGGCCTCTGGAAACGGCGCCGAGGGTACTGCTCCGCTGTGATGGACGGTTCCATCGTTGGAGCAGCTCTACTAAGGTGTACGGCGACGAGGTTGAAGCATGACAAGACAGACAACGTTAATCTGAAGTGGGACCCTAATATCATCCGCAATAGATGATGTAAAATACATCACCAAAAAGTGCTAGATGTAAAACGCATCAGCCGCGCCACGGCTGCTCCGACGGATGTTGTAAGTACAGTTCACTTTGAACTTAACTGAAGAAAATGAACTTCACAGTCGAAACTTACTCTCGAAACTGATTGAACTAGTAACAGAGCATTGCAATAGATGTTTAGGGCGTTCGAGCACTAGTAGCAGAGAAGCAGTGATCTAAATCAGCAGACACTCGAGCAGGGAACGCACTAGCAAAGAGCAAGTCGTGCAATAGCACCGCAAGCGAGTGCTAAAGCAGCAACTCCTGTAGCTGCCGGAGGTCGTGCAACAGCAGCAGCAGCATGAATGAAAGCAGGAGTAGTGTAGCAGCGCAACCGACCACAAGAACAGAGCCGCAGCGCGAGCGAGAGCCGGAGCAGCTGCAGCTAGTGCCGTTGTGGAAGTCGCTGCCGAGGAAGCAACGACATGGGGGAGAGACGCCATGGATGATGTGGCCGGCGACAGCGCCATCGATGGAGACACGCCATGTCTGCTCGGTATCGAGCACCGGCAGCCCGGTGAGATTGAATAAAAGATAAAATGCAGCGGTGAGTGCAGAACCTCCTTGGTGGCGCCGAGTTGGCCTCGGCTTCATCGGAGGAATTGGTGAGGGTGTAGCGGTTCCGGTGGGGCAGGTCAAGACGGCGCTGTGGGGATTGAGGTGGCGTGATAGACAAGGCGAACGTCGGGGCAGCTCCTTGGAGGTGGAGGACGGCGCGGCTGATCCGACGGGACGACAAGATCGACAACGGATACTCATCCGGTGCGGTGGATGAGGGACGGTGAGCTGTTGCGGTGGATGACGTAGTCGGGGAAGAGTCTCCGGCTGGGCGGCGGTCGGGAGGCCGACGGAGGAGCGCGGGGTTTCACAGATTTTGGCGGCCTCGGTGTACGAATGGGGGGGCGAAGGGCAGGGGTGATCCAAGCTTAGGGACGCGCTTGTCCGAAATGTAGGGTAAGTTACCAGCGTACCCCCACCGGTTTTGACACCGCGACGTGGAACTTCATTTCCGGTTGAGGGGTAGAAGGGGGATTTCGCGTGTCTGGGCTGCGGGAGCGATTTCGGATGAGGAGGGAGTTCGCGCGCGTCCAAATTTCGGGATAACAAGGCGCGGCGCGGGTTGAAGAAGCGGGAGTTTCAAAGCAGGGGAGACAAAAGATACTAGAGCTTGAAAATTTCGGGATAACAAGGTGCGGATTCCTTGTTCGGCAGAACAAACTTAACGTGTAAAAAAACAATTCATACAAGACACAATAGAGTCATGTCCCCTTTTACTATATTGATATAGATGCCATTGAAAAAACTACAAGCAAAATGTAAAAAAATCGGGAGAACAAGTTTACCCTGCACAGTACCAAATCGATTAGCACTTCCCTCAACAATAACAAAAAACAAGTCAATTCCCACCAAATAAAGAGTAATGTCCCTTTTTATATGATTACAGATGCCATGATCTCGAATTTCAATTTTTGAATCCATGTTATGTTGAATTCGAATATATCGTTAGGTGACCTTGCGATTTATAATTGATGTACTCGTACATTTTGATCTTCCATCATATATGAACATTTTACTCCACCATGTGAACATATATATTGTCGTCTACCATATGGACTAAATTTGAATCAATTTTCCTTACTTGAATACGATTGTTGTCAAGTTATACAATAATTTAAATATTATCTTGATAACAAAAAACATACATATAGCAGTAATCATATTTCACTATGAACTACATGTACCATACGCTCTCCAATTCAAATATTTGTATCCATTTTATGTTGAATTCAAATCAGAGTACATTATTGGTCTAGGTAGCGAGATGTTTGGGATAATCTAAACCTTGTTTTCATACATATAATTTTTGGCTGAATTGGGACAAGTTTTGGTATAAGCCTCTTGCAAAACCGGAGATTCTCTCAACAAGCCTCGTGGTCCCGAGAGGGAACGTGTCACCTTTGTGTGCGAAACGATATACGCTGCCTCCCCCCTGATTTTATTTATAGAGGCAACATAGAACTATATGAGTGCCCTGTTAAATTTTGGAATTATTTCGGGTTCATTTGGCCTTTTTATACATTAATTGAGTTTCTGGACTTGTAATGTGCATGATCTAAATATGAATTGCATGCAGATGCTCCGGTGCAACAAAGTGGGTTGAAAAATCACATGTGTGTCCCTGGTTGAATTTCTAGGTCCCATGGAAGAAATGAGAATGAAATTCAAACATCTGGGCGTCATGACTCGGCCGAGAACATCGAGAAACTTTGATTTTAAATTCATGTAAATCAAACTCGCTTGGAAATCATGAAACTTGGCATGGTGTAATATCATGGCACTAACATGTTGTGGTAAAAAATTGGGCCGATTTGGAAGCTCGTGGTTCTAAGAGGGAATGTGCCACCTTTGAGTGTGAAACGATATACGCTGCCCCCCCCCCTTGAGTTTCTTAACAAAGACAACATAGAACTACATTTGCCCTGTTAAATTTTGGAATTATTCTGGGTTCGTTTGTCATTTTTATACATTAATTGAGTTTCTGGTCATTTAATGTGCATAAGTCAAATGTGAACTACAAGCACATGCTCTCGTGCACCAAAGTTGGTTGAAAAATCACATTTGTGTCCTCGGGTGAATTTCTAGGTCCCATGCAAGAAATGAGAATAAAATTAAAATATCTGGGCATCGTGGCTCGGCCGAGAACATTGAGAAAGTTGGTTTTAAAATTCTTGTAAATCCATAACACGTCTAAAAATCATGAAACTTGTCATGGATGTCATGTCATGGTACTACCATGTTGTGGTAAAAAAAATTGGCCGAATAGGAACAGATTTTGGTATAAGCTTTTGCAAACCGAAGCTTCCCTCAAGAAGGCTCGTGGTTTTGAGAGGGAACGTGCCACCTTTGAGTGCGAAACAATATACATTGTCCCCCTTGAGCTTATTTACAAAGGCAACATAGAACTACATGAGTGCCCTGTTAAATTTTGGAATTATTCCGGCTTCGTTTGGCCTTATTTACACATTAATTGAGTTTTTGGTCATTTAATGTGCATAATTCAAATTTGAACTACAAGCACATGCTCCCGTGCACCAAAGTTGGTTGAAAAATCACATTTGTGTCCTCGGGTGAATTTCTACTCCCTCCTTCCATCTATATAGGTCCTAATGCGTTTTTCGAGGCTAACTTTGACCAAACGTTAGAGCAATAATATATGACATGCAACTTACACAAAGCATACCTTCAATTTTGTATGTCAAAGGAGCTTCCAATAACATAATTTTCATAGTATACATCTCATGTGCTATTAATCTTGTCAATAGTCAAAGGCTGTCTTGAAAAACACATTAGGCCCTATATAGATGGAAGGAGGGAGTAGGTCCCATGCAAAAAATGAGAATAAAATTCAAACATCTAGGCATCGTGGCTCGGCCGAGAACATTGAGAAACTTGGTTTTAAAATCATGAAACTTGGCGTGGTGTCTTGTCATGGTAGTACCATGCCGTGGTAAAAAAATTGGCCGAATAGGAACAAATTTTGGTATAAGCTTCTTGCAAATTGGAGCTTCTCTCAAGAAGGCTCGTGGTTCTGGGAGGGAACGTGTCACCTTTGTGTGCATAATTCAAATTTGAAATACAAGAACATGTTCCAGTGCACCAAAGTTGGTTGAAAAATCACATGTGTGTCCTCGGGTAAATTTCTAGGTTCCATGTAAGAAATGGGAATTCAAAATTTTGGGCGTCGTGGCTGGGTTGGAAACATTGAGAAACTTAGTTTTTTAATTCCTGTAAATCCAAAACACGCATGAAAATAATGAAACTTGGCTTGGTGCCATGACATGGCACCAACATGCTATGGTAAATTTGTAGTCCGATTTGCGAAGGCGCACACATTAACAATCAATAAAGTCATTTTGGAACAAGTGCTGTCACGTTACAATCAGAAACACAAGTATTGTTGAAACCGTGGGCGTTCTACTTACTAGTACCAGTTACGTGCCGCCAGGCGTCCCCATTTTTTATTAGCTAGGAGGCGCCGTGCAGGGTAGCTATTTTAGTACGAGAGGCGTGCGATCAGACCCCTGCGCGTGCTTATCGGGAGGAGAGCCCTTTGACCTCCATCTGCCGTCCACCTCTCTCCCAAGGTCTCCATTAATGGTGCCCGAGCCTCTGTTTAATGGCGTGGCTATGTCTCACTCGACTGAGATTTAAGAGAGAAAAAGGAAAATCTGAAAGCATGGATCTTGATGTAAGATCCGACGGACCTATATAGCATCTACTGCGACTTATAGCAAGACTGATGAATATATAAGGACGATTGATTTTTTTATCAAAGAAGGGCTTTCCCCTTCCGATTTTCATTACTGAAAACAACCACAATTCACAAGAAGTTCAGCACAACTCCAGCCTAACACGAAGGACTAAAAGCTACCAGATTGAAATCGCAACATCCCAAGAGGCCAACAAAGGCCAAACATCCGTGCTAGAACCCAACATTTCACAAATGACGACACAATCCACATCCCAAACCGATTATTACATCAAAAGAAACCAGGAAACTAGTCTCCGCGGCGAGCAGCGATGAGCTCTTTCATGTCCTCAAGACGCTGCTTGAGAACATCCATGAATTCCTCCACCAGCCTTTGGCGCTCGTTGCGTAGCATGTCATTCTCATCCATAAGTTTCTTCAATAAGGCACTGGTCTCCTCCTGCAAGTCTGCACTTCGGACGATCTTCTCCCTCAGCAGGTCGCGCTCGGCCCGGAGCCTCTCATTGCCCTCCCTTAGTTGTCGGATGATGCCGATAGCCTGTTCAAACGAGGCTATCATGTCGTCCCGCAACCTCGCCGAGCTGGAGATCTGATCTATCTGGCTATGGACGATCGCATGCATGCGCCTGTAATAGCCGTCGCCTGCTCGCGAGAAACTTTCCTAGGCCACCGCGGCGCGGCGGGACATCTCTGCTGCATTCATGGCGCGGCGGGACATCTCTGCTGCTTCCGCGGCGCGGCCAGACCAGTCTGCTACATCGATGGCGCGGCGGGACCTGCGTGCTGGTTCAGCGGTGCGGCAGGACCTCTGTGATGCTACTTCCGCGCAGCAGGACATGTCGGCTGCTCTCGCAGTGAGGCGGGACATCTCTCGTGCTTCTGCTTCCATGCTCGCCTCTCCCTGGTGGCAATCTCTTGACCCAGAACTCACGCTGGCCATGGCAGACACAAGGGAAGGAAGCCGAATGACTTGTTTGTTTTTGTGGATGAGGAGTTGAGGAGGAATGTGCAGTCATCTTGGCATACTAGTATTTATAACCGAGTACTAATACGCTCCTAAGTGCGAAACCGTTTAGGTTGTGATCGGTGTGAACAGGTTTGCAATTCAATAGAGCGTGGAGTAATTTGGAATGTGACGAGACACAAGCTCAAAATTTATTGACGGTTCTAGTTTCGAAGTGCGGCACTATTCTCGGATGGAGTACTTCTTTTTCTACTCCCTCCTTTCCGGTTTTATAGGGCTTATCTCAAAATTTTAGTTTTTCCATTTTATAAGGCTCAATTTGGTTGTCCCCGACACATGTTCAGATTCCAAGGTGCATTAAATCATTGCATGCAAGTATTAAGAGAAAATTGACCAATTCATCTACTTTATGCATGCATGCATTGCAATTAATGCATTAAACCTATCCCTCGGGACTTCCCACACGCACCATCATGCCACCCACAAAAACTTGTACTCTGAGTTTAGTAGTACGTTATACAGGAAGAGAAGAGGTGCATGCACACACTCGTCCTCTCACGCACGCGTCTGTTTTTTCTCGAAAAGGAGGAGGGTGACCCCCGGCCTCTGCATCTGGGAGTCACACACGCAAATTATTGAAATATATCGAGTGCGGTGCTTTCATGTGTCGCATCAACTAGTACATCAACTAGAAGTTTGATTATCCTCTCCCTTGCGAACTTAACTGCACCTGCCTTTGGTTGTATGACAGGTTGGCCACACACCTGTAGGGCCCACCTGTCCTACACGCAAAGGCAGGAGCGTCCCTCCGTCGCCCATGAGCGTGGTGGCTGGCAAGACTAGGAGAAGCTTTCGCTACACGCTCTCCCTCCCACACGCGGTGGACATGCAGCAGTTCAATCGGTGTCAGATGGCCAGAAGCATACTGTAGTACTCCTCCAGTGCAGTAGTATTCCATCATTGTTCGACTTCCCGAAGAGGCGAAGAGCCAAGCACAGCCCGGACGCTCGTGTGACAGTTTCATGTGTATAGTAGTCTAGGATAGCGTGTACCGTGCCCGTAAGCTTAAAATCGTTGGGGTCGGCTCCATGCTATGTGGCCGTCTCGAAGTTTAAAAATAAAATAAAATAGTCTTCTAGCCCTACCCGAAAACTGCCGCGTGTACTGCCCGGGAAAAGCCCCGCCCTCAAATTTTAACTGCGCGAAAATAGTTCGAGCTTGTTCGTTCTATATAAATACAGTACTTACTATATGTTTATTCACCCGTGGGGTTTTTCAATGAATGGAGGGTGGGGAGCACAAGTGAACAATACTGTAGTACTACTAGTAGTAAGTAGGAGTCGTACAGTAGTCACCTTAAATAGAGAGTTTCTTTTCTTTAATGCCACGTACACAAATTGAAACGCTTGTTGTGAAGAGAAGAAAGATAATCACTCCACTATATATGGACGCTGGGGCCTGAGCGCTTGCTTTACTAGGGTTTCTCTCTTCATTCTCACATCCTCTCCAGATATAAACAAGACAGCCGTAGCGACATTTTCTCTCTGCTCACCGCTGGTCACAGATCCGGCCGGATCCCTTCGGCCGGTGTGTGTAGAGGACTAAAAGGTGCATCATTCACGTGGTCATCGCCGCCGAGGGAGGAAACCCACAGCTGCCGGAGGGGCCCAATCCTCTGCCCGTGTCGTTCTCTTCGACACATGGCCAGCTCGGGAGGTCCTCCGACCCTTCTTCCTCCCTGTCGTATTGTCCGCAGATCTAACCTGCCGCCGCCGACATACCGGCGACCCTCAGGTATAAGTTCTTCGCAAGCGTCCTTGCTCTACTGCCCCAGCTCCCCACGTGTCTGCATGTGCATCTTTTTCTACTCCCATCAGCTCTTCCAAAGCCACCTAAATTTTTAGTATTATTAGAGATAAAGCTACTTCATGCATTTGAATCTAGGGCTTTGTTCAAACAACGAAGAAAAAAAGGGATCGGCACTTCTCGTATAAATGGAATGGAATTTCTCGAATTTCACACAGGAGATCATCCTCAACAAGGCCTTGTGGGCTGCTGTTATGTTAGGTGTTTATGAATCTGATTGGAAGGGGACTTAGACCCGATGGATTGGGATATATAAGCTTATTCTTCCAACTGGATTGAGTCATAGTGCAACGTTACTTCTTGCTGGATCTGGATCGCAATATCAAGTTGAGGGGGAAAGTTGTAGCATGAATCTAGGACTTGATTCAAAGAGGAAATAATATGGTGAAAGTAGTAGAGACCGGATACCCAACCGGTCTCTTGGTTGAAAAGGGAAATAATGGGAAAACGCAGTACAAAGTGGATAAGGAACAGATCTATTATTGGTTGAAAAAAGGATAGAAAGTGGCGGCTGGTGGACAAGTTAACAGAGTATGTCCAGGATTAGATTTGCTGCCACCACATAGTAAAAGGTCTCCAGGATTAGATTTTCTGCCTCACATAGTAAAAGGTCTCAGGATTATATTTGCTGCCCTCACATAGTAAAAGGTCTCCAGGATTATATTTGCTGCCCTCACATAGTAAAAGGTCTACAGGATTAGATTTGCTGCCCTCACATAGTAAAAGGTCTCCAAGATTAGATTTGTTGCCCTCACATAGTACAATGGCACTCCTACTGTTTTCCCCAGTATGATAAGTAAGTTGCTCATTTACACTGCTGAGTGTCCTGGTGTGCCCACGGTCTCATGCCCTTAAACCAACACTTTAGCCGCTGTTGATTTACTGTGTCTGGTAAACAAGCAATGCCACCATTAAAGTAATCCCATATTTGAGGAATCTCATTGTTGATCGTAATGCTTCTGGTAACATGAAGCATTGCTGACGTTTTAAAATTTCAACTGTCCTTGCGTGATTGCCATGAACATAATTAAGATGCTTCTTTTCATTTTGTATATGTTTCGTATATTCTTATTGACCAGCAACTGTTTACTTTCTATCTTTTGTGCAGATAGGGATATCCATTTCACCTTGTTGATATTGTGACCTTTTCGTGAACTACACAAAACACTTTTTTTTGGAATGAGTGTCTTGTGCAGTTCAACTAAAATGTCACGTGGGCAACATCTCTCAATTTTGGTGGAACTGCACAAAATGGTGATTGGAGTTTCCAAAATCTCCGTCAAGTTCTGCTGGTAATCTCGTGCAGCATTTTATTAGCCTTTGCAAGATGGAGCCGTCACTATCACCACAATGGCACTTTATTTTAGTGGAACTACACAAAAGGATAAGAAAATTATAGTTGCACCTTACATGAGCCGGACAGCCAACCTTAATGTTCCTCAATTTTAGTGCAACTACTAAAGAAGAACCTGCCAGCTCACAAGAGCAAGTACTTCTTGCTGGCTGAATGATGCAATCTTTGCTTCATTTCAGGTGAACTGCAGAAAAAGGCGCATGAATTGAATCATGGAACTCCAGGCAGACCTCATCCAAGTAGAGCTGGAGGTTGAGTTCAAGGAGGCCGCTATTAAAGGGAAATCATGCTCTCATGTCTCCTTGTTTGTGTTGTGCAAACAGGAATACTCAAGTACAGATGTTGTGACGGTCAAGAGCATTCGCCAAGTTCTACGATTGTACGGCATGGCTAGCCAAGATGGATTTAATCCCGATATTCACTTTATCAAAAGGCTCTAATGGGTTGGTTTTGAATCTTGCAAGCTGGGAATCAGTGAGATGTGTAGGCATCTTTGTTGTACTTATTATTTGGATCTTATTTGTTGGTTCTGAATCTTGCAAGCTGGGAATCAATGAGATGTGTAGGCATCTTTGTTGTACTTATTATTTGGATCTTATTTGTTGGTTCTGAATCTTGCAAGCTGGGAAACACGGCATGATGATGCAGAGGACAACAACCATAACAAACAGCTCAAACTTGGTAGTATTATCTTTGTGAAAGTGCGACAAATGTGTTGATTGTGTGCGTCCTCGGAATAATAATTCTAATTGTTGTGCATGTTGATCCTGTGGCACTGATAGAACGAGCCAATGCATTGCTTCTTTTAATTACAAATTTCTATTAAAGCTAATTAAATTTAAGTAAATGACCGTTAACTCCTGTTATTAAAGTACCAATACAGACCCGCTCGTGAACCGACGTGTGGCCGAGGGTGCATCTTCTGCCGGGCATGCAGCGGACGAGGGAGGGGTAGTAACTGTTGTCGCCTGTACACACTCAGCTTACTGTTGAATCCAGTTCTGTAGGATCGAAAGTATGTCTAGAGGGGGGGTGATTAGACTACTTGACCAAATAAAAACTTAACCTTTTCCCAATTTTAGTTCTTGGCAGATTTTAACTATTTTAGGACAAGTCAAGCAATCATCACACAATTCAAGGAAGCATGCAAAGATTATACTGTCAGCGGAAAGTAAAGCATGCAACTTGCAAGAATGTAACGGGAAGGGTTTGGAGAATTCAAACGCAATTGGAGACACGGATGTTTTTCTCGTGGTTCGGATAGGTGGTGCTATCCTACATCCACGTTGATGGAGACTTCAACCCATGAAGGGTAACGGTTGCGCAAGTCCACGGAGGACGCCACCCACGAAGGGTCCACGAAGAAGCAACCTTGTCTACCCCACCATGGCCATCGTCTACGAAGGACTTGCCTCACTAGCGGTAGATCTTCATGAAGTAGGTGATCTCCTTGCCCTTACAAACTCCTAGGTTCAACTCCACAATCTTGTCGGAGGCTCCCAAGTGACACCTAGCCAATCTAGGAGACACCACTCTCCATGAAGTAACAAATGGTGTGTTGATGATGAAATACTTGCTCTTGTGCTTCAAAAGATAGTCTCCCCAACACTCAACTCTCTCTCATAGGATTTGGATTTGGTGGAAAGAAGATTTGAGTGGAAAGAAACTTGGGGAAGGCTAGAGATCAATATTCATATGGTAGGAATGGAATATCTTGGCCTCAACACATGAGTAGGTGGTTCTCTCTCAGAACATATGAGTTGGAAGTGTAGATGTGTTCTGATGGCTCTCTCCACGAATGAAGAGGAAGTGGAGGGGTATATATAGCCTCCACAAAAAATCCAACCGTTACACAATTTACCAATCTCGGTGGGACCGAATCAACAAACTCGGTCGTACTGAAATAGTTAACCTAGTGACCGTTATAGATTTTCGGTGGGACTGACATGCAACTCGGTAGGACCGATATGGTTATGGTTAGGGCATAACGTAATCTCGGTGAGACCGATTACACAAACTCGGTGAGACCGATTTTGGGAATTAGCTAACCAGAGAGTTGGTCAGGCAAACTCGGTGGGACCGATTTGCTCTTTCGGTGAGACCAAAAAGTTACAAAAAGGAAACAGAGAGTTTGCATTGCAATCTCGGTGGGGACGATCCGCTCTTTCGGTGAGACCGAAAAGTTACGAAAAGGAAATAGAGAGATTGTAATCCCATCTCGGTGAGACCGAGATCCCTATCGGTAGAACCGGTTTGCTAGGGTTTGGCAGTGGCTTATGACAAATGAAACTCGGTACCACCGGTTTGAAAGAATCGGTATGATCGAGTTTGGCTTTGGGTTTAAGTCAAGAGTGGATATGAGAAAGTAGTTGAGGGTTTTGGAGCATATCATTAAGCACTTGAAGCAAGAGGCTCATTAAGCAACACCTCATCCCTCCTTAATAGTATTGGCTTTTCCTATGGACTCAATGTGATCTTGGACAACTAAAATGTAAAATCAAGAGTCTTGAGCATATGAGCTAGAGCCAATCCTTTGTCCTTAGCATTTTGAGGGTTCCACTTTCACCATCCATGCCATGCCAATCGTTGAGCTTTCCTGAAATGATCATCTTGGAATAGCATTAGCTCAATGAGCTATATGTTGTTATGAATTACCAAAACCACCTAGGGATAGTTGCACTTTCAATCTCCCCCTTTTTGGTAATTGATGACAACATATAGATCAAAGCTTCGACAAATAATAATAAGAGTGAAATATATCGTTGCTTTGAGAAGTATGTGATAAGTAAGAGCTCCCCCTAAATTTGTGCATATTTAAGATTTGCTTTGGGCTGCAAATGCACAAAGAGTTAGTGTAACACCCTCAATGCGAATATATCTCCCACGTGTCGAGGCACGACTTAGAGGCATAATCGCATTGAAGGCATATGTTGCAAGTGAGGTAATCTTCACACAACCCATGTAATACTTAAGGGAAAGAGAATACATAGTTGGCTTATAATCGCCACTTCACACAAATACAAGAATAAAGCATTACATCATACAATTACACTCAAGGTCCGGCTACGGAACCAAAATAAAAGAAGAACCCCAAATGCGACAAAGGTCCCCGATCGACCCCAACTGGGCTCCACTACTGATCAACTAGAACGAAACAACACAAATAAACAAGGTCTTCAACGAGCTCCTCCTGAGCTGGGTTGCGTCATCTGCTCGGACTCATCGGCACCTGCAAGCTGGTTTTTGGAAGTATCTGTGAGCCACGGGGACTCAGCAATCTCGCACCCTCGCGATCAAGACTATTTAAGCTTATGGGTAAGGTAAAGGTATGAGGTGGAGCTGCAACAAGCGACTAGCATATATGGTGGCTAACATACGCAAAAGAGAGCGAGAAGAGAAGGCAAGGCACGGTCGATAAAAGTATGATCAAGAAATGATCCTGGACTACCTACGTCAAGCATAACTCCAACAACCGTGTTCACTTCCCGGACTCCGCCGAAAAGAGACCATCACGGTTACACACGCTGTTGATTCATTTTAATTAAGGTCAACTTCAGGTTTTCTACAACCGGACGTTAACAAATTCCCATCTGCCCATAACCGCGGGCACGGCTTTCAAAAGTTCAAATCCCTCCAGGGGTGTCCCAACTTAGCCCATCACAAGCTCTCACGGTCAACGAAGGAATTGACCTCCACCCGAGACATTCCGATCAGACTCGGTATCCCAGTACAACATGACATTTCGACAGGGTAAAACTAAACCAGCAACACCGCCCGAATGTGCCGACAAATCCCGATAGGAGCTGCACATATCTCTTTCTCAGGGCACACTCAGATGAGCCAGACGTCGGGTAAGCCAGCCCAGAGTTGCCCCTGGTAGCCTCGGACATCGCTCAGTTGGACCAACACTTAGAGAAGCACTGGCCCGGGGGGGTTAAAATAAGATGACCCTTGAGCCGGCCGACTCAAGGGAAAGAAAAGGCTAGGTGGCAAATGGTAAAACCAATGTTGGGCATTGCTGGAGAAGCTTTACTTAAGGCGAACTGTCAAGGGGTTCCCATTATAGCCCAACCGCGTAAGGGACGCAATATTCGGGAACATAACACCGATATGACGGAAACTAGGGCGGCAAGAGTGGAACAAAACACTAGGCATAAGGCCGAGCCTTCCACCCTTTACCAAGTATATAGATGCATTAATTAAATACGGTATATAGTGATATCCCAACAAGTAAATAAATGTTCCAACAAGGAACGGCCTCCATGTTCCAACAAGGAACAAACTTCGATCTTCACCTGCAACTAACAACGCTATAAGAGGGGCTGAGCAAAGCGGTAACATAGCCAATCAACGGTTTGCTAGGACATTGGTGGGTTAGAGGCTGAACATGGCAATTTGGGAGGCTGACAAGCAAGTGGTAGGCATCGTGGCAATGGCATAGCAAAAGAGCGAGCAAACTAGCATAGCAAAGATAGTAGTGATTTCGAGGGTATGATCATCTTGCATGAAATCCCGCAAGGAAGAAGAACGAGTCCATGAAGAAGACAAACGGACGTAGTCGAACGGATCCTCACAAACTCGACGATATCGGAACCAACCCGAAGAAGCAAACACCGGAAAAGAGCAAACAACATAGTAAACAACCAACACATCAACATGGCATGATGCACAATCGAGTATGATGCATGTCCGATTTAAAGAGGCATGGCATGGCAAAATGCACAAACAATCCTACACATTATGTGGCGCACAATATGCATCGGGATGCATATTGACAAGACACCACATCAATTATTTAGTTCTCTCTCATTTATGTACCCAACAATTAAATGTTGTTAAAACATGGCAAGAGGGTGAAGCAAAGCAAAACTACCTATCTAGTCAAGGTTAAATGAGGCCGGAAGCAACGAACAACAATTCCGGTAAATCCCCATAGCATATTTTAGATTTGGTACTGATCTGTCCTAAACACAATTTTAGAGTTGTTTAACATGCAAAGTAAGGTCACCATGATAAACTAGGCAAAATTCTACCCCATTTACATATAAAGTTTATTAAAATTGGAGTTACGGTTAATTAGATATGAATTAAAGCATTTTTAACATGGCATTTAAGCAAATTTAACCAAACATCAATTTAAACAATTTTAATTGTTGTTATCATGATGCGGATGACATGAACAAGTTTAACGCAATTTTTATGCAAAATGTTGATAAGAGCATTATGAAGCATTTGACACCGTGGTGGAAGGAATAAGGGGTGCCACGGCAACGAATCCGAAAATGATGCCACGGCAACATATCGGTTCCGGTAACTCGCGGAGATACCAGCGCAAAAGGAAAAGTGACGGGAGCGTGACACGCGATAGGAGGTGGGGTGATCCCGGATACCGGTTCCCACAAGATGGTGGCCAGGCAAAAGAGGGGCAACGTTATCGAACAAGGGTGCATCTCATACAACATGCATTCATTCACGGGCATCATTCCGGCAGTTATACCTTCCAAGGTAGCATACTCGGGGGGGTTCGGGTTCGTAGAGGAAGTAGGCGTTCTCGCGACGGCGGTAGTAGTTGTTCACGGGGTCATCGTGGGAAGTAGGGGTACAAGACGACGTAGAGGTACTCGCGACGGTAGTCGTTCACGTTCACGTTACACGGGTCTTCGGCGACGGTCGTCGTACATGGTTCGGAGTGGTACTTGCGACGGTAGTAGTACACGTTTCGTAGACGTTCGAGCCATATCGGTAGCGGTACTTGATGAATCCCGAAACGGACTTGGCGTCGTCGTGCGTAGGGGTACTTGGCGTTTCCGGAGACGACGGTAGAGGAACACGTTTCGAAGGGGTACTTGGGGTCCTCGAACTTTCCGATCTCGTCAACTCGAAGGGGTACTTGACGCCCAAAGCGTTCATCGGTAGTAGAACTTGGCGGTCTCGACGGTCGTCGTGGTACTTGACGTAATCCACGCAAACGGTGCCTGTCCACGCATCGATCTTGACGAAGATGTACTTGACGAGTTACCGGAACGCGTTAGTCCTCGAACTTGGACTCCGGAGATGGTGTCGTGGTGGTACTTGCCGATCCATGGAACTTGCGGGCTTGGTCTCACCGAAAAAGGCTCTTGGCGGTCTCGCACGGGGCAGCAACCTGGCAGGGGAAGTGATGGCGCTGGGCTCCAGCGAAGCAGGGCCCTGACGAGGAGACGAAGCAGAGGACGGGGAGGCCGGGGACGGCGGACGAAGCAGCGGCGAACAGGGTCCAGCGACGCGGCTCTGGCTGCTCGATGCCGGGCGTGGAAGGAACCGGTGCAGGGGGCGCGCCGGGGAAGAGCAGCTCCGGTGGCCATGGCAGGACGACGAGGAGGCCGGAGGAGGAGGGCCATGGAGGAGGCGCAGGAGACGGCAGGATGGCGCGCAGGAGAGGGAGGATCAGGGCGCGGCCTGGTTCGGTGGTCGCGGACAAGGACGGCGGCGGCCTGAGCTTCGAGGCGAGGAGGAGGCCATGGCATGGTGCGCGAGCAGGTGAGCGTGGGCGGCGGCGAGGCGCTCCGGGCGGCAACGGGACGCCGGCGGCGGGGCTCCATGGCCGCCTAAAGAGGGAAAGGGGCGACGCAGGATCGGACGTGGTGCCCTGGCGGCAGCGCTAGGAGGGGGATGGGGATCGGGCAGCGTGTGGGAGCGAGAGGGAGAGGGAGATCGATCCTCTCTCTCTGGCGGCGGTAGGGGGGGAGAGAGGGATCAAGGGGGAGATCGAGAGATGGGATCAGGCTGCGCTGGGGACTGGGCTAGGGTTAGGTAGAGGGCTGCGGGAGGCCTAGGTGGGCCGCAAGGATGGGCCGGCTTAGAGGCTGGCTGGGCTGGCTCCTCTCTCCTCCCTTCTCTTATTTTTTTAGCAGAAAACGATTAAAGAGAAAGAAAAGAAAGAGGAGGTTAGGGGAAGAAGGTGGACACGCGGATAATTTTCCCGGACTCACAAAAATGCACTTGTTCCGAGAAAAAATGAAGTGGGCAAGATTGCAAGAATTAAATTCAAAGTCATTTGAATTTAATTAAAAAGGTTTGCACAAGGACTAGGATTTAGAAGAGTCCAAAAATGTTGAGAATTTAGGAGGAGCCTCGATAAATGGGAAAAGAGATGTTGGCAAAGTTTGGGGACCAAACTTGAAGTAGAAAGGGAGTGGGGATTTTTCCAGTGTGTTTTGGTTAATTCCGAAAGAATGGAATATTTTATAATAGCCCCACCAATATCGGGAGGATATGTTATAAAGAGAAGTCATCCTTCCCTCGATTTAAATGGATCGAAGATCCATACGAATTATTTAGTTGAGATGCAAAAGATTATGACATGATGACATGATGACATGATGCAATGCACATGATGACGTGACATGATGCAACACGCAAGCACATGACAACGCAACAACATCGAATAACTGCACGACACCTGGCACATTGGCCTCGGGGCGTTACAACACTCCACCACTACGAGAGGATCTCGTCCCGAGATCTAAACTGGCACCGGGGGGAAAAAGGAAGAGAAAGAGAAGAGGTAAGCTAAGTTGCTCCTTTGACAAACGAGTGAAACCAAAGAACCTTGCGAGGTTGAACAAATCGAGAAAAGAATACAACGAAGGTGAACAAAGTCGAAAACACTCCGTTGGAAAAGAGGGACAACGAGCATTGCGAAACCCTTGAGGTTAAAGGAAAAATATATATTGAAACCACTCCGGTTAAGACAAGATAGAGAAGGAATAAGATTTATATAATTTGGACAGCACTCCGGTTGAGAAGGGATGCAAAAAAAAATTGATAAGATGAGAAAGCTCGAAAGAAAACACGACACTCCGGTTGAATGGATAAGCAAAGAAAAGAATACTATCATGACAAACCAAGAAGATGGGTTGAAGAGAGCAACATCACAAGCCTCCGGAACGAAGGGAAACAAGATCTTGAGAGAGCACGGTTACAACAAATGCTAGAGTGGAGTTGTTGGAAAAACCAACAACGAAAGAATAAACTTGTAGTGGGCTTATAGAAAACATCTCGAAACTAGAGGTGATAACCTGCCACTCACGGGAAAAGAATTGTTTTGATATAAACAAGTAGACGAGAAACTATATCACCGGGAGGATATATGAAGAACTTGGATCATATACGAGCACAATTATCGCGACAATCCTTAGGGAAGGATTTAGGTGAAGTATAACCCAAGATAACTCCAACAAAGAGGTTGATGGATTTAAAATATCTCATACATGTTAACATGTGAATCATGAAAACATGAACTCAAATTATCAAGAATGACACAATACCACCTCCAATGATACGGAAGAAAGAATAATTGCACTCCGGATTACGATATGAAGAAAGCTTGAGCACCTCTGAAAAGAAACTTGATGAACACTTCGAGAAGGAATTAAATCCTTGGTGAACCATCATGTAGAACCTTCATGAAGGACTCCGGTAAACAAAAGATAACGAAAAGAGAAAGAAGTTGAAAACACAAGGTGAAGCCTTGCAATGATTGGATGAAGCTCTGCAACAAGATAAGTTGAAACTTGAAACTCCGGAAAAGAAAAGATGAAACAATTGAAACCAAAAATTTTGATGAACCTCCGGAATAAGAAATTATACAATTGAATGAAGCAAGAATAAGAATTACATTATGCTTATCCTTCACCAATTTAAATTGATGACAATCAACGGATTTGGCATATTCCTTATTCTTGTAGAAAAGATTAAGAGAGATATAACATCAGACTTGGGAAGGTATTGAGCGAACCACCGGAAGGGTTGAAACAACGAATAAAATTGATATGATAAGAAAGGAAGAGAAATCTTGAACGAACCACCGTAAGAATTAAAATGAACGAAGAAAAGATAAAGGAACACCGGGAAGGATTATAAAATGAACAAAGATGCTTGAGAGAATTTAGATACAAGAGAACGAAAAGATCACAAGCCGATTAAAGATCACTTGAATGAAGCACCGGTAAAATTGGAGAATGATAGCTGAAAGCTGAGAATGAATAATCCCGAAATGATTGCCTCCGGAGAATCAAACTGAAAAGACTCCTGAATTGCTCCGGATGGGTGAAAAGAATTCTCATGATCAAAACAATTACGAGAGGATGGCAACAAGCTAGAATCAAGAATGTCAGAGAGAACAGATAGATATGGAGGAAAAGTCTTCTTCGGTCTTCAAATGATGAGAATGGCAACAAGAAGCACCAGCAAGAATTATTTAGACACTCCGGAAGAATCAAAACGAAGAGGTTGAGTCAACGATGAAAAGAATTTGAAAGATCTTGGAGAAAACATTTGAATGGTGATAAATCATTCTTATGTCAAACTTCAAAAGAAATTTAGTATAACTCCGGGGAAATAAGAAGAGTCAGGTAAGATCCTGGGAAAGGACCTGTGGGTTAGGGCCCACTCAAAAGAAACACCGTTGAATGATTTGAAAGAGAGGTTGCACCGGTTGAATTAAAAGGCTTGAATGAGATAGGACCTCGGAATAGCTTGAACGGATTAAGAGTGGAAACACGAATCTTCGAAATATCTTTAGCACTCTGGAATAATTGAATAGTGAGAAGTGAATTATTATGAGGTGCACCGGTAAGAGAAGGTACTTGAAACGGGGAAAAATGATATGATCAACACCAAAACTAGAATTAAATCCATCGGAGAAGAAAAAGAATGAAGAATGACGAACTTGAAGCTCCGTTAGAATCTTCATGAGAATCACCGGGTAAGAACATTAAGGGAAAAGAATGGAGAGACTTCACAAGAATAAAAGGATACTTGATTAAGGAATCTGAATCCTTGGAGAAAAAGGGTGGGTGGGCGGGAAAAACAAAGGCAACTTGGAGATGGATGAAACAAACACCATTGAGATGAAACTGATATTTGATCTTGCGGATGTTGGAATGATCGGATCCACTTGAAGAGAAACACGCCGGTTGAAAAGGATTTACATGACAATCTCGATTATCAAGAAGGGTTAGTATTCACATAGGAGTATGAGAACACCATTTGGGGAAGGTATGGAATCAACACTTGACTTCGAAGCAACTCGAATACCACAACTCAAAACAAAACAAAGGATTGGCTTGCAAAATAAGCCGGAACAAACATATGATAGAGATTTCGTCCGAAGTTTTCGTGGTGGGACCTACACGGGCTCGATCGTACATCACCATCATGTACAAGGCAGTGCACATGACATACGAAGCGTCCCCGAGTCAGCATAGGCAAGGACTCTTTAAGACACAACGAGACCACTGTAAAATCGACCATGAATAGGCGAACCACTAGACGTCGAACCCCAATTTCATATCATACATCTGTCGGAAAGAAATCCTAAGAGTTACTTGAATTCCCACCTATGAAACTCCCGAAACTTTCTGGTTATGCAATCAGGTGTTGGGGATACAGGGGAAGCATAATATCTCACCCAAACTAGCAAATCCTACATCCAACTGTATCCATCCTTCAACACATAACCAAGAAACCTTCAGAAACCATCTACCTCAACCTTCGAAAAGCATCCGTTATACAATTTATAGCGATACTCCCGAACTCCCGCCCCAGTACTGGGTGGCGTCGAGGTTATCTCACCAACGAACTGCATAAAAGAGATTTTCGATGTCGCGAACATATCTCAAGTATACCAGAATTGCAACGATAAAATTATGATGACAACACCTCAGAGCTCAACTCCCCGGGACACTTCCACTAAACCCCTGATAGGAGGCACCAAGACAGTGTTCTCATCATAAGCCATCGGAACAAAACCAAGATACTCGCGTGATCCTAAAATTTTTTTTAGTGAAATTTGGGAAGAGAAGAGTCAAAATTCTACGTCAGGATGCCTTACCAGAGCGATGTGGAGACTGGGAAGTAAAAAGAATTCCTAAACTCTCCGATATATAATTCCTAAAGGACTCAAAACATTTTTCTAGACACAACTCGGCCGCTAAAAACGATCAAGCAATGGGGGCTCCTAAGATCGGGGAAGGCTCTGATACCAACTTGTAACACCCTCAATGCGACTATATGTCCCACGTGTCGAGGCACGACTTAGAGGCATAATCACATTGAAGGCATATGTCGCAAGTGAGGTAATCTTCACACAACCCATGTAATACATAAGGGAAAGAGAATACATAGTTGGCTTACAATCGCCACTTCACACAAATACAAGAATAAAGCATTACATCATACAATTACACTCAAGGTCCTGCTACAGAACCAAAATAAAAGAAGAACCCCAAATGCGACAAAGGTCCCCAATCGACCCCAACTGGGCTCCACTACTGATCAACTAGAACGAAACAACACAAATAAACAAGGTCTTCATTGAGCTCCTCCTGAGCTGGGTTGCGTCATCTGCTCGGACTCATCGGCACCTGCAAGCTGGTTTTTGGAAGTATCTGTGAGCCACGGGGACTCAGCAATCTCGCACCCTCGCGATCAAGACTATTTAAGCTTATGGGTAAGGTAAAGGTATGAGGTGGAGCTGCAGCAAGCGACTAGCATATATGGTGGCTAACATACGCAAAAGAGAGCGAGAAGAGAAGGCAAGGCACGGTCGATAACAGTATGATCAAGAAGTGATCCTGGACTACCTACGTCAACCATAACTCCAACAACCGTGTTCACTTCCCGGACTCCGCCGGAAAGAGACCATCACGGTTACACACGCTGTTGATTCATTTTAATTAAGGTCAACTTCAGGTTTTCTACAACCGGTCATTAACAAATTCCCATCTGCCCATAACCGCGGGCACGGCTTTCGAAAGTTCAAATCCCTGCAGGGGTGTCCCAACTTAGCCCATCACAAGCTCTCACGGTCAACGAAGGAATAGACCTCCACCCGAGACATTCCGATCAGACTCGGTATCCCAGTACAACAAGACATTTCGACAGGGTAAAACTAAACCAGCAACACCGCCCGAATGTGCCGACAAATCCCGATAGGAGCTGCACATATCTCTTTCTCAGGGCACACTGAGATGAGCCAGACGTCGGGTAAGCCAGCCCAGAGTTGCCCCTGGTAGCCTCGGACATCGCTCAGTTGGACCAACACTTAGAGAAGCACTGGCCCGGGGGGGTTAAAATAAGATGACCCTTGAGCCGGCCGACTCAAGGGAAAGAAAAGGCTAGGTGGCAAATGGTAAAACCAATGTTGGGCATTGCTGGAGAAGCTTTACTTAAGGCGAACTGTCAAGGGGTTCCCATTATAGCTCAACCGCGTAAGGGACGCAATATCCGGTAACATAACACCGATATGACGGAAACTAGGGCGGCAAGAGTGGAACAAAACACCAGGCATAAGGCCGAGCCTTCCACCCTTTACCAAGTATATAGATGCATTAATTAAATACGGTATATAGTGATATCCCAACAAGTAAATAAATGTTCCAACAAGGAACGGCCTCCATGTTCCAACAAGGAACAAACTTCGATCTTCACCTGCAACTAACAACGCTATAAGAGGGGCTGAGCAAAGCGGTAACATAGCCAATCAACGGTTTGCTAGGACATTGGTGGGTTAGAGGCTGAACATGGCAATTTGGGAGGCTGACAAGCAAGTGGTAGGCATCGTGGCAATGGCATAGCAAAAGAGCGAGCAAACTAGCATAGCAAATATAGTAGTGATTTCGAGGGTATGATCATCTTGCCTGAAATCCCGCAAGGAAGAAGAACGAGTCCATGAAGAAGACAAACGGACGTAGTCGAACGGATCCTCACAAACTCGACGATATCGGAACCAACCCGAAGAAGCAAACACCGGAAAAGAGCAAACAACATAGTAAACAACCAACACATCAACATGGCATGATGCACAATCGAGTATGATGCATGTCCGGTTTAAAGAGGCATGGCATGGCAAAATGCACAAACAATCCTACACATTAAGTGGCGCACAATATGCATTGGGATGCATATTGACAAGACACCACATCAATTATTTAGTTCTCTCTCGTTTATGTAACCAACAATTAAATGTTGTTAAAACATGGCAAGAGGGTGAAGCAAAGCAAAACTACCTATCTAGTCAAGGTTAAATGAGGCCGGAAGCAACGAACAACAATCCCGGTAAATCCCCATAGCATATTTTAGATTTGGTACTGATCTGTCCTAAACACAATTTTAGAGTTGTTTACCATGCAAAGTAAGGTCACCATGATAAACTAGGCAAAATTCTACCCCATTTACATATAAAGTTTATTAAAATCGGAGTTACGGTTAATCAGATATGAATTAAAGCATTTTTAACATGGCATTTAAGCAAATTTAACCAAACATCAATTTAAACAATTTTAATTGTTGTTATCATGATGCGGATGACATGAACAAGTTTAACGCAATTTTTATGCAAAATGTTGATAAGAGCATTATGAAGCATTTGTCACCGTGGTGGAAGGAATAAGGGGTGCCACGGCAACGAATCCGAAAATGATGCCACGGCAACATATCAGTTCTGGTAACTCGCGGAGATACCGGCGCAAAAGGAAAAGTGACGGGAGCGTGACACGCGATAGGAGGTGGGGTGATCCCGGATACCGGGTTCCCACAAGATGGTGGCCAGGCAAAAGAGGGGCAACATTATCGAACAAGGGTGCATCTCATACAACATGCATTTATTCATGGGCATCGTTCCGGCGGTTATACCTTCCAAGGGAGCATACTCGGGGGGGTTCGGGTTCGTAGAGGAAGTAGGCGTTCTCGCGATGGTGGTAGTAGTTGTTCACGGGGTCGTTGTGGGAAGTAGGGGTACAAGACGACGTAGAGGTACTCGCGACGGTAGTCGTTCACGTTCACGTTACACGGGTCTTCGGCGACGGTCGTCGTACATAGTTCGGAGTGGTACTTGCGGTAGTGGTACACGTTTCGTAGACGTTCGAGCCATATCGGTAGCGGTACTTGATGAATCGCGAAACGGACTTGGCGTCGTCGTGCGTAGGGGTACTTGGCGTTTCCGGAAACGACGGTAGAGGAACACGTTTCGAAGGGGTACTTGGGGTCCTCGAACTTGCCGATCTCGTCAACTCGAAGGGGTACTTGACGCCCAAAGCGTTCATCGGTAGTAGAACTTGGCGGTCTCGACGGTTGTCGTGGTACTTGACGTAATCCACGCAAACGGTGCCTGTCCACGCATCGATCTTGAAGAAGATGTACTTGACGAGTTACCCGAACGCGTTAGTCCTCGGACTTGGACTCCGGAGATGGTGTCGTGGTGGTACTTGCCGATCCGTGGAACTTGCGGGCTTGGTCTCACCGAAAATGGCTCTTGGCGGTCTCGCACGGGGCAGCAACCTGGCAGGGGAGGTGATGGCGCTGGGCTCCAGCGAAGCAGGGCCCTGACGAGGAGACGCAGCAGAGGACGGGGAGGCCGGGGATGGCGGACGAAGCAGCGGCGAACAGGGTCCGGCGACGCGGCTCTGGCTACTCGATGCCGGGCGTGGAAGGAACCGGTGTAGGGGGCGTGCCGGGGAAGAGCAGCTCCGGTGGCCATGGCAGGACGACGAGGAGGCCGGAGGAGGAGGGCCATGGAGGAGGCGCAGGAGACGGCAGGATGGCGCGCAGGAGAGGGAGGAGCAGGGCGCGGCCTGGTTCGGTGGTCGCGGACAAGGACGGCGGCGACCTGAGCTTCGAGGCGAGGAGGAGGCCATGGCATGGTGCGCGAGCAGGTGAGCGTGGGCGGCGGCGAGGCGCTCCGGGCGGCAACGGGACACCGGCGGCGGGGCTCCATGGCCGCCTGAAGAGGGAAAGGGGCGACGCAGGATCGGGCGTGGTGCCCTGGCGGCAGCGCTAGGAGGGGGATGGGGATCGGGCAGCGTGTGGGAGCGAGAGGGAGAGGGAGATCGATCCTCTCTCTCTGGCGGCGCTAGGGGGGAGAGAGGGATCGAGGGGGAGATCGAGAGATGGGATCGGGCTACGCTGGGGACTGGGCTAGGGTTAGGTAGAGGGCTGCGGGAGGCCTAGGTGGGCCGCAGGGATGGGCCGGCTTGGAGGCTGGCTGGGCTGGCTCCTCTCTCCTCCCTTCTCTTATTTTTTTAGCAGAAAACGATTAAAGAGAAAGAAAAGAAAGAGGAGGTTAGGGGAAGAAGGTGGACACGCGGATAATTTTCCCGGACTCACAAAAATGCACTTGTTCCGAGAAAAAATGAAGTGGGCAAGATTGCAAGAATTAAATTCAAAGTCATTTGAATTTAATTAAAAAGGTTTGCACAAGTACTAGGATTTAGAAGAGTCCAAAAATGTTGAGAATTTAGGAGGAGCTTCGATAAATGGGAAAAGAGATGTTGGCAAAGTTTGGGGACCAAACTTGAAGTAGAAAGGGAGTGGGGATTTTTCCAGTGTGTTTTGGTTAATTCCGAAAGAATGGAATATTTTATAATAGCCCCACAAATATCGGGAGGATATGTTATAAAGAGAAGTCATCCTTCCCTCGATTTAAATGGATCGAAGATCCATACGAATTATTTAGTTGAGATGCAAAAGATTATGACATGATGACATGATGACATGATGCAATGCACATGATGACGTGACATGATGCAACACGCAAGCACATGACAACGCAACAACATCGAATAACTGCACGACACCCGGCACATCGGCCTCGGGGCGTTACAGTTAGAATCATGGGTTACTCTTCCATGTCACATACATCTTGGTGGAGCGCTCAAAATGATAAGAATTAAATACATGCACTCATCACCAAGAAAAATGAATGATCACAAAAGATAGATAGGATAATATCAAGCATGCGTAAGTGTAGCTTATGATCAAACACATGATCATCAATGTCTCACAAGCATATCAAAGTATCTCACACAAAAGCAAACAAAGTTTGAAAAACCACCAAATAAAGCAAGAGAGAATAAGCAACACACACTCTCTCTCTCGAAGCCTATGATCTATACATTTTTCTCCCCCTTTGGCAACAAGTTACCAAAAAGTTCCTAGAAAATGCATAGTGCTGGATCGACTCTCAGGCTTGATCTTTTGGTGGTGGTGGAGTCTGGATCACTCCAAGGACGAAGCCTTCTGTAGACGTAGTTGGAGTTGAAGCTGAAGTAGATGCTGGAGCTGGTTTGGCTGGTGTTGTAGCTGGAACTGAGGTGGTGGCTCTGGTGTCAGGAACTGGCACTACAGTCGACCTCAGAGCTCGTGGCACTCTGGCAAATGCATCAGTTGTAGTCTTCCCTCTCCTCTCCTGCATGTCATCTTGAAGTTGCTCCACTGCAGACTGAATCTCTGTTACTTTGACATCCATGTCATAGAACTTTTGTTCTATGATCCTCTCTAAGCTCTGCTGATTCTGAGTGAGGGTGGCCAGTCCTTTCTCAATCCTCAGTGTGGATGCAATCAAGTAACCAAGCTGCTCTTGTTTGGTTTTCAAGAAATACTCAGATGCCTCCTCTTGAGTTGGCATCTTGGCAGCTTTCTCCTTCCTTGCCTTCTCCTTCTTTGCTTGTGCTTGAACTGATGATGGTTCATTCTCATTCATGACAAATTGATTGTCCTCAAAGTCTGGATGGATGGGCAGGTGTTCCTTGTCCAGTAGGTATATGCATGTGCCCATCTTGGAGTTAATTAGCTCCTGGATCTGAGGGGCATATCCACAGCTCCTCTTCTGATCAGCTGTTGTCCTCTTAATGGTCTCTACCATGAGGCTCATCACCTTGAACTTCTGTGGCACATCAAATATATGAAGCAAATTGATTGCATGGCCTCTGATCATCTTGTGATCACCTAACTTAGGCAACAGAGTGTGCCTCAAAATCCAATTGATAGTTGGCAATCCTGACAGAAGATAATGTATAGACCAAAACTTGAAAGTATCAAGAGCTTCATTTGGAATTTCCTTGTACATGTTGGACATAGAGTTTTGGTCCATCTTCTTCTTGGCATAGACATCCAAGTCATCTTAATTTTCCTCTGGGGCATTGATTAGCTGAGCCCATTCAGCAACTGTAGATTGGTACCTCGTACCTTCAGACATCCACACAATCCTTCCATCTGGATAGAAGTGTGCTGTGGAGTAGAACTGCATGATCAGCTCTTCATTCCACTTTGTGACCTTCTGCCCAACAAAGTCTGCTACTCCACAAGCATTGAAGCTGTCATACACTCCAGGATAGTGCTCTTCATTTTCCTTGATGTACTCCCAGTCAACCCATCTCATGTCACAAACAATGGGCTTCTTGTCCAACAAAACTGTCTCATAGAAGTCCTGTTGTTCCTTAGTATGGAACCTGTAATCAACAACAGTTCTTCTCCTTGAAGCATATGGATCTGCTTCTCTCCACTTCCTGAGCCTTGAATCTCTTCTGATTTTCATGTCCTCAGCCACAAGATGAGCATCATTGTGGTCTGGGATCTTGGGCTTAAGTTTTCTCAAAACTTGACCTTCTTCTTCAGCAATGTCAGGCACTGGGGCCTTGTTTTTCTCATCAGCTGGTATGCTCCTTGTATTCTTCTTTGGAGCTGACTTGGGCTTGGAGGTAGCTTTGGGTGCTTCTTTGGGCTTTGATGCAGCAGCCCCTGTCCTGATAGCATTACCCATAAGCTTAGGTGCCTTAGGTGCTGGAGCAGCAACCTCTTCTTCCTCTTCCTCTTCAGAGTCTCTCATGATTGAGGATCTCCCAAGCACTCTCGCAGTGGTCATTTTGACCCGTTCCTTCCTCTTCTTCCCTTCTGCAGCAGCCTCTATGGGTTCAGGCTTTTTAGGAATCTGAGTTGAGGCTCTGGCCTTTGGCATAGGCTTCCTACCTGCTGGCCTTTTGATTTTCATCCCTGGCTTTGTGCTCTGTGCTGGGCAATATTCCTTCTTGAGCACAACTCTCTTGGAAGTTGCTTCCTCTTCTGCCACATAGTCCTCATCCTCTGGGTCTGAGGTTCTCTTCTTCCTTTGTCTGGTGGCAGCTTTTGGCAGGTTGCTAGGGGTGCTCCTGCTGCCTTCATCTGAAGAACTGGAGGGACTAGTGAGCTCACTCATGTGCACTTGCTGTTCTGACACATTCTGGTTGTCACTCTGATCAGACATGATGAAAAAGCTGACTGCTGACCCTATGAATAGTTTATAGATGAGGTAGAATAGATGAGCATCACAAAATGCAGAGATTTTTGCAAAAGAATGATTCAAAACCTTAGTTTTAGTTTCCCACAGAAATCATTTCGGATCTACCGATTTTTAAACTCGGTGATACCGAAGCAGTTTTGGAACCTAAACTAGTGAACTCGGTCAGACCGAGTCACAGTCGGTGGCACCAAGACTGCTAGGGTTTCACAAAGTCCCAAAATCGGTCACACCGATTAGTAATTCTCGGTCAGACCGAGTCTCACTTGTGCAATTGCATGAGCCAAATCGGTGGGACCGAGTTTTTCAACCGGTGGGTCCGAGATGGTTTCGGCGGAAACCTAACCCTTAAATTTTTGAATCAATCCTATTCTACGAACGTATTGACTGGATAGGAGTGTTTCAATCGTGGCTAGAAACAGTATGATCACAATGTGCTAGGAATCAGATTGGGGATAGCACAAAGATCGAGCCCATACCCTAGTTCGGCGGAGACTCGCTACGGCGGCAACGGCGGGGTTGAATTCCGTTGACGGCGATGGAGACCAGCGACTGGAGGCGGCTGGCAGTGAGGAGACGATCCGGAGACCACGTTGGCAGAGCGAGCTATCGCGCGGGTGAAGGGGTTCGGAGAAATTTCCAAATTTTTGCCCGTGAATATATATAGCCCGACCCTGTCGGTGTGTCCGAGTGGAACAACTCGGTAGCACCGAGATGCAAAACTGTATACAGTTATTGCAACTCGGTGTGACCAAATGGTTCAAATCGGTTGCACCGAGATCGAAAATTCAGATCTACTTAATGATCTCGGTAGGATCGAGAGTAGGATATCGGTCAGACCGAGAATCACAAAGAGGTTTTGGAGGTTTAAGTCTATGACGAATCGGGGACTCCGAGTGCTCCTCACACCGAGTGGTTCGAATCTGACTTGATCAAATTTTGTGATGTAGCATGAATAGAGTTTGAGACGAGAAAAGCATAGATAGCTAGAGGAGGTTCCTAGGCATTCTTGTCCATCCACTTGTCAAAAGGAAATAAAACCAAACAATCAAAACAACAAGTGGATGTCCTCGAATGAGTAAAATATGCAACCAACATGCTCACACAATAAAATGGCAATTGAAATGTGTGACAAAGCATGCACAACCAATTCTAGAATCTATCAAGCAATTGACGATGACTAGGTCATCTATATATGAGTATATTTGTAACATCCCAAATTTTCAATTTGGAATGTTATACACTAGATCATCATGCATATCATATTTTCTTGCATTTTGGTCGATCCTAGAAATTTCACGCAACTCAAGGACCCTCGGAGAGAGTTGGAGATTTCGTCATTTTCATATTTGAGCTTTCTCAAATTTCGTAAAGAGGATCATTGGATTTGTCGGAGTTTCATTTGCCTTTTATTTGGATAGGGAAAATGCGTGTTTTCAAAAATTTGCATCTAGGTCCCGAGAAAAGTTCATTTTGTTCGACTCATTTTTAGGAGTCGGGGAAAATTTACTTTGGGAGTTTTGGAGTCCGTTTAGATTTTCTTTTCTGTGTTTTCCTACGCGCGAAACCGATTTAAAAAAAATTCCACAGCGCCCCTGGGCCAAGGCCCAGTAGCCGGCCGGGCCAGGCTCCCGCGCCGCGCCTGCCGCGCGCAGCCGCGCCAAGGCCAACCGCCGCCGCCGCCCTAGAGTCCTTTTAGGACTCCGTTTCCCGTCTCCTCCTCTTTTCATGCCCCCTCCCCCAAGTCTCCTCTCCCCTCACCTATATAAATACCAACACCCCCTCTCTAAACCCCACACCAAGCCCCAAGCCCCAAGCCGCGCCCCTCACCCCGCGCCGCCCCAAGCGCCGCCGCCGCCGCCCTACGTCGTCGCCGCCGCCGCCTTACATCGCCGCCGCCGCCTTACCCCGCCATTCGCCGGAGCCCTCGCCGAGGTAGCCCCGCGCCGCGTCTCTTTTTATCCCCTCGGTTCGGTTTTTCTTATAAACCGTTCCGGTTCTTCTCTTTTTCCTCCGATTCATTTTCTTTTTCCTCTCCGGTTTTTCGTTTTGATTTTCTTCCGAAACCCTAGATCGGATCCGTTTTCTTTTCCGATTTAGTTGCCCAGAGACCGTTCGCCGGACCGTTCGTCCTAACGAACATGATCACCGGATTATTCTCGGTTAACGTACGTCTGTTCGTTTAACCATTCTTCCTCTTCTTTTCGTCGGATTTATTCCGCGATCGCGATCTCAGATCCGATCTTCGTTCTAGTTTATCTTCTCGCTCGTTTATCAGAATTAGGTGATTCAAGCGCCTGGAGTTTTGTTTCGAAACCGCCGTTCCGACTAATCAACTTAAACAAGTTTTTGCTATGGTAAAATTGACCTAGTTTCAACTTGCTAGAACCGAGTTGTTTTCTTCCGCCGTTTGTTTTCGGTTTCTTTGTTCGGTTCTTTCTTTCTTTGCAACCAGAGTTCTTAAGTTGAACTTTCTGGTTCGATCTCTTGTTCGAATTTTACCCGTGCATTAGATGAGTACTTATTGTATGCTTGTTGTTTGTCTGCGATAGATTACCCGGATTGCACCGCCTGTTACTTCGAATCTCTAGGACTCGCGGATCATCAGCAAGGCAAGTAACACTTTGATCATACCTTTTCTACGACCCAGTTTTATTGCATTAGATCAATCCTCACACATTGCATGATTAGGATCTAATTAAATTGTGGGATGGGAAGTAGATGAGGTAGTACCTATTACCTGTTTATTATGAAACCTTTGGGAGTTACTTCTACGTTTGCTTATTATGCCATGCTATGCTAGTAGACGTGGATTGGGTGAGTGATATCCATGATAGATGTGAGTGTGATAATTTTAAGGGTTTATCTAAGGTGGCAACTTAAACACACATCTGGGTGGATTCAGGCACCTGATGTCTATTAGGACTTGCCTATTTTTCTTTGGACCGCCACCCAGGCTCAAAGGGATCATAAGATCTTTCATACTAAATACTTCCGTGTGCAGCCACAAGCCATTATGGGCTCTGGCATAGTTGACTAAGTCGTGCGAACTCTTACAGGGTAGACTAGCAGATGTAGGGGAAAGCAGGTGTACTGGTCTATCCATCGCAAGGTGCTAGCGCTTCTGAAAGATTGTGTCTCGGTCATCCGTTTCTCAAACACCAGTAGTGCGAGAAATCCAACGGAGGCGATCGAGTCTTGTGGGGAAAAGTGCGCAAACCTTTGCAGAGTGTAATAAACTAATCATGATTAGCCGTGTCCCCTGTTATGGACATCTTGAGTATCTAGTACTTGAATATCATGTGAATCTCATCATGTTGCTTCTAAATTAATATTGTTGGGTTATTGATGACTACTTTTAATTGGGATTGAGAATGCCGTCAACCATTCTCAATGTTTAACAACCACCATGATAGTTAAATAAATTTATTCCTTTGCAGTAGGGAAAAACTGGTTTTACGCAAAACAGTAACCATAGAGCTTTCCACCAGCCAAATGTGCATATAGTATGGATGATGCATTCAATTACTCTCTATGTGTTACTTTGCCAGCATATTCCATGTGCTGACCCGTTTTCGGGCTGCAACGTTAATGTTGCAGACTTTTCAGACGACGATTAAGGTGTTTTTAGGTCATGGTTCTATACTCAGTGATGTCGTTGGAGTTGATGGACCCATTTACCTTCCAAGTTTTCCGCTGTTATCGATATTAGATGGCCTTAAGCCATATTATTGTAATAAGTTCTCTTTTGAGACATCGATGTAATAAGTGTGTGATTGCCACTCTGCTATAAATCCTTCGAAGTACTGTGTGGTGTCAGCATTACTGATCCAGGGATGACACCGGAGCACAGTAGACTTGATCCATTCGGGTCTGGTCGCTACAGAGATGGTATCAGAGCACACGCTGACTGCAGGACACGACCACTAAGTTAAAGCCATAGATCACTATTCTCTCCTCATTTTCTAACTCCTCATCTTTTCTACTCTTTAGGATGAAGCACGCGAAGATTAAGTACGCCCAACCGGATGAAGGCACACCTTTTGGATTTCACTTGAAGGAAGTCACCAAGTACCTGAACATTGGATTACCAAGCTTCACGGGAACCTTCAACGCCACTCTACCTGAAGAGGAGCGCTGGAAGATTCAAGCTCACGTTCCGGGAAGGACATTCACTCCAATCACGAAGCCCATAGATAGTGTTTTCAATGCACCAACCTGGAGTCTGGGAAAGAGCATGTCAGCCCATATCACCATAGGACGCATGGAGAAGTTTATCAAGAAGACCTCAAGGACACTATCTACCAGATTTGCGGACGCCAAGATGAACAATGAGAGTTAGTCACCACCAAGAAGGATAGATCCATTGCATCATTTATCCAGGAGTTAAACCAGCACATTCGACACCACGAGAACCAGATGTGCAATGATATGATAGAGTTGAAGAATGCGAAGGCAAGGATCATCGAGCTAGAAGGAGAACTGAAGGCTACACGCAAGGACTACATGGACGAGATCGTAGCCCTAGCAAGACACAACATCGATCTTAAGCAAGAGATTGAAGAACTCAAGAGGGAGTTAGCATCCAGGAAGGAAGACATGTACGTCGCATGTTCGGACAACTACATCATCATCGACGACACCGATTTGGATCCAAGTGAACCCGAATTTGAAGACGAAGCTGGAGCGGACATCATGGGGTCTTCCACCGGTTCAAGTTTCTAGAGGACCACCAAATATTAGTAGTATTTCACCCATGTAAACACTATAGTTCGAGCACTTTTGCGATAGCTAGATCAATTGTAAGCCCTTGTTTGAATTGAATGAAGTGATTTTGTGTGCATTTGCTCATGTGCATTGGGGTAGTGTTTTCTCTTTAGACCTCACTCTATTCTTATTTCTCATCTTTTCTAAACCCTCAGATGCCTCCGAGACGTGACAATGGATTTCCACTGAAGCTCACTCAGTTGATCCAATAGCAAAATCAATTGATGCAATTGTTAGTCCAGAATCAGCAGAACAACAACAACAACAACCCACCTCCACCACCACCACCTGTTGACCACTTAGCTCGTTTCCTTAGGCTGAATCCGCCGGTGTTTTCTAGTAGCACCGAGCCAATAGTAGCAGACGATTGGCTCCGCAAGATAGGAAGGGAGTTGACCAATGCAGGATGAACGGATGGTGAGAAGGTGAAGTTTGCCGCACATCAGTTAGAAGGACCCGCGGCAGCATGGTGGGAGAATTTCACAGCCACCTTCCCAGTTGACACTGTCACATGGGATCAGTTCCAGCAAGCTTTCCGCACTGCACATGTTTCAGCAGGAGCTATGGCCATGAAGAAGCGTGAGTTTCGCAACTTACGCCAAGGAGGAAGGACAGTTGGCCAGTACCTTGACGACTTCAGCAAGTTAGCACGTTATGCCCCAGATGACGTTGCTACAGATGCAACCAAGCAGGAGAAGTTCCTGGAAGGACTGAATGATGAGCTAAGCATGCAGTTGATGGTAGCAAGTTTCAACAACTACCAGGAGTTGGTATATCATGCCATCATGATTGAAGGGAAGCAACAGCAGATTGAGAACCGCAAGAGGAAGTATGGACAGGGGAAGTATAACTCTGGAGCCCAGCAGAAGCCCCGTTTTACCCCTAAATCGGGATTTTAGTTTCAGCATACCCATGGAGGAGGTAGTTCGCACAACCACAATGGCCAGAAGAATGGTAATGGGAATGGAGGAAGCAACGACCAGAACCGGACCACCCCATCAACCCCATCCAAGAGAGACCTGAGTCAAGTCACCTGTTTCAAGTGTTCCAAGACCGGACATTATGCCAATGAATGTCCCGAAGGCCAGAATGGAAATGGCAATGGGAGCTCAGGGAAGAAGCCAAACCCTTTCAATAGGGGACAGGTGAACCACGTTAACGTGGAGGAAGTTGAAGATCAGCCTGATGCAGTAATCGGTAAGTTTTTGGTTAAGTCATTTACCGCACTCGTTCTTTTCGATACTGGTGCATCACATTCATACATATCACGGGAATTTGTGGAAAAGTATAGCCTGCCCACTAGGATTCTTAAAACACCTATGCTAGTAAGTTCGCCAGGAGCAGAATACATGGCCAGTCAAGGATGCTTTCAAGTGCCATTAAGCATAGGAAGGCATGTTTTCCCAACAGATTTAATTATTCTGGAATCCCAAGGTCTGGATGTAATTCTCGGTATGGATTGGTTGTCGATGTATGGAGGAAACATCGATTGTGCCAGTAAGACAATTTTGCTCACAACGCCAGAAGGAAGAAGGATCAAGTATGTATCCCGGCATGTGCCAAATAGGACACAAGTAAATTGCCTAACAGGAGTTGTGCAGGAGGAAGTACCAGTGGTAAAGGATTTTCCTGATGTATTTCCTGAAGAGTTGCCAGGCATGCCAGAGGATAGGGACATTGAGTTTTTGATTGAGTTGTTGCCAGGTACAGGCCCAATATCAAAGAGACCATACCGGATGCCAGCAAAGGATTTGGTAGAAATTAAGAATCAGATTAAGGAGTTATTGGAGAAAGGTTACATACGCCCAAGTTCTTCGCCTTGGGGATCACCCGTACTTCTAGTGGAGAAGAAGGATGGATCATTGCGGATGGTTGTTGATTATCGTGGATTGAATGAAGTAACCATCAAGAACAAGTACCCACTGCCAATGATAAATGATATGTTTGATCATTTGCAAGGAGCTAAAGTGTTTTCCAAGATCGATTTGCGATCAGGGTACCACCAGTTGAAGATTCGAGAACAGGATATTCCTCAGACATCATTCACCACGAGATATGGACTGTATGAGTATACCGTTATGTCATTTGGATTGACTAACGCACCTGCCTATTTTATGAACCTGATGAACAAAGTGTTTATGGAGTTTTTGGATAAGTTCGTCGTAGTGTTCATTGATGATATCCTAGTTTATTCAAAGAATGAAGAAGAGCATAAGGAACATTTGCGTTTGGTTTTGGAGAAACTAAGGGAACATTAGTTATATGCCAAATTTAGCAAATGTGAGTTTTGGTTGAAGGAAGTAGGATTCCTTGGACACGTTATATCCGGGGAAGGGATAGCAGTTGACCCCGCCAAGGTTGAGACCGTAACCGAATGGGAAGCACCAACGACAGTTGGAGAGATCCGGAGTTTTCTTGGAATCGCAGGATACTACCGGAGATTCATTGAGAACTTTTCAAAGATTGCAAAGCCTATGACGGAGTTGTTGAAGAAGGATACCAAGTTTAATTGGAATGAGGAGTGTGAGGCTAGTTTCCAGGAGTTGAAGAAACGATTGGTTACCTCACCGGTGTTGATTTTGCCAGATCAGACCAAGGATTATGAGGTGTATTGCGACGCTTCACGTCGAGGACTTGGAGCAGTGCTTATGCAGGAAGGGAGAGTTGTTTCGTATGCTTCGCGACAACTAAAGCCTCATGAGTTGAATTATGCTACGCATGATTTGGAGTTAGCAGCCGTAGTGCATGCATTGAAGACATAGAGACATTTCCTCATTGGAAATCATTGTGAGGTGTACACGGATCACAAGAGTTTGAAGTACATTTTCACGCAGAAGGAGTTGAATCTCAGACAAAGGAGATGGTTGGAGCTCATCAAGGATTATGATATGAGATTGCATTACCATCCCGGTAAAGCTAATGTAGTAGCTGACGCATTGAGCCGCAAGAGCCATGTCAACACGTTAATGACGGGAGAAATACCCAAGGAGTTATCAGAAAACCTTCGTGAACTAAGTTTAGAGATAGTTCCGAAAGGCTATGTGGTAGCATTGGAGATTCGGTCAACATTGATGGATAAAATCAGAGAAGCTCAAAAATCTGACAAGGAGATTGCTTCTATGAAGGAGAAACTAAGCAAAGGAAAAGCAAAGGAATTTCGTGAGGATGAGCACGATACCCTATGGTTTGAGGACCGTGTTTATGTGCCAAATGACCCAGAGATCAGGAAGTTGATTCTACAAGAGGCACATGATTCACCATATTCGATTCACCCAGGAAATACCAAGATGTATTGGGATTTAAAGGAAACATTCTGGTGGACCGGAATGAAGAAGGATATTGCAGCATATGTAGCAGTTTGGGACGTATGTCATAGAGTAAAGGCAGAGCATCAGAAGCCAGCCGGATTGTTGCAACCATTGCCGATACCCAAATAGAAGTGGGATAAGATAGGCATGGATTTTATCACAGGACTACCCAGGACGAAGGCAGGATATGACTCGATATGGGTAGTAGTTGATCGTTTGACGAAGGTAGCACACTTCATTCCAGTTAAGACCACTTACACCAGTGCTAAGTTGGCAAAGATATACATGACTAGGATCATTTGTTTGCATGGAGTTCCAAGGAGTATTGTATCAGACAGAGGAACCCAATTTACCTCAAAGTTTTGGAATCAGTTGCATGAAACTTTGGGAACCAGGCTATAGTTCAGCACCGCTTTTCATCCGTAGGAAGATGGACAGACCGAGAGAGTCAATCAGATTTTGGAAGATATGCTGAGGGCTTGTGCACTAGATTATGGATCTAGTTGGGACGATAACTTGCCGTATGCGGAGTTTTCCTATAACAACAGTTACCAAACTAGTTTGAAGATGGCACCTTTCAAAGCTTTGTACGGAAGGAGGTGTAGGACACCGTAGTCATGGGACGAAGTTGGAGACCGTCAATTCTTTGGACCGGATTTGATTAAGGAGTCTGAACGGAAAGTTAAGTTGATACACGATAGGCTCAAGGTAGCCTAGTCCAGGCAGAAGAGCTATGCAGATTCTAAACGCAAGGAGACAGTTTACGAAACCGGAGACAGAGTGTATCTCCGAGTATCCCCACTTCGAGGAGTTAAGCACTTTGGAGTTAAGGGAAAATTAGCACCGCGTTTCGTTGGACCATATAAGATCTTGCAACGTATGGGAGAAGTTGCGTATAAGTTGGAATTGCCAGAGGAACTGTCAGGAGTACATGAAGTATTCCATGTTTCTCAGCTAAAGAAATGTCACGCCGAGATGGCAGAGGTACCGCTAAGAGATACAGTACCGCTAGAAGCGATTCAGTTGAAGGACGACTTAACATATGAGGAGAAACCAGTCAAGATTCTCGAGTTTGCCAGCCGAGTTACCCGCAGCAAGGTTATCAAGTTTGGTAAAGTTCAGTGGAACCACCACTCAGAGGATGAAGCCACCTGGGAGAGAGAAGAAGATTTGCTCAAGGACCACCCTCACCTATTTTCTAGCCAACCCGAATCTCGAGGGCGAGATTCATCTTAAGGGGGGTAGGTTTGTAACATCCCAAATTTTCAATTTGGAATGTTATACACTAGATCATCATGCATATCATATTTTCTTGCATTTTGGTCGATCCTAGAAATTTCACGCAACTCAAGGACCCTCGGAGAGAGTTGGAGATTTCGTCATTTTCATATTTGAGCTTTCTCAAATTTCGAAAAGAGGATCATTGGATTTGTTGGAGTTTCATTTGCCTTTTATTTGGATAGGGAAAATGCGTGTTTTCAAAAATTTGCATCTAGGTCCCGAGAAAAGTTCATTTTGTTCGACTCATTTTTAGGAGTTGGGGAAAATTTACTTTGGGAGTTTTGGAGTCCGTTTAGATTTTCTTTTCTGTGTTTTTCTGCGCGCGAAACCGATTTAAAAAAAATTCGGCAGCGCCCCTGGGCCAAGGCCCAGCAGCCGGCCGGGCCAGGCTCCCGCGCCGCGCCTGCCGCGCGCAGCCGCGCCAAGGCCAACTGCCGCCGCCGCCCTAGAATCCTTTTAGGACTCCGTTTCCCCTCTCCTCCTCTTTTCTTGCCCCCTCCCCCAAGTCTCCTCTCCCCTCACCTATATAAATACCAACACCCCCCCCCCTCTAAACCCCACACCAAGCCCCAAGCCGCGCCCCTCACCCCGCGCCGCCCCTAGCGCCGCCGCCGCCGCCCTACGTCGCTGCCGCCGCCTTACATCGCTGCCGCCGCCGCCTTACCAGGCCGTTCGCCGGAGCCCTCACCGAGGTAGCCCTGCGCCGCGTCTCTTTTTATCCCCTCGGTTCGGTTTTTCTTATAAACCGTTCCGGTTCTTCTCTTTTTCCTCCGATTCTTTTTCTTTTTCCTCTCCGGTTTTTCGTTTCGATTTTCTTCCGAAACCCTAGATCGGTTCCGTTTTCTTTTCCGATTTAGTTGCCCAGAGACCGTTCGCCGGACCGTTCATCCTAACGAACGTGATCACCGGATTATTCTCGGTTAACGTACGTCCGTTCGTTTAACCGTTCTTCCTCTTCTTTTCGTCGGATTTATTCCGTGATCGCGATCTCAAATCCGATCTTCGTTCTAGTTTATCTTCTTGCTCATTTATCGGAATCAGGTGATTCAAGCGCCTAGAGTTTTTTTTCAAAACCGCGGTTCCGACTAATCAACTTAAACAAGTTTTTTCTACGCTAAAATTTGACCTAGTTTCAACTTGCTAGAACCGAGTTGTTTTCTTCCGCCGTTTGTTTTCGGTTTCTTTGTTCGGTTCTTTCTTTCTTTGCAACCGGAGTTCTTAAGTTGAACTTTCTGGTTCGATCTCTTGTTCGAGTTTTACCCGTGCATTAGATGAGTACTTATTGTATGCTTGTTGTTTGTCTGCGATAGATTACCCAGATTGCGCCGCCTGTTACTTCGAATCTCTAGGACTCACGGATCATCAGCAAGGCAAGTAACACTTTGATCATACCTTTTCTACGACCCAGTTTTATTGCATTAGATCAATCCTCACACATTGCATGATTAGGATCTAATTAAATTGTGGGATGGGAAGTAGATGAGGTAGTACCTATTACCTGTTTATTATGAAACCTTTGGGAGTTACTTCTACGTTTGCTTATTATGCCATGCTATGCTAGTAGACGTGGATTGGGTGAGTGATATCCATGATAGATGTGAGTGTGATAATTTTAAGGGTTTATCTAAGGTGGCAACTTAAACACACATCTGGGTGGATTGAGGCACCTGATGTCTATCAGGACTTGCCTGTTTTTCTTTGGACCGCCACCCAGGCTCAAAGGGATCATAAGATCTTTGACACTAAATACTTCCGTGTGCAGCCACAAGCCATTATGGGCTCTGGCATAGTTGACTAAGTCGTGCGAACTCTTACAGGGTAGACTAGCATATGTAGGGGAAAGTAGGTGTACCGGTCTATCCATCGTAAGGTGCTAGCGCTTCTGAAAGACTGTGTCTCGGTCATCTGTTTCTCAAACACCAGTAGTGCGAGAAATCCAACGGAGGCGATCGAGTCTTGTGGGGAAAAGTGCGCAAACCTCTGCAGAGTGTAATAAACTAATCATGATTAGCCGTGTCCCCGGTTATGGACATCTTGAGTATCTAGTACTTGAATATCATGTGAATCTCATCATGTTACTTCTAAATTAATATTGTTGGGTTATTGATGACTATTTTTAATTGGGATTGAGAATGCTGTCAACCATTCTCAATGTTTAACAACCACCGTGATAGTTAAATAAATTTATTCCTTTGCAGTAGGCAAAAACTGGCTTTACGCAAAACAGTAACCATAGAGCTTTCCACCAGCCAAATGTGCATATAGTATAGATGCTGCATTCCATTACTCTCTATGTGTTACTTTGCCAGCATATTCCATGTGTTGACCCATTTTCGGGCTGCAACGTTAATGTTGCAGACTTTTCAGACGATGATTAAGGTGTTTTTAGGTCGTGGTTCTATACTCAGTGATGCCGTTGGAGTTGATGGACCCATTTACCTTCCAAGTCTTCCGCTGTTATCGATATTAGATGGCCTTAAGCCATATTATTGTAATAAGTTCTCTTTTGAGACATCGATGTAATAAGTGTGTGATTGCCACTCTGCTATAAATCCTTCGAAGTACTGTGTGGTGTCAGCATTACTGATCCAGGGATGACACCGGAGCATAGTAGACTTGATCCATTCAGGTCTGGTCGCTACAATATTGACTTAGGAGTCAAGTGAGAGCACTTGATCATAGGTCATAGTCATCGTTTAAGCTCAAGTGGGGTTACCACTTTTACACAAAGCATTGTTGTGTTCACATCTTTAGAGTTGCTTTAGCTCAAGTCTTAGAGTAAAGCTCCCCCTAGATGTGATATCCCCCCTAAGAGGAATGAACTAACCTTGGGTTTTGTCGATGATGACTTCATGTAGATGTTGAAGATGTGGATGCTCAATGTTGATGTAGATCACTTGGAGCTATCCATTTGAGTGAATTGCACTTTCAATACCTACATGGGTTAGTCCCACAAGGAACAAACAAGGATATCCATAGACATAGAGTGATGCACACACAAGATGATGTCCATGAAAACTTTTAGGTTACCTTGTCCCTTGTCTTACCAACAAGAGGGCTTGTGACTCCTTGAACTAGTGCAAGATGTGGAAGTTGATTGCACTTGTTCTTGCCAAAATGATAAGAGTGAAGTATGTTGGCGGAGTCACCCTCAAGAACTCTCTAGTTCTTCTTCTTTTGGATCCACACCATCTTGATGGGAATCCTTGGAGTTGTAGTCGTACTTGATGAAGTGGAACTTGAAGTGGTCTTGGGAATCCACTTGACTAAGGTCTTAGGAGCTTCTTCAAATGCATCAATTTCCTCTTGAAGCTTGTCCTTGCCTTTTTGCTTGTAGTCTTGTGGTGGAAGATCACTTGAGCTTGTGTCCCCTTGAAGGAAGTATCATACTTCTCTTGTTGAGGAACAAACTTTGTCATGGGGTATTGATCTTCTTCCCACTCAACTCCATTCGCATTGAACTTTCGTTCAAAACCAACAGCTTGATTCTTCCGCTGCCTTCCTTGCTTGCGCACAATTTCCTCGAATTGCTTACTCCCAGCAAGGCTTTTGTACACTCATTTCTCTATAATTCCCTTCAATAAGCTATTTTATTGCTCAAGTGTAACTTGGCTAAGAGAATCATTAGTGGAATCAAGAGAACTACTAGAAGCAACAATATTGGATTTAGCATGATCGTTGTTACTACTAGAGGAAGAATCTTTCATGTTCTTGTTACTAGACTTGACTTGAGGCATGTAAGTGGATAAGAGTAAACGCTTGGCAATGTAAGAAGAACTTTTCTTGCGAAGGTCATCATTGATTGCCTTTAAGAACTCATGCTCTTGCTCAAGATTGAGCTTTTCAAAGCGCAACTTCTCATGAGCTCTTAAAAGTTCTCGATGATCTTCGAAGATAGTTTCATGAGCTAACTTAAGAGTGTTTAATTCTTTAGTTAGAGCCTCAATCTTCTCCTTATCATTGTCATTCATTTCATCTTGATTAGCATGATTAATTGACGTTTCATCATAGTATTCATCACTAGAGTTGTCAACAAGTAAATCATCATCACCTAACAAGTCATCTTCATCACTATTAAAATCAACATACTCGGGGTGTGTTACCTTAGGACCTTTAGCCATGAAGCATCTTCCAATTCCTTCATTTGGTGAGTCAAATATGTCGTAGGAGTTGGTTGACACAAGTGCTAGACCGGCAACACCTTCATCTTGAGTATATTCGGAATCGGAGTGATAACTTCTCTCGGAGTGGCTGTCGGAGTCGGAGCCGGATACCCATTCACCAACATGAGCTTGATGTCTTTGTTTTGTGTTGCTCCTTGATGACTTTTCCTTCCTTCCCGAATCCTTGCTTCTCCGTGAGTATCTTCGTTCATAACGATCATCTCTACTCCTTCTCTCTCTTGGTGGTGATTCTTCTCTTTTGCTTCTTCTTTTTGGAGAGTCTTCTCTTCTCTTGTAGGGAGCCATACACTCATTGGAATAGTGTCCGGGTCTTCCACAATTGTAGCAGTTTCGCTCTCGACTAGAAGATCTTTTGTCATTGTAGGACCTTGACTTGGAGCTTCTACCTTTGCTTCTACTCTTGTAGAACTTGTTGAAGTTTTTCACCATTAAGCTCAATTCTTCATTGAAGTTTTGTTTCTCACTTGATGATATAGGGGCTTCACATGAGGCTTTGTAGGCACCACTTGATTTGTTGTGAAGTTCCTCTTTATCCTTAAGTGACATCTCATGAGCAACAATTCTTCCAATTACTTCCGTTGGCTTGAGATCTTTGTAGTTGGGCATCATTTGGATCAATGTGCACATGGTATCATATTTTCCATCCAAGGCTCTTAGAATCTTCTTCATGATGAATCTATCGGTCATCTCATCACTTCTAAGCTGGCAATCTCATTTGTGATGAGAGCAAGCCTAGAGTACATTTCAGCGACACCTTCACCATCCTTCATTTTGAACTTGTCAAGTTGACTTTGAAGCACATCCAATTTGGACTCCTTGACGGAGTCGGTACCTTCGTGCATACCAATCAAAGTGTCCCAAATTTCCTTTGCATTCTCAAGACGGCTGATTTTGTTAAATTCTTTGGGGCACAATCCGTTGAAGAGAATATCACAAGGTTGAGCATTGTATTGCAACATCTTCAACTCATCCGTGGTAGCTTCACGGTTTGGTTCTCTCCCATCAAAGAAGTCACCTTGCAAACCAACACACACAATAGCCCAAACGGCGGGGTTATGTCCAAGAATATGCATTTTCATTTTATGCTTCCAACTAGCAAAATTAGTACCATCAAAGTAAGGACCTCTACGGTGATAATTTCCCTTGCTAGACGCCATACTCTCCTAGGTTGTGAAACCAAGGCTATGACCACCAAAAGCTATGGAAATCAAAGCAAATGGAGACCAAACCTCTGATACCACTTGTAGGATCGAAAGTATGTCTAGAGGGGGGGTGATTAGACTACTTGACCAAATAAAAACTTAACCTTTTCCCAATTTTAGTTCTTGGCAGATTTTAACTATTTTAGGACAAGTCAAGCAATCATCACACAATTCAAGCAAGCATGCAAAGTGTATATTGGCAGCGGAAAGTGAAGCATGCAACTTGCAAGAATGTAAAGGGAAGGGTTAGGAGAATTCAAACGCAATTGGAGACACGGATGTTTTTCCCGTGGTTCGGATAGGTGGTGCTATCCTACATCCATGTTGATGGAGACTTCAACCCATGAAGGGTAACGGTTGCGCGAGTCCACGGAGGTTTCCACCCACGAAAGGTCCACGAAGAAGCAACCTTGTCTATCCCACCATGCCCATCGTCCACGAAGGACTTGCCTCACTAGCGGTAGATCTTCACGAAGTAGGCGATCTCCTTGCCCTTACAAACTCCTTGGTTCAACTCCACAATCTTGTCGGAGGATCCCAAGTGACACCTAGCCAATCTAGGAGACACCACTCTCCATGAAGTAACAAATGGTGTGTTGATGATGAACTCCTTGCTCTTCTGCTTCAAATGATAGTCTCCCCAACACACAACTCTCTCTCACGGGATTTGGATTTGGTGGAAAGAAGATATGAGTGGAAAGCAACTTGGGGAAGGCTAGATATCAAGATTCATATGGTAGGAATGTAATATCTTGGCCTCAACACATGAGTAGGTGGTTCTCTCTCAGAACATATGAGTTGGAAGTGTAGATGTGTTCTGATGGCTCTCTCCACGAATGAAGAGGAGGTGGAGGGGTATATATAGCCTCCACACAAAATCCAACCGTTACACAATTTACCAATCTCGGTGGGACCGAATCAACAAACTCGGTCGGACCGAAATAGTAAACCTAGTGACCGTTAGAGATTTTCGGTGGGACTGACATGCAACTCGGTAGGACCGATATGGTTAGGGTTAGGGCATAACATAATCTCGGTGAGACCGATTACACAAACTTGGTGAGACCGATTTTGGTAATTAGCTAACCAGAGAGTTGGTCAGGTAAACTCGGTGGGACCGATTTGCTCTTTCGGTGAGACCGAAAAGTTACAAAAAGGAAACAGAGAGTTTGCATTGCAATCTCGATGGGACCGATCCGCTCTTTCGGTGAGACCGAAAAGTTACGAAAAGGAAACAGAGAGATTGCAATCCCATCTCGGTGAGACCGAGATCCCTATCGGTAGAACCGATTTGCTAGGGTTTGGTAGTGGCTTATGACAAATGAAACTCGGTGGCGCTGGATTGAAAGAATCGGTATGACCGAGTTTGGCTTTGGGTTTAGGTCAAGAGTGGATATGAGAAAGTAGTTGAGGGTTTTGGAGCATATCATTAAGCACTTGAAGCAAGAGGCTCATTCAGCAACACCTCATCCCTCCTTAATAGTATTGGCTTTTCCTATGCACTCAATGTGATCTTGGACCACAAAAATGTAAAATGAAGAGTCTTGAGCATATGAGCTAGAGCCAATCCTTTGTCCTTAGCATTTTGAGGGTTCCACTTTCACCATCCATGCCATGCCAATCATTGAGCTTTCCTGAAATGATCATCTTGGAATAGCATTAGCTCAATGAGCTATATGTTGTTATGAATTACCAAAACCACCTAGGGATAGTTGCACTTTCAAGTTCCCCAAGAGTTGAAAAACGAACTGCTACCGTCGCCTACACACTAGTTCACTCGAAGAGACTCCAATGGTGATCCGAGGGGTGAGCCTGCTGGATATGGACTTCTGCAAGGAGTTCCCCTTTGAGTTCGTCATTCAGTCCTATGGCTGCACCAAGTTGAATATGGAAACAATTCCTTATTTAACACTATCTTAAATTCCGTTTCCTTTTTTAACACTGGAAAACTTTTTTCCCCTATCTGACAACGAGTCTAAAATTTTATGCCTTTTATAACACTTTCGTCCATTTTAAGCCTAAATGATACTTGAAAAGACTCTTTTGCCCATCATATGATATATGTGTGTGTGAGGCAGTAGCATACGCACAACATCAATGGGGCAAATAGCACGCACACACGCATCGGCAATAGCAAACACGCAGCAACACATACGCACACGCACACACACTGTAGCACGCAGGCACGCAGCAATGCAGCATCACACGTGCACAACAGCACACACGGAGCGGCAGCACACACCCACGCAGCAGCATCACACAAACACGCACGTACGCGCGACAGCCGGTACACAATACCCAAACAAGTATTTCATTGATCCCATTGTAAGAGCACATAGTGCTAGCTTGCCTGGGTACTGTGGGTATTTAAATATGTATATGTCCATGCAGCAGCCGGTACACAAATACCCGAACAAATATATATACATGGCTATGTGTATTGTGTACGTGTAGCACAGACGCGTGGGTGTTCAAAAGTGTATGCGTACCGGCTAGAGTCATAAACCATGTACATGCCACTGCCGTGTGCATGGCCTTCGATGCATGCGTGCAATTGTACGTGGGCTGCACCACGTACAAAATTAATGATAGACCATCTAATGTATGCATCTACTATATCATGTATCTACACATACATATATTCTTCCGTGGAGACCGTGCACTAAAAAACTTAGACATTCAAAATAGATTATGTGAGCTTCATATGAAAATCCAATAAATAATAATATAATAATTATTAATAAAGATGATTAAAAAATCATCAATAGCACGCGGGCACAAACATACCACATGAGGGGCAAAATGGTATTTTCAAGTGTCATTTAGGCTTAAAATGGACAGAAGTGTCATAAAAAGCATAAAATTTAGACTTGTTATTATATAGGGAAGAAATTATTTGTCGATGTCAAATAAGGCATAAAATTTAAGCACAATGTTAAATAAGGAATTCTCTCTTGAATATGATGTACACCAATGATACAGACTCAGGGAAGCTCTGCCTTGCCTTAGTCCTATGGCTGCACCAGGTTCTGGAGCATTCGCCCGTTTCATCGGCAGCGCCGACTGCACCTTCGCTACGGTGGAGAGAAGGAAGAACGCGACGATTCGGCCATCTGGTGCAACAAGCTTGTCGACATCCAAAAGCAATACAAGATCATCAACAATGGGCAGGAAAAGGACTCCGTGGTTGACCTCGCTGAGACCATCATCGACCCCTGATATGCCAACATGAAAGAAGACAACCTGAACATGTGGGACGTACCTCTGAATCTAGCCTACATAACCTACGCGGCCAAGGATGCATACGCATCCTATGACATGTACAGGCAGATCTTGGACATGAGGGCGTGTCTGCTTCCCGTAACCGCGAGTACACGGACAGCCATAGCGTCATGATCAAGCATGCCAGGAAGGTCTAGATGTTGTACTTTATCTGTTTATAAGCACCTTTATCATCTGAGTGTTTCATGCATTAGCCTATGTGTCGTAATTATCTGTTTTGTCCGAAATATTTCTTTTAAGAACCAATTAACCTGATTTCTTTTTAGTGGCTATTTGCTTATGTATCTAAACTAGTTCACTTGTCCTTAAAAAAACTAGTTCACTCGGCTGCCGTGCTTTGAATCTCCTTCCTCCCAACATATTCCCCTCCTCAGGTGGACCCAGCAGGTCTCTGAATTTTCTCCCGTTTTCTTTTTCGATGTAAACTGAGTTTTCTCCCAGTACTTTCCCCTAGAACCAACTCAACTGTCCCACGTCTAGCCTAAAAAATAATAATACCCCACGTACTATTAACTATCAAATTAAAGTGATATTTTATTTCGTAAGTTGAAAGTTCTTACAGAATAATAATAATAATAATAATAATAATAATAATAATAATAATAATTGTTTATATATAACTTGGCAAGTTAACTCCTAGTGATTGCGTACATAAGCTTACAAAGATTTTACTGATGTGCAATCATGTGTTTATGTTTTTATAACATTTCTCCGTCTAGCCCAACATGATATTTTCACCCAGCCCAGCAAGTCCACGGATTTCGAGAAAAATGCAAATTGGATTTAAACGGGCTGCATAGATGCTACATCATTGTTTCACCCAGCCCACCAAATGGACTGACAGCTGGGTCCATGGCCACAGCCTAGTTTTTTTGTGATTTGCCAAGTAAGTCGCTTTGTTAGGCCTGTTGTGCTGCAAATCTTTCAAGACGAGGAGAGCTTTCATTCGGCTGGCCGAGAAAATGGCCCATCAGTAATGAGAAATGGGTTGTACATTTTTTAAAACACATCAAACCGGCAATTAGTTTCAAATATCTTTTTTTTCATTTCGAGATTTTAAATTACATTAATTCTTATGCGTGGAGAATTTGTTGGATTTTATATTGATATACATTTATTTTTAAAATCAGTTTGAATGTGAGTCGAAATTTCAGGATTAAAAACAGTTCGGACCGCACCGAAATATGCAAAATTTCATATAATTTCTTAACCGTGGCCACAATATGGGTTGTAATGCTAACAAAAAGAATATGGGCTCAAAAAAACCTTAAGAATTAGCAAATGGGTTGTATGTTGTTTTCCACAGATTTGAGGCTTCCCAAAAAAAAGGTTGTGGCACAAGCAGTGACTATTGGATGTCCATCAAACGGCCGTCGTGCTTCTTTGATCTCTGCTCTTCCTACTCCAGCCGCTCAAACAAGCGCCGGTGGGAGGACTGCCTGCTCCCTCTTCCCCGCGGCCGGCTGTGCTGCCGCACAGGCCTCACCGCACCACCGTACTCCCATCGCTGATCTAGCCATCCCTCTACTCACCCACACCTGTTGTTATTCTCCGGCGATGGCAGACGAACCAGTAAACCCTCGTACAGTCGTACTCCCCTCCGCGTGGGAAACAACTGCCGAGTCTTCCCTGCCTCCATGTCGTTCCCTTCCAAGGCCTCGCCATCGTCCACCGCCCTGGTGCTCTCGATGCGGCCTGGTCAACGTGGTCAAGGACCGACATGCATTTGAAGTGGACTGTACGTGGAGAGGCCGACAGCTGGGTCCACGGCCGCACGAAAGGAAATGCCTCCTTATTACGCGCAAAATAATGAATCCTCCACCTGACATCAGGGACCCACCGAAAGGGCCTCTGTATTTCGTGAAAAAAATATTATCGCCGCTGACAGCTCGGACCCACCAGCTATATCTTCGCACGCAAGGAAGTGCCTCCTTATTACGCACAAAAAAAATGAATACTCCCCCGGTTAGCTGGGACCTAGTATAGTGGCAGGCTGACTTGTGGGCCTACTAAGTTGACGGGGACGGAGGGCTTTGTCAAATTAGTAAATATATGCACGATTCTAGCTCCAGTGACCGTATGATGTCCATCCAACGGCTGTAGTGCTTCTTCAACCTATGGTCTTCTTACTCCAGCCGCCCAAACTAGCGCCGGTCGTGCCTCGTGCTCCTGCCTCCCGTGGCCGTATGCGATGCGGCGGAGGCCTCACCGCCCCCTACTACTCCCACCGCTGGCCAGGCCATCCCTCTACTCACCCACACCCCCTGTTATTCTGCGGCGACGGCAGCCTCACACCGCAGCGAACCAGTGAACCCTCGTACTGCTCTACGTGTGGGCATCCACTGCCGCGTCTTCCTCGGCTCCACGTCGTCCCCTTCCTAGGCCTTGTCGTCGTCCACCGCCCTGGTGCTCTCGGCGCGACGTGGTCAACGTGGTCAAGGAACGGCTTCCATCGGACGTGGAATGTACGTGCAGAGGCTGACAGCTGGGTCCACGGCCGCAGCAAGGAAGTGCCTCCTTATTACGTGCAAAATAATTATTCCTCCACCTGACAACGGGGACCCACCAGACGGGCCACCGTATTTCATGAAAAAACGTTTCCCCCTGACTGCTGGGACCCACCAGCTACACCTTCGCACGCAAGGAAGTGCATCCGGGCAAAAAAAACAAAACGATTCGGCCCCCCCCCCCCTGACTGCTGGGACCCACCAGCTACATATTCGCACGCAAGGAAGTGCCTGACAGTCGGGACCCACCTGGTCGAAGCGTATGTAGCGTTGTCATTCTGGTCGCGAATGTGTACGTACATATATACTGGTCGATGTAGAGGCCCGCACGTGTCGTAGTAGAGGCGCGCACGTAGCATGTACATATAAGTACAGCGGCCAGGGTGCAAGAAAGAAAATACGGCCACGTATGTACATACGGGCAGGGTCTCGAACGCCTACTCGCGCATACTTATGGCCAGGGCTCGTGTACATGGCTGGGTCAGAACGGAGAAACAACGTTGTCGTCGTGTTCATGGGGAGGCAGCGTCGTCGTCGTGTTCATGGGGAGGCAACGGAATGCGTCGTGTTCATGGGGAGGCAACGGAATGCATCGTGTTCATCGGGAGGCAACGGAACGCGTGGGAGCCAACCGGCTAGGTCGGAGCAGAATGCGTGGTCGTGTTCATCAAGAGGGCTTGGACGGAACAGCCGATGGAACGAGGCCTGAACGGGGTCCTGTTGATCGGGAGGGGTCTGGCGTATCGCAAAACGGAGGAAGCAGACCTCCTATGGTCGAAACGGGGGTCCTGTTGATCCGGAGGGGTGTGGTGTACCGCAAAACGGATGAAACGGACCTCCTACGGTCGAAACGGGGGTCCTATTGATCGGGACGGGTGTGTCGTACCGCAAAACGGATGAAACGGACATCCTACGGTCGAAACGGGGGTCCTGTTCATCGAGAGGGGTGTGGCGTACCGTAAAACGGGACTCCATGGGATACTGTTCATCTCCACCGTCGACCTCCTCCAGCCTCCATGGGCTACCGTCGACCTCCTCCATCCTCCACGGGCTCCTGTTCATCCAGCCTCCACCACGCGCTACTCCACCGGCTATTGTTCAACCACCCCTCCACCATCTACTATTCATCCAGCCCTCCACACCACGGGGTCCTGTTCAACCACCCCTCCACGGGCACCCCTCCACCGTCTACTGTTCATCCATCCCTCCACCACACCACGTGGTCATGTCCATCCAGAGGCAATGCCACCGCTCACTGTTCATCCACCCCCCCCCCCCCTGCAACACTCACTGTTCATCCCAAAGGCAACATCGATTAGCAGCGGTAGCGAAGGAATCACTTGATCGGGTTCAGTTAACATCCATCGATCGATCGCTCGGGTTCAGTAACGCATAGCCTGCAGTGCAATCGCTTGGGTTCAGCTAGAGCCCAATGGCTCGCTCGGGTTCAGTTAGAGCCAACACCTCACACACACGCACGTACGTGTACGAGAGAAACACGCATCGCTCAGCCCCCGATCACCCACCGTAACCGGGAACTCCCCGAAATTTTCCTCCCCCTTGCTTCTACCACGGTTTTTTCCGTCATGGACGGCCCAAAGAATGTCATGCAGCTGCGTCTCCGGCCCGCCCAGGATGAAAAGCCCATTTTCTGTCATGCTTTTTTGTAATAGAAGTAGGAGCCCACACATCTATGATGATACCGGGTTTTGTCACAATTATCGTCATAGAAGTGTCATATGTATGACAGAAAAAAATTCGTTCGGCCCAAAATATCACGGATGTGTCTTGTTTTGTAGTGTTTGTCTGGGGTGCCGTGAATCTGACAGAGTTTGTCAAGAATTTTGTTTAGGCTAGATTGTCCTTCTCTGCTGCCTTTGAAAGGCTTTTTCCGCTGACCTGGTCGGGAGCCCCTGAATCCGGCATTTACCACCGTGTTATCTAGGCTACCTTCTTTATTCCGATGCTTGTTTTTGTTGCGTCGTGGTTTACCATTGCCATCCCTGACTTCGGATGTGCATGGGTCGCTGGTGCTGCTACGGGCCAACCAGCTGTCCTCGTCCGCACAAAAGCAGATCATGAGGCTTGTTAGGGCTGCCATTGTTCTTGGTTTTTCTTGACCGAGGTGTCTGGTGATCCATTCGTCTCGAACGCTGTATTTAAAAGCCGCTCCAGGGTCTTCTTGGTGAGGAACCTGTTCCAAAGCTTTCAGGCAGACTCTCCGGACTGTTGGATTATATGACTTAAATCATCTGCATCCGGAGGTCGGACATAAGTCCCTTGAAAATTGGCCTGAAAAGCGTCCTCAAGCTCCTCCCAACTTCCAATTGAGTTTTCGGGGAGGCTTTTCAGCCAGTGCCGAGCTGGCCCTTTAAGCTTGAGGGGCAAGTATTTAATGGCATGGAGATCGTCTCCACGAGCCATATGAATATGGAGGATGAAGTCCTCTATCCAGACTCCAGGGTCTGCGGTTCCGTCGTACGCCTCTATGTTCACCGGTTTGAATCCCTCCAGGAATTCATGATCCAGCACCTCATCAGTGAAACATGAGGGGTGTGCGGCACCCCTGTATTGGGATGCGCCATGGTGTTTGGACGGTTGTAGTATTCGGTGTTGGTTTTGTACCGTAGCGCGCTTCCTAGATCCATAGATGGATCTGGTCGCGTCGGGTTTTTGACGCAAGTTCTCACGTAGATCGTGTGTGGACTTATGCGCGACTTGGTTAGCCGCTCTATCGCGTTCACAAGGTGGTGGATCCGGTCGGTTGGCCGCATCACTCTTCGGCTGTATGGGCTCTAAGGCCTCATCGTCGAATTCCGGTAATAGCTTGTGCTTTGGATAGCTATTTTTATGGTAACTTCCACCATACTTTCTTGTAAGACCTTGAGCCTTTGCTTCTGTTTCTTCAGGCTCCTCGCTGTGGCCGTAAGCCTTCTGCGGAGGTTTTCTTGCTCCAAGTGTGTTTCCGGGACGATGTGTGCATCTTCGTTCAGACTGTTTTCTTCCCCGGACGGGGGTTTGATGAGGCTTATCCTTGGCATCATCGTGTTCGGACGTCGGATCCATACATGTTTGCAGTTTGCATCTTGATCGTGCTCTGCCACCGGGGTGGTGCAGTCGTCGTTTCTTCTAGAGTCAACTGGACTGTTATTTCCTCTTGCGCTGTTATCGCTGTTTTTGCTATGGCGGGACTTAGAGCGGCGCCGCTGACGTCGGCGCCTGGGTTGCTTGGAGGGGGCATCCTCCACTGTCTCTTTGCCATTGCCCTCTCTGGGTGTATCCACCATGTATACGTCATGTGAAGAAGTGGCGCTCCCGCGCCCTATGCGCGGTGGTTCCTATCCGTCTCCTGCATCGTCATCCATACCGTCGATGTCTTCGGGGTCGAAGTCGAGCATGTCGGTTAAGTCGTCGACAGTGGCTACTAAGTGGGTGGTGGGTGGGCAGCGAATTTCTTCGTCATCCGCATCCCACTCCAGCCGGACATAGTTCGGCTAAGGTTCTCCTAACAGGGAGAGAGACCTTAATGAATTTAGCACATCTCCGAAAGGTGAGTGCTAAAAGATATCTGCGGAGGTGAACTCCATGATCGGCGCCCCGTCAGATTTGACATGCACAGATGTAGGCGGCTCGGAGTCCGTGGCCGGGGATAAATCCAGTGGTTCGGTGACACGGCTATCGAAAGGGGTGAAGTCAATATCTGGCTCTATCGCCACTGAGAGTGCGGCCTCCATGGCGGGGTCTATCCCTCCGCTCTCGGATGGCGCGATTTGCTCCGGATTAACGGCCGGAGTAGCTGCGGATGCGATCTCCTGAACATTGTTCGACGGCAGAGTTACGTCTTGCTCGTCGCAACTATGCGGCGCGTCGGGCATGGGCTCGAATCCGTTGAGGATCAAGTCTCCGCGGATGTCAGCCGTGTAGGTCAAGTTTCCAAATCTGACCTGATGGCCAGGGGCGTAGCTCTCGATCTGCTCCAGATGGCCAAGCGAATTGGCCCGCGGTGCGTAGCCCCCGAATACGAAGATCTGTCCGGGGAGGAAAGCCTCACCCTGGACCGCATCACTAGCAATGATCGAAGGAGCCATCGAGCCTTATGGTGACGACAAAGTGGAACTCTCAATGAAAGCACCAATGTCGGTGTCAAAACCGGCGGATCTCGGGTAGGGGGTCCCGAACTGTGCGTCTAAGGCAGATGGTAACAAGAGGAAGGGTACAGAGTGTTTACCCAGGTTCGGGCCCTCTTGATGGAGGTAATACCCTACGTCCTGCTTGATTGTTTTTGATGATATGAGTACTACAAGAGTTGATCTACCACGAGATCAAAGAGGCTAAACCCTAGAAGCTAGCCTATGTTATGATTGTATGTTGTCCATGGACTAAAACCCTCCAGTTTATATAGACGCCGGAGGGGGCTAGGGTTACACAAGGTCGGTTACAAAGGAGGAGATATACATATCCGTATTGCCTAGCTTGCCTTCCATGCCAAGTAGAGTCCCATCCGGACACGGGACGAAGTCTTCAATCTCGTATCTTGATAGTCCAAGAGTCCGGCCAAAGGATATAGTCCGGCTGTCTGGAGACCCCCTAATCCAGGACTACATCAAGCGCACATTGTACTTGTGGCGCAGCTCTGTCAAGTGGGTCATGGACAAGAGCACTAGGTGTCGTGCATGACCCGCACTTCCTCGTCCTTGTGGATCAGGATGGAGCACACATTGTACTTGTGGCGCAGCTCCGTCGAGTGGGTCATGGCCAAGAGCACTAGGTGCTGTGTATGACCTGCACTTCGTCGTCCTTGCGGATCAGGATGGAGCACACATTGTACTTGTAACGTAGCTCTGTCGCGTTGGTCATGGACATGAGCACTAGGTGTTGTGCACGACCCGCACTTCGTCGCGCTTGCAGATCGGGATGGAGCGCACATTGTACTTGTGACTGGGCCACTAGGAGTGATTTTTAACTTAGGCGAGTACGAGACTACAGCTAAGCCTCCGAGTGGGATGATTGCTCTCCACTCGGTAGGATTTTAGAAACTTAGGCGAGTACGAGACTGCAGCTAAGCCCCCGAGTGGGAGGATTACTCTCCACTCGGTAGGATTTTTTGAAACTTAGGCGAGTACGGGACTGCGGATAAGCCCCCGAGTGGGAGGATTCACTACTAGGGAAAACCTTATACACAGAATGTTACCAGTAGCGCTTGTTAAAAAGAGGCGCTACTGCTACTTAGCAGTAGCGCGTCTGCTAGAATGGCGCTACCACTATAATTGCCACACCGTTCCCGTCGTGCTAGGTATAGTAGTAGCACCCTTCTACGAACAGCGCTACTACTACGGATTTTAGCAGCAGCATGTTTTGCCTCCCGACAGTACTGTTAAAGCTATTTTCACCTAACCCCCCGCGCGGCCTGATTCCCTCTCCTCTGCTTCCTCCCCCAATTCTCCTCTACTATTCCTCATCGCCTCCGCCTCGCCGCCGTCTCCCCCGACCCCGCCTTGCTGCCGTCTCCCCCGACCCCGCCTCGCCGCGCCTCGGTGCCTCCGTCTCCCCCGACCCCATCTCTCTCCGCGCCCTCTGTAAGCACTCTCCCTTCCAATCCCTCTTCTCTGCTTAGTATGAACCCTAACTATTTAGTGCTAGTTAGTATGAACCCTAGGCTATTTTTAGTGCTAGTTAGTTATTACTTATATTGTAATTAGGGCAGTAGTTCCTAGGTACTAATTAGTTAGTAAGAACTAGGTACTAATTAGGTATTAGTTTATTTTTATTTATAGTAAGTTTATTTTTAGTAAGAACTAATTGAATTAATAGAACTCGTTAGTAAGAACTTGTTGTTACTTTTTTAGTTAAAGCAATTTTTCTCGCATCGATGTGGACGATTCCTATCCTGCATCCTCGTCGTCGAGTCGGCGGAGGACGACACCTGCTTGACCAGATGGGCCATGTCCGGGATTGGGCTCCGCCGGGGTGGTACTGGGAGGCGCTACCTACCGGGGGCGCAGGTTGGTGAGAAGCCAGCCTGTCGTTGACCCGAACCTTCTTTGGTGGCGGTCGCGTGGGCCAGTGAGGGTCCAGAGGCTCGAGGACTCCGCGGAGGTGGTGCGTCACCGTGTCAGTGAGGAGGACGCGCACGTCCATCGCTACTTGTTTGCGTTGGAGCACAGGTTCTCCAATACCTAGCAGGTTCTCCAGGGATCTCACTGGAGCTATGATCCCGTGATGGTTCCTTCTCTATGGGTGTCCACCGCCCGCGCCGATACCCGTCATGTGCTAGGGTTTTAGTTGTATTAGTGATGTTATATGTATGACACTATTTGGGATGTATTAGTGATAATATTCGACATTGTATGGACGCATGAGATGATTTACTTTTGCTTATTGAATGCATGCTAATTTGAATCCTATAAGATATTTTGAAATGTATATCTTGTGTTGCTCAATATCCAAGTGGCCGGTCATGTTTGCAGGTTACACCTCCGAGTGGCCTATGTTTTGCCGGAGTGTTGATTCATTTCCGTTCCGGCAAATTTCAGGCGCTCGATATGTCCTATTTTAGCGAAGGTCATGCCGGATTTTTCCGTGAATTTTGGCATGACTTGTGCCAGAATATGTCAAAAATATCGAGTGCCCTGGATTTGTGTGTTGAGTATCCTGGTAGTTGTCTTTGATCGATTTTCAATTAATGTTTTAACTATGAACATAGGAAATGTCTGATGACGAAAAGGATTTCGGTATTTGCAAATACTGTGAAGACGAGCGTGGCATGTGCAATGGAATCTTCCTAGATGATGATAGGCGCTTCAGCATCAAGCTGGACGAGAACTTCGAAGTGGATACAGTAATTCACAACGAAAAGTCTTTTTTCGTAATTAAGCATGACATCTGCTTCATTTGCTTCAACTTATTTATTTTTCACTATTGTACTAGCGTATCCCCTGCCATGCAAGAGTTTTTGTATTGGATAAGATAGGTTTGAGTCATACTATGGAGGTAAAGAAAGTTTACTTGAAGACCGAGCACGGTTATATTTTCCACGCAAAATTATACAATTCAGACGACTACACCTATTTTGGATGCAAAACATGGCGAGCACTATGCAAGACTTATGCATTTGAGCCTGATACACCTTTGATATTCGTCCCGAAGATGATATTGAAGGTCATATCGACATCTGGGTCGATGTGTAGACGCCTCCAGTTATACCATTATGTAAGTTTCTCAACCATATTTATGCCTTTGATATTGTTTATTCAAAAATAGTTGACAACTAATTTTTATTGTCAGCTTATTTCGGTGCAAGCAAACATGTCCAGGGTTTGGTAGACAGGACCTACTATTGTCCCGAGGCTGAACTCAACTGCGAGGAGCTAAGTCATTATGTTTCATGGCTTGAGGATATTGATACTGTCAAGACAAATTTTCTTCCTGCATTTAGATTCAAGTGGAGGCAACATGTGGTGCACATCAAAAGTACTACTAGTCCAAACTAGATCAAGTTTGGATTAGTATTATACTTTTGACATGCACCACATATTGCCTCCACTTGAACCTAATCCACCTTCATTTGACACACTGTTATGGACATAATGATGTAAACCTCATAACTGGTATTGTACCAATATTTCTCCTATGGCACATAAATACACTAAAAATAAACAATAAAAAAGAATACTAGTAGCGATGGCGAGAAAACACGCTGCCAGTAGTTACATTAGCAGTAGCGCGGGAGTGAACAAACGCTACAGCTATTTGCCCTAGCAGTAGCGTGTGTGGGCATGCGTTACTGCTAAGCAATAGCTGTAGCGCCTCATTAGTAGCGCGCCTACCCGCGCTACTAGTGAGCACAAAACCCGCGCTGCTGCTAGCCTTTTCCCTAGTAGTGATTGCTCTCCACTCGGTAGGATTTTTTGAAACTTAGGCGAGTATGGGACTGCAGCTAAACCCCCGAGTGGGAGGAATGCTTTCCACTCGATAGGATTTTTTGAAACTTAGGCGAGTACGGGACTGCAGCTAAGCCCCCGAGTGGGAGGATTGCTCTCCACTCGGTAGGATTTTTGAAACTTAGGCGAGTACGGGACTGTAGCTAAGCCCCCGAGTGGGAGGATTGCTCTCCACTTGGTAGGATTTTTTGTAACTTAGGCGAGTACAGGACTGCAGCTAAGCCCCTGAGTGGGAGGATTGCTCTCCACTCGGTAGGATTTTCTGAAACTTAGGCGAGTACGGGACTGCGGCTAAGCCCCCAACTGGGAGGGTTGCTATCCACTCGGTAGGATTTTTAGAAACTTAGGCAAATCAGGTTCGCGGCTAAGCCCCCGAGTGAGAGGATTGCTCTCCACTCGGAGTAGTTTTAAAACTTAGGTGAATCAGGTTCGCGGCTAAGCCACCCACTGGGGGATTTGAACATACATCTTGACAGGATAACAATTATTAAGGTACTACAAAAATCTTGTCTTTGATAAGCAAACCGAACGATTCTTGTTACAACTCATCGACTGAAGTGTTTAAGTGTAAAAATGGCGGAGCAGATCCGCGTTCCAAGCACGTGGCTCGTCTTTCTTGTGTTCCACATTGTAAAGGGGATACTCTCTGTTGTGGATCACCTAGGTGATGATGAAGGGACCTTCCTAAGCAGGAGCAAGCTTGTGAGGCCGTTGCGGATCCACTCGGAGCAACAGGTCTCCTTCTTGAAATGCTCGACCTCTCACATTTCTGGCATGAAATCGATGGAGGTCTTGTTGATAAATGGTCGACCGGATCAAGGCCATCTCTCTTTCTTCTTCTAAAAGGTCAACAACATCTTGTTGAGCTTGTTTTGCTTCAGTTTCTGAGAAAAGTTCCACTCAGGGTGCATTGTGAAACAAATCGCTTGGCAGCACAGCTTCATCCCCATAGACCATGAAGAAGGGAGTCCGTCCATTCAAACGATTTGGTGTTGTTCTCAACCCCCAAAGGACTGATGGTAACTCGTCTAACCAAGCATCTGCTGCATGCTTGAGGTCATGCATCAACCGAGGTTTCAGCCCTTGGAGGATCAAACCATTTGCTCTCTCTGCCTGCCCATTTGACTACATATGCGCAACAGATGCGTAGTCAACCCGAGTTCCTTGGGACACGCAGAATGCTCTGAACTCATCATAATCAAAGTTTGATCCATTATCTATGATAATACTGCGAGGGACTCCATATCTGAATGTCAGCTCCCCGATGAAACTGATGGCAGTGCTTGAATCGAGATTCTTGATAGGGTTGGCCTCGATCCATTTAGTGAACTTGTCGACTTCTACAAGAAAATGAGTGTAACCACTTTTGCCGGTCCTCAGGGGTCCGACCATATCCAATCCCCAAACAGCAAATGGCCAGACGAGTGGAATGGTCTTCAAGGCTGGTGCAGGTTTGTGGGACATGTTGGTGTAGAACTGGCAGCCCGCACACTTGTCGACTATTTCCTTTGCCATTTCATTAGCTCGCGGCCAGTAAAAACCCGCTCGGTATGCTTTGGCCATGATTGTCCAAGAGGACGCATGGTGACCAGAGGTCCCCAAGTGGATATCATTGAGAATCATTCGACCTTCTTCTCGTGTGATGCATCGTTGAGAAACTCCAGTAGCACTCTCTCTGTAGAGTCGTCCACCTATCACGGTGAAGGCTTTGGATCGACGGATGATCTGACTGGCCTCGTCCTCATCTTCTGGGAGCTCTTTTCTGAGTAGGTAAGCAATATATGGCACCGTCCAATCAGGGGTGATGACCAAAACCTCCATGACCAGGTCGACCACGGCTGGGATTTCAACTTCAGTCGGATCAGTGGAACTTTTTGGTTGTAGGGGCTCTTCTATGAAAGGATCCTCTTGAACTGACGGAGTGCGGAGATGCTCCAAGAACACATTGCTGGGAATAGGCTCGCGCTTGGAGCCTATCTTTGCCAGATCATCAGCTGCTTGATTCTTGACTCGGGGTATGTGGTGGAGCTCTAACCCCTCAAACTTCTTTTCCAACTTCCTCACTGCATTGCAATAGCCAGTCATAGCTAGGATCCTAATATCCCATTCCTTCATCACTTGATTGACCACTAAATCTGAGTCGCCGTAAACCATTAGGCGGCGAACGCCGAGTGAAATGGCCACACGCAACCCGTATAAAAGTGCCTCATATTCAGCTTCATTTTTGGAGGAATCAAAGTGAATCTGGAGAACATAACTGAGTTTGTCGCCTCGCGGGCATACTAGGGCTACTCTAGTACCAGAACCATTCAGCATCTTGGACCCATCAAAGAACATAGTCCAATGTTCTGAGTGAATTTGAGTCGGTTGTTGCTGCTCACTCCACTCGGTGAGGAAATCTGCTATTGCTTGGGACTTGATTGCTTTCTTTGCCTCAAACTTGATATCCAACGGAAGGAGTTCAATCGCCCACTTTGCCACTTGACCAGTTGCGTCTCTGTTGTTCAGAATTTCTGACAATGGAGCATCACTGACGACTGAAACCGAGTGATCCGAGAAGTAATGCGCAACTTTCTTTGTAGTCAAATAAATTCCATGAACAAGCTTCTGATAATGCGGATATCTCTGCTTGGACAGAGTTAAGACTTTAGAAATATAATACACTAGGTGTTGAACTTTGTAGGCTTTGCCTTCTTCTTTCCGCTTGACCGTGAGTACCATACTGACAACTTGTCCAGTGGCTGCAATATAAAGCAGTAAAGGCTCTTTGCTGATTGGGGCAGAAAGCACCGGCTAGGTGGAAAGCAAGGCTTTGAGCTCTGCAAACGCTGCATCAGCTTTAGGAGTCCACTCGAACTTGTCAGATTTCTTCATCAGTTGGTAAAGAGGCAACGCCTTTTCACCGAGACGAGAAACGAATCGGCTCAATGTAGCCAAGGAACCACTAAGCTTCTAAACGTCATGCATGTGCATAGGGCATTTCATTCGGAGGATTGTGCCAACTTTCTCTGGGTTTGCATCGATCCATCATTCGAAAACGTGAAATCCGAGTAACTTTCCTCCTGGGACTTTGAATGTGCCCTTTGACGGATTAAGCTTGATATCGTATCTTCTCAGATTGGCAAAGGTTTTTGGGAGGTCAGTCAGTAGGTCGGAACGTTTACGTGACTTGACCACACTGTCATCCATGTATGCTCCCACATTTCGATTGATTTGAGTGAGCAGGAACTTCTGAATCATGCACATGAATGTGGCACCAACATTCTTGAGACCAAAGGGCATGCTAACATAGCAAAAGCACCCAAAAGGGGTGATGAAAGTTGTTTTTATTTCATCGGGGCCATATAGTCGGATCTGATGGTACCTGGAATAAGCGTCCAAGAAGGACAAACGCTCACATCCCGCAGTCGAGTCGACAATTTGATCGATGCGGGGTAGAGGGAAATGATCTTTTGGGCAGTCTCGATTGATATGTTTGAGGTCGATACACAATCGAAGTGAATCATCTTTCTTGGGGACAATGACAACATTGGCGAGCCACTCGGAGTGGCATATCTCGCGGATGAACTCAGCTGCCAGAAGCCGAGCCACCTCTTTACCAATTGCGTTCCTCTTCTCCATGGCGGACCGACAAAGATGGTCTTTGACAGGTTTTCCTTTTGGGTCGATGATACGTTCCGACGTATCTATAATTTTTGATTGTTCCATGCTATTATATTATCTATTTTCGATGTTTAATGGGCTTTAATATACCTTTTTATATTATTATTGGGACTAACCTATTAACCAAAGGCCCAGTGCAAATTGCTGTTTTTTTGCCTATTTCAGTGTTTCGCAGAAAAGGAATACCAACTGGAATCCAAACGGAATGAAATCTTCGGGAGAGTTATTTTTGGAACAAACGTGATCCAGGATACTTGGAGTTGACGTCAAGAAAGAAGCAAGGAGGCCACGAGGCAGGAGAGCGTGCCCCAGGGTGGTGGGCGCGCCCCCCACCCTCGTGGACCCCTCGCAGCTCCACCGACCTACTTCTTTCTCCTATATATACCCATTTACCCTGGAAACATCCGAGAGCACCACAAAACCCTATTTCCTGTGCCGCAACCTTCTGTACCCGTGAGATCCCATCTTGGGGCCTTTTGGGCGCTCCGCCAGAGGGGGAATTGATCACGGAGGGCTTCTACATCAATACGATAGCCTCTCCTATGATGTGTGAGTAGTTTACCACAGACCTTTGGGTCCATAGTTATTAGCTAGATGGCTTCTTCTCTCTCTTTGGATCTCAATACAAATATATCCTCGATTCTCTTGGAGATCTACTTGATGTAATTCTTTTTGCGGTGTGTTTGTCAAGATCCAATGAATAGTGGGTTTATGATCAACATTATCTATGAACAATATTTGATTCTTCTCTGAAATCTTTTACGCATGATTTAATATCTTTGCAAGTCTCTTCGAATTATCAGTTTGGTTTGGCCTACTAGATTGATATTTCTTGCAATGGGAGAAGTGCTTAGCTTTGGGTACAATCTTGTGGTGTCCTTTCCCAGTGACATCAGGGGCAGCAAGGCACGTATTGTATTGTTGCCATCAAGGATAAAAAGATGGGGTTTATATCATATTGCTTGAGCTTATCCCTCTATCTAATGTCATCTTGCCTAATGCATTACTCTATTCTTATGAACTTAATACTCTATATGCATGCTGGATAGCGGTCGATGTGTGGAGTAATAGTAGTAGATGCAGAATCGTTTCGGTCTACTTGTCACAGACGTGCTGCCTATATACATGATCATGCCTAGATATTGTCATAACTATGAGCTTTTCTATCAATTGCTCAACAGTAATTTGTTCACCCACCATAGAATTTGCTATCTTGAGAGAAGCCACTAGTGACACCTATGGCCCCGGGTCTATCTTCCATCATATTATTTGCATATCTACTTGCTGTTTCTATCGTTGTTTATTTTGCAATCTTTATTCTCCAATCTATACCATAAAAATACCAAAAATATTTATCCTATTATCTCTATCAGATCTCACTCTCGTAAGTGACAGTGAAGGGATTGACAACCCCATTATCGTGCTGGTTGCGAGGCTCTTGTTTGTTTGTGCAGGTACTAGGCGACTTGCGTGTTACCTCCTACTGGATTGATACCTTGGTTCTCAAAAACTGAGGGAAATACTTATGCTACTTTGCTGCATCACCCTTTCCTCTTCAAGGGAAAACCAACGCATGCTCAAGAGGTAGCAAGAAGGATTTCTGGCACCGTTGCCGGGGAGGTTGCACCAAGTCAAGTCAAGATTTGATCTCCCAGCAACTAGCCATTTTTGGCGCTGTTGCTGGGGAGATCTACGCACAAGTCAAGACATACCAAGTACCCATCACAAACTCTTATCCCTCGCATTATATTATTTAACATTTGCCTCTTGTTTTCCTCTGCCCCACTTCACCTTTGCTGTTTTATTCGCCCTTTTTCTGTTCGCCTTCTTCCCGTATGTATCTTTCTTTGTGTTTCCATGTGCCTTCTATTTGCTTGCATCTTTGCTTGCTAAAAATCTATTGATATGGATCCACTTAAAGTGTTCCACTTGGATCATCTTCGATCCTTATGCTCTCGGAATGAAACCCCAACTAGCCTAGTTGATGGGAAATCTTTACATGAGCATGCTCATTTTGTGCGTAACCGTTTGTCTGAAAAAGGGTGACTCTTATGGGATCAAATAAATAGATTGTTATGTTACGCTTGGAATCTTCGTGAAATTTGTGATCTTACTTGTTTCTCTAAGAACCCTAAAAAACACCTCCCCTACCTATGTGAGTTTAATCATAATGAAATCTTATCTTCTTATGCAAAGGGTGTTTAGAGTTACTACGATATCGAACAAATTGAAGAATTTGTTGCTTTTAAGGGTGCTTATGAAGTTGCTTCTTTGATTGAAAAGTATGATATTACTCTCTATGAATCTGAAAATTTTGACATACTTAAATATTGCTATGAAAACTATGCTCATAATGTCTATGTCAAAGAATTTATTGGAAGAATGACCGTTGCTTCGGAAGAAAATAATGATATGCATGAATCTATAGATAATTATGATTCCGATGATTTGATTGAAATATCCCTTGATGAACATGATGCTTGCTATTCTTGTGGCCATGATGCCAATATTTTATGAAGATGAATTTGCTATAGTTCCTTATGTTAAACATGAGATCGTTGCTATTGCACCCATACTTGATAGTTCCTTCGATGAAAAGCATGAGTGCAATGATGTTATTACAAATTCTATTAACGTCAATTGTGCTAATAATATGCAAAACCCTAAGCTTGGGGATGCTAGTTTTGCTATAACTACTATTTGTTGCAATGATCATGATTGGGGTGATTCTTCTTTTGATCTTGAAAAATTGTTTAAGCCCCATGATGAATATGAGATTGATAATAGTGTTTGCAATATTGAAAGTGGGTTTGCCAGAGTGTCAACTTTAGATCCCACGTATTTGGATAATGTTCAATATTATGCAATTTTCGATAAAAGTGGGTTTGGAGAGGTCATGACTTTAGTTAATGTTAATCCCACTATTTTGGAAGAGTGTCAACTTTGCATGCATGTGGATCGTGTTGAAAATATTTTATGTGATAGCTATTTTGTTGAATTTTTTATGATCCCACATGTAATTATTATGAGAGAGGAAAATATGATTGTAGAAATTTTTACTAAATTACCTCTCCTTATGTTGAGATTGCTATTGTTTCTTTCCACTTCCTTGCGTATGCTAGTTTTTGCTTGCTATAATAATTTGTTTGCCTATAAGATGCCAATGCATAGGGAGTATCTTAGACTTAGATGTGTTTGTCACGTGTTTCATGATGCTCTCTTTGTGCTTCTATTCTTGTCTTTCATGTGAGCATCATTGAAATCTTTATGCCTAGCTAGGGGCGTTAAACGATAGCATTTGTTGGGAGGCAACCCAATTTTATTTTTGTTTCTTATTTTGTATTACTGTTTAGTAATAAATAATTCATCTAGCTTCTGTTTAGATGTGGTTTTATGCTTTTAATTAGTGTTTGTGCCAAGTAGAACCTTTGGGAAGACTTGGGGGAAGTCTTTGCGATCTTGCTGTAAAAAACAGAAACTTTAGCGCTCACGAGATTTGCTGCCAATTTTTACTAGAGAGTGCGATTAGGTTGATTATTTTTGCAGATTATTAATAGACAAATTCCTCACGTCCACCAGTTTATTTCAGAATTGTTGGGGTTACATAAGTATTCGAAAGGTACATATTACTACAGACTGTTCTGTTTTTGACAGATTCTGTTTTTCGTGTGTTGTTTGCTTATTTTGATGAATCTATGGCTAGTATCGGGGGGTATGAACCATAGAGAAGTTGGAATACAATAGGTTTAATACCAATATAAATAAATAATGAGTTCATTACAGTACATTGAAGTGGTGATTTGTTTTCTTATAATAACGGAGCTCATGAGATTTTCTGTTGAGTTTTGTGTTGTGAAGTTTTCAAGTTTTGGGTAAAGATTTGATGGATTTTGGAATAGAGAGTGGCAAGAGCCTAAGTTTGGGGATGCCCAAGACACCCTAAGGGAAAATTCAAGGACAACCAAAATCCTAAGCTTGGGGATGCTCCGGAAGGCATCCCCTCTTTCGTCTTCTTCTATCGGTAACTTTACTTGAGGCTATATTTTTATTCACCACATGATATGTGTTTTGCTTGGAGCGTCTTGCATGGTTTGAGTCTTTGCTTTTTAGTTTACCACAATCATCCTTGCTGTACACACCTTTTGGAGAGACACACATGAATCGGAATTTATTAGAATACTCTATGTGCTTAACTTATATCTTTTGAGCTAGATAATTTTGCTCTAGTGCTTCACTTATATCTTTAAGAGCACGGTGGTGGTTTTATTTTATAAAAATTATTGATCTCTCATGCTTCACTTATATTATTTTGAGAGTCTTTTAAAACAGCATGGTAGTTTTCTTTGGCTATAAAATTAGTCTTAATATGATAGGCATCCAAGATGGGTATAATAAAAACTATCATAAAAAGTGCAATGAATACTATGAGAAGTTTGATACTTGATAATTGTTTTGAGATATGAAGATGGTGATATTAGAGTCATGCTAGTTGAGTAGTTGTGAACTTGAGAAATACGTGTTCTAAAGTTTGTGATTCCAGTAGCATACACGTATGGTGAACCGTTATGTGATGAAGTCGGAGCATGATATATTTATTGATTGTCTTCCTTATGAGTGGCGATCGGGGACGAGCGATGGTCTTTTCCTACCAATCTATCCCCCTAGGATCATGCGCGTAGTACTTTGTTTCGATAACTAATAGATTTTTGCAATAAGTATGTGAGTTCTTTATGACTAATGTTGAGTCCATGGATTATACGCACTCTCACCCTTCCACCATTGCTAGCCTCTCTAATACCGCGCACCTTTCGCCGGTATCATACACCCACCATATACCTTCCTCAAAACAGGCACCATACCTACCTATTATGGCATTTCCATAGCCATTCCGAGATATATTGCCATGCAACTTACCACCGTTCCGTTTGTTATGACACGTTTCATCATTGTCAAATTGTTTTGCATGATCATGTAGTTGACATCATATTTGTGGAAAAGCCACCTATATAATTATTTCATACATGTCACTCTTGATTCATTGCATATCCCGGTACACCGCCAGAGGCATTCACATAGAGTCATATTTTGTTCTAGTATCGACTAGTAATTTTTGAGTTGTAAGTAAATAAAAGTGTGATTATCATCATTATTAGAGCATTGTCCCATGTGAGGAAAGGATGATGGAGACTATGGTTCCCCCACAAGTCGGGATGAGACTCCGGAAAAAAATAGAAAAAATGAGAGAAAAAGAATGAAGGGACAATGTTACTATCCTTTTACCACACTTGTGCTTCAAAGTAGCACCATGATCTTCATGATAGAGAGTCTCTTATGTTGTCACTTTCATATAATAGTGGGAATTTACATTATAGAACTTGGCTTGTATATTCCAATGATGGGCTTCCTCAAAATGCCCTAGGTCTTCGTGAGCAAGCGAGTAGGATGCACACCCACTTATTTTATTTTGTTGAGATTTCATACACTTATAGCTCTAGTGCATCCGTTGCATGGCAATCCCTACTCACTCACATTGATATCTATTGATGGCCATCTCCATAGCCCGTTGATATGCCTAGTTGATGTGAGACTATCTTCTCCTTTTTGTCTTCTCCACAACCACCATTCTATTCCACCTATAGTGCTATGTCCATCGTGCACGCTCATATATTGCGTGAAGATTGAAAAATTTTGAGAACATCAAAAGCATGAAAAATTGCTTGGCTTGTCATTGGGGTTGTGCATGACTAAATACTTTGTGTGGTGAAGATAGAGCATAGCCAGACTATATGATTTTGTAGGGATAACTTTCTTTGGCCATGTTATTTTGAGAAGACACGATTGCTTTGTTAGTATGCTTGAAGTATTATTATTTTTATGTCAATATTAAACTTTTGTCTTGAATCTTTCGGATCTGAAATTTCATGCCACAACAAAGAAAAATACATTGAGAATTATGCTAGGTAGCATTCCACATCAAAAATTCTGTTTTTATCATGAATTAAGCTTGGGGATGCTTGATACATCTCCAACGTATCTATAATTTTTTATTGTTCCATGATATTATATTATCAGTTTTGGATGTTTAATGGGCTTTAATATACCTTTTTATATTATTTTTGGGACTAACCTATTAACTAAAGGCCCAGTGCAAATTGTTGTTTTTCTTCCTATTTCAGTCTTTCACAGAAAAGGAATACCAAACGGAATCCAAACGGAATGAAACCTTCGGGAGAGTTATTTTTGGAACAAACGTGATCCAGGAGACACGGAGTGGATGTCAAGAAAGAAGCGAGGAGGCCACGGGGCAGGAGGGCGCGCCCCAGGGAGGTGGGCGCGCCCCCCACCCTCGTGGGCCCTTCGCAGCTCCACCGACCTACTTCTTCATCCTATATATACCCATGTACCCTGAAAACATCCGAGAGCACCACGAAACCCAATTTCCATGGCCGCAACCTTCTGTACCCATTAGATCCCATCTTGGGGCCTTTTCCGGCGCTCCGCCGTAGGGGGAATCGATCACGGAGGGCTTCTACATCAACACCATAGCCTCTCCGATGATGTGTGAGTAGTTTACCACAGACCTTTGAGTCCATAGTTATTAGCTACATGACTTCTTCTCTCTCTTTGGATCTCAATACAAAGTTCTCCTTGATTCTCTTGGAGATCTATTCGACGTAATTATTTTCACAGTGTGTTTGTCAAGATCCGATGAATTGTGGGTTTATGATCAAGATTATCTATGAACAATATTTGATTCTTCTCTGAAATCTTTTATGCATGATTTAATATCTTTGCAAGTCTCTTCGAATTATCAGTTTGGTTTGGCCCATTAGATTGATCTTTCTTGCAATGGGAGAAGTGCTTAGCTTTGGGTTCAATCTTGCGGTGTCCTTTCCCAGTGGCAGCAGGGGCAGCAAGGCATGTATTGTATTGTTTCCATCGAGGATAAAAAGATGGGGTTGATATCATATTGCTTGAGTTTATCCCTCTACATCATGTCATCTTGCCTAATGCGTTACTCTGTTCTTATGAACTCAATACTCTAGATGCATGCTGGATAGCGGTCGATGTGTGGAGTAATAGTAGTAGATGCAGAATCATTTCGGTCTACTTGTCGCGTACGTGATGCCTATATACATGATCATGCCTAGATATTCTCATAACTATGCGCTTTTCTATCAATTGCTCGACAGTAATTTGTTCACCCACCGTAGAATTTGCTATCTTGAGAGAAGCCACTAGTGAAACCTATGGCCCCCGGGTCTATCTTCCATCATATTATTTTCATATCTAATTGCTATTTCTATCGTTTTTTATTTTGCAATCTTTATTTTCCAATCTATACCATAAAAATACCAAAAATATTTATCTTATTATCTCTATCAGATCTCACTCTCGTAAGTGACCGTGAAGGGATTGACACCCCCTTTATCGCATTGGTTGCGAGGTTCTTGTTTGTTTGTGCAGGTACTAGGCGACTTGCGTGTTACCTCCTACTGGATTGATACCTTGGTTCTCAAAAATTGAAGGAAATACTTACGCTACTTTGCTGCATCACCCTTTCCTCTTCAAGGGAAAACCAACGCATGCTCAAGAGGTAGCAGTCGACTTGCAAACGGTGCTCAGCCAGTCCTCTGGGTACACCTGGCATGTCAAAAGGCTTCCACGCAAAGATGTCCCAGTTCTCCCAGAGGAACCGGATGAGCGCTTCTTCCTATTTACTGTCGAGTGTTGTTGAGATATGAGTCGGAGCAGCATTAGGATCGGTTGGGTGAATATGAACTTGCTTTGTTTCAACAGATGATTGAAATGCAAATTCTGAAGCAGGCTTCTTGGCACGTAGAAAATCACTCAGGTCTGTGTTCTTCTGGTACTCTTGCATTTCCACTTCTACCATCTGTTCATCGGCAATCTTTGAGCCCTTCTGGAAACACTCCTCCGCTCTCTGACGGTTACCAATGATCATGATCACACCCTTGGGACCAGGCATCTTCAGCTTGAGGTATACGTAACATGGTCGAGCCATGAAGCGGGCATATGCAGGCCTGTGCCCAGAATAGCATGATAAGCACTGTGAAAATCCACAACTTCAAATGTCAACTTTTCTTTGCGGTAATTCTTCGAATCACTGAAAACCACGTCAAGAGTGATTTGGCCGAGTGAATCAGCTTTCTTCCCAGGGATGACACCATGGAAGCGCAGATTGCTTTCACTGAGCTTGGACATCGGGATGCCCATCTCTCGGAGAGTCCCAGCATACAAAATGTTCAGGCCACTGCCACAATCCATCCGGACTTTGGTCAACCGAGTGCCCCCAACGATCGGATCGACCACCAACGCTTGCCGCCCTGGGGTAGCAACGCATGCCAGGTGGTCAAATTGGTCGAATGTAATGGGAGGCTTAGACCACTTCAAATATGTTGGCATTGCCGAGGCAACCATGTTCACTTCTCTATTGATGACTTTCAATCAACTTTTGCTCTCAACGTCAGCAAAAATCACCAAAGTGGCATTGATATTGGGGAAATCATCATCCTCCTCTTTGTCTTCATCCTTATCAGATTCCTTCTCTTTCTCACTGGGCTAGCCCTCTCGGAATTGCTGGATAAAGAGTCAACACTGTCGAGTGGTATGCTTGGGATAAATCAGGTTCCCCTCTTCATCCTTCTTGGTGTGTATATGGCACGGCAAATCTAACACATCATTTCCTGCTGAGTCTTTCACCTTTTTGGGGACCCATGGCCCTTTAGGTTTTCCTTTGAATTTTCCCTGGGTCACCACTGCGGTTTCACCAGGATCTCCTGTCCGACCAAATTTCATTGAACACCCTCCTTGAAGGCGCAAACTGCTTGGTGTGGTGACAAGTTTTCCACTGTGTGATGCAAACTGACTACCTCTCGATGTAATCCCTCAAAGTTTCATTCGGTTTGTGTACACAATGCTGCAATTCAGTCAGCCCTGTAGGCCGCTTGCAGGTGCCGTCAAACGACCTAATGAACACCCGGGCCAACTGTTCCCAACTGAATATACTGCCAGGAGCCAACTGATTCAACCAAGCCCTGGCTGACCCTTCCAGCATCAAAGGAAGATGTTTCATGGCTACATCATCATTACCACCACCAATCTGTACAGCCACTCGGTAGTCCTCTAGCCAAGTGTCAGGTTTGGATTCACCAGTGAACTTACTGTAACACCCTCGATGCGACTATATCTCCCACGTGTCGAGGCACGACTTAGAGGCATAATCGCATTGAAGGCATATGTCGCAAGTGAGGTAATCTTCACACAACCCATGTAATATAATAAGGGAAAGGATACATAGTTGGCTTACAATCGCCACTTCACACAATTACATGAATAAACATTACATCAATCAAATACACTCAGGGTCCGACTACGGAACCAAAATAAAAGAAGAACCCCAAATGCGACAAAGGTCCCCGATCGACCCCAACTGGGCTCCACTACTGATCAACTAGAACGAAACAACACAAATGAACAAGGTCTTCAACGAGCTCCTCCTGAGCTGGGTTGCGTCATCTGCACAGACTCATCGGCACCTGCAAACTGGTTTTTGGAAGTAACTGTGAGCCACAAGGACTCAGCAATCTCGCACCCTCGCGATCAAGACTATTTAAGCTTATGGGTAAGGTAAAAGGTATGAGGTGGAGCTGCAGCAAGCGACTAGCATATATGGTGGCTAACATACGCAAATGAGAGCGAGAAGAGAAGGCAAAGCACGGTCGATAAAATATGATCAAGAAGTGATCCTAGGCTACCTACGTCAAGCATAACTCCAACAACCGTGTTCACTTCCCGGACTCCGCCGGAAAGAGACCATCACGGTTACACACGCTGTTGATTCATTTTAATTAAGGTAGACTTCAGGTTTTCTACAACCGGGCGTTAACAAATTCCCATCTGCCGCGGGCACGGCTTTCGAAAGTTCAAATCCCTGCAGGGGTGTCCCAACTTAGCCCATAACAAGCTCTCACGGTCAACGAAGGAATAGACCTCCACCCGAGACATTCCGATCAGACTCGGTACCTTGGTACAACAAGACATTTCGACAGGGTAAAACTAAACCAGCAACACCGCCCGAATGTGCCAACAAATCCCAATAGGAGCTGCACATATCTCTTTCTCAGGGCACACCGGATCGTCCAAACTTCTAGTAGGCCAGCCCAGAGTTGCCCCTGGTGGCCACCGGCGGCTGACAAGTTGGACCAACACTCAGAGGAGCACTAGCCCAGGGGTTAAAATAAAGATGACACTTGAGTCTGCAGAACCCAAGGGAAAGAAAAGGCTAGGTGGCAAATGGTAAAACCAATGTTGGGCATTGCTGGAGAAGCTTTACTAAAGGCGAACTGTCAAGGGGTTCCCATTATAGCCCAACCGCGTAAGGGACGCAAAATTCGGGAACATAACACCGATATGACGGAAACTAGGGCGGCAAGAGTGGAACAAAACACCAGGCATAAGGCCGAGCCTTCCACCCTTTACCAAGTATATAGATGCATTAATTAAATAAGATATATTGTGATTTCCCAACAAGTAAACATGTTCCAACAAGGAACAACATCTCCATGTTCCAACAAGGAACGAACTTCAATCTTCACCTGCAACTAACAACGCTATAAGAGGGGCTGAGCAAAGCGGTAACATAGCCAATCAATGGTTTGCTAGGACAATGGTGGGTTAGGGGCTGAACATGGCAATTTGGGAGGCTGACAAGCAAGTGGTAGGCATCGTAGCAATGGCATAGCAAAAGAGCAAGCAAACTAGCATAGCAAAGATAGTAGTGATTTCGAGGGTATGATCATCTTGCCTGAAATCCCGCAAGGAAGAAGAACGAGTCCATGAAGAAGACAAACGGACGTAGACAAATGGGTCCTCACAAACGCGATGTTATCAGAACCAACCCGAAGAAGCAATCACCGGAAAAGAGCAAATAACATAGTAAACAACCAACACATGGACATGGTATGATATGCGAGATGCGGGATGCGATGCGGGATGCAAAATGCAAGACGTGACAGGAATGCATGAACCTGGCCTCAACTTGGATAACCAAGTGTGCCACTGGATAGAGGGGATGAAATCACCTGAAAACGATATAAAGATGATAGGAATCGGAGCTACGGTTTGGAAATGGCAAGCGTTTTACGAAACGAACCGGTCTGCGATTTACAGCAAGTAGGCTCCTAAATGCGACGAAATGGACATGCTACAGACACCAAACATGAAAACAAAATACATGGCAGGGATTTACACAAGATGCTTAACAAATCACTAGGACTGAGCCACAGGCAAATTCATCCATTAAGGGGTTCAAACAAGCATGGCAAAACTGAATAAGCAAAACAGATTTCAGACTTAGTGAAATTAACACTAGTCTGAAATTTCAGACCACGATGCTCTCTTCGGAGTAGCAAAACAACATGATACATAACCTGAACATGACAAGTAAGAACATGGCATGGAGCTACTCAACAAGCTTAACAAAACACCCTAAGTGACCTGGGGCCAAAAGGGTTCACAAAATACTCTAACGAGCACACGAACATAGATGAGACACAACCAGTTTTCAGACTTAGTGAAAACTGAGACATGCTGAAATCATAACTCGCGAAGGCATGTAAACGAGCTCGATGCACTCACTACCGTGCAAGTCATGGAAAGGAAAGCATATATCCATAAAGAAGGCACAAAATGCTAGCTATACATGGCAAGAACAATGGCATAGCATGCACGGATCACTAGCAATAGTACCGGCAAAATCGCAAAAGAGTTCACGATCTGCCCAAATTAACAACGATGCAAAAGTTGAGCTCAATTGAGCCAACCTAGGGTGTTCCAACATAACAAGTAAAGACATGGATGGATGGAGCATAACAAGGACAACAAAACACTCTTACTGATCATCCTCAAAAGAGGCACGGATCACTAGGAAACAAGCCGAACATATGGCATCATGAACTAAAACATCCCAGACTTAGTGAAAATCACCAAGTCCCTGAAAACAGATTACTCACGTGCCCCTCTTTGCAAGCTTGCACAAGTCACCACACACATCCTAAAAATGCATGGGTGGCACCTCTGGAAAGAAGACAAAATGCTTAACAATTCATCCCAAAGGGTCATAGGCATATCATGCACACAATAATCATGGCAAAAATGACAAAAGTCAATGATGAGCTAACGGATCTGCAATTTAACTCACGATGCCTCCTTCTAACAGCATTTTGGGCATCAAGATAAACTCAAATGCAAATGATGCAATGGAATGAAATGATGTGCTCGTCGAGACAAAGATTTTGGTATATCATATGTCCAAAACGGAGCTACGGATGCGGAGATATGAACAGTTAAAGTATGCTCGAAAAACTAGGGTTAGGGACGAGAAGTCAACTGAGGATAAGTCCAGATCTGGATCCAGATCGGGGCACTGTTCATGCGCGAGAACCGAGGAATGCCGGAGTGGACTTGAAGCTCGTCGGACTCTTGCCGGAGCTCGGAGAGGGAGATGGTCGGATGAGGTGGGGTGGCCGGAGTGGCCGCGGCGCTCGCCGGCGTCGGCGGCAGCCGGAAACGGGGCGGCGAGGCGGCGGTGGTGGCCGGCGTCGAAGCCCGGTCGGCGGGGTGGCCCACGGCGGCGGCGTGCGCCGGCGATGGGAGAGGCAGCGGCACGGCGATGGGAGAGGATGCGGGCGCGGGGAGGCGGCGGCCGGCTCGGGCGCCCAGGCAGTGGAGGGAGCGCGCGGCCCAGAGCGGCGAGGCGCGGGCCAACCGTGGGCCTGGCGGCGGGGAGGAGAGAGAGGAGGGTGAGGTGGCGTGCGGGGATTGGCCTGGGGCAGCGGCGAGGCGACGTGGCGGCTCCCCATTGGACCGGGTGAGGTGGCCGGCGGCGGTGGACACGTCCAGCGGCGAGACGGACATGTCCGGTGGCGCGAGGAGGAAGATGGCTAGGGTTCATCCGCGAAAATTTCGGGGATGCCCACATATATATAGGTAGAGGGAGCTAGGAGAGTCCAAATGAGGTGCGGTTTTCGGCCACGCAATCGTGATCGAATGACCGAGATGATGGAACAGAGTTTGGTGGGTTTTGGGCCAAATTGGAGGGGTGTTGGGCTGCAACACACACGAGGCCTTTTCGGTCCCTCGGTTAACCGTTGTAGCGTCAAACGAAGTCCAAATGGTACGAAACTTGACAGGTGGTCTACCGGTAGTAAAACAAGGCCGCTTGGCAAGTCTCGGTCCAATCCGGAAATGTTTAAACCCCACACATGAAAGAAAGGTAGAAACGACCACCGGAGGAGAACGAAGCGCCGGATTGCAAAGCGGACAACGGGGAAAATGCTCGACTGCATGAGATGAACATGTATGCAAATGCAATGCACGTGATGACATGATATGAGATGGATGACACGCAAGCAATGACAATGCAACAACAGCGAATAACTGAACGACACCTGGCACATCGGTCTCGGGGCGTTACAAAACTCCACCACTACGACAGGATCTCGTCCCGAGATCTAGAATGGCACCGGAGGGAAAGAAACAGAAGAGAAAGAGAAGAGGTAAAACAAATTGCTTCTTTGACCAACGAGTGAAACCAAAGAACCTTGAAAAGGTTGAACAAATTCGAGAAAAGAATACAACGAAGGTGAACAAAGTCGAAAACACTCCGTTAGAAAAGAGGAACGAGGAAGAACAAATTCAGGCAGCACTCCGGTTGGAAAGAAAAAGAATTGAATAATGTCTTGATAAGATGAGAAGATACTTGATGAAATCAGAACACACTGCCACTGGACCTATTGAATTAATGGAACAAGGGGTACGAAAGATCTCAGACAACACTCCGGTTGAGAAGGGAGTCAAAATTTGATAAGATGAAAGAGCTCAAATGAAAACACGACACTCCGGTTGAGAAAGGGATGCAAGACTTGATAAGGCGACAAGAACTTGAACAAAGGGGCACAATACTCTGGTTAAGCAGGATAGGGAAGGAATAAGAGTGATATAATTTGGACAGCACTCTGTCTGTAAATGGAAGCAATTGAACAAGACAAGATGAGAGGATACTTGAAAAGAGGACACAACACTCCAATAAAAGTATAGGCATGGAAAGATCATGATCTTTGACAAAACAAGATGATGGGTTGAAAAGATGAACATCACAATGCCTCCGGAACAAGAGAATAGAAGATAGATAATTGAAATAAAAGAATTGAGAAGAAAAGGACAACTTATGCCACAAAAGAGCTTGAGAAGGCATTCTTAGGAGAAGGGTCGAACGGAATTGTTGGAAATCCAACAACGAAAAGAGTAGCTTGATATGGGCTTAAGGAATACATCTCAAATTATGAGGTGACAACCTGCCACTCGCGGGAAAAGAATTGGGTTAGAATGAACAAGGAGACAAGAACTTATATCACCGGGAGGATAGATGAAGAAACTTGGATCATATATAAGCACCATAATAACAACCATCCTTAGGGAAGGCTTAAGGTGAAATATAACCCAAAATAACTCCAACGACGAGATTGATGGATTTAAATACCTCATTCATAACAACATGTGAATCATGAAACATGAACCCAAATTATCAAGAATGACATAATACCACCTCCAATAATATGGTAGAAAGAATAATTGCACTCCGGATTGCAATACGAAGAAAGCTTGAGCACCTCTGAAAAGAAACTTGATGAACACTTCCAGAAGGAATTAAATCCTTGATGGACCACTATGTAGAACCTCCATGAAGAACTCCGTTAAACAAAAGAATGATCAAACGGAAAGAAAGGGAAGTTGAAAACACAAGGTGAAACCTTGTAATGATTAGATGGAACTTCGCGACGAGATAATGCGGAAAAGCTTGGAACTCCAGAAAAGAAAGATGAACAAATAAAATCAAGAATTTGATGAGCCTCCGGAATAAGGAATAGATCACTTGGATGAAACAAGAATAAGAATTATGTTATGCGTATCCTTCACCAATTAAATTGATGACAATCAACGGATTTGGCATATTACTTATTCTTGTAGAAAAGATTAAGAGAGATATAACATCAGACTTGGGAAGGTATTGAACGAACCACCGGAAGGGTTGAAACAACGAATAAATTGATATGATAACGAATGACGAGAACTATTGACCGAACCACTGTAGAATTGGTTAAGAACGAAGTGAAGATAAAGAAACACGGGGAAGAATTAGCAAATGGACGAAGATGCTTGAGAGAATTTAGATACAAGTGAATATAATAGATCATGGACCGATTAGAGATCACTTGAACGCTGCACCGGTAAGATCAGAGAATTATAAGTGAAAGCTGAGAATGAATAAACCTGACTTGATGGACTCCGGATAACAAACAGAGAAGACTCTTGAATTGCTCCGGAAGGATTCTCACAACCGAAAATAATTATGAGAGGATGGCAACAAACTAGAGCCACGAATCTTGAATAGAATGGAGCAAGATTGAGAGAAAAATTTTCTTTGGTCTTCAAAATCTGAGAATGACGACGAGAAACACCACCAATAATTGAAGAGGCACTCCGGAAGAATCAAAAGCGAAGAGGTTGAGCCAACGATGAAAATAGTTTGAAAGATCTTGGAGAAATACATTTGACTGATGACAATTCATTCTTACGTCAAACTATAGAAAATAATTTGAAAAGCTCCGGAAAAATAAGAAGAGTCAGGTAAGATCCTGGGAAAAGACCTGTGGGTTAGGGACCACTCGAAAGAAACACCGTTGAAATGATTTAAAAGATAAGTCGCACCGGTTGAATTAAATGACTTGAATGAGGGAACACCCTCGAAAGAGCTTGAACGAATGTCGAGTGGACATACGAATCTTTGAGATATCTTGAGCACTCCAGAACAATAAATATCTAGAAGTGGAATGATAATGAGGTGCACCGGCATGAGAAGCATTGAAATGAGGAAAAGACATGATCAACAAAGCTTGACTTGAAACCACCGGAGAAGAAAAAGAACGAAGAATGATGAACTTGAGGTTCCGTTAGAATCTTGTTGAGAATCACCGGGTAAGAACATGAAGGAAAATAATAGAGAGGCTTCACATGAATAAAGGATACTTGATTCATAAATCCGAATCCTTGAAGAAAAGGGGTGGGAGGGAGGGAAAAACAAAGGCAGCTTGGGACGAATGAAACAACCACCGTTGAGAAGAAATGATAATTGATCTTGCGGGAGTTGAAATGATTGGATCCACTTGAAGAGAAACATGCCGGCTAAAAAGGATTGATATGACAATCTCGATTATCATGAAGGATTGGTATTCACATCGGAGTATGAAAACACCATTTAGGAAAGGTATGGAATCAACATTTGACTTCGAAGCAACTCGAATACCACAACTCAAAAAAAAAGGATTGGCTTGCAGAATAAGCCGGAACAAACATATGATAGAGATTTCGTCCGAAGTTTTCGTGGTGGGACCTACACGGGCTCGATCGTACAGCACCATCATGTACAAGGCAGTGCACATGACATACGAAGCGTCCCCGAGTCAGCATAGCCAAGGACTCTTTAAGACACAACGAGACCACTGTAAAATCGACCGTGAATAGGTGAACCACTAAACGTCGAACCCCAATTTCATATCATACATCTGTCGGAAAGATATCCTAAGAGCTACTTGAATTCCCACCTATGAAACTCCCGAAACTTTCCGGTTATGCAATCAGGTGTTGGGGATACAGGGGAAGCATAATATCTCACCAAAACTAGCAATACCTACATCCAGTTGTATCCATCCTTCAACACATAACCAAGAAACCTTCGGAAACCATCTACCTCAACCTTCGAAAAGCATCCGTTATACAAGTTATGGCGATACTCCCGAACTCCCGCCCCAGTACTGGGTGGCGTCGAGGTTATCTCACCAACGAACTGCATAAAAGAGATTTTCGATGTCGGCGTACTAAACTCAGGTATTCCAGAACTGCAATGATAAAATTATGATGACAACACCTCAGAGCTCAACTCCCCGGGACACTTCCACTAAACCCCTGACAGGAGGCACCAAGACAATGTTCTCATCATAAAACCATCGAAATGATTCCAAGATACCCGCGTGATCCTAAAAAATTTTTTAGTGAAATTTGAGAAGAGAAGAGTCAATACTCTACGTCAGGATGCCTTACCAGAGCGATGAGGAGACTGGGAAGTAAAAAGAATTCCTAAGCTCTCCGATATATAATTCCTAAGGACTCAAAACCTTTTTCTAGACACAACTCGGCTGCTAAAAACGATCAAGCAATGGGGGCTCCTAAGGTCGGGGAAGGCTCTGATTACCAACTTGTAACACCCTCGATGCGACTATATCTCCCACGTGTCGAGGCACGACTTAGAGGCATAATCGCATTGAAGGCATATGTCGCAAGTGAGGCAATCTTCACACAACCCATGTAATATAATAAGGGAAAGGATACATAGTTGGCTTACGATCGCCACTTCACACAATTACATGAATAAACATTACATCAATCAAATACACTCAGGGTCCGACTACGGAACCAAAATAAAAGAAGAACCCCAAATGCGACAAAGGTCCCCGATCGACCCCAACTGGGCTCCACTACTGATCAACTAGAACGAAACAACACAAATGAACAAGGTCTTCAACGAGCTCCTCCTGAGCTGGGTTGCGTCATCTGCACGGACTCATCGGCACCTGCAAACTGGTTTTTGGAAGTAACTGTGAGCCACAGGGACTCAGCAACCTCGCACCCTCGCGATCAAGACTATTTAAGCTTATGGGTAAGGTAAAAGGTATGAGGTGGAGCTGCAGCAAGCGACTAGCATATATGGTGGCTAACATACGCAAATGAGAGCGAGAAGAGAAGGCAAAGCACGGTCGATAAAATATGATCAAGAAGTGATCCTAGGCTACCTACGTCAAGCATAACTCCAACAACCGTGTTCACTTCCCGGACTCCGCCGGAAAGAGACCATCACGGTTACACACGCTGTTGATTCATTTTAATTAAGGTAGACTTCAGGTTTTCTACAACCGGACGTTTACAAATTCCCATCTACCCATAACCGCGGGCACGGCTTTCAAAAGTTCAAATCCCTGCAGGGGTGTCCCAACTTAGCCCATAACAAGGTCTCACGGTCAACGAAGGAATAGACCTCCACCTGAGACATTCCGATCAGACTCGGTACCTCGGTACAACAAGACATTTCGACAGGGTAACACTAAACCAGCAACACCGCCCGAATGTGCCGACAAATCCTGATAGGAGCTGCACATATCTCTTTCTCAGGGCACACCGGATCGTCCAAACTTCTGGTAGGCCAGCCCAGAGTTGCCCCTGGTGGCCACCGGCGGCTGACAAGTTGGACCAACACTCAGAGGAGCACTGGCCCGGGGGTTAAAATAAAGATGACCCTTGAGTCTGCAGAACCCAAGGGAAAGAAAAGGCTAGGTGGCAAATGGTAAAACCAATGTTGGGCATTGCTGGAGAAGCTTTACTAAAGGCGAATTGTCAAGGGGTTCCCATTATAGCCCAACCGCGTAAGGGACGCAAAATCTGGGAACATAACACCGATATGACGGAAACTAGGGCGGCAAGAGTGGAACAAAACACCAGGCATAAGGTCGAGCCTTCCACCCTTTACCAAGTATATAGATGCATTAATTAAATAAGATATATTGTGATATCCCAACAAGTAAACATGTTCCAACAAGGAACAACATCTCCATGTTCCAACAAGGAACAAACTTCAATCTTCACCTGCAACTAACAACGTTATAAGAGGGGCTGAGCAAAGCGGTAACATAGCCAATCAACGGTTTGCTAGGACAATGGTGGGTTAGGGGCTGAACATGGCAATTTGGGAGGCTGACAAGCAAGTGGTAGGCATCATAGCAATGGCATAGCAAAAGAGCGAGCAAACTAGCATAGCAAAGATAGTAGTGATTTCGAGGGTATGATTATCTTGCCTGAAATCCCGCAAGGAAGAAGAACGAGTCCATGAAGAAGAAAAACGGACGTAGAAGAATGGGTCCTCACAAACGCGACGTTATCGGAACCAACCCGAAGAAGCAATCACCGGAAAAGAGCAAATAACATAGTAAACAACCAACACATGGACATGGTATGATATGCGAGATACGGGATGCGATGCGGGATGCAAAATGCAAGACGTGACAGGAAATGCATGAACCTGGCCTCAAATTGGATAACCAAGTGTGCCACTGGATAGAGGGGATGAAATCACCTGAAAATGATATAAAGATGATAGGAATCGGAGCTACGGTTTGGAAATGGCAAGCGTTTTATGAAACGAACCGGTCTGCGATTTACAGCAAGTAGGCTCCTAAATGCAACTAAATTAACATGCTACAACCACCAAACATGAAAACAAAATACATGGCAGGGATGTACACAAGATGCTTAACAAATCACTAGGACTGAGCCACAGGCAAATTCATCTATTAAGGGGTTCAAACAAGCATGGCAAAACTGAATAAGCAAAACAGATTTCAGACTTAGTGAAATTAACACTAGTCTGAAATTTCAGACCACGATGCTCTCTTCGGAGCAGCAAAACAACATAATACATAACCTGAACATGACAAGTAAGAACATGGCATGGAGCTACTCAACAAGCTTAACAAAACACCCGAAGTGACCTGGGGCCAAAAGGGTTCACAAAATACTCTAACGAGCACACGAACATAGATGAGACACAACCAGTTTTCAGACTTAGTGAAAACTGAGACATGCTGAAATCATAACTCACGAAGGCATGTAAACGAGCTCGATGCACTGACTACGGTGCAAGTCATGGCAAGGCAAGCATATATCCATAAAGAAGGCACAAAATGCTAGCTAGAGATGGCAAGAACAATGGCATAGCATGCACGGATCACTAGCAATAGCACCGGAAAAATCGCAAAAGAGTTCACGATCTGCCCAAATTAACAACGATGCAAAAGTTGAGCTCGATTGAGCCAGCCTAGGGTCTTCCAACATAACAAGTAAAGACATGGATGGATAGAGCATAACAAGGATAACAAAACACTCTTACTGATCATCCTCAAAAGAGGCACGGATCACTAGGAAACAAGCCGAACATATGGCATCATGAACTAAAACATCCCAGACTTAGTGAAAATCACTAAGTCCCTGAAAACAGATTACTCACGTGCCCCTCTTTGCAAGCTTGCACAAGTCACCACAGACATCCTAAAAATGCATGGGTGGCACCTCTGGAAAGAAGACAAAATGCTTAACAATTCATCCCAAAGAGGCACAGGCATATCATGCACACAATAATCATGGCAAAAATGACAAAAGTCAATGATGAGCTAACGGATCTGCAATTTAACTCACGATGCCTCCTTCTAACAGCATTTTGGGCATCAAGATGAACTCAAATGCAAATGATGCAATGGAATGAAATGATGTACTCGTCGAGACGAACATTTTGATATATCATATGTCCAAAACGGAGCTACGGATGCGGAGATATGAACAGTCAAAGTATGCTCAAAAAACTAGGGTTAGGGACGAGAAGTCAACCGATGATAAGTCCAGATCTGGATCCAGATCGGGGCACTGTTCATGCGCGAGAACCGAGGAACGCCGGAGTGGACTTGAAGCTCGTCGGACTCTTGCCGGAGCTCGGAGAGGGAGATGGCCGGACGAGGTGGGGTGGCCGGAGTGGCCGCAGCGCTCGCCGGCGTCGGCGGCGGCCAGAAACGGGGCGGCGAGGCGGCGGTGGTGGCCGGCGTCGAAGCCCGGTCGGCGGGGCGGCGAGGTCTTGTGGCGGCGGGGTGGCCCGCGGCGGCGGCGTGCGCCGGCGATGGTAGAGGCGGCGGCGCCGGCGATGGGAGAGGATGCGGGCGCGGGGAGGCGGCGGCCGGCTCGGGCGCCCAGGCGGTGGAGGGAGCGCGCGGCCCAGAGTGGCGAGGCGCGGGCCAACCATGGGCCTGGCGGGCCTGGCGGCGGGAGGAGAGAGAGGAGGGTGAGGTGGCGCGCGGGGATTGGCCTAGGGCAGCGGCGAGGCCACGTGGCGGCTCCCCATTGGACCGGGTGAGGTGGCCGGCGGCGGTGGACACGTCCAGCGGCGGGACGGACATGTCCGGTGGCGCGAGGAGGAAGATGGCTAGGGTTCATCCGCGAAAATTTCGGGGATGCCCACATATATATAGGTAGAGGGAGCTAGGAGAGTCCAAATGAGGTTCGGTTTTCGGCCACGCGATCGTGATCGAACGACCGAGATGATGGAACAGAGTTTGGTGGGTTTTGGGCCAAATTGGAGGGGTGTTGGGTTGCAACACACACGAGGCCTTTTCGGTCCCTCGGTTAACCGTTGGAGCGTCAAACGAAGTCCAAATGGTACGAAACTTGACAGGCGGTCTACCGTTAGTAAACCAAGGCCGCTTGGCAAGTCTCGGTCCAATCCGGAAATGTTTAAACCCCACACATGAGAGAAAGGTAGAAACGACCACCGGAGGAGAAGGAAGCGCCGGATTGCAAAGCGGACAACGGGGAAAATGCTCGACTGCATGAGATGAACATGTATGCAAATGCAATCCACATGATGACATGATATGAGATGCATGACACGCAAGCAATGACAATGCAACAACAGCGAATAACTGAACGACACCTGGCACATCGGTCTCGGGGCGTTACACTTACTTACCCCAGTCGCTAACCTGAAGTTGGGAGGGATTTTTGCGGACCTGATAGCACTGCTAAAACATTCAGGTCCAGATACATGCACTCGGATACATGCACTCTTTGTCCTGTCCTTCTGTGTGAGCTCTGCTCCGGTCGACCAGACCTTGTACCAAAATTGACCTTGCATCAAATCCGGGTTCTCTGGGGTCGACTGAAAGTCTTCACTCGTCACCATATGGATGCCTGTCATCGGGTCGCCAGGGCGCATACGATCCGCCCCTCGGAGGGGGCGTGAGCACTCGACGGCGGTCTTCACGGCCGAACCGATGATCATATTGCTCGTGGTTCCGACCCATGTACTGCTCTTGACGGTGTCCTCGGCCCACATGCCGCAGAGGCGATCTTGGGCTGTGGGCCGACTAGACGGTGCCCGCCACTACGGATCTGCTATGGATCCTGTTGCGCGACTAGGAAACTGCTGTGTTCTACTCTCCTGCTACTCGGAGCAGCGCTCGAATCTGCATCGAACCCCTCCAGCCTCTAATTGGGACTGTTGGATCGACCCTTGTATGTGGGCCGCAGCAGTAAGATTCTGAATCGGAATGCGGTATACCTGAGGTTCAGGCGGGAACAATTGCCGTTGTCATCGACTAGATTCAGGGATCAGTCATTGAGCGCGTTCGTCGAGTGAATGCTGAAGGTTCTCCAATCGCGGGCACTCAGCCAACATGGCCAGGCGCGCAGCCTCCAAGTCTCGAGCCTCAGAGGTTTCCCCGACGATGGGAGTGTGAAGTGCCTCCGTATTGCGATGATGCAGCTCCTCCCTCTGCTGCGAAGTGAGGGCTTGAGGATGATATTCTTCATGAACATGAGATGGATCACCGCCACCATCACCGCCGTTGCTGTGGCAGAAACCAGGCGGGTTATGTGGCGTGTCGACCATCAGGACTTCTGCCGTAGGGTCGCTGTTGTCACACTCGGACAGGGTCTCGACGAAGCCACTCGACAGATCGAACAGCCCGTAGAGAGATTCTTCGGGCTCGATTGTCGCGACTTGAGGGGTGGCCGACTGATGAGCCACCGCATGCTTTACCCATCGCTGAAGCCGCGATCGACCGGATCGCTTGCGGCCACGAGCAGCCGGGAGCGAAGACGTTGCGAGAGCCGACCGATACTGGGTCGACGGCTGCCGCAGAAGGACGCTGCATATGCACACCCGAAAGTGGGTCGTCCTGTGGACGGGGAGCGCCTCGACGTCGAGGGGAGCCTCTTGAAGCCAGGCGGAGTCATCGGCGATGAAAACGAGCGCGCCAAGACTGATCTCGTGGCCCTCAGCCAAACCACCGCCAGAAACCATGATGATGGGGACCGGAAAAACTGCAACCTCACCGGAAGTCGCCAAGACACCTGCCCACGGTGGGCGCCAATTGTCGTGGTTCTCAGTCTGACAGTAGAATTGGGGGTACGTAGGAGGAGGCAAGATCCTAGCTACGATGAGGTTGTGCACGCAAGATTTACGAGTTCAGGCCCTTCTTAGAGGAAGTAAAAGCCCTCCGTCTCGGTGCCCGGAGGCGGTCAACTGGATTATGCGTGAAATTATAGGGGGTGCGAACCCTTGTCTCAGTGGAGGGGGTGACTTATATGGAGTGCGCCAGGACCCCAGCCAGCCCATGTTACAAGGAGTTCAATGTACATTAAGGTGAGACATTACTGGTAATGCCAACAACAAAGACATGTAAATGATCATTAGTGCTATGGAGTGAATGCCTGACCGTTGCCATCTTGAGTGACTTTAGATCTTTTGTACTCTGAGTGGCTTATTGTACGGTCGAATGATGATATACTGGTCGAATGGAATTGAGTTATCCGGGTGGAGTTGTTGGTCGAGTGGGTTGCACTCTGAGGTGATTCCAGTCAGTGGATCCTACTGTGCTTTGAATGCCGTTGATCTTATGGCAGTGTCCTTGGAAAGGGAGTCTAGGTCAAGCCTATTACCCTACCCTAGGTACATGTCCTCATCACCGTGGTTGAGCAAGCTCACGAGATACGCTCATTTGCTAGAGAATTTGGGCACTTCAATTGTATGTTACCAGACAAGTTTGTTGCTGGAGGCATCATCACTAAACTTCCTCCCTCGTGGAGGAACTTTTCTACCTATCTGAAACACAAGGGAAAGGAGTTCTCCGTTCCAGATCTCATTGGTACTCTTGATGTGGAAGAAAAGGCGAGAGCAGAAGACACACGTGCTCGAGGTATTGAGGGAGGTTCAAGTGCCAATCTGGTACAGAAGAAAAACTTCCAGCCCCAAAAGTTCAAGAACAAAGGCAAGTTTGATGGTAAAGCAAAGTTTGATGGGAAGAACAAGGTTTTACATCACACCAACTTCAGGAAGAAGAATGACAAGAAGAAAGGTGTTTGTCATGTGTGCGGAGATCCTGACCATTGGGCTCCTAGTCGCCCTAATCATTATGACAAGCGTCATCCTGGGAAAGACGGCAAGACTGCTAATGTTTTCATTGGTGATATGGACATGAAGGATGCTAGGTATGGTTTATTTCCCACTATTCTTTCAGTATGTCATTCTCCTGATTGGTTGATTGACACGGGTGCTAATGTGCATATATGCGGTGATATTTCCATGTTTTCGTCTTATCAGACCGCATGGACTTCCACCGTGCTGATGGGCAATGGTTCAAGTGCCTCTATTCATGGTGTTGGCACAATCAATTTGAAGTTTACTTCGGGGAAGATCGTGCGGCTGAAGAACGTGCATTATGTCCCCTCCGTCAATAAAAATCTTGTTAGCGGATCTCTTCTATGTAGAGATGGATACAAACTTGTCTTTGAGTCGAATAAATTTGTAATATCCAACTATGGAACCTTTGTTGGTGAAGGCTATGAGTCAGGAGGCCTGTTCCATTTATCCTTGTCAGATGTTTGCAATAACGTTGTTAATCATGTTTGCAACAATAGTGAATCAAATGTGTATCATTCACGTCTTTGTCATGTTAACTTTGGTAGCATGCCGCGACTAGCCAAGTTGAAGTTAATCCTGAGTTTCATCACTGTCAAGGGATCTAAGTGTCAAGTTTGTGTGCAAGCTAAGCAACCTCATAAGTCTCACACGACTATGGTAGTGAGAAATCTTGCACCACTAGAGCTCATACATTCAGATCTATGTGAAATGAGTGGTGTTTTGACAAAAGGTGGAAAGAAATATTTTATGACGTTAATTGATGACTCCATGATAACCCACAAGTATAGGGGATCTATCCTAGCCTTTTCGATAAGTAAGAGTGTCGAACCCAACGAGGAGCAGAAGGAAATGATGAGCAGTTTTCAGTAAGGTATTCTCTGCAAGCACTGAAATTATCGGTAACAGATAGTTTTGTGATAAGGTAATTTGTCACGAGTATCAAGTAATAAAAGTAAATAAGGTGGAGCAAGATGGCCCAATCCTTTTTGTAGCAAAGGACAAGCCTGGACAAACTCTTATATGAAGGAAAGCGCTCCCGAGGACACATGGGAATTATCGTCAAGCTAGTTTTCATCGAGATCATATGATTCGCGTTCGGTACTTTGATAATTTGATATGTGGGTGGACCAGAGCTTGGGTGCTGTCCTTACTTGGACAAGCATCCCACTTATGATTAACCCCCATTGCAAGCATCCGCAACTACAATAGAAGTATTAAGGTAAACCTAACCATAGCATGAAATATATGGATCCAAATCAGCCCCTTACGAAGCAACGCATAAACTAGGGTTTAAGATTCTGTCACTCTAGCAACCCATCATCTACTTATTACTTCCCAATGCCTCCCTATAGGCCCAAACAATGGTGAAGTGTCATGTAGTCAACGTTCACATGACACCACTAGTGGGATGAAAACATACATCTCATCAAAATATCGAACGAATACCAAATTCACATGACTACTAATAGCAAGACTTCTCCAATGTCCTCGGGAACAAACGTAACTACTCACAAAGCATATTCATGTTCATAATTAGAGGGGTATTAATATGCATAATGGATCTGAACATATGATCATCCACCAAGTAAACCAACTAGCATCAACTACAAGGAGTAATCAACACTACTAGCAACCCACAGGTACCAATCTAAGGTTTGGATACAAAGGATGGATACAACAGATGAACTAGGGTTTGAGATGAGATGGTGCTGGTGAAGATGTTGATGGAAATTGACCCCCTCTCGATGAGAGGATCGTTGGTGATGATGATGGTGATGATTTGCCCCTCCTGGAGGGAAGTTTCCCCAGCAGAACAGCTCTGCCAGAGCCCTAGATTGGTTCCGCCAAGGTTCCGCCTCGTGGCGGCAGAGTCTCGTCCCGAAAGCTTGCTTCTAATTTTTTTTCTCAGACGAAAGACCTCATATAGCAGAAGATGGGCATCGGAGGGCCACCAGGGAACCCACGAGGCAGGGGGCGCGCCCCCACCCTCGTGGCCAGGCTGTGGCCCCCCTCTGGTACTTCTTGCGCCCAATATTTTTTATATATTCTAAAAAGTGCTCCCGTGGAATTTCAGTACTTCATGTAAACCTTGTAAAATAAGAGAGAATAGGCATAAGTATTGTGACATAATGTGTAATAACAGCCCATAATGCAATCAATATCGATATAAAAGCATGATGCAAAATGGACATATCAACTCCCCCAAGCTTAGACCTCGCTTGTCCTCAAGCGAAAGCCGAACTCGAAAAATATGTCCACATGTTTAGAGATAGAGGTGTCGATAAAAATAAAATATGGACATGAGGGCATCATGATCATTCTTAGAACAGCAACATATATATATATATATATATACTGTCATATGGTCTCTTATGCTAAAGTAACAATTCAATCACAATTTCAAGTATGAATCATAAACTTTATTGAGAACCAACAAACTCTAATATCAAGCATTGAGGCAATTGCAATTTATCATAACATAGGAAAGAGTCAATATAAGAGCTTTTCAGCAGGTCCACATACTCAACCATCTTTTAGTCTTTCACAATTGCTAACACTCACGCAATATTTATGGGTATGAAGTTTTAATCGAACACAGAGAAATATAGGGGCTTACAGTTTTGCCTCCCAATGTTTTACCTCAAGGGTAATGTCAACAATAATAGTTCATGAAGACTCACATCCAATTAGCTATATATATCAGGATCTGTCCAACACACTGTGCTTGCCAAAGGATAAAATGTAAAAAGGAAAGGTGAAGATCACCATGACTCTTATTTAAGATAGAAGATAAAAGTAAAAGATAGGCCCTTCGCAGAGGGACGCAGAGGTTGTCATGCACTTTTATGGTTGGATGCACAAAATCTTCATGCAAAAGAACGTCACTTTATATTGCCACTTGTGATATGGACCTTTATTATGCAGTCCGTCGCTTTTATTTCTTCCACATCACAAGATCGTATAAAGCTTATTTTCTGCACACAAATAAGTCATACATATTTAGAGAGCAATTTTTATTGCTTGCACCGATGACAACTTACTTGAAGGATCTTACTCAATCCATAGGTAGATATGGTGGACTCTCATGGCAAAACTGGGTTTAGGGATATTTGGAAGCACAAGTAGTATCTCTACTTGGTGCAAAAAATTGGCTAGCAAGAGAGGGAAAGGCAAGCTCAACATGTTGGATGATCCATGACAATATAATTTATCTCAGATGAAAGAAAACATAACCCATTACGTTGTCTTCCTTGTCCAACGTCAACTCTTTAGCATATCATACTTTAATGAGTGCTCACAATCCAAGATAGTATATTTATATGTGAACCTCTCTTTCTTTGTTACTTCCTATTAATTGAAACGATGACCAAAACTATGTTTGTCAACTCTCAACAACTTTTATTCATCATACTCTTTATATGTGAGCTCATTACTCTTCATAAGATCCATATGATCTCTTTATTTCTTTTTATTCTTTCTCCTTTTATTCAATTCCCTCAAGATCATAGCAAAATAATCAGGCCCTTGACTCAACACTAATCTTTATTAAATATAGCTCACAGACTCGATTACATAAGAAGATCATAAGGCTAAACTCATAACTAGATCATACTAAAACTTTATTCTACTAGATCAAGATATTATCAAAAGGATCGAATTAGGAAAAATGGTAAAGGTAAAAGTGATGGTGATACGATACCGGGGCACTCCCCCAAGCTTGGCAGTTGCCAAGGGGAGTGCCCATACCCATGTGTTTATGTTTCCTTCCTCGGAGGTGGTGATGAAGGAGTTGTTGATGATGTAGGTTTGTCGTCCATCTTCCAAGGCATAGGCTCACCATCATAGAAGGATGATCGAGTCTCCGAAATCCTCAAATCTGCAGCCAAACTCATCCTCTTGAATCTATATTCATACTCATAGTTTTGGTTTTGCAGGTCATAGACCTGGGCTTGGAGGTGCTCGATTTTCTCATGAAGCTTGAAGATGGCCTCCCCAATGTCCTTGGCATCCAGCTTGTAGTTGTTGGTGAACTCCGTGATCATTATGTGATTGGAGTCGAGTCCACGCTCCACCGTCTCCTCACACTTGAAAACTTGTTGCTCCATCGCCTCGAGCCTTGTATCCATGCTTCCGGTCCTCCTTGGTCCCTCCACATCGTGGATGTGCAACAACCCCTCACGCATCTCAATGATTTGAGGGTGTTGCAGCACCTCCGCGAGGTAGGGGTTGATGGCCTTCTCGAAGAACTTGTCCTTGGGGGCACTTGAAGACGCCATGGCAATCTAGATCTGTCAGAAAAACAGCTCGAAACAAAGACAAGAGATGTTTGCATGATACGGTGGTCAAAACCTTCGGGAGATTATATAATGAATTTTTACCGACCAAAAGAAGTATTGTGCAAGAAAACGGAGTCCGGAGAGCACACGAGGTGCCCACGAGGCAGGGGGCGCGCCCTCCACCCTCGTGGAAGCCCCGTGTCCCTTCCGGTCTGCTTCTTATTTTCCTATTTTTTTATATATTCCAAAACGGAGAAATATTGCCATTAGAACTGTTTTAGAGTCGGTTTACTTACCGTACCACATACCTATTCCTTTTTGGTGTCTGAAATGTTCCAGAAAGTGTCCCTTGTGTATTCCTCCAAGGTTATGGTTTCAATGATATTAGTTTCAACATTTATAGGATTACCTGAGATATAATGTTTGATTCTTTGACCGTTCACCACCCTCGGATTTGTGCCTTCGAAGTTGTTGATTTTTATGGCACTGGAACGATAGACCTCCTCGATAACGTAAGGACCTTCCCATTTAGAGAGAAGTTTGCCTGCAAAAAATCTTAAACGAGAGTTGTATAGCAATACATAATCACCTACATTGAACTCACGCTTTTGTATCCTTTTATCATGCCATCTTTTAACTTTTTCTTTAAACAGCTTGGCATTTTCATAAGCCTGGGTTCTCCATTCATCAAGTGAGCTAATGTCAAAAAGCCTCTTCTCACCAGCAAGTTTGAATTCATAGTTGAGCTCTTTAATAGCCCAATATGCCTTATGTTCTAATTCAAGAGGTAAGTGGCATGCTTTACCATAAACCATTTTATACGGAGACATGCCCATACGATTTTTATATGCAGTTCTATAGGCCCATAATGCATCATCAAGTTTCTTGGACCAATTCTTTCTAGGTCTATTAACAGTCTTTCGCAAAATTAATTTGAGCTCTTTGTTACTCAATTCTACTTGACCACTAGATTGTGGGTGATAAGGAGATGCAATTCTATGATTAACATCATACTTAGCAAGAATTTTATGAAAGGCACCATGAATAAAATGTGAACCACCATCAGTCATTAAATACCTAGGGACTCCAAACCTCAGGAAAATAACTTCTTTAAGCATCTTAATAGAGGTGTTATGATCAGCACTACTAGTTGGAATTGCTTCTACCCACTTAGTAACATAATCAACAGTGATAAAATATGTGTATACCCGTTAGAGGAAGGAAAAGGTCCCATATAATCAAAGCCCCAAATATCAAATGGTTCAATAACAAGTGAATAATTCATAGGCATTTCTTGACGTCTACTAATATTACCAATTCTTTGACATTCATCACAAGACAAGACAAACTTACGGGCATCCTTGAAGAGAGTAGGCCAATAAAAACCGGATTGCAATACCTTATGTGTAGTTCTATCTCCAGCATGGTGTCCTCCATAAGCCTTGGAGTGACACTTGTGTAGGATATGTTCCTGTTCATGCTCAGGTACACAATGTCTAATAATACCATCTACTCCTTCTTTATAAAGATATGGGTCATCCCAAAAGTAATGTCTCAAATCATAGAAGAACTTTTTCTTTTTCTTGTATGTGAAACTAGGTGGTATAAATTTAGCAACAATATAATTAGCATAATCAGCATATCATGGAGCAGTTCGAGAAGCATTTATGACATTTAATTGTTCATCGAGAAAGCTATCATCAATAGGTAGTGGGTCATCAAGAACATTTTCTAACCTAGACAAGTTGTCTGCAACGGGGTTCTCAGCTCCCTTTCTATCAATAATATGCAAATCAAATTCTTGTAGTAGGAAAACCCATCTAATAAGTCTAGGTTTAGCATCTTTCTTTTCCATAAGGTATTTAATAGCAGCATGATCAGTGTGAATAGTTACTTTAGAATCAACAATATAAGGTCTGAACTTATCACAAGCAAATACAACTCCTAAGAATTCTTTTTCAGTGGTAGCATAATTTCTCTGGGCATTGTCTAGAGTTTTACTAGCATATTGAATAACATTTAATTTTTTATCAACTCTTTGCCCTAGAACAGCACCTACAACATAATCACTAGCATCACACATAATTTCAAAGAGTAAATTCCAACCAGGTGGCTGAACAATAGGTGCAGAAATCAATGCTTTCTTAAGTATTTCAAATGCTTCTACACAATCATCATCAAAGACAAAAGGAATATCTTTTTGTAATAGGTTAGTCAGAGGCCGAGAAATTTTTGAGAAGTCCTTAATGAACCTCCTACAAAAACCGGCATGACCAAGGAAACTTCTTATACCTTTGATGTCCTTGGGACACGACATCTTTTCAATAGCATCGACTTTAGCTTTATCAACTTCAATACCTCTTTCAGAAATTTTATGCCCCAAGACAATACCTTCATTAACCATAAAGTGCTCAATTTACGGAAAACATTCATATCCATAAAAGATTTAACACAATCAAACTTAGGTGTTATACCTGACTCCTTACCTTCGTCGAGATCCCAATCTTCAGAGTTGCGTTTAATTCTCTCCAATAAATTCCATTTGAATTCAATAGTCTTCATCATAAAGGAACCAGTACAAGAAGTATCGAGCATGGAGCGATTGTTGTCAGAAAGCCGAGCATAAAAATTTTGAATAATCATTTCTCTTGAGAGCTCATGATTGGGGCATGAATATAACATTGACTTAAGCCTCCCCCAAGCTTGAGTGATGCTTTCTACTTCGCGAGGCCAAAAATTATATATATAATTACGATCATGATGAACAAGATGCATAGGATAAAACTTCTGATGGAATTCCAATTTCAACCGTTTGTAGTCCCATGATCCCATATCATCACATAGCCTATACCATGTCAATGCATATCCCTTCAAAGATAAAGGGAAAACCTTCTTCTTGATAACATCATCGGGCATACCTGCAAGCTTAAATAATCCACAAACTTCATCCACATAGATTAAGTGTAAGTCGGGTTGCAACATTCCATCTCCTGTAAAAGGATTAGCCAGCAATTTCTCTATCATACCCGAAGGCATTTCGAAGTAAACATTTTCATTTTCAGTAGGTCCAGTAGGTTGAGGAGCAACTATTTGCTCTACCGGTTGGGGTGAAGATACCCCGAGCAAGCCCCTCAAAGGATTACTTTCCATAGTAACAAGTGACAGTAAATTTCAGCACACTATATAAATTTTTCCTTACCAAATCCCACCTACGAAATGCGCTTCACTCCCCGGAAATGGTGCCAGAAAAGAGTCTTGATGACCCACAAGTATAGGGGATCTGTCATAGCCTTTTCGATAACTAAGAGTGTCGAACCCAATGAGGAGCAGAAGGAAATGATAAGCAGTTTTCAGTAAGGTATTCTCTGCAAGCATTGAAATTATCGGTAACAGATAGTTTTGTGATAAGGTAATTTGTAACGAGTAGCAAGTAATAAAAGTAAATAAGGTGCAGCAAGATGGCCCAATCCTTTTTTTAGCAAAGGACAAGGCTGAACAAACTCTTATATGAAGGAAAGCGCTCCCGAGGACACATGGGAATTATCGTCATGCTGGTTTTCATTACGATCATATGATTCGCATTCGGTACTTTGATAATTTGATATGTGGGTGGACCGGAGCTTGGGCGCTGTACTTACTTGGACAAGCATCCCACTTATGATTAACCCCTATTGGAAGCATCCACAACTACAACAGAAGTATTAAGGTAAACCTAACCATAGCATGAAACATATGGATCCAAATTAGCCCCTTACGAAGCAACGCATAAACTAGGGTTTAAGCTTCTGTCACTCTAGCAACCCATCATCTACTTATTACTTCCCAATGCCTCCCTCTAGGCCCAAACAATGGTGAAGTGTCATGTAGTTGACGTTCACATGACACCACTAGAGGGATGACAACATACATCTCATCAAAATATCGAACGAATACCAAATTCACATGACTACTAATAGCAAGACTTCTCCCACGTCCTCAGGAACAAACGTAACTACTCCCAAAGCATATTCATGTTCATAATCAGAGGGGTATTAATATGCATAATGGTTCTGAACATATGATCTTCCACCAAGTAAACCAACTAGCATCAACTACAAGGAGTAATCAACACTACTAGCAACCCACAGGTACCAATCTGAGGTTTGGATACAAAGGTTGGATATAAGATATGAACTAGGGTTTGAGATGAGATGGTGTTGGTGAACATGTTGATGGAGATTGCCCCTCCCGATGAGAGGATCGTTGGTGATGACGATGGTGATGATTTCCCCCTCCCGGAGGGAAGTTTCCCCGGCAGAACAGCTCTGCCAGAGCCCTAGATTGGTTCCGCTAAGGTTCCGCCTCGTGGCGGCGGAGTCTCGTCCCGAAAGCTTGCTTCTGATTTTTTCTCGGACGAAAGACCTCATGTAGCATAAGATGGGCATCGGAGGGCCACCAGGGAGCCCACGAGGCAGGGGGCGCGCCCAGGGGAGTAGGGCGCGCCCCCACCCTCGTGGCCAGGGTGTGGCCCCCCTCTGGTACTTCTTGTGCCCAATATTTTTTATATATTCTGAAAGGTGCTCCCGTGGAGTTTCAGGACTTTTGGAGATGTGCAGAATAGGTCTCTAATATTTGCTCCTTTTCCAACCTAGAATTCCAGCTGCCGGCATTCCCCCTCTTCATGTAAACCTTGTAAAATAAGATAGAATAGGCATAAGTATTGTGACATAATGTGTAATAACAGCCCATAATGCAATAAATATCGATATAAAAGCATGATGCAAAATGGACGTATCACTCCACTAGATACTACCATGTGTATCTTCTGAAATCTAAGGATGAGGCTTTGAACTTTGTCAAGATCTATAAAGCTGAAATGGAAAACCAACTTGATCGTAAAATCAAGAGGCTTAGGCCCGAACGTGGTGGAGAGTATTTTCCCAATGAATTTGATTCTTTTTGTGCGGAACACGGTATAATCCATGAGAGGACGCGTCCCTATTCACCTCAGTCAAATGGGGTAGCCAAAAGAAAGAACCGTACTCTAACTGATTTGGTTAATGTCATGTTAGACACATCGGGTCTTTCCAAGGCATGGTGGGGGGAGAGATGATATTGACTACATGTCATGTCCGAAACCGAGTTCCCATGAAGAACAAAGAGATAACTCCATTCGAGGAATGGGAGAAGAAAAGGTTAAAACTCTCTTATCTACGAAGCTGGGGTTGTTTGGCAAAAGTCAATGTGCTAATTCCAAAGAAGCGCAAGCGTGGATCAAAAACTATGGATTGTGTTTTCCTGGGATATGCTTTTTATAGCATTAGTTATATATTCTTAGTTGTAAAATCTGAGGTATCTGACATGCATGTCAATACAATCATGGAGTCGAATGATGTGACTTTCTTTGAAGATATCTTTCCCATGAAGGATATGGCTACCTCATCAAATCAGGAGATGCCTAGTTCATCGAATCAAGAATTAGTTACAATTACTAAACCTACCATTTCGATGGAACACTTTGAAAATCCCGTGGAAGAGAACAATGAAGTTCCTACTAGGAGTAAGAGACAGAGGACTGCAAAGTCCTTTGGTTATGATTTTCTTGTGTATCTCATAGATGACACTCCCAGTTCTATTTTAGAGACATATGCATCTAAAGATGCTGACTACTGGAAGGAAGCGGTCCATAGTGAGACAGATTCCATTTTAGCCAATGAAACTTGGAAGATCACTGATCGTCCTTATGGGTGCAAACCTATAGGGTGCAAATGGGTATTCAAGAAGGAACTTAGGCCTGATGGTACTATCGAGAAGTACAAAGCATGGCTCGTGGCCAAGGGTTATACCCAAAAGGAAGGTGAAGAATTCTTTGATATACTTACCCACCTGTGGCTCAACTGACCACTATTCGAGTACTACTTTCACTATGCCTCACATGATCTTCTCGTTCATCGAATGGATGTTAAGACTACTTTCCTAAGTGGAGAGTTGGATGAGGAAATTTATATGGAACGACCAAATGGGTTTGTAGTAGATGGTCAGGAAGGAAAAGTGTGGCATGAGAAGTTTGAAAGAACTTTAACAGGTGCAGGTTTTGTTGTAAACGAAGATGATAAATATGTGTACTATCGCCATGGTGGGGGCGAGGGAGTTATCCTTTGCTTGTATATTGATGACATATTGGTTTTCGGAACAAATCTGAATGTTATTAAGGAGGTCAAGGATTTCCTATCTCGTTGTTTTGAGATGAAGGATTGAGGAGTGGCTGATGTTATCTGAACATCAAGTTGTCGAGAGACAATGATGGTGGGATTACATTGCTTCAATTTCACCATGTGGAAAAGATCTTGAGCCGTTTTGGCTATAGTGACTGAAAGCCCTCTCCAATGCCATATGATGCTAGCATGCTGCTTCGAAAGAATCGAAGAATTGATAGAGATCAATTGAAATATTCTCAGATTATTGGCTCATTTATGATTTAGCCAGTGCTACAAGACCTGACATCTCCTTTGGTGTTGGCAAACTAAGACGATTTGTTTCAAAACTGGGAGATGTTCATTGGAAAGCTATAGAGAGAGTTATGCGTTATTTGAAAGGCATTGTGAGTTATGGAATTCACTACACTGGGCCCCCAAAGGTGCTTGAAGGGTATAGTGACTCAAACTGGATCTCAGATGCTGATGAGATAAAGTCCACGAGCGGATATGTATTCACACATGGAGGTGGCGTTGTTTCTTGGAAGTCTTGCAAGCAGACCATCTTAACGAGGTCAATAATGGAAGTAGAACTCACAGCACTAAATACAAGTATAAAACTATGGTCAAAGCAGATTGGCTTCGACAGCTCTTAAATGACTTGTCGGTTCTTGTGAAACGTGTATCTGGTATCCTTATGAACTGTGACAATCAAACTGTGATCACGAAAGTGAGCAGTCCAAAGGATAACATGAAGTCATCAAGACATGTTCAGATAAGGTTAAAGTCTGTCAGGAAAATGAGAAACTCTGGAGTTATTGCATTGGATTATATCCAAACGTCTAAAAATCTGGCAGATCCTTTTAATAAGGGTCTATCACGTAATGTGATAGATAATGCATCGAAGGAGATGGGTATGAGACCCACAATATGAGTTGTTCACAGTGGTAACCTAGTCTTTGTGATCGCAGATCCCGTGAATTAGATGTGGAATACAAGCTGTTGGTCAACTGAGAGGAGAGTATCCTTACAATTTATAATACCGCTCCATGAAGATGCAATACTCTCCTAATCTGCATGGCAGGTTGATGTATATCTTAATGTGTTCTAAGTGGCTCATTTAAGCAGAGATGTTGTCCTGCAGAACATCTTTTGAAGAACACACCTATATGAGTCTGATTGTTACAAGTCGCAATATATGAGAGTAGGGTGCTCTCTAGTCAACTCATGAAAGGTCTCGGAGTATGACGCATAAGCTCCACCCGTGAGGAAGACCCACGGTTGCCTAGTATCGGTCAAGGCTTTGTGTGAAGCTAGATTCGTAGAAAACTTAAAGTTCAAGGCCTAGTCCACTATTCAAGTTGCTTACTAGTGTAGCATAGAGTTCTAGTTGAAAGTTCAACTTAACAGTCTCTACTACAGTACCGGTATATAAAACAGTGTTTTGAAACCAACGACAAATTTTGTGTACCTCTAGGATCTGGTGGGGGATTGCTGAAATTTTAGTCTATTTTGGGCCAGCCCAGCAATTAATTTCAGAAATTCCTAATCAATCCTAGAGGCCCACTCAGCCCATTCGTGCAAGGCAAGAGGTGGAACTAAAGTTTAGTCCCACATTGCAACTTTTGTAGGAGTTGGACCTCCTTATAAGGGAGGTTTGTTTCTCACATGTATGAGCATGAGAATAAGAGGGACATTCATGCGCGCTCCTCCTCCACCGCCCGCCTCGCCATGACGCACCGCGCTGCGGGTTGTGGGAATGAGCCGAGCCGATGTCTAGATTTTTGCCACGCACGATGGGTATACAAAAGGTCACTCGAGAGTTGGAAAGTTTTTGCTGCTGCTGCCTGTTCATTTCGTCTCCCTCCTTTGCTTCAGCTCCCGTCGCAGCCTATCCGCCTCCTTTTCCTGTGCCTATAAAAGAGAGGTCGCTCCTCTACATAGAGACACACCAGAAGATCATCTCCCTCTTGCCACCGAGTTCTAATCTTTGAGCTGCTGCTACGACCTTCCCCATCCCGGCTTGCGGCGTGCACCGCAGGTCGGGACAGTAGGCCTCTGAAAGCTCACCTCTTTGAGTCCTGTATGGGAGAAGGGTCATAAGGTTTTTGGGGAGCGCTCTGCGCGACTACTGGCCGGTTCATCACGGACGCTTCGGACACCAACGACCACTTCCCAAACGACGACTTCTTCCCCGACGTCGACAGCCTCTTCGACGACATGGCCGGTGAGGATGTCGACCCCAAGACCAATGCTTCTGCCCCTGTTCCGTACGTGTTCATGTCCTTCTTGTTAGAAATCATGCTGCAGTTTCTTCTTCTACTTTCTATTCTAGATATGTTCCATTCTAGTTCATATGCGCAGATGCTATTTGCCTTCTCTCTGTTAGATTACATGAATGTTTCATCTCTACAACATTAATCATGTTTTATCTAATATTTCTGTTAATAAAATCATTTGGTAAATTGCTCATATTTTCAACAGTTCCACTCCGAGAATGCCCTGTTTTCCCGGCAGATGCAAGTGTATGCCAGTAATTTAATCGACGACAGTTACAATAATGCCAGGCAGATAGTATGTCCTTGACTTTTACTTACCCCAACAGTTTTCATGATCCGGGTATATATATTTCTTCTGATTTCTATTCATATAGGAACTCACTCAAGATTCAATAGCATATCTCAAACACATAATGAATAAATATCAGTACTTCAACATTCATACACGTGTTCAGGAATATCAGTACTTCAACATTCATACACGAGTTCAGGAATATCAGTACTTCAACATTCATACATGCATACCAAGTTCCGGAATGAACCTTTTGATCCAACACCCCCCTTTGTTGCTTCTGAAGCTACAACATACTTAGCCTTTTGTTATAGAATCCGCCACAGTAACCTATTTGGAATAATTACAACTTGTTGCGCCACCATTTAGTGTATTACAGAAAACCTTAATTGAAATCGAAAATCATTTCGAGCACTGATGAAAATTGCATCGATGTAACTATTTTACAACGAGGCTGCATCAATGTAACTACTTATAACGATTTATTTGTTATCTTCGTATGTGAGAAACATGCCATTACTCCTGCATTAGTACTTAACGACATTTTCATTGTTGTCCTATGATTAACACCTTGATCACTTTGATAACTTACTCGCAACTTATTTGCTCATTAGTGTGGAATGTAAGGCCAGACAGCGCATATTGACAGAGACTGCCTTTAGAAAAGGCACTAGTTATATAAATTGTACCGTAAAATCAACTCACTCGGTTTGCACTTCATTACTATCTCTGCTGATATTGTTTTTTCAAAATGGACATAACGCCAAGCAAGCAGCACCGTATCACCCATCATCCATGTAGAGCCAGCCACGTCGGTCCAGATAAAATTCAAACGGTGTCATCAGCTCACTGTCAAAACCCCTCTCCTCTGAGTATTACATGTATGCACACACACACACACACACACACACACACACACACACACACACACACACACAGAGAGAGAGAGAGAGAGAGAGAGAGAGAGGGGGGGGGGGGGGGTGGAGAATATGATGACTCCACCACATAACATGGCACATGCCGTGACATGCATGGACCCTCCTCCTCCTCCTCAAAAGAAGCCTTTGCTGCGCAAGACGTCAAGCGGAAAAGGGAATCGAAGATGGCAATAGAGTATGCCTTTCCTGCGCGCATCACTCACTGCCTTGGGATTCGAGCCCGTACGTCGCCTCGCCCCATCAGTCGGATCAGATCCAAATCAAATCAAATCAAGAGACGCTGTGCTTAGTGTGCACCACAAGCAAAGGCATCACTCGTCACTGGTACGTGATAGAGCTCGTAGGAAGACGTTGGAGTTACTGCATCGGAGCAGGCGCTGCTGCACCATTGTCCGAGACTCCGAGTACTATACTGGAGAAGGGGGCTAGGAATTGAAGTCTACTAGAGTAGGCAAATCTGCTCCGCATTTGAACTTGTTTGAGAGGGGAGACGCATCCATCCATGATCCATCGCCATGCATGCAGCTTGCAGCCGTCCTTGACGCATCCTCCCAATTACGCTCTTGGAACGACATTTGGGCGTGTGGATTAGCTAGTCACTCACAGGGGATGGGTTGGGATTAGGTTTCTAGGGCAGTGTTTCCCCATGATGCGCGAAAGATTTCACCGCGCTTAACCCTTGTACTCTTGTGCTTTACAAGGGACGGACACCAGGCACCAGCCAAGACGACCTGAATGCCATCCCACCCCATAGCTTTGCACTGCTGCCCCGTTGGTTATTAGGGCATGGCCAACGCTCCACGCTGGACAGCTGCTCCGCCTGTCCACGTTGGAGAATCATCTGGCGTGGAGAATCGAGTTAAAAAGACTACTGCCTACAGACCCGAACGACCTCTTGCAGAGGAGGTAGGCGCTTCATCAATAAAGCAAAGAAACTGAGGAGAGAGAGATGATGGGCCAGAGAGGGTTGAGCTCATTTGAGGGAAAGAAAAGAACATGAAAAGCTGGTGAGTGGCCCCTGAGCGTTGCTGCTTCCGTTGGTTCCATGCTCCCATACATGGCTGCTCCACGCAACTTTATACGCATGCATACATGAGGCTACCATTTGGTACTGCCACCGTTGTACATGCCCTTATGGCATCATCGCATCATCTTGTACTTGTAGGACACATGCTTACGACAAACATTCCCAGATTCCTACTGCGCATAAGTAAATGGGGGGACTAAGCCATCGGGTTAAAGAAGTGCCGTGTGTCAGGCGTGCATTTGGTCAAGGTAGGCACATGCTTGCCTGACTACGGCATTGACATTTCTGCTGAAGCCTGGCCTTCTTTAGTGTCCCCCTTTTAGAACATCGCAATGCAATCTCCGTCAGCTCGAGGTGCTTAGTTCAAACTTCAAAGTGATAAAAGACACTTTTACCTACGTACTTTCTCGAGCCTGCGTGATGTCGTCCTGCCTGGGGCTGCGCTATATTGTCCGTAAAGCTGAAATGTACCAGATCGAATACCAGTCCGTTTGAAAAAGGAACTAATATAGCCCATAAAGCTACTAGCAGAATGGACTAGTACTAGATAACTAGATAGTGCTGTCTCACTTCTAACTTCGATCTAATCTAGGAGTAGTAGCTGTTTCTTCTTTGACTTGGTAGCTAATCTGGCTGCATGGTGGGTGTGTCATCATCTCATCTCAATTTTCCCGTTGAAAAAAGGCGTTCGCTTTTTCCAGCCATTGGCCGGCAAGCTGAAGGAATGGTCACCTCGGTAGTGGCCTCGACTGTTCGGGGTCCAGGTTTTGCTGCTGCTCCCACAAAAAGGCTCATGATCACAAGGAAAATGTCCGTCGTCGCACTCGCACCCGCACGCACATCGACACGCAAGACGCAACAGTCCCAAGCTCGTGCCCGATCGTGCACTGTCCGCGGCCGGAGACACCGTCGACATGGGCTCGTGCCGGCATGCGCACAGTGCGCTCTCCCTGCACGAAGCGGCCTTGTCACGAGTGCATATAGTTTCGTCTTGCACCCCTGTACGTGCGCGTGCTCGACCGGGGCGGGTGCTCGGAGTGGTCTCGTGACGGGCACGGAGAGTTATTGCCGGAGGCGGAAGCGGGGGAGCGATCAAGCCGCCGGCCGTTGTTTGCAGAACTGAGGAAGCTGCGCGCATGGCATGCAGGGTTCCTGGACGCGCGGTGTCTGGCCCGAGGCGTGCGTGAACAGGGCAAGTGTGGTTAATCGCTCCGCCGCTGCCCGCTCTCCGATCGAATTCTGGGATCCCGACGTATATGCTAGCTAGGGCTAGCTGCAGGCGCCAGGCAGGCAGGCAGCGACCGCGCCCGGCCCCCGATGGCCGCCTTCTGAGTGCGTGTCCCGGAAGCAGACGGCGCCACGCTGCCCCGGCAAGGCGTCGGCAGGGAGCGTGGCGCGTGCGCGGCGGTGGGTCTGCAAGGGCACGTAGGCGCCCCAGATGCCCAAGGGCCACGCGTGTGCACGTTGTCTGCAGGCGCGCGCTCAAGGACGCACGCTGGACGAACATGGGCATGTGGGCTGGCCTTGTAGTGGCTACTGACAGCGACGGCCCGACGGCAAAGCTCGCAGGCCCACTGTTATTACTTGTCGAACAAGCGCGCAACAGGCCCACTTATCCATATCGATCTGCCGCTCCCGTCGTTTTTCCTGAATCGCCTGTTCTTGATCTGTGAACAGGACGAGCACGACGATCCAACGAGAAACAAGTACCTAAAAATGAACCCTAAATCAATTAAAAAAAGTGAACCCTAGAAAAAGTAGTACTTCCTCCGGTCCGAATTACCCTCTATACAAGGGAGTAATTAAAATTGAAATCACACCTTTTTTTTGCATCAAGTAAAACCTTCCAAGCTTCATGAATAATAAATAGTGGTTTATTTGTGGAAGCTGAAGTCGTGTTGTTTTCGATGAACTCGAGAAACAAAAGTAAAGCCATGTTCAAAGGAACTTTAGTGAGTCAAGTTAAACACATATGTGGTTCGAGGAAACATGCTTGTAGACCAAAATGTTACAACCGTTCACCATGTTTCAAATCTTGGAGATGAGAGATTGCTTAGACCATATGAAAAATTTCAAACAGCTAGGGATGCTATCAATTATGTTATTGCATGCCCCCAAACACATGTATGTCTATTTCCATACAAGAGGTGTTGAGTATGCTCCAATGTCCATACTAAAGGTTTTTATTTATCAATAATCTTGGTAATTCCTAGGTCAAAATAAATAAATAGGCCAACCACTCCAAATGAAAATCCCATCGAAAACTGAAATGTTCACGTGATATTTAGATCGTTTGGTCATCTTGACAAAGATAATCTGAAAAAAACAAGGATGCACTAAGGATGTGTTTGGTTGGGTGCATGGAGGGTGCATGAGGGCAAAAGTTCCCAATCCGATTCATTTTTACTTGTTTGGTAGGGTGCATGTGCTCACTTGGGCTATGCCCATCGGATGCAAAAAAAAGCCCTCAGCCATGCCCATCTCATGCACCCTAGAGAGGGTGCATCGAGGCAGCCATGCTGGCCCCAACCCACCAGACCACGTCCAGATATGTTTATTTTTCAAAAAATGTTGATAATATCAAATTTTGTTTAAAATTTCAAAAGTATTCAGAATTTGTTTAAATTTTATATAGATTTTCAAAACTGTTCAGAATTCTAAAATTGTTTAAATTTTCAAAAAATGTTCGGAAGTTGAGATTTGTTTAAATTTTCAAAAAAAAAATCAGACTTACAAATATTTAGAATATCAAAATTTGTTTAAATTTTCAGAAAATGTTTACAATTTCAAAATTTGTTTAAATTTTCATAAAATGTTCAGAATTTTAAATTTTGTATAAATTTTCTAAAAAATAAAAAATGTTTCAATTTCCAAAAAGTTTAGACTTTCAAAATATGTTTAAATTTCCAAAAAAATGTTCATGATTTTATAATTTATTTAATTTTCCAAAAGATGTTTTGAATTTTAATATTTAAATTTTCAATAAAGTTCAGAAATAATTTTAAATTTTTTTCACCATTAAAAAAATATTCGAAATTTGAAATCGTTCAGCATGTCTAAACACATGCAGGCTGCCAAAAGTCTCAGCTCAACATGTCTCAACGCATACACCGCTGCCAAACAACAGGAAATGCATGGATTCAGCATGTCTACACTCAGCATGTAGCAGAGGAAAACAACTAGGCTAGGTCTATACATGCTATCAAACACACCCTGTGTTGCTTTTGAGGCAACGAGGAGTCAATTTAGCATCTATTCATTCACTGCCCAGTTGTCAACCTATTATGCGATCTATTCATATATCTTTTAATTGGCATCCACCCATGAGTAGTACGAACATAGTTGATGTCTTAGATCCGCGTGGGAATTTACACTTTACGTTGGGCCATTGAACACTCGTGATGGTTATATTTTTAACATAATGAAAACTTCAAAATGTTTGCAAATTATTTTCAAATCCATCAATTGGATCCCTATGTGGTCGTTAGTTTGCAAAGAGGAGCGGGCATCCACGGTCTGTGGGTGCAACTGATGGAAGACACCCTCTCTCGATTTGTTCAACTTATTTATTTAGCGGATTACTGTTAGGATTCGTGATGCATGAGGGCACTCACAATGCTTGGCTTTTACCATGCTATCATACGCAAAATGCTAATGTGACACTGTAACTAGAGAAGAAAGAAAGTGAACCTGCTTAGTGAAGATACGACCATTCATGGCATTTTATTTGTTCGTGTGTCCTTTTTTATTTCGTGTGTCACTAGTGTGACACTATAACAATGCTTCACTTTTTGACGGTGTGTCCTTTTTATTTCGCCCTGGACAACCATTGATAGCATTCTTTTGTTTTTTATCTTCAATGATGTACATTTGAATATTTAATGAAGTGCCATGTACATTAGTGGATGTGGAGGAGGCCAGAGGTATTCCCCCTCTTTTTTTAAAAAAAAAGGCCACAAAACATGAGTACTCCCTCTGTCCCTCTGTGCCATAATTATTGCCAAATTTGAACTAAAACCACGACAAGAATTATGGAACGGGGGGACTACATTATATCGCTTACAAGGTTCGTGAATAATAAATGTTTTATTTGTTGGAGTGATATGATAAAGATGAAGTCTTGTTGTTTTTGATGAACTGGAGAAACAAAAGTGATGTCTTGGTTAAAGAAACTCTAGTGAGTAAAGATAAAACATATGTGGTTCGAGGAAACATGCTTGTAGACCAACATGTTACAGTTTATGTTCGCCATATTTCAAAACTTGGAGCTGAGAGATTGGTTAGACCATATGAAATTTTCAAACAGTTAGGGATGCTATCGATTATGTTATTTCCTTGATCACATGTAAGTCTATTTCCATACAAGAGGTGTTGAGTATGTTCCTATGTCCATACTAAATGTTTATTATTTAGCAAAAGTCTTTGTGATTTTTAGGTCAATTTTTTTAACCCAACCACTCCAAAAGAAAGTCCTGTTGAAAATTCAAATTTCATGTGATATTTAGATCACAAGATCATCTTCACTATAGATAATCTGGAAAAAAATGAAATTGGCAAGGATGCACTAAGTGTTGCATTTATGGTAACAAGAAGTCAACTCAATATATATTCTTTCATTGTCCACTTGCCAAGCTATATTGTCGATACATTCGTATATCTATCAATCGGCCTCCATCCATGAGTAGTACGAACATGTTCGGAAACTAGTTAGTTGAAGTGCATACCAAGTTTTAGTCTTAAACCCACCTGGGAATTTACGCTTTACATTGAGCCACTCGGAACACTCATAATGTTTGTATTATTAAAGTAAATAAAGCTATAGTTTATTGCATGTTATATTCAAATCATCAATTGGATCCATATGTGGTCGTTCTTTTGCAAGGAGGAGGAGCGGGTGCCCATGATCGGTGGGTAAAACCGATATGAGACAATCTCTCAGGTTTGTTCAGGCGATTTCGATGGCGGCTAACTGGTAGGATTTGTGATGCATGAAGCTTAGTTCCTACATAATTTTTATTACCTTTGGGAAAACCATTGGTGGGCATTTTATTTGTTGAACCTTATTAAACTGGAATGATGAACTTTGGAAAAACCAATGAAAGGTTGTATCCATCAATCGATGCATAGGCCGATGGTGTCCCCCCTCTTACGAAAAACAGCCCCAAAACATTGGTACATTACATCTCTTGCAATTTCATCAAAAAATTATCTTGCAGTAGTCTAAAAGCTTATGTCCGTGTAATCTTTTCTCTGTTGACTTACATTTACTAGGTATGTGGGGACTTGGAAACATGTGCATTAGAGGAGACAATAGAAATTAGATGAGTTAGCCTTTAAATGAAAAATATTATGAATTATCTATAGTTTTTAGATTCATAAGAAAACTTAGTTTTAATTTGTCGGATCTTTTCTTCATAATTTGCATTTGTCGTGTTAATTTTAATTTTATTCAGTTGTGAACTCTACACACTTCCAATAGAGGTATTTGTTCCTACTAATCAGTCTATGTGATTTCTTATAGAGGATGCTAATTATGGTTATGGCCAATGACGATTGATGACATGGTGTGATGCCTTTATACAAATTTTGTGGATGAACCTGCACATGCATCTGCGACATGATTAAATATTTGAATTTGAAAGGATGAAATACAAATTTAAAATAAATCAAATTGTATTTAAAGTAAAATTGTCTTTTTGAATAGTTTGGATTGCTTACCACATGTGTCACATGGTGTATTTAAAGTAAAATGGTTGATAGCTATAAAGACCCTTGCATATTTACAGACAAACATAGCAGCTACATATATGATGTGTAAGTATCAAATCCAGAATGACAATAAGTCTACATAAGTATCTCTATGTTTATTGCAACGAAAATGAAACGTGTCTACATGAGTAGAGACCTGATACGCGTACGTCTAATAGGATGTCCTTAGAAGTATAGATATGGATTTTGAGCATCCAAATATAATGTATCAAGCAATGTGTAGACACCTAGCAAGCGTGTCTGCATGTTTTGAGATGGTTTGTGGACAGACACTTTACAAAATCGATTTTGTAGATGCCTAGAGTTGAAATAATACATCATTGTCTATAAAATTGGATGTCTCTAGAGTCGGGTTTTGTTGTGATGGACCCGATAAACTTGACTTATTGGAGCTCGAAATTGATGCATGGGTACATTTTTTACGGTCAATCCTTGGTAGCCCTCTGTCACACATCTTCATGGAACTCATCGTAAATTTACCATGTCTTTGTTGATGCTCGTCCCTTTCGGGAATTTTGGAATGAACACAATGCTAGTGTTTGTAAGCATGTATCTTCCTTGCGTAGTGTAATTCTTATCAATGTTAAGATTGAGGTGGTTCTATGGGATGTGCGGGGTTAAGAGCATCTACAACCGGGTTGAGCTAATATGAGCCCTTATATGTTTGTGGACGCGTCCGTGGACAAGAGCCTGACCACCCTTTATATGTCCTTCCATGCAACCCCATCCTTCACTTTTAAAATCTCAAATCCATGCAATGACATGCACATCGATCATTTGACGATACAAATACACGTGACAATGAATAAATGACATAAATTGAATTTATTCATATAGAAAAATTCATAATTTGAACATAAAACTTATTCGGAGTGCAAAATTCAAATGTCAAATTCGATAATTTCCAGTGTGGATCCACATGTGCTCCACAGGATCATTCAATAGTTCCACATGCACTTGTTGATCTCGAAGTTGTCTATGCATCTCTAGAAAGTTCACAACATGATTTGCATCTTGTTCTGGGAGGTGGACATGTACTCGGGGTTTCTCAAAATCACGTGTGCAAGCTTCCCCTTCACCCCCATCCCCCACAATCATGTTGTGCAAGATTACACAATATGTTATCAATTACCATAGTGTCTCCGGATCCCACATCATTGTATGTGCTTCAATTGCCACAATGTCTCTAGAAACCTATTGTTCCTCCAATTGCTAATAACTTTTCAATGTACTCCGGCCTAAACACATGTACCATGGTGCAGACGAATTTCATCGTGGCATGAATACATGTGCTCTCCCCCATCAAGGCAATCTCATCAATGAATTTATCATATGCAACCATCTTTAGAGTAGCCGTGCATTTCTGTCTATAAGAATCCTTCCTTAGCTTGAAGGAAGAATCAGTGGCGGTGCCAGGATGAAAAGCTTGTGATGTCAAGCTTTTCCGTTGAATTTATTTGAAGACTATTAAACAAGAACAGAAAATACCATATTATTGAGGACATATTTATGGTAGCAGCCTTGTCCCCCTTTTCTCATGCATATTTTGATCTGTACGCATGATGGCATGGTACTGGAGTGGAATACACGAATTAATGAGACAATGATACAAAAAAAAATGTCGCCTATTCAGTTCCGTGGATCAGACTTGATATATTTGATCATGAAGAATGCAATTCTTATTTCTAAATAAAAACAATATCTTTTTTTTCGAAAAGGGGGGCCTCCCCGGCCTCTGCATCAGAATGATGCATACGGCCATCTTATTAAGCAAAAAACAAAAAGTGCCAACAAGGTTCCACAGTGTCCAACTAAAAAAAAGAAAAAGAAAAATACAGCTCACTCAGAGCGATGGATGGCTAGGTACAAACTAGCCCGAATCAGATGCCACAACCGGCTGGCTACCACTAGATAGGGAAACTAATTGCCTATCCTATTACATGACCGCCATCCAAACCGGTTGAAGATATCCCGAGCTACCATCTCCCAACGGATAGAACCAGTAACCAAATGCTCCCTGACCTCCATCGGAGTGAGTAGCGACCACGAACGGTTCAAAGCCGTAGCACGGAAAATAACCTGCAAAAAATGAATCCGTGATATTCTGTTAAAAACAAAATCATTTCTGCAATTCCAGATAGTCCATAACAAAACGCAAACTCCAACCCGAATATGCCTTGCTAATTCGGGATTAACCCCATGAAGCCATGTCCCAAATAAAGCATTGACCAAAGTCGGTGGAGTGATATTAAAAGCAATATGGACCGTCCACCAAAGAACTTTGGCCAACGGGCAATCAAAGAATAAATGCTCAATCGTCTCATCCCGACACAGAAACTACACCTAGTAGGTCATGTCCAATTGCGTTTAATCAAGTTGTCCTTTGTTAAAATTACTTGTTTATGGACGAACCACATAAACACTTTAATTTTTAAAGGCACTTTGACAGCCCAAACATACTTGGACGTTGGAATAACAGTCGAATTAATAACATCAATATACATAGATTTAACTGTAAATATTCCAGAACTAGTCAACTTCTAACGCAATAGATCGGGTTGATGAGAAAGTTGCACCTCCATCAGTCTCCTAACGAGATGGAGCCATTCCTCCCAACAATTGCCCGCTAGCGACCGCCGAAACTGAATATTAAGGGGGATTAATTGGAATACCGTTGCAACGAACACATCACGTCATTGAGCAATCCGATATAACGACGGATATTGAATGGCTAAAGGTGATTCACCAAGCCAAGTATCCTCCCAGAAACGTGTACTCGTTCCATTTTCAATAACAAATCTTGTCCTATTGAACAAAGATTGCTTGACTTTCATTAGTCCTTTCCAGAAAGGCGAATCAGTCGGCCTGACTGCGACCTGGGACAATGTTTTAGTTTGGAGGTACTTGTTGCAAAGGATCTGCGCCCACATGGCCTCAGTCCCGGAAGACAACTTCCACAACCACTTACTAAGAAGACATCTGTTTTTAACTTCAAGATTTTCAATACCAAGACCCCCTTGGTCTTTCGGTCTACAGATGATGTCCCATTTAGCAAGCCGATATTTTCTTTTAAGCTCATCACCCTGCCAAAAGAAGCGCGACCGATAGAAGTCCAGTCGTTTCCTAACACCAACTGGGACCTCAAAAAAAGATAAGAGAAACATAGGCATACTCGTGAGCACCGAATTAATCAATATCAAACGGTCTCCGTATGACATGAGCTTACCCTTCCAACAGCTCAGTTTTTTCTCGAATCGATCCTCGATGCACTTCCATTCTCTGTTTGTTAGTCTATGATGATGAATCGGAATACCAAGGTAGGAGAAGGGTAAACTCCCCAACTCGCACCCAAACAATTGCCTATAAGACTCCTGGTCGTCTTTGGCTCTACCAAAGCAGAACAGTTCGCTCTTATGGAAGTTGATCTTTAACCCGGTCAATTGTTCAAACAGGCATAATACCAGCTTCATATTTCTCGCCTTGGCCAAATCATGCTCCATAAAAATGATTGTATCATCGGCGTACTGAAGGATGGAAACACCTCCCTCAACAAGATGAGGTACCAACCCACCCACTTGACCATTCTCCTTAGCCCTTCCTATCAAAATTGCTAACATATCCACTACAATGTTAAACAGGATAGGGGACATCGGATCTCCTTGTCTTAGGCCTTTATGTGTCTGGAAATAATGACCTATGTCGTCATTCACTTTAATTCCCACACTCCCTTTTTGCGTAAACGATTCGACCTGTCGGCGCCAGGCTTCATCAAAACCTTTCATACGCAATGCCTGTTGGAGGAATGGCCACTTAACCTTATCATACGCTTTTTCGAAATCCACCTTAAAAATTACACCATCTAATTTTTTGGAATGGATTTCATGGAGCGTTTCATGAAGAACAACCACCCCTTCAAGGATGTTCCTGTCCGGCATGAAAGCAGTTTGGGATTGCTGCACCACAGACTGCGCGATCTGTGTGAGCCTATTAGTCCCGACCTTGGTGAAGATTTTGAAACTAACATTGAGGAGGCAGATCGGCCTGAACTGCTCAATCCTCACAGCATCCGTTTTCTTCGGAAGCAAAGTGATAGTTCCAAAATTCAAGTGAAATAATTGAAGCTGTCCAGCAAATAAATCATGAAACATAGGTAATAAATCCCCCTTAATAATGTGCCAGCACCTTTTATAGAACTCGGCGGGGAACCCATCCGGACCGGGAGCCTTATTATTTTTCATTTGTGCAATAGCATCGAACACCTCCTTTTCTGAGAACGGGGCAACCAGGACATCATTATCAGCAGCTGTCAATTGAGGCACGTCCTCAACTCTGGACTCATCGAGGGACACATAATTGTCCTCCGGTGGTCCAAATAACTGCCGATAGTATTCGGTAATGTAAGTTTTGAGATTATCCTGACCTAAAATGGTGCCCTCATCCTGCTCCAGCTGAAAGATCCGCTTCTTTCTGTGCTTACCATTAGCAATGAGGTGAAAAAATTGAGTATTCGCGTCCTCTTGGACCACTTTGCGGACCTTGGCACGCAAAGCCCACTTCAATTCTTCTTCGCGGAGAAGTTCTTTCAGCCTCTTCTCCGCCTCATTCTTAATTTGGAGCTCGACGGGCATCAACACCGCTGATTCGGCTTTTACATCCAAGGCCTGTACAAGAGAGAGGATCCTATCCTTCTCAATCTTATATACCCCACTGAGGTGCTTAGGCCACCCTCGTAAGAAACTTCTTAAATGCCTAATTTTATTCTGCCAGCGCTCGACCGCCGTCCTTCCTCCAACATCCTTGGCCCACTCCCTGGCTATGATGTCTAAGAACCCCTCGCGTTCGAACCAGGCCATCTCAAAAGAGAAGGTGTTTTTGTTTCCCACATGGTTCGGCTCCCCTGAGTCAATGAACAATGGTGTGTGATCGGAGATTCCCCGCGTGAGAGCTTGTACCGTAACAAGAGGGAACTTCTGTTCCTACTCCACACTGGCGAGAACCCGATCAGGCTTTTCATATGTCGGGTTCGGCATAGCATTAGCCCAGGTAAATTTTCTACCAGAAAGCTCTATCTCCCTTAGATCTAAGCTTTCAATAATAGTATTAAACATAAACGACCATCGGCCGTCAAAATTGTCATTATTTTTCTCCTCTCTCCTTCTAATGATATTGAAATCACCCCCGACCAAAATTGGGAGTTGTTCGGACCCACAAATCCGAACAAGATCCGCCAGAAACTCCGGTTTAAGTTCGGGTTGAGCGGCCCCATAGACCGCTACCAAAGCCCAGTTGAACCCATCAACTTTAGACCTAACTCGAAACTTTACCGCGAAGTCACCCATTACTACACTCCGGACTTCAAGGGAGTCGCATCTCACCCCCAGTAAGATACCTCCCGATCTACCTCGTGGCGGGAGGCAATGCCAATCGAAATCAAGACCACCCACTAGAGAGGAAAGAAACTGCGGCGCCAAATTGTCTCGACCGGTTTTTGATAGAGCAATGAAATCTAACCGATGTTCCAGAGAAGCTTCAGCAAGAAACCTTCTTTTAGCCAAGTCCTTCAGACCTATGCTATTCCAAAAGATTCCTTTCATAGTTCATCATGGAATTTTTTAGCAGTCCGAATCCTAGCACTCCTACGAACTACAGAATCGGGATAAATTTTTCGCTTCCACTTACGCTTTGGCTTAGTGGGCTCCGTCACCCGGTCCTCATAACCAGATTGAGTGGAACCGTCATCTACATCATCTAGGGGCGCATCATCGCCCTCAGACTCCTGATTAGACGGTGCTAGATCCGCACATAGATTATTAAGCACTCTAACCCCTAATGCATTAATTTCCTCATCATTAATGGGTTTGACCGCAGCAAGATTACGAATAGTCTCTAAGACCCGCTCCGCCTCTAAATCTAACATATCATTCACCAAATTGGAAATTTTCTTATCAGTAGCGCCTAGTGAAACTCCCAATTGGTTTGCATTATGAATAAGCTCCACAGGAGCAAAATGCAATAAATAATTAGATATGTTAACGGACATACCAGAAGTGGTCGCCGCATCGTGAAGCTTGGCCGCCCTCATAGCGCACCGCTGCTGCATATCGTCCACCTCCGGAAGGTCCAGAACGCGAGCACTCATCCGTCTCCCCGTCGAGGCCGGATCTGGGATACCGCCAAAAACAACAATCTCCTCCCGAGAAGGAGGAAGCCGCGGGCTCCCAATGCCTGCGGATAAGTGCCCGGCGGGTAGGACAAGAGGCGGAACAACTGGGGCCACCTGCCCACTCCCTCCTCCTGCCCCGCCCACCGGCTCAGGGCGTATCGACGAAGGTGCTGTCGGTGTGGTCCTCCTGACCGCAGGCGAGGAAGGGGTATCTAGGGCCACCTGCCCGAGCCCCTCCGCTCCCAGCGTCGCGGGAGATGCGGTCGCCCCAACCAGGGCGTGGGGAGGAAGAACTGAAGCCACCTGCCTCGGGCTCCCAGTCGTAGCGCTGGCGGGCCCCGACGTGGCCGGCGACACCGGCGTCGGTATAGGGAGGGAAGAGGCCAAGGCCACCTGCCCGGACCCCCTCCCCCCAAGGTCCCTCTCGATCATAAAGGACGAAGCCATAGCCACCTCCGCCGGCGCAGCAAGGGAAATATGAGCGACCTCCGTCTTGACATCCCGAACTGCAGTCCCCGCAAAGTCCAAAGAAGGAAGCGTGTGCTCAAACGCATCATCAGTCTCCACCCTATCACTCCACAGCTTGGGCGGCGCAGAAGCAGGCGCAAAGGACCCAAAACGTAGAGTCGTCGTGGGCACCGACGGTATCGGCTCAACTCCGGTCCCCTCCCCAGGCAACTGAGCAACTGGGCGAGACCCAGGCGACCCCTCTCCAGCAGACTCGTCTGGCGCCCCCTTGGCTCCAGCACCACCATCACTCTCGTGCATATCAACATCATCCCCAGTCACCTCTTCAGCAAACATCTCAACGTCCTCAAACTCTATGTCGAGCGGGAAAACCTCTCCCCTATATGTCCAGTGAACTACATCAGGCACAAAATCAACATTCAGAACACTCACCAACATCCGAGCCACTCCATGAGCCCGAGTGAAAGCCATATCCACTCTTTCCGTCTTTCCCACCATGATACCCATACTGGCTACCACTCGAGCGTCCTGCAAAGGCTTAGATGGAGCCCCAGAAAATCGCAACCAGATCTGCGTGAGCGGCTTGCCTTTAGGCTCCACCTTCGCCCACTCGTGAAACTCCAAAATACACGTAGTACCAGGAACTCTACACAAGCCAAAACTCAGCAATTTCTGTAAATCCTCCACAGAAGGGAAATCCACCTTAAAGACATTAGCTTCGAGGCTGACTAGCTCCCACTGAAAGTCCCCCGGTGCCAACTCCTGAAGCCTCCGGATAATCTGAGCTTCAGTCACCTCTCCCTGAGTTGCTTTCACAATTCTGGTAGTCAGGCGCTGTGTCTCCTCGGGAATCTCCCTCGCGGCCGGGGACTCGAAAAACAATAACTCCGCACAGTATAGCCCATACATGGTCAAGGATGGAGCCTGGTCACGCACTAACGGGCAATCACCCGAATCATGTGCAAGCTTGCCGCACGAGTCACACAGCTCGGCGACGCACTCAGCAATAAAATGGCCCTTCTCACCACACCGGTAACATAGCATCCTGTCCTTCTTGCGCGCCCACTTGGCCGCCCTCTTGGAATCAGACCTGTCTGATGCTTCACCCACAACCTTCCACGACCCCCACCCCGACCACCCCGATGTCCACGGAAACCACCTCTCTGGCGGTGATCCGGACCGGATGCCCCCTCGACGAAGCCACCGGAAGGTCCAAGGAATGGTCTCTCAGCAGACCCGTCACTCTGCCAAGTATAGCCTCGGCCTCCACCGGTAGACGAGGAACCGCGGTGCTGTCCGTCACCATACGCATCAACACCATCATCACCCCACTGACCACGGGGCGACTCAAAAGACTCTCGAACCGGCTGTGAAGATCCCGACCGATACTGAGCCGGCCTCGCGGCTTAGTGGGGCGGCGGAGCAGCCCGGGACGGAGCAGCATCCGGGACCGGCACCACAGGTCTAGGGCCAGACCCGCCGCCACGACCCATGGCAGTGGCCATCGGAGGCGACGGCCCCGGAGGCCGCGGCCCTGTTGAGCCCCCTCTTCCCGCTGGAAGCGTCGGCAGCCTGGCAGGCGATGGCCCCGTAGATCGGGCACCCGCGAGTCCTCCAGTTCCCGTAGGTAGCACCGGCGGCCTAGCCGCCGCAGGCACGGGCGGTCGTGATCCGTGGCTGCCACCAACCCGTCCCGCGGGGGCGGGAGCGCCCCGCCCGGCACCGGCTGCGCCAAGCCCCACGCCGGGGGCCCCTCGACCAGCACTCCCAGGCGGCGTCGGCGGCATGACTGCCCCGGCCCTACCCGCAGCCGCTTGCGGTTTCGCTGCGGGTTTCGCCGCAGGCGGCCCACTCGCTCCTCGACCGGCCATCGCCCGCAGAGGAGGAATCCGGCGAGCACGGCCAGGACCGCACGGAGGAAGAAAAGAAGTCCCGCGCCGATGAACCCTAGGAGAAGATGCAGCCTCGCATGCGTATGAGGAAATCACGTCCGTGCATGCTGCGATAGAAGCAATGCATGTGGCGCTCGGTTGCTCGTGGCTCGTCGGACGACCAGAGGTGGTGTGCCACACGTACGTCTCACAGCCAGATCAGAGATGACCAGCGCCGAGCGAGGCGAAGGACGGGAAGACACTGGAAAAAGTCCAAAACAAACTTTGAATTTGTAGGCAAAAGCTAAATCAAACCCTAGATTCTCAATCCCTGAAATCAGCACACCGAACTCTATAATCCCGGTCTATTTTAAACCTTGAGAGGACTCGGTTGGTATTTGCTGAATTGGGCCGGCCCAGTAGCGTAGTCGCTCGTGCACGCGCACTAGTTTTTCTTTTTCTTTTTATTTTTTTTATTTTTACACATGTCTATTTTTTCTCAGTACCCAGTGTACATTTTGAACGCAGACATTAAATATTTTTTGAAAAACATTTGATATTTTCAAATACGTTATGGACATTTTGAAATTAAATCTTTTCAAAACTTTTCTGAATACATGGTAATATTTTCTGAAATACATGTTTTACATTTTCTTAATGACAATACACATTTTACAAAACTCCACGAACACTCTTTTACACGGTCATTCGAGAGCATGTAGTAGTTGAAGAACTTTTCTTTTTGTTGACAAAAGTAGTTGGAGTACTTGATCAACTGATCTGGTTTGTTCAGTTAAAGTGATTTCGGACTTCTATATGGCCCAACAGTGGCTCAACCAGTTGTTACCCAAACATATAGATGATTGATGGGTCTGTTTCATCTACTATCTACTACCATTATAAAAGGAAGAGAGGACGAAGAACCAAACAATCTCATCCATCGGTACAGCTCGATCCAATGGTCCATATGGCTCTAATGTTTAGCGCTAAACCACGTTTACTGGCCTTAGCAGTCCACACCATCCCGCCGCTAATTAATTTATCCTTTCCAAAATAATAACTGCTCGCATCACACGATCGCACGACTTCCTCACGCGCCCCCAGTGCGACATGCGTAGCACGGGGGATCTATCTGCCCTCCTCGCTCGCCGCCGACACTGCCGGAGGCGGAGGCGCTGCTGCCCCACATGATCTGTCGCCGAGGCCACCACTAGAGGACCACTACCACTGATCCTCAAGCTCGCCGAGTCGTCCCCAACACGCCCCATGGTCGCCAATCGTCAAGCCGCCCACCCGCACGCTCGCACGCCCCTTCTGGCCAACTGCTCGCCCCGCCGCCGCCCCTTCATGCCTTGCCGCTCGCCTCGCCTCTGATGGCCGCCGAAGCCAGTGGAAGCCGCACACCGCCGCACCTGGTGACCTGGGGTTTAGATGAATGTAGCCGCTAGAGGAGCCGCCGCCCCTGAGGCCTGCCGACCAGGGGTTGCGCCGGCCGCCCGCCGATTTTCCGCTCGCCATGGGCCCCGCACGCCCCGGCCTGGGACTGCCGACGATGGTGCCTTACGCCCTGGGGTTACTGGCTACTGCCGACGCCTTACGCCGTGCTGTTGCTGGCAGCTTCTGACGCCATCTGAATCTTTTCCGGTGAGCCACCTTGTTCTCTCTTCTCTCTCCAATTTGTACAAGATTCAGTACCTCCGCTGCATCTACACGACCGTCGTCTTCTAACGCGCATTAGGCTATCACCAGCAAGAATCCGAGCCGCCACCATTGTGCAGAAGCTCCCTGCTGTAGTGAGATTGAAACTTCAGAATCATTACACTTGTAGCTATATCCTGTCCCCTTTTTCTGTTGGGCTTCATATATTCATTGGTTGATATGATTTTTAGGTCAGGATAATTTGCGATGATTTTGCATAATCTGTCCAGGGAGCTTTTCAAGACCAAATGCTTCCTCAATCAAGCTGTTTGGCAACAACAATGCCAAGGTTCAGTTCGGCAAGGAAGCCCAACAACTTTTCACAATGACCACTATGACAAGTATTCTGGTCAGTGGTTGTTGCTCTCTTGTGGTCGGATGTATTATGGATGTCTCTTGTGCCACTGACAGATTGGTTTGGTGCTTGGTGTGATTTTCAGGCTTGGTAAAACAAGAAGATTCTGATGGTGCAGACAGATGTTAATAAGGAGGTTATCTGGTCCTCTCGACTACCAGTGAGGCTAAAAAGTGTAGATATATGCCTAAGTGTGTGATATCATGGCACTCACACGCTTCACTCCATCTAATACATCAAACAAAGTGCGGGTATTGCCTCTCTTTGATTTCTATCATCATGAATGGATATGTGCATATCCTCATAACTTATTGTCTGTGTTGCTTGAATAAGAATTGTTTTATTTGTTCATGTGTTTTTAATGTTAACCAGTGTTATGGTCCCTAAAAAAGAACCACCGATGGTAATTTGTAGTTTTCTATGTGGAAACCCGGGTGATGGATAGTCTTATCAGGGTTGTGTGCCATTCAAAAGGGAGAGGAAAGTAGCTTAGTCCAAGATTTTTATGCCACTGAGATCTGGCATTACTTTTTTGTTTTACCGTGTTCTGTTATGAACTCACTCAGAAAGTAGTACAAATAAAAAAATGGCTTCATGGATTCTTCTTCTGACTGCCTTTCCTCAAAGGAAAGGTCAATTAGTTTTACTTTTTTTCCTTAGTTGACATTTTAATATTTTTGTGTGTACTAATGAAAGGTTGCATTTATTTTCCTTTATTTGGTGATGGTAAGAACATATGCTGGTTGCTATATCTTGTTTTGGCAACGTTAATAGCAATTACCTTGGTTTTAACAAAGTGCATATATAGTCTGATTCATCGTAGCCTTGCAGGCAAAACATGCGGTGATAAAAATCTAGACAACTATTTTCACTATAAATTTAGAGTAATACTAGATAGTCAAACATGGCTTCAGATTCTTTTGTTGTTTCATATGTTAGTTTTCTTCTTCACATGGACAAGGGGGATAAGTTTGGTGTGCGTTATATATTTCTCGATGTAATATCTCAACACTTCCTTTTTTATAGTCCTTAGTTGCTAGCGTATAGGTCAATTGTAGAGGTAGCACTTTGTGTTCTCTGGGCTAAGCTTAGTTGGGTGTCAGGCCAAGCACCAAGCAGTTGGCTGCAGCCTGACACTCTAAGAATCTGAGGTAGTGTTTTTTTTTTATGTAGCGATGCATGGGACTTTAGCTATCTTCGAAGCGAATAATAATTGATTAATGTATTTCAAAGAAAGAAAGGAGTGCAATACAACCAGAATGGCCAATGTTGAAGATCTCAAGTTTTTTTTCAGAGTGAAGAGTACTCCATATAAATTCGATTGCAGAAGAAACAGTAAGTTTTAACTACTTGCTTTTTGACTTCTTGTAGGAGGGTGAGAAGATTAGTCCTCAATTAGTTTCTTCCTTGTTTTAATTTGGCTTAACCTCTAATGCACGTGAATTGTGAGGTATTTGTTGTACGGGCATGATGAGGTTCTAAAGCTTTGTACCAAATTCCAGGTTTGTGTATTAATGAAATTTGTGTAAAATTAACAGTTATCTTCTCTGATTTTAGAAGGGCGGAGTTCAGGTTTGTGTAGTAATGATAGTCAAGTCATTCCACCTCCTCTACCGACAATTGGTATTTCATCCTTGAAGGTGTTCCTTTAGAAGGGCAGAGTTCTAGAAACACCGGATCCTCGATGAAGAGTCAAGTTCAGTTTGCAACTTTTCTTTCATTTAGTGATATATTGAGCCTTACATTTGCATCACAGGTGAGATATTGAACCCTACGTACAGTTTAGTTTAGATGACTGATGTTAATATTTTGATACATTGTTTAAGTAAGGATTATCATGAATGCTAACTGATGGAATCTATGCATCCAAGATGGCATAAGATCAGACTTCACTGTATATAAATGATTGTTGTTTGCAGAGGGTGATCATCATGCCACTAAGGATAGTGTCGCCGTCGGTGCCGAGGCTTATTGTCGACCGCCCGGATCTAGGGGCGCCGCTCAGGCCAGGCGTCCGCACCATGATGCTGCCATCTTCCTACGAGTCATTGCTAGCTGGAGTTGATCGGTAACTGGTTGATTTGGCCATTAATCGCTTACCCTGATCTCTCCGTTTCATATAGGTTAGCTTGGCTAGCGTCCGTCTTGATTATTTTCCTGATGCCGTACATGGTTTTGGGGGTCTTCTCTGCATATATTCGCAAGACAAATAGGCCTACTATAGCATAGTCAAAATTGGTAGCACTATCTAGAAAAGTTGTGATACTTTTGGTGAAGTTCTCAAGTTGTGCATTGTGGTAGTGTCCCTGCTTCATCTATAACAACATCTGCACCTCACTGCCAAGTTGCTGGTGAGCCTCATCCACGCTAAAGATGAGGGCGTCAATTGGGCCTTCTCAGTTTGTTCAAATTGCAAGTTTGACTGATTCCCCCTCTAATTCAGGTAGTGAGCCCCTTCGATTAATTCCTTGCTATAACTCTGTAGTGACGGTATCGAGTTTCAAGGATTTTGGGTCCAACTCTGTATGAATACTGTTTCTTTGCCGCAATTTGGTCGATCCAATCTAAAAAACGAGAACAGAGAGGCAAGCACCCCTCGGCATATTTTTATAGGACATACCCAGATTTTTATATTATAAACAGATGGACACACTGTTTGAAGTGGTCTTGCAGTAGATAGTGTTAAGATGTGCTGTATGGGATGATATAAACCAAATAGCAAAAGCATTGCTGTTGCCTATGCTACTAAAACAATATGGATACAACATTAGCTAAAAGGCTATTTTTATATTTATTCATCTTCAAATCATTCATTTTTCTTTAACTTTTTATTTGCTTCCTCATTGCGTTCTTGGTTCTCAGGTAACATAATTGATATGTTTTAGCATTCAAGGTGTATGTTCACACGAAACTGTTTTTACATGTCACAATGTTTGTGAATGGAGCAACAACACATTTTTTACATTTTATGGGCATATGCCAAGATCTCTTATGCTCCTAAAAAGTATCTGATCTTGATATACATGTCCTTGGCACTTTCAAAAGTATGTAGACCATCTCTCGGTACATGTAGAAATACCAATTTCAGAAATATGTAAAGGGACCTTCTCTTGGTCCATGTAAATAGCACTTTCAGATATTGTAAATGTGCAAATATACTTTAAAGCACCTCAATACGATTATATGTTCCGTGTGTTGCCAAATTTTCATTAACACCTTCTCCTGCTCAATTAAAGCCATGCACAAAAGATTTGAGTACAGACAAAGTATTTTCATGCATCAAATTACCTTAGTGAAGAGAATACGTGTAAAATGTAGGGATTCTTTTCCTGGAACTTTAGTCACAATGATATCATTTTAATGAGGTTTCTAATTCACCATACTGCTAAGTTGGGATCTCAAGTTTTCTGATAGCTTCGCGATTGTACATATGTTTATATTCTTGTCTCAAAATTTAGCCATTTTTCTTCTGATGGTGTCTAAAGCTTTTCTTGTTGCTCTATGTTTCAAGCTTCCGATTCCACAGAATGAGAAGGGACAAGAAGGCTGCACTTAAGCTCTATGATGTTTTGAACATCTAACCAATGTTGACAAAAAGAGCATCTTTGGTATGCCTTTCTTGCACAGGTCCAAGGTTGGATAATCACAACATTAATGAAATTCCTAAGATTACGTGTGTTACACGTGCAAGCTTACTAGTAAGAAAAAAAGGATGATATATGCGTCTGTTTCACAAGAAAAAAAGGATGATGGATGGGTCTGTTTCACAAGAGAAAAAGGATGATAGATGGGTCCGTGTAGACGTGTAGTCAAATTCCGAATTTTGTTCGTTAACCAGTGTGATATGCGTACCCGGGGTTCGACGACCTACGAAAATCCCGTGTTGGCAACTGACAGCACAGGCATAACGTCGCTTCACCATTGGGAAGAATCATATGCCTCCACATCATTAACTATGCAGAAAAACAAAAGTTTGCGCATCTAGAAGCGACACCGAAAAACCCCGTCATGGTATGTTGGCTGGGTTTGAAGTTCTTGTAGATACTTTGTGCTCCACTAATGAAGTTTAGAACATGCTCCATTTCTTCCTGGATATTCATCATGAACATCATGTCAGCATCTTCGTGCCTGAATCCAATGAATCAACACAAACTACTTGTATGTGAATTCATCAAGCTCCCTATTCTCAAATTCATCATCCGGTGAATGCACTGTTTGCCAACGAATGAGCAAAACTATCTAAACAGATTGATCCGACATTTTGTCCAACACATAGAGGGTGGGTGTATGTAACGACTGCACCTCGAAGACGATGCGCTGCCAACGGTAGGCGCCATCCAGTGCTGCCATCTGATGGCAGTCGCCAGCGCCACCACGGGCCGCCTCTCGCATTCTGTCTTGAGTGTGCGAGAGATTGGCATCTTCCCGCGAGCGCGAGGAGCAAACCGGACGCAACGCCAACCGAGGCGTCTTAAATGCGAGCGACCCCCAATGCCCGGGTACGTTCCTCTCGTCGGGGCGTCGGGCGCCGTGCCTTCACGGCCCACCACGCCGGAGGCGACACGCCCATACATCCATCCATCCCAGTGTTTCCAGTGGCCCTAGCTGCATACGGCTTGGCTCTGCATGCTTCCGTCAGCTGCCTCCAGCGGCATGCAGCGGCGCTCTGTGAGAGCATTCCGTATTGGGCATCAGCGGCTTAAATGCGTTTTGGCCGCCGGCGACCAGACGGCCTGCGCCGGGAGCAGGCCGGCCGGCGCTAGCTCGTCGTCTGCATGCGCTGCGCGCAGTGCGCTCAGACGCCCACCGCCTTGTGCTCGGCGCCTATGTCTCTGCACCGGTTTCTGTCGGCTTGTTTCCTGGCTATAGCCTACTGTTAATCGTGAATTCGTCGTGGCGGACCTGGCTATCTCTGCTTTGCGTCGCCGTGAAGGTGGCCGTTGATACAATCCCAATGGTGCGCAATAACTAAAGAGGAAACTCCACAATACAGTTCTGAACTAACAACATAGTTTAACCCAAATGATAAGTATGGCATAAAACACTCCAGCACTAACGATTTTTACAACTAAAGTTGTCATAAAAAAGAATAAACAAACCCCAAAAAACTGAAACTTGTCATGTGAAAAAAGTTGTCTTACAGCTAAAGTTGCCATCCTCGTGTCACTAAAAGCATCTTCAGCCGTTGGCCCCCCAGGGAGCGCCTAAAATCGCCCCCTGGGGGTGAGCCGGCGCAAAAACTCGGTCTGGGGCCGAGTTGGTCCCCAGCCGTCGGTCCCAGGACCGTCCCAAGGCGCGTTCAAAAAAATTTAAATATATAGCAAAGTTCAAAATTCGGCGAAGTTCGGCATATATTATATTTTAAAAGCGGGTTTCTATTACATATATAATTAAAAAAAGAACTGGCTAAAAGCAGAGTAGTCGCCGTCGTCGCCGCCGCCGCCGTCGTCGTCCGGCTTCTTCTCCTTGACGCGGCCGTCCCTGGTGGACCCCTGACCGGCGTCGCCTATGCGGGCTGGTGGCGGCGGCGCGTCGTTGCTGTTCTCGATGACGACTATTCCTCCCTCGTCGCAGCCCTGGTGGCGCTGCGCGAATCGCCGCAGGGCGGCGCACTGGCGCTCCCTCGCCATCTTCAGGGAGTCCGCGCGCGCCCATTCTAGGCCGCGTCATCGTCGAGCTCGACGTCGGCGTCGTGCTCCGTCTTCACCGTGGGGAGGCCCGGCTCCGTCTTCACCGGCGCCAAGCCCGGCTCCGTCTTGGGCTTGATGAAGCGCGGAGGAGCCGACGAGGGGGCGCGCCGGCCGCCCTCATTGATGACGATGCCGGCGCTGCGAGTGCGCCGGCCAAGTGGCGTCTCCGCCGCGGGCTCGGCCTTGACGCCGAGCAGCGCCGGAGCGCCGGATGAGTGTGAGGAAGAGCGGGAGGAGGAGGAAGAAGAGGAGGCGCCGAACCCCCTGGGCAACCATTGCCCGTCGCGTCGGCGGTGAGCCGTGGCCGTGGCGGCCGCCCTCGCCGGGGGTTATGCCAACGGCGGGTCGTTGCCGCCCTCAAGGTACGTCAGAACGCCCTCGAGGGTGCGGCCGGGGACACCCCACCACAAGTGGTGTCCCTCGCTGTTCTTCGGTCCGCCCACCACCGGCGCGCCATTGGTGGACGCCATCCTCTGCTGCTGTAGGCGCTGGAAGTACGCCGTCCACGCCGCTATGTTGTCGGCGGCGTAATCGGGGAGGGCGAGCTGGGCGTCGGTGAGGGAGGCGCGCACGACGTCGACCTCATCCGCGAAGTAGCTCGGTTTCACCACGGCGTCAGGCAACGGGGGAATGCGCACTCCCCTGTTGCTGAGTCTCCACCCCGTTGGCCCGGCGCGCATGTCCGGCGGCGTCGGGATGTTCGCTTGGAACAGGAGCCAAGACTCCTGTTCGCGGAGCGATCGACGGCCGAAGCCGTTGGCCGCGGCCTCATCGCCGGGGAATCGCTCGGCCATCGGGAGAGGGAGGGAGGGAGAGGGAGGGCTCGGCGGCGGCGCTCGAGAGAGGGAGGGCTCGGTGGCGGCGCTCGGGAGAGGTAGAGGGCGAGCTAGGGCTGGTGTGGTCGGTGTAGCCAGAGGCGAGGGAGGCCACCGGCTTATATAGCGGCGCCGCCTTGTGTGTACGCGTGCGAGGGAGGGGAGGCGTCGGCGCGCCGCCCCGTGAACGCGCCGCCCATTGATTCCCTGCGGGAAACCGAGGCGTTTGGGGAAGAAGACGCGCGGTGTCGCTGACGCGGCGGGCCCGCGGCTCTTTCGCGCCAAAACCGCTCGCCCCGGCGTCCCCGAGTGTATCGGGTTCGGCCTGGGTCCGCCGCGTTAAATTCAGCCCAGGTCGGCGAAAATCGGGCTCCTGGGGACGCGACTGGGCCGATTTTTCAGCGCCGGCGCGAAAAAAAGGCTGAAAAGGCCTTTCTAAAGACGCGGCTGAAGATGCTCTAAACTGGCCATCCAAAATGTTTGAAGTAGCCATGTGTGCATGGCACATGTGTGGCACTTATCAACGCCCTTTAACCATCCAACGTTAGACGTGAGCCTTGAGAAGATGATTGTCAACACGTCGTTGTCTAATCGGACCACGCATCACCTGCAGGATCAAGGGACAACTCAAGTTGCGACTCTTGGTCATAAAGAAACACACATGCCTAAAACTTTAGCTGTGAGGGCATCTTCAAATCTGGCTCTTAAATCGTTTGTATACATTCGGACCACATTGTTCGGACGCAGTTTGTTATTCAATGCCGCTTTGCATTGGTTTTCAAGCAAACTGGAAGCAAACTAGGAAGCTTTGCGGGAGTCCGGACTATCGCCATGTAGAACTCCAACACGTCCACCCAATACCCCACCCGAACCCACGTCTCCATCTCTTCCCTCATTCTTTGCATCTGCTTCCTCCCTCAACGCCGCCACACTACACGCCAGTCGCCCACCAAACCCTTCTCGGACCTCCGTAACCTCCATCATTCCACTCGGTCGCCATGCTGTTTTGCCCCTAGTCCACACCTTTTATCCGTCCGCAGCGCTGGTGCCATCCGCCCTTATGGGGATCACCATGCGTGACAAGTGTTTGGTGGAATGCCAATGCTAACTTTATTGTCCCTTTTTGAAACAAGGAATTTGGACATGGAGTCCATGTACGAGCACTACGTTGAGTTGTCTGAGGATTCGTCTGACATGGAGTACATGTATGAGCACTATGTTGCGCCGTCCGAGTATTCGTCTGACAAGCAGGATTATACGGATGAATCGGTGAAAATGCAGGTGGTCCTTGGAGACGCTTAGTGTGCAGAACACATGTTCTCAGTCTTAAGGAAACGGACAACGGTCATCGAGAGCTGAATTGGAACAGGGCACAAGAGCATTTGACGCTGACGGACGACTAGTTTGCTCCCGACGCTTTCGGATGTGAAAAAATGTCTTCGGTCGCCTATACTTTACCGTCCGGCCTTATGATGACTACTTCATCTTGAAAAAGGATGTCATAGGAAGGATTTAGTTACCAAAAGTGCATGAGTGCATTGCGAATGCTTGCATATGGCACGTCCATAGATTATAGGACAAGTACCTTTGGATGTCTGAGAGCATATATAGAGACGCCCTGGTCAGATTTGCTCACTGTTCAAGAATTCTTTCGATTAATCAATTAACAGGCCAGTTAATCGCTACTTGTAGGATGGCCGAATCGAATAGCACCTATTCGTCTCGTTAACTTGTCAGGCCGATTAACTTGCCCATGAGACCAATTAATAGGTTATCACACTGATTAATCGATGCTAGCCCATTAACTTATGGCCAAACAAAGCCCAAATTTTTACCCGTAACCCCTCCCATCCCCCTCTCGGTCCAAAATAGCCAAGGCTCGACCAAATCGTGACATACTTTGGTATATTACATAGCTGAGAGTGTGATATAATACCATAAAAAATTGATATATGTTGGCAAGTTCCTATTTAGTCTACCGATTAATGGTCGACCGATTAATCCAGTTAATAGGCCGATTCACCGATTAATCGCTACTCCCAAGCCGACCGAGCAGCTACCAGTTACCGATTTCCTTAGCAATGGATTTGCTACTACGGTGGTCAAGGTGTTTGTACCTCGATACTTGAGAGAACCCATTGTCGCAGGCACCGAAAGCTCTTGGCAAAGTCCAGAGTAAGAGGGTGGCCAGGTTTGCTCGGATCTCTTGATTGCATGCACTGAAGATGAAAGAACTACCCAAAAGCGCTACGAGGGCAATATCAGGGCCATGTTAAGAAGCCCACCATCATTCTTGAAGCAGTTGACCTCTAGATTTGTCACTCTTTTTTGGCATGGCCGGGTCTCACACTGACATCAATGTGATGCAGGGGCTGAGGGAGTCTTAGACTAAGGGGTCCTCGGGCGTCCGACCTATTGGATATGGGACGGACTGTTGGGTTGTGAAGATACGAAGACCGAAGACTCTACCCGTGTCTGGATGGGACTCTCCTTGGCGTGGAAGGCAAGCTTCGCGACCAAACATAAATATTCCTTTCTCTGTAACCGACCTTGTGTAAACCCTGGAACCCTCCCGTGTTTATATCATCCAGAGGGCTAGGTCCGTAGATAGATCCCGATAATCATAGCCAGACTAGACTTTTAGGGCTTAGTCATTACGATCTCGTGGTAGATCAACTCTTGTAATACTCATATTCATCAAGATCAATAAAGCAGGAAGTAGGGTATTACCTCCATAGAGAGGGCCTGAACCTGGGTAAAACATTGTGTCCCCAGTCTCCTGTTACCATCGATCCTAGATGCACAGTTCAGGACCCCCTACCCGAGATACGCCGGTTTTGACACCGACATTGGTGCTTTCATTGAGAGTTCCACTGTGCCGTAAAAAGATAGGATCTGTCACAACCCTAGCTTAGTCTTGCCTATCCTTGCATAACCTCCATGCATCATGTTTACTTTTTCTCAGAAACTTGAAATGGGGATGTTCAAACCCTAGCACCACATGGATTTCAAATAGGCTCAACTAAATTCATTTTCAATGAACCCAAAAATGCCCTTTGAAAATGTTCATGATTTCTGATAAGGGTGAAAACCTCTGCCAAAAATGATGAACATATTTCTAGGTCATTCCTGGATTTTTGAATTAATTCATATTGTATTTGACTTTGGGCATTTAAATACTATAAATAAATTAAATGCTCAGATAATGCTGAAATTAAATGTGGGCCACTAGAATAATCTAGAGAGTGTCCACAAATTATTCCAGCATTTTACAAAATGCTTTAGTATTTTTACTAAAGCCAAAACAGCAGCAGAAAAATAGAAAACAAAAGAAAAATAAAGAGAGAGAGAAACCCACCTGGGCCTCACCTGTGCTGGACCAGCCCACCTGGCTTGTGCCAGTCGTCACCCACCTCTGCCAGTAGGCAGAGGCGTGTCGCCGGCGCGCGCACCCGCGGCCACCTCCTGCTTCCACCTCCTGCTGCCTCCTCGTCCCCATCCGAGCGCCACGAAGACGCCCAGCACCCCCCTGCACCCCTCCCCTCTCTCCCCCTCGTCTCCCTCACCCTCTCCCGCGATGGCCGAGCGCCATCCTCGCCGCCGTTCGCCATAGTCGTCACCAGAGCCACCCCCTCGCCCCTCTAACGTGCCCGTGAGCTCCGCCTCCATCGTCTACGCCTCCTCGACGACTCACGCGACGCCGGACGCCTCCAAGCACCGACCCCGATGCCTTCTTCTTCCTTGGTCCGCCGAGATCGCCGGCGACCGTGTGCCCTCCTCGACGCGTCCCCGAGCCTACTGAGCACCCCGACGGCCTCGCCGTGAGCACCTTGTCGTTTCCCCTCTCCTCTCTTCCTCGTTTGCGTGCCGTGGCCGCACTAACCACCGGACTCGAGAGCTCATCACCGCCGTAGTTCCTCACCGCCGTGGCCAGGGCCACCCCAGCTTGCGCCTGAGCGCGTCACCGTGTTCGCCGCACTCCCAGGAGCCCGCAGCACCCTTCGGTTTCCCCTCTAGTGCACCGTAGTGTCGACCCCTTCCACGTCCGAACTCCGGCCACCGCGGATGCGCTCACCGTCGTCGATTTCGACGACCACGCGGCCTCCCATGCGGCTAGCTAGATGCGGGCGTGCTCGGGCTACCTTCTGGTGGCCTTCGCGCGTCCATACGCGGACTATAGCGCAGCCCCGGCGAGCTTCCGCCGTAGATTTGGTCGCCGCCAGTGGGACTCCGGCGAGCCGACGTGACCGTGTGATTAGCACTAATCACCGCCAGCTAACCCTCCCAGAGCCACTGACTACTGGGCCCCACGGCCTAATTAACACTGCTTAGCTCCTGTTTAGACTAAACTAACCCCACGGGCCCACAAGACAGTTGACCTGGCCACGTCACCGTTGACCAGGCCCCACCTGTCATTGACACTGAACAACATTGTGTCACTGACCAGTGGACCTGTCGGAGTAATGGGCCATGGGTAGGCCGACCCGAGCCCCATAACCTTTCAAGACATCGGGGCAGGCAGCGCCCCTCAGGACCCTAGGGCGAAGAGCCGCCTCCTGGGGAGTCTATGGCGAGGTGGCCGACTGCTCGCCCACGACCGAGTCCCAGGGACGACTTCCAGAGAAGCCGGCTTTGGGGAGTCGGCCGGCGACTCCAACAAACCATGACCTCATCAAAGGGGACGGGGCAGGGGTGTGGCTATAGTGAAGCCCACTCCCCGCCCCTTACCAAGGGCAGGCATGGCTACAGCACGCCGTACTTGGGGAGATCTCCCTGTGGCGTGGCACTATTGCCAGGCCGGCCCTGACATCAGCACCACCGTACCAAGTCCTGCGCCCACAACGGCTTGTCTGTACGGCCTGGAGGTAGCGGGGCCCACCAGTCAGCGAGACCTCGAAAGATGGCGGGAGTACCGCCAGTAGGACCCATTGGGAGTCGGCCCGGGGGAGTCGACTGAGCCCTCCCCCGGGGCCCACGCGCCATTAATCAAGAGGAGATGGGGCGTGGCCACAGTGATCGCCCGCCAGGCGGCGGGACTGTTGCCACGACCCCATGACCAAGCTTGCATCATCAGGAGCACGGCTACAGTAATCAGCAGCCGGCAAGACCCGCCCGCGGCGGACGCGGCCTGTCGGCTCCATACCAGACCAGTCAGCGGGGCCCACCAGTCGGCAGGTCCCAGCAGTCGGCGGAGAAGTCGGCGGTTGGAGACACTTACGGTTGGACCCGCGCCCAGTCACATTACCATTGTACCCCTGGGGGGTAGGCCTATATAAATCCCCAGGGCACCCATGCAAAGGGTTGGATCCCAGTAGTTCTAGGCACACTAGATAGAAGGAGAGAGCTAGCCCTGCCCTCTCCTACCACCCGAAATAGCTCAAGGTGCAACCTTGTAAACACTTGACCATAGTGATCATGCGGAGACCCCGCAGAGCAGTAGTAGGGGTGTTATCTCCCCGGAGAGCCCTGAAGCTGGGTAAGATTCACTGGCGTGCATGTCTTCGCCTCATCCCATTTCCAGGCACCGTCGGCGTTCTACTCACCCCCACCATGATAAGCCATCCGTTGGCATATGTCGCACCAAACCCCCGACATTTGGCGCCCACCGTGGGGCATGGGGCACCACCGTCCGGAGATCTGTTCTGGACGGGAACCCTTTTCCTCCCTGGCGAGCGCAGCCAGCCAGGCACGCCAGATGAAGTCTGCACCGACGCGCTGCGCGGCGTTGAGATCGCCTGCGCAGCCAGCTCCTTGGCCGAACTTGTCGGTGAGGTTCGCCTCTCCGACGAACCTGTGTCCGACGCAGGCGCGCGCGGCCCCGAGAACCTCCTCGCGGGCCTCCTCGATCAACTCCACGTTTCCGGCGAGGCCGCCGTGGACTTGGAGTCCGTAGGCTCCACCGACCCAATGCTGGTCGACTCCGACACCGCGTCGATCGACGCGTTTCCCACCAACGTGGTGGTCTACGACGAGCCTCTCCCCTAGGCGGAGAGCGACGGAAGCATCGTCACTGAGGTGCTAGTCATCAGTGATGACGAGTTCCCTGGCGGAAGAGCGCCCGATTCACTCGGCGCGGCGCTGCAAGACCTAACTGCGCCCATTCTAGAAGACGCAGACGCAGAGACTTTAGAAGCGCGCCGCCTTCAGCTTGTTGAAGGCGCGAAGAAGCTGGTCAGCATGAGACGCTTGTCAGAAGCCTACCAGCGGGAGATGGATCGCGCTGTTGGCGGCTCGTCGGCCCCGGCAGGGCCCAGCCGCCTTGGCGCGGTTCAGCAGCGCGACATATCCATCGCCAGCCTGTTTGGGGCTAGCCGCCCCGTGTACGCCACCCCAACGAAGAACATCCGAGCCGCCCAGGCAGCGGCGGACGAGCTGGATAATTTCGAGGGCGAAGAGCGCCGCCTCATGATGGAGCGAGTCCAGTGGCTCCTCGACGCGGCCGCCGCGCAGAACGAGGCCGGCTGCCGCACGGAGGCGCCGCAGCGGCCAAACGACGACCCGCACCGAGATCAAGGCGCGGCATCTCGGACGCCGACTGGCGGTGCCCAAGGAAGAAAGGACAAGGAGCCGGCTGTCAGCCACAGTCAGACTCGGATTACCATAGAGCGCGACCGTGATGGCCGCCTCAGAGCAATGGAACGACGAGACGACTGTCCGCCTCCCCCTCGCCGCAAGGAGAGGCGAGTCTCCCCGCCGCCTGTTGATCATCCGACTCTCGATGACCGCCTTGGCCGCCGAGAGGGAGTTGGAGAGAATGACGCCCGCCACCGGATCGACCGACTTCACCGGTCCCTGGCGCTGGAAATAGAAGACGAGCTGGGTCCGCCTTGTTTCGGGCCCCGCATCCGGGATGAGCCCTTTCCTAGAGGGTTCACGCTCCCAAGAGACACGCCCAAGTATACCGGCTCCGTGAAGCCGGAAGACTGGCTAGTTGACTACTCCATGGCTGTCAGCATAGCAAACGGCAACAAGCGCGTCGCCATAAAGTACATTCCGCTCATGCTCCAGGGCACGGCCCGGACATGGTTGAACAGCCTGAAGCCCCGCAGCATCAACAGCTAGGTCGACTTCACCGAAGCGTTCGTCCGCAACTTCACCAGCACGTACAAGCGTCCTCCCAAGCCTCGTCAGCTCTCCTTGTGCGTGCAAGGTCCTGACGAGTCGACTCGCGACTACCTCACGCGTTGGGCCGAGCTCCGGAACTCTTGTGAGGGCGTGCCCGAGGTGCAGGCCATCGAGTACTTCACAGCCGGGTGCCGAAAAGGCACCCTCCTCAAGCACAAGCTCCTTTGCGACGAGCCAGAACCCTCGACGAGCTGCTGATCATAGCAGACAAATATGCCACGACCGACTCCTCCATGAAGGCGGAAATTCAAATCAGCACAACTGGCAAAGTGGCTCCTCAAGCTCCAAGAACTCCGGCGGCAGATGTCGGCCGGCGACAGCAGCAGGGCGACAACAAGCGCAAGGCCCCGCAGCCGGCTTCCGGCAGCCGGCAGGTCGCGGCCATTGAAGCCCGGCAGCCAGAAGAGCAGCCTCTGCCCAAGCGACAGAAGGGCGGCAAGCCAAACTGGTTGCCGGCCTTCTCCTACGAGCAGACCTTGGATGGACCTTGCAAATTCCACAGCGGCGTGAAGCCGTCGAATCACACCACCTAGAAGTGCCACTGGCTCACCAGGATCGCCAAGGAAGACGGCCTCCTGCCACCCCCGCCTGCTGGGCAGCCGCCTCCGCCTCCGCCCCAGCAGCCGACGGTCAGGCCAGTCGGCGCAGTACAAGACGAATACCCTGAAGAGCACGGAGCCTATGTGGTGTTCACCAGTATGGCTGATGATCGACGCAGCAGGCAGCTACAGCGACAAGAGGTGAACGCAGTAGCCTCAGAGATGCCAGAGTTCATGCACTGGTCTGAGAAGCCCATCAGTTGGAGCAGGGCCGACCACCCAGAAGTAATGCCGAGTCCGGGCTCCTACGCCTTGGTCTTGGACGCCACCTTTGCCATGGACAAATGGGCCGCGCGTTTCTCGCGAGTTCTGATAGACGGAGGCAGCAGCATCAATATCTTGTACAAAGACACCATGGAGAAGTTAGGAATCAAGCAAAGGCAGCTTCAGAACAGCCGTACTGTGTTCCACGGCATTGTACCTGGGCTTTCCTGCTCGCCAATCGGCAAGATCCTGATGGATGTCCTCTTTGGGGACAAAGATCACTTCTGAAGAGAGTCTGTTTGGTTTGAGGTGGTGGACCTTGAAAGCCCATACCATGCGCTACTTGGCCGACCCGCCTTGGCCAAGTTCATGGCGGTCCCCCACTACACCTACCTCAAGATGAAGATTCCTAGTTCCAGGGGAATTCTGACTTTGGCCGGCGACTACCGGAAGTCGTCCGCTTGTGCGGCCGAGAGCAGTCGGCTGGCCGAGTCCCTGGTGATTGCAGCCGAGAAGCGACTCCTTGAAAGAGTTGTGGCGATGGCCGGCAAGCAGCCGGAGATGTCGCCTGACCCGAAGGAGTCGGAAGCCGGAGGTTAGTTCAAGCCGGCCAAAGAGACAAAGAAGATACCCTTGGATCCGGAGCACCCAAAGAGGTACGCTGTCATAGGTGCAAACCTCGACAGCAAATAGGAAGGCGAGCTCATCGATTTCCTCCGTGAGAATCGGGACATCTTCGCATGGTCTCCCAAAGACATGCCGGGTGTACCGACGGATTTCGCCGAGCACAAGTTACATGTCCGATCTGATGCAAAGCCGGTCAGGCAGCCCTTGCGCCGCTTATCAGAAGAAAAGAGAAGAGTTGTCGGAGAAGAGATAGCCCGACTCCTAGCAGCCGACTTCATTATGGAAGTTTTCTTTCCGGAGTGGTTGGCGAATCCGGTCCTGGTACTGAAGAAGAACAAGCAGTGGCGAATGTGTATTGACTACACGAGCCTCAACAAGGCCTGCCCCAAGGACCCATTTGCTCTACCAAGAATCGATCAGGTGATAGACTCCATAGCCGGATGCGAGCTGTTGAGTTTCTTGGATACATACTCAGGATATCACCAGATCAAGCTGAAACCGGCTGACAGATTGAAGACCGCCTTCATCACGTCGTTTGGAGCATTCTGCTACCTCACCATGACGTTTGGCTTGAGGAATGCCGACACCACCTTTTAGCGTTGCATGTAGAAATATCTCCTCAAGCAGCTCGGCAGGAACGCCCACGTCTACGTGGATGATGTGGTGGTGAAGACGGAGAAGCGTGGAACGCTGCTGGAAGACCTCAAGGAGACCTTTGAGAACCTACGCCGGTTCCAGATCAAGCTCAACCCCGAGAAGTGCGTCTTCGGAGTACCAGCCGGCCAGCTGCTAGGTTTCCTGGTCTCTGAACGCGGCATAGAATGCAACCCAGTAAAAATCAAGGCCATCGAGAGAATGGAGGTACCCAGCCGACTGCTGGACGTGCAGAAGTTCACCGGCTGCCTAGCGTCCATCAGCCGATTCATCAGTCGGCTGGGCGAGAAAGCTCTCCCTTTATACCAGCTCATGAAGAAGACCACTTTTTTCGAGTGGAACCATAAGGCGAACGAAGCTTTTCACCAATTGAAGAAGATGCTGACTACTCCACCCGTCCTGGCGGCTCTGACTCCCAAGGAGCCTATGCTCCTGTACATCGCCGCCACCAGCCGAGTAGTCAACACAGTCATCGTAGTGGAGTGCAAGGAGGAAGGCAAGGCGCTGCCTGTCCAGAGACCGGTTTATTACCTGAGCGAGGTACTATCGACCTCCAAGCAAAACTACCCCCACTACCAGAATATGTGCTATGGCGTACACTTTGCTGTCAAGAAATTGAAGCCTTACTTTCAAGAGCATCCAATCATGGTGGTCTGCACGGCCCCACTTGCCGAGATCATCGGTAGCCGAGATGCCTCTGGTCGAGTGGACAAGTGGGCCATAGAGCTGGCTCCTTACACCATCTACTACCAGCCTCGCACCGCTATCAAGTCACAAGCACTGGCCGACTTCCTCGTCGACTGGGCTGAGACCCAGTACCTGCCTCCAGCGCCTGACTCCACCCATTGGCGGATGCACTTCGACGGCTCCAAGATGCACACCTACTTGGGAGTCGGCGTCGTCCTCACCTCTCCTAAAGGCGACAAGCTCAAATATGCACTGCAAATCCATTTTGCCGCCTCCAACAACGTGGCCGAGTATGAGGCGCTCATTCACGGACTCCGGCTTGCCAAAGAACTTGGCATCCGCCGGATCTTGTGTTATGGTGACTCGGACTTGGTGGTCCAGTAGTCATCTGGCGACTAGGACGCGAAAGACGCAAACATGGCGAGCTACCATTTCCTCATACAGCAACTCAGCGGGTATTTCGAAGGGTGCGAGTTCCTCCACGTGCCAAGAAACGACAACGACCAAGCAGACGCCTTGGCACGAGTCGGCTCTACTCGCCAAGCAATTCCATCTGGTGTCGCCCTTCAATGCCTCCTCAAGCCGTCTGTCAAGCCTTCACCAGAATCAGACTCCATTTTTGTGCCGGCTCTTCCGAAGATGGCGAATTCGACTCCAGAGCTCCGGCAGTCGGAACGGGGACTTTGGCGGATGACTCCAAAGCCGCCACAGTCGAGCCCGGCCCGAGGACTACGGCAACGGACTCGAAGATTCCAGAACTTGGCCTAGGGACCGCACCAGTCGGCGTGGGACTCCATCAACTCAGCAAGCGGCTGTTGAATCCAACCCGCCGCCTCCCAGCCCAACCACACTCGTCCAAGTCGCAGCCCTGGCAATCGAAGAAATAGCAGCACCCTCATGGGCCCAGTCCATCCTCAAATTCCTGGTGAATAAAGAGCTACCAACTGACGAGATCTCAGCCCGGCAAGTACAACGTCGGGCCGCAACCTATACCATAGTCAACAGACAGCTGGTCAGGCGCAGTGTCACTGGTGTCTACCAGCGCTGCGTAGAGCCAGAGCAAGGCCAAGGGATTCTCAAAGACATCCACCAAGGCGAATGCAGCCACCATGCGGCTTCAAGAGCACTCGTCGCCAAAGCCTTTCGGCACGGCTTCTTCTGGCCGACTGCCTTGGAAGAGGCCAAGGAGTTGGTCCAAAAATGCAAAGGGTGTCAGAAGTTCAGCTCCAAGCCGCACCAGCCAGCTTCTGCGCTCAAGACCATCCCCATTGCCCGGCCTTTCGCAGATTGGGGTCTGGACATGGTGGGACCATTCAAGACAGGACGAGGTGGTCTAACTCACCTACTTGTCGCAGTGGACAAGTTCACCAAGTGGGTGGAAGTGAAGCCAATTAAGAAACTGAATGGTCCGACTGCCGTGACCTTCATCACCGATATCACAATTTGGTACGGCATACCACACAGCATCATCACCGACAATGGCACCAATTTTGCCAAAGGCGCCTTTGCCCGTTTCCGCGCAACACAGGGCATCCGACTGGACCTAGCGTCCGTGGCCCACCCACAGTCAAACGGCCAAGTGGAGCGAGCAAACGGCCTCATCCTCTCCGGCATCAAGCCTCGGCTGATCGAGCCTCTGGAGCGCTCGGCCGACTGTTGGCTCGATGAGCTACTAGCCGTCCTCTGGAGTCTGCGCACGATTCCAAACAAGTCAACCGGCTTCACACCCTTCTTCCTCGTCTACGGTGCCGAAGCCGTCATCCCAACGGACATAGAGTTCGACTCCCCATGAGTCACCATGTACACCGAGGAAGAAGCAGAAGAAGCATGACAAGATGGCGTTGATCTGCTGGAAGAAGGCCAGCTGCTGGCACTCAGCCGGTCCAGCATCTACCACCAGAGCCTGCGCCGATACCACAACAGGAAGGTCAGGCCAAGATCTTTCCAAGAAGGCGACCTTGTGCTCCGGCTGATCCAGCGAACAGCCGGCCAGCACAAGCTGTCGCCGCCTTGGGAAGGCCCTTTCATCATCAGCAAAGTACTAGGCAACGATTCCTACTACCTGATCGACGCTCAGGAGCCCCGAGCACGCAAGAGGGACGACTCCGGCAAGGAGACAGAGCGGCCATGGAACGCAAATCTTCTCCGAAGATTTTACAGTTGATGCAGTATGTACCATGCTACCTTTTGTATTAAAGTACCAAGACTTCGGGCCCCCCGAGACGAGCTCGGGGACTGCCCTCTTTTGTCTGTATGATAAAATTTATGCCTACAAGTATGTTACTCTTTATCATGCCGCTTGGCACCGGGCTCGACAAGTCGGCCCGGGGACTTGCCGCCTTGCACTATGAAACGCTTCCTGCAGCCGGACAAGTAGTGTGTAACACTTAAGCCGTCATCTGTCAGAAGCCGCAGCTCGCAGAGCGACTGTATGGTGGGCAGAGGTAAGGTAGAACGGGTGCTCGCACAAAAAATGGCTAAGGACTCAAAGCGTAAAACATAGCTCAAGACGGCTTCCAGCCTTTCTCGCAAACCGATTCTCGGATAGTCGGATTGTCGTCCTCTACCTAACTTGCTCAAATAGTCTTGAAAACGGCTAAGTATTTGCTTTCCCAAAGTAGCCTGGCACTTGATCCAGCGACAGTCCGCAGAGCGGCTATCCAATTGGCAAGGCAGGCAACTAAGAGAAAGCGGCAAAGGAAAACAGCCAAAAGAACAATGAGCAAGAAAGGATAGATATATAGATTTACATAACATAGGCCCTTGGACGAATTTTCAAGCAGAGGTTCAAAATACACCCCGCAGGTGGAATTGTGCAAATTAACAAGTTCTTCAAAAAAGACTACTGAAGCAGATAAAACAAAAGACACAGCGGCAACTTAGGAGGCGGCAGGCGGAGTCGGGGGGTCGGAGGAGGCGCCAGCGTCAGGCGTCGGGGCGGTCGGCCGGCTAGTCTCGGCTTGATCGCCTCCGGCAGCAGTAGGGTCGGTCGCACGCGGCTCGTTGCTGGAGGCGCGGTCGGGATGAGGCTGGCCGTCGGCTCCGTCTTCTGGTGCCTCCGCATCGCCCTCATCCTCCGCCTCGTCCTCCCCCTCGACGCTGGAGCCAATCACCTCCGCCGAGTCTTCGTCGTAGTCTGGGTTCATCCCAAACCACTCCGGCGGGACCTCCTCGCCGTCTTCAGACCGCTCGGGGACGAACACGCTCGTGTCGGTGTACTCGGCGATCGCTGCAGCACGCTTGACGAGGGCGTCTTCCGCAGCCGCCAGCTCCGGCTGGGCCTCCGACTAAAGCGTGGCCAACCGGTCTAGATCCAGCCCCGGGTACCACGCCTTGACGAACTCCAAGGCCCGGCGTGCTCCAGCTCTGGCTGAAGAACCCTTCCAGGCCTCGAGGCGACCAGCCGCGACCTCCAACCAGTTGGTTGTCAGACTGGGGGTGCTCGGAGCCTGCATATCCGGCCGAAGGGCGGAGATCGCCTAGGCGCCAACGCGCTGAAGCCGGCGTAGCATCCGGTGAGCCGGCCGGAGGCGAGCCTCGATGCTCAAGATGTGTTCATCAAGAGTTAGGGGGGCATCGGCAGTGATCTCCGCGCCCTCCGCCCTACGACTTGCACGGTCGGCCTCGATGGCTTGGATAGCGGCCTACGACTGCCCAGGGAAGAAGTCTGCAAAAGACACGAAGAAACAAAAAGCATGTCAAAAACCAGGAGTCGGCACGATCTAAGTCGGCAGCTCGAAGAAAGAAAACAAAGAGACTCACCATCAACGATGTCTTCGATCTCGTGGAAGCCGGAGGACAGCAGCGCCTCCTTGTCAGACCAGGAAGAGCGCTCGCTCGCGAACTCGGCCAAGAGGGCGGTTTCCGTCTCCTCCGCCTCCCTCTGCAACTTTGCGAGCAGCTCCTTCTGCTCTGCCAACTGAGTGGTCAGCAGATCGCGCTCTGCGGCGAGCTTGCTGCACTCCTCCCCTTTGGCGAGCAGGGCGGAGTTGGCTTCGCTCAGCTGCTGTTGAAGAGCAGCGTTGGCCCCTGAAGGAAAGAAAGAAAGACAGCGGTCGTTAGTAAAGTAGGTCACCGGGGAGATCCGGCCCGACTGGTCAGCAGTCGGCCCGAATCTCGGAGACTACAGCCCGCGGGTGCGCTAGCGTGCCCTCGCAGAGAAGAGAAAAGGGAGAGGGACTTACTCCGGCTCTCCACCAAGTCGGCCGTCCGGTTGCCCAACTCTTCAACATTACGGTTGAAGGCGGTGACACGGAGGTTGTGGTAGTCCTGCAATAAGCATTTCAGACAAAGTTATTGCTCAGAAGTTTATCAAATTGGAGTTCCGTGCCGCCTGCTCAGCAGCCGGCCCGAAACTCGGGGACTACACACAGTGGGTGCGCTGGCGAGCCCCCATAGAGAGGAACAAGAAAAACAAAGGCTCGAAGGAAAAACATACCCGGACGGCTGCCCGCGACGCCAGGAACGCCTTGGTGCAACTCTGGAGGGCGTCGCCCTCAGCGCGGAGCTTCGCCTGGACGTCCAGGAGCGTCCGGTTCAGTGGCCCTGTGCCACCTCCACGCACCCACCCAATAGGTGTGGCGCTCGTTGCCTGGGCATCTGGAGCCGCTGAGCTGGCGGTGCCGGCTTCCAGGGGGCGAGGCGCCGAAGTCGCCTTCTCCATGCGACGGCGCGCTGGCGAGGCGACCTGGAGGAGCAGCCTCGCCACAGGCTCCTCTTTGGTCGGCGACACCGGAGGGTCCAGTGGCTGCTCGCCCTGCGCGCCTTCAGACGGCGGCGGGCGCGGCGATGGAGCGTTCGCGCCCGGAGTAGGGGGGTCGCCGCCTTCCCTCTCCTCGACGAGGTTCTCCCCGGCGGCTTCTCCGGTCTGCCCCGTGACCTCCGAAGGCGGCGACGCAGAGTTCAGTGGGGTAACCAGCAGGGCCGACTGGCGGCGTGCGGCTTCCTCAGCCTGCTGCTTCGCAGCAGCGGCGGCTTCGGCCTCCGCTAATTTCTTCTTAGCGGAGGCCTCCGTCCTGTCGGCCTCCGCCTTCTCCAGGCGGAGGGCTTCTTCTTCATTGCGCCTCTCCCGCGCATTCCGCTCCGTTGCCTCCCGGAGGTCAGCAGCGGGGTCTATCCGCCGAGTGGTGGCGGATGTTTCGGCTGACCCCATGACGGAGGCGGCGGCAACCCGCTCAAGAGAGAGGGGAGCCCTGAAGAAAGAAGGGCGAGCAGAGACTCAGACAAAACGAGAAGAAAGAATAAATTTTGAAGACAGAATACTTATGCAGAGACCAACGACGGCTTCTTCACTTCCTTACGGAAGCGGATGGCCTTCGCGGCCGCCTCGTCCCGCCGGGTCGCCGCAGCCGAGCCCTTGGGCTTCTTCGGCCGGCTGCCGAACAAAGTCGGTGCAGCCCGGCTTCTTCCCGCCGCCTGGAGCGCCCGACGCGGCAGAAGAGGCTGCGCCCGGCTGGCCGGCTCCTGGCCGATGGCGAGGGGCGACTCCTCCCTCGGCCTCGTCTTCAGGCCAGTCGGCGAAGGTGGCCGAGGGCCTGAAGTCGCCTGTTGTTCCTCCTCCTCCCTCGGTGTCGTCTTCCAGAGCCGCCGCCCCCAGATTGGGGTCGTCGATGTCGCTCTCCGCCCGGTCGGCAACGAACTCACGGGCCGGCCCCGAGGTGCCGGCTGGTGGGTGAAGAAGGGGATTCTAATCAAAAGACCGACTGATCAGAACAAAACTTAGCAAGAAGAAGACAATCCAACAAAAAGAAAGCCGACTCACCACGGGTGGGGGGTTGGCACGGGAGTATGGCTCCTTGCCGAATCGCCAGTCCTCCGGGAGGCTGCTGTCCGAGAGGTAGTTCACCATAAGGGCCACATCTCCGTGAGGTATGTCCTTGGTGCTCATCCGACTCGGGTCGCGGCCCCCGCTCATCTGACACATCATGTCAGGGCGGACTTGGAGTGGGAGAACTCGGCGCGAGACGAAGGCCGCCAGCAGGTCTGGACCAGTCAGCCCCTCCAACTGCGTCAGCACTCGGAGTCGCGTGATGGCGCCGGCTCCCGCAGGCGTCAGCGACCTGGCCCGGTACGACCATTTGGGAAGTCTGCCAGCCGGCGGGCCGGCTTCGAAGGCCGGCAGATTGACCCAGTCGCCCCTCGTGGCGACGTTCCTGACGTAGAAGTAGGACCGCTGCCACATCTTCACTGACTTCAGTAGCGAGATGGAGGGGAAGTGGTTGTCGGCTCCTATCCTCCGCACGGCGATGAAGGCGCCGCACTGAGCCGGCACGCCCGCGGCTTGGGTGCCGAGCTTGGAGAAGAAGAACTCCCCCCAGAGCTCGAGGGTGGGGAGGACTCCGAGGAAGCCTTCGCACAGAGCCATGATGGCGGACAGCAGCACCACCGTGTTGGGGGTGAGGTGGTGCGGCTGGAGTCCGTAGAACTCCATGAACGACCGGAAGAAGCCGCTCGCCGGCAGCCCCACCCCACGCAGGCAGTGCGAGCGGAAGATGACCTGCTCGCCCTCCTGCGGGGCGGGGGAAATCTCCCCCTCCGGCGCGAGGCGCACGTGCATGTGATCCTCGCCGTGTAGCCGACGGGTCCGGCGGAGGAACTCGATGTGGTCCTCGTGGACCTGGAGCCGTCCCAGGTGCCGGAGCACACTGTGGGAGGCGCGGCAGCGGAAGAAGAGCTCATTGCAAAGCTAACGCATCGGCATCCGCCGGAGCTTGGGCGTGCGGCGGAGCGAAGAAGCGAAGAAGAGAGGAGGAAGCAAGAGAGCGAAGAAGTGAGGAGGAAGCAAGAGAGCGAGGAGCTGCGAGGAGGAAGAAGCGAGGGGTAGTGGGAAGGAGGGGCGCGCGTGCCCCCCTCTTCCCCCTACTTATAGCCCTATGGGCTGCGAAGCCGAGGGGGCGGACGTGGGGATTTACTGCGCCCGCAGCCCCACGACCCCCACGATCCACGTAAAGTTACTGCGCGCAGTAACTTTACGAGAATCCCAACCGCCCGCCGGGGCCGCAGCGGATCCGCTCGGGCGCCGAGGCGCGGTAGTGGCGGGCCCCGCCTATGGGCCTGTCCCGTCGCGCGCGTGGGCTGGCAGGATGGCCTGGCCACGTGCCCTCGCGTGACAGGCCAGGAACGGGCGGCGGCCTGGAAGCTTAGCTAGCACGCCACTTGAAATCCCGCCGCGACGTTCGAACTACTGAGCAAGTCGGAACAGTGCGAGTCCGAGATGGGCGAGTCCGACTCCTTCTAGTCGGCCCGGCAGAAGTCAATCAAAGACCATGTGTTGAGCTCCGGAGAGGGAAACTGCTGAGGCTTCTCGGCCGATCGACTGCGGCGCCTCACCAGCTTTGGGGACTACTGTCGGAGTAATGGGCCACGGGTAGGCCGACCCGAGCCCCATAACCTTTCAAGACATCGGGGCAGGCAACGCCCCTCAGGACCCCAGGGCGAAGAGCCGCCTCCTGGGGAGTCTACGGCGAGGTGGCCGACTGCCCGCTCACGGCCGAGTCCCAGGGACGACTTCCAGAGAAGCCGGCTTTGGGGAGTCGGCCGGCGACTCCAACAAACCATGACCTCATCGAAGGGGACGGGGCAGGGGTGTGGCTACAGTGAAGCCCACTCCCCGCCCCTTACCAAGGGCAGGCATGGCTACAGCACGCCGTACTTGGGGAGATCTCCCTGCGGTGTGGCACTGTTGCCAGGCCGGCCCTGACATCAGCACCACTGTACCAAGTCCTGCGCCCACAACGGCTTGTCTGTATGGCCTGGAGGCAGCGGGGCCCACCTGTCAGCGAGACCTCGGAATATGGCGGGAGTACCGCCAGTCAGACCCATTGGGAGTCGGCCCAGGGGAGTCGGCCGAGCCCTCCCCCGGGGCCCACACGCCATTTATCAAGAGAAGATGGGGTGTGGCCACAGTGATCGCCCGCCAGGCGGCGGGACTATTGCCACGACCCCATGACCAAGCTTGCATCATTAGGAGCACGACTACAGTAATCAGCAGCCGGCAAGACCCGCCCGTGGTGGATGCGGCCTGTCGGTTCCGTACCAGACCAGTCGGCGGGGCCCACCAATCGGCAGGTCCCAGCAGTCGGCGGTCGGAGACACTGACGGCTGGACCCGCGCCCAGTCACATTACCATTGTACCCCTGGGGGGTAGGCCTATATAAACCCCCTAGGGCACCCATGCAAAGTGTTGGATCACAGTAGTTCTAGGCACACCAGATAGAAGGAGAGAGCTAGCCCTGCCCTCTCCTACCACCCGAAACAGCTCAAGGAGCAACCTTGTAAACACTTGACCATAGTGATCATGCGGAGACCCCGCAGAGCAGCAGTAGGGGTGTTATCTCCCCGGAGAGCCCTGAAGCTGGGTAAGATTCGCCGGCGTGCATGTCTTCGCCTCATCCCGTTTCCAGGCACCGGTGACGTTCTACTCGCCCCCACCATGATAAGCCATCCGTTGGCATATGTCGCACCAAACCCCCGACAGGACCCCACTGGTCAGGTTTGACCTAGACCGCTGCTGTTGACTTGCTGACGCAGGCATGATGCAGTGCTGACGCAATAAGTCATTTCTAGATTAAAATAATTCAGGAAATTCCAGAAAATTGCCTAAACTTCTAAAAATCATAGAAAATCAACCATAACTCCAAATGAAATAAATTATATATGAAAAATTATCAGAAAAATTCAAGGAATCCATATGTACTATTTCCATGCATGTTTGAGCAAGTTAACCTCACTGTTTAGGATGAAACATGATTAGGGCAAATTTCATAATAGGTTTGGAGTTGGAATTGATATAGTTTTGAATTCCCCTTCAATTAAAATGACTTTCTGTTGCATTAGCCCAAATCACAGCATATTGCCATGTCATGATCATGCATCATATTGTTGCATTGCATTGATTGTGCTCTCCCTCTCTGTTGCCGGTACTCGTCCCCTCTCGATAGACGTGCTTCCGACGATGAGTTCGATGACACCGATGAAGAGCTATAATATCTTCAGAAGTGTTAGGCCAACAAAACCCCCTTGTTCATCCCGATGCAATCCCACTCTCTCGCTCCTGCTCTCTTTTACTGCATTAGGACAACAACGATTCAACTGTTACTTGCTGCGGTAGTTGAACCCTTATCCTCTGCATGACCTGTCATTGCCACAGTAAATAGATGAAACCCACTAGCATGAGTAGGAGTTGTTTGAGCCCTGATGTACCTACTCATTCATGCTTGTTTGTCATGCCTGCTATTGCTTAGAGTTGTGTCAGGTCTGATTCATCGGGGATGAATTGGAACGGTGATGAACATGTCCTACTGTGTGTGAGCTAAGTGTGTGAACACGATTTGGTAAAGGTAGCGGTGAGAGGCCATGTAGGAGTACATGGTGGGTTGTCTCATTGAAACCGTTCTTAGGAACTGAGTTCTGTGTTTGTGATCCATGACTAGCTACTACCACGCATTGGGCCCAAAACCAATGGATCCTCTCGACTTATTAACTGCCCTTGTCCTCTGTCTAGGAGTTGCAACTAGTTTCTGGTGTTTGTAGGATATGTGTTGGCGACTGTGCATAGCGCTGATCCTAGGGGTGGGCTATGATGCGGTAGATACACCGTGGCACGGTGTACCGGGCACCCGTTTGGTGTCTCGGGAAGCCTGCACACATTGTTTGGGGCTGTGAGCGAAACTCCGGCCGGATCTCCTCGCGGATGGAACCCGAATAGGCGACAAACCTGGACTAGAGACTTGTGTGGTTAGTTAGGTCGTGGCCGACTCCCTTGCCAGGCTTCCGCTTGAAGGTTGCCGAGATACACGACGTGTACATGGTGGTAAGTGGCGAGAGCGTGTGTGAAGAAGTACACCCCTGCAGGGTTATAAATGATCTATTCGAATAGCCGTGTCCGCGGTAAAGGACTTCTGGGTTGCCTATAACAGTTCATAGACAAGTGAAAGTGGATACTCTAAAACTCGCAAGATAAGTGTGAGTGCTATGGATGGCCTTCTCGTAGGGAGACAGGAGCGGATCCATAGTGGTGTATTGAATGGTGAATATGTGGACTCGTGTGAGCCACCTCAAAAGAGTTGCTTGTAGTTGTAGTTCAGGTTAGCCACTCAGTCAAAGCTGCTTGCTGCAGTTAAACTCCACCCCCCTTGTTGATACCGATGCATATGTGGCTAGTTCTGATGTAAGTCTTGCTGAGTACCTTTGTACTCACGTTTGCTTAATTTATGTTTTGCAGAGAGACTTCAGTCTCGCTAGTAGTTCTGTGTGGACTTCGGCGTTTAGCTTGATACCTCAGCTATGATCTTGTGCCCTCGGCAGGATCTGGTAGATAGTCAGGCTTCTTAGCCTTTTCATTTGTAGATGTCTGTACTCAGACATGTTAAGCTTCCGCATGTGCTTTGAATTGTATGCTATGATGTTGGGTCATGAGACCCATGTTTGTATTCTGGCTCCTCGGAGTCTAATGAATAAATACTTGAGTTGTAGAGTTATGTTGTGATGCCATGTGGTATTTACACATATCGAGCATATTGTGTGTATGATTAAAATGCTTGGTATGTGTGGGATCCGACAATCTAGTTGTTTATCCTTGGCAGCCTCTCTTATGGGGAAATGTAGTCTAGTGCTTCCATGAGCCATAGTAGTCCGCTACAGCCCGGTTCACCGGAGTCCTGCTAGCCCAGCACTACTACTCAGGACACTTGACTGGCCGACATGTGTTTCACTTCGTTCCTGTGTCTGTCCCTTTGGGGAAACGTCACGCGGTGACATCCGGAGTCCTGCCTAGCCTGCTACAGCCCGGGTTCCCAGAGTCCTATTAGCCCAGTGTTACAGCCCGGATTCACACGCTGCTGACCGACATGCTCGATGTGATTCATGTATGCCTTTCCCCATAGGTTAGTGCCGCTTTGGGTTCACGACTAGCCATGTCGGCCCGGGTTCTCTATCATATGGATGCTAGCGACACTATCATATACGTAAGCCAAAAGGCGCAAACGGTCCCGGGCCATGGTAAGGCGACACCCATGGGAATACCGTGCGTGAGGCCGCAAAGTGATATGAGGTGTTACCTGCTAGATCGATGTGACTTGGAATCGGGGTCCTGACAGCTTTGGTATCAGAGCCTGACTGCCTGTAGGATTACCAAGCCAAATCGATTGAAGTTGTGTCTAGAAATGCTTTAGTTATGTAGGGGAATTGATTGTGGAAGGGAACGTAAGGCTCTTTTTACTCCTTTACCTTATGCCCTCTGATCTGAGTCATTCTCTTCTCATTCTACGCGGGTTAAGAAACTAGGCTTTCTCATCTATCTATCAAGATGACGTGTTACTAAACTGTAGTTTCCTAGGATTGTTGAGTTCAAGCCTCAGTTTAGTTCCTACTACTTCCATATGTCATAGCTAGCCTCAGAACTTTGATATTGTGATGTTGAGTGGTTATGCCACCATTTTACAGGATATCTCAAATCATTTTGAGCATTTACAGCCGTTATGCTGTCCGAGTCATCCCAGGTTTCTAAATAGTCTGATGCATTTGCAAATCGCTTCTTTCCGTTCCCGATGTTCCTTTGGGCCAGTTCAACCACACTAATCTGTGAGTTGAGGTACTCTATTGCCTCGACATATATGTTGGAGCTATTACTATGACCCTAGGTGTTTTAGGGAGTCACCTAGTGATCTAGCCATCTTTTGTATCCCTAGTGTGTGATTCTGGCCACCATTCTTGATGGCATCCCGTGATGCCATGTAGCGGTAGGTATTCTATTCATGGGTTCTTGAACCCGAGATTCACCCTACTTACCTCATGTTGGTAGTGTTTGATAGTTCCTTTAGGATATTAGTAACCTTTGCGATAGTCCTCGAGGTCCGTGGTACAATGTTCTTCCAATACCATGAACCAATATGGTAGGAGTTCTCTTGAACCAAAAGATCACAACAAGAGTGCTCTTGATGAGTTCTCCATTCTATATTGTGACTCTGCCAGTTCAACGTTTCTGCATGGGTTATCCGGAAGAAATAACATGCTAATCCATGCATCCATAACTCAGAAAAATTATATGTTCCTTTGAGTTGTCCCTCTTTAGTTGTATTCTGAACCTCGTCCATCAATTGTTGGTCAAGAGTAGTTGTGCATTGGTGTTATCGATGCCTATTATTCATGTGATCTGTCAAGCCATTCCATTCCGGAATGACTAGGAGAAACAAACTCCAGTACCTCATCCATATCCAGGATTGGGTCCAAGCAGTTGTATTTCGCAGATCAAAGTGCCAATCCAGCTTTTGATTCTATTCAACCCTTAAGTATTGCCCTCTTTATGTTAGGAATATCATAGGAATTGCACAACCTCCTATGAACTCTTGATACAGTGATACTTCTTGCCATCATTATTCATTCCTCGGTTCCGTGTTGTTGTAACCGGAATGCCGACAAGTGAATTGTGATGTGTGAAATCAATACTCCAAGCAACTCGTTGCTTTGTAGTAAATGGACAATATTCTCATCCTTAGTGTGTTGGTTATTAAATCACCATCCTAGGACTGATCGTGCTACCTAGTCCTTATTTCTGGTGCACTCCTCGATCAATGAGTGAGGATTATTCCATTCCTCGCTTATCTGATCATATTGTCTTGCTCTGAAAAGCAAGATTGTTCTCGAGCTTAGTAACATATCGGTGGTTCGTGATTTTCCGGATATCTTCTCGGAAGTGTTACCAGGTTGTCACCTGGCCGCTATGTTGAGTTCGTGATCAAGTTGGTTTCTTGTAAACCACCCCTTCTCCAAGAATCTGTGTTGGATACCCCTGAGCTAGTTGGTTAAGCTAAACAACAACTTGGAGAGTTGGAAGATAAAAGGCTTTGCCGAATTTTCTTCTTTCTGAAGGGATATCTTTGTGTTTGTGTGTGTACTGAAGAAAGATGATATCTTCACCAATTGGTCCTCGTGATCGGTTGTTGGATCTATTGCCTTGTCAAAACTTTGACTTGAGTATGGGCTATCGTCTAGTCAAATCAGAACCAACGATGTTCGTAATGATGTCTTACCCGTGGTTGATCCCTCGAGCATACACCATTACATCTTTTGGTCTGAACAATACTAACATCGTGTTCACATGATGGTGGAAGTCCAGTGATATGGAAATTCCGATGAGTTGTTGTTGAGTCCATCAGCAGCATTTTGTCTCCCCCATGATTCATGTTGAACATCAACCTAGTGTTGAAAACTTTGTAAGCAATGCCTTCGTGTCCCGTTCATGAAGCATATGTTGGATGGAAGAAGTGACTTCCTCGAATTCATGTGCACTTGGTGCAAGTTGCCGCCGTGAGTTTGAGAAAGATTGTTTTGTTTTCCCTTGGAATCATCTCAAATCAGTCATGCATACGTGCGAAGTATTCTATGGTTTGGTAGATTAATTACCTCCACTCCATATGTGTTCCTAGCACACCAAGCCACTGATTGACTTGTTCAAGGAAAAGGAGTCTATGCTTGGGATCTAATCCATGGACTTGCGTAAAGACTTCGAAATCCTTGATGATGGTTCCCCACCTGAACTCGATAGTGTTTTACTATAAGACTACTACATGGTCATGCTCGTCTTGGACAACGTGTTCACAAGTTTGTAGCAGAACCAGCTCATGTTTTGGAGCTTGCTATCATAGTTCATTCCCCGAGAATCTCGCAACGTCATCTTGTCAAATTGTGTTGCAAACTCTCATTTTCCTTCTAGACTGGATGGGTCTGGACTGTCCTAACAACAACCAGATCTGAATCTCATGCAGATATGATGGTTGGAACGTACTCCAAGAACTATATTGTTGGTCTCTTTGTAACCGGTAACGTGGATGTCGTGGCCAACACACCTAGCCGGAAGGCCTATTATTGTAGTATCCTGGTTGAAGAAGTTGGTCACCTCCCCATAAGGATCTCGTAGGATCTGCCTCCGTAGTTATTCCTTATGGATTCTGGAGCTTCGAAGTCTGACCTTTTACTTGATGTTCTAGATATCAAACCATATCTATAAATGGATTACGCTAGCACATCAAGGAGAACATTAGAAGCGGAGTGCTAAATGCCTCTCGGTCGATCGTCCAGATTCTGTTCCCTTAGCCTCTCTAAGGGAAGATCTGAGAAGGTGTTATCTTCCTTTGTATCTGCATAATCCATCACCAGTCATCATGGTAGTATGTCGTGTTGCCAGGATCCTTGCCACGGATGTTGGTAGAACCTTGATGAATATGGAAATGCTCAAGTTCTTGAGAGCACGCGCAAGCAAATCATCCCTTGCGTTGTCTTCAACAAGGTAGTCCACATCATCCATCCTAGTCCTAGTATGCCATTTCTTCGAGCTATTTCAAACGATCAATTGTAAATTGCCTTAAGCTGGTATGAAGAGTTTCAATGATCTCTGAATCAAAAGTAATTCTTTTTGCCACTTAAGGGAATATTTCTGCGAGTCACCTTCCTTAAGATGTCTCGTTATGGTATCATGGAAATTATCTCCTTGCTAGTTTGAAACCATGCACCATCCTACTTAAGCGTGGAATTGTTGCCTACCAAATTTGAACCTTTACATCCACTTCTTTCCATCACCTTGATGTGAACTTTGTGTCTCAATTGGAGAGATGTTCCTATGTCTCACTCCATGAGTTGATCCTGAGTTGTTCGATCTTCGCGAAGATCGATCCTTCTAGAGTTTTCCCTTCCCTCTCGTTGTCATGTTGGTTGGAGTTCTCAGAGCAAGACTTCAAGACAATGATGGTGATCGAATCAACAATCTTATGAAGTGCAACCTGGATCGTGAAGATTGTGTTGGTCGTATGTCCCCTCTGTCTTCTTACCTCACAACCTGAATCTCGGGACGAGATTCTTGTTTAGTGGGGGTGAGCTGTCACAGCCCTAGCTTAGTCTTGCCTATCCTTGCATAACCTCCATGCATCATGTTTACTTTTTCTCAAAAACTTGAAATGGGGATGTTCAAACCCTAGCACCACATGGATTTCAAATAGGCTCAACTAAAGTCATTTTCAATGAACCCAAAAATGCCCTTTGAAAATGTTCATGATTTCTGATAAGGATGAAAACCTCTACCAAAAATGATTAACATATTTCTAGGTCATTCCTGGATTTTGAATTAATTCATATTGTATTTGACTTTGGGCATTTAAATACTATAAATAAATTAAATGCTCAGATAATGCTGAAATTAAATGTGGGCCACTAGAATAATCTAGAGAGTGTCCACAAATTATTCCAGCATTTTACAAAATGCTTTAGTATTTTTACTAAAGCCAAAATAGCAGCAGAAAAATAGGAAACAGAAGAAAAATAAAGAGAGAGAGAAACACACCTCGGCCTCACCTGTGCTGGCCCAGCCCACCTGGCTTGTGCCAGTCGTCACCCACCTCTGCCAGTACGCAGAGGCGTGTCGCCGGCGCGCGCACCCGCGGCCACCTCCTGCTTCCACCTCCTGCTGCCTCCTCGTCCCCATCCGAGCGCCACGAAGACGCCCAGCACCCCCTGCACCCCTCCCCTCTCTCCCCCTCGTCTCCCTCACCCTCTCCCGCGATGGCCGAGTGTCATCCTCGCCGCCATTCGCCGTAGTCGTCACCAGAGCCACCCCCTCGCCCCTCTGACGTGCCCGTGAGCTCCGCCTCCATCGTCTACGCCTCCTCGATGACTCACGCAATGCTGGACGCCTCCAAGCACCGACCCCGATGCCTTCTTCTTCCTCGGTCCACCGAGATCGCCGGCGACCGTGTGCACTCCTCGACGCGTCCTCGAGCCTACTAAGCACCCCGACGGCCTCGCCGTGAGCACCTTGTCGTTTCCCCTCTCCTCTCTTCCTCGTTTGCGTGCCGTAGCCGCACTAACCACCGAACCCGAGAGCTCATCCCCACCGTAGTTCCTCACCGCCGTGGCCAGGGCCACCCCAGCTTGCGCCTAAGCGCGTCACCGTGTTCGCCGCACTCCCAGGAGCCCGCAGCACCCTTCCGTTTCCCTTCTAGTGCACCGTAGTGTCGACCCCTTCCACGTTCGAACTCCGCCCACCGCGGATGCGCTCGCCGTCGTCGATTCTGACGACCATGCGGCCTCCCGTGCGGCTAGCTAGATGCGGGTGTGCTCGGGCTACCTTCTAGTGGCCTTCGCGCGTCCATAAGCCGCCTATAGCGCAGCCCCGGCGAGCTTCCGCCGTAGATTTTCTCGCCGCCGGTGGGACTCCGACGAGCCGACGTGGCCGCATGATTAGCACTAATCACCGCCAGCTAACCCTCCCCAGAGCCACTGACTACTGGGCCCCATGGCCTAATTAACACTGCTTAGCTCCTGTTTAGACTAAACTAAACCCACGGGCCCACATGACAGTTGACCTGGCCACGTCACCGTTGACCAGGCCCCACCTTTCATTGGCACTGAACATCATTGTGTCACTGACCAGTGGACCCCACTGGTCAGGTTTGACCTAGACCGCTGCTGTTGACTTGCTAACGCAGGCATGATGCAGTGCTGATGCAATAAGTCATTTCTAGATTAAAATAATTCAGGAAATTCCAGAAAATTGCCTAAACTTCTAAAAATCATAGAAAATCAACCGTAACTCCAAATGAAATAAATTATATATGAAAAATTATCGGAAAAATTCAAGGAATCCATCTGTACCATTTCCATGCATGTTTGAGCAAGTTAACCTCACTGTTTAGGATGAAACATGATTAGGGCAAATTTCATAATAGGTTTGGAGTTGGAATTGATATAGTTTTGAATTCCCCTTCAATTAAAATGACTTTCTGTTGCATTAGCCCAAATCACAGCATATTGCCATGTCATGATCATGCATCATATTGTTGCATTGCATTGATTGTGCTCTCCCTCTATGTTCCCGGTATTCGTCCCCTCTCGATAGACGTGCTTCCGACGATGAGTTCGATGACACCGATGAAGAGCTATAATATCTTCAGAAGTGTTAGGCCAGCAAAACCCCCTTGTTCATCCCAACGCAATCCCACTCTCTCGCTCGTGCTCTCTTTTACCGCATTAGGACAACAACGATTCAACTGTTACTTGCTGCGGTAGTTGAACCCTTATCCTCTGCATGACCTGTCATTGCCACAGTAAATAGATGAAACCCACTAGCATGAGTAGGAGTTGTTTGAGCCCTGATGTACCTACTCATTCATGCTTGTTTGTCATGCCTGCTATTGCTTAGAGTTGTGTCAGGTCTGATTCATCGGGGATGAATTGGAACAGTGATGAACATGTCCTACTGTCTGTGAGCTAAGTGTGTGAACACGATTTGGTAAAGGTAGCAGTGAGAGGCCATGTAGGAGTACATGGTGGGTTGTCTCATTGAAACTGTTCTTAGGAACTGAGTTCTGTGTTTGTGATCCATGACCAGCTACTACCATGCATTGGGCCCGAAACCAATGGACCCTCTCGACTTATTAACTGCCCTTGTCCTCTGTCCAGGAGTTGCAACTAGTTTCTGGTGTTTGTAGGATATGTGTTGGCGGCCGTGCATAGCGCTGATCCTAGAGGTAGGCTATGATGTGGTAGATACACCATGGCACGGTGTACCGGGCGCCCGTTTGGTGCCTCGGGAACCCTGCACACATCGTTTGGGGCTGTGAGCGAAACTCTGGCCGGATCTCCTCGCGGATGGAACCCGAATAGGCGATAAACCTGGACTAGAGACTCGTGTGGTTAGTCAGGTCATGGTTGACTCCCTCGCCAGGCTTCCGTTTGAAGGTTGCCGAGATACACGACGTGTACATGGTGGAAAGTGGCGAGAGCGTGTGTGAAGAAGTACACCCCTATAGGGTTATAAATGATCTATTCGAATATCCGTGTCCGCGGTAAAGGACTTCTGGGTTGCCTATAACAGTTCATAGACAAGTGAAAGTGGATACTCTAAAACTCGCAAGATAAGTGTGAGTGCTATGGATGGCCTTCTCGTAGGGAGACGGGAGCGGATCCATAGTGGTGTATTGAATGGTGAATATGTGGACTCGTGTGCGCCACCTCAAAAGAGTTGCCTGCAGTTGTAGTTCAGGTTAGCCACTGAGTCAAAGCTGGCTTGCTGCAGTTAAACTCCACCACCCGCCTTATTGATACCGATGCATATGTAGCTAGTTCTGATGTATGTTTTGCCGAGTACCTTTGTACTCACGTTTGCTTAATTTATGTTTTGCAGAGAGACTTCATTCTCGCTAGTAGTTCCGTGTGGATTTCGGCGTTTAGCTTGATACCTCAGCTACGATCTTGTGCCCTCGGCAGGATCTGGTAGATAGTTAGGCTTCTTAGCCTTTTCATTTGTAGATGTCTGTACTCAGACATGTTAAGCTTCCGCATGTGCTTTGAATTGTATGCTATGATGTTGGGTCATGAGACCCATGTTTGTATTCTGGCTCGTCGGAGTCTAATGAATAAATACTTGAGTTGTAGAGTTATGTTGTGATGCCATATGGTATTTACACATATGAAGCATATTGTGTGTATGATTGAAATGCTTGGTATGTGTGGGATCCGACAATCTAGTTGTTTATCCTTGGCAGCCTCTCTTATGGGGAAATGTAGTCTAGTGCTTCCATGAGCCATAGTAGTCCGCTACAGCCCGGTTCACCGGAGTCCTGCTAGCCCAGCACTACTGCTCAGGACACTTGACTGGCCGGCATGTGTTTCACTTCGTTCATGTGTCTGTCCCTTCGGGGAAATGTCACGCGGTAACATCCAGAGTCCGGCCTAGCCTGCTACAGCCCGGGTTCCCGGAGTCCTGTTAGCCCAGTGCTACAGCCCGGATTCACACGCTGCTAGCCGACATGCTCGATGTCATTCATGTATGCCTGTCCCCATAGGTTAGTGCCGCTTTGGGTTCACGACTAGCCATGTTGGCCTGGGTTCTCTGTCATATGGATGCTAGCGACACCATCATATACGTAAGCCAAAGGCGCAAACGGTCCCGGGCCATGGTAAGGCAACACCCATGGGAATACCATGCGTGAGGCCGCAAAGTGATATGAGGTGTTACCGGTTAGATCGATGTGACTTGGAATCGGGGTCCTGACAGGATCGATGGCTCACCTTGTTCTCAAGGACAACGTCACCTCCGGAGGAGCACTGGCCCCAGGCCAAACCCTCCGGCTGGGTGGTTTCATTATGACCTCCCGTTCGGCCATTAAGCCGACGATGACTTCTCGGGTCATCGAAAATCCTCTTCAGGTTGACTCTAAGTACTACAAGCAGATGTATCCGGCGGAGTTGTCGTCTTTAAACAAGCTCTTAGATCGCATCGCTGCCCTGGGGGTCGCCACGGACTATGATCGGATTGGGCTTAAACCCGACCAGAGAGAAATTACAACTCCGTCGATCACCCATCAAATAGCGGTAGTAGAGGAGCAAGATGACAACTCTTCCTCTATATTAAGGACGAACTATGTTCGGATCTCCGAACTTGAAGAGCGGGACACCTATCTGCAGAAAGACAAGTCCTTTCCTCCTAACATAGAATCGGACGACAAGCCCAAAAAATCAGCTGACAACCCGGAGCCCGAACTACTAAATCCGGAGATTCTTCAAACCCCGTATCCTAATTTGGGTCAGGGTTCGGACTTCAATCCACCCACCCACCCAGGCATAAGCGCTCCTAGGGGCATATAGCAGCAGTATAAGGAAACGACCCACCACTTCTGGGCCAGATTCCTCCTTGTCAAAGATAAGATTGAAGATTGTCACGACAAAGACGCGATCACAACATTCCGCAGCAATTGCACGGATGAAGGAATCCTCAACGCCATCAACTGCCGTCACATAACACGCTTCGCAGACCTGGCAACCATAGTATACAAGTACTGCGCAATGGAAAGCGCTTGGAAAACTCAGGCAGTCGGCTGGGAACCACCGGTTTCCACCGAACCCCTCGTTCAGGTGAAAAGGACGCACCCTAGTGGCACGCCCAGCCCAATAACAAACAAATATAAGCCCATTACAGAACATGGAACCGTTCTGGAGGGATGGCTCAATGGACCATGCAAGCTACACACAACACCGGATACTATATCAACTCACAGCCTTAGAGCATGTTGGATACTCCGGCAGGTAGCCAAGAGCGGTGAGGATATCCTCACCAAAAATAACCCAGAGCAATACATTCCAGAAGACGACGACCCCAGAGTGCCGACGGTCTTCGAGATCTTCGCTTCAAACAATAAGCGTAAAAGAGCACTCCGTGACCTTGCCGAAGTCTGCCAAATCGCAGCAACAAACCCTTGGAACGACACGGCCATAACTTTCAATGCCAAGGACGAACCAAAATTCAGGGAAATTCGGGCACCAGCCGCCTTGGTCCTCAGTCCGACCGTGGACGGCTTCCGACTCACCAAGGTTCACATGGACGGCGGCAGCAGACTAAATCTCATCTACGAGGATACACTTAGTAAAATGGACATAGACAGGAGCCGCATCAAGCAAAGTAGCACGACCTTCCGGGGAATTATTCCCAGTCGTGAGGCACGATGCGCGGGAAAAATCACACTTGAAATGGTGTTCGGCACATCGGAGAACTATCGGACCGAAGAACTAACCTTCCAAGTGGCCCCTTTCAACAGCGGATATCACGCCCTATTGGGGCGGGACACATTTAAACGCTTCTAGGCTATACTTCACTATGGGTATATGAAGCTCAGGATGCCAGGGCCCAATGGCATAATTACTCTCACTAGTGATCCAGACATAGCACTCCACGCCGAAAACAAAACCGCATTGCTGGCCCTTGAGGCATTATCTGAAGCCCTCGCGGCCGAAGAATTAACAGCATTACGCTCCACGGTGGATAAGGACGACGTAATCTTGGACAAATGACCCAAATCCACCTCCTTCAAACCAGCAGAAGAAATAGTCAAATTCCAAGTCCATCCAACGGACCCCAAGAAGACAGCATCTATTGGGGCACAACTGGACCCAACGGTCGACACTGCGCTACGAGAATTTCTGCGCGAAAACTGAGATATATTTGCCTAGCACCCTTTTGATATGCCAGGAACCCCACGCAGATTGGTCGAACACAGCCTCAACATATTGATGGGATTTAAACCAGTCAAACACACACTGCGGCGTTTTTCTGACCCCAAACGTCAAGCGATGGGGGAGGAGCTAGCCAAGCTCATGGAGGCCGGATTCATTAGAGAAATAAAACACACAGACTGGCTAGCAAACTTGGTGATGGTGCCAAAGAAGGACAAATCCTGGCGTCTGTGCATCGATTTCAAAGACCTCAATAAGACCTGCCCTAAGGATCCCTCCCCCCACATCGACCAAATTATCGGTGCCACCGCAGGACATGATTCACTATGCTTCGTCGACGCATATTCCGGATACCATCAAACCAAAATGAAGGAGTTAGATCAAGCCGCAACGACATTCATTACCCCATACGGGCCATTCTACTTCAACACCATGCCCTTCGGGCTCAAAAACATAGGGACCACCTACCAACGCATGATTCAGACATGCCTAGAAAAATAGATCGGCAAGATAGTTGAAGCATACATGGAAGACGTCGTCATTAAAACTAGGCACGTCGACTTACTAATAGACGATTTACATTGTACATTCGACAACCTCCGTGCATTTGACATAAAGCTCAATCCGGAAAGTGTGTTTCCAGCGTTCCTGCTGGAAAGCTGCTGGGATTTATCGTTTCCAATAGAGGAATTGAAGCAAATCCAGCCAAAATCCGAGCCTTGTCACAATTAGCCACACCAACGGACCTTAAACAGGTCCAAAAACTCGCTGGGTGCATGGCAGCATTAAGCCGCTTTATCTCCAGATTGGGGGAAAAGCATTGCCACTGTATCGCCTCCTCCAGCGCACCGATCACTTCGAGTGGACAGATGCGGCAACAACCGAACTCGAAGAAATAAAAACCATTCTGGCGAGCAACACAATCCTGGCCGCACCAAACGTCGGCGAACCCATATTATTATACATATCGGCAACACACCAGGTGGTGAGTGCCGTGCTCGTCATGCAACGAGAGCAGGATGGACACAAATTCCCACTTCACAAGCCGGTATATTACACATCCACCGTCCTCACACCATGCAAATCTCGGTACCCTCATTATCAAAAGATAGCATACGCGGTCTTCATGGCATCCCGGAATCTACGACACTACTTTCAATAATGTTCTATCATGGTGGCTTCCGAAGTACCACTCAATGATATAATAAACAACCAGGATGCTACGGCCGAATAGCCAAATGGGCCATTGAGCTACTTCCATTCGACATAACATACAAACCGCGCCGAGCCATCAAATCCCAAGTACTGGCGGACTTCGTCACCGAATGGACAGAGGCCGAACTCCCTAAAGAGTATGGTACATATTCCAACTGGGTTATGTATTTCGATGGTTCCAAAATGCTGGCAGAACTAGGAGCGGGCGTTGTTTTAACGTCCCCCACTGGAGACGTAGTCCACTACATACTCCAAATATTATACACAGACTCCAACAACGTAGCCGAATACGAGGCCTTATTATATGGTCTCCGGATGGCTGTCTCTATGGGCATACAACGCCTGGAAGTGCGCGGGGACTCAAACCTCGCAATATCTCAAATAAATGGAGATTTTGATGCCAAAGATCTGAAGATGGCAGCTTACCACAACGCCGTCCTAAAAATGTTGGCTCGATTCGAGGGGCTTGAGTTTCATCACGTGGCTCGAGAAAGCAATCAAGCGGCGGACGTCCTCGCTCGCATTGGCGCCAAGCGCGACCCCGTCCCACCTAATATCTTTTTGGAAAGGCTCTTTAAGCTGTCCATGGTGTGGTAAGGGGAGAGCGGTAACACCAGTCCGGATCCAGAGACAACCCCAGCCTCCGAACACAACGATATCATCGGGGGCTCAGCCACCGAAATAACACCGTCGACCCATCTAATCATGGCAGTCATTGCCCCATAGACCGAACCCTTCTTGGCCTACCTTAATAGGAAGGAACTCCCGATGGACCAGAATGAGGCTCACCGCATTGTTCGGCACTCGAAGGCCTACAAGGTGAAGGAAATTTGCCCTAGAGGCAATAATAAAGTTATTATTTATTTCCTTATATCATGATAAATATTTATTATTCATGCTAGAATTGTATTAACCGGAAACATAATACATGTGTGAATACATAGACAAACAGAGTGTCACTAGTATGCCTCTACTTGACTAGCTCGTTAATCAAAGATGGTTATGTTTCCTAACCAGGGACAAAGAGTTGTTATTTGATTAATGGGATCACATCATTAGATGAATGATCTGATTGACATGACCCATTTCATTAGCTTAGCACCCGATCGTTTAGTATGTTGCTATTGCTTTCTTCATGACTTATACATGTTCCTATGACTATGAGATTATGCAACTCCCGTTTGCCGGAGGAACACTCTGGGTGCTACCAAACGTCACAACGTAACTGGGTGATTATAAAGGAGTACTACAGGTGTCTCCAATGGTAGATGTTGGGTTGGCATATTTCGAGATTAGAATTTGTCAATCCGATTGTCGGAGAGGTATCTCTGGGCCCTCTCGGTAATACACATTACACAAGCCTTGCAAGCATTGCAACTAATGAGTTAGTTGCGGATGATTTATTACAGAACGAGTAAAGAGACTTGCCGGTAACGAGATTGAACTAGGTATTGGATACCGACGATCGAATCTCGGGCAAGTAACATACCGATGACAAAGGGAACAACGTATGTTGTTATGCGGTCTGACCGATAAAGATCTTCGTAGAATATGTAGGAGCCAATATGGGCATCTAGGTCCCGCTATTGGTTATTGACCGGAGACGTGTCTCGGTCATGTCTACATTCTTCTCGAACCGTAGGGTCCGCACGCTTAACGTTACGATGACAGTTATTATGAGTTTATGCATTTTGATATACCGAAGGTTGTTCGGAGTCCCGGATGTGATCACGGACATGACGAGGAGTCTCGAAATGGTCGAGACATAAAGATTGATATATTGGAAGCCTATGTTTGGACATCGGAAGTGTTTCGGGTGAAATCGGGATTTTACCGGAGTACCGGGAGGTTACCGGAACCCCCCGGGAACCAAATGGGCCTTATTGGGCCTTAGTGGAAAGGTGAAAGGGGCAGCCCAAGGCGGGCTGCATGCCTCCCCCCTCCCCTAGTCCTATTAGGACTAGGAGAGGTGGCCGGCCCCCTTCTCCCTCTCTCTCTCTCTCGAGGAATCCTATTAGGAATAGGATTGGGGGGGAGTCCTACTCCCGGTAGGAGTACGACTCCTCCTGCGCCCTCCTCCTTTGGCCGGCCAGCCCTCCCCCTGGCAACCTTTATATACGGGGGTAGGGGGCACCTCTAGACACACAAGTTGATCATTGAGATCGTTCCTTAGCCGTGTGCGGTGCCCCCTGCCACCAAATTCCACCTCGATCATACCGTTGTAGTGCTTAGGCGAAGCCCTGCGTCGGTAGTACATCAAGATCGTCACCACGCCGTCGTGCTGACGGAACTCTTCCTCGACGCTTTGCTGGATCGGAGCCCGAGGATCGTCATCGAGCTGAACGTGTGCTAAGAACTCGGAGGTGCCGGAGTAACGGTGCTTGGATCGGTCGGATCAGGAAGAAGACGTACGACTACTTCCTCTACGTTGTGTCAATGCTTCCGTTGCGATCTACAAGGGTATGTAGATCAGACTCTCCCCCTCGTTGCTATGCATCACCATGTTCTTGCGTGTGCGTAGGAAATTTTTTGAAATTACTACGTTCCCCAACAGTGGCATCTGAGCCTAGGTTTTATGGTTTGATGTTATTTGCACGAGCAGAACACAAGTGAGTTGTGGGCGATACAAGTCATACTGCCTACCAGCATGTCATACTTTGGTTCAGCGGTATTGTTGGACGAGACGACCCGGACCAACATTACGCGTACGCTTACGCGAGACCGGTTCCCTCGACGTGCTTTGCACATAGATGGCTTGCGGGCGACTGTCTCTCCAACTTTAGTTGAACCGAGTGTGGCTACGCCCGGTCCTTGAGAAGGTTAAAACGGAGTCTATTTGACAAACTATCATTGTGGTTTTGATGCGTAGGTGAGATGAGTTCTTGCTTAAGCCCGTAGCAGCCACGTAAAACTTGCAACAACAAAGTAGAGGACGTCTAACTTGTTTTTGCAGGGCATGTTGTGATGTGATATGGTCAAGGCATGATGCTAAATTTTATTGTATGAGATGATCATGTTTTGTAACCAAGTTATCGGCAACTGGCAGGCGCCATATAGTTGTCGCTTTATTGTATGCAATGCAATCGCGATGTAATGCTTTACTTTATTACTAAGCGGTAGTGATAGTCGTGGAAGCATAAGATTGGCGAGACGACAACGATGCTACGATGGAGATCAAGGTGTCGTGCCGGTGACGATGGTGATCATGACGGTGCTTCGGAGATGGAGATCACAAGCACAAGATGATGATGGCCATATCATATCACTTATATTGATTGCATGTGATGTTTATCCTTTTATGCATCTTATCTTGCTTTGATTGACGGTAGCATTATAAGATGATCTCTCACTAAATTATCAAGAAGTGTTCTCCCTGAGTATGCACCGTTGCCAAAGTTCGTCGTGCCCAGACACCACGTGATGATCGGGTGTGATAAGCTCTACGTCCATCTACTACGGGTGCAAGCCAGTTTTGCACACGTAGAATACTCAGGTTAAACTTGACGAGCCTAGCATATGCAGATATGGCCTCGGAACACGGAGACCGAAAGGTCGAGCGTGAATCATATAGTAGATATGATCAACATAATGATGTTCACCATTGAAAACTACTCCTTCTCACGTGATGATCGGTTATGGTTTAGTTGATTTGGATCACGTGATCACTTAGAGGATTAGAGGGATGTCTATCTAAGTGGGAGTTCTTAAGTAATATGATTAAATTGAACTTAAATTTATCATGAACTTAGTCCTGGTAGTATTTTGCAAATTATGTTGTAGATCAATAGCTCGCGTTGTTGCCTCCCTGTGTTTATTTTTGATATGTTCCTAGAGAAAATTGTGTTGAAAGATGTTAGTAGCAATGATGCGGATTGGATCCGTGATCTGAGGATTATCCTCATTGCTGCACAGAAGAATTATGTCCTTGATGCACCGCTAGGTGACAGACCTATTGCAGGAGCAGATGCAGACGTTATGAACGTTTGGCTAGCTCAATATGATGACTACTTGATAGTTTAGTGCACCATGCTTAATGGCTTAGAATCGGGACTTCAAAGACGTTTTGAACGTCATGGACCATTGAGATGTTCCAGGAGTTGAAGTTAATATTTCAAGCAAATACCCGAGTTGAGAGATATGAAGTCTCCAACAAGTTCTATAGCTAAAAGATGGAGGAGAATCGCTCAACTAGTGAGCATGTGCTCAGATTGTATGGGTACTACAATCGCTTGAATCAAGTGGAAGTTAATCTTCCAGATAAGATAGTGATTGACATAATTCTCTAGTCACCATGACCAAGTTAGTAGAACTTCGTGATAAACTATAGTATGCAAGGGATGACGAAAACGACTCCCGAGCTTTTCATGATGATGAAATCGATGAAGGTAGAAATCAAGAAAAACATCAAGTGTTGATGGTAGACAAGACCACTAGTTTCAAGAAAAGGGCAAAGGGAAGAAGGGGAACTTCAAAAAGAACAGCAAGCAAGTTGCTGCTCAAGTGAAGAAGCCCAAGTCTGGACCTAAGCCTGAGACTGAGTGCTTCTACTGCAAAGGGACTGGTCACTGGAAGCGGAACTACCCCAAGTGATTGGCGGATAAGAAGGATGGCAAAATGAACATAAGTATATTTGATATACATGTTATTGATGTGTACTTTACTAGTGTTTATAGCATACCCTCAGTATTTGATACTAGTTCAGTTGCTAAGAGTAGTAACTCGAAACGGGAGTTGCAGAATAAATAGAGACTAGTTAAGGGTGAAGTGACGATGTGTGTTGGAAGTAGTTCCAAGATTGATATGATCATCATCGCACACTCCCTATAATTTCGGGATTAGTGTTGAACCTAAATAAGTGTTATTTGGTTTTTGCGTTGAGCATGAATATGATTTGATCATGTTTATTGAAATACGGTTATTCATTAAAGTCAGAGAATAATTGTTGTTCTGTTTACATGAATAAAACCTTCGATGGTCATACACCCAATGAAACAAGTTCATTGGATCTCGATGGTAGTGATACACATATTCATGATATTGAAACCAAAAGATGCAAAGTTAATAATGATAGTGCAACTTATTTGTGGCACTGCCATTTAGGTCATATTGGTGTAAAGCGCATGAAGAAACTCCATGCTGATGGGCTTTTTGAATCACTTAATTATGAATCAGTTGATGCTTGCGAACCATGCCTCATGGGCAAGATGACTAAAACTCTATTCTTCGGAACAATGGAGCGAGCAACAGATTTGTTGGAAATCATACATACTGATGTATGTGGTCCGATGAATATTGAGGCTCGCGACAGGTATCATTATTTTATGATCTTCACAGATGATTTGAGCAGATATGAGTCTATCTACTTGATGAAACATAAGTCTGAAACATTTGAAAAGTTCAAAGAATTTCAGAGTGAAGTGAAAAATCATCGTAACAAGAAAAATAAAGTTTCTATGATCTGATCGTAGAGAAGAGTATTTGAGTTACGAGTTTGGCCTTCAGTTAAAAACAATGTGAAATAGTTTCACTACGCACGCCACCTGGAACACCACAGCATAATGGTGTGTCCGAACGTCATAACCGTACTTTATTGGATATAGTGCAATCTATGATGTATCTTACCGATCTACCACTATCGTTTTGGGGTTATGCATTAGAGACAGCTGCATTCACGTTAAATAGGGCACCATCTAAATCCGTTGAGACGACACCGTGTGAACTATGGTTTGGCAAGAAACCTAAGCTGTCGTTTCTTAAAGTTTGGAGTTGCGATGCTTATGTGAAAAAGTTTCATCTCGATAAGCTCAAACTCAAATCGGAGAAATATGTCTTCATATGATACCCAAAGGAGACAGTTGGGTACACCTTCTATCACAGATCCGAAGGCAAGACATTCGTTGCTAAGAATGGATCCTTTCTAGAGAAGGAGTTTCTCTCGAAAGAAGTGAGTGGGAGGAAAGTAGAACTTGATGAGGTAACTGTACCTGCTCCCTTATTGGAAAGTAGTTCATCACAGAAATCTGTTCCTGTGACTACTACACCAATTAGTGAGGAAGCTAATGATGATGATCATGTAACTTCAGATCAAGTTACTACCAAATCTCGTAGGTAAACCAGAGTGAGATCCGCACCAGAGTGGTACGGTAATCCTGTTCTGGAAGTTATGTTACTAGACCATGACAAACTTGCGAACTATGAGGAAGCGATGATGAGCCCAGATTCCGCGAAATGGTTTGAGGCCATGAAATCAGAGATGTGATCCATGTATGAGAACAAAGTATGGACTTTGATGGATTTGCCCGATGATCGGCAAGCCATAGAAAATAAATGGATCTTCAAGAGGAAATCGGACGCTGATAGTAGTGTTACTATCTACAAAGCTAGAATTGTCGCAAAAGGTTTTCGACAAGTTCAAGGTGTTGACTACGATGAGAGCTTCTCACTCGTATCTATGCTTGAGTCTGTCTGAATCATGTTAGTAATTGCCGCATTTTATGAAATCTGGCAAATGGATAAACAAAACTGCATTCCTTAATGGATTTATTAAAGAAGAGTTGTATATGATGCAAAAGAAGGTTTTGTCAATCCGAAAGGTGCTAACAAAATGTGCAAGCTCCAGCGATCCATCTGTGGACTGGTGCAAGCATCTCGGAGTTGGAATATACGCTTTGATGAGTTGATCAAAGCATATAGTTTTATACAGACTTGCGGTGAAGCCTGTATTTACAAGAAAGTGAGTGGGAGCACTACAACATTTCTGATAAGTATATGTGAATGACATATTGTTGATCGGAAATAATGTAGAATTATTCTGTAAAGCATAAAGGAGTGTTTGAAAGGAGTTTTTCAAAGAAAGACTTCGGTGAAGCTACTAACATATTGAGCTTCAAGATCTATAGAGCTAGATCAAAACGCTTGATAAGTTTTTTCAATGAGTACATACCTTGACAAGATTTTGAAGTAGTTCAAAATGGAGCAGTCAAAGAAAGAGTTCTTGCCTATATTATAAGGTGTGAAGTTGAGTAAGACTCAAAGCCCGACCACGGCAGAAGATAGAAAGAGAATGAAAGTCATTCCCTATGCCTTGGCCATAGGTTCTATAAAGTATGTCACGCTGTATACCAGATCTATTGTATACCCTGCACTGATTTGGCAAGGGAGTACAATAGTGATCTAGGAGTAGATCACTGGACAACGGTCAGAATTATCCTTAGTGAAATAAGGATATGTTTCTCGATTATGGACGTGACAAAAGGTTCGTCGTAAAGGGTTACGCCGATGCAAGTTTTGACACTAATCTAGATGACTCTAAGTCTCAATCTGGATACATATTGAAAGTGGGAGCAATTAGCTAGAATAGCTCCATGCAGAGCATTGTTGACATAGAAATTTGCAAAATACATGTGGATCTGAATGTGGCAGACCCGTTGACTAAGATTCTCTCACAAGCAAAACATGATCACACCTTAGTACTCGTTGGGTGTTAATCACATAGCGATGTGAACTAGATTACTGAATCTAGTAAACCCTTTGGGTGTTGGTCACATGGCGATGTGAACTATGGGTGTTAATCACATGATGATGTGAACTATCGATGTTAATCACATGGTGATGTGATCTAGATTATTGACTCTAGTGCAAGTGGGAGACTGAAGGAAATATGCCCTAGAGGCAATAATAAAGTTATTATTTATTTCCTTATATCATGATAAATATTTATTATTCATGCTAGAATTGTATTAACCGGAAACATAATACATGTGTGAATACATAGACAAACAGAGTGTCACTAGTATGCCTCTACTTGACTAGCTCGTTAATCAAAGATGGTTATGTTTCCTAACCATGGACAAAGAGTTGTTATTTGATTAATGGGATCACATCATTAGATGAATGATCTGATTGACATGACCCATTTCATTAGCTTAGCACCCGATCGTTTAGTATGTTGCTATTGCTTTCTTCATGACTTATACATGTTCCTATGACTATGAGATTATGCAACTCCCGTTTGCCGGAGGAACACTTTGGGTGCTACCAAACGTCACAACGTAACTGGGTGATTATAAAGGAGTACTACAGGTGTCTCCAATGGTAGATGTTGGGTTGGCGTATTTCGAGATTAGAATTTGTCACTCCGATTGTCGGAGAGGTATCTCTGGGCCCTCTCGGTAATACACATTACACAAGCCTTGCAAGCACTGCAACTAATGAGTTAGTTGCGGATGATGTATTACAGAACGAGTAAAGAGACTTACCGGTAACGAGATTGAACTAGGTATTGGATACCGACGATCGAATCTCGGGCAAGTAACATACCGATGACAAAGGGAACAACGTATGTTGTTATGCGGTCTGACCGATAAAGATCTTCGTAGAATATGTAGGAGCCAATATGGGCATCCAGGTCCCGCTATTGGTTATTTACCGGAGACATGTCTCGGTCATGTTTACATTGTTCTCGAACCGTAGGGTCCGCACGCTTAACGTTACGATGACAGTTATTATGAGTTTATGCATTTTGATGTACCGAAGGTTGTTCGGAGTGCCGGATGTGATCACGGACATGACGAGGAGTCTCGAAATGGTCGAGACATAAAGATTGATATATTGGAAGCCTATGTTTGGACATCGGAAGTGTTCCGGGTGAAATCAGGATTTTACCGGAGTACCGGGAGGTTACCAGAACCCCCCGGGAACCAAATGGGCCTTATTGGGCCTTAGTGGAAAGGTGAAAGGGGCAACCAAAGGTGGGCTGCACGCCTCCCCCCTCCCCTAGTCCTATTAGGACTAGGAGAGGTGGCCGGCCCCCTTCTCCCTCTCTCTCTCGAGGAATCCTATTAGGAATAGGATTGGGGGGGGGGGAGTCCTACTCCCAGTAGGAGTAGGACTCCTCCTGCGCCCTCCTCCTTTGGCCGGCCAGCCCTCCCCCTGGCAACCTTTATATACGGGGGCAGGGGGCACCTCTAGACACACAAGTTGATCATTGAGATTGTTCCTTAGCCGTGTGCGGTGCCCCCTGCCAGCAAATTCCACCTCGATCATACCGTTGTAGTGCTTAGGCGAAGCCCTGCGTCGGTAGTACATCAAGATCGTCACCACGCCGTCGTGCTGACAGAACTCTTCCTCGACGCTTTGCTGGATCGGAGCCCGAGGATCGTCATCGAGCTGAACGTGTGCTAAGAACTCGGAGGTGCCGGAGTAACGGTGCTTGGATCGGTCGAATCGGGAAGAAGACGTACGACTACTTCCTCTATGTTGTGTCAACGCTTCCGTTGCGATCTACAAGGGTACGTAGATCAGACTCTCCCCCTCGTTGCTATGCATCACCATGATCTTGCGTGTGCGTAGGAATTTTCTTGAAATTACTACGTTCCCCAACACAAGGTTCATGAAGGAGAGCTCTACAAGAAAAGAGCTACCGAAGTTCTTCAAATATGTATCTCCAAGAAGGAGGGGCGGCAGCTCTTGGCTGAAATTCATGCCGGACTCGGCGGTCACCACGCAGCAGTTCGGGCCCTTGTTAGCAAGGCCTTCCGTACAGGTTTTTACTGGCCGATGGCCCGAACAGATGCACAGGACCTTGTCCAACGTTGCATCGGATGCCAGCTATTCGCCAACCAAAGCCACATGCCCCCACCGCTCTACAAACGATCCCCATCACTTGGCCTTTTGCGGTCTGGGGGCTCGATATGGTCAGACCCCTTAAAGGAGGAAGCCATAAGAAAAAGTATCTGCTGGTCATGATGGATAAATTCACTAGAGGCCGGTCAAAACGGCTGAGGCGGGGCCAGTAATAGACTTCATATCCGGCGTGGTGCACCATTATGGTATTCCACACAGCATCATCACCAATAATGGCTCCAATTTCACAGCTGATGAGGTGAAAACTTGGTGTGCTAATCTGGGCATTAAGCTCGATTACGCCTCTGTCTATCACCCGCAATCAAACGGTCAAGTCGAATGGGCTAATGGTCTTATTATGAGCGGCATCAAACCTAGGCTATTGCGGTCTTTGAAAGAATCAGACAAGCAATGGGTTGAGGAGCTTGACTCCGTACTGTGGGGGCTGCAGACCACGCCCAACCGCACTACTGGATATACACCTTTTTTCATGGTGTACGGTGCGCAAGCTGTGTTGCCGTGCGATATTAACCATGACTCACCTCGAGTGCGCATGTACGAAGAGAGAGAGGCCGAGCTTGATCGACAGGACAGCCTAGATACCCTGGAAGAGGAGCGCGATGTTGCAAAAGCCCGTTCCGCATTTTATCAATAACATGCCCGTAGATACCAAAGTAGAGAAGTACGGGCCAAGACTTATAATGTCGACGAACTGGTCCTACGCTTGCCGGAGAAGAAAAAGGACAAACTCAAGCCCAAGTGGGAGGGTCCCTTCATAATTGACGAGGTTCTCACGGGAGGAGCGTACTGCTGCGTGCTGCATCAGATAATCACCTAGAGCCGAACCCCTGGAATGCGGCCAGACTCTGAAGATTCTATGCCTAGCGCCCAACTATGTGTTTGTCTCCTTCTCCCTATGCTTCCTTTATTTTTTTCTTCTCTTTTCATTTTTTCTTTTTTCCTAGAACTTAAACTCTTTCGCACGGCTAAACCGTGCACTCGTGATGTACACATCTTAGAGAATGTACGTCCACTATACCTGGGGGCTTCCCGGACAGAAGCTTATTTTCCGAGCATCAAGCTCATCACATATGTGTTTTTTCTCATATGTACCTTTTCTTCGCCATTATATGCATCGATATGACTTAAGTTTTGGCCAAGCTAGGTTGCCTGGCTCCTGTGCTTATGCCCTATGTTCCTGTCAGTTCGGCTAGGGCATAAAGGGAGCACCTCTGCGATTGTTACTACCGGGTCATCCGGATGTGTACCTCAGACTGGGTGAAGCCGAAAGGTAGCGGTCTTAAGAGAATATTCGGTCGGTGGACTAAAGATGTTGTATATTCCTTCCATTATGAACCCCCAGATGACTACCTATACTACACTGTTATCAATCACAGTTCGGACATGCATTTTAATGCATACACACGCAGGGAAAGGAACCCCTAACGGAACTATTCTCTCTGGAAGATCTTTCTTACAATCATAATGTAATATAACATAACTAGGCGGATACACATTGTCTATTCAAGCAACTATGACCCCTACGCCTGGTTCCCACGCATACCACGATCTATTTTACCGCTAAGGTATTCGGAAACACTCCGCACCTTCAGGTCCATAGGTTGAAGCGAAAAGGTCTGCCATGACAATTGTTTTTATAATTCAGCTAGAGTCACATATGTCAAAGAAAGTACATAGTCACTAGGACTCAAAAACTTCCTCCTCTATGTCGTCCAGCAGGCGGCCTAATTTACAATCCTACTGGGAATACTTGGCGGCTACTTCTACTTGGTCATATACCAAATTAACAGGAACTTCTTTTCCATCTGACCCTAGAGGTCCGACCCGAGCCATGTGATTCGGATCAAGCTTGGTAGACCGTGTCTTCACCATGGCCCAGGCTTCCCGTGCACCTTCCCGATAGGCCGATATTTTCCACAATCGAAAGCGCCGCCGTGCTCCCTTGAATAGTTGTATCAGCTCCTCCATCTTTCCCGGAGGGGAGGCGGATGGCAATAGGGCCTTGGCAACACTTCGCATCGCTTGCCGAGCTTGCTCGTGCACCTGGGATAGCTCTTGTAGCAGATTGCTCAAAGATCCGGTCATCTCTTCTTCAGGACGACCGGTCAGCATACCTGCAGACATAACTCTATCAGCCCCTTCTACCTCCGAATTATTCGAAAGTAAGTTCGATCACATACTGAATATGCCGCCTTGCAGCCTTTTATTCTCCTTTATGGAGTCCGCCAGCTGGGCCCGTACATCTTTCAGTTCCTCGCCCAGTTTGGTGTTTGAATCCCGGAGCTTGTTTTTCTCCACAATGACCTTTTTCAACACACGCTCGCCCGCGGCTAGCAGTTTTTTGGATCCTCGTTCTCTGCTTCAAGCGGCTTCTAGTTGTTCCTGCAGTTGACCTAATGATTCAATTAAGAGGTAAGCAACTGTGTTAACATTCTTGGTATACCATTATGTTTTATCGATGGAGGGAAACATCACCAGGAGATGATTTCTTGGATTTCTCCAGTTCGACATTGGCAGCAGCTAGCTGGCTCCAACACTTTTCTAGTTCCTGAGATAACAAGCTGTTCTTCTCCGTAAGCACCTGGTTATACATTGATCCTTAAATCAGTTGTATCAACTACTTTAAGTCTTTGGGGCTACTAGTGTATGATTATTAAATCTACCCTTACCCGCATATCTTTCAGATGCTGGTCTGTGGCTCGGACAAGACCATCCCGAGCAGCTCGGATGTATGCATCGGTCGAAAGGCATCAAATGCCTCTTTTGAAAAACTGGGACTACGAAGAACGGCCCTCCGATGACAATGATTCATAGCGCTCTCCACTTCAGAGTTCATGATGAACATGTCGTCCGAATCCTCTGTGGAAGGACAGTTCGGTACCACTCCCGTATCAGCCCCCATCCTTTGGGCGGGGTCAGGAACCTGACTAGTGGATGCATGTCCGACCGGATCCCCGGACACAGTCCTGTGGATACTTTTCCTGATAGAATGCGGCGAATGGCATTACAATTTGATGTGATGATCAGAAAGGGTATTCTTGAAATGAAAAGCCTTACCTCTTTAACGAGGGTTCTGCCATGTTATCGTTTGCTTCCTCTTTGAAGACGCGCCAGGCGTGGGCGCTGCTCTCCTTGGAGATGCTTCTGGTGCATGTTGCGGCACTGAGCAGCTCCCCTTTGGAACACGGAATAGTGTGGTGGGTGAGGCATAGTATGGGAGTTCTTTCAAAAGAAAGTGCCTTTTAAATTACTTACATGCGAAGCGGGAAGGAGGCCAGGGTAATCGGTGATGATGGCTACATCTGTACCATCATAGCTCGTCTAATAGAATATTCCATCCTTGAGCTCCACAAATATGTCCGGATCTTCTTCATATTCGGGGTCAAGATCTCGGTTGCGATTCTCCGGCTGAGGGGCAGGGTCATAGATCCCCTCGACAACTTTTCACCATTCCTGTTATAAGCGGATAGGATACTGCCCGTCAAAAATAATTCAGGGAGAGGAGTAAAATAGTGGAGTTAAAAGCTTACCTAGCTAGGAGGATTATACATGGAAAATTCGTCTCGATATTGGAGAGGGGTGAACTCCTCCTTCTCCCCTTTATATAGTTCGGCCAATATTTTGGCCAGAGCAGTGGGGGTCTTCAAGCCCTTCCGACCGCAGCGTGAGGCGTCATCTTCCCCATTGTAGTGCCACATGGGTAGCAATCTATGTTGGAGTGGTTGGACCCCCCGTGCTATGGAGATCGCCATTACCTCGACTATTGACAATCCGGACTGGGCAAGCATCTTAATCTTGCCCAGCAGCAGACTGATCTTTGTGCTATCCTCTTCCTCGAGGCTCCGAGGACGCCAGCTATGGCGTTTGTTCAATGGAGCACTTGAAAATTCAGGTAGGCCCATACGGACAGGGTCGGGAAGAGCGACATCATCGATATAGAACCATTCATAAGGACACTCTTCGGAAGCCTTCTTCGGCATGCCGGACAAGTATCCGGTGCCGGCGATGCGCCACACTTTGGCTCCCCCCAATTCAACTATTGACCCTCCTTGATTACGATGGACGAGGCAGAACAGTCTTCTCCATAAATCCAAATGGGCCTCGCGGCCCAGGAGTAGCTCGCATAGAGCGACATAACCCGCAATATGCAGGATAGAGGCGGGGGGTGAGACTATGCAGTTGGAGGCCGTAATACTCCAGCAGACCTCGGAGGAAGGGATGGATCGGAAATCCGACACCTCGTAACAAGAAGGGGACGAAGCATACTCGTTCCCCCTGGATGGATTGGGGAAGTTCTCCGCTTGAGCCCCGCCATTGAAGGACGTCATCCCTGCTCGTACGGGGACCAAATCCGCGGGGGGAAGAAAGCCCTGTGTTTGCAGCTTCACCAGCTGATGGTGAGAAACTGAGCATCTCTCCCAATTCCCCTTTTCGCAGTTGTGGGGACGAGAGGAAGAGCTGGGAGCGCTAGCCATGTTGGGGTGGTTGTGCTCCACAAGCTCTGAGGATCTCTTCCATGGATTTGGAGGGGATATGAGATCTATTCTCTTTAAATAGGCACCTTTCTGGTACGGTCAAGGTGGTATATGTAAAAATACCCTGACCTCTTGTATTCACTCAACACGTGGAAGCTGGAGTCAGGAAGGCGTGGAAGCCAAGGGGTGCGACATTAAATGGACATCCGAATACACCACTTTAACGTCATAGGAGGAAGAACCCGCCTTGCAATGCCGAAGACTATCTGTATGTCGAACACCTCGTCATTGAAGCCTTGTTCGGGGGCTATTGAGGGAGTCCTAGACTAAGGGGTTGTCGAGCGTCCGACCTATTGGATATGGGCCAGAATATTGGGCCGTGAAGATACGAAGACCGAAGACTCTACCCGTGTCCGTATGGGACTCTCCTTGGCGTGGAAGGCAAGCTTGGCGACCAAACATAAATATTCCTTTCTCTGTAACCGACCTTGTGTAAACCCTAGATCCCTCCCGTGTTTATATAAATCGGAGGGTTAGGTCCGTAGATAAATCCCGATAATCATAGCCAGACTAGACTTTTAGGGTTTAGTCATTACGATCTCGTGGTAGATCAACTCTTGTAACATTCATATTCATCAAGATCAATCAAGTAGTAAGTAGGGTATTACCTCCATAGAGTGGGCCCGAACCTGGTAAAACATTGTGTCCCCCGTCTCCTGTTACCATCGATCCTAGACGCACAGTTCGGGAACCCCGACCCAAGATCCGCCGGTTTTGACACCGAGAGTGGCCTCTGTTGTTTGCTAGGTTAGCTGAAGGGCAACGTCCTCCTTGTAACTATACTATCGATGGGCTTCATTACAACATGGGCTATGTTGGAAATATGTATTAGAGGCAATAATATTGTATTATTATATTTCCATTTTCATAATTAAGATTTTATATTTCATGCTATAACTGTTGTAATATTGGAATATGTGATTCAGTGGAAAACACATATGCATGTGTGAAATGATAAACAGTAAAGTATAGGTTCCCGGTCATGCCTCTAAGACTGGGTCAAGTGTTGTTGGTGATCAAGTTTTCCGGATCTCAGTATTTCTTTAAGTGTAACAATAGTCCCCAAACAACATAGAGAGTATGACGTTAGAAGAACGGTCATATTGAATCGACCCAATCTTGTTTGTTATACTATGAGATAATATCATCTAAAATCAATTATTATAACACAGAGTGTTAGCATGTGTTTTAGTTTCTTAGACCATGAGAGTATCTTAGTCACTTCCTATCATATGGTGGACTTCGTGGTTGCTCAAATGTCATCTATAACTAGGTGTTCATAACAAAAACTTACGGGTTCATCGGAAAGTTTGACAAGGGACTAGATAGCTCGGGAGTGGGATTTACTCCCCCGACGATGGAGATGTATTCTTAGGGCCCACTCGGTGTGATGGCATCCATCATAGTTTGGCCAGACACATGTGACTATATAACGGGGATGTTGGAACACATCAACGAGAAAGAAGAACAACACCAGCAACGAGATCAATGGTATAGTGAGCATGTGTATGACTCAAGAAGATACTGTTGGGGAACGTAGCAGAATTTTAAAAATTTCTATGCATCACCAAGATCAATCTGTGGAGTCATCTAGCAACGAGGGAGAGAGGAGTGCATCTACATACCCTTGTAGATCGCGTGCGGAAGCGTTCAAGAGAACGGGGTTGATGGAGTCGTACTCGTCGTGATTCAAATCACCGATGACCAAGTGCGGAACGAACAGCAGCTCCGCGTTCAACACACGTACGGTTGGGAAGACGTCTCCTCCTTCTTGATCCAGCAAGGGGAAGGAGAGGTTGATGAAGATCCAGAAGCACAACGGCGTGGTGGTGGAAGCAACGGTGATCTCGGCAGGGCTTCGCCAAGCGCAGGGAGATGGAGGAGTGTCACGGGAGGGAGAGGGAGAGGCCAGGGGCTTGGGTGCTGCTGCCCTCCCTCCCTCCACTAAATATAGGGGCCCTATGGGGGGCACCAGCCCTAGGAGATCTAATCTCCTAGGGGGCGGCGGCCAAGGGGTGCCTTGCCCCCCAAGGCAAGGGTGGCGCCCCACCCATAGGGTTTCCAACCCTAGGCGTAGGGGGAGGCCAAAGGGGGGGCGCACCAGCCCACTAGGGGCTGGTTCCCCTTCCACTTCAGCCCATGGGTCCTCTGGGATAAGTGGCCCCACCCGATGGACCCCGGGACCCTTCCGGTGGTCCCGGTACAATACTGATTACCCCCGAAACTTTCCCGCTTGCCGAAACTTGACTTCCTATATATAAATCTTTACCTCCGGACCGTTCCGGAACTCCTCGTGACGTCCGGGATCTCATACAGGACTCCGAACAACTTTTGGTTACCGTATGCTAATATCTCAACAACCCTAGCGTCACCGAACCTTAAGTGTGTAGACCCTACGGGTTCGGGAGACATGCAGACATGACCGAGACGCCTCTCCGGTCAATAACCAACAGCGGGATCTGGATACCCATGTTGGCTCCCACATGCTCCATGATGATCTCATCGGATGAACCACGATGTCGAGGATTCAATCAATCCGTATACAATTCCCTTTGTCAATCGGTACGTTACTTGCCCGAGACTCGATCGTCGGTATCCCAATACCTCGTTCAATCTCGTTACCGGCAAGTCACTTTACTCGTATCATAATGCATGATCCCGTGATCAACCGCTTGATCACATTGAGCTCATTATGATGATGCATTACCGAGTGGGCCCAGAGATACCTCTCCGTCATGCGGAGTGACAAATCCCAGTCTCGATTCGTGCCAACCCAACAGACACTTTCGGAGATACCTGTAGTGTACCTTTATAGTCACCTAGTTACGTTGTGACGTTTGGCACACCCAAAGCACTCCTATGGTATCCGGGAGTTGCACAATCTCATGGTCTAAGGAATGATACTTGACATTCGGAAAAGCTACAGCAAACGAACTACACGATCTTTGAGCTATGCTTAGGATTGGGTCTTGTCCATCACATCATTCTCTTAATGATGTGATCCTGTTATCAATGACATCCAATGTCCATAGTCAGGAAACCATGACTATCTTTCGATCAACGAGCTAGTCAACTAGAGGCTCACTAGGGACATGTTGTGGTCTATGTATTCACACATGTATTACGATTTCCGGATAACACAATTATAGCATGAACAATAGACAATTATCATGAACAAAGAAATATAATAATAACCATTTTATTATTGCCTCTAGGGCATATTTCCAACAGTCTCCCACTTGCACTAGAGTCAATAGTCTAGTTACATTGTGATGAATCAAACACCCATGCAGTTCTGGTGTTGATCATGTTTTGCTCTAGGGAGAGGTTTAGTCAACGGATCTGCCACATTCAGGTCCGTATGTACTTTACAAATCTCTATGTCTCCATTTTGAATACTTTCACGAATGGAGTTGAAGCGACGCTTGATATGCCTGGTCTTCCTGTGAAACCTGGGCTCCTTGTCAAGGGCAATAGCTCCAGTGTTGTCATAGAAGAGAGTCATCGGGCTCGACACATTGGGTATGACTCCTAGGTCAGTAATGAACTCCTTCACCCAGACTGCTTCTTGTGCTGCCTCCGAGGCTGCCATGTACTCTGCTTCACATGTAGATCCTGCCACAACGCTTTGCTTGCAACTGCACCAGCTTACTGCCCCACCATTCAAAATATACACGTATCTGGTTTGTGACTTAGAGTTATCTAGATCTATGTTGAAGCTAGCATCGACGTAACCCTTTACGACGAGCTCTTCGTCACCTCCATAAACAAGAAACATATCCTTAGTCCTTTTAAGGTATTTCAGGATATTCTTGACCGCTGTCGAGTGTTCCATGCCGGGATTACTTTGGTACCTTCCTACCGAACTTACGGCAAGGTTTACATCAGGTCTGGCACACAGCATAGCATACATGATAGACCCTATGGCCGAGGCATAGGGGATGACACTCATCTTTTCTCTATCTTCTGCCGTGGTCGGGCATTTAGCCATGCTCAATCTCGTACCTTGCAATACAGGCAAGAACCCCTTCTTTGACTGATCCATTTTGAACTTCTTCAATATCTTGTCAAGGTACGTACTCTGTGAAAGACCAATGAGGCGTCTCGATCTATCTCTATAGATCTTGATGCCTAATATATAAGCAGCTTCTCCAAGGTCCTTCATTGAAAAACACTTGTTCAAGTAGGCCTTTATGCTTTCCAAGAATTATATATCATTTCCCATCAACAGTATGTCATCCACATACAATATGAGAAATGCTACAGAGCTCCCACTCACTTTCTTGTAAATGCGGGCTTCTCCATAAGTCTGCGTAAACCCAAACGCTTTGATCATCTCATCAAAACGAATGTTCCAACTCCGAGATGCTTGCACCAGCCCATAAATCGAGCGTTGGAGCTTGCACACCTTGTCAGCATTCTTAGGATCGACAAAACCTTCCGGCTACATCATATACAATTCTTCCTTAAGGAAACCATTAAGGAATGTCGTTTTGACGTCCATTTGCCATATCTCATAATCATAGAATGCGGCAATTGCTAACATGATTCGGACGGACTTCAGCTTCGCTATGGGTGAGAAAGTCTCATCGTAGTCAACCCCTTGAACTTGTCGATAACCCTTAGCGACAAGCCGAGCTTTATAGATGGTCACATTACCATCCGCGTCTGTCTTCTTCTTAAAGATCCATTTATTTTCTATGGCTCACCGATCATCGGGCAAGTCAGTCAAAGTCCATACTTTGTTTTCATACATGGATCCTATCTCAGATTTCATGGCTTCCAGCCATTTGTCGGAATTCGGGCCCGCCATTGCTTCTTCATAGTTCGAAGGTTCACCGTTGTCTAACAACATGATTTCCAAGACAGGGTTGCCATACCACTCTGGTGCGGAACGTGTCCTCGTGGACCTACGAAGTTCAGTAGCAACTTGATCTGAAGTTTCATGATCATCATCATCAAATTCCTCTCTAGTCGGTGCTGGCACCTCAGGAACATTTTCTTGAGCTGTGTCACTTACCGGTTCAAGAGGTAATACTTCATCAAGTTCTACTTTCCTCCCACATATTTCTTTCGAGAGAAACTCTTTCTCTAGAAAGGACCCATTCTTGGCAACAAAGATCTTGCCTTCGGATCTGAGGTAGAAGGTATACCCAATAGTTTCTTTATGGTATCCTATGGAGACGCATTTTTCCGATTTGGGTTCGAGCTTTTCAGTTGAAGTTTCTTGACATAAGCATCGCATCCCCAAACTTTTAGAAACGACAACTTAGGTTTCTTCCCAAACCATAATTCATACGGTGTCATTTCAATGGATTTCGACGGAGCCCTATTTAAAGTGAATGCGGCAGTCTCTAAAGCATAGCCCCAAAATGACAGCGGTAGATCGGTAAGAGACATCATAGATCGCACCATATCCAATAGAGTGCGATTACGACGTTCAGACACACCATTACGCTGTGGTGTTCTAGGCGGCGTGAGTTGTGAAACTATTCCACATTTTCTTAAGTGTGTGCCAAATTCGTGACTCAAGTATTCTCCCCCACGATCTGATCGTAAGAACTTGATTTTCCTGTCACATTGATTGTCAACCTCACTCTGAAATTCCTTGAACCTTTCAAAGGTCTCAGACTTGTGTTTCATTAAGTAGACATACCCATATCTACTCAAGTCATCAGTGAGGGTGAGAACATAACGATAGCCACCGCGAGCCTCAACACTCATTGGACCGCACACATCAGTATGTATGATTTCCAATAAGTTGGTTGCTCGCTCCATTGTTCCTGAGTACGGAGTCTTGGTCATTTTACCCATGAGGCATGGTTCGCACGTGTCAAATGATTCGTAATCAAGAGACTCCAAAAGTCCATCTGCATGGAGCTTCTTCATGCATTTGACACCTATGTGACCAAGGCGGCAGTGCCACAAGTATGTGGGACTATCATTATCAACTTTACATCTTTTGGTATTCACACTATGAATATGTGTAACATTACGCTCGAGATTCATTAAGAATACACCATTCACCATTGGAGCATGACCATAAAACATTTCTCTCATATAAATAGAACAACCATTATTCTCAGATTTAAATGAGTAGCCATCTCAAATTAAACGAGATCCTGATACAATGTTCATGCTCAAAGCTGGCACTAAATAACAATTATTGAGGTTTAAAACTAATCCCGTAGGTAAATGTAGAGGTAGCGTGCCGACGGCAATCACATCGACCTTAGAACCATTCCCGACGCGCATCGTCACCTCGTCCTTCGCCAGTCTCCGCTTATTCCGCAGCTCCTGCTTTAAGTTACAAATGTGAGCAACTGCACCGGTATCAAATACCTAGGAGCTACTACAAGTACTGGTAAGGTACACATCAATTACATGTATATCACATATACCTTTAGTGTTGCCAGCCTTCTTGTCCGCTAAGTATTTGGGGCAGTTCCACTTCCAGTGACCACTTCCATTGCAATAAAAACACTCAGTCTCGGGCTTGGGTCCATTCTTTGGCTTCTTCCCGGCAGCTTGCTTACCGGGCGTGGCAACTCCCTTGCCGTCCTTCTTGAAGTTTTTCTTACCCTTGCCTTTCTTGAACTTAGTGGTTTTATTCACCATCAACACTTGATGTTCCTTTTTGATGCCCACCTCTGCTGATTTCAGCATTGAATATACCTCAGGAATGGTCTTTCCATCCCCTGCATATTGAAGTTCATCACAAAGCTCTTGTAGCTCGGTGGAAGCGACTGAAGAATTCTATCAATGACCGCGTCATCCGAGAGATTAACTCCCAGCTGAGTCAAGCGGTTATGCAACCCAGACATTTTGAGTATGTGCTCACTGGCAGAACTATTTTCCTCCATCTTACAGCTGAAGAACTTGTCAGAGACTTCATATCTCTCGACCCGGGCATGAGCTTGGAAACCATTTTCAGCTCTTCAAACATCTCATATGCTCCGTGTCTCTCAAAACGCTTTTGGAGCCCCAGTTCTAAGCTGTAAAGCATGCCGCATTGAACGAGGGAGTAATCATCGGCACGTGATTGCCAAGCGTTCATAATGTCTTGGTTCTCTAGGACAGGTGCGTTACCTAGCAGTGCTTCTAGGACATAATCTTTCTTGGCAGCTATGAGGATGATCCTCAGGTTCCCGACCCAGTCCGTATAGTTGCTGCCATCATCTTTCAGCTTGGTTTTCTATAGGAACGCGTTGAAGTTGAGGACAATGTGGGCCATTTGATCTACAAGACATATTGTAAAGATTTTAGACTAAGTTCATGATAATTAAGTTCATCTAATCAAATTACTTAATGAACTCCCACTCAGATAGACATCCCTCTAGTCATCTAAGTGAAACATGATCCGAGTTAACTAGGCCGTGTCCGATCATCACATGAGACGAACTAGCCAACATCGGTGAACATCTTCATGTTGATCGTATCTTCTATACGACTCATGCTCGACCTTTCGGTCTTCTGTGTTCCGAGGCCATGTCTGTACATGCTAGGCTCATCAAGTCAACCTAAGTGTATTGCGTGTGTAAATCTGGCTTACACCCGTTGTATTCGAACGTTAGAATCTATCACACCCGATCATCACATGGTGCTTCGAAACAACGAACCTTCGCAACGGTGCACAGTTAGGGGGAACAATTTCTTGAAATTATTACGAGGGATCATCTTATTTAAGCTACCATCGTTCTAAGCAAATAAGATGTAAAACATGATAAACATCACATGCAATCAAATAGTGACATGATATGGTCAATATCATTTGCTCCTTTTGATCTCCATCTTCGGGGCTTCATGATCATCGTTGTCACCGGCATGATCTCCATCATCATGATCTCCATCATCGTGTCTTCTTGAAGTTGTCTCGTCATCTATTACTTCTACTACAATGGCTAATGCTTTATCAATAAAGTAAAGTAATTACATGACGTTTATGTTGACACGCAGGTCATAAATAAATAAAGACAACTCCTATGGCTCCTGCCGGTTGTCATACTCATCGACATGCAAGTCGTGATTCCTATTACAAGAACATGATCATCTCATACATCATATATGTCATTCATCACATCCTTTGGCCATATCACATCACAAAACACTTGCTGCAAAAACAAGTTAGACGTCCTCTAATTATTGTTGCAAGTTTTACGTGGCTGCTATAGGTTTCTAGCAAGAACATTTCTTACCTACGCCAAAACCACAACGTGAATTGCTAATTTCAATTTACCCTTCATAAGGACCCTGTTCATCGAATCCGATCCGACTAAAGTGGGAGAGACAGACACCCGCTAGCCACCATATGCAACTAGTGCATGTTAGTCGGTGGAACCGGTCTCACGTAAGCGTACGTGTAAGGTTGGTCCGGGCCGCTTCATACCACAATGCCGCCGAATCAAGATAAGACTAGTAACGGCAAGATAATTGACAATATCGACGCCCACAACTGCTTTGTGTTCTACTCGTGCATAGTGACTACGCATAGACCTAGCTCATGATGCCACTATTGGGGAACGTAGCAGAGTTTTAAAATTTTCTACGCATCACCAAGATCAATCTATGGAGTCATCTAGCAATGAGGGAGAGAGGAGTGCATCTACATACCCTTGTAGATCGCGTGCGGAAGCGTTCAAGAGAACGGGGTTGATGGAGTCGTACTTGTCGTGATTCAAATCACCGATGACCAAGTGCCGAACGGACATCACCTCCGCGTTCAACACACGTACGGTTGGGAAGATGTCTCCTCCTTCTTGATCCAGCAAGGGGAAGGAGAGGTTGATGAAGATCCAGCAGCACGATGGCGTGGTGGTGGAAGCAACGGTGATCTCAGCAGGGCTTCGCCAAGCGCAGGGAGACGGAGGAGTGTCACGGGAGGGAGAGGGAGAGGCCAGGGGCTTGGGTGCTGCTGCCCTCCCTCCCTCCACTATATATAGGGGCCTTATGGAGGGGGGCACCGGCCCTAGGAGATATAATCTCCTAGGGGGCGGCGGCCAAGGGGTGCCTTGCCCCCCAAGGCAAGGGTGGCGCCCCCACCCCTAGGGTTTCCAACCCTAGGCGCAGGGGGAGGCCCAAGGGGGGCGCACAAGCCCACTAGGGGCTGGTTCCCCTCCCACTTCAGCCCATGGGGCCCTCCGGGATAGGTGGCCCCACCCGGTGGACCCCCGGGACCCTTCCGGTGGTCCCGGTACAATACCGATTACCCCCGAAACTTTCCCGCTGGCCGAAACTTGACTTCCTATATATAAATCTTTACCTCCGGATCATTCCGGAACTCCTCGTGACGTCAGGGATCTCATCCGGGACTCCGAACAACTTTCGGGTTACCGTATGCTAATATCTCAACAACCCTAGCGTCACCGAACCTTAAGTGTGTAGACCCTACAGGTTCGGGAGACATGCAAACATGACCGAGACGCCTCTCCGGTCAATAACCAACAGCGGGTTCTGGATACCCATGTTGGCTCCCACATGCTCCACGATGATCTCATCGGATGAACCACGATGTCGAGGATTCAATCAATCCATATACAATTCCCTTTGTCAATCGGTACGTTACTTGCCCGAGACTCGATCGTCGGTATCCCAATACCTCGTTCAATCTCGTTACCAGCAAGTCACTTTACTCTTACCGTAATGCATGATCCCATGATCAACCACTTGATCACAATGAGCTCATTATGATGATGCATTACCGAGTGGGCCCAGAGATACCTCTCCATCATGCGGAGTGACAAATCCCAGTCTCGATTCATGCCAACCCAACAGACACTTTCGGAGATACCTATAGTGTATCTTTATAGTCACCTAGTTACATTGTGACGTTTGGCACACCCAAAGCACTCCTACGGTATCTGGGAGTTGCACAATCTCATGGTCTAAGGAATGATACTTGACATTCGGAAAAGCTACAGCAAACAAACTACATGATCTTTGAGCTATGCTTAGGATTGGGTCTTGTCCATCACATCATTCTCCTAATGATGTGATCCCGTTATCAATGACATCCAATGTCCATAGTCAGGAAACCATGACTATCTTTCGATCAACGAGCTAGTCAACTAGAGGCTCACTAGGGACGTGTTATGGTCTATGTATTCACACATGCTTTACGATTTCCGGATAACACAATTATAGCATGAACAATAGACAATTATCATGAACAAAGAAATATAATAATAGCCATTTTATTATTGCCTCTAGGGCATATTTCCAACAGATATCGATGCACCCCAGGTACTCTAAAGTATCGCAAAGCAAAGGGAACATCACATGATAACCAAAGGTTCACTCGAATGTCACTCGTATGATCATAGGGATCGATATGGACGTCCGCGGTTCTGCTATCAGACATTGAACGAAGGGGTTTCGTTCATGACTATGATTTACCGAACCTACGGTGTCACAAGCTTAAGGTAATAATGATCACTTGAGTGTTGGTAGGAAGAAAGTATCAAGGATCTATTTGTAGGATTGTTTCATTAATATATGAAATAGTTTCGAGAGGAACCGGAAGCGTTTCAGAGTCACCAGAAGGGTTTCAGAGTTTATCGGGCAATACCGAGTATTGCTGATAATTAATACATCGGTGAAAAAAATTTCGGTGATGATAAGTTATAGATAAAAGGGTATAGTAATTATTATAAGGCTTTTATATTATTTTAAATATCAACGAGGCTTAAAAGGCCATGAGGAGGAAGACAACTTGGGCCACTAGGGCCCAAGTGTGTGTGTGTGGGGGGGGGGGGGCTTCCGTCTAGAGGATGACGAATCCTAGTGGGGGAGGACTCCTCCTTCCCCTGGATACACCTCCAACGTATCTAAAAATTTTTATTGTTCCATGATATTATAGTATAAATCTTGGGTGTTTTATATGCAATTACAAGCAATTATATATCATTTTTTGGGACAAACCTATTAACTTAGTGTCAAGTGTCAGTTGTTATTTGTTGCCTGTTTTTGGTTTTTCAGAATATCAGTACCAAACAAAGTACAAATTCCAAGAAACTTTTTGGATATTTTTTCTGGACAAAAGAGACCATGGAAGCTTCAAGAGAGGGCTAGAAGATGAAGGAATAGCCCACAAGGCACCAGGGTGCGCCCAAGGGCTAGGCACGCCCTAGTGGCTTGTGAAGGAAATATGCCCTAGAGGCAATAATAAAGTTGTTATTTATATTTCCTTATATCATGATAAATGTTTATTATTCATGCTATAATTGTATTAACCGGAAACTTAGTACATGTGTGAATACATAGACAAACAAAGTGTCCCTAGTATGCCTCTACTTGACTAGCTCGTTAATCAAAGATGGTTAAGTTTCCTAGCCATAGACATGTGTTGTCATATGATGAACGGGATCACATCATTAGAGAATGATGTGATGGACAAGACCCATCTGTTAGCTTAGCACTATGATCATTTAGTTTATTGCTATTGCTTTCTTCATGACTTATACATGTTCCTCAGACTATGAGATTATAAAGATGCTCTATAGGTGTCTCTGATGGTGTTTGTTGAGTTGGCATAGATCGAGATTAGGATTTGTCATTCCGTGTATCAGAGAGGTATCTCTGGGCCCTCTCGGTAATGCACATCACTATGAGCCTTGCAAGCAATGTGACTAATGAGTTAGTCACGGGATAATGCATTACGGAATGAGTAAAGAGACTTGCCGGTAACGAGATCGAACTAGGTATGATGATACCGACGATCAAATCTCGGGCAAGTAACATACCGATGACAAAGGTTACAACGTATGTTGTTATGCGGTTTGACCGATAAAGATCTTCGTAGAATATGTAGGAGCCAATATGAGCATCCAGGTTCCGCTATTAGTTATTGACCGAAGATGTGTCTTGGTCATGTCTACATAGTTCTGGAACCCGTAGGGTCCGCACGCTTAACGTTCGATGACGATTTGTATTATGAGTTATCTGATATGATGAACCAAAGTTTGTTCGGAGTCCTGAATGAGATCATGTACATGACGAGGAGTCTCAAAATGGTCGAGAGGTAAAGATTCATACATTGGAAGGTTGCATTTGGACATCAGAATGGTTCCGAGTGGTTCGGGAATTTTTTCGGAGTATCGGGAGGTTACTGCAACCCCCCGGGAAAAGTTATGGGCCTTATGGGCCATAAGAGGGAAGCACACCAGCCCACAAGGGGCTGGTGCGCCCCTCCTTGGGCAGGAGGCCGATTAGGACTAGGAGAAGGGGGTCGGCCCCCTTTTCCTTCTCCTTCTCCCTTCCCCCTTTCCTACTCCATGTGGGAGGTGGAATCCTACTAGGACTAGGGAGTCCTAGTAGGACTCCACACCTTGGCGTGCCCCCCTAGGGCCGGCTGCCTCTCCCTCTCCCTCCTTTGTATATGGAGGCAAGGGGCACCCCATAGACACACAAGTTGATCTTTTAGCCGTGTGCGGTGCCCCCCTCCACAGATACACACCTCGGTCATATTGTCATAGTGCTTAGGCAAAGCCCTGTGCCGGTAACTTCATCATCACCGTCACCACGCCGTCGTGCTGATGGAACTCTCCCTCGGACTCAACTGGATCAAGAGTTCCAGGGACGTCATCAAGTTGAAAGTGTGCTGATCACGGAGGTGTCGTGCGTTCGGTACTTGAATCGGTTGGATCACGAAGACGTTCGACTACATCAACCGCGTTACTAAACGCTTCTGCTTTTGGTCTACGAGGGTACGTAGACACACTGTCCCCCCCCCCCCCCCCGTTTCTATGCATCTCCTATATAGATCTTGCGTGATCGTAGGTAATTTTTTTGAAATACTATGTTCCCCAACAGTGGCATCAGAGCCAGATTTATGCGTAGATGTTATATGCACGAGTAGAACACAATGAGTTGTGGGCGATAATAGTCATACTGCTTACCAACATGTCTTACTTTGATTCGGCGGTATTGTTGGATGAAGCGACCCAGACCGACATTGCATGACCGCGTTCATGAGACTGGTTCAAACGACGTGCTTCGCACACATGTGGCTAGTGGGTGTCGGTTTCTCCATCTTTAGTTGAATCGAGTTTGATTACGCTCGGTCTTTGTTGAAGGTTAAAACAGCACACTTGACAAAAAATCGTTGTGGTTTTGATGCGTAGGTAAGAACGGTTCTTGCTAGAAGTCCGTAGCAGCCACGTAAAACTTGCAACAACAAATTAGAGGACGTCTAACTTGTTTTTGTAGGGCATGTTGTGATGTGGTATGGTCAAGACATGATGTGATATAATTTGTTGTATGAGATGATCATGTTTTGTTAAAGTTATCGGCAACTGGCAAGAGCCTTATGGTTGTCTCTTTATTGCATAAGATGCAAGCGCTATATAATTGCTTTACTTTATTGCTATGCGATAGCAATAGTTGCAAAAGCAATAGTTGGCGAGACGACCATGTGGCGACACGTTGATAGAGATCAAGATGATGGAGATCATGGTGTCATGCCAGTGACGATGGAGATCATGACGGTACTTTGGAGATGGAGATCAAAGGCACAAGATGATGATGGCCATATCATGTCACATATTTTGATTGCATGTGATGTTTATCTTTTATGCATCTTATTTTGCTTAGTACGACGGTACCATTATGAGATGATCCCTTACTAAAATTTGAAGGTATAAGTGTTCTCCCTGAGTATGCACTATTGCGACAGTTCTTCATGCTGAGACACCACGTGATGATCGGGTGTGATAAGCTCTACGTTCACATACAACGGGTGCAAGCCAGTTTTGCACATGCAGAATACTCGGGTTAAACTTGACGAGCCTAGCATATGCAGATATGGCCTCGGAACACTGAGACCGAAAGGTCGAGCATGAATCATATAGTAGATATGATCAACATAGTGATGTTCACCATTGAAAACTACTCCATCTCACGTGATGATCGGACATGGTTTAGTTGATATGGATCACGTGATCACTTAGATGATTAGAGGGATGTCTATCTAAGTGGGAGTTCTTAAGTAATACGATTACTTGAACTTAAATTTATCATGAACTTAATCCTGATAGTATTTGCATATCTATGTTGTAGATCAATTGCTAGCGTATAGCTTCCCCATTTTATTTATGATATGTTGATAGAGAAAACAATTTTGAAAGATGTTAGTAGCTATGATGCGGACTAGCTCCATGATCTGAGGATTATCCTCATTGCTGCACAGGAGGATTATGTCCTTGATGCACCGCTAGGTGACAGACCTATTGCAGGAGCAATGCAGATGTTACGAATGTTTGCCGAGCTCAGTATGATGACTACTTGATAGTTTAGTGCGCCATGCTTTATGGCTAAGAACCGTGACTTTAAAAATGTTTTGAATGCCACGGAGCATATAAGATGTTCCAAGAGCTGAAATTGGTATTTCAGACTCATGCCCGAGTTGAGAGGTATGAGACCTTTGACAAGTACTTTGCCTACAAGATGGAGGAGAATAGCTCAACCAGTGAGCATGTGCTCAGAATGTCTGAGTACTACAATCGCTTGAATCAAGTGGGAGTTAATCTTCCAGATAAGATAGTGATTGATAGAGTCCTCTAGCCACTATCGCCAAGTTACTGAAACTTCGTGATGAACTATAATATGCAAGGGATGATGAAAACGATTCTCGAGCTCTTCGTGATGCTGAAGTCAACGAAGGTAGAAATCAAGAAAAGCATCAAATGTTGATGGTTGACAAGACCACTAGTTTCGACAAAAAGGGAAAGGGGGAAAGGGAACTTCAAGAAGAATGGCAAGCAAGTTGTCACTCTCATGAAGAAGCCCAACGCTAGACCCAAGCCTGAAACTGAATGCTTCTACTGCAAGGGAAATGGTTACTAGAAGCGGAACTGCCCCAAATACTTGGCGGATAAGAAGGATGGCAAAGTGAAAGGTATATTCGATATACATGTTATTGATCTGTACTTTACTAGTGTTCATAGTAACCCCAGGGTATTTGATACCGGTTCAGTTGCTAAGATTAGTAACTCGAAACAGGAGTTGCAAAATGAACATAGACTAGTTAAGGGCGAGGTGACGATGAGTGTTGATGCTCGCGGCGGGTATCGTTATTTTCTAACCTTCACAGATGATTTGAGCAGATATGGGTATATCTACTTCATGAAACATAAGTCTGAAACATTTCAAAAGTTCAAAGAATTTTAGAGTGAAGTGGAAAATCGTCGTAACAAGAAAATTAAGTTTCTATGATCTGATCGTGGAGGTGAATATTTGAGTTATGAGTTTGGTCTTCTGTTGAAACAATGTCTAATAGTTTCGCAACTCACACCACCTGGAACACCACAGCTTAATGGTGTGTCCGAATGCCATAACTGTACTTTGTTAGATATGGTGCGATCTATGATGTCTCTTACCGATTTACCACTATCGTTTTGGGGTTACACATTAGAGGCAGCTGCATTTATGTTAAATAGGGCACCATCTAAATCCGTTGACACGACACCATATGAACTATGGTTTAAGCAAGAAACCTAAGATGTCGTTTCTTAAAGTTTGGGGCTGCGATGGTTATGTGAAAAAGCTTCAACTTGATAAGCTCGAACCCAAATTGGAGAAATGTGTTTTCATCGGATACCCAAAGGAAACTGTTGGGTACACCTTCTATCATAGATCCAAAGGCAAGATATTTGTTGCTAAGAATGGATCTTTCTAGAGAAGGAGTTTCTCTCGAAAGAAGTGAGTGGGAGGAAAGTAGAACTTGATGAGGTAATTGTACCTTCTCCCGAATTGGAAAATGGTTCATCACAGAAATCAGTTCCAGTGATGCCTACACCAATTAGTGAGGAAGTTACTAATGATGATCATGAAACTTTAGATCAAGTTACTACCGATCCTCGTTGATCAACCAGAGTATGATCGGCACCTGAGTGGTACGGTAACCCTGTTCTAGAAGTCATGTTACTAGACCATGATGAACGTACGAACTATGAGGAAGCGATGACGAGCCCAGATTCCGACAGATGGCTTGAGGCCATGAAATCTGAGATAGAATCCATGTATGAGAACAAAGCGTGGACTTTGGTGGACTTACCCGATGATCAGCAAGCCATTGAGAATAAATGGATCTTCAAGAGGAAGACGGACGCTGATAGTAGTGTTACTATCTACAAACTCGACTTGTCTAAAAGGTTTTTTTTTGACAAGTTCAAGGTTTTGACCACGATGAGATTTTCTCACTCATATTGATGCTTAAAGTCTGTTCGAATCATGTTAGCAATTGCCACATTTTATGAAATCTGACAAATGGATGTCAAAACTGCATTCCTTAATGGATTTATTAAAGAAGAGTTGTATATGATACAACCAGAAGGTTTTGTCAATCCTAAAGGTGCTAACAAAATGTGCAAGCTCTAGCGATCCATCTATGGACTTGTGCAAGCATCTCAGAGTTGGAATATACGCTTTGATGAGTTGATCAAAGCATATAGTTTTATACAGACTTGCGGTGAAGCCTGTATTTGCAAGAAAGTGAGTGGGAGCACTACAGCCTTTCTGATAAGTATATGTGAATAACATATTGTTGATCGGAAATTATGTAGAATTTTTTGGAAAGCATAAATGAGTGTTTGAAAGGAGTTTTCAAAGAAAGACCTCGGTGAAGCTGCTTACATATTGGGCTTCAAGATCTATAGAGATAGATCAAAATGCTTGATAAGATTTTTCAATGAGTACATACCTTGACAAGATTTTGAAGTAGTTCAAAATGGAACAGTCAAAGAAGGAGTTCTTACCTGTATTGTAAGGTGTGAAGTCAAGTAAAGACTCAAAACCCGACCATGACAGAAAATAGAAAGAGAATGATAAGGCATTCCCTATGCCGCAGTCATAGGTTATATAAAGTATGCTATGCTATGTACCAGACCTATTGTATACCTTAGCATGATTTTGGCAAGGAAGTACAATAGTGATCTAGGAGTAGATCACTGGACAGCGGTCAGAATTGTCCTTAGAGGACTAAGGAAATATTTATCGGTTATGGAGGTGATAAAAGAGTTCGTCGTAAAGAGTTACATAGATGCAAGCTTTTGACACCGATCTAGATGACTCTAAGTCTCAATCTAGATACATATTGAAAGTGAGAGAAATTAGCTAGAGTAGCTCCGTGCAGAGTATTGTAGACATAGAAATTTGCAAAATACATACGGATCTGAATGTTGCAGACCCGTAGACTAAACTTCTCTCACAAGCAAAACAAGATCACTCTTTGGGTGTTAATCACATATCGATATGTACTAGATAATTTACTCTAGTAAACCTTTTGGGTATTAGTCACATGAAGATGTGAACTAATCACATAAAGATGTGAACTATTGGTGTGAAATCACACGAAGATGTGAACTAGATTATTGACTCTAGTACAAGTGGGAGACTGAAGGAAATATGCCTAGAGGCAATAATAAAGTTGTTATTTATATTTCCTTATATCATGATAAATGTTTATTATTCAAGCTAGAATTGTATTAACCGGAAACTTAGTACATGTGTGAATACATAGACAAACAAAGTGTCCCTAGTATGCCTCTAATTGACTAGCTCGTTAATCAAAGATGGTTAAGTTTCCTAGCCATAGACATGTGTTGTCATTTGATGAATGGGATCACATCATTAGAGAATGATGTGATGGACAAGACCCATCCGTTAGCTTAGCACTGTGATCGTTTAGTTTATTGACATTGCTTTCTTCATGACTTATACATGTTCCTCGGACTATGAGATTATGCAACTCCCGAATACCGGAGGAACACCTTGTGTGCTATCAAATGTCACAACGTAACTAGGTGATTATAAAGATTCTCTATAGGTGTCTCCGATGGTGCTTGTTGAGTTGGCATAGATCGAGATTAGGATTTGTCACTCTGTGTATCGGAGAGGTATCTCTGGGCCCTCTCGGTAATGCACATCACTATGAGCCTTGCAAGCAATGTGACTAATGAGTTAGTCACGGGATAATGCATTACGTAACGAGTAAAGAGAATTGTCGGTAACGAGATTGAACTAGGTATGATGGTGCCGACGATCGAATCTCGGGCAAGTAACATACTGATGACAAAGGGAACAACGTATGTTGTTATGCGGTTTGACCGATAAAGATCTTCGTAGAATATGTAGGAGCCAATATGAGCATCCAGGTTCTGCTAGTGGTTATTGACCGGAGATGTGTCTCGGTCATGGCTACATAGTTCTGGAACCCGTAGGGTCCGCACGCTTAACATTCAATGACGATTTGTATTATGAGTTATGTGATTTGATGAGTTGAAGTTTGTTCGGAGTCCCGGATGAGATGATGAGGAGTCTTGAAATGGTCGATAGGTAAAGATTCATATATTGGAAGATTGCATTTGGACATCGGAATGGTTCCAAGTGGTTCGAGCATTATTTTGGAGTACCGGGAGGTTATCGGAACCCCCAGGAGAAGTTATGGGCCTTATGGGCCATAAGAGGGAAGCACACCAGCCCACAAGGGGCTGGTGCGCCCCCCCCCTTGGGAAGGAGGCCGATTAGGACAAGGAGAAGGGGGTCGCCCCCCCTTTCCTTCTCCTTCTTCCTTCCCCCTTTCCTACTTCGTGTGGGAGGTGGAATCCTACTAGGACTAGGGAGTCCTAGTCGGACTCCACACCTTGGCGCGCCCCCTTGGGGCGGCTGCCTCTCCCTCTCCCTCCTTTATATACGGAGGTACTGGCACCCCATATGCACACAAGTTGATCTTTTAGCTGTGTGCGGTGCCCCCCTCCACAGTTTCACACCTCGGTCATATCGTCGTAGTGCTTAGCCGAAGCCCTGCGCCAGTAACTTCATCATCACCATCACCACGCCGTCGTGCTGACGGAACTCTCACTCAGCCTCAACTGGATCAAGAGTTCAAGGGACGTCATCGAGCTGAACGTGTGCTGATCGCGAATGTGCCGTGTGTTCGGTACTTGGATCGGTTGGATCGCGAAGACGTTCGACTACATCAACTGCGTTACTAAACGCTTCTACTTTCGGTCTACGAGGGTACGTAGACACACTCTCCCCTCTCGTTGCTATGCATCTCCTAGATAGATCTTGCGTGATCGTAGGCAATTTTTTTGAAATACTGCGTTCCCCTACAGCTTGTGGGGCCCATGTTCACCCTTTTTATCCTAATTCCGTCTCTACAAATTCTCTAACATCCAAAATACTTTTTCCGCCACCGCAAGTTCTTGTTCTCGATAGATCCCATCTAGGGCCTTTTCTGGCACTCTACCGGAGGGGGATTCAACCACAGAGGGGTTCTACATCAGCCTTGCAGCCCCTCCGATGATGTGTGAGCAGTTTACCATAGACCTACGGGTCCATAGCTAGTAGCTAGATGCTTCTTCTCTCCCTTTGATCTTCAATACAATGTTCTCCTCGATGTTCCTGGAGATCCATTCGATGTAATACTTTTTGCGGTGTGTTTGTTGGGATCCGATGAATTGTGAGTTTATGATCAGATTATCTATGAATATTATTTGAGTCTTCTTTGAACTCTTTTATGCATAATTATTATAGCTTTGTATTTCTCTTCGATCTATTGATTTGGTTTGGTCAACTAGATTGATTTTTCTTGCAATGGGAGAGGTGCATTGTGATAGGTTCGATCTTTCGGTGCTCAATCCCAGTGATAGAAAGGGACATGACACATATTTGTATTGTTGCCATTAAGGATAAAAAGATAGGGTTTATTCATATTAATTGAGTTTACTTTGTCTACATCATGTCATCTTGCTTAAGGCGTTACTCTGTTCTTTATGAACTTAATACTCTAGATGCATGCGGGATAGTGGTCGATGGGTGGAGTAATAGTAGTAGACACAGGCAGGATTTGATCTACTTATCTCGGACATGATGCCTATATACATGATCATTGCCTTAGATATTGTCATGACTACTCACTTTTCTATCAATTGAAGGAAATATGCCCTAGAGGCAATAATAAAGTTGTTATTTTATATTTCCTTATATCATGGTAAATGTTTATTATTCATGCTAGAAATGTATTAACCAGAAACTTGATACATGTGTGGAGACATAGACAAAACATTGTGTCCCTAGTAAGCCTCTACTAGACTAGCTCGTTAATCAAAGATGGTTAAGTTTACTAACCATAGACATGTGTTGTCATTTGATGAACAGGGCCACATCATTAGGAGAATGATGTGATGGACAAGACCCATCCGCTAGCTTAGCATGTTGATCATTCAGTTTTATTGCTATTGCTTTCTTCATGTCAAATACATATTCCTTCGACTATGAGATTATGCAACTCCCGGATACCGAAGGAATACCTTGTGTGCTATCAAACGTCACAACGTAAATGGGTGATTATAAAGATGCTCTACAGGTATCTCCGAAGGTGTTTGTTGGATTGGCATAGATAGAGATTAGGATTTGTCACTCTGAGTATCAGAGAGGTATCTCTGGGTCCTCTCGGTAATACACATCATAAGAAGCCTTGCAAGCAATGTAACTAATGAGTTAGTTGCGAGATGATGTATTACAGAATGAGTAAAGAGACTTGCCGGTAACGAGATTGAACTAGGTACGAAGATACCGACGACCCAATCTCGGGCAAGTAACATACCGATGACAAAGGGAATAACGTATGTTGTCATAAGGTTTGACCAATAAACATGTTCGTAGAATATGTAGGAGCCAATATGAACATCCAGGTTCTGCTATTGGTTATTGACCAGAGAGGTGTCTCGGTCATGTCTACATAGTTCTCGAACCCATAGGGTCCGCACGCTTAACGTTCGTTGACGATATAGTATTATATGAGTTATGTATGTTGGTTACCGAATGTTGTTTGGAGTACCGGATGTGATAACGGATATGACAAGGAGCTCTGGAATGGTGCGGAGGTAATGATTGATATATGGGATAATAGTGTTTGGTCTCCGGAAGGGTTCCGGAATTCACCGGAAGGGGTGCCAGATGTTTCTCGAAATGTTTGGGTATGAGAACACTTTATATGGGCCAAATGGGAAAGCCCACGAGGCTTTTAGAAAGTGCAAAAGGGAGTTTTGCGGAGACCAGAGGCTAGACGCTAAGAACCTTGGCATCTAGGGGGTAGACGCCAGGAACCCTGGCGTCTAGCCCTGGAGTCCGAGAAGGACTCTTGACTTTCGAGCAAAACCAACTTTGAGGAGGCTTTTACTCCAAGTTTCGACCCCAGGGCTCAACATATAAATAGAGGGGCAGGGCTAGCACCCAAGACACATCAAGAAACACCAAGCCATGTGCCGGCAACCCCGGCCCTCTAGTTTATCCTCTGTCATAGTTTCAGTTGTGCTTGGCAAAGCCCTTCGAAGATTGTTCTTCACCAACACCATCACCACGACGTCGTGCTACCGGAACGCATCTACTACTTCGCCCCTCTTGTTGGATCAAGAAGGCGAGGACGTCATCGAGCTGAACGTGTGCTGAACGTAGAGGTGCCGTACTTTCAGTACTTGATCGGGACGGATCGTGAAGGTGTACGACTACATCAACCGTGTTGTCAAATGCTTCCGTTTTCGGTCTACGAGGGTACGTAGACACACTCTCCCCCTCTCGTTGCTATGCATCTCCTAGATAGATCTTGCATGAGCATAGGAAATTTTTGAAATTTCATGCTACGTTCCCCAACAGTGGCATCCAAGCCAGGTCTATGCGTAGATGATATGCACGAGTAGAACACAAAGAGTTGTGAGCGATCATAGTCATACTGCTTACCACCAACGTCTTATTTTGATTTGGCGGTATTGTTGGATGAAGCGGCCCGGACCAACCTTACATCACCACGTTCATGATACCGGTTCCACCTGACAGACATGTAACTTGTTTTGCATAAAGGTGGTTGGCGGCTATCTATTTCTCCAACTTTAGTTGAATCGAATTTGACTATGGCCGGTCCTTGTTGAAGGTTAAAACAACACACTTGACAAAAAATCGTTGTGGTTTTGATGCGTAGGTAAGAACGGTTCTTGCTAGAAGGCCGTAGCTGCCACGTAAAACTTGCAACAAGAAAGTAGAGGACGTCTAACTTGTTTTTGCAGGGCATGTTGTGATGTGATATGGTCAAGACATGATGTGATATACGTTGTTGTATGAGATGATCATGTTTTGTAAAAGTTATCGGCAACTGGCAAGAGCCTTATGGTTGCCGCTTTATTGTATGAAATACAATCACCATGTAATTGCTTTACTTTATCACTTTGTGTTAGCTATAGTTGTAGAAGCAATAGTTGGCGAGACAACAACGACGCTACGATGGAGATCATGGTGTCAAGTCGGTGATGATGGAGATCATGACGGTGCTTTGGAGATGGAGATCAAAGGCACAAGATGATAATGGCCATATCATGTCACGTATTTTGATTGCATGTGATGTTTATCTTTTATGCATCTTATTTTTCTTAGTATGGCGGTAGCATTATAAGATGACCCCTCACTAAAATTACAAGGTACAAGTGTTCTCCCTGAGTATGCACCGTTGCGACAATCCATCGTGTCGAGACACCACGTGATGAACGGGTGTGATAAGCTCTATGTTCACATACAATGGGTGCAAGACAATTTTGCATGTGTGGAATATTCGGGTTAAACTTGACGAGCCTAGCATTTATAGACATGGCCTCGGAACACTGGAGACCGAAAGTTCGAACGTGAATCATATAGTAGATATGATCAACATAGAGATGTTCAGCATTGAAGACTACTCCATCTCACGTGATGATTGGACATGGTTTAGTTGATATGGATCACATGATCATTTAGATGACTCGAGGGATGTCTACCTAAGTGGGAGTTCTTAATTAATATGAGTAGTTGAACTTAATTTATCATGAACTTAGTCCTGATAGTTTTTGCAAATGATGTTGTAGATCAATAGCTCGCGTTGTAGCTCCCCTATATTTTTGATATGTTCCTAGGGAAAACTAAGTTGAAAGTTGATAGTAGCAATCGTGCGGACCGGGTCCGTGATCTGAGGATTATGCTCATTGCTGCATAGAAGAATTATGTCCCTGATGCACCACTAGGTGACAGACCTATTGCAGGAGCTGATGCAGACGTTATGAACGTTTGACAAGCTCGGTATGATGACTACTTGATAGTTTAGTGCACCATGCTTTACGGCTTAGAACCGGGACTTCAAAAATGTTTTGAACGCCATGGAGCATATGAGATGTTCCAAGATCTGAAAATAATATTTCAGACTCATGCCCGTGTTAAGAGGTATGAGACCTCTGACAAGTACTTTGCCTACAAGATGGAGGAGAATAACTCAAATAGTGAGCATGTGCTCAGAATGTCCGGGTACTACAGTCGCTCGAATCAAGTGGGAGTTAATCTTCCAGATAAGATAGTGATTGACAGAGTTCTCTAGTCACTATCACCAAGTTACTAGAACTTCATGATGAACTATAATATGCAGGGGAAAATAACAACGATTCCCAAGCTCTTCGCGATGCCGAAATCGATGAAGGTGGAAATCAAGAAATAACATCAAGTGTTGATGGTTGAACAAGAACACTAGTTTCAAGAAAAAGGGCAAGGGGAAGAAAGGGTAATTCAAGAAGAATGGCAAGCAAGTTGCCACTCCCATGAAGAAGCCCAAAGCTAGACCCAAACCTGAAACTGAGTGCTTCTACTGCAAAGGAAATGGTCACTGGAAGCGGAATTGCCCCAACAAAAGTTCGCGGATAAGAAGGATGGAAAAGTGAACAAAGGTATATTTGATATACATGTTATTGATATGTACTTTACTAGTGTTCATAGTAGCCCCTGGGTATTTGATACCGGTTCAGTTGCTAAGATTTGCAACACAAAACAAGAGTTGCAAAATGAACAGATACTAGTTAAGGGCGAGGTGACAATGTGTGCTGGAAGTGATTCCAAGGTTGATAAGATCACCATCACACACTGCCTCTACCTTCAGGATTGGTGTTGGACCTAAAATAAATGTTATTTGGCATTTGCGTTGAGCATGAATATGATTGGATCATGTTTGTTGCAATACAGTTATTCATTTAAGCCAGAGAATAATTGTTGTTCTATTTACATGAATAAAACCTTCTATGGTCATACACTCAATATAAATGGTTTACTAAATCTCGATCATAGTGATACACATATTCATAATATTGATGCCAAAAAGATGCAAAGTTGATAATGATAGTGCAACATATTTGTGGCACTGCTGTTGAGGTCATATTGGTGTAAAGCACATGAAGAAACTCCATGCGGATGGACTTTTGGAATCACTTAATTATGAATCATTTTATGCTTGTGAACCATGCATCATGGGCAAGATGACTAGACTCTGTTCCCTGGAACAATGGAGCGAGCCGCCGACTTATTGGAAATAATACATACCGATGTATGTGGTCCGATGAGTGTTGAGGATCGCAGCGAGTATCATTATTTTCTGACCTTCACAATGATTTGAGTAGATATGGGTATATCTAATTAATGAAACACAAGTCTGAAACATTTGAAAAGTTCAAAGAATTTCAGAGTGAAGTGGAGAATCATCGTAATAAGAAAATAAAGTTTTTACGATCTGATCGCAGAGGCGAATATTTGAGTTACGAGTTTGGCCTTCATTTAAAACAATGTGGAATAGTTTCACAACTCACGCCACCTAGAACACCATAGCTTAACCATACTTTAGTGGATATGGTGCGATATGTGATGTCTCTTACCAATTTACCACTATCATTTTGGGGTTATGCATTAGAGATAGCTGCATTCACGTTAAATAGGGCACCATCTAAATCCGTTGAGACGGCACAGTATGAACTGTGGTTTGGCAAGAGACCTAAGTTGTCATTTCTTAAAGTTTGGGGTTGCGATGCTTATGTGAAAAAGCTTCATCCTGATAAGCTTGAACCCAAATCGGAGAAGTGCATCTTCATAGGATACCCAAAAGAAACTGTTAGGTATACCTTCTATCATAGATCCGAAGGCAAAATCTTTGTTGCTAATAATGGATCATTTCTTGAGAAGGAGTTTCTCTCGAAAGAAGTGAGTGGGAGGAAAGTAGAACTTGATGAGGTAATTGTACCTTCTCTCGAATTGGAAAGTAGTTCATCACAGAAATCAGTTCTAGTGATGCCTATACCAACTAGAGAGGAAGCTAATGATCATGGTCATGAAAACTTCAGATCAAGTTACTATCGAACCTCGTAGGTCAACCAGAGCACGTTCTGCAGCAGAGTGGTGCGGTGGTCCTGTTCTGGAAGTCATGTTACTGTACCATGACAAACTTACGAACTATGAGGAAGCGATGATGAGCCCAGATTCCAATAAATGGCTTGAGGCCATGAAATCTGAGATAGTATCCATGTATGAGAACAAAGTGTGGACTTTGGTGTACTTGCTCGATGATCGGCAAGCCATTGAGAATAAATGGATCATCAAGAGGAAGACGGACGTTGATGGTAGGGTTACTATCTACAAAGCTCGACTTGTTGCAAAAAGGTTTTTTGACAAGTTCAAGGGGTTGACTATGATGAGACTTTCTCACCTGTAGCGATGCTTAAGCTGTCTGAATCATGTTAGCAACTTCCGCATTTTATGAAATCTGGCAAAATGGATGCAAAAATTGCATTCCTTAATGGATGTCTCAAACAAGAGTTGTATATGATGCAACCAGAAGGTTTTGTAGATCCTAAAGGTGCTAACAAAGTGTGCAAACTCTAGCGATCCATCTATGGACTGGTGCAAGCATCTTGGAGTTGGAATATATGCTTTGATGTGGTGATCAAAGCATATGGTTTTATACAGACTTATGGTGAAGCCTGTATTTACAAGAAAGTGAGTGGGAGCTCTATAGCATTTCTAATATTATATGTGGATGACATATTGTTGATTGGAAATGATGTAGAATTTCTGGATAGCATAAAAGGATACTTGAATGAGAGTTTTTCAATAAAAGATCTCGGTGAAGCTACTTATATTTTGGGCATCAAGATCTATAGAGATTAGATCGAGATGCTTAATAGGACTTTCAAAAGCACATACCTTGACAAGATTTTGAAGAAGTTCAAAATCTATCAGTCAAAGAAAGGGTTCTTTCCTGTGTTGCAAGGTGTGATGTTGAGTAAGACTCACTGCGTGACCACGGCAGAAGATAGGAAAGAGAATGAAAGTAATTCCCTATGCCTCGGCCATAGGTTCTATAAAATATGCCATGCTGTGTACCAGGCATGTTGTGTACTTTACCAAGAGCTTGGCAAAGGGGTACAATAGTGATCCAGGAGTAGATCACTGAACAGCAGTCAAAAATGTCCTTAGGTACCTAAGGAGGACTAAGAAAAATTTTCTTGCTTATGGAGGTGATAAAGAGTTTGTCGTAAAGAGTTACATCAATGCAAGCTTTGACACTGATCTGGATGACTCTGAGTCTTGATCTGGATACATATTGAAAGTGGAAGCAATTATCTAGAGTAGCTCCATGCAAAGCATTGTAGACATAGAAATTTGCAAAACACATACGGATCTGAATGTGGCAGACCCGTTGACTAAACTACTCTCACAAGCAAAACATGATCAAGCCTTAGTGCTCTTTGAGTGTTAATCACATAGCGATGTGAACTAGATTATTAACTCTAGTAAACCCTTTGGTTGTTTGGTCACATGGCGATGTGAACTATGGGTGTTAATCACATAAAGATGTGAACTATTGCTGTTAAATCACATGGCAATGTGAACTAGATTATTGACTCTAGTGCAAGTGGGAGACTAAAGGAAATATGCCCTAGAGGCAATAATAAAGTTGTTATTTTATATTTCCTTATATCATGATAAATGTGTATTATTCATTCTAGAATTGTATTAACCAGAAACTTGATACATGTGTGGATACATAGACAAAACACTGCGTCCCTAGTAAGCCTCTACTAGACTAGCTCATTAATCAAAGACGGTTAAGTTCCCTAACCATAGACATGTGTTGTCATTTGATGAACAGGATCACATCATTAGGAGAATGATGTGATGTACAAGACCCATTCATTAGCTTAGCATGTTGATCGTTCAGTTTTATTGCTATTGCTTTCTTCATGTCAAATACACATTCCTTCAACTATGAGATTATGCAACTCCCAGATACCGGAGGAATACCTTGTATACTATCAAACGTCACAACGTAACTGGGTGATCATAAAGATGCTCTACAGGTATCTCCGAAGGTGTTTGTTGGGTTGGCATATATCGAGATTAGGATTTGTCACTTTGAGTATCGGAGAGGTATCTCTGGGCCCTCTCGGTAATACACATCCTAAGAAGCCTTGCAAGCAATGTAACTAATGAGTTAGTTGTGGGAAGATGTATTATGGGGCGAGTGAAGAGACTTGCCGGTAACGAGATTGAACACGGTATGAAGATACCGACGATCGAATCTCGGGCAAGTAACATACTGATGACAAAGGGAATAATGTATGTTGTCATAAGGTTTGACTGATAAATATCTTCATAGAATATGTGGTAGCCAATATGAGCATCCAGGTTCTGCTATTGGTATTGAGCAGAGAGGTGTCTCGGTCATGTCTACATAGTTCTCGAACCCATAGGGTCCGCACGCTTAACGTTCGTTGACGATATAGTATTATATGAGTTATGTATGTTGGCGACCGAATGTTGTTCGGAGTCCTGGATGTGATCACAGACATGACGAGGAGCTCCAGAATGGTCCGGAGGTAAAGATTGATATATGGGATAATAGTGTTTGGTCTCCGGAATTAACCGGAAGGGTTCCAAATGTTTCCCGAAATGTTTGGGTACGAGAACACTTTATTTGGGCCAAAGGGGAAAGCCCATGAGGCTTTTGGAAAGTGCAAAAGGAATTTTTGAGGATTCCAAAGGCTAGACGCCAGGAACCCTGGCGTCTAGGAGGTAGACGCCGGGAACCCTGGCGTCTAGCCCTCGAGTGCGAGAAGGACTCTTGCCTTTCGGGAAAAACCGACTTTGAGGAATCTTTTACTCCAAGTTTCGACCCCAGAGGTCAACATATAAATAGAGGGGCAAGGCTAGCACCCAAGACACATCAAGAAACACAAAGCCGTGTGCTAGCAACCCCGTCCCTCTAGTTTATCCTCCGTCATAGTTTCCATTGTGCTTGGCGAAGCCCTGCGGAGATTGTTCTTCACCAACACCATCACCACGCCGTCGTGCTACCGGAACTCATCTACTACTTTGCCCCTCTTGCTGGATCAAGAAGGCGAGGACGTCATGCATCTAAACATGTGCTGAACGCAGAGGTGTCGTACTTTCGGTACTTGATCGGGACGGGTCATGAAGGTGTACGACTACATCAACCGCGTTGTCAAACGCTTCTGCTTTCGGTCTACGAGGGTACGTAGACACACTCTCCCCCTCTCGTTGCTACGCATCTCCTAGATAGATCTTGCACGAGCGTAGGAAATTTTTGAAATTGCATCCTACATTCCCCAACATCAATTGCCTAACAGTAATTTGTTTACCCATCGTATTCTATCTTCATGAGAGAAGCCTCTAGTGAAAATTATGGCACTGTGTCTATCTAGATCATATATTAAGATGCAAAAATATATTGTTGTACTTTAATTTACTTTATTTTATTTTGTGTTTTCATCTATCTATCTATCTATCTATCACTACGAGATTTGATCCTTGCAATTAACCGTCGAGGGATTGACAACCCCTTGTTTGCGTTGGGTACAAGTATTTGTTATTTTGTGTGCTGGTGTTGCTAACAAGTTGTTGCATGGTTCTCCCATTGGATTGATAACCTTGGTTTATAACCGAGAGAAATACCTACCTCTACTGTACTGCATCATCCCTTCCTCTTTGGGGACAAAACCAACGTAGCTTACAAGTGGAATCACCCCTCTTGGCCGACGCATGGGGAGGGCAGTCTTCCCCTCCTCTTGGCAATCCCCTCCCCTCTAACCAATATATACATGAGGCATTGGCCCTTTTCTATACACAAGTTTTGGAGCCTCCTCTAGTTCATCTAGCCCTAGTTCTAGTGGGTTCTAGTTGACTAATGTCACACCCTCGATGCGACTATATCTCCCATGTGTCGAGGCACGACTTAGAGGCATAATCGCATTGAAGGCATATGTCGCAAGTGAGGTAATCTTCACACAACCCATGTAATATAATAAGGGAAAGAGATATATAGTTGGCTTACAATCGCCACTTCACACAAATACATGAATAAGGCATTACATCATTCAAATACACTCAAGGTCCGACTACGGAACCAAAATAAAAGAAGAACCCCAAATGCGACAAAGGTCCCCGATCGACCCCAACTGGGCTCCACTACTGATCAACTAGAACGGAAACAACACAAAGGACAAGATCTTCAACGAGCTCCTCCTGAGCTTGGTTGCGTCATCTGCACGGACTCATCGGCACCTGCAAGCTGGTTTTGGAAGTATCTGTGAGCCACGGGGACTCAGCAATCTCGCACCCTCGCGATCAAGACTATTTAAGCTTATGGGTAAGGTAAAAGGTATGAGGTGGAGCTGCAGCAAGCGACTAGCATATATGGTGGCTAACATACGCAAATGAGAGCGAGAAGAGAAGGCAAGGCACGGTCGATAAAAGTATGATCAAGAAGTGATCCTGGACTGCCTACGTCAAGCATAACTCCAACAACCGTGTTCACTTCCCGGACTCCGCCAGAAAGAGACCATCACGGTTACACACGCGGTTGATTCATTTTAATTAAGGTTAACTTCAGGTTTTCTACAACCGGACGTTAAAAAATTCCCATCTGCCCATAACCGCGGGCACGGCTTTCGAAAGTTCAAATCCCTGCAGGGGAGTCCCAACTTAGCCCATCACAAGCTCTCACGGTCAACGAAGGAATAGACCTCCACCCGAGACATTCCGATCAGACTCGGTATCCCGGTACAACAAGACATTTCGACAGGGTAAAACTAAACCAGCAACACCGCCCGAATGTGCCGACAAATCCTGATAGGAGTTGCACATATCTCTTTCTCAGGGCACACTCAGATGAGCCAAACGTCGAGTAAGCCAGCCCAGAGTTGCCCCTGGTAGCCTCGGACATCGCTCAGTTGGACCAACACTCAGAGGAGCACTGGCCCGGGGGGGGGGGTAAAATAATGATGACCCTTGAGTCTGCAGAACCCAAGGGAAAGAAAAGGCTAGGTGGCAAATGGTAAAACCAATGTTGGGCATTGCTGGAAGAGCTTTACTTAAGGCGAACTGTCAAGGGGTTCCCATTATAGCCCAACCGCGTAAGGGACGCAAAATCCGGGAACATAACACCGATATGACGGAAACTAGGGCGGCAAGAGTGGAACAAAACACCAGGCATAAGGCCGAGCCTTCCACCCTTTACCAAGTATATAGATGCATTAATTAAATAAGATATATAGTGATATCCCAACAAGTAAACAATGTTCCAACAAGGAACGATCTCCATGTTCCAACAAGGAACAAACTTCAATCTTCACCTGCAACTAACAACGCTATAAGAGGGCTGAGCAAAGCGGTAACATAGCCAAACAACGGTTTGCTAGGACAATGGTGGGTTAGAGGCTGAACATGGCAATTTGGGAGGCTTGAAAGCAAGTGGTAGGCATCGTAGCATAGGCATAGCAAAAGAGCGAGCAACTAGCAAGCAAAGATATAAGTGATTTTGAGGGTATGATCATCTTGCCTGAAATCCCGCAAGGAAGAAGAACGAGTCCATGAAGAAGACAAACGGACATAGACGAACGGGTCCTCACAAACACGACGTTATCGGAACCAACCCGAAGAAGCAACATCGGAAAAGAAAGCTCACACATAGTAAACAAACCACACATGAACATGGTATGATATGCGAGATGTGGTATGCGATGCATATGCATGATTTGACAAGGAATGCATGAATCTGGCCTCAACTTGGAAAACCAAGTGTGCCACTAGAAAGGTGAGATGATTTCGGTTGAAATCGATATAAAGATCATTGGAATCGGAGTTACGGTTTGGAAATGGCAAGCGATTCAAATGACACCGGTCTGCGATTTACAGCAAGTAGCCAACTGAATGCAATGAGATGAACATGCTACAGCGCTCAAACATGGCAACAAAATACATGGCAGGGATGCATTCATGATGCTTAACAAAAGTCTAGCACTGAGCTACGGCCAATTCATCCATTAACAGGTTCAAACAAGCATGTCAAAAACGTAAATGGTAAACAGATCTCAGACTTAGTGAAATTAACACTTGTCTGGAATTTCAGATCATATAGCCCTCTTCGGAGCAACAAAACAACAAGCTACAGGACCTGAACATGACAAAGAAGAACATGGCATGGAGCTCCTCAAAGAGCTTAACAAAAGTCCCTTAGTGACCTTGAGCCAAAAGGGATCACAACATACATTTGCAAGCATGTGAACATGGCAAAAACATAATCAGTTTCAGACTTAGTGAAAAACTGGGACATGCTGAAACATAACTCAAGTAGGCATGTTTACGAGCTCGATGCACTCACTACGGAGCAAGTCATGGCAAGACAATCATACATCTATCAAGAAGGCACAAAATGCAAGCTAGACATGGCAAGAACAATGGCATAGCATGCACGGATCAACTACAACAACATCGGCAAAATTGCAAACAAGTTGACAATCTGCCCAGATTCACAACGAAGCAAAAGTAGAGCTCGATTGACTCAAGCTAGGTTGCTCCATATATGCAAACAAAGACATGGAAGGATAGAGCACTACAATATTAACAAAACACCCTTAGTGATCATCCTCAAAAGAGGCACGGATCACTAGGAAACAAAATGAACATATGGTATCATGAACTAAACAGCTCAAGGACTTAGTGGAAATGCTAAGTCCCTGAAAACAGAATTACCAAGTGCCTCACTTTGCAAGCTTGCACTAGTCACCACACACATCACAAAAATACATGGGTTGCACCTCTGGAAAGATGACAAAACACTTAACAAAACATATGTAGAGCTCATGGTCATATCATGCACACAATAATCATGGCAAAAATGACAAATGTCTAAGATGGAGTAGCAGATCTGACAATTAACTCAAGTAGCCCTCTTCTAATAGCATTTCGGGCATCAAGATGAACTCAAATGAAAATGATGCAATGGAATAAAATGATGTACTCTCTAAGATGAACATTTTGATATGCTATATGCATGAATCGGAGCTACGGATGCAAAGTTACGAGGCCATGAACAAGAGCACTTGAGCTAGGGTTTCGGGAAAAATATCCACCGAATCTCAGATCCAGATCGGATCCACTGTAGCACCGCGAGGTCGAGGTCGCCGGAAATGGAGGTGGCGGCGCGGGGATGACGGCGGCGAGGCACTCCCGGGCCGGATCTCGCCGGATCCGGCCGGCGGGGAGCCGGAGAGGCGGCGGGGCGATGGGCTCGGGCACCGGCGAGGCCCTACGGTGGCCGGAGCGAGGCGAGGCGCATGCGACAGCGGCGGAGCCACGCGGCGGATACGGCGGCGCAACTCCGGCGGAAGCCGAGGCGGCGGCGAAGACGGCTTCCGGCAGCGACGGGCGGCGCGAAGAGGCGGCAGGGAGGAAGAGGCACTCGGGCGGCGGCGCGGGATCTGGCCTAGTTCGGCCACGCGCGGGCCGGATCTGGGCCGGCGGGCTTCGGCGGCGGGGAGGAGAGAGAGAGGGCGGCGGGAGGTGAGGTGGCGCACTCCGGTTGGTTGGCGGCGGCGGCGGGGTGACGTGGCGCGATGCCACTGGCCGGAGCAAGGTGGAGGGCGGACATGTCCGTCGGTGGGAGAAACGTCCGGGCGCGAGGTGGAAGAGGACTAGGGTTTGTACCGTGAATATTTCAGAGGGGATCACATATATATAGGTAGAAGGAGCTAGGAGAGTCCAAATGAGGTGCGGTTTTCGGCCACGCGATCGTGATCGAATGACCGAGATGATGGAGCAGGTTTAGGTGGGTTTTGGGCCAAATTGGAGGGGTGTTGGGATGCAACACACACGAGGCCTTTTTGGTCCCTCGGTTGACCGTTGGAGCATCAAACGAAGTCCAAATGGTACGAAACTTAACAGGCGGTCTACCGGTAGTAAACCAAGGCCGCTTGGCAAGTCTCGGTCCAATTCGGAAACTTTTAATCCCCACACACGAAAGAAAGGTAGAATTGACCACCGGAGGAGAACGAAGCGCCGGAATGCAAAACGGACAACGGGGAAAATGCTCGGATGCATGAGACGAACATGTATGCAAATGAAATGCGCATGATGACATGATATGCAATGCATGACACGCAAGCAATGACAAGGCAACAACAGCGAATAACTGGACGACACCTGGCACATCGGTCTCGGGGCGTTACAACTAATTAGAGCTTGCTCTAGTTCCTCTAATCCTCATAATTAGAAGCCTAGTGTGGTTCTATTCTCCCCCTCTAATTGTCTGGCGATGATTAGCTCTGGATGGTGAAGCGTTGCTAGACCATGAAGACCGTTCGCTTGCAACCAAGTAGAGAGGTCGTGATTTTAGTCTTCCATTCGAGGGATCGTTTGAGGGCGGTTCGGGGGGTCGTCATCAACGGTTCGAGGGACTCCAAGTATGATCTACACCGACTCGTCTACTTCCGCTGCACTCTGGTGTCGATAATGATCATTGATCCAAACCCTATATGCATCTTCATATTGTTCATGGGTGTTCGTAGGGCGAATATTTTTTCTACTACGTTTCCCAACAGGCTACTATGTGGTCGACAGTATCGATCCTCCTTGGGATAGACAAGGAGTTAGAAAGGATGTGGAGAGGGCATTTGGAGTGCTCCAAAACCTTTTTGCAGTTTCTCATGGACATGCTAAACCATAAGATCTGAAGACCTTGTGGAAGGTGATGACATGTTATGTGATCATGCACAACATGATCATGGGGGATGAGGATGAAGATGTTTTCGGTGGTTTGAAATTTGAGAACATTGGTGATTCTATCCAAGTTCCACATCAGAATCCGGCCTTGTTTGATGAGTTTCTTCAAATGCCTCAACAAATGCGGCGTCAAGAAACTCATGAGTAGCTCATGGAGGATTTGATTAAGCATATGTGGATGGTTAAAGGGGACAACTAGTACATATATGCGAGTTGAATTCAAGATTGAACTATTTTATTTGAAAACGCAATTGGATTGTAATATTTAAATTAGAAGTACTATCGCAGTTGATATTTTCATTCATGAAAGATTTGATATGCTATTATTTTGATCTCCCTGACTTAAAAGAACAGGGGCGGACATTTAGGGGACATGTTGGATGACCAGTTTTCGTATCACTATCTGTGGACCAATCCCCGGACAAATATAGTGTCCGTTTTTTGCGGGAGGGGGGCATTGGAGATGCCCTAAATAAAGAAGAGAGTTGATTTATTATGAACAGTAAGTACGTACGCGGCGAATTGAGCTGACTAGATATCTTGTGGTGGAATCATCCAACCCAGATTCAAGTCTTAGACTCGGTATTGGTACTTGTATTTCTTTGGATTTAAGCCAGCCTTTTCGGTGATGTTTGTTTAGTAGAAAACAAAATCCCAATTGACTACAAGACGCATGTAGTAACTTCGTTAATATTAGGGTTTGTTGACTCATGAGGCGCTTATAAAGGTAGTGTGTGTGATCTGTGTTTGTAATCTGTTTTCCTATAAAAAACTACTCACGGTAAGACTTGATAATTGTTGGAATTGATCTCATAATTAACAAATCGAGAGAAATAAAATCCTTCACGGTGGTGCCTCGACCGGGAGCATACAAAACAACTTCTGGGTTTGATCCTTGTCCCCTTAGCATCACATGTAAACTAGGAGGTAGTACCTGGGGTGTCAAACATGTAGAGCTAAATAGTCAGACTCCTAAGTACTTATCCTAAAAGTGTGCTACAGGGGATAAGAAGGCCACAACCATCGCTAGCCACCACAAGGCTATGTCGATAGGGCTCCTAGACATGTTGCTACCTATGCACGTCTATATCACCGTGAATGCACCCTTCATAGCACCCGCACCAAGTAGGTGAGAGACTATATGACTTTGCCTCAGATTGGTACGCCCATCTTAGGTATAGACGCTTTCGCTCAGGTGCTCTTGTCATGAGATTACGGTCAATGATGTCGAATCATAAAGATTACTGTAACATTCGCATCTAAGTGAATCTAATCTCGAATAGAACCCCAATTATCCCTTGTTTCAATCGAACCGCGTATGTTAGGATCTAATTTCCTATGTTTTGGTTCTAATTATTCGTTATTAAGATCTAAAGTGATTTCGTTAGCATCGAATGATCATGTTTAATGCTAATTCAGCTCTAGTCTCGTTTGTGTTAATAATACTTTGTTTGTAAAGATTGATACATACAAGTTTCTATTAATGCCAATGAGATGATCAAATACTGAATTGCCTTTCGAATAAGAACCCTATTTACACTTTGCTTCTTGTAGTTACTAAGGTAGAGCCTAATTGTTTTCTTATATGGGATATAACTAAGACATAATGTTGTATTGTTAAGGGTAACTATTCATGATTAGGACTTAATTATTCATGATTAATGCAATTATGCAATGATCCATTGATGTTCAATTGGCATGGTTGGGCGTTAGTTTAGCATTGAGCAGAGGAAGTATAATGTCAATTAACCCTAAAGTAAATACCCTAGAATCCCAAGACTCACAAACCCTTACGCTAGATCGATAATTCCCCAAAACTGGAACCCTAGAAATGAAATTCTCTGAACCAAAAGCTAAAAAGGAAGAAAGTGAGAAGAAAAGTGTAAGGGATCACTTATAATTGTGGCGGCATCTTCCTTCCTCACGGATCCGCACGGTCGCCATTCCTATGGACGATGCGCGGAAAGAAGGAAGTCACTAGCGGCACACTTATGAATGTGCACATATGAGCCTTCTACGCCACACACATTGTCGTCACCTCCTCATCCTCCGCCACCCACGCTCGCCTCCCAAACATCACCACCTTGTTCCATGTGTTGCGCCTCCAGTAGCTACGCTCGACGAAGGAGCACATGGGACATAGTCCATGTCATACTGCTCCGTCCAGCGGAGCCACCATCTCACCATGGTCGGCGTGTCTCGAGCCGCCGCCGCAGTTGTCTCTCCTACCTAGGAGCCGAAGAAATCGACGGAGAGGGGAAGAAATGGGATTAGGGTTTGATTGGGCACCATTTTTGTTCCTCTCCAGGGCGTTCTTGGAAATGGATCGGGGTGATAGTTGGGCATGCAAAATGAAAATGGGCCTATTCTATACATGGGCACTGGCCCAAGTTGTCTTAGCCTAGAGAAAATGTTTTACTTTTTGATGAATTTGTCTCTTGGGCTAGATTTTTAACATGCTGCCATGGGTGGTTTTGGGCCAACATGTTTATCTTGTCCTTTTTCATTTTACTTGGTGCATTTTCTATATTATGATTATTCTAAAAATATTTTTGCACTGTTATAGAACTAAAAATTGCTATAAAAATCATGTTCTATCTTCTAAGTACAATGAAACCAATGAGAACTTTTACTTAGAAAACTAATATGTAATTAATGTTAATGTTGTTTTATGCCATTTTATAGTGATGATCACCTTTTAGTATCCTGCTAATGTTGATATATTATTGTTGCAAAATGTTATTAACCACGAGAACAATTATATTTCACTCAAACTCTTAAGTTGTGATCCAAATTCGTATGAAGGCTAACTTCATGCGGTGTCGAGTGGAGGCCTATCGCCGAGAGGCTTGGGCCATAGCGGAGATACAATATCCTCTTTATACGTGATGAGTTAATTATTCCCCATGATGTCGTGTAAGATCGGTCACTCAACATATGTCCTTTTGTACTTGACGGATTTACTAACATTGCGATGGTGGGTTGAGGAGGTATTTGGTGATAATACTTTTCTTCCTTCCTCCCTAACCATAGATAAGGGAATAACGAAGAACCCCGAAGCTTTATGTCACGTCAATGGGAAGCCTTTAATCACTATTACCATAACCTGTTGTGGGAGGAATGATGGTGACGTGTGCGATGTGTTGGTGAGTTGGTGATGCATGTATGAACATATCTCTATTTGGCTCCTCCCACACATTCCACATACAAAGAGCATTAGAGATGTAGACTAAGAACTATGTACTCGCATATGTTGTGCAGTATACTAGTAGTGATGATCCCAACACCTCTGAGAACGCATTTACTACTCAAGCATCGTACCTACAAACTTGCCATCCTTTAGTTACTATTTTTGCCTTTTCGTTTGTAGCTTACATAAAACCCCGCTTTTAGTTTATTTTATAGCAACCAATAACAGTAAAGTATTACCAAACTTCGGTTCGAGTGTGAGCGTAGTTGCGTCCGTGACAACGTTACTGCAGGGTTGTAGTCTCATCCTTTTCGCTTCTATGGGTTCAAAACATTTTATCCAATAATGTTACATAGCCCTGTGCACTTGCAGTATGGTATCCCTTAGCACCACATACAACTAAGGTAGTGCCCTTGGGGGTGTCACACGTCTAGGGGTTAAACAGCTAGACTCCTAATTACCGATCCTAAAAGTATGCTAGAGAGGATCAGAAGGCCACTAGCAACGCCGCCAGCGCAAGGCAGTGCCGAATGGGCTCCTCGACACCCACCCTTCATCACACCTGCACCAAGAAGGTATTAGATACACACACTTCCTCTCAGGTGTTTTTATCACAATATTAGGCCTAATGATTTTTAATCGATTTACCCTAACAATAATGTCTGGAGATTCGCGATGGGTGTTGTGTCAGCAGTGCATGCTCCTGTGTATACTATGTGCTTTATATCGAGATGGTATCATTTTATTAACACATCACATTTATTAACTTAGCTTCAAATTAACTGAATGTCAACCATCTCTGGAGGATGGCCTAACAATCTATGTATGCTAAGTTGGTTCGGGGCCCCAAGATCAATTTCGCCAAAGCTCATTGGGCAGCAAGGGTGCCGCTCAAAATTCACATGTTTTTATGGCAAGCTGACATCGACAAGCTTCCCTCTGCCATTAACCTGCAGAAGAGTCATGGACCTGGCAATGGATGTTGTGCCCTTTGTGATAGACCGGAAGACGCTAATCACATCATTTTAAAATGTGCACCAACTCAATTCTTCTGGAGTTGTATTAGAGATTGCTTCGGTTCCATCTGGAACTTGTCATCCTTGAATGATATCCTCGAGCTTTTGAGCCAATGCCGCGGGCAACATCGTTGCCTAGGGTGGAGAGTTTTTGGAGCTTTAGCTTGGGAGCTTTGGACAACTAGCAAGAAATTAGCCATCAAAGGAATCATACTTGCTCATGCTCCTAACTATGTTTTCAAATGGGCTCTTTTCTTTCAGCAGTGGCGTCCCCTCGAGAGGAGGAATGACAGTGAGGAGGCGGGGAACATTCTCACCAAGCTCAAGCATCTCCATGCCGCTCACGAAACGCTGAAGAATAGCCAGGTGTTCGTTTATCCCTAATTGCGCTCCTCTTGCAGTTGAGCTTTGTACCCTTTTATGTAACCGTTGATGTACTCTTGAACCTTGTTACCCTGCTGTTATTAGCTTTATCAATTTAAATCCGGACCCTGCTTGTGCATGATTTTTTTTACAAAAGATGGCCTAAACATCAGGCATCCTCATATAACACACACCAAGCTAAAACAGTGAGCTTCCTGGTTAGTGGATCGATGCTTGTTGGAATTCTCTATTCTTTCGAATGTATGCAGTCTATTTATTATTTCATATGCAGTGCAAGCATAGACTCCCCTTGTGCAAATTTGTAAAATTCAAACAACTGATTTGCAGTTCTCCTGCATGGCTCATGAAAAAACATAATTTGTTGTCAGTCAGTTATTTTGTGATAGACATGCATGTTTTTTAGAATAGGGAGTGGGGCTCACATGGGACCCCCTACTTTACGCGTTGTGTGTCAAATTGTCAATGAAACAAACAAGTAAGTTTGCCGATTGGCCAAGCCCATTACCACGCACTGCAGTGACTCGAATTCTATCGCGACCCACGTTACCGTAGTGACTCGGGCATTCTAACTCCCAATCTTTTGTCTAGTTTTTTTATTTGTCTTATAAAATACACAGGAAAAACTATTTCTAAGAAGTGATTTTTTATATAAAAAAATTGGACATAAAAAATATTATGGAAACTTTTTTAAAGATGCGAATATTTTCTAAAATTCTCAGAATAGTTTTTAAAAAACGATATTTAAAAAAAATGATATTATTTAAATATAAAAATATTTTGAACAAATTTCAAAAACCAAAAATTACGAATATTTTTCAGAAAATATAAAAGGAAAAAAGGAAAGAATAAATCGTAAAAAAGGAAGAAAAAAAGGTAATCAGGAACCTTCCGTGCAGTAGTACGTGTAATGCCTTAATGTGCCAGCCCAATATATAATCACTAGCACTGGCCTGTGCGTCTCAGCGAAAATTTGACAAAATAAGCGTCAAATAAGATCCGACTCTACTCAGATGCGAGCAGCGCTATAGCTTGCTTGCGCAAGCCCTATCCGCCAGGGCTATGGGCCAGTTTGGTTCAAGACCTGGACATTGCGCATGCCTGGAGCGAGCCTGAGACGTAGCCTGGCTTATACCGAGATGTAGGCTTTTTTTGTTTGCTACAGTACAGTGCTAGCTAGTTATTGTAGCACAATTTTCCACTGCGATGCCGCCTTTAGCATTGGTGTTTTCTGTTTATTTCTGTTTTACTTTTTGTTTTTTCTTTGAATTGTTTTCATTCTTTCTTGTTTCTACTTTTATTTTTCTTTGCCCTTTCTCCTTAATTTTTTTACGTTTTCATTTTTTCTTTCTTGGTATTTATTATATTTTTCTGTTTTTCTCCGTGTCTAATGTCTTGCAAAAGTTTCTACGTTTTTTTTCCTTTTTCTTTTCTTTGGTTTTCTTTCTTTGTTCCTCAGCTTAGATTTGTTTTCCTTGGGGTTGTTTCAACAAATGTCTAATTTCTTTCACACACAATGTACATTTTCCGTATAAACCCCAGGAAAACTTTCATACACGTTTAACATTTTTCAGATACATGATTCACTTTTTTTTTTACTATATATAAGATTAACTTATTTTTCTGTAAAAAAATTCTTATACATCTTAAATATTACTATTTTCATATATTTCACCTTTTTAACACATGATTAACATTTTTTCAGATATATGTTCTGATGCCAGTTTTTTCATACAGATTTTAGTTTTCGTATACATAAGAAACATTTTTCTTATACATGTTTAAATTTTTTGAAGTGCATAATTAATATTTTTACATATTTTGTGATGTCAACCTTTTTCCATACATATTGTCCATTTTTCCTATACACCAGAAATATTTTTATTATACACGTTCAGTATTTTTCAAATATATGATTATCATTTTTATAAATATATTTTTTGATTTCTACAAGTGTTTAACCTTCTTTCTTATATGGAATATGTTTTCATGTCAAGTTTTTTTCATACGCATTGTACATTTTATTATACATTAGAAACATTTTTCAATACATGTTTATTATTTGTCAGATGCATTATTAACATTTATTCAAAATTTGATCTAAAGTTATTTTTAGAATATTATGAAAGAAAAACAAAAAAATGGTAAGAAAAAAAAGAAAATGCAAAATAAAGGAGGCTTAAGGCTTGTGGACGTCCAGCGCATTGGGCTGGCCTATTGTTGCCTGCTTCAGGCCAAACATAGTTTTTAAAGAAAAAGATTTATTCATAATAAAGAATCACATAAGTTTTGAAAATTGTTTAGTACCCCCTCCGTCCCAAAATTCTTGTCTTAAATTTGTCTAGATATGGATGTATCTAACACTAAAACATAACTAGATACATCCGTATTTAGGCAAATGTAAGACAAGAATTTTGGGACGGAGGGAGTACCATTCAGGAACATGTAAGTGACATTTGAATATGATCACAGGTCCTAAAATTATGTTCGTGACATTTATTAAAGAAATGTGTGTAACAAAAAAGTGTTTCATATCATTCAAAAACATTTAAGTTATATGTGAAAATATCTAAATTTTGTACAAAAAATGCTCAAACAGATATAAAAAATAATTAAGTAGTAGAAACATATTCAAGGTGTATCAAAAAAAGTACGTGTGTATACAAAAATTGTACATTTTTGGTTGACAAAATTGACATGTAATTGAAAAAATAAAAAGGAAATCAAAATAATAAAATAAACCAAGAAATAAAGACTGGAAATACCAATGAAAACCATAAAGAAAAACACACAAAAGGACAAAAAAATCATGTGAAACCTCCCAAAACTGATAGGAGATTCCACGAAGTTGCGTAGAACTTTCACATAACCACTAGAGGCGAGATATAGCTCTCGTGCTCACATGCTCTTTAGACGGGGTCACGAGCAGGATAATAATGGCCTACCATACGTGGGATAGTTTTTTTTGAAACAGGGGCAAAAGACTTGCCTCATTCATTAATAAAGGAGGAGAGTTTTAGAGTATAAATTAGTGGCTCTACAACATAGCCCGTCCGTCAACAAAAGGAAAATAACAACTACTCTCGCGGCATGATAATGCTCAGGTGTGTAGCTTCTGCCGTGACCCAAAGTTTGGCTTCATCTTAGATTAGTTTTAGAATGTAGAAGGGAAGCGTTGATTTCTTCCTAAAAACCTCTAGCGTTCCTCTTATTCCAGATGGCCCAACCGACAAGCATATGTGGGATAGTAGTAGTCGTGTAGTGCAAATTCTCCCGTTGTTTGTGTGCCGAGCTTTTTAGTGTTTCCCAACGCGGTTAGTTTTTTTAGTCCAAACTGACTCTTATTTATTGATCATTGTTTAAATAAAAAAGGAATACAAGATAAATCCTAAGGGTTTAGGAGCCATAGATAGCGCCCCAAGGAAAGTTCCAAAGTGTGTTTGGCGAGGCTACGTGCCTGATAGTTCATCTCGCGCCCTTCAAAGATGAAGGAGCACTCTGTAAACTACAAAGCCATTGACTTAATCTTCTTTATAATGCTAGCGTAGAGCCCGTCCGTGCCCTTATTGATGTTAGTTACAACTTTCTTGCAGTCTGAAGCTACTAACACATGAGATAGTGAGAAATACAGGGCAAGGGAAATGGCTTCTCTACAGGCCAGCGCTTCGAGCATCCCCAGATCATTGATACCTGCACATCTGATGGCTGATGCACCGAGGTATTTTCCTGGCCTATTGTTGCATACTGCACCGCAAGAATCATCATTTGATGCTCGCGAGGTGACCCCGTCAACTCGAATTTTGCAGTAGCCGGCACCTAGGGGAATTGATACGTCTTCAACGTATCTATAGTTTTTGATTATTCCATGCTATTATATTATCTGTTTTGAATGTTAATGAGCTTATTTATACACTTTTATATTATTTTTGGGACTAATCTACTAACCCAAGGCTCGGTGCAAATTGCTGTTTTTTTGCCTATTTCAGTGTTTCGTAGAAAAAGAATATCAAACGGAATCTAAATGTAATAAAACCTTCGGGAGAGTTATTTTTGGAACAAACATGATTCATGGGACTTGGAGTGAACGTCAAGCAACCAACGTGGAGTCCACGAGGCAGAGGCGCGCGCCTACCCCCCTAGGGGCGCCCTCCACCCTCGTGGGCCCCTCGTGGCTCCACTGACCTACTTCTTCCTTCTATATATGTCCACATATACCCCGAAAACATCCAGGAGCACCACGAAACCCTATTTCCACTGCCGCAACCTTCTGTACCCAAGAGATCTCATCTTGGGGCCTTTTCCGGAGCTCCATCGGAGGGGGCATCGATCACAGAGTGCTTCTACATCAACACCATAGCCTCTCCGATGATGTGTGAGTAGTTTACCTCAGACCTTCGGGTCCATAGTTATTAGCTAGATGGCTTCTTATCTCTCTTTGGATCTCTACATTGTTCTCCTCGATCTTCTTGGAGATCTATTTGATGTAACTCTTTTTGCGGTATGTTTGTCGAGATCCGATGAATTGTGGGTTTATGATTAAGTTTATCTATGAACAATATTTGATTCTTCTCTAAAATATTCTATGTATGATTGGTTATACTTGCAAGTCTCTTCGAATTATCAGTTTAGTTTGGCCTACTAGATTGATCTTTCTTGCAATGTGAGAAGTGCTTAGCTTTGGGTTCAATCTTGTAGTGTCCTTTCCCAGTGACAGCAGGGGCAGCAAGGCATGTATTGTATTGTTGCCATCGAGGATAAAAAGATGGGGTTTATATCATATTGCTTGAGTTTATCCCTCTACATCATGTCATCTTGCCTAATGCATTACTCTGTTCTTATGAACTTAATACTCTAGATGCATGCTGGATAGCGGACGATGTGTGGAGTAATAGTAGTAGATGCATAATCGTTCCGGACTACTTGTCGCGGACATGATGCCTATATACATGATCATGCCTAGATATTCTCATAATTATTCACTTTTCTATCAATTGCTCGACAGTAATTTGTTCACCCACCGTAATACTTATGCTATCTTGAGAGAAGCCACTAGTGAAACCTATGGCCCCCGGGTCTATTCTCTATTATATTAATCTCTCATCAACAATTTATTTCTAGCGCCGTTTATTTTGCAATCTTTACTTTCAATCTATGTCATAAAAATACCAAAAATATTTATCTTATTATTATTGTCTCTATCAGATCTCACTCTCGTAAGTGATCGTCAAGGGATTGACAACCCCTTTTATCGTGTTGGTTGCGAGGTTCTTTTTTGTTTGTGTAGGTACGAGGGACTTGCATGTAGTCTCCTACTGGATTGATACCTTGGTTCTCAAAAACTGAGGGAAATATTTACGCTACTTTGCTGCATCACCCTTTCCTCTTCAAGGAAAAACCAACGCCGTGCTCAAGAGGTAGCAAGAAGGATTTTTGGCGCCGTTGCCGGCGATACCTACCACAAGTCAAGACATACCAAGTACCCATAACAAACTCTTATCCCTCGCATTACATTATTTTCCATTTGCCTCTCGTTTTCCTCTCCCCACTTCGCCCTTGCCATTTTATTCACCCTCTTTTTTCCTTCCTACCTTCTGTGTGCTCGTTTTTTTGCAATTTGTTGCCATCATGTCTGAAACTGGGGAGGTTATCGTTGATAAGGATAATAATATGGAAAACTTTGACGCTATTGATGATCCTCTTGAAAATCCTACTATTTTACACACTAAAAAGTTTCGGATTGGTAGCGGTAATATTATTGGGAAGGGAGTTATTCAAGATTTTTTACTTGTGTCGGTGCGTTGCCTACCATGAGCGGATCTATTCTTCATAAAACTAGTAGTCTCGCGGATGCTATATCTTTGCTCATAGTTGAACTTGAAAGACAATTTTTACATATGCATCCTTCCACACAAAGGATTTTCCTAGAATTCTCTAATATTGAGCATTCTTCTGTTAAGCGAGAAGCGACCATCTTTTTAGCTCATGAGTTCAGATTTATAATAAAAGTGGCCAATGAAATTTCTGTGCATTATAGGGTGGATGCCGGCCGTCCTCCCATAGAAGCAATCCTTTTTTTATCAAGAAGACATTATGCGTTTACGATCTTTAGATCATGCTGCTTTTAATGAAAACCTTAGAAAAAAGGTTCCTACCGATGTTCTTGTTGACAGGATCTCTGAACTTAATGATAACTTTGCTATCCGGAATAACGCGTTAGGTTTTTCCCTTGAACAAAGGCTCATGACTTTTTTGCCAAAAGAATGCTTATAATGATGAATTGGTTGTGCAATATGAGGGGCCAAAGGAGGAACCAATACCTCTAGAGCTTGATCTTGGGGACTTTTGTCCCATTAAATTTAGCCTTTTTGATTACTTTTGCTTGCCACAAAGAAAGCTTGCTGCTGAACGTAGGGAGTATGAGATGACTTTTCGCGATTTACCTTATCATTATCATGGCAATACCTAGATCTATCCTTGCTTTTATGCCTAGCTAGGGGCGTTAAACGATAGCGCTTGTTGGGAGGCAACCCAATTTTATTTTTGTTCCTTGCTTTTTGGTTCTGTTTAGTAATAAATAATTCATCTAGCCTCTGTTTATATGTGGTTTTATGCTTTTAATTAGTGTTTGTGCCAAGTAGAACCTTTGGGAAGACTTGGGGGAAGTTTTAGTAATCTTGCTGTAAAAAACAGAAACTTTAGCGCTCACGATATTTGCTGCCATCTATTACTGGAGAGTGCGATTAAGTTCATTCTTTTTGCAGATGATTAATAGATAAATTCCTCAAGTCCTACAGATTAAGTTTTAGTAATCTTGCTGTAAAAACAGAAATTTTAGAATTTTGGGGGTTACAGAAGTATTTGAAACCTACAGATTACTACAGACTGTTCTGTTTTTGACAGATTCTATTTTTCGCGTGTTGTTTGCCTATTTTGATGAATCTATGGCTACTATCGGAGGTTATGAACCATAGAGAAGTTGGAATACAGTAGGTTTAACACCAATATAAATAAATAATGAGTTCATTACAGTACCTTAAGTGGTGGTTTGTTTTCTTATACTAACGGAGCTCATGAGATTTTCTCTTTAAGTTTTGTGTTGTGAAGTTTTCAAGTTTTGGGTAAAGATTTGATGGATTATGGAATAAAGAGTGGCAAGAGCCTAAGCTTGGGGATGCCCAAGGCACCCCAAGGTAAAACTCAAGCACAACCAAAATCCTAAGCTTGGGGACGCCCCGGAAGGCATCCCCTCTTTCGTCTTCTTCTATCGGTAACTTTACTTGAGGCTATATTTTTATTCACCACATGATATGTGTTTTGCTTGGAGCGTCTTGTATGATTTGAGTATTTGCTTTTTATTTTACCACAATAATCCTTGATGTACAAACCTTTTGGGAGAGACACACATGAATGGGAATTTATTAGAATACTCTATGTGCTTCACTTATATCTGTTGAGTTAGATAATTTTGCTCTAGTACTTCACTTATATCTCTTAGAGCACGGTGGTGGTTTTTATTTTATAGAAATTATTTATCTCTCATGCTTCACTTATATTATTTTGAGAGTCCTTTAGAACAGCATGGCAATTTGCTTTGGTTATAAAATTAGTCCTAATATGATAGGCATCGAAGATGGGTATAATAAAAACTATCATAAAAAGTGCATTGAATACTATGAGAAGTTTGATATTTGATGATTGTTTTGAGATATAAAGATGGTGATATTAGAGTCATGCTAGTTGATTAATTGCGAATTTTAGAAATACTTGTGTTAAAGTTTGTGATTCCCGTAGGATGCACGTATGGTGAACCGTTATGTGATGAAGTCGGAGCATGATTTATTTATTGATTGTCTTCCTTATGAGTGGCGGTCGGGGATGAGCGATGGTCTTTTCCTACCAATATATCCCCCTAGGAGCATGCGCGTAGTACTTTGTTTCGATAGCTAATAAATTTTTGCAATAAGTATGTGAGTTATTTATGACTAATGTTGAGTCCATGGATTATACGCACTCTCACCCTTCCATCATTGCTAGCCTCTCTATTACCGTGCAACTTTCGCCGGTGCCATAAAACCACCATACACCTTCCTCAAAACAGCCACCATACCTACCTATTATGGCATTTCCATAGCCATTCCGAGATATATTGCCATGCAACTTTCCACCATTCCGTTATTATGACACGCTTCCTCATTGTCATATTGCTTTGCATGATCATGTAGTTGACATCGTATTTGTGGCAAAGCTACCGTTCATAATTCTTTCATACATATAACTCTTGATTCATTGCATATTCCGGTACACCGCCGGAGGCATTTGAAGGAAATATGCCCTAGAGGCAATAATAAAGTTATTATTTATTTCCTTATATCATGATAAATGTTTATTATTCATGCTAGAATTGTATTAACCGAAAACATAATACATGTGTGAATACATAGACACACAGATTCTCACTAGTATGCCTCTACTTGACTAGCTCGTTGATCAAAGATGGTTATGTTTCCTAACCATAGACATGAGTCGTCATTTGATTAACGGGGTCACATCATTAGGAGAATGATGTGATTGACTTGACCCATTCCGTTAGCTTACCACATGATTGTTTAGTATTCTGCTATTTCTTTCTTCATGACTTATACATGTTCCTATAACAATGAGATTATGCAACTCCCGTTTACCGGAGGAACACTTTATGTGCTACCAAACGTCACAACATAACTGGGTGATTATAAAGGTTCTCTATAGGTGTCTCCGAAGGTACTTGTTGGGTTGGCGTATTTCGAGATTAGAATTTGTCGCTCCGATTGTCGAAGAGGTATCTCTGGGCCCTCTCGGTAATGCACATCACTTAAGCCTTGCAAGCATTGCAACTAATGAGTTAGTTGCGAGATGATGTATTACGGAACGAGTAAAGAGACTTGCCGGTAATGAGATTGAACTAGGTATTGAGATATCGACGATCGAATCTCGAGCAAGTATCATACCGATGACAAAGGGAACAACGTATGTTGTTATGCAGTTTGACCGATAAAGATCTTCGTAGAATATGTGGCAGCCAATATGAGCATCTAGGTTCCGCTGTTGTTTATTGACCGGAGACATGTCTCGGCCGGGTCTACATAGTTCTCGAACCCGTAGGGTCCGCACGCTTAACGTTTCGATGACAGTTATATTATGAGTTTATATGTTTTGATGTACCGAAGGTTGTTCGGAGTCCCGGATGTGGTCACGGACATGACGAGGAGTCTCGAAATGGTCGAGACATGAAGATTGATATATTGGAAGCCTATGTTTGGATATCGGAAGTGTTCCGGGTGAAATCGGGATTTTATCGGAGTACCGGGAGGTTACCGGAACCCCCCGGGGACTTAATGGACCTTAATGGGCCTAGGTGGAAGAGAGGAGAGGCGGCTAGGACTGGGACTTAATGACGAGGAGTCTCGAAATGGTCGAGACATGAAGAATGATGGACTTTTGGAACCACTTGATTATGAATCACTTGGTACTTGCGAACCGTGCCTCATGGGAAAGATGACTAAAATGCCGTTCTCCGAAAGTATGGAGAGAGCAACAGATTTGTTGGAAATCATACATACAGATGTATGTGGTCCGATGAATGTTGAGGCTCGTGGCGGATATCGTTATTTTCTCACCTTCACAAATGATTTAAGCAGATATGGGTATATCTACTTGATGAAGCATAAGTCTGAAACATTTGAAAAGTTCAAAGAATTTCAGAGTGAAGTTGAAAATCATCGTAACAAGAAAATAAAGTTTCTACGATCTGATCGTGGAGAAGAATATTTGAGTTACGAGTTTGGTCTACATTTGAAACAATGCGGAATAGTTTCGCAACTCACGCCACCCGGAACACCACATCGTAATGGTGTGTCCGAACATCATAATCGTACTTTACTAGATATGGTGCGATTATGATGTCTCTTATAGATTTACCGCTATCATTTTGAGGTTATGCTTTAGAGACGGCCGCATTCACATTAAATAGGGCACCATCGAAATCCATTGAGACGACGCCTTATGAACCGTGGTTTGGCAAGAAACCAAAGTTGTCATTTCTAAAAGCTTAGGGCTGCGATGCTTATGTGAAAAAGCTTCAACCTGATAAGCTCTGTGTCTTCATAGGATACCCAAAGGAGACTATTGGGTACACCTTCTATCACAGATCCGAAGGCAAAACATTCGTTGCTAAGAATGGATCCTTTCTAGAGAAGGAGTTTCTCTCGAAAGAAGTAAGTGGGAGGAAAGTGGAACTTGATGAGGTAACTATACCTGCTCCTCTATTGGAAAGTAGTTCATCACAGAAACCGGTTTCTGTGACGCCTACACCAATTAGTGAGGAAGTTAATGATGATGATCGTGGAACTTCAGATCAAGTTACTACTGAACCTCGTAGATCAACCAGAGTAAGATCCGCACCAGAGTGGTACGGTAATCCTGTTCTGGAAGTCATGCTACTAGATCATGATGAACCTACGAACTATGAAGAAGCGATGGTGAGCCCAGATTTCACAAAATGGCTTGAGGCCATGAAATCTGAGATGGGATCCATGTATGAGAGCAAAGTGTGGACTTTGGTTGACTTACCCGATGATCGGCAAGCAATTGAGAATAAATGGATCTTCAAGAAGAAGACTGACGCGGGCGGTAATGTTACTGTCTACAAAGCTCGACTTGTTGCGAAAGGTTCTCAACAAGTTCAAGGGATTAACTACGATGAGACCTTCTCACCCGTAGCGATGCTTAAGTCTGTCCGAATCATGTTAGCAATTGCCGCATTTTATGATTATGAAATTTGGCAAATGGATGTCAAAACTGCATTCCTGAATGGATTTCTGGAAGAAGAGTTGTATATGATGCAACCGGAAGGTTTTGTCGATCCAAAGGGAGCTAACAAAGTGTGCAAGCTCTAGCGATCCATTTATGGACTGGTGCAAGCCTCTCGGAGTTGGAATAAATGCTTTGATATTGTGATCAAAGCATTTGGTTTTGTATAGACTTTTGGAGAAGCCTGTATTTACAAGAAAGTGAGTGGGAGCTCTGTAGCATTTCTAATATTATATGTGGATGACATATTGTTGATTGGAAATGATATAGAATTTCTGGATAGCATAAAGGGATACTTGAATAAGAGTTTTTCAATGAAAGACCTCGGTGAAGCTGCTTATATATTGGGCATCAAGATCTATAGAGATAGATCAAGACGCTTAATTGGACTTTCACAAAGCACATACCTTGACAAAGTTTTGAAGAAGTTCAAAATGGATCAAGCAAAGAAAGGGTTCACATCATTAGGAGAATGATGTTATTGACTTGACCCATTCCATTGACTAGCTCGTTGATCAAAGATGGTTATGTTTCCTAACCATAGACATGAGTTGTCATTTGATTAACGGGGTCACATCGTTAGGAGAATGATGTGATTAACTTGATCCATTCCGTTAGCTTAGCACATGATCGTTTAGTATTCTGCTATTGCTTTCTTCATGACTTATACATATAACTATGAGATTATGCAACTCCCATTTACCGGAGGAACACTTTGTGTGCTACCAAACCTCACAACGTAACTGGGTGATTATAAAGGTGCTCTACAGGTGTCTTCGAAGGTACTTGTTGGGTTGGCGTATTTCGAGATTAGAATTTGTCACTCCGATTGTCGGAGAGGTATCTCTGGGCCCTCTCGGTAATGCACATTACTTAAGCCTTGCAAGCATTGCAACTAATGAGTTAGCTATGGGATGATGTATTATGGAACGAGTAAAGAGACTTGCCGGTAACGAGATTGAACTAGGTATTGAGATACCGACGATCGAATCTCGGGCAAGTAACATACCGATGACAAAGGGAACAACGCATGTTGTTATGTGGTTTAACCGATAAAGATCTTCATGGAATATGTGGGAGCCAATATGAGCATCCAGGTTCCGCTGTTGGTTATTGACCGGAGACGTGTCTCGGCCATGTCTACATAGTTCTCGAACCCGTAGGGTTCGCACGCTTAACGTTTTGATGACAGTTATATTATGAGTTTATATGTTTTGATGTACCGAAGGTTGTTCGGAGTCCCGGATGTGATCACGGACATGACGAGGAGTCTCGAAATGGTCGATACATGAATATTGATATATTGGAAGCCTATGTTTGGATATCGGAAGTGTTCCGGGTGAAATCAGGATTTTACCGGAGTACCGAGAGGTTACCGGACCCCCCCGGGGACTTAATGGGCCTTAATGGGCCTAGGTGAAAGAGAGGAGAGGCCGCTAGGGCTGGGCCACGCGCTCCTCCCCCCAGTCCGAATAGGACAAGGAGAGGGGGGCGACGCCCCCCCTTCCTTCTTCTCCTCCACTCTTTCCCCCTCCCAAGTCCTAATCCAACTAGGAAAGGGGGGGTGTCCTACTCCCGGTGGGAGTGCCGGGAGTAGGACTCCTCCTGGCGCGCCTCCTCCCTGGCCGGCCGCACACCCCCTTGCTCCTTTATATACGGGGGCAAGGGGGCACCCCAAAGACACAACAATAGATCGTTTGATCTTTAGCCGTGTGCGGTGCCCCCCTCCACCATAGTCCACCTCGATATTGCTCTAGCGGTGCTTAGGGGAAGCCCTGCGTCGGTAGAACATCAACATCGTCACCACTCCGTTGTGCTGAAAAAACTCTCCCTCAACACTCGTCTGGATCGGAGTTCGAGGGACGTCATCGGGCTGAACGTGTGCTGAACTCGGAGGTGCCGTACGTTCGGTACTTGAATCGGTCGGATCGTGAAGACATACGACTACATCAACCGCGTTATGCTAACGCTTCCGCTTTCGGTCTATGAGGGTACGTGGACAAAACGCTCCCCTCTCGTTGTTGTGCATCACCATGATCTTGCGTGTGCGTAGGAAAATTTTGAAATTACTACGTTACCCAACAGTGGCATCCGAGCCAGGTTTTATGCGTAGATGTCATATGCACGAGTAGAACACAAGTGAGTTGTTGGCGATATAAGTCATACTGCTTACCAGCATGTCATACTTTGGTTTGGCGGTATTGTTGGATGAAGCGGCCCGGACCAACATTACGTGTACGCTTACGCGTACGCTTACGTGAGACTGGTTCTACCGACGTGCTTTGCACACAGGTGGCTGGCGGGTGTCAGTTTCTCCAACTTTAGTTGAACCGATTATGGCGACGCCCGGTCTTTGCGAAGGTTAAAACAACACCAACTTGACAAACTATTGTTGTGGTTTTGATGCGTAGGTAAGAACGGTTCTTGCTAAACTCATAGCAGCCACGTAAAATTTGCAACAACAAAGTAGAGGACGTCTAACTTGTTTTTGCAGGGCATGTTGTGATGTGATATGGTCAAGACATGATGCTAAATTTTATTGTATGCGATGATCATGTTTTGCAACCGAGTTATCAGCAACTGGCAGGAGCCATATGGTTGTCGCTTTATTGTATGCAATGCAATCGCCCTGTAATGCTTTACTTTATCACTAAGCGGTAGCGATAGTCGTGGAAGCATAAGATTGGCGATACGACAACGATGCTACGATGGAGATCAAGGTGTCGCGCCGGTGACGATGGTGATCATGACGGTGCTTCGGAGATGGAGATCACAAGCACGAGATAATGATGGCCATATCATATCACTTATATTGATTGCATGTGATGTTTATCTTTTATGCATCTTATCTTGCTTTGATTGACGGTAGCATTATAAGATGATCTCTCACTAAATTTCAAGATAAAAAGTGTTCTCCCTGAGTATGCACCGTTGCCAAAGTTCGTCGTGCCCAGACACCATGTGACGATCAGGTGTGATATGCTCTACGTCGATCTACAACGGGTGCAAGCCAATTTTGCACACACAGAATACTCATGTTAAACTTGACGAGCCTAACATATGCAGATATGGCCTTGGAACATTGAGACCAAAAGGTCGAGTGTGAATCATATAGTAGATATGATCAACATAGTGATGTTCACCATTGAAAACTACTCCATTTCACGTGATGATCGGTTATGGTTTAGTTGATTTGGATCACGTGATCACTTAGAAGATTAGAGGGATGTCTTTCTAAGTGGGAGTTCTTAAGTAATATGATTAATTGAACTTAAATTTATCATGAACTTAGTACCTGATAGTATCTTGCTTGTCTATGTTTGATTGTAGATAGATGGCCCATGCTGTTGTTCCGTTGAATTTTAATGCATTCCTTGAGAAAGCAAAGTTGAAAGATGATGGTAGCAATTACACGGACTGGGTCCGTAACTTGAGGATTATCCTCATTGCTGCACAAAAGAGTTACATCCTGGAAGGACCGCGGGGTGTACCACCTGCACCAGCAACTCCAGACATTGTGAATGCCTTGCAGTCGCGTGTTGATGACTACTCGATAGTTCAGTGTGCCATGCTTTACGGCTTAGAACCGGGACTTCAATGACGTTTTGAACGTCATGGAGCATATGTGATGTTCCAGGAGTTGAAGTTAATATTTCAAAAGAATGCCCAGATTGAGAGATATGAAGTCTCCAATAAGTTCTATAGCTGCAAGATGGAGGAGAACAGTTCTATCAGTGAGCATATACTCAAGATGTCCGGGTACTGCAATCACTTGATTCAACTGGGAGTTAATCTTCCGGATGATAGCGTCATTGACAGAATTCTGTAATCACTTCCACCAAGCTACAAGAGCTTCGTGATGAACTATAATATGCAAGGGATGGATAAGACAATTCCCGAGCTCTTCGCAATGCTAAAGGCTACGGAGGTAGAAATCAAGAAGGAGCATCAAGTGTTGATGGTCAGTAAGACCACCAGTTTCAAGAAGGGCAAAGGGAAGAAGAAGGGAAACTTCAAGAAGAACAGCAAGCAAGTTGCTGCTCAAGAGAAGAAACCCAAGTCTAGACCTAAGCCTGAGACTGAGTGCTTCTACTGTAAGAAGACTGGTCACTGGAAGCGGAACTGACCCAAGTATTTGGCAGATAAGAAGGATGGCAAGGTGAACAAAGGTATATGTGATATACATGTTATTGATGTGTACCTTACTAGACCTCGCAGTAGCACCTGGGTATTTGATACTGGTTCTGTTGCTAATATTTGCAACTCAAAATAGGGACTACGGATTAAGCGAACACTGGCAAAGGACGAGGCGACGATGCACGTGGGAAATGGTTCCAAAGTCGATGTGATCGCGGTCAGCACACCACCTCTACATCTACCTTCGGGATTAGTATTAGACCTAAATAATTGTTATTTGGTGCCAATGTTGAGCATGAACATTATATTTGGATCTTGTTTGATGCGAGACGGTTATTCATTTAAATCAGAGAATAATGGTTGTTCTATTTATATGAGTAATATCTTTTATGGTCATGCACCCTTGAAGAGTGGTCTATTTTTGATGAATCTCGATAGTAGTGATACACATATTCATAATGTTGAAGCCAAAAGATGCAGAGTCGATAATGATAGTGCAACTTATTTGTGGCACTACCGTTTAGGTCATATCGGTGTAAAGCGCATGAAGACACTCCATACTGATGGACTTTTGGAACCACTTGATTATGAATCACTTGGTACTTGCAAATCGTGCCTCATGGGCGAGATGGCTAAAACGCCGTTCTCCAGAACTATGGAGAGAGCAACAGATTTGTTGGAAATCATACATACAGATGTATGTGGTCCGATGAATGTTGAAGCTTGTGGCGGATATCGTTATTTTCTCACCTTCACAGATGATTTAAGCAGATATGGGTATATCTACTTGATGAAGCATAAGTCTGAAACATTTGAAAAGTTCAAAGAATTTCAGAGTGAAGTTGAAAATCATCGTAACAAGAAAAAAAAGTCTCTACGATCTGATCATGGAGGAGAATATTTGAGTTACGAGTTTGGTCTACATTTGAAACAATTCAGAATAGTTTCGCAACTCATGCCACCCGGAACACCACTGCGTAATGGTGTGTCCGCACATCGTAATCGTACTTTACTAGATATGGTGCGATCTATGATGTCTCTTACAGATTTACCGCTATCATTTTGGGGTTATGCTTTAGAGACGGCCGCATTCACATTAAATAGGGCGCATCCCCAAGACTCGCGGGGCGGACGACACGGCGCATCCCCAGGCGCAGCCTCCTCAGGCTGGCTCGCGAGGAGGCGGAGGAATCAAGGCGAGGTACCTCGCGAGGTGCCCATGACGCAAGCCATGACGATCGAGGGTGCCAGGCGGGCGCCAGCGCGCAGTGTCCTTCTTTCCTCTTTGGTGCAAAGGGGGCAAGCGCAACCGTGGAGTACCGAGGCATCAGGCAAAGGTTGCCATTTCGGTGCAACGAGACCAGGACCAAGCGGACTACGAGACGGAGGTCACCAAGGAGCCCAGCACGGCGTCACCGCAGGGCCTTTCGTAGGCGAAGACCAACTTTAGTCAGGATAGGTGTACTAGATGTTCCCCTTCGAATTGGCCAATTGTTGGCGCCCTTCCCGCTCAATATTTGGGAAGAGGCCTAAGGCCTTTGCCTATAAATAGGACCGGCTACCCACGTAGCAAGGGGTTCGGTTGGCGGAGTTGGTTCGTCCGGTTCGCAAGTAGAGAGAGAGAGAGAGAGAGAGAGAGAGAGAGAGAGAGAGAGAGAGAGAGAGAAGGGTGACTGAACTCCTCCTAGCAGTTCATCCCCCCACCCAAGAACAGACCCTCGCGAGGCTGTTCTTCCTTGTATCGGTCATCATCATCAGCCCCAAGAGGCAATCCACCCACCACACACTGGAGTAGGGTATTACACCACAACGGTGGCCCGAACCAGTATAAATCTTGTGTCCCTTGTGCAGTTCCTTTCGTAGTTTAGATCTTTGTGAGACGGGGAGGTAGAAGGTGTGATTTCCGTGCGTACCCCAGTGTTCGAACCTTAAGGGTCTGCCGGAACTCGTGAATCCGACATTTGGCGCGCCAGGTAGGGGTGCGCCGGAATTTGTCCTCCACCACTCCGTTCTCCTCCGACCGTCGCATCCATATCCGACGCTCGTCGGGCCCGCGCCGAGCGCCGGGCCGCCATCGCTTCTCGCATCGCCCAGACGGCCCCCGTCGGTGGGCGTCCTCATCGTTCCCCGTCGCCCGCCGTCAACACCGCCACCGGCCCCGCGGGGGGCGAGCAGCAAGCGTCGTCTCAGCATCCGTCCGTGCGCCAAGACGGCCGCACCGCTACTCCATCACTCGCACCAGCCGGTTCTTCGTCCCGCGCGCTCCGCGCACCCTTGGAGGCTTGAGCCGCGCTCCTCGCGGCAAACGAGCTCCTGCGCTACCGCCCCGTCGACGACGTCTACGAAGAGTGGCTCGACCGCGTCGCCGAGCTTGTCCGCGCCGCAGGGGGCTCTTCCGCGCCGTCCGTTCCTCTGCACCACACCCCGCCCCGTGCGGGCAACGATGCTCCAGAGGCGCACCAGCCGCCTCCTCTCCAAGAAGATGCCATGGCTCCAAGGCGCTTGGCCCCTGGGCGGAACCCGCTCCGTCAGGCGCCAGCGCAACAAGAATGGAGCTGCCAAGAAGTCCCTCGCCCGCAAGGGGCTGCCAGGGCGCTCCCTGCTCCGGCATGCCGTGGCCCTGCTCCAGCTCCGGCGCGCCAAGACCCCACTCTGCTCCTAGCTGCAGCGCGTGGGGACCCTCAAGACCCAGCTCTCCATCAGCCGAAGCCTTTCGGGGCCACCGCAGGCTGCCGTGCCTACACCACCGAGCTGCGCAACGTTGCGTGGCCCGGCAAGTTCAAGCCAGACCTGCCTCCTCGCTACGACGGCACAACTGATCCCGCAGAGTTCCTCCAGCTCTATGAGCTGGGCATCGAGGCTGCCAGCGGGGATGAAAAGGTCATGACGAACTGGTTCCCCGTGGCGCTCAAGGAAGGAGCTCGAACCTGGCTCCTGAATCTGGCTCCAGGCACGATCTCCTCCTGGGACCAGATGCGCACCCGCTTCATCGCCAACTTCCAAGGTACTCGCGACCGGCCACCCGCCGTGAGCGACATGCACCGCATCAAGCAACAACCCAGAGAGACCCTACAAAAGTACATCCAGCGCTTCAACAGCGTGTGCCTCAAGATCCCCAAGGTGTCCGAGGAAGCCGTCATCTCGGCCTTCTCCGATGGCGTGCGCGATGTCAAGATGAAGGAGGAGCTGGCGATGCACGAAGACCTCTGCACCTCCTTGGATCTGTTCAACTTGGCGACCAAGTGCGCCAGGGCTGAGGAGGGATGTCTCTCCCTCCTCGAGCTGCCTGCCGCGGACCCAGAAGAGAAGAAGCCCAAGGCCAAGGACGTGAAGCGCAAGGGGGCTTCCGTACTCCCCGCAGAGCCAGACACCACGCGGGGCAAGGATCTGCCCGTATCCTCCAAGGGCAACCGGTACTGTGTGTACCACGACCTCCACACCCACAACACCAACGAATGCCAAGAACTCCGCGCCGTGCGAGAAGGAAGGATCGGCCGACGCCCTGACCGTGCTGACCGGAGCTACGGCCGAGGAGGAGGAAGAAACCCAGGACGCTGGGAAGATCGCGGCCCGCGCCAGGGGTGGCGCGACCAACCTCGCGAGGACCGCTGGCGGGACCTACCTCGTGAGGGAGACTGGAGGGATCAGCCTCGTGAGGATCGCCCTCATGGCAACGCAGGCCTACCTCCGCTACCGCCTCAGCCAAGGAGGAACGAAGACCGCCATCAAGACGAGGGGGCTGGGGGTTTCCAAGAGCCGCGCGCAATTGCCTGCATCCTGGGCGGAGCTCAAGCCCCAGCCTCTCAACGTATCTTCAAACAGTTCGCCCGCAAAGTGAATGCAGTTCTCCCCAAGCTCGAAGCAACGCGCCCCCTCAGGTGGTCGGCGTGCTCCATCACGTTCAGCTCAGCAGACCAGCTCAAGTGCACGGCCACGGCAAGAGTCCTCCCGATGCTTTGCTCCCCAGTCATCAGCAACGTGCTGGTCACCAAGACCCTCATCGATGGTGGGGCAGGGCTCAACGTCCTGTCCGTGGAAACATTCAACAATCTCCAAGTACCCTATGACTAGCTTCAGCCAACCAAGCCTTTCTCCGGAATCACCGACCGTTCCACAGTCCCGATCGGGCAGGTCCGCCTCCTTGTCACCTTCGGGGCTCGCAGCAACTACCGTACTGAGCTCATCGACTTCGACGTCGCCCACATCCGCCTGCCGTACAATGCCATCCTCGGGTACCCAGCGCTGGCCAAGTTCATGGCCGTGACTCACCACGGCTACAACGTCCTTAAGATGCCAGGAAGTGGCGGCGTCATCATGGTGCCCTGTGAAGAGAAGGATGCATTGTGTTCCTTGGAGCGGGCCTATCAGGCCGCGTCGCTAGAAGACCCAGATCGCGGAAGCAGGAGGCTTCCTGAGACCACCCCCAAGAAGAAGAATACATCATCGGGCTCAGCCCCTCAGGAGGCAGGCCCCTCAGGGCCCGTGTCTGCCCAGGGGGACCCCCCATCCATCGCATAGGAAAGTGCGCCCGGTGCCCTCCTCAGGCAGGGCTCGGGGGCTCTCACCTGGAGGGCCACCGACCTAGCCAGGGTCACGAGGGAGGCGCTTGGGCACCATGTGGAGGCGTGCTTCGAAGCACGTTTCCCCCGAGAAGGAGCCAGGCAAGGAAGGTCAGACCAGCAGGAGTTCGTTAACGAGGCCATTCAAGAACTACAGGAGACAAGGATCATGAGAGGTTGCCGCCGCCTACGAGCTGTGGCCCCACATCCAGGCGAGGATGGTGGGCTGCGCGTCTGCGTCGACGTACCAGGGCTCAATCAGATCGCCACGACAGAGCGTCTCTGGCCCTCGCAAGTGGGGCGCTGCGGGGGTCCACCCCACAGCTATGTTCGCATGCCTTACGGCCCGCCGAGCATGGCTGCGGCGTACCAGCGCCTCATGAGGGGCATCATGGAGGATCAGGAAGACAGGCGTTCCGCGGCCTTGGCGGAGATGAAGACAGCTCGCGAGGAGTCACCAGCGCCTTCGGAGCCTCCCGAGGCCCCGGGGCCTGGGGGCTCGTGAGGAACAGCTTCCGCAGTCCACCGAGTCTGCTGCACCAACACCACTTCGCCGATGACATCCCCAGGTGACATCTTCCAAGCCTCATTCCCAGCTGGGAGCACCCTTCCAGGGTTGCATCACTCCCAGGCCGCGTGGGTCCGTCCTTGCGGCATGTATCCACTTTTTTATTTTTCCGGTTATTAGTTTGCCTCATTGGGGGTGCCCCTCGGGCTGCATCATCCCCAAGCCGCTCGGGCTAGGCCCAGCGGCGTGTATCTCCCTCGCGTTTATTTCCAACTACGCATTGCCTATCACGCTTGATTGCATGGTGCCTGTCCGCGGCATCCTTTCTTCTCCATGTCGGCCACTTGCACGTTAAAGGGGGGGGTGCCTGAGCATCGCGACTCAGGGCTCTTACTGGCTCTCCAGCCCTCACCCTCTGGCCTTGTCCACGGCATCGCGACCTGGCATACCAGCGACGGCTGAGACAAGCTCGAGGGCCGGGACCCGAGGACGTAGAGTACCGGCAACTAACCAAATTTTGCAGGGACAGATCTCAAGATACGGCCCAGTGCCAGGCGCAACCCACCTAGAGGTAGGGCCTCGTGAGTCCCGCGCTGGCTCACGGGTGCCCAGATACACCTCACCTAGCCCTACCGTGCCGGCCACGTGTCAGGGCGGGGCTGTACACGCCCCGGGGCTCCTCCCGGAGGGGATCCTCCTCCCACATACCAGTGGAAGCACCATGCTTCGCGCTGGCTGACGACACTGCCGAGGAGCGGCTATGCCCGTACACATACGGAAGCGCTATGCTCCGCGCTGGTGATAAACAACTTGGGTGGCCTCCGGGCCGCATTAACCTCAGGGAGCCCAGAGCTCAGTGGCTGGCCTCATCGCAATGCCTCCCCTCCGGAGTGCCGCGCGAGGGGGCTAGGCACGGGGGCTACAACTGGGTCACGCCCAGACGTACGCTGCCCAGCCAGGCCCCTCGGGCCTGGTTCATCGCGCGTCTCTCCCTGAGCGGAGCCAAGGTATGAAGGCCGTTTGCGCATCAAGGGGGACCCTTGAGCATCGCGACTTAGGGGCCTAACTGGTCCCGTAGCCCCTCACTCCTTAGTTCCGAAAGGCTATGCTGGGTGAGGTACGCGCGGGGCCGGGCTGTGCAGACGTAGAACGGTAGCCCCGCTTACATGGCACCTCATCACCCGTTGTTTGCGCGTCAAGGGGGACTCCTGAGCATCGCGACTCAGGAGCCTAACTGGCTCCGTAGCCCCTCACTCCTTAGTTCCGAAAGGCTATGCTGGGTGAGGTACGCGCGGAGTCGGGCTCTGCAGACGTAGAACGGAAGATACACCTACACCGCGCCTCCCTACTTGTCGTTCGCACGCCAAGGGGGACTCCTGAGCATCGCGACTCAGGAGCCTAACTTGTCACGTAGCCCCTCACTCCTTTGGTCCCGTCCTGGTTTCCGGTCGGGGCTAATGCTGGGTGAGGCACGCGCGGGGCCGGGCTCTGCCGGCGTTGAACACAAGCAAGTAGGGAAGACAAACATGAAATTCAAGGAACTTAAAAGCAAATGTTGCAGTCCATACTATCGTCTCAATACCAAACACAAGTTTAAATGCCTCCCCGAGGCGTGATGCATGTGCAGGAATTAAAAGAAGAACAGGGATGGAACGGAGTCACTCATCGGCGGTGAACCTGTGCGGAGTGGCTTCGCCTCGTGGAGCAGCAGGGCCGGCAGCGCCTTGCTTTGGCTTGGTGCTGAAGGCCCGGAACTTCCCCAGCAGCGCCTCCGCGCGCCCCTTCATGGCTTCGACAACGGCGGCACCACCCTCGCCGCTCACTGGCTCCAGCAGGCCGTCGAGGTCGGCGTTGGGATCACGAAGGTAGATGTGGGGAAAGACCCGCGTCAGCACAGCAGAAGACAGGACGCGTGCCTCGGCCTCGGCCGTGGGGCCGATGCCAAGGGCGACGTCCCCAAGGGCCTTAACCAGGAAAGGAAGCAGCTTAGCGGGGCCGTCACCATCACCAGCTAGCGGGCTGTCCAGGCCACTCTCATAAAGCGTCTTCAGCGAAGCGCGGGCATCTTTCTCCATGTCTGCAAAGGCCACGCGATCCTCGGCAAGAACCTTGGCCTTGCTGTCCAGCTCGACCCTCGTCGCCTCCAGCTCCTCCCCCAGCGCACTCAGGCGGTCGCGATGCTTCTTGAGCTTGGCCTCCCGGCCCTCGATGGCCGCCTCGCGAGCCTTCATGCTTTCTTCTTGTTCCTGGCAAAGACGGACCTCCTTCGCGAGCTGGCCCCGCAGGCCTTGCAGCTCGTCCTCCAGCGCCTTGCAACGACCGCGGACTTCAACCACCTCTCCCAGGGCCGTGTCTCGGGCAGCCTTCGCCTCGAGGGTGGCCTTCCTCTCTCTGTCACAGGCCGTCGAGGCCTGAACCAACGTCGCCCGAATCGAAGCATCAGAACGAATCCACCCCGAAGCCAGTTCCAGGCGCCCAGCCACCAGGCGAGGGTCGGCGCCGAGAAGATCCTACCGCAGCCGGTCCAGTTCAGCGACGGCACGCTCCAAGATGGAAGAAGGAGGCGGAGAAACGTCGGTGCGCCCCAAGACAACAGGAGGAGCTGGGGAAGCAACAGTCAGTGGAATGGGAGGAGAATGTAGCGGCGGCGAGGCCGCAGTGTCCTGAGGCGGAGTCCGCTACGCCTCCATAGCCGTAGCAGCGGCGCCAGACGGGGGCGCCTCGGGAGCCGTTCGAGCCATGGGGACTGAGCTCGCCCCAGCCAGCTCAGCCAAGCCTCGCAAGGATGAACGGGCAGGAGAGGCCCGCGCGTCACGATCTCCCTCCCCTGCAGGCGAAGGCGTCGCCGCAGGTGGGGCCTCGGGGGCTCCCTTTGGCTTCTTCGCCGCTGGCGCCAGCCTATCCAAGAGAAGCAATCATCAAGCCTCGTCGGCGGAACGAGAAACAAAAGATTAAGGATCAAGCACTTACGGGTCTCCGCCGGTGAGCTCGAGCAGCCTCCGGCCCAACTTGAAGCCTGACAGCCGGCTGGAAGGGTCGACCTCAGAAGCAGAAGGCGCGTCCATGGTTCGCCCCGGAGTCAGGACGGACCCATGGGAGATCAGCCCGGTCCTGTCCTTCTTCGGGATCGTGGGCGAGCTCCCGCTACCCAGTACATCATCTTCATCGTCATCATCATCATCATCATCGCCCGGCGAAAGGCGGAGAGTGCGGGACCCGCGCCGGGAGAGGGGAGCCCTCGACTCTCCATCAGTTGCCCCAGAGTCGGGCCCCTCTCCCTGCTCCTCTTCCTCCTCCTCATCGTTGGAGTCGCCGGAGGGCACATCCACCGGTCCTTCAGAAGCCGCCGCGGGCACGAGCCCGTCCCTGTTAAAAACAGGCATGGACTTCACCACCCGCTTCCAGTCGTCCCGAAGGAACAAGGGCTTGGGAGCGCCCTTCAACCTTGCCACCTCGCCCCCGACCAGAGATTGGAGAACTGCGGTCACATCCTCTTCATCCACAGCCTCGGGGCTCGGATGAGGCCTCCACATTGGAGGAGAGTACTACCGGAGTGGAGCCAGCTGGTTCTCCAGGAACTCCTTCAGCAGCGATGCACAGGTCAACTTCGCCGCCGCCATGTTGGCCAGCCTCAGGTCCGAGTCCATCTTCTCCAACACCAGTTTCGCGCGGGGGTCCATGAGCTCCGCTCGGCACCAGTCGCTGGAGCTCACGGGTTGCTCCACGGGCAAGATCAGCCGAGGGTGGATGCGCCCGGCATCTGCCAAGACCCACTTGCTCCTGAAGCCCTCAATCCTCTTCCCAGGATTCGAGATGGCAATGGTGCCGCCATACGTGACGAAGCCCGCGCACGCAGAAAGAGAGCTGCCGGAGACCCGGAGGGAGAAGTAGGTGCGCAGCAGGGCCACCGAAGGCTGTACCCCTACGTGGGCCTCGCAGTAGTAAGCGAAGATCGCCAGAAGAAGGACAGAATTGGGGTGGAGATGCAGAGCCTGCAAGTTGTAATGGCGGAGGACGGAGAAGAAGAACTCGGAGAAGGGAGGCACCAGACCCGCAGCAATGGAGCTTACAAAGAGAGGATAAAAGGTGCTCCCTCGGCCCTCAGGGGTGGCGGAGCCGGTCTTGAACACCTCCGTCCCGTTGATGCCCTGCGCCGTCGCCATCCGGCGCAGCCGGTCAAGGCTCGCCTTGGACACATTCGGCAAGTCCAGAGCAGGGGAATACCACGGCTTCCTAGGTCGCGCAGCTGGAGTAGATCTGGAAGTTTGGAGGAAGATAGGGAAGGCGCAAGAAAGGGGATCTGAGCAGCGACCGGAGAGAGCAAAAGGCGAAGTCTGGGCAGATGCGGCTCCTTTACCAACCTGCGCGGTTGCTGAAGCACCCACGTCCTGTCAACCGCCACGCGGCGCCCAAGACCGCAGGCTGTTAGGGCCCACGGCGCTTCGCCCTTGCCCTTTCGCCTCTCGGCACGGCCAAGCCCATGCGCGCCTTGGGCCCGGGGGCTACTGTCGGCGTTCTGGGAACGGGGGTCCCCAGACTTGCCTGCCTGCGGCCTGTGGCATTGCTCAAAGGAGGCCCAGCATGGTCCATCTTCATCAACACAAGACTCAAGACCCTCGCGAGGGGCCAAGCCTCGCGGGGCAGACGACACGGCGCATCCTCAGGCGCAGCCTCCTCAGGCTGGCTCACGAGGAGGCGGAGGAATCAAGGCGGGGTACCTCGCGAGGTGCCCATGACGCAAGCCATGACGATCGAGGGAGCCAGGCGGGCGCCAGCGCGTGCAGCGTCCTTCTTTCCTCTTTGGTGCAAAGGGGGCAAGCGCAGCCGCGGAGTACCGAGGCATCAGGCAAAGGTTGCCATTTTGGTGCAACGAGACCAGGACCAAGCGGACTACGAGACGGAGGTCACCATGGAGCCTAGCACGACGTCACCGCAGGGCCTTTCGCAGGCGAAGACCAACTTTAGTCAGGATAAGTGTACTAGATGTTCCCCTTCGAATTGGCCAATTGTTGGCGCTCTTCCCGCTCAATATTTGGGAAGAGGCCCAGGGCCTTTGCCTATAAATAGGACCGGCTACCCACGTAGCAAGGGTTCGGTTGGCGGAGTTGGTTCGTCCGGTTCGCAAGTAGAGAGAGAGAGAGAGAGAGAGAGAGAGAGAGAGAGAGAGAAGGGTGACTGAACTCCTCCTAGCAGTTCATCCCCCCACCCAAGAACAGACCCTCGCGAGGCTGTTCTTTCTTGTATCGTTCATCATCATCAGCCCCAAGAGGCAATCCACCCACCACACACTGGAGTAGGGTATTACACCACAACGGTGGCCCGAACCAGTATAAATCTTGTGTCCCTTGTGCAGTTCCTTTAGTAGTTTAGATCTTTGTGAGATGGGGAGGTTGAAGGTGTGATTTCCGCACGCACCCCAGTGTTCGAACCTTAAGGGTCTGCCGGAACCCGTGAATCTGACAGAGATGTTTCTCGTTTATGGAGGTGACAAAGAGCTCATCGTAAATGGTTACGTTGATGCAAGCTTTGGCACTGATCCGGATGATTCTAAATCACAAACCGGATACGTGTTTACATTGAACGGTGGAGCTGTCAGTTGGTGCAGTTCTAAACAGAGCATTGTGGCGGGATCTACATGTGAAGAGGAGTACATAGCTGCTTCGGAAGTAGCAAATGAAGGACTCTGGATGACGGAGTTCATATCCGATCTAGGTGTCATACCTAGTGCATCGGGTCCAATGAAAATCTTTTGTGACAATACTGGTGCAATTGCCTTGGCGAAGGAATCCAGATTTCACAAGAGAACCAAGCACATCAAGAGACGCTTCAATTCCATCCCGGATTTAGTCTAGGTGGGAGACATAGAAATTTGCAAGATACATACGGATCTGAATGTTGCAGACCCGTTGACTAAGCCTCTTCCACGAGCAAAACATGATCAGCACCAAGGCTCCATGGGTGTTAGAATCATTACTGTGTAATCTAGATTATTGACTCTAGTGCAAGTGGGAGACTGAAGGAAATATGCCCTAGATGCAATAATAAAGTTATTATTTATTTCCTTATATCATGATAAATGTTTTTTATTCATGCTAAAATTGTATTAACCGGAAACATAATACAAATGTGAATACATCGACGAACAGATTGTCACTAGTATGCCTCTACTTGACTAGCTCGTTGATCAAAGATGGTTATGTTTCCTAACCATAGACATGAGTTGTCATTTGATTAACGGGATCACATCATTAGGAGAATGATGTGATTGACTTGACCCATTCCATTAGCTTAGCACACGATCGTTTAGTATACTGCTATTTCTTTCTTCATGACTTATACATGTTCCTATAACTTTGAGATTATGCAACTCCCGTTTACCGGAGGAACACTTTGTGTGCTACCAAACGTCACAATGTAACTGGGTGATTATAAAGGTGCTCTATAGGTGTCTCCGAAGGTACTTGTTGGGTTGGCATATTTCGAGATTAGAATTTCTCACTCCGATTGTCGGAGAGGTATCTCTGGGCCCTCTCAGTAATGCACATCACTTAAGCCTTGCAAGCATTGCAACTAATGAGTTAGTTGCGGGATGATGTATTACGGAACGAGTAAAGAGACTTGCCGGTAACAAGATTGAACTAGGTATTGAGATACCGACGATCGAATCTCAGGCAAGTAACATACCGATGACAAAGGGAACAACATGTGTTGTTATGCGGTTTGACCGATAAAGATCTTCGTATAATATGTGGGAGCCAATATGAGCATCCAGGTTCCGCTGTTGGTTATTGACCGGAGACGTGTCTCGGCCATGTCTACATAGTTCTCGAACCCGTAGGGTCCGCACGCTTAGCGTTTCGATGACAGTTATATTATGAGTTTATATGATTTAATGTACCGACGGTTGTTCGGAGTCCCGGATGTGATCACGGACATGACAAGGAGTCTTGAAATGGTCAAGACATGAAGATTGATATATTGGAAGCCTATGTTTGGATATCGGAAGTGTTCCGGGTGAAATCAGGATTTTACCGGAGTACCGGGAGGTTACCGGAACCCCCCGGGACTTAATGGGCCTTAATGGGCCTAGGTGGAAGAGAGGAGATGCGGCTAGGGTTGGGCCGCGCGCCCCCCCAGTCCGAATAGGACAAGGAGAGGGGGGCGGCGCCCCCCTTCCTTCTTCTCCTCCACTCTTTCCCCCTCCCAAGTCCTAATCCAACTAGGAAAGGGGGGGGGGAGTCCTACTCCCGGTGGGAGTAGGACTCCTCCTGGCGCGCCTCCTCCCTGGCTGGCCGCCCCCCTTGCTCCTTTATATACGAGGGCAAGGGGGCACCCCAGAGACGCAACAATAGATCGTTTGATCTTTTAGCCGTGTGCGGTGCCCCCTCCACCATAGTCCACCTCGATATTGCTGTAGCGGTGCTTAGGCGAAGCCCTGCGTCAGTAGAACATCAACATCGTCACCACGCCGTCGTGCTGACGAAACTCTCCCTCAACACTCGGCTGGATCGGAGTTTGAGGGATTTCATCGGGCTGAATGTGTGCTGAACTCGGAGGTGTCGTACGTTCGGTACTTGATCGGTCGGTTCGTGAAGACATACGACTACATCAACCGCGTTGTGCTAACGCTTCCGCTTTCGGTCTACGAGGGTACGTGGACAACACTCCCCCCTCTCGTTGCTATGCATCACCATGATCTTGCGTGTGCGTAGGAAAATTTTGAAATTACTATGTTACCCAACAGCATTCACATAGAGTCATATTTTGTTCTATGTTTTTGAGTTGTAAGTAAATAAAAGTGTGATCATCATAATTATTAGAGCATTGTCTCAAGTGAGGAAAGGATGATGGAGACTATGATTCCCCCACAAGTCGGGATGAGACTCCGCACGAAAAAATGCCATAAAAAGAATAAGAAGGCCCAAATAAAAAAAATAAAAAAATGAGAGAAAAAGAGAGAAGGGACAATGTTACTATCCTTTTACCATACTTGTGCTTCAAAGTAGCACCATGATTTTCATGATAGAGAGTCTCCTATGTTTTCACTTTCATATACTAGTGGGAATTTTACATTATATAACTTGGCTTGTATATTCCAATGATGGGCTTCCTCAAAATGCCCTAGGTCTTCGTGAGCAAGCGAGTTGGATGCACATCCACTTAGTTTCTTTTTGAGCTTTCATATACTTATAGCTCTAGTGCATCCGTTGCATGGCAATCCCTACTCACTCACATTGATATCTATTGATGGGCATCTCCATAGCCCATTGATATGCCTAGTTGATGTGAGACTATCTTCTCCTTTTTGTCTTCTCCGCAACCACCATTCTATTCCACATATAGTGCCATGTCCATGGCTCACGCTCATGTATTGCGTGAAGATTGAAAAAGTTTGAGAACATCAAAAGTATGAAACAATTGCTTGGCTTGTCATCGGGGTTGTGCATGATTTAAATACTTTGCATGGTGAAGATAGAGCATAGCCAGTCTTGAATCTTTCGTATCTGAACATTCATGCCACAATAAAGGAAGTTACATTGAGAATTATGCTAGGTAGCATTCCACATCAAAAATTCTATTTTTATCATTTACCTACTCGAGGACGAGCAGGAATTAAGCTTGGGGATGCTTGATACGTCTCCAACGTATCTATAATTTTTGATTGTTCTATGCTATTATCGATTTTGGATGTTAATGGGCTTATTTATACACTATTATATTATTTTTGGGACTAATCTACTAACCCAAGGCCCAGTGCAAATTGCTGTTTTTTTGCCTATTCCAGTGTTTCGCAGAAAAGGAACATCAAACGGAATCCAAACGGAATAAAACCTTCGGGAGAGTTATTTTTGTAACAAACGTGATCCAGGGGACTTGGGGTGGACGTTAAGCAACCAACGAGGAGAACACGAGGCAGGGGCATGCCTACCCCCGTGGGCGCACCCTCCATCGACCTACTTCTTCCTCCTATATATGTCCACATACCCCGAAAACATCCAGGAGCACCACGAAACCCTATTTCCACCACCGCAACCTTCTGTACCCAAGAGATCCCATCTTGGGGCCTTTTCTGGAGCTCCGTCGGAGGGGGCATCGATCACGGAGGGCTTCTACATCAACACTATAGCCTCTCCGATGATGTGTGACTAGTTTACCTCAGACCTTCGGGTCCATAATTATTAGCTAGATGGATTCTTCTCTCTCTTTGTATCTCAATACAATTTTCTCCTCGATCTTCTAGGAGATCTATTTGATGTAACTCTTTTTGTGGTGTGTTTGTCGAGATCCGATGAATTGTGGATTTATGATCAAGTTTATCTGTGAACAATATTTGATTCTTCTCTGAAATCTTTTATGTGTGATTGGTTATCTTTGTAACTCTCTTCGAATTACCAGTTTGGTTTGGCCTACTAGATTGATCTTTCTTGCAATGGGAGAAGTGCTTAGCTTTGGGTTCAATCTTGTGGTGTCCTTTCCCAGTGACAACAGGGGCAGCAAGGCACGTATTGTATTGTTGCCATCGCGGATAAAAAGATGGGGTTTATATCATATTGCTTGAGTTTATCCCTCTACATCATGTCATCTTGCCTAATGCATTACTCTGTTCTTATGAACTTAATACTCTAGATGCATGCTGGATAGCGATCGATGTGTGGAGTAATAGTAGTAGATGTAGAATCGTTTCGGTCTACTTGTCGCGGACGTGATGCCTATATACATGATCATGCCTAGATAGTCTCATAATTATTCACTTTTCTATCAGTTGCTCAACTGTAATTTGTTCACCCACCGTAATACTTATGCTATCTTGAGAGAAGCCACTAGTGAAACCTATGCCCCCCCGTGTCTATTCTCTATTATATTAATCTCCCGTCAACAAGTTATTTCTAGCGCCATTTATTTTGCAATCTTTACTTTCAATCTATATCATAAAAATAACAAAAATATTTATCTTATTATTATTATCTCTATCAGATCTCACTCTCGTAAGTGACTGTGAAGGGATTGACAACCCCTTTATCGCGTTGGTTGCGAGGTTCTTATTTTTTTGTGTAGGTACGAGGGACTTGCATGTAGTCTCCTACTGGATTGATACCTTGGTTCTCAAAAACTGAGGGAAATACTTATGCTACTTTGCTGCATCACCCTTTCCTCTTCAAGGGAAAACCAATGCAGTGCTCAAGAGGTAGCAGGAATCCATCTTCGTGAAGCGTTCCCGCTGATCACCATGTGACTGGTCAGGTTCTTTTTGGGTCTACACTCGTTAAGCTCCTGATCTAGTTGTTGATGAAGTGGTTCATAGCATGTTAGGTCTGAAAATTCTGCTCATGGATGGCCTTTCGACATGCATGCCACATGGCCCATAGGGTGACCAGCACTCTAGTGAAGTCCCCATGTGGCAGGCTATCCATCTGTGCAAAACCACCTTTTTGCATCGGGTTCAGTGTTGTTTTCGATCATGCTGTCTTTGATCACCTTAACAAGTCCAGGATCTTCATAGGCTCACACACATCATCCCATATTGTAGTGAATGAGAGAATGTTGCCAAGAATCGATCGGTCCGCAAAGCTCACAAGATGTAGTCAAGGACATGTTGGTGTCTTACGTCGGCTGTTGGTAACGATTTCCAATCTCCATAGATTTTTATTTTATTTCTGAGGGAACCTCGACTTTCCACAGTTTAGTCCACGCCTTCTTCTCTCCTTCTGTGTTGAGTCTGGCTGACCATCAAGCCAAGCTTCCCGACGTAGTTTGTTCGCTACTAGGATGCGATATATATGCACTACGTACTGAAAAAGTCTCATTCCTTTCATGAGTCCAAGAACAGAAGTCATGGACTTGCATAGTACATAGTGGAATGGACATGTTTGCTACAACATTAGTTGGTAAGAAGACCTTTGATAATATCTATCGACAACCATTCTACATTTGGCATTTGGAGCTCCAGAACAAACTGTGGGGGCTTGTCCATAGACCGACTATAGGGCGCATGTTGTACTCTCTATGTAGCCAGTCATGGTGAACGCGATTAGTGTGCACTCAATTTAGGTCGGCCGATTTGCTACAAAGGCCCCTGGTGACGATGTTGTTGAGATGTAGATATTGCATGTGTATTTCTTGTACAACAAGCCCTCCTCTTTCCTTATATAGTTGAGGACGTGGCTCTCCTATGTACTTATATATACGTGCATATTGCACCCGATTAATACATCGTGAGTTGCATAATTCTCTACATGGTATCAGCCTAGCATCGATCCCTCCTACCCTAGCCGCCGCCGCTAGCTTTACTAAGCCCGCGCTGCCAAAATCCATCGCCGCCGCCGTAGCTTTCCTCCCACGCGTCGCTGGCCTCACGCCGCCGCCAAACCCTCGTGATCGCTCCCCTAGTCCGCCTACTTGCCGCTAGCCTCTCTGCCTCCCGCTAAATCGCCGCCCGATGCCACCACCTCTGCCGCTCGCCAACCTGCCGTTGGTCGCCCGCTACCCCAACACCCGTCGCTAGCCGCCAACCCCAACAGTCGTTGATGAAGCTATGTACCTAGGGTAGGGTCATAGGCCTGACCTAGACGCCCTCCCCTAGGACATCACCCTAAAGTCAGAAGCGTTCAAGGGATACCATCATCCACTCGACAGAAGCATTCCACTTGGAAGACTCAATGTCACTCGACCATAGCAATAATCATTCGACAGATAGAAGATCGAAGGCCACTCTGAAAAGCAACGGTCGGACATTTACGCTGTAGACTTAATGGTCATTTATGTCACTTTATAACTAGCGTTACCAGAAACGCCCCATCTTTATGTACCTTAAACCCTCTATAACTGAGGGCGGGAGGGACCTGGCGAACTCTATATAAGCCACCCCCTCCTCAGGGACAAGGGTTCCAACCCCTGTAACTCCACACACATATAATCCAGTCGACCGCCTCCCGGCTATTACTTCCACTGTGAAGGGCCTGAACTCGTAAATCTTGTGTGTACAACTTCGCCATAGTTGGGATCTTGCCTCCTTATACCTACCCCCATTCTACTGTCAGTCTTAGAACCACGACAGTTGGCGCCCACCGTGGGGCATGTGTCTTAGCGACTTTTTGGTGAAGTTGCAATTTTTCCGATTCCCATCATCATGGTTTCCGGCGGTGGATTGGCTAAGGGCCACGAGATCGTCTCGGCGCGCTCATATTCGTTGCTGACGACTCCGCCTGGCTTCAGGAAGCTCCCTTCAACGTCGCGACGCTCCCCATCCGCGGGGGCGACGCACTTTCGCGCATGCGTTCGCGGCGTCCTTCTCTGACAGTCGTCGACCCAGTATCGGTCGGCTCCCGTGGTGTCCTCGCTCCCCGCTGTTCGCCGACGCAGGCGATCTGGTCGGTCGCGGCTTCAGCGGTGGGTGAAACACGTGGTGGCTCGTCAGTTGGCCACCCCACAAGTTGCGGCAATCGAGCCAGACAAAACTCTCTACGACCTATTCGACCTGTCAACTAGCTCCGTCGAGACCGCATCCGAAGGCGATAGCAGCGATCCGGCGCCTGAAGCCTTGATGGTCGATGGACCACATAGTCCTCCTGGCTTCCGTCGCAACGACGACGGTGATGGTGGCGGCGATCCATCACACGTCACGAGGAGTACCGTCCAGAACCCCTTTGTTCGCAGTAGAGGGAAGAGCTTCGCTGCCGCAACATGGATGCGCTCCACACGCCCATTATTGGGGAAACCTCTGAGGCCCGGGCCTTGAAGGAGGCGCGCTTGGCCAACTTGGCTGAGCGCACTCGACTGGAGAACCTTCAGCATGCACTCGACGAGCGTGCTCGGCAGCGGGTTCCTCAGTCCAGTCGACGTCAACTTTTTCCGCCTCAACCTCAGGTATACCACACTCCGATTCAAAATCTCACAGCTGCAACCCATATAGCAGAGTCAATTCAACCTTCCCAGTCGGAGGCTAGCAGAGGTTTGATGCAAATCCGGGCCTTACTCTGGGCAGCGGGAGAGCAGAACACAGCAGTGTCTCAGTCGTAGAAGAGGATTCATAGCAGATCTGTGATGGTAGATATAGTTCAGTCGGCCCATAGCCCAAGATCGCCCCCGCGGCGTGAGGGACGTGGGCACCGGCAGGATCAGTACAAAAACCATGAGCTGTATGATCACCGACTCGGCTGTGATGACCGTCGTCAAGTGCCCACACCTCCTCCGAGGAGTGGATCATATGTTCCTCGGCAATTTGATAACAGACGCCCTCATAGTGGCGAGCGAAGAATACCAGTCGACCCAAGGGAGCCAGGCTTTGATGCGAGATCTATTCTCGTTCAAGGTCTAGTTGACAGGAACAGAGCACACAGGGAGGGCCTTGACAGGGATCACCCGATTGGCAGCATAGTTCATGTTTCAGGTCCAGAGTGTTTCAGCAGAGCCATCAGAGCCGCGGTGATTCCTCCCAACTTCAGGTTGGCGATTGGAGTCAGCAAGTTCACTAGTGAGTCCAAGCTTGACACTTGGCTTGAGGATTACCAAGTGGCTGTGCAGATTGGTGGCGGCAATGATGAAGTGGCCATGCAGCATCTTCCTCTGATGTTGGAAGGTTCAGCCAGAGCATGGTTGACTCAATTAGCACCAGGCAGTATATTCAGTTGGGAAGTACTTGCCCGAGTGTTTGTTAGAACTTTTGAGGGTACTTGCAAGCGGCCAGCAGGGTTAACAGAATTGCAACGTTGCGTGCAAAAACCAAATGAGACTCTGAGAGATTACATTCAGAGGTGGACCACTTTGCATCACACAGTGGAAAATGTATCCCAGCATCAAGCAGTTTGTGCCTTCAAGGAAGGCGTTAAATATCAAGAACTGGTCCTGAAATTCGGTCGGACAGGAGATATGTATCTGACTCGGATGATGGAAATAGCCACACGATACGCTAACGGAGAAGAAGATGATCGGCTCCGCAGTGGAAAGAGCAAACCAGTCGATCAGGACACCGGTGGAGGCAATTCCAATCGGAAACAGAAGCGTAAAGCTAAGACTGCAGGACCTGGTGAAACTGCGGCAGTGATTCAAGGAAAGTTTAAAGGGAAGCCTAAGGGGCCCTGGACCCCCAAGAAAGTGAAAGATCAAGCCGGAAATGATGTGTTGGATTTTCCATGTCACATTCACACCAAGAAGGATGAAGAAGGCAATCCGATTTATCCTAAGCATACCACTAGACAGTGTTGGGTTCTGATCCAGCAATTCCGAGAGAAACAATCTAATGAGAAGGAAAAGGAATCAGACAAGGATGAGGACAAAGAGGAAGATGATGGTTTTCCCAATGTCAATTCCACCCTAGTGATTTTTGCTGATGTTGAGAGCAAAAGTTGACTAAAAGTGATCAACAGAGAAGTGAATATGGTTGCTCCGGCAACGACAACATACCTGAAGTGGTCACAAACAGCTATCGCATTCGACCAGTCTGATCACCCTGCTCGCATAGCCACTCCAGGGAGGCAAGCGTTGGTGGTCGACCTAGTTGTTGGGGGTACTCGATTGACAAAAGTGTTGATGGATGGTGGTAGTGGTTTGAATATTCTTTACGCTGAAACCTTGAAAGGGATGGGCATTCCGATGTCCAAACTTAGTGAGAGCAACATGAGCTTTCATGGCGTCATCCCTGGCAAGAAGGCTGAATCACTCGACCAGATAACCCTGGACGTGGTTTTCGGTGATTCAAAGAATTATCGTAAGGAAAAGTTGATATTTATAGTAGTGGATTTCCAGAGTGCTTATCATGCTATTTTGGGGAGGCCTGCATACGCGCGCTTTATGGCTCGACCATGTTACGTGTATCTCAAGTTGAAAATGCTTGGTCCTAGAGGAGTGATCACGGTCACTGGCATTCGGCAGAAGGCAGAGGAATGCTTCCATAATGGTTCTAAAATTGCTGATGCACAAATGGCAGCAGTTGAAATGCAAGAGTATCAGAAAATGCAGATCCGAGTGATTTGTGGCGAGCCAAGAAGCGTGCCACAGATTCTGCATTTCAGTATTCTGGAGAAACAAAGCTGATCCATATTCACCCGACCGATCCTAATGCTGCTCCTACTCATATCCCAACATCACTCGACAGCAAATAGGAAGAAGCGCTAATCCAGTTCCTCCGTGAGAACTGGGACATCTTTGCATGGAAACCTTCTGACATGCCGGGTCTACCCAGGGGACTGGCTGAGCACCGTTTGCGAGTCGACCCGAAAGTGAAGCTAGTCAATGAACATCTTAGACGGTCTGCCGTATAGAAGAGAAAGGCAATTGGCGAGGAAGTGGCTCGGCTCCTAGCAGCTGAGTTCATCCGAGAGATTTACCATTCCGAGTGGCTCGCCAATGTTGTCATGGTCCCCAAGAAGGACGATTCACTTCGTATGTGCATTAATTTCAAGCATATCAATCGAGCCTGCCCGAAATATCTAGTTTTGAGATATGATGATGTGATATGTGAGTTATGTTGATGAGTAATTATGCTTTAGTAAGATATTGGTGTTAAGGTTTCTGATTCCCTATGCAAGCACGAAAGTCAATAGTTATGCAATGAAACTATATCCTACTTGTGGTGCATTATTCGGTGTTAATTATGCTTAATGCTCGCTTATGAGATTATTCGTTTCTTGGTTGGTCGCTTCTCAATCTTTTGCTAGCCTTCATTTTGCACTAAGTATGATCACTACTTGTGCATTCAAAACCCTTTAAACCAGTTTTGCCACAAGAGTCCACTATATCTACCTATATGCGGTATTCTTTTGCCGCTCTAAGCAAATTTGTATGTACCATCTCTAATATTCAAAATAAGTTTCTCTTTTGTGTGCTCGTACCGCTCGCGAGGCGGTGAGGGGTGGCTAATATGTTCCATGCTAGATGTGTTATTCTCACGATGAGTGTTTATTCACTTGTCATTGCACAAGAGTAAGGCAAAGGTATTAGGGATGCCCAATGCCGAAATTAAAAATGAATTTACTTTATGTTATCAAATAATAATTTCCTTGGAAAGTGTTGGTATGGAAGGTACCCGTGGATACGGCTAGCCATGAAAAGTGAAAGTATGGTGGAAAAAGGAATAAACTTTAATTTCTATTTTGGAACCACCTATGATATATCTAGCATGGAAAGTGTTGGGAACTCTAAGTCGTTTTCGTTGGTGGGAAAAGGGAGCCTCTCAAAATGTTTTTATCTCTCAATTTTCGCTTTGAGCTCTGGCACCTCTACAAATCCCTACTTCCCTCTACGAAGGGCCTTTCTTTTACTTTATGCAATTTTTATTTTTATTTGAGTCTCCATCCTCTCTTATAAAAGCACCAACTAGGGGGCACTATGATCGTACTTGAGAATTGGGTGTAGTTAATATGCGAGTGTGTTTCATGAATGGATCAATGATTGAGCATGATGGGCTAGGGATAACTTACTTTAGTGTTGATATTTTGAAAGACATGGTTGCTTGTTGGTATGCTTGAGTATTTAAGTTATCATGTCAAAACTAGACTATTGCTTTGAACAACATAAAAGTCCAAATGTCCATGCTATAAAGAAAAGAATATGAGATGACATGTTAGGTAGCATTCCACATCAAAAATTCTGTTTCTATCATTTACCTACTCGAGGACGAGCAGTAATTAAGCTTGGGGATGCTGATACGTCTCCAACGTATTTATAAATTTTGATTGTTCCATGCTGTTATATTATCATTCTTGGATGTTTTATAGTCATTTTATATCATTTTGGGTACTAACCTATTGACATAGTGCCAAGTGCTAGTTGCTGTTTTTTTGCATGTTTTTGTACATTACAGGTAATCAATACCAAACGGAGTCCAGACGCAGCGAAACTTTTTGTTGATTTTTTGGACCAGAAGACATCTAGTGGGCTAGAGAAGCGCCTGGGGGTGCTCTGAGGGGAGCACAACCCACCAGGGCGCGCCAGGAGGCCCAGGTGCGCCCTAGTGGGTTGTGCCCACCTCGGGTGCCCCCCGGACCACCTCTTTGCTCTATAAATACCCCAATATTCCAGAAACCCTAGGGGAGTCAACGAATATCAATTCCAGGCGCCGCAGAGTCCAGAACCACAAGATCCAATCTAGACACCATCACGGAGGGGTTCACCACTTCCAATTTTCCTCTCCGATGATGCGTGAGTAGTTCTTTCTAGACCTTCGGGTCTATAGTTAGTAGCTAGACGGCTTCCTCTCTCTCGTTTGATTCTCAATACAATGGTCGCTTGGAGATCCATATGTTGTAACTCTTTTTGCGGTGTGTTTGTTGGGATCGGATGAACTTTGAGTTTATGATCAGATCTATCTCTTTTTATCCATGAAAGTTATTTGAGTTTCTTTGATCTCTTATATGCATGATTGCTTATGGCCTCGTATTTCTTTTCTGATATTTGGTTTTTGTTTGGCCAACTTGATATATTTATCTTGCAATGGGAAGAGGTGCTTTGTAATGGGTTCGATCTTATGGTGCTTGATCCCAATGACAGGAGGGGAACCGACATGTATGTATCATTGCTACTAAGGATAAAACGATGGGGTATATTTCTACATAAGTAGATCTTGTCTACATCATGTCATCGTTCTTATTGCATTCCTCCGTTTCTCCATGAACTTAATACACTAGATGCATGCTGAATAGCGGTCGATGTGTGGAGTAATAGTAGTAGATGCAGGTAGGAGTCGGTCTACTAATCTTGGACGTGATGCCTATGTAATGATCATTGCCTAGATATTGTCATGATTATTTGCAGTTCTACCAATTGCCCAACAGTATCTTTTTACCCACCGTTTGCTATTTTTCTCGAGAGAAGCCACTAGTGAAACCTACGGCCCGCGGGTCTCTTTCTCATATTATTTGCCTTTGTGATCTATTTTATTTTCCTTTTATTTTCTGATCTATTAAACCAAAAATATAAAAATACTTTGCTGCAATTTATTTTATTTGGCGTTCGATCTATCAATATATACAACTCTCTCATGTCCGTTTGCCAATTTCTGGCGCCGCTACGCGAAAGGGATTGATAACCCCTTTTACACGCCGGGTTGGGAGTATTTGTTATTTATGTGCAGGTGTTGTTTACGTAGTGTTGCTTGGTTCTCCTATTGGTTCGATAACCTTGGTTTCATCACTGAGGGAAATACCTACCGTCGCTGTGCTGCATCATCCCTTCCTCTTTGGGGAAATACCGACGTAGCTTCAAGCCGCATCACTCCACACATCGACCGACTCCTGCCTGCATCTAGAGTATTAAGTTCATAAGAACAGAGTAACGCTTTAAGTAAGGTGACATGATGTAGCGGGATAAGTCAAGCAATATGATGAAAACCCCATCTTGTTATCCTCGATGGCAACAATAGAATACGTGTCAGTTCCCCTTCTGTCACTGGGATCAAGCACCGCAAGATTGAACCCAAAGCTAAGCACTTCTCCTATTGCAAGAAAAACCAATCTAGTTGGCCTGGCCAAACCAAATCGATAGTTCGAAGAGACCTGCAAAGATATCAAATCATGCATATAAGAATTCAGAGGAGATTCAAATAATATTCATAGATAAGCTGATCATAAATCCACAATTCATCGGATCTCGGCAAACACACCGCAAAAGAGTATTACATCGAATAGATCTCCAAGAACATCGAGGAGAACATGGTATTGAGAATCAAAGAGAGAGAGAGAGAGAGAAGAAGCCATCCAGCTAGTAGCTATGGACCCGTAGGTCTGTGGTAAACTACTCACGCTTCATCGGAGAGGCAATGGTGTTGATGTAGAAGCCCTCCATGATCGAATCCCCCTCCGGCAGGATGCCGGAAAAGGCCTCTAGATGGGATCTCAGGGGTACAGAAGGTTGCGGCAATGGAAAAGTGTTTTCGTGTCTCTCCTGGTTGGTTTGGGAATATTTGAGAATATATAGGCGAAATAAATAGGTCGGTCGAGTCACGAGGGGCCCACAAGGGTGGGGGCGCGCCCTCCATCCTTGTGGCCACCTCATGGATTCCCTGGCGTGTACTCCAAGTCCTCTTGATGTCTTTTGGTCCAAAAAAATCATCGCGAAAGTTTCATTCCGTTTGGACTCCATTTGATATTCCTTTTCCGCGGAACTCTAAAACACGGGGAAACAGAAACTGGCACTGGGCTCTAGGTTAATAGTTTAGTCCCAAAAAGAATATAAAATAGCATAATAATGCATATAAAACATCCAAAACAGATAATATAATTGTCGGTGTCAAAACCGGTAGATTTCGGGTAGGGGGTCTCGAACTGTGTGGTGCATAGATTGTCTTCAGCATTGCAAGGCGGGTTCCTCCTCCGAACATTTCAAAGCAATTTGATCAAAAGGAACTCTATTCGGCTTTTCAGCAATGACGCTGTACCTGGCTTACACCTTCAGCTTCGCAAAGTGGGATCCCCTTGGTGCTTCGGAAAGCTTCGTCTTCACATTAAATATAATATCCTTCAGCTTCTGTGTCGCCTCGGCTTCCACATGTCAGACGAATATGAAGGGTCCTAGCATTTTTACAGATAACACCCTGACGGTACACAGAAGGCGTGTATTTAAGGAGACTGGATCTCAAATGCCATTCTCAACCAAGTGAGGAAATCTTTAGAGCTGGCCATAGAAAAACCACACCAGCATGGTTAGCGCTCCCAGTTCTTCCTCACGCCCTCACGTCCCTCAAAAAGGCGATTGGGAGAGCTTCTCGGTCTCCCAGGTGCAAGGATATCTCCCTCCCGCAGACCTGGTCCCCGTCCGGGCAGGATTGACTTCCATAAATGGCGAAACCCTGGCGGAAAATTTCCCCAATCCTTCAGAAGGGGAGTGAGTGTGTTTTGTTTCCTTCCGTCTAAGAGGCGTTGGAATCCCAATCCACCCTTTCCTCCGAGGTCTCCTGGAGTATTATGGCCTTCAGCTACACAATCTCACGCCAGACTCCATTCTGCACATCGCGGGCTTCGTTGCTGTTTGTGAGCTGTTCCTGGGCCGCAAGGCCCATTTTGAATTGTGGAGAAAACTTTTATGCCTCATCCCCCTCTCCCAGAAGGGATCTATATTCGAGGTGGGCAGCACTGAAGTATGGCGCATAGGCGGGACAGGACCCTGTCCAGCACTCTGAAGAAGGCATCTGAAGAGTGGCCTTCAGAGTGGTTTTATATTTAAGACGTTGTTCTCCCAGACCCAATACTACAAAAAAAATACACTTCCGTGATGATACGTGTTTGTCATAGTAGGTCACTTTTTTTGTCATGCATGTACATCCATGACAAATTTATGACAGAATCAAGAGAGTCATACCTGTGCTGTCGTAGAAGTGTTCCATGACATTACCAAAATTATCATCACGGAAGTGTCCACTTCCATGACAATAAATCGCGCGTCGCAGAAGTGCTTTCGTCAAGGGTGACCGACACGTGGCATCCACCGTAACGAAACGCCGTTAAGCTATCGGGTCGGGTTTTCGATCCAATAACCCGTTAACAGCCCCGACCAATGGGGATTTTCCACATGTAAAATAATCATTGGCTAGAGGAAACATGTGTCGCCTCATCTTTGGGACAGATGTCATCCACTCACTGGATAGAAGACGCCTATGATACGTCGACACGTGGCACGGCCCAACAGTGGCTCATTCCTGTGAAAAGGCCGACCCATTTGACTTGGTCAAAAGCTGGCGGGTCGGCCCATGGAAAGCCTGGTAACGGCCTATTCGCATATAGCCCATTTACGGCCCGCTAACCCAAGGCCTGTTACGCCCTATCCGAATTAGGCCCAGTAGCATCATCTGGGCCGTCCAATATGATTCCAACCTGTTTTCACTTCTGGCCCATGTATAGCCCACGACGTCTTTCGGCCCATATGAGGCCCTTTGTAACTCTTGGCCCATTAGCAGCCCATGCTGAAACTGGCCCATAATGAACAGTGTATCACTTTACACCCATTAACGGGCTGTGGTGAAACTGGCCCGTAATGAATAGTGTATCACTTTATACCCATTAACGGCCCGTTATTCCGTTGGGCCGTCTCCAGCCCATGTTATCTTTCGGCCTTCTCAGAGCCCATTTATTCTTGGGCTCATTTCCAGCATTCGTTTACTTACGGCCCGTTACTGTCATTTTCTGCTTGTGGGCCAAATTCAGCCCGTGGTTATAGTTGGCCCGTTTGTGGTCCGTTAATACGTTGGGCCGTTTTCATAGTGTCATCAAATACGGCCTATTAACGATGGCCCGTTATGGTCGGCCCATGAACGGACGATTCCAACTCTAGCCCATTTATGGCCAGAATGCAGTCTGTTTGGCCCATGTTTGGCCAATCGATCATACGGCCCGTATAAGGCCCATTGATGATACGACCCATAGAAGGCCCATTGATGATACGGCCCGTAGAAGGCCCATTGTTTCTACGGCCCGTAGAAGGCCCACTGTTTCTACGGCCCGTATAAGGCCCACTGTTTCTACGGCCCGTAGGAGGCCCAGTGTCACTACAGTAAATATTAGCCCATGGTTATTGTGGCCTAGTTTTGAAAAATAGGTTATTGCAGCCACTAGCAAACCGCAGAAAAAGAACTGCACTGACTACAAGCAAACAAAAATACAAGACAACAAGGAAATAAATAAGCAAGCAACTTACACTAGGCTATCACGGCTATTACACATATTACATCCACTGGGCATCAAAGTTCACCACCAGTGCAAATATAGGGAACACAGTAGCATATAAACGCCGCAGCAAAACAAGTCCAGAACGGAAACCACTTCAGAAGAGCTCAAGAAACAATATCCTGCGTACCCATAATGCTGGCAAGATGCTTAGCAAGCTTATTAAGTTTCTCTTGTTTGGCGCTTAAGTCCTCCAACGCTTGCTGTTGCACCAGAAAGTATGCATCTGAATTCTGCAGGGACTTCCTCAGTCCTTCGGCTTCCTGTCGCATAACATCTGATCGATGTCTTTCAACTTGAAGTTGAGACTCAAGAAGCCGAACTAATTTAGGCAATGAGTTCGAAGAGCTGGTGCCAGCAGTGGTAGCCAGTAACTCGAACACTACATCAAGACAGGACTTTGGGGTTGTCTCAGTGTCTTCAATATAGTTTTTATTAGCTTTCTTGGAGACCAACAGGGATGTCTCACTATCTTGAACCTTATCTGCATTACTTCCTTTACCATTTCATAATAGGGTACTCTTCTCCAATATTTTATCCGCGCTCTAAAAGAGAAACAAACAAACACATCTCAGGTTTATAATGTAGTATATGAAACTCATTTTGGTAAACCAGTTCAGTAGTAAGGTGGACAGGATAACAGCATGAAACAAACATATATCTATGTAGTATGGTCACTGTATGGTCTATATCATTCTAGTTTATGTTGCCAAATCAAGATAGATACAGTTCGAATCATATCTATTTAAGACAAAGCAGCATAGACAGAATATAAGTGTGGGAAACTACACAACAATAACAACACTTGTAATGTGCATGACATGAGAACATAACTGTTTATTCAATTGAAACTGAAATCAACATAGAGCAAGTTACAACAACAAACAACAAAACATGTTGAAGAAACAGGTTTAAAACATACCTATTGCACCATTGGAGTTTCAATTGCATCCTTCAAATTTGAAATTAGTTGGTATCAGTAAATACAGTGATGCAAGAGCAAAGTAGTATGAACCATAGCTACGGCACCTGACCTGAGAACAATTCTTCTTCTGCTTTAAGCGTTGACTTCGGGTTCGGAGTGGTGGTCCTCGTGATTTGGGCATTGCAGTTGCCTTACTAACTGCTCTTGTTTGGGTGCTCTGTGGTGGAGACGGTGATGTGTCAACGGGAAATGGGTGTCTATCTGCTGGGGTTGGGGTTAGAAGGGGTGTAGCTAGTTCTCTGTCCAACTGGGTAGGGGTACAATCTGTATGAGTGTGGGTTATGTGTGGTGGGGCTGGTTCTTGGGCAAGTACAACCGTGGTTCTATCTGCATCAACAGGTAGCACGATCTTTTCTGAAGACCGTGTTTTTACTCCCACAGATACTGCCATCACTCCCTCCAATTGAAATGGCTGATAAACAAGAAAAGTAATTGAATGTATAGACATTGTAAGATAGACAAGTGCAATGGATAGTAGGGAAGAAAACAGGGCATGAAATAATTCACATTTATGTTGTCTAAGCAAACAGAATAGCAGGACATAATTTCACATATATGATGGCTAATTAAACAGGATAACATGACACAATTTCACATGTATGATGGCTAACTAAACAGGATAGAATGACATACTTCAAAATATGATGACTATGTAAATAGGATGACATGATATAACTATACGATGTGTCTATTAAAGTGGTTGGCATGCCATAAATCACGAACATGCCATCGATGGAAACATGATGTCATGATATAATTCACAGATAGAATGACATAATTTAAATATGATGACTATGTAAACAGGATGAGATGATATAACTATATTATGTCTTTAGAAAATCGGTTGGCATGCCATAATTCAGATACATGCTGTCTATGTAAACATCATGGCGTGACATAATTCAAATATATGATTTATATACTAAGGAAGTGAGCAGAGGGCAATCGCATATATGATGTGTCAACTAAGGACATGGCATTCAATATTGTGTATATGATGTAAAAACTAAGCATTGCAATACAACATATGCATTATATGAGTAATATAACCCTGCCAAGTTTGAGCATACACCTCAGGGGGATAATAGGACTGGTCATCTGCCTCTGAATCCTCGTCTGAAGAGCTATCTGTAACCAGCAAGATATCTGCTTTAGCAGGTAGCATTGTCTGCTCTGAAGACCTTGTTTTCACTCCAGATTTCTCCATCACCAATTCAAATGGCTGATGCATAGGAAGAGCAGTTGAATATACAAACATTGTCGACAAAAGCAATGAGAAATACAAAAAAAGGATGACATGATATAATTCACATATATGACGCTTGCCCAAACAGGATGGCATTGCATAATTCACATACATAATGCCTTGCAACAAGATAACATTGCATAATTCACATATATAATGTCTTGCAACAAGATGGCATTGCATAATTCATATATATGGTAATTAGACACTAAACAGGTGGCATTCACACAAAGCATGTCTAAACTAAGCAAATGACATAGCAATGCAAGATACCATACGCATGATATGAGCAAGATAACCCTGCCAAGTTAGGGCATGCACCTCGGGGGGGGGGGGGATATGACTGATCATCTGTCTCTGAATCCTCCTATGAGGAGCTATCGGTAACCAGCAAGACATGCGCTTCGTCAGATAGCATTGTCTGCTCCGAAGACCTTGTTTCCACTCCAGATTTTTCCATGACCGTGCCAAATGGCTGATGCACAGGAAGAGTAATTGAATGTACTAAAATTGTTGACAAATTTAACACGTAATAAAAAAATGATGGCATGATATAATTCACATATAAGATGACTGGCTAACCAGGGTGGCATTGCAAAATTCACATATATGATGCATGGCTAGACAAGATGGCATTGCGTGATTCACATATACAATAAAGAAACAAAACAGATGGCATTGACACAAAGCATGTCTAAACTAAGCAGATGACATCTTTAATGTATACAGTAAGCAATGCAAGGCACCATATGCATGCTATTACCAACATCAGCATGCCAAGTTAGAGCGAAGACCTCATGGGGTAAATAGGAGTGGTCTTCTCCTTCTGAATCCCCCTCATAACAGTTATCTTCCTCTTGATTACAATCCGAACTGGGTGGAGGGGGGCTGCCTTTGCGCCCACCATAGAACGATGTCTGCATGAAATTTATTACCACGCAAGGCTCGTCTCTTTTGCTCTACATGATCAGTTCCATTGTGTACAATAACTGGCATGCATAGGAATAAAACATAGTGAGATTATGTAAGGAGTGCATGCACAAATCCAGAGTGATGGTAGCAAACTGTGGATAGACCCAAAACCAATGATAGCAGGCAGATAATAGCTTTAGTTAAAAAATACAGATAATGGCTCCTTTAATGTTTGTTTGCACCCAACATGAAACTCATAGTAGACACCGGAGATTAACCAGATAGTAGACAGATAGTACTGATTGCTGCCCTAATATGTACCCCACAACCATTTAAAAACTCAAGTTTTAGCATTAGTTTGGACCTGACTCGGAGTCTAATAGGTGAACACGACGATAATGTAGCATGTCATCATATTAAGCGACGCATAACGTAAGGAGACATGGAAGAGTGCGACCTCTCTTGCGGAACCGTGTAGTCCTCAAGGTCATCTGCTCAGTTGATGATGGTAATGCAGTTGTCGTGGCTGCCGGTGGCGGGGAAGAAGATCTGAGGTGGCGAAAGATAGTCTGGAGAGCGGATCCCTGCTGTGGTGAACCCTTCCGTCATTGGAGTAACTGAGCTGGGGTGGAACACAGCGCCGCAGGAGCAGGACAAACCACACAAGGTTTTCTTTGACACATATCTGTAACAGAAGTAATTGAGTAAGAGCTTGTTTGAATTTGAGGATTCTAACAATGCCGGGATAGGAAATAGACAGGAATAGGATAGGAATGCACGTGCAAAATAGAGAATTTAAAAACATAGGATTTCTGCCAATCTGGGTGTTTGATTCACAACAATTGGACGATCACATGATAAAAAAAGCATGGTGAGATTAAGTCAAACCACAAGAAAATGTACGGTTATAATGCTATTATGCTACTATCCCTTTGTCTTGTGCTTGATGAATAGGAATATGAAAAGGAGGAGAAGTGGAAATTAGAATTCCTACGGTTTTTCTTTCAAGGAGACACTAAAGGAACAAATCCTATAGTTTTCCTTTGCTCCATTCCTTTGCACCAAATTCATGAAAAGTAGTACCATAGGAAACTTTCCAATTCCGATGTTTTTCATTCACTTTTCCTTTCAAGCACTGGCGATTCTAGTAGGCAGGCTTGAGCAAGGAAAATCCTACACTAAAAAAATGTTTTTGTGCTACTTCTATTACTTTGGACCCAGGCCACTGCCATACTAGCTCAACTCCCAGGCCCATCGACAAATGCACAGCTCAAACGCGCAGAGATAATAATGATGGCATTCAAGAGAGTCCATCACGGATAGCTAAGTTGCCTAGTACCTCACTGCTTGTGATATAGTAGGATAAAATAATCATATTTCCCATTACTACGAGTGCTCAGTGGACAATATATATAACATGTAGAGTAAAAAAGAGATGCAACAAGTGTACAACCTCGTTGGCGAAGCCATGTCGATCTCAGCATGATTGGGTTGGCCGGTGAGGATGCTCCGGCTAACTTGGCTGTCGGAGGAGGGGAAGAAGATCTTAGGCGTCAGGAGATGGAGCCTGAGGTACTGCTCCACTGTGATGGAGGGTTTCGTCGTTGGAGTAGCTCCGGTGAGTTGTACGACGCCGAGGCTGAAGCAGGACAAGAGAGACAACGAACAACGTTAACCTGAGTGGAATTCTAATAGCATCTCCAATACATGACGTAAAATACATAAACACAAAGTGCTAGATATAAAATACATCAGCCGCTCATCTCTGAACTTAACTGTCGAAACTGAATTTAATTGTCGAAACTGAACTTAACTGTCGAAACTGAACTTAAGTGTCGAAGCTGAATTTTGCTGTCGAAATTGAATTTTGCTGTCGAAACTGAACGCACTAGCAAGGTGAGGCTACATGTCGGTCGACTGACTTTTCCATCTCTGGTCAGTCGATTTTGCAGCCGTTGGATACGAAATCAAGGGCCTGCGGTTCATCTTCAACCTCCACCCCCCTGAGCCGGCCAAACAGCAGGCCCCTACCACCCGCGGTCGGCGGTGCGCCGCCCCGCCCGCCCCGAAAACACTCCCCACCGCCGGTTCGCCGCCACCCCGGCCATCCCTCTAGCCCCTCCCCCCCTGTGCTGAGCTTTTTCTCCGGTGATCCCCACGCCACCGCCCCGCCAACGCCCCGCCACCGCCGGCGACCACCGCCCCCATCCTGAACCCTAAGATAGATAGTGGGGTACCTCTCCGGCGAGCCCCCCTCCCCGCTGCGGCTGGTTCTTCCTTCACCCCGGCGGCATTGGAGTGAAGTGTAGCTAAATCGGAGCAGCATTGGAAGCAAGAGCAAGAGCGAGAGCAGCAGCGCGAGCAATAGCAATAGCAAGAGCACACCATGCAGGGGATCGAGAGCAAGAGCAGAGCAGCAGCGCGAGCGAGAGCTAAAGTAGCAGCAGGTCCTACTGATGTGGACGTCGCCGCCGAGGGAGCGACGCCGTAGAGGAAGTGGCCGGCGATGCCGCCGTGGATGGAGCCGCGCCGTGTCGGCTCGGGACCGAGCGCCGGCAGCACCGTGAGATCGAATCAAGAAGAAAATGCGGTGATTAGTGTACAACCTCTTTGGTGGCGCCGATTAGGCCACAACTTCATCCGAGGAAACGGTGATGATGATTCTTTTCCGGTGGTGTAGGTGAAGACGGCGGTGTGGGAATGGAGGTGGCACGGAAGACGAGGGGAACGTCGGGGCAGCTCCTTGGAGGTGGAGGACGGTGTGGCTGAACTAGCGGGACGATGAGATCGACGACGGATCCTCATCCGGTACGGTGGATGAGGGACGTCGAGGTGTTGCTATGGACGACATCGTCGGGGAAGAGGCTTCGGCTGGGTGGCGGACGGAGCAGGGTGTGGGGTTTCATCACTGGTTTTCACGGCCTCGGTGTACGAATGGGTGGGCGGATGGGATGGTAGTGGGGAACCATGGCTTAGAGACGCGCTTGTCCGAAATGTGGGGTAAGTTACGAAAGTACCCCCACCGATTTGAGGCGGTTCTTTGGGTTCAGGGGTACCACGGGCATTTCGCGTGTCGGGATTTCACAGGAGGTGGGAGTTTTCGCGCGCGTTATAATTTCGGAATAGCAAGGCGTGGGTTGAGATGGAGGGAGTTGTCGGAGCACAACAAGACAAAGATATATCTTAAATATTTCGAGCTAACAAGGCGCGGGTTGAAGAGGCGGGAGTTTCCCAGCACGATAGACAGAGACGCTAGCTTGCATTTTCGGCATAACAAGGTGCGGCTTGAAATTTCGAAAGAACAAGCTTAACGTGTACCAAAAAAGACAATTCGCACCTCAACACGCACAACACACACACACACACAAACACCATTTAGACTAGAGTAAGGTACACGTGCATTGCACGCATGAGATTTGCCAACCAAATTATGAATAAATACCACATTATAGCATGCAAGATTTGAGTCATATATGCATGATGTAGATGTTCGTTTAATTCTTATAGTTCATTTCATTCAAAATCATCCAGTTTTTATAAGAAAGCTAATCTATTTTAAGATTCATGGAATTGTGCGTCGTAAGACATAAAGTAAAAAACAAATAATGGCAAATCATGTAGAAAAACATTTGGGCAATTCTGATACAGAAGATTCTAGAACAAATAAGAAGTGCTTGTGTTTTGATGTTTGTGCATTATGCTTAAGTTCAACCATGGAGTCTTCTAGGTTATACATGTGGCGAAATCTGGTGGAATCTAGATGATATCCAATGGCCAGTAGTGCTCACATGTTCCATCTTTGGACCATTGGATTCGCCTCATCCAACGACCATCTTTCAAAGTTAAAGTTACCCACACACAATATAAAAAATATAAAAAATATAATATATAGGGGTATAGATATAGATATGTGATGCAAAAGCCGCCCATCATCTCCAATTAGAATAGTGTGTCCATACACGGATGCGACGTGGCCAAATGATGTCTGCCATCGGTATCCCAAATTCAAATCAGTCTGACCTTGTTCAATGTGTATACATTACAACATGCTTGTTTCCAAACCACACCGTGCAGATCTCCGTTATATTCATGCATGCATGGGTTTCAAACATCAGGATCTCTTATTCAAATATTTGAATTCAACTTTACATTGATTGTGACCTCACCTATTCATCTATTCTTTTACACCCACACAGTAGTCTTCTCTTTATAATTGTACCACTAACTTTCTCTCGTGCATGCATGCACACACACTACCAGTCGGTATTATCCATCGCACGCATGCAATCTTTTTCTTCAGGTCGGTCTCCCATGAAGGCATACACCAACACACATCCCCCTCTCCATCATATCGGGCATTCTTTATCTCTCACGCATGCATGCGCAACGATCGATGTTCCTCTATGTATGTGTGTATATAGCTAGGTCTTTCATAGTTTTCCACACAAACCGATCAATCGATATATCCAGTGAGGTCTCACCCTCTTTCCCACGTCCACATCGATCAATCTATACCTCTCTATATAGGATTGACATATATAGCTAATACACACACATTAATTATGTATCCAACGTCCCCCTCTCATCATCCATGCCTTCCGCTTCATCTCTCGGACGCGTGCACAATGGCGAAGACAGGGCGCAGTAAGGGCCCTGCCCCTCCCCCCTAACATCACTATATATCAAGGCTAATATGAATGTGATCATTAGACAATTGCTGCTAAAAATGGTTTAAGTTCATGAATTGACCCTCCTCGTAAAGGATTAGCAATGCTTGGCCCCCTAGCTCATTTATTTTTCATGGCTCCGCCACTGCGCATTAGTGCATGTGTTCTCCCTCTCTCTCTAAATATCGATCTCGCACTTGTGCATTCCTTCATAGTCTCCCTCCACTCGGCCCCTCACACCATCTTCTAGCCCCCACCGGATTTTGCCACATGTACAATCTAGCAGACTCCATGGTTGAACTAAAGCATAATGCACAAACCTCAAAACAACAGTGGTTCTCTTTTGTTCTAGAATCTTTCGTGTCATAACTGCCCAAACTTTTTTCTAGTTGAATTTCCATTATTTGTTTTTACTTTATGCTTTACAACGCACAATTCCATGAATCATAAAATAGATTAAGGGCTTCTTTGATTCAAAGGATTCTCAAAGAAATTTTGGAGGATTCTAATCATTAGGAATTTTTCCTATCTTGGTTGTTTGATTCGTAGGATTGTAAACCATAGGAATTTTTCCATATGATTCATTTGCACTAGATTTCATAGGAAACATCCCATCCACTCAAACCTCTTTGAAAGAATACTGCATTTTTTCTATGCACAACCAAACACTCGTACAATCCTGTAGGATTCAAGATGACATTCCACTATAATACCATGTTTTTCCTATTCCCGCGTTCTTAGCTTTTTTATAAAAACTAATTGATTTTGAATGAGATGAACTATAAGAATTAAGAAAAGGGATACGTCAGGCATATATGACTTAGAGCTTACATGCTATAGTGTGGTATTTATTCATAATTTGGTTGCAAAATCTGATGCGTGCAATGCACGTGTACCTTACTAGTACTTTGAGTATGTGCAAAACGCGTAAATTAGAATACCAATGGCACGCTACACAGTGTCTCTCTTACAGTTCATGAAGCCACATGGCACATGTGTAGGCGTTGTCGCGACCTCCTTGCGTGGATTGATCACAGTGACGTGCTGCTGGTTCCAGAAGAATGTACTCGTCCTCCCTGATCCATACTGGCGGTACATGCACGAAGCGAAGATGTGCACGCACGCCATGCACGCACTCATTCCTCGCACGCACACGCGGGTACACGGGAGGACGCAATTTTGTACCAAGATCCACCCCATGTGATAATTTGACGCATGTAAAGTAGTTCACTTCATTGATGGTCAATTAATATAGCGCATGAAAATTGAGTGGACGTGAGGGCGGAAGAAAGACATTATTACTCCACAGCGCGCATGCGAGTAGTTAAATCATGGGTTGCTAGTAGTACTTCCATTGGTCTCCTTCGTATTTTGTGCCAATTTTTGACAGTAACATAATATTTACGCATTTGAGCAGTGTAGTAGTACTTAAATTTATGTTCCGCTAAACTCATCAGGAGCCGTTTCGGGCCTCGAAACCAAAACCATCAATTAATCTTTACCTTGTTCCCATCACATTCGAATGCCTGCTCACACCTACTAGTAGTATGTACCAAACCTGAACGTGTTCCCACTATGCAAGTATTAGTACTAATGCTAGTACTTAGGTTATAAAAAGGGGAACTACCAAACCGAAAATCACTCTACCTTTCCTCCTCATAAGTGCTTCTTCGTCCGTCGTTGCCATGGCCGGTGAGCAGAGCTCTAGGTCGAGAACTACTCATAACAAGGGAGCGGCAACCAAGGCTGCAGAAAAAAAGAGAGGGCTCGCCGCCACACAGAGACCTCAAAAGATCTCTCACGGGTAGGCGATGGCTCCTAGGAGTGCCCTAGCTGCGGAGGCGAATATGCCGAGCCGGCGGAGCTGGAGTCGTTATCCCTCGACGGCATGCCCGATCAACTCGATAAGCAGAAGGAGTTCATCCAAGGCTTGATGGAGTTGCTGAAGGAGAGCCTCGACGACATGCCCACTGAGCTCAATCAGCAAGGGGAGTTGACCGCCGGCTTGGTGATGCTGCTGAAGAAGAGCATTGCCTCAGAGAAGAAGGCGACCAGCGAAATCCTGCGACTTCGGGAGGACCATGCGAAGCTCTGCCACGAGATCGACCTGTTGAAGGAGAAGAATGCTAGCTAGAAGAAGCTGCATGAGAATAGTAGTTCCTCGATGAAGATGCTGCAGGCCCTCGCCATGGAACAGAAGGAAGAGTTGGTGAAGCTCCGCATCGAGCACCTGGTTGCTGTCAAGGTAAGTAATATGGCCGTGGAACAGATGATGAAGGCTCGCGTTGAGAAATTCCGCGTCATGGACACAATGATGAAGATGGCGGAGGAGACGCGCAAGGAGATGGAGGTCGTGGAGGCGATGAAGAAGCAGTTACGACTCCGCGGCGAATTAGATCATTTGGGGTGATAATCTTCCTTCTTCTTTTGCCCCGTGTTTCATCTTTTGCTTCGGGTGTTTCGCCGCACGTGTCACGTTCTCTGCGAGGCATGAATAGAACAATGTTTTTTTGAGGGAATGAATAGAACAATGCTAACAATGAGATGACTAGCAAATTAGATCATTTTTTATCGCCATATGGCACTGGGCTGCCGTGTTTCGTGCTCCTCCGTCGCAGTACTACTCCAGTGGAAAACTTGAGTATACCGCACGGTTCTTTGCTCCTCCTCGATCAGGTCGTCGGCGCATTTATACGAGCAGTCAAATCACAAGGCCCTGCCTTCCAGCAGTAATGAGCCGTCAAATCACAAAGGCCCTCGCCTCTCGTAAAACCGACCAAGCTAGACTTCCCCGCCCTCTAGCCTTTTAAAAAATGTATACTTTTGTACAGCAGTAGTATCGATGGATTGCGCCATGGAGCAAAACTTGAAATTAAAAAAAAGGTGGTACATATAGAGAGCGCTCATCGCCAAATTATGCATATAGTACTATTAAAAAGGCTAGTCACAATAATGGTGTCTAGCACAACCCACCCCTCAAATAAAACTAAGAGGGTGCTTGGATACGTTTTAGTCCCATGACTAAAAGTAGTGGGACTAAAACATGCTAGCCTCACCCATGCTTGGATCCAAATACTAAAAAGGCTAAAATCAAGTTAATGAGCATTTATTATCCTCCAAACCCTCCAATCCAGAACTCACCTGTGTTAAAGGAGAGGAGTTAAATGAGTAGAGAGAGGACTAATCCACATTTTAGTAGGGGTACCCATGACTAAAAATTTTTAGTCTCAAGACTAGTTTTAGCCCCTCTTTAGTCAGGGGTTCTTGGAACTTTAGCCTCTTAAAGAGACTATTTTTAGTCAGACTAAAATAAGTCCCTTGGATCCAAGCACCCTCTAAGCATCCTGGAATTCTTTGACAAAACTAAGCACCCTGAAATTCTTTGACAACTAAACTGCTGGCTATATGATGTTGGCCATATATATTGTACATATATAATGTGAAGAAACGAGTGGCAGTACTATACCAACTAAAAGATGAAATGTAAGAAATACTAGTATGTACGTACTGAAGAGTTAAAGTAACGAGAAGAAACATAACATAGTTCTGCTGGGGGCTCAGCACAACACACCCCTCAAATTAAATTAAGCACACCTGAAATTAAACTTTGCAACTATTCCGGTAGACACTGCATTAGAACCACCATGAGCAACGACACTGCCACCTTACTCGGAGTCCTCGTATACGTCCTCGACTTCGTCCTTGTCCCTGTTCCTCTTGGCCGATACTTCTTTGCTTGAACCGCACACTTGGCTGTTGCTCTTCATCCAACCCTTGTAGATATTGAAGCAAAGGTAGCCATCCATTGCAGCGTAGCGGATGTGGTCTATATCTAGTAAATTCCGTTGCCATGCATGACGATGAAACATGTAATGAGGTTTCTCCAGTTTACCGTACGAAGGATGAACCATGGCTCCTGCCAGGGTCAGCATTGAAGGCTAACGAGAGGACACCGGCCGATTCTTCTGAGGTCGAAGGTGTTGCCTACAACGAGGCCTATCCGATGCAGGACTTCTTTATCGTTACCAAAGTCTACAGTAACGAATTTGACTAGGTTGCTCTCGAGGAAGTCCTTAATATCCTGGCACTCAATGTCGTCATGGCTTATGTGGTAGACCAAGCATAAGTCATGCACGCAAACCTGGATCACGGCGGGCTTCTTCCTCTCTTCGTCCTTTAGATCCTTCTCTCGTCCCAGGACTATGGTGTACTCAACATCTAGCCCAGCGACCCACTCATCATCTGAGTCTTTGAACATGCGTCTGAAGCGAGAAAGGCATCCTTTCATCATCGCGGAAGAACGGGTGTAGATGATGTCGAACTCATCGCCGGTGATGGTTCTAACCTTGTACTCACGGCCAATCGTGGAGATTTGGGACGCCATGGATTTGGGAGGAGGGTTCGGATTAGTGGAACTGCCGTAATGTGAATGGATGGGACGACTAGGAGTGAACCGCCGTAGTATTGAAGGATGTTTGGGGACGAGTAGGAGAGAACTGCCAGCATGCGAACGGTAGGGTAGTGGCTTTCCATTCGCCCATGATACGGGCTTTCGAGAGCCCTTGGATCTGAGATCGAACGGTTGCATGGCGTGATTCTAGACCTATGGGTGAATATCCTATCCTGGAGGGTTATTCTGCAAATTTTCAGCAACTTACCATGCGACCGTTTGTTCTCAGATCCAAGGGCTGCCAGCAGCCCGTATCATGGTCGCGCCTACCATGACCGTCGCGTCGCTCGCGCGGTCGCGCCCTTGGAGATTTAACACGGTGCATTAGGCTATCTGATGTTGGCATGTCATGCATAGTCATCACTTAGTCACTCATACTACAACAAGGTTGGCTATAAGTGTATTTTTTACTCCTCTCTATCTCTTTGTTCGTACTCATGGAAGAAACGGTGCTAAGCACGTGTATTTATTGCATTTGCCAAGGAGTGACCTCTTCCAATGAAATGGTGTTGCTAAGTTTGCTTCGTATAATTAGCTATAGACTCAAAATTGTCTTTTCACCTAGGTACACGCGCTTAGCACCGTTTCTTCCTTGGGTCACCAAACTAGTCTCTCTCTTCTTGATTAACTTGCCACATCAGACTTTATGCTTATGTGGCAAGCTTAAGCACCTGTAGGAGCAAGTAAAAGTAAGTACAATAGTGCGCTTTACATGGCATTTTTGCATATGTGGAGGAAAGAGAGGCAAGGAAAAAGTGGAGAAGTGGGCTCTCATGCAAGAGCCAGCCTCTACTACATGGTGGAGCATTGGGAGAGGCACCTTTATGGAGTTGGTCAGGAATCTGGGAGACTCACACCGGTAGTAGCGCCGCAGTTAAAATGATAATGGCAAGTAAAATCATGGGGCCCTACTTGTCTAGCAGTAACTCGATGTTAAATCACACAGCCCTATGTTTGCAGCAGCCTACTCCCTCGTCTTCTCGCGTCTCTGTCAAACCGACTAGGCGGAACTGCCCTGCCACCTACCACGCAGGAAAAGCCCCGCCCTCGACTTTTAAATAGTATACAGTATACTAATTTTGTATCCATGGATTGCGCCCACGCCATGGAGCAAAGCGTCTAGAAAACAGAGAAGAGACGGTGGTCTTGCAATAGAGAAGAGGGAGAGGCGAGACGGTGGTTTTGGAATGGAGATGATGGAGAGGAGAGGAGATGGTTTTGCAATGGAGAAGAGGGAGAGGAGCGTGCGACAACGATTTAGGATTGGACGAGAGGGCCGGCACGCGCTGACTGGATCAAAATCAAAATCAATTTGGTGACATGCATTCACATTTTGCTTGTCAAATACAGTACGTGGTCAAACTTTGACCCAAAATACGCGAAACAACAAAAAAATACTTCCAAGACCAGCGCCGCTCTTCCGCTCTTCTCCTCTTAAACCACCGCCGCTCCTCTCCTATTCCAATCCAAATGCAGCGCCGCTCCTCTCCTCTTCCATTTCAAAACCACCGCCCCTCCTCTCCTGTTCCAGTCCAAAACCAGCATTGCTCCTCTGTAGCGACCCGACCCGAATGGATCAAGTCTACTGTGCTCCGGTGTCATCCCTGGATCAGTAATGCTGACACCACACAGTACTTCGAAGGATTTATAGTAGAGTGGCAATCACACACTTATTACATTGGTGTCTCAAAAGAGAACTTATTACAATAATATGGCTTAAGGCCATATAATATCGATAACAGCGGAAGACTTGGAAGATAACTGGGTCCATGAACTCCAACGGCATCACTGAGTATAGAACCACGACCTAAAAGCACCTTAATCGTTGTCTGGAAAGTCTGCAACATTAACGTTGCAGCCCGAAACGGGTCAGCACATGGAATATGCTGGCAAAGTAACACATAGAGAGTAATGGAATGCAACATCTATACTATATGCATATTTGGCTGGTGGAAAGCTCTATGGTTACTGTTTTGCGTAAAGCCAATTTTCCCTACTGCAAAGGAATAAATTTATTTAACTATCATGGTGGTTGTTCAACATTGAGAATGGTTGACAACATTCTCAATCCCAATTAAAAGTAGTCATCAATAACCCAACAATATTAATTTAGAAGTAACATGTTGAGATTCACATGATATTCAAGTACTAGATACTCAAGATGTCCATAACCGGGGACACGGCTAATCATGATTAGTTTCTTACACTCTGCAGAGGTTTGCGCACTTTTCCCCACAAGACTCGATCGCCTCCGTTGGGCTTCTCGCACTACCGGTGTTTGAGAAACGGATGACCGAGACACAGTCTTTCAGAAGCGCTAGCACCTTACGATGGATAGACCGGTACACCTACTTTCCCCTACATCTGCTAGTCTACCCTGTAAGAGTTCGCACGACTTAGTCAACTATGCTAGAGCCCATAATGGCTTGTGGCTGCACATGTAAGTATTTAGCATGAAAGACCTTATGATCCCTTTGAGCCTGGGTGGCGGTCCAAAATAAAACAGGCAAGTCCTGATAGACATCAGGTGCCTCAATCCACCCAGATGTGTGTTTAAGTTGTCACCTTAGATAAACCCTTAAAATTATCAATCTCACATCTGTCATGGATATCACTCACCCAATCCACGTCTACTAGCATAGCATGGCACAATAAGCAAACGTAGAAGTAACTCCCAAAGGTTTCATAATAAACAGGTAATAGGTACTACCTCATCTACTTCCCATCCCACAATTTAATTAGATCCTAATCATGCAAGGTGTGAGGATTGATCTAATGCAATAAAACTGGGTTGTAGAAAAGGTATGATCAAAGTGTTACTTGCCTTGCTGATGATCCGCGAGTCCTAGAGATTCGAAGTAACAGGCGGCGCAATCCGGGTAATCTATCACAGACAAACAACAAGCATACAATAAGTACTCATCTAATGCACAGGTAAAACTCGAACAAGGGATCGAACCAGATAGTTCAACTTAAGAACTCCGGTTGCAAAGAAAGAAAGAACCGAACAAAGAAACCGAAAACAAACGGCGGAAGAAAACAACTCGGTTCTAGCAAGTTCAAACTAGGTCAAATTTTACCGTAGCAAAAACTTGTTTAAGTTGGTTAGTCAGAACGGCGGTTTTGAAACGAAACTCCAGGCGCTTGAATCACCTGATTCCGATAAACGAGCGAGAAGATAAACTAGAACGAAGATCGGATCTGAGATCGCAATCGCGGAATAAATCCGACGAAAAGAAAAAGAAGAACGGTTAAATGAACGGACGTCCGTTAACCGAGAAGAATCCGGTGATCACGTTTGTTAGGATGAACGGTCCGGCGAACGGTCTCTAGGTAACTAAACCGGAAAAGAAAACGGAACCGATCTAGGGTTTCGAAAGAAAACCGAAACAAAGAAAACGAATCGGAAGAAAAGAAAAGAACCGGAACGGTTTAGAAGAAAAACTGAACCGAGGGGAGAAAAGAGATGCGGCGCGGGGCTACCTCCGGCGAGGGCTCCGGTGAACGGGGCTCCGGCGGCGACGGTGCTAGGCGGCGGCAGCGCTAGCAAGGGGCGGCGGCGCGGGCAATAGGGCGGTGACGGCGCGGGGTGCAAGGGCGTGGGGTGGGGCCCGGCTTGGGGAGGCTTGGGGCTTGATGTGGGTTTAGAGAGGGGGTGTTGGTATTTATATAGGTGAGGGGAGAGGGATTGCTTGGGGGAGGGGGCAAGAAAAAGAGAAAGAGAGGGAAGAAAGAGGAGAGGAGATGGAGTCCAAGTAGGACTCCTACTAGGGGCGGCTTCCTGCGCGCTGGCGCGCGGCGCGGCGATGGCCTGGCCTGGCCGGCCGGCTGCTGGGCCTTGGCCCAGGTGCGCGATTTTTTTTTAAATCGGTTACGCGCGCAGAAAAACACAGAAAAGAAAAATATAAACGAACTCCAAACTTCCCAAAGTAAATTTTCCCCGACTCCTAAAAATGAGTCGAACAAAATGAACTTTTCTCGGGACCTAGAATGCAACTTTTGAATACACGCATTTTTCCCTATCCAAATAAAAGGCAAATAAGCTCCGACAAATCCAATGATCCTCTTTTCAAAATTTGAGACAACTCAAATATGAAAATGATGAAATCTCCAACTCTCTCCGAGGGTCCTTGAGTTGCGTGAAATTTCTAGGATCGACAAAAATGCAAGAAAATATGATATGCATGCATGATGATCTAGTGTATAACATTCCAAATTGAAAATTTGGGATGTTACAAACCTACCCCCCTTAAGATGAATCTCGGCCTCGAGATTCGGGATGGCTATAAAATAGGTGAGGGTGGTCCTTGAGCAAATCTTCTTCTCTCTCCCAGGTGGCTTCATCCTCTGAGTGGTGGTTCCACTGAACTTTGCAAAACTTGATAACCCTGCTGCGGGTAACTTTGCTGGCAAACTCGAGAATCTTGACTGGTTTTTCTTCATACGTTAAGTCGTCCTTCAACTGAATTGCTTCAAGCGGCACTGTATCTCTTAAGCGTACCTCCGCCATCTCGGCATGACATTTCTTCAGCTGAGAAACATGGAATACATCATGAACTCCTGACAGTCCCTCTGGTAATTCCAACTTATATGCGACTTCTCCCATACGTTGCAAGATCTTATATGGTCCAACGAAACACGGTGCTAACTTTCCCTTCATTCCAAAGCGCTTAACTCCTCGAAGTGGGGATACTCGGAGATACACCCTGTCTCCGGTTTCGTAAACTGTCTCCTTGCGTTTAGAATCTGCGTAGCTCTTCTGCCTGGACTGGGCTACCTTGAGCCTATCGCGAATCAACTTAACTTTCCGTTCAGACTCCTTAATCAAATCCGGTCCAAACAATTGACGGTCTCCAACTTCGTCCCATGACAATGGTGTCCTGCACCTCCTTCCGTATAAAGCTTCGAAAGGTGCCATCTTCAAACTGGTTTGGTAACTGTTGTTATAAGAAAACTCCGCATATGGCAAGTTATCGTCCCAACTGGATCCATAATCTAGTGCACAATCTCTCAGCATATCTTCCAAAATCTGATTGACTCTCTCAGTCTATCCATCTGTCTGTGGATGAAAAGCGGTGCTGAACTCTAGCCTGGTTCCCAAAGTTTCATGCAACTGATTCCAAAACTTTGAGGTAAATTGGGTTCCTCTGTCTGATACAATACTCCTCGAAACTCCATGCAAACAAATGACCTAGTCATGTATATCTTTGCCAACTTAGCACTGGTGTAAGTGGTCTTTACTAGAATGAAATGTGCTACCTTCGTCAACTGATCAACTACTACCCATATCGAGTCATATCCTGCCTTCGTCCTGGGTAGTCCTGTGATAAAATCCATGCCTATCTTATCCCACTTCCATTCGGGTATCGGCAATGGTTGCAACAATCCGGCTGGCTTCTGATGTTCTGCCTTTACTCTATGACATACGTCACAAACTGCTACATATGCTACAATATCCTTCTTCATTCCGGTCCACCAGAATGTCTCCTTCAAATCCAAATACATCTTGGTATTTCCTGGGTGAATCGAATATGGTGAATCATGTGCCTCTTGTCGAATCAACTTCCTGATCTCCGGGTCATTTGGCACATAAACACGGTCCTCAAACCATAGGGTATCGTGCTCATTCTCACGAAATCCCTTTGCTTTTCCTTTGCTTAGTTTCTCCTTTATAGAAGCAATCTCCTTGCCAGACTTCTGAGCTTCTCTGATTTTATCCATCAATGTGGACTGAATCTCCAATGCTGCCACATAGCCTTTCGGAACTATCTCTAAACTTAGTTCACGAAGGTTTTCTGCTAACTCCTTGGGTATTTCTCCCGTCATCAACGTATTTACGTGGCTCTTGCGGCTCAATGCGTCAGCTACTACATTAGCTTTACCTGGATGGTAATGCAATCTCATATCATAATCCTTGATGAGCTCCAACCATCTCCTTTGTCTGAGATTCAACTCCTTCTGGGTGAAAATGTACTTCAAACTCTTGTGATCCGTGTACACCTCGCAATGATTTCCAATGAGGAAATGTCTCCATGTCTTCAATGCATGCACTACGGCTGCTAACTCCAAATCGTGGGTGGCATAATTTAACTCATGAGGTTTCAGTTGTCGTGAAGCATACGAAACAACTCTCCCTTCCTGCATAAGCACTGCTCCAAGTCCTTGACGTGAAGCGTCGCAATACACCTCATAATCCTTGGTCTGATCTGGCAAAATCAATACTGGTGAGGTAACCAAACGTTTCTTCAACTCCTGAAAACTAGCCTCACACTCCTCAGTCCATTTGAACTTAATATCCTTCTTCAACAACTCCGTCATATGCTTTGCAATCTTTGAAAAGTTCTCAATGAATCTCCGGTAGTATCCTACGAGTCCAAGAAAACTTCAGATCTCTCCAACCGTCGTTGGTGCTTCCCATTCGGTTACGGTCTCAACCTTTGTGGGGTCTACTGCTATCCCTTCTCCGGATATAACGTGTCCGAGGAATCCTACTTCCTTCAACCAAAACTCACATTTGCTAAATTTGGCATATAACTGATGTTCCCTTAGTTTCTCCAAAACCAAACGCAAATGTGCCTTATGCTCTTCTTAATTCTTCGAATAAACCAGGATATGATCAATGAACACTACGACGAACTTATCCAAAAACTCCATAAACACTTTGTTCATCAGGTTCATAAAATAGGCAGGCGCGTTAGTCAATCCAAATGACATAACGGTATACTCATACAATCCATATCTTGTGGTGAATGCTGTCTTGGGAATATCATGTTCTCGAATCTTCAATTGATGGTATCCCGATCGCAAATCGATCTTGGAAAACACTTTAGCTCCTTGCAAACGATCAAACAGATCATTTATCATTGGCAGTGGGTACTTGTTCTTGATGGTTACTTCATTCAATCCACGGTAATCAACAACCATCCGTAATGATCCATCCTTCTTCTCCACTAGAAGTAAGGGTGATCCCCAAGGCGAAGAACTTGGGCGTATGTAACCTTTCTCCAATAACTCCTTAATCTGATTCTTAATTTCCACCAAATCTTTTGCTGGCATCCTATACGGTCTCTTTGATATTGGGCCTGTACCTGGCAATAACTCAATCAAAAACTCAATGTCTCTATCCGGTGGCATGCCTGGCAACTCTTCAGGAAATACATCAGGAAAATCCTTTACCACTGGTACTTCCTCCTGCACAACTCCTGTTGGCAATTTACTTGTGTCCTATTTGGCACATGCCGGGATACATACTTGATCCTTCTTCCTTCTGGTGTGGTAAGCAAAATTGTCTTACTAGCACACTCAATATTCCCTTCATACTTTGATAACCAATCCATGCCTAATATCACATCCAATCCTTGAGATTCCAATACTATTAGGTCTGAGGGAAATACATAGTTACCAATCCTTAATGGTAAATCCAGGGTCACGTCTCAGAAGCATTTGATGGTTTAGAAAAGATGAGATATAAGAATAGAGGGGGTCTAAAGAGAAAATACTACCCCAATGCACATGAGCAAATGCACACAAAATCACTTCATTCAATTCAAACAAGGGCTTACAATCGATCTAGAACTATCGCAAAAGTTCTCGAACTATAGTGTTTACATGGGGGTAATACTACTAATATTTGGTGGTCATCTAGAAATTTGAACCGGTGGAAGACTCCATGATGTCCGCTCCAGCTTCGTCTTCAAAGTCGGGTTCACTTGGATCCGAATCGGTGTCATCGATGATGATGTAGTTGTCCGGACATGCGACGTACATCTCTTCCTTCCTGGATGCTAACTCCCTCTTGAGTTCTTCAATCTCTTGCTTAAGATCGCCATTGTGTCTTGCTAGGGCTACGATCTCGTCCATGTAGTCCTTGCGTGTAGCCTTCAGTTCTCCTTCTAGCTCGATGATCCTTTCCTTCTCATTCTTCAACTCTATCGTATCATTGCACATCTGGTTCTCATGGCGTCGAATGTGCTGGTTTAACTCCTGGATGAATGCTGCAATGGATCTATCCTTCTTAGTGCTGACTAATTCCCATTGTTCATCTTGGCGTCCGCAAATCTGGTAGATAGTGTCCTTGAGGTCTTCTTGATAAACTTCTCCAATGCGTCCTATGGTGATATGGGCTACCATGCTCCTTCCTAGACTCCAGGTTGGTGCATTGAAAACACTATCTATGGGCTTCGTGATTGGCGCGAATGTCCTTCCCGGAACATGAGCTTGAATCTTCCAGCGCTCCTCTTCAGGCAGAGTGGCGTTGAAGGTTCCCGTGAAACTTGGTAATCCAATATTCAGGTACTTGGTGACTTCCTTCAAGTGAAATCCGAAAGGTGTGCCTTCATCCGGTTGAGCGTACTTAATCTTCGCGTGCTTCATCCTAAAGGGTAGAAAAATGAGGAGTTAGAAAATGAGGAGAGAATAGTGATCTATGGCTTTAACTTAGTGGTCGTGTCCTATAGTCAGTGTGTGCTCTGATACCATCTCTGTAGCGACCCGACCCGAATGGATCAAGTCTACTGTGCTCCGGTGTCATCCCTGGATCAGTAATGCTGACACCACACAGTACTTCGAAGGATTTATAGCAGAGTGGCAATCACACACTTATTACATCGGTGTCTCAAAAGAGAACTTATTACAATAATATGGCTTAAGGCCATCTAATATCGATAACAGTGGAAGACTTGGAAGATAACTGGGTCCATCAACTCCAACGGCATCACTGAGTATAGAACCACGACCTAAAAGCACCTTAATCGTCGTCTAAAAAGTCTGCAACATTAACGTTGCAGCCCGAAACGGGTCAGCACATGGAATATGCTGGCAAAGTAACACATAGAGAGTAATGGAATGCAACATCTATACTATATGCATATTTGGCTGGTGGAAAGCTCTATGGTTACTGTTTTGCGTAAAGCCAATTTTTCCCTACTGCAAAGGAATAAATTTATTTAACTATCTCGGTGGTTGTTAAACATTGAGAATGGTTGACAGCATTCTCAATCCCAATTAAAAGTAGTCATCAATAACCCAACAATATTAATTTAGAAGTAACATGTTGAGATTCACATGATATTCAAGTACTAGATACTCAAGATGTCCATAACCGGGGACACGGCTAATCATGATTAGTTTATTACACTCTGCAGAGGTTTGCGCACTTTTCCCCACAAGACTCGATCGCCTCCGTTGGGCTTCTCGCACTACTGGTGTTTGAGAAATGGATGACCGAGACACAGTCTTTCAGAAGCGCTAGCACCTTACGATGGATAGACCGGTACACCTACTTTCCCCTACATCTGCTAGTCTACCCTGTAAGAGTTCGCACGACTTAGTCAACTATGCCAGAGCCCATAATGGCTTGTGGCTGCACACGTAAGTATTTAGCATGAAAGATCTTATGATCCCTTTGAGCCTAGGTGGCGGTCCAAAATAAAACAGGCAAGTCCTGATAGACATCAGGTGCCTCAATCCACCCAGATGTGTGTTTAAGTTGCCACCTTAGATAAACCCTTAAAATTATCAATCTCACATCTGTCATGGATATCACTCACCCAATCCACGTCTACTAGCATAGCATGGCACAATAAGCAAACGTAGAAGTAACTCCCAAAGGTTTCATAATAAATAGGTAATAGGTACTACCTCATCTACTTCCCATCCCACAATTTAATTAGATCCTAATCATGCAAGGTGTGAGGATTGATCTAATGCAATAAAACTGGGTTGTAGAAAAGGTATGATCAAAGTGTTACTTGCCTTGCTGATGATCCGCGAGTCATAGAGATTCGAAGTAACAGGCGGTGCAATCCGGGTAATCTATCGCAGACAAACAACAAGCATACAATAAGTACTCATCTAATGCACAGGTAAAACTCGAACAAGGGATCGAACCAGATAGTTCAACTTAAGAACTCCGGTTGCAAAGAAAGAAAGAACCGAACAAAGAAACCGAAAACAAACGGCGGAAGAAAACAACTTGGTTCTAGCAAGTTGAAACTAGGTCAAATTTTACCATAGCAAAAACTTGTTTAAGTTGGTTAGTCGGAACGGCGGTTTCGAAACGAAACTCCAGGCGCTTGAATCACCTGATTCCGATAAACGAGCGAGAAGATAAACTAGAACGAAGATCGGATCTGAGATCGCGATCGCGGAATAAATCCGACGAAAAGAAAAAGAAGAACGGTTAAACGAACGGACATTCGTTAGCCGAGAAGAATCTGGTGATCACGTTCGTTAGGACGAACGGTCCGGCAAATGGTCTCTAGGTAACTAAACCGGAAAAGAAAACGGAACCGATCTAGGGTTTCAAAAGAAAACCGAAACAAAGAAAACGAATCGGAAGAAAAGAAAAGAACCGGAACGGTTTAGAAGAAAAACCGAACCGAGGGGAGAAAAGAGACGCGGCGCGGGGCTACCTCCGGCGTGGGCTCCGGCGAACGGGGCTCCGGCATCGACAGTGCTAGGCGGCGGCGCTAGCAAGGGGCGACGGCGGCGCGGGTAATAGGGCGGCGGCGGCGCGGGGTGCAAGGGCGCGGGGTGGGGCTCGGCTTGGGGAGGCTTGGGGCTTGATGTGGGTTTAGAGGGGGGTGTTGGTATTTATATAGGTGAGGGGAGAGGGATTACTTGGGGGAGGGGGCAAGAAAAAGAGAAAGAGAGGAAAGAAAGAGGAGAGGAGATGGAGTCCAAGTAGGACTCCTACTTGGGGCGGCGGCGGCGGCTTCCTGCGCGCTGGCGCGCGGCGCGGCGATGGCCTGGCCTGGCCGGCCGGCTGCTGGGCCTTGGCCCAGGCACGCGATTTTTTTTTTAAATCGGTTACACGCGCAGAAAAATACAGAAAAGAAAAATCTAAACGAACTCCAAACTTCCCAAAGTAAATTTTCCCCGACTCATAAAAATGAGTCGAACAAAATGAACTTTTCTCGGGACCTAGAATGCAACTTTTGAAAACACGCATTTTTCCCTATCCAAATAAAAGGCAAATAAACTCCGACAAATCCAATGATCCTCTTTTCAAAATTTGAGACAACTCAAATATGAAAATGATGAAATCTCCAACTCTCTCCGACGGTCCTTGAGTTGCGTGAAATTTCTAGGATCGACAAAAATGCAAGAAATTATGATATGCATGATGATCTAGTGTATAACATTCCAAATTGAAAATTTGGGATGTTACATCCTCTCCCGTTCTAATCCAAAACCAGCGCTGCTCCTCTCCTCTTCCATTCAAAAACCACTGCCGGCGAGTGAAGGTGCTGTGGAGAAGTAGATCGATGGAGGAGTACAACCGATATGTGAGGATCGCAGACGGCGACCCTGTGAAGCTAGCTAGGATGTTGGAGATACAGTCTTGGTTTGACAACAAGGTCAAACTAGCGGCGAAGGCGACATCCATGGCCAAATATCTGCAATAGAGCGAAAAGACGGCGATACTCCCGGAGGGAGTCGTGCTGGAGTACATAGAGCTGCTCCTCTGGGCCATGGAGCAAACAGATTCACCGAATCCGATCGTGAGGGAGCGGTGGTGGGAGTATCGATCCTAGATGGAGCATCCACCAGGGATTGAAGGATCGAGCATCTATAGGGTGCCGTTTGTGAGGGTGTCCTGCCACAGCGAGCCAGTGGAGTCTTCGTCGACCGAATCCAACTACAAGAGGAGAAAAGCAGTTGGCCCGACGACGCTTCCCCGACATCGTCTCCCTCGTCGTTCACATCGTCTCACGGGGGGCTGTCTGCCACCGAGGAATAGGAGGGGGCTGCCCCCCCAGCCCAATAGTCAGGCAGGTTGTGAATTGTCAGGAGGAGCTTAGGGTTGTCAGTATTTGCAGGTGTTTTGTGTTGTGTATTTTGAGAGTACTTTCAGATATGAATGTCTTTTGAATTTCAGATTTGCAGTATTGAGCATATGAAGTATTGTATGAATTCTAGATATCTATTTTTAGCACTTAAAAAATGTAGTTTCATAGGAGTATAAAAGTGCAGACAATGTGATTCTCAGAGAAGAAACTACAAGTTTCAGTTTCAGGTAAGAAACTGCAACTTTCAGAGGCGGAGCATTTATATTAACACGGTCTTTTCAAACAGGGAACATCATGTTGGAAGTTTTATTCATGGTCAAAAATGGAACTACCAGCCAGTTAACATCATGCTGATAAACATTCATGCATAGCACATCTTCATATGATGCACAGTCAAAATGCCCACACAATGTCGAGTGTGCGAAACATAGAGAAAACGAGGGACGAAGTTTTGGCAAGTGTTGGAAGTGGTTTTGGGCTGCCCCGTCTAGGCTTTCATTTTTAACATGCGCAGCCCACGTCCTCGGATGGGAGGTCCATAGGCCTATTTGTATTTTCTTAGGGCCGTCATGTATCGACCGGCCTATGGACCTCCCATCCGAGGTTTTATTTTTGGTAGCCCAATTTATGTATTTTTTTGAAGAAAACGCAGAGGTCTGTTCTATTTTTCTATATAAGAATAGGAACGACAGGTCCAACTTATGTTTCCCTTCTAACTATATTGTATATATTTAAATTATTTTATATGTTGACTGTTTAGTTCACATAATTGGCAAATAGATGACCGCTCTCGCGATCCCCATCGCCCCCGCCACCACATCCACCCTCGCCGCCGCCCCCGCCACTACCTCCACCCTTGCCGCCGCCATAGATCTCGCCGCCACCCCCCGCCTCCTGACTCCAGGCGCGCCTGCCCCCCTCAGCAAGTCCGCTCGCGCGCCCCATGGAGTCGCCGGCCATATCCACGGGGGAATGGCTGGAAGACAGACAGATGTACAAGATGCATCTCCCACATGTCTACAAAGCCTTCCCGTGGATGCTCCAGCCGCTCGACTCCGTCGCGCCGGCGGTGCTGCGGGAGACTCGAGGGAGGAGATGGAGGGAGCGGACGATGCGGATCCACAACGACGCTCTCTCCTGGACCCAGTGCATGCGCGAATGGAGGGAAGCAGAGGAGGAAGCTGCGAGGGAGGAAGCCAAGGAGGGACCGAATCCATTCTCTCACTTGCGCAAGTATGCTCGGATGTGCAAGGATCATGTGCATTGGGAGCTGTTGAATCTAGCCCTGCGGATCTACTTCGAAGGAGATTTATCGGAGAAGCACAGGATGCCCCACCCCAGTGAGCCGCCGATTGCGTTCGTTCGATGGGCGAAAGGAGAAGTGAATTCAGGAGATCCACGCCGTGCTGCGAGATGGGAATGCTTGACTGGACTCCTGCCCACCAGCACGCCACCGGAGCCGGAGCAGGTGGATCCCCTACCTTACCTCTCCCCCAAACCTGCAGAAGATTGAAATTAGGCTTGCAATCTGCTTCAATTGAGTTGTCTGGTGGTTATTTCTGCTTCCTAAGAGACAACATCTGGCTGGAGGATGAGAAGGAACCAAGAACTCCGATGAATTTCCCCTATCACAATGGGGGGGGGGAGCACCGGTTGGGCAGTGGTACGGCCCACCTCCGCCCCAAATGGGGGCACAATCTGGGCAGACTCCTGTAATTGCCCAAGATCAATTTGCTTGTGGTTCTGGCTCTCAGATCAGTGGGAAATCTCAAGGCAAAAATCAGCAAAAGAAGAGATAGGACATCCAAAAAACTGCTCCTGCCTTGCTTTGGGCCTTATGACATAGTCTGAGGTGATCTGCTACAACTGTGGGGAACCAGGCCATCATTTGGATAAATGTGTCAGGCCCAAGAGTTGTTTTATCTGCAAAATGGTTACCCATAAAGTTGAGAATTTCCCTGTCAGAAGGAAAACCCACAGTTCTACTAGATATGTTGGAAGTGCTGCTCCAGGATTATGTCCACCATTGACAGAATTTTCTGTGACACAGAATTATATAGTTTTCCTCCTTTCTAGTTGTAGAGCTCTGCCCAGATGTGGTAGTGGCGACACTCCTTTGCTCTGGGACTTTGGTCTTAACCAAACCCCAAAGAGCAATAGTTTTAAATTTGAAAAGTGGTGGTTGCTTAAAGAAGATTCTACTGAGCTAGTTAGGAAAATCTGGAATGAGCCTACTGGGAGCAGCTGCCCCCTAGAAAATTGGCAGATCAAAATCGGGAGATTCAGAAAAACTACCAAAGGGTGGAACTCCAATGAGGAAGCTAATCTTAGAAGATACAAAAGCCTTCTCCTCCTTGAGTTTGATTCTCTAGATATTAAGGCAGAAACCACTGACCTCTCTGAGGTTGAGACTAATAGATTAAACTTTGTCCATGGAGAGATCAAGAAAATTTGGCTTCAAGAAGAAATCAAAGCCAAACAAAGGTCTAGAGATAAGAACATTAAGGAGGGTGATAGAAATACTGCTTACTTCCATGCAGTAGCTAACCAGAGGAGGAGGAAAACCCTCATTCACTCCCTTGATGGCCCTAATGGCCCTGTTACTGAGGTAAATGATATGCTGAAGTGGCTAGTGACTTCTACAAAGACCTGTTTAAGAAAGAAAACCCTTCTGGGTTCTCTCTACAAAACAATTTTTCTCTGCTTCTGAAAAAGTCTCTCCTGCTAAAAATGAGCTGCTAGAAGCCCCTTTTTCAGAGACAGAGGTAAAGGAAGCCATTTTTAGCTCTTATCCTAATGGGGCTCCTGGTCCTGATGGGATTCCCTTCTTGTTTTACTAGCATTTTTGGGACTTGTTGAAAAATGATCTCTTAGATCTTTTCCAAGCCTTTCATAGAGGAGAGTTGGATCCAGCAACTTACTCATGGGGGGTCTGTTGGGGTCAAGTTAAATAACTATGAAAGTGATTTTTTCCTTACTGGTAAAGGCCTTAGGCAAGGTGGCCCCATCTCCCCGCTTTTGTTTAATTTAGTAGTGGACGTTCTTACTACAATGGTGAGCAAAGCTGCTGATCATAGTCTGATTGCAGGGCTCTGTCCTGAGGTCTGCCCTGGTGGCATCATCTGCCTTCAATATGCAGATGATACCATCCTTTTCTTAGACAATGACTCCACACATGCTAGCAATCTGAAAACTGTTCTAACCTGGTTTGAACAAGTCTCAGGCATGAGAATCAACTACTCTAAAAGTGAACTCATCCCTATCAACATGGATGATCAGGAGTTAGCTGACTTCCTCTCTGTTCTAGTTTGTAATAAATGTAACTTCCCATTAAGTACCTAGGTATCCCTCTCCACTATGATAAACTGAGGAGAGAGGATATCCAACCCCTTCTGGATAAAATCATTAAAAGGATTGCTGGGTAGAGGGGCGAACTTCTCTCTTACAGAGGTAGATTGATCCTCATACAAGCTTGTTTGGCTAGCATTCTAGTGTATCTCCTCTCCTTCTTTAAGTTTCCTAAATGGGCAGTGACCTCATCAATTCTCAGATGTCTCATTGCTTGTGGAATGATTTTGAGGGAAATAGGAAGCTACACCTTGCTAATTGGTCCCTAGTCTCTATGAAAAATGATTTTGGAGGCTTAGGCATACCTAACCTCCAAGAAATTAACATCTTCTTCTAGGGTCTTGGATTAAAAGATTCTATGAGGAAGACATGAAACCCTGGAAGCTTCTTATTGCCCATAAATATCTAAGAAATAAACCTAACATTTTTGTCCCTTCCTCCAACCCTAAGACCTCTAGATTTTGGAAAGGATTAAAATCTATTATGCATGCTATGAAATTTGGCTACAGATGGAACATAGGGGATGGGAGCAGAACCAGGTTCTGGGAAGATAGTTGGTTTGGCACATCCCCCCTAGCAGTTCAATTTTGGCCTATTTACTCTGTCCATAATGAGCTTAACAAAAGTGTCAATGAAGTTTGGGACGGTCAATGCCTAAAACTCTCTTTTAGAAGGAACTTTAGTGATAGTCTCATGGAACAATGGTTCCAGTTGGAGGAAAGTGCCAAAAGCATTACCTTTACTGCCAAGCCGAATGCCCTGATTTGGCACCTGGACAATAATGGAAAGTATTCCTCCAGCTCCCTCTATCATCTTTGATTGTATAGTTGCTAAACATCTCTAGGCCCACATTGAGGAATATTTCTCTAGTCAGATTGGCTCATCCTTCGAATCTATCGCCAGATTCTGGATTGCTACCAAAAAGTGCTCAGTTTTAAACACTGTTAGCTCAGCTGTCCTTTGGTGCCTCTGGAAATATAGAAATGCTATGATTTTCAGTAACACCTCCTGGATTTCCATTCCACAGGTCTTGAGGTTGATCAAGAACATGGTGAGGAACTGGGCGATTCTCTCCTCCGGATCGGACAAGGACAAGTTGATGAGCTTCGTGGAAAACCCTAACAAGATCCCTCCAGAAACCGTTGGCGATCACTTGTGGCTGAATAAGGCTCGACCTGCTCTAGGGCTGGACTCGTGGGCTCGTCTCAAGATCTCTGATGAAGATGATGGGCACCTGGCGCCGAAAAAGAGGGACATCCACCATGCTACGCCTTCCAGCCCGGTGTCTCCGCTTGCTTACTGGTCACCGCAGGCTGACACGGCCCCTCGGCTGAAGACCATGAAGGCTTTGCTAGACCCTCCTTGTGTCATTTTGAGTGCTCTATCCGCTCTGCCTTTGGCACCGCTTGGGTGATTTGTGTTATTCAGAGAACTTGTTCATCCACCCCCCTAGTTTGTAGCTCTTCTACCTTTTCTTTCAAACTACTCTTTGAGCTGCTATATCAGAATATGTTGTGGTTTCGTTCTCAGCAATGGAACCGGGGAGATGCTCCCTGTTTTTCTAAAAAATATATTTTATATGTTATTATATAAAGCTTGGTAAGACTGTAAATTTAAGGAAGAATGTAATAATATCACTTATTATTTAAATATATTTATAACAAAATGCTCAGCCCCTTTTTATTTTTTTGATAACATTGCTGGCCCAACCCAACATTATAATTAGAATCAGCCCAGCAAAATCGTGTATTTTGAGAAAGTGCAAATGGGCTGTAAATTTTTAGGAAATAAAATAAACGGGCCGCATGGACGCTACATTATTTGTTCACCCAGCCCAGCTAATGGCTGTAATTCAAAAAAAAATCAATTTCACTATAAATTCTACCGCGCAAAAAACAGACTGTAAATTCTGAAAAAATGGGTTGAATACATGCCACATTTTTGGAGGCTGAAATGTGGGCCAATAGGTCGAAGCCAATGCAAGTCGTTGTCAATTTAGTCAACAAATGATTCTGACATGTTAGACGTTGGATTTACATCCAATGACCGGCATCAATCTCTCGTCTTCTTCCTCTAGCTCTGCCGAGACCACCTCCTGCTGCTAGCAGCTCTGCTTAGCACGCTTCGCTATGAAGCGCTACTCCACCGTTGGCCAGGCCATCCCTCCACCCCTCCACACCTCCTGTTCTTCTCCACCGACTGCCGAACCACACCGCACTAGAACCAGTTAACCCTCGTAAATCTCTCTGTCTGCGACTCTACTCCCGCGTCTTCCCATCTCCGGCTCATTGATGTCCGGGGCCTCGCCGTCGTCCACCACCTTGGATGCGCTCGGTGCGGCATGGTCAACGAATGACACCATCGGAAGTAGACTGTGCGTGGAGAGGCTGACAGCTGGGTCCACGGCCGCACACAAGGAAATGCCTCCTTATTAGGCGCAAAATAATGATTCCTCCACCTGACATCTGGGACCCACCGGAAGGGCCTCTGTATTTCGCGAGATAAAGTGCCCCCCGCTGACATGTCGGACCCACCAGCTATCTTCGCACGCAAGGAAGTGCCTCCTTATTACGCACAAAAAAATGAATATTCCCCCTGCCAGCTAGAACCCAGCATAGTGGGAGGCTGACTTGTGGGCCTACCAAGTTGACGGGGATGGAGGGCTTTGTCAACTTAATCAATATGAACGATTCTAGCTCCCGTTACCGTACGATATTCATCCAACGGCCGTAGTGCTTCTTCAACCTCTGGTCTTCTTGCTCCAACCGCCCAAACCATCGCCGGTCGTGCCGTGTGCTCCTGCCTCCCGTGGCCGGCTGTGATGCCGCGGAGGCCTCACCGCCCCCTACTACTCCCACCGCTGGCTAGGCCATCCCTCTACTGACCCACACCCCCTGTTATTCTGCGGCGAAAGCAGCCTCACACCGTAGCCGAACCAGTGAACCCTCGTACTCCTCTTTGCGTGGGCATCCACTGCTCCGTCTTCCCCGGCTCCGAGTCGTCCCCTTCCTAGTCCTCGCCGTCGTCCACCGCCCTGGTGCTCTCGGTGCGGCGTGGTCAACATGGTCAACGACCGACTTCCATCGGAAGAGTACTGTACGTGGAGAGGCTGACAGCTGGGTCCACGGCAGCCGCAAGGAAGTGCCTCCTTATTACGCGAAAAATAATTATTCCTCCACTTGACAGCGGGGACCCACCGGACGGGCCACCAGTATTTTGCAAAAAAATTGTTTCCCCCTGACTGCTAGGACCCACCGGACGGGCCACCGTATTTCGCGAAAAAAATGTTCCCCCCGCTGTCAGCTCGGACCCACAGAAGTGCCTCCTTATTACGCACAAAAAATGAATACTCCCCCGGCTAGTTGGGACCCACCTTGCTGGGAGGCTGACTTGTGGGCCTACTAAGTTGACGGGGACGAAGGGCTTTGTCAACTTAGTCAATATGAACGATTCTAGCTCCAGTGACCATACGATGTCCATCCAACGGCCGTAGTGCTTCTTCAACCTCTGGTCTTCTTGCTCCAGCCGCCCAAAGCAGCGCCGGTCATGCCGCATGCTCCTGCCTCCCGTGGCCAGCTGTGCTGCCGCAGAGGCCTCACCGCCCCCTACTATTCCCACCGCTGGCCAGGCCCTGCGGCGACGGCAGCCTCGCACCACAGCCGAACCAGTGAATGCTCGTAGTCCTCTCCGCGCGGGCTTCCACTGCCGCGTCGTCCCCTTCCTAGGCCTCACCATCGTCCACCGCCGTGGCGCTCTCTGCGCAGCGTGGTCAACGTGGTCAAGGAATGACTTCCATCAGAAGAGTACTGTACGTGGAGAGGCTGACAGCTGGGTCCACGGCCACAACCTAGTTTTTTTGTGATTCGCCAAGTAAGTCGCTTTGTCGGGCCTGTTGGGCTGCAAATCTTTCAAGACGAGGAGAGCTTTCATTCGGCTGGCCGAGAAAATGGCCCATCAGTAATGAGCAATGGGTTGTACATTTTTAAAACACATCAAACCGGCAATTAGTTTCAAATATCTTTTTTTTCATTTCAAGATTTTAAATTACATTAATTTTTATGTGTGGAGAATTTGTTGGATTTTATATTGATATACATTTATTTTTAAAATCAGTTTGAATGTGAGTCGAAATTTCGGGATTAAAAACAGTTCGGACCGCACCAAAATATGCAAAATTTCGTATAATTTTTTAACCGTTGCCACAATATGGGCTGTAATGCTAACAAAAAGAATATGGGCTCCAAAAAAACCTTAAGAATTAGCAAATGGGTTGTAAGTTATTAGAAATAATGGCAGATGGGCTGTATGTTGTTTTTCACAGATTTGAGGCTTTCCTAAAAAAAGGTTGACGCACAAGCACTGACTATTGGATGTCCATCCAACGGCCGTCGTGCTTCTTCAATCTCTGCTCTTCCTGCTCCTGCCGCTCAAACAAGCACCAGCGGGACAGCCTGCTCCCTCCTCCTCGTGGCCGGCTATGCTGCCGTGCAGGCCTCACCGCCCGACCGTACTCCCATCGCTGGCCTAGCCATCCCTCTACTAACACACCTGCTGTTATTCTCCGGCAACGGCAGACGAACCAGTAAACCCTCGTATAGTCGTACTCCCCTCCGCGTGGGCATCCACTGCCGAGTCTTCCCTGCCTCCGTGTCGTCCCCTTCCTAGGCCTCGTCGTCGTCCACTGCCCTGGTGCTCTTGGCGCGGCGTGGTCAATGTGGTCAAGGAACGGCTTCCATCGGAGGTGGACTGTACGTGGAGAGGCTGACAGCTGGGTCCACGGTCGCAGGAAGGAAGTGCCTCCTTATTACGTGCAAAATAATTATTCCTCCACCTGACAGCGGACCCACCGGACGGGCCACCGTATTTTGCGAAAAAAAATGTTTTCCCCTGACTGCTGGGACCCACCAGCTACATCTTCGCACGCAAGGAAGTGTGTCCGGGCAAAAAAAACGATTCGTCCCCTGACTGCTGGGACCCACCAGCTACATCTTCGCGGGCAATGAAGTGCCTGATAGTCGGGACCCACCTGGTCGAAGCGTACGTAGCGTTGTCATTCTGGTCGCGAACGCGTATGTACATACTGGTTGATGTAGAGGCGCGCACGTGTCGTAGTAGAGGCGCGCACGTAGCATTTACACATATGTACAGCAGCCAGGGTGCAAGAAAGAAAATACGGCCACGTATGTGTACATACGGACGGGGTCTCGAACGCCTACTCGCGCATACGTATGGCCAGGGCTCGTGTACATGGCTGGGTCGGAACGGAGAAACAGCGTCGTCGTTGTGTTCATGGGGACACAACGGAAAGCGTTGTGTTCATGGGGAGGCAACAGAATGCGTCGTGTTCATCGAGAGGGCTTGGACGGAACAGACAATGGAAACGAGGCCTGGCATACCGCAGAACGGAGGAAACGACCTTGTGTTCGACCGGCCATGTTCGAAACAGGATCATGTTCATCGGGAGGGGTCTAGCGTACCGCAAAACGGAGGAAATGGACCTCCTACGGTCGAAATGGGGGTCCTGTTGATCGGGAGGGGTGTGGCGTACCGCAAAACGGAGGAAACGGACTTGTGTTGGAGCGCTACGGTCGAAGCGGGGGTCCTGTTCATCGGGAGGGGTGTGGCGTACCGCAAAACGGGACTCCACGGGATACTGTTCATCTCCACCGTCGACCTCCTCCACCCTCCACGGGCTCCTGTTCATCCAGCCTCCGCCGCACGCTACTCCACAGTCTACTGTTTAACCACCCCTCCACCGTCTACTGTTCATCCAGCCCTCCACACCACGAGGTCCTGTTCAACCACCCCTCCACGGGCACCCCTCCACCGTCTATTGTTCATCCAGCCCTCCACACCACGGGGTCCTGTTCAACCACCCCTCCACCGTCTACTGTTCATCCAGCCCTTCACACCACGGGGTCATGTTCATCCACCCCTCCACGGGCACCCCTCCATTGTGTACTGTTCATCCAGCCCTCCACCACACCACGGGGTCTTGTTCATGCAGAGGCAACGCCACCGCTCACTATTCATCCAAACCCCCCCGCAACGCTCATAGTTCATCCCATCGATCGGCTTCAGTTAGCAGCAGTAGTGAAGGAATCGCTCGATCGGTTTCAGTTAACAGCCATTGATCGATCGCTTGGGTTCAATAACGCGTAGCGTGCAGTGCAATCGCTCGTGTTCAGTTAGAGCCCAACGCCTCGCTCGGGTTCAGTTAGAGCCAACGCCTCGCACACACACGCGTACATGTACGAGAGAAACGTGCACACTTGGCCCCCGACCTCCCGCCATAACCGGGAACTCCCCAAAATTTTCCTCCCCCTCGCTTCTACCAAGGTTTTTTCCATCATGGACGGCCCAAAGAATGTCATGCAGCTGCGTCTCCGGCTCGCCCAGGACGAAAGGCCCATTTTCTATCATGATTTTTTGTCATAGAAGGAGGAGCCCACCACATCTATGATGATACCGGGTTTTGTCACAATTATCGTCAAAGAAGTGTCATATGTATGACAGAAAAAAATTTCGTTCGGCCCAAAATGTCACGGATGTGTCTTTTTTTGTAGTGAATTCGGCAAGCCCTTCCTGAATTTGGCATGCTCCGTTAAAGAAACGCCACAGCTGGTGTCGTCAGAGTTTTGAAGCGGAGGATAGTGCGGAGGTTAAGCAGTTAATGAACAAGATAAAGGCACTCGCCCAATCCGGACTATCCATAATTGAAGTAATGGCGATTTCAATAACGCGAGGCGTTCATCCACTTCAATCCAGAGGACTCCCCATGTGGCACTACAACGGGGAAGATGATGCATCACGCTGTGAATGCAATGGTCCGGACACCTTTGCCGCCTTGGCCGCCATGTTGGCTGATCTTTTTAAAGGGGAGAAAGAAGATTTTACTTGCGTTAAGTGCCGAGAGGGCTTTTCCATGTACAACCCTCCTATCTGGGTGAGCTTTCACTTCATAACCTTACTCAATCCTCTTCCCGAGTCACACCTAGTTGAACTTGATCCGACTATTCTTAACAGGAATGGAGGAAGGTTATCACAGGGATCTATAGCACTGCTCCGCAGCTGGAGGATCATATCCGAGACCTGGATCCCGAATTTGAAGAGGATCTGGATATATTCATAGAGTTCAAAAAGGTTTTTTTACCAGGCAAGCTTCGACGGCACAGAAGTCCCCATCATAGCCGATTATCTCGGCATTCTCCCCTCCTCCCACGTAAGTACCCAGGAGACGTCTCCTTCACAAGAGTTTTCTCATCGCGCCTCACCCACCACACTATCTCGTGCTCCAAAGGGGCAGCGCTCGTCTCACCACGCCGCATCCGAAACGTCCCTTAAGAAAGCGAAGCCTGCACAGGGCGGATCTTTGAAAAGAAAAGCGGATGGTGATACTACCGAGCCCCCACCTTCATAAAAAAGGTATGGTTTTGAATATGCCCTTGGCAGGTATACCAAATTTTGATGCTTCCCGCTGTGCCATATTGTTTTTAGGAAAAGCATACGCCGGACTGTGTCAGGAGGCCTCGCTAGTCATACACCACCCAATCCAACCCCGGACTCTGTTCCAAGGACTAGGGTTGATACGGGTGAGGGAGTACTGTATTAAGGGGTCCTCGGGCGTCCGGTCTGTGTGACATGGGCTGGACTAATGGGCTATGAAGATACAAGATAGAAGACTCTTTCCCGTGTCCGGATGGGACTCTCCTTGGCATGGATGGTAAGCCTGGCGTTCAGATATGAAGATTCATTTCTCTGTAACCGACTTTGTACAACCCTAGTCCCCTCCGGTGTCTATATAAACCGGAGGGTTTAGTCCGTAGAGGCAATCATAATCTGATAGGCTAGACTTCTAGGGTTTTATCCATTATGATCTCGTGGTAGATCAACTCTTGTAAACCTCATACTCATCAATATCAATCAAGCAGGATGTAGGGTATTACCTCGATCCAGAGGGCCTGAACCTGGGTAAAACTTCGTGTCACTCTCTCCTGTTACCATCAACCTTAGACGCACAGTTCGGGACCCCCTACCCGAGATCCGCTGGTTTTGACACCGACATTGGTGCTTTCATTGAGAGTTCTACTGTGTCGCCGTCAGAAAGTTCGATGGCTCCATCCATCATCTGCAATGATGCTGCCCTAGGGGAGGTTTTTCTCCCTGGCCAGATCTTCGTATTCGGCGGCTTCACATTGCGGGCCAACTCGCTTGGCCATCTGGAGCAGATCGACAGCTACGCCCCAGGTCACCAAATTAGTTTTGGAAACATGGATTATGTCGCTGATATCTGAGGAGACTTGATCTTCCAAGGATTCACGACCCCAACCTTCGCTCTGGCCTTAGAGCCGGAGCGCCTCGCCAGTACCGAAGATGGGATTTCTAAACCCGCCGGACTATTTCTGGCTACTAGGCCTAGTACAGGAGAGCCGGCGGAAGCAGTGTCATCGGCAACCATCACCAAGCCGGACTCTTCCCCAGACGCTGGCTCCGAACTCTCGGAGTCAGCATCGTGTGAGCTCGGCCAAGGAATTCCCTTCCCGCCATACTGAAGGAAATATGCCCTAGAGGCAATAATAAAGTTATTATTTATTTCCTTACATCATGATAAAAGTTTATTATTCATGCTAGAATTGTATTAACCGGAAACATAATACATGTGTGAATACATAGACAAACAGAGTGTCACTAGTATGCCTCTACTTGACTAGCTCGTTAATCAAAGATGGTTATGTTTCCTAACCATGGACAAAGAGTTGTCATTTGATTAACGGGATCACATCATTAGTTGAATGATCTGATTGACATGACCCATTTCATTAGATTAGCACCCGATTGTTTAGTATGTTGCTATTGCTTTCTTCATGACTTATACATGTTCCTATGACTATGAGATTATGCAACTCCCGTGTGCCGGAGGAACACTTTGTGTGCTACCAAACGTCACAACATAACTGGGTGATTATAAAGGCGCTCTACAGGTGTCTCCAAAGGTACATGTTGGGTTGGCGTATTTCGAGATTAGGATTTGTCACTCCGATCATCGGAGAGGTATCTCTGGGCCCTCTTGGTAATGCACATCACTTAAGCCTTGCAAGCATTGCAACTAATGAGTTAGTTGCGGGATGATGTATTACGGAACAAGTAAAGAGACTTGCCAGTAACGAGATTGAACTAGGTATTGGATACCGCCGATCGAATCTCAGGCAAGTAACATACCGATGACAAAGGGAACAACGTATGTTGTTATGCGGTCTGACCGATAAAGATCTTCGTAGAATATGTAGGAGCCAATATGAGCATCCAGGTTCCGCTATTGGTTATTGACCGGAGACGAGTCTCGGTCATGTCTACATTGTTCTCGAACCCGTAGGGTCCGCACGCTTAAGGTTTCGATGACAGTTATATTATGAGTTTATGAGTTTTGATGTACCGAAGGAGTTCGGAGTCCCGGATGTGATCACGGACATGATGAGGAGTCTCGAAATGGTCGAGACATAAAGATTGATATATTGGAAGCCTATGTTTGGATATCGGAAGTGTTCCGGGTGAAATCGGGATTTTACCGGAGTACCGGGAGGTTACCGGAACCCCCCGGGAGGTATATGGGCCTTAGTGGGCCTTAGTGGAAGAGAGGAGAGGTGGCCAGAGATGGGCTGCGCGCCTCTCCCCCCTTGGTCCGAATAGGACAAGGAGAGGGGGCCGGCCCCCCTTCCTCCTCTCTCTCCTCTTTCCCCCCTTCACGAATCCTATTCCAACTAGGAAAAGGGGGGGAGTTCTACTCTCGGAGGGAGTAGGACTCCTCCTGGCGCGCCTCCTCTTGGCCGGCCGGCCTCCCCCTTTGAGCCTTTATATACGGAGGCAGGGGCACCCCCTAGAGACACAAGTTGATCCACGTGATCATATTCTTAGCCGTGTGCAGTGCCCCCTTCCACCATAGTCCTCGATAATATTGTAGCAGTGCTTAGGCGAAGCCCTGCGACATTAGTACATCAAGATCGTCATCACGCCGTCATGCTGACGGAACTCTTCCCCGACACTTTGCTAGATCGGAGTCCGGGGATCGTGATCGAGCCGAACGTGTGCTAGAACTCGGTGGTGCCGTAGTTTTGGTGCTTGATCGGTCGAACCGTGAAGACGTACGACTACGTCAACCGCGTTGTCATAACGCTTCCGCTATCGGTCTACGAGGGTACGTAGACAACACTCTCCCCTCTCGTTGCTATGCATCACCATGATCTTGCGTGTGCGTAGGAATTTTTTTTGAAATTACTACGTTCCCCAACAGTGGCATCCGAGCCTAGGTTTTATGTGTTGATGTTATATGCACGAGTAGAACACAAGTGAGTTGTGGGCGATATAAGTCATACTGCTTACCAGCATGTCATACTTTGGTTCGGTGGTATTGTTAGATCAAGCGGCCCGGACCGACATTACGCGTACGCTTACGCGAGACCGGTTCACATAGGTGGCTTGCGGGTGACAGTTTCTCCAACTTTAGTTGAACTGAGTGTGGCTACGCCCGGTCCTTGCGAAGGTTAAAACAGCACCAACTTGACAAACTATCGTTGTGGTTTTGATGCGTAGGTAAGATTGGTTCTTGCTTAAGCCCGTAGCAGCCACGTAAAAACTTGCAACAACAAAGTAGAGGACGTCTAACTTGTTTTTGCAGGGCATGTTGTGATGTGATATGGTCAAGACATGATGCTAAATTGTTAGAGATGATCATGTTTTGTAACCAAGTTATCGGCAACTGGCAGGAGCCATATGGTTGTCGCTTTATTGTATGCAATGCAATCGCATTGTAATGCTTTACTTTATCACTAAGCGGTAGCGATAGTCGTGGAAGCATAAGATTGGCAAGACGACAACGATACTACGATGGAGATCAAGGTGTCGTGCCGGTGATGATGGCAATCACGATGGTGCTTCCGAGATGGAGATCACAAGCACAAGATGATGATGGCCATATCATATCACTTATATTGATTGCATGTGATGTTTATCTTTTATGCATCTTATCTTGCTTTGATTGACGGTAGCATTATAAGATGATCTCTCACTAAATTATCAAGAAGTGTTCTCCCTGAGTATGCACCGTTGCAAAAGTTCTTCGTGCTGAGACACCACATGATGATTGGGTGTGATAGGCTCTACGTTCAAATACAGCGGGTGCAAAACAGTTGCACATGCGGAATACTCAGGTTATACTTGACGAGCCAAGCATATACAGATATGGCCTCGGAACACGGAGACCGAAAGGTCGAGCGTGAATCATATAGTAGATATGATCAACATAGTGATGTTCACCAATGAAACTACTCCATCTCACGTGATGATCGGACATGGTTTAGTTAATTTGGATCACGTAATCACTTAGAGGATTAGAGTGATATCTATCTAAGTGGGAGTTCTTAAGTAATATGATTAATTGAACCTAAATTTATCATGAACTTAGTACCTGATAAGTATCTTGCTTATGTATGTTTGATTGTAGATAGATGGCCCGTGCTGTTGTTCCGTTGAATTTTACTGCGTTCCTTGAGAAAGCAAAGTTGAAAGATGATGGTAGAAATTACACGGACTGGGTTCGTAACTTGAGGATTATCCTCATTGCTGCATAGAAGAATTATGTCCTGGAAGCACCGCTGGGTGCTAGGCCTGCTGCTGGAGCAACACCAGATGTTATGAACGTCTGGCAGAGCAAAGCTGATGACTACTCGATAGTTCAATGTGCCATGCTTTACGGCTTAGAACCGGGACTTCAACGACGTTTTGAACGTCATGGGGCATATGAGATGTTCCAGGAGTTGAAGTTAATATTTCAAGCAAATGCCAGGATTCGGAGATATGAAGTCTCCAATAAGTTCTATAGCTGCAAGATGGAGGAGAATAGTTCTGTCAGTGAGCATATACTCAAGATGTCTCGGTATTGTAATCACTTGATTCAACTGGGAGTTAATCTTCCGGATGATAGCGTCATTGACAGAATTCTCCAATCACTTCCACCAAGATACAAGAGCTTCGTGATGAACTATAATATGCAAGGGATGAATAAGACTATTCCCGAGCTCTTCGCGATGCTGAAAGCTGCGGAGGTAGAAATCAAGAAGGAGCATCAAGTGTTGATGGTCAACAAGACCACTAGTTTCAAGAAAAAAGGCAAAGGGAAGAAGAAGGGGAACTTCAAGAAGAACAGCAAGCAAGTTGCTGCTCAAGAGAAGAAACCCAAGTCTGGACCTAAGCCTGAAACTGAGTGCTTCTACTGCAAGCAGACTGGTCGCTGGAAGCGGAACTGCCCCAAGTATTTGGCGGATAAGAAGGATGGCAAGGTGAACAAAGGTATTGTGATATACATGTTATTGATGTGTACCTTACTAATGCTCGCAGTAGCACCTAGGTATTTGATACTGGTTCTGTTGCTAATATTTGCAACTCGAAACAGGGACTACAGATTAAGCGAGGATTAGCTAAGGACGAGGTGACGATGCGCGTGGGAAATGGTTCCAAAGTCGATGTGATCATGGTCGGCATGCTACCTCTACATCTACCTTCGGGATTAATATTAGACCTAAATAATTGTTATTTGGTGCTAGCATTAAGCATGAACATTATGTCTGGATCTTGTTTGATGTGAGACGGTTATTCATTTAAATCAGAGAATAATGGTTGTTCTATTTATATGAGTAATATCTTTTATGGTCTTGCACCCTAGAAGAATGGTCTATTCTTATTGAATCTTGATAGTAGTGACACACATATTCATAATGTTGAAGCCAAAAGATGCAGAGTTGATAATGATAGTGCAACTTATTTGTGGCACTGCCGTTTAGGTCATATCAGTGTAAAGCGCATGAAGAAACTCCATACTGATGGACTTTTGGAATCACTTGGTACTTGCGAGCCGTGCCTTATGGGCAAGATTACTAAAACGCCGTTCTCCGGTACTATGGAGAGAGCAACAGATTTGTTGGAAATCATACATACAGATGTATGTGGTCCGATGAATATTGAGGCTCATGGCGGATATCGTTATTTTATTACCTTCATAGATGACTTAAGCAGATATGGGTATATCTACTTAATGAAACACAAGTCTGAAACATTTGAAAAGTTCAAAGAATTTCAGAGTGAAGTTGAAAATCATCGTAACAAGAAAATAAAGTTTCTACGATCTGATCATGGAGGAGAATATTTGAGTTACGAGTTTGGTGTACATTTGAAACAATGAGGAATAGTTTCGCAACTCACGCCACCCGGAACACCACAGCGTAATGGTGTGTCCGAACGTCGTAATCGTACTTTACTAGATATGGTACGATATATGATGTCTCTTACTGCTTTACTGCTATCGTTTTGGGGTTATGCTTTAGAGACGGCCGCATTCACGTTAAATAGGGCACCATCAAAATCCGTTGAGATGACGCCTTATGAACTATGGTTTGGCAAGAAACCAAAGTTGTCGTTTCTGAAAGTTTGGGGCTGCGATGCTTATGTGAAAAAGCTTCAACCTGATAAGCTCGAACCCAAATCGGAGAAATGTGTCTTCATAGGATATCCAAAGGAGACTATTGGATACACCTTCTATCACAGATCCGAAGGCAAGACTTTTGTTGCTAAGTTCGGAAACTTTCTGGAGAAGGAGTTTCTCTCGAAAGAAGTGAGTGGGAGGAAAGTAGAATTTGACGAGGTAACTGTACCTGCTCCCTTGTTGGAGATTAATGCATCACAGAAACCTGTTTCTGTGACACCTACACCAATAAGTGAGGAAGCTAATGATAATGATCATGAAAATTCAGAACAAGATACTACTGAACCTCGTAGATCAACCAGAGTGAGATCCGCACCAGAGTGGTACGGTAATCCTGTTCTGGAAGTCATGCTACTAGATCATGATGAACCTACAAACTATGAAGAAGCGATGGTGAGCCCAGATTCCGCAAAATGGCTTGAAGCCATGAAATATTAGATGGGATCCATGTATGAGAACAAAGTGTGGACTTTGGTTGACTTGCCCGATGATCGGCAAGCGATTGAGAATAAATGGATGTTCAAGAAGAAGACTGACGCTGACGGTAATATTACTGTCTACAAAGCTCGACTTGTCGCAAAAGGGTTTCGGCAAGTTCAAGGGATTGACTACGATGAGACCTTCTCACCCGTAACAATGCTTAAGTCTGTCCGAATCATGTTAGCAATTGCCGCATTTTATGATTATGAAATTTGGCAGATGGATGTCAAAACTTCATTCCTGAATGGGTTTCTGGAAGAAGAGTTGTATATGATGCAACCAGAAGGTTTTGTCGATCCAAAGGGAGCTAACAAAGTGTGCAAGCTCCAGCGATCCATCTATGGACTGGTGCAAGCCTCTCGGAGTTGGAATAAACGCTTTGATAGTGTGATCAAAGCATTTGGTTTTATACAGACTTTCAGAGAAGCCTGTATTTACAAGAAAGTGAGTGGGAGCTCTGTAGCATTTCTGATATTATATGTGGATGACATATTACTGATTGGAAATGATATAGAATTTCTGGATAGCATAAAGGGATACCTGAATAAGAGTTTTTCAATGAAAGACCTCGGTCAAGCTGCTTACATATTAGGCATTAAGATCTATAGAGATAGATCAAGACGCTTAATTGGACTTTCACACAGCACATACCTTGACAAGATTTTGAAGAAGTTCAAAATGGATCAAGCAAAGAAAGGGTTCTTGCCTGTGCTACAAGGTGTGAAATTGAGTCAGACTCAATGCCCGACCACTGCAGAAGATAGAGAGAAAATGAAAGATGTTCCCTATGCTTCAGCCATAGGCTCTATCATGTATGCGATGCTGTGTACCAGACCTGATGTGTGCCTTGCTATAAGTCTAGCAGGGAGGTACCAAAGTAATCCAGGAGTGGATCACTGGACAGCGGTCAAGAACATCCTGAAGTACCTGAAAAGGACTAAGGATATGTTTCTCGTATATGGAGGTGACAAAGAGCTCATCGTAAACGGTTACGTTGATGCAAGCTTTGACACTGATCCGGACGATTCTAAATCGCAAAACGGTTTCGTGTTTACATTAAACGGTGGAGCTGTCAGTTGCTGCAGTTCTAAACAAAGCGTCGTGGCAGGATCTACATGTGAAGTGGAGTACATAGCTACTTCGGAAGCAGCAAACGAAGGAGTCTGGATGGAGTTCATATCTGATCTAGGTGTCATACCTAGTGCATCAGGTCCAATGAAAATCTTTTGTGACAATATTGGTGCAATTGCCTTGGCGAAGGAATCCAGATTTCACAAGAGAACCAAGCACATCAAAAGACGCTTCAATTCCATCCGGGATCTAGTCCAGGTGGGAGACATAGAGATTTGCAAGATACATACGGATCTGAATGTAGCAGACCCGTTGACTAAGCCTCTTCCACGAGCAAAACATGATCAGCACCAAGGCTCCATGTGTGTTAGAATCATTACTGTGTAATCTAGATTATTGACTCTAGTGCAAGTGGGAGACTGAAGGAAATATGCCCTAGAGGCAATAATAAAGTTATTATTTATTTCCTTATATCATGATAAAAGTTTATTATTCATGCTAGAATTGTATTAACCGGAAACATAATACATGTGTGAATACATAGACAAACAGAGTGTCACTAGTATGCCTCTACTTGACTAGCTCGTTAATCAAAGATGGTTATGTTTCCTAACCATGGAAAAAGAGTTGTCATTTGATTAACGGGATCACATCATTAGTTGAATGATCTGATTGACATGACCCATTTCATTAGCTTAGCACCCGATCGTTTAGTATGTTGCTATTGCTTTCTTCATGACTTATACATGTTCCTATGACTATGAGATTATGCAACTCCCATGTGCCGGAAGAACACTTTGTGTGCTACCAAACGTCACAACGTAACTGGGTGATTATAAAGGTGCTCTATAGGTGTCTCCAAAGGTACATGTTGGGTTGGCGTATTTCGAGATTAGGATTTGTCACTTCGATCGTCGGAGAGGTATCTCTGGGCCCTCTCGGTAATGCACATCACTTAAGCCTTGCAAGAATTGCAACTAATGAGTTAGTTGCGGGATGATGTATTACGGAACGAGTAAAGAGACTTGCCGGTAACGAGATTGAACTAGGTATTGGATACCGATGATCGAATCTCGGGCAAGTAACATACCGATGACAAAGGGAACAACGTATGTTGTTATGCGGTCTGACCGATAAAGATCTTCGTAGAATATGTAGGAGCCAATATGAGCATCCAGGTTCCGCTATTGGTTATTGACCGGAGACGAGTCTCGGTCATGTCTACATTGTTCTCGAACCCGTAGGGTCCGCACGCTTAAGGTTTCGATGATAGTTATATTATGAGTTTTGATGTACCGAAGGAGTTCGAAGTCCCGGATGTGATCACGGACATGATGAGGAGTCTCGAAATGGTCGAGACATAAAGATTGATATATTGGAAGCCTACGTTTGGATATCGGAAGTGTTCCGGGTGAAATCGGGATTTTACCGGAGTACCGGGAGGTTACCGGAACCCCCCGGGAGGTATATGGGCCTTAGTGGGCCTTAGTGGAAGAGAGGAGAGGTGGCCAGAGATGGGCGGTGCGCCTCTCCCCCCCTTGGTCCGAATAGGACAAGGAGAGGGGGCCGGCCCCCCTTCCTCCTCTCTCTCCTCTTTCCCCCCTCCACGAATCCTATTCCAACTAGGAAAGGGGGGAGTCCTACTCCAGGAGGGAGTAGGACTCCTCCTGGCGCGCCTCCTCTTGGCTTGCCGCCCCCCACCCTTTGAGCCTTTATATACGGAGGCAGGGGCACCCCTTAGAGACACAAGTTGATCCACGTGATCATATTCTTAGCCGTGTGCGGTGTCCCCTTCCACCATAGTCCTCGATAATATTGTAGCAGTGCTTAGGCGAAGCCCTGCGACATTAGTACATCAAGATCGTCACCATGCCGTCGTGCTGACGGAACTCTTCCCTGACACTTTGCTGGATTGGAGTCCGGGGATCGTCATCGAGCTGAACGTGTGCTAGAACTCGGAGGTGCCGTAGTTTTGGTGCTTGATCGGTCGGGCCGTGAAGACGTACGACTACATCAACCGTGTTGTCATAACGCTTCCGCTATCGGTCTATGAGGGTACATAGACAACACTCTCCCCTCTCGTTGCTATGCATCACCATGATCTTGCGTGTGCGTAGGAATTTTTTTTGAAATTACTACGTTCCCCAACACATACTCCACAGATTCTTTTCTCCCTCAACAAACCTCGCCTTTAAGTGAGGCTCTGGACTTGATGCGGCCCCTTGTGATTATAGAGAAGCAACGTCCGAACTACACCCAGCCCGGACTAGGGGCTGAGAGCGGGGAACTTTACGTCCCACCCACCACCCACTTCATTGCCATAGTAGAGGACTTAACTGACATGCTCGATTACAGCTCTGAAGACATCGACGGTATGGACGACGATGCCGAAGAGGAGCAAGCCAAAAACCCGCCGTTTACCGGACGCTGGACGGCCACCTCGTCGTATGACGTGTAAATGGTGGATACACCCAAGGAGGGTGTCAGCGATAATGAGAAAAATCCAGTAGAGGATAAACCTCCCGAGATACAACAAAAGCGCCGACGGGGCCGCTCTAAATCATGCCGCAGCAAAGACAACAATACCGGCACGAGAGACAACAACACTCCGGATGATGCCGAAGACCAAGAAAACCCCGTCGAGCAAAACTCTGAACAAGACGATTGGGATGATGGGAAAGTTAGCCCTGATGAACAGGCTGCAAAAGAAGACTCAGTGGACAGTAATTACCTTCCACCTCCGAGGATGAGGCGTGCCTCAGTGACGAAGACTTTATCATGCCTAAGGAACCTCTCGAGCAGGAGCACTTTAAGCAACGGCTAATAGCCACTGCAAGGTGCCTGAAAAAGAAGCAGCAACAGCTTCAAGCTGATCAAGATCTGCTCAACGCTAGATGGACTAACGTCTTGGCAGTAGAGGAATACGTCCTCGAGCACCCAACCAAAAGTTACCCAAAGCGTAAACTCATACCTAAATTCGATGATGAGGCACTTGAGCCCGTACCGTCAGCACGTAATGCGGCTGATCGACCACCACGTGGCCGGGACAAAACGACAACTCAGGCCGAACACCAGCCCGTCCTACCTCGTCGTAAAGGCAGAGATAAAACAGCTCGGGGATACACATATGACCTACGGCATGACCTGAAGAATAAATCAGGTCTGGCCAGATCGATCTACGGATCGCGGGGGCGTGCCCTGATGCGTGACGACGGCTATCAAGCCGAACACGGCAAGCATAATGACGTCCGGGCCAAAAACCATAGACAGACTCCATTCGAACTACGACACGATCTGGCCCGATATAGAGGCACCGCACACCCCCTCTGCTTCACTGATGAAGTAATGGAACATGAATTCCCAGAAGGGTTCAAAACCGTGAATATCGAATCATATGATGGAACCACAGATCCCGTGGTATGGATTGAAGACTTTATTCTCCATATTCATATGGCTCGCGACGATGATGTTCATGCCAACAAATACCTCCCCCTAAAACTCAAGGGACCAGCCCAGCACTGGCTGAACAGCCTGCCTGAAAACTCAATTGGCAGCTGGGAAGACCTAGAAGACGCCTTCCGCGACAACTTCCAAGGTACATACGTCAGACCTCCGGATGCCGATGACTTAAGTCACATAGTCCAACAGCCCAGAGAGTCGGTGAGGAAATTCTGGACTAGGTTCTTAACTAAAAAGAACCGGATCATCGATTGTCTGGATGCCGAAGCCCTAGCAGCCTTCAAACACAGCATTCGCGACGAATGGCTCGCCCGACACCTCGGTCAAGAAAAGCCAGAGTCCATGGCGGCCCTCACGGCACTCATGACCCGCTTTTGCATGGGCGAAGATAGCTGGCTAGCCCGCAACAATAACAATGCAAGCGAACCTGGCACCTCGAAAGCCAGAAATAGCAACGACAAGCCCCGACGCAACAGGCAAAAGCGTCGAAACAATGGTGACAATACTGATGACACGATGGACAATGCCAGATTCAGTGGCTCCAAGTCCGGTCAGCGGAAGAAGCCATATAAAAGGAATAATCAGGGCCCTTCCAGCTGGACCGCATACTCGATCGTCCATGTCAGATCCATGGCACCCCTGATAAACCGGCCAATCATACCCACTGGAGTTGTTGGGTCTTCAAACAGGCCGGCAAGTTAAATGCCGAATACAAGGAGAAGGGGTTGCAAAGCGAGAATGACGACGAGGAGCCCCGTCCACCGAACACAGGGGGACAGAAGAAGTTTCCCCCTCAGGTCAAAACGGTGAACATGATATACGCTACCCATATCCCCAAGAGGGAGCGCAAGCGCGCGCTCAGGGACGCCTATGCGATAGAGCCAGTCGCCCCAAAATTTAACCCATGGTCGTCCTTCCCGATCACCTTTGATCGAAGGGACCATCCAACCAGTATCTGTCATGGCGGTTCAGCCGCACTGGTTCTTGACCCAATAATTGATGGATTCCACCTCACACAAGTCCTCATGGATGGTGGCAGCAGCCTCAACCTACTCTATCAGGATACAGTGTGCAAAATGGGTATCTATCCATCAAGGATCAAGCCCACCAAAACTACCTTTAAAGGAGTTATACCAGGTGTAGAGGCCTGTTGCTCGGGCTCAATCACATTGGAGGTCGTCTTCGGATCTCCAGACAACTTCCGAAGCGAAGAGTTAATCTTCGATATCGTCCCCTTCCGCAGTGGCTATCATGCACTGTTGAGATGAACCGCGTTTGCTCGATTCAATGCGGTGCTGCTATATGCTTATCCCAAGCTCAAGATGCCCGGACCACGTAGTGTCATAACAGTCAATGGAAACACGGAGCGCTCCCTCTGTACCGAGGAACATACCGCGGCCCTGGCAGCGGAAGTACAGAGCGGCCTTTTAAGGAAGAACTTTGATTCGAGGCCAAGCTCTTGGACACTGTCAAACGAGTCCAGACTACTCTGCAGCATGACAGTCCAGTTCATCAGGAGTTAGACTAGCAATTCGACCTCCATCTCAGTCCTGACCAAGTGGCGGCATACGTACCACGCATGCATAACTACGCACTAAAAATACCATGGGAAAAGACGGAGGCATAACCAGACGTGAGTCCAGAAGTGGGATAGCTGGTTCTTCGGGCAACGGAGCCGGACACTGAATCCGCTCTGCCTTCTTTGTCCAGCCCTGAAAAAATAAATAGGGAAGCTTAGACATTTTCGTTGAGTATGCAAGTAAAGGATACACCTTGAAATACGGAAAGTTACCGCACTAGCGGGATGGGCCAGGTCGTGCCCGCGGTCCTCGATCGTCGCCGGCCATGTCTCGTTGGCCTTGAAGATCACCTTCCAGATGTCTTCATGCATAGTGCTAAAGAACTGTTGCAAGGTCTGGTGCTTGGCCAGATCGAACTCCCACAAGTGGCAAGTCCGTCTTTGGCACGGCAGGATCCGGCGAGCAAGCATCACCTGGATCATGTTGACAAGCTTGACGTTCTTGTCCACCGTGTGCTTGATGCGCGTCTGAAGTGCTGTCAGCTTGTCCGGCGAAGTCCAGTCCAGGCCCTTCTCTAGCCAGGAGGTGAGCTGCATCGGGGCGCCAGACTGGAATTCAGGAGCCGTGGCCCAAGTGGTGTTGCGAGGCTCTGTGACGTAGAACCACTGCTGTTGCCACCCTTTGACAGTCTCCGCGAAGGTACCTTTGGGCCATGTGACATTGGGCAGCTTTCTCACCATGGCGCTTCTGCACTCTGCATGTTGGCCATCCACCACCTTCGGCTTCACATTGAAGATCTTCAACCACAGTCTGAAGTGGGGTGGGATATGGAGGAAGGTCTCGCACACGACAATAAATGCCGAGATATTGAGGAAGGAGTTGGGGGCCAGATCGTGGAAATCCAGCTCGTAGTAGAGCATGAGTCCGCGAACGAATGGGTGGAGAGGAAATCCCAACTCGCGAACGAAGTGGGGGATGAACACGACCCTCTCATGGGGCTCCGGAGTAGGGGCGATCTGTCCCTTGGCCGGAAGCCGGTGGGCGATTTCCTTGGCTAGGTGCCCGGCCTCCCGGAGCCTGGTGATGTCCTTCTCCTTGACGGAGGAAACCACCCACTTGCCTTGTGCTCCAGATCCGGACATGGTTGGAGTGCTTCTTGGAGGCAGAAAGGATGGAAGCTTGGGCATTGGAGCTTGAGAATGGATGGGCAGAGAGGAAGAGGGAGTGGGTGAAAGAGGTGAATCCTTATCCCTTTATAAAGGCAGTGAATATCAAGCGCCTCCCAACTCGCCTTAAAACTCGCCTATTCCCCAAGGGTCGTGCAGGCGGTGCAGTTAGGTTACCCATGCCCGTATTGATGAGAATCCCGCAATAAGGGGACAAGATATTTGCTTTGACAAGATGTGCCAATAAAACTGTATCTTGAAACATGGAGTGGGACGCTAAAAATGGTTCGAAATAATGATCGGGCTATGACATGATGTCATGCTACAAAAGTTGTCAGTGGATCAGACTCATAAAATAATATAGTCTCTGAGGATATATATGGTGTTTGTTTTACCGAGCTGGACACATTCTCTGTGTTCGAGAGCTATTTTGGAGTATTCGGAGGAGGAACTCGCCTTGCAATGTCGAAGACAATCTGCGCGTCGGACACCTCGTCATTGAAGCCTGGTTCAGGGGCTACTGAGGGAGTCCTAGATTAAGGGGTCCTCAGGCATCCGACCTATGTGACATAGGCTGGACTAATGGGCTATGAAGATACAAGACAGAAGACTCTCTCCCGTGTCCGGATGGGACTCTCCTTGGCATGGATGGCAAGCCTGGCGTTCGGATATGAAGATTCCTTTCTCTGTAACTAATTTTGTGCAACCCTAGTCCCCTCCGGTGTCTATATAAACCAGAGGGTTTAGTCCGTAGAGGCAATCATAATGTGACAGGCTAGACTTCTAGGGTTTTAGCCATTACGATCTCGTGGTATATCAACTCTTGTAAACCTCATACTCATCAATATCAATCAAGCAGGATGTAGGGCATTACCTCCATCGAGAGGGCCAGAACTTGGGTAAAACTTCGTGTCCCCTGTCTCCTGTTACCATCAACCTTAGACGCATAGTTCAGGACCCCCTACCCGAGATTCGCCGGTTTTGACAGCGACAACGGGTGCTATGCCAGATTGTCCTCTCCCCGAGGATTTGGATGATGTATTCGTTACCAACTCTGAAGTGGAGAGTGTGATGAATCATCTACGCTGGAGGGCGGCTATGCACGACGCAACTTTCACCAAAGAGGCATTCAATGCCTTCAGCTCAGTAGATGCATATATTGGAGCTGCCCGGGATGGGCTCACTGGAACCACTCACCAACTTTCAAAGGATATGCGGGTAAGACTTTTGTGTAGGTTCAATAATCCTGTGCACCCGTAGCCCCCGAGACTTAAAGTAGTTGGCATAACTGATTTAAGAATCATTGTACAATGTAGGTACTCATGGAGAAGAACAACCTGCTATCTCAAGAGTTTGAAAAGTGTCAGTCCCAGCTAACTGCAGCCACCGCCGAACTGGAGAGATCCAAGAAGGCACCGACTGGTAATGTCAACTACTGTCCGGAAAATGCGATTCTATGCCTGCGATGTTTTAACATAAGTATCTTTGCATTTACGACAGTAGGATAGGCGGATCAGTTAGAAAAGGAACTAAGGGCCATGCAGGCGGATAAGTAGCATGCCGAAAGGCAAGAGGCCGTTGGTCAATGTGTACTTACATGGACCAGGGATGAGAAGAACAAGCTATAGAATGCTAACACCAAGCAAGCCGAAGAGCTGAAGGACATATGGGCCCAACTGGTGGATGCCTTAAAAGAGAACAGAAAGCTGAAAGGTGGCATATTCATTATGCCTTTGAACCTTACTTTCATACAGTTCCCTAATGCGAGGTGTAAACAAGTTTTTCCTATAGGTGTGCTGACTGGGCGGCCCGAAGAAGAGGTATCTGGATTTCAATGCGATCTGCTACAAGAGCTGTCCAGAGTGCATGAGCGAGCCCGAATGGAAATGAGGAACATTGCTACGGCTCTATGGCCAGCCGATTATCCTCCAGGAAATATGGAGGGGCTCGTGAATTTATTCAAAGGAGCTTGTCGCCGCTTTGGACTATGGAAGATATCAGCGTGACGAGAAGGTGCACGAGAGGCCTGGGCCATGGTAAAAACACGGTAAACCGGACTTGATCCCAATCATATGGCCCGGTTCGGACCTCGGGGACCAGATGGACATGAAATTCCTGTTAGCTTAGTATATGACCAAGTAAAGATAGCCGCCAAGTTTTCTTCGCAGGGTTGTACGTAAGACAACTTATTAGATGGTCTAGAGGACGAGGAAGTTTTCGAGTCCAAGTAGTAATGTAATTTTATTGACAAATGTAACCTCTGAAATCCAAAGTTTGGAGTGTTTCCGAATATTGTATTGGTGGTAAACACCGAAGTATGTTCGGAAACCAGGCAATTCGGTCATAGTTGCTTGAACAGACAAGTTGTATTCGGGGAGTTATGTTATATTACATTTGATCGTAAGAAACATCTTCCCGAGAAAATAGTTCCGTTAAGAGTTCCTTTCCCTGGGCCAGCATGCGTTGTTGTGCACGCCTGAGTTGTGATGTTAAAAATCACAGTACGTTATATTTTGGGGGCTTGCAGCGCAATGAGTGTAGTTCACCTTTGTTCGCCGACCTATTATTCCCTTAAGAACGCTAGCTTTCGGCTTCACCCATCTGAGGTACACGTCCGGATAACCCAGTTGTAACAATTGCAGAGGTGCTCCCTTTATGCCCTAGCCAAATAAACGAGAACGTAGGGCATAAGCACAGGAGCCAGGCAACCCAGCTTGGCAAAAACTTATGTCGTAAAGGTGCATATAATGGCGAAGAAAAGGCATATATGAGAATACGACGCATATATATGGTGAGCTTGATGCTCGAAAATAATAATAATAATAATAATAATAATAATAATAATAATAATAATAATAATAATAAGCTTCTGTGGCAAGAAGCCTCCAGGTATTGGGGGGTATGTACATTTAAGGATGTATACCCCTTAAGGGTGCAGTTTATCCGAACACGTGTTAGAAATCGTATAAAAGTGAAAAAGAAGAAAGATAAAAGAACAAAAAGAAAGAAGGTAACGAACTGTGAGTCCGGACTTAGGTGTAGAATCTTCGGAGTCTGGCAGCGTTCCAAGAGTTCGGCTCTAAGCGATTGTTTGATGCATTACGAAGGCGATAGGCTCCTCTAGTGAGAACTTCATCTATAATGAAGGGACCCTCCCATTTGGGCTTGAGCTTGTCCTTTTTCTTCTCTGGTAGGCGTAGAACGAGTTCGCCGACATTGTAAGTCTTGGCCCGCACTTCTCTGCTTTGGTATCTTCGAGCTTGTTGTTGATAGAATGCTGAGCGAGATTTTGCGACATCGCGCTCCTCCTCTAGGTTGTCTAAGTCATCTTGCCGATTGAGCTCGGCCTCTCTCTCTTCACACATGCATACTCGAGGTGAGTTGTGAATAATATCGCAGGGCAAGATAGCCTCTGCGCCGTACACCATAAAGAACGGTGTGTATCCGGTCATGCAATTGGGCATGGTCCGCAGCCCCCAAAGTACGGAGTCGTGCTGCTCAACCCAGTGTTTATCTGACTCCTTTAAGGACCGCACTAGTCTGGGTTTAATGCCTCTCATTATCAGGCTATTAGCCCGTTCGACTTGACCGTTTGTTTGAGGGTGATAGACAGAGGCATAATCGAGCTTGATGCCCAGATTAGCGCACCAAGTTTTTACTTCATCGGCTGTGAAGTTAGAGCCGTTATCGGTGATGATGTTGTGTGGGACACTATAACGGTGTACGTCCCCGGATATGAAGTCTATCACTGGTTCGGCTTCAGCCGTTTTAACCAATTTGGCCTCTATCCACTTGAGGAATTTATCTACCATGACCAATTTTTTTTTCTTATGGCTTCCCCCTTTAAGGGGTCCGACCATGTCAACCCCCAGACCACAAAAGGCCAAGTAATGGGGAATGTTTGTAGGGCAGTAGGCAGCATATGGCTTTGGTTGGTGAAAAGCTGGCATCCTACACATCGTTGGACGAGGTCTTGCACATCTGCTCGAGCCGTAGGCTAGAAAAAACTAGTTCGGAAGGCCTTACTTACAAGGGCCCGAGCTGCAGCATGATGACCGCCAAGACCAGCATGGATTTCGGCCAAGATCTGCCACCCCTCTTCTTCGGAGATACACCTTTGAAGGACTCCAGTAGCACTTCTCTTGTAGAGCTCTCCTTCATGAACCTTGTAGGCTTTCGAGCATCGGACGATGTATCGAGCCTCATTCTGGTCCTCAGGGAGCTCTCGCCTGTTGAGGTAGGCTAGGAAGGGTTCGGTCTATGGGGCGATTACTGCCATGATTGCATGAGTCGATGGTGTTATTTCGGTGGCCGATCCCCATTTGATATCGGGATTGTGTTCGGAATATGGGGTATGATCGGATCCGGACTGGCATTGCTGTTCTCGTCCTGCCATACCACGGATGGCTTGAAGAGCCTTTCCACAAAGGTGTTGGGTTGGACGGGGTCGCGCTTAGCGCCCATGCGAGCAAGGATGTCCGCTGCCTGATTACTCTCTCGGGCCATGTGATGAAACTCAAGCCCCTCAAACCAAGCTGATATTTTAAGTACGACGTTGTGGTAAGCCGCCATCTTCGGATCTTTGGCATCACATTCTCCGTTTATTTAGGATATTGCGAGGTTTGAGTCCTCGCGCACCTCGAGGCGTTGTATGCTGATAACCCACAAGTATAGGGGATCAATTGTAGCCTCTTTCGATAAGTAAGAGTGTCGAACCCAACGAGGAGCTAAAGGTAGAACGAATAATCCCTCAAGTTTTATCGACCACAGATACAACTCTACGCACGCTTGACGTTCGCTTTACCTAGAACAAGTATAAAACTATAAGTACTTTGTAGGTGTAACAGGATAAGTTTGCAAGAATATAAAGAGCACATAAATAAAAACTAGGGGCTGTTTTAGGTAAAGAAGCAATAAAGTTAGTATAGCGAGTGTGGAAAAGTGGTGGTAGGAGTTGTGAAATTGTCCCTCAGCAATTGACTACTTTACTAGACCGATAGCAAGTTTTATGTGGGAGAGGCCACTGCTAGCATGTCATCCCTGACTTGGAATTCTACGCACTTATGATTGGAACTATTAGCAAGCATCCACAACTACTAACGTTCATTAAGGTAAAACCCAACCATAGCATTAAGATATATTGGTCCCCCTTCAATCCCGTATGCATCAATTTCTATGCTAGGTTGAAGCTTCTGTCACTCTTGCCCTCCAATACATAGTCCTATCAACGTACAACTAACCCTATGGTGTGATCCACGCGCGTGCTCATATGATGGGCACCAAAGGATAGCAACATAACCACAAGCAAATTAAACCAATCATAGCAATTCACCAATTACTGATAGGACAACGAAAATCTACTCAGACATCATAGGATGGCAACACATCATTGGATAATAATATGAAGCATGAAGCACCATGTTCAAGTAGAGGGTACAGCAGGTCGCGGGAGAGTGGAATACTGTAGATTGCTGGGGAAGGTGATGGGGATATTGGTGAAGATGACGGAGGTGTTGGTGTAGATTACGGTGATGATGATGGCCCCGGCGGCATTCCAGTGCCACCGTGAGAGAGGGGGAGAGAGCCCCCTCCTTCTTCTTATTCTTCTTCTTCCTTGATCTTCTCCCTAGATGGGAGAAGGGTTTCCCCTTTGGTCCATGGCCTCCATGGTGGCAGAGGGGCGAGAGCCCCTCTGAGATTGGATCTGTCTCTCTCTATTTCTGCGTTCCAGATTCTGGCCTTTCACCGTTTCTTATATTCCCGGAGATCCGTAAAACCAATTGGGCTGACATTTGAACACGATTTCTATCCATATATTGGCTTTCTTGTGGACAAAGAAGGGCACCAACCTCCTTACGGGGTGGCCACGAGGGCCCAGGGCGTGCCTGACCCCCTGGGGCACGCCCCCTGCCTCGTGGCCCCCTTGGGCATCGTCTCGCGTTGATTCTTCTTCCCAAAAATCACATATATTACAGAAAAATCTCCATTAGTTTTTATCCCATTTGGACTCCATTTGATATGGATTTTCTGCGAAACAAAAAACATGCAACAAACAGGAACTGGCACTGGGCACTGGATCAATATGTTAGTCCCAAAAATAGTATAAAAAGTTGCCAAAAGTATATGAAAGTTGTATAATATTGGCATGGAACAATCAAAAATTATAGATACGACGGAGACTTATCATCATCACCAAGCTTAATTCCTGCTCGTCCTCGAGTAGGTAAATGATAAAAAAGATAATTTTTGATGTGGAATGCTACCTAGCATAATCTTGATCATGTAATCTAAACATGGCATGAATATTAAGACACGAGTGATTCAAAGCAATAGTCTATCATTTGACATTAAGACAATAATACTTCAAGCATAGTAATAAAGCAATCATGTCTTTTCAAAATAACATGGCCAAAGAAAGTTATGCCCACAAAATCATATGGTCTGGCTATGCTCCATCTTCACCACACAAAGTATTCAAATCATGCACAACCCCGATGCAAGCCAAGCAATTGTTTCATACTTTGGACATTCTCAAACCTTTTCAACTTTCACACAATAAATGAGCGTGAGCCATGGATATAGCACTATAGGTGGAATAGAATATGATGATGGAGGTTGTGTGGAGAAGACAAAGAGGGAGAAAGTCTCACATCGACGCGGCTAATCAACGAGCTATGGAGATGCCCATCAATTGATGTCAATGCGAGGAGCAGGGATTTCCATGCAACAGATGCACTAGAGCTATAAGTGTATGAAAGCTCAAACTAAAACTAAGTGGGTGTGCATCCAGCTTGCTTGCTCATGAAGACCTAGGGCACTTGAGGAAGCCCATCGTTGGAATATACAAGCCAAGTTCTACAATGAAAATTCCCACTATTATATGAAAGTGATAACTCAAGAGACTCTCTATATGAAGAACATGGTGCTACCCTGTAGCACAAGTGTGGTAAAAGGATAGTAACATTGTCCCTTCTCTCTTTTCTCTCAGTTTTTTATTTTTTCTCTTTTTTGTAGGCTTTTTTGGCCTCTCTCTTTTGGGGGGGGGGCTTCTTTGGCCACTTTTATTTTGATAACCTCACATGGGACAATGTTCTAATAATGATGATCATCAAACTTTTATTTACTTTACAACTCAATATTACAACTCGATACTAGAACAAAGATATGACCCTATATGGATGCCTCCGGCGATGTACCGGGATGTGCAATGATTTAGCGTAGCAATGACATCAAAAAATGGACAAGGCATGAAAACATCATGAGAGCTATCTTACGATCATGCAAAGCAATATGACAATGATGCTCAAGTCATGTATATGATGATGATGGAAGTTGCATGGCAATATATATCGGAAAGGCTATGGAAATGCCATGATAGGTAGGTATGGTGGTTGTTTTGAGGAAGATATAAGGATGCTTATGTGTGATAGAGCGTATCATATCACGGGGTTTGGATGCACCGGCGAAGTTTGCACCGACTCTCAAGGTGAGAAAGGGCAATGGACGGTACCGAAGAGGCTAGCAACAATGGAAGGGTGAGAGTACGTATAATCCATGGACTCAATAGTAGTCATAATGATCTGGGCCCCGGGTGGCGCGACGAAGTGGGGCGCTGGCGGCGGTGACATGGCACGACGCGAGTGGAGGGGAGCGGTGGCGGGGTGATGTGGCGGCTTGTGGTTGGCCGGAGCGATGTGGCTGGTGGACATGTCCGGTGCGGACGGATGTGTCCGGCGGCGCGAGGAGGAAGACACTAGGGTTTCATCTGCGCGAATTTTCAGAGGGAGACACATATTTATAGCTAGGAGGAGGTAGGAGTGTCCAAATGAGGTGTAGTTTTCGCCCACACGATCGTGATCAGATGACGGAGTGCATGGAAGTGGTTTAGATGGGTTATTGGGCCGTTTTGGAGGGGTGTTGGGCTGCAACACGCAAGAGGCCTTTGTGGTTCCCCGGTTAACCGTTGCAGCATCAAACAGACTCGAAATGGAACGAAATTTGACAGGCGGTCTATCTGTGGTGTACCAAGGCCACTTGGCAAATCTCGGTCCATTCCGAGAACGTTTAACACCCGCTCACGAAAAGAGGCACGAGGGGTGCGCCGGTGCACATAGGAGTGTCAGATTGCAAAACGGACAACGGGGAAAATGCTCGGATGCATGAGACGAACACGTATGCAAAAGTGATGCGCATGATGACATGATATGAAATGTATGACGTGAACAAAATGCAAAATGAAAAACAAAAACCCAACCACAAAGGGAAAAACATATCGCATCTCGGAAAAGGCAAGAGTCAGAGTTACAAATATGGAAAGTTGTATTCGGGGCGTTACAACACTCCACCACTACGAGAGGATCTCATCCCGAGATCTAGGATGGCACCGGGGAAAACGGAAGAGGAAGGGGAAGAGGTAAAACTAAGTTGCTTCTTTGACAAATGAGTGAAACCAAAGAACCTTGCGAGGTTGAACAAATTGAAATAAAGAATACAACGAGGATGGACAAATTTGAAAACACTCCGTTAGAAAAGAGGATCAAGGAACATTGCGAAAACCTTGTAGGTTGAAAGACATAAGAAAAAGGGTTGCAATGGACAAGAAGTACATGCAAGCACTCTGGTTGAAAAGAGATGCGAGACTTGATACGATGAAAAGAACTTGATGAGATGACACAACACTCCGGTTAAATATATAAGCACGAAAAGAACACGATCCTCACAATTTGAGATGATGAGTGAAGAGAGCAACATCACAATGCCTCCGGAAGAAAGAATAGAAGCTAGATCGTTAGGAAGAAAGAAAGCAGAAGAAAATGATAACTTCTACCACCAATGAATTTGAAGGCATCCTTAGAACGAAGGATTGAATGGAGTTTTTGAAAATAAAACAACAAAAGAATAAGCTTGTTGTGGGCTTATGGAAAACGTCTCAAAATTATGATATGAAATTCTGCCACTAAGGGAAACAACAGATTGGATTAAGAGCTAGAAAAGATAGAAAGCTTCTTCCATCGAGGTGATAAGAAAACTTGGATCATAGGTAATCACCACAAGGAGCAACATTCCCAATGGAAGGCTCTAGGTGAAATCTATACCAAGATAACTCCAAGGAAGAAAATGATGGTTTTAAATATCTCATTCCTAAACTTGTGAATCATGAAACACACAGAAATTATCAAAATGACATAACACCACTTCAATAGATAAGATAGAACGAATTGCACTTCGGAATGCAAGATGAAGAATACTTGAGCTCCTCTAAAAAGAATCTCGATGAACACTTCGAGAAGGAATTAAATCCTTGATGAACCACCATGTAGAGCCTCCATGAAGAACTCCGGTAATGAAAGAATGATCAAACGAAATGAAGGATGAAAAGAATAAGGTTTAAGCCTTGCAATGATTAGATGGATCTTCATGATGATGAGAGCTTGGAACTCCGGGAAAAGAAAAGATGAACCAATTGAAACCGAGAATTTGATGAACCTCCGGAATAAGAAATTGAATTCACTCAATGAACAAGAATAAGAATTACATTATGCTTATCCTTCATCAATTAAATTGATGACAAGGAATGGATTTGGCATACTACTCATTATGATTGGAAAAGATAAATGAGAGATATAGCGTAAACTCAATGGACCATCGGTATGATTTGGAAACAATGAATGAATTGATATGATAATGAAGGAAGAAGAATCTTTGAACAAACCACCATAAGAATTGGAAAAGAATGAAGTAAAGGGACAAATCACCGGGAAGAATTGGAAAACGAATGAAGATACTTGAAGGAATTTAGATACATGAGAACAAATAGATCACGAGCTGATTAGAGAATACTTGAACGATGCACTTGTAAGATTTAGAGAATGAGAGCTGAAAGCTAAGAATGAATAATTCTGAGATTATGGGCTCCGGAGAATCAAACTGAAAAGACCCCTGAATTGCTCTGGATGGGTGAAAAGAATTCTCACAATCGAAAACAATTATGAGAGGATGGCATCAAGCTAGCACCATGAATCTTTGGGATAACGGATAAGGATTTAAGAGGAACTCCTCTTCAGTCTTCAAATCCGAGAATGACGAGAAGAACACCACCAAATTGTTGAGACACTCCAGAATAATGAAGAATAGAAAGGTTGAAGAAACGATGAAAAGAATTTGAAAGATCTTGGAGAAAGGCATTTGACTGATGATAACTCATTCTTACGTCAAACTTTTAGAAAAGTTTGAGGATAGCTCTGGGAAAATAAGACGAGTCAGGTAAGATCCTGGGAAAAGACCTGTGGGTTAGGGCCTACTCAAGAGAAACATCGTTGGAATGATTTAAAAGAGAGGTTGCGCCGGTTGAATTAAATGGCTTGAATGAGATGACAACCTCGAAAGAGCTTGAACGAATGCAGAGTGGAAACATGAATCTTCGAGATATCTTCAACACTCCGGAAAAATTGAATAGCGAGAAGTGGATGATTAACAGGTGCACCGGCATGATAAAACATTTAAAACTAGGAAAGGAATATGATCAACATTGTAATCTTGAATTGAATCCACCGGAGAAGAAAAAGAATGAAGAATGACGAACTTGAGGCTTCCTTAGTATGTTCATGAGAATCACCGGATAAGAGCATTGAAGGAAAAGAATGAAGGGACTTCGTGTGAATAAAATGGATAGTTGGTTAAGAAATCTGAGTCCTTGAAGAAAAGGGGTGGGAGGGCGGGAACACAAAGGCAACTTGGGACAAATGAAACAAACACCGTTGAGAATACTTAGAGTTGATACTGCGAATTTTGAAAATGATCAGATCCACGCCGGTTGAAAAGGATTGACATTTCAATCTTGATGATCAAGAAGGATTAGTATTCCCATAGAAATATGAGAACACCATTTAGAAAGAGACATGAAATCAACATTTGACTTCGAAGCAACTCGAATACCACAACTCAAAACAAAACAAAGGAGTGGCTTAGAAAATAAGCCGGGATAAACATATGATAGATCCCATATCGTATCATGTCTCTGTTGAAAAGATATTCCAGGAGCTACTTGAATTCCCACCTATCAACTCCCGAAACTTTCTGGTTATGCAATCAGGTGTTGGGGATACAGGGGAAGTATAATATATCACCCAAACTAACAATTCCTACATCCAGCTGTATCCATCCTTCAACACATAACCAAGAAACCTTCGGAAATCATGTACCTCAACCTTCGAAAAGCATCCGCTATACGAGTTATGTCAATACTCCCGAACTCCCGCCCCAGTATTGGGTGGCGTCGAGGTTATCTCACCAACAACTTCATAAAAGAGATTTTCGATGTCGGCGAAACTCAGGTATTCCAAAACTGCAACGATAAAATTGTGATGACAACACCTCGGAGCACAACTCCCCGGGACACTGCCACAACCCCTAAATGTCAGGAGGCACCAAGAACAATGTTCTCGTCAAAAGACTATCGAAACGATTCCAAGATACCCGCGTGAATCTAATTTTTTTTGTGAAATTTGAGGAGAGAAGAGTCAAAACTCTACGTCAGGAGGCCTCACCAGAGCGACGAAGGGACTGAGGAGTAAAACGAATCCTACTCTCCGATATATATATAATCCTAAGACTCAAAAGATTTTTTTTCTAGACTCAACAACGTCAGTGATTCGATCAAGCAGGGGGCTCCTAAGTCGGGGAAGGCTCGAATACCAACTTGTAACACCCACAATGCGGCTATATCTCCCATGTGTCGGGGCACGACTTAGAGGCATAGCCGCATGGTAGGTTTGTCGCAAGAGGGGTAATCTTCACACAATCCCATGTACTGAATAAGAATGGGATAAAGAGTTGGCTTACAATTGCCACTTCGCACAAATACAAGTTATACATACATCATACAGAATACAATCAAGGTCTGACTACGGAACCAAAGTAAAAGAAGACAACCCGAAATGCTAGATCCCCGATCGTCCCAACTGGGCTCCACTACTGATCAACAGGAAACGAAACAAAACAACGAACAAGATCTTCATCGAGCTCCCACTTGAGATTGGTTATGTCATCTCCATTGGTATCATTGGCACCTACAACTGTTTGGATGTATCTGTGAGTCACGAGGACTCAGCAATCTCACACCCGTGAGATCAAGACTATTTAAGCTTATGGGTAGGAAAAGGTAGTGAGGTGGAGCTGCAGCAATCACTAAGTATATATGGTGGCTAACTTACGCAAATAAGAGTGAGAAGAGAAGCAACACGACGGTCGTGAACTAGAAGTGATCAAGAAGTGATCCTGAAACTACTTACGTTCAAGCATAACACAAGAACCATGTTCACTTCCCGGACTCCGCCAGAAAGAGACCATCACGGCTACACATGCGGTTGATTCATTTTAATTAAGTTGAGTGTCAAGTTCTCTACAACCGATATTAACAAATTCCCATTTTCCCATTACCGCGGGCACGGCTTCCGAAAGTTCAAAACCATGCATGGGTGTCCCAACTTAGCCCATCACAAGCTCTCATGGTCAATGAAGGATATTCCTTCTCCCAGGAAGACCCAATCAGTCTCGGAATCCTGGTTACAAGACATTTCGACGGTGGTAAAACAAGACCAGCAAGACCGCCTGAATGTGCCAAAAAATCCCGATAGGAGCTACACATATATCGTTCTCAGGGCACACCGGATGGGCAAGACGTCGGGTTAGCATAGACCCTAATTGCCCAGGGGGCGCCCGACATCGCCCAGTTCGGACCAACACTTAGAGAAGCACTGGCCCGGGGGGAGGGGGTTAAAATATAAAGATGACCCTCAGGTTGGCCGACCCAAGGGAAAGGTAATAGGTTGTTAGGCAAATGTAAAACCAAGGTTGGGCCTTGCTGGAGGAGTTTTATTCAAAGTGAACTGTCAAGGGGTTCCCATAACACCCAACCGCATTAGGAATGCAAAATCAAGGAACATAACACCGGTATGACGAAAACTAGGGCGGCAAGAGTGGAAGAAAACACCAGGCATAAGGCCGAGCCTTCCACCCTTTACCAAGTATATAGATGCATTAATTAAATAAGATATATTGTGATATCCCAACATATCCATGTTCCAACATGGAAAAAACTTTAGCTTCACCTGCAACTAACAATGCTATAAGAGGGGCTGAGCAAAGCGGTAACTTAGCCAAACAACGGTTTGCTAGGAAAGGTGGGTTAGACGCTTGACATGGCAATATGGGAGGCATGATATAACAAGTGGTAAGTAGCGCGACATAGCGATAGAGCGAACAACTAGCAAGCAAATATAGAAGTGATTTCGAGGGTATGGTCATCTTTCCTGAGATCCTCCAAGGAAGAAGAATGAGTCCATGAAGAAGACAAACAGACGTAGTCGAACGGATCCTCACAAACGCGACGTTATCGGAAATAACCCGAAGAAGCAACACCGGCAAGAAGCAAACAACATAGTAAACAACCAAGCATAACATGGCATGATGCACAAGCAAGGATGATCCATGTCCGGTCTAAATATGCATGGCATGGCAAAGTTCAAAACACATGTAGGGCTCATGCCCATATGAGCACACATCAAATGTAATAAAAATGACAAAACATCATAATCTGATAAGTAGCAGCAGTAAACATTTCATAGCACTCTTGCATCAATGATTTGGGCACCCAGATGAACTCAAACAAGCATGCCACAATGGAATGAAATGAAGAGCATCTCACAATGAACATTTGGATATCTTATATGCATGAAACGGATCTACGGTCATGGAGTTATGACATGTTAAAGGGGCATAAAAATAATAGGAGCTCTGGGGACTTAGTGAAAATCTCACACTCCGGAAGTCAACGCGGGATCGGGCGGAGCGGGACAGCGCGGTGCGGAACGGATCCGGGGAGTTTGGATGGCGAGATGATGGGGTTCCGGGACGACGGCGTCCAGATCGGGGCTGGAGGAAGCCTGAGGCCATGGCGACAGCATGCCGGAGCTTCGGCTCCGGCAAACGGCGGAGGGCGCCGGAGCGGTGCGGATCTGGCCTTGGGGCGCTGGATCCGCCGGTGGAAGGGGCGGCAGAGGCGGGTAACGGCGGGTGGCGACTTTCGGGCGGCGGGGCAATGAGGAGGTGCGTGCAGGAAAGGCGGCGAGATGGCGGCACAGTTGTGCGGTGGTGCACCAGCGAGGTGGAGCGGAGGCGGCGGCGTGGCGAAATGGTGGCACGACGGTGCGGTGGGCGGCGGCGGCAAGGCTCAAGGCGCGACGCGGTGGTGGCGGGGTGGCGCGGACGACGGAGTAGGTCGCCAGCAGCGAGCGGCGCAGTGGCGCGAAGGAGGCGGCGACGGTGGGTTCCGGCGATGCGGCGCACACAGTCACTAGCGGCGAGCAGTGGTGGAGGGTGGGCCCGACGCGGCCCGGTTCGGCCCGAGGCGGGCTGGATCTGGGACCCGGGTGGCGCGGCGAAGTGGGGCGCTGGCGGCGGTGACGTGGCACGACGCGAGTGGAGGGGAGCAGTGGCGGGGTGACGTGGCAGCTTGTGGTTGGCCAGAGCGACGTGGCCGGTGGACATGTCCGGTGCGGACGGATGTGTCCGGCGGCGCGAGGAGGAAGACGCTAGGGTTTCATCTGCGTGAATTTTCGGAGGGAGACACATATTTATAGCTAGGAGGAGGTAGGAGTGTCCAAATGAGGTGTAGTTTTTGCCCACATGATCGTGATCCGACGACGGAGGACATGGAAGTGGTTTAGATGGGTTATTGGGCCGTTTTGGAGGGGTGTTGGGCTGCAAGACACACGAGGCCTTTGCGGTTCCCCGGTTAACCGTTGGACCATCAAACGGACGCCAAATCGAACGAAATTTGACAGGCGGTCTACTGGTGGTGTACTAAGGCCACTTGGCAAATCTCGGTCCATTCTGAGAACGTTTAATACCTGCTCACGAAAAGAGGCAAGAGGGGTGCGCTGGTGCACGTAGGAGTGTCGGATTGCAAAATGGACAACGGGGAAAATGCTCGGATGCATGAGACGAACACGTATGCAAAAGCGATGCACATGATGACATGATATGAAATGCATGACATGAAAAGAATGCAAAACAAAAAACAAAAGCCCAACCACGAAGGGAAAACCATATCGCATCTCCGGAAAAGGCAAGAGTCGGAGTTACAAATATGGAAAGCTGTATCCAGGGCGTTACACTACCACCCCTCTTCTTTGGAGATACACCTTTGAAGGACTCCAGTAGCACTTTTCTTGTAGAGCTCTCCTTCATGTACCTTGTAGGCTTTCGAGCGTCGGACGATGCATCGAGCCTCATTCTGGTCCTCAAGGAGCTCTCGCCTGTTAAGGTAGGCCAGGAAGGGTTCAGTCTATGGGGCGCTTACTGCCATGATTGCATGAGCCGATGGTGTTATTTCGGTGGCCGAGCCCCCTACGATATTGGGATTGTGTTCGGAATCTGGGGGTATGATCGGATCCGAACTGGCGTTGCTGTTCTCGTCCTGCCATACCATGGATGGCTTGAAGAGCCTTTCCACGAAGGTGTTGGGTGCGACGGGGTCGCGCTTAGCGCCCATGCGAGCAAGGATGTCCACTGCCTGATTACTCTCTCGGGCCACGTGATGAAACTCAAGCCCTCAAACCGAGCTGATATTTTAAGTATGGCGTTGCGGTAAGCCGCCATCTTCGGATCTTTGGCATAAAATTCTCCGTTTGTTTGGGATATTGCGAGGTTTGAGTCCCCGCGGACCTCGAGGCGTTGTAAAAACCCACAAGTATAGGGGATCAATTGTAGCCTCTTTCGATAAGTAAGAGTGTCGAACCCAACGAGGAGCTAAAGGTAGAACGAATAATCCCTCAAGTTTTATCGACCACAGATACAACTCTACGCACGCTTGACGTTCGCTTTACCTAGAATAAGTATAAAACTATAAGTACTTTGTAGGTGTAACAGGATAAGTTTTCAAGAATATAAAGAGCACGTAAATAAAAACTGGGGGCTGTTTAAGGTAAAGAAGCAATACAGTTAGTATAGCGAGTGTGGAAAAGTGGTGGTAGGAGTTGCGAAATTGTCCCTCAGCAATTGACTACTTTACTAGACCGATAGCAAGTTTTATGTGGGAGAGGCCACTGCTAGCAATGTCATCCCTGACTTAGAATTCTATGCACTTATGATTGGAACAATTAGCAAGCATCCGCAACTACTAACGTTCATTATGGTAAACCCCAACCATAGCATTAAGATATATTGGTCCCCCTTCAGTCCCGTATGCATCAATTTCTATGCTAGGTTGAAGCTTCTGTCACTCTTGCCCTCCAATACATAGTCCTATCAACATACAACTAACCCTATGGTGTGATCCACGCGCGCGCTCATATGATGGGCACCAAAGGACAGCAACATAACCACAAGCAAATTAAACTAATCATAGCAATTCACCAATTACCGATAGGACAACGAAAATCTACTCACACATCATAGGACGGCAACACATCATTGGATAATAATATGAAGCATAAAGCACCATGTTCAAGTGGAGGGTACAGCGGGTGGCGGGAGAGTGGACCACTGTAGATAGATGGGGGAAGGCGATGGAGATGTTGGTGAAGATGACGGAGGTGTTGGTGTAGATTGCGGTGATGATGATGGCCCCGGCGGCGTTCCGGCGCCACCGGGAGAGAGGGGGAGAGATCCCCCTCCTTATTATTCTTCCTTGACCTTCTCCCTAGATGGGAGAAGGGTTTCCCCTCTGGTCCATGGCCTCCATGGCGGCGGAGGGGCGAGAGCCCCTTCGAGATTGGATATGTCTCTCTGTCTCTCTCTGTTTCTGCGTTCCAGATTCTGGCCTTTCACCGTTTCTTATATTCCCGGAGATCCGTAACTCCGATTGGGCTAAAATTTGAACACGATTTCTATCCAGATAGTGGCTTTATTGCGGCGAAAGAAGGGCACCAACTTCCTTACGGGGTCGCCACGAGGGCCCAGGGCGCGCTGAACCCCTGGCATGCCCCCCTGCCTCGTGGCCCCCTTGGAATCATCTCGCGTTGATTCTTCTTCCCAAAAATCACATATATTCCAAAAAAATCTCCATCAGTTTTTATCCCGTTTGGACTCCGTTTGATATGGATTTTCTGCGAAACAAAAAACATGCAACAAACAGGAATTGGCACTGGGCACTGGATCAATATGTTAGTCCCAAAAATAGTATAAAAAGTTGTCAAAAGTATATGAAAGTTGTATAATATTGGCATGGAACAATAAAAAATTATAGATACGATGGAGACGTATCATCATCCCCAAGCTTAATTCCTCCTCGTGCTCGAGTAGGTAAATGATAAAAAAGATAGTTTTTGATGTGGAATGCTACTTAGCATAATCTTGATCATGTAATCTAATCATGGCATGAATATTAAGACATGAGCGATTCAAAGCAATAGTTTATCATTTGACATTAATACAATAATACTTCAAGCATACTAATAAAGCAATCATGTCTTTTCAAAATAACATGGCCAAAGAAAGTTATCCCTACAAAATCATATGGTCTGGCTATGCTCCATCTTCACCACACAAAGTATTCAAATCATGCACAACCCCGATGACAAGCCAAGCAATTGTTTCATACTTTTGACGTTCTCAAACCTTTTCAACTTTCACGCAATACATGAGCATGAGCCATGGATATAGCACTATAGGTGGAATAGAATATGATGGTGGAGGTTGCGTGGAGAAGACAAAGGGGGAGAAAGTCTCACATCGACGCAGCTAATCAACGGGCTATGGAGATGCCCATCAATTTAGTTCAATGCGAGGAGCAGGGATTTCCATGCAACAGATGCACTAGAGCTATAAGTTTATGAAAGCTCAAATTGAAACTAAGTGGGTGTGCATCCAACTTGCTTACTCATGAAGACCTAGGGCACTTGAGGAAGCCCATCGTTGGAATTTACAAGCCAAGTTCTGTAATGAAAATTCCCACTATTATATGAAAGTGATAACTCAAGAGACTCTCTATATGAAGAACATGGTGCTTCTCTGAAGCACAAGTGTGGTAAAAGGATAGTAACATTGTCCCTTCTCTCTTTTCTCTTTTTTTTCTCTTTTTTTGTAGGCTTATTTGGCCTCTCTCTTGGGGGGGGGGGTGGGGTGGGGCTTCTTTGGCCACTTTTATTTTTATAACCTCACATGGGACAATGTTCTAATAATGATGATCATCACACTTTTATTTACTTTACAACTCAATATTACAACTCGATACTAGAACAAAGATATGACTCTATATGGATGCCTCCGGCGGTGTACCGGGATGTACAATGATCTAGCATAGCAATGACATCAAAAAAAGGACAAGCCATGAAAACATCATGCTAGCTATCTTACGATCATGCAAAGCAATATGACAATGATGCTCAAGTCATGTATATGATGATGATGGAAGTTGCATGGCAATATATCTCGGAAAGGCTATGGAAATGCCATGATAGGTAGGTATGGTGGCTGTTTTAAGGAAGATATAAGGATGCTTATGTGTGATAGAGCGTATCATATCACGGGGTTTGGATGCACCGGCGAAGTTTGCACCGACTCTCAAGGTGAGAAAGGGCAATGCACGGTACCGAAGAGGCTAGCAATGATGGAAGGGTGAGAGTGCGTATAATCAATGGACTCAACATTAGTCATAAAGAACTCAGATACTTATTGCAAAAATCTATTAGTTATCGAAACAAAGGACTACGCGCATGCTCCTAGGGGGATTGATTGGTAGGAAAATACCATCGCTTATCCCCGACCGCCACTCATAAGGAAGACAATCAATAAATACCTCATGCTCCAACTTCGTTACATAACGGTTCACCATACATGCATGCTACGGGAATCTCAAACTTCAACACAAGTATTTCTACAATCCACAACTACCCACTAGCATGACTATAATATCACCATCTTTATATCGCAAAACTATTGCAAGGAATCAAACATATCTTTACCTAATAATAAACCAGCTATTGCTTCTGGTTGTCCGTCGCGGTTGTTTTGCAAAAAAGCCCCTTGGTTTACAAGAAATCAATCCGCGTTCCCTGTTTAAGTGGATCTGAGAAAACGCTTCGTTTTTGCACAAAACACCCTGCCGTTTGAAGCATTCAACCCGCGGTCCGAGCAGATTTGTGTAAAGGAAAAAAACGTGACCACAAAAGGAGCACGGGCTCACCTCCTCTCCCTCTCGCACATTAAGTCATCGCTGCCGCCGCCACCCATGCCGTCCACTTCCGGTGACCTCCAGCGCCGCGCAGCACGCCCCCGAGCTCCCCACGGTCTGCGCCTCCCTTCCCTCCAGCGATATTCTCCGCTCCCGTCCTCTACCGCCCGCTTGCCCGTGGCTAGGGTTTTGGGTAGGGCTTCGTCAGAGCCACGAGCGCGATGACGACGGTGGTGGCTCAGAGCCATGAGTGTGACGGAGGCTGTGGAAAGAATGGAAACACTACTGCTCGCGATGACAGGATGGTGCCATGCGTGCGCTTCCCCAAGGCTGCAACTGTTTCCTCTAGTCGTCCCCCTCCATGGCTACGTCTTGGTGAGATCCCTTCAACCCAAGCCTGTCCCCCTTCCTTTTTTAAACTGATTCCCAATTCCTTGATCAAACCATGCACCTCTGCTCCTGTAGGTCTCGCTTAGCTACTAGTATAGTGCAGATTGCTTTCTCTATTCAATTGATTTTGTTGTCTATGTATTACCTGAACTCCAAGGGAACCAACCTACATGGTGTAATGGATGGAGGTCAGTAGATGTTTTCCTGATATGTTCACTTGTTTTTAATATTTCCCATCAGGTTATAAGCATGGGCTTTGTGCAATAGGCAGAAATCTGTTTGTAATCAATCAAAGATAATGAGAACGTTTACTGAAATCTTTGTAATAGTCGATCCTATGAATTGCTTTGATTGGAAGTCCAACGATGATCTCATATTATTAGGAACTCACTTTTCAAACATATGCATTGGTAGTTTTTATGTCTTTGCTTTTGCCTTCTGAACATACTGGATTGCACTCTGTAAGATGGCACAATTTTCTCCTTCTAAACATGGTATTAAACATTGCAAACAACTTATTATAGTAGTTAGCAAATGCAAATCATTGTATATTGTTAGTTATGTGTCTTTTCATATGAAATACTATTATTTTGGGGAAAGGCATCTCGCTGAGTTTTAATAAAACTCCTTAGATTTTGTATGGTGAGATTGTCTTCAGCAAAAAAGATCTGTATTGTTATTGGGGTTCTTTTATTTTTGTTCTAGGTGTTATTGGGGCGTATTTTTTCATGGTTGGAAACAAGATGTTGCTGCTATTGGAGCTCACAGAGAATGGTATTATGATAGTCTACTTACTTCTGAAGGTGCATTAGAAGATAAGTGGATGTCCAGATTCTTTGGCCTCAGAAAAGTGGTGATAAAAATCTTGAAGTATTGTTAGCATTTTCCTCTAAAAATGGAAAGAGCACATACAAAGAAGGTACACAGTGCTGTTCATTGTCATGGAAAATTATTATCCTTTTGTTATATTAAGTAGTTGTTGTTGGATGTTATTTGTCTCTTTGAAAAACATCTGATGTAAATTTGGTGTACTTCAACTCAAATGCCTACTACTGGAACCAAAACCTACTAGTAAATGGTTCCAAAAACATTGCATGTTATTGTAAAAGTCTTGGTCAATATTCTCGTGTTACTGTGATGTAGTAGACAAATTTTTATGCTTGGACATTTTTAACTTTTCTTATAGCAACTATTGCTCTAAAATTCTTTGCTAGTCTCTTACTTCTATTGATGGCAGAAAAGAACACATTTGGGTACACCTACCAGGACAGTTTGTTCTACGTTTATCTTGCTTTGGGGTTGCAGACCCTAAGATATCAAGATAGCTCTTGATGGTATAACATGACATTGGAAGGAATTATTGATGACTACTTTGATGGGTACTTTTCTGAAGAAATGATTGTCCCAGGTACTGTGATGCTCGTAGTTCTATCTTTTTCAATGCTTGCATATGCCATTGTGATACAAGATACTGCCAGATTTTGCAATATCCGTGATTCAGATTGACCATGATTTCTACTGCTGTTTAAGATCATAAACTTTCTCATGGTTGATTAAATAGGCATAGCTGATTTTAGTCGCAGACCCTAAGATATCAAGAAAGCACTGCTAAAAATTTAGAACTAGGATGTAGTTTTAAATAGTTCCTGTCAAGTATGCTTATTTGCAATCTAGGATCATAGTTGTAAGGTTAATACTTTTAGTTGTGTAGCATTGCGAATCTCGGCTCTTGAAAATTTTCCTACCATAACATTAACACGTAGTTGTATACATATTTTGAAAATCGGAAGTGGTTTTAACATTTCACATCATGATATTGTAGTTTACGGTACTAAGCTTGACGCTGCTCGGTGTGATGTTGTTCTTTGTCGGCGTGGAGCTTGCCGTCGCCACATATACCCGTTGCCTCCGCTTGACATAGTTCGCTATGGACATAGACATGGGAAAGTCACGACGGAGATCCACCACTTCAACCCGCGGATCCGGGGTGGCTGTGGTGGTCAGCTGGTGACTGAGCTACAAATCTGGTTCGGCGTCAATGGTTGGCTGCGCTCCAGTGCGAGGGGTGGTGGCACTTTGAGGAGATAGCTGCATGCCTTTGTCAGTTGCTTTGTGTACTGCTTTTCACTTTCAAAATCAATTTGTGATTCCATAGTGAGTCATTACCAACGAAATTATGGGGGGGTTTTCCCTAGGCATCAGATCAGGAAGCAACAAGCCCCATCTCTTTGTTTGTATCTTTGGTGCTCCAGTAGTGGATATTGCTGGAATAGCTGAAGGACTTGGTTGTAACACTTGCTCTGAACTTTACTCAACAAGAAAGTTTTCCAAAAATTGAAGTCGGATTTTTTCAGGCTTCCTATACATATACACAAATAGTGGGAAATTAGTAGCCCTTAGATATTGTTGTGCTCTTTTGAAAAGCAGGTCTGTGTATACAACATACAGTGGATTTCATATATATAATTATATATTATATATATTCTAGGACCTATGGTGCACAACAAGCATAAACAAATTTAGCTTGCAGCTTTGTTAACGCATCTCTAAGCTTTGATACAACGTTTAGGCGTAGTGCCAGTTTATTGATAAATAACCCTCCGACAAGGTTCATATCTAAGTCTTGGTTGATCAACTGTTGCACGCCTAACTAAAATCTTTCCTTCAGGATTTACTAAAAGATTTTTCATTAATCGCATCATTGTCTATAAAAATGACGTACTGAAGTAGGCCATGGACCCTCCCTGTCGGTGTACTAGAGTAGGGGTACCCTAGTATTCCGAACTTGTGCACGGTCAGTCGCAGCGTCCCGCGGCAAGGCTTGCCGGGTGACCGCCAAGGTCCTCCGTGGTTCCTTTGGAGCCATTCAAGAACAAAGTATCCAAGACCCCGGCAAGAGGAGCTTGCCGGGAAGGAGACAAGACCCCGGCAAGAGGAGCTTGCCGGGAAGGTCAACCAAGGCATCTCAAGGAATTTGCCGCAACGCACCACGCGTCCCGGCAAGGCCCGGTGAGCGACAAGCTCCCGGGCGCGACGAGACAACAACCGCGGCAAGGCGCTTGCCGCGGCAAGCCTCCACTCTGTACCTGCGCTCCAGCACACCCACCAACGTGTCGCTCTGGGACCCTTCCAAGCGTACGTGGCGGGAGGCTGTGCAGCCAGAGGTACACGGTGGCAAGCGGCGCTGACAAGATTGCCATCGTGGCAAGCAGTGGCGTCTCTAGCGGTCCCTTTCTGCACCGTCTAGGCGACGCAGACATGCATTTACCCCTGCCGTCAGGGTTAGGTATGATACAACTGTAGTAGGCGGCGGTGCCAACCGCCACGCCTTTTCCATTTTTACCCTCATCTACGTTGCCACCTGTCGGTGACCCCTTGAGCATATAAAAGGAGGCCCAAGCGCAACGTAGAAGGGGTCGGCGAACGGAACGCACTCACGCTCGGTCTCGCTAGCTGCTGGAGTGTACTGTAGCACACCGCGCTCCCGAGCAAGAAATCAATACAAACACAAAGTAGGAGTAGGGTTTTACGCACCCGTGCGGCCCGAACCTGGGTAAACTGATCGTGTCGCTCGTGCACTTCGCCTCGATCTGCTCGTCGTGCTCTCTCCGCCCCCTGCCGAACCAAAAGGGGCTCGGTCCGCCGGTCCCCATAGGTGTCCGTGGGATCAGCACCCCCGACATCTTTGGCAGGGCATCGAGACTGTGTGAACCTGATCCGGCGTTCGCACGAGCTAAATCTCCATCGTCTTCATCGACATGCCGCCGAAGAAGAAGGCTTCGGAGGCAGCCGCTCCGCCCGCGCCGAACCCACCATCACCGGAGCAAACGGCTGGTGGAGTAGACGCCGGCGGAAGAACGGGCGTCGACGAGGGAGCACACGGTGCTGCCAGGTCCAAGGACAAGACTGCGCTGCACATCGGCGGCGCAGTCGGCTCCCACAACGACCGGGCGCACTCCAAGACCTCGGCGTCCGTACACGCAACGCGCCCATCTCAGGAGGCGCGGGACCAGCAGCGTTATGGTACCCATGGTACCATACGTTTGCTGGGCCAAGATCAAGCTGGTGGATCCCGGAGTGCTTAAGACCAGAACGCACGCCAACATGCTGGCGCGAGCGGGGCACAGTCGCCTGGACGAGATACTGCTCCTTCTAACGTAGTTAGAAGTCCGAGCATATCCCGTTCCTCGCACCGTTCGCCGCTGCCGCCCGCCACTCTGGCAGAAGCTTTGGCGCGAGCTCAACTGCTCCTAGACTACCCTCCAGCGGCGGACAAGATCGACGACTTGAGGGCCACCATTCAGAGTCTCATCGGCTTCGCCAACGGCGACAATCCACGGCAGCCGAGTACTTCGCTGCCGCGGCAAGTCAGCCAGGCGCGAGCCGGTGGCGACAAGACCGGTGGGGGTGCAACCACTGTGCACTCTCCGCCTCGAAGGCCAAGATCACCGACTCGTCGGATCCACCTCGATAGCGACTCCACCGCGTCATCAGATCCGCGAGATCGTCGTGATCAGCGCCAAGTTCTTCATGAATGACAGCAAGAAGACGCTCGTACTCGCATCGAGCGCCGAAGAGAAGCGCGGCGTCAATCAGACCTGCGCGCTGGGCCTTCTGTCGATATGCATGCGCCAGGGGAACCAGGAGACTTGCCGTACGCGGTAGGTTGCCCTGCGTTTACCCGTGAGCTGCGGCAAGTCCAGTGGCCCAGCCAGAAGAATTTCAAGCCAGACGTACCAGAGAAGTACGACGGCAAGTCGCACCCGTCGGAGTTCCTCAGCATCTACACCATCGCGGTGCAAGCTGCCGGGGGGCGAGACGACAAGGTCCTTGCCAACTACTTCCCGCTGGTGCTCAAGCCCGACGTCAGGTCCTGGCTCATGCACTTGCCGGACAACTCCATATCCTCTTGGGCAGACCTGTGCCATCAGTTTGTCGGCGCCTTTACAGGCGGCCACAAACCTCATGGCCAAGAGAGTGACCTTCACCTGCTCGCCCAGAAGGAAGGAGAGCCCCTGCGCAAGTATATTCAGAGATTCAGCCGTGTACAGCGCAACATCCCAGACATCCACCCTGCCGCGGTCATCAATGCGTTCCATCAGAACGTGCGTAACCGCAGGATGCGGGAGGAGATGGCCATGAGCAGGATCAGAGACGTCAGTGAGCTATATGCCGTGGCCGACAAGTGTGCACGTGCTGAAGAAGGGAGGAAACTCCCCGGAGAGAATACTGGAGCAGGAGGATCTTACAGTGAGGATGCTGCCCCGGCAAAGAAGAACCGGCGGTGGAACAATAGGAAGAAGAAAAGCAAAGAGGTGCTAGTCGTTGAGCAGTCCGGCAACAAAGAGGGCGCTAACAAAGCCAAAGTTGGTAGCTCCGGCAAGGAGGTTGCCGCATGCACCAACTGCCAGGCTGTGGCGGTCGCCGACAAGCAGGACGGCACCGACAAGCAGTACTGCAAGATCCATCGCACCAAGGGCCATGACCTGCAGAGCTGCAAGAAGGTCGAGCAGCTTGTCCAGCAGCAAAAAGCTGAGTACGAGCGGCGCGACAAGGAGAGAACCCAAGGAGGCGCTGGAGAATCCGGCAAGAAACGCGCCGGCTGGGGAGGACGCCGCGGCAAGGCCAAGCAGCGGCAAGGAGACAGACCTCCCCGCGGCCGCGACAAGGATGAAGACGACGACGACGATGACGTAGACATGGATGATGTCGAGACCAGTGAGCAGGAGTTCTAGAAAGCCACAGAAGTCTTGTGCGTTGATGGCGGCGCTTCTCTGCATACTTCACACCGCCAGCTCAAGCAGTGGGCACGGGAAGTCAATGCAGTGGAACCACCTGTCGAATCGCGCAAGCTTCTGAAATGGTCCAGCACGCCTATCATCTTTGATATTCAGGACCACCCTGATCGCACAACTGCGGTCGGGTGCTTGCCGCTGTTGGTTTCACCAACTATACGCAATCTCAAGGTCACTAAGATGCTAGTTGACGGCGGGGCCGGCTTGAACCTGATCTCCTCCGCTGTACTCCAGAAACTCCAGATCCCTGACAGCGAGCTCGAAGAGACCGGCATGTTTCAAGGAATCAACCCGGGAAGGAGCAAGCCGAAAGGGAAGGTCACGTTGCCGGTAACATTTGGCAGCGAGATGAACTTCAGGACTGAGAGGGTCACTTTTGACGTTGCCGATTTTCCATTGCCTTACAATGGGATACTTGGTCGTCCAGCACTCGCCAAGTTCATGGCAGCCTCTCACTACGCATACAACATGCTCAAGATGCCAGGCCCGATAAGTGTCATCTCTGTCCCTAGCGACAAGAAGGATGCTCTTATCTGCGCCGACAAGATCTATCGGGAAGCAGCAGCCGCAACAGATCGCAAGTCACTTGCCACTGAAGCTCCCGGGGGGAAGAAGAAGACCAAGTCTGGCAAGAGCTCTGATGCCCACTCCGGCAAGCGCACCTCTTCGAAGTGCTGCGCTACCATCGAGGACGCACCATCGAGCTCCACCGGCAAGTGTAAGAAGGCAATGGCAGCTCCGCCACATACTAAGAAGTTGTCCGCCAAGGAGGACGGCACTGGTGGTACCTTCACCATCAGTGCCACTCTGGACCCTAAATAGGAAAGCACGCTCATTGCTTTCCTGCGGGCGAACGTCGACGTGTTTGCGTGGCAACCGTCTGACATCCCTGGTGTTCCCAAGAAAGTAATTGAGCACCATCTTGCCGTTTGTCCTCATGCGCGGCCCGTCAAGCAGAAGGTCAGGAAACAAGCAGTGGAGCGCCAAGAATTCATCGCAGAAGAAATCAAGAAATTGGAAGCAGCAGGCCTTGTTAGAGGAGTGCTCCATCCCACGTGGTTGGCCAATCCTGTAGTCGTGCGCAAGGCAAAAGGGAAATGGAGGCTTTGTATTGACTTTACTGATGTTAATAAAGCTTGTCCCAAAGACCCATTTCCCTTGCCGCGCATTGACCAGATTGTTGACTCCACGGCCGGATGTGACTTGCTTTCATTTCTTGACGCATACTCAGGATACCATCAGATCTTCATGGCAGAAGAAGATGAGGAGAAGACCGCATTCATTACTCCATATGGCACGTACTGTTTCATACGGATGCCTTTCGGTTTAAAGAATGCTGGTTCAACATTTGCAAGGGTAGTTCATGTCGCTCTTGAGCCGTAGATGCACAGAAATGTGGAAGCCTACATGGATGATATAGTGGTCAAGAGCAAGGACAGGGCAACTCTGATCCAAGATTTAGACGAGACCTTTGCAAATCTGCGCAAGATCAACCTCAAGTTCAACCCCGAGAAGTGTGTGTTTGGAGTCCCCTCCGGCAAGCTTCTCGGGTTCTTCGTGTCTCAGCGGGGAATTGAAGCCAATCCCGACAAGATCAGGGCCATTGAACAGATCGAAGCACCAAAGCGCGTCAAGGATGTGCGAAGACTTGCCGGTTGCGTGGCTGCTCTCAGCAGGTTTATCTCTCGGTCTGCTGAGCGCGCCCTGCCGTTTTTCAAAATTTTGAAAAAGGCAGGTCCAATGAAATGGACTTCGGAAGCGGAGCCTGCGCTGCAGGACTTGAAGAGATACCTGTCCTCCACTCCAACACTTGTCACACCTAAGCCACAAGAGAAGTTGCTGCTGTATATAGCGGCAACCAATCAAGTGGTTAGCGCTGCGTTAGTGGCGGAGAGGGAGGCAGATGACGAGCCGGCAACCACGGCAAGCGCATCCAGCGACAAGCAGGGGGCTTCCCCGACAAGCTCTGGTCCCGACAAAGAAAGATCTGCGCAAATGTGCGAGGAGATACAGAAGAGAATGGTGCAGCGCCCAGTTTACTTTGTCAGTTCCCTTCTGCAGGGGGCTAGGTCAAGGTACTCTGGTGTGCAGAAACTGCTTTTTGGCCTTCTCATGGCCTTGAGAAAGCTGCGCCATTATTTCCAAGCACATGAGATCACAGTCGTCACTCGCTTTCTGCTGAAGAGGATACTGCAGAATCCAGAAGCAACAGGCAGGATTGTTGAGTGGGCACTGGAACTGTCAAGCTTTGGCCTCAAGTTTGAGAGCACTTCAACTATCCAAAGCAGAGCATTGGCAGAATTCATAGCAGAGTGGACGCCAACACCAGATGAAGAAATTCCAGAGACGAGCATCCCCGTCAAGGAGGCAAGCAAAGAGTGGCTCATGTACTTTGACGGTGCCTTCTCGCTGCAAGGCGCCGGCACTGGCGTACTGCTTGTCGCACCCACCGGAGAGCACCTCAAGTACACAGTCCAGATGCACTTTCCCAAGGAGCAAGCGACAAACAATACTGCAGAGTATGAAGGCTTGCTTGCCGGTCTCAGGATCGCGGCAGACCTTGGGATCAGGAAGCTCATTGTCAGGGGTGACTCGCAGCTTGTCGTCCGCCAAGTGAACAAGAATTATCAGAGTCCGTTGATGGAAGCCTACGTTGACGAAGTGAGAAAGTTAGAAGAGCACTTTGACGGCCTGCAGATGGAGCATATTCCAAGAGCTCAGAACGACATTGCCGATGGTCTGTCAAAGTGCGCCGCACTTAAGTTACCTATGGAACCAGGGATCTTCGTGCTCAAGCTGACTCGACCGTCCGTAACGCCGTCAACTGGACAGAGCAAGAAGAGGAAGTTGATTTCTGGTGATTATTTTCCGGCAGAACTTCCCGAAGCCGCCGCCAAGAAGGTCCCCAAGATCAACACCAAGAGTGCTGAGGAGCAGTCTGCTCCGCCAAGCCCTAGGGTTTGTTCCGTCGAAGCAGATGCTCCTGACAAGTTTTGCTCCGGCAAGCTTGCCGGGGAACGTCAAGCTCCGGCAGAGCCGCAGGCTCTTGCCGTAGAAGCGAATGTTCCCGCAGCAGCAGACACGCCTTTAGTCTTTGTTGTCGAGCCGCAAGCTCTAACATGGGCACAGCAGATTGTCCGTTTCCTTCAGACAGGAGAACTTCCCGAAGAGCAAGAAGAAGCGGAAAGAGTAGCCCGGCAGTCAAGTATGTACCAGTTTGTCGACAGCACACTGTACAGAAGAAGACTCAACGGTGTGAAATTGAAGTGTATTCACCGGGAAGATGGACAAAAGCTGTTGGCAGAGATACATGGAGGCATATGTGGTCACCACATTGGCGCAAGAGCACTTGTCGGCAAAGCATTTCGGCAAGGTTTCTTCTGGCCGACAGCCCTCCAGGATGCAACTGCAGAAGTAACCAAGTGTGAAGCGTGCCAGTTCCATTCCAAGCAGATACACCAGCCAGCTCGAGCTCTCCAGACGATCCCTTTATCCTGGCCATTTTCGGTCTGGGGGCTCGATATCCTCGGCCCCTTTCCCCGAGCAGTCGGGGGCTTTGAGTACTTGTACGTTGCAATCGATAAGTTCACAAAGTGGCCGGAAGTGGAACCAGTGAGGAAGGTGACAGCACAGTCAGCAGTCAAGTTCTTCAGGTCGATTGTTTGCCGTTTCGGGATCCCTAACAGGATAATCACCGACAACGGTACGCAATTTACAAGCCGCACCTTCATGCAGTACGTCCAAGATCTTGGCGCCAAGGTCTGCTTCGCTTCTGTTGCTCACCCGAGAAGCAACGGTCAAGCGGAGAGGGCAAATGCTGAAGTGATGCGCGGGCTCAAGACCAGAACTTTCAACAGGCTGTACAAGTGCGGAAGAAACTGGATGGAGGAGCTGCCGGTGGTTCTTTGGTCGATCAGGACGACGCCAAATCAAGCCACTGGCCAGACACCTTTCGCTCTAGTCTATGGAGCAGAGGCAGTTCTCCCCACGGAACTCGTATACGGGTCGCCTCGAGTGCTCGCTTACGATGAGCTCGAGCAAGAGCAGTTGCGACAAGATGACGCGCTACTTCTTGAGGAAGACCGTCTTCAGGCTGCTGTGCGAGCTGCTCGCTACCAGCAAGCTTTGCGCCGCTACCATATCCGCAAAGTTAACGCCAGAAGTCTCGAGGAAGGCGACCTTGTTCTTTGGCGCGTTCAGTTCGCCAAGAATTCCAACAAGTTGACGCCGAAGTGGGAAGGCCCTTACCGGGTGAAACGAGTCACTAGGCCTGGCGCTGTCCGCCTTGAGACCGAAGATGGCACTCCAGTGAGCAACTCCTGGAATATTGAGCATCTTCGTAAGTTTTACCCGTAGGGCGCGGTTGCCGGAACCCGTTCCGGCAACCACCTTTTTTACAAGTCTTGCCGCTGTTGCATGTAATCCTTTGTACAAAGCCGGGCGCAGATCCCGTGCATAAAGATCATGTGCCCCGCACATCTTGTGAGTTTCATGCTTTTTTATTTTTCTTGCATGTCATATCTGACACTTTGTGTAGCACCTAGCCCGGTCAGCAACAACGAGCCATAAGGCTTCATATCAAGGGTTCCTCGCCCACAAGTTTGTCGGGGGGAAGGAGAAGATAATGATATGGACCAGGCGTCATTCAAGAAAGTTTCGCCTTGCCGGGAAGCAAACAACAGAAAAGATAAGTTGCCAAAGTTTGAGCAATCAGATTTTCTTTAAATTTTTAAGTTATCTTCCTCGAACGACCGTACTTTGTATGGAAAACCTGTGCGCGGAGGAACCAACTCGTAGCTACTTGCGCCCTTATTGTTGTTTCGAGTCCGCTCAACAACTTAAGTGAGCTGCGACTAGCTGCGACAATGTTTCTTGTCGGTAGCAGCACCGCCAGCAGGCTGCTGACGTTCCGCACTCAGCACTCGCGGCAAGGGTGCCTGCGCCGGCAAGTTCCCTAAAAAGCGTAGGGCAAAAACATACAAAGGAAGGAATCAAGTAGAGGAAATAACATTGCAATCATTACCTGAAATAAAGTTATATTACAAGATAGCTTGTCGCGGCTCTAACAGATTGTTTGCATAACATGGCTAGCAGCGACAAGAAAAGAAGAAAACGGGCGGCCTAATCTACGCGGTCGCCCTCGACCCTCTTGATTCCGCTCACCTTGTCCACAATGGGTGCGACAAGGGCCTTGAGCGTCTCCAGATCAGCATCCGGCGGCAAGGACCTGAGGACGTTGGTGAGGTTGAGGCCCGGGTTGTGGAAGGCGACCTTCATCAGCACCTTCTGAAGAGCTCCCGCGCAGATCTTACGAGACTTGTCGGCCAGCTGCTTCGGGATCCTCTCCCGGAGTCGCCGGAGTGCCATCGCCACGCCCTTGAAGAACGAAGTGAGCTTGGCGCTGGGTTGGAGGTTCTCGTCGGAGGGATACCCGAGATCCTCCATCTCCAGCTGCGCCAGCTCCTTGTCGATATCTGCGGCAACATCCACGAGGCCCTTCGTCCAATGCTCCACATTTTCCCGGAAAGTGCTCTCGGCGGCAGCGGCACTCGCCAGCAGCGCCTTGCCGGCCTTGACCTCTTCCTTCAAGGCCGTCTCCTGCTCCTTGGCGCTGTCCAGTGTCTTGGTCAAATTGGTCAACTTTAACTCAAGATCGACGTTGGAGTCCTTGGCGGCGCTAAGCTCTTGGCCCTTCTCGGCGAGGCAGGCCTGCAGCTCCGAATAGCTGTGGGCGTCCTTCTCCTGCTCAAGCTTGAGCGCGGCAAGCTCGTCGCCGCTCGCCTTGAGATCTGCCTCCAGCTGCACCACCTTCGTCTCCAGCTCCTTCTTGGCGGCCTCGGCAACTGCGGCAGCGTCTTCTGCTTGTTTGAGGGCTCCGCCGACCGTTCGCTCGCGCGCGGCAAGCTCCTCCTCGTGGCTGTCGAGGTTGACCTTCCGCTGCACCAGCTCGCCTTCCTGCACCGCCAACTTCTCAGCGGCAAGCCGCTATTGCTCTTCGGCTTCGGCCTTCTCGAGGAAGAAAGCCTCCCGCTCCTCGGCAAGTCGCGCCCGCTCCACTGCCAAAGATCGGAGAGCTTCCTGATTGGCACCCCGGAGCTCCTCCGCGCGCTTCTCAATGTCGACTCCCGCCTTCGCGACAAGCGCCTCGCGGGATTCCAGCTTGGCTTGCCGGGCGCGGTAGAGTGACACCAGCTTCCGCAGCAGCTGCTCCTCCTCAAGCTCGCCGCTGCTGCTGCTTGGCGCGTCGACAAGCACCAGCCCGGCGGAGGCGAGCACTTCTCCGTCGAAGTTTTCTCCCTCGACCGGCGCCCTGGAGCTTGACGCCCAGGGGAGGTTGATGAAGATGTCGTCGTCGGCCTTTAAGTAGACGCCAGGCTGGGGCTCGTCGGAGCCCGGTGTTGCGGCAGTGGCGGAGGGATCGGCGGTCGGTGCAGCGCCTGGCGCTCTTGCGGCCTCAGCGTCGTCAGTACGGTCGCCAGATCCCCCGCCTGCTTCTGCGGCGGCAGCGTTGGCGGCCTCTTCGCCGGCGGGATCGTCGGCGCCGGCTGCTTCCTCGGCGGCAACGGCGTCGTCGGCGGCAACTTCGGTCTCCATCGGCTCTGCAGCAGATGGATCTGACAGCCGGAAAGGGGAGAAGAATCAAGCAAATATAAAAAAAATAAGATCAAAAGAAGAAGAACCCAAGGGAAGTTTTTGAAGCAAGAGGATTACTTGCGCCGGGCTCTGCAGTCGTGGTCTCCGCCGCCGGGGGGCCGCTGGTGCTGTCCCTTGCCGAAGACCCCTCCCTTGCCGGAGACGTCTCCCTTGCCGGAGAGCTCTCCCTTGCCGGGGACCTCTCCCTTGCCGGAGGACTCTCCCTTGGTACCTCGGGGGCGGCCTCCGGGCTCTCCTGGTGGGGCTGCTTTGCTCCTGCACAAGTCAACAAACAGATATCAGCAAAGCAAGAATCTTCATGCGCGCCCAACAGCGGAAAGCAACCAAGATACTTACGCTGGGGGCTGCTCTGGAGATCAGTCGCCGGGTCCGGCAAGGTTGTCTCGGGCGCGTCCCCTGCTGACGCGGTGGGTTCGTCCTCGATGATAATCACCGGGGCCTTGGCTCTCTTTGCTGCCCTCTGGGCCAGAGTCCTGAAAAGGAACAGGTTCAGAGTAAAACAAGTGAGATGCAAGACAAAGACAGCAAGGATTGAAGCACTGCAAGTATAACAAGAAAATCTTACTCTTCTTCTTCTTCCTCGTCGGAGTTGAACGCGGAGAAGTCGAAGTCCGGCTCACGTAGGTTCCCTTGGCCGCTTGGCGGGAGCTGAAGCAGTGGTCCGGGAAGACCCCGCTCCAGTTGCCGCAGCAGCGTGGGGCGCTCCCGCGGCAACAGTGCTTGCCGTGGTGGAGAGTGTCGCGCGGCGCGGCGACTGTCGACCCGCCTGCCGCCTCGCCACGTCCCCGGCCTTGCGGAGACGCCTTCTTCGTGGAGATGGAGGCTCTGCTTGCGGCGTGCTGTCTGAAGATGAGGAGGAAGAGGAGTTGATCTCCAACGAGCCGCTCGTATCCTCGGCGGGCTCGCTCGGCTCGGCGTCACGCCCGACAAGATCTTTCTTGCCGACAAGCTCCTCTTGTCGGGCAAGCTCTTTCTTGCCGGCAAGTTCCTCTCGCTCGGCAAGGTGAATCCAAACTCGCCTGCCGCTGCGGCTGCCACCGCCTTTTCCAGCCTGGAGGTGATGCGCTTCAACTCCGCATCAGTGGTGTCGCGAGTAAGGCCATTCTTCTCGTCGGGGCGGATTGGCACTTCTACCAAGTTGTCGACAAATTCCTGCACGACCTCGTCTGCAGGCTCTTGCCAAGCTGGCACAAGTCCATGCGAGTCGCACAGCGGCATCATTGCCCGGATGCGGTCAAGCGCGGAATTGTTGCACAACGGTACTATGCCCTGCGGCAACCTAAATACTTCAGGATGATCAGGGTCGTACTTAAAGAGCTCCTGAAGCATTGCGTTGAGCTCCAAGACAGTGAAATTGTAGTTGAGGCCCGGACGCAGCCTCATGATATCCGCCGCGTTCTTGAACTCCCAGGCGGGCCTCCTCCGTTCCTGCAGGGGGGCGATGCGGCGGCGAAGGAAATCTGCGCCAACGGCGCCTACAGTGAGTCCGGCAAGCCTGAGGCGTTGGATCCTGGTGACGGCAATCCTCAGCCTGTCGTCTTCCGGGGCCACGTCACTCCAATCGCTGCCGCGTACTGCTGCTGTTTGGCGCCGGGCGGTAAATGGCTGCGGGTTCTCCTCGACAATCCAGCACCAATCTGCTCTCCACTCCTCCCACTTGCCGTGGAACTCGCCCTCCAGATAAGAGTCCTTCTTGCCGGTCCTTGAGACCCAGGCGATTCCACCAGATAAGGGCTCTCCCCTCTCTACTTGGGGCATGAAGAAATGGCGGAAAAGGGCTACGTTGGGATGGACTCCGACAAAGTTTTCGCAGAGATGCGCGAAAACTGCCATGGTCAGAACGGCATTGGGAGTGAAGTCAAGGAGGCAGAGGCCATAGGTGTTCATGATGTCGCAGAAAAATTCAGAGAAGGGCGGGCAGAGCCCGCAGTAGAAGAACACGCCGAAGAAGGGATATCCGTTCGGAGCCAGTTTATGAGCAGTGGCTGGGAGTACCTTCGTGCTCGGGTGAGCCCGCGTCTCCGTCGACCAGAAGAGGTAGTAGTACTCCCTCATCTCCTTCGCGGCAAGCTTGGGGGGGAGGGAGATTGCCCGTTCCTTCCGCAGCGCCGCAAGCCGCTGCGCCTTGGTCGACTTCACAGCTTTCCCCTTGTCGGCTTTCGGAGCCATGGCGGAAGTGGTGGAGGAGGTCGACGGCGTTGGTGGTGCTGGTGGCGATGGGGGGCAAGGCACTGCTCTCTCTGCTTTGGGAAGACGGAGGCGGGGCGGAGGCTTCTGAGATTGGAGTGGAAAGGGGGCGAGTGGGCGCACTACCCCTGCTTCCCCTTGCTTATAAAGGGGGACGGGACGGATGTTCCGCCTTTCCTAATAAAGAAACCACCCACGATCTCTCCCACGACGCCGCGTTCGACGCGTGCCGTTCGGGGAGGGCGCGGTGGATGCGGAGTGAGATACGGCGTAACCCAGGCCGCGCGTGCCCGTGCCCTGTTTTGGGCCTGGCCCAACAGCGCTCGGCACCGTGTATGGCCCAGGCCCGGGGGCTCCTGTCGGTGTACTAGAGTAGGGGTACCCTAGTATCCCGAACTTGTGCACGGGCAGTCACAGCGTCCCGTGGCAAGGCTTGCCGGGTGACCGCCAAGGTCCTCCGTGGTTCCTTTGGAGCCATTCAAGAACAAAGTATCCAAGACCCCGGCAAGAGGAGCTTGCCGGGAAGGAGACAAGACCCCGGCAAGAGGAGCTTGCCGGGAAGGCCAACCAAGGCATCTCAAAGAATTTGCCGCAACGCACCACGCGTCCCGGCAAGGCCCAGTGAGCGACAAGCTCCCGGGCGCGACGAGACAACAACCGCGGCAAGGCGCTTGCCGCGGCAAGCCTCCACTCTGTACCTGCGCTCCAGCACACCCACCAACGTGTCGCTCTGGGACCCTTCCAGGCGTACGTGGCGGGAGGCTGTGCAGCCAGAAGTACATGGTGGCAAGCGGCGCTGACAAGATTGCCATCGTGGCAAGCAGTGGCGTCTCTAGCGGTCCCTTTCTGCACCATCTAGGCGACGCAGACATGCATTTAATGCCCTTGTCCCCGGCCGTCAGGGTTAGGTATGATACAACTGTAGTAGGCGGCGGTGCCAACCGCCACGCCTTTTCCATTTTTACCCTCATCTATGTTGCCACCTGTCGGTGACCCCTTGAGCATATAAAAGGAGGCCCAAGCGCAACGTAGAAGGGGTCGGCGAACAGAACGCACTCACGCTCGGTCTCGCTAGCTGCTGGAGTGTACTGTAGCACACCGCGCTCCCGAGCAAGAAATCAATACAAACACAAAGCAGGAGTAGGGTTTTACGCATCCGTGCGGCCCGAACCTGGGTAAACTGATCGTGTCACTCGTGCGCTTCGCCTCGATCTGCTCTTCGTGCTCTCTCCGCCCCCTGCCGAACCAAAAGGGGCTCGGTCCGCCGGTCCCCATAGGTGTCCGTGGGATCAGCACCCCCGACACTCCCGTCTAATATAAAAAATCCATGAGATCTAGCATAGCTAGCCAGCCCATGATCTACTTGGTTACACTCTCGACGCATCAGGGATGTGCATCACTATTGACAACGAATCATCTGCTCCCCAATATCCACATACCCAACAAACAATCTTGATCTGCAGGTCCCAGTGAATTGTAGCACCTCAAAAACTATGAGCTATCGATTTCAAGATCACCGGGACAGTTACCATTCATGTGGATGAGTGAGAGCAAGAAACAGCCTCTGCTTTTGCTTCCTAGGTGGTGTCCGACCACTGTCGGAGTTCAGTTCCTAGTGAAAACTACAACTGTCCTCTGTACTGGAATGATTATTACTGTTGCAACGTACTCCTTAGTACTTCCCATTATCTATGGACACTACAAAAAAATACACTTCCGTGATGATACGTGTTTGTCACAGTAGGTCACGTTTTCTGTCATGCATGTATATCCATGACAAATTTATGACAGAATCAAGATAGTCATACCTGTGCTGTCGTAGAAGTGTTCCATGCCATTACCAAAATTATAATCTCGGAAGTGTCCACTTCCATGACGATAAATCGCGCGTCACAGAAGTGCTTTCGTCAAGGGTGACCGACATGTGGCATCCACCGTAACAGAACGCTGTTAAGCTATTGGGTCCGGTTTTGGATCCGATAACCTGTTAACAACCCTGGCCAATGGGGATTTTCCACGTGTAAAATTATCATTGGCTGGAGGAAACACGTGTCGTCTCACCGTTGGGACAGATGTCATCCACTTATTGGACCCAAAGCGCCTATGATACATTGACACGTGGCATGGCCCAACAGAGGCCCATTCCTGTGAAAAGGCCGGCCCGTTTGACTTGGTTAAAAGGTGGCGGGCTGGCCCATGGCAAGCCTGTTAATGGCATGTTCGCATATAGCCCATTTACAACCCGCAAACCCAGGGGCCGTTTATGGCCTATCCGAATTAGGCCCAGTAGCGTCATCTGGGCCGTCCAATATAATTCCAGCCCGTTTTATCTTCGGCCCATGTATGGCCCATGATGTCTTTCAGCCCATATGAGGCCCTTATTACTCTTGGCCCATTAACGACCCGTGGTAAAACTGGCCCGTAATGAACAGTGTATCACTTTATGCCCATTAACAGCCCATTATTCCGTTGGGCCATTTCCAGCCCTTGTTATCTTTCGGCCTTCTCGGGGCCCATTTATTCTTGGGCCTATTTCCACATTCGTTTACTTACGGCCCATTACTGTCATTTTCTGCTTATGGGCCAAATTCAGCCCGTGGTTACAGTCGGCCCGTTTGTGGCCCGTTAATATGTTGGGCCATTTTCATAGCGTCATCAAAATACGACCCGTTATGGTCGGCCCATGAACGATTTCAACTCTAGCCGATTTACGGCCATAATGTGGTCTGTTATTGGCCCATGTTTGGCCAACCGATCATACGACCCGTAGAAGGCCCATTGATGATACGGCCCATAGAAGGCCCATTGTGTCTACGGCCCATATAAGGCCCATTGTTTCTATGCCATGTAGAAGGCCCATTGTTTCTACGGCCCTTAGAAGGCCCATTGTTTCTATGGCCCGTAGGAGGCCCATGTTAACTACAGCCGGTGGGCATCAAAGTTCGCCACCAGTGCAAATATAGGGAACACCCTACACTATACAAAAATGGCTTGCTGTTTTCTTCAACCGGTGGCTGCACGTTAAGAACAAATTTGTATCGCACCAAAACAAATTACAACTATAAAACAAAAGGAAGGTTGGCATAAAAGTTAATAGTCTAGTAGATAGATGCAGCACCAGAAGTTCAGAAACTCAGTTCATTGGACCTGACTGTTACGTTTTCATGATGTATTGTTCGATGGAGCACCATAACCTTCGCCTTCAGATATCCTAGGCTCCTGAACAACATAGAAAATGTCTGATAGTCTGGTTTCAAAACCATGCATATCTTGACAAGATCGAACAATGTGTCTCCTTGTTTCACAAAGGGTCTCTGTTAGGGAATGGACTTGTGTCTGGAGCGCAGATACAACATTGTTTTGAGCTTGCATATCTTGATCATGAGGCAGTTTGGATGAGATTGCCTTAACAACCAAGTCAATATTACGCAGGAACGTGCTTTTGGCACTATTAGTGGACAGGTATTGAGCCACTGCAGCAAGAGCTGACATTGCGGTTATAGTTGCCTCGCCACCTTCAGAAGGTGGTGGTTCCACCATTTTTTCCGTAGCTCGCTGAAAAGTTGTGGTTTTACATTAGTAGTACCAGAACAGAAGATATTAAGGAGCCAGCAAAACCAAACAAAATAGCTTTGGTCTATATACAGAACTTATTCTGGTGAACCCATGTAAAATAATAGTTGTATTTTATTGCAAAGTACATAATAAAACCAGGTTCCAAACATATGACCATGTACCATCGCTAATGTATTGTCTATTTCTTCACATTGTATTAAGGGCTAAGGATAAAGAGACGAAGTTTATAATACGGTAAGCATAGTATGACATCATTCATATCACAAAACAACTGAGAATAGACAAACATGCAATTGTAACGTTGTGTGGGCAAGTCCAGCACAGAACTAGATTACATGTCAAGATCAAAGGAACATCACTCCTCTCTTTTAAACCTTGTAAGGTGCAATGATATGCTAAGACAATTGTGTATAAAATTGAAAAGAGTAATAGACATTGGCTGCAAACCATGCAGTTCAAGGCACAAGTCAGAGTAAGTAGTAGTTAAAAGGCATGAGGATTAAGGACTTACAACAGCGGCTTTGACTGGTGTAGTCATGCCCTTCTTCTTGCTGGTGTGATAGTCCTTGAAGATTTCCACAGCATTTGGTTCAGGTACTTTTTGGTCCTTGCGGGCTTTCCTCTGCATTTGGAACAAGTCAATATAGATCTGATAATATGGTACAACAAAAAGAGTGAAACAGCAACTAATAACAAGAGCCTCACAGTGTGCAATATAGCTACGAGATCCTATCGTCTGTTGGAATTTCACTTTCGTACGGTTGGCCTTGTTCTTTGAACAGTTCACCTACAAGAAGATACATTTGTGTGGCACATGCGTAAATAGGACTTCAACATGTGATCTGATCACATATATATAATGTACCTGATACTTCGGATCGGACCAGTGTTTAATGAGGCCTCTCCAATCTTCATCAGATATATTTTCCACTGGAGATGTTTGGGCAAGTTCAGTGTTAGCCTTGCCTTCAAAGTGAGTTTTCCTCAAGTTATACCGATACTGTCGCAGAGCAGACTTGAAAACATGGGTGCAAGCTTGTCTGGTTGCATCATCTTGGCTAAACAACTTGAACCTCATCTGTTGAAATTTATGGGAATCTCATTATCAGGAACCTAGAAAGTATTGGACAGAGCAAGACGATATTACTAGTTTCCATACATAACCATACTTACAGATAAATGGCTGAGGAAGGTGTTGAACTGGGGTTCGTCGTTGTCATTCCTGTACTGAATCCATGTTGGGAGGATACGTACATGACACCTAACAACAGCTGCTGCCTCTGATACTAACTTGGCTGACTCTGTAGCATCACGTGGCCTTTTTAAACCTGCCTCGAAACGGATCTCCATTCTTCCTCTAGATTTAGCTAACCTATCGAGCATTATCCCTGATGTTTGTTTCCTCTTGCGCCTAGGTGCTAGTCCAACAACAAACATAGGAAGTGTTAGTGTACATCAAACTGTGAGACTACATATAAAGAAGCATGCAACTGTAACTTGACTCCAACAACTACCTTCTTGCTGTTGAAGCTCACAAAGTTCATCTGATCTTGCCAACTCATCTTGTGTCAAGAGTGCTTCGAAAGTAGTGTCAGGTGGCAAGGGAGCTTGGGAACGTGCTGCTAGCTGAGTTGACCAACGAGTAAATCGGGCAGCTGGTGGTGCTGTGGAAGGTGTTGCAACAACTAGGTTGTCTCTGCTTGTTTGGTGGAAGCTATTTATTTCTGTTTGGCTTGTTATGCAGCTCGTGTAGCATGGGATACCCTGTTGGTACAATTTTCCGCTGGACTTTGACCTTCTATTGCACCATCAGTACCAGCAGAATATGCAGGATTGTTCCGCATCCCTTTCCCTATCATTCTGTCTTGCTTCCTCTTTCTCTGTGCCATGTTAAGTCAAGCCGACAAGAAAAATGAATAACAATTTAGTTCTTCAGAACAAATGTACTTTGATGTAAGAACATGTTGTGATAGACAGATATTGTATGTTCTAGAAACAGGAACACGTGTCTTAGTCACAAGTATAATGTGTAAAGTAAGCAGATGACATTCAACAAAATTAGAAGCAATACAAGCTAGACATCATACATAACATGCAACCACATATAACAGTGCCAAGTTAGAGGGAGCACCTGTGATGGTGCACTAGGGGAGACGTGCTCATCACCAACACAGCTACGTTGAGTGTCTATGCATGTGTTGTCTTGGAAATCATCTTGGGGGGATGGAGGAGTAGAATCTGTAGAGGCCCTCCATTTGGAAGAAGCACCTTCATCTGCTGCCTTGCTAACTTCATTCCGCTTTATTGATTTTGAATTGTCAAGTAAAACTGACAAGAAAAAGCAATAAAATTCACTCTTTAGAACTCATTCGTGCATGATACTGACAATCACTACTTTGATGTAAGGCGAACACATGATTCCAGAATGGAATAATACAAAAAACAGGACAACATGGCACATTCACAACTGTTTGTGTAAACTAAGCAGAAACCATTTCACCAAATAAGAAGCAATGCAAGCTAGACACCACGTGAAAGATGCAACCAATATGACTCTGCCAAGTTAAAAGTGTCCCATCATAAATGGCATTTCAACAAATTAGAAGCAGCGCATGCTATAAATCATATCAAAGATGCAACTAATATCACACTGCATATACTGAAGGTGTCTCGTCATATTGATTTATGCGGGATACAAAAAAACAATAGTTTTATATGAGGACATGCTTAATAGACAGATGTACTATGTACTAAATACAGGAAGGCATGTCACATTAACAGGTATAATGTCTAAGCTAAGCAGAATAGCATATGCAGTTTAACCAGATTGGAAGAATTACAATCTATAAACCATATGCAACATGCAACCACATATCACGCTGCCAAGTTAGAGCAAGCATCTGCGATGCTAGTGTAGGGTAAATGCGGTAATCAACTACAGAGCTACGTACACTATCTTCATCTAGCCTTGCTGTTTCTTGAGAATCATGTCGGGAGGCTGACGCTACATTCTTTAAATGAGGAGTAATCCACTTGCCTGATTGCCTCGTCATAAGTGATTGATGAGGGATACACAAGAACATTAGTTTGATGTAAGAACATGGTTAATACACAGATGTACTAGTATGTACCAAAAACATAAAGGCATGTCATATTCAAAGGTATACAAGCTAGACATCCTGCTGGAGTGGTGAGCATGATCATCTAGGACCTGAGAGCCTGGTGGGAGGCGGGCTGCTTCGCCACCATCGCGGCTTTTTAGTTGGCTTCCAGGTGATGCCTCTCTTTGCTAGGCTTGTCACTGGCTCGGCCAGTGCCTTGAATAGCTATTTGTCTTCTGGTGCTCACGGGATGGTGATTCATCTAAAAAAATATATTTCCTTATCTTAATAAATACCGACTTCGGCCTTTCGAATACAAGCTAGACACCATATGGAACATGCAACCACATATGACACCGCGAAGTTAAAGCAAGCACCTGGGATGGTGGTTCATTGCGAGCGAGGTCATCAACTCCAGAGCTACATTTACCGTCTCCATCTGCTGACACTGCACCTATTATAAGGCTGAAACGTGTCTGGCCTATCTGCGTACGACGCTGGAGCGACTTCTCTCTTTTCTTTTTTGCTTCTCTCATAGCAGCAGAGTCTGAAATACCCTTGCATAAAAACACAATAGTGAGAGTATGGGTGAAGTGTGTGTAGAACTAGTGCACTATAAAAGTAGCAGATAGCAGGTGGCTGAAAAATAAATGACAGGAGACATATGATAGCTCTACAACATTGCATGGCAAACAAAATTAGATTCTACTCCGTATGATTTTGTAATATATGAGCACAGGAAATGCAGGTACTCCTCCAGCACACCACCACATGTGGTCATACCAAGATAACAGTCGACTGAAAATAAATAGGCCAATCGATTTTTTTAATGAACCGTCCGATCTATAAGGAACGGGCAGATGGCCTTCGTCTACCTCCTGCCAGTCACTGTTAACGGTCTTTCTCGAACCACCAGCCCAGACCCCTGCCTCCGCGCCCCGCCCCCCCCCCTCGACCTCACACCACCGCCGTGCTTGGCAGGGCCCCCAGGCCATCCCTTTAATCCCGGCCGACCTCCAGATCGGGCGCTAGTAGCTCTAGGGCCCACACGCCCCTAAGATAAACACTGAGGCACTGCTTCCCCGGCGTAATAGGCGGACTAGTGCCTATTATGCCGGGGAATGCTTCCGTTAATTGGGAATCAACTGATCAGGAATTGAAATTCAGGAGGGTGGCAGACCTCTCACTAAGGTGAAATCGTATATGAGGAGAAACCTTGTGCATCGCGAGTTACTAGGAACATCTAGTATCAAGAAGAAGCGGTCAACTAGTGTCTTCTGTGGGATGAATACCATGCAAGCAGACACGTAAGATTTGCACGAATAAGGGAAAAGGAGTACCATTTTCGGTTGCCGGTGTGGTCACCTCCACATGTCGCGCCGATCTTCTTCTTTTTGCCGAGGAAACCAATGTTCTGGAGGAGGGTGCAGGCTTGAACGAACCCATGGCCCAATTGTGGATTGTGTTGCCGTGGCCGTATGTCGTCGGAGGGGAAGCAGATCCGAGGCGGCGAAGGATGGCGTAGCAGGAACAACTCCAGTGCAGTGGAGGGTGGCGAAGTTGGAGCAGCAGCGGTGAGGCGCAGGACGGTGTGGTTGAACTGGCTCGGGTACGGACGGCTCGGCCTTGGCTTCAACTACTAGCCGTGGAGGGCGTTGCAGTTTAGGTTGTGGTGGACGACGACGTCGAGGTATCAACTCTAGCGTGATGGAGGAGGGCGGCGGTTGATGGGTGGAATGGGGTGGCGGACGGAGAATGCCGGGGTTTTGCCGCTGGTGGAGAGGAAGTTTTTGCACCCACGGAGTACGAATGGGGAATCAGGCGGGTGGGCGGGGGAGGGGGAGAACCATGTTTCGGTCTGGGACGCGCTTGTTTTTGGCTTTTTTGAACAGAAGATGGGACGCGCTTGTTTGAAATTTGGGTAAAGTACAAACTTTGCCCCCTCTTAAATTTCGGACCTACTGCGGGTTGGGGGTAGGATGGTAATCCCAGGTGTCCCAAATAGTGGGCGGAGCGATTTTGGCCGCGCGCATGTGTGCTTAGGCGGCCATTGTGTATGAATGTTTTCGGAGGCGGTTGCGTGGCGTCTAGATGAAGCTACAAACCTACCCCGGTTTAGACCTTTGGACGTCAGGCCGGTAGGTTTCACGGGTCGGAGTTATTTGAAAAGCAATTTCCTTGTACTACCAAACATTGGTCTCATGCAGTTTCGGGCGAGTAGAGGCTCGTTTGGCGCTTCGTTCGAAATTTTGAAACACAAGCATTCACATTTGGAGTACTCTTGAACTTTGAGGATTGACCTAAATAGACAACGTTAAATTTGACCTTGTATGTTTGAAAACCTCAGTAAATTATCGGCTTCTTTTTGAAATTTTGACAATTGAAAATCCTATAACTACGATTATTTTGGAATGGAGGAGCTACATTAGAATTTATTTTGTACACGACTACATATGCTATTATGTACAAAATCAGAGAAAAGATTGGTGGCCCCATAATTTAGGTATGATTTACAAATGCCATGATATCAAATTCAAATAATTCAATGGACTTCATGTTGAATTTGATTTTTTTAAACCACCTTAAGTTGAATTCAAATGTATGTGATACGTCTCCAACGTATCTATAATTTTTGATTGCTCCATGCTTTATTATCTACTGTTTTGGGCAATATTGGGCTTTATTTTTCACTTTTATATTACTTTTGGGACTAACCTATTAACCGGAGGCCCAGCCCATATTTGCTGTTTTATGCCTATTTCAGTGTTTTGAAGAAAAGGAATATCAGACGGAGTCGAAACGGAACGAAATCAACCGGAGAAGTTATTTTTGGAAGGAAACACACCTGATGGACTTGGACCCCATGTCAGAAGATACGGGAGCTGCCCATGAGGGTGGGGGCGCGCCCACCCCCCTAGGGCGCGCCCCCCTGCCTCGTGGGCCCCCCGTGGCTCCCCTGACGTACCTCCTACACCCATATATGCCTACGTGACCTAAAACTTCCAGAACGCAACATAGATCGGGAGTTCCACCGCCAGAAGCCTCCGTAGCCACCGAAAACCAATCTAGACCTGTTCCGGCACCCTGCCGGAGGGGGCAATCCCTCTCCGGTGGCCATCTTCATCATCCCGGTGCTCTGCATGACGAGGAGGGAGTAGTTCTCCCTCGGGGCTGAGGGTTTGTACCAGTAGCTATGTGTTTGATCTCTCTCTCTCTCTCTCTTTCTCGTGTTCTTGAGATGATACGATCTTGATGTACCGCGAGCTTTACTATTATATTTGGATCCTATGATGTTTCTTCCCCCCCCCCCTCTTCTCTCTTGTAATGAAATGAGTTTCCCCTTTGAAGTAATCTTATCGGATTGAGTCTTTAAAGACTTGAGAACACTTGATGTATGTCTTGCCGTGGATATCTGTGGTGACAATGGGATACCACGTGCCACTTGATGTATGTTAAGGTGACCAACTTGCGGGTTTCGTGACATTAGGAACCAATGCATAGGGGTTGACACACGTTTTCGTCGTGATTCTCTGGTAGAACTTTGGGGCACTCTTTGAGGTTCTGAAAGTGCAACTATCCCTAGGTCGTTTTGGTAATTCATAACAACATATAGCTCATTGAGCTAATGCTATTCCAAGATGATTATTTCAGGAAAGCTCAATGATTGGCATGGCATGGATGGTGAAAGTGGAACCCTCAAAATGCTAAGGACAAAGGATTGGCTCTAGCTCATATGCTCAAGACTCTTCATTTTACATTTTAGTGGTCCAAGATCACATTGAGTCCATAGGAAAAGCCAATACTATCAAGGATGGATGAGGTGTTGCTTAATGAGCCTCTTGCTTCAAGTGCTTAATGATATGCTCCAAAACCCTCAACTACTTTCTCATATCCACTCTTGACCTAAACCCAAAGCCAAACTCGGTCATACCGATTCTTTCAATCCGGCGCCATCGAGTTTCACTTGTCATAGCCACTGCCAAACCCTAGCAATTTGGTTCTATCGATAGGGATCTCGATCTCACCGAGATGGGATTGCAATCTATCTGTTTCCTTTTCATAACTTTTCGGTCTCATCGAAAGAGCGGATCGGTCCCACCGAGATTGCAATGCAAACTCTCTGTTTCCTTTTTGTAACTTTTCGGTCTCACCGAAAGAGCAAATCGGTCCCACTGAGTTTGCCTGACCAACTCTCTGGTTAGCTTATTACCAAAATCGGTCTCACCGAGTTTGTGTAATCGGTCTCACTGAGATTACGTTGTGCCCTAACCCTAACCATATCGGTCCAACCGAGTTGCATGTCAGTCCCACCGAAAATCTCTAACGGTCACTAGGTTTACTATTTCGGTCCGACCGAGTTTGTTGATTCGGTCCCACCGAGATTGGTAAGTTGTGTAACGGTTGGATTTTGTGTGGAGGCTATATATACCCCTCCACCTCCTCTTCATTCATGGAGAGAGCCATCAGAACACATCTACACTTCCAACTCATATGTTCTGAGAGAGAACCACCTACTCATGTGTTGAGGCCAAGGTATTCCATTCCTACCATATGAATCTTGATCTCTAGCCTTCCCCAAGTTGCTTTCCACTCAAATCTTCTTTCCACCAAATCCAAATCCTGTAAGAGAGAGTTGAGTGTTGGGGAGACTATCATTTGAAGCACAAGAGCAAGGAGTTCATCATCAACACACCATTTGTTACTTCTTGGAGAGTGGTGTCTCCTAGATTGGCTAGGTGTCACTTGGGAGCCTCCGACAAGATTGTGGAGTTGAACCAAGGAGTTTGTAAGGGCTAGGAGATCGCCTACTTCGTGAATATCTACCGCTAGTGAGGCAAGTCCTTCGTGGGCGATGGCCATGGTGGGATAGACAAGGTTGCTTCTTCGTGGACCCTTCGTGGGTGGAGCCCTCCGTGGACTCGTGCAACCGTTACCCTTCGTGGGTTGAAGTCTCCATCAACGTGGATGTAGGATAGCCCCACCTATCCGAACCACGGGAAAAACATCCGTGTCTCCAATTGTGTTTGAACTCTACAAACCCTTCCCTTTACATTCTTGCAAGTTGCATGCTTTACTTTCCGCTGCGAATATACTCTTTGCATGCTTTCTTGAATTGTGTGATGATTGCTTGACTTGTCCTAAAATAGCTAAAATCTGCCAAGAACGAAAATTGGGAAAAGGTTAAGTTTTTATTTGGTCAAGTAGTCTAATCACCCCCCCTCTAGACATACTTCCAATCCTACAAGTGGTATCAGAGCTTTGGTCTCCATTTGCTTTGATTTCCATAGCTTTTGGTGGTCATAACGTTGGTTTCACAACCTAGGAGTGTATGGCGTCTAGCGAGGGAAATTATCACCGTAGAGGTCCTTACTATGATGGTACTAATTTTGCTAGTTGGAAGCATAAAATGAAAATGCATATTCTTGGACATAACCCCGCCGTTTGGGCTATTGTGTGTGTTGGTTTGCAAGGTGACTTCTTTGATGGGAGAGAACCAAACCGTGAAGCTACCGCGGATGAGTTGAAGATGTTGCAATACAATGCTCAAGCTTGTGATATTCTCTTCAACGGATTGTGCCCCAAAGAATTCAACAAAATCAGCCGTCTTGAGAATGCAAAGGAAATTTGGGACACTTTGATTGATATGCACGAAGGTACCGACTCCATCAAGGAATCCAAATTGGATGTGCTTCAAAGTCAACTTGACAAGTTCAAAATGAAGGATGGTGAAGGTGTCGCTGAAATGTACTCTAGGCTTGCTCTCATCACAAATGAGATTGCTGGCTTAGGAAGTGAAGAGATGACCGATAGGTTCATCATCAAGAAGATTCTAAGAGCCTTGGATGGAAAATATGATACCGTGTGCACATTGATCCAAATGATGCCCAATTACAAAGATCTCAAGCCAACGGAGGTAATTGGAAGAATTGTTGCTCATGAGATGTCACTTAAGGATAAAGAGGAACTTCACAACAAATCAAGTGGTGCCTACAAAGCCTCATGTGAAGCCCCTACATCATCAAGTGAGAAACAAAACTTCAATGAAGAATTGAGCTTAATGGTGAAAAACTTCAACAAGTTCTACAAGAGTAGAAGCAAAGATAGAAGCTCCAAGTCGAGGTCCTACAATGACAAAAGATCTTCTAGTCAAGAGCGAAACTACTACAATTGTGGAAGACCCGGACACTATTCCAATGAGTGTACGACTCCCTACAAGAGAAGGGAAGACTCTCCAAAAAGAAGAAGCAAAAGAGGAGAATCACCACCAAGAGAGAGAAGGAGTAGAGATGATCGTTATGAACGAAGATACTCATGGAGAAGAAAGGATTCGGAAAGGAAGGAAAAGTCATCAAGGAGCTACACAAAACAAAGACATCAAGCTCATGTTGGTGAATGGGTATCCGGCTCCGACTCCGACGGCCACTCCGAGAGAAGTTATCACTCCGATTCCGAATATACTCAAGATGAAGGTGTTGCCGGTCTAGCACTTGTGTCAACCAACTCCTACGATATATTTGACTCACCAAATGAAGGAATTGGAAGATGCTTCATGGCCAAAGGTCCTAAGGTAACACACCCCGAGTATGTTGATTTTAATAGTGATGAAGATGACTTGTTAGCTGATGATGATTTACTTGTTGACAACTCTACTGGTGAATACTATGATGAAACCTCAATTAATCATGCTAATCAAGATAAAACGAATGACAATGATAAGGAGAAGATTGAGGCTCTAACTAAAGAACTAAACACTCTTAAGTTAGCTCATGAAACTATCTTCGAAGATCATCGAGAACTTTTAAGAGCTCATGAGAAGTTACGCGTTGAAAAGCTCAATCTTGAGCAAGAGCATGAGTTCTTAAAGGCAATCAATGATGATCTCCGCAAGAAAAGTTCTTCTTACATTGCCAAGTGTTTACTCTTATCCACTTACATGCCTCAAGTCAAGTCTAGTAACAAGAACAAAAAAGATTCTTCCTCTAGTAGTAACAATGATCATGCTAAATCCAATATTGTTGCTTCTAGTAGTTCTCTTGATTCCACTAATGATTCTCTTAGCCAAGTTACACTTGAGCAAGAAAATAGCTTATTGAAGGGAATTATAGAGAAAGGAGTGTACAAAAGCCTTGCCGGTATTAAGCAATTCGAGGAAATTGTGCGCAAGCAAGGAAGGCACCGCAAGAATCAAGGTGTTGGTTTTGAACGAAAGTTCAATGCCAATGGAGTTGAGTGGGAAGAAGATCAATACCCCAAGACAAAGTTTGTTCCTCAACAAGAAAAGTATGATACTTCCTTCAAGGGGACACAAGCTCAACATGATCTTCCACCACAAGACTACAAGCAAAAAGGCAAGGACAAGCTTCAAGAGGAAATTGATGCATTTGAAGAAGCTCCTAAGACCTTAGTCAAGTGGATTCCCAAGACCACTTCAAGTTCCACTTCATCAAGTACGACTGCAACTCTAAGGATTCCCATCAAGATGGTGTGGATCCAAAAGAAGAAGAACTAGAGAGTTCTTGAGGGTGACTCTGCCAACATACTTCACTCTTATCATTTTGGCAAGAACAAGTGCAACCAACTTCCACATCTTGCACTAGTTCAAGGAGTCACAAACCCTCTTGTTGGTAAGACAAGGGACAAGGTAACCTAAAAGTTTTCATGGACATCATCTTGTGTGTGCATCACTCTATGTCTATGGATATCCTTGTTTGTTCCTTGTGGGACTAAGCCATGTAGGTATTGAAAGTGCAATTCACTCAAATGGATAGCTCCAAGTGATCTACATCAACATTGAGCATCCACATCTTCAACATCTACATGAAGTCATCATTGACAAAACCCAAGGTTAGTTCATCCCTCTTAGGGGGGATATCACATCTAGGGAGAGCTTGACTCTAATACTTGAGCTAAAGCAACTCTAAAGATGTGAACACAACAATGCTTTATGTAAAAGTGGTAACCCCACTTGAGCTTAAACGATGAGTATGACCTATGATCAAGTGTTCTCACTTGACTCCTAAGTCAATATACTCATATATAGATGACCTAGTCATCGCCAATTGCTTGATAGATGCTAGAATTGGTTGTGCATGCTTTGTCACATATTTCAATTGCCATTTTATTGTGTGAGCATGTTGGTTGCATATTTTACTCATTCGAGGACATCCACTTGTTGCTTTGATTGGTTGGTTTTATTTCCTTTTGCCAAGTGGATGGACAAGAATGCCTAAGAACCTCCTCTAGCTATCTATGCTTTTCTCATCTCAAACTCTATTCATGCTACATCACAAAATTTGATCAAGTCAGATTCGAACCACTCTGTGTGAGGAGCACTCGGAGTCCCCGATTCGTCATAGACTTAAACTTCCAAAACCTCTTTGTGATTCTCGGTCTGACCGATATCCTACTTTCGGTCCTACCGAGATCATTAAGTTGATCTGAATTTTCGATCTCGGTGCAACCGATTTGAACCATTCAGTCACACCGAGTTGCAATAATTGTATACAGTTTTGCATCTCGGTGCCACCGAGTTGTTCCACTCGGTCACACCGATAGGGTCGGGCTATATATATTCACGGGCAAAAATTTGGAAATTTCTCCGAACCCCTTCGCCCGCGCGATAGCTCGCTCTGCCAACATGGTCTCTGGATCATCTCCTCGCCGCCAGCCTCCTCCAGTCGCTGGTCTCCATCGCCGTCAACGGAATTCAACCCCGCCGTTGCCGCCGTAGCGAGTCTCCGCCGAACTAGGGTATGGACTCGATCTTTGTGCTATCCCCAATCTGATTCCTAGCACATTGTGATCATACTGTTTCTAGCCACGATTGAAACACACCTATCCAGTCAATACGTTTGTAGAATAGGATTGATTCGAAAATTTTAGGGTTAGGTTTCCGCCGAAACCATCTCGGAACCACCGAGTTGAAAAACTCGGTACCACCGATTTGGCTCATGCCATTGCACAAGTAAGACTCGGTCTGACCGGGAATTACTAATCGGTGTGACCGATTTTGGAACTTTGTGAAACCCTAGCAGTCTCGGTGCCACCGAACTGTGACTTGGTCTAACCGAGTTCACTGGTAAAAATCGGTAGATCCAAGATGATTTCTGTGGGAAACTAAAACTAAGGTTTTGAATCATTTTTTTGCAAAAATCTCTGCATTTTGTGATGCTCATCTATTCTACCTCATCTATAAACTATTCACAGGGTCAGCAGTCAGCTTTTTCATCATGTCTGATCAGAGTGACAGCCAGAATGTGTCAGAACAGCAAGTGCACATGAGTGAGGGCACTAGTCCCTCCAGTTCTTCAGATGAAGGCAGCAGGAGCACCCCTAGCAACCTGCCAAAAGCTGCCACCAGACAAAGGAAGAAGAAAACCTCAGACTCGGAGGATGAGGACTATGTGGCAGAAGAGGAAGCAACTTCCAAGAGAGTTGTGCTCAAGAAGGAATATCGCCCAGCACAAAGCACAAAGCCAGGGATGAAAATCAAAAGGCCAGTAGGTAGGCAGGCTATGCCAAAGGCCAGAGCCTCAACTCAGATTCCTGGAAAGCCTGAACCCATAGAGGCTGCTGCAGAAGGGAAGAAGAGGAAGGAAAGGGTCAAAAAGACCACTGCTAGAGTGCTTGGGAGATCCTCAATCATGAGAGATTCTGAAGAGGAAGAGGAAGAAGAGGTTGCTGCACTAGCACCTAAGGCACCTAAGCTTATGGGTGATGCTATCAGGACAGGGGCTGCTGCATCAAAGCCCAAAGAAGCACCCAAAGCTGCCTCCAAGCCCAAGTCAGCTCCAAAGAGGAATACAAGGAGCATACCAACTGCTGATAAAAACAAGGTCCCAGTGCCTGACATTGCTGAAGAAGAAGAAGGTCAAGTTCTGAGAAAACTTAAGCCCAAGATCCCAGACCACAATGATGCTCATCCTGTGGCTGAGTACATGAAAATCAGAAGAGATTCAAGGCTCAGGAAGTGGAGAGAAGCAGATCCATATGCTTCAAGGAGAGGAACTGCTGTTGATTGCAGGTTCCACACTAAGGAACAACAGGACTTCTATGAGACAGTTTTGTTGGACAAGAAGCCCATTGTTTGTGACATGAGATGGGTTGATTGGGAGTACATCAAGGACAATGAAGAGCACTATCCTGGAGTGTATGACAGCTTCAATGCTTGTGGAGTAGCAGACTTTGTTGGGCAGAAGCTCACAAAGTGGAATGAAGAGCTAATCATGCAGTTCTACTCCACAGCACACTTCTATCCAGATGGAAGGATTGTGTGGATGTCTGAAGGTACGAGGTACCAATCTACAGTTGCTGAATGGGCTCAGCTGATCAATGCCCCAGAGGAAAATGAAGATGACTTGGATGTCTATGCCAAGAAGAAGATGGACCACAACTCTATGTCCAACATGTACAAGGAAATTCCAAATGAAGCTCTTGATACTTTCAAGTTTGGCTCAGTGCATTATCTTCTGTCAGGGCTGCCAACTATCAACTGGATCCTAAGGCACACTCTGTTGCCCAAGTCAGGTGATCACAAGATGATCAGAGGCCATGCAATAAATTTGCTTCATATATTTGATGTGCCACAGAAGTTCAAGGTGATGAGCCTCATGGTAGAGACCATTAAGAGGACAGCAGCTGATCAGAAGAGGAGCTGTGGATATGCCCCTCAGATCCAGGAGATAATTAACTCCAAGATGGGCACAGGCATATACCTACTGGACAAGGAACACCTGCCCATCCATCCAGACTTTGAGGACAATCAAGTTGTCATGAATGAGAATGAACCATCATCAGTTCAAGCACAAGAAAAGAAGGAGAAGGCAAGGAAGGAGAAAGCTGCCAAGATGCCAACTCAAGAGGAGGCATCTGAGTATTTCTTGAAAACCAAACAATAGCAGCTTGGTTACTTGATTGCATCCACACTGAGGATTGAGAAAGGACTAGCCACCCTCACTCAGAATCAGCAGAGCTTAGAGAGGATCATAGAACAAAAGTTCTATGACATGGATGTCAAAGTAACAGAGATTCAGTCTGCAGTGGAGCAACTTCAAGATGACATGCAAGAGAGGAGAGGGAAGACTACAACTGATGCATTTGCCAGAGTGCCACGAGCTCCGAGGTCGACTGTAGTGCCAGTTCCTGACACCAGAGTCACCACCTCAGCTCCAGCTACAGCACCAACCCAACCAGCTCCAGCATCTACTTCAGCTTCAACTCCAACCACGTTTACAGAAGGCTTCGTCCTTGGAGTGATCCATACTCCACCACCACCAGAAGATCAAGCCTTTGAGTCGATCTAGCACAATGCATTTTCTAGGAACTTTTTGGTAACTTGTTGCCAAAGGGGGAGAAAAATCTATAGATCATAGGCTTCGAGAGAGAGAGAGTGTTGCTTTTCTCCTCTCTTGCTTTATTTGGTGGTCTTTCAAACTTTGTTTGCTTTTGTGTGAGATACTTTGAGATGCTTGTGAGACATTGATGATCATGTGTTTGATCATAAGCTACACTTATGCATGCTTGATATTATCCTATCTATCTTATGTGATCATTCATTTTTCTTGGTGATGAGTGCATGTATTTAATTCTTATCATTTTGAGCGCTCCACCAAGATGTATGAGACATGGAAGAGTAACCCATGATTCTAACTCTTTGTGCATTTGCAGTCCAAAGCAAATCTTAAATAAGCACAAATTTAGGGGGAGCTCTTACTTATCACATACTTCTCAAAGCAACGATATATTTCACTCTTATTATTATTTGTCAAAGCTTTGATCTATATGTTGTCATCAATTACCAAAAAGGGGGAGATTGAAAGTGCAACTATCCCTAGGTGGTTTTGGTAATTCATAACAACATATAGCTCATTGAGCTAATGCTATTCCAAGATGATTATTTCAGGAAAGCTCAATGATTGGCATGGCATGGATGGTGAAAGTGGAACCCTCAAAATGCTAAGGACAAAGGATTGGCTCTAGCTCATATGCTCAAGACTCTTCATTTTACATTTTAGTGGTCCAAGATCACATTGAGTCCATAGGAAAAGCCAATACTATCAAGGATGGATGAGGTGTTGCTTAATGAGCCTCTTGCTTCAAGTGCTTAATGATATGCTCCAAAACCCTCAACTACTTTCTCATATCCACTCTTGACCTAAACCCAAAGCCAAACTCGGTCATACCGATTCTTTCAATCCGGCGCCATCGAGTTTCACTTGTCATAGCCACTGCCAAACCCTAGCAATTTGGTTCTATCGATAGGGATCTCGATCTCACCGAGATGGGATTGCAATCTATTTGTTTCCTTTTCATAACTTTTCGGTCTCACCGAAAGAGCGGATCGGTCCCACCGAGATTGCAATGCAAACTCTCTGTTTCCTTTTTGTAACTTTTTGGTCTCACCGAAAGAGCAAATCGGTCCCACTGAGTTTGCCTGACCAACTCTCTGGTTAGCTTATTACCAAAATCGGTCTCACCGAGTTTGTGTAATCGGTCTCACTGAGATTACGTTGTGCCCTAACCCTAACCATATCGGTCCAACCGAGTTGCATGTCAGTCCCACCGAAAATCTCTAACGGTCACTAGGTTTACTATTTCGGTCCGACCGAGTTTGTTGATTCGGTCCCACCGAGATTGGTAAATTGTGTAACGGTTGGATTTTGTGTGGAGGCTATATATACCCCTCCACCTCCTCTTCATTCATGGAGAGAGCCATCAGAACACATCTACACTTCCAACTCATATGTTCTGAGAGAGAACCACCTACTCATGTGTTGAGGCCAAGGTATTCCATTCCTACCATATGAATCTTGATCTCTAGCCTTCCCCAAGTTGCTTTCCACTCAAATCTTCTTTCCACCAAATCCAAATCCTGTAAGAGAGAGTTGAGTGTTGGGGAGACTATCATTTGAAGCACAAGAGCAAGGAGTTCATCATCAACACACCATTTGTTACTTCTTGGAGAGTGGTGTCTCCTAGATTGGCTAGGTGTCACTTGGGAGCCTCCGACAAGATTGTGGAGTTGAACCAAGGAGTTTGTAAGGGCTAGGAGATCGCCTACTTCGTGAATATCTACCGCTAGTGAGGCAAGTCCTTCGTGGGCGATGGCCATGGTGGGATAGACAAGGTTGCTTCTTCGTGGACCCTTCGTGGGTGGAGCCCTCCGTGGACTCGTGCAACCGTTACCCTTCGTGGGTTGAAGTCTCCATCAACGTGGATGTAGGATAGCCCCACCTATCCGAACCACGGGAAAAACATCCGTGTCTCCAATTGTGTTTGAACTCTACAAACCCTTCCCTTTACATTCTTGCAAGTTGCATGCTTTACTTTCCGCTGCGAATATACTCTTTGCATGCTTTCTTGAATTGTGTGATGATTGCTTGACTTGTCCTAAAATAGCTAAAATCTGCCAAGAACGAAAATTGGGAAAAGGTTAAGTTTTTATTTGGTCAAGTAGTCTAATCACCCCCCCTCTAGACATACTTCCAATCCTACAAGTGGTATCAGAGCTTTGGTCTCCATTTGCTTTGATTTCCATAGCTTTTGGTGGTCATAACGTTGGTTTCACAACCTAGGAGTGTATGGCGTCTAGCGAGGGAAATTATCACCGTAGAGGTCCTTACTATGATGGTACTAATTTTGCTAGTTGGAAGCATAAAATGAAAATGCATATTCTTGGACATAACCCCGCCGTTTGGGCTATTGTGTGTGTTGGTTTGCAAGGTGACTTCTTTGATGGGAGAGAACCAAACCGTGAAGCTACCGCGGATGAGTTGAAGATGTTGCAATACAATGCTCAAGCTTGTGATATTCTCTTCAACGGATTGTGCCCCAAAGAATTCAACAAAATCAGCCGTCTTGAGAATGCAAAGGAAATTTGGGACACTTTGATTGATATGCACGAAGGTACCGACTCCATCAAGGAATCCAAATTGGATGTGCTTCAAAGTCAACTTGACAAGTTCAAAATGAAGGATGGTGAAGGTGTCGCTGAAATGTACTCTAGGCTTGCTCTCATCACAAATGAGATTGCCGGCTTAGGAAGTGAAGAGATGACCGATAGGTTCATCATCAAGAAGATTCTAAGAGCCTTGGATGGAAAATATGATACCGTGTGCACATTGATCCAAATGATGCCCAATTACAAAGATCTCAAGCCAACGGAGGTAATTGGAAGAATTGTTGCTCATGAGATGTCACTTAAGGATAAAGAGGAACTTCACAACAAATCAAGTGGTGCCTACAAAGCCTCATGTGAAGCCCCTACATCATCAAGTGAGAAACAAAACTTCAATGAAGAATTGAGCTTAATGGTGAAAAACTTCAACAAGTTCTACAAGAGTAGAAGCAAAGATAGAAGCTCCAAGTCGAGGTCCTACAATGACAAAAGATCTTCTAGTCAAGAGCGAAACTACTACAATTGTGGAAGACCCGGACACTATTCCAATGAGTGTACGACTCCCTACAAGAGAAGGGAAGACTCTCCAAAAAGAAGAAGCAAAAGAGGAGAATCACCACCAAGAGAGAGAAGGAGTAGAGATGATCGTTATGAACGAAGATACTCATGGAGAAGAAAGGATTCGGAAAGGAAGGAAAAGTCATCAAGGAGCTACACAAAACAAAGACATCAAGCTCATGTTGGTGAATGGGTATCCGGCTCCGACTCTGACGGCCACTCCGAGAGAAGTTATCACTCCGATTCCGAATATACTCAAGATGAAGGTGTTGCCGGTCTAGCACTTGTGTCAACCAACTCCTATGATATATTTGACTCACCAAATGAAGGAATTGGAAGATGCTTCATGGCCAAAGGTCCTAAGGTAACACACCCCGAGTATGTTGATTTTAATAGTGATGAAGATGACTTGTTAGCTGATGATGATTTACTTGTTGACAACTCTACTGGTGAATACTATGATGAAACCTCAATTAATCATGCTAATCAAGATAAAACGAATGACAATGATAAGGAGAAGATTGAGGCTCTAACTAAAGAACTAAACACTCTTAAGTTAGCTCATGAAACTATCTTCGAAGATCATCGAGAACTTTTAAGAGCTCATGAGAAGTTACGCGTTGAAAAGCTCAATCTTGAGCAAGAGCATGAGTTCTTAAAGGCAATCAATGATGATCTCCGCAAGAAAAGTTCTTCTTACATTGCCAAGTGTTTACTCTTATCCACTTACATGCCTCAAGTCAAGTCTAGTAACAAGAACAAAAAAGATTCTTCCTCTAGTAGTAACAATGATCATGCTAAATCCAATATTGTTGCTTCTAGTAGTTCTCTTGATTCCACTAATGATTCTCTTAGCCAAGTTACACTTGAGCAAGAAAATAGCTTATTGAAGGGAATTATAGAGAAAGGAGTGTACAAAAGCCTTGCCGGTATTAAGCAATTCGAGGAAATTGTGCGCAAGCAAGGAAGGCACCGCAAGAATCAAGGTGTTGGTTTTGAACGAAAGTTCAATGCCAATGGAGTTGAGTGGGAAGAAGATCAATACCCCAAGACAAAGTTTGTTCCTCAACAAGAAAAGTATGATACTTCCTTCAAGGGGACACAAGCTCAACATGATCTTCCACCACAAGACTACAAGCAAAAAGGCAAGGACAAGCTTCAAGAGGAAATTGATGCATTTGAAGAAGCTCCTAAGACCTTAGTCAAGTGGATTCCCAAGACCACTTCAAGTTCCACTTCATCAAGTACGACTGCAACTCCAAGGATTCCCATCAAGATGGTGTGGATCCAAAAGAAGAAGAACTAGAGAGTTCTTGAGGGTGACTCTGCCAACATACTTCACTCTTATCATTTTGGCAAGAACAAGTGCAACCAACTTCCACATCTTGCACTAGTTCAAGGAGTCACAAACCCTCTTGTTGGTAAGACAAGGGACAAGGTAACCTAAAAGTTTTCATGGACATCATCTTGTGTGTGCATCACTCTATGTCTATGGATATCCTTGTTTGTTCCTTGTGGGACTAAGCCATGTAGGTATTGAAAGTGCAATTCACTCAAATGGATAGCTCCAAGTGATCTACATCAACATTGAGCATCCACATCTTCAACATCTACATGAAGTCATCATTGACAAAACCCAAGGTTAGTTCATCCCTCTTAGGGGGGATATCACATCTAGGGAGAGCTTGACTCTAATACTTGAGCTAAAGCAACTCTAAAGATGTGAACACAACAATGCTTTATGTAAAAGTGGTAACCCCACTTGAGCTTAAACGATGAGTATGACCTATGATCAAGTGTTCTCACTTGACTCCTAAGTCAATATACTCATATATAGATGACCTAGTCATCGCCAATTGCTTGATAGATGCTAGAATTGGTTGTGCATGCTTTGTCACATATTTCAATTGCCATTTTATTGTGTGAGCATGTTGGTTGCATATTTTACTCATTCGAGGACATCCACTTGTTGCTTTGATTGGTTGGTTTTATTTCCTTTTGCCAAGTGGATGGACAAGAATGCCTAAGAACCTCCTCTAGCTATCTATGCTTTTCTCATCTCAAACTCTATTCATGCTACATCACAAAATTTGATCAAGTCAGATTCGAACCACTCTGTGTGAGGAGCACTCGGAGTCCCCGATTCGTCATAGACTTAAACTTCCAAAACCTCTTTGTGATTCTCGGTCTGACCGATATCCTACTTTCGGTCCTACCGAGATCATTAAGTTGATCTGAATTTTCGATCTCGGTGCAACCGATTTGAACCATTCAGTCACACCGAGTTGCAATAATTGTATACAGTTTTGCATCTCGGTGCCACCGAGTTGTTCCACTCGGTCACACCGATAGGGTCGGGCTATATATATTCACGGGCAAAAATTTGGAAATTTCTCCGAACCCCTTCGCCCGCGCGATAGCTCGCTCTGCCAACATGGTCTCTGGATCATCTCCTCGCCGCCAGCCGCCTCCAGTCGCTGGTCTCCATCGCCGTCAACGGAATTCAACCCCGCCGTTGCCGCCGTAGCGAGTCTCCGCCGAACTAGGGTATGGACTCGATCTTTGTGCTATCCCCAATCTGATTCCTAGCACATTGTGATCATACTGTTTCTAGCCACGATTGAAACACACCTATCCAGTCAATACGTTCATAGAATAGGATTGATTCGAAAATTTTAGGGTTAGGTTTCCGCCGAAACCATCTCGGAACCACCGAGTTGAAAAACTCGGTACCACCGATTTGGCTCATGCCATCAGAACACATCTACACTTCCAACTCATATGTTCTGAGAGAGAACCACCTACTCATGTGTTGAGGCCAAGGTATTCCATTCCTACCATATGAATCTTGATCTCTAGCCTTCCCCAGGTTGCTTTCCACTCAAATCTTCTTTCCACCAAATCCAAATCCTGTAAGAGAGAGTTGAGTGTTGGGGAGACTATCATTTGAAGCACAAGAGCAAGGAGTTCATCATCAACACACCATTTGTTACTTCTTGGAGAGTGGTGTCTCCTAGATTGGCTAGGTGTCACTTGGGAGCCTCCGACAAGATTGTGGAGTCGAACCAAGGAGTTTGTAAGGGCTAGGAGATCGCCTACTTCGTGAATATCTACCGCTAGTGAGGCAAGTCCTTCGTGGGCGATGGCCATGGTGGGATAGACAAGGTTGCTTCTTCGTGGACCCTTCGTGGGTGGAGCCCTCCGTGGACTCGTGCAACCGTTACCCTTCGTGGGTTGAAGTCTCCATCAACGTGGATGTAGGATAGCCCCACCTATCCGAACCACGGGAAAAACATCCGTCTCTCCAATTGCGTTTGAACTCTACAAACCCTTCCCTTTACATTCTTGCAAGTTGCATGCTTTACTTTCCGCTGCCAATATACTCTTTGCATGCTTGCTTGAATTGTGTGATGATTGCTTGACTTGTCCTAAAATAGCTAAAATCTGCCAATAATTAAAATTGGGAAATGGTTAAGTTTTTATTTGGTCAAGTAGTCTAATCACCCCCCCCCTCTAGACATACTTTCGATCCTACAGGTTCTATGTGTTGGGTGAATAGATGAATCTGAGATTGTGTGATGCATATCGTATAATCATACCCACGGATACTTGAGGTGACATCGGAGTATCTAGGTGACATTAGGGTTTTGGTTGATTTGTGTCTTAAGGTGTTATTCTAGTACGAACTCTAGGGCTGTTTGTGACACTTATAGGAATAGCCCAACGGATTGATTGGAAAGAATAACTTTGAGGTGGTTTCGTACCCTACCATAATCTCTTCGTTTGTTCTCCGCTATTAGTGACTTTGGAGTGACTCTTTGTTGCATGTTGAGGGATAGTTATGTGATCCAATTATGTTAGTATTGTTGAGGGAACTTACACTAGCGAAAGTATGAACCCTAGGCCTTGTTTCCTAGCATTGCAATACCATTTGCACTCACTTTTATCACTTGCTACCTTGCTGTTTTTATTATTTCAGATTACAAATACCTTCATCTACTATCCATATACCACTTGTATCACCATCTCTTCGGCGAACTAGTGCACCTATACAATTTATCATTGTATTGGGTGTGTTGGGGACACAAGAGACTCTTTGTTATTTGGTTGCAGGGTTGCTTGAGAGAGACCATCTTCATCCTACGCCTCCTACGGATTGATAAACCTTAGGTCATCCACTAGAGGGAAATTTGCTGCTGTCCTACAAACCTCTACACTTGGAGGCCCAACAACGTCTACAAGAAGAAGGTTGTGTAGTAGACATCAGTATGCTAGTTCATAGGTAGCTATTTATAATGTTCATTGTGTAAATTTCATATAATGTGCTTTACACACATAACGTGAACTATACTCATTTATATTCGATTGCTAAAGCGATGCATTGTCTGGAGTTCAAAATACTAACTATGTGGATCAATTGTGTCGAATAATAACATAGACATGATCAAATTCGATAGAATCTAGATGTCCGATGGATCAATGACCATTCCTTACACGAATTGCAAATATCATGATCCATCCTAATATTTGGATACAATTTATATCTTTAATCAATGTGTACGGCAGCCTTGTACATGTAGTTTCACTCTCCATCGGTGGTCTCTCAAACATGCTCACACACTCTCTCCTGAGGTGTCTTTCTCGCACACATGCTCTCGATATAACCCTCCCTCCCTCTCGTAACCATTGACGACTGTTTTCACTAACCTTTATCACAAGCACTCTTCCTCTCGCAAGCATACACACGCACAATCCCCATTGACCCTTTCTATATACATAGACCTGCCTACATGTCTCCTGTACGCACATTATATTTAGGCCTGTCTCTCACGCATTGTCTCACACCTCTCTTCCTAATCGACGAGTATGATTCTAGCAGAGCATTCTGTAGGATGCCACTTAAAGTTAGATTGGATGAATAGTAATATCAGAGATAAAGGGGTTACTGTCGGTGTCAAAACCGGCGGATCTCGGGTAGGGGGTCCCGAACTGTGCGTCTAAGGCGGATGGTAATAGGAGGCGGGGACACGATGTTTCACCCAGGTTCGGGACCTCTTGATGGAGGTAAAACCCTACGTCATGCTTGATTGATATTGATGATATGGGTAGTACAAGAGTAGATCTACCACGAGATCAGAGAGGCTAAACCCTAGAAGCTAGCCTATGGTATGATTGTTGTATATATCTATCGACTAGCCTGGCCCCGGTTTATATAATGCACCAGAGGCCTAGGATAACAAGAGTCCTAGCCGAATACGCCGGTGGGGAGGAGTCCTTGTTTTGATTGCCATGTCTTGTGGAATCTTCCTTGTATGCGGTAGCTGTCCGAACTGGCCCATGAGTATATGGCCATGGGGGTCGTCGGCCCAATCTAATAGATCGGGAGATGACGTGGTGAGTACCCCTAGTCCAGGACACCGTCAGTAGCCCCCCGAACCGGTCTTCAAGTTAGGGACGCTCCTCGATTCTTCCGAACCGGTCTTCATCTTCGGTCGCCGGTCTTGAAAACTGGTTCAACAAATCTTCTCATCTTCGATCTTGAGGATCGCCGAAATGCATTCGACAAGTTTATACGTCGGGTATCCTATGAGCCCCTTTAAGTTTCCGGCCTTTATCAATACCTTGTTATTTTTATGCCACACCTCGGGTTTTGAAGTTGTTCCCGGGAGGCAGTGTCCTCTTGCATCCGAGCTCCAACGCCGGACTGCATTCGAGGTATCTTTTGCAGTCGAGCACCAATGCCGGACTGCTTCCGAGCTCCAACGCCAAAATGTATCCGAGCTCCAACGCCAGACTGTGTCCAAGCTCCAACCCCGGACTATATCCAAGATGTCATAGATCATCTTGGTACAAAAAAGTTGAAGGAGTTTAGCCGAGCTTAATGCCGGAAATGCCCTCTATGGAGCCAGCCACTAGTGCCCGAGCTTTATGCCGGACTGCTTCCGAGATGGTGCACCACCCCGACTGTGGGCCGATTTTTTGTCAATATTTTTTATTGCTACAATTTATTCTCTGCTGAGATATATAGCCAGTAGCCCTCAAGGTGTGTATCGGTTTAAAACCCGAGATGCATTTGAAGGATGACGTAACACCGCTGATCCCAGTAGCCGCTAAGACTCAGGTTGATTTACAAAATCGGCCTGAGGATCAGGTCCTAGCTCGGCAGAATACTTCGGGATTCAAAAAGCGGCGTGCTTAGTCCTCGAGACTCAGGTTGGGTGCGGCCGACCAACCTGAGGATCAAAATCTCATCGGCAATTGTATTGCACTTAAAATTTTCTGCATTGAACAGGCAATGAAGTAGCCCCCGAGACACTGGTCGGGTGGCAACGCTAGATCAGGGGATCGATGTGCCCCTTTAATATGTTTAAACAATAAGCCCGAAGCCCAGTAGCCCCCGAGCCTTAATGCGGGCACGGGTGGCCGAATTAAGGATCGATATCCATAGTAAGATCACAAATTATGTGTAATGATTCTATGTATCCAAGTACTTTACATCATTAATGCTCGGATCCGCATTGTACAAAACTTTGTTGACCGACCATCGGCTTCCACCTCCTCGGCTCGTAGCCGAGGAGTGTTTGTCCTACTTTATAAAGCCTTTATGAGGGCAAAGATTTACGACAAACAAGGCAATCTGGCCATACGGTTTTATAAACAAAGGTACGCAGAGAGATATGTTATATTACTGTTTAACATAATAAATATCTTCCAAAGAAAATAGTCCCGCTATCGGTTCCTTTCTTTGGGTTGTCATGCTAAGCATGATCATGAAACCTCAGCTCTAATGTAAGAGCAAAATATCGAGGATTTAGTTTGGGAGGCTAGTTAATAGCCCCGGTAGTGTTCGGCGACAATCGAGGTCAAGCCGTAAACACTTCGGCCATTGCTATGAATGGCCCGTCATTTAACACCGTCATCGGATCGCTGACCAGTTTACGCTTATTGTGACAGTCAGTTTTCGGCTTTCTCCACTAAGGTGCTTAACCATGTGAGCTGGAAGCACAATCGCAGTGGTTCTCCCTTTGCACACCTAGCCGAACAAAGCGGAACGTAGGAGGCAAGTGCAGGAGCCGGGCAACCCAACTATTAACCAAAGACACAATTCGAAACCGATGCATATATAGCAATATCCGAGAATGTTTTTGCCGAATCTCTAAAGGTGTCCGGCGTTGCACTGCGAGACTTGTGCTGAAAACACACAAATATTTTAAAAGTGCCACAAGCTTGGAAAACCAAAAAACGTTAGTAAAAACTTGACGCCCGAACAAGATCAAGTGTTCGGTGCCAATCTGAAAATTGGCCTTAGACAAAAAGTGCTTCTGTCGTGCTTTAACATGACACATCCTATCTCAAGACTTCAAGCGGGTCAGCCTACGGCTTCAACCTCCTATCTCGAAGGCGGAGTACTTCTCGTTAGGCCAGCTTAGCAAACTAAACTCTAGCGGCTTTGAGAGAGAAATTAGGCTCCCCGGCTAGTGACCACACACTCGGGTCGAAAAAAGGAGTGATAAACAATAATAATAATAATAATAATAATAATAATAATAAGACTTTGCAACGACTAAGAAGAAGAACACTTATTATAAAACGGCTCAAATAAACTTAAGAGCCCCCAAGTGACTTGAGTAAAAGAATGATTGCATGTACCAAAGTACTTATATCATATCTATATTCAACCGAACTTTAAACGCGTCTTAACCGACCGTCGGCTTCTCCCTCTTCGGTCAAGGACCGAAAAGTGTTATGTACTCCATCTGTCTAGAATATCGACGGTGTTTCCAATAACCAGGCAATCAGGCCATAAGGCTGTAACAAAAAAAACGCGCTCAGGGAACTGATGCTATATTACTGCAAAGTGTAAGAAGCATCTTCGAAGAAAATAGTACCCCCACCGACACATTTCTTCGGTGCTCATTGTTATTATGAGACTTGTGCAATAGATTTTTTGTACTCATGAGTTCCGTTGTGTGCCGACCATCATTGAAAACAATAAGAGCACTAGCTTTCGGCTTCACCTAGTCTGAGGTCCGGCTCGGGTTACCCGATCGTGACAATCACAGAGGTGCTCCCTTTACTCCCTAGCCGAACAATCGGGAACGTAGGGGTAAACACAGGAGCGAGGCAACGCAGCTTGCAAATCGCTTAAGTCAATATGGTGCATATTGTGGCGTAATACATGAATAGGAAACGAAGCCGTACAAGTATAATCATATGCAAGAGGAAAAGCTTCATAAAGGAAGCCCCCGAGTAAACGGGGTATTTGAATTTATGCGTCACAAACAAAGTTTGGACAAGGAAATTTTTTACAAGCAACTTTTTTCCAAAAAAAGTATAATTCTTGGTCGAACCGAACACAAGTTAGAAATTAAAGCTTTGAGCATGAAAGCAACTTAGCTAGTTAATGTGTTCGGTATTGATGACGCGGTCCGAGCTTGATGCGGGGCAAGGTTCCATCCCCCAAGCCGGTCCCGAGGTGGCGGAGCGGAGAGCTCGACACGCCGAAGTGTGACATAGCACGGTCAATGCAGACCGGCAGAGTGACGCTAAAGTCCCCGGATCATTTTCCTGTGCACAAAAAATAGTGCAAACCAGAGATAATAGTAATAATGATAAAAAAATCGTTGCATAATAAATAATTTATGCAAAGTGAGTAATAAAAGAAATATGGCCTGGCGCTAAAGTCAATGTCGATGCAGGGCATCGGCGTGATATGGTAAAGGCGTGGCAAAGCCTGAATTCACAGGTCGGTCCGAGCTCCGGATGCGGCGTTCGCCGGACTATGTACGGAAACTGACCGAACCACCATGCGACTGTCGTTAATGCGGCCACCATTTGATAGACCTGTGTACATATGATGGACAAACCAGAGTAATAATTCCTTGGGAAAAATGAACCCAAACAAGCAAAAATACTGGGATTAATAGCACCTGGTTTATTTGTTGTAGCAATCTGAAGGAATGTGATTCCCCAAATTGGGACTCGATCCGCACACCCATTGCCTGATGGGCGATAAAACGACGGCATGACAATGCTGGCAAAGGTTGGCTCGCCAAGGCAAAGCCCTCGGTCCAGCTTACGTGACGGAGCTGGTCGGCTAGGGACGCCGAAGTGTCCGGAGTAGGTTGATGAAGAGATGGCGAAGCCCCCGGTCCAGCCGAGATGTCGAAGCCTCAATGTCAGCCGATGAGTCGAAGTAGGTCGGCGTGATGGACACCAGCTTGAAGAAGAAATAGTGCGGCCCTGCCGATGCAGGTTGTGACATGGTCGATACCGGCTTGATGAAGCGACCGTGCGGCGATGCCGGTATGCCCGCTCCGTGTAATCCGTGGGGCGGCGATGTTGGTGATGATTTATCCTTCGCGATGCCGGACTCTTGTTCGGCTTGCCGAGATGATGATCCGAAGGAGTTGAGCTTGGCTCAACAAAGTGACGATGTGCTAGCGCAGGTCGGCAGCCGTAGAGCAATATTGCCGGACTGGTTTAACACCAGCATGATGTTGAAGATCATGTTCAAAAGATCTTAAAGTTAGTGGGATGTGTTTGGGAACAAAACACAATACCCCATACAAACTTCTTTCAAAAGGGATGTCCGAAATCCCGTTCATAAAAAAGACGAACTCGGGTCGGATTCGATTTCGCGCAGAAAACAGATCCAAAAAGTGATGCACTAATCGGAAGGTTCCCGGAGTTTGTACGGTCGGATCGAGCTGAAATTTTGAGATATGGTAGATATAGGAATTCCGCAGCCGATCAACGGTTGGATCTTCCAAAGGACGTCCAAGCTAGAAGCTGGACACCACGCCCTAAACTCATCCAGATTCCCGTCCAGATTTGACAGGGCTCCGGTATGTCGTGGATTGCCAGAGATTCCTCCATCGGAACTCGACGAAATTTTCCAGGGTTGTTGTAGACTCAATTCCGCACAATTACATCAAAGTGATCGTTAATAAGACACTTGAGGAGGCGGTGGCGGCGGACACAAGTTTGCTGTCCAGAAAAACAGAACGGTCGCCCAAGGGCAATGTTGACGTTGAGCCCCCGGGCTCCCTGGATGATTCCTCCATGATCTTGATAGAGATCGGAGTTGATGTTGATGAAGGCGCTCATCCGAACATGACGATCGGAGGTAGGGTGCAGCCCTTGGTCGAGCCAAGGTGACCAGCCGAGCCGGTGACGAAGATGCCGAAGTCGCAGTTGATTTCCAGGCAAGCCATCGACCTTTTTCCAAACACACAGCGGAACTCTCAATGAAAGCACCAATGTCGGTGTCAAAACCGGCGGATCTCGGGTAGGGGGTCCCGAACTGTGCATCTAAGGAGGATGGTAACAGGAGGCAGGGGACACGATGTTTTACCCTTGTTCGGGCCCTTTTGATGGAGATAAAACCCTACGTCCTGCTTGATTGATATTGATGATATGGGTAGTACAAGAGTAGATCTACCATGATATCAGAGAGGCTAAACCCTAGAAGCTAGCCTATGGTATGATTGTTGTATATATCTATCGACTAGCTTGGCCCCGGTTTATATAATGCACCAGAGGCCTAGCATAACAAGAGTCTTAGCCGAATACGCCGGTGGGGAGGAGTCCTTGTCTTGATCGCCAAGTCTTGTGGAATCTTCCTTGTATGTGGCAGCTGTCCGAACTAGCCCATGAGTATACGGCCATGGGGGTCCTCGACCCAATCTAACAGATCGGGAGATGACATGGTGAGTACCCCCTAGTCCAGGACACCGTCAGTTACATTAGTCTGAAATCCTAGGGTTACAAATCCTAGCCGACTTTGTCAGTGGACATAGAGTCCTTCACGGTTATTCTATCTTTGTCTTGTACGACTAGTCATCCATGGGTCTCCCTAAATGCGTCACGGGCCGACCAATGTGGCGCAGGACGGAACCGAACGAAGGGCCTCACCTCGACCCACCAGACCTCACGCGGTGACACACCCTCTGCCCCCACGTCTCGTTATCTTCTCACACCCACACATACCAACACAAACACCACACACAAAAAATATATTCTCCTGGTGCCTCTATCCACCCCCCCTTGCATATACACACTCAAGGGAATCTCTCGCCGTGATGTCATATTCGTCTCTCGCTCTAGACCACTCTCATTTCTCGTGCTATCTCTCCCACGCCCCCTGTCGGCCCCTCTATCCATGCCTCTCTCGAATACGTAATACACACACATACCTCTCTAGGCCCAGCCAAATGCATCAACTACACATTCACACATGTTACATCACGTACCCCATTGATCTAGAAAGCCCTCTTTTCACATTTATTTCGCATACAACATACCTTTTGAATAAAGTGTGGCCAAAAAATATTTTAGAATTTCTACATATATAGAACATTACAAAGTTATATGGAGGAGTATGAACGCTTGCATTGCATGGTGCCCACAATGATATTTATTCCGCACTGTGAATTTGTATATTTTTATACTATATATATAGTTAGTCATAATAAAGAGAAACGAAGAGCATCTCTCTCTCCATCGCATACCCCCCTCTACGCCCCTTTCACGTACGCACACAAACCATCTCCTGGTCCTCTAAAAGTAAGCCCCCAGCACATTCATGCATGTTTCATATTTCTGCCGCGATATATACAGTGACGATCATTGTATTTGAAGCGAAAGCACGATACGTACATTGGACTTCATAATCCACTCATTACGGTCACCATTTACGTTTTGTGGTTATTATACAGTCATGGGCTCACTGTACAACTCTGTATTTGCTCAAGACGCTACTAGTTGACCAGTTAAATGCTCCACGTGGCACCTCTAGTGTTGCATCACATTATCTCACTACCATCAGGCCCACCGGTCGGCTTGTATCTACTCTACATCTACACTCTTATAAAATACTAGCAAGATGCTCATGCGTTGCACGGAACATCAAGATGCATTTGTATGAGTAGTTTATCTTGTGGGAGAAAAGGGTGAACAAGGGAAGGCCTTATTTGCAAGTGTGGAGACGGGTGTGGGTATCTTTTTGCAAAATTGCCATAGTTTCCTTCCTATCCGTCAGATATAGATCGGACGGCCTATATTGTAGGATGGCAGGCACACGATCATCACCGACTATGCTTTTTATAAGAGTAGGGATAAAATACACTCTTATAAAAAACAAAGTTGGTGATGATGGTGTGCCTGCCATCCTGCAATATAGGCCGTCCGATTTATATCTGACGGATAGGAAAGAAACTAAGTCAATTTTTCAAAAAGGTACCCATACACCTTTCCACATTTGCAAATAAGGCCTTCCCTCATTCATCCTTTTCTCTCACAAGATAAAATAGTCATACAAATGCATCTTGATGTTACGTGCAATGCACGGGCATCTTGCCAGTAAGAATGAAAACAAACGACAAAAAAATATTGGAGGGTGGTTCAAAGTCAAGACCGCAGGCACAACGGACAAGGTGGCCTTATATTAGTATGCTAAGCCGTTTGTTTTAACACACAGGAGCTGGTGTGGTGATTATACACACACGCACGCATGCAGATGAACTGCATGCACACAACACTCACACGAACACATGCACCCACGCACGCACACAACACTCACACGTACACACGCATGCACGCAACACTCACACACACGCATGCATGCACACACCAATACACCACACGACCAACACACACTCTCACGCTCAAGTGCTCAACCTACACGTGCATGCGCACACATCAGGCCCTGACAGACACATACACAACCAGGTGATTCCCGCGCACGGGGTGGAGTCTTGTCGCGCCTGCGTAAATTTGTGTTTATCTGACCTTTTCCCTATGCGAACTGATAGGTGGAACCCACAAGGAGTGTGGTCAATTTAACTAGTCAACATGGCGCCACGCAGACTATTTGGCCGGTCAACAGAGTGCAATCCGATGCTGAACCGTGAGCAAGTGACCGTATAATCACCGCAAAACGTATATAGTGACCGTAATCAGCTTATTCTGAAGTTCGGTGAACGTATTACGCTTTTCTCTCTGTAGGCCCTCCAAAACTACATCTCTACACGTTCTCGCATGTTACATTTAACAACCATGCAATAAAGCACTACTACTACACTCTAACACAATAAATCATAGTATGTGTTTTTAGTTTTACAAGATATCATATTGTTACTTAATTATTCAGTTTGCATACATTAAAATTGCCTTTGAAATGTATGGCCAGTATCATATACCGCGCGGGAAAAATCCCGCCCTTTCCTATTTAATCGGGTTTGTATCGATGGATCGTGCGAAACAGCAAAACTATAGTACTATATACAGTACAAGTGATAGTTCACAGGGCCATCGTGTCGTGTACTCCTCTGTCGTAAGAGTGGAGCACTCGCTTTCATAATTCTTATAGTCCCTTTCGCCGACATGTGGGGCATCAAGCTACCGGGTCCACGTGTCATACCGGAATACAGTGCAGAGCAGCCGGGGTGAAGCACCCAGTCATGGTGCCGGCGTAGTAATGAGCAATGAGGCGTCAAATCACAAAGTTGCACCTTTCCCGCAGTTAAGTTGGAGGGACGAAGTAATAATGCTAAAAAAGAAGTTGGAGGGACGAAGCAACCATCATTTCACTCGTTTCCGAATCCGCTTCTCCCTCATCTTCTTCAAGTTAACCACGTGTAGCTTTTGCCGTTGTTCTACCTCATGTGGGAAGCGGATCGGCTTGGTAAAGCACTGACACATGGGACCGCATGTTAACCAACCGCCAGGATAATGTCCTCTAAAAATAAGAAACCTCCCCCGCCATCCGGGCGGCAAAATCACCTCCTTTTTCCTAATCTTGATTCTATAATTTTTTAGATCAATATAATTGAGATTTGTATAGATAGCACACAGGAGCAAAACCAAGTGGTACAGTTAAGGGCATCCACAATGTGTAGCCAAATGTGAAAATAGCTTTAGGCATCGTGGGAACCATTGTGGATGGTGTTGCCAAAGCCGAAAGGATGGAACCGAAGCTCCCTGATTGATTGATTGAAGGAATAGAAAAATGCAACGTCTCTCCTCTTTCCCCCATGCTTGGACGCATGTATAGTATAGAGGACATAGTCTACTCCCCTGTCCCTTCTATCAAAAATCACAAAGCAGTGAGGCATCAAATCACAAAGCACGGACGAAGCAACCATCATTTCACTCTTCGCAGACTCTGCTTCTCCATCGTCTTCTTCGAGAAACCATCTCACCGCACTAAGCTGGACGGACGATGCTATTGTGTACAAGTAGTACTAGTACATTTACGCGTCCTTTGGTTCAACGGACTTCCTGGATGCAAATAAGGTGGTTGTCTCGGCTTGCAGGCGGCACTTTGACTTACCGTGGTCTCCCTCAATGGTGTTCTCCGTCGAACGCACTTCGCCAAACCACAACGTTCGATATATCGTCGACGTCACCGCAATGGGGAAGGATGTCAAATATAGTTAGTACCTCCATTTTTTGTACACAAGGCCAGTATATCAAAATTACAATTTGCAAAAGGCCACTAACATTAATCGAGGCAAAATTGATGGGGTTTGCCTCGTACTAGCAACCAAGGACATTAATATTCCCTGCATGCATGCGGAAGTGAGAAGGTTGGTTTGCATGGCGCTGCATTAATCAAGTGATGGGGAGATAGATGGTTAGCTCTTTGGGCTTTGGATAAAAAAATACGCATTAATTGACATGTGAAACGAGGATTTGTATCGATTAATCCCGTGAAGGAAAACCTCGCCTTTCTTTTTTAACACTAGTACTCCTAGTACGTAGTACGTACTACGTACTTATCCTGTTTGGGTCTAGACCTTGCATTGCAATACTTCTCAACACATTTTTGCCAAGCTTGCCTAAAGTTTTCAAAATGAAAAGGAGGTACACTTGTGCACGGCTATCGCGGTCGCACCACACCCTCACACGGTCGCTCCTGCACGCCGCGGTCGCACCGCACCCTCACATGCACAGTCGCTCCTGCACATCGCAAACCCAACCAAGGGAACGCACCCTCACTGACACGTGCTGTCACATGTGAACAAACCAAACTCAGCCATCCTACCGCTGACACATAATTTTCGTTCATACAGTATGTTTATCCAACCGCATGTTGGGGAGTATCCGTATGGCCCGTGCGGTGGTCTGTTGGGTAAGAAGAAGAGGTGAGGAAGAAGGGTTAGGAGACGTAGGATATTCATCCAACCGCCTAAAATGGTAGACTGACCCAAGTCAGGCGACTTGCATAACAATATATGTTTTTACACAGCAAAAAAATCCATAAAAACAACAACATAAAGAAAAACTATCACCGCTCGCGGAACGAGACGACCTCGTCATCTTTGGCTGCCGGCGCGAACCAGCCGTAGCTGCCGACGTGTGTCTCCGCATCGTGGTTGTCCTCGGCCTCCAGCTACTCGTTCACGCGGAGTGTGCGGGCGCTCTGCACGGACGAGAGCACCACCCGGTTCAAGTCGAGGACGTCCGGTTCATCCTGCAGGAGGGCCTTGATGGCAGCGGCATCCGCGCGCTCCGTGTCGAGTCGAGCCTCCGCCGCCCGGTTCAAGTCCAGGACGTCCGGTTCCGCCTACAGGAGGGCCTCGATGAGAGCGGCATCCACGCGCTCCGCGTGGAGTTGAGTCTCTGCCGCCCGGTTCAAGTCCAGGACGTCCAGTTCCGCCTATAGGAGGGCCTCGATGGCAGCGGCTTCCGTGCGCTCCGCCTCAAGTTGAGCCTCCGCCACCCGTTCAGATCCACGACATCCGGTTCCGCCTGTAGGAGAGCCTCGATGGCAGCGGCATGCGCACGCTCCGCGTCGAGTTGAGCCTCTGCCTCCCGGTCCTCCTTTAGTATCACCAGGTTGAACCGCTGATCCGCCTGCACCACGGGGGACTCGGACGCCGGCACGAAGTCGACGTCCATCGTCTCATACCCATCAGGGGCCTTCTGCGCCGCGACCTCCGCCATGAACATTGGATCGGCTTCCTCCTCCTCATAGCTTGGCTCCAGAGAACTCGGGGATTGGCCCGCCGCAAAGCGAGCTTGGGAACGGAGGTCTCTGGCGCTAATCGCCGCCGCGATTTCTGCGTGGCGCTCCGGCATCAGCATCTTTTAGTACGTGATCTTGCGACGCACCATGGCTTTCAGGTGAACTAGGGGACGCTTGATGCGGGCTAGGGGATCGAAAGGTGGGGGAAGGGGCTGGAGATTAGGTGTGGTTTTAGGGCAGTGGCTGTCGTAGGCCGAGCAGCGAAGGTTCTGGTGTGAATAGTGGTTCCGGTAACGACCGGTCAATCGGTTTTGACTGTACATCGCTCTTGTCACGTTCACATTGCAGCCTGGCATGCCAGACCCTCCACATCGCTCACCGAATGGAACGCGCTTCTCTTGCATTTTCGCTCGCTTGTGGGACCGCAGTTGAGAGAAAACCGACGTCCCTCCCCCTCGCCCGCCCGCGTCATTTTATGCTGAGTAAATAAAAACAGAGGGAGTATACTATGGATGAGGATCCCCTGACATGGCCGAACCCATTGAGTAACTAACATGCGGGGCCTAGAAAGCATGGGTCCGCCAGTAAGAGACTGAAAGGGAGGGTAAGGCAGGCATACGTATGTGAAAGGAGCTTCCAATGATATAATTTTCACATTATACATCTCATGTACTATTAATCTTGTCAATAGTCAAATGCTGTTTTGAAAAACGCATTAGAGCATGGTTAATAATATAGCCAGTCGATGGCTATAAGGAACTGCCATGTCATCTATAGCCATCATCTATTATATGCACTCATATAGTAGTGTGGGCTATAAGGTTGGCTATTTCCCGCAAAAAAATATAAGGTTGGCTATTGTATTAGTACTTTTTTCCATCTCCTCTCCATCTCTTTCTTCATATTTATTGTACGTATTTAACTAGGAATGCATATATAGCTAGGCTCTTGCATGAGCGCTCACTCCCCTTACTTTTTCACATCTCTCTCCTCCATATAGGCCCTATATAAATGGAAGGAGGGAGTACAACTATGAGCACTGCATACTCTAGTACACATGTTGTCAGTACTCCACTAGTACTATTAGACAGGCAGCTTAAAAAGTTACTATTTGGCTGGCTATACGTGGCGAAATCCTAGTAGGAAGAGCATGCACGAGAACAAGCACATTCACGTGGTTGAAAACAAATTGGAAACCATCTCGAGTACAAATCTAGGAGTACGTACGAATCTAACAATATTGATGTCACACCCTAGCTAGGTTATGCATTAGAGTGTGCATCATGTTTACTTTCATCAGAAATGGAAATGGGGAAAGCAGAACCCCCAGCACCCCCCCTGAAATCAACTAGGGTTTACTAAAAATAAATTCAATGAACCTGAAATGCCCTTCAGATATGTTCACCCTCTTTGCCTTGGGTTAGAACCCTTGGGAAAAATGGTGCATATATTTTTAGGTCAACAAAAGGGGCATTGACTTAATTCATAAATATTTGAATTTGGGCATTTAAATACTATTAAATAATTCAAATGCTCAAATAATGTTGGAATTATTTTTGGGCCACTGAAATATTTCAGAAAGTGTCCATAAATATTTTCAGGATTTTATAAAATGATTTAGTATTTAAACTAAATCAAAACAGAATAGCAAAAATAGAAAACAGAATAAAATTTGAGAGAGAGAGAGTAGGCCAGTGGGCCACTTACCTGGCGCCACCAACCGGCCCAGCACGGCCCAGCCCACCAGGCCGTGCCAGTCGTCCCCTAGCTGCTGCCAGGAGGACGCCGGGCGTGTGCCCGCGGCGCGCCGGCACGCGCGCAACCACCGACGGCCAGCTCCTGCTTGCCGCGCCCTCCCCTCGACGCCTGGACGTCGCTATGGACGCCACGCACCCCCTGGCCCCCTCTTATCCCTCTCCCTCGCTCTCCCTCCTCCCCTGTTTCTCTTCCGCGCGACCACCCGAACGCGCCGTCGCCGCCGTTCGCTGCCACCGCGGCCACCGGCCACCCCTCGCCGTGCCGCTGCGCCCAAAAGCTCCGCCTCGACCCACCCTTCCTCCTCACCGCTCCAAGCGACGTCGGGAGCCCTGCAGTGACGCAATTGCCGTCGTCTTCACCGACGGGCACCAAAGATCGCCGGCCCCGATTCTCCGTCTCCAGGTCGTCCCCGAGCCCACCGAGCTGCTCTACGTGCCCCCACTGAGCTCCTGCTCCGAATCCCCCTCTTCCCAGCTTCATTTGATCGCCATAGCCGTCACCCCCAGATGACCGAAGTGCGCCGCCGCCCGAGCTCGCCGTCGACGATGCTCCGGTGACCAAATGGTCACCCTGGAGTGTCGAACCTACTCCCCGCGATGCGTAGCACCCTCCTAGCCCCCTTGCCCCGCTCTTCTACGCACAGAAACGCGACCCCGCGCGCAACCGAACTCCGGCGGCCGCCAAAGAGCTCGCCGCCGTCAACTCCGGCCATCCTAGCTGCTGCTGCTGCCACCACTAGATCCGCGAGAGCGCCAGCAAGCCGTAGCAACAAACCACGCTCAAAATGGAGCCCTATAGCGCATTCCCGAGCCGCTCCGCCGTCTCTGTCGTCGCCGGCGACGAGCCGTGGACCAAGTCTGGCAGGTTTGACCCCGCTGACTGCTGACTGGGTGGGCCCAGTTGACCCCCTGGGTCACTGACGCGTGGGCCCCAGGCCACTAATGAACCAGGATTAGGATTAACTTAAATTAGTTAAACTAATGACCCTGACAGGCGGGACCCACTAGTCAGCCTCTCTCCCTGCCCTGTTACACTGACCAGCGGACCCCACTGGTCAGGTTTGACCTGGAGGCAACCCTGTTGACCAGCTGACGTCACCCTGACGTCAAGCTGACGCAGTAAATCATTTTCTAGTTTAAAAATAATTCAGGAAATTCCAGAAAATACCCAAAACTTCAAAAATTCATAGAAATTCAACCATAACTCCAAATGAGACAAATTATATATGTAAAATTATCAGAAAAATTCAAGGAATCCATCTGTACCATTTTCATGCATGTTTGAACAATGTTTGTCCCCTGTTTTGAACAAAACAAATAAAGGGCATTTAAATAATCATATATGGGGTTGGAATTTGAATCTTGTACTCAAACCAACTCCATTTAAACCATAGCTAGTTGCATTAGCTCAAGACACATCCATATTGCCATGTCATAGCATGCATCATATTGTTGCATATCGTCATGTGTTGATTGTGCTCGGTTGTGTTCCTCGTGGTAGGTTCTGCCTCCGAGGATATTCACGAGTATCCAACTGAAGGGCAGTATCCCGTCACCACTCCATCAGGCAAGCAACCATTGATCATTCCGATACAACCCATGTTCTCGCTCCTGCTCTTGTTTACTGCATTAAGACAACACGATTCAAACTGCTGTGTGCTACGGTAGTTGAACCCTTATCCTCTGCATGACCTGTCATTGCCGCAGTAACTAGATGAAACCCTCTAGCATGTGTAGGAGTTGATTGAGCCATGTTTTGTGATTCCTACCTTGCTATGCCTGCTATGCTTAGAGTTGTGTCAGGTCTGGTTCATCTGGGTGATGGGCTAGAGTGAAATGCTTGTGCCAGTAATATGTGGGATGTGTTGAACATGTTTTGGTAAAGGTATCGATGAGAGGCCATGTAGGAGTACATGGTGGGTTGTTTCATTGAAGCCGTCCCTAAGAACTGAGTTCTGTATGCGTGAATTAAGATTCAGCTACTACCACACATTGGGCCCTGAAATATGACCCCGCTCGACTTACCGACCCCTCTCGCCTCAGTCCAGGAGTTGCAACTAGTTTCTGGTGTTTGTAGGACATGTGTTGGCGGCCGTGCGTAGCGCTGACCCTAGGGGTGGGCTATGTTGCGGTAGATACACCGTGGCACGGTGTACCGAGTCACCCGTTTGGTGTCTCGGGAACCCTGTTCACATCGTTCGGGGCCGTTGAGGACACCCCGGCCGGATTTCCTTGCGGATGGAACCTGAATAGGCGATGACCCTGGACTAGAGACTTGTGAGGTTAGTCAGGTCGTGGTCTACACCCACGTCGGTTTTCGCTTGAAGTCTGCCGAGCACATTTCGTGTGCAGACGCTAAGTGGTGGAAACATGTGTGACGAAGTACACCCCTGCAGGGTATAAAACTATTCGAATAGCCGCGTCCGCGGTAAAGGACTACTTGATTGCATATACAGTTCATAGACAAGTTAACGGATACTACTAAAAGACTCAAGATAAGTGTGAGTACCGAGGATGGCCCCCTCACAGGATACGAGAGAGGATCCTCGGTGGAGTATTGTGTTGGTGAGTAGTGGACTCGTGTGCGAAAACTATTTTGCTAAAAGATTCCGTAGGATAGCTTAGCCAAGAGTAAAAGCTGGCTTGCTGCATAAACCCCACCACCTTCTTGAGAATGAGCATGTACAGTAGGTTCTGATGTAAGACTTGCTGAGTACCTTTGTACTCATGTTTGCTTATTTATTGTTTTCAGACGACAACACTACCCCCTCCGATGGGTTTTACGTAGATCTTGACGTCGACGAGTGACTAGACACCCAGGTGGTGATCCAGGCCATGGAGGGCCTATGTAGATAGACAGGCTTCGGGGAGCCTTCTTTATTTTTAGAGTCTGTACTCAGACTAGTTGCTTCCGCATGTGCTTGTATGACTGTATGACTTGAGTGTCGGGTCATATGACCCCTACCTGTATGGATATGTTATGTATGGCTCCCTGGAGCCTTTAAATAAAGTACTTGAGTTGTAGAGTTTTGTTGTGATGCCATGTTGTATATACTCATATCGAGCATATTGTATGTATGTTTGAAATGCTTGGTATGAGTGGGATCCGACAATCTAGTAGTTTGCCCTTCGCAGCCTTTCTTATGGGGAAATGTGGTCTAGTGCTCCTCGAGCCATAGTAGTCCGCTACAGCCCGGTTCACCGGAGTCCTGCTAGCCCAGCACTACTGTTCAGGACACTTGACTGGCCGGCATGTGTTTCACTTCGTCCCTATGTCTGTCCCTTCGGGGAAATGTCACGCGGTGATCTCCGGAGTCCTGTCTAGCCTGCTACAGCCCGGGATCCCCCGGAGTCCTGCTAGCCCAGTGCTACAGCCCGGAATCACTCGTTGATGACCGACATGTTCGTTGTGATTCATGTATGCCTGTCTCCATAGGTCTGTGCCGCTTTGGGTTCACAACTAGCCATGTCGGCCCGGGTTCTCGGTCATATGGATGCTAGCGACATTGTCATATACGCGAGCCAAAAGGCGCAAACGGTCCCGGGCCATGGTAAGGTGACACCCGTGGGATACCGTGCGTGAGGCCGCAAGGTGATATGAGGTGTTACCGGCTAGATCGATGTGGCTTAGAATCGGGGTCCTGACAGCGTTGGCATCAGAGCCGGACTGCCTGTAGGTTCGTTCAGCCAAACTGGTCGATGTCGAGTCTAGAAATGCTTTAGTTATATGTAAGGGAATTGATTGTGGGATGGAACGTAAGGTTCTTTTACTTCTTTACCCTATGCTTCTAATCTGAGTCATTCTCTTCTCATTCAACGTGGGTTAAGAACTAGGCTCTCTTCTTCTATCAGGTTCACGTGTTACTAATCCGTAGTAGCTCATAGGATTATTGCTATGAGTTTCCGTCCAGTTTCTACTATTTTAGTACGTGGCTATTTGAATCAGAACCTTGATATGATGCTGTTGAGCGGTATTGTGAACTGTTGTGGATGTCTCAAATATTTTTCTGAGCATTTACAGCCGTTATGCTGCCCAATTTTCCCTAGGAATTCTGATGTCTTTGTCTTGTGGCTGTGCTTTCAGATGGCCAACCAGTCTCAAAACCAAGTGGTTCGCCTGACCAGGTGCCTCGACGTGCCCGGTCATACTGCTATGTTGGTCCGGGTCATGATCGAGACAGGATACCGTTGGTATCCCGAATACACTGTTGAAGAGCAGTTCCGCGACTTTAATCAAAGCCAGTATTTATGCACCGTCAGGATATTTCCTTCCTATCCTGGATCTACTGAGCCCCTTCACTGTTCCTATGGACTCGGAGTTACCATTGATATGGCTGTGCAGGATGCTGCCTATTCCATGATGACCATCTTGCGAGTCCGGACTGGCCTGCTTCGGAACACTGACTTCCGTTACATGCCAGCTTCACTTCCGGGAGCGCAGGGGTATCTTCAGGCTATCTATGCTGACTCCACTCAGGAAGACTCATTAACTCGTACCACCGCTGAGATGCTCGAAGATAAGGACCGAGAGAATCGGGCCTTGAGGCTGGAGCTCTTCAATACCCGTGCTGATCATTGGGCCACATTGACTCGGTTTGCACCCGCGGTGCAAGCTAGATGTATGGATACCAGGGATCTGTATCCTGTGAGAGCAGCTCTGCCAGACATGGTGGATTGGCGTGATGTGGGAGGCATCACCCCACCCCTTGGTCCCTGCAGGCCACCGTTTGCTGGTCCAAGACCTTATCCTAGCCCCTATGGTCCACAGGCTCCTCAGGACCGTCTGTTTCCGGATGATCACGTTGAACTTCCAGGCTATGGAGGTGACTTCTATGAGGACTACTACGGAGCTATCTGAGTTAGCAGTAGTACCACTAGTATTGTAGTAGTTGTATCTCCACTGTCCTGTGTGACTTGTGGAATACGACTTGGTGGTGTAATCGATTCCGGAGGTGTAGACAAATAATGTATAGGGACTCGGAATGCCTCCGATGAGATGTAACGTCTACCTTCATAGTTGTACTGTAGCATGGGCTTGTACTAAACTATGTATGACGAGTATGACCATTGGTGTATATATGGCAGTTTTATATTACCATGGCATACGAATGAGCATCTCTGCATTCCGTGTTATCCTTTACATTCTGCACTTCCCTGTTAAGTTTGAGCCATCCTTGTCTAAACCGTTGTCTTGTTTTCCCTCCTAGGATGGTCAACACCCACGGAAACCCTGCTGCCCCAGCGCAGGGGGAAGCCAATGCAGCTAGAGGTGAAAATTTGCCTCACCCGCCTTCCCTGGCCGAAGTGATGCTGGAGGCGGAAAGGAACAAGCGTGAGACCAACCGCCTGCTGGAGCGGATTGAGCAGAACACTGCACGCCACCCACGAAATGCCTTGGTGTCAATCAACGACTTCATCAAGCTGTACCCACCAAAGTTTAACCATTCCGTCGAGCCCCTCGACGCGGATGATTGGCTTCGCAGCATCACCCACAAGCTACGTTCTGCCAACGTAGCTGAAGCCGACAAGGTTACCTATGCTGCTTATCATCTTGAGGGCCCCGCTAGCCATTGGTGGGAAAACTACGAAGCTATGCGCCCGGTCGGCCAAATCACTACCTGGGCTGAGTTCAGCGAGGCTTTCCGTGAGCATCACATTCCGGAAGGTCTCATGGATCGCAAGAGGGAGGAGTTCTGCAACTTCACCCAAGGAAGGCTGACTATGGATGCATATAGCCGAGAATTTGGGAACCTGGCACGCTATGCTCCTGAAGAGGTTTCTACTGACGCCAAGAAGCAGGCAAGGTTCCGTAAGGGACTTAGCCCTGAGCTTCGCCGCGATCTCCGTCTGCACGAGTGCACATCCTTCCAGAAGTTGGTCAATAAAGCTATCAGTGCTGAGACAGGCCAGACTGATTATGACGCTTCACGCAAGCATTCTCGTGATTTTGGGTCTTCATCCGGCTCGGGAGCTCAGAAGCGCCGGGTGTGGATTCCAAGCACCGCACTGCCACCCAGATTCACCCCGAGGCCATCCTTTGAGGCGCCTCGTCCCAACCAGCAAATTGCACCATCCAAGCCCTATGGTGGCCCCGCTGCTAATGTTGCTCCACGCCCCACTGTGGTAACATGCTTCAAGTGTGGAGAACCGGGTCACTATAGTCGAGAGTGTCCCCAGAACAACCCCAATCAAGCTGGAAAGTCCGTTGGCCGTGGTAAGCCCGCGGGAAAGACTTTCTACGCCAAGCCGGCCACTACTGCACGTGGCCATGTCAACTACGTCTCAGCCGAAGAGGCTCATGAGGATCCCAACGTCGTCCTTGGTACGCTCCTTGTTAACTGCCACCCGGCATCTGTTCTTTTCGATACTGGAGCATCTCATTCATTCATATCCGAGAATTATGCTCGGTTGCATAACACGACATTCTGTGACATGCCCACTTCCATGGTAATTCAAACTCCGGGTTCCAAATGGCAAACTTCTAGGGTAAGCCATGGGAACGAAATTCTTGTCGATAGGCTTGTCTTCCTTGCATATTTAATAGCTCTCAAGTCCTCCGACATAAACATCATCTTGGGTATGGACTGGATGTCGGCTCATTGCGCCAAGATCGATTGTGCCACTAGAACCGTTCAACTTACTCATCCCTCGGGCAAGACAGTTAATATCTTAACTCGAGTGGCCAAGCGCCAACTTTACTCTCTCAATGCCAACCCTCTTCCAGACCTTGAGGACGTTCCGGTAGTCCGAGACTTCCCGGATGTGTTTCCGGAAGAACTGCCAGGTGTTCCACCTGACCGGGATGTCGAGTTTGTGATAGACCTTATTCCAGGAACCGTTCCAATTGCTAGAAGACCCTACAAGATGGCACCCTTAGAACTAGCCGAGCTTAAGAACCAACTTGATGAGTCCTTGAACAAAGGGTTCATCCGCCCTAGCTCCTCTCCTTGGGCTTGCCCCGTCCTCTTCGTCAAGAAGAAGGATGGAACGGATCGAATAGTTGTGGATTACCGACCTGTCAATCTGGTCACCATCAAGAACAAATACCCGCTTCCCAGGATCAACGACCTGTACGATCAGCTCGCTGGATCCTCAGTCTTCTCCAAGATGGATTTGAGGTTGGGCTACCATCAAATCAAAATCAGAAACGGGGACATTCCCAAAACGGCTTTTGTCACTCATTATGGCCAATACGAGTACACCGTCATGTCCTTCGGTTTAACCAATGCCCCGGCCACTTTCTCCCGGTTAATGAACTCGGTTTTCATGGAGTACTTGGACAAATTCGTCGTAGTATACCTCGATGACATACTCATCTACTCCAAAAATGAAGAGGAACATGCCGAACATCTAAGACTGGTATTGATGAAACTTCGAGAGCATCGCCTTTATGCCAAATTCTCCAAGTGTGAATTTTGGTTGTCAGAAGTGACCTATCTAGGCCATGTAATCTCTGGTAAGGGTATTGCTGTCAATCCCGAGCGAGTTCAAGCCGTCCTTGATTGGACTCCACCTGTTTCGGTCAAGCAAGTTCGGAGTTTCCTTGGCCTAGCGAGCTATTGCCGCCGCTTCGTCGAGAATTTCTCCAAGGTTGCTAAACCTCTAACTGAACTCCTCAAGAAAGATAAAAAGTTCGAGTGGACTCCATAGTGCGAGTTCAGTTTTCAGGAACTGAAAAGACGCCTGACATCTGCTCCCGTACTGGTACCACCAGATTTCTCCAAGGACTTTATTATCTATTGCGACGCCTCGCGACAAGGACTAGGTTGCATACTCATGCAGGATCGTCAGGTAATTGCCTATGCCTCACGGCAATTACACCCACATGAGGAAAATTATCCCACACATGATCTAGAACTTGCAGCTGTAGTCCATGCACTCAAAACCTGGCGACATTACCTTCTCGGTAATCGTTGCGAGATCTTCACCGATCACCAAAGCTTGAAATATATCTTCACCCAACCAGATTTGAATCTCAGGCAAAGACGTTGGGTCGAGTTGATCTCGGATTACGACTTAGGAATAACTTACACCCCTGGCAAAGCCAATGTCATGGCTGATGCACTAAGTCGTAAGTCCTACTGTAACAACCTGATGTTACAACAAAGTCAACCACTTCTCCATGAGGAATTTCGTAAGCTTAATCTTCACATTGTTCCTCAAGGATTCCTATCCACCCTGGTGGCGAAACCTACCCTTATGGATCAAATCATAGCTGCGCAAAAGCGTGATAAGGGCATATCCCGGATTAAGGAAAACATTGCTAGCGGAGTAGCTAAATGTTTTTCCATGGATGAGCAAGGTGCTGTCTTCTTTGAGAACCGCCTGGTGGTTCCCAAGAACCAACATCTACGCCAGATGATCCTTAAGGAAGCTCATGAATCCCCTCTCACCATTCATCCCGGTAGTACTAAAATGTATCAAGACCTACGCCAGAGGTTTTGGTGGACTAGGATGAAGAGGGAAATTGCTCAATACATTGCTAATTGCGACGTTTGTCGTCGTGTTAAAGCAGAGCATCAACGGCCTGCTGGCACCCTTCAACCTTTGGCTATTCCTGAATGGAAATGGGACAGAATCAGTATGGATTTCATCACTGGGTTTCCCAGGACCAAGAGGGGAATAATGCCATCTTCGTCGTGATTGACCGTCTTTCCAAAGTAGCCCATTTCCTACCTGTTCGTGAGAGTATCACCGCTAGCCAGCTAGCTGACTTATACATCTCCCGAATAGTGTCTCTTCATGGTGTCCCATTGGAAATTAACTCAGACCGTGGAAGTCTCTTCACCTCTCGATTTTGGGAAAGTTTCCAAAATGCTATGGGAACTCATCTCTCCTTTAGCACCGCCTTCCATCCTCAATCAAGTGGTCAAGTAGAGCGAGTAAATCAAATTCTGGAGGATATGCTCCGAGCTTCTGTTATCTCGTTTGGAATGAGTTGGGAGAAATGCCTTCCATTCGCGCAGTTTGCCTATAACAATAGCTATCAAGCTAGTTTGGGCAAGGCTCCCTTCGAAGTTCTCTATGGACGAAAATGTCGAACACCTCTTAACTGGTCAGAAACCGGGGAAAGACAACTCTTTGGCCCGGATATGATTCAGGAAGCAGAAGAGCAGGTTCACGTTATTCGTGAGAAATTGAAAACGGCCCAATCTCGCCAAAAGAGTCAATATGATCGTAAGCATAAGCCTATGACATTTGAAATTGACGAGAAAGCTTACCTTCGGGTTACCCCGTTAAAGGGAACCCATCGCTTCGGTATCAAAGGCAAATTGGCTCCTCGTTACATTGGACCCTTTCGCATTATTGCCAAACGAGGAGAAGTTGCCTACAAATTGGAACTACCTCCGCATCTTTCCAGAGTTCACGATGTCTTCCACGTTTCGCAACTCAGGCGTTGCTTCGCGGATCCTATCCGTGGAGTGGACCACGAAACGCTTGATTTACAAGATAACCTTTCTTGTCGGGAATACCCCGTTCGTATCCTTGATCAAGCCGAGCGTACCACTCGACGTCATAATATCAAGTTTCTCAAGGTTCAATGGTCACATCATTCCGAGGAAGAAGCCACTTGGGAAAGGGAGGATCGTCTTCGACTCGAGTACCCCGCCTTCTTCCCAGATGATCCTAAATCTCGGGACGAGATTCTATTGAGTGGGGGTGAGTTGTCACACCCTAGCTAGGTTATGCATTAGAGTGTGCATCATGTTTACTTTCATCAGAAATGGAAATGGGGAAAGCAGAACCCCCAGCACCCCCCCTGAAATCAACTAGGGTTTACTAAAAATAAATTCAATGAACCTGAAATGCCCTTCAGATATGTTCACCCTCTTTGCCTTGGGTTAGAACCCTTGGGGAAAATGGTGCATATATTTTTAGGTCAACAAAAGGGGCATTGACTTAATTCATAAATATTTGAATTTGGGCATTTAAATACTATTAAATAATTCAAATGCTCAAATAATGTTGGAATTATTTTTGGGCCACTGAAATATTTCAGAAAGTGTCCATAAATATTTTCAGGATTTTATAAAATGATTTAGTATTTAAACTAAATCAAAACAGAATAGCAAAAATAGAAAACAGAATAAAATTTGAGAGAGAGAGAGTAGGCCAGTGGGCCACTTACCTGGCGCCACCAACCGGCCCAGCACGGCCCAGCCCACCAGGCCGTGCCAGTCGTCCCCTAGCTGCTGCCAGGAGGATGCCGGGCGTGTGCCCGCGGCGCGCCGGCACGCGCGCGGCCACCGACGGCCAGCTCCTGCTTGCCGCGCCCTCCCCTCGACGCCTGGACGTCGCTATGGACGCCACGCACCCCCTGGCCCCCTCTTATCCCTCTCCCTCGCTCTCCCTCCTCCCCTGTTTCTCTTCCGCGCGACCACCCGAACGCGCCGTCGCCGCCGTTCGCTGCCACCGCGGCCACCGGCCACCCCTCGCCGTGCCGCTGCGCCCAAAAGCTCCGCCTCGACCCACCCTTCCTCCTCACCGCTCCAAGCGATGCCGGGAGCCCTGCAGTGACGCAATTGCCGTCGTCTTCACCGACGGGCACCGAAGATCGCCGGCCCCGATTCTCCGTCTCCAGGTCGTCCCCGAGCCCACCGAGCTGCTCTACGTGCCCCCAGTGAGCTCCTGCTCCGAATCCCCCTCTTCCCCGCTTCATTTGATCGCCATAGCCGTCACCCCCATGATGACCGAAGTGCGCCGCCGCCCGAGCTCGCCGTCGATGATGCTCCGGTGACCAAATGGTCACCCTGGAGTGTCGAACCTACTCCCCGCGATGCGTAGCACCCTCCTAGCCCCCTTGCCCCGCTCTTCTACGCACAGAAACGCGACCCCGCGCGCAACCGAACTCCGGCGGCCGCCAAAGAGCTCGCCGCCGTCAACTCCGGCCATCCTAGCTGCTGCTGCTGCCACCACTAGATCCGCGAGAGCGCCAGCAAGCCGTAGCAACAAACCACGCTCAAAATGGAGCCCTATAGCGCATTCCCGAGCCGCTCCGCCGTCTCTGTCGTCGCCGGCGACGAGCCGTGGACCAAGTCCAGCAGGTTTGACCCTGCTGACTGCTGACTGGGTGGGCCCAGTTGACCCCCTGGGTCACTGACGTGTGGGCCCCAGGCCACTAATGAACCAGGATTAGGATTAACTTAAATTAGTTAAACTAATGACCCTGACAGGCGGGACCCACTAGTCAGCCTCTCTCCCTGCCCTGTTACACTGACCAGCGGACCCCACTGGTCAGGTTTGACCTGGAGGCAACCCTGTTGACCAGCTGACGTCACCCTGACGTCAAGCTGACGCAGTAAATCATTTTCTAGTTTAAAAATAATTCAGGAAATTCCAGAAAATACCCAAAACTTCAAAAATTCATAGAAATTCAACCATAACTCCAAATGAGACAAATTATATATGTAAAATTATCAGAAAAATTCAAGGAATCCATCTGTACCATTTTCATGCATGTTTGAACAATGTTTGTCCCCTGTTTTGAACAAAACAAATAAAGGGCATTTAAATAATCATATATGGGGTTGGAATTTGAATCTTGTACTCAAACCAACTCCATTTAAACCATAGCTAGTTGCATTAGCTCAAGACACATCCATATTGCCATGTCATAGCATGCATCATATTGTTGCATATCGTCATGTGTTGATTGTGCTCGGTTGTGTTCCTCGTGGTAGGTTCTGCCTCCGAGGATATTCACGAGTATCCAACTGAAGGGCAGTATCCCGTCACCACTCCATCAGGCAAGCAACCATTGATCATTCCGATACAACCCATGTTCTCGCTCCTGCTCTTGTTTACTGCATTAAGACAACACGATTCAAACTGCTGTGTGCTACGGTAGTTGAACCCTTATCCTCTGCATGACCTGTCATTGCCGCAGTAACTAGATGAAACCCTCTAGCATGTGTAGGAGTTGATTGAGCCATGTTTTGTGATTCCTACCTTGCTATGCCTGCTATGCTTAGAGTTGTGTCAGGTCTGGTTCATCTGGGTGATGGGCTAGAGTGAAATGCTTGTGCCAGTAATATGTGGGATGTGTTGAACATGTTTTGGTAAAGGTATCGATGAGAGGCCATGTAGGAGTACATGGTGGGTTGTTTCATTGAAGCCGTCCCTAAGAACTGAGTTCTGTATGCGTGAATTAAGATTCAGCTACTACCACACATTGGGCCCTGAAATATGACCCCGCTCGACTTACCGACCCCTCTCGCCTCAGTCCAGGAGTTGCAACTAGTTTCTGGTGTTTGTAGGACATGTGTTGGCGGCCGTGCGTAGCGCTGACCCTAGGGGTGGGCTATGTTGCGGTAGATACACCGTGGCACGGTGTACCAAGTCACCCGTTTGGTGTCTCGGGAACCCTGTTCACATCGTTCGGGGCCGTTGAGGACACCCCGGCCGGATTTCCTTGCGGATGGAACCTGAATAGGCGATGACCCTGGACTAGAGACTTGTGAGGTTAGTCAGGTCGTGGTCTACACCCACGTCGGTTTTCGCTTGAAGTCTGCCGAGCACATTTCGTGTGCAGACGCTAAGTGGTGGAAACATGTGTGACGAAGTACACCCCTGCGGGGTATAAAACTATTCGAATAGCCGCGTCCGCGGTAAAGGACTACTTGATTGCATATACAGTTCATAGACAAGTTAACGGATACTACTAAAAGACTCAAGATAAGTGTGAGTACCGAGGATGGCCCCCTCACAGGATACGAGGGAGGATCCTCGGTGGAGTATTGTGTTGGTGAGTAGTGGACTCGTGTGCGAAAACTATTTTGCTAAAAGATTCCGTAGGATAGCTTAGCCAAGAGTAAAAGCTGGCTTGCTGCATAAACCCCACCACCTTCTTGAGAATGAGCATGTACAGTAGGTTCTGATGTAAGACTTGCTGAGTACCTTTGTACTCATGTTTGCTTATTTATTGTTTTCAGACGACAACACTGCCCCCTCCGATGGGTTTTACGTAGATCTTGACGTCGACGAGTGACTAGACACCCAGGTGGTGATCCAGGCCATGGAGCGCCTATGTAGATAGACAGGCTTCGAGGAGCCTTCTTTCTTTTTAGAGTCTGTACTCAGACTAGTTGCTTCCGCATGTGCTTGTATGACTGTATGACTTGAGTGTCGGGTCATATGACCCCTACCTGTATGGATATGTTATGTATGGCTCCCTGGAGCCTTTAAATAAAGTACTTGAGTTGTAGAGTTTTGTTGTGATGCCATGTTGTATATACTCATATCGAGCATATTGTATGTATGTTTGAAATGCTTGGTATGAGTGGGATCCGACAATCTAGTAGTTTGCCCTTCGCAGCCTTTCTTATGGGGAAATGTGGTCTAGTGCTCCTCGAGCCATAGTAGTCCGCTACAGCCCGGTTCACCGGAGTCCTGCTAGCCCAGCACTACTGTTCAGGACACTTGACTGGCCGGCATGTGTTTCACTTCGTCCCTATGTCTGTCCCTTCGGGGAAATGTCACGCGGTGATCTCCGGAGTCCTGTCTAGCCTGCTACAGCCCGGGATCCCCCGGAGTCCTGCTAGCCCAGTGCTACAGCCCGGAATCACTCGTTGATGACCGACATGTTCGTTGTGATTCATGTATGCCTGTCTCCATAGGTCTGTGCCACTTTGGGTTCACAACTAGCCATGTCGGCCCGGGTTCTCGGTCATATGGATGCTAGCAACATTGTCATATACGCGAGCCAAAAGGCGCAAACGGTCCCGGGCCATGGTAAGGTGACACCCGTGGGATACCGTGCGTGAGGCCGCAAGGTGATATGAGGTGTTACCGGCTAGATCGATGTGGCTTAGAATCGGGGTCCTGACAATTGATTGGGCGTTGTTGAATGTTGATACTTTTTTTATCAAAGTAGAGATACTTTGACTACACATAAAACTTATATGTAAACTAGAAAGGATAGGAGGGAGTATATTGTACGTTCAAAAACGAAACGAACATTGAATACCCTTTATATATGATTTGCAGATTCTATGATCACCGGTTCAAAATTTTGAATCCGCCTTAGGTATCACACATGCCCCCACTCGTTCTCTCTCAATTTCATCTCGGGGTTCGGATATCGATTGAAAGAGGACTAGGGTGGGTACAATACATTCGTTTCGCTTATGAACGTACAATATACTCCCTCTGATCCCCACATACCCCCCCCCCCCCCCCCGCGGGTCATTTCTGTCATAGAAAAAGACCAAACCTTTATCTCTTTGCATGACACGCAATTGATCTCTGAACATCAATCGATCTTGTCAACATGTGTCGAGGCATGAACCGAATGGGATGTCAAAACTAAGACGCGAAGCGACATGTAGTTGAGGCAAAGTGAAACTTCAAACGGACCGTTTGTTTGTATGCATGTCGGACGAATTACAAATAAACATTAGAAATATAGGCATGGTCTAGGACCACATGCGAATGATACTCGGCGGAACGTTCAAATGAGGCATGCGGGAGGATGGACTCGACCGGAGGGCGACATGATCAATGGAGAAGAGGGTTGGAGATGAATGAGAAATAAGCAAACGCCACATGATTATACTTGAACGGCTCAAATAAACAATAAGTTGTCTCGCTTGGCCTACATAGTGAAAAGCCTAATCCGCAACGTGGAGCACTGACGCTCGAATATGGCCGGGAGAACAGGGAAACCGACATGTGGGGCACACCTGTCGGGACGAGGTAGCTCAAACTAGTCCAACGGAGGAGCTAGCCCACGACCTCCTCGCCATCGACAACGGTTTATGTGGGTCGCGGGGGCCAACAACGTGGCGCAGCTCCAGCACCGCCTCTGGACATGGCGACTACGGTGAGCGACACGCTCATCGTCGCTAGACACGGTCATCTTGCTTTTTCAATGACATGAGTCGATCGCATGTGAGCAAAAGGGCATCTCCAACGTTGCCACGACCGCAGCTGACTACCCTGGCACATCAAAAACCCTCGTCCCTCGCGTCGTCGCGTGGTGCGTTCCCAGTCAGCGCCAGCTACCCGCATTCATGTCGTCGTTAAGAGGCTCGGTGCCCGAGGAACCAACTCCGGCGACTTAATGACGCACCAGGACACTTGGCCTCACCGGAATGCGCTACTTAAAGCGGCAACGCTTAGCTAACCTCCACACCATAGCGCATCATCCTCCTACCTGGCACCACATCCGCCATGACCGCAAGCGCGAACGCTTTGAGGGAGAGCTTGTCTTCGGGGATGGAGCTCGACATCGCCGCACTCGCTCAAGTCGCCGCACAAGCGGTGGCCATGCTGGCGACCGACAACGGGAGCACCGTCAGCCACGCGTCCTACATGCCGCCGTCCAACGTCCGGCACCGCCGAGGTCAGGGACTCCTTCGAGGATGAGTAGGGCATGGGAGGCGGCAGGGCATGGTGTGCCGACTGGTCGGTCTGTCTCCCGTGTTCTACTTTTCCTCGCCGGAGACCGCACCTTCACTTCACGGGTCTTGAACCCCGCCCCCGTACACGGAGATCACAGATGGAGGACGTCGGTCGCCGCCGTAGAATAGGTTTAGGGTCTGGTTTCTTTTATTTTTCGGTCCTATAAAAGTTTGAAATGGAATGAAAATCTGTCGTGTTTGCATTAATCTCGGTCGGTGTATATGAACTTTCACAATAATATAGTATATTGTATGAGTACTAGAAAGATGCTCGTGCTTTGCACGGAAGATCAAGATCTTGTGGGAGAAAAGGATGAACGAGGGAAGGCCTTATTTGCAAATGCACATTCACGCAGTTCACATCTTTCTACATCTACGAGAACCTACGAAAGGGTTAACGTAAATTGCCTCTCTCTCTCCTCCCCTGATTTTCATGGTGGTGGGCCCCTCCCTCCCCCCAATCTACAATCAATAGCTCACACGTTTCACATTATGTTAATTACGTAATTGGGACTACGTAGGTGTAGCATTACTCGTCCTAAAAAACACAACCAAGCCAACCTCCCAGCATATCGCGCGGGAAAAAACCCAGCCGTGCCGTTTTAGTTAGGATTACCGGATTACTAGTAGTAGTATCGATGGATCGCGCGAAGCAACAAGTTTTTTTTGAGGGGGTGAAGCACCTAGTTTAAAAGGAAAAAAGCGGTACATTCATAGCACCCCTGTCGCGGTCGCATTGCACCCGACACACGTTCGGTCCTGCACACGGCTCACACAAACGGAACGCGCTTCGGCTTGCCTCTTCACTGACACATGGGACTGCACTTGGAGAAACCGACCATGTGCGACTCCCCCCGCCCACCGCGCGAAAATCCTCACCCCCACCCAAAACTTCCCCCAAATCCTAGATTCAACCGCCCTTCGGTCAACTAGCCAATAATATTCCCCAAACCCCCTCCCCCCGTCCCCCTCAACTCCATTCGTTTCGCCAAAGCCACCCTCCCCGCCACGCCGATACGTCCGTGCTGTGGTTCGTCGAGGGGACGCACAGCGATCCTCTCACTCCCACAGTACGCTCTCGTAGACTGTCGTCCTCTAGCCGCGCCGCCACCGCTGGCGACGTTCTTGTGGAGGCGCCACGACCGCTGGCGACATTCATGTGGAGACGCACGGCGGTCAGCTTCTCCCATGGTACGCGCATTCTAGACTGAGGCCCCGTGCATGTCGGTGTAACACTGAATGTTGGCTGATAGATGCTGTTAATCTCACTGTTTGTCGAAGTAGTTTACAGTCAATATGCTCTGCTTAAGAAGCTTCCTTGCCCTGTTCTGCACTCAATCTGCTTAGCTGAGATGGCATGCCAAGGCCGATTAGTTGCTAAAATATCCTTCCATATATTTATTGTGACGTAGATTGCCATGGTCTAGTAGCCAATCTGTTAGGTGAAATAGCTCTACACCGTTTTATACTCGATCTTTGTTGCTGCGATGGCCTTCAATAGTTTGATGGTTGTGTGCTCGGCCTCATTGACTGCTGAAACAGCCTGCCATAATTTAGGACTCAAATCTGTTTGCTGAATTAGCTTTACATATATTTTGTTACTTAGATCTGCTCGTCCAAATATCTTGCCATAGCTTTAGACATCGACCTAGGTATTTTCTTATGGACTTCACAAAAAAGCATATATGTTTTTCCTGTAATATCTAGTAGAAGAACTAATTTGTATGTCTAACAGATCGACATGATTTGGATAACTTCTGCTCGAAGATTCTCTGATGCATATGTCGAGGGGGTTAAAAACTTCATGAAATTTATCAGAGCTGAGTACGGTGGTCCGAAATCAGATGTGCTCTGCCCGTATAGCAGTTGTATGAATTCATTTACAAGACCCCAGTCAACTGTGCAAAATCATCTACACTTGTATGAGATGTCGGTCACATATACTAGGTGGGTTCACCATGGTGAAGCCGTGAACGCCAATGTTATTGACTACATGGAAGCAGCAGATTACCATCTTGATCTGCCTGATGCTCAAGTGGAAGAGGAGGAGGAGGAGGTGGTGGCGGAGCTAGTGAGTTTGACCAACATTGAAATAATGCTACGAAATGCTCGTGCATTCCATGAACTTTCACCTGCAGAAGAAAAACGGTGGGCCCACATGTTGGAACAATGCAACGTGGTTGTCACCCCAGGAAATAAGATGTTAGTATTCTCAGCTATGGTCACCTTTCTTCAGGTGAAGACATCTGAGCGGATGACCAACAAATCATTTGATGCGATGTTGGCTGCTTTCCGCAAAGCTTTCCCAGATGTGTCTGAGCTGCCACACACCTACAGTAAAATGATGAATTTCCTTCGTGCAGTTGGAAATGGATATGATATGATCCATGTTTGTAAGAATAATTGTGTTCTGTTCCGGACGGATTATGCCAACTTAAGTGAATTCCCGAAATGCAAATCATTAAGATGGAAAGATGGAGATGCTGTGAAGAGGATTCCTCATAATGTTCTGAGAAATTTTCCAATTACACCAAGATCGCAGAGGATGTACTGTGGCATTCTAGGAACCAGGAGTACAGAGATCAGAATGTAATGAGCCATCCTTCACATGGTAGTGAGTGGAAAAGCTTCAATCAGAAGCACAAAAAGTTTGCTGCTGACCCGAGAAACATTAGACTTGGCTTAGCTTCAGATGGATTTAACCCATTTGGCCGCTAGAGCACCACATATAGCATGTGGCCAGTGCTTGTTATCCCTTACAACATGCCTCCAAATGTCTACACCAAAGAATCAAACTACATGATGGCCTTGCTCATCCCAGGTCCAAAAAGTCCCGGAAAGGACTTTGATTTGTTCATGGAGCCTCTTGTGGAGGAACTTCAACAGCTATGGAGGGGTGTTCTCACTCGAGACCTATATAGTAGCCCACCAGCTGATTTCTTTCTGCGTGCTGTTATAATTTGGTGCATCCATGATTATCCGGCTTTGGGAACTATGTCAGGGCGAACGACACATGGTTACAATGCATGTGTTCACTGTGACAGGAATCCACTGTCATACGCAATACTTAGCAACATCTGTTACATTGGACACCGCCGTTTCCTTGCCAAAGACAAGCCGCATCCTAGAAAATACCGAAGACATGTGTTCAATGCAAAGCATGAAAACCATGATGCGCCAAAGAGGCTCACCGCCGATGAGTTGCAAGTGGAATTAGAGAAGGTCAGGCATATTACACTAGGAAACCATCCTAATAATGGTAGCGGGAAAAGGAAGCGTGACAGGGTAGAAGAGAGATTATTGTTTACCCGCTGGTCCACTTTGTGGGACTTGGAGTATTGGAAAGATTTCGATCTGCGGCATAATCTTGATGTGATGCACATCAAGAAAAATATATGTGACAACATTATCGGCACACTTCTTAATATTGAAGGCAAGACAAAAGATATCTTGAAATCTAGGATTGATTTGACGCACCTGGGTATCAGACAGGATTTGCAGGTGCAAGATGAAGGTAAACCACGGGATATGGCACTAGCCGTGTACGTCTTGGACAAGGTAAAAAGAAAAGAATTCTGCGAGGTCCTGTCACGTGTGAGATTCCCACATGGATTTGCTTCCAACCTTGAAAGGAGAGTCAGTGTAGATGGAAACAAGGTACAAGGGTTGAAAACTCATGACTGTCACGTCCTACTTCAAAGGGTTTTACCTGTTATCCTTAGAGGATTGGGCTGCCCTGACTTATACAGAGCAATTGCATAGTTGGGACAATTCTTCAGGGAACTCTGCAGTAGAAATATCAGGATAGATGCTTTGGAGCGTCTTAGAGACAAGATACCAAGTATCCTATGCGACCTTGAGAAGATATATCCTCCAGCCTTCTTTGATGTGATGGTGCATTTGGCTGTTCATCTACCTGATGAGGCACTACTTAGAGGTCCAGTACAATATGGCTAGATGTACCCTATTGAAAGGCGACTAGGCACTTTCAAGGGCTATGTTAGGAACAGAGCTAGACCCGAGGGTTCCATTGCAGAGGCCTACATTGCTATAGAAGCGTTGACATTCTGCTCAAAATATAGTGAAACAGCTGATCAGCTTAGCAAAGAGGTGGATGAAGACAATCCCGGGCTCAATGTTTTCGATTATTCTGTTCGAGTTACAGGGAAGAGTCGACAAGAGGACAAACCTAAATATTTGGACAAAATGGTTTGGTATCTGTTGAATAACTGTCCTGAGATACTACCTTATATCAAGTAAGTGCTAAGTACTGCAGCTTATACATCATAATCTACTAAACTTGCAGCACATTCTTATATATTTAGATGTTTGACGCGATAACTATGTTGTGCAGCATCTACAAAAAGGAGTTACTACCGCAAAATCCAAGAAACATTGATAAACTGGTTATGGAAGGATTTTTGCGAAATGGTTCAAGAGCCATGTAAGCTTTTAAATTGCACTGTCAGTTTTTTTAATATATTGAGTACATAAGATGACCAGCTTGTGTATTTTCTAACCATAGGTTAAGAAGATGCGTGAGGATGGGCGGGCAGTTGATGATGCCCTTTACTCACTAGCAATGGGTCCTGATACTCGGGTAAGACAATATGAATCTTGCTTTATTGGAGATGTGCGCTACAACACGCTTGCACAAGACGAAGGTGGGAAGACACAAAACAGTGCCATCATGAGCATGGATTCATATGAGAAAGAGACAACTGAAATGTATGCTAACATAACAGACATTGTTCAGTTGCAGTATATCTCCAGTTTCGAGGATCATCGGTGTGTGGTTCTGTTATGCTGTCGTTGGTATAACCTGTTTTCCAGGATCGCAAAACCCAGAGCTGATGATTATTTCAAATCCATCAATGTCAAGGCGGCGTACCAGACCAACGAGCCTTTTATTTTGGCAAATCAAGCAACACAGATATTTTTCTTGGAAGATACATTTGCACGTAGCGATGACTGAAGAGTATCGGAAAGGTTTGAGTAGAGGAATTTGTTTAATGAAGTTGCACAACAAGATGATGCTTACACTGCTCCTGATGTACAAGATAACACAGATGTTCCTAATATCTTTGAGAACCATCACATCAATGACGCCGACGAAAAGATTGCCTGTCGTGCTGTGGACATACAAGAGTTGATCAAGAAGAAGCCAACGTTCGAGGACATTGAGGACGAAGAAGAAGCTGACACCGTGGGGAATTGCGATTTAGACTGACACACATGGTGAAGATGTTGACGCTGCTGCTGTGGATGATGATTACATTGCTTTTCTCGCATTTGCCTGTCAAAAGACGTTTTTAATCTACCATGTGAAATTGTGTTTGCTATGACAACTGAAACCTGATGAACATGTTGTTTAGTATTTTCCTGTGAGAACATCACTTGTTATGTATGCTGATTTGTGTTTGGTGATTGTATGAAGACTAAAACATGATGACATTGTTGTTTAGTTATACTCATATTTGGCTGTGAAACTTGAATTTGATGACATAGTTTGCTATTGGACTGCAATTTGCTCGACGTCTTAGAATGAGAACAAAGCTGACCCGATAGGGACCCTGCTAATTTATTTATTTATTACCAAAAGGGCCTCTGCTATTTATTTATTTATGAGGAAAGGGGGATACCCCCTTATTCCCATTAATAGAAATCATTAGATGTTCACAACACTACGCCCAGCCTGCTACATAGGTTTCATTCATTACTAGTTTCAGCAAAGTGCTCATGTCATAGCCACTGAATACATCATGAGTGCTACATACACTGCAAATAAAGAGACAATCATCCGACAGAGCACATCTATTTTCCCCATTATCTTCACAAGCTCTTTCATCTCCTCATTGCTGTCAAGGCCGTTCAGCAGCTGTTGCTTCGCCATGATCATAGGAACTGCATCTTTAACCTTCTGCTCTGCATCTTCCTCTTCTGTCGTTCCTTCAGTTACTTGTCGAACACCCCAACCTGCTGGTATTGGGATTCCTCGGCTAACCAAATAATCAGCGTAGTTGCACTCCCCCACATCAGCAACTTCCCAGAAATTCAAATCACATAAATCTTCCCTTTTCTACATGAATCAAATTGGAGGATCATCAACCAAACTATTAAAAAAATAGCAACTGAAAGCAGCAGAACAACACTTAAACATATTATTACCCCATGATTCGGGCATTTGTAGAAGACTCGGCCAGGGTTGAGGATTGTGGTTGAGACGCGATGGATGACTCTGCGTGATTTGCTGCAGTGGCACCACACCAACGGCAGCGGGTTGCGATGAGCAACCGGCTGTGGTGCGCGTGCTGGCGGGGGTGTGATGAGACCCACAGGCGATGGTACGGGTGGCGACTTGGCGCATATTTGGTTGTTGCCTGCTGAAGAGCAGGTGGACGAGCAGCCAGCGGACATGGCTGTTGCGGCCAGAGCTTCTGACGCTAGGCAGAGTAAGTAGAGAAGAGGAGAAGCGAACGTTGGATATGTTAGTTTCATTACATGCAGAGTAGCATAGCACCATATATAGTCATAGTCTAGGTTTGGATTCGAACCAGCTACAGGATCACGTCTCTCTTGTTTCTAAAACTTAGCAACGTCTCTTTACTGGTACACTAGCTTGTTCTATACGCCTTCTCAAGTCTTTTATTCCTCCACCTGACATCTGGGACCCACCGAAAGGGCCTCTGTATTTTGCGAAAAAACGTGCCCCCCGCAGACAGGTCGGACCCACAAGCTATCTTCGCACACAAGGAAGTGCCTCCTTATTACGCACAAAAAAATGAATATTCCACCTGCCAGCTGGAACCCGGCATCGTGGGAGGCTGACTTGTGGGCCTACCAAGTTGACGGGGACGGTGGGCTTTGTCAATTTAGTCAATATGAACGATTCTAGCTCCAGTTACCGTACAATGTTCATCCAACGGCATCAGTGCTTCTTCAACCTCTGGTCTTCTTGCTCCAACCGCCCAAACCAGCGCCGGTCGTGCCACGTGCTCCTGCCTCCTGTGGCCGGCTGTGATGCCGCGGAGGCCTCACCGCCCCCTACTACTCCCACCGCTAGCCAGGGCATCCCTCTACTCACCCACACCCCCTATTATTTTGCGGTGACGGCAGCCTCACACCGCAGCCGAACCAGTGAACCCTCGTACTCCTCTCCGCGTGGGCATCCACTGCCGCATCTTCCCCAGCTCCACGTCATCCCCTTCCTAGGCCTCGCCGTCGTCCACCGCCTTGGTGCTCTCGGCGCGGCGTGGTCAATGTGGTCAACGACCGACTTCCATCGGAAGAGTACTATAGATGGAGAGGCTGACAGCTGGGTCCATGGCTGCAGCCCAGTTTTTTGTGATTTGCCAAGTAAGTCGCTTTGTCAGGCCTGTTGGGCTGCAGATCTTTCAAGACGAGGAGAGCTTCATTCGGCTGGCCGAGAAAATGGCCTATAAGTAATGACAAATGGGCTGTACATTTTTAAAACAGATCAAACCGGCAATTAGTTTCAAATTTATTTTTTTCATTTCGAGATTTTAAATTGCATTGATTTTTATGCGTGGACAATTTTTTGGATTTTATATTGATATATATTTATTTTTAAAATCATTTTGAATGTGACTCGAAATTTAGGGATTAAAAATAGTTCAGACCACACCGAAATATGCAAAATTTCATATAATTTGTTAACCGTGGCCACAATATGGGATGTAATGCTAACAAAAAGAATATGGACTCCAAAAAAACCTTAAGAATTAGCAAATGAGCTGTAAATTATTAGAAATAATGGCAGATGGGCTGTATGATGTTTTCCACAGATTTAAGGCTTTCCTAAAAAAAGGTTGACGCACAAGCAATGATTGTTAGATGTGCATCCAACGGCCGTCGTGCTTCTTCAATCTCTGCTCTTCCTGCTCCAGCCGCTCAAACAAGCACCGGCGGGACTGCCTGCTCTCTTCTCCCCATGGCCAGCTGTGCTGCCGCGCAGGCCTCACCGCCCCACCGTACTCCCATCACTAGCCTAACCATCCCTCCACTCACCCACACCTGCTGTTATTCTCCAGTGACGGCAGATTAACTAGTAAACCCTCGTATAGTCGTACTCCCCTTCGCGTGGGAAACAACTATCGAGTCTTCCCTGCCTCCGTGTCGTTCCCTTCCTAGGCCTCGCCGTCGTCCACCGCCCTGGTGCTCTCGGCACGGCCTGGTCGACGTGGTCAATGACCGACATGCATCTAAAGTGGACTGTACGTGGAGAGGCTGACAGCTGGGTCCACAGTCGCACGCAAGGAAATGCCTCCTTATTACACACAAAATAATGATTCATCCACCTGACATCTGGGACCCACCGAAAGGGCCTATGTATTTCGCGAAAAAAACATTACCACTGCTGACAGCTTGGACCCACCAGCTATATCTTCGCACGCAAGGAAGTGCCTCCTTATTACGCACAAAAAATGAATACTCCCCGTGCTAGCTGGGACCCAGTATAGTGGCAGGCTGACTTGTGGGCCTACTAAGTTGACGGGGACGGAGGGCTTTGTCAACTTAGTCAATATGAACGATTCTAGCTCCAGTGACCGTACGATGTCCATCCAACGGCCGTAGTGCTTCTTCAACCTCTGGTCTTCTTGCTCCAGCCGCCCAAACCAGCGCTGGTCCTGCCTTGTGCTCCTGCCTTCCGTGGTCGGCTGCGATGCGGCGGAGGCCTCACCGCCCCTACTACTCCCACCGCTGGCCTGGCCATCCCTCTACTCACCCACACCCCCTGTTATTCTGCGGCGACGGCAGCCTCACACCGCAGCGAACCAGTGAAACCTCATACTCCTCTACGCGTGGGGATCCACTGCCGCGTCTTCCCCGGCTCCGCGTCGTCCCCTTCCTAGGCCTCGCCGTCGTCCACCGCCCTAGTGCTCTCGGTGCAGCGTGGTCAACATGGTCAAGGAACAACTTCCATCGGAAGGGTACTGTACGTGGAGAGGTTGACAGCTGGGTCCACGGTAGCCGCAAGGAAGTGCCTCCTTATTACGCAGAAAATTATTATTCCTCCACCTGACAGTAGGGACCCACCGGACGGGCCACCGTATTTGGCGAAAAAATGTTTCCCCCTGACTCCTGGGACCTACCGGACGGGCCACCGTATTTCACTAAAAAAACATTCCGCTGCTGTCAGCTCGGACCCACCGGAAGTGCCTCCTTATTACGCACAAAAAAAATGAATACTCCCCCTGCTAGTTCGGACCCACCTTGGTGGGTGGCTAACTTGTGGGCCTACTAAGTTGACGGGGATGGAGTGCTTTGTCAACTTAGTCAATATGAACGATTCTAGCTCCAGTGACCGTACGATGTCCATCCAACGGCCGTAGTGCTTCTTCAACCTCTGGTCTTCTTGCTTCAGCCGCCCAAAGCAGCGCCGGTCGTGCTGCATGCTCCTGCCTCCCGTGGCCGACTGTGCTGCTGCGGAGGCCTCATCGCCCCCTACTACTCCCATCGCTGGCCAGGCCCTGCGGCGACGGGAGCCTCACACCGCAGCCGAACCAGTGAACCCTCGCACTCCTCTCCGCGCAGGCTTCCACTGCCGCGTCTTCCCCGGCTCCGCGTCGTCCCCTTCCTAGGCCTCGCTGTCATCCACCGCCCTGGTGCTCTCGACGCGGCGTGGTCAGTGTGGTCAAGGAACGGCTTCCATCGGACGTGGACTGTACATGGAGAGGCTGACAGTTGGGTCCACGACTGCAACAAGGAAGTGGGCTGATGTGGACTGTATGTGGAGAGGCTCAGAATAATTATTCCTCCACCTGACAGCGGGGACCCACCGTACGGGCCACCGTATTTCGCGAATGAAAGGATCGAGAAGAGGTGTCTAGAGGGGGGGTGATTAGACACTAAGTACCAAAAGTTGCAGTTTTTAACTTCTTTAAGTTGAAGTGGAGTTTTGGCACAAGTTACAAAGCACAATACATATCAAGCAAGCATGCAAAGAGTATATAAGTAGCGGAAATAAAGCATGCAACTTGCAAGAATGTAAGGGGAAGGGTTTGGAGAATTCAAACGCAATTGGAGACACGGATGTTTTTGTTGTGGTTCCGATAGGTGGTGCTATCGTACATCCACGTTGATGGAGACTTCAACCCACGGAGGGTAACGGTTGCGCGAGTCCACGGAGGGCTCCACCCACAAAGGGTTCACTAAGAAGCAACCTGGTCTATCCCATCATGGCCATCGCCCACGAAGGATTTGCCTCACTAGCGGTAGATCTTCATGAAGTAGGCGATCTCCTTGCCCTTAAAAACTCCTTGGTTCAACTCCACAATCTTTGTCGGAGGCTCCCAGGTGACACCTAGCCAATCTAGGAGACACCACTCTCCAAGAAGTAACAAATGGTGTGTTGATGATGAACTCCTTGCTCTTGTGCTTCAAATGATAGTCTCCCCAACACTCAACTCTCTCTCACAGGATATGGATTTGGTGGAAAGAAGATTTGAGTGGAAAGCAACTTGGGGAAGGCTAGAGATCAAGATTCATATGGTGGGAATGGAATATCTTGGCCTCAACACATGAGTAGGTGGTTCTCTCTCAGAAAATGTGTAATGGAAGTGTACGTATGTTCTGACGGCTTTCTCCATGAATGAAGAGTGGGTGGAGGGATATATATAGCCTCCACACAAAATCTAACCGTTACACAAAATTTACCAATCTCGGTGGGACTGAATTGAGAAACTCCGTCGGACCGATTTAGCAAACCTAGTGACCGTTAGGGTTTTCGGTGGGACCGACTAGATCAACTCGGTGGGACCGATGTGCTAGGGTTAGGGTAAATCCAAAACTCGGTTTGACCGATTACTCAAACTCGGTGGGACCGATTTACGTAATACGTGAAACAGAGAGTTGGCCAAGCAAACTCGGTGGGGCCGATTGCATATCTTGGTGGGACCGAAAATATTGCAATAGGTAACAGAGAGTTTGCAAGCCCATCTCGGTGAGACCGAGATCCCATCGATGAGATCGAACTGATTAGGGTTTCTGGCAGTGGCTATGTCAACTGAACTCGGTGGCTCCGGATAGAAAGAATCGGTGGGGCCGAGTTTGACTTTTGGTTTAGGACATATTTGGAAGTGAGAAAGTGGTTGAGGGCTTTGGAGCATATCACTAAGCACTTTCAGCAAGCAAGCCATTAAGCAACACCTCATCCCTTATTAATAGTATTGGCTTTCCTATAGACTCAATGTGATCTTGGATCACTAAAATAGAAAATGTGGAGTCTTGAGCTTGGAACTTGAGCCAATACTTTGTCCTTAGCATTTTGAAGGGGTTCCACATCTTCTAGTCCATGCCACTTCATTGTTGAACTTATCTGAAACATACTAGGTAAAAGTGTTAGTACCACAAGAGATATGTTGTCATTAATTACCAAAACCACCCAGGGAGCACTTGTGCTTTCAATCTCCCCCTTTTTGGTAATTGATGGCAACATACATCAAAGCTTTAGATAAAGATATAGAGAATAGCAAGTAAAGCTTTGGAAAGACATTTAACAAGCATAGGCTCCCCCTACATCTATGCAAACATGTGAATATGGTATATAGAAGCATGTGAGAGCATAACCATGACAGAGTAGCAATGTGTTACATGTATCTTGGCTATATGCATCAAAGCAAGTGATGAAAATACGAGAAATGTACCTTCATGCCCATGAGTCCTTCTTGCAGACAGTGTGTACATCAGCAAGAATTTCTCATACACATGACTATGATGCATATACTTACCTTGTGGTCTTGAGTTGGCTAGGATGGGATGAGCCTGCGTAAACAAGGTTTGATAACATAGATGCACCCACTAGCTAGAGCAAACAAAAGAAACCACAAGAGTACCAAGACTGGGATGACATGTAGAGTGAGTACATAGTACCATGATAGATATTGACATGTCCCCAAAGAGAAAGATATGCAATGAATTTAGGAATTTTATTTCCCTTGGAAGTCTTGCTCCCCTTGAATCTAGCATGGGATACTGGGAGAAGATAGGGAACAGAAAAACAAAGCTCAAAGAACAAATGAACAGAGCTAATGCAAATAAGCACATATGAGCATGTCTTTCCCCCAAGAAGACATGTGGCATCTCTCCTCTTGAACATCAAGCATCTGGGATCCTTGAAGATTACTCTTTCCTGAAGTATTCCCTCCCCCTAGAGATCTCTCCCCCTAGAGATATTATTAAGCTTTGATGTGATCTCTCTCTCCCCCTTTGACATCAATTTCCAAAAATGGTCTTCTGGAATTTGTTGTGAATGGGTTCGGTCCTTGAATCACAGTACAAAGCATTAAGGTAAATGTGATGCTTGCAGAGGACAAGATTCATTGAGTGGAGCTGGATCAAGAATAAAGCAGGAATAAGTGGCAAAATGTTTTTCCTGTAGTGAAATCGGTGTCACCGAGTTGTATGCTTCGGTTGCCCCGAAAATCTACGGCTAGATCAGAAAAATGAAGCCGATGGGACCGAGTTCATCATAGAGAAAAACACTTGTCACCTCAGCTCACTGAACAAATAAGATCTCACAAAGATATGCAATGAATGGGATGCAGAAAAATGCAGAACAAAAAGCAAAGAAAAGAAACTAAAAGATCTAGATGAAGTTTTTGTTGAAAGGGGAAACAAATATGCATGAGACAAATCCAAGAGCACCGAAAAGAACACAAGGAAACTTCATCTAGAGATGGTCGGCGACAAAGTCACCTATGTTAGAGTACATTGACTTAGGAGTCAAGTGAGATCACTTGATCATAGGTCGTACTCATCGTTTAAGCTCAAAATGGGGTTACCATTTTTTGTTTAAGTATCTTGATGTATTCACATCTTGTCGAGTTGCTTTGACTCATGACTTGGAGTAAAGCTACTCTAAGATGGAATAACATACCTTGGGTGGCGGTGTTGATCTTGATCATGTAGTTGAACTTGTGTGGGTTGCTCAAGGTTGATGTAGCCCATCAAGAGTTGGGAGCACCCTTTGGATTTTGAGTTCATCTACCTACATGGGTTAGTTTTCGCAAGGAAGAGCACTTGTGTATCCAACATGACAATCATGAAACTCAACATAGAATTTGTCAAAGGATATGTTTGAAAGGTTTCGTGCTTCCTTGTCATCAACCACCATTGTGTAGAGACTTGGTGATGTAGAGATTGCTCAAGATGTGAGTGAGGTGCAATCTCATAGAATTAGATTCATCCAAGTACCTACAAGGGTTAGATAATATGCAAGATGCAAATTTTCAAGACATATGATAATCATCAAATAACAAGTGATTAGTCGTAAGCTCAAGTCTTGCATGTATCCAATGGAGTTCCTACTCCAATTTTGAAGCATCAATGATGTTCAATTCACCTCTTAACCTGCAAAACACTTTATCATCAAGTGGTTTAGTGAATATATCTGCTAATTGCTTATCGGTGCGAACATGCTTAAGGTTTATGTCACACTTAGCAACGTGATCTCGAATGAAATGATGACGAACTTCAATATGCTTAGTTCGAGAGTGTTGCATGGTATTGTGAGCAATCTTTATAGCACTTTCATTCTCACAAAGTAATGGAACATGTTTCACATATATCCCATAATCTTTAAGAGTTTGGGTCATCCAGAGTAACTGAGCACAACATGAACCAGCGGCAATGTATTCCGCTTCGGCGGTGGATAAGGATACCGAGTTTTGTTTCTTGGAAGACCAAGACACAAGAGATCTACCAAGGAATTGACAAGTACCCGAAGTGGACTTTCTATCAACCTTGTCACCGGCATAGTCCGAGTCGGAGTAGCCAACAAGATCAAAGGAAGCCCCCTTTGGATACCAAATGCCAAAATTTGGTGTATGTATTAAGTATCTCACTATCCTCTTCACAGCCTTAAGATGACATTCCTTAGGAGCAGCTTGATATCGTGAACACATGCACACACTTAGCATGATATCGGGACGTGAAGCACATAGATATAACAATGAACCAATCATAGAGCGGTAAACTTTTTGATCAACCGGTTCACCATCTTTGGTCAAATCAAGATGTCCACTAGTAGGCATGGGTGTAGTCATACCTTTGCATTCTTGCATACTGAACTTCTTGAATAAGTCCTTGGTGTACTTCGTTTGAGAGACAAAGGTGCCTTCCTTAGTTTGCTTGATTTGCAAACCAAGAAAGAATTTGAGTTCACTCATCATAGACATCTCAAACTTCTCTGACATTAGCTTCCCAAACTTTTCACTAAAATGAGGGTTAGTTGATCCAAATATAATATCATCGACATAAATTTGGCATAAAAATAGTTCTCCATTTACCCTTTTAGTAAAAAGAGTAGAATTTATTTTTTTCCAATTTCAAAGCCTTTTTCAATAAGGAACTTGGTCAAGCATTTATACCATACTCTAGGAGCTTGTTTAAGACCATAAAGGGCTTTGTGAAGTTTGTAGACATGATTAGGTTTCTTAGGATTGACAATGCCGGGAGGTTGCTTAACATAAACTTCCTCCTCAATTTCACCATTTAGAAAAGCACTTTTAATGTCCATTTGGTACAAAGTGATATCATGGTGATTAGCATAAGCAAGTAAGATGCGAATAGACTCAAGTCTAGCAACGGGAGCATATGTCTCACCATAGTCCATACCTTCGACTTGTGTGTAGCCTTGGGCGACGAGATGTGCTTTGTTGTGAACCACTTGTCCATCTTCATCTTGCTTGTTGCGAAACACCCATTTGGTACAGATGATGTTCCGGTTGTTGTCGGGCTTCTCGACCAATGTCCACACTTGATTTCTCTCAAAGTTGTGTAGCTCTTCATGCATAGCGTTTATCCAATCCGGATCCTCCAATGCTTCTTCAACCTTCATAGGTTCAACTAGCACATATGCCCGTGCGTTGCAACGGGGGATATATTTTATTTACGACAAGCAATGGAAAAGATAATCGATTGTGTCCAAAAAAACGGTCTCCACAACGGTAGGCGAGAGAGCAAGGAGTTGCGGTCTTCTCACTGGACATGTTTGGCTCGTGAAATCTTGATAGTGGTGGGGTTGGTAGGCATGGTGACGAGCACCCAACTCGTTCTTTTTTCTTTTGCATGGCTCCTCATTTGGTGGATGTGTGACGACCATCAGGACACGGTTGGTTCGACCACTCTCCTACGACGGTGTAACCGGATGGATTACTAATTGCAGCGCATAAATCCTCTTACACAAGCATAATCAAGCATGAATGTCCCTTTATTACAAAGGTTGATTCTCTTTGATTATTTTAGCACTTATGTTAAAAAAATGAGAGCCCTGGCAGTTAAAAAATGTGAACATTTTTTTTAAAATTCCATATAATTTGAAAAACAAAAAAAGAAACGGGGATAGTTATTTAAATTTGAAAAAATATGTTGAAACCATGAACCTTTTATAAAAACACAAAATTATTAATTTTTTTAAAAGGGGGACATTCAGAAAAAAATTAAAATGTTTTCTTAGACGCAAACATCATTTTGTTTTTGTGAACTGTTCACTAAAATAGGAATAGTTTTATGAATATGGAACATTTTATAAAATATTAAATTTATAAAAAATCTCAAAAAGATTCTAAAACAGAATCTTTTTTAAATGGCAACATTTTTTAAATGTTGAGGAAATTCCAAAACCAGATTTTTAAAGTTTCTAATATTTTTCAAAACAAGAATAAAATTTTGTAATGCCGATTGTTTGAATATTTGAACACAAAATTAAATTTTGAATATATTTTGTATATTTTTATTTCACAGAAAAATAAAAAAGTGAAAAGGAAAACGAAACACAGGTATAAAAATTTAGTTGAAATGGGCCGGCCAGTCTTGGGCGACCTGTGCATTCCTTGAACTATTTGTCACCGTTTGTGATAAACAAGGTCTTTTTAATGCTTGCAGGATAATTACTGGGTTGGCTTTGTTGGGCTGAGTGCGCCCGGCCCAATTGCGGAATTCTGGAGAAACTTTTTGTCTTTTCTAGTAGATGCACAAAAATTTAGTACCACCTCGGATAGAAAAAATATTTTCGACGGTGAACGGATGAAAATATTGAAGAAACACACCTTGCTTTATTAGTGGGTATAGATTCTAGAAATGAATGAATAGTGTTCACAAAAGTTAGCTAAACGAGTTTTGAGCGAGTGATTCTCCCGGTTTGGATATCATTGTAGATTTGCTCCACAGGATGATCTTTAGCAATTCTTGCTCAAACTCGTGAAAGCTTTTTCTTGGGTCTTGGTTGAACATCTTCTTCATCTTGTTCTTCTTCTTGGCCTTCTTCATTGTCTGCATTGTCGTTCTCTTGTCATGGTGGAGAAGGAGGTTGATGACGTTCTTGGTGCACTTCCTCGTTTTCTTCATCTTGGTGTGCCCCACTCGTGGATGCTTCCGTATCAACTCTTGGTTCACCTTGTCGTGAGGTAGAAGCTTCCACTTGGACGGACGAGGCACTCTCCTTTATCTCCATTGGACGAATCTTGCCAATAGAAAAGTCTTGGATTGCTTCCTAGGGATCTTTGTCTCCTACATCAATTGGCAATTGCTCTACTTGCGAGCCATTAGATTCATCAAACTTCACATCTACCGTTTCTTCAACCTTTCCGGTGAAATTGTTGTAGACACGGTATGTGTGAGAGTTTGAGCCATAACCAAGTAGGAAACCTTAATGAGACTTAGGAGCAAATTTAGAACGACGATGCTTATCAAGAATGTAGCACTTTGAGCCGAATACTCGAAAGTATCCAACTTGGGGTTTGTTACCGGTGAGGAGCTCGTATGTCGTCTTGCCGAGTAGTTTGTGAAGATACAAGCGATTTGTTGCATGACAAGCTGTCTCAACCGCTTCTGCCCAAAAGTGTTTTGGCGTATTGTACTCATCAAGCATCGTTCTTGCCATCTCGATAAGAGTCCGGTTCTTCCTCTCAACGACTCCATTTTGTTGAGGTGTGTACGTAGCCGAGAACTCATGTGTAATCCCTTCTTCGTCAAGAAAGGTGTCCACATTTGCGTTCTCGAACTCCGTTCTGTTGTCGCTCCGAACCTTCTTGATCTTCACGTCAAATTGATTTTGGGCCTTCCTAGCAAAGTTTTTGAAGATCTTTTGGACCTGCGATTTGTCATCAAGAAAGAACACCCACGTAAATCTTGAAAAATCATCAACTATGACTAGACCAAATGAGTTACCACCGAGACTCTTGTAGGCATTTGGACCAAAGAGATCCATGTGAAGTAGCTCGAGTGGTCTTCTTGTGGTCATGATGTTCTTAGCACGATGACTTCCTCCAACTTGTTTCCCTGCTTGACAAGCACTACAAAGTCTATCCTTGTCAAATATGACATCGTTAACGCCAAGGATATGATTTCATTTAATGAGTTTGTCAAGGTTTCGCATGCCCACATGGCCTAGCCTTCTATGCCACAACAAGCCTTTAGAAGATTTAGCAATTAAGAAAGTTCTAGGTTGATCCTTTTTAGTGAAATCAACAATGTAAACATCTCCTCTACGTATACCGGTAAAGACCATTTTATGATTATCTCTACGAAACACTTGGTAGTCTACTTCAGTAAATAGGACATTGAAACCGAAATCAGCAAGTCTAGATACTGAAAGTAAGTTGTAGCCAAGAGATTCAACGAGCATGACATTTTGTATGGAGCTATCATGTGAGATGGCCACCTTACCAAGGCCAACCACCTTACCCTTTGAATTATCACCAAAAGTGACATACTTTCGAGGGTCGTCGTTTTCAGCAAGCTCACGGAACATGTCTTTATCTCCGGTCATATGATTAGTACATCCACTATTAAGGACCCATTCCTTTCCTCCAGCCATGTAGCCGCGAAGATTTGCCATAAGACCAAAGTGTCTCATCGCATCATCGAGATCACAATCACTATCATCATCATCCTCATCAGAGTATCCATGTTCAACATCATCTTGTGATTAGTCAATTCCTAGAGAGGGTAATTCATAAGATAAATGATCATTTCTATAGTTATATTTATGAATTCTAATAGCTCTAGAAATGATATTGCTAATGATTCCAACATCTCCTTTGGCACTCGTAAGATTAGTAAGCTCAAATAAGCAGTCACCAAATTTGGGATCATTGGAACTCATCTTAATCAAGGCAATAGACTTATGGAGGATTTCATCTAGATCTTTCAAGGAATAATTTGGAAAGAGTTCCTCAAGAAATTTCCATATGGGGTAGGCACACTTAAGAGTAGGCAAACATCCAATCAAGTTTCTAGGCAAGCCTCTAGTGATAAGATTAACAGTTCTAAGATTGTGAATCATGTCGATTCACTCATCAAGGGTAGGATGCATGGGATCAACATGAGGTGCACAAGGACTAGCAATATACTTGTTCAAGTGATATTCATTGAAAATCTCAAGAATTTCATTTTCCACTCATGAAAATATTCTCCATCAAGAATAGGCACTCTATGTCTAAGACTACCCAAAGTAGACACATCCATCTTCCTCCAATGGTGTTTAAACCAAGGCAATGGAGACCAATGCTCTGATACCAATTGAAAGGATCAAGAAGAGGTGTCTAGAGGGGGGGGGGGTGATTAGACACTAAGTACCAAAAGTTGCAGTTTTTAACTTCTTTAAGTTGAAGTGGAGTTTTGGCACAAGTTTAACAAGCACAATACATATCAAGCAAGCATGCAAAGAGTATATAAGCGGCGGAAAGTAAATCATGCAACTTGCAAGAATGTAAGGGGAAGGGTTTGGAGAATTCAAACGCAATTGGAGACACGGATGTTTTTGTCGTGGTTCCGATAGGTGGTGCTATCGTACATCCACGTTGATGGAGACTTCAATCCACGGAGGGTAACGGTTGCGCGAGTCCACGGAGGGCTCCACCCATGAAGGGTCCAGGAATAAGCAACCTTGTCTATCCCCTCATGGCCATCGCCCACGAAGGACTTGCCTCACTAGCGGTAGATCTTCACGAAGTAGGCGATCTCCTTGCCCTTACAAACTCCTTGGTTCAACTCCACAATCTTTGTCGGAGGCTCCCAAGTGGCACCTAACCAATCTAGGAGACACTACTCTCCAAGAAGTAACAAATGGTGTGTTTATGAGGAACTCCTTGCTCTTGTGCTTCAAATGATAGTCTCCCCAACACTCAACTCTCTCTCACAGAATATGGATTTGGTGGAAAGAAGATTTGAGTGGAAAGCAACTTGGGGAAGGCTAGAGATCAAGATTCATATGGTGGGAATGGAATATCTTGGCCTCAACACATGAGTAGGTGGTTCTCTCTCAGAAAATGTGTATTGGAAGTGTAGGTATGTTCTGATGGATTTCTCCACGAATGAAGAGTGGGTGGAGGGGTATATATAGCCTCCACACAAAATCTAACCGTTACACACAATTTACCAATCTTGGTGGGACCGAATTGAGAAACTCGGTCAGACCGATTTAGCAAACCTAGTGACCATTAGGGTTTTCGGTGGGACCGACTGGATCAACTCGGTGGGACCGATGTGCTCGGGTTAGGGTAAATCCAAAACTCGGTTTGACCGATTACTCAAACTCGGTGGGACCGATTTGGGTAATAAGTGAAATAGAGAGTTGGCCAAGCAAACTCGGTGGGGCCGATTGCATATCTCGGTGGGACCGAAAATATTGCAATAGGTAACAGGGAGTTTGCAAGCCCAGCTCAGTGAGACCGAGATCCCATCGGTGAGACCGAACTAATTAGGGTTTCCGGCAGTGGCTATGTCAACTGAACTCAGTGGCTCTGAATAGAAAGAATCGGTGGGGCCGAGTTTGACTTTTGGTTTAGGACATATTTGGAAGTGAGAAAGTGGTTGAGGGCTTTGGAGCATATCACTAAGCACTTTGAGCAAGCAAGCCATTAAGCAACACCTCATCCCTGATTAATAGTATTGGCTTTCCTATAGACTCGATGTGATCTTGGATCACTAAAATAGAAAATGTGGAGTCTTGAGCTTGGAACTTGAGCCAATCCTTTGTCCTTAGCATTTTGAAGGGGTTCCACATCCTCTAGTCCATGCCACTTCATTGTTGAACTTATCTGAAACATACTAGGTAAAAGTGTTAGTCCAACAAGAGATATGTTGTCATTAATTACAAAAACCACCTAGGGAGCACTTATGCTTTCAGCGAAAAAACATTTCCCCCTGACTGCTGGGACGCACCAGCTACATCTTCGCATGCAAGGAAGTATGTCCGGGCCAAAAAAACAATTCGCCCCCTGACTGCTGGGACCCACCAGTTACATCTTCGCAGCCAAGGAAGTGCCTGATAGTTGGGACCTAGCTGATCGAAGCATATCTAGCGTTGTCATTCTGGTCGCGAACGTGTACATACATACTGGTTGATGTAGAGGCACACACGTAGCATGTACACGTACGTACAGCGACCAGTGTGCAAGAAAGAAAAATACGACCACGTACGTACATACGGGCAGGGTCTCAAACGCCTACTCACGCATACGTACGACCAGGGCTCGTGTACATGGCTGGGTAAGAACGGAGAAACATCATCGTCGTCGTGTTCATGGGGAGCCAACCGGCTGGGTCAGAACGGAATGCGTTGTCGTGTTCATCGGGAGGGCTTGGACAGAACAGCCGATGGAAACGAGGCATGGCGTACTACTAAATGGAGGAAACGGCCTTGTGTTCGGCCGACCACGGTCGAAATGGGATCTTGTTCATCGGGAGGGGTCTGGCGTACCGCAAAACATAGGAAACGGACCTGCTACGGTTGAAACAGGGGTCCCGTAGATCGGGAGGGGTGTGGGGTACCACAAAACGGAGGAAACAGACTTGTGTTGGAGCGCTACGGTCGAAACGGGGATTCTGTTCATCAGGAGGGGTGTGGCGTACCGCAAAACAGGACTCCACGGGATATTGTTCATCTCCACCGTTGACCCCCTCCAGCCTCCATGGGCTACCGTTCATCCACCGTCGACCTCCTCCAGCCTCCACCTGCGACTGTTCATCCACGGGCTCCTGTTCATCCAGCCTCCACCGCGCGCTACTCCACCGGCTACTGTTCAACCAGCCCTCTCACAGGCTCCTGTTCAACCACCCCTCCACGGGCTAATGTTCATCCAGCCCTCCACCGTCTACTGTTCATCCAGCCCTCCACGGGGTGGTCCTATTCATCCCGCCCTCCACGGGGTCCTGTTCATCCAGCCCCAACCGGCTCGATCTATCGGGGTCCTATTCATCCAGAGGCAACACCACAGGCTCCTGTTCATCCACCCCCACCGGGAACTATTCATCCAAACCCCCCCAGCAACACTCACTGTTCATCTAGAGGAAGTATCGATCGGCTTCAGTTAGCAGCAATAGCGAAGGAATCGCTCGATCGGGTTCAGTTAACACACATCGATCAATCGCCCGGGTTCAGTAACATGTAGCCTGCAGTGCAATCGCTCAGGTTCAGTTGGAGCCCAATGCCTCGCTCGGGTTCAGTTAGAGCCCAGCACCTCGCACCCACGCGCGTGCGTGTACGAGAGAAACGCGCATCGCTCGGCCCCGACCACCCACCATAACCGGGAACACCCCAATATTTTCCTCGCCCTCACTTCTAGCTCGGTTTTTCCTGTCATTGACGGCTCAAAGAATGTCATGCAGCCGCGTCTCCGGCCCGCCTAGGACGAAAAGCCCATTTTTTGTCATGATTTTTTGTCATAGAAGTAGGACCCCACCACATCTATGATGATACCAGGTTTTGTCACAATTATCGTCATAGAAGTGTCATCAGTATGATAGAATTTTTTTTTCGTTCGGCCCAAAATGTCATGGATGTGTCTTTTTTGTAGTGGGATATGTAATCTTAATGAAAATCATATGTTTCTGAATATCGCCATGTATGCCTCGCTTGATTTTTTCACACACCAAAGTTTCTAGCATACAATGTGTGCGTGGGTGATTAGATTAGAACAAAAATACAGTTTTGAAATTTGATACGGAGTCCTAATGGGCGTGTATATATATATGCATGTGTTGTTTATATTTGAATCGAGAGAAGGTACAAAAACAATATACACTTACGGCAAATGTGTTAGTTGGTCTTCTTAGATGCAGAGCCTGGGAAGATGGTGGTCTTCTCTCATTCTCCTCTAAACAATGTATACACTGTAGGTAGGGGAGAAGTAGAGAAGTATTGTACTTCTTGGAGAAAGATATGAGAAATCAGCAAGCATGAAGTTGACTAGGTATACAGGCTCATGCCGCTCTGGTGCCTGTAGTATGGCATGGTATTCTGCCGGGAACTTGCTGCAGAAAAGGACAACCGCGCCTGCTCCGTCCCCTACAATAGGGGCTCAATTCTTCAATGGGTGACTGAATGAGACCACGGCCAGTCTCACTCACAGGGTGGCCCTGCTTCACCTACATTGAGGTGTACTCCACCAAGTAAAGGCTCATTAGTCGGGCCAAGAAGCTCGGTAAATGTTTGATGTAACCTCACCAAAGAGAGTTAGCTACATGTTGTGATGATGTTTGGAAGTCAATGTCGGTTCCTAGAATTTGCGGCCAGGCATCAAACTGGTAATGTTCAGTCTACAGTCTGCACTCGAAACTATTACCATGCATCAACGACAGTAGAGCCTCGACAAGACATATTAACTTTCAAAGTCTGAAGTCCAAGCAAGGGACTGGCCCCACTTATTAGTATGTCATTAATTCTCATGAATCCACTCATCTTTTAATTAAAAAAATTCCTTCATGTATGTTTAATATGGCTTGCACTTTAAATTGCTAATATTCTGCTCAGTTTGTCTCACTTCTGCTATGTATTATATTAACAATTTTCGATCACATTTAACAAGAACAACATTGTTAGATATTGATTTCTCATTTGCATATTGTTTAGGATTCAATGGATTTGATTTTTACAGTTACATGCCTACGCCTTGGTGGAAGTTCTATCTACTGCTACTTCGGAGAAGATTAGGTTCCGGTGCTTGACAATTAGGTTGAACACAGACACATCTGTTTCTAGAAAGTTGCACTCTTGTTATGCAAAATAAACTATTGTACTCTACTAAATTGAATCTACGCAATGGTTGTTGACTAGCAAAGTTTGTTTAAAGGCTTTCCATTTTATTTCCATCCTTTGAACCATAATTAAGAGATTATGTGGAATTATTTGAGTTGATTCATCCTAGCTTATTGTTTATTGTCATATGACGAAGTACGAAATATGATAGTTCTACATTCTCTCCATGGAGAGACACGATGCAAGAGAGGACTTTACTAGAGATGGCGAGCATTACTATTCCACCGGCAGAGAAATTAACTAATTATTTTTTCTTTTTAGTGGAACCGGCCAGTTAGTATTTGATTGAATAACTTTGAACTAGCTATAATTTTTAAATTGGAGTGTCTTGTTGAAATAGAGTGTGTATCTGTTTGGGCTCTTGAGTCATGTTTATTGGGCTTGGGGGTTTGATTTTTTTTCTCCCATTGCAACGCACTGACATGTTTTCTATAATCTGTAATTTTCATAAAGCAAACACATGGGTTTTCTCTAGCTTGATGTCCAATTTTCTAAGAGCATAAGTTTTGTAGGTGTTACAAAACATACAAGATGCTCGCGTTGCAAGGCACATCCTCATGTTTTCATATGTTTTCCCAGTAACGAAGCATGGCGTTGAGCTAAAGACATAAATGTCAAATTTATCGATTGAATAATCTGTACATTTGTATACTAATGTAATTTGGAGTATGTTAGTATAATTATTGTAGGTATTATATTCTTAGTGGTTTGATTTGAAGGTGCTATTTTTTCATCCCGTTGCAACACACGGGCCTTTTTGCTAGTCATATTCAGTGATCTACAAGTTTTATGGAGGATTTTATGACTAACCATGTGAATGACCAATTCCTGTCATCTCTCTAAATAGATATAAGTGAAGCAAGAGAGTTTTAATTATTTCTAAAAAAGATATACCCACGCTCTAACAAATATAAGTGAAGCAAAAGAGCATTCTACAAATGGCAGTTTTCTATGTGTAGGGAAACAGGCAATCCAAATTTCAAATAATATAAGCGAAGCACATGAAGCATTATATAAAGCCATACTCAAAAGATATAAGTGAAGTGCAAAGAGCATTCTATAAATCAACCATGGACTATCTCATACCAGCATGGTGCATCAAATAAAAATGAAAACTAAATGCAAAAGACGTTCAAAGATTTGCACTTATCACATGAATGAAACGAATCCGAAAACATACCGATACTTGTTGAGGAAAGATGGGATGCCTTCCGGGGCATCCCCAATCTTAGACGCTTGAGTCTCCTTGAATATTTACTTGGGGTGCCTTGGGAATCCCCAAGCTTGAGCTCTTGCCTCTCCTCCTTCTCCTCACATCGAGACCTCCTCGATCTTCGAACACTTCATCCACACAAAACTCAACAGAAAGCTCGGTAAGATCCGTTAGTAAAATAAAGCAAATCGCTACTCTAAGTACTGTTGCAAACCAATTCATATTTTGTTTTTGCACTATAGCTACTGTAATATAACTTTTCCATGGCTTAATCTACTGATATAAATCGATAGTTTCATCAAAACAAGCAAACTATGCATCAAAAACAGAATATGTCTTAAACAGGACAGTCTGTAGTAATCTGAACATTCAACATACTTCTATACTCCAAAAATTCGGAAAAATAGGAAAAATAAACAACTTGTATAGAAAGAAAGTGCAAAAAGTTTCAGAACTGTTTGACGTTCCAGTAAAAAAATGTAAAATCACGCACTACAGGCAAAGTTTTTGTTTTGCACTTTACAAACCAACAAGCAATGTAAACATCCTAAAGGCAAATCTTGGCACATTATTTTCATTTTTAAACTTTATGAAAGCACACAACAGAAATAAATGACTCTCTAAAACTTCCGAGTTGTCTCCCTGGCAGCTCTTTCTTTAAAGCCATTAAGCTAGGCATATAGTGCTCAAGTAATGGATCCACCCGGATCCCAAGGTATATCAAAGACAATTTTAGTTAACAATGATTTGTGATTTAGTAGTGAGCACAAAGTAACATATATCATGCAACAATGAAGTATAACTCTTTTACTATGCATTGGCATGTCATAAAAGAATAATTCATGCACACATAGTAAAGGCCAATGCATAGTATAAAACAGTTTTTTGCAATTTTATCATATCAGAAACATGGAGAGGCAGAAATGTAGTTCCTCTCTCATAATAATTGCGAGTAGGAGCATCAAGCACATGCATATTATATCTATAAAAATCATCATGTGTAGTAGTAAAACACAACCCATCAATATAATCCTTAATAAGGGCAAACTTCTCCGATATAGTGTAGTCGGGAGAATTCAAAAAGATAATAGGACTATCATGTGTGGGTGCAATAGAAGAAATTTCATGTTTAACATAAGGAACTATAGCAAGTTCATCTCCATAAGCATAATTCATATTGGCATCTTGGCCACACGCATAGCAAGCATCATCAAAAAGGGATATGTCAAAAGAATCAAAGGGATCATAACAATCATCATAGCATTCATCCTCGGTAAGAATGAAGGGACATTAAATAATGTATGATTTGGAGAGTTACTCTCATTAGAAGGTGGGCACGGGTAATCAATCAGCTCTTCCTCCTTTTGTTCTTCCCTCTCCTCCTCATCTTTTTCATCCAATGAGCTCACAATGTCAGTAATTTCTTCTTCCATAGACTCCTGCAAAATATTAGTCTCTTCTTGGACAACAGAGACTTTCTCAATGAATTTATCAATATCATAATTGTATTTATAATTCTCATAGCAATATTTAAGGATAACTAACTTTTTCAGGTCTATAAACTGAATCATCAAAATCTTCAAACTCTTTAAACAAAGATTCAATTTCACATGCACCCTTAAAAGCAACAAATTCTTCTATTCGTTCCACATCATAGTTATCATATATACCATTAGCATAACAAGCTAAGGTTTCATTATCATTAAATTTGCATGAAAAGGGAAGGTGTGGAGCCTTCATCCTAGAGCAACAAGTATAATCATATCTCAAGCGTAATTGCCGAGCGTACCAATGCAACATATGAATTTGATCCCATAATAGTTTCCCTTTTTCAGTTAAGCGATAATATCTAAAGTATTCATGTTGATCCAACGTGTCTCCAATTATATAATTGAATGGGGTTTTCACAGGATTATTAAAGTAGTGCATAATATCTTTCACATAATGAGCATTGAGGGTTTTAGGAAGTTCCCCATCTCCATGAGTAGCAAGTAAACCTAATTTTTTTTGTATTTCGTGTTCCATATCCATAACTAAAGATAGATTGCAAATTAGAACAGCAAATAAAATCCACTTAGTGATAAAGCAAACGAGCACACACGAGAATATTCACCCCACGCTATTGCTCCCCGGAAACGGCGCCAGAGAAAGGTCTTGATAACCCACAAGTATAAGGGATCAATTGTAGCCTCTAAGTAAGAGTGTCGAAACCAATGAGGAGCTAAAGGTAGAAAAAATATTCCCTCAAGTTTTATCGACCACCGATACAACTCTACGCACGCTTGACGTTCGCTTTACCTAGAATAAGTATAAAACTAGAAGTACTTTGTAGGTGTAACGGGGTAGGTTTGCAAGAATATAAAGAGCACGTAAATAAAAACTAGGGGCTGTTTTAAGTAAAGAAGCAATAAAGTTAGTATAGCGAGTGTGGAAAAGTGGTGGTAGGATTTGCAAAATTGTCCCTAAGCAATTGACTACTTTACTAGATCGATAGCAAGTTTTATGTGGGAGAGGCCACTACTAGCATGTCATCCCTGACTTAGAATTCTATGCACTTATGATTGGAACTATTAGCAAGCATCCGCAACTACTAACGTTCAGTAAGGTAAAACCCAACCATATCATTAAGATATATTGGTCCCCCTTCAATCATGTATGCATCAAGTTCTATGCTAGGTTGAAGCTTAGGTCACTCTTGCCCTCCAATACATAGTCCTATGAACATACAACTAACCCTATGGTGTGATTCCACGTGCGCGCTCATATGATGGGCACCAAAGGACAAAAACATAACCACAAGCAAATTAAACCAATCATAGCAATTCACCAATTACCGATGGGACAACGAGAATCTACTCAGACATCATAGGATGGCAACACATCATTGGATAATAATATGAAGCATAAAGCACCCTGTTCAAGTAGAGGGTACAACGGGTTTCAGGAGAGTGGACCACTGTAGATAGATGGGGGAAGGTGATGGAGATGTTGGTGAAGATGACGGAGGTGTTGGTGTAGATTGCGGTGATGATGATGGCCCCGCTGGCGTTACGGCGCCACCGGGAGAGAGGGGGAGAGAGCCACCCTCCTTCTTCTTCTTCTTCGTTGACCTTCTCCCTAGATGGGAGAAGGGTTTCCCCTTTGGTACATGGCCTCCATGGCGGTGGAGGGGCGAGATCCCCTCCGAGATTGGATCTGCCTCTCTGTCTCTCTCTGTTTCTGCGTTCCAGATTCTGGCCTTTCACCGTTTCTTATATTCCCGGAGATCTGTAACTCCGATTGGGATGAAATTTTAACACAATTTCTATCCAGATATTGACTTTCTTGCGGCAAAAGAAGGGCACCAACTACCTTATGGGGTGGCCACGAGGGCCCAGGGTGCGCCTGACCCCCTGGGGCACGCCCCCTGCCTCACGCCCCTCTGGGCATCGTCTCGCGTTTATTCTTCTTCCCAAAAATCACATATATTCCAAAAAAATCTCCGTCAGTTTTTATCCCGTTTGGACTCCGTTTGATATGGATTTTCTGCCAAACAAAAAACATGCAACAAACAGGAACTGGCACTGGGCACTGGGTCAATATGTTTGTCCCAAAATAGTATAAAATTTTGCCAAAAGTATATGAAAGTTGTATAATATTGGCATGGAACAATCAAAAATTATAGATACGACGGGGACGTATCATATGCCCATAGAGACAGCCATCCGAATACCATGCAATAAAGCCTCATATTCCGCTGCATTATTAGAGTCTGTATTTGGAGCACATAACGGAGTGTATCTCTTGTGGGGGATGTCAGGACGACAGCAGCCCCAAGTCCGGCCAGCATTTTAGAGTCGTCGAAGTGCATCACCCAGTTGGAATATGTTCCATACTCTTTAGGGAATTCAGCTTCCGTCCATTCGGCGACGAAGTCCGCCAACACCAGAGATTTAATAGCTCAGCGTGGCTTATATGTTATTTCAAATGGTAAGAGCTCAATTGCCCATTTGGCGATCCGTCTGGTGGCGTCCCGGTTGTTTATAATATCGTTAAGTGGTACTTCAGAAGCCACCATGATCGAACATTTTTGAAAGTAGTGCCGAAGCTTCCGGGATGCCACGAAGACCGCGTATGCTATCTTTTGATAGTGCGGGTATCGGAATTTGCATGGTTTGAGGACCGTTGATACATAGTATACTGGTTTTTGAAGTGGGAATTTGTGTCCCTCTTCGTCTCGCTCGACGATGAGGACCGCACTCGCCACCTAATGTGTTGCGGATATGTATAGTAGCATGGGTTTGCCGATGTGTGGTGTGGCCAGGATTGGGTTCCTTGCTAATAAAGCTTTGATTTCTTCCAGTCCGGCTGTAGCATCTGTCCACGCAAAGTAGTCGGTGCATCGGAGTAGGCGACACAGTGGCAGTGCCATTTCTCCTAATCTGGAGATAAAGCGGCTCCAAGCTACCACGCACCCGGCTACTTTTTGGACCTGCTTGAGGTCTGTTGGTGTAGCCAACTTTGACAGGGCTCGGATTTTGGATGGGTTTGCCTCGATTCCCCTATTGGAAAGAATGAACCCAAGCAGTTTTCCAGCGGGAACGCCGAAAACGCACTTTTTCGGATTGAGCCGTATGTCATATCATCGGAGGTTGTCCAATGTAAGGCGTAAATCATCCACCAATGATTCGACATGCTTAGTTTTGATGACTACATCATCTACATATGCCTCAACTATCTTGTCGATTTGCTTTTCCAGGAATGTTTGAATCATGCATTGATATGTAGCACCGACGTTTTTGAGCCCGAAGGGCAAGGTGTTGAAGCAGAAGGGCCCGTATGGGTGATGAATGCCATTGCGGCTTGGTCAGATTCCTTCATTTTGATTTGATGGTATCCAGAGTATGCATCGAGGAAGCACAGTGAGTCATGTCCTGTGGTTGCATCTATAATCTAGTCGATGCGAGGTAGTGGGAAGGGATCCTTAGGGCAGGCTTTGTTAAGGTCCTTGAAGTCGACACACAAGTGCCAGGATTTGTCCTTCTTTGGCACCATGGCCAGGTTTGCTAGCCAGTCCGGATGTTTGATCTCCCTGATAAACCCGACCTCGAGTAGCTTGGCTAGCTCCTCACCCATAGCCTGTCGTTTGGGTTTGGAAAATCGCTGCAGCATTTGCTTGACTGGTTTGTATCCATTCAGTATATTGAGACTATGTTCGGCCAGCGCGTGTGGGATTCCTGGCATATCTGGGGGGTGCTAGGCGAAGATGTCCCAATTCTCGCGCAAGAACACACGCAATGCGGTGTCGATCGCCGGATCCAGTTGTGCCCCAATGGAAGCTATCTTCTTGGGGTCCATCGGGTGAACTTGAAATTTGACTATCTCGTCTGCTGGCTTAAAAGATGTGGATTTAGGCCTTTTATCAAGAATTACGTCATCTCTATCCATTGTGGAACGCAGAGCGGTGAGCTCCTCGGCCACCAGGGCTTCGGATAGTGCCTCAGGGGCCAGGGATGCGGTTTTACTTTCAACTCGGAGTGCTATGTCCGGATCACTAGTGATAGTGATAACACGGTTGGACCCGGGCATTTTGAGCTTCATGTACCCGTAATGAGGTATGGCTTGAAAGCGTGTGAATGTGTCTCGCCCCAACAGGGCATGATATCCACTGTTGAAAGGGGCCACCTAGAAGATTATCTCTGCGGACCTATAGTTCTCTAGTGTGCCGAATACCACGTCGAGTTTAATTTTCCCCAAACATCTTGCTTCCCGACAGGGGATAATTCCTCAAAAGGTTGTATTACTCTGCTAAATACGACTCCTGTCCATTTGCATTTTATTGGGCGTGTCTTCGTCGATGAGGTTCAGTCCACTGCCTCCATCCACGAGCACTTTAGTGAGGCGAAAGCCGTCTATAATTGGGTTTAAAAAAAAGCGACTGGTGCTCGGATTGATCGGGCCCTTGGCTCGTCACTAGCGTTAAAGGTTATCGCCATATCGTTCCAAGGATTTATTGCGGCTACGTGATTGACTTCGGTGAGGTCGCGGAGCATTCTTTTACGCCGGTTGTTTGAAGGAAAGGTCTCGAAGACCATGAACACATTGAGGTCGTTATCCTCAGGGGAATGCCTTGCCGGAGTAGTGTTGGTGAGAATAGCCTCCCCGCTTTTAGCCACCTGCCGGAGTATCCAACATGCCCGAAGGCTCTGAGTTGGCTCAGAGTTCGGCATCGCGTGTATCTGACAGGGCTTGTCGAGCTATTCGTTAAGGACAGTTCTCTGTCCTGGTAAGTTATTAATTTTTCTTTCTATGGAGTAATGATTAGGTGTCCCATAAGGGTGCATCCGTTTTGTCCGGCCGGTGGGTGGCTTAAAGGCCGGTGGTTCCCACCGAGCTGTCTGGGCTTTCCAGGCGCTTTCCATTGCGTAATACTTCTGTACTATGTGTGCCAAATCTGCAAAGTGTAGTATATGGCGCCGGTTGAGGGCATTGAGTATCCCCTCATTTGTACAATTGAGGCGAAAGACTGATACTGCATCGTCGTCGCAGCAATCTTTGATCTTGTTTTTAACAAGGAGGAATCTAGCCCAAAAGTGATGGACTGTTTCCTGAGGTTGCTGTCATGTATACATTAAATCGCATATGTCCGGGGGACCTGAATTGCTTGGAGATTATTGATTGTGGTGGGTGGGTTTAAATCCAAACCCTGACCCACTGTGGAATCCGGATTTTGAAAAAAATCTGAGGTCATCGGCCCAGGGTCCGGAGTGTCCTGGGGGTTTTTAGACTCATCACCTGATTCTATGTTCGGAGGATAGATGATCTCTTATCGAGGATGAGTGTCCGGCTCGTAGGGCTCGGAGATCTGAACATAGTTTGTTTTCAACATAGGAGGAGTAGTATCCTCAACTTGTTCTTCCACGACGATCACCAGGTGGGTGATAGGTGGAGACCTGATTTCCCTCTGATTGGGTTTAAGCCCAATCAGGTCGTAATCTATTGTGACCCCTAGGGCAGTGATGTGATCTAGCAGTTCGTTTAAAGACGAAAGATCTGCTGGATCCATCTTATCGACGCTTTCGGGGTTGATGCGGAGATGGTTTTTGGTAATCCGGGGGACCGCCTCTGGCTTGATGGCCGGGCGGGCGCCTATGGCGAAATTGCCGATCTGGAGTATATGCCCAGGGACTAGGGCTCTTCCATAGGTGATTTTGTCGTTGATGACAAGGCGAGCCATCGATCCTTCTATCGACAACATGGAGGAACTCTCAATAAAAGCACCAATGTCGGTGTCAAAACCGGCAGATCTCGGTTAGGGGGTCCGGAACTGTGCGTCCAAGGATCAAAGGTAATAGGAGGCGGGGGACACGATGTTTACCCAGGTTCGGGCCCTCTTGATGGAGGTAAAACCCTACGTCCTGTTTGATTTACTTTGATTAGTATAGGGGTTACAAGAGTTGATCTACCTCGAGATCATAATGGCTAAACCCTAGATGGACTAAACCCTCCGGTTTATATAGATACCAGAGGGGCTAGGGTTTGTACAGAGTTGGTTTACAAAGAAAGGAATCTTCATATCTGAATGCCAAGCTTGCCTTCCACGCCAAGGAGAGTCCCATCCGGACACGGGAGAAAGCCTTCTGTCTTGTATCTTCACGGCTCACCAGTCGAGCCCACGTTACATACCCCAGACGCCCAGGGACCCCTTAATCTAGGACTCCCTCAATAATAGCATGGAACAATCAAAAATTATAAATACGTTGGAGGTGTATCAAGCATCCCCTAGCTTAATTCCTGCTCGTCCTTGAGTAGGTAAATGATAAAAACAGAATTTTTGATGCGGAATGCTACCTAACATATTTATCCATGTAATTTTCTCTATTGTGGCATGAATGTTCAAATCTGTATGTTTCAAAAAAAAGTTTAATATTGACATAAAATAATAATACTTCAAGCATACTAAATAGATAATTATGTCTTCTCAAAATAACATGGCCAAAGAAATCTTATCCCTACAAAATCATATAGTCTGGCTATGCTCCATCTTCTCACACAAAATACTTAAATCATGCACAACCCCGATGACAAGCCAAGCAATTGTTTCATACCATTGATGTTCTCAAACTTTTTCAACTTTCGTGCAATACATGAGCGTGAGCCATGGACATAGCATTATAGGTGGAATAGACGGTGGTTGTGGAGAAGACAAAAAGAAGGAGATTGTCTCACATCAACTAGGCATATCAACAGGCTATGGAGATGCCCATTAATAGATATCAATGTGAGTGAGTAGGGATTTCCATGCAGCGGATGCACTTAGAGCTATAAGTTTATGGAAACTTAAAAATAAACTAAGTCAGTGTGCATCCAACTTGCTTGCTCACGAAGACCTAGGGCAATTTGAGGAAGCCCATCATTGAATATACAAGCCAAGTTCTATAATGAAAAATTTCCACTAGTATATGAAAGTGACAATATAGGAGACTCTCTTATCATGAAGATCATGGTGCTACTCTGAAGCACAAGTGTGGTAAAAGGATAGTAGCATTGCTCCTTCTCTCTTTTCTCTCATTTTTTTGGGCCTTCTCTCATTTTTTTGTTTCTTTTTTTATTCGTCCGGAGTCTCATCCCAACTTGTGGGGGAATCATAGTCTCCATCATCCTTTCCTCACATGGAACAATGTTCGAATAATGAAGATCATCACACTTCTATTTACTTACAACTCAAGAATTACAACTCGATACTTAGAACAAAATATGACTCTGTGTGGATGCCTCCAGCGGTGTACCAGGATGTGCAATGAATCAAGAGTGACATGTATGAAAGAATTATGAACGGTGGCTTTGCCACAAATACAATGTCAACTACATGATCATGCATAGCAATATGACAACGATGGAGCATGTCATAATAAACAGAACGGTGGAAAGTTGCATGGCAATATATCTCGGAATGGCTATGGAAATGCCATAATAGGTAGGTATGGTGGCTGTTTTGAGGAAGGTATATGGTGGGTTTATCGTACGGGCGAAAGTTGCGCGGCACAAGAGAGGCTAGCAAAGGTGGAAGGTGAGAGTGTGTATAATCCATGGATTCAACATTAGTCATAAAGAACTCATATACTTATTGCAAAAATCTATTAGTTATTGAAGCGAAGTACTACATGCATGATCCTAGGGGGATAGATTGGTAGGGAAAGACCATCGCTCGTCCCCGACCGTCACTCATAAGGAATACAATCAATAAATAAATCATGCTCCAATTTCATCACATAACGGTCCACCATACGTACATGCTACGGGAATCACAAACTTTAACACAAGTATTTCTCAAATTCATAATTACTTACTAGCATGAATCTAATATCACCATCTTCATATCTCAAAACAATCAAAAGGAATCAAACTTCTCATAGTATTCAATGCACTTTATATGTAAGTTTTTATTATATCCCTCTTGGATGCATATCATATTAGGAATAAATTTATAACCAAAGCAAATTACCATGCTAATTAGAGACTCTCAAAATAATAGAGTGAAGTATGATAGTTCATAAATTTCTATAAAATAAAACCACTATCGTGCTCTAAAAAGATATAAGTGAAGCGCCTAGAGCAAAATTGCCTAGCTCAAAAGATATAAGTGAAGGTATTCTAATAAATCACGATTCATGCATGTCTCTCTCAAAAGGTGTGTATAGAAAGGATGATTATGACAAACTAAAAATCAAAGGCTCAAATCATACAAGATGCTCCAAGCAAAACACATATCACGCGGTGAATAAAAATATAGCCTCAAGTAAAGTTACTCATAGATGAAGACGAAAGAGGGGATGCCTTCCGGGGCATCCCCAAGCTTAGGCTCTTGGTTATCCTTGAATATTACCTTGGGGCGCCTTGGGCATCCCCAAGCTTAGTCTCTTGCCACTCCTTATTCCATAGTGCATCAAATCCTTACCCAAAACTTGAAAACTTCACAACACAAAACTCAACAGAAAATCTCATAAGCTCCGTTAGTATAAGAAAATAAATCACCACTTTTTGTACTATTGTGAACTCATTCTTTATTTATATAGGTGCAATATCTACTGTATTCCAACTTTTCCATAGTTCATACCCCCCGATACTAGCCATAGATTCATCAAAATAAGCAAACAACACAAAGAAAACAGAATATGTCAAAAATAGAACAGTTTGTAGCAATATGGAGATTTCGAATACTTCAGTAACTCCAAACATTCTCCAAAATTAGGACTACCTAAGAAATTTTCTTATTAATCTTCTGAAAAAAGATTCAGTATTTTATCGTGGTTATGCTTAAAATTAAAATTAATTTCCTGAGCGCGAAAGTTTATGTTTTTCAGCAAGATCAAATTAACTATCACCGTAAGCTATCCCACAGGTCTTACTTGGAACAAACACTAAATTAAACATAAAAAAACATCTAACCAGAGGCTAGATAAATTATTTAATGCAAAACAGAACCTAAAAAGCAAAAACAAAAATAAAATTGGGTTGCCTTCCAACAAGCACTATTGTTTAACGCCCCTAGCTAGGCATAAATCACGAATATATCTAAGTATTCTCATCTTTGGTATGCAATCCATAAGTGGCTCTCATAATAGATTCATTAGGAAATTTAATTTCCTTTCTTGGAAAGTGTTCCATGCCTTTCCTTAACGGAGCACCTCACGCGGCTCACGTGACGCGAGCCATGACGACTAAGGCCAGGCGAGCGCCAGCGGGCGCAGTGTACCAGTTTCCTTGTTGGTGCTAAGGAGGCAAGCACAGGCACGGGGTCCCGAGGAATCAGGCAATGGTTTCCATATCGGTGCAACAAGACCAAGACTAGCAGGACGGCAGGATAGAGGTCATAGCGGATCCCACAACAGTATCACCACCGGAGCCTTTGGCAGGCGAAGGCCACCTTTTGTCAGGATAGCTTGTACTAGTTGTCCCCCTTCAAACTTGGCCGTTGTGGGATCCCTTCCCGCCTAACATTTGGGAAGAGGACCAAGGCAACTATAAATAGGACTTAGCCACCACCATAGAGGGGATCGGATCCATTCCACCCGAACGAGTTCACCAGTTCATCTAGCTCAAGAACACCTCACTTCCCGAGGTTGTTCGTCCATTATACTACTTCATCCTCAGCCCCTCGAGGCAATCCACCAAAAAACTGGAGTAGGGTATTACACCGCAAGGTGGCCCGAACCAGTATAAACCCTCGTGTCTCTTGTTCTTTGGGTCCGTCGAGCTAGGCCGTGGAATCGTTGAGCGTGCGAGTCGGGAAGAGAGAGTTCTTCGTACGCACCCCAGAGTTTGAACCTCATAAGGGTTTGCCGGAACCCATAATCTGACAGAATTTGTTACTACCTAGGAACATAGTCAGAATATGAAATCACAATTCATTGCTTAAATAGTGACCAATTAGTGAGAACAAATACCCCAATTATGCTAAGTAATATGATAGCATGGAGAAAGTTGAAAGGACACTAACCTCGATCAGACTTTGATCGGCTGATGACGTTGGGGAAGTAAACATCCATGTTAATTAGACCAGGCTATGGTGCATGCACAAGAATTTTATTGCCAGCTTTCAGTTCATAACACTTCGACATCTTTCTCCAAAGGTCCACCTTAAAATAGGAGCGACAATCTTTATCAAGTTTTACGCTAACCGTCATTGTAAATCCATGTTGCGTTGTCAATATGACATCCTAGAAGTCATCAACAAAGTAAAGCCCAAGATTTCCTTCTACTCTTGTTCTTGCAAAGCAAGGGATGTACTGCTTGAAATGAAAATTAAGATCGTAAATTAGATATATTGAAATAACAGAGCATGATGCAAATATGGGAGTAACCGATAGAACATATCAATATATAGATGAAAGCAAAGTACAAAAATATAGAATTAAAAATAGATAATGTAACAAAGATTTGATGCAAATATATAGATAATGTAGAAACAGACGGTATATGTTCACAAATTTAGGCCATGCCGACCGTGGTAGGTTGAGATTGAACAGCGACGGGCGGACTGCGATAAGAGATGAGTGAATATTTCACTAAGTTGATTACCTTCTCCATGAAAAAAATCCCCGACCCAATCCCGCAGAAAACCCCAGTCGACCAGAGTCTAGAATGTCGGTGCAGATAGGCGGCGGAAAGCGGTAGGGGGTGAAATCCCGTGCCGTTTGGAGCGCGACCTATGCCGCCGCCAATAGCCGTCGATCTTAGGATGCAGAGTTGCGGAGGAGTCCGTGGCGATTGAGTGGGGACGAAGTGGGCGAGGGTTTACTTTTTTCGTTTGCATGTGTGAGTGAACACGCACGGTTTGCAGAGGCGACGAAGATGAATCATGTGCAATAGTAAATCACCGAGATTGAATAGGAATCCAAATTTCCTTTGTCCTTCATCCATGAGTTTTATCTACAATGAACATAAACCCTATTAATCACCGTGTTCAAATTTGACACCTTTTCGGGTTCATTCACAATATTTAGGTGATTATGTGGATTTTGTAGGCATTAATGCACATAATTCAAATACAAACAATTGGTGCTTGAAAAGGTGCACAAGAACGGTCTGGAAAATACATACTTGTGGTATTTAGTAATTTCTCAAGCCTGTTACAAGGAATGGGTAGAGATTTCAATGGAATGTGTGGCAATAGTCAACCACAAACGAGTCATTTACTGGGTTATCAACTATAGAACAATGAAATACGTGCTTGAAAAACATGACGCCAGGGATGGTACCATGGTATGGCCTCACCGTGCCCTGGTTAAAAGCTGAGAAGGTCTGATTTATGTCATTTTGACTTGACTTGGCGCGAATCTCCCCGGCAACGGCGCCAGAAATCCTTCTTGCTACCTCTTGAGCATTGCGTTGGTTTTCTCTTGAAGAGGAAAGGGTGATGCAGTAAAGTAGCGTAAGTATTTCCCTCAGTTTTTGAGAACCAAGGTATCAATCTAGTAGGAGATCACGCTCGAGTCCCATGCACCTACACAAACATATAAGAATCTCGCAACCAACGCGATAAAGGGGTTGTCAATCCCTTCACGGTCACTTACGAGAGTGAGATCTGATAGATATGATAAGATAATATTTTTGGTAGTTTATGATAAAGAGAAATAAAGATGCAAAGTAAAATAAACGGCAATAGAAATAGCTAAGTGTTGGAAGATTAATATGATGGAAGATAGACCCGGGGGCCATAGGTTTCACTAGTGGCTTCTCTCAAGAGCATAAGTATTACGGTGGGTAAACCAATTACTGTCGACCAATTGATAGAATTGAGCATAGTTATGAGAATATCTAGGTATGATCATGTATATAGGCATCACGTCCACGACAAGTAGACCAAAATGATTCTGCATCTACTACTATTACTCCACACATCGACCGTTATCCAGCATGCATCTAGAGTATTAAGTTCATAAGAACAGAGTAATGCTTTAAGTAAGATGACATGATGTAGAGGGATAAACTCATGCAATATGATATAAACCTCATCTTTTTATCCTTGATGGCAACAATACAATACAATACAATACAATAAGTGTTGTTTCCCTTTCTGTCACTGGGATCGAGCACCACAAGATTGAACCCAAAGCTAAACACTTCTCCCATTGCAAGAAAGATCAATCTAGTAGGCCAAACCAAACTAATAATTTGAAGATACTTGCAAAGATAAACCAATCATACATAAAAGAATTCAGAGGAGATTCAAATATTGTTCATAGATAAACTTGATCATAAACCCACAATTCATCCGATCTCGTCAAACACACCGTAAAAGAAGATTACATCGAATAGATCTCCAAGAAGATCGAGGAGAACTTCATATTGAGATCCAAAGAGAGAGAAGAAGCCATCTAGCTAATAACTATGGACCTGTAGGTTTGAAGTAAACTACTCACACATCACCGGAGAGGCCATGGAGTTGATGTAGAGGCCCTCCATGATCAATGCCCCCTCCGATGGAGCTCCGGAAAAGGCCCCAAGATGGGATCTCTCGGGTATAGAAGGTTGCGGCGGTGGAATTAGGTTTTCGTGGTGCTCCTGGATGTTTGGGGAGTACGTGGATATATATAGGAGGAAGAAGTAGGTCAGTGGAGCAACGAGGGGCCCACGAGGGTGGAGGGCGCGCCCTTGCCTCGTGGCCTCCTCGATTGTTTCTTGACGCCCACTCCAAGTCTCTTGGATCACGTTCGTTGAGAAAATCACATTCCCGAAGGTTTCATTCCGTTTGGACTCCGTTTGATATTCCTTTTCGGCGAAACCCTAAAATAGGCAAAAAAAACAATTTGGGCTGGGCCTTCGGTTAGTAGGTTAGTCCCAAAAATGATATAAAAGTGTAAAATAAAGCCCATTGACATCCAAAATAGATAATATAATAGCATGGAGCAACCAAAAATTATAGATACGTTGGAGACGTATCAATAGTCCCATTATCTTTTTGAATTCTCCCGACTACACTATATCGGAGAAGTTTACCCTTATTAAGGATTATATTGATGGGTTGCATTTTGCTATTACACATGATGATTTTGATAGATATAATATACATGTGCTTGCTGCTCCTACTTGCAATTATTATGAGAGAGGAACTACAACTCCGCCTCTTTATGTTTCCAACACGAAAAAATTTCAAGAAACTGTTTCTACTATGCATTGGCCTTTACTTTGTGTGCATGAATTGTTCTTTTATGACATGCCGATGCATAGGAAGAGAGTTATACTTCGTCATTACATGATATATGTTACTTTGTGCTCACTACTAATCATTGTTAATTAAAATTGGCTTTGATATACCATGGGATCCGGGTGGATTCATTACTTGAGCACTATATGCCTAGCTTAATGGCTTTAAAGAAAGTGTTGCCAGGGAGACAACCCAGAAGTTTTAGAGAGTCATTTATTTATGTTGTGTGCTTTTATGAGGTTTAAAAATAAAAATAATGTGCCGAGGTTTGCCTTTAGGATGTTTTAGATTCTTGTTGGTTTGTACGGTGCAGGACAGAAACTTCGGCTGTACTGCACGATTTTACATTGTTTACTGGAACGTCAAACGGTTCTGAAACTTTTTGCACTGTCTTTCTATAAAAAAATTTATTTTTCCTAATTGTTTTAGAATTTTTGGAGTAACAGAGGTATGGTGAATGTTCAGATTACTACAGACTGTCCTGTTTAAGACAGATTCTGTTTTTTGATGCATAGTTTGCTTGTTTTGATGAAACTATCGATTTATATCAGTGTATTAAGCCATGTAAAAGTTATATTACAGTAGCTACAATGCAAAAACAAAATATGAATTGGTTTGCAACAGTACTTAGAGTAGTGATTTGCTTTATTATACTAACGGATCTTACCGAGCTTTCTGTTGAGTTTTGTGTGGTTGAAGTTTTCAAGTTTTGGGAGAGATCACGATGGATGAAGGAATAAGGAGTGGCAAGAGCCTAAGCTTGGGGATGCCCGAGGCACCCCAAGGAAATATTCAAGGACTCCCAAGCAACCAATCTTGGGGATGCCCCGGAAGGCATTCCCTCTTTCTTCTAACGATCATCGGTAATTTCACTTGGAGCTATATTTTTATTCGTCACATGATATGCGTAAATCTTGGAGTGTCTTTTGCATTTAGTTTTCACTTTTCCTTGATGCACCATGCTGGTATGAGATAGTCCATGGTTGATTCATAGAATGCTCTTTGCACTTCACTTATATCTTTTGAGTATGGCTCTATAGAATGCTTCGTGTGCTTCACTTATATCTTTTGAAGTTTGGATTGCCTGTTTCTCTTCACATAGAAAACCGCCATTTACAGAATGCTCTTTTGCTTCACTTATATTTCTTAGATCATGGGCATATCTTTTGTAGAAAGAATTAAACTCCCTTGCTTCACTTATATCTTTTTAGAGAGATGACATGAATTGGTCATTCACATGGTTAGTCATAAAATCCTACAAAAAACTTGTAGATCACTGAATATGATATGTTTGATTCCTTGCAATAGTTTTGCGATATAAAGATGGTGATATTAGAGTCATGCTAGTGGGTAGTTGTGGATTGTAGAAATACTTGTGTTGAAGTTTGTGATTCCCGTAGCATGCACGTATGGTGAACCGTTATGTGATGAAGTCGGAGCATGAGGTATTTATTGATTGTCTTCCTTATGAGTGGCGGTCGGGGATGAGCGATGGTCTTTTCCTACCAATCTATTCCCCTAGGAGCATGCACAAAGTACTTTTCGATGACTAACAGATTTTTGCAATAAGTATGTGAGTTCTTTATGACTAATGTTGAGTCCATGGATTATACACACTCTCACCCTTCCATCATTGCAAGCCTCTTTGGTACCATGCATTGCCCTTTCTCACCTCGAGAGTGGTGCAAACTTCGCCGGTGCATCCAAATCCCGTGATACGATATGCTCTATCACCCATAAACCTCCTTAGATCTTCCTCAAAACAGCCACCATACCTACCTATCATGGTGTAACGCCCCGTATGTAACCTGCCATATTTATATTCCAACTCTTGCCATTTTCGGCACTAAGTTATGATATTCCCTCATGGTTGGGTTTTGTCTTCGTTTTGATTTTGTGTTTGTCATGCATCTCATATCATGTCATCATGTGCATCGCATTTGCATACGTGTTCGTCTGATGCATCCGAGCATTTTCCCCGTTGTCCGTTCTGCATTCCGGCACTCCTATGTCCTCCGGTGTCCCCTTTTGCCTCTTTTCATGTGCGGGTGTTAAACGTTATCGGATTGGACCGAGACTTGCCAAGCGGCCTTGGTATACTACCGGTAGACCGCCTGTCAAGTTTCGTGCCATTTGGACTTCGTTTGATACTCCAACGGTTAACCGAGGAACCGTAAAGGCCTCGTGTGTGTTGCAGCCCAACACCCTTTTCAAAGTGGACCAAAACCCAGCTAACCCCCCCCCCCAATCTTCTCGGTCGTTCGATCACGATCACGTGGCCGAAAACCGCACCTCATTTGGAGTCTCCTAGCTCCCTCTATCTATAAATAGGTGCATCCCCCCGAAATTTGCGGATGAAACCCTAACCTAGTTCCCCTCGCGCCTCCGGACATTTCCTCTCCACCGACTGGACAGGTCCACCCTGCTCCCCCGTCCAATCGCGAGCCGCCAAGTGTCACCGCCGCCGTCTCCCACCGCGCTGGCCCGTGCAGCCCGGGGCAGGCCCCCGCGGCCCGAGCCGCCCCGTGCCTCCACGCGGCTAGCCCTGCCGCCCAGCTTCGCCCGCCGCCGCAGTTCGCCGGTCACCATCGCCGCCCTGCCGCCACAGTTCGCCGGCCAACCTCGCCGTCCGGTCGCTCCTCGACGTCCGCACCCGGATCCACCCTCCTCCGAGCCGGCCCCGCCGTCCTGGACCTCTTCGGCCACCGTCCTCGTCTTCTCCGGCGATCTCCACACTTTCCGGCCAACCTCAGGAAACGTGCCGCCCGGATCCAGATCTGAGAGAAACCCTAGGGTTGACTTTTGCCTCTCTCGATGTCCCTAGCTTTCCATATTTTTAGCATTGTTCATCGCATCATAACTTTGCATCCGTAGCTCCGTTTTGTGCGTGTGATATGTCAAATTGTTCGTCTAGATGTGCACCTCATTTCATTCCATTGCACCATGTTCATTTGACTTCATCTTGATACCCTAAATGCTGTTGCAAGAGTGCTATGTAATGTTAGTGTCTGTTTCTTAACAAATTATGGTCATTTGTCATTTTTGCCATGATTAATGTGTGCCTCCTATGAGCTTGAGCCCTGCATGTGTTTTGGGCTATGCCATGCCATATTTACAGGGGTGTATGCCATGTATTTTTGTGATCAATGTGGTGACTAGCACAAGCATGCAAAGTAGCTCTCGTGATGTTGCCGATTTCAAGGACTTAGAATTCTTCTAAGTCATTTCCGTGATGTTATTTTTATGCCTTGTATTCATGTTGCTACAGAGTGATCCATGCCTCTTTTGAGCATGTTCAGTAAGGATGATTTTGAGATATTGTTATGTTCTATCCATCCATGTCTTTGTTTGCAATTATGGAGTACCCTAGCATGACTCAATCTTGCTATACTTTTGCTATAAGATGTACCTGGCGGATTGTTTACGTGTTCATCAATTTTGCCGAGGTTGTTGTAGTTGTTCCATGCATGCTATGAGAGTGTTCTTGCCATGGTTAGCTTATTGATCATGTCTTCTTGCTGGATGTATGCTTGGTTTGTCATGCAATTACTTGTGGTGAGTGCATCGAGCTCACAAACATGCCTACGTAACTCTGTTTTTGCCATGTCCAGTTTTTTGCAAAGTCTGAATCTGTTAACGAAACTTGCTATGTTTACATGGTTGCCATTGTATCTTCTGATCCCTTTTGGCTTATGGTCAGTAAGGGACTTTTGTTATATGCTTTGAGTAGTTTCATGCCATGCCTTGCTTTGCCATGATATGTTCCTGTAGCATGTTGCTATCTTGCTCTAAACATTGCTTCCTGATGTTAAATCCTGACATGTTATTTTCACTAAGTCTGTGAACCTGATATCTTTTGCACTTTTGCCATGCTTGTTTGAACCTGCTATTTTGTGATTTAGCCATAGCTCAGTGTTCATCTTTTGTCAAGCATCTTGAGTGGATCACTGCCATGTGCTTTGTTGCTATGGTAGAGTGCAATAGCTTATTTTTCTTGATGCATTTAGATGGCATCGTGCTGTTAATCGCAGATTGGTGCCATTATTGTTTTGCTTGCCATTTGCAAACCGTGCATCCGATTCCGGTGATCTTTATATCGATTTCGACCGAAATCAACTCATCTTTCCATCGGCACTCTTGGTTTGCCAAGTTGAGGCCTGGTTCAATCTTTTCCTTATGGAGCATGCATATGCATTGCATATCACATCCCGCATATCATGCCATGTTTTGCATCATGTTGCTTGCGCATTGCACCGTGGTTGATCGTGGTTTCCTTTGCTTGTGTTCTTGCTTTAGGTAGAGCTGGGAGACGAGTACGTGATCGAGGAACCCGCTGAGTATGCTTACGAGGATCAAGCTTACGTCAACTCGGAGAACTACCCTCGAAATCACTTCTATCTTTGCTTGCTAGTTGCTCGCTCTTTTGCTATGCCTATGCTGCGATACCTACCACTTGCTTATCATGCCTCCCATATTGCCATGTCAACCTCTAACCCACCTTGTCCTAGAAAACCGTTGTTTGGCTATGTTACCGCTTTGCTCAGCCCCTCTTATAGCGTTGCTAGTTGCAGGTGAAGATTGGAGTTTGTTCCTTGTTGGAACATGTTTATTGTTGGGATATTATTATTACATCTTGTTGATTTAATGCATCTATACACTTGGAAAAGGGTGGAAGGCTCGGCCTTATGCCTGGTGTTTTGTTCCACTCTTGCCGCCCTAGTTTCTGTCGTACCGGTGTTATATTCCTTGATTTTGCGTTCCTTACACGGTTGGGTTATAATGGGAACCCCTTGATAGTTCGCCTTGAATAAAACTCCTCCAGCAAGGCCCAACATTGGTTTTACCATTTTCCACCTAGCCTTTTTCCCTTGGGTTCCGCGGACTCAAGGTTCATCTTTATTTTAAAACCCCCGGGCCAGTGCTCCTCTGAGTGTTGGTCCAACCTGTCAGCCGCCGGTGGCCACCAGGGGCAACTCTGGGCTGGCCTACCGGAACCTTGGACAATCCGGTGTGCCCTGAGAACGAGATATGTGCAGCTCCTATCGGGATTTGTCTACACATTCGGGTGGCTTTGCTGGTTTAGTTTTACCATTGTTGAGTTGTCTTGTAACCGGGATTTCGAGTCTGATCGAACCGTCCTGGGAGAAGGAATATCCTTCGTTGACCGTGAGAGCTTGTGATGGGCTAAGTTGGTTCACCCCTGCAGGGTTTTGAACTTTCGAAAGCCGTGCCCGCGGTTATGGGCAGATGGGAATTTGTTAATGTCCGGTTGTAGAAAACCTGAAACTTAACTTAATTAAAATGGATCAACAGCGTGTGTAGCCGTGATGGTCTCTTTTCGGCGGAGTCCGGGAAGAGAACACGGTCTCGTGTTATGCTTGAACGTAAGTAGTCTAGGATCACTTCTTGATCATTAGATTCTCAAATGTGCTTTGCCTTCTCTTCTCGCTCTCATTTGCGTATGTTAGCCACCATATATGCTAGTGCTTGCTGTAGCTCCACCTCACATACCTTTTGCCTACCCATAAGCTTAAATAGTCTTGATCGCGAGGGTGTGAGATTGCTGAGTCCCCGTGACTCACAGATTACTACCAAAACCAGATGCAAGTGCCGATGATACCGTTCTAGGGGATGCGACTGAACTCAAGCGGGAGTTCGATGAGGACTCAGGACGTTACTATGTTTCCTTTCCAGACGATCAGTAGTGGAGCCTAGTTGGGGCGATCGGGGATCTTATGCATTTGGGGTTGTCTTTATTTTGGTTCCGTAGTCGGACCTTGATTGTATCTGAATGATTGTAATGCTATTTATGTATTGTTTGAAGTGGCGATTGTAAGCCAACTATGTACCTCTTTCTTATTCAGTACATGGGATGTGTAAAGATTACCCCTCTTGCGACATTCTCTACAATGTGGTTATGCCTCTAAGTCGTGCTCCGACACGTGGGAGATACAGCCGCATCGTGGGTGTTACAAGTTGGTAATCAGAGCCTTCCCCGACTTAGGAGCCCCCTGCTTGATCGAATCGCTGGCGTTGTTGAGTCTAGAAAAATGTTTTGACTCTTTAGGATCATATATATCGGAGAGTAGGATTCTTTTTACTCCTCAGTCCCTTCGTCGCTCTGGTGAGGCATCCTGACGTAGAGTTTTGACTCTACTCTTCTCAAATTTCACTAAAAAAATTTAGGATCACGCGGGTATCTTGGAATCATTCCGATGGTTTTGTGACGAGAACATTGTTCTTGGTGCCTCCTGACATTTAGGGGTTGTGGCAGTGTCCCGGGGAGTTGAGCTCCGAGGTGTTGTTGTCACAATTTTATCGTTGCAGTTCTGGAATATCTGAGTTTCGCCGACATCGAAAATCTGTTTTATGCAGTTGTTGGTGAGATAACCTCGACGCCACCCAGTACTGGGGTGGGAGTTCGGGAGTATTGCCATAACTTGTATAACGGATGCTTTTCGAAGGTTGAGGTAAATGATTTCCGAAGGTTTCTAGGTTATGTGTTGAAGGATGGATACAGCTGGATGTAGGGTTTGCTAGTTTTGGGTGAGATATTATGCTTCCCCTGTATCCCCAACACCTGACTGCATAACCGGAAAATTTCGGGAGTTTCATAGGTGGGAATTCATGCAGCTCTAGTATTTCTTACGCAGATATTTGGTTTGTGATTGGGTAATCCTTACCAAGTATTTGTTCATGTCCGTACCTTGTTGTTTTATTCATCTACCTCTATCTAAGTGGCTTCTCAATTTATGGAAGTGTGATCATTTAATTTGGAATTCATTCGTTCATTCTTGTTCGAATGTTAAGGCTATATGTTGCAATTTCGATCCATTTGATTCAGCTTGAATATATGTCTTTCAAGATGCTAACGGATGTCACCCTCTTCAGGATGGCTCCTCCAACGCGTCTGAATCCGGACCCACCGCCACCACCTCCACCTCCGGAGTCATGGCAAGCTATAATGGCCGCTCCCAACGCCAACACGCAGATGCTTATGCAACTCTTGCAAGAGCACAACCAAGGAAATCAAGGCAATGACAACAATCAAAATTAGTTTGCTACCCTCAACCAGTTCCTCGCAAACCAGCCAAAGACCTTCAGTAACTGTGTCGAGGCCACAGACGCTGATGATTGGCTCGTGGATATCTACAAACATTTCGAGTGCAGCAATGTCAGGCCTGAGGACTTTGTCAAGTTTGCCTCGTTCCAACTCAAAGACCAAGCTGCAGAGTGGTATCAACAATACAAAGATTCCAGAGGAGGTCGTGTGATTACCTGGGATGAATTCCGCCAAGACTTTAAAGCTCACCACATTCCTCAGAGTGTTGTTGAGAGCAAGCATGAGGAGTTCCACAATCTGAAGCAAGGCAGCTTGTCTGTTTACCAATACAACATCATGTTCCAGAAGCTCGCTCGTTTCGCTAAGTAAGACGTCCCTGACGAGAAGTGCATGATTTATCAGTTCAGAGGTGGCCTCAGAGAAGATCTACAACTAGCTCTTGTGCTTTTTGAGCCGAAAAAGTATGATGAGTTCTACAATATGGCACTAAAGCAAGAGACTGCTCAGCTCAAGTGCGATGCTTCCAAGAAGAGAGTCAGGGATGCAACTCCTTCTTCTTCAACTCAAGTGGCAGCTAAGCAGCAAAAGTATTGGTTGCCTCCTCCTCCTCCATTCCCTTAGCCTTATCAGCAGAAGAGCAAAGGTGGCAATGGATCTTCCCACCCACCCAACCCAGGCTATTAGAACAAGGCTTCATCTCACGCTCCAAGATCAAGTGCTCTGTATCACAGTCCTCTCTTAGAGGTCACGTGCAACAAGTGTCAGCAGAAAGGTCACTATGCAAACAAATGCTTCAACCAGAGGCGTCTTCCTCCTCCTCCTGTGAGATCTGCTAGCAATGCACTGGTCAAGCATAATCCCAAGTTTGCTGTCGGCGTTCTGGGAACGGGGGTCCCCAGACTTGCCTGCCTGCGGCCTGCGGCATGGCTCAAGTGGGGGCCCAGTGCGGCCCATCTTCATCAACACGAGGCTCAAGACCCTCGCGAGGGGCCAAGCCTCGCGAGGCAGGACGACACGGCGCATCCTCAGGCACAACCTCCTCAGGCTGGCTCGCGAGGACGCGGAGAGTTCAAGGCGGGGTACCTCGCGAGGTGCCCATGACGCAAGCCATGACGGCTCGAGGCACCAGGCGGGTGCCAGCGCGCGCAGCGTCCTTCTTTCCTCTTTGGTGCAAAGGGGACAAGCATATCTGCGGAGTACCGAGGCATCAGGCAAAGGTTGCCACTTCGGTGCAACGAGACCAAGACCAGGAGGATTACGAGACGGAGGTCACCATGGAGCCCAGCCCGGCGTCACCACCAGAGCCTTTGGCAGGCGAAGACTGCTTTTGTCAGGATAGACGTACTCGCTGTCCCCCTTCAAATTAGCCCGCCATTGTTGGCTACCTTCCCGCTCAATATTTGGGAAGAGGACCAGGGCCTCTATAAATAGGACCAGCTGCCCTCATAGCAAGGGGTTGGGTTCGGTTGGTCAGTTGGGATCTGGAAGAGAGGAAGAGAGAAAGAGAGAGATAGAGAGAGGTGGCTGAACTCCCCATAGCAGTTCATCACCCCAGCCAAGAACAGACCCTCGCGAGGCTGTTCTTCCTTGTATTGTTCATCATCACCAGCCCCCAAGAGGCAATCCATCCACCACACACTGGAGTAGGGTATTACACCACAATCGTGGCCTGAACCAGTAAAACCTTGTGTCTCTTGTGTGATTCCCTTAGTAGTGTAGATCCTAGTGAGACGGAGAGGTTGAAGGCGAGGTTTCCACGCGCACCCCAGTGTTCGAACCTGAAGGGTCTGCTGGAACCCGAAATCCGACATTTGGCGCGCCAGGTAGGGGTGCGCCGGAATTCGTCCTCCACCGCTCTGCTCTCCTCCGACCGTCGCATCCATGTCTGACGCTCGTCGGGCCCGCGCTGAGCGCCGGGCCGCCATCGCTTCCCGCATCGCCCAGACGGCCCCCGTCGGTGGGCGTCCTTGTTGTTCCCCGTCGCCCGCCGTCAACGCCGCCACAGGCCCGGCGGGGGGCGAGCAGCAGGCATCGTCTCAGCACCCGTCCGTGCGGCAAGACGGCCGCACCGCCACTCCATCACTCGCACCAGCTGGCTCTTCGTCCCGAGCGCTCCGCGCACCCTTGGAGGCTCGAGCTGCGCTCATCATGGCAAACGAGCTCCTGCGCTACCGCCCCGTCGACGACGTCTATGAGGAGTGGCTCAACCGCATCACCGAGCTCGTCCGCGCCGCAGGGGGCTCTCCTGCGCCGTCCGTCCCTCTGCGCCGCACTCCGCCCCACGCGGGCAATGAAGCTCCAGAGGCGCACCAGCCGCCTCCCCTCCAAGAAGATGCCATGGCTCCAAGGCGCTTGGTCCCTAGGCGGAACCCGCTCCGTCAGGCGCCAGTGCAGCAAGAGCGAAGCTGCCAAGAAGTTCCTCGCCCGCAAGGGGCTGCCAGGGCACTCCCTGCTCCGGCACGCCGCGACCCTGCTCCAGCTCCGGCGCGCCAAGACCCCGCCCTGCTCCTAGCTGCAGTGCGTGGGGACCCTCAAGACCAAGCTCTCCACCAACCAAGGCCTTTTGTGGCCACCGCGGGCTGCCACGCCTACACCACTTAGCTGCGCAGCATCGCGTGGCCCGGCAAGTTCAAGCCCGACCTGCCTCCTCGCTACGACGGCACAACCGATCCCGCAGAGTTCCTCCAGCTCTATGAGCTGGGCATCGAGGCTGTCGGCGGGGATGAAAAGGTCATGGCGAACTGGTTCCCCATGGTGCTCAAGGAAGGAGCTCGAACCTGGCTCTTGAATCTGGCTCCAGGCACGATCTCCTCCTGGGACCAGATGCGCGCCCGCTTCATCGCCAACTTCCAAGGTACTCGTGACCGGCCGCCCGCCATGAGCGACATGCGCCGCATCAAGCAACAACCCGGAGAGACCCTGCAAAAGTACATCCAGCGCTTCAACAGCGCGCGCCTCAAGATCCCCAAGGTGTCCGAGCAGGCCATCATCTCCGCCTTCTCTGACGGCGTGCGTGACGTCAAGATGAAGGAGGAGCTGGCGATGCACGAAGACATCTGCACCTCCATGGAGCTGTTCAACTTGGCGAACAAGTGCGCCAGGGCTAAGGAGGGACGTCTCTCCCTCCTCGAGCTGCCTGCCGCGGACCCAGAAGAGAAGAAGCCCAAAGCCAAGGACGTGAAGCGCAAGGGGGCTGCCGTACTCGCGGCAGAACCAGACACCAAGCGGGGCAAGGATCTGCCCGAACCCTCCAGAGGCAGCCGGTACTGTGTGTACCATGACCTCCACACCCACAACACCAACGAATGTCAAGAGCTCCGCGCCATGCGAGAAGGAAGGATCGACCATCGCCCTGACCGGGGCTACGGCCGAGGAGGAGGGAGAAACCCAGGACGCTGGGAAGATCGCGGCCCGCGCCCGGGGTGGCGCGACCAGCCTCGCGAGGGCCGCTGGCGGGACCTGCCTCGCGAGGGAGACTGGAGGGATCAACCTCGCGAGGATCGCCCTCATGGCAATGCAGGCCTACCTCTGCTGCCGCCTCCACCAAGAAGGAACGAAGACTGCCATCAAGACGAGGGGGCTGGGGGCTTCCAGGAGCCGCGCGCGATCGCCTGCATCCTGGGCGGAGCTCAAGCCCTAGCCTCCCAACGTATCTTCAAGCAATTTGCCCGCGAAGTGAATGCAGTTCTCCCCAAGCTCAAAGCAACGCGCCCCCTCAGGTGGTCGGCGTGCCCCATCACGTTTAGCTCGGCAGACCAGCTCAAGTGCGCGGCCACTGCAGGAGTCCTCCCGATGCTCTGCCCCCCGGTCATCAGCAACGTGTTGGTCACCAAGACCCTCATCGATGGTGGGGCAGGGCTCAACGTCCTGTCCGTGGAAACATTCAACAACCTCCAAGTGCCCTACGACCAGCTTCAGCAAACCAGGCCTTTCTCCGGGATCACCGACGGTTCCACAGTCCCGATCGGGCAGGTCCGCCTCCCTGTCACCTTCGGGGCTCGCAGCAACTACCGCACCGAGCTCATCGACTTCGACGTCGCCCACATCCGCCTGCCGTACAACGCCATCCTTGGGTACCCAGCGCTGGCCAAGTGTATGGCTACGACTCACCACGGCTACAACGTCGTCAAGATGCCAGGAAGTGGCGGCGTCATCACGGTGCCCTGTGAAGAGAAGGAAGCAGTGTGTTCCCGGGAGAGAGCCTATCAGGCCGCGTCGCTAGAGGACCCAGATCGCGGAAGCAGGAGGCTTCCCGAGACCACCCCCAAGAAGGGGAAGACGTCGTCAGGCTCGGCCCCTCAGGAGGTAGGCCCCTTAGGGCCCGTGTCTGCCCAGGGGGACCCTCCTTCCATCGCGTAGGAAAGCGTGCCCGGCGCCCTCCTTAGGCAGGGCTCGGGGGCTCTCACCTGGAGGGACACCGGCCTAGCCAGGGTCACGAGGGAGGCGCTTGGGCACCATGTGGAGGCGTGCTTCGCAGCACGTTTCCCTCGAGAGGGAGCCAGGCGAGGAAGATCAAACCAGCAAGAGTTCATTGACGAGGGCATTCAAGAGCTACAGGAGACAAGGAACATGAGAGGTTGCCGCCGCTTGCCAGCTGTGGCCCCACATTCAGGCAAGGATGGTGGGCTGCGCGTCTGCATTGACATACCAGGGCTCAATCAGATCGCCACAACGGAGCGCCTCTGGCCCTCGCAAGTGGGGCGCTGCGGAGGTCCACCCCACAGCTATCTTCGCATGCCTTACGGCCTGCCGAGCATGGCTGCGGCGTACCAGCGCCTCATGAGGGGCATCGTGGAGGCTCAGGAAGACAGGCGTTCCGCGGCCTTGGCGGAGATGGAGGCAGCTCGCGAGGAGTCACCAGTGCCTCCGAAGCCTCCCGAGGCCTCGGGGCCTGGGGGCTTGTGAGGATCGGCTTCTGCAGCCCGTCAAGTCTGCTGCACCAATGCCACTACGCCGACGACATCCTCAGGTGACATCTTTCAAGTTCCATTCTCAGCTGGGAGCACCATCCCAGGGTTGCATCACTCCCAGGCTGCGTGGGTCCGTCCCCGCGGCATGTATCTGCATTTACCTTTCCGTCATTAGTTTGCCTTGTTGGGGGCGCCCCTCGGGCTGCATCATCCCCAAGCCGTTCGGGCCAGACCCAGCGGCATGTATCCCCCTAGCGTTTATTTCCAACTATGCATTGCCTATCACGCTTAGCTGCATGGTGCCCGTCCGCGGCATCTTTTCTTCCCATGTCGGCCACTTGCACGTTAAAGGGGGGGTGCCTGAGCATCGCGACTCAGGGCTCTTACTAGCTCTCCAGCCCTCACCCTCTAGCCTTGTCCATGGCATCGCGACCTGGCATACCGGCGACGGCTGAGACAAGCTCGAGGGCCGGGACCCGAGGATGTAGAGTACTGGCATCTAACCAAATTTTGCAGGGACACATTCCAAGATACGGCCCAGTGCCGGGCGCAACCCGCCCAGAGGTAGGGCCTCGTGAGTCCCGCGCTGGCTCACGGGTGCCCAGATACAACTTGCCCACTCCAACCAGCAAGCTCTTGAGTGACTAACAATTGACTAACGGCCGCCATGGCAACACCATATTCTTTCTGTGATGACCCTGCAGGACCCCTGGAGGGAACCGCGCAAGCTGAGGCCCTCACGAGGTTTCCTTTGCCGTCACCCATGCGAACCGCTTGCACGTTAAAGGGGGGGCCTGAGCATCGCGACTCATGGCTCTTACTGGCTCTCCAGCCCTCACCCTCTGGCCTTGTCCACGGCATCGCGACCTGGCATACCAGCGACGGCTGAGACAAGCTCGAGGGCCGGGACCCGAGGACGTAGAGCAGAAAGGGGAGCAGAGGCGGGGAAGAGGGGGCCTCGCGAGGACCTTGCCGAGCGATTCCGCTCCTGGCTACGCACGGACCCAACGGCACACCTGGAACGGCCCCTGATCCTCAATGGGGCGCATTCTGATTCCTCGCAGGGAATGAATCCTAAGGGATGCTAACTACATGAGCTACTGCGGGAGAGGCCATCATCAACAGTGGGCCGTTAGGCACCGGCGCCAACTCCATCCAGATCAGGGTTGGCGACGGCCTGACGCGTCCGCCCTGCTCCTGGAGCGGCGACAACTCGGGGGCTCATAGCTGTCGTCGCTCGTCTCTGGAGTCACGAAGCCTTTGCTGGACCCTCGGGCGCCTCTGCCCAGGGGGCGGTCGACGGGCCTAGCCCTCACCAGGGCGAGGTCCTGGCCACCTCTCCCATGGCAGCACATTGAAGACCTTGAAGAACATCACCGCCGCGCCGTCGTACTCCAGGTGGACTGCGAAGACGCCTCTTTCCCTGCAGACCCGGGCGATCTCCCTCCAGCCGCGGGACATGTAGACCGCGCCCGAGGCAGCGACGACGACCTCAGCCTCGGTCACGGGGGCGCTGCAGTCGGCGTGCTGCAGCTGGAGCTCCAGGGGCCCTCCTGGAGGAATGATGGAGGCGAAGAAGGGAGGAAGACGAATCCAGGACTGAAGGGGAGTGACGACGTGGAGCACGAACTCACGGGAGGAGCCCTCGGCATGGACTCCAGGAGGAACCACCCACACCTTCGTAACCCGACGGCGCCGACGACGGCGCTGACCGCGGGGATCAGCATCAGCACCTCCGGGGCCCTCGACGTGGGCGTACAAGGGCAGCGGGAACCCCGGCGAAGCCCGCTCGCCCCAGGGCCTCGCCGCCGCCGGATGGTCCTCTTCGTCCCGGCTGCAATGGGCGAGTCGTTTCTTCGGTGGGAGAGGGTCTGGCCCTTCTCGAGGAACCTTTCCCTTCTCCGCTGCAGAGAACCGGCGAATCGGAGCCATCACACCAAGACGGAGCAAGAACTAAGGAGAAGGAGAGACCAAGAAGAGATGGACTGGACGGGCACGCGCGGTGCCGTACTTATAGCCGGCGAAGGCCAACCGCCGGTCTCCATGATCACAGGTAATCATAACATGTTCTGCATGCAGGGACTTGTCCGACTCGCACGATCACCAAGGCGTCATGGGGAAGCGGAGACGCCACGTCCAATCAACCGCCACGCAGTGTCCAAGGCCGCAGGCTGTTAGGGCCCGCGGCGCTTCGCCCTTGCCCTTTCGCCTCTCGGCACGGCCAAGTCCATGCGCGCCTTGGGCCCAGGGGCTACTGTCGGCGTTCTGGGAACGGGGGTCCCCAGACTTGCCTGCCTGCGGCCTGCGGCGTGGCTCAAGTGGGGGCCCAGTGCGGCCCATCTTCATCAACACGAGGCTCAAGACCCTCACGAGGGGCCAAGCCTCACAAGGCGGACGACACGGTGCATCCTCAGGCACAGCCTCCTCAGGCTGCCTCGCGAGGAGGCGGAGAGTTCAAGGCGGGGTACCTCGCGAGGTGCCCATGACGCAAGCCATGACGGCTCGAGGCACCAGGCGGGTGCCAGCGCGCGCAGCGTCCTTCTTTCCTCTTTGGTGCAAAGGGGACAAGCATATCCGCGGAGTGCCGAGGCATCAGGCAAAGGTTGCCACTTCGGTGCAACGAGACCAAGACCAGGAGGACTACGAGACGGAGGTCACCATGGAGCCCAGCCCGGCGTCACCACCAGAGCCTTTGGCAGGCGAAGACTGCTTTTGTCAGGATAGACGTACTCGCTGTCCCCCTTCAAATTAGCCCGCCATTGTTGGCTCCCTTCCCGCTCAATATTTGGGAAGAGGACCAGGGCCTCTATAAATAGGACCAGCCGCCCTCATAGCAAGGGGTTGGGTTCGGTTGGTCAGTTGGGATCTGGAAGAGAGGAAGAGAGAAAGAGAGAGATAGAGAGAGGTGGCTGAACCCCCCATAGCAGTTCATCACCCCAGCCAAGAACAGACCCTCACGAGGCTGTTCTTCCTTGTATTGTTCATCATCACCAGCCCCCAAGAGGCAATCCACCCACCACACACTGGAGTAGGGTATTACACCACAATGGTGGCCCGAACCAGTATAAACCTTGTGTCTCTTGTGTGATTCCCTTAGTAGTCTAGATCCTAGTGAGACGGAGAGGTTGAAGGCGAGGTTTCCGCGCGCACCCCAGTGTTCGAACCTTAAGGGTCTGCCGGAACCCGAAATCCGACATTTGCAAAGGTCAACATGATGAACGCAGCTCAGGCAGAGGACTCGTCAGAAGTGATCATGGGTAACCTTCCTGTTAATGATATTCCTGCAAAAGTTCTTTTTGACACTGGTGCATCGCATTGTTTCATCTCAAGACCATTTGCATCTAAGCATGAGTTGGCTTTCCAAGTTTTGTCTAGTCCGTTAGCAGTTGTCTCACCGGGTAAACGCATGAACGCTAACTCCATGGTTCCGGATGTTTCTATCACATTGGGCGACTATAAGTTTTTGTCTTCTCCAATGGTCCTTGGTAACTCGGATATTGATCTAATTCTCGGCATGGGCTGGCTTTCTAAGCACAAGGCTCAGCTTGATTGTGCTGCCAGGCAGATTCAATTGACACACACGTCTGAGGATGTGATCGTCTTTGCCGCTCGTGATGATACCATTCGACTGTTTTCTCTCAATGAGAAGGGCGAGTTGGATGCCATCTCTCAGATTCCAGTCGTTTGTGAATATCAAGACGTCTTTCCAGAAGAGCTTCCAAGAATGCCTCCTCACCGTCCAGTTGAATTCGTCATTGATCTTGAACCTGACACGGAACCTATTTGCAAACGTCCTTACAAGCTTGGACCAGAAGAGTTGAAGGTGCTGAAGAAACAACTCGATATTCAAGAGCGTATGGGTCTCATCCGACCAAGTTCTTCTCCATGGGGTTGTGGTGTCCTTTTTGTCAAGAAGAAGGATGGAACGGACCGACTTTGTGTCGACTACCGTCCATTGAACAAGAAGACCATAAAGAACAAGTACCCACTTCCCAACATCAACGAGCTTTTCGAACAACTCAAAGGTGCTCAAGTATTCTCCAAGCTTGACCTCCGTATGGGTTATCATCAGATTCGCTGTCGGTGTCAAAACCGGCGGATCTCGGGTAGGGGGTCCCGAACTGTGCGTCTAGGCCGGATGGTAACAGGAGGCAAGGGACTCGAAGTTTTACCCCGGTTCGGGCCCTCTTGATGGAGGTAAAACCCTACGTCCTGCTTGATTAATATTGATGATATGGGTAGTACAAGAGTAGATCTACCACGAGATCGGAGAGGCTAAACCCTAGAAGCTAGCCTATGGTATGATTGTTCTGTATGTTGTTCTACGGACTAAAACCCTCTGGTTTATATAGACACCGGAGAGGGTTAGGGTTACACAAAGTTGGTTACAATGGTAGGAGATCTATATATCCGTATCGCCAAGCTTGCCTTCCATGCCAAGGAAAGTCCCTTCCGGACACGGGATGAAGTCTTCAATCTTGTATCTTCATAGTCCAGGAGTCTGGCTGAAGGTATAGTCCGGCCATCTGGACACCCCCTAATCCAGGACTCCCTTAGTAGCCCCTGAACCAGGCTTTAATGACGACGAGTCCGGCGCGCAGTTTTTCTTCGGCATTGCAAGGCGGGTTCCTCCTCCAAGTACTTGATAGAAGATTTTGAACACAAAGATAGTGCCCGGCTCTGCAAAATAAGTTTCCACATATTGCCATAAAGAGAATAATATTTTCACCAATCTAATCTGCTGACGTATTCCATAGTGTGACGCACCACGGCCAAGCCTTTATTCGAATCGTTTTATTATCCCACCTCAGCGCGTCATGCGAGGCGGTTTCCTTGGCATGTCTCGAAGCAGAGATCGTGTCCCCTTATTTTGGGATTCTCATCAATATGGGCGTGGGTAACCCAACCGTGCCATTGATTACGGCGCTTGGGGATAAGCGAGTTTTACCAGGCTGGTGGGGACACATAGTTGCGTCCACCCATATAAGAGGATAAGGATCCACCTTTTCACCTACGCCTTCTTCCTCCTTTGCCTATCCATTCTCGCGCACTCGAGCTCCAGCGCCCAAGTCCGCACTCCCCACCTCAACCTTCTCCAGCCATGTCCGGAGTGGGAGGCAAGTGGATGGTCTCCTCCGTTACGGAGGGACACATCAAAAGACTAAGGAAGGCCGGATACTTGTCTAACGACATTGGGAACCGGCTTCCTGAAGAGGGGCAGCTCATCCCCACCCCTAGGCCCCATGAGAGGGTGGTGTTCCTCCCCCATTTCCTCCGTGGACTGGGCTTCCCTCTCCACCCATTTGTCTGGGGGCTCATGTTCTACTATGGCCTGGATTTCCACGATCTGGCCTCGAACTTTGTCCTCAACATCTCGGTGTTTATCGTCGTGTGCGAGGCTTTCCTCCGCATCCGCCCCCATTTCAGCCTATGGCTCAAGACTTTCAATGTCAAGCCGAAGGTGGTGCGCGACAACCAGGCGGAGTGCGGAGGCGCCATGGTGGGCAAGATGCCCAGCGTCTTATGGCTCAAGGGCTCCTTTGTGGAGATCCTGAAGGGGTGGCAATCGGGGTGGTTTTACATCACCGAGCCGCATGACCCTGAATGGGTCGCAGCCCCCGATTTCCGATCCGGACCCCCTACACGGCTCACCTCCTGGAAGGAGACGGGCCTGTCGTGGGGTAAAAAAGGGGAGCTGATCGGACTCCAAACATGCGTCCAAACCCTGGTGGACAAGAAGCTCAAACTTGTCAACGTAGTCCAGGTTATGCTCATCCGGCGGATCCTCCCGTGTCAACAACGGGCTTTCAACCTATGGGAGTTCGACCCGGCGCGGCACCGAACTCAGAGCAGGCTCTTCGACATGATGTACGAAGATGCCTGGAAGGTGCTTTTCAAGGGCGCCGAGGCCCCCGCATCCGCTACCGAGGATCGCAGATTCAGTATGCAGCATCACGCTCATGCGGTAAGCTGTTTTTACCTTTTACAGGGTATCAGTTTTTCATAGTTTGACTCCATGCTGGGTCTAAGCTTCCTTACCTTTAACAGGATTGGCAGGAGATGTCCGGACAGATCAACTGTCCGGCTCCTTTGCCCGAAGGCCCAGCGGACGCTCGTTTGGCGAAGCTGCTGGTTCCGGCACCCCATGTGGTGCTAGAGAAGAAGGCCAAGAAGAAGGCCACGGGGACTCGAAAGAGTGCCCGGTGCCTGAAGGTGTCGGATCCCTCATCCGACGACTCCAAGACGCACTCCTCCCATGAAGACGAGGAGGAGGAAGAGACCCCTCCCCCCTCCAGCGGGGGAAGGGAAGAAAAGGAAGGCCGCCCCAAGTGGGGAGGCCGAAGGGTCCAAGAAGGGGAAAACCCTTCCTCCGGACTACTCCACCGACGCCGATGATGGCGGAGAGGAGTGGCCGCTCAGGGCCAAGCCCCTGGCTAAATCAAAAGTATCCGGATACCAGAGTAATTCATAGTATTCCTTTATTGCACAGCTTTCCCTTATGTCGAATATGTTTATGCAGCCCACCCAAAGACTGACTCGATGCGTCGTCAAGCGGTTCACTGGACTCGTCGGATGTGAATTCGCTTCCGACGGCTTCCTCCCCCCGCCCTACGGACGACACCTAAGTGTTGTCCCAACAGGTTCCAAGCCGGGAGGAGGTGGTCCTGGAGGCGCCGCAAGGTGACCTCCCGGACTCCAGGAGTGAAGGGGATAGAACCCCCCAGGCCTCCAAGTCCGGCTCTAGGCCAGACACCGCTCCGGAACCCTCAAAGGTTCCAGAGTCCGGCAGGCGACCTCCTTCGAAGAGGAGCAAGCCCACCGTGCCGGTGACCCCCGTCCAACCGGAGGTGCCGGACAATCTGTTGGAGGTGCTCGAAGGCGCCTCCATCAACGAGGAGCACCGCACCATTATGAGTGCGGTGGTCCAGAAGGTTCAGTCCGCCAAGAGCGGACTGACTGAAGCTTGTACTAGCCTTTTAACAGGCTTTGAGGTAAGTAAAGAATGTGTAAACACTATTACTGCATAGACAGTAGCCCCAGATGCTCTGTTTGGCGTTCAGGAAGAAAAGCCGAATAGAGGATCAAATAAAATTCGCAGGAGTCTAACAAAAAGGAGTCAATACGCGTATGCAGGCTTCTCTGCTGGCGTTCGCCGCACTGACTGCGGAAGTGGACACGCTAAAGCAGAACCTCGAGTAGTCCGAGCAAGAGCTCGGGCGTGCCCAGAAGCAGCTCGAGGACAAGGAAGGTAAGAAATACCTTGTTTAAATATATATATATAAAGTGCAATTGCAAAAAATGACAGGATCATCGTGGCTATTGTAGGGGCCACGTCTGAGGCAGCGACCCTTAAGCAAGCGCTGGTCGAGGCCGAGAAGAGGGCGGCCACGGAGCGCACTGAGTGGGAGAAGTATGAGGCCGAGGTTGGCAAGGTGCGGCAAGAGCTCCAGGCTCTCATGGAAAAACATGAGAGTTTGGTGCTTGACTCAAAGACGTGAGCGTCCGAGCTCGCGGTGGCTATTGAAAATGCCAAGTCTGCCAAGGCCGAATCCCAAAAGACCCTTCAGGAGTTGGATGAGGTGAAAAAGATAGTGGCGGGTAAGGCATTCTTTATGCAAAGCAAACACATAAACGTAAGTTACTTGTTACTTACCCGAATCCGGAGCTCTCCAGGAGCATTCACAGATCTTCCCCATAGCGTGTCCGATGCCGCTGCATTCTATCAAGCCGCGGAGGGCAACTCGACGGAGAAGGTGTTCTGGTCTCAGTATGCTGAGGCCAGACACCCCGTGCCCCTGAGCGACCAGCTGAAGCAACTGGTCGAGCTCCACATGGCGGCCGAACAGGCCATGAGGGGCCTCATAGTTCGGCTGTGGCCTGGAGAGGCTCTGCCTGGGAGCTATTTCGGGCTAGTGCGGCGGCTGGTGGGGGCCTGTCCAAGGCTCGAAGTCATCAAGCGCTCTGTCTGCATTGAAGGTGCCCGTAGGGCCTTGCCCGTGCTAAGGTGCACTGGGGCAAGCTGGATACTGAGAAGCTTGTGAAGGACGAGCCACCGCCGGGGAAGGAGCATCGCAAGCCCGAGAATTATTATAAGGATGTTCTGAAGGGTGCCTGCCTTATGGCGGATGAGAGTTCCAGGGATGTAATTTTTGAGTAAAACTCGCTCATTTTTCCTGTGCGCTGAAAACTTGTTCATATGCGCTAAGCAATGCTGTTGGAATTTAAAATATTACCTTCTGTGCGGCTGTTTATCAATTCTGAGAGACGGCGAGTCGTCGGCTTCTGTCCCCCGTGCCGCTAGTGCTGGGGTGTTCGGGGATGAACCTGAGCGCTCTTTTCCCATGTTTGGGTCCTTCGAGGGAGGCGCTCAGCACAACGAACAAGGAAATCGAACTATAATGCGTGAACACTCTCACTTAGCCATAGAATTCTATAATTTTAAATTTCGGCAAAGCCCCTGGTATTCGGAAGACCGAGTTCGGGGCGCTATCCACGCCTTGGCCGGACAGAGCCGACTCCTCGCTCTAAGCGGCATAAGTCTTTAAGGACTCAAAGAACCTCTTGAACAGCGACCAGCTCTCACTTCATCATGACAGTCAGTTTTAGCTTTCTCTACTGAGGTGCTCGACCCAGCTCAACTAGGGCACAATCACAGTAATTCTCCTAGTGCTACCTTAGCCGATATAGGGGAACGTAAGGCACCAAAACATAGGAGCCGGGCAAACCCAACTATTGACCCAAGACATGATTCGGAGCCGATGCATATAATGCTATAAGTTCGGGGTGCCGCACTTGTTAAAGTGTTCAGACTTCTCACACCATATTGAGGGGTACTAAATCCCCTGGCGTATTTTGGCCGTACCAAAGTGTACGGGTGCAACATGTTGTTAAGGAACATATATTTGTAAAAAAAGAGTAATGCAAAAATAGACAAAAGCTATGCATTGTTTATTAAAAAGGGCTGCGATCAAAGCAGAATGATACAAATAATGCGATAAGCAAAAGGTTGGACTATTTAACATGTCTGTTCCAGGGGCAGGCTGCAGAATGATAAGCGAAATAGGTATACTGCTCGTGATAGAGACCACCTGGGAGTTCCGTAATGCGGCATGGCTTGTCTGCTTCCCTGGTTCTTGTATCGTTTGTGCGGCAATTGAACTGCCGAATAGGCTTTCAGAAGAGTGGAGTCCTGAAAGTAAGAGAAAATTAAAAAAAATCGGTAGCTCCTCGTGCGGTTTAAGCCGTGTTTTAGGCGTGCCATGATGGTGCCCCTCCCCCTGCACCCATGGTATTTCTAAAGCGTAGTTATGTACGCGAAGTACTGGTGTCGCAATTTTGCGAGGGCTGGGGTTGGGGCCGCATTGCTATGCCTGCTCGGAACATGCCAGGGTGTCTTGTTGTAGGTTACTCTGGGTGTGCTTGACGGTGTCCGGACATTTAATGGCCGGACTGGAGAACTGCCTGGAGAGGCTGCTTTGTACTTCCGCGGCAAGGGCCGCCGTGTGCTCCTCCGTTCGGAGAGAGCGTTCGGTGTTTCCATTGACCGTAATTACTCCTCGAGGGCCTGGCATCTTGAGCTTAAGGTATGCGTAGTGCGGTACCGCATTGAACTTGGCAAATGTGGTTCGCCCGAGCAGTGCGTGATAGCCTCTGCGGAATGGGACTATGTCGAAGATTATCTCCTCGCTTCGGAAATTATTCGGAGATCCGAAGACCACTTCAAGTGTGACTGAGCCTGTACAGTTGGCCTCTACACCTGGTATTACGCCTTCAAAGGTCATTTTGGTGGGCTTAATCCTTGAGGGATCTCTGCCCATTTTATGCACTGTATCCTGGTAAAGCAGGTTCAGGCTGCTGCCACCGTCCATAAGGACTCTAATGAGATGAAATCCGTCAATAATTGGGTCTAGAACCAATGCGGCAAATCCGCCATGACGGGTGCTAGTGGGATGGTCCCTTCGATCAAAGGTGATCGGGCAGGAGGACCATGGGTTGAACTTTGGGGCGACTGGCTCTATCGCGTATACGTCCCTTAACGCGCGCTTCCGCTCCCTCTTGGGGATGTGGGTTGCGTATATCATGTTCACCGTCCGCACTTGTGGGGGAAAACCCTCCTGTCCACTGTTGTTCAGCAGCCGGGGCTCCTTGTCGTCATCGCTATGCGTCCCCTTGTCTGTATTTTCGGCATTTAACTTGCCTGCCTGCTTGAACACCCAACAATCCCTGTTGGTGTGATTGGCCGACTTTTCGGGGGTGCCAAGTATCTGGCACAAGCGGTCGAGTATTCGGTCCAAAATGGACGGGCCCCTAGGATTTCTTTTGAATGGATTTTTCCGCTGACCGGATTTATAGCCTCTGAATCCGGCATTAACTGTCGTATCCTCAGCATTGTCGCCGTTAGTGCGGGGCTTCTGCTTATTGCGACGCGACCTGCCACTACTATCCTTGGTATCCGAATTACCAGGGTTCTTGGTCATATTGTTGCTACGAGCAAGCAAGCTGTCTTCTCCCGCGCAAAAGCGGGTCATGAGTGTCGTGAGTGCTGCCATAGATTTCGGCTTTTCCTGTCCAAGATGCCGGGCAAGCCACTCGTCACGGATATTGTGCTTGAAGGCTACTAGGGCCTCAGCGTCCGGACAGTCGACTATTTGATTTTTCTTTGTTAGGAACCGTGTCCAGAATTGCCTGGCCGATTCCTCTGGCTGCTGAATTACGTGGCTTAGGTCATCGGCGTCTAGTGGTCGCACATAAGTGCCCTGGAAATTGTCGAGGAATGCGGCTTCCAGGTCCTCCCAACAACCGATTGATCCTGCTGGCAAGCTGTTAAGCCAATGCCGAGCTGGTCCTTTAAGCTTGAGTGGGAGGTATTTGATGGCGTGGAGATCATCGCCATGGGCCATGTGGATATGAAGGAGATAAGCCTCGATCCATACCGCAGGATCTGTTGTGCCATCATATAATTCGATGTTTACGGGTTTGAAACCCTCGGGGATTTGATGATCCATTACTTCGTCTATGAAGCATAGTGGGTGTGCGGCGCCTCTGTACTGGGCTATATCATGACGTAGCTCCAATGGGCTTTGTCTACTGTGTTCGGCCCTACCGGATTTGTGTCTGGCGTGACGGTTACCGTCTCGAGTCATGGGGCGCCCACGTGATCCGTAGATCGATCTTGTTTGCCTTGCCTTGTCCTCCAACATATCTCGTAGGTTTGGCGCATTTTCCCGTGCCTTGGTACGGGGTGCGGCTTGAGTGGAGGGCCGAGAGGCCTCTCTGTCGCGGCCACGAGGTGGCCGGTCGGTCGTATCAAGTGCTGGTGATGTAGGTTTAAGTGCTTCCTCCTCTTTGACTCCTTGGAGTAGGGTCCAAGTCTCCTGGATCACGTTTGGTGAGAAAATCACGTTCCCGAAGATTTTATTCCGTTTGGACTCCATTTGATATTCCGTTTCTTCGAAACACTGAAATAGGCAAAAAACAGCAATTCTGGGTTGGGCCTCCGGTTAATAGGTTAGTCCCAAAAATAATATAAAAGTGGAAAATAAAGCCCAATATAGTCCAAAACAGTAGATAATATAGCATGGAGCAATCAAAAATTATAGATATGTTGGAGACGTATCAATTCTATACCAAGCATCTTTTAGATTTTCACCCTCCCTTTGCTTAAAATTTAGAATTTCATTCTTGGGACAATGGAGAAGATAAGGGACTAGCCATAACGACAAGCAAACAGACTAACACACAAGCAAACAGAAAGCAAGCGAACAAAAAGAGGCAAATAGAGGGAGGATATATAGGGAGAGAGAGGGCGAATAAAACGGCAAGGGTGAAGTGGGGGGAGGAAAATGAGAGGCAAATGGCAAATAATGTAATGCGGGGGATAAGGGTATGTGATGGGTACTTGGTATGTTCACTTTTGCGTAGAACTCCCCGGCAACGGCGCCATAAATCCTTCTTGCTACCTCTTTTAGCATTGCGTTGGTTTTCCCCGAAGAGGAAGGGATGATGCAGCAAAGTAGCGTAAGTATTTGCCTCAGTTTTTGAGAACCAAGGTATCAATCCAGTAGGAGGCTACGCGCGAGTCCCTCGCACCTGCACAAAACAAATAAATCCTCGCAACCAACGCAAATAGGGGTTGTCAACCCCTATAGGGCCACTTACGAGAGTGAGATCTGATAGATATGATAAGATAATATTTTTGGTATTTTTATGATAAAGATCCAAAGTAAAATAAAGGCAAAGTAAATAGCAAAGTAAATAACTAAGTAGTAGGAGATTGATATGATAAAGATAGACCCGGGGGCCATAGGTTTCACTAGTGGCTTCTCTCAAGAGCATAAGTATTCTACTGTGGGTGAACAAATTACTGTTGACCAATTGACAGAATTGAGCATAGTTATGAGAATATCTAGGTATGATCATGTATATAGGCGTCACGTCCGAGACAAGTAGACCGACTCCTGCCTGCATCCACTACTATTACTCCACTCATCGACCGCTATCCAGCATGCATCTAGAGTATTAAGTTAAAAACAGAGTAACGCCTTAAGCAAGATGCCATGATGACTCATGCAATATGAAGAAAACCCCATCTTGTTATCCTCGATGACAACAATACAATACGTGCCTTGCTGCCCTTACTGTCACCGGGAAAGGACAACGCAAGATTGAACCCAAAGCTAAGAACTTCTCCCATTGCAAGAAAGATCAATCTAGTAGGCCAAACCAAACTGATAATTCGAAGATACTTGCAAAGATAACCAATCATACATAAAAGAATTCAGAGAAGATTCAAATATTATTCATAGATAAACTTGATCATAAACCCACAATTCATCGGTCTCAACAAACACACCACAAAAAGAAGATTACATCGAATAGATCTCCACAAGAGAGGGGGAGAACATTGTATTGAGATCCAAAAAGAGAGAAGAAGCCATCTAGCTACTAACTATGGACCCGTAGGTCTGAGGTAAACTACTCACACTTCATCGGAGGGGCTATGGTGTTGATGAAGAAGCCCTCCGTGATCGATGCCCCCTCCGGCGGAGCTCTGGAACAGGCTCCAAGATGGGATCTCGTGGATACAGAAAGTTACGACGGTGGAATTAGGGTTTTGGCTCTGTATCTGATCGTTTGGTGATAAGTGGGTATATATAGGAGGAAGAAGTACGTCGATGGAGCAACAGGGGGGCCACGAGGGTGGAGGGCATGCCTGGGGGGTAGGCGCGCCCCCTACCTCGTGGCCTCCTGTTACGTGTCTTGACGTAGGGTCCAAGTCTCCTGAGTTGTATTCGATGAGGAAATCATGTTCCCGAAGGTTTCATTCCGTTTGGACTCCGTTTGATATTCCTTTTCTTCGAAACCCTAAAACAGGCAAAAAATAGCAATTCTGGGATGGGCCTCCGGTTATTAGGTTAGTCCCAAAAATAATATAAATTGGATAATAAAGCCCAATAATGTCCAAAACAGTAAATAATATAGCATGGAGCAATCAAAAATTATAGATACGTTGGAGACGTGTCAGAGCAATCCACAGTCGAGTGAGCAAGACATACTTCTGATTGCCGAATTTACTCTGTAAAAGAAAAGGCTTACCAGCCGCTATTTTTCTAGCCTGCTTGATTTCTTCGCGCGCCGCTCGAGATTCGGCCCGCGCTTCCTCGGCCTCCTTAATGGCCTTAGTAAGGTCGGTCGCATGGGATTTATTCTTCTCCTCTAGGGACTCACACTTGTTGGCGATGTCCTTGAGCGCCTGCTCCACTTCAGTCACCATCTCCTCGTATTGGCAGCGGACGACCTGCTCGAACTTTAGGTTCTCAGCCGCTTTATCAGCGGTCGCTTTGTTCACCCTCGCCTACTCCTTGGCCTGGGCAAGCTCACCCCTAAGGGCCTCGATCATAGTGACACTGCCTGCAAACATACACATAGCAGCGCATGAGCTTTGAATCAAGATCTGCATATTAACACAGGCATGAACGAAATATTCTGAAACATAACTTGGGCTTCATCAAATTTCTTGTTAATACGGACGAGATCCTCATCGGCCAGCCCCAGCTTACGCTTGAGCTCGGATACTTCAGTGGCCTGGGCGGTTGCCGCTAATAGTGAAGCATGCGTCTCAACATATAAAAGTACATTATCTCCTGCGAATATTATCGATCCTATGTTCCCCCTTTTTCAAAAGACGACTAGAGCCTCAAGGGCTACTATCTATACATAGGCATCTTTTTCATATGAAAAGCGGTCAGGAATATTACATCGCATACCTTGAAGCCTGTTATCAAGATAGTGAAGGCCTCGTTCAGCCCGCTCTTGGCGGATTGAACCTTTTCAATCACCACACCCATCAGGGTGCGGTGCTCCTCCATGACAGAAGCACGTTGCAGTGACTCCATCAGTGTGCTCGGCTCCTCTGAATTACTGGAGGTTGCTGCGGAAGTTGGCACTCCTCCCTCCCTTGCGGGGGGTCGCCTACTCGATTCCGGAGCCACTTTGGTTTCCGGAATATAGTGTTCGGCTGGGGGCCGGGTCAAAGCCCCCGCTGTCAGTCCCCGTGGGGATTGTTCCCCCTGTGTTTTCGGCGGCTAAGGCGTTACCCTTTGGCGCCGCTTCGATGGACTCCCGTACCACCCCGTGGCCTGGAGAGGCCCTTCAGGACAACATTTTGGTGTCGTCCATGGTGATAGGCGGGGAGGCTCGCGAGGGCGACTCGCTCTCCATCATCTTCGGGTCCAAAGAATTCCCCTCTGATGATTGTTGGGGGAGATCGCGGGCCGGACTACACCATGTAACGTGTTAAATTACAATCATAAAGATTGGGCATATGAAAGGCACCCTCGTATACTTACGATGCTGCAAGGGGCTTCGGCCTGGGTCGCCACTCGGGGATGGTGTCAGCATCCAAATCTAAGCCATCCGGGAGGGATATCTTCCCCCTCTTGGGCGCCTCCGCTTCTGGATCTATAGGGGGCGCCCTTTTCTTCCTTCTCCCCTTAGGGGGAGAATTGTTCTCTGCCTCCTCCTCTTCATCTTCATCTTCCTCATGGGAGGAGTGAGTTTTGGTCTCTCCGGACACTGCGTCCGAAGTACCCTTTCGGCGGAGGCCACCCTAGGCCTCCTTCCTCTTTTTCTTGGCCTTTTTCTCTGGCGCCTTATAGGGCACCGTAACTAGCATCTTCATTAATAGAGGATTAGTTGGGTTTTCAGGGAGTGGAGCCGGACACCTGATCCGCTCCGCCTTCTTTGTCCAACCCTGTTATAAGACGAAAGTCTCAGTACACCCCTTTTTTATTAAGGATCCGAGTTGTGTTCAGACATACGGCACTTACCGGGGAAGCCGGATGATTGCAGTCAAGGCCGATGTCTTCGGACATATGTGGCCATGACTTTTGAGTCTTGAAGAGCAGCTTCCAGATTGCTTCGTGTGTCATGCCAACAAACCACTGTAGGGTCCGCAGCCCTTCTGGATTGAACTCCCACATGCGAAGAGACCGGCATTGGCAGGGAAGGGTTCGGCGGATGAGCATCACCTGGACCATGTCGGTGAGGTTGGTGCCCTTCTCTATGATACTTTTGATGCGCTTTTGCAGCCTCAACACCTCGTCGAATGATCCTCAGTCTAGACCCTTGTTGGTCCACGATGCGAGCCGCAGCGGGGGTCCGGATCTGAAAGTAGGAGCGGCCACCCACTTGGTGCCGCGAGGTTCGGTGATGTAGAGCCACTCCTGCTGCCACGTCTTGATGGTCTCCACGAAAGCCCCTCCGGGCCAGGTGACGTTGGGGAGTTTGCTCACCATGGCGCCACGGCAATCCGCGTGCTCTCTGTCGACCACCTTCGGCTTCACGTTGAAAGCCTTGAGCCACAAGCCGAAGTGTGGGGGATGCGGAGGAATGTTTCACACACGACAACGAATGCTGCGATGTGGAGGATGGAGTTTGAAAGTGCTAGTTATCGACTAGAGGGGGGGTGAATAGGGGATTTTTATGAAAGTCTTCAAAACGCGGGGGCTTTGAAGAAAAATAGGAGAAATGAACCTATTGATATGCAGCGGAAGGTAGACTACACTAGACAAGCCATAGTCAAGTAAGCAATGAAGTGAAAGCATGAAGACTATCAGCAGGTAGGTAGTATGGATCAAGATGGAAGATAGTATGAAGCCAATCAACAACAGTCTTCACACAATGAATTCATTCAGATCATGCAAGCAGACAATGACTTCACGAAGACAAACTGTAAGTAAAGAGAGAGGTAAGGATAGAACCAGTTGCTTGGTGAGGACAGGTATTTGTTGGACCAGTTCCAGTTGCCGTGACAATTGTACGTGTGGTTAGGGAGGCTGAGATTCAACTTAGAAGACCGCGTCTTCACCTTATTCCCCTTGAGCTAAGGACACATATTCCTCGCCCAATCACTCTGGTAAGTCTTCAAGGTAGACTTCCAAACCTTCACAGACTTCGTTCACCGGCGATCCATAATGACTCTTGGATGCTCAGAACGTGACGCCTAACCGGCTGGAGGATTCACAGTCCTCAAGTGCAATAAGTCTTCAGATCACGCATACAGAAAGACTTCAGTGATGCCTAACACTCTTTGGCTCTGGGTGTTTAGGGCTTTGTCCTCGCAAGGATTTCTCTCTCAAAGGCTTCGAGGTTGGTTGCTCTCAAAACGACAAAAGTCGTGCACTAACTCTGAGCAGCCACCAATTTATGGTGTAGGGGGTGGGATATTTATACCCACGAGGCAACCCGACCTGATTTGTCCAAAATGACCCTGGGTCACTAAGGAACTGACACGTGTCCAACGGTCAGATTTCAAACACATGCGGTGGCTTGACTTGGGCTACAAGTAAAGCTGACTCATCCAGCTCTGGATAAGATTTTCTCTCATTGTCTTCGCTCGAAGACATAGGATTTGGTTGAGCATCACTTCAGTCACTATGACTTTGTCCACTTGGACCCCACTTAACAGTACGGTGGTTCCTATGACTCAACAAAGAAGAAAAGGAAACTACGAAACAACTATGTCTTTGCAATCCATAGTCTTCATACGATGTGTTCTCATGTCATAGTCTTCAATGTGAAACTCTTCACAGACCACCATTGTCTTCAATGTCTTCACACATTTTTAGGGGTCATCTCTGGTAGGTAAACCGAATCAATGAGGGACTACTACTTGTGTTATCCTACAATTCTCACAAACACATTAGTCCCTCAACCAAGTTTTTCGTCAATACTCCAAGACCAACTAGGGATGGCACTAGATGCACTTAATAGAACATGAGACCTCGAAAAAAGGGGTGGAGGGGAAACCCTACTCAACGGAAAAAATGAGGGAGGAACACAACCCTCTCACCAGGCTGTGGAGTAGGGATAACTTGCTCTTTGGCAGGAAGCATGTGTCTGATTTCCGTTGTCAAGTACCTCGCCTCCCGGAGCTCCTTGATGTCCTTCTCCGTTATGGAGGAAGCCATCCATTTGCCCTGCGCGCCAGATCCGGATATGGCTGGAGTGTTTGGTGGGAACTGCTATCTCTTGAGCACTGCGTTGGTTTTCCCTTAAAGAGGAAAGGGTGATGCAGCAAGGTAGTATAAGTATTTCCCTTAGTTTTTGACAACCAAGGTATCAATCCAGTAGGAGACTACACGCAAGTCCCTCATACCTACACAAACAAATAAGAACCTCGCAACCAACGTGATAAAGGGGTTGCCAAGCCCTTCACGGTCACTTACGAGAGTGAGATCTGATAGAATAATAAGATAAATATTTTTGATATTTTTATGATATAGATTGAAAGTAAAGATTGCAAAGTAAAATAGATTGTAAACTTTTACGATAAAAGATAGACCCGAGGGCCATAGGTTTCACTAGTGGCTTCTCTCAAGATAGCATAAGTATTATGGTGGGTGAACAAATTACTGTCGAGCAATTGATAGAAAAGTACATAATTATGAGAATATCTAGGCATGATCATGTATATAGTCATCACCTCTGCGACAAGTAGACCGAAATGATTCTGCATCTACTACTATTACTCCACACATCGACCGCTATCCAGCATGCATCTAGAGTATTAAGTTCATAAGAACAGAGTAACGCATTAGGCAAGATGACATGATGTAGAGGGATAAACTCAAGCAATATGATATAAACCCCATCTTTTCATCCTCAATGGCAACAATACAATACATGCATTGCTGCCCCTGTTGTCACTGGGAAACGACACCGCAAGATTGAACCCAAACTAACCACTTCTCCCATTGCAAGAAAGATCAATTTAGTAGGCCAAACCAAACTGATAATTCGAAGAGACTTGCAAAGATAACCAATCATACATAAAAGATTTTAGAGAAGAATCAAATATTGTTCATAGATAAACTTGATCATAAACCCACAATTCATCGGATCTCGACAAACACACCGCAAAAGACATCAAATAGATCTCCAAGAAGATCGAGGAGAACTTTGTATTGAGATCCAAAGAGAGATAAGAAGCCATCTGGCTAATAACTATGGACCCGAAGGTCTATGGTAAACTACTTACACATCATCGGAGAGGCTATGGTGTTGATGTAGAGTACCTCCGTGATCGATTCCCCCTCCGGCGGAGCTCCGGAAAAGGCCCCAAGATGGGATCTCTTGGGAACAGAAGGTTGCGGCTGTGGAAATAGGGTTTCGTGGTGCTCCTGGATGTTTTCGGGGTATATGGACATATATATATATATATAGGAGGACGAAGTAGGTCGGTGGAGCAGCGAGGGGCCATGAGGGTGGGGGCGCGCCCAGGGGGGCAGGCGCGTCTCCCTGCCTTGTGGCCACCTCGTTTCTTTCTTTACGTGTACTCCAAGTCCCCTGGATCACGTTTGTTTCGAAAAATAACTCTCCCGAAGGTTTCGTTCCGTTTGGATTCCGTTTGATATTCCTTTTCTGCGGAACACTGAAATATGCAAAAAAACATCAATTTGCACTAGGCCTTGGGTTAGTAGGTTAGTCCCAAAAATAATATAAAAGTGTATAAATAAGCCCATTAACATCCAAAACAGATAATGTAATAGCATGGAACAATCAAAAATTATAGATACGTTGGAGACGTATCAAGCATCCCCAAGCTTAATTCCTGCTCGTCCTCGTGTAGGTAAATGATAAAAACAGAATTTTTGATGTGGAAAGCTATCTAGCATAATTATCAATGTAATTTTCTTTATTGTGGCATGAATATTCAGATCCAAGAGATTCAAGACAAAATTTTAATACTGACATAAAAATAATAATACTTCAAGCATACTAACTAAGCAATCATGTCTTCTCAAAATAACATGGCAAAAGAAAGTTCATCCCTACAAAATCATGTAGTTTGGTCATTCTCCATTTTCGTCACACAAGAATGCTCTCATCATGCACAACCCCGATGACAAGCCAAGCAATTGTTTCATACTTTAGTAATCTCAAACTTTTTTCAACTTTCACGCAATACATGAGCGTGAGCCATGGATATAGCACTATGGGTGGAATAGAATATAATGATGGGGGTTATGTGGAGAAGACAAAAAAAGGAGAAAGTCTCACATCTACGCGGCTAATCAATGGGCTAGGGAGATGCCCATCAATTGATGTCAATGCAAGGCGTAGGGATTGCCATGCAACGGATGCACTAGTGCTATAAATGTATGAAAGCTCAACAAAAGAAACTAAGTGGGTGTGCATTCAACTTACTTGCTCACGAAGACCTAGGGCATTTGAGGAAGCCCATTGTTGGAATATACAAGCCAAGTTCTATAATGAAAAATTCCCACTAGTATATGAAAGTGACAAAACAAGAGACTCTCTATCATAAAGAACATGGTGCTACTTTGAAGCACAAGTGTGGAAAAAGAGGATAGTAGCATTATCCCTTTTTATTTATCCTTTTTTGGCCTTTCTTTTTTTGCCTTTCTTTTTTTATTTGGGACAATGCTCTATTAATGATGATCATGACACTTCTATTTATTTACAACTCGATACTAGAACAAAATATGACTCTATGCGAATGCCTCCGGTGGTGTACCGGGAAGGGCAATGAATCAAGAGTGACATGTATGATAAATTATGCATGGTGGCTTTGCCACAAATACGATGTCAACTACATGATCATGCAAAGCAATATGACAATGATGAAGCGTGTCACAAATGAAACTGTGGAAAGTTGCATGGAAATATATCTCGGAATGGCTATGGAAATGCCATAATAGGTAGGTATGGTAGCTGTTTTGAGGAAGATATAAGGAGGTTTATGCGTGATAGAGTGTATCATATCATGGGGTTTGGATGCAACGGCGAAGTTTGCACCAACTCTCAAGGTGAGAAAGGGAAATGCACGGTACCGAAGAGGCTAGCAATGATGGAAAGGTGAGAGTGCGTATAATCCATGGACTCAACATTAGTCATAAAGAAATCACATATTTATTGCAAAAATCTACAAGTCATCAAAAGCCAAGCATTACGTGCATGATCCTAGGGGGATAGATTGGTAGGAAAAGGCCATCGCTCATCCCAGACCGCCACTCATAAGGAAGATAGTCAAAGAACACCTCATGTTTCAAATTTGTTACACAACGGTTACCACACGTGCATGCTACGGGACTTGCAATCTTCAACACAAGTATTTCTCAAATTCACAACTACTCAACTAGCACAACTCTAATATCACCATCTTTATATCTCAAAACAATTATCAAGTATCAAACTTCTCATAGTATTCAATGCACCTTTTATGAAAGTTTTTATTATACCCATCCTAGATGCCTATCATATTAGGACTAATTTTATAACCAAAGAAAATTACCATGCTGTTCTAAAAGACTCTCAAAATAATATAAGTGAAGCATGAGAGATCAATAATTTCTATAAAATAAAACGACCACCATGCTCCAAAAGATATAAGTGAAGCAGTAGAGCAAAATTATCTAGCTCAAAAGATATAAGTGAAGCACATAGAGTACTCTAATAAATTCCAATTCATGTGTGTCTATACCAAGAGGTGTGTACAGCAAGGATGATTGTGGTAAACTAAAAATCAAAGACTCAAATCATACAAGACGCTCCAAGCAAAACACATATCATGTGGTGAATAAAAATATAGCCTCAAGTAAAGTTACCGATGGAAGAAGACGAAAGAGCAGATGCCTTCCGGGGCATCCCCAAGCTTAGGCTTTTGGTTGTCCTTGAATTTTACCTTGGGGTGCCTTGGGAATCCCCAAGATTTGGCTCTTGCCACTCCTTATTCCATAATCCATCAAATCTTTACCCAAAACTTGAAAACTTCACAACACAAAACTTAACAGAAAATCTCATGAGCTCCGTTAGTATAAGAACAAAAATCACCACTTAAGGTACTGTAATGAGCTCATTCTTTATTTATATTGGTGTTAAACCTACTGTATTCCAACTTCTCTATGGTTCATACCCTCTGATACTAGCCATAGATGCATCAAAATAAGCAAACAACACACAAAAACAGAATCTGTCAAAAACATAACAGTCTGTAGTAATCTGTAGGTTTCGAATACTTCTATAACCCCAAAAATTCTAAAATAAATTGGTGGACGTGAGGAATTTTTCTATTAATCATATGCAAAAAATAATCAACCTAATCGCACTCTCTAGTAAAAATGTCAGCAAATCTTGTGAGCGCTAAAGTTTCTGTTTTTTACAACAAGATCTTAAAAACTTCCCCCAAGTCTTCCCAAAGGTTCTACTTGGCACAAACACTAACTAAAAGCATAAAACCACATCTAAACAGAGTATAGATGAATTATTTATTACTAAACAGGAACAAAAATCAATAAACAAAAATAAAATTGGGTTGCCTCCCAACAAGCGCTATCATTTAACGCCCCTAGCTAGGCATTGATAATTTCAATGATGCTCACATGAAGACAAGAATTGAAGCACAAGGAGAGCATCATGAAACATGTGACAAACACATCTAAGTCTAACATACTTCCTATGCATAGGCATCTTATAGGCAAACAAATTATCGTGGCAAGTAAAAACTAGCATATGCAAGGAAGCGGAAAGAAACAATAGCAATCTCAACCTAACGAGATGTAATTTAGTAACATGAAAATTTCTACAATCATATTTTCCTCTTTCATAATAATTACATGTGGGATCATAAGCAAATTCAAAAAAATAGCTATCACATAAAATATTTTCAACACGATCCACATGCATGCAAAGTTGACACTCTACCAAAATAGTGGGATTAATATTAATTAAAGTCATGACCTCTCCAAACCCACTTTTATTGAAAATTGCATAAGATTGAACATTCTCCAAATACGTGGGATCTAAATTTGACACTCTTCCAAATCCACTTTCAATATTGAAAACATTATTATCAATCTTATATTCATCATGGGGCTTAAATAAATTTTCAAGATCATAAGAAGAATCACCCCAATCATGATCATTGCAACAAACAGTAGTCATAGCAAAACTAGCATCCCCAATCTTGAGGTTTTGCATATCATTAACACAATTGACATTAAGAGAATTTATGATAACATCGTCGCAATCATGCTTTTCATCGAAGGAACTATCAAGTTTGGGTGCAATAGCAATGATCTCATGTTTAACATAAGGAACTATAGCAAATTCATCTTCATAAATATTGGCATCATGGCCACAAGAATAGCAAGCATCATGTTTATCAAGGGATATTTAAATCAAATCATTGGAATCAAAATTATCTATAGATTCATGCATATCATTATTTTCTTCCGAAGCAATGGTCATTCTTTTAATAAATTATTTGACACTAACATTATGAGCATAGTTTTCATAGCAATATTTAAGTATGTCAAAATTTTCAGATTCGTAGAGAGTAATATCATACTTTCCAATCAAAGAAGCAACTTCATAAGCACCCTTAAAAGCAACAAATTCTTCAATTTGTTCGATATCGTAGTAACTATAAACACCCTTTGAATAAGAAGATAAGCTTTCATTATCATTAAACTCACATAGGTAGGGGAGGTGTTTTTTAGGGTTCTTAGAGCAACAAGTAAAATCACAAATTTCACAAAGATTCCAAGCATAACACAACAATCTGTTTATTTGATCCCATAAGAGTATCCCTTTTTCAGACAAACGGTGACACACAAAATGAGCATGCTCATCTAAAGATTTCCCATTAACTAGGCTAGTTGGGGTTTCAGCACGAGCGCATAAGGATCGAAGTCCAAGTAGAACACTTTAAGTGGATCCATATCAACAGATTTTTAGCAAGCAAAGATGCAAGCAAATAGAAGGTGCATGGAAACACAAACAAAGATACATACGGGAAGAAGGCGAATAAAAGGCAAAGGTGAAGTGGGGGAGAGGAAAACGAGAGGCAAATGGCAAATAATGTAATGCGAGGGATAAGGGTTTGTGATGGGTACTTGGTATGTCTTGACTTGTGCGTAGATCTCACCGGCAACGGCGCCAGAAATGGCTTGTTAACGGGAGATCAAATCTTGACTTGACTTGGTGCAACCTCCCCGGCAACGGCGCCAGAAATCCTTCTTGCTACCTCTTGAGCACTGTGTTGGTTTTCCCTTGAAGAGGAAAGGGTGATGCAGCAAAGTAGCATAAGTATTTCCCTCAGTTTTTGACAACCAAGGTATCAATCCAGTAGGAGACTACACGCAAGTCCCTCGTACCTACACAAACAAGTAAGAACCTCGCAACCAACGCGATAAAGGGGTTGTCAAGCCCTTCACGGTCACTTACGAGAGTGAGATCTAATAGAATAATAAGATAAATATTTTTGATATTTTTATGATATCGATTGAAAGTAAAGATTGCAAAGTAAAATAGATTGTAAACTTTTATGATTAAAGATAGACCCGAGGGCCATAGGTTTCACTAGTGGCTTCTCTCAAGATAGCATAAGTATTACGGTGGGTGAACAAATTACTCTCGAGCAATTGATAGAAAAGTGCATAATTATGAGAATATCTAGGCATGATCATGTATATAGGCATCACATCTGCGACAAGTAGACCGAAACGATTCTGCATCTACTACTATTACTCCACACATCGACCGCTATCCAGCATGCATCTAGAGTATTAAGTTCATAAGAACAGAGTAACACATTAGGCAAGATGACATGATGTATAGGATAAACTCAAGCAATATGATATAAACCCCATCTTTTTATCCTCGATGGCAGCAATACAATACGTGCCTTACTGTCCCTGCTGTCATTGGGAAAGGACACCGCAATATTGAACCCAAACCTAAACACTTCTCACATTGCAAGAAAGATCAATCTAGTAGGCCAAACCATACTGATAATTCGAAGAGACTTGCAAAGATAACCAATCATACATAAAAGATTTCAGAGAAGAATCAAATATTGTTCATAGATAAACTTGATCATAAACCCACAATTCATCGGATCTCGACAAACACACCACAAAAAGATTTACATCGAATAGATCTCCAAGAAGATCAAGGAGAACTTTGTATTGAAGAGAGAGAGAAGAAGCCATCTAGTTAATAACTATGGACCCGAAGGTCTGTGGTAAACTACTCACATATCATCGGAGAGGCTATGGTGTTGATGTAGAAGCCCTCCGTGATCGATTCCCCCTCCGGCGGAGCTTCGGAAAAGGCCCCAAGATGGGATCTCTTGGGTACAGAAGGCTGTGGCGGTGGAAATATGGTTTCGTGGTGCTCCTGGATGTTTTCGGGGTATATGGATATATATAGGAGGAAGAAGTGGCTTGGTGGAGCTGCGAGGAGCACACGAGGGTGGGGGCGCGCCCAGGGGGCAGGCGCGCCTCACTGCCTCGTGGCCACCTCATTTCTTTCTTGACGTCTACTCCAAGTCCCCTCGATCACGTTTGTTCCAAAAATAACTCTCCCGAAGGTTTCATTCCATTTGAATTCCGTTTGATATTCCTTTTCTGTGAAACACTGAAATAGGCAAAAAAAACAGGAATTTGCACTAGGCCTTGGGTTAGTAGGTTAGTCCTCAAAATAATATAAAAGTGTATAAATAAGCCCATTAACATCCAAAACAGATAATATAACAGCATGGAACAATCAAAATTTATAGATACATTGGAGACGTATCAGGAACGGAAAAGATTGAATATTCGGCGCTGAAGCTCGAGGGCGGATGGGCTGAGGAAGAAGGTGTGGGGTAGAAATATGGATCCTTATCCTCTTATAAAGGCAGTGAATATCAAGCCCCCCCCCCCCTCCACGGGCCTTAAAACTCGCCTATTCCCAAGGGGTCGTGCGAACGGTGTGGTTGGATTACCCAAACCCGTATTGATGAGAATCCCACAATGAGGGGACACGATCTCGAGGCGCAGAGCAGGAGGCCACAAAACAGTTCGAAATAATGATAAGGCCAGAACATAATGTCTCGCCGAAAAAGCTGTCGGTGGGCATTATTTGTTTTGTTTAAGTATTTCACCCTTGTGGTTTAGGGTTGTAACTGATTATACAGAGCCGGATATAGTTCTTTTATTCAGCTACTTTGGAGTATTCGGAGGAGGAACCCGCCTTGCAATGTCGAAAACAATCTGTATACCTGACACATCATCATTGAAGCCTGGTTTAGGGGCTACTGAGTGAGTCCTGGATTAGGGGGTCCCCGGGCGTCCAGGCTATGTGACATGGGCCAGACTAGTGGGCCGTGAAGATACAAGATAGAAGGCCTTCCCCTGTGTCTGGATAGGACTCTCCTTTGCATGGATGGCAAGCTTGGCGTTCGGATATGAAGATTTCCATTCTTTGTAAACCGACTCTGTACAACCCTAGGCCCCTCCGGTGTCTATATAAACCGGAGGGTTTAGTCTATAGAAGCAATCATAATCATATAGGCTAGACATATCGGGTTTAGCCATTACGATCTCGAGGTAGATCAACTCTTGTATCCCCTATACTCATCAAAGTCAATCAAGCAAGAAGTAGGGTATTACCTCCATTAAGAGGGCCCGAATCTGGGTAAACATCGTGTCCCTTGTCTCTTGTTACCTTCAATCCTCAGACGCACAGTTCGGGACCCCCTACCCGAGATCAGCCGGTTTTGACACCGACACCCCCCACCCCCGCCTCACCACACTTCCTTTACCTTTTGTCCCGCCCCATTCTCATCTCTCTTCTGTGCATCCTGGGCGGGCGGGGGGGAGGGGGGTCCTGTTCACGCGATGGCGATCGTGCAGCTGCTCGCCGATTGCTCGGGCCGCGTCCCGACCCTCGATCGCCGGCTACCCCAGTCCCGCTTCTGACCTCGACCGCCGACTACCCGGGCACCTCCGCCGTGCCGCTGCTTTTCAGGTGCTGCAAGGATGGCACCTCGCTCGAAGTCTTCTTCCTGGACTGGGGCTGCCCGGAGGTCAACATTCGCCCCTCAGGGCCGCTCATGAAGGAGGTAGCAGTCCCTCTCAGTTTCTCTTCAGTGACCTTCACCCCGATTTGACCAACCAAACATCATTTTGCATTCAGTCTCAATGTCAAGTCTGTTTCGAATACCTAAACATCCAAACAAAAATATCGGCATTCAATCTCAATACCAATATCCTGTGATATTGATATTCAAACCAATGCAATGCCAAGGCTTCGAATGCGAACATCCAAACAGAGAGTTACGGTTTTTGCATCTAAAAATGCAAAGTTTCAACAAGTTTCAGGGATATAATTTTAAGAATTTTTTCTGTTGGTCGTAGGCACATAATAATTGATTTTTATCGGTCGCCCGTACTAAGTTTGAACAGAATATTTTAGAAGTCATCAAAACATATTCAAAATGGATCTTATTTCAAAGCACTAGTCATGAGAAACACGAATATGAAATCAGAACTTAATTTAATTTTTTCAGTTTAAAGATATAGAACTTTAAAAATCGAAAGCCAAAATAAAAAAACTGGCACCATAAACCTGGGTGCCCCCGCACTTGCATGAAATCCTTGTCGCGGTACTGTATGCTAGCTAGCTAGCGAATCGATGGATCGGCTGAAAACCTGTGCATTAAATTAGCTTAAGCTAGTGTCGGACTCCATGCATGTATATTTAACCACTGTTCACCACTGTTGATAACCTGTGCAGTAAATTAGCTTAAGCTAGTGTCGGACTCCATGCATGCATGTATATTTAACCATGATTTTTGCGTCTATGCTCACCACTGTTCACTGGAGTGAGAAAAGAATGCATCGTACCACACCATACAACAACAACGGTGTATATTTAACCGAGAGCTAACTTGGGCTCATTTTCTATTTAGTTTTTTCATATTGTCATATCTCAGTTTGAATGCCACATCTGCTATTTTGGTTGCTTTTAAATTCATTTCTTGGAACAATAACTTCTTTTGTTATGCTCATTATCTGCAAAACTTAGTGATTGAGAGCTAACTTGGCATAATAGCCTAACTCCACATTGGTCCATTGGCACCATATATATCATGTATGCTATAACAATTATACATGTTAAATTTGATGCAGAAATATGATCATATGCACTGGGAACATGGTCTTATTTGTAGAAATAACTTTCATAGATATTTATTTATTTCAAAAAGATTCTCTTTCTGTAAGAAAGGATTTCTCTGTGTGGATTTGTAGAGATCTTCGGTTGACCATGCACTATGCTGAATTTGATGCTCAGCTATATTTGTAAAATATCTCTTTTCAATGTGAACTGTAAGGCTTCTCAGACTACACTGATGTAGGGTGAACAATCAACATGGCACACTTTATTCGTTGGTATTGAAACTGAGCTAAGTATCCTCATAATCGCGTCTTGTGAGAGCTATTAACTAGCACTCATGCTCTTTTTAGTTACGAGAAGAAGTGGCATAAATATATCTGATTTTGATCTTATTTTCAACGTAATGAATAAACTGGTTCTTAGCTACGATGAGCCTAATAGTCACCATGTGCTATCTAATGAGGCTGATTATGACAGGAGAGATTATTTATCGCTTCAAAATTAAGGTAGTTTTTAAGCGACTAAAACTTCCTCGATGCACCCAATGACTTGGCTTAGGCTTCCTTCTGAAAATGTATCAAAATTTTAGAAGGTGCTGGTTATGTTTTTTTTTTTGAAATGGAGGCAAAAGCTTTGCCTCATCCATTAAATAAGAGAGAATAGAGTTAGTTACAAACAACCCGAGTACACGGCATGCGGATTACTCGCGCAATAACAAAGACCCTAGTTTTTTAGCACCGGCGATGATCCAAAGGTTAGCCTCAGTGGCGATGGAGGAAAGCAGCACTGTCAGAGGGGCACACTTATGCCTGAAAACTCGCGCGTTTCGCTCATTCCAAATTGTCCATGAAACAAGCATAGTGAGGGATGCCTTGGCTTGTCTGTGCGGATAGCCGTCATCGCAAGTACTTGCCCACCAAGATTGGACCGAGTCGAATAGGGGCCAAGTGGAAATGACGAAATCGGGGACATGGTACTTGTCAATGACCAAGGACCAAAGCCTTCTAGAGAAGCGGCATTTGAAGAATAGGTGACTTCCACTCTCTTGTTCCCTCTTGCAAAGGGGGCAAAGATCACAGTTTGGCCACCCACGCTTTGCCAATCTATCCGCGGTCCAAATCCTGTCTTGGAGAGCCAACCAAGCAAAAAACTTGAATTTTGGGGGAGCCCAAACTTTCCAAACCATCTTGTCCATGGGGGAGAGAACCAATCCTAAAAATTGTGCCTTATATGCGGAGGCCGCCGAGTAATGCCCCGAGACTGAGTGCTTCCAAAGGATGTCATCCTCGGAGAGTTCGTCAAGATGGACCTCATGAAGGAGCATCCAAAGTGTGAAGAATTGTGTGACATGCTCGGCGGAGATAGAGGTGGATGGATTGATCTTGAGGATCCATGCGTTGTGCTTGAGGGCCTCCCGCACCTTCCAATTCTTACGCATGGAAGCTTCATGGATGAGCGGGGCAATATCTTTAGGCTTGCGCCCAAGGAGCCAAGGGGATTCCCAAAAGGGGGTCTTCGCGCCATTACCAACGGAGATGGTGGTGGAAGCATAGAAAAAGTTAAGGTCCTCCTCGTCACAAGGGTTTCCCAATCTGACCCACATCTTGGTAGGCTCCTTCCATTCGTACCAAGGCCACCGCAGCCGGAGGGTGCGTGTAGACTTGTTGGTGTTGAGGACCCCAAGTCCCCCATATTCGAGTGGCCGGCAAACAGTCTCCCAGTTTACTTTGCATTTTGCCCCTGTCGTTTTGTCAGTTCCAGACCATAGGAAGGCTCTCTCAAGTTTGTTGACGGTGTGTAGGATGGAGGGCGGTATGACCAACAGAGTAGCGGGGTAGACAAGTTGGGAGGTGATCACAGACTTGACAAGAGTCGTACGCCCGATGGTGGTGATATTATGACCCTCGTATGTTGTTAGCTTGCTCGCCACCTTGTCCACGAGGAATTGCAGGTCCACCAACTTCAGTTGCCATACGGAGAGGGGGAGTCCTAGGTACCGCAGAGGGAAAGAAGCTCTTGCTGCCAGCAGACTTTGGGTCAAACAGCCCAGATCAAGGTGGTTGCAATGGATGGGCACCATCGAGCTCTTGAGGAAGTTGGTGCAGAGGCCCGTGACCTCACCAAAGCCTCTCAAGATGCATGCAAGATTTTCCACATCTCTTTTGATCGGGGCCAAGAAAACCACCGCGTCGTCCGCATAAAGAGAGGTCCTCAGCATTGCGCCCCTTCCCCTGAGCTTGTGTAGGAGCCCCTTCCTCGTGGCCACATCTAGGATTCTTTGGAGCGGATCAATGGCGATGACGAATAGGAGTGGGGAGATGGGGTCACCCTGCCGGAGGCCTTGGCCATGCTTAATTGGACCACCGGCAATACCATTGAGGATGATCCTCGAAGATGAAGAGCAAAGGAGGGCAGCGATCCAATCCCTGAATTTGGGAGGGAACCCTCACCGTTGGAGAAGATCAAGCAAATACACCCACTTGACGGTGTCGAAGGCCTTGCAAATATCAAGCTTGAAAAGAAGGGAGGGGGTCTTGCTCTTGTGCAGGCGCCGAGCGCGATTGCGAACATACAAGAAATTGTCATGGATGCTTCTTGTTTTAAGGAAGGCGCTTTGGGCGTTGGAGACGAGGCTTGTCATGTGGGGGCCCAGCCGAGTGGAGAGCACCTTCGCAATAATTTTCGCGACCGCGTGGATGAGGCTAATGGGCCTATAGTCGACGATCCCCTCCGCCCCTTCCTTTTTAGGCAAGAGCACCACATTCGCGGAGTTGAGCCACTCTAGATTCGTGGTGTGAAGGGAGTCAAAATGGTTAATGACCCGCATGAGGTCCGGCTTAACGATATCCCAACACTTCTTGAAAAAGAGGCCCGTGAAGCCATCTGGACCCGGAGCCTTGTCAGTGGGCAGGTCATTGATTGCTTCGAGGACCTCACTCTCGACTATCGGGGAGTCAAAGTTGTGCAAATCAAGAGGTTCCAGGTTTAGCTCGTCCCAATTGAAATCTTTGCGGCTCAGGGGGCTCCTCTTTAGGACATTGGAGAAGTGGTCTTGAATTAGTTTCTCTTTGGCAGCGTGCTCGGTGACCCAACCATGATCGTTCTTGATCCTGTGAATATGGTTTTTTCTCCTCCTAGTGGTGACTCGGCGGTGGAAGAATTTTGTATTGGCGTCCCCTTCTTTAAGATTTGAAATTCTTGCACATTGTTTCTTGCGCGATCTTTCTAGCACAGCCAAGGCGATGACCCTTCTCTTAAGCCTGGCCCGAAGGTTAAGCTTCTCAGTGGAGAGGAGCCTGTCCTCCTGGGCGATGTCGAGGCGAAGGATCACCAAAAGAGCGGCATGGTGGTGAATTTTTGCCTTTGAGAAAAATCTCCTACTCCATTCTGCGAGGCGGAGAGCCGTCTTCTTGAGCTTGTAGTATAGGATTTGATATGGCTCACTCGTTATGTAAGTTCGGATGGTGTTGATGCATATTATCAAAGCAATGTGCATATCACCTCCATATCTTTTTATGTTCTCCTACCGTACTTGCTTCTTATATGCGACCCATTTGACTGTTGTACAGGCTTGTCATCTACAGAAATGTAAGCTACGAAGTTCAAGTACCTAGCAATTTATCTACAGAAGATGTACGCAAGGAGGTTCGAGGAAGTGCAGCATGCTGAAACTAACTTGTGATGACACTCGCTATAAAGGTACTAAATGTAACTTTTTTGCCAGGTTTGTTGGACGCCACCGAGCGCACTACTTGGATGTGTAGACCTACAAGAAAAATGCACATGAGCTGATGTGTACGATTTCCTGTCATATCAATGGAGTAATGTGCTTTCGTTTGCTTTTTTTTTTATTCAAAGTGAACATGTCCAGATATAGAAATGGTTTTGGCTTGTTGAAAATAGTTAGCATATGCTCAACTAACTACTTGGTTCCATGCTTATGTTTTAGTATTCCTTACTGAAGTTCTTGTTATGATCTCTGAAGAAGTCAGACGACTCTATTTTGACGTGGTGTGCACACTCTGCTATGTGTAAATCAAAATATATCTATATCTATACCAATATAAAATGACCCAAAGGGATAGATCCAAACCATCACAACCATCAAATCATGTTATCTAGCGGTTCAAATCGCTTCAATGTTGAGCACCAAACACGTTTAACGCTCTAATTATCCACCACTATCATTGGTTAGAGCAACTCCAATGGGGCGACCCATTTCGTCCGCCCGCGTCCGTTTGGGTCGGCGCGGACAAAAGTGGCGGCCCAACGCGCCGACCCAAACGGATGCGCGTCCGTTTTTCGTCCGCGGGCGACCCATTCCCGGTCCAATTTTGAGCCGGATTTGCGTCGGCGCGGACAAGAGACGGACGCGCGCGCGCGCCTACTCCTCTCCCCGAGCCCGCCGGTCGGTGGCAGCCACCACCATTTCCCCGCATTTTTCCAAAAACACTCCCGCCCGCCCGCCCGCGCTCCCGCCCCCCAACCAGCCATGGAGGACACCATCGACCTCGACCTCGACGCCGCCGGCGGCCTCGCCTCCCTCGCCTCGTTCGGCGCCGTCGCCCCCTCCGGGAAAGGCAAGCCTCGTGCCCCGCGCAAGACCGCCGCCGCGACCAAGCCGAAGAAGGCGCTGACGCCCGAACAGCGGGCAAGGGAGTCGGCCAAGAGGAAGGGCCGGAGGCACGCCGTGGACGCGAGGGATGAAGCCGCCGCGCAGGCCGCCGCCGTCGCCGCCGCGCAGCAGGAGTTCACCAACGCCCGCGTCGCGGCGGCAACGAGGGAGGTGCTCTAAATGCTAGGGGTAAACCCTAGCCAGCACAGCCTCGTTCAAGCCGCCGTCGCCACGGCTAGCACCGGCTCGTCGGCGTTTCCTCGGATGGTGCTGCTCGACTCACCCTGCGCGTCGGCTTGCAACCCGGTCCCCGGCTTCCACGTCTACCCGCAGGCCTCCTGCCTCTCCGGGGAGTGCTCACCCGACGTGAGCGTGGTCGCGCCTTCCACGCCCGCGCCCGCGCCCATCGACCTCAACGCCACCCCGGTGGTCGGTGGCTCGTCGTCCGGCAGCACGAGGAAACGCACGCGACAGACGCCGGCCGGCGGGCTCCCGGACGCCCATAACCTGTTCGAGGAAATGCCGTCCGCCGTCAACGAGGACTACATGCAAAACCACATCTTCGGGGGTGGTACGTCGGGCGCTGGCTACGATCCCGACGAGACACAAAGCCAGGACGGCCGCAGGGCGTCCACGCCGGCCGCAGGCTATGATCCCGATCAGGCTGCCTTCATGCGTGATCAGGTCGGCATCGACCTGGACGGCTACCCCCTCGACCACGAGTTCCCGGACGACTATGGGCTAGAGGAAGAGGACGAGTGCGACATCGAAGTGGAGCCTTTGTTCGAGGACGAGCTCATCAACCAAGCCGCCGGTCCTAAGCCGAAGCGCAAGAGCAAGCGCACGAAGGCATACACAGCTACCAAGGACAAGCTTCTTTGCGAGTGTTGGCGAGACATTGGACAAGACCCAAAGACAGGCGCCGAGCAAAAGCATTCAACCTTTTGGACTCGTGTGCACCGAGAGTTTCATGAGTGCAAGAAGTTTCCACCTTACCAATTTGTGAGCACGCGCGGCTGGGTCTCCATTTCCAAGCGATGGAGGGTGATCCAACAAGAGTGCAACAAGTTTTGCGCCACCCTTGAGAGCGTCAAGGCCCGCCCCGTGAGCGCCATCGGCATGCAAGAAATGGTATGATAGCAAGCAAGCCGCCCTCTTTTGTGTCATCAAGATCATCCTTTTGTTGGGGAATGTAGTAATTTCAAAAAAATTCCTACGCACACACAGGATCATGGTGATGCATAGCAACAAGAGGGGAGAGTGTTGTCCACGTACCCTCGTAGACCGAAAGCGGAAGCGTTAGCACAACACGGTTGATGTAGTCGTATGTCTTCACGATCCGACCGATCAAGCACCGAACGTATGGCACCTCCGAGTTCAGCACACGTTCAGCTCGATGACGTCCCTCGAACTCCGATCCAGCCGAGCTTTAAGGGAGAGTTCCGTCAGCACGACGGCGTGGTGACGATGATGATGTTCTACCTAAAGGAAATATGCCCTAGAGGCAATAATAAACTTATTATTTATTTCCTTATATCATGATAAATGTTTATTATTCATGCTAGAACTGTATTAACCGGAAACATAATACTTGTGTGAATACATAGACAAACAGAGTGTCACTAGTATGCCTCTACTTGACTAGCTCGTTGATCAAAGATGGTTATGTTTCCTAGCCATAGACATGAGTTGTCATTTGATTAACGGGATCACATAATTAGGAGAATGATCTGATTGACTTGACCCATTCCGTTAGTTTAGCACTCGATCGTTTAGTATGTTGCTATTGCTTTCTTCATGACTTATACATGTTCCTATGACTATGAGATTATGCAACTCCCGTTTACCAGAGGAACACTTTGTGTGCTACCAAACGTCACAACGTAACTGGGTGATTATAAAAGTGCTCTACAGGTGTCTCCAAAGGTACTTGTTGGGTTGGCGTATTTTGAGATTAGCATTTGTCACTCCGATTGTCGGAGAGGCATCTCTGGGCCCACTCGGTAATGCACATCACTTAAGCCTTGCAAGCATTTCAACTAATCAGTTAGTTGTGGGATGATGTATTACGGAACGAGTAAAGTCACTTGCCGGTAACGAGATTGAACTAGGTATTGAGATATCGACGATCGAATCTCGGGCAAGTAACATACCGATGACAAAGGGAACAACGTATGTTCTTATGCGGTCTGATCGATAAAGATCTTAGTAGAATATGTGGGAGCCAATATGAGCATCCAGGACCCGCTATTGGTTATTGACCGGAGACGTGTCTCGGTCATGTCTACATAGTTCTCAAACCCGTAGGGTCCGAACGCTTAAAGTTTCGATGACGGTTATATTATGAGTTTATGAGTTTTGATGTACTGAAGGTTGTTCGGAGTCCCGGATGTGATCACGGACATGCCGAGGAGTCTCGAAATGGCCGAGACATGAAGATTGATATATTGGAAGCCTATATTTGGATATCGGAAATGTTCCGGGTGAAATCGGGATTTTACCGGAGTACCGAGGGGTTACCGGAACCCCCCGGGGGCTTAATGGGACATAGTGGGCCATAGTGGAGAAGAGGAGAGGCGGCTAGGGCAGGGCCATGCGCCCCTCCCCCTCTACTCCGAATAGGACAAGGAGAGGGGGCGCCCCCCCCCTTTCCTTCCTCTCTCTCCCTCCTCTTTCCCCCCTTCTCCTAATCCAACAAGGAAGGGAGGGAGTCCTACTCCCGGTGGGAGTAGGACTCCTCCTGGCGCGCCTCCTCCTGGTCGGCCACACCTCCCCCCCTTGCTCCTTTATATACGGGGGCAGGAGGCACCCCAAAGACACAACAATTGATTTGATCTTTTAGCCGTGTGCGGTGCCCCCCTCCACCGTAGTCCACCTCGATAATACTATAGCGGTGCTTAGGCAAAGCCCTACGTCGGTAGAACATCATCATCGTCACCACGCCGTCGTGCTGACGAAACTCTCCCTCAACACTCGGCTGGATCGGAGTTCGACAGACGTCATCGGGCTGAACGTGTGCTGAACTCGGAGGTTCCGTGCGTTCGGTACTTGATCGGTCGGATCGTGAAGACGTACGACTACATCAACCACGTTGTGCTAACGCTTCCGCTTTCGGTCTACGAGGGTACATAGACAACACTCTCCCCTCTCGTTGCTATGCAACACCATGATCTTACGTGTGTGTAGGAAAATTTTGAAATTACTACGTTCCTCAACAGTGGCATCCGAGCCAGGTTTTATGCGTAGATGTCATATGCACGAGTAGAACATAAGTGATTTGTGGGCGATATAAGTCATACTGCTTACCAGCATGTCATACTTTGGTTCGGCGGTATTGTTGGAGGGCCCGGACCGACATTACGCGTACGCTTACGCGAGACTGGTTCTACCGACGTGCTTTGCACACAGGTGGCTGGCGGGTGTCAGTTTCTCCAACTTTAGTTGAACCGAGTGTGGCTATGCCTGGTCCTTGTGAAGGTTAAAACAACACCAACTTGAAAAACTATCGTTGTGGTTTTGATGCGTAGGTAAGAATGGTTCTTGCTCAGCCCGTAGTAGCCACGTAAAACTTGCAACAACAAAGTAGAGGACGTCTAACTTGTTTTTGCAGGGCATGTTGTGATGTGATATGGTCAAAGCATGATGCTAAATTTTATTGTATGAGATGATCATGTTTTGTAACCGAGTTATCAGAAACTGGCAGGAGCCATATGGAAATCGCTTTATTGTATGCAATACAATCGCCCTGTAATGCTTTACTTTATCACTAAGCAGTAGCGATAGTCATAGAAGCATAAGATTGGCGAGATGACAACGATGCTACGATGGAGATCAAGGTGTCAAGTCGGTGACTATGGTGATCATGACGGTGCTTCGGAGATGGAGATCACAAGCACAAGATGATGATGGCCATATCATATCACTTATATTGATTGCATGTGATGTTTATCTTTTATGCATCTTATCTTGCTTTGATTGACGGTAGCATTATAAGATGATCTCTCACTAAATTTCAAGATAAAAAGTGTTCTCCCTGAGTATGCACCATTGCCAAAGTTCGTCGTGCCCAGACACCACGTGATGATCGGGTGTGATAAGCTCTACGTCCATCTACAATGGGTGCAAGCCAGTTTTGCACACGCAGAATACTCAGGTTAAACTTGACGAGCCTAGCATATGCAGATATGGCCTTGGAACACTGAGACCGAAAGGTCGAGCGTGAATCATATAGTAGATATGATCAACATAGTGATGTTCACCACTGAAAGCTACTCCATTTCACGTGATAATCGGTTATGGTTTAGTTGATATGGATCACGTGATCACTTAGAGGATTAGAGGGATGTCTATCTAAGTGGGAGTTCTTAAGTAATATGATTAATTGAACTTAAATTTATCATTAACTTAGTACCAGATAATATCTTGCTTGTCTATGTTGATTGTAGATAGATGGCCCGTGTTGTTGTTCCATTGAATTTTAATGCGTTCCTTGAGAAAGTAAAGTTGAAAGATGATGGTAGCAATTACACGGACTGGGTCCGTAACTTGAGGATTATCCTCATTGCTACACAGAAGAATTACGTCCTGGAAGCACCGCTAGGTGCCAAACCTGCTGCAGGAGCAACACCAGATGTTATGAACGTCTGGCAGAGCAAAGCTGATGGCTACTCGATAGTTCAGTGTGGCATGCTTTATGGGTTAGAACCGGGACTTCAACAACGTTTTGAACGTCATGGAGGATATGAGATATTCCAGGAGTTGAAGTTAATATTTCAAGCAAATGCCCGGACTGAGAGATATGAAGTCTCCAATAAGTTCTACAGTTGCAAGATGGAGGAGAATAGTTCTGTCAGTGAGCATATACTCAAAATGTCTGGGTATAATAATCACTTGATTTAACTGGGAGTTAATCTTCCGGATGATAGCGTCATTGAAAGAATTCTTCAATCACTGCCACCAAGCTACAAGAGCTTCGTGATGAACTATAACATGTAAGGGATGGATAAGACGATTCCCGAGCTCTTCACAATACTAAAAGCGGCGGAGGTAGAAATCAAGAAGGAGCATCAAGTGTTGATGGTTAATAAGACCACCAGTTTCAAGAAAAGGGCAAAGGGAAGAAGAAGGGAACTTCAAGAAGAACAGCAAGCAAGTTGCTGCTCAAGAGAAGAAACCCAAGTCTGGACCTAAGCCTGAGACTGGGTGCTTCTACTGCAAGTAGACTGGTCACTGGAAGCGGAACTGCCCCAAGTATTTGGCGGATAAGAAGGATGGCAAGGTGAACAAAGGTATATGTGTATACATGTTATTGATGTGTACCTTACCAGAGCTCGCAGTAGCACCTAGGTATTTGATACTGGTTCTGTTGCTAATATTTGCAACTCAAAATAGGGACTACGGATTAAGCGAACACTGGCCAAGGACGACGTGACGATGCGCGTGGGAAACGGTTCCAAAGTCGATGTGATCGCCGTCGGCACGCTACCTCTACATCTGCCTTCAGGATTAGTATTAGACCTAAATAATTGTTATTTGGTGCCAGCGTTGAGCATGAACATTATATTAGGATCTTGTTTGATGCGAGACGGTTATTCATTTAAATCAGAGAATAATGGTTGTTCTATTTATATGAGTAATATCTTTTATGGTCATGCACCCTTGAAGAGTGGTCTATTTTTTGATGAATCTCGATAGTAGTGATACACATATTCATAATGTTGATGCGAAAAGATGCAGAGTTGATAATGATAGTGCAACTTATTTGTAGCACTGCCGTTTGGGTTATATTGGTGTAAAGCACATGAAGAAACTCCATACTGATGGACTTTTGGAATCACTTGATTATGAATCACTTGGTACTTGTGAACCATGCCTCATGGGCAAGATGACTAAAACGCCGTTCTCCGGAACTATGGAGCGAGCAACTGATTTATTGGAGATCATACATACTGATGTATGTGGACCAATGGATATTGAGGCTCGTGGCAGGTATCGTTATTTTCTCACCTTCACAGATGATTTAAGCAGATATGGGTATATCTACTTAATGAAACATAAGTCTGAAAAAATTGAAAAGTTCAAAGAATTTCAGAGTGAAGTTGAAAATCATCGTAACAAGAAAATAAAGTTTCTATAATCTGATCGTGGAGGAGAATATTTGAGTTACGAGTTTGGTCTACATTTGAAACAATGCGGAATAGTTTCACAACTCACACCACCTGGAACACCACAGCATAATGGTATGTCCGAACATCGTAATCGTACTTTACTAGATATGGTGCGATCTATGATGTATCTTAATGATTTACCGCTATCATTTTGGGGTTATGCTTTAGAGACGGCCGCATTCACATTAAATAGTGCACCATCGAAATCCGTTGAGACGACGCCTTATGAACTGTGGTTTGGCAAGAAACCAAAGTTGTCATTTCTTAAAGTTTGGGGCTACGATGCTTATGTGAAAAAGCTTCAACCTGATAAGCTCGAACCCAAATCAGAGAAATGTGTCTTCATAGGGTACCCAAAGGAAACTGTTGGGTACACCTTCTATCACAGATCTGAAGGCAAGACATTCTTTGCTAAGAATGTATCCATTCTAGAGAAGGAGTTTCTCTCGAAAGAAGTGAGTGGGAGGAAAGTAGAACTTGATGAGGTAACCGTACCTGCTCCCTTATTGGAAAGATGTTCATCACAGAAACAGGTTCCTGTGACGTCTATACCAATTAATGAGGAAGTTAATGATGATGATCATGGAACTTCAGATCAACTTGTTACTGAACCTCGTAGGTCAACCAGAGTAAGATCCACACCAGAGTAGTACGGTAATCCTATTTTGGAAGTTATGTTACTAGACCATGACGAACCTACGAACTATGAAGAAGCGATGGTGAGCCCAGATTCCGCAAAATGGCTTGAGGCCATGAAATCTGACATGGGATCCATGTATGAGAACAAAGTGTGGACTTTGGTTGACTTGCCCGATGATCAGCAAGCCATTGAGAATAAATGGATCTTCAAGAAGAAGACTGACGCTGACGGTAATGTTATTGTCTATAAAGCTCGACTTGTTGCAAAAGGTTTTCGACAAGTTCAAGGGATTGACTACGATGAGACCTTCTCACCCGTAGCGATGCTTAAGTCTGTCCGAATCATGTTAGCAATTGCCGCATTTTATGATTATGAAATTTGGCAAATGGATGTAAAAACTTCATTCCTGAATGGATTTCTGGAAGAAGAGTTGTATATGATGCAACCGGAAGGTTTTGCGATCCAAAGGGAGCTAACAAAGTGTGCAAGCTCCAACGATCCATTTATGGACTGGTGCAAGCCTCTCGGAGTTGGAATAAACGCTTTGATAGTGTGATCAAAGCATTTGGTTTTGTACAGACTTTCGGAGAAGCCTGTATTTACAAGAAAGTGAGTGGGAGCTCTGTAGCATTTTGATATTATATGTGGATGACATATTGCTTATTGGAAATGATATAGAATTTCTGGATAGCATAAAGGGATACTTGAATAAGAGTTTTTCAATGAAAGACCTCGGTGAAGCTGCTTATATATTGGGCATCAAGATCTGTAGGGATAGATCAAGATGCTTAATTGGACTTTCACAAAGCACATACCTTGACAAAGTTTTGAAGAAGTTCAAAATGGATCAAGCAAAGAAAGGGTTCTTGCCTGTGTTACAAGGTGTGAAGTTGAGTACGACTCAATGCCCGACCACTACAGAAGATAGAGAGAAGATGAAAGATGTTCCCTATGCTTCAGCCATAGGCTCTATCATGTATGCAATGCTGTGTACCAGACCTGATGTGTGCCTTGCTATTAGTCTAGCAGGGAGGTACCAAAGTAATCCAGGAGTGGATCACTGGATAGCGGTCAAGAACATCCTGAAATACCTGAAAAGGACTAAGGATATGTTTCTTGTTTATGGAGGTGACAAAGAGCTCATTGTAAATGGTTACGTTGATGCAAGCTTTGACACTGATCCAGACGATTCTAAATCGCAAACTGGATACGTGTTTACTTTGAATGATGGAGCTGTCAGTTGGTGCAGTTATAAACAAAGCGTCGTGGCGGGATCTACGTGTGAAGCGGAGTACATAGCTGCTTCGGAAGCAGCAAATGAATGAGTCTGGATGAAGGAGTTCATATCCGATCTAGGTGTCATACCTAGTGCATCGGGTCCAATGAAAATCTTTTGTGACAATACTGGACCAATTGCCTTGGCAAAGGAATCCATATTTCACAAGAGAACCAAGCACATCAAGAGACGCTTCAATTCCATCCGGGATCTAGTCCAGGTGGGAGACATAGAAATTTGCAAGATACATACGGATCTGAATGTTGCAGACCCGTTGAATAAGCCTCTTCCACGAGCAAAACATGATCAGCACCAAGACTCCATGGGTGTTAGAATCATTACTATGTAATCTAGATTATTGACTCTAGTGCAAGTGGGAGACTGAAGGAAATATGCCCTAGAGGCAATAATAAAGTTATTATTTATTTCCTTATATCATGATAAATGTTTATTATTCATGCTAGAATTGTATTAATCGGAAACATAATACTTGTGTGAATACATAGACAAACAGAGTGTCACTAGTATGCCTCTACTTGACTAGCTCATTGATCAAAGATGGTTATGTTTCCTAGCCATAGACATGGGTTGTCATTTGATTAACGGGATCACATCATTAGGAGAATGATGTGATTGACTTGACCCTTTCCGTTAGCTTAGCACTCGATCGTTTAGTATGTTGCTATTGCTTTCTTCATGACTTATACATGTTCCTATGACTATGAATTATGCAACTCCCGTTTACCGGAGGAACACTTTGTGTGCTACCAAACATCACAACGTAACTGGGTGATTATAAAGGTGCCCTACAGGTGTCTCCAAAGGTACTTGTTGGGTTGGCGTATTTCGAGATTAGGATTTGTCACTCCGATTGTCGGAGAGGTATCTCTGGGGCCACTAGGTAATGCACATCACTTAAGCCTTGCAAGCATTGCAACTAATTAGTTAGTTGCGGGTTGATGTATTACGGAACGAGTAAAGAGACTTGCCGGTAACGAGATTGAACTAGGTATTGAGATACCGACGATCGAATCTCGGGCAAGTAACATATCGATGACAAAGGGAACAACGTATGTTGTTATGCGGTCTGACCGATAAAGATCTTCGTAGAATATGTGGGAGCCAATATGAGCATCCAGGTTCCACTATTGGTTATTGACCGAAGACATGTCTCGGTCATGTCTACATAGTTCTCGAACCCGTAGGGTCCGCACGCTTAAAGTTTCGATGAAGGTTATATTATGAGTTTATGAGTTTTGATGTACCGAATGTTGTTCGGAGTCACGGATGTGATCACGGACATGATGAGGAGTCTCGAAATGGTCGAGACATGAAGATTGATATATTGGAATCCTATATTTGTATATCGGAAATGTTCCGGGTGAAATCGGGATTTTGCCGGAGTACCGAGGGGTTACCGGAACCCCCCGGGAGCTTAATGGGCCATAGTGGGCCTTAGTGGAGAAGAGAAGAGGCAGCTAGGGCAGGGCCGCGCGCACCTCCCCCTCTAGTCTGAATAGGACAAGGAGTGGGGGGCGGCGCCCCCCTTTCCTTCCTCTCTCTCCCTCCTCTTTCCCCCCTTCTCCTAATCCAACAAGGAAGGGAGGGAGTCCTACTCCTGGTGGGAGTAGGACTCCTACTGGCGCGCCTCCTCCTGGCTGGCCGCACCTCCCCCCTTGCTCCTTTATATATGGGGGCAGGGGAGCACCCCAAAGACACAACAATTGATTTTATCTTTTAGCCGTGTGCGGTGCCCCCCTCCACCATTGTCCACCTCGATAATACTATAGCGGTGCTTAGGCGAAGCCCTGCGTCGGTAGAACATCATCATCATCACCATGCCGTCGTGCTAACGAAACTCTCCCTCAACACTCGGCTGGATCGGAGTTCGAGGGACGTCATCGGGCTGAACGTGTGCTGAACTCGGAGGTGCCATGCGTTCGGTACTTGATCGGTCGGATCGTGAAGACGTACGACTACATCAACCACGTTGTGCTAACGCTTCTGCTTTCGGTCTACGAGGGTACTAATACGTCTCCAACATATCTATAATTTTTTATTGCTCCATGCTATATTATCTACTGTTTTGGACAATATTGGGCTTCATTATCCACTTTTATATTATTTTTGGGACTAACCTATTAACCGGAGGCCCGGCCTAGAATTGTTGTTTTTTGCCTATTTCAGAGTTTCGAAGAAACGAAATATCAAACGGAGTCCAAATGGAATGAAACCTTCGGGAACGTGATTTTCTCACCGAATATGATCCAGGAGACTTGGACCCTACGTCAAGAAAGAAAGGAGGTGGGCACGAGGTAGGGGGGCGCGCCCACCCCCCTAGGGTGCGCCCTCCACCCTCGTGGGCCCCACCTTGCTCCACCGACGTACTTCTTCCTCCTATATATACCTACGTACCCCCAAACGATCAGATACGGAGCCAAAAACCTAATTCCACTGCTGCAACCTTCTGTACCCACGAGATCCCATCTTGGGGCCTGTTCCGGAGCTCCACCGGAGGGGGCATCCACCACGGGCGGCTTCTACATCATCATAGCCCCTCCGATGAAGTGTGAGTAGTTTACTTCATACCTTTGGGTCCATAGTTAGTAGCTAGATGGCTTCTTCTCTCTTTTTGGATCTCAATACAATGTTCTCCCCCTCTCTAGTGGAGATCTATTTGATGTAATCTTCTTTTTGCGGTGGGTTTGTTGAGACCGATGAATTGTGGGTTTATGATCAAGATTATCTATGAACAACACTACAAAATAAATACACTTCCGTGATGATACGTGTTTGTCATAGTAGGTCGCGTTTTTTGTCATGCATGTACATCCATGACAAATTTATGACAGAATCAAGATAGTCATACCTGTGCTGTCGTAGAAGTGTTCCATGACATTACCAAAACTATCATCATGGAAGTGTCCACTTCCATGACGATAAATAGCGCGCCACAGAAGTGCTTTCGTCATGGGTGACCGACACGTGGCATCCACCGTAACGGAACGCCGTTAAGCTATCGGGTTGGGTTTTGGATCCGATAACCCGTTAACAGCCCCGACCAATGGGAAATTTCCACGTGTAAAATTCTTATTAGCCAGACGAAACACGTGTCAGCTCGTCACTGGGTCAGATAGGCGCCTATGATACGTCGACACGTGGCACGGCCCAACAGAGGCCTGTTCCTGTGAAAAGGCCGACCCGTTTGACTTGGTCAAAAGGTGGTGGGCCGGCCCATGTAAAGCCTGTTAACGACATGTTTGCATATAGCCCATTTACAGCCCGCTAACCCAAGGCCCGTTACGCCCTATCTGAATTAGGCCCAGTAGCGTCATCTGGGCCACCCAATATGATTCTAGCCCATTTTCACTTCTGGCCCATGTATGGCCCATGACGTCTTCCAGCCCATATGAGGCCCTATGTAACTCTTGGCCTATTAACGGCCCGTGGTGAAACTGGCCCATAATGAACAGTGTATCACTTTACACCCATTAACGGCCCGTGGTGAAACTGGCCCGTAATGAATAGTGTATCACTTTATACCCATTAACGGCCCGTTATTCCGTTCGGCCGTTTCCAGCCCATGTTATCTTTCGGCCTTCTCAGAGCCCATTTATTCTTGGGCTCATTTCCAGCATTCGTTTACTTACGGCCCGTTACTATCATTTTCTGCTTGTGGGCCAAATTCAGCCCGTGGTTACAGTCGGCCCGTTTGTGGTCCGTTAATACGTTGGGCCGTTTTCATAGCGTCATCAAATACGGCCTATTAACGATGGCCCGTTATGGTCGGCCCATGAACGGATGATTCCAACTCTAGCCCGTTTACGGCCATAATGCGGCCTGTTATTGGCCCATATTTGGCCAATCGATCATACGGCCCGTATAAGGCCCATTGATGATACGGCCCGTAGAAGGCCCATTGTTTCTATGGCCCGTAGAAGGCCCATTGTTTCTACGGCCCGTAGAAGGCCCACTGTTTCTACGGCCCGTAGGAGGCCTAGTGTCACTAAAGTAAATATTAGCCCATGGTTATTGTGGCCTAGTTTTAAAAATTAGGTTATTGCAGCCACTAGCAAATCACGGAAAAAGAACTGCAATGACTAGAAGCAAACAAATAAACAAGACAACAAGGAAATAAATAAGCAAGCCACTTACGCTAGGCTATCACGGCTATCACACATATTACATCCACTGGGCATCAAAGTTCGCCACTAGTGCAAATAAACGCGCCGACAAAAGAATATACAAAATTGAGAGCACTTCAGAAGGCACTAGGCCTGGCCAGGTCGGGCCCCCCCAAACAGCTGAAGAAGCTGAGTAGACCTCAATTGTGTCAACGATAGATGCATCAACACTATATTTAAGGCATGATGGTGCACACAGCAGTCCTCTGACATCTTCATTGCATCTTTGACTTCAAGTCGGAGCTGAGCTGAAGCAAGCCTTTCTGATTTAAGTTGAGACTGAAGAAGTCGAACTGATTGAGGCAGCGACTACACAGAGGTTGTCTCACACCTGCTGGTGAGTAGCTTCAACTCACTGTCTTCATCAAGACAGGACCTTGGGGTCATCTCGCTGTGCTCAAGCTGGTTTGGCTCACTATCTTCCCTAAAGTTCTGCCTGGCGTAAGAGATACGAGTCTGAAAGAGAAACAAGGAGACACGTAACAGGTTTCACAATTATATAAGCAAATAAATGTATTTGTTCTGCATAAGGAACATGTTTTTACAACTACAATTTGAAACTGGTAGTTGTTGCAAACATCCAATCAGATGTAAACAGCAAAGCAAACATCAGTGGAGGAAATGATGCCTATCCTAATCTATACTAGAATAAAGTTCGAAGGCTTGAGAAGGATGAACTAACATTAAATATTAACACGGGCTGGACAAAGCCCTTCTCCATGTTGATGGAAGGATAATTCAATAAATTCCCCAAAGAAAATTCTTTATAAGTGTTGCCATTATTCTACATTTTGCAAAGAGTAAATATAGATCAAATAATATTGGATGAAACAGAGGATAATGAAGCTCAGGTGCAGACTGATGATACATAATCAAATAGCAATTAATTAAGTACAGCGTTACAAGGCAAAAGGGAGAGAGGTACTGACAAGAGCAATGCAGAGGCCATTATTATTTTGAGATCATATGATCCTTTGAGCAAGGAGATTCATCTGAAATTAGTTTTCATACAAGAGACAAGGTAAGGCACAAGCAGAAATTTAGGAGTTCAAATTTTGAATTTATATCATAGACAGTACCTGACGCTGGGCTCCCAGTAGTTCTAATAGGGGTTTGGCCACTGGAGTAGGGGTAAAGTGTGGTACAGTTGGGCCTGTGTTTTCTGTGGCTGCTGATCTATCTGATTTAACAGGTATCACTACCTTTTCCAAATACCTAGTTTGTACTCCTTGAGGATCTACACTCACCCTCTTCCTTTTGGACATTTATTACAAAAGAACAACATTTGACTGGAAAAACATAGTGTGAGGACACATGGAATAGGTACAGAAAATGGATAGGTATGGCATATACTCTTATATGATGCTTAAACTAAGCATATGGTGTAACAAAGTAGAAGTAATGCAAGAGGTCAGAAGAAAAATATGTGCGACCAATACAACTTTGCAAAGTTAGAGCAAGCACCTTGATGGATGAATAATATAGGCCATCGTCCACCATGCCAAGTTTGTTAGCCAGTGGATCATTCTGCAATATTCCTCTCGTGCGCCCATTCTCATATTCATTTCAATAATGTTCAATATCTGACATGCATGAAAACATAAAAACAAGTGAGATTTTATTTGTAATGTAGAAGTGATTCTAATCCAATACTGCCTCCATGTAAACCCCTTTGTGCTATCTCTGCAATTCTTTTAAAACATGCCATGCATGTTGTATTTTGTTGTGTGCATTAATATAATGTTGCCTACTACTCAAAATATGAGAGCTCCAGAAGTGATGACACTTCGCAGATGATAGCTTCAATATATAGTAAAGAAGAACAAGTCGACCTGACCTGACAGATTCAAAATATACTAAGGGAGAACAACTCGACTTAACAAGTCGACCGCAAGGGAAGAGTATCATCTTAAAGAAGAGCAGAAGAGCAAGCAGATTGAAGATATTACAAGTCTTTTAATACAATGTCGGTTGGCCACCCATGATGAACCAGAGCGCATAGAGAAATACTATTCTTTTCGGTCTCTCCATATGTGGCTCACATGCATTTCGAAACTAAAGTAGGAACATTTAGCTAACCAATTAAACATCTCTCAGTTTTACTAATATCAGCAATAATATCAGATATGAATTTGTACAACTAAGCTTGTTTAGCTCGATGGGTGGAGCAGTGCTATTACGACACGAACCACGTAGGCTGATTGTGGTCATCATAAAATGGGGAAAACATAAGCATGATGAGTACAGTGTTGACCGTGGCAGTGGGATGGCAGATCTGAAGCTGCAGACCGTGCAAAGGGTAGTTAGCAACCGATGTTTGCTTTCAAATAACAACTAAGATTTGGTATGGACAAGAAAGTATGGTCAACAAGTGACAAAGAAATGCAATTATGTTGTCTCTCTATATGTCGTGACATGCATTCGGAAACTCAAGTGGGACCTTTAGCTAACCAATTAAATGTGCCGATTAACTAATATCAGTATCATACCACAATCATATTTGAACAACTAAGCTTTCGAATTCTGAGTGTTGTGTTGTTTAGCTTGAAGGGTGGAGTAATGCTAGTACGACAGAAAGCACCTACGCAGATCATAGTAGAGTAGATAAAAGGGGAAAACCCTAAGCATCAAGAGAAAAATCAGGAAAGTGGAACTAGCTGGACCAGTGGGTGGCGCACATGCTTTTCAAAACGAATATAGGAACATTAGGTGACCAATTAAATATTCTCTGTTTTAGTGATATGAGCATCATATCTGATTCGTATTTCAACACGTAAGCTTTGGGTTGAGGTCTTGAGGAGCAGTGCTAGCACGACACGAAGCACCTACGATGATGGTAGTGAATATAAAGGGGGAAAACCATAAGCTTTACGAGTATAGTGCCCGTGCCATGGCGGATCTGATGGTGCAAACCGGACAAAGCTACTTCGCAACCAATGTTTGCTTTCAACTAGCCACTACGATTTGGTACGGACAAGAAAAGTACAGTAAACAAATTACGATCTATTTTCCGGGTGAGATCAATAACTTAAGCACATATGGAAGAGTACCACCTCTCTTGCGATGCTATGTAGGCCTATGCTAATACGTTGAGGGTGCTGCGGGTGCGATGGCTGTCGGCGGCGGGGAAGAAGACTTTAGACAGTAGATGGCCGGGTCGAGGGATATATCCTGTTGCCGTGGACGAGGCGGTCGTAGGAGTGGCAATGGCAAGGTGGACGACGGCGCCAATGAAGCGAGAGGAGGTGATGAAACGATCCTGGTCCAGCGCCGTGGATGAGAGACGTCCATCTCTTGTAGTGGACGACGGGGTAGGGGTAGCGGCTCCGGCAAGGTGGAGGATGGGGTGGCGGACGGAGGAGGCTGGCCGCAGTGCGGAGGTTGTCGTGCCGCCGACGGTGTATGAATGGGGAAATGGAGGGGAGGGGGGATCTCAAACTTTGGGACGCGCTTCTCTGAAATGGGAGAAATTTACGAACTTATCCCCCGTTTAAAATTTCAGACATCGCGTCGGTTGGGGATAGGACGGTAATCTCGCATCTCCCAAATATTTGCTGGTAACTATTTCGGGCGAGGAGAGGGTGTTTTGCCGCCCACGGTTGGTGCCCACGATGTATCAACGGGGCTGACAGGTAGGGTAGTTATGTCATGTCTGATGGAAGTTACACATCTGCCCCTATTTAAAATATTAGCCAACATCGATTTCGGGCAAGGAGAGGGTGTTTTACCGCCCACAGTTGGCGCCCACGGTGTATGAACGGGGCTGACAGGTAGGGCGGTTGTGTCACGTCTGATGGAAGTTACACATCTGCCCCTGTTTAAAATATAAGCCTACATCGATTTCGGACGAGGAGAGTTTGTTTTGCCGCCCACCGTGTATGAATGGGGAAATGGAGGAAGAGAGACATGTCTTTCAGACGAGCTTGAATCAAATGTGCTTTCCGCCCATGTTTGGCGCCCACCGTGTCTGAATGGGCTCAGAGGCCGTCGTGTCACGTCTGATTGAAGTTACTAGTCTACCCCTATCGACAACATTGTAAATCTTGTCGATAAGGATGTCAAGTGTCAGGGGTAGACAGTAATTTCCATCTCGCAAACACTTGCTTCGGGTAGCCCACAAATTATAGTGGGTGTTTAGCTGCTTTGTTCAAAACTTGGGAGAATTAGCATTCACGTTTGCCCTGGGACCTGGCAAGCTAAATTCAAATCCAATTTGTATTCGATTACGAATATCCACAGATAATTATACATTTTGTTATTTATTTCTTCAAAACCACAACAAAGATTTATTCCACATTTATATATGATTATGATTTAGAAATGCCGTGATCTTCAAATTCAGTAGGTTGGATACACTCTGAGTCAAACAGTTATTTCATCCAATACAATATGCTCACATGAAAAACAGTTCACCTTATGTCAATCATATAAGTACTGAGGATTACCTCGCCTAAAAAATTCGGATCATTACAACACATGGACAACATAGGGGGTCTTGCAACATAATCCATTCAGAGACATAACACAACATGCAAGTACAATAATCTAATGAAAATTTCAACTGGTATCTAAAGAAGAACCGGGATTATCTTGGGCTTCAGATAGTAGAAACAGCAGGACCTCCTCCGTCTTCAAATGCAACATTCTTACTTCCTCCAATTCTTGGGTTGCTTGCATAATGTGTGCCGCTAATTCTGTAATTTCCAGCCTCAAGATAAAGATTACCTCATTCATGGCAGCCACACCATCTCTTTTGCCTCTAGTAGAGCCTCAAGCACTATAATATCTGTGCTCAGACTGCTCTCCGGTGGTGTTGCCTCTGAACTGCTACCATCTGGTAACATGGATGGCGCACTGCTTCCACAAATAGATTCTGGGGTTGTACATTGTGTCCTAGTGTGAACGGCATCCTGAAAGGTTTCCGCTGGACATCAGTAAGAGATAGTTATCATATGATCCAGGCAGTAAGCTTACATGGTAAACGACGGACGAATTATTGCCGAGCATGGCAAACTATATTTAAATGGTTCGAAGCAGCATCAGCCGAAAAGAAATTAAAATGGTAAGATGAAACTAGGGATGTAAGTGGCAAATAAACGAAATCCGCCAGTCCCATCTAGTTAGTTTTTGCTACCTCCCGAGTTCATTTTCCTCAAAAAAACAAAAACTCTTTTGAACTATCATACCACTAGTGGACTTTAATCGGGATTAAACTGGACCTAGTTGACATCCCTAGTTGAAAGGGAGTGTACAACCGCTATTTAAGTTGCCAAGGCATCTAAGCAATTGAAATAATCTGAGAAAGCACTTAACAGTGTGGCCTCATATAAACTACGAAGACAGTCTTGTGATGAAGTTGAGAGGAAAAGTTAAGGACTCAAATGAAATAGGCATGCATTTCTTTATGATAGTACATCAGGCACTGTTGACATATTGGCCAACTAAGGTATAGCTTAACAACAAATAAGCATTCGAATCAAGCAATATAGCAAAGCAGACAACTGAACTATTTGTAATTCGGTAGGATTACACGTTGAGGGCACAAGCCAAGAAAGCAGCCCACTCGCTTTACATTTCACATGTACTAAAACACACTGGCTTACCATATGTTGCTGTGAAGCCTAGCTGCTATTGCAATGTTCTTTGAAGATATCGTCAGCATCCCATGGTTGCAAATCTAGTTGTTGTAGTTTATTCTGCACCATATATTTAGGTAAAATTAGTTTTAATCGCATGCACTGGTCCGAATTGATCATCAACGGTTCATCTAAACTAATGAAAGAAGGGTGTGTGCATACACGGCAATACTCCCTCCGATTCTTTTTACTTTGCGTATAACTTTTTCTCAGTTTTCTCGTATTAGTCTGCGCGTTGCCGATTCCTAGCGCTGGTTTCCTTTTGTGCCCCGCCCCATCCGCCTCTGCCCTAATTAATTGGAAAATTAGTCCAGAAAAATTAAACCAGTGCCCTCCTTGGTATGCGGGTCAAGAGTTATGCGCAGGGTAAATAGAATCGGAGGGAGTATATCTGCTTCCCTCTAGTTTTATGCTTGTTCGAGGTGCCAGCCCCAAAAGAACAAATATTTTGCTTGATGGGGTTGGCAGCTCCATAATTAATAGAAGCATCAAATTAGTCATACAACTTGGTAAGATCAAGAACACACAAACAAGTAATGAACAGAGGCTCGGAGCAGTGATGTAATAGCTAGCATCAGAAAATGTAGGGTAAAACGAACAAAAAGCAGCGGAACCACATGCTAGTTTGCTGATGTGTAATTAAGCATAGAGAACATTAAGCAGTCTGATGGAACCAACAGGTGGCATCAGAACAAAACTAAAGCATATTAACTATATGTGCACTGGTATTTAATTTAGCACATGTAACATGTTCACTGCCAGAAGTATGGCCCTACAGGTGCAAGCAGAATAACGCGTCTCATGAAAAACTCAATGATGCCCTGAAGAAATTCAAAGGTGCGGTGCTTATGCTAGGAAAGTGAACGTAGGCGCCGGCCGTTGGATAATAGTACCTGATTCTCAGCGGCGTATGGGTATCGTTGTCATACTTGATAGCTAAGGATCGTCGATGGTGCTCGTGTTGCGGTTGAGTTTGGGCCGGCTATCGTCGTCCCTGAAGCGGCTCCGGTGCTACGGTTGCGGCGCTTGTCGACATACAAGAAAGCTCATCTGTGGTAAGTGACTAGTTGCACGATTAAGAGAAAAACCAAAGGAGTACAAATCGAAATAACCTGATGAGGCTGCGGTGTCGGTAAAGCAGGGCCGGTGGAGTTGAATATGGCGTTCGTGGAGCAGGTCCGGTGCAGTGGATGACGACTTCGGCTGGCGCGTTGTAAAGTGCTTTCGATTAGGCGGATCTGTTGTGGCAGACGAGGGCTTGTATGAAGGGCCAGCAAAGGGGCGGACGAGGGACTCAGTGAAGGGCCTACGCTGTGGTGGACGAGGGCATCGGTTAAGCAGATCCGGTGCGGTGGACCATGATGGCGGTCAAGGAGATCTGGAGCGGTGGACAAGCCAGTCGCGGAAGCGGCTCCGGTGAAGTGGTGAGTTGGCAGTTGGGGGTTCCAAGGTGCGGAAGGTAGATCCGGCGGGGTGTGAGGTCCACCACTGCGGCGGAGGACTAGATTCGGTGGCTTGCCATGGTTGGGGGGTCGGGAAGGGGAAGGGGAGGGGATCTAGGGAAGAATGTTGGGGGCAAAGAGGGGAAAACAATGGAGTTACCAAAGCAGCCATTTTCCGTTCATGTGGCAGGGGTAAAACAGGAATATCGCAGGGCTAAACTTTCGGGCGCGTGATATTTCGATGTGAGCGGGAAGTTTGAAAGCTTTTGACGCCTAAAATTATAAGTATTCTGCTCTCGTACGGCCGACTATGATATCATGGCCGAAAATTTGTTTGTTTTGCACGCAAAAAAATGTGCAAGTTTTGAAAATCAATGTCTCCAACTCGAAACTTAGATTGTCCATTCAATTCAAATATGGATCATTGAGCTACTACAAGCAAATACCATCATACGGTCCAATTCAAATGAAATTCAAAATGTTTTTATCCTAAATATGATGGCAAAAGAAAAAATGTGTATGTGTATGAATAAAGTGGATGATTATAAAGTTTGAACATGGCCGTATGTGTATATCTCTAGGTTTGATATATGAATTTGAAATCACGAAATCCCAGCTTAAAAAATGTACCTCCATTTAAATGAATTACAAAAGCTAATGATGGAGTCGAATTCCAAAATTCCAATCTTAGGTTTGTAATTCTGGTACATCAAGGTATATCACGCATGTTCAAAAGTATCGTTATCTGATAGTACAAACTGTGAAACAAATTGATCAACCATGAGTGCACAATATCTCAATTACGCTAAAGTCCCTCAAATATAGACACCTCACTCTTTATCTGAAGTCAACCCCGCCCCCACCACCACCACACACACATAGAGAAGTCGTTCTCTCACCCAAACACCAACACATGAGCACATTAACACCCCTCTCTCTTGTAAAGTCCGGACCCCAACATAGGTCTCTATCACTTTGTCTCTCGGGCATGTACACATCTCTTCCCTCACTCTCTAGGTCTCCCGCTATCTCTCTTACCCAAGCACATGCACTATGTAGAGTGTATATTTCCCATACACACAAAACGTCACCCCCAAACGTCTATCTCCCTAGTTATGTGGTTCTCGCGCACTCACCTCACACACCACCCCCACTGCAAACAAGCACACTTTGTCTCCTTGTGCACCACTCTCCTCTTTCTATCTCTCCCACATGCGGACCCACCCCAGCTCCTTCCCTGTATACATATATGTCATGACTCTTTGCATAGCTCCCTAATGTATAATCGTTCTCGATTTCGCAGATTGTTCTCTACACCATCTATTCTAGATATCTCATGAAGTCCCTATCACACACACGATGACTCGCTTCCCTTGCGTCTCCGTTCATAGGCCAATTTCGGACAACACCAACATTGTCTCCCTATCTATACACCATTTATGGACACAAACGACCCCTCTCGCCCCCTCTCTTCCTCTCTCTCTCTCTCTCCGTCGCTAGCTCTCTCTTTCTCTCGCTCTCACACCCCTCTCCCACACACACACACTCGATGTCTCTTCCAAATAGTCTGCTCCCCCCACCCGCACCCGTGCTATCTCGCTACTACACATGTCACACCATTCCCCCTTCCCTTATACTAGGTTTACATCATCAATGGTCTCTCTACTCCACATACACTCTCTCCCTCTCACACACAAACGCGTGCACAAACACACAGACACGCACAAGCACCCATTTACCTAGATCCTCATCTCTCCTCATGTCCGCATGTGTATCTCACACACTCACTCTCTAATTATGTATATGTGTCTCCACGTTACACAACACAAAGCCCCATGTACATGTCTCTCTCTATCCTCCACACACATAGGCACAAAGAATCTATTATCATTGCCTCAGTCTCTAACATATCACACACGCACACTGTCTCTCTCACACACACAAACACGCTCAACAAGGGTTCCCCATGAATAACATACCATCTATTCATCAACAGTCGTGGCAGTACGGCGAACACGAGACATGAAAAAGAATAAATCTACACGTGCTTAGACCACCTAGTATGACTACTAGGACTAGAGCAAGCCAAAAAGCGCGCCGCCGTCACCCCCTCCTTGTCGGCAACGGGAAAATCTTTGTTTTACACAGTCGAGAAGTCATTGTGCTAAGGCCCCACATGCCGAGGCGTTGAATAGAATGTAGATGCTAGTTTACGGAAGCAAGTATCGATAATACGTTTGTATCTCCATACTTATATTTCTTCTCTTATAAAAAAACCGAGTTGGTGATGATGGTACGTGTGACATCTTGCAATATAGACCGTCTGATCTATATCTGGCGGATGGAAATTGAACTAAAAGATACCCGCACCCCTCTCCACATTTGCAGACAAGGCCTTCCCTCGTTCATCCTTATCTCCAACAAACCTCATTGTTGAGAAATTAAGAAAGGAAGCCTCTGGAACAAACTGGCCTGGTGGCCGCTGCCGGCGTCATCAATCCCCATGCCTCCGCTCAGTCCGACCACCAACCACCACCACACCCCATTTCTCTTCACCTTATCTCATATTTCTCGAGATATCATTAGTTTTTACACATGGGATTACTCCCGCAAGGGTCAATCACAACAAGTGTTTTATAAAAAATGCATCTTGATGTTCCGTGCAATGCACGGATCTTGCTAGTACTCCTACACAAGACTAAGTTGGTGATGTTGGTGTGTCTGCCATCCATCGTCTCTGGCCATTAGATCTACATCTAACGATTGTGAGGTAAGTTGTTGCCTTTTCTCACCAACAACCCACTTATCTACCAATTTGTAGAAAAACCCATAATTAGTATCTTAAAACCAACCACATCCCTCCCTGACCTCAGCAAAACAGCCCAAGGAATACATTCTAATTGAAACATAATATATCTCTAGTGACATATGTATATCAAAATTAGAGTGTTTTGTACCAAGTTTGTGAATAAGTATTATTCTAATTATGATTCGTTGCAACGGACATGAACATTGCTAGTATTTCCAACCATGCATTTCTTTTCCTAGTATTCCATAGTTTCGAGTTTTCCATCAAGATATTAGTCACTCATGGTTGATATTTACTTTCAATCATGTACACATATGCACTATGTAACTAGCCTTGCTTATTGGCTTCCAAAAGCTTAACTTTCACTCCTACTTACAATATGTAGAGTATTTAACAAAAAAACTACCACTTTCAACTAGCCCTAGGAAGAATCTATTGTACAAAAAATAGCAAAAACATACCCAAAATTTCTTAATCCACGCCAAAAACTACCTAGTACTCCTACCGATTAGGTTCGTTTAAACCCATTATGGTAGGGTTGGCCCACATGTCCGTGCTGACGAGGCAGCTTAAACCAACACATTTTGTTTGACCGTTGACACAAGCGACCCACATCTGACCTTCTATCCTATTATTCCCCCTCAAATCATTATTTTTCCTGAGCATTACTTCAAACAGTATTGATGTGTGTTTGTCGGTGGCGCCGGTGATGAGCGAGTTGGCCGCCGCTCCGTCAGACGGGCCGGACGCCGCGCTGGCCTCCGCATGGGTTGGCAGGCTGGCCCGAGCGTGATTCATGAGCGAGAAAGCCGCCGCGCTGGCCTTCGCTCGAGCCAGATGGCTGGCCTTAGCGCGGCGCGCGTGAGCAAGCCGCCGCGCTGCCGTGCCAATCTAGCTAGCAAACCTTGCAGACAAGCAGCTGGACGGAGCTATCTTGGCTAGCTAGCGGCCGTGAGCGCCGGACGGAGCTGGCATCCGGGCTGCCGCAACATGGGCTCCGCACCGCCGGCGGTTTTGACCTCGCCTTCTGCCGGCGGCGGTAGCTGGGTCCCATGGCCGAAGATGTCTAGGTGGACGGGCCGGAGGTAGGAGGTCACTCGAGGATTTTTGTTGGTAAGAGCATGTACAATGGTTGATAAGGTAATCTTATCTTAAGTCTGCCACGTATGCAAGTGGTAGTAGTTTCTTGGCAGTTTAGTGGTTTCTTGCATTATTAGAGCAAGTACAATAGAGCTGAGTCAGCAGGCTATAAGAAATAAACTACTACTACATGTTGGCTATAAGATGGGCTGTAGATGACATGGCACTAGCTTATAGCCAGCAGCTGGCTATACTATTAACCATGCTCTTAGGGGTTTCTTGTAAGGAACAATGTATGTACTACTAGCGACAAAAGGCGATTCTAGGTTGCGTTGTACTCCAACGAGTACTACTAGTGGTCGCGGGAGTGTATACCTCATCTTGTGGGTTCGATCCCGGCCGAACGCACGGCGGCCTTTTTATAAAAATAGTAACTACTACACTTCGCTACGAGCCAATATTTTACACGGGTAGTTTGAGTTTTGAAGTCAAACGGACGTGCGGCCCCACAATCTGGGTGCACTGGACAGCCTAGCCACGTGAACGAGTTCTCCTTCCCAGCATCCCGTGGCTCACGTGCTCGCCCTAGCCGCACCTCGCTTGCAGCTTCCAGCTAGTAGCATATTTAAACTAGCGCCTCCCAATTAAGCCCGAGGAGCCGGAAAAGCCTGGCGGGGCATTGGGAACTGTGCAATATGGCTCTGTATGTAAAGTGCTCTACTACTACTCTGTAGCTTGTGGCGTTGCATGCATGGACTTCACTCCATTATCGGCCCTACTATAAAAGAAATTCCTCTTGACGTGTTTTTTTGAAACGGAGGCAAAAGCTTTGCTTCATCTCATTCATAAAGCAGGAACTACTAACAAAGTTCGACGAGATCCATTACACCTCCACAAAAGGAAGCGAAAAGCCTAGTCTCGCTGTATCAAATAGCTCAAATGTTCTGCCCCCGCAGTAACCGTCACTGATAAACAGGCTGCTAGTGTGTGCGTGAGAGGAGCGGCTGAGTAGGCCAACTACGTGAGAGGAGCGGCTGAATAGAGCACCGAGAGTACCCATTAGGCCACTACGCAGGTTTACTTCCCCTGCATTGATAGTACAGCGATGGTTCTAGAGAACAGTAGTACCCTCCAATTCCAACTGTAGCTCCTTGGCCCTAAGATTCAAGAGTTCAAAAATGGTGCACTATACTAGACTAGACTAGAAGTACAGTACATCACACTACTAGTTGAGAAAATTAGTACTAGTACTGCTACAGTACGAGTACGTACTCCTCTGTCACATAATGTACAACGTTTTTTGACACTAGTTGGCGTGTACAAAAAATGGCAAAAACATACCCAAAATTTCTTAATCCATGCCAAAACTACTACCTAGTGCCAAAAATTTCTTACTAGTGCTATTATTTACAGTATAATGCAATCCCATAACGTTCCATAATGCTAGTTCTAGTAATCCCTCCTTTCCGGTTTATAAGGCTCAATTCAAAATTCTCACCAGCCAAGGTAGATGGTGAGTGGTGGAATACTTTTTGTAGTTTGCAAAAGCACCCAATTAATGCTCTTGTTTTCCTCAAAAAACTATGTTTACCAATGCATTAATTGCAATGCATGCATGCATAAATTACATGCATTGGTCAATTTTCTCTTAGTACTTGCATGCAATGATTTAATGCACCTTGGAATCTGAACATGTGATGGAAAACAACCAAATTGAGCCTTATAAAATGGAAAAACTAAAATTTTGAGATAAGCCCTATAAACCGGAAAGGAGGGAGTAGTAAATAATAGCCTCACCCCTTCGCTGAGGAACGATCTACAGTTGGAAGGGACGAGGCCCTGCAGTTACTACGCTCTTATCTCCTCCTCGCCAGTTCCCCTCCCCCCGAAGAGAAGGCGGTTCATCGCTGCTCCCAAGGATTCGCTAGGCGGTTCTCCTCCTCGTCGGGGCTGGGAGACCTTGGACGATGATTCTCTGGGAGAAATCGCACGCCGCTCCGACGTCCTCACCGCCGCAGGACTCGGTGCTTCCTGCACCAACTTTTTCAAGACGCTGCTTAAACAGGGTTGGGAAAAGGCCATGCTTGTTGGTCTTCCATGCGTCCTTGAGGAGAGGGTTCTTCTATGGGACAATTCTTCGAACAGTCCACCACTCCCTGGCCATGGTTGCACGTTGACTCCGCTAGAGTTGACGACGTTGAGAGGTAGTCAGATTTTGTCCCATGAGCAGGCTAGTAATGGAGTTTGATCATGTAGTACTTAGTTATTCCATTTCCATCCCGTAATTTCTCCGCTGCCCACCGTCTTATATATAGTTCTGGGTCGGTGCCAACGAAGATTGGCTTGCATACCTCCGGCCGGATACCACCATGATTTTGCACAACATCCACAGCAGTGCGGCCGTTCCGGTAGACCCCTTCTCCACCATTGGGATCGGCCTTCCGGACTGGCTGGGCAAGAATACGTATGATGATGCCTACATGAGATTGAAGAAGATAGCAATTGCGAACCCGCCGACAAAGCGACGCGGCTATGACGATTACTATCTCATCGCGGTGTTCGACATAAGGATTGCCATCAATGCAGGAGGCAGTAACGGCAGAGGCTGGCGCATGTTGGCGGCGCCACATTTGTACCCCTACATGTTCGAAGACGCCGTGCGCCATCTAGGCCGCATCTTCGCGGTGACAAGCCAGGGGACTTGTTTCATCTGGTTGACATCCTATGGTACGGGAGATTATAAACGGAATGCATAAACCATCATTTGCATCCCTAACGGTACTCCATTATTTTGCAGGGACCAGTCATCCCCCGATCAAAATAAGATCGCCGATCCTGGATGTGCATTTGCATCCGCGATTCGGTCTAACCTGGAACCTTGTAGCTGACTTTGGCATATTGGGATCAACTATCTTAGCAGTCGTTACCCATGGTACCACTGATGTGCAACATGGTCACACAATCTACCACGATCGGGCCGTCACCATCTACCCAGGTATTCCATAACCCTCTCGCCTTCTCTTTCATTATTGTACTAGTAGTATACTTTGTAGTACTAGTAGGAGTACTTTTTACCTTGGAGGACGCGTATAGCTAGCTAGGCCCTTGAAGACTTGAACCCACGAGCTGCCACCATTTTTGTTTTTCCATGTCTTACTATCTCATCCATGTAGCCAAGAGTGGCTATATATAATAAGTCGGTTATTTTACTTCCTCTATACCAGAGTAGTACTATTTGCTGCACAGTATTACTGACCGCCACATTTGAGCACAACATTATTATGCATGGACCTTGACTATTGTATGTCACCATGTGTCCAGATCTGGGATGCCGCGTGTACCAGATGAACGGCACCGAGTTCGACCCCCGTGATGCTACGTGGGTGCCGAGGAAAACTCTTGGAGAGTACTCGCTTTTCATCGGGGACAGCTACCCCATTGTGAAGCGGATGCCACCTTCCGTGCATGACACGAAAGGCCTGCCGTTCATGAAGCATGGTTGTGTCTTCAATGCGCACCGCCGGATGAACGACAATCTGGGACACGCTATCCCTGATTTATGCCGCTTCAGCTTGGATGAGTCTCCATCGTGTGGAACCGGACTAGAAAGCTGCGACAATGATTCCCGTTGCCCACCGCTATGGATCGTACCATCCATGAAGAACACCTGGGACTGGAACCTGGAGGAGGACATGTAGCCCATCTATAACGTGTAAGTGGAGTACAGTAATTGTGAACGGTAGCGCTGTGAATATATGTAGACTACTCGTGCACAAATTTATCACATGAGTTGGAGATGAACTTGTGTGGCATACTGGCATTTGTCCTTTAGAATTTATTACTAGTAAATGTGTTATGTGTACGTGCAACTTGTGTGGTTGTTGCATGGGCTCCAACACGCTCTTTGAGAAAAAATGGTGGCACATCTTTGGATATACGTCACGTGGCGGCATCATACAGTAGCATCGTTCGCTATAGTTGTACTAGTACACTCCTACTAGGACGACAACTCCTATAAAACCTTGCAATTGGCTCTTTGCCTCTTCGGGAGGTTCAACAGTTCGTACTCGTGTGAACCTTGCACTTGGCTCTTCGCCTCTTCGGAAGGTCTAACAATGATGATACTACAGTACAATATGCTTCTGGCAATCTGACACTGATTGAACTGCTGCACGTCCACCGCGAGGGCGAGGGCAAGGGAGAGGGAGAGGGCGCTGTAGTCAAAACCCTCTTCTCGTCCCGCGAATCACCGCGCGCGTGGGCGAGGGAGAGGCATAGTAAGCAAGCTTCTCCTCGTTCGGCGAGTTGACGGGACACATCAAAGCAGTACTAGTACTACTAGTAGTAGTCCATACTGCGTCCTTTCTGATTAATATGACTTAATTTGAAACGAGAAAAATACACTGGCGGTCAACGTATGTAACAGTACGCTCTTTACGGTCACTATATATAGTTTTGCGGCAATTATACGATCACTAGGTCATGGTAGAGCACCGTATTGCACCCTACTAACCGGCCACATAGTCGACGTGGCACTTTGTTGACTGGTTAAATTGTCACCTGGTTGTCAGTTGGCAGAGCAAAGAAATCAGTTAAACAAAACTTTACGCAGGTGCGACACGAGTCCAACCCTTGCGCGCAAACCACCCTGGCTGTGTATGTGAGTGCATGCACGTGTCCTCCCTCGGTCTTCCAACAAAGAGTGTACTATATAATGTACATCTACACTTCCAATGCATTTAGCCTTTAATCTAAATCGATATTGATTGACTAATGCACCAACTTGTGTTGTAGGTATAGGCTACATGTTTATCCTTAATTACAGCATGCAACGACCTTCATTTAATCCTCTTATCTCAATGGTCGCATGCACACATAAGTCTGCTACTTTTGGGCGTTAATTATGCCCTGGTCAATGTGTAAATCTCTAAATGTACAGTCTTTCACGGATGTAGGGAGTAGGTTGAGCACTTGAGCGTGAGCGTGTGTGTTGCGTCGTGTGCTATGTGCCGCATGGGTGCGTGAGTGTTGCGTGCGTCCATGTGTACGTCTGAGTGTTGCATGTTTCATGCATGGAGCTTACTCCCTCCCATTGACATGTTCATATTTCAAGCTTCCTATGTTCCCTCCATATGGTGATACTCCCTCTGTTCCCAAATAGTACGGAGTAAAAGCCTCCCTCTGTTTCCAAATAAGGAGTATTTGTCTTTCTACAGATTTCAACAAGTGACTAGGTACGGAGAAAAATGAGTGAAGTGAGCGTAGAGGCATAGGGATACTGTAGAAAGGAAGTCCTCGCGATCCATTATTCCCCATCTCGGTCAGAGAGAACTATTCAACTAGTCTTCGTAGTGAAGTGACAATACACGCTGCAGCAAATGGGACACGTAGTTAATAAGCTGAACCAGCGTGTTGGTGTTACTAAATCAGCCTTACCCAGTACTGCCATCATGTTTGCCAGTAGAGGATGCTTCCACAATTACACCTACGCACCTCTGTCCTCCATTAACTGACATATGGGACCTGTTGTGGTAGACCCACATGTCATCGGTGTAACTATTTACACTCCGAAGGACGGTATATCCTGGTAGTAGTACTAGTAGAATTGAGATTGAATGCACTTTCTTCCCCGTCTTCCACTCTTCTTCCTCCTCTCTTCCCCATCGTCGGCCGCACACCATTTACCCCCACTCACTGCTCGCCCGCCCGCGCCATCTTCCTTGGTAGCTTGCGCGTACCATATCCCCCCGCTCACTGCTCGGCCACACAAGGAGAAGCTTCTTTGCTCGCCCGCCCGAATCCACTTCCCCATTGGCTCGTAGGCACCGAAAACCCCAATGGCAGAACCGACTGACACGCAGAGCCGCGATTGGAATTCCCTCCCCGATGTTCTCTTGGAGCAGATCTGTAGTCGTATGGATCTACTCAGCACCGTCCGTCTGGCCGCATGCTCGATGTCTTTGTATCGTCTACTCGTTTGCAACCAGCCGGCTCTTTTCAAGACACCCTGCTTGCTGATGCCCGATCCTCGCAGGTGGCCCAGACACCGACTTGACGATCCTACAGAGGTTGCCGTGGTGCCCCTCGACATGCTACCACTACCCGTCCACCTGTCCTTCATGCGCAGCCACTACTGGGCAGGCATGAAGGCACACTGGATCGTCCTCATCCACCACACCGGTAGTCCCTGATGTCTCGTGGATATCTACACCCAGCGAGAGATCACCCTTCCATCGTTGGATACTGCCGCCATCGAGCCTCGTGGCCCGCCGGACACTTTTGCCTACTACGCACAAGACGCGTCAAGCTTTTGGCTCGACCTCTGTTTGCAGAAAGTTGTAATCTGCGAAGTGCCCACACCATCAGAAGACTACATGGATTACAAGCTCATTGCCTTGTTCAACAAGGGATTAGTCTATCTGGAATCCGGTTGCCATACATGGTTATGGCTCATCATCAATCATGTTGAGGAAACATTTTTGTCTGATGCTATAGTGCACGATGGCATTGTTTACGCGGTCGACGCACAGATTGGCTACGTATACTGGTGGAATCTATCGTCGTGTAATTGTTCTATCTCATCTCATCTTTACCTTATGAATATGACTGCCTGTTCATTTGTTACAAATTTAGAATGCATAGCATGTCTATAACCACATCATTGCTATATGTTCCTCTCATTTCCTAGATTTTTATGACCACACATGTTATTGTTAGAGTTGATATGAGAACAATTGGCATCTAATGATTGTTAGAATACATATTATGAGCATAACATCATGATTGCTATATGTTACTCTCGTTTACAAGATTTTTATAACAACGCATGTTATTGCTTAGAGTTGATATGAGAACAGTAGTAGTAAGTGCTATGGTAGAATATGAGTAGGCGCTGCCATAGTTGTTTTCCTCTCATTGTTACATGATGTTTGAACCATGACATATTGCTAGAATATGAAAGCCATTGGCTTATTTTTTAAACTTGGGGTATGATTATGACCACGGCATTGCAATTCTCCGTCTATGATATGTGTCACTGTTATAATAATCTTAATTCCACACATACTCTAAACATGATTGTTTATTTTTGTCCTTTTGGTCTCCAATTTGAATTGTTGCAGCAGACACAAACGCGCTGGCCTTCATGATTCCAGGACCTGGAATCATACCAGCCGATGGGTGGTGGTTTATCGCTCATTCAGCTGACGGCGGTCATTTGATGCTCATTCGCACGTACCAAATTGACCAAATCATTACATCAAACCACATGCAGTACAATGCATGGGGCGTTCGTGACATTGATGGCTATGGCTGCTTCGTGTTCGAGAAAGATCCCAGCTCCGTTGGGCCAGGCGTATTCAACTGGAGGTGGGTTTATAGCCTCGGCAAGCACTCCTTGTTCCTCGGGCTCAATTATCTGATCATCCAACCAATCATCGATCATATCACCGGCGATGATTACTGTGCTATGCAACTTCCATTCGCGAGGGGGGGGGGGCTGTGTTTACACATCATACCATGGGTTTCATGAATCACCATATCCAGATATTCATCGACACAGCTTGTTGCCAGATAATCTTCAGTGTGTGAAAGGCATCAAGCTTCCATGCGATGGATGGCTTTTGCAAAACCGACATGCGGTGATGTGGTTCATGCCAATAGAAAATGTGCACAACTTGATTCGTGCTAATATCTAGACTGAGCCATATATTCTGCTACTGTAGACGAACACTAGGGCCACGAGTAAAAAGATTATAAATTAGTTTGGTATTGGTAATTGTACTACCTTGTCGTCCGCAAGTTGGTATTGTTGTTAACGATCTTTTGGTATGAACTTGCATTTGCTTCCAACCATCATGCCGAGGGTCGACGTGGATATAAAGCTGAATCATTTGTTTCGAAACGAATTTTCAGGCACCTGATTTTTATTTGATGGGTAGCATAAGCACCCGCTGTTCGAATTCCCAGTTCTCCATTTTTTTTGAAACAAGTGCATGCACTTATTATCACGATAAAAAACAATATCCGTGCTGCATCCCAGTTATCAGTCTGTACTTGCAGAATTCTCTCATTTATTGAGCACGTATATTGTTTTTTCAGGTCCAGCAAGTTTCAACTGGGTTGTAGACTGCCCAGGGTTGGTTTTGTTTTTAACAGGCCCAGCCCATGACGACAACTGGGCACAAAGATCCAGCAGGTATCTACTGGCCTCTGGCCCGCCAGCGTTAGTTATATTTTTGCCTTACAACATCCGCAAGCAGTTTTTTTTACTGAATCAAACACACAGCCCAGTTCTATTTTCCTCTTGAAACGCATGTCCTACATCTATTTTCTAATCTCTACCTATAGTTTTACTAGTTCATATACACGTATCATTATATTGAAACACATAAAATTCCCTTTTCATATTTACATCCTTATTTTTGTTGTTTTTCCCACCTAGGGCTGACTTTTTTACCGCTGGTTTTCCCTTAAACCAACTCAATTGTCCCACGTCTTATTTTCTTACAAAAACAAAATGATTTTTTTGGCAAATCAATAAGTTCTTAAAAATGTTTATCATTTCGGGATTACAACAGTTCGGACTCCACCGAAATATGCAAAATAAGGTTGAACTTTTTGACCGTGGTCCTGGGGAAAAAATGGGCTGTAATAAATTACTTAAGAATTAGCAAATGAGCTACAAATTATAAAAAATAGCGAATGGGCTTTATGTTGTCTACCACAGATTTGGAGGCTGACTTGTGGGCCTACTAAGTTCATGCATACACAAGGTTTCTCAAAAAAGAAACGTAGTCAACAATCGACTCTACCAGCGTCAGACCGTTAGATGTCAATCTAACGGCAATCGTGCTTCTTTAGTCTCTGATCTTCCTGCCCCAGCCGCCCAAACCAGCGCCGTCGGAACCGCCTGCTCCCGCCTCCCGTGGCCGGCAGTGCTGCCGGGAAGGCCTGACGGCCACATCATACTCGCATCCCTGGCATGTCTATCCCTCTACTCACCCACACCTCCTGTTATTTTCCGGTGAAGGCAGCCAAACCAGTCAACCCTCGTACTCTCCATCGCGTGGGCCGCCACTGCCGTGTCTTCCCCGGCTCCGTCTCGTTCCCTTCGTAGGACTCGTCGTCGTCCACTGCCCTGGTGCTCTCGGCGCGACGTGGTCAACGATGTCCATCCAGCGGCCGTAGTGCTTCTTCAACCTCTAGTCTTCTTGCCCCAGCCGCCCAAAGCAGCGCCGGTCGTGCCGCATGCTCCTGCCTCCTGTGGCCGGTTGTGCTGCCGTGGAGGCCTCACCGTCCCCATACTACTCCCACTGCTGGCTAGGCCATCCCTCCACTCACCCACTCCCCCTATTATTCTGCGGCGACGGCAGCCTCACACCGCAGCCGAACCAGTGAACCCTCGTACTCCTCTCTGCATGGGCATCCACTGCCGCGTCTTCCCCAGCTTCGCGTCGTCCCTTCCTAGGCCTTGCCGTCGTCCATCGCCGTGGTGTTCTCGGCGCGGCGTGGTCAATGTGGTCAACGACCGACTTCCATCGGAAGAGTACTGTACATGGAGAGGCTGACAGCTGGGTCCACGGCAGCCGCAAGGAAGTGCCTCCTTATTACGCGCAAAATAATTATTCCTCCACCTGATAGCAGGGACCCACCGGACAGGCCACCAGTATTTCGTGGAAAAAACGTTTCCCCCCTGACTGCTGGGACCGACCGGACGGGCCACCGTATTTCGTGGAAAAAAATGTTTGCCCCTGACTGCTGGGACCCACCGGACGGACCACCGTATTTCACGAAAAAAACGTCCCCCCCCCCCCTCGCTGTCAGCTCGGACCCACCGGAAGTGCCTCCTTATTACGCACAGAAAAATGACTACTCCCCCTGCTAGCTGGGAGCCACCATGGTGGGAGGCTGACTTGTGGGCCTACTAAGTTGACGAGGACGGAGGGCTTTGTCAACTTAGTCAATATGAACGATTCTAGATCTAGTGAAAATTCGATGTCCATCCAACGGCCATAGTGCTTCTTCAACCTCTGGTCTTCTTGCTCCAGCCGCCCAAAGCAGCGCCGGTCGTGTCGCATGCTCCTGCCTCTCGTGGCCGGCTGTGATGCCGCGGAGGCCTCACCGCCCCTACTACTCCCACCGCTGGCCCAGTGTATCCCTCTACTCACCCACACCCCCTGTTATTCTGCGGCGACGGCAGCCTCACGCCGCAGCCGAACCAGTGAACCCTCGTACTCCTCTCCGCGTGGGCATCCACTGTCGTGTCTTCCTCGGCTCCGCGTCGTCCCCTTCCTAGGCCTCGCCGTCGTCCACCGCCTTGGTGCTCTCGACGCGGCGTGGTCAATGTGGTCAACGACCGACTTCAATCGGAAGAGTACTGTACGTGGAGAGGCTGACAGCTGGGTCCATGGCCACAGCCCAGTTTTTTTGTGATTTGCCAAGTAAGTCGCTTTGTCAGGCCTATTGGACTACAAATCTTTGAAGACGAGGAGAGCTTCATTCGGCTGGCCGAGAAAATGGCCCATCAGTAATGAGAAATGGGTTGTACATTTTTAAAACACATCAAACCGGCAATTAGTTTCAAATATCTTTTTTTCATTTCGAGATTTTAAATTACATTAATTTTTATGCGTGGAGAATTTGTTGCATTTTATATTGATATATATTTATTTTTAAAATCAGTTTGAATGTGAGTCAAAATTTCAGGATTATAAACAGTTTGGACCGCACCGAAATATGCAAAATTTTGTATAATTTTTTAACCGTGGCCACAATATGGCTGTAATGCCAACAAAAAGAATATGGGCTCCAAAAAAACCTTAATAAATAGCAAATGGGCTGTAAATTATTAGAAATAATGGCAGATGGGTTGTATGCTGTTTTCCACATATTTGAGGCTTTCCTAAAAAAAGGTTGACGCACAAGCTGTGACTGTTGGGTGGCCATCCAACGGCCGTCGTGCTTCTTGAATCTCTGCTCTTCCTGCTCCAGCCGCTCAAACAGGCGCCGGCGGGACTGCCTGCTCCCTCCTCCCCGCGGCCGGCTCTGCTGCCGCGCAGGCCTCACCGCCCCACCGTACTCCCATCGCTGGCCTAGCCATCCCTCTACTCACCCACACCTACTGTTATTATCCGGCGATGGCAGACGAACCAGTAAACCCTCGTACTCCCCTCCGCATGGGAAACAACTGCCGAGTCTTCCCTGCCTCCGTGTCGTTCCCTTCCTAGGCCTCGCCGTCATCCACCGCCCTGGTGCTCCCGGCGCGGCCTGGTCAACATGGTCAACGACCGACATGCATCTGAAGTGGACTTTATGTGCAGAGGCCGACAGCTGGGTCCACGGTCGCACGCAAGGAAATGCCTCCTTATTACACGCAAAATAATGATTCATCCACCTGACATCAGGGACCCACCGAAAGGGCCTCTGTATTTCGTGAAAAAAACGTTATCGCCGCTGACAGCTTGGACCCACCAGCTATATCTTCGCACGCAAGGAAGTGCCTCCTTATTACGCACACAAAAAATGAATACTCCTCCTGTTAGCTGGGACCCAGTATAGTGGCAGGCTGACTTGTGGGCCTACTAAGTTGACGGGGACGGAGGTCTTTGTCAACTTAGTCAATATGCATGATTCTAGCTCCAATGACCGTACGATGTCCTTCCAACGGCCGTAGTGCTTCTTCAACCTCTGGTCTTCTTGCCCCAGCCGCCCAAAGTAGCGCCGTTCGTGCCGCATGCTCCTGCCTCCCGTGGCCGGCTGTGTTGCCATGGAGGCCTCACTATCCCCATACTACTCCCACCGCTGGCCAGGCTATCCCTCCACTCACCCACTCCCCCTGTTATTCTGCGGCGACGGCAGCCTCACACTGCAGCCGAACCAGTGAACCCTCGTACTCCTCTTCGCGTGGGTATCGACTGCCGCGTCGACCCTTTCCTAGGCCTCACCGTCGTCCATCGCCGTGGTGTTCTCGGCGCGGCATGGTCAGTGTGGTCAATGACCGACTACCATCGGAAGAGTACTGTATGTGGAGAGGCTGACAGCTGGGTCCACGGCAGCCGCAAGGAAGTGCCTCCTTATTACGCGCAAAATAATTATTCCTCCACCTGACAGCAGGGACCCACCGGATGGGCCACCAGTATTTCGCGGAAAAAACGTTTCCCCCCTAACTGCTGGGACCGACTGGACGAGCAACCATATTTCGCAAAAAAAACATTTGCCCCTGACTGCTGGGACCCACCGGACGGACCACCGTATTTCGCGAAAAAAACGTCCCCCCCTCCCCCGCGCTGTCAGCTCGGACCCACCGGAAGTGCCTCCTTATTACGCACAGAAAAATGAATACTCCCCCTGCTAGCTGGGTCCCACCATGGTGGGAGGCTGACTTGTGGGCCTACTAAGTTGACGAGGACGGAGGGCTTTGTCAACTTAGTCAATATGAACGATTCTAGCTCCAGTGACCGTACGATGTCCATCCAACGGCCATAGTGCTTCTTCAACTTCTAGCCTTCTTGCTCCAGCCGCCCAAAGCAGTGCCGGTCGTGTCGCATACTCCTGCCTCTCGTGGCCGGCTGTGATGCCGCGGAGGCCTCACCGCCCCCTACTACTCCCATCGCTGGCCCAGGGTATCCCTCTACTCACCCAGACCCCCTGTTATTTTGTGGCGACGGCAGCCTCACACCGCAGCCGAACCAGTGAACCCTCGTACTCCTCTCCGTGTGGGCATCCACTGCCGTGTCTTCCCCGGCTCCGCGTCGTCCCCTTCCTAGGCCTCGCCATCATCCATCGCCTTGGTGCTCTCGGCGTGGCATGGTCAATGTGGTCAACGACCGACTTCCATCGGAAGAGTACTATACGTGGAGAGGCTGACAGCTTGGTCCACGGCCACAGCCCAGTTTTTTTGTGATTTGCCAAGTAAGTCGCTTTGTCAGGCCTGTTGGACTGCAAATCTTTGAAGACGAGGAGAGCTTCATTCGGCTGGCCGAGAAAATGGCACATCAGTAATGAGAAATGGGTTGTACATTTTTAAAACACATCAAACCGGCAATTAGTTTCAAATATCTTTTTTTCCATTTTGAGATTTTAAATTACATTAATTTTTATGCATGGATAATTTGTTGCATTTTATATTGATATACATTTATTTTTAAAATCAGTTTGAATGTGAGTCGAAATTTCGGGATTAAAAACAGTTCGGACCGCACCGAAATATGCAAAATTTTGTATAATTTTTTAACCGTGGCCACAATATGGGCTGTAATGCTAACAAAAAGAATATGGGCTCCAAAAAAACCTTAATAATTAGAAAATGGGCTGTAAATTATTAGAAATAATGGCAGATGGGTTGTATGATGTTTTCCACGGATTTGAGGCTTTCCTAAAAAAAGGTTGACGCACAAGCTGTGACTGTTGGATAGCCATCCAACGGCCGTCGTGCTTCTTGAATCTCTGCTCTTCCTGCTCCAGCCGCTCAAACAGGCGCCGACGGGACTTCCTGCTCCCTCCTCCCCGCGGCCGGCTCTGCTGCCGCGTAGGCCTCACCGCCCCACCATACTCCCATCGCTGGCCTAGCCATCCCTCTACTCACCCACGCCTGCTGTTATTCTCCGGTGACGGCAGACGAACCAGTAAACCCTCGTACTCCCCTCCGCGTGGGAAACAACTGCTGAGTCTTCCCTGCCTCTGTGTCGTTCCCTTCCTAGGCCTCGCCGTCGTCCACCGCCCTGGTGCTCTTGGCGCGGCCTGGTCAACGTGGTCAACGACCGACATGCATCTGAAGTGGACTTTACGTGGAGAGGCTGACAGCTGGGTCCACGGCCGCACGCAAGGAAATGCCTCCTTATTACGCGCAAAATAATGATTCCTCCACCTGACATCAGGGACCCACCAAAAGGGCCTCTGTATTTCGTGAAAAAAAGTTACCGCCGCTGACAGCTTGGACCCACCAGCTATATCTTCGCACGCAAGGAAGTGCCTCCTTATTACGCACAAAAAAAATGAATACTCCCCCTGTTAGCTGGACCCAGTATAGTGGCAGGCTGACTTGTGGGCCTACTAAGTTGATGGGGACGGAGGGCTTTGTCAACTTAGTCAATATGCACGATTATAGCTCCAGTGACCATACGATGTCCATCCAACGGCCGTAGTGCTTCTTCAACCTCTGGTCTTCTTGCTCCAGCCACCCAAACCAGCGCCGGTCGTGCCTCGTGCTCCTGCCTCCCATGGCCGGCTACGATGTAGCGGAGGCCTCACCGCCTCCTACTACTCCCACCGCTGGCCAGGCCATCCCTCTACTCACCCACACCCCCTGTTATTCTGTGGTGACGGCAGCCTCACACCGCAGCGAACCAGTGAACCCTCGTACTCCTCTACGCGTGGGCATCCACTGCCGCGTCTTCCCAGGCTCCGCGTCGTCCCCTTCCTAGGCCTCGCCGTCGTCCACCGCCCTGGTGCTCTCGGCGCGGCGTGGTCAATGTGGTCAAGGAACGGCTTCCATCGGACATGGACTGTATGTGGAGAGGCTGACAGCTGGGTCCACGGCCGCAACAAGGAAGTGCCTCCATATTATGTGCAAAATAATTATTCATCCACCTGACAGCGGGGACCCACCGTACGGGCCACCGTATTTCACGAAAAAAATGTTTGCCCCTGACTGCTGGGACCCACCAGCTACATCTTCGCACGCAAGTAAGTGCCTGACAGTCGGGACCCACCTGGTTGAAGCGTACGTAGCGTTGTCATTCTGGTCACGAACGTGTACATACATATATACTGGTCGATGTAGAGGCGCGCACGTTTCGTAGTAGAGGCGCGCACGTAGCATGTACACGTACATACAGCGGCCATGGTGTAAGAAAGAAAATATGGCCACGTATGTGTACATACGGGCGGGGTCTCGAACGCCTACTCGTCCATGCGTACGGCCAGGGCTCGTGTACATGGCTGGGTCGGAACGGAGAAACAGCGTCGTCGTCGTGTTCATGGGGAGGCAACGGAATGCGTGGTCATGTTCATCAGGAGGGCTTGGATGGAACAGGCGATGGAAATGAGGCCTGGCGTACCGCAGAACGGAGGAAACGGCCTTGTGTTCAACCGGCCACATTCGAAACGGGATCCTGTTCATCGGGAGAGGTCTGACGTACCGCAAAATGGAGGAAATGGACCTCCTACGTTCGGAACGGGGTCCTGTTGATCGGGAGGGGTGTGGTGTACCGCAAAACGGAGGAAACGGACCTCCTATGGTCGAAATGGGGGTCGTGTTGATCGGGAGGGGTGTGGCGTACCGCAAAACGGAGGAAACGGACCTCCTACGATCGAAACAGGGGTCCTGTTGATCGGGAGGGGTGTGGCATACCGCAAAACGGACGAAACTGACTTGTGTTGGAGCGCTACGGTCGAAACGGGGGTCCTGTTCATCGGGAGGGGTGTGGCGTACCGCAAAACAGGACTCCATGGGATACTGTTCATCTCCACCATCGACCTCCTCCAGCTTCCACGGGCTCCTGTTCATCCAGCCTCCACCGCGTGCTACTCCATCGGCTACCGCTCAATCACCCCTCCACCGTCTACTGTTCATCCAGCCCTCCACACCACGGGGTCCTGTTCAACCACCCCTCCACGGGCACCCCTCCATCATCTACTGTTCATCCAGCCCTCCACACCACGGGGTCCTGTTCAACCACCCCTCCACGGGCACCCCTCCATCGTCTACTGTTCATCCAGCCCTCCACCCCACGGCGTCCTATACAACCACCCCTCCATGGGCACCCCTCCACCGTCTACTGTTCATCCAGCCCTCCACACCACGGGGTCCTGTTCATCCACCCCTCCACGGGCACCTCTCCACCGTCTACTGTTCATCCAGCCCTCCACCTCACCACGGGGTCCTGTTCATCCAGAGGCAACGCCACCGCTCACTGTTCATCCAACCCCCCCCCCCCCCCCGCAACGCTCACTGTTCATCCCATCGATCGGCTTCAGTTAACAGCAGTAGAGAAGGAATCGCTCGATCGGGTTCAGTTAACAGCCAGCGATCAATCGCTCGGGTTCCGTAACGCGTAGCCTGCAGGGCAATCGCTCGGGTTCAGTTAGAGCCAACGCCTCGCACACACGCGCGTACGTGTACGAGAGAAACGCGCATCGCTCGGCCCCCAACCTCCCACCGTAACCGGGAACTGCCCGAAATTTTCCTCCCCCTTGCTTCTACCACGGTTTTTTCCGTCATGGACGGCCCAAAGAATGTCATGCAGCTGCGTCTCCGGCCCGCCCAGGACGAAAAGCCCATTTTCTGTCATGATTTTTTGTCATAGAAGTAGGAGCCCACCACATCAATGATGATACCGGGTTTTGTCACAATTATCATCATAGAAGTGTTATATGTATGACAGGAAAAAATTTCGTTCGACCCAAAATGTCACGGATGTGTCTTTTTTTGTAGTGCAATATTTGAATCTTCTCTGAATTCTTTTATGTATGATTGGTTATCTTTGCAAGTCTCTTCGAATTATCGGTTTGGTTTGGCCTACTAGATTGGTTTTTCTTGCAATGGGAGAAGTGCTTAGCTTTGGGTTCAATCTTGCAGTGTCCTTTCCCAGTGACAGTAGGGGCAGCAAGGCACGTATTGTATTGTTGCCATTGAGGATAACAAGATGGGGTTTTTATCATATGGCATGAATTTATCCCTCTACATCATGTCATCTTGCTTAAGGCGTTACTCTGTTTTCTTGAACTTAATACTCTAGATGCATGCTGGATAGCGGTCGATGAGTGGAGTAATAGTGGTAGATGCAGGCAGGAGTCGGTCCACTTTTCTCGGGCGTGATGCCTATATACATGATCATACCTAGATATTCTCATAACTATGCTCAATTCTGTCAATTGCTCAACAGTAATTCGTTCACCCACCGTAAAATACTTATGCTCTTGAGAGAAGCCACTAGTGAAATCTATGGCCCCCGGGTCTATCTTTATCATATTAATCTTCCATCACTTTATTATTGCCTTTGCTTTTTACTTTGCTTTTTATTTTACTTTGCATCTTTATCACAAAAATACCAAAAATATTATCTATCATCTCTATCAGATCTCACTCTCGTAAGTGACCGTGAAGGGATTGACAACCCCTTATCGCATTGGTTACGGGGAGCTATTTGTTTTGTGTAGGTACGAGGGACTCGCGCATAGCCTCCTACTGGATTGATACCTTGGTTCTCAAAAAATGAGGGAAATACTTATGCTACTTTGCTGCATCATCCTTTCCTCTTCAAGGAAATCCAACGCAGTGCTCAAGAGGTAGCAAGAAGAATTTCTGGCGCAGTTGCCAGGGAGGTCTACGCAAAATTCAACATACCAAGTACCCATCACAATCCCTTATCTCTCGCATTACATTATTTGCCATTTGCCTCTCGTTTTCCTCTCCCCCACTTCACCCTTATCGTTTTATTCGCCCTCTCTTTTCCGATTGCCTTTTTCTCGCTTGCTTTTTGTTAGCTCGTGTGTTGGATTGGTTGTCTGTCACGATGGCTCAAGATAATACCAAATTGTGCGACTTTACCAATACCAACAATACTGATTTCCTTAGCACTCCGATTGCTCCTCTTCCCAATACTGAATCTTGTGAAATCAATACTGCTTTGTTGAATCTTGTCGTGAAAGATCAATTCGCCGGCCTTCCTAGTGAAGATGCCGCTACTCATCTAAATAGCTTCGTTGATTTATGTGATATGCAAAAGAACAAAGATGTTGATAATGACATTTTTAAATTGAAGCTATTTCCTTATTCGCTTAGAGATCATGCTAAAGCTTGGTTTTCGTCTTTGCCTAAAAATAGTATTGATTCTTGGAACAAGTGCAAAGATGCTTTTATCTCTAAGTATTTTCCTCCCGCTAAGATCATCTCTCTTAGAAACAATATTATGAACTTTAAGCAACTTGATCATGAACATGTTGCACAAGATTGGGAGAGGATGAAATTAATGATACATAATTGCCCTACTCATGGTTTGAACTTGTGGATGATTATACAAAAATTTTATGCCGGATTGAATTTTGCTTCTAGAAATCTTTTGGATTCGTCCGCGGGAGGCACTTTCATGGAAATCACTTTAGGAGAAGCTACTAAACTCCTAGATAATATTATGGTTAATTATTCTCAATGGCACACCGAAAGATCTACTAATAAAAAAGTGCATGCGATAGAATAAATTAATGTTTTGATTGGAAAGATGGATGAACTTATGAAATTATTTGCTACTAAGAGTGTTTCTTTTAATCCTAATGATATTCCTTTGTCTACTTTGATTGAGAATAATAATGAATCTATGGATGTGAATTTTGTTGGTAGGAATAATTTTGGTAACAATGCGTATAGAGGAAACTTTAATCCTAGACCTTATCCTAGTAATCCTTCTAATAATTATGGAAATTCCTACAACAACTCTTATGGAAATTTTAATAAGATGCCCTCTGAATTTGAGACTAGTGTTAAAGAGTTTATGAATTCACAAAAGAATTTCAATGCTTTGTTTGAAGAGAAATTGCTTAAAGTCGATGAATTGGCTAGGAACGTTGATAGAATTTCTCTTGATGTTGATTCTTTAAAGCTTAGAGCTATTCCTCCTAAGCATGATATCAATGAGTCTCTCAAAGCCATGAGAATTTCCATTGATGAGTGCAAGGAAAGAACTGCTAGGATGCATGCTACGAAAGATGCCTTTATTAAAGCGTGTTCTTCCAATTTACATGAAAATAAAGATGAAGATCTAAAAGTTATTGATGTGTCCCCTATTAAGTCTTTGTTTTGAAATATGAATCTTGATAATGATGAGACTGAATATGATCCACCTTTACCTAGAAGGCGTTCCAAAAATTCAGTGTTTTTAGATCTTGATGCTAAAATTGATAAAAGTGGGATTGAAGAAATCAAAACCCTAGATGTTGCTAAACCCACTATTTTGGACTTCAAGGAATTTAATTATGAAAGTTTCTCTTTAATTGATTGTATTTCCTTGTTGCAATCCATGCTAAATTCTCCTCATGCTTATAGTCAAAATAAAGCCTTTACCAAACATATCGTTGATGCCTTGATGCAATCTAATGAAGAAAAACTTGAGTTGGAAGTTTCTATCCCTAGAAAACTTTATGATGAGTGGGAACCAACTATTAAAATTAAGATTAAGGATCGTGAGTTTTATGCTTTATGTGATTTGGGTGCTAGTGTTTCCACTATTCCCAAAACTTTGTGTGATTTGCTAGATTTCCGTGATTTTGATGATTGCTCTCTAAACTTGCACCTTGCGGATTCCACTATTAAGAAACCTATGGGAAAAATTAATGATGTTCTTATTGTTGAAAATAGGAATTATTTGCCCATAGATTTTATCGTTCTTGATATATATTGCAATCCTTCTTGTCCTATTATTCTTGGTAGACCTTTCCTTAGAACGATTGGTGCAATTATTGATATGAAAGAAGGGAATATTAGATTCCAATTTCCATTAAAGAAAGGCATCGAACACTTCCCTAGGAAGAAAATAAAATTACCATATGAATCTATTATGAGAGCCACTTATGGATTGCCTACCAAAGATGGCAATACCTAGATCTATCCTTGCTTCTATGCCTAGCTACGGGCGTTAAACGATAGCGCTTGTTGGGAGGCTTTTTTAGTTTTTTTTTTGCATTTGCTTCTGTTTAGGAATAAATCTTTGATCTAGCCTCTGGTTAGATGTGTTTTTAGGTTTTAATTAGTGTTTGTGCCAAGTTAAACCTATAGGATCTTCTTGGATTATAGTTATTTGATCTTGCTGTAATTTCCAGAAACTTTCTGTTCACGAAAACAATTATTAAAAATCACCAGAACGTGATAAAATAATTATTCCAATTGCTTATGATCCATAAAAAAATTGCCTAGGTCTTCCTATTTTGGCTGAATTTTTGGAGTTCCAGAAGTTTGCGTTAGTTACAGATTACTACAGACTGTTCTGTTTTTGACAGATTCTGTTTTTTGTGTGTTGTTTGCTTATTTTGATGAATCTATGGCTAGTAAAATAGTTTATAAACCATAGAAAAGTTGGAATACAGTAGGTTTAAAACCAATATAAATAAAGAATGAGTTCATTACAGTACCTTGAAGTGGTCTTTTGTTTTCTTTCGCTAACGGAGCTCACGAGATTTCTGTTGAGTTTTGTGTTGTGAAGTTTTCAAGTTTTGGGTGAAATCTTTTGATGGATTGTGGAACAAGGAGTGGCAAGAGCCTAAGATTGGGGGTGCCCATGGCAGCCCCAAGATAACTAAGGACACCAAAAAGTCAAAGCTTGGGGATGCCCCGGAAGGCATACCCTCTTTCGTCTACTTCCATCGGTAACTTTACTTGGAGCTATATTTTTATTCACCACATGATATGTGTTTTGCTTGGACCGTCTTGTATGATTTGAGTCTTTGATTTTTAGTTTACCATAATCATCCTTGCTGTACACACTTTTTGAGAGAGCCATACATGATTTGGAATTTGTTAGAATACTCTATGTGCTTCACTTATATCTTTTGAGCAATATAGTTTTGCTCTAGTGCTTCACTTATATCTTTTAGAGCACGGTGGTGGACTTGTTTTATAGAAACTATTGATCTCTCATGCTTCACTTAGATTATATTAAGAGTCTTAAATAGCATGGTAATTTGCTAAAAAAATCTTAATATGCTTGGTATTCAAGATTTGTGAAACTTTCTTTTGAGTGCGTTGAATACTAAGAAAAGTTTGATGCTTGATAATTGTTTTGAGATATGAAGATGGTAATATTAGAGTCATGCTAGTTGAGTAGTTGTGAATTTGAAAAATACTTTTGTTAAAGTTTGTGATTCCCGTAGCATGCATGTATGGTGAACCGTTATGTGATGAAGTCGGAGCATGATTTATTTATTGATTGTCTTCCTTATGAGTGGCGGTCGGGGACGAGCGATGGTCCTTTCCTCCCAATATATCCCCCTACGAGCATGCGCGTAATACTTTGCTTTGATAACTTGTAGATTTTTGCAATAAGTATATGAGTTCTTCATGACTAACGTTGAGTCCATGGATTATACGCACTTTTCTTCCTTCCACCATTGCTAGCCTCTCTAATACCGCGCACTTTTCACCGGTATCGTACACCCACCATATACTTTCCTCAAAACAGCCACCATACCTACCTATCATGGCGTTTCCATAGCCATTCCGAGATATATTGCCATGCAACTTTCCACCGTTCCGTTTATTATGACACGCTCCATCATTGTCATATTGCTAGCATGATCATGTAGTTGACATCGTATTTGTGGCAAAGCCACCATTCATAATTCTTTCATACATGTCACTCTTGACTCATTGCATATCCCGGTACACCGCCGGAGGCATTCATATAGAGTCATATTTTGTTCTAAGTATCGAGTTGTAATTGTTGAGTTGTAAGAAAATAAAAGTGTGATGATCATCATTTTTAGAGCATTGTCCCAAGTGAGGGAAAGGATGATGGAGACTATGATTCCCCCACAAGTCGGGATGAGACTTCGGACGAAAAAAAGAGGCCATAAAAAAGGCTCAAATAAAAAATGAGAGAAAAAGAGAGAAGGGACAATGTTACTATCCTTTTACCACACTTGTGCTTCAAAGTAGCACCACGATCTTCATGATAGAGAGTCTCTCATTTTTGTCACTTTCATATACTAGTGGGAATTTTTCATTATAAAACTTGGCTTGTATATTCTAATGATGGGCTTCCTCAAAATGCCCTAGGTCTTCATGAGCAAGCGAGTTGGATGCACACCCACTTAGTTTATTTTGTTGAGCTTTCATATACTTATAGCTCTAGTGCATCCGTTGCATGGCAATCCCTACTCACTCACATTGATATCTATTGATGGGCATCTCCATAGCCCGTTGATACGCCTAGTTGATGTGAGACTATCTTCTCCCTTTTTGTCTTCTCCACAACCACCATTCTATTCCACATATGGTGCTATATCCATGGCTCACGCTCATGTATTGCGTGAAGATTGAAAAAGTTTTGAGAATGTCAAAAGTATGAAACAATTGCTTGGCTTGTCATCGGGGTTGTGCATGATTTAAATACTTTGTGTGGTGAAGATAGAGCATAGCCAGACTATATGATTTTGTAGGGATAACTTTCTTTGGCCATGTTATTTTGAGAAGACATGATTGCTTTGTTAGTATGCTTGAAGTATTATTATTTTTATGTCAATATGAACTTTTGTCTTGAATCTTTCTGATCTGAATATTCATACCACAATTAAGAAGAATTACATTGAAATTATGCCAAGTAGCACTCCGCATCAAAAATTCTGTTTTTATCATTTACCTACTCGAGGACGAGCAGGAATTAAGCTTGGGGATGCCTGATACGTCTCCAACGTATCTATAATTTTTTATTCCTCCATGCTATATTATCTACTGTTTTGGACAATATTGGTCTTTATTATCCACTTTTATATTATTTTTGGGACTAACCTATTAACCGGAGGCCTAGCCCAAAACTGCTGTTTTTTGCCTATTTTAGAGTTTCGAAGAAACGGAATATCAAACGGAGTCCAAACATAATGAAACCTTCGGGAACGTGATTTTCTCACCGAATATGATCCAGGAGACTTGGACCCTACGTCAAGAAAGAAAAGAGGTGGGCATGAGGTAGGGTGCGCGCCCACCCCCCTAGGGCGCGCCCCCACCCTCGTGGGCCCCACCTTGCTCCACCGACGTACTTCTTCCTCCTATATATACCTACATACCCCCAAACGATCAGATACGGAGCCAAAAACCTAATTCCACCGCCGCAACCTTCTGTACCCATGAGATCCCATCTTGGGGCCTGTTCCGGAGCTCCGCTGGAGGGGGCATCCACCACGGAGGGCTTCTACATCATCATAGCCCCTCCGATGAAGTGTGAGTAGTTTACTTTAGACCTTCGGGTCCATAGTAAGTAGCTAGATGGCTTCTTCTCTCTTTTTGGATCTCAATACAATGTTCTCCCCCTCTCTCGTGGAGATCTATTCGATGTAATCTTCTTTTTGCGGTGTGTTTGTTGAGACCGATGAATTGTAGGTTTATGATCAAGATTATCTATGAACAATATTTGAATCTTCTCTGAATTCTTTTATGTATGATTGTCTATCTTCGGAAGTCTCTTCAAATTATCAGTTTGGTTTGGCCTACTATATTGGTTTTTCTTGCAATGGGAGAAGTGCTTAGCTTTGGGTTCAATCTTGCGGTGTCCTTTCCCAGTGACAGTAGGGGCAGCAAGGCACGTATTGTATTGTTGCCATCGAGGATAACAAGATGGGGTTTTTATCATATTGCATGAATTTATCCCTCTACATCATGTCATCTTGCTTAAGGCGTTACTCTATTTTCTTGAACTTAATACTCTAGATGCATGCTGGATAGCGGTCGATGAGTGGAGTAATAGTGGTAGATGCAGGCAGGAGTCAGTCTACTTGTCTCGGAAGTGATGCCTATATACATGATCATACCTAGATATTCTCATAACTATGCTCAATTCTGTCAATTGCTCAACAGTAATTCGTTCACCCACCGTAAAATACTTATGCTCTTGAGAGAAGCCACTAGTGAAATCTATGGCCCCCGGGTCTATCTTCATCATATTAATCTTCCATCACTTTATTATTGCCTTTTTTACTTTGCTTTTTATTTTACTTTGCATCTTTATCACAAAAATACCAAAAATATTATCTATCATCTCTATCAGATCTCACTCTCGTAAGTGACCGTGAAGGGATTGTCAACCCCTTATCGCGTTAGTTGCGAGGAGCTATTTGTTTTGTGTAGGTACGAGGGACTCGCGCATAGCCTCCTACTGGATTGATACCTTGGTTCTCAAAAACTGAGGGAAATACTTAGGCTACTTTGCTGCATCATCATTTCCTCTTCAAGGAAATCCAACGCAGTGCTCAAGAGGTAGCAGGTACATAGACAACACTCTCGCCTCTCGTTGCTATGCATCGCCATGATCTTGCGTGTGCGTAGGAAAATTTTGAAATTACTACGTTCCTCAACACTACCGACGCAGGGCTTCGCAAGCACCGCTACGATATTATCGAGGTGGATTATGGTGGAGGGGGGCACCGCACATGGCTAAGATATCAAGAGATCAATTGTTGTGTCTATGGGGTGCCCCCCTCCTCCGTATATAAAGGGGGGAGGAGGAGAGAGCCGGCCAAGGGGGTGGCGCGCCCTAGGAGGGGGAAACCTACTCTAAGTAGGTTTGCCCCTTCCTTTCCTAGTCCAAGAAGGAGGGGGAAGGAAGGAGTGGGAGAGGGGAAAGGCAAGGGGGCGCCGCCCCCCCCCCCCCCTTCCTTGTCCTATTCGGACTCAAGGGGAGGGGGCACGCCTCTTGCCCTGGCTGGCCCCTCTCTCTCTCCACTAGGGCCCAACAAGGCCCATTAGTTCCCGGGGAGGTTCCGGTAACCCCCGGTACTCCGATATATATCCGATAACCCTCGGAACCATTCGGGTGTCCGAATATAGTCGTCCAATATATCAATATTCATGTCTCGACCATTTTGATACTCCTCGTCATGTCCGTGATCATATCCGGGACTCCGAACTATCTTCGGTACATCAAAACACATAAACTCATAATATAACTGTCCTCAAACTTTAAGCGTGCGGACCCTACGGGTTCGAGAACTATGTAGATAGACCGAGACACGTCTCCGGTGAATAACCAATAGCGGAACCTGGATGCTCATATTGGCTCCCACATATTCTCAAAGATCTTTATCGGTCAAACCGCATGACAACATACGTTGTTCCCTTTGTCATTGGTATGTTACTTGCCCGAGATTTGATCGTCAGTATCTCAATACTATGACGCCCCCGATTTAATCATACACGCAAATGTGTACGATTAAGATCAGGGACTCATGGGAAGATATCACAACACAACTCTACAAATAAAATAAGTCATACAAGCATCATATTACAAGCCAGGGGCCTCGAGGGCTCGAATACAAGAGCTCGATCATATACGAGTCAGCGGAAGCAACAATATCTGAGTATAGACATAGGTTAAACAAGTTTGCCTTAAGAAGGCTAGCACAAGCTGGGATACAGATCGAAATAGGCGCAGGCCTCCTGCCTGGGATCCTCCTAAACTACTCCTGGTCGTCGTCAGCGGACTACGCGTAGTAGTAGGCACCTCCTGAGTAGTAGTAGTCGTCGTCGACGGTGGCGGCTGGCTCCTGGACTCCAACGTCTGGTTGCAGCAATCAGATATAGGAAAGGGGAAAAGGGGGGAGAAAAGCAACCGTGAGTACTCACCCAAAGTACTCGCAAGCAAGGAGCTACACTACATATGTATGCATTGGTATCAAATGGAATAAGGCTATCATATGTGGACTGAACTACAGAATGCCGAAATAAGAGGGGGATAGCTAGTCTTATCGAAGACTACGCTTCTGGCAGCCTCCGTCTTGCAGCATGTAGAAGAGAGTAGACTGAAGTCCTCCAAGTAGCATCGCATAGCATAACCCTAACCGATGATCCTCCCCTCGTCGCCCTGTGAGAGAGCGATCACCGGTTGTATCTGGCACTTGGAAGGGTGTGTTTTTTTAAGTATCTAGTTCTAGTTGTCATAAGGTCAAGGTACAACTCCAAGTCGTCCTGTTACCGAAGATCACGGCTATTCGAATAGATTAACTTCCCTGCAGGGGTGCACCACATATCCCAACACGCTCGATCCCATTTGGCCGGACACACTTTCCTGGGTCATGCCCGGCCTCGGAAGATCAACACGTCGCAGCCCTACCTAGGCACAACAGAGAGGTCAGCACGCCGGTCTAAATCCTATGGCGCAGGGGTCTGGGCCCATCGCCCATTGCACACCTGCATGTTACGTACGCGGCCGGAAGCAGAACTAGCCCCCTTAATACAAGAGCAGGCTTACGGTCCAATCCGGCATGCGCCACTTAGTCGCTGACGTCACGAAGGCTTCGGCTGATACCACGATGTCGAGTGCCCATAACTGTCCCCGCATAGATGGTTAGTGCATATAGGACAGTAGCCAGACTCAGATCAAATACCAAGATCTCGTTAAACGTGTTAAGTATCCGCGAACACCGACCAGGGCCAGGCCCACCTCTCTCCTAGGTGGTCTCAACTTGCCCTGTCGCTCCGCCACAAAGTAACAGTCGGGGGCCATCGGGAACACAGGCCCATCACTACCTGGATGGAGCCACCTGCCCCTTCAGCCCCCATCTCCGAACAGTATCATAAGTAATGTAACAGTATAAGTATATATCATATGCCCATGATCACCTCCCGAAGTGATCATGGCCCAATAGTATAGCATGGCAGACGGTCAAGAGTGTAGGGCCACTGATGGAACACTAGCATCCTATACTAAGCATTTAGGATTGAAGGTAAAGGTAACAACAGTAGTAGCAAGGACAGGCTATGCATCAGGATAGGAATAACGGAAAGCAGTAACAAGCTACACTACTCTAATGCAAGCAGTATAGAGAAGAGTAGGCGATATCTGGTGATCAAAGGGGGGGGCTTGCCTGGTTGCTCTGGCAAGAGAGAGGGGTCGTCAACACCGTAGTTGTACTGGGTAGCATCGGCATCGGTCTTGGTGTCTAGCGAGAGAAGAGGGGGAAGAAACAATAAATATAATGCAAACAAATGCATGATGATGCATGACATGGCAAAGCGTGATGCTAGTTGTGCCCTAACGCGGTACGAGGAGGTACCGGTGAAGGGGGAAAACATCCGGGAAAGTATTCCCGGTGTTTCGCGTGTTCGGACCGGTGAACTGGAGGGGGGAAAGTTGCATGTTTGCTATGCTAGGGATGCGTAGCGGACGAACGGGCTGCGTATCCGGATTCGTCTCGTCGTTCTGAGCAACTTTCATGTACAAAGTATTTTCATCCGAGCTACGGTTTATTTTATATTAATTTTAAAAGATTTTAAAATGATTTTCTTATTTCTGGATTTAATTTAATTCGAAATTAAATTTGTCTTTAGATGCTATGGGTACACAGGAAGTGTACCCAGAGTGTGTCTAAGGGGCTGACAGGTGGGGCCCTGGTCAAATGTCCAATCAGCGTTTGACTGGACCGTTGACTGGTCAAAAGGGCCCATGGGACCCGCATGTCATTGATACATGTTTTACTAAACAACATTTGATTAACTAGTCTGGTTGATTAGGTTATTAAGCAGGTTATTTAAGTTAACTAATTAACTTACTAACTAATTAATTAATTAATTAACAATTATTATTTAATTAATCTTCTTTGTTTTATTTTTTGGCATGGGCCCCCCTCTGTCATAGGCACAGCGGGCCTATCAGGCGACGGGTTACAGGCGCGGGCGACGAGCGCTGGGGGGTTGCGGGGCGCCCGAACTGGACGCGGTCGCGGCAAGGCGCCGGCGGCCACCGCCGTGAGTGGTCGTAGCCGCCAGGGAAGGGGAGCAGCGGCAGAAGGCAGGGAGAGGCCACTGCAGGCCGACGTGGCAGCGGGAGTGCAGTGGCCGGAGCAGCCGGAGCGAGAGGGGGGCTGCGGGCACGTGGTCCAGCAAAGCCACCGCAGCGCCGGAGAGACGGGGCCACGCGCGCGGCAAGCGGCGAGCAAAAACCGGAGCGCGGAGTCAGGTGAGGACAAGGCGAGGGGCGCGGCGGAAGGGATGGCCCTGGGTCGCGGTCCGGCACAGGGGAGACGGGTGCGGAGCACGGCTGGAGCTGTGAGGTGGGGCGCGGGCACGCGCATGAAGGGCAGAGAGTGCGACCTGCTGGCGCGTTCGACGCGAGCATAGCGCGAGCAACGCACGGGGCTTGGCCCGTGCACCGGCGCGGTCGGGCACGGCGTATGGCGTCCGACAGGGGGAGAGGGGAGTACGAGGAAAGGGGAGGTGCTCACGGCGGGGGCCGTAGGGGAATGGCAGCCGGCTCGACAGAGGCCTTCGGGGAGGAGGTCGATGATGCGAGCGGTCCGGCGAGGAGGAGGTTGACGGGGAGGGCGCAGGTCCGGCGAGGGGTGGAGGCAGAAGAGCTCCGATGGGGTTGCCCCGGCGAACGATGACGGCGGGGTGGTTCTCCTTGCGACGACGGTTGGCGATGGTGACGGCGAAGGGTCGCGGCAACGGGGGTCGGGGAGCCGTTTCCTTTGATCCAGATCGGGGGGCAGAGGAGGAGTGGGACGATGGAGAGGGAGTGGGGACGAGTGGGAGTAGTGGGGGGTTAGCGGCGCTAGGGTTCCAAGGGCGTGGGGTTAAGTGAGTGAGGGGGGCGGCTGGGCCGGCCTGGTGGGCTGAGCCGACTGGGCCGTGGCCCAGTGGGGGGGTTCCTTTTGATTTGTTTTGTTTTATTTCCACTTTTTCTCAGTTTTATTTTAGTTACACTTTATTTTCAGTTTAGTAAAATATGACAATAGCTCCGAAAATAGTGTTTCAAAATAACTCATTAACCTAAAAGATTATACCTCAAAATAAAATAGTTCATCATTTTATAAAATATCAAAGGCGCATATTCAATCGTTTCACTTACCATTTTAATCATTTTAGAGTATTAAAACATTTTATAAAAGTGGGGCTTCTTCGCCACAATTAACTTTCTATTACTTGGCACAACTCAGACATTTTAATTTTAAGTTTGACAACTTTTGTTGTTTGCCTCTATTTTGAATTTGAATTTGAATTGGTTTGAACTAACGCGAGATTAGCAACAGTAATCGAGGTGACGTGGCATCATTAGCAAAGGTTACTGTAGCTTGATTATCCGGGCGTCACAATTCTCCTCCACTACAAGAAATCTCGTCCCGAGATTTAAGAGGTAGAGAAGGGGGGAGGTCTAGTTATGAAATTCTAACGGATCTTCTCGGCGTTGGTTGCTCTTCTCGAAGAGGTCGGTCCCTTACATTGACGTCTTCATTACTCTACTTCAGGTCATCATGGTGAAGTCGTCCTTTTCTTCGGAACTCCAACGTACTTACGAATAGGTAAGGGGCAGCTCGGCTACGACATAATGCATATGAGGGAAACAATCTGGGGTCAACCCATGAATGAGCATAAGATTATCTCTTGAGTCGAACATATAAAATACATCGAGAGTAAGGTACGAAGGTAGAATAAGAGGTTCCAAGCGGATAGATAGTTGCTCGAAGTCTGAACCAGAGTGAGAAAGGGGTTCAGAGTAGCGAGAGTAAGTATAGCGTCTGATACCATAATAGAGCACTAGGAAGGTGGCTCGCAAATTACATACGAAGTCAAGCTCTAGGAATAACTTTCGCAACAGGGTGTATAGGAGAGTCAGGTTTCGATCCTGTAGAACTGTGGGTTATGGGCCCACCATGTGGGTTAAAAGTAGGAAGGGCGGTGACATCTTGCCCGATCATGTAAGCAAGGCCTGTCAGAGGATAATCTGTCGGTTATGTCGGCAACAACATCGGTACCAAGGGCGAGGGACGAAGAGAACCCTTTTCCTGCTCGTTGAACGAGGCGGGCCAATAGGCAAGGTTCTCATCCATCGGCGGTTACCAGAATGTCAACAACAATAGTAACAGGGTCTTACTGACAGAATTGTACACCGAGGTGTTTACCTAAGTAGGAGAAAACTACTACTTAGATCATATAGATCACAAGAAGGTTTAAACAACCCAATGGAAAGGAAAAAGTGATTATCAGGTTTAAGCAGAACAATGAAAAGGAAAATGTGTTTAAACACATATTTCAAGGGTATATCCTTCCCAAGGACAAGCAGAGTATGATATCCATGACAGGACATAATGTAGAAAACTCTTTAGGTAAGGGGAGAGAAATTTCATGACATTACCCATACAATGGTGTTTGGGTAATTGAGCAGGAAACATTTAGCATTGGGCTTCAAATGTTCTTGTTGAAAATTGGAGTATCACAGATATGCTTCGAGATAGCATTGACATGGTCACTGGGTAAAGATCAGAGTTCGGATACTCTAAGGATTCACCAGGAACAACTTATAGAATAAGTCTTACAATTTCCTCATGAAAGAATGGCTAAACTTGCTAAAAAGGATACTATAACAATAGGTCCTCCGGTCAGGTGTGCTAGGCATGACATCACCTTACCGAGTCGCAAAAAGACCAACGTTATAACTCTTGGAAAATGCGCCCCAATCATCATATCTGACCGGGATTCATATCATATTGGTGTTAGGATACCTCAGACTCGGGATGCCTGAGAAGAAGAGGTGCAACATAATTGACAGATGACATTATATGATTCTTGGGAAAAATGAACTATGAAAGCGAGTTCCGAACAAGGGTTCATCATTAAGCCAAGGAGAGGATGAGGAAGTGGCTGATGGACTCAGCGATAATTCAACGAGGTATCCAAAAAGATGCATCTCCACAATTATGTGGATAAGGAGATAGCATTTGTCAGATCAAATGATATAATGAAGTATGCTCGAGGAAAACATACACAATTAAACATTGGTTGGAAGGTGCACCCTAAATATGGGTTGGGTTGCACGACCAATGTCAGAATGGTGATTCAATAATCAATAGTCTAAGAATGAATGGCCGACCATTAACTTCAAAGCAATAGGGTTGCTAGAAGGGCAGAATCCAAACAGCACCGTTCACTTGTTGGTACACCGGTTGGAATCAACATGAGGACCAAGAAAGAATGGTGATGGTGAGAAGCATCACTATACCAAGAATTCTTAAGAGGTGGAGCAATCCTCATGACATTCTTGACATAATAGATGGTAATACTCCAAGGTAAAGAAGAACAAATGCCAGATAGCAAGGATCTCAAGGTATAACACAGAACACGAACAAGTTTGTGTTCGAGGGAAGGTAATAAAGTGGTCGATGACAACACAAATCATCTAAGGCAAGGATGGTATTTCTCATCATGAATTCAATTGGTATCCTGAAAGAGCTTAGAATGCTGATGATGATCACGACACATTTGTCGAGAGATTTCATGAAGATGTAATCGATTGGCGATGACAACTTGTTAAAGGAATGATGAGGCGAAAGGTTATTGGAACCATGGGTATGACACAAACTCAAAATCAAGTTTGTGGTTCAGGGAGAAATGATATGACGAGTAAGATCGACGTAAGATTAGCTCATCATCAAAAGTTGTGCTTCGGGATTAAGGACCAGGTAGCACAGTTAAAATCGGCACGACAAGGATACAGCCAAACGGGCTAGGAATGATGTGATCAGGTACAACCCCATAAGTAAAGAAGATTACCAAAAGTTGTTGAACCGTACTGCGGACTCGGTTCAGTTATCGGTGTCCGTTTAATAACTTAGAGCCCGTGAAAAGTGGAATCAGTGATAATGCAATACTTGGTGAAGAACTCATAGTTATGTAGTTCATGATAATATTGAGATACCAGGGGGGTAATACTCGACGACAGATCAAAGTAGAGGTCAGACTAGGGTATTGCTCTGCAGAAGACAAGTGCTTAAACTTGCACGAGAAATGGTATTTAGGAAGAAATTATGGTCGGAACCACAATCATAAATGATCAAACCACGGATACAAGATGAACTCATAACAAGGGGGTAATTAGTTTCACGAGCAGCTTCCATGATAAGTTCTACATCGTGTCCATGGGCATGAACGCAGAGTTCAAGGTCGACTCCCACTTCTCCAAATGCATAACCTTTCATTCACTCCTCAAAATAAAAATGATTTCAGTGTCAAAACCTACCTGGTGAACTACCAGAGGAGTATGACCCGTGAAAACTTTTGAGTTCACACAGATTATGGAAAGCATAGGTTCAACCCATCGGGGCATCTTAGAACATATACCATGAACTTTAGGGTCAGTTAACACGTGCTCGAAGCAGAGCATGGTTGACAAGGCATATGATATAACTTGCCAAAGGCAGAAGACATAATTTACCAAAGGCATTATGTATCAGGCGAGAAACTCCCAAGGTTATCGGAAATGAAGGACACGATCGGATAATAACCAAGTAAATGGTCTCACGGACCACAAGGAACCTGATGTGAGTATCGGTACTCAATTAGAAGGGAAAAGAATGCAAGGTATCAGATTATAGAAACCATTGACTAATTCAAAGCTCAAACGCAAATGATTATTATTGCCAAATCAAGGGATCCGAAGAAAATGCTCTGATTAAGAATGGACAAGCTGAATAGACTTAGGGGTATATTCGACGACAACTTGATTGGTCGAGGACCAGCCCATGTTCAAATTGACACTGAGTCGGAAGGATGAATTCTAGGATTCGACTGAGGAATGCGAGCATTCGCATCTTATTGAATCAATGGAAAGGATAGGGGCAAAGGATGCCAATAAGATTACGAGACTTCTGGGATTAACCATAATACAAGGCAAGGAAATCAAGAGCAATGGGCTAGTCAGGATTTCCAGAAATTCGAATGGTATTACGAGGACTTTTGTGAAACACATGAACAACTAGGGAAGAGCGGATACTCGGCAAGCGCAAGCAATTATCCGTATATGTATTAAAGCAGAAATGGAGCTGCAAGGCAGCAGGCATAATGGATTCTCGAGACATTGGAATGTTTCAGGAAATCTTGTAATAACAAGAGCAATTGGGGATGAAGGTATGAACGAAAAATGCAGGTAGTTATTCATAACGATTTATCGGCGGTAGGGATTGCAACGGCAAAGGGCACCAGGGTCTCGGGAGAACATCGGAGAGTATCTTCGGAATCTTCTGGCGCAGCAGGTGAGCCTCTGTAATAAGGGGCTCTCCGGGAGAAAGTATTTACGAGAACCTACAGTTGGAGTTAGCAAAACCATTTAACCCGAGTAGAAGAGAGATTACAGTCCCAAAGTATAGACGAGAAATAAAAGATCCTAATACCACCCAATGGCGACGTGGGCCCATGGGCCACACAGCCATGTTAGTAAAAGTTTTGTAAAGTCTAGACTCGACTTCGTCCAAGGAGTGTGGAAGGGGGATTCCTACAGGCAGTCGGCTCTGATACCAACTTGTGACGCCCCCGATTTAATCGTACACTAATCATACACGCAAACGTGTACGATTAAGATCAAGGACTCACGGGAAGATATCACAACACAACTCTACAAATAAAATAAGTCATACAAGCATCATATTACAAGCCAGGGGCCTCAAGGGCTCGAATACAAGAGCTCGATCATAGACGAGTCAGCGGAAGCAACAATATCTGAGTACAGACATAGGTTAAACAAGTTTGCCTTAAGAAGGCTAGCACAAACTAGGATACAGATCGAAATAGGCGCAGGCCTCCTGCCTGGGATCCTCCTAAACTACTCCTGGTCGTCGTCAGCGGACTACACGTAGTAGTAGGCACCTCCCGAGTAGTAGTAGTCATCATCAACGGTGGCGGCTGGCTCCTGGACTCCAACGTCTGGTTGCAGCAATCGGATATAGGAAAGGGGAAAAGGGGGGAGAAAAGCAACCGTGAGTACTCACCCAAAGTACTCGCAAGCAAGGAGCTACACTACATATGTATGCATTGGTATCAAATGGAATAAGGCTATCATATGTGGACTGAACTGCAGAATGCCGGAATAAGAGGGGGATAGCTAGTCTTATCGAAGACTACGCTTCTGGCAGCCTCCGTCTTGCAGCATGTAGAAGAGAGTGGACTGAAGTCCTCCAAGTAGCATCGCATAGCATAACCCTAACCGATGATCCTCCCCTCGTCGCCCTATGAGAGAGCGATCACCGGTTGTATCTGGCACTTAGAAGGGTGTGTTTTATTAAGTATCCGGTTCTAGTTGTCATAAGGTCAAGGTACAACTCCAAGTCGTCCTGTTACCGAAGATCACGGCTATTTGAATAGATTAACTTCCCTGCAGGGGTGCACCACATATCCCAACACACTCGATCCCATTTGGCCGGACACACTTTCCTGGGTCATGCCCGGCCTCGGAAGATCAACACGTCGCAGCCCTACCTAGGCACAACAGAGAGGTCAACACGCCGGTCTAAATCCTATGGCGCAGGGGTCTGGGCCCATCGCCCATTGCACACCTGCACGTTACGTACGCGGCCGGAAGCAGAACTAGCCCCCTTAATACAAGAGTAGGCTTATGGTCCAATCCGGCGCGCGCCACTCAGTCGCTGACGTCACGAAGGCTTCGGCTGATACCACGGCGTCTAGTGCCCAAAACTGTCCCCGCGTAGATGGTTAGTGCGTATAGGCCAGTAGCCAGACTCAGATCAAATACCAAGATCTCGTTAAACGTGTTAAGTATCCGCGAACACCGACCAGGGCCAGGCCCACCTCTCACCTAGGTGGTCTCAACCTGCCCTGTCGCTCCGCCACAAAGTAACAGTCGGGGGCCGTTGGGAACTCAGGCCCATCACTACCTGGATGGAGCCACCTGTTGGGGAACATAGTAATTTCAAAAAAATTCCTACGCACACGCAAGATCCTGGTGATGCATAGCAACGAGAGGGGAGAGTGTTGTCTACGTACCCTCGTAGACCGATACCGGAAGCGTTATGACAACGCGGTTGATGTAGTCGTACATCTTCACGGCCCGACCGATCAAGCACCGAAACTACGGCACCACCAAGTTTTAGCACATGTTCAGCTCGATGACGATCCCCGGACTCCGATCCAGCAAAGTGTCGGGGAAGAGTTCCGTCAGCACGACGGCGTGGTGACGATCTTGATGTACTACTGTCGCAGGGCTTCGCCTAAGCACCGCTACAATATTATCAAGTACTATGGTGGCAGGGGGCGCCGCACACGGCTAAGAATAAGATCATGTGGATCAACTTGTGTGTCTCTGGGGTTCCCCTGCCTCCGTATATAAAGGATCAAGGGGGGGTGCGGCCGGCCTAGGAGAGGCGAGCCAGGAGGAGTCCTACTCCCTCTGGGAGTAGGATTCCCCCCCCCCCAATCCTAGTTGGAATAGGATTCGCGGAGGGGGGAAAAGAGAGAGGGGGGCCGGCCCCCTCATCTTGTCCTATTCGGACCAAGGGAGGGGAGGGGCGCGCGGCCCATCTTGGGCTGCCCCTTCTCTTTTCCACTAAGGCTCACTAAGGCCCATATAGCTCCCGGGGGGTTCCAATAACCTCCCGGTACTCCGGTAAAATCCCGATTTCACCCGGAACACTTCCGATATCCAAACATAGGCTTCCAATATATCGATCTTTATGTCTCGACCATTTCGAGACTCCTCGATATGTCCCCGATCTCATCCGGGACTCCGAACTCCTTCGGTACATCAAAACTCATAAACTCATAATATAACTGTCATCGAAACCTTAAGCGTGCGGACCCTACGGCTTCGAGAACAATGTAGACATGACCGAGACACATCTTCGGTCAATAGCCAATAGCGGGACCTGGATGCCCATATTGGCTCCTACATATTCTACGAAGACCTTTATCGGCCATACCGCATAACAACATACGTTGTTCCCTTTGTCATCGGTATGTTACTTGCCCGAGATTCGATCGTTGGTATCCAATACCTAGTTCAATCTCGTTACCGGCAAGTCTCTTTACTCATTCTGTAATACATCATCCCGCAACTAACTCATTAGTTGCAATGCTTGCAAGGCTTAAGTGATGTGCATTACCGAGAGGGCCCTGAGATACCTCTCCGACGATCGGAGTGACAAAGCCTAATCTCGAAATACGCCAACCCAACAAGTACCTTCGGAGACACCTGTAGAGCACCTTTATAATCACCCAGTTACGTTGTGACGTTTGGTAGCACACAAAGTGTTCCTCTGGTAAACGGGAGTTACATAATCTCATAGTCATAGGAACATGTATAAGTCATGAAGAAAGCAATAGCAACATACTAAACGATCGGGTGCAAAGCTAATGGAGTGGGTCATGTCAATCAGATCATTCACCTAATGATGTGATCCCGTTAATCAAATAACAACTCTTTGTCCATGGTTAGGAAACATAACCATCTTTGATTAATGAGCTAGTCAAGTAGAGGCATACTAGTGACACTTTGTTTGTCTATGTATTCACACATGTATTATGTTTCCGGTTAATACAATTCTAGCATGAATAATAAACATTTATCATGAAATAAGGAAATAAATAATAACTTTATTATTGCCTCTAGGGCATATTTCCTTCAGTCTCCCACTTGCACTAGAGTCAATAATCTAGATCACATCACCATGTGATTAACATCGATAGTTCACATCATCATGTGATTATCACCCATAGTTCACATCGCCATGTGACCAACACCCAAAGGGTTTACTAGATTCAGTAATCTAGTTCACATCGCTTATGTGATTAACACCCAAAGAGTACTAAGGTGTGATCATGTTTTGCTTGTGAGATAAGTTTAGTCAACGGTTCTGCCATATTCAGATCCGTATGTATTTTGCAAATTTCTATGTCAACAATGCTCTGCACGGAGCTACTCTTAGCTAATTGCTCCCACTTTCAATACGTATCCAGATTTAGACTTAGAGTCATCTAGATCAGTGTCAAAATTTGCATCGACGTAACCCTTTACAACGAACCCTTTTTGTCACGTCCATAATTGAGAAACATATCCTTATTCCACTAAGGATAATTTTGACCGCTGTCCAGTGATCTACTCCTAGATCACTATTGTACTCCCTTGCCAAAATCAGTGTAGGGTATACAATAGATCTGGTACACGGCATGGCATACTTTATAGAACCTATGGCCAAGGCATAGGGAATGACTTTCATTCTCTTTCTATCTTCTGTCGTGGTCGTGTTTTGAGTCTTACTCAATTTCACACCTTGTAACACAGGCATGAACTATTTCTTTGATTGTTCCATTTTGAACTACTTCAAAATCTTATCAAGGTATGTACTCATTGAAAAAACTTATCAAGCGTTTTGATCTATCTCTATAGATCTTGATGCTCAATATGTAAGTAGCTTTACCGATGTCTTTCTTTGAAAAACTCCTTTCAAATACTCCTTTATGCTTTGCAGAATAATTCTACATTATTTCCGATCAACAATATGTCATTCACATATACTTATCAGAAATGTTGTAGTGCTCCCACTCACTTTCTTGTAAATACAGGCTTCACCGCAAGTCTGTATAAAACTATATGCTTTGATCAACTTATCAAAGCGTATATTCCAACTCCGAGATGCTTGCACCAGTCCATAAATGGATCGCTGGAGCTTGCATATTTTGTTAGCACCTTTAGGATTGACAAAACCATCTTGTTGCATCACATACAACTCTTCTTTAATAAATCCATTAAGGAATGCAATTTTGTTTATCCATTTGCCAGATTTCATAAAATGCGGCAATTGCTAACATGATTCGGACAGACTTAAGCATAGATACGAGTGAGAAACTCTCATCGTAGTCAACACCTTGAACTTGTCGAAAACCTTTTGCGACAATTCTAGCTTTGTAGATAGTAACACTACTATTAGCGTCCGTCTTCCTCTTGAAGATCCATTTAATCTTAATGACTCGCCGATCATTGGGCAAGTCAATCAAAGTCCATACTTTGTTCTCATACATGGATCTTATCTCAGATTTCATGGCCTCAAGCCATTTCACGGAATCTGGGCTCAGCATCGCTTCCTCATAGTTCGCAAGTTCGTCATGGTCTAGTAACATGACTTCCAGAATAGGATTACCGTACCACTCTGGTGCTGATCTCACTCTGGTTTACCTACGAGATTCGGTAGTAACTTGATATGAAGTTACATGATCATCATCACTAGCTTCCTCACTAATTGGTGTAGTAGTCACAAGAACAGATTTCTGTGATGAACTACTTTCCAATAAGGGAGAAGGTACAATTACCTTATTAAGTTTTCTACTTTCCTCCCACTCACTTCTTTCGAGAGAAACTCCTCCTCTAGAAAAACTCTGAATTCAGCAACAAAAGTCTTGCCTTCAGATTTGTGATATAAGGTGTACCCAAAAGTCTCCTTTGGGTATCCTATGAAGACATATTTCTCCGATTTGGGTTTGAGCTTATTAGGATGAAACTTTTTCATATAAGTATCACAACCCCAAACTTTAAGAAACGACAACTTTGGTTTCTTGCCAAACCACAGTTCAGATTGTGTCGTCTCAACAGACTTAGATGGTGCCCCTTTTTAATGTGAATGCAGTTGTCTCTAATGCATGATCCCAAAACGATATTGGTAAATCGGTAAGAAACATCATAGATTGCACTATATCCAATAAAGTACGGTTATGACGATCGGACTCACCATTATGCTGTGGTGTTCTAGGTGGCATGAGTTTGTGAAACTATTCCACAATGTTTTAATTGAAGACCAAACTCGTAACTCAAATATTTTTCTCCATGATCTGATCGTAGAAACCTTATTTTCTTGTCACGATGATTTCCCACTTCACCCTGAATTTATTTGAACTTTTCAACTGTTTCAGACTTATGTTTCATCAAGTAGATATCCCCATATCTGCTCAAATCATCTGTGAAGGTTAGAAAATAATGATACCTGCTGCAAGCCTTAATATTCATCGGACCACATACATCAATATGTATGATTTCCAACAAATCTATTGCTTGCTTCATTGTTCCGGAGAACGGCGTTTTAGTCATCTTGCCCATAAGGCATGGTTCGCAAGCATCAAGTGATTCATAATCAAGTGATTCCAAAAGCCCATCAGCATGGAGTTTCTTCATGCGCTTTACACCAATATGACTTAAACGGCAGTGCCACAAATAAGTTGCACTATCATTATTAACTTTGCATCTTTTGGTTTCAATATTATGAATATGTGTATCACTACGATCGAGATCCAACGAACTTGTTTCATTGGGTGTATGACCATCGAAGGTTTTATTCATGTAAACAGAACAACAATTATTCTCTGACTTTAATGAATAACCGTATTGCAATAAACATGATCAAATCATATTCATGCTCAACGCAAAAACCAAATAACACTTATGTAGGTTCAACACTAATCCCAAAAGTATAGGGGAGTGTGCGATGATGATCATATCAATCTTGGAACTACTTCCAACACACATCGTCACTTCACCCTTAACTAGTCTCTGTTTATTCTGCAACTCCTGTTTCGAGTTACTAATCTTAGCAACTGAACTAGTATCAAATACTGAGGGGTTGCTATAAACACTAGTAAAGTACACATCAATAAGATGTATATCAAATATACTTGTGTTCACTTTGCCATCCTTCTTATCCGCCAATCACTTGGGGTAGTTCCGCTTCTAGTGACCAGTCCCTTTGCAGTAGAAGCACTTAGTATCAGGCTTAGGACCAGACTTGGGCTTCTTCACTTGAGCAGCAACTTGCTTGCTATTCTTCTTGAAGTTCCTCTTCTTCCCTTTGCCCTTTTCTTGAAACTAGTGATCTTGTCAACCATCAACACTTGATGCTCTTTCTTGATTTCTACCTTCATTGATTTCATCATCATGAAAAGCTCGGGAGTCGTTTTCGTCATCCCTTGCATACTATAGTTCATCACGAAGTTCTACTAACTTGGTGATGGTGACTAGAGAATTCTGTCAATCACTATCTTATCTGGAAGATTAACTCCCACTTGATTCAAGCGATTGTAGTACCCAGACAATCTGAGCACATGCTCACTAGTTGAGCGATTCTCCTCCATCTTTTAGCTACAGAACTTGTTGGAGACTTCATATCTCTCAACTTGGGTATTTTCTTGAAATATTAACTTCAACTCCTGGAACATCTCATATGGTCCATGACGTTCAAAACGTCTTTGAAGTCCCGATTCTAAGCCGTTAAGCATGGTGCACTAAACTATCAAGTAGTCATCATATTTAGCTAGCCAAACATTCATAACGTCTGCATCTGCTCCTGCAATAGGTCTGTCACTTAGCGGTGCATCAAGGACATAATTCTTCTGTGCAGCAATGAGGATAAACCTCAGATCATGGATCCAATGCGCATCATTGCTACTAACATTTTTCAACACAATTTTCTCTAGGAACATATCAAAATAAACACAGGGAAGCAACAACGCGAGCTATTGATCTACAACATAATTTGCAAAATACTAACAGGACTAAGTTCATGATAAATTTAAGTTCAATTAATCATATTACTTAAGAACTCCCACTTAGATAGACATCCCTCTAATCCTCTAAGTGATTACGTGATCCAAATCAACTAAACCATGTCCGATCATCACGTGAGATGGAGTAGTTTCATTGGTGAACATCACTATGTTGATGATATCTACTATATGATTCACGCTTGACCTTTCGGTCTCCGTGTTCCGAGGCCATATCTGTATATGCTTGGCTCGTCAAGTATAACCTGAGTATTCCGCGTGTGCAACTGTTTTGCACCTGTTGTATTTGAACGTAGAGCCTATCACACTCGATCATCACGTGGTGTCTCAGCACGAAGAACTTTCGCAACGGTGCATACTCAGGGAGAACACTTCTTGATAATTAGTGAGAGATCATCTTATAATGCTACCGTCAATCAAAGCAAGATAAGATGCATAAAAGATAAACATCACATGCAATCAATATAAGTGATATGATATGGCCATCATCATCTTGTGCCTATGATCTCCATCTCCGAAGCACCGTCATGATCACCATCGTCACCGGCGCGACACCATGATCGCCATCGCAACATCGTTGTCGTCTCGCCACTTTTATGCTTCCACGACTATCGCTACTGCTTAGTGATAAAGTAAAGCATTACAGCGCGATTGCATTGCATACAATAAAGCGACAACTATATGGCTCCTGCCAGTTGCCGATAACTCGGTTACAAAACATGATCATCTCATACAATAAAATTTAGCATCATGTCTTGACCATATCACATCACAACATGCCCTGCAAAAACAACTTAGACGTCCTCTACTTTGTTTGTTGCAAGTTTTACGTGGCTGCTACGGGCTTAAGCAAGAACCAATCTTACCTACGCATGAAAACCACAATGATAGTTTGTCAAGTTGATGCCGTTTTAACCTTCGCAAGGACCGGGCGTAGCCACACTCGGTTCAACTAAAGTTGGAGAAACAGTCACGCGCAAGCCACCTATGTGCAAAGCACGTCGGGAGAACCGGTCTCGCGTAAGCGTACGCGTAATGTCGGTCCGGGCCGCTTCATCCAACAATACCACCGAATCAAAGTATGACATGCTGGTAAGCAGTATGACTTATATCGCCCACAACTCACTTGTGTTCTACTCGTGCATATAACATCAACACATAAAACCTAGGCTCGGATGCCACTGTTGGGGAACATAGTAATTTCAAAAAAAAATCCTACGCACACGCAAGATCATGGTGATGCATAGCAACGAGAGGGGAGAGTGTTGTCTATGTACCCTCGTAGACCGATAGCGGAAGCGTTATGACAACACGCTTGATGTAGTCGTACGTCTTCACGGCCCGACCGATCAAGCACCGAAACTACGGCACCTCCAAGTTTTAGCACACGTTCAGCTCGATGACGATCCCCGGACTCCGATCCAGCAAAGTGTCGGGGAAGAGTTCCGTCAGCACGACGGCGTGGTGACGATCTTGATGTACTACTGTCGCAGGGCTTCGCCTAAGCACCGCTACAATATTATCGAGGACTATGGTGGCAGGGGGCGCCGCACACGGCTAAGAATAAGATCACGTGGATCAACTTGTGTGTCTCTGGGGTCCCCCTGCCTCCGTATATAAAGGATCAGGGGGGTGCGGCCGGCCTAGGAGAGGCGCGCCAGGAGGAGTCCTACTCCCTCTGGGAGTAGGATTCCCCCCCCCCCAATCCTAGTTGGAATAGGATTCGCGGAGGGGGGAAAAGAGAGAGGGGGGCCGGCCCCCTCTCCTTGTCCTATTCGGACCAAGGGAGGGGAGGGGCGCGCGGCCCATCTTCGGCTGCCCCTTCTCTTTTCCACTAAGGCCCATATAGCTCCCGGGAGGGTCCGGTAACCTCCCGGTACTTCAGTAAAATCCCGATTTCACCCTAAACACTTCCGATATCCAAACATAGGCTTCCAATATATCGATCTTTATGTCTCGACCATTTCGAGACTCCTCGTCATGTCCCCGGTCTCAGCCGTGACTCCGAACTCCTTCGGTACATCAAAACTCATAAACTCATAATATAACTGTCATCAAAACCTTAAGCGTGCGGACCCTACGGGTTCGAGAACAATGTAGACATGACAGAGACACGTCTCCGGTCAATAACCAATAGCGGGACCTGGATGCCCATATTGGCTCCTACATATTCTACGAAGATCTTTATCGGTCAGACCGCATAACAACATACGTTGTTCCCTTTGTCATCGGTATGTTACTTGCCCGAGATTCGATCGTCGGTATCCAATACCTAGTTCAATCTCGTTACCGGCAAGTCTCTTCACTCGTTCCGTAATACATCATCCCGCAACTAACTCATTAGTTGCAATGCTTGCAAGGCTTAAGTGATGTGCATTACCGAGAGGGCCCTGAGATACCTCTCCGACGATCGGAGTGACAAATCCTAATCTTGAAATACGCCAACCCAACAAGTACCTTCGGAGACACCTGTAGAGCACTTTTATAATCGCCCAGTTATGTTGTGACATTTGGTAGCACACAAAGTGTTCCTCTGGTAAACGGGAGTTGCATAATCTCATAGTCATAGGAACATGTATAAGTCATGAAGAAAGCAATAGCAACATACTAAACGATCGGGTGCTAAGCTAATGGAATGGGTCATGTCAATCAGATCATTCACCTAATGATGTGATCCCGTTAATCAAATAACAACTCTTTGTCCATGGTTAGGAAACATAACCATCTTTGATTAACGAGCTAGTCAAGTAGAGGCATACTAGTGACACTCTGTTTGTCTATGTATTCACACATGTATTATGTTTCCGGTTAATACAATTCTAGCATAAATAATAAACATTTATCATGAAATAAGGAAATAAATAATAACTTTATTATTGCCTCTAGGGCATATTTTCTTCACCACCTGCCCCTTCAGCCCCCATCTCCGAACAGTATCATAAGTAATGTAACAGTATAAGTATATATCATATGCCCGTGATCACCTCCCGAAGTGATCACGGCCCAATAGTATAGCATGGCAGATGGTTAAGAGTGTAGGGCCACTAATGGAACACTAGCATCCTATACTAAGCATTTAGGATTGCAGGTAAGGTAACAACAGTAGTAGCAAGGACAGGCTATGCATCAAGATAGGAATAACGGAAAGAGGTAACATGCTACACTACTCTAATGCAAGCAGTATAGAGAAGAGTAGGCGATATCTGGTGATCAAAGGGGGGGCTTTCCTGGTTGCTCTAGCAAGAGAGAGGGGTCGTCAACACCGTAGTCGTACTGGGTAGCATCGGCATCGGTCTCGGTGTCTAGCAAGAGAAGAGGGGGAAGAAACAATAAATATAATGCAAACAAATGCATGACGATGCATGACATGGCAAAGCGTGATGCTAGTTGTGCCCTAACGCGGTACGAGGTGGTACCGGTGACGGGGGAAAACATCCGGGAAAGTATTCCCAGTGTTTCGCGTTTTCAGACCGGTGAACCGGAGGGGGAAAAGTTGCGTGTTTGCTATGCTAGGGATGCGTGGCGGACGAACGGGCTGCGTATCCGGATTCGTCTCGTTGTTCTTAGCAACTTTCATGTACAAAGTATTTTCATCCGAGCTACGATTTATTTTATATTAATTTTAAAAGATTTTAAAATGATTTTCTAATTTTTGGATTTAATTTAATTCGAAATTAAATTTGTATTTAGATGCTATGGGTACACAGGAAGTGTACCCAGAGTGTGTCTAAGGGGCTGACAGGTGGGGCGCTGGTCAAATGTCCAGTCAGCGTTTGACTGGACCGTTGACTGGTCAAAAGGGCCCATGGGACCCGCATGTCATTGATACATGTTTTACTAAACAATATTTGATTAACTAGTCTGGTTGATTAGGTTATTAAGCAGGTTATTTAAGTTAACTAATTAACTTACTAACTAACTAATTAATTAATTAACAATTATTATTTAATTAATCTTTTTTTTTTGTTTTATTTTTGGGCGTGCGCCCACCTCTATCATAGGCACAGCGGGCCTATCGGGCGACGGGTTACGGGCACGGGCGACGAGCGCTGGGGGGTTGCGGGGCGCCCAAACTGGACGCAGTCACGGCAAGGCGCCGGCGGCCACCGCCGTGAGTGGTCGCAGCCGCCAGGGAAGGGGAGCAGCGGCAGAAGGCGGGGAGAGGCCACTGCAGGCCGACGCGGCAGCGGGAGTGCGGTGGCCGGAGCAACGCCGGAGCGAGAGGGGGGCTGCGGGCGCGTGGTCCGGCAAAGCCACCGCAGCGCCGGAGAGACGGGGCCACGCGCGCGACAAGCGGCGAGCAAAAACCGGAGCGCGGAGTCAGGTGAGGCCAAGGCGAGGGGCGCGGCGGAAGGGATGGCCCTGGGTCGCGGTCCGGCGCAGGGGAGACGGGTGCGGAGCACGGCTGCAGCTGTGAGGTGGGGCGCGGGCATGCGCACGAAGGGCAGAGAGTGCGGCCTGCTGGCGCGTTCGACGCGAGCGTAGCGCGAGCAACGCGCGGGGCTTGGCCCATGCACCGGCGCGGTCGGGCGCGGCGTATGGCGTCCGACAGGGGGAGAGGGGAGTACGAGGAAAGGGGAGGTGCTCACGGCGGGGGCCGTAGGGGAATGGCAGCCAGCTCGACGGAGGCCTTCGGGGAGGAGGTCGATGGTGCGAGCGGTCCAGCGAGGAGGAGGTTGACGGGAAGGGCGCAGGTCCGGCGAGGGGTGGAGGCAGAAGAGCTCCGGTGGGGTTGCCCCGGCGAACGATGACGGCGGGGTGGTTCTCCTTGCGACGACGGTTGGCGATGGTGACGGCGAAGGGTCGCGGCAACGGGGGTCGGGGAGCCGTTTCCCTCGATCCAGATTGGGGGGCAGAGGAGGAGTGGGACGAGGGAGAGGGAGTGGGGATGAGTGGGAGTAGTGGGGGGTTAGCGGCGCTAGGGTTCCAGGGGCGTTGGGTTAAGTGAGTGAGGGGGGCGGCTGGGCCGGCCTGGTGGGCTGAGCCGACTGGGCCGTGGCCCAGTGGGGGGATTCCTTTTGATTTGTTTTGTTTTATTTCCACATTTTTTTCAGTTTTGTTTTAGTTACACTTTATTTTCAGTTTAGTAAAATATGACAATAGCTCCGAAAATAGTGTTTCAAAATAACTCACTAACCTAAAAGATTATACCTCAAAATAAAATAGTTCATCATTTTATAAAATATCAAAGGCGCATATTCAATCGTTTCACTTACCGTTTTAATCATTTTAGAGTATTAAAACCTTTTATAAAAGTGGGGCTTCTTCGCCACAATTAACTTTGTATTACTTGGCACAACTCAGATATTTTAGTTTTAAGTTTGAAAACTTTTGTTGTTTGCCTCTATTTTGAATTTGAATTTGAATCGGTTCGAACTAACGCGAGATTAGCAACAGTAATCGAGGTGACGTGGCATCATTAGCAAAGGTTACTGTAGCTTGATTATCCGGGCGTCACAAATACCTAGTTCAATCTCGTTACCGGCAAGTCTCTTTACTCGTTCCGTAATACATAATCCTACTACTAACTCATTAGTTACAATGCTTGCAAGGCCTATAGTGATGTGCATTACCGAGTGGGCCCAGAGATACCTCTCTGACAATCGGAGTGACAAATCCTAATCTCAAAATATGCCAACCCAACAAGTACCTTTGGAGACACCTGTAGAGCACCTTTATAATCACCCATTTACGTTGTGACGTTTGGTAGCACACAAAGTGTTCCTCCGGTAGACGGGAGTTGCATAATCTCATAGTCATAGGAACATGTATAAGTCATGAAGAAAGCAATAGCAGAATACTATACGATCAAGTGCTAAGCTAATGGAATGGGTCAAGTCAATCACATCATTCTACTAATGATGTGATCCCATTAATCAAATGACAACTCATGTCTATGGCTAGGAAACATAACCATCTTTGATCAACGAGCTAGTCAACTAGAGGCATACTAGTGACACTATGTTTGTCTATGTATTCACACATGTATTATGTTTCCGGTTAATACAATTCTAGCATGAATAATAAACATTTATCATGAAATAAGGAAATAAATAATAACTTTATTATTGCCTCTAGGGCATATTTCCTTCAGTCTCCCACTTGCACTAGAGTCAATAATCTAGTTCACATCGCCGTGTGATTTAACACCAATAATTTACATCACCATGTGATTAACACCCATAGTTCACATCGTCATGTGACCAACACCCAAAGGGTTTACTAGAGTCAATAATCTAGTTCACATTGCTATGTGATTAAGAACCAAAGAGTACTGAGGTGTGATCATGTTTTGCTTGTGAGAGAAGTTTAGTCAACGGGTCTGCCACATTCAGATCCGTATGTATTTTGCAAATTTCTATGTCAACAATGCTCTACACGGTGCTACTCTAGCTAATTGCTCCCACTTTCAATATGTATCCAGATTGAGACTTAGAGTCATCTGGATCAGTGTCAAAACTTGCATCGACGTAACCCTTTACGTCGAACCTTTTAGTCACCTCCATAGTCGAGAAACATATCCTTATTCCACTAAGGATAATTTTGACCGCTGTCCAGTGATCTACTCCTAGATCACTATTGTACTCCCTTGCCAAAAACAGTGTAGGGTATATAATAGATCTGGTACACAGCATGGCATACTTTATAGAACCTTTGGCTGAGGCATAGGGAATGACTTTCATTCTCTTTCTATCTTCTGTCATGGTCGGGCTTTGAGTCTTACTCAATTTCATACCTTGTAACACAGGCAAGAAACTCTTTCTTTGACTGCTCCATTTTGAACTACTTCAAAATCTTGTCAAGGTATGTACTCATTGAAAAAACTTATCAAGCGTCTTGATCTATCTCTATAGATCTTGATGCTCAATATGTAAGCAGCTTCACTGAGGTCTTTCTTTGAAAAACTCCTTTCAAACACTCCTTTATGCTTTGCAGAATAATTCTACATTATTTTCGATCAACAATATGTCATTCACATATACTTATCAGAAATGTTGTAGTGCTCCCACTCACTTTCTTGTAAATACAGGCTTCACCGCAAGTCTGTATAAAACTATATGCTTTGATCAACTTATCAAAGTGTATATTCCAACTCCGAGATGCTTGCACCAGTCCATAGATGGATCGCTGGAGCTTGCATATTTTGTTAGCACCTTTAGGATTGACAAAACCTTCTGGTTGCATCATATAAAACTAATAAATCCATTAAGGAACACAATTTTTTTTATCAATTTGCCAGATTTCATAAAATGCAGCAATTGCTAACATGATTCGGACAGACTTAAGCATAGATACAAGTGAGAAACTCTCATCGTAGTCAACACCTTCAACTTGTCGAAAACCTTTTGCGACAATTCTAGCTTTAACACTACTATCAACGTTCGTCGTCCTCTTGAAGATCCATTTAATCTCAATTGCTCGCCGATCATTGGGCAAGTCAATCAAAGTCCATACTTTGTTCTCATACATGGATCCTATCTCAGATTTCATGGCCTCAAGCCATTTCGCGGAATCTGGGCTCATCATCGCTTCTTCATAGTTTGTAGGTTCGTCATGGTCAAGTAACATGACCTCCAGAACAGGATTACCGTACCACTCTGGTGTGGATCTTACTCTGGTTGACCTACGAGGTTTGGTAGTGACTTGATCTGAAGTTACATGATCATCATCATTAGCTTCCTCACTAATTGGTGTAGGAGTCACAGGAACATATTTCTATGATGAACTACTTTCCAATAAGGGAGCAGGTATAGTTACCTCATCAAGTTCTACTTTCCTCCCACTCACTTCTTTCGAGAGAAATCCTTCTCTAGAAATGATCCATTCTTAGCAACGAATATCTTGCCTTCGGATCTGCGATAGAAGGTGTACCCAATTGTTTCCTTTGGGTATCCTATGAAGACACATTTTTCCGATTTGGGTTTGAGCTTATCAGGATGAATCTTTTCACATAAGAATCGCATCCCCAAACTTTAAGAAACGACAACTTTGGTTTCTTGCCAAACCATAGTTCATATGGTGTCGTCTCAAAGGATTTAGATGGTGCCCTATATTAACGTGAATGCAGCTGTCTCTAATGCATAACACCAAAACGATAGTGGTAAATCGGTAAGAGACATCATAGATTGCACCATATCTAATAAAGTACGGTTACGATGTTCGGACACACCATTACGCCGTGGTGTTCCGGGTGGCATGAGTTTGTGAAACTATTTCACATTGTTTTAACGGAAGGCCAAACTCATAACTCAAATATTCGTCTCCACGATCAGATTGTAGAAAGTTTATTTTCTTGTTACGATGATTTTCCACTTCACTCTGAAATTATATGAACTTTTCAAATGTTTCAGTCTTATGTTTCATCAAGTAGATATACCCATATCTGCTCAAATCATCTGTGAAGTTCAGAAAATAACGATACTCGCCATGAGCCTCAACACTCATCGGATCGCATACATCAGTATGTATTATTTCCAATAAGTCAGTTGCTCACTCCATTGTTCCGGAGAATGGAGTCTTAGTCATCTTGCCCATAAGGCATGGTTCGCAAGCATCAAGTGATTCATAGTCAAGTGATTCCAAAATCCCATCAGCATGGCGTTTCTTCATGCGCTTTACACCAATATGACCTAAACGGCAGTGCCCACAAGTTGCACTATCATTATTAACTTTGCATCTTTTGGCTTCAATATTATGAATATGTGTATCACTACGATCGAGATCCAACAAACCATTTTCATTGGGTGTATGACCATAGAAGGTTTTATTTATGTAAAGAGAATAACAATTATTCTCTAACTTAAATGAATAACTGTATTGCAATAAACATGATCAAATCATATTCATGCTCAACGCAAACACCAAATAACACTTATTTAGATTCAACACTAATCCCGAAAGTATAGGGAGTGTGCGATGATGATCATATCAATCTTGGAACTACTTCCAACACACATTGTCACCTCGCCCTTAACTAGTTTCTGTTCATTCTGCAATTCCCGTTTCGAGTTACTACTCTTAGCAACTAAACCAGTATCAAATGCCGAGGGGTTGCTATAAACACTAGTAAAGTACACATAAATAACATGTATATCCAATATACTTTTGTTTACTTTTCCATCCTTCTTATCCGTCAAGTATCTAGGGGCAGTTCCACTTCCAGTGACTAGTCCCTTTGCAGTAGTAGCACTTAGTCTCGGGCTTAGGTCCAGACTTGGGCTTCTTCACTTGAGCAGCAACTTGCTTGCTGTTCTTCTTGAAGTTCCCCTTCTTCCTTTTGCCCTTTTCTTGAAACTAGTGGTCTTGTCAACCATCAACACTTGATGCTTTTCTTGATTTCTACCTTCGTCGATTTCAGCATCACAAAGAGATTGGGAATCATTTCCGTTATCCCTTGCATATTATAGTTCATCACGAAGTTCAAGTAACTTGGTGATAGTGACTAGAGAACTCTGTCAATCACTATCTTATCTGGAAGATTAACTCCCACTTGATTCAAGTGATTGTAGTACTCAGGCATTCTGAGCACATACTCACTAGCTTAGCTATTCTCCTTCATCTTGTGGGCAAAGTACTTGTCAAAGGTCTCATACCTTTCGACATGGGCATGAGTATGAAATACCAATTTCAACTCTTGGAACATCTTATATGCTCTATGGCGTTCAAAACATTTTTGAAGTCCCGGTTCTAAGCCGTAAAGCATGGTGCACTAAACTATCAAGTAGTCATCATACTGAGCTTTTGTCAAAACGTTCATAACGTCTGCATCTGCTCCTGCAATTGGTCGGTCACCTAGTGGTGCATTAAGTACATAATTCTTCTGTGCAGCAATGAGGACAATCCTCAGATCACGGATCCAATCCGCATCATTTCTACTAACATCTTTCAACATAGTTTTCTCTAGGAACATATTAAAATAAAACAGGGGAGCTAAACGTGATCTATTGATCTACAACATAGATATGCTAATACTACCAAGGACTAAGTTCATGATAAATTTAAGTTCAATTAATCATATTACTTAAGAACTCCCACTTAGATAGACATCTCTCTAATCATCTAAGTGATCACGTGATCCAAATCAACTAAACCATGTCCGATCATCACGTGAGATGGAGTAGTTTTCAATGGTGAACATCACTATGTTGATCATATCTACTATATGATTCACGCTCGACCTTTCGGTCTCAGTGTTCCGAGGCCATATCTGCATATGCTAGGCCCGTCAAGTTTAACCTGGGTATTTCGCGTGTGCAACTGTTTTGCACCCGTTGTATTTGAACGTAGAGCCTATCACACCCGATCACCACGTGGTGTCTCAGCACGAAGAACTTTCGCAACGGTGCATACTCAGGGAGAACACTTATACCTTGAAATTTAGTGAGAGATTATCTTATAATGCTACCGTTGATCTAAGCAAAATAAGATGCATAAAAGATAAACATCACATGCAATCAATATAAGTGATATGATATGGCCATCATCATCTTGTGCTTGTGATCTCCATCTTGAAGCACCGTCATGATCACCATCGTCACCGGCGCGACACCTTGATCTCCATCATAGCATCGTTGTCATCTCGCCAACTATTGCTTCTATGACTATCGTTACCGCTTAGTGATAAAGTAAAGCATTACAGGGCGATTGCATTACATACAATAAAGCGACAACCATATGGTTCTTGCCAGTTGCCGATAACTCGGTTACAAAACATGATCATCTCATACAATAAAATTTAGCATCATGCTTTGACCATATCACATCACAACATGCCCTGCAAAAACAAGTTAGACATCCTCTACATTGTTGTTGCAAGTTTTATGTGGCTGCTACGGGCTGAGCAAGAACCGTTCTTACCTACGCATCAAAACCACAACGATAGTTCGTCAAGTTAGTGTTTTTTTAACCTTCTCAACTAAAGTTGGAGAAACTGACACCCGTCAGCCACCTGTGTGCAAAGCACGTCGGTAGAACCAGTCTCACGTAAGCGTATGCGTAATGTTGGTCCGGGCGGCTTCATCCAACAATACCGCCGAACCAAAGTATGACATGCTGGTAAGCGGTATGACTTGTATCGCCCAAAACTCACTTGTGTTCTACTCGTGCATATAACATCCACGCATAAAACCAGGCTCGGATGCCACTGTTGGGGAACGTAGTAATTTAATTCCTACGCACACACAGGATCATGGTGATGCATAGCAACGAGAGGGGAGAGTGTTGTCCATGTACCCTCGTAGACCGAAAGCGGAAGCGTTAGCAGAACGCGGTTGATGTAGCCGTACGTCTTCATGATCCGACCGATCAAGTACCGAACGTACGACACCTCTGAGTTCAGCATACGTTCAGCTCGATGACGTCCCTCGAACTCCGACCCAACCGAGCTTTGAGGGAGAGTTCCGTCAGCACGATGGCGTGGTGACGATGATGATGTTCTACCAACGCAGGGCTTCGCCTAAGCACCGCCACGATATTATCGAGGTCGATTATGGTGGAGGGGGGAACAGCACACGGCTAAGAGATCAATTGTTGTGTCCATGGGGTGCCCCCCTCCTCCGTATATAAAGGGTGGAGGAGGAGAGGGTTGTCCAAGGGGGTGGCGCGCCCTAGGAGGGGGAAACCTACTCCAAGTAGGTTTGCCCCTCCCTTTCCTAGTCCAAGAAGGAGCGGGAAGGAAGGACTGGGAGAGGGGAAAGGCAAGGGGGGCGCCGCCCCTCCTTCCTTGTCCTATTCGGACTCAAGGGGAGGGGGGCGCCTCTTGCCCTGGCCGGCCCCTCTCTCTCCACTAGGGCCCAACAAGGCCCATTAGTTCCCGTGGGGGAGGGGGGTCCGGTAACCCCCGGTACTCCGATATATATCCGATAACCCCCGGAACCATTCTGGTGTCCGAATATAGTCGTCCAATATACAAATCTTCTTGTCTCGACCATTTCGAGACTCCTCGTCATATCCGTGATCATATCCGGGACTCCGAACTATCTTCGGTACATCAAAACACATAAACTCATAATATAACCGTCATCAAACTTTAAGCGTGCGGACCCTACGGGTTCGAGAACTATGTAGACATGACCGAGACACGTCTCTGGTCAATAACCAATAGCGGAACCTGGATGCTCATGTTGGCTCCCACATATTCTACGAAGATCTTTATCGGTCAAACCGCATAACAACATACGTTGTTCCCTTTGTCATCGGTATGTTACTTGCCAGAGATTCGATCGTCGGTATATCAATACCTAGTTCAATCTCGTTACTGGCAAGTCTCTTTACTCGTTCCGTAATACATCATCCTGCAACTAAATCATTAATTACAATGCTTGCAAGGCTTATAGTGATGTGCATTACCGAGTGGGCCCAGAGATACCTCTCCGACAATGAGAGTGACAAATCCTAATCTCGAAATACGCCAACCCAACAAGTACCTTTGGAGACACCTGTAGAGCACCATTATAATCACCCATTTACGTTATGACGTTTGGTAGCACACAAAGTGTTTCTCCGGTAAACGGGAGTTGCGTAATCTGATAGTCATAGGAACATGTATAAGTCATGAAGAAAGCAATAGCAGAATACTATACGATCAAGTGCTAAGCTAATGGAATGGGTCAAGTCAATCACATCATTCTTCTAATGATGTGATCCCGTTAATCAAATGACAACTCATGTCTCTGGCTAGGAAACATAACCATCTTTGATCAATGAGCTAGTCAAGTAGAGGCATACTAGTGACACTATGTTTGTCTATGTATTCACACATGTATTATGTTTCCGGTTAATACAAATCTAGCATGAATAATAAACATTTATCATGAAATAAGGAAATAAATAATAACTTTATTGTTGCCTCTAGGGCATATTTCCTTCACCTTTTACGTCTTCATTTGCTATCACTTGCCCATATGCTTGCATGGAAACATTTTGTAGGCATTTCAAGCTTTGGAGGCATTCAAGGTTCAACACAATGGCAAGTGCTTCAAACTCTCCCATTGCTATCGGGTCATCAAGGACGAAGAGAAGTTCAAGGCACAATATGCCGCACTCAAGGCACGTGGGGGGAAGAAAGCCGTGGAGGATGGTGCGGAAGGCGAGCCGGCACGGCCGCGGGGGAAGACCAACTCCAAGGAGGACAAGCGAGATGCGGCCACCAACGCCTTGATCGCAAGCGTGGACGACATGATGAATAAGAAGGACTCAAGGGAGGAGGAGCGCCAGCGTTTCAAGGCGGAGCAAATGGATGCTTTCATGAAGATCCAAAGGAGGAGGCTTGATCTTGACGCCGAGAAGCAAGCCAAGATGTTCGAGCTCGAGGCAGAGAAGCAAGCCAAGATGCTAGAGATCGACGCCACCAACGCCAAGACCAAGGCGAAAGAAGTGGCTCTTGCGAGCATGATGACCGGGGTGAAGATCATGAAGGTGGATCTCAACACCGTGTCGCTAAGGAAGAGGCCGTGGTTCGAGAAGATGCAGGCCGACATGCTCAAGTTCGACGACGAGTGATCTATGGCGGCGAGGGCCATCTTTTTTTGTATGCCAGCAGGTGTGCCGGCATGACCACGGGAGCCGCGATGGCGTGGTCGAACTCAAGTCCCACCCTTTTTTATGTGCTGGCATGTGTGCCGGTCGGCTGGCGAGTGCGCCAGCATGAACTGTGGTGATATTTTCTGAAGCCGGCATTATATGACGGCGCTGGCATGGTGCGGGCATGATCGGCCGCGGGCCTTTTTTAATTAAAAGTTGAATGCGGGCATGAAATGGGTAGGCACGTTGGGCGCATTGCTGACCCAAATGCAAAACTGGGTGGACGCCGGGCGGGCGACCGACCCAAACGGACAAAAAGCGGACAAATGCGCTGTCCGATTAGGTCGGCCCGTTAGAGTTGCTCTTATAACACGTTTTGACTCAACGCTATTCTATGAAATCTGTCATGTAATTAATATCTTACCATTCCTGCAAAAAAAATTGATATCTTATCAAATACCAATATGCAATAGATATATCTTACTTAATATAACGTGCATTACACGTACATTGTTACTATTGTTTACAAGTTCTTGACATTCTGGTACAATCTTAATGGACGGCGCAACAACACGCGCCTACGTGATCTTGTAATACTTCCTCTCTAAACTAATATAAAAGTGTTTAGATCACTAATTTAGTATTCTAAACACTCTTATATTAATTTAAAGAGGGAGTACGTTTCAAGCAGTATATATAGTACATACAAGAACACACAACAACCACCGGTATGGAAGGTATGGCAGTACATCTTCAAGCAAGCCGCGCGCGCCGCTCAAGGAGACCACGGCTTAGCAACCACATGCAGCGCCGTCTTGAGTCGCACAGATATCCCAAACAGCTCGCTCAAATCCAGCTTCGACGCTGCCCCGCCGGCCGCCAGCGGCGGCTCCCAGTCGAAATGGTACAGCAGGCCCGCCAACGCTAGCTCCATCGACGGCACGGCGAACCCGACCCCGGGGCACCCTCTCCTCCCGGCACCGAACGGCACGGCCCTGAAGTCGTCATGCCCAGCCCCGTATTCCGCCGGGTCGTCCACGAATCGCTCCGGCACGAACTCCTCGGCGCGCTCCCACGTCTCCGGGTCCCGGCCGATGGCCCAGGCGTTGATCACCACGCGCGTCCGTGCCGGGACGCGGTAGCCCAGCAGCTCCGTGTCCTCCATCGTCTCCCGGGGCAAGAGGAGCGGCAGGGGCGCGTGCAGCCGGAGTGTCTCCCTGATCACGGCCCTCAGGTAGCGCAGCGTGCCGATGTGGTCCTCGGTGACGTGGCTGGCGCCATTGACGGCCGCGCGGACCTCGTCCTGGAGCTTCTGCATTACGCGCGGGTGGTTGATGAGCTCCGCCATGGTCCACTCCATTGTCGTGTAGGTTGTGTCTGTCGCGGCGGCGAACATATCCTGTGTAGTCATGCATGCCCAACAGGGTCAGGTTGTACTACTTCGGCAGATTTATATGTCAGATTTGCTAGCTATTCCTCCAATGAAATTCAGTTTAGTTGCACATAAGCGAGCTCAAAGTCCCCAAACTATTATTTTACTTTCAGCCGTTAATTCTACTCGAGCAATGCTACATCTACGTAATGGTTTACGTAAGTTTACGAACATCTCCTTTCTGTATGATGTTTGAGAGCTTCCTTTTTCTTTCTGGCCCTGAACATGCTTAACATGCTCCCAGGTCGCTGAAAAACCTGTGTTCTGGATCCTTTTGGTTTCATTTATAAAAATGGGACCGAGGGGTTTCACCCCCTTTCATCTAAATTTTTTTATGAACTATCTAACATGGGAGTATTTGATTGGATTAAAGGAAAGGGTGAGGCCCACCCCATCTGAAAATCGGTTGCGGGGGGCTCCTTCGGAACAAAAGACAAAGTGTTGTGGAAGCCAGGACACGTTGTTTGGATCGGGGGAGTATTATTTTTGTCGTACCCAAATTTAGTTCGGCATAGGGTCACCAACTTGACATTTTGGGTAAAATGCTTCGATCCTGAGTAGCTGTTTGGAGCAGAGAGAATAGACGCAGGAGACCAAACAAGACGTAACTGTCTGCGGAGTGCCGACTACTAGTCGTAAGTGCTAAGCACTATTGACGTATTAGAAGGGAAAATGACGCCAAAAGCTGTAGGGTAGTCGATAGATAAGCAGTATTGGCGTCGTACGGCAACGACAAGCATGCAGCCTCTTCCCCTCGTCACCCATCGTCGACAGGGGAAGGGAAGATGATGAGGGTCAGCGCTCCCTGTAGCTCTCAACAGTTTGCACATCAATCGACTTGTATTTGGATGTGAGCTAATTAATCGGCAGACCCAGTTTTGTCTACGTCCAGCGTCGAGCTGATCGCTGCAAACTTACTGTATATTTTGAACTACCAAAACGTCATATGGTTAGGAACGGAGGGGTACACCCTTTGTTCATACATACAAGATGTTCAAACTTTTTCTGAATCAATACATATAGTAACGATTTGATGTTTTTGTGTTCACTCATTTGAGTTCATATGTAATATGTATTAAAATATCTAAAACATCATATATTATTTGTGAACGCGGGAAGTATGTGTTTGTTGATTAAAATAAATCAATAATCCTACACATACGAACGAAGTTACCAACATTTACGTAACTTCCTTCACCAATTTTCTTCGGCTCCCTAAATTTCAGGGGGGTGGGCCCCTCCTCCCGTGCTCCCAATCACAGTTTGTCAACTGGCCCATTGTTACCTTAACTTAATGTTATTAGTTCGTAAGTGTACGTAGCATTGCTCATTAAGAATAGCGCTCACTAAATGTTAGATCCCTGAAAATTTCTTTGTCGTTAGTCAGTTAACTTTGCAGCAAGGCCGAAAGTGGGTGTGACGTGAGGAGCGAACGCGTCGAGCATCGACCATGACAAGGCTGAGCAAGGAACTTGCGAAAGTGTTTGTTGATTAATAAAAAATCAGTAATCCTACACCTACGAACGAAGTTACGGAAGTTTATGTAACTTTCCTTCACCAAGTTTTTTGGGCATCCTGAATTTCGGGGGTGGGCCCCTCCTCCCCCTACTCTCAATCACAATTCGCCAACCGACTCATTATGTACAACTTAATGTAATTTGTCTATAGGTGTAGCATTGCTCATTAAAAATAGTCCATTCCAAATGTTAGATCCCTAAAAAAATTTGTCGTCAGTCAGTTAATTTCGCATCAAGGCCGAGAGTGGGTGTGACGAGAGGAGCGAACGCGTCGACTGTCGTCCCTCGCAAGGCTGAGGAAGGAACTCTTCGGGGAGGTTGATGGAAGGACGAGGCGGCAGGCGGATGAAGCGGGGCAAGTCGGCCTTAAGCAGAAGGAGGAAGAAGAACATGTGCCATGATCCTGGCCGTTGGATGCTGATCTGACGCCCCAGAAAATTGACTACCGCTATACTCCCATACAAAATAGGTGCTCCCCAACAACGTACGTACCAGCATAATGGCCTTGATGCTGACCACGTCGAACCGGACTCCGCCGGCCTCCTCCCCCGTCTCGCTCACGTCCAACAGCACGTCCACGAAGTCCCGCCGATCGTCCTCGCCGTCGCCCACCACCGACCCGCCGACCAGACGCCGCTGGCGGTGGTCCGCGATGACCCGCTCGAGCAACCCGTCGAGCGCCTCGAACGTGCGCGTGGCCCTGGCATTCAGCCCCGTGAGCGTGTCCACCCATGCCAGCCACGGCACGAACTCCCCCACCGTGGGCGTCCCCAGCAGCTCCTCGAAGTCGTCGAGCACCTTCCTCAGCTTCTCGCCCCCGTCGTCGCCGTCGATCCCGTACTCCCCGTCGCCGAACGCGGCCCGCTTGATGACGGCGTTGGAGTATGAGGTGAGCATGTCGCTGAGGTTCAGCACGCCCGGCGGGTGAAGCGAGCGGCGGCGGACGGCGTCGAGCAGGGCGGCGACCTCCTGCTCCCGGACGCGGCGGAAGGACAGGATGCGGCGGTGGTTGAGGAGGTGGACCACGCAGACGCGGCGCGCCTGGCGCCAGTACTCGCCGTAGGGCGCCAGCACCATGTCGCGGCCGTAGAGGAGCCGCTCGGCCATGCGTATCTGGGCGCGGCTAGCGAAGGCCAGGTCGCGGGTCTTCATGACCTCTTGCGCCGCGGCGGCCGAGGAGGCCACGACGGTGGGCACGCGGCCGAGGTGCAGGAGCATGACCGGGCCGTGCGCCTCGGCCAGCGACCGGAGCTTCCGATGCGGCAGGGAGCCAAGAAGGGGCAGGTGGCCGAGGACGGGAAACCCCGGCGGCGACGGAGGCAGCCGCCGGCCGCCATCGGTGCACGACGGAGAAAGCTTCTTCCTCGCAGAGAAGAGGAACAAGGAGGAGAAGATTGGCACGAGCACGGCGAGGAGGAGGAGGAATGGCGATGAGCGCAAGAGAGCGGAGAGTGACGAGACGTCCATGGCTCAGCCCGTGTAGTGTAGCGACGCAAGCGCACCTGCACCCTCTCTGACTCTGATTATGTAGCTGATTTCTATTTTCTGTAGAACCCTCCAAGATACGCTACGTAAGATATATAGACTGGATCGTCTTCATATGTTCACCTGTACCGCACGCTAAATGCAGCCACGTAAGACGTTGCCGCTGCTCGGCTACGGCAACGCGACATATGGATAGCTTTATGTATCAGGGTGGTGGTCCTTTTGTCATTTGGCACGTGCTGCCGCTTGTGCTGGCAGTGACGGAAACGGCGTATCATCCCGTAATAATGCAAATAAAACTGCAATATAGTCATATTATCCACTTATATGAATGGCGTATATATCTTAATTTCCCACTGCAGATTTCAACAAAAGATATGAACACAAACGACAGCGTTGAAACTTGCAAGTGAGCGTGACCTTTCCGGAGGAATGGCAAATTGTCAAACGAACACCAGTACTTCTGCCCCCGTGTGACTGTATCGGCAAAGCTCTTGACCTATACTGCTCACCCCAGCCCAGCAGGATCAAGATCGGCCCTCCTCGGGCTGGAGCGAGAGGGCAGATGACCCTCTCCGACGACATTTTAGGCACGCGAGTGAATTTGCGGCCACGTCCGGTGGATCCTTCCGGAGACGCGAGCATGTTCTTCCTCCACAATCGCAGCGTGGATGGCTGGAGTCCGGCTATTCATGTACTCATGCTCCTCGGCATAGTCGTGCCGCTCATAATGCATATTTCGTGTGTTGTTTGCGTTGTGTTTTCTGTTACCAGGTTTTTCTTTCATATGCTTGGTAAGTGTATCTTTTCATCACGGCCGTGTGTCTTTATTTATAAAATAATGTGAAAGACCATTTCGAGAGAGCCGAGACCACGCAAACGTGTACACGTCTCAAGTCATTAGTCCAAAACACACTGTACACGTTCTGTAGCAAAGGATTGCACCGTACACACTGGAAGCAACCAAAACGACTGAGAGTCGTGTTTAGCTTCTTGGCTGATTGGACCTAACACAGGCAGGTAAACATACCTCGCATCACACTAGACATGGCCACGACCTTCAGAAGTTCAGGAGTACCGCACGCAAAATGCAGCTAAATAAAGACAGGATGTTGCTGCTCGATAATTATTATATATGGATGTTCTTCATTAGATGGTCATTTCGGCATCTGGCACTTGCACCATCCTGACGCTGACGATGACGGTACAAGCTCGTCGGTCCAAACAAAGGCCTATTTTTTCTTAAGATACATCTTCTGAATGAACAGTAAATTCAAAATAAATATAAAATAAAAAAAAAATGATTTTTTATAGATGTCCACGTTCTTGTCACAAGCATGCTTGACAAATTTAATGTGAAACGTAGCAGCAGTGTTTCTTTGGTGAAAATTGAGGTGACATTTGATCTTCAATTTGTCTTTTTTTTATGCACAGGCCAAAATGGTTAACCTTTTTATCTCAAAATTTGTAGGTAGCATTTGGATGTGACTAAGATCACATAAATTTTTTATCTTGATTTTTTGACATTTGAAAAATATTTTTAGGCCTGGGAACATGTGCTCCCGAGAGCCGAATTGAATTTCTGGGGATGCCCATGTAGCTTCAGTACCATCTTGCCATGCATCTGCGGAAACTAGAAGAGCGGGAGACGTGTGCTCATGTTTCACAAGATGACAAGTCTCGTATTGGCATAATATTGTCCGTATTAAGCTTGCCATAGGGCTAGTAAAAGGATCACTTGGGGCGTGTTTGATTGCAGTTTGGAACAGTACCTGCATTGCATGTCCATCTTAACCCAGCTTGGTTGCTGAAATACAGCCTCATATGCAGCAGATGCAACCTGTTTGGTTGCCTGCATCGCATCGAGAGGGACTTACCCCCTGCTGTTTGGTTGCCCACATTTGTGCTTAGGATGTGAGCAGATGCAAACTTCAGCTGTTTGGTTGCAAACAATGTTTGTGTTCTGCTCACCCTATTCAAATGTGGTGGCCTTACCACCACACATGATCAGCACAACAGCAACATCACAACAGCAAGATCAAACAAAACAAGCAATGTAATGACAACAAACTTAACACAGCAAAGTACTTAACTAGATAGCATAGTCTAGATTAAGAGCAGGGGCATCCTCCTTCCCTGTTGTGCCAGGGTGCTGCACCTGGCCAAAATATGAACATGTTCCCAGCACAAGTCTCGCCACACACCCTAAAAGTTCTCCACTAACACCTGACTTAACTTAACTACATAGCCTGCTCAATGCCACCAAGGCAGTTGTGCCTGCTGCAACGGTACATGTACATCACCGACGAGTCGTGGTTGTAGATCTGAACCTTCAGTCCCAGTCCGGGGATGCGCACAGCGACGAGGTCGCCGGGGACGATCTTGTGGCGGCGGCAGAAGTAGTTCCACCCCCGGCCAAGCACCATCTGGCCCTCGAAGTTCTGGACCTGCATCCAAAACACGCACCTATTGTTGGCTGAGAGCCTGACCACGCGCAGGAGTCGCTTGATGACCAGCCAGGTGTTCATCACCTCCACGAACTTGGGAGGGACGACGAGCATGGCGAGGTCCTCGTTGTCCTTGATCTGTGCATAGAATCTCATCGGCTCCCTGGCCCCCTCCTCGTGGCCCTGCCTCGGAGATCGTCCCCTTGAACGAGGCACGCTCATGAAGGCGATCCTGCCAGCTAGGTCCACCGTCCCGAGCCACCTGTTCGTGGGGATGAAATCTTCGGCGCGCTCAGCTCCGGCCACGACCTGAGCTCCTCCACCCGTCACATCCCAGTCAGTCTTCAGTATCTTGTCAGGCAACATGACAAGTATTAGTATCAAACAAAGCAAGCAAGCAAGCAAATGCCACTGATCGGTGGACTTGCCCAACAGCAGGTGCCACTGATCAGTCACTTGCTATTGGGCAAGAGCACTAATCTACTTGGTGTAGTGCAAATGGCACTGATCAATGACTTGCCCAATAGCAAGTGCCATTGATAAGTGACATTTGGCCCAACAGAAAGTGCCATTGATAAGTGGCATTTTCCTAGAAGCAAATGGCACTTATCAATGACCCTTGCTGTTGGGCAAGTCACTGATCTGTGGCATCTTCTTTGCTGCAACTGACACTGATCACTGCATAATTCTAAATAAGAAAACATCTAAAAATAGCAACAGCAAGTGCCAATAGCACCCATTGTTGGAAATATGCCCTAGAGGCAATAATAAATTAGTTATTATTGTTATATTTCATTGTTCATGATAATCCTTTATTATCCATGCTAGAATTGTATTGATAGGAAACTCAGATACATGTGTGGATACATAGACAACACCATGTCCCTAGTAAGCCTCTAGTTGACTAGCTCGTTGATCAATAGATGGTTACAGTTTCCTGACCATGGACATTGGATGTCGTTGATAACGGGATAACATCATTAGGAGAATGATGTGATGGACAAGACCCAATCCTAAGCCTAGCACAAAGATCGTGTAGTTCGTATGCTAAAGCTTTTCTATTGTCAAGTATCATTTCCTTAGACCATGAGATTGTGCAACTCCCGGATACCGTAGGAGTGCTTTGGGTGTGCCAAACGTCACAACGTAACTGGGTGGCTATAAAGGTTCACTACAGGTATCTCCGAAAGTGTCTGTTGGGTTGGCACGAATCGAGACTGGGATTTGTCACTCCGTGTAAACGGAGAGCTATCTCTGGGCCCACTCGGTAGGACATCATCATAATGTGCACAATGTGACCAAGGAGTTGATCATGGTGATGAGGACATCAATACCATTGTTACACCCACAGCCCCTACTGTTACATATATTTGACCAATTACTAGAGCTCGTGCACGCCAATTAAATTACCAGGTACTTTCGTTTCTTGGTAATGATTCTAATGTTCATGAGAATATGATGCTGCCTAAATTGGATACATTTGTTTTGCTTACAAATGAAGGGCCTAGCTTCGAGAAGGATGAACATTGGAGCAAGAACACGCATGGAGTTGATGGCATGCGCAAGGGGATCAAGAACGGAGTTACAAGTGATGATTTCAGGACTTTGAAGCCGCCATAAGGAGTGCATGAACCTTGGACGAAATATACAAGATGCCACTTCATAATATTCGTCCATAGGCTATTCTAGGTGCTGCGTCACCTTATTAATGGGCCAGGCCCATGTAATTTCGAAATACTTAAGTATAGGCTATTTTTAGAGTCCGTATGTATGGGGAAACAAGAGTTAGGGTTGGTTTCGGACCCCACCCTCAAGGGCCACGAAATTCCCCCCTCTTCCTCCATATATACAGCCCTAAGGGCGTCGTTTAGACTTTGGGTTTTGTTTAGATTAAAAGTTCGCCATAGCTGCAACTTCTCATACTTCGTTTGTGTCCAACGACCAGACCAAGACGTCATAGAACCCCACCTTGATCAATAAAGCTTTCATCTTATATTCGCAATATCCAGATTGCAATCTCAGTTTCTTGCTTGTTCTTCGTTTGCTTGCAGGAAACAAACCCTCGTGGTCAGGTTGATCGTGCTCCGGCGTGGTCAATAACCCCTCGGAAGTTGGTTTAGCGATTGCTAAGGCGCGACGTCTCGCACGTTCGTAGTCAGATCGTCAAGGTCGACTCCCCCAGAAACGATAGCCACCATCTCATCGAAACATCGGGACACCTTTGCCTCTATCAAGTGGTATCAGATTTTCAGGTTGCTCGGTGAGATTTTACAGTTTTTCGTAGATTAGATCGAGTCTGTTCTTCATACCTACAGTCCATGAAAAAGCCACAAAAAAATTAGGGTTAGTTCATCATATCCGAACCAATCTGAGCCTTTGCACAATCTTTTTAGGGTTTTTGCTTTGTTGAATTTGCGGTTGCATCATCGTGTCAAGTTGCTGGTCTTAGAGTCTAGTCTTTTAGAGTTTCGAGTTCTGGTCATAAGTTGTCACGCCGCCGCCGCACCATCATCATCGCCCATCTACCACCATTGCTTATCTGCCACCGCTCTGAATCCATATCCATATACCACCACCAATCCGTATCCATATACCACCACCAATCTGTATCCATATACCACCACCGCTACCATATACCACAACCATATATCCACCACCAATCCGAGTTCTTCTCATATTAGGTTTGTTCTTGAGATCAATCTAAATTCCGATTCGTGTTTCCTTTCCTGCGTCGGTCTCGAAAAAAAAGTCTGGAGACCCCCGGGCAGTTTTTAGGCCAAAATTTCGGCGACCAAAAATATTTTTTCCCTATCCTATTTTTAGGCTTTTCTGAGTCTTTTGAGCCATGTTCCATCATAGTGATTTTCTGTCACACTTTTTCGTCGTCGCTGCCCTGATTTCTGGAAAAAAAATCAAAAAAAATTTCGTGCCCATCCTATCGGTTTGACGAGGGAAGAGTTTTGAGACACTCGCCATTATAGTGGTTTTTCGCAAAAAAAGAGCGAAAAAAAGAGTTCCAGAGTGTGCTTTTCCCTTATTTACGTGGAGCGCCGTGATTTTGTTAGTGTTCTAGGCTCGCGTCTCTAGCACGGTCTAGCCTAGGACCAGCACAGTACCGTCATTGAGCATTTATTCAACTTTGCATCTCTGAATTGATTATTGCTGACCCTTTTTGCTACCATACTATAAGCCTTCCCAGCTCCACATACATCTACGTCGTGCGTTTGACTCTCCCTGGCAATCGCTCTATCCAAGCTTTTGAGAGTTTTGACTACAACGGTTGCCGATCACCGCCTGCTGCTGGGTAAGAACTGGTAAGAATTTGAGATTTGCTTGACGGATTTGTGACACCGGCCACCACCACCACTTGTTAGTAGTCTGGAGGATCATATTCTTGTGTGTTTCTATTGCTGCTAACCATGCCAGGATCACACACCGACAAGACTGACTGGGAGAACTTGACGAACAAGGAGCTTCATGATAAGTTTCAGCAAATGATGAGTGGACAGGTGCAAGATGTGCTAAACAGATTTGAAGAGGCCATGGAGAAGATAGATGGCATGGAGAAGACGTTTGAAACAAAGCTCGATAACAAGTTTGCTGAATTGCTTTCGCGTTTTCCACCACCACCACCGGCTGCTCCTGCCACCCCTCTGCAACAACAGCAACAACACCGACTACCTCCACGTCGGGAAACAGCCCTCCGCCGAGCGAGTCGTGTCCCTCTTCAGCCGGGCCAAACTACTGGTGATGTCATTGATACTTCTGTGGCTCCTACTGCTGATGTGGAGGAGGATGATTATGTGGGAGATTACGAGGATGAGGTTGATCAAAATCAGAACTATGTGCCACCACCAGCACAGCAACCACCAGGTCGTCCGCATGCAAATAATGGCAATGGTAGGGCTCACCCTCGGGTACGAGATCATGACCATCTCCCTAAACTAAAATTGAATATTCCACCATTTGAGGGTAGATATGTTCCTGATATATATCTTACTTGGGAGTTAGAAACTGAACAACGATTTACATGTTTACAATATCCCGAGGAGAGACATGTTCCTGCTGTTGTTTGTGCATTCACTAGTTTTGCATGTGTTTGGTGGTCTGAGCATTGTAGATTATATCCTATTCCAGCTACTTGGGCTGCTTTGAAAACTGCTATGCGTACTCGTTGGGTTCCACCATATTATCAACATGAATTACTTCAAAAATTGCAGCGCTTAAGACAGGGAAAAAAATTCTGTAGAAGAATATTATCAAGAATTACAAACTGGCATGATTAGATGTGGTATTGTTGAGGAGAATGAAGCTATGCTTGCACGTTTTATGAGTGGATTAAATAGAGAGATTCAGACGATTCTAGAGTATAAGGAGTATACTAATATCACTCGTTTATTCCATCTTGCTTGTAAAGCTGAACGTGAAGTGCAGGATCGACAGGCATTGGCGCGGACTAACTTTTCTACAGGTCGACCTTCATCATGGACACCACGTGCATCATCTACTTCCACACGTTCTGCTACACCGGCGCCTCCGTTGGCTGCCACCTCCAACCGTGATACAATAAAGCAGGCACAATCACCACTATCTGCCAAGAGCACACCTTCTGGGCCTGCAAAGAGCTCTTCTTCATCCGTGGCATCAACAGGGCAAACACATGATATTATTTGTTGATGTTGCAAGGGTGGAGGTCATTATGCGAGAGAATGCCCATCTAACCGTGTGATGATTGTTACTGAGGATGGTGGGTATGAGTCCGCTAGTGACTATGATGAAGAGACTTTGGCTCTTATTACACGTGACGAACACGGTGGAGACGATTCTGATCATGAGACGCAATACATGGCTCCTGAAGATGCTGACAGGTATGAATGTTTAGTTGCTCAACGTGTTTTGAGTGTGCAGGTTACACAAGCTGAGCAACATCAGAGGCATAATTTGTTCCATACAAAGGGAGTTGTGAAGGAACGTTCTGTTCGCGTGATCATAGATGGAGGGAGTTGCAACAACTTGGCTAGCATGGAGATGGTGGAGAAGCTATCTCTCACCACAAGACCACATCCACATCCTTACTACATCCAATGGTTCAACAACAGCGGCAAGGTTAAGGTAACACGTACTGTTCGTGTGCAATTTAGTATCTCTACATATGCTGATTATGTTGATTGTGATGTGGTACCTATGCAAGCATGTTCCTTATTACTTGGTAGACCATGGCAATTTGATAAAAATTCTGTACACCATGATAGAAACAATCAGTATACTCTTGTTCATAACGATAAAAATATTACTTTGCTTCCTATGACTCCTGATTCCATTTTGAAAGATGATATTAATAGAGCTAATAAAGCAAAACAGGAGACAAATAAGAGTGAAAATCAGATTGTGGCAAAAGAATTTGAGCACCAAATGAAGCCTAATAATAAACCATCTACTGTTGTTTCTGAAATTAAATTGAAAAGTGCATGTTTACTTGCCACCAAATCTGATATTGATGAGCTAGATTTTAGCAAATCTGTTTGCTATGCTTTTGTGTGCAAAGAGGCATTATTTTCATTCGAGGACATGCCTTCCTCTTTGCCCCTGCTATCACTAACATTTTGCAGGAGTTCGCTGACGTCTTTCCACAAGATGTGCCACCGGGATTACCACCTATTCGAGGGATTGAGCATCAAATTGACTTAATTCCCGATGCTTTGCTACCCAACCGTGCACCATACCGTACCAATCCAGAGGAGACGAAGGAGATTATGCGTCAAGTACAGGAGCTGCTCGACAAAGGTTATATACGCGAATCTCTTAGTCCTTGTGCTGTTCCTATTATACTAGTGCCTAAAAAGGATGATACGTCGCGTATGTGTGTTGATTGTAGAGGCATTAATAATATTACTATTCGTTATCGCCATCCTATTCCTAGGCTTGATGATATGCTTGATGAATTGAGTGGCTCTACAATATTCTCCAAAGTTGATTTGCGTAGTGGATACCATCAAATTCGTATGAAATTGGGAGATGAATGGAAAATAGCATTTAAAACTAAGTTTGGTTTATATGAGTGGTTAGTCATGCCTTTTGGGTTAACTAATGCGCCTAGTACTTTTATGAGACTAATGAACGAAGTTTTACGTGCTTTCATTGGACGATTTGTGGTAGTCTATTTTGATGATATACTGATTTATAGCAAATCTTTGGAAGCACATTTGGAACATTTACGTGCTGTTTTTATCGCTCTACGTGATGCACGTTTGTTTGGTAACCTTGGGAAGTGCACCTTTTGCACTGACCGAGTATCTTTTCTTGGCTATGTTGTTACTCCACAGGGAATTGAAGTTGATAAAGCCAAGATTGAAGCTATTGAGAGTTGGCCGCAGCCCAAAACGGTCACACAAGTGAGGAGTTTCCTTGGCCTCGCTGGTTTCTATAGGCGTTTTGTGAGAGATTTCAGCACCATTGCTGCACCTCTCAACGAGCTTACAAAGAAGGATGTGCCTTTTGTTTGGGGTACCGCACAGGAAGAAGCCTTTACGGTATTGAAAGATAAGTTGACACATGCTCCTTTACTCCAACTTCCTGATTTTAATAAGACTTTTGAGCTTGAATGTGATGCTAGTGGAATTGGATTAGGAGGTGTGTTATTACAAGATGGCAAACCTGTTGCATACTTTTCTGAAAAATTGAGTGGGCCTAGTCTGAACTATTCTACTTATGATAAAGAATTATATGCTCTTGTTCAGACTTTAGAAACATGGCAACATTATTTGTGGCCCAAAGAATTTGTTATACATTCTGATCATGAATCTTTGAAACACATTAAAAGTCAAGCAAAACTGAACCGTAGACATGCTAAATGGGTTGAATTCATTGAGACTTTCCCTTATGTTATTAAACACAAGAAGGGTAAAGAAAATGTTATTGCTGATGCATTGTCTCATCGTTATACTATGCTTTCACAACTTGACTTTAAAATATTTGGGTTGGAGACCATCAAAGATCAATATGTGCATGATGCTGAATTTAAAGATGTATTGCAGAATTGTAAAGAAGGTAGAACATGGAACAAGTTCGTCGTTAGTGATGGATTTGTGTTTCGTTCTAACAAGCTATGCATTCCAGCTAGTTCCGTTCGTCTTTTGTTGTTGCAGGAGGCGCATGGAGGAGGACTAATGGGACACTTTGGCGTGAAGAAGGCGGAGGATATACTTGCTACACATTTCTTTTGGCCAAAGCTGAGACAGGATGTTGAGCATTTTGTTGCTCGCTGCACTACATGTCAAAAAGCTAAGTCACGACTCCATCCTCATGGTTTATATATGCCTTTGCCTGTACCTAGTGTTCCTTGGGAGGATATATCTATGGACTTTGTTTTAGGTTTACCTCGAACAAAGAAGGGGAGGGATAGCATATTTGTTGTCGTGGATAGATTCTCGAAAATGGCACACTTTATACCATGTCATAAAAGTGATGATGCTGTTAATGTTGCTGATTTGTTCTTTCATGAAATTATTCGCTTGCATGGTGTGCCAAATACTATTGTTTCAGATCGTGATACTAAATTTCTTAGCCACTTTTGGAGATGTTTATGGGCTAAGTTGGGGACTAAACTGCTTTTTAGTACTACTTGTCACCCCCAAACTGATGGACAAACTGAAGTAGTCAATAGAACATTGTCTACTCTGCTTAGGGTTGTTTTGAAGAATAATAAGAAATTGTGGGAAGAATGCTTGCCTCATATTGAATTTGCTTATAATCGTTCATTGCATTCTACTACTAAGATGTGCCGTTTTGAAATTGTGTATGGTTTCCTACCTCGTGCACCTATTGATTTGTTGCCTCTTCCATCTTCGGAGAAGGTTAATTTTGATGCTAAAGAACGTTCTAAATTGATTTTAAAAATGCATGAGTTAACTAAGGAAAACATTGAGTGTATGAATGCTAAATATAAACTTGCTGGAGATAAGGGTAGAAAACATGTTGTGTTTGCACCTGGAGATCTTGTTTGGTTACATTTGCGTAAAGATAGATTTCCTAATTTGCGCAAATCAAAGCTAATGCCACGTGCTGATGGTCCTTTGAAGGTGTTAGAGAAAATAAATGATAATGCATATAAACTTGAGTTACCTGCAGATTTTGGGGTTAGTCCCACTTTTAACATTGCAGATTTGAAGCCTTATTTGGGTGAGGAAGATGAGCTTCCGTCGAGGACGACTTCATTTCAAGAAGGGGAGGATGATGAGGACATCAATACCATTGTTACACCCATAGCCCCTACTGTTACATATATTGGACCAATTACTAGAGCTCGTGCACGCCAATTAAATTACTAGGTACTTTCATTTCTTGGTAATGATTCTAATGTTCATGAGAATATGATGCTGCCTAAATTGGATACATTTGTTTTGCTTACAAATGAAGGGCCTAGCTTCGAGAAGGATGAACATTGGAGCAAGAACACGCATGGAGTTGATGGCATGCGCAAGGGGATCAAGAACAGAGTTACAAGTGATGATTTCAGGACTTTGAAGCCGCCATAAGGAGTGCATGAAGCCTTGGAAAAAATATACAAGATGCCACTTCATAATATTCTTCCATAGGCTATTCTAGGTGCTGCGTCACCTTATTAATGGGCCAGGCCCATGTAATTTCGAAATACTTAAGTATAGGCTATTTTTAGAGTCCGTATGTGTGGGGAAACAAGAGTTAGGGTTGGTTTCGGACCCCACCCTCAAGAGCCACGAAATTCCCCCCTCTTCCTCCATATATACAGCCCTTAGGGCGTCGTTTAGAATTTGGGTTTTGTTTAGATTAAAAGTTCGCCATAGCTGCAACTTCTTGTACTTCGTTTGTGTCCAACGACCAGACCAAGACGTCACAGAACCCCACCTTGATCAATAAAGCTTTCATCTTATATTCGCAATATCCAGATTGCAATCTCAGTTTCTTGCTTGTTCTTTGTTTGCTTGCAGGAAACAGACCCTCGTGGTCGGGTTGATCGTGCTCCGGCGTGGTCAATAACCCCTTGGAAGTTGGTTTAGCGATTGCTAAGGCGCGACGTCTCGCACGTTCGTAGTCGGATCGTCAAGGTCGACTCCCCCAGAAACGATAGCCACCATCTCATCGAAACATCGGGACACCTTTGCCTCTATCACACGGTATGATGTGTTACGGAACGAGTAAAGAGACTTGCCGGTAACGAGATTGAACAAGGTATCGGGATACCGATGATCGAATCTCGGGCAAGTATCGTACCGATGGACAAAGGGAATTGTATACGGGATTGATTGAATCCTTGACATCGTGGTTCATCCGATGAGATCATCATGGAACATGTGGGAGCCAACATGGGTATCCAGATCCCGCTGTTGGTTATTGGCCGAAGAGTTGTCTCGGTCATGTCTGCATGGTTCCCGAACCCGTAGGGTCTACACACTTAAGGTTCGGTGACGCTAGAGTTGTTATGGGAAATAGTATGTGGTTATCGAAGGTTGTTCGGAGTCCCGGATGAGATCCCGGACATGACGAGGAGCTCCGGAATGGTCCGGAGGTGAAGATCGGTATATTGGACGAAGGATATTGGAGTCCGAAATTGTCCCGGGGGTACCAGGTGATGACCAGCGTGTCCGAAAGGGGTTTCGGAGGCCCCGGCAAGCGTTGGGGGGCCTTATGGGCCAAGGGGAGAGGGCACATCAGCCCACTAAGGGGTTGAGCGCCCCTCCCACCCCACCCCACCGGCTTGGGAGGCAAGTTTCCTAGGGGGTGGGGGCGCCCAAACCCATCTAGGGTTTCCCCTGTGGCCGCCGCCCCTCCCCTAGGGAACCCTACGGCGCCTCCCCCTCCTCCCTTCCCCTATATATAGTGAGGGAGAGAGAGGGCAGCCGCAACCCTTCCCCTGGCGCAGCCCTCTTCCTCCCCCAACACCTCGTCCTCCTCCGTAGTGCTTGGCGAAGCCCTGCCGGAGAACCACGAGCTCCATCACCACCATGCCTTCGTGCTGTCGGAGTTTTCCCTCAACTTCTTCTCTCCCCTTGCTGGATCAAGAAGGAGGAGACGTCCCTGGGCTGTACGTGTGTTGAACGCGGAGGTGCCGTCCATTCGGCACAAGGATCATCGGTGATTTGGATCACGACGAGTACGACTCCATCAACCCCGTTCACTTGAACGCTTCCGCTTAGCGATCTACAGGGGTATGTAGATGCACTCTCCTTCCCTCATTGCTAGATTACTCCATAGATTGATCTTGGTGATGCGTAGAAAATTTTGAATGTGTGCTACGATCCCCAACACCCATGTGCAACCATGCAGATTTGGGACCATCCTACAACATGCACGTATAACATCCACTCATGGCACAAACCCTAGCTTCAATATGCAACATGAAACAAGGACATGATCCTAACATGAGCATGCCATTAGTCAACATGATTCTAGCATTCATCACTCAACATGAACATGATTCTAGCATGAACACAACTACTAGCATGTAGCACAAATCTAGCATGTAGTAGCACTCGCCCTAGCATGAACATGAATCTTGCATTAACATGAATCTAGCATGTAACACAGCTACTAGCATTCTAGCATGAACACAAGCAGTAGCACACGCACTGTACAAAAGAAGAACAGATCAGTCCGATTGGATTCGATTGGGATCGCATCCAACCGGATCTGCTAGAATCCTATCAATCCTAGCACATGCCTAAGAAATTAATAGCTAATCTACATCTAGGAGCAAGATTGTTGGAGATTTGACTCACTGGAGCACGCGTAGCCGCGGCGAACCGAGGCCGGGGTGAAAACCCCGACGGGAACGATAGAGGTGGCGGAGCAGAGGACGAGCCGGCCCCGGCGACGGCCTGCAGCATCGGCCCCGTGCTGAACGCCACGCCGGAGGTCGAGAAGGATGACCCGCCGACCAGACAAAACCCTCGGATGGGGGTCAAGAAAACCCGCGAGGCCAATGCTGTCCCAACAAGGGGCAGCTCCGTCGATGGCGCCGGCGCCGAGCCCAGGACCACGAGGTCCGGAATTGGCGGCGGAGAAGGAGCGCCCGGCACCGCATTGGCTGGCGTCGGCGCTCGTGGAGGCTGGCAGCAGATGGGGATGGCGCCCGCAGCGCCGAGGCCAGGTCGCGGCCCGAGTTCTGGAGCCTGGGCAGCCAGCGCTCCTGGATGCTGGAGATGCGCTGGTCGACCGGGGTCAGAGGGCGGCGCGGCGGTGCGCGTGGCGAAGCCATCGAAGCAGAGGAGAGGAAGGGGCGGTGAGGGAGAGAGAGGGAGCGGTGGGAACAGTGCGCTTGAGCGGTGACAGGAGAGTGGGGCAAGTAATGAGACTTCGCCTCCGTATCCCGCATTGCCCAAGGCGTGCAACTGCCCTACACGCGCGGCCGTGCCCGGCCAGGCTCGCGAGAAACTGCCGATTCAGCAGTTCCCGCCGGGCCAGGCTGCGGGCTTGTAGGACCTTGAAGTAGATGTGTCTAGAGGGGGGTGATTAGACACTTAATGCTAAAGTTGCAGTTTTTAAGCTTTTTCGGTTTAAGTGGAGTTTAGGCACAATTTCAACATTCACAATACATATCAAGCAAGCATGCAAAGAGTATATAAGCAGCGGAAAGTAAAGCATGCAACTTGCAAGAATGTAAAGGGAAGGGTTTGGAGAATTCAAACGCAATTGGAGACACGGATGTTTTTCCCGTGGTTCGGATAGGTTGTGCTATCCTACATCCACGTTGATGGAGACTTCAACCCACGAAGGGTAACGGTTGCGCGAGTCCACGGAGGGCTCCACCCACGAAGGGTCCATGAAGAAGCAACCTTGTCTATCCCACCATGGCCATCGCCCACGAAGGACTTGCCTCACTAGTGGTAGATCTTCATGAAGTAGGCGATCTCCTTGCCCTTACAAACTCCTTGGTTCAACTCCACAATATTGTCGGAGGCTCCCAAGTGACACCTAGCCAATCTAGGAGACACCACTCTCCAAGAAGTAACAAATGGTGTGTTGATGATGAACTCCTTGCTCTTGTGCTTCAAATGATAGTCTCCCCAACACTCAACTCTCTCTCACAGGATTTGGATTTGGTGGAAAGAAGATTTGAGTGGAAAGCAACTTGGGGAAGGCTAGAGATCAAGATTCATGTGGTAGGAATGGAATATCTTGGCCTCAACACATGAGTAGGTGGTTCTCTCTCAGAACATATTAGTTGGAGGTTTAGATGTGTTCTGATGACTCTCTCTACGAGTGAAGACGAGGTGGAGGGGTATATATACCCTCCACACAAAATCCAACCGTTACACACAATTTACCAATCTTGGTGGGACCGAATCAACAAACTCGGTCGAACCAAAATATTAAACCTAGTGACCATTAGAGATTTTCGGTGGGACTGACATGCAACTTGGTAGGACCGATATGGTTAGGGTTAGGGCATAACGTAATCTCGGTGAGACTGATTACACAAACTCGGTGAGACCGATTTGGTAATAAGCTAACCAGAGGCTTGGTCAGGCAAACTCGGTGGGACCGATTTGCTCTTTCGGTGAGACCGAAAAGTTACAAAAAGGAAACAGAGAGTTTGCATTGCAATCTCGGTAGTACCGATTGCACAAGATCGGTGAGACCGATTTTGGCAATGGACATACACAGTGAGATTACAATCCCATCTCGGTGAGACCGAGGTCCCTATCGGTAGAACCGATTTGCTAGGGTTTGGCAATGGCTATGACAAGTGAAACTCGGTGGCGCCGGATAGAAATAATCGGTAGGTCTGAGTTTGGCTTAGGTTTAGGTCATATGTGGAAGTGGGAAAGTAGCTGAGGATTTTGGAGCATATCATTAAGCACATGAAGCAAGAGGCTCATTAAGCAACACCTCATCCCTCCTTGATAGTATTGGCTTTTCCTATGGACTCAATGTGATCTTGGATCACTAAAATGTAAAATGAAGAGTCTTGAGCTTTAAGCTTTAGCCAATCCTTTGTCCTTAGCATCTTGGAGAATTTCCCACAACCTTTAGTCCATGCCACTCCATTGTTGAACTTATCTGAAACATACTAGATAGAAACGTTAGTCCAACAAGAGATATGTTGTCATTAATTACCAAAACCACCTAGGGAGCACTTGTGCTTTCAATCTCCCCCTTTTTGGTAATTGATGGCAACATACATCAAAGCTTTAGATAAAGATATAAAGAGCAGCAAGTAAAGCTTTGGAAGGACATGTAACAAGCATAGGCTCCCCCTACATGTATGCACCCATGTAAATGTGAAATATAGAGGCATGTGAGAGCATAACCATGACAGAGTAGGCAATGTGTTACATGTATCTTGGCCATATGCATCAGAGCAAAAGATTATCAAGGAAAATACCTTCATGCTCATGAGTCCTTCTTGCAAACAGTATGTACATAAGCAAGAATTCCTCATACTCATGATTTTGATGCATACACTTACCTTGTAGTCTTTAGCTGGCTTAGGATGGAATGAACCTACACAAACAAGGTTAGATAACACAGGTACCTCCACTAGCCAGAGCAAACCAAAGAAGCCACAAGAGTACCAAGACTGGGATGACATGTAGAGAGTGAGTACAAGGTACCATATTGGATTCAACATGTCCCCAAGAGTAAAGATATGCAATGAATTTGACTGATTTCTTTCCCTTAGGTGTCTTGCTCCCCCTGAATCTTACATGGGATATTGGGAGAAGATAGGGAACAGAAAATCAGAGCTGAGAGATACAAATGGATAGAACTTAATGCAAATAAGCACATATGAACATGTCTTTCCCCCAAAAAGACATGTGACATCTCTCCTCTTGAACATCAAGCATCTGGGATCCTTGAGTATTCTCTCCCCCTGGAAATCTCTTTCTCCCCCTTAATACTTTCTCCCTTGTAGGTGATAAGCTTTGATGTGATCTCTCTCTCCCCCTTTGACATCAATTTCCAAGAAGGGCTTTCTGGAATCCGTCGTATAGGTTTGGTCCTGGAGACTCAGCACAAAGCAATGGATAGAACTATGATGCTTGTAGAGGACAAGATTCATTGAGTAGAGCTGGATCAGAAGAAATATAGAACAAGTGGCAAACTGTTTTTCCTGTTGTGAAGTCGGTGGCACCGAGTGGCATGTTTCGGTGGGGCTGAAAAGATTCGGTTGGACCGAAAACTACAAGTCGGTGAAACCGAGTTCAACACAGAGAAAAACACTTGTCACCTCAGCTCACTAAACATGTAGGATCTCACAAAGATTTGCAATGAATTATCTGAAGGATTTGCAAGGAATTGAATGCAGAAAATGCAGAACAAAAACAAAAAGAAAAGAGAAGAAACTGAAAGATCTAGATGAAGTTTTTTTGAAAAAGAGAAAGAAAATAAATATGCATGAGACAAATGCAATAACCCAGAAAAGAACATAAGAGAACTTCATCTAGAGTTGGACGGTGACATAGTCACCTATGTTAGAGTATATTGACTTAGGAGTCAAGTGAGAACACTTGATCATAGGTCATACTCATCGTTTAAGCTCAAAATGGGGTTACCATTTTTTGTTTAAGCATCTTGATGTATTCACATCTTGTTGAGTTGCTTTGACTCATGTCTTGGAGTAAAGCTTCTCTAAGATGGAATAACATACCTTGGGTGGTGGTGTGGTTCTTGCTCATGTAGTTGAACTTGTGTGGATGCTCAAGGTTGATGTAGCTCATCAAGAGTTGGGAGCACCACTTGGAGTTTGAGTTCATCTACCTACATGGGTTAGTTCTTGCAAGGAAGAGCACTTGTGTATCCAAAAATGACAATCATGAAGCTCAACATAGAATTTGTCAAAGGATATGTTTGAATGGTTTTGTGCTTCCTTGTCTTCAACCACCATTGTGTAGAGACTTGGTGATGTAGAGATTGCTCAAGATGTGAGTGAGTCGCAATCTCATGGAATTAGATTCAACCAAGCACCTACATGGGTTAGACAACATGCAAGGTACAAATATATCCAAGACATAAGATAGTCATCATAAGAGATATATCATGGATTAGTCATAAGCTCATGTCTTGCATGTATCCAATGGAGTTCCTACTCCAAGTTCGAAGCATCAATAATGTTCAATTCACCTCTCAACCTGCAAAATACTTTCTCATCAAGGGGTTTAGTAAATATATCCGCTAATTGCTTATTGGTGCGAACATGCTTAAGATCAATGTCACCCTTAGCAACATGGTCTCGAATGAAATGATGACGAACTTCAATATGCTTAGTTCGAGAATGTTGTACAGGATTATGACCAATTTTGATAGCACTTTCATTGTCACAAAGCAGTGGAACATGTTTCACATAGATCCCATAATCTTTAAGAGTTTGGGTCATCCAAAGTAATTGAGCACAACATGAACCAGCGGCAATGTATTCCGCTTCGGTGATGGATAAGGATACCGAGTTTTGTTTCTTGGAAGACCAAGACAAAAGAGATCTACCAAGAAATTGACAAGTACCCGAAGTGGACTTTCTATCAACCTTGTCTCTGGCATAATCCGAGTCGGAATAGCCAACAAGATCAAAAGAAGACCTCTTAGGATACCAAATGCCAAAGTTTGGTGTATGAATTAAGTATCTCACTATCCTTTTCACGGCCTTAAGATGACATTCTTTAGGAGCAGCTTGATAACGTGCACACATGCACACACTTAGCATAATGTCGGGACGTGAAGCACATAGGTATAACAAAGAACCAATCATAAAGCGATAAACCTTTTGATCAACCGGTTCACCATCTTTGGTCAAATCAAGATGTCCACTAGTAGGCATGGGTGTAGGCATACCTTTGCATTCTTGCATATTGAACTTCTTGAATAAGTCCTTTGTGTACTTCGTTTGAGAGACAAATGTACCTTCCTTAGTTTGCTTGATTTGCAAACCGAGAAAGAATTTGAGTTCACTCATCATAGACATCTCAAACTTCTCTGACATTAGCTTTCCAAACTTTTCACTAAAGAGAGGGTTAGTTGAACCAAATATGATATCATCAACATAAATTTGGCATACAAATAGTTCTCCATTAACCCTTTTAGTAAAACGAGTAGAATCAATTTTACCAATTTCAAAACCACTTGCAATAAGGAACTTGGTCAAGCATTTATACCATGCTCTAGGAGCTTGTTTAAGACCATAAAGAGCTTTGTGAAGTTTGTAAACATGATTTGGTTTCTTAGGATTGATAAAGCCGGGAGGTTGTTTGACATAAACTTCCTCCTCTATTTCACCATTTAGAAAAGCACTTTTAATGTCCATTTGGTACAAGGTGCTATTATGGTGATTAGCATAGGCAAGTAAGATGCGAATGGACTCAAGTCTAGCAACGGGAGCATATGTCTCACCATAGTCCATACCTTCGACTTGTGTGTACCCTTGGGCGACGAGACGTGCTTTGTTGCGAACCACTTGTCCATCTTCATCTTGCTTGTTGCGAAACACCCATTTGGTACCAATGATGTTGTGGTTGTTGTCGGGCTTCTCAACCAATGTCCAAACTTGGTTACTCTCAAAGTTGTGTAGCTCTTCATGCATAGCGTTTATCCAATCCGGATCTTCCAATGCTTCTTCAACCTTCATTGGTTCAATGCTAGAGATGAATGAATAGTTTTCACAAAAGTTAGCTAAACGAGTTTTTGAGCGAGTGATTCTCCCGGTTTGAATATCATTGTAGATTTGCTCGATGGGATGATCTTTGGCAATTCTTGCTCGAACTCGTGAGAGCTTTTGCTTGGGTCTTCGTTGAACATCTTCTTCATCTTGTTCTTCTTCTTGGCCTTCTTCATTGTTGACGTTGTCGTTCTCTTGTCGTGGTGGAGAAGGAGGTTGTTGATGTTCGTCTTGATGCATTTCCTCGTCTTCTTCATCTTGGTGTGTCCCACTTGTGGATGCTTCCGTATCAATTATTGGTTCACCTTGTCGTGAAGTAGAAGCTTCCACTTGGACGAACGAGGTACTCTCCTTCACCTCCGTTGGACGAATTTTGCCAATAGACAAGTCTTGGATTGCTTCTGAAGGGTCTTTGTCTCCTACATCAATTGGCAATTGCTCTACTTGCGAGCCATTAGATTCATCAAACTTCACATCTACCGTCTCTTCAACCTTTCGGGTGAAATTGTTGTAGACACGGTAAGTGTGAGAGTTTGAGCCATAACCAAGTAGAAAACCTTCATGAGATTTAGGAGCAAACTTTGAACGATGATGCTTGTCAAGAATGTAGCACTTTGAGCCGAATACTCGAAAGTATCCAACTTGGGGTTTGTTACCGGTGAGGATCTCGTATGCCGTCTTGCCGAGTAGCTTGTGAAGATACAAGCGATTTGTTGCATGACAAGCTGTCTCAACCGCTTCTGCCCAAAAGTGCTTCGGCGTCTTGTACTCATCAAGCATCGTTCTCGCCATTTTGATGAGCGTCCGGTTCTTCCTCTCAACAACTCCATTTTGTTGAGGTGTGTACGTAGCCGAGAACTCATGTGAAATCCCTTCTTCATCAAGAAAGGTGTCCACATTTGCGTTCTTGAACTCCGTTCCATTGTCACTCCGAACCTTCTTGATCTTCACGTCAAACTGATTTTGGGCCTTCCTAGCGAAGTTTTTGAAGATCTTCTGGACCTGCGACTTGTCATCAAGAAAGAACACCCACGTAAATCTTGAAAAATCATAAACTATAACTAGACCAAAAGAATTTCCACCGAGACTCTTGTAGGCGTTGGGACCAAAAAGATCCATATGAAGTAGCTCGAGTGGCCTCCTTGTGGTCATGATGTTCTTCACGGGATGCCTTCCTCCAACCTGTTTACCTGCTTGACAAGCACTACAAAGTCTATCCTTATCAAATATGACATCGTTAACTCCAAGAATATGATTTCCTTTAATAAGCTTGTCAAGGTTTCTCATGCCAACGTGACCTAGTCGTCTATGCCACAACCAACCTTTTGAGGATTTAGCAATCAAGCAAGTTTTAGGTTGTGCCTTTTTAGAGAAATCGACAATGTAAAGATCACCTCTACGTATACCGGTAAAGACCATTTTATGATTGTCTCGACGAAACACTTGGCAATCTACCTCAGTAAATAGGACATTCAAACCGAAATCAGCAAGTCTAGATACTGAAAGTAAGTTGTAGCCAAGAGGTTGAACGAGCATGATATTTTGAATGGAACTATCATGTGAGATGGCCACCTTACCAAGGCCAACCACTTTACCCTTTGAACTATCACCAAAGGTGACATATTTTCGAGGGCCGTCATTTTTAGCAAGCTCACGGAACATCTCTTCATCTCCGGTCATATGATCAGTACATCCACTATCAAGAACCCATTCCTTTCCTCCTGACACATATCCCCGAAGATTTTCCATAAGACCAAAATGTCTCATTGCATCATCAAGATCGAAGTCACTATCATCATCATCATCATCATCATCATAGTATCCATGTTCACCATGATCTTGTGACTCATCATTTCCTAGAGAGGGTAATTCATTAGATAAATGATCATCAAAGTGGTCACCTTTATGAATTCTTATACCTTCGGATATAATGATTCCAACATCTCCTTTAGCACGCTTGAGATTGGTAAGCTCAAATAGACAATCACCAAAACTAGGATCACTAGAGTTCATCTTACTCAAGGAAATAGATTTATGGAGAATTTCATCCAAATTTTTCAAGGAATAATCGGGAAATCGTTCCTCAAGAAATTTCCATATAGTATAGGCACAATTAAGAGTAGGCTAACTAGCAATCAAATTTTTGGGCAATCCTCTAATGATGAGCTCAATAGTTCTAAGATTGCGAATTATGTCGATATCTTCATCTAGGGTAGGATGCAAAGGATCAATATGAGGTGCACAAGGGCTAGCAATATACTTGTTCAAATGATATTGATTGAAAATTACAAGCATCTCATTTTTCCACTCATGAAAGTACTCTCCATCAAGAATAGGCACTCTATGTCTAAGACTCTCTAAAGTAGACACATCCATCTTCCTCCAATGGTGATTAAACCAAGGCAATGAAGACCAAAGCTCTGATACCACTTGTAGGACCTTGAAGTAGATGTGTCTAGAGGGGGGTGATTAGACACTTAATGCTAAAGTTGCAGTTTTTAAGCTTTTTCGGTTTAAGTGGAGTTTAGGCACAATTTCAACATTCACAATACATATCAAGCAAGCATGCAAAGAGTATATAGGCAGCGGAAAGTAAAGCATGCAACCTGCAAGAATGTAAAGGGAAGGGTTTGGAGAATTCAAACGCAATTGGAGACACGGATGTTTTTCCCGTGGTTCGGATAGGTGGTGCTATCCTACATCCACGTTGATGGAGACTTCAACCCACGAAGGGTAACGGTTGCGCGAGTCCACGGAGGGCTCCACCCACGAAGGGTCCACGAAGAAGTAACCTTGTCTATCCCACCATGGCCATCGCCCACGAAGGACTTGCCTCACTAGCGGTAGATCTTCACGAAGTAGGCGATCTCCTTGCCCTTACAAACTCCTTGGTTCAACTCCACAATCTTGTCGGAGGCTGCCAAGTGACACCTAGCCAATCTAGGAGACACCACTCTCCAAGAAGTAACAAATGGTGTGTTGATGATGAATTCCTTGCTCTTGTGCTTCAAATGATAGTCTCCCCAACACTCAACTCTCTCTCACAGGATTTGGATTTGGTGGAAAGAAGATTTGAGTGGAAAGCAACTTGGGGAAGGCTAGAGATCAAGATTCATGTGGTAGGAATGGAATATCTTGGCCTCAACACATGAGTAGGTGGTTCTCTCTCAGAACATATGAGTTGGAAGTGTAGATGTGTTCTGATGGCTCTCTCTATGAGTGAAGAGGTGGAGGGGTATATATAGCCTCCACACAAAATCCAACCATTACACACAATTTACCAATCTCGGTGGGACCGAATCAACAAACTCGGTTGGACCGAAATAGTAAACCTAGTGACTGTTAGAGATTTTCGGTGGGACTGACATGCAACTCGGTAGGACCGATATGGTTAGGGTTAGGGCATAACGTAATCTCGGTGAGACTGATTACACAAACTCGGTGAGACCGATTTGGTAATAAGCTAACTAGAGGGTTGGTCAGGCAAACTCGGTGGGACCGATTTGCTCTTTCGGTGAGACCGAAAAGTTACAAAAAGGAAACAGAGAGTTTGCATTGCAATCTCGGTAGTACCGATTGCACAAGATCGGTGAGAACGATTTTGGCAATGGACATACACAGTGAGATTACAATCCCATCTCGGTGAGACCGAGGTCCCTATCGGTAGAACCGATTTGCTATGGTTTGGCAATGGCTATGACAAGTGAAACTCGGTTGCGCCGGATAGAAATAATCGGTAGGTCCGAGTTTGGCTTAGGTTTAGGTCATATGTGGAAGTGGGAAAGTAGCTGAGGATTTTGGAGCATATCATTAAGCACATGAAGCAAGAGGCTCATTAAGCAACACCTCATCCCTCCTTGATAGTATTGGCTTTTCCTATGGACTCAATGTGATCTTGGATCACTAAAATGTAAAATGAAGAGTCTTGAGCTTTAAGCTTTAGCCAATCCTTTGTCCTTAGCATCTTGGAGAATTTCCCACAACCTTTAGTCCATGCCACTCCATTGTTGAACTTATCTGAAACATACTAGATAGAAACGTTAGTCCAACAAGATATATGTTGTCATTAATTACCAAAACCACCTAGGGAGCACTTTTGCTTTCAGGGCTGCTTTGAGGTTCATGCGGGCCTCAAACCACATGTAGCCCAGCCAACCAAACAGGCCGCGCACATCCCGCGCGGGCCTGGTTGGGCTGCATGCGGGCAACCAAACACGCCCTTGAGGCATTGATAAGTTGCAAGAATTGCAGAGAGCCCACTAACAATACTAGCATACAAATAATATACTAGTACCTCCATCCTGATTTATAAGTCTCATTTGTATTTTATACCAAAATTTGACTATACATTTAACTAACAAAACATTAATGCATATTATCAAAAATTATATGGATGGTTCGTATTTGAACGGAGTTTTCAATTATATTAATTTTTATGACATGCATTAATATTTTATTAGTTAAATATAAAGTCAAATTTTGGCACAGAATACAAAGGGACTAATAAACCAGGACGAAGATAGTAGCAATTTGGTGCAGAGTCTAGTGTTCTGTGCCACATAGACTTAACCGCAACACTTGGTGGAAATCTGTAAGCACGAAGGGTGAGTTTGGTTGCCCGCATCGAGCTCAATCAGTCCCGCGCGATGCAGCATCTTTTCGGACTCCAGTTGTTTGGTTTCTTGCATACACTGGTGAGCCCGCATAGCATGATTCTTAAAGCACCCATGGGGCTGGCCCGTTGGAAACGGCCGAATCGGCAGTTTCTTGAGAGCCAGGCCCGAGCGATGCTTCGGGCTGGTCATAGTGAGGAGTAACTTATACTAGTGTCATGCATATGACACTAGTCTAAGTTACTATCTCCATAGTGCAAAGTAACATGGTAGTAGTGTCATAGATGACTTCATTTATTAGCTTATAGACTCATTCTTTCTCGGGAAGCGCTATGTTACAGTAACATATTATGTTACAGTAACATATTATGTTACTCTAAACATCTCTCTCCTCATTAAATATATGCCACATAAGCAAAAAAAATTGAAGTGCGCTATGTTACTACCTAAGTTAGTCCCACTATGACTAGCCTCAGAGGCGTACGCGGGTGGCTCTTTGGAAACGTGGCTGCAGTTAATCCCTCGTCCTCAATCCTATCAATCCCTCCCCCCCCCCTCTCTCTCTCTCTCTCTCTCTCTCCCTCTGCTCCAGTCGATCCTGTCAGCTGCGGTGCCGCCCTCGTCCGCGGGGTCGCCGGTGTTGTTGATCAAGAGGCGCCTTCTTCCAACGGTGGGGCCGACCACGTCTCCGTCGGTGTGCCCGTCGACCGCCGGTGTCCCCAGGCTTCCCGCGGGCCCAGGCTCGCCGCCTTGGGCGCGGCTGTGCTGCCCCAACTCTAGAGGCCAAGAACCGCGGCGACGAAGGCTCCCGCCCTTCTGCTCGTGGCGAGCCCCAGCGGTTCCTGCCTACAACCGCGAGCCCCAGGCTCGCTCTTGTTGGAAATATAAGCAATTTACCGAATGACTTTATTAACAGAAATACTAGATAAAGCATGACTAATATAGTAGAGATAAAACAAGTCATGCGTTCTGACAGAGAGAAGGAAAATAGCTTCTGCATATATGAACCATAGCTAATCATATCTATAGCAGACAGTAGAACTAGTTGCATATATGAGGTAGAACCTAACATATTTAGGGCAAGTACTAGTACGAGAAACTGCGGCAGGATATCTAACAGAAAGAAGAACACATACGAGACAGCAGCAGCAGCAGCAACACTGGACTTGGGGTCGGTGTCCTCGCCAGCCATGTCGTCGAGGAAGAAGTTGTCGTCGGGGAAGTAGTCGTCGGAGTCCGAGGCGTCCGTGACGAAGGAGTCAGTCAGTAGTCGTGCAGAGCGCTCCCCAAAACCTTATCACCCTTCTCCCGTACAGGACTCAAAGAGGTGCGGTTTCGGAGGCCTACTGTCCCGACCTGTGGTGCACGCCGCAAGCCGGGATGAGGAAGACAGCAGCAGCTCAGAGATTGGAACCGGTGGCGAGAGGAAGGAGAAGTTCTGGTGCGTCTCTCTGAGAGGAGCGACCTCCCTTTTATAGGCGCAAGAGAAGGAGCGAGAGGCTGCGCCGGGAACTAAAGGGAACGCGGGAGATGAAACGAACAGGCAGCAGCCGAAGGGTGCAGCGTTCGTATTCAATATCCACTACAGCAAAAACTTTCGAGCTCCCGAGTGACCTTTCGTATACCCGTAGTGCGTGGCAAAAATTTAGACATCGGCTCGGCTCATTCCCGCAACCCGCGGCCCGTCGTGACGTGGCGAGGCGGGCGGCGGAGGAGGAGCGCGCGTGGATATCCCTCTTGTTCTCATGCTCGTACAAGTGGGCAAAGAACCTCCCTTATAAGGAGGTCCAACTCCCACTAAACTAGCAATGTGGGACTAAAATTTAGTAGTATCCCTTGCCTTGCACAAATGGGCTAAGTGAGCCTCTAGGATTTATTAGGAATTTCTGAAATAGTTATTGGGCTGCCCAAAATGGACTAAATTCCAGCAATCCCCCACCAGATCCTAGAGGCACACAGAAATTTGCCTTTGGTTCCAAAACACTGTTTTATATACCGGTACTGCAGTGGAGATTGTTAAGTTGAACTTCCACCTAGAACTCTATGCTACACTAGTAAGCAACTTGAACAGTGGACTGGGCCTTGAACTGCAAGTTTTATGCGAATCTAGCTTCACATAAAGCCTTGACCGATACGTGGCTACCGTGGGTCTTCCCCGCGGGTGGAGCTTATGCGTCATACTCCGAGACCTTTCATGAGTTTACTAGAGAGAACCCTACTCTCATAGATTGCGACGTTTAACAATCAGACTCATGTAGGTGTGTTCTTCAAAAGATGTTCTGCAGGACAACATCTCTGCTTCAAAGAGCCACTTAGAACACATTAAGATATACATCAACCTGCCATGCAGATTAGGAGAGTATTGCATCTTTATGGAGTGGTATTTTAACAGTAAGGGTACTCTCCTCCCAGTTGACCAACAGCTTGTCTTCCACATCTAATTCACGGGATCTCCGATCACAAAGAATAAGTTACCACTGTGAACAACTCATATTGTGGGTCTCATACCCATCTCCCTCGATGCATTATCTATCACATTACGTGATAGACCCTTAGTAAAAGGATCTGCCAGATCTTTAGACGTTTGGATATAATCCAATGCAATAACTCCGGAGTTTCTCATTTTTCTGACAGACTTTAACCTTCTCTGAAGGTGTCTTGATGACTTCATGTTATCCTTTGATCTGCTCACTTTCGTGATCACAGTTTGATTGTCGCAGTTCATAAGAATACCCGGTACAGGTTTCTCAACAACCGGCAAGTCATTCAAGAGCCGGTGAAGCCAATCTACTTCAACCGTAGCTGTATCTAGTGCTGTGAGTTCTGCTTCCATTGTTGACCTCCTTAAGATGGTCTACTTGCAAGACTTCCAAGAAACAGCGCCACCTCCATGAGTGAATACATAACCGCTTGTGGCCTTTATCTCATCAGCATCTGAGATCTAGTTTGAGTCACTATACCCTTCAAGCACCTTTGGGTGCCCGGTGTAGTGAATTCCATAATTTGCAGTTCCTTTCAAATAACGCAAAACTCTCTCTAGAGCTTTCCAATGCACATCTCCTGGTTTTGAGACAAACCGACTCAGTTTGCTAACAGCAAAAGAGATGTCAGGTCTTGTAGCACTTGCTAATTACATAAGGGAGCCAATAATTTGAGAATATTTCAACTGATCTCTAGCAATTCTTCGATTCTTTCGAAGTAACACACTCGCATCATATGGTGTTGGAGAGGGCTTGCAGTCACTATAGCCAAAGCGACTCAAGATCTTTTCCACATAGTGAGATTGAAGCAATGTAATCCCACCATCATCGTCTCTCAATAACTTGATGTTCAGTATGACATCAGCCACTCCTAAATTCTTCATCTCAAAACAACGAGATAGGAAATCCTTGATGTAACGCCCCATATGTAACCTTCCCCAATTGTACTCCAACTCATGCCGTTTCCGGCATTAAGTTATATTTAATTCTCGGGTTCGGGTCTTTGTCTCCGTGTGTTGTTTTGTTTTCGTGCACCTCATATCATGTCATCACGTGCATTGCATTTGCATACATGTTCGTCTCATGCATTCGAGCATTTTCCCCGTTGTCCGTTTTGCATTCCGGCGCTTCGTTCTCCTCCGGTGGCCATTTCTAGCTTTCTTTCGTGTGTGGGGATTAAACATTTCCGGATTGGGCCGAGACTTGCCATGCGGCCTTGGTTTACTACCGGTAGACCGCCTGTCAAGTTTCGGGTCATTTGGACTTCGTTTGATACTCCAACGGTTAACCGAGGGACCGAAAAGGCCTCGTGTGTGTGCAGCCCAACACCCCTCCATTTTGGCCCAAAACCCACCAAACTCAGCTCCATCGTCTCGGTCGTTCGATCACGATCGTGTGGGCGAAAACCGCACCTCATTTGGACACTCCTAGCTCCCTCTACCTCTATAAATACCCCCCCCTCCATTTCAAATCCCGGGCGAAACCCTAAATCCCAGATCCGCCGCCGCCGGACAAAACTCGCCGGGCCGGACACGTCCGACCCGCGCCACCGCCGCCACTTGTCGCCTCCCGGTTCGTCGCCGCCTCCACCTACCGCGCCGGCCAGGAGAGCCCGCGGAAGGCCCTCCCGGCCCGGAGCCGCTCCACCGCACCGCCCGGCCTCGCGCCGCCTCCCTCCTCGACCCCGGCGACCGGCGGCGCCGCGGGCCGCCTCCCCGTCGCCGGCACGGCCGCCCCTCGCCGCCCCTCGCCGATCCCGCCGCCGCACCGCGCCACCTCGCCGTCCGGCCCCGCCGCCGCACCGCCGCCCTCCGGTGAGGTCCGGCCGCTCCATCGCCGGCCACCACCGCCATTGCCGGCCGGCCAACCTCGGGTGAACAGTGCCGCCGGTGAACAGTGTTCCCAGATCCAGATCTGGATCGGTTGACTTTCCCCCCTCTAACCCTAATTTTTCTTGCTAATTTGACCGCTCATATCTCCTCATCCGTAGCTCCGTTTTAGGCGTATGATATGTCAAAATCTTCGTCTCGACGAGTACATCATTTCATTCCATTGCATCATTTGCATTTGAGGTCATCTTGTTGCCCAAAATGCTGTTGGAAGGAGGCATGTTGAGTTAAATTGCAGATCCGTTAGTCCAACATGCACTTTTGTCATTTTTGTCATATTTAATCCGTGCATGACATGCCTGTGCCCCTTTGGGATGAGTTGTTAAGCATGTTGTCTTCTTTCCAGAGGTGCCTTCCATGTATTTTTAGGATGTGTGTGTTGTCTTGTGCAAGCTTGCGAAGAGGGCTACCTGAGTTTACTGATTTCAGGGACTTGGTGATTTTCACAAAGTCTGGGCCGTTTTAGTTCACGATGCTATATGTCCGGCTTGTTTCCTAGTGATCCGTGCCTCTTTTGAGGATGATCAGTAAGAGTGATTTGTTATGCTTGTTGTGCTTAATCCATCCATGTCTTTACTTGTTATGTTGGAGCATCCTAGGTTGACTCAATCGAGCTCAACTTTTGGATAGTTGCTGTTTTGGGCAGATCGTGAACTCTTTTGCGATTTTGCCGGAGTGATTGTTAGTGATCCATGCATGCTATGCCATTGTTCTTGCCATGTCTAGCTAGCATTTTGTGCCTTCTTAATGGATATATGCTTGCCTTTCCATGACATGCACCGTCGTGAGAGCATCGAGCTCGTTTACATGCCTCCGTGAGTTATTATTTCAGCATGTCCCAGTTTTCACTAAGTCTGAAAACTGATTGTGTTTCATCGATGTTCGTGTGCTCGGTAGAGTATTTTGTGAACCCTTTTGGCCCCAGGTCATTTTGGGTGTTTTGTTAAGCTTGTTGAGTAGCTCCATGCCATGCTCTTACTTTCCATGTTCAGGTTTTCCTTCATGTTGTTTTGCTGCTCCAAAGAGAGCATCGTGGTCTGAAATTTCAGACTAGCGTTAATTTCGCTAAGTCTGAAATCTGTTTTGCTTATTCAGTTTTGCCATGCTTGTTTGAAGCCCTTAATGGATGAATTTGCCTATGCCTCAGTCCTGATGATTTGTTAAGCTTGATGAGTACATCACTGCCATGCAATTTTTTTTCATGTTGGGTGGCTGTAGCATGTTGATTTTGTTGCATTTAGGAGCCTACTTGCTGTAAATTGCAGATCGGTTCGTTTAGTAAATCGCTTGCCATTTCTTAACCGTAGCTCCGATTGCCATGATCTTTATATCATTTTCAGGGGATTTCTTCCCCTCTAGCCAGTGGCACACTTGGATTTCCAAGTTGAGGCCAGGTTCATGCATTTCCTGTTACATCTTGCATTTTTGCATCACGCATCGCATCCCGCATAGCATATCATCTTTGCATCTTATTGGTTGCCTTTGCACGTGGTTGATTGTATCCTTGTTGCTTGTTTGTGTTGTTGGGTAGAGCCGGGAGACGAGTCCGCTAACGAGGAGCCCGTTGAGTTTGCTTTTGAGGATCCAGTCAATTCTGACAACTGTGCAGGCAAGATGATCACACCCTTGAAATCACTACTATCTTTGCTATGCTAGTTTGCTCGCTCTTTTGCTTTGCCAATGCTACGATGCCTACCACTTGCTTGTCAGCCTCCCAATTGCCATGATTGAGCCTCTAACCCACCTTTGTCCTAGCAAACCATTGATTGGCTATGTTACCGCTTTGCTCAGCCCTTCTTATAGCGTTGTTAGTTGTAGGTGAAGAATGGAGCCGTTCCTTGTTGGAACATTTATTTACTTGTTGGGATATCATTATATTGCTATGTTATCTTTACTCATCTATATACTTGGTAAAGGGTGGAAGGCTCGGCCTCTCGCCTAGTGTTTTGTTCCACTCTTGCCGCCCTAGTTTCCGTCATATCGGTGTTATGTTCCCGGATTGTTGCGTCCCTTACGCGGTTGGGCTATAATGGGAACCCCTTGATAGTTCCCCTTGATTAAAGCTTTTCCAGCAATGCCCAACATTGGTTTTACCATTTGCCACCTACCCTTTTCTTTCCCTTGGGTTTCCGGAGCCCGAGGGTCATCTTTATTTTTAGCCCCCACGGGCCAGTGCTCCTCTGAGTGTTGGTCCGAACTAGAGCCCCTTGCACCGCCACCTCGGGGGAACCTGAGGGCTGGTTTTAGTTGTACGGATTGCTTATCTGAGTGTGCCCTGAGAAAGAGATATGTGCAGCTCCTATCGGGATTTGTCGGCGCATTCGGGCGGTGTTGCTGGACTAGTTTTGACCTGTCGAATCATCTTGTTGTACCGGGATACCGAGTCTGATCGGTGGGTCCTGGGTGGAGGTCTATTCCTTCGTTGACCGTGGGAGCTTGTTATGGGCTAAGTTGGGACCCCCCCTGCAGGGATTGATCTTTCAAAAGCCGTGCCCGCGGTTATGGGCAGATGGGAATTTGTTAATGTCCGGTTGTAGATAACTTGAACTTAATTAATTAAAATGAATCAACTGCGTGTGTTGCCGTGATGGCCTCTTCTCGGCGGAGTCCGGGAAGTGGACACGGCGTTGGAGTTATGTTTGCGTAGTCTGCTCTATGTAGTTTTCCGCTCGTGCTTTGCCTTCTCTTCTCGCTCTCCTTTGCGTATAAGTTGGCCACCATATATGCTAGTCGCTTGCTGCAGCTCCACATACATTACCCCTTTCCTACCTATTCAGCTTAAATAGTCTTGATCGCGAGGGTGCGAGATTGCTGAGTCCTTTGTGGCTCACAGATTACTATTACACCAGATGCAGGGACCGATGATACTCCTCCGGATGGCGCGTTCGAGCTGAAGTGGGAGTACGACGAGGACTCTCAGCGATACTATGTTTCTTTTCCTGATGATCAGTAGTGGTGCCTATTCGGGGTTCGATTCAGGGATTAGTCGCTTGTTGGGGGTCTTTTCTATTTTGGCGTCGTAGTCGGGCCATGAGTGATTGTATGATGGATGTTATTTATGTACTTTGATGTGACGTGGCGAGTGTAAGCCAACTATTATTATTTTCCCCCCTTTATATTATATATGTACTTGGGTTGTGTAATGATTCCCGACTTGCGACATTGCTTTTAATGCGCCTATGTCTCTAAGTCGTGCCTCGACACGTGGGAGACATAGCCGCATCGAGGGCGTTACAAGTTGGTAATCAGAGCCTTCCCCGACCTTAGGAGCCCCATTGCTTGATCGTTTCTAGCAGCCAAGTTGTGTCTAGAAAAATGTTTTGAGTCCTTAGGAATTATATATCGGAGAGCTTAGGAATTCTTTTTACTTCCCAGTCTCCTCATCGCTCTGGTAAGGCATCCTGACGTAGAGTTTTGACTCTTCACTTCTCAAATTTCACTAATTTTTTTTAGGATCACGCGAGTATCTTAGTTTTGTTCCGATGGCTTATGATGAGAATACTGTCTTGGTGCCTCCTGTCAGGGGTTTAGTGGAAGTGTCCCGGGGAGTTGAGCTCTGAGGTGTTGTCATCATAATTCTATCGTTGCAATTCTGGCATACTTGAGATATGTGCGCGACATCAAAAATCTCCTTTATGCAGTTCGTTGGTGAGATAACCTCGACGCCACCCAGTACTGGGGCGGGAGTTCGGGAGTATCGCCATAACTTGTATAACGGATGCTTTTCGAAGGTTGAGATAGATGGTTTCCGAAGGTTTCTTGGTTATGTGTTGAAGGATGGATGCAGCTGGATGTAGGATTTGCTAGCTTGGGTGAGATATTATGCTTCCCCTGTATCCTCAACACCTGATTGCATAACCGGAAAGTTTCGAGAATTTCATAGGTGGGAATTCAAGTAGCCTTAGGATATCTTTCCAACAAATGTGTGATATGAAATTGGGGTTCGAGTCTAGTGGTTCACCTATTCACGGTCGATTTTACAGTGGCCTCGTTGTGTCTTAAAGAGTCCTTGGCTATGCTGACTCGGGGACGCTTCGTATGTCATGTGCACTGCCTTGTACATGATGGTGCTGTACGGTCGAGCCCGTGTAGGTCCTACCACGAACACTTCGGACGAAATTTCTATCATGTGTTTGTTCCGGCTTATTTCGCAAGCCAACCCTTGGTTTTATTTCGAGTTGTGGTATTCGTTCTTCTTCGACGTCTTATGTTGATTCCATCCCTCGTTGATGTGCCTCTTCTACCTGATTCTTCGTGGCTTCGCAATTTAGGAATATGTGACCACTTCAAGAGAAGGGCATTCGTTCGTTTTGTTCGGATGTGAAGACTTTATGTTGCAATTTTCATTCCGTTGGATTCACCTTCTATATTTCTCTATTTGTGTGCTAATGGTGGTCAACCTCTTCAGGATGGCTCCCGCTAAGAGTACCAGTCAGAACCAGAATCAAGATCCTCCGCCACCTCCGCCTCCTCCGGAAGCATGGCAGGCTGTGATGGCTGCTACTAATGCAAATACTCAGCTGATTATGCAAATCATCCAAGAGCGGAATCAAAGCAGTCAAGCGACTCAAGGCAACAACCAGAACCAGTTTGCAACTCTGAATCAGTTCCTCGCAAATGGTCCAAAGATGTTCAGCAACTGCGTTGAGGCTACCGATGCTGATGATTGGTTAGTCGACCTGGGCAAGCATTTTGAATGTAGCAACGTCAGACCTGAAGATTTCGTCAAGTTCGCGTCTTTCCAGCTCAAGGATCAGGCCGCAGAGTGGTTTCAGCAGTACCGGGATTCCAGAGGTGGACGTTTGATCACTTGGGATGATTTCCGTCGTGATTTCCGCGCTCATCACATTCCTCAAAGTGTGACTGAAAGCAAACGTGAAGAATTCCGCAATCTGAAGCAAGGCTCTTTGTCTGTCTATGACTACAACAAGTTGTTCCAGAAGCTCGCCCGTTTTGCCAAGCAGGATGTTCCTGATGAGAAGAGCATGATCTATCAGTTCAGGGGTGGTCTTCGTGAAGAAATTCAGCTCGCTCTTGTCCTCTTCGAGCCGCTGAGATACGATGAGTTCTACAACATGGCACTGAAGCAAGAGGCTACTCAGCTCAGGTGTGATGCTTCCAGGAAGCGAGTCAGAGACACTACGTCTTCGTCCTCTACTCAAGTGGCCAAGCAGCAGAAGTATTGGCTCCCTCCTCCTCCGTTCCGTCAGCCATATCAGCAGAAGAGCAAAGGTGGCAGTGGTTCATCCCACCCACCCAACCCAGGCTTTCAGAACAAGACTTCGTCTCAAGCTCCAAGATCGAGTGCTCCGTACCACCGTCCGCTCTCAGAGGTCATGTGCAACAAGTGCCAACAGAAGGGTCACTACGCCAACAAGTGTTTCAACCAGAGGCGTCTTCCTCCTCCTCCTCCTGTCAGATCGGCAAGTACAGCTGTGGTCAAGCATAATCCCAAGCACGCCAAGGTCAATATGGTGAATGCAGCTCAAGCAGAGGATTCGTCAGATGTGATCATGGGTAACCTTCCTGTGAACGATATTCCTGCAAGGGTTCTTTTTGACACTGGTGTATCGCATTGTTTTATGTCGAGACCTTTTGCATCTAAGCATGATTTTGTTACTCAAGTGTTGTCGAGACCATTGGCTATTGTTTCTCCGGCCCGCCAAATGACATCTCGAGTATGTGTTCCGGATGTCACTATCACTTTGGGCGATCATAAGTTCTTGGCTTCTCCAAATGTTCTCGGCGATTCTGATATCGACCTCATTCTTGGGATGGACTGGCTCTCTAAACACAAGGCTCACCTCGATTGTGCAGCCAGGCAGATTCAACTGACTCATTCTTCTGAAGATGTCATTGTCTTTGCTGCTCGGGATAATACCATCTGGTTATTCTCTCTCAATGAGAAGGGCGAATTGGATGCTATTTCGCAGATTCCGGTTGTTTGTGAGTATCAAGATGTCTTCCCTGAAGAACTCCCAGGCATGCCTCCAAACCGACCGGTTGAATTCGTTATTGAACTTGAGCCCGGTACGGAACCGGTGTGCAAACGGCCTTACAAGCTCGGCCCCGAAGAGTTGAAGGAGTTGAAGAAACAGCTCGATGTGCAAGAAAGGATGGGTCTCATTCGGCCTAGTACTTCTCCGTGGGGTTGTGGTGTTCTTTTTGTGAAGAAGAAGGATGGAACGGACCGACTTTGTGTTGATTATCGTCCATTGAACAAGAAGACCATCAAGAACAAATATCCACTTCCCAACATTAATGAGTTGTTCGAGCAACTCAAGGGTGCCCAAGTATTCTCCAAGCTTGATCTCCGTATGGGTTATCATCAAATTCGCATTCGTGAACAAGATATTCCAAAGACGGCGTTCAGAACAAGCTATGGGTCATATGAATACACTGTTATGTCTTTTGGCCTCGCCAATGCTCCTCCGACGTTCTCTCGCATGATGAACTTCATCTTCAACCCCTACACCAACGACTTTGTTTTGGTCTATCTCGATGATATCCTGGTTTTCTCGAAGAACAAGGAAGATCATGCAAAACACTTGCGTTTGGTTCTTGACAAGCTAAGGGAACACCAATTCTATGCCAAGTTCTCCAAGTGCGAGTTTTGGCTCGATGAAGTTCTTTATCTTGGTCATATTATCTCTGCCAAGGGCATTTCCGTGGATCCTGAGAAGGTGTCTGCAATTGTTAATTGGGAACCTCCTCAGAATGTGAAGCAACTCCGTAGCTTCCTCGGTCTTGCAAGTTATTGCCGAAGATTCATTGAAAACTTTTCCAGGATCGCAAAGCCTCTCTCAAATCTTCTTCAGAAGCATGTCAAGTATGTTTGGTCTCCAGAGTGTGATGTTGCTTTCAACGCTTTGAAAGAGAAATTGATCACTGCTCCAGTTCTAACTCCGCCTGATGAAACCAAGCCGTACGAGGTCTTTTGTGATGCCTCTCTCCAAGGTCTCGGTGCAGTACTGATGCAAGAGAAGAAAGTTGTTGCTTATACCTCTCGCCAGTTGAAGCCAAATGAGAAGAACTACCCCACTCATGATCTCGAGTTGGCGGCAGTTGTGCACGCATTGTTGACTTGGAGACATCTTCTCTTGGGAAGGAAAGTGGACATTTTCACTGATCACAAGAGTCTCAAGTACATCTTCACTCAGCCTAATCTCAACCTCAGGCAGACTCGATGGGTCGAAATGATTCAAGAGTACAATCCGAGTATCGAGTATACTCCAGGCAAGGCTAATGTGATTGCTGACGCTTTGAGCAGAAAAGCATATTGCAACAGTCTGATTCTCAAGCCTTATCAACCCGAGCTTTGTGAAGCCTTCTGCAAACTTAATCTGCAAGTTGTTCCTCAAGGTTTCCTCGCCAACCTTCAAGTTTCTCCTACCTTGGAAGACCAGATTCGCCAAGCCCAGCTTCTTGATGCTATGGTGAAAAAGGTGAAGATTGGTATTGCAAAGAGTCAGTCCAAGTACAAGTGCTACCGACTTGATGACAAGGACACTCTCTTCTTCGAGGATCGAATTGTTGTGCCCAAAGGTGAACTTCGTAAAGTAATCATAAATGAGGCTCACAACTCTCTCCTCTCCATCCACCCTGGGAGCACGAAGATGTATCAAGACCTGAAGCAAACTTATTGGTGGACTCGAATGAAGCGCGAGATCGCTCAATTCATGAATGAATGTGATGTCTGCAGAAGAGTGAAAGCAGAACACCAAAGGCCAGCAGGTCTCCTCCAACCTCTCGCCATTCCAGAATGGAAGTTTGACCACATTGAAATGGACTTCGTGACTGGGTTTCCTAAGTCCAAGCGTGGCAATGATGCTATATTCGTTGTCATCGACAAGCTGACCAAAGTGGCTCATTTCTTGCCTATCAAAGAGTCAATCACTGCAGCTCAATTGGCGGAGCTCTACACCTCTCGCATTGTCTCTCTGCACGGTATTCCTCAAGTGATATCTTCAGACCGTGGCAGCATCTTTACCTCCAAGTTCTGGGACTCTTTTCAGAAGGCCATGGGCACCAACATTCGCTTCAGCACTGCTTTCCATCCTCAAACAAGCGGTCAAGTCGAGCGTGTCAACCAGATTCTTGAAGATATGCTCAGAGCTTGTGTTATCTCCTTCGGCATGAAGTGGGAGGATTGTCTTCCTTATGCTGAATTCTCGTACAACAACAGTTTCCAAGCAAGTTCCGGCAAGGCCCCGTTTGAAATTCTGTATGGCAGGAAGTGCCGTACACCTCTCAACTGGTCTGAAACCGGTGAACGTCAGCTGCTAGGTAATGACCTGATCACAGAGGCATAAGAAATGTGCAAGGTCATTCGTGATAACCTCAAAGCAGCCCAGTCTCGTCAGAAGAGCTACTATGACAGCAAGCACCGTGATTTGGCCTTCGAGATCGGAGATCATGTCTACCTCCGCGTCTCTCCTATGAAAGGGACTCGTCGCTTCGGTATCAAAGGGAAGCTTGCCCCAAGATACGTCGGGCCTTTCAAGATCGTCAACAAGAGAGGCGACCTCGCCTATCAACTCGAGCTTCCTGCAACCTTTGCCAATGTCCATGATGTGTTCCACGTCTCGTAACTCCGAAAGTGCTTCAAGGCGCCTGAGCGCACCGTCAACTTCGAGGACATTGAGCTCCAAGAAGATCTCTCCTACCGCGAGCACCCAGTTGCAATCCTTGAAGAGACTGAATGCAAAACTCGCAACAAGTCAATCAAGTTTCTCAAAGTCAAGTGGTCACACCATTCCGACCGTGAAGCTACCTGGGAACGTGAGGATCACCTCCGTTCTGAGTACCCGGAGTTCTTTCAGTCCTAGATCTCGGGACGAGATCTTTTCGTAGTGGTGGAGTGTTGTAACGCCCCATATGGAACCTTCCCCAATTGTACTCCAACTCATGCCGTTTCCGGCATTAAGTTATATTTAATTCTCGGGTTCGGGTCTTTGTCTCCGTGTGTTGTTTTGTTTTCGTGCACCTCATATCATGTCATCACGTGCATTGCATTTGCATACATGTTCGTCTCATGCATTCGAGCATTTTCCCCGTTGTCCGTTTTGCATTCCGGCGCTTCGTTCTCCTCCGGTGGCCATTTCTAGCTTTCTTTCGTGTGTGGGGATTAAACATTTTTGGATTGGGCCGAGACTTGCCATGCGGCCTTGGTTTACTATCGGTAGACCGCCTGTCAAGTTTCGGGTCATTTGGACTTCGTTTGATACTCCAACGGTTAACCGAGGGACCGAAAAGGCCTTGTGTGTGTGCAGCCCAACACCCCTCCATTTTGGCCCAAAACCCACCAAACTCAGCTCCATCGTCTCGGTCGTTCGATCACGATCGTGTGGGCGAAAACCGCACCTCATTTGGACACTCCTAGCTCCCTCGACCTCTATAAATACCCCCCCCCCTCCATTTCAAATCCAGGGCGAAACCCTAAATCCCAGATCCGCCGCCGCCGGACAAAACTCGCCGGGCCGGACACGTCCGACCAGCGCCACCGCCGCCACTTGTCGCCTCCCGGTTCGTCGCCGCCTCCACCTACCGCGCCGGCCCGGAGAGCCCGCGGAAGGCCCTCCCGGCCCGGAGCCGCTCCACCGCGCCGCCCGGCCTCGCGCCGCCTCCCTCCTCGTCCCCGGCGACCGGCGCCGCCGCGGGTCGCCTCTCCGCCGCCGCGGGCCGCCTCCCCGTCGCCGGCACGGCCGCCCCTCGCCGCCCCTCACCGATCCCGCCGCCGCACCGCGCCACCTCGCCGTCCGGCCCCGCCGCCGCATCGCCCGGCCTCGCCGCCGCCCTCCGGTGAGGTCCGGCCGCTCCATCGCCGGCCACCACCGCCATTGCCGGCCGGCCAACCTCGGGTGAACAGTGTCGCCGGTGAACAGTGTTCCCAGATCCAGATCTGGATCGGTTGACTTTCCCCCCTCTAACCCTAATTTTTCTTGCTACTTTGACCACTCATATCTCATCATCCGTAGCTCCGTTTTAGGCGTATGATATGTCAAAATCTTCGTCTCGATGAGTACATCATTTCATTCCATTGCATCATTTGCATTTGAGGTCATATTGTTGCCCAAAATGCTGTTGGAAGGAGACATGTTGAGTTAAATTGCAGATCCGTTAGTCCAACATGCACTTTTGTCATTTTTGCCATATTTAATCCGTGCATGACATGCCTGTGCCCCTTTGGGATGAGTTGTTAAGCATGTTGTCTTATTTCCAGAGGTGCCTTCCATGAATTTTTAGGATGTGTGTGTTGTCTTGTGCAAGCTTGCGAAGAGGGCTACCTAAGTTTACTGATTTCAGGGACTTGGTGATTTTCACAAAGTCTGGGCCGTTTTAGTTCACGATGCTATATGTCCGGCTTGTTTCCTAGTGATCCGTGCCTCTTTTGAGGATGATCAGTAAGAGTGATTTGTTATGCTTGTTGTGATTAATCCATCCATGTCTTTACTTGTTATGTTGGAGCACCCTAGGTTGACTCAATCGAGCTCAACTTTTGGATAGTTGCTGTTTTGGGCAGATCGTGAACTCTTTTGCGATTTTGCCGGAGTGATTGTTAGTGATCCATGCATGCTATGCCATTGTTCTTGCCATGTCTAGCTAGCATTTTGTGCCTTCTTAATGGATATATGCTTTCCTTGCCATGACTTGCACCGTAGTGAGAGCATCGAGCTCGTTTACATGTCTCCGTGAGTTATTATTTCAGCATGTCCCAGTTTTCACTAAGTCTGAAAACTGATTGTGTTTCATCGATGTTCGTGTGCTCGGTAGAGTATTTTGTGAACCCTTTTGGCCCAAGGTCATTTTGGGTGTTTTGTTAAGCTTGTTGAGTAGCTCCATGCCATGCTCTTACTTGCCATGTTCAGGTTTTCCTTCATGTTGTTTTGCTGCTCCAAAGAGAGCATCGTGGTCTGAAATTTCAGACTAGCGTTAATTTCGCTAAGTCTGAAATCTGTTTTGCTTATTCAGTTTTGCCATGCTTGTTTGAAGCCCTTAATGGATGAATTTGCCTATGCCTCAGTCCTGATGATTTGTTAAGCTTGATGAGTACATCACTGCCATGCAATTTGTTTTCATGTTGGGTGGCTGTAGCATGTTGATTTTGTTGCATTTAGGAGCCTACTTGCTGTAAATTGCAGATCGGTTCGTTTAGTAAATCGCTTGCCATTTCTTAACCGTAGCTCCGATTGCCATGATCTTTATATCATTTTCAGGGGATTTCTTCCCCTCTAGCCAGTGGCACACTTGGATTTCCAAGTTGAGGCCAGGTTCAAGCATTTCCTGTTACATCTTGCATTTTTGCATCACGCATCGCATCCCGCATAGCATATCATCTTTGCATCTTATTGGTTGCCTTTGCACGTGGTTGATTGTATCCTTGTTGCTTGTTTGTGTTGTTGGGTAGAGCCGGGAGACGAGTCCGCTAACGAGGAGCCCGTTGAGTTTGCTTTTGAGGATCCAGTCAATTCTGACAACTGTGCAGGCAAGATGATCACACCCTTGAAATCACTACTATCTTTGCTATGCTAGTTTGCTCGCTCTTTTGCTTTGCCAATGTTACGATGCCTACCACTTGCTTGTCAGCCTCCCAATTGCCATGATTGAGCCTCTAACCCACCTTTGTCCTAGCAAACCATTGATTGGCTATGTTACCGCTTTGCTCAGCCCTTCTTATAGCGTTGTTAGTTGCAGGTGAAGAATGGAGCCGTTCCTTGTTGGAACATTTATTTACTTGTTGGGATATCATTATATTGCTATGTTATCTTTACTCATCTATATACTTGGTAAAGGGTGGAAGGCTCGGCCTCTCGCCTAGTGTTTTGTTCCACTCTTGCCGCCCTAGTTTCCGTCATATCGGTGTTATGTTCCCGGATTGTTGCGTCCCTTACGCGGTTGGGCTATAATGGGAACCCCTTGATAGTTCCCCTTGATTAAAGCTTTTCCAGCAATGCCCAACATTGGTTTTACCATTTGCCACCTACCCTTTTCTTTCCCTTGGGTTTCCGGAGCTCGAGGGTCATCTTTATTTTTAGCCCCCACGGGCCAGTGCTCCTCTGAGTGTTGGTCCGAACTAGAGCCTCTTGCAGCGCCACCTCGGGGGAACCCGAGGGCTGGTTTTAGTTGTACGGATTGCTTATCTGAGTGTGCCTTGAGAAAGAGATATGTGCAGCTCCTATCGGGATTTGTCGGCGCATTCGGGCGGTGTTGCTGGACTAGTTTTGACCTGTCGAATCATCTTGTTGTACCGGGATACCGAGTCTGATCGGTGGGTCCTGGGTGGAGGTCTATTCCTTCGTTGACCGTGGGAGCTTGTTATGGGCTAAGTTGGGACCCCCCTGCAGGGATTGATCTTTCGAAAGCCGTGCCCGTGGTTATGGGCAGATGGGAATTTGTTAATGTCCGGTTGTAGATAACTTAAACTTAATTAATTAAAATGAATCAACTGCGTGTGTTGCCGTGATGGCCTCTTCTCGGCGGAGTCCGGGAAGTGGACACGGCGTTGGAGTTATGTTTGCGCAGTCTGCTCTATGTAGTTTTCCGCTCGTGCTTTGCCTTCTCTTCTCGCTCTCCTTTGCGTATAAGTTAGCCACCATATATGCTAGTCGCTTTCTACAGCTCCACATACATTACCCCTTTCCTACCTATTCAGCTTAAATAGTCTTGATCGCGAGGGTGCGAGATTGCTGAGTCCTTTGTGGCTCACAGATTACTATTACACCAGATGCAGGGACCGGTGATACTCCTCCGGATGGCGCGTTCGAGCTGAAGTGGGAGTACAATGAGGACTCTCAGCGATACTATGTTTCTTTTCCTGATGATCAGTAGTGGTGCCTATTCGGGGTTCGATTCAGGGATTAGTCGCTTGTTGGGGGTCTTTTCTATTTTGGCGCCGTAGTCGGGCCATGAGTGATTGTATGATGGATGTTATTTATGTACTTTGATGTGACGTGGCGAGTGTAAGCCAACTATTATTATTTTTTCCCCTTTATATTATATATGTACTTGGGTTGTGTAATGATTCCCGACTTGCGACATTGCTTTCAATGCGCCTATGTCTCTAAGTCGTGCCTCGACACGTGGGATACATAGCCGCATCGAGGGCGTTACACTTGACCTCCTTAATAACATTCAGATTTGTTCCGAAAATCAGTATGTCATCAACATACAAGCACAGGATAACTCCCTCGCCCCCACCATGGCGATAGTACACACATTTGTCAGCTTCGTTCACAACAAAGCCTGCAGCTGTTAAAGTTCTTTCAAACTTCTCATGCCACTATTTGGGTGCTTGCTTAAGTCCGTACAAAGACTTCAGCAACTTGCACACTTTCCCTTCCTGACCATCTAGTACAAACCCATCTGGTTGTTCCATATAAATTTCCTCGTCCAACTCTCCATTTAGGAAAGCAGTCTTAACATCCATTTGATGAACGAGAAGACCATGCGAGGCAGCTAGTGAAAGTAGAACTCGAATAGTGGTCAGTCGAGCCACAGGTGAGTAAGTATCAAAGAAGTCTTCACCTTCCTTTTGGGTATAACCCTTAGCCACGAGCCGAGCCTTGTACTTCTCAATAGTACCATCAGGCCTAAGCTTCTTCTTGAATACCAATTTGCATCCTATAGGTTTGCACCCATAAGGACGATCAGTTATCTCCCAGGTTTCATTCTCCAAGATGGAATCCATCTCGCTACGAACTGCTTCCTTCAAGTAGTCAGCATCTTCAGATGCATAGGCCTCTGAAATAGAACTGGGAGTGTCATCTATGAGATACACAAGAAAATCATCACCAAAGGACTTTGCAATCCTTTGTCTCTTGCTCCTAGTAGGAACTTCAATGTTCTCCTCCATAGGACTTTCAAAGTGTTCTATCGAAATTGCAGGTTTGGTAATTGTAACTGGTTCCTGATTCGATGAACTAGGCATCTCCTGATTAGATGAGGTAGCCATATCCTTCATGGGAAAGATATCTTCAAAGAAAGTCGCATCATTCGACTCCATGATCGTACCGACATGCATGTCAGGTACCTCAGATTTTACAACCAAGAATCTATAGCCAATGCTATGAAAAGCGTATCCCAGGAAAACACAATCCACAGTCTTTGGTCCAAGCTTCCGCTTCTTTGAAATTGGAGCATTGACTTTCGCCAAACAACCCCATGTTCGCAGATAAGAGAGTTTTAACCTTTTCTTCTCCCATTCCTCGAATGGAGTTATCTCTTTGTTCTTTGTGGGGACTCAGTTCAGGACATGACATGTTGTCAATATCGCCTCCCCCCACCATGCCTTGGAGAGACCCGATGTATCTAACATGGCGTTAACCAAATCAGTTAGAGTACGATTCTTTCTTTCGGCCACCCCATTTGACTAAGGTGAGTAGGGAGGAGTCCTCTCATGGATTATACCATGTTTCGCACAAAAAGCATCAAAATCATTGGAAAAAATATTCTCCACCACGGTCGGACCTAAGCCTCTTGATTTTTCGATCAAGTTGGTTTTCCACTTCAGCTTTATAGATCTTGAAAAAGTTCAAAGCCTCATCCTAAGATTTCAGAAGATACACACGGCAGTATCTAGTGGAGTCATCAATTAACATCATGAAATATTTCTTTCCACCTTTTGTCAACACACCATTCATTTCACATAGATCTGAATGTATGAGCTCTAGTGGTGCAAGATTTCTTATTTCCGCAGTCGTGTGAGACTTATGAGGTTGCTTAGCTTGCACACACACTTGACACTTAGATCCCTTGACGGTGGTGAAACTAGGGATTAATTTCAACTTCGCTAGTCGCGACATGCAACCAAAGTTAACATGACAAAGACGTGAATGCCACACATTGGATTCACTATTGTTGCAAATATGATTAACAACTTTATTGCAAACGTCTGATAAGGATGAACGAAACAAGCCTCCTGACTCATAGCCTTTACCAACAAAGGTTCCATACTTGGATATTACAAATTTATTCGACTCAAAGACAAGCTTGTAGCCATCTCTACACAGAAGAGATCCGCTAACAAGATTTTTATTGACGGAGGGGACATAATGCACGTTCTTTAGCCGCACGATCTTCCCCGAAGTAAACTTCAGATCGACCGTGCCAACACCACGAACAAAAGCACTTAAACCGTTGCCCATCAGCACGGTTGAAGTCCATGCGGTCTGATAAGACGAAAACATGGAAATATCACCGCATACATGCACATTAGCACCCGTGTCAATCAACCAGTCAGGAGAATGACATACTAAAAGAATAGTGGGAAATATACCATACCCAGCATCCTTCATGTCAGTGTCTCCAATGACAACATTAGCGGTCTTGCCGCCTTTCCCAGGATGACGCTTGTCATAGCGATTAGGGCAACTAGGAGCCCAATGATCAGGATGCCCACACACATGACAAGCACCTTTCTTCTTGCCATTCTTCTTGAAGTTCGTGTGTTGCACAGCCTTGTTCTTCCCATCAAACTTTGCTTTTCCATCAAACTTGCCCTTGTTCTTGAACTTGTGGGGCTGGAAGTTCTGCTTCTGTACCACATTGGCACTAGATCCTCCCTCAATACCTCGAGCATGTGTGTCCTTTGCTCTCGCCTTTTCTTCCACATCAAGAGTGCCAATGAGATCCGAGACAGAAAACTCCTGCCTCTTATGCTTCAGCAAGGTAGAAAAGTTCCTCCATGAAGGAGGAAGCTTAGTGATGATACCTCCGGCAAAAAACTTGTCCGGTAGCATACAACTGAAGTGCTCAAGTTCTCTAGCAAATGACTGTATCTCATGAGCTTGCTCAACCACGGAGCGCTCTTCAGTCATCCTGTAATCATAGAATTGCTCCATGATGTACAGCTCAGTGCCAGCATCCGAGACCCCAAATTTGGCCTCGAGTGCATCCCACATATCTTTTCCATTATCAATTGACGCATAAGCATCAACTATGTTCTCACCAAGAACACTCAAGAGAGCAGCTTTAAACAGAGTATCCATTTTCTGAAAAGCTTGTGCCTGTTGAGCATCAAGCTCTCCTTCAGGTTTGCCGAGAGTGGCGTCATAACAACTCATGGTTTGAAACCACAAGACTGCTCACACGCGCCACCTCTTATAGTGGATACCCTCAAACATAGGAGGTCTCATGGAAGCAGCAAAACCACTCGGGGTAAATTGCCTATAATAAGGTTTTTGGATTGTTGGAAATATAAGCAATTTACTGAATGATTTTATTAACAGAAATACTAGATAAAGCATGACTAATATAGTAGAGATAAAACAAGTCATGCGTTCTGATAGAGAGAAGGAAAATAGCTTCTGCATATATGAACCGTAGCTAATCATATCTATAGCAGACAATAGAACTAGTTGCATATATGAGGTAGAACCTAACATATTTAGGGCAAGTACTAGTATGAGAAACTGTGGCAGGATATCTAACAGAAAGAAGAACACATACGAGACAACAGCAGCAACAGCACTGGACTTGGGGTCGGTGTCCTCGCCAGCCATGTCGTCAAGGAGGTTGTCGACGTCGGGGAAGAAGTTGTCATCGGGGAAGTAGTCGTCGGAGTCCGGGGCGTCCATGACGAAGGAGTCAGTCAGTAGTCGCGCAGAGCGCTCCCCAAAAACCTTATCACCCTTCTCCCGTACAGGACTCAAAGAGGTGCAGTTTCAGAGGCCTACTGTCCCGACCTGCGGTGCACGCCGCAAGCCGGGATGAGGAAGACAGCAGCAGCTCAGAGATTGGAACTGGTGGCGAGAGGAAGGAGAAGTTCTGGTGCGTCTCTGTGAGAGGAGCGACCTTCGTTTTATAGGCGCAAGAGAAGGAGGCGAGAGGCTGCGCTGGGAGCTGAAGGGAACGCGGGAGATGAAACGAACAGGCAGCAGCCGAAGGGTGTAGTGTTCGTATTCAATATCCACTACAGCAAAAACTTTCGAGCTCCCGAGTGACCTTTCGTATACCCGTAGTGCGTGGCAAAAATTTAGACATCGGCTCGGCTCATTCCCGCAACCCGCGGCGTGTCGTGACGAGGCGGGCGGCGGAGGAGGAGCGCGCGTGGATATCCCTCGTGTTCTCATGCTCGTACAAGTGGGGAAAGAACCTCCCTTATAAGGAGGTCCAACTCCCACTAAACTAGCAATGTGGGACTAAAATTTAGTAGGATCCCTTGCCTTGCACAAACGGGCTAAGTGGGCCTCTAGGATTTATTAGGAATTTCTGAAATAGTTATTGGGCTGCCCAAAATGGACTAAATTCCAGCAGTTCCCTCCGCCTTTCACGCGCTCCAAGGCTGCGCCGACTGTGGCGCTCCGGTCCAAGAAGTCGGCGACTTTGTCACGCTCCACGATGGCACCGACAGTGGCGCTCCGGTCCAAGAAGCCGGCGACTTCGTCGCGCTCCAGGACGCCGCCTACCGTGGCGCTCTAGTCCAAGAAGCCGGTGCCTTAGTCGCGCTCCAGGACGCCACAGACCGTCGCGCTCCAGGACGCCGCAGACCATCGTGCTCTAGGACGCCGCTGACCGTGCCGCTCCGATGCAACAAGGCGACGCCTTCGTCGCTCTCCAGGATGCTGCTCGTGGCCCTGTTGGTCTCATCCAGGGCCCAGCGAGCCCCCCAGCAACGCCCACGAGACCAACCAGACGAGCGCCAGGAGCCACGTCGTGAAGCGTCGCCTCGGCGAGCCTCGACCTGGTGAGCCGCACCGCATCCGGGAGCCTCGGTATGAGGAACAACTCCGTGGGCGATGCGAGGAGCAGCGAGGCCCTTCGTATATTTCAGTAAAAGATATTTTTTGACGAAAAGATGGCCCTAGGGCCGTATTTCATTGATTAATCAGGAGAGGCAAAATACAAAGTCTGAGAGACAAAAAGAAGGTGGAGCTGGCACCCAGAAAGAAAACACCCAGCAACAAACAAGGGGGGAAACCCAGCAAGAAACAAGGGGAAAATCAAGGTGGTTCAAATATTATGTCGAGCAAGCTAAGCCCAGCCGCTGACCAACATCTTGCCTCATCCATGATTCGTCCCATGAGTTGTGGAGAGGAGCATATGTCATCATTTAACACACAGTTGTTTCGTTCCTTCCATATCATTCAGGAGACCAAACAAATGATTGACTTCCATTCTTTTATCTTATTAGCTGGGAGCAACTGCAGTTGCGTCATCCAATTGTTTTTGAGAGGAAGGCATTGTTGATGGGAGTTCACCATTGGTGCAAGGTTGAGAAAAGGGCCCCAAGCTTGCTGATGATCATCATCCAGAGCTGCTTGGAGAAACTGCAATCTGCGAGCAAATGGGTGGCCGTCCCCGACGCAGCACAGCAGAGCGAGCAAACTGGGTTGTGTGGGATGCCCTCGATAGCCAGGTTGTCAGGCGCCGCCCTGGTGGACCATATGAGTGCTCTATCGTCTGACCGCACAGCTCCTTCGAATTGGCATAGGTACGCCGACTTGGCAGTGTAGTTGCCATCCGCGGTCCAGCACCAAGTCACCGTGTCCTCCACTACATCATTGAAACTGATACCCGCCGCTATCTCTGATAGGCAATGGAGCTGTCTGAGCACCTGCGTAGATGGATTGGGCTTAACAAGGCGAAAGTCGGCAAAAGATATGAACACAAACGACAACGTTGAAACGCGAAAGTCAGCATGATCTTTTCAGCGAAATGGCAAATTGTCAAATGAACACCAGTGTTGGCCCATGTGACCAATCGGCAACGCTCTTGACATATACTGCTCACCCCCACAAGACCGACGCGCCTTGGCCCGGTGCGAGAGGGTAGATGGCCCTATCCAAAAACACTTGGGTGCACGAGAGATTTATGGCGAGGTATGGTGGTTCCTTCTTGAGACGTGAGCTCGCTCTTCCTGACAATAGCGAGGACGGATGGCTGGAGTCCGGCTACTCATGCAATGTGTATGTGTTCAAGAGAGTTCGAGACCAGGCAACGTGTATGTGTTTCAAGTGATGTGAAAGCCTATTTCGAGAGTTCGAGACCACACAACATGCATATGTTTCAAGTTTTCCATTCAAAATTATATCACTGTAGCAAAGGATGGCACTTGTATTGATATGGATGGTATAGACAACACGCAGAAAGCAACCAAAATAATTGAGAACTATGTTTAGCTTATTTAGCTGGTTGGAACTAATGCAAGCAGCCAAACGCGCCTCACACTACACTAGATGTGACCACAACCTTCAGAAGTTCAGGAGTACCGCGCGCAAAATACAGCTAAATAAAGATAAGATGTTGTTGTTGGGGAACGTAGTAATTTCAAAAAAATTCCTACGCACACGCAAGATCATGGTGATGCATAGCAACGAGAGGAGAGAGTGTGATCTACGTACCCTTGTAGACCGACAGCGGAAGCATTAGCACAACGCGGTTGATGTAGTCGTACGTCTTCAAGGCCCAACCGACCAAGCACCGAAACTACGGCACCTCCGAGTTTTAGCACACGTTCAGCTCGATGACGATCCCCGGACTCCGATCCAGCAAAGTGTCGGGGAAGAGTTCCGTCAGCACGACGGCGTGGTGATGATCTTGATGTACTACCGTCGCAGGGCTTCGCCTAAGCACCGCTACAGTATTATCGAGGATTATGGTGGAAGGGGGCACCGCACACGGCTAAGAATATGATCACGTGGATCAACTTGTGTGTCTAGGGGTGCCCCTGCCCCCGTATATAAAGGAGCAAGGGGAGGAGGCCGGCCGGCCCTATAGGCGCGCCAAGGAGGAGTCCTCCTCCTAGTAGGAGTAGGACTCCTACTAGCAGGGGGAAGGAAGTGGGGAGGGAGAAGGAAAGGGGGGCGCCCCCCCCCCCCTCTCCTAGTCCAATTCGGACCAGGGGGGAGGAGGCGCGCGGCCCACCCTGGCTGCCCCTCTCTCTCTCCACTAAGGCCCATATGGCCCATTACTTCTCCCGGTAGGGTTCCGGTAACCCTCCGGCTCTCCGGTTTTCTCCGAAATCACCCGGAACACTTCCGATGTCCGAATATAGCGGTCCAATATATCAATCTTTATGTCTCAAACATTTCGAGACTCCTCGTTATGTCTGTGATCACATCCGGGACTCCGAACTAACTTCGGTACATCAAAACTCATAAACTCATAATATAACTGTCATCGAAACCTTAAGCATGCGGACCCTACGGGTTCGAGAACAATGTAGACATGACCGAGACACATCTCCGGTCAATAACCAATAGCGGAACCTGGATGCTCATATTGGCTCCCACATATTCTACGAAGATCTTTATCGGTCAGGCCGCATAACAACATACGTTGTTCCCTTTGTCATCGGTATGTTACTTGCCCGAGATTCGATCATCGGTATCTCAATACCTAGTTCAATCTCGTTACCGGCAAGTCTCTTTACTCGTTTCCTAATACATCATATCGCAACTAACTAATTAGTTGCAATGCTTGCAAGGCTTATGTGATGTGTATTACCGAGAGGGCCCAGAGATACCTCTCCGACAATTGGAGTGACAAATCCTAATCTCGAAATATGCCAACCCAACATTTACCTTTGGAGACACTTGTAGAGCTCCTTTATAATCACCCAGTTACGTTGTGACATTTGGTAGCACACAAAGTGTTCCTCCGGCAAACGGGAGTTGCATAATCTCATAGTCATAGGAACATGTATAAGTCATGAAGAAAGCAATAGCAACATACTAAAAGATCGGGTGCTAAGCTAATGGAATGGGTCATGTCAATCACATCATTCTTCTAATGATGTGATCCCGCTAATCAAATAACAACTCTTTGTCTATGGTTAGGAAACATAACCATCTTTGATTAACGAGCTAGTCAAGTAGAGGCATACTAGTGACACTCTGTTTGTCTATGTATTCACACATGTATTATGTTTCCGGTTAAGACAATTCTAGCATGAATAATAAACATTTATCATGAAATAAGGAAATAAGTAATAACTTTATTATTGCCTCTAGGGCATATTTCCTTCAGTCTCCCACTTGCACTAGAGTCAATAATCTAGTTCACATCGCCATGTGATCTAACATCAATAGTTCACATCTTTATGTGGTTAACACCCATAGTTCACATCGATATGTGACCAACACTCAAAGGGTTTACTAGAGTCAGTAATCTAGTTCACATTGCTATGTGATTAACACCCAAAGAGTACTAAGGTGTGATCATGTTTTGCCTGTGAGAGAAGTTTAGTCAACGGGTCTGCCATATTCAGATCCGTAAGTATTTTGCAATTTTCTATGTCTACAATGCTCTGCACGGAGCTACTTTAGCTAATTGCTCCCACTTTCAATATGTATCCAGATGAAGACTAAGAGTCATCCGGATCAGTGCCAAAACTTGTATCGATGTAACCCTTTTACGACGAACCTTTTGTCACCTCCATAATCGAGAAACATATCCTTATTCCACTAAGGATAATTTTGACCGCTGTCCAGTGATCTACTTGTAACACCCTTGATGCAACTATATCTCCCACGTGTCGAGGCACGACTTAGAGGCATAATCGCATTGAAGACATATGTCGCAAGTTAGGCAATCTTCAGAACATCCCATGTAATATAGATAATAAAAGTGGAGATACCATAGTTGGCTTACACTCGCCACGTCAATCAAGTACAGAAATAACATTACATCATTCGAACACTCATGGCCCAACTATGGCGCCAAAATAAAAGACAACCCAACATGCGACACGGTCCCGATCACCCCAACTGGACACCACTACTGATCATCAGGAAAAGAAACATAGTATCGTTGAGAGTCCTCATCGAACTCCCACTTGAGCTCAAGCGCGCCATCTGGAGCTGTATCATCAGGTCCTGCATCTGGTGCAATAGTAATCTGTGAGCCACAAGGACTCACCAATCTCGCACCCTCGCGATCAAGACTATTTAAGCTTATAGGTAAGGCAAGGTAAATATATGTGGAGCTGCAGCAAGCGACTAGCACATATGGTGGCTAACTTATTCGCAAAAGAGAGCGAGAAGAGAAAGCAAAGTGCGAACGCATAACTAAAGAGGGCAATCCTGCGGCAAACATTACTCCAACACCGTGTCCACCTCCCGGACTCCGTCGAGAAGAGGCCATCACGGTAACTCACACAGTTGATTCATTTTAATTAAGTTAATGTTTAAATTATCTACAACCGGACATTAACAAATTCCCATCTGCCCATAACCACGGGCACGGCTTTCGAAAGTTCAAATCCCTGCATGGGAGTCCCAACTTAGCCCATGACAAGCTCTCACGGTCAATGAAGGAATAGACCTCCTCCCGAGACGTTCCGATCAGACTCGGTACCTCGGTTCTTCAAGACACTTCGACAGGTTAAAACAAGACCAGCAACACCGCCCGAATGTGCCGACAAATCCTGATAGGAGCTGCACATATCTCTTTCTCAGGGCACACTCAGATTGTCTTAGGTACGAGTAGACCAGCCCAGAGTTGCCCCTGGTGGCCACCGGCAGCTGACAGGTGGACCAACACTCAGAGGAACACTGGTCCGGGGGGGTTTAAAATAAGATGGCCCTCGGGCTCCGGAAACCCAAGGGAAAAAGAGGCTAGGTGGCAAATGGTAAAACCAAGGTTGGGCATTGCTGGAAAAGCTTTAATCAAGGCGAAACACCAAGGGGTTCCCATTATAACCCAACCGCGTACGGAACGCAAAATCCGGGAACATAACACCGATATGACGAAAACTAGGGCGGCAAGAGTGGAACAAAACGCTAGGCGAGAGGCCGAGCCTTCCACCCTTTACCAAGTATATAGATGCATTAAGATAACAAGGCAATATAATGATATCCCAACAAGTAAATAAATGTTCCAACAAGGAACGGTCTCCAATCTACACCTGCAACTAGCGACGCTATAAGAGGGGCTGAGCAAAGCGGTAACGTAGCCAAACAACGGTTTGCTAGGACATGGTGGGTTAGAGGCTGAACATGGCAATTTGGGAGGCTTGAAAGCAAGTGGTAGGCATCGTAGCATTGGCATAGCAAAAGAGCGAGCATCTAGCAAAGCAAAGATAGTAGTGATTTCGAGGGTATGATCATCTTGCCTGCAAAGTTGTCAGAGTTGACTGGATCCTCGAAAGCAAACTCAACGGGCTCCTCGTTAGCGAACTCGTCTCCCGACTCTACCCAAACAAGACAAACAAGAAACAAGAATACAATCAACCACGTGCAAGGATCAAACAAGATGATGCAAACATGGTATGCTATGCGGGATGCAATGCGGGATGCATATGCAAGATGTGACAGGAAATGCAAGAACCTGGCCTCACCTTGGAAAACCAAGTGTGCCACTAGAAAGATGAGATGAAATCGCTTGAAAACAATATAAAGAACGCCGGAATCGGAGTTACGGTTTGGAAATGGCAAGCGATTCAAATATTGCCCCGATCTGCGATTTACAGCAAGTAGCCATCTAAATGCAATGAGATGAACATGCTACCGCACTCAAACATGGCAACAAAATACATGTCAGGGATGCATTCAAGATGCTTAACAAAAGTCTAGCACTGAGCTACGGCCAATTCATCCATTAACAGGTTCAAACAAGCATGGCAAAAATGCATATGGTAAACAGATCTCAGACTTAGTGAAATTAACACTTGTCTGGAATTTCAGATCAGGTAGCACTCTTCGGAGCAACAAAACTATATGCTACAGGACCTGAACATGATAAAGTAAAGCATGGCATGGAGAAACTCAAAGAGCTTAACAAAAGTCCCTTAGTGACCTTGAGCCAAAAGGGATCACAAAATACATTTGCAAGCATGTAAACATGGCAAAAACATAATCAGTTTTCAGACTTAGTGAAAACTGGAGCATGCTGAAACATATCTCAAGTAGGCATGTTTACGAGCTCGATGCACTCACTACGGAGCAAGTCATGATAAGCTAAGCATACATACATCAAGAGTACACAAAATGCAAGCTAGACATGGCAAGAACAATAACATAGCATGCACGGATCAACTATAACATCATCGGCAAAATTGCAAACAAGTTGATAATCTGCCCAGATTCACAAAGTAGCAAAAGTAGAGCTCGATTGACTCAGGCTAGGGTGCTCCATATATGCAAACAAAGACATGGATGGATAGAGCACTACAATATTAACAAAACATCCTTACTGATCATCCTCAAAAGAGGCACGGATCACTAGGAAACAACATGAACATATGGCATCATGAACTAAACAGCTCAAGGACTTAGTGGAAATGCTAAGTCCCTGAAAACAGAATTACCAAGTGCCTCACTTTGCAAGCTTGTGCTAGTCACCACACACATCACAAAAATACATGGGTTGCACCTCTGGAAAGATGACAAAACCCTTAACAAAACATATGTTGAGCTCATGGACATATCATGCACACAATAATCATGGCAAAAATGACAAATGTCTAAAAGGAGTAGCAGATCTGACAATTATCTCAAGTAGCCTCCTTCTAACAGCATTTCGGGCATCAAGATGAACTCAAATGAAAATGATGCAATGGAATGAAATGATGTTCTGTCTGAGACGAACAATTTGATATGCTATATGCCCAAATCGGAGCTACGGATGAGGAGATACGATGCTATGAACATGAGCACATGGATCTGAAATCTCAGGACTTAGGAAAAAATCAAACTAGGGTTTACTGTTCATCGGATCCGGATCCAGATCAGCGCACGCGATCCGAGGTTCGTCGTCGGGGCCCTGTTCGCCGGAGTTGAGGACGGGGATGGGCGGCGCCGGCGAGGACGGAGATGGCCGTGGCGTCGCCGGAGCTGGCCGGGCGGCGGCGCGGCCGGCGGGGTTGATGGCGGGCGCGGGCGGCGAGCTCCGGTCTTGGCGTGCAGCGTGAGCGGCGGCTGGGTCGGCGCCGGCGCGGGCGAGCTAGACGGTGGCGGGGCGGCGCCGGCGAGAGGAGGCGGGCGGCGCCCCTCGGGCGGTTGGCGGCGGCAACCGGGCCTCGGGGGCCTGCCCTGGGCTCGGCGGGCCGCGGCACGGGAGGTGGCCGTCGTGCCATGTGGCTGGCGGCGGTTGGCGGTGGCGGATCCGGACACGTCCGGCTCCGTCCGGACGTGTCCGGCGGCGGCGGAGATCCAATTTTTAGGGTTAGGGGGGAGAGGATCCAGAAATTGGAAATGGGGGAGGTATATATAGGCATAGAGGGAGCTAGGAGAGTCCAAATGAGGTGCGGTTTTTGGCCACGCGATCGTGATCGAACGCTCTAGATGGCGGAGAAGGTTTAGGTGGGTTTTGGGCCAAATTGGAGGGGTGTTGGGCTGCAACACACACGAGGCCTTTTCGGTCCCTCGGTTAACCGTTGGAGCATCAAACGAAGTCCAAATGGTACGAAACTTGACAGGCGGTCTACCAGTGGTAAACCAAGGCCGCTTGGCAAGTCTCGGTCCAATCCGGAAATGTTTAATCCCCACATACGAAAGAAAGGTAGAAATGACCACCGGAGGAGAACGAAGCGCCGGAATGCAAAACGGACAACGGGGAAAATGCTCGGATGCATGGGACAAACACGTATGCAAATGCAGTGCACACGATGACATGATATGAGATGCATGACAACGATAACAGCACACGGAGACAAAGACCCAAACCCGAGAAAATAAAATAACTTAAAGCCAGAAACGGCAAGAGTTGGATTACATATTGGGTAAATCATATCCGGGGTGTTACACTACTCCTAGATCACTATTGTAATCCCTTGCCAAAATTAGTGTACGGTATAAAATAGGTCTGGTACACAGCATGGCATACTTTATAGAACCTATGGCCAAGGCATAGGGAATGACTTTCATTCTCATTCTATTTTCTGCCATGGTCGGGCTTTGAGTCTTACTCAATTTCGCACCTTGTAACACAGGCAAGAATTCTTTCTTTGACTATTCCATTTTGAACTACTTCAAAATCTTGTCAAGGTATGTACTCATTGAAAAAAACTTATCAAGCGTCTTGATCTATCTCTATAGATCTTGATGCTCAATATGTAAGCAGCTTCACCGAGGTTTTCTTTGAAAAAAATCCTTTCAAACACTCCTTTATGCTTTGCAGGATAATTCTACATTATTTCCGATCAACAATATGTCATACACATATACTTATCAGAAATGTTGTAGTGCTCCCACTCACTTTCTTGTAAATACAGGCTTCACCGCAAGTCTGTATAAAACTATATGCTTTGATCAACTTATCAAAGCGTATATTCCAACTCGGAGATGCTTGCACCAGTCCATAGATGGATCGCTGGAGCTTGCATATTTTGTTAGCACCTTTAGGATTGACAAAACCTTCTAGTTGCATCATATACAACTCTTCTTTAAATCCATTAAGGAATGTCGTTTTGTTTATCCATTTGCCAGATTTCATAAAATGCGGCAATTGCTAACATGATTTGGACATACTTAAGCATCGCTACGAGTGAGAAAATTTCATCGTAGTCAACACCTTGAACTTTGTAAAAAACCTTTTTTGACAAGTCTAGCTTTGTAGATAGTAACACTACTATCAGCGTCCGTCTTCCTCTTGAAGATCCATTTATTTTCTATGGCTTGCCGATCATCGCGCAAATCCATCAAAGTCCATACTTTGTTCTCATACATGGATCATATCTCAGATTTCATGGCCTCAAACCATTTCGCGGAATCTGGGCTCATCATCGCTTCCTCATAGTTCGTAGGCTCGTCATGGTTAAGTAATATGACCTCCACAACAGGATTACCGTACCACTCTGGTGCGGATCTCACTCTGGTTTACCTACGAGGTTCGATAGTAACTTGATCTGAAGTTACATGATCATCATCATTAGCTTCCTCACTAATTGGTGTAGTAGTTATAGGAACAGATTTCTGTGATGAATTACTTTCCAATAAGGGGGCGGGTACAGTTACCTCATCAAGTTCTACTTTCCTCCCACTCACTTCTTTCGAGAGAAACTCCTTCTCTAGAAAGGATCCATTCAAAACAACGAAAGTATTGCCTTCGGATCTGTGATAGAAGGTGTACCCAACATTTTCTTTTGGGTATCCTATGAAGACGCACTTCTCCGATTTGGGTTTGAGCTTATCAGGTTGAAACTTTTTCACATAAGCATTGCAACCCCAAACTTTAAGAAATGACAGCTTAGGTTTCTTGCCAAACCATAGTTCATATGGTGTCCTCTCAATGGATTTAGATGGTGCCCTTTTTAACGTGAATGCGGCTGTCTCTAATGCATAACCCCAAAACGATAGTGGTAGATCGGTAAGAGACATCATAGATTGCACTATATCCAATAAAGTATGGTTATGACGATCGGACACACCATTATGCTGTGGTGTTCCAGGTGGCATGAGTTTGTGAAACTATTCCACAATGTTTTAATTGAAGACCAAACTCGTAACTCAAATATTTGTCTCCGCGATCAGATCGTAGAAACCTTATTTTCTTGTCATGATGATTTTCCACTTCACCCTGAAATTATTTGAACTTTTCAAATGTTTCAGACTTATGTTTCATCAAGTAGATATACTCATATCTGCTCAAATCATCTGTGAAGGTCAGAAAATAACGATACCCGCCGCGAGCCTCAACACTCATTGGACTGCATACATCAGTATGTATTATTTGCAATCAAGTTTGTTCCTCGCTCCATTGTTCCGGAGAACGGAGTCTTAGTCATCTTGCCCATGAGGCATGGTTCGCAAGTACCAAGTGATTCATAATCAAGTGGTTCCAAAAATCCATCAGTATGGAGTTTCTTCATGCGCTTTACACCGATATGACCTAAACGGCAGTGCCACAAATAAGTTGCACTATCATTATTAACTTTGCATCTTTTGGCTTCAATATTATGAATATGTGTAACACTACGATCGAGATCCAACGAACTATTTTCATTGGGTGTATGACCATCGAAGGTTTTATTCATGTAAACAGAACAACAATTATTCACTGACTTCAATGAATAACCGTATTGCAATAAACATGATCAAATCATATTCATGCTCAACGCAATCACCAAATAACACTTATTTAGTTTCAACACTAATCCCGAAAGTATAGGGAGTGTGCGATGATGATCATATCAATCTTGGAACTACTTCCAACACACATCGTCACCTCACCCTTTACTAGTTTCTGTTTATTCTGCAACTCCCGTTTTGAGTTACAACTCTTAGCAACTGAACCAGTATCAAATGCCGAGGGGTTGCTATAAACACTAGTAAAGTACACATCAATAACACGTATATCCAATATACCTTTGTTTACCTTGCCATCCTTCTTATCCGCCAAATATTTGGGGCAGTTCCACTTCCAGTGACCAGGCCCTTTGCAGTAGAAGCACTTAGTCTCAGGCTTAGGATCAGACTTGGGCTTCTTCACTTGAGCAGCAACTTGCTTGCCGTTCTTCTTGAAGTTCCCCTTCTTCCCTTTGCCCTTTTCTTGAAACTAGTGGTCTTGTCAACCATCAACACTTGATGTTTTTCTTGATTTCTACCTTCGTTGATTTCAGCATCACGAAGAGCTTGGGAGTTGTTTCTGTTATCCCTTGCATATTATAGTTCATCACAAAGTTCTACTAACTTGGTGATGGTGACTAGAGAATTCTGTCAATCACTATCTTATCTGGAAGATTAACTCCCACTTGATTCAAGCGATTGTAGTACCCAGACAATCTGAGCACATGCTCACTAGTTGAGCGATTCTCCTCCATCTTTTAGCTATAGAACTTGTTGGAGACTTCATATCTCTCAACTCAGGTATTTGCTTGACATATTAACTTCAACTCCTGGAACATCTCATATGGTCCATGACGTTCAAAACGTCTTTGAAGTCCCGATTCTAAGCCATTAAGCATGGTGCACTAAACTATCAAGTAGTCATCATATTGAGCTAGCCAAACATTCATAACGTCTGCATCTGCTCCTGCAATAGGTCTGTCACCTAGCGGTGCATCAAGGACATAATTCTTCTGTGCAGCAATGAGGACAAACCTCAGATCATGGATCCAATCCGCATCTTTGCTACTAACATCTTTCAACACAATTTTCTCTAGGAACATATCAAAATAAACACAGGGAAGCAACAACGCGAGCTATTGATTTACAACATAAATTGCAAAATACTACCAGGACTAAGTTCATGATAAATTTAAGTTCAATTAATCATATTACTTAAGAACTCCCACTTAGATAGACATCCCTCTAATCCTCTAAGTGATCACGTGATCCAAATCAACTAAACCATGTCCGATCATCACGTGAGATGGAGTAGTTTCATTGGTGAACATCACTATGTTGATCATATCTACTATATGATTCACGCTCGACCTTTCGGTCTCCGTGTTCCGAGGCCATATTTGCATATGCTTGGCTCTTCAAGTATAACCTGAGTATTCCGCGTGTGCAACTGTTTTGCACCCGTTGTATTTGGACGTAGAGCCTATCACACCCGATCATCACGTGGTGTCTCAGCACGAAGAACTTTCGCAACGGTGCTTACTTAGGGAGAACACTTCTTGATAATTAGTGAGAGATCATCTTAAAATGCTACCGTCAAACTAAGCAAAATAAGATGTATAAAAGATAAACATCATATGCAATCAAAATATGTGACATGATATGGCCATCATCATCTTGCGCCTTTGATTTCCATCTCCAAAGTACTGTCATGATCTCTATCGTCACCGGCATGACACCATGATCTCCATCATCTTGATCTATATCAATGTGTCGTCATGTGGTCGTCTCGCCAACAATTGCTCTTGCAACTATTGCAATCGCATAGCGATAAAGTAAAGCAATTATTGGGCGCTTGCATCTTATGCAATAGAGAGACAACCATAAGGATTTTGCCAGTTGCCAATAACTCCAACAAAACATGATCATCTCATACAATAAAATTTAGCATCATGTCTTGACCATATCACATCACAACATGCCCTGCAAAAACAAGTTAGACGTCCTCTACTTTGTTGTTGCAAGTTTTACGTGGCTGCTATGGGCTTAAGCAAGAACCAATCTTACCTACGCATCAAAACCACAACGATAGTTTGTCAAGTTGGCGTTGTTTTAACCTTCGCAAGGACCGGGCGTAGCCACACTCGGTTCAACTAAAGTTGGACAAACTGTCACCAGCTAGCCACCTTTGTGCAAAGCACGTCGGGAGAACCGGTCTCGCGTAAGCGTACGCATAATGTCAGTCTGGGCCGCTTCATCCAACAATACCGCCGAACCAAAGTATGACATGCTGGTAAGCAGTATGACTTATATCGCCCACAACTCACTTGTGTTCTACTCGTGCATATAACATCAACACATAAAACCTAGGCTCGGATGCCAGTGTTGGGGAACGTAGTAATTTCAAAAAAATTCCTATGCACACGCAAGATCATGGTGATGCATAGCAACGAGAGGGGAGAGTGTGATCTACATACCCTTGTAGACCTACAGCGGAAGCGTTAGCACAACGGGGTTGATGTAGTCGTACGTCTTCACGGCCCAACCGATCAAGCACCGAAACTACGGCACCTCCGAGTTTTAGCACACGTTCAGCTCGATGACGATCCCCGGATTCCGATCCAGCAAAGTGTCGGGAAGAGTTCCGTCAGCACGAAGGTGTGGTGACGATCTTGATGTACTACCGTCGCAGGGCTTCGCCTAAGCACCGCTACAGTATTATCGAGGATTATGGTGGAAGGGGGCACCGCACACGGCTAAGAATATGATCACGTGGATCAACTTGTGTGTCTAGGGGTGCCCCCTGCCCCCGTATATAAAGGAGCAAGGGGAGGAGGCCGGCCGGCCCTATAGGCGCGCCAAGGAGGAGTCCTCCTCCTAGTAGGAGTAGGACTCCTACTAGGAGGGGGAAGGAAGTGGGGAGGGAGAAGGAAAGGGGAGCGCCTCCCCCCCTCTCCTAGTCCAATTCGGACCAGGGGGGAGGAGGCGCGTGGCCCACCCTGGCTGCCCCTCTCTCTCCACTAAGGCCCATATGGCCCATTACTTCTCCCGGTAGGGTTCCGGTAACTCTCTGGTTTTCTCCGAAATCACCCGGAACACTTCCGGTGTCCGAATATAGCCGTCCAATATATCAATCTTTATGTCTCGAACATTTCGAGACTCCTCGTTATGTCCGTGATCACATCCGGGACTCCGAACTAACTTCGGTACATCAAAACTCATAATATAACTGTCATCGAAACCTTAAGCGTGCGGACCCTACGGGTTCGAGAACAATGTAGACATGACCGAGACACGTCTCCGGTCAATAACCAATAGCGGAACCTGGATGCTCATATTGGCTCCCACATATTCTACGAAGATCTTTATCAGTCAGACCGCATAACAACATACGTTGTTCCCTTTGTCATCGGTATGTTACTTGCCCGAGATTCGATCATCGGTATCTCAATACGTAGTTAAATCTCGTTACCGGCAAGTCTCTTACTCGTTTCGTAATACATCATCTCACAACTAACTCATTAGTTGCCATGCTTGCAAGGCTTATGTGATGTGTATTACCGAGAGGGCCCAGAGATACCTCTCCGACAATTGGAGTGACAAATCCTAATCTCGAAATACGCCAACCCAACATTTACCTTTGGAGACACCTGTAGAGCTCCTTTATAATTACCCAGTTACGTTGTGACATTTGGTAGCACACAAAGTGTTCCTCCAGCAAACGGGAGTTGCATAATCTCATAGTCATAGGAACATGTATAAGTCATGAAGAAAGCAATAGCAACTACTAAACGATCGGGTGCTAAGCTAATGGAATGGGTCATGTTAATCACATCATTCTTCTAATGATGTGATCCCGTTAATCAAATAACAACTCTTTGTCTATGGTTAGGAAACATAACCATCTTTGATTAACGAGCTAGTCAAGTAGAGGCATACTAGTGACACTCTGTTTGTCTATGTATTCACACATGTATTATGTTTCCGGTTAATACAATTCTAGCATGAATAATAAACATTTATCATGAAATAAGGAAATAAATAATAACTTTATCATTGCCTCTAGGGCATATTTCCTTCAGTCTCCCACTTGCACTAGAGTCAATAATCTAGTTCACATCGCCATGTGATCTAACATCAATAGTTCACATCTTTATGTGGTTAACACCCATAGTTCACATCGATATGAGACCAACACCCAAAGGGTTTACTAGAGTCAGTAATCTAGTTCACATTGCTATGTGATTAACACCCAAAGAGTACTAAGGTGTGATCATGTTTTGCCTGTGAGAGAAGTTTAGTCAACGGGTCTGCCATATTCAGATCCGTAAGTATTTTGCAATTTTCTATGTCTACAAAGCACTGCATGGAGCTACTTTAGCTAATTGCTCCCACTTTCAATATGTATCCAGATGAAGACTAAGAGTCATTCGGATCAGTGCCAAAACTTGTATCGACGTAACCCTTTTACGACGAACCTTTTGTCACCTCCATAATCGAGAAACATATCCTTATTCCACTAAGGATAATTTTGACCGCTGTCCAGTGATCTACTCCTAGATCACTATTGTACTCCCTTGCCAAAATTAGTGTAGGGTATAAAATAGGTCTGGTACACAGCATGGCATACTTTATAGAACCTATGGCCAAGGCATAGGGAATGACTTTCATTCTCATTCTATTTTCTACCGTGGTCGGGCTTTGAGTCTTACTCAATTTCGCACCTTGTAACACAGGCAAGAATTCTTTCTTTGACTGTTCCATTTTGAACTACTTCAAAATCTTGTCAAGGTATGTACTCATTGAAAAAAACTTATCAAGCGTCTTGATCTATCTCTATAGATCTTGATGCTCAATATGTAAGCAGCTTCACCGAGGTTTTCTTTGAAAAAATCCTTTCAAACACTCCTTTATGCTTTGCAGAATAATTCTACATTATTTCCGATCAACAATATGTCATACACATATACTTATCAGAAATGTTGTAGTGCTCCCACTCACTTTCTTGTAAATACAGGCTTCACCGCAAGTCTGTATAAAACTATATGCTTTGATCAACTTATCAAAGCATAAATTCCAACTCCGAGATGCTTGCACCAGTCCATAGATGGATCGCTAGAGCTTGCATATTTTGTTAGCACCTTTAGGATTGACAAAACCTTCTGGTTGCATCATATACAACTCTTCTTTAAATCCATTAAGGAATGTAGTTTTGTTTATCCATTTGCCAGATTTGATAAAAATGCGGCAATTGCTAACATGATTTGGACAGACTTAAGCATCGCTACGAGAGCGAAAAATTCATCGTAGTCAACACCTTAAACTTTGTCAAAAACCTTTTTCGACAAGTCTAGCTTTGTAGATAGTAACACTACTATCAGCGTCTGTCTTCCTCTTGAAGATCCATTTATTTTCTATGGCTTGCCGATCATCGCGCAAATCCATCAAAGTCCATACTTTGTTCTCATACATGGATCATATCTCAGATTTCATGGCCTCAAACCATTTCGCGGAATCTGGGCTCATCATCGCTTCCTCATAGTTCGTAGGCTCGTCATGGTTAAGTAACATGACCTCCACAATAGGATTACCGTACCACTCTGGTGCGAATCTCACTCTGGTTTACCTACGAGGTTCGGTAGTAACTTGATCTGAAGTTACATGATCATCATCATTAGCTTCCTCACTAATTGGTGTAGTAGTCATAGGAACAGATTTATGTGATGAATTACTTTCCAATAAGGGAGCGGGTACAGTTACCTCATCAAGTTCTACTTTCCTCCCACTCACTTCTTTCGAGAGAAACTCCTTCTCTAGAAAGGATCCATTCAAAACAACGAAAGTATTGCCTTCGGATCTGTGATAGAAGGTGTACCCAACATTTTCTTTTGGGTATCCTATGAAGACGCACTTCTCCGATTTGGGTTTGAGCTTATCAGGTTGAAACTTTTTCACATAAGCATTGCAAGCCCAAACTTTAAGAAACAACAGCTTAGGTTTCTTGCCAAACCATAGTTCATACGGTGTCGTCTCAATGGATTTAGATGGTGCCCTTTTTAACGTGAATGCAGTTGTCTCTAATGCATAACCCCAAAACGATAGTGGTAGATCGGTAAGAGACATCATAGATTGCACTATATCCAATAAAGTATGGTTATGACGATCGGGAAGAGTTCCGTCAGCACGACGGCGTGGTGATGATCTTGATGTACTACAGTCGCAGGGCTTCGCCTAAGCACCGCTACAGTATTATCGAGGATTATGGTGGAAGGGGGCACCGCACACGGCTAAGAATATGATCACGTGGATCAACTTGTGTGTCTAGGGGTGCCCCCTGCCCCCGTATATAAAGGATCAAGGGGAGGAGGCCGGCCGGCCCTATAGGCGCGCCAAGGAGGAGTCCTCCTCCTAGTAGGAGTAGGACTCCTACTAGGAGGGGGAAGGAAGTGGGGAGGGAGAAGGAAAGGGGAGCGCCGCCCCCCCCCCCCCCCTCTCCTAGTCCAATTCGGACCAGGGGGGAGGAGGCACGCGGCCCATCCTAGCTGCCCCTCTCTCTCTCCACTAAGGCCCATATGGCCCATTACTTCTCCCGGTAGGGTTCCGGTAACCCTCTGGCTCTCCGGTTTTCTCCGTAATCACCCGGAACACTTCTGGTGTCCGAATATAGCCGTCCAATATATCAATCTTTATGTCTTGAACATTTCGAGACTCCTCGTTATGTCCGTGATCACATCCGGGACTCCGAACTAACTTCGGTACATCAAAACTCATAAACTCATAATATAACTGTCACGAAACCTTAAGCGTGCGGACCCTACGGGTTCGAGAACAATGTAGACATGACCGAGACACGTCTCCAGTCAATAACCAATAGCGGAACCTGGATGCTCACATTGGCTTCCACATATTCTACGAAGATCTTTATCAGTCAGACCGCATAACAACATACGTTGTTCCCTTTGTCATCGGTATGTTACTTGCCCGAGATTCGATCGTCGGTATCTCAATACCTAGTTCAATCTCGTTACCGGCAAGTCTCTTTACTTGTTTCGTAATACATCATCTCGCAACTAACTCATTAGTTGCAATGCTTGCAAGGCTTATGTGATGTGTATTACCGAGAGGGCCCAGAGATACCTCTCTGACAATTGGAGTGACAAATCCTAATCTCAAAATACGCCAACCCAACATTTACCTTTGGAGACACCTGTAGAGCTCCTTTATAATCACCCAGTTACGTTGTGACGTTTGGTAGCACACAAAGTGTTCCTCCGGCAAACGGGAGTTGCATAATCTCATAGTCATAGGAACATGTATAAGTCATGAAGAAAGCAATAGCAACTACTAAACGATCGGGTGCTAAGCTAATGGAATGGGTCATGTTAATCACATCATTCTTCTAATGATGTGATCCTATTAATCAAATAACAACTCCTTGTCTATGGTTAGGAAACATAACCATCTTTGATTAACGAGGTAGTCAAGTAGAGGCATACTAGTGACACTCTGTTTGTCTATGTATTCACACATGTATTATGTTTCCGGTTAATACAATTCTAGCATGAATAATAAACATTTATCATGAAATAAGGAAATAAATAATAACTTTATTATTGCCTCTAGGGCATATTTCCTTCAGTTGTGGCTCCACAATTATTATATATGGATGTTTCATTAGATGGTCATTGTAGCATTTGGCACTTGCACCACCTTGACGCTGACAATGACGGTACAAGCACGTCAGGCCAAACAAAGACCTTTTTTCTTTTCTTACGAAGATATATCTCCAAACATTGATTCGCCTGTTGGTCATTGGATTGTAGATGATAGGTTATGTTCAGTGTGCATCAGTTTTAACAAATCCACTTAAAAGATGCTAGTGAATCCAGTAAAAAATGATGCTAGCAAAGAGGCTATCCTTTTTTTAGAATCACAGCGTCATTTTATTGCACTATTTCAATGTTTACAGGTATATCTAGATGATCAGGGGAAGCATTAAGCCACACATGTTGACCATTCTCTAGAGACAGAGATGTGGCCGTACGTGCTAAGAGCAACTCTAACAGATCTTTATATCGCGGACCTGTAAAATGAGTTTACAGTTCGTGGAATGCCTTGGATATGGGCCAAAAACAGCCGCAGCATAACAAAAACTGAAAATTAAACTGTAAATTTTGAAATTAGAACTTCGTGGGAGAAATAGAACGACTTCAGCACAACAAGTAGCGTTCATAGTTCTGATCATCATAGATATTTCATACATAACCTATTTGTACAAAATAGATCAGAGGAGTGGAGGCCACCGTAAACCCTACTGTCAAAATCTAGCTCACCCGAGCCATGCGGGTGCGGCGGTGACGCTGCGGTGGCGGAGGAGTTCAGTCGGAGGAGGAGGAGGAGGAGAAGAGGTCCACGTACATGTCGTCCTGCGCCTTGGCTACTGGTGCTGACAGTGACGGAAATGGCACATCATCCCGCAATAATTCAAATAAAGTAGAAGTATAGTCATATATCTGCCTATTTAAATGGCATATATATCTTAATTTCCCACCGCAGATTTCAGCAAAGGATATGAACACAAACGACAACGTTGAAACACGAAAGGCAGCATGTTCTTTTCAGAAAAATGGCAATTTGTCAAATGAACACTAGTGTTGACCTATGTGACCGTATTGGCAACGCTCTTGACCTATACTGGCATACTGCTCACCCCAGCAAGATCGGCGCGCCTCGGACCGGTGCGAGAGGGTAGATGGCCCTCTCCGACGATAGTTGGGCGCATGGGAGATTTGCGGCGAGGTCCGGTGGTTCCTTCTTGAGACGTGAGCTCGCTCTTCCTTGACAATCGCGAGGGCGGATGCCTGAAGTCCGGCTACTCATGCAACGTGTATGTGTTTCAAGAGAGTTCGAGGCCAGGCAACGTGTATGTGTTTCAAGTGATGTGAAAGCCTATTTCGAAAGTTCGAGACCACACAACATGTATATGTTTCAAGTCATTTGTCCATTCTAAATCACATCACTGTAGCAAAGGATGGCACTTGTATTGATATGAACTAGATCATTGATGGCGCGCATTGCTGCGCCCGTCCACTTTACACTTTAATGTTAGGGATTGATGCAATTATATGGACTCAAATCAAATACTCATCAAGTTAAATTAAGTTAATAGGGCTGCTTGTATGGCGTAGCTTTACAATGCCAAATTCAAAGTTGTAATGCTATATACAGAGAACTTTCCCTTGAGTTGAAGATAGAATAGACCAATCGATTCAGGAAAGAAAATCACTTATCAATATGAGTATTTACTCGATTAACAAACTTGACAGCATTACTTGAGATACAATTTGCAATGGCCAGAAATCAAATGCCTAACTCAAACAGAAATTTCTCATGCCCTAGATCATACATTGATAGCTTTATGTCACACATGAGCATATTTTCCACAACTACAAGATACGCAGGGAAGCAGATTTATTAGTGGAAATTCCCTGTGTTGGGACCCAATGTATATGCATGCATGTATATGTTCCTATAATGATAATGATATATTTTCATATGTTAATGGTGGAGTGATATTAGCTACTTGGGCAAAGAATTGTAGTTCAACAGTTATGGTGAGCGTTGGGTAAACACAAGGTACATGTGCATATATATACTTCCGGCAACAGATGTATGTTGTAGGTATATAAATTATATTTGAAAACCAAGACTATTACCTCTAGCGACTCCATGTTTGAACATAGATATGATAATAGCCCTCTCAGTGGGTTGTTTCTTAGCATCTCAACCAACATGGGAGTAAGTATGTCTCTTCTTGCATTGAAAGCTAGATCATTTGAATTAGGGAAATTTTAACATGCCGATGTGGCCATTATATATACTAATGTGTTGGTAGAAGATATGGATTTATAATGAAATTTAAATCATCATAAGCATTCCTGTCTACAATATTAAAATATCTAAACTCGCATGCTTAAAAGCTAAAGAGAACAAATGGGAGACATGACCTACCAATATAACATTTTTTTCTTTTGCAAAATACTATTGGAGAAATGAAAAAGTAACACACGTATTCTAAATGTCCTTGAATAAACCGACAAATGAGATGAATTACTGACATGTAGACACAAAATTTACAATTTTCTGAAAGCAATAGTAGAAACATTCAAGAGGCAGTCAAAAAAATTTAAAGCTATATTCTCTGTGTAACTAATTCATGATGTGCAATGTGTGCCATCATGATGATCAGATGATAAGTACAAAAAATAACATGAATGTGAGGACCTGCACAAGAGTGGGTCATTCAGAATCTTGCGCAGAGGAGCAAGTCGCTGATAAGTTAGCATGAAGAAAATGAGAGTCTAACATGGAGATAAAGGAAATCAGTTGACGAAAATGAGAGAACTAAATTCAAAGCCTTCATCTTACTTTTTTGAAATTATAGGAAAAGCTGAACCAGTTGATCTATTGATAGTAATAGTGCAATTCTGTAATGACAGAGGAGAATACCAAAAACATATCCTCTCTTTTTCTGTGAACATAACATCGTCTTATATATTATAATCTCTTCAATGAAAAAGATCATCCTCACTACTCATGATATATTGACAGATCCACTTTAGTACTTGGACCTAATAATTTTCCTATAAAGAACACGTGTATGTGACTTTGTGCTCAAAATTCCTATCAAATGGTTGACATTCTGATTGTTGTGGAATGCTAATCCTAGGCCCTCAGAAAGGACAAATCCAACGTTCCAAACCAGCAGAGAACACTGATTATATCCAAGATAAAGGGAAGAGAATGATCTGTACCAGCGGACTCCATCGAATGTTGGCATGCACCCCCGTTTCCTTGCCGATTTATGCTTGTAGAGGCAAACCTAGGTCGCTCAAAACGATCATTCCTTAAGGCTCGAGCCCCATGCTGCCACAAAGTGGAGACCAACCCTGCTACACTGGTCTGAAAGCCGAGTAGTGGACCCCGCGCCGCTAGATCTAGGAGAATTCAGATGCTAAACTAAACATTATCAACTTTACTACAGGATCACGCCTCAAGGAGACAAGGAAGAACATACTATTTATTATCTGAACAATGCTGATTGCTGAAGTATCTCTACATACCCTTGAGCGATAGAACCAGGAGAGGATGGATTCGCTGAACTGGTCGGCGTTGGCGTGGGACCCGCAGCCACCCCACCGCTCCTGCACTGCCACCTGCAGCGCGGTCCACTGCCCGAACACCAACCTGATGGCCTCTCCAAGCGTCGGCCTCGCATCGGTGGAGATCGGAGCCATGGCACCGTCGGATGTGGCAATGGTGTCGTGCCTCACTGGTCTGAGAGTAGAGCCCATCTCTGCTGCTGCTGGTGAAGGAAGACAACGGCGGCTGGTCAACATCATGGGAGGCGTGAAGATTCATCGGCGGCTGCGAGGAGAATGGAAGGATTTGCTGCCCCTTCGATGTCCTTAACCTAAACTGAAGTGACGTCGCACACCAGCTAATTGGTGGGCTATTCTTTCACCAACCACTAAATGGGCTGCCTGGCCCAATCAACCAGAGGCCACCGATTTTTCCACCGGAATAGCCTTCCTAGGACACCTGGCCCATTAATTACGGGATTAGATAATCATCTGACGGCCGGCGGCAACCCAAAACACACATCCGACGGCCAGAAACTTGATGGTCTGGGAGGGCAGGGATTGTGCTCAGTTTTAATATATCTAAATGGTATAGGCACACGCAGAAAGCGACCAAAATAATTGAGGACTGCTTTAGCTTATTAGCTGGTTGGAACTAATGCAAGCAGCCAAACGCACCTCACACCACACTAGACATGACCACAACCTTCAGAAGTTCAGGAGTACCGCGCTCAAAATGCAGCTAAATAAAGATAAGATGTTGTCGCTCCATAATTATCTATACTATTAAATTAAATTAAATTAATTAAATACATATATATATATACAGTGTTACTATTTATCACAGGGTGCAAAATAAATTATTCTTCACCCGAGGTAATCTTACGATCATTTCATAATTAAATTACGTTTCGAATTCAAATAGTTACATTCCTATTAATTCACTACGTAAAATTTGGCATAACAAAATAAAAATATAAGTCATAAGACAAAAAAATTTGCAGTTTATGTGTATTTTAGACTATGTTTTTTACGTTTGTAATTTTACATAACATAAATATTTTTTACGGCGATTATATATTTTCTTACGGTCCTTTTTACGTTGGAAATCTATAATACCTAAATAGTTCATCCCCACTAACCTATTTCTTTTAACATGCAGCCTATCCACATCATCATTCAACATGCAGCCAACCACCTTACTCCACCTAATCAGTCTATAGCCACATCATCAATTCCAACCACGTCTCATACATTAACTCTCGCTATCGTCGGGTCGATTACTTCTGGTTGGGCTGTACGAAGCCACTAGGAAGTTCGAATGGGCTGTACGATGTTGGGAGCCCATGGAAGGAAATTAAAGATAGATTTTTTGCCTAATATTTTTAATCTATTTCTCTGAAGCGTCGTCGTTTGCTTGCTACTAGATGACACCCCGCACGTTGTTGCGGAAATATTTTGCAACATATTTCAATGTGATTAATTGTATGAAACATGAATATTTAAAGTAATAATATAAAAAGCTAACACTAAAAATACATATAATTTATTGTGCTTGATTACTATATAGTTGTAAAATGTTTATTAAATGTATATAGCATAATAGAATGAAAATTCTCATGTATGTTGCATGTTGAGATAGGTCTTTTTTTCCATGCATGTCATGATGAAGTGGCATGCTTGCATGTTGAGAGACATATGATAGTGGGGGTGGACCTTTTCTCATGCATATTGTGCGATGATATGGCATGCGTGTATGTTGAGAGAAATAGTTAGTGGGGGCTAGCTATTTAGATATAGAAGATTCCCCTTTCTCTTCACCTCCTCCAATTCCACTCATATAGCAAATTAAAAGCCATTGGTAGTTTCAATCCGTCCCTTCCTCTTATTCTTCCCCTTCACACCCTCGCCCCGCTGTACTTATATACTGCTATGACGGCGGCGGCTTCTTCAATCTACTTCAAACCTTTAACCAGCATGCCAGCGTCTGCATCATCTTCATCAATTCGCTGCGTGGAACCCATGGCGCGGAGGAGATCCTCCTGATGCTGTCGACCTAGCGGACTGATGTTGTTTCTGATGTGCTCTTCCCTGTCGTTGAACGCAGCCTGCCTTCTCGACAGGCCGGCAACGCCGGTCGCCGAGTTGCAGCCTTGGCCGGAGAGGAATGGGTCTCCGCCCATGCCAGATTTCATCCGCTGCTAGGAACGCCATGGGCGGAGGGCGTTATCCGACGCCACTGACCACGCCCTAGGAGGCACACTGTTGGGGATCAGAAGGGACGCCTTCAGTCCAGGCTCTTCTTCCCTCACCTTTTTTTTGACGGGTACCTCCCTCACCTTGTTTATTTGATTCCTATGTCTCTTTTTTCAGTGCGTGAATGTGTGTTTGTTTATGTGTAGAGATTCAAGTAGTGATATACATATTTGGGACGAGGCATGGGATCAGATTGTCAAGTATGTGAACCAGAGATAAGAGAATACACATGTGAGTGGCAAGGACATCGATCGATAAAAAATTCAGAATGCTTTCATTACCAGACTCTGTGAAGACCGTGTCACAGTGATACTGTACCATTTGTCTCGTCAGGTTCTAACAAAACAGCGACGCGGTATGGATGACTTGATTTTGTTTATCTCGGAAGAAAGGACTACCTACAAGGCAACAGGGGTATCTCACATCTATCTCTTTAGCATTCAGGTATGTGGGGTGGAATTATATATGTGCAATCTTTTAATTTGGCATCCGATGCACAAGCATGTCAATCACATTCTTAATTCAGGCCCTTATGACTAAACCATAACAAAGATCCTGCAAATAGTGTCTTCTTTTTATGCACATTCTGTTAGTCTCCTTGCTTATTTTTACAGAGCACCAAGCTCCCATGTCTGGCTTTTACTTTTGATACTGAGTTATCATATGCACATTTCGTTAGCCTCCGTACTTATTTAGAGAGCATGGAAATATGATTCTCCTGGCTTCTATCTATTACAGTAAAAAATAAATGAGAAACCGCATATGTGATGGATGGCAAGCCTATTTTCAGATTTGGTTAGATCGCACCTACTGCAACTGCCGGATGATTTTCCGCTGATGGCGAGGATCTAATGATTAGGTGGTTCTTGCTGCATAGTATGTTGCTGCTCCCATTAATAGACATCTATTTGACGAGACAATTTTTTTTGCAGGTGTCTCAAATGGATCTGTTGGCACCCTGTCCATGCATACAATAACATTCCCTGCCCTCTCAGTTCAATCATATGGCTAGGTACATTCAACTGACTTACCATTTACTACGGTATAAGCATGGATGAGTTGGCTCGGTTCACTTTGTTTCTCTACACATGGTTTTAAGCATGCTACCCGTTGCCTGGCAGTTGGTGAGAGACCTATGTGATATTATCCTCTCATGTAACCTGTTTTGAAGCACCTGAATTCAGGTACAATGTCTATAATACAGAATACATAGGTCAAATTGCACCAAAAATGCCAATAGTTGTTCTTTTAGCAAGAGTCAACATATTTGGACTATGTCTATGTATAATAATGTTACTTTACTGGTTTCTGTCATACATTTATTTGAACATTTTAATTAGTAGTCTAGCATTCTCTTATTTGGGTGCTACTGCAGATTTCAACTATAGACATTATCTCAGTTTTCATGTGCTATCATTTATAGATTATACATTGCCCTTAGTTTTCAAAAAATTTAAGGACGCTAAATAGAAAAATTCTTTGTTATTCTGTCTATTTCTCCTTTCCACATAAACCATTTACTTGCAATTTGAGTTTACACGTTTGACTTGATTGCTTCATTTTAATCAAAGCACTATTAATCCTTACTTTGGTAACTTCCCACCATTAGCTTCATTCATAGTACAGCCAAGCTCTTTCAAGTTTAGCGATGGTAAGAATTATTTTGCCCGAACTCCCACACGCACGCAGCAGCCCACCAATTCAGCCCACGTACGAAGAATCACCAACTCAGCGCCCGCAAACAAAAAATATTCACCAACTCAGCCCACGTATGAGATCCACATTTCTACACACGAAGGGTAAGTCCATGGAACCCCACGATCGCGCCCAGTCAATAAAAAAATAGCTCCGCAACCCACGAACGAGGACGAGGTCCATCGACCAAAAATCAAACTTCTTCGACCCGCCAACGAACGCCAGTTCTTCCTGGCGTACGAGCTCCATAGAGACGCCAAATCTTCCTAGCATACGAGCTCCATCCACACGCGAACGCACGCCGCCAAAACAGAAACGCCGCTTCAATCGTCGCCCGGCCACATTGTTCACACGCGAGCTGTGGGAGTTGCAGCCTCTGTTGATCGCCTCGCATGCCGAACCACAACCAGGGCGTCCAAACACAACCTCCGCTCGACGGCTGTTGTGTTGGGGAACGTGGTAATTTCAAAAATTTCCTACGCACACGCAAGATCATGGTGATGCATAGCAACGAGAGGGGAGAGTGTGATCTACGTACCCTTGTAGATTGTTCGGGGAAGCGTTATATCAATGCGGTTGATGTAGTCGTACGTCTTCATGTCCGACCGATCCAAGTACCGAAAGCACGGCACCTCCGAGTTCTGCACCCGTTCGGCTCGGTGATGTCCTCGCCTTCTCGATCCAGCAAGAGGGGTGAAGTAGTAGATGAGTTCCGGCAGCACGACAGCATGGTGACGGTGTTGGTGAAGAACAATTTCCGCAGGGCTTCGCCTAAGCACTACGAAAACTATGACGGAGGATAAACTAGAGGGGACGGGGTTGCCGGCACACGGCTTGGTGTTTCTTGATGTGTCTTTGGTGCTAGCCCTGTCCCTCTATTTATATGTTGAGCCCTGGGGTCGAAACTTGGACTAAAAGTGTAACACCCTCAATGCGACTATATCTCCCACGTGTCGAGGCACGACTTAGAGGCATAATCGCATTGAAGGCATATGTCGCAAGTTAGGCAATCTTCACAACATCCCATGTAATATAATTAATAAAAGGGGGGATAACATAGTTGGCTTGCACTCGCCACGTCAATCAAGTACATAAATAGCATTACAACATTCAAACACTCATGGCCCGACTACGGCGCCAAAATAAAAGACAAACCAACATGCGACACGGTCCCGATCACCCCAACTGGGCACCACTACTGATCATCAGGAAAAGAAACATAGTAACGCTGAGAGTCCTCGTCGAACTCCCACTTGAGCTCAAGCGCACCATCTGGAGCTGTATCATCAGGCCCTGCATCTGGTGTAATAGTAATCTATGAGCCACAGGGACTCAGCAATCTCGCACCCTCGCGATCAAGACTATATAAGCTTATAGGTAAGGCAAGGTAAATATGTGTGGAGCTGCAGCAAGCGACTAGCATATATGGTGGCTATCCTATTCGCAAAAGAGAGCGAGAAGAGGAGGCAAAGCGCGAACGCATAACTAAAGAGGGCAATCCTGCGGCAAACATTACTCCAACACCGTGTTCACTTCCCGGACTCCGCCGAGAAGAGGCCATCACGGTAACTCACACAGTTGATTCATTTTATTTAAGCTAAGGTTTAAGTTATCTACAACCGGACATTAACAAATTCCCATCTGCCCATAACCGTGGGCACGATTTTCGAAAGTTCAAATCCCTGCAGGGGAGTCCCAACTTAGCCCATGACAAGCTCTCACGGTCAACGAAGGAATAGACCTCCTCCCAAGACATTTCGATCAGACTCAGTACCTCGGTTCTTCAAGACACTTCGACAGGTTAAAACTAATCCAGCAACACCGCCCGAATGTGCCAAAAAATCCCGATAGGAGCTGCACATATCTCTTTCTCAGGGCACACTCAGCTTGTCTAAACTTCCGGTAGGCCAGCCCAGAGTTGCCCCTGGTAGCCACCGGCGGCTTACGGGTTGGACCAACACTCAGAGGAGCACTGGCCCGGGGGGTTTAAAATAAGATGACCCTCGGGCTCCGGAAACCCAAGCGAAAAAGAGGCTAGGTGGCAAATGGTAAAACCAAGGTTGGGCATTGCTGGAAAAGCTTTACTCAAGGCAAAACATCAAGGGGTTCTCATTATAACCCAACCGCATAAGGAACGCAAAATCCGGGAACATAACACCAATATGACAGAAACTAGGGTGGCAAGAGTGGAACAAAACACTAGGCGAGAGGCCGAGCCTTCCACCCTTCACCAAGTATATAGATGCATTAAGATAACAAGGCAACATAATGATATCCCAACAAGTAAATAAATGTTCCAACAAGGAACGGTCTCCAATCTTCACCTGCAACTAGCAACGCTATAAAAGGGGCTGAGCAAAGCGGTAACATAGCCAATCAATGGTTTGCTAGGACATGGTGGGTTAGAGGCCGAATATGGCAATTTGGGAGGCTTGAAAGCAAGTGGTAGGCATCGTAGCATGGCATAGCAAAAGAGCGAGCATCTAGCAAAGCAAAGATAGTAGTGATTTCGAGGGTATGATCATCTTGCCTGCAAAGTTGTCAGAGTTGACTGGATCCTCGAAAGCAAACTCAACGGGCTCCTCATTAGCGAACTCATCTCCCGGCTCTACCCAAACAAGACAAACAAGCAACAAGGACACAATAAACCACGTGCGAGGATCAAACAATATGATGCAAGCATGGTATGCTATGCGGGATGCATATGCAAGATATGGCAGGAAATGCAAGAACCTGGCCTCAACTTGGAAAACCAAGTGTGCCACTGGAAAGATGAGATGAAATCGCTTGAAAACGATATAAAGATCACCGGAATCGGAGTTACGGTTTGGAAATGGCAAGCGATTCAAATATGACATCGGTCTGCGATTTACAGCAAGTAGCCAACTAAATGCAATGAGATGAACATGCTACAGCACCCAAACATGGCAAAAAAATACATGGCAGGGATCCATTCAAGATGCTTAACAAAAGTCTAGCACTGAGCTACGGCCAATTCATCCATTAACAGGTTCAAACAAGCATGGAAAAAATGCATATGGTAAACAGATCTCAGACTTAGTGAAATTAACACTTGCCTGGAATTTCAGATCAGATAGCACTCTTCGGAGCAACAAAACTACATGCTACAGGACCTGAACATGACAAAGTAAAGCATGGCATGGAGCTACTCAAAGAGCTTAACAAAAGTCCCCTAGTGACCTTGAGCCAAAAGGGATCACAAAATACATTTGCAAGCATGTGAACATGGCAAAAACATAATCAGTTTTCAGACTTAGTGAAAACTGGCACATGCTGAAACATATCTCAAGTAGGCATGTTTACGAGCTCGATGCACTCACTAAGGAGCAAGTCATGATAAGCTAAGCATACACCCATCAAGAATACACAAAATGCAAGCTAGACATGGCAAGAACAATAACATAGCATGCACGGATCAACTATAACATCCTCGGCAAAATTGCAAACAAGTTGACAATCTGCCCAGATTCACAATGTAGCAAAAGTAGAGCTCGATTGACTCAAGCTAGGGTGCTCCATAATTGCAAACAAAGACACGGATGGATAGAGCACTACAAGATTAACAAAACATCCTTACTGATCATCCTCAAAAGAGGCACGGATCACTAGGAAACAACATGAACATATGGCATCATGAACTAAACAGCTCAAGGACTTAGTGGAATTACTAAGACCCTGAAAACAGAATTACCAAGTGCCTCACTTTGCAAGCTTGTGCTAGTCACCACACACATCACAAAAATACATGGGTGGCACCTCTGGAAAGATGACAAAACCCTTAACAAAACATATGTAGAGCTCATGGGCATGGCATGCACACAATAATCATGGCAAAAATGACAAATAGCTAAGTGGAGTAGCAGATCTGACAATCATCTCAAGTAGCCTCCTTCTAACAGCATTTCGGGCATCAAGATGAACTCAAATGAAAATGATGCAATGGAATGAAATGATGTACTCTCTAAGGCGAACAATTTGATATGCTATATGCATGAATCGGAGCTACGGATGCAGAGATATAGCATGATGAAGTAGGGCACATGGATTAGGGTTTCGGGCAAAAAGTCAACCGAAACGGATCTCAGATCCAGATCTGGCGCGGATGTCGAGGTTGGACGAAGTTACTGTAGACACCGGAGTTCGTCGCGGCTCGCCAGAGGAAGGAGAAGGCCGGAGCTCGTGGCGGCGAGAGGAAGACGGCGGCTGCGGCCGGCGTCGAGTGGCGGGGCGGCGAGGCGGAGCAAGGCGGAGCAAGGCGGCGGCGCGGCGACCACGGCGAGGAGGCGGTGGCCGGCACGGGCTCCGGCTCGCCGGCGAGGAGGCGCAAGGCGGCGGGGTCGGGCGCGGAGGAGGCGGGCGGTGCTGGCGGCGGCGCGCGGGAGCCGGGCCTGGAGGGCTCCCCGCGGGCCCTGCGGGCTTCTGCGGCGACGGCAGTGAAGTGGGGCGCGACCCAGTGACGTGGCGCGCAGCGATTGGGCGAGGGGTCGGCGGCGGACGTGTCCGGCGCCGGGCGGACGTGTCCGGCGCACGAAGGAAGGGGAAGACTAGGATTTCGCCCGAATTTTTGGAGGAGTGCACATATTTATAGGTAGAGGGAGCTAGGAGAGTCCAAATGAGGTGCAGTTTTCGGCCACGCGATCATGATCGAACGCTCTAGATGATGGAGCAGGTTTAGGTGGGTTTTGGGCTAAATTGGAGAGGTGTTGGGCTGCAAAACACACGAGGCCTTTTCCGTCCCTCGGTTAACCGTTGGAGTATCAAACGAAGTCCAAATGGTACGAAACTTGACAGGCAGTCTACCGGTAGTAAACCAAGGCCGCTTGGCAAGTCTCAGTCCAATCCGGAAATGTTTAATCCCCACACATGAAAGAAAGCTAGAAATGACCAACGGAGGAGAATGAGGCGCCGGAATGCAAAACGGACAACGGGGAAAATGCTCGGATGCATGAGATGAACACGTGCAAATGCAATGCACATGATGACATGATATGAGATGCATGACAATGATAACAACACACGGAGACAAAGACCCGAACCCGAGAAAATAAAATAACTTAAGGCCGGAAACGGCAAGAGTTGGAATACATATTGGGAAAGTCATATCCGGGGTGTTACAACACTCCACCACTACAAAAGGATCTCGTCCCTAGATCTAGGACTGAAAGAACGCCGGGTACTCAGAACGGAGGTGATCCTCGCATTCGCAGGTAGCTTCACGGTCGGAATGGTGTGACCACTTGACTTTGAGGAACTTGATCGACTTGTTGCAAGTCTTGCGTTCAGTCTCTTCAAGGATAGCAACGGGGTGCTCACGATAGGAGAGATCTTCTTGGAGCTCAATGTCCTCGAAGTTGACGGTGCGGTTAGGAGTCTTGAAGCACTTTCGGAGCTGAGAGACATGGAACACATCATGAACATTTGCAAAGTTTGAAGGAAGCTCGAGTTGATAGGCGAGGTCGCCTCTCTTGCTGACAATCTTGAAAGGTTCCACGTATCTAGGGGCAAGCTTCCCTTTGATACCGAAGCGACGAGTACCTTTCATAGGAGAGACGTGGAGGTAAACATGATCTCCGATCTCGAAAGCCAAATCACGGTGCTTACTATCATAGTAGCTCTTCTGACGGGATTGGGCTGCTTTGAGGTTATCTCAAATGACTTTGCATATTTCCTCTACCTCTGTGATTAAGTCATTTCCCAAAAGCTGACATTCACCGGTTTCAAACCAGTTGAGAGGGGTACGGCACTTTCTGCCATACAGAATTTCGAATGGGGCCTTGCCCGAACTTGCTTGAAAACTGTTGTTGTAGGAGAATTCAGCATAAGGAAGACAATCCTCCCACTTCATGCCGAAGGAGATCACACAAGCCCTGAGCATATCTTCAAGAATCTGGTTGACACGCTCGACTTGACCGCTAGTTTGAGGATGGAAAGATGTGCTGAAGCGGATGTTGGTGCCCATGGCCTTCTGAAAAGAGTCCCAAAACTTGGAGGTAAAGATGCTGCCACGGTCTGAAGAGATCACTTGAGGAATATCGTGCAGAGAGAAAATTTGAGAGGTATAGAGTTTTGCCAATTGAGCTGCAGTGATCGACTCTGTGATAGGCAGAAAGTGAGCCACTTTAGTGAGTTTGTCGATGACAACGAATATAGCATCATTGCCACGCTTGGACTTTGGAAACCCAGTCACGAAGTCCATCTCAATGTGGTCAAACTTCCATTCTGGAATGGCAAGAGGTTGGAGGAGACCAGCTGGCCTTTGGCGTTCTGCCTTCACTCTTCTGCAGACATCACACTCATTCACGAATTGAGCAATCTCTCGCTTCATTCGAGTCCACCAATAAGCCTGCTTGAGGTCCTGATACATCTTCGTGCTCCCAGGGTGGATGGAGAGGAGAGAATTGTGAGCCTCGTTCATGATCACTTTACGAAGTTCACCTTTGGGCACAACAATACGATCCTCGAAGAAGAGAGTATCCCTGCCATCAAGGCGGTAGCACTTGTACTTGGGTTGACTCTTGGCAATCCCAATCTTCACCTTTTTCACCATAGCATCGAGAAGCTGAGCTTGGCGAATCTGGTCTTCCAAGGTAGGAGAGACTTGAAGGTTGGCGAGGAAACCTTGAGGAACAACTTGCAGATTAAGTTTGCGGAAAGCTTCACAAAGCTCGGGTTGATAAGGCTTGAGAATCAGACTGTTGCAATAAGCTTTCCTGCTCAATGCGTCAGCAATCACATTGGCCTTGCCTGGAGTATACTCGATACTCGGATTATACTCTTGAATCATTTCGACCCATCGAGTCTGCCTGAGGTTGAGATTAGGCTGAGTGAAGATGTACTTGAGACTCTTGTGGTCAGTGAAAATGTCCACTTTTCTTCCCAATAAGAGATGTCTCCAAGTCAAAAGAGCATGCACAACTGCCGCCAACTCGAGATCATGAGTGGGGTAGTTCTTCTCATTGGGCTTCAACTGGCGAGAGGTATAAGCAACAACTTTCTTCTCTTGCATCAACACTGCGCCAAGACCTTGGAGAGAGGCATCACAAAAGACCTCGTACGGCTTGGATTCATCAGGCGGAGTCAGAACTGGAGCAGTGATCAATTTCTCTTTCAAAGTGTTGAAAGCAATGTCACACTCCGGAGACCAAACGTACTTGACGTGCTTCTAGAGAAGATTAGAGAGAGGCTTCGCGATCTTAGAAAAGTTTTCAACGAATCTTCGGCAGTAGCTTGCGAGACCGAGGAAGCTACGGAGTTGCTTCACGTTCTGAGGAGGTTCCCAATTCACAATTGCAGACACCTTCTCAGGATTCCTGGCAATACCCTTGGCAGAGATGATATGACCAAGATAAAGAACCTCATCAAGCCAAAATTCGCACTTGGAGAACTTGGCGTAGAACTGGTGTTCTCTCAGCTTGTCGAGTACCAAACACAAGTGCTTGGCGTGATCTTCCTTGTTCTTCGAGAAAACCAGAATGTCGTCGAGATAGACCAAAACGAAGTCATTGGTGTAGGCGTTGAAGATGAAGTTCATCATGCGAGAGAACGTCGGAGGAGCGTTGACGAGGCCAAAATACATGACAGTGTATTCATATGAACCATAGCTTGTCCTGAAGGCCGTCTTGGGAATATCTTGCTCACGGATTCGAATCTGATGATAACCCATATGGAGATCAAGCTTGAAGAATACTTGGGCGTCTTTGATTTGTTCGAACAGCTCGTTGATGTTGGGAAGTGGGTATTTGTTCTTGATGGTCTTCTTGTTCAATGGACGGTAATCAACACAAAGTCGGTCCGTGCCATCATTCTTCATAAAAAGAACACCACAACCCCACAGAGAAGAACTAGGCCGGATGAGACCCATTCTTTCTTGAACATCGAGTTGCTTCTTCAGCTCCTTCAACTCTTCAGGTCCGAGCTTGTAAGAACACTTGCACACTGGTTCCGTACCAGGCTCAAGATCAATGACGAATTCAACTGGCCGGTGCGGAGGCATTCCTGGAAGCTCTTCTGTAAAGACGTCTTGATATTCGCAAATGACTGGAATATGCGAGATAGCATCCAGTTCACCCTTCTCATTGAGAGAAAACAGACGGATAGTGTTATCCCGAGCGGCAAAGACAATTACATCCTCAGACGAATGAGTCAATTGAATCTGCCTGGCTGCACAATCAAGATGCGCCTTATGCTTAGAAAGCCAATCCATCCCGAGAATAAGATCAATATCCGAGTTGCCAAGGATCATTGGAGAGGCCAAAAACTTGAAATCACCCATCGAGATAGAAATATCCGGAACCTCGTAGTTAGCAAGCAAGCATCTGCCCGGAGAGACAACTACTAATGGCTTATGCATAACTTGAGAAAACCAACCATGCTTAGATGCAAAAGGTCTCGAGATAAAACAATGCGATGCACCAGTGTCAAAAAGAACTTTTGCAGGAACATCGTTAACAGGAAGGTTACCCAAGATGACATCTGACGAATCCTCTGCCTGAGTTGCATTCACCATATTGACCTTGGCATGCTTAGGGTTATGCTTGACCATAGTTGTACTTGCCGATCTGATAGGAGGAGGAGGAGGGAGACGCCTCTGGTTGAAACACTTGTTGGCATAGTGACCCTTCTGTTGGCACTTGTTGCACGTGACCTCTGAAAGCGGGCGGTGGTACGGAGCACTCGATCTTGGAGCTTGAGACGAAGTCTTGTTCTGAAAGCCAGGGTTGGGTGGGTGGGAAGAACCACTGCCACCTTTGCTCTTCTGATACGGTTGACGGAACGGAGGAGGAGGAAGCCAATACTTCTGCTGCTTGGCCACTTGAGTAGAGGAAGAAGGAGTAGTGTCTCTGACTCGCTTCTTGGAAGCATCACACCTCAGTTGAGCGGCCTCTTGCTTCAGTGCCATGTTGTAGAACTCATCGTACCTCAAGGGCTCAAAGAGAACAAGAGCTAGCTGAATTTCTTCTCTGAGACCACCCCTGAACTGGTATATCATGCTCTTCTCATCAGGGACGTCCTGCTTGGCAAAGCGGGCGAGCTTCTGGAACAACTTGTTGTAGTCATAGACAGACAAAGAGCCTTGCTTCAGATTGCAGAATTCCTCACGCTTGCTTTCAGTCACACTCTGAGGGATGTGATGAGCTCGGAAATCTTGACGGAATTCATCCCAAGTGATCACACGTCCACCTCTGGAATCCTTGTACTGCTGGAACCACTCTGCAGCTTGATCTTTGAGTTGGAAGGAAGGGAACTTGACAAAGTCCTCAGGCCTGACGTTACTACACTCGAAATGCTTGCACAGATCCACAAGCCAATCGTCAGCATCAGTTGCCTCAACACAATTGCTGAAAGTCTTTGGCCCATTAGCAAGGAACTGGTTGAGTGTAGCAAAGTGATTCTGATTGTTGCCTTGGTTGCCTTGATTGCGCTCTTGAAGAATTTGCATGATCAACTGCGTGTTTGCATTGGCTGCGGCCATCATAGCTTGCCATGCCTCCGGAGGAGGTGGAGGTGGTGGCGGATCTTGATTCTGATTCTGATTGGTGCTCTTAGCGGGAGCCATCCTGAAGAGGTTGACCACCGTTAGCACATTGACAGAATAAAATGAAGCTGAATCCGACGGAATGAAAATTTGCAACATATAGTCTTCACATCCGAACAAAATGAACGAATGCATTCCTCTTGAAATGGTCACATATCCATAAATTGAGAAGCCACTTAGAATTTAGGTAGAAGAAATAAATCAACAAGGTACGGTTCAAGAACGAATAATCGGTAAGAAATCCCAATCTCAAACCAATATCCGTGGAAGAAGAACTAGAGCTACAAGAATTCCCACCTATGAAACTCCCGAACCTTTCCGGTTATGCAATCAGGTGTTGGGGATACAGGGGAAGCATAATATCTCACCCAAACTAGCAAATCCTACATCCAGCTGTATCCATCCTTCAACACATAACCAAGAAAAACTTCGGAAACCATCTACCTCAACCTTCGAAAAGCATCCGTTATACAAGTTATGGCGATACTCCCGAACTCCCGCCCCAGTACTGGGTGGTGTCGAGGTTATCTCACCAACGAACTGCATAAAAGAGATTTTCGATGTCGGCGTACTAAACTCAGGTATTCCAGAACTGCAACGATAAAATTATGACGACAACACCTCAGAGCTCAACTCCCCGGGACACTTCCACAAAACCCCTGACAGGAGGCACCAAGACAATGTTCTCGTCATAAAACCATCGGAACAATTCCAAGATACCCGCGTGATCCTAAAACAAATTTAGTGAAATTTGAGAAGAGAAGAGTCAAAACTCTACGTCAGGATGCCTTACCAGAGCGATGAGGAGACTGGGAAGTAAAAAAGAATTCCTAAACTCTCCGATATATAATTCCTAAATGACTCAAAACATTTTTTCTAGACACAACTCGGCCACTAAAACGATCAATCGGTGGGGGCTCCTAAGGTCAGGGAAGGCTCTGATTACCAACTTGTAACACCCTTGATGCGACTATATCTCCCACGTGTCGAGGCACGACTTAGAGGCATAATCGCATTGAAGGCATATGTCGCAAGTTAGGCAATCTTCACAACATCCCATGTAATATAATTAATAAAAGGGGAGATAACATAGTTGGCTTGCACTCGCCACGTCAATCAAGTACATAAATAGCATTACAACATTCAAACACTCATGGCCCGACTACGGCGCCAAAATAAAAGACAACCAAACATGTGACACGGTCCCGATCACCCCAACTGGGCACCACTACTGATCATCAGGAAAAGAAACATAGTAACGCTGAGAGTCCTCGTCGAACTCCCACTTGAGCTCAAGCGCGCCATCTGGAGCTGTATCATCAGGCCCTGCATCTGGTGTAATAGTAATCTATGAGCCACAGGGACTCAGCAATCTCGCACCCTCGCGATCAAGACTATATAAGCTTATAGGTAAGGCAAGGTAAATATGTGTGGAGCTGCAGCAAGCGACTAGCATATATGGTGGCTATCCTATTCGCAAAAGAGAGCGAGAAGAGGAGGCAAAGCGCGAACGCATAACTAAAGAGGGAAATCCTACAGCAAACATTACTCCAACACCGTGTCCACTTCCCGGACTCCGCCGAGAAGAGGCCATCACGGTAACTCACACAGTTGATTCATTTTAATTAAGTTAAGGTTTAAGTTATCTACAACCAGACATTAACAAATTCCCATCTGCCCATAACCGCGGGCATGGCTTTCGAAAGTTCAAATCCCTGCAGGGGAGTCCCAACTTAGCCCATGACAAGCTCTCACGGTCAACGAAGGAATAGACCTCCTCCCGAGACGTTCCGGTCAGACTCGGTACCTCGGTTCTTCAAGACACTTCGACAGGTTAAAACTAATCCAGCAACACCGCCCGAATGTGCCGACAAATCCCGATAGGAGCTGCACATATCTCTTTCTCAGGGCACACTCAGATTGTCTAAACTTCCAGTAGGCTAGCCCGGAGTTGCCCCTGGTAGCCACCGGCGGCTAACGGGTTGGACCAACACTCAGAGGAGCACTGGCCCGGGGGTTTAAAATAAGATGACCCTCGGGCTCCGGAAACCCAAGGGAAAAAGAGGCTAGGTGGCAAATGGTAAAACCAAGATTGGGCATTGTTGGAAAAGCTTTACTCAAGGCGAAACATCAAGGGGTTCCCATTATAACCCAACCGCGTAAGGAACGCAAAATCTGGGAACATAACACCGATATGACGGAAACTAGGGTGGCAAGAGTGGAACAAAACACTAGGCGAGAGGCCGAGCCTTCCACCCTTCACCAAGTATATAGATGCATTAAGATAACAAGGTAACATAATGATATCCCAACAAGTAAATAAATGCTCCAACAAGGAACGGTCTCCAATCTTCACCTGCAACTAGCAACGCTATAAGAGGGGCTGAGCAAAGCGGTAACATAGCCAATCAATGGTTTGCTAGGACATGGTGGGTTAGAGGCTGAACATGGCAATTTGGGAGGCTTCAAAGCAAGTGGTAGGCATCATAGCATGCCATAGCAAAAGAGCGAGCATGTAGCAAAGCAAAGATAGTAGTGATTTAGAGGGTATGATCATCTTGCCTGCAAAGTTATCAGAGTTGACTGGATCCTCAAAAGCAAACTCAACGGGCTCCTCGTTAGCGAACTCATCTCCCAGCTCTACCCAAACAAGACAAACAAGCAACAAGGACACAATCAACCACGTGCGAGGATCAAACAATATGATGCAAGCATGGTATGCTATGCGGGATGCAATGCGGGATGCATATGCAAGATATGGAAGGAAATGCAAGAACCTGGCCTCAACTTGGAAAACCAAGTGTTCCACTGGAAAGATGAGATGAAATCGCTTGAAAACGATATAAAGATCACCGGAATCGGAGTTACGGTTTGGAAATGGCAAGCGATTCAAATATGACACCGGTCTGCGATTTACAGCAAGTAGCCAACTAAATGCAATGAGATGAACATGCTACAGCACCCAAACATGGCAACAAAATACATGGCAGGGATGCATTCAAGATGCTTAACAAAAGTCTAGCACTGAGCTACGGCCAATTCATCCATTAACAGGTTCAAACAAGCATGGCAAAAATGCATATGGTAAACAGATCTCAGACTAAGTGAAATTAACACTTGCGTGGAATTTCAGATCAGATAGCACTCTTCGGAGCAACAAAACTACATGCTACAGGACCTGAACATGACAAAGCAAAGCATGGCATGGAGCTACTCAAAGAGCTTAACAAAAGTCCCCTAGTGACCTTGAGCCAAAAGGGATCACAAAATACATTTGCAAGCATGTGAACATGGCAAAAACATAATCAGTTTTCAGACTTAGTGAAAACTGGCACATGCTGAAACATATCTCAAGTAGGCATGTTTACAAGCTCGATGCACTCACTAAGGAGCAAGTCATGATAAGCTAAGCATACACCCATCAAGAATACACAAAATGCAAGCTAGACATGGCAAGAACAATAACATAGCATGCATGGATCAACTATAACATCCTCGGCAAAATTACAAACAAGTTGACAATCTGCCCGGATTCACAAAGTAGCAAAAGTAGAGCTAGATTGACTCAAGCTAGGGTGCTCCATAATTGCAATCAAAGACACGGATGGATAGAGCACTACAAGATTAACAAAACATCCTTACTGATCATCCTCAAAAGAGGCACAGATCACTAGGAAACAACATGAACATATGGCATCATGAACTAAACAGCTCAAGGACTTAGTGGAATTACTAAGACCCTGAAAACAGAATTACCAAGTGCCTCACTTTGCAAGCTTGTGCTAGTCACCACACACATCACAAAAATACACGGGTTGCACCTCTGGAAAGATGACAAAACCCTTAACAAAACATATGTAGAGCTCATGGGCATGGCATGCACACAATAATCATGGCAAAAATGACAAATAGCTAAGTGGAGTAGCAGATCTGACAATCATCTCAAGTAGCCTCCTTCTAACAGCATTTCGGGCATCAAGATGAACTCAAATGAAAATGATGCAATGGAATGAAATGATGTACTCTCTGAGGCGAACAATTTGATATGCTATATGCATGAATCGGAGCTACGGATGCAGAGATATAGCATGATGAAGTAGGGCACATGGATTAGGGTTTCGGGCAAAAAGTCAACCGAAACGGATCTCAGATCCAGATCTGGCGCGGATGTCGAGGTTGGCCGAAGTTACTGTAGATGCCGGAGTTCGTCGCGGCTTGCTGGAGGAAGGAGAAGGCCGGAGCTCGTGGCGGCGAGAGGAAGACGGCGGCGGCGGCCGGCGTTGAGTGGCGGGGCGGCGAGGCGGAGCAAGGCGGCGGCGCGGTGACCACGGCGAGGAGGCGGTGGCCAGCGCGGGCTCCGGCTCGCCGGCGAGGAGGCGCAAGGCGGCGGGGTCGGGCGCGGAGGAGGCGGGCGGCGCTGGCGGCGGCGCGCGGGAGCCGAGCCGGGAGGGCTCCCCGCGGGCCCTGCGGGCTTCAGCGGTGACGGCAGTGAAGTGGGGAGCGGCCCGGTGACGTGGCACGCAGCGATTGGGCAAGGGGTCGGCGGCGGACGTGTCCGGCGCCGGGCGGACGTGTCCGGCGCGCGGAGGAAGGGGAAGACTAGGGTTTCGCCCGAATTTTTGGAGGAGTGCACATATTTATAGGTAGAGGGAGCTAGGAGAGTCTAAATGAGGTGCGGTTTTTGGCCACGCGATCATGATCGAACGCTCTAGATGTCGGAGCAGGTTTAGGTGGGTTTTGGGCCAAATTGGAGAGGTGTTGGGCTGCAACACACACGAGGCCTTTTCGGTCCCTCGGTTAACCGTTGGAGTATCAAACGAAGTCCAAATGGTACGAAACTTGACAGGCGGTCTACCGGTAGTAAACCAAGGCCGCTTGGCAAGTCTCGGTCCAATCCGGAAATGTTTAATCCCCACACATGAAAGAAAGCTAGAAATGACCACCGGAGGAGAACGAAGCGCCGGAATGCAAAACGGACAACGGGGAAAATGCTCGGATGCATGAGATGAACACGTATGCAAATGCAATGCACATGATGACATGATATTAGATGCATGACAATGATAACAACACACAGAGACAAAGACCCGAACCCGAGAAAATAAAATAACTTCCGGAAACGGCAAGATTGGAATACATATTGGGAAAGTCATATTCGGGGTGTTACAAAAAGCCTCCACAAAGTCGGTTTCACCCGAAAGGCAAGAGTCCTTCTCGGACTCCACGGCCAGACGCCAGGGTTCCCGGTGTCTGGACCCAGACGCCAGGGACCCTGGCGTCTGGCCCTGGACTCCGCAAAACTTTCTTTTGCGCTTTCCAAAAACCTTGTGGGCTTTCCCCTTTGGCCCAAATAAAGTGTTCTCGTACCCAAACATTTCAGGAAACATCCGGAACCCCTTCCGGTGATTTCCGGAACCCTTCCGGTGACCAAACACTATTATCCCATATATCAAACTTTGTCTCCGGACCATTCCGGAGTTCCTCGTCATGTCCGTGATCTCATCTCGGACTCCGAACAACATTCGGTTACCAACATACATAACTCACATAGTACTATATCGTCAACGAACGTTAAGCGTGCAGACCCTACGGGTTCAAGAACTATGTAGACATGACCGAGACACCTCTCTGGTCAATAACCAATAGCGGGACCTGGATGCCCATATTGGCTCCTACATATTCTACAAAAATCTTTATCGGTCAGACCGCATAACAACATACGTTGTTCCCTTTGTCATGGGTATGTTACTTGCCCGAGATTCGATCGTCGGTATCTCAATACCTAGTTCAATCTCGTTACCGGCAAGTCTCTTTACTCGTTCCATAATACATCATCTCGCAACTAACTCATTAGTTGCAATGCTTGCAAGGCTTATGTGATGTGCATTACCAAGAGGGCCCAGAGATACCTCTCCGACAATCGAAGTGACAAATCCTAATCTCGAAATACGCCAACCCAACATTCACCTTTGGAGACACCTGTAGAGCTCCTTTATAATCACCCAGTTACGTTGTGACGTTTGGTAGCACACAAAGTGTTCCTCCGATAAACGGGAGTTGCATAATCTCATAGTCATAGAAACATGTATAAGTCATGAAGAAAGCAATAGCAACATACTAAACGATCGAGTGCTAAGCTAACGGAATGCGTCAAGTCAATCACATCATTCTCCTAATGATGTGATCCCGTTAATCAAATAACAACTCTTTGTCTATGGTTAGGAAACATAACCATCTTTGATTAACGAGCTAGTCAAGTAGAGGCATACTAGTGACACTAAGTTTGTCTATGTATTCACACATGTATTATGTTTCCGGTTAATACAATTCTAGCATAAATAATAAACATTTATCATGAAATAAGGAAATAAATAATAACTTTATTATTGCCTCTAGGGCATATTTCCTTCATGTTGCTGCGTCATCTCCTGAGCCCGCCTACAGTCTTCTTCCTCTCCGACGGCAAAGGACGGATATCCACCTTTGTTATGTTTCATGGTGCCCATCACACCCTAGGTTTGCCATCCTGACCTGTTCAAAACTCCATAATGTTAGTAACCAGATTGCATCTTTAACTTTTACTCCAACTACATTAGCACTTATTCCCCAAAGTTACAAAATATAATGAGTTATGCCACCTGTTCTGTTCGCACGGTTAAGTTCATATATTGGAGACCCTGTTCCGTAAAGGATATTGCCCTGTTCCGTTTAGGGTTTATAGTATGTCATATCATTTTTGTAATGCAAAAAGACTGCCGGTTTATTTTAGTAAGAAGAACATGTGTTGAAACTGTCAAAAAAAATCTAGGAAATTCTGAAATTGCAGTATAAGATTAGGTAACCTCAGACCATGTTTACTTTTACATCATGGGAACAAACATGCCTCGCGACACGAATAGTGATAGAAGGAAATACTTTCATTTAAGCTCACCTCCAGAATCTTGTATAGTCTTTTTCGCACCACGTGGAGACAGACATCTTTCTCTCCACTCCTTCCCCTCCACCTTCATTCTTGTCGCCATGTCTGAGCCCTCTTTTCAAAAAATTGAACTTCTACAAAATCTTGCACTTTATAAACTGAAATATACAAACTTCAGCCGTCAACATATAATAGCACAATCATTTTACTTTGGAAGAAAACCATATGTGAAGAACATGTCTATGAAAATGAACAAGTGAGTCCTAAAAGCCTGTTAAATGAGTCACCAGAGGTCATATCATTTTTGTAATTCAATTCATATCATTTTTAACGCAAAAATACTGCAGGTTTATTTAAGCTTCTATAGGACAGAAAGATGTCACAGGACAGAGAGCATCTCTATGATAAAGGAAAAAAGGTATGTGTATGCCAATCACATGTCTGCACATAAGGTATTCAATAAGCTTCACAACTTGACTTACGTTAATCTTATCAGTTGTCGAATATGAGAGGACACCCAGATCACAACTCACCAATACACACCGACCACCATCTGGTTTTTTCATACACGAACAAACAGGCACTACTAACTACAGTGTTTCGTCTTCTAATGATGATGACAATGTGCCCACGCAACTGCCTATGATGATTCCTATAGCCGGCAATCTCAAGTCCTTTCAGCCAGTGCCGCATGTGGACACATCAATCGGTATCGCCCTTACACACGACTTTTTTCAGTTTGCATTTATACATTTGTTAAAACAAAATGGTTCTTCAGGAAATCATTCTTGTGAAGGCACTTACTATGATCACCATGCATCACTTCGAGGAACAGAGAGAACCATTGATCATAATATTGGTTCAGACATAGCACTTGGACTCGACACTGAAGACACTGTCCCCGAGCACATTGCTTCAAATGATATCATTAAATCAGATAGAAAACAGAAAAGGCGAGACCAATATATAGCACAGCGAAATAGATTAACACCTGAACAGAAGGACGAAACCAATGCACGTCGCAGAGAAGCTAGGAAAAAACAGAGGAGGAGAGGACTGCCCGTCAAAGAGAAGCCAGGCAACGAATTGTTAAACATATGTTGTTACAAAAAGTTGTGGGCTCCTTTGTATAGCTTGCGCCACAAATATAGGAGATAGAGATAGGTTTTTCTTATATGTTTAAACTGCCTTATCTCTTCTTCTCTATCTCCTCCTGTAACTCCTTTCGGTTGGCAATCTCCACCGAACCTGTGATCTCCTACGATCGCCCTATCAATATATACATGCGGGCTCTCATGTATGAGGGTTGAGACGCTTCCATAATTCCTACATGGTATACAGAGCAGGCTCTTCCATCACATCTAGTTAGCCCTTCTTCAACCTTCCATCCATCCCCTCTCCACCATGTCTTCCTCTACCACACCCATCCAATCTAGCCTCAACTACAACACCTCCGAGCCGCTTACCTGGACGAACTATGTTCTCTGGAAAGCACAGGCAAGATCCCAAATAATGGGCGCCGGCTTGTATGGCTACATTGACCAAACCATCGAGGAGCCTCCCAAGATTATCACCTCCAAAGATAAAGACGACAAGGATCATGTGATATCCAACCCTGCCTATGCCCCCTGGCTTGTTCAGGATCAACAAATCGTTGCATATCTTCTTCGCAATCTGTCCAAGGAAGTCCCCGTTCAAGTTGCATCGCTTGAGACGTCGCATGCCATATGGACAGCCTTGGCCACCATGTTTTCTGCTGTCTCGCTGTCCAGGGCCAACAATCTTCGCGCCGCACTCACCAATGCCTAGAAGGGTTCCCTCTCCGCGTGTCATGTCCACATGCACACCAACAGAATGGTTCCGTCGAACGTAAACATCGACATATTATTGAAGTAGGCTTAGCTATTTTAGCTTTTGCCTCTATGCCACTAAAATTTTGGGACAAAGCATTTCTTACTGTCGTACATATCATTAACATGTGGCCGAGTCGCACTATATCCAATGAAACTCCCACTAAACGTTTACTCAATGTCACACCAGATTACACCACCCTTCAAGTTTTTGGATGTTCCTGTTGGCCAAACCTTCGTCCCTATAACACTCGCAAGCTTAGCTTTCGTTCTAAGCAATGCGTCTTCCTTGGGTACAGTGCTCAACACAAGGGTGTAAAGTGCCTTGATGTCTCCACTGGACGTGTCTACATCTCCACAGATGTTCTCTTTGATGAAACCCAGTTTCCTTTCGCAAAACTCCATCCTAATGTCGGCGCACTTCTCAGGAAGGAAATTCTCCTCCTTCCTTCTCATCTCTCTTGTGTTCCTTGTGTGGGTAATGATAATTGTACTAATCAAGTTTTGACTAATATACCTCCTGTTGTACCTGAGTTTCTTGTTTCAGCAAGCAACAAAGAAGAAAATGGAGCAGAAAACAGTTTTTTTGGTGACCCCGTGACGGACACAAGCGATCAAGGAGGATCTCCTTCGGGATCGGTGCGCCTGCATGCGTCACGTCAGGTCTGACCGTATCTCCCTCGGGATCGGTGGCCCGCCAGACGGCTCAGGACGACCCACCATCTCTGCCTCCGTGCCATTCTTCCCCCACCACGTCGCGGCGCACTACCGAGCCGCCCACCCAATCCAATGTGCGCCAATCAGGGGTGGGGGACCAGCCGACCGCGCGGTTCGCGCCAATCCCGCACGTCTACACCAGGCGGCCCACGCCATCTTCTGACGCCATGTTGGCTGGGCCAGGCACGGGATCCTCCCCTACGTCGTCCTCAACTATTTCCGCCACAGAGGATCTGGTCTCTGCTCCATCAGGATCTGGTGACTCTCCTGTGCAGCAGGCTGCAGCTCCTTCCGGATCTTGTACGCCTGCACCAACAGCTGCTCGCACACGTCTTCAGGATGGAACTATTCAACCTATTAATTATAAAACTAAATATAGCTTAGTTCTTTCCCTGTTTCCACAGGTGAACCCCGCACTGTTAATGAGGCTCTCGCCGATCTAAAGTGGAAACAAGCTATGGATGAGGAATTTCATGCCCTTCAGAGAAACCACACGTGGCATCTTGTTCCTTATCGAGCAGGACAAAATGTGATTGACTGCAAGTGGGTCTATCACATCAAACGCAGGTTAGATGGTACTATTGATCGCTATAAGGCCAGACTTGTTGCAAAGGGGTTTAAGCAGAGGTATGTGATGAAGTCATGTACCTACGGTAGGGACACGGACCCGTCCTAAGAGCCCTACCGTAGGACATCCTTAGAGGAAGTCACCTTTCAAACAACTTGAAGATATCCCACTCGACGGATTGAAGACACTCGACCAAGAAGCTGTCACCCGACCAAGAAGCCAACCACTCGACTGCCAGAAGACCTCAAGTCACTCCGCAGGCAAACGGTCGGCTATTAAGTAGTCTTTATGATTATTATGACACTTTATTAGGGACGTTATCAGTAACGCCCACCTTAAATGTACCTTAAACCCTGCATTACTGAGGGCAGGAGAGGGCTGGCGAACTCTATATAAGCCACCCCCCTCCTCAGTATCAAGGGTTCGCACCCCTGTCATTTTACACACGCATAATCCAATCGACCGCCTCCGGGCACCGAGACGTAGGGCTGTTACTTCCTCGGAGAAGGGCCTGAACTCGTAAACCTTGCGTGCTTACAACTTCCCAATAGCTAAGGTCTAGCCTCTTCATACACACCCCCCTACCTCACTGTCAGACTTAGAACCACGACAGTTGGCGCCCACCGTGGGGCATTAGTCTTAGCGCCTAATTGGAGAAGTTGTGATTTTTCCGACCCACTTGATCATGTTTTCCTGCGGAGCTTTGGCGGAGGGCCGCGAGATCCGTCTCGGCGGACTCGCTTTCATCGCCGACGACTCCGCCTGGCTCCAGGAGGCGCCGCTTGACGTCGACGCACTTCCGCGCGTGCGTCCGTGGCGTCCTCCTGAGGCAGCCATCAACCCCATATCGGTCGACTCCCGTGCCATCTCCCCGTCCTGTCTCCCGCCAGCGCAAGCGCTCGGGTCGGTCGAGGCTCCAGCGGTGGATGAAGCACGCCGCGGCCCGCCAGTCGGCGACCCCGCAAGTCGCTGCAATCGAGCCTGACGAATCCCTCTGCGGCCTGTTCGATCTGTCGACTGGCTCCACGGAGACCGCTTCCGAGTGTGACAGCAGCGACCCCTTGGCGGAGGTTCTGGCGGTCGAGGGGACACGCAGTCCCCCTGGATTCCATCGCGCTGATGATGGTGCCACAGGGGCGATCCGTCGCACCCTCACGACGAATACCTCCCCGAGCCTCTTATGTCATTGCAACGGGAGGAGCTTCGTCGCCGGAACATGGACGCACTCTACACACCTATTGTTGGAGAAATCCCCGAGGCCCGGGCCTTGGAGGACGCGCGCTTGGCTAATCTAGCCGAGCGCACTCGACTGGAGAATCTACAGCGAGCTCTCGACGAGCGGGCGCGTCAGCGGGCTCCTGAGTCCAGTCGACGCCAGCAGGCTCCCGAGTCCAGTCGACGCCAGCAAGCTCCCGAACCCAGTCGACGGCAGCTCTTCCCGCCACCGCAGGTGTACCGAACTCTGGTTCAGAACCTGGCTGCCGCGGCCCGCATAGCGGAGTCAATCCAGCCCTCCCAGTCAGAGGCCGGCAGAGGATTGCTGCAAATCAGAGCATTGCTCCGAGCGGCGGGAAATCAGAATTCCGCCGTCTCTCAGTCGCGGGACAGGATCCACAGTCGATCTGTCGCAACGGAGACCGTCCAGTCGGCTCACAGCCCGAGATCGCCCCCGAGGCGTGAGGGGCGTGGAGACCGGCACGATCAGTATAGGAGGAACGAACAATATGATCACCGACCCGACCGTGATGATGGGCGTCGGGTGCCGTCCCCTCCCCCGAGGAGTGGATCATATGCACCTCGGCATCGAGACGATAGGCGCCCCAATAACACTGGGCAGAGGATCCCAGTCGACCCCAGAGACCCAGGCTTTGACGCGAGATCCATCCTCGTTCAAGGTCTGGTGGACAGGAACAAGGCTCATCAAGAGGGCCACAATAGAGATACGCCCACCGGCAGCAGGACACACGCCTCGGGGCCTGAGTGTTTCAGTCGGGCCATCAGAGCTGCGGTGATCCCTCCCAACTTCCGGCTGGCGACTGGAATCAGCAAGTTCACCGGTGAGTCCAAGCCTGACACATGGCTCGAGGATTACCGAGTGGCTGTGCAGATCGGCGGCGACAACGATGAGGTGGCCATGAAGCATTTACCCCTCATGTTGGAAGGCTCAGCTAGAGCGTGGCTGAATCAGCTGGCGCCCAGCAGCATTTACACTTGGGAGGATCTCTCTCGAGTGTTTATCACAACCTTCGAAGGGACATGCAAGCGCCCTGCAGGCCTTACGGAGCTGCGGTCTTGCGTACAGAAGCCGAACGAAACTCTGAGAGAATATATCCAGAGGTGGATCACACTGCACCACTCGGTCGAGAACGTGCCAGACCATCAAGCAGTTTGCGCTTTCAAGGAAGGCGTCAAGTACAGGGAGTTGAATCTGAAGTTTGGCCGGACCGGAGAGATGTCCCTTAATCGGATGATGGAGATTGCCACCAAGTACGCTAATGGAGAAGACGAGGACCGACTCCGAAGTGGCAAACTTAAGTCAGACGCCCAAGAAACCAGAGGAAACTCCAGTCGGAAGCAGAAGCGGAAGGCCGAGCCAGCCGCCCCGGGGGAGGCCCTGGCTGTGGCCCAGGGAAATTTTAAGGGAAAACCCAAGGGCACATGGAAGCCCAAGAAGGTTAAAGATCAGGATGGGAATGATGTTCTAGACCTGCCATGTCACATCCATACCAAGAAAAATGAAGAAGGAAATTTTATTTTCCCAAAGCATACCACTCGACAGTGTCGGCTTCTGATTTAGTAGTTCCAGGGCAAGCAGCCCAAGGATAAGAAAAAAGAGCTAGACAGAGTTGAAGACAAGGAAGATAGTGACGATGGATACCCCCAAGTCAATTCCACCTTGATGATTTTTGCTGATCTCGAAAGCAAAAGTCGACTGAAAATCATTAACCGTGAGGTCAACATGGTTGCCCCGGCGACTCCCAGTTACCTGAAGTGGTCTCAGACGGCCATCACGTTCGACCAGTCCGATCACCCGACGCACATTGCCACCCCTGGGAGGCAAGCTTTGGTGGTCGACCCAGTGGTCGAAGGCACTCGACTGACCAAAGTCCTGATGGACGGCGGCAGTGGCCTGAACATACTGTACGCTGAAACCTTGAAAGGAATGGGCATTCCGATGTCCAGACTCAGCACCAGTAACATGAGCTTCCACGGAGTCATTCCTGGGAAGAAAGCCGAGTCACTCGGCCAGATTGCTCTTGATGTGGTTTTCGGTGATTCAAAAAATTACCGCAAGGAAAAGTTAACGTTTGAAGTTGTGGACTTCCAGAGTGCTTATCACGCCATCTTGGGCAGGCCAGCTTACGCACGCTTCATGGCTCGACCATGCTACGTGTATCTTAAATTAAAGATGCCTGGCCCCAAAGGTGTGATCACTGTTACGGGCAACCGGAAGAAAGCAGAAGAATGTTTCCAGAAGGGATCAAAGATCGCCGACGCTCAGATGGCAGTAGTCGAGCTGAAAGAGTACCAAAAGACTGCCGACCCGAGTGAATTGCTGCAGGCTAAGAAGCCTGCCTCCGAGTCAGCTTTTCAGTCGGCTGGCGAAACGAAGACAGTCCACATTCACCCGACTGATCCCGACGCAGCTCCGACTCACATCTCAACGACGCTCGACTCCAAATAGGAAGAAGCGCTCATCCAGCTTCTCCGTGAGAACTGGGACATCTTCGCATGGAAACCCTCTGACATGCCTGGAGTTCCCAGGGGGCTGGCTGAGCACCGCCTGCGAGTCGACTCAAAGTTCAAACCCGTGAAGGAACATCTGCGGCGGTCCGCCGTCCAGAAAAAACAAGCCATCGGCGAGGAAGTGGCTCGGCTCTTAGCAGCTGAGTTCATTCGAGAGATCTACCACTCCGAGTGGCTCGCCAATGTTGTCATGGTCCCCAAGAAGGACAAGTCACTCCGCATGTGCATTGATTTCAAGCATATCAATCGGGCCTGCCCGAAAGATCATTTTCCTCTCCCTCGCATCGACCAAATTGTCGACTCAACTGCGGGATGCGAGAGATTGTCTTTTCTAGATGCCTACTCCGGGTACCATCAGATCCGTCTGTATGGGCCCGACGAAATCAAAACAGCTTTCATCACTCCATTCGGATGCTTCTGTTACGTCACCATGCCATTCGGCCTCAAGAACGCCGGAGCCACATTCATGAGAATGATCCAGAAGTGTTTACTCACTCAAAACAGTCGGAATGTGGAGGCGTACATGGACGATATCGTAGTCAAGTCCCGGAAAGGTTCCGACCTGCGGGCTGACCTTGCTGAAACCTTCGCCAACCTCAGGAGGTACGATATCAAGCTCAATCCGTCAAAGTGCACTTTCGGAGTTCCAGGTGGCAAGCTACTCGGTTTTCTCGTTTCCGAACGAGGAATCGACGCCAATCCTGAAAAAATTGGCACCATACTCCGGATGAAGCGTCCTGTACGTGTGCATGATGTCCAAAAACTTACAGGCTGCTTGGCCGCCTTAAGTCGATTCATTTCTCGACTCGGTGAAAAAGCGTTGCCTCTTTACCGACTGATGAAAAAGTCTGACAAGTTCGAGTGGACTCCAGAAGCTGATGCAGCGTTTGCAAAGCTCAAAGCTCTGCTCTCCACCCAGCCGGTGCTAGCTGCTCCAATCAGCAAAGAGCCTCTGTTGCTTTACATTGCAGCCACGGGACAAGTTGTCAGTACAGTACTTACGGTCGAGCGGGAAGAGGAAGGGAAGGCCTTCAAAGTTCAGCGCCCTGTTTATTATGTGTCTGAAGTTTTGACCCCTTCAAAACAAAGATACCCCCACTACCAGAAGCTTGTATATGGGATTTACATGACCCGAAGAAAGTTGCACATTATTTCTCTGACCACTCCATTACAGTCGTCAGCGACGCCCCATTATTGGAGATCCTGCATAACAAAGATGCAACTGGTCGAGTGGCCAAGTGGGCGATTGAGCTCCTTCCTTTAGACATCAAGTTTGAAGCAAAGAAAGCCATCAAGTCCCAAGCAATCGCGGATTTTATCGCCGAGTGGATTGAACAGCAACTTCCGACTCAAGTTCACTCGGAACACTGGACTATGTTCTTCGATGGATCCAAGATGCTGAATGGTTCGGGCGCGGGGGTAGTTTTGGTCTCCCCCCGAGGAGATAAGCTCAGATATGTTCTCCAGATTCACTTCGATTCCTCCAATAACGAAGCAAAGTATGAAGCACTTTTGTATGGGTTGCGCATGGCCATTTCGCTCGGCGTCCGTCGCCTCATGGTCTATGGCGACTCAAATCTGGTGGTTAATCAAGTGATGAAGGAGTGGGACGTCAGGAGTCCGGCAATGACTGGGTACTGCAATGCAGTACGGAAGCTAGAGAAGAAGTTCGAGGGGTTGGAACTCCACCACATCCCCCGACTGAAAAACCAGGCAGCTGACGACTTGGCAAAGATAGGCTCCAAGAGAGAAGCCAATCCAAGCAACGTGTTATTGGAACACATTCACTCGCCGTCAGTCCAAGAAGATCCTTTCACAGAAGAAGCCCCGCAGCCGAAAAGTGCCACGGATCCGACTAAAGTTGAAGTGCCTGCAGTAGTCGACCTAATCATGGAAGTCTTGGCAGTCATCCCTAACTGGACGATACTGTACATTGCATATATCCTAAGGAAAGAACTCCCGGAGGACGAGGAGGAGGCTCGACAGATCGTCCGCCGATCTAAGGCCTTCACAGTCATAAGGGGACAGCTGTACAGAGAAAGTGCGACCGGAGTCGGCCAGAAATGCATAACACCAGAAGAGGGTCAAATAATCCTCAACGATATCCACTCGGGAACCTGCGGTCACCATGCTTCCTCTCGGACCATTGTGGCTAAGGCATACCGAGCTGGATTTTATTGGCCAAGGGCAAATGAGATGGCGAAAGAGATAGTCGACAGGTGCGAGGGCTGCCAGTTCTACTCCAACATGTCACACAAGCCCGCGTCAGCCCTGAAAACCATTCCGCTCGTCTGGCCCTTTGCCGTCTGGGGATTGGACATGGTTGGCCCCCTGAGAACGGGCAGGAGTGGGTTCACTCATGTGCTTGTGGCAGTCGACAAGTTTACCAAATGGATCGAAGCTAAGCCCATAAAGAGCCTTGACGCTGGCACCGCTATCAGTTTCATCAGAGGATTGACATTCAGATATGGAGTCCCACACAGCATCATCACTGATAACGGGTCAAACTTTGATTCGGACGAGTTCAGAGCATTTTGCGCTTCTCAAGGCACACGAGTCGACTACGCCTCGGTCGCTCACCCCCAGTCGAATGGACAGGCTGAGAGGGCAAATGGTCTGATTCTCAAAGGGCTAAAACCTCGGCTGATGCGCGATCTCAAGCACGCGGCAGGCGCTTGGGTCGACGAGCTTCCGTCAGTGCTGTGGGGATTAAGGACCACCCCTAACCGGTCGACTGGAAGGACCCCGTTCTTCCTGGTTTATGGAGCCGAAATTGTCCTGCCAAGCGATCTCCTTCATAATGTGCCCCGAGTTGAACTTTACACCGAAGATGAAGCGGAGCAGGCCCGACAAGACGCAGTCGACCTCTTGGAGGAAGAGAGGGAGATGGCAATGATCAAATCGACCATTTACCAGCAGGACTTGCGTCGATTCCACGCCCGGAATGTGAAGAGTCGAGCCTTTCAAGGAGATTTGGTCCTCCGAGTGGATCAACAGAAACCTCACAAGCTCGCTCCCACTTAGGAAGGCCCCTTCATCATCACCACAGTCCTCCACAACGGAGCATATCACCTTTACAATGTTGATCGACAAATCGACGAACCTCAAGCTTGGAACACGGAGCTTCTCCGCCCCTTTTACACTTAAGTCCGCTCTCGAACCAGATGTAATAAGAAAAACTCCTGAAGTTCATTTTTATCAGAAATAAGAGTGCTCCAATAATTGCTGTCACTGTTGTATGTATCCGAAATCCCCCAGTGGGTGACTTAGCTGCGAATCCGATTCGCATAAGTTTGAAAAATCCTACCGAGTGGAGAGCAAACCTCCCACTCGGGGGCTTAGCTGCAGTTCAGCACTCGCCTAAGTTCTCCACGAAGAGACTTAGCTGCAGTCAGACACTCGCCTAAGTTTGAAAAATCCTACCGAGTGGAGAGCGAACCTCCCACTCAGGGGCTTAGCTGCAGTTCAACACTCGCCTAAGTTCTCCACGAAAAGACTTAGCTGCAGTCAGACACTCGCCTAAGTTTGGAAAATCCTACCGAGTGGAGAGCGAACCTCCCACTCGGGGGCTTAGCTGCAGTTCAGTACTCGCCTAAGTTCTCCACGAAGAGACTTAGCTGCAGTCAGACACTCGCCTAAGTTTGAAAAATCCTACCAAGTGGAGAGCAAACCTCCCACTCGGGGGCTTAGCTGCAGTTCAGCACTCGCCTAAGTTCTCCACGAAGAGACTTAGCTGCAGTCAGACACTCGCCTAAGTTTGAAAAATCCTACCGAGTGGAGAGCGAACCTCCCACTCGGGGGCTTAGCGGCAGTTCAGCACTCGCCTAAGTTCTCCACGAAGAGACTTAGCTGCAGTCAGACACTCGCCTAAGTTTGAAAAATCCTACCGAGTGGAGAGCAAACCTCCCACTCGGGGGCTTAGCTGCAGTTCAGCACTCGCCTAAGTTCTCCACGAAGAGACTTAGCTGCAGTCAGACACTCGCCTAAGTTTGAAAAATCCTACCGAGTGGAGAGCGAACCTCCCACTCGGGGGCTTAGCTGCAGTTCAGCACTCGCCTAAGTTCTCCACGAAGAGACTTAGCTACGGTCAGACACTCGCCTAAGTTTGAAAAATCCTACCGAGTGGAGAGCGAACCTCCCACTCGGGGGCTTAGCTGCAGTTCAGCACTCGCCTAAGTTCTCCACGAGGGGACTTAGCTGCAGTCAGATACTCGCCTAAGTTCGAAACCCACCTTCTCCTGAAGAGCTCCGCCACAAATACAATGTGAGCTTCGTCCCACTCTACAGTAACAAGGCGTGGGTCGACTGCCACCTTTTCCCGAGAGCTCCGCCACAAATACAATGTACAACAACAGGGTGTGGGTCGACTGCCACCTTTTCCCGAGAGCTCCGCCACAAATACAATGTACAACAACAGGGTGTGGGTCGACTGCCACCTTTTCCCGAGAGCTCCGCCACAAATACAATGTACAACAACAGGGTAAGGGTCGGCCATCAAGCCCCTCACGACAGTTCCAGACCACGAAGACATTCAGCAAAAATTAAGTTCGGATAAAGCTTAAAAGGCCCTGGGCCCCGAATCAAAGTACTCGAGCCCTCAGCTCGGCAGAATTTAAACGATTACAAGTCCACTCGGCATTCCGAGGCTAATTTAAGGGAAGACATAAAAGTTTTCTCACTCCTCAAGAGGAGGGCTGGCAGGAGCGACGAACTCATACAGGTCGATTCCGTCCGCAATGCGAGTGGCTGCAGCGATGAAGGTCTCCATGAAGTCTTGGAAGTTGTGCCTCTTGGTATTGGCGACTTGGATGGCGGCCAGCTTTTCTTCTCGCGCCTCCTTACAGTGGACGCGGACTAAGGATAGAGCCACATCAGCGCCGCACCGGGCAGAGGACTTCTTCCACTCCTGCACTCGATCGGGGATTTTGTCAAGTCGAGCCATAAGAGACTCGAGATCATTCTGGAGCGCGGACTCTGGCCAAAGTGTCGAGTCGATCCGCGACACGGTGACCTTCAGTCAAGCCAGGTAATCCACGGCGCCGTCGATTCGAGATTCCAGTCGGAGCAGGTTCATGGCAGTATCATCTTTCACCGGAGAATTGATTGGGTGCAGACCCGTTTCGATCCGCCCAGTCTCCTCTTCAAAGTTCTGACAGAATTCTGCACACAAGACCTAAAGATAAGCCAACGATCGCAAGATTGGGTTGACACAAAAGTACAAAACAGTCAAAATCGGATGTGCACCTTCAAGCTTGATGTACAGCCTCTTGGCGAGGCTCCTCAGGTAGCTCTCCAGGTCGTCCCTCCTACGAGCGATGCCTTCCATCTCCTCGCCCAAGAGGAGGTTCTTCTTCTTCCAACTGGCAGTCAGCCTATTGGCATCAGTCGGAGCGGTCTGCAACCTGGTGTTCTCCTTTTCCAACTGGTCGACCGAAGCCAGCTTCTGCTCGGCCAGAGCCGTCTTGTCGTCAACCGCCTTGCGGGCAACAGCCAGGTCCTGGTCCTTCCTCGCCAAAGCTTTTTCCAATTCTCCTACAAAGAAATGGCGATCGAATCGGAAACAGCAAAGGAATGCCCAAGCCTGAAAACAAAATCAGTCGACAAAGTCACTTTACCTGCGGCGCCCTCCCTGACCTTCTGCAGCTCCGTCCTGGCCAGCTCTAGATCAAGATCCAGTTGAATCTTCTGTTTCTCCAGTTCAGCATAGCGAGCGGCAAGTTCGCAGGATTTCTGCAAAAAAAAAGTCGACAGACGTTCGAGATAAGTTGCTTCCGAGTAACTAAGGAACAATGGTGACGTTTCTAAGACCACAGCCGAATCAAAAACATTCGACAGTAGTCTCGGGGACTACACCCAGTGGGTGCACTCAGCGTGCCCCCACTGGTTCGACCAAAAAAAACCCCGACTGCCCGCAGTCGACAGGACACGGTCCCACTCGACCTGGCCAGACCAAACCGAGTAAAGAAATACAGATTCAAAAACACAATATAAAGACTACAGTCGACTGCCAGCAGTCCACCGTAGTCTCGGGGACTACACCCAGTGGGTGCACTCAGCGTGCCCCCACTGGTTCGACCAAAAAAAACACACCCAGTGGGTGTACAGATACAGATACAAAGATCTTCAAGGAAAAGAAAGGGGGAGAAAGACTCTTCAAACAATCAAGTGTTGAGTCGACTAACCCGGACGTTGCTCTGAAGAGCCGAGCTCGCGTCATAGGCGGCTTGGCTGGCCTCCTGAGCCACCTTCACCTGTTCCATCATGACCCCTGCCTGGTGTATGGCCTCCTTCGCGGCGGCCACTTCGTCTTTAGGGACAGAGTACGCGACAAAGAGCGAAGTAGGGTTGGCAGTCGACGTCGAGGGTTGCGCACTCGACAAGGGATCGGCAAAGGTCGTAGGGTTGGCAGTCGACGCCGAGGGCTGCGCACTCGACAAGGGATCGTCAAAGGTCACAGAAGCCCGAGCGGGCTCGCCATCGCCCCGAGCCGCGGCCTCAGGTGCCGGAGTGGACCGTGGGGTCTTGACAGCCGACGCCTTCTTTGTCCTCTTCACCCTCAGTGGCTCGTTGTCATCATCGTCCGGGAGGTCAATAACATGAACAGGGGCTGCAAGAGAAAACACTCAATCGACCAGAACTACAAGGGCCAGGCGACTCAAAGCAAAATGTCATTAATCATACCGGGGTTGGAGGTAACAGCGTCCTCCATCTCTTGGTCGTCGTTCCTGGCGGAAACCTCAGAAGTGGCACCGCTGCAAAATCTCAAAAGTCAGCCAGCCGGCAAGGTGAATCGACCAAGGATCCATCCACAGTCGACAAGGGAAAGCAAAGTTTCTATCATTTACCCGGAAATGGTAGGAACAGCTATCTTCATCTTTGGCAGGACTTTGGGCGGCTTGGATGGCGTCGCTCGTGGGTGCTTGGGAGCCTTCTCAGTCGGCGGAGGAGGAGAACTCCGAGGGCGCTTCGACGTCTGCCCAGCAGGTGCGGCGGTCTTGCCACGCCCCCGCGTTGGGTCGTGTATGAGCTTGGATCGCCCCTCCGGGCGGGGGGGTTCAGCCTCCTCCTCCTCCTCCTCGCTGGAGAAGACGTCGTCGTCTCCCTCCCCTTCGCCGTCAGACTCCCACTCGCCTTGGTCATCCCCGCTCTCGCCTCCACTCGCCTCACCTTCCTCAGTCGACCCCTGCGCCCCGTTGGGCGTCGAGTACATCTCGGTGGTCGCCTAGGAACAAAGGACAAGACAAAAGTCAGTCGACTCGCTCAAAGAAGACCAATGCAGAAAACGAAGATTCCAGTCGGAAACATAAAGACGCACCTGGTCGACCTCATACGAGTTGTCGAGTGGAATGACCCTCCTAGCTCCTCGGGGGTTGTCCTTGTTCCCCGTGATGCTTGACAGCCACCCCTCCAACATCTCGTCGGTGACCTCCTCCGGGTGGATCCGAGTGGTGTCCTCGAGGCCGGAGTACAGCCACATCGGGTGGTCCCGAGCCTGGAGTGGTTGGATTCACCTCTTGAGGAAGACTTCCAGCAGATCCATCCCCGTCACGCCCTCACGGACAAGTTCGACCACTCGACCCGCCAGTATCTTGACCTGGGCCTTTTCTTCGGGCGTCACCTTCAGGGAAGCAGGCTTTTGGGCTCGGTCGAGGGTGAAGGGAGGAAGTCCAGTCGACTGCCCTGGGGTCTCCTGATTCTGGCAGTAGAACCAAGTCGCCTGCCATCCTCGAACTGACTCTGGGAAGGTAATGGAGGGGAAGCAGCTTTTACCCCTCGTCTGGATCGCCAAGCCCCCACACAGCTGGACCACCTGTGTCCTCTCGTCACTCGACTTGGCCTTCTTAACCGACTGAGAGCGACAGGTGAAGATGTGCTTGAAAAGTCCCCAGTGTGGGCGGCACCCCAGGAACGCCTCACACATGGAAATAAAGGCGGCAAGATAGACTATGGAGTTCGGAGTAAAGTGATGGAGCTGCGCCCCGAAGAAGTTCAGGAAGTTGCGGAAGAAAGAGTGGGGCGGCAGAGAGAATCCACGGTCAATGTGAGTCGCCAGGAGGACGCACTCACCGTCGCGTGGCTGGGGCTTGATTTCTCCCCCTGGAAGACGCGCCGCCCTGTGGGGAATGGCTCCTCCCTCGACCAGGTCGTCGAGGTCCTCCTGACGGAGCACCGAGGGCATCCAGTCGCCCTGGATCCATCCCTTGGGCAGGGCCGTCTGAGAGGAAGAACCCCCGCGCGCGAACTTCTTTCCCTTCCCCGCCGCCGCCGCCTTCTTCGCGCGCTCCAGAGCGGTCGTCTTACCCTTCACCATCGTCGCCGGCGAGGTCTCGAGCTGGTTTTGTGGTGGCGGGGCGAGAACGAAGGAAGCGGAGGAGGCGACGGAGAAATAGAGAAGGAAGAGGAAGAGATGAGCACGCGTACTGAAGAAAGGCTCCGGGCCAACTACTTATAAGGGGCCGCTCCCGAGTGGCTGGCAGGTAGGCCCGAGCTATCCAGTCAAATCCCGCGGCAGGCGCGCGCGCTGTACGTGGCGAAAAAGGCGGCGCAGGGATCGAGGAGCCTTCGCACTGTCGCTCCCGATTACTGCAGCCGCCCCCGTTCCGCGCGCTTCCCAAAAAATCCGAATCCCGCGATCTCCGCCAGCTGCAGAACAACTTGACGAAACGGAAATCCCGCGCACGCCGGCGCTCGATGCCTCGCAGGTAAAGAAATCCATTCGACGAAAGACCTGGAACGGATCAAGGCGACTGAAAGAGGTTAATGACGTCATCCGTGACAGTCGACCCAGAACGAAGCACCCATAATAACCCGAAGGGTCGGTTGGAAAGGTCCCTAACCCCTTTTCTCACTCCAGCCTCGATCCGTTCGGGGGCTAATGATGAAGTCATGTACCTACGGTAGGGACACGGACCCGTCCTAAGAGCCCTACCGTAGGACATCCTTAGAGGAAGTCACCTTTCAAACAACTTGAAGATATCCCACTCGACGGATTGAAGACACTCGACCAAGAAGCTGTCACTCGACCAAGAAGCCAACCACTCGACTGCCAGAAGACCTCAAGTCACTCCGCAGGCAAACGGTCGGCTATTAAGTAGTCTTTATGATTATTATGACACTTTATTAGGGACGTTATCAGTAACGCCCACCTTAAATGTACCTTAAACCCTGCATTACTGAGGGCAGGAGAGGGCTGGCGAACTCTATATAAGCCACCCCCCTCCTCAGTATCAAGGGTTCGCACCCCTGTCATTTTACACACGCATAATCCAATCGACCGCCTCCAGGCACCGAGACGTAGGGCTGTTACTTCCTCAGAGAAGGGCCTGAACTCGTAAACCTTGCGTGCTTACAACTTCCCAATAGCTAAGGTCTAGCCTCTTCATACACACCCCCCTACCTCACTGTCAGACTTAGAACCACGACAGTATGGACTAGACTATGAGGATACTTTCAATCTCGTTGTTAAAGCTGCCACTATTCGCCTTGTCCTGTCCATTGTTGTGTCCAGAGGCTGGTGTCTCCGTCAACTAGATGTGCAGAATGCATTCCTTCATGGCGTTCTAGAAGAGGAAGTCTATATGAAGCAACCTCCTGGGTTTGAGGATAACAACAAACCATATCACATCTGCAAGCTTGACAAATCATTGTATGGATTGAAACAAGCACCCCGAGCATGGTACTCTCGCTTGAGCTCCAAGTTACAAACACTTGGTTTTATTCCTTCCAAATATGATACATCCTTGTTCATTTACAATAAGGCACACATCGTTATCTTTGTGCTTATTTATGTGGATGATATAAATGTCACAAGTTCCTCCAATAAGGCCGTAACAGCTCTTTTGCAAGATTTGCACTCAGATTTTGCTCTCAAGGATTTAGGTGATCTTCACTTCTTTCTTGGTATTGAGATCAAACGAAACACAGAAGGTGGTCTTCATCTGTCTCAGGAAAAATATGCAACTGATCTTTTGAGCAAGGCTGGGTTGCAAGGCTGTAAACCATCTCCAACACCACTTTCTAGCTCAGAAAAATTATCTCTTGCTGAGGGTGTTCTCTTGAATCAAGAGGATGGTACATCAGTATGACTGTCACCATTATAGAGTACTGAATTTTATGTCAGGTTACCTTGCGTAAATCTGTATGATTCTGCCATTGTGGTTTGCTTTGTTGAAATGCATTGTGGGTGTGTACAATTCAAAATTTGGTCAGGATTGGCAGATCGAACCGGAAGAGGAAGCTAGCCTCCTTGACCATAGTTCTTTTCCTTCTTGGAAGTTTCAAGACACTCAGGCACATTCACCGAGAACACGTGAGTCACAATGTTAAGGTGTTAACCATCTTCTAGAGTAGACTATAACTATACACAATGTTAAGGCCATGCTGCTGCCTTTGCCTGATTGAGGCGTAAGTGATTTCTTTGATCCGATTGATGCTCACGCCATGCATTTTTAATAGGAACGGCTAAAATGGTTTAAAGAATAACTATTAGAAGACACTTTGCCTGTTCTACTAAAACCAAGTTTTACTAATTTTGTCCCTAAAAAATATATAATTTTTGTTATGCTAACAAATTTCAGGTGGTTAGCCCTTTAAACGAGTTTATGGGAAACAGAATTGGCAAAAACTCTGTATCCAATCCAAACAACCCCAAGAAAGGTTTAATCCTATCTCACTAAATAAACAACCTAATCCTAACCGTATACCGATACTACTCATCTAGCTAGCCTTATACTGCAAGCACAAGTTAATTTTACTCCTCCCTAATTAACAGTACTCGTGAATGACAGATATAACTACTCCTGAATGACCAATACTACTGGAGGGGTACTCCTTAACTGAAAAGATTTAAGTTAATTAAAGGAAAAGGCTTCAGTTTATTTTTATTAACAAAAAATGTTTTAGTTAATTTGAGTTAACACAAAAGGTTTCAGTTAATTACTACTGGAGGAGTAAATTAAAAGGTTTAAGTTAATTAAAGGAAAATGTTTGAATTTATTTTAATTAATAGAAAAATGTTTCAGTCAAAGAAGATAAGAGAATGCTCCTACTGTACTGAAAAAGAAGAGAGGAAGAGAGGACACTACTGCACTTGCTACAGAGTCTGTAGGGGGAACTACTCAAGCAGTGCAAGCAAGCAAAATTGCAAGCTACTGCTGCTGCAAGCAAGTTCTTCCTACTGGAATTTAAAGCAAGCACAGCTTGCACAATTCACAATAAAAAGGCAGGATAAGGAAAGTGTAATGGTGGATGACTGAGTGATGCTAACAAATCAAAAAATGGACAATTTGCATAGGTTGTAAACAATTATCCCTCTGAATGAACGAATGAATGAAGCTCGTGATTGATTGCAAGAACAATTCCATGAATGATCTTAGCTGAATTTGACTGAATTGTCTTAGCTGAATTTGACTGAATTATTCAGTCCATGGATGATCCAGTAACAATCGTAACAAAATCCTTAACTGAATTTGACTGAATTATGCACAAACATTATTCAGTCCATGCTAAAGTTTGAGATTTCTACAATTTTATCTTGACTGAATTATGCATCAGTAAGTTGCAGCAAGCATAACATGGTGCATAGCAGAGCATAACATGGAGTACCTTCCATGGAGACCCAGGAAGAAGCAGAGTTGGAGAAGCATGTCCATGTCCATCCGGGAAGCGGCGCCTCCTACCTATTTCCTTGGCCATTGTACTATTTTCCGGCGGGGGTGTAGGTGGAGGTGGAGGACGGGGGCGTAGGCAGAGGTGGAAGACGGCCGTCAGGATACTCCCTTTCTCCTCTCCTCGCTGCTGTAGTTGGTGGCCCTTCCATGGCGTTGCCCTGGTCATGGAGACCGGGGTCAGAGAGGGAGGGAGAAGAGACGGGGGTGGGTCAGAGAGAGAGAGAAGAGGAGGGATTCGTACCCATGGACCCATGGCTCCCTGAGCTCGCTGGCCAGGGATTCGGCTCCTCCGCCGCTGCGGCTGCGTGGTCGTGGAGGAGGATGGCGCTATGAGGTGAAGAAGAAAGCCCCGATCCGCTGCTCTAGCGCCGCTCCACATCAAGCGTCCCCGCGAAGCCGGCGTGGACGCACGTGGATCCAGCCTCCGCCGCCCAGAAGCTCGTCGGCGGCGCCTAAAAAGTCAAGCTTTTGACCTACGGTACGGGGTGCGCGATGGGAGGAAACGAGGTGCTTGGTGGTGGAGAGAAAGTGAGTCGAGGAGAGGCCGGTGACGGCGGCGAGGAGAGGCCGGCGACGACGTGGATCTAGAGGGGAGCAATAAGGGGTGGGTGAGAGGGGGATGAGATAGTGAGCTCGAGTGTGTGAGAGCAGTGGTGGGAGGGTATTTCTGGAAAGTGAAAAGTATTGGTAACGTGAAGGGAAAGGGCTAAGCGGTGAGGAGAGAGTGAGACTGATGAGAGTTTTTTTTTCAAGAATACGCCAATGACGTACCTTAACTTTATAGAAGACAGAAAGTTTAATTACAATAAAGAATGAGACTATGAGTCACAACTGCACTTCCTTGGTTCCTAAATACGAAGTATAAATTATTTTAGAGATTTCAATAAAGGACTACATACGGAGAGCGGGCGTCCTGAACGCAGCGGCATCTGGACGCTGCAATGGACGCTGCAATCTGACCACACGCTTTTCTTCCAGCGATCTACGCATGGTCGGGCGTTAATTGGCATTACGAGTAAAATACCAGTCATAGGTCTGCAGGGTACCTGACTTGGCAGACGAAGCAGGTCCATAAAAAGGTTGACACGGTTTGAGATATTCTAATTACTAGTTGAGTGCCCGTGCGTTGCTACGGAACAATAAATTTATGTTGCTCACCATTATTGCTAGACGCTGACTCTGATTCAACCTTGTTAGTTGTCTCGCCACCATCGTTATAAATCCCTTGTCCCTCATCGTCGTCAACCAACGGAGGAGGGGTTTTCTGTCGCCCTATCAGCCCCTCCACTAAAAGTGTTCATCGCATAAAATGTCGCCTTATACTTTCTTGTCCTATACAATGTACCACTAAAACAAAATACATGTGCCTCATACTTGAATTTCAGCTGAACATGAACGAGTCAATATAAATTTATATCCTCATGCTCTTGATCAAAACTCATACAAGTTGAAGGATATTGGACCCCAAATAAATGCTGGAAGTTATCGAGGAACTATAAATTTAGGCAGAGATAATTATATACACGTGCAACACTATGAAACATCACAAAAATATAACAAAAAATATAATAGAGCATCTTACCTACATTCTCCCTCTTCAATCATGCATCATATTTCCTTCTTTCTTTCTCTATGTTTGCTCGGGTTTTTTTATTTAAGGGTTCCTCTATGTTTGCTCATGGTCAGCTCTGCAATATCTGCTCCGGTGGATTTTAGGCTAATCTATATAAGCGGCATTTTCTCAGTCGTTGTTTATGGCCTTTCTCATTAGTTGTGATCTGGATCTACAAGGTAACAACTTTTCATGTGTACCAATGATTATGGGTGTGTTTGGTTTGTGCCCCAACTAGCCCCACCAATTTTTTGGCACGACCAAAGTGAGGGCATGGCCAAAATTTCGGTTGGTTGTTCTTGTTTGGTTTAGAGCCAATGCACCTACCAATTTTTTGGTGAAATCACTGAGCTATCATTTGGTTTGCTGTCAACTAACACATGAAACTTTGGGAATTAGGATTAATCCATGCTTCATTTTATTCCAAGTCACAAAAAATTGTGACACGCCCTGCAAAAAAATGTGACATGATTTTTTTTAATAGCTACAATACACAGAAAGTAACAAAAAATGGGCATGCAAAAGCAATGTTACATTCGTCAAAACATATATCCCTTTTTATTTTAGGTAAAAAGAAACAGTTTTGCTAAAGCACATCTAGATGTGTCATAAGTATTGCACATCTAAGTCCTATGTCATTGATCTTGCGTTAAGATTCGTGTGGATATTTTTCTTTTTCTTTTTTCTTTTCCTCTTTATACTTGATTCACTCACTTAGATGTGCAATAACTAGAGCACATCTAGATGTGCTTTAGACACACCCAAAAAGAAATTTCGTGCTTTTCAGAGTAGTTCTATGAGGTAGGGCTGCTACTCGACCGTACTAGTATAATAAACAAATTAATTACTGCTTGGCGGATTAATAAACCTACACGGCTCGTGCTAATTTTGTGGTAATTAGGTAGCTATCTTCATGCATGCACATGCGGGTTTGTTGAGCCAAAAAAGGAGTACCTACCACCAAACGATGAGGGAACGGGAGAAATATGCGGATCTACAAATCGCTTTCAGGGTAAATCGCGAGTTAATCGCTGCGATAATTAAGCAGGCCCCACAAAGGAAGCGGGCGAGGGCGCTGCCAATTTTTTGGCGGAGCTTTTCCGTGCCGCGAACTCGTCCGTGCGTTGGCAAGAATTGCACTGGCCCGTTGGCGGGACATCGGGCGAGCCAAAATTTTGGCTGCTATCCAAGCGCTAGCCAATTTTCATGGGTTTGCCAATTTTTTGGCATGGCTGCTATTGGTTGCGATCTAAACACACCCTATTAAACAAAAATTGGGGAATCCATCCTTGTTTTGAAGTTATAACAATGTTTTCGATGCCTAAACCTAAGCTTGGCTACCCAAATGATGGTCGCTCGTTAGATGGGCAAATAGAATTACAGTGATTCAGTTGGCTATTTTTATTAACGCTTGGATCTGATTTCAGTGTACTAAATGCTATGTGTACTAATAACAATTATTATGAATGACTCCCTAAAACAATTTTAAATGAGCACATCAATGTTATACTAATAAAACAGACTTCATATACATATTCGATCTCCTACATAACAAGTTGCAACTGAACGATGTTCAACCTCCATTACCATGTCCAAGGCATCCGATCCAGACCAAGTTGAGCTTTGCCTTCACCTGCTTCGCATGCTCATGCTTAGGTTGTGCTGCCCCTTTTCTTATATGCCACAAGAATTGAAAAGGATTAAACAACATGAATTGTTTGGTACAACAACCAATTAGATCAAACCTAATGACAATTCCTGAATCTCACAAGTTGTTTGCTATGGTATCCACAATGCAGTCATGATCACAATAGATCCCTACAAATCTTTATTATTAAATTAATCCCTCAAACCCACATGGAAATTTATCCTCAAAAAGCAGATCACCTAAGCTAGCACCACATTCCAATGCAATCTTTTGTACGTGCCTTAGCTGGGTCACAAACCATCTGGCCAGGCTCCTGATCCATCTTTGCCCTTATACTCTCCTCTCACTCCAATGTTTAACACTACACTCCAGCCTGCATAGTCAAAATAGATGTGTTCCCTTGAATAAAGAATGTTAACGGTACCAGCCATGTATACAGTATGTAAGCGCACAATAAAGATGGTAGCATGTTCTATCAGACATGTGTATGTAACACGAAAATGACCTACAAAGTTGGCGACAAAGCCCTAAAATTTGTTGGCGTGCTTGAATATATGGTGACAAAGCCCTAAAATTTCTCAATTTCTGTAGATCCCAAAGCTTGACACCATCAACAGTGGCATTTTAGGGGGATGGTAAAAATATCATAATAATGAAGGCATTCAACATTGTGCACATTGTTTTTATGGGGCATATGCATAATGGCAAGAAGTTACTATTTTCAGAGAAGGATATAGCAGCATTGGGTCCAACATGCCCCTCAAACTTTGAAATATCTACTATTGACAAAAAAGAAGTTCCATTCGGAAATATATATGAAGTGCAGACATGTGTGATCATCTAAAACATATTCCTAACAATTGCAGTACGAACCTGAGTCTTCACATACAAAATTTTCATAAACTTCAGTAGTTCATGTTCCAAGGATGAGAACATTTAGGTGGAAAGACGCATATGTATATCCTGAAGCCTCTGCCAATCTGATAAAAAATTAGCACTGCATACACATGTATGCAAGTGCACACATGGGAACTGCTGAATGTAGCCTATGCGAGTGGACCTGTGAGAAGGCAGGAACATGTTAAAATATCATAGAAGCACCAAGGGCCATCCCTGGCAGCGGCCACAAAATACTTCTGAATCACATGCACAGTAATAGCTTTGACCTGAGATTTTAAAATAAAAGAAATTCAGTTTTAAAACATGATTTGGCCAAAATGAGGAATATTTTACGGAAAAATGATCCCAAAAGGACAGTAACTCTAGAAAGAGAACATTACTGGCAATGGTGCAAATAGGGGCATATGAAAGAAACACTATCCAACAATAGAAGTATGGAAGTGTACTCCATGTCTGGTAAAAGAAGTTGCTATGTTATCCATACCATTCCTACCGTCAAGTGTCAAGATAGAGTAAAAACATATTTCTTGAGATATTAGCTTCTATTCTATATTAAGTGAATGGTAAACTTGGTTGCTCCAGAACTTAAATGACCAAATTTAAATTTTGTTCTTGAAGCTTCACAAGTTTCCCAAATTCTAACCATCAACTCAACTCATTGATGAATACACAGAAGCGTACCATTGAGAAATTACCTTTAGGGTCTCTAATGAAGAAGATGAAGTGCTTGCATAAACTGAAAAACTCTACTCCTCAAAGTGTTGGATATTTCATTCTACAACATTTCGTATTTGACCATCATTGGATTGCATAGCTAGCAGCAGGACCTCAGTGATAACCATTAGCTGAAACAACCTGTAGTGTGAAGATGACCCAGTAGAGCATATAGGATATTATTATCTCAAAGAAAAAATGAAAAATAAATTGGCTGGATCCTCTTTTTTGTTTTAATTTGCGGCCCTATGTCTCATAGAAAGAGTAAAGACAGTCTATTTTCAAGCCACTTTGCCTAATGGAAATACGAACCAGTAAGTTAAACAAGTGAGAATTAACTTCTCCTGTCCTAGATAAGAAGAACAAAATAAAGGCTCTTTTACAACCTATATCCTCCCCATCTGCAAAACAATTAGTGTCAATACATCTATCACTACAATTTATGACACCATTGCCGTGCAAATCTAGGGAGGATGACACCACCGGAGCTGTCACCATGGTTAACTCAATAAAGGGCAAGCAGTGTGCTCCTGCTCTACGTCTCTCGCCGCAAGCGTCCACGTCCACAGCTATGGGCGCTCACATGGTTGCCGGTGTTCAAATCCATCGCTAGGGCTGCACTTTCATGGGCAAACTGATTTAGGCATGATCTTGTTTTAAACTACATCATTTAATAAGAAAAAGAAGCACAATCCATGACAGCACAAATATGCAAAATAGCACAAATATTCCTGCATAATCGACAATAGCACACTCTGTAAACACTATTGTACACAGTAGCAAAAAAATTGTGCACAATAACTCAACATTACGGCACACTCTCCACAAATAGCATTAAATATCTCACATTATCTTGAAAGATAAAGAACACAAAGGAGTTGGGAGGGAGATAGATGCCACACTCGATACCTTTTATAGCTGCCAATGCATGGAGCAGCACGTTGCGCAGGAGATCAGGGGGAGCTGGCTGTAGGGAGGAGAAAATGATATCCAGGCGGTGCTTGAACATAGAACGAGATGGCTGTGGAGGGTCGAGCTCGGGGTGGGGCTTGAAGATGAGGAGGTCGACAGCAGAGTCCGGCGCTTGAACAGTGTGGCCGTTCTCCATGGCCACCCGCCTCCCGTGCTTCCTACCGGCAAACACAGCAGTGCAGCCTCCAACTCCAGCCTGCACACCCGCTTCGTCTGCTGCTATACAGGGGCGGGGCCGCCCGCAATAGAGACGAGGGTGGAGGTGAGACGACGGCTTGCCTGTTTGGCGATGATGACGCGAAGTGAGATGGGCCGATTGTGGCGGCAGTGCGTTTGGGACGGAGGAGGTGAGACGGCAGCTTGCCTGCTTGGGGACGGCGGTGCCAGGTGAGATGGCTCAGCAGCGGGGGCGACGCGTCCTGGATGGCCGCAGCAAGGCGAGGAGGTGAGATGGCGTCTTGCCTCCTTGTGAGATGGCTCGGCCGTGGCGCTGCAGTTTGAGGAATGGCTCCTCACGACGGATCAGGATCTAGACCGACGAAATGGCGTGCACAGGATGGTGGGCGCGCGACGGCAATTTTTCCAAGGAGAAAGATGCGATCGGGATGAAGGGGTTCCGAGAGATGGGGGCATGGGTGAGTTCGTGGGTCGCGGTTGTTTTCTCTTTCGGTTTCTGTTTCTCAGCTTTGGTGGATCGTGCTCGTGCGGGACGCCTCCAAGCAAAAAAAGAAAAAAGAAAATCGTGCGGGATGTGCGAGATAGCTATCGATAGAAAGAGGGTTAAAGCGAGGTTGAACCATCACGACGTTCGATTCTTCTTTAATAGTAGAGATTTACTGTGGCGGATGGTTGGAGGTTGTGGGTGATCTGCTCCGTGCATGCCAGCGTGCTGTCCTTGTCTATGCCTCCTACGCGCTTGTCAGGTCGCCATCACACTCATGCTTAGTACATCGCTGTACTGCTAATGGAAAATCTAGGCTTCGTGTTAAATTAATACGGAGTAGTTCTTACATGGCAGATCTCTAATTTTAGTCAGTAGCGGTCAGACGCGGCTTGCACGAGTACCACGACGAGCATGAACACGCATAGCATTTGTGTGTTCTTGGTTCGCTGCGTGCCTGCGTACGTCCTGCAGTGCTTCCGCCATCCTGAACCTGACATTGTTGCCGCCCCCAGCAGTTTGGATTAGCAGATTGATGTCCACTCCTGTGATGAAGAACGCGTACTGATCCTCCCAAAGCCAAAAATCACATGGTCCGTGGTTCTGCACGTCCCAAACGAAAATGACATGTGCATGTTAAATCAACAAGCTAGTTACTTACTGATTGACTCGGGCACTTGTAGAAATGGATGCCAGGGAGCACAAAGTTGTACTGGTGCGTGCTCTTCTATACCTACACTATCGCAATGGCACACAACAATGGTATCTGCGTTCATACTGCCAGAATCACGAAGGCCCACGCCTGGGGCAACTGTCGGCTCCATACTGACATTTGCAGCATGCACTTGCTTTTGTGTCAGGTTATACTGCCTATAATACATATATATACGCTACAAAACGATGTCTGACACCCATATACTCTAAGTAGCAGCCTACTCTGATCCGAATCACGAAGGCCTGCGCGCCGTCGATGGCATGGGATCAGATGCGGCTGCGTCCAGTGCTGCACTTCCCACTACATACGGATGTATAACGATATGTTTTAGAGTGTAGAATTATTTATTTTACTCTGTATGTAGTTTATGTTCGAACCAAAGTATTTAGGAACAGAAGGAGTAGAACCAAGGTGTTTAGACGGTCTGTGAGGGCTATCAAATTTCTTAGATGTCTGTCCTTTTACCTTTTATTTTCCATGTTGCATATGAATTATGATACTATTTCTAAGAAAAAAATTGTAGTACTATATCTAATTCATATAGTTGTATATGTATTTCACTTTGCAGAATGTGTCACTGATAGATATGGATATTGTTAATTCATGTCGAGTTATCTTTTTACATCATATTTCGTATTCCCGTGACAATGCACAGGCATTCAACTAGTTATATATATGGATGTTTCATTAGATGGTCATTGTGGCATTTGGCACTTGCACCACCCTGATGCTGACGCCGACAATGACGGTACAAGCGCGTCGGTCCAAACAAAGGCCTTTTTTTTTCCTTACGAAGATATATCTCCAAACTTCGATTTGCCCGTTGGTCATTGGATTGCGAATGATGGGTTATGTTCAGTGTGCATCAGTTTTAACAAATCCAGTGAAAATATGCCAGTGAATCCGGTAAAAAAATGATGCTATCCCATGTAGCTTCACCACCATCTTGCCATCATCTAAAACTCTAAGCTCCCTCGATGGGAGCTCTCATGGTGAATCGTGGGTGTGGAGAGTGTATAGGGCCCTGTTTACAGTGGGTTATAGTTTTGTGTGGGCAGCTGGGTTTCTTGTGCGTCCATTTTGCTTTTCGTACGTCTCCTTCATGTAGCGTGGAAGATTGTTGATGGCGGGGGTTAATCAGATTAGCTAGGCGCTGCATGCCTTCGTGGGCCGCTGAGGGTGCTCTGTTGTGCCTCCAGGAGAGGTCGGCTGTAGCGGCATGTCGGGATGACGGGTTGAATTGACAATGTTATAAATTAAATTGCTAAGAGTGCTATGAAGATATTTTAAGCTTATGGGCTTTATTTCAAATTAGTAAATGTTTTTAAATCTATGAATACTCTCTAAATTCCCACGCATTTAAAAAAAACATGGTTCTTTAATTTCCAACATTTTTTAAAATCCAAGTTTTTTTTAAATATGCGAACATCTTTTTATTTGACAAAAAATAGCCGGCTTTTATAAGATAACAGTGGAGTGAGAGCAAACACAATATTACTAAGCATGCGAGTGGAGTAGAGAGCTGAGCTGGGCTAGCGTGAGATTTGTGGGCCAACCCATGTGAACTTTATATCAGCAATTCTACCGTTTCACTTGGAATATGAGTTCAGCTCCCAAGGGGCTAACACAATGGCCACCGTCTTACATCATGGTCAAAATATGTAAAGATACCACAACCATTCATCGAACAACTCCATTTTTCTCTCAACACAAATATTGTCTTTATGGGCACTCTAGCACGATATGTGAATGCAAAAAAACACCATCGTAATCTACTATCACTATAAAAACACGAGAGGGCGGAGAACCGGATCATCTCCACCGTTCAGACCATCAAATCCTACGCTCCATGTTGCTTCGATGTTTAACACCAACCATGTTTAGCCACGCTTAATTAATTACCCCGCTGCCATCAGCCACGTCACAGAAAAGCAACAACCGCGGCCCACGCGCACACGTTCGCACGTCTCTCACCCAACCTTCTCGCTCCTGATCCAACTCCCTCCCGAGAAAATTCATCCCCTCCGGCCTTGACTCGGTCTCCTCTCCTATGCCTCTCGCCTTCTCCACAGCCGCCCGCCCACAGGTTGTCCGCCGCCGCTTCGACGGCTAGCATCCCCGCGTCCCTCCTTCGTTCCCGTACCCGATTGGACTGCACGAGTGCCCCCACCGCACCATCAGGGGGCACCACGGGAGTACAGCCACCGCACCGCCAGGGTACCACCGCGTGTGCCGGCGATGCGTGAGCCGCCGCTTGTGCGGCACCGATTGCCGCTTCCAACGATGCAGGAGCCACTCAATCCGGCGAGGATGCCGGGCGCTGTCACCACTGATTCTTAGGGCATGCGTGCCGCATCCGAAACTCCCCTAATGTGCTCCTCCACTCCGCTTATAACATGTCGTTCATCCATGGCTCTCTGTTGCTATGCGCCGCTGAGCTCTGGAGCCGCTGCCGTCGAAGCCCATCGCCAGCCAAACTCGGCTCCAGTGACATCCCCGCTAGAGGTCCTCCTCCACCTCTTCTTCTATTAGAGTAAGAGTTCTTCCATCTCAGGTTTGTTTTGTTTATCGTATTTCCTCAGTGATGTGCTGCTTCGACTTTTGTTCCAGTACTCCTCAAATTGATTTAACCAACAGTATATCCTGAATCACCGTTTTAGATTCTGAAGATTATTGCCATCTACCCGTGGTTTTGAACTTCATTTGTAATTTTTCAGTGACGCACATTTTTACTGTCAAGTCTATAGTCATCAAGCAGTCCTTAATTTTAAGATGATATCAACATTTATATTTCTTTTCCCGCAAAAAAAAACATGTATATTCTTAATTACAGGGTGTTGTCAAGATTTTCATCGCACCCACTGCTTTCCCTCCGAGGTAGTTGCCGCCTGCAGCCATGCACAAGTGTCATCACCTGCATCTCCTCTGTGTGTTCCCGTCTTCTCCATGCCGCACGAGGATGCAGTCATCACATCTGTGAGTAGGTAATTCATCAATTGATAGCTTTTCTCCCTGCTGTGACTTAGATCTTTCTACCTTGCTTCAAATTTAATTTGATTGTGACTCTTTGATTGATGTCAAATAAAGATCAACTTTATCTCTGAGCGATTCATGGAAGTGCAAGCTTAAATATATTCTGAATATTCTGATTATTACTGGCAAGTTATATTCTAACACACTGTCTTTTGTTTAACAACTTGGAAGTGTTTCTTGTAGTGATGTTAACCCCATAAAAAGGACTCGCAGGTGGACATCTGCTATAAATAATCAGGTACTTCTTTCTCATTATCAAAGTGAAATGCTCAGTGAAACTATCCAATGGATGGACTGGTTATTTAACACTGAATCATCAGAACTTTATTCTCTTCTTTTCTCCTCTTCCATCCACTAAAACATCAGCATTGCATGCTTCTTACTTCTCTGAGTGCTTAAACATAAATAAGAAAACCGAATTCTCTATGGGCATGAATAATCTTTCGATTCAAACACAAAAATCAAAATGCGGTTCCAGTTCCGGGAGGTATGGCGTGGTTTCTTTGCTGGCATGTGCATGTGTTGTTTGTCTGTTGCCGGGTGGATTGCACAGTGGTGGTGCCGGGAGCCAGGGGTCATCAGAGAAGAGAGATGCTGACGTCACTCAAAACGAGCCTTGCTTGGCACGTGCTTGGCATTGACTGAATCATACAGTGGCGAGCTTGTATCCCGGCCAACCTCTTCATCTTGATTTTTTAGAAGCTAACTCACTTCAAAAGGAGGCCTGGATTACCTTATATTCAGCATTGATCACACAGACTAGATTTTTTTAAGATGGAAAAGTCTGACAATTGAAAACCTATCCGAGAATCATGCTTGTTTGTGTGCTGCAATTTGCACCTAGAGAGGTCTCCTGCCATATACGCTCGCCAAGATCTTTGTCGTAGTCATTAGGACGCGGGATGGCATTGTCAGGATACACGCTCGCCAAGGTCTCCTGCCATATAGGCCCGTGAGAGACCCAGGGCGTGTTACTCTGCAGCATCATGACCACAATGGTGCCTTGGTTTTGAAAATACAATTTGAATGGCATCACAACATTTAGTAGACATTTTTTTCAACAGTTGCTTTATTTTTTATACCATGTGAATCTCCCTTGGTTAACGCTTGAGACGCGTGTTACACATGATTAATTTTTCACGACTTATTGTTGTTGCTGTTGCCCGCGAGGTACTTGAAAAAATTCTCGGCATGTGGCGCTCTTCAATGACGTGTTCTCTTTTAAAGAGCAAGCAGACAAAGCATGAGAGCGCTATGATACTACAAATTCTTGACTTCTTCTATACCCGTGTATTTGTTTTATCTTTTATTTTTGACTTATTTTATTCTCTTGAGTACTACATAAGAGGTGTTTTTGCAGAGCTTAAGAACGATTTATGGGCTGGAGCACACTAATACTGTATTGAAAAGGGATAGACAGCCAACCAGGTATGCAGTTATACGCCTTTTGTTCCATCTGGTTATCAAAGTAATTGATGCCATTTATTACCGTAATCCTATCACATGATATATTCTTAACAAAGGATTTGATGCCATTTTTTACCTTAATCCTGTAATAAGACAGTCTTATTTTCTGGTCATGGAATGAGAGCTTGCAGCTTATACATGATGTCTTGCAACTTGCAAGCCTTGCAATTTTTATGGACATGTTTTATAAGTGGTTGGAATTTTTACCGACATATTCTAAAGATATTCGGGTTGCGCTCTTGCTGCCTCTTGATTTTATATGTTTAGAGTAATGCCCACCCATCATGTTAAAGGAATTTCTCTGGTGCTAAATCAATCCCAAATAAATGTTACCAATGTGTAAAAAAAAATCTGATTATCTTCTTTTAAGTTTCTTTTGAATATGATTGTTATCCCCATTTCTAGACTGTTGACACTCTGCCCTATTACATGTACAGTGGTAGACTTCCCTTTTTGATTGACTCTGGATCTAAAGAAGTATAAGCATGTAGAGGAACTGGTGGTCCACCTTGCTACTACAAATGGACAGCCTGATTTTATCCATGTGTTGGACTAAATGATATTTGATGATTTGAGCCTTGCATCGGTAGGGTTTCCACAACACTAGGTATGATCTAAACAATGGCTGAAAATATTTATTGGAGCATTTGTTTCAAACAAATTTGTTGAAAGACATTTCAAATATTTTAGTGCTTGTGATATATTTTAGATAGTACCGCTTTAATGTGGCGTGGTACAGTTTGCCTTCTATCATGAACTTCGAACACTTCTAAAAAATATGCAAGATAATTTCCCTTTCAGCTGGCAATTGGGTTAAATTCATGTACACATCAGCACTCGGTATCTCTGTGTTCTTGACATACAAAAACTATATGTGTGGGAACTCTTGAAGTAAAATACGATATTGTCAACTCGATTGTTATTTTAGTCAACAAAATATTTAAAATTTTAATGAAAATGTGCAACATCCAATAATATAGTAGGTATTAATTAACATTTATAGTGATTATCAACATTTATATTTGTCAAGTTTCGTTGCACGTGCACATTTACTATCAGTTTAAGTTTTGAACTGCAGGGGCCTAAGACTTCAGCATGCTCTGTACATAAGCGGGGAGTTGAGGGGCAGAACTGAAGGTAGATCCGGGAGCAGTTATCCACTCATTGCTTTCACTAGAACAACATATTACGCTGTGAAAGCAAGATCATGCTGTACAGGCGTGTAGCTGTGAGAAATACAGTGGATGGCTCCGTCAGAGTTCTCTAGCCCTCCTCTGCAATTATGGGGTGGGGTGCATACTCCGCAGATGATGATGGTTCAGCAGAGGCAGGCTTGCTCTGTATTACATAACTGTGTTTCGTCAGTCAAATGTCATTACGATGAAGGAGGCAGAGGCTTCAGAATCATCTGCGGAGTATGCAATAGGAAGCCGCTGTGCAATAAAAGGGCCTGTATAGACGAACGTAGTGGCACAGATTATAAGCGTACATCAGAGCCGGCCTACCAATGTTGGATGGCATCGGTTTTATTACTCCACAGATGTGGGTCATCGGCCGTGACAAAAGATGGGATAACAAATGTATGGATACAAGATGGCAGCGTACACTTTGCAATTTTGTGATTTGTGATGCGGAAGATTTTTGCATTGTGGAGGTCCAATGATTCTGGCTATATGCACTGGAGTTTAATCCATGTATGTGAACTAATTAGATATCTATCTATGTGAATTTAGAGATACATATGTGTTTGAGATGATTTCAGAGTGCCATTACCGGCCCTGTAGGTCCATCGTAATTCGATTGTTCTGATTTTTTTTTCATTTTTTTACTTAATGAAGATGTATTTTCACTATGAAGTGTAATAATTAATAACTATTGGGTGTGTTCCGCAACACAATACACAATGAATTGGATTCTCCTTGGCATGAGGCGACATGCCTTTGAATTACCAAGTTTTATTTGGTTGTTTGTTTCATGTGTTAATTCTGTAATTGTACCAATGTCCATTCATACGAAAATGCAGGGTACTACAATGATGAATATATGATTTTGGTAGTTCCATAAAATAAATAAAATATAGGACATTGAAATGTAGGGGTTGAGGTTTACAAGTCTACTGGAGTTAAAAGATATTTAGGTGAGGATCTTTATAGGTGAGTCCCTATACATAGATTGATGGGAGATATTTTAGGGGACATGTTAAGTTTCTCTAACTCCGTTTCATGATTCCTCGGAAATCCTCCCATGGAAATCCTCCCAACCATAACCATTTACGGTAAACAACATATTTTGTTACTATTAGTTATCTTTTTATCAAATTTTCTTTACTGAAAGCAACTTCATCATAAAATCGAGTTCTACTTCGAGAACTCCCATGATGGCCACACATCAAGAGCCCGTAAGGAGGTAGAGTTCGTGAAGTACATGTTCGACCGCGACAACCCCCAAGCATGTGTCCCCGTACCTGATGATGGGAAGAGGATAAGTAGAACACATATTAGTTGTTAGAGGGTGCAAGGATTTTGTTTCTCCCGTTGCAACACACGAGCATATTTACTCGATTATAGAATTCAGAAAGCATCTTTTATATTTAAGAGACGTGCGTTGCACATGCACGCTTACTAGTATAATTAAAATTCATGTGCATATAGGTAAAATCAAAACAAAATAATCAACCACAGCAACTTGCTAGAGAGAAATATTCCATGAGTGAAAGTGGCGCGGCAAAGCGCGCGTTAGCCTCTAGTGCATATCTGAAATTGGAAGAGCTTGGAGCTCAACAAGCTGGAGATGTGTGCTCATGTTTCACAAGATGACAAGTCTCGTATTGGCACAATCTTCACATCAAGCTTGTCATAGGGCTAGTAAAAGGATCGCTGAGGCATTCATAAAAAAAATGAGACCAACCCAAGAGTTAACCCTCGTTTGCTTTTCTTTATAGAAGAAACTCCGTGAGCACCGCGCGTCCATGCCGGGACTTAAACTTGGGTGGGCTGGCAGCAGCCTCAACTGCCCAGCCAACAGGTCGACGCTTCATGCTCACTTGAGGCATTCATAAGTTGCATGAATTGCGGAGTACAAATCATATACTAGCAATTTGGTGCACGAGCGATGCTATGCACACGATGGTGTCCGAACGATTTGTGAGCGATCATATATATCAGTCCGTCCATGCACGCACATGAATGAAGTGCATTCGACGGCTGGATTCGGCGTTGTTCCACTGTCGTGCATGGCGTGTCGTCCGCAACACTGGGCACTTTCGTTTGGTGCACAGTCTAGTGTTCTGTGCCACCTAGACTCGACCGCAACACTGCGCACAAATCTTTAATCTGTAAGCACCAATAGACGATGGATACATGCACAATATATCTCGTGCATGATAGAAAATCATTTCTGTTTCTTCAAGCAATCCCAAAGTCGTGTCCACAGTGGCAGGTGCAGCTCAAGGAGACCACGGCTTAGCAACCAGATGCAGCGTGGCCTTGAGCCGGACGGACAACCCATACAGCTCGCTCATGTCCAGCTTCGCGCCGGCCGCCGCCGCCGGCAGCTCCCAGTCGAAATGGTACAGCAGGCTGGCGAGTGCCAGGTCGATCGACGGCACGGCGAAGCCGACGCCGGGGCAGCCCCTCCTTCCGGCGCCGAAGGGCACGAACCTGAAGTCCTGCCCCAGGACGTACTCCGCCGGGCCATCCGCGAACCTCGCCGGGACGAACTCCTCGGCGCGCTCCCACGTCGCCGGGTCGCGGCCGATGGCCCACGCGTTCAACACCACGCGGGTCCGCGCCGGGACGCGGTAGCCCAGCAGCTCCGTGTCCTCCAGCGTCTCCCGGGGTAGGAGGAGCGGCAGGGGCGCGTGCAGCCGGAGCGTCTCCCTGATCACGGCCCTCAGGTAGCCCATCATCTCGAGGTGGTCCTCCGTGACGCGGCCGGCGCCATTGACGGCCGCGCGGATCTCGTCCTGGAGCTTGTGCATCTCGGATGGGTTGTTGATGAGCTCCGCCACGGCCCATGTCAGAGTCGTGTAGGTCGTGTCGGTGGCCGCGGCGAACATGTCCTGTTTTATCAACCGTGTAGAAAGGCATAGCATAGGGTTACATTTCATTTCCTTCATTGATGGACGTACCAGGACTTCGTGTCAGAGTCGTGTAGGACGATCACCGGGACTTCGTGGACGTACCAGGATGATGGCCTTGATGCCGACCGTGTCGAACCGGACTCCACCGGAGTCTTCTCCGTCCTCGCTGACGTCCAGTAGCACGTCCACGAAGTCCCGGTGATCGTCCTCCCCGTCGCCAACGAGCCACCGTCCTTCGCTGAGACGCCGCCGGCGGTGGTCCGAGATGACCCGCTCGAGCAGCCCGTCCATCACCTTGCGCGCCCGTGCCACCTTGGCGTCCAGCCCCATGAGCGTATCCACCCACGCCAGCCACGGGACGAACTCCCCCACCGTGGCCGTCCCCAGCAGCTCCTCGAACTCGGCGAACACCTCCGTCAGGTCGTCGTCGATCCCGTACCCGCCATCATCCCCGAACGCGGCCCGCGAGATCACGGCGCTGGTGTAGGATATAAGCTCGTCGGTCAGGTTCACGACGCCATCCTCGGGCCGCGAGCAGCTGGCGGCAGCGTGCCGGACGCGGTCGACCAGGGCGCCGGCCTCCTGCTCCCGGACGCGGCGGAAGGAGGCCACGCGGCGGGCGCTGAGGAGGTGGAGCACGCACACGCGGCGGGCCTGCCGCCAGTACTCGCCGTAGGGGGCGAAGGCCATGTCGCGGCCGTACAGGAGGCGCTCCGCCATGCGCACCGCGGGGCGGCTCGCGAAGGCCAGGTCATGGGTCTTCATGACCTCCAGCGCCGCGTCCGCCGAGGAGGCCACGACGGTAGGCACGCCGCCGAGGCGCAGGAGCATGACGGGGCCGTGCGCCTCGGCCAGAGACCGGAGCTTCCGGTGCGGCAGGGAACCGAGAAGAGGGAGGTGGCCCAGGACGGGAAGGCCCCACGGCGACGGAGGCAGACGTGGGCCGCCATTGCTTCCGGAAGGCTGGGGTTTCTTGACGAAGAAGAGGACGAAGGACACGATTGGCAGAAGCAGGGTGAGGAAGAGCAGGGGTGAATGCAACAATGCAAAAAGCGACGAGGCGTCCATGTCTATACCGCAATGCGACGAACGGTCCCAATGCGACGCAAATACAGTGCACCCTGCTCATGTTTATATACTGTTATTAGTTCATGTGCGTATCCTTCTTTCTTTCTTGTGTCACGTCTTGCATCTTTTCAACTTACGTGATGTGCATGTGTTCTAATTGGATGTGCGACAACAATAAGGTTCACTCTTCGGTGGCCGTCCATTTGTGCTTGTCCACTGAGTCCACTCTAACCTTATCGCTTCAAACGCTCCATCCCTTTCATAATCTCTATCCAAAACTAGAAGAACGCCCGTGCGTTGCTATGGCTACAATGTATACAAATAAATCAACCAAATGATTAAGGCCGTCTCCACTCTTCAAGGTCGAAACCCATTTCTTCCTCATACATTCAGGCATGTTCGAATATCAAACAAGCGCCCAACATGCTCCGATATGTGGGGGAGAAATATGGTTGTCCGGTCTACCCACCATATTATCTTCAACATGCAGTCCCAATCCAAAAAACACACCCTAGGACGCACTCTTCTCTTTTCAACATATTTTATACAGTAAGAATAACTATATCACAGCAAAGAGAAGAAAATATTTTGTAATTATTACCTCATCAGATCAACATATAATCAGACTTCACAACTCCAGGTCATATGAAATTGAGACAACCCACTATGCGATGTTGGCATTATTCAACCAGAAGACACCACTCCAATCGTAAGTGTTGACAACTCAATCAAGGGCAAGCCACATGCTTGTGCTCGGCATTATTCAACCAGAAGACACCACTCCAATCGGAAGTGTTGACAACTCAATCAAGGGCAAGCCACATGCTTGTGCTCGGCATTTTCTGCCCCAATCTGACTAATGTTCACCACCATCGACACTCACACGACCACATATTTGAGTTCAATGAGTCATCACTTAAATAGTTGATCTTGTAACGGAAAATGCAGCGAAAAGCGTGATTGATCATATACGGTTCAAAATTTAGAGTATTCTATATTGAACAAGATACTTCCGTTGACAAGGTATATTATTGTTGCTTTGCACATCTATTCCACTAAAGACCCAATAGCACAATTATATTTATATCAAGATGAAAGAAAATATTGCTTTTATTACATGTCTATTTGGCAGCTCACTCCATGCAACAGATTCTAGGGGTCTGCTGGTTGTCAAACTATGGTATGCACAGGTTTTGAGCTGCAAGTGGAGCTAGGGATGAAACAATACTCCAGAATATTAAAACGTGATGTGGATGACTTCTGCTTGTAGGATCCATACAGAAGGATTAAGCTAGGTGCTCACAAACCTTGTTTAGGTTGCAATGATGCCTCCTTAATAGTACAAAAAAAACACCAAGGTGTCTGCCCAAAAGTTTTTGCTGCACCCAAAATAATCCATAGTTAAACAACACAACTCAAACTAAGAAACAACAAAAGTATAAATGAAGATGGTAGATTTGTTATTACAACAAACAAATTGAGGGAGATAAGAGCCTTTTGATCAGGAAAGGTAGATGAGCCAGGTGGTAACGAAAAGTAAACATCCAGGAAAGGGAAATAACATGGGAAAGTAACCAATCTATTGTGCCACCCCCCACATCGGCAGTGTGGACAAGGACAATGAGAACCCAAACATCCTCACCAACCTCTCTTGAATTCATGGCTCCGGTAGCAGCTGCTACAACTGCAACATAAATTAGTGTATTCAACCACGTGTCGTTCGCTGCACGGCGACGCGAGCAAAGACAAGGTCGTCCTTAATGGCTTATGTTGATGTGAAGTAGGCGAAATGGACCGTCGGGGACGCATCTAGCAGGGCCAGTAAGAAACAAGGCACGCATTAGTTGACCCAGCTTAAAGAGCAGGCCCTATGATGTACACATGTTTTGCTTGTCAAGCACAATCTTCAGACTGTGTCCAAACTATCTTATTGCTTTGGCTATACGTACTCAAGTTATTTGTTGGCTATATGCACTCAAGGCACAATCTCCCTAACTTTAGGTCAAATGGTCCTGGTTAATTTTCTATCTGCTTACTCGACAACAGAACTCGGGGGATTTGCCAATCAACCGCTGACAGGGGTTTTCCCGTTCCTTGCTGCGAACACAAATATTGGCTATACCTCAATACTCCTGAGAGTTTAAAAAACCTGCATTGGGACTCACAGGCTTGTCATTAAACGACCGGCAAATATTAGTTTGGGCATGAGTTTCAGGTTATAATGCAAAAACATGACCACACAGTCACTCCTGCACCCGCTGTGTGCTGAATTCACACTACATTTCGGTCTTCCAGAAATATTGAAATGTAAGTAGATTTTTTTACTTAAAGCAGCTGTACAGCCTTCAGTTTCCAGTACTAATAAGATTACTAAAGCATTACAACATTACAGGGAAAAGGGTGATAAATAAAGAATATATACAATAGAAGACAAGTATTACCCAATGTAGACAAGTATTACATGCATTCAATTACTTCACATTAGTAGCCCAATGCCAGTAGTAAAGTAACATAGTATTAAGCTTAGCCAGAGCTAAGAACTCAAGTGTTTCAGAGTAATATACCTCCCCGAGCACATAATGTCTTTCAAATGGTTGATTAGTCCAAGATGGTAATGTAGTTACATATTTCCAATCATTCAATTGCTTGACCTGTGATAGGAACCAAAAAAGTATATTAAAGTATAATGATTAGCTAGCGTTACAGACTAAAAAAACTACTGGATTCTCCCCCTATTATCTGTCAAATAGTTACCTACTCAAATCAGAGATGGTTTAGAACTTGCAGATTTCCCATTACGGAATCTTGCTTGGCGCTTCAACTGTAGTAACAGCCTACATTTTTTTACTTCTAGTAAAGATTAAACTTGTACCATTTGATAAATCTCGCAGCCATGTCAACATACAGCAATGGCACCAACAATACAAAAGTCGAAAATTGTATCCCTAATATACACCAGGAACTTGATTAAAAAGTATGCGATTCACGGTGTTGCCATCGTCGAGGGTGAAGAACATGTCCATGTTCAGATATGCCTTGCTACTCACCATCCTTACGGGCCTAACTTGTAGACCACCCAACCATCATGTAAGAAGCCATATCTATAATCTTTCATTTTTGTTTACATCAGCTGAACAATATTCTCAAACAAAACTACTGGTAACTGGCACATTGTGCTTCTTTACATTGTAGCCTAGCCTTGGTTAAGTTCACCTTAATGGTGCAGGCAAAATACGATTTATGTGAAACAAGGTATCAAAATACTCCGGATATGTCATTTCAATTTGGAATAAATTCCGTGGCAGCTGAGTAATAAGCATACAGATTGTTCGTGAACTCGTCGCCAAAAATGTTAGTGCAAGCAGGGTGTCGACGTCATGTCCCCGTCAGACAAGTCCCCTACTTGGTATACTAAAATGTGTATACATCAAACAAATTAGAGCAAGCACACATTCTTCCTAGGCAATCAAATGGACTACATAGCTAACCAAATTAACGCTCCACGAATCATGGGAAAGACCAGTGGGTTTCTAGCCACTAATCCTTCTTATGTTATTGTTTTTCTTTGTTTTGATCAATCAGCGGTCCGGCAGGTGGTAAACATATTCTGAATATTTCATTCGTTAATCAGAAGTTGAGAACTAACCGTTGGAACATATATGTGGGATCGACATCATGAATATATGCCCATTCTTGGAGTAGGTCGCGGCACATAAAGCAATAAATGGCAGATAATATCTTTATTGATATATCAAACCATGTGTACATGATTGTGCGAGGAGCTTTGACTAGGTGAATGAATTGCTGCATAGTGTATACCTTCTTCACATGATGATTGTCAGTGTATGTCCTTCCCATCAGGAGCTCCTTCCCGTCAATTATCTGCACACAACGCTCTGATGTAGGTTACAGATCAGAACAACAGCCATGCTAAACGAGACATCATGTCATTTCTAGCCACACATTATCTTGGGTTATTAGGCCGGAACTGTCCAGCAAACTGGACCTCGTAGTTCCTAGTTCACAAGCACACAGAACTTAAGATACTGCGCTTGCATGTGCAAAAGTACCCCGACGAGTATTGCATTACCTTTCATTACATTGCGGGCATTCAAAAGCCATCACAACGACCTGCAAATTTACAAACGCATATCTACCACCGTTTTAAAATCAAAACAATAAGCTTTCGCAACGAGAACAGAGTGCGATGAACCTTATCTCCTGGAAGTTGGGAATCGTAGTCAGCAGCAACCTCATGGTGCCCTGACCAAAAGAAAGTACGCATCAGAATTCACAATGAGTCAAGCCGAAACCAAAAGGAATGGGGTTAGGAGCTGTGCCACAGATCAAGGCACTTATACTCTCGCCGCAGCGCATGCAGAGAGACTCAGAGACTCGATTCCGTGAAGCGTCTCATCGCTGCTTAGGCATCCGCAGAGGAGTGGAGGTCCGTCACAACGCGCCCTTCTCTGACCCTTGCTGCAAGCTCGCCATGTTACCAAAATCCTAGAAGGCACTACAAGACAAAAAAATAGATTTGTAATTAAAATAAATTTAGTTGTGAGATGTGAATATATTAAAAATCGAAAGCTTGGAAGAATAGAGATGGTCACATGGAACATACCGAATACCAATAGCGCACTAAAGACAATCACAAGGCAAATGCCCTTTCCGAGACGTCACTGCAGTAAATGTTCGAATAATATCCTTATCATCAACTGACTTGACTACCTCCTGCTCACTGTAACTTGTAATACATGACTTGAACCATTCATTATTGATCTTGCTACGCAGTTTGCTCCCTGTTAAAAATAAGATCACAAGTTGCTCTTTGTTAGTGCTCGGCAGAAAAACAAAAGTGTTCATAAAACTTTAGAAAAAGACAAATAAAAAATACAGTCATGCAAACTTAAATAAAATGAGATGTTTGGCTTGACAGAACAAGGATTACAGGATCAGGAAAATCAGCTTTATCGACAAACTTAAATAAAGTAGATACTTGGTTGCAACTAAAACAGAATCAAGTGTTGTAGAGCCCTCCAGTACAGTTTTCGGTTGGAAAGACAACTCAACCAAGGGATTAGCTAACACAGGTGCGAAATTCACAAGATAGCATTAGCTCTGAAAGAAAAATATCTATACAAACGTACATATATTACAAAGATATCATTAGTTCATTAGTTCTGAAGATCATACACAGTGACAATACAATGGATATCAGAAAGGAAAACACTTACAGAGCCAGTCTGAATAGTGAATAGTATATGCAGTAGTGCAGATGGCACCAAAGTATGAAGCAAGTCTGGGATAATTTGGAGGAGATCTCAAAGAAATATGGCATGAAGAAAAATAATAAACAACAGTCAGCTTCATGCAAGAAACTTGCATCTGGAGTAACATCAATAGTAGTTACTAAAGGCTGACCAACTATTCTTGCCCGCTCCACAGATCTGTAGCACTATTAAACTCTTGTTGCACTTGAAACCTCTATTCCTTTAGTTTTACTCGATTTTCAAAGCAAGCCGGTTGAATGTGTAGCTCTGAGGTTCCAACTCTACATGGACCAAGTAAACAAGAGTAAGCTAGCTATGACTATAAAAGTTACTTGTAAATTTGACTGTCTATCATGTCTGAATTACATATATTTTCACCAGCTTGGCAAATAAGTAAATACATATGCGGCAATGTTACTTTCTCAATACTTGAACCAAGAAGATACAGTGTGATATCAGAGAAATAACATTAACCTTCCACTTCGCAACAGGATTTAATTGAAATCGTAAACCCAAGAGCACCACCAAAGCAAACAACTACCAGAAACGGCCCGACCTGTATGACCTCTAGTCCTGCAGCTGCACGTCGTGACCGCCGCTAGTGATGGGGCACGGTCGTCGTCATCATCTCCACCTGAGGCGTCTCCTTCCTCCTCCGTGCAGGTTCTCGCCTATAAGTCTCCCCCTGCCTGCCCCCCTCCCCCCTCCGCAGCCGTCGCACGACGACCACGTGATCGTTGTCAGCTTCATGGACGGCAGAGGCAGGGACCCGCCACCCGTTTCAGAATCACGGCGATTCCCAGGGAGTGCTTGGCTTGCTTGTTGTCCATTCGTACGGCTCTGCGTCGCAACCACTATCATCAATGGAGCCACGACAGTCGTCCTCTCCGTCTCAGGCTCAGATGTACATGAGCTAGATAAATCCTTATTACTCTCCACAAGCAACATAGTCAATGACACATATAGGAGCAAGCTATATCACACATTATTCTCAAGAGCTAGTTAAGTTACCAACAATCATTTATTATTAACCTCAAGCACTATAATTCAAAGAACATAAAAATGAGGAAAATCTGAACAAACATAACCATTTGGTTTTTGGACACTGCTAAGATAAATATTCAGATATCTTGATGTTTAAAAAAGCCTATCAATGCTTTTGGAATAGTTATGGTCTGGTCAGAATGGGCCATTTGTTTTGAGATTTGAGTAATACACAGTATATTCTCATATGGCAACGTGTACATGAACACCAACCTGCTGAGATCAATTTTTTTTGCGAACGTACTTGCTGAAAAATATGGAGTCTGCAAGACTACAATCAAGACATTGTGTCTCTCACTTAGGCTTTACATATTACCGAAGAATATATAATCTGCAATCAAAATATTGTATCTCGGTCTTTTGTCAGCAACATCTAAGATTTCGTAAGCTATGACAGTAAAAGACAAACAAGTGCAATAATTGGAACATGGAAGAAGCTTACGTGGACATGATGCCATCGGGTTGTATGCCAAGATCGTGGTTGTAGAGCTCCCTCTATCTCCCTTGCCAAGCTCTCCCTCCGACCAGCAGTAGAACAGCCGCTCCTGCTGCTTTTGAACTCTCCTTCCACGCTGCCGCAGATCAGTTGGCGGCGTAGGCCAACTCTCCCTTGTATCATCACGTTGAACAAAATATGCATCTATGTTTACTTTCCTTGTATCATCACAACGTATGGTATAAATTTGATTGTGTCCCTGCCATAAATCTGAATCCTACGCAATATGAAAAAAGAAAGACAGATTTGTTAATACAACATAACACGGATTTGTTAATACAACATAGTGATAGAACAGGATGGGTATGTGGTATCTTGTTTGCTCTCGAAGAGTGTGATGCCCTTCCTCCTAATTTTATTTAAGCACTGGATCTAAAGAGGCATCAACATTATGATATGAACTATGATAGTGGCAGTATAATATGAACTAATCTAACAGAGAGTTTGATGTCCGTTCTTCTAATCCGCACTGCACTGCTCCCTCCCTGTGCTAATCTAACTATAGAAAAATCACCACAAAATGCGAGATTGGGCACCCACCTTCTGTCGGGCTGCTGCTGTTCCGCCGACATGGAGGCTCTGCGGTGAGTCCCCCGGCCAGATCTGGCCACATCGAACACCGGAGTGGCAAGGCCTGGCCCTCTCTCCGTCAGATCGGGTAGGGGATGGGAGATCGTGGCCTTGGACGAAGGGAGGAGATCGGGTAGGGGAGGGGAGTTCCTAGCCTTGGACGAAGGGAGGAGGGAGGCCGAGACCCACCTATGCCAGGCACGTGGTCGCCGCCCCGCTGTACATGGCTGCCCGGGGAGGGGGGTGGCGGTCGGCTAGGGACGGAGGTCGTGGTGGCCGGCTCCTCTTGAACCTCGGCGGCGGTGGCTCCTGTCGGATCTCGGCGGCGGTATAGGGCTCCACTATGGCGGCTGGGCCGTATTCCCCTCACACGTCCCTACTGCCTTCCTGGATCGTCAGCGGCGTGGACGGAGGGACGGAGGGAATCGCTCGTGCGTGCGAGGGTCTAGTTAATTTTGTTAATTTTCGTAGGTTAACCGTTCTATATTTTTTAGGACGATTTTTTGTCGCTGAACCATAGTGTTTCACAACGGGTCTCGTGATAGTATGCCGTTTTTTTTGTCGGTCTCGAGGGAGAAAGGGGGATCGCTGGGTAGCGAGAGGTGGGATGGAGGACGAAAATTAACCGTCTCTGATGGGACGAAAATTGACCGGCGGAGACTACCAACTGCTCTATTAGGAGTAGAGATACAAAGAATGAATCACAAAGAAAAAATCTCTAAAGGCCAAGAATGGAGAGAAAACGGTGAGTTTGCATATAAATGTCGGAAATCATCTCTACCCGCACGAGTAGATCGTAGGGAAAAGAAACACAAATGCCCAAATTAGAGTGTCCTCAATGCCTTGAAGAAGTTGCACCTCGGTCAAGCTGATCCATCAGCCAAATGAATTCGTTGAGCACCTCTTATACATATTAGAGCATCTTCAACAGCCGCCCAACGTGCCACGAGCTAAAAACTATTTTGCCACGCATTCATCGGCTGATTTGGCGCGACGGATAGCGCTAGCTTCAACAGTCATGCTAAAATGCAGCGCGCACAACTCGCCGGCGCATTGCCATATGTTGCATTTTGGATACAAAATAAATTTCAAACATTCAAAATGCAATGAATATGGCATAATATAATTTCACACAAACAAGTTGATGAATAAAAGTTCATGCCCACAAGTTCAAATTCATGCCCACAAGTTCATCCAACCAAGTTCAAAATGTAAACCAAGTTCATGACACAAACGAAAGACACATCGACAATCAAGCCTTGTCCTCGTCTTCGTCCTCATCTTCCTCCGATTCATCCGACTCCTCCGAAGATGATTCTTCCTCCTCCTCTTCATCATTGTCACGCGCCGCATCACGTGAAGGCGGCCGCGGCGGCGGTGGTGGAGGGGTCGCGGCGGTAGGAAGGGATGAGGGGGGTGCCGACGCGTGCGGGGCGAAGGTGGCGCGGTGGAGAGACTGCGGCGCGAGCGCTCGTGTGTGCCGTGCGCAGAAGCGGACGCCCCAAATACACAACGCGTGATGGCGATTCGGGCCGCGCGCGCGATTATTGCGCGCCCGCTGGATCCCTTCTACCGATTGCGCGCGCGCTAAAAAGGGCAAATTTGCGGTGCGGCGCTTGTTTAGCGCGGCTGTTGGAGATGCTCTTAGGCGTGAAAATGCTACACTCACGGACAAGTACGGGCTGATTATGGACCCCATAACGTTAAATCTCTCTCACCCCTGATTCCAGGGGGTGGGCCCCGCCTCCCCCTTAATCTCCAATTAAAAGATGCCACCTAGCAGTAATCTGTAGGATCCGTAAAATTGATCCGTGAGTGTAGCGTTACTCTGTTAGGCATCACATCCACCCGCCATCTTCTATCCAACCCCTCACATAGGATGTGCCTTTGGATGGCCTTCTTAACGCAAGCGAAGAGGTTGGGCACGATATCTTAAAGCCTCCCCTTGCTCAACCACCTGTCCAGAAGAGCGCCAAGGAGACATTCCCTAACCTACACCTAGTAGCGGACTTGTAGACCATGGTGGTTTGCATGATTTCCTCAAAACCAAGGTGCGCCACCTCAATGAATGTCATTCTCGCGTTGTTCTCTTTCGATGGTTGTGGTTGCCCCTCAAAACCCCATCCCACTTACAGAAACCTTCCGAAGCATGGAAAGTTGTCGACACTTGTGGCTGGAAATTGCCATACCCGTCAGTTTAAAATAGCACAAACTGAAGCTTTCCGAAATCTGACATTGGTTGAAACCTGCTAATGCAACCTCCGATTTGTTTCCCCCCTCCTAACTCATGAAACTAAACTAAACCGCTCCAGTTTGGAATGTGTTAGGACTAGTCTTCGAATTTACTTTATGAACATGAATTCGAGCTACATCTGGTTTGAGGGAGAGAGGGGATCAGGAGGAGGAAGACGCACACACGCCACACACGCCGCACATTGGCCTGGTTGTTCCTGCCATTTTCCTATCTACCATCGAATACAGAGGACCCAGATAATTATATATCCATGCGGCCTAAAGCCCACTCAGGCCCAGGAGCCGAGAAGGTAGGTGAGGCTCGCGGATGGGCCGGGTCCTTGAATTTGCTGCCACCTCCTGCGTGTCCTGTTCCCTGTCGCTGACAACCCCCCCCCCCCCTGATTAGAAACGGCTTGTCCCCAAGCCGGCGCGCGCGGGAACTTTTGCTTGATGGCTTCGAAGTCTTCCCAAGTAGCTAGATCAACTGGATCTCCAGACCACTGAAGGAGCACTTGGACTAGCTTCTTGTCATCGCGATGAATCACGCGCTTCTGTAGTATCTTCTCCGGTACTTGCATTGCAGATTCGGGAGAAGGAAGACAAGGAAGAACTTGTTGAGTGGGTTTGAGCACCTTCCTAAGGAGAGACACATGGAATACCGGATGCGCTTTGCTGGTATTTGGAAGGTCCAGGCGGTAGGAAACTTCACCCACTCGTTTCAAGATGGTGTAGGGGTCGAAAAACTTATAAGCCAGCTTATGATTAGCACACGGGGCTGCAGATTTCTGTATGTATGGCTGCAGCTTGAGAAAAACTTGATCACCCACCGAAAAACTTCTCTCAGTTCTGTGTTTATAAGACTGCGCTTTCATCCTTTGCTGAGCCCGAAGAAGTTGTTTTTTTACTGAAGCAAAGATCACTTGTCTTTGTTCCAACCACTGGGACAGATCAGAGGAAGCGATGGTACAGTCTGGAGCAATGCCAAAATGTCTAGGCGAGTGGCCATAGATAATTTCAAAAGGACTCTTTGTAGTGGCTGAATGCCAGTTGGTATTGTAGCAATATTCACAGAGAGAAAGCCACTTAGACCACTTGGAAGGATGAGTACTAACAAAGCAATGAAGGTAGCATTCAGTTTGTTGATTGACCCTTTCAGTTTGCCCGTCAGATTGCGGGTGACGAGCTGAACTCACCCTCAGCTGTGTACCTTGAACATGTTGGAACATTTCCTTCCAAAACTGGCTGGTGAAGATACAATCACGATCAGACACTATTGATAATGGCATCCCATGAAGCTTGTATACTGAGTCCAGGAAGGCTTCAGCGACTATCTGTACTGTGATGGGTGGTGAAGTGGTATGAAAAGGCCGTATTTGGACAACTTGTCGATCACTACTAAGATGTAGTTATAACGTTCTGATTGAGGCAACCCTTCGATGAAATCCATAGTAACCATTTCCCATGGAAGATTAGGCACTGGTAGTGGTTGGAGAAGACCCGGGTACGGTACTCATTCCGGTTTTGCCTGTTGATAGACAAGACAACACTGGATCACATGTTTGATGAATGCTTTCATACCAGTCCAATGGAAAAACTGACGAATATGTTTATATGTAACCGGAAACCCAGAATGCCCCCCGAGAGGCGAGTTGTGGAATGGATCGAAGATTTTGTTCTGCAGCTTGCTGTCGGCACCCACCCAAATGCAGCCATCAGTGCATAGAAGACCATTTTTCGATGAAAACTTGTTGTCTGCTGGTGAACCTTCAGATAATTCTTTGAGGCGTTTAAGGGCAACTACATCATTCTGATAACTCGGCACAATATCCGAAAACCAAGCTGGACAAGCACTGGACATTTCCTGGAGTTCAATTGTAGTGTGTGGTCTGCGAGACAGAGTGTTTGCTACATTGTTGTCAGATCCCTTGAGATACTGTATGGTGTAACGTAGCCCCATAAGCTTTGTCAGTGCCTTTTGCAGCCACGGGGTGTGCAAACGTTGATCTGATAGACTAGTTAAGTTGCACTGATATGTCTGTATAATGAACTCGCTGAATAGCAGATACTGACGGCAGTGTTCAACAGCTAAGAGAATGGCCAGAAACTCCTTTTCATAGACTGAGAGTGCTCGATTTCGTGGACCCAAGGCTTTGGTAACATAAGCGACAGGATGGTCGTCTTACATCAGCACTGCACCAATGCCCACATCACAAGTGTCTGTAGCAAGTACTGGTGCTGTTACCAGAGCTTGTTTGAGGGAACGGAAGGCAGAATCTTCAATGTCAGACCAATGAAACATTGTTTCTTTCTTCAAAAGGTTAGTGAGCGAGCGACAGCTGATTCCATAGTGGCGGATAAATTTTCGGTAGTATCCTGCTAGGCCAAGGAAACCACGGACTTCTTTGACATTAGCTGGTGTAGGCCAGGTGTCAATTGTTGTAATCTTGGTGGGATCAGTGGACACACCGGCAGAACTAATTATGTAACCCAGATATCTGCTACCTCTTGAGCACTGCGTTAGTTTTCCCTTGAAGAGGAAAGGGTGATGCAACAAAGTAGCGCAAGTATTTCCCTCAGTTTTTGAGAACCAAGGTATCAATCCAGTAGGAGACTACACGCAATTCCCTCGTACCTACACAAACAAATAAGAACCTCGCAACCAACGCGATAAAGGGGTTGTCAATCCCTTCACGGTCACTTACGAGAGTGAGATCTGATAGAGAAAATAAGATAAATATTTTTGGTATTTTTATGATATAGATTGAAAGTAAAGATTGCAAAATAAAATAGATTGGAAGCTTATATGATAAAAGATAGACCCAGGGGCATATGTTTCACTACTGGCTTCTCTCAAGATAACATAAGTATTATGACGGGTGAACAAATTACTGTCGAGCAATTGATAAAAAAGTGCATAATTATGAGAATATCTAGGCATGATCATGCATATAGGCATCACGTCCGCGACAAGTAGACCGAAACGATTCTGCATCTACTACTATTACTTCACACATCGACCGCTATCCAGCATGCATCTAGAGTATTAAGTTCATAAGAACAGAGTAACACATTAGGCAAGATGACATGATGTAGAGGGATAAACTCAAGCAATATGATATAAACCCCATCTTTTTATCCTTGATGGCAACAATAAAATACGTGCCTTGCTGCCCCTGCTGTCACTGGGAAAGGACACCACAAGATTCAACCCAAAGCTAAGCACTTCTCCCATTGCAAGAAAGATCAATCTAGTAGGCCAAACCAAACTGATAATTCGAAGAGACTTGCAAAGATAACCAATCATACATAAAAGATTTCAGAGAAGAATCAAATATTGTTCATAGATAAACTTGATCATATACCCACAATTCATCGGATCTCGACAAACACACCGCAAAAAGAGTTACATCAAATAAGTCTCCAAGAAGATCGAGGAGAACATTGTATTGAGATCCAAAGAGAGAGAAGAAGCCATCTACCTAATAACTATGGACCAAAAGGTATATGGTAAACTACTCACACATCATCGGAGAGGCTATGGTGTTGACGTAGAAGCCCTCCGTGATCGATTCCCCCTCCGGCGGAGCTCCGAAAAAGGCCCCAAGATGGGATCTCTTGGGTACAGAAGGTTGCGGCAGTGGAAATAGGGTTTCGTGGTGCTCCTGGATGTTTTGGGGTATATGGATATATAGGAGGAAGAAGTAGGTCGGTGGAGCTGCGAGGGGCCCACAAGGGTGGGGGCGCGCCCAGGGGGGCAGGCGCGCCTCCCTGCCTCGTGGCTCACTCGTTTCTTTCTTGATGTCCACTCCAAGTCCCATGGATCATGTTTGTTCCAAAAATAACTCCCACGAAGGTTTTATTCCGTTTGGATTCCGTTTGATATTCCTTTTGTGTGAAACACTGAAATAGGCAAAAAACAGCAATTTGCACTGGGCCTTGGGTTAGTAGCTTAGTCCCAAAATAATATAAAAGTGTATAAATAAGCTCATTAACATCCAAAATAAATAATATAATAGCATGGAACAACCAAAACTTATAGATACATTGGAGACGTATCAAGCATCCCCAAGCTTAATTCTTGCTCGTCCTCGAGTAGGTAAATGATAAAAACTGAATTTTTGATGTAGAATGCTACCTAGCATAATTCTCAATGTAATTTTATTTATTGTGGCATGAATTTTAAGATTCGAAAGATTCAAGACAAAAGTTTAATATTGACGTAAAAATAATAATACTTCAAGCATACTAACTAAGCAATCATGTCTTCTCAAAATAACATGGCAAAAGAAAGTTCATCCCTACAAAATCATATAGTTTGGTCATGCTCCATTTTCGTCACACAAGAATGCTTTCATCATGCACAACCCCGATGACAAGCCAAGCAATTGTCTCATACTTCAGTAATCTCAAACTTTTTTCAACTTTCACGCAATACATGAGCGTGAGCCATGGATATAGCACTATGGGTGGAATAGAATATGATGATGGAGGTTATGTGGAGAAGACAAAAAAGGGAGAAAGTCTCACATCAACGCGGCTAATCAACGGGCTAGGGAGATACCCATCAATTGATGTCAATGCAAGGAGTAGGGATTAACATGCAACGGATGCACTAGAGCTATAAATGTATGAAAGCACAACAAAAGAAACTAGGTGGGTGTGCATCCAACTTGCTTGCTCACGAAGACCTAGGGCATTTCCATTGTTGGAATATAAAAGCCAAGTTCTACAATGAAAAATTCCCACTAGTATATGAAAGTGACAAAACAAGAGACTCTCTATCATAAAGATCATGGTGCTACTTTGAAGCACAAGTGTGGAAAAGAGGATAGTAGCATTGCCCCTTTTTATTTCCTTTTTATTTATTTTTCATTCTTTGGGCCTTTCTTTTTTTTCCTTTCTCTTTTTTTATTTGGGACAATGCTCTATTAATGATGATCATCACACTTCTATTTATTTACAACTTAATGATTACAACTCGATACTAGAAAAAAATATGACTCTATATGAATGCCCCCGGCGGTGTACCGGGAAGGGCAATGAATCAAGAGTGACATGTATGATAAATTACGCATGGTGGCTTTGCCACAAATACGATGTCAACTACATGATCATGCAAAGCAATATGACACTGATGAAGCGTGTCATGAATAAAATGGTGGAAAGTTGCATGGCAATATATCTCGGAATGGCTATGGAAATGCCATAATAGGTAGGTATGGTGGCTGTTTTGAGGAAGATATAAGGAGGTTTATGTGTGATAGAGCGTATCATATCACGCGGTTTGGATGCACCGGCGAAGTTTGCACCAACTCTCAAGGTGAGAAAGGGCAATGCACGGTACCGAAGAGGCTAGCAATGATGGAAATGTGAGAGTGCGTATAATCCATGGACTCAACATTAGTCATAAAGAACTCACATACTTATTGCAAAAATCTACAAGTCATCAAAAACCAAGCACCACGTGCATGCTCCCAGGGGGTAGATTGGTAGGAAAAGACCATCGCTCGTCCCCGACCGCCACTCATAAGGAAGACAATCAAAGAACACCTCATATTTCAAATTTGTTACACAACGGTTACCACACGTGCATGCTACGGGACTTGCAATATTCAACACAAGTATTTCTCAAATTCACAACTTCTCAACTAGCACCCTATAATATCACCATCTTTATATCTCAAAACAATTATCAAGCATCAAACTTCTCATAGTATTCAATGCACTTTCTATGATAGTTTTTATTATACCCATCTTGGATGCCTATCATATTAGGACTAATTTCCTAACCAAAGCAGATTACCATGCTGTTCTAAAGGACTCTCAAAATAATATAAGTGAATCATGAGATATCAATAATTTCTATAAAATAAAACCACCACCGTGCTCTAAAAGATATAAGTGAAGCACTAGAGCAAAATTATCTAGCTCAAAAGATATAAGTGAAGCACATAGAGTATTCCAATAAATTCCAATTCATGTATGTCTCTCCCAAAAGGTGTGTACATCAAGGATGATTGTGGTAAACTAAAAGCAAAGACTCAAATCATACAAGACGCTCCAAGCAAAACACATATCATGTGGTGAATAAAAATATAGCCTCAAGTAAAGTTACCGATGGAAGAAGACGAAAGAGGGGATGCCTTCCGGGGCATCCCCAAGCTTAGGAATTTGGTTGTCCTTGAATTTTACCTTGGGATGCCTTGGGCATCCCCAATCTTAGGCTCTTGCCACTCCTTATTCCATAATCCATCAAATCTTTACCCAGAACTTGAAAACTTCACAACACAAAACTCAATAGAAAATCTCATGAGCTCCGTTAGTATAATAAAACAAACCACCACTTAAGGTACCGTAATGAACTCATTCTTTATTTATATTGGTGTTAAACCTACTGTATTCCAACTTCTCTATGCTTCATAACCTCCGATACTAGCCATAGATGCATCAAAATAAGCAAACAAAATACGAAAAACAGAATCTGTCAAAAACAGAACAGTGTGTAGTAATCTGTAGGTTTCGAATACTTATGTAACCCCAAAAATTCTGAAATAAATTGGTGGACATGAGGAATTTTTCTATTAATCATCTGCAAAAATAATCAACATAATCGCACTCTCTAGTAAAAAAATGGCAGCAAATCTCGTGAGCGCTAAAGTTTCTGGTTTTTACAGCAAGATTGCTAAAACTTCCCCCAAGTCTTCCCAAAGGTTCTACTTGGCACAAATACTAATTAAAAGCATAAAACTACATCTAAACAAAGGCTATATGAATTATTTATTACTAAAGAGAACCAAAAAGCAAGAAACAAAAATAAAATTGGGTTGCCTTCCAACAAGCGCTATAGTTTAACGCCCCTAGCTAGGCATTGATAATTTTAATGATGCTCACATGAAAGACAAGAATTGAAGCACAAAGAGAGAATCATGAAACATGTGACAAACACATATAAGTCTAACATACTTCCTATGCATAGGCATCTTATAGGCAAACAAATTATCAAGGCAAGCAAAAACTAGCATATGCAAGGAAGCGGAAAGAAACAATAGCAATCTCAACATAACGAGAGGTAATTTAGTAACATGAAAATTTCTACAAACATATTTTCCTCTCTCATAATTACATGTAGGATCATAAGAAAATTCAACAATACAGCTATCACAAAACATATTCTTAACAAGATCCACATGTATGCAAAGTTGACACTCTTCCAAAATAGTGGGATTAACATTAACTAAAGTCATGACCTCTCCAAACCCACTTTTATCAAAAACTTCATAAGATTGAACATTCTCCAAATATGTGGGATCTAAAGTTCACACTCCTTCAAACCCACTTTCATTATTATTGCAAACATTATTATGAATCTCATATTTATCGTGGGGCTTAAATAAATTTTCAAGATCATAAGAAGAATCACCCCAATCATGATCATTGCAACAAATAGTAGTCATAGCAAAACTAGCATCCCCAAGCTTAGGGTTTTGCATATCATTAACACAATTGACATTAATAGAATTTATAACAACATCATTGCAATCATGCTTTTCATTGAAGAAACTATCAAGTATGGGTGCAATAGCAACGATCTCATGTTTAACATAAGGAACTATAGCAAACTCATCTTCATAAAAATTGGCATCATGGCCACAAGAATAGCAAGCATCATGTTCATCAAGAGATATTTCAATCAAATTATTGGAATCATAATTATCTATAGATTCATGCATATCATTATTTTCTTCCGAAGCAACGGTCATTCTTTCAATAAATTCTTTGACATAGACATTATGAGCATAGTTTTCATAGCAATATTTAAGTATGTCAAAAAATTTAGATTCGTAGAGAGTAATATCATACTTTTCAATCAAAGAAGCAACTTCATAAGCACCCTTAAAAGCAACAAATTCTTTAATTTGTTTGATATCGTAGTAACTATAAACACCCTTTGCATAAGAAGATAAGATTTCATTGTCATTAAACTCACATAGGTATGGGAGGTGTTTTTTAGGGTTCTTAGAGTAACAAGTAAAACCATAAATTTCACAAAGATTCCAAGCATAACATAGCAATCTGTTCATTTGATCCCATTAGAGTCTCCCTTTTTCAGACAAACGGTGACGCACAAAATGAGCATGCTCGTCTAAAGATTTCCCATCAACTAGGCTAGTTGGGGTTTTAGCACGAGCACATAAGGATCAAAGATAATCCAAGTATAACACTTTAAGCGGATCCATATCAATAGATTTTTAGCAAACAAAGATGCAAGCAAATAGAAGGCAAATGGAAACACAAACAAAGATACATATGGGAAGAAGGTGAACGGAAAAAAGGGCAAGAAGAAAAGAGGCGAATAAAACGGCACGGGTGAAGTCTGGGAGAGGAAAACGAGAGACAAATGGCATAATGTAATGCGAGGGATAAGAGTTTGTGATGGGTACTTGGTATGTCTTGACTTGTGAGTAGTTCTCCCCAGCAACAGCGCCAGAAATCCTTCTTGCTAGCTCTTGAGCACTGTGTTGGTTTTCCCTTGAAGAGGAAAGGGTGATGCAGCAAAGTAGCGTAAGTATTTCCCTCAGTTTTTGAGAACCAAGGTGTCAATCCAGTAGGAGACTACACGCAAGTCCCTCGTACCTACACAAACAAATAAGAACCTCGCAACCAATGCGATAAGGGGCTGTCAATCCCTTCATGGTCACTTACGAGAGTGAGATCTGATAGAGATAATAAGATAAATATTTTTGGTATTTTTATGATATAGATTGAAAGTAAAGATTGCAAAATTAAATAGATTGGAAACTTATATGATAAAAGATGGACCCGGGGGCCATAGGTTTCACTCGTGGCTTCTCTCAAGATAGCATAAGTATTACGGTGGGTGAACAAATTACTGTCGAGCAGTTGATAGAAAAGTGCATAATTATGAGAATATCTAGGCATGATCATGTATATAGGCATCACGTCCGCGACGAGTAGACCGAAACGATTCTGCATCTACTACTATTACTCCACACATCGACCGCTATCCAGCATGCATCTAGAGTATTAAGTACATAAGAACAGAGTAACGCATTAGGCAAGATGACATGATGTAGAGGGATAAACTCAAGCAATATGATATAAACCCCATCTTTTTATCCTCGATGGCAACAATACAATACGTGCCTTGCTGCCCCTGCTGTCACTGGGAAAGGACACCGCAAGATTGAACCCAAAGCTAAGCACTTCTCCCATTGCAAGAAAGATCAATCTAGTAGGCCAAACCAAACTGATAATTCGAAGAGACTTGCAAACATAACCAATCATACAGAAAAGATTTCAGAGAACAATCAAATATTGTTCATAGATAAAATTGATCATAAACCCACAATTCATCGGATCTCGATAAACACACCGCAAAAAGAGTTACATCAAATAGGTCTCCAAGAAGATCGAGGAGAACATTGTATTGAGATCCAAAGAGAGAGAAGAAGTCATCTAGCTAATAACTATGGACCCGAAGGTCTGTGGTAAACTACTCACACATCATCGGAGAGGCTATGGTGTTGATGTAGAAGCCCTCCGCGATCGATCCCCCTCCGGCGGAGCTCCGGAAAAGACCCCATGATGGGATCTCTTGGGTACAGAAGGTTGCGGTGGTGGAAATAGTGTTTCGTGGTGCTCCTGGATGTTTTGGGGGTATATGTACATATATAGGAGGAAGTAAGTCGGTGGAGCTGCAATGGGCCCACGAGGGTGGGGGGCGCGCCCAGGGGGCAGGCGCGCCTCCCTGCCTCGTGGCTCACTCGTTTCTTTCTTGACGTCCACTCCAAGTCCCCTAGATCACGTTTGTTCCAAAAATAACTCTACCGAAGGTTTTATTCCGTTTGGATTCCGTTTGATATTCCTTTTTTGCGAAACACTGAAATAGGCAAAAAATAGCAATTTGCACGGGGCCTTGGGTTAGTAGGTTAGTCCCGAAAATAATATAAAAGTGTATAAATAAGCCCATTAACATCCAAAACAGATAATATAATAGCACGGAACAATCAAAAATTATAGATACATTGGAGACGTATCAATATCCAACTTGCCTTTGAGTGAATGCACATTTGGACAGTTCGACTTTCCACTGGTGTTCAGCAAGCATTGACAGGACCAACCTCAAATGCTGCAAATGCTCCTTGAAAGTAATGCTGAACACCAAAATGTCATCGAAGAAAATGATAACATACTTACGGTTCCCAGGAGCTAGGGTGTGATTCATGGCAAATGATACTTCTCCAACGTATCTATAATTTTTGATTGTTCCATGCTATTATATTATCTGTTTTGGATGTTTAATGGGCTTCAATTTACCTTTTTATATTATTTTTGGGACTAACCTACTAACCAAAGGCCCAGTGCAAATTGCTATTTTTTTGACTATTTCAGTGTTTTGCGGAAAAGGAATATCAAACGGAATCCAAACGGAATGAAACTTTCGGGAGAGTTATTTTTGGAACAAACGTGATGCAGGAGACTTGAAGTGGGCGTCAAGAAAGAAGCGAGGAGGCCGCGAGGCAGGAGGGCGCGCCCAGGGGGGTAGGCGCGTCCCCCACCCTCATGGGCCCCTCGCAGCTCCACCGACGTACTTCTTCCTCCTATATATACCCATATACCCCGAAAACATCCACGAGCACCACGAAACCCTATTTCCACCGCCGCAACCTTCTGTACCCATGAGATCCCATCTTGGGGCCTTTTCCGGCGCTCTGCCGGAGGGGGAATCGATCACGGAGGGCTTCTACATCAACACCATAGCCTCTCCGATGATGTGTGAGTAGTTTACCACAGACCTTCGGGTCCATAGTTATTAGCTAGATGGTATCTTCTCTCTCTTTGGATCTCAATACAAAGTTCTCCTCGATTCTCTTGGAGATCTATTCGATGTAATTATTTTTGTGGTGTGTTTGTCGAGATCCGATGAATTGTGGGTTTATGATCAAGATTATCTATGAACAATATTTGATTCTTCTCTGAAATCTTTTATGCATGATTTAAATATCTTTGCAAGTCTCTTCGAATTATCGGTTTGGTTTGGCCTACTAGATTGATCTTTCTTGCAATGGGAGAAGTGCTTAGCTTTGGGTTCAATCTTGCGGTGTCCTTTCCCAGTGACAGCAGGGGGAGCAAGGCACGTATTGTATTGTTGCCATCGAGGATAAAAAGATGGGGTTTATATCATATTGCTTGAGTTTATCCCTCTACATCATGTCATCTTGCCTAATGCGTTACTATGTTCTTATGAACTTAATACTCTAGATGCATGCTGGATAGCGGTCGATGTGTGGAGTAATAGTAGTAGATGCAGAATCATTTCGGTCTACTTGTCGCGGACGTGATGCCTATATACATGATCATGCCTAGATATTCTAATAATTATTCGCTTTTCTATCAATTGCTCGACAGTAATTTGTTCACCCACCGTAGAATTTGCTATCTTGAGAGAAGCCACTAGTGAAACCTATGGCCCTCGGGTCTATCTTCCATCATATTTTCATATCGACTTGCTATTTCTATTACCGTTTATTTTGCAATCTTCATTTTCCAATCTATATCATAAAAATACCAAAAAAAATTATCTTATTATCTCTATCATATCTCACTTTCGTAAGTGACCGTGAAGGGATTGAGAACCCCTTTATCGCGTTGGTTGCGAGGTTCTTGTTTGTTTGTGTAGGTACTAGGCGACTTGCATGTTATCTCCTACTGGATTGATACCTTGGTTCTTAAAAACTAAGGGAAATACTTACACTACTGTGCTGCATCACCCTTTCCTCTTCAAGGGAAAACCAACGCATGCTCAATACGTAGCAAGAAGGATTTCTGGCGCCGCTGCCGGGGAGGTTGCATCAAGTTAAGACATACCAAGTACCCATCACAAACTCTTATCCCTCGCATTACATTATTTGCCATTTGCCTCTCGTTTTCCTCTCCCCCACTTCACCCTTGCCGTTTTATTCACCCTCTTTTTCGCTCGCCTCTTTTTCGTTCGCCTCTTGCTTGCTTGTGTGTTGGATTGTTTGCCACGATGGCTCTACCAAAAAGCGTTGATCCTCACCTTAGAAGGTTGGAAGAAATTAAAAACAACGTTAGAAGTATTATGTCCTTGCAGTTTGAGCACGATAATTTCTTCAGAAACAAGCTTAAAGAACAAAAAAAGTTTGATGTGGTACATTAATAAAGAGCTCGATGATATGTCTAAATAATTTTATGGTTTGAAATCTCAGTTCGCTCATCTTGAAAACTTAATAGCCCAAATTTCGGATAAGCAGGCCACCTTAGTTAATAAGATGGCTGCCAAACCGGAAGAACTAGATGATAATAAGCATGGAGATCTAAAAGTGATTGATGTGTCTCCTATTAAATCTTTGTTTTGCAATATGAATCTTCATAATGGTGGGACTAGAGATGAGTCAACTTTAGTTAAAAGGTGTCCCAAGGATTCAGAGTTTTTAGATCTTGATGCAAAAATTGGTAAAAGTGTGATTGAAGAGTCAAAACTTTACATATCAATGAACCCACCATTTTGGATTTCAAGGAATTTAATTATGATAATTTCTCTTTGATAGATTGTGTTTCCTTGTTGCAATCCGTGTTAAATTCTCCTCATGTTTATAGTCAAAATAAAGCTTTTACTAAACATATCGTTGATGCTTTAATGCAATCTTATGAAGAAAAGCTTGAATTATAAGTTTCTATTCCTAGAAAAGTCTATGATGAGTGGGAACCTACTATTAAAATTAAAATTAAAGATCATGAATGCTTTGCTTTATGTGATTTGGGTGCTAGTGTTTCCACGATTCCAGAAACTTTGTGTGATGTGTTAGGTTTCCATGAATTTGATGATTGTTCTTTAAATTTGCATCTTGCGGATTCCACTATTAAGAAACCTATGGGAAGGATTAATTATGTTCTTATTGTTGCAAATAGGAATTATGTGCCCGTAGATTTCATTGTTCTTGATACAGATTGCAACCTACATGTCCTATTATTCTTGGTAAGGGCATGTACAATGGTTGATAAGATAGTCTTATCTTAAGTTTTGCATGTAAACTAGAGATGACAAAAAAACATATCTATAATGGGTCATCTCTTAGCCTTATCTTCAATATTTAGTTGTTCCTAAAAACATGGTGAGACAAATTGTGCTATGAGATCATCTCTTGTCTTCTCTTAAATAAGATAAGACAAGCCTTTTCTTATGATTTCTCTCTCCTCCACCTCATCATTTATCCTACGTGGCACTCTTAAGATAGAACCATTGTACATGCCCTAAACCTTTCCTTAGATCGATTGGTGCAATTATTGATATGAAAGAAGGAAATATTAGATTCCAATTTCTGTTAAGGAAAGGCATGGAGCACTTTCCTAGGAATAAAATTAAATTAACTTATAAATCTATTATGAGAGCCACTTATGGATTGCATACCAAAGATGATAACACCTAGATCTATTCTTGTTTTTGTGCCTAGCTAGGGGCGTTAAACAATAACGCTTGTTGGGAGGCAACCCAATTTTATTTTTGTTTCTTGTTCATGTTTAGTAATAAATAATTCATCTAGCTTATGTTTAGATGTGGTTTTATGCTTTTAATTAGTGTTTGTGCCAAGTAGAACCTTTGGGAAGACTTGGGGGAAGTTTTTGCGATCTTGTTGTAAAAAGCAGAAACGTTAGCGCTCACAAGATTTGCTGCCATTTTTTTACTGGAGAGTGCGATTAGGTTGATTCTTTTCGCAGATGATTAATAGACAAATTCCTCATGTCCACCAAGTTATTTCATAATTTTTGGGGTTACATAAGTATTCGAAACCTACAGATTACTACAGACTGGTCTGTTTTTGACAGATTCTGTTTTTTTGTGTGTGTTGTTTGCTTATTTTGATGAATCTATGGTTAGTATCGGGGGGTATGAACCATAGAGAAGTTGGAATACAGTAGGTTTAACACCAATATAAATAAATAATGATTTCATTACAGTACCTTGAAGTGGTGATTTGTTTTCTTATACTAACGGAGCTCATGAGATTTTCTGTTGAGTTTTGTGTTGTGAAGTTTTAAAGTTTTGGGTAAAGATTTGATGGATTTTGGAATAAGGAGTGGCAAGAGTCTAAGCTTGGGGATGCCCAAGGCACCCCAAGGTAAAATTCAATGACAAACAAAAACCTAAGCTTCGTCTTCGTCTATCGGTAATTTTACTTGAGGCTATATTTTTATTCACCACATGATATGTGTTTTGCTTGGAGCGTCTTGTATGATTTGAGTCTTCACTTTTTATTTTACCACAATAATCCTTGCTGTAAATACATTTTGGAGAGACACACACGAATCGGAATTTATTAGAATACTCTATGTGCTTCACTTATGTCTTTTGAGCTAGATAATTTTGCTGTAGTGCTTCACTTATATCTTTTTAGAGCACGGTGGTGGTTTTATTTTATAGAAATCATTGATCTCTCATGCTTCACTTATATCATTTTTAGAGTCTTATAGAACAGCATGGTAATTTTCTTTGACTATAAAATTAGTCCTAATATGATAGGCATCCAAGATGGGCATAATAAAAACTATCATAAAAAGTGCATTGAATACTATGAGAAGTTTGATACTTGATGATTGTTTTGAGATATAAAGATGGTGGTATTAGAGTCATGCTAGTTGAGTAGTTGTGAATTTGAGAAATACTTGTTCTAAAGTTTATGATTCCCGTAGCATGCACGTATGGTGAACCGTTATGTGATGAAGTCGGATCATGATTTATTTATTGATTGTCTTCCTTATGAGTTGCGGTTGGGGACGAGCGATGGTCTTTTCCTACCAATCTATCCCCCTAGGAGCATGTGTGTAGTACTTTGCGTCGATAATTAATAAATTTTTGCAATAAGTATGTGAGTTCTTATGACTAATGTTGAGTCCATGGATTATACGCACACTCACCCTTCCACCATTGCTAGCCTCTCTAGTACCGCGCAACTTTCGCCGGTACCATACACCCACCTTATACCTTCCTGAAAATAGCCACCATACCTACCTATAATGGCATTTCCATAGCCATTCCGAGATATATTGCCATGCAACATTGCTACCTCTTGAGCACTGCGTTGGTTTTCCCCGAAGAGGAAGGGATGATGTAGCAAAGTAGCGTAAGTATTTCCCTCAGTTTTTGAGAACCAAGGTATCAATCCAGTAGGAGGCTACGCGTGAGTCCCTCGTACCTGCACAAAACAAATAAATCCTTGCAACCAACGCAAATAGGGGTTGTCAATCCCTATAAGGCCACTTACGAGAGTGAGATTTGATAGATATGATAAGATAATATTTTTGGTATTTTTGTGATAAAGATGCAAAATAAAATAAAGGCAAAGGAAATAGCAAAGGAAATAACTAAGTAGTAGGAGATTAATATGATAAATATAGACCCGGGGCCATATGTTTCACTAGTGTCTTCTCTCGAGAGCATAAGTATTCTACGGTGGGTGAACAAATTACTGTTGAGCAATTGACAGAATTGAGCATAGTTATGAGAATATCTAGGTATGATCATGTATATAGGCATCACGTCCGAGACAAGTAGACCAACTCCTGCCTGCATCTACTACCATTACTCCACTCATCGACCGCTATCCAACATGCATCTAGAGTATTAAGTTAAAAACAGAGTAACGCCTTAAGCAAGATGACATGATGTAGAGGGATACACTCATGCAATATGAAGAAAACCCCATCTTGTTATCCTCGATGGCAACAATACAATACGTGCCTTGCTGCCCCTACTGTCACAGGGAAAGGACACTGCAAGATTGAACCCAAAGCTAAGCACTTCTCCCATTGCAAGAAAGATCAATCTAGTAGGCCAAACCAAACTGATAATTCGAAGAGACTTGCAAACATAACCAATCATACATAAAAGAATTCAAAGAAGATTCAAATATTATTCATAGATAGACTTGATCATAAACCCACAATTCATCAGTCTCAACAAACACACCGCAAAAAAAAAGATTACATCAAATAGTTCTCCACAAGAGAGGGGGAGAACATTGTATTGAGATCCAAAAAGAGAGAAGAAGCCATCCAGCTACTAACTATGGACCCGTAGGTCTGAGGTAAACTACTCACACTTCATCGGAGGGGCTATGGTGTTGATGTAGAAGCCCTCCGTGATCGATGCCCCTTCCGGCGGAGCTCCGGAACAGTCCCCAAGATGGGATCTCGTGGATACAGAAAGTTACAGCAGTGGAATTAGGGTTTTGGCTCCATATCTGATCATTTGGAGGTACGTAGGTATATATAGGAGGAAGGAGTACATCGGTGGAGCAACAGGGGGCCCACGAGGGTGGAGGGCGCGCCTGGGGGGTAGGTGCGCCCCCTACCTCGTGGCCTCCTCTTTTCTTTCTTGACATAGGGTCCAAGTCTCCCGGGTCTTGTTCGTTGAGAAAATCACGTTCCCGAAGGTTTCATTCCGTTTGGACTCCGTTTGATACTCCTTTTATTCGAAACCCTAAAACAGGCAAAAAACAACAATTTTGGGCTGGGCCTCCTGTTAATAGGTTAGTCCCAAAAATAATATAAAAGTGGATAATAAAGCCCAGTAATGTCCAAAACAGTAGATAATATAGCATGGAGCAATCAAAAATTATAGATACATTAGAGACGTATCAAGCATCCCCAAGCTTAATTCATGCTCGTCCTCGAGTAGGTGAATGATAAAAACAGAATTTTTGATGCGGAGTGCTACTTGGCATAATTTTAATGTAATTCTTCTTAATTGTGGTATGAATATTCAGATCCGAAAGATTCAATACAAAAGTTCATGTTGACATAGAAATAATAATACTTCAAGCATACTAATTAAGCAATTATGTCTTCTCAAAATAACATGGCCAAAGAAAGTCCATCCCTACAAAATCATATGGTTTAGTCATGTTTCATTTTCGTCACACAAGAATGCTCTCATCATGCACAACCCCGATGACAAGCCAAGCAATTGTTTCATACTTTAGTAATCTCAAACATATAAACCTTCACGCAATATATGAGCGCGAGCCATGGGCATAGCGCTATGGGTGGAATAGAATATAATGAGTGGGGTTATGTGGAGAAGACAAAAAAGGAGAAAATCTCACATCAATGAGGCTAATCAATGGGCTATGGAGATTCCCACCGATTGATGTTAATGCAAGGAGTAGGGATTGCCATGCAACGGATGCACTAGAGCTATAAATGTATGAAAGCTCAACAAAAGAAACTAGTGGGTGTGCATCCAACTTGCTTGCTCACGAAGGCCTAGGGCACTTGAGGAGGCCCATTGTTGGAATATACAAGCCAAGTTCTATAATAAAAAATTCCCACTAGTATATGAAAGTGACAAAACAAGAGACTCTCTAACATGAAGATTAAGGTGCTACTTTGAATCACAAGTGTGGCAAAGGATAGTAACATTGTACCTTCTCTCTTTTTCTCTCATTATTTTTTTGGGCCTTCTCTTTTTTCTGGCCTTTTATTTTTCTTTTTTTATATTCCTCACTTGGGACAATGCTCTAGAAAATGATGATTATCACACTTCTATTTATTTACAACTCAATGATTACAACTCGATACTAGAACAAATTATGACTCTATATGAATGCCTCCGGCGGTGTATCGGGATATGCAGTGGACCAAGAGTGACATGTATGAAAGAATTATGAACGGTGGCTTTGCCACAAATACTATGTCAACTACATGATCATGCTAAGCAATATGACATTAATGAATGTGTCGTGAAGAACGGAATGATGGAAAGTTGCATGGCAATATATCTCGGAATGGCTATCGAAATGCCATAATAGATAGGTATGGTGGCTTTTTTGAGGAAGATATAAGGAGGTTTATGTGTGAAAGAGCATATCATATCACGGGGTTTGGATGCACCGGCGAAGTTTGCGCCAACTCTCAATGTGAGAAAGGGCAATGCACGATACCGAAGAGGCTAGCAAGGATGGAAGGGTGAGAGTGCGTATAATCCATGGACTCAACATTAGTCATAAAGAACTCGCATACTTATTGCAAAAATCTACAATTCATCAAAAACCCCGGTACTACGCGCATGCTCCTAGGGGGATAGATTGGTAGGAAAAGACCATCGCTCGTCCCCGACCGCCACTCATAAGGAAGACAATCAAATAACACCTCATGTTTCAAATTTGTTGCATAACGTTTACCATACGTGCATGCTATGGGACTTGCAAACTTCAACACAAGTATTTCCCAATTTCACAACTACTCAACTAGAACGACTTTGATATTATTACCTCCATATCTCAAAACAATCATCAAGCATCAAACTTCTCTTAGTATTCAAAACACTCCTAAGAAGATTTTACTAACTTTGAATACCTCACATATTAGGATTTTAAGCAAATTACCATGCTATTAAGACTCTCAAAATAATCTAAGTGAAGCATGAGAAATCAATAGTTTCTATAAAACAAATACACCACCGTGCTCTAAAAGATATAAGTGAAGTACTAGAGCAAAAATTATATAACTCAAAAGATATAAGCGAAGCACATAGAGTATTCTAACAAATTCCGTATCATGTATGGCTCTCTCAAAAGGTGTGTACAACAAGGATGATTGTGGTAAACTAACAAGTAAAGACTCAAATCATACAAGACGCTCCAAGCAAAACACATATCATGTGGCGAATAAAAATATAGCTCTAAGTAAAGTTACCGATCGAAGTAGACGAAAGAGGGGATGCCTTCCGGGGCATCCCCAAGATTTGGCTTTTAGGTGTCCTTAGATTATCTTGGGGTTGCCATGGGCATCCCCAATCTTAGGCTCTTTCCACTCGTTGTTACATAATCCATCAAATCTTTACCCAAAACTTGAAAACTTCACAACACAAAACTTAAAGTAGAAAATCTCGTGAGCTCCGTTAGCGAAAGAAAACAAAAGACCACTTCAAGGTACTGTAATGAACTCATTCTTTATTTATATTTGTGTTATACCTACTGTATTCCAACTTCTCTATGGTTTATGAACTATTTTACTAGCCATAGATTCATCAAAATAAGCAAACAACACACGAAAAACAGAATCTGTCAAAAACAGAACAATCTGTAGTAATCTGTAGGTAGCGCAAGATATGGAACCCCAAAAATTATAAAATAAATTGCTGGACGTGAGGAATTTATCTATTAATCATATGAAAAAAGAATTAACTAAATAGCACTTTCAAAATAAAAATGGCAGTAGTTCTCGTGAGCGCTAAAGTTTCTGTTTTTTACAGCAAGTTCAACAAGACTTTTCCCAAGTCTTCCCAACGGTTCTACTTGGCACAAACACTAATTAAACACAAAAAACACAACCAAAACAGAGGCTAGATAAATTATTTATTACTAAATAGGAGAAAAAAATTAAGGAATAAAAATAAAATTGGGTTGCCTCCCAACAAGCGCTATCGTTTAACGCCCCTAGCTAGGCATAACAAGCAAGAATAGATCTAGGTATTGCCATCTTTGGTAGGCAATCCATAAGTGGCTCTCATAATAGATTCATAAGGTAATTTAATTTTCTTTATAGGAAAGTGTTCCATTCCTTTCCTTAATGGAAATTGGAATCTAATATTTCCTTCCTTCATATCAATAATTGCACCAATCGTTCTAAGGAAAGGTCTACCAAGAATAATAGAACATGAAGAATTGCAATCTATGTCAAGAACAATAAAATCTACGGACACATAATTCCTATTTGCAACAACAAGAACGTCATTAATTCTTCCCATAGGTTTCTCAATAGTGGAATCCGCAAGGTGTAAGTTTAGAGAGCAATCATCAAAATCACGGAAACCTAACAAATCACACAAAGTCTTTGGAATCGTGGAAACACTAGCACCCAAATCACATAAAGCATAGCATTCATGATCTTTAATTTTAAATTTAATAGTTGGTTCCCACTCATCATAAAGTTTTCTAGGGATAGAAACTTCCAATTCAAGTTTTTCTGCATAAGATTGCATCAAGGCATCAACGATATGTTTAGTAAACGCTTTATTTTAACTATAAGCGTGGGGAGAATTTAGCACGGATTGCAACAAGGAAATACAATCAATCAAAGAGCAATTTTCATAGTTAAATTCCTTGAAATCCATAATAGTGGGTTTAGCAACATCTAGGGTTTTAATTTCTTCAATCCCACTTTTATCAAATTTAGCATCAAGATCAACAAATTCCGAATTATTAGAACGCCTTCTTGGTAAAGGTGGATCATATTCAGTCCCATCATTATCAAGATTCATATTGCAAAACAAAGATTTAATAGGGGACACATCAATAACTTTTAGATCTTCATCTTTATTTTCATAGCAACTAGAAGAACACGCTCTTATAAAGGTATCTTTCTTAGCACGCATCCTAGCGGCTCTTTCTTTGCACTCATCAATGGAAATTCTCATGGCTTTGAGAGACTCATTGATATCATGCTTAGGTGGAATAGATCTAAGTTTCAAAGAATCAACATCAAGAGAAATTCTATCAACGTTCCTAGCCAAATCATCAATCTTAAGCAATTTTTCTTCAATCATAGCATTAAAATTCTTTTGCAAAGTAATAAATTCTTTAATATTAGATTCAAAATCAGAGGGCATTTTATTATAATTTCCATAAGAATTTTTGTAGGAATTACCATAATTATTAGAGGGATTACTAGGATAAGGCCTATGATTGAGATTTCCTCTATACGCGTTGTTACCAAAATTGTTCCTACCAACAAAATTCACATCCATAGATTCATTATTATTCTCAATCAAAGTAGACAAGGGCATATCATTAGGATCAGAAGAAACACTCTTACTAGCAAATAATTTCATAAGTTCATCCATCTTTCCACTCAAAACATTAATTTCTTCTATCGCATGCACCTTTTTATTATTAGATCTTTCAGTATGCCATTGAGAATAATTAACCATAATATTATCTAGTAGTTTAGTAGCTTCTCCTAAAGTGATTTCCATAAAAGTGCCTCCCACGGCCGAATCTAAAAAATTTCTAGAAGCAAAATTCAATCCGGCATAAAAATTCTGAACAATCATCCACAAATTTAAACCATGAGTAGGGCAATTATGTATCATTAATTTCATTCTCTCCTAAGCTTGTGCAACATGTTCATGATCAAGTTGCTTAAAATTCATAATATCGTTTCTAAGAGAGATGATCTGAGCGGGAGGAAAATACTTAGAGATAAAAGCATCTTTGCACTTATTCCATGAATCAATACTATTTTTAGGCAAAGACAAAAACCAAGCTTTAGCACGATCTCTAAGCAAAAAAGGAAATAGCTTCAATTTAACAATATCATTATCCACATCTTTCTTCTTTTGCATGTCACACAAACCAATGAAGCTATTTAGATGGGTAGCGGCATCTTCACTAGGAAGGCCGGAAAACGGATCTTTCGTGACAAGATTCAGCAAAGCAGCATTAATTTCACAAGATTCAGCATCGATAAGAGGAGCAATCGGAGTGCTAATAAAATCATTGTTGTTGGTATTAGTGAAGTCACACAATTTAGTATTATCTTGAGCCATTGTGACAACCAAGCAAACTAACACACAAGCAAATAAAAAGCAAGCGGGCAAAAAGAGGCAAATAGAGAAAGAGAGGGAGGATAGAGAGAGAGAGGGGGGGGGGGGCGAATAAAACGGCAAGGGTGAAGTGGGGGAGAGGAAAACGAGAGGCAAATGGCAAATAATGTAATGCGGGAGATAAGGGTATGTGATGGGTACTTGGTATGTTGACTTTTGCGTAGACCTCCCCGGCAATGGCGCCAGAAATCCTTCTTGCTACCTCTTGAGCACTGCGTTGGTTTTCCCCGAAGAGGAAGGGATGATGCAACAAAGTAGCATAAGTATTTCCCTCAGTTTTTGAGAACCAAGGTATCAATCCAGTAGGAGGCTATGCACGAGTTCCTTGTACCTGCACAAAACAAATAAATCCTCGCAACCAACACAAACAGGGGTTGTCAATCCCTATAAGGCCACTTACGAGAGTGAGATCTGATAGATATGATAAGATAATATTTTTCGTATTTTTGTGATAAAGATGCAAAGTAAAATAAAGGCAAAGTAAATAGCAAAGGAAATAACTAAGTATTAGGAGATTAATATGATAAAGATAGACCCGGGGGCCATAGGTTTCACTAGTGGCTTCTCTCGAGAGCATAAGTATTCTACGGTGGGTGAACAAATTACTATTGAGCAATTGACAGAATTGAGCATAGTTATGAGAATATCTAGGTATGATCATGTATATAGGCATCACGTCCGAGACAAGTAGAACAACTCCTGCCTGCATCTACTACTATTACTCCACTCATCGACCGCTATCCAGCATGCATCTAGAGTATTAAGTTAAAAACAGAGTAACGCCTTAAGCAAGATGACATGATGTAGAGGGATAGACTCATGCAATATGAAGAAAACCCCATCTTGTTATCCTCGATGGCAACAATACAATACGTGCCTTGCTGCCCCTAATGTCACTAGGAAAGGACACCGCAAGATTGAACCCAAAGCTAAGCACTTCTCCCATTGCAAGAAAGATCAATCTAGTAGGCCAAACCAAACTGATAATTCGAAGAGACTTGCAAAGATAACCAATCATACATAAAAGAATTCAGGGAAGATTCAAATATTATTCATAGATAGACTTGATCATAAACCCACAATTCATCGATCTCAACAAACACACCGCAAAAAAAGAGATTACATCGAATAGTTCTCCACAAGAGAGGGGGAGAACATTGTATTGAGATCCAAAAAGAGAGAATAAGCCATCTAGCTACTAACTATGGACCCGTAGGTCTGAGGTAAACTACTCACACTTCATCGGAGGGGCTATGGTGTTGATGTAGAAGCCTCCGTGATCGATGCCCCTTCCGGCGGAGCTCCGAAACAGGCCCCAAGATGGGATCTCATGGATACAGAAAGTTACGGCGGTGGAATTAGGGTTTTGGCTCCGTATTTGATCGTTTGGAGGTACGTAGGTACATATAGGAGGAAGGAGTACGTCGGTGGAGCAACAGGGGGCCCACGAGGGTGGAGGGCGCGCCTGGGGGGGGGGGGGGGGGGGGGTAGGCGCGCCCCCTACCTCGTGGCCTCCTCTTTTCTTTCTTGACGTAGGGTCCAAGTCTCCCGGGTCTTGTTCGTTGAGAAAATCACGTCCCCGAAGGTTTCATTCCATTTGGACTCCGTTTGATATTCCTTTTCTTCAAAACCCTAAAACAGGCAAAAAACAACAATTCTGGGTTGGGCCTCCGGTTAATAGGTTAGTCCCAAAAATAATATAAAAGTGGATAATAAAGCCCATTAATGTCCAAAACAGTAGATAATATAGCATGGAGCAATCAAAAATTATAGATACACTGGAGACGTATCAAACATACCACCATTCCGTTTATTATGACATGTTACATCATTGTCATATTACTTTGCATGATCATGTAGTTGACATCGTATTTGTGGCAAAGCCACGTTCATAATTCTTTCATACATGTCACTCTTGATTCATTGGACATCCCGGTACACTGCCGGAGGCATTCATATAGAGTCATATTTTGTTCTAGTATGGAGTTTTAATTTTTGAGTTGTAAGTAAATAAAAGTGTGATGATCATCATGATTAGAGCATTGTCCCAAGTGAGGAAAGGATGATGGAGACTATGATTCCCCCACAAGGCAAGATGAGATTCCGGACGAAAAAGAGAGAAAGGCCATAAAAAGAGAAGGCCCAAAAAAATGAGAGAAAAAGAGAGAAGGGACAATGCTACTATCCTTTTACCACACTTGTGCTTCAAAGTAGCACCATGATCTTCATGATAGAGAGTCTCATATGATATCACTTTCATATACTAGTGGGAATTTTTCATTATAGAACTTGGCTTGTATATTCCAATGATGGGTTTCCTCAAAATGCCCTAGGTCTTCGTGAGCAAGCGAGCTGGATGCACACCCACTTAGTTCCTTTTGTTGAGCTTTCATATACTTATAACTCTAGTGCATCCGTTGCATGGCAATCCCTACTCACTCACATTGATATCAATTAATGGGCATCTCCATAGCCCGTTGATACGCCTAGTTGATGTGAGACTATCTTCTCCCTTTTTGTCTTCTCCACAACCACCATCCTATTCCACATATAGTGCTATGTCCATGGCTCACGCTCATGTATTGCGTGAAGATTGAAAAAGTTTGAGAATACCAAAAGTATGAAACAATTGCTTGGCTTGTCATCGGGGTTGTGCATGATTTAAATACTTTGTGTGGTGAAGATAGAGCATAGCCAGACTATATGATTTTGTAGGGATAACCTTCTTTGGCCACGTTATTTTGAGAAGACATGATTGCTTTGTTAGTATGCTTGAAGTATTATTATTTTTATGTCAATATCAAACTTTTGTCTTGAATCTTTGAGATCTGAACATTCATGCCACAATAAAGAAAATTACATTGAGAATTATGCTAGGTAGCATTCCACATCAAAAAAATTGTTTTTATAATTTACCTACTCGAGGACGAGCAGGAATTAAGCTTGGGGATGCTTGATACGTCTCCAATGTATCTATAATTTTTGATTGTTCCATGATGTAAGGGCACATTTATCCCTAAGGTGTTTTGGTGATTGATGACAATGCATTTGCGGACTAATCGCGTGCCTTGAGTATTTTAGATATTTCATTGCTAGGCACAAGATGGTTTGGTGCCCCTCGAAGATTATTGAAGACGCCGTTTTCTACGTTCCTTTTTCGGTGGATTTGAGTCGTAGGAAAGCCGTAGTATTAAGAGGGGGTCCGCTTTGGAAAGGTTTGGGTGGAATCATCACGTACACATTTACTCCTCTTTGCATCGCCTTTCCCTTAGCACTATGGAGCATCCTCCATTTCTTCGTGTTTGTGCAAAAAGAAGAATTACTTGTGTTGTTGGAAATATGCCCTAGAGGCAATAATAAATTGGTTATTATTATATTTCCTTGTTCATGATAATCGTTTATTATCCATGCTAGAATTGTATTGATAGGAAACTCAGATACATGTGTGGATACATAGACAACACCATGTCCCTAGTAAGCCTCTAGTTGACTAGCTCGTTGATCAATAGATGGTTACGGTTTCCTGACCATGGACATCGGATGTCGTTGATGACGGGATCACATCATTAGGAGAATGATGTGATGGACAAGACCCAATCCTAAGCATAGCACTAGATCGTGTAGTTCGTATGCTAAAGCTTTTCTAATGTCAAGTATCATTTCCTTAGACCATGAGATTGTGCAACTCCCGGATACCGTAGGAGTGCTTTGGGTATGCCAAACATCACAACGTAACTGGGTGGCTATAAAGGTACACTACGGGTATCTCTGAAAGTGTCTGTTGGGTTGGCACGAATCGAGACTGGGATTTGTCACTCCGTGTGACGGAGAGGTATCTCTGGGCCCACTCGGTAGGACATCATCATAATGTGCACAGTGTGATCAAGGAGTTGATCATGGGGTGATGTGTTACGGAACGAGTAAAGAGACTTGCCAGTAACGAGATTGAACAAGGTATCGGGATACTGACGATCGAATCTCGGGCAAGTATCATACCGACAGACAAAGGGAATTGTATACGGGATTGATTAAGTCCTTGACGTCGTGGTTCATCCGATGAGATCATTGTGGAGCATGTGGGAGGCAACATGGGTATCCAGATCCCGCTGTTGGTTATTGACCGGAGAGTCATCTCGGTCATGTCTGCATGTCTCGCGAACCCGTAGGGTCTACACACTTAAGGTTCGGTGACGCTAGGGTTATAGAGATATTAGTATGCGGTAACCCGAATGTTGTTCGGAGTCCCGGATGAGATCCCAGACGTCACGAGGAGTTCCGGAATGGTCCGGAGGTAAAGAATTATATATATGAAGTGCTATTTCGGCCATCAGACAAGTTTCGGGGTCACCGGTATTATACCGGGACCACCGGAAGGGTCCCGGGGGTCCACCGGCCCCGGGGGGCCACATGGGCTGTAGGGGTGTGCGCCTTGGCCTATATGGGCCAAGGGCACCAGCCCCAAGAGGCCCATGCGCCAAGAGATAAGGAAAGGAAGAGTCCTAAAGGGGGAAGGCACCTCCTAGGTGCCTTGGGGAGGAGGGACTCCTCCCTAGCCGCACCCTTCCTTGGAGGAAGGGCCAAGGCTGCGCCCCCCTCTCCCTTGGCCCTATATATAGTGGGGGGAAGGGAGGGCAGCCCCATCTAAGCCCTGGCGCCTCCCTCTCCCTCCCGTGACACATCTCCCTCCTCCCGCAGCGCTTGGCGAAGCCCTGTTGGAATCCCGCTACTTCCACCACGCCGTCGTGCTGCTGGATCTCCATCAACCTCTCCTTCCCCCTTGCTGGATCAAGAAGGAGGAGACGTTGCTGCTCCGTACGTGTGTTGAATGCGGAGGTGCCATCCGTTCGGCGCTAGGATCATCGGTGATTTGGATCACGACGAGTACGACTCCATCAACCCCGTTCTCTTGAATGCTTCCGCGCGCGATCTACAAGGGTATGTAGATCTACTCCTCCCTCGTTGCTAGATGACTCCATAGATTGATCTTGGTGACACGTAGGAAAATTTTGAATTATTGCTACGTTCCCCAACAGTGGCATCATGAGCTAGGTCTATGCGTAGTTTCTATGCACGAGTAGAACACAAAGTAGTTGTGGGCATTGATTTTGTTCAATATGCTTACCGTTACTAGTCCAATCTTGATTCGGCGTATAACACCCTTGATGCGACTATATCTCCCACGTGTCGAGGCACGACTTAGAGGCATAAGTCGCATTGAAGGCATAAGTCGCAAGTGAGGCAATCTTCACACAACCCATGTACATATAAATATAAAGGGGAATAAATATAATAGTTGGCTTACACTCGCCACGTCACATCAAGGTACATAAATAGCATCCATCATACAAACACTCATGGCCCGACTACAGCGCCAAAATGGAAAAGACTCCCCAACATGCGACTAAAACCCTGAATCGAACCCCGAGCAGGCACCACTACTGATCATCAGGAAAAGAAACATAGTATCGCTGAGAGTCCTCGTCGTACTCCCACTTCAGCTCGAACGCGCCATCCGAAGGGGTATCATCAGTCCCTGCATCTGGTGTAATAGTAATCTATGAGCCACAAGGACTCAGCAATCTCGCACCCTCGCGATCAAGACTATTTAAGCTAAATAGGTAAGGAAGGGGTAATGTGAGTGGAGCTGCAGCAAGCGACTAGCATATATGGTGGCTAACTTATTCGCAAAAGAGAGCGAGAAGAGAAGGCAAAGCACGAGCGGTAACTAAATAGAGCAGACTACGCAAGCATAACTCCAACGCCGTGTCCACTCCCCGGACTCCGCCGAGAAGAGGCCATCACGGCAACACACGCAGTTGATTCATTTTTAATTAATTAAGTTCAAGTTATCTACAACCGGACATTAACAAATTCCCATCTGCCCATAACCGCGGGCACGGCTTTCGAAAGATCAATCCCTGCAGGGGGGTCCCAACTTAGCCCATAACAAGCTCTCACGGTCAACGAAGGAATAGACCTCCACCCAGGACCCACCGATCAGACTCGGTATCCCGGTACAACAAGATGATTCGACAGGCCAAAACTAGTCCAGCAACACCGCCCGAATGCGCCGACAAATCCCGATAGGAGCTGCACATATCTCTTTCTCAGGGCACACTCAGATGAGCCAGACGTCGGGTAGGCCAGCCCAGGGTTGCCCCTGGTAGCCCCGGACATCGCTCAGAGGGACCAACACTCAGAGGAGCACTGGCCCGTGGGGGCTAAAACAAAGATGACCCTCGGGCTCTGGAAACCCAAGGGAAAGAAAAGGGGTAGGTGGCAAATGGTAAAACCAATGTTGGGCATTGCTGGAAAAGCTTTAATCAAGGCGAACTATCAAGGGGTTCCCATTATAGCCCAACCGCGTAAGGGACGCAACAATCCGGGAACATAACACCGATATGACGGAAACTAGGGCGGCAAGAGTGGAACAAAACACTAGGCGAGAGGCCGAGCCTTCCACCCTTTACCAAGTATATAGATGAATAAAGATAACATAGCAATATAATGATATCCCAACAAGTAAATAAAGGTTCTAATAAGGAACGGCTCCAATCTTCACCTGCAACTAACAACGCTATAAGAAGGGGCTGAGCAAAGCGGTAACATAGCCAATCAATGGTTTGCTAGGACAAAGGTGGGTTAGAGGCTCAATCATGGCAATTGGGAGGCTGACAAGCAAGTGGTAGGCATCGTAGCATTGGCAAAGCAAAAGAGCGAGCAAACTAGCATAGCAAAGATAGTAGTGATTTAAAGGGTGTGATCATCTTGCCTGCACAGTTGTCAGAATTGACTGGATCCTCAAAAGCAAACTCAACGGGCTCCTCGTTAGCGAACTCGTCTCCCGGCTCTACCCAACAACACAAACAAGCAACAAGGATACAATCAACCACGTGCAAGGGCAAGCAATAAGATGCAAAGATGATATGCTATGCGGGATGCGATGCGGGATGCAAGAATGCAACATGTAACAGGAAATGCATGAACCTGGCCTCAACTTGGAAATCCAAGTGTGCCACTGGATGGAGGGGAAGAAATCCCCTGAAAACGATATAAAGATCATGGCAATCGGAGCTACGGTTAAGAAATGGCAAGCGTTTTACTAAACGAACTGATCTGCGATTTACAGCAACATGCCTCCTAAATGCAACAAAATGAACATGCTACATCCATCCAACATGAAAACAAATTGCATGGCAGTGATGTACTCATCAAGCTTAACAAATCATCATGACTGAGGCATAGGCAAATTCATCCATTAAGGGCTTCAAACAAGCATGGCAAAACTGAATAAGCAAAACAGATTTCAGACTTAGCGAAATTAACGCTAGTCTGAAATTTCAGACCACGATGCTCTCTTCGGAGCAGCAAAATAACATGAAGGAAAACCTGAACATGGCAAGTAAGAGCATGGCATGGAGCTACTCAACAAGCTTAACAAAACACCCAACATGACATGGGGCCAAACGGGTTCACAAAATACTCTACCGAGCACACGAACATCGATGAAACACAATCAGTTTTCAGACTTGGTGAAAACTGGGACATGCTGAAATAACAACTCACGGAGGCATATAAACGAGCTCGATGCTCTCACTACGGTGCAAGTCATGGCAAGGCAAGCATATATCCATTAAGAAGGCACAAAATGCTAGCTAGACATGGCAAGAACAATGACATAGCATGCATGGATCACTAGCAATAACTCCGGCAAAATCGCAAAAGAGTTCACGATCTGCCCAAAACAGCAACTATCCAAAAGTTGAGCTCGATTGAGTCAACCTAGGGTGCTCCAACATAACAAGTAAAGACATGGATGAATTAAGCACAACAAGCATAACAAATCACTCTTACTTATCATCCTCAAAAGAGGCACGGATCACTAGGAAACAAGCCGGACATATAGCATCGTGAACTAAAACGGCTCAGACTTAGTGAAATTTCACTAAGTCCCTGAAATCTGTAATCTCAGGTAGCCCTCTTCGCAAGCTTGCACAAGACAACACACACATCCTAAAAATGCATGGAAGGCACCTCTGGAAAGAAGACAACATGCTTAACAATTCATCCCAAAGGGGCACAGGCATATCATGCACGGATTAAATATGGCAAAAATGACAAAAGTGCATGTTGAACTAACGGATCTGCAATTTAACTCAACATGCCTCCTTCCAACAGCATTTTGGGCAACAAGATGACCTCAAATGCAAATGATGCAATGGAACGAAATGATGTACTCGTCGAGATGAAGATTTTGACATATCATACGCCCAAATCGGAGCTATGGATGCAAAGTTATGAGCGGTCAAAGTTGCATAAAAAAATGGACGGGGGAGGGGAAAGTCAACCCAGATCTAGGGTTTCGACACTGTTCACGGCACTGTAGCGGGGCACTGTAGCAGCTCATGTCGCCGGCGATGGAGGAGGCGGCCGGAGCTCAGATCCGGCCGGCCGGAGCTCGGAGACGAGGAGGGGAGGCCGGGGAGGAGGAAGCCGGCGCGGTGGGGACGCGGTGCCCGGCGCGGGGAGCGCGGGGCCGCCGGCGAGGGGCGCGGTGGCGCCGGGTGGTGTTGGGGTGGCGTTCCGGCGAGGTCGGGGCGGCCGGGCGGCGAGCTCCCGCGGCGGAGCTCGGCCGGCTCGGGGGAAGAAGCCGCGGGCGCGGGCGGCGGCGAACTGGCCCGCTCGGGCGGCGCGGGGGCCCGATCCGGGCCTCGGGCCCGGCGGCGGGAAGCGGCGATGTGGTCCGCGGGCCTGCCACATGGCGGCGTCCGGGTGGCTGCGGGCGTCGGCGGACGTCGTCCGGCCGGGGGCGGACACGTCCGTCGGCGCAGATCTCGTTTTTTTTAAAAAATTAGGGTTTCGAGGGGGAGAAGAAGAGATCCGAGATGGAGGGGTATTTATAGGCATAAGTGGAGCTAGGAGAGTCCAAATGAGGTGCGGTTTTCGCCCACACGATCGTGATCGAACGACCGAGACGATGGAGCTGAGTTTGGTGGGTTTTGGGCCAAAATGGAGGGGTGTTGGGCTGCACACACACGAGGCCTTCTCGGTCCCTCGGTTAACCGTTGGAGTATCAAACGAAGTCCAAATGACCCGAAACTTGACAGGCGGTCTACCGGTAGTAAACCAAGGCCGCATGGCAAGTCTCGGCCCAATTCGGAAATGTTTAATCCCCACACATGAAAGAAAGCTAGAAATGGCCACCGGAGGAGAACGAAGCGCCGGAATGCAAAACAGACAACGGGAAAAATGCTCGAATGCATGAGATGAACATGTATGCAAATGCGATGCACGTGACGACAAGATAAGAGATGCACGAAAAACAAAAACAACACACGAGGACAAAGACCCGAACCCGAGAATTAAATATAACTTAATGCCGGAAACGGCAAGAGTCAGAGTACATTTGGGGAAGGTTACATGTGGGGCGTTACAACACTCCACCACTACGAAAAGATCTCATCCCGAGATCTAGGACTGAAAGAACTCCGGGTACTCAGTGTTGGGGAACGCAGTAATTTCGAAAATTTTCCTACGCACACGCAAGATCATGGTAATGCACAGCAACAAGAGGGGAGAGTGTTGTCTACGTACCAACGCAGACCGACTGCGGAAGCGATCACACAACGTAGAGGAAGTAGTCGTACGTCTTCTTCCCGATCCGACCGATCCAAGCACCGTTACTCCGGCACCTCCGAGTTCTTAGCACACGTTCAGCTCGATGACGATCCTCGGGCTCCGATCCAGCAAAGCGTCGAGGAAGAGTTCCGTCAGCACGACGGCGTGGTGACGATCTTGATGTACTACCGACGCAGGGCTTCGCCTAAGCACTACAACGGTATGATCGAGGTGGAATATGGTGGCAGGGGGCACCGCACACGGCTAAGGAACGATCTCAAGGATCAACTTGTGTGTCTTGGGGTGTCCCCTGCCCCCGTATATAAAGGTTGGAGGAGGGGGGCTGGCCGGCCAGAGAGAGAGAGGCGCAGGGGAGTAGGACTCCCCCCTCCAATCCTATTCCAACTAGGACTCTCAAGGTGGAAAGGAGAGAGAGGGGGGCCGGCCCCTTCTCCTAGTCCTACTAGGACTTGGGGAAGGGGGGGGGAGGGGGCGCGGCCAGCTGTGGGCTTCCCCTTTTCTCTTTTCCACTAAGGCCCAATAGGCCCATTAGTCTCCCGGGGGGTTCCGGTAACCCTCCCGGTATTCCGGTAAAATCCCAATTTCACCCGGAACACTTTCTATGTCCAAACATAGGCTTCCAATATATCAATCTTTACGTCTCGACCATTTCGAGACTCCTCGTCATGTCTGTGATCTCATCCGGGACTCCGAACAACCTTCGGTACATCAAAATGCATAAACTCATAATAACTGTCATCGTAACGTTAAACGTGCGGACCCTACGGTTCGAGAACAATGTAGACATGACCGAGACACGTCTCCGGTCAATAACCAATAGCGGGACCTGGATGCCCATATTGGCTCCTACATATTCTAAGAAGATCTTTATCGGTTAGACCGCATAACAACATACGTTGTTCCCTTTGTCATCGGTATGTTACTTGCCCGAGATTCGTTCGTCGGTATCCAATACCTAGTTCAATCTCGTTACCGGCAAGTCTCTTTACTCGTTCCGTAATACATCATCTCACAACTAACATATTAGTTGCAGTGCTTGCAAGGCTTATGTGATGTGCATTACCGAGAGGGCCCAGAGATACCTCTCCGACAATCGGAGTGACAAACCCTAATCTCGAAATACGCCAACCCAACATCTACCATTGGAGACACCTGTAGTACTCCTTTATAATCACCCAGTTACGTTGTGACGTTTGGTAGTACCCAAAGTGTTCCTCCGGTAAACGGGAGTTGCATAATCTCATAGTTATAGGAACATGTATAAGTCATGAAGAAAGCAATAGCAACATACTAAACGATCGGGTGCTAAGCTAATGGAATGGGTCATGTCAATCAGATCATTCAACTAATGATGTGACCTCGTTAATCAAATAACAACTCTTTGTTCATGGTTAGGAAACATAACCATCTTTGATTAACGAGCTAGTCAAGTAGAGGCATACTAGTGACACTCTGTTGGTCTATGTATTCACACATGTATTATGTTTCCGGTTAATACAATTCTAGCATGAATAATAAACATTTATCATGATATAAGGAAATAAATAATAACTTTATTATTGCCTCTAGGGCATATTTCCTTCACTCAGAACGGAGGTGATCCTCGCGTTCCCAGGTAGCTTCACGGTCGGAATGGTGTGACCACTTTACTTTGAGAAACTTGATTGACTTGTTGCGAGTTTTGCGTTCAGTCTCTTCAAGGATTGCAACTGGGTGCTCACGGTAGGAGAGATCTTCTTGGAGCTCAATGTCCTCGAAGTTGACGGTGCGCTCAGGCGTCTTGAAGCACTTTCGGAGTTGCGAGACGTGGAACACATCATGAACATTGGCAAAGGTTGCAGGAAGCTCGAGTTGATAGGCGAGGTCGCCTCTCTTGCTAACGATCTTGAAAGGCCCGACGTATCTGGGGGCAAGCTTCCCTTTGATACCGAAGCGACGAGTCCCTTTCATTGGAGAGACGCGGAGGTAGACATGATCCCCGATCTCGAAAGCCAAATCACGGTGCTTGCTGTCGTAGTAGCTCTTCTGATGAGACTGGGCTGCTTTGAGGTTATCACGAATGACCTTGCACATTTCTTCTGCTTCTGTGATCAGGTCATTACCCAGCAGCTGACGTTCACCGGTTTCAGACCAGTTGAGAGGTGTACGGCACTTCCTACCATACAAAATTTCAAACGGGGCCTTGCCGGAGCTTGCTTGGAAGCTGTTGTTGTACGAGAATTCAGCATAAGGAAGGCAATCCTCCCACTTCATGCCGAAGGAGATAACACAAGCTCTGAGCATATCTTCAAGAATCTGGTTGACACGCTCGACTTGACCGCTTGTTTGAGGGTGTTTCAGTAGTATCTTGTTCTACATGCCGTGGATCTCACTCTGGTTGATCTACGTGGTTCAGTAGTATCTTGTTCTGAAGCTTCATGATCATCATCATTAGCTTCCTCACTGATTGGTATAGGTGTCGCAGAAACAGTTTTCTGTGATGTACTATTTTCCAATGAGGGAGCAGGTATAGTTACCTCGTCAAGTTCTACTTTCCTCCCACTCACTTCTTTCGAGAGAAACTCCTTCTCTAGAAAGTTTCCGAATTTAGCAACAAAAGTCTTGCCTTCGGATCTGTGATAGAAGGTGTATCCAATAGTTTCCCTTTGGATATCCTATGAAGACACATTTCTCCGATTTGGGTTCGAGCTTATCAGGTTGAAGCTTTTTCACATAAGCATCGCAGCCCCAAACTTTAAGAAACGACAACTTTGGTTTCTTGCCAAACCATAGTTCATAAGGTGTCGTCTCAACGGATTTTGATGGTGCCCTATTTAACGTGAATGCGGCCGTCTCTAAAGCATAACCCCAAAACGATAGCGGTAAATCAGTAAGAGACATCATAGATCGCACCATATCTAGTAAAGTACGATTACGACGTTCGGACACACCATTACGCTGTGGTGTTCCGGGTGGCGTGAGTTGCGAAACTATTCCACAATTTTTCAAATGTACACCAAACTCGTAACTCAAATATTCTCCTCCACGATCAGATCGTAGAAATTTTATTTTCTTGTTACGATGATTTTCAACCTCACTCTGAAATTCTTTGAACTTTTCAAATGTTTCAGACTTATGTTTCATTAAGTAGATATACCCATATCTGCTTAAATCATCTGCGAAGGTGAGAAAATAACGATATCCGCCACGAGCCTCAATATTCATCGGACCACATACATCGGTATGTATGATTTCCAATAAATCTGTTGCTCTCTCCATAGTACCGGAGAACGGTGTTTTAGTCATCTTGCCTATGAGGCACGGTTCGCAAGTACCAAGTGATTCATAATCAAGTGGTTCCAAAAGCCCATCAGTATGGAGTTTCTTCATGCGCTTTACACCGATATGACCTAAACGGCAGTGCCACAAATAAGTTGCACTATCATTATTAACTTTGCATCTTTTGGCTTCTACATTATGAATATGTGTATCGCTATCTTCGAGATTCAACAAGAATAGACCACTCTTCAAAGGTGCGTGACCATAAAAGATATTACTCATATAAATAGAACAACCATTATTCTCTGATTTAAATGAATAACCGTCTCGCATCAAACAAGATCCAGATATAATGTTCATGCTCAACGCTGGCACCAAATAACAATTATTTAGGTCTAATATTAATCCCGAAGGTAGATGTAGAGGTAGCGTGCCGACCGCGATCACATCGACTTTGGAACCGTTTCCCACGCGCATCGTCACCTCGTCCTTTGCTAGCGTCCACTTATTCCGTAGTCCCTGTTTCGAGTTGCAAATATTAGCAACAGAACCAGTATCAAATACCCAGGTGCTACTGCGAGCTCTAGTAAGGTACACATCAATAACATGTATATCACATATACCTTTGTTCACTTTGCCATCCTTCTTATCCGCCAAATACTTGGGGCAGTTCCGCTTCCAGTGACCAGTCTGCTTGCAGTAGAAGCACTCAGTTTCAGGCTTAGGTCCAGACTTGGGTTTCTTCTCCTGAGCAGCAACTTGCTTGCTGTTCTTCTTGAAGTTTCCCTTCTTCTTCCCTTTGCCCTTTTTCTTGAAACTAGTGGTTTTGCTAACCATCAACACTTGATGCTCCTTCTTGATTTCTACCTCCGCAGCTTTCAGCATTGCGAAGAGCTCGGGAATAGTCTTGTTCATCCCTTGCATATTATAGTTCATCACGAAGCTCTTGTAGCTTGGTGGCAGTGATTGGAGAATTCTGTCAATGACGCAGTCATCTGGAAGATCAACTCCCATCTGAATCAAGTGATTATTATACCCAGACATTTTGAGTATATGCTCACTGACAGCACTGTTCTCCTCCATCTTGCAGCTATAGAACTTATTGGAGACTTCATATCTCTCAATTCGGGCATTTGCTTGAAATATTAACTTCAACTCCTGGAACATCTCATATGCACCATGACGTTCAAAACGTCGTTGAAGTCCCGATTCTAAGCCGTAAAGCATGGCACACTGAACTATCGAGTAGTCATCAGCTTTGCTCTGCTAGACATTCATAACATCTGGCGTTGCTCCAGCAGCAGGCCTGTCACCCAGCGGTGCTTCCAGGACGTAATTCTTCTGTGCAGCAATGAGGATAATCCTCAGGTTACGGACCCAGTCCGTGTAATTGCTACCATCATCTTTCAACTTTGCTTTCTCAAGGAACGCATTAAAATTCAACGGAACAACAGCACGAGCCATCTATCTACAATCAACATAAACAAGCAAGATACTATCAGGTACTAAGTTCATGATAAGTTTAAGTTCAGTTAATCAAATTACTTAGGAACTCCCACTTAGATAGACATCCCTCTAATCTTCTAAGTGATCACGTGATCCAAATCAACTAAACCATAACCGATCATCACGTGAGATGGAGTAGTTTTCAATGGTGAACATCGTTATGTTGATCATATCTACTATATGATTCATGCTCGACCTTTCGGTCTCCGTGTTCCGAGGCCATATCTGTATATGCTTGGCTCGTCAAGTATAACCTGAGTATTCTGCGTGTGCAACTGTTTTGCACCCGTTGTATTTGGACGTAGAGCTTATCACACCCGATCATCACGTGGTGTCTGGGCACGACGAACTTTGGCAACGGTGCATACTCAGGGAGAACACTTCTTGATAATTTTAGTGAGAGATCATCTTATAATGCTACCGTCAATCAAAGCAAGATAAGATGCATAAAAAGGGATAAACATAACTTCAATCAATATAAGTGATATGATATGGCCATCATCATCTTGTGCTTGTGATCTCCATCTCCGAAGCACCGTCATGATCACCATCGTCACCGGCGTGACACCTTGATCTCCATCGTAGCATCGTTGTCGTCTCGCCAATCTTATGCTTCCACGACTATCACTACCGTTTAGTAATAAAGTAAAGCATTACATCGCGATTGCATTGCATACAATAAAGCGACAACCATATGGCTCCTGCCAGTTGCCGATAACTCGGTTACAAAACATGATCATCTCATACAATAAAATCAGCATCATGCCTTGACCATATCACATCACAACATGCCCTGCAAAAACAAGTTACATGTCCTCTACTTTGTTGTTGCAAGTTTTACGTGGCTGCTACGGGCTTAAGTAAGAACTCATCTCACCTACGCATCAAAACCACAACGATAGTTCGTCAAATAGACTCCGTTTTAACCTTCTCAAGGACCGGGCGTAGTCACACTTGGTTCAACTAAAGTTGGAGAGACAGTCTTCCGCAAGCCATCTATGTGCAAAGCACGTCGAGGGAACCGGTCTCGCGTAAGGTTGGTCCGGATCGTCTCACCCAACAATACCGCCGAACCAAAGTATGACATGCTAGTAGGCAGTATGACTTGTATCGCCCACAACTCACTTGTGTTCTACTCGTGAAAATAACATCAAACCATAAAACCTAGGCTCGGATGCCACTGTTGGGGAACGCAGTAATTTCGAAAATTTTCCTACGCACACGCAAGATCATGGTGATGCACAGCAACGAGAGGGGAGAGTGTTGTCTACGTACCAACACGGACCGACTGCGGAAGCGATCACACAACATAGAGGAAGTAGTCGTACGTCTTCTTCCCGATCCGACCGATCCAAGCACCGTTACTCCGGCACCTCCGAGTTCTTAGCACACGTTCAGCTCGATGACGATCCTCGGGCTCCGATCCAGCAAAGCGTCGAGGAAGAGTTCCGTCAGCACGACGGCGTGGTGACGATCTTGATGTACTACCGACGCAGGGCTTCGCCTAAGCACTACAACGGTATGATCGAGGTGGAATATGGTGGCAGGGGGCACCGCATACGGCTAAGGAACGATCTCAAGGATCAACTTGTGTGTCTTGGGGTGTCCCCTGCCCCCGTATATAAAGGTTGGAGGAGGGGGGCTGGCCGGCCAGAGAGAGAGAGGCGCAGGGGGAGTCCTACTCCTACCGGGAGTAGGACTCCCCCCTCCAATCCTATTCCAACTAGGACTCTCAAGGGGGAAAGGAGAGAGAGGGGGGCCGGCCCCTTCTCCTAGTCCTACTAGGACTTGGGGAAGGGGGGGGGGGGGCGCGGCCAGCTGTGGGCTTCCCCTTTTCTCTTTTCCACTAAGGCCCAATAGGCCCATTAGTCTCCCGGGGGGTTCCGGTAACCCTCCCGGTATTCCGGTAAAATCCCGATTTCACCCGGAACACTTTCTATGTCCAAACATAGGCTTCCAATATATCAATCTTTACATCTCGACCATTTCGAGACTCCTCGTCATGTCCGTGATCTCATCCGGGACTCCGAACAACCTTCGGTACATCAAAATGCATAAACTCATAATAACTGTCATCATAACGTTAAGCGTGCGGACCCTACGGTTCGAGAACAATGTAGACATGACCAAGACACGTCTCCGGTCAATAACCAATAGCGGGACCTGGATGCCCATATTGGCTCCTACATATTCTACGAAGATCTTTATCGGTCAGACCGCATAACAACATACGTTGTTCCCTTTGTCATCGGTATGTTACTTGCCCGAGATTCGATCGTCGGTATCCAATACCTAGTTCAATATCGTTACCGGCAAGTCTATTTACTCGTTCCGTAATACATCATCTCACAACTAACATATTAGTTGCAGTGCTTGCAAGGCTTATGTGATGTGCATTACCGAGAGGGCCCAGAGATACCTCTCCGACAATCGGAGTGACAAACCCTAATCTCGAAATACGCCAACCCAACTTCTACCATTGGAGACACCTGTAGTACTCCTTTATAATCACCCAGTTACGTTGTGACGTTTGGTAGTACCCAAAGTGTTCCTCCGGTAAACGGGAGTTGCATAATCTCATAGTTATAGGAACATGTATAAGTCATGAAGAAAGCAATAGCAACATACTAAACGATCGGGTGCTAAGCTAATGGAATGGGTCATGTCAATCAGATCATTCAACTAATGATGTGACCTCGTTAATCAAATAACAACTCTTTGTTCATGGTTAGGAAACATAACCATCTTTGATTAACGAGCTAGTCAAGTAGAGGCATACTAGTGACACTCTGTTGGTCTATGTATTCACACATGTATTATGTTTCCGGTTAATACAATTCTAGCATGAATAATAAACATTTATCATGATATAAGGAAATAAATAATAACTTTATTATTGCCTCTAGGGCATATTTCCTTCACTCAGAACGGAGGTGATCCTCGCGTTCCCAGGTAGCTTCACGGTCGGAATGGTGTGACCACTTTACTTTGAGAAACTTGATTGACTTGTTGCGAGTTTTGCGTTCAGTCTCTTCAAGGATTGCAACTGGGTGCTCACGGTAGGAGAGATCTTCTTGGAGCTCAATGTCCTCGAAGTTGACGGTGCGCTCAGGCGTCTTGAAGCACTTTCGGAGTTGCGAGACGTGGAACACATCATGAACATTGGCAAAGGTTGCAGGAAGCTCGAGTTGATAGGCGAGGTCGCCTCTCTTGCTAACGATCTTGAAAGGCCCGACGTATCTGGGGGCAAGCTTCCCTTTGATACCGAAGCGACGAGTCCCTTTCATTGGAGAGACGCGGAGGTAGACATGATCCCCGATCTTGAAAGCCAAATCACGGTGCTTGCTGTCGTAGTAGCTCTTCTGACGAGACTGGGCTGCTTTGAGGTTATCACGAATGACCTTGCACATTTCTTCTGCTTCTGTGATCAGGTCATTACCCAGCAGCTGACGTTCACCGGTTTCAGACCAGTTGAGAGGTGTACGGCACTTCCTACCATACAAAATTTCAAACGGGGCCTTGCCGGAGCTTGCTTGGAAGCTGTTGTTGTACGAGAATTCAGCATAAGGAAGGCAATCCTCCCACTTCATGCCGAAGGAGATAACACAAGCTCTGAGCATATCTTCAAGAATCTGGTTGACACGCTCGACTTGACCGCTTGTTTGAGGGTGGAAAGCAGTGCTGAAGCGAATGCTGGTGCCCATGGCCTTCTGAAAAGAATCCCAGAACTTGGAGGTAAAGATGCTGCCACGGTCTGAAGATATCACTTGAGGAATACCGTGCAGAGAGACAATGCGAGAGGTGTAGAGCTCCGCCAATTGAGCTGCAGTGATTGACTCTTTGATAGGCAAGAAATGAGCCACTTTGGTCAGCTTGTCGATGACAACGAATATAGCATCATTGCCACGCTTGGACTTAGGAAACCCAGTCACGAAGTCCATTTCAATGTGGTCAAACTTCCATTCTGGAATGGCGAGAGGTTGGAGGAGACCTGCTGGCCTTTGGTGTTCTGCTTTCACTCTTCTACAGACATCACATTCATTCACGAATTGAGCGATCTCGCGCTTCATTCGAGTCCACCAATAAGTTTGTTTCAGGTCTTGATACATCTTCGTGCTCCCAGGGTGGATGGAGAGGAGAGAGTTATGAGCCTCATTCATGATCACTTTACGAAGTTCACCTTTGGGCACAACAATTCGATCCTCGAAGAAGAGAGTGTCCTTGTCATCAAGTCGGTAGCACTTGTACTTGGACTGACTCTTTGCCATACCAATCTTCACCTTTTCACCATAGCATCAAGAAGCTGGGCTTGGCGAATCTGGTCTTCCAAGGTAGGAGAAACTTGAAGGTTGGCAAGGAAACCTTGAGGAACAACTTGCAGATTAAGTTTGCGGAAGGCTTCACAAAGCTCGGGTTGATAAGGCTTCAGAATCAGACTGTTGCAATATGCTTTTCTGCTCAAAGCGTCAGCAATCACATTAGCCTTGCCTGGAGTATACTCGATACTCAGATTGTACTCTTGAATCATTTCGACCCATCGAGTCTGTCTGAGGTTGAGATTAGGCTGAGTGAAGATGTACTTGAGACTTTTGTGATCAGTGAAAATGTCCACTTTCCTTCCCAAGAGAAGATGTCTCCAAGTCAACAATGCGTGCACAACTGCCGCCAACTCAAGATCATGAGTGGGGTAGTTCTTCTCATTTGGCTTCAACTGGCGAGAGGTATAAGCAACAACTTTCTTCTCTTGCATCAGTACTGCACCGAGACCTTGGAGAGAGGCATCACAAAAGACCTCGTACGGCTTGGTTTCATCAGGCGGAGTTAGAACTGGAGTAGTGATCAATTTCTCTTTCAAAGCGTTGAAAGCAACATCACACTCCGGAGACCAAACGTACTTGACGTGCTTCTGAAGAAGATTTGAGAGAGGCTTCGCGATCTTGGAGAAGTTTTCAACGAATCTTCGGCAATAACTTGCAAGACCGAGGAAGCTACGGAGTTGCTTCACATTCTGAGGAGGTTCCCAATTAACGATTGCAGACACCTTCTCAGGATCCACGGAAATGCCCTTGGCAGAGATAATATGACCAAGATAAAGAACTTCATCGAGCCAAAACTCACATTTAGAGAACTTGGCATAGAATTGATGTTCCCTTAGCTTGTCAAGAACCAAACGCAAGTGTTTGGCATGATCTTCCTTGTTCTTCGAGAAAACCAGGATATCATCGAGATAGACCAAAACGAAGTCGTTGGTGTAGGGGTTGAAGATGAAGTTCATCATGCGAGAGAACGTCGGAGGAGCATTGGCGAGGCCAAAAGACATAACAGTGTATTCATAAGACCCATAGCTTGTTCTAAACGCCGTCTTTGGAATATCTTGTTCACGAATGCGAATTTGATGATAACCCATACGGAGATCAAGCTTGGAGAATACTTGGGCACCCTTGAGTTGTTCGAATAGCTCATTAATGTTGGGAAGTGGATACTTGTTCTTGATGGTCTTCTTGTTCAATGGACGGTAATCAACACAAAGTCGGTCCGTTCCATCCTTCTTCTTCACAAAAAGAACACCACAACCCCACGGAGAAGTACTAGGCCGAATGAGACCCATTCTTTCTTGCACATCGAGCTGTTTCTTCAACTCCTTCAACTCTTCGGGGCCGAGCTTGTAAGGCCGTTTGCACACCGGTTCCGTACCGGGCTCAAGTTCAATAACGAATTCGACAGGCCGGTTTGGAGGCATGCCTGGGAGTTCTTCAGGGAAGACATCTTGATACTCACAAACAACCGGAATCTGCGAAATAGCATCCAATTCACCCTTTTCATTGAGAGAGAACAACCGGATGGTATTATCCCGAGCAGCAAAGACAATGACATCTTCAGAGGAATGAGTCAGTTGAATCTGCCTGGCTGCACAATCGAGGTGAGCCTTGTGTTTAGAGAGCCAGTCCATCCCAAGAATGAGGTCGATATCAGAATTACCAAGAACCACCGGAGAAGAGAGAAACTTGTGATCACCCAAAGTGATAGAAATATCCGGAACAATAGCGCTTGCACTCATGAATTTTCTCGGAGAAACAACAGACAACTGCCTAGGCAAATCTTGCAAGGGCAACTCATGCTTAGAAACAAAAGGTCTCGAGATGAAACAATGCGAAGCACCCGTGTCAAAAAGAACTTTTGCAGGAATATCATTAACAGGAAGGTTACCCATGATCACATCTAACGAATCCTCTGCCTGAGCTGCGTTCATCAAGTTGACCTTGGCGGACTTGGGATTATGCTTGACCACAGCTGTACTTGCCGATCTAACAGGAGGAGGAGGAGGAAGACGCCTCTGGTTGAAACACTTGTTGGCGTAGTGACCCTTCTGTTGGCACTTGTTGCACGTGACCTCTGAGAGCGGACGGTGGTACGGGGCACTCGATCTTGGAGCTTGAGACGAAGTCTTGTTCTGAAAGCCTGGGTTGGGTGGGTGGGAAGAACCACTGCCACCTTTGCTCTTCTGCTGATACGGCTGACGGAACGGAGGAGGAGGAAGCCAATACTTCTGCTGCTTGGTCACTTGAGTAGAGGACGAAGACGAAGTGTCTCTGACTCGCTTCCTGGAAGCATCACACCTGAGCTGAGCAGCCTCTTGCTTCAGTGCCATGTTGTAGAACTCATCGTATCTCAGCGGCTCGAAGAGGACAAGAGCGAGCTGAATTTCTTCACGAAGACCACCCCTGAACCGATAGATCATGCTCTTCTCATCAGGAACATCCTGCTTGGCAAAACGGGCGAGCTTCTGGAACAACTTGTTATAGTCATAGACAGACAAAGAGCCTTGCTTCAGATTGTGGAATTCTTCACGTTTGCTTTCAGTCACACTTTGAGGAATGTGATGAGCTCGAAAATCACGACGGAAATCATCCCAAGTGATCAAACGTCCACCTCTGGAATCCCGGTACTGCTGAAACCACTCTGCGGCCTGATCCTTGAGCTGGAAAGACGCGAACTTGACGAAATCTTCAGGTCTGACGTTGCTACATTCAAAATGCTTGCCCAGATCGACTAACCAATCATCAGCATCGGTAGCCTCAACGCAGTTGCTGAATGTCTTTGGACCATTTGCGAGGAACTGATTCAGAGTTGCAAATTGGTTCTGGTTGCTGCCTTGGTTCGCTTGACTGCTTTGATTCCGCTCTTGGATGATTTGCATGATCAGCTGAGTATTTGCATTAGTAGCAGCCATCACAGCCTGCCATGCTTCCGGAGGAGGCGGAGGTGGCGGAGGATCTTGATTCTGGTTCTGACTGGTGCTCTTAGCGGGAGCCATCCTGAAGAGGTTGACCACCATTAGCACACAATATAGAAATATTGAAGGTGAATCCAACGGAATGAGAATTGCAACATAAGTCTTCACATCCGAACAAAATGAACGAATGCACTTCTCTTGAAGTGGTCACATATTCCTAAATTGCGAAGCCACGAAGAATCAGGTAGAAGAGGTACATCAACGAGGGATGGAATCAACATATGACGTCGGAGAAGAACGAAGACCACAACTTGAAATAAAACCAAGGGTTGGCTTGCGGAATAAGCCGGAACAAACACATGATAGAAATTCCGTCCGAAGTGTTCGTGGTAGGACCTACACGGGCTCGACCGTACAGCACCATCATGTACAAGGCAGTGCACATGACATACGAAGCGTCCCCGAGTCAGCATAGCCAAGGACTCTTTAAGACACAACGAGGCCACTGTAAAATCGACCGTGAATAGGCGAACCACTAGACGTCGAACCCCAATTTCATATCACACATCTGTTGGAAAGATATCCTAAGGCTACTTGAATTCCCACCTATGAAATTCCTGAAACTTTCCGGTTATGCAATCAGGTGTTGAGGATACAGGGGAAGCATAATATCTCACCCAAGCTAGCAAATCCTACATCCAGCTGCATCCATCCTTCAACACATAACCAAGAAACCTTCGGAAACCATCTATCTCAACCTTCAAAAAGCATCCGTTATACAAGTTATGGCGATACTCCCGAACTCCCGCCCCAGTACTGGGTGGCGTCGAGGTTATCTCACCAACGAACTGCATAAAGGAGATTTTTGATGTCGCGCACATATCTCAAGTATACCAGAATTGCAACGATAGAATTATGATGACAACACCTCAGAGCTCAACTCCCCAGGACACTTCCACTAAACCCCTGACAGGAGGCACCAAGACAGTATTCTCATCATAAGCCATCGGAACAAAACTAAGATACTCGCGTGATCCTAAATTTTTTTTAGTGAAATTTGAGAAGAGAAGAGTCAAAACTCTACGTCAGGATGCCTTACCAGAGCGATGAGGAGACTGGGAAGTAAAAAGAATTCCTAAGCTCTCCGATATATAATTCCTAAGGACTCAAAACATTTTTCTAGACACAACTCGGCTGCTAGAAACGATCAAGCAATGGGGCTCCTAAGGTCGGGGAAGGCTCTGATTACCAACTTGTCACACCCTTTACCAAGTATATAGATGAATAAAGATAACATAGCAATATAATGATGTCCCAACAAGTAAATAAAGGTTCTAATAAGGAACGGCTCCAATCTTCACCTGCAACTAACAACGCTATAAGAAGGGGCTGAGCAAAGCGGTAACATAGCCAATCAATGGTTTGCTAGGACAAAGGTGGGTTAGAGGCTCAATCATGGCAATTGGGAGGCTGACAAGCAAGTGGTAGGCATCGTAGCATTGGCAAAGCAAAAGAGCGAGCAAACTAGCATAGCAAAGATAGTAGTGATTTCAAGGGTGTGATCATCTTGCCTACACAGTTGTCAGAATTGACTGGATCCTCAAAAGCAAACTCAACGGGCTCCTCGTTAGCGAACTCGTCTCCCTGCTCTACCCAACAACACAAACAAGCAACAAGGATACAATCAACCACGTGCAAGGGCAAGCAATAAGATGCAAAGATGATATGCTATGCGGGATGCGATGCGGGATGCAAGAATGCAACATGTAACAGGAAATGCATGAACCTGGCCTCAACTTGGAAATCCAAGTGTGCCACTGGATGGAGGGGAAGAAATCCCCTGAAAACGATATAAAGATCATGGCAATCGGAGCTACGGTTAAGAAATGGCAAGCGTTTTACTAAACGAACCGATCTGCGATTTACAGCAACATGCCTCCTAAATGCAACAAAATGAACATGCTACATCCACCCAACATGAAAACAAATTGCATGGCAGTGATGTACTCATCAAGCTTAACAAATCATCATGACTGAGGCATAGGCAAATTCATCCATTAAGGGCTTCAAACAAGCATGGCAAAACTGAATAAGCAAAACAGATTCCAGACTTAGCGAAATTAACGCTAGTCTGAAATTTCAGACCACGATGCTCTCTTCGGAGCAGCAAAACAACATGAAGGAAAACCTGAACATGGCAAGTAAGAGCATGGCATGGAGCTACTCAACAATCTTAACAAAACACCCAACATGACCTGGGGCCAAAAGGGTTCACAAAATACTCTACCGAGCACACGAACATCGACGAAACACAATCAGTTTTCAGACTTAGTGAAAACTGGGACATGCTGAAATAACAACTCACGGAGGCATATAAACGAGCTCGATGCTCTCACTACGGTGCAAGTCATGGCAAGGCAAGCATATATCCATTAAGAAGGCACAAAATGCTAGCTAGACATGGCAAGAACAATGGCATAGCATGCATGGATCACTAGCAATAACTCCGGCAAAATCGCAAAAGAGTTCACGATCTGCCCAAAACAGCAACTATCCAAAAGTTGAGCTCGATTGAGTCAACCTAGGGTGCTCCAACATAACAAGTAAAGACATGGATGGATTAAGCACAACAAGCATAACAAATCACTCTTACTGATCATCCTCAAAAGAGGCACGGATCACTAGGAAACAAGCCGGACATATAGCATCGTGAACTAAAACGGCTCAGACTTAGTGAAATTCACTAAGTCCCTGAAATCTGTAATCTCAGGTAGCCCTCTTCGCAAGCTTGCACAAGACAACACACACATCCTAAAAATACATGGAAGGCACCTCTGGAAAGAAGACAACATGCTTAACAATTCATCCCAAAGGGGCACAGGCATATCATGCACGGATTAAATATGGCAAAAATGGTAAAAGTGCATGTTGAACTAACGGATCTGCAATTTAACTCAACACGCCTCCTTCCAACAGCATTTTGGGCAACAAGATGACGCGGGGAGGCCGGGGAGGAGGAAGCCGGTGCGGTGGGGACGCGGTGCCCGGCGCGGGGAGCGCGAGGCCGCCGGCGAGGGGCGCGGTGGCGCCGGGTGGTGTTGGGGCGGCGTTCCGGCGAGGTCGGGGCGGCCGGGCGGCGAGCTCCTGCGGCGGAGCTCGGCCGTCTCGGGGGAAGAAGCCGCGGGCGTGGGCGGCGGCGAACTGGCCCGCTCGGGCGGCGCGGGGGCCCGATCCGGGCCTCGGGCCCGGCGACGGGAAGCGGCGATGTGGTCCGCGGGCCTGCCACGTGGCGGCGTCCGGGTGGCTGCGGGCGTCGGCGGACGTCGTCTGGCCGGGGGCGGACACGTCCGTCGGCGCAGATCTCGTTTTTTTTTAAATTAGGGTTTCGAGGGGGAGAAGAAGAGATCCGAGATGGAGGGGTATTTATAGGCATAAGTGGAGCTAGGAGAGTCCAAATGAGGTGCGGTTTTCGCCCACACGATCGTGATCGAACGACCGAGACGATGAAGCTGAGTTTGGTGGGTTTTGGGCCAAAATGGAGGGGTGTTGGGCTGCACACACACGAGGCCTTCTCGGTCCCTCGGTTAACCGTTGGAGTATCAAACGAAGTCCAAATGACCCGAAACTTGACAGGCGGTCTACCGGTAGTAAACCAAGGCCGCATGGCAAGTCTCGTCCCAATCCGGAAATGTTTAATCCCCACACACGAAAGAAAGCTAGAAATGGCCACCGGAGGAGAACGAAGCGCCGGAATGCAAAACGGACAACGGGAAAAATGCTCGAATGCATGAGATGAACATGTATGCAAATGCGATGCACGTGACGACAAGATAAGAGATGCACGAAAAACAAAAACAACACACGAGGACAAAGACCCGAACCCGAGAATTAAATATAACTTAATGCCGGAAACGGCAAGAGTCGGAGTACATTTGGGGAAGGTTACATGTGGGGCGTTACACGGCGGCATCATGGGATGAAGCGGCCCAGACCGACCTTACATGTACTCTTACGTGAGACTGGTTTCACCGACTGACATGCACTAGTTGCATAAGGTGGCTAGCGGGTGCCTGTCTCTCCCACTTTAGTCGGATCGGATTCGATGAACAGGGTCCTTATGAAGGGTAAATAGCAATTGGCATATCACGTTGTGGTCTTTGCGTAGGTAAGAAACGTTCTTGCTAGAAACCCATAGCAGCCACGTAAAAACATGCAAACAACAATTAGAGGACGTCTAACTTGTTTTTGCAGGGTATGCTATGTGATGTGATATGGCCAAAGGATGTGATGAATGATATATGTGATGTATGATATGATCATGTTCTTGTAATAGGAATCACGACTTGCATGTCGATGAGTATGACAATCGGCAGGAGCCATAGGAGTTGTCTTTATTTATTTATGACCTGCCTGTCAACATAAACGTCATGTAATTACTTTACTTTATTGCTAACCGTTAGCTGTAGTAGTAGAAGTAATAGTTGGCAAGACAACTTCATGAAGACACGATGATGGAGATCATGATGATGGAGATCATGGTGTCATGCCGGTGACGATGATGATCATGGAGCCCCGAAGATGGAGATCAAAAGGAGCAAAGTGATATTGGCCATATCATGTCACTATTTGATTGCATGTGATGTTTATCATGTTTATACATCTTATTTGCTTAGAACGACGGTAGTAAATAAGATGATCCCTCATTAAAATTTCAAGAAAGTGTTCCCCCTAATTGTGCACCGTTGCTAAAAGTTCGTAGTTTCGAAGCACCACGTGATGATCGGGTGTGATAGATTCTTACGTTCAAATACAACGGGTGTTGACGAGCCTAGCATGTACAGACATGGCCTCGGAACACATGCAAAACACTTAGGTTGACTTGACGAGCCTAGCATGTACAGACATGGCCTCGGAACACAGAAGACCGAAAGGTCGAGCATGAGTCGTATGGTAGATACGATCAACATGAAGATGTTCACCGATGTTGACTAGTCCGTCTCACGTGATGATCGGACACGGCCTAGTTGACTCGGATCATGTAATCACTTAGATGACTAAAGGGATGTCTATCTCAGTGGGAGTTCATAAGATGAACTTAATTATCCTGAACATAGTCAAAAGATCTTTGCAAATTATGTCGTAGCTCGCGCTTCAGTTCTACTGTTTAGTTATGTTCCTAGAGAAAATTTAGTTGAAAGTTGATAGTAGCAATTATGCGGACTAGGTCCGTAAATTGAGGATTGTCCTCATTGCTTCATAGAAGGCTTATGTCCTTAATGCACCGCTCAGTGTGCTGAACCTCGAACGTGGTCTGTGGATGTTGCGAACATCTAACATACACGTTTTGATGACTACATGATAGTTCGGTAATGTTAAATGGTTTAGAATTGAGGCACCAAAGACATTTTTGAAATGTCGCGGAACATATGAGATGTTTCGAGGGCTGAAATTGGGATTTCAGGCTCGTGCCCACGTCAAGAGGTATAAGACCTCCGACGATTTTCTTATCCTGCAAACTAAGGGAGAAAATCTCAATCGTTGAGCTTGTGCTCAGATTGTCTGAGTACAACAATCACTTGAATCAAGTAGGAGTTAATCTTCCAGATGAGATAGTGATGTTTCTCCAAAGTCATTGCCACCAAGCTGCTAGAGCTTCGTAATGAACTATAACATATCAGGGATAGATGTGATGATCCTTGAGATATTCGCGATGCTTGACACCACGAAAGTAGAAGTCAAGTAGGAGCATCAATTGTTGATGGTTAGTTAAAAACCACTAGTTTCAAGAAGGGCAAGGGCAAGAAAGGGATACTTCATGAAACGACAAGTCAGTTGCTGCTCAAGTGAAGAAACCCAAGGTTCAACCCGAACCCGAGACTAAGTGCTTCTGTAATAAGGGGAACATCCACTAGGAGCAGAATTACCCTAGATATATACTTGGTAGATGAGAAGGCTGGCAAGGTCGATAGAAGTATATTGGATATACATTGTGTTAATGTGTACTTTACTAGTACTCCTAGTAGCACCAGGGTGTTAGATACCGGTTCGGTTGCTAAGTGTTAGTAACTCGAAATAAAAGCTACGGAATAAATGGAGACTAGCTAAAGGTGAGCTGACGACATGTGTTGGAAGTGTTTCCAATGTTGATATGATCAAATATCGTACACTCCCTCTACCATCGAGATTGGTATTTGGTGTTTGCATTGAGCATAGACACGATTGGATTATGTCTATCGCGATACGGTTGTTCATTTAAGGAGAATAATGGTTACTCTGTTTATTTGAATAATACCTTCAATGGTCTTACACCTAAAATGAATGGTTTATTGAATCTCGATCGTAGTGATACACATGTTCATGCCAAAAGATAGTAATGATAGTACCACCTACTTGTGGCACTGCCACGTAAGTCATATCGGTATAAAACGCATGAAGAAGCTCCATGTTGATGGATCTTTGGGCTCACTCGTTTTTTGAAAAGTTTGAGACATGCGAACCATGTCTATTGGTGTATATGCATGAAGAAACTCCATGCAAATGGACCATATGGACTCACTTGATTTTGAATCACTTGAGACATGCAAATCATACCACATGGGCAAGACATACCTAGTGAGATGTCTCATGACATTTACAATCAGAAAACAGCGGAAAGTACAATGCGAAGCGACTCCATCTCAGCCACAGGCAGTCGATGTAGTCCACGTGACCTCACTCCTACGGATCGCCATAGTAGTCGTAGTCATCACCTTCATCTCCATGCAACTCTGTTGTCAACAAAATTATTGCCATGAGTACATTACGTACTCAACATGCCTCCCTCGGGGAAGGACCTAATAGCTACATGTGGCTTCAAAGGAAGGCTGTATGGCTCATTTGCATAAAGCTAATTTTGTTTGACAAATAAAGCAGTTGGATAAAAGCAGTTTTAGATGAAAACATGTTTTATCTCCAGAATAACTTTCATCAAAGTGAGGATCCTCGATCAACTCACACTCTTCATAGGTTCCAAGAATAGGGGCAAAGAGGGAATAAGCAAGACAGGTCCTGTACATCAAGAAAAATTCATGTGTCGTCCATGACCGTGGACACGACTATTCGAATAGTTTTACACTTTTGGTATCAGAATGTTTAAGAAAAAGTTTTCCAAAATTTAGGGCAAGAAAATTTCATTTGTTTTATTTGTTAACAAAGCTTAAATTGGACTTTTATAATTTGAAGGATTTAATTTAAACTAATGTGAACCTAATTAAATTTTGTGTTTAGTTCTTTTCTTTTAATCAGCTCTTCTTTAGCATATTAAATATGCGCCTTGAATTTTTTTTTGGGTTACTGAAATTCGTTTGATTGCTCGAGCTTCTTTTCCTTCTCTCGATTTCCTAAAACAGAAATCAATTTCTTTTCCTTTTCTCAAACTGAGGCCAAATTCCATCGGACCATTAAATACGTTCTACCATTTGAGTTGTTCACATATCTTACTAACACTTCTTTCACACATACATTGTTTATTAGACAAATCCACCAATACATGCATATGTACATCTCTCTTCTCTTCCCTGAGTTGAGCCACTGTTATTTTTTCCTATCTAAGTCGCATGGGCTTAGCCCATCTAAATTTTTTTTGTTTTCTTTCTTTTTCTTTCTCCTCTCCTCCTCTCCACATGGGCTTCCATCCACTTGGCCCATCCAACTAACGCCTCTCCTCCTCTCCTCTTGTACGTTGACAACTCCAGAAGAGAAACAGCCAACACACGTATAGGAAGGGGAAAAAAAGTCACCTGCAATTACATAGAGGAAACGGCTTTGCGTTCCTTCTCCTCCACTCCTTCCTTGGCCTATTTCTCTGCCCATTTCTTCCGGCGAGCGAGCGCCCCTCGGTGCTTCCTATTCCTTTTTAGTTTCGTTCATAAACGCACAGAGAGCAAGAAACATACAGCCATGATTCTCCTCCTCCTCTAACTCCGTTGATCTTAGACCATTTCCAAAACCGGAGATATCTAGGCGTGCGCCTCTACTTCCTCTTCCAATCCCGTGGCAACTCATGCCCTCTCTCTTCCTCCTCTGCCCAAGAACACTCATTGAACTTTTGAAGCTTCATGGACGCAAGGTTTCGATCCCGATGACTCGGACCATCTCAATCCGAATCCTTGTGCCATAAACTCCTCCTGCACGCCATGATTCCATTCAGGGAAGAAGGAACGTGATCCGTCAAGCACACATGAAGAATTCTGCATGTCCACGTACACTGTTCATCAAGTTCGTCGCACCTTTCCATCAAACTCGGTGAGCCTCTATCAAATTCCTTTTGCATACGTACTTTTCATCACCTAGTGTATCCCGTAGACATCATGATTCGACCTATCTCTGCCGTTGGCCGCGTGTGTCCAAAACTGAATTCGATTCGATGGCATAATTCTTTAGTTTTGTTCATCATATGACTTTGAGCCCAATAGATAAAATTCTCCATATGACCGTAGAAATCCAGTGATGGGGTTAGATTGTGGATTCTATCTTGTGACCGGTAGAAGAGATATAATCTTAGTCGTTTTTTTTGTATAGAATCTAAATAGGTTTTGTGCTGTTAAAACTTTTCTATTGGTATGTTATTTCTACGTCTCTCGTTATGCCTAGGAGTATCAAATGTTTTACTCGATTGATTTGAAGGTGCGTTTTTTTGTAGCATTTCGTGTAGATAACTTTGTGCATCATCTAAAAGTATGATATGCCTTTGTATTATTTCCTTCGAGTTATTACCTTGTGTAGGAGTTGATTGGTGCATTAGTTATCATCCCTCATACATGACTGGCACGTGTTATTATTTTAATTAGATTTGAAGCATTATTAGTGTAATCTTATTATCATTATTTTGGTTATATTTGATACTTATTGTTTGCGAGCGTACAGTATTTGGTGAACGCTCGACATGCTTATATTTATGTGGAATTATTCTAAACTTTCCTTTATGTATCGAATAATGGAATATTTCGTGTTCCGATTATTTCCTTTTGTTTAGCATGAATATATCTTAGATATATTTTCTATATTCATTTACATCCATGTAGCATGTGTGTTGTATATATTCAAAATCATGTCATGCCTATGATAGTGGTCCGACAATCTATTAGTTTGTTGTTTAGTTTCTTTATAGTAGTTGTCTTGAATTGGCATGTTAACTTAGAACATAGCCATGGTTATGATGAATTACTTGTTGTAGGCACTCTATTAGCATTTTAATTATCTGTCGCATCATGCGTGGTTCAAGCTCACTTTCTCACTTTGCTAAGTTGTGTGCCATGTCATGTTTTATGTCTTATTTTGGTAGCAACTTTTGAGTAATTGTTAACGCGATTTTGTAGATGTTTATTGTTTAGTATTGCATGGATAGTTGCTTTATCTCATTGTCATATTTGCGTTCTATATAGAATTTATTCGTTGTGACATAGAGTTCAGTTTATTATTTTTTAGTAATTAGCAAACGTGTTATATTTACCTAGGATAGTAGCTATGCATGCTTAGTTGATTGACATGTCATGTTAGTACTTACTCAAGTAGAAGGCATATTTGGTTGTATGCCTACCATGTGTTATATCATTGGTAGTTTGTACCTTATGTTCATACATTTGGTTAACGTTTACTTGCTAGATATATCAGAGTGATTTGTTGATAACATACATTCTTTTATTTAAGAATTTCTTGCCTTATCAATACCATGTCATGATATTCGATTGTATAACTTGATTGCATAACGCGTGTCTATACCAATCCGTGTGTTGTATGATGCTTAGTTGTGTACCTTTTATATATTTGCAAGTGTATGATGACTACATAGAAATGCATTTCATCTTGTTATTCATGCTTCTATAACGCATGTTGATTTGGTTGATGAGATGATCTAGTTGTATACTTTCGTACGTGCTTAGTATGCTTCCATGTTTTCATTTATCATAACTAGCATGGTAGTGTTGTAGGCTAACGTCGTGCTTGATCTTTAGGTCACTTGTTATCAACTAGGTTATCTCATCTTTCATGTGTTATTATATTCCATGTGTTATGGTTGTACTTGTGTTGCTCATATATGCTTGACTTGTCTCATGTTAGTGTTATGAGTGTTTGGCACATGTTGCATTAGATCATCACATGATTAGGATAGTTCACCTTTCAATAGTTGAGTTGTGTCTTTCTCATATGCTTAGTGCACATTGTTACTTTGTTGTTAATCATGTTGTGGTAATATTTTTGCTAGAGGTCATTTGGATATCAGTTGTTTCCTTTATTATAAAGAGTGTCCTAGTTTAGTATCTTCTCATGGTCACTCATATGTTCAATGCTTTTGTTATTAGATAAGACCTCTTCACGATTCTATACTCACATGCCTTGTATGATGTGTCTGGTTATTTAATTTTCCAATTATTTTTGGGATAGCATTGGGTTGTCTTTTGTCATAGAAATGTTTGCTAATAGTTGTTATGATTGGTGTTTAGTCTTTGCTTATTGTTAACCATTATAAAATATTTGGATACATCCAAATATTTACTTGTGGTTGATTATTAATCGTAATCATATCATGTGGATAGTAGTTCACTCTTTTGTTCCATGTCTTGTATAGTTTCTTGTTAATTGTTTGACAAATGACTTGGTTTGTTATAATAGAGTTGATCCTATTTTATATTAATAATGTTATAGGGTTAGACCTAGGTCAATTCGATTCATGTTGTTGAGTGATGTTTGATTGCTTAACTAGTATGGTTTGTAATGTTTGTTCGTTTGTCTTACAGAACTATTGCCTTTCGAATTATTATATAGTTGATGTATATGTTTGACTACTATTGACCATTATAAATATTTAGATTCTGTCTAAATATCTATTTGTGGTTAACTATTACCTTCATCATGTCATGTTGTAATTGTGTGGTTAAATGCATAGGATGGTTCCTTTTCATGTGTGTTGATGCCATTGTGTTTGTTAGATAGTAGTTTCCTATATAGTTTGTCGAGATGTGTAGTGGGTACTACTAGTGGTTAGTACCATAGTTCGTATTAGAACGTCGGTCTTGATCGCCAAGCCTTCCGTAGTTGTGTCAACCTAAACCTTGTCACTTCGTTGAATCCTCTCTACTTACCTCCCTATCATGCTACCTCATTTCAGAATCTCCATCTGATCGATATCTCGCTATCCATCCACTCTTAATTTGTTTTGGATGTTATTTCGATTTACTATTGTTTTGGTATTTATTTGTTTTCCATTTGCTATCGTTATGACGAGTAGGGAGTGGCGAGGTTGGACATGGACAGAAATAGGTTACCGAAGAAGGACTCAACAACGAAGGCATGCCTCCTTCTTTGATCATATTTATCCTATGTTTACAAAATTGCATTATGTTTTATGGTTACTATATGCATGCTATTTTAATTCTTGTAGCTAGCATGTCGATTGACACATTACCTTGATCTGCTTGTCGCCTATTCAATTGATACCTGAGTAGAATTATATTATTCTGGTAGAGTAGAAATGCTTAGCCATGCTTATTACCCTATAGGTGCTTTGTTGAATGACCTTTGAGTCATTGACACTTGAAGCTTATCGCTGAGCTAGGCCGATTGGCCCTTGTTGATCTCCTCTACTCTCTTCTACTCTGGGTGAAACTTACCATCTGAAAACTGGCGCGGGTGACAGCTGAATCAAGGATTGAAGGAGCGATTGGCTGCCCTTCACAGGTTGAAGGGGGCAATCAGTCGTCCGTGCCGCATAAGGCCGAATAAGTCTTGGATTTGAAGATTGTGATAACAGTACAGCCACATGCTATATGGGCACTGGCTTGGTTAATTAGTTAGTTCACTCTTATTGTCGTCATCGCCGTACCGCAGATGGGATAGCTGCCTTGCGAGGAGTATCCTCGGCACAAAAGGGGGGCCCGGACTGTGAACCGCGGTTACTTCCGTGTTGAAACCTAGTGGGCTTGGCACAATAAGTTTGGTCTAATGAAAGACCTCGTCACAATCTCCCTGCCGGTATACCAAATGGTGTACTATGCCAGCGGCCACTGGTGGCAACAAGTCGGGATTGTGTCGTGTGGGTAAAGTGCACAACCTCTGCAGAGTGTAAAACTATTCGAATAGCCGTGTCCACGGTCATGGACGACACATGAATCTTTCTTGATGTACAGGACCTGTCTTGCTTATTCCCTCTTTGCCCCTATTCTTGGAACCTATGAAGAGTGTGAGTTGATCGAGGATCCTCACTTTGATGAAAGTTATTCTGGAGATAAAACATGTTTTCATCTAAAACTGCTTTTATTCAACTGCTTTATTTGTCAAACAAAATTAGCTTTATGCAAATGAGCCATACAGCCTTCCTTTGAAGCCACATGTAGCTATTAGGTCCTTCCCCGAGGGAGGCATGTTGAGTACGTAATGTACTCATGGCAATAATTTTGTTGACAACAGAGTTGCATGGAGATGAAGGTGATGACTACGACTACTATGGCGATCCGTAGGAGTGAGGTCACGTGGACTACATCGACTGCCTGTGGCTGAGATGGAGTCGCTACGCATTGTACTTTCCGCTGTTTTCTGATTGTAAATGTCATGAGACATCTCACTAGGTATGTCTTGTGACCAATATACTACTTGTAATGCTTTTACGTATTCTGCAATGATATCATTTCACTGTGTTGTCAACAATGATCCTGGGGTTGACAAATATACACAGGAGGATCTGGAAGTTAATTCCAGGTTCTCACAAACGACCTCCTCCTCTCAGGAAAACCTTCGTGAAGGAGGGAGAGGGTGCTACTAAGGAGAATAAGAAGAACACCGTGAAGGGTAGTGATGCCAAGAAGGGCAACGCTCCCTTCCCAACAAAGCCGGCGACTTTAACCCTTCTTATGTGTTCTGCCATGCTAGGGATGGGCATGTTTCTGCCAAATTTGTTGGTTCTCCTTATTAGTACATTGAAAGGTCTATTTGTGTTCCTAAGACCCTTGTTACTAACATCAAAGGACCCATTACAAAATGGGTACCTAAAACCAAGCATTGATCTCTTGTAGGTGTTTGCTTCCGGTGGGGGATCATGGTTGCTCGATAGCGGAGCTACTAATCATATGACCGGAAGCAAGGACTAGGTGGTGGACGTGTGATACGTCTCCAACGTATCTATAATTTTTGATTGCTCCATGCTATATTATCTACTGTTTTGGATGTTTATGGGCTTTATTATACACTTTTATATCATTTTTGGGACTAACCTATTAACCCAGAGCCCAGTGCCAGTTTCTGTTTTTACCTTGTTTTAGAATATCGCAGAAAAGGAAAACCAAACGGAGTCCAATTGACCTGAAACTTCACGGAAATTATTTTTGGATCAGAAGAAGCCCAGAAGACTTGGAGTGCACGTCAGGGGATCTACCAGGAGGCCACGAGGCAGGGGGGCGCGCCCAACCCCCTGGGCGCGCCCTCCACCCTCGTGGGCCCCTCGTTCCCCCCTGACGTACTTCTTCCGCCTATATATCTCCATATACCCTAAAAACACCAGGGAGCATAATAGATCGGGAGTTCCGCCGCCAGAAGCCTCCGTAGCCACCGAAAGCCAATCTAGACCCGTTCCGGCACCTTGCCGGAGGGGGCAATCCCTCTCCGGTGGCCATCTTCATCATCCCGGTGCTCTCCATGACGAGGAGGGAGTAGTTCTCCCTCGGGGCTGAGGGTATGTACCAGTAGCTATGTGTTTGATCTCTCTCTCTCTCTCGTGTTCTTAATTTGGCACAATCTTGATGTATCACGAGCTTCGCTATTATAGTTGGATCTTATGTTTCTCCTCCCCCTCTACTCTCTTGTAATGGATTGAGTTTCCCCTTTGAAGTTATCTTATCGGATTGAGTCTTTAAAGATTTGAGAACACTTGATGTATGTCTTGCCGTGCGTATCTGTGGTGACAATGGGATATCATGTGATTCACTTGATGTATGTTTTGGTGATCAACTTGCGGGTTCCGCCCATGAACCTATGCATAGGGGTTGGCACACGTTTTCGTCATGATTCTCCGGTAGAAACTTTGGGGCACTCTTTGAGGTTCTATGTGATGGTTGAATAGATGAATCTGAGATTGTGTGACGCATATCGTATAATCATACCCATGGATACTTGAGGTGACATTGGAGTATCTAGGTGACATTAGGGTTTTGGTTGTTTGTGTCTTAAGGTGTTATTCCAGTACGAACTCTAGGGCTGTTTGTGACACTTATAGGAATAGCCCAACGGATTGATTGGAAAGAATAACTTTGAGGTGGTTTGGTACCCTACCATAATCTCTTCGTTTGTTCTCCGCTATTAGTGACTTTGGAGTGACTCTTTGCTGCATGTTGAGGGATAGTTATGTGATCCAATTGTGTTATTATTGTTGAGAGGACTTACACTAGTGAAAGTATGAACCCTAGGCCTTGTTTCCTAGCATTGAAATACCGTTCACGCTCACTTTTATCATTAGTTACCTTGCTGTTTTTATATTTTCAGATTACAAATACCTTTATTTACCATCCATATACCACTTGTATCACCATCTCTTCACCGAACTAGTGCACCTATACAATTTACCATTGTATTGGGTGTGTTGGGGACACAAGAGACTCTTTGTTATTTTGGTTGCAGGGTTGCTTGAGAGAGACCATCTTCATCCTACGCCTCCTACGGATTGATAAACCTTAGGTCATCCACTTGAGGGAAATTTGCCACTGTCCTACAAACCTCTGCACTTGGAGGCCCAACAACGTCTATAAGAAGAAGGTTGTGTAGTAGACATCAAGCTCTTTCCTGGCGCCGTTTCTGGGGAGGTGAGTGCTTGAAGGTATATTTTAGATCTTGCAATCGAGTCTTTTAGTTTCTTGTTTTATCACTAGTTTAGTTCATAAAAGAAAATTACAAAAAAAATATGGAATTGAGTTTGCCTCATACGCTTCATCTTTTTAATATCTTTCATGAGTATGATGGAAAGGAAAATTGTGCCAAAGTGTTAGAAGAAGAATGCATTAGAATTTTTGGCACTAAATATTTTAATGATGAGCATGATTGCAATGTTGTTAGTATGAATTCCTTGAATATCCATGATGCTAATGATATGCAAAGCCACAAGCTTGGGGAAGCTATGTTTGATGAAGATGTTATTTTTTGTCCCCCAAGTTTTTATATGCAAATTTATAATGATGATAGCATGCCTCCCATCTATGATGATTATTGTGATGACACGTATGCTTTAAAGAATAATGATAACCATGAAACTTGTCATCTTGATCTTAGTTTTCAATCACATGATAATTATTTTGTTTATATTGCTCCCGCTATTACTTATGAGAAGAATTTTGCTTGTGTGGAGAGTAATAAAATTTCTATGCTTGTAGATCATGAAAATAATGCTTTAGGTGCTGGTTATATTGTTGAATTCATTCATGATGCTACTGAAAATTATTATGATGGAGGAATATATGCTTGTAGGAATTGCCATAATATTAAGTTTCCTCTCTATGTGCTTAAAATCTTGAAGTTATGCTTGTTTTACCTTCCTATGCAAGTTGATTCTTGTTCCCATAAGTTGTTTGCTCACAAAATCCCTATGCATAGGAAGTATGTTATAATTAAATGTGCTTGTCATACTCTTCATGATGCTCTCTTTATGTTTCAATTCTTCTCATTTATGTGAGCATCATTGAAATCATCATGCCTAGCTAGGGGCGTTAAACGATAGCGCTTGTTGGGAGGCAACCCAATTTTATTTTAGTTCCTGTTTAGTAATAAATAATTCATATAGCCTCTTTTTAGATGTGGTTTTATTATTTTAATTAGTGTCTTTGCCAAGTAGAACCTTTGGGAAGACTTGGGGAAAGTCTTGTTGATCTTTCTATAAAAAACAGAAACTTTAGCGCTCACGTGAATTGCTGCCATTTTTATTTGGAGAGTGCTATTTAGTTAATTATTTTTGAAGATGATTAATAGATAAATTCCTCAGGTCCATCAATTTATTTTATAATTTTTGGGGTTCTAGAAGTATACGTTTGATCCAGATTACTACAGACTGTTCTGTTTTTGACAGACTCTGTTTTCTATGTGTTGTTTGCTTATTTTAATGAATCTATGAGTAGTATCGGAGGATATGAACCATAGATAAGTTGGAATATAGTAGATATTACACCAATATAAATAAAGAATGAGTTCATTACATTACCTTGAAGTGGTGATTTATTTTCTTATACTAACAGAGTTTACGAGTTTTTTGTTAAGTTTTGTGTTTGAAGTTTTCAAGTTTTGGGTAAGGATTCGATGGACTATGGAATAAGGAGTGGCAAGAGCCTAATCATGGGGATGCCCGAGGCACCCCAAGGTAATATTCAAGGATAGCCAAGAGCCTAAGCTTGGGGATGCCCCGGAAGGCATCCCCTCTTTCGTCTTCGCTCATCGGTAGCTTTACTTGGAGCTATATTTTTATTCACCACATGATATGTGTTTTGCTTGGAGCGTCAATTTATTTTGTTAAGATTTGCTTTCTGATTATTTAGAACAATGTTTTGCATCTTTTATTTCAACAAAAGTGGCATTGATAGCCTTTACTATGCCTATTTTAGAAGTCCACATGTTGCTGTTTGAAAACAGAAAGTTTACCGCTGTCGCAATAATTCCCTAGAAAAGTCAGAATGCGATAAAATGTCGAAACCTTTTGAATATTAAGATCTGATAAATTTACTACAGTGGGAATTTTATTTCATAATTTTGGGATCTAGGGGAGTATGGATCTTGCTGCACTCTTTACAGACTGTCCTGTTTAGGCAGATTGCTGTTATGTTTGCATTGTTTGCATATGTTTGCTTCTTTAATGATTCTATTTGAGGATATGACTATTAAATATGCAGAGACATTTAGTATGCAATGTTGAATAATAATTTTAATGATTTTCTACAGTACAGTATGATAAGGTTTTTGCAATGGTTTATACTAACTTATCTCACGAGTCCTTGTTGAGTTTGTGTGGATGAAGCTTTTGAGATTTAGGGAGACCGTGATATGAGAGGAATTAAGGAGACACAAATGCTCAAGCTTGGGGATGCCCAAGGCACCCCAAGATAATATTTCAAGAAGTCTCAAGCGTCTAAGCTTGGGGATGCCCCGGTTGGCATCCCACCTTTCTTCTTCAACAACTATCGGTTAGTATCGGTTGATCCTAGGTTTTTGCTTCTTCACATGATGTTTGCTATTCTTAGATGTCATTTTATTTTGTTTTGCTTGCTATTTGAATAAAATACCAAGATCTGAAATTATTAAATCTCAGAGAGTCTTCACATAGTTGCATAATTATTCGACTACCCATTGATCTTCACTTATATCTTTCGGAGTAGTTTGTCATTTGCTCTAGTGCTTCACTTATATCTTTTTAGAGCACGGTGGTAGTTTTATTTTGAAGAAATAGATGAACTCTCATGCTTCACTTAGATTATTTTGAGAGTCTTAAATATCAAGGTAATTTTCTTAAAATCCTAATATGCTAGGTATCCAAGATTAGTAAAACATTCTTATGAGTGTTTTGAATACAAAGAGAAGTTTGATGCTTGATGATTGTTTTGAGATATGGAGGTAATAATATCAAAGTCGTGCTAGTTGAGTAGTTGTGAATTTGAGAAGTGCTTGTTTTGAAGTTTGCAAGTCCCGTAGCATGCACGTATGGTAAACATTATGTAACAAATTTGAAACATGAGGTGTTATTTGATTGTCTTCTTTATGAGTGGCGGTCGGGGACGAGCGATGGTCTTTTCCTACCAATCTACCCCCCTAGGAGCATGTGCGTAATGCCGAGGTTTTTGATGACTTGTAGATTTTTGCAATAAGTATGTGAGTTCTTTACGACTAATGTTGAGTCCATGGATTATGCGCACTCTCACCCTTCCATCATTGCTAGCCTCTTCGGTACCGTGCATTGCCCTTTCTCACATTGAGAGTTGGTGCAAACTTCGCCGGTGCATCCAAACCCCGTGATATGATACGCTCTTTCACACATAAACCTCCTTATATATTCCTCAAAACAGCCACCATACCTACCTATTATGGCATTTCCATAGCCATTCCGAGATATATTGCCATGCAACTTTCCACCATTCCGTTTATTATGACACATTCATCATTGTCATATTGCTTAGCATGATCATGTAGTTGACATAGTATTTGTGGCAAAGCCACCGTTCATAATTCTTTCATACATGTCACTCTTGGTTCATTGCATATCCCGGTACACCACCGGAGGCATTCATATAGAGTCATACTTTGTTCTAGTTTCGAGTTGTAATCATTGAGTTGTAAATAAATAGAAGTGTGATGATCATCATTTTCTAGAGCATTGTCCGAAGTGAGGAATAAAAAAAGAGAAAGGCCATAAAAAAGAGAATGCCCAAAAGAAGAGAAAGGCCATAAAAAAGAGAAGGCCCAAAAATAAAATGAAAAAAATAAGAGAAAAAGAGAGAAGGGACAATGCTACTATCCTTTGCCACACTTGTGCTTCAAAGTAGCACCATAATCCTCATGATAGAGAGTCTCTTGTTTTGTCACTTTCATATACTAGTGGGAATTTTTCATTATAGAACTTGGCTTGTATATTCCAACAATGGGCCTCCTCAAGTGCCCTAGGTCTTCGTGAGCAAGCAAGTTGGATGCACACCCACTTAGTTTCTTTTGTTGAGCTTTCATACATTTATAGCTCTAGTGCATCCGTTGCTTGGCAATCCCTACTCCTTGCATTAACATCAATCGATGGGCATCTCCATAGCCCATTGATTAGCCTCGTTGATGTGAGACTTTCTCCTTTTTGTCTTCTCCACATAACCTCTATCATCATATTCTATTCCACACATAGTGCTATGTCCATGGCTCGCGCTCATGTATTGCATGAAAGTTTATAGGTTTGAGATTACTAAAGTATGAAACAATTGCTTGGCTTGTCATCGGGGTTGTGCATGATGAGAGCATTCTTGTGTGACGAAAATGGAGCATGACTAAACTATATGATTTTGTAGGGATGAGCTTTCTTTGGCCATGTTATTTCGAGAGGACATAATTGCTTAGTTAGTATGCTTGGAAGTATTATTATTTTTATGTCAATTAGACTTTTGTCTTGAATCTTAAGGATATGAATATTCATGCCACAATTAAGAAGAATTACATTGAAATTATGCCAAGTAGCACTCCGCATCAAAAATTCTGTTTTTATCATTTACCTACTCGAGGACGAACATGAATTAAGCTTGGGGATGCTGATACGTCTCCAACGTATCTATAATTTTTGATTGCTCCATGCTATATTATCTTCTGTTTTGGATGTTTATGGGCTTTATTATACACTTTTATATCATTTTTGGGACTAACCTATTAACCCAGAGCCCAGTGCCAGTTTCTGTTTTTACCTTGTTTTAGAATATCGCTGAGAAGGAAAACCAAAAGGAGTCCAATTGACCTGAAACTTCACGGAACTTATTTTTGGATCAGAAGAAGCCCAAAAGACTTGGAGTGCATGTCAGGGGATCTACGAGGAGGCCACGAGGCAGGGGGCGCGCCCTCCACGCTCGTGGGCCCCTCGTGCCCCCCCTGACGTACTTCTTCCGCCTATATATCTCCATATACCCTAAAAACACTGGGGAGCACAATAGATCGGGAGTTCCGCCGCCAGAAGCCTCCGTAGCCACCGAAAGCCAATCTAGACCCATTCCGGCACCCTGCCGGAGGGGGCAATCCCTCTCCGGTGGCCATCTTCATCATCCCGGTGCTCTCCATGACGAGGAGGGAGTAGTTCTCCCTCGGGGCTGAGGGTATGTACCAGTAGCTATGTGTTTGATCTCTCTCTCTCTCTCTCTCTCTCTCTCTCGTGTTCTTAATTTGGCACGATCTTGTTGTATCGCGAGCTTTGCTATCATAGTTGGATCTTATGTTTCTCCTCCCCCTCTACTCTCTTGTAATGGATTGAGTTTCCCCTTTGAAGTTATCTTATCGGATTGAGTCTTTAAAGATTTGAGAACACTTGATGTATGTCTTGCTGTGCGTATCTGTGGTGACAATGGGATATCACGTGATTCACTTGATGTATGTTTTGGTGATCAACTTGCGGGTTCCGCCCATGAACCTATGCATAGGGGTTGGCACACGTTTTTGTCGTGATTCTCCGGTAGAAACTTTGGGGCACTCTTTGAGGTTCTATGTGATGGTTGAATAGATGAATCTGAGATTGTGTGACGCATATCGTATAATCATACCCACGGATACTTGAGGTGGCATTGGAGTATCTAGGTGACATTAGGGTTTTGGTTGATTTGTGTCTTAAGGTGTTATTCTAGTACGAACTCTAGGGCTATTTGTGACACTTATAGGAATAGCCCAACGGATTGATTGGCAAGAATAACTTTGAGGTGGTTTCGTACCCTACCATAATCTCTTCGTTTGTTCTCTGCTATTAGTGACTTTGGAGTGACTCTTTGTTGCATGTTGAGGGGTAGTTATGTGATCCAATTATGTTATTATTGTTGAGAGGACTTACACTAGTGAAAGTATGAACCCTAGGCCTTGTTTCCTAGCGTTGCAATACCGTTTACGCTCACTTTTATCATTAGTTAACTTGCTGTTTTTATATTTTCAGATTACAAATACCTTTATCTACCATCCATATACCACTTGTATCACCATCTCTTTGCCGAACTAGTGCACCTATACAATTTACCATTGTATTGGGTGTGTTGGGGACACAAGAGACTCTTTGTTATTTGGTTGCAGGGTTGCTTGAGAGAGACCATCTTCATCCTACGCCTCCTACGGATTGATAAACCTTAGGTCATCCACTTGAGGGAAATTTGCCACTGTCCTACAAACCTCTGCCCTTGGAGGCCCAACAACGTCTACAAAAAGAAGGTTGTGTAGTAGACATCAATGTGCAAAAGATTCCATCCATGCCCACCAACGTCGAGTGGGGTGACGCCTCGTCCTCTAAGGTATTGGGACTCCGCAAGGTTGTCATTTCTCATGATCTCATGACCGAGAAGGTCATGCTTGTTGAGTCCCTTGAATACAATTTACTTTCCGTTCGTCAACTTGCACTCATGGGTTTTGCCAACTTCTTTGATGTTGATATCGTGGCCCTCTTGTGGAGCAAGACTCTTAAAGTAGCCTTTGTTGGGCATGTCGAAAAAAGTCTCTATGTGATTAACTTTTCGGAGCGAATCACTAAGACCGCGACATGCCTAATGGCAAAAGTTGATGTGGGATGGCTTTGGCATCGCCGTTTAGCCCATGTCAATATGAGATCTTTGCAAAGTCTTCTCAAGGGGGACCATGTCTGTGGAGTAACAAATGTTAGTTTTGCCAAAGATCGTGCTTGCAGTGCTTGTATCGAAGGAAAGCTACATGAAAAGGCTCACCCTCCCACGACTATCATTTACTCGAAGTGGCCTTCGGAGCTCCTTCACATGGATCTCTTGTTGGGGAACGTAGTAATTTCAAAAAATTTCCTACGCACACGCAAGATCATGGTGATGCACAGCAACGAGAGGAGAGTATGATCTACGTACCCTTGTAGATCGTAACGGAAGCGTTGACACAACGTAGAGGAAGTAGTCATACGTATTCTTCCCGATCCGACCGATCCAAGCACCATTACTCTGACACCTCCGAGTTCTTAGCACACGTACAGCTCGATGACGATCCCCGGGCTCCGATCCAGCAAAGCGTCGGGGAGGAGTTCCGTCAGCACAACGGCGTGGTGACGATCTTGATGTTCTACCGACGCAGGGCTTCGCCTAAGCACTACAACGATATGATCGAGGTGGAATATGGTGGCAGGGGGCACCGCACACGGCTAAGGAACGATCTCAATGATCAACTTGTGTGTCTAGAGGCGCCCCTTGCCTCCGTATATAAAGGAGCCAAGGGGGAGGGGCCGCTGGCCAGGAGGAGGGCGCAGGAGGAGTCCTACTCCTACCGGGAGTAGGCCCCCCCAATCCTAGTTGGACTAGGATTCCCTGAGGGGGAAAGAGAGAGAGGGGGGACGGCCACCTCTCCTAGTCCTAATAGGACTAGGGGAGGGGGGAGGCGCGCGGCCACCTTGGGCTGCCCCTTTCGCCTTTCCACTAAATCCCATTAAGATACTATCAGGTACTAAGTTTATGATAAATTTAAGTTCAATTAATCATATTACTTAAGAACTCCCACTTAGATAGACATCCCTCTAATCCTCTAAGTGATTACGTGATCCAAATCAACTAAACCATGTCCGATCATCACGTGAGATGGAGTAGTTTCATCGGTGAACATCATTATGTTGATCATATCTACTATATGATTCACGCTCGACCTTTCGGTCTCCGTGTTCCGAGGCCATATCTGTATATGCTTGGCTCGTCAAGTATAACCTGAGTATTCCGCGTGTGCAACTGTTTTGCACCCGTTGTATTTGAATGTACAGCCTATCACACCCGATCATCACGTGGTGTCTCAGCACGAAGAACTTTCGCAACGGTGCATACTCAGGGAGAACACTTCTTGATAATTTAGTGAGAGATCATCTTATAATGCTACCGTCAATCAAAGCAAGATAAGATGCATAAAAGATAAACATCACATGCAATCAATATAAGTGATATGATATGGCCATCATCATCTTGTGCCTGTGATCTCCATCTCCGAAGCACCGTCATGATCACCATCGTCACCGGCGCGACACCTTGATCTCCATCATAGCATCGTTGTCGTCTCGCCAATCTTATGCTTCTACGACTATCGCTACCGCTTAGTGATAAAGTAAAGCATTACATCACGATTGCATTGCATACAATAAAGCGACAACCATATGGCTCCTGCCAGTTGCCGATAACTCGGTTACAAAACATGATCATCTCATACAATAAAATTTAGCATCATGTCTTGACCATATCACATCACAACATGCCCTGCAAAAACAAGTTAGACGTCCTCTACTTTGTTGTTGCAAGTTTTACGTGGCTGCTACGAGCTTAAGCAAGAACCAATCTCACCTACGCATCAAAACCACAACGATAGTTTGTCAAATAGACTCCGTTTTAACCTTCGCAAGGACCGAGCGTAGCCACACTCGGTTCAACTAAAGTTGGAGAGACGGTCGCCTGCAAGCCACCTGTGTGCAAAGCACGTCGGGGGAACCGGTCTCGCATAAGCGTACGCGTAATGTTGGTCCGGGTCGTCTCGTCCAACAATACCGCCGAACCAAAGTATGACATGCTGGTAGGCAGTATGACTTATATCGCCCACAACTCACTTGTGTTCTACTCGTGCAAATAACATCAAACTATAAAACCTAGGCTCGGATGCCACTGTTGGGGAACGTAGTAATTTCAAAAAAATTCCTACGCACACGCAAGATCACGGTGATGCATAGCAACGAGAGGAGAGTATGATCTACGTACCCTTGTAGATCGCAACGGAAGCGTTGACACAACATAGAGGAAGTAGTCGTACGTCTTCTTCCCGATCTGACCGATCCAAGCACCGTTACTCCGGCACCTCCGAGTTCTTAGCACACGTACAGCTCGATGACGATCCCCGGGCTCCGATCCAGCAAAGCGTCAGGGAGGAGTTCCGTCAGCACGACGGCGTGGTGACGATCTTGATGTTCTACCGACGCAGGGCTTCGCCTAAGCACTACAACGATATGATCGAGGTGGAATATGGTGGCAGGGGGCACCGCACACGGCTAAGGAACGATCTCAATAATCAACTTGTGTGTCTAGAGGTGCCCCTTGCCTCCGTATATAAAGGAGCCAAGGGGGAGGGGGCCGTCGGCCAGGAGGAGGGCGCAGGAGGAGTCCTACTTCTACCGGGAGTAGGACCCCCCCAATCCTAGTTGGACTAAGATTCCCCGAGGGGGAAAGAGAGAGAGGGGGGCCGGCGACCTCTCCTAGTCCTAATAGGACTAGGGGAGGGGGAGGTGCGCGGCCACCTTGGGCTGCCCCTTTCTCCTTTCCACTAAAGCCCATTAAGGCCCATATGGCTCCCGGGGGGTTCCGGTAACCTCCCGGTACTCCGATAAAATCCCGATTTCACCCGGAACACTTCCGATATCCAAATATAGGCTTCCAATATATCAATATTTATGTCTCGACCATTTCGAGACTCCTCGTCATGTCCATGATCACATCCGGGACTCCGAACTAACTTCGGTACATCAAAATGCATAAACTCGTAATAACTGTCATCGTAACGTTAAGCGTGCGGACCCTACGGTTCGAGAACAATGTAGACATGACTGAGACACATCTCTGGTCAATAACCAATAGCGGGACCTGGATGCCCATATTGGCTCCTACATATTCTACGAAGATCTTTATCGGTCAGACCGCATAACAACATACGTTGTTCCCTTTGTCATCGGTATGTTACTTGCCCGAGATTCGATTGTCGGTATCCAATACCTAGTTCAATCTCGTTACCGGCAAGTCTCTTTACTCGTTCCGTAATACATCATCTCGCAACTAACTCATTAGTTGCAATGCTTGCAAGGCTTATGTGATGTGCATTACCGAGAGGGCCCAGAGATACCTCTCCGACAATCGGAGTGACAAATCCTAATCTCGAAATACGCCAACCCAACATCTACCTTTGGAGACACCCGTAGAGCTCCTTTATAATCACCCAGTTACGTTGTGACGTTTGGTAGCACACAAAGTGTTCCTCCGGTAAACGGGAGTTGCATAATCTCATAGTCATAGGAACATGTATAAGTCATGAAGAAAGCAATAGCAACATACTAAACGATCGGGTGCTAAGCTAATGAAATGGGTCATGTCAATCAGATCATTCAACTAATGATGTGACCTCGTTAATCAAATAACAACACCTTGTTCATGGTTAGGAAACATAACCATCTTTGATTAACGAGCTAGTCAAGTAGAGGCATACTAGTGACACTAAGTTTGTCTATGTATTCACACATGTATTATGTTTCCGGTTAATACAATTCTAGCATGAATAATAAACATTTATCATGATATGAGGAAATAAATAATAACTTTTTTATTGCCTCTATGGCATATTTCCTTCATCTCTTTGGGCCTCCATCTTTTGATAGTCTTGGGGGTAGGAAGTATTGCTTGGTGATTGTGGATGATTATTCAAGATACACTTGGGTATATTTCTTCAAGAGGAAGAGTGAGACCCAACAAACCGTCATTGTCTTTACAAATGAAGCTCAACGTCAATGCAATGCAGAGATCTTGACAATAAGAAGTGACAATGGCATCGAGTTCAAGAACTACACCTTGGATGAGTTTCTTAGTGATGAGGGGATCAAGCATCAATATTCCACACCTTACACCCCTCACAAAATGGTGTAGCGTAGAGGAAGAACCGGGCGTTGATGGATGCGGCAAGGACCATGATGGCGGAGTTCAAGTCTCCATTTAACTTTTGGGCCGAAGCCATCAACACAGCGTGTCATGCATCCAATCGGCTCTACCTTCGCAAAGGCTTGAACAAGACTCCATATGAGATACTCACCGACAACAAGCCCAACCTCAAGTACTTCCGGGTGTTCGGGTGTAAGTGTTTCATTCTCAAGAAAGGTGTTCGTTTGTCCAAATTTGAGGCTAGAGCTCATGAGGGCATATTTGTTGGTTATGCTACAAACTCCCATGTTTACCGTGTCGTCAATAAGTCCACAGGACTTAATGAGGAGACATGTAACGTGGAGTTTGAAGAGAATAACGGCTCCCAAGTGGAGCAAAGTGGTACTTGTGATGTAGGTGATGAAATTCCTCCCCAAGCCATAAGAAGAATGGTTTTTGGTTTTATCCTACCCACTGAGGATCTCCTTGTGGCTGAAGGAGAAGGACAATGTTCCACTCCCGTGGAGCCATCACCAACTCAAGGCCCACACGCTTCCGAAGAACAAAGTGAAGGCCCTCAACCTCATGAACAAGACCAAGGGAAAGATCAACCTCAAGATGGTGTTGAATCACCAACTGATGCCCAAGGTCAAGTTCTACCATCCAAGCAAGTTCAAGATCAAGAGCAAGCTCAAGATCAAGAACGAGCTCAAGACGACGCTCAAGATGATCAAGATCAAGTGACCGCTCCTCAACTCTCTCTAGAGGAGGACTTAGAGCGTCATGCCGCCAAGATCGCATCCAAGCTATCCACCAAAGATCATCTCATGACAAATGTGCTTGGAAGCTTAAGAAAGGGGTTAAGCACTCATAGACAATTAGCAAACTATTGTGAACATCATGCGTTTGTCTCTTGTGTTGAACCCCAAAAGGTCTATGAGGCGCTCGAGGATCCGGATTGGCTCAATGCAATGCATGAAGAACTCAACAACTTCAAGCACAACAAGGTGTGGAGATTGGTGCCAAGGCCAACGGGGAACCATAATGTCATTGGAACCAAGTGGATATTCAAGAACAAGCAAGATGCTCATGGGATTATCATTCGCAACAAGGCTCGTTTGGTGGCACAAGGCTACTCCCAAGTCGAGGGTATCGACTACGGTGAAACCTTTGCTCCCGTTGCTCGCCTTGAATCCATCTCCATGTTGATTGCATATGCTTCTCATCATAACTTTAAGTTACAACAAATGGATGTGAAGAGTGCTTTTCTTAATGGTCCTATTAATGAGTTGGTATATGTCAAGCAACCCCCCGGGTTCGAGGATCCCTATTTTCGCGATCATGTGTACCAACTCGATAAGGCACTCCGTGGCCTTAAGCAAGCCCCACGTGCGTGGTATGACCACCTTACCGAGTTGTTGCAAGATCGTGGTTTTGAAATTGAGAAAATCGACCTCACTCTTTTCACTAAGAAGGTCAAAGGGGAGTTGTTTGTGTGCCAACTATATGTTGATGATATTATCTTTGGTTCCCCTAACAAAGCTTTCAATGAGGAATTTGCCGCACTCATGACCTCCAAGTTCAAGATGTCCATGATGGGAGAGTTGAAGTTCTTTCTCGGGTTCGAAGTCAAGCAATGAAGAGAAGGAACCTTCATTAACCAAGCCAAATACACTCAAGACATGCTCAAGAGATTCAAGCTAAGTGATGTCAAGCCAGAGTCCACTCCTATGCCCATCAAATGCCAACTTGACATAGATCCCAATGGTAAAGCGGTGGATCAAAAGGTATATCGCTCCATGATTGGCTCCTTGTTTTACCTTTGTGCATCTAGACCGGATATCATGTTGAGTGTGGGAATTTCTGCACGGTTTCAAGCCGCCCCTAAGGAAAGCCACTATGTGGCGGTCAAGCGAATCTTTCGATATTTGGCTCATACCCCAAACTTTGGCTTATGGTATCCAAGAGGATCTAACTTCAATCATGTGGGCTATTCAGACTCAGATTGGGCGGGAGACAAAGTGGATAGGAAGTCAACTTCCGGAGGGTGCCAATTTCTTGGTTGCTCTTTGGTGAGTTGGTCTTCCAAGAAGCAAAGTTGCGTGTCTCTCTCGTCCACGGAAGCAGAGTATGTGGCTGCCGGTAGTTGTTGTGCACAACTTCTATGGATGAGGCAAACTTTAAAGGATTACAGTGTCATTTGTGACAAAGTGCCTCTTTGGTGTGACAATGGAAGTGCCATCAAGATCTCTCTCAACCCGGTGCAACACTTCAAGACGAAGCATATTGAGATCCGGTATCACTTCATCCGGGATCATATTAGGAGAGGGGAGATCGAGCTCAACTATGTCAACACTCTTGATAACCTTGTAGATATCTTCACGAAGCCCTTGGATGAAGCAAGATTTCGTGAGTTAAGGCATGAGCTAAATAGCATTGATTCGAGCAATGTTGCTTGAACCCCTGCACACCCCACCATGCTCAACTTGTTATCTCGTTTAGGTGTAGGCATGGACATAGGGGGAGTGTTGTTCTCTCAATGAACTCTCCCTCCCCCATTATGCATAAATTAATCAACTCTTTCACATTAGCCATTTTTGATGGTACTTGTGCTTCAAAGACGAGTTTTGGTCATGGGCCCAAGGATAATTCTTCGCGGTGCCATACCAATTGACTTAAACATAGGTGGCTCCGGCCACCGCCCTCTCTTTAGAGAGGTTGTGTTGAGTGTCTTAGTCCTTCTCGTCTATTGTCTTTCATTCGTCGTGTCATTCTTGTTTGAGTTGTCTCGTGTGTCAGCCTTTTGGTGTGTCCATTCGCTTGAAGGTTGCCTTGCAAAGGCTTCGTTTTCCCCTTCTTGAAACTTGCATCTTCTTGAGCACACGGTACTACCGCGATGACGTGTGGTACTATCGCGCTGCCGAGGGCGCGTGGGGGTTAAGAGCGGGCAGGGAGAGCTCCAACTCCCCCATACCCATTCGTCCTTTTCTCTCCCCGTGGTCTCTCTCTCTCTGTCTCTCTCTCTCTGTCTCTCTCTCTCTCTCTCTCGCTCGCTCAAGAATGGCACCGGAGACCCTCACCGGATCTCCGTCTCCGGCCGCTCTCCTCGGATTCCGACCGGTGGGATTGTTCCCCACCACTTCCTCTTGCCATGGAACAAGGTTTCTCCTCAAATCCCTCTCTCTTTTGTTCGTGCTTTCGCTTCTAGTTTTTTGGGGAGATGGATGTTGTTCTTGAGATTTTAGGCCAAATCTTTGCAAGAGTAGGATGTAGGAGAGTAGTGATGCATAGAAATTGTACTTGATATGTTATCACGTGGTAGTTTTGATCAACCATAGTACCGCCTTATTGTCACGGTTGTTCTCAGATTCAGTTGGTTCGGATCTAATGTCATGCGGTACTACTGCATAACAGGTGCGGTACTACCGCCCGTGCGGTACTACCGCTCCTCAAGCGCGGTACTACCACGCGAGCCGCGGTACTAAAGTTCTACTACCGCTCCGAGCTCCGGTACTACCGTGCCACCGCGCGGTACTACCGCGACTAGGAGCGGCACTAAAATTTTAGTACCGCGCGAACAGGCAGTACTACCGCTGCTGTCAAATCTTCTTCATGGCAATTACTGATACGTCTCCATCGTATCTATAATTTTTGATTGTTCCATGCCAATATTCTACAACTTTCATATACTTATGGCAACTTTTTATACTATTTTTGGGACTAACATATATATCCAGTGCCCAGTGCCAGTTCCTGTTTGTTGCATGTTTTTTGTTTCGCAGAATATCCATATCAAACAGAGTCCAAACGGGATAAAAACTGACGGAGATTTTTTTGGAATATATATGATTTTTGGGAAGAAAAATCCACGCGAGACGGTGCCCGAGGTGGCCACGAGGCAGGGGGCGTGCCTGCCCCCCTGGGTGCGCCCCTGACCCTCATGGGCCACCCGTAAGGAGGTTGATGCCCTTCTTTCGCCGCAAGAAAGCTAATATCCGGATAGAGATCGTATTAAAATTTCAGCCCAATTGGAGTTACGGATCTCCAGGAATATAAGAAACGGTGAAAGGGAAGAATCTGGGAACGCAGAACAAGAGAGAGACAGAGAGACAGATCCTATCTCGAAGGGGCTCTCGCCCCTCCCATGCCATGGACGCCAAGGACCAGAGGGGAAACCCTTCTCCCATCTAGGGAGGAGGTCAAGGAAGAAGAATATGAAGGGGCCCCCTCTCCCCTTCTCTTCCGGTGGCGCCGGAACGCTGCCGTGGCCATCATCATCATCACCGCGATCTACACCAACACCTCCGCCATCTTCACCAACATCTCCATCACCTTCCCCCCTCTATCTACAGCGGTCCACTCTCCCGCAACCCGCTGTACCCTCTATTTGAACATGGTGCTTTATGCTTCATATTATTATCCAATGATGTGTTGCCATCCTATGATGTCTGAGTAGATTTTCGTTGTCCTATCGGTGGTTGATGAATTGCTATGATTGATTAATTTGCTTGTGGTTATGTTGCTGTCCTTTGGTGCCCATCATATGAGAGCACGCATGGATCACACCATAGGGTTAGTTGTATATTGATAGGACTATGTATTGGAGGGCAAGAGTGTCAGAAGCTTCAACCTAGCATAGAAATTGATGCATACGGGATTGAAGGGGGGCCAATATACCTTAATGCTATGGTTGGGTTTTACCTTAATGAACGTTAGTAGTTGCGAATGCTTGCTAATAGTTCCAATCATAAGTGCATAGAATTCCAAGGCAGGGATGACATGCTAGCAGTGGCCTCTCCCACATAATACTTGCTATCGGTCTAGTAAAGTAGTCAATTGCTTAGGGGCAATTTCACAACTCCTACCACCACTTTTCCACACTCGCTATATTTACTTTATTGTTTCTTTATCTAAACATCCCCTACTTTTTATTTACGTACTCTTTATTATCTTGCAAACCTATCCAACAACACCTACAAAGTACTTCTAGTTTCATACTTGTTCTAGGTAAAGCGAACGTCAAGCGCACGTAGAGTTGTATCGGTGGTCGATAGAACTTGACCGAATATTTGTTCCACCTTTAGCTCCTCGTTGGGTTCGACACTCTTACTTATCGAAAGAGGCTACAATTGATCCCCTATACTTGTGGGTTATGAAGACCTTTTTCTGGCGCCGTTGCCGGGGAGCAATAGCGTGGGGTGAATATTCTCGTGTGTGCTTGTTTTCTTTATCACTAAGTAGTTTTTATTTGCTGTTCTTAGTTGTTCTTTATCTTTGGTTATGGATATGGAACATGAAATACCAAAAAATTAGGTGTACTTGCTACTCATGGAGTTGGGGAACCTCCTAAAACCATCGATGTTGGTTATGTGAAAAATATTATGTACTACTTTAATAATCCTGAGAAAACCCCATTCAATTATGTAATGGGAGTAACGTTGGATCAACGTGAATACTTTAGGGATTACCACTTGGCACAAAAAAGGAAACTATTATGGGATCAAATTCATATATTGAATTGGTATGCTAGGAAACTATGCTTGAGATATGATTATACTTGTTGCTCTAAGGTGAAGGCTCCACACCTTCCCTTTTCATGTGAATTTAATGATAATGAAACCTTAGCTTCTTATGATAATGGTATATATGGTTACTATGATGTGAAACAAATAGAATAATTTGTTGCTTTTAAGGGTGCTTATGAAATTGAATCTTTGTTTGAAAAGCATGAAGCTTATGATGATGATGTTTATAGGCCTAAAAATTTAGCTATCTTAAAATATTGCTATGATAATTATGAATATAATTCCTATATTAACGCGCTTATTGAGAAAGTCTCCGCTGTCCAAGATGAGACTAATATTTTGCAGGAGTCTATGGAAGAAGAAATTGATGAAACTATGAGCTCATTGGATGAAAAAGATGAGGAGGAGAGCGAAGAACAAAAGGAGGAAGAGCGGATTAGCTACATGTGCCTACCTCCTAATGAGAGTAACTCTTCAACTCATACATTGTTTAATTTCCCTTCGTGCTTACTGAAGGATGATTGCTATGCTGATTGTTATGATCCCATTGATTCTTTTGAAATATCCCTTTTTGATGATGCTTGCTATGCTTGTGGCCAAGATGCCAATATGAATTATGCTTATGGAGATGAACTTGCTATAGTTCCTTATGTTAAACATGAAATTGTTGCTATTGCACCCACACATGATAGTCCTATTTTTTTTTGAATTCTCCCAACTACACTATATCAGAGAAGTTTGCTCTTATTAAGGAATATATTGATGGGTTGCCTTTTACCGTTGCACATGATGATTTTGATGAATATAATATGCATGTGCTTGCTGCTCCTACTTGCAATTATTATGACAGAGGAACTATATCTCCACCTCTCTATGTTTCCAATATGATAAAATTGCAAGAAACTGCTTATGTTATGCATTGGCCTTTACTATGTGTGCATGATTTGTTCTTTTATGACATGCCGATGCATAGGAAGAGAGTTAGACTTCGTCATTACATGATATATGTTACCTTTTGCTCACCACTAAATTACAAATCATTGTTAATTAAAATTGGCTTTGATATACCTTGGGATCCGGGTGGATCCATTACTTGAGCACTATATGCCTAGCTTAATGGCTTTAAAGAAAGCGCTGCCATGGAGACAACCCGGAAGTTTTAGAGAGTCATTTATTTCTGTTGAGTGATTTTATATAGTTTAAAAACAACAAAAATAAATAGGGGAACCCAAAACTTTTTCAAAAAGGAAAGCGAAAGTGAGAAAGACAAGCATTGTTGAAGTGGGAGCTAGCCTTGAACTTTGTTCATGCTCATGGAAACTTTGTGAATCTTGATTACAGAAAATTTTCAATAAAAATAATTATCCCCTTGTACAATTCCTTGTATTATAAAAATAATGTGCCAAGGTTTGCCTTTAGGATGTTTACATTTGCTTGATGGTTTGTACGGTGCAGGACAGAAACTTTGGCTGTAGTGCGCGATTTTACATTTTTTTGCTGGAATGTAAAATGGTTCTGATTCTTTTTGCACTGTCTTCCTATACAAATTTTTTATTTTTCCTAATTTTCTTAGAATTTTTCAAGTATCAGAAGTATGGTGAATGTTCAGATTATTACAGACTGTTCTGTTTTAGACAGATTCTGTTTTTGATGCATAGTTTGCTTGTTTTGAGGAAACTATCGATTCATATCAGTGGATTAAGCCATGAAAAAGTTGTATTAAATTAGACACAATGCAAAAACAAAATATGAATTGGTTTGCAACAGTACTGAGAGTAGTGATTTGCTTTATTATACTAACGGATCTTACCGAGTTTTCTGTTGAAGTTTTGTGTGGATGAAGTGTTCGATGATCAAGAAGGTCTCGACGTGAGAAGAAGGAAGAGAGGCAAGAGCTCAAGCTTGGGGATGCCCGACGCACCCCAAGTAAATATTCAAGGAGACTCAAGCGTCTAAGCTTGGGGATGCCCCGGAAGGCATCCCCTCTTTCTTCAACAAGTATCGGTATGTTTTCGGATTCGTTTCGTTCATGCGATATGTGCAATCTTGGAGCGTATTTTGCATTTAGTTTTAATTTTTCTTTTATGAACCATGCTGGTATGAGACAATCCTTGGTTGATTTATAGAATTCTCATTGCACTTCACTTATATCTTTTGAGTATGGCTTTATAGAATGCTTCATGTGCTTCACTTATATCATTTGAAGTTTGGATTGCCTGTTTCTCTTTACATAGAAAACCGCCATTTGTAGAATGCTCTTTTGCTTCACTTAGATTTGTTAGAGCATGGGCATACCTTTTGTAGAAAGAATTAAACTCTCTTGCTTCACTTATATCAATTTAGAGAGATGACAGGAATTGGTCATTCACATGGTTAGTCATAAAATCCTACATAAAACTTGTAGATCACTGAATACGATATGTTTGATTCCTTGCAATAGTTTTGCGATATAAAGAAGGTGATATTAGAGTCATGCTAGTGGGTAGTTGTGGATTAGTAGAAATACTTGTGTTGAGGTTTGTGATTCCCGTAGCATGCACGTATGGTGAACCGTTATGTAACGAAGTCGGAGCATGATTTATTTATTGATTGTCTTCCTTATGAGTGGCGGTCGGGGACGAGCGATGGTCTTTTCCTACCAATCTATCCCCCTAGGAGCATGCGCGTAGTACTTTGTTTCAATGACTAATAGATTTTTGCAATAAGTATGTGAGTTCTTTATGACTAATGTTGAGTCCATGGATTATACGCACTCTCACCCTTCCACCATTGCTAGCCTCTCTAGTACCGCGCAACTTCCACCGGTACCATAAACCCACCATATACCTTCCTCAAAATAGCCACCATACCTACCTATCATGGCATTTCCATAGCCATTCCAAGATATATTGCCATGCAACTTCCATCATCATCATATACATGACTTGAGCATTCATTGTCATATTGCTTTGCATTATCGTAAGATAGCTAGCATGATGTTTTCATGGATTGTCCGTTTTTTGATATCATTGCTACGCTAGATCATTGCACATCCCGGTACACCACCGGAGGCATCCATATAGAGTCATACTTTGTTCTAGACATTGAGTTGTAATATTGAGTTGTAAGTAAATAAAAAGTGTGATCATCATCATTATTAGAGCATTGCCCCAGTGAGGAAAGGATGATGAAGACTATGATTCCCTCATAAGTCGGGATGAGACTATAGACTTTAGAAAAAATAAAAGAGGCCAAAGAAGACCAAATAAAAAAAGAGGCCAACGAAGCCCACCAAAAAATAAAAATAAAAATAAAAAAATGAGAGAAAAAGAGAGAAGGGGCAGTGCTACTATCCCTTTTCCACACTTGTGCTTCAAAGTAGCACCATGTTCTTCATATAGAGAGTCTCTTGAGTTATCACTTTCATATACTAGTCGGAATTTTCATTATAGAACTTGGCTTGCATATTCCGATGATGGGCTTCCTCAAATGCCCGAGGTCTTCATGAGCAAGCAAGTTGGATGCACACCCACTTAGTTTCAGTTGGAGCTTTCATACACTTATAGCTCTAGTGCTTCCGTTGCATGGCAATCCCTACTCACTCACATTGATATCTATTGATGGGCATCTCCATAGCCCGTTGATACGCCTAGTTGATGTGAGACTATCTTCTCCTTTTTGTCTTCTCCACCATCATATTCTATTCCACCTATAGTGCTATGTCCATGGCTCACGCTCATGTATTGCATGAAAGTTGAAAAGGTTTGAGAACGTCAAAAGTATGAAACAATTGCTTGGCTTGTCATCGGGGTTGTGCATGATGTGAATATTTTGTGTGGTGAAGATGGAGCATAGCCAGACTATATGATTTTGTAGGGATAACTTTCTTTGGCCAAGTTATTTTGAAAAGACATGATTGCTTTATTAGTAGGCTTGAAGTATTATTATTTTTATGTCAAAATATAGACTATTGCTTTGAATCACTCGTATATTAATACTCATGCCATGATTAGATTACATGATCAAGATTATGCTAGGTAGCATTCCACATCAAAAATTATCTTTTTTATCATTTACCTACTCGAGGATGAGCAGGAATTAAGCTTGGGGATGCTGATACGTATCCGTCGTATCTATAATTTTTGATTGTTCCATGCCAATATTCTACAACTTTCATATACTTTTGGCAACTTTTTATACTATTTTTGGGACTAACATATTGATCCAGTGCCTAGTGCCAGTTCCTGTTTGTTGCATGTTTTTTGTTTCGCACAATATCCATATCAAACAGAGTCCAAACGGGATAAAAACTGACGGAGATTTTTTTGGAATATATATGATTTTTGGGAAGAAAAATCCATGCGAGACGCGCCCGAGGTGGCCACGAGGCAGGAGGCGCGCCCCTGACCCTCATGGGACACCCGTAAGGAGGTTGATGCCCTTCTTTCGCCGCAAGAAAGCTAATATCCAGATAGAGATCGTATTAAAATTTCAGCCCAATCGGAGTTACGGATCTCCGGGAATATAAGAAACGGTGGAAGGGAAGAATCTGGGAATGCAGAACCAGAGAGAGACAGAGAGACAGATCCAATCTCGGAGGGGCTCTCGCCCCTGCCATGCCATGGAGGCCAAGGACCAGAGGGGAAACCCTTCTCCCATCTAGGGAGGAGGTCAAGGAAGAAGAAGACGAAGGGGCCCCCTCTCCCCTTCTCTTCCGGTGGCGCCGGAACGCTACCGTGGCCATCATCATCATCACCGCGATCTACACCAACACCTCCGCCATCTTCACCAACATATCCATCACCTTCCCCCTCTATCTACAGCAGTCCACTCTCCCGCAACCCGTTGTACCCTCTACTTGAACATGGTGCTTTATGCTTCATATTATTATCCAATGATGTGTTGCCATCCTATGATGTCTGAGTAGATTTTCGTTGTCCTATCGGTGGTTGATGAATTGCTATGATTGATTTAATTTGCTTGTGGTTATGTTGTTGTCCTTTGGTGCCCATCATATGAGAGCGCGCGTGGATCACACCATAGGGTTAGTTGTATGTTGATAGGACTATGTATTGGAGGGCAAGAGGGACAGAAGCTTCAACCTAGCATAGAAATTGATGCATACGGGATTGAAGGGGGACCAATATACCTTAATGCTATGGTTGGGTTTTACCTTAATGAACGTTAGTAGTTGCGGATGCTTGCTAATAGTTCCAATCATAAGTGCATAGAATTCCAAGGCAGGGATGACATGCTAGCAGTGGCCTCTCCCACATAATACTTGCTATCGGTCTAGTAAAGTAGTCAATTGCTTAGGGGCAATTTCACAACTCCTACCACCACTTTTCCACACTCGCTATATTTACTTTATTGTTTTTTATCTAAACAGCCCCTACTTTTTATTTACGTACTCTTTATTATCTTGCAAACCTATCCAACAACACCTACAAAGTACTTCTAGTTTCATACTTGTTCTAGGTAAAGCGAACGTCAAGCGTGCGTAGAGTTGTATCGGTGGTCGATAGAACTTGAGGGAATATTTGTTCTACCTTTCGCTCCTCGTTGGGTTTGACACTCTTACTTAACGAAAACTGTTGCGATCCCCTATACTTCTGGGTTATCAATTACCAAATGCAGTTTCTACTTGTTTCACCTGTGTTGTTGTGGTCTTTGCATTGATCCTTCTCGCCTCTCATGTGTGTTTGTGTTTTGTGTGTGTCTTAGGTGGTGGCTCCGGTGTCCCTGCTTGTCGTTCCAATCCAAGCCGTGACACGGGCTCCAAATGTCTGTGCAACCAAGAGGATGTTCCAGAGGGCTCCAATGCCCCCAAGCGCAATGTGAAGACCACTGCTAGCAAGTACAAGGAACCGTCAAAGGGCATGGATGAGATACCTCTTGCTGAGTTTGTTTCTCAAAGGAAGATCAACCCTATGTGAATCCTCATGCAAACTTCAGAGGGAATGAACTGTTCTGGACCAAGCAGCATAATCTCATTTACTTGGATGTGATCAAGGCCAAGCAGAATATGTATGTGGATGTGCACTGGATTGACATACATCACATGAGGGATGCTAAGCATCGTGACTACTTTGGTGAGGCCTTGGATCTCATGGAGCAGTTTGCCATTGAGGATGTGATCTCTTTCCACTTGGACTTTGACCCCGAGCTGGTGGCCCAGTTCTTTGCTTCGGTCCACTTCCATACTGGTGAGGATCGGAGGATGGCCTGGATGACCAATGGACGTCAGTTGACTGCTACTTGGAAGGAGTTCATGGATTTGCTCAAAGTTCCTGATGAGGGGCTCCACACGCCTGTTGGTGTTCGCCCTGATGCCAACACCAAGTCAGCTAGCAAGGACAAGCTTCGGCCTTTCTATGTTGAGAAGAAACTGGCCAATGAAAAGACAATGTGGGTGCTCAACCTGTTCCGTGACATCATGCACCGGATCTTCCGCCACTCCCTCTTTCCTCGCATTGGGGACAAGGACAAGGTGCATGCCTATCTTGTGGACATGTTGCTCATTTGTGAGGAGGCGCGCGTTCCTCAGACACAACCACTTGATGTCTCACATATCACGTGGTGCGAGCTTCGGTTCGCGGTGTTCACCCACAAGGTACCCATCTATGGTCCATATCTGTTCCTCGTGATATCGAAGACTTGGGAGAAGCTCTATCCCACTGAGGAGTTTTTGGCCCCTGACTGGATCCATCATGACCCCATCAGACACCGCATCAAGCCCAGTGGGCTAACACTACTACTCGTGCCGAGGCTGAGGCTGCTAAGAGGGTTGTTGATGAGGAGGAGAATGTAGCCGAGGACAGCTCTGCTGGATATGCACCTCCCTCCATTGAGCCGTCATGGGCGAAGAAGTTGAAGGCCAAGATGAAGGCCTTGTTCTGCATGCAGGCCAAGGGGCAGTACCAGACTCACGTTGCCTCTAAGGAGAGTTGCCGCCGCGACAAGAAGATCATGAGGGTGTTTGGAGAGGATGTTTCTGGCGGCTCCTAGGAGCACATCACTCGAGAGGCCGAATGGATGGCAAAACAAGGCTACAAGTGGACTGATTCTGAGGAGGAGCCCATCCCTACTGCCGAGTCCGACGAAGAGTGTGTGAGCGACTACTCCGCTTGAGCCACCACTTGTGTTGTAGGTGTCCGCTCTGCCTTTTGGCGTCTCGATGCCAAAGGGGGAGAGAGTGTAGGGATTTGCATGTCGTGTCGTGTTTGCTTCGCGTGTGTTTATTCTGTTTGCTTCACTTGTGTTTGTTCCATTGAACCTTGTTTGCTTTGGTTTGGTTTGAGCTTGTGAGACTTATCTATCATATGGTGTAAGACATATGCACTCTATCTATCGCACCTTATTAAGCTTATGATATATTGTGCTACTTATATTATGCTCCTATTTACTATCTTGCTTAGTGTTAGCATTATTATTGCAAGATATGGCATGTCTATAAAATGTAGGGGGAGTGTTGATCCTAGTATGTGTGCCGTGCAGTCCAAAGCACTTATCTAAATAGCACACATCTAGGGGGCCCGTCTATATTTTAGAGATGTGTGGTTTGCTCATGTTCTATATTTTCTCCCTTGTGCAAATCCCGTATTGTCATCAATCCACCAAAAAGGGGGAGATTGTAAGGGCATATTTATCCCTAAGGTGTTTTAGTGATTGACAATGCATTTGCGGACTAATCGTGTGCCTTGAGTATTTCACATATTTCATTACTAGGCACAAGACGGTTTGGTGCCCCTCGAAGATTATTGAAGACGGCGTTTTTCTACATTCCTTTTTCAGTGGATTTGAGTCGTAGGAAAGCCGTACTATTATGAGGGGGTCCGCTTTGGAAAGGTTTGGGTGGAATCGTCACGTACACGTTTACTCCTCTTTGCACCGCCTTTTCCTTAGCACTATGGAGCATCCTCCGTTTCTTCGTGTTTGTGCAAAAAGAAGAATTCCTATTGTTGATGTTCTAGGGCATGCAGTAGTACTGCTCTTCGGAGCGGTAGTACCGCAGGCCCCTGCGATAGTACCGCAGGCCTTTGCGGTAGTACCGCAGGTGATCACGGTAGTACTGCTCCTTGGGAGCCGTAGTACCACGAGTCCTGGTCCGGCACAACACCATAAGCGGAAGTAGGGGCGGATGTAATTTTTTACATCCGCTCCCTGCGCGGTAGTACCGCGAGCCTTGTGTGGTAGTACCGTGTCGGATTTTTGCACTGTTTGAAAGTCAGCGGAAGTTGCCACGGACGTTTTTTTATTTTTCCGCGCCTTTCCCAGGCTAGTCCAATCCTGGATCGGTTTCCTCGATCGCTCCCTCAAGTGATCGGTCACTCCTCGTCAACCTTGTTGAGACATTTCCTCCAACTGTGATCCAAAATTAGTACCACCCAAGCTTCCTTGCTACAGGCCTGGGCTAGCTCCTGCCGTGGCCACGGTAGTACCGTGGCTAGCTGCGGTAGTACCGTGAGCCCTTGTGATAGTACCGCTGGTTTGGTGCGGTAGTACCGTAGGTTGCGGGCTGGTTAAGTGGATAACGGTTGGATTTGTCTCTCCATTATATAAGGGGTGTCTTCTTCTCCGAGTTGACTACCTCTTCCAACGCTAAGCTGCATTGTTGCTCCAAGCTCCATTTTCGCCCGATCTCTCTCCCTAGCCAATCAAACTTGTTGATTTTCTAAGGATTGGTTGAGATGGCCTCGATCTACACTTCCACCAAGAGAAACTCGATTCCCCCCACTAATTCCTTGCGGATCTTATTACTCTTGGGTGTTTGAGCACCCTAGACGGTTGAGGTCACCGCGGAGCCATATTCCATTGTGGTGAAGCTTCGTGGTGTTGTTGGGAGTCTCCGATTAAGTTGTGGAGATTGCCCCAACCTTGTTTGTAAAGGTCCGGTCGCCGCCTCCAAGGGCACCAATAGTGGAATCACGACATCTCGCATTGTGTGAGGGCGTGAGGAGAATACGGTGGCCCTAGTGGCTTCTTGGGGAGCATTGTGCATCCACACTGCTCCAACAGAGACATACTTCCCCTCAAAAGGAAGGAACTTTGGTAACACATCCTCGTCTTCACCGGCTCCACTCTTGGTTATCTCGTACCTTTACTTGTGCAAGCTTATTTGTGTTATTTCCCTTGCTTGCTTGTGTGCTTGTTGTTGTTGCATCATATAGGTTGCTCACCTAGTTGCATATCTAGAAAACCTACTTTGATGCAAAGTTTAATTTGGTAAAGAAAAGCTAAAAATTGGTAGTTGCCTATTCACCCCCCTAGTCAACTATATCGATCCTTTCACATGCTATTATATTATCTGTTTTGGATTTTTAATGGGCTTTAATTTACCTTTTTATATTATTTTTGGGACTAACCTACTAACCAAAGGCCCAGTGCAAATTGTTGTTTTTTTTGCCTATTTCAGTGTTCCGCAGAAACAGAATATCAAACGGAATCCAAACGGAATGAAATCTTCGGGAGAGTTATTTTTGGAACAAACGTGATCCAGGAGACTTGGAGTGTACGTCAAGAAAGAAGCGAGGAGGCCACGAGGTAGGAGGGCGCGCCCAGGGGGTAGGTGCGCCCCCACCCTCATGGGCCCCTCGTAGCTCCATCGACGTACTTCTTCCTCCTATATATACCCATATACCCCGAAAACATCCAGGAGCACCACGAAACTCTATTTCCACCACCGCAACCTTCTATACCCATGAGATCCCATGTTGGGGCCTTTTCCCGCGCTCTGTCGGAGGGGGAATCGATCACGGAGGGCTTCTACATCAACACTATAGCCTCTCCGATGATGTGTGAGTAGTTTACCATAGACCTTCGGGTCCACAGTAATTAGCTAGATGGCTTCTTCTCTCTCTTTGGATCTCAATACAAAGTTCTCCTTGATTCTCTTGGAGATCTATTCGATGTAATTCTTTTTGCGGTGTGTTTGTCGAGATCTGATGAATTGTGGGTTTATGATCAAGATTATCTATGAACAATATTTGATTCTTCTCTAAAACCTTTTATGCAAGATGATATCTTTGCAAGTCTGTTCGAATTATCAGTTTGGTTTGGCCTACTAGATTGATCTTTATTGCAATGGGAGAAGTGCTTAGCTTTGGGTTCAATCTTGTGGTGTCCTTTCCCAGTAACAGCAGGGGCAGCAAGGCCCTTATTGTATTGTTGCCATTGAGGATAAAAAGATGGGGTTTATATCATACTGCTTGAGTTTATCCCTCTACATCATGTCATCCTGCCTAATGTGTTACTCTGTTCTTATGAACTTAATACTCTAGATGCATGATGGATAGCGGTCGATGTGTGGAGTAATAGTAGTAGATGCAGAATCGTTTCGATCTACTTGTCGCGGACGTGATGCCTATATACATGATCATGCCTAGATATTCTCATAATTATTCACTTTTCTATCAATTGCTCGACGGTAATTTGTTCACCCACCATAGAATTTGCTATCTTGAGAGAAGCCACTAGTGAAACCTATGGCCCCCGGGTCTACCTTCCATCATATTTTCATATCGACTTGCTATTTCTATTACTGTTTATTTTGCAATCTTTATTTTCCAATCTATATCATAAAAATACCAAAAAAATTTATCTTATTATCTCTATCAGATCTCACTTTCGTAAGTGACCGTGAAGGGATTGACAACCCCTTTATCGCATTGGTTGCGAGGTTCTTGTTTGTTTGTGCAGGTACTAGGACTTGCGTGTTACCTCCTACTAGATTGATACCTTGGTTCTCAGAAACTGAGGGAAACTTACGCTACTGTGCTGCATAACCCTTTCCTCTTCAAGGGAAAACCAATGCATGCTCAAGAGGTAGCAGCAAAGTGAAAAGTGTTTGGAGCTCCAGTCAGGCCAAAAGATACCACCATGAAATCATAGTGACCAAGGTGTGTCTGAAAGGCCATTTTGTACTCCGCACCAGGAGCTAATCGTATTTGGTGGTACCCTGACCTCAGATCAATCTTAGTAAACCACCCAGCCCCTCCCATTTCATCGAGCAGCTCATCGATGACAGGTATAGGAAATTTCCCATTAACTGTAATGGCATTGAGGTGACGGTAGTTGATGGCTGGTCACCAGGATTCCTCCTTCTTTTTGACCATCAAAAGATGAGAAGAAAAGGGGTTGTTCCTAGGTCTAATGATCCCATTGGCAAGCATGTCCTGAATTTGTCGTTCAAGTTCCATTTTCAGAGCTGGAGCAATGCGGTAAGGACGCAATGCCACTGGTGTGGCGCCATGTATAAGTGGAATAGTGTGATCATAAGCACGTCTAGGTGGGAGACCGGTAGGAGGTTCAAAAACTTCCTTGAAATGATCCAAAGTAGATTGCACTTCAGGAAGAATTGGGAGGTTCTCGGTAGTGAGCAGGGAACAGAAATGTAGCATAGCTACTTGAGGAAAAACTACCCCTGAACCCAGGAGAGTGAACTCAGATCCCATATGAGAAAATGATAACCAATGGTTTTCCCAGTCGACTAGCATTGGGCTATGTGCTGACAGCCAATCAAGCCCAATTATGCCATCATAACTACCTAGAGGAAACAATTTGAAATCACAGCTAAACTTGTGTCCAAAACAAGACCACATTCCACTCAGTAACTGCTGATGACAGGAAACTGTGGCCCCATTGGCCATTTTAACTGAAACTCTTTGTAACAGAGACATATTTTGCAGTTTAGAAGCGAGAGAAGTATCTAGAAATGAGTGTGTACTCCCTGAGTCAACAAGAACTATGAGATTTAGGCCTTGAAACTGAACCTTGAGTTGCGTTGTTTTGACCGAGACATCATCCCTTCCACCCAGAGCTGCGGCTGAAATCGACAACATATGAACCTCATGTTGAGAACTGGAGCTGTCTGTTTCTGAATCTTCTGAAGCTGGCAGGAATTCAATCATTTCTTGCACTACATGGAGTTGAACCTCTTGTTTACAGAGATGATTCTTGCCCCATCTTTCCTCACATGTAAAGCAGAGTCCCTTAGCTTTACGAAATGCACGCAATGCTCCCCACTTGTCTGCCGAAGAATGAGCACTAACAGGTCGTTTCTCTTCATTTGCACGGTGGACAGACCACCTCCCATTAGAGACTGGTGGTGGTGGGAGGGGAAGAGCAGATGCTCTACGGTGAATTGGTGTAGCCACAATTGCAGATGCTGAACTGGACCCCAACTCCTCATGCAACAATGCAAGATGGTATGCAGCCTCCAAATCCATCGACTGCTGAATGCCAACCGCAAGTCTGACTGATGGTTTCAGACCCTCCATGAACCGAGTCACATAATGAACAGTGTTGGGTGAACTCTCATAAGCTGACAGCTGATCAAACAAATCTGAATATCTATCCACATACTCCTCGACTGTACCAATTTGCTGTATGCTGAAGTATTTTCTTAGAATTGATTGATGCAGGTTGTGGCCAAACCTGGACTGTAGAAAGCGACAGATTTTTTCCCATGAAGCGTTGGACACTCTTCGGTGCACTGATTCCAGCCATCTCGCTGTTGTACCTTCAAACACAAAAGTTGCTAGAGAAATCCACTACACAGATGGGGTGCCCCAAAACCTAAAATAATCCTCGCAATGAGTCTGCCACAATTTGGAATTTCTCCATCAAAATGAGGTAGTTCCATTCGAGGACCGGGGCCAAACACATCAGAAATAGGCTGTCGAAAATTTTCTATTGAATTCAGTGGTTGTCTCTGAATAAGTTGATCGTGCTACATACCTCTGACCGGAGGCGGGACATAGATCCTATGTCCAGACCCCTGGTTTTCGATGTCAACGCGGTACCCCTCGGGGCCGGTCGGACTGCTGCCTCGAGCCCTTGTAGGCGTGGCCGGTGCGCCTCGGGAATGATCCATCGGATTCACCACAGATCGGTCAAGCCCTTTACGGAGCTCGACCCCAATCGACAGCTTGACCTCTTCGATGCGGCCTGAGAGGCGGTCGAGCTTGGCGTTGATTTGGGCGATCGCTTGCGCCGTGGAGTCGGCGCGTCGCTGTTGGCCTTGTCGAAGTCCGCTCGGAGTAGCTCGTAGATGGCCTTGGTTTCCAGCAAAATTCGATCCATGGCCGCCGCGTGCAGCTTGTCGGCTAGTTGGGTGTGGCGGTGGTGGACCGGAATGGCCACCTGATCGGACGGATATGATGCCAGATTGTTAGGACTAGTCTTCGAATTTACTCGATGAACATTAATTCGAGCTACATCTGGTTTGAGGGAGAGAGGGGATTAGGAGGAGGAAGACGCACACACGCCACACACTGGCCTGGCTATTCTTGACATTTTCCTATCTGCCATCGAATACGGAGAACCCAGATAATTATATATCCATGCGTCCTAAAGCCCACTCAGGCCCAGCGAGCCAAGACGGTAGGCGAGGCTCACGGATGGGCCGAGTCCTTGAATTTGCTACCACCTCCTGTGTGTCCTGTTCCCTGTCGCTAACAATCCCCCTGATTAGAAATGGCTTGTCCCCAAGCCGGCGCGCGCGGGAACTTTTGCTTGATGGCTTCGAAGTCTTCCCAAGTAGCTCGATCAACTGGATCTCCAGACCACTGAAGGAGCACTTGGACTAGCTTCTTGTCATCGCGATGAATCACGCGCTTCTGTAGTATCTTCTCCGGTACTTGCATTGCGGATTCGGGAGAAGGAAGACAAGGAATAACTTGTTGAGTGGGTTTGAGCACCTTCCGAAGGAGAGAGACATGGAATACTGGATGCACTTTGCTGGTATTTGGAAGGTCCAGGCGGTAGGCAACTTCACCCACTCGTTCCAAGATGGTGTAGGGGCCGAAAAACTTATAAGCCAGCTTATGATTAGCACGCGGGGCTACAGATTTCTGTATGTATGGCTTCAGCTTGAGAAAAACTTGATCACCCACCGAAAAACTTCTCTCAGTTCCGTGTTTATCAGACTGCGCTTTCATCCTCTGTTGAGCCCAAAGAAGTTGCTGTTGTACTGAAGCAAAAATCACTTGTCTTTGTTCCAACCACTGGGACAGATTAGAGGAAGCGATGGTACAGTCTGGAGCAATGCCAAAATGTTGAGGAGAGTGGCCATAGATAATTTCAGAAGGACTCTTTGTAGTGGCTGAATGCCAGTTAGTATTGTACCAATATTCACAGAGAGAAAGCCACTTAGACCACTTGGAAGGATGAGTACTAACAAAGCAACGGAGGTAGCATTCAATTTGTTGATTGACCCTTTCAGTTTGCCCGTCAGATTGTGGGCGACGAGATGAACTCATCCTCAGTTATGTACCTTGAACATGTTGGAACATTTCCTTCCAAAACTGGCTGGTGAAGATACGATCACGATCGAACACTATTGATAATGGCATCCCATGAAGCTTGTATACTGAGTCCAGGAAGGCTTCAGCGACTGTCTATACTGTGATGGGTGGTGAAGTGGTATGAAATGGCCGTATTTGGACAACTTGTCGATCACTACTAAGATGCAGTTATAATGTCCTGATTGAGGCAACCCTTCGATGAAATCCATAGTAACCATTTCCCATGGAAGATTAGGCATTGGTAGTGGTTGGAGAAGACCAGGGTACGGTACTCGTTCCGGTTTTGCTTCTTGACAGACAAGACAGCACTGGATTGCCTGTTGGATGAATGCTTTCATACCAGTCAAACGGAAAAGTTGACGAATACGTTTATATGTAACCGGAAACCCAGAATGCCCCCGAGAGGCGAGCTATGGAATGCATCGACAATTTTGTTCTGCAGCTTGCTGTTGGCACCCACCCAAATGCAGCCATCAGTGCATAGAAGACCATTTTCAATGAAAACTTGATGTCTACTGGTGAACCTTCAGATAATTCTTTGAGGCGTTTAAGGGCAACTGCTAAAGGAAATATGCCCTAGAGGTAATAATAAAGTTGTTATTTATATTTCCTTATATCATGATAAATGTTTATTGTTCATGCTAGAATTGTACTAACCGGAAACTTAGTATATGTGTGAATACATAGACAAACAGAGTGTCACTAGTATGCCTCTACTTGACTAGCTCGTTAATCAAAGATGGTTAAGTTTCCTAGCCATGGACAAAGTGTTGTCATTTGATAAACGTGATCACATCATTAGAGAATGATGTGATTGACTTGACCCATCCGTTAGCTTAGCACGATGATCGTTTAGTTTGCTGCTATTACTTTCTCCATAACTTGTACATGTTCCTATGACTATGAGATCATGCAACTCCCGAATACCAGAGGAACACTTTGTGTGCTACCAAACGTCACAACGTAACTGGGTGATTATTAAGGTGCTCTACAGGTGTCTCCGATGGTGTTTGTTGAGTTGGCATAGATCGAGATTAGGATTTGTCACTCCGTCTATCGGAGAGGTATCTCTGGGCCCTCTCGATAATGTACATCACTATAAGCCTTGCAAGCAATGTGACTAATGAGTTAGTTGCGGGATGATGCATTACGAAACGAGTAAAGAGACTTGTCGGTAATGATATTGAACTAGGTACTGAGATACCGGCGATCGAATCTCGGGCAAGTAACATACCGATGACAAAGGGAACAACGTATGTTGTTATGCGGTTCGACCGATAAAGATCTTCGTAGAATATGTAGGAGCAAATATGGGCATCTAGGTTCCGCTATTGGTTATTGACCATAGAGGTGTCTCGGTCATGTCTACATAGTTCTCGAACCCGTAAGGTCCGCACGCTTAATGTCCGTTGACAATATAATACTATATGAGTTTTGTATGTTGGTGACCGAATGTTGTTCAGAGTCCTGGATAAGATCACGGACATGACGAGGAACTTCGGAATGGTCCGGAGATAAAGATTGATATATGGGATAATGGTGTTTGGTCTTCGGAAGGGTTCCGGAATTCACCGGAAGGGGTCCGGATGTTTCCCGAAATGTTTGGGTACGAGAACACTTTATTTGGGCCAAAGGGGAGATCCCACAAGTTTCTTAGAAAGAGCAAAAGGAAGTTTTGCAGAGTCCAGGGGCCAGACGCCAGGGTCCCTGGCGTCTGAGTCCAAACATCGGGATCCCTGGCGTCTGTTCCTGGAGTCCGAGAAGGACTCTTGCCTTTCGGGTGAAACTAACTTTGTGTAGGCTTTTACTCCAAGTTTCGACCCCAAGGCTCAACATATAAATAGAGGGGTAGGGCTAGCACCCAAGACAGATCAAGAAACACCAAGTCGTGTGCCGGCAACCCTGTTCCCTCTAGTTTATCCTCCGTCATAGTTTTTGTAGTGCTTATGTCGGGGATATACCCCACGGTATGATCCGGCTGGAGTTATAACCCGGTTGGGACTTAGTAAACTAGCAGGGGTTAAGGCAGGTGGTAAACCGGCAGGTGTTAAGGCAAGTGGTAAACCGGTTGGTGTTAAGCCAGATGGTAAACCGGTAGATTGTTAAACCGGCTGACAGTTAAGACAGATAGGTAAAACAGGCGGTTAACCCAGATGGTAAACCAGCCGGTTGTTAAACCGGCCGACAGTTAAGACAGGAGTTAAGTCAGATGATAACTCAGCAGACATTCTTAAACTGGCACCAGTTAAATCCCGATAGACCATCTTAAACCGGTACCAGTTAACTCCCGGCAGACAGTGTTAACTGGGTTGCCAGGAGTTATGAAACCCGAGACGTTATGAAGCCCAAGATGTTAAGAAGCCCAAGAAGAGAAGTCATAATAGTTAAGTCTTAAGTCCGAGTGGGACTCTACATGTAACCCGCCCCTTCAACATATATAAGGAGGGGCAGGGCTCCCTAAAGGGGGAGGAGGAGAAAAAAATCTTAAAGGGTTAGGGTTAACTGGGAGAGCCGGTTTACGGCGACTTCCTCATGATCGTAATGAGAGATAGCCTCAAACAGCATGTAGGGTTGTTACCGGATGATGTTTCCCGGAGCCCGAAGCTGTCTAAACCTTTGTCTTGCGTTGCGTCTCTCGATTCCACTCAACCCCTCTCAAGCTACCACATAGATGCGTTGGCCTCACGACTAAGTCCTCACACTAGGACATCTGCCGTGATGATTCTACGACAGTTGGCGCCCACCGCTTCACCGAGCTACCTCACCAGCCTTGGGTCGTCTCATCGCTTCCACCGCTCAAGGAGTTGCTGCTGTGTTGAGCCGCCGGTCGCTGAGCTACCCCGGTGCAAGCAGCCCAAGTCACCCGCTAAGCCAGTGGCTCGCCTTCTCCGAGGACTCGCCCAGTTTGCCTACGCCGTTGACCCGCCGGGGCGCGCTGCTGCTGTACTCCAACACCGGCTTGCCCGTGGCCCCCGACTCATCTCTACCGTCTTCTACAGCCACGGGTTGCGCCGCTGGAGCCCCGTGCGGAGCCGCCTCGCCTCGACGGTCGCTCCGAGTCACTACCTACTTCTCCAGTTTCCGCTACAAGCCGGCCTCGCCGAGCCGCTGCCGGGTCACCCTGAGCTGCCTCGCCTTCGCCTTGTCGCCCTGCTTCTTCGCCCATGCGTGAAGGCCGCCGTGGCCCCGACTCGGCCCGCTTTTTCTTGCAAAACGGCACTGGCTTGCTGCTGCTTTCCCTCTGGCCAGGGTCGCGCCTCTACGCTGCACTGCGAGCAGCCGTGCCGTCGCTATCTTCGTTGTTCCTCCCCGCTCGGCTTCCTTGTGGATGTTGAACCGCCCCTCTTGCAAGCCAGCCTTGTGTGCCTCTGAGCCGCCTCCATCTTTGCCACGACCTGCCTCTGCCCCCGCTGCTGTGACCTGTGATCTACCACAATCATCACAGCTCCGCTCCAGGCCATCGTGGCTTCGCGCTGGAACGCCAACCCAACTCACCGGACCCCATTTCGTTCATCGCCGCCGTCGGCCGGTGCCAACACCGCGGGCTTGCCTTCGCCGCCCGCGAGTTGTTTCTGCAGCCACTGCGGCCGTGACCCTGCTTCACCTCATTGTAAGCCGTTCGAGCGCCGTTGTGCTTTGACTCGCTGCCTCATTTCTACTATCGCGCTTGAGTCGCCGTTGTTGGCCTCTCGCGTTGTTGTGATCTCCGCCTCCACTGTTCGCCTCCGCCCCGGTGGCCGCGCCGCTGCTAAGGCCACGGCCTCGCTCCACTATCACTGCCGCACGCCGCCTTGTTCCAGCCACCTTGCGCTACTGTAAGCCGCTTCCTCTGTTTTCTTGTTGCTTTCTTAGGGGCTGCCAACCGTGCCATGAGTCGGTCGTTTAGTTTTCCCCATTGCCGGGTTAGGCCGACCCTGTTGCCACGAGCCGCTGCCAGTCTTAGGCCGCTCCTCACTCGGCTTTGCGCCAAACCGTCGGACACCGTCGTCGCTGCCGCAGACACTGTGTTGCCGCCTCAAAGCTGCCTCCCCCTTGTGCTCTGTTACAAGTATTGAGCGATGAATTTTTAGATGCATGTGACTGCAGTTCTTGTACATTGATTGCAAAAGTATATATGGCACCCATGTCAATGCTTCCTGATTCCTCGAAGACAGTGGTTTAATGGGGAGTCAAGGACTGTGCGTGCTGACTTTCTAAGGCTGGTTGTAACGGGGAGTATCATATACTAGTATCATACATATGATACTAGTGTATGATACTACCTCCCTAATGCATAGTATCACATATTAGTATCATGTAGTACTCTATTTATTGCCATGCATGACACAAAGTAGCATAACATTTATTATGATACGGTATCATGATATGATACTCCACCTTCTCTTTCTTCATTTAATACTATAACACCTCATCAAAATTGCCTAGTTGGCATGCATGATACTAGTTAGGCTAGCCATAGTGGGGGTAACTTAGGTAGTAACTTAACATATCCCAAGACAATTTTACTTATGTGGCAAGTATTTAATGATGAGAGAGGTGCTTGGAGTAAGATAATATGTTACTGTAACATAGCGCTTCCCAAGGTAAAATGAGTCTATAAGGCAATAAATGAAACAAACTATGACATTACTACTAAGATACTCCCTCCGGTCCTTTTTACTCTGCATATTAGGTTTGTCCGAAGTCAATCTCATCCAACTTTGACCAAGTTTATATAAAAAATTATAGACATTCACATAACAGCACCAATATCATTAGATTCATCTTGGAATATATTTTCATATTATATTTATTAGATATTATAGATGCTGATAATTTCTAATATAAATTTGGTCAAACTTAGCAAAGTTTGACTTTCGGCAAATCCAATGTGCAGAGTAAAAAGGACCGGAGGGAGTACTTTGCACTATGGGGGTAGTAACTTAGACTAGTGTGATGCATATAGCACTAGTCTAAGTTACTCCCCACTATGACCAGCCTTATGATACTACCATTATGACCAGCCTAATACTACTGTGTGATATCAATCGATCGGGCTGTCTAAACGTACATGTGTTGCTGCTATCTAAATGCGTGCATTGGTGCTTATGCCCGTGGCTACGACGTCAGATATTACCGCTTGTGGAGAACTGGCACCAAGAGATAAAGATCAGTATTGATGCATGAGGACATCTGGCTAAAGTGTTCGTCAAAGCTCAGCAAGATATAAAGGTTAAGAGTTGCGGCAGTATCTGGCAGAGTCCTAGAGGTGATTAATGCAAGTATCCTTTGCATGCATACGAGGATCAACTGTATTGAAAAGTTATCTGCGGATGCCCCTTTAGAGATCATCAGTCATCCGGACAAATCAGGTGATATCTCTTTAAGTATATTTTATTAGCATGTATTATTTTTGTCAAAGAACAATTATTTTGATCTGTGTATTTTTATATATAGGACAATCATTCACTACAAATATGGTTTATACCATGGGTATGGAGCACGGGCTAAAAATATTCCGCCGGATGAATGGACGCGCCCAAGCCGCCGCCCGTACGGCCCGGTCTACATCAACTAGCTAGGACTGCGCCTGTGATTAACTCGCGCATCCACACCGGCTTACAACACCACGGACGACTCGCCCGTCCGCTCTCACGGCCGGTTCACGCATCCGTGCTGGCTTACAACACGGAGGGCAACTTGCTCGTTCGCACGGGCTTACAACGCCATGACTGGATCATCTTCCTGCTCCTACGGCCAACTCGGCCGTGATTGATTTCAGCTTCACTATGGTGATGATCAACTCCACGGTGGATAATTACTGGCCTGGCGTATCAAGTGAAATCCATCCAGTATATTTTTATATTATGTATTGCTTTCTTTAAAAGAGCAATTACTCCAGCTTGCAAAGTTATCTAATGCAGGACCCTAAACCGCCCTATTGGTGCAAATTTAAAGGACGTCAGAAAATTTCCGGCTTAAAAAGAAGGATTCCAGTTCAAAATCCGGTTGAAGAGTCATCTCTCTCCCACAAAGCTTTGAAGCTCTCAATATCCGGTCTGAGAATTTCCTGTTCAAAAAAGAATTCATCTCTCGCAAGTTCGAGTTCTCAGAAAAAAGGTTGCCAAAGAGAACTTGCTGCCACGATGCGCGGCTCACACATGGGTATCCTGCCTTATTGGTTTATCATATTATTGATCATTTGGGGGTTTCCTGTTCAAACATAGCTGTATTCACCAAAGAGAACATAGCGCTACTACCCTCTTGATTCCGGCTATCAAGCCAATATTATCATAAGAGCGCAGCTCTGGTTACTTCGGTAATCCGGCTATCAAGCTAATATTATCATAAGGGGCCAAAGAGATTCTGCTGCACAGCACAACTCAAACATGGGTATCCCTTGAGCACAACTCACAATATCACTTGGGGGCTATGTTCGAACCATAGTTACACCTCTTGATAGGCTTAAAGCCACCAGGGAAATCATTTGGGGGCTCTGGTCGTATCCGAACCACAGCTTATACCCTCTTGATCAGCATAAGGGCACCAAGAAAATCACTTGGGGGCTTGGTCGTATCCGAACCATAGCTACACCTCTTGATAGGCATAAAGGCCACCAGGGAAATCACTTGGGGGCTATGGGTTTGAACCATAGCCACACCTCTTGATCGGCACAATGCCACAATTATGACTACTTGGTGACTCTGGTCGTATCCGAACCATAGCTTAAACCCTCTTGATCATACATGTGACGCCCCGAGACCAATGCGCCAGGTGTCTTCCAGTTATTCGCCAGCGTTGCCATGTCATTTGCTTGCGTGTTGCATTTCATCTTGTCATCATGTGCATTGCATCATCATGTTTTCAAAACCTGCATCCGTCCGGGTTCCCCCAGTGCCATCCGTTGTCCGTTCTGAGCCCAGACACACTTGCACGCGCCCGCGGCACGTACGCAATATTATTTTACAAGTGGCCGGAAAATGTTCTCGGATTGGGTTGAAAGTTGGCATGTGGTCTTATTATAGTGTAGATAGACTGTCTGTCAAGTTTCATCGCATTCGGAGTTCGTTTGATAGCCCAACCGTTAAACTATAGCGACAGTATAGTCGGTCAAAACATCGGGCGTTTTCGGTCTCCGGAAACAGCCGCCGAGTCTCTCTCTCTCTCTCTTCTCTTCTCTCAGCCCAAAGCTTTCTGCACAGTCCGCTACCAACCTCCAGGCCCCGAAACCCCCTCCTTGCACAGTGCATCGGCCCCTCGCGCGCGTCCGAGAGTTGTCCCGGACCCGACCCGGACTGTCGTCACCGTTGTGTCCGGATCATCCCAAACATCTACAAAATGTCTCCTTTTTCTTATTTGGACTCCCTAGCTATATTATTCGCGATCGTCCGATTACGATCGGAGGGTCCAACCACAATCCTATTTCCATATATATAGTCCAACCCCCTGCCAAATCAAGCCAACCCTAATTTCTAGGGGGTTTGTCCCATCGCCGCCGCCTCTCCACCAAATCCCTCTCGGGATCCATCCCCTCCTCGATTTCACACCAGCCAACCAAAACCAATCCCTCCCGATCCACCCATTCCACCAGCGACCAAAGGAGCCCGAGCCATCCTGCAGCTGCCTCCTCCAATCATGGCGCCGCCAGCCAGGGAAGTCCACCACCGGAGCACCAGGAGCCCTCCAGCCCCTGCTCCCGCGCGCCTCCGTTCAGCGACTGCCGACGAGCAGATGAGTCGCCGCCCGTCTCCTTTTCTTCCCCTGTTTTCCTATCTTTCCTCCTCTAATCTCCCCCTCGTTTGATTTCTTCTCTGTCAGGATACGAAAGGGGCTCGCCCCTGATGCCGTGGCCGCCGACGACCGAAGCTGCCGTGTGCCCTCTCCTTCCGGGTCCTGCCTTCCCCGTCGGGGTTGACCTCCAGCGTCGCCAAGTCCCTCGCCTCACCTCCCTTCATTCCCAGCTACCCGGCGACCCTGCATCCCTAACGAAGCCCACGCCTAGTCCTCGCAAGCCGCCGCCCGGAGCAGTCCGCCTCAGCTCCTCCTCAACCCCGCCATCTTCAGCCTCCGCGTCAAGTCCGCCGCCTGCTGCCGTCGTCCCGGTGAACCACGTCGAACCGCCACGTCCCATGCCTGCCGGCGCCCCGCCTGCTCCTCCCCGGCGCCTGAAGCTTGTTTCGCCGGTCACTGCTTGCTCTGTTTCTAGCAGAGGAGAACGCCAGTGCTTCGCCTCGGCCCTCCTCGACCTCCTTTGCATCGGATTCGTCGAGTCCCGACCCTCCCCGTCGTTACAGGACTTCCCATCTTGCCGGAGCCCCAAGTCCTCACGCCCAAGCCCCTCGCCGGCCTTCCCTGCTTCCGCATGCGAGAACAACGGAGCCGCGCCCGCGTTGACCTCTCGTCCCGTGGCCCAGATCCACCAACCAGCCTCCTGGACTGCAAAGCCAGCGCCAGGCCTCCCTCCTCCACCGAACGGGCCAAGGCCCATGGTGAGCAGCTTCTCCAACCCAGAGTGCCTTAGAATCGGCCGGTAGGTGTTTTTTTTCTTCCTTTGCACGATTTTATCTTTTCCAGGGTTTTGCAATTTTGCAGAAGGGTCCCTAAACTTCATGCATATAATAACTTAAAAACCGTGCATCGGTTTAAAATGATTTATATATGAAACTTGCTTAGATTTTCATCTAGTTTACTAATATGTCACTTTCACCCATGTTCAAAATGTTTAAAATGATGTTTGTTTAAATTTGCCCCTATGCCATGCTAAAATGACTTAATTCATAACTAAATAACTCTAACTCCAAATTTAATAAACTTTATATGTAAATGGGGTAGAATTATGCCTAGTTTAACATGGTGGCCTCACTTTGCATGTTTAACAACTCTAAAATTGTTTTTAGGACAGAACAGTATCAAACCTAATATATGCATATGAGGTTTTTTTGGAATTGTTTTTCGTTGCTTCCGGCCTCATTTAAACTTGACTAGATAGGTAGTTTTACTTAGCTTCACCTCTTGCCATGTTAATCAACATTTAATCTTGTTGGGTACATAAACGAGAGAGAACTAAATAATTGATGTGGTGTTCCATCAATATGCAACCTGTTGCATATTGAGCTCCACTTAACTTGTAGTCTTGTTTGTGCATTTTGCCATGCCATGCATATTTAAACCGGACATGCATCATACTTGATTTTGCATCATGCCATGTTATGTGATGGTTGTTTACTATGTTGTGTGCTTCTTTCCGGTGTTTGTTTCTTCGGGTTGGTTCCGATAACGTCGCGTTTGTGAGGACCCGTTCGACTACGTCCGTTTGTCTTCTTCATGGACTCGTTCTTCTTCCTTGCGGGATTTCAGGCAAGATGGCCATACCCTCAAAATCATTTCTATCTTTGCTTGCTAGTTGCTCGCTCTTTTGCTATGCCTATGCTGCGATACCTACCACTTGCTTATCATGCCTCCCATATTGATAAGCCAAGCCTCTAACCCACCATGTCCTAGCAAACCGTTGTTTGGCTATGTTATCGCTTTGCTTAGCCCCTCTTATAGCGTTGTTAGTTGCAGGTGAAGATTGGAGTTTGTTCCATGTTGGAACATGGTTATTTTGTTGGGATATCACAATATCTCTTATTTAATTAATGCATCTATATACTTGGTAAGGGTGGAAGGCTCGGCCTTATGCCTGGCGTTTTGTTCCACTCTTGCCGCCCTAGTTTCCGTCATATCGGTGTTATGTTCTCAGATTTTGCGTTCCTTACGCGGTTGGGTTATAATGGGAACCCCTTGACAGTTTGCTTTGAATAAAACTTCTCCAGCAAGGCCCAACATTGGTTTTACCATTCTCCACCTAGCCTTTTTCCCTTGGGAGTCGCGCATCCCGAGGGTCATCTTTATTTTAACCCCCCGGGCCAGTGCTTGTCTAAGTGTTGGTCCGAAATGGGCAGCCTGCGGGGCCACCTCGGGGAAACTGGAGGGATGGTTTTGCTCGTAGTTTGACCTATCCGGTGTTGCCCTGAGAACGAGATATGTGCAGCTCCCATCAGGATGTCGGCGCATTGGGCGGCTTTGCTGGACTTGTTTTACCATTGTCGAGGATGTCTTGTAACCGGGATTCCGAGCCTGATCGGGTCTTCCCGCTAGAAGGAATATCCTTCGTTGACCGTGAGAGCTTGTGATGGGCTAAGTTGGGACACCCCTGCAGGGTTTTGAACTTTCGAAAGTCGTGCCTGCGGTTATGGGCAGATGGGAATTTGTTAACGTCCGGTTGTAGAAATCCTGAAGTTGACCTTAATTAAAATACATCAACCGCGTGTGTTACCGTGATGGTCTCTTCTCGGCGGAGTCCGGGAAGTGAACACGGTGTTGGAGTTATGCTTGACGTAGGTTGTTCTAGGATCACTTCTTGATCATAGTTGTTCGACCGTGCTTTTGCCTTCTCTTCTCGCTCTCATTTGCGTATGTTAGCCACCAAATATGCTAGTCACTTGCTGCAGCTCCACCTCATACCTTTTACCTTTCCCATAAGCTTAAATAGTCTTGATCGCGAGGGTGTGAGATTGCTGAGTCCTCGTGACTCACAGATACTTCCAAAACCAGCTTGCAGGTGCCGTTGAACCGTGCAGATGACACAACCAAGCTCAAGGAGGAGCTCACTGAAGATCTTTCCCTTTGTGTTGTTTCGTTCTAGTTGATCAGTAGCGGAGCCCAGTTGGGGTCGATCGGGGATCTGTGCAGCTTTTGGGGTAGTCTTCTTTCATTTTGGTTCCGTAATTGGACCTTGATTGTATTTGTATGATGTAATGCTTTCATTCATGTAATTGTGTGAAGTGGCGATTGTAAGCCAACTATATATCTCTCTTTCCCTTATGTATCACATGGGTTGTGTGAAGATTACCTCACTTGCGACATTGCTTTCAATGCGGTTATGCCTCTAAGTCGTGCTTCGACACGTGGGAGATATAGCCGTATCGAGGGTGTTACAAGTTGGTATCAGAGCCTTCCCCGACTTTAGGAGCCCCCTGCTTGATTGAATTGCTGGCGTTATTGAGTCTAGAAATGTTTTGAGTCATTTAGGAATTATATATATCGGAGAGTTAGGACTTCTTTTTACTCCTCAGTCTCTTCGTCGCTCTGGTGAGGCATCCTGACGTAGAGTTTTGACTCTTCTCTTCTCAAATTTCACTAATTTTTTTTAGGATCACGCGGGTATCTTGGAATCGTTCCGATGGTTTTGTGACGAGAACATTGTTCTTGGTGCCTCCTGACATTTAGGGGTTGTGGCAGTGTCCCGGGGAGTTGAGCTCCGAGGTGTTGTCGTCACAATTTTATCATTGCAGTTCTGGAATACCTGAGATTAGTTTCGCCGACATCGAAAATCTCTTTTATGCAGTTGTTGGTGAGATAACCTCGACGCCACCCAGTACTGGGGCGGGAGTTCGGGAGTATTTCCATAACTTGTATAACGAATGTTTTTCGAAGGTTGAGGTAAACGATTTCCGAAGGTTTCTTGGTTATGTGTTGAAGGATGGATACAGCTGGATGTAGGATTTGTTAGTTTTGGGTGAGATATTATGCTTCCCCTGTATCCCCAACACCTGATTGCATAACCGGAAAGTTTCGGGAGTTTATAAGTGGGAATTCAAGTAGCTCCTAGCATATCTTTCCGACAGATGTATGATATGAAATTGGGGTTCGATGTCTAGTGGTCCGCCTATTCACGGTTGGTTTTACAGTAGTCTCGTTGTGTCTTAAAGAGTCCTTGGCTATGCCGACTCGGGGACGCTTCGTATGTCATGTGCACTGCCTTGTACATGATGGTGTTGTACGATCAAGCCCATGTAGGCCCCACCACAAAAACTTTGGACGAAATCTCTATCATTTGTTTGTTCTGGCTTATTCTGCAAGCCAATCCCTTGTTTTGTTTTTGAGTTGTGGTATTCGAGTTTCTTCGAAGTCAAATGTTGATTCCATCCCTTTTCTAAACGATGTTCTCATACTCCGATGTGAATACCAATCCTTCATGATAATCAAGATTGACATGCCAATCCTTTTCATCCGGAGTGTTTCTCTTCAAGTGAATCCGATCATTTCAACATCCGCAAGATCAACTCAAGTCTTCTCAACGGCGTTCGTTTCATCCATCCCAAGTTGTCTTTGTTTTTCCCGCCCTCCCACCCTTGTTTTCCTCAAGGAATTAGATATCTTAATCAAATATCCATTTTATTAATGTGAATTTTTTCTCCATTCCTTTCTTTCAATGTTCTTATCCGGTGTTTCTCATGAAGATTCAAGCGGAGCCTCAAGTTCATCTTTCTTCATTCTTTTCATCTCCGATGGTTTCAAGTCAAGCTTTGTTGATCATATTATTTTCCTTGTTTCAAATGTTTTTCTCATGACGGTGCTCCAAATAATCTTTCACCTCTCGCTATTCTTTTGGTTCTGGATTGCTGAAGATATCTCGAGGTTGTTATCTCAATTTCAAGCCATTTAATTCAATCGGTGCAACCTCTCTTTCAAATCATTCAACGGTGTTTCTTTTGAGTGGGCCCTAACCCACAGGTCTTTTCCCAGGATCTTACCAGACTCTTCTTATTTTCCCGGAGCTATCCTCAAATTTCTTTTCGAAGTTTGACATAAGAATGATTTATCATCAGTGAAATGTCTTTCTCCAAGATCTTCCAAATTGTTTTCATCATTGGTTCAACTTTTCTATTCTTCTTCATTCCGGAGTGTCTCAACAATTCACGGTGGTGTTACTCATCGTCTTTTCCAACTTTTGAAGACCGAAGAAGAGTTTCTCCTCAATCTTATCCGTTCTCTCAAAGATTAATGATGCTAGCCTTATGCCATCCTCTCATAATTGTTTTCGATCGTGAGAATTCTTTTCACCCATCCGAAGCAATTCAAGAGTCTTCTCAGTTTGATTATCCGGAGTCCATCAATTCAGGTTTATTCATTCTCAGCCTTCAGTTATCATTCTCCAATCTTACCGGTGCATCATTCAAGTGATCTCTAATCAGCTCGTGATCTCTTTGTTCTCTTGTATCTAAATCCTAGCAAGTATCTTCATTTGTTCTCTAATTCTTCCCAGTGTTTCGTTATCCTTTCTTCGTTCATTTTTTTCAATTCTTACAGTGGTTCGTTCAAGAGTTCTCTTCCTTGGTTATCATACCAATTCATTCGTTGTTTCGATCCTACCGGTGGTTCGTTGAAGACCTTCTCAAGTTTGCGCTATATCTCTTAATCCTTTCAATGGGAAGAAGTAATATGCCAAATCCGTTGATTGTCATCAATTTAATTGGTGAAGGATAAGCATAATGTAATTCTTATTCTTGTTTCATCGAGTGAACTCAATTCCTTATCCCAGAGGTTCATCAAAATTCTTGTTTCCAATTTTTCATCTTCTCTTTTTCCTGAAGTTCCAACCTTTTTCAACTATTTCATCACGGAGATCCATCTAAGTCATTACAAGGATTCACCTTGTGCTTTCAACTTCTCTTTCTTTCGTTTGATCATTCTTTCATTACCGGAGTTCTTCATGGAGCTTCTACATGATGGTTCATCAAGTGTTTAATTCCTTCTCGAAGCGTTCATCAACTTTCTTTTCAGAGGAGCTCAAGTTTTTCTTCATTTTGCAATCCGGAATGCAATTCTTTTTAGTATCATTTGAGGTGGTGCTATGGCATTCTTCATAACTTGAGTTCATGTTTCATGATTCACATGTTGTTAAGAATGAGGTATTTTAATCCATCAATCCCTCCGTTGGAATTATCTTGGGTTATATTTCACCTAAAGCCTTCCCTAAGGGTTGTTGCTATTTATGGTGCTCTTAAAGGACCCAAGTTCGTCTTTTATACTTCTGGTGAATAAGTTTCTCGTCTCCTTGTTCATATCGATCCAATCTATTGTTTCGTTAGTGGCAGAATTTCACCTCATAATTTTGAGATGTCTGCCATAAGCCCACATCAAGCTTATCCTTTTCGTTGTTGGGTTTCCAACAACCCCATTCGACCCTTCTCCTAAACATGCTTTTCAAGCTCATTTGAGGTAGAAGATGCTGTTTTCTTCTCCGTTCTTTTGTTCCGACGATCCAACTTCTATTCCTTCATTCCGGAGGCATTGTGATATTGCTTTCTTCAAACATCATCTCGAATTGTGAAGATCATGTTCTTTTCGTGCTTATCCATTTTAACCCGAGTGTTGTGCCCTCTGCTCAAGTTCTTTTCATCTTATCAAGTCTTGCATAATTTTTCAACCGGAGTGCTTCTCGAAGTTGTTCTTCCTCGTTACTCTTCCCTACCGGAGTGCTTTCAACTTTGTCTTCTTCGTTGCATTATTCCTTTCAATTTGTTCAACCTCTCAAGGCTCGTGGTTTCACTCGTTTGTCAAAGAAGCAACTTAGTCTTACCTCTTCTCTTTCCCTTCCATTTTTCCCTCCGGTGCCATCCTAGATCTCGGGACGAGATCCTCTCGTAGTGGTGGAGTGTTGTGACGCCCCGAGACCGATGCGCCAGGTGTCTTCCAGTTATTCGTCGGCGTTGCCATATCATTTGCTTGCGTGTTGCATTTCATCTTGTCATCATGTGCATTGCATCATCATGTTTTCAAAACCTGCATCTGTCCGGGTTCCCCTAGTGCCATCCGTTGTCCGTTCTGAGCCCAGACACACTTGCACGCGCCCGCGGCATGTCCGAAATATTATTTTACAAGTGGCCGGAAAATGTTCTTGGATTGGGTTGAAAGTTGGCATGTGGTCTTATTATAGTGTAGATAGACCGTCTGTCAAGTTTCATCGCATTCGGAGTTCGTTTGATAGCCATACCCTCGAAATCACTTCTATCTTTGCTTGCTAGTTGCTCACTCTTTTGCTATGCCTATGATGTGATACCTACCACTTGCTTATCATGCCTCCCATATTGATAAGCCAAGCCTCTAACCCACCATGTCCTAGCAAACCGTTGTTTGGCTATGTTATCGCTTTGCTTAGCCCCTCTTATAGCGTTGTTAGTTGCAGGTGAAGATTGGAGTTTGTTCCATGTTGGAACATGGTTATTTTGTTGGGATATCACAATATCTCTTATTTAATTAATGCATCTATATACTTGGTAAAGGGTGGAAGGCTCGGCCTTATGCCTGGTGTTTTGTTCCACTCTTGCCGCCCGAGTTTCCGTCATATCGGTGTTATGTTCTCGGATTTTGCGTTCCTTACGCGGTTGGGTTATAATGGGAACCCCTTGACAGTTCGCTTTGAATAAAACTCCTCCAGCAAGGCCCAACATTGGTTTTACCATTCGCCACCTAGCCTTTTTTCCCTTGGGAGTCACGCATCCCGAGGGTCATCTTTATTTTAACCCCCCCGGGCCAGTGCTTGTCTAAGTGTTGGTCCGAAATGGGCAGCCCGCGGGGCCACCTCGGGGAAACTTGAGCGCTGGTTTTACTCGTAGCTTGACCTATCCGGTGTTGCCCTGAGAATGAGATATGTGCAGCTCCCATCAGGATGTCGGCGCATCGGGCAGCTTTGCTGGACTTGTTTTACCATTGTCGAGGATGTCTTGTAACCGGGATTCCAAGCCTGATCGGGTCTTCCCGCTAGAAGGAATATCCTTCGTTGAACATGAGAGCTTGTGATGGGCTAAGTTGGGACACCCCTGCAGGGTTTTGAACTTTCGAAAGCCGTGCCCGCGGTTATGGGCAGATGGGAATTTGTTAACGTCCGGTTGTAGAAAACCTGAAGTTGACCTTAATTAAAATACATCAGCCGCATGTGTTACCGTGATGGTCTCTTCTCGGCGGAGTCCGGGAAGTGAACACGGTGTTGGAGTTATGCTTGACGTAGGTTGTTCTAGGATCACTTCTTGATCATAGTTGTTCGACCGTGCTTTTGCCTTCTCTTCTTGCTCTCATTTGCGTATGTTAGCCACCAAATATGCTAGTCGCTTGCTGCAGCTCCACCTCATACCTTTTACCTTTCCCATAAGCTTAAATAGTCTTGATCGCGAGGGTGTGAGATTGCTGAGTCCCCGTGACTCACAGATACTTCCAAAACTAGCTTGCAGGTGCCGTTGAACCGTGCAGATGACGCAACCAAGATCAAGGAGGAGCTCGCTGAAGATCTTGCCCTTTGTGTTGTTTCATTCTAGTTGATCAGTAGCGGAGCCCAGTTGGGGTTGATCGGGGATCTGTGTAGCTTTTGGGGTAGTCTTCTTTCATTTTGGTTCCGTAGTCGGACCTTGATTGTATCTGTATGACGTAATGCTTTTATTCATGTAATTGTGTGAAGTGGCGATTGTAAGCCAACTATGTATCTCTCTTTCCCTTATGTATTACATGGATTGTGTGAAGATTACCTCACTTGCGACATTGCTTTCAATGCGGTTATGCCTCTAAGTCGTGCTTCGACACGTGGGAGATATAGCCGTATCGAGGGCGTTACAATACACATACATCATCGTATATTGCATCGTCATTACATCATCATAACATGTATCATATGAGCACGGATATACTGGTTTATATGGCAGGAACCGGTTGTCACAACCAGGTTATAGTATTCAAAATCTATAATAGCCAACACGGCTGATTTTTTTATGGTTATCAATAACCAGTATTATGATTAAGGTTTTCAAAGTCACTTTAGCGCAATGGCTATCATATTATCAATGGATATGATTTATTCTACAATTGAAGGAATTGTCCCGAGTCGCTGCAGGCTTACGACCCGGCACTTGGGGGCTACATTATTCAAGTTGGGATTACATCAAATACACAAGTCTCATGTTGCTGCAAGCATGCAGCATGACACTTGGGGGCTAATGCAAAGTCATTGTTTGTTCACTTATTGAAGACCTGACTCATCACATCGTAATGAGCCGGCCCTTGGGGGCTACAATTGCTCCTGTCAACAATTCAAGGTACACAAATTTTCATCTATTATTGAAGGATCCACTGCTCAGTTGGTAAAGCACAAAGCTCTCAACCTTGTGGACGTGGGTTCAAGCCCCATGAGGGGGGTTACATTTTATAATGTTATTCTCAATGAAGTATATATAAAGTCCCAACTCAATATTATCTTACTAAGCGCCCTTGGGGGCTACACATTGCTGCTCAAGTTTACATGATCATATTTACAAAGTCCATGCTCATTATTGCATAATAACCCGACACTTGGGGGCTACACTGGTTGAAGTCTTTATGAGCATAAGGCAATTTCAAGTCCCAGGTTGCTGCAAGCATGCCAACCCGACACTTGGGGGCTACATATGTGGAATACTCAGTTTTGACTGGTGATTGAGATGAACAACCTGGATTTCTTCAAGCTTGTGACATTCATATTTGAAGCAAGTCTTAAGCTGTTGCTATGCTACCTTCTTAAGATTTGGGGGCTATAAGTGATAGGCATATAAGAGGTACAGTTTTCAAGCTTGATGTTAACTACAATTATGACCCGGTGCCATCAATATTGGTAAATCGACAATGATAAACCGGCAAAGTTATACATTTTAAACCGGCAAGTTCTACATTCTTAAACCGGCTGAACATCAAATGAGTACTTCAAAGGCCAATATTTTCGAGCATTGGGAGCTGAAGTCAACGGAGTTATTGTAGCGACCCGACCCGAATGGATCAAGTCTCTGTGCTCCGGTGTCATCCCTGGATTAGTAATACTGACACCACACAGTACTTCGAAGGATTTATAGCAGAGTAGCAATCACACACTTATTACATCGGTGTCTCAAAAGAGAACTTATTACAACAAATATGGCTTAAGGCCATCTAATAACGATAACAGCGGAAGACTTGGAAGATAAATGGGTCCATCAACTCCAACGGCATCACTGAGTATAGAACCACGACCTAAAAGCACCTTACTCATCGTCTGAAAAGTCTGCAACATGAAAGTTGCAGCCCGAAAACGGGTCAGCACATGGAATATGCTGGCAAAGTAACACATAGAGAGTAATGGAATGAAACAGCTATACTATATGCATATTTGGCTGGTGGAAAGCTCTATGGTTACTGTTTTGCGTAAAGCCAGTTTTTCCCTACTACAAAGGAATAAATTTATTTAACTATCATGGTGGTTGAACATCGAGAATGGTTGACAGCATTCCGATCCCAATTAAGTGAACAATTAAAACCCAACAATATTAATTAGAAGTAACATGATGAGATTCACATGATATTCAAGTACTAGATACTCAAGATGTCCATAACCGGGGACACGGCTAATCATGATTAGTTTATTACACTCTATAGAGGTTTGCGCACTTTTCCCCACAAGACTCGATCGCCTCCGTTGGGCTTCTCGCACTACACGGTGTTTGAGAAACGGATGACCGAGACACAGTCTTTCAGAAGCGCTAGCACCTTACGATGGATAGACCGGTACACCTACTTTCCCCTACATCTGCTAGTCTACCCTGTAAGAGTTCGCATGACTTAATCAACTATGCCAGAGCCCATAATGGCTTGTGGCTGCACACGTAAGTTTCTAGCATGAAAGATCTTATGATCCCTTTGAGCCTGGGTGGCGGTCCAAAACAAAACAGGCAAGTCCTGATAGACATGAGGTGCCTCAATCCACCCAGATGTGTGTTAAGTTGCCACCTTAGATAAACCCTTAAAATTATCTCACTCACATCTGTCATGGATATCACTCACCCAATCCACGTCTACTAGCATAACATGGCATAATAAGCAAACATAGAAGTAACTCCCAAAGGTTTCATAATAAACAGGTAATAGGTACTACCTCATCTACGTCCCATCCCACAATTTAATTAGATCCTAATCATGCAATGTGTAAGGATTGATCTAATGCAATAAAACTGGGTTGTAGAAAAGGTATGATCAAAGTGTTACTTGCCTTGCTGATGATCCGCGAGTCCTAGTGATTCGAAATAACAGGCGGCGCAATCCGGGTAATCTATCGCAGACAAACAACAAGCATACAATAAGTACTCATCTAATGCACAGGTAAAACTCGAACAAGAGATCGAACCAGATAGTTCAACTTAAGAACTCCGGTTGCAAAGAGAGAAAGAACCGAACAAAGCAACAGAAAACAAACGGCGGAAGAAAACAACTCGGTTCTAGCAAGTTGAAACTAGGTCAAATTTTACCGTAGCAAAAACTTGTTTAAGTTGATTAGTCGGAACGGCGGTTTCGAAACGAAACTCCAGGCGCTTGAATCACCTAATTCCGATAAACGAGCGAGAAGATAAACTAGAACGAAGATCGGATCTGGGATCGCGATCGTGGAATAAATCCAACGAAAAAAAGAAGAACGGTTAAACGAACGGACGTTCGTTAACCGGGAATAACCGGTGGTCACGTTCGTTAGGACGAACGGTCCTGCGAACGGTCTCTAGGCAACTAACCGGAAAAGAAAACGAAACCGATCTCGGGTTTCGAAAGAAAACCGAAACAACGAACGAAAAGAAAACCGGAACGGTTTATAAGAAAAACCGAACCGAGGGGAAAAAGAGAGGCACGACGCGGCTACCCCGGCGAGGCTCCAGCGAGGGGCTCCGGTGGCGGCGGCGTTGGACGGCGGCGGTGGCTCTATGGGGCGGCGCGGCTTGGGGCGCGGGGCGAGGGGCGCGGGGTGGTGTGGGAAAAAGGGGGGTGTGGGGTATTTAAAGAGGGGAGGGGGAGAGGAAACTTGGGGGAGGGGGCAAGAAAAAGGAGGGGGGAGCCTAGAGTCCGAATCGGACTCGGCCTGGGGCTGCGGCGGCGTGGGCGGCGTGCGGTGGCCGGCCTGGCCTGTGGCTGGGCCTTGGCCCAGGCGCGCGACGCGGATTTTTTTTAAAGGTTTCGCGCGCAGAAAAACAAGGAAAGAAAATCTAAACAAACTCCAAAATTCCCAAAGTAAATTTTCCCCAACTCCTAAAAATGAGTCAAACAAAATGAACTTTTCTCGGGACCTAGAATGCAAATTTTTGAAAACCTGCATTTTTCCCTAATCCAAATAAAATGCGAATAAACTCCGACAAATCCAATGATCCCTTTTTTTTCAAAGTTTGAGAAAACTCAAATATGAAAATGACGAAATCTCCAACTCTCTCCGAGGGTCCTTGAGTTGCATGAAATTTCTAGGATCGACCAAAATGCAAGAAAATATGATATGCATGATGATCTATGTATAACATTCCAAATTGAAAATTTGGGATGTTACAAACCTACCCCCCTTAAGATGAATCTCGCCCTCGAGATTCGGATTGGCTAGAAAATAGGTGAGGGTGGTCCTTGAGCAAGTCTTCTTCTCTCTCCCAGGTGGCTTCATCCTCTGAGTGGTGGTTCCACTGAACTTTACAAAACTTGATAACCTTGCTGCGGGTAACTCTACTGGCAAAATCGAGAATCTTGACTGGTTTCTCTTCATACGTTAGGTCGTCCTTCAACTGAATTGCTTCCAATGGCACTGTATCACTTAGCGGTACCTCCGCCATCTCGGCGTGACATTTCTTCAGCTGAGAAACATGGAATACGTCATGAACTCCTGACAGTCCCTCTGGTAATTCCAACTTATACGCGACTTCTCCCATACGTTGCAAGATCTTATATGGTCCAACGAAACACGGTGCTAATTTTCCCTTAACTCCAAAGCGCTTAACTCCTCGAAGTGGGGATACTCGGAGATAAACTCTGTCTCCGGTTTCGTAAACTGTCTCCTTGCGTTTAGAATCCGCGTAGCTCTTTTGCCTGGACTGGGCTATCTTGAGCCTATCGCGAATCAACTTAACTTTCCTTTCAGACTCCTTAATCAAATCTGGTCCAAAGAACTGACGGTCTCCAACTTCGTCCCATGACAACGGTGTCCTGCACCTCCTTCTGTATAAAGCTTCGAAAGGTGCCATCTTCAAACTAGTTTGGTAACTGTTGTTATAGGAAAACTCCGCATACGGCAAGTTATCGTCCCAACTAGATCCATAATCTAGTGCATAAGCTCTCAGCATATCTTCCAAAATCTGATTGACTCTCTCGGTCTGTCCATCTGTCTGTGGATGAAAAGCGGTGCTGAACTCTAGCCTGGTTCCCAAAGTTTCATGCAACTGATTCCAAAACTTTGAGGTAAATTGGGTTCCTCTGTCTGATACAATACTCCTCGAAACTCCATGCAAACAAATGATCCTAGTCATGTATATCTTTGCCAACTTAGCACTGGTGTAAGTGGTCTTAACTGGAATGAAATGTGCTACCTTCGTCAAACGATCAACTACTACCCATATCGAGTCATATCCTGCCTTCGTCCTGGGTAGTCCTGTGATAAAATCCATGCCTATCTTATCCCACTTCCATTCGGGTATCGGCAATGGTTGCAACAATCCGGCTGGCTTCTGAAGTTCTGCCTTCACTCTATGACATACGTCACAAACTGCTACATAGGCTGCAATATCCTTCTTCATTCCGGTCCACCAGAATGTCTCCTTCAAATCCAAATACATCTTGGTATTTCCTGGGTGAATCGAATATGGTGAATCATGTGCCTCTTGTAGAATCAACTTCCTGATCTCCGGGTCATTTGGCACATAAACACGGTCCTCAAACCATAGGGTATCGTGCTCATCCTCACGAAATCCCTTTGCTTTTCCTTCGCTCATTTTCTTCTTTATAGAAGCAATCTCCTTGTCAGATTTCTGAGCCTCTCTGATTTTATCCATCAATGTTGACTGAATCTCCAATGCTGCCACATAGCCTTTCGGAACTATCTCTAAACTTAGTCCACGAAGGTTTTCTGATAACTTCTTGGGTATTTCTCCCGTCATTAACGTATTGACATGGCTCTTATGGCTCAATGCGTCAGCCACTACATTAGCTTTTCTGGGATGGTAATACAATCTCATATCATAATCCTTGATGAGCTCCAACCATCTCCTTTGTCTGAGATTCAACTCCTTCTGCGTGAAAATGTACTTCAAACTCTTGTGATCCGTGTACACCTCACAATGCTTTCCAATGAGGAAATGTCTTCATGTCTTCAATGCATGCACTACGGCTGCTAACTCCAAATCATGTGTGGCGTAATTCAACTCATGAGGTTTCAGTTGTCGTGAAGCATACGAAACAACTCTCCCTTCCTGCATAAGCACTGCTCCAAGTCCTCGACGTGAAGCGTCGCAATATACCTCATAATCCTTGGTCTGATCTGGCAAAATCAACACTGGTGAGGTAACCAAACGTTTCTTCAACTCCTGAAAACTAGCCTCACACTCCTCAGTCCATTTGAACTTGGTATCCTTCTTCAACAACTCCGTCATAGGCTTCGCAATCTTTGAAAAGTTCTCAATGAATCTCCGGTAGTATCCTGCGAGTCCAAGAAAACTCCGGATCTCTCCAACTGTCGTTGGTGCTTCCTATTCGGTTACGGTCTCAACCTTTGTGGGGTCAACTGCTATCCCTTCTCTGGATATAACGTGTCCGAGGAATCCTACTTCCTTCAACCAAAACTCACATTTGCTAAATTTGGCATATAACTGATGTTCCCTTAGTTTCTCCAAAATCAAACGCAAATGTTCCTTATGCTCTTCTTCATTCTTTGAATAAACCAGGATATCATCAATGAACACTACGACGAACTTATCCAAAAACTCCATAAACACTTTGTTCATCAGGTTCATAAAATAGGCAGGTGCGTTAGTCAATCCAAATGACATAACGGTATACTCATACAATCCATATCTTGTGGTGAATGTTGTCTTAGGTATGTCCTGCTCTCAAATCTTCAACTGGTGGTACCCTGATCGCAAATCGATCTTGGAAAACACTTTAGCTCCTTGCAAACGATCAAACAGATCATTAATCATTGGCAGTGGGTACTTGTTCTTGATGGTTACTTCATTTAATCCACGGCAATCAACAACCATCCGTAATGATCCATCCTTCTTATCCACTAGAAGTACGGGTGATCCCCAAGGCAAAGAACTTGGGCGAATGTAACCTTTCTCCAATAACTCCTTAATCTGATTCTTAATTTCTACCAAATCCTTTGCTGGCATCCGGTATGGCCGCTTCGATATTGGGCCTGTACCTGGCAATAACTCAATCAAAAACTCAATGTCTCTATCCGGTGGCATGCCTGGCAACTCTTCAGGAAATACATCAGGAAAATCCTTTACCACTGGTACTTCCTCCTGCACAACTCCTGTTAGGCAATTTACTTGTGTCCTATTTGGCACATGCCGGGATACATACTTGATCCTTCTTCCTTCTGGCGTTGTGAGCAAAATTGACTTACTAGCACAATCGATGTTTCCTCCATACATCGATATCCAATCCATACCGAGAATTACATCCAGACCTTGGGATTCCAGAATAATTAAATATGTTGGGAAAACATGCCTTCCTATGCTTAATGGCACTTGAAAGCATCCTTGACTGGCCATGTATTCTGCTCCTGGCGAGCTTACTAGCATAGGTGTTTTAAGAGTCCTAGTGGGCAAGCTATATTTTTCCACAAATCCCCTTGATATGTATGAATGTGATGCACCAGTATCGAAAAGAACGAGTGCGGTAAATGACTTAACCAAAAACTTACCGATTACTGCATCAGGCTGATCTTCAACCTCCTCCACATTAACGTGGTTCACCTGTCCCCTATTGAAAGGGTTCGGCTTCTTCCCTGAGCTCCCATTGCCATTTCCATTCTGGCCTTCAGGACATTCATTGGCATAATGTCCGGTCTTGGAACACTTGAAACAGGTGACTTGACTCAGATCTCTCTTGGCTGGGGTTGATAGGGTGGTACGGTTCTGGCCGTTGCTTCCTCCATTCCCATTACCATTCTTGTGGCTATTATGGTTGTGCGAACTACCTCCTCCATGGGTATGCTGAAACTGAAATCCCGATTTAGGGGTAAAACGGGGCTTTTGCTGGGCTCCAGAGTTATACTTCCCCTGTCCATACTTCCTCTTGCGGTTTTCAATCTGCTGTTGCTTCCCTTCAATCATGATGGCATGATCTACCAACTTCTGGTAGTTGTTGAAACTTGCTACCATCAACTGCATGCTTAACTCATCATTCAATCCTTCGAGAAACTTCTCCTGCTTAGTTGCATCCGTAGCAACGTCATCTGGGACATAACGTGCTAACTTGCTAAAGTCGTCAACGTACTGGCCAACTGTCCTTCCTCCTTGGCGTAAGTTGCAAAACTCACGCTTCTTCATGGCCATAGCTCCTGCTGAAACATGGGCGGTGCGGAAAGCTTGCTGAAACTGATCCCATGTGACAGTGTCAACTGGGAAGGTGGCTGTGAAATTCTCCCACCATGCTGCCGCGGGTCCTTCTAGCTGATGTGCGGCAAACTTCACTTTCTCACCATCCGTGCATCCTGCAGTGGTCAACTCCCTTCCTATCTTGCGGAGCCAATTGTCTGCTACTATCGGCTCGGTGCTACTAGAAAACACCGGCGGATTCAGCCTAAGGAGACGGGCTAAGTGGTCAACAGGTGGCGGGGGTGGAGGTGGGTTGTTGTTGTTGTTGTCGTTCTGCTAGTTCTGGACTAACATTTGCATCAATTGATTCTGCTGCTGGATCAATTGAGTGAGCTCCGGTGGAAATCCATTGTCACGTCTCGGAGGCATCTGAGGGTTTAGAAAAGATGAGAAATAAGAATAGAGTGAGGTCTAAAGAGAAAACACTACCCCAATGCACATGAGAAAATGCACACAAAATCACTTCATTCAATTCAAACAAGGGCTTACAATCGATCTAGCTATCGCAAAAAGTGCTCGAACTATAATGTATACATGGGGGAAATACTACTAATAGTTGGTGGTCATCTAGAAATTTGAACCGGTGGAAGACTCCATGATGTCCGCTCCAGCTTCGTCTTCAAAGTCGGGTTCACTTGGATCCGAATCGGTATCGTCGAGAATGATGTAGTTGTCCGGACATGCGACGTACATGTCTTCCTTCCTGGATGCTAACTCCCTCTTGAGTTCTTCAATCTCTTGCTTAAGATCTCCGTTGTGTCTTGCTAGAGCTACGATCTCGTCCATGTAGTCCTTGCGTGTAGCCTTCAGTTCTCCTTCTAGCTCGATGATCCTTGCCTTCGCATTCTTCAACTCTATCATATCATTGCACATCTGGTTCTCGTGGCGTCGAATGTGTTGGTTTAACTCCTGGATGAATGCTGCAATGGATCTATCCTTCTTGGTGATGACTAAATCCCATTGTTCATCTCGGCGTCCGCAAATCTGGTAGATAGTGTCCTTGAGGTCTTCTTGATAAACTTCTCCAATGCGTCCTATGGTGATATGGGCTGCCATGCTCTTTCCCAGACTCCAGGTTGGTGCATTGAAAACACTATCTATGGGCTTTGTGATTGGCGCGAATGTCCTTCCCGGAATGTGAGCTTGAATCTTCCAGCGCTCCTCTTCAGGCAGAGTGGCGTTGAAAGTCCCGGTGAAACTTGTTAATCCAATATTCAGGTACTTGGTGACTTCCTTCAAGTGAAATTCAAAGGTGTGCCTTCATCCGGTTGAGCGTACTTGATCTTCGCGTCCTTCATCCTAAAGAGTAGAAAAGATGAGGAGTTAGAAAATGAGGAGAGAGAATAGTGATCTATGGCTTTAACTTAGTGGTCGTGTCCTACAGTCAGCGTGTGCTCTGATACCATCTCTATAGCGACCCAACCCGAATGGATCAAGTCTCTGTGCTCCGGTGTCATCCCTGGATCAGTAATGCTGACACCACACAGTACTTTGAAGGATTTATAGCAGAGTAGCAATCACACACTTATTACATCGGTGTCTCAAAAGAGAACTTATTACAACAAATATGGCTTAAGGCCATCTAATAACGATAACAGCGGAAGACTTGGAAGATAAATGGGTCCATCAACTCCAACGGCATCACTGAGTATAGAACCACGACCTAAAAGCACCTTACTCATCGTCTGAAAAGTCTGCAACATGAAAGTTGCAGCCCGAAAATGGGTCAGCACATGGAATATGCTGGCAAAGTAACACATAGAGAGTAATGGAATGAAACAGCTATACTATATGCATATTTGGCTGGTGGAAAGCTCTATGGTTACTGTTTTGCGTAAAGCCAGTTTTTCCCTACTACAAAGGAATAAATTTATTTAACTATCATGGTGGTTGAATATCGAGAATGGTTGACAGCATTCCGATCCCAATTAAGTGAACAATTAAAACCCAACAATATTAATTAGAAGTAACATGATGAGATTCACACGATATTCAAGTACTAGATACTCAAGATGTCCATAACCGGGGACACGGCTAATCATGATTAGTTTATTACACTCTACAGATGTTTGCGCACTTTTCCCCACAAGACTCGATCGCCTCCGTTGGGCTTCTCGCACTACACGGTGTTTGAGAAACGGATGACCGAGACACAGTCTTTCAGAGGCGCTAGCACCTTACGATGGATAGACCGGTACACCTACTTTCCCCTACATCTGCTAGTCTACCCTGTAAGAGTTCGCATGACTTAATCAACTATGCCAGAGCCCATAATGGCTTGTGGCTGCACACGTAAGTTTCTAGCATGAAAGATCTTATGATCCCTTTGAGCCTGGGTGGCGGTCCAAAACAAAACAGGCAAGTCCTGATAGACATGAGGTGCCTCAATCCACCCAGTTGTGTGTTTAAGTTGCCACCTTAGATAAACCCTTAAAATTATCTCACTCACATCTGTCATGGATATCACTCACCCAATCCACGTCTACTAGCATAACATGGCATAATAAGCAAACGTAGAAGTAACTCCCAAAGGTTTCATAATAAACAGGTAATAGGTACTAGCTCATCTACGTCCCATCCCACAATTTAATTAGATCCTAATCATGCAATGTGTGAGGATTGATCTAATGCAATAAAACTGGGTTGTAGAAAAGGTATGATCAAAGTGTTACTTGCCTTGCTGATGATCCGCGAGTCCTAGTGATTCGAAATAACAGGCGGCGCAATCCGGGTAATCTATCGCAGACAAACAACAAGCATACAATAAGTACTCATCTAATGCACAGGTAAAACTCGAACAAAGATCGAACCAGATAGTTCAACTTAAGAACTCCGGTTGCAAAGAGAGAAAGAACCGAACAAAGCAACGGAAAACAAACGGCAGAAGAAAACAACTCGGTTCTAGCATGGTGAAACTAGGTCAAATTTTACCGTAGCAAAAACTTGTTTAAGTTGATTAGTCGGAACGGCGGTTTTGAAACGAAACTCCAGGCGCTTGAATCACCTGATTCCGATAAACGAGCGAGAAGATAAACTAGAACGAAGATCGGATCTGGGATCGCGATCGTGGAATAAATCCAACGAAAAGAAAAAGAAGAACGGTTAAACGAACGGACGTTCGTTAACCGGGAATAACCGGTGGTCACGTTCGTTAGGACGAACGGTCCGGCGAACGGTCTCTAGGCAACTAACCGGAAAAGAAAACGAAACCGATCTAGGGTTTCAAAAGAAAACCGAAACAACGAACGAAAAGAAAACCAGAACGGATTATAAGAAAAACCGAACCGAGGGGAAAAAGAGAGGCGCGGCGCGGCTACCTCCAACGAGGCTCCGGCGAGGTGCTCCGGCGGTGGCAGCGTTGGACGGCGGCGGTGGCGCTATGGGGCGGCGGCGGCGCTATGGGGCGGCGCGGCTTGGGGCGCGGGGCGAGGGGCGCGGGGTGGTGGCGCGGGGTGGTGTGGGAAAAAGGGGGGGTGTGGGGTATTTAAAGAGGGGAGGGGGAGAGGAAACTTGGGGGAGGGGGCAAGAAAAAGGAGGGGGGAGCCTAGAGTCTGAATCGGACTTGGCCTGGGGCTGCGGCGGCGCGGGCGGCGCGCGGTGGCCGGCCTGGCCTGCGGCTGGGCCTTGGCCCAGGCGCGCGACGCGGATTTTTTTTAAAGGTTTCGCGCGCAGAAAAACAAGGAAAGAAAATCTAAACGAACTCCAAAATTCCCAAAGTAAATTTCCCCGACTCCTAAAAATGAGTCGAACAAAATGAACTTTTCTCGAGACCTAGAATGCAAATTTTTGAAAAACCCGCATTTTTCCCTAATCCAAATAAAATGCGAATAAACTCCTACAAATCCAATGATCCCTTTTTTTCAAAGTTTGAGAAAACTCAAATATGAAAATGACGAAATCTCCAACTCTCTCCGAGGGTCCTTGAGTTGCGTGAAATTTCTAGGATCGACCAAAATGCAAGAAAATATGATATGCATGATGATCTATGTATAACATTCCAAATTGAAAATTTGGGATGTTACAGTTATTCTTCCTAATATTTCTCTATGATAAACCAATGTCAGCAAATTGATTATGAAGCTGGCCCATTGACTCGGATTTTATAGAAGAAGGAAGTGACAAGGACTTAAGGATGATCAGGATCAGTTTAACATGGATAAATCCAAATTAAACTGGGGCCTAAGGTCGGGGATATACCCCATGGTATGATCCGGCTGGAGTTATAACCCGGCTGGCACTTAGTAAACCGGGAGGGGTTAAGGCAGGTGGTAAACCGGCAGGTGTTAAGGCAAGTGGTAAACCGGTTGGTGTTAAGTTAGACGGTAAACCAGCAGATTGTTAAACCGACTGACAGTTAAGACATATAGGTAAAACAGGCGGTTAACCCAGACGGTAAACAGGCCGGTTGTTAAACCGGCTGACAGTTAAGATAGGAGTTAAGTCAGATGATAACTCAGCAAACATTCTTAAACCGGCACCAGTTAACTCCCGGTAGACCATCTTAAACCGGCACCAGTTAACTCCAGGCAGGCGGTGGTAACTGGGTTGCCAGGAGTTATGAAACCTGAGACATTATGAAGCCCAAGATGTTAAGAAGCCCAAGAAGAGAAGTCAAAATAGTTAAGTCTTAAGTCCGAGTGTGACTCTACATGTAACCCGCCCCTTCAACATATATAAGGAGGGGCAGGGCTCCCCAAAGGGGGAGGAGGAGAAAACAATCTTAAAGGGTTAGGGTTAACTGGGAGAGCCGGTTTACGGCGACTTCCTCATGATCATAATGAGAGATAGCCTCAAACAACACGTAGGGTTGTTACCGGATGATGTTTCCCGGGGCCCGAAGCTATCTAAACCTTTGTCTTGCATTGCGTCTCATGATTCCACTCAACCCCTCTCAAGCTACCACATAGATGCGTTGGCCTCACGACTAAGTCCTCACACTAGGACATCTGCCGTGATGATTCTACGACAGCTTAGGCGAAGCCCTGCGAAGATTGTTCTTCACCAACATTGTCACCACGCCGTCGTGCTGCCGGAACTCATCTACTACTTCGCCCATCTTGCTGGATCAAGAAGGCGAAGACGTCATCGAGCTGAACGTGTGCTGAACGCGGAGGTGTCGTACGTTCGGTACTTGATCGGGACGGATCGTGAAGGTGTACGACTACATCAACTATGTTGATAAAATGCTTCCGCTTTTGGTCTACGAGGGTACATGGACACACTCTCCCCTCTCAATGCTATGCATCATCATGATAGATCTTGCGTGTACGTAGGAATTTGTTTGAAATTTCTGCATTCCCCAACAGTGGCATCCGATCCAGGTCTATGCGTAGATGTTATATGCATGAGTAGAACACAAAGGAGTTGTGGGCGTGGGTATATACATATTGCTTGCCATCGCTAGTTGATTCTTGATTCAGCAGTATTGTTGGATGAAGCGGCTCAGACCGACATTACGCGTACGCTTACGTGAGACTGGTTCTACCGACGTGCTTCGCACAAGGTGGCTGGTGGGTGTCAGTTTCTCCAACTTTAGTTGAATCGGATTCAATGAACAGGGTTCTTTCTGAAGATCAAAAAGCAATCACTACACCGCGTTGTGGTTTTTGATGCGTAGGTAAGAACGGTTCTTGCTCAGCCCATAGCAGCCACGTAAAACTTGCAACAACAAAGTAGAGGACGTCTAACTTGTTTTTGCAGGGCATGTTGTGATGTGATATGGTCAAGACATGATGCTAAATTTTATTGTATGAGATGATCATGTTTTGTAATAGAGTTATCGGCAACTGGCATGAGCCATATGGTTGTCGCTTTATTGTATGAAATGCAATCGCCATGTAATTGCTTTACTTTATCACTAAGCGGTAGAGATAGTCGTGGAAGCAATAGTTGGCGAGACGACAATGATGCTTTGATGGAGATCAGGGTGTCAAGCCGGTGACGATGGTGACCATGACGGTGCTTTGGAGATGGAGATCGAAGGCACAAGATGATGATGGCCATATCATATCACTTATATTGATTGCATGTGATGTTTACCCTTTATGCATCTTATTTGCTTAGTTCGGCGGTAGCATTATAAGATGATCTCTCACTAAATTTCAAGGTATAAGCGTTCTCCTTGAGTATGCACCATTGCCACTGTTCGTCATGCCGAGACACCACGTGATGATCGGGTGTGATAAGCTATACGTTCACATACAACGGGTGCAAGCCAGTTTTGCACATGCGGAATACTTGGGTTAAACTTGACGAGCCTAGCATATGGAGATATGGCCTCGGAACACTAAGACCGAAAGGTCAAGCGTGAATCATATAGTAGATATGATCAACATAGTGATGTTCACCATTGAAATCTACTCCATCTCAGGTGATGATCGGACATGGTTTAGTTGATATGGATCACGTGATCACTTAGATGACTAAAGAGATGTCTATATAAGTGGGAGTTCTTAAGTAATTTGATTAATTGAACTTTAATTTATCATGAACTTAATACCTGATAGTATTTTGCATGTCTATGTTGTTGTAGATAGATGGCACGTGTTGTTGTTCCGTTGAATTTTAATGCGTTCCTAGAGAAAGCTAAGTTGAAAGATGATGGTAGCAACTACACGGATTGGGTCCGTAACTTGAGGATTATCCTCATTGCTGGACAGAAGAATTACGTCCTGGAAGCACCGCTAGGTGACAAACCTGCTGCAGGAGCAACGCCAGATGTTATGCACACCTGGCAGAGCAAAGCAGATGACTACTCGATAGTTCAGTGTGCCATACTTTACGGCTTAGAACCAAGACTTCAACGACGTTTTGAACGTCATGGAGTGATACATCCCCATCGTATCTATAATTTTTTATTATTGCATGCCAATATTCTACAACTTTAATATACTTTTGGCAACTTTTTATACTATTCTGGACTAACATATTGATCCAGTGCCCAGTGCCAGTTCCTGTTTGTTAAATTTTTTTTGTTTCGCATAAAATCCATATCAAACGGAGTCCAAATGGGATAAAAACGGACGGAGAATATTTTGGAATGTTTGTGAAATATGGGAAGAAGAATCAACGCGAGACGGTGCCTGGGGGGGCCATGAGGCAGGGGGCGCGCCCCTGACCCTCGTGGCCCCCCTCCCCGTAAGGCGGTTGCTGCTCTTCTTTGGCCGCAAGAAAGCTAATTTTTGGAGAAAAATCTGGGCGAAGGTTTCAACCCAATCGGAGTTACGGATCTCCGGATATATAAGAAATGGTGAAAGGGCAGAATCCCAGAGCGCAGAAACAGAGAGAGATAGAGAGACTGATCCAATCTCGGAGGGGCTCTCGCCCCTCCCATGCCATGGAGACCAAGGACCAGAGGGGAAACCCTTCTCCCATCTAGGGAGGAGGTCAAGGAAGAAGAAGAAGGGGGCCCCTCTGCCCCTCTCTTCCTGTGGCGCCAGAACGCCGCCGGGCCATCATCATCACCACGATCTTCACCAACACCTATGTCATCTTCACCAACATCTCCATCATCTTCCCCCCTCTATCTACAGCGGTCCACTCTCCCGCGACCCGCTGTACCCTCTACTTGAACATGGTGCTTTATGCTTCATATTATTATCCAATGATGTGTTGCCATCCTATGATGTCTGAGTAGATTTTCGTTGTCCTATCGGTGAATGGTGAATTACTATGATTGATTTAATTTGCTTGTGGTTATGTTGCTGTCCTTTGGTGCCCATCATATAAGCGCGCGCGTGGATCACACCATAGGGTTAGTTGTATGTTGATAGCACTATGTATTGGAGGGCAAGAGTGACAGAAGCTTCAACCTAGCATAGAAATTGATGCATACGGGATTGAAGGGGGGCCAATATATCTTAATGCTATGGTTGGGTTTTATCTTAGTGAACGTTAGTAGTTGTGGACGCTTGCTAATAGTTCCAATCATAAGTGCATAGAATTCCAAGTCAGGGATGACATGCTAGCAGTGGCCTCTCCCACATAAAACTTGCTATCGGTCTAGTAAAGTAGTCAATTGCTTAGGGACAATTTCGCAACTCCTACCATCACTTTTCCACACTTGCTATACTAAATTTATTGTGTCTTTATCTAAACAGCCCCTAGTTTTTATTTATGTGCTCTTTATATTCTTGCAAACCTATCCAACAACACCCACAAAGTACTTCTAGTTTTATACTTGTTCTAGGTAAAGCGAACGTCAAGCGTGCGTAGAGTTGTATCGATGGTCGATAGAACTTGAGGGAATATTTGTTCTACCTTTAGCTCCTTGTTGGGTTCGACACTCTTACTTATCGAAAGAGGCTACAATTGATCCCCTTTACTTGTGGGTTATCAAGACCTTTTTTGGCGCCGTTGCCGAGGAGTTATAGCGTGGGGTGAATACTCTCGTGTGTGCTTGTTTGCTTTATCACTAAGTAATTTTTATTTGCTGTTCTAAGTTGTTCTCTATCTTTAGTTATGGATGTGGAACACAAAATACCAAAAAAATTAGGTGTACCTGCTACTCATGGAGATGGGGAACCTCCTAAAACCCTTGATGCTGGTTATGTGAAAAATATTACGTACTACTTTGATAATCCTGAGAAAACACCATTCAATTATGTAATGGGAGACATGTTGGATCAACGTGAATACTTTAGGGATTATCGCTTGACTCAAAAAGGGAAACTATTATGGGATCAAATTCATATGTTGCATTGGTATGCTCGGGAACTATGCTTGAGATATGATTATACTTGTTGCTCTAGGATGAAGGCTCCACACCTTCCCTTTTCATGCAAATTTAATGATGATAAAACCTTGGCTTCTTATGCTAATGGTATATATGATTACTATGATGTGGAACAAATAGAAGAATTTGTTACTTTTATGGGTTCTTATGAAATTGAATCTTTGTTTAAAGAGTGAAATTTTTGATGATTCAATTTATAGACCTGAAAATTTAGCTATCCTTAAATATTGCTATGAGAATTATGAATTCAATTCCGATATTGATGATTTTATTGAGAAAGTCTCCGCTGTCCAAGAAGAGACTAATATTTTGCAGGAGTCTACGGAAGAAGAAATTAATGACATTGTGAGCTCACTGGATGAAAAAGATGAGGAGGAGAGCGAAGAACAAAAGGAGGAAGAGCGGATTGAACACCCGTGCCCACATTCTAATGAGAGTAACTCTTCAACTCATACATTTTTAATTTCCCTTCGTTCTTACCGAAGGATGAATGCTATGATGATTGTTATGATCCCATTGATTCTTTTGAAATATCCCTTTTTGATGATGCTTGCTATGCCTGTGGCCAAGGTGCCAATATGAATTATCCTTATGGAGGTGAACTTGCTATAGTTCCTTATGTTAAACATGAAATTGTTGCTATTGCACCCACGCATGATAGCCCTATTATCTTTTGGAATTCTCCCAACTACACTATATCGGAGAAGTTTACCCTTATTAAGGATTATATTGATGGGTTGCATGTTACTATTACACATGATGATTTTTATAGATATAATATGCATGTGCTTGCTGCTCCTACTTTCAATTATTATGAGAGGAACTACATATCCGCCTCTTTATGTTTTCAACACGAAAAAATTGCAAGAAACTGTTTATACTATGCATTGGCCTTTACTTTGTGTGCATGAATTGTTCTTTTATGACATGCCGATGCATAGGAAGAGAGTTAGACTTCGTCACTACATGATATATGTTACTTTGTGCTCACTACTAAATTACAAATCATGTTAATCAAAATTGGCTTTGATATACCTTAGGATCCGGGTGGATTCATTACTTGAACACTATATGCCTAGCTTAATGGCTTTAAAGAAAGCACTGCCAAGGAGACAACCTGGAAGTTTTAGAGAGTCATTTATCTCTGTTGTGTGCTTTTGTAAGGTTTAAAAATGAAAAATAATGTGCCAAGGTTTGCCTTTAGGATGTTTTAGGTTACTTGTTGGTTTGTGCGGTGCAGGACAGAAACTTTGGCTGTAGTGAGCAATTTTACATTTTTTACTGGAACGTCAAATGGTTCTGAAACTTTTTGCACTGTCTTTATATACAAATTTTTTATTTTTCCTAATTTTGGTAGAATTTTGGAGTACCAGAAGTATGGTGAATGTTCAGATTACTACAGACTGTCCTGTTTAAGACAGATTCTGTTTTTGATGCATAGTTTGCTTGTTTTGATGGAACTATCGATTTATATCAGTGGATTAAGCCATGGAAAAGTTATATTATAGTAGCTACAATGAAAAAACAAAATATTAATTGGTTTGCAACAGTACTTAGAGTAGTGATTTGCTTTATTATACTAACGGGTCTTACCGAGTTTTCTGTTGAGTTTTGTGTGGATGAAGTGTTCGAAGATTGAGGAGGTCTCGATGTGAGGAGAAGGAGGAGTGGAAAGAGCTCAAGCTTGGGGATGCCCAAGGCACCCCAAGTAAATGTTCAAGGAGACTCAAGCGTCTAAGCTTGGGGATGCCCCGGAAGGCATCCCATCTTTCTTCGACAAGTATCGGTATGTTTTCGGATTCGTTTCGTTCATGCGATATGTGCAAATCTTGGAGCGTATTTTGCATTTAGTTTTCAATTTTCGTTTATGCACCATGCTGGTATGAGATAGTCCTTGGTTGATTTATAGAATGCTCTTTGCACTTCACTTAAATCTTTTGAGTATGGCTTTATAAAATGCTTCATGTGCTTCGCTTATATCATTTGAAGTTTGGATTGCCTGTTGCTCTTCACATAGAAAACCGCCATTTGTAGAATGCTCTTTTGCTTCACTTATATTTGTTAGAGCGTGTGCATATCTTTTGTAGAAAGAATTAAACTCTCTTGCTTCACTTATATCTATTTAGAGAGTTGACAGGAATTGGTCATTCACATGGTTAGTCATAAAATCCTACATAAAACTTGTAGATCACTGAATATGATATGTTTGATTCCTTGCAATAGTTTTGCGATATAAAGGTGGTGATATTAGCTTCATGCTAGTCGAGTAATTGTGAAATTGAGAAATACTTGTGTTGAGGTTTGCAAGTCCCGTAGCATGCACGTATGGTGAACCGTTATGTAACAAAGTTGGAGCATGAGGTATTTATTGATTGTCTTCCTTATGTGTGGCGGTCGGGGACGAGCGATGGTCTTTTCCTACCAATCTATCCCCCTAGGGGAATGCGTAGTAGTACTTTGCTTCGAGGGCTAATAAACTTTTGCAATAAGTATATGAGTTATTTATGACTAATGTGAGTCCATGGATTATACGCACTCTCACCCTTCCATCATTGCTAGCCTCTTCGATACCGTGCATTGCCCTTTCTCACCTCGAGAGTTGGTGCAAACTTCGCCGGTGCATCCAAATCCCGTGATACCATACGCTCTATCACACATAAACCTCATTATATCTTCCTCAAAACAGCCACCATACCTACCTATCATGGCATTTCCATAGCCATTCTGAGATATATTGCCATACAACGTCCATCATCATCATATACATGACTTGAGCATTTATTGTCATATTGCTTTGCATGATCGTAAGATAGCTAGCATGATGTTTTCATGGCTTGTCCGTTTTTTGATGTCATTGCTACGCTAGATCATTGCACATCCCGGTACACCGCCAGAGGCATTCATATAGAGTCATATCTTTGTTCTAGTATTGAGTTGCAATATTGAGTTGTAAGTAAATAAAAGTGTGATGATCATCATTATTAGAGCATTGCCCCAGTGAGGAAAGGATGATGGAGACTATGATTCCCCCACAAGTCCGGATGAGACTACGGACTTTAAAAATAAATAAAAGAGGCTAAAGAATCCCACCAAAAAAAATAAAAACAAACAAACAAACAAAAAATGAGAGAAAAAGAGAGAAGGGGCGATGTTACTATCCTTTTACCACACTTGTGCTTCAGAGTAGCACCATGTTCTTCATATAGAGAGTCTCTTGAGTTATCACTTTCATATACTAGTGGGAATTTTCATTATAGAACTTGGCTTGTATATTCCAATGATGCGCTTCCTCAAATGCACTAGGTCTTCATGAGCAAGCAAGTTGGATGCACACCCACTTAGTTTCAGGTTGAGCTTTCATACACTTATAGCTCTAGTGCATCTGTTGCATGGCAATCCCTACTCCTCACATTGACATCAATTGATGGGCATCTACATAGCCCGTTGATTAGCCGCGTCGATGTGAGACTTTCTCCTTTTTTGTCTTCTCACACAAACCTCCATCATCATATTCTATTCCACCCATAGTGCTATGTCCATGGCTTGCGCTCATGTATTGCCTGGGGGTTGAAAAGGCTGAAGCGCATTAAAAAGTATGAACCAATTGCTCGGCTTGTCATCGGGGTTGTGCATGATTAGAATGCTTTGTGTGGTGAAGATGGAGCATAGCCAGACTATATGATTTTGTAGGGATGAGCTTTCTTTGGCTATGTTATTTTGATAAGACATAATTTCTTGGTTAGCATGCTTGAAGTATTATTGTCTTAATGTCAAATGATAGCCTATTGCTTTGAATCACTCGTGTCTTAATATTCATGCCATGATTAGATTATGTGATCAAGATTATGCTAGGTAGCATTCCACATCAATTTTGTTATCATTTACCTACTCAAGGACAAGCTGGAATTAAGCTTGGGGATGCTGATACGTCTCCATTGTATCTATAATTTTTGATTTTTCCATGCCAATATTCTACAACTTTCATATACTTTTGGCAACTTTTTATACTATTTTTGGGACTAACATATTGATCCAGTGCCAGTGCCAGTTCCTGTTTGTTGCATGTTTTTTGTTTTGTGGAAAATCCATATCAAACGGAGTCCAAATGGGATAAAAACGGACGGAGAATATTTTTGGAATATTTGTGAAATATGGGAAGAAGAATCAACGCGAGACGGTGCCTGAGGGGGCCATGAGGCAGGGGCACGTCTGCCCCCCTGGGCGTGCCCCTGACCCTCGTGGCCCCCTGTAAGGCGGTTGCTGCTCTTCTTTGGCCGCTAGAAAGCTAATTTTCGAAGAAAAATCTGGGCAAAGGTTTCAACCCAATCGAAGTTATGGATCTCCGGATATATAAGAAACGGTAAAAGGGCAGAATCCTAGAGCGCAGAAATAGAGAGAGACAGAGAGACTGGTCCTATCTCGGAGGGGCTCTCGCCCCTCCCATGCCATGGAGACCAAGGACTAGATGGGAAACCCTTCTCCCATCTAGGGAGGAGGTCAAGGAAGAAGAAGAAGAAGGGGGTCCCTCTCCCCCTCTCTTCCAGTGGCGCCGGAACACCGTCGGGGCCATCATCATCACCGCGATCTTCACCAACACCTACGTCATCTTCACCAACATCTCCATCATCTTCCCCCCTCTTTCTACAGCGGTCCACTCTCCCGCAACTCGTGTACCCTCTACTTGAACATGGTGCTTTATGCTTCATATTATTATCCAATGATGTGTTGCCATCCTATGATGTCTGAGTAGATTTTCGTTGTCCTATCGGTGATTGGTGAATTACTATGATTGATTTAATTTGCTTGTGGTTATGTTGCTGTCCTTTGGTGCCATCATATGAGCGCGCGCGTGGATCACACCATAGGGTTAGTTGTATGTTGATAGGACTATGTTTTGGAGGGCAAGAGTGACAGAAGCTTCAACCTAGCATATAAATTGATGCATACGGGATTGAAGGGGGACCAATATATCTTAATTCTATGGTTGGGTTTTACCTTAATGAATGTTAGTAGTTGCGTACGCTTACTAATAGTTCCAATCATAAGTGCATAGAATTCCAAGTCAGGGATGACATGCTAGTAGTGGCCTCTCCCACATAAAACTTGCTATCGGTCTACTAAAGTAGTCAATTGCTTAGGGACAATTTCGCAACTCCTACCACCACTTTTCCACACTCACTATACTAACTTTATTGTGTCTTTATCTAAACAGCCCCTAGTTTTTATTTGCATGCTCTTTATATTCTTGCAAACCTATCCAACAACACCCACAAAGTACTTCTGGTTTTATACTTGTTCTAGGTAAAGTGAACGTCAAGCGTGCGTAGAGTTCTATCGGTGGTCGATAGAACTTGAGGGAATATTTGTTCTACCTTTAGCTCCTCGTTGGGTTCAACACTCTTACTTATCGAAAGAGGCTACAATTGACCCCCTATACTTGTGGGTTATCATGGAGCATATTAGATGTTCCAGGAGTTGAAGTTAATATTTCAAGCAAATGCCCGGATTGAGAGATATGAAGTCTCCAATAAGTTCTAAAACTGCAAAATGCAGGAGAATAGTTTTGTTAGTGAACATATACTCAGAATGTTTGGGTACCACAACCACTTGACTCAGTTGGGAGTTAATCTTCCTGATGATAGTGTCATTGACAGAGTTCTTCAATCACTACCACCAAGCTACAAGAGCTTTGTGATGAACTATAATATGCAAGGGATGGATAAGACGATTCCCGAGCTCTTCGCAATGCTAAAGGCCGCGGAGGTAGAAATCGAGAAGGAGCATCAAGTGTTGATGGTTAACAAGACCACCAGTTTCAAGAAAAAGGGTAAAGGGAAGAAGGGGAACTTCAAAAAGAATGGCAAACAAGTTGCTGCTCAAGTGAAGAAGCCCAAGTCTGGACCTAAGCCTGAGACTGAGTGCTTCTACTGCAAAGGGACTGGTCACTGGAAGCGGAACTGTCCCAAGTATTTTGCGGAGAAGAAGGATGGCAAAGTGAAAGGTATATTTGGTATACATGTTATTGATGTGTACCTTATTAATGCTCGCAGTAGCACCTGGGTATTTGATACTGGTTCAGTTGCTAATATTTGCAACTTGAAATAGGGGCTACAGATTAAGCGAAGATTAGCTAAGGACGAGGTGACGATGCGCATGGGAAATGGTTCCAAAATCGATGTAATCGTCGTCGGCACGCTACCTCTACATCTACCTTCGGGATTAGTAGTATACCTAAATAATTGTTATTTGGTGCCATCGTTGAGCATGAACATTATATCTGGATCTTGTTTGATGCGAGACGGTTATTCATTTAAATCAGAGAATAATGGTTGTTCTATTTATATGAGTAATATATTTTATGGTCATGCACCCTTGATGAGTGGTCTATTTTTACAAAATCTTGATAGTAGTGATACACATGTTCATAGTATTGAAGCCAAAAGATGCAGAGTTGATAATGATAGTGCAACTTATTTGTGGCACTGTTGTTTGGGTCATATAGGTGTAAAGCGCATGAAGAAACTCCATTTTGATGGACTTCTGGAATCACTTGATTATGAATCACTTGGTACTTGCGAACCATGCCTCATGGGCAAGATGACTAAAACTCCGTTCTCCGGAACAATGGAGCGAGCAACAAAGTTATTGGAAATCATACATACTGATGTATGTGGTCCAATGAACATTGAGGCTCGTGGCGGATATCGTTATTTTCTCACATTCACAGATGATTTAAGCAGATATGGGTATATCTACTTAATGAAACATAAGTCTGAAACATTTGAAAAGTTCAAAGAATTTTAGAGTGAAGTGGAAAATCATCGTAACAAGAAAATCAAGTTTCTGCGATCTGATCGTGGAGGTGAATATTTGAGTTATGAGTTTGGACTTCATTTGAAGCAATGCGGAATAGTTTCGCAACTCACGCCACTTGGAACACCACAACGTAATGGTGTATCCGAACATCATAACCGCACTTTATTAGATATGGTGCGATCTATGATGTCTCTCACTGATTTACCGCTATCGTTTTGGGGTTATGCTATAGAGACAGCTGCATTCACGTTAAATAGGGCATCGTCAAAATCCGTCGAGACGACACCTTATGAACTGTGGTTTAGCAAGAAACCCAAGTTGTTGTTTCTTAAAGTTTGGGGTTGCGATGCTTATGTGAAAAAGCTTCAACTTGATAAGCTCGAACCCAAATTTGAGAAATGTGTCTTCATAGGATATCCAAAGGAGACTGTTGGGTAGACCTTCTATCACAGATTCGAAGGCAAGATATTCGTTTCTAAGAATGGATCCTTTCTAGAGAAGGAGTTTCTCTAGAAATAAGTGAGTGGGAGGAAAGTAGAACTTGATGAGGTAATTGTACCTGCTCCCTTATTGGAGAGTAGTTCATCACTGAAATCAGTTCCAGTGATTCCTACACTAGTAAGTGAGGAAGCTAATAATGATGATCATGAAACTTCTGATCAAGTTACTACCAAACCTCATAGGTCAACCAGAGTGAGATCCGCACCAGAGTGGCACGGTAATCCTGTTCTGGAAGTCATGTTACTTGACCATGATGAACCTACGAACTATGAGGAAGCGATGATGCGCACAGATTCCGCAAAATGGCTTGAGGCCATGAAATCAGAGATGGGATTCATGTATGAGAACAAAGTATGGACTTTGGTTGACTTGCCCGATGATCGGCAGGACATAGAGAATAAATGGATCTTCAAGAAGAAGACTGACGCTGACAGTAATATTACTGTCTACAAAGCTCGACTTGTTGCGAAAGGTTTTCGACAAGTTCAAGGAGTTGACTACGATGAGACCACAGCGATGCTTAAGTCCGTCATAATCATGTTAGCAATTGTCGCATTTTATGATTATGAAATTTGGCAAATGGATGCCAAAACTGCATTCCTTAATGGATATATTAAAGAAGAGCTGTATATGATGCAACCAGAAGGTTTTGTCGATCCAAAAGGTGCTAACAAAGTGTGCAAGCTCCAGCGATCCATTTATGGACTGGTGCAAGCCTCTCGGAGTTGGAATATACGCTTTAATAGTGTGATCAAAGCATATGATTTTATACAGACTTTTGGAGAAGCTTGTATTTACAAGAAAGTGAGTGGGAGCTCTGTAGCATTTCTGATATTATATGTAGATGACATATTGTTGATCAAAAATGATACTGAATTTCTGAATAGCATAAAAGGATACTTGAATAAGAATTTGTCAATGAAATACCTCGGTGAAGCTGCTTATATATTGGGCATCAAGATCTATAGAGATAGATCAAGATGCTTAATTGGACTTTCACAAAGCACATACCTTGATAAAGTTTTGAAGAATTTCAAAATGGATCAAGCAAAGAAAGGGTTCTTGCCTGTGTTACAAGGTGTGAAGTTGAGTCAGACTCAATGCCCGACCACTGTAGAAGATAGAGAGAAAATGAAAGGTGTTCCCTATGCTTCAGCCATAGGCTCTATCATGTATGCAATGCTGTGTACCAGACCTGATGTGTGCCTTGCTATCAGTTTAGCAGGGAGGTACCAAAGTAATCCAGGAGTGGATCACTGGACAGCGGTCAAGAACATCCTGAAATACCTGAAAAGGACTAAGGATGTGTTTCTCGTATATGGAGGTGACAAAGAGCTCGTCGTAAACGGTTACGTCGATGCAAGCTTTGACACTGATCCGTATGACTCTAAGTCACAAACCGGATACGTGTTTTTATTAAATGGTGGAGCTGTCAGTTGGTGCAGTTCCAAGCAGAGCATCGTGGCGGGATCTACATGTGAAGCGGAGTACATAGCTACTTCGGAAGCAGCGAATGAAGTTGTCTGGATGAAGTAGTTCATATCCGATCTAGGTTTCATACCTAGTGCATCGGGTCCAGTGAAAATCTTTTATGACAATACTGGTGCAATTGCCTTGGCAAAGGAATCCAGATTTCACAAGAGAACCAAGCACATCAAGAGACGCTTCAATTCCATCCGCGATCAAGTCAAGGAGGGTGACATAGAGATTTACAAGATACATACGGATCTGAATGTTGCAGACCCATTGACTAAGTCTCTCTCACGAGCAAAACATGATCAGCACCAAGACTCCATGGGTGTTAGAATCATTACAATGTAATCTAGATTATTGACTCTAGTGCAAGTGGGAGACTAAAGGAAATATGCCATAGAGGCAATAATAAAGTTGTTATTTATATTTCCTTATATCATGATAAATGTTTATTATTCATGCTAGAATTGTACTAACCGGGAACTTAGTATATGTGTGAATACATAGACAAATAGAGTGTCACTATTATGCCTCTACTTGACTAGCTCGTTAATCAAAGATGGTTAAGTTTCCTTGCCATGGACAAAGTGTTGTCATTTTATAAACGGGATCACATCATTAGAGAATGATGTGATTGCCTTGACCCATCCGTTAGCTTAGCACGATGATCGTTTAGTTTGTTGCTATTGCTTTCTCCATAACTTATACATGTTCCTATGACTATGAGATCATGCAACTCCCGAATACCGGATGAACACTTTGTGTTCTACCAAACGTCACAACGTAACTGGGTGATTATAAAGGTGCTCTATAGGTGTCTCCGATGGTGTTCGTTGAGTTGGCATAGATCGAGATTAGGATTTGTCACTCCGTCAATCGGAGAGGTATCTATGGGCCCTCTCGGTAATGTACATCACTATAAGCCTTGCAAGCAATGTGACTAATGAGTTAGTTGCGGGATGATGCATTACGGAACGAGTAAAGAGACTTGCTGGTAACGAGATTGAACTATGTATTTGTGACGCCCCCGATTTGACCGTACACTAATCATGCACGCAAATGTGTACGATCAAGATCAAGGACTCACGGGTAGATATCACAACACAACTCTACAAATAAAATAAGTCATACAAGCATCATATTACAAGCCAGGGGCCTCGAGGGCTCGAATACAAGAGCTCGATCATAGACGAGTCAGCGAAAGCAACAATATCTCAGTACAGACATAAGTTAAACAAGTTTGCCTTAAGAAGGCTAGCACAAACTGGGATACAGATCGAAAGAGGCACAGGCCTCCTGCCTGGGATCCTCCTAACTACTCCTGGTCGTCGTCAGGGGGCAGCACGTAGTAGTAGGCACCTCCGGTGTAGTAGGAGTCGTCGTCGACGGTGGCGTCTGGATCCTGGGCTCCAACATCTGGTCGCGACAACCAGGTAGAAGGGATAGGGGGAAAAGAGGGAGAAAGCAACCGTGAGTACTCATCCAAAGTACTCACAAGCAAGGAGCTACACTACATAAGCATGCATTGGTATCAAATGGAATAAGGGTATCATATGTGGACTGAACTGCAAAATGCCAAAATAAGCGGGGGATAACTAATCCTGTCGAAGACTACGCTTCTGGAAGCCTCCGTCTTGCAGCATGTAGAAGAGAGTAGACTGAAATCCTCCAAGTAGCATCGTATAGCATAATCCTACCCGATGATCCTCTCCTCGTCGCCCTGTTAGAGAGCGATCACCGGGTTATATCTGGCACTTGGAAGGGTGTGTTTTATTAAGTATCCGGTTCTAGTTGTCATAAGGTCAAGGTACAACTCCGGGTCGTCCTTTTACCGAGGGACACGGCTATTCGAATAGATAAACTTCCCTGCAGGGGTGCACCACATACCCCAACACGCTCGATCCCATTTGGCCGGACACACTTTTCTGGGTCATGCCCGGCCTCGGAAGATCAACACGTCGCAGCCCTACCTAGGCACAACAGAGAGGTCAGCACGCCGGTCTAAATCCTATGGCGCAGGGGTCTGGGCCCATCGCCCTTTGCACACCTGCACGTTGCGTACGCGGCCGGAAGTAGACCTAGCCTAGTGGCTTTCCAGTCCAATCCGGCGCGCGCCACTCAGTCGCTGACGTCACGAAGGCTTCGGCTGATACCACGACGTCGGGATACCCATAACTACTCCCGCGTAGATGGTTAGTGCGTATAGACCAAATGGCCAGACTCAGATCAAATACCCAGATCTCGTTAAGCGTGTTAAGTATCCGCGAACGCCGACCAGGGCCAGGCCCACCTCTCTCCTAGGTGGTCTGAACCTGCCCTGTCGCTCCGCCACAAAGTAACAGTCGGGGGCCGTCGGGAACCCAGGCCCACCTCTCTGGATGGAACCACCTGCCCCTTCAGCCCCCATCTCCGAACAGTACCACATGTAAAGTAACAGTGTAAAGTATATAGCATATGCCCGTGATCACCTCCCGAAGTGATCACGGCCCAGTAGTATAGCATGGCAGACGGACAAGAGTGTAGGGCCACTGATGGAACACTAGCATCCTATACTAAGCAGTAGGATAGTAGGTAAAGGTAACAACAGTAGTAGCAAGGATAGGTTATGCAGCAGTATAGGATTAACTGAAAGCAGTAGCATGCTACACTACTCTAATGCAAGTAGTATAGAGAAGAATAGGTGATATCTGGTGATCAAAGGGGGGGGGCTTGCCTGGTTGCTCTGGCAAGAGAGAGGGGTCGTCAACACCGTAGTCGAACTGGGTAGCAGCGGCGTCGGTCTCGGTGTCTAGCGAGAGAAGAGGGGGAAGAAACAATAAATATAAAGCAAACAAATGCAAGACGACGCATGACCTGACAAAGCGTGATGCTAGGTGTACCATAACGCGGTACGAGGTGGTACCGGTGAAGGGGGGAAACATCCGGGAAAGTATTCCCGGTGTTTCGCGTTTTCATACAGATGGGTCGGAGGGGGAAAGTTGCATGTTTGCTATGCTAGGGATGCGTGACGGACGAATGGGCTGCGTATCCGGATTCGTCTCGTCGTTCTGAGCAACCTTTATGTACAGAGTTTTCCCATCCGAGTTACGGTTTATTTTCTATTAATTTTCAAAGTTTTGATTCATTTTCTAATATTTCTGAATTTACTTTAATTCGAATTAATAAACAGATAAATTGCTATGGGTACACAGGAGTGTACCCAGCAACATGTGCATGTGTATGAGATGTGGGGCCCTGTTGACTGCCAAGTCAGTAGTCAACAGTCAAAGATGAGAGGGTTGACTGGTCCAACTGACATAATGGGCCCACATGTCATTGAAAGGTGTGTTTGATCTTATCCACAGAAATAGTAAAAGGGGCGGTCCCACCTGTCATAGGGACATTTTTACTTTAACAGATTAGTTAGTAGATGGGGCCCGTTTGTCATAGTCTCAGGTTAATTAAACATGGTTAATTTGTTTTAACTAAACAATTAGGTTAATCTAATCCAGATTAATTAAGTTAATTAATTCTTTAATTAATTAATTAGTTAATATTTTAATTATTATATTTTTTGTTTTTTTTTCTTTTTTTAACGTTCTGGTGGTGGGGGCCCCATGTCAGTGGCCCAAAGGCCATATCGGTTCGGGCCAAGGGGCTCCAGGAGCGGGCGCCTGCCCGCAGGGAGCGCGGCAGGGCGAAGCCAGTGGCCGGGATGGCCTGCCGGCGGCGCGCGCGGCCGCGCGTGGAGAGGGACTGGCCTTGGCCAAGCCAGATGGGCGCGGCCCTGGTGCGCTGGTCGCGGCGATGGCGGGGTCCAGCAGGGAGGCAAGCGGGGCATGTGCGGGAGGGGCCAGGAGTGGCGTGGTACGCGTGCGCGAGCGATGCGCGGCAAGGGAGAGGCGAGCGCGAGGGGGGGAACGACCGCGACGGTGGAGGCGGCTCCGGCAGGGAGCGACATCACGCAGTGGTCACTGCGGAGCGGGCAAGGGGCGGGGCCACAGAGTGAGGACGGCGAGCGCGGGAAGCAGGGCCGTAGGCGGAGCGCGACGGAGATGGGGGGAGGGCGAAGCGTGGGGCGCGGCTCTGAGCGGCGCGACAAGCAGAGGGCCGTGACGGGCGCGGCGCAGGTGTGCACATGGTAGAGGAGGCCGGGCGTCGCGAAAGGCGCCGGCGACAGAGGGAAAGGGGGAGAGGAGGGGTCCTCACGGTGGGTCGCAGGGGACAAGGCAATGGGGCTTGGGGAGGATGACGGAGATGACGACGTTGACGGGGAGGCAGTCCGGCGTAGGCGAGCGACGAGGTGCGGGGCGTTGGGGGCGTCGGCTGCCGCGACCGGATCCACGCGGGGTGGGGGTTGAGGAGGCGGGTGCCGGCGATGGCGGGGTAGCGCCGTGTGGTGCCGGCAAGATGGCGGCGGAGCCTGCGCGGCGACGGCCGACGCGGTCGGCCCCGATCCAGATTGGATCGGGAGGAGGAGCGAGGGGATCGTGGGTGAGCGAGTGGGAGGGGGGACTAGTAGATAGGGTTTGGTCGGGGAGGGGTTAATGGGGGGAGTGGGTGGCCGGTTGGGCCGTCCAGGCGGCCTGGTGGCCAGCTGGGCCACGGCCCAGCAGGGAAAGGTTCCCTCTTTTTCCTTTTTTTTGTATTGTTTTGTTTTCTATTTTTATTATTTTATTTCTTTACTGTTTTCTTTTAAAGTTTCCTTTTATTTTTGTTTTATAAAATACGAAGTGAGCAACTAAATTAGTATTACTAATTGGTCTACTGCCACAATTATTTTGGCACACTACTAAATTAGTTATATAAATGTAACTTTATAAAAGGCATTAAATTAATTATTATGTCCTCTGTTTTGGTTGTTTTAGTGCATTAAAATATCATAAGAAATGTTGGTTTCTCTAACATTACTACATAAGATTTATTTGACACAACCCGAACATTTTAGTTTAATTTTTGAAAACTTTTGTTGATTGCCTGACTTTTAAATTGAATTCAAATCGATTTCGAACTAATGTGAGATTAGCCACAAATCGAGGTGACGTGGCATCATTAGCGGAGGGTTACTGTAGCGTAACTATCCGGGCGTCACAATTCTCCTCCACTACAAGAAATCTCGTCCCGAGATTTTAGAGGTGGAATAAGGGGGAAAGGTCTGGCTACGAAATCCTAACGAATCTTCCTGGCCTTTGTTGCTCTTCTCGAGGTGGTCAATCCATAGCGCTGATGTCTTCATTCCTTTGCTTCAGGTCATCATAATGAAGTTGTCATCCTTCCTTCAGGATCTTCACCGTACTTATGAAAGGGTAAGAAGGGAAACCTCTATATGGATGGATTCTAATAAGATGGAGCATCAGACGGTTAACTCAGGGAAGAAGCATAAGTGTCTATCGATTTGAAACTTAAGAAGATATCGAGAACAAAGTAAGAAGGTACCATGAGAAGTTTCGAACGGATAGGCAATCGTCCGATACCTAATCATAAGGTGAAAGGGTGTCAGGGCCACGAGAATAGGTATTGCGCCTCATACCTGAATAGATCACTAGACAGGTGGTCCGTGAATTACATACGAAGTCAAGCGCGAGGAACAACCTTGGGAACAGGTGGTGTACAGGAGAGTCAGGTTTCGATCCTGTGGAACTGTGGGTTATGGGCCCACCATGTGGGTTAAAAGTAGGAAGGCGATGACGTCTTGCACGATCATGTAAGTAAGGCATGTCAGAGGGTAGCCTGTCAGTTATGTTGGCAACAACGTCGGTACCAAGGGCGAGGGATGAAGAGAACTATCTTCCTGCTCGTTGAACGAGGAGGACCAATAGGCAAGGTTCTCGTCCATCGGTGGTTACCAGAATGTCAACAACAATAGTAACAGGGTCTTACTGACAGAGTTGTACACTGAGGTGCGTATAAAAGCGGTGACATATTACTGCTTAGATTATATAAACCTCAAGAAGGCTAAACAGAACAATGGAAAGGAAAATGTGATTATTAGGTTAAACAGATCAATGGGAAGGAAAATGTGTTTAAACACATATTTCAGGGGTATATCCTTCCCAAGGACAAGCAGAGCATGATATCCATGGCAGGATATGAAGTAGAAAAACCCTTTTAGCTAAGAGGAGAGAAATTTCGTGACATCACCCATACAACGGTGTTTGGGTAATTTCAACAAGAACATTTAGCATGGTGCTTCAAATGTTCTTATTGAAAATCGGAGTACCATAGACATGCTTCGAGATAGCACTGGCATGGTCTTCAAGCAAAGGTCAGATCTTGGATACACAAAGGATTCATCATGAACAACTTATAGAATAAGTCTTACAATTTCTTCATGAAAGAATGGATAACCTTACTAAGAAGGAATCTATAACCATAGGGCCTTCGGCCAGGTGTGCTAAGCACGACATCCTGGGTATAAAAGATGGTAATACTCCAAGGTAAAGAGGAACAAATGTTGGATAGCAAGGAACTCAAGGTATAACACCAAACATGAACAGGCTTGTGTTGGTGGGAAGGCAATAAAGTGGTCGACGACAATAAAATTCATCGAGGGCAAGGATAGTATTTCTCATCATGAATTCAATTGATATCCTGGACGAGACCAAAATGTTGATGATGATCACAACACAATTGTTGAGAGATTTCATGAAGGTGTTATCGATCGGCGATGACATCAAGTCAAAGGAATGATGAAGCGAAAGGTTATTCGAACCACGGTTACGTCACAAACTCGGAATCAAGCTTGTTGTACAAGGCGAAATGATAAGACGAGGAAAGTCGATGTAAGCTTAGCTCATCGTCGAAAGGTTGTGCTCCGGGAAGAAGGACCAGGTAGCATAGTTAATAAGTTGCACGATAATGATATAGCCGATCAGGCTAGGAATAACTTGAAGGGTTATTAAATCATAAGCAATGAAAATTACTTAGAGTTATTGAATCGTAGTGCGGAATCGGTTCACTTAACGGTGTTCTCGAGTGTTTAATAACTCAGGGCCCGTGAAAAATTGGAACAAGTGAGAATGTAGCACTTGATTGAAGAACCCATAAGAAGTTATGCAGTTCCGTGATAATCTTGAGATACCAGGAGGGTAATACTCGACGACAAATCAAAGTAGAGGTTGGACTGGGGTATCGCTCTACAGAAGACAAGCGCTTAAAATTGCACGCGAAATGGTATTTAAAGGAGAACATGGTCGGAACCACGATTGCAAAAGGCCAGATCCCGGATATAAGATGAACTTATACCAAAGGAATAATTTAATTTAAGAGAAGCTTTAATGATAAGATCTTCATCGTGTCCATGGGCATGAACACAAAGTTCAAGGTCGACTCCCACTTCTCCAATGCATAACCTTTCATTCACTTCTCACTTTCGAAGAAGTTGTAGTGTTGAAATTTTATTTGGCAAAATACCAGAAGTGTATGGCTCGTGAAAACTTTCGAGTTCACACAGTTTAGAGAAGGCATAGGTTCAACCCATCAGGGCATCTTAGGAGTATATACCACAAATTTCAAGAATAAATAACACAAGCTCGATAGTAGAGCATGTTTGAGAAAGCAGAGGATACAATTTACTAAAGGTATTATGTATCCGGGGAAAGGCTCACAGACTTATTGAATATGAAGGACGATGTCGGATAAAATCCAGCAAATGATCTGGTGGTTCTCAAGGGATCTGGTGCAAGCATCGGTACTCAACCAGAGGGAGAAACAATGCAAGGAGATCAGACTTTAAAAACAACTGACTAATTCAAGGCTCAAATGCAAAGGAATTAACAATTCCAAGACAAGGGATCAGAAGCAATGCTCTGATCAGGGATGGATAAGTTGAATAGCCTTAAGGGTACAACCGACAGCAATTTGATTGGTCGAGATCCAGCTCATGTTTTAAAATAACGTCTGAGCCGGAAAGATAATTTAAAAGGATCAACTGATGATTGCGTGCATTCGCACTCATGTTGAATCAATAGGATCAAAAAGAAGATGCCTAAGGATACTGATGAATATTGCCAGACATAGGGAAAGCATCCATAATGCAAGCAGCCAAGTATTGCAGAGCAATAAGCTACTAAGGATTTTTGGAGGATCGAATAGTATTTCGATGACCATTGTGAAACACATGAACAACTGGGGAATGAGCGGATACTCGATAAGTGCGGGAATTATCTGTAGGGGTATTCAGGTGACAAAGAATAGCAAGGCAGTAAGCTCAGAGGATTATCGAAACAATGATGAGTATTTCGGGGTATCTTGTAATAACAAGACCAACTAGGGAGGTATGTAAGCATAACAACTGCAAGTATTTATCAATAAGGGTTGACGGTGGAAGGGGAATTGTAAACGCGATGAACACAAGTTCTCGGGTTAACAATGGAGAGTATCTTCAGGGTCTTCACGTGCAGCAGACAATCATCAGTAATAAGGGGCTCTCCGGGTGAAAGTGATAACGAGATCCTAATGTTAGATTTAGCAAAATTCATTTAACCCGAGTAGAAGAGAGTTCAGAGTCCCAGAGTAAAGATCGAGGAGTAAAAGATCCTAATATCACCAAAATGGCGACGTGGTCCCGTAAGACACACATCCATGTTAGTAAAAAGTTTTGCAATGTCTAGACTCAACATCGGCCAAGGAGTGTGGAAGGGGGATTCCTATAGGCAGTCGGCTCTGATACCAACTTGTGACGCCCCCGATTTGACCGTACACTAATCATGCACGCAAATGTGTATGTTCAAGATCAAGGACTCACGGGTAGATATCACAACACAACTCTACAAATAAAATAAGTCATACAAGCATCATATTACAAGCCAAGGGCCTCGAGGGCTCGAATACAAGAGCTCGATCATAGACGAGTCAGCGAAAGCAACAATATCTGAGTACAGACATAAGTTAAACAAGTTTGCCTTAAGAAGGCTAGCACAAACTGGGATACAGATCGAAAGAGGCGCAGGCCTCCTGCCTGGGATCCTCCTAACTACTCCTGGTCGTCGTCAGCGGGCAGCACGTAGTAGTAGGCACCTCCGGTGTAGTAGGAGTCGTCGTTGACGGTGGCGTCTGGATCCTGGGCTCCAACATCTGGTCGCGACAACCAGGTAGAAGGGATAGGGGGAAAAGAGGGAGAAAGCAACCGTGAGTACTCATCCAAAGTACTCGCAAGCAAGGAGCTACACTACATAAGCATGCATTGGTATCAAATGGAATAAGGGTATCATATGTGGACTGAACTGCAAAATGCCAGAATAAGAGGGGGATAACTAATCCTGTCGAAGACTACGCTTCTGGAAGCCTCCGTCTTGCAGCATGTAGAAGAGAGTAGACTGAAATCCTCCAAGTAGCATCGTATAGCATAATCCTACCCGATGATCCTCTCCTCGTCGCCCTATTAGAGAGCGATCACCGGGTTATATCTGGCACTTGGAAGGGTGTGTTTTATTAAGTATCCGGTTCTAGTTGTCATAAGGTCAAGGTACAACTCCGGGTCGTCCTTTTACCGAGGGACACGGCTATTCGAATAGATAAACTTCCCTGCAGGGGTGCACCACATACCCCAACACGCTCGATCCCATTTGGCCGGACACACTTTTCTGGGTCATGCCCGGCCTCGGAAGATCAACACGTCGCAGCCCTACCTAGGCACAACAGAGAGGTCAGCACGCCGGTCTAAATCCTATGGCGCAGGGGTCTGGGCCCATCGCCCTTTGCACACCTGCACGTTGCGTACGCGGCCGGAAGCAGACCTAGCCTAGTGGCTTTCCAGTCCAATCCGGCGCGCGCCACTCAGTCGCTGACATCACGAAGGCTTCGGCTGATACCACGACGCCGGGATACCCATAACTACTCCCGCGTAGATGGTTAGTGCGTATAGACCAAATGGCCAGACTCAGATCAAATACCCAGATCTCGTTAAGCATGTTAAGTATCCGCGAACGCCGACCAGGGCCAGGCCCACCTCTCTCCTAGGTGGTCTGAACCTGCCCTGTCGCTCCGCCACAAAGTAACAGTCGGGGGCCGTCGGGAACCCAGGCCCACCTCTCTGGATGGAACCACCTGCCCCTTCAGCCCCCATCTCCGAACAGTACCACATGTAAAGTAACAGTGTAAAGTATATAGCATATGCCCGTGATCACCTCCCGAAGTGATCATGGCCCAGTAGTATAGCATGGCAGACGGACAAGAGTGTAGGGCCACTGATGGAACACTAGCATCCTATACTAAGCAGTAGGATAGCAGGTAAAGGTAACAACAGTAGTAGCAAGGATAGGCTATGCAGCAGTATAGGATTAACTGAAAGCAGTAACATGCTACACTACTCTAATGCAAGTAGTATAGAGAAGAATAGGCGATATCTGGTGATCAAAGGGGGGGGCTTGCCTGGTTGCTCTGGCAAGAGAGAGGGGTCGTCAACACCGTAGTCGAACTGGGTAGCAGCGGCGTCGGTCTCGGTGTCTAGCGAGAGAAGAGGGGGAAGAAACAATAAATATAAAGAAACAAATGCAAGACGACGCATGACCTGACAAAGCGTGATGCTAGGTGTACCATAACGCGGTACGAGGTGGTACCGGTGAAGGGGGGAAACATCCGGGAAAGTATTCCCGGTGTTTCGCGTTTTCAGACAGATGGGTCGGAGGGGGAAAGTTGCGTGTTGCTATGCTAGGGATGCGTGACGGACGAATGGGCTGCGTATCCGGATTCGTCTCGTCGTTCTGAGCAACCTTTATGTACAGAGTTTTCCCATCCGAGTTACGGTTTATTTTCTATTAATTTTCAAAGTTTTGATTCATTTTCTAATATTTCTGAATTTACTTTAATTCGAATTAATAAACAGATAAATTGCTATGGGTACACAGGAGTGTACCCAGCAACATGTGCATGTGTATGAGATGTGGGGCCCTGTTGACTGCCAAGTCAGCAGTCAACAGTCATAGATGAGAGGGTTGACTGGTCCAACTGACATAATGGGCCCACATGTCATTGAAAGGTGTGTTTGATCTTATCCACAGAAATAGTAAAAGGGGCGGTCCCACCTGTCATAGGGACATTTTTACTTTAACAGATTAGTTAGTAGATGGGGCCCGTTTGTCATAGTCTCAGGTTAATTAAACATGGTTAATTTGTTTTAACTAAACAATTAGGTTAATCTAATCCAGATTAATTAAGTTAATTAATTCTTTAATTAATTAATTAGTTAATATTTTGATTATTATATTTTTTCTTTTTTTTAACGTTCTGGTGGTGGGGGCCCCATGTCAGTGGCCCAAAGGCCATATCGGTTCGGGCCAAGGGGCGCCAGGAGCGGGCGCCTGCCCGCAGGGAGCGCGGCAGGGCGAAGCCAGTGGCCGGGACGGCCTGCCGGCGGCGCGCGCGGCCGCGCGTGGAGAGGGACTGGCCTTGGCCAAGCCAGATGGGCGCGGCCCTGGTGCGCTGGTCGCGGCGATGGCGGGGTCCAGCAGGGAGGCGAGCGGGGCATGTGCGGGAGGGGCCAGGAGTGGCGTGGTACGCGTGCGCGAGCGATGCGCGGCAAGGGAGAGGCGAGCGCGAGGGGGGAACGGCCGCGACAGCGGAGGCGGCTCCGGCAGGGAGCGACATCACGCAGTGGTCACTGCGGAGCGGGCAAGGGGCGGGGCCACAGAGTGAGGACGGCGAGCGCGGGAAGCGGGGCTGTAGGTGGAGCGCGACGGAGGTGGGGGGAGGGCGAAGCGTGGGGCGCGGCTCCGAGCGGCGCGACAAGCAGAGGGCCGCGATGGGCGCGGCGCAGGTGTGCACGGGGTAGAGGAGGCCGGGCGTCGCGAAAGGCACCGGCGACAGAGGGAAAGGGGGAGAGGAGGGGTCCTCACGGTGGGTCGCAGGGGACAAGGCAATGGGGCTTGGGGAGGATGATGGAGACGACGACGTTGACGGGGAGGCAGTCCGGCGTAGGCGAGCGACGAGGTGCGGGGCGTCGGGGGCGTCGGCTGCCGCGACCGGATCCACGCGGGGCGGGGGTTGAGGAGGCGGGCGCCGGCGATGGCGGGGTAGCGCCGTGCGGTGCCGGCAAGATGGCGGCGGAGCCTGCGCGGCGACGGCCGACGCGGTCGGCCCCGATCCAGATTGGATCGGGAGGAGAAGCGAGGGGATCGTGGGTGAGCGAGTGGGGGGGTGGGACTAGCAGATAGGGTTTGGTCGGGGAGGGGTTAATGGGGGGAGTGGGTGGCCGGTTGGGCCGTCCAGGCGGCCTGGTGGCCAGCTGGGCCACGGCCCAGCAGGGAAAGGTTCCCTCTTTTTCCTTTTTTTGTATTGTTTTGTTTTCTATTTTTATTATTTTATTTCTTTACTGTTTTCTTTTAAAGTTTCCTTTTATTTTTGTTTTATAAAATACGAAGTGAGCAACTAAATTAGTATTACTAATTGGTCTACTGCCACAATTATTTTGGCACACCACTAAATTAGTTATATAAATGTAACTTTATAAAAGGCATTAAATTAATTATTATGTCCTCTGTTTTGGTTGTTTTAGTGCATTAAAATATCATAAGAAATGTTGGTTTCTCTAACATTACTACATAAGATTTATTTGACACAACCCAAACATTTTAGTTTAATTTTTGAAAACTTTTGTTGATTGCCTGACTTTTAAATTGAATTCAAATCGATTTCGAACTAATGTGAGATTAGCCACAAATCGAGGTGACGTGGCATCATTAGCGGAGAGTTACTGTAGCGTAACTATCCAGGCGTCACAGTATTGAGATACCGACGATCAAATCTCGGGCAAGTAACATACTGATGACAAAGGGAACATCGTATGTTATGTGGTTCGACCGATAAATATCTTTGTAGAATATGTAGGAGACAATATGGGCATCCAGGTTCCGCTATTGGTTATTGACTAGAGAGGTGTCTCGGTCATGTCTACATATTTCTCGAACCCGTAGGGTCCGCACGCTTAATGTTCGTTGACGATATAGTACTATATGAGTTATGTATGTTGGTGATCGAATGTTGTTTGGAGTCCCGGATAAGATCACGGACATGAAGAGGAACTCTGGAATGGTCCGGAAATAAAGATTGACATATGGGATAATGGTGTTTGGTCTCCGGAAGGGTTCCGGAATTCACCGGAAGGGGTTCCGAATGTTTCCCAAAATGTTTGGGTACGAGAACAATTTATTTGGGACAAAGGGGAAAGCCCACAAGATTTTTGGAAAGAGCAAAAGGATGTTTTGCGGAGTCCAGGGGCCAGACGCCAGGGTCCCAGGCGTTTGGGTCCAGACGCCAGGATCCCTGGCGTCTGGTCCTGGAGTCCGAGAAGGACTCTTGCCTTTGGGGTGAAACCGACTTTGTGTAGGTTTTTACTCCATGTTTCGACCCCAAGGCTCAACATGTAAATAGAGGGTAGGGCTAGCACCCAAGACAGATCAAGAAACACCAAGCCGTGTGCCGGCAACCCTGTTCCCTCTAGTTTATCCTCCGTGATAGTTTTCGTAGTGCTTAGGCGAAGCCCTGTGAAGATTGTTCTTCACCAACACCGTCACCATGCCGTTGTGCTGCCGAAACCCATCTACTACTTCGCCCATCTTGCTGGATCAAGAAGGCGAGGACGTCATCGAGCTGAACATGTGCTGAACGCAGAGGTGTCGTACGTTCGGTACTTGATCGAGACTGATCGTGAAGGTGTACGACTACATCAACCGCGTTGACAAAACGCTTCCGCTTTCGGTCTATGAGGGTACGTAGACACACTCTCCCCTCTCGTTGCTATGCATCACCATGATAGATCTTGCATGTACATAGGAAATTTTTTGAAATTGCTGCGTTCCCCAACAACTGCATCATTCTGATAACTCGCCACAATATCCGGAAACCATCCTGGACAAGCACTGGACATTGCCTGGAGTTCAACTGTAGTGTGTGGTCTGCGAGACAGAGTGTCTGCTGCATTGTTGTTAGATCCCTTGCAATACTGTATGGTGTAACGTAGCTCCATAAGCTTTGTCAGTGCCTTTTGCTGCCACAGGGTGTGCAAACGTTGATCTGATAGACTAGTTAAGTTGCGCTGATCTGTCTATATAATGAACTCGCTGAATAGCAGATACTGACGCTAGTGTTCAACAGCTAAGAGAATGGCCAGAAACTCCTTTTCATAGACTGAGAGTGCTCGATTTCATGGACCCAAGGCTTTGCTAACATACACGAGAGGATGGTCGTCTTGCATTGGCACTGCACCAATGCCCACATCACAAGCGTCTGTAGCAATCACAAAAGTTTTGTTAAAGTCTGGTAGAGCAAGTACTGGTGCTATTACCAGAGCTTGCTTGAGGGAACGGAAGGCAGAATCTCCAATGTCAGACCAACGAAACATTGTTCCTTTCTTCAAAAGGTTAGTGAGCAAGCGACGGATGATTCCGTAGTGGCGGATAAATTTTCTGTAGTATCCTGCTAGGCCAAGGAAACCACATACTTCTTTGACATTAGCTGGTGTAGGCCAGGTGTCAATTGCTGTAATCTTGGTGGAATCAGTGGACACCTGCAGAACTAATTATGTGACCCAGATATCCAACTTGCCTTTGAGCGAATGCACATTTGGACAATTTGACTTTCCACCGGTGTTTAGCAAGCATTGGCAGGACCAACCTCAGATGTTGCAAATGCTCCTTGAAAGTAATGTTGAACACCAAAATGTCATTGAAGAAAACGATAACATACTTACGGTTCCCAGGAGCTAGGGTGTGATTCATGGCAAACTGAAAAGTGTTTGGAGCTCCAGTCAGGCCAAAAGAAACCACCATGAACTCGTAGTGACCAAGGTGTGTCTGAAAGGCCGTTTTGTACTCCTCGCCAGGAGCTAATCATATTTGGTGGTACCCTGACCTCAGATCAAGCTTAGTAAACCACCCAGCCCCTCCCAATTCATCGACTAGTTCATCGATGACAAGTATAGGAAATTTCCCATTAACTGTAATGGCATTGAGGTGATGGTAGTCGATGGCTGGTCGCTAGAATTCATCCTTCTTTTTGACCATCAAAAGAGGAGAAGAAAAGGGGTTGTTACTAGGTCTAATGATCCCACTAGCAAGCATGTTCTGGATTTGTCGTTCAAGTTCCGTTTTCAGAGCTGGAGCAATGCGGTAAGGACGCAATGCCACTGGTGTGGCGCCAGGTATAGGTGAAATAGTGTGATCATAAGCACGTTTGGGTGGGAGACCAGTAGGAGGTTCAAAAACTTCCTTGAATTGATCCAAAACAGATTGCACTTCATGAAGAATTGGGAGGTTCTCGGTAGTGAGCAGGGAACAGAAATGTAGCATAGCTACTTGAGGAAAAACTGTCGCTGAACCCAGGAGAGTGATCACATATCCCATATGAGAAATTGATAACCAATGTTTTTCCGAGTCGACTAGCACAGGGCTATGTGTTGACAGCCAATCAAGGCCAATTATGCCATCATAACTACCCAAAGGAAACAATTTGAAATCACAGCTAAACTTGTGTCCAAAACGAGACCACATTCCACTCAGTAACTGCTGATGAAAGGAAACCGTGGCCCCATTGGCCATTTTAACTGAAACCCTTTGTAATGGGGACATATTTTGCAGTTTAGAAGCCAGAGAAGTATCCAGAAATGAGTGTGTACTCCCTGAGTCAAGAAGAATTGTGAGATTTAGGCCTTGTAACTGAACCTTGAGTTGCATTGTTTTGACTGAGACATCATCCCTTCCACCTAGAGTTGCGGCTGAAATCGACAACATATGAACCTCATGTTGAGAACTAGAGCTGTCTGTTCCTGAATCTTCTGAAGCTTGCAGGAATTCAATCATTTCTTGTACTACATGGAGTTGAACCTCTTGTTTACAGAGATGATTCTTGCCCCATCTTTCCCCACATGTAAAGTAGAGCCCCTTAGCTTTACGAAATGCACGCAATGCTCCCCACTTGTCTGCTGAAGACTGAGCACTAACATGTCGTTTCTCTTCATTTGCACGCTAGACAGACTGCCTCCCATTAGAGACTGGTGGTGGTGGGAGGGGAAGAGTAGATGCTCTACGGTGAATTGGTGCAGCCACAATTGCAGATGCTGAACTGTACCCCAACTCCTCATGCAACAAGGCAAGATGATATGCAGCATCCAAATCCACCGGCTGCTGAATGCCAACTGCAAGTCTGACTGATGGTTTCAGACCCTCCATGAACCGAGTCACATAATGAACAGTGTTGGGTGAACTCTCATAAGATGATACCTGATCAAACAAATCTGAAAATCTATCCGCATACTCCTCGACTGTACCAGTTTGCTGTATGCTGAAGAATTTTCTCAGAATTGATTGATGCAGGTTGCGGCCAAACCTGGACTATAGAAGGCGACATAATTCTTCCCATGAAGCGTTGGGCACTCTTTGGCGCACTGATTCCAGCCATCTCGCTGATGTACCTTCAAACAGAGAAGTTGCTAGAGAAATCCACTGCACAAATGGGGTGCCCCAAAACCTGAAATAATCCTCGCAACGTGTCTGCCACAATTTGGGATTCTCTCCATCGAAACGAGGCAGTTCCATTCGAGGACCAGGGCCAAACACATCAGAAACAAGCTTTTGAAAATTTTCTATTGAATTCAGTTGTTGTCTCTGAATAAGTTGGTCGTGCTGCATACCTCTGACCAGAGGCGGGACATAGATCCTATGTCCAGACCCCCGGTTTTCGATGTCAACTCGGTGCCCCTCGGGGCCGGTCGGGCTGCTGCCTGGAGCCCTTGTAAGCATGGCCGGCACGCCTCGGGAAGGATCCATTGTATTCGCCGCAGATCGGTCAAGCCCTTGACGGAGCTCGTCTATGTCGACCCAATCGACAGCTTGACCTCGTCGATGCGGCCTGAGAGGCGGTCAAGCTTGGCGTCGATTTGGGCGATCGCTTGTGCCGTGGAGTCGGCGCGGTCGCTGTTGGCCTTGTCGAAATCCGCTTGTAGTAGCTCTTAGATGGCCTTGGTTTCTGGCAAAATTCGATCCATGGCCGCCGCTCGCAACTTGTCGGCTAGTCGGGTGTGGCGGTGGTGGACCGGAACGGCCACCAGATCGAACGGATCTGATGCCAGATTGTTAGGACTAGTCTTCGAATTTACTCCATGAACATGAATTCGAGCTACATCTTTGAGGGAGAGAGGGGGTCACGAGGAGGAAGACACACACACGCCGCACACTGCCCTGGCTGTTCCTGTCGTTTTCCTATCTGCCACCGAATACAGAGAACCTAGATAATTATATATCCATGCGCCTAAAGCCCACACAGGCCCAGCGAGCCGAGACGGTAGGCGAGGCTCGCGGATGGGCCAAGTCATTGAATTTGCTGCCACCTCCTACATGTCCTGTTCCCTGTCGCTGACAGAATGCATTTCAACGGTGCAACGGCTACCACAACTTTTGGTTTGTGGCTTCTAATTCTGATCAATGCGGACAAACTGTAGATTTGGCAGTTTATTTTTGGGAGCTCTCAGCATGGCCACAACTTTCAGAAGTTCACGAGCACCGCATACCGCAAACCTCTTTTTACCGTTCCCGGGATGTACCGGTGGTTCTGCAACCAATAAAATCCTGCCACCTCAAAAGTGGTCACAAGTTGTATCTCTGTATTCCCTACATATCTTCATTTAACCTCCTGTATTTCACCAGCTGGACCCCACCCACATGATTTGACCAGCTGGGCCTACCCATGTTATTTCAGCCATGGCCCTCGCTTTACACGTACGCTGAAGCCAGTCTCACTTCACACACACACACATACAGTAATGTCAGCTTATTTTTCAAAGGATAAACCTCTCTCACTTTAAATTGATATGAAATCTGTTAAAACATATATGAGAATTTGAAAACTTATTAAATTCATTTCAAATAAAACTCTTCCAAAAAATGCAACAACACATTGAAATGTCAGTTTCACATTTTTGTCCACAGCTCATCTACAAATAGCTATTTCAATTAGTATCTAACTGAAATAGCATTTCAACTCTTTCAAAAAGCATTGCAATCATTTTCATAAATATATAACACTTCCACCAGCTAAAATGATCTGGTTTCACCACATTGAAATATAAATTTCACATATCTTGCACAAACCATTACACTTAAATTAGATTAACAACTCGTAATACCACATTGAAATATATTTCTGGAAAGTAATTACATATTTTTCAGGAAAGTAATTTCACATATTTCAATACATATCTCACTGATATAACAAGTTACAGATGTGACAAATAGCAGTTTCATATATTTCAGAAAAGTAATTTCATATATTTTCACAGAAATTAGTTTCACAACTTGTAACAACACATTGAAATATATTTCAGGGAAGTAATTTCATATTTCCCAATACACATCTCACTTAAATAACAAATGCCAGATAAGAGAAACAACAGTTTCATATAATTCAGAGAAGTAATTTCATATATTTTCCCAGAAATTAGTTTCACAACTTGCAACACCGCATTGAAATATATTCCAGGGAAGTAATTTCTCAATACATATATCACTGAAATAACAAGTTACATATGTGACAAATAGCAGTTTCATATATTTCAGAAAACAAATTTCATATATTTTCACAGAAATTAGTTTCACAACTTGCAACAACACATTGAAATATATTTCAGGGAAGTAATTTCATATTTCCCAATACACATCTCACTTAAATAACAAATGCCAAATAAGAGAAACAACAGTTTCATATATTCCAGAGAAGTAATTTCATATATTTTCGCAGAAATTAGTTTCACAACTTGCAACACTGCATTGAAATATATTCCAGGGAAGTAATTTCTCAATACATATATCACTGAAATAACAAGTTACATATGTGACAAATAGCAGTTTCATATATTTCAGAAAACAAGTTTCATATATTTTCACAGAAATTAGTTTCACAACTTGCAACAACACATTGAAATATATTTCAGGGAAGTAATTTCATATTTCCCAATACACATCTCACTTAAATAACAAATGCCAAATAAGAGAAACAACAGTTTCATATATTCCAGAGAAGTAATTTCATATATTTTCGCAGAAATTAGTTTCACAACTTGCAACACCGCATTGAAATATATTCCAGGGAAGTAATTTCTCAATACATATATCACTGAAATAACAAATGACAGATAAGAGAAATAGCTGTTTCATATATTTCATAGATCAAATTCCATATATTTTCAAAGAAATTAGTTTTGCAACTTGCAACAACACATTGAAATCCCAGTTTCACATTTTTTGCACATCTCAACTACACATAGCTATTTCAATTCAAATCTCACTGAAAATCATTCAATTCTCACTTCGACATACTGAAGTAATCCAGTTTCACCAGATTGAAATATAAATTTCACATTGTGCCACAAACCATTTCACATTACTTTGTTTCACAACTAGCAACACCGCATTCAAATATATTACAGGGAAGTAATTTCATAGATTTTGGTCTCTTTCAAAAAACTACAACACATGCAATCTGTCACAAACATTCAAAAATCCTGAAATTGAAGTAGCAGAGGAGGCCGACGATCTGGTGGTAAAGAAACATAGAGTGTTCAAATCATGCTAAATAAATCAGAAATCGTGAAATACATATGGAGAGAGGTTAGGGGAGATGGGATTCATTACTCACCAGATCTGGTGGTAGTCAGGCTTGGTGTCGCCGGATCCGGCGACAACCTTGTGTGATGACCCGTCATGGTGCCCGTGCTGAACGGAGACGCCAACAGCGACCACGGCTGCCGGGGCAGCCAGGATGTCGGTGGACGGGCTTCTGGTTGGCGGGATCGAGGAACCTCGCCGGATTAGCCACCCACCGACGGCCAGTGGATCCGGCCCCCGCTCCTCGTCGGCCTCATGGTACCGCCGCGCCGCCGCCGGCCTTCTATGTGCCCCCCGTGGTAGGTGCCGGCAGTGGAACCCGAATCCGGTGCCGGATGTTGCTGGAGAAGGCTGATCTCGCGGCGGCCATAGTCGGGATTAACCACGGAGCCCCATGGAACGAACTGACAAGAGATGGGGTGGGGAGAAAGGAGATCGATGCGGGAAGGAGATAGCGGTGTGGGGTTGATATCCTCTCTTTCGTGGGGTCCATCACGTATTTGCAGTTGTATACAGCTTGTATCCTGGAATTGAGGTGGAAATAAAAAACTGGTAGGGTCCACCCGCACGGATCTAGAAGCACCGAGGGATGGTGGATTGAGCACCGGTACATCCCCGCTTCGGTAAAAAAACTTATTCGCACCGCACGCAGTATAGACCAGATGTTGCTGCTCTGTAGTAGGAAATGAATGAGTTGGTCGTTTTGCATTTGGGCACATGCATGTCGCTGACGGGAAAGATGAATCCAAGAGATCAAATGGCACGGAGTGTAGTAGTCAAGTATGTTCTCGTTGGAGATGTCAACAACGCTATGTTTGGATGTACGCATTGAGAGGCTATATTGGCTTTGGGCATTCTAAACTCCCGAATACCAGCGTTTGGATGCTCTCGGTATTGTGTCGTGGAATCTAAGCGCAATATTGGACAGAGCCCGCCGAGCCTAGCGAGCCCGCGCTCGAATTCTTCTCCTCCCCGCTTGGTTTTCGCGTGATATTGGCCAAGCCCCCGCGCTTACCCCTTCGACCCTTCCCGGAAACAGAAGAACATGTGCAGGAGCAGGGAGCGGCGGCACAGGTAAGGGCTATCTCCCGCCGCCCCTTTTCTCCCCTGTCTCCGGTCGCCCTCCTCCATCTGCTGCTGCCCTCCTCCTCCCCTGCACCTCATTTCCCGCCGCCCTCCCCATCTATCCTACCCGCCTCAGGCCGGTGATTCCTCGCCGCCGGTCGGCCATTTCCTGGATGGCCCTCTCCCACCCCCATCCGCCCTTCTCCTGCCACCATCTGCCCATCACCCTCACCAAGCCAGCCCCGATCCCATGGCCAACCCTTCCTCTTCCCAACCCTGTTCAGATCCGATGGCCGGCAATACATGATATCTCAAATATATGGCATGATTATCAGATTTCATTTCCAAACTTGTACAAACAATTATTATATTGTTCATACATTTCACAATGTTCAATTCTACAGTATGCGCATCCAAACAAGATTTGGCATTGCTCCTTCCCTTGAATTCCAAGTGCCCAATACAAGAACATCCAAACACAAAGTGTGGCATTGCAGCTCAATACCAATGCCTTGGGATATTGGGCATTGGGGCCAATGCAATACCAAGGTCTTGAATGTCTACATCCAAACACAGCGCAACAGAAATCAAGACAAACTGTAGCACTCGTTGAAAGTGAGCATGATCCATCCAGAAATTTGATAAATGAACACCATCAGGGACCTACACAGCACATAAGAGCGGAATCTTCAAAGTCCAATCTTGCGTCACATCATTGCAGCATACTACGGCATGCATACACAGACATGAAAATCGTAGTGGTTGATCATATATGCCATGGAAGACAGGAATGGAAATGAAAAGGGAAAGATAGGTAAAAGAAGAACCATATATGGATATAGATTTGGATCTACCATCAAAATGGTTAGAACATGAAACCAGGAATGTTGGGCCGTTCTTCTGTCCATGTACAATCTTCATAACTATATATTTGATCTTCTGAAATATATACGCACCACAGCAACCAAAAGCTCTCAAAGACTAAAAAGAATGCCAACTCTATACCATCTAACGCTCATACAAAGAATCAGAAGTTATGAATGAAATTTCTCGCATCTCATTGGAAGGGAGTAAATACTAGACAACCATATATAGCAACCGATACACGATAGCAGCTTTCAAACTAAATATATATCAAACTCCGGAAGAGCAAGCACCGAAACTGAGGATCCGTATCTTCTAGCATTCACAGCCTGACGAGCGTTGTTGCCTTCCAGCACCACCCATGTCGATAGTATCAGGGAGATATCTAAAAGAATTTAGCAAAGCATCAATATAGCTGCTAATATACTGTTAGTGCATCTCCGTGTTGCTATTTCGAAATGCCCTCCCCTCTGGGGAAAATAATCGAGTAAGAATTATCCTTTTGTGTAAACAATGCATCTACTGCAAGAAGTAAACTTACATATCTTCTTCAGGTTCATTCTTGATAGCATTCCTTGCTATACACTCGAAAGCTGCTTCCACATTGAAGCCTTCTTTAGCAGACGTCTCAAAATAAGGGATGTTTCCCTTGGAAGCACACCAAGCTTTAGCCTTTTTCTCAGAAACCTGAAAGACAAATAGTCTCAAAAATATCATAAAGTATATATATCAAGTGAAAGCAAGAAAAATAGGCACTTTGTCGCGAAGAATACTCACAGTCCTGCTGTTACCACCATCAACATCAATCTTGTTTCCAAGTAAAACAAAAGGGAAATTCTCTGGATCTGATGGGCTAGCCTGCAACAGGAATGACGGGCCAAACTTTCAATATACCATACATATTGCAGTACATTTGATTGACTGGCAACTAAGCAAGCTACTTACTTGAATTAGAAATTCCTCACGCCAGTTGTTGAGTTTTTCAAATGACTTGGTAACATTGACATCATATACAAGAACACAACAGTCAGCTCCCCGATAAAACGCCACACCAAGACTCTGAAAACGTTCCTGTCCTGCCGTGTCCCATATCTAAGTTCCAGGAAGAACGAAAACGTGGTAAGATTAAATGTGAGTGGAACTATTGTTTCACAAGGAACAAAGTAGACAGATGTACATTCTAGTGTTCTTATAAAATTAATCAGGCTATAGATATACGTAATGATTAACTAACTACCTAGGGCAGTGAAGATTTTGGGGTTACTTTACTTTTTTTTGTCCCAATAACACACACGATCCATGCTTCTTTGCAATAGAAGAAAGACACAAAGCAGCAAGCACTACAAATTGAAGGCTTCACAGCAACCAAAAACAATATACACGCAAAAGCAGAACTAACAAAAAAAAACTATAAGCTGCTAGGCCATTTGCACTAACAAAATAACCTCAACCATATTAAGCGTCCGGTGAATGCACACAGAGTTACTTCACTGAATTGTGCAATATACACAATTTAAGTAATAAAATCATTGGACCGTTATTAACGAAAATGTAACAGAATGTTGTTCATATTTGTTTCCAGCTTTTTTTAAAGATAGTACAATTATTTTCACTTGCAGCCAAGATTATTATCTATACTTCAGTTCATTTCATCTTAGAAAAGTATCTAATGTTATTAACTAGTACTCACAGCCATCAGATAATTTGTAAATCAAGTAAAATAGCTAAAATCAAATCAAGCAGCATACCAAATACAAAGTTTGCTATTATAAAAAAGTATCTAATGTTATCAACTAGTAATCACAGCCATCGGAAAATTTGTAAATCAAGTAAAATGGCTAGAATCAAATCAAGCAGCATACGAAATACAAAGTTTGCTATTGTATAACTAAAAAGATAGCGGTCTCCAAAAAAAATCATTTGTTTATGCTTATTCAAATAAACTACCCGGTGGGGATAAAAAGACAAATGTCTGAACCTCAGGTATAGGTATAAATGAATTGTTTGGCTATCCCATATGGTCATATCCTTGATTTAAATATGATGAATGAGAGATGGGGGACAGGGATCCGGTGACTTCACTAAGCAAAGTCTCATCGTGACTTTACCTAGGTGAGTGCCATCGGATCAAGATCCAGCGGTCAAGATTGATTCAAATTTTGTACTTAAAACTAAAACTGTCCAGAAAAAATTGAAAAAATTCAGGTAAGTCATACATGTTCCATTTCATATTCTGTGAAATTTTTGTTTCATTTGGATAAACGGTCTATGATTAAATAGGATTTTATATTTCAAGCTTAAAACACAATTAGCTGCTAGACCATTTATCCAAATGGAACGAAAATTTCCCAGAATATTCAATGGAACATATATGACTTAGCTGATTTTTTTCAATTTTTTCTAAACAGTTTGAATTTTGAGCATAAAATTTAGACCAATCTTGTTCATTAGATCTTGATCCGATGGCTCTCACCTAGGTAAAGTCACGATGAGACTTTACTCAGTGAAGTCACTGAATCCCTGTCCAGAGATGGGCCATAGAGAACGCAGCTGAACAGGCTGTTTCATTGCTGTCCTGTTAAATAGAAAAGATGGCAGGGTCTCTGAACGTTCAATACTCTAGTCCAGATTTAAGAAAGTTGAGTGCCAGCGGATAACAGCTCAACAAAGTAGTTCATTCCCAGTCATAAAAATCTGGAAATTTCTTAGTCTTAACCAAAGCAAGCAAGTCGGTACATGGTCCATAAAGTTCGAGTAATGGTACCTATGTGTTAATCAATTTATGACAATCAGAGTACTGCAGTATTGGGACACATCAATTATACTATATGTAACAGAGTAACAGAAAGAGACCCCAGAGTAAGATAAAAAAGGATAGGACCGATGGCTACAATATAAGTAATATTGCATAGCTTTTTAATAGTAACTCACATTAGTGAAGCCATAACTTAGCAAAAGTCATGTTTCCTCTGGACTTGGACAAATTTTTTTTTATTTGTTCATGCACATAGTGTTGGGCCACTGGAAGGTGCAAGACAGCTTTCTCTCTGTCTTAATGCACAGACATGCAATTCCCCTGCATTGTTTCTAATTATTATTTTTCCCTCTGAACTACGGTCTCAGTCCTCTAATCCTTGAGAAATTGTAATATAGAGGCAGTGCAAACCAAGTGGACAACTGAACTAGAGCTGAACTGATGTAATTTCTTATGACATAATGTGCCTTTTGATTGGGTAAGGTAAATCTACCCTAAAAACAATCCAACCATCTGTAATCGCATTAACCTATCCGATAATCACCTACCAGCAGAACGTTTGCAAAAGTACATAACTCTATAATAAACCAAAAATGTCGCTTATGTTGACCTGAATAACTCAGGAACCAACCTTCTCAACCTGTCATAAACAAACTGCAGAGTACAGGGTCCTAGTTTAGTAGTACTACCACTAAACTTGATCATCATCGGACCTACTCAAGAATTCAGAACACTAACCAGAGAATGGGAACTTTGCGGTTTCACGCAAGTGTAACATACTCACATCTCTAACAGCATAGAATCTGTTAGTGTTCTAATACACCCAGAGCTAATTACCCAACAATAAAGACTAGCACCAAAGCACGTCAGTAGTAGATTGAATGAAGAACCTGCAGAGTGAAGAGGCGGTCGTCGATCTTGACCTCCTTGGTGAGGAAATCGGCGCCGATGGTGGCCTTGTACTGGTTGCTGAACTTGTTGTTGACGTACCTGCACAGGAACCAACCACCCAAATCGTTCAAACCCCCCGCACAGAAATAACCCGAATCAGACGAATCGGACAGGGAGAGATTGCCGTTCGGCCTTACTGGTTCATCAGCGACGTCTTCCCGACCCTGACGACGAACAAAAACAAAAGCGCAGGCAAGGGTGATCAGACAACAGCGAAACATCACACCCGAAAGGAAATCCAAAACAAAAGTGGGGTGGAAGGCGTGAGTGATTGCCGCGCACGCACCCGCTGTCGCCGAGGATGATGACCTTGAGGAGCATTCGCCTGCGCGACGCCATGGCCGCGGATCTGAGACGGGGGGCGCGAGGCGGGGGGGAGGGGGGAGCGGGGGCTGAGGAGGAGGAAGGAGATTGGAAGATTTTGCGCCGTGTGTTGGTCTGGTTTGGCCTTTGCTTCGGGATTGGTGTGTGCCGTTGTCACGGAAAAGGAGAAAGATCGGTTTTGTTGGAAGGTTTCGCCGCTCCGCCTCCACCTGTATGTTTATGTTTGGGTGGACGCGTTGCCGGCGGGCGAATTATTATTCCGTCAATTTTTTAGAGTAGCGACAGACAGACAGACAGCAGTATTGTTTTCATTATTTATTAATCGTCGATGATAATAAAAAATAAGATTGATTGGGACAGGCAGATTTTGTCCAACTGATGGCTCTGTGCTACCTACAAGTATGATAATTAAAAATTATTATTGTACACGGTTCATCCGCATCTGAGTGACACATATATGCATGTGCACACGGTGTCTTCAGTGCTGGAAAGAAGGGACTAATGTACTGCCGACTAGTAACTGTTGTCTCTCTCATACTGCACCTGCTACAGATTTTACGAAGAAAGTTAAGGCCTCTTTGGTTTTTGGTTTGCTTTAGAGGAATTTCATACGAATTCTAAAGGATGGGATTTTTATAGGATTTTTTTTAGAGTCTTTTGGTTCATAGGGATGGATTCCTATTCCTACATAGAATTGGTTCCTATCCTTCATATTTCATAGAAAAATAAAAAAGAGCCTAGATTTAATGGAAAAATTCCTTTGGTGTCAACCAAATGACATCTTGTTTCCTATTTCTACTCATAGGATTTGAGATACATGTCATCTCATTTCCTACAAGATTCCTATTCCTATGATAATCCTATCCTATGAACCAAAAGAAAGCCAGAATGAACGCAAGCAGGGGGCATTTGGTCTAAGGCTAAGATTTTATTATTTTTATTTTTTTGAAACAAGGAAAATGGCTTGCCATTTTCATTGAATAAGAAGGTTTAAGAATCTTGGCCAAAGGCCAGGTAACAAGCATCACTCTCGCGGCATTATATTACACAAATATTTCGCCTCGACAAGGCACCACAATGAAGTTTCCGCTTTGATGTGAGTTGCAATCACCCCGACCGGAATCACGGTGTTGCGGAACACATGTGCATTTCGCTAGTTCCAGATTTCCCAAGAGATAAGAAGCATAAGGGAAAGAAGCGCCCTTCGAGATTGTGACCTCCCAGAAGCAATGTTGCGCCACCACTCCTTGATAGGAACCATGCCTCCCCAATTCGTAGGATGGACATCATGTAAACCAAGCCATGTTTTGATCATTATCTAGACTCTAACTGGGTAACGACATTGGAAGAGAAGGTGAGTTATTGATTCCGGCGTTTGTTTGCATAGCGGGCAAAGATTACAGTTTGGCCAGCCCCTGCGCTGAAGCCGGTCAGCCGTTCAAATCCTATTGTTGACGACCAACCAAGCAAAAAAATTGCATTTGGGAGGAGCCCAATTCTTCCACACCAAAAAAGGCATATCCGAGGCTAAGATGGACACACACACCTAATGTTTGTTAGTTCAATAAGAACACCATTGAAACTCAACGGTCTTGCATAAACCGACCGGCACCTTTTGTCAACAGATTCTGAATGCTACTTGGTTTTATCTTGGAAAAAGTTTATCATGTTCATATCATATACGCTAGCTAACTGGAACGCAACCGCAGCTGCATGATTGCAGCAGACGTTGGGATGCTTCGGCTGCACCAAAAACAAATGAGAGGGGAAGCATACAGCCTGGTCCAACGAATCCATGCCTGCTGTATCTCCCTGGCTCTTCCCCTGAACTCAACAGCATCTCGTTAGCTTTCTTCCAAGCATGACACCAAGGTTCAGACGGCTGGCAGCCAATGTATGATCATGCATCTACAGAAAAATGCAGTGGAAATGCAATGATAATTGCGCCGAGTTGGTCAAGAGAAAGAAAACTACTATACATCTCAACAACAAAATATCATTTTTGTTCGTTGCAGCCAAGTCAAGTCAGCTGGCAGCTTATGTGAATTCAGCTATGCTGTGGATTTACAAATGATGCCCTGAGGTTAACTCTCTCCAAGTAAAGGGAAAGTGGTCATCTCATGGAAGCCTGGCTCTCGACGTCGCCGTCGTCTCGCTTCGTAGTTCCCAACTCCACCTCCTGCGCCTGCTGATGGCCGTCGCTGCTCGGGACGGACGGGTTCTGGTGCTCCTGCTCGTGCTCGCCGCTGGACGGTGTTAGCTGGCTGCTCTGGAAGCTGCTGGTGCCGAGCGCCATCTTCCTGAACTTCTTCAGGTCCTCGTTGTACTGGCTGGTGTCATACTCGGAGCTGGCGTGCGATCCCATGAACCGGCTGTGGCCAGGCCGGACGCCTTCGTGCAGATCATCCAGCGACACGTCGCCTTCCAGGGCCCGAACTACCTGTTCGTCACAGAGGATCAAGGTTAGCTTAACTCTATCTAGCACACAATGGGGATGAGGTCGAAGTAAAGAGTGATGAATTTGTGTCGACGAGATAAGGATACAAGGGAAGAAGAGAAACCGGTGTAGAAATGTACCTGGCTCATGCGTGGGCGTCGCCGTGCAGAATGGCGTACACATGCGGCTGCGCAGGCGATCATCCTTGCCATCTCGTTATCATTGAAATCGATTCCCATGTGGGGATCCACTAAAGCATCGTGATTACCATCCTCGAGTGCTTGTGTCATCAAAGGCCTTGCCTGCAAGGAGAAAGAAAGGAAGAGGATCCAACTCAAATATAGATGTTACTAGAAAGGTACTCCGTATCGAAAACTTGAAGATGGTAAACTCTCTGACAAGAATAAATACAAAGGTCAAGGCAGCCCATTTTGTCGATGAATAGCAAGTAAAATATGAAGGAATAGATCCTATGGTTGTTACTTCAGAAGCCCAAGACAGCCCTCAAGGATGATTGGAATTTAGTGACAAGATTAACTACAGTAAATCTTATCTAGGAATAGATCCCTTGCAGTATTTTTTAAGTTAAAACACCAAAAATTTACCAAGAAATACTCCTCTTCCAAAAAGACCCATAAATGAAAATGAGTAGAAAAAATACAACAATGACTAATTTGACCAGCACGGTGGACAACAAATTTAACTTACCCAGTCAACCAAGCTGTCATCCATATGCGCTTGCTTTGAACTTACAGGCCGGCGTCCAGTTATTAACTCGAGAAGCATTACTCCAAAAGAAAAGACATCTGATTTCTCAGTGAGCTTGCCAGAAGAAGCGTACTCTGGTGCAAGGTATCTAAGGGGAAAACAAGACTATCAGGGCAGTAATTTTCATACAGCAGATTGCACACTATGAGCTAGAACATGTCGATCTCTTACTATATATATCATCATAATTGATCTCATTTTCAAGCATTTGAGATACTCTTTCACTGTCCCAGAAAGCAAAAGGATAGTTTCACTGGAAGATCGAACTTACCCGAATGTGCCCATTACTCTGGTGGAAACATGGGTGTTATTATCAGAGGTTAACTTTGCAAGTCCAAAATCTGCCACCTGTTAAAAAAAGGTTTAGTTAGTAATTACACATCTAACAGTTTGTATTAGTTGGCTGACATTGCACTAGTAATTACACATCTAACAGTTTGTATTGCACATCAGTTTATCACAACTCTCAACCTTGGTTTCTAAATTTACTCATATCAACCAGTGACATTCAGGATTTTACACTACACTAGCAACTAAACTTAGTTGGGACCAGGGGAAGAAAGACTCTCAGAATTCTCAGTAGAAATGAAACACAAAGGAAAATGGGTATCATGCCTTAGCTTCACATCTGTAATCCAGAAGAATATTTGATGCCTTTATGTCACGATGAATGATCTTTGGATGGCCTGCGAAGTACAGAAATAAAATCATGACAGAAGAGCCACATATCTTTTTCAACGTGAAAAAGCAAAAGAAAAGCATAACAAGTAGGTATGTGTGTGTGAGCTCACAGTCTTCATGAAGATACGCCAATCCCTTCGCAGAACCCAAAGCAATACGTAGTCTTGAAGGCCAGTCCATAGTTGGTCCACGCCTTCCTGAAAAAGAGGTGAAAAATAACCTGAAGGCATTAACAAATGCTAAAGAGAATGCAGACCAAATGAAGATAGAAGATTTTTTGCATGACAGGAGCTTCAGAGCAATGTTTTCTGAATCTTCAAGAAAAAGGTAATCCATAAACCTGGAAAGCATTGTCCCTTTCGGGTGGTAGCAAAAACGAAGTTGTATCTTCCCGATTTGACAAAATCGGGGGAAGTTATTAAAGACTAAAGAAAAGGTGACAATAAAGCTGATATGTTCTGGAATGGGTTTGGTTGTGCTTATTATTACCATTAATGAAACTCTCTTGCAGTCATGGTATTTCATTTTCTGAACAATGTAACTGGTCAGATTGTTAATTTACTCGAACAAGGTCTTTTTTCCATAGCCAAAATAATAATGTAAATCATTTATTATCACAGGTTTAACTTTGTAAATCACCAGATATTTACTAACCGACAACTCATAAGGCAACTGATAATGATAAACTGGCAATAGCTAGGATATTTATGGGTACCAAATATGGAACAAAAAAAAATACAAAAGATGGCATAGTTCACTTTCTCGGACAAGATCAAAGAGCATTCTGAGAGAGAAGAAACAATCATGATTGAAACATAGTGAGAAAACATACCATGTAAATGGAATTCTAATGTGTTATTGGGAACAAACTCATAGACAAGCAACCTCTTGTCTTCAGAAATGCAATAACCAACCAACGTCACGAGATGTTTATGATGTACTCGGCTGATAATCTCAACCTCTGCCTGGAACTCACGCTCTCCCTGCCCACTTCCATCTCTCAATTGCTTAACGGCAACTTCTGTGCCATCTGGTAGCACTCCTTTGTGAACAAATCCAAAGCCACCTTGCCCGAGAAGATTAGCATCGGCGAATTCATTGGTCGCCACAGCCAACTCCTCATAAGTAAAAGTGCATTTCGAGAAGCTGAGGGCGTTGCCAAACGGTGATTGCAGGGGTCGATTCTCACCGCCGCCTGAGAAATGTGAACCCGAACCACTGCTGTTTACATTGACCGGAGGCGGCGGCTGTTTAGAGGAAGGATGTGAATTCATCTTCACGACATGATCAGGGGGTGGCGGAGGGGCATTATGCTGCCACCCATATTGATCCCCTGCAGAAGAACAAGAATCATAATTAAAGATGAGAGTGACTCGTGTTGAAAAATAATAATTACAAATGGATTCCCCTGTTACAAAATCTAATAAACAAGAAATGATTGCACGAAGTTTAAGAATGAAGTAGACACATTTACATTGCTGATACTAAGTTACTAACACACTTGGAAAAGGAGAACATACTTCCCCTCACAGATTTGCCTTGTATAAATCAGATTCCATGAAGAAGAATGAAAAAATATGCAGACCTAGTGGTTATTTATCCTTTTCTCGAAATTGCCCGTTTGGATTATATCAAACAAAGATGAAGCTTCCTGTGATGACTACCCCATACTAAAATTAGCCATACTAATATATTAATAAACATATAGGTTAAGACGCACTAATATATTTCTGACGGAAATTTTGATATTTTTATGTCCATAACGCCATAATAGCATGATTAAAAGAGGACCCATCTTGAAGGCACCAAAAAACTGGAACGTAAGTCATACTTGTACGTCACAAGCCAACGCACATTTGCCAAGAACAGCGGGATAATTGCAAGCGACAGCGATGTGCCTTGCTAGTGAGACAAAGAACGCACATGAGATCTGTATGGTACTGTATCTGCTCCGAGACAAAGAGTCATGGAGGGTGCACAGCTGCCATCTCACCTTTGAACGGCGGCGGGGGCGGCGGCGGCGGCGGGTGCCCGTAGTAGTGCAGGTGGTGGGGCGGCGGGGGAGGCGGAGGGTGGTGCGGGTGGTGCCGCCTCTTCTTCTTGAGCATGCAGAAGCAGAGCAGGCTGGCGAGCAGCAGCGCGATCAGCCCGCCCACCGCGATCCCCGCCACCGTGGCCGTGTTGAGCGCCGAGCTCGTCGGCGGCGGCGGCGAGGCCTGGGCGGACGGCGTCGGACGATCGGTCGGCGGAGACGGCGTGGTCGACGGGGGAGACGGCGCGGCGGGCGCCCCGGGCGCCGCGGGAGGCGGGAGGGAGGGCGTCGCGGGAGTGGCGCCCGGCGACGGGGGCGTCGCGGCGGGCGTCGACGGCGGTGGGAGTGTAGAAGAGGGCGGTGGCGCGGAGGCCGGTGGCGCAGGCGGCGAAGGGGGCGTCGAGTTGGTAGCGGGCGGCGCGGAGGCCGGGGGCGGCGCCGTGCGGTTCCCCGGCGGCGAGGCCGGGCCCGGCGCGGCGGGCGGCGACGACGACATCAGAAGCCCGTCGCCTTGGCCGCTGGCTCACCCGCTTTGCTTCCTTGTTACAGTGGTACGTGCTCCTGCAGCACTAGTCCTAGTGCGGCAGCGGCTTGAGCGAGAAACGGAAGGAGCGGGGCGAAAGATAAGCGAAAAGGGAGGAAAGGTGCCGCTTTCCGCTCCGCCCGCGGTGGCGGTGGTGGTGGTGGCGGGGAATTCCGAACGCGGATTGCGACCGGTGGCAGTACGTCGTACGTACGTAGCAGCACTAGTTGGCGGCGAGTGGAGTCTCTAATGGTGGGTGGGTGCGTGGAGGTGGAGGTGGAGCCCGGCGCGACGCGACGACGGCGGGAGGAAGGAGAGGGCCGGGGTGGGAGTGGAATAAAAGCGCGACGACAGCGCGGCCGTGGCCGGTAAACGTGCGACTACCTTCACGTCACGCGGCACGGCCCGCCCGCGCTTTCCGCTTCGCCCGCGAATGAGTTCACGAGAATCGCATTCGCCCCGTCGTGTCGAGCCCGCCGGTCGCTGGCCGGCGGGGCCAGGGCTCGGCTGACCCCGCGCGTCGGTGAGGTGAGGAGTCCGGGTGGACCCCGCCTCGTCGGGCTTCCCTTGCCGCTCAAGATACTGATCGCGATTACGCGGCGGGATCACACGCGACGGTTACGCTGATGGCGAAGGCCGTTTGCTGGGATATGTGGGCCCGCTTTGTCAGTGGCCGGTTGGAGCGGGGGGTTCTCCTTCCGGGCGACAGGTGTGCCTCGTGGCTTGAGGGAGAAGCCTCTGCAGCTGCATGTTAGCAGCATGACACGGTGGGCCGTGCAGCTCCCTGACGATGTCAAATAAGAGAGCTGCAATGTCAAGTAGTGTCCTGATAAATGGCAGCTTTCCCGCGAGAAAAAATGGCAGCTTTCCTAAAGCAGTGCACGAATTGATTCGTATAAATGCTTGCAGTCAGATCAGGTCGATCGGATTGGATATGTATCCACGATAAAGCGTACCGTGCTTACCGCTTCTCTGAATTGCTGATCGATGATTCCACTGCACTCTTCTTAAGTACTCTCTCTGTTCACTTTTATAAGACCTTGAAAACATTTCAAACAATGTATAAAACAACCTAATTTAAGTTGTCTGAAATGACTTACAAAAATGAACGGAGGGAGTAAGAAAATTAGTTGTGTCACCTTCCTTTTAGGTATTCCACGAAAGAAAAAAAAACACGTGACATGCGTGTAGCATGAATGCAGAAAACACGAGGTGGGTGTGAGCGAGGCGGGGTCGCTTTGCCGGTGGCAGACTTCGAGTCAACAGAAATATGGCATGATAAATGGCTGCCAGGGACTGGTTCGATGAAACCAGTGTATCGGCTGTCAAGTGAACCGGTTCACTTGGTCTCTGACCTTATGGATGACGCAGGATAGTGGGATATCGATTTGATCAAGAGGATGTTTATATCATCAGATGCCCAAGCTATCCTGAGTATACCACGACCGAGAAGGGAGACGGATGATTTCTGGGCATGGGCGTGGAAAAGGTCGGGCATGTTTTCAGTTCGATCAGCTTACCACGCGATGATGGAAAGGCATTCAAGTGAGGTGGCTGTGTCGTCGAGCTCGACGGATGGCAGTGAAATATGGAAGGCGCCGTGGAAGTTACGTGTTCAACCAAAAATAAAAGTATTTTGGTGAAGAGTTTTAAAAAACTTTTTACCCTCACACGGCGAGCTGAACAGGAGGCATATAAGAACAAACAGTTATTGCCCGATGTGTGGATGTGAGATGGAGTCTTTATTTCATGCTCTAACTGAATGTGACCATGGCTGCAGATATTGGGAGGCAGCTGAAGAATATTTTGGTTTTATACTCCCCAAGCTACATCCTGTAACTGGGGCGAGAGACCTCCTGGATGTGCAGTTCATGAGTAAAGAGAGAAGTGCTATAGCTATCTCTGTTATGTGGGCTATTTGGATGAATAGAAACAAGTATGCACATGAGGAGATCAAGTACCAACCAATTCGCTCAATGGAGATTATCGATGAGTTCATCAAGTCTCTGGACATACCACTACCTGCTCCACTGACGAAAACGTTCATTGTGGAGAGGTGGCTGCCATCGGAAGAAGGGTGGGCAAAGATAAATACGGACACGGCTGTTTGCAAGAAAGAAAGAATTGGAGGAGTGGCAGCAGTGGCATGGACCAGTCAGGGGCGTTCATATGGGCAAGACAAGCAAAGTATGGGGAAGTGTCTGATCCACTTATCCTGGAGCTAACTGCATGCCGGGATGGAATGTTAATGAGTGTGGCAGAAAATATGCAGAGGATCATTATTGAGACAGATTGCCTCTGCAGTATGTGGAATATGGAGGAGGACAGATCTACGGGATCGATGTTGATTAATGAGATGAAGTCATATCTCATATACTTCCAGGAATTCAAACTGAATTTTGTATGTAGAAGTGCAAACACCCCTGCTCATCTTTGCGCTAGGGGGCACTAGTTTTAGCCGATCATTCTGTTGATCATCATGTAATTCCTGAGAACCTGATTGCGGCTGTGCAATCAGACCTTGTTTCGCCTAATAATTAATAAAAAATGCCTTGAGGGCGGTTCTAAAAAAAACTTCGAGTCAACCAACCGTCAACGGTGGTGGTATGCGTGTTATTTTGGATTCGTCTGAAATAATCTGTTTCCCCAGGGTTGTAAATAAGTACTGTAACGAGGGTGGAGATAATGCTCGGATCGACGGCCTTGTCTCTCACATCGACCATATCTAAAAAGCGTGACATGTCAACTTTTATCAATGTAGTGTGGCAACATCCATAAACCCCATACACACCTCGCATTTACTACGTTTCATTGCAATCGCTAGCCATCCACACCTCCTAATCTCTAGTTATATCGACTACGACCACAATCTGTTCCGTACATTTTTCGTTTGCGGCAAAACGCAAGTATACCTTTAGCAGACGTAGAACCAATTTTTGAATTGCTCATTCCTCCAAAAAAAAATTGGATAACTTTGATCTCAAAAGGAAACCTTTGGGTCTTCGAGGCTATGATTTTTTTCTAAATTTTTGACACAGTCTTTGCTACAGATTGCTAAAGATTATTCTTTCAAGAATTTTCCATTTTAGTTTAGAAAAAAAATAAACATTGGAGCACAGCTTCACTCAACACTAGCCCAATGAATACCTATGTCTAATCTTTTTTTTTGAAAAGGAGGTCATCCCCGGCCTCTGCATCGGAGAGATGCATGCAACCACTTTAGCCTATGTCTAATCTAGATGGAGTGGCGCTTAGCAATCTCTTCCAACTTTGATAGGCGGAGAGGACGCCATCGCGGGATGTAGGTGGAGCTCCTCTCGAGTCTGGAGCTCCCGGGAGTAGCCCCCTTAACATCTAGACAACATGAATCGGTGTGGACTAAAAGATTTCATTAAACAATACATTGGTTGTCTCTTCAACTTGATATCTTCTGGTTCTGATGACATATTGAGAATGGCAGACAATATATTTTAACACATAGACATCATTTTTAGCCTCTGGGAGCATTTGGTGACACCACAACGATATTGCCTTCAATATTTTCTTAGTCTCGATGTATGTGATCAACGATAAAATCAGGACTTAAGAAGATTGGTGGAGTCCGGCGAGGCGGCATTTTGTCCAGTGTGTTGCAGTGGCGGTGACGAAGTCAATTTCTTATAGATGTAGGGGTCGACCTTTTGTCTATGAAATTGATGTATATCTCAATGACGCATATTATAAACAATATTGGAGAGGGAAAGGTGATTAAATCATGTAAATTATGATAAAGTGATACGCAGGCACACTTACCCTATTCATATGAGCATCTTTAAGAGATTGGGCGAGTAAATCTTGCGATTAATTAAATGATCACTGAGGGTGCCTCATAGTCAAAAAACATCATAAGCCTAGAAAAATGCAAGCATTAGAGCAAAATCTAAGACTTGAACTCAAATGGGTTGATTCCACCACAAGGATTCTAACTATCTTAACACTTAGTTAGCCCACATGTGTAACCTTTCGTGATATATAAATATACACGCGCCAGTGGAAGCTATGTCGAAAACCCTAATTGATCCAATCTAACATTTGATCAAACTGTGAGATGCGAGAACAAACGTCGGGTAAAGGGAGAGAAAGAACAAAAAAGAAAAACTTAAACTCGACGGGCCAGCACTCCCTAGCATGTTTTGTCATCCTCTTCTTTTTTCTTAATTCAAAGTGGCCTAAAGTAGGGGCGCATGATTGGTACATGATCGGCCATTCAAAGATGATGCCGATGGAGCTTGACTTTCACATTGCGAGTGATTTAACTGATCTTGATATTTTTCTGCATTGATGCCTTGATCTTTACTCATGATCTCGATCGAGCTGAAGCCGACGGGTGTGCAAGCAAGGCCATGCATCCGCTCCATCGCACCAAGTCAGGATACGTTGCATGACGTGCACTAAACTGCAAACATGCATGTATAGATCGGGTGGCCATTCGACCAACAACAAGTGCGCAGGTCTGGTCCTTTGCTTTCAAAGCACCGTACACACAAGACCATCTACGCTCCATAATGTAGTGGCTATAAACTTTTTTGAAAAGTCAGATTTTACCAAATTTTAACGAAATTTATAGAGAAAAATATTTACATTAACAATACCAAATATATACTCCCTATGTTCCTTTTTACTCCGCGTATTAGATTTATGTCAAGTCAAACATTACAAAATTTAACCAAATATATATTAAAAAATATCAACATATAAAATACTAAATATATATTCCATGAAACTACATTTTGTGATGAATTTAAAAATATTGATTTGGCATTGTTCTTTGACTTTGGACAAAACTTATATGGAGACTAAGAAGGACCGGACGGAGTACAATGTGTAAGTGTGTCTCACGGCGTACCTAATGATATCTACTCCCTCTGTTCCACAATACTTGTCATGGTTTTAGTTTAGTATAAGATGTTTTTATAGGCTGTAAAAACGTCTTATATTTTGATACAAAGGGAGTATTTGGTATTTTTCAATATAGATATTTTCCTCTAAAATTTTGATCAAAGTTTATTAAATTTTACTCTTCTATACATACATGTCTGTTAGTGTCCTACGAGACAGAAGAATAAGGTGAATGTTACAAAAATGAGTAGTAAAATTATATATGATCTGTTTTTTTAGATAAATATATGTTTTGTTGTGATTTACGAATGCCCCAGATTTGCATCCGGCCTCTTGGAAAGAACCGTGCCAAGGCACAAGGCCCATTCTGGAGTTGTTACCCTGGCTTCATATGTTTTAGAGAAAAAGGTCTCAGTTAAGATTGTCAAAACAATTATAGTTAATCATAATTTAAATGGTTAGGTTTTTTACGCTAAAACCAGTATAAATGTGATCAAATCCTAGACTTGTCACTTGTCGGCCCAGCCTCTCGGAATAATCATAGAGATAGAGTGAGTGTGCATGCGTGTTGACTTTGGTGGCGAAAGGATAACGAAACCATAATCAGGAAACAATTCATTAATCTTTTTGCGAAGGATTATTCTCATTTACTTCCCAAGAATAATGGCCTCACCAGGCAATATGACACCGAATCCACAATCGAAACCTCGTTGGTAGCATCATTACCCCCGCTATTGTGCAAGTTGTTCGATTCCCTACAACGATTCGTGATTCTTTTGAAACATGCTTTTTTTTTATTTTCTTTTAGAAGCAGCTAGCATCTGTTAGAACAGGCGAATTCTGATGACTCCTATCCTTTTGCGAAAACTCTTTTTCGACAAAGGACAATAAAAAAGAATTGAAAGAGAAGGCAAATCATGATCTGCCTTATGCATTCACAAAGGACAATATATATTAGCATCATCGATTACATCCGGTATTTGCAACGACATAATATCAACAACTAGCCGCATGAGCCCCGCCCTTAAACGCGGTTAGCCGAAGGGAGAGAAAACAAACATTGCAAAGAGCAACTCGATCTACATTCCACAACCAATTATGTGAAGGTGATATACATAAAGTAAGAGTAATGCTACACGTACAAACGAGTTACAAGCTTTTACAAAAAGGGTTAATTTGATTGGTCAATAGATGGGGAGGCGGCCCACCCCCCTGAAAATCAGGGGGGAGGGGGGGGGCAAGTTTGTGATTGGTTAGTAGATGAAAAAAATTCTAGTCAGCGTGTAATTGCGTGTAACTCTTTGTAGTTTAGCATTATTGCATAAAGTAGAGACGCAGAGGAGGTGCTAGGATTTTGTTCGCCTTCCTTCCTGTCGTCTGATGTATGGTGGCCGTTGCTTTCGCGATGCCCACATGATCCACCGATGCACAATTGCACATGCACGCGAGTGGCCGGTAGTGGCCCATCCCCGTCGCACAACCACGCAACGCAAACCTTTTCGGATTTTTGTGCGTATCTCGTCCCGGCCGGTTCTCATGCCTGCACATGTCCATATCCTCGCCTGCCGCCCGTCCGCGCATATTCCTCATGCCCACGTTGCTTTCCGATCAAGAGGCTCGGAGTAGCCGCCGGTAGGAAGAAGAGTGATCAGATCATGTGCTCATAGGTCATAGCCTGTCGGAAGAAGAAAAACACAGTGAACATGGCGGTATCTTTTTTTCAACCAGCTCGTGCACATCATTCTGCAATAATGTTCTGCTCGGGGCTTAGTGCGCCGATGTTACGAAAGTTCTCCGTGAATGAAACATCCACGGCTCCGACGGACGTGGACTGGGCGGTGGAGTTGAGTCCCGATGCTGGTGTGGTGCGCTCTGTTGTTTGGTCATCCTTCCAACCCTAAAGCCAAAAGAGAGAAGAAAAGAAATCCATTGACCTAAGGCTCGACGGCCACTGTTGAGGATAAAGGGCAGCGGGGCTGGCTGTCCTGCCCTTGTCTTCCACCAGTGGCGTGTCGATTTAGTGGCAATGTCGACTCCCGAAGGGAGTTACCACAACGGGGAAAAGCAAAGCAAAAGTGCAGAACTAGCCGAAATATTCGCAGGCCTTCGGTTTTGAGTTTTGTTTCTATATGTAGTGTGTGCTTTTAGATGGGTCATTTGAAACATACGGATTGGACTTGCTGTTAAACTCCACTAATCATCACATAGTTCCTAGTAATTTGGTGATGACGGCCTGTTATTTTGCACAGGGGCGGAAAGGGGGAGGCGATGATGGCGGAAGTATGCCAAACTGCATGGATAAAATATCAGTTCAGATCAACTGCATTTCTCCTGGTGTTACTGCAATACTATCTTGTTACTAGCAGGCACAAGGCGCGGCCATGCCGCGCCCATCGTTGAACCAATGCGTTTGTGTGCGTTGTTTTTTGATATTGAGGTCGAGCCACTAGTAGAAAACCGGGCAATAGCACCGGTTCGTAAGGGTCTTTAGTGCCGGTTATGGAACCGGCACTATTATTTCGGCACTAAAGGCCCCCCCTTTAGTACCGGTTCAGCACGAACCGGCGCTAAAGTGCCACCACGTGGCACGAGCCAGCTCCGGGGGCGGGAGCCCTTTAGTACCGGTTGGTAAAACCAACCGGTACTAAATGGTTTGGGGGGTTTTTGGTTTTATGATTTTTTTTCATTTAATTTTGTGTTTTCCATTTTAATTCTTTTTCGTTTGCTGATATTTTACGGTACTACACATTATACATGTTATGCATATATATATATATATATATATATATATATATATATAAAATTTCTAGTAGAACCAATCATATATATATATCATTAATCATGTCTCACAAACCATCATATTAATTCACACATACACACATGTATAGCTATATACACAATTTCTCTTACATATGCATATGTTGCCTTCGGAGCCAGTGGCATTAGCCTGATTGGTGCCTTCGGAGCACGAGACAATTGGAAGTGGTTAATGACTTGGTCGATGGGGGCGGTAGCGGGTAATAGTATTCTACCTTCGGATTTATGACCTGATCGAGCAAAAATCCCGCTATTTCCTCTTGAAGTGCTTGTACGCGCTCCGTTGGTAGGAGCTTGTCCCGCACCTCATTGAACTGTTAAGAAGGAGATCAATATGCATGTGTATTAGTTGTGTGACTAGATATCGATAATGGTGTAAAAATTGTGAATAGTGTTCCGACAAGCGTACCCATTCCTGTCTTTGAGATCTGCTCCTTTCGGACGCCATCATGCGAATGTTCTCGCAAACACAGTATGCACACAGATCAGTCCCCTGCGCCTGCTTCAGGGCCTTTATTACGAGAATGGAATTTAATTTGATCAGATAATAATTAATCAAGCATGATAATTAAAGAGATGGCAGCTAGCTAGCTAGCTATAGTACTACTTAATTACTTACCTTGGATCGAAACCATTTCAGCTGTGGTTTCCATTCACCTTCCGTGACGCTGATAAACCTTGCCCAAGCCCTGCCCGCCGACAAAGAAAATGAATAAAGGGGTTATTAAATAGTTCATATCATGAAATGACGAACTAAATAGGCCGAGATATGTAGTTATAAATAATGATTGAAATTACCTGTTGACTATCCCATACAAGATGTTGTAGTTAGCTTTTGCTGTGAGTAGCGAGTCCAGTATTTCAACTATTCCGGCGTCAACTTTAATGATACACAAGATTCAGTGAAATCTGCATGCACACACGTTTGCATGTCTTAATTAAGCGGGCATATGTAAGCAAAAACATGTAGCTAGCTAGTAGGCAAAAACAGAGAATTTGTAGTACAAGAAAGTGTGACTCACTCGAAGTTGTAAGGAAGTAGTATGTCTTCATTGTATTTGAGGCGCTTGAAGAACTCTAGCATGCTGTCCTCTACCTCTTTTTCATAATATGGATCTAATTTCCATGTGTATTCATTAACGGTGTTTGGGTCAATGAACCCAATGCCACAGCGTCCACCTTTTCTCATTTCATACATCTTCATCCTGCATAATACCACAGAAAAGAATATAGTGAGGATAATTACACGTAATGATTGATCAAAAGGATCACTACAGCTAGCTTGAGACTTAAATTACAGAAAGAAATCACTTACAGACAATAGCAACTCACGATAGATTTGTCGAGTGCGTCTTGATTGTATAACTGAAACAGTTCAGAATACTCAACGGCCACAGCTTTCTCATGGTAGCAATCATCCTTCTTGACATATACCATGAGGGACTCTCGATCGGATCTCTTGCTAATGTCCATGTACCATTGATGCAATTCATACGTTCTCGTTGGGAGCTTCTTGACATCTTCTGGCTCGACCAAAGGTTGGCCCCGGACAAATTTCCGTTTTATTTCCTCCTCTGTAATCGGAGGCATGTCCTCGATCTCGAGGAGTTGTCCAACAGTGATCTTGAGTTCTTCAGCCTGCATTATATGCTCCTGGGTTATTACCACATCGCCCACCTCGGGAATGTAAACTGTTTGGCCACAATAATATTGGGCGCGCGTACTGTCACGTGTTGTTGGCGGCACAACAAGCGGGGGGATCGATTGCGCCGCCTGTTTTCCCAGCTGGGCAACGGTTTTCCCGCATTTTTTGACAGCTGCTTGTTGTTTGCTCGAGCTCGAGCTCGCCTCCTTCTGTAGACGTTGTCGATGTAACTTCCTGATGTGGCGCTCATAGTCTGAGTCAATAGGCTTAGGAGCTGGTGGTTGAGCCATACGAATGAAGTGGTCAACTACTTCCACAGGCACTTTCTCCCTTGGCGGCGGTGGCGGTTTCGGTCCAAAATGGGCGTCGACTTCTGCGCGCACTATGGCATTGGTTTGCTCCTCGGTCCTATCGTAAGCCCTCACAGGAAGAGGAGTACTGAGGTTTGGACCATATTTATCTCGCTTGGCTCCGCCTGTACTTCCTGTACTATGACCTCGACTCGTACCGCTACGCACCATAGCTGCGGGGTGTCTCTTCTGTGATTGCTGAGGCGACGGAGACGGCTGACGAGGCTGAGTTGGACGAGAAGGAGTGGCCTGAAGCTGTGCCGGACTTGGAGGAGGAGTGGACGTCTGACGCTGTGTCGGACTTGGAGGAGGAGTGGCCTGACACTTTGCCGAACTTGGAGGAGGAGGAGTGGCCTCACGCGTTGGTGGACTTGGAGGAGCGGGAGTCTGCTGACTCGGTGGCGGACTTCGACGAGGAGTCGGGTGACGCGGTGTCGGTGGCCTTCGAAAAATGATGCAATCCTTTCTCCATAGGATGATACGATGTTTGGCATCTCCGAGTGTGTGCTCCTCGTCACCTCCAGAAATGTCAAGCTCTAGCCCCGAATATTGGTCCGCCACCTCATCAACCAAGACACGAGTATAGCCCGCTGGAATCGGGTTGCAATGGAAGGTTGCCTCGGGGGAATTTGAAAAAGCAACGGCGTCCGCCACCTTCATGGATATGTTCCTCATTTTGAAGTGTAGCTCGCAGTTAGTGTTCTCCGTGATGTCATCCACGGGGTATCTATCCAGCACTACTGCGTCGCCCGGGGCGGAACCCACGCTGCTTCTCGGCATGGATGGGGCGGTGGTATCCAAGGCTGGATCATCCGCTAGCTGCTGCAGCTGCTGAGACCCCCTTGTTGGGGAACGTAGTAATTTCGAAAATTTTCCTACGCACACGCAAGATCATGGTGATGCATAGCAACGAGGGGGAGAGTCTGATCTACGTACCCTTGTAGATCGCAACGGAAGCGTTGACACAACGTAGAGGAAGTAGTCGTATGTCTTCTTCCCGATCCGACCGATCCAAGCACCGTTACTCCGGCACCTCCGAGTTCTTAGCACACGTTCAGCTCGATGACGATCCTCGGGCTCCGATCCAGCAAAGCGTCGAGGAAGAGTTCCGTCAGCACGACGGCGTGATGACGATCTTGATGTACTACCGACGTAGGGCTTCGCCTAAGCACTACAATGGTATGATCGAGGTGGAATTTGGTGGCAGGGGGCACCGCACACGGCTAAGGAACGATCTCAATGATCAACTTGTGTGTCTAGAGGTGCCCCCTGCCCCCGTATATAAAGGTTGCCAGGGGGAGGGCTGGCCGGCCAAGGAGGGAGGCGCAGGAGAGTCCTACTCCCTCTGGGAGTAGGATTCCCCCTCCAATCCTAGTCCAACTAGGATTCCTCGGAGGGGAAAAGAGGAGGAGGTGGCCGGTCACCTCTCCTAGTCCTAATAGGACTAGGGGAAGGGGGGGGGGGCGCAGCCCATCTAGGGCAGCCCCTTCTCTTTTCCACTAAGGCCCATTATGGCCCATATAGCTTCCGGGGGGTTCCGGTAACCCTCCCGGTATTCCGGTAAAATCCCGATTTCACCCGGAACACTTCCGATGTCCAAACATAGGCTTCCAATATATCAATCTTTACGTCTCGACCTTTTCGAGACTCCTCGTCATGTCCGTGATCACATCCGGGACTCCGAACAACCTTCGGTACATCAAAATGCATAAACTCATAATAACTGTCATCGTAACGTTAAGCGTGCGGACCCTACGGTTCGAGAACAATGTAGACATGACCGAGACACGTCTCCGGTCAATAACCAATAGCGGGGCCTGGATGCCCATATTGGCTCCTACATATTCTACGAAGATCTTTATCGGTCAGACCGCATAACAACATACGTTGTTCCCTTTGTCATCGGTATGTTACTTGCCCGAGATTCGATCGTCGGTATCCAATACCTAGTTCAATCTCGTTACTGGCAAGTCTCTTTACTCGTTCTGTAATACATCATCCCGCAACTAACTCATTAGTTGCAATGCTTGCAAGGCTTGTATAATGTGTATTACCGAGAGGGCCCAGAGATACCTCTCCGACAATCGGAGTGACAAATCTTAATCTCGAAATACGCCAACCCAACATCTACCTTTGGAGACACCTGTAGTACTCCTTTATAACCACCCAGTTACGTTGTGACGTTTGGTAGTACCCAAAGTGTTCCTCCGGTAAACGGGAGTTGCATAATCTCATAGTCATAGGAACATGTATAGGTCATGAAGAAAGCAATAGCAACATACTAAACGATCGGGTGCTAAGCTAATGGAATGGGTCATGTCAATCAGATCATTCATCTAATGATGTGATCCCGTTAATCAAATAACAACTCTTTGTCCATGGTTAGGAAACATAACCATCTTTGATTAACGAGCTAGTCAAGTAGAGGCATACTAGTGACACTCTGTTTGTCTATGTATTCACACATGTATTATGTTTCCGGTTAATACAATTCTAGCATGAATAATAAACATTTATCATGATATAAGGAAATAAATAATAACTTTATTATTGCCTCTAGGGCATATTTCCATCAGTCTCCCACTTGCACTAGAGTCAATAATCTAGATCACATCACCATGTGATTAACATCGATAGTTCACATCATCATGTGATTAACACCCATAGTTCACATTGCCATGTGACCAACACCCAAAGGGTTTACTAGATTCAGTAATCTAGTTCACATCGCTATGTGATTAACACCCAAAGAGTACTAAGGTGTGATCATGTTTTGCTTGTGAGAGAAGTTTAGTCAACGGGTCTGCCACATTCAGATCCACATGTATTTTGCAAATTTCTATGTCAACAATGCTCTGCATGGAGCTACTCTAGCTAATTGCTCCCACTTTCAATATGTATCTAGACCGAGACTTAGAGTCATCTAGATTAGTGTCAAAAGTTGCATCGGCGTAACCCTTTACGACGAACCTTTTTATCACGTCCATAATCGAGAAACATATCCTTATTTCACTAAGGATAATTCTGACCGCTGTCCAGTGATCTACTCCTAGATCACTATTGTACTCCCTTGCCAAATCAGTGCAGGGTATACAATAGATCTGGTATACGGCATGACATACTTTATAGAACCTATGGCCAAGGCATAGGGAATGACTTTCATTCTCTTTCTATCTTCTGCCGTGGCCGGGCTTTGAGTCTTACTCAACTTCACACCTTATAATACAGGCAAGAACTCTTTCTTTGACTGCTCCATTTTGAACTACTTCAAAATCTTGTCAAGGTATGTACTCATTGAAAAAACTTATCAAGCGTCTTGATCTATCTCTATAGATCTTGAAACTCAATATGTAAGCAGCTTCACCGAAGTCTTTCTTTGAAAAACTCCTTTCAAACACTCCTTTATGCTTTACAGAATAATTCTACATTATTTCCGATCAACAATATGTCATTCACATATACTTATCAGAAATACTGTAGTGCTCCCACTCACTTTCTTGTAAATACAGGCTTCACCACAAGTCTGTATAAAACTATATGCTTTGATCAACTCATCAAAGTGTATATTCCAACTCTGAGATGCTTGCACCAGTCCACAGATGGATCGCTGGAGCTTGCACATTTTTGTTAGCACCTTTCGGATTGACAAAACCTTCTGTTGCATCATATACAACTCTTCTTTAATAAATCCATTAAGGAATGCAGTTTTGTTTATCCATTTGCTAGATTTCATAAAATGCGGCAATTACTAACATGATTCGGACAGACTCAAGCATAGATACGAGTGAGAAGCTCTCATCGTAGTCAACACCTTGAACTTGTCGAAAACCTTTTGCGACAATTCTAGCTTTGTAGATAGTAACACTACTATCAGCGTCTGTCTTCCTCTTGAAGATCCATTTATTCTCAATTGCTTGCCGATCATCGGGCAAGTCAACCAAAGTCCAAACTTTGTTCTCATACATGGATCATATCTCAGATTTCATGGCCTCAAACCATTTCGCGGAATCTGGGCTCATCATCGCTTCCTCATAGTTCGCAAGTTCGTCATGGTCTAGTAACATGACTTCCAGAACAGGATTACCGTACCACTCTGATGCGGATCTCACTCTGGTTTACCTACGAGATTCGGTAGTAACTTGATCCGAAGTTTCATGATCATCATCATTAGCTTCCTCACTAATTGGTGTAGGTGTCACAGAAACCGGTTTCTGTGATGTACTACTTTCCAACAAGGGAGGAGGTACAGTTACCTCATCAAGTTCTACTTTCCTCCCACTCACTTCTTTCGAGAGAAACTCCTTCTCCAGAAAGTTCCCGAATTTAGCAACAAAATTCTTGCCTTCGGATCTGTGATAGAAGGTGTACCCAACTGTTTCCTTTGGGTATCCTATGAAGATATATTTCTCCGATTTGAGTTTAAGCTTATCGAGATGAAACTTTTTCACATAAGCATCGCAACTCCAAACTTTAAGAAACGACAGCTTAGGTTTCTTGCCAAACCATAGTTCACACGGTGTCGTCTCAATGGATTTAGATGGTGCCCTATTTAACGTGAATGCAGCTGTCTCTAATGCATAACCCCAAAACGATAGTGGTAGATTGGTAAGAGACATCATAGATCGAACCATATCTAGTAAAGTACGATTACGACGTTCGGACACACCATTACGCTGTGGTGTTTCGGGTGGCGTGAGTTGTGAAACTATTCCACAATTTTTCGAATGTACACCAAACTCGTAACTCAAATATTCTCCTCCACGATCAGATCATAGAAACTTTATTTTCTTGTTACGATGATTTTCAACTTCACTCTGAAATTCTTTGAACTTTTCAAATGTTTAAGACTTGTGTTTCATTAAGTAGATATCCCCATATCTGCTCAAATCATCTGTGAAGGTCAGAAAATAATGATACCTGCTGCAAGCCTTAATATTCATCGGACCACATACATCAGTATGTATGATTTCCAACAAATCTGTTGCTTGCTTCATTGTTCCGGAGAACGGTGTTTTAGTCATCTTGCCCAAAAGGCATGGTTCGCAAGCATCAAGTGATTCATAATCATGTGATTCCAAAAGCCCATCAGCATGGAGTTTCTTCATGCGTTTTATACCAATATGACCTAAACGGCAGTGCCACAAATAAGTTGCACTATCATTATTAACTTTGCATCTTTTGGTTTCAATATTACGAATATGTGTATCACTACGATCGAGATCCAATGAATTTGTTTCATTGGGTGTATGACCATCGAAGGTTTTATTCATGTAAACAGAACAACAATTATTCTCTGACTTTAATGAATAACCGTATTGCAATAAACATGATCAAATCATATTCATGCTCAACGCAAAAACCAAATAACACTTATTTAAGTTCAACACTAATCCCGAAAGTATAGGGGAGTGTGCGATGATGATCATATCAATCTTGGAACTACTTCCAACACACATCGTCACTTCACCCTTAACTAGTCTCTGTTTATTCTGCAACTCCTGTTTCGAGTTACTACTCTTAGCAACTGAACCAATATCAAATACTGAGGGGTTGCTATAAACACTAGTAAAGCACACATCAATAATATGTATATCAAATATACTTTTGTTCACTTTGCCATCCTTCTTATCCGCCAAATACTTGGGGCAGTTCCGCTTCCAGTGACCAGTCCCTTTGCAGTAGAAGCACTTAGTCTCAGGCTTAGGACCAGACTTGGGCTTCTTCACTTGAGCAGCAACTTGCTTGCCGTTCTTCTTGAAGTTCCCGTTCTTCCCTTTTGCCCTTTTCTTCAAACTAGTGGTCTTGTCAACCATCAACACTTGATGTTTTTCTTGATTTCTACCTTCATCGATTTCAGCATCACGAAGAGCTTGGGAATCGTTTCTGTTATCCCTTGCATATCATAGTTCATCACGAAGTTCTACTAACTTGGTGATGTTGACTAGAGAATTCTGTCAATCACTATCTTATCTGGAAGATTAACTCCCACTTGATTCAAGCGATTGTAGTACCTAGACAATCTGAGCACATGCTCACTAGTTGAGCGATTCTCCTCCATCTTTTAGCTATAGAACTTGTTGGAGACTTCATATCTCTCAACTCGGGTATTTGCTTGAAATATTAACTTCAACTCCTGGAACATCTCATATGGTCCATGACGTTCAAAACGTCTTTGAAGTCCCGATTCTAAGCCATTAAGTATGGTGCACTAAACTATCAAATAGTCATCATATTGAGCTAGCCAAACGTTCATAACGTCTGCATCTGCTCCTGCAATAGGTCTGTCACCTAGCGGTGCATCAAGGACATAATTTTTCTGTGCAGCAATGAGGATAAACCTCAGATCACGGATCCAATCCGCATCATTGCTACTAACATCTTTCAACACAATTTTCTCTAGGAACATATCAAAATAAACATATGAAAGCAACAACGCGAGCTATTGATCTTCAACATAGATATGCTAATACTACCAGGACTAAGTTCATGATAAATTAAAGTTCAATTAATCATATTACTTAAGAACTCCCACTTAGATAGACATCCCTCTAATCCTCTAAGTGATCACGTGATCCAAATCAACTAAACCATAACCGATCATCACGTGAGATGGAGTAGTTTTCAATGGTGAACATCGTTATGTTGATCATATCTACTATATGATTCATGCTCGACCTTTCGGTCTCCGTGTTCCGAGGCCATATCTGCATATGCTAGGCTCATCAAGTTTAACCTGAGTATTCTGCGTGTGCAAAACTGGCTTGCACCCGTTGTAGATGGACGTAGAGCTTATCACACCCGATCATCACGTGGTGTCTGGGCACGACGAACTTTGGCAACGGTGCATACTTCGGGAGAACACTTCTTGATAATTTAGTGAGAGATCATCTTATAATGCTACCGTCAATCAAAGCAAGATAAGATGCATAAAAAGATAAACATCACATGCAATCAAAATATGTGACATGATATGGCCATCATCATCTTGTGCCTTTGATCTCCATCTTCAAAGCATCGTCATGATTTCCATCGTCACCGGCATGACATCATGATCTCCATCATCTTGATCTATATCAATATGTCGTAACATGGTCGTCTCGCCAACTATTGCTCTTGCAACTATTGCTATCGCATAGCGATAAAGTAAAGCAATTATTGGGCGCTTGCATCTTATGCAATAGACAGACAACCATAAGGCTTTTGCCAGTTGCCGATAACTTCAACAAAACATGATCATCTTATACAACAACTTATAACTCATCACGTTTTGACCATATCACATCACAACATGCCCTGCAAAAACAAGTTAGACGTCCTCTACTTTGTTGTTGCAAATTTTACGTGGCTGCTACGGGCTTAGCAAGAACCAATCTTACCTACGCATCAAAACCACAACGATAGTTTGTCAAATAGACTCCGTTTTAACCTTCGCAAGGACCGGGCGTAGCCACACTCGGTTCAACTAAAGTTGGAGAAACAGTCACCCGCAAGTCACCTATGTGCAAAGCACGTCGGGGAAACCGGTCTCGCGTAAGCGTACGCGTAATGTCGGTCCGGGCCGCTTCATCCAACAATACCGCCGAACCAAAGTATGACATGCTGGTAGGCAGTATGACTTATATCGCCCACAACTCACTTGTGTTCTACTCGTGCATATAACATCAAACCATAAAACCTAGGCTCGGATGCCACTGTTGGGGAGCGTAGTAATTTCAAAAATTTTCCTACGCACACGCAAGATCATGGTGATGCATAGCAATGAGGGGGAGAGTCTGATCTACGTACCCTTGTAGATCGCAACGGAAGCGTTGACACAACGTAGAGGAAGTAGTCGTACGTCTTCTTCCCGATCCGACCGATCCAAGCACCGTTACTCCGGCACCTCCGAGTTCTTAGCACACGTTCAGCTCGATGACGATCCTCGGGCTCTGATCCAGCAAAGCATCGAGGAAGAGTTCCGTCAACACGACGGCGTGATGACGATCTTGATGTACTACCGACGTAGGGCTTCGCCTAAGCACTACAATGGTATGATCGAGGTGGAATTTGGTGGCAGGGGGCACCGCACACGGCTAAGGAACGATCTCAATGATCAACTTGTGTGTCTAGAGGTGCCCCCTGCCCCCGTATATAAAGGTTGCCAGGGGGAGGGCTGGCCGGCCAAGGAGGGAGGCGCAGGAGAGTCCTACTCCCTCTGGGAGTAGGATTCCCCCTCCAATCCTAGTCCAACTAGGATTCCTCGGAGGGGAAAAGAGGAGGAGGTGGCCGGCCACCTCTCCTAGTCCTAATAGGACTAGGGGAAGGGGGGCGCGCAGCCCATCTAGGGCAGCCCCTTCTCTTTTCCACTAAGGCCCATTATGGCCCATATAGCTCCCGGGGGGTTCCGGTAACCCTCCCGGTATTCCGGTAAAATCCCGATTTCACCCGGAACACTTCCGATGTCCAAACATAGGCTTCCAATATATCAATCTTTACGTCTCGACCTTTTCGAGACTCCTCGTCATGTCCGTGATCACATCCGGGACTCCAAACAACCTTCGGTACATCAAAATGCATAAACTCATAATAACTGTCATTGTAACGTTAAGCGTGCGGACCCTACGGTTCGAGAACAATGTAGACATGACCGAGACACGTCTCCGGTCAATAACCAATAGCGGGACCTGGATGCCCATATTGGCTCCTACATATTCTACAAAGATCTTTATCGGTCAGACCGCATAACAACATACGTTGTTCCCTTTGTCATCGGTATGTTACTTGCCCGAGATTCGATCGTCGGTATCCAATACCTAGTTCAATCTCGTTACTGGCAAGTCTCTTTACTCGTTCCGTAATACATCATCCCGCAACTAACTCATTAGTTGCAATGCTTGCAAGGCTTGTATAATGTGTATTACCGAGAGGGCCCAGAGATACCTCTCCGACAATCGGAGTGACAAATCCTAATCTCGAAATACGCCAACCCAACATCTACCTTTGGAGACACCTGTAGTACTCCTTTATAATCACCCAGTTACGTTGTGACGTTTGGTAGTACCCAAAGTGTTCCTCCGGTAAACGGGAGTTGCATAATCTCATAGTCATAGGAACATGTATAAGTCATGAAGAAAGCAATAGCAACATACTAAACGATCGGGTGCTAAGCTAATGGAATGGGTCATGTCAATCAGATCATTCATCTAATGATGTGATCCCGTTAATCAAATAACAACTCTTTGTCCATGGTTAGGAAACATAACCATCTTTGATTAACGAGCTAGTCAAGTAGAGGCATACTAGTGACACTCTGTTTGTCTATGTATTCACACATGTATTATGTTTCCGGTTAATACAATTCTAGCATGAATAATAAACATTTATCATGATATAAGGAAATAAATAATAACTTTATTATTGCCTCTAGGGCATATTTCCTTCACCCCTTTGCTGGCTAAGTGAGTCGATCTGCTCCTGCTGCCTCTGGAATTTAGCTGCCAATTCCGCTTGACTTGCTTCTAGGCCTTGAAGGCGTTCATAGTCCCGCTTCCTCTGCTCCTCCTCCATCTTCCTCTTCTTGTGCTCTGCAATCTTCTTTCTCGCACGGGTTCTGTAGTCCGCGTTCCAGTCCAAAAACCCCTCATACCACGGAATAGCGCCCTTGCCTCGTGTTCTTCCCGGGTGTTCAGGATTTCCCAGGGCACGCGTAAGCTCGTCGTTCTCTCTGTTGGGCTGGAACACCCCCGACCGAGCCTCTTCTATTGCAACAAGTAGCGCATCCTCGGATCCCTTCAGACATGCCTTCCTCGAAACATTGCCTGTCTTCGGGTCCAACTCCCCCCCCCCATGCGCATAGAACCAAGTCCTGCACCTGGGGGGCCAGTTCTTAGTAACCGGAGTGACACTTGCATCCTCCATCTCTTTCTCAGACTTATCCCACTTAGGCATTGCCACCGCGTAGCCACCTGGCCCCAGCTTATGGAAATTATCCTTTTTTCCGGCATTGGCCTTGTTTATTCTCGACCGTTCCTTAGCTAATTCTGAATCCTTGAATTTCACGAAATCGTCCTAATGAGCACTTTGATTCTCTAGTATCCCCTCGAATACTGGAGTCTTCCTTCCTCCCTTGACGTACTTCTCCCACATCATTCTCTTGTGGTTCTTGAATGCAACCGCCATCTTCCTAAAAGCAGCGTCCTTGACTTTCCGCACATCTGCTTCTGTGATATTATCTGGTAGGGTGAAATGTTCCATGAGAGTATCCCAAAGCAGTTTTTTTGATTCTCGTCGACAAAAGTAACATCTGGACGTGGCTTCGCTGGCTTTCTCCATTCTTGAAGGGATATCGAGAGTAGGTCCTTCACAAGAACTCCGCACTGACGAACGAACTTGTCCGCAATCTTCTTAGGCGCTAATGGTTCGCCATTAGGTTTGAATGCCTCGATATTGTACTTTACGCCCTCCTTCAACTTTTTGTTCGGGCCTCGTTTCGTCCTTTTGCTTGATCCGGATGGCTGAAAGAAGAAAGATCGATTCGTTAATATATCTTCAACTCATTTAAAACATGCGATGATCACCAGATTCCTGTTTATATAAATATATATACCTCGTCGTAGTTCATGACTTCATCTTCTCGGTCGTCGCGATCGAATATCATATCACCCTCTCCGGTGTTGTTTAGAAATTCGGAGCCGTCAAAATCTTCTTCATTCTGATCATCATCTGGCCCGCGTATGATATCGAACATGGTCCGTTCTCTCTCTCTGTCGGTATTGTCCGCCATAGCTTTTATTTAACTATGCCAAAAGAAATATAAAACAATTTAGTATAATCTCGATTAATAGATATAATCTCGAATACATCGTCTCGAATAATAGATATAATCTCGAATACATAATCTCGAATAATAGATTTAATCTCGAATACGTCGTCTCGAATAATAGATATAATCTCAATACATTGTCTCAAATAATAGATATATATATAGTCTCGAATACATCATCTCGAATAATATATCACTAGCTAGCTAGCTAATAAAGATCGAATACTACAGAGTAATCTAGGCCACTCGCGGTTCCTGAGGTGCGGGCGGTGGACACCCAAAGAGAAGGAACCATCACTGGATCATAGCTCGGGTGATCTCCCCAAAGAACCTGCCAGGTATTGGAGAACCTGACGTCCATAGCAGCCATGTAGCGACGGACGTGCTCGTCCTCCTCCCTAACACGGCGACGTACCACCTCCGGCGGGGCCGGCTCCCTCCGCACCGAAAGTGGCCCACGCGAATGCCACCAAAGGAGATGAGGGTCGACGACGGGACCTGGGGCCGGGTTCCTCACCAAGCGTCGCGCCCCTGAAGGTAGCACCTCCCAGTGCCAGCCCGGCGGAGCCCAGTCCTCGACATGGGTCCTCTGAAGTAGGATGTCGTCGCGAACGGGTCGATGGCGAGGATGCGGGCCGGGCATCGTCGACAACAAATACTATATGCAAATTAAATGTAACACTAATTATGCTATCATTGCATATGTCAAAATTCTATATGCTATTTCATACTAATTAAGCATCTAACACTAAAAACAGAAAAAACAACTTCTATACATCCATTAAAAACAGAAAACAACATTATATAAAAAATTCCATACTAATTAAACACTAATTATATTCGGGCTCACTAAAAACACTAAGCATCTAACACTAAGCATTGCATATGTCAAAATTCTATATATATATATGCTATTCCATACTAATTAAACACTAAGCATCGATCTAACACTAAAAACAGAAAAACAACTTCTATGTGCGTGTGTGTGTGTTCATCATGCATGCTTGTGTGTGTATATGGGCTCGGGGGGCGGCGCCCATGGTGGCCACCGAGGGCGAGGGAGAGGGGTTAGAGGGGGAGAGCTCACAGCGGGGCGACGGCCCGGGGCGGCGACGGGCCGGGGCGTGATGGGGGCGCGGCGATGCGGGGACGGCGCGAGGACGGGCCCGGGGCGGCGACGAAGACGAGGGCGGCGACGGCGACGGGGGCGGCGATGGGGATGAGGGCGGCGACGAGGATGGGGGTGGCGACGGCAACGGCGCGCGACGGGGGCGTCGTAGGACGGGGGCGGCGACGGCGTCGAACGATCGGGAAGAAACAGAGGGAGAATGAAATTTTGCGAAGTGTTGTATATATAGAAGCCACCTTTAGTACCGGTTGGAGCCACCAACCGGTACTAAAGGCCTGTTTTGGCCAGGCCAAGCAGCGGGAAGGGCAGGCCTTTAGTACCGGGTGGTGGTTCCAACCGATACTAAAGACCCCCCCTTTAGTACCGGTTGGTGCCATGAACCGGTACTAAAGGGGGTGCGCTGGCGCAGGTGCGGTGCGCAAGTTTAATCCCACATCGCTAGCCGAGGGGCGACCGCACTGGTTTATAAACCCCCGTGCGGTAGCTCTCTCGAGCTCCTCTCCAAAGCAGGCCTACTGGGCCTACATGTTCTATGCTGCCCTGTGGGGCCTATTGGGCTTGCGGGCCTGCATCCTGGCCCAATAACAGGTTGGGTTTCTAGTCGTATGCACGCCGCTGTGGCCCAGTAGGTGGGCTTTTTTTTCATTTAGTTTTTTCTTTTCTGCTTTATTTATTTTGTTTTATTTATTTTTAGTTGTTTTTTTGCTGTATTTAGAGTTTCTTTGTGAATATTTTTGATAGTTTTTAGAAACTTTCAGTTAGTGCCGGTAGTTTTTAAATTTGAATAGTTTATATTTTGAATTATTTGAAATTTGTGTGAATCACTAGTTTGTGAATAACTTAACTTTAAAAATACATTTTCCAGTGATTCTTTTTTGTTATGTTTAATATTAGTGTGTTTTATCATTATATTCAATTTGGTAATGCTTAAGTTATTTAAAAAATGAAATGACTTTGTAACGGATGAGTTTTCGTCCGAAACCCTGATACTTCGAAACAGATTGACCATTTTGTACACGAAGTGCATTAAGTTTTTGCGGTAACCCTCTCTCCTTTTTTGCACATGCTATGTGGGTGAAATTATGATGCCATGCCAACTTTCATCCTTTTCTGAGTTCATTTGAAATGCTTTTCAACTTCAGGGTCATTTAGCTGAAAAAACAGTAAATGCATGAAAGAATTTGCTTGCATCCCAGATCACATCCCAGATCTTTGGGTGTGAAACTTTTTCTTCGCGTCTGTCCCTTTGCGTCGTAGCCATGGAAAATCTTCATCATTTAACGGGATGCTCGGGTCAATATTCACTGTGAATGGAGCAATTTCATCAAACTTTTCATAATCTTCTGACTTGTCTGTCTTGTCATCCACTCCCACGATGTTTCTCTTCCCAGAAAGGACTATGTGCCGCTTTGGCTCATCGTACGATGCATTCGCTTCCTTATATTTTCTTTTTCTTGGCTTGGTAGACATGTCCTTCACATAGAAAACCTGTGCCACATCATTGGCTAGGACGAATGGTTCGTCTGCATACGCAAGATTGTTGAGGTCCACTGTTGTCATTCCGTACTACGGGTCTTCCGTTACCCCGCCTCGTGTCATATTGACCCATTTGCACCGAAACAAAGGGACCTTCAAACCACGTCGATAGTCAAGTTCCCATATGTCCTGTATATAACCATAATATGTTTCCTTTCCCGTCTTGGTTTCTGCATCAAAGCGGACACCACTGTTTTGGTTGGTGCTCTTCTTATCTTGGGCGATCGTGTAAAATGTATTACCATTTATCTCGTACCCTTTGAAAGTCATTATATTCGAAGATGGTAACTGGGACAGCAAGTACAGGTCATCTTCAATAGAGGTGTCATGCATGGTACGTGCTTGCAACCAGCTGGCGAAACTCCTGGTTTGTTCACGTGTAATCCAGTCATCAGACCGCTCCGGGTGTTTGGAGCGTAGCAAATTCTTGTGTTCATCCATATACGGAGCCACCAAGGCGGAATTCTGTAGAACTGTGTAGTGTGCTTCAGTGAGAGAATGTCCGTCCATACATATTATTTGTTCCCCTCCCAGCGTGCCTTTTCCATCCAGTCTGCCCTTATGCCGTGATTCAGGAACACCAATCGGCTTAAGGTCAGGAATAAAGTCAATACAAAACTCAATGACCTCCTCATTTTGACGGCCCTTGGAGATGCTTCCTTCTGGCCTAGCACGGTTATGAACATATTTCTTTAAGACTCCCATGAACCTCTCAAAGGGGAACATATTGTGTAGAAATACAGGACCCAAAACGTTAATCTCTTCGCATAGGTGAACTAGGACGTGCGTCATGATGTTGAAGAAGGATGGTGGGAACACCAACTCGAAACTGACAAGACATTGCACCAAATCATTCTGTAACCTTGGTATGATTTCTAGATTGATTACCTTCTGAGAGATTGCATTGAGAAATGCACATAGCTTCACAATGGCTAATCGAACGTTCTCCGGTAGAAGCCCCCTCAATGCAACCGGAAGCAGTTGCGTCATAATCACGTGGCAGTCATGAGACTTTAGGTTCTGGAACTTTTTCTCTGCCATGTTTATTATTCCCTTTATATTCGACGAGAAGCCAGACGGTACCTTAATACTGAGCAGGCATTCAAAGAAGATTTCCTTCTCTTCTTTGGTAAGAGCGTAGCTTGCATGACCCTGATGTATGCCGTCTTTTCCGTGCATACGTTGCTGGTCCTCCCGTGCCTCAGGTGTATCTTTTGTCTTCCCATACACGCCCAAGAAGCCAAGCAGGGTCACACAAAGATTCTTCGTCATGTGCATCACATCGATTGCGGAGCGGACCTCGAGGTCTTTCCAATAGGGCAGGTCCCAAAACATAGATTTCTTCTTCCACATGGGTGAGCGTTCGTCAGCGTCATTCGGAACAGGTTGTCCACCAGGACCCTTTCCAAAGACCACCTTCAAATCCTTGACCATATCATGTACATCAGCACCAGTACGGTGGCGAGGCTTCGTCCGGTGATCCGCCTCACCTTTGAAATGCTTGCCTTTCTTTCTTACAGGATGCCTGCTCGGAAGAAATCGACGATGTCCCAGGTACACATTCTTCTTACAATTAGCCAAATATATACTATCGGTATCGTCCAAACAGTGCGTGCATGCGCGGTATCCCTTGTTTGTCTGTCCTGAAAGGTTACTGAGAGCAGGCCAATCATTGATGGTCACGAACAACAATGCCTTTAGGTCAAATTCTTCCCCCATGTGCTCATCCCACGCACGTACACCTGTTCCATTCCACAGTTGTAAGAGTTCTTCAACTAATGGCCTTGGGTACACATCAATGTCGTTGCCGGGTTGCTTAGGGCCTTGGATGAGCACTGGCATCATAATGAACTTCCGCTTCATGCACAACCAAGGTGGAAGGTTATATAAACATAGAGTCACAGGCCAGGTGCTATGGTTGCTGCTCTGCTCCCCAAAAGGATTAATGCCATCTGCGCTTAGACCAAACCATACGCTCCTTGCGTCATCTGCAAACTCCTTCCCGTACTTTCTTTCGATTTTTCTCCACTGCGACCCGTCAGCGGGTACTCTCAACTTTTCGTCTTTCTTACGGTCTTCTCTGTGCCATCGCATCGCCTTGGCATGCTCTTTGTTTTGGAACAAACGTTTCAACCGTGGTATTATAGGAGCATACCACATCACCTTGGCAGGAATCTTCTTCCTGGGGCGCCGGCCCTCGACATCACCAGGGTCATCGCGACAGATCTTATAGCGCAATGCACCACATACCGGGCAAGCGTTCAAATCCTCGTACTCACCGCGGTAGAGGATGCAATCATTAGGGCATGCATGTATCTTCTGCACCTCTAACCCTAGAGGGCAGACAGCCTTCTTTGCTTCGTATGTACTCTCGGGCAATTCGTTGTCCTTTGGAAGCATATCCTTTATCATTACCAGCAACTTTCCAAATCCCTTGTCAGATACACCATTCTCTGCCTTCCATTGCAGCAAATCCAGTGTGGTGCCCAGCTTTTTCTTGTCACCTACGCAATTTGGGTACAACAATTTTTTGTGATCCTCTAACATGCGCTGCAACTTCTTCTTCTCCAAATCACTTGCGCAGTTTCTCTTTGCATCGGCAATGGCCCGACCTAGATCATCAACGGGCTCATCTGATGCCTCTTCTTTAGCTTCTTCCCGCATTCCCGGCTCAGCTTCTTCCCGCATTACCGGCTCAGCTTCTTCCCCCATTGTTGTATCATCGTATTCAGGGAACCCATGGCCAGGATAGCTGTCGTCGTCCTCTTCTTCTTCATTGTCTCCCATCATAACCCCTCTTTCTCCGTGCTTGGTCCAAACATTATAATGGGGCATGAAACCGGACTTAAACAGGTGGACGTGAATGGTTCTTGACGTAGAGTAATTGTGACCATTCTTACAGCGAGCACATGGACAAGGCATAAAACCATCCGCCCGCTTGTTTGCCTCAGCCGCAAGCAGAAAAGTATGCACGCCATTAATGAACTCGGGAGAGCATCGGTCATCGTACATCCATTGCCGGCTCATCTTCATTACACAACACCGAATAGACCAAATTAATACAAGTTCATACAATTAATACAAGTTCATACAACACTTAAATCCAACAAACAAATAACTCTCTAGCTAAAGCATTTAAATGCAACAACAAATATGATCAAGATCGCAACTAAGGTAACAATGGATCCAACAGCATAATGATACCAAGCCTCACTATCGATGGCATATTTTCTAATCTTTCTAATCTTCAAGCGCATTTTCTCCATCTTGATCTTGTGATCATCGACGACATCGGCAACATGCAACTCCAATTCCATCTTCTCCCCCTCAATTCTTTTCAATTTTTCTTTCAAGTACTCGTTTTCTCTTTCAACTAAATTTAACCTCTCGGCAATAGGGTCGGTTGGAATTTCCGGTTCACATACCTCCTAGAAAAAATTTCTATGTCAACTTGATGGGCATAATTTGTCATAAACACGAAATGCAACTAGTTTTAAAAGAGAATATACATACCACATCCGAATCATAACAAGGACTAGGGCCGACGGGGACGGATATCAAAACCATGGCACTATATGTATAACAAACAACGTACGGGTAAGATAATTATACGAGTAACTATATATCCAAATCACACAAACATCAATTTTTATATAAAATTTCATGAACAAGAGGCTCACCACAAGGTGGTGCCGGCAACGGGACGGTGCGGGCGATCGACGGTGGCTACGATGGAGATTTAGAAGGCACTAAGTAAACCACACCTACATATGCAAACTAAGTGTTATTTTTGACCTCAAATTGCATATAAATCAAATACTAGCACGTATATATATCCTCCCAAATTAATCACTATATAAACCAATGCAAGAGCTAATCTAGCAATGAGAGATGAAAGGACAAAGTTGCTAACCTTTGTGATCATTTGAATGGATGAGGGCCTTCAAATCTTGACAAATTTTGGGCAAATTTTGTGATGAACTCGAGAGGAAGAAGGGAAGAACAGAGGAATGGGAGAGGGGAAAGGGGGAAGAACAGAGTGCTGGTGGACGAAGGGTTTATATAGGACGACCTTTAGTACCGGTTCGTGCCAAGAACCGGTACTAAAGGGGCTGGAGGGGCCCCATTCTGTCAACATCCTGCCACCACTCTCATTAGTACCGGTTCGTGGCACGAACCGGTGCTAAAGGTTCGCCACGAACCGGTACTAATGATGGAGGCCCGGCTAGCCGTTGGAACCGGCACTAATGTATACATTAGTGCCGGCTCAAATACAAACCGGCACTAATGTGCTTCACGTTTGACCCTTTTTCTACTAGTGAGCGGGTTGCAAAGAGGCAGCATCGGTAGAGTATTACAGGAGCATAGTAGCGGTGACAGCCCTGTGTACTATGCATAGTGATCAGTGCATAATGCTCATGCTAAAGTAGGAAGCGTCGCTTTAGTGCTAGCTTGTTCAAGGGTTGTTGTGCCTGATGAAAACTGTTATGCTTGTCTCCACTGATGAAAACACTCGTGGATTGCATAGCTCAAGAGGTAGCTTGCTGATTCTGAGATGGAGGAGAACTCTGAACTGATGAGCATGGTATTACTGCTATAGCTAATTCAGCTGACTGAGTTATGGTGTAGCAGATGGAGGAGAACTCTGAACTGAGGAGCATGTTAACAGTTCCATATGAGCTGGGTGACGACGACTCGGGATTGTTGACCACATCTTCTTCGGTACAACCCCCACTGGACACATCAAGGGTCCAGATTAAAAGATACCCCTTCATGAGAATAAGTGAGTAGGGGTAGGATGGGAAATCTAGGTGGGGGAGGCGTACCGCGGCGTACCGCGGCGTAGCGAGGCGCGTGCCCGTACGGCCCGCTCTACGCCCGTACGGGGGCGGTGTACGCCGCGTGATGGAGGAGGGAGGGCCCACGCATGCTAAACCTAATCCATTAATTCGGCGCGGATTAGGCGAACCATTAACGCCGGCGCAGTGAGCCGTCCCGTCATCGGCGTCGGTCCGCGGGCGGCGCGGATTCACACGCCATCGCCTGCCGCGCGCCTGCCTACGCCACCGCTTGACCGCCCGCGCACGCCGCCCTCATTAATCGCCGGCGCCGATTCGCACGCCGCCGCCTGCCCTTCTGCGCCCCTTGACCGCTCGGCTGCCCACTGGCATTGATCGCCGGCACCCCCCCGCCCCACCCACCGCTACGCCCTATAAAAGGCACCTCGCGCCCTCCGTCGGCTCGTCACACCGCCCTCGCCTCGCCTCCTCCCTCGTCGCCGGCGTCCTCCTCTTGCGCCCTTCACCTCCTCACGCGCCGCGCCTCTCCCTCTCGCCGACGATGGCCCGCCCCAACTTGATGATGGAGGAGGCGGAGAAGCTCGCCCACTTCGGCATCCCTGCGGCGCCCGACGTGCGCCTACCGGCGAGGTGGCGCCCGAGCGTCGACGGCGTCCCCGTTGCGCCGGTGCCCGACGTCGGCACCCACCTCTTCGCCCGTGCCGTCGGCCTGTACAGGGCTTGCCTGTCGCCGGAGGAGCTCGCCGACCCCCAGTACGCCCCCAACAACCCTGGCTGGGCGGACCGCCTCGCCGACGATCAACTGCAGCGTCTCCACGCCTACGCCGGCCCGCGCCCACCCACAAAGCACAACCGCGCGCGGCAGCATGAGCTCTGGGACGGCCGCACCTTCGAGGAGGTGGTCGCGCCGTACCGCGCGCAGGCGGTCGCCGGCGTCGTGCCTGCTCTGCCGGGGGACGGCTTTCAGCTGTACCGCCGCGGTGAGGCGCGCTCGACCCGCGCCCGCGTCGACTTCGGCGCCATGCACCCGCCCCCGCCCCGCGGAGGCCCAGGCCGCAGTGACCGCGGCGCTGTCCGCCTCGGCCCCGGCGATTGCCGTATGGCGGGCAGGAACGGCGCCGGGTCCAGCCGTACCGCGGGCAGGGACGGCGCAGGGTCCAACCGCGCCCCTCCGCCCGAGCCGCAGCAGCCAGAGCCGGCGTTGGTGGCGGAATACAGGCGGCTGGCGGCGGAGGCCGGCGACCCGGACGACATGCCGGGCTACCTGACGGCGCTCCGGGAGTCGGAGAACATGCCGCAGCCGCCGCCACTCGTTCAGGAGTACCTTCAGGTCGCCCCGGGCGCCGTCCACCCGGAGGACCCGGAGGACTTTCCCGGGTACCACGCCGCGCTCGAGGACTCGATGGCCGTGCCGGCCGTGCCCGTCGTGCCCCTCGACGACAGCAGCAGCAGCAGCGACGACAGCGATAACGGCGACGGCCTGTATGACGAGGAGGATTTCGGCGTCGTGGAGGACGAGTAGTTTAGGGTTTATTTGAAAATGTCGTTTAGTAATGTTTAATTATTTTCGTAATGTTCTTTAGTTAAGTTTTATTTCTAGTACTATGTAAAATATCTCTGAAAACTCTAATGAAATATGGAGTGTTTGAATGGATGGTTTTTAAATGTTGTTGAACTATCAAGTGTTGAAATCGATACTGTTATTTTTAGTTTTAAAAAGAGTTGTACTGCAAAAAAAATGAGAAAAAAAGTTAAACTAGAAAAGTAAATATAAAACCAAACAATAAAAAATTGACATAATATTTGCAAAACAAGTTAGAAGATGTTTTTTTTAAAAACTATTGTATTGTAAAAAAAATTCAGAAAAAAAACTTGAATTGAAAAAAACCTATGTAAACTAGAAAAGTAAATATAAAACCAAAAATAACAAATTGACATAATACTCGCAAAACAAATTAGAAGATATATTTTTTAAAAAATTGTATTTTAAAAATAAAATATAAAATAAAAATTAAACTTGAATTGAAAAAAGCTATGAAAAAAAACCTATTTAAACTGGTGCGGGCGAGCTCCGACAGGCGAGGTACGAGCGGCCTGCCGTGGCGCTGCGTGTGGGCCGCTGGAAGGCGCGCGTGCGAGCGGCCTGCTGCGGCGCTGCGTGTGGGCCGCTGGAAGGCGCGCCTGCGAGCGGTCGAGGGCGCAGGGGCGGGGTGGATGGTTTCGTTTAGTCCCACCTCGCCCGCCGAAGGACGCCCAGACCGGCTTATATAGGCGGATTCATGCACCCTATCAGATAAGATAGATAGTAATTATGTGGTTTGAGTTTGCATTGCCCGGGCAGCTCTGTCGCAGCTGCCCGGACAGTGTTACACTGTTCGGGCAGCTGCGGTAGTGCTGCTAGTGCATTGTAATTCAGATCACATCATTATTATGTATCTTATTTTTGATAGTTTAGCATTTTATGCAAAGTTTGTTTTATTAATACATAAAGTTTTGTAATATTTTTGTCCGGTCAGCGTCTTTGTTGTTTTAAATTCATGCATCATATTAAGAAGGTCAATTTTTAGATACGAAGAGCACGTTGCATCACGTCCGGTCAGCATTTAAAGTGTTTCGACAGAAAAAATTATAGAAAATTCATAAAATGGCAAAAAGCCACGAAGCTTGCCATGCGTCCTATTCATGATGGTACAAGACTTTGGAAAAAAAATTGGGTTCATTTGAAGGATGTCGAAAAATAACTCGTTTTCGGACAAGGCCTTTGCTCCTATCTGAACGGTGTACGGAGAAGAAGGTCAATTTTTTGACATCTTCAGAATGGCCTGAAATTTTGCATGTGAGTTAGTATGCCCACTCCCACACATAATCCAAAAATTTATGGTATTTCGATACGAAGAGCACGTTGCGTCACGTCCGGTCAGCATTTAAAGTGTTTCGACAGAAAAAAATATAAAATGGCAAAAAGCCACGAAACTTGCCATGCGTCCTATTCATGATGGTACAAGACTGTGGAAAAAATTGGGTTCATTTGAAGGATGTCAAAAAATAACTCGTTTTCGGACAAGGCCTTTGCTCCCTATCCGAACGGTCTACGGAGAAGAAGGTCAATTTTTTGACATCTTCAGAATGGCCTGAAATTTTGCATGTGAGTTAGTATGCCCACTCCCACACATAATCCAAAAATTTATGGTATTTCGATACGAAGAGCACGTTGCGTCACGTCCGGTCAGCATTTAAAGTGTTTCGACAGAAAAAATTATAGAAAATTCATAAAATGGCAAAAAGCCACGAAACTTGCCATGCGTCCTATTCATGATGGGACAAGACTGTGGAAAAAAATTGGGTTCATTTGAAGGATGTCGAAAAATAACTCGTTTTCGGACAAGGCCTTTGCTCCTATCTGAACGGTGTACGGAGAAGAAGGTCAATTTTTTGACATCTTCAGAATGGCCTAAAATTTTGCATGTGAGTTAGTATGCCCACTCCCACACATAATCCAAAAATTTATGGTATTTCGATACGAAAAGCACGTTGCCTCACGTCCGGTCAGCATTTAAAGTGTTTGGCCCGAAAAAATTATAGAAAGTTCATACAATGTCAAAAAGCCATGAAACTTGTCATGCATCCTATTCATGATGATACAAGACCGTGGAAAAAATTTGGGTTCATTTGAAGGATTTCGAAAAAGCGAATTGACGAGCTGATATTAAAAAATAAGATAGTAATATTGTCGGTTGACTTTAGTTGAAGTCATCTGACATTAATACTATCTTATCTAGTAAATCGTTCAAAGGCGGCTATATAAGCCGGTCCTGGCGACCGTCGACGCGCGAGGTGGGACTAAAAAAGTGCCCCATCCACCCCCGCGCCGTGAATCGTAAAAGCCAAAAGAAATAATGATTAAAAAATAAGCCTGCCTGTGCTGGCAGGCCTCAACTGCGCCTAATCGGTCCGGCCCGATCAAGCCGGGTAGCGAAAGGGCCGGCCTTTCGGCCCAGCTAAGGCTGCCAGCACAGGCCAACGGGGCAGCGGAGGGACGGGGCGGCGATCAGAGGGATTCTGAAAGGGCGTTGCGAGCTGGGCATATAAGGCGCTCGCGGCGTCGTTCGGCGGGCGAGGTGGGACTAAACTTTAGTCCTCACCGCCGACCCGGCCGCCGCACCGGGTGCACACTCAATGGGCCGGCCCACGTGCGCCGTCAAGCACAATCACCGGGCCGGCCATCGCGCGGCGTCTTTCGGCGGGCCAGGTGGGATTAGTTGTTTTATTTATTTATTGTTTAAAAATGTTCATTTTTATTTGTTATAAATGTTTTATAATTTATTTAATGTTCATTATTTATTTTTTATTTGTTTTGCATTAATGGCTAGAGTTGTTTTCATAATAGTAAAGTGTTATTTGTTATAATTTATAATTAATAATAATTTGGAAAATACTCTTCTTTAAAAAAGTACTTGATATGAAATTTATTAAGTAGTTATGTTAAGAACAATACTTAATGTAGAATTTATTATGTAATTATATTAAAAAACTACTTAATATAGAACTAGTTAATATAGAAAATGGCACCCAAATCAAGTGTATCGAGACGTTTTCTGGCTATTTTCACGAAAAAAATCATAGTAAATGCATCGAGTGTCGAAACACACCCAAATTTTGCAGGCGTGCTTGCGTGCCACATTGTAGCGCGTAAAAAAAAATCCCGACATTTCATGGCTTTGCGAAAGAGAACACATACTGAATGCATGTCGCACCCCAGACCGACACCTCAGGTTTGTAATGTGAGTACATGTCAACATGGACGAAACGCACCCAATTTTTGCATGCACGTGTGAGTGACCCCCACGGTCTCGCACGTCAGATTACGACGGAATCGGAGTACGAACGGAAGTCGCGTCACGTCGGGAGACGTTTTCTGGCTATTTTCACGAAAAAAATCATAGTAAATGCATCGAGTGTCGAAACACACCCAAATTTTGCAGGCGTGCTTGCGTGCCACACTGTAGCGCGTAAAAAAATCCCGATGTTTCATGGATTTACGAAAGAGAACACATACTGAATGCATGTCGCACCCCAGACCGACACCTCAGGTTTGTACTGTGAGTACATGTCAACATGGACGAAACGCACCCAACTTTTGCATGCGCGTGTGAGTGACCCCCACGGTCTCGCACGTCAGATTACGATGGAATCGGAGTACGAACGGAAGTCGCGTCACGCCGGGAGACGTTTTCTGGCTATTTTCACGAAAAAATCATAGTAAACGCATCGAGTGTCGAAACACACCCAAATTTTACAGACGTGCTTGCGTGCCACACTGTAACGCATCAAAAAAATTGCGGCGTGTGAAAAAAATAATACAAAATAAAAAAAAAATAAACAAAAAGTCCTATATTGCGGACGGACTCACTTAAGAAGATTAAAGTGAATTATTGCTGTGACACTCCATGATTATGGAGTGCCAGAGCATAATTTACGTTAACCTCCTTAAATGATACCGCCACACTAGAGGACTTGACATTGCAAGCAGACTACGGTATTTAAACAGGTGCATTAGCACGACAAGAAGCAATGTGGGACTAAACATTAGCATGTTCGGCGGTGACCGCCGTCGCTATAGGTTGGGCGCTATAGGTTCGGCGGTATCAGGCCTGGGCCCAGATGGCAAACGATTTTTTTTACTTTTACAGCGCCGTATACCGCCGCGCACGGCGGAACCCTATCCACACCATTCGCCCCCGTACGCCGCCCCGTGCCCCAGTCGCCCCCACCACGATCGTCCTACCACGATCGCCCTCAGGCGCGCAACGATCTGACCGCACGTGCGGCGCCGTCCATCGCCGTCCACAGTTAACGGCGCTCGTTGGCACAGACTGCCCCACGCCCGCAGGCGCAGATCGCCGACGCTGGGCAGTCTGCTTTCGGCTCCGCCACAGCCGTTGTTCGGCGGCTGTCGCCCAGATTAAGGTCACGTTTCCCACCTCGAACAATTTCTGTCGATGCTTGTGACGCCCGGATAATTAAGCTACAGTGATCCCCCACTAAGGATGCCACGTCACCTCGGTTACTGTTGATGAACTCTAGATAATTCAAAATCGAAACAAATTCAAATTCGAATTAAAGTCAAACAATAAAAGTTTTCAAATATAAAAACTAAAATCTTCAAAGTGTGGCAAATAATCCCTAGATAATTGTCATGTTGAAAACCACATTTGGTAAAGAGTTTAAATGCCCTTTTGTGAATAAAACAGTGGCTTAAACAATAAATTAAATGCCTTTTATAATTTATAAAATATTAAACTATTTTAGTTTAGTGTGAAACCTTTTGTGGCAGTGGTAAAACTAGTCACACTAATTTAGGTGCTCTTGTTTGTATTTTTGTAAAACAAAACAAATGGAATAAAGATAGAACAATATAGAAAAAATTACTAAAATAATAATACCCCCTCCCTGACTGGGCCTTGGCCCAGTTGGCCAGGCGGCCGAGCTGCCTGTCGGCCCACCCCCGCACGTTGCCCTACAAGGCCTCCCTTTCCCCCCACCGTAACCCTAATCCCCACTACCCCCATCTCTCCCCTCGCTCCCTTCCTGGCGCCGCCACCACACGCAACACACACACACACGCACGCCTCGTGCCTGGGGGAGGGGCGCCCCTGCTCGATCCCCTCCTCCCGCACGGCCGCGCCCGATGCAAGTCGCCGCGCCGCTAAGGCCACCCCCAGCTGGGCTCGGCGCCGCCCCTCAGGGACTCCTCGGCGCCCCTCCTCTCCCTCGCGCGGCGCCCGCCTGACGCCGCAACCTCGCCTCGACGCCCACCGCCGTCGCCGCCCGTCTTCGTCCTCCTCCACGACCGAAGCTCCTACGCCTCGTCGGACGCCGTCGTCCTCTTTGTCGTCAGACCTCCCCGAGCCCTTCCCGAGCTCACTCTCGCACACCTGCAGGGCCCAGTGAGCCACCACCCCTCCCCTTCTCCTCTGCCCTCTCGTAGCGTCTCTCCCCATCGCCGCTCATCGTCTGAACGCGCCCCGACTGCGGTCACCCCACGTTGGCCGCGCCCAGTGTGCGTGCCCGGCCACGCGACCCACGCGCCCGCGCCCCGGCAGCTCCACCCGCCGCAACCGCTCACGTCCCTGATCCGCCGTGGCCGCCCCTCCCGCGCTGGACGTTGCTGCTGCTCTCTAGCGCCTCGCCCGCGCGGCCCCGCTTCGCCCTGCCACCCGCTTCCCCCGTGCGCGCTCGGCATGCTCGGGCCTCGCCCGCACGCGTGTGGCCGTTGCCGACCGCTCGGCTTCCTTCTGCTGCTGCTTTGCTCTGTTGCGCTGCGGCTCTGCTTCTTCCGTTGCCGCTGCGACCAACCGCGCCCCCGCTCACCTCCGTGCGTGCCCGCCGCTGAGCCCACGCTGACCGCTCGCCGGCACCCCGCTAGTCCCGCCCCTGGCCTGGGCAAGCGGCCTAACGGGTGGGCGCCCGTCGCCCGTAACCGCACCGCTGGTGCCCGCGCCCGCTAAGGCCATGAGCCACTGGACAATGGGGCCCAGCCCCTGGAACGTTTTAGTAAAATAATAATAATAATAAATAAAAATATTAATTAATTAATTAAGTAATTAACTTAATCAATCTTGGTGAGATTAACCTAATCACTAATTAAACTAATTAATCTGTTTTAATTAATCTCAGTCAATGACAGTGGGACCCACGCGTCAGTTGGACCAAGTCAACCGACTGTTGACTGCTGACATCACCCTGTTGTCATGCTGACATCATAATGGCATTTTCAAATTAAATTAATTCTGTTAATACTAGAAAATGATTTAAATCTTTAGAAAATCATATCTTTTAATCCGTAACTCGGATGAAAATACTTTCTACATGAAAGTTGCTCAGAATGATGAGACGAACCCGGATACGCAGCCCGTTCGTCCGCCACGCATCCATGGCATAGCAAACACGCAACTTTCCCTCTCCAGTTCATCTGTCCGAAAACGCGAAACACCGGGGATATTTTCCCGGATGTTTCCCCCCTTCACCGGTATCACCTCGTACCGCGTCAGGTCACCCCTAGCACAACGTAATGCCGCATCTTGCCTTTTGATACATTGATTGATCTGTTATTTATTGTTTTCCCTCTCCGTTACTTCTTTCCGGTAGACCCCGAGATTGCCGGAGACCCCCAATACGACTACGGTGTTGACGACCCCTCTCTCTTGCCAGAGCAACCAGGCAAGCCCCTCCTTTGATCACCAGATATCGCCTACTCTTCTCTATACTGCTTGCATTAGAGTAGTGTAGCATGATACTGCTTTCCGTTATTCCTATCCTGATGCATAGCCTGTCCTTGTTACTACTGTTGTTACCATTACCTGCTATCCTACTGCTTAGTATAGGATGCTAGTGTTCCATCAGTGGCCCTACATTCTTGTCCGTCTGCCATGCTATACTACTAGGCCGTGATCACTTCGGGAGGTGATCACGGGCATATACTATATACTTTACACAGTTACATTACCTGTGGTACTCTTCGGAGTTGGGGGCTGAAGGGGCAGGTGGCTCCATCCCGGTAGAGGTGGGCCTGGGTTCCCGACGGCCCCCGACTGTTACTTTGAGGCGGAGCGACAGGGCAGGTTCAGACCACCTAGGAGAGAGGTGGGCCTGGCCCTGGTCGGCGTTCGCGGATACTTAACACGCTTAACGAGATCTGGGTATTTGATCTGAGTCTGGCCATTTGGTCTATACGCACTAACCATCTACGCGGGAGTAGTTATGGGTATCCCGGTGTCGTGGTATCAACCGAAGCCTTCGTGATGTCAGCGACTGAGTGGCGCGCGCCGGATTGGACCGTAAGCCTGCTCTTGTATTAAGGGGGCTAGTTCTGCTTCCGGCCGCGTTCGCAACGTGCAGGTGTGCAAAGGGCGATGGGCCCAGACCCCTGCGCCATAGGATTTAGACCGGCGTGTTGACCTCTGTGTTGGGCCTAGGTAGGGCTGCGACGTGTTGATCTTCCGAGGCCGGGCATGACTCAGAAAAGTGTGTCCGGCCAAATGGGATCGAGCGTGTTGGGGTATGTGGTGCACCCCTGCAGGTAAGTTTATCTATTCGAATAGCCGTGTCCCTCGGTAAAAGGACGACCCGGAGTTGTACCTTGAACTTATGACAACTAGAACCGGATACTTAATAAAACACACCCTTCCAAGTGCCAGATACAACCGGTGATCGCTCTCTCACAGGGCGACGAGGGGAGGATCATCGGTTAGGTTTATGCTATACGATGCTACTTGGAGGACTTCCGTCTACTCTCTTCTATATGCTGCAAGACGGAGGCTGCCAGAAGCATAGTCTTCGACAGGACTAGCTATCCCCCTCTTATTCTGGCTTTCTGCAGTTCAGTCCACCGATATGGCCCTTTACACATTTACCCATGCATAAGTAGTGTAGCTCCTTGCTTGCGAGTACTTTGGATGAGTACTCACGGTTACTTTCTCCCTCTTTTCTCCCTACCCATTCTACCTGGTTGTCGCAACCAGATGTTGGAGCCCAGGAGCCAGATGCCACCTTCGACGACGATTCCTACTACACAGGAGGTGCCTGCTGCTACGTGCTGCCCGATGATGACGACCAGGAGTAGTTTAGGAGGATCCTAGGCAGGAGGCCTGCGCCTCTTTTGATCTGTATCCCAGTTTGTGCTAGCCTTCTTAAGGCAAACTTGTTTAACTTATGTCTGTACTCAGATATTGTTGCTTCCGCTGACTCGTCTAAGATCGAGCTCTTGTATTCGAGCCCTCGAGGCCCCTGGCTTGTAATATGATGCTTGTATGACTTATTTTATTTGTAGAGTTGTGTTGTGATATCTTTCTGTGAGTCCCTGATCTTGATCGTACACGTTTGCGTGTATGATTAGTGTATGATTAAATCAGGGGCGTCACAAGTTGGTATCAGAGCCGACTGCCTGTAGGAATCCCCCTTTCCAACTCCTTGGCCGAAGTCGAGTCTAGACATTGCAAAAACTTTTTACTAACTTGGCTGTGTGCCTTACGGGCCCACGTCGCCATTGGGTGATACTAGGATCTTTTACTCCTCGATCCTTACTCTAGGGCTCTGATCTCGCTTCTATTCGGGTTAAAATGAATTTACTAACTCTGACTCTAGGATCTTGTAAATACTTTCTCCCGGAGAGCCCCTTCATTCCAGATGATGGCCTGCTTCACCAGAAGATTCCGAAGATACTCTTTGCTATTCCTCTTGAGACTTTGTGCCCATCACTTTTGCTATTCCCGACCACCGATAAATCCTTATGGATAACTACTTACACTTGCCATTCATACGATCATCCCCCATTGATCTTGTTATTACAAGATACCCCGGAGTCTTCTCTATTGTTCCGAGGATACTTTGTGCCTACTGCCTAGCAGTTCCTTGCCACATGAATACCCCTTCAATTAAATCCTCGCACTTGTCGAGTATCCACTCATCCCCAGTTGTTCATGTGTTTCACAATGGTTTTTGAAATACTATTCGATCCTCCAAAAATCCTTAGTAGCTTATTGCTCTGCAATAATTGCCTGCTTGCATTATGGATGCTTTCCATATGTCTGGCGATATTCGTTAGTATCCTTAGGCATCATCTTTTGACCCTATTGATTCAACTTGAGTGCGAATGCACGCAATCATCAGTTGATCCTTTTAAATTATCTTTCTGGTTCAGACGTTATTTTAATACATGAGCTGGATCTCGACCAATCAAATTGCTGTCGATTGTACCCTTAAGGCTATTCAACTTATCCATCCCTGATCAGAGCATTGCTTCTGATCCCTTGTCTTGGAATTGATAATTCCTTTGCATTTGAGCCTTGAATTAGTCAGTTGTTTCTAAAGTCCGATCTCCTTGCATTGTTTCTCCCTCTGGTTGAGTACCGATGCTCACACCAGATCCCTTGAGGACCACCAGATCATTTGCTGGATTTTATCCGACAGCGTCCTTCATATTCAATAAGTCTGTGAGCCTTTCCTCGGATACATAATACCTTTGGTAAATTGTACCCTCTGCTTTCTCAAACATGCTCTACTATCGAGCTGGTGTTATTTATTCTTGAAACTTGTGGTATATGTTTCTAAGAAGCCCCTATGGGTTGAACATATGCCTTCTCTAAACTGTGTGAACTCGAAAGCTTTCACGAGTCATACACCTCTGGTATTTTGCCAGATAAAATTTCAAACACTACAACTTCTTCGAAAGTGAGAAGTGAATGAAAGGTTATGCATTGGAGAAGTGGGAGTCGACCTTGAACTTGTGTTCATGCCCATGGGCACGATGTAGATCTTATCGTTAAAGCTTCTCTTAAATTAAATTGTTCCTTTGTTATAAGTTCATCTTATATCTGGGATCTGACCTTTTGCAATCGTGGTTCCGACCATGTTCTCCTTTAAATACCATTTCACGTGCAAGTTTAAGCGCTTGTCTTTTGTAGAGCAATACCCCAGGCCAACCTCTACTTTGACCTGTCATCGCGTATTACCCCCCTCTGGTATCTCGAGATTATCACGGAACTGCATAACTTCTTATGAGTTCTTCTTCAGGTATTATTTGACTTTCGCTGCATCATCATTTGACTTGATGTCATCGCCAACCGATTACATCTTCATGAAATTTCTCGACAAATGTGTCGTGGTCATCATCAACATCCTGAGCTCTTCCAAGATATATATCGAATTCTTGATGAGAAATCCCATCCTCGCCCCTCAATGGTTTGTATTATCACCGACCACTTTATTGCCTTCCGTTCAACACAAACTTATTCGTGTTTTGTGTTATACCTTGAGATCCTTGCTATCCAGCATTTGTTCTTCTTTACCTTGGAATGTTACCACCTTTTATGTCAACAATGTCGTGGTAATTTTACCACCTCTTGAGAATTCTTGATATAGTAATATCTCTCGCCTTTTGCGTTCATTTCTTGGTCTCCGTGTTGTTTCTAACCGGAATACCGATAAATGGTCTGTGATGTGTAAATTCTAAACTTCTAGCAACCCGATTGCTTGAAGTTATTGGTCTACAGTTTCATTCTAAGTCTATTGATTATTGAATCATCATTCAAACATTGATCGTGCTACCTAGTCTAGATTCCTGGGTGCACCCTTCTATCATTGTTCAGTTGTGTATGTTTCCCTCGAGCATATATCATTATGATATTTGATCCGACAAATGATATTTCCTTGTTCACATAATTGTGGAAATCAATCCTTTGGAAATCTCGATGATTTGTTGCTGAGCCTATCAGCCACCTCCTCATCCTCTCCTTGGTTTACTGATGACCTCTTGTTTCAGAGCTCACTTACATAGATCACTTCTGAGAAGCTCACAACGTCATCTCGTCAAATTGTGTTGCACCTTTTCTTCTCGGGCATCCCGAGTCTGAGGTATCCTGACACCAATCAAATCTGAATCTCAGTCAGATATGATGGTTAGAACATATTTCCAAGAGTTATAACATTGGTCTTTAGATGACCCGGTAAGGTGGTATCATACCTAGCCCACCTGGCCGGAGGCCCTATTGTTATAGTTCCCTTTTAGCAATGCTATCCATTCTTCCATGAGGAAACTGTAAGACTTATTCTACAAGTTATTCCTAATGGATCCTTTTTGTTTCCAAAGTCTGATTTTCACCTGTTGACCATGTCAATGCTATCTCGAAGCACGTTTATGGTACTCCGTTCTTAAACAAGAACATTTGAAGCCTAATGCTAATTGTTTCTTGCTCAACTATCCAAACACCGTTGTATGGGTAACGTCATGAAATTCCTCTCCCCTTACCTAAGTGGGTTTCTACCTTCTATCCGGTCTTGGGTATCATACTATGCTTGTATTGGGAAGGATATACCCCTGAAATATGTGCTTAAACACATTTTTCCTTTCCATTGTTCTGTTTAATCCGATAATCACATTTTCCTTTCCATTGTTCTGTTTAAACCTTCTTGAGGTTTATATGATCTAAGCAGAAATATTCTCCTGCTTATGTAAACACCTCGGTGTACATTTCTGTCAGCAAGGCCCTGTTACTATTGTTGATGACATTCTGGTAACCCCCGATGGACGAGAACTTTGCCTATTGGTCCGCCTCGTTCAACGAGCAGGAAAATGGTTCTCTTCGTCCCTCGCCCTTGGTGCCGATGTTGTTGCCGACATAACTGATAGGCTGATCCTCTGACATGCCTTGCTATCATGACCATGCAGGATGTCAACGCCCATCCCTATTTTAACCCACATGGTGGGCCCATAACCCACAGTTCCAAAGGATCGAAACCTGACTCTCCTGTACCCCCTGTTTACAAAGTTATTCCTCACGCGTGGCCTTGTATGTAATTCACGAGCCACCTTACGAGAGCTCACCAATTCTGGTATCCGAAACAATACTTATGCCCATTGCTCTGAACCCCTTTCATACTCTGTTTCAGGCAACAAATGATTGCCTATCCGCTTGAAACTTCTTATTGTACCTTCGCACCTTACTCTCGATGCATTTTATATGTTCAACTCGAGAGATAATCTTATGCTGATTCACGGGTTAGCCCCAGGTTGTTTCCCTCATAAGCATTCTGTCGTTACCGAGCTGTCCCTTACCCATTCGTAAGTATGTTGGAGTTCCTGAAGAAAAGGACGACTTCACCATGATGACCTGAAGCAAAGAAATGAAGACATCAATGTAAGGGGTCAACCCTTCGAGAAGAGCAAGCCAGGATGAGAAGATCCGTTAGAATTTCGTAACCAATCTCTCCCCCTTACTCCCCTCCTAAATCCCGGGACGAGATTTCTTGTAGTGGAGGAGAATTGTGACGCCCGGATAATTAAGCTACAGTGATCCCCCACTAAGGATGCCACGTCACCTCGGTTACTGTTGATGAACTCTAGATAATTCAAAACCGAAACAAATTCAAATTCGAATTAAAGTCAAACAATAAAAGTTTTCAAATATAAAAACTAACATCTTCAAAGTGTGGCAAATAATCCCTAGATAATTGTCATGTTGAAAACCACATTTGGTAAAGAGTTTAAATGCCCTTTTGTGAATAAAACAGTGGCTTAAACAATAAATTAAATGCCTTTTATAATTTATAAAATATTAAACTATTTTAGTTTAGTGTGAAACCTTTTGTGGCAGTGGTAAAACTAGTCACACTAATTTAGGTGCTCTTGTTTGTATTTTTGTAAAACAAAAAAAATGGAATAAAGATAGAACAATATAGAAAAAATTACTAAAATAATAATACCCCCCTCCCTGACTGGGCCTTGGCCCAGTTGGCCAGGCGGCCGAGCTGCCTGTCGGCCCACCCCTGCACGTTGGCCTACAAGGCCTCCCTTTTCCCCCACCGTAACCCTAATCCCCACTACCCCCATCTCTCCCCTCGCTCCCTTCCTGGCGCCGCCACCACACGCAACACACACACACACACGCACACCTCGTTCCTGGGGGAGGGGCGCCCCTGCTCGATCCCCTCCTCCCGCACGGCCGCGCCCGATGCAAGTCGACGCGCCGCTAAGGCCACCCCCAGCCGGGCTCGGCGCCGCCCCTCAGGGACTCCTCTGCGCTCCTCCTCTCCCTCGCGCGGCGCCCGCCTGACGCCGCGACCTCGCCTCGACGCCCACCGCCGTCGCCGCTCGTCTTCGTCCTCCTCCACGACCGAAGCTCCTACGCCTCGTCGGACGCCGTCGTCCTCTTTGTCGTCAGACCTCCCCGAGCCCTTCCCGAGCTCACTCTCGCACACCTGCAGGGCCCAGTGAGCCACCACCCCTCCCCTTCTCCTCTGCCCTCTCGTAGCGTCTCTCCCCATCGCCGCTCACCGTCTGAACGCGCCCCGACTGCGGTCACCCCATGCTGGCCGCGCCCAGTGTGCGTGCCTGGCCACGCGACCCACGCGCCCGCGCCCCGGCAGCTCCACCCGCCGCAACCGCTCACGTCCCTGATCCGCCGTGGCCGCCCCTCCCGCGCTGGACGTTGCTGCTGCTCTCTAGCGCCTCGCCCGCGCGGCCCCGCTTCGCCCTGCCACCCGCTTCCCCCGTGCGCGCTCAGCATGCTCGAGCCTCGCCCGCACGCGTGTGGCCGTTGCCGACCGCTCGGCTTCCTTCCGCTGCTGCTTTGCTCTGTTGCGCTGCTGCTCTGCTTCTTCCGTTGCCGCTGCGACCAACCGCGCCCCCGCTCACCTCCGTGCGTGCCCGCCGCTGAGCCCACGCTGACCGCTCGCCGGCGCCCCGCTAGTCCCGCCCCTGGCCTGGGCAAGCGGCCTAACGGGTGGGCGCCCGTCGCCCGTAACCGCACCGCTGGTGCCCGCGCCCGCTAAGGCCATGAGCCACTGGACAATGGGGCCCAGCCCCTGGAACGTTTTAGTACTTTGGATGAGTACTCACGGTTGCTTTCTCCCTCTTTTCTCCCTACCCATTCTACCTGGTTGTCGCAACCAGATGTTGGAGCCCAGGAGCCAGACGCCACCTTCGACGACGATTCCTACTACACCGGAGGTGCCTGCTGCTACGTGCTGCCCAATGATGACGACCAGGAGTAGTTTAGGAGGATCCCAGGCAGGAGGCCTGCGCCTCTTTTGATCTGTACCCCAGTTTGTGCTAGCCTTCTTAAGGCAAACTTGTTTAACTTATGTCTGTACTCAGATATTGTTGCTTCCGCTGACTCGTCTAAGATCGAGCTCTTGTATTCGAGCCCTCAAGGCCCCTGGCTTGTAATATGATGCTTGTATGACTTATTTTATTTGTAGAGTTGTGTTGTGATATCTTTCCGTGAGTCCCTGATCTTGATCGTACACGTTTGCGTGTATGATTAGTGTACGATTAAATCGGGGGCGTCACAATGCTATTGCGTAATCATATGTATTAATAGGAAAATATTAACATGCAGTATGGATATCGATGGTGTGATTCCATGTTCCATAGAGAAGTGGATAAGTCTCGTTGACAGATTTACCACCGCTCAGCGATTTAGGTTCTACGAAACAGGCTTGGAAGAGATGTTGATCATTCCGTCAGTACAAATGAGAGATTTTTTGCTGCATTTTATGTTGTTAGGTTATAACCCAAACAGCAAAAAATTCATGATACAAGCAAATAGTGGTAGTAAAGGCCTAATTTCACTTAGACCGGACGGTGTGTTTTCAATATTTGGGTTTAAGAATGAAGGTGAGGATGTTTTTGGCATTCTTGCGACGGAAGGAAAAGAGTTAGTAAAGAAAATTCCTATTCAGTACGTTCACAAAAAAATGGTCAGATAATGATAGATGACTTGATTCAAAAAATTGTGAGGAATAAATCCGCCGACGATGAATTTCTTCGGATGGCTGTTCTTATTTTGCTTGGGACCATTATTGCACCCATGTCGGCTGTCTCCATACGAAAGGAGTACTACGCGTTGGTGCATGACGTGAAGCGGATAAGCACGTTGAATTTCAACGTGTTCACATTGCAAACTTGTTTGACGGAGATTGGTAAACTCAAGCAGGACGGTCGTGTGAGGCAATGGCCATGTGGCAACCTAGCCCTACTCCAGGTATGCTATTAATTAATGCTATTTCATATTCCTTTAATTTATGTGTTCGTAACTTATTTTGTATTTTGTTTTGTAGTACTTATATTGGGAGAAGGTGCAGCCATCCACCGGCCCGAAAAATGACCCGTTGTCGTTGCAAGTTCCCCTAATGAAAAATTGGACTGAATCTAAAGCGGAGAAACGAGACAAGTACAACCTGGAAAATGGTTGTGGCCATGGATTGGTAATATTATAATGCTTATTTACTTGTACATTGATTTTGCATTGAGAATGTTTTGTACTCATGTTGTCGTTGCATACTCACTTTGCAGATTGATGACTGCATTACGAAGGAGTATAGAATGAAAAAACTTGCAGATGAACAAGCTAAAAGCAGTAAGAAACATAGTAGCCGAAAGTCATCCGTTACGGGAAAGAAAAAAGTGGACAACGTGTCCGAGGTCCCTGCTAATCTAATGCCTTTTATGGACCGTGTTATGAATGATATGAAGGAAATTCGTATGGAATTGTTTCGTATGCCGGAGTTATGCGCACAGGTAAATATGTAACAACTCTGCTATGCACTTTATTAAACTCGATAAATTAATAAAAAAATATAACATGTGAATGAGCTTACTTTTGCAGAGAGTGTTAGAGAAAATGAATAAAACAGGTGTACGGTACAAACCGGGCACAATGGCAGAGGAGGAAGAAAATCTGTATGGACAGAATAGTGAGTCCAGGTATGAAAACAAGTATCCTCAAAAAGAATTTCAGTATGATGACAAACACACACCTAATGGCCGAAATGGCAGTGGGCATTATGATTTGGATTCTAAAGAAGGGAATTCGTTCAAATTCAGTACTGGTCACTTGAGTAGCTTTAAAGATGAGAAGGAGGATCCTATAGAGGTCCCGGATCAGTCAGAAAAAAAAGAAGCATCATCTCTAAAAACCGATGAAATAGAAGCTGCAAGATGGCAAGTCCCTCAAAATAAGCAAGAAGTGTCACAGGCCTTGTCAGATGATAATAGCGAGGTAGAAGAGAAGAAGGTGGTGATTCCAGCGAAGCGAAAGCGGTGTGGGTCAAAGTACACGAAATCTCCTTATGTTAAAAAGACTCCGAGAAAACGTGCGAAACGTACCGCGAAAACGAGTAAGTTAAACATGCTATGAATATATTATTGAAAATTGTGTAGTATAAATTTGTACTTTAACTCTATTGACTTGTGTTGTAGAACTGTTTAATGAAACAACCCCTCAATTTGATCATTCTGTGGATGATATGGTGCGTGCCGCTGTGCAGTACGTAAAAGCGTACGAGCACTCACCAAAACATAAGAATCATGAAATATTCAACAACGGTAAGAAGAAGGACTTTCTGCGGACCGAGTTTGCCAGATACTTAACCATGCATGGATATCCGGTGATGTATGTATCTTTATTGTCATGCTTATGTCATGCGTTAAGTTTGTTGCATCCATCTTAAATTTACTCATTTATTTCAGGTAATTGACGCTTATGCCACGTACATATCGGATTCAAGTCTCGTCAAAGACAGGTATATTGTACCCACATATAGATCTTCCTGGTTATTGAACACTCGGTCAAAGTCAGTAAGACGAGGGAAATCAGTAGACGATCCAGAAGGTTTAGCACATGCAAATGAACCTCTCAACAGATGCATGACAGAATATTTTGCAAAACCGAAGGTACCGTTTGTATTGCAGAATTGTATTTTCATTACTATCTTATGTGAAAGCCAAGCTTACTAACAATATTTAAGTTATGAAATAGGCTTATTTTGCGTTAAATAAGGATAAAAACCATTGGATTACATGTGTTATGCACACTAGAAAGAAAGAGTTCCAAATTCTTGATTCTTTGAGGGGGGAAGTAAATATCTCTGAAGCTACGAGGATATTCGTTAAAAATTTTGTAAGTTGCGTATTCATGTGTGTACAATTAACCATATAATTTGTTTACCGTATGTAGTCAATATGTTCATATTTTTTTGTCAGAGAGAGCAACTTGCAGGAGATATTGAAGATGCAAATGACAGTTCTATTATGTTGTTCCCGGATGTGTCCGCATGGCCTATAGTCCCCTACGACATGCCTCAACAAGAAGATGGGTGAGTTACATGTACCATGTGCTTTTAAAATATATTAATTGGTCAAATGCTATCTTACTTAACGTGCTTTCAAAATTGCACTTATGTTTTTTTAACATAGGAACTCATGTGGACTGTTCGTTCTTCGCTGTTTTCAATACTGGGACGGAGAAAAATTTATTACTCCTATTTCTCAGGTGGGTACATTTTAAGTAAGATAAATTAGTACATTATATCATATATAAGTGATGAAAATAATATTATTTTTATTACTTTTCAGGAATCTATTGATAGTTCGAGAGAAAGAATGATAGCTGGAATTATTATGTCCCCCGAAAATAAGCTTACAGAAGTGAAGAACAAAGTAATTCGACTTGCGAAGAAGAAACAAAAATAAAAATATCATACGACAATTCGATGTGATTGTCGAAATATTATTTGTTCATGACTGAGAATTATATGTGGATGCTTTATTTCTTTATGTGAGTTTCAAATATTTTTAGCATGTCAAGTTTATATTACCTGGCAAATTTATTAAAAATATATTTTATCATTTCTTATTTTACTATTTTATTTATAATTTATGTTCAATGAGTGTTCTCGCGAATATACGATTTGTGGTTTTAAAATATCCGACGATATATGACGACGATATCTCAGAGGCGAGCGCCGCTGCGCCGCACGTTTGGCGCTACATGGCGCACGTGGGCCGCGTCATCTGCCAGCGGGCGCGCGGCGCCCCAGGGTTGGCTGTTGCTGATTCTACCTCGCCCCGCGTGCGCCCCTCTGCGCCCGAGGGCGGAGTCAGCCTCGGGGTCGGCCCCGCGGCGCCTACAGGCGGCTGTGCAGCGCCTCGGGATCGCCGTCCGTGGGGCGCCTGTTAACGTCAATTTTTTATAGGTTAAAGCAACCGGCGGCTGTGCAGCGCCTCTGATCGCCAAACATGCATGATTTATATACAAAATTATATATTGATACAAAAATATATATGTAATACATATCATGTTAAATTTATATAACGCATGTCATATTATAACGTAAAATTTGTATGCCGCATATCATATTAAGAACAACGAGTATAGTGCTAACAAATATGACATAAGTAAACAGTGATTACAAGTCTAAACAAATATGTAAGTACTATTCTTTAAGACACCCATGCCATGTTCTTTGCTATGATCATCATGCCATGTTCCTGCATAGAAAGATTGTAATATACGTCAAAAATTAGTAAAGTATTAACTAAACAAGAAAATAAAGTTAATGAAATGGTGTGCTCATACTTTGGATTCTGAGGACAATTGTTTTTGAAATGACCATTTCCTCTGCATAAACCGCATAGACGTATAGGTTTCTCATCAAAACCTTTGGGTCTACCGTTTGTAGTCACACCAGGTTCCTTACCACGGCCTTTGTTATTCTGCCCTTTCGGTGCTCCTTTTGTATTGATTTTTTCTGGATCACCAACAAAAACATGATTTTGATTCGGCACAAAAGCATCATCATGTGCAACTGTATGCTGTCTCACGTAATCTTCCTCATGAACATCCTTATTTGCTATCACATCCTCCAGAGCAGCCTTCAGTTTATCAAATAGAAATGGTTTATGACATGCCGCATGATTTGCTTCCGCAGACAAAATAGTCAACTCACTGTACTTAGTTCTCTCCTCAGTACCTGCCCATCCCCATGCGAAGAGATCGCTAGTGCGTTTCACGGGCAGTCCACCTCTAGCATTTTTGCTGAATCTTCGCAGCACTAAGCACCTAGGTAAGTCCTGCACGTTCAACCTGGCTAAAACATAAAGAACATGCTTGCATGGAAGACCTTTACGTTTCATACTATCACAACTGCACTTCACTGTTTCTTCTGAATTACTAGGTGTATAGTCCACTTTGAATCTCAGTTGCCTGTTATTTTTCCATGCCACTACGAATCTCCTACTGACGGCTCCACTCAGTCTATCTATGATCTCAAGATCCGCTGCCTTCTTCATTTCTTTCTGCAAGAGGTAAAAGTTCACCGCAGTGAAGTCACGGGCAGCGGTTTTTTCAATGCATTTGAAATCGTTGAGTACTGCTACTGGGAGTGTCTGTGTGGACAGGCAGTCGTCGTGTGACTCGTTCTCACGGAGCCGAACAATGCAGTTCTCATAATGCACAACCATATCAACAATTGTCATGCCAGAGTCAAGATGCATACGAAGGCAAGAGTTCAGACTCTCGCTCCTCTGGTTACTCCGCATACCAAGGAAGTACCCACCGGTCAGATATGATGCAGCCCATAGCCTTTTCTTCCGGTACATCCTACGCAACCATGTTTCAGTTTTCTCCGACTCCCATTTAGCTCTAAAAGCTGCCCATCTCGCCTCAAACTCATCATGTGTAGTGGCATAATAAATAGGAGCCCTGAACTCCTTAAGGGACTTGTGGTGGAGGTGTTTCTGCATGTTTTTCTCAATATGCCACGAACATAGTCGATGCCACACATCAGTAAGGACCTTCCTGACGACCCTTATCATGGCTGCGTCTCCGTCAGTAATTACAGACCTCGGCTTCTTTTGACAATGAGCTCTTAAGAAAGTATGCAACAGCCAAACGTATGTATCCTCCGTCTCATCTGACACAACTGCACAACCGAACACAGTGGTGCAACGATGATTGTTTAGACCAACAAAAGGTATGAATGGCATTCCGTACCTATTCATCTTGTAAGTGCTGTCGAAGACGATTACATCACCAAAGTCAAGGTAATCCCGACGTGACTGAGAATCACACCAGAACATGTTCTTCAGCTTTCCTTCTGCGTCGACAGTGTGATCAAAGAAAAAGTCTGGATCCCTTGTCTTTCTCGTCATCATGATACCAATTGCAGTGTCTGCATCACCCTTTGCTACCAACTTCATTTTCTCCCTATAACACATGTTATAAAGCTTCCTCCTCCCAAAACCAGCCAGTGCATATGATCCATACCTACTAACGAAGTTGTCATAAATCCAATGTTTTTTGAGCCCAGCACCTGCCATTGCTAAGATCTCGAGCTTCTGGTATTCCTTTATCTGATTATGAGATCGAAGATATATAACTTCATCTGGTCTAGCAAGAGTGTGACTATGATCATCGCTGAAACTGCTCACATACCAAATGGAGCGCTCTCTGTCAAGCTTCACAGTTAGATGGGCCTCACAATAGCACCGAGTCTCCGCTCTCAGCCTGCGCTTCTTCCCTTCCATGGTACAAAACTTGGCCTGTCGTTTCCCAGACCTTGAACAGAGAAACCTCCTCAACCGCCTATGTGCGTCGATACCCTTACTATATTTCAAGTTGTCCCTCCTAATGCCGAAGCCTCGCTTTTTCGCATAGTCGTTATAGAAATCATATGCCTCCTCGTCTGTCCTGAACGTCGTGGACATCACCGTCCAATGCCTGTCCAGTGATTCTTGCTGGTATTCATCGTACCCACTCATCACCATCGGCATCATCGTCGTTTTCGCACGCGTCACCATCCTCGTCCTGAAAAAAATACAATGAACGGTATATGTCAGTAAGTAGTTGTATAAGGACTATCATATGTATTCACTTTCCACTACTTACTTTGCTCGAGCTGTTATTATAAGATGCATTGATATCGTTTTCGTCATTGGCATAATCGGAAAAATTCCACTGATAGTACCCTTCCACTTCCATCTGCGCAAATTGTAAATATGATATATAAGACTTGATGCGTATTTAATTTCACTATAAAATAACGTACATACTTCTAAACCTACATGGCTTCCGCTTTCAGCATATGAATCATCTACATCCATATCCTCATTGTCATCATCCCCTCCTATCTGTTCACAGGCGAACATGTTATTGTCATCGCACATGCTTGTATTTAATATGGTTGAGAACATGCAGACCACTTACATTGCCACTATAAGACTCATCCAAACTCATATAATTTTCGCCGTCATGTTCGTCTTCATCCAATGACAATGATCCGTCCTCGCTACCGCCATCATCACCGTCATATCCTATTTCAGCCTCAATCTACACACGTTCATATATAATCAAATATCCATTCAAACATCACGTAACATCTTTTCAATTCAAATCCGTTCTTAAATTACTATGCCAGCGCCTCGCGTACCTCGTTGCCTTCGTCAGACATGAGGCGGTTGTCCCCGGATACGAGCTGCCGACGGCGGAGGCGTCTGCCCGACCGAGGCGGTTGTCGGCGTAGCGCACAGCGCGTGCGTTTTTTTTTTCGTCGGCCAGGTACTGCCGGAGATGGCGGCTGCGGCGGCGGCGCGAGAGGAGGCGGGTGAGGCGTCTTCAAGATAGGGTTCGCCGATCGGTTTCTTTTTTTTTAATCACTCGGGCGTACGCAGCGGACGCGGGGCGGGGGCGTGCATGCGCGACGTGGGCGCCTACGGGCGCCCGTGCATGCGGGCGTGGGCGCGTACGGGCGGGTGTACGCGACAGCGCCGTACGGCGACGCGGGCGTGCCTACGGCGGGCGGGTATTTTTATACGGCCTGTGAAAATGACCGCCCCTACCCTTTATACGTTTTAGGGGGGGGGGGGGGGTTTGTACCGAAGACCACCTCATTGTTGACAGCAAAAAGCTGGAGTCAGTCAGTTTCTGAACTTCAACCCGCAGGAAACCTATGTTTGTAAGCAGTTTTTTTGGCATTCTTTTGAACCATCAGAGAAGATCCTGGCCGTGGAAGGAATATTGCCATGTTTGAGAGCCCGTTGATAAGGACGTCATTCAAAATGGCATGAGAGATGAAGCATTCAGCGGGCTTCCTCTCCTCGTGCTGTTGCATCATACTGTAGGTTTTTGAGTGTCAAAATCACTGCACTGCACTTATACTGTATATCCACTGAAGAATGCGGCTGCCTCTTGGCCATCATATATATAAAGGCCATCATATATATAAAGGCATTGGCAGCCTTGTCGCGTGCTTTCACAATTATATCAGCTGGAAGAAGAATGTTGCGTTAGGTGTGAGCTATGCAAGTAAAAGTTGTCAAGTCCTCCATTCAACATATATATATTGAAAGGGTGCTAAAAGTATGCAGGAAACATGTATGGGAAAGTCTATTAGAGCATTTTTGGGTCTATATATTCAGTAGTGCAGTATAGTTTGATCAAGCCAGAATGATGACATGGATGCTATTGTTGCAAAGAAGAAGAAAATAAAAAAGGAAAGGGTTAAGAACTTTCTATTGCCTTGTATATTGTTGCTCACAATCTTAGAACTGTATGGAAAAAAAGGCATACGCAGTGTCGGTATGAGCTAATTATCTACAGCCATCGACATGAAAGGGGAACAACAGGTATGAGGAAAGATGAAAGAAAATGCGGAAGCAAAGAAGATCTGCAGCAAGCAGCTTGTAAGTTCAGGACCAAATAAAGTAGACAGGTGATTATAAGCCGCTCGCTCGCGTCGCCTCCAGGGGGGCGACTCGGGCGCCCCATCCGCCGCCGCCCTCGACCCCCCTCCTCCCCTTCTTCCCCGCTGCCGCCGAAGGAGGCCGGCCAGCGAAGCTCGCCCGGCGGACGGCGGACGGCGGGCCTTCCTCCTCTCTTCACGAGGGGATCCTCTGGCTGAGATGCATCGGCGTCCCTGGGCGTACAGCATGAAGGCGGAGTTGGCGCGCTCGGGCGGCGGCCCGATGGGATCCCGGCGGCGTTGCGGGGGCTGGCGGCGGCGGATCTGGGGTTTCCCGCCCCAGATCGGTTCTCCTTCGGGTGGTCGGGCTCGGGCGCCGTCCGGCGGTCCTAAGCGGTGGTGGACGCTCGCGTTGGCTATCCTCCTTCACCTATCTGATTGGGGGCAGCCGAAGGCGTTGACGTGATGCCGGATCCGAGCACGGTGGTGGCGTCGTCCCCTTCAGGGATGACGGTCAGGTGGTGGGTCCTTCTGGCGGCGCCGGTGGCGGCGGATCTTGGGATCCCGCTCCCGGGGATGTCGCAGGACGCGGCGGCCCGTGCACGAGAGATGAAGTTTCTTCGAACAGATCTGAGTGAAAACTTGCTTTTGACTACTGCAAAGGTCGGCAATGGCGGCGCTGTCTGTGTCGTTCCCTTCTTGAAGGCATCGCCGTGGAGAAGTTTAAGGTCACTCTCTGCTACCTCCGGAGGAAACCCTAGATCAGCTGATCGGATGATGGCGGCGCTCCGGTGTCGTTTCCCCCTTGGGGGCGTCATTCATGGAGGTACACACGGGCTCGGGGAACAGAGGATGGCTTCTTTGGTGGAGTGGTACTTCATCTTATACATTGATGGCGGCGGATCTTGGCGGCGTGGCGTTGTGGAGATTCGGAGTCCGATGCGCGAAGATGAACTCGCGCAGGGAGGTGGCGCTGTCTAGCGTCGCGGTGGCGTCGACGGCAGTTAGACCGAACAAGGTTGATGCAGCAGTACCGCACTGAAGATGGATTGATGACAGGCGGCTGCGGCGGCCTCATACCCGGCAGGGGGCCTGGTTGAAGAGCATGCCGGACTAGTGGGTGCCCATACCCGGAAGGAGTCCTGGTTGGGAACTCAGGTCTCAGATGTTAGGTTTGGCTGCGAGGTCTGTTTGGTATTAGGCCCAGACCATCAGCGCCCCTTCATCAGTTAGATAGGAGTAGCGACAGAGGTTGCGAAGATGGTGGCTTTGGTCTTACTGTTGTACGACTTTGTAAGGTCTTGTGTTATAATCAATAAAGTGGCCGTATGCATCGTCCAGATGCAGAGGCCGGGGGTATTCCTCCTTTTCGGAAAAAAAAGTAGACAGGCAAATTATGCTCACAGTTAACAAATGCATGCAGTCAAAAATCTGAGAAATTGATACCTTTGATCCGTTGCAGTGTCGATGACGCCTGGTTCATAGTAGGTACCGATGGAAGTGTTAAAAAGATCTGACCTTCTTTTTACAAATATTGCTATTTTGTTGAAGAATGCATAATTGAATAAAAGCTGATTATTTGTATTTAATAGAGAAGAAAAGAAAATAATAAGAAAATTTAATTATAGGCGGCGCCTTGTGATTCTTCTCTCAATAGTTTCTACAGATAAGCTGAAATTATAATTATAATTTGAGGAACTAAAATCATGGTATATGTATGAATAGTAGCTGAGTAGAATGTTGCCCGGTTAACAATTTTATAAGCCCAAGGAATCAGAAAATTTAGCAGTAGGTACCTTCGCTATAGCAGAGATTACATGGTGTTGCCGGAAGGTATGCATATCACATCTTCTGCATCTTGTCCCTACATTTACATATACGAAATATGTAAATCCTTCTATAAACTTCAAAGTGAATCTGGCTCGCCCATGTCTGATTTGTTCATGCAGCAGCTGCTACAGGGATATCATACTGCAGCAGGAGTTGCAGACCAAACCATGGGGATTGCAGTTAAATTGTCGGACCTTTAGACAGTCATAGGCGGTGAGCACGAGGGCCGCTGCAGTCCGGTTTTGGGTGAGCTTCCTGTGAGAAGGGCTCGCCATACTGCTACGAGCAATGTAAAACTTTCTGTAGGATTCACAATCATTATTGTGGTTAATTTGTTGGGGTAAAATACGGTCTTTATGGAAAGGAAACAATTGGATATGCCATTTTCGTCATGAGATGTTTCAGTGATTGCAATATTTATAATAAAATAACTCTCTGCATGTCCTTTCTCCCCGTTTCCCGTCGTTTTAATCATGCCACGTGCTTCCTTGAGTGACAAGATGAAGTTTACATTACGGTCGAGACATGTGCCTATTTTAATGCTTATTAGGATCTGTTTTCGTCCTACACCTTTTTGTTAGGTTGATTAAGGTCAGTTTCCATCGTACGATGTTGTGGTATGCATTGGAGTGGTATGTGCGTAATGCTGCACTTTTTTTTCTAGGAATGCCCATCACAGCTCTTTTTATTGATATCAAATAATAATTACATTCTTATGAGACTACATCAAAGAAAGTTGGGGTTCATCAATCCAATCATAATGATTTTACATTATAAATATAAAATATAGCCAACTCTTGCATCATACATTCGCTTCTCTTCAATAGGTGCTTCAATTTGACGTTCCCATTTGATCTTCAAAACTTAAGCCCACTTGGAATCACAGTGGTAGATGAAAAGGTGAAATGCAGGAAGAGAAACTTTAGTGCTTGTTGTGCTCGAGGCCTGTTTTGCCTTTTGCCGGTAGCAACGTACATGCATTGTCCTAATAAAAATTAGTGTGATAGATACAACATGCATTTTTTGTTAGTAATCATTTTATGGTGTGCACCGCATCATAAACAGTACGTAACAATACAACATGTGTGATAGGACTTTCAACACACACATTTTTTTTCATCCGAACTGTCTGTAACATTGGACGCATCACAAACATGGTGCCACAGTGTAGGGTGTGTGATAGGCCCGCCATCCTAAACATTCGTCCGGATGAATCGTGTCAAACCTTTGACAGGTCGCATATGATTTCTTCTTTCGTCGTATGTGGGATAGATTAGCTAAACGTAAATGATTCCTTCCCTCATCGTAAACGTTTGCTTTCAAAAACTGTCTACGGCCTAGCAAGCTATCACACACATTTTTATCTATATCATGTGCGATAAACACCCCTATCGCACACCATCACAAGGCGCCGGTTCGTGGCTGTGTGTGCGATGAGGTCTTTTTACCTTATGCAATACCCTTAACTGCACTAGTGTCACTTGCAAACATAACAAGGCAGAGTTTGACCAAGTCTATAGACTACAAGCAAGGCCAATATAAATCGCAAGCTCAGTCACGGATGAAATTTCAAACAATACCCACCCACCCATGCATGCGCATAGATACACCATGATTTGCAAGGATTTTCTGTTAATTAATAGAATACCATTAATCATGTATGTGCAATGCATGTTAATATTAGGGAATATGTTAGTTACATTACACACTAATCTAGATGATGAACAGTCTGTTTTGCTAGTATTTGTTTAAGCACGTGCATGTCGGCGCAATGCACCCTCACAATGTCGTGTCAGGGCCATCACATACAAGGAAAATAAGCTAATGATCTTTGTTGCCTTCTGACAAGACTCCGAGAACAGGCACCCGGAGGATAGGGCGCAGCAGGAGGTCGGCCTTCCGCCGCACAGTGATGCCTAACACCTCGGCCATATCTAACTCATCCTGTGGTGGACCCTCCCAGTCAAAGTGGAATAGTAGACTCGCCAGGGCGAGCTCAATGTTGCCAAGGCCAAACGCTATCCCCGGGCACATCCTCCGGCCAGCGCCAAATGGAAGAAACGAGAAGTCGGTACCCATAAAGTCATCTGTGCCTGCCTTGCCTAGGAAGCGCTCAGGGCGGAACATCTCCGGCTCATCTGGCCAGTAGCGCTCGTCACGGCCCAACGCCCAGGCATTGATCAGCACCTGTGTTCCCCGCGGCACGTCGTACCCGAGCACTTGGCATGACTCCCGACACTCTCGTGGGATGAGTAGCGGCAAGGGCGTGTGCAACCTCAACGTTTCCCGGATGACTAGGTGCATGTACGGTAGTTTCCCGAGGGCATGCTCCGCTACGGTGCCGTGAGCCTCAAATGTTCGCCGGACCTCGGCCGTCACCTTCTGCATCACCGTTGGGTTCCTGATCAACTCTGCGATCGCCCAGCCCAAAGTCGTCGACGCTGTCTCACTGCCGCCGGCGAACACGTCCTGCGCTCATGCAAAACATTGTGAAGTGAGTTTTGAGATTGAGATACACTTTCCATTTTCTAATAAAGTTTTTGCCAAGTTGTAATCCACAAGTATTTCTTAAGTCTCAACCGATGCTATTTCAAAAAAAAAAAGTAGTCTCAACCGATGCAGAACATTATAACTTTAGTTTGCTAAAATCTAGCAAAGTGCAAGTTGCATTTTCTTTCTGAACAGTAATTGCACTTTTCTTCACCGACTAAGACATAAGAAAAATCGGTTGTTGAGAGATAGACGTAAAAAAATGAGGAGAAGACTATTTTTTTTATAAATATGCTTGTATATAAAATGATAGTATTAATAAAATAAATAATGGTAGTACTAAGAAAATTAATCGATGATGAAAATATCATTTACTCTCAAACTTAATTGCTACAATATACTCCCCCCGTTTCTAAATATAGGTTTTTTTGAAAATTTTAATGTAGACTACATAGGATACATCCTTACGTAGTTGTTATTGAAATCTCTAGAAAGATTATATTTAGGATCGGAGGGAGTACATTCTTCTCAACTTAATCATGCGGTGGTGCTTTATTGTGGATCGGTAACTAGATGCAAGGAATTGAAAATCTTTTTCTGATGCTTTTCTGTCCTTTTAAAGTAGTACTCGTATATATTGAGACATAATTAAGGAAATCTAAATCAATTGAGACATGACATAGTAGCAAAACCCAGTTAATAAGTGTGGAGTAGTGGTAGTACTTACGAAGATGACGGATTTGACGGCGTCCATGTCGAGTGGGAACTGGAGACTGCCCTCATTCTCCTTCTGTATGCTTAGCAGCACGTGGAGCAAGTCCTCGTTCTCGCCTCCTCCTCCACCTTCCATTTTCTCGCGGATGATGTTGTCGAGGATGCCGTTCCCGACATGGCAGAAATCCTTGGCGCGGCGCAGGGTCCCACTGAGCCAACCCACCAGCCGGGACGACGGCCACAGGTCCGGGGGGTTGAACCCCGACGCGAACTTGGCACCGCGGTCGAGCGAGCGGAGGAACTCGTCGCGTTCCTTGAACCGGTCGCCCATGACAGAGCGGACCGTGATGTCGGTGACTAGCGCGGAGATGCGCCTGCTTAGCTCCACGGGGCGTCCGGCCGCCGCGGCCTGGGCGACGTCGCGGAGCATGGCGGCGACCTCCTCCTCCCTGATGGCGCGGAAAGACAGGACGCGCCGCGCCGAGCCGAGAGGAGCTTCAAGACGACGATCTTCTTGATCTCACGCCAGTAGTCGCCGTAGGGCGCGAACGCAATGCCCCGCCCGCCGTTGGTGAGCACGCGCATGGTGGCGTTGAGGGGCCGCGTCGCGAACGCCACGTCGTGGGTCTTCATCACCTCGCGGGCGCCCTCCCGGGACGACACCACTAGCGTGGGCACCTCGCCCAGCCAGAGCAGCATAACCGGCCCATGGCGCCGTGCCAGGTTTCGCATCGCGCGGTGGGGCAGCTGCCCGGCGAGGTGGTGCAGGCTGCCGAGCACCGGCAGCTTCCATGGCCCCGGTGGCTCGTTCCCTGCCGAGAGCCTCCGCCTGCGCCCTGAAAGAAGCACAATACATAAGGACACGAGAGCTACGCCGAGGTAGACGACCTCCATTTGCATCATGTAGTACATGGCAGCTCTGCTTCTAATCAAGGAAGCTAGACATGTATAAGATGGAGCAATTTGCTTGCTCCGTTTGTTTTATTGAGCGCGCCGAGTCAGTCAAGATCGATCTGAGATCAGTTTGTTGCAGCCAACAACTCCTGCATACTAATTATATAAACTACTCCGGCTGACATCAACAATTGTTTACGGCGGCTGCTACGGATCAACCGGCTGATCGTGGATCAGCCGGGTTGACAGCCGTTTGATGCTATATAAACTACTCCGGCTGACATCAACAATTGTTTACGGCGGCTGCTACGGATCAACCGGCTGATCGTGGATCAGCCGGGTTGACAGCCGTTTGATGCTCCCCTAGCTTTTGATGTGTCAGACCATCTTCACTGGGCACTCCCAACAGCCCCCGGCTCTTTTTTTATGGTCGGCTGAAAAAACGATTCAGCCGCGTATCCGCACGCCTAATTTTCATTGGTTAGCGCTGAAATTAGCGCCGGCGAATCAAAATCGAATTTAGAGGGGGGGGGGGGGGGGGGGGGGGGCGCCGCCGGAGGAAATGAATTTGGCGCGAAAGCTGATGGACCTGCTGAGTCAACGACGCCGAGAACCTTCGTCCTCATCGCATCAGTTTCTCACAGGGAATCAATGCGAATACCGCCGCCGGTCAGCCTTTCATTAATTCACGGGCGGCGCAGTGAAGGCGCGCCGCCACGCGTCCCGCCCCCTCTCGCCACGTGTCCACACTGCTGCCGCCCACTCGCCGCTATAAAAGCCGTCCTCCCTCGCCGCTGGCCGCACACTCGCCTCCCCCACAGCCTCTCTCCTTCGTTGCAGACCCCCTCTCTCCTTCGCCGCCGACGCCTTCTCTCTCTCTCCCCGTCTCTATGGCCGAGCGTTTTCCCGGTGATGGTGCGGCGGCCAACGGCTTCGGCCGCCGCCACCTGCACGCGTGGGAGGCGCGCCTCCTTCACGAGGTGGACTATCCAGCGTTGCCCGACATGCGCGTGTCCGGCTCATGGAGGCTCAGCGCCGTCGGCGTCCCCGTGCCCCCGCCGCGCCGAGATCGCGCGGATCCGGTCGGCGCAGCCGAAGGAAGCGTGGCAGCGAGCCAGGTACGCCCCCGATAACACCAACCTCTGGACAACCTACTTCGAGAGTCGCTAGGCCGACCAACTCGCGTCGACGAACGGCACTCTGGCACAACACGGACGGCCGCAGCCAGTGGTGGGGAGTCTCGGGGCGCACTCTCCACACGGTCCTCAAGCACATCAAGGGCGGCAACACGCCGCGAATGGAGTACCCGGCGCCGTCCTTCTCGCGCCGGAGCAGCGGCTCGTGGCTACCGAGGCGCATGGCGGGCGCCTCGTCTTCTTCCTCCAACTCTCACATCCTCCGGCGCACCAACGGCGCTCGCGCCGTCAAGGGCGAGCCGGGGGGGGGGGGGGGGGGGCGCCGCCGGAGGAAATGAATTTGGCGCGAAAGCTGATGGACCTGCTGAGTCAACGACGCCGAGAACCTTCGTCCTCATCGCATCAGTTTCTCACAGGGAATCAATGCGAATACCGCCGCCGGTCAGCCTTTCATTAATTCACGGGCGGCGCAGTGAAGGCGCGCCGCCACGCGTCCCGTCCCCTCTCGCCACGTGTCCACACTGCCGCCGCCCACTCGCCGCTATAAAAGCCGTCCTCCCTCGCCGCTGGCCGCACACTCGCCTCCCCCACAGCCTCTCTCCTTCGTTGCAGACCCCCTCTCTCCTTCGCCGCCGACGCCTTCTCTCTCTCTCCCCGTCTCTATGGCCGAGCGTTTTCCCGGTGATGGTGCGGCGGCCAACGGCTTCGGCCGCCGCCACCTGCACGCGTGGGAGGCGCGCCTCCTTCACGAGGTGGACTATCCAGCGTTGCCCGACATGCGCGTGTCCGGCTCATGGAGGCTCAGCGCCGTCGGCGTCCCCGTGCCCCCGCCGCGCCGAGATCGCGCGGATCCGGTCGGCGCAGCCAAAGGAAGCGTGGCAGCGAGCCAGGTACGCCCCCGATAACACCAACCTCTGGACAACCTACTTCGAGAGTCGCTAGGCCGACCAACTCGCGTCGACGAACGGCACTCTGGCACAACACGGACGGCCGCAGCCAGTGGTGGGGAGTCTCGGGGCGCACTCTCCACACGGTCCTCAAGCACATCAAGGGCGGCAACACGCCGCGAATGGAGTACCCGGCGCCGTCCTTCTCGCGCCGGAGCGGCGGCTCGTGGCTACCGAGGCGCATGGCGGGCGCCTCGTCTTCTTCCTCCAACTCTCACATCCTCCGGCGCACCAACGGCGCTCGCGCCGTCAAGGGCGAGCCCCAAGAGACGTCGGAGCGCTGAAGCGGCGGCAACCTTGTCATAAACGAGGGCCGCCGCCGCCAACCTTCCCCTCCTCCCCGCGACCATCTTCGCCTAGTCAGGCCAAAGAAGGAGCCGGCGCCGCCGCCAGTTGTCAAGCAGGAGCACCTTGACATGGCCGTCGACCTCGAGACCGGCCTGAAGTGGGCGCGGGACGACTACGTCTGGGAGGAGATGGAGCGTCAACGCCACGCCCTTGAGATTGCCTCTCGACGCTGCGGCCGCGACGAGGAGGCGCCCGGGCCGTCCAACCTCGTCCGCCACGGCTACCCAGGGCAGGGCTGCAGCAAGGACAACGATGGTGTGCAGGACAACGACGACGACAACTACGACGGCGGGGACTACACCAACTTCAACAGGCTCCTCGACATGTATAAGGCTCGAGGCGGCGGCGACATAGTAGTAGTAGTTTTAGTTTAGTTTCTAAATTATGTTTTAAGTTTGTACAAATAGCAATGAAAACACCTAAATTTCCTTCAAATTTGTGTCATTTTGTACGAAGTTTAGCCGAATTTGGTTTTCAAAAAACGGCGTCTGGGGCCAGCTTGGGGCGGCGGTTGGGAATCCGACCGCCCCCACGACGAAAAAAGCGCCGGCTAGCCCCCAGGAGACACTATTTCAGTCCCTAGAGGCGCCGAACGGCTGAAATGCTCTCAGCCGTCAGATATGTTAGCAGTAGACGCGTTCCTCTCATAGAGAGCTGGCTTCGAGCATAGATGACTGTCGTGCTCGACGCGTAGCTCGGAGACAGGGAGTAGATGGAGCCCACCACTACCCATCGATTCCTTCTTTTTTTTCTGCGACCGATCACTTTCTTCTATTCTCTTTTATGGGACACATGCCTTTTTTGCGGGATAATACTTGTATTACTCAACACTCAAAGATTACAATCACGACTGGTAATTTCGAGGAGTTCATCTGGACCCGAACCAAGCCACACAACAGTTCGGCATTGTGATCGTCCAAAACTTGCCAGGAAGTGACTAGCATTGTTTTTGCTACGAGCAATATGAGTAATACAAGAATTACGTGATGAAGCTATGTACATAGGGTAGGGTCATGGACCTGTCCCAGCTGCCCTACCCAAGGACATCTCAAGAAGAAATCACCTTTCAATCGACTTGGAGGTGTTCCACTCGACAGACTCGAAGACACTCGACCAAGAAGCAATCACTCGACCAAGATCCAACCACCCGACGGCCAGGAGACCTAAAGGCACTCCGCACGCTAACGGTCGGTTATTAAGTAGCTTTTATGGTCATCATAGCACTTTATTAGAGGCGTTACCAGTAACGCCCGACCTTAATGTATTTAAAACCCTGCACAACTGAGGGCCGGATGGGTCCGACGAACTCTATATAAGCCACCCCCTCCTCAGTGTAAAGGGTTCGCACCCCTGTAATTCATACATGCATAATCCAGTCGACCGCCTTCGGGCTCCGAGACGTAGGGCTATTACTTCCTCCGAGAAGGGCCTGAACTCGTAAACCTCGTGTGCTTACAACTTCTCCATAGCTAAGATCTTGCCTCTCCATACCTACCCCCTACATTACTATCAGACTTAGAACAACGACAGTTGGCGCCCACCGTGGGGCAGGTGTTTTAGCGATTTGTTTGAGGAGTTGCGATCTTTTCCGATCCAAATCATCATGGTTTCTGGCGGAGTTCTGGTGGAGGGCCGCGAGATCCGTCTCGGCGCGCTCACGTTCATCGCCGACGACTCCGCTTGGCTTCAGGAGGCTCCGCTCGACGTGGACGCACTCCCTGTCCGCGGGGCAACGCACTTTCGCGCGTGCGTCCGCGGCGTCCTCTTGCGACAACCGTCGACCCACTATCGGTCGGCTCCTGTGTTGTCCTCCCTTCCTGTTTCTCGCCGAAGCAAGCGCTCCGATCGGTCGAGACTTCGGCGGTGGGTGAGACACGCGGTGGCACGCCAGTTAGCCACCCCTCAAGTCGCGGCGATCGAGCCCGACGAATCCCTCTACGGCCTGTTCGACCTGTCGACTGGCTCCGTAGAGACCGCATCCGAGTGCGACAGCAGTGATCCGGCGGCGGAGGTTCTGATGGTCGATGGACCGCCCAGTCCTCCCGGTTTTCCCCGCACCGACAGAGGCGCAGGTGGAGGCGACCCGTCGCGTCCCCATGAGGAATATCTCCCCGAGCCTCTCACGTCGCTGTAGAGAGAAGAACTTCGTCGCCGGAACATGGATGCACTGCACACTCCTATCATTGGAGAAACCCCCGAGGCTCGAGCCTTGGAGGACGCGCGCCTGGCAAACTTGGCCGAGCACACTCGACTGGAGAACCTCCAGCGAGCACTCGACGAGCGTGCGCGGCAACGGGTTCCAGAATTCAGTCGACGTCAGCTCTTTCCGCCCCCGCAGGTATATCGAACTCCGATTCAAAACTAAGCAGCTGCAACCCGTATAGCAGAGTCAATTCAGCCTTCCCAGTCGGAGGCTGGCAGAGGCTTGCTGCAGATCAGAGCGTTACTCCGGGCAGCAGGAGACAAGAATTCCGTTGTTTCTCAGTCGCGGAATAGGATTCATAGCAGATCCATTGCTGCAGACACATTCCAGTCGGCTCATAGCCCAAGATCGCCCCTGAGGCGTGAGGGACGTGGGGACCGACATAATCAGTACGGGAACCGTGAGCAGTATGATCACCGATTCGATCGTGACGATCGACGTCGGGTGCCCACCCCTCCCCCGAGGAGCGGGTCGTATGTGCCTCAACAGCAGGATGACAGGCACCCTCATAGTGTTGGGCGAAGGATTCCAGTCAACCCCAGGGAACCAGGCTTTGATGCGAGATCCATTCTCGTTCAAGGTTTGGTCGACAGGAACAGAGCTCACCGAGAAGGTCACGACAGAGATGCACCTACCAGCAGCAGAGTACATGTTTCGGGGCCAGAGTGCTTTAGTAGAGCCATCAGGGCCGCTGTGATTCCTCCCAACTTCAGGTTGGCGACTGGAGTCAGTAAGTTCACTGGTGAGTCCAAGCCCGATACTTGGCTTGAAGACTACCGAGTGGCCGTCCAGATTGGCGGTGGCAATGATGAAGTGGCCATGAAGCACCTGCCTCTCATGTTGGAGGGCTCGGCCAGAGCGTGGCTGAATCAGTTAGCACCCAGCAGAATTTACACTTGGGAAGATCTCGCCCGAGTGTTTGTCACCACATTTGAAGGAACATGCAAGCGACCGGCAGGGCTGACGGAACTACGGTCTTGCGTGCAGAAGCCGAATGAAACTTTGAGGGATTACATCCAGAGATGGATCATGTTACATCACACGGTAGAGAATGTGCCTGACCACCAAGCAGTCTGTGCCTTCAAAGAAGGCGTCAAGTACAGGGAACTGAATCTGAAATTCGGTCGAACCGGAGATATGTCTATGAATCGGATGATGGAGATTGCCACCAAGTACGCTAATGGTGAAGATGAGGATCGACTCAGGAGCGGCAAGCTCAAGTCAGTCGCTCAAGAAACCGAAGGAGGGAATTCCAATCGGAAACAGAAGCGGAAAGCCGAGCCAGCTGCTCCTGGGGAAGCCTTGGCTATAGCTCAAGGAAAGTTTAAGGGGAAACCCAAAGGACCTTGGAACCCCAAGAAAGTTAAAGACCAAGACGGAAATGATGTGTTGGATTTGCCATGTCACATCCACACCAAGAAAGATGAAGAGGGTAATTTCATTTATCCGAAACATACCACTCGACAATGTCGGCTCTTGATCCAGCAGTTCCAGGGCAAGCAGCCCAAAAATAAGGAAAAGGAGTCGGACAAAGTTGAGGACAAGGAAGACAGTGACGATGGATACCCCCAGATCAATTCCACCCTGATGATTTTTGCTGATGTTGAAAGCAAAAGTCGACTGAAAGTTATCAACCGAGAGGTGAATATGGTTGCTCTGGCAACACCCAGTTATCTGAAGTGGTCTCAGACTGCCATCACATTCGACCAGTCCGATCACCCAACGCACATTGCCACCCCTGGGAGGCAAGCTTTGGTGGTCGACCCAGTTGTTGAAGGCACTCGACTGACCAAAGTCTTGATGGATGGTGGCAGTGGTTTGAACATACTGTATGCTGAGACATTGAAAGGGATGGGCATTCCGATGTCCAGACTTAGTACCAGCAACATGAGTTTCCATGGAGTCATTCCTGGAAAGAAGGCTAAGTCACTCGGCCAGATTGCTCTTGATGTGGTTTTCGGTGATTCTAAGAATTACTGCAAAGAAAAGTTGATGTTTGAAGTTGTAGATTTCCAGAGTGCTTATCACGCTATTTTGGGCAGGCCGGCTTATGCACGCTTCATGGCTCGACCATGTTATGTGTATCTCAAATTGAAGATGGCTGGTCCCAAAGGTGTGATCACTGTTACGGGCAATCGAAAGAAAGCAGAAGAATATTTTCAGAAAGGTTCAAAGATCGCTGATGCTCAGATGGTAGTGGTGGAGCTGCAGGAATACCAGAAGACTGCAGACCCGAGTGATTTGTTGCGAGCCAAGAAGCCCGCTACAGAATCAGCTTTTCAGTCATCTGGCGAAACGAAGCCGGCTCACATTCACCCAACCGATCCCAGTGCTGCTCCGACTCATATCTCAACAACACTCGACTCCAAATAGGAAGAAGCGCTCATCCAGTTCCTCCGTGAGAACTGGGACATTTTCGCATGGAAGCCTTCTAACATGCCGGGTGTTCCCAGAGGGCTGGCTGAGCACTGCCTACGAGTCGACTCAAAAGTAAAACCTGTCAAAGAACATCTCCGACGGTCCGCCGTCCAGAAGAGAAAGGCTATTGGTGAGGAGGTGGCTCGGCTCTTAGCAGCGGAGTTCATCCGAGAGATCTACCACTCCGAGTGGCTCGCCAACGTTGTCATGGTCCCGAAGAAGGACAAGTCACTTCGCATGTGCATTGACTTTAAACATATCAATCGGTCCTGCCCGAAAGATCATTTTCCTCTCCCCCGCATTGACCAGATAGTCGACTCGACTGCGGGATGTGAGCGATTGTCTTTTTTAGACGCCTATTCCGGGTACCATCAGATCCATCTGTACGGACCTGACGAGATCAAAACAGCTTTCATCACTCCATTCGGGTGCTTCTGTTATGTTACCATGCCGTTCGGCCTCAAGAATGCCGGAGCCACATTCATGAGGATGATTCAGAAGTGTTTGCTCACTCAAATCAGTCGGAATGTGGAAGCATACATGGATGATATTGTGGTCAAGTCACGGAAGCGTTCCGACCTACTAACTGACCTTGCTGAAACTTTTGCCAACCTCAGGAGGTATGATATCAAGCTTAATCCATCCAAGTGCACATTAGGAGTTCCTGGCGGAAAGCTACTCGGTTTTCTCGTTTCCGAACGAGGAATCGACGCCAATCCAGAAAAAGTCGGTACTATACTCCGAATGAAAAGTCCTGTGCGAGTGCACGACGTCCAGAAGCTTACTGGTTGCTTGGCCGCTTTAAGTCGATTCATCTCTCGTCTCGGTGAAAAGGCATTGCCTCTTTACCGATTGATGAAGAAGTCCGACAAGTTCGAGTGGACTCCTGAAGCTGATGCAGCGTTTGCAGAGCTCAAAGCTCTGCTCTCCACCCAGCCGGTGCTTGCTGCCCCAATCAGCAAAGAGCCTTTGCTGCTTTACATCGCAGCCATGGGACAAGTCGTCAGTACGGTACTTACGGTCGAGCGGGAAGAAGCAGGAAAAGCCTTCAAAGTTCAGCGCCCAGTATATTACATTTCTGAAGTTTTGACCCCGTCGAAGCAAAGATATCCTCATTATCAGAAGCTTGTATATGGGATTTATATGACCACAAAGAAGGTTGCTCACTACTTCTCTGATCATTCCATTACAGTCGTCAGCGATGCCCCATTGTCAGAGATCCTGCATAACAGAGATGCAACTGGTCGAGTGGAAAAATGAGCGATTGAACTCCTTCCTCTAGATATCAAGTTTGAGGCAAAGAAAGCTATCAAGTCCTAAGCAATAGAAGATTTCGTCGCCGAGTGGATTGTACAGCAACTGCCGACTCAGGTTCACTCGGAGCATTGGACCATGTTCTTCGATGGTTCCCAAATGCTCAATGGTTCCGGTGCTGGGGTGGTATTGGTCTCCCCCTGAGGAGATAAGCTCAGATATGTTCTTCAAATCCACTTTGGTTCCTCCAATAACGAGGCAGAATATGAAGCACTTTTATATGGGTTGCGCATGGCCATTTCACCCGGCGTCCGTCGCCTCATGGTCTATGGCGACTCAGATTTGGTGGTTAATTAGGTGATGAAGGAGTGGGACGTCAGAAGTCCAGCCATGACCGGTTATTGCAATGCAGTGAGAAAGCTGGACAAGAAATTCGAGGGGTTAGAACTTCATCACATACCCCGACTGAAAAATCAAGCAGTTAATGATTTGGCAAAAATAGGTTCCAAAAGAGAAGCCATTCCCAGCAATGTGTTTTTGGAACACATCCACAGACCATCAGTTCAGGAGGATCCCTTCACTGAAGAGGCCCCGCAGCCAAAAAGTGCCACGGATCCGACTGAAGTTGAAGTTCCAGCTGTGGTCGACCTGATCATGGAAGTCTTGGTCATCACTCCTGACTGGACCATACCGTACATCGCGTACATCCTAAGGAAAGAACTCCCAGAAGAAGAAGAAGAGGCTCGACAGATCGTCCGTCGATCCAAGGCCTTTACAGTCATAAAAGGACAGTTGTATAGAGAAAGTGCGACTGGAGTCAGTCAGAAGTGTATAACACCAGAAGAAGGTCAGATGATCCTTGATGATATCCACTCGGGGACCTATGGTCATCATGCGTCCTCTCGGACCATTGTGGCTAAAGCATACCAAGCGGGATTCTACTGGCCAAGAGCGAATGAAATGGCGAAAGAGATAGTCGACAAGTGTGAAGGATGTCAGTTTTACTCCAATATGTCGCACAAGCCCGCGTCAGCCCTGAAAACGATTCCACTCGTCTGGCCCTTCGCCGTTTGGGGACTGGACATGGTTGGACCGCTGAGAACGGGCAGGAGCGGCTTCACTCATGTGCTAGTAGCAGTCGACAAGTTCACCAAATGGATTGAAGCTAAGCCTATCAAGAATCTTGATGCTTGCATTACTATCAGTTTCATCAGAGAGTTGATATTCAGATATGGAGTTCCGCACAGCATCATCACTGACAATGGGTCAAACTTCGACTCCGACAAATTCAGAGCCTTTTGCGCCTCTCAGGGCACACGAGTCGACTACGCTTCGGTCGCTCACCCCCAGTCGAATGGACAAGCGGAAAGAGCAAACCGCTTAATTCTCAAAGGACTGAAACCCCGATTGATGCGCGATCTCAAGCACGCAGTAGGTGCATGGGTCGACGAGCTTCCATCAGTTCTTTGGGGATTGAGGACAAGCCCGAACCGATCGACCGGAAGAACCCCATTCTTTCTGGTCTATGGAGCCGAAGTAGTTTTGCCGAGTGACCTGCTTCACAACGCAACCCGAGTCGAGCTCTACTCTGAAGATGAAGCAGAACAAGCCCGACAGGACGCAGTCGACCTCCTGGAAGAAGAAAGAGAAATGGCCATGATTCGATCGACCATCTATCAGCAAGACTTGCGTCGATTCCATGCCAGAAATGTGAAGAGTCGAGCCTTCCAAGAAGGAGACTTGGTCCTCCGAGTGGATCAGCAGAAACAACACAAACTCGCTCCTACTTGGGAAGGCCCCTTTATAGTCACCAGAGTCCTCCACAATGGAGCGTACCACCTATATAATGTCGATCGCCAGATTGATGAGCCATGAGCCTAGAATGCGGAGCTGCTCCACCCCTTTTATACTTGAATTCTCACTCGGATGAGATGTAATAAGAAAAACTCCTGTAGTTTATTTATCAAAGACAAGAGCGTTATAATTTTCCCAGTGATTGTTATTGTTTTTGTTTGCGGGAGAAATCCCCCAGCGGGTGGCTTAGCTACGAATCCGTTTCGCCTAAGTTTGTAAAAATAATTTCCTACCGAGTGTTGAGCCATCCTCCCACTCGGGGGCTTAGCTGCGAACCCGTTTCGCCTAAGTATTAGAAAATCCTATCGAGTGGTGAGCCAGCCTCGCACTCGGGGGCTTAGCTGTAGTCCAGTACTTGCCTAAGTATTTGAAAATCCTACCGAGTGGTGAGCGACCCTCCCACTCGGGGGCTTAGCTGCAGTCCAGTACTCGCCTAAGTATTTGAAAAATCCTACCGAGTGGTGAGCCAGCCTCCCACTCGGGGGCTTAGCTGCAGTCCATTTGAAAATCCTACCGAGTGGTGAACGACCCTCCCACTCGGGGGCTTAGCTACAGTCCAGTACTCGCCTAAGTATTTGAAAATCCTACCAAATGGTGAGCGACCCTCCCACTCGGGGGCTTAGCCGCAGTCCAGTACTCGCCTAAGTATTTGAAAATCCTACCGAGTGGTGAGCGACCCTCCCATCAGGGGCTTAGCTGCAGTCCAGTACTCGCCTAAGTATTTGAAAAATCCTACCGTGTGGTGAGCGACCCTCCCACTCGGGGGCTTAGCTGCAGTCCAACACTCGCCTAAGTATTTGAAAAATCCTACTGAGTGGTGACCGACCCTCCCACTCGGGGGCTTAGCTGTAGTCCAGCACTCGCCTAAGTATTTGAAAATCCTACCGAGTGGTGACCGACCCTCCCACTCGGGGGCTTAGCTGCAGTCCAGTACTCGCCTAAGTATTTGAAAATCCTACCGAGTGGTGAGCGACCCTCCCACTCGGGGGCTTAGCTGCAGTCCAGTACTCGCCTAAGTATTTGAAAAACCCTACCGAGTGGTGAACGAACCCTCCCACTCGGGGGCTTAGCTGCAGTCCAGTCTCGCCTAAGTATTTGAAAATCCTACCGAGTGGTGAGCCAGCCTCCCACTCGGGGGCTTAGCTGCAGTCCAGTACTCACCTAAGTATTTGAAAATCCTACCGAGTGGTGAGCGACCCTCCCACTCGGGGGCTTAGCTGCAGTCCAGTACTTGCCTAAGTATTTGAAAAACCCTACCGAGTGGTGACCGACCCTCCCACTCGGGGGCTTAGCTGCAGTCCAGTACTGGCCTAAGTATTTGAAAATCCTACCGAGTGGTGAGCGACCCTCACACTCGGGGGCTTAGCTGCAGTCCAGTACTCGCCTAAGTATTTAAAAATCCTACCGAGTGGTGAGCCAGCCTCCCACTCGGGGGCTTAGCTGCAGTCCAGTACTCGCCTAAGTATTTGAAAATCCTACCGAGTGGTGAGCCAGCCTCCCACTCGGGGGCTTAGCTGCAGTCCAGTACTCGCCTAAGTATTTGAAAATCCTACCGAGTGGTGAGCCAGCCTCCCACTCGGGGGCTTAGCTGCAGTCCAGTACTCGCCTAAGTACGTGCGCTCCATCCCAATCCACAAGGACGATGAGGTGCAGGTTGACTGCCACCTTCTCCTTGGGAGCTTCACCACAAATACAATGTGCGCTCCATCCCACTCCAGAAGGATGACGAGGTGCAGGTCGACTGCCACCTTCTCCTTGGGAGCTTCGCCACAAATATAACATGCACTCCATCCCACTCCGCAAGGATGACGAGGTGCAGGTCGACTGCCACCTTCTCCTTGGGAGCTTCGCCACAAATACAACATGCGCTCCATCCCACTCCGCAAGGACGACAAGGTGCAGGTCGACTGCCAACTTCTCCTTGGGAGCTTCACCACAAATACAACGTGCGCTCCATCGCCGACCGGCAAGGACGACGAGGTGCAGGTCGACTGCTACCTTCTCCTTTGGGGCTTCGCCACAAATACAACGTGCGCTCCATCGCCGACACGCAAGGATGACGAGGTGCAGGTTGACTGCTACCTTCTCCTTTGGGGCTGCACCACAAATACAAAAGTTGTCTCGAGTGAAGAACGAGTTCCACTCGACGGAGGATTCATGAAGATATTCAACGATAAACCAAGTTCAGATAAATCCCAAAGGTTCCGGACCACAAATCGAAGTGCTCGGGCATTCAACCCAAAAGAGTTTAACGGTTACAAAAACCACTCGGCATTCTGAGGCAAATTTAAGGTGGGGCATAAAAGTTTGTTCACTCCGCGGGAGGAGGACTGGCAGGCTCAACGAACTTGTCTAGGTCGACGCCGTCGGCGATCCGAGTGGCGGCAGCGATGAAAGTCTCCATAAAAGATCGGAAGTCATGCTTCTGGGTGTTGGCGACCTTGATTGCTGCCAGCTTATCTTGTCGCACCTCCTTGCAGTGGACACGAACCAAAGACAGAGCCACATCAGCACCACACCGGGCAGAAGATTTCTTCCACTCCTGCACTCGATCAGGGATCTCGTTAAGTCGAGTCATCAGGGACTCAAGATCATTCTGGAGCGTGGCCTCTGGCCAAAGTGCCGGGTCGATCCGTGACGTGGTGACCTTCAGTCGAGCCAAGTAGTCCACAACACCGTCGATGCGGGATTCCAGTCGGAGCAGATTCATGGTAGTTTCATCTTTCACGGGAGAATTGATTGGGTCCAAACCTGGCTCAATTCGCCCAGTCTCCTTCTCGAAGTTCTGGCAAAACTCTGCATTCACGATCCAAGGATAAGTCAATTTTCGTACGCTGAGTCGACAAAAAACATCAGTCGGAACAAAATGTATACCTTCAAGCTTGATGAACAACTTCTTAGCAAGGCTCCTCAGATAGCTCTCCAGATCGTCCCTCCTGCGAGCGATGCCTTCCATCTTCTCGTATAGGTTGAGATTGTCCTTCTTCAAGCGCGTGCACTCCTTGTTGGCTTCGTTCAGAGCAGATTTCATCTTGGTGTTCTCTTTTTCCAACTGGCCGACCGAAGCCAGTTTCTGTTCAGCCAAAGCGGTTCTGTCGTCAGCTTCCTTTTGAGCAGCAGCCAAATCCCGATCCTTCTTCGCCAGAGCTTCTCTCAGTTTTTCTGCAAAGAAATGGTGCTTGATTCAGAAAGAGCAGAAGGGTACTCAAGCCTAAGACAAACCAGTCGACAAGCTCGTCTTACCATTGGCGTCGTCCTTGGCCTTTTGCAACTCTGTCTTGGCCAATTCCAAGTCAAGGTTCAGTTGGATCTGCTATTTCTCCAAGTCAGCAAAGCGAGCTCCAAGATCACAAGATTTCTGCAATCAGGGTGGAGAAGTTATTTTATAGCGAAAAACGACAAAGACAATAAATACTAAGACTACGGTCGACTGCCCGCAGTCCACCATAGTCTCGGGGACTACACCCAGTGGGTGCACTTTGCGTGCCCCCACCGATTATGATCCCACTCGCCCAGCCTGCCGGAGTTGAGTGCAAAAAAAAGGAAAGAAAGAAGAACTCAGACCATAGAACTCAGACCACAGTCGACTGCCAGCAGTCGACCGCGGTCTTGGGGACTACACCCAATGGGTGCACTTGGTGTGCCCCCACCGGTTCTGATCCCACTCGCCCAGACCGAGTAGGAGAGACAAACTACCAGTTCGGTTTACACTCGACGCGGCCAGACCACATCGAGCGAAAGAATCAAAATATAAAAACTACAGTCGACTGCCAGCAGTCCACCGTAGTCTCGGGGACTACACCCAGTGGGTGCACTCAGCGTGCCCCCACTAGTTCAAAAATTCAATCGATGCACCCAATGGGTGTATAGATGCAAAGATTTTCGGAAAGAGAGTCTTCAGATAACATATCCTAACAGAACAAGTGGTGACCAACTAACCTGAACGTTGCTTTGGAGAGCCGAGCTAGCGTGGTAGGCGGCCTGACTGGCGTCCCGCACCGTCTTCATTTTCTCCATCATAATACCTGCCTGGCGTATGGCTTCCTTGGCAGCATTCACTTCGTCCTCTGGGAGATGATGGGTCGCAAAAACTGAAGGTGGGTCGACAAGGGCCTGAGCAGTCGACGAAGAAGGCAAGGCACTCGACAATGGCACGACAAAGGTAACAGAACCCCGATTGGCATCGCCAGCGTCCTGAATGACTGGTTCCGCCCTCGGCGTCGAGTGTGGCACCTTGCTTGCAGGAGCTTGCCTATTTTTCCTCGTCAAAGGCCTCTCGGGCTCTTCATCATCATCGGGGAGGTCGATAATGTTGGGAGCTATTCAAAGTTCAATCGCCAAAATCACATCACCCAATGGTGCACATTGCAGTTGAGTCGACCAAATAAAGACAGAATGGCAGAAATCATACCTAGATTGGAAGTGACCGCATCCTCCATTACCTCATCCTCATCTCTGTAAGCTGAGGTCCCAGAAGTAGCAGCACTGCCAGTTCCAAAGTTCGGCTAGTTAAATCAAGAAAAAACAAACAGCACGGGGCGTCGAGTGAATACAAAGGGAGACACTCACGCAGAAGCGACGGGGATGTCAATCTTAATCTTCGGCAACGCCTTCCAAGGCTTCGGCTCTGCAACTTTGGGATGCTTTGACGCTTTTTCGGTCGGGGTTGGTGAAGAGGTCCGAGGACGCTTTGAAGACTGACCAGTCTGAGCAGTCGCCTTTTCACGGGCGCTCGGTCGTTCTTGGTCAAGCTTGGATCGCCTCTCCCTGCGAGGAGGCGACTCGACTTCTTCTTCGTCACTTGAGTCGTCGCTTTCTTCGTCCCCTTCACCGCCAGAAGTCCATTCGCCACTGTCGCCGCCGCTCGCCTCTCCTTCCAGATCTTGTTCTTGCTCTCCGTTGGGCATTGAATACATTTCGATAAGGGCCTGAAAGAAAGCAGGAAGAATAAAGTCAGTCAACGCAGTATAGACAGCTGTGCGAGTGAATTCAGATTACAATCAAAGCTCAGAATCAGACCTTCTCTGGTACATGGGACTGGTCGAATGGAGGAACTCTCCTGGCTCCCCTGGGGTTGTCCTTGTTTCCGGTCATGCCCGACAGCCACTTCTCTAGTGTGTCGTCATCGACCTCCTCCAGGTGAATCCGAGTGGAGTCGTCAAGACCCGAATACATCCACATCAGATGGTCTCGGGCTTGAAGAGGCTGGATGCGCCGCTAAAGGAAAACCTCCAAGAGATCCATACCGGTGACCCCGTCACGGATAAGCTGGACCACTCATTCGACCAGCACCCTAACCCGCGCCTTCTCCTCCGAGAGCACCTTCAAAGAGGAGGGTTTCCTCACTCGGTCCATGGTAAAAGGAGGGAGGCCAGTCGACTGGTCTTTGCAGTAAAACCAGGTCGACTGCCATCCGTGAATCGAGTCGGGAAGAATCATGGCTGGAAAGGAACTTTTCCCTCTCATCTGAACACCAAGACTCCCACACATCTGAATCACTTGTGTTCTCTCGTCACTCGGATTGGCCTTTTTCACCATCTGAGAACGACAGGTGAAAATGTGCTTGAAAAGACCCCAGTGAGGCCGACAACCCAGGAAATTCTCACACAAAGACACGAAAGCAGCGAGATACACGATTGTGTTGGGAGTGAAGTGGTGGAGTTGTGCCCCAAAGAAATTCAGAAATCCCCGAAAGAAAGGGTGAGGAGGCAAGGAAAATCCACGGTCGATGTGGGTGGCAAGGAGAACGCGCTCACCCTCCCGAGGTTGCGGCTCGGATTCCTTCCCCGGAAGCCGCGCCGATCCATGGGGGATCAGCCCTCATTCGGCTAGGTCATCGAGGTCTTCTTGGGTGATCGTCGAGCGGATCCAGTCGCCCTGGATCCAGCCCTTCGAAAGGCCGGCTCGCGAGGAAGATCCACCCCAACTGGTCGCCTTCCCCTTCGCCTTTGTCGTCGCCTTCTTCGCCTGCTCCAGAGCCGCCGTCTTCTCCTTCCCCATCGTCGCCGGCGAGACGCGTACGGAGCGGTGGCGCTGGGGCGAGAGCGAGCGCGACGAAGAAGCCTGAAGAGGAGAAGAGAGAATGGGAACGCACTGTTCAAGAGACCCCGGTCCGACGCCTTATATGAGGTCACTTCTGAGTGGCTGACAGGTAGGCCCGGGCGGTCCTGTCAAATCCCGTAACAATCGCGCGCGCGATACGTGGCGAAAAAGGTGGCGCGGGGATCGAGGCGGCTCTGCCCTATCCCATCCGATTACTGCGGCCTCCCCCGTCCCGCGCACTTCCCAAAATTCGGATCCCGCGAAATCTGCGGGCAGCAGAACAACTTGTCAGACCAAAGATCTCCTCCACGCCGTCACTCGGAGCCTTTCAAGTAAAGAAACTCACTCGACAAAAAACTAAGAATGGATCAAGGCGACTGAAAAGGAAGTTGCTGTCATCACTCAGGTTCATTGATCCGAAACAAGATATGCTCATGGCATGAAAAATGAGTCGGAGAAGTTCTCAACTCCTTCCCCACTCAAACCTCGATCCATTCAGGGGCTAATGATGAAGCTATGTACCGGGTAGGGTCATGGACCTGTCCCAGCTGCCCTACCCAAGGACATCTCAAGAAGAAATCACCTTTCAATCGACTTGGAGGTGTTCCACTCGACAGACTTGAAGATACTCGACCAAGAAGCAATCACTCGACCAAGATCCAACCACCCGACGGCCAGGAGACCTAAAGGCACTCCTCACGCTAACGGTCGGTTATTAAGTAGCTTTTATGGTCATCATAGCACTTTATTAGAGGCATTACCAGTAACGCCCGACCTTAATGTATTTAAAACCCTGCACAACTGAGGGCCGGAGGGGTCCGGCGAACTCTATATAAGCCACCCCCTCCTCAGTGTAAAGGGTTCGCACCCCTGTAATTCATACACGCATAATCCAGTCGACCGCCTCCGGGCTCTGAGACGTAGGGCTATTACTTCCTCCGAGAAGGGCCTGAACTCGTAAACCTCGTGTGCTTACAACTTCTCCATAGCTAAGATCTTGCCTCTCCATACCTACCCCCCTACATTACTGTCAGACTTAGAACCACGACATTAGGCTCGATCAAACTATCTTTGATCTCCTTTATTAAGAAGACATATTTAGATCTATTACCATCTCCCCATCTTCACTGCTTCTAAATTGTCCGATTCAACATAAATAGGTAGATTGCTCCATTGCAAAGCGAGTAAGAGGCCCTCTCGAATGCCCAAAATCTCAGTTTCAAGCACGTCATCACAAGAAAAAAGATATCCGCATGAGCTGAATATGATGCTGCCACTTTGCTCCCTAAGGATCATACCTGCTCCTGCAACTGAAGGAAATATGCCCTAGAGGCAATAATAAAGTTGTTATTTTATATTTCCATATTCATGATAAAGGTTTATTCTTCATGCTAGAATTGTATTGATAGGAAACCTAAATACATATGTGGATACATAAACAAATACCGTGTCTAGTGAGCCTCTATTAGAATAGCTCGTTAATCGAAGATGGTTAAGATTTCCTAACCATAGACATGTGTTGTCATTTGATAATGGGATCACAAAGATGTGATGGGCAAGACCCATCCGTTAGCTTAACATAATGATCGTTCAATTTTATTACTATTGCTTTCTTCATGTCAAATACATATTCGTTCGCCTATGAGATTATGCAACTCCCGGATACCGAAGGAATGCCTTGTGTGCTATCAAACGTCACAATGTAACTGGGTGATTATAAAGATGCTCTACAGGCATCTCCGAAGGTGTTTGTTGAGTTGGCATAGATCAAGATTAAGATTTTTCACTTCAAGTATTGAAGAGGTATCTCTGGGCCCTCTCGGTAATGCACATCATAAGCTTGCAAGCAAACAACTAAGGAGTTAGTCACGAGGTGATGTATTATGAAAAGAGTAAAGAGACTTGCCGATAACGAGATTGAACTAGGTATGAAGATACCTATGATCGAATCTCGGGCAAGTAACATACCGATAGACAAAGGGAATTATGTATGTTGTCATAATGGTTCGACCGATAAAGATCTTCGTAGAATATGTAGGATCCAATATGGGCATCCAGGTTCCACTATTGGTTATTGACTAGAGAGGTGTCTCGGTCATGTCTACATAGTTCTTGAACTCGTAGGGTCCGCATGCTTAGCGTTCGTTGACGGTATAGTATTATATGAGTTATGTATGTTGGTGACTGAATGTTGTTCAGAGTCTGGGATGAGTTCATGGACATGACGAGGAGCTCCGGAATGGTCCGGAGGTAAAGATTTATATATAGGATGATATGGTTAGGCCAAGGGGTAAGGCCCACGGGGTTTTAAGTCGGTGCAAAAGGAGTTTTGCGGAGGCCAGGGGGTCAAACGCCAGAGACCCTGGCATCTGGCCCTGAGCCAGACGTCGAAGCCCATGGCGTCTGGGCCAGACCCTAGGGACTGTGGCATCTGGTCCTGGAAGTCCGAGAAGGACTCTTCCTTTCGGGTAAAACCGACTTTGAGGAGGCTCTTTCTCCAAGTTATGACCCCGGGGCTCAACATACAAATAGAGGGGAGGGCTAGCACCTGGGACACATCAAGTATACCAAGCTGTGTTCCGGAAACCCCGCCCCTCTAGTTTATCCCCCGTCATAGTCTCCATTGTGCTTGGTGAAGCCCTGCGGAGATTATTCTTCACCAACACCGTCACCACGCTATCATGCTGCCGGAACTCATCTACTACTTCGACCCTCTTGTTGATCAAGAAGGCGAGGATGTCATCAAGCGGAACGTGTGCTGAACGCAGAGGTGTCGTATGTTCAGTACTTGATGGGGACGAATCATGAAGGTGTTTGACTACATCAACCACGTTGATAAATGCTTCCGCTTAGCAATCTTCAAGGGTATGAACATGCTCTCCCCCTCTTGTAGCTATGCATCTCCATGGATAGATCTTGGGTGTGCGTAGAAATTTTTTGTTTTCCATGCAACATTTCCCAACAGTGGTATCCGAGCCAGGTCTATGCGTAGATGATATGCACAAGTAGAACACAAAGAGTTGTGGGCAGTGATAGTCATACTGCTTACCACAAACATCTTATTTTGATTCGGCGGTATTGTGGGATGAAGCGGTCCGGACCAACCTTACATGTCCACGCACATGAGACCGGTTCCACCAATAGACAAACAACTAGTTTTTCATAAAGGTGGCTGGCGGGTGTATGTTTCTCCTACTTTAGTTGAATCAAATTTGACTATGACCGGTCCTTGAAGAATGTTAAAACAACAAACTTGATGAATCACCGTTGTAGTTTTTTCGTAGTTAAGAATGGTTCTTGCTAGAAGCCCGTAGCAGCGACGTAAAACTTGCAACAACAAAGTAGAGGACGTCTAACTTGTTTTTGCAGGGCATGTTGTGATGTGATATGGTCAAGACATGATGTGATAAACGTTATTGTATGAGATGATCATGTTTTGTAAGTTATCAGCAACCGGCAGGAGCCTTATGGTTGTCTCTTTATTGTATGAAGTGCAAGCGTCATATAATTGCTTTACTTTCTCACTATGCGTTAGCAATAGTTGTAGAAGCAATAGTTTGCGTGACGACTGTCGGTGTCAAAACCGGCGCATCTCGGGTAGGGGGTCCCGAACTGTGCGTCTAAAGCGGATGGTAACAGGAGGCGGGGGACACAATGTTTACCCAGGTTCGGGCCCTCGTGATGGAGGTAATACCCTATTTCCTTCTTGATTGATCTTGATGATATGAGTATTACAAGAGTTGATCTACCACGAGATCGGAGAGGCTAAACCCTAGAAGCTAGCCTATGGTATGATTGTTGTTGTCCTATGGACTAAACCCTCCGGTTTATATAGACACAGGAGGGGGCTAGGGTTACACAGAGTCGGTTACAAGGGAGGAGATCTACATATCCGAATCGCCAAGCTTGCCTTCCACGCAAAGGAGAGTCCCACCCGGACACGGGACGAAGTCTTCAATCTTGTATCTTCATAGTCCAACAGTCCGGCCAAAGGATATAGTCCGGCTGTCCGAGGACCCCCTAATCCAGGACTCCCTCAGTAGCCCCTGAACCAGACTTCAATGATGATGAGTCCCGCGCGTAGATTGTCTTCGGCATTGCAAGACGGGTTCCTCCTCCGAATACTCCATAGAAGATTTTGAACACAAGGATAGTGTCCTGCTCTGCAAAACAAATTCCACATACCACCGTAGAGAGTACGATATTTACACAAATCTAATCTGCTGACAACTTTTCATAATGTGACATCACGCCATGGCCTCGGTCATTATTCGAACCGTTTTTCCCTGCCCGCCACTACACGGGTTGCGAGGCGGTTTTATTAGCACGTCTTGTCTAAGCAGAGATTGTGTCCCCTTATCACGGGATTCTCATCAATACGGGTGTGGGTAACCCAATAATGCTCGTTAGTACGAATCCTCGATTTTAGGCAAGTTCCAAATGGCCACGCGGAGGACGCTTGATATTCGCCCTCTTTATAAAGAGGCCAAAGCCTGTCCTTTTCTTCTCGCGCTCAATCCTTCCCTTCCCCCACCCCGAGTTCCAACACCCGAGGCTCAGGCGAAGCACTTCGGACCTTCAATCATGTCCGGATCCAACCTTCAGGGCCGGTGGATGGCTTCCTCCGTCATAGTGGAGGACATCAAGAAGCTAAGGGAGGCCAGGTATCTGACCGCCGAAATCTCGCACAGGCTGCCTTCCCGAGGGCAGGTCATCCGTACTCCCGAACCCAACGAGAGTGTCGTATTTGTTTCCCACTTCCTCCGAGGGCTAGGCTTTAGCCTTGGTCCCTTCGTCAGAGGGCTCATGTTCTATTATGGGCTCGACCTCCATGATCTAGCTCCAGATTCCATTCTTCACATCTCGTCATTTATCGTCGTATGTGAGGCCTTCCTCCACATCACCCCACACTTCGGCTTATGGATCAAGACCTTCAATGTGAAGCCGAAGATGATCAATGGGCGACACGCAGAATGCGGAGGTGCCACAATAAGCAAAGGCGTCGATGCCCCATGGCCAAAGGGTTCCATCCCGGAGATATCTAACTTATGGCAGCGGGAGTGGTTTTACATTACAGCTCCCCGAAGTACTAAGTGGGTGGCTCCCCCCGCCTTCCGTTTGGCCCCCCCCGCCACAACTGGCGTCATGGGTCAACAAGGGATGTCGGTCTGAGATCTGAGATCTCCTCAAGAGGGATGTCGGTCTCGTCAAAGTAATGCAAGTTATGCTAGTTCGTCGGGTCCTGCCATGCCAACGTCGATCTCTCCATATGTGGGAGTTCAACCCGGAAGGACCGCGAGCTATTCAGCAGTTCTTCGACATGACACTCGAAGAGATGTATGGATTGTTCTTTGGAGCATGAATAAAGTGTCCGGATACCACCGAGGATGCGGGTCTCAACTGCAACCGTCCAGATACCCATGTGAATAATTCTGCGGCCGGACATGCTATTTTTTTATTTGTCACAACATCATTCTGAGAAAATCGATCTTGGCCAGGACTGGATAAGAAAGGAAAAGATGATCAGGTGTTCGGCTCCCCTTCTCGAAGGCTCTCTGGATCCTGTACTAGCCAGGATGCTGGAGTACGCACCTTATCAAGTGCCATCAGGGGAAGATAAAGGGAGGGATAAAGAAGCCGAAAGCAGGCCTCATGCATTACTCGTCCAAACCGGGGGAATTAGCGTCTCCACGAAGGAGGATGATCGGGAAGAAGAATCTAGTTTCCCCTCCCCCCAAGGAAGGAAAAGGACTGTCTCTGACGACTTGGAAATGAAAGGTTCCAAACGAGGGAAGAAATCTTCGTCAGGAGGCACTGCCCCGGAGGGCGTCCTTACCGCACAGTGCCTGCAAGGGGGCCAGCCCTCCCCCGAGCTGTAAGTGAATCAAGAGTACTTTGGTAAATATATCCTGCTTTATCTCCGAGGAAAATAACCGAGACATATATCTTGCAGTCTGGCTCGTAGCCCTTGTCAGCAGAGTTCGTCATCGGGGGATCTTCTTCCGGAGATGATGGAGAGCGAAATGCCTCCCCCTGCCTCCCCGCCTCTTGGGACGGACGACCCTGAGGTGTCATCACAGAGGGTTTCTCCTGATCCGCCAAGGCCAGAATGTAACCCTCCGGCCACCCGCAGTTCGGAATATTCGTCTCCTATGGAGAGCAAAAAAAAGAGTCCGGGACTGTCCGGTGGGTAACCGGACGCACTGATGAGCCTTTTGGAGAAAGCGACTATTTCGGAGGAGCTTCGTACTTTAATGGGTACAGTGGTTGAGAGGATCTCATCCGCCATAAGTGGGTTGCATGAAGATTTTACGAGCCTGCTAAGAGGCTTTGAGGTACGCAAAGAAATATATAAAATTTTTGACGGTACCGCACACGCTAGGTGTGCTCTATACAAATAGTAGCCCCTAAGACTCTGGTTGCTGTCCAGGGACAACAATCAGAGGATCATAGTCCCAGTTAAATAATCGCGCTGCTTTCATATGCAGACGGCTGACAGTCCGGTAGCTGGCCGGACTGCTGAGTTTGCCGGTTTGAGCCGGCAACTTGATGCGGCAGATGCCGACATTGCGCTTGTGAACAAGCGGCTTGACGAGGCACAGGGTATGTATTTTCGGGTGGTCAATAAATATTAAGAGGAGCATGATGCTAGTATCTATAATATGTTGTGACTGCAGATGGAGCTGCCATCGTGGAGACCCTTCGGGCGGAACTTGCCCGAGCCAAGGAACAAGCCAGGAGGAGTGATGCGGCTGCCCTAAAGGCGACAGAAGACTTAAGAGCCAAACAGGCTGCTCATCGCAAAAGCGAAGATAAAATAGCCAAGATGGATGATGAGCTGAAAGATGCCGCTGGCCAATATGACTTATTGAAAAGGAAAGCCAAACAAGAGCGGCCGACCTGAAGAAAGCCGTGGAGGCAGCCAAGGAAACCCGTTCTAAAATCAGAGCGGCAGAGGAGGAGCTTCGTCAAGCCGGAGATATCACGGCTGGGAAGCCCTTTTTGTTGCGGACGAAGTTCGGAGATCCGAAGTATGCCCCTCTGGATCGATTATGGAGTGCTGCAGACGCGTATGCGGACTTGGCAATGAGTGCTGCTGATGCGACTGAGTTTTTTAATCAAGAAAATCACGAAGTAGAGAGATTGGTCTGGTCGCAGTTCAGTGCTCCGACGCGTCCACTGCTGTTAAATGAGCAAATGGCCGAGTGGGCTGAGCTCCATAGGTTGTCCGGGCTTGCTATGAGGTCTGTCGTGGATCATCTTTGGCCGGAAGGACGAAAACCGAATAGTTATTTTGGTTTAGTGCAACGATTCCTGGGTGCTGTGCAGCATACCGATGCCGTAAAGAGGTCGGCGTGCATAGAGGGTGCGCGGATGGCTCTTGCCCGTGTTAAGACATACTGGGCAGAGATGGATGCCACCGCTATTGCAACCCAGTGTTCGGCCGTAGGCCAGGTCTCAGTCGAGCACTATTTAGAAGAAGTCCTAGAAGGCGCTCGTTTAATAGAGGCTCAGTGCTCGAAGAGTATCATGTTCAAGTGACATGTATCCCAATTGTAAAAACAATGCTATTTGGATTATAAAGGCTGTGTTTATACTTTTTCCTGAAAGTATTATGATGCCTCCTGTGCGGCCGTTTTATGTATGTATATAACCTGAAAGTTTGCAGTCGTTGGCTTCAGCCCCCACGCATATAATGCGGGGGTGTTCGGAAAAGCGCGTATTCACACTTGATCCAACGTCTTGGTCCATTAAGGAGGTGATAGTGCGGTGAACAAGGCAATCGGACTATATTGCTTTAACACTTTCACTTAGCCATAGGAGTTTGACAGTGGGGCTACTATATAGCCCCTGGTACTTCCACGCTTATTCGAATACGGTGCGCATACATACATGACCGAGAAACCGGTCCTTCGTTAATGCGGAGGAATCACGAAGATTCCGCCGAGTCCTCGAGTGGTTGACCAGTCTCGTGCTTTATCATGACAGTCAGTTTTCGGCTTTCTCTACTGAGGTGCTCATCCAGATGAACCAGGGCACAGTCGCAGTAGTTCTCCTGGTGCCACCTGAGCCGATAGAGCGGAACGTAAGGTAGGAAAACACGGAAGCCGGGCAAACCCAACATTTGACCAAAGACATGATTCAGAGCTGATGCATATAAGGCCAAACTCGCGACGCCGAACACTCCCTAAGGTATTCAGACTTTACAACATATACCGGGCTGAGCAAAGCCCTTGATAATGAACCTTGATTTTCTAGGTACGTGCATCAGTCTGACATGGCAAAAATGCCAATAATGTGAGCATCCCTCTTAGTTGTGCTAAGTATTCGGAGGGTGTGAAGCAACAAGAGACAGCGAGAAAGGTTTACACAGGGTCTTAATCTAGAAAGAAACCTTTGAGCGGGGCCCTGCTGCACGTCTGCGCCTGTGTCTCCGTTGTGCTGTGTCCTGGAAGGGTGTAGCACGATTGTCATCTGCAAGAGAGAAAAAAACCCAGGTGAAAGTCTACGTGCGGAAAATTGGTTAGTGATAACCCACAAGTATAGGGGATCGCAACCGTTTTCGAGGGTAGAGTATTCAACCCAAATTTATTGATTCGACACAAGGGGAGCCAAAGAATATTCTCAAGTATTAGTAGCTGAGTTGTCAGTTCAACCACACCTGGAAACTTAATATATGCAGCAAAGTATTTAGTAGCAAAGTAATATGATAGTAGTGGTAACGGTAGCAAAAGGTAATGATAGCAAAAGTAATGTTTTTGGCATTTTGTAGGGATGATAGCAATAGCAACAGAAACGTAAATAAGCAAAGAACAATATATGGAAAGCTTGTAGGCAATGGATCAGTGATGGAGAATTATGCCGGATGCGGTTCATCATGTAACAGTCATAACCTAGGGTGACACAGAACTAGCTCCAATTCATCAATGTCCAGCAAGCCTATGATGGAATTACTCACGCACGGCGATGAGCATCATGAAATTGGTGATGGAGGATGGTTGATGATGACGATGGCGACGGATTCCCCTCTCCGGAGCCCCGAACGGACTCCAGATCAGCCCTCCCGAGAGGTTTTTGGGCTTGGCGGCGGCTCCGTATCGTAAAATGCGATGAATCCTTCTCCTTTATTTTTTCTCCCCGGAAGCAAATATATAGAGTTGGAGTCGAGGTCGGAGGAGCTCCAGGGGGCCCACGAGGTAGGGGGCCGTGCCCTAGGGGGGCAGGTGTAACGCCCACGATGCGGCTATATCTCCCACGTGCCGGAGCACGACTTAGAGGCATATCCGCATTGTAAGCAATGTCGCAAGTGAAGTGATCTTCACACAACCCATGTAATGAATAAGGAAAAGAGATACATAGTTGGCTTACAATCGCCACTTCACACAATACATGAATAAAGCACTACATTATCCAGATACACACAAGGTCCAACTACGGAACCAAAATAAAAGAAGACTACCCCAAATGCTACACAGATCCCCGATCGTCCCAACTTGGCTCCACTACTGATCAACTGAAATGAAACAACATAATGAATGAGATCTTCATACAGCTCCTCCTGAGCTCGGTTGCGTCACCTGCAAGCTATCATCGGCACCTACAAGCTGGTTTTGGAAGTATCTATGAGTCACGGGGACTCAGCAATCTCACACCCTCACGATCAAGACTATTTAAGCTTATAGGTAGGTAAAAAGGTATGAGGTGGAGCTGCAGCAAGCACTAGCATATATGGTGGCTAACTTACGCAAATGAGAGCGAGAAGAGACGGCAAAGCAGAGTCGAGAGAACTATGATCAAGAAGTGATCCTAGAGTAACCTACGTTCAAGCATAACTCCAACACTGTGTTCACTTCCCGGACTCTGCTGGAAAGAGACCATCACGGTTACACACGCGGTTGATGCATTTTAGTTAAGTTAAGTTTCAGGTTTTCTACAACCGGACATTAACAAATTCCCATCTGCCCATAACCGTGGGCACGGCTTTCGAAAGTTCAAAACCCTGCAGGGGTGTCCCAACTTAGCCCATCACAAGCTCTTACGATCAACAAAGGATATTCCTTCTCCCAAGACAATCCGATCAGACTCGGCATCCCAGTTACAAGACATTTCGACAATGGTAAAACAAGACCAGCAAAGCCACCCAGATGTGCCGATGAATCCTAATAGGAGCTGCACATATCTCATTCTCAGGGCACACCGGATGAGCAAGATGTCGGGTAGGCCAGCCCAGAGTTGCCCCCGGTAGCCCCGGACATCGCTCAGTTGGACCAACACTTAGAGAAGAACTGGCCCGGGGGGGGGGGGGGTTAAATAAAGATGACCCTTGAGCCGGCCAACCCAAGGGAAAGAAAAGGCTAGGTGGCAAATGGTAAAACCAATGTTGGGCCTTGCTGGAGGAGTTTTATTCAAGGCGAACTATCAAGGGGTTCCCATTATAACCCAACCATGTAAGGAATGCAAAATCCGGGAACATAACACCGATATGACGGAAACTAGGGCGGCAAGAGTGGAACAAAACACCAGGCATAAGGCCGAGCCTTCCACCCTTTACCAAGTATATAGATGCATTAATATAATAAGAGATATTGTGATATCCCAACAAAATAACCATGTTCCAAACATGGAACAAGCTCCAATCTTCACTTGCAACTAACAACGCTATAAGAGGGGCAAAGCGGTAACATAGCTAATCAACGGTTTGCTAGGACAAGGTGGGTTAGAGGTTTGACATGGCAATATGGGAGGCATGATAAGCAAGTGGCAGGTATCGTAGCATAGGCAGAGCAATAGAGCGAGCATCTAGCAAGCAAAGATAGAACTGATTTCGAGGGTATGGTCATCTTGCCTGCAAAGATCTCCGAGAAGACGAAAGCTTGATCCTCATAAACGTACTCAACGGGCTCCTTGAACACGAACTCGTCTCCTAGCTCTACCCAAAGCAAGAACACAAGCAAGGGAGAACACAATCAACCACGTGCAATGCACAAGCAACATGATGCAAAACATGACATGATATGCGGGATGCAATATGTGATGCATATGCATGATTTTGGAAAGGAATGATTGAACCTGGCTTCAACTTGGAAAACCAAGAGTGCCACTGGAAAGAGGAGTTGATTTCGGTCGAAATCGATATAAAGATCACCGGAATCGGATGCATGGTTTGGCAATGACAAGCAAAACAAATATGGCACCGGTCTGCGTTTAACAGTAAGAATCCTCCTAAATGCATCAAGATAAATAAGCTACTACACTCAAACATGGCAACAAAATACATGGCAGGGATCCACTCATGATGCTTGACAAAAGATGAACACTGAGCTATGGCTAATTCACTCAATAGCAAGCTCAAACAAGCATGGCAAAAGTGCAAAAGATAACAGGTTTCAGACTTTGTGAAATTAACAGCAAGTCAGGAATTTAACATCAGGAAGCAATGTTTAGAGCACGATAACTACATGCTACAGGAACATATCATGGCAAAGCAAGGCATGGCATGAAGCTACTCAAAGCATACAACAAAAATCCCTTATTGACCATAAGCCAAAAGGTATCAGAAAATACAATTGCAACCATGCAAACATAGCATGTTACATAAACTGATTCAGGCTTAGTGAAAAACTAGAACATGGCAAAACAGATATCAAGTAGGCATGTTTATGAGCTCGATGCACTCACCACGAGGCACTGCATGATAAACTAAGCATACACCCAGCTAGTAGACATGGCATAGAAGCTATACATGTCAAGAACAACAACAAAGCATGCATGGATCAACTACAACAAGCTCGGCAAAATTGCTAAACATGTTAACAATCTGCCAGGAACATTTCATAGCAAAAGTAGAGCTCGATTGACTCAAGCTAGGGTGCTCCATAAATGCAAACAAAGACATGGATGGATAGAGCACCACAATATCTACAAAACATCCTTAATGATCATGCTCAAAAGAGGCATGGATCACTAGGAATCAACATGAACATATGGCATAAAAATAAGGGCAGGGCAATGACTTAGTGAAATTCTAGGTCCCTGAAATCAGCAACATTGAGTAAGCTACTTTGCATGCTTGTGCTAGTCACCACAGAGATCACAAAAATACATGGCATACACCCCTGTAAAGATGACATGGCATACTTCAAAACACATGTAGAGGTCAGGATCATAGCATGCACACATTAATCATGGCAAAAATGACAAAAGTGCATTTGCTGAAACATATCTGAAACTATCATCACATAGCCCTCTTCCAACATTATTTCGGGCATCAAGATGAGCTCAAATGAAAATGATGCAATGAGATGAAATGGAGTAGTAGTCGAGACGAACATTTTGATATGCTACACGCACGAATCGGAGCCACGATGAGGAAGTTATGATGCGTCAAAGTATGCAAAATATAACTGGAGGAGAGGGAAAAGTCAAACCTAGAATTTTAGATCTGAGATCTGGCACTGTACCAGTTCACCGGAGAGGAGGGGAAGCCGGATCCGGGCTAGAGAAGGACGGGGCGGCGCCGGCGCCAGTTGGTCGCGCGCAGGGCGGCGGAGACAAGGGCAGCTGGCCATGGCGAGGCTCACCGGTGGTGATGGCGGGCGGCGGCCGGAGTTAAGAGAGGCGGCGGTGCTTGGACGCTGCGGGCGGCGCGGAGGAGAGGCAGGCGGCGATGGACTCGGGCTCTCGGGGGCACTTCGCGGGCCGAGCAGGCTGCGGCGCGGTGGAGGCAGGCCGTGCCACATGGCACTCGCCTATTGGCGCGGCTCGGCGGCGGCGGTTGTCCGGCCAGGGGCGGACATTGTCCGGCGGCGCGCGGAGGGGAAGGTTAGGGTTCATCTGCGCGAAAATTCCGGGAGGGGCACGTTTTTATAGGTAGAGGGAGCTAGGAGTGTACAAATTGAGCACGGTTTGCGGCCACACGATCGTGATCGAACGACCTAGATGATAGAAGGGGTTTAGGTGGGTTTTGGGCCACTTTGGAGGGGTGTTGGGCTGCAACACACACGAGACCTTTTTGGTTCCTCGGTTAACCGTTGGAGTATCAAACGAAGCCTAAATGGCACGAAACTTGACAGCCGGTCTACCGGTAGTAAACCAAGGCCGCATGACAAGTCTCGGTCCAATCCGAAAACGTTTAACACCCGCACACGAAAAAAGGTAGAAAGGGGCATAGGAGGACATAGGAGCGCCGGAATGCAAAACGGACAACGGGAAAAATGCTCGGATGCATAGGATGAACACGTATGCAAATGAAATGCACATGATGACATGATATGGAATGCATGACACGCAAGCAATGACATGGCAACAACAACGAATAACTGGAAGACACCTGGCACATCGGTCTCGGGGCGTTACAACACTCCACCACTACGAGAGGATCTCGTCCCGAGATCTAGAATGGCACCGGAGGGAAAACGGAAGAGAAAGAGAAGTGGTAAAACTAAGTTGCTTCTTTGACAAATGAGTGAGACCAAAGAACCTTGAAACTGTTAAGCCATTTCGAGAAAAGAATGCAATGGGGATGAACGAAGTTGAAAGCACTCCGTTAGAAAAGAGGAAAAAGGATCATTACTGGAGCCTTGTAGGTTGGAAAAAAACATAAGAATGAAGGTTGCAATGAACAAGAAGCACATTCAAGCACTCCGGTTGAAACAAGAAGCACACGGAACGATAAAGATCAATTACGACAACACTCCATTTGGTAATGGAAGGAATTGAAAATGATCCTGACAAGATGAGAGGATACTTGAAAAGAGGTCACGACACTCCGGTTAAAAGGATAAGCACGAAAAGAACATGGTCCTGACAAAACAAGAAGATGGGTTGAAGAGTGCAACATCATAATGACTCCGGAATGAAAGAATCGAAGATAGATAATTGAAATAAAAGAATGGAGAAGAAAATGCCAACTTCTGCCACAAAAGAGCTTGAAAAGGCATCCTTTGGAGAAGGGTCGCACGGACATGTTGGAAAACCATCAACGAAAAGAACAAGGTTGTAGTGGGCTTATGGAGAACATCTCAAAACTCAGAGGTGAAATTCTGGCACTAACAGAAACAATAGATTGGACTGGTATGAATAAGAAGACGAGGAACTTGTTCACTGGAAAGATAAAAGAAGAACTTGGGTCCTTTAAAAGCACCATAAATATCAACAATCCTTAGGGAAGGCTTTAGGTGAAATATAACCCAAGATAACTCCAATGACGCGATTGATGGATTTAAAATATCTCATTCTTGACAACATGTGAATCATGAAACATGAACTCAAATTATCAAGAATGACATAATACCTCCTCCGATATTACGGTAGAAAGAATTGCATTCCGGATAGCAAGATGAAAAAAATGCTTGAGCACCTCTGAAAAGAAACTTGATGAACACTTCAAGAAGGAATTAAATCTGTGATGAACCATCATGTAGAACCTTCATGCAGAACTCCGGTAACAAAAGGATGATCAAAACAGAATGAAGGAGAAGTTGAAAACACAGGTTGAATCCTTGCAATGATTAGATGGATCTTCGCAACGATATAGTTGAGAAAGCTTGGAACTCCAGGAAAAGAAAGATTACGAGAGAACTCAAGAATTTTTATGAACCTCCGGAATAAGAATTGATCACTTGGATGAAACACGAATAAGAATTACATTATGCGTATCCTTCACCAATTTAGATTGATGACAAGCAATGGATTTGGCATACTACTTATTCTCATAGAAAGGATTAAAAGAGATATAATCAAACTTGAGAAGGTCTTCAAGGAACCACCGGTCGGTTTGAAACAATTTATAAATTGATATGATAGCCATGGAAGAGAATCCTGGAAGAAAACACCATAATAATTGGGAACGATCAAAGGAAAGATATCGAAGCATCGAGAAGAATTAGCAAATGAACAAAGATGTTTGAGAGAATTTAGATACAAGAGAACGAAGAGTTGACGAGCTGATTAGAGAACACTTGAACGATGCACCGATAAGATTTCGGAGAATGATAGCTAAAAGTTGAGAATGAAAAAATCTTAGATGATGGGCTCTGGATAAATAAACTGAACATAATCTTGAATTGCTCCGGATAGGTGAAAATAATTCTGACAATCGAAAACAATTATGAGAGGATGACATCAAGCTAAACCAAAAATCTTCAAGAGAAAGGATGTGATTACAGAGAAGCTCTTCTTCGGTCTTCAAATGTTGATAATGACGATGACAAGCACCACCAAGAATTGTTGAGACACTCTGGAATAAAGAAGAATAGAAAAGTTGAACCAATGATGAAAATAATTTGAAAGATCTTGGAGAAGACATTTGACTGATGATAATTCATTGTTACGTCAAACTTTAGAAGATTTGAGAATAACTCCGGGAGAATAAGAAGAGTCAGGTAAGATCCTGGGAAAAGACCTGTGGGTTAGGGCCCACTCATAAGAAACACTATAGAACAATTACTTGAAAATGAGATAGCACCGGTTGAATTAAACGGCTTGAATGAGATAACAACCTCGAGATATCTTGGACAGATTGATAATGGAGACACAAATCTTTTAAGATATCTTCAGCACTCCGAAACAATTGAATAGCGAGAAATGGATGATTAAGAGGAGCACCGGCAAGAGAAATTATTGAAACAAGGAAAGGATATGATCAACAAAGCTTGACTTGAATCCACCGGAGAAGAAAATGAGTGACGAGTGACGAACTTGAAGCTTCGTTAGAATATTCTTGAGAATCACCGGATAAAAATATTCACGGAGAGAACGAAGAAACTTCACATGAATAAAAGTATACTTGGTTAAGAAATCTGAATCCTTGAAGAAACAAGGGTGGTAGGGAGGGACAACAAAGACAACTTGGGATGGCTGAAACGAACACCGTTGAGAAAGCTAAGATTGAATCTTGCGGATGTTGAAAATGAACGGATCCGCTTGACGAGAGACACACCGGTTGAAAAGGATTGACATGACAATATCGATTATCATGAAGGATTGGTATTCACATAGGAACATGAGAACACCGCTTAGGAAAGGTATGGAATCAACATTTGACATTGAAGCAACCCGAATACCACAACTCAAAACAAAACAAAGGATTGGATTGCAAAATAAGCCGGAACAAACATATGATAGAGATTTCATCCGAAGTTTTTGTGGTGGGGCCTACACGGGCTTGATCGTACAACACCATCATGTACAAGGCAGTGCACATGACATACAAAGCGTCCCCGAGTCAGCATAGCCAAGGACTCTTTAAGACACAACGAGGTCACTATAAAACCAACCGTGGATAGGCGGACCACTAGACGTCGAACCCCAATTTCATATCATACATCTATCGGAAAGATATTCTAGGGGCTACTTGAATTCCCACTTATGAACTCCCGAAATTTTCCGGTTATGCAATCAGGTGTTGGGGATACAGGGGAAGCATAGTATGTCACCGAAACTAACAAATCCTACATCCAGCTGTATCCATCCTTCAACACATAACCAAGAAACCTTCGGAAATCGTTTACCTCAACCTTCGAAAAGCATCCGTTACATGAGTTATGGCAATACTCCCGAACTCCAGCCCCAGTACTGGGTGGCGTCGAGGGTATCTCGCCAACAACTGCATAAAAGAGATTTTCGATGTCGGTGAAACTCAGGTATTCCAGAACTGCAACGATAAAATTGTGACGACAACACCTCGGAGCTCAACTCCCCGGGACACTGCCACAACCCCTAAATGTCAGGAGGCACCAAGAACAATGTTCTCGTCACAAAACCATCGGAACGATTCCAAGATACCCGCGTGATCCTAGATTTTTTAGTGAAATTTGAGAAGAGAAGAGCCAAAACTCTACGTCAGGATGCCTCACTAGAGCGACGAAGGGACTGAGGAGTAAAAAGAAGTCCTACTCTCTGATATATATAATCCTAAATGACTCAAAACATTTTTCTAGACTCAATAACGCCAACGATTCGATCAAGCAGGGGGATCCTAAGGTTGGGGAAGGCTCTGATACCAATTTGTAATGCCCATGATGCGGCTATATCTCCCACGTGTCGGAGCACGACTTAGAGGCATAACCGCATTGTAAGCAATGTCGTAAGTGACGTAATCTTCACACAACCCATGTAATGAATAAGGAAAAGAGATACATAGTTGGCGTACAATCGCCACTTCACACAATACATGAATAAAGCATTACATCATCCAGATACACACAAGGTACGACTACGGAACCAAAATAAAAGTAGACTACCCCAAATGCTACACAGACCCCCGATCGTCCCAACTGGGCTCCAGTACTGATCAACTGAAACGAAACAACATAAGGAACGAGATCTTCATAGAGCTCTTCCTGAGCTTGGTTGCATCACCTGCAAGCTATCATCGGCACCTGCAAGCTGGTTTTGGAAGTATCTGTGAGTCACGGGGACTCAGCAATCTCACACCCTCGCGATCAAGACTATTTAAGCTTATTGGTCGGTAAAAAGGTATGAGGTGGAGCTATAGCAAGCACTAGCATATAAGGTGGCTAACTTACGCAAATGAGAGCGAGAAGAGAAGGCAAAGCACGGCCCAGAGAACTATGATCAAGAAGTGATCCTAGAGTAACCTACGTTCAAGCATAACTCCAACACCGTGTTCACTTCCCGGACTCTGCCGGAAAGAGACCATCACGGTTACACACGCGGTTGATGCATTTTAGTTAAGTTAAGTTTCAGGTTTTCTACAACCGGACATTAACAAATTCCCATCTACCCATAACCGCGGGCACGGCTTTTGAAAGTTCAAAACCCTGCAGGGGTGTCCCAAGTTAGCCCATCACAAGCTCTCACGGTCAACGAAGGATATTCCTTCTCCCAAGACAATCCGATCACACTCGGCATCCCGGTTACAAGACATTTAGACAATGGTAAAACAAGACCAGCAAAGACACCCAGATGTGCCGACAAATCCCAATAGGAGGTGCACATATCTCGTTCTCAGGGCACACTGGATGAGCAAGACGTCGGGTAGGACAGCCCAGAGTTGCCCCTGGTAGCCCCGGACATCGCTTAGTTGGACCAACACTTAGAGAAGCACTGGCCCGGGGGGGTTAAATAAAGATGACCCTTGAGCCGGCCGACCCAAGGGAAAGAAAAGGCTAGGTGGCAAATGGTAAAACCAATGTTGGGCCTTGCTGGAGGAGTTTTATTCAAGGCAAACTGTCAAGGGGTTACCATTATAACCCAACCGTGTAAGGAACGCAAAATCCTGGAACATAACACCGATATGACGGAAACTAGGGTGGCAAGAGTGGAACAAAACACCAGGCATAAGGCCGAGACTTCCACCCTTTACCAAGTATATAGATGCATTAATATAATAAGAGATATTGTGATATCCCAACAAAATAACCATGTTCCAAACATGGAACAAGCTCCAATCTTCACCTGCAACTAACAACGCTATAAGAGGGGCTGAGCAAAGTGGTAACATACCCAAACAACGGTTTGCTAGGACAAGGTGGGTTAGAGGTTTGACATGGCAATATGGGAGGTATGATAAGCAAGTGGTAGGTATCGTAGCATAGGCATAGCAATGAGCGAGCATCTAGCAAGCAAAGATGGAAGTGATTTCGAGGGTATGGTCATCATGCCTGCAAATATCTCCGAGAAGACGAAAGCTTGATCCTCTTAAACGTACTCAATGGGCTCCTCGAACACAAACTCGTCTCCCGGCTCTACCGAAAGCAACAACACAAGCAAGGGAGAACACAATCAACCACGTGCAATGCACAAGCAACATGATGCAAAACATGGCATGATATGTGGGATGCGATATGTGATGCATATGCATGATTTGGAACGGAATGATTGAACCTAGCTTCAACTTGGAAAACCAAGAGTGCCACTAGAAAGATGAGTTGAGTTCGGTCGAAATCGATATAAATATCGCCGGAATCGGGTGCACGGTTTGGAAATGACAAGCAAAACAACTATGGCACCGGTCTGCATTTAACAGCAAGAAGCCTCCTAAATGCATCAAGATAAATAAGCTACCGCACTCAAACATGGCAACAAAATACATGGCAGGGATCCACTCATGATGCTTGACAAAAGATGAACACTGAGCTATGGCTAATTCACTCAATAGCAAGCTCAAACAAGCATGGAAAAAGTGCAAAAGATAACAGGTTTCAGACTTAGTGAAATTAATAGCAAGTCAGGAATTTAATATCAGGAAGCAATGTTTAGAGCACGATAACTACATGCTACAGGAACATATCATGGCAAAGCAAGGCATGGCATGAAGCTACTCAAAGCATACAACAAAAATCCCTTACTGACCATAAGCCAAAAGGGATCGGAAAATACAATTGCAACCATGCGAACATAGCAAGTTACATAAACTGATTCAGACTTAGTGAAAAACTGGAACATGGCAAAACAGATATCAAGTAGGCATGTTTACGAGCTCGATGCACTCACCACGAGGCATTGCATGATAAACTAAGCATACACCCAGCAAGTAGACATGGCATAAAAGCTATACATGGCAAGAACAACAACAAAGCATGCATGGATCAACTACAACAAGCTTGGCAAAATTGCTAAACATGTTAACAATCTGCCAGGAACATTTTATAGCAAAAGTAGAGCTCGATTGACTCAAGCTAGGGTGCTCCACAAATGCAAACAAAGACATGGATGGATAGAGCACCACAATATCTACAAAACATCCTTAATGATCATGCTCAAAAGAGGCATGGATCACTAGGAATCAACATGAACATATGGGATAAAAATAAGGGCAGGGTAATGACTTTGTGAAATTCTAATTCCCTGAAATCAGCAACATTGAGTAAGCTACTTTGCATGCTTGTGCTAGTCACCACAGAGATCACAAAAATACATGGCATACACCCCTGTAAAGATGACATGGCATATTTCAAAACACATGTAGAGCTCAGGATCATAGCATGCACACATTGATCATGGCAAAAATGACAAAAGTTTATTTGCTGAAACAGATCTGAAACTATCATCACATAGCCCTCTTCCAACAGCATTTTGGGCCTCAAGATGAGCTCAAATGAAAATGATGCAATGAGATGAAATGAGTACTCGTCGAGACGAACATTTTGATATGCTACACACACGAATCGGAGCCACGATGACGAAGTTATGATGCGTCAAAGTATGCAAAATATAACTGGAGGAGAGGGAAAAGTCAACCCTAGAATTTTAGATATGAGATCTGGCACTGTAGCAGTTCGCCGGAGTCGACATCGAGGTCACCGGAGGAAGACGCCGGAGAGGAGGGGAAGTCGGATCCGAGCCGGAGAAGGACGGGGCGGCGCCGGTGAGGGTCGGGCGCGGCGCCGGCGCCGGTTGGTGGCTTGCAGGGCGGCGGAGATAATGGCGGCCGGCCATGGCGAGACTCGCCGGCGGCGATGGCGGGCAGCGGCCGGAGCTAGGAGAGGCGGCGGCGCTCGGACGCTGCGGGCAGCGCGGAGGAGAGGCACGCGGCGGCGGACTCGGGCTCTCAGGGGCCCTCCGCGGGCCGGGCGGGCCGCGGCACGGTGGAGGCAGGCCGTGCCACGTGGCACTCGCCTATTGGCGCGGTTCGGCGGCGGCGGTTGTCCGGCGAGGGGCGGACATTGTTCGGCGGCGGATGGAGGGGAAGGTTAGGGTTCATCTACGCGAAAATTTCGGGAGGGGCACGTTTTTATAGGTAGAGGGAGCTAGGAGTGTCGAAAGTGAGCACGGTTTGCGGCCACGCGATCATGATCGAACGGCCTAGATGATAGAAGGGGTTTAGGTGGGTTTTGGGCCACTTTGGAGGGGTGTTGGGCTGCAACACACACGAGGCCTTTTCGGTTCCTCGGTTAAGCGTTGGAGTATCAAATGAAGCCCAAATGGCACGAAACTTGACAGGCGGTCTACCGGTAGTAAACCAAGGCCGCATGACAAGTCTCGGTCCAATCCGAAAACGTTTAACACCCGCACACGAAAAAAAGGTAGAAAGGGGCACCGGAGGACATAGGAGCACCGGAATGCAAAATGGACAACGGGAAAAATGCTCGGATGCATGAGATGAACACTTATGCAAATGAAATGCACATGATGACATGATATGCAATGCATGACACGCAAGCAATGACATGGCAACAACAACGAATAACTGGAAGACACCTGGCACATCGGTCTCAGGGCGTTACAACACTCCACCACTACGAGAGGATCTTGTCCCGAGATCTAGAATGGCACCGGAGGGAAAAACGGAAGAGAAAGAGAAGTGGTAAAACTAAGTTGCTTATTTGACAAACGAGTGAGACCAAAGAACCTTGAAACGGTTAAGCCATTTCGAGAAAAGGATGCAACGGAGATGAACGAAGTTGAAAGCACTCCGTTAGAAAAGAGGAAGAAGGATAATTACTAGAGCCTTGCAGGTTGGAAAAAAACATAAGAATGAAGGTTGCAATGAACAAGAAGCACATGCAAGCACTCCGGTTGAAACAAGAAGCACACGGAACGATGATCAATTACGACAACACTCCGGTTGGAAATGGAAGGAATTGAAGATGATCTTGACAAGATGAGAGGATACTTGAAAAGAGGACACGACACTCTAGTTAAACGGATAAGCACGAAAAGAACATGGTCCTGACAAAACGAGAAGATGGGTTGAAGAGTGCAACATCATAATGCCTCCGGAACGAAAGAATCGAAGATAGATAATTGAAATAAAAGAATGGAGAAGAAAATTCCAACTTCTACCACATAAGAGCTTGAAAAGGCATCCTTAGGAGAAGGGTCGCATGAAGATGTTGGAAAACCAGCAACGAAAAGAACAAGGTTGTAGTGGGCTTATGGAGAACATCTCAAAACTAAGAGGTGAAATTCTCCCACTAACGGAAATAATAGATTGGATTGATATGAACAAGAAGACGAGGAACTTGTTCACCGGAAGGATAAAAGAAGAACTTGGGTCCTTTAAAAGCACCATAAATAGCAACAATCCTTAGGGAAGGCTTTAGGTGAAATATAAGCCAAGATAACTCCAATGACGCGATTGATGGATTTAAAATATCTCATTCTTGACAACATGTGAATCATGAAACAAGAACTCAAATTATCAAGAATGACATAATACCACCTCCGATATTATGGTAGAAAGAATTGCACTCCGGATAGCAAGATGAAAAAATGCTTGATCACCTCTGAAAAGAAACTTGATGAACACTTCGAGAAGGAATTAAATCCTTGATGAACCATCATGTAGAACCTTCATGCAAAACTCCTGTAACAAAAGCATGATCAAAAAGGAATGAAGGAGAAGTTGAAAACACAAGTTGAATCCTTGCAATGTTTAGATGGATCTTCACGACGATATAGTTGAGAGAGCTTGGAACTCCGGGAAAAGAAAGATTACGAGAGAACTCAAGAATTTTTATGAACCTTCAGAATAAGAATTGATCACTTGGATGAAACACGAATAAGAATTACGTTATGTGTATCCTTCACCAATTTAGATTGATGACAAGCAACGGATTTGGCATACTACTTATTCTCGTAGAAAGGATTAATAGAGATATAATCAAACTTGAGAAGGTCTTCAACGAACCATCGGTCGGGTTGAAACAACGAATAAATTGATATGATAGCCATGGAAGAGAATCCTGGAAGAAAACACTGTAATAATTGGGAACGATCAAAGGAAAGATATCGAAGCACCGAGAAGAATTAGCAAATGAACGAAGATGTTTGAGAGAATTTAGATACAAGAGAATGAAGGGTTGACAAGCTGATTAGAGAACACTCGAACGATGCACCGGTAAGATTTTGGAGAATGATAGCTGAAAGCTGAGAATGAAAAAATCTTACATGATGGGCTCCGGATAATCAAACTGAACAGAATCTTGAATTGCTCCGGATAGGTGAAAAGAATTCTGACAATCGAAAACAATTATGAGAGGATGACATCAAGCAAAACCAAAAATCTTCAAGAGAAAGGATATGATTACAGAGAAGCTCTTCTTCGGTCTTCAAATGTTGATAATGACGATGAGAAGGACCACCAAGAATTGTTGAGACACTCCGGAATAAAGAAGAATAGAAAAGTTGAACCAATGATGAAAAGAATTTGGAAGATCTTGGAGAAGACATTTTACTGATGATAATTCATTGTTACGTCAAACTATAGAAGATTTGAGAATAACTCCAGTAGAATAAGAAGAGTCAGGTAAGATCCTGGGAAAAGACCTGTGGGTTAGGGCCCACTCAAAAGAAACACCGTAGAACAATTACTTGAAAATGAGATAGCACATGTTGAATTAAACGGCTTGAATGAGATAACAACCTCGAGATATCTTGGACGGATTGATAATGGAGACACAAATCTTTTGAGATATCTTCAGCACTCCGGAACAATTGAATAGCGAGAAATGGATGATTAAGAGGAGCACCGGCAAGAGAAAGTATTGAAACAAGGAAAGGATATGATCAACAAGGCTTGACTTGAATCCACCGGAGAAGAAAATGAGTGACGAGTGATGAACTTGAAGCTTCGTTAGAATCTTCTTGACAATCACTGGATAAGAATATTGACGGAGAGAAGGAAGAAACTTCACATGAATAAAATTTTACTTGATTAAGAAATCTGAATCCTTGAAGAAACAAGGGTGGGAGGGAGGGACAACAAAGACAACTTGGGATGGCTGAAACAAACACCATTGAGAAAGCTGAGATTGAATCTTGCGGATGTTGAAAATGAACGGATCCACTTGACGAGAGACACACCGGTTGAAAAGGATTGACATGACAATATCGATTATCATGAAGGATTGGTTTTCACATAGGAACATGAGAACACCTCTTAGGAAAGGTATGGAATCAACATTTGACATTGAAGCAACTCGAATACCACAACTCAAAACAAAACAAAGGATTGGCTTGCAAAATAAGCCGGAACAAATATATGATAGACATTTCATCCGAAGTTTTTGTGGTGGGGCCTACACGGGCTCGATCGTACAGCACCATCATGTACAAGGCAGTGCACATGACATACGAAGCGTCCCCGAGTCAGCATAGCCAAGGACTCTTTAAGACACAACGAGGTCCTTGTAAAACCAACCGTGGATAGGCGGACCACTAGACGTCGAACCCCAATTTCATATCATTCATCTATCGGAAAGATATTCTAGGGGCTACTTGAATTCCCACTTATAAACTCCCGAAATTTTCCGGTTATGCAATCAGGTGTTGGGGATACAAGGGAAGCATAGTATCTCACCCAAACTAACAAATCCTACATCCAGCTGTATCCATCCTTCAACACATAACCAAGAAACCTTCGGAAATCGTTTACCTCAACCTTCGAAAGCACCCGTTATACAAGTTATGGCAATACTCCCGAACTCCCGCCCCAGTACTGGGTGGTGTTGAGGTTATCTCACCAACAACTGCATAAAAGAGATTTTCGATGTCGGCGAAACTCAGGTATTCCAGAACTGCAACGATAAAATTATGACGACAACACCTCGGAGCACAACTCCCCGAGACACTGCCACAACCCCTAAATGTCAGGAGGCGCCAAGAACAACGTTCTCATCACAAAACCATCAGAACGATTCCAAGATACCTGCGTGATCCTAAATTTTTTTAGTGAAATTTTAGAAGAGAAGAGTCGAAACTCTACGCCAGGATGCCTCACCAGAGCGACGAAGGGACTGAGGAGTAAAAAGAAGTTCCACTCTTCGATATATATAATCCTAAATGACTCAAAACATTTTTATAGACTCAACAACGCCAACGATTCGATCAAGAAGGGGGCTCCTAAGGTCGGGGAAGGCTCTTATACCAACTTGTAACGCCCACGATGCGGCTATATCTCCCACGTGTCGGAGCACGACTTAGAGGCATAACCGCATTGTAAGCAATGTCGCAAGTGAGGTAATCTTCACAAAACCCATGTAATGAATAAGGAAAATAGATACATAGTTGGCTTACAATCGCCACTTCACACAATACATGAATAAAGCATTACATCATCCAGATACACACAAGGTCCGACTACGGAACCAAAATAAAAGAAGACTACCCCAAATGCTACGCAGATCCCCGATCGTCCCAACTGGGCTCCACTACTGATCAACTGAAACGAAACAACATAATGAACGAGATCTTTATAGAGCTCCTCCTGAGCTCGGTTGCGTCACCTGCAAGCTATCATCAGCACATGCAAGCTGGTTTTGGAAGTATCTGTGAGTCACGGGGACTCAGCAATCTCACACCCTCGCGATCAAGACTATTTAAGCTTATAGGTTGGTAAAAAGGTATGAGGTGGAGCTGCAGCAAGCACTAGCATATATGGTGGCTAACTTATGCAAACTAGTAAACGTACACGTGCAACGCATGTTTAACCATTCAAAAAAATCTTAATGGGATCTTTAAGTGTTGGGCTCATAGTTCAACCATTAGCAAGGGTTATGTGGGTGTCCAATTTGGCAAAGTAGTGTTTTAAAAATAAGGTTTGGCAAATTAGGGAAATAATATTTCCGTGTCTGGTATAACCATAGTGAAAAACAAGAAACCAATGAAAACAAGACTTAATAGGTATTTCATTACTCAGAATCCTCATGACATAGACACATCAAAATCAATAGATTACATCAACCATAGAGTTATGAATTCACATTTCCTATGGTACATTTTCATAGAATTTACATATATACATGAATCAAAGGTCAACAAAAATAGAGGTGCGTCATCTAAAAAACACAGGTGCTCATCATCATCGCAGTGGGGAATGTGAAATGGTAAAAAAAACACCATTCAGTTATTAGATTTTTTAACAGTGGGGAATGGCACCTATTCATTCAGAAGAATATGATACTACAATTTATTGCCTTGATTGATCACATCAACTTCTTGTTTCAACCTCCCTGTTGTACTGATGATGTTCCTTGTACTTGCCATGCGATTGCTCAATGCTTCTAAAATTCCAGCACAATGAAGAGAATGAAACCCAAAGTTATGGACAAAATGACCTAGAGAACAAATTTGTATGGTACTGCTTAAAGACAATAAAATTTATGAGGTTAGTTTTTAGAAAACATTTTAAGATAGAGCATAATTGTCTCAACCTTGCTCATATGTTTTAATCAATATAGAGTATGTACCCGAAATAGATTGCTTTTGACCACGTCGTTTTTCTCCATCGATGTGCTTCTCTTTAGATGAAAGCTTGTGGACAAAACAACACCCAGATTTGAGAAGCATGGAGGCTACTTTCTGCAGAAAACACAAAGGGGCAATCTTATTTTCACTGATTCTATATGGACTATTGTGGGTTTGCAACCAGCTAAAATAACCAATAAAAAAGCTTTTGCATCTTAGTACAGTAAGAAAAAAAACTTGAGGGCAAGGCCACGAGCTGGGAGATGACATTCACCGGAGGCAATAGACAGCTCCAAGCTGACCGCTTGCACTCCTCAGATGAATTACACATTAGAAGAATTTTTAGATAACAAAAGAATACACCCCTTGTGGTTCTCTAGGAACTTGGAACGACAACTTACTAATACCAGTTCAGTAGCTACAATCAGTTTATTCTCTTGAAACATCCGTCCCCATGGTTGGCTCATGCTACCCAGCCCTATTTTTAGAAAATGGTGCTAAGTTCTGTAATTAGCTACCATATTTGGAACAGGTTCAGTTAAACAACTCTAGAGATTTATTTTTCTGCAGGGAACCAACTAACCTCTTTAAGAAGTAACCATGTCTTCCTTTCCTCCTTGAAGTCATAGAACTGCAGCCCCCAGTTTGCCCATTGCAGGAGCAGCAGCAGCAGCGCCACCGTCTCCAGGACTTTTTTAGAAACTCATCTCTAGCATAATCTACAGTTTCACTCCAACCCACACATAGGCTGACATGCTCAATACACGTTAGTCTTGTTAATCTACGGTTTCAGCCAAACAAACCTTGAACCATTTTTTCGGACATTCGAAGAGAGCACTCAAATTTCCACAAATGAATCAGAATCATCAAAGGAGCAGGTAAATAAGTAAACCGATGCAATTTACAAAAATCATAATTAATCTTGGCGTGGCGCATCCTTTGCAGATTCCGTAGGCCTAAAAATATCGCCCTCAGTCAATAATCTGAATAGTTGACTGCAAGACCTATACTGGACACATGACAGGTCTGATGAGCACTGCAAATTTCAAGAGGTTTCTATAATAATTATGGAAGTGTTGAGAAGTGCCTAGTACACATGAATAGATTCCCAAAGAACCATGGCTCCAACAGTGCATGCCAACGCATATAATTCATTGATTGGCTTCCAATGGATAAACATATTTTCTGCCTATAATGCATAACAGGTGGATTCCATAATGAGAATTTTGTCAAGTACTTGCAGGGAATGGAGAAAAGGGCTGACCTTATGGAGGTAGTATAACACACTGATGGATGATCAATAGTTTTAATTTTACAGTTTGTGTGCACCTTATATGGAGTTAGTGGTACCTGACCTTCTGCAGCTCGTAGAAGATACACACATGGATTAATCTCAACACGCCCATGTCCAAGTCTTCTTTCATCCGCGACACCCAGAAAACATCGCTTCCTGGAAATTATAACCTATAAAGCGTATAACCATCTCCAAAGCCAGAGAATCTCATCTCCAGGCTGCAGCCGATCCAGAGATTAGTCAAACTACAGATATTAACAGTTTTTCATACACGCATAGTCATAAATTCAGTTTTGATTGCCTAATCTTGGAGCACTTGACTGTTGGGTGCAAGTTATCTCAATGATAAGTTCAGAAAAGGCAATTAGAATATGTTTTTCTTTTTAATCAGGAAAGAAAAGGCTGGGATAAAACATTGGTAAATGGAAGAACCACCATTGGACACTCTACAAATCATTGTCAGACCTGCGACTCTTCTTTATGAGGACCTTTTTTGCGTAGTTATAAAAACATATGAAAAGATTAGTAACTTGAACATGAGCTCTAGAATTTATACAGAGAAAAATAGAAAAGAAAGAATGAGACGGGAATGCTATTATGAACACATGCTATATATGTGAAAATTAATAAGCTCTATTTTAGAAACACCACTCTTGACTGGAGCTTAAAACATGACAGTAGAAGCATGAGCCTCTAGTGCTTCTGAATTTTCTTTTAAACTCTATGTCTAAGCTTTCTAGTTTACTGTGATTGTCACTTTGCTAGATATACACACACTGACTTGTCAAATAATAGAACAGTATATCCAACATCACCATGAAAATTAAGGTGCGGCTCCATAGTTTTTGTTGACAGAAATAGAAAAGGAATGAAACTTAAAAGGCAGCATGGCCACAATCAAGCATACCAGCACACTTCCGACTACACCGGACACAACCAGCTGCGCCGATCTTCATCTAGCCTAGAGCTAGACTAATAAACACTAAATAGACATGACCACACAATGGCATGGCCAACTAAAAGAGAAATCTGGGGAACCATATGACGAACTCCGCCGATGTGACACAAAGTCGTTGATGATAGTAAGCAAAAGACCAAATCTAACACAGCCGCACACCTAAACACAAATTGACACCTCAAACCGCCTGGTGAAGCTAAAACTACCATGCTTTATTCAGTCATAAAAATGCGTTTGTACTAAGCTGTGAAAAATTTCTAATTTCCAGAACTGATGGGTTCGGAGCATATTACCCAAATGAGGAAATTGCAAGAATGAAAATGTGGAAAATATGGATACTTGCCTTAATGCATCACAAGTTCAAATCCTTGGCACTCAACTCGACAAGTAAATTCGGAATGCCTACATCGAGCCATTGGACCTGCATTTACAATTTCTTGTTCAGAATATAGTAAACTCTGATGTGTTCTTTCATAGCTGAATTAGAACAGCAAATGCTAATTCTTCCAGCAAGGGAGATAGTAGATAAATTATAATATACTATCATGAAGCCTACATGCAAAATATAAGGTAAATAATGTTCAGTTTCAGAGTTAAAATGTGATCAGCCGAAAGAAAATCCTAATTTCACATGTGAGAATTAACCAGTTAAATTTGTACATCAAATAAGATCATGGCTGGGAGCGTGGGAACAATGATAACCTGAATAGCACCCCGACGGCCATGATCCAGCTGGCAACAATTCATCCAGACATGACTAAAATACAGAAAGGGACGATAACAAATTAGCAAACACATCAACCAAACCTACATTGAGAATTAAATGACAGTACATCCTATAAGAAAGACATACGAAAAGGACGAACACCACAATGATCCACACCAAACCCATCCAATCGGCAAGAAAAGTACCTAATCTAAACCCCAATGGTCCGCATCAACGGCAACACGTGAAGATACACATAGAAGCACCCACCACTACGGCCTCTACCCTTTAATCCCCACATCCTACTGACCGGCCCAATCGAGCAAACTGTCAGCATGAACGGCGACACCTAAAGATACACATAGAAGCATCCACCACTACGACCCCTACTTTAACCCCCACATCCAACCGACAGGCACAATCTAGCAAATAACACCAAAACACAAAGAATGGAAGAATGAAGGCCGGAGAAAAAGAACTCACCAATACGGCGAAGGGCAAGGCGGGGCAGCTCCGGCGGCAGGGGAGGCTCCTGGCGACCCGCGGCGGGGCGGGCTCCTGGCGACTCGCGGCGGGGGCGGGCTCCCGCGGCTGGGGAGGCTCCCAACGACCTGCGGCCGCTTCTTGTGGCTCCGGCGGCAGGGAAGGCTCCCGGTGACCCACGGCGGGGGTGGACTCCCGACGACCCGCGGCGGGGGCGGGCTCCGGCGGCAGGGGAGGCTCCCGGCGACCCGCAGCGGGGGCGGACTCCCGGTGACCCGTGACCGCTTCCCGTGGCTCCAGTGGCGCGAGGAGGCGGTGAAGGGCGCGACTGCGGGAGGCGAACAGCGCGGGAGGAGGAGGAGGTCGTGCGGGCGGGCGGTTTTCTTTTTTTTCTTTACCGCGGGGCACATTAGCGATCCATCGACGGTGGCTTATTGCGTGGTTGGTAGCGTTAAACACAGAATGATTAAGGACCGTTAGATTTTGATGATGGATGGATGTGATTGTTTGGATCTGCCCCTCTCTTCCTTTTATAGTGGTAGTAGATGAGAGCGAGAAGAGAATGCAAAGCACGGTCGAGAGAACTATGATCAAGAAGTGATCCTAGAGTAACCTACGTTCAAGCATAACTCCAACACCGTGTTCACTTCCCGTACTCTGCCGGAAAGAGACCATCACGGTTACACACGCGGTTGATGCATTTTATTTAAGTTAAGTTTCAGGTTTTCTACAACTGGACATTAAAAAATTCCCATCTGCCCATAACCGCGGGCACGGCTTTCGAAAGTTCAAAACCCCGCAGGGGTGTACCAACTTAGCCCATCACAAGCTCTCACAGTCAACGAATGATATTCCTTCTCCCAAGACAATCCGATCAGACTCGGCATCCCGGTTACAAGACATTTTGACAATGGTAAAACAAGACCAGCAAAGCCACCCAGATGTGCCGACAAATCCCAATAGGAGCTACACATATCTCGTTCTCAGGGCACACCGGATAAGCAAGACGTCGGGTAGGCCAGCCCAGAATTGCCCCTGGTAGCCTCGGACATCACTCAGTTGGACCAACACTTAGAGAAGCACTGGCCCGGGGGGGTTAAATAAAGATGACCCTTGAGCCGGCCGACCCAAGAGAAAGAAAAGGCTAGGTGGCAAATGGTAAAACCAATGTTGGGCCTTGTTGGAGGAGTTTTATTCAAGGCGAACTGTCAAGGGGTTCCCATTATAACCCAACCGTGTAAGGAACGCAAAATCCGGGAACATAACACCGATATGACGGAAACTAGGGTGGCAAGAGTGGAACAAAACACCAGGCATAAGGCCGAGCCTTCCACCCTTTACCAAGTATATAGATGCATTAATATAACAAGAGATATTGTGATATCCCAACAAAATAACCATGTTCCAAACATGGAACAAGCTCCAATCTTCACCTGCAACTAACAACGCTATAAGAGGGGCTGAGCAAAGCGGTAACATAGCCAAACAACGGTTTGCTAGGACAAGGTGGGTTAGAGGTTTGACATGGCAATATGGGAGGCATGATAAGCAAGTGGTAGGTATCGTAGCATAGGCATAGCAATAAAGCGAGCATCTAGCAAGCAAAGATAGAAGTGATTCCGAGGGTATGGTCATCTTGCCTGCAAAGATCTCCGAGAAGACGAAAGCTTGATCCTCGTAAACGTACTCAACGGGCTCCTCGAACACGAACTCGTCTCCTGGCTCTACCCAAAGCAAGAACACAAGCAAGGGAGAACACAATGAACCACGTGCAATGCACAAGCAACATGATGCAAAACATGGCATGATATGCGGGATGCGATATGTGATGCATATGCATGATTTGGAAAGGAATGATTGAACCTGGCTTCAACTTGGAAAACCAAGAGTGCCACTGGAAAGCGGAGTTGATTTCGGTCGAAATCAATATAAAGATCGCCGGAATCGGATGCACGGTTTGGAAATGACAAGCAAAACAAATATGGCACCGGTCTGTGTTTAACAGCAAGAAGCCTCCTAAATGCATCAAGATAAATAAGCTACTGCACTCAAACATGGCAACAAAATATATGGCAGGGATCCACTCATGATGCTTGACAAAATATGAACGCTGAGCTACGGCTAATTCACTCAATAGGAAGCTCAAACAAGCATGGAAAAAGTGCAAAAGATAACAGGTTTCAGACTTAGTGAAATTAACATCAAGTCAAGAATTTAACATCAGGAAGCAATGTTTAGAGCACGATAACTACATGCTACAGGAACATATCATGGCAAAGCAAGGCATGGCATGAAGCTACTCAAAGCATACAACAAAAATCCCTTACTGACCATAAGCCAAAAGGGATCAGAAAATACAATTGCAACCATGCGAACATAGCAAGTTACATAAACTGATTCAGACTTGGTGAAAAACTGGAGCATGGCAAAACAGATATCAAGCAGGCATGTTTACGAGCACAATGCACTCACCACGAGGCATTGCATGATAAACTAAGCATACACCCAGCAAGTAGACATGTCATAGAAGCTATACATGGCAAGAATAACAACAAAGCATGCATGGATCAACTACAACAAGCTCGGCAAAATTGCTAAACATGTTAACAATCTGCCAGGAACATTTTATAGCAAAAGTAGTGCTCGATTGACTCAATCTAGGGTGCTCCATAAATGCAAATAAAGACATGGATGGATAGAGGACCACAATATCTACAAAACATCCTTAATGATCATGCTCAAAAGAGGCACAGATCACTAGGAATCAACATGAACATATGGCATAAAAATAAGGGCGGGGCAATGACTTAGTGAAATTCCAAGTCTCTGAAATCAGCAACATTGAGTAAGCTACTTTGCATGCTTGTGTTAGTCACCACAGAGATCACAAAAATACATGGCATACACCCCTGTAAAGATGACATGGCATACTTCAAAACACATGTAGAGCTCAGGATCATAGCATGCACGCATTAATCATGGCAAAAATGACAAAAGTGCATTTGCTGAAACAAATCTGAAACTATCATCACATAGCCCTCTTCCGACAGCAATTCGGGCATCAAGATGAGCTCAAATGAAAATGATGCAATGAGATGAAATGGAGTACTCGTCGAGATGAACATTTTGATATGCTACACGCACGAATTGGAGCCACGATGAGGAAGTTATGATGCGTCAAAGCATGCAAAATATAACTGGAGGAGAGGGAAAAGTCAACCCTACAATTTTAGATCAGAGATCTGGCACTGTAGCAGTTCGCCGGAGTCGACGTCGAGGTCGCCGGAGAGGAGGGGAAGTCGGATCCGGGCCGGAGAAGGTCGGGGCGGCGCCGGTGAGGGTCGGGCGCGGCGTCGGCGCCGGTTGGTGGCGTGCAGGGCGGCGGAGATAAGGGTGGCCGGCCGTGGCGAGGCTCGCCAGCGGCGATGGCGGGCGGCGGCCAGAGCTAGGAGAGCCGGTGGCGGTCGGACGCTGCGGGCGACGCAGAGGAGAGGCAGATGGCGGCGGACTCGGGCTCTCGGGGGCCCTCCGCAGGCCGGGCCGGCCGTGACGCGGTGGAGGCAGGTCGTGCCACGTGGCACTCGCCTATTGGCGCGGTTCAGCGGCGGCGGTTGTCCGGCCAGGGGCGGACATTGTTCGACGGCGCGCGGAGGGGAAGGTTAGGGTTCATCTGCGCGAAAATTCCAGGAGGGGCACGTTTTTATAGGTAGAGGGAGCTAGGAGTGTCCAAATTGAGCACGGTTTGTGGCCACGCGATCGTGATCGAACGACCTAGATGATAGAAGGGGTTTTGGTGGGTTTTGGGCCACTTTGGTGGGGTGTTGGGCTGCAAAACACACGAGGCCTTTTCGGTTCCTCAGTTAACCGTTGGAGTATCAAACGAAGCCGAAATGGCACGAAACTTGACAGGCGGTCTACCGGTAGTGTTGGGGATATTACTATTAGTTAAGACCCGCCCAGCAGGGGCCGGGTCAGCTTCAATGGTGGGTTACGCAAGAAGCCCAGTAGACATTCAAAGATTGTAGTTTATTAAGTCTTATAGAAGGCCCAAAGGCCTCGTGCCGGTTTAAGGCCTGATACAATAAACCGCCGTATGTAAGGAAATACTTGTACAGAAAGTCATGTAAAGAAGGTCACCGAGCTGGACACGATTGTGAGCCGGCCGGGACTCCGTAGGCCATCAGGCGTCAACCCGTGTATATAAGGGGACGACCTGGTGGAGGTTTAGGGCAGGAAACAACCAAGTTGGTAACCAAGCCAGTGAGTTGAGCCCTTGGAGATCGAAACCTCAGCAATACCAATCCCAACTAGACGTAGGCTTTTACCTTCATCGTAAGGGGCCAAACTAGTATAAAAACTCTCTCGTGTGTCCTTTGTCCCGATCAACCCCTTTAAGCGTGCTAGTGCGATGGCCCTATGACTAAGTCCTTGCTCTAGGACATCTGCCGTGTCAATTTCACGATAGTTGGCGTCCACCGTGGGGCCAGCGCATGGTGGATTTGAGTTCTTGAAGGGCAACTTCGAAGGGCTCAAGGGATACGCTGTGGGCCGGATGACCAAGAGTCGTCGCGGCAAACTCTACATCGACGACGAAGGCTGGGGCCCTGAGGCAGGCTCGATCGAGTACGGGTACCTGGTTGTGATGCCTCAAGACTGATGTGCCAGGTGTCTTCTAGTTATTCGCTGACGTTGCCATGTCATTCGCTTGCGTGTTGCATCTTGTCATGTCATCATGTGCATTGCATCATCATGTTTTCAAACTTGCATTTGTCCGTGTCTCCCCGTTCTCTCCGTCGTTCGTTCTGAGCCCAACCACACTCGCATGCGCCCGCGACACCTCCGAAATTTTATTTTATAAGTGGCCGGAAAATGTTCTCGGAATGGGATGAAAGTTGGCGTGCGGTGTTGTTATGTTGTTAGTAGGTCGCCTGCCAAGTTTCATCGCATTCGGAGTCCGTTTGACGCCCCAGCGGATAACTATAGCGACAATATAGTCGGTCTATCGTCGGACATTTCCGGTCTCCGGAAACGGTTGTCGGGTTGCATTCCTCCTCTCTCTTCTTAGTCCAACCACACACTTGACCTCATTCGCCTAACCCTTCTTTGCACAGTGCATCGACCCCTCACGCGTGTCCGAAAACTTACCCGAACCCGACCCGGGTTGTCGTTACCATTGGGTCCGGATCATCCCCAAACGTCTATAAAACATCACCATTTCCTTATTTGGACTCCCTAACCTATTCATCTCCGACCGTCCGATTTTGATCAGATGATCCAAAATACTCCTTCCAATCTACATTCTTGTATATATAGCAGTCCACCCCTAGCCCAACCCTAAAATCTAGCTCCCTTGTCCCATCACCCGCCGCCACTTTCCAAATCCACCTCGGGATCCTCCCAGATCCTTTCTCACCCAACCAGCGAGCCCCCATCCTCTGCTCGACCTCCCCTGTTCCCCAATCCATCGGCCCCCTCGACCAGTAGCAACCTAGAGCGCAAGCCCTTCTCCCACGCCCGCGTGCCCGAGGAAACGCACGAGGCTGTGCCTCCTCGTCCCGCACCTCTGCCTCGCCGGTGGTCTCCGTCCACCCAAACAGGAGCAGCAGGCCGAACCAGTGCCCTCTCCATCGGTCCCTCCTGCCCGTCTTTCCTTCTCCAGCTCACTCTCTCACATCGCTCTCTCTCTCTCTCTCTCTCTCCCGCAGGAGCTTCTCTCGTCAGCCATGGCGCCTGCAAGAACAAGTTCGCCGCCGCCAGAACCTTGCCTCGCTGGATCCACCACCCACTGCGGGGAATCGATTCCTGTCGGTCTCGCCCCGCATCCGATGGTCGTCCCGCCGTCTTTTGTCACCGGAAGCACCAGCACCGCCATCCTTGACTTCCTGGAATGCACGCGGCCCGAGCGCCCCTATGCTGCGAGCCGCCTCCCGCGCCTCGATCTCCTTCAAGACCATACGGATCCATCATCCCACGCGTCAAGTTTGCCGCTCGTCGCCGTCTTCCCGGCGAACCTCGCACGACCCCTGCCTCATCCTCATCTGTGGGCGACCGGAGCAGTGCCCAGTGCCCGCCTGGCCAGCGCCAAGCCCCGCCCCGCGTTGACCGTGCTTTCGCCAGGCCCGGCCGCACCAGCGCCTCGCCCCTGCTGCCTGTGCCCCGCAGCCCAGCACCTACGGCCCATAGGCCCAGGGTGAGCAGCCCCCCGGTGTTTCCTTGTTGGGCTTCCTGCTTAGTTTCGGCCCGAGTGCCTATTTTTTGTGTTCCTTATGTTGTTCCGTTTCCAGTTGATTAGTAGTGGAGCCCAGTTGGGACAATCGGGGATCTGTGTAGCATTTGGGGTAGTCTTCTTTTATTTTGGTTCCGTAGTCGGACCTTGATTGTAACTGGATGATGTAATGCTTTATTCATGTATTGTGTGAAGTGGTGATTGTAAGCCAACTATGTACCTTTTTCCCTTATGTATTACATGGGTTGTGTGAAGATTACCTCACTTGCGACATTGCTTTCAATGCGGTTATGCCTCTAAGTCGTGCTTCGACACGTGGGAGATATAGCCGCATCAAGGGCATTACAAGTTGGTAATCAGAGCCTTCTCCGACTTAGGAGCCCCCTGCTTGATCGAATTGCTGGCGTTGTTGAGTCTAGAAAAATGTTTGAGTCTTATAGGATTATATATATCGGAGAGTAGGATTCTTTTTACTCCTCAGTCCCTTCGTCGCTCTAGTGAGGCATCCTGACGTAGAGTTTTGACTATTCTCTTCTCTAATTTCACTAAAAAAATTAGGATCACGCGGGTATCTTGGAATCGTTCCGATGGTTTTGTGACGAGAACATTGTTCTTGGTGCCTCCTGACATTTAGGGGTTGTGGCAGTGTCCCGGGGAGTTGAGCTCCGAGGTGTTGTCGTCACAATTTTATCATTGCAGTTCTGGAATACCTGATTTTGCCGACATCGAAAATCTATTTTATGCAGTTGTTGGTGAGATAACCTCGACGCCACCCAGTACTAGGGCGGGAGTTCGGGAGTATTGCCATAACTCGTATAACGGATGCTTTTCAAAGGTTGAGGTAAATGATTTCCGAAGGTTTCTTGGTTTCTTTTCCTTGCTTATACCATTTAACCGGAGTGTTGTGACCTTTTGCTCCTGTTCTTTTCGCCTTATCAAGTCTTGCATCCCTTCTCAACCGGAGTGTTGTTTGAATTTGTTATTCCTTGTTCCTCTTTTCTAACGGAGTGTTTTCAACTTCGTTCATCTCCATTGTATTCTTTTCTCGAAATGGCTTAAAATTTTCAAGGTTCTTTGGTTTCACTTGTTGGTCAAAGAAGCAACTTAGTTTTACCTCTTCTTTTTCTCTTCCGTTGTCCCTCCGGTGCCATTCTAGATCTCAGGACGAGATCCTCTCGTAGTGGTCGAGTGTTATAACGCCCCGAGACCGATGTGCCAGGTGTCTTCTAGTTATTCGTTGTTGTTTCCTTGTCATTGCTTGCACGTCATGCATTCTATATCATGGCATCATGTGCATTTCATTTGCATACATGTTCGTCTCATGCATCCGAGCATTTTCCCCGTTGTCCGTTTTGCAATCCGGCGCTCCTATGTCACCCGGTGTCCCTTTCTACCTCTTTTCGTGTGCGCTTGTTAAACATTTCCGGATTGGACCGAGACTTGTCATGCGGCCTTGGTTTACTACCGGTAGATCGCCTGTCAAGTTTCGTGCCATTTGGACTTCGTTTGATACTCCAATGGTTAACCGAGGGACCGAAAATGCCTCGTGTGTGTTGCAGCCCAACACCCCTCCAAAGTGGCCCAAAACCCACAAAAACCCCCTCCATCCTCTCGGTCATTCGATCATGATCGCGTGGATGAAAACCGCACCTCATTTGGACTCTCCTAGCTCCCTCTACCTATAAATATGCGGCCTCCCCCGAAAAATCCGCGGTACAAATCCTAGATCTCTCCTCCCTCCGCGCCGCCGGACATGTCCGCCCGCCGGCGGACGCGTCCAACCAGCTAGCCACGTCGCCCGACTAATGAGGGCGTGCCACGTCAGCCAGCTGCCGCCCTCGCCCAACCGTGCGTCGCCAAGTGTCGTCGTCGTTCCCCTCCACCGCGCGGGCCCGCGAGCCCATCTCCGGCCCGCTCTGGGCCGCGGCAGGCCCGAACCACCCGATCCGCCCAGACCTCGCGCCGTCTTCGTCTCCAGTTGCCGCCGGCAAGAAGTTTGCCGGAGCGCCTCGGACCACCGCCCGCCGTCGTCGGTCAACCGCCGGACCTCCCCATCGCCTTGCACGTCATCTCCGCCGCCTGCGCACTGCGCCAGGCCCGCGGGGCCCGGAGCCGGCCCTCCCGGCCCAAGCCATCGCCGATCCACGCCCGCGCCTCCATCCCGTGAGCGCCTCCGCCCGCTACGAGCCTTGTCGGCCGGAGCTTAGCTCCGCCGCGGCGGCCCCGCGACGCCGTCGCCTCGAGCGCTGGCGACCTCCTCGCCGACCGCGGTCAGCGCCGCCCTCCGCCGTGCTTCGCCTCGTCGCTCCGGCAAGTCCCGCTCCGGTGATCCCCGACTCCGGCCATCCTTGTTCGTCGTGCTGCTATAGTGATTCCGGTGATCTCCTCGGTTCGTGTGCAACCAGATCCAGATCCATCGCGGGTTGACTTTTCCCCCAAAACCCTAGCTAATTTGCATACTTTGACATGCCATAACTCTGCATCCATAGCTCCGATTCATGCGTGTAGCATATCAAGATGTTCGTCTCGATGAGTACATCATTTCATCTCATTGAATCATATCAATTTGAGCTCATATTGATGCCCGAAATGCTACCGGAAGAGGGCTATGTGATGATAGTTTCAGATCTGTTTCAGCAAATGGCCTTTTGTCATTTTTGCCATGATTAATGTGTGCATGCTGTGATGCTGAGCTCTACATATGTTTTGTAGAACGCCGTGCCATCTTTAAAGGGGTGTATGCCATGTATTTTTGTGATCTTTGTGGTGACTAGCACAAGCATGCAAAGTAGCTTACTTAATGTTGGTGATTTCAGGGACTTAGAATTTCACGCAGTCCTTGCCCTGTCATTATTTTTATGCCATATGTTCATGTTGTTTCCTAGTGATCCGTGCCTCTTTTGAGCATGGTCAGTAAGGATGTTTTGTAGATATTGTGGTGCTCTATCCATCCATGTCTTTGTTTGCATTTATGGAGCACCCTAGCTTGAGTCAATCGAGCTCTACTTTCGCTATAAAATGTTCCTGGCAGATTGTTAACATGTTTAGCAATTTTGCCGAGCTTGTTGTTGTTGATCCATGCATGCTATGTTGTTGTTCTTCCCATTTCTAGCTTCTATGCCATGTCTAATTGCTGGGTGTATGCTTAGTTTGTCATGCCATGCCTCGTAGTGAGTGCATCGAGCTCGTAAACATGCCTACTCGTTATCTGTTTTGCATGCTCTAGTTTTTCACCAAGTTTGAATCTGTTTATGTTTTCGCTATGTTCACATGCTTGCAATTGTATTTTCTGATCCCCTTTGGCTCATGGTCACTACGGGACTTTTGTTATGTGCTTAGAGTAGCTTCATGCCATGCCTTGCTTTGCCATGATATGTTTCTATGGCATGTAGTTTTCATGCTCTAAAATTGCTTCCTGCGGATAAATTCAATGTATAGCTTTTATGCCATGTCTACTTGCTGGGTGTATGCTTAGTTTATCATGCAATGCCTCGTGGTGAGTGCATCGAGCTCGTAAACATGCCTACTTGATATTTGTTTTGCCATGTTCCAGTTTTTCACTAAGTCTGAATCAGTTTATGTAACTTGCTATGTTCGCATGGTTGCAATTGTATTTTCTGATCCCTTTTGGCTTATGGTCAGTATGGGATTTTTGTTGTATGCTTTGAGTAGCTTCATGCCATGCCTTGCTTTGCCATGATATGTTCCTGTAGCATGTAGTTATCGTGCTCTAAACATTGCTTCCTGATGTTAAATTCCTGACTTGCTGTTAATTTCACTAAGTCTGAAACCTGTTATCTTTTGCACTTTTCCATGCTTGTTTGAGCTTGCTATTGAGTGAATTAGCCGTAGCTCAGTGTTCATCTTTTGTCAAGCATCATGAGTGGATCCCTGCCATGTATTTTGTTTTCATGTTTGAGTGCTGTAGCATGTTGTTCTTGATGCATTTAGATGGTTACTTGCTGATTATCGCAGACCGGTGCCATATTTGTTTTGCTTGCCTTTTCCAAACCGTGCATCCGATTCCGGTGATCTTTATATCGATTTCAAACGAAATCAACTCACCTTTCCAGTGGAACTCTTGGATTTCCAAGTTGAGGCCAGGTTCAATCATTCCTTTCCAAATCATGCATATGCATCACATACCGCATCCCGCATATCATGCCATGTTCATGTGTTGGTTGTTTACTATGTTGTGTGCTTCTTTCCGGTGTTGCTTCTTCGGGTTGGTTCCGATAACGTCGCGTTTGTGAGGACCCATTCGACTACGTCCGTTTGTCTTCTTCATGGACTCGTTCTTCTTCCTTGCAGGATCTCAGGCAAGATGACCATACCCTCAACATCACTTCTATCTTTGCTTGCTAGATGCTCACTCTTTTGCTATGCCTATGCTACGATACTTACCACTTGCTTATCATGCCTCCCAAATTGCCATGTCAAACCTCTAACCCACCATGTCCTAGCAAACCGTTGTTTGGCTATGTTACCGCTTTGCTCAGCCCCTCTTATAGCGTTGCTAGTTGCAGGTGAAGTTGGAGATCGTTCCATGTTGGAACATTATTTATTGTTGGGATATGACAATATTATCTTGTTTATCTTAATGCACCTATATACTTGGTAAAGGGTGGAAGGCTCGGCCTTTTGCCTAGTGTTTTGTTCCACTCTTGCCGCCCTAGTTTCCGTCATATCGGTGTTATGTTCCCGGATTTTGCGTTTCTTACACGGTTAGGTTATAATGGGAACCCCATGACAGTTCGCCTTGAATAAAACTCCTCCAGCAGGGCCCAACTTTGGTTTTTCCATTCGCCACCTAGCCTTTTTCCCTTGGGAGTCATTCATCCCGAGGGTCATCTTTATTTTAAACCCCCTGGGCCAGTGCTTGTCGAAGTGTTGGTCCAAACTAAGCGATGTTCGGAGCTACCAGGGGCAACTCTGGGCTGGCCCACCCGATGTCTGGCTCATCCGGTGTGCCCTGAGAACGAGATATGTGCAGCTCCTATCGGGATTTGTCGGCACATGTGGGTGGCTTTGCTAGTTTAGTTTTACCATTGTCGAAATGTCTTGTAACCGGGATGCCGAGTCTGATAGGATTGTCTTGGGAGAAGGAATATCCTTCATTGACCGTGAGAGCTTGTGATGGGCTAAGTAGGGACACCCCTGCAGGGTTATGAACTTTCGAAAGCCGTGCCCGTGGTTATGGGCAGATGGGAATTTGTTAATGTCCGATAGTAGAAAACATGAAACTTAACTTAATTAAAATGCACCAACCGCGTGTGTAACCGTGATGGTCTCTTCTCGGCGGAGTCCGGAAAGTGAACACGGTTTTGGAGTAATGCTTGACGTAGGTTGTTCTAGGATCACTTCTTGATCATAGTTGTTCGACCGTGCTTTTGCCTTCTCTTCTCGCTCTCATTTGCGTTGTTAGCCACCATTTATGCTAGTCGCTTGTTGCAGCCCCACCTCATACCTTTACCTTACCCATAAGCTTAAATAGTCTTGATCGCGAGGGTGTGAGATTGTTGAGTCCCCGTGACTCACAGATACTTCCAAAACCAGTTTGCAGGTGCCGATGTTACTGAGCAGGTGACGCAACCAAGCTCAAGGAGTAGCTCGATGAAGATCATGTTCGTTATGTCGTTCCGTTTCCAGTTGATCAGTAGTGGAGCCCAGTCGGGACGATCGGGGATCTGTGTAGCATTTGGGGTAGTCTTCTTTTATTTCGGTTCCATAGTTGGACCTTGATTGTATCTGGATGTTCTAATGCGTTATTCATGTAATTGTGTGAAGTGGCGATTGTAAGCCAACTATGTATCTCTTTCCCTTATGTATTACATGGGTTGTTTGCGAAGATTACCTCACTTGCGACATTGCTTTCAATGCGGTTATGCCTCTAAGTCATGCTTCGACACGTGGGAGATATAGCCGCATCGAGGGCGTTACAAGTTGAAACAACGGAGAGAATGGGGAGACACGGACAAATGCAAGTTTTGAAAACATGATGATGCAATGCACATGATGACATGACAAGATGCAACACGCAAGCGAATGACATGGCAACGTCAGCGAATAACTGGAAGACACCTGGCACATCGGTCTCGAGGCGTCACACGGGCCCCCTTTGGTGGAATTCACGTCTTCATCGGCCGGATCGGCGAGTCAGGCCCTGAGCCAAACATCCACCCCAACCTCATCGAAACGGATCAGCGCGCCGGGTCCGCCCGTGTTCAATATGTTGTGAAGCATGCCTTCGTAGGCTGCCTCCATGGCGGCGAATACTCTGAAGGATCGATGGAAGGCGGGGAGACGGCCATCTGCTTTGATACGGCATCATCAATAGGTGAGCCGGATTCGTTGTACCAACTGCAAGACGGCATGCTCGGGGGCTGTTCGGATGGCAGCAGTATTCCGGACCCCCTTGAGCCGCCGAATTGGGCCGGAGTCTTCATGGCAGGGACGCAGCCTGGGCAGAACTCCACCACAGCGACAGCAGTAGCCACCGGGTCGGCAGTTGCCGGGTCAGGAGACCCCGCACGCCCCCGGCTCAGGTTCTAATGGACCTCATGGATAAATTGACGGCTCTGTTAACCGCTATGGTAGAACCGGCGGATAAAGCCCAACATGATGCAGAAGTGGCTCGCGTGCGGGCGGAGATGGTGCAAGCAAAGGAAAATCTAGCCGCGGAGGAAACCTGGATGGTAGCAGAACGAGCAGCTCTGGATGCTCGTGCCCAGCAGCTTCAAGCAGAAACTTTCTGGCTCTCGATGGATCTTAATGCATCGAATGAGGTCATGAGGAGGAGGCATCAGAAAACTCAATCGCGTCTGCCTCTAACGCTGGATCCGAGGAACCTGTTCCATACACCCGGAGCTGGGGGGAGCAACCCGCCGGAAGCAAACCGGGCCGCAACACCCGGTGCACCGATTCAGCCGCGGACCATGGAGCCGCCTCACATAAATACAGCTCCTCCTCGTTATGTAGAAACACCTTTGGGTCACTTCTCCAACCCCATGGAAAACCTCATCGCAGCGTTGGCTCGTTTGGCAGCTCTCCCAATGGAAGGCGACTCGCCGGCAACGATTGAAACTCGGAGGGTAACAGAACTACTTCGGACAGCTTTGTCCCAGCAGGATGCATACTCCTACAGTCGAGACAGGATTCATTCAACTCCACGCCCGAGCCGGAGCCCAAGTTACAGGAGGCACATGGAGTCCGCAGAGATGTCAAGCAATGCTCAACGCCATAACCGGCCATATAGACATGAGTCGGTATGGGCTGGAGCCCTTAACTTGGCGAATCAGGAGAGGATTCGTCAAGAGGTGGAATGAGTGGCTCAGATAGCAGCAGAACAGGCAGGTCACCAAACCATTCCGGCTTACCAAACAGCTTCGATTGAGGCAGGAGTGGCCACAAGAACCGGAGGCGTACCTTGCCTGGTCCCAGCCATACGCAATGAGCGGTTGCCCAAGGATTTCAAGGGGCCTCGTAAAGTGCCTAATTACACGGCTGATTTACAGCCGCGGGCTTGGATTGAGGGTTATGAGATGGCTATGCAGCTGTTGGAGGTTAGCGATGCTGCAATGGCCAAGTATTTTACCATGATGTTGGATGGAACGGCTCGGACCTGGTTGAAGGGATTGCCACCCAATTCTATCGGCTCATGGGCAGAGTTGAAAGCATGGTTTATCCAGAATTTTAAAGACACATGTAAGCAGCCAATGTTGATTGTGGACCTGACCATGCATGCAAGAGGATGGAGAATCTACAACCCATTGGGTGCGCCGGGTCAAGGAGATAATACATTCGTCTGATAAGAGGGATGTCGGCTCAGCAGTTTTGATGTTGGAGAAAAATTGCCGTTTTGAACCTCTAAAGCAGAAGTTGGGGCGGCTTAAATGTGACTGTAATGACATGGGAACGTTGATGGAGGCTCTTGTCAAGTACGCTGATTCTGATACCACCAAAGACCCGGTGTCTGACGAAGAAAAGGCAATGAAGGGAAAGAAGAACGGCAATGGCAAGGGTCACAAGCATAACCCGGCGAATCAAGGAGGTAATAAACGGAAGGCTGATGAGTTTGTTGCCAATACCAATGCACAGGGTGGTAATCAGCGGCGTAAGGGCAGGCAACACCCTCGATCGGGCGGGTCAGGCCCTACCCTTGAGCAGCTGTTGAATGAACCTTGTCCAAAACACGGCACCCGGGAGAAACCAGCCACCCACTTGTGGAAGGATTGCACGATCATGAAGGCATTCAAAAATTCAAATGCATTTGATGGGGGTCACGGCCCAGGTGGCGGCTCAGGTGGAAGCGGCTTTCAGGGCCCGGGCACCGGTTCAAGCGGAGGAGGTTTTCACGGTCAGGGTTATCCTGGTCACCAAGGGGGGTATAACCAGCAACACGGCCAAGGGAATCAGCAGCAACAGCAATCCGGCTATCAGAGCAACCCGAAATAGTTGAGTAGCGGACAGTATCATGTCTTTACTACTAGCTTATGTAAGAGGGACCAGAAGCCCCACAAGAGGGTCGTCAATATGTTGGTCGGAGCAGCCTATTGTATGGAGCAGAGAGGATCACCCGCCCAGGGTTGATAATCCGGGTCACTTGGCTTTGGTAGTGGCACCTCAGGTTGGTGGGTACAAGTTTACTAAGGTACTCATGGATGGAGGCAACAACATCAATATCTTTTACTATGAGATGTTCCGCCGGATGGGATTGACGGATAAAAATCTTAAACAATCCAACACTATTTTTCATGGTGTGGTACCTGGTAAGTCGGCATACCCAGTTGGTAAGATCGAGCTAGAAGTAGCCTTTGGGATGAGTATGACTCCAGAGCAGAAAAATTAACCTTCGAAGTGGTTAAAATCAAAAGCCCATATCATGCTCTGTTTGGGCAGCCGGCTTATGCCAAATTCATGGTTCGGCCGTGTTATGTATATTTGTAGCTCAAGATGCCGGGTTACAAGGGCACCATTACAGTCCATGGGAGCCGGAAGATAGCCTTGGAATGTGAAGAGGGGGATGTTGCCTATGCTGAATCTGTTTGTGCAACAGAGGAGTTGAAATTCTACAAGGATCATGTTGACCCGGCGGACATGACGTCATTAAAGAAACCAACAACAAAGCATGAGCCGGAGTTAAAATTCAAATCAGCTGATGACACTAAGATGGTTGACTTTGTGCCTGGCGATTCATCCAAATAGTTCATCATCAGTGCAAACTTGGATCTGAAATAGGAAAGCGCGCTCATCGAGTTCATCCGTGAGAACCGAGACATCTTTGCATGGAAACCTTCAGACATGCCGGGTGTCCCAAGGGAACTCGCTGAGCACACTCTTAATATAGATCCAAAGTTTAAACCTGTTAGACAGTTTCTCCGGCGGTTCAATGAAGAAAGGCGCAAGGCCATCGGAGAAGAGGTGGCCCGGCTCTTAGCAGCCGGGTTCATTGTGGAGGTCTTTCACCCAGAATCGTTAGCTAACCCGGTGCTTGTACTAAAAATGAATGGCACCTGGCGTATGTGTGTGGATTACACAGATTTGAACAAAGCTTGTCTGGCTGATCCTTTTGCTCTTCCCCGTATTGATCAGATCATTGATGCTACGGCGGGTTGCGCACGGTTGAGTTTCTTAGATGCTTACTCCGGTTATCATCAGATTAAGATGGCAGTCAAGGATCAAGAAAAGACGGCGTTCATAACTCCTTTTGGGGCCTTCTGCTATGTGTCTATGCCTTTTGGGCTTAAGAGTGCCCAGGCGACTTACCAGCGGTGTGTGCAGAATTGTCTTCACAATCAGATTGGGCGCAATGTTCATGCCTATGTGGATGATATAGTGGTGAAATCTAGGGAAGAGGAAACCTTGGTCACAGACCTGAAAGAGACTTTTGATAATCTTCGAGTTTACAGGATGATGCTTAACCCGACCAAGTGTGTTTTTGGAGTGCCAGCCGGTAAGCTCTTGGGTTTTCTGGTGTCTAACAGAGGTATTGAAGCTAATCCGGAGAAAATCAAGGCAATTACATCTCTAGCCAAACCAACCTGCGTCAATGATGTTCAACGACTGGCAGGTCGTGTGGCCGCCTTGAGCCTGTTCATAAGCCAGTTAGGGGAAAAGGCTATGCCTCTGTATCAGTTGATGAAGAAAACAGATGTTTTTGTTTGGAGCGATGCGGCGAACACCGCTTTTGAGGATCTGAAGGCACAACTGGCTGAGACGCCGGTCCTAGCTGCTCCAGTTGAGAAAGAGCCGCTATTGTTATACGTGACTGCCAACTCACGAGTTGTTAGTGTGGCTATGGTGGTAGAGCGCAAGGAGGCTGGCAAAGAGCATCCGGTTCAGCGGCCGGTTTATTATGTCAATGAGGTGCTAATTGAATCTAAGAAACGATATCCACATTGGTAGAAGCTTGTTTATGGGGTGTTCATGGCAAGCCGGAAGCTTAAGCATTACTTTCAGGGACATCCAATCACTGTGGTTAGCTCTGCTCCTTTGGGAGACATTATTCAAAACAGAGAAGCCACGGGGCGAGTTGCCAAGTGGGCAATTGAGCTTGGGTCTCATGGGCTGAAGTATGTTCCACGCACTACGATTAAGTCTCAAGCCCTGGTTGACTTCATCAATGACTGGACAGAGATGCAGATACCAGAAGAAAAGCCGGACAACACATATTGGACTATTCATTTTGATGGGTCCAGGCAATTGGAAGGCTCGGGGACTGGAGTTGTATTAACTTCCCCACGAGGTGATAAATTTTGTTATGTCTTACGGTTGATGTTTCCATGCACTAACAACGCAGCAGAGTATGAAGCATTGCTCCATGGTCTTCGAGTGCCAAAGGAGATGAGCTTAAGCCGGGTCAGATGTCTTGGCGATTCAGATCTAGTGGCTCAACAGGTGTCTGGCAAGTGGGATTCCAAAGACCCTCACATGGCGGCTTATCGCCAAGAGGTCGATGTAGTTGCGGGATATTTTAAAGGTTATCAGGTGGAACACATTGACCGTCGGAAAAACAAAGCAGCTGATGCTTTGAGCCGGTTGGGGCTCAACGTAAGCCGGTACCACCCAACACCTTTTTAGATATTTTGCATAACCCCTCTGTCAAGTTGCCCACAGAAGAAGATTTGGCTGTTCCTGACCCGGAGGCGCAGTTGGTGGCGGCTCTTCACGTCATCCCAGATTGGACGGTGCCGTTCTTGGCGTAAATGACCCGGGGAGAGTTTCCAGCGGATGAGACCCTAGTTCGACAGATAACCCGGCGGTCTAAGTCTATGACGATTTCAGATGGAGAGTTATTTCATCGCAGTGTTTCCGGTGTGTTTCAACGGTGTGTTTCCCCCGAAGAAGGTCAATAAATCCTTCGTGAAATCCATGAAGGCGATTGTGGTCATCACGTCGGGTCAAAATCTTTAGTGGCCAAGGCGTTTCATCATGGTTTTTACTGGTTGACGGCTCACGCTGATGCAGAAGATCTGGTCAGTAGATGTGATGGATGTCAGAAATTTGCACGACGAGCGCATGTGCCGGCTCAAGAGCTCCGGATGATTCCAATCACTTGGCCGTTTGCAGTCTGGGGGCTTGACATGGTGGGACCTTTCAAAAGGTCTAAGGATAAAAAGACGCATCTCTTGGTGGCTGTTGATAAGTTCACCAAATGGGTTGAGGTGGAGCCTGTAAGTAAGTGTGATGCAGCCACGGCGGTTCAGTTCATGAAAAAGTAATCTTCCGTTTCGGTTTTCCACACAGTATTATCACAGACAATGGTACTAATCTATCCCAAGGGGCTATGGAAGAATTTTGTCAGCGAGAGCACATCCGGCTTGATGTTTCTTCTGTAGCTCATCCTCAATCAAATGGTCAAGCTGAGAGTGCCAATCAGGAAATTTTGAAAGGGCTAAAACCCTGGCTTATGGTTCCTTTACAGCGAACGTCGGGTTGTTGGGTAGAGGAATTTCCTTCGGTGTTATGGAGCATCAATACTACACCCAACAGGTCTACGGGTTACACACCCTTCTTCGTGGTTTATGGAGCAGAAGCAGTGTTGCCTAGTGACATCCGTCATGACTCGCCCCGTGTGGCGGCTTATGTTGAAGCTAACAATGAAAAAGCCAAACAGGATGCGCTTCACTTGCTAGACGAAGAAAGAGACTTAGCAGCAGCACGGTCAGCAATTTATCAACAGGACCTGCGTCGTTATCACAGCCGCCAGTTTAAGTCCAGGACTTTTCAGGAAGGCGACTTGGTGCTCCGGCTCATCCAAGATCTTTCAGATGCACACAAGTTATCCCCACCTTGGGAAGGACCCTTTATGGTTAGTAAAAACTTAAACAATGGGTGTCGGTGTCAAAACCGGCGGATCTCGGGTAGGGGGTCCCGAACTGTGCGTCTAGGCGGATGGTAACAGGAGACCGGGGACATGATGTTTTTACCCAGGTTCGGGCCCTCTCGATGGAGGTAAAACCCTACGTCCTGCTCGATTAATATTGATGATATGGGTAGTACAAGAGTAGATCTACCATGAGATCAAGGAGGCTAAACCCTAGAAGCTAGCCTATGGTATGATTATTGTTCGTGCTACGGACTAAAACCCTCCGGTGTATATAGACACCGGAGAGGGCTAGGGTTACACAAAGTCGGTTACAATGGTAGGAGATCTACATATCTGTATCGCCAAGCTTGCCTTCCACGCCAAGGAAAGTCCCTTCCGGATATGGGACGAAGTCTTCAATCTTGTATCCTCATAGTCCAGGAGTCCAGCCGAAGGTATAGTCCGGCTATCCGGACACCCCCTAATCCAGGACTTCCTCAGTAGCCCCTGAACCAGGCTTCAATGACAACGAGTCCGGCGCGCAGATTGTCTTCGGCATTGCAAGGCGGGTTCCTCCTCCAAGTACTTCATAGAAGATTTTGAATACAAAGGTAGTGTCCGGCTCTGCAAAATAAGTTTCCACATATTGCCATAGAGAGAATAATATTTACACAAATCTAATCTGCTGATGTATTCCGTAGCGTGACATCACACCATGGCCAAGTCTTTATTCGAATCGTTTTACTGTCCCACCTCAGCGCGTTTAGCGAGGCGGTTTCCTTGGCACGTCTTGTCAAAGCAGAGATCGTGTCCCCTTATTCCAGGATTCTCATCAATACGGGCGTGGGTAACCCAACCGTACCCGTTGGTGTGTTTTCTCGATCAAAGGCGAGTCCCAAACGGTCACGGGGAGGGCCCTTGGTATTCAACCTCTTATAAAGAGACCAGGGCCTTACTCCTTTCTTTCAATCTCAAACGAGTTCACCCTTTGCCTCGAGTTCCAACACCCAAGGCTCCAGATTTCAGGCTCTTCGGACCTTCGACAATGTCCGGTTCCGACCTTCGAGGCCGATGGATGCCCTCCTCTGTCACGGAGGAGGACGTGTTGAAGTTGAGAGAGGCCAGGTTCTTGACCGGCGAAATCTGGCATAGGCTGCCTGCTCAAGGGCAGGTCATTCCCACTTCCAAGCCTGGTGAGAGTGTGGTGTTCATGTCACACTTCCTTCGGGGGCTAGGCTTCCCGACGGATCCCTTCGTGAGGGGGCTCATGTTTTATTATGGGCTGGAATTTCACGACTTAGCTCCGGAGGCCATCCTCTGTATTTCCTCATTCATCGTCGTGTGTGAAGCCTTCCTCCGTATTACTCCTCACTTCGGACTATGGCTCAAGACCTTCAAAGTAGAGCCGAAGATGATCGAGGGACGACACGCGGAGTGCGGAGGTGCTTTTATAAGCAAGAATGCTGGTGCTCCATGGCCCAAGGGCTCTTTTCAAGGGGAGTCCAGCTTATGGCAACGAGAGTGGTTTTACATCACAGCTCCCAGGAGCACCAAGTGGGTGGCGCTGCCTGCTTTCCGCTCGGGTCCCCTGCCACGATTGGCGTCATGGGTCAATAAGGGGCTGGACTGGGGGTCGGCAAAGGACGTGGCCCTGTTGCAGGGCCGCATCCGAGATCTCCTAGAAAGAGACATCAGTCTGGTCGTGGTGACGCAGGTTATGTTAATTCGCCGAGTTCTGCCCTGCAAACGTCGCCCCCTCCGCCTGTGGGAGTTTAACCCGGAGGGACCACGAGTTCTCCAACATTTTCTTGGCATGATGCCCCTGGAGATGTACAAATTGTTCTTCGTACCACAAGTAGTGTGTCCGGATTCTACGAAGGACGCAGGTCTGAGCTGCAATCGTCGGGATACTCAAGTAAGTAGCCTTGTGCCCGGACTCGCTATCCTTATATTTATCATAAAATTTCCCCTAAAAGAGTTGTCCTTTAAATAGGAGTGGATAGCGAAAGCAAAGCTAATCAGGTGTCCGGCGCCCCTCCCCGAGACCACGCCGGATCCCGTGCTAGTCAGTATGTTGGAGGTTGTGCCTTCGGAGGAAAGCGAGGGAGGGGACAAGGAAGCTACAGCCTCCTCGAAGAAGGTTGTCCGGAAGGGAGGAATCGAAAATTCCTCTCCTTAGGGGAAGAAGAGGACCGCCTCTGATGACCCGGAGACCATGGCCTCAAAGCGGGGGAAGAAATCTTCGTCAGAGGGTCCTGCGCCGGGGGATACTTCGGCCGAATTATGCCCTCAAGGGGATCAGCCCTCCACCGAGCCGTAAGTAGAGAGGAGTTTTTATTTTTAAGAAATGAGAGAAATCCTTGCATTATATCTGAGAAGAGTAATCGAAAATTTACCTTGTAGCTCAGACCTTAGCCCTTCTCAGCAGAGCTCGTCTTCGGGGGATCTTCTTCCGGAGATGATGGAGAGCGGAACGCCTCTCCCTGCCGTACCGCCTTGCGAGGCGGGCGACCCTGAGGTATCGTCGCGGAGGGTTTCTCCGAATCCGGCAGGATCGGAAGGTAGTCATATGGCCCCCCAAAGCCCTCCGTGTCCGGCCTTCGAAAAGGGCCATCGGACAAGTCCGGCACCGTTTGGTGCGCGGTCGGAGGAGCTGAAGGATCTGCTAGGGCAAGCATCTATCTTAGAGGAGCACCGTGCATTGATGGGTACGGTGATTGAGAGGATTTCATCCGCGGAGAGCGGATTGCACGAGGCCGTCAGAAGTTTACTGACAGGTTTTGAGGTACGCGAAATAATGTACCCTTTTTGGACAGTTGCGCATAAATAAGATGCGCCCTGTGTAGATAGTAGCCCCTAAGAGTCTGTGCGTTGTCAAAAGTGACGGCGCGTAGAGGATCATAATCCCAGGTCTAATATGTCGCCTTCATACGTAGGTGGCGAAGTGTCGGGTGGCCAGCCGGACTGATGAATTTGCCGAGCGAAAGCGGCAACTTGACGTGGCAGATGCCGACATCGCGCTTGTCAACAAGCGGCTTGACGAGGCACAAGGTATGTAATTATTCCGGCGGCACCTGGTAAGAGGAGCATTATGCTAGTATCTTACAATGTGTGCGCTTGATGCAGATGGTGCTGTTGCCATGGAGAATCTTTGGGCGGAACTTGCCCGAGCCAAGGAGCAAGCCAGGAAAAGTGATGCGGCTGCCGGAAAGGCAATTGAAGAGCTGAAAGCCGAACAGGCTCCACACTGCCGAAGCAAGAAGGAAATGGCCGAGATGAATGTGAAGCTGAAGAGCGCTGCTGACCATTGCAAGCTTCTTGAAAAAGAAGATCAGGCGGAACAGATGGACCTGGAGAAGGCCGTTGCCCATGCCAAGGATGCTCGCTCTGTGATGAGAGCTATGAAGGAGGAGCTGCGTCAGGCCGAAGAGATCGTGGCTGGAAAGCCCTTTATGTTGCGGAGGAAGTTCTTTGATCCTAAACATGCTCCGTTAGATCGGATGTGGAGTACGACGGACACCTATCTGGATTTGGCAGCGAGTGCCGCAGATGCGGCTGAACACTTCCGTGATCAAGAAGATCGCAAAGTGGAAAAGCTCTTTTGGTCGCAGTTCCACAATCCGGAGCGTCCACTGTCATTAGCCGATCGTTTGGCCGAATGGGCCAAGCTAAATAGGTTCTCCGGACTTGCCATGAAGTATGTCATGAGTCATCTGTGGCCAGAGAGGCCAGAGCCGAAAAGTTATTTCAACTTGGTGCAGCAGTTCCTTGGTGCGGCGCTGCATATCAATGCGATGAAGAGGTCAGCGTGCATAGAGGGTGCGCGGATGGCTCTTGCCCGTGTCAAGACATACTGGGCGGAAATGGAGGCCACCGCTGTTGCATCCCCAGACTCGGATGGAAGCCGAGTACCTACCGAGCACTATTTTCAGGAAGTTCTGCAAGGCGCTTGTTTAATAGAGATGCAGTGCTCAAAGGATACTATATTCGAATAGCATATTGTTATTGTAAAACAATATTTTGATAAATTGTAGAAGCTTTTTATACTTGTGCCTGCAAGTATTATAATACCTCCTATGCGGCCGTTTAACATATATGTATATATAATCTGAAAGATGGCAGTCGTCGGCTTCAGCCCCCACGCACATAATGCGGGGGTGTTCGCAGAAGGCGCATTTTCACACTTGATCCAACGTCTTGGTCCTACAAAGGAGGTGATAGCGCAGCGAACTAGGCAATCGGACTATGATGCTTTATCACTTTCACTTAGCCATAGGAGTTTGACAGTGAGGCTACTTATATAGCCCCTGGTGGCGCCTGCGCTCGCCCGAACTCGGGGCGCGTATATGCCTGGCCGGGAAGCGGCCCTTCGTTAATGCGGAGATATCCTAAAGATTCCGGTAAGTCATCGAGTGGTTGACCAGTCTCACGCTATATCATGACAGTCAGTTTTCGGCTTTCTCTACTGAGGTGCTCGCCTGGCCGAACCGGGGCACAATCGCAGTAGTTCTCCTGGTGTCGCCTTAGCCGATAGAGCGGAACGTAAGGTAGCAAAACACAGGAGACGGGCAAACCCAACATTTGACCAAAGACATGATTTGGAGCTGATGCATATAAGGCCAAACTCGCGACGCAGAACACTCCCTAAGGTATTCGGTCTTTATGAGGGCGGGCGGGATAACGCCCTTAGTAATAAGCCCCTAGTGTCTAGGTACGCGCAAAACTCTGACGTGGCCACATGCCAAAACGTCAGCCTCCTCCTTGGTTATACCAAGAAACCAGGGGGTGTGTATCAACAAGAGGCAGTAAAAAAAGGTTTACGCAGGGTCTTAATCTGAAAAGAATCCTTGGAACGGGTCCCTGCTGCACGTCCGCGCTTGTGTCTCCATTGTGCCGTATCCTGGATGGGCGTAGCATGGTGTTTATCTGTAAAAGAGAGGAACTTAGTTTAGGAAAGATCGTGCCGAACATGAGTTATACTAAATAAATGAAGTATAAATCGAAATGGGTAAAATTGAGCTTTATTGTCTCTTGTTTTATATGCGCGGAGCCCCTAGTACAGGGGTATATGGCTATTAAGCCTTTATCAATTGTATGTTTATGCTGGACTCGTCTAGCCGTGTCTGTGGTCTTGACGACCTGTTTAGGTGCTTTGGCTGGTGAAGCCGCTTTATTGTGGGGCTGTCAAGGCAGCCGCACTGTCTTCCGCGCGGGAGGAACACTCAATGTTTTCCCTTTAATGAGATGATGCCTCGTGGACCGGGCATCTTAAGCGTAAGAGATGCATAATGCGGTATTGCGTTAAAGCAGGCAATAGCTTCGCGTCCCAGCAGTGCTTGATAGCTACTTGAGAATGGGGCAATGTGGCAAGTTAGCTATTCGCGACGGAAGTTATCGGGGGAGCCGAACATAACTTCTAGCCAGAGAGAACCCATACAACAGGCATCCGGGCCTGGCGTTACCCCTTGAAAGGAGGTTTTGCTATGGCGAATTTTTGTTGGGTCTATCCCCATGTTGCGGATTGTGTCCTGGTATAACAGATTTAGACCACTGCCACCGTCCATCAAGACATTTGTAAAGTGGAGTCCGCCAATTATTGGATCTAATACCAAGGCAGTCCAGCCTGCGTTCCGGATACTTCTAGAGTAATCCTGATGGTCGAAGGTGATCGGTTTTAACAACCATTGGCGAGACTCCTTTGGGATAGGCCGTATGGCGCGTATCTCTGTTGGCGCCATTCTGTTCGTCACGTGAAGTAAGTTTACTGTTTTGACTTCTTGTGGGAAATCCTTTTGTTTCCTGGTGCTCTGCTTGTGGGGTTCGTCATCGTCCTCACTTGGTGTGCCAAGCCCCTTTTGTTCGGCGTTGAGTTTGCCGGATTGCTTGAAAACCCAACAATCTCTGTGTGTATGGTTCGCAGGCTTCCCAGGAGTACTGTGTATTTGACATATCTTGTCCAAGATTTTGTTTAAGTTGGATAGCTCATCCCTGTTAACCTTGAGGGGTGGCTTTCTCTAATTCTGCCGCGAGCTTTTGAATCCGGCGTTGACCGCCGTGCTCATTGGGTTGTTTCTCTTATTCCGGCACTGGTCCTTGCTGCGTCGGGGTTTTTCGTTTCCATCCCTAACTTCGGATGTACTTGGGTCACTGGTGCTACATCTTGCCAACCAGCTGTCCTCTCCTACGCAAAAGCGGGTCATGAGGCTTGTTAATGCGGCCATTGTTCTTGGCTTTTCTTGGCCGAGGTGTCTGGCGAGCCATTCGTCTCGAACGTTATGCTTAAAAGCAGATAGGGCTTCGGCGTCTGGATAGTCGACTATCTGATTCTTCTTAGTAAGAAATATGTTTCAGAATTTCCGGGCTGACTCTCCGGGCTGTTGAGTTATGTGACTGAGATCGTCTGCATCCGGAGGGTGGACATATGTCCCTTGAAAATTTGCCCGGAAAGCATCCTCAAGCTCTTCCCAACTTCCAATGGTGTTTTCGGGAAGGCTTTTTGAGCCAATGCCGGGCTGGCCCTTGAAGCTTGAGGGGTAAGTATTTTATGGCGTGGAGGTCATCTCCTCTGGCCATGTGTATGTGGAGGATATAATCCTCGATCCAGACCCCAGGGTCTGTTGTTCCGTCGTACGCCTCTATGTTTACGGGCTTGAATCCCGCTGGAAATTCATGGTCCAGCACCTCATCGGTGAAACATAGGGGGTGTGCGGCACCCCTGTATTTGGGTGTGTCGTGATGTTCAGATATTTGTTGTGTTGCATTGCTTACTATAGCTTGCTTTCTTGGCCCGTAGATAGATCTGCCTGGGCCATCTTTTTGATGTGGATCCTTTGGTGGATCGCGTGCCGGCTTGTGTGCGGCACCGCTTGCCGCTCCATGCTGGCCATGCGGTCGTCTATCCGACCGGGTGGCTTTCCTATTTTTTGACTGCGGAGGCTCTAAGGCCTCCTCGTCAAATTCAGGCAGTAGCTTTCGCTTTGGATAGCTTTTTGCGCGGCGACTGCCGCCATATTTTTCTGCGGTGGTGCGTACTTTGCTCCATCTGATTCTGAGTGCATCTTCCGCAGTTTTGAGCTTCTGCTTCTGCTTTTTCAGGCTACGCGCAGTGGCGACGAGCCTTTTGTGGAGGTTCTTCTGCTCCATCAGCCTATCCGGCGTAAGGTCGTTCGGACTGTTGTTTTCGCCGGGGACGGGGTGTTCGGTTTGTTTATCCAAGTTGCCCTGTTCGCATGGTTGCTCGAAGGCATGTTCGTCGTCCGCCGGCTCGTCCTGCTCTATGGCTGGGTCTGTATGGCTGTTGTCTCTATCGAGGCGGGGCTTGGAGCGGCGCTTACGTCACCGCTTTGATTGCTTTTCGAGTGAACGATCCCTCGTTGCATCCCTGTGTTCCTCGTCGTCGCTTACTTTGGGTGTGTCCACCATGTATACATCATGAGATGAGGTGGCTGTCCAGTGCCTTATAGGCGTTGGTTCATGTTCATCTCCTACACCGTCATCCATACCCTCGATGTCTTCGGAGTCGAAGTCGAGCACGTCGTTTAAATTATCGACAGTGGCTACGAAGTGGGTGGTGGGTGGGCATCTAATTTCTTCGTCGTCCACATCCCAATCCTATCGGTCATAGTCCGGCCAGGACTCTCTTGACAAAGAGAGAGACCTGAGTGAATTCGGAATGTCGCCGAAGGGCGAGTGCTGAAAGGTGTCTGCGGCGGTGAACTCCATGATCGGCGCCCAATCGGATTCGATCGGTAGGGGCGCGGAGGGCTCGGAGTCCGGCACCTTGGAGTCACGGGCTTCGCAGAGGACAAGGCTGGTGTTCGGCTTGATCGCCGTAAAGATTGCAGCCCCCGAGGCGGTGTCTAACCACCCATCCTCGATTGGTGTGATCGGCTACGAGCTAGGGGTCGGAGCGGACACACGTGCGGCCTCCAGGGCACTATTCGGCGGCAGAGCTAGATCATGCCCATCGTGACAGTGCGGCGCTCTCGGCTGTGGCTCGAATCCGTCAAAGATTAATTCTCCGCGGATGTCGGCCGTGTAGTTCAAACTTCCAAATCTGACCTGATGGTCAGGGGCGTAGCTTTCGATCTGCTCCAGATGACCAAGCGAATTGGCCCGCAGTGCAAAGCCGCCGAATACGAAGATCTGTCCGGGGAGAAAAGTCTCACCCTGGATCGCATCGCTGTTGATGATCGGAGAAGCCATCGGGCCTAAAAGTGATGACACAGAGGAACTCTCAATGAAAGCACCAATGTCGGTGTCAAAACTGGCGGATCTCGAGTAGGGGGTCCCGAACTATGCGTCTAAGCGGATGGTAACAGGAGACTGGGGACACAATGTTTTTACCCAGGTTCGGGCCCTCTCGATGGAGGTAAAACCCTACGTCCTGCTTGATTAATATTGATGGTATGGGTAGTACAAGAGTAGATCTACCACGAGATCAAGGAGGCTAGACCCTAGAAGCTAGCCTGTGGTATGATCGTTGTTCGTGCTACGGACTAAAACCCTCTGGTTTATATAGACACCGGAGAGGGCTAGGGTTACACAGAGTCGGTTACAATGGTAGGAGATCTACATATCCGTATCGCCAAGCTTGCCTTCCATGCCAAGGAAAGTCCCTTCCGGATACGGGACGAAGTCTTCAATCTTGTATCTTCATAGTCCAGGAGTCCGGCCGAAGGTATAGTCCGGCTATCCGGACACCCCCTAATCCAGGACTCCCTCAATGGGTCATACTACCTCATTGACGTTCGAGAGCATCTATTAAGGAGCTGATCATATTTGAATCAAGTTTAACCTTTTTAGTCTGGCTTATGATCGTATCCGAATCTAACTGCAAATCTCAAGGTCACTTGGGGGCTTCCTGTTCAAACATAGGTTGTATTCGAACCAAAGAGAACATAGCTGTCATAACCCTCTTGATCGGCTCAAGGCCAAACTCACTTGGGGGCTTCTTGATCGTATCCGAATTATAGCTTAACCCCTTTTGAGTCCGACATGGATCGTATTCGAATCAAGGTCGTTAAAAACCTCTCAAGGCCATTTGGGGGCTTCCTGTTCAAACATAGGTCGTATACGAACCAAATAGAACATAGTTGTCGGTACCCTTTTGATCGGCGCAACGCCAAAGCCACTGGGGGCTATATGGTCGTATTCGAACCTTAGCTTAACCCCTTTGGTCCGGTTTACTGGTCGTATTCGAATCAGAAACCCCCAACTTTTTGAATACAGAGTTAAAATTATGCTTGTTATCTGTTGTTTGCCTTTGAGCTTTTGTTGTTTTTAATATGACAAATAAGATAGCCTAGTTTTCTTCGCCGGCTCAATTATTGGACAACACAGCCGCCCGGGTTATTCAAGCCAGTGGTTCAAAGATGCAAAGGTACAAGCTACCAAGATATGATGATCATTGAGTATTCAAGGAGTATTAATTTTTCATACATATTGAATTATCAATTCATCACCCGGGTTATTTAAACTGGCGATCTAAGGATCAACAAGGATAAGGTATGGTTTTTACTTATACGCGCTTACCTGTTGCGTTAACTCAAGAGTTAGTATTAAACCTTATCCTTTATTTACATTTGTTTTTGTTTTCCTTATTGAGGTAAATTCATGGGTGGTACATTAGGTGTTTAAGCCTAGTTGGTTCTAAACCGCCTTGCCAGTCTTTTCCTTGTGTTCACAGGAACAGAGTTCAACCATTGCAGAGACAAACATTAAACGATGCATACATTGACATCTGAAACACAGATTCACATAAGAGGTACTTTGTGCACGATGGCATAAGCAAACATGCAGTGTTTTAACTAAAGTTATTACAAGGCTTTATAAGCCTAGGAAGATGATCACTGTCCCTCCCTTGCCGGTTCACCACCTTCTGTTTGCTGGAAGTTGGATTTTGACCAATCAAAGCCGTTCATGGCGACAAATTCGGTCTCGTCGTCAATCAGGCCGACCGAGTCAATCTCCGAAGCAAAGGTATCTTCTCTCACAGGTGGGATCAGATCTGCTACTTTATATGAAGGAGTGGCCATCTTCTTATTTTCATTATCAAAACCCGGCTGGTACTTGTCCACATTGGTGTCCTCTCTAAGACTAGTTGCTTGAGGCCGGACTTCGCGTACACACGCTATGAAATCATCCTGATCAAACGGAGACCCGTCCTCCTTCACAGTAGGGTAACCTCTTGCCACGTCCGCCGGGTCTAGGTCTGGCACCCAAGCCTTGGAGCGGCTTAGGGAAGTCAAAGCTCCGGCTCGCGCGCAGGAGCGTTTTACTTCTTGGAATCTTGCCAGAAGGATGGACAGCTTCTTCAGGACATTGCTAAGCCGGTTGGGTCTGTGGTTTGCAGGAGAGATAGCGGCCAGAGCCCGTTGTGCACCAATGTACAACTATTCAACCAAGGTGTATACGGCTTTCAGTTTAATCAACGGGTCTTGGCTCAGATTTTTGCTTCGCGGACCTGCATATATTTAACAGAGTCAGTGGGCGGTTTGGCATAAAATACACGAAATGTCCAAACAAGGCAGCTTACCAAAGATAGCAGCGACCATCTGAGACACCCAGCCCTTTAAACCATTCAGCTCGGTTGATATTTCTTTCAGAGCTGTTTCGGCTGTTTCAGCTCGTCGGGTCAGAAGTGTTTTATCATCTTTCCAAGTTTTCTCTTTGGCAGCAAAGCTGGTCTTCAAATTCTCTGTTTTAGAAAGGCTTATTTGCAGTTTGGAGGTGGAAGACTTGATTTCTGATTCCTAACTCGCTAGCCGGGTCTTTGCGTCATTCAGTTGAGAGTTTAGTTCAGACAATGCATTCTGTGAAATATTCAGATAAGTCAAGACTTGGTTTTAAATTCCAGCATCCAAATTCAAGATTCAAGTCCCAAGTACTTTACGAATAAACCACTTGGCACTTGGGGGCTAATGTATGCCAAATCAAATTTTTTATCACTCTATCACCATATTTCAAAATAAACCGGTCCTTGGGGACTATGGGTGAAGTCTTGTTCTATCAATATCAGGCAAAGATTCAGAAGTAAAGGTATCGGCCTATATTTTAAGTCTACAGGTTATTCCATTTCTCTCATAATCTACAGACTTGGGGGCTGAAGGAATATTGATAAACTGGAAACTACATACCTCATACTTCAATTGAAGCTGCTTGACCATCTCAATCTCAGAATCACGACTGGAGTGTACATGACTAAGATAGCCGGATAAGATAGCACTGGCATTAAGACGGTCATAGTTGGCAACATCAAGACGAACCTTCCGCCTCTCCAAAGCTTCTTGCTTAGCTGTGCACCGTGCCAATACCGTCGGGTTCCCCGGCTCAACAAAGCGGCTCCCAGTAATTTGAACATCTTGAACACGGGGAGACGGTGGGTCGGTTGAGCTTGATGGGCTAGCCGTAGAAGGGTTAATAGTGGTTTTGACAAGGGATGGCTCCGGAGGATTTGCTTCATGGACAATAGGTGGGTCTTCTAGGGCGACAGTTAATGGAGAAGGTGGCCTAGCCAGCTCAGATGCTAGTACTGGCGGGTCTTCCGCTGGTTTTGTTGCCTTCGCCTTCTTGGACTTAGCCTGACCGCTAAAGAAAAATATTGCAGGATAGTCAGCATTAAGATAACAATTGATCAAACTCGGAAGAAAAGAGGATTTTTAATTACCCAGGAGCAGTCTTGAAAGCCGGAAATTGTGTTTGTGATGAGTCGCCTGAGGAACGAGACACCTCCTGAAAAGGTAAAAGAAAGGAGTTAAAAGAAATGCAAGGAGCAGGATTCATTAAAACAAGTTAAGGACAGTAATAAGTAAACCACGTTCGGACGTTTCCGAGGGGTCTGTTCAAGGACGACAACCGTCTCATCTTCAATCTCAACTTCACGGCGGCTTTCATGCTGCTACTTTTTCAAATGAAAGTTGGGATTCAAGTGAGCTAAGGGGTTAGAAAACCTTACTTTACGGATCACTCGTCGAACTTTGTGTCTTGGTAAGGGCTCTGAGTCAGAGGAAATGATAGTTACCTCTGCTTCCCCGGCTTGACTAGCCCCAGTGTCATCCTGGTAAGGATCAGTGTCAATAAGATTGTTAAAAAGTTGCCCAAGGGAATCAAGGGCTACCTCCGAGTCAGACGAGTCATCAAGTTTCATCAAATCTTCAACGGTGGTTTTCTTTTTCTTCTTCATTCTCCAGGTCGATTTCTTGGCATTCATGGCGGCAAGCTTTGCCTTCTTGGCAGCTTCGTGATCATATTTCACTTTCGAAAAGTCAGAGTTGGCCTACAAATACAAGAGGAAGGATCAGTGATAAACAATACGGCTGGGCAAAATATAAAGGAAAAAGATCAGAATGCCCTTACTTCTGGTACCGGGTTAAATTTACAGAAAGGATTTAACCCAACAACACTGCAATCTTCGTACTTCGCATTCACCAGAACATTTGACATTGCGACAACATCTTCTTCGGTTAGCTAAACCGGGGTATGACGTAGAGAGTCATCCGGGTCTCCACCATATTCATACATCAACTTTGAACGACGGCTTAATGGAATAATCCGCCATGAGATCCAGCAGTGGGTTAGATCGACTCCGGTTAAACCGTTCCCCAACAAACCATTAATTCTTCTGATAGATGGAATCAGTTTCTTGCGTTCACCAACGGTAAGTTTATCTGGCAGGGTGAACTTGGTGTCAAGACGATCGGGGCGGTAACCCAGCAGTGGCTTCTCATTGGCGGGTGAGACGTCCTGACAGTAAAACCAAGTTTGGTTCCAGTCCTTTGGGTGACTTGGTAAAACTATGAGAGGGAAAACTACACCCTGTCGGTGCTGAATCGAGATGCCTCCAAGTTCTAAGATGAGGCCATTGGTGCACCCGTTTTGCATGTTCAGATAGAAGTACTCTCTAAATAGTTCCACGGTCGGCTCTTGCTGAAGATATACCTCACAGAGCACTTGGAAGTTACAAATATTGGATATGGAATTGGGCCCAATATCCTGAGGATGGAGTTTGAAAAAGTGAAGAACTTCTCTGAAAATTTTTGAGCCGGGCGGTGAGAAGCCCCGTTTCATGTGATCAGTAAAGACGATCACTTCACCATCTTTTGGATTGGGTCGTTCTTTTTCCGGTTCAGGAGCACGATAAGACATGATGTTTCTTGAAGGCAGAAACCTAATGAGGAAGAACTCTTTCAGACGCTCCTCAGTTATGGTTGAGGGGACCCAATTGCAGATGGTGGGTGTCTTTGACGGCATGATGTACAAGGGATTGGAAAAGGAAAAAAAATGCAGGTTCAATTAATAGTTAAGGGTTGAAGTTGTAAAACAAGTAATGGCGGCTTAACTAAGGGCTAATGACATATAAGGAAAAGGAAGCCGGAGAGATAAGCCGCCATGACTATGGACTTTCTCGGAAAGCAATTACAGCTAAGTGTTGGCATAAACAAGTTTCACCAAGCTATCATTATTATTTTGGATCAAATGGTTGTTTTGAAAAGAAAAATATTCTAGACCTAAATATCTAATAAGGCGAGTTCGTCAGTTCTAAACAAAGCCTCTGAACAGGAAAATGAATTTGTTTGCATTTGAAGTGAGTGCGAAATAACTACCGCATCGGTTTTATACTATCCAAAGATCAAGAAATGGGGATGGTGATAAAATCTATGAAGAGTTCATGACGAACAGTGAAGAACACCAAGGAACTCGAAGATCCTAATGCGGATCTGATGACGAGGACGAAAGAGACTTACAGATGCAGAGTTGCTGCGGAGGTTCGTTGTGTTTTCTTCAGGTCGAATCAGGTTGATGTGGTGGCCTGAGTCGGTGAAGACAAGATAAAGATCCGTTAAAAGATAACCATGTTAAAGATCCGGTGAAGACCAAAACATGGAAAAGATCTTTATCTTTATCCGTTAAAATCCGGAAATGACGTCATGGCGGGTTACAAGGAAATTTCAGTAAAGATAAGAAGATGGATTTTTTTGGCTAAGAATGGAAGATTGACAAAGAACAAAGTTCAAAGTCAACCTGGGGCCTAATGTTTGGGATATTACTATCAGTTGAGACCCGCCCAGGAGGGGCCGGGTCAGCTTCAACGGCGGGTTACGTAAGAAGCCCAGTAGACATTCAAAGATTGTAGTTTATTAAGTCTTATAGAAGGCCCAAAGGCCTCGGGCCGGTTTAACTCATGATACAATAAACTGTTGTATGTAAGGAAATACTTGTACAGAAAGGCATGAAAAGAAGGTCACCGAGCCGGACACGATTATGAGCCGGCCGGGACTCCGTAGGCCACCACGTGTCAACCCGTGTATATAAGGGGACGTCCTGGTGGCGGTTTAGGGCAGGAAACAACCAAGTCGATAACCAAGCCGGCGAGTTGAGCCCTTGGAGATCGAAACCTCAGCAATACCAATCCCAACTAGACGTAGGCTTTTACCTTCATCTTAAGGGGGCGAACTAGTATAAAAACTCTCTCGTGTGTCCTTTGTCCCGATCAACCCCTTTAAGCTTCCTAGTGCGATGGACCTACGACTAAGTCCTTGCTCTAGGACATCTGCCGTGTCAATTCCACGACAGGTAATAAACCAAGGCCGCATGACAAGTATCGGTCCAATCCGAAAACATTTAACACCCGCACACGAAAAAAGGTAGTAAGGGGCACCGGAGGACATAGGAGCGCTGGAATGCAAAACGTACAACGGGAAAAATGCTCGGATGCATGAGATGAACACGTATGCAAATGAAATGCACATGATGACATGATATGGAATGCATGACACGCAAGCAATGACATGGCAACAACAGCGAATAACTGGAAGACACTTGGCACATCGATCTCGGGGCGTTACAGCAGGTGCGCCCCCCACCCTCGTGGCTAGGATGTGGGCCCCCTGGTCTTCATCTTTTGCAATGATTTTTTTATTATTTCCGAAAAGATGTTCCGTGAAGTTTCAGGTCATTCCGAGAACTTTTGTTTCTGCACATAAATAACACTATGGCAATTCTACTGAAAACAGTGTCAGTCCGGGATAGTTCCATTCAAATCATGCAAGTTAGAGTCCAAAACAAGGGCAAAAGTGTTTGGAAAAGTAGATATTACGGAGATGTATCAACTCCCCCAAGCTTAAACCTTTGCTTGTCCTCAAGCAATTCAGTTTACAAACTGAAAGTGATAAAGAAAAACTTTTAGAAACTCTGTTTTCTCTTGTTGTTGTAAATATGTAAAGCCAGCATTCAAGTTTTCAGCAAAGATTATGAACTAACCATATTCACAATAACGCATAGGTCTCATGTTTAATCATATCAATGGCATAATGAACTAGCGAGCAATAATAATAAATCTCGGATGACAACACTTTCTCAAAACAATCATAATATGATACAACAAGATGGTATCTCGCTAGCCCTTTCTGAGACCGCAAAACATAAATGCAGAGCACCTTCAAAGATCAAGGACTAGCTAGACATTGTAATTCATGGTAAAAGAGATCCAATCAAGTCATACTCAATGTAAACTAATAGTAATGAATGCAAATGACAGTGGAGCTCTCCAACTGGTGCTTTTTAATAAGAGGATGATGACTCAACATAAAAGTAAATAGATAGGCCCTTCGCAGAGGGAAGCAGGGATTTGTACAGGTGCCAGAGCTCGGTTTTGAAATACTGGTGAATAATATTTTGAGCGGTATACTTTCATTGTCAACATAACAACCAAGAGATGGCAATATCTTCCATGCTACACACATTATAGGCGGTTCCCAAACAGAATGGTAAAGTTTATACTCCCCCTCCACCAACAAGCATCAATCCATGGCTTGCTCGAAACAACGAGTGCCTCCAACTAACAAGAGTCCTAGGGGGAGTTTTGTTTGCAATTATATTGATTTAGTTTGCATAAAGCATGGGACTGGGCATCCCGGTGACCAGCCATTTTTCTCGTGAGTGAGGAGCGGAGTCCACTCCTCTTGAGAATAACCCGCCTAACATGGAAGATACGGACAACCCTAGTTGATACATGAGCTATTCGATCATACAAAACATGATATTTATTTGAAGGTTTAGAGTTTGGCACATACAAATTTACTTGGAACGGTAGGTAGATACCGTATATAGGTAGGTATGGTGGACTCATATTGAACAACTTTGGGGTTTATGGAGTTGGATGCACAAGCAGTATTTCCGCTTAGTATAGGTGAAGGCTAGCAAACGACTGGGAAGTGACCAGCTAGAGAGCGACAACAGTCATGAACATGCATTAAAATTAATCAACATCGAATGCAAGCATGAGTAGGATATAATCCACCATGAACATAAATATCATGAAGGCTATGTTGATTTTGTTTCAACTACATGCGTGAACATGCGCTAAGTCAAGTCACTTAAATCATTCAGAGGAGGGTACCACCCTATCATACCACATCACAACCATTTTAATAGCATGTTGGCATGCAAGGTAAACCATTATAAGCTCCTAGCTAATCAAGCATGGCACAAGAAACTATGATCTCTAGTTGTCATTGCAAACATGTTTATTCATAATAGGCCGAATCAGGAACGATGAACTAATCATATTTACAAAAACAAGAGAGGTCGAGTTCATACCAGCTTTTCTCATCTCAGTCAGTCCATCATATATCGTCATAATTGCCTTTCACTTGCACGACCGAATGATGTGAATAATATTTAGAGTGCACGTGCATTGGACTAAGCTGGAATATGCAAGCATTCAATAAATAGGAGAAGAGAAGGCGATATGGGCTCTTTGTCAGATCAACAATAATGCATATAAGAGCCACTTCAACAATTTAATTATGGTCTTCTCCTACCGACCCCCAAAGAAAAGAAAAGAAATAAAACTATTTACACGGGAAAGCTCCCAACAAGCAAAATAAGAATAGGAAATCTTTTTGGGTTTTCTTTTTAATTACTACTACAAGCATAGAAAGTAAACTAATTAAAAGCTACAACTAATTTTTTTGGTTTTTCATAAGGTTTATTAAACACACAAGAAGAAAGCATAAAGGGGAAAATAAACTAGCATGGATGATACAATAAAAGTATGAGCACCGACAACTAGCAATGAGTGTGTGAACATGAATGTAATGTCGGTGGGAAATACATACTCCCCAAAGCTTAGGCTTTTGGCCTAAGTTGGCCTATGGCCACGGCTGGCCTGGCGGATATCCATAGTAATAGTTGGGGTCGTACCGCGAAGAAGAAGACTCCGATTTCCACTGGTTGGCAATCATCTCCGGATCCCAATGGTAATTAGACTTTCATGGAGGATCAACTTGTGGTTCCAACTCTGGCTCTGTGGCTGATGTAGGGTTCCGGTAGGCGTGAATAGCCTCTAACGAAACAAGGTACTGGCCTGAAGATAAATCAAACAAGGAAGGAGCAGGCAGGGTAATAGTCTCACGAGGATGTTTATGAAAGAACAATTTGTATTTAAGCTCCCCTTCCCTATTCCTAATAATAAAATCATGTGCCACCATACTCTTATAATCTAAATAAACATGAGGCAACAATTTTTCTTCCTTCTCATAATGCCTAATAGGTATGTTAAAATGTGCAGCTAGGCGTGAAGCATAGATGCCTCCAAAGATGGGGCCATTTATACGGTTCAGACTTAACCGTTTAGCAATAATACCACCCATACTAACATAGTTATCACTGAATAAATAGTGGAACAAAATAATAATATTAGGAACAATAAGGTTTACACAGTTTCCACGACCAATTAAGCAACGACTAGCAAATATTGCAAAGTAGCGTAAAACAGGAAAATGTATGCTAGTGATTCGTGCATCGGAAACCTTCCTCGTTTCCCCTACAGTGATGGTATCTATAAAACCATCCACATCGCCGCGATGTGGTTCCTCTGTCATGCCCTTGAAAGGGACCAAACAAACCCGGCAAAAATCATGAGGTGACATCTCCTTATGCTCATCATATAAATAAAACTCCACCGTAGGTGGTGAGCTCCTAGAATGGAAATGAAATTTTTTCACAAATATATTGGTGAGTAAGAGATACTGGTCACGTTGATCGTGGAGGAAGGCGGTGAGGCCTACATTCTCAGCCAATTCATAAAAATCATCATAAATCCCGGCTGCTCTCAAGAAATCATCGGAGGGCCATTGACACGTCCTAACCTCTGCGGTGCGAGGCAGATTATATTTGGGCTTCTTTGCTTCTTCATTTTGCTTTTCCTTCAAGCTTCGGCTCGATGAGCCCCTCAAAAATCTCTTCATTATTCTCTGAAAAATTCTGAAATTTTTAGTAACTTCAAACAAAAGTGAACCAAGCTCAACAAAATTGATAGCAACAACTCCTACAAGTGCCTAGAGCCTATATCATGCATTAGAACTACCTTTGACCATATAAATTTGACATGCAAGCTCAAGAACAGGGTCACCTAAGCAGCACAAATTTGCAATGAATAAAGCACTAGAACAAAAACTAATTGGACAATCTCCCCAAGCAGTTTTGTGAGAGGTGCTTTGAGCAAGGAGATTGAAAATGGCAGCAAAATGAGCTTGGACTCGGGTTTGAGCTGGATATTCGTGTTTGTGGGAGGAAGAAGGAGTGTGTGGGTGCAGGAATAAGTGGAGGAGGGCCACCGTGGGCCCATGAGGCAGGGGCGCGCCCTCCACCCTCGTGGCCAGGTGGATGCCCCTCGTGCTCTGTTCTTGGTGCCAAATATTTCAGAAAAAATCTTATTTAAATTTCAGGGCATTTGGAGAACTTTTATTTTTGGGGTATTTTTATATTGCACGGATAATTCAGCTAACAGACAGAAAATACTATTTTTATTTTATTTAATATAAATAACAGAAAGTAAAAGGAGGGTACAGAGAGTTGTGTTTTCTAGTTTCATCCATCTCATGCTCATCAAAAGGAATCCACTAACAAGGTTGATGAAGTCTGGTTAACGAACTCAATCCGAATAACATGGAACCGGAGAAATTTTGGATAACACTATGTTACCTCAACGGGGATATGCACGTCCCCAATAATAAGAATATCAAATTTCTTCTTGACAGTAGGAAGAGGAAATTCAAAACCTCCAAATATAATCGATGGAATTTTTCCAATAGAGTTGATACTATGAACTTGAGGTTGTTTCCTCGGAAATTGTACCATATGCTCATTACCATTAACATGAAAAGTGACATTACCTTTAGTGTAATCAACAACAACCCCTGCAGTATTCAAAAAGGGTCTTCCAAGAATAATAGACATACTATCGTCCTCGGGAATATCAAGAATAACAAAGTCCGTTAAAATATTAACGTTTGCAACTACAACAGGCACATCCTCACAAATACCGACAGGTATAGCAGTTGATTTATCAGCCATTTGCAAAGATATTTCAATAGGTGTCAACTTATTCAAATCAAGTCTATGATATAAAGAGAGAGGCATAACACTAACACCGGCTCCAAGATCACATAAAGCAGTTTTAACATAATTTCTTTTAATGCAGCATGGTATAGTGGGTACTCCTGGATCTCCAAGTTTCTTTGGTATTCCACCGTTAAAAGTATAATTAGCAAGCATGGTGGAAATTTCAGCTTCTGGTATCTTTCTCTTATTTGTAACAATTTATTTCATATACTTAGCGTAAGGATTCATTTTAAGCATATTAGTTACTCGCATACGCAAAAAGATAGGTCTAACATTTCAACAACGCGCTCAAAATCCTCATCATCCTTTTTCTTGGATGGTTTGGGAGGAAAAGGCATAGGTTTCTGAACCCAAGGTTCTCTTTCTTTACCGTGTTTCCTAGCAACAAAGTCTTTCTTATCATAACGTTTATTCTTTGATTGTGGGTTATCAAGATCAACAGTAGGTTCAATTTCTATATCATTATCATTACTAGGTTGAGCATCATCATGAACATTATCATTAACATTATCACTAGTTTGAGGTTCATTACCAGATTGTGTTTCAGCATCAGAAATAGAAATATCATTTGGATTCTCAGGTGTTTCAGCAATAGGTTCACTAGAAGCATGCAAAGTCATATCATTTTTATTTTTATTCCTTTTAGAAGGACTAGGTGCATCTATATTATTTCTCTGAGAATCTTGCTCAATTCTCTTAGGGTGGCCTTCAGGATACGAAGGTTCCTGAGTCATTTTACCAGTTCTAGTAGCCACTCTAACAGCATAATCATTATTCTTACTATTCAATTCATTGAGCAAATCATTTTGAGCTTTAAGTACTTGTTCTACTTGAGTGGTAACCATAGAAGCATGTTTACTAATAAGTTTAAGCTCACCTTTAACATTAGCCATATAATCACCCAAGTGTTCAAGCATATTTGAATTGTATTTCAATTGTACCAAAATAAGCATTGAAGTCTTCTTGCTTAACCATATATTTATCAAACTCATCTAAGCATGGGCTAGCAAACTTAGTAATGGGATTTCAGCTTTATCATATCTGTAGAGAGAATTTACCTTTACTACCTGTGTGGGGTTATCAAGACCATGAGTTTCTTCAATAGGTAATGGATTAAGATCACATGTCCCTTCAATAGGCGGTAAATTAAGACCGTGTATTTCTTCAATAGGAGGTAAATTCTTAACATCTTTGGCTTTAACACCTTTTTCTTTCATAGATTTCTTTGCCTCTTGCATATCTTCAGGACTGAGAAATAGAACACCTCTCTTCTTCGGAGTTGGTTTAGGAATAGGCTCAGGAAGTATCCAATTATTTTCATTTGTCAACATATTATTCAATAGAATTTCAGCTTCATCCGGTGTTCTTTCCCTGAAAAGAGAACCAGCGCAACTATCCAGGTAATCTCTGGAAGCATCGGTTAGTCCATTATAAAAGATATCAAGTATTTCATTTTTCTTAAGAGGGTGATCAGGCAAATCATTAAGTAATTGGAGAAGCCTCCCCCAAGCTTGTGGGAGACTCTCTTCTTCAATTTGCACAAAATTATATATATATATATCCCTCAAAGCAGCCTGTTTCTTATGAGCAGGGAAATATTTAGCAGAGAAGTAATAAATCATATCCTGGGAACTACGCACACAACCAGGATCAAGAGAATTAAACCATATCTTAGCATCACCCTTTGATGAGAACGGGAATATTTTAAGGATATAAAAGTAACGAGTTCTCTCATCTTTAGTGAATAGGGTGGCAATATCATTTAATTTAGTAAGATGTGCCACAACAGTTTCAGATTCATAGCCATGAAAAGGATCAGATTCAACCAAAGTAATTATGTCAGGATCAATCGAGAATTCATAATCCTTATCGGTAACACAAATAGGTGAAGTAGCAAAAGCAGGGCCAGGTTTCATTCTAGCATTAAGAGATTGCTGCTTCCATTTAGCTAATAACCTCTTGAGTTCGTATCTATCTTTGCAAGCTAAAATAGCTAAAGCAGCTTTTTTGTCAAAAACATAACCCTCAGGAATAACAGGTGATTCATATTCATTAGAGGGAGAGTCTTCATCATCACTATCATCAATATTATCAGATTCAATAGTTTCACTCTCTCTAACCCTAGCAAGTTGTTCATCAAGAAATTCACCAAGTGGCACAGTAGTATCAAGCATAGAAGTAGTTTCATCATAAGTATCATGCATAGCAGAAGTGGCATCATCAATAACATGCGACATATCATAACGAATAGCAGAAGCAGATTTAGGTGTCGCAAGCCTACTCAAAACAGAAGGTGAATCAAGTGCAGAGTGATAACCCACAAGTATAGGGCATCGCAACAGTTTTCAAGGGTAGAGTATTCAACCCAAGGGGAGCCAAAGAATATTCTCAAGTATTAGTGAGGGAGTCCTAGATTAGGAGGTCTCCGGACAGCCGGACTGTTGGACTATGAAGATACAAGATTGAAGACTTCGTCTCGTGTCCGGATGGGACTCTCCTTGGCGTGGAAGGAAAGCTAGGCAATACGAATATGTGTATCTCCTCCCTTGTAACCGACCTTGTGTAACCCTAGCCCCCTCCGGTGTCTGTATAAACCAGAGGGTTTAGTCCATAGGATAATAGACAATCATACCATAGGCTAGCAGGGCGTAGGGTATTACCTCCATCAAGAGGGCGCGAACCTGGGTAAACATCATGTCCCCTGCCTCCTATTACCATCCGCCTTAGACGCACAGTTCGGGACCCCCTACCCGAGATCCGCCGGTTTTGACACCGACATTGGTGCTTTCATTGAGAGTTCCACTGTGCCATCACCATAAGGCTCGATGGCTCCTTCGATCATCGGTAATGATGCGGTCCAGGGTGAGGTTTTCCTCCCCGGATAGATCTTCGTATTCGGCGGCTTCGCACTGCGGGCCAATTCGCTTGGCCATCTGGAGCAGATCGAGAGCTATGCCCCTGGCCATCAGGTCAGATTTAGAAACTTGAACTACACGGCCGACATCCGCGAAGACTTGATCTTCGACGGATTCGAGCCCATGTCGGACGTGCCGCACAATCGCGATGAGCATGACGTAACTCTATCGTCGGACAATGTTCAGGAGATCGCATCTACAACTACTCCGGCCATTAATCCGGAGCAAGTCGCGCCATCCGAGAGAGGAGGGATGGACCTTGCCATGGAGGCCGCACTCTCAGTGGCGATAGAGCCGGATACTGACTTCACCCCTTACGAGAGCCGTGTCGCCGAACCACTGGATTCATCTCCGGCGACGGACTCCGAGCCACTTACATCCGTACCCGTCGAATCCGACCGGGCGCCAATCATGGAGTTCACCACCACGGATATCGTTCAGCACTCACCCTTCGGCGATGTGCTAGATTCATTAAGGTCTCTCTCCCTGTCAGGAGAACCTTGGCCGAACTATGTTCGGCTAGAATGCAATGCGGACGACGAAGAAATTCGCGGCCCACCCACCACCCACTTAGTAGCCACTGGCGATGACTTAACAGACATGCTTGACTTCGACTCCGAGGATTTCGACGGTATGGACGACAACGCCGGAGACGAACAGGAACCACCGCCCATAGGGCGCTGGACCGCCACCTCAGCATATGATATATACATGGTGGACACCCCCAAAGAAGGCAATGGCGACGAGACAGCAGAGGATGAACCCTCCAAGAAGAAACCCAAATGCCGACGTCAGCGGGACCGCTCTAAGTCCCGCCACAACAAGAGCAGTGATATCGGCACAGGAGATAATAACACTCCGGATAGTGCCGAAGACAACAACAATCCCCTCCAGCACGATGTAGAGCCGGAGGATGAACAAGCTAGCCCCCCAGAGCTGGCAACAGATGGAGAACCAGAGGAGGACAATTACATGCCTCTCTCCGAAGACAAGGCGAGCCTCGGCGACAAAGAATTTATCGTGCCTGAAGACCCCGTCGAGCAAGAGTGCTTCAAGCACCGGCTTGTGGCCACGGCAAATAGCCTGAAGAAAAAACAGCAATAGCTTCAAGTTGATCAAGACTTGCTAGCAGACAAGTGGACTGAAGTCCTTGCGGCCGAGGAGTATGAACTCGAGCGCCCCTCCAAGAATTACCCAAAACGCAGGTTGCTACCTCACCTTGAGGAGGAAGCATTGAAACCTCAATCACCAGTGTACGATGCGGCTGACCGGCCACCGCGTGGCCGAGCCAGAGAGGCGTTTCAGCCTGAAGTTCAGCCTGCACCCCGCCGCCACTCAATCAAAAATACTAAGGCCCGAGACAACACAAGGGACCTGCGAGGCGTATTGGACAGTAAGGCAAAAATCGCAAGGTCAATATACAGGTCACGGACACGCGTGCCCACACGGGACGATGATCGTCGCGTCGGATACACCAAGAGTAAATCCGGCCGGGCCGAATACAGCAGACAAGATTCATATGAACTGCGTCAGGATATAGCCCGGCACAGGGGCGCCACACACCCCCTATGCTTCACTGATGAAGTTATGAATCACGAATTCCCGGAGGGTTTCAAACCCGTAAATATGGAATCATACGATGGCACAACAGATCCCGCTGTATGGATTGAGGATTTCCTCCTTCACATCCACATGGCTCGCGGTGATGATCTACACGCCATCAAGTACCTCCCACTAAAACTCAAAGGGCCAGCCTAGCATTGGCTGAACAGCTTCCCAGCAGAGTCCGTCGGAAGTTGGGAGGATCTGGAAGATGCATTTCTTGACAACTTCCAGGGCACTTATGTGCGGCCACCGGATGCTTATGACTTGAGCCACATAACCCAGCAGCCAGGGGAATCGGCCAGACAATTCTGGACACGGTTCCTGACTAAGAAAAACCAAATTGTAGACTGTCCGGATGCAGAGGCCCTAGCGGCATTCAAGCATAACATCCGCGACGAGTGGCTCGCCCACCACCTCGGCCAGGAGAAGCCGAAATCTATGGCAGCCCTCACAACACTCATGACCCGCTTTCGCGCGGGCGAGGATAGTTGGCTGGCTCGCAGCAACAACACATCGAGGAATCCGGACACCTTGGATACCAAAGATGTTAACGGTAGGCAGCGTCATAACAGACCAAAGTGCCGCAATAACGGCGATAACACCGAAGATACGACAGTAAATGCTGGATTCAGAGGCTCTAGATCCGGTCAGTGGAAAAATCCATTTAAAAGAAATACTCCGGCTCCGTCCAGCTTGGATCGCACACTGGATCGCTCGTGTCAAATCAACGGCACCCCTGACAAGCCAGCCATTCACACCAACAGAGAATGTTGGGTGTTCAAGCAGGCCAGCAAGTTAAATGCCGAAAACAAGGACAAGGGGCTGCATAGCGATGACGAGGAGGAGCTCCGGCCGCCAAACACAGGAGGACAGAAGGGGTTTCCCCCACAAGTGAAGATGGTGAACATGATATACGCAACCCACATCCCCAAGAGGGAGAGGAAGCATGCACTAAGGGACGTCTATGCGATGGAGCCCGTCGCCCCAAAGTTCAACCCATGGTCCGCTTGCCCGATCACCTTCGATCGCAGGGACACCCCACTAGCATCCGTCAAGGCGGATCCACCGCACTGGTCCTAGACCCCATCATTGACGGATTTCACCTCACTCGAGTCCTTATGGACGGCAGCAGCAGCCTGAACCTGCTCTATCGGGATACAGTGCAAAAAATGGGTATCGATCCCTCGAGGATCAAACCCAGCAAAACCACTTTAAAGGGGTCATCCCAGGTGTAGAAGCCCATTGCATAGGCTCAATCACACTGGAAGTGGTCTTCGGATCACCGGACAACTTCTGAAGTGAAGAGTTAATCTTCGATATCGTCTCGTTTCGCAGTGGCTATCACGCACTGCTCGAACGGACAACATTTGCAAAATTTAATGCAGTGCCGCATTATGCATACCTCAAGCTCAAGACACCAGGATCCAGGGGTCATAACAGTAAATGCAAACATGGAACGCTTGCTCCGCACGGAAGAGCACACTGCGGCCCTTGCAGCAGAAGCACAAAGCAGCCTTTTAAGGCAGACCAGTCATTCGGCGTCACAGCCCCTGGACACCTTCAAGCGAGTCCGGAACAAGCTGCAACAGGACCGCCTGGCACGATCAGAGCTCGCCTAGCAATTCGGCCCCCGCCCAGTCCCAGTCAAGCGACGAAACCCGTGCCGCGTGTACATAACTACGCACTGAATAATACCATAGACATAGGCGGGGACACGATCAGGACACACCCCGCAACATGGCTTAACTGCCCTAGGGGTTGTATACCTTTATCATTCCTTTTCTCATTCAGGGACTAACCCTCTGGAAGCCCTTTCCGGCAGTGCAATTGCCGGACACATTCCGGAAGCGACAACCAAGGCGGCAAGAAGCTCAGATGAACACGGGAACCCCCAGGTGGTCTCTAATAATAATTGATATACCCGTTTTTTACTATCTATGCACAGCTTGCCCTGGGATAGGACATTTAGAATTGTCCTACTTTCTGCTTATTGCACTACTTGTACTAGTACGCTTCGACGTATTATTTAAATAACAATGCATATCGATAGTCTATCATCGCATTATTTAAGTTTTTTTCTTTTCTCTCTTATATGTCCATTTACGACAATCTGCACCCGTACGTTCGGGTATGGTAAGTACACCAGGGGCTCTCGTTTACGCCATAATACGGCGCAAGAAGTCCGAACACTTTCGACAGTGCGGCACCCCAAACTTATAGCATTATATGCATCAGCTCTGAATCATGTCTTTGGTCAAATGTTGGGTTTGCCCGGCTCCCATGCTTTGGTACCTTACATTCCGTTATATCGGCTAAGGTAGCGGTGGGAGAACTACCGCGATTGTGTCCCGGTTCTTCCGGACGAGCACCTCAATAGAGAAAGCCGAAAACTGGCTGTCATGATAAGGCGAGAGACTGGTCACTATTCAAGAGGTCTCAAGTCCTTAAAGACTTTTTCCGCTTCGGGCGAGGAGTCGGCCTTGTCCATCTTAGGCGTGTATAGCTCCCCAAATTCGGCCCTCCGAATACCAGGGGCTTCGCCGAAATTTAAAACTGTAGACTTCTATGGCTAAGTGAGAGTGATAAAGCATTATAGTCCGATTGCCTGGTTTGTTGCGCTGAACACCTCCCTCGAAGGACCCAAAATTGGGGTAAACAGTGCTCAGTTTTATCACGAACACCCCAGTACTAGTTACATGGGGGCAGAAGCCGACGACTGGCCAACTCTCAGATTTTATAAACGGCCGCATAAAAGGTAATATTTTAAATTAAGAAAGCGTCGCATGGCGCAAATGAACTCGTTTCATATTACAGGATCACATGAGCATGTTCATTCAAAAATTACATCCTTGGCACACTCATCCGCCACTAGGCGGGAACCCTTCAGGACACTCTCATAATAATTCTCAGGGCAGCGATGCTCCTTGCCCTCCGGCGGCCCCTCCTTCACCAGCTTCACGGCGTCCAGCTTCGCCCAGTGCACCTTCGCCCAGGCAAAAGCCCTGCGTGCACCCTCAATGCAGACGGGCCGCTTTATGACTTCAAGCCGTGGGCAGGCTTCCACAAGCCGCCTCACCAGACCGAAGTAGCTGCCAGACAGGGGCTCGCTAGGCCACATCCGGGCTATAAGGCCCCTCATGGCCCGTTCGGCCGCCTTGTGAAGCTCGACCAACTGCTTCAGCTGGTCGCTCAAGGGAACGGGGTGTTCGGTCCCAGTATACTGAGACCAGAACAACTTCTCCGTCAAGCTCCCCTCCTCAGCTTGGTAAAACTCCGCGGCATCCAGTACACTGCGGGGAAGATCTGCAAACTCTCCTGGAGAGCTCCGAACTCGGGTAAGAAAAAGGAAAGTCCCCTTCACATGCTTGCTTTGCATTATGAATGCCTTACCCGCTGCTATCTTCTTCACCGCTTCAATCTCTTGAAGGGCCTTGTGGGCTTCGGCCTTGGCCCTCCGGACGCTTTCAAGTGTCTGCGCGAGCTCGGACTCTCGCGTCTTAGAGTCAAGCTCCAAGGACTCGTGCTTTTTGGCAAGAGCCTCGAGCTCTTGCTGCACCTCGCCTACTCGGGCTTCTTTCTTCTCCCGTTCAATGCGCTCCTTGGCCGCTTTGTCTTCGGCCTTGGCCAACGCCTTCCTCAGGGTCGCCACTTCGGTCATGGCCCCTGACAAATCCATGATGATCCTATTACTTTACACCCGAACTTCTTGTTAAATATATAGGCAAAGATATTGCTTACCTTTGTTCTCCTCGAGCTGCCTCTTGGTAAGGCCGAGCTCGGTCTCGGACCGCTCCAGGTCCTGCTTCAGTGCAGAGACCTCCGTAGTACGTGCGGCAGCGGCCATCAGTGAAGCCTGCACATCCACATAGATACAATCTGATTAGACTCCTGAGTCATCATTTGATCCCCTATTCGGCTTTTCTTCTTGAACGCCGAATAGAGCATCAGGGGCTACTATCTATGCGGTAACATTTTCTTATATTTTGATTGCTTACCTCAAAGCCTGTTAGGAGGCTGGCGCAAGCTTCGGTCAGTCCATTTTTGGCGGACTGAACCTTCTCGACCACCACACTCATGATAGTGAGGTGCCCTTCGCCGATGGAAGTGCCGTGAAGCGCTTCCAGCGAGTTGTCCGGTGCCTCTGGATGGACAAAGGACACCGGCACGGATGGTTGGCCCCCCTTAACGGGGGACCGTCTGCCGGAGTCCAGAACCATCGAAGGTTTCGGCGCAGTGTCCGGCTGGGGCCCGAACTCGGAGCCCGAAGGAGCCTCGCTCCCTTGGTACCCAGGGTGCGGGAAGTCGCCGCGAGGCGCCCCCAGGACCACCTCCCCTTGGCTTGGTGCCTTTTGAGACAACACCTCGGTGTTGCCCGTAGGGCGAGGGGTGGAAGCGGTCGGAAGAGAACCGATGTTCATATCCGACGAGTCCAAAGAGCCGCTCGACGAGGGTACGTCGAGATGAGCTTGGGAGGGACTGCATAATCATGTTCGGCATGAGGAGAGGCAGTGCAATAAAACATACCATGAAGTACTATGGTGTCCGGACACTTACGACTTCGTCAGGGGCTTGTCCCTGGGTAGCCACTCATCCCCGCTCTCAGCGGCCGTCGTGGCGTAGTCCGGAGGGAGGGTCCTTCCCTTCTTGGACCCTTCGGCCTCCCCGAATGGGTCGGCCTTCCTTTTCTTGTCTCCCGGCTTGGGGGGAGAAATTTTCTCCTCCTCCTCGATTCCGTGGGAGGAGTGCGCGTTGGAGTCATCGGACGATGAGTCTGATACAACCTTGCACCGAAGCCCCTTTCGGGTCCCCGTGGCCTTCTTCTTGGCCTTCTTTGCCGGCACCTCGTAAGGTGCCGGAGTCAGCATCTTCATTAGAAGAGCGTCTGCAGGATCTTCGAGCAGGGGGGCTGGGCAATCAAGATGCTCCGCTGTCTCTATCCAGTCCTGTTAATGACATGAAAGCTTAGATCTTGCACATAACTAAACCGGGGAAAATAAATACCCTGAGAGATATAAAAGCCTACCAGATTAGCGCGGCACTTTGCGTTGAGTCCGCGGTCCTCGGTGAGGGAGGGAGGAATCTCAGCACTCTTGAACAACACCCTCCAGATGTCCTCGTGCGTCGTGTCATAGAGCTCTTGTGGCATCTGGTGCATGGCCGAGTCAAACTCCCACAAAACAAATGCCCGTCGTTCACACGGAAGGATCCGGCGGAAGAGCATAACCTGGACCACGTTGACAAGCTTGATTTTCTTGTTCGTCATGTTCTGGATGCAGGTCTGGAGTCCGGTCAGCTCTACCAAAGAACCCCAGGACAGGCCCTTCTCTTTCCAGGAGGTGAGCCGTGTGGGGACTCCGGATCAAAATTTGGGGGCCGCCGCCCAGTTGGAGTCATGCGGCTCGGTGATGTAGAACCACCCCGATTGCCACCCCTTTATGGTCTCCACATAGGAGCCTTCGAGCCATGTGACTTTAGGCATCTTGCCCACCATGGCGCCTCCACACTCTGCCTGTTGGCCGACCACCACCTTCGGTTTGACATTGAAGGTCTTCAGCCACAGGCTGAAATGGGGCTTGATGCGGAGGAAGGCCTCGCACACGACGATAAACGCCGAGATGTTGAGGATGAAATTGGGGGCTAGATCATGAAAATCCAGCCCATAGTAGAACATGAGCCCGCGGACGAATGGGTGGAGGGGAAATCCCAGTCCGCGGACGAAATGGGTAAGAAAAACTACCCTCTCGTGGGGTTCCAGCGTAGGGATGATCTGCGCCGCATCTGGCAGCTGGTGCGCGATATCCGCGGCCAGATATCCGTCTTCCTGTAACTTTTTGATGTTCTCCTTCGTGACGGAGGAGACCATCCACTTGCCTCCTGCTCCGGACATGCTTGGAGTGGTTTGAGAAGAAGAACGCGAGCTTGGGCACTAGGGCTCGACTGTGCGGGAATGGGTAAGTGAGGAAGAAGAAGGCATGGGTGAAAAGGGTAAATTCTTGTCCCTTTATAAGGGCGGAAGAGGCGATGTGTCTCCCCACTCGCCCTGTCCGGTTGATCTGCCGTTTTATTTTCCGGCTGAGTGGGCTCTAAGGCCTCGTCGTCGAATTCAGGCAACAGCTTGCGCTTTGGACAGCTTTTTGTGTGGCGATTACCGCCGTACTTTTCTTTCGTGTCAAGCACTTTGTTCCATCTGCTATTGAGCGTATTCTGCATGGTCTTAAGCCTTTGCTTCTGCTTCTTCAGGCCCTGTGCGGTTTCAATGAGCCTTTTATGAAGGTTCTCTTGTTCCAAGTGTCTTTCAGGGATGATGTGTGTATCGCCATCCGGACTATTCATGTCTCCAGAGACCGGTTGGTGACTTTTACCCTCGGGGTCGTCGTGACCGGACAGCGGCTCCGTACTATGTTCGCCGTCCGCTGGTTCACCCTGCTCCACCGCTGGGTTCATGTGGTCATTGTCTCCTTTGGGGTCGATCGGGGTGTTACTCTTTCTTGCACTGTTATCGTTGTTTTTGCTGGGGCGGGATTTGGAGTGGCGCTTGCGCCGTCGCTTTGGTTGCTTCTCGAGGGAATTGTCCTTCACTGCTTCCTCCCGCTCCTCATCATCATTTTCTTTGGGTATATCCACCATGTATATATCATGTGATGAAGTGGAAGTCCAGCGCCCTGCGGGCGGTGGTTCCTGTTCGTCTCCCGCATCGTCGTCCATACCGTCGATGTCTTCAGAGCCGAAATCAAGCATGTCGGCTAAGTCGTCGACAGTGGCTATTAAGTGGGTGGTGGGTGGGGAACGAATTTCTTCGCCTTCCGCTTCCCACTCGAGCTGGACATAGTTCGGCCAAGGGTCTCCTGACAAGGAGAGAGACCGTAGTGAGTTTAGCAAGTCGCCTAGGGGTGAGTGCTGAAAGATATCCGCGAAGGTGAACTCCATGGTCGGTGCCCAATCAGATTGGATGGGCACGGACACGAGCGGTTCAGAGTCTGTGGCCAGGGACGAATCCGAGTGTCCGGCAACACAGGTCTCATAGGAGGTGAAGTCAGTATTCGGCTCTATCGTCGCTGAGTGTGCGGCCTCTGAGGCAGGGTCCATCCACCCATCCTCGGACGGTGCGATCTGTTCCGGATTGAGGGCCAGAGTAGTTGCAGGTGTGATCTCCCGAACACTATCGGACGGCAGAACTAAATCGTGCTCATCGTGACTGTGCGGCATACCTAACATGGGTTTGAATCCGTGGAAGATCAAGTCTCCGCAGATGTCGGCGGTATAGTTCAAGCTTCCAAACCTGACCTGATGGCCAGGGGCGTAGCTCTCGATCTGCTCTAGATGGCCGAGCCAGTTGGCCCGCAGTACGAAGCCGCCAAATATGAAGATCTGTCCGGGGAGGAAAACCTCACCCTGGATCGCATCGTTGCCGATGATCGAAGGAGCCATCAAGCCTTATGATGATGACACAGCGGAACTCTCAATGAAAGCACCAATGTCGGTGTCAAAACTGGCGGATCTCGGGTAGGGTGTCCCAAACTGTGCGTCTAAGGCGGATAGTAACAGGAGGCGGGGGACGCAATTTTTACCCAGGTTTAGGCCCTCGCGATGGAGGTAATACCCTACTTCCTGCTTGATTGATCTTGATGATATGAGTATTACAAGAGTTGATATACCACGAGATCGTAGAGGCTAAACCCTAGAAGCTAGCCTATGGTATGATTGTTGTTGTCCTACGGACTAAACCCTCCGGTTTATATAGACACCGGAGGGGCTAGGGTTACACAAAGTCGGTTACAAGGGAGGAGATCTACATATCCGAATCGCCAAGCTTGCCTTCCACGCAAAGGAGAGTCCCACCCGGACACGGGATGAAGTCTTCAATCTTGTATCTTAATAGTCCAACAGTCCGGCCAAAGGATATAGTCCGGCTGTCCGAGGACACCCTAATCCAGGACTCCCTCAACAACCTCGACGCAAAGATGGAGATCAAGGTGTCAAGCCGATGACGATAGAGATCATGACAATGCTTTTGATGGAAATATCCCCTAGAGGCAATAATAAAATGGTTATTATTATATTTTCTAAATCATGATAAAGGTTTATTATTCATGCTAGAATTGTATTGACCGGACACTTAAATACATGTGTGGATACATAAACAAATACCAGTCCCTAGTAAGCCTCTACTAGACTAGCTCGTTGACTAAAGATGGTTAAGGTTTCCTAACCATAGACATGGGTTGTAATTTGATAACGGCATCACATCATTAGGAGAATGATGTGATGGACAAGACCCACCCGTTAGCTTAGCATATGATCATTCAGTTTATTGCTAATGCTTTCTCAATGTCAAATACATGTTCCTTCGACCATGAAATCATGCAACTCCCGGATACCGAAGGAATACCTTGTGTGATATCAACTGTCACAACATAATTGGGTGATCATAAATATGCTCTATAGGTATCTCCGAAGGTGTCTATTGAGTTGGTGTGAGTCGAGATTGGGATTTGTCACTCCGTGTATCAGAGAGGTATCTCTGGGCCCTCTCGGTAATACACATCACGAGAAGCTTGGAAGCAAAGTGACTATGGAGTTCGTTGCAAGATGATGTATTACGAAACGAGTAAAGAGACTTGCCGGTAACGAGATTGAACTAGGTATAGAGATACTGACGATCGAATCTCGGGCAAGTAACATACCGACAGACAAAGGGAATTATGTATGTTGTCATAAAGGTTCAACCGATAAAAGACCTTCAATGGAATATGTAGGAACCAATATGGGCATCCAGGTCCCACTATTGGTTATTGACCAGAGAGTTGTCTCGGTCATGACTACATAATTCCCGAACCCACAGGGTCACATGCTTAACGTTCGCTGACGCTAGAGTAGTACTGGGATATTTGATGAGTGGTAACCATATGTTGTTTGTTGTCTCAGATGAGATCCTAGACGTAATGAAGAGTCTCAGAATGGTCGAGAGGTAAAGATTTATATATGGAAGTCATATTTTGGGTTCCGGAAAAAAGTGCAGTTTTTTCGGCATTGCACCGTGAAGCTTCCAGAAGGTTTCGGAGGATTCCGGAGGGGTCCGGAAGTCCACAAGTGGGTCCACCACGACCCAAGGGCTAGCATGGGCTTCGGGAAGGTGCCCTGGCCTTATTGAGCTAGGCGCACCAAGTCCTTAAAAGCTCATGTGGCTAGGGAAGGGAAGGGAAAAAAGGAAGGAGTCCTAGTAGGAATAGGATTGGACTTGGAATCCAAGTCCTCTCCCCTTAGCTACACCCTAGGGCTTGGAGGGGCTCTTTCCCATGCCCCTCCACCTATATATAGAGGGGAGGGGCGCCCCAAGAGGACACACCAAGCCTTTGGCGCCCCTCTCTCTCCCGTTACTCCATAGTTCCACCGCCTCGTCCCGGCGACGCTTCACGAAGCGTTGTCGGTACTCCACCACCACCATCACCACCACACCATCATGTTGGTTGTGATCCCATATAGTTCTCCTCTCTCGATTGCTGGATCAAGAAATACGAGACGTCATGGAGCCACACATGTGCTAAACTCGGAGGGGACATCCGTTCGGCACTAGATCGGTTGGATCGTGATCGGATCGCGAAGAGTACGACTACATCAACCGCATTGTTAAATGCTTCTGCTTACGGTCTACAAGGGTACATATACACACTCTCCCCTCTCGTTACTATGCATCTCCATTGTTAGATCTTGCATGTGCGTAGAAAAAAATTGTTTTCCATGCAACATTTCTCAACAGTGGTATCAGAGCCAGGTCTATGCGTAGATGATATGCACGAGTAGAACACAAAGAGTTGTGGGCGGTGATAGTCATACTGCTTACCACCAACGTCTTATTTTGATTCGGTGGCATTGTGGGATGAAGTGGCCTGGACCAACCTTATATGTCCATGCACATGAGACCTGTTCCACCGACATACATGCAACTAGTTTTGCATAAAGGTGGCTGGCGGGTGTCTGTTTCTCCTACTTTAGTTGAATCAAATTTGACTACGGCCGGTCCTTGAAGAATGTTAAAACATCAAACTTGACGAAACACCATTGTGGTTTTATGCGTTGGTAAGAATAGTTCTTGTTAGAAGCCTATAACAGCCACATAAAACTTGCAACAACAAAGTAGAGGACGTCTAACTTGTTTTTGCAGGGCATGTTGTGATATGATATGGTCAAGACATGATGTGATAAACATTATTGTATGAGATGATCATGTTTTGTAAGATATTTGACAACCGGCAGGAGCCTTATGGTTGTCTCTTTATTGTATGAAATGCAAACGCCATGTAATTTCTTTACTCTATCACTATGTGTTAGCGATAGTTGTAGAAGCAACAGTTGGCGAGACGACCATGACGCTACGATGGATATCAAGGCGTCGAGCCGGTGACGATGGAGATCATGACAATGATTTGGAGATGGAGATAAAAAGCACAAGATGATGATGGCCATATCATGTCGCATATTTTGATTGCATGTGATGTTTATCTTTTATGCATCTTATTTTGCTTAGTACGGCGGTAGCATTATAAGATGATTCCGTAACTAAATTTCAAGGTAAAGGTGTTCTTCCTGAGTATGCACCATTGCTATAGTTCGTCGTGTTGAGAAACCACGTGATGATCGGGTGTGATAGACTCTACGTTCACATACAACGGGTGCAAGACAATTTTGCACATGCGGAATACTTGGATCAAACTTGACGAGCCTAGCATGTACATACATGGCCTCGGAACACTGGAGACCAAAAGGTCGAACATGAATCATATAGTAGATATGATCAACATGGAGATGTTCACCATTGATGACTACCCCATCTCACATGATGATCGGACATGGGTTAGTTGATTTGGATCATGTATCACTTAGATGACTTGAGGGATGTCTATTTAAGTGGGAGTTCTTTAGTAATTTGATTAATTGAACTTAATTTATCATGAACTTAGTCTTATAGTTTTGCATATCTATGTTGTAGATCAATGGCTCGCAATATAGCTCCCCTATTTTTTTACATGTTCCTAGAAAAAAACCAAGTTGAAATATGATAGTAGCAATGATGCAGACTGGGTCCATGATCTAAGGATTATCCTCATTGTTGCATAGAAGAATTATGTCCTTGATGCACCGCTAGGTGACTGACCTATTGCATGAGCAGGAGGAGATGCAGACGTTATGAATGTTTGGCAAGCTCGATATGATGACTACTTGATAGTTTAGTGCACCGTGCTTTACGGCTTAGAAATGGGACTTCAAAAACATTTTGAATGCCATGGAGCATATAAGATGTTCCAAGAGCTGAAATTGGTATTTCAGACTCATGCCCATGTCGAGAGGTATGAAACCTCTGACAAGTACTTTGCCTACAAGATGGAGGAGAATAGCTCAACCAGTGAGCATGTGATCAGAATGTCTGGGTACTACAGTCGCTTGAATCAAGTGGGAGTTAATCTTCCATATAATATAGTGATTGACAAAGTTGTCTAGTCACTATCACCAAGCTACTAGAAATTCGTGATGAAATATAATATGCAAGGGATGAAGAAACGATTCCTGAGCTCTTCGCAATGCTGAAATCGGTGAAGGTAGAAATAAAGAAAGAGCATCAAGTGTTGATGGTTAACAAGACCATCAGTTTCAAGAAAAAGGGCAAGCGAAAGAAAGGGAACTTCAAGAAGAATGGAAAGCAAGTTGTCGCTCCCATGAAGAAGCCCAAAGCTGCACCCAAGGCTGAAACTAAGTGCTTCTACTGCAAAGGAAATGGTCACTGGAAGCGGAACTACGCCAAATACTTGGCAGATAAGAACACTAGTACAATGAGGTGCTGTACAAACGGTTTTTAACCCCTTTCCGTGACGGCATTTGGAACCGTCGCCTAGTGAGTGTGGGCGATAGAGGGGTCCTTCCCACACGTCCCAGAAGCCGTCGGGGATATGCCCTCCTGGCACACACACGTTTGGCAAAATGAGGTCGTATATGACTGGCGAGGGACCAAATACGGTTATACGTACAGTAGTGCTAAAAATACAATTATACATGTGAAATCATTTCCAGTCATAAGTACATCCCACACAGTCAGTCCCCGCTAAATGGCTTCGTTCGTATATACATCCCACATAGTCGCTCTAAGGAAAACATTTCTATTCACAGGTACATTACACACAATTTTCCCCGTTAAATCGTTTGTGATAGCGTTTCCATTGCACACGGTATTAACAATTTTATCGTTTGTGTTATTGAATGCATCACACACGATGCATAGAAGAAACTGTGTGGCAAAGGTTGTCCATCACATGTAGTTTTTATGTGGTAAACATTTGCGCCAGGTGGCCTAACACAAACAATTTTCAAGAGGATGTCGTGTGCGATTGTTTATTAATCTGACACGGTTTATTCCTAGAAACTGTGTGCGCTTCCTGAGGTCATCACCCACGGTGTTTTCTCAATAACCGTTTGCAATAGAAAAACCTAATTAGCAGGCTAATTATCCTATTATCAATAATCCTTTTTTAATCTAATTGACATTTCATATTAAGCACACAATATATTTCATTTTCATAATTGAAATACATCAGAGTACAATATCATATAGCTTCAGCACTCAGCTACCCCATTACACAACTGCACCATCACCAAGTTTCACATGCAACATCTATAACCTTTCGAAATTAGCATCATGGACGGTACATAGACAGATGTATCTCATCTGGAAAACTGCTGAAGTAGAAGGCAAATATTGAGACTTCATTGATGTTGAAGGTCTTTGCAACTTTAGGCCAGTGCCTGTGGATGATTGACCGTCCATCCTTCGTCCTCCTCAAGAACACTTCAATATTGAACCGTGGGTGTTGTATGAATACCTTCCCCGCCTCCTGACCATACAGGTAGTTTGAGAGGTAATCATCAGTGAACTGCTTTGGAAAGGCCTGAAAACAAGGATGTGCATAAATATCTTCTCTATATTGGAAAGGGGGCAAAGAAATAAAAAAGGCAAGGTATAATAGTTAGTACCATCCTGTAGTGAACTGATGTCTTCATTGTGCAGACAAAAATCTTGTTGTTTTTGTCGCTAATTTCTTTATCCTAACAATCTTTCTGAGTTTCTTGACTTGACTGATATTCATGCACAACTCATTTCCCCATATGCAAAAAGGGTCGAACAGTGGGTCAAAACCTCTGACAACAGGACCTAGTGTGCAAGACCAAATTGTTAAAAACCTAAATATTAGAATGGTTCCTACAATTATACAATAATGTGTTGGGGAACGTAGTAATTTCAAAAAAATTCCTAAGCACACGCAAGATCATGGTGATGCATAGCAACGAGAGGGGAGAGTGTTGTCTACGTACCAACGCAGACCGACTGCGGAAGCGATCAGACAACATAGAGGAAGTAGTCGTACGTCTTCCCGATCCGACCGATCCAAGCACCGTTACTCCGGCACCTCCGAGTTCTTAGCACATGTTCAGCTCGATGACGATCCTCGGGCTCCGATCCAGCAAAGCGTCGAGGAAGAGTTCCATCAGCACGACGGCGTGGTGACGATCTTGATGTACTACCGACGCAGGGCTTCGCCTAAGCACTACAATGGTATGATCGAGGTGGAATTTGGTGGCAGGGGGCACCGCACACGGCTAAGGAACGATCTCAAGGATCAACTTGTGTGTCTAGAGGTGCCCCCTGCCCCCGTATATAAAGGATGAGAGGGGGAGGGCTGGCCGGCCAAGCAAGGGAGGCGCAGGAGGAGTCCTACTCCTACCGGGAGTAGGACTCCCCCCTCCAATCCTATTCCAACTAGGACTCCAAGGGGGAAAGAGAGAGAGAGGTGGCCGGCCACCTCTCCTAGTCCTAATAGGACTAGGGGAGGGGGGAGGCGCGCAGCCCTCCATGGCAGCCCCTTTCACCTTTCCACTAAGGCCCATGTAGGCCCATTTGGCTCCCGGGGGGTTCCGGTAACCCTCCCGGTAATCCGGTAAAATCCCGATTTCACCCGGAACACTTCCGATGTCCAAACATAGGCTTCCAATATATCAATCTTTATGTCTCGACCATTTCGAGACTCCTTGTCGTGTCCGTGATCACATCCGGGACTCCGAACAACCTTCAGTATATCAAAATGCATAAACTCATAATAACTGTCATCGTAACGTTAAGCGTGCGGACCCTACGGTTCGAGAACAATGTAGACATGACCGAGACACGTCTCCGGTCAATAACCAATAGCGGGACCTGGATGCCCATATTGGCTCCTACATATTCTACGAAGATCTTTATCGGTCAGACCGCATAACAACATACGTTGTTCCCTTTGTCATCGGTATGTTACTTGCCCGAGATTCGATCGTCGGTATCCAATACCTAGTTCAATCTCGTTACTGGCAAGTCTCTTTACTCGTTCTTTAATACATCATCTCACAACTAACATCTTAGTTATAATGCTTGCAAGGCTTATGTGATGTGTATTACCGAGAGGGCCCAGAGATACCTCTCCGACACTCGGAGTGACAAACCCTAATCTCGAAATACGCCAACCCAACATCTACCATTGGAGACACCTGTAGTACTCCTTTATAATCACCCAGTTACGTTGTGACGTTTGGTAGTACCCAAAGTGTTCCTTCGGTAAACGGGAGTTGCATAATCTCATAGTTATAGGAACATGTATAAGTCATGAAGAAAGCAATAGCAACATACTAAACGATCGGGTGCTAAGCTAATGGAATGGGTCATGTCAATCAGATCATTCAACTAATGATGTGACCTCGTTAATCAAATAACAACTCTTTGTTCATGGTTAGGAAACATAACCATCTTTGATTAACGAGCTAGTCAAGTAGAGGCATACTAGTGACACTCTGTTTGTCTATGTATTCACACATGTATTATGTTTCCGGTTAATACAATTCTAGCATGAATAATAAACATTTATCATGATATAAGGAAATAAATAATAACTTTATTATTGCCTCTAGGGCATATTTCCTTCAGTCTCCCACTTGCACTAGAGTCAATAATCTAGATTACACAGTAATGATTCTAACACCCATGGAGCCTTGGTGCTGATCATGTTTTGCTCGTGGAAGAGGCTTAGTCAACGGGTCTGCAACATTCAGATCCGTATGTATCTTGCAAGTCTCTATGTCTCCCACCTGGACTAGATCCCGGATGGAGTTGAAGCGTCTCTTGATGTGTTTGGTCCTTTTGTGAAATCTGGATTCCTTTGCCAAAGCAATGGCACCAGTATTGTCACAAAAGATTTTCATTGGACCCGATGCACTAGGTATGACACCTAGATCGGATATGAACTCCTTCATCCAGACTCCTTCGTTCGCTGCTTCCGAAGCAGCTATGTACTCCGCTTCACATGTAGTTCCCGCTACGACGCTTTGTTTAGAACTGCACCAACTGACAGCTCCACCGTTTAAAGTAAACACGTATCCGGTTTGCGATTTAGAATCGTCCGGATCAGTGTCAAAGCTTGCTTCAACGTAACCTCTTACGGTGAGCTCTTTGTCACCTCCATATACGAGAAACATATCCTTAGTCCTTTTCAGGTATTTCAGGATGTTCTTGACCGTTGTCCAGTGATCCACTCCTGGATTACTTTGGTACCTCCCTGCTAAACTTATAGCAAGGCACACATCAGGTCTGGTACACAGCATTGCATACATGATAGAGCCTATGGCTGAAGCATAGGGAACATCTTTCATTTTCTCTCTATCTTCTGCAGTGGTCGGGCATTGAGTCTGACTCAACTTCACACCTTGTAACACAGGCAAGAACCCTTTCTTTGCTTGATCCATTTTGAACTTCTTCAAAGTCTTGTCAAGGTATTTGCTTTGTGAAAGTCCAATTAAGCGTCTTGATCTATCTCTATAGATCTTTATGCCTAATATGTAAGCTGCTTCCCCGAGGTCTTTCATCGAAAAACTTTTATTCAAGTATCCCTTTATGCTATCCAGAAATTCTATATCATTTCCAATCAGCAATATGTCATCCACATATAATATCAGAAATGCTACAGAGCTCCCACTCACTTTCTTGTAAATACAGGCTTCTCCAAAAGTCTGTATAAAGCCAAATGCTTTGATCACACTATCAAAGTGTTTATTCCAACTCCGAGATGCTTGCACCAGTCCATAAATGGATCGCTGGAGTTTGCATACTTTGTTAGCTCCCTTTGGATCGACAAAACCTTCTGGTTGCATCATATACAACTCTTCTTCCAGAAATCCATTCAGGAATGCAGTTTTGACATCCATCTGCCATATTTCATAATCATAAAATGCGGCAATTGCTAACATGATTCTGACGGACTTAAGCATCGCTACGGGTGAGAAGGTCTCATCGTAGTCAACCCCTTGAACTTGTCGAAAACCTTTTGCAACAAGTCGAGCTTTATAGACAGTAATATTACCGTCAGCGTCAGTCTTTTTCTTGAAGATCCATTTATTCTCAATTGCTTGCCGATCATCGGGCAAGTCAACCAAAGTCCATACTTTGTTCTCATACATGGATCCCATCTCAGATTTCATGGCCTCAAGCCACTTTGCGGAATCTGGGCTCACCATCGCTTCTTCATAGTTCGTAGGTTCATCATGATCTAGTAGCATGACTTCCAGAATTGGATTACCGTACCACTCTGGTGCGGATCTCACTCTGGTTGATCTACGTGGTTCAGTAGTATCTTGTCCTGAAGTTTCATGATCATCATCATTAGCTTCCTCACTAATTGGTATAGGTGTCGCAGAAACAGTTTTCTATGATGTACTATTTTCCAATAAGGGAGCAGGTACAGTTACCTCGTCAAGTTCTACTTTCCTCCCACTCACTTCTTTCGAGAGAAACTCCTTCTCTAGAAATGATCCATTCTTAGCAACGAATGTCTTGCCTTCGGATCTGTGATAGAAGGTATACCCAACAGTCTCCTTTGGGTATCCTATGAAGACACATTTCTTCGCTTTGGGTTCGAGCTTATCAGGTTGAAGCTTTTTCACATAAGCATCGCAGCCCCAAACTTTAAGAAACGACAACTTTGGTTTCTTGCCAAACCATAGTTCATAAGGCATCGTCTCAACGGATTTTGATGGTGCCCTATTTAACGTGAATGCGGCCGTCTCTAAAGCATAACCCCAAAACGATAGCGGTAAATCAGTAAGAGACATCATAGATCGCACCATATCTAGTAAAGTACGATTACGACGTTCGGACACACCATTACGCTGTGGTGTTCCGGGTGGCGTGAGTTGCGAAACTATTCCACAATTTTTCAAATGTACACCAAACTCGTAACTCAAATATTCTCCTCCACGATCAGATCATAGAAACTTTATTTTCTTGTTACGATGATTTTCAACTTCACTCTGAAATTCCTTGAACTTTTCAAATGTTTCAGACTTATGTTTCATTAAGTAGATATACCCATATCTGCTTAAATCATCTATGAAGGTGAGAAAATAACGATATCCGCCACGAGCCTCAATATTCATCGGACCACATACATCGGTATGTATGATTTCCAATAAATCTGTTGCTCTCTCCATAGTACCGGAGAACGGTGTTTTAGTCATCTTGCCTATGAGGCACGGTTCGCAAGTACCAAGTGATTCATAATCAAGTGGTTCCAAAAGCCCATCAGTATGGAGTTTCTTCATGCGCTTTACACCGATATGACCTAAACGGCAGTGCCACAAATAAGTTGCACTATCATTATCAACTCTGCATCTTTTGGCTTCTACATTATGAATATGTGTATCACTACTATCGAGATTCAACAAGAATAGACCACTCTTCAAAGGTGCATGACCATAAAAGATATTACTCATATAAATAGAACAACCATTATTCTCTGATTTAAATGAATAACCGTCTCGCATTAAACAAGATCCAGATATAATGTTCATGCTCAACGCTGGCACCAAATAACAATTATTTAAGTCTAATATTAATCCCGAAGGTAGATGTAGAGGTAGCGTGCCGACCGCGATCACATCGACTTTGGAACCGTTTCCCACGCGCATCGTCACCTCGTCCTTTGCTAGCGTCCGCTTATTCCGTAGTCCCTGTTTCGAGTTGCAAATATTAGCAACAGAACTAGTATCAAATACCCAGGTGCTACTGTGAGCTCTAATAAGGTACACATCAATAACATTTATATCACATATACCTTTGTTCACCTTGACATCCTTCTTATCCGCCAAATACTTGGGGCAGTTCCGCTTCCAGTGACCAGTCTGCTTGCAATAGAAGCACTCAGTTTCAGGCTTAGGTCCAGACTTGGGTTTCTTCTCTTGAGCAGCAACTTGCTTGCTGTTCTTCTTGAAGTTCCCCTTCTTCTTCCCTTTGCCCTTTTTCTTGAAACTAGTGGTCTTGTTGACCATCAACACTTGATGCTCCTTCTTGATTTCTACCTCTGCAGCTTTCAGCATTGCGAAGAGCTCGGGAATAGTCTTGTTCATCCCTTGCATATTATAGTTCATCACGAAGCTCTTGTAGCTTGGTGGCAGTGATTGGAGAATTCTGTCAATGACGCAATCATCTAGAAGATTAACTCCCATCTGAACCAAGTGATTATTATACCCAGACATTTTGAGTATATGCTCACTGACAGATCTGTTCTCCTCCATCTTGCAGCTATAGAACTTATTGGAGACTTCATATCTCTCAATTCGGGCATTTTCTTGAAATATTAACTTCAACTCCTGGAACATCTCATATGCTCCATGACGTTCAAAACGTTGTTGAAGTCCCGATTCTAAGCCGTAAAGCATGGCACACTGAACTATCGAGTAGTCATCAGCTTTGCTCTGCCAGACGTTCATAACATCTGGCGTTGCTCCAGCAGCAGGCCTGGCACCCAGCGGTGCTTCCAGGACGTAATTCTTCTGTGCAGCAATGAGGATAATCCTCAGGTTACGGACCCAGTCCGTGTAATTGCTACCATCATCTTTCAACTTTGCTTTCTCAAGGAACGCATTAAAATTCAATGGAACAACAACACGAGCCATCTATCTACAATCAACATAAACAAGCAAGATACTATCAGGTACTAAGTTCATGATAAGTTTAAGTTCAGTTAATCAAATTACTTAGGAACTTCCACTTAGATAGACATCCCTCTAATCCTCTAAGTGATCACGTGATCCAAATCAACTAAACCATAACCGATCATCACGTGAGATGGAGTAGTTTTCAATGGTGAACATCGTCATGTTGATCATATCTACTATATGATTCACGCTCGACCTTTCGGTCTCTGTGTTCCGAGGCCATATCTGCATATGCTAGGCTCGTCAAGTTTAACCTGAGTATTCTGCGTGTGCAAAACTGGCTTGCACCCGTTGTAGATGGACGTAGAGCTTATCACACCCGATCATCACGTGGTGTCTGGGCACGACGAACTTTGGCAACGGTGCATACTCAGGGAGAACACTTCTTGATAATTTAGTGAGAGATCATCTTATAATGCTACCGTCAATCAAAGCAAGATAAGATGCATAAAAGATAAACATCACATGCAATCAATATAAGTGATATGATATGGCCATCATCATCTTGTGCTTGTGATCTCCATCTCCGAAGCACCGTCATGATCACCATCGTCACCGGCGCGATACCTTGATCTCCATCGTAGCATCGTTGTCGTCTCGCCAATCTTATGCTTCCACGACTATCACTACCGCTTAGTAATAAAGTAAAGCATTACATTGCGATTGCATTGCATACAATAAAGCGACAACCATACGGCTCCTGCCAGTTGCCGATAACTTGGTTACAAAACATGATCATCTCATACAATAAAATCAGCATCATGCCTTGACCATATCACATCACAACATGCCCTGCAAAAACAAGTTAGACATCCTCTACTTTGTTGTTGCAAGTTTTACGTGGCTGCTACGGGCTTAAGCAAGAACTCATCTCACCTACGCATCAAAACCACAACGATAGTTTGTCAAATAGACTCCGTTTTAACCTTCTCAAGGACCGGGCGTAGCCACACTCGGTTCAACTAAAGTTGGAGAGACAGTCGCCCGCAAGCCATCTATGTGCAAAGCACGTCGAGGGAACCGGTCTCGCGTAAGCGTACGCGTAAGGTTGGTCCGGGTCGTCTCGTCCAACAATACCGCCGAACCAAAGTATGACATGCTGGTAGGCAGTATGACTTGTATCGCCCACAACTCACTTGTGTTCTACTCATGCAAATAACATCAAACCATAAAACCTAGGCTCGGATGCCACTGTTGGGGAACGTAGTAATTTCAAAAAAATTCCTACGCACACGCAAGATCATGGTGATGCATAGCAACAAGAGGGGAGAGTGTTGTCTACGTACCAACACAGACCGACTGCGGAAGCGATCACACAACGTAGAGGAAGTAGTCGTACGTCTTCCCGATCCGACCGATCCAAGCACCGTTACTCCGGCACCTCCGAGTTCTTAGCACACGTTCAGCTCGATGACGATCCTCGGGCTCCGATCCAGCAAAGCATCGAGGAAGAGTCCCGTCAGCACGACGGCGTGGTGACGATCTTGATGTACTACCGACGCAGGGCTTCGCCTAAGCACTACAACGGTATGATCGAGGTGGAATTTGGTGGCAGGGGGCACCGCACACGGCTAAGGAACGATCTCAAGGATCAACTTGTGTGTCTAGAGGTGCCCCCTGCCCCCGTATATAAAGGATGAGAGGGGGAGGTCTGGCCGGCCAAGCAAGGGAGGCGCAGGAGGAGTCCTACTCCTACCGGGAGTAGGACTCCCCCCTCCAATCCTATTCCAACTAGGACTCCAAGGGGGAAAGAGAGAGAGAGGTGGCCGGCCACCTCTCCTAGTCCTAATAGGACTAGGGGAGGGGGAGGCGCGCAGCCCTCCATGGCAGCCCCTTTCACCTTTCCACTAAGGCCCATGTAGGCCCATTTGGCTCCCGGGGGGTTCCGGTAACCCTCCCGGTAATCCGGTAAAATCCCGATTTCACCCGGAACACTTCCGATGTCCAAACATAGGCTTCCAATATATCAATCTTTATGTCTCGACCATTTCGAGACTCCTCGTCATGTCCGTGATCACATCCGGGACTCCGAACAACCTTCGGTACATCAAAATGCATAAAATCATAATAACTGTCATCATAACGTTAAGCGTGCGGACCCTACGGTTCGAGAACAATGTAGACATGACCGAGACACGTCTACGGTCAATAACCAATAGCGGGACCTGGATGCCCATATTGACTCCTACATATTCTACGAAGATCTTTATCGGTCAGACCGCATAACAACATACGTTGTTCCCTTTGTCATCGGTATGTTACTTGCCCGAGATTCGATCGTCGGTATCCAATACCTAGTTCAATCTCGTTACTGGCAAGTCTCTTTACTCGTTCCGTAATACATCATCTCACAACTAACATCTTAGTTATAATGCTTGCAAGGCTTATGTGATGTGTATTACCGAGAGGGCCCAGAGATACCTCTCCGACACTCGGAGTGACAAACCCTAATCTCGAAATACGCCAACCGAACATCTACCATTGGAGACACCTGTAGTACTCCTTTATAATCACCCAGTTACGTTGTGACGTTTGGTAGTACCCAAAGTGTTCCTCCGGTAAACGGGAGTTGCATAATCTCATAGTTATAGGAACATGTATAAGTCATGAAGAAAGCAATAGCAACATACTAAACGATCGGGTGCTAAGCTAATGGAATGGGTCATGTCAATCAGATCATTCAACTAATGATGTGACCTCGTTAATCAAATAACAACTCTTTGTTCATGGTTAGGAAACATAACCATCTTTGATTAATGAGCTAGTCAAGTAGAGGCATACTAGTGACACTCTGTTTGTCTATGTATTCACACATGTATTATGTTTCCGGTTAATACAATTCTAGCATGAATAATAAACATTTATCATGATATAAGGAAATAAATAATAACTTTATTATTGCCTCTAGGGCATATTTCCTTCATAATGTGCTATTAGACAAAGGACCATGCATGTGCAAACCTCGATTATAAACCTTAGTGCTTCCTATTGTTTCCCTGCAACACATATAAGGTAGTTAGTCATCAGGTTAAGTGAGGGTTCGCATGCTATCAGTAAAATATGCTGATGAAAAATAAGCACATTGTTGATTCATCAGATTAATTCAAGCCACATGGAAAACCCATTTATCCAAACCAGGCATGATCAAGAACTAGGAAATATAGCACTTGTATATGTTTCTCATGTATTAAGTGCAGCCAAATTCGATTTATTCCTCACATGCACAACACTATAAAATTCTACCCACAACAATTGGACATCGCATTGCAGAATTGAACCAAGCAGTTAACTAAACACCACAACAAATGAACCAAACATTAACTGAGCACCACATTTCACAATATAACATACTCCTAATAGAAGACCAGTTAGTTAGCCAAACCAAGCATGCTTAACAACTTGGAAATATAGCAATTATAGTTGTTTCTCATGTATTTAGTACAGCCAAATTCAATTTATTCCTCACATGGTATACAATAACAGAATGCACCACAACAATTGAACATCATTGCAGAATTGAACCAAACAGTTAACTAAATACCACAACAAATAAACCAAATGTTAACTGAGCACCACATTGCACAATATAACATACTCCTAATAGAAGATCAGACAGTTAACCAAACCAAGCATGCTTAACAACTTGGAAATATAGCAATTGTATTTGTTTCTCATGTATTTAGTATAACCAAATTCGATTCATTTCTCACATGGTATACAATAACAGAATGCACCCACAACAATTGAACATCGCATTGCAGAATTGAACCAAACAGTTAACTAAACACCATAACAAATGAACCAAACGTTAACTGAGCACCACATTGCACAATGTATAACATACTAGAAGATCAGACAGTTAACCAAACCAAGCATGCTTGACAACTTCGAAATATAGCAATTGTATTTGTTTCTCATGTATTTTGTAAATAAAATTCAATTTATTTCTCACATCGAAAACAATACAAAATTGCACCCTAAAGAATTGAACATCACATTTGCAGAATTGAACTAAACAGTTAACTGAACACGACAACTAATTAATCAAACAGTTAAAAGGGTGGGCTCGAGAAAACCTAACAAACTGTCATTTAAAGCAGCCGACCGCATTGCGTCGTCAGCGCGCGAGGCGTTGACGGTGGCTTCGACGGTGAGGTGCGCCTCCAAGATCTAGGGGTCGGCACAAATGGCAGCCATCGCGATCTCATCCATGCGTGCGGCCGCGATTTGATTCTCCGCTGCCAAATTCTCCTTCAGATCCTGGCTATACTACGTGCACCATGGATTAGGGTCGCGCTTATTTGGTGCATGGGTCGGTGATTTGGGTGGAAGGTGTCGCGCCGGCGGTCGGGGCATGTGGGATGTGGAAGGAAGACGAGGAGGATGGGGTTCGGGTGTGGATTACCTGCCTAGATAGACGAGGCCGAGCAGCGTGAAGGAGGGTCGCCAGGCGAGGAGGCGGCGCTGCAAGAAAGGAGTGAAGGTTTCAATTTGGAAAGGAAGGCAAAAATAGGGGAAATGTGGCTTTTGGTAAGGGGGAGAGGCGGGAGGTAGATATTTCCGCGGAAGCCCAAAATTTGGAGTCGCTTCAGCGAAAAAACTGGTCCGCAAAGTGTCATCAGACATGGTCCCTTATTCAGAAATGTGTACGATATGTGAACATCACAAACGATTCAGAAAGCTTAACCCGTGTGTGATGAGTTTGAATGTCAAAAATTTTGGTTCGAATTTCCCTGGTTACAGTGGTCATCCACGTCATTGCATAATTTGGGTACACAAAGGAGACTACAACACACCCACACTCATTAATCGAGCAAGTTCAGCAATTAAACAGAGCTAGCTGACCTAAACATTACTCTAACAAATTAAAGACCGGCGCTCTTAATTAAACAAAACTAAGAGTACTACTACGACTCGTGCTCGTCGATCTCTGCCGCCGCCTCCATGTCCAGCTCGCGCCCGACGGTCTCCTGGGCAAGGGGCTCCATGGCATCCATCGCACCATACTCGGTAAGCATCTCGCCATCCGCATCCTCCTTCTCTTTGGAATAGGCTGCCACGAGTTGGGCATGGGTGTCCGCGATCTGGGCTTTGGCGGGCTCCGTCGTGGCAAGGTATGCCGCGCAGGAACGGACGGCTGCTCGAACGCTCTCGGCGATTGCCAACTCTTCGGCCGTGGGTGTAACACCCCGTTTGTAACATGCCATAATTGTATTCCAACTCTTGCCATTTCCGGCACTAAGTTATGTTATTTCCTCGTTGTCGGGTTTTTGCCTTCATGTTGTTTTGCCTTTGTCTTGCATCTCATATCATGTCATCATGTGCATTCATTTGCATACGTGTTCATCTCATGCATCCGAGCATTTTCCCCGTTGTCAGTTTTGCATTCCGGCGCTCCTATGTCCTCCGATATCCCTTTCTTCCTCTTTTCGTGTGTGGGTGTTAAACGTTTTCGGATTGGACCGAGGCTTGCCAAGCGGCATTGGTTTACTACCGGTAGACCACCTGTCAAGTTTCGTGCAATTTGGACTTTGTTTGATACTCCAACGGTTAACCGAGGGACCGAAAAGGCCTCGTGTGTGTTGCAGCCCAACACCCCTCCAAAGTGGCCCAAAACCCACCTAAACCTCCTCCATCACCTAGGCCGTTCGATCACAATCACGTGGCCGCAAACCGTGCTCAATTTGGAGCCTCCTAGCTCCCTCTACCTCTATATATAGCCCTTCCTCCGAAATTTCCGCAGTCCAAACCCTAGCCTCCTCCTCATCCAGCCGCCGGACGAATTCCGTACGGCCGGACACATCCGTTTTATCCCGCTGCCTCCACGTGTCACGACGCGGTTAGCCCAGCCGCATCTCCCCCGCCGCCGGCCCGGGAAGCCCAAGCGCGGCCCTCCCGGCCCGCGTCCTCGCCCGCGCCGCCCGGTGCCGCCTCCTTCGCCCGGCCGGAGCGCGCCACCGCCTCCACCCATCTCCGCCGCCCCGCTGCAGCGCCATCGCCGGCGACCTCCACCGTCCCTCACCGCCCTGCGACCTCCGGCGCCCTTCGTCAACTGTGCCGCTCCTCGGCTTGCGCGCCGAACGCCGGCGACGTTTGCCAACTCCGGCCGCCCTCCGTCCTCTCCCTCGCCGACCGGTGGACTCCAAGTCCGGCGACTCTCCGGCGAGTACGACAATGATCATCGGTTCGCGCGCCGCCAGCTACAGTGTCGATCGGATCTCAGATCTGGGAAACCCTAATTCCTAGGGTTGACTTTTTCCCTCTCTCTCAATAATTGTTGCACATGTTCTCAGCATCATAACTTCATCGCAGTGGATCCGATTCGTGCGTGTGGCATACCGAAATGTTCGTCTCGACGAGTACATCGTTTCATATCATTGCATCATTTTCATTTGAACTCATCTTGATGCCCTAAATGCTATTGGAAGAGGGCTATGTGATGTTAGTTTCAGATTCATATCAGCAAATGCACTTTTGTCATTTTTGCCATGATTAATGTGTGCCTCCTATGGTTTTGAGCTCTACATGTGATTTGAAGTATGCCATGTCATCTTTACAGGGGTGTATTCCATGTATTTTTGTGATCTCTGTGGTGACTAGCACAAGCATGCAAAGTAGCTTACTTCATGTTGCTGATTTCAAGGACTTAGAATTTCACTAGGTCCTTTTCCTGTTGTAATTTTTATGCCATGTGTTCATGTTGCTACCAAGTGATCCGTGCCTCTTTTGAGCATGATCAGTAAGGATGTTTTGTAGATATTGTGGTGCTCTATCCATCCATGTCTTTGTTTGCATTTATGGAGCACCCTAGATTGACTCAATCGAGCTCTACTTTTGCTATAAAATGTTCCTGGCAGATTGTTAACATGTTTAGCAATCTTGCCGAGCTTGTTGTTATTGATCCGTGCATGCTATGTTGTTGTTCTTGCCATGTCTAGCTTCTGTGTTGTAATGCCCTCGATGCGGCTATATCTCCCATGTGTCGAAGCACGACTTAGAGGCATAACCGCATTGAAAGCAATGTCGCAAGTGAGGTAATCTTCACACAACCCATGCAATACATAAGGGAAAGAGATACATAGTTGGCTTACAATCGCCACTTCACACAATACATGAATAAAGCATTACATCATCCAGATACAATCAAGGTCCGACTACGGAACCAAAATAAAAGAAGACTACCCCAAATGCTACACAGATCCTCGATCGTCCCAACTGGGCTCCACTACTGATCAACTGGAAAAACGGAACAACACAATGAACGAGATCTTCATCGAGTTCCTCCTTGAGCTCGGTTGCATCACCGGCACGGTATCGTCGGCACCTGCAAGCTGGTTTTGGAAGTATCTGTGAGTCACGGGGACTCAGCAATCTCACACCCTCGCGATCAAGACTATTTAAGCTTATTGAAGGGTAAAGGTATGAGGTGGAGCTGCAGCAAGCGACTAGCATATTTGGTGGCTAACAAACGCAAATGAGAGCGAGAAGAGAAGGCAAAGGCACGGTCGAGAAACTATGATCAAGAAGTGATCCTAGAACAACCTACGTCAAGCATAACTCCAACACCGTGTTCACTTCCCGGACTCCACCGAGAAGAGACCATCACGGCTACGCACGCGGTTGATGTATTTTAGTTAAGATCGTCTTTAGGTTTTCTACAACCGGACATTAACAAATTCTCATCTGCCCATAACCGCAGGCACGGCTTTCAAAAGTTCAAATCCCTGCAGGGGTGTCCCAACTTAACCCATCACAAGCTCTCACGGTCAACGAAGGATATTCCTTCTCCCAAGACAATCCGACCAGACTCGGAATCCCGGTTACAAGACATCCTCGACAATGGTAAAACAAGTCCAGCAAGACCGCCCGATGCGCCGACATCCCGATAGGAGCTGCACATATCTCGTTCTCAGGGCACACCGGATAAGCAATCCGTACAACTAAGACCAGCCCTCGAGTTTCCCCGAGGTGGCGCTGCAAGGGGCTCTAGTTTGGACTAACACTTAGACAAGCACTGGCCCGGGGGGTTAAAATAAGATGACCCTCGGGATGCGCGACTCCCAAGGGAAAAAGGCTAGGTGGCGAATGGTAAAACCAAGGTTGGGCCTTCCTGGAGGAGTTTTATTCAAAGCGAACTGTCAAGGGGTTCCCATTATAACCCAACCGTGTAAGGAACGTAAAATCCGGGAACATAACACCGATATGACAGAAACTAGGATGGCAAGAGATATTGTGATATACCAACAACAATTCCTGTTCCAATAAGGAACAAACTCCAATCTTCCCCTACAACTAACAACGCTATAAGAGGGGCTGAGCAAAGTGGTAACATAGCCAAACAACGGTTTGCTAGGACAAGGTGGGTTAGAGGCTTGGCTTAGGAATATGGGAGGCATGATAAGCAAGTGGTAGGTATCGTAGCATAGGCATAGCAAAAGGGCGAGCAACTAGCAAGCAAAGATAGAAGTGATTTCGAGGGTATGGTCATCTTGCCTGAAATCCCGCAAGGAAGAGGAAAGAGTCCATGAAGAAAATAAACGGACGTAGACGAATGGATCCTCACAAATGCGACGTTATCGGAACTAACCCGAAGAAGCAACACCGGAAAGAAAGCAAACGACATAGTAAAACATCCACCACATAAACATGGCATGATGCACAACCAAGTATGATGCATGTTCGGTTTAATGATTCATGGCATGGCAAAGTGCACAAACAATCCTACAAATTAAGTGGAGCTCAATATGCAATGACTTGCATATTGACGGAACACCACATCAATTATTTAGTTCACTCCTGGTTAGGTACTCAACAATATTAAATGTTGGTTAACATGGCAAGAGATGAAGCATAACAAAAACTATACCATCTAACCAATTTAAATGGGGCCGGATATAACAAACAACAAATCCAGTAAATCCCCATATGCATTTAGCAATTTAATGCAACAACAATTTTAAACATTCAAATGTTGTTAACATGATGCGTATAATATGTTCAAGTTTTATACAATTATTATTAAAAGTTGAAAAGAGCATTAAGAAGCATTTGTCATCGTGGCGGAAACGAAAGGGGTGCCACGACAATGACAGCGGAAATGGTGCCACGGCAACATTCCGGTTCCGATAGCTCACGGAGATACCGGTGCAAAAGGAAAAATGATGGGAGCTTGACATGCGATAGAAGGCGGAGTGATCCCGATAACCGGGTTCCCACGAGACGACGGCATGGCAACGGGGAACATGCAAGAAACACGTCGGGCACACTGCAACCGCGAGCATTTCAAACATCGCAAGCATTCGTTCACGGACGTCGTCTCGAGGTTATACCTTCGAAGCGTGTGTTATCGAAGGGGTTCGAGTTCGATGCGGTGTAGGGGAAGTAGATGTTCTCGGGACGTCGAGGGAAGTAGTGGTTCACGCGACGGTAGTCAAAGTAGTCGTCCTATCATTCATCGGCGATCATCGGAGCGGTAGTGGTACATGTTTATCGGTAGTCGAACATGACGATCCGGAGAAGGTACTTGGCAACATGCACGTCGTCGGTAGTTGTACACAATCGTTGTCGGACTTGACGGGTTCAAGGTCACCGGACATAGTGGTACATGTTCGTTTTTCGAAGAGGTACATGGCGTTCTTTGGTCATAGGTACTTGGCGTTTTGCTACCCGGGTCTTTGGCGACGGTCGTTGTTCTATGCATCGGGCATCAAGGTACTAGCCGAGGTACTTGCCATTCTTAGCGGTTCCGAAGACGGCGGTAGATGAACATGACGCGTCGTCATCGTGGTACTTGTTGGTCTCAGTCGAGGCGGCAAAACGTAGTCGAACTTGAGGTTCCCTTGACGATCCCAAAAACGTTTCTGCTCGAGAAGGTCTCTGTCTTGTCTTCACCGGGCGTGGTACTTTGGCGAAAGGGATCTCCGAAGGCGGCCTTCTTCCCTGGATTCGGTGGCCTTGGCAACCAAAAAAAACAGCGGGGCAGCAGCACGTAGACGACGCAGGTGACGGGGAGCTCGGCAAGAGGCAACGGGATCCCTTGGATCCGGACGGGAACGGGACACCGGCGAGCGGGGTTCAGCCAGGAACTCGATCTGCGGCGATGGCGAGTCCTGGCGCGAGCGAAGGGCATGAGGGCGGCGCTGGTCCTCTCCTCAAGCGAAGCAAGACGACGGCGAGCGGGCGACCATCGGCGATGCAGGGGAGTCCTGCTGGCTTGGTGTCGCGACGAACGAGCGAAGACGATGGAAAACGAGGTCGGTCTCGGGAGGAAGGAGGTCATGGCAGAGGAGGGCGGCGTGGAGGTTCGGCGCTGCGGGCGCGGAACCTCGCTCCTCCCCTGGCGATGCAAGGAAGAAGGAGGGGATCGAGGGCGAGGAGCTCTCGCTCCTCCCTGTGATCAGGACGGCGCTGGAGAGATGATCGCGAGGCGCTGCGGCCCTGTGCGAGAGTGAGGAGCGGGAGAGAGATGAGGATCGGGCACGAGCGCGGGCTCTCTGTCCTCTCTGGCGGCGTTGAGGGTCGAGGAGGGAGCGAGGGGAAGGAAAACAGGGAAGGCTAGGGTTCGTTCGGGCCTGCCTGGGTGCAGTTGACCTAGGGAGGCCAGCGGCTGGGCGTTGGGCCACTCTGGCTGCGGGGACAGATGGCCGACCTGTTGGTTGGGAGGCCCAGGTGGCCAGAGGCCTGGCTGGGATCTCTTTCTCTCTCTTATTTTTAAACCAGCAGAAAAATAAAAGCAAAGAAAGGAAGGAGAGAAAAGAAAAGGTTAGAGGAAGGACTTGGACGCGTGGACTATATTCCTGGACTCGCAAAATGTGCTTGTTCCGAGAAATAGAAAAAGGCCAAAATTAAATGATCTAAATTCAAATCCATTTGAATTTAATTCAAATGGTTTGAATAAGTTCAAGGTAATGAAGAGTCCAAAAATGTTGGGAATTTAGGAAGAGCCTCGGTAAATGGGACAAAAGAATTATAGACAAAGTTTGAGAGTCAAGAACCGGAAGAAGGAAAGGTCAAGGATTTAACATGCAAGTGGGTTGCGGATATGGAATACTTTATAATAGCTCCCTAAATATTGGGAGGGTATGTTTTAAAGAGAAACCACCATGTGAAATCCCTCGATTTAAATGGATCAAAGATCCATACAAATTATTTAGTTGAGATGCAAAAGGACTTATGACATGATGATATGATGACATGATGCAATGCACATGATGCAACAAACCCAAACGAAATCACCCAACAACACTCGGAAACATGGAAGGCATCTGAAGCTTTGCTCTTGGGGCGTTACAACACTCCACCACTACGAGAGGATCTCGTCCCGAGATCTAGGATGGCACCGAAGGGAAAAACGGAAGAGAAAGAGAAGAGGTAAAACTAAGTTTGCTTCTTTGACAAATGAGTGAAACCAAAGAACCTTGAAAAGTTGAACAACTTGAAAGAAAGAATACAACGAAGATGAACAAAGTTGAAAACACTCTGTTAGGAAAAAAGAACAAGGAACATTACCAGAACCTTGTAGGTTGTAAGACAAAAGAAAAGGATTGCAATGGACAATAAGTACATGCAAACACTCCGGTAGAAACGAGATGTACAAGGAACGATAAGGATCAATTACGACAACACTCCGGTTGGACAAGGAAGGTAAAGAATATAAACTTTGCCAAACGAAAGCACTTGGATGAGACTCCGGTTAGAAGAGGAATGATAGAAATGACACTCCGGTTAAAACAAGATAGAGAAGGAAAAAGAATGATATAATTTGGGTAGCTTTCCGACTGAAAAGAAAAGGAATTGACTAAGAACTTGACAAGATGAGAGGATACTTGATGAAATCAACAACACGCTGCCTCCGGAACAAAAGAATAGAAGTTGGATTGTTGGAAAGGAAAGAGTTGAGAAGAAGATGACATCTTCTACCACAATAGAATTTGAGAAGCATCCTTAGAAAGAAGTATTGAACGGGGTTGTTGGAAAATCAACAACGAAAACAAAAGGCTTCTTGTGGGCTTATGAAAACATCTCAGAACTTAAGGTGAAATTCTACCACTGACGAAAAAATAGTAGATTGGATTGATATCAACAAGGAGACGAGAAACTATTTCACCGGGAGGATAAAAGAAGAACTTGGATCATTTATAAGCACCATAAATAGCAACAATCCTTAGAGAAGGCTTTAGGTGAAATATAACCCAAGATAACTCCAAAGAAGAGATTGATGGATTTAAAATACCTCATTCTTAACAACATGTGAATCATGAAACATGAACTCAAATTATCAAGAATGACTGTAGCGATCAAACCTCAACCGGTCTGATCTCTGTGCTCCGGTGTCATCCCTGGATCAGTAATGCTGACACCACACAGTACTTCGAAGGATTTATAGCAGAGTGGCAATCACACACTTATTACAACGATGTCTCCGAAGAGAACTTATTACATAAATATGGCTTAAGGCCATCTAGTGTCGATAACAGCAGAAGACTTGGAAGATAAATGGGTCCATCAACTCCAACGGCATCACTGAGTATAGAACCACGACCTAAAAACACCTCAATCGTCGTCTGAAAAGTCTGCAACATTAACGTTGCAGCCCGAAACGGGTCATCACATGGAATATGCTGGCAAAGTAACACATAGAGAATGATGGCATGAAACAGTTATACTATATGCATATTTGGCTGGTGGAAAGCTCTATGGTTACTGTTTTGCGTAAAGCCAAATTTTCCCTACTGCAAAGGAATAAATTTATTTAACTATCATGGTGTTTGTTAAACATTGAGAATGGTTGACAGCATTCTCAATCCCAATTAAAAGTGAACAATTAAAACCCAACAATATTAATTAGAAGTAACATGATGAGATTCACATGATATTCAAGTACTAGATACTCAAGTTGTCCATAACCGGGGACACGACTAATCATGATTAGTTTATTACACTCTGCACAGGTTTGCGCACTTTTCCCCACAAGACTCGATCGCCTCCGTTGGATTTCTCGCACTACACGGTGTTTGAGAAACGGATGACCGAGACATAGTCTTTCAGAAGCGCTAGCACCTTACGATGGATAGACTGGTACACCTACTTTCCCCTACATCTGCTAGTCTACCCTGTAAGAGTTCGCACGACTTAGTCAACTATGCCAGAGCCCATAATGGCTTGTGGCTGCACACGTAAGTATTTAGCATGAAAGATCTTATGATCCCTTTGAGCCTGGGTGGCGGTCCATAAAAAAACAGGCAAGTCCTGATAGACATCAGGTGCCTCAATCCACCCAGATGTGTGTTTAAGTTGCCACCTTAGATAAACCATTAAAATTATCAATCTCACATCTGTCATGGATATCACTCACCCAATCCACGTCTACTAGCATAGCATGGCATAATAAGCAAACGTAGAAGTAACTCCCAAAGGTTTCATAATAAACAGGTAATAGGTACTACCTCATCTACTTCCCATCCCACAATTTAATTAGATCCTAATCATGCAATGTGTGAGGATGGATCTAATGCAATAAAACTGGGTTGTAGAAAAGGTATGATCAAAGTGTTACTTGCCTTGCTGATGATCCGCGAGTCCTAGGGATTCGAAGTAACAGGCGGCGCAATCCGGGTAATCTATCGCAGACAAACAACAAGCATACAATAAGTACTCATCTAATGCACAGGTAAAACTCGAACAAAAGATCGAACCAGATAGTTCAACTTAAGAACTCCGGTTGCAAAGAAATAAAGAACCGAACGAAGAAACCGAAAACAAACGGCGGAAAACAACTCGGTTCTAGCAAGTTGAAACTAGGTCAAATTTTACCGTAGCAAAACTTAGTTAAAGTTGATTAGACGGAACGGCGGTTTCGAAATGAAACTCCAGGCGCTTGAATCGCCTGATTCCGATAAACGAGCGAGAAGATAGACTAGAAAGAAGATCGGATCTGAGATCGCGATCGCGAAATAAATCCGACGAGAAGAAGAAAAAGAAGAACAGTTGAACGAACGGACGTTCGTTAACCTAGAAGAAATCCGGTGATCACGTTCGTTAGGACGAACGGTCTGGCGAACGATCTCGGGCAACTAAATCAGAAAAGAGATCGGAACCGATCTAGGGTTTCGGAGAAGAAAACCGATTGTAAAACCGATCTAGAAAACCGGAACGGTTTGGCGAAGAAAAACGAATCGGAGAAAAAGAATCAGAACGATTAGAAGAAAACGATCCGATGAAAAGAATAGATGTAGCGCGAGCTACCTCCGGTGAAGTCTCCGGCGAGGAACTCCGGCGGCGTGGGCGTAGGGCGGCGGTGGCGGTGGCAAGGGGCGGCGGCGGCGGTGGCGATGGGCGGCGGCGGTGCGTGACGCAGGGCGCGGCGCGGGTGAGGGGTGGCGCGGCACGGGTGTGGGGCGCGGGGTGCTTGGGGCTTTGGATTTGATGGTTTAGAGGGGGGGTGTGGGAGTATTTATATTGGGGAGGGGAGAGAAAACTTGGGGTAGGGGTCAAGGAATTGGACTAGGACTAGGAAAGAAAAGGAGGGAAAGAGATCTAGAAAAAAACGAAAGTAGGATGAATCCTACTAGGAATCTACTAAAGGACGGCGGCGGCGGCCTCCTCCTGCCTGGCGCGGCGCGCGGCTGAGGCGCTGGCCTCTGGCCCTTGGCCGGCCGGCTCGGTGGCTTGGGCCTTTGGCCCAAGTCGCTAGATCTGTTTTTTTTAAAACGGTTCCGCGCTCGGGAAAAAAACAGAAAGAGATCTAAACGAACTCCAAATCTAATAAAGTAAATTTTCCCCGACTCCTAAAAATGAGTCGAATAAAATGAACTTTTCTCCGGGCCTAAAATGCAAATTTTTAAAACGCGCATTTTTTCCCTATCCAAAATAAAAAGGCAAATGAAACTCCGACAAAAACCAATGATCCTTTCTTCAAACTTTGAGAAGACTCAAACATGAAAAAGACGAAATCTCCAACTCTCTCCGAGGGTCCTTGAGTTGCGTGAAATTTCTAGGATCGGCAAAATGCAAGAAAATATGATATGCATGATGATCTATGTGTATAACATTCCAAATTGATAATTTGGGATGTTACAAACCTACCCCCCTTAAAATGAATCTCGCCCTCGAGATTCGGGTTGGCTAGAAAATAGGTGAGGGTGGTCCTTGAGCAAATCTTCTTCTCTCTCCCAGGTGGCTTCATCCTCTGAGTGGTGGTTCCACTGAACTTTGCAAAACTTGATAACCTTGCTGCGGGTAACTCTGCTGGCATAATCGAGAATCTTGACTGGTTTCTCTTCATACGTTAGGTCGTCCTTCAACTGAATCGCTTCTAGTGGCACGGTATCTCTTAGTGGTACCTCCGCCATCTCGGCGTGACATTTCTTCAGCTGAGAAACATGGAATACGTCATGAACTCCTGACAGTCCCTCTGGTAATTCCAACTTATACGCGACTTCTCCCATTCGTTGCAAGATCTTATATGGTCCAACAAAACACGGTGCTAATTTTCCCTTAACTCCAAAACGCTTAACTCCTCGAAGTGGGGATACTCAGAGATAAACTTTGTCTCCGGTTTCGTAAACTGTCTCCTTGCGTTTAGAATCTGCGTAGCTCTTCTGCCTGGACTGGGCTACCTCGAGCCTATCACAAATCAACTTCACCTTCTGTTCAGACTCCTTAATCAAATCTGGTCCAAAGAACTGACGGTCTCCAACTTCGTCCCATGACAACGGTGTCCTGCACCTCCTTCCGTACAAAGCTTCGAAAGGTGACATCTTCAAACTGGTTTGGTAACTGTTGTTATACAAAAACTCCGCATACGGCAAGTTATCGTCCCAACTAGATCCATAATCTAGTGCACAAGCTCTCAGCATAACTTCCAAAATCTGATTGACTCTCTCGGTCTGTCCATCTGTCTGCGGATGAAAAGTTGTGATGAACTCTAGCCTGGTTCCCAAAGTTTCATGCAACTGATTCCAAAACTTTGAGGTAAATTGGGTTCCTCTGTCTGATACAATACTCCTTGGAACTCCATGCAAACAAATGATCCTAGTCATGTATATCTTTGCCAACTTAGCACTGGTGTAAGTGGTCTTAACTGGAATGAAATGTGCTACCTTCGTCAAACGATCAACTACTACCCATATCGAGTCATATCCTGCTTTCGTCCTGGGTAATACTGTGATAAAATCCATGCCTATCTTATCCCACTTCCATTCGGGTATCGGCAATGGTTGCAACAATCCGGCTGGCTTCTGATGCTCTGCCTTCACTCTATGACATACATCACAAACTGCTACATATGCTGCAATATCCTTCTTCATTCCGGTCCACCAGAATGTCTCCTTTAAATCCAAATACATCTTGGTATTTCCTGGGTGAATCGAATATGGTGAATCATGTGCCTCTTGTAGAATCAACTTCCTGATCTCCGGGTCATTTGGCACATAAACACGGTCCTCAAACCATAGGGTATCGTGCTCATCCTGACGAAATCCCTTTGCTTTTCCTTTGCTTAGTTTCTCCTTTATAGCAGCAATCTCCTGGTCAGATTTCTGAGCTTCTCTTATTTTATCCATCAATGTGGACTGAATCTCTAAAGCTGCCACATAGCCTTTCGGAACTATCTCTAAACTTAGTTCACGAAGATTTTCTGCTAACTCCTTGGGTATTTCTTCCGTCATCAACGTATTGACATGGCTCTTACGGCTCAATGCGTCAGCTGCTACATTAGCTTTACCGGGATGGTAATGCAATCTCATATCATAATCCTTGATGAGCTCCAACCATCTCCTTTGTCTGAGATTCAACTCCTTCTGCGTGAAAATGTACTTCAAACTCTTGTGATCCATGTACACTTCATAATGATTTCCAATGAGGAAATGTCTCCACGTCTTTAATGCATGCACTACGGCTGCTAACTCCAAATCATGGGTGGCATAATTCAACTCATGAGGTTTCAGTTGTCGTGAAGCATACGAAACAACTCTCCCTTCCTGCATAAGCACTGCTCCAAGTCCTCGACGTAAAGCGTCACAATACACCTCATTATCCTTGGTCTGATCTGGCAAAATCAATACTGGTGAGGTAACCAATCGTTTCTTCAACTCCTGGAAACTAGCCTCACACTCCTCAGTCCAATTGAACTTGGTATCCTTCTTCAACAACTCCGTCATAGGCTTTGCAATCTTTGAAAAGTTCTCAATGAATCTCCGGTAGTATCCTGCGAGTCCAAGAAAACTCCGGATTTCTCCAACTGTCGTTGGTGCTTCCTATTTGGTTACGGTCTCAACCTTTGCGGGGTCAACTGCTATCCCTTCTCCGGATATAACGTGTCCGAGAAATCCTACTTTCTTCAACCAAAACTCACATTTGCTAAATTTGGCATATAGCTGATGTTCCCTTAGCTTCTCCAATACCAAACGCAAATGCTCCTTATGCTCTTCTTCATTCTTCGAATAAACCAGGATATCATCAATGAACACTACGACGAACTTATCCAAAAACTCCATAAACACTTTGTTCATCATGTTCATAAAATAGGCAGGTGCGTTAGTCAATCCAAATGACATAACGGTATACTCATACAGTCCATATCTTGTGGTGAATGCTGTCTTAGGTATGTCCTGCTCTCGAATCTTCAACTGGTGGTACCCTGATGGCAAATCGATCTTGGAAAACAGCTCCTTGCAAACGATCAAACAGATCATTGATCATTGGCAGTGGGTACTTGTTCTTGATGGTTACTTCATTCAATCCTCGATAATCAACAACCATCCTTAATGATCCATCCTTCTTCTCCACTAGAAGTACGGGTGATCCCCAAGGCGAAGAACTTGGGCGTATGTAACCTTTCTCCAATAACTCCTTAATCTGACTCTTAATTTCTACCAAATCCTTTGCTGGCATCCGGTATGGTCTCTTTGATATTGGTCCAGTGCCTGGCAGTAGCTCAATCAGAAACTCAATGTCTCTATCCGGTGGCATGCCTGGCAACTCTTCAGGAAATACATCAGGAAAATCCTTTACCACTGGTACTTCTTCCTGCATGACTCCTGTCAAGCAATTTACTTGTGTCCTATTTGGCACATGTCGGGATACATACTTGATCCTTCTTCCTTCTGGCGTTGTAAGCAAAATTGACCTACTAGCACAATCGATGTTTCCTCCATACTTCAACAACCAATCCATACCGAGGATTACATCCAAACCTTGGGATTCCAGAATAATCAAATCTGTTGGGAAAACATGCCTTCCTATGCTTAATGGCACTTGAAAACATCCTTGACTGGCCATGTACTCTGCTCCTAGCGAACTTACTAGCATAGGTGTTTTAAGAATCCTAGTGGGCAGGCTATATTTTTCCACAAATCCCCTTGATATGTATGAATGTGATGCACCAGTATCGAAAAGAACGAGCGCGGTAAATGACTGAACCAAAAACTTACCTATCACCGCATCCGGCTGGTCTTCAACCTCCTCCACGTTAACGTGGTTCATTTGTCCCCTATTGAAAGGGTTCGGCTTCTTCCCTGAGCTTCCATTGCCATTTCCATTCTGGCCTTCAGGACATTCATTGGCATAATGTCCGGTCTTGGAACACTTGAAACAGGTGACTTGACTCAGGTCTCTCTTGGATGGGGTTGATGGGGTGGTCCGGTTCTGGCCGTTGCTTCCTCCATTCCCATTACCATTCTTGTGGCCATTGTGGTTGTGCAAACTACTTCCTCCATGGGTATGCTGAAACTGAAATCCCGATTTAGGGGTAAAACGGGGCTTCTGCTGGGCTCCAGAGTTATACTTCCCCTGTCCATACTTCCTCTTGAGGTTCTCAATCTGTTGCTGCTTCCCTTCAATCATGATGGCACGATCTACCAACTCCTGGTAGTTTCTGAAACTTGCTACCATCAGCTGCATGCTTAACTCATCATTCAATCCTTCCAGAAACTTCTCCTGCTTAGCTGCATCCGTAGCAACGTCATCTGGGGCATAACGTGCTAACTTGCTGAAGTCATCGACATACTGGCCAACTGTCCTTCCTCCTTGGCGTAAGTTGCGAAACTCACGCTTCTTCATGGCCATAGCTCCTGCTGAAACGTGTGCAGTGCGGAAAGCTTGCTGGAACTAATCCCATGTGACAGTGTCAACTGGGAAAGTGGCTGTGAAATTCTCCCACCATGCTGCCGCGGGTCCTTCTAACTGATGTGCGGCAAACTTCACTTTCTCACCATCTGTGCATCCTGCAGTGGTCAACTCCCTTCCTATCTTGCGGAGCCAATCATCTGCTACTATCGGCTCGATGCTACTAGAAAACACCGGCGGATTTAGCCTAAGGAAATGGGCTAAGTGGTCAACAGGTGGTGGTGGTGGTGGGTTGTTGTTGTTGTTCTGCTGATTCTGAACTAACATCTGCATCAACTGATTCTGCTGTTGGATCAACTGAGTGAGCTCCGGTGGAAATCCATTGTCACGTCTCGGAGGCATCTGAGGGTTTAGAAAAGAAGAGAAATAAGAATAGAATAAGGTCTAAAGAGAAAACACTACCCCAATGCACATGAGCAAATTCACACAAAATCACTTCATTCAATCAAACAAGGGCTTACAATCGATCTAGCTATCACAAAAATGCTCGAACTATAGTGTTTACATGGGGGGAAATACTACTAATATTTGGTGGTCATCTAGAAATTTGAACCGACGGAAGACTCCATGATGTCCGCTCCAGCTTCGTCGTCAAAGTCGGGTTCACTTGGATCCGAATCGGTATCGTTGATGATGATGTAGTTATCCGGGCATGCGACGTACTCGTCTTCCTCCTTGGATGCTAACTTCCTCTTGAGTTCTTCAATCTCCTGCTTAAGATCGCAGTTGTGTCTTGCTAGAGCTACGATCTCGTCCATGTAGTCCTTGCGTGTAGCCTTTAGTTCTCCTTCTAGCTCGATGATCCTTGTCTTCGCATTCTTCAGCTCCATCATACCATTGCACATCTGGTTCTCGTGGCGTCGAATGTGCTGGTTTAACTCCTGGATGAATGCTGCAATGGATCTATCCTTCTTGGTGCGGACTAACTCCCATTGTTCATCTCGGCGTCCGCAAATCTGGTAGATAGTGTCCTTGAGGTCTTCTTGATAAACTTCTCCAATGCGTCCTATGGTGATATGGGCTGCCATGCTCTTTCCTAGACTCCAAGTTGGTGCATTGAAAACACTATCTATGGGCTTTGTGATTGGCACGAATGTCCTTCCCGGAACATGAGCTTGAATCTTCCAGCGCTCCTCTTCAGGTAAAGTGGCGTTGAAGGTTCCAGTGAAACATGGTAATCCAATGTTTAGGTACTTGGTGACTTCCTTCAAGTGAAATCCAAAAGGTGTGCCTTCATCCGGTTGGGCGTACTTAATCTTCGCGTCCTTCATCCTAAAGAGTAGAAAAGATGAGGAGTTAGAAAATGAGGAGAGAATAGTGATCTATGGCTTTAACTTAGTGGTCGTGTCCTACAGTCAGCGTGTGCTCTGATACCATCTCTGTAGCGATCAAACATCAACCGGTCTGATCTCTGTGCTCCGGTGTCATCCCTGGATCAGTAATGCTGACACCACACAGTACTTCGAAGGATTTATAGCAGAGTGGCAATCACACACTTATTACAATGATGTATCCGAAGAGAACTTATTACATAAATATGGCTTAAGGCCATCTAGTGTCGATAACAGCGGAAGACTTGGAAGATAAATGGGTCCATCAACTCCAACGACATCACTGAGTATAGAACCACGACCTAAAAACACCTCAATCGTCGTCTGAAAAGTCTGCAACATTAACGTTGCAGCCCGAAACGGGTCAGCACATGGAATATGCTGGCAAAGTAACACATAGAGAATGATGGAATGAAACAGCTATACTATATGCATATTTGGCCGGTGGAAAGCTCTATGGTTACTTTTTTGCGTAAAGCCAATTTTTCCCTACTGCAAAGGAATAAATTTATTTAACTATCATGGTGGTTGTTAAACATTGAGAATGGTTGACAGCATTCTCAATCCCAATTAAAAGTGAACAATTAAAACCCAACAATATTAATTAGAAGTAACATGATGAGATTCACATGATATTCAAGTACTAGATACTCAAGTTGTCCATAACCGGGGACACGGCTAATCATGATTAGTTTATTACACTCTGCAGTGGTTTGCGCACTTTTCCCCACAAGACTCGATCGCCTCCATTGGATTTCTTGCACTACACGGTGTTTGAGAAATGGATGACCGAGACATAGTCTTTCAGAAGCACTAGCACCTTACGGTGGATAGACTGGTACACCTACTTTCCCCTACATCTGCTAGTCTACCCTGTAAGAGTTCGCACGACTTAGTCAACTATGCCAGAGCTCATAATGGCTTGTGGCTGCACACGTAAGTATTTACCATGAAAGATCTTATGATCCCTTTGAGCCTAGGTGGCGGTCCATAAAAAAATAGGCAAGTCCTGATAGACATCAGGTGCCTCAATCCACCCAGATGTGTGTTTAAGTTGCCACCTTAGATAAACCATTAAAATTATCAATCTCACATCTGTCATGGATATCACTCACCCAATCCACGTCTACTAGCATAGCATGGCATAATAAGCAAACGTAGAAGTAACTCCCAAAGGTTTCATAATAAACAGGTAATAGGTACTACCTCATCTACTTCCCATCCCACAATTTAATTAGATCCTAATCATGCAATGTGTGAGGATGGATCTAATGCAATAAAACTGGGTTGTAGAAAAGGTATGATCAAAGTGTTACTTGCCTTGCTGATGATCCGCGAGTCCTAGGGATTCGAAGTAACAGGCGGCACAATCCGGGTAATCTATCGTAGACAAACAACAAGCATACAATAAGTACTCATCTAATGCACAGGTAAAACTCGAACAAAAGATCGAACCAGATAGTTCAACTTAAGAACTCCGGTTGCAAAGAAAGAAAGAACCGAACGAAGAAACCGAAAACAAACGGCGGAAAACAACTCGGTTCTAGCAAGTTGAAACTAGGTCAAATTTTACCATAGCAAAACTTAGTTAAAGTTGATTAGACGGAACGGCGGTTTCGAAACGAAACTCCAGGCGCTTGAATCGCCTGATTCCGATAAACGAGCGAGAAGATAGACTAGAAAGAAGATCGGATCTGAGATCGCGATCGCAGAATAAATCCGACGAGAAGAAGAAAAAGAAGAACGGTTGAACGAACGGACGTTCGTTAACCTAGAAGAAATCCGGTGATCACATTCGTTAGGACGAACGGTCCGGCGAACGATCTCAGGCAACTAAATCAGAAAAGAGATCGGAACCGATCTAGGGTTCGTCGAAGAAAACCGATCGTAAAACCGATCTAGAAAACCGGAACGGTTTGGTGAAGAAAAACGAATCGGAGAAAAATAATCGGAACGATTAGAAGAAAATGATCCGATGAAAAGAATAGATGTAGCGCGAGCTACCTCCGGTGAAGTCTCCAGCGAGGAACTCCGGCGGCGTGGGCATAGGGCGGCGGTGGCGGTGGCAAGGGGCGGCGGCGGCGGCGGTGGCAATGGGCGGCGGCGGCGCGTGACGCAGGGCGCGGCGCAGGTGAGGGGTGGCGCGGCACAGGTGTGGGGCGCGGGGTGCTTTGGGGCTTTGGATTTGATGGTTTAGAGGGGGGGGGGTGTGGGAGTATTTATATTGGGGAGGGGAGAGAAAACTTGGGGTAGGGGTCAAGGAATTGGACTAGGACTAGGAAAGAAAAAGAGGGAAAGAGATCTAGAAAAAAAACGAAAGTAGGATGAATCCTACTAGGAATCTACTAAAGGACGGCGGCGGCGGCCTCCTCCTGCCTGGCGCGGCGCGCGGCTGAGGCGCTGGCCTCTGGCCCTTGGCCGGTCGGCTCGGTGGCTTGGGCCTTTGGCCCAAGTCGCTAGATCTGTTTTTTTTAAAACGGTTCCGCGCTCGAAAAAAAAACAGAAAGAGATCTAAACGAACTCCAAATCTAATAAAGTAAATTTTCCCCGACTCCTAAAAATGAGTCGAACAAAATGAACTTTTCTCTGGGCCTAAAATGCAAATTTTTAAAACGCGCATTTTTTCCCTATCCAAAATAAAAAGGCAAATGAAACTCCGACAAAAACCAATGATCCTTTCTTCAAACTTGAGAAGACTCAAACATGAAAAAGACGAAATCTCCAACTCTCTCCGAGGGTCCTTGAGTTGCGTGAAATTTCTAGGATCGGCAAAATGCAAGAAAATATGATATGCATGATGATCTATGTGTATAACATTCCAAATTGAAAATTTGGGATGTTACAATGACATAATACCACCACCAATGATACGGAAAAAAGAATTGCACTCCGGATAGCAAGATGAAGAATGCTTGAGCTCATCTGAAAAGAATCTTGATGAACACTTCGAGAATGAATTAAATCCTTGATGAAACCATCATGTAGAACCTTCATGAAGAACTCCGTTAAACAAAACAATGATCCAACGGAAGGAAAGAGAAGTTGAAAACACAAGGTGAATCCTTGTACCAATTTAAATGAATCTCCGTGGTGAAATAATTGAAAAAGGTTGAAACTCCGAGAAAAAGAGAAGATGAAACAATAGAAATCAGGAATTTGATGAGCCTTCGGAATAAGGTATTGAATTTACTCGATGAAACAAAAATAAGAATTACATTATGCTTATCCTTCACCAATTAAATTGATGACAATCAACGGATTTGACATATTACTTATTCTTGTAGAAAACATTAAGAGAGATATAACATAAAGTTGAAAAGGTCTTCACGAACCACCGGTAGGATTGTAACAACGAATAAATTGATATGATGAACGAAGGAAGAAGAATCTTGAACGAACCACCGTAAGAATTGAAAAATGAACGAAGGAAGGATAACGAAACACCGGGAAGAATTAGAGAACAAAAGAAGATACTTGCTAGGAATTTAGATACAAGAGAACGAAGAGATCACGAGCTGATTAGACATCACTTGAACGATGCACCGGTAAGATTTGGAGAATGACAGCTGAAAGCTGAGAATGAATAAGTCTTCTGAAATGATTGTCGGCGTTCTGGGAATGGGGGTCCCCAGACTTGCCTGCCTGCGGCCTGCAGCGTGGCTCAAAGGGGGGCCTAGCACGGCCCATCTTCACCAACACAGACCCAAGACCCTCGCGAGGGGCCAAGCCTCCGGGGCGGACGACGCGGAGCTTCCTCAGGCACGGCCTCATCAGGCTGGCTCGCGAGGAGGCGGAGAGATCAAGACAGGGTACCTCACGAGGAGCCCGTGACGCAAGCCATGACGACCAACGGCGCCAGGCGGGTGCCAACCCGTGCAGTGTCCTCCTTTCCTCTTTGGTGCAAAGGGGGCAAGTGTAGCCGCGGAGTACCGAGGCATCAGGCAAAGGTTGCCATTTCGGTGCAACGAGACCAAGACCAGGAGGACTGCAAGACGAAGGTCATCGTGGAGCCCAAGACGACGTCACCACCAGGGCTTTGTGCAGGCGAAGACTACTTTTGTTAGGATAACTGGTACTAGCTGTCCCCTTTCAAATTAGCCCGCCATTGTTGGCTCCCATCCCGCTTGCTATTTGGGAAGAGGACCAGGGCCTCTATAAATAGGACTAGCCACCATGGTAGGTAGGAGGGATCGAAATCCGGGAGAGAGAGAGAGAGAAGGGAGCTGAACTCCTCCCAGCAGTTCATCGCCCCAGCCAAGAACAGACCCTCGCGAGGCTGTTCTTCCTTGTATTGTTCATCATCATCAGCCCAAGAGGCAATTCACCACACCACACACTCGAGTAGGGTATTACACCACAACGGTGGCCCGAACCAGTATAAATCCTGGGTCTCTTGTGTTGTTCTTTTCGTAGCTTAGATCTTAGCAAGGCGGAGGGGTGCAGGTATGTAGGAGGCGAAATCTCCGCGCGCACCCCAGTGTTCGAACCTCAAGGGTCTGCCGGAACCCGAAATCCAACATTTGGCGCGCCAGGTAGGGGTGCACCAGGGTTTTCTCTTCTGCCACCGCCACAACCTGCCTCGCCATGAGAAGCGCATCGCCCGCTCCAGCCGCCGGCGCCAGCACGGGGGCCAGGGGGCTCTGAGCCCTGGCCCCAGCCCTGCAACGGGTATGGTGGCCGGACAAGTTCAAGCCAACGACGCCGCCGCGCTACGGCGGCGCGATAGATCCACTGGCCTTTTTGCTGGCGAGCGAGGAGGCCCTCCTCGAAGCCGGAGGTGACGATGGGGTCATTGCCAACTGGCTCCTCATGGCCCTCACCGGCGCTCTACGCACATGGCTGCCCCCCTGCCGGCAGCCTCCGTGGCCTCCTGGGAAGAGCCCCGCAGCCTCTTCCCCGCCCATCGCGCTACACCAACACCCCCGGTCGTCGCAGCCCTCCTGGGCGGCTCGCAGGCGCCGCCTACAAGTAACCACGTCAAGCCATTCATCCACCGGGTCAGCGCCGCTTCCACGCGGCGGGGGGCTCTCCCGGACCGGGTGGCGCCCAAGGCCGGCCTGACCTTCAGCTCGGAGGACCACCCCTCCAACTCGGCCTGCTCGGGTGCGCTCCCCATGCTGTGCACCCCCACCATCTGCCAGGTGGCCGTCACCAGAACTCTCATCGATGGCGGCGCGAGCCTCAGCGTGCTCTCAGTCGAGGCCTTCAACCTCCTCTGCATACCCCTGGAACGGCTGCAACCCAGCCGGCCCTTCTCAGGCGTTGGGGGCGGGTCATCTAGCTCCTTGGGACAGATCCGGCCCCCGGTAACCTTCGGCACCTACAACAACTTCCGCACGGAGCTGGTCGACTTTGACATCGCCCCCATCGGCCTCCCCTACAACGCCATCCTCGGCTACCCAGCGCTGGCCCAGTTCATGGCCGCGACGCACCTGGCGTACAACCTCATGAAGATGCCCGGGAGCAGTGGTGTCCTCATCGTGCACGGGGACACCGGAGATGCGCTGCGGGTGCTCAAGCTTGCTTTCAAGATGGCGGCGTCGGCACAGCCCGCCGACTTGGAGGCCCCCAAGCCCAAGGGGGCTGCACCCGCCAAGAAGAAATAGTTGTTCACCCAAGACAAGGCAGAAACCAAGCAGATACCCGTCGATGAGGACGGGTCCACCAACGCGACTTTCACCATAGGCGCCAACCTCGAACCCGAGCAGGAGGAGGCCCTGGTCAGGTTCATGCGCGCAAACAAGAAGGTATTCGCTTGGGAGCCTGACCGGTTGGTAGGGATCCCTAGGAGTGTAATCGAGCATCACCTCAACGTGTGCCCCAACGTGCGCCCTGTGAAGCAGAAGGCCAGGCGACAGTCCACAGAAAAGCAGGCCTTCATCGTCCAAGAGACCCGCAAATTAGAAGCCGCTGGGGTCATTCGCGAGGTCCGATACCCGGATTGGTTGGCCAACCTTGTCGTTGTGCCAAAGAAGGGAGGGAAGGAGCGCATGTGTGTCGACTTCACCAACCTCAACAAAGCATGCCCGCAAGATCCGTTCCCGCTCCCCCGCATCGACCAGATCGTTGATTCCACCGCGGAATGTGACCTGCTATGCTTCTTGGATGCCTTCTCCGGGTATCACCAGATCAATATGGCGGTAGAAGACGTCGAAAAGACAGCTTTCCTAACCCCGTGTGGGGTGTACTGCTACACATGCATGCCATTCGGGCTGCATAACACAGGGGCGACCTTTCAGCGGCTGATGCACATCACCTTGGGCCCGCAGCTCGGGAAGAATGTTGAAGCTTATGTCGATGACATTGTGGTAAAGTCTTGGGAGGCCAGGACCCTGATACAAGACCAGGAGGAAACCTTCGCGAGCCTCAACGCAGTGAACCTATGGCTCAACCCAGAGAAGTGTGTGTTCGGAGTCCCCTCGGGCAAGCTCTTGGGTTTCCTCGTGTCCCACCGAGGCATCGAGGCTAACCCGGAAAAGGTCAAGGCGGTGGAAGACATGAGCCCGCCAAAGACCCTCAGAGAGATGCAGAAGCTCACTGGGAGCGTGACCGCACTGGGACGCTTCATCTCCAAGTTGGGGGAACGAGCGCTGCCCTTCTTCCAGCTAATGAAGAAAAAGGGGCCCTTTGAGTGGACTGAAGAGGCCGACAAGGCGTTCTAGGATCTCAAGAGATACCTGACTAGCCCATCGGTCATGGTGGCTCCGCGCCCTCAAGAGCCCCTAGTGCTTTACCTCGCCGCCACTCCCTACTCCGCCAGCGCAGCCCTGGTGGCGGTTAGAGAGGAGCGTCGAATCAAAACCGCGGCAGCAGCCCGGGACAAGGCAGAACAGGAACAAGGAAGGCCCACAGAAACCGCCACTGCGGCTGAGGAGGATCAGCCGGCGAAGAGGAGTGCACCGGAGGCGGAAGAGGCCCCTCACCTAGATGGCCAGCCTCAAGAGGCCTCATCGCCTCAAGAGGCGCCAGGGTCTCCGAAGGGAGCCGCCAGCACTGACGCACCCAACCTCGTTGAGCACCCAGTGTACTTCGTCAGCACGATGTTGCGGGATGCGAGGGCACGGTACCCCATGCCTCAGAAACTCCTCCTCGCGCTACTGGTGGCCTCGCGCAAGCTGCGACACTATTTTCAGGGTCACCCCATCAAGGTCGTCTCGTCATACCCCTTGGAGAGAGTGCTCAGGAGCCCTAACTCAGCGGGAAGGGTCGCTGAGTGGAACATAGAACTACAAGCGTTTCAGCTCGAATTCAGCACGACCAGGGTCATCAAGGGAGCGGCGTTGGCAGATTTTGTGGCAGAATGGACGAAGGCACCAGGCCTCAAGGCCGACGAGGATCGGTCCCTCTCCCCGGGAAGCGAGGCGCCAGAAGGCTGGGTCATGTACTTCGATGGGGCGTTCTCCAGGCATGGCGCTGGGGCTGGGGCGGTGCTTATATCGCCCACTCAGGACAAGCTCTACTATGTTGTGCAGCTCTGTTTCTAGCAAGGTGAAAAGGTCTCCAACAACATAGCGGAGTATGAAGGTTTAATAGCGGGCTTGAAGGCCACAGCTGCCCTGGGAGTGAAACGCCTCACCATCAAGGGCGATTCGCAGCTCCTTGTCAATTTCTCCAACAAGGTGTATGAGCTGAAAGATGAGCACATGGAAGCCTACCTTGCGGAGGTCCGTAGGATGGAGAAGCAGTTCTGGGGGTTGGAGTTGCAGCATGTGCCCCGTGGCACCAATCAGGAGGCCGACGACATCCCCAAACGGGCGTCCAGGCGGTTACCTCAGGAGCCTGGCGTTTTCGAGGAGCGGCTCTTCAAGCCCTCGGCCCTGCCGTCAATGTCAAACACGGCTCAGCCTCGGGAGGAGCTCCCCCAGCCACCTACCTCAGGAGCTCCGGCATGTGGCCCAGCCTCAGGAGCACGCCTGCTCCTGACGATGGAACCTCAGGAGGGATGCTGGATCACGGAGCTCCGGAGTTACTTAATGCAAGGGACCCTGCCGGAGAAGGAGGAGGAAGCGGAGCGAGTGGCACGCCAGGCCACGACATACTGCATCAAGGATGGAGAGCTCTACCGGAAGCGACCAAACGATGTATCCCTGCGCTGCATCTCCAGGGAGCAAGGGAAGGAACTGCTAGAAGATATACACAGCGGAGACTGTGGACACCATTCATCATCACGGACCCTCGTCGGCAAGGCGTTCCGCAGTGTGTTTTATTGGCCCACCGCACTCAATGAAGTCGTCGAACTAGTGAAAGCTTGTGAGGCCTGCCAGTTCCACACCAAGCAAATCCATCAGCCAGCAGGAGGCCTGCAGACTATACCCCTTTCGTGGCCATTCACAGTCTGGGGGCTGGACATCTTGGGCCCGTTTCCTCGGGCGCCAGGGGACTACCGCTACCTCTATGTCGCCGTGGACAAGTTCACCAAGTGGGCTGAAGTAGAGGTTGTCCGCACCATTCCCGCGGGCTCCGCGGTCAAGTTCATCAAGGGCATCGTGAGCCGGTTTGGGGTGCCAAACCGCATCATCACGGACAATGGTTCGCAGTTCACCAGTAACCTCTTCAAAACATACTGTGCTAACCTTGGAACGCAGATATGCTACGCTTCGGTGGCGCACCCCCGAAGCAACGGCCAGGCCGAGCGAGCCAACGCGGAGGTCCTGAGGGGCCTCAAGACCAGGACGTTCAAGAAGAAGCTGGAGGCCTGCGGCAGAGGTTGGTACGACGAGCTTCAGTCCGTGTTTGGTCCATCCGCACAACCGCGACCAAGCCAACTGGAGAGACCCCGTTCTTCCTGGTCTACAGAGCCGAAGCGGTCCTCCCTCATGAGGTAAGACGTCGCTTCGCGCGGGTCCTGGCGTTCGACGAGGCGCAGCAGGACGCCATGCGGGGGATGGACCTCGTGCTGGGGGAGGAACGTCGCCGAGAAGCCGTGCTGCAAGCGGCGAGGTATTAACAAGCGCTGCGGCGATATCACTGCCGCAACATCCGCCCCAGAACTCTCGAGGTAGGAGACCTCGTGCTCAGGCGGGTTCTCTCCAGAGAGGGGCTGCACAAGCTCTCTCCCATGTGGGAGGGCCTGTTCAAAGTTGTTCATGTTTCCAGGCCCGGCTCCGCGCGCTTGGAGACTCGGGAGGGGGTGCCGGTCCAGAACGCATGGAACATCCAGCACCTCCGGAGGTTCTACCCCTAAAAAGGCCCAAAGCCTGTGAAGAAGGCGAATGCCTGCGAAGCTTTCGCGTTTTGGAAAAGGCCCGGAGCCTGTGAAGAAGGCGAATGCCTGTGAAGCTGTCGCGTTTTGGAAAAGGCCCGGAGCCTGTGAAGAAGGCGAATGCCTGTGAAGCTGTCGCGTTTTGGAAAAGGCCCGGAGCCTGTGAAGAAGGCGAATGCCTATGAAGCTGTCGCGTTTTGGAAAAGGCCCGGAGCCTGTGAAGAAGGCGAATGCCTGTGAAGCTGTCGCGTTTTGGAAAAGGCCCGGAGCCTGTGAAGAAGGCGAATGCCTGTGAAGCTGTCACGTTTTGGAAAAGGCCCGGAGCCTGTGAAGAAGGCGAATGCCTGTGAAGCTGTCGCATTTTGGAAAAGGCCCGGAGCCTATGAAGAAGGCCAACGCCTGTGAAGCTCATCGCCCGTGACACTCTCACGTAATAATGAGTTGGGGCTGTACACGCCCCGGAGTTTCAGGAGCGCCGGCCTCAGGCCCTGGGGCTCCCTCCCACGCCCAGTGACAGCACTTAGCTCCGCACTGGTGAGAAGACGTCGAAGACTAGATTAGGTGCCGGACGCGGCTTTTCATTTGCTTTCCGCAGTTGGCTTGTTCCTTCTCGTTCGAAGTTTTATTGAAGATGTTGCCGTCTTTGGCTTGTGGTTCTTCAACTTTTCGCTCTCCTGCCTCGATTTCTCTTATGCAAGGCCTCACAAGGGAGGGGGAAGCCGAGCGCCCTCGCGAGTGTTCCTGTCCTAGTCGTTCAAAGGGTTCGCGACCTGGGTCCATTACAGGAGCACCCCTCCAGTCCGTGCCCCACGGGCACCGCGACACGAACACAGGGCCTGGGTCGGTCGCCCCCCACGGCTGGGGCCGGGAACTATCCACGAGCGGGCACGTAGCCAGAAGGCATGATAACGGAAGCGAAATGATGATTAACAGCAATAACCCAAACACGCCCCTGCGGGGCTCCACACTACTGTCTTTTGCGCAGGAAAAAGGAAAAGAAAGAACAAATCAGGCGCAGCTCGCCTCACACCGGCCTGCCGGGAAGACTCGAGCTGCCTCCGGGGCTCAGGCAGACTCCCTCTCGCGCTTCACCGGGGCGCGACGATGGACGGACACGCTACCACCTCCCAAGCAGATACGACGGCGTGGAGGCTGACCGCGGCCACCGCTAGAGGAGTCGCCGCCTGAAGAAGAACCGGAGAAGCTTGGGGAACCCTGAGCGCCGCCAGTCACGCGAGCACTGTCCTCTCCATCATCGCCGGAGCTGGGTTCCCGGCCGCGATCGTCATCCTCGGGGCAGCACCCTGCGCGGCGACCATCATCCCCAAGCACCCTCACGTAGAGGGTGGCATCGCCGTCAAACTTGAAGTGCAGGGTGGACCGACGGCCCAGGCCACGCGCGCGAGCAAACGTCTGCCAACCGCGGGCCAGGGCCAGGCTCCCGGCTACGGAGACATCCAGTGAAGCCCATGAGGCCCGGCTGTAGCAGCCGTCGGCCTGAAGCCAGAGGCCGCCTGGGGCGCCGGCTGGGAGCTCGCCGAGGAGGAAGCGAGGAAGTGGAAGCCGGGTGCTAGTCGGCTTCGTCGACCACACGACGAACTCCGGCAGCACCTCCGCGGCGCGAAAGCGCGGCCTAGGGGGATGCACGACCGGAGCGTGCCCCCCCGGCCGCGGCAATCCGGCCATCACCGTGCTGGAAATCATCCCCACGGCCGCGGGGAGCTGCCGTGGTGGCCACAGGATGTTTGCGAGGGCGCCCTCGGCTGCGCTTGGGCGGGGGAGAGGCATGCTCAACCTGGCGAGCCTTCCCCTTCTCTGCGGCCGAGAACCTCCTCGATGGGGCCATGAAGAAGAAGGACAAGCAAGGGGAGATGAATTGGAAGGGCGCGCGCCGATCCATACTTATAGCTGGCGAGGGCCAACCGACGGTCCCCACGATCGCAGGTAATTGTGACCCGCTTTGCATGCAGGGACTTCTCGAATCCGTGCAGTTGCCGAGGCACCATGGGGAAGTGGAGATGCCCACGTCCAATCAACCGCCACGCGGCACCCAAGGCCGCAGGCTGTTAGGGCCCGCGGCGCTTCGCTCTTGCCCTTTCGCCTCCCTGCATGGCCAAGCCCGGGCACGCCTTGGGCCCGGGGGCTACTGTCGGCGTTCTGGGAACGGGGGTCTCCTCAGACTTGCCTGCCTGTAGCCTGCGGCATGGCTCAAAGGGGGGCCCAGCACGGCCCATCTTCACCAACACAGACCCAAGACCCTCGCGAGGGGCCAAGCCTCGCGGGGCGGACGACGCGGAGCTTTCTCAGCCACGGCCTCATCAGGCTGGCTCGTGAGGAGGCGAAGAGATCAAGGCGGGGTACCTCACGAGGTGCCCGAGACGCAAGCCATGACGACCAACGACGCCAGGCGGGTGCCAGCCCGCGCAGTGTCCTCCTTTCCTCTTCGGTGCAAAGGGGGCAAGCGCAGCCGCGGAGTACCGAGGCATCAGGCATAGGTTCCCATTTCGATGCAACGAGACCAAGACCAGGAGGACTGCAAGACGGAGGTCATCGTGGAGCCCAAGACGGCGTCACCACCAGAGCTTTGTGCAGGTGAAGACTACTTTTGTCAGGATAACTGGTACTAGCTGTCCCCTTTCAAATTAGCCCGCCATTGTTGGCTCCCTTCCCGCTCGATATTTGGGAAGAGGACCAGGGCCTCTATAAATAGGACTAGCCACCATGGTAGGTAGGAGGGATCAAAATCCGGGAGAGAGAGAGAAGGGTGACTGAACTCCTCCCAGCAGTTCATCGCCCCAGCCAAGAACAGACCCTCGCGAGGCTGTTCTTCCTTGTATTGTTCATCATCATCAGCCCAGAGAGGCAATCCACCACACCACACACTGGAGTAGGGTATTACACCACAACGGTGGCCCGAACCAGTATAAGTCCTGGGTCTCTTGTGTTGTTCTTTTCATAGCTTAGATCTTAGCAAGGCGGAGGGGTGCAGGTAGGTAGGAGGCGAAATCTCCGCGTGCACCCAAGTGTTCGAACCTCAAGGGTCTGCCGGAACCCGAAATCCGACAATGATGGGCTTCGAAGAATCAAACTGAAAAAAGACTCCTGAACTGCTCCGGATGGGTGAAAAGGATTCTCACAATTGAAAGCAATTATGAGAGGATGGCATAAAGCTAGCATCATGAATCTTGAAGAGAATGGAGCAAGATTGTGGAGAAACTCTTCTTTGGTCTTCAAAATCCGAGAATGACGACGAGAAAGAACACTAAGAATTGTTGAGATACTCCGGGATCAAGAATTAGAAAGGTTGAACCAATGATGAAAAGAATTTGAAAGATGTTGGAGAAAGACATATGACTGATGATAATCATTCTTATGTCAAACTTCGAAAAGAATTTGGGAGTAACTCCGGGAAAATAAGAAGAGTTAGGTAAGATCCTGGGGAAAGACCTATGGATTAGGGCCCACTCAAAAGAAAACACCATTGAACGATTTAAAAGATAGATTGCGCCAGTTGAGTTAAATGGCTTGGATAAGATAACAACCTCGAGATAGGTTGAACGGATCGAGAATGGAAATGTGAATCTTCTGAGATATCTTCAGCACTCCGGAATAATTGAATAGCGAGAAATGAATGATTAAAAGGTGCACCGGCATGAGAAAGCATTGAAACGAGGAAAGGATATGATCAACAAAGCTTGACTTGAATCCACTAGAGAAGAAAATGAGAACAAAGAATGATGAACTAGTAAAACATCTTCATGAGAACCACCGGGTAAGAACATTGAAAGACAAGAATGAAAAGTCTTCACATCCATAAGATGGATACTCGATTAAGATATCTGAGTCCTTGAAGAAAACAAGGGTGGGAGGGTGGGAAAAACAAAGGCAACTTGGAGACAGATGAAACAAACACCGTTGATAAGAACTGATACTTGATCTTGCAGATGTTGAAATGATCGGATCCACTTGAAGAGAAACACACCGGTGAAAAGAATTGACATGACAATCTCAATGATCCAGAAGGATTAGTATTCACATAGGAATATGAGAACACCATTTAGGAAAGGTATGGAATCAACATTTGACTTCGAAGCAACTCGAATACCACAACTGAAAACAAAACAAAGGATTGGCTTGCAGAATAAGCCGGAACAAACATATGATAGAGATTTCATCCGAAGTTTTCGTGGTGGGGCCTACACGGGCTCGATCGTATAGCACCATCATGTACAAGGCAGTGCACATGACATACAAAGCGTCCCCGAGTCAGCATAGCCAAGGACTCTTTAAGACACAACGAGACCACTGTAAAACCAACCGTGGATAGGCGGACCACTAGACGTCGAACCCCAATCTCATATCACACATCTGTCGGAAGGATATCCTAAGAGTTACTTCAATTCCCACTTCTAAACTCCCGAAACTTTCCGGTTATGCAATCAGGTGTTGGGGATATAGGGGAAGCATAATATCTCACCCAAAACTAGCAAATCCTACATCCAGCTGTATCCATCCTTCAACACATAACCAAGAAACCTTCGGAAATCATTTACCTCAACCTTCAAAAAGCATCCGTTATACAAGTTAGGGCAATACTCCCGAAGTCCCGCCCCAGTACTGGATAGCGTCGAGGTTATCTCACCAACAACTGCATAAAAGAGATTTTCGATGTTGGCGAAACTCAGGTATTCGAGAACCGCAACAATAAAATTGTGAAGACAACACCTCGGAGCTCAACTCCCCGGGACACTGCCACAACCCCTAAATGTCAGGAGGAACCAAGAACAATGTTCTCGTCACAAAACTATCGGAATGATTCCAAGATACCCGCGTGATCCTAATTTTTTTTGTGAAAATTGAGAAGAGAAGAGTCAAAACTCTACGTCAGGATGCCTTACCAGAGCGACGAAGGGACTGGGGAGTTAAAAGAATCCTACTCTCCGATATATATAATCCTAAATGACTCAAAACATTTTTCTAGACTCAACAACGCCAGCGATTCGATCAAGCAGGGGGCTCCTAAGGTCGGGGAAGGCTCTGATTACCAACTTGTAACGCCCTCGATGCGGCTATATCTCCCACGTGTCGAAGCACGACTTAGAGGCATAATCGCATTGAAAGCAATGTCGCAAGTGAGGTAATCTTCACACAACCCATGTAATACATAAGGGAAAGAGATACATAGTTGGCTTACAATCGCCACTTCACACAATACATGAATAAAGCATTACATCATCCAGATACAATCAAGGTCCGACTACGGAACCAAAATAAAAGAAGACTACCCCAAATGCTACACAGATCCTCGATCGTCCCAACTGGGCTCCACTACTGATCAACTGGAAAAACGGAACAACACAATGAACGAGATCTTCATCGAGCTCCTCCTTGAGCTCGGTTGCGTCATCGGCACAGTATCATCGGCACCTACAAGATGGTTTTGAAAGTATCTGTGAGTCACGGGGACTCAGCAATCTCACACCCTCGCGATCAAGACTATTTAAGCTTATTGAAGGGTAAAGGTATGAGGTGGAGCTGCAGCAAGCGACTAGCATATTTGGTGGCTAACAAACGTAAATGAGAGTAAGAAGAGAAGGCAAAGGCACGGTCGAAAAACTATGATCAAGAAGTGATCCTAGAACAACCTACGTCAAGCATAACTCCAACACCGTGTTCACCTCCCGGACTCCACCGAGAAGAGACCATCACGGCTACGCACGCGGTTGATATATTTTAATTAAGATCATCTTCAGGTTTTCTACAACCGGACATTAACAAATTCCCATATGCCCATAACCGCGGGTACGGCTTTTGAAAGTTCAAATCCCTGCAGGGGGTGTCCCAACTTAACACATCACAAGCTCTCACGGTCAACGAAGGATATTTCTTCTCCCAAGACAAGCCGATCAGACTCGGTATCCCGGTTACAAGACATCCTCGACAATGGTAAAACAAGTCCAGCAAGACCGCCCGATGCCCCGACATCCCGATAGGAGCTGCATATATCTCGTTCTCAGGGCACACCGGATAAGCAATCCATACAACTAAAACCGACCCTCGAGTTTTCCCGAGGTGGCGCTGCAAGGGGCTCTAGTTTGGACCAATACTTAGACAAGCACTGGCTCAGGGGGTTTAAATAAGATGACCCTCGGGATGCGCGACTCCCAAGGGAAAAAGGCTAGGTGGCGAATGGTAAAACCAAGGTTGGGCCTTGCTGGAGGAGTTTTATTCAAAGCAAACTGTCAAGGGGTTCCCATTATAACCCAACCGTGTAAGGAACGCAAAATCCGGGAACATAACACCGATATGACGGAAACTAGGGCGGCAAGAGTGGAACAAAACACCAGGCATAAGGCCGAGCCTTCCACCCTTTACCAAGTATATAGATGCATTAATTAAATAATAGATATTGTGATATCCCAACAACAATCCATGTTCCAACAAGGAACAAACTCCAATTTTCACCTGCAACTAACAACATTATAAGAGGGGCTGAGCAAAGCGGTAACATAGCCAAACAACGGTTTGCTAGGACAAGGTGGGTTAGAGGCTTGGCTTAGCAATATGGGAGGCACGATAAGCAAGTGGTAGGTATCGCATCATAGGCATAGCAAAAGAGCGAGCAACTAGCAAGCAAAGATAGAAGTGATTTCGAGGGTATGGTCATCTTGCCTGAAATCCCGCAAGAAAGAAAAACGAGTCCATGAAGAAGATAAACGGACGTAGGCGAACGGATCCTCACAAACGCGACGTTATCGGAACTAACCCGAAGAAGCAACACCGGAAAGAAAGCAAACGACATAGTAAAACATCCACCACATAAACATGGCATGATGCACAACCAAGTATGATGCATGTTCGGTTTAATGATTCATGGCATGGCAAAGTGCACAAACAATCCTACAAATTAAGTGAAGCTCAATATTGATGGAACACCACATCAATTATTTAGTTCACTCCCGGTTAGGTACTCAACAATATTAAATGTTGGTTAACATGGCAAGAAGTGAAGCATAACAAAAACTATACCATCTAACCAATTTAAATGCGGCCGGATATAACAAACAACAAATCCGGTAAATCCCCATATGCATTTAGCAATTTAATGCAACAACAATTTTAAACATTCAAATGTTGTTAACATGGTGCGGATGACATGTTCAAGTTTTATGCAATTATTATTAAAAGTTGAAAAGAACATTAAGAAGCATTTGTCATCATGGCGGAAACGAAAGGGGTGCCACGACAATGACAACGGAAATGGTGCCACGGCAACATTCCGGTTCCGATAGCTCGCGGAGATACCGGTGCAAAAGGAAAAGTGACGGGAGCGTGACATGCGATAGAAGGTGGGATGATCCCGATAACCGGGTTCCCACAAGACGACGGCATGGCAACGGGGAACATGCAAGAAACACGTCGGGCACGGTGCAACCACGAGCATTTCAAACATCGCAAGCATTCGTTCACGGACGTCGTCTCGAGGTTATACCTTCAAAGCGTGTGTTATCGGAGGGGTTCGAGTTCGATGCGGTGTAGGGGAAGTAGACATTCTCGGGACGTCGAGGGAAGTAGTGGTTCACGCGACGATAGTCGAAGTAGTCGTCCTATCGTTCATCGGCGATCATCGGAGTGCTGGTGGTACATGTTTATCGGTAGTCAAACATGACGATCCGGAGTGGGTACTTGGCAACATGCATGTCGTCGGTAGTTGTACACAATCGTTGTCGGACTTGACGGGTTCAAGGCCTCCGGACATAGTGGTATATGTTCGTTTTTCGGAGAGGTACATGGCATTCTTCGGTCATAGGTACTTGACGTTTTGCTACCCGGGTCTTCGGCGACGGTCGTTGTTCTATGCATCAGGCATCAAGGTACTAGCCGAGGTACTTGCCGTTCTTAGTGGTTCCGAAGACGGCGGTAGATGAACATGACGTGTCGTCGTGGTACTTGTTGGTCTCGATTGAGGCGGCAAAACGTAGTCAAACTTGAGGTGGCCTTGACGATCCCAAAAACGTTCCTGCTCAAGAAGGTCTCTGTCTTGGTCTTCACCGGGCGTGGTACTTGGCGAAAGGGATCTCCGAAGGCGGCCTTGTGTCCCTGAATTCGGTGGCTTTGGCAACGACAAGAAAAACAGCGGGGCAGAAGGCGGCCTTGCGTCCCTGAATTCGGTGGCCTTGGCAACGACAAAAAAAACAGCGGGGCAGCAGCACGTAGACGACGCAGGTGATGGGGAGCTCGGCAAGAGACGACGGGATCCCCTGGATCCGGACGGGAATGGGAAACTGACGAGCGGGGTTCAGCCAGGAACTCGATCGGCGGCGATGGCGAGTCCTGGCGCGAGCGAAGGGCATCGGGGCAGCATTGGTCCTCTCCTCCAGCGAAGCAAGACGACGGCGAGCGGGCGACCATCGGCGATGTAGGGGAGTCCTGCTGGCTTGGTGTCGCGACGAACGAGCGAAGACGGTGGAAAACGAGGTCGGTCTCGGGAGGAAGGAGGTCATGGCAGAGGAGGGCGGCGTGGAGGTTCGGCGCTGCGGGCGCGGAGCCTCGCTCCTCCCCTGGCGATGCAAGGAAGAAGGAGGGGATCGAGGGCGAGGAGCTCTCGCTCCTCCTTGTGATCAGGACGGCGCTGGAGAGATGATCGCGAGGCGCTGCGGCCCTGTGCGAGAGTGAGGAGCGGGAGAGAGATGAGGATCGGGCACGAGCGCGGGCTCTCTGTCCTCTCTGGCGGCGTTGAGGGTCGAGGAGGGAGCGAGGGGAAGGAAAACAGGGAAGGCTAGGGTTCGTTCGGGCCTGCCTGGGTGCAGTTGACCTAGGGAGGCCAGCGGCTGGGCCTTGGGCCACTCTGGCTGCGGGGACAGATGGCCGACCTGGTGGTTGGGAGGCCCAAGTGGCCAGAGGCCTGGCTGGGATCTCTTTCTCTCTCTTATTTTTAAACCAGCAGAAAAATAAAAGCAAAGAAAGGAAGGAGAGAAAAGAAAAGGTTAGAGGAAGGACTTGGACGCGCGGACTATATTCCCGGACTCGCAAAATGTGCTTGTTCTGAGAAATAGAAAAAGGCCAAAATTAAATGATCTAAATTCAAATCCATTTGAATTTAATTCAAATGGTTTGAATAAGTTCAAGGTAATGAAGAGTCCAAAAATGTTGGGAATTTAGGAAGAGCCTCGGTAAATGGGACAAAAGAATTATAGACAAAGTTTGAGAGTCAAGAACCGGAAGAAGGAAAGGTCAAGGATTTAACATGCAAGTGGGTTGTGGATATGGAATACTTTATAATAGCTCCCTAAATATTGGGAGGGTATGTTTTAAAGAGAAACCATCATGTGAAATCCCTCGATTTAAATGGATCGAAGATCCATACAAATTATTTAGTTGAGATGAAAAAGGACTTATGACATGGTGATATGATGACATGATGCAATGCACATGATGCAACGAACCCAAACGAAATCACCCGACAACACTCGGAAACATGGAAGGCATCTGAAGCTCCGGTCTTGGGGTGTTACATATGCCATGTCTACTTGCTGGGTGTATGATTAGTTTATCATTCAATGCCTTGTGGTGAGTGCATCGAGGTCATAAACATGCCTACTTGTTATCTATTTTGCCATGTTCCAGTTTTTCACTAAGTCTGAATCTGTTAATGATAATTGCTATGTTCACATGGTTACCATTGTATTTTCTGATCCCTTTTGGCTTATGGTCAGTAAGGGACTTTTGTTGTATGCTTTGAGTAGCTTCATGCCATGCCTTATTTTGCCATGATATGTTCATGTAGCATGTTGTTATCTTGCTCTAAAGATTGCTTCCTGGTGTTAAATTCCTGACTTGCTGTTAATTTCACTAAGTCTGTAACCTGTAATCTTTTGCACTTTTGCCATGCTTGTTTGAGTTTGTTGTTGAGTGAATTAGCTGTAGCTCAGTGTTCATATTTTGTCAAGCATCTTGAGTGGATCCCTGCCATGTATTTTTTGCTATGTTAGAGTACTGTATCATGTTGTTTTTGATGCATTTAGATGGCCTCGTGCTGTTAATCGTAGACCGGTGCCATATTTGTTTTGCTTGTCATTTCCAAACCGTGCATCCGATTCCGCTGATCTTTATATCGATTTCGACCAAAATCAACTTACCTTTCCAGTGGCACTCTTGGTTTTCCAAGTTGAGGCCAGGTTCAATCATTCCTTTCCAAATCATGCATATGCATCGCATATCACATCCCGCATATCATGACATGTTTTGCATCATGTTGTTTGTGCATTGCACGTGGTTGATTGTGTCTCCCTTTGCTTGTTGTTCTTACTTGGGTAGAGCCGGGAGACGAGTACGTGATCGAGGATCCCGTTGAGTACGCTTACGAGGATCAAGTCAACTCGGAGAACTTTGCAACCAAGATGACCATACCCTCAAAATCACTTCTATCTTTGCTTGCTAGATGCTCGCTCTTTTGCTATGCCTATGCTATGATACCTACCACTTGCTTATCATGCCTCCCATATTTCCATGTCAAACCTCTAACCCACCTTGTCCTAGCAAACTGTTGCTTGGCTATGTTACCACTTTGCTCGGCCCCTCTTATAGCGTTGCTAGTTGCAGGTGAAGATTGGAGTTTGTTCCTTGTTGGAACATGTTTATTGTTGGGATATCATTATCATATCTTGTCTATTTTTAATGCACCTAAATACTTGGTAAAGGGTGGAAGGCTCGGCCTTATGCCTGGTGTTTTGTTCCACTCTTGCCGCCCTAGTTTCTGTCATACCGGTGTTATGTTCCTTAATTTTGTGTTCCTTACACGGTTGGGTTATAATGGGAACCCCTTGACAGTTCGCCTTGAATAAAACTCCTCCAGCAATGCCCAACATTGGTTTTACCATTTTCCACCTAGCCTCTTTTTCCCTTGGGTTCCGCGGACTCAAGGGTCATCATTATTTAAACCCCGGGCCAGTGCTCCTCTGAGTGTTGGTCACATGACGATGTGAACTATGGGTGTTAATCACATAGAGATGTGAACTAGATTACTGACTCTAGTAAACCCTTTGAGTGTTGGTCACATGACGATGTGAACTATGGGTGTTAATCACATGGTGATGTGAACTATTGCTACTAAATCACATGGCGATGTGAACTAGATTATAGACTCTAGTGCAAGTGGGAGACTGAAGGAAATATGCCCTAGAGGCAATAATAAAGTTATTATTTATTTCCTTATATCATGATAAATGTTTATTATTCATGCTAGAATTGTATTAACCGGAAACATAATACATGTGTGAATACATAGACAAACAGAGTGTCACTAGTATGCCTCTACTTGACTAGCTCGTTAATCAAAGATGGTTATGTTTCCTAACCATGGACAAAAGAGTTGTTATTTGATTAACGAGGTCACATCATTAGTTGAATGATCTGATTGACATGACCCATTTCATTAGCTTAGCACCCGATCGTTTAGTATGTTGCTATTGCTTTCTTCATGACTTATACATGTTCCTATGACTATGAGATTATGCAACTCCCGTTTGCCGGAGGAACACTTTGGGTACTACCAAACGTCACAACGTAACTGGGTGATTATAAAGGAGTACTACAGGTGTCTCCAAAGGTAGATGTTGGGTTGGCGTATTTCGAGATTAGGATTTGTCACTCCGAATGTCGGAGAGGTATCTCTGGGCCCTCTCGGTAATGCACATCACATAAGCCTTGCAAGCACTGCAACTAATATGTTAGTTGTGAGATGATGTATTACGGAACGAGTAAAGAGACTTGCCGGTAACGAGATTGAACTAGGTATTGGATACCGATGATCGAATCTCGGGCAAGTAACATACCGATGACAAAGGGAACAACGTATGTTGTTATGCGGTCTGACCGATAAAGATCTTCGTAGAATATGTAGGAGCCAATATGGGCATCCAGGTCCCGCTATTGGTTATTGACCGGAGACGTGTCTCGGTCATGTCTACATTGTTCTCGAACCGTAGGGTCCGCACGCTTAAGGTTTCGATGACAGTTATATTATGAGTTTATGAGTATTGATGTACCTAAGGAGTTCGGAGTCCCGGATGAGATCGGGGACATGACGAGGAGTCTCGAAATGGTCGAGACGTAAAGATCGATATATTGGACGACTATATTCGGACATCGGAAAGGTTCCGAGTGATTCGGGTATTTTTCGGAGTACCGGGTAGTTACGGGAGAAGTAATGGGCCTTGATGGGCTTTAGTGGGAAGAGGAAAAGGCTGCTGCGCCCCCCTCCCCTTTGGTCCGAATTGGACTAGGGAAGAGGGGGCCGGCCACCTCTCCTTCTCCTCCTATTCCTTCTCCCTTCCTCCCCTTTTGGTGGACTCCTACTAGGACTTGGAGTCCTAGTAGGACTCCCTATCCTGGCCACACCTTTGCCTTGGCCGGCCTCCTCCTCCTCCATCCTTTATATACAGGGGTAGGGGGCACCCAATAGACACACAAGTTGATCCTTGAGATCGTTCCTTAGCCGTGTGCGGTGCCCCCTGCCACCAAATTCCACCTCGATCATACTGTTGTAGAGCTTAGGCGAAGCCCTGCGTCGGTAGTACATCAAGATCGTCACCACGCCGTCGTGCTGACGGAACTCCTCCCCGAAGCTTTGCTGGATCGGAGCCCGGGGATCGTCATCGAGCTGTACGTGTGCTAAGAACTCGGAGGTGCCGGAGTAACGGTGCTTGGATCGGTCGGATCGGGAAGAAGACGTACGACTACTTCCTCTACGTTGTGTGATCGCTTCCGCAGTCGGTCTGCGTTGGTACGTAGACAACACTCTCCCCCTCGTTGCTATGCATCACCATGATCTTGCGTGTGCGTAGGAAAATTTTCGAAATTACTACGTTCCCCAACAGTGGTATCCGAGCCTAGGTTTTATGGTTTGATGTTATTTGCATGAGTAGAACACAAGTGAGTTGTGGGCGATACAAGTCATACTGCCTACCAGCATGTCATACTTTGATTCGGCGGTATTGTTGGACGAGGCGATCCGGACCAACCTTACGCGTACTCTTACGCGAGACCGGTTCCCTCGACGTGCTTTGCACATAGATGGCTTGCGGAAGACTGTCTCTCCAACTTTAGTTGAACCAAGTGTGGCTACGCCTGGTCCTTGAGAAGGTTAAAACGGAGTCTATTTGACAAACTATCGTTGTGGTTTTGATGCGTAGGTAAGATGAATTCTTGCTTAAGCCCATAGCAGCCACGTAAAACTTGCAACAACAAAGTAGAGGACGTCTAACTTGTTTTTGCAGGGCATGTTGTGATGTGATATGGTCAAGGCATGATGCTGATTTTATTGTATGAGATGATCATGTTTTGTAACCGAGTTATCGGCAACTGGCAGGAGCCATATGGTTGTCGCTTTATTGTATGCAATGCAATCGCGATGTAATGCTTTACTTTATGACTAAGCGGTAGTGATAGTCGTGGAAGCATAAGATTGGCGAGACGACAACGATGCTACGATGGAGATCAAGGTGTCGAGCCGGTGACGATGGTGATCATGATGGTGCTTCGGAGATGGAGATCACAAGCACAAGATGATGATGGCCATATCATATCACTTATATTGATTGCATGTGATGTTTATCTTTTATGCATCTTATCTTTCTTTGATTGACGGTAGCATTATAAGATGATCTCTCACTAAATTATCAAGAAGTGTTCTCCCTGAGTATGCACCGTTGCGAAAGTTCTTCGTGCTGAGACACCACGTGATGATCGGGTGTGATAGGTTCTACGTTCAAATACAACGAGTGCAAATCAGTTGCACACGCGGAATACTCAGGTTATACTTGACGAGCCAAGCATATACAGATATGGCCTCGGAACACGGAGACCGAAAGGTCGAGCGTGAATCATATAGTAGATATGATCAACATAACGATGTTCACCATTGAAAACTACTCCATCTCACGTGATGATCGGTTATGGTTTAGTTGATTTGGATCACGTGATCACTTAGAGGATTAGAGGGATATCTATCTAAGTGGGAGTTCTTAAGTAATATGATTAATTGAACTTAAATTTATCATGAACTTAGTCCTGGTAGTATTTTGCAAATTATGTTATAGATCAATAGCTCGCGTTGTTGCTTCCATGTGTTTATTTTGATATGTTCCTAGAGAAAATTGTGTTGAAAGATGTTAGTAGCAATGATGCGGATTGGATCCGTGGTCTGAGGTTTATCCTCATTGCTACACAGAAGAATTCTGTCCTTGATGCACCGCTAGGTGACAGACTTATTGCAGGAGCAGATGCAGACGTTATGAACGTTTGGCTAGCTCAATATGATGACTACTTGATAGTTTAGTGCACCATGCTTAATAGCTTAGAATCGGGACTTCAAAGACGTTTTGAACGTCATGGAAGATATGAGATGTTCCAGGAGTTGAAGTTAATATTTCAAGCAAATACCCGAGTTGAGAGATATGAAGTCTCCAACAAGTTCTATAGCTAAAAGATGGAGGAGAATCGCTCAACTAGTGAGCATGTGCCCAGATTGTCTGAGTACTACAATCGCTTGAATCAAGTGGGAGTTAATCTTCCAGATAAGATAGTGATTGACAGAATTCTCTAGTCACCATCACCAAGTTAGTAGAACTTTGTGATGAACTATAATATGCAAGGGATGACAAAAGTAATTCCTAAGCTCTTCGTGATGCTGAAATCAACGAAGGTAGAAATCAAGAAAAACATCAAGTGTTGATGGTTGACAAGACCACTAGTTTCAAGAAAAGGGCAAAGGGAAGAAGGGGAACTTCAAGAAGAACGGCAAGCAAGTTGCCGCTCAAGTGAAGAAGCCCAAGTCTGATCCTAAGCCTGAGACTAAGTGCTTATACTGCAAAGGGACTGATCACTGGAAGCAGAACTACCCCAAATGATTGGCGGATAAGAAGGATGGCAAAGTAAACATAAGTATATTTGATATACATGTTATTGATGTGTACTTTACTAGTGTTTATAGCAACCCCTTAGTATTTGATGCTAGTTCAGTTGCTAAGAGTAGTAACTCGAAACGGGAGTTGCAGAATAAACAGAGACTAGTTAAGGGTGAAGTGACGATGTGTGTTGGAAGTAGTTCCAAGATTGATATGATGATCATCGCACACTCCCCTATACTTTCGGGATTAGTGTTGAACCTAAATAAGTGTTATTTGGTGTTTGTGTTGAGCATGAATATGATTTGATCATGTTTATTATAATACGGTTATTCATTTAAGTAAAAGAATAAATTGTTGTTCTGTTTACATGAATAAAACCTTATATGGTTACACACCCAATGAAAATAGTTCATTGGATCTCGATCTTAATAATACACATATTCATAATATTGAAACCAAAAGATGCAAAGTTAATAATGATAGTGCAACTTATTTGTGGCACTGCTGTTTAGGTCATATTGGTATAAAGCGCATGAAGAAACTCCATGCTGATGGGCTTTCGGAATCACTTGATTATGAATCACTTGATGCTTGTGAACCATACCTTTTGGGCAAGATGACTAAAACGCCGTTCTCCGGAACAATGGAGCGAGAAAAGATTTGTTGGAAATCATACATACTGATGTATGTGGTCCAATGAATATTGAGGCTCGCGACAGGTATCATTATTTTCTGATCTTCACAAATGATTTGAGCAGATATGAGTATATCTACTTGATGAAACATAAGTCTGAAACATTTGAAAAGTTCAAAGAATTTCAGAGTGAAGTGAAAAACATCGTGACAAGAAAATAAAGTTTCTACGATCTGATCACGGAGACAAATATTTGAGTTACGAGTTTGGTCTTCAGTTAAAACAATGTGAAATAGTTTCACTACTCACGCCACCTGGAACACCACATCATAATGGTGTGTCCGAACGTCATAACCGTACTTTATTGGATATAGTGCAATCTATGATGTCTCTTACCGATCTACCACTATTGTTTTTGGGGTCATGCATTAGAGACAGCTGCATTCACGTTAAAAAAGGGGCACCATCTATATCCGTCGAGACGACGCCTTATGAACTATGGTTTGGCAAGAAACCAAAGTTGTCGTTTCTTAAAGTTTGGGGTTGCGATGCTTATATGAAAAAGTTTCATCCTGATAAGCTCAAAACTCAAATCGGAGAAGTGCATCTTCATAGGATATCCAAAGGAAACTATTGGATACACCTTCTATCACAGATCCGAAGGCAAGACTTTTGTTGCTAAATTCGGAAACTTTCTGGAGAAGGAGTTTCTCTCGAAAGAAGTGAGTGGGAGGAAAGTAGAACTTGACGAGGTAACTGTACCTGCTCCCTTATTGGAAAGTAGTACATCACAGAAAAATATTTCTGTGACACCTACACCAGTTAGTGAGGAAGCTAATGATGATGATCATGAAACTTCAGAACAAGACACTACCGAACCTCGTAGATCAACCAGAGTAAGATCCGCGCCAGAGTGGTACGGTAATCCTGTTCTGGAAGTCATGCTACTAGATCATGATGATCCTACGAACTATGAAGAAGCGATGGTGAGCCCAGATTCCGCAAAGTGGCTTGAAGCCATGAAATCTGAGATATGATCCATGTATGAGAACAAAGTATGGACTTTGGTTGACTTGCCCGATGATCGGCAAGCCATAGAAAAATGGATCTTCAAGAGGAAGACGGACGCTGATAGTAGTGTTACTATCTACAAAGCTAGAATTGTCGCAAAAGGTTTTCGACAAGTTCAAGGTGTTGACTACGATGAGATTTTCTCACTCGTATCTATGCTTAAGTCTGTCCGAATCATGTTAGCAATTGCCGCATTTTATGAAATCTGGCAAATGGATAAACAAAACTGCATTCCTTAATGGATTTGCTAAAGAAGAGTTGTATACGATGCAACTAGAAGGTTTTGTCGATCCTAAAGGTGTTAACTAAATATGCAAGCTCCAGCGATCTATCTGTGGACTGGTGCAAACATCTCGGAGTTGGAATATACGCTTTGATGAGTTGATCAAAGCATATAGTTTTATACAGACTTGCGGTGAAGCCTGTATTTACGGAAAAGTGAGTGGGAGCACTACAGCATTTCTGATAAGTATATGTGAATGACATATTGTTGATCGGAAATAATGTAGAATTATTCTGTAAAGCATAAAAGGAGTGTTTGAAAGGAGTTTTTCAAAGAAAGACTTCGGTAAAGCTGCTTACATATTGAGCTTCAAGATCTATAGAGATAGATCAAGACGCTTGATAAGTTTTTCAATAAGTACATACCTTGACAAGATTTTGAAGTAGTTCAAAATGGAACAGTCAAAGAAAAAGTTTCTTGCCTGTGTTACAAGGTGTGAAGTTGAGTAAAGACTCAAAGCCCGACCACGGCAGAAGATAGAAAGAGAATGAAAGTCATTCCCTATGCCTCATTCATAGGTTCTATAAAGTATGCCATGCTGTGTACCAGATCTATTGTATACCCTGCACTGATTTGGCAAGGGAGTACAATAGTGATCTAGGAGTAGATCAGTGGACAGCGGTCAGAATTATCCTTAGTGAAATAAGGATATGTTTCTCGATTGTGGATGTGACAAAAAGGTTCGTCGTAAAGGGTTACGTCGATGCAAGTTTTTGACACTGATCCAGATGAATCTAAAGTCTCAATCTGGATACATATTGAAAGTGGGAGCAATTAGCTAGAGTAGCTCCATGCAGAGCATTATAGACATAGAATTTTGCAAAATACTTACGGATCTGAATGTGACAGACCCGTTGACTAAAATTATCTCACAAGCAAAACATGATCACACCTTAGTACTCTTTGGGTGTTAATCACATAGAGATGTGAACTAGATTACTGACTCTAGTAAACCCTTTGAGTGTTGGTCACATGATGATGTGAACTATGGGTGTTAATCACATGGTGATGTGAACTATTGCTACTAAATCACATGGCGATGTGAACTAGATTATTGACTCTAGTGCAAGTGGGAGACTGAAGGAAATATGCCCTAGAGGCAATAATAAAGTTATTATTTATTTCCTTATATCATGATAAATGTTTATTATTCATGCTAGAATTGTATTAACCGGAAACATAATACATGTGTGAATACATAGACAAACAGAGTGTCACTAGTATGCCTCTACTTGACTAGCTCGTTAATCAAAGATGGTTATGTTTCCTAACCATGGACAAAAGAGTTGTTATTTGATTAACGAGGTCACATCATTAGTTGAATGATCTGATTGACATGACCCATTTCATTAGCTTAGCACCCGATCGTTTAGTATGTTGCTATTGCTTTCTTCATGACTTATACATGTTCCTATGACTATGAGATTATGCAACTCCCGTTTGCCGGAGGAACACTTTGGGTACTACCAAACGTCACAACGTAACTGGGTGATTATAAAGGAGTACTACAGGTGTCTCCAAAGGTAGATGTTGGGTTGGCGTATTTCGAGATTAGGATTTGTCACTCCGAATGTCGGAGAGGTATCTCTGGGCCCTCTCGGTAATGCACATCACATAAGCCTTGCAAGCACTGCAACTAATATGTTAGTTGTGAGATGATGTATTACGGAACGAGTAAAGAGACTTGCCGGTAACGAGATTGAACTAGGTATTGGATACCGACGATCGAATCTCGGGCAAGTAACATACCGATGACAAAGGGAACAACGTATGTTGTTATGCGGTCTGACCGATAAAGATCTTCGTAGAATATGTAGGAGCCAATATGGGCATCCAGGTCCCGCTATTGGTTATTGACCGGAGACGTGTCTCGGTCATGTCTACATTGTTCTCGAACCGTAGGGTCCGCACGCTTAAGGTTTCGATGACAGTTATATTATGAGTTTATGAGTATTGATGTACCGAAGGAGTTCGGAGTCCCGGATGAGATCGGGGACATGACGAGGAGTCTCGAAATGGTCGAGATGTAAAGATCGATATATTGGACGACTATATTCGGACATCGGAAAGGTTCCGAGTGATTCGGGTATTTTTCGGAGTACCGGGTAGTTACGGGAGAAGTAATGGGCCTTGATGGGCTTTAGTGGGAAGAGGAAAAGGCTGCTGCGCCCCCCTCCCCTTTGGTCCGAATTGGACTAGGGAAGAGGGGGCCGGCCACCTCTCCTTCTCCTCCTATTCCTTCTCCCTTCCTCCCCTTTTGGTGGACTCCTACTAGGACTTGGAGTCCTAGTAGGACTCCCTATCCTGGCCACACCTTTGCCTTGGCCGGCCTCCTCCTCCTCCATCCTTTATATACAGGGGTAGGGGGCACCCAATAGACACACAAGTTGATCCTTGAGATCGTTCCTTAGCCGTGTGCGGTGCCCCCTGCCACCAAATTCCACCTCGATCATACTGTTGTAGAGCTTAGGCGAAGCCCTGCGTCGGTAGTACATCAAGATCGTCACCACGCCGTCGTGCTGACGGAACTCCTCCCCGAAGCTTTGCTGTATCGGAGCCCGGGGATCGTCATCGAGCTGTACGTGTGCTAAGAACTCGGAGGTGCCGGAGTAACGGTGCTTGGATCGGTCGGATCGGGAAGAAGACGTACGACTACTTCCTCTACGTTGTGTGATCGCTTCCGCAGTCGGTCTGCGTTGGTACGTAGACAACACTCTCCCCCTCGTTGCTATGCATCACCATGATCTTGCGTGTGCGTAGGAAAATTTTCGAAATTACTACGTTCCCCAACAGTGGTATCCGAGCCTAGGTTTTATGGTTTGATGTTATTTGCATGAGTAGAACACAAGTGAGTTGTGGGCGATACAAGTCATACTGCCTACCAGCATGTCATACTTTGATTCGGCGGTATTGTTGGACGAGACGATCCGGACCAACCTTACGCGTACTCTTACGCGAGACCGGTTCCCTCGACGTGCTTTGCACATAGATGGCTTGCGGAAGACTGTCTCTCCAACTTTAGTTGAACCAAGTGTGGCTACGCCCGGTCCTTGAGAAGGTTAAAACGGAGTCTATTTGACAAACTATCGTTGTGGTTTTGATGCGTAGGTAAGATGAATTCTTGCTTAAGCCCGTAGCAGCCACGTAAAACTTGCAACAACAAAGTAGAGGACGTCTAACTTGTTTTTGCAGGGCATGTTGTGATGTGATATGGTCAAGGCATGATGCTGATTTTATTGTATGAGATGATCATGTTTTGTAACCGAGTTATCGGCAACTGGCAGGAGCCATATGGTTGTCGCTTTATTGTATGCAATGCAATCGCGATGTAATGCTTTACTTTATTACTAAGCGGTAGTGATAGTCGTGGAAGCATAAGATTGGCGAGACGACAACGATGCTACGATGGAGATCAAGGTGTCGAGCCGGTGACGATGGTGATCATGACGGTGCTTCGGAGATGGAGATCACAAGCACAAGATGATGATGGCCATATCATATCACTTATATTGATTGCATGTGATGTTTATCTTTTATGCATCTTATCTTGCTTTGATTGACGGTAGCATTATAAGATGATCTCTCACTAAATTATCAAGAAGTGTTCTCCCTGAGTATGCACCGTTGCGAAAGTTCTTCGTGCTGAGACACCACGTGATGATCGGGTGTGATAGGTTCTATGTTCAAATACAACGGGTGCAAATCAGTTGCACACACGGAATACTCAGGTTATACTTGACGAGCCAAGCATATACAGATATGGCCTCGGAACACGGAGACCGACAGGTCGAGCGTGAATCATATAGTAGATATGATCAACATAACGATGTTCACCATTGAAAACTACTCCATCTCACGTGATGATCGGTTATGGTTTAGTTGATTTGGATCACGTGATCACTTAGAGGATTAGAGGGATATCTATCTAAGTGGGAGTTCTTAAGTAATATGATTAATTGAACTTAAATTTATCATTAACTTAGTCCTGGTAGTATTTTGCAAATTATGTTATAGATCAATAGCTCGCGTTGTTGCTTCCATGTGTTTATTTTGATATGTTCCTAGAGAAAATTGTGTTGAAAGATGTTAGTAGCAATGATGCGGATTGGATCCGTGGTCTGAGGTTTATCCTCATTGCTGCACAGAAGAATTCTGTCCTTGATGCACCGCTAGGTGACAGACTTATTGCAGGAGCAGATGCAGACGTTATGAACGTTTGGCTAGCTCAATATGATGACTACTTGATAGTTTAGTGCACCATGCTTAATAGCTTAGAATCGGGACTTCAAAGACGTTTTGAACGTCATGGAAGATATGAGATGTTCCAGGAGTTGAAGTTAATATTTCAAGCAAATACCCGAGTTGAGAGATATGAAGTCTCCAACAAGTTCTATAGCTAAAAGATGGAGGAGAATCGCTCAACTAGTGAGCATGTGCCCAGATTGTCTGAGTACTACAATCGCTTGAATCAAGTGGGAGTTAATCTTCCAGATAAGATAGTGATTGACAGAATTCTCTAGTCACCATCACCAAGTTAGTAGAACTTTGTGATGAACTATAATATGCAAGGGATGACAAAAGTAATTCCTAAGCTCTTCGTGATGCTGAAATCAACGAAGGTAGAAATCAAGAAAAACATCAAGTGTTGATGGTTGACAAGACCACTAGTTTCAAGAAAAGGGCAAAGGGAAGAAGGGGAACTTCAAGAAGAACGGCAAGCAAGTTGCCGCTCAAGTGAAGAAGCCCAAGTCTGATCCTAAGCCTGAGACTAAGTGCTTATACTGCAAAGGGACTGATCATTGGAAGCGGAACTACCCCAAATGATTGGCGGATAAGAAGGATGGCAAAGTAAACATAAGTATATTTGATATACATGTTATTGATGTGTACTTTACTAGTGTTTATAGCAACCCCTTAGTATTTGATGCTAGTTCAGTTGCTAAGAGTAGTAACTCGAAACGGGAGTTGCAGAATAAACAGAGACTAGTTAAGGGTGAAGTGACGATGTGTGTTGGAAGTAGTTCCAAGATTGATATGATGATCATCGCACACTCCCCTATACTTTCGGGATTAGTGTTGAACCTAAATAAGTGTTATTTGGTGTTTGTGTTGAGCATGAATATGATTTGATCATGTTTATTATAATACGGTTATTCATTTAAGTAAAAGAATAAATTGTTGTTCTGTTTACATGAATAAAACCTTATATGGTTACACACCCAATGAAAATAGTTCATTGGATCTCGATCTTAATAATACACATATTCATAATATTGAAACCAAAAGATGCAAAGTTAATAATGATAGTGCAACTTATTTGTGGCACTGCTGTTTAGGTCATATTGGTATAAAGCGCATGAAGAAACTCCATGCTGATGGGCTTTCGGAATCACTTGATTATGAATCACTTGATGCTTGCGAACCATACCTTTTGGGCAAGATGACTAAAACGCCGTTCTCCGGAACAATGGAGCGAGAAAAGATTTGTTGGAAATCATACATACTGATGTATGTGGTCCAATGAATATTGAGGCTCGCGACAGGTATCATTATTTTCTGATCTTCACAAATGATTTGATCAGATATGAGTATATCTACTTGATGAAACATAAGTCTGAAACATTTGAAAAGTTCAAAGAATTTCAGAGTGAAGTGAAAAACATCGTGACAAGAAAATAAAGTTTCTACGATCTGATCACGGAGACAAATATTTGAGTTACGAGTTTGGTCTTCAGTTAAAACAATGTGAAATAGTTTCACTACTCACGCCACCTGGAACACCACATCATAATGGTGTGTCCGAACGTCATAACCGTACTTTATTGGATATAGTGCAATCTATGATGTCTCTTACCGATTTACCACTATTGTTTTTGGGGTCATGCATTAGAGACAGCTGCATTCACGTTAAAAAAGGGGCACCATCTATATCCGTCGAGACGACGCCTTATGAACTATGGTTTGGCAAGAAACCAAAGTTGTCGTTTCTTAAAGTTTGTGGTTGCGATGCTTATATGAAAAAGTTTCATCCTAATAAGCTCAAAACTCAAATCGGAGAAGTGCATCTTCATAGGATATCCAAAGGAAACTATTGGATACACCTTCTATCACAGATCCGAAGGCAAGACTTTTGTTGCTAAATTCAGAAACTTTCTGGAGAAGGAGTTTCTCTCGAAAGAAGTGAGTGGGAGGAAAGTAGAACTTGACGAGGTAACTGTACCTGCTCCCTTATTGGAAAGTAGTACATCACAGAAAAATATTTCTGTGACACCTACACCAGTTAGTGAGGAAGCTAATGATGATGATCATGAAACTTCAGAACAAGACACTACCGAACCTCGTAGATCAACCAGAGTAAGATCCGCGCCAGAGTGGTACGGTAATCCTGTTCTGGAAGTCATGCTACTAGATCATGATGATCCTACGAACTATGAAGAAGCGATGGTGAGCCCAGATTCCGCAAAGTGGCTTGAAGCCATGAAATCTGAGATATGATCCATGTATGAGAACAAAGTATGGACTTTGGTTGACTTGCCCGATGATCGGCAAGCCATAGAAAAATGGATCTTCAAGAGGAAGACGGACGCTGATAGTAGTGTTACTATCTACAAAGCTAGAATTGTCGCAAAAGGTTTTCGACAAGTTCAAGGTGTTGACTACGATGAGATTTTCTCACTCGTATCTATGCTTAAGTCTGTCCGAATCATGTTAGCAATTGCCGCGTTTTATGAAATCTGGCAAATGGATAAACAAAACTGCATTCCTTAATGGATTTGCTAAAGAAGAGTTGTATACGATGCAACTAGAAGGTTTTGTCGATCCTAAAGGTGTTAACTAAATATGCAAGCTCCAGCGATCTATCTGTGGACTGGTGCAAACATCTCGGAGTTGGAATATACGCTTTGATGAGTTGATCAAAGCATATAGTTTTATACAGACTTGCGGTGAAGCTTGTATTTACAGAAAAGTGAGTGGGAGCACTACAGCATTTCTGATAAGTATATGTGAATGACATATTGTTGATCGGAAATAATGTAGAATTATTCTGTAAAGCATAAAAGGAGTGTTTGAAAGGAGTTTTTCAAAGAAAGACTTCGGTAAAGCTGCTTACATATTGAGCTTCAAGATCTATAGAGATAGATCAAGACGCTTGATAAGTTTTTCAATAAGTACATACCTTGACAAGATTTTGAAGTAGTTCAAAATGGAACAGTCAAAGAAAAAGTTTCTTGCCTGTGTTACAAGGTGTGAAGTTGAGTAAAGACTCAAAGCCCGACCACGGCAGAAGATAGAAAGAGAATGAAAGTCATTCCCTATGCCTCATTCATAGGTTCTATAAAGTATGCCATGCTGTGTACCAGATCTATTGTATACCCTGCACTGATTTGGCAAGGGAGTACAATAGTGATCTAGGAGTAGATCAGTGGACAGCGGTCAGAATTATCCTTAGTGAAATAAGGATATGTTTCTCGATTGTGGACGTGACAAAAAGGTTCGTCGTAAAGGGTTACGTCGATGCAAGTTTTTGACACTGATCCAGATGACTCTAAAGTCTCAATCTGGATACATATTGAAAGTGGGAGCAATTAGCTAGAGTAGCTCCATGCAGAGCATTATAGACATAGAATTTTGCAAAATACTTACGGATCTGAATGTGACAGACCCGTTGACTAAAATTATCTCACAAGCAAAACATGATCACACCTTAGTACTTTTTGGGTGTTAATCACATAGAGATGTGAACTAGATTACTGACTCTAGTAACCCTTTGAGTGTTGGTCACATGACGATGTGAACTATGGGTGTTAATCACATGGTGATGTGAACTATTGCTACTAAATCACATGGCGATGTGAACTAGATTATTGACTCTAGTGCAAGTGGGAGACTGAAGGAAATATGCCCTAGAGGCAATAATAAAGTTATTATTTATTTCCTTATATCATGATAAATGTTTATTATTCATGCTAGAATTGTATTAACCGGAAACATAATACATGTGTGAATACATAGACAAACAGAGTGTCACTAGTATGCCTCTACTTGACTAGCTCGTTAATCAAAGATGGTTATGTTTCCTAACCATGGACAAAAGAGTTGTTATTTGATTAATGAGGTCACATCATTAGTTGAATGATCTGATTGACATGACCCATTTCATTAGCTTAGCACCCGATCGTTTAGTATGTTGCTATTGCTTTCTTCATGACTTATACATGTTCCTATGACTATGAGATTATGCAACTCCCGTTTGCCGGAGGAACACTTTGGGTACTACCAAACGTCACAACGTAACTGGGTGATTATAAAGGAGTACTACAGGTGTCTGCAAAGGTAGATGTTGGGTTGGCGTATTTCGAGATTAGGATTTGTCACTCCGAATGTCGGAGAGGTATCTCTGGGCCCTCTCGGTAATGCACATCACATAAGCCTTGCAAGCACTGCAACTAATATGTTAGTTGTGAGATGATGTATTACGGAACGAGTAAAGAGACTTGCCGGTAACGAGATTGAACTAGGTATTGGATACCGACGATCGAATCTCGGGCAAGTAACATACCGATGACAAAGGGAACAACGTATGTTGTTATGCGGTCTGACCGATAAAGATCTTCGTAGAATATGTAGGAGCCAATATGGGCATCCAGGTCCCGCTATTGGTTATTGACTGGAGACGTGTCTCGGTCATGTCTACATTGTTCTCGAACCGTAGGGTCTGCACGCTTAAGGTTTCGATGACAGTTATATTATGAGTTTATGAGTATTGATGTACCGAAGGAGTTCGGAGTCCCGGATGAGATCGGGGACATGACGAGGAGTCTCGAAATGGTCGAGACGTAAAGATCGATATATTGGACGACTATATTCGGACATCGGAAAGGTTCCGAGTGATTCGGGTATTTTTCGGAGTACCGGGTAGTTACGGGAGAAGTAATGGGCCTTGATGGGCTTTAGTGGGAAGAGGAAAAGGCTGCTGCGCCCCCTCCCCTTTGGTCCGAATTGGACTAGGGAAGAGGGGCCGGCCACCTCTCCTTCTCCTCCTATTCCTTCTCCCTTCCTCCCCTTTTGGTGGACTCCTACTAGGACTTGGAGTCCTAGTAGGACTCCCTATCCTGGCCACACCTTTGCCTTGGCCGGCCTCCTCCTCCTCCATCCTTTATATACAGGGGTAGGGGGCACCCCATAGACACACAAGTTGATCCTTGAGATCGTTCCTTAGCCGTGTGCGGTGCCCCCTGCCACCAAATTCCACCTCGATCATACTGTTGTAGAGCTTAGGCGAAGCCCTGCGTCGGTAGTACATCAAGATCGTCACCACGCCGTCGTGCTGACGGAATTCCTCCCCGAAGCTTTGCTGGATCGGAGCCCGGGGATCGTCATCGAGCTGTACGTGCGCTAAGAACTCGGAGGTGCCGGAGTAACGGTGCTTGGATCGGTCGGATCGGGAAGAAGACGTACGACTACTTCCTCTACGTTGTGTGATCGCTTCCGCAGTCGGTCTGCGTTGGTACGTAGACAACACTCTCCCCCTCGTTGCTATGCATCACCATGATCTTGCGTGTGCGTAGGAAAATTTTTGAAATTACTACGTTCCCCAACAGAAGGAATATCCTTCGTTGACCGTGAGAGCTTGTGATGGGCTAAGTTGGGACTCCCCTATAGGGATTTGAACTTTTGAAAGCCGTGCCCACGGTTATGGGCAGATGGGAATTTGTTAATATCTGGTTGTAGAAGACCTTAAACTTAAGCTTAATTAAAATGAATCAATAGAGTGTGTGGCCGTGATGGTCTCTTTTCGGCAGAGTCCGGGAAGAGAACACGGTCTCGGGTTATGCTTGATCGTAGGTTGTTCTAGGATCACTTCTTGATCATAGTTCATCGACCGCGCCTTTGCCTTCTCTTCTCGCTCTCATTTGCGTATGTTAGCCACCATATATGCTAGTCGCTTGCTGCAGCTCCACATCATACCTTTACCCTTCCTATAAACTTAAATAGTCTTGATCGCGAGGGTGTGAGATTGCTGAGTCCCCGTGGCTCACAGATTACTTCAAAACCAGATGCAGGGACCGATGATACCGCTCCAGGTGATTGGACTGAGCTCAAGTGGGAGTTCGATGAGGACTCAGGACGATACTACGTTTCCTTTCCAGACGATCGGTAGTGGTGCCCAGTTGGGGCGATCGGGGGCATTGTTGCATTTGGGGTTTATCTTCATTTTAGTTCCGTAGTCAGACCTTGAGTGTAAGTGGATGAATGTAATGATATTTATGCATTGTGTGACGTGGCGAGTGTAAGCCAACTATGTTATCTCTTTCCCTTATGTATTACATGGGTTGTTGTGAAGATTACCTCACTTGCGACATTGCTTTCAATGCGGCTATGCCTTTAAGTCGTGCTTCGACACGTGGGAGATATAGCCGCATCGAGGGCGTTACAGTGGGTTGCCGACCGTTGTCGGAGAAGCTTTGTTTGATTTGTGCAGTGACCGCCATGAGTTGGGTGTGGGCGGCCTCGACATGGTCGTGGGTGGCCTAAATCAGAGCTAAGGCCGCCGCTGCGGAATGGATAACTGCTATGCCGCTCTCGCCAGTTGCTATCCCCGAGGCAGATGTTGCTACCGCCACCTGATAAGCAACAACGGCCGTTTGGGCTGCCTTGGCCGCCTGGAGGCAGATTGCGGTCGCCCTCACGAAGCTTGTTAGCACGCGCCTGGAGGCTGCGGCCGCGCTCTTGCTGGAGTGGGCCACCAAAGTTTCCCTCACGACGCGGGTCCACGTCCCCATATTTCACCGGCGACGATTGAACAGTGAAATGATATCTGGAGAGCGAGCTAGTGTGCTTGACACGCCGTCTGTGGACTATAGCAGTCGCACCTTCTCGCGTAAGCCGTATGCGTACTATACTTCGACGGTGCTCCAAGATATTTTATGATGCATGTCACACGGTTGGTGATAATAAACTATGTGCAGTCTACTTGATTTTTCGTCTTGATTTGAATTACATAATGGGGTCACAGCTTCAAAGGATGGTGTTTGAATTGCTAGAACTTTTAACTGTAGTGAACATGCAACTATAGGTGTGTCGTCAAAAAACTTGGAATTATTTAGGGTTCGTTTGGACGTTTTTATACATTAACTCGGTTTTGTTGGTATTTCACATGCATAATTCAAATTAGAACTACATGCACATGCTCGAGTGCATATAAACGGGTTGAAAAATCAAATATGTGTCCTTGGTTGCATGCTTAGGTCCCATGCAAAAAATGGGATTGAAGGTCAAACACCCTGCCACCGTCACTCGGCCCCAAACATTGAGATACCTGGTTTGGGTATAAGCTTTTCACAACAAGCATGATGGTTTCGGTAGGGAACGTGCCACCTTTGGGGACGAAACGATATCCATTGCCTCTTATTGCTTTCAAAAATTTTCTAGTGTCAACATAGAACAACAGAAGTGTTGTGTTAAATTTTGGAATTTGTCGGGGTTCGTTTGGACATTTTTATACATTAACTGGGTTTTCTAGGCATTTTATGTGCATAATTCAAATTTGAACTACATGCACATGCTCCATTGCATATAAATTGGTTGAAAAATCAAATATGTGTCCTTGGTTGTATGCTTAGGTCTCATGCAAGAAATGGGAATGAATGTCAAACACCCTGCCATCGTCACTCGGCCGCAAACATTGAGATACCTGGTTTTTAAATTCTAGTAAATCCAAAACTCGTCTGAAATTCATGAAACTTGGCATGCTATCATGGAGCGGCATCAACATGTTGTGGAAAAAAATTTGTCCCATTTGAGGCAGGTTTTGGTATAAGCTTCTCACAACATGCGTGATGGTTTCAGTAGGGAACATGCCACCTTTGGGGATGAAACGATATCCGTTGCCTATTATTGCTTTCAAAAAATTTCTAGTGTTAACAGAGAACAACAGGTGTGTTGTGTTAAATTTTAGAATTTTGGGGGGTTCGTTTGGACATTTTTATACAATAACTGGGTTTTCTAGGCATTTTAAGTGCATAATTTAAATTTGAACTACATGCACATGCTCAGTGCATATAAATTGGTTGAAAAATCAAATATGTGTCCTCGGGTGCATGCTTAGGTCCCATGCAAGAAATGGGAATGAATTTCAAACACCAGGGCACTGTTGATTGCCTGCAAAACATTGAGATACTTTGTTTTAAATTCTAGAGTCCAAAACTCATCTGAAATTCATGAAACTTGGCATGCTATCATGGAATGGCACCCGACATATTGTGGTATTTTTCATGTCCATTTTGAGAGAAGGCGCACTTGAATAACAGCCAACAAAGGCTTTTTGAAACAAATAGTTGCCACTGTAACATCTCAAACGTTTTATATAATTTAAATTGTGTGCGTTCTGTTAACCATTCACGTGACGCCATGCCTCACTCTTTTAATGGCTTGGAGGTGTCGTGCGGAAAGGTGCTTGAGTGCTTGACTAAACGGGAGGCGTGCGAGCTGTACTCCAATGCAGAGGCTCACTGGGAAGCGCGCGAGCTGTACGCCATGCAGGCTCACCGGGAAGCGAGCCCTTTAACTTCCATGGCCGCCCGCCTTGCTCGCATTTTGAGTATGACTTGACTAGATCTCTTTTACCATGAATTACAATGTCTAGTCAGTCCTTGATCTTTAAACGTGCTCTGCATTTATGTTTTGCGGTCTCAGAAAGGGCTAGCGAGATACCATCTTGTTATATCATATTATGATTGTTTTGAGAAAGTGTTGTCATCCGAGATTTATTATTATTGCTCGCTAGTTGATTATGCCATTGATATGAGTAAACATGAGACTCAACAGTTATTGTGAATATGGTTAGTTTATAATCTTTGCTGAAAACTTGAATGCTAGCTTTACATATTTACAACAACAAGAGCAAACAGAGTTTGTAAAAGTTTTTCTTTATCACTTTCAGTTTATCAACTAAATTGCTTGAGGACAAGCAAATGTTTAAGCTTGGGGGAGTTGATACGTCTCCGTCGTATCTACTTTTCCAAACACTTGTGCCCTTGTTTTGGACTCTAACTTGCATGATTTGAATGGAACTAACCCGGACTGACGCTGTTTTCTGCAGAATTGCCATGGTGTTATTTATGTGCAGAAACAAAAGTTCTCAGAATGACCTGAAAATCAATGGAGATTATTTTTGAAAATAATAAAAAAATACTGGCAAAAGATCAAGAACAGGGGGCTCACACCCTAGCCACGAGGGTGGGGGCGCACCTGCCCCCCTGGGCGCGGCCCCCTACCTCGTGGGCCTCCTGGAGCTCCTCCGACCTCAACTCCAACTCTATATATTCGTGTTCGGAGAGAAAAAATCATGGAGAAAGATTCATCGCGTTTTACGATACGGAGCCGCCGCCAAGCCCTAAACTCTCTCGGGAGGGCTGATCTAGAGTCCGTTCGGGGCTCCGGAGAGGGGAATCCGTCGCCATCGTCATCATCAACCATCCTCCATCACCAATTTCATGATGCTCACCGCCGTGCATGAGTAATTCCATCGTAGGCTTGCTGGACGCTGATGGGTTGGATGAGATTTATCATGTAATCGAGTTAGTTTTGTTAGGGTTTGATCCCTAGTATCCACTATGTTCTGAGATTGATGTTGCTATGACTTTGCTATGCTTAATGCTTGCCACTAGGGCCCGAGTGCCATGATTTCAGATCTGAACCTATCATGTTTTCACCAATATATGAGAGTTCTTGATCCTATCTTGCAAGTCTAAAGTCACCTACTATGTGTTATGATCCGGCAACCCCGAAGTGACAATAATCGGGACCACTTCCGGTGATGACCGTAGTTTGAGGAGTTCATGTATTCACTATGTGTTAATGCTTTGGTCCGGTACTCTATTAAAAGGAGGCCTTAATATCCCTTAGTTTCTGTTAGGACCCCGCTGCCATGGGAGGGTAGGACAAAAGATGTCATGCAAGTTCTTTTCCATAAGCACGTATGACTATATTCGGAATACATGCCTACATTACATTGATGAGTAGGATCTAGTTCTGTGTCACCCTAGGTTATGACTGTTACATGATGAACGACATCAGGCATAATTCTCTATCATCGGTCCATTGCCTACGAGCTTTTCATATATTGTTCTTCGCTTATTTACTTTTGTGTTGCTATTGTTATAATCACTACAAAATACCAAAAACATTACTTTTGCTATCGTTACCTTTTGCTACCATTACCACTACTATCATATTACTTTGCTACTAAATACCTTGCTGCAGATACTAAGTTTCCAGGTGTGGTTGAATTGACAACTCAGCTACTAATACTTGAGAATATTCTTTGGCTCCCCTTATGTCGAATCAATAAATTTGGGTTGAAAACTCTACCCTCGAAAACTATTGTGATCCCCTATACTTGTGGGTTATCAAGACTATTTTCTGGCGCCGTTGCCGGGGAGCGTAGATCTATTCTTTGAGTCACTTGGGATTTATACCTGCTTATCATTATGAAGAACTTGAAAGACATGAAAACAAAAATTTATCCCTCAACTATGAGGGGAGGTAAGGAATTGCCATCTAGCTCTGCACTTGATTCACCTTCTGTTTTGAGTAAGCTTGCGACACCTAAACTTGCTTCTGCTATTGATTCTGATATGTCACATATTATTGATGATGCCACTTCTGCTATGCACGATACTTATGATGAAACTACTTCTACGCTTGATACAGCTGTGCCACTTGGTGAATTTCTTGATGAACAACTTGCTAGGGCTAGAGAGAATGAAATTATTGAAACTGATAATACTGATGAAAGTGATTATGAAGGCGCTCCTAATAAATATGAATTACCTATTGTGCCTGAGGGCTATGTTATGGATGAAGAAACTAAAAGAGACTTTCTTGCTTGCAATGATAGAAGTGATCTTAAGAAATTATTAGCTACGCTTAAACAAAAAACTCTGAATGCTAGAATGAAATATGATCCTGCTTATGCTACTTCACCTATCTTTGTTACTGATAAGGATTATGAATTCTCTATTGATCCTGATATAATTACTTTGGTTGAATCTGATCCTTTTTATGGCTATGAATCTGAAACTGTTGTGGCACATCTTACTAAATTAAATGATATAGCTACCCTGTTCACTAATGTTGAGAGAACTCGCTACTTTTATATCCTTAAAATATTTCCGTTCTCATTAAAGGGTGATGCTAAGATATGGTTTAATTCTCTTGATCCTGGTTGTGTGCGTAGTCCCCAGGATATGATTTATTACTTCTTTGCTAAATATTTCCCTGCTCATAAGAAACAAGCTGCCTTAAGGGATATATATAATTTTGTGCAAATTGAAGAAGAGATTCTCCCACAAGCTTGGGGGAGGCTTCTCCAATTACTTAATCCTTTGCCTAATCATCCTCTTAAGAAAAATGAAATACTTGATATCTTTTATAATGGATAAACTGATGCTTCCTGAGATTACCTGGATAGTTGTGCTGGTTCTCTTTTCAGGGAAAGAACACCAGATGAAGCTGAAATTTTATTGAATAATATGTTGACAAATGAAAATAATTGGACACTTCCTGAGTCAGCCCCTGAGCCTATTCCTAAACCAACTCCGAAGAAAAGGGGTGTTCTATTTCTCAGCCCCTGAGCCTATTCCAAACGTTACTATTTTAACGGACTTTGTTATTCTTGATATTCCCGAGGACGATAGTATGTCTATTATTCTTGGAAGACCCTTTTTGAATACTGCAGGGGCTGTTATTGATTGCACCAAAGGCAATGTCACTTTTCATGTTAATGGTAATGAGCATACGGTACACTTTCCGAGGAAACAACCTCAAGTCCACAGTATCAATTCTATTGGGAAAATTCCATCGATTATTTTTGGAGGTTTTGAATTTCCTCTTCCTACTGTCAAGAAGAAATATGATATTCTTATTGTTGGGGGTGTGCATATCCCCGTTGAGGTAACCTAGTGTTATTCGAAAATTCTCCGGTTCCATGTTATTCGGAATGAGTTTGTTAACAAGACTTGATCAACCTTGTTAATGGATTCCTTTTGATGATCATGAGATGGATGAATTTAGAGAACACAACTCTCTGTACCCTCTTTTTACTTTCTGATATTTATATTAAAAAGCAAAAATAGTAATTTCTATCTGTTTTCTGATTATCCGTGCAATAAAAAAATACCCTAAAAATAAAAGTTCTCCAAATGCCCTGAAATTTAAATATGATTTTTTCTGGAATATTTGAGAATATTTGGCACTGAGAACACAGCAGGGGGGCATGCACCTGGCCATGAGGGTGGAGGGCGCCCCCTACTCCCCAGGGCGCGCCCCCTGCCTCGTGGGCCCATGGTGGCCCTCCTCCACTTATTCCTGCACTCATACACTCCTTCCTCCTCCCACAAACACCATTATCCAGCTCAAGCACAAGTTCTAGCTCATTTTGCTGTGATTTTCGATCTCCTTGCTCAAAGCACCTCTCACAAAACTGCTTTGGGGGATTGTTCCTTGGTATGTGGCTCCTCCATTGGTCCAATTAGTTTTTGTTCTAGTGCTTTATTCATTGCAAATTTGTGCTGCCTAGGTGGCCCTGTTCTTGAGCTTGCATGTCAAATTTATATGGTTCCAAGTAGTTCTAATGCATGATATAGGCTCTAGGCACTTGTAGGAGTAGTTGCTATCAATTTTGTTGAGTTTGGTTCACTTTTATTTTGAAAGTTACTAAAAAATTTAGAAATTTTTCAGAGGAAGAAATATGTTTAGGAAAATGTACCAAGGTGGTTCTTCAAGGAAACAAGGACCCATGCTTGCAATGCGTGATGCTGATGATGAGCCACCAAGGGACGCTCCAGTGCGGTCTTGTGAATGTCCTTCAGAGGACTTCATGGATGGAGCAGGAATTAAGGAAGAATTTAATGCATATTTGTGTAATGATGATCTTGTGAGCTTCGAGGTAGAAAAATGCCGTCAGTACCACTATCTCACTAGTTCCTTTGTGAGGAGGTTTGAATTTTCATCTTCACGTAATTCTCAAACTGTCATGTTTGATCTTTATGAAAATTCTTATACTACGGACTTAGAGGACTTTACCACTGCTTGCAAACTTCCACAATGGGGTAGTGCTAGTCAACCTCGCAAATCTGAATTTAGAGATTTTTCTTGCTAGTATAACTGTGGAGGAATCTAGAGATATACCACAAGCTACCATAGGGAGCATTCATTTTCCTGCTACACATTATTTTGCTCTCTTCATAGGTAGATGCATTAATGGTAAAGATGAAGCATGTCACATGTGTGTCCTTGACCTCAGTATTGTTAGGAGTGCCGTGTTAGGAGATAAATCTTATAATTTGGGAGCCATTGTTGCACGTAGGTTGCATCTTAATAGATTTAATGGAGATTTCTTTGGTGGAATTTATGCAACCCGCATAGCTTATTTTCTTGGTATAACCATACATGAGGATGATATTGAGTTGCCTCCTGCTTATTTGGATGATGAGGCTATGGTTGGTCATCCGTTTGTTGAGAGGAACGATCAGTTCCTCCAATACCGACTAATCTTTGACAGACGGCGCACCTATCATGTCGCTCTCCCTGCTTCTACTTTCTTTGATTTTCAGGCAAAGGGGAGATATTTTATAACCAGAGAGGAGGCGGAAGAGTATAAGAGGAGGGCTGAGATAGCTCGCCTCCAAGCTGCAGCCCATGTTGCAATGACTGCTGCATCTCAGTACGACCCCAACTACAACTTTGGATATACGTCAGGCCATCCGTAGCATTAGACCAACTTAGGCCAAAAGCCTTAGCTTGGGGGAGTATGTATTTCCCACCGACATTACACTCATGTTCACACACTCATTGCTAGTTGTCGGTGCTCATACTTTTTCATTGTATCATCCATGCTAGTTTATTTCCTTTTTATGCTTTCTTCTTGTGTGTTTAATAAATCTTGAGAAAACCCAAAAAAATTAGTTTTAGATTTTAGCTAGTTTTAGTTTCCATGCCTATAGTAGTAATTAAAAAGAAAAACCAAAAAGATTTCATGTTCTTCTTTTTGCTTGTTGGGAGCTTTCCCGTGTAAATAGTTTTATTCCTTTTCTTTTCTTCGGGGGACGATAGGAGAAGACCATGATTAAATTGTTAAAGTGGCTCTTATATGCATTATTGTTGATCTGACAAAAGATCCCATATTGCCTTGTCTTCTCCTGTTTATTGAATGCTCGTAGATTCCAGGTTAGTCCAATACACGTGCACACATCATTCGGTCGTGCAAGTGAAAGGCAATTATGACGATACATGATGAACTTATTGAGATGAGAAAAGCTGGTATGAACTCGACCTCTCTTGTAATTGTAAATATGATTAGTTCATCGTTCCTGATTCAGCCTATTATGAATAAACATGTTTGCAATGACAATTAGAGATTATAGTTTCTTATGCCATGCTTAATTAGCTAGGAGCTTATAATGGTTTACCTTGCATGCCAACATGCTATTAAAATGGTTGTGATGTGGTATGATAGGGTGGTATCCTCTTTTGAATGATTTAAGTGACTTGACTTGGCACATGTTCACGCATGTAGTTGAAACAAAATCAACATAGCCTTCACGATATTTATGTTCATGGTGGATTATATCCTACTCATGCTTGCACTCAATGTTCATTAACTTTAATGCATGTTCATGACTGTTGTCACTCTCTAGTTGGTCGCTTCCCAGTCTTTTGCTAGCCTTCACTTGTACTAAGCGGGAATGCTACTTGTGCATCCAATTCCATAAACCCCAAAGTTATGCCATATGAGTCCACTATACCTTCCTATATGCGGTACCTACCTGCCATTCCAAGTAAATTTGTATGTGCCAAACTCTAAACCTTCAAATAAACATTCTGTTTTTTATGCTAAATAGCTCATGTATCAACTAGGGTTGTCCGTATCTTCCATGTTAGGCGGGTTATTCTCAAGAGGAGTGGACTCCGCTCCTCACTCACGAGAAAATGGCTGGTCACCGGGATGCCCAGTCCCATGCTTTATGCAAATCAAATCAAAATAATTGCAAACAAAACTCCCCCTGGGACTCTTATTAGTTGGAGGCACTCATTGTCTCGAGCAAGCCATGGATTGATGCTTGTTGGTGGAGGGGGAGTATAAACTTTACCATTCTGTTTGGGAACCGCCTATAATATGTGTAGCATGGAAGATATCGCCGTCTCTTGGTTGTTATGTTGACAATGAAAGTATACCGCTCAAAATATTATTCATCTCTATTTCAAAATCGAGCTCTGGCACCTCTACAAATCCCTCCTTCCCTCTGCGAAGGGCCTATCTATCTACTTTTATGTTGAGTCATCATCCTCTTATTAAAAAAGCACCAGTTGGAGAGCACCACTGTCATTTGCATTCATTACTAGTAGTTTACATTGAGTATGACTTGACTGGATCTCTTTTACCATGAATTACAATGTCTAGTCAGTCCTTGATGTTTAAAGGTGCTCTGCATTTATGTTTTGCGGTCTCAGAAAGGGCTAGCGAGATACCATCTTGTTATATCATATTATGATTGTTTTGACAAAGTGTTGTCATCCTAGATTTATTATTATTGCTCGCTAGTTCATTATGCCATTGATATGAGTAAACATGAGACCTAAGAGTTATTGGGAATATGGTTAGTTTATAATCTTTGCTGAAAACTTGAATGCTGGCTTTACATATTTAGAACAACAAGAGCAAACAGAGTTTGTAAAAGTTTTTCTTTATCACTTTCAGTTTATCAACTGAATTGCTTGAGGACAAGCAAAGGTTTAAGCTTCGGGGAGTTGATACGTCTCCGTCCTATCTACTTTTCCAAACACTTTTGCCCTTGTTTTGGACCCTAACTTGCATGATTTGAATGGAACTAACCTGGACTGACGTTGTTTTCAACAGAATTGCCATGGTGTTATTTATGTGCTGAAACAAAAGTTCTTGGAATGACCTGAAACTTCACGGAGATTATTTTTGGAAATAATAAAAAATACTGGCAAAAGATCAAGACCACGGGGGCCACACCCTAGCCACGAGGGTGGGGGCGCGCCTGCCCCCTGGCATGCCCCTACCTCGTGGGCCCCTTGGAGCTGCTCCGACCTCAACTCCAACTCTATATATTCGTGTTCGGAGAGAGAAAAATCAAGGAGAAAGATTCATCGCGTTTTACGATACAGGGCCGCCGCCAAGCCCTAAACTCTCTCGGGAGGGCTGATCTGGAGTCCGTTCGGGGCTCCGAAGAGGGGAATTCGTCGCCATGATCATCATCAACCATCCTCCATCACCAATTTCATGATGCTCACCGCCGTGCGTGAGTAATTTCATCGTAGGCTTGCTGGACGGTGATCGGTTGGATGAGATTTATCATGTAATTGAGTTAGTTTTGTTAGGGTTTGATCCCTAGTATCCACTATGTTCTGAGATTGATGTTGCTATGACTTTGCTGTGCTTAATGCTTGTCACTAGGGCTCGAGTGCCATGATTTCAGATCTGAACCTATTATGTTTTCATCAATATATGAGAGTTCTTGATCCTATCTTGCAAGTCTATAGTCACCTACTATGTGTTATGATCCGGCAACCCCAAAGTGACAATAATCGGGACCACTTCCGGTGATGACCGTAGCTTGAGGAGTTCATGTATTCACTATGTGTTAATGCTTTGGTCCGGTACTCTATTAAAAGGAGGCCTTAATATCCCTTAGTTTCCGTTAGGACCCCGCTGCCACGGGAGGGTAGGACAAAAGATGTCATGACTGTTACATGATGAACCACATCCGGCATAATTCTCTATCACCGATCCATTGCCTACGATCTTTTCATATATTGTTCTTCGCTTATTTACTTTTGCGTTGCTATTGTTACAATCACTACAAAATACCAAAAATATTACTTTTTCTATAGTTACCTTTTGCTACCATTACCACTACTATCATATTACTTTGCTACTAAATACCTTGCTGCAAATAATAAGTTTCCAGGTGTGGTTGAATTGACAACTCAGCTGCTAATACTTGAGAATATTCTTTGGCTCCCCTTGTGTCGAATCAATAAACTTGGGTTGAATACTCTACCCTCGAAAACTGTTGCGATCCCCTATTTACTTGTGGGTTATCAAGCGCCCAAGTCGTATTTTAATACGGTTTTAAAATATAAAACACTCATCGCAAATGTTTTAGTTAGAACACCCGTATGCAAACCGACAACTTCCCCAGGAAGCCAATGGAAAATGTGCCGAGCAGGATTGGTGCAGCTCTTGATCGCAAACATTTTAGTTAGAACACATGTATGCAAACTGACAGCTTCCCCAGGAAGCCAAGAGAAAATGTGCTGAGCAGTATTTCTACAGCTCTTGATCGCAAATGTTTTAGATAGAACACCCATATGCAAAGTGAGAGCTATGGTCTTCCCCTTAAGTCGAGGGAAAATTCGCAGTGCACGATTTGTGCATCCCTTCAATGCAAACGGTTGTTTTGGATGACCCGTGTGCAACCACATACAAACAATTTGGTAAGATTTGCATCTGTCATATTGGGTATGTTGCCATTTGTCAAACTGGAAAGATTGATATTTGTTGATCTAGTAACATTCCCATTTGTCAATCCTTCTAACACTGCTATTTGTCAAAATATGCAGCTAAAAATCACTAGCACTATCTAATTTTTGCAACTAAAATTCAGTAATTAAGCATAGATTTCATTCATAGATTAAGCCATCATTCTTAATTTATACAAATAGTTCAACTCGACAGCTGAACCGACCAAACTTTTCCCCAATTGTTGCCAACCACGTACTAAAATAGCTAGTTCAACTATATATACTAGCTAATTTTAAGTACGTTGTACAGTTCCACCATATGCATGCGGTTGCGCCACGCGCGTTGCCACGCGATGCAGTTACGTGCGGCACGATGGAGTTACGTGCTGTGAATTAGAACTGCCATCATGGTGTGCTGATATTCCAGGCCGTCTGGCTTCCCCTTTAATTCCCGAGGCCATTATAACCATAGTCTCTTCAACCTTTCGATCGCGCCCCACAACACAACAAGCACACCCATGACGACACATAGAGAAGGGATGTATAGTGGCACTCGAGTTCGGTGAGCATAAAGTGGAGACCCACACTTGAAGACGGATCTCTCGGTGGTGTACACCATCGACCCGGCTGTGGTGGACGACTACATCCACACTGTTGAGCAATTGCTTGCTGGAGACAAGTACAAGGTGGTCGGCATCGACCTCCAGTACACCGCCAGTCTTCCCGGCAAAGATCAAAAGGTTTCCGTCACCCATTTGTGCGTGCTCCACCATGTCCTCATCTACCACTACTGCATGTCCATAGAGCCTTGCATCCGTTTCGCCAGGTTTGTCAACAACACCAACTAAAAGTTCGCTACGGTTGAAACCACCGACAATGTAAAAGCGCTTAGGGTTAAGGGCTTGGCCTGCAGGAATCTTGTCGAAATCCATGAGCACTACAGGGTCTGGGGCAGCACGAAGAAGGACTCCCTGGTTGAACTCGCCTCGGCCATCATCGAACCCTACTATGAAAAGATGAAGCAGGATGCCCAGAGAACAAGTCCCATATCCTGTCACAAGGCCTAGATGCAGCAACTAGATGAACCTCACCTCAGGTTCGCAGCCAAGAGCGTGTACACATGCTACGAGATGCACAGGCGGATCGTTGACATGAGGAAGTGCCTCGTTACCCAAATCGACGAGTCCGGATCGAGCCACAAGGAGAGCAAGCGTCACAAGAAGGTGATGATGATCAGACGCTCATTTATGCTAGTTAATCATACAGGTACTCCCTCCGGTCCTTTTTAGTTCGCATATAAGATTTGACTGAAGTCAAGCCTCGTAAAGTTTGACCAACTTTATAGAAAAAAGTGCCAACATTCACAATCTGAAATCAATACCAATAGACGTGTCATGACTTAAAGTTTCATATTGTATAAATTTAGCATGTCATATGTTGATATTTCTTCATATAAATACGGTCAAACTTTGTGAAGTTTGACTTCAGAGAATTCTAATATGCAGAGTAAAAAGGACCGGAGGGAGTAATATATAGTTTACTTTATTGGTGTGTGGAAATGTCATGTGTGTAGTAGCCACCTATGTAATTATGCATGTAATAGTTTACTTTGGTGTGTGCAAATGCCATGGTTGTAGTAGCCACCTATGTAAGTGGATGTTTAAATTGGTTATGCAACCATGTCCTTATAAGTGTGTGTGTGTGTGTGTGTGTGTGTGTGTGTGTGTTGTTCTATATGCAATCCCATCGCACAACACCCACATCTTATTAGCAGCAACCGTTTGTGTTATTATCGGTTTTCGCACACATTTCTGATTACAGACCTGTTTGCCATTTTTATTGAACCGTTTATGTTCTCTTGTCTCAACACAAACAGTTCATCCGAGTGAACCGCATGTCGTATATCGCACACACCTTGATCTGGCTGGCTGTTTCTTTTGTGTTTCCTAATCACAAATAGTTCATCCGAGTGAACTATGTGCTGTATATCGCACACACCTTCATCTGCTACCCGTTTCTTTTGGTCCTCCTCATCGCAAATAGTTAATTGAACTAAAATGTATGCCCTGCATCGCACACGCACCTAAAATTTGAACCGTGTTTGATGCATCCGTCATCGCAAATGTTTTGCACCTTTTTATGGTCTTTTTACACCACTGTTTGCGACTATTGCATCGCACACAGTTTCGTCGAAGGGTCTCTGATCGTAGTGTCGCGTTAGCAGCATCCTGCAGTAGTGGAAGGATGGCAAAGTGAACAAAGTTATATTTGATATACATGTTATTGATGTGTATTTTACTAGTGTTTGTAGTAACCCCTAGGTATTTGATACCTGTTCAGTTGCTAAGATTAGTAACTCGAAACAGGAATTGCAGAGACTAGTTAAAAGTGAGGTGACGATGTGTGTTGGAAATGATTCCAAGGTTGATGTGATCACCATCGCACAGTCCCTCTACCTTCGGGATTAGTGTTGAACCTAAATAAATGTTATTTGGTGTTTGCGTTGAGAATGAATATGATTAGATCATGTTTATTGCAATAAGTTTATTCATTTTAGTCGGAGAATAATTGTTGTTCTGTTTACATCAATAAAATCTTCTATGGGCATACACCCAATGTGAATGGTTTATTGAATCTCGATCGTAGTGATACACATATTCATAATTTTGATGCCAAAAGATGAAAATTTGATAATGATAGTGCAACATACTTATGGCACTGCCGTTTAGGTCATATTGGTGTAAAGTGCATGAAGAAACTCCATGCAGATGGACTTTTGGAATCATTTGATACTTGCGAACCATGCCTCATGGGCAAGGTGACTAAAACTCCGTTCTCTAGAACAATGGAGCGATCTAATGACTTATTGGAAACAATACATACCGATGTATGCAGCCCGATGAGTGTTGAGGCACACAACAGGTATCATTATTTTCTGACCTTCACAGATGATTTGAGAAGATATGGGTATATCTACTTAATGAAACACAAGTCTAAAACTTTTGAAAAGTTCAAAGAATTTCAGAGTGAAGTGGAGAATCATCGTAACAAGAAAATAAAGTTTCTACGATCTGATCATGGATTCGAATATTTGAGTTACGAGTTTGGCCTTCATTTAAAACAATGTGAATAGTTTCACAACTCACACCACCTAGAACACCGCAGCGTAATGGTGTGTCCGAACGTCATAACCATACTTTATTAGATATGGTGCGATCTATGATGTCTCTTACCGATTTACCACTATCGTTTTGGCGTTATGCATTAGAGATAGCTGCATTCATGTTAAATAGGGCACCGTCTAAATTTGTTGAGATGACACCGTATGAACTATGGTTTGGCAAGAAACCTAAGCTGTCATTTCTTAAAGTTTGGGGTTGCGACACTTATGTCAAAAGTCTTCAGCCTAATAAGCTCGAACCCAAATCGGAGAAGTGCATCTTCATAGGATACCCTAAGGAAACAATTGGATACACCTTCTACCATAGACCCGAAAGGCAAGATCTTTGTTGCTAAGAATGGATCCTTTCTAGAGAAGGAATTTTTCTTGAAATAAGTGAGTGGGAGGAAAGTAGAACTTGATTAGGTAATTGTACCTTCTCTCAAATTGGAAAGTAGCACACAAAGAAATCTATTCCCGTGATGCCTACACCAACTAGAGAGGAAGCTAATGATGATGATCATGAAACTTCAGATTAATTTACTACTAGACCTCATAGGTTGAACAAAGCACGTTCCGCACCAGAGGGGTACTGTAATCCTATCCTGGAAGTCATGTTATTAGACCATGACGAACCTACGAACTATGAAGAAGCTATGATGAGCCCAGATTCCAACAGATGGCTTGCGGCCATGAAATCTGAGATAGGATCCATGTATGAGAACAAAGTATGGACTTTGGTGGACTTTCCCAATGATCGGGAAGCCATTGAGAATAAATGAATCTTCAAGAGGAAGACGGACGTTGATGGTAATATCACTGTCTACAAAGCTCGACTTGTCGCAAAACGTTTTTGACAAGTTCAAGGGGTTGACTACGATGAGACCTTCTCACCCATAGCGATGCTTAAGTCAGTCCGAATCATTGTAGCAATTACCGCATTTTATAATTATGAAATCTCGCAAATGGATGTCAAAGCTGCATTCCTTAATGGATTTCTTAAAAAAGAGTTGTATATGATGCAACCAGAAGGTTTTGTCAATCCTAAAGGTGCTAAGAAAGTGCGCAAGATCCAGCGATCCATCTATGGACTGGCACAAGCATCTCGGAGTTGGAATATATGCTTTGATGAGGTGGTCAAAGCATATGGTTTTATACAGACTTATGGTGAAGTCTGTATTTATAAGGAAGTGAGTGGGAGCTCTGTAGCATTTCTGATATTATATGTGGATGGCATATTCTTGATTGGAAATGATATAGAATTTCTGAATAGCATAAAAGGATACTTGAATAAGAATTTTTCAATGAAAGACCTCGGTGAAGCTGCTTACATTTTAGGCATCAAGATCTATAGAGATAGATCAAGATGCTTGATAAGACTTTCACAAAGCACATACCTTGATAAAGTTTTGAAGAGGTTCAAAATGGATCAGTCAAAGAAAGGGCTCTTGCCTGTCTTACAAGGTGTGAAGTTGAGTAAGACTCAAAGCCCGACTACGGCATAAGATAGAGACAGAATGAAAGTCATTCCCTATGCCTCAGCCATAGGTTCTATAAAGTATGCCATGTTGTGTATCAGACCTATTGTGTGCCTTGACATGAGTTTGGCAAGAGGGTACAATAGTGATCCAGGAGTAGATCACTGGACAATTGTCAAAATTATCCTTAGAGAACTAAGGAAATATTTTCTTGGTTATGGAGGTGACAAAGAGTTCGTCGTGGAGAGTTACGTTGATGCAAGCTTTGACACCGATTCGGGTGACAATGAGTATCAATCTGGATAAATATTGAAAGTGGGAGCAATTATCTAGAGTAGATCCATGCAGAGCATTGTAGACATAGAAATTTGCAAAATACAAACAGATCTGAATGTGTCAGACCCATTGACTAAACTGCTCTCACAAGCAAAACATGATCACACCTTAGTACTCTTTGGGTGTTAATCACATGGCGATGTGAACTAGATTATTGACTCTAGTAAATTCTTTGGGTGTTGATCACATGGCGATGTGAACTATGGGTGTTAATCACACGCCAATGTGAACTAGATTATTGACTCTAGTGCAAGTGGGAGACTGATTGAAATATGCCCTAGAGGCAATAATAAAATAGTTATTATTAAATTTCCTAAATCATGATAAAGGTTTATTATTCATGCTAGAATTGTATTGTCCGGAAACTTAAATACATGTGTGGATACATAAACAAATACCAGTCCCTAGTAAGCCTCTACTATATTAGCTCGTTGATCAAAGATGGTTAAGGTTTCCTAACCATAGACATGGGTTGTCATTTGATAACGGGATCACATCATTAGGAGAATGATGTGATGGATAAGACCCATCCGTTAGCTTAGCATATGATCGTTTAGTTTATTGCTACTGCTTTCTTAATGTCAAATACATGTTCCTTCGACCATGAGATCATGCAACTCTCGGATACCGGAGGAATACCTTGTGTGCTATCAAACGTCACAACGTAACTAGGTGATCATAAAGATGCTCTATAGGTATCTCGGAAGGTGTCTGTTGACTTGGCATGAATCGAGATTGGGATTTGTCACTCCGTGTATCGGAGATGTATCTCTGGGCCCTCTCGGTAATACACATCACAAGAAGCTTGAAAGCGAAGTGACTAAGGATTTAGTTACAAGATGATGTATTACGGGACGAGTAAAGAGACTTGTCGGTGGGGAGATTGAAGTAGGTATAGAGATACCTACGATGGAATCTGAGGCAAGTAACATACCGACAGACAAAGGGAATTATGTATGTTGTCATAAAGGTTCAACCGATAAATGGTCTTCAATGGAATATGTAGGAATCAATATGGGCATCCATGTCCCGCTATTAGTTATTGACCGAAGAGGTGTCTCGGTCATGACTACATAATTCCCGAACCCGCACGATCGCACGCTTAACGTTCGCTGACGCTAGAGTAGTATTGGGATATTTGATGAGTGGTAACCAAATGTTGTTCAGAGTCCCGGATGAGATCCCGGACATCACGAGGAGTCTCAAAATGGTCGAGAGGTAAAGATCTATATATGGGAAGTCATATTTCGGGTTCCGGAAAAAAGTGTAGTTTTTTCGGTATTGTACCGAGAAGCTTGCAGAAGGTTCCGGAGGATTCCGAAGGGGTTTGGAAGTCCACAAGTGGGTCCACCACGACCCAAGGTCTAGCATGGGCTGCGGGGAGGTGCCCTGACCCAAGGTCTAGCATGGGCTGCGGGGAGGTATAATAGAATTGCGATTCTGACAACCTTGGGCTAGGCGCACCAAGTCCTTAAAAGCCCATGTGGCTAGGGAAGGCAAAAAATGCAGGAGTCCTAGTAGGAATAGGATTGGACTTGGAGTCCAAGTCCTCTTCCCCTTAGCTGAGCCCTAGGGCTTGGAGGGTCTATTTCCCACACCCCTCCACCTACATATAGAGGGGAGGGGCACCCCAAGAGGACACACCAAGCCCTAGGCGCCCCTCTCTCTCTCCCGTCACTCCGTAGTTCCACCGCCTCGTCCCAGCGACGCTTAGCGAAGCGCTATCAGTACTCCACCACCACCATCACCACCACGCCATTGTGTTGGTTGTGATCCCATCTATTTCTCCTCTCTCGCTTGCTAGATCAAGAAGGAGGAGACATCATCGAGCCGCGCATGTGCTAAACTCGGAGGTGTCGTCCGTTCGGCACTAGATCAGTTGGATCATGATCGGATCACGAAGAGTACGACTACATCAACCGCGTTGTTAAACTTCCACTTATGGTCTACGAGGGTACGTAGACACACTCTCCCCTCTCGTTGCTATGCATCTCCATGGATAGATCTTGCGTGTGCGTAGAACAAATTTTGTTTTCCATGCAACGTTTCCCAACAGCTTTATGGAGATCAAAAGCACAATATGATGGCCATATCATGTCATATATTTTGATTGCATGTGATTTTTATCTTTTATGGATCTTATTTTGCTTAGAATGGCGGTAGCATTATAAGATGATCCCTTCACTTAATTTCAAGATAAAAGTGTTCTCCGTGAGTATGGACCATTGCTATAGTTCGTCGTTTCGAGACACCACGTGAAGATCGGGTGTGATAGACACTACGTTCACATACAATGGGTGTAAGACAGTTTTACACATGCAGAACACTTGGGTTAAAGTTGAGGAGCCTAGCATATACAAACATGGTCTCAAAACACTGGAGACCGAAAGGTCGAACGTGAGTCATATAGTAGATATGATCAACATGGAGATGTTCACCATTGATGACAACCCCATCTCACATGATGATGAAACATGGGTTAGTTCATTTGGATCATGTATCACTTAGATAAATTTGAGGGATGTTTAATTAACTGGGAGTTCATTAGTAATTTGATTAATTGAACTTAATTGATCATGAACTTAGTCATGATAGTTTTGCATGTCTATGTTATAGATCAATAGCTCGCGATATAGCTCACATATATTTTTGATATATTCCTAGAGAAAACTAAGTTGGAAGATCTTAGTAGCAATTATGCGGACTGGGTCCGTGATCATTATCCTCATTGCTGCACAGAAGAATTATGTCCTTGATGCATCACTGATACGTCTCCAACGTATCTATAATTTTTGATTGCTCCATGCTATATTATCTACTGTTTTGAACTATATTGGGCTTTATTTTCCACTTTTATATTATTTTTGGGACTAACCTATTAACCGGAGGCCCAGCCCAGAATTGCTATTTTTTGCCTATTTCAGTGTTTCAGATAAACGGAATATCAAATGGAGTCCAAACGGAATAAAATCTTTGGGAACGTGATTTTCTCACCGAACGTGATCCAGGAGACTTGGACCCTACTGCAAGGAAGCAAAGAGGTGTTCACAAGGGTGGGGGGCGCCCCCCCAAGGGCGTGCCCCCTGCCTCGTGGGCCCCTCGGTGCTCCACCGGCGTACTCCTTCCTCCTATATATACACACGTACCCCCAAACGATCAGAACAGGAGTCAAAAACCTAATTCCACCGCCGCAACTTTCTGTATCCACGAGATCCCATCTTGGGGCCTGTTCCGGAGCTCCGCCGGAAGAGGGTCATCATCACGGAGGGCTTCTACATCATCATAGCCTCTTCGATGAAGTGTGAGTAGTTTACCTCAGACCTTCGGGTCCATAGTTAGTAGCTAGATGGCTTCTTCTCTCTCTTTGAATCTCAATGCAAAGTTCTCCCCCTCTCTTGTGGAGATCTATTCGATGTAATCTTCTTTTGCGGTGTGTTTGTTGAGACCGATGAATTTTGGGTTTATGATCAAGTCTATCTATGAATAATATTTGAATCTTCTCTGAATTCTTTTATGCATGATTGGTTATCTTTGCAAGTCTCTTCGAATTATCCGTTTGGTTTGGCCAACTAGATTGGCAGTTCTTGCCATGGGAGAAGTGCTTAGCTTTGGGTTCGATCTTGCGGTGTCCTTACCCAGTGACAGAAGGGGCAGCAAGGCACATATTGTATCATTGCCATCGAGGATAACAAGATGGGGTTTATTTCATATTGCATGAATTTATCTCTCTACATCATGTCATCTTGCTTAAGGCGTTACTCTGTTTTTAACTTAATACTCTAGATGCATGCTGGATAGCGGCCGATGAGTGGAGTAATAGTAGTATATGCAGAATCGTTTCAATCTACTTGTCACGGACGTGATGCCTATATACATGATCATGCCTAGATATTCTCATAATTATGCTCAATTCTATCAATTGCTCAACAGTAATTTGTTCACCCACCGTAGAATACTTATGCTCTTGAGAGAAGCCACTAGTGAAACCTATGGCCCCCGGGTCTATTCTCATCATATCAATCTCCATCACTTTTATATTGTTTTGCTATTTACTTTGCTTTTACTTTTTACTTTGCATCTTTATATCAAAAACACCAAAAATATTCTATCTATCAGATCTCACTCTCGTAAGTGATCGTGAAGGGCTTGACAACCCCTAATCATGTTGGTTGCGAGTAGCTACCCCTTTGTGCAGGTATGAGGGACTTGAGCATGGGCTCCTACTGGATTGATACCTTGGTTCTCAAAAACTGAGGGAAATACTTACGCTACTCTACTGCATCATCCCTTCTTCTTCGGGGAAAACCAACGCAAGCTCAAGACGTAGCAACCGCTAAGTGACAGACTTGTTGCAGGAGCAGATGCAGACGTTATGAATGTTTGGCAAGCTCGATATGATGACTACTTGATAGTTTAGTGTGCCATGCTTTATGGCTTAGAACCCCTGTTCAAGAATTCATCTGATTAACTAGTTAACTTGCCGACTAATCCCTACTCATAGGGTCACCGAGTAGCCGAGAAACCAAAAAATTGTCCGATTAATTGATTAAATGGCCGATTAGCCGATTAATCCCCTACTCGCTAGCCAACCGAGCGGCTACCAGTTAACGATTTCCTCAACAATGCTTAGAAATGTGGCTTCAAAGACATTTTGAACGTCACGGAGCATACATATGAGATGTTCCAAGAGCTGAAATTGGTATTTCAAACTTATGCCCATGTTGAGAGGTATGAGACCTCTAACAAGTACTTTGACTATAGGATGGAGGAGAATAGCTCAGCTAGTGAGCATGTGCTCAGAATGTCTGGGTACTACAATCACTTTAATCAAGCGGGAGTTAATCTTCCAGATAATATAGTGATTGACATAGTTCTCTAGTCACTATCACCAAGCTACTAGAACTTCGTGATGAACTATAATATGCAAGGGATGACGAAAACGATTCCCGAGCTCCTCGCGATGCTGAAATCGGCGAAAGTAGAAATTAAGAAAGAGCATCAAGTTTTGATGGTTAACAAGACCACTAGTTTCAAGAAAAAGGGCAAGGGAAAGAAATGGAACTTCAAGATGAATGGCAAGCAAGTTGTCGCTCCCGTGAAGAAGCCCAAAGCTGGACCTAAGCCTGAAATGAGTGCTTCTACTGCAAAGGGAATGGTCACTAAAAGCAGAACTGCCCCAAATACTTGGCGGATAAGAAGGATGGCAAAGTGAACAAAGGTACATTTGATATACATGTTATTGATGTGTACCTTACTAGTATTTGTAGTAACCCTGGGTATTTGATACTGGTTCAGTTGCTAAGATTAGTAACTCATAACAGGAGTTGCAGAATAAACAGAGACTAGTTAAGGGCGAGGTGACGATGTGTGTTGGAAATGATTCCACGGTTGATACGATCACCATCGCACACTCCCTCTACCTTCGGGATTAGTGTTGAACCTAAATAAATGTTATTTGGTGTTTGTGTTGAGCATGAATATGATTTGATCATGTTTATTGCAATCGGTTATTCATTGAAGTCAGAGAATAATTGTTGTTCTGTTTACATGAATAAAACCTTCTATGGTCATACACCCAATGTAAATGGTTTATTGAATCTCGATCGTAGTGATACACATATTCATAATATTGATGCCAAAAGATGCAAAGTTAATAATGATAGTGCAACATACTTGTGGCACTGACATTGAAGTCATATTGGTGTAAAGCGCATGAAGAAACTCCATGCAGATGGACTTTTGGAATCACTTGATTATGAATCATATGATACTTGCGAACCATGCCTCATGGGCAAGATGACTAAACCCCAATTCTCCGGAACAATGGAGCGAGCTAATAACTTATTGGAAATAATACATACTGATGTATGCGCTCCAATGAGTGTTGAAGCATGCGGCGGGTATTGTTATTTTCTCACTTTCACAGATGATTTGAGTAAGTATGGGTATATCTTCTTAATGAAACACATGTCTGAAACATTTGAAAAGTTCAAAGAATTTCAGAGTGAAGTGGAGAATCATCATAACAAGAAAATGAAGTTTCTGCAATCTGATCGCGGAGGCGAATATTTGAGTTACGAGTTTGACCATCATCTAAAACAATGTGGAATTGTTTCACAACTCACGCCACCTGGAACACCACAATATAATGGTGTGTCCAAACATCATAACCGTACTTTATTAGATATGGTGCGGTCTATGATGTCTCTTACCGATTTACTACTACTGTTTTGGGGTTATGCATTAGAGACGGCTGCATTCATGTTAAATAGGGCATCGTCTAAATCCATTGAGACCACACCGTATGAACTATGGTTTGGCAAGAAACCTAAGCTATCATTTCTTAAAGTTTGGGGTTGCGACACTTATGTCAAAAGGCTTTAGCCTGATAAGCCCGAAGCCAAATCGGAGAAGTGTGTCTTCATAGGATACCCTAAGGAAATAATTGGGTACACCTTCTACCACAGATCTGAAGGCAAGATCTTTGTTGCCAAGAATGGAACATTTCTGGAGAAGGAGTTTCTCTCGAAAGAAGTGAGTGGGAGGAAAGTAGAACTTGGTGAGGTAATTGTACCTTCCCTCAATTTGGAAAGTAGCACATCAGAGAAATCCGTTCTCGTGATGCCTACACCAACTAGAGAGGAAGTTAATGATGATCATCATGAAACTTCGGATCAATTTACTACTGGACCTTGTAGGTCGAATAGAGCACGTTCCGCACCAGAGTGGTACGGTAATCCTGCCCTGGAGGTCATGTTACTAGACCATGGTGAACCTACGAACTATGAAGAAGCTATGATGAGCCCAGATTCCGATAAATGGCTTGAGGCCATGAAATCTGAGATAGGATTCATGTATGAGAACAAAGTGTGGACTTTCGTGGACTTGCCCGATGATCGGCAAGCCATTGAGAATAAATGGATCTTCAAGAAGAAGACTGGCGTTGATGGTAATGTCACCGTCAACAAAGCTCGACTTGTCACGAAAGGTTTTCGACAAGTTCAAGCGGTTGACTACGCTGAAACCTTCTCCCCTGTAGCAATACTTAAGTCGGTCCGGATCATGTTAGCAATTGTCGCATTTTATGATTATGAAATTTGGCAAATGGACGTCAAAACTGCATTCCTTAATGTATTTCTTAAAGAAGAGTTGTATATGATGCAACTGGAAGGTTTCGTCGATCCTAAAGGTGATAACAATGTGTGCAAGCTCCAGCGATCTAGCTATGGACTGGTGCAAGCATCTCGGAGTTGGAATATACGCTTTCATGAGGTGATCAAAGCATATAGTTTTATACAGTCTTTCGGTGAAGCATATATTTACAAGAAAGTGAGTGGGAGCTTGGTAACATTTATGATATTATATGTGGATGACATATTGTTGATTGGAAATGATATAGAATTTCTGGATAGCATAAAAGGATACTTGAATAAGAGTTTTTCAATGAAAGCCCTCGGTGAAGCTACGTATATATTGGGCATCAAGATCTATAAGGAATGATCGAGACGCTTAATAGGACTTTCACAAAGCACATACCTTGACAAAGTTTTGAAGAAGTTCAAAATGGGTCAGTCGAAGAAAGGGTTCTTGCCTGTGTAAAAAGGTGTGAAGTTGAGTTAGAGACAAAACTTGACCACGGCAGAATATAGAGAGAGAATGAAAGTCATTCCCTATACCTCAGTCATAGGTTATATAAAGTATGTCATGCTGTGTACCGGACCTATTGTGTGCCTTGCCATGGGTTTGGCAAGGAGGTACAAGAGTGATCCAGGAGTGAATCACTGGACAACGGTCAAAATTATCCTTAGAGGACTAAGGAAATATTTCTTGGTGATGTGATAAAGAGTTCGTCATAAAGAGTTTCGTCGATGCAAGTTTTGACACCGATTCAGATGACTATGAATCTCAATCTGGATACATATTGAAAGTGGGAGAAATTATCTAGAGTGGCTCCATGTAGAGCATTGTAGACATAAAAATTTGCAAAATACATACGAATTTGAATGTGCCGACCCGTTGACTAAACCTCTCTCATAAGCAAAACATGATCCCACCTTAATACTTTTTGGGTATTAATCACATGGCGATGTGAACTAGATTATTTGACTCTAGTAAACTCTTTAGGTATTGGTCACATGGCGATGTGAACTATGGGTGTTACTCACATGGCGATGTGAACTATGAGTGTTAATCATATGGCTATGTGAACTAGATTATTGACTCTAGTGCAAATGGGAGAGTGAAGGAAATAGGCCCTAGAGGCAATAATAAAGTTGTCATTTTATTTTTTTCCTTATTCATGATAAAGGTTTATTATTCATGCTAGAATTGTATTGATAGGAGACCTAAATACATGTGTGGATACATAAACAAATACTATGTCCCTAGTGAGCCTCTACTAGACTAACTCGTTGATCAAAGATGGTTAAGGTTTCCTAACCATAGACATGTGTTGTCATTTGATAACGGGATCACATCATTCGTAGAATGATGTGATGGACAAGACCCATCCATTAGCTTAGCGTAATGATCGTTCATTTTATTGCTATTGTTTTCTTCATGTCAAATACATATTCCTTCGACTATGAGATTATGCAACTCCCGGATATCGGAGGAATGCCTTGTGTGCTATCAAACGTTGCAACGTAACTAGGTGATTATAAAGGTGCTCTATAGGCATCTCCGAAGGTGTTTGTCGAGTTGGCATAGATCGAGATTAGGATTTGTCACTCCAAGTATCGGAGAGGTATCTTTGGGCCCTCTCGGTAATACACATCATAAGCTTGCAAGCAAACAACTAAGGAGTTAGTCACGAAGTGATGTATTACGAAATGAGTAAAGAGACTTGCCGGTAATGAGATTGAACTGGCTATGAAGATACCGACGATAGAATCTCAGGCAAGTAACATATCGATAGACAAAGGGAATTGCGTATGTTGTCATAACGGTTCGACCGATAAAGATCTTCATAGAATATGTAGGAGCCAATATGGGCGTCCAGGTTCCGCTATTGGTTATTGACCGGAGAGGTGTCTCGGTCATGTCTACATAGTTCTCGAACCTGTAGGGTCTGCATGCTTAACGTTCGTTGATGATATAGTATTATATGAGTTATGTATGTTGGTGACCGAATGTTGTTCGGAGTCCCAGATGAGATCATGGACATGACGAGGAGCTCCGGAATGTTCCGGAGGTGAAGATTGATATATATGATGATATGGTTAGGCCAAGGGGTAAGGCCCACGGGGTTTTAAGTCGGTGCAAAAGGAGTTTTACGGAGGCCAGGGGACCAAACGCGGAGACCCTGGCGTCTGGCCCCGGGCCAGACATCGAGGCCCATGGGTCTAGGCCAAACGCCAAGGACTGTGGCGTCTGGTCCTGGAAGTCCGAGAAGGACTCTTCCTTGCGGGCAAAACCAACTTTGAGGAGGCTCTTTCTCCAAGTTACGACCCCAGGGCTCAACATATAAATAGAGGGGCAGGGCTAGCACCTGGGACACATCAAGATACAGCAAGCCATGTGCCGGCAACCCCGCCCCTCTAGTTTATCCTCCATCATAGTCTTTGTTGTGCTTGGCGAAGCCCTCCGGAGATTGTTCTTCACCAACACTGTCACCATGTCGTCATGCTGCCGGAACTCATCTACTACTTCGACCCTCTTGTTGGATCAAGAAGGCGAGGACGTCATTGAGCTGAACGTGTGCTGAACGCGGAGGTGCCATACGTTCGGTACTTGATCAGGATGGATCGTGAAGGTGTACGACTACATCAACCGCGTTGATAAATGCTTCCTCTTAGCGATCTTCATGGGTATGAAGATGTTCTCCCCCTCTCGTAGCTATGCATCTCCATGGATAGATCTTGCGTGTGCGTAGAAATTTTTTGTTTTCCATGCAACGTTTCCCAACAACAACACCATTAAAAATAGACCCATCTGTGTTGAGCTTCACCCGTCCAGCCGCTGGTGGAGACCAAGGACTATATTCTTGACGCCCCCTATCACATGTGGGTGCCACCAGAGGGAAACAAACTTGAGCTGAGAACTTCCCTTTTGTGCAGTCAGCATTTGGATTTGCAGCAATGGAGTTCAGTGAGGCGACGTAGCTAGATAGAAAGTGGCAGGAAACATCAATTGAAGGTGCAGGTTTGTGGTGGACTAACTCATTCCGAACGTGCCAGATCTGCCAAAGAAGCATCATGAACCGAAGCCGAATAGGTTCTGTCAAATCAGAGATAGCTTGAATAAACCATTCTCTGCCGGTGGGAAGGATATTGGTGACCTCTGGGAGATCCCATTCGGTGGACATTGCTTTCCATAAGCATTTTGCATTGACGCAAGAGCAAAAACTATGAAATGAATCTTCCTCTTCATAGGAGCAAATCGGACACAATGCACCAATCTCCAGATTACATTTCTGTTTATTTCTCCAAGTAGCAAGGGAGTTTGTAGCTTGTCTCCAAGCGAAATTTAGTACCTTTGGTGGAGCCGGATTAGACCAAATGCACTTCCAACCGTCACGACTGCCGTCGTCTTGCTCGCTAGGCGTTGCAACAGAGCTATTGTGTACCTCATCAAAAGCAAGTTTGTAAGCGCTTTGTACTGTAAAGACTCATGATTTTTCTGGTGCCCGGCCAGGAAGTCCTTACCAAAACGCGATGATGGTCGAATTTTTAGAATTTCAACTGTGTCCACTGGCAGAAAAAAATGATGTAGTTTTGTGAGGTCCCAAGCTCCATTGTGATCCAAGAGATCGGACACCCACTTTAGTCTATGAAGGAAATATGCCCTAGAGGCAATAATAAAGTTATTATTTATTTCCTTATATCATGATAAATGTTTATTATTCATGCTAGAATTGTATTAACCGGAAACATAATACATGTGTGAATACATAGACAAACAGAGTGTCACTAGTATGCCTCTACTTGACTAGCTCGTTAATCAAAGATGGTTATGTTTCCTAACCATGAACAAAGAGTTGTTATTTGATTAACGAGGTCACATCATTAGTTGAATGATCTGATTGACATGACCCATTCCATTAGCTTAGCACCCGATCGTTTAGTATGTTGCTATTGCTTTCTTCATGACTTATACATGTTCCTATAACTATGAGATTATGCAACTCCCGTTCACCGGAGGAACACTTTGGGTACTACCAAACGTCACAACGTAACTGGGTGATTATAAAGGAGTATTACAGGTGTCTCCAATGGTAGATGTTGGGTTGGCGTATTTCGAGATTAGGGTTTGTCACTCCGATTGTCGGAGAGGTATCTCTGGGCCCTCTCGGTAATACACATCACATAAGCCTTGCAAGCATAATAACTAAGATGTTAGTTATGAGATGATGTATTACGAAACGAGTAAAGAGACTTGCCAGTAACGAGATTGAACTAGGTATTGGATACCGACGATCGAATCTCGGGCAAGTAACATACCGATGACAAAGGGAACAACGTATGTTGTTATGCGGTCTGACCGATAAAGATCTTCGTAGAATATGTAGGAGCCAATATGGGCATCCAGGTCCCGCTATTGGTTATTGACCGGAGACATGTCTCGGTCATGTCTACATTGTTCTCGAACCGTAGGGTCCGCACGCTTAACGTTACGATGACAGTTATTATGAGTTTATGCATTTTGATGTACCGAAGGTTGTTCGGAGTCCCGGATGTGATCACGGACATGACGAGGAGTCTCGAAATGGTCGAGACGTAAAGATCGATATATTGGAAGGCTATGTTTGGACATCGGAAGTGTTCCGGGTGAAATCGGGATTTTACCGGAATACCGGGAGGGTTACCGGAACCCCCGGGAGGCAAATGGGCCTATTGGGCCTTAGTGGAAAAGTGAAAGGGGCTGCCCACAAGGGCTGCACGCCTCCCCCCTTCCCTAGTCCTATTAGGACTAGGAGAAGGGGCCGGCCCCCTCTTTCTCTCTTCCCTTTGGAAGAATCCTATTAGGAATAGGATTGGGGGGGGGAGTCCTACTCCCGGTAGGAGTAGGACTCCTCCTGCGCCCCTCTCCCTAGCCGGCCGAACCCCTCCCCCTGCTCCTTTATATACGGGGGCAGGGGGCACCCCATAGACACACAAGTTGATCATTGTTGATCGTTCCTTAGCCGTGTGCGGTGCCCCCTGCCACCAAATTCCACCTCGGTCATATCGTTGTAGAGCTTAGACGAAGCCCTGCGTCGGTAGTACATCAAGATCGTCATCACGCCGTCGTGCTGACGGAACTCTTCCTCGACGCTTTGCTGGATCGGAGCCCGAGGATCGTCATCGAGCTAAACGTGTGCTAAGAACTCGGAGGTGCCGGAGTAACGGTGCTTGGATCGGTCGGATCGGGAAGAAGACGTATGACTACTTCCTCTACGTTGTGTCAACGCTTCCGTTGCGATCTACAAGGGTACGTAGATCAGACTCTCCCCTCGTTGCTATGCATCACCATGATCTTGCGTGTGCGTAGGAAAATTTTCGAAATTACTACGTTCACCAACAGTGGCATCCGAGCCTAGGTTTTTATGGTTTGATGTTATTTGCACGAGTAGAACACAAGTGAGTTGTGGGCGATACAAGTCATACTGCCTACCAGCATGTCATACTTTGGTTCGGCGGTATTGTTGGACGAGACGATCCGAACCAACCTTACGCGTACTCTTACGCGAGACCGGTTCCCTCGACGTGCTATGCACACAGATGGCCTGCGGAAGACTGTCTCTCCAACTTTAGTTGAACCAAGTGTGGCTACGCCCGGTCCTTGAGAAGGTTAAAATGGAGTCTATTTGACAAACTATCGTTGTGGTTTTGATGCGTAGGTGAGATGAGTTCTTACTTAAGCCCGTAGCAGCCACGTAAAACTTGCAACAACAAAGTAGAGAACGTCTAACTTGTTTTTGCAGGGCATGTTGTGATGTGATATGGTCAAGGCATGATGCTGATTTTATTGTATGAGATGATCATGTTTTGTAACCAAGTTATCGGCAACTGGCAGGAGCCATATGGTTGTCGCTTTATTGTATGCAATGCAATCGCGATGTAATGCTTTACTTTATTACTAAGCGGTAGTGATAGTCGTGGAAGCATAAGATTGGCGAGACGACAACGATGCTACGATGGAGATCAAGGTGTCGCGCCGGTGACGATGGTGATCATGACGGTGCTTCGGAGATGGAGATCGCAAGCACAAGATGATGATGGCCATATCATATCACTTATATTGATTGCATGTGATGTTTATCCTTTTATGCATCTTATCTTGCTTTGATTGACGGTAGCATTATAAGATGATCTCTCACTAAATTATCAAGAAGTGTTCTCCCTGTGTATGCACCGTTGCCAAAGTTCGTCGTGCCCAGACACCACGTGATGATCGGGTGTGATAAGCTCTACGTCCATCTACAATGGGTGCAAGCCAGTTTTGCACACGCAGAATACTCAGGTTAAACTTGACGAGCCTAGCATATGCAGATATGGCCTCGGAACACAGAGACCGAAAGGTCGAGCATGAATCATATAGTAGATATGATCAACATGACGATGTTCACCATTGAAAACTACTCCATCTCACGTGATGATCGGTTATGGTTTAGTTGATTTGGATCACGTGATCACTTAGAGGATTAGAGGGATGTCTATCTAAGTGGGAGTTCCTAAGTAATTTGATTAACTGAACTTAAACTTATCATGAACTTAGTACCTGATAGTATCTTGCTTGTTTATGTTGATTGTAGATAGATGGCTCGTGCTGTTGTTCCGTAGAATTTTAATGCGTTCCTTGAGAAAGCAAAGTTGAAAGATGATGGTAGCAATTACACGGACTGGGTCCGTAACCTGAGGATTATCCTCATTGCTGCACAGAAGAATTACGTCCTGGAAGCACCGCTAGGTGCCAGGCCTGCTGCTGGAGCAACACCAGATGTTATGAACGTCTGGCAGAGCAAAGCTGATGACTACTCGATAGTTCAGTGTGCCATGCTTTACGGCTTAGAATCGGGACTTCAACGATGTTTTGAACGTCATGGAGCATATGAGATGTTCCAGGAGTTGAAGTTAATATTTCAAGCAAATGCCCGAATTGAGAGATATGAAGTCTCCAATAAGTTCTATAGCTGCAAGATGGAGGAGAATAGTTCTGTCAGTGAGCATATACTCAAAATGTCTGGGTATAATAATCACTTGATTCAGATGGGAGTTAATCTTCCAGATGATTGCGTCATTGACAGAATTCTCCAATCACTGCCACCAAGCTACAAGAGCTTTGTGATGAACTATAATATGCAAGGGATGAACAAGACTATTCCCGAGCTCTTCGCAATGCTGAAAGCTGCGGAGGTAGAAATCAAGAAGGAGCATCAAGTGTTGATGGTTAACAAAACCACTAGTTTCAAGAAAAAGGGCAAAGGGAAGAAGAAGGGGAACTTCAAGAAGAACAGCAAGCAAGTTGCTGCTCAGGAGAAGAAACCCAAGTCTGGACCTAAGCCTGAAACTGAGTGCTTCTACTGCAAGCAGACTGGTCACTGGAAGCGGAACTGCCCCAAGTATTTGGCGGATAAGAAGGATGGCAAGGTGAACAAAGGTATCTGTGATATACATGTTATTGATGTGTACCTTACTAGAGCTCGCAGTAGCACCTGGGTATTTGATACTGGTTCTGTTGCTAATATTTGCAACTCGAAACAGGGACTACGGAATAAGCGGACGCTAGCAAAGGACGAGGTGACGATGCGCGTGGGAAACGGTTCCAAAGTCGATGTGATCGCGGTCGGCACGCTACCTCTACATCTACCTTCAGGATTAATATTAGACCTAAATAATTGGTGCCAGCGTTGAGCATGAACATTATATCTGGATCTTGTTTAATGCGAGACGGTTATTCATTTAAATCAGAGAATAATGGTTGTTCTATTTATATGAGTAATATCTTTTATGGTCATGCACCTTTGAAGAGTGGTCTATTCTTGTTGAATCTCGATAGTAGCAATACACATATTCATAATGTAGAAGCCAAAAGATGCAGAGTTGATAATGATAGTGCAACTTATTTGTGGCACTGCCGTTTAGGTCATATCGGTGTAAAGCGCATGAAGAAACTCCATACTGATGGGCTTTTGGAACCACTTGATTATGAATCACTTGGTACTTGCGAACCGTGCCTCATAGGCAAGATGACTAAAACACCGTTCTCCGGTACTATGGAGAGAGCAACAGATTTATTGGAAATCATACATACCGATGTATGTGGTCCGATGAATAATGAGGCTCATGGCGGATATCGTTATTTTCTCACCTTCACAGATGATTTAAGCAGATATGGGTATATCTACTTAATGAAACATAAGTCTGAAACATTTGAAAAGTTCAAGGAATTTCAGAGTGAAGTTGAAAATCATCGTAACAAGAAAATAAAGTTTCTACGATCTGATCGTGGAGGAGAATATTTGAGTTACGAGTTTGGTGTACATTTGAAAAATTGTGGAATAGTTTCGCAACTCACGCCACCCGGAACACCACAGCGTAATGGTGTGTCCGAACGTCGTAATCGTACTTTACTAGATATGGTGCGATCTATGATGTCTCTTACTGATTTACCGCTATCGTTTTGGGGTTATGCTTTAGAGACGGCCGCATTCACGTTAAATAGGGCACCATCAAAATCCGTTGAGACGACGCCTTATGAACTATGGTTTGGCAAGAAACCAAAGTTGTCGTTTCTTAAAGTTTGGGGCTGCGATGCTTATGTGAAAAAGCTTCAACCTGATAAGCTCGAACCCAAAGCGGAGAAATGTGTCTTCATAGGATACCCAAAGGAAACTGTTGGGTATACCTTCTATCACAGATCTGAAGGCAAGACATTCGTTGCTAAGAATGGATCATTTCTAGAGAAGGAGTTTCTCTCGAAAGAAGTGAGTGGGAGGAAAGTAGAACTTGACGAGGTAACTGTACCTGCTCCCTTATTGGAAAATAGTACATCACAGAAAACTGTTTCTGCGACACCTATACCAATTAGTGAGGAAGATAATGATGGTGATCATGAAACTTCAGGACAAGATACTACTGAACCACGTAGATCAACCAGAGTGAGATCCGCACCAGAGTGGTACGGTAATCCAGTTCTGGAAGTCATGCTACTAGATTATGATGAACCTACGAACTATGAAGAAGCGATGGTGAGCCCAGATTCCGCAAAGTGGCTTGAGGCCATGAAATCTGAGATGGGATCCATGTATGAGAACAAAGTATGGACTTTTGTTGACTTGCCCGATGATCGGCAAGCAATTCAGAATAAATGTATCTTTAAGAAAAAGACTGACGCTGACAGTAATATTACTGTCTATAAAGCTCGACTTGTCGCAAAAGGTTTTCGACAAGTTCAAGGGGTTGACTACGTTGAGACCTTCTCACCCGTAGCGATGCTTAAATCCGTCAGAATCATGTTAGCAATTGCCGCATTTTATGATTATGAAATATGGCAGATGGATGTCAAAACTGCATTCCTGAATGGATTTCTGGAAGAAGAGTTGTATATGATGCAACCAGAAGGTTTTGTCGATCCAAAGGGAGCTAACAAAGTATGCAAACTCCAGCGATCCATTTATGGACTGGTGCAAGCATCTCGGAGTTGGAATAAACGCTTTGATAGTGTGATCAAAGCATTTGGCTTTATACAGACTTTTGGAGAAGCCTGTATTTACAAGAAAGTGAGTGGGAGCTCTGTAGCATTTCTGATATTATATGTGGATGACATATTGCTGATTGGAAATGATATAGAATTTCTGGATAGCATAAAGGGATACTTGAATAAAAGTTTTTCGATGAAAGACCTCGGGGAAGCTGCTTACATATTAGGCATAAAGATCTATAGAGATAGATCAAGACGCTTAATTGGACTTTCACAAAGCACATACCTTGACAAGATTTTGAAGAAGTTCAAAATGGATCAAGCAAAGAAAGGGTTCTTGCCTGTGTTACAAGGTGTGAAGTTGAGTCAGACTCAATGCCCGACCACTGCAGAAGATAGAGAGAAAATGAAAGATGTTCCCTATGCTTCAGCCATAGGCTCTATCATGTATGCAATGCTGTGTACCAGACCTGATGTGTGCCTTGCTATAAGTTTAGCAGGGAGGTACCAAAGTAATCCAGGAGTGGATCACTGGACAGCGGTCAAGAACATCCTGAAATACCTGAAGAGGACTAAGGTTATGTTTCTCGTATATGGAGGTGACAAAGAGCTCACCGTAAGAGGTTACGTTGATGCAAGCTTTGACACTGATCCGGACGATTCTAAATCGCAAACCGGATACGTGTTTACTTTAAACGGTGGAGCTGTCAGTTGGTGCAGTTCTAAACAAAGCGTCGTAGCGGGATCTACATGTGAAGCGGAGTACATAGCTGCTTCGGAAGCAGCGAACGAAGGAGTCTGGATGAAGGAGTTCATATCCGATCTAGGTGTCATACCTAGTGCATCGGGTCCAATGAAAATCTTTTGTGACAATACTGGTGCAATTGCTTTGGCAAAGGAATCCAGATTTCACAAAAGGACCAAACACATCAAGAGACGCTTCAACTCCATCCGGGATTTAGTCCAGGTGGGAGACATAGAGATTTGCAAGATACATACGGATCTGAATGTTGCAGACCCGTTGACTAAGCCTCTTCCACGAGCAAAACATGATCAACACCAAAGCTCCATGGGTGTTAGAATCATTACTGTGTAATCTAGATTATTGACTCTAGTGCAAGTGGGAGACTGAAGGAAATATGCCCTAGAGGCAATAATAAAGTTATTATTTATTTCCTTATATCATGATAAATGTTTATTATTCATGCTAGAATTGTATTAACCGGAAACATAATACATGTGTGAATACATAGACAAACAGAGTGTCACTAGTATGCCTCTACTTGACTAGCTCGTTAATCAAAGATGGTTATGTTTCCTAACCATGAACAAAGAGTTGTTATTTGATTAACGAGGTCACATCATTAGTTGAATGATCTGATTGACATGACCCATTCCATTAGCTTAGCACCCGATCGTTTAGTATGTTGCTATTGCTTTCTTCATGACTTATACATGTTCCTATAACTATGAGATTATGCAACTCCCGTTCACCGGAGGAACACTTTGGGTACTACCAAACATCACAACGTAACTGGGTGATTATAAAGGAGTATTACAGGTGTCTCCAATGGTAGATGTTGGGTTGGCGTATTTCGAGATTAGGGTTTGTCACTCCGATTGTCGGAGAGGTATCTCTGGGCCCTCTCGGTAATACACCTCACATAAGCCTTGCAAGCATAATAACTAAGATTTTAGTTATGAGATGATGTATTACGAAACGAGTAAAGAGACTTGCCAGTAACGAGATTGAACTAGGTATTGGATACCGACGATCGAATCTCGGGCAAGTAACATACCGATGACAAAGGGAACAACGTATGTTGTTATGCGGTCTGACCGATAAAGATCTTCGTAGAATATGTAGGAGCCAATATGGGCATCCAGGTCCTGCTATTGGTTATTGACCGGAGACATGTCTCGGTCATGTCTACATTGTTCTCGAACCGTAGGGTCCGCACGCTTAACGTTACGATGACAGTTATTATGAGTTTATGCATTTTGATGTACCGAAGGTTGTTCGGAGTCCCGGATGTGATCACGGACATGACGAGGAGTCTCGAAATGGTCGAGACGTAAAGATCGATATATTGGAAGGCTATGTTTGGACATCGGAAGTGTTCCAGGTGAAATCGGGATTTTACCGGAATACCGGGAGGGTTACCGGAACCCCCCGGGAGGCAAATGGGCCTATTGGGCCTTAGTGGAAAAGTGAAAGGGGCTGCCCACAAGGGCTGCACGCCTCCCCCCTTCCCTAGTCCTATTAGGACTAGGAGAAGGGGCCGGCCCCCTCTTTCTCTCTTCCCTTTGGAAGAATCCTATTAGGAATAGGATTGGGGGGGGGGGAGTCCTACTCCCGGTAGGAGTAGGACTCCTCCTGCGCCCCTCTCCCTAGCCGGCCGAACCCCTCCCCCTGCTCCTTTATATACAGGGGCAGGGGGCACCCCATAGACACACAAGTTGATCATTGTTGATCGTTCCTTAGTCGTGTGCGGTGCCCCCTGCCACCAAATTCCACCTCGGTCATATCGTTGTAGAGCTTAGGCGAAGCCCTGCGTCGGTAGTACATCAAGATCGTCATCACGCCGTCGTGCTGACGGAACTCTTCCTCGACGCTTTGCTGGATCGGAGCCCGAGGATCGTCATCGAGCTGAACGTGTGCTAAGAACTCAGAGGTGCCAGAGTAACGGTGCTTGGATCGGTCGGATCGGGAAGAAGACGTACGACTACTTCCTCTACGTTGTGTCAATGCTTCCGTTGCGATCTACAAGGGTACATAGATCAGACTCTCCCCTCGTTGCTATGCATCACCATGATCTTGCGTGTGCGTAGGAAAATTTTCGAAATTACTACGTTCACCAACAGTCTACACCGTCCCTTATGGGAAATGAGGCTACCCGTTGGTTGTCGCACCACCCATCAGTCTCGCCAAATACCCATAGTATGGCCATTGGCAATCCTCCATACAAGCCCTTTCTTCAGTAGGTCTAACCCGTAGTTGACGGCCTGCCATGTTGGAGAGGGGTTTCCAGTAAAAACCGTGTCCTCAAATCTTCCACTTGGATAACATTTAGCCTTCAATAATCTAGCACACAAACTATTTGGGAATGCAATCAATCTCCATGCTTGCCTCGCAAGTAGCGCTTGGTTAAACAACGAAATGTCTCTAAAACCTAGGCCCCCAGCCTTGTCCTTTTATCCCATGCATACCAGTGCATCTTCCATTTACCTTTCTCAGCTCCCCAATAATAATTCCACACCATCCGATTTAAATCATCACAAAGTTCCATAGGAAGTTTAAAAACACTCATTAAATAGGTAGAGATCGACTATGCAATTGACCTGATGAGTACCTCTTTTCCCGCCTGAGTGGGGTAGCCATCAAAAGCAAACAATCTCTTTGAGAGCTTCACTTGGAGGTTCTGAAATTTACCTTTCGTCATCCTGTCGTCCAGGGTGGGTAAACCCAAATATTTCTACTCAAAACAAACTAAAGTAACATGCAGAATATTTTTGACCGAATCAACATTACCTTGTGGGCATGCATCTCCAAACAGCAAGGAACACTTATCTTGATTGGTCAATTGGCATGTTACCTTACCATAAACCTCCAGGATATTAATAACATGGGAAGCTTGCTGATAAGTGGCTTTAAACAAAAGTAGAGTATCATCAGCAAACAATAAGTGGGATATACCAGGAGCTCTTATAATTTTTAACGGGGAAATATGCTCTTCATCAATGCCTTTATCAATTAGAGCAGAGAGACCATCAGCTATAAAAAGAAACAAATAGGGGGACAATTGGTCACCTTGCCAAAGACCACATGACGGTCTAAACGATTACAAGATAGCTCCATTAAGTTTCACAGAGTATCTCACCGAGGTTACACAAATCATGATCCAACTAACCCACCGACGAACAAAGTCGAGCTTTCCATCATTTGCCTAAGGTAGTTCCAATCCACTCTATCATAATCTTTTTAGAGGTCTAGCTTATATGCACACAAGCTTCTTGTAGGTTCTTTTCCTTGCTTTATATGATGAATGCATTCAAACGCCACCAGTGCATTGTCAGTGATCATGCGCCCAGGTATAAAAGCACTCTGTGCTGGTGAAATAATATCATCAAGAATTGGATGGAGTCTATTAACAAGGCATTTGGACACCACCTTGTAGATAACATTACATAAGCTAATAGGCAGGAAGTCCGTGACTTTTGTTGGGTTTGTGATTTTTGGGATCATCACAATTATCGTATCATTTACCTCTGAAGGCATGATACCAATGCAGAAAAATTCTTTCACAGAAGCTATTACTCCTTCCTGCAATGTTACCCAATTTCTCTGAAAAAACCTGGCAAGGAAACCATCTGGCCCTGATACTTTCAATGGTCCAATTTGGAATAAAGCGTCAGCGATTTCTTTGTCAATAAACTTAGAACACAAAAGATCATTTGTATTGGCTGTTACCACAGGCTTAATTAATCCAATAACCGAAGATGCATCAAGAGTAGTGTCGGCCTCAAAAAATTTCTAGAAGTAAGCCGAGGCCACCTCTCCCATCTCCTTCTGTGAGGTGAACAGATTCCCATTGGCATCTTCAAGCTTTTAAATTTTGTTTTTCCTTGCTCACCAAATTGCTTTTGCATGGAAAAATTTCGTGTTTCGATCGCCGCCTTTCAACCAGGTTATTCGGGAATGCTGCATCCACATGAGTTCTTCACGGTACAGAAGCTCATTCATCCTATCCGTAACTCTCTGAATTTCCATTCTATCTGCGTTCATGGACATGAGCTGCTCCAACTGGGTTCTTGACTTCTCTATCTCACATGTAACACTCCCAAACTTGACTTATTCCATTCACATAATCTACGCATTGTACCTCTAAGTGTAGTGTGAACATCTCCAAGTGAACTTTTGGTCCCAGCCTCTGCCCATGCTTGTGGAATTACTTCCTGCAATGCAAATCGTTGTAGCAAGGTGCACCCAAAAAAACAACATATAAATGCGACCGCACACTGGAAAACTCATGAAGTGTCCTTTGCACCAAAAAGACCAACCAACCTTGCAGCGTCACATGGCTGGTTTTGCGGTAAGTAAAACAATGGTGGTGTGCTTTACGACAAAAAACATAGGGACTCGACTCACAATGTCACACGATCGACTTTGCATCAAGGAAAAAAACTATAGTTGCAACAGTAAGAAGGGGACCGGCATTTTACCATCGCATGGGCGGCTTTGAAGTAAGAAAAAATAGTAGTGGTGGTTTACTTTGCAACAAAAACAAGATGGCCTTGCAACAACACGTGGTCGGCTTTGCAGCAAGGAAAGCAATTATAGTTGCAAAAATAAATAAGGTGTCCGGTGTTGCAAGATCACATGACCGCTTTGTAGCAAGAAATCAATTATGGCCAGCTTGGCAACAAAAAAGTGGCCCGCTTTGCAGCAAAAAAACACATCGTTGGTTGGCTTCCAGTGGTCAGCCTTATTGCGGCAGAATAAAAGCATGTGGTCGCTTGCAATATTGGCGTGCTTGCACGTTGCATGCTCGTATTTGCAATGGGAAAAATGGTGCCTCTCTTGCAGCGTCTTGCGGCCGATTTGTATCCAAAAAAATGTACGACCACTTGCAACATTGGCATGTTTCTGCTTGCAGCATCCCGCGATCGGCTTTGCAACAGAAAAATATACATGTGGTCGCTTGCAGCATTGTCATGCTTCCTCTTGTAGTGTCATGTGTCCCATTTACAACAATGGCGGCCGCTGCTCTTGCAATGTTGGACAGCGGATTTGCAGCATTGAAAAAATGTGTGGCCACTTTGTAGCGTCGATGTGGTTCAGCTTTAACATTGGTGGTCGGCCTTGCAACATCATGTAGCCAGGTTGCAGCATGGTGGTCTAGTTTTTGCAGTATAGTAAAAATAAGTACGATAATGTTAATACATCGATTGCTCGGGCAGCCACTCGATGGAGCTGTGGAAAACCATATGATCCTCCCCCATGAACTGATGAGTCTTTGCAACAAACCTCGTGTAGCTCTTAGTGCTTTGCAACACGAGTCTTGTTGCAATTCTGAACAGTTCTTTTTTTCTTCATGAGCCATTGTGCCTTTGCAACAAGTATTGTGTTATGCTTTTCAACATGAGCCTTGTTGTAATCCTCGAAAAGTTTTTTCCTTTTCTACAACACGATATGGAGTTCTGTGAGCTGCTGAGCCTTTGCAACAAGCCTCGTGTTGCACTCGGTGTTTCCCAAAACGAGACTTGTTGCAATCCCCTGACCACTTTGTTTCCCTTTTCTCTATGCACGAGCACGATAGTCATCCAATCGTTAGCTATTTACAACATGACTCATGTTGCGCTCTTAGTTTTGTAACAAGTCATGTTGCAGACCGCTCAGCAGGGCACGTGGTGTGCGGTTGAATTATAGCGATTACCATTGTTTAGTGCATGTAGAAATTAAGGAGGCCATGCGTAGAATGTTATTAGTCTTGATTACCGTCTGATGAGAGAAAATAATATATTTTTTCTACTTTAAAGTGCATTGGAAATATAGGAGTACACTTTTTTATGGACAAATTTTAAAGCCAAACGTACACTCTTCATCGAACGGATGGAGTAGCAAGGTTATTGTTAGGCTTCTCAAAAGTGAGGATTATCATACATATGATATTACATATGTAGTGCATAATATTATACTAGGTTAATATTATATATGTTCTCATTTATTGGCATAAATCATTGTAGCAAATCAATTATTATGATACAATACCATGAAATTATGCCTTACCCTTTGATTTTTTATTTAATTTTATGTCAACTCAGTAACCATTTCTAGTTGATATGCATGATACTGCTATAATACCACCACTACAAAAGGTCTAAGCAAGTTGACATTTTTTTATCAGGGATCGGGTGACTTGATTTATCATGTCCTAAGAAAATAATTTGAAGAGTAGACTTGCGTAATTAAGAACTCATCACGGTTTAATCATAATTCCGATCTTTGGTTGATTTATTTATTTGTGATGGGAACAGCTTGCCATGTCTTGGTGACAATGCTACAAAATACTTCAACTGCTTACCGGACTTGCTAAAGAACACATGCATGTCCTCGATCTATGCATTACCAGTGGCTTGATAGAACAAGCTATCTTGGTTACCCATGGTTTGCATAGTCGAACACACTTCTGCTTTGGTACACCCCAAGCACATTAACGATCGAGTACCCCTTCATAATAAAGGACACAATGACATTAAGAAAAGATGAAGATAATCCCCGTAATCTTTGTCCCTCTCTCATATGTATTAATTCTTCTCCTGGCCAGCAATGGGGGCACATCGCCCCGCATCCAGCGCCTAGACAGAAAAGCGGCAGTTGCAGCGAGATGTCTACTAGCGTTCATACATAACCGTAGCTTGAGAATGTGGACATGTAATTCGTTCCTAGTTTTCTTTGAACCCCCACCCGTAGAACAATTAGTCTGCAATATTTTCTATAATAAATAAAACAGTACAAAATACGAAGGTCCTGCAAAAGGTCTCAAGGAACAGGTGAAAACTATCCTATGCCTATCTTTGGAGTAAAAATCATCTTAAAAATTATTATCTATCCACTGAGAGAAACTATCAAAGAATTTATCTTTGATCATGTGCTTAAGAAGAAGAATGTCCTGCTTGAGATAAAATCTCCAAGATTGCAAAGTGGGCTGTTGAGCATGGAAGACTTTTCCATTTCGTTGTATCCAGATGTTCCAACAACCCAAAATGATAATCTCTGCTGCAAAATGCTTGGGGAGGAGCTTGCTAGCCAGAATGGTGTCCTCATATATGGAAGTCCCTCGTGGTCTGTTTGGAATCAAAGAGTTCCAGCATATTTGTGCAAAATTGCAATCCCAAAGCAGATGCATGTTTGTTTCCTCAGCTTTTTCATTGCAAACTAGGCAATAAGGATCATCTAAGTGCATTCCTTTTCTCTGAAGCAAAGCTCTGGTGTTTGTTTTGCTGTGGGCCACTTGCCAGAAGAAGATTTTGTGTTTTAATCTGCTAGAGCTATTCCATATGAGTTTGAAAATAGGATGCTCATCTTTTGGTTCAAGTAACAGATGGTAAGTGTGGATGGATGAGTATTTCCCTTTTTGCCCCTGGATTAGCCATGAATCATTTACATCTGGTTGCTCTACAAAATCAAGATTTTGGAGCTGTTGGAACTGATCATAGGCTAGCATTGACAAAGGAAGATTGAAATTATCAGACCAATTGTGGGCCCCCAAGAAGTTTTGCAAAGATTGATTCTCATTAGAGGCAAAAGAAAGCAGCTCAGGAACAGATTGTTGTAGTGGTTGATCCAACCATGAGTCTTTCTAGAAAAGAACTCTTTTCCCAGAGCCAACAGTGCACTTGCTTATTTCTTTAAATTGATTCATTAGAGGAGCATGCGCCTTCCACCAAAAGGATCCTTCCAATTTACCCATGGGTGGTTCTGTATGATAATATTTCTCCCATAAAAAGTTGACCCATGGAATGTCCTCTCTGTTGAGAAATTTGAAAATATTTTTCATGAGCAAGGCTTTGTTGTGTATGGAAATGTCTAGAATTCCCAAACCTCCATGCTTCTTGGGCTGACAAACCTTGGACCAAGCAATTAGAGCTGTACCTCTATCCCCCATACCAAATTTTCTCAAGAGGAAATTTCTGAGATACTTATTGATTTGATCAATGACCCCCATTGGAAGAGCCAGAGTGCTCATGAAGAAGATAGGCAGTGAAGCAAAGACAGATTTGATCAAGATCAATCTGCCATCATAAGATAGCATGGTGGAGCACCCAGTTAGCCTTCTTTCAATCCTTTGCATCATTGGGTTGAAGTCTTCAATCTTTGGTTTGGAGGTGCCTAGGGGCAGTCCTAGATATGTGAAGGGGAAATTTCCTTGTTTGCAACCCAGAATGTTAACCATGGCAAACATGTGTTGAGGTTGGACATTAATAGGCACCATCAAAGATTTTTCATAATTGACTTTGAGCCCAGTTAGATGAGAGTAATAGAGCAGAAGATTCTTGATTTGAGCTAATTGTTGAGCCTCTGCTGGTAAGACTAAGATAGTATCATCAGGTTATTGAATAATTGGAAAATTAGGGCAAGCTTGGCTGCTAATAGGAGCTTGGATCAGATTCTGCTGCATGGCTTCATTTAGAATTGTTTGCAGAAGATTTGTATCTAGAACAAACAGAAGGGGAGAAAGAGGATCTCCTTGGTTGACTCCTTTTTTGCACTTGAAAACCTTTCCAGGAACTCCATTGAGCATAAGAGAAGAAGATCCTGAGGTCAAAATCATGTTGATCCAGTTAATCCATCTGTCCCCAAAACCTCTTGCTTTTAGAATTGCCAAAATAGTTTGATGATCAATCAGATCAAAAGCCTTTTCAAAATCCATCTTGAGCACCACAATTGGTTTTTTGGATTGATGGCAGTGATGTAAATATTCAAAAGCCCACCCTAAACAACCAGGGATATTTTTGCTCTTTATGAATCCATATTGGTTTTTGTGAACCAATTTAAGTATAACAGTCTACAACCTGTTAGCTAGCAATTTAGTAATGATCTTGATTGTACCATTTAAGAGGCAAATTGGTCTGAAATCACTAGCACAAACAGGATTGTCTTTCTTGGTGATCAAGGTTATAAATGATGCATTTATGCTCTGAAGAGAAATTTTACCCTCATAGAAATCCTCAATAAGATGGTAAAAGTCCTCAGAGATGATATCCCAGCAAGCTTTGATGAAATCTCCATTAAAACCATCTGGTCCAGTTGCTTTATCTGATGGAAAGTGCTTAACAACCTCATCTATTTCTTTTTGGTGAAAGGCTGTTCAAGATAATTTAACCCTTCAAATCTAGGGATTAAACTGAGTAGGTTGAGGGGATCAGAAGTGATATCAGTTTTGCCTAGTTTCTCCATGAAAGAGTTCCAGAGAATAGCAACCTTGGAAAAATGTTCAGTGTGCTCTTTCCCATTATTGTCTTCAAGCATTTGGATATAGTTGTGCCTATATTTGATAGTTGCTTTGGATTGGAAGAACTTGGAGTTTTCATCTCCAAATTTTACCCATTTGATGGTAGCCCTTTGCCTCCAATAAATTCTTTGGAAATATAGCACTTTTAAGAGGTGTTATTTTAGCATCTCCCTAATGTTACTTTCCATATCTGAGAGCACTCTATATTCCTCAAAATGACCCCACATCAAAAGCAGAGCATTAGTGGCCTGAATGATTCCAGCTAGATTGGAAATGTTTTTGCTCTAGACATTTAGCCCTTTTCTGAGCCTCTTAAATTTTGCAGTGATCAATTTAGCACTATTACATTCTTGCAAAGGCTCACTCCAAATTCTTTGCACTGTTTCTTTAAAATTATGGTGTTGAAGCCAGAATTTTTCAAATCTAAAATTCTGAGCTTTTGGGATTGCAGTACCAATAGATATAACAAAGGGGCAGTGATCTAAAACTAGTTTAGACAATGGATGAGCCATGGTATTGGGATAGGTTGTAGACCAGCTTTCTGAGGTGAATACCCAATCAATCTTCTCAAGGAGTGGGGCCTGCTGCATGTTGCTCCATGTAAAACTTCTGCCTTTTAAAGGAATTTCCACTAGTGCTAGGTTATTGATAGCTTCATTAAACTGCATCATGTTATTATTATCTCCATGCCCCATGTTTCTGTTTGAGGGATATCTGATATAATTAAAATCCCCTGTGATGACCCAATCTGTATCTATAGGCATCTGAATGTTTTTAAGCCAAGCTAGAAAATTCTGCATGCCCTCATTGTCACAAGGGCCATAAATGTTTGTCAAAATCCAAGAAGCACCTGTGTTCACTGAAGTGAATCTCATAGAGATAGAGAAGTCATTTTTAAAAAGGCACTCTCCCTGGAAAATGCTATCATTCCAAGCAACAAGCAAACCTCCTAAAGCACCTACTGAAGGAAGAAAATCAAATTTGCTAATTCTCTTAGGATACAACTTTTTGATGTAATTACTATCAAAAGTTTCCCTATTAGTTTCTTGTAAGCAAATTACAGAGCTATTGGCTTCCTCAATTTTTTTTGAAATAGCAAGCCATTTGTCACTAGAGTTGATACCCCTCACATTCCAGTTTAAGATATTCTAGGATTTAAACATTGCCAAATATAATCCACAACATGCCAGAACTTTTGGAAGTCATACATGAGAAGATGCAAGTCAGGCAAACCAACAAGAAGATTCTGAAAGACCGGAGCTCATACAGTTCACAAAATACAGGTCTGGTAACATGACTGAATCCATTACAGAAACACATATAAAAGAGCCAAAAGCAGGGGCAAGCTATCTTGTTCCAGGTCTCCTCCTTCCTTGTGGCCAGCATGTTTAATCTTTCCAACCAGGCTGCTTCCCTCCCTTCTTTGCTTTCTTCTTGAGGAGATTTTTATCTGAGCACACCTTTGGGTCCACCTTGCAGTAAGAGGCAGTCAAATTTTTAATAACCTTGATGTTACAAATGGGAGGTTTAGCTTTGCATGCCATACAATTGATATACTGACAAGATTTGTGCTTATAACCCTTGTTTAAGTGTTGTAATCTCTCACTTCTTCTTACCTCAGATTCCACAATTGGAACTCTCTCCTTTCTCTTTCCTTTGGGAGGGGCGTAGATGAAGGAAATATGCCCTAGAGGCAATAATAAAGTTATTATTTATTTCCTTATATCATGATAAATGTTTATTATTCATGCTAGAATTGTATTAACCGGAAACATAATACATGTGTGAATACATAGACAAACTTAGTGTCACTAGTAAGCCTCTACTTGACTAGCTCGTTAATCAAAGATGGTTATGTTTCCTAACCATGAACAAGGTGTTGTTATTTGATTAATGAGGTCACATCATTAGTTGAATGATCTGATTGACATGACCCATTTCATTAGCTTAGCACCCGATCGTTTAGTATGTTGCTATTGCTTTCTTCATGACTTATACATGTTCCTATGACTATGAGATTATGCAACTCCCGTTTACCGGAGGAACACTTTGGGTGCTACCAAACGTCACAACGTAACTGGGTGATTATAAAGGAGTACTACAGGTTTCTCCAAAGGTAGATGTTGGGTTGGCGTATTTCGAGATTAGGATTTGTCACTCCGATTGTCGGAGAGGTATCTCTGGGCCCTCTCGGTAATGCACATCACATAAGCCTTGCAAGCACTGCAACTAATATGTTAGTTGTGAGATGATGTATTACGAAACGAGTAAAGAGACTTGCCGGTAACGAGATTGAACTAGGTATTGGATACCGACGATCGAATCTCAGGCAAGTAACATACCGATGACAAAAGGAACAACGTATGTTGTTATGCGGTCTGACCGATAAAGATCTTCGTAGAATATGTAGGAGCCAATATGGGCATCCAGGTCCCGCTATTGGTTATTGACCGGAGACGTGTCTCGGTCATGTCTACATTGTTCTCGAACCGTAGGGTCCGCACGCTTAACATTACGATGACAGTTATTATGAGTTTATGCATTTTGATGTACCGAAGTTAGTTCGGAGTCCCGAATGTGATCACGGACATGACGAGGAGTCTTGAAATGGTCGAGACATAAAGATTTATATATTGGATGACTATATTCGGACACCGGAAGTGTTCCGGATGATTTCGGAGAAAACCGGAGAGCCGGAGGGGTTACCGGAACCCCCCGGGGAAGTAATGGGCCTTATTGGGCCTGAGGGGAGAGAGAGGGCAGCAGCCCAAGAGGTGGCGCGCCCCCTCAAGGGAGTCCGAATTGGACTAGGAGGGGAGGGTGCGGCCCCCCTTTCCCTCTCCCTCTCCCTCTCTTTCCTTCCCCCCAAGTCTCCTAGTTGGACTAGGAAAGGGGAGTCCTACTCCCACTAGGAGGAGGACTCCCCCTCCCTTGGCGCGCCCCATAGGCCGGCTGGCCTCCCCCTTGCTCCTTTATATACGGGGGCAGGGGGCACCTCTAGACACACAAGTTGATCGTTCCTTAGCCGTGTGCGGTGCCCCCTGCCACCATATTCCACCTCGATCATATCGTTGTAGTGCTTAGGCGAAGCCCTGCGTCGGTAGAACATCAAGATCGTCATCACGCCATCGTGCTGACGGAACTCCTCCCCGAAGCTTTGCTAGATCGGAGCCCGGGGATCGTCATCGAGCTGTACGTGTGCTAAGAACTCGGAGGTGCCGGAGTAACGGTGCTTGGATCGGTCGGATCGGGAAGAAGACGTACGACTTCTTCCTCTACGTTGTGTCAACGCTTCCGTTGCGATCTACAAGGGTACGTAGATCAGACTCTCCCCCTCGTTGCTATGCATCATCATGATCTTGCATGTGCGTAGGAAATTTTTTCAAATTACTATGTTCCCCAACAGTAGAGTTGTTGAAATTAATTTCATCCGAGGCAGCAGAATCCTCTTGGGCTCCTCTATCTTCAGCATTATGAACCTGAGAGCAAATATGTGCTGCAGATTCAAGACATGATGAAGGAATAAAGAAATTCAAATAATATGACTCATCTGATCCCTCTCTGATTATGTGCCACATGGGTGATTTGAGAAAAGAGGCAGCCCATTCAAACTTATCAGGATTTAATAAAGTGAAACAAATAAAGTCCACCCAATCAAGTGGTACCTAGACTTCAGTGGCTCTAGACAATTTTTTTGAGAAATGAAGCTCCCAAGCATCCCAGCAAGCTGGTTTCTGTCCCACTAGATCTGCAGATGAGTCAGAATCTGAAGTTTTAGCCAAATACTTTCCTTTGATACTGAATCCTGGAGGAGCAGAGCTTTCTAAAGATGAAAAAGAGTGATAATGATTACATGCAGAGACTGTCAAGGCATTAGTGCTGACTGCATTGTTATCTTCAACAATTTCAAATTCTTCATCTATATTATCACTGAGAGCAGCTGCAGCTTCCAAAGCAAGGTTATATTCTTCATGTATGGCCAGCCTAATAATAGGATCATGCCCCTCTGCTAGGTTCAGACTAAAGAAAGGAGCTTCATCCTCAATATGAACTAATGGAGGGGGACCACTAGTTGGTTGAGAGGCAGCAACTATAGGGTCAGGTGAGTTGTCCAAAATCTTAGGCACATCTGGCTTTTGATTTAAATCAATATCTGCAAGTGGACCTGGAGGCAAAAGGTTAAGAAATTCCCCATGAGCAGCCAAAGCTGGAGCTTCCTGCATCTGCACATGTGCAAACTGACCCCGGGCTTGCTGGGCCTGAGCTGGCCCCAGAAACAAATTGAGATCTGGTAGCCCATGGAGTCCCTCTTGGGCATTAACCACTTGATTTAAAAGAACATTTCCCTCCATATTTTGGTTCTGGACTGCATTGACATGGTCCACCTGAATCACATGATTTAAAAAAACATTGCCTCCCAAATTCTGATTCTGAGCTGCAGGTGCATAGTCCACCTCTATACCATTTGAGCCAATAGAAAGAGTTAGCTCACTGTTAACATCCATATCTGGCAACTCCACCTGAATGTTCTGTTCTGCCAGAGGCGCCATGAGATCAGCAAGCTCCATAAACTCTCCATCTTCTAATTCTTGATCAATAAACTCATCATCCTCAGCAGGCATGGCCCAGTGCCCCCAGCCAGGGAGCTGTTCATCTGCTTCCAAGTCAACATCATTGCCAAACTGTTGCATTGCTTGCTGGTGAAAATTTGGCTGGTTGTCTCCCATAACATCTTGGGCCTGGTGCTCTTGAATTGGTCCCACAAAGTGATTTAGCTGGTTTGGATGTTGAAAAGGGTTTGCAGGATGAGGATGAGGGTTTCCATCAACAGGTACATGGTCTTCAATAGGAGGACCTCCTCCCAAAAGCTCTTGCTGCAGAATTATAACAAGCACTGTCCAAGTTTCAGAATTTGGGTCATCAGATTCCCCAACAACAATACTGATAGGAATATCTATTAGGTCATCCACCCTAATTTTTACCATGAGGGCAACCTACGTGCTTCTTGCTCTATCCCACATATGCATCTTCCCAAAGCCTCTGACAGCATTGGCTAACTCATGGATTTCTCTTTTATCAAATGGAAAACCCACTAACAGAGCCCAGATATCCCTATTTAAAGCCAGATTTCTCCAATTCATACCTTGATTGTGTCTCTGGAAGATGATGTGAACATCCCCATAAACGTGCGGGCTCTGAAGAACCAGGGCATCCCGATCAAAGGGGTTTCTCAGCCTGATGTATGCCTGTCCAAAAGGACATGGACAGATCTCCTGGAAACCCAAATGCTTGACTTGAGTGAGGAACTCACCGATGATTTGCCTCACATTAGGGAACATAACCTGTTGATTAGGCATAGGAACAATACTGACTATTGCCCATTCCTCATGGTGTGGCGTGTCCGGGTCCGTAATAACCCTAACTCTGGCTGGTCTTCCTTCTACTTCAATGGCTTGATGATGCGGTGGAAGAAAAGTAGTGGGGTCAAAAGGAAAGTTGGCCATGGCCCTGCTGCCGAGCTCACAATTGCCGACTGAAGCTTGCAGTAATGTGCTAGTCGTGAGGGGAGGCGGAGGAGGGAGCGAACTCGAGCTAGGGGAAAGATGCTTTGTTCTGGCTGGATTAGGTGAGGGAGTAACTATGGGATCCCGTATCCCAGAATCATCGATAGCATTCCTCGAGTCTTGCACTCCAATCGCGCCATTAACGGGAGCTGCAGCGGTAGGAACAGATACTGAGGTGGATCGCTCATTTGACAAGGCGAGTGATCGGAAGGCCGAGAGATAGCCACTGGCAATGTGGCCCCACCCTTTACAATTACGACATCTGATTTTATTTTTGCAAGCCAGCCTTTCATGGCCCACCAGAAGGCATCGAAAGCAGAAGGCCTTGGACTGGGCCTGAGAAGATGGGCCAGCATTAACAGGGGCTGGGGCATGACCAGTTTGAATAGGCAAAATTCCCGCCTCATTATTGCCATCAATGGGGAATTGAAGGCGATCAAAGACCGTGGTAACTGGAACTGTTGATTGAGCTTTGTCGGATCTCTGATGAGGAGGATGATGAAATCTTTGATTCAAGAATCTTTGAGCCCGAACCGCATTGGCGTAAGAAGAATGATTGTTTGATCAAGTGACCAAAGTCCAACCTTCCTCTTGATCAGGATCTGAAAGAGGGCGATGTTTTGGCCCATTTCGACCCCAAAGCAGAAAACCCAGATTGAATTCCGAAATAGAGACGTTGCCCTCATTGTAAATAGCAAAACCCACATTGATGGACGAAACGGAGAACCTGAACAAATATGCACCAAGTTTTTGAACTTTTTAAAGAGAAGCACGTCCACCAAAGCAGGAAAGAAGAATAGTACCTACCGATTCTTTTGTGAGACGGATCTTTGACCTTGTGAATTCAGCCACTAGGAAGAATTCACGTTGACCATTTTCCGCAGTGAAATTGATAGGTAGGTTCAGAGATCTCCAGATACGGTCTTCAAATGCATGACCTCTTTCAAAGCGAAGATCAGCGAGAGACATGGCCATGACCAAAGGAGCAGAGGAGGGGCATGGAGCGAAAGAGATAGAGCGGAGCAGGCGGCTAGGCAGCTACGGCGGTGGCCGCCGTGGCCGGAGTGGCCAACGGCGGAGCGGGCGAGGCGCACGGGGAGCGAGACCTAAGCGGAGCGACCGGCTGTGGTTTTTTGACATACATCGTGAAAGATCGTCACCACAATAATTCGTTCCTAGTTACCTATAAAGCATTAATTATTTCCTTGTAAATAATATTTGTAGTAACATTTGTTGGAACACCCTTGGCATCTTCAATCAGGATTTTTAAACCTTGTCATGATGTCACTCGCGAGACAGTCACATATAGTTGCCCATGAGAGAACACTGGGTTTGGGAGATAAACACACAATTTAGAAAGTGTTTGTCCTTCACTTCTATTTTTTCATCGAAAATTCTTCTACTGAATTCCCATGTATTGCAAGTAGTAACAGAGAGGAGTATATACCTTTTTCCTTCTGCAAAAAGTAAACATACTTCATATTGCCAAACAGTTTGCCTCCAATATCATATCGTCCCCCAAAGGGTTCTAATGCTATAAGACATAACGAATAGTTACACAGATTAAACATATCAATTGGAATTGAGAATTGTGGTGTCAAACAAAATAGTTGGAGAACTCATCAAACGACCAATAAACAATTTCTCTGGTACCACATGATGCACACCACTTTACAAAATCTCCAAACCTAAATTGCAATAAATATATATAGCAACAAAAGTAAGAAAAATATAGTTGAAGACTAAGATAATTATTTTCTCAATAGCTTCTACAGATAAGCTGAAATTTTAATTGTAATTTGAGGAACTAATTGTAATCTGAGTGCCTCAACTTTGTACTAGCTACCGGAGAATATATTATAGGAGCGATTAAGTATTGGCCTCCTCCCCTAGCCTCGTCGGCGGCCACTCCGGCCCCGGCGTCCACCCTCCCATCGCGCCGCCCTCCGCTTCGGAGCCGGTGACCACCCTCCCCCGGCGCCATGGCCTCGCGGGTCTCGTTGTTCGGGTCATCTTCATTGGAGGACCTTTCCCTTGCTCTGCGCTCTCCTGCGCCGCCCTCCCTGGGGGCGCCGCCTCCCGCTCCTCCCCCTCCGCCGCGCCCGCAGCTCAGGTCTCTCATTGTCCTGGGCGTCCTCGGCACGGCCTTCGGCCCCTTGGTTCAGGGCGGTGCTGGTCCCTCTCACCCAGCTCCGGCGGCTGAGGCGACTTGGCAGGTTCGGCGGGGCAGTGGGGGTAGGGCTCCGCCCGCTCGGGCCCCTGCTCCCCAACGCGCTCCTGTCTCCAGGCGTCCGCGTGCCCTCCCCTCTTCTCACCCGCTGCCGAGCTCGAGGCTGCCGGCAGAGCTGTTTGGATGTTGCTACAACTGCGGCCGTGAGTGCCACATCTTGGCGGAGTGCTATAACCCGACCTTTTGCGTCTGGTGCTGTGGTGAGGGGCACTCTTCGCGTGGGTGCACGCACCCCCGTAGCCCCTCACCGGTGGATGAGCTTCGTCCCACTCCCGCCGTTCGTCGTAGGGTCATTGAGCCGGAGCCCTTGGCCCCTTCTCTTCCCCCCTGCCTGGCTCTCACGGGCTGCCGCCGCCTCCGCCGGGCCCTCCGCCTCCTGGAGTTGTCCGTCTATGGAGCCATGTGGTGCGTGCGCCGTCTTTGGCCGGTAGCAGGGTCGGACCTTCCTTCTCGGCGCCGGTGATTTAGCAGGCCGAGGCAGTCCTGCCACCGCTTTCAGATGGGCTCGGCAAGGCATGCTTCTTGGAGGCCGCACTGGATCTCTGGAGTGCTGAGCTAGAGCTGGCGCGGGCGGTGCTGGTCATGGTCATTGGCATTCGCCCGCAGGTGGACTTAGCCTCGGCGGTGGCGGCACTGCATGCGGAGTTCGAGGTGGGGCCTGAGGACATGTCTATTCGGCCATTCCACCCGCAAGACTTCCTCGTGCTCTGCCAGGATGTGGAGCTCAAGGAGCGGATGGTGCGGGCTGGCCGGGCGGGCTCGTCATCATCCTTTGAGCTGTCCCTGCACCCTTGGCTCCGTCAGGCGCAGGCGACCGCGGTGAGCATGCTGCTGCTTGTGCTTCTCTCGCTTCGGGGTGTCCCAGGCCATGTGTGGAGTCAGCGGGCGGCGAGCGTCATCCTCAAGAGCGGTGGCTTCGTCGCCAGGGTGGATGACCAGGCGGTGAGGCGGAATGATATGTCGGATTTCAGGTGTTGGGGAACGTGGTAATTTCAAAAATTTCCTACGCACACATAGGATCATGGTGATGCATAGCAACGAGAGGGGAGAGTGTTGTCTACGTACCCTCGTGGACCGTTCGTGGAAGCGTTATATCAACGCGGTTGATGTAGTCATACGTCTTCACGATCCAACCGATCCAAGTACCGAAAGCACGGTACCTCCGAGTTCTGCACACGTTCGGCTCGGTGATGTCCTCGCCTTCTCGATCCAGCAAGAGGGGTGAAGTAGTAGATGAGTTTCGGCAGCACGACGGCGTGGTGACGGTGTTGGTGAAGAACAATCTTTGTAGGGCTTCGCCTAAGCACTACAAAACTATGATGGAGGATAAACTAGAGGGGACGGGGTTGCCGGCACATGGCTTGGTGTTTCTTGATGTGTCTTGGGTGCTATCCCTACCCCTCTATTTATATGTTGAGCCTTGGGGTCGAAACTTGGAGTAAAAGCCTCCACAAAGTCGGTTTCACCCGAAAGGCAAGAGTCCTTCTCGGACTCCAGGGCCAGACACCAGGGTTCCCGGCGTCTGGACCCAGACGCCAGGGACCCTGACGTCTGGCCCCTGGACTCTGCAAAACTTCCTTTTGCGCTTTCCAAAAACCTTGTGGGCTTTCCCCTTTGGCCCAAATAAAGTGTTCTCGTACCCAAACATTTCGGGAAACATCCGGAACCCCTTCAGGTGAATTCCGGAACCCTTCCGGAGTCCAAACACTATTATCCCATATATCAATCTTTATCTACGGACCATTCCGGAGTTCCTCGTCATGTCCATGATCTTATCCAGAACTCCGAACAACATTCGGTCACCAACATACATAACTCATAGTACTATATCGTCAACGAACGTTAAGCGTGCGAACCCTACGGGTTCGAGAACTATGTAGACATGACCGAGACACCTCTCTGGTCAATAACCAATAGCGGGACATGGATGCCCATATTGGCTCCTACATATTCTACGAAGATCTTTATTGGTCAGACCGCATAACAACATACGTTGTTCCCTTTGTCATCGGTATGTTACTTGCCCGAGATTCGATCATCGGTATCGCAATACCTAGTTCAATCTCGTTACCGGCAAGTCTCTTTACTCGTTACGTAATACATCATCCCGCAACTAACTCATTAGTTGCAATGCTTGCAAGGCTTATAGTGATGTGCATTACCGAGTGGGCCCAGAGATACCTCTCCGACAATTGGAGTGACAAATCCTAATCTTGAAATATGCCAACCCAACAAGTACCTTTGGAGACACGTGTAGAGCACCTTTATAATCACCCAGTTACGTTGTGACGTTTGGTAGCACACAAAGTGTTCCTCCGGTATTCGCGAGTTGCATAATCTCATAGTCATAGGAACATGTATAAGTCATGGAGAAAGGTTCACTGGACAGCGGTCAAAATTATCCACTCCAACAATATATAATGGTTATTTGTAGTGTTGTTTACTTTTCTTAGTGTCATATGCTTCCACTAAGTTCTAAGCAACGCTTGACTACAAAAGTCTGTCAATTACTTAGCCGATCCTGATGATACTAGACCACCTTCCTTTGTACCCCAAGGAAGGTTACCACTGTTAGAAAAATATGCAACTTGATATTATTAGGAGGCCAAAGCCATCATATATACATGTACAAGAGAATGCCAAGAGGCTAGAATACAAAAGGCCAAAGGCCATCATCAATATAACTCTAACACCCCCCTCAAACTCATGGTGGATCCACAACACTGAGTTTGGAGAGGTGAAATCCATGCTGCGCTCTAGTCTGTGCCTTCATGAAGAAGTTTGCTAGCTGTAACTCGGAAGGCACATGCTGAAGACCAATAACATGATCCTGCATAGCAGCGCGCACATAAAAAGCATCAACACCAATATGCTTGGTAAGCTCATGCTTCACCAGGTCCCGTGCAATACTGATAGCACATGTACTGTCTGACAAGAGGGTGGTAGGTGTAGTAACAGAAACACCAAAATCCTCCAGTAACCATCGTAACCAAGTCACCTCTGTCGTCAGAAGAGCCATAGCTGGCAACTCGGCCTCTGCACTCGAACGAGAAACTGCAGTCTGTTTCTTCGTCTTCCAGGCAATGAGAGAACCACCAAGAAAAACATAGTAAGCAGAAAGTGAATGGCGGTCCGAAGGATCAGTAGCCCACGTAGCATCTGAATAGGCCCGGAGCTGTAACGAGCTGGAACGGGGAAAAAAAGAGACGACGAGAGATCGTGCCACGAAGATATCGTAGAACACGAAGAAGGTGACTATAGTGAACTGAAGTGGGAGCAGAAACAAACTGACTCTGAATATGGACAGGATAGGAGATATCCGGACGTGTGACGGCAAGATAGACAAGACTCCCAACAAGATGACGATAACGTGTCGGATCAGACAAGGGCTCACCATCAGAAGCACGAAGGTGAAGATTGAGCTCCATAGGAGTCTCAACAGTGCGGTCATCACTAAGAGCCGCACGAGTAAGAAGATCCTGGATATACTTTTCTTGGGAAATAAAGAAGCCATCAGGGGTGGATGAAACCTCAATCCCAAGAAAGTAACGAAGAGGACCAAGATCAGACATTAGGAACTGCTCACTGAGGCGGGCTTTGACAAAGGCAATGTACTCATAATCATTGCCAGTGATGATCATGTCATCAACATAAAGAAGAAGAAGAGTCCTTCCACGAGCAGAAAGGTGGACAAACAACGCTGGATCATGAGCACTGGGCAAAGAACCAGCGGTAGTCACCACAAAGGCGAAGCGCTCAAACCAGGCATGAGGGGCTTGCTTAAGGCCATAAAGAGAGCGACAAAGATGACAAACCATGCCATCAGGAACAGAATACCCAGGTGGTGGCTGCATATAAACCTCCTCACGCAACTCACCGTTTAAAAAGGCAAATAGAGGCCACAGCGAGAAGTGTACGGACAGTGGTCATATGGGCCACAGGAGCAAAAGTCTCATCGTAATCGCGACCATGCTCTTGCTAAAAGCCACGAGCCACAAGACGAGCTTTATAACGCTCAAGAGAACCATCAGAGCGAGTCTTTATCTTGTAGACCCACTTACAAGTGATGGGACGAACACCGGGAGGAAGAGAAACCAGATCCCACGTGCCAGTGCGCTCAAGAGCAGCAATCTCCTCTGCCATCGCAAACTGCCATTCAGGATGCACAATAGCATCTCGATAAGAAGTCAGCTCAAGAACGGTCGAAAGACCATAGCGAGAAGGAGAATATCGGTCAAGGGGCGAACAAGGCCGAGAACGAAGACCATAAGTCGGCTGAGAGGAGGAAGACGACACACCAGAAGTAGAGGGCAGATCAGTAGACTCATCCACAATACGTGGACGACGGGTATAATGAAAAGGAAGGGAGGGAAGAGGTGAAATCACTGGGGACGGAGACGGGGAATGTATTGATGAAGGTGGAGAAGGGGAATGTATTGGTGATGAAGGTGGAGAAGGTGGAGATATCGATGATGAAGGTAGAGAGTCATGTGATGAGGGGGGAGAAGAAATCGTAGGAGATGAAGGCGTCGAATCTGCAACAACGGGGCGAGAAGTAGGAATACTGGGCACAGAGGGAGGTGTATCGGGAAATGTAAGAAAAGAGATGTCCGCCGTGGAAAAGGTCGAGGAGGATGGACGCGGGTAGAAAGGACGAGACTCATCAAAGGTCACATCCCGGGAAATAAGCATCCGACGACCGACAGGATCCCAACACCGATAACCCCTATGCTCATCAATGTATCCGAGAAAGACACACTCAACAGACTAAGCGGTCAATTTGGTGCATTCACGAGGGGCAAGCAAAACATAGCAAACGCAACCAAACAAATGAAGCGCCGAATAATCAGGAGAACGACCGGAAAGACGCTCGAGAGGAATACCACCCTGTAGAGCAGCAGATGGCTGAATGTTGATGAGATAGGTGGAAGTGGTAACAGCCTCAGCCCAGAAGTGAGGCGGAAGAGAGGCGGCGATCATCATTGCACGTGTCGTCTCAAGAAGGTGACGATGCTTACGCTCAGCCACACCATTCTGAGCATGAGCACCAAGGCAAGAGAACTGAGTAAGAGTACCTTGCTCCACAAGGAATCCTCGCAACGCATGGGAGATATACTCACCAGCTGAATCTGCGCGAAAAACACGAATAGGAGTGGAAAACTGGGTGTGAACCATGGCAGCAATTTTTTATATATGGAGAAGACCTCACTACGAGAAGACATGAAATAGATCCAAGTGTACCGAGAAAAGTCATCTATAAAGATAATATAGTAGCGATGACCCCCTTTTGAAGCGAAGGGAGCCGGACCCCAAACATCAGAGTGAACGAGATCAAAAGGGCGCTCGGACACTGACTCGCTGTGAGGATAAGGTTGCTGAATATGTTTACCAAGCCGACAACCCAGACAATCCAACGAAGCATTACCAGAGACAGACCCCAGAACACCGCGATGAACCAAAGATGAGAGACGAGAACCACATAAATGGCCAAGACGACGATGCCACTGCTGAAAAGAGCTGGTAGATGCAGCAACAGGGGCTGCGAGACTGGCGGCGGTGGCAGCGGAGGGAAGGCGAAGCCAGTCAAGCTTCCAGAGACCATCAAGGCATCGAGGGCCAGCACCAAGCAGAGCGCCCGTGCGACGATCATGAACAGAACACGAATCAAAGTCGAGAATGACCCTACAACTAGAGTCAACAATCTGACCACCAGATATTAGTTGCATGGTAAGTCGAGGAACATGAGCGACCGAGGGAACATGAAATGAAGAAGTGCTAAGTGTGCCTCGACTAGCTACAGGGAGTGGAGTGCCATCAGCCGTAAGAACACGAACATGAGAGTCGACAGGTCGAACGAAGGTCAAAGTGGAAGAATCATAAGTCAGATGAAAAGACGCTCCAGTATCAAGAATCCATGGGGATGTACCTGAATGAGTAGAAAGTGATTTCTCAGTGCCAGAAGAGTCAGTCACAGAACCCGCAGAACCTGCCGGTGAAAAATCCCAAGCAGCAAGCAGGCATCGCAGCTGCGCAATCTCATGCGCAAACAGGGACACGTCGGAAGAGGTCGAGGTAGAAACTCCCGTGGAAGCCGATGATGAGCAGTCGCCACCACTAGTGGAGGTCGTGTGTAGAGTCAACCGAGAGTAGTCAATGCCGCGCGCGGAAGCCGCAAGATGTGTCGGTGTAGAGTAGGCATCGCCACGGCATGCGAAAGTTGGAAGAGGAGTCGGTGTAGAGCAGGCACCGCCACGGCGCCCGGAAGCCGCGAGAGGAGTCGGTGTAGAGCAGGCACCGCCACAGCGCGCGGAAGCCGCGAGAGGAGTCGGTGTAGAGCAAGCATCGCCACGGAGCGCGGAAGCCGCGATAGGAGTCGACAAATAACGTCCGTCACATTCTACGGAAGACGTTGTAGATGATAATATCACAGATAGAGCAGCACCAAGCATCGAGTGACGGCGCATGTGTGAGATGGGATCAATATAGGAACACCGGCGGAGGTCTGCGGATAGCGACGAAGACGCGAGCGAAACATCATATCAGTTTTTCCTTGTCTTTTTTTTAATGGAACAGCCGGATCACGGCGGCGGCGGCCCACGTCGAGCCCCGATCACGATCGTTTCAGGCAGCGATCGCACGGCAGACGCGCGGGAAGACGAGGGCGTCGCTGGCTGGCCGCGCGGGAGACGCCGTGACCAACGTTTACTAACCGAAGCACGGGAGGCCAGCCAAACTAGGACCAAATCGATCCAGAGGAGTAGACCACAGTGACTCGATCCAGAGAAGAAATAGCGGCCGGCGTCTGGAGATGGAATCGGTGGCCAGCAACATGAAACGGTGGCCGGCGGCTTGTGGGGAAAACGGCGGCCGGCGGCACCACACAAGCGGGCGCAGTGGTGATGCACGGGATCCGGCGGCCAGTAGCAGGAAACGACGGCCGGCTGGAAGCGGAAACGACGGCCGGCGGCTGGAAGCGGAATCGGCGGCCGGCGGCACCACACGAGCGACCGCGGTGGTGAAGCACGGATCCGGTGGCCAGCAGCAGGAATTGGTGGACAGCCAGCAGGAATCACTGGCCGGCTTGATCTGATGATTGGAACAAAGAGCAGCTACTCGGGGCAGCGGCGTTGACAAAAAAAATTGAAAGAATGGGCAAGCAGCAGTCACCGGAGCACAGGAACGGCGACGATGAAAGTGACAGCCGGCAAAGAGAGAGCACGGCGGCGGAAGGAAGCCATCAAGCACGAGTTGCGATTGCTAAAAAACCGTAAGCTCTAATACCATGTTAGCGAAATATGCAACTTAATATTATTAGGAGGCCAAAACCATCATATATACATGTACAAAAGAATGCCAAGAGGCTAGAATACAAAAGGCCAAATGCCATCATCAATATAACTCTAACAACCACCATTCATGTTGGTATGTCTCTTACATAATCAGATGATTTCCCTTTTTTTTCTTACCTATGTTAAATTGTTTTAGCAGAAGAAATATATGTCTTCCTGCACAACAGTCTGTATATGATGTACTTGCATTTTGTAATTATGAGAAATATATCGAGATTCGTACTATGAAAAAACTGCTGGGGTATATAGAAACATAGATTTCCCCCTTTTGTATACACACCTCAGCTTTAATAATAAGTTCATTTACAATCTCAGAGTAGGAATAATCATTTCACATATATTTGTGGTTGGACTTTGACCAAAGTGTTAATTCGGTTGCAGCTTTGTCAAACTAATAATAATTAGAAGCTCAAAATCAGCAGTTCTCTATGGTATTTGCAAACTGAAATAACAATGCTACAATTAAATTTATATTCAAGTGGAAATCATTTTAGTATTTGGTTCATCAGAAGGTGCAACAAAACATTATCACATTTGGAGACAAATCGGTAAACATAAAAATAAATAGCATGTGAAATGCAAGGTGGTGCACTTGGGACCAGGGTATGCGGCGTCCAATGAGCCAGGTAAAATGAGAGGCGTCGCAAGCATGGTCTCCACACTTTCAAGCAATCTCGAGAGATCTAAATTAGTGCGCTTTAAAATCTAATATGCGTGCTCTTTCGAAATTGCCTTGGTATGAGATGCTCCTTATTAGTGCCTTAAATCTATCTCATATTGCTTGAATTTGATGTTGTGGTTCTCATTAGGTAGTCTGCACATGATTCAGGTTCTCCTTTTGTCTATTTGTTTGTATTTTTGTGGTGTTGTGCAAATCACGAGTTGCAAGTATGAATATCCAAATGTACTATTCAATCGGACGTGGTGTTTTTGAACTCGAGCTCAAATGAGCACGGGTGAGCAATAAAATCTGCAAAAAACAAATAAAATTTGAAAAAAAAATCTGATTTTGTTTTGGTGAAAACATTGACAAAAGTTCTTAGTGCTCACAAAATTTCATCATGAAATAACATTCATGGAAATCATCGCAAAATATACAAAAATGATGCTCCAAAAGTGTTATTTTGGAAAACATTTTGGAGTGCTGTTTTTTTTGTCACGAATTTCACAAATGTCATTTTGTGATAAGTTTTTGCAAGCACTGAGAACTTTTGTCAATGTTCGCACCAAATTAACTATTAAATTTTGTATATTTTGTAATTGCATGTCAGTGCCAAGGCATCTTTTGACTATTTGAAATAAAACTACCATTTTATATTTGAACGTACATCTCAGAAAGTAGAGAGAACTTATAATTGACGTCAGGGAACACCGCGACCCAGCCCCGTTGATGAGGAAGGCCAAATTGGCCGACCGCACAGGGCCCCAAAACTTTGGGGGCCCCCAGTCCAGCAAGTAATATGTATAAGGCCCAACCAACGCAATCTCAGGCAGCCCATTCTAGCGATCCCAGGCACGAACGCACGTAGCTCCTGCAGCCCGTTTTGCTTCCGTAACTCCCGTCCCGATTGGCCGATTCGATCGCACGCAATCGAAAGGGCAGCAGGGGTCGACGGCGGCTGAGCGACAGACGCATCGAGCAGGCAGGGGGCGACATCGTGTACACGATACGCGGCCGCCGACCGGCCACGCCCCAGCGCACATAATCCCTTGATCCCTTCCCTTGCCAGGGTAAGTTCTTGATTCTTGTCAGGCAGACAGGCACTGGTTCTTGTAGTTGTAGACAAAGCGTCCAAGCCCTAATTTATTTCGTCAGTGTAGATAGTAGGTTGTAGGCTACTTTTTTGTTAAAGGAAAAATTCAAAATCTTACATCTGGGTGAAGTCCTTTTGTATTTTCTTATAGCTATAATTCTCAGAGTTTGAATTGATTCAGATATGTTTGTCTTATTAAACAGAAAGAGTCATGCAGCCAGGAAGGAAGTATGATTCTGGTGCTTCAAAGCGAAAGAAGAAACAAAAAGTAAAAGAAGATACTCGAAAACAAAAGGGCGCTCTCGATAAATTTGTTGTGAAAGAACCTCAACCCAATTCTGAAAACCAAACTGTAGATGCTGATATTGATGATGCACCTGGTGGTGATCCAGAAGAGGCTGAGGCTCACATTGGTGAAACTGATGAAGGTGATGATATTAACAATGTTGACGAAGGTGATGATTCTAATCATGTTGATGAAGGTGCTAATATTGCTGGTGAAGGTGATGATTCTAATCATGTCGATGAAGGTGCTAATATTGCTGCTGAAGGTGATGATGCTAATATTGCTCATAACACAAATAATTCTGTTCAACCTGATATATTTGATCCAAGAACATGGGATGCACTTGATCCTACAATGATTGATATTTTGGTGCAAAAAGGTCCTAAAAAAGACTTGTCTATTGAGCATGGTCCTACAGACAAATTTGGTAGAAGGTTTTCTGCACTAGCGTACACTAGAGTTCTCTCAAATGGAGAAAAGTGTGATAGAGAGTGGCTTGTGTACAGCAAAGAGCTTGACAAAGTATTTTGTTTTTGTTGCAAATTATTAAGGAAGGGACATGTGAGAGGTCAGTTAGCAAATGATGGCTTCAGTGACTGGCATCATCTTATCAGTAGACTCAAAGAGCATGAAAATGGTAGAGAACATGTCACAAATATGAGTAGTTGGTATGATTTGCGCCTCAGGTTGGAGAAGAATCAAACAATTGATAAAGTTGCTCAGCAAGAACTTGAAAAGGAAAGGGAGAATTGGAGAAAAGTTTTGCTCAGGATTCTTTTGATTGTGAAATTTCTTGCGGAACATAATATAGCATTTCGTGGCAGTAATAGCAAGGTGTACCAAGATAGTAATGGAAATTTCTTAGGACTGGTTCAAATGTTGGCAGAATTTGACCCAGTTATAAAAGAACATGTTGACCGCATCACAAGTGATAAAATCTGTGATCATTATCTCGGTCCTTCCATCCAGAATGAACTAATAAATTTGCTCGCTGCTGCAATCAGGTCTGAAATCGTTAAGAAGGTAAAAGAAGCAAAGTACTTCTCCGTTTTACTTGACTGTACTCCCGATGCAAGCCACCAAGAGCAGATGTCTTTGATAATTAGGTATGTTGATGCATCTTCAGGTTCTTTTTGCATTGAAGAATCATTCTTAGGTTTTTTGGATGTGAATGATACCACTGGGCAAGGATTGTTTGATGCTCTAAAAATGAATTGAAAACTCTTGACCTTGATATTGACAATCTGAGAGGGCAAGGATATGATAATGGGTCAAATATGAAGGGAATACATAAAGGGGTACAAAGTAAAGTCTTGAAAATAAATCGGAGAGCTTTTTATTCAGCTTGTGGTTGTCATAGTTGTAACGCCCCGAGACCGATGTGCCAGGTGTCGTTCTATTATTCGCTGGTGTTGCCTTGTCATTGCTTGCATGTCATGCATTGCATATCATGTCATCATGTGCATTTCATTTGCATACGTGTTCGTCTCATGCATCCGAACTTTTTCCCCGTTGTCCGTTTTGCAATCCGGCGCTTCGTTCTCCTCCGGTGGTCATTTCTACCTTCCTCTCGTGTGTGGGGATTAAACATTTCCGGATTGGACCGAGACTTGCCATGCGGCCTTGGTTTACTACCGGTAGACCGCCTGTCAAGCTTCATGCCATTTGGACTTCGTTTGATACTCCAACGGTTAACCGAGGGACCGAAAAGGCCTCGTGTGTGTTGCAGCCCAACACCCCTCCAATTTGGCACAAAACCCACCAAACTCTGCTCCATCATCTCGGTCGTTCGATCATGATCGCGTGGCCGCAAACCGCACCTCATTTGGACTCTCCTAGCTCCCTCTACCTATAAATATGTGGGCATCCCCGAAAATTTCGCGGATGAACCCTATCCTTCGTCCACCTCGCGCCGCCGGACAAAACTCCCCACCGCGCCGGACATGTCCGCCGCTCCGCAGCCACCTCGCCCGGACCAATCCGGAGCTGCCACGTCGCTCCGCCGCCGCTCCAGACCAATCCGCCGCCGCCACATCAGCCGGGCGCCTCCCTCTCTCTCCACCGCGCCTGCCGCCGGCCCGCGGGGCCCGAGGCAGGCCCACGCGGGCCCAGATCCCGCCGCCGCCCGGGTGTTCGCCTCCCTGCGCTGGGCGCCTGCCCCGCCGCCCGATTCCGCGCCGGCCGCCGCCGTTCTCCCGCGCGCCGCCGCCCGGGGCCGCGCGCCGCCCGCGGCCGCCCGTCCTCGCCTCGCCGCCTTGTGCCGCCCACCCCGTCGCTGCCTTCAACCGCGGGCGCCACCCCGCCCACGACCGGCCACCTCGCCGGCGAGCTCCGGCGCGAGCTCCGGCCGGCGAGCCCTCCCCTCCGGCGAACCCCGTCAAGTCCGGCCACCGCGCGCCTCCTCCCCTCCGGCCTGAACAGTGCCCCTCTGGCGAACCTCGTAAAGCGTGTGGATCTGCATCTGAGAAATATCTCGGGTTGACTTTCTCCTCCCGAAACCCTAATTTTCGTGCTATGTTTGACTGCTCATATCTCCTCATCCGTAGCTCCGTTTTGGACATATGATATATCAAAATCTTCGTCTCGACGAGTACATCATTTCATTCCATTGCATCATTTGCATTTGAGTTCATCTTGATGCCCAAAATGCTGTTAGAAGGAGGCATCATGAGTTAAATTGCAGATCCGTTAGCTCTACATTGACTTTTGTCATTTTTGCCATGTTTATTGTGTGCATGATATGCCTGTGCCCCTTTGGGATGAATTGTTAAGCATGTTGTCTTCTTTCCAGAGGTGCCTCCCTTGCATTTTTAGGATGTGTGTGTTGACTTGTGCAAACTTGCAAAGAGGGGTACCTGAGTTTGCTGATTTCAGGGACTTAGTGATTTTCACTAAGTCTGGGATGTTTTAGTTCATGATGCTATATGTCTAGCTTGTTTCCTAGTGATCCGTGCCTCTTTTGAGGATGATCAGTAAGAGTGTTTTGTTATGCTTGTTGTGCTCTATCCATCCATGTCTTTACTTGTTATTTTAGAGCACCCTAGGTTGAGTCAATCGAGCTCAACTTTTGCATCGTTGTTAATTTGGACAGATCGTGAACTCTTTTGCGATTTTGCCGGAGCTATTGCTAGTGATCCATGCATGCTATGCCATTGTTCTTGCCATGTCTAGCTAGCATTTTGTGCCCTCTTTATGGATATATGCTTGCCTTGCCATGACTTGCACCGTAGTGAGTGCATCGAGCTCGTTTACATGCCTCCGTGAGTTATAATTTCAGCATGTCTCAGTTTTCACTAAGTCTGAAAACTGATTGTGTTTCATCGATGTTCGTGTGCTCGGTAGAGTATTTTGTGAACCCTTTTGGCCCCAGGTCATTTTGGGTGTTTTGTTAAGCTTGTTGAGTAGCTCCATACCATCCTCTTACTTGCCATGTTCATGTTATGCTTCATGTTGTTTTGCTGCTCCGAAGAGAGCATCGTGGTCTGAAATTTCAGACTAGCGTTAATTTCGCTAAGTCTGAAATCTGTTTTGCTTATTCAGTTTTGCCATGCTTGTTTGAACCCCTTAATGGATGAATTTTCCTATGGCTCAGTCCTAGTGATTTGTTAAGCTCGTTGTGTACATCCCTGCCATGCAATTTTTTTCATGTTTGGTGGCTGTAGCATGTTCATTTCCTTGCATTTAGGAGCCTGCTTGCTGTTAATCGCAGATCGGTTCGTTTCGTAAAACGCTTGCCATTTCCAAACCGTAGCTCCGATTCCTATGATCTTTATATCGTTTTCAGGTGATTTCATCCCCTCTATCCAGTGGCACACTTGGTTTTCGAAGTTGAGGCCAGGTTCATGCATTTCCTGTCATGTCTTGCATTTTGCATCCCGCATCGCATCCCGCATCTCGCATATCATACCATGTTCATGTGTTCGTTGTTTACTATGTTGTGTGCTTCTTCTTCCGGTGATTGCTTCTTCGGGTTGGTTCTGATAACGTCGAGTTTGTGAGGATCCGTTCGTCTACGCCCGTTTATCTTCTTCATGGACTCGTTCTTCTTCCTTGCGGGATTTCAGGCAAGATGATCATACCCTCGAAATCACTACTATCTTTGCTATGCTAGTTTGCTCGCTCTTTGCTATGCCAATGCTACGATGCCTACCATTTTCTTGTCAGCCTCCCAATTGCCATGTCAAACCTCTAACCCACCATGCCCTAGCAAACCGTTGATTGGCTATGTTACCGCTTTGCTCAGCCCCTCTTATAGCGTTGTTAGTTGCAGGTGAAGATTGAAGTTTGTTCCTTGTTGGAACATGGAGACCGTTCCTTGTTGGAACATTTATTTACTTGTTGGGATATCACAATATATCTTATTTAATTAATGCATCTATATACTTGGTAAAGGGTGGAAGGCTCGGCCTTATGCCTGGTGCTTTGTTCCACTCTTGCCGCCCTAGTTTCCGTCATATCGATGTTATGTTCCCGGATTTTGCGTCCTTTACGCGGTTGGGCTATAATGGGAACCCCTTGACAGTTCGCCTTAAGTAAAGCTTCTCCAGCAATGCCCAACATTGGTTTTACCATTTGCCACCTAGCCTTTTCTTTCCCTTGGGTTCTGCAGACTCAAGGGCCATCATTATTTTACCCCCCCCCCCCCCAGGCCAGTGCTCCTCTGAGTGTTGGTCCAACCTGTCAGCTGCCGGTGGCCACCAGGGGCAACTCGGGGCTGGCTTGCCCGTACCTAGGACAATCTGAGTGTGCCCTGAGAAAGAGATATGTGCAGCTCCTATCGGGATTTGTCGGCACATTCGGGCGGTGTTGCTGGTTTAGTTTTACCCTGTCGAAATGTCTTGTTGTACTGGGATACCGAGTCTGATCGGAATGTCTCGGGTGGAGGTCTATTCCTTCGTTGATCGTGAGAGCTTGTCATGGGCTAAGTTGGGACACCCCTGCAGGGATTTGAACTTTCGAAAGCCTTACCCGCGGTTATGGGCAGATGGGAATTTGTTAACGTCCGGTTGTAGAAAACCTAAAGTTGACCTTAATTAAAATGAATCAACCGCGTGTGTAACCGTGATGGTCTCTTTCCGGCGGAGTCCGGGAAGTGAACACGGTTGTTGGAGTTATGCTTGACGTAGGTAGTCCAGGATCACTTCTTGATCATACTTTTATCGACCGTGCTTTGCCTTCTCTTCTCGCTCTCATTTGCGTATGTTAGCCACCATATATGCTAGTCGCTTGCTGCAGCTCCACCTCATACCTTTACCTTACCCATAAGCTTAAATAGTCTTGATCGCGAGGGTGCGAGATTGCTGACTCCCTGTGGCTCACAGATACTTCCAAAACTAGCTTGCAGGTGCCGATGAGTCCGAGCAGATGACGCAACCAAGCTCAGGAGGAGCTCGATGAAGATCTTGTCCTTTGTGTTGTTTCCGTTCTAGTTGATCAGTAGTGGAGCCCAGTTAGGGTCGATCGGGGACCTTTGTCGCATTTGGGGTTCTTCTTTTATTTTGGTTCCGTAGTCGGACCATGAGTGCATTTGATTGATGTAATGTTTATTCATGTAATTGTGTGAAGTGGCGATTGTAAGCCAACTATGTAACTTTTTCCCCCATTATATTACATGGGTTGTGTGAAGATTACCTCACTTGCGACATTGCCTTCAATGCGATTATGCCTCTAAGTCGTGCCTCGACACGTGGGAGACATAGTCGCATCGAGGGTGTTACAAGTTGGTATCAGAGCCTTCCCCGACCTTAGGAGCCCCCATTGCTTGATCGTTTTTAGCAGCCGAGTTGTGTCTAGAAAAATGTTTTGAGTCCTTAGGAATTATATATCGGAGAGCTTAGGAATTCTTTTTACTTCCCAGACTCCTCATCGCTCTAGTAAGGCATCCTGACGTAGAGTTTTGACTCTTCTCTTCTCAAATTTCACAAAAAAAATTTAGGATCACGCGAGTATCTTGGATTTGTTCCGATGACTTATGATGAGAATACTGTCTTGGTGCCTCCTGTCAGGGGTTTAGTGGAAGTGTCCCGGGGAGTTGAGCTCTGAGGTGTTGTCATCATAATTTTATCGTTGCAATTCTGGTATACTTGAGATATGTTCACGACATCGAAAATCTCCTTTATGCAGTTCATTGGTGAGATAACCTCGATGCCACCCAGTACTGGGGCGGGAGTTCGGGAGTATTGCCATAACTTGTATAACGGATGCTTTTCAAAGGTTGAGGTAGATGGTTTCCGAAGGATTCTTGGTTATGTGTTGAAGGATGGATACAGATGGATGTAGGATTTGCTAGTTTGGGTGAGATATTATGCTTCCCCTGTATCCCCAACACCTGATTGCATAACCGAAAAATTTCAGGAGTTTCATAGGTGGGAATTCAAGTAGCTCTTAGGATATCCTTCCGACAGATGTATGATATGAAATTAGGGTTCGACGTCTAGTGGTTCGCCTATTCACGGTCGGTTTTACAGTGGTCTTGTTGTGTCTTAAAGAGTCCTTGGCTATGCTGACTCGGGGACGCTTCGTATGTCATGTGCACTGCCTTGTACATGATGGTGCTGTACGATCGAGCCCGTGTAGGTCCCACCACGAAAACTTCAGACGAAATCTCTATCATATGTTTGTTCCGGCTGATTCTGCAAGCCAATCCTTTTGTTTTTTTTCTTTTGAGTTGTGGTATTCGAGTTGCTTCAAAGTCAAATGTTGATTCCATACCTTTTCCCAAATGGTGTTCTCATACTCCGATGTGAATACAATCCTTCTTGATCATCAAGGTTGTTTTTATCAATCCTTTTAACCGGTGTGCTTCTCTTCAATTGGATCCGATCACTTCAATATTCGCAAGATCAATTATCACTTCTTCTCAACGGTGTTTGTTTCATCCGTCTCCAAGTTGCCTTTGTTTTTCCCACCCTCCCTCCCTTTGTTTTTCTCCAAGGATTCAGATCTCTTAATCGAGTGTCCTTCTTATTGATGTGAAGTCTCTCGATTCTTTTCTATCAATATTCTTATCCGGTGATTCTCATGAATATTCTAACGGAGCTTCAAGTTTATCATTCTTTGTTCTTTTCTTCTTCGGTGGATCCAAGTCAAACTTTGTGGATCATATCCTTTTTCCTCATTTCAATGCTTTCTCATGCCGGTGCACCTCGTTATCATTCTACTTCTCGCTATTTGTTATTCCGGAGTGCTCAAGATATCTCGAAGATTCGTGTTTCCACTCTACATTCGTTCAAGCTCTTTCGAGATTGGTATCTCATTCAAGTCATTTAATTCAACCGTTGCAACCCCTCCTTTTAATCATTTCAACGGTGTTTTCTTTTGAGTGGGCCCTAACCCACAGGTCTTTTCCCAGGATCTTACCTGACTCTTCTTATTTCCGGAGTTATAATCAAATTCTTTTCGAAGTTTGACGTAAGAATGATTATCATCTGTCAAATGTTTTCTCCAAGATCTTTCAAATTCTTTTCATCGTTGGCTCAACCTTTCCATTATTGATTCGGAGTGCCTCAACAATTCACGGTGGTGTTTCTCGTTGTCATTTGAAGACCGAAGAAGAGTTTCTCTTTAATCTTGCTCCATTCTCTTCAAGATAAGTGATTCTGCCTTGTTGCCATCCTCTCATAATTATTTGCGAGTGTGAGATATTCTTTTCACCATCCGGAGTAATTTAGAAGTCTTTTCAGTTTGTTCATCCGGAGCCCATCATCTCATAATTATCCATCCCCAGCTTTCAGTTATCGTACTCCTAATTTTACCGGTGCTTCGTTCAAGGATTCTCTAATCAACTCGTAATCTCTTCGCTTTCATGGATCTAAATTCACTCAAGAATCATCGTTCATTTGCTAATTCTTCCCGGTGTTTCCTTATCTTTACTCCGTTCATTTTCAATTCTTACGGTGGTTCATTCAAGATTTCTCTTCCTTATCTTATCTATTTATTCGTTGTTTTCAATTCTTAAGTTTGCGCTATATCTCTCTTAATCCTTTCTACGGGAATAAGTAGTGTGCCAAATCCATGGGTTGTCATCAATTTAATTGATGAAGGGCGAGCATAACATAATTCTTATTCTTGTTTCATCCAAGTGATTAATTTCCTATTCCGGAGGTTCATCAAGATTTTGTTCTCAATTGCTCTTCTTATCATTTCTTTCCGGAGTTCTTACCTTTTCTGCATTATCTCGTCACGAAGCTCCTTCTAAATCATTACAAGGTCTCACCTTGTGTTTTCAACTTCTTTTGCTTTTATCATCCTTTCGTTACCGGAGTTCTTAATGGAGGTTCTACAGAATGGTCCATCAAGGATTTAATTCCTTCTCCAACTTTTTAATTGAGATTCTTTTCTAAGGAGCTCAAGCCTTCTTCATCTTGCTATCCGGAGTGCAATTCTTTCTACCATATTATTGGAGGTGGTATTATGTCATTCTTGATAATTTGGGTTCATGTTTCGTGATTCACATGTTGTTATGAATGAGGTATTTTAAATCCATCAACCTATTCGTTGGTATTGTCTTGGGTTATATTTCACCTAAAGCCATCCCTAAGGATGGTTGTTATTATGGTGCTTATATATGATCCAAGTTTCTTCTTTTATCCTCCCGGTATAGCCTTCTTGTCTCCTTGTTCTTGGCAATCCAATTCTTTTCCCGTGAGTGGCGGGTTTTTCATCTCTTAATTTGAGAGGTATTCCATAAGACCATATCAAGCCTATTATTTTCGTTGTTGGTTTTCCAACAACTCTGTTCTAGCTTCTGTTGTAACCGTGCTCTCTCAAGATATTGTTTCCCTTCGTTCATCCCATTCCATTCTTACTTTTGTTCCAGAGACATTGTGATGTTGTTCTGTTCAACCTTCTTCTTGTTCTTGTCAGGATCATGTTCTTTTCATGCATATCCATTTAACCGGAGTGTTGTGTCCTCTTTTCAAGTATCCTCTCATCTTGTCAAGTTCAATTCCTTCCATTTGCAGTTGGAGTGCTGCCCAAATTGTACTATTCCTTCCCTATCTTGCTTAACCGGAGTATTGTGCCCATTTGTTCAAGTTCTTTTCGCCTTATCAAGTCTTGCATCCCTTTCTCAATCGGAGTGTCGTGTTTTCATTTGAGCTCTCTCATCTTATCAAATTTTGACTCCCTTCTCAACCGGAGTGATGTCCGAGATCTTTCTTACCCTTTGTTTCAATTCATTCAATAGTTACGGAGGCAGTGTATTGTGATTTCACCAAGTATCTTCTCATCCTATCATGTTCTTATTTAATCCTCCTTTTTTTCATTCAGAGTGTTGTCCGAATTTGTTCTTCCTTATTAATCTTCCCTACGGGAGTGCTTCCAACTTTGTTCTTCCTTGCCCCTCTTTTCTAACGGAGTGTTTTCAAATTTTGTTCTTCTCCGTTGTATTCTTTTCTTGTATTTGTTCAACCTCTCAAGGTTCTTTGGTTTCACTCGTTTGTCAAAGAAGCAACTTAGCGTTACCTCTTCTCTTTCTCTTCCGTTTTTCCCCTCCGGTGCCATTCTAGATCTCGGGACGAGATCCTCTCATAGTGGTGGAGTGTTGTAACGCCCCGAGACCGATGTGCCAAGTGTCGTTCTGTTATTCGCTGGTGTTGCTTTGTCATTGCTTGCGTGTCATGCATTGCATATTATGTCATCATGTGCATTTCATTTGCATATGTGTTCGTCTCATGCATCCGAGCTTTTTCCCCGTTGTCCGTTTTGCAATCCGGCGCTTCGTTCTCCTCCGGTGGTCATTTCTACCTTCCTCTCGTGTGAGGGGATTAAACATTTCCGGATTGGACCGAGACTTGCCATGCAGCCTTGGTTTACTATCGGTAGACCGCCTGTCAAGTTTCGTGCCATTTGGACTTCGTTTGATACTCCAACGGTTAACCGAGGGACCGAAAAGGCCTCGTGTGTGTTGCAGCCCAACACCCCTCCAATTTGGCCCAAAACCCACCAAACTCTGCTCCATCGTCTCGGTCATTCGATCACGATCGCGTGGCCGCAAACCGCACCTCATTTGGACTCTCCTAGCTCCCTCTACCTATAAATATGTGGGCATCCCCGAAAATTTCGCGGATGAACCCTATCCTTCGTCCACCTCGCGCCGCCGGACAAAACTCCCCACCGTGCCGGACATGTCCGCCCCCCCCCCCCCCCCCGCAGCCACCTCGCCCGGACCAATCCGGAGCTGCCACGTCGCCCCGCCGCCGATCCAGACCAATCCACCGCCGCCACATCAGCCGGGCGCCTCCTTCTCTCTCCACCGCGCCTACCACCGGCCCGCGAGGCCCGAGGCAGGCCCGCGCAGGCCCAGATCCCGCCGCCGCCCGGGTGTTCGCCTCCCTGCGCTGGGCGCCTGCCCCGCCGCCCGATTCCGCGCCGGCCGCCGCCATTCTCCCGCGCGCCGCCGCCCGGGGCAGTGCGCCGCCCGCGGCCGCCCGTCCTCGCCTCGCCGCCCACCCCGTCGCCGCCTTCAACCGCGGGCGCCACCCCGCCCGCGACCGGCCACCTCGCCGGCGAGCTCCGGCGCGAGCTCCGGCCGGCGAGCCCTCCCCTCCGGCGAACCCCGTCAAGTCCGGCCACCGCGCGCCTCCTCCCCTCCGGCCTGAACAGTACCCCTCCGGCGAACCTCGTAAAGCGTGTGGATCTGGATCTGAGAAATATCTCGGGTTGACTTTCTCCTCCCGAAACCCTAATTTTCGTGCTATGTTTGACTGCTCATATCTCCGCATCCGTAGCTCCGTTTTGGACATATGATAAATCAAAATCTTCGTCTCGACGAGTACATCATTTCATTCCATTGCATCATTTGCATTTGAGTTCATCTTGATGCCCAAAATGTTGTTAGAAGGAGGTATCATGAGTTAAATTGCAGATCCGTTAGCTCTACATTGACTTTTGTCATTTTTGCCATGTTTATTGTGTGCATGATATGCCTGTGCCCCTTTGGGATGAATTGTTAAGCATGTTGTCTTCTTTCCAGAGGTGCCTCCCTTGCATTTTTAGGATGTGTGTGTTGACTTTTGCAAACTTGCAAAGAGGGGTACCTGAGTTTGCTGATTTCAGGGACTTGGTGATCTGGGATGTTTTAGTTCATGATGCTATATGTCCAGCTTGTTTCCTAGTGATCCGTGCCTCTTTTGAGGATGATCAGTAAGAGTGTTTTGTTATGCTTGTTGTGCTCTATCCATCCATGTCTTTACTTGTTATTTTGGAGCACCCTAGGTTGAGTCAATCGAGCTCAACTTTTGCATCGTTGTTAATTTGGGCAGATCGTGAACTCTTTTGCGATTTTGCCGGAGCTATTGCTAGTGATCCATGCATGCTATGCCATTGTTCTTGCCATGTCTAGCTAGCATTTTGTGCCTTCTTTATGGATATATGCTTTCCTTGCCATGACTTCCACCGTAGTGAGTGCATCGAGCTCGTTTACATGCCTCCGTGAGTTATAATTTCAGCATGTCTCAGTTTTCACTAAGTCTGAAACTGATTGTGTTTCATCGATGTTCATGTGCTCGGTAGAGTATTTTGCGAACCCTTTTGACCCCAGGTCATTTTGGGTGTTTTGTTAAGATTGTTGAGTAGCTCCATGCCATCCTCTTACTTGCCATGTTCATGTTATGCTTCATGTTGTTTTGCTGCTCCGAAGAGAGCATCGTGGTCTGAAATTTCAGACTAGCGTTAATTTCGCTAAGTCTGAAATCTATTTTGCTTATTCAGTTTTGCCATGCTTGTTTGAACCCCTTAATGGATGAATTTCCCTATGGCTCAGTCCCAGTGATTTGTTAAGCTCCTTGTGTACATCCCTCCCATGCAATTTTTTTTCATGTTTGGTGGCCGTAGCATGTTCATTTCCTTGCATTTAGGAGCCTACTTGCTGTTAATCGCAGATCGGTTCGTTTCGTAAAACGCTTGCCATTTTCAAACCGTAGCTCCGATTCCTATGATCTTTATATCGTTTTCAGGTGATTTCATCCCCTCTATCTAGTGGCACACTTGGTTTTCCAAGTTGAGGCCAGGTTCATGCATTTCCTGTCATGTCTTGCATTTTGCATCCCGCATCGCATCCCGCATCTCGCATATCATACCATGTTCATGTGTTGGTTGTTTACTATGTTGTGTGCTTCTTTTTCCGGTGATTGCTTCTTCGGGTTGGTTCCGATAACGTCGAGTTTGTGAGGATCCGTTCGTCTACGCCCGTTTATCTTCTTCATGGACTCGTTCTTCTTCCTTGCGGGATTTCAGGCAAGATGATCATACCCTCGAAATCACTACTATCTTTGCTATGCTAGTTTGCTCGCTCTTTGCTATGCCAATGCTACGATACCTACCATTTGCTTGTCAGCCTCCCAATTGCCATGTCAAACCTCTAACCCACCATGCCCTAGCAAACCGTTGATTGGCTATGTTACCGCTTTGCTCAGCCCCTCTTATAGCGTTGTTAGTTGCAGGTGAAGATTAAAGTTTGTTCCTTGTTGGAACATGGAGACCGTTCCTTGTTGGAACATTTATTTACTTGTTGGGATATCACAATATATCTTATTTAATTAATGCATCTATATACTTGGTAAAGGGTGGAAGGCTCGGCCTTATGCCTGGTGCATTGTTCCACTCTTGCCGCCCTAGTTTCCGTCATATCGGTGTTATGTTCCCGGATTTTGCGTCCCTTACGCGGTTGGGCTATAATGGGAACCCCTTGACAGTTCGCCTTAAGTAAAGCTTCTCCAGCAATGCCCAACATTGGTTTTACCATTTGCCACCTAGCCTTTTCTTTCCCTTGGGTTCTGCAGACTCAAGGGTCATCATTATTTTACCCCCCCCCCCGGGCCAGTGCTCCTCTGAGTGTTGGTCCAACCTGTCAGCTGCCGGTGGCCACCAGGGGCAACTCGGGGCTGGCTTGCCCGTACCTAGGACAATCTGAGTGTGCCCTGAGAAAGAGATATGTGCAGCTCCTATCGGGATTTGTCGGCACATTCGGGTGGTGTTGTTGGTTTAGTTTTAGCCTGTCGAAATGTCTTGTTGTACTAGGATACCGAGTCTGATCGGAATGTCTCGGGTGGAGGTCTATTCCTTCGTTGATCGTGAGAGCTTGTCATGGGCTAAATTGGGACACCCCTGCAGGGATTTGAACTTTCGAAAGCCGTGCCTGCGGTTATGGGCAGATGGGAATTTGTTAACGTCCGGTTGTAGAAAACCTAAAGTTGACCTTAATTAAAATGAATCAACCGCGTGTGTAACTGTGATGGTCTCTTTCCGGCGGAGTCCGGGAAGTGAACACGGTTGTTGGAGTTATGCTTGACGTAGGTAGTCCAGGATCACTTCTTGATCATACTTTTATCGACCGTGCTTTGCCTTCTCTTCTCGCTCTCATTTGCGTATGTTAGCCACCATATATGCTAGTCGCTTGCTGCAGCTCCACCTCATACCTTTACCTTACCCATAAGCTTAAATAGTCTTGATCGCGAGGGTGCGAGATTGCTGAGTCCCTGTGGCTCACAGATACTTTCAAAACCAGCTTGCAGGTGCCGATGAGTCCGAGCAGATGACGCAACCAAGCTCAGGAGGAGCTCGATGAAGATCTTGTCCTTTGTGTTGTTTCCGTTCTAGTTGATCAGTAGTGGAGCCCAGTTGGGGTCGATCGGGGACCTTTGTCGCATTTGGGGTTCTTCTTTTATTTTGGTTCCATAGTCGGACCATGAGTGCATTTGATTGATGTAATGTTTATTCATGTAATTGTGTGAAGTGGCGATTGTAAGCCAACTATGTAACTTTTTCCCCCATTATATTACATGGGTTGTGTGAAGATTACCTCACTTGCGACATTGCCTTCAATGCGATTATGCCTCTAAGTCGTGCCTCGACACGTGGGAGACATAGTCGCATCGAGGGTGTTACAATAGTCTGAATTTGACAATATGTGATATGGCAAATTCTTGTCATAAAGCATCCGATTTTTTTGGAGTTATCCAACGCATCTACACAACATTTGCTAACTCTACTAAAAGATGGCAAATTCTCAAAAATAACATATCAGGAGTGACTCTCAAGTCATTGTCATCTACTAGGTGGGAGAGTCGTGTTGATAGTGTTAAGGCTATAAGGATTCAACTACCAGAAATAAGGGAGGCTCTACTACAAGTGGCTGAAATTGATAAAGATCCATCGACAAGTAGTGAAGCTCAATCATTGGCAGAAAATAATCTTTGTGACTTTGAATTCTTAGTGTCAATAATAATATGGTATGAAATATTATCAGCTGTTAATTTGATCAGCAAAGAGTTGCAGTCAAAGGATATGCTTATTGATATTGCTATTGAGTCTGTAAAGGGCTTGATTTCTTTCTTCACTAAGTATAGAGAATCTGGCTTTTCAAAAGCATTGGAAGCTGCAAAACAAATTGCAAAGGAGATGGATATTAATCCAGAGTTCCGCACCAAGCGTAAAATCAAGAGAAAAAGGCAATTTGGTGAGGGTGCAGATGATCCATCTATTGTTTCACAATCAGCAGAGGAGTCATTTAGGGTCAATTATTTTCTGCATATTGTTGATCAAGCTATAGTTTCACTTAACACGAGATTTGAACAGCATGAGGGGTATGAAAAAATATTTGGTTTCTTGTTTACTTCAGATAGGCTGCGATCCTTGGATGACAAGAGTTTATTGGCTGCGTGTGTTAATCTTGAAGATGCACTTAACAGTGGAGAACATAAAGATATTGATGGACTTGAATTGTGTAGCGAGCTACTTTTTCTGCAGGGCTCACTTCAGAAATCTATGGGCCCACTTGATATTCTGAACTTTTTGAAAAAGCGTTCCTTAATCTATCCTAATGCTGTTATCGCATATAGAATTTTGTTAACCATTCCTGTGACAGTTGCATCTGCGGAAAGGAGCTTTTCTAAACTCAAGTTGTTGAAATCCTACTTGCGTTCTACAATGACACAAGAAAGACTAAATGGATTGGCAACAATAGCACTTGAAAATGATGTCTTGGAGAAGATTAATTATGAATATTTGATCGAAGATTTCATATCAAAAAATACTCAAAGAATGCTGCTTTTTGGTAGAAAATGAGGTCAGTTTATAAGCGTATTCCTTTAGTACCATATTTACTATTTTACTGTTAGTATTTGATATATTTCCTAAATATTGCAACAATAAGATATATTTGAAGTTAAATAATTATGTGAGAGTATGCTTTATTTGCATTAGTTCTTCAATTATATATGGTTTAAAAAAATAGGGCCCTATTTTGATTTTCGTCCCGGGCCCCCAAATTTCTGGAGACGGCCCTGCCGCGACCGCAGTCGGCCGATGTTGGGCACACTGGGAGTAGGAAACGGTTTGGACGACGTCCTGCAACCGAGGCGTGTGATGCTACAACCAGGGGAAAAGTATCATGTACTCCCATTTTTGGGGTACTCCCGGCGCCCCATGTTTAAAGAAACCACTCATAAATGTATTAAAAAATCGAAAAAATATGAATATTCGCAAGGAATGTAACTACAACCCCTAGAAATTTCAGGTCCAAACTTGAAGTGAACATTAAAAAACAAAAATGTGAAATTTGGCATGAATAATGTAAAGAAAAAGACAAAACCAACACTGACACTATTCACATTTGGATTTCACATTTGTGTTTTTCAATGTGCATTTTGAGTTTGGACCTAGAATTTTTAGGGGTTGTAGTCGCATTCTTTGCGAACATTCACATTTTTTTGAAATTTTTGGAAACATTTAAGATATGTTTTTGAACTTGGAGCACCGGGAGTACCTGGAGTACCAGATATCTTCCCACAACCAGGGCGCACGCGGTATTAACGTCGGGGAGCACGGCGACAGCATACACAGCGTGGTGCTAGGGCACACATGAGGGGCACCCAGCCGAAGCAGAGGCCAGATCGGATGGCTCGGTAGCCCACCGATCGAGACCTGGCGCCGGCGGGCCGACGCCTAGCGTCGCCCGTCAACACGACGCGGAGCATGGACACATGCCGGCAGCGGGGATGGCCAGGTGCGATACTGCCTTGCCGTCGCTCGTGATTCATCAGCAGCAGGGGCGGAGATCTGGCCTAGCGCCGCGTAGGCCCAAACACCGTAGCACTACAGAGCCACACAGGGTCCCGCTCGCGGCCGTATGCGACGACTGTCTTCCTCCAATCACATGCGCGCCCTGCTCCATCGTGGACCCATGCGCCCTTCGTCCGCGGGACACGCACCCTCCGCCTGGCAGCTTCTCCTCGCGGTTCCCTAGGCTGCGCCGCGTCTCCCATCCCGCGGAGGCGTTCAGCTTTCCCTCCAGACCATCGGATCTCTATCGACTCTATCGCAAGGTGCAGATCGGCCGCACGAAGCTCCGGTGGTTGGTCGGTGGGCCCACAGGCCCCTCGGCCCTCAGGAAACACGTCAGGCCATGTGCGGAGCACCTTCGCATCAGGAAAAATGGGAGCCGAGCCGATAGCAAGGGTGAACCATGGGCATGAGGTTACGAAATTTTATTACCGTATGATTTTAAGGCTGGTATAGTGAGAAGTAACTTATACTAGCGTTATGCATACGAAAGTGATGTTTTGGCACACGGGAGTTTAGGTTTCTAATTTTTAAAATGCTATCAAAATGCACGTGCATTATACGGAACATGAAGATGCATTTGTATGAGTAGTTTATCTTGTAGGAAAAAGATGAACAAAGGAAGGCCGTATCTGCAAATGTGGAGAGGAGTGCGGGTCAATTGTCATAGTTTCCTTCGTATCCATTAGATTTAGATCGGACGGCCTATATTGCAGGATGACAGGCACACCATCATCACCAACTCTATTTTTTATAAGAGTAGAGATGTTTTAAATATATTTTGAAATGTCAAAAAAAATTAAAACAAAAATTTGGGGCGTACATCTTGATATTATACATGCTCACAAAATCGTTTCGCGAAAAACCGACAACTTATGTGTCGCATGTGAAGAAGACTTGTTAAAAAATGCTTTTCACAAAACATCTTTTTGTCTTTTTATACAAGCCACAAAAAATGTTGGTTTTCTCCGAAACTTGATGCACGCACATATAATGTCGAGATGTATGCGTCAAATTTTTGTTTGAAATTTTGTCACACTTTGAAATGTTTTTTCCGCATGCAGGAGTGCGCACTCCCGGGAGCACCAACGGATTTCCGCATTCATATGACACTAGTTTAAATTACTACCTTCATATTGCAAAGTACTCCCTCCGTCCGGTGAAGAGTGTACATCTAGAAATTTCAGAAGAAATTATGGAGTTGAGTAAAAAAATGCATTGGAAAGGTGCAAGTCACTATCTCTCTCCTCTTTAATTAACCACCCTCCAATAAGCTAAGTGCATGTAGAAATTAAGAAGACCATGTGTAGATTGTTGTTGGTCTTGATTACTGTGTGATGAGAGAGAAGTATTTTTTCCTACTTTAAAGTGCATTGGGAAGATAGAAGTACACTCTTTTGTGGACAAATTTTGAACCTAGATATACACTCTTCACCGGACGGAGGAAGTAATATAGTACTACATCTGTCCTGGTTTATTGGTCCTCATTGTAATCTGTGCCAAATTTTAACCATAAATTTAACTAACAAAACATCCATGCATGTCACTATAAATTATATCATTGAAAACTATGTTTAAATACAAATCCAACGATATAATTTTTGTTGACATGCACTAACATTTTGTAAGTTAAATCTTTGATCGAAATTTAACACAAAAGGGGACTAATAAACCAAGACGGAGGTAGTAGTAGTAGTATCATTAGATGGTTTTATTTATTAGCTTATAGACTCATTTTCCTTTGGGAAGCGTTATGTTACTTTAACACATCTCTTCTCATTAAATACATGCCACATATACAATTCTTCTTTAATAAATGCATTAAGGAATGCAGTTTTGATATCCATCTGTCAAATTTCATATGTGGCAATTGCTAACATGATTCGGACAGACTTTAAGCATTGATACGAGTGAGAAGATCTCATCGTAGTCAACACCTTGAACTTGTCAAAAACCTTTTTTCAATAAGTCAAGCTTTGTAGATAGTAACACTACTATCAGCATTCGTCTTCCTCTTGAAGATCCATTTATTCTCAATGGCTTGCCAATCATCGGGTAAGTCCACCAAAGTCCACACTTTGTTCTTATATATGGATCCTATCTCAGGTTTCATGGCCTCAAGCCATTTATCGGAATCTGGGTTCATCATCGCTTCCCCATAGTTCGTAGGTTCGTCATGGTCTAGTAACATGACTTCCAGGACAGGATTACCGTACCACTCTGGTGCAGAACATGCTGCGGTTGACCTACGAGGTTCGGTAGTAACTTGATCTGAAGTTTCATGATCATTATCATTAGCTTCCTCATTAGTTGGTGCAGGCATGATGGAAACGGTTTTCTGTGATGAGCTACTTTCCAATTCGAGAGAAGGTATAGTTACCTCGTCAAATTCTACTTTCCTTCCATTCACTTCTTTCAAGAGAAACTCCTTCTCTAGAAAGTACCCATTCTTAGCAACGAATATCTTGTTTTCGGATCTGTGATAGAAGGTGTACCAAACAATTTCCTTTGGGTATCCTATGAAGATGCGTAAAATAAGAACATTCACTGGACAGCGGTCAAAATTATCCTTAGTGAAATAAGGATATGTTTCTCGATTATGGAAGTGACAAAAAGGTTCGTCGTAAAGGGTTACGTCGATGCAAATTTTGACACTGATCCAGATGACTCTAAGTCTCAATCTGGATACATATTGAAAGTGGGAGAAATTAGCTAGAGTAGCTCCGTGCAGAGCATTGTTGACATAGAAATTTGCAAAATACATACGGATCTGAATGTGGCAGACCCGTTGACTAAACTTCTCTCACAAGCAAAACATGATCACACCTTAGTACTCTTTGGGTGTTAATCACATGGCGATGTGAACTAGATTACTGACTCTAGTAAACCCTTTGAGTGTTGGTCACATGGCGATGTGAACTATGGGTGTTAATCACATGGTAATGTGAACTATTAGTGTTAAATCACATGGCGATGTGAACTAGATTATTGACTCTAGTGCAAGTGGGAGACTAAAGGAAATATGCCCTAGAGGCACTAATAAAGTTATTATTTATTTCCTTAATTCATGATAAATGTTTATTATTCATGCTAGAATTGTATTAACCGGAAACATAATACTTATGTGAATACATAGACAAACAGACTGTCACTAATATGCCTCTACTTGACTAGCTCGTTGATCAAAGATGGTTATGTTTCCTAGCCATTGACATGAGTTGTCATTTGATTAACGGGATCACATCATTAGGAGAATGATGTGATTGACTTGACCCATTCCGTTAGCTTAGCACTCGATCATTTAGTATTCTGCTATTGCTTTCTTCATGACTTATACATGTTCCTATGACTATGAGATTATGCAACTCCCGTTTACCGGAGGAACACTTTGTGTGCTACCAAACGTCACAATGTAACTGGGTGATTATAAAGGTGCTCTACAGGTGTCTCCAAAGGTACTTGTTGGGTTGGCGTATTTCAAGATTAGGATTTGTCACTTCGATTGTCGGAGAGGTATCTCTGGGCCCACTCGGTAATGCACATCACTATAAGCCTTGCAAGCATTGCAACTAATGAGTTAGTTGCGGGATGATGTATTACGGAACGAGTAAAGAGACTTGCCGGTAACGAGATTGAACTAGGTATTGCGATACCGACGAGTAGTAGTACCATAATCGAGTCAACAAAAGAAATGATAGTTAGTTTGTTCGATCCGCAACTGATTTATACATGCCTTGATTCTGTTGTGTCTGAATTTTCTCATGCATTTACAGTATGTAACAAATACAGTAAGAAGCAATTAGTATTTGGGCATAAACAATATACTGGGAGATAGGAACTATGCTCAGGCTCAAGGTAAAATCTGCTCTTGGCCGGGCTCAATGCCTTTGGTCTCGCCTAGTTTGTCACCGCAATCCGGCATGCCCGTGCTCACTGGCAGCCAGCTCGACAGCGTGTAGTGCTCCCTGTGCCTGACCTACGCCTACTGCCGCTGGCAGTTGCACCAAATGACCTGACCACCCTAGACACTGAACCTATGAAATTTTCTTTACTGATCACTTCTAATGGAATAAGACATGACTGAAAATAATAGTAACTTTGTGATGCAGTTGTACTCGATAGCTCATCGGACGAGGAGGTTAGCAAGGCAAGTATCCACTAGTCTGAAGGTAATCATTTTGTGCACTATTCATGTTAATGAAGTTCCTTCTATGATTGTCTCAGTTCATAAGTTATATACATGTCATGATGCCAAGATGTGATACTGGATGTTACTAGTACTACTGTGCTAGTATATAAGTAGGATCATATTCTGTTGCATGATGCCAAAATGTGACAGTGACATAGCTGCTACTAGTACACTAGTCTAAAAGTGGGATCATATGCGTGTGAGTGTGGCTCCTAGTAATCTTGAATGTAGAGATATGAGGTTATTTATTTCACATGATACTTCAAATTAGTATATCAGAGGAGTTGTTCAGTTTGTATAAAAAAGGAAATTGCTTCTGGATCGGTATTGAGCATTGCAAGACAAAATAAGTTTCGAATGCAACACATTTATGAGCTTATGCAAAAAAATATGTTCTTTTGGTTTCCTCCATGGTAGTTTTTTTATTATTGATTTACTTCACAATAGAAAGTTTCTTGAAAGTTTATGCTATGATTTTCTCTTCTGTTGCCTGATGCCAAGATGCAACACCAGCCGGAACTAGTCCTACTGTAAAAGTAGGATCATATGTATGTGGTTGCTGGTAATCTTTATTGTGGAGACTAGAGGTTCATTAATCAGAGGGTTGTTTAGTCGGTATAAAAACGGATTTGCTTCTGGATCTATATCGAGCATTGCAGCCTTGCAGGACTAAATAAGTTTCCAATGCAATTATGCAACAAATTTATAAGCTTGGAATGCAAAAAATTCTGTTCTTTGGTTTCCCTCATTGTATTTTTTGTATTTTCTATTTAGTTTGTTTTGCTTGGAATCTCTCGATAGGCAGCTTCCTACCTATTTCATATTTGATCTGCATATACTATGAATTTATGATATTATAACTTATATTGCTTTGCTTCTGCCTTCTTTTGTAAAAATCATATACCTAATTAAGTGGGTAATGATTTATCTTCTACTGTATGTTTTTCGGATGTGGACACGCGTACACCCGTACGGACATACTATATTGCATTTTTTGCTTTGATTATTATCTAGATTTATGCCTACTTGGGGTCTCCACTTTGATAGACCTGGTCCATATTTTTTATCATTATCGATGTGAATTACTGAACTATTGCTGCTATGTATTTGAGCATTTGTAGGATGTTGGAGACAAATGCAACATCAGTGTTGCTGGAAGAGAATGCCCGTAAGAGAAAGTCGGATGATGCGGGATGGGAGTATGGGAGTCTAGCCGATGTTTCCAACAAGGACAAAGTGAAGTGTTTGTTTTGTAACCATGTGATCATTGGAGGTGTTTATCGTCACAAGCAGCATGTGGCTCACGTTGGTAATGTTGTGGCTAAATGCAAGAAAAGCTCGCATGAAGCTAAAGATAGGTGCAAGAAATCTCTTGAGGAGGCATCTAAGAAGAGGAGGGAAAAGACTTCCCGTGAGCTAGAGCTCAGAGAAGGCGTGAATATTTATCGTGTTGGAGATGCTTAAGTTACTTGTATTGGAAGCGCTGAGCCACACAACATATGTCCCATTGACAGTGGACACGTCCTATTGATCCTAAATTAACTCAAGTTGTGCGTCTGTGTGGAATTATCCCTGTTGTGACTTGAGAGAAGTCTTTCAAATAAGATTCTAGGAATGAAGTACCTGTGAACTTGAGCACATAATTTATAATGCTATATGCCATATTGGGTCTTGCGTGATGTTTGCCTCAACTATATTTGAATATTTGATGTTCCTATGTTGCTACTACTTCCCTTGAGTAGATCATTTTTAGTTCTTCACGTTGTTGTGATGTACTCCCTCCATCCCATGATATAAGATCTCAATATAAGATCTTATATCATGGGATGGAAGGAGTATCATATTATCATTCAATTGTCCTAACCTACTGTAGTAGAAAATAACTAAGGCTATGCCTAGCCAAAAAATTATCCTCCTAACCTGCTACCATACAAAACGCCTTGGCCCGCCTAGGCTACGCCTAGGCAGGCTAGGCGCTAGGCGGAGAGTCATCGCCCGCCTACCGCCTAGCGCTTTTTCCAACCTTGCCAGTGATCTACTCCTAGGTCACTATTGTACTCCCTTGCCAAAATCAGTGTAGGGTATACAATAGATCTGGTACAGAGCATGGCATATTTTATAGAACCTATGGACAAGGCATAGGGAATGACTTTCATTCTCTTTCTATCTTCTGCCGTGGTCGGGCTTTGAGTCTTACTCAGTTTCACACCTTGTAACACAGGCAAGAACTCTTTATTTGACTTGTTCCATTTTGAACTACTTCAAAATCTTGTCAAGGTATGTACTCATTGAAAAACTTATCAAGCGTCTTGATCTATCTCTATAGATCTTGATGCTTAATATGTAAGCAGCTTCACCGAGGTCTTTCTTTGAAAAAATCCTTTCAAACATTCCTTTATGCTTTACAGAATAATTCTACATTATCTCCGATCAACAATATGTCATTCACATATACTTATCAGAAATGTTGTAGTGCTCCCACTCACTTTCTTGTAAATACATGCTTCATTGCAAGTCTGTATAAAACTATATGCTTTGATCAACTTATCAAAGCGTATATTCCAACTCCGAGATGCTTGCACCAGTCCATAGATGGATCGCTGGAGCTTGCATATTTTGTTAGCACATTTAGGATTGACAAAACCTTCTGGTTGCATCATATACAACTCTTCATTAATAAATCCATTAAGGAATGCAGTTTTGTTTATCCATTTGCCAGATTTCATAAAATGCGGCAATTTCTAACATGATTCAGACATACTTAAGCATAGATACGAGTGAGAAACTCTCATCGTAGTCAACACCTTGAACTTGTCGAAAACCTTTTTGCGGCAATTCTAGCTTTGTAGATAGTAACACTACTATCAGTGTCCGTCTTCCTCTTGAAGATCCATTTAATCTCAATGGCTCGCCGATCATTGAGCAAGTCAATCAAAGTCCGTACTTTGTTCTCATACATGGATCTCATCTCAGATTTCATGGCCTCAAGCCATTTCATGGAATCTGGGCTCATCATCGCTTCCTCATAGTTCGTAGGTTCGTCATGGTCAAGTAACATGACCTTCAGAACAGGATTACCGTACCACTCTGGTGCGGACTCCACTCTGGTTTACCTACGAGGTTCGGTAGTAACTTGATCTGAAGTTACATGATCATCATCATTAGCTTCCTCACTAATTGGTGTAGTAGTCATAGGAACATATTTCTGTGATGAACTACTTTCCAATAAGGGAGCAGGTACAGTTACCTCATCAAGTTCTACTTTCCTCCCACTCACTTCTTTCGAGAGAAACTCCTTCTCTAGAAAGGATCCATTCTCAGCAATGAATATCTTGCCTTCGGATCTGTGATAGAAGGTGTACCCAACATTTTCTTTTGGGTATCCTATGAAGATGCACTTCTCCGATTTGGGTTTGAGCTTATCAGGTTGAAACTTTTTCACATAAGCATTGCAACCTCAAACTTTAAGAAACGACAGCTTAGGTTTCTTGCCAAACCATAGTTCATACGGTGTCGTCTCAACGGATTTAGATGGTGCCCTATTTAATGTGAATGTAGCTATCTCTAATGCATAACCCCAAAATGATAGTGGTAAATCGGTAAGAGACATCATAGATTGCACCATACCTATTAAAGTACGATTACGACGTTCGGACACACCATTACACTGTGGTGTTCCAGGTGGCGTGGGTAGTGAAACTATTTCACATTGTTTTAACTGAAGGCCAAACTCGTAACTCAAATATTTTACTTCTGCGATCATATCGTAGAAACTTTTATTTTTGTTACGATGATTCTCCACTCTGAAATTCTTTGAACTTTTCAAATGTTTCAGACTTGTGTTTCATCAAGTAGATATACTCATATCTGCTCAAATCATTTGTGAAGATCATAAAATAATGATACCTGCCGCGAGCCTCAATATTCATCGGACCACATACATCAGTATGTATGATTTCCAACAAACCTGTTGCTCGCTCCATTATTCTGGAGAACGGAGTCTTAGTCATCTTGCCCATGAGGCATGGTTCGCAAGCATCAACTGATTCATAATCAAGTGATTCCAAAAGCCCATCAGCATGGATTTTCTTCATGCGCTTTACACCAATATGACTTAAACGGCAGTGCCACAAATAAGTTGCACTATCATTATTAACTTTGCATCTTTTGGCTTCAATATTATGAAAATGTGTATCACCACGATCGAGATCCAACAAACCATTTTCATTGGGTGTATGACCATAGAAGGTTTTATTCATGTAAACAGAACAACAATTATTCTCTAACTTACATGAATAACTGTATTGCAATAAACATGATTCAATCATATTCATGCTCAACGCAAACACTAAATAACATTTATTTTAGGTTTAACACTAATCCCGAAAGTATAGGGAGTGTGCGATGATGATCATATCAATTTTGGAACCATTTCCAATACACATCGTTACTTCACCCTTAACTAGTCTCTGTTCATTCTGCAACTCCCGTTTCGAGTTACTATTCTTAGCAACTAAACTAGTATCAAATACTGAGGGGTTGCTATAAACACTAGTAAAGTACACATCAATAACATGTATATCAAATATACCTATGTTTACTTTGTCATCCTTCTTATCCGCCAATTACTTGGGTAGTTCCGCTTCCAGTGACCAGTTCCTTTGAAGTAGAAGCACTCAGTTTCAGGCTTAGGTCCAGACTTGGGATTTTTCACTTGAGCAGCAACTTGCTTGCCATTCTTCTTGAAGTTCCCCTTTCTTCCCTTTGTCCCTTTACTTGAAACTAGTGGTTTTGTTTATCATCAACACTTGATGTTTTTCTGGATTTCTACCTTTGTCGATTTCAGCATCACGAAGAGCTTGGGAATTGTTTCCGTTATCCCTTGCATATTATAGTTCATCACAAAGTTCTACTAACTTGGTGATGGTGACTAGAGAATTATGTCAATCACTATTTTATCTGGAAGATTAACTCCCACTTGATTCAAGCGATTGTAGTACCTAGACAATCTGAGCACATGCTCACTGCTTGAGCTATTCTCCTCCATCTTTTAGCTATAGAGCTTGTTGGAGACTTCATATCTCTCAACTCGGGTATTTGCTTAAAATATTAACTTCAACTCATGGAACATCTCATATGGTCCATGACGTTCAAAACGTCTTTGAAGTCCCGATTCTAAGCCGTTTAAGCATGGTGCACTAAACTATCAAGTAGTCATCATATTGAGCTAGCCAAACGTTCATAACATTTGCATTTGTTCCTGCAATAGGTTTGTCACCTAGCGGTGCATCAAGGACATAATTCTTCTGTGCAGCAATGAGGATAAACCTCAGATCACGGATCCAGTCCGCATCATTGCTACTAACATCTTTCAAGTTAGTTTTCTCTAGGAACATATCAAAAATAAAATAGGGGAGCTAAACGCGAGCTATTGATCTACAACATAGATATGCTAATACTACCAGGACTAAGTTCATGATAAATTTAAGTTCAATTAATCATATTACTTAAGAACTCCCACTTAGATAGACATCCCTCTAATCCTCTAAGTGATCACGTGATCCATATCAACTAAACCATGTCCGATCATCACGTGAGATGGAGTAGTTTCAATGGTGAACATCACTATGTTGATCATATCTACTATATGATTCATGCTCGACCTTTCGGTCTCAGTGTTCCAAGGCCATATCTGTTATATGCTAGGCTCGTCAAGTTTAACCTGAGTATTCCGTGTGTGCAACTGTTTTGCACCCGTTGTATTTGAATGTAGAGCCTATCACACATGATCATCACGTGGTGTCTCAGCACGAAGAACTTTCGCAACGGTGCATACTCAGGGAGAACACTTGTACCTTGATAATTAGTGAGAGATCATCTTATAAAGCTACCGTCGAACTAAGAAAAATAAGATGTATAAAAGATAAACATCACATGCAATCAAAATATGTGACATGATATGACCATCATCATCTTGTGCCTTTGATCTCCATCTCCAAAGCATCGTCATGATTTCCATCGTTGCCGGCATGACACCATGATCTCCATCATCTTGATCTATATCAATGTGTCGTCACATGGTCGTCTCGCCAACTATTGCTCTTGCAACTATTGCTATCGCATAGCGATAAAGTAAAGCAATTATTTGGCGCTTGCATCTTATGCAATAAAGAGACAACCATAAGGATTCTGCCAATTGCTGATAACTTCAACAAAGCATGATCATCTTATACAACAACTTATATCTCATCATGTCTTGACCATATCGCATCACAACATGCCCTACAAAAACAAGTTAGACGTCCTCTACTTTGTTATTGCAAGTACGTCGCTGCTACGGGCTGAGCAAGAACCATTCTTACCTACGCATCAAAACCACAACGATAGTTTGTCAAGTTAGTGCTGTTTTAACCTTCTCAAGGACTGGGCGTAGCCACACTCGGTTCAACTAAAGTTGGAGAAACTGACACCCGCTAGTCACCTGTGTGCATAGCACGGCGGTAAAACCAGTCTCGCGTAAGCGTACGCGTAATGCCGGTCCGGGCCGCTTCATCCAACAATACCGCCGAACCAAAGTGTGACATGCTGGTAAGCAGTATGACTTATATCGCCCACAACTCACTTGTGTTCTACTCGTGCATATTACATCAACACATAAAACCTGGCTCGGATGCCACTGTTGGGGAACGTGGTAATTTTAAAATTTTCCTAAGCACACACAGGATCATGGTGATGCATAGCAACGAGAGGGGAGAGTGTTGTCTACGTACCCTCGCAGACCGTTTGCGGAAGCGTTATATCAACGCGGTTGATGTAGTCATACGTCTTCACGATACGACCGATCCAAGTACCAAAAGCACGGCACCTCCGAGTTCTACACACGTTCGGCTCGGTGACGTCCTCTCCTTCTCGATCCAGCAAGAGGGGCGAAGTAGTAGATGAGTTCCGGCAGCACGACGGCGTGGTGACGGTGTTGGTGAAGAACAATCTCTGTAGGGCTTCGCCTAAGCACTACAAAACTATGACGGAGGATAAACTAGAGGGGACGGGGTTGCCAGCGCACGGCTTGGTGTTTCTTGATATGTCTTGGGTGCTAGCCCTACCCCTCTATTTATATGTTGAGCCTTGGGGTCAAAACTTGGAGTAAAAGCCTCCACAAAGTCGGTTTCACCCGAAAGGCAAGAGTCCTTCTCGGACTCCAGGGCCAGACGCCAGGGTTCCTGGCGTCTGGACCCATACGCCAGGGACCCTGGCGTCTGGCCCCTGGACTCCGCAAAACTTCCTTTTGCACTTTCCAAAAACCTTATGGGCTTTCCCCTTTGGCCCAAATAAAGTGTTCTCGTACCCAAACATTTCGGGAAACATCCGGAACCCCTTCCGGTGAATTCCGGAACCCTTCTGGAGTCCAAACACTATTATCCCATATATCAATCTTTATCTCTAGACCATTCCGTAGTTCCTCGTCATGTCCATGATCTTATCCGGAACTCCGAACAACATTTGGTCAATAACATACATAACTCATAGTACTATATTGTCAACGAACGTTAAGCGTGCGGACCCTACGGGTTCGAGAACTATGTAGACATGACCGAGACACCTCTCTGGTCAATAACCAATAGCGGGACCTGGATACCCATATTGGCTCCTACATATTCTACGAAGATCTTTATCGGTCAGACAACATAACAACATACGATGTTCCCTTTGTCATCGGTATGTTACTTGCCCGAGATTCGATCGTCGGTATCTCAATACCTAGTTCAATCTCGCTACCAGCAAGTCTCTTTACTCATTCCGTAATACATTATCCCACAACTAACTCATTAGTTGCAATGCTTGCAAGGCTTATAGTGATGTGCATTACCGAGTGGTGTAGGGGAACGTAGTAATTTCAAAAAAATTCCTACGCACACGCAAGATCATGGTGATGCATAGCAACGAGAGGGGAGAGTATGATCTACGTACCCTTGTAGATCAACAGTGGAAGCGTTGACGCAATGTAGAGGAAGTAGCCATACGTGTTCCCGATCCGACCGATCCAAGCACCGTTACTCCGGCACCTCCGAGTTCTTAGCACACGTACAGCTCGATGACGATCCCCGGGCTCCGATCCAGCAAAGCGTCGGGAAGGAGTTCCGTCAGCACGACGGCGTGGTGACGATCTTGATGTTCTACCGTCGCAGCGCTTCGCCTAAGCACTGCTACAATATGATCGAGGTGGAATATGGTGGCAGGGGGCACCGCACACGGCTAAGGAACGATCTCAATGATCAACTTGTGTGTCTAGGGTGCCCCCTGCCTCCGTATATAAAGGAGCCAAGGGGGAGGGGGCGGCCGGCTAGGAGGAGGGCGCAGGAGGAGTCCTACTCCTACCGGGAGTAGGACTCCCCTCCCCCCAATCCTAGTTGGAATAGGATTCCCTGAGGGGGAAAGAGAGAGAGGGGGCCGGCCACCTCTCCTTGTCCTAATAGAACTAGGGGAGGGGGGAGGCCCGCGGCCACCTTGGGCTTCCCCTTTCTCCTTTCCACTAAAGCCCATCAAGGCCCATATGGCTCCCGGGGGGTTCCGGTAACCTCCCGGTACTCCAGTAAAATCCCGATTTCACCTGGAACACTTCCGATGTCCAAATATAGGCTTCCAATATATCAATCTTTATGTCTCGACCATTTCGAGACTCCTCATCATGTCCGTGATCACATCCAGGACTCCGAACTAACTTCGGTACATCAAAATGCATAAACTCATAATAACTGTCATCGTAACGTTAAGCGTGCGGACCCTACGGTTCAAGAATAATGTAGACATGACTAAGACACATCTCCGGTCAATAACCAATAGCGGAACCTGGATGCTCATATTGGCTCCTACATATTCTACGAAGGTCTTTATTGGTCAGACCGCATAACAACATACGTTGTTCCCTTTGTCATCGGTATGTTACTTGCCCGAGATTCGATCGTCGGTATCCAATACCTAGTTCAATCTCGTTACTGGCAAGTCTCTTTACTCGTTCTATAATACATCATCCCGCAACTAACTCATTAGTTGCAATGCTTGCAAGGCTTATGTGATGTGCATTACCGAGAGGGCCCAGAGATACCTCTCCGACAATCGGAGTGACAAATCCTAATCTCGAAATACGCCAACCCAACATCTACCTTTGGAGACACCTGTAGAGCGCCTTTAAAATCACCCAGTTACGTTGTGACGTTTGGTAGCACACAAAATGTTCCTCCGGGAAACGGGAGTTGCACAATCTCATAGTCATAGGAACATGTATAAGTCATGAAGAAAGCAATAGCAACATACTAAACGATCGGGTGCTAAGCTAATGAAATGGGTCATGTCAATCAGATCATTCAACCAATGATGTGACCTCGTTAATCAAATAACAACACCTTGTTCATGGTTAGGAAACATAACCATCTTTGATTAACGAGCTAGTCAAGTAGAGGCATACTAGTGACACTAAGTTTGTCTATGTATTCACACATGTATTATGTTTCCGGTTAATACAATTCTAGCATGAATAATAAACATTTATCATGATATAAGGAAATAAATAATAACTTTATTATTGCCTCTAGGGCATATTTCCTTTAGTCTCCCACTTGCACTAGAGTCAATAATCTAGATTACACAGTAATGATTCTAACACCCATGGAGCCTTGGTGCTGATCATGTTTTGCTCGTAGAAGAGGCTTAGTCAGCGGGTCTGCATTATTCAGATCCGTATGTATCTTGCAAATCTCAATGTCTCCCACCTGGACTAGATCCCGGATGGAATTGAAGCGTCTCTTGATGTGCTTGGTCCTCTTGTGAAATCTGGATTCCTTTGCCAAGGCAATTGCACCAGTATTGTCACAAAAGATTTTCATTGGACCTGATGCACTAGGTGTGACACCTAGATCGGATATGAACTCCTTCATCCAGACTCCTTCATTTGCTGCTTCCGAAGCAGCTATGTATTCCGCTTCACATGTAGATCCCGCTACGACGCTTTGTTTAGAACTGCACCAACTGACAGCTCCACCGTTTAATGTAAACACGTATTCGGTTTGCGATTTAGAATCGTCCGGATCAGTGTCAAATCTTGCATCAACGTAACCTCTTACGGTGAGCTCTTTTTCACCTCCATATACGAGAAACATATCCTTAGTCCTTTTCAGGTATTTCAGGATGTTCTTGACCGCAGTCAAGTGATCCACTCCTGGATTACTTTGGTACCTCCCTGCTAAACTTATAGCAAGGCACACATCAGGTCTGGTACACAGCATTGCAAACATGATAGAGCCTATGGCTGAAGCATAGGGAACATCTTTCATTTTCTCTCTATCTTCTGCAGTGGTCGGGCATTGAGTCTGACTCAACTTCACACCTTGTAACACAGGCAAGAACCCTTTCTTTGCTTGATCCATTTTGAACTTCTTCAAAATCTTGTTAAGGTATGTGCTTTGTGAAAGTCCAATTAAGCGTCTTGATCTATCTTTATAGATCTTTATGCCTAATATGTAAGCAGCTTCACCGAGCTCTTATTCAAGTATCCCTTTATGCTATCCAGAAATTCTATATCATTTCCAATCAGCAATATGTCATCCACATATAATATCAGAAATGCTACAGAGCTCCCACTCACTTTCTTGTAAATACAGGCTTCACCGAAAGTCTGTATAGAACCAAATGCTTTGATCACACTATCAAAGCGTTTATTCCAACTCCGAGAGGCTTGCACCAGTCCATAAATGGATCGCTGGAGCTTGCACACTTTGTTAGCTCCCTTTGGATCGACAAAACCTTCCGGTTGCATCAACTTCTTCTTCCAGAAATCCATTCAGGAATGCAGTTTTGACATCCATCTACCAAATTTCATAATCATAAAATGCGGCAATTGCTAACATGATTCGGACAGACTTAAGCATCGCTACGGGTGAGAAGGTCTCATCGTAGTCAACCCCTTGAACTTGTCGAAAACCTTTTGTGACAAGTCGAGCTTTATAGACAGTGATATTTCCGTCAGCGTCAGTCTTCTTCTTGAAGATCCATTTATTCTCAATTGCTTGCCGATCATCGGGCAAGTCAACCAAAGTCCATACTTTGTTCTCATACAGGGACCCCATCTCAAATTTCATGGCTTCAAGCCACTTTGCGGAATCTGGGCTCACCATCGCTTCTTCATAGTTCGTAGGTTCATCATGATCTAGCAGCATGATTTCCAGAACAGGATTACCGTACCACTCTGGTGCGGATCTCACTCTGGTTGATCTATGAGGTTCAGTAGTATCTTGTCCTGAAGTTTCATGATCATCATCATTAGCTTCCTCACTAATTGGTATAGGTGTCGCAGAAACAGTTTTCTGTGATGTACTACTTTCCAATAAGGGAGCAGGTACAGTTACCTCGTCAAGTTCTACTTTCCTCCCACTCACTTCTTTCGAGAGAAACTCCTTCTCTAGAAATGACACATTCTTAGCAACGAATGTCTTGCCTTCGGATTTGTGATAGAAGGTGTACCCAACAGTCTCCTTTGGGTATCCTATGAAGACACATTTCTCCGATTTGGGTTCGAGCTTATCAGGTTGAAGCTTTTTCACATAAGCATCGCAGCCCCAAACTTTAAGAAACGACAACTTTGGTTTCTTGCCAAACCATAGTTCATAAGGCGTCGTCTCAACGGATTTTGATGGTGCCCTATTTAACGTGAATGCGGTCGTCTCTAAAGTATAACCCCAAAACGATAGCGGTAAATCAGTAAGAGACATCATAGATCACACCATATCTAGTAAAGTACGATTACGACGTTCAGACACACCATTACGCTGTGGTGTTCTGGGTGGCGTGAGTTGCGAAACTATTCCACAATTTTTCAAATGTACACCAAACTCGTAACTCAAATATTCTCCTCCACGATCAGATCGTAGATACTTTATTTTCTTGTTACGATGATTTTCAACTTCACTCCAAAATTCTTTGAACTTTTCAAATGTTTCAGACTTATGTTTCATTAAGTAGATATACCCATATCTGCTTAAATCATCTGTGAAAGTGAGAAAATAACGATATCCGCCACGAGCCTCAATATTCATCGGACCACATACATCGATATGTATGATTTCCAACAAATCTGTTGCTCTCTTTATAGTACCGGAGAACGGTGTTTTAGTCATCTTGCCCATGAGGCACGGTTCGCAAGTACCAACTGATTCATAATCAAGTGGTTCCAAAAGTCCATCAGTATGGAGTTTCTTCATGCGCTTTATACCGATATGACCTAAACGGCAGTGCCACAAATAAGTTGCACTATCATTATCAACTCTGCATCTTTTGGCTTCAACATTATGAATATGTGTATTACTACTATCGAGATTCATCAAAAATAGACCACTCTTCAAAGGTGCATGACCATAAAAGATATTACTCATATAAATAGAACCATTATTCTCTGATTTAAATGAATAATCGTCTCGCATCAAACAAGATCCAGATATAATGTTCATGCTCAATGCTGGCACCAAATAACAATTATTTAGGTCTAATATTAATCCCGAAGGTAGATGTAGAGGTAGCGTGCCGACCGCGATCACATCGACTTTGGAACCGTTTCCCACGCGCATCGTCACCTCGTCCTTCGCCAGTGTTCGCTTAATCTGTAGTCCCTGTTTCGAGTTGCAAATATTAGCAACAGAACCAGTATCAAATACCCAGGTGCTACTGCGAGCTCTAGTAAGGTACACATCAATAACATGTATATCACATATAGCTTGCAGTAGAAGCACTCAGTTTCAGGCTTAGGTCCAGACATGGGTTTCTTCTCTTGAGCAGCAACTTGCTTGCCATTCTTCTTGAAGTTCCCCTTCTTCTTCCCTTTGCCCTTTTTCTTGAAACTAGTGGTCTTACTGACCATCAACACTTGATGCTCCTTTTTGATTTCTACCTCCGTAGCTTTAAGCATTGCGAAGAGCTCGAGAATAGTCTTGTTCATCCCTTGCATATTATAGTTCATCACGAAGCTCTTGTACCTTGGTGGCAGTGATTGGAGAATTCTGTCAATGACGCAATCATCTGGAAGATTAACTCCCATCTGAATCAAGTGGTTATTATACCCAGACATTTTGAGTATATGCTCACTGACAGAACTGTTCTCCTCCATCTTACAGCTATAGAACTTGTTGGAGACTTCATATCTCTCAATCCGGGCATTTGCTTGAAATATTAACTTCAACTCCTGGAACATCTCATATGCTCCATGACGTTCAAAACGGCGTTGAAGTCCCGATTCTAAGCCGTAAAGCATGGCACATTGAACTATCGAGTAGTCATCAGCTTTGCTCTGCCAGACGTTCATAACATCTGGTGTTGCTCCAGCAGCAGGCCTGGCACCTAGCGGTGCTTCCAGGACGTAATTCTTCTGAGCAGCAATGAGGATAAACCTCAAGTTACGGACCCAGTCCATGTAATTGCTACCATCATCTTTCAACTTTGCTTTCTCAAGGAACGCATTAAAATTCAACGGAACAACAGCACGAGCCATCTATCTACAATCAACATAAACAAGCAAGATACTATCAGGTACTAAGTTCATGATAAGTTTAAGTTCAATTTAATCAAATTACTTAAGAACTCCCACTTAGATAGACATCCCTCTAATCCTCTAAGTGATCACGTGATCCAAATCAACTAAACCATAACCGATCATCACGTGAGATGGAGTAGTTTTCAGTGCTGAACATCGTTATGTTGATCATATCTACTATATGATTCACGCTCGACCTTTCGGTCTCCGTGTTCCGAGGCCATATCTGCATATGCTAGGCCCGTCAAGTTTAACCTGAGTATTCTGCGTGTGCAAAAACTGGCTTGCACCCGTTGTAGATGGACGTAGAGCTTATCACACCCGATCATCACGTGGTGTCTGGGCACGACAAACTTTGGCAACGGTGCATACTCAGGGAGAACACTTCTTGATAATTTAGTGAGAGATCATCTTATGATGCTACCGTCAATCAAAGCAAGATAAGATGCATAAAAAGATAAACCTCACATGCAATCAATATAAGTGATATGATATGGCCATCATCATCTTGTGCTTGTGATCTCCATCTCCGAAGCACCGTCATGATCACCATCGTCACCGGCGCGACACCTTGATCTCCATCGTAGCATCGTTGTCGTCTCGCCAATCTTATGCTTCCACGACTATCGCTACCGCTTAGTGATAAAGTAAAGCATTACATCGCGATTGCATTGCATACAATAAAGCGACAACCATATGGCTCCTGCCAGTTGCCGATAACTCGGTTACAAAACATGATCATCTCATACAATAAAATTTAGCATCATGTCTTGACCATATCACATCACAACATGCCCTGCAAAAACAAGTTAGACGTCCTCTACTTTGTTGTTGCAAGTTTTACGTGGCTGCTACGGGCTTAAGCAAGAACCAATCTCACCTATGCATCAAAACCACAACGATAGTTTGTCAAATAGACTCCGTTTTAACCTTCGCAAGGACCGGGCGTAGCCACACTCGGTTCAACTAAAGTTGGAGAGACAGTCGCCCGCAAGCCACCTATGTGCAAAGCACGTCGGGGGAACCGGTCTCGCGTAAGCGTACGCGTAATGTTGGTCCGGGTCGTCTCGTCCAACAATACCGCCGAACCAAAGTATGACATGCTGGTAGGCAGTATGACTTGTATCGCCCACAACTCACTTGTGTTCTACTCGTGCATATAACACCAAACCATAAAACCTAGGCTCGGATGCCATTGTAGGGGAACGTAGTAATTTAAAAAAATTTCCTACGCACACACAAGATCATGGTGATGCATAGCAACGAGAGGGGAGAGTATGATCTACGTACCCTTGTAGATCAACAGCGGAAGCGTTAACGCAACGTAGAGGAAGTAGTCGTACGTCTTCCCGATCCGACCGATCCAAGCACCGTTACTCCGGCACCTCCGAGTTCTTAGCACACGTACAGCTCGATGACGATCCCCGGGCTCCGATCCAGCAAAGCGTCGGGAAGGAGTTCCGTCAGCACGACGGCGTGGTGACGATCTTGATGTTCTACCGTTGCAGCGCTTCGCCTAAGCACTGCTACAATATGATCGAGGTGGAATATGGTGGCAGGGGGCACCGCACACGGCTAAGGAACGATCTCAATGATCAACTTGTGTGTCTAGGGTGCCCCCTGCCTCCGTATATAAAGGAGCCAAGGGGGAGGGGGCGGCCGGCTAGGAGGAGGGCGCAGGAGGAGTCCTACTCCTACCGGGAGTAGGACTCCCCTCCCCCCAATCCTAGTTGGAATAGGATTCCCTGAGGGGGAAAGAGAGAGGGGGGGCCGGCCACCTCTCCTTGTCCTAATAGAACTAGGGGAGGGGGGAGGCCCGCGGCCACCTTGGGCTTCCCCTTTCTCCTTTCCACTAAAGCCCATCAAGGCCCATATGGCTCCCGGGGGGTTCCGGTAACCTCCCGGTACTCCAGTAAAATCCCGATTTCACCTGGAACACTTCCGATGTCCAAATATAGGCTTCCAATATATCAATCTTTATGTCTCGACCATTTCGAGACTCCTCGTCATGTCCGTGATCACATCCAGGACTCCGAACTAACTTCGGTACATCAAAATGCATAAACTCATAATAACTGTCATCGTAACGTTAAGCGTGCGGACCCTACGGTTCAAGAATAATGTAGACATGACTAAGACACATCTCCGGTCAATAACCAATAGCGGAACCTGGATGCTCATATTGGCTCCTACATATTCTACGAAGATCTTTATCGGTCAGACCGCATAACAACATACGTTGTTCCCTTTGTCATCGGTATGTTACTTGCCCGAGATTCGATCGTCGGTATCCAATACCTAGTTCAATCTCGTTACTGTCAAGTCTCTTTACTCGTTCTATAATACATCATCCCGCAACTAACTCATTAGTTGCAATGCTTGCAAGGCTTATGTGATGTGCATTACCGAGAGGGCCCAGAGATACCTCTCCGACAATCGGAGTGACAAATCCTAATCTCGAAATACGCCAACCCAACATCTACCTTTGGAGACACCTATAGAGCTCCTTTATAATCACCCAGTTACGTTGTGACGTTTGGTAGCACACAAAGTGTTCCTCCGGGAAACAGGAGTTGCATAATCTCATAGTCATAGGAACATGTATAAGTCATGAAGAAAGCAATAGCAACATACTAAACGATCGGGTGCTAAACTAATGAAATGGGTCATGTCAATTAGATCATTCAACCAATGATGTGACCTTGTTAATCAAATAACAACACCTTGTTCATGGTTAGGAAACATAACCATCTTTGATTAACGAGCTACTCAAGTAGAGGCATACTAGTGACACTAAGTTTGTCTATGTATTCACACATGTATTATGTTTCCGGTTAATACAATTCTAGCATGAATAATAAACATTTATCATGATATAAGGAAATAAATAATAACTTTATTATTGCCTCTAGGGCATATTTCCTTTAGTGGGCCCAGAGATACCTCTCCGACAATCGTAGTGACAAATCCTAATCTCGAAATACGCCAACCCAACAAGTACCTTTGGAGACACCTGTAGAGCACCTTTATAATCACCCAGTTACGTTGTGATGTTTGGTAGCACACAAAGTGTTCCTCCGGTAAACGGGAGTTGCATAATCTCATAGTCATAGGAACATGTATAAGTCATGAAGAAAGCAATAGCAGAATACTAAACGACCGAGTGCTAAGCTAACAGAATGGGTCAAGTCAATCACATCATTCTCCTAATGATGTGATCCCATTAATCAAATGACAACTCATGTCAATGGCTAGGAAACATAACCATCTTTGATCAACGAGCTAGTCAAGTAGAGGCATACTAGTGACACTCTGTTTGTCTATGTATCACACAAGTATTATGTTTCCGGTTAATACAATTCTAGCATGAATAATAAACATTTATCATGAATTAAGGAAATAAATAATAACTTTATTATTGCCTCTAGGGCATATTTCCTTCATCAGGGTCTAGCTGCGCACGGATGATCTCCGGCGGATTTTGAGTTGCAGGCTACTGTTCGTGGAGGAGCCCCGCCGCACGCTCTGGGCGGGCGAGGTGCCCGAAGGTATGCCAACCCCACGCATGTCGCAGGTGCTCTGCTACCCGATCACGATCTTGATTCTGGGAGCGCCTCTGGCGAATGCGGGTGTGCCGGTTGATGTTGGGTCGTCGCCGCCTCCCTCGCCGCCGTCGCCTCCTCAGGAGGAGGGGAATGGTGGTCTTGGCGGGTTCGGTGGGCCCTTCCTGGGCTTGGGAGGTGCCCGACATCGCTCCGGCAATTCGTCGGCGGCCTTGGTTGGCTCCTCGACGGCTTCGGCGCCTCCGGCGAGGCAGGCGTGGATTCAAACCGCGGGGCTGGTCGTGTCGTCGCCTACGTCAGATGCCCTGGCGCGGGCTGATCCGGTGGATGGTGGGGGGCACTCTGCTGAGAGGACCGTTGTGTAAAGGGCTGAGGAGCCTGTTGCTGTGCGACGCGTGGCGGTGGAGCAGCAGTGAGGTGACCCCCTGCCTGTGGAAAGCGGCGTCCGACCATACGTGGCATGTATGGTGCAGGCGTCGTCTTGTGGCTCGTTTCGGGGCCCAATGCTGACACCGGAGGGTCAGAGGTTGGACCAGTCACCTGCGTCGGTGTGCCTCAACATGTGGTGGCCGCTGAATGGCTTGGAGAACATGGTGGAGTGTACCGATGTTGATGCGCAGGAGGAACAGGAGTCGGGCTCGGTCCTCATTGGGGAGATGGAGATCTTCCCCCCAACAGGATTAGATGATCGGCGGGCCCCAACTGGTGTTTTGGACCTGAGTGATGGGGCGCACGACGACAGCGACCTATCTTGGCCGGCCACGCCCGTGGGGCCGAACCGGGCCATTGGGGATGCGCGGCAGGATCAGGTGGGCAGTGCGGGTTGGCTGCAAATCAGCATGTCTGATGAGAAAGATGTGGGGGACAGACCTATTTACCCCATCCTGAGATGGATGCGCAAGCGGCAGGTTCCCCCATGCAGCTGTCGGGAATCCATGCAGACGTAGAGGGTGGGCACGTCCATAGCGTCAGCAACACACTGTGCTCCAATCCCTCGGCGGCTGCGGTGACTTTTTGCAATGGCATCCAATGTGACGTGAATCCACTGTTGCCAGCGCCGCAGATGCTGGGAGGTGCACCCAACACACGTCGCCCTAGGAGGAAGTACCAGGCAGCGGGCTCGCCAAGGAGGAGCATTAGGATCGCCAAGTCAAGGCGGCCGTCTTCGGCCACCAAACAGCAGCAGATCATTATCCGCAAGCTTTGCTTGGCTCACGAGGGGGACATGATTGGGGACGAGGCGCTGCAGATGTATGTGCAACTGTTCAAGTCGCCGCTCTCGGACGAGCACATTAAGGCTTTACTAGCTCTGTTTGGTTGGGAGGCTTCGGCATTGCCATTGGTTGATGTGCCACAAGAGGTGGCAGGTGCTCTCTGAGCACCGGGTTAGGCTTCTAGCGGTGGGCTTGCTCCATGGCGACACAACCTATCAAGACGATGGTGTGGAATCTGCGTGGCTTGAACGCACCGGCGCGGCGGCATGCGGTGTATCAAGTAGTGGTGGCGGCTAGTCCTAGCGTCGTGTGTCTCCAAGAGACAAAGTTAGAACACATCACAGTAGACATTGTATCCCAATGCTTGGGGAGTAAATTTGAGAATTTTTATTTCCTGCCCGCGAATGGGACGCGGGGTGGTGTTCTGTTGGTTTGCGACCCAGTGCTAGTGCAGCTCTCCAATCCTCAATACACCAATAACATGGTAACGGCGCTAGTCAAGCCGGTCGGCGCGACAGGGCAGTGGTGGATCACTGGTGTGTTGTGACGCCCCCGATTTGACCGTACACTAATCATACACGCAAACATGTATGATCAAGATCAGGGACTCACGGGAAGATATCACAACACAACTCTACAAATAAAATAAGTCATACAAGCATCATATTACAAGCCAGGGGCCTCGAGGGCTCGAATACAAGAGCTCGATCATAGACGAGTCAGCGGAAGCAACAATATCTAAGTACAGACATAAGTTAAACAAGTTTGCCTTAAGAAGGCTAGCACAAACTGGGATACAGATCGAAAGAGGCGCAGGCCTCCTGCCTAGGATCCTCCTAACTACTCCTGGTCGTCGTCAGCGGGCAGCACATAGTAGTAGGCACCTCCGGTGTAGTAGGAGTCGTCGTCGACGGTGGCGTCTGGATCCTGGGCCCCAACATCTGGTCGCGACAACCAGGTAGAAGGGATAGAGGGAAAAGAAGGAGAAGCAACCGTGAGTACTCATCCAAAGTACTCGCAAGCAAGGAGCTACACTACATATGTATGCATTGGTATCAACTGGAATAAGGCTATTATATGTGGACTGAACTGCAGAAAGCTGGAATAAGAGGGGGATAGCTAGTCCTTTCGAAGACTACGCTTCTGGCAGCCTTCGTCTTGCAGCATGTAGAAGAGAGTAGACTGAAGTCCTCCAAGTATCATCGCATAGCATAATCCTAACCGATGATCCTCCCCTCGTCGCCATGTGAGAGAGCGATCACCGGTTTTATCTGGCACTTGGAAGGGTGTGTTTTATTAAGTATCCTGTTCTAGTTGTCATAAGGTCAAGGTACAACTCCAAGTCATCCTGTTACCGAAGATCACGGCTATTCGAATAGATTAACTTCCCTGCAGGGGTGCACCACATAACCCAACACGCTCGATCCCATTTGGCCGGACACACTTTCCTGGGTCATGCCCGGCCTCGGAAGATCAACACGTCGCAGCCCTACCTAGGCACAACAGAGAGGTCAGCACGCCGGTCTAAATCCTATGGCGCAGGGGTCTGGGCCCATCGCCCATTGCACACCTGCACGTTGCGTACGCGGCCGGTGAGCAGACCTAGCAACCTCCATTACAAAGGAAGTTGCGTTACGTGGTCCAACCCGGCGCGCGCCGCTCAGTCGCTGACGTCACGAAGGCTTCGGCTGATACCACGACGTCGAGTGCCCATAACTGTCCCCCCGTAGATGGTTAGTGCGTATAGGCCAGTAGCCAGACTCAGATCAAATACCAAGATCTTGTTAAGCGTGTTATTTTGATATCACCACAGACGCCGACCAGGGCCAGGCCCACCTCTCTCCTAGGTGGTCTCAACCTGCCCTGTCGCTCCGCCACAAAGATCCACCCAGAGGGCCGTCGGGACAAAGGTCCTTTCAGCCCCCAATCCGTGAATCACTCGCGGGTACTCCTCGAGCCAACCCGACTTTAGTCATCACATGTATCATGTATAAAGTATAGGTATATACCCGTGATCAACTCCCGAGTGATCACGACCCGATAGTATAGCATGGCAGACGGACAAGAATGTATGGCCGCTGATGATAAACTAGCATCCTATACTGAGCATTTAGGATTGCAGGTAAGGTATCAACAGTTGTAGCAACAATGACAGGCTATGCATCAGGATAGGATTAACGGAAAGCAGTAACATGCTACACTACTCTAATGCAAGCAGTATAGAGGAGAGTAGGCGATATCTGGTGATCAAGGGGGGGGGCTTGCCTGGTTGCTCTGGCAAGAGAGAGGGGTCGTCAACACCGTAGTCATACTCGGTGGCATCAGCACTGGCCTCGGGGTCTACCGGAGAAGAAGAGGGGGAAGAAACAGTAAATACGGAGCAAACAAAGCATAACAAAACATAACGGGGCAATACGCGGTGTAGGTATGCCCTAACGCGGTAGTAGGTGATACCAGCAAAGGGGGAAAACATCTGGGAAGGTATTCCGGGTGTTTCGCGTTTTCGGACATCAGAACCGAAGAAGGAAAGTTGCGTGTTCGATAGGCTAGGGGTGTGTGGCGGACGAAAGAGGACTTCGTATCCGGATTTGTCTCGTCGTTCGGAGCAAGTTTCATGTACAAAGTATTTTCATTTGACTTACGGATTATTTTATATGATTTTTCAAAGTTTTAATCAATTTCTAAAATTTTTTGATTTATTGTAATTTGTTTTAAACCAAGTTGACCAAGTCAATTTTGACTAGTCAAAAGGGCAGGTTGCGGCCCACATGTCATAGGTTGTACCTAAACAAATAAATAAAACTAATCTAATTGAATGGGACCCACATGTCATCTACACATAGGCTAATCTAGCCACTAATTAATACTACTAGCTAAACCTAGTACTAATAAGGGTCGGCCACTACTGGGCAAAACCCAGCCGGCCACATGCACGGCACACACACAGAATACGCAACACAAATGCTAGAGGTTAATTCCGTTATTTGTTTAACAGAAGATAGCAACTTATGATTTTCATAGGATTTAATCAATGCATCAAATAAATTTGGTTCAATGGAAACATTTGAGCTTTGTCAAGTGTACTACCTACTCATATTATTTTTACACATATTAGCAACTGTTTAACTGCTGATTAGGGGCTGTTTAGGGGCTTAGTCAACGTAGAAATTGAAAAGCTAATTAGTAGCAGCTACAGTAGATAGTAGAGCAGCGTTGGGCAGTGGCGTGGCTCACGCATGCGTAGGCGGGGCAGCCGCAGCGGCAGGCGAGGCCATACGCGGGCGGGCGCGGGGTGCGGCTCAATGGGCACAGTGAGGCCGGCCGACAACAGCAGGCATGGCCGTGGGCGAGCAGGCGGCGGCACGCAGGGCAATCAGGGGTGAGCGGCGATGACGCAGTCGAAGCAGCAAGCAGCGGTACGAGCAGCACGGGTAAGAGCAGCAGCGACAGGCAGTAGAAACATCAAGCAGCAACGGTAGTGGCGCTAGAGGCAAACAGCAGCAGCAGAAACGAGCAGCGGCGGCATGCACGGCAAACAGGGGCGAGCGGGGCGAGTGGCGGCATGCTCGGGCGGGGGCGGCCGAAGTGCAGCAGCATCACACGGGGGCAGCGCCGGCAGGCGTGGATGCGCGCAGCAAGCACGCGAGCTCGGCCAAGGCACAGGCGAGCGCGAGAGAGCGGAGCAGCGGGCGGGCACGGGAGTGGGGCTCCGGACGCGGCAATGGCGGGCACGCGACGGCGCCGGCGAACGCGTGCGATGGGGGCGGCTCGGACACGATGAGCCCGAGCAAATAGCCACGGATCGACCAAATGGAGGGGGTAGGTGGCATCTACACAGCTCCAGAAGCTCGGCAATGTCCTCTGTTGGGCTCGTGCGTTTCTACGGCGACGACGAGCATCGCAATGGCGTCGACGAGCTCGGCCTACAGTGGGGATGGAGTAGCGGTGACGGAGTCGTGCTAGAGAGAGGGGGGAAAGACACGGAGCTCACCAAGGGAGCTCAAGGAGGCTCTTCGGGGGGTTTAGGAGCTGCAGAGGCGGCCGACGTTGGCGACGGCGACCGGCGTCCTGAGGAAGAAGTCGAGCTCGGAGCGGCGTCGTGGGGGCGTCCGGGTCCTCGTGGATTGGCGTAGAGGAAGAAGGGGAGGACGGCGCAGGTCAGAGTCGGCTCGGGGGCGAGGTGAGGCAACGACGGCGAGGTGCAGCGACGGCGACGAAGGGCGCCGGCTCGGGTCCGTGGGCGTCCAGATCGGGGAGCGGAACGCGGGGGGGAGGGGGGAGAGGGGGTTAGCTAGGGTTCCAGGCATCGGGGAGGGAGTCGCCGGATATATAGGCGAGGCCGGCCGGGCGATGGCCGGGGCGATGGCCGCCACGCAACCCCCACGTTCCTGTAGTGGGAAGGGGATGAGGGAGTGGGCCGGCCTGGCCAGTTTGCTGGGCCAAGGCCCAGGGGAGGGGGAGGTTTTATCTTTTTATAATTTCGTTTTGTTTATCTTTTCCTTTTCTTTATTTACTCTTTTATTTTACTATTCGCGTATTTTAGTTTTATAAAAATATGAGACCAATATCTAAATTAATGTTTTAGTTTAACCCTCTGCCACAAAAGTTTGGTACCCCATTGAATTAATTTGATACTTTAGAAATTATAAAAGGCATCTAATTAATTATGAATGCCATTGTTTTAATTATTTTTAAGGACTTAAACATTTTCTAAAGTTTTGGTTTCTTCACCAATATTACCTATGCATTATTTGGCTCACTCCGAACATTTTAGTTTTAATATTTGAATTTTTTTATTGTTTACTTGATTTAGAATTTGAATTTGAATCGGTTTCTAATTAAGGCGAGATTAGCAATAGTAATCGAGTTGACGTGGCATCATTAGTACAGGGTTACTGTATATGGACCACAGTCGGACGCAGACAAGGTGGGGTTCCTCCAAGAGCTGCTCGACATCAGAGAGTTGCATGCGGGGCTGTGGGCAGTTGTAGGTGACTTTAACTTAATTGCCAACCCCGAGGACAAGAGTAACAGCGCCATCGATAGGCGGATGATGTCTCGCTTTCGTTCCAAGCTTAACCTGCTGGAACTGAAAGAGTTGTATCTTAATGGGAGGCGTTACACTTGGTCGAACGAGCGCGGCCATGCAACGTTGGCTAGGATTGACCACTTCTTCGTCACCGTGGACTGGGAGGCGCTGTACCCTTCTTGCCTTCTCTCAGCATTGGGGACAGCTATTTCGGACCATTGCCCTTTGCTGCTTGACCTGCATGTGGATTTTCATGTGGGGAAGCGGTTCCGTTTCAAGTCCTTTTGGACGAAGGCCGAAGGTTCCTATGATGTGGTGGCAGAGGCCTGGGCGTCTGAGTCTTCCGGCGGCAACCCCTTCGTGGTTCTGGATAGGAAACCGCGAGCAACAGCAAGGAAACTGCAAAGCTGGAGTGATCGGTGGATAGGGAATGTGAAGACTCAGATTTCTCTCGCGCTGGAGATCATCAAGCAGCTTGACGTGGCTATGGAAGGAAGAGAGATCTCCCCAGCTGAATTAGGTTTTTGGTGGGTGCTCAAGCGGAAGTTGCTCGGACTTTGCTCGCTGGAGAGATCTATTGCACGCCAACTCTCGAGGATGTTGTGGCTTCACGAGGGGGACGCCACCTCAGGCTTCTTCTTTCAGCATGCGAACCATCGGAGACGGAAGAATGTGATCATGGGGCTGCAGGTGGATGGCAACGTGTTGACGGGCCAGGCGGAGATTGCGGACGCGGTGGACAGCTATTACCTGTAGCTTCTGGGTGATGCACCAGCCAAGGAGTTCAGCCTCAATTGGGAGGCCCTTCAGCTGCCACGCCTCCATCTAGCGCACCTGGAGGTGCCATTCTTAGAGGAAGAAATCCTCACCGCAATCAAATCGATGTCGATGGATAAGGCCCCGGGCCCGGATGGTTTCACCAGGCGTTTCTATGCCTGTTGCTGGGGTATCATCAAAGCGGATCTTATGCGGGCAATGGAGCGGTTCTATTGGGGTGACATGAGAGGAATGCACGCGATCAACAAAGCCCTCGTGACATTGCTTCCAAAAGGTGGATGGGGTGGAAGAGCTGAAGGATTTCCGTCCTGTTAGCTTAGTCCATGGGGCGGTGAAGATTTTTGACAAAGTCCTGTCTTTGAGAGTTACGGACGATCTGCCAAAACTTGTTGGAGTGCACCAGAGTGCATTCGTCAGAGGAAGGGCCATCCATGATAACTTTATGATGGTGTAGGGTATGGCCAGGAAGTTAAACTCCCTCAAACAGCCGGCTGTGATGATTAAACTGAATATATCTAAAGCTTTTGATTCGGTGCTTTGGCCCTTTGTACTAGAAGTCCTGCACACCCTCAGCTTCGGTAGGTGATGGGTTTCGTGGATCGCTGGCTTGTTTTGCACTGCTTCAACTCGGATCCTCGTCAATGGCGTGCCTGGGGCCCCAATCAGGAACAGGAAGGGGTTTAGGCAGGGGGGCCCATTATCCCCGATGATGTTCATCTTAATGATGGAACCACTCAAGCGGTTGTTTGCCATGGCGGATGGTCAGGGCCTGCTCTCGCCTTTTGTGTGTGTGTGTGTGTGGGCGGGGGGGGGGGGGGGGGGGGGGGGGGGGGGGCGCGTGATGCTTTTCCTGAAACCGGAGGCCCAAGATCTACATTTCTGTAATGTCATTTTTGGCTCGTTTGCGGGAGCCTCGGGGCTGCGGGTTAACAGAGCGAAGACTTGCGCGATGCCTATCAGGTGCTCAGAGGAACAAGTGGACCGAATTGCTAACATGCTTGGCTGTCCTGTGGGGGCCTTCCCATGCCTGGGGTTGCCGCTAAGCTTAAGGAAGCTGACGATGACGCAACTCGATGATCTGGTAGTCCAGGTAGCGAGAAAGCTGCCTTCATGAAGGGAAGCGTCGCTGCCGCGGAGCAGCAGGCTGGTGCTGGTGAAAGCGGCTCTGTGCACCATCCCGTTGCATACCATGCTTGCTCTACAGATACCGCTGAAGCTATCAAGGCGATCAACAAGATCTGTCGCGGTTTTCTATGGGCGGGAGCAACGGAAGCTAATGGTGGCCAATGCAAGGTAGCGTGGAAATCTGTGTGCACTCCAAAGTGGGTTGGTGGGCTGGGTGTCCCAGATCTTCAATGGCTGAATGTTGCCCTTCAAGCGAGGTGGCCATGGCTGCAGAAACTTGATGAGCAAAGGCCATGGAGAGGGATGGATATTAGGGTTTCTAAGGAAGCCATGAGGCTGTTTCAGGCTGCAACGCTCACTATGATCGGTGATGGCCAGCGGGCAATATTCTGGCAAGATAGGTGGATCGGTGGATTCAGGGCCCAAGAGATCGCGCCGGCGCTGTATAAGCGCGTTCCTCAGAGGATGAAGAAGGCTATGACGGTAGCACAGGCGCTTGAGGATGGTAGCTGGGCTACCTGCATCGGACCGGATATGGATGAGGCCACTCTTCGGGAGTACTTGGCTTTGTGGTCGGCGACGGCCGTGGTTCAGCTCACGCCCGGTTTGCACGACTCTGTTAGATGGGCTTGGGAGGACTCTCGCCAGTACTCGGCCAGGTCGGCGTACGCGGCAAGATTCTGGGGCCTGGAACGGGCACCATATGCCACTATGGCTTGGAAATCCAAGGCTCCCCTCCAATGCCGCTTTTTCAACTGGTTGGTGGCCCAGAACCGATGTTGGACGTCCGACAGGTTGGCGCGGCGAGGGTTACCACATCAGGCGGCCTGTCCCTTTTGCGATCAGGGTGAAGAGACGATCAATCACATCATGCTAACCTGCGTCTTCGCCCACGCGGTGTGGGTTGCTGTGCTCGCGACGCTCGGCAGGCCGGATTGGGTGCCTGGCCAGGAGGACTCGATTGTCGACTGGTTCACAGCATGCTCGCCTCCGAGGACCCACCAGAGGGATGTCACCACCGTGTTCTCTCTCTGCCTCTGGGAACTGTGGAAGCATAGGAACAAGATCGTGTTTGAGGGTAAAGTACTGTAACTAATGCTGTATGTTTTGGGTGAGCCTCCTGTGAGAAGGGCTCACCATACTGCTCAAGAGCAATGTTGTCAATTTGTAAGGGTAAATTCGACCAAATCTGACAATTCAAGATTCTAGGTTAACCTGATCATTCTCCACATCCATAACCATGTTATAGAGTAAAATAAAATACACACTCGAAGAAAAAGAGACGACCCAACTTACACAATAGTATTTGGCATATAGAAATAGTAGTCAAAGCAAACATAAAACATGTATCAGAACAGCATTTTCTCAAGAAAAAGCCGAGAACTGAACACAAGGGATATCACCACAGATCTCTCGGCACTTCCAAGTTGTTCTTGGTATCAAGACAATGCATAGCACAGGGACACAAATCAGTGGATACAACACCTTACAAGGCCAAAACTGCAGCTATATAATGTGACCCAGACTCAACTAATACCTTTCTGCCAACCTAGCAGATACAGCCCTAAGCTTAGAATAGACCTTGCCGGCAGGAGAACCTAAGATAAGACTACAGAGTGAATCCCTGGCAACCTTGATGTTAACAAAGGATCCGAGTATGTGGATCTTCGTATCAGCGATAACTATGCGAGTCCTGGTAGAGTTCTCGATGGCATACTTGGTCTTGCCTCCTTTCCCTGATAGGCGCCCAATGGCACGCGACAGATGCTCCCCTCTGAGTGTCTTCACATCCTTGATCTCGAAGGAGTCCACATACAGGTCATCAAGACGAAGCAAGGCAACAGCATCGGCAATGTCAAATCCAAGCATAAAAGCATGCACGAAGTCCGCGCACTTCTGAAGGTTGCTCACATCTGGTGTATCATGCCTCGTCTTCAGCTCGACCCTTTTTGCCTGTAAAAAACAAAACAGACTAATGAAATTGCTGCAAAGGAGACAGAGAAATGCTTAACATTCAGATATCTGACAAGTTCTGCCCCAATAATAAGCACCGGAAGAACTCGCTGCAGACCCAAAAACCATGAGAGAAACACCGGCCACAAGGGAAACCAATTGAGTCACGTGTATCTGTATTCTTCTAGAACACTATGCTTTCCCACAAAAATAAGAACACCACTAAGCTAATTGATCAGGTCAGGTTCTCAGTTGGTGGCAATAATTCAAATCAGTAGCTTCACATCATGATGAACTGAAATAAAGATGTATATGCAAATAATCAGGATAGCCAGCAGACGTTTACTTGCTTCAAGACATACTGCTAGCGTTTATCCAATCAATCGAATTCATGAAGAATCCTCTAATCAAAGCTAATCGATCAGATTCAATACATACTGCTAAAACACTGAACAATCAAGTTCGAAAAACAATTCATGAAGAAAAACCACCTCCCATTTTTTCAGGTCAAGTGCACAGCACAGGGAATTAAAACACTGAACACTGAAGTTTGAAAACAGAACATGTCTTATCCTGATAAAAGTGCTAGTACAGTGAACTGAAGGAACATGACGTACATCAGGTGTCTTTTTGACCTGAATGTCTAACCACAGGTGCTTTAAGCTAGTGCGGATTTTCCCCATGATATACAAGTGCTTGAACCAAACCGTACAGGATATAAGATCATCAACAGACCAACAAATTTCTCCATAATTACTCACCGAACGGCGTGCTTTAAATGACAGGGAGAGAACGAACACAGGTCACACGACTTCCCCTAACTATTAGGACGCTGCAACGACAGACTAGAAAACTGAGCCGGGTCACCAACCTTGAGGTTCATGCGGATGTCGACCTTCATGTGCTCGTAGACGGGGGTGTAGATCTCCAGCCACGCCTTCTTCAGCGGCGCGAAGCGGTGCGGCGGCACCTGGACCTTGCGGTACTGTGGCCTCCCGCCGCTCATCTCGCTTGGCATCAGCGCGTCGAACCGCGGCTTCTCCACGCCGCCGGCCGCGTCCACCGCCATCGCGCCAGAGGAGGATCCTCCTCCCGCGGCAGCGGCCGGGGCTCTGTCGACTTCCATCGGGCTACGGCTGATGCGGCTGCGGCTGGGGTGCGATGGCGCCGGGTAGGAGGCTGCGGCGGGGGTGGGATGGCGCCGGGTGGGAGGCTGCTAGGGTTTTGGGACCGAGAGGAGTGAAAACTTCGGAACGGAGAGGCTTATATTGGGCTGTGGAAGGAGTTTGGGCCAGCACAAGACGATGGACTGTTCCTTCCCCTGTGCGACATGGGCCTGGCCCAGCTAGCACAGTCAGAGCTAGCGACAGAAAACTCACGCATGTTTTTTGTTTTTTTATCGGTCTGTTTACTTTTAAGTTGAAAAAAATACAAATTAAAAAATGGTTATGCCACGCCCCGATCTGGATCGAGGAGACCAGAGTAGGCAGATGAGAGAAAAGGGGATGAGGATGGCGTGAGGAAAGGGGGGGGGGGGGGGTGAGCGAGAGAGAAGGTGGGAGAGATATTTAGTTTGACAGCCTGCTCACTACAACGCTCACGCGGGGATTAAGTACCCCTCGACCCAGCTGGCTCATGCACCCGCCACACACACACTTATAGCTGGCTCATGCACGCACTCATGCTTGGCACAGTCAACTGGCAGTCACGCGGTGGTGCCTTGCACTGCCGTGGTGACATTCTCCCTTCCTTGAGAATGCACTTCTTCCTCTGTTGAGTCGTCTTCCCAGATGCTTGCTTGCGGGTAACGCCGGCGGAGTACGTTGTAATCCTCCTAGGTGATCGTCGGCGGAACTGTGTCCCAGGCCACTTGCAGTTGAACCACGGGTGCGTTGCCCTTCTTCATCATTTTGCGGTCCAGTCTCCACTGGTATGGTCTCCTTAGTGGACAGATCAGTGGTGACCGGAAGCTCAGAGAACACCGGACTGTAGTTGGGAGTGAAAGGCTTCAAGTGCGAGACGTGAAACACGGGGTGGATTTTACTGTCAGCGGGGAGGTCCAGTTTGTATGCTGCAGGTCCAATTCTGGCGATGACGGAGAAAGGGCCAAAGAACTTGAACGCCAGCTTCGGGCAGGGGCGACTCGCCACAGACTTCTGTACATATGGTTGCAATTTCAGTAGAACTTGCTCTCCGACCTGAAACGCCCGCTCTGTTCGATTCAGGTCCGCGAACTTCTTGTGCTTGACTTGCGCGCGTGATGTGCGCGCAGGTTTTCCTGATGCAAGGACTAGTCCCACTGCTCCCCGTCCGGCAAGGCTGGTTGAGATGCCGGCCAGGTGGCCATGCTCCCCTCGTTGGCTTCGACCCCGTACAGTGCTTTAAAGGGAGAGCAACCCAGCAAGGAGTGAAAGGACGAATTGTACCAGAATTCCACAGCGGGAAGCCAACGGCGCCATTGCTTGGGAGTGTCGTGAACGACACAGCGCAAGTACATCTCCATGCACTGATTGACACGCTCACTTTGGCCATACGTCTGGGGGGGGGTACGTTGTGGAGTAGAGGAGCTTGGTGCCTGCGCCGGCAAGCAGTTCGCGCCACAGCGCACTGGTGAAGATCTTGTCACGGTCGCTGACGATGGATTTGGGAATGCCGTGGAGCTTGACGACGTTGTCCCAGAACATGCGCGCCACCTGTGTTGCCGTGAACGGGTGCCGCAAGGGCACGAAGTGAGCGAACTTGGTGAAACGGTCAAGCACCACCATGATTGTATTGTAGCCTTCGGACTTGGGCAGTCCTTCGACGGAGTCCATGGTCAGCTCTTGCCAGGCTCGACAGAGGTGCCAGTTTGCCCGCGGGATTGCGAAGTTCATGCTTGGCTTGCTGGCGAACCTGGCACTGGCGCACGCATTCGTCGACATCTTGTTTCAGTCCTTTCCACTCGAAAACTTTCTTGACTCGGTGGTAGGTGGCCGTTGCTCTGGAGTGGCCGCCCACGGCGCTGTCGTGCATCGCGCTGATGAGCTTAGTGCGCAGGGCGGTGTTTGCGCCAATCCACAGCCGGCCCTGACGCCGAATGAGGCCCCGGTACAGCTCATACTCGTCATCATCTGGGTTGTGCAGTGCAAGCTGTTGCAGCCATTCTTGCGCGTCCGGATCGGTGGCGTAGGAATTGGCCACCTCCTGGATCCATGCGGGCTGACACAGGGACAGGGCGTTGGCGCTGAAGTGGCTGCCCACGCGGGAGAGCACGTCCGCAACTCCATTGTCGATGTCGCACTTGTACTGAAACTTGAATTGCAGCCCGACAAGCTTCAACATTGCGCGGCGCTGGACGTCCGTCACCAGTTGTTGATCGCCCAGCGTGCACAAGCTCTTGTGGTCGGTGAGGATGGTGAACGGCCCGTGCTGCAGGTAAGAGCGCCATTTGTCCACCGCCATCATCACCGCCAGGAACTCCTTCTCGTACGTTGAGAGTTTCTGGTTCTTCACTCCCAGCGCTTTGCTGTAGTAGGCGACCGGGTGGCCTTCTTGCACCAGCACGGCGCCAATGCCAGTGTCGCAGGCGTCTGTTTCGATCGAGAACGGCTTGTCGAAGTCTAGGAGGGCGAGCACCGGCGTGGTCACCATCGCCTGCTTGAGCGTGTCGAAGGCGCGCTGTGCGGATTCGGGCCACTCGAATCCTTTCTTGGTGAGCTGCGGTGTGAGGGGCTTGGCGATGATCCCGTAGTGTGGCACAAACTTGCGGTAGTATCCGGTGAGCCCTAGGAACGCGTGCAGCTCGGTGGCATTGGTTGGAGTAGGCCACTGAGCCATGGCTTCTGTCTTCTCGGAGTCAGTCGCCACGCCCTGCTTGGAGATGACATGGCCGAGGTAATCGATGTGATCTTGCGCGAATGAACACTTCGACATCTTGGCGTATAACTGGTGCTCGCGGAGCAGGCTCGGGACGAGGCGAAGATGCTCCAAGTGCTCTTCCCATGTCTCACTGAAAACCAAAATGTCGTCAAGAAAAATGATGACAAACTTACGTGTATACTTGGCGAAGATCGCGTTCATCAAGCATTGAAAGGTTGCAGGCGCATTTGTCAGTCCGAACGGCATCACGCGGAACTGAAAATGCCTATGGTGGGTTTTTGAATGCAGTCTTGTGTTCGTCCTCTTCACGCATGCGGATTTGGTGATAGCCTGCCCGCAGATCGAGCTTGGAGAAGAAAGCAGCGTCGGCTAGTTCATCGAGCAGCTCGTCCACGATCGGCAACGGGAACTTGTTCTTCACTGTGATGTCGTTGAGGCGTCTGTAATCGACACAGAACCGCCATGTCCCGTCCTTTTTCTTCACCAGCAGCACCGGAGCAGCATATGGGCTGACCGAGTGTGTGATCACGCCGGCATCGAGCATTTCTTTCACTTGACGCTCGATTTCGTCTTTCTGGAGTGGCGAGTAACAGTACGGCCATGTGTTTGTAGGTTGAGCTCCTTCTTCCAAAGTGACTGTGTGATCGTACTGCCTGTGAGGAGGCAGACCGGTTGGTATGGCAAAGACATCAGCAAACTCCTCCAATAAATCGTTGATCGGTGTCTGCGATTGAATGCACGACTGTGGTCTAGGAGGTTGCATTTCCACCATGGCCTTAGCCCAGATGTCATTGCCAGCGATCAGTTTGTAGAGCTCGGCCGGCGGAATGACCGCGAGCGTTGGTGTCGTCTTGGGTCGAACACCTTGCAGGGTGACCGACTCGCCGTCGTGGAGGAATGAGATGAACTTCTCTTGCCAGTGACGTCATCGGGCCGTTTTTCTCCAACCAATCCATGCCGAGGATGCCGTCGTAGGCGCCGGTGTTGAGTTCGTACATCGGCGTCGAGAAGGTGTGGCCCTGCATCCACCACTTGAGCTCAGAGGCTTGGCGAGAACAGGTGAGGCGGTCGTCGTTCGCCACACGCACGTCCAGGGTAGCGATTTCTTGTGTCTCTGCGCCGACACGCTCGACGAAGGATTTGTTGACGAAGCCGTGCGTGCTTCCGGAGTCTAGCAGCAGCAGCATCACCTGGTTGCCCACCAGTGCGCGGAGACGAATGGTGTTGGGCGCCTCAGAGCCGTCCAGCACATGCGCAGAGATGGTGCAGCACTCTGGAGGGGGAACGGCAGGCTCTGGAGCGTCGAGCAAGTCGAGAGCATGCACGGCGTCATCAGTGAGCACCTTGCCATACGCGCCGACCTGAATCGTAAGCAGCTGCGCCTGCGGATTGCAGCGGTGCTCACGGTTGTATCGATCGCCGCACTTGAAGCAGAGCCTGTTGGCACGGCGAAACTCCTTGAGTTGACGCTCGCGCGCATAGTCGTCGGGCTGTTGGCGTGGTGCGGCGCCCTGGCGCGCTGGTGGCGCTGGAGGTCAGCGGCCTTGGGGTTGTGGTCGCGGCCGTGCTCGTGGCGTGTTCAGCTCCTCCTCTTGGATGCGGGCAAGGATCGACGCGCGCGTGATGCTGGTGGGGGCTTGGAGACACACGACCGCGCGCAGTTCGTCCTTGAGGCCCAGCCAGAATTGCATGATGAAAAACTTGGTGGAGAGCGATGGGTCGAGCGCCAGGAGGTGGTACATGTGGCTGTCAAACTCCTGGCGGTATTCGCTGACGGTGCCGCTCTACCAAAGTTGGAGAAGCTTGTGCATCTGCAGCTCGAACTCGTCGGCGCCGAATTCCTCGATGATCGCTGCGCAGAACGCCTCCCAGCCCAGGCCAGCATGTGTTTGACGAAATGCCTGCAGCCAGTGCGCGGCCTGGCCCTCGATGTACAGCGTCGCCGTGGTCACCCAGCTTGACGGTGGCACGTGGTAGAGGTCGAAGTAGGCGCGGCAGCGATCCAGCCAGAGGTATGGCGCCGTGCCGTCGAAGCGCGGAAAATCGTGCTTGGGCGGCTTGATGTAGTTGTCGTGGTGTTGGTGATGTTGTGGTTCGCTCTACTGCTGGAGCGGCACCTGGAGCAGAGGCGGGCGCTGGTCTGCGAGGCGTGGGGACGGTGGCGGTCCCTATTGCTGTTGGTGCACGGGTGGATGACGCAGAGGAGGCGGCAGGGTGGAGGTGGTGACGGGTTGAGGACGGTGCCCAATCCCGATCCGCGCGGAGATGGCGACCTCTCGAGCGCCTTGCGCGTCTCGTCGACGTCGGCCTGGGTGAGATCCACCTGCTTGGACAGCGCCCGCAGATCTTGCGCGTCCTGCGCGTTGAAGGTGGCCTGTACTTCGAGTCGCTTCTCGTTGTCGACCTTCTGCTCGTCGAGGCGCGAGAGCACGGTCTCCATGAGCGCCTTGAGCATGCTGGTGTTGTCGTCAATGGCGGACAACAACTGCCGTGTCTGAACCGATGGTTTGGACGGCGCCGTTGCTCCGCTCCGAGCCGATCCAACCCCACCTGGGATTTTGGGCGATTTTCCGGAGCAGATCGCACCCGCGGCGGTGGATGTTACGGATCAAGGCTAAGAGAGTTTGTGGAGGCATCGGAGAAAAAAAATTCGGCAGGATTTGCTGCCTCTGATTACCAAAATGTCACGCCCCGATCTGGATCGAGGAGACCAGAGTAGGCAGATGAGAGAAAAGGGGATGAGGATGGCATGAGGAAGGGGAGGGTGGAGCGAGAGAGAAGGTGGACATGTTAATGAACTAAAAAAATGTTCGTAAATTTGAAAAAAAATTCATGAATTGAAAAATTATTCACGGATTTGACAAAAAAGTTCGGGAATTCAAAAAAATGCTGATGATGTGCACATTTGAAGCTTTCGTAATTGGGATGTGTCGAGCCTTTCTGGCATTGGACTTTTTGGGTGATATGCATGATGGGATAATTTGTTGCGCTCCTCGCAAAAAAAAAAGAAGGATAATTCGTTGCCGCAAATGTCTGGAGTCATTAGCATTTTCTGGGGTCCTTTGATCCACACACAATGTCACAGTGGAAATTTACTCCTGTATAGATCAAGAAGCCACAGTGGAAATTTACTCCATGTGTACAAAGATCCACTTCTTTAGTTCACGTTTCCGAGTCTTGCTTTCTTTCTATACAACGATATGTATAAATCTACAAGAACAGGGACATACATATCCTGAACTTTACACTGATGAACCATGAGTTCATAAGGATCATAACTACTACATCCATGTTCAAGAGACGACCAAAGCCTGTCGACTCTTTCCGTGCTCTGGTTACTTCAGACACATGTTCTTACAAGACAGCTTCACACACTAGCTTACAGTAAGTGGAATGCCCACATAACAAATGCTATTTACCCTTTTCTTAATCTGATGAGGGCTCGGTTAGCTTATCCTTAAATGGTAAGGCGGCTGGTGATGATCCTATTTGCGTGTAATTACGCGTCTGGGATCACCTTTGCCTCCTTCGCAACATATGTCATTGGATGATAGAATCCCAGTAGTGAAAAAAGAATTGTCTGGTTTGGCGACTCCAGGGATTATGTGCCAGGGAAAGGTCCGCCCGAACTGGAAAGCATTATGAATGCACAGACGACCGAGAGTGAGAACACAGAAACCCATGTATTCTCTGTGTACATCTCCATGGCATCTGTGAAGGAGAAGCGTGTTCGACTTTCAGCCCAATTGCGAATTCTATCAGCCTCGGCTGCATATACTGCTCTCCCCTGCAATCAGTAAACAACCGGTCAGAATTTGCAAGAGATACATCGACAGAATGGAGGGGTGTTATATTATAGAAAGAAGCAGGCTACCTCTTCATCAAACCATCGGCCTCGGCGAACCCATGCAGTAACCAAGGCAAGCAAGATTCTTGGTGGTGTCAAGTAGTTTACTGCCTTTCCACTTCCTTTCACAACTCGCATTCTTGGAACCAATGTCCTTGCTACTGTTTCTGGAAGCTCACATATTATATTGAACATCTGTTTATTTTGGAGAGATGAACCACTGCAAAGAATAGACTGTAGGTTAACAACAGGAGTGGCATGTATATATTATATACTCCCACCGTTCCAAAATAGATGACTCAACTTTGTACTAAAAGTTAGTACAAAGTTGAGTCGTCTATTTTGGAACGGAGGGAGTATAAGGAGAGAGTTACAGAATACAGAATGAACTTTTTCTTCTTGCACTAATCGAATCCTGGCATCTGAAGAAGTCAAGTAACTTAGAGGTTACTGTACCTTAGAAGGAGATCTGTAAGGACCATTCCAGGAGACGCAGTGTGTACTCCAACTTTTGATCTTCTGCTTTCCTTCATAAGCGATGCTTGGAACTGCCTTAGTCCACACTTAGTTGAGCCATAACTGTAAAATTGCAAATCAGCATCAGATTTAATTTCATTGTAAAAGCAGGAGCGTCAAATACAATGTATCATCAAGTTTTAGACAACGAGAAAAGCAGGATACATCATCTCTACAATGTAAGTGTTAAAGAAATGCGTAGCAGATAATTCGATGGCTGAGGTGCTTACACAGCTGTCAACGGTGTGCTTGATCCTCCAGATCCTGCTCCATCCATGTTGAATACATGACCTCCCTTCTCTTGGTATTGCATGACATCCATAGCTTCTCTGGTGCAGAGCAAAGAACCAACTAGATTTGTTGAGACGATCTGCAAGTAAACCAAGGAAAACAGTTTTAAGGAATAGTGAAATCAGATTGGATGATCGAGCTAGTTATAGTTTTCCTGTCATTAAAAGGAAGCATTACAGACAGATAGAAGATATCAATGAACAAACCTGGGTAATATCTTCATCTGAAAAATTTACCAGTGGTCTAAAACCTTTGTTTGTGCCAGCATTATTTATCTGTAGATAAATTAAAAGATCGTATTTAGAGCAATCTACAATGCAAATACATAATAAAATGATAGGGTACAGGTCGGTAAAGTTGTATTTTTCTACTTTATCCAAGTGACTCTTGAGGTGAAAAATGCAGAACAGATGCTTAGCGGCATCCATTTCTACAGAATTACTTACCCAAATGTCAATTGAACCCAGTTCACCAACAGCAAAATTTACAAGCTTTTTTACGTCTTCTGGTTTGCATACATCACAAGATGTACCAACAACCTTAGCTTGTAATAAAGTTTCTCTTTGTTTCTTCTTGGCAACTGACAGGCCCTCCTGTATGTTCTCTTCAAGCTCATTGATGGTCTGAAGAACTGATTCAGGGCTGCCAATAGAAATGGAGATAGTAAGAAAACTAAGACAGGGAGCCATTGAACTAGAGCATTATGTCAAGGACTACTACCTGCGGGAAGCAATTACAACATGATCTCCAGAAAGAAGAAACTCCCGAGCAAGTGCTTTTCCTAACCCTCTTGTGCTGCCAACATAAAACTGCAGGGTCAATGATGATCGTAAAAATAAATAACAACGAAAAAAACAGCTTCTCATGGATGAAATGAGCGGTGTCGGATCCATGAAATAACATCCATCAATTTTTACTTCACATGTTTATAAGGCAACTAATTTAGGGGATGGTAATATATAACCGCACACCATAATTTCCTTCATAAACCAACAAAGAGATACATCACTGAGGTGAAATAGTATTTCCTATCAACTTACGGAGACATTCATTAGATTAGGTTATTTGTTTTGTTCTATATTAAGAGCATGCACACTACTTCCTGGTAAAAGATTCACATGGCATGTCAGAAGAAGAATGTAAAATAAGCTACCTTCCCGTTATGACAACATTGCGAGGTCCAGCTTTACAATGTTCCTCTAGGACACTGTTTGCACCTAGCATTGTGCCGATAATTACTCCACCAAGCCAGCTATACCAAATTAGTGCATCCGTTTGGCTGTCTCCACCTAAATACAGAGGTAGACGCATTATTAACTGAAACAAAGAGAAAGGAAGAATACAAAGGCAATGCAGTAGATTGTACAAGAGTATATGACTGACCTGATAACTGAAATCCAACTGCTAGTACAACACCACTGCTCATCATAGTGATAACGTATCTCCCTACCTGAGTAGCAACCTGAGAGGAGAAGGAAATCAGTGAATACAGATCATCTATGTTTCAGAAAAGGAGTACAATGTGTGATCTGTCTCAGAAAAAAAGATAAAATTCTTTACTGTCGAGCATGCAAAGAGTCAAAATGGCCATTTTAAGTTTATAACACACAACTGGACAACTTAAACGGATTAAATACAAGTAGGCATGATGCAGCCGATCTAAATAACAACATATTTTGAACAAATCTTGCAAATAAGTAGATAATGCACAGGCGATTAGGCCAGTATCAGGCGAGAGTGGACATTTTGTTCACAGTCACAAGTAGCTACTCGAGAAGAAAGACCCTACCTACATCAAACCACCCTCATCCCCACCTCACCCTATGGACTCTTTAAACTAAAAATCACAGTAAAGTTAGCTTAACTACACAACGTTCACGCTGCAATTTTAGGCTCATAACGTGCAGTTTTATGTGAATAAGATTTAAAAAATATCAGGCAACCTAGAATTTAGCAAAATCGAACGCGCCGATCAGTGTCTCACACATAGAGTGTGCCAGTACTAGTGATTGGAATTCTAAACACCAAACCAGAAGAGAAGATCAACTAGAATTTAGGCCCCGGAACATATATAGGATCGTTTTCAGCATCTGATGCGAGCAATTCTCGCAAGCATGCGGCTTAATTACGATATCTACACCCCATATCTGCATATGCATAAGATAGTACCGTAAGTTAACCAAGCACCAGGCAACCGATCAATCGAAGAAATAAACCATAGTATCATCTAGAGCAACTGCATGTGTCGGGCGATCGACGGTTCGCGAACGGAGAGCTCACCGAGAAGAAGATCTCCTCGGCCTTCTCCACCGCGAGCTCGTACTGCCCGCCATACACCTCCGCCACCGCCGACCGGGACCCCGCGAGCCCCTGCATCGCTGCCTTCAGCGTGTACAGCGGCCCCTTCCTGCGCTTCCGCGGCTCGTTCGGCTTCTCGTCGTCGCCGCCGGCCTCCTGCTTGAACGCGCGGCAGCGGAGGAGGGAAGAGCGGTGGCACGCCTGAGAGACGACGGCCTCCGGCGAGCGGCGGAGGCGGCCGTGGACGGAGAGGTGCACGACCGCGGCGGCCATGGCGCGCTTCCCCCGGAGGAGATAAGGATCCTGTGCTCTTCCTCTCGCTCCGGTCCGTTCTCGCACGTACAGTCGTACTGTGTGTGCTCCTTTTGTTTGTGTGGGGTTGTTTTGCTCCTTAATTTATGGAGGGGCGTGCGCCCTGCACTTGCCAGTGAAAATAATAACGCCGATAGATTTCCACGGAGAAAAATGAGCTCAATTCGTGGATACAGGCTCGGGTTGATTACAAATTATGCTTAGGTCCATTAGGTTCTCCTTGTCTTCTACATTCTCCGTGTACTTCCTCCTATCATTTTTACTCCGCGTATTAGATTTTTCCAAGGTCAAAGTCTTTGAAATTTGATCATCTTTATATAAGAAATTAATAACATTCATAATACAAAATTAATATCATAAGGTTGATCATAGAATATATTTTCATATTATATTTATTTCGTATAATAAATGTTGATAAATTTTAATATAAATTTGGTCAAAGTTTACGAAGTTTGACTTTAAAGAAATCTAATATGTGTAGTAAAAAGGACCGGAGGGAGTACATACACTCATTTCAACGGAAGTTAATTCAGGACAGAGGGAGTAATTTATTAAAAGAAATAATTCAACATGAAAAAATAAAGAAATAATTTTCTGCTACTAGCGAAAAATAATGTGCAATATCATTGAGAGAAAAATGTGCTTGCATACAATTTTCAATTAATCTGGAAGTTCTTGGGATCATATATTCTCTCTTTTTGTAAGCAAAAGTTGTTTGATGTAAATTGTTTTTTTCTTGCAAGGTTGTTGTTTTGTTCCACTGCACATTATTTCTCTATCTATATATAGTTTCTCGCAAACAAAAATTATTCAAATGTTGCAATGTAGCAACTATACCTAGAAACTTTGAAGTATCGTCACATCATCAAGTGCCAATTTGTATATGAGAATCCCTGCAAAAACAAATTGCATCCAAGAAACTTTCAACACTATATACAATGGCCGGGCTATGAATCCAATCATGTGTAGTCAACTGAAAATTGAGTAATATGCATTACTCTATTTTTTTTACATAATTTCATCTCATGGTATGTATGGTTTTTTTGCCAGAAAAAAGTCGTGTAGTTAATGGACTACACAGATTGTGCGTGGCTTTGCCACTAACTGCATGATATCATATTAGATAGATGTGTTAGATTAGGCCATTGAGAACCATAATATCGACTTGTAGTAGATAGATTATGTTTGGTTAGTGAAGTGATCATCAAAAAGAATTATAAGTCATGTTTTTTTCTAATAGATAGATGCCTGGAAGAAATTTTGTTCAGTCAGTTTTTTTCCTGTTTTTCTGCATGTTTGCCTTTTCCTTTATTAGTCGGGTTTTCCTTTATATTTATGTGTATTTTTGGATGTTAGGTGTGTGTAAATGTATATAGTGAAGTACTATACAATGCGTGTAAAGTGTATTAGAGTGCAAAATTTTCATTATTATATGTTTATTATTGCAAGTTATAAATATAACAACTTGTGTGCTAATTGTGTGCAAGTTATTGTCATCATTTTTTTAAATTCATTTTTTCTTTAAGGTTAATACCGATGTCACTAATTCATTATTTCTTATAAAACTTCGTCTTTTGAAAAAAATAGTTTCAATTTTTGGTTTTTATATAGGGATAAGATCAATGGCGGTCGTTGACTTTCAATGTAATGGTCCCAACGAATTTGACTGAACACCAGAAGAAATTCAAGCGTCAAATGGATACTTGGCCCCTTTAGAAGCGAATATATTTCATTCAATGCCAAAAATATATATATTAATAGCAATTGGCATCGCAACATATCATGGTCTTGTCAATTTAGTCATTTTTAAAATGGCGCGCGGGGTGGGGGACTCCCCACCTGAATATATATTATATTTCAATCAAGATAAGGTTCGGGGAAGACGAGAGGTGAAAAAACTACATCATTTGGAGAGAATGACAAGTTCCTAAAAGTTTTGGCATTTCGAGCATCTCAGATTTTTCAGAGCATGGGCGACATCTTATCATTTATTTGGGTGATATTTTTACAGTCGAGATCAATTGGTACCACATTCTATTCATAATGCACATGACAAAATATGTTTGAATCATAAAGTTTCTCCATGAAGAAATCTAACCTAGTGATAGTTTCCAAGCAGTCATGACTTAAAATGCGTCGGGAAAGGACGGCAATTTGTCAAGAATCAAGAACACCACAAGGAGAAGTACCCCGTCGTAATGACCCTCTTGGTCGTGGGTTTACACGAAAATGTGCAAAAAAAGAGATACCGGTTCGACCAGCACAAAATGACACTCGACTGGTACTATGTTCGATCTTCTTCTTCCATGTAAAAGATCATGGCCGCTACGGCACAACCACGCCGCAACGGGACAAACGGGCGCCCATGCGTCCGGTCCGACCGATCGGCCACGCGGAAGTAGAAGGAGAAGGAGAGAGAAATATCAAGCAGCGAGACGGCCACACGTTGAAGCAACCTCATCTCCCCGGGGATAGGCGCCACGTAACCGCTGCCGGGTCCACCGCTGCGGTCGCTTGCTTTTGGGGATCACACTCTCCTTGTCAGCCGAATCAGCTCAGCTGCTACGGCCACCGAGGCGCGCGCCGTGACCACGGGCTAGGAATCTCACGCCCGGCCGGCCTCGCCGCTCTGGCTATGGGATATTTGTTCCTTCCGCGAGGTCTAGAAGTATCTGTGTATTCGACTACTAGTACCTTTTTCAAAGATATTTTTTCCATCATTTTTCCCTTCTTCTTCTTCTTTTTATATCAGTGGCAGATATATATCCAACGCTGGGACCAATTTGATAAGAAACAAAATGGCGTCGCCTTCCAGACAAGCCGTACGTTAGGGCGCGCCACGAAATCCAACACACAGTGCGTGTTTTTCAAATAAATCCTATAGACCCCTGTCCTGGTAAATACATCCGCATGGTGTGTATCCCCGAGCTTTTACCAGGTTTTCATTGGTAATAAAGAAACACAAGTCGTTTCCTAGTACTGCTTATATGTGTAGCGTGCATGCTTTCCCGATCGAGCAAGTTAATCGTAAGACAGAGAGAGAGAGGAAAATTCTGGTGTGCAAATCAGGTTCAGGGCGAGGTTTCAGTCTGCAACTAATGACCACGCAAGTCCGTATATGTCGACGCAGCGTGGGTTTCAGCCGTGCAGGTGTCTACTGGCACATGGGCGCACGGCCGCCGTGCACGGAACCTCCGCCAAAGGCAACGGAGGGGGAAACATTCTGGGCGGCGAGCCGGGCTGTTCGGCACGCAAGCTAGCGGACCAGGGAATTCGTGGACGGCCTAATTCTGGACTGTTGTGCGGGCTGGTCAGTGACGAGCGTTCGGTTCAACTGTTCAATTTGACAATCTACGCGGAGTTGATTGATTTTTGGTTGATTGGACTTGATGTATGCGTACACTCAACAGCTAGCATGGCACTAGCAGTAGCGGACGAGTGTTTGATGTCTCTAGGTAATACAAGGTGTTCTTTTTTAACGGTAATACATGTCTTATTTGTATCATAAGAACCCTCAACTCTTGATGAAGTCTAAATTTGGTCTCTCAACCCCAAAATCAGACAACTTGCACCCCCAACTACCGAAATCGAACAAGGTTCGTCCCTGGTCTCGGTTCTGACCGGTTTAGGTACTGAGTCACCCCGTTTTCGATCAGGGCTCACTTAAATTCGCGTAATTTTTTATATTCATGGACTTTTTGAAATTCACACACACACTTTTCAAATCCGCGTAGTTTTTCCAAGGTCGTGTTTTTTTTTTCAAAAATAAACATACATTTTTCAAATCAGTGAACTATTTTGAAATTTCCATACTTTTTTCAAATTCATTTTTTTTAATTTACATACCTTTTCAAATCTGCGTATTTTTCTAGGTTTGTGTAATTTTATCAAACCAAGTATGTTTTTCAAATCCATGAACTGTTTTTGAAATTCCCGTACTTGTTTCAAATCCGAATACTTTTTAAAGTTCACGTATGTTTTTCAAATCCGTGTTCCTTTTCCTATCCAGGAACTTTGTTTGAAATTCACGTACTTGTTTCAAGTTGACATAATTGTTTTCAAATCCACATACTTTTGCATAAAAAATATCCAAATCCACGTACTTTTCTGAACTTCGCATAAGTTTTTCAAATTCATGAACACTTTCCAAAAAATATACGCGAACATGAAAAAGTACGTCAATTTAAAAAAATTACGTGAATTTGAAAAAACTACATGAACTTTCAAAACATGCGCAGATTTGAAAAAAGTATGCGGATTTGAAAAGGTACACAAATTTTTAAAAAGTTCACGCATTTAAAAAAGTACCAGAATATGAAAACATTACACGGACTTGAAAAAGTACGCGAATTTGAGTCGGCCCCGTCAAAATCAGGGTGGGACAGCACCAAAACCGGTCAAAATCGTGACCAGGGATGAATCTTGTCCGGTTTTAAAAGTTAAGGGTGCAAGTTGTCCGGTTTTGGAGTTGAGGGACCAAATCTAGACTCCGTCAAAAATTAAGAGACGAAAAGTATACTTTTCTCTAAGAACTATACCTTATAAGAGCATCTCTAACAAACCCCGTATAATGCCGACCCGCAAATCTTGTTTACAGTTCGCTGAAGATCTGATTTGCGGGGCGAATTTGTGCGCTGCAAATCAGACCCCGTATATGAAACTATAAATTTTTAGAAAAGCATTAGTGGGAGAAACTTGCAATGACGTTGATCATACATAGTTCATCATCATGCTACATTGATCATACATAGTTCATCATTTATACTACATTGTACTACTTGGGGGGGGGGGGGGGATCTGCGGGCCGTGCAGCGTACCCGAGCCTACGCTACCAAAATCGACGGGCGACGACGTGGCGGAGGAGCCGGAGGAGCTCAGTCCCCGTCGAAGTCGAGGTCGATGAAGACCTTGGCCTGCTCGGCCTTCATGACGCGCAGGTCTGCCTCCTTGGACGCGAGCGCCTGCGACGCCCTACTCGAGGAAGAACCGCTCGTAGTCGAGCTGGCGGCGGCGGAGCGCGTTAGCCTCCTGCTCCTCCCTCGCCGAGCGCTCCATGATGACGCGCTCTAGGTGCTCCTCCTGCCCCAGGGGAGGTAGTCCTTGGGGTCGATTACTCCTCGACGCGATGGCGCGTCGGCCTCGAGCTTGACGGCGAGCGGCCCGAGCTCCTCCGGCTCTCTCTTGACCGGAGTGAGCCGCGAGCTCGAGGCGCCCGCAGACGAGCTCCCCGCAGCAGAGGAGCCGAAGGAGGCGTGGTGGTGGACCGCGAGCTCGCGACGTTCGAACACCGGCGGCGGCCGGCTCCCGTGGTTGAGCCACCTCCGCGCCCCCCGCTTCCGTGCAGCGGCAGCAGCGCTCCGTGTCGTCCCCACCGCTTCCGTAGCCATCCATGGGTCGCTAGGCCTTTTTTAGGCTCGCCAGCGGCGAGAAATTGGGGCGAAGGAGGAGGGGAATCGCGGCGGCAGAGGCGGATATGGTTTGACTCGTATTCGAGCGGTGAAACCGCATATAGCGGTGGATATGGACTTTTTCCGAGCCACGGTAAAAAATTACGGACCGGGCCACAGATACAGTGTCTATTCCGGCCAGAAAAATGGACTGAACCCATATACTCGCTGGAATTATACGAGTTCGGCCCTTTTATGGGGTCTGCTACAAATGCTAGTAGTGTAGGAGAAGAGAAGTAGTATCACAAATAATATAGGGCATTAGAAAGGAAGGGAAAAAATTGAAGTACATACAAGCATGATAAATGTTGATCAAAATGCGATGCTAAGAAATCTTAACACTTGATTTTGTTAGTGCTGAACATTTGTGAAGTGAGGTATTGATTTTTACTAGGACAAGTTCTAGTTTTTTTAGGCAATAGAACAAGTTCTAGTTGAAGCACCAAGTCTAGTGTCATCTTTGGGCCCGCTGTTTGGGCCAACCTCATAGCCAAAATACAAGAAGAGGGATGGAAAAGGTACATGGATCCAATTCAAATTCTTCACAAAATTTGAATTTTATTGTTCATTTGGGGCATGATCACCTTCAAGTGCATTCAACTGTAGTTAATTCCAACACCAGAGTTTCTCCTTCTCATATTTCCCTAACAACATTGCGGCTTCAAGGCCGACGCTTAGGCCCAGTCAATCTGATGATCTGTTTTGCGTTAGATGCCTCCAGTCGGGCCACCTTCGGCCCGCATGCACTAATAGGATCAAATGTAGGCACTACAAAAAAATACACTTTCGTGATGATACGTGTTTGTCATAGTAGGTCGCGTTTTTTGTCATGCATGTACATCCATGACAAATTTATGACAGAATTAAGATAGTCATACCTGTGCTGTCGTAGAAGTGTTTCATGACATTACCAAAATTATCATCATGAAAGTGTCCACTTCCATGACGATAAATCGCGCGTCACAGAAGAGCTTTCGTCAAGGGTGACCGACACGTGGCATCCACCATAACGGAACACCGTTAAGCTATCGGGTCGGCTTTTGGATCCGATAACCCGTTAACAGCATCGACCAATGGGGATTTTCCATGTGTAAAATCATCATTGGCTAGAGGAAACACGTGTCGGCTCATCGTTGGGACAGATGTCATCCACTCATTGGACAAGAGGCGCCTATGATAGGTCGACACGTGACACAGCCCAACAGTGGCTCATTTCGGTGAAAAAGGCCGGCCGAGTAAAAATTAGCAGGCCGGCCCATATAAGGCCTATCTGTGTCAGGTCCATTTAAGCCCATGGCCCATACGAGATGTGCCAATTCGGCCCGTTAAAGATTTGACACCATTGCAGCCCATCGTCAGTTCGAACCCGTTAACAGCCCGCTATAAATTTGGGCTCAATATTGGCCCAATGAGATTTCGACCTGTTAACGACCCATTTAATGGATGGGCCAATTTCCAGGATGTACATCTTTAGGCCTTTTAGCGACCCATTTAAATGTTGGGCTAATTTCTGGCCCGGTGTGTCTTTCAGCCTGTTGACGGCCCATAAATCTGATGGGCCATTTGTAGTCAGACCTGAGTTTCGGTCTTTTAACGACCCATTTAAGTGTTGGGCCAATTTCTGGCCCAGTGTCACTTTCAGCCTATTGACGGCCCATAAATCAGTTGGGCCAATTGTAGTCGGACCTGAGTTTTGTCTTTTTAGCGACGCATTTAAGTGTTGGGCCAATTCCCGGCCCTGTGTGCCTTTCGGCTTGTTAACGGACCATAAATGAGTTGGGCCATTTGTAGTCGGACCTTAGTTTTGGTCTCTTAATGGCCCATGCCCTTCATGGTCCAATACCAGCCCGGTTTTCTCTTTCGGCCTGCTAAAGGCCCACAACATAGTTGGGCCGTTTACAATATGACCTGACTTTCGGCCTCTTAGTGGCCCATGCTCTTCATGGTCCAATACAAGACCGCTTTCTCTTTCGGCCTGCTAAAGGCCTACAGTATAGTTGCGCCATATGTAGCCCAAACTTAGTAACGACATGTTAACGGCCCGTGAAATAAATTGGGGCCACCTGTTGCCCGCTTCGATGTCGGCCTGTTAACGACCCGAGAGGTAAGAGGGCCGACCATTAACTTTCGGCCTAGTAACGGCCCATTAACTTAATGGGCCCACTAAAGTTCGTTCATGTCTTTAGGCCAAATTAGATAATTTGAGCCCATTACGACGAGCAAAGGTATGGCATACAGGGAATAACGTTGCACATCCAGAATATATTACAGGAAATTACATCCACTGGGCAATCAAATATTGATGCCAGTGCAAATAAATGAGCAGAACCTAACCATCTACAACGTCACAATCTGCAACCTCAGCACAGATGACGCCCATAAGCATGTGGGCAAATTCTTGCTGCTTTGCCACACTGTCTCTAAAAACATTGATCAGTTGTTGTGTCGCATGACTCTGTACCTCTGATTCATCCACCATTTCCATCATTGCTTCAGCCATTAATTGGTTCACAAACATACATTTATTCTGTCGCATTTGAGACAGAGGATACTGAACAGATTCAGATGGCGATTTTGGCAGGCTTGTATTATTGATAGTGGAGAGTGTATTGACCACTGCATCATAACATAAATTAGGACATGAACCAAATAGATTAATCATGAGTTATTGTCATATTACTTGGCCTAGATTTACTAGAAAGAAACAATGGGGTTGCCTTGTTGTTTTCAGAGTTTGTCTTCTTATCTTCAGTAGCCTGCACAAAATTAACACACTAGCATTGCTATCATTGGCCAAGTCAGATAATAGGAAAGCAACATTGACACAACGAACGTTTGGGCAACTAGCCTACACCAAATTAACACAATATGGCACAGCTATCATCAACCAGGTAAGGTAATACGAAAGCAACATTGACACAATGAATGAATGGGCAACCAGAGAAGCACTACAATTCAGTAATGTGCGTGATATGAGATAGCACATTCATGAAACTCAGTACGCAAAACTACCAGGCAGTTTTCCTTACAAAAATCAACTTTGATGCCTTTAACATTTTGCTACAACTAATTTTAGATCAGATAAAGGTTAGATTCAGGCCGATTAACAAAATACATGCTGATGTAAAAATGTAGTGATATACAACAGGTACTTACATCAGCACTGGAGCACAGAGAATTCCCGCAAGATATTTTCCTCGAATACGATCCCAATGGAGGAAGTCTTGTATCGTTTAACCTTATTTTCTAAAAGAGAGACGGGTAAGAAACATGTAGAAAATATGATCAGAATGCTATAAAATTTCATGATGCGAGGATACGCACACGCTTCTTAGAATGGAGTTGACATTCTTTTGCTGGACTGGAGCGGACTAGTTCTTTGGCCATTGGAATCTGCTTATTATCAGTGGGAGTTGGGTTTCTCTGTGCTGGAGCAGTATCTATGAAAAATGGAGTTGGTTTATTATCTCCTGGCGTTTGGATCTTTTGCAAAGACCTGGTTTGTAACCCTTCAGATTCTAACATAGCCATCTTCCCCTTGCATGCCTTATATAGAAGAATGGTGATTCAGTTATAAAACATGCTACAGCAGAGATGGAATAGGTACTGAAGAATAGAAAGGCATGCCATATTGACATGTATTCACTCCATCCGGAAATAAATGGATGGGTTTAGGCGTATTTCAGTTCTAGATACATCCAGTTTTATCCATTTCCGTGATATTTAATCCGGACGGAGGGAGTATGATGTAAGAGCTAGGGATACGACAGAACAACACAATAAAAAAACACTGAAAAACCCACTGCAGAACCAAAGTATTCAAACCCACTGATATGAGATAGGACACTCATGCAGCTCAGGATGCAAAACTACCAGGCAGTTTTCCTTGCAAAAATCAACATTGTGGCCTTTAATCATACATTTTGCTACAACTAAATTTAGATCAGATAAAGGTTGCATTCACGCCGATTAACAAAATACCTGCTGATGTAAAAATATAGTGATATACAACAGGTACTTACATCTACATTGGAGCACAGAGAATTCCTGCAAGAATCTTTCCTCATAAACGATACCATTGTAGAAAATCTTCTATCTGTTAAGATTATTTTCTAAAAGAGAGATGGATAAGAAACATGTAGAAAATATGATCAGCATGCTATAAAATTTCATGATGCAAGGATACGCACATGCTTCTTAGAATTGAGTTGACATATTTTTGCTGGACTGGAGCGGACTAGTTCTTTGGCCACTGGAATCTGCTTATTATCAGTAGGAGTTGGGTTTCTCTATGCTGGAGCAGTATCTATAAAAACTGGAGTTGGTTTATTATCTCCTGGCATTTGGATCTTTTGCAAAGGCCTTGTTTGTAACCCTTCAGATTCTAACATAGTCGTCTTCCCCTTGCATGCCTTATATAGAAGAATTGTGCTTTAATTATAAAACATGCGGCAGCAGAGAGATGGAATAGGTACTGAAGAATAGAAAGGCATGCCATATTGACATGTATTCCCTCCATCCGGAAAAAATGGATGGGTCTAGGCGTATTTCAGTTCTAGATACATCCTTTTTATCCATTTCGGCAACATGTAATCTGGACGGAGGGAGTATGGTGTAAGAGCTAGGGATACGACAGGACAACACAGCAAAAAAACACTAGTTGAATGTAAAACTGTATGCTAGCGGAATACGTACAGAAATAACTAAGGCAACATACACGTGTATGATTGGGAAAATAAGATGGCATTGCAACAGAGCACTAGAACAACACTTTAATGTAAAAAACATGGTATGGTAGACAGATGAAGTACATACTGATGAATAACAATGCATAAGATATTCAGAAGCATGATGTCCAAATTAAGCAGATGATATTGCGATAGAGTAGAATGACAGTACTTGAATTTGAAAACATGTTATCATGAATGGAATAGGTACTGAAAAACAGGAAGGCATGACATATTTACATGCATGATTAGCATGCTAAGCACATGACATTGCAACATAGTAGATACACTCCAGGACATTATATGCATGTTGTACCCATATCACAGGCCAAGTTAGAGCAAGGACCTTGTGGGGTGAAGAGGATTCATCATCTTTCTGCAAGTCTTCTGAAGAACTGCCTTTACATGTTCCATCATATTGGGTATCATTGACATCAAGTTTATTGGCCTTTACATTGCTCCGTGAGGTTCTTGTGGGTATATCAGTGTGTGCAATTATATCTTACATGCATGGAAGACAACTAGTAGTTAGATTTATGTAATGAGTGCCTGTAGGAGATGACATAAATAGTAGGACTGGGGTTAACTAGCAGCAATGGGTCTCATAAACTAAAGGAAGAACACAGATGAAAGCTACAGAATATGTATCGTTTGTACTCGAGATTAACTAGATGGCACACAAAAGTATTAAAGAACAACATAGGAAATACTAGAAGTGGTATAATACTATAATCACCAGCCTGTGGGATAGCATTGGCCAATGGATGATAACTATGGAACAGTGTTACCTAAAGAACAAGTATCTTAGCTGAACTATGGAACAACATTAACTCCTAAACAAGACCCGTAAGAGATTGATACGTCTCCGTCGTATCTATAATTTTTGATTGTTCCATGCCAATATTATTCAACTTTCATATACTTTTTGGCAACTTTTTATACTATTTTTGGGACTAACATATTGATCCAGTGCCCAGTGCCAGTTCCTGTTTGTTGCATATTTTTTGTTTCACAGAAAACCCATACCAAACGGAGTCTAAACGGAATAAAAACTGACGGAGATTTATTTTGGAATATTTAAGAATTTTGGGAAGTGGAATCATCGCGAGACGGTGCCCGAGGAGGGCACAAGGTAGGGGGGCGCGCCCCAGGGTGTCAGGCGCGCCCCTGACCCTTGTGGCCACCCCGTAAGGCGGTTGATGCCCTTCTTTCGCCGCAATAAAGCTAATTTCCGGATAGAGATCATGCTAAAATTTCAGCCCAATCGGAGTTACGGATCTCCGGGAATATAAGAAACGGTGAAAGGGAAGAATCTGAGAACGCAGAAACAGAGAGACAGATCCAATCTCGGAGGGGCTCTCGCCCCTCCTGTGCCATGGAGGCCATGGACCAAAGGGGAAACCCTTCTCCCATCTAGGGAGGAGGTCAAGGAAGAAGAAGAAGGAGGGGGGCTCTCTCCCCCTCGCTTCCGGTGGCGGCGGAACACCGCCGGGGGCCATCATCATCACCGCGATCTACACCAACACCTCCGCCATATTCACCAACATCTCCATCACCTTCCCCCCTCTATCTACAGCGGTCCACTCTCCCGCAACCCGCTGTACCCTCTACTTGAACATGGTGCTTTATGCTTCATATTATTATCCAATGATGTGTTTCCATCCTATGATGTCTGAGTAGATTTTCGTTGTCCTATCGGTGGTTGATGAATTGCTATGATTGATTTAATTTACTTGTGGTTATGTTGCTGTCCTTTGGTGCCCATCATATGATTGCGCGCGTGGATCACACCCTAGGGTTAGTTGTATGTTGATAGGACTATGTATTGGAGGGCAAGAGTGACAGAAGCTTCAACCTAGCATAGAAATTGATGCATACGGGATTGAAGGGCGACCAATATATCTTAATGCTATGGTTGGGTTTTACCTTAATGAACATTAGTAGTTGCGGATGCTTGCTAATAGTTCCAATCATAAGTGCATAGAATTCCAAGTCAGGGATGACATGCTAGCAGCGGCCTCTCCCACATAATACTTGCTATCGTTCTAGTAAAGTAGTCAATTGCTTAAGGGACAATTTCGCAACTCCTACCACCACTTTTCCACACTCGCTATATTTACTTTAGTTGCTTATTTACCTTAATAGACCCTAGTTTTATTTTCGTTCTCTTTACTTTCTTGCAAGCCTTTTCGAAAACACCTACAAAGTACTTCTAGTTTCATACTTGTTCTAGGTAAAGCGAACGTCAAGCGTGCGTAGAGTTGTATCGGTGGTCGATAGGACTTGAGGGAATATTTGTTCTACCTTTAGCTCCTCGTTGGGTTCGATACTCTTACTTATCGAAAACTGTTGCGATCCCCTATACTTGTGGGTTATCAAAGATCAGCATGAATATACAGTGAAATGTGATGATCTATTTTCCATGATTAGATGAATAACAAAGCCATAAATGTTGCACACAAGTAAGATGAGGTTACAACCTATCTGGCTGCCATCCATAGGAGTGAGCATCATGTGCTGACTTGTCGATGGCCCTGCAATTGTTGTGGCTGTGCATGTCGGGCATGCGCATTCGATGCAGGGAACTGTTGAGTGGGGAATATAGCTCCCTTCTGGTGTATGCTTCCCTTGTTGGAGCAGCTACGGTGAGTCGGAAGATGGTGTGTCTGAAGATGCAGATAACGCATAATGTTAAGAACAACATATCTCTTTGATCTGAAGAAATACACTAAGAGATCAATAGCAAGGTACGAGAGTGGTCACATGTCTGTTGACTGAAGACTAAATTGGGGTCACACGATTTTATTTTATTTTGGTACTGTCCGATCTACACCGGATGGCTGGCCATCTTGTGCCTCCCGACTGACATTGTTCAGAATCTTCCCCGAAGAGCCAGCGACCAACGGCAGAGCAGCCTGCCTCCGCCGTCCGTGGCCCCGGCCAAAACCCCGCTCCCCGCCCCACCGCACTGCCGTGGTTGCGCCGCCCCCGGGCCAATCCAAAAAGACTCCCCGTCATCCAGATCCGGCGGCGGCAGTACCTTCAACCCACGCAACTCTAAAAGATAGCCATCTAAGCGCTGCTTCCGCGGCGAACTTTGTGGCCCCGCACCCTTACGTTAGACACCAGCCAACTGGCAGCCTAGGAGCTCCGCCGCCTCGAGGGGTGCTGCTTCCCATTGTAAATCGATTGGCCCAGAATAAAAATTCAGACAATTGACACCTAAATAAAGTGATTTGAGATGAGGGTGCGACCTATCTGGCGGCATGGTGAAGTAGGCAGGTCCAGCTGCTGAGTCGGTGAGGCCGGCACGGTTGCGGTGGCGACCGGCGGCAGGGAAAGAGCGATGTCGCGACGGTCGACGGCTACGTTGAAGCAGCGCCAGGACTCTGGACGGATCCGAAGTTGGAGCCGCTCCGGTGCCGTGAACAACGGCGGGGGTGAATCGGCTCTGGTACGGTTCACGCGGCCGTCGTCGAGGCAGCACCAACAGCACGGAGTAAGAGGCACACGGCCCAGTGCACGACGGCAATTGGACAACGTCTCCGGCATTAGGGAGGAGGGCGGCTGTGAAATTGGTGCCGTGGGGGCGCCGTGGAGGTGGGGCTGAGGTTTCGCGGCTCGGGAGAAGGGAGCTTCCTGGGGAGAAGGTGATTTGGCGCCCACGAGGTATGAATGGGGGCGGGCGGGGGAAATTGGGAGGGGAGTGGAACCATGTCTTACGGACGCATTTGTCTGAGATGTGAGGGGGAGTTACAGTTCTACCCTTACCTATAGGATTCTCGGCTTGGGTCTGTGTACTGAGGGTCGGGGATAGTAGAGTAACTTTGCTTCTCTGGGCGGGAGCGATTTCGGGCGAGGAGGGCGTGTTTTGACTATAGTGGGCGCGAGCGATTTCGGGTGAGGAGAGCGTGTTTTGAAATAGTGGGAGCGAGCTATTTCGGGCGAGGAGAGCGTGTTTTGCCGACCATGGTTTATGAATTATTCGGCACATGTCATTTCGGCCGAGGAGAAGGCGCGCTTGGATGAAGTTACGGACCTACCCACGATGTACAATGGGCCAATTGATGCGTGTCCCACATAGGACGGTAATTTCACGTCTCCCATTTATTTGCTCGGGCGAATTCCACCGAGCAGAGAGGATGTTTAACGGTTCGTTCAAATTTTGGGAGAACGAGCATCCACGTCTACCTTACCAAGTCGATTCGGATCAAATTTTGAAATATTAGCTTGCCACTTCTTTTTTAGATGGAGAGATGATGCTCGGGAGTAATGTGTTTTTACATGCTCGTTGCTAGCGATTTACTATATGACAAATAGTTGACCCACTAAAAAACGTGAATCAAACCCAAAATCAAATATCTCGATTCAATGAAATAGCTCGTTCAGTAGGTCAAAATAGTGAACTAAATCCAAAATTAAACACCTCAATCGAGTAGCATGTTGTACAGTATTATAGTACTCCATGAACATGTTGAAAGTCAAATTAATGAACTTGTTTGATATACGCATATATCCGTTCATGTGTGGATTGCAGACAACATGTTCTCCAATTTAAATATTTGAATGCAAGTTTATATCGAAACATGGTTTATATCAGTCTTTGATGCGTAAAACGCGACCTCCCCCTCTCCCCGACTCATGTTCTCTCTCTCTCTCTCTCTCTCTCTCTCTCTCTCTCTCCGACAATCTTCAATTCTGTCGCACGCATCTGACACAAAAACCTTGTTCGTCCCTCTCCCTTTCTCTCCATCTCTCTCTCTCTCTCTCTCTCTCTCTCTTTGTGTGTGTGTGTGTGGGGGGGGGGTCTTTCTAGTTCGCATGCATATATACACCATCTATAGGTCTCTCTCGCACACTAAGTATGATACTCTAGCTAGTCCAAGTTAGATATCTTGGGTGCACTCATCGTACGCACACAAATTCCTTGGCTCTTGCCTGTAACTCTCTCACGCACCACTATGTCATCTCGGAGCTCTCCCCCCTCTCTCAAACTCTCCATCCACCCGGGTCACACATACACATGCATATCTCACTCGCACTCGATAGGCCCATCTAAAACTCTATCTCTCCCCCTCGTTCTCTCTCCATCTCACACGCGCACACACACAATCTCATGCCCAGCTAGCCAAGTATGATGGTCTCTCACTCAATTGTAGGCACACGCAGTCCCCCCTATATGTATATGACTAGCTAATCTTAGTCTCCATCACAAACATGTGCATGGTCTATCTCGATTTCTCTCGGGGCATCTTTCTATCGCGCACGCACTCCCTCGATCTCCCACCCATATAGTCCCCTCATGATCTCGACAGGATCTCTCTATCACAAACACACCCTCTCTCCCTCCCCATGCGTCCATGCCATCCATGTGTCCCTCTCGACCTTTGTTCCTTGTTGGCCACACCTCTATTGGACATGTGCTACAGGGGTGTCTCTATCCGTTGCAAACAATCACACACTAGCTATCTTCGTGTATCTCCTCGCCTCACTTTTCCATCTCGGAGATGCATGCGTGATATGTTCGCATAAGAAACGAAAAAACACACACACTCTCTAATTTATCGTTTGTTGTCACTTTCTCTTTCACACACACTCTTTTTGCACACTTACTCATTCTCCTTCACACGCACTTGATCTGTCTCGACTGAGGCACTCTCCTCGGTCCATAGCATATAGATTTATTGAAAAGTCAAACACCACAAAGTTTGACCATGTACGTGGAGAAAAAGAATTACATCTAGTACAGCAAACATATACCATTAGATTCACCATGATATGTAGTTTTGTATGATGTATCTTTGGTATTGTAGATATAAATAACATTTGCGTAAACCTGATCAAAGTTTCCAAAGTCTGACTTCTAAAAAATTTACATGCACTGCATTATCGAGCGGATGGAATATCTCTTTCCCCCTCTCAGCTATCTGACGCACCACTCAGCCTTATCGGGGCTCCTCAATCTCTCTCAAACTTTATTGGTCAGTTTGGTTCGTGACCTGACCCTCATGCCTTGATAGCCGGTACTGCCTGGTGTGGACATGAGATGTAAAATATTTCTGCCTGGCCAGGCTTGTGTGGTGCTGAAGCGTTTGGTTCATGCTTGGGCCAGGCAAAGCATCAACGTCCCATCAATCAATCCATGCATCAATTATTTAATGCTAATATCCATCCATGTTGCTGTTAGCCTCGTGGCCACACGACCAGGCACGACCAGGCGTTCGAAATCGGTCGCCTGGGCCAGTCTACTTGCAGTGTCTGGAGTTCAGCCAGGCTAATTAAAGTGCAAGGGAACCCAGGCCAGGCGGGCTTTCTTTTTCACAGGGTAGCAACCAAACAAGCATGCATGAAATCCAGCCACAACCCCAGACCAGGCAAAAGATGCTCAGGACGCAAGCCAAACTGGCCTTATATCTCCCTGGTTCACACATACACATGTCTCGCTCGCGCTATACATATAGACCCATCCAACACTCTCGGGCCTTGTTCTCTCTCCATGTGACATGCACCCCCCTAAGTACCATAATACCTCAATCCATCATAGGCGCAAGCACCCCCCTCCTAAGTATGATTATCTCTTACTAGCCAACAGGAACACACGTATTGTCTCCTTCCATCCATACGTCTATCTCGATATCTCTCGGGGCATCTTCTATCGCGCACATACCTTGTCACTCGATCTCCCACCCATGTAGTCCCATCACGATCTCCAGGGGATCTCTCTATGACAAACATACACTCTCTCCTCCCCATGTCTGCATTTTCTCCGTACGTCTCTCGCGACCTCTCTCCCTTGTTTGTCAGACCCCTCTTGGCCACGTGCTAGGGGTCTTGCTCTCTCGCTTCCAAACAACCACACACTATCTCCTCACCTTTCCTCCATTGTCGAAGATGCATGTGTGATATGTTTGCATAAGACACGCATGCTTTTTCTCTACTTTTATCGTGTGTTGTCCATGTCTCTTTCACACACACACACACACACACACACACACTTTTTTCACTCTCTCTCTCTCTCTCTCTCTCTCTCTCTCTTGTTAGGGACTCTGTCACGTCCATAAGCATATGGATGTTTTGAAAAGTCAAACCTCAGAAACGTTTGACCAGGTATATGTGGAGAAAAACATTTACATCTGGAACGATCATTAGATTCATCACAACATGTACTTACTTCATACTATCATTTATATTTGGTATTGTAGATATAAGTAATTTCTTTATAAACTTGGTCAAAGTTTCAAAAGTTTGACTTCAAAAAATGTTAGAACTACATTATCGAACGGAGGGAGTAGCTCTTTCTCTTTCTCTCTCTCTGCTATCTCTCACGGGCCTCCCCTCTCACTCGAACTCTCCATATCGACGGATTGTACGCTCACTGTGTCAGCGTGTAGCTCCGTACATTGTTTAGTTGACCGGTCAACCAATCCACATGCTGCCTTGTTAGCTCGTGTTCTGTATCTTCGTGTGCTGGCCCATGTGGCAGTGGGTGAAAATAAGTAAACTAGAGGCCCATCTGACACGCGGTGAAGTAAACAAAGTTGAAACCACTCGGGGTAGCACCCCGCACGCTAGTAAATTGAGGGCGCATTGAGGACAAACTTCTTGTGCGCGAAGGACACACTCACGCACAATTCACCACTACGCGACGGCATGCACAGAAGGACGCACTCGCACACACCCAGTACACAACACACACCAGCACACGTGTACACTGGCGTCGCCGCCGGTTGAGATGGACGGCGAGGCAGCCAACAAGCGGAGGCGGCTCGAGCCAAAACCACATCCGGCGAGCCTGGACTTCATCAGCAGCCTCCCCGACGACATGCTGCTCGTCATCATCGGCCTCCTCCCCACCAAATCTGCCGTGCGGACCACCCTGCTCTCCCGGCGGTGGCGCCCCCTTTGGCGCCGCGTCCCCCTCAACCTCACCGTTGACAACTGCCTCTACGACGGGGATTGCAAATGCATGGCCGCAGTCTCCAAGATCCTTTCATCGCACCCTGGGCCAGCCAAACGCCTTGACATCCGCATGTTCAGTACCAACTACAAGGTCCAACCCAAGTTCGACGAGTGGTTCTTATCCCCCGCCCTAGATCAGCTCGAGGAGCTCAGCTTTGAAGCTGGACGATGTCGCTCTCTGCCGCCGTCCGCGCTCCGCCTCACGCCAACGCTGCGCCGCACCAGCTTCAGCTCCTGCTATCTTCCCCAGATTAATGCCGCGCTCGCTCTTCTTCTCCCTCAACTCAAGCAGCTCGACCTCTTTGACGTTGTCATCTTGAAGAAGGCTATGGAGCACCTGGTCCGCAGCTGTACTGCGCTCAAGTACCTTCGTCTTGAGCAGATCCACGGGTTCATTAGCCTCCACATCGCCTCGACGAATCTCCGATGGATTTATGTGTCTTGCTGGCCCCGCAACAAGACATCAATTGGGAAGAGATCACTCCAGCTATTCCATGTTATGGTCATTGAGAATGCGCCTTTCCTTGAGAGATTGCTTGTATCGGATCTAGAAGGTCCAACAAAAATCAGGGTCATTGACGCGCCGAAATTGACAGCGTTGGTGTACTCGTCTGCCAAATTCTCCTGGTTTACTCTTCCAATTTTGTAGTATCAACATTTGACCATAGATTTAACTGACAAAATGTTAATGCATGTCACTAAGAACTATATCGTTGGATTCGTATTTGAACATAATTTCAAATGGTGTAATTTTTAGTGACATGCATTGGCATTTTCTTAGGTAAATCTATGGTCAAAATTTTATACTAAATACGAGGTAGTATTACAAAAGTGGGCTATGTAGGCCAAAACATGTGCCAAATTCACTTGTGATGCATTTGGCATCGATGCCCCTCCATTGCTCACCTGGTGTCCCAATCTGGATCACCTACTTTGCTCCGGTGCCAAATTAACTCACGCAATGAAAAAACACTACGTGGGAGAGAGAGAGGACCGAGGCAATAAAAACACTTGTTTGGGAGAGGGAGAGGCTGGTGTAGTTGGTTTGATTGATTTGTTTATACATGTGGGTCTATGTGCACAACGGTTCCAACTCTCTCACATCGCGAGAGCGGTGCCAAAATCTTTTGATTTGACATTGATGCGTGTTATGTGGCATACTTTTGCGAAATATGGCATCGGCCACATAGTGGAAGGCAACAAATGGCCAAGCTCTTCACGTGCTCCTAGTTAAATGAGAGGAAACAGAGAGAGAGAGAGAGAGAGAGAGAGAGAGAGAGAGTGAAAAAATATCACTAGCCAGCCAACCCTATCGTATGAGCGAATGATATTGGTACCTCTTGATGACACGGCAATCTTATGTAGCCAGCTGCTCTAATATGTTCTCTTCTTTTGAAGATAAAAAAGACCCGAAAGTGAAAAATGTGATGCACTATAACAATCTCATCGAATGCCTTGATCTCCATCTTACAGAAATTGATTTGATCGACTACCGAGGCAGCACATCTGAGATTAAATTGGCCAGGTTCTTTGTTCTGGAGGCAAGTGTGCTCAAGGTAATGAGGTTTGGCGTTCTCTGGCGCAACAATGAATGGCGCGCTGATCACCGCAAGCGTCTAAGCCTAAATGACAAAGTCTCCATAGAAGCTGAATTTGTTTTTGAAACATCAAGTGGCTAGAGACTCGAAAACTTATTTGCCCATTAGTGACTTGTCAGGGCGGTGGATTTTAGTTTGTACGATAATGCTGCATCCACCTAAAGTAACGAAAGTTCTTACGTAAACTTCCTAGTAATTCCCTCTTCGTAGGTGCAACATTACTCCTAACATTTGTAATATCAGTTTGAAACTTGTAATATTGCTGTGTCCTATTCCTGCGTTTTCAAAATCCTGCGAATCAAATAGGTCCTGAGTTGGTGATGATGTTGTGCCTCCCATCTTTCACCAATAGCCGTCGGATCTAGATCTGACACATACAAACCAAGTTTCTCCATTTTTGCAAAAAGATGCCCGCACTTGTTCCCTATTTACAAACAACTCCTTGTCTCTCACAATCAGCCTCATCTCCTCCCCCACCACATCTAGGAGTAGAAGGCCATGGAAAAATCTGGCGCGATGGCCATTGCCGGAGCCATCCACCCCCAATCTTGGTGTTCCGTGCAATGCACGGGCATCTACGCACGGGAAATTATGTCGAACAGGGCTAGTTGTAAGCAGGCTAGCTCTACAGCCATGATGATAGTGACTGCAGACGGTGAGGCTGACTATGGTATGCCGAACATGGCGCCTATACTCAGGTGCCATCTCCGGCGCAGGGTCTTGTCACTTCACTGTGAGGAGCAGCACGTAATAATTTGACCAACGGATATTCACTGTGAGGAACTGCCTTTGGGTGAATGACACGTGGCCCCAGGGGGTGGCTGGCCCATCGCCAAAGGCAGGTGCAGTAGAGGGCCGAGGAGTAGTACGAAATCCTACGCACCTACGCATGCTAACCTAGGGCTAAGTGATCACTCGAATCGCAAGATCAGTTGACTAGAAGCTACGCTAGACCCATGGAGGCGATGAGCGCGAGCATCAGCCGGCTGCGCCAGATGGTCCACGACGCCGGCCTGCGGCCCGGCACCGAGGAACATCTCCAGGTAGTATTGCTTGAGGCCGCCAGGGCGAGGGGCCGCTTGGACGACATCTTCGTCTCCTTGTTCGACGAGGTCCTCGTCGGTTTCCTCGACAAGTTCACCATCCTCAAGAAGCTTGCGGACGACTTTGACGTAAGCCTCCAGCCGATGCACCCAGGCTCTGCGATGCCCGCCACCCTCAACAGCCACTATGGTAACAACCTCTTTGACGCACTGGTGGCCCTGCGACTGCCCGCCGTCGCGCTGGAGAATGTCCACCTCAAGGTCGCGCTCGCCGCGCAGCGCCTGGCGCAGCAAGACACCATCGACATAATCGCCCACGTCTATGCGCAAATCGTCCACAAGGACTACTACATGCAAGAGGAGGACGATAGGACGCTGGCCTTCTTGGAGCGCAGGGCAACCTTGGACGACACTGTTCAGAAGCACGTTGAGCTCGCCGCCAACACCGCTGCTCCTCACACGTCGGTTGGTGACCCGGCGCACTAGGGCGTGAGGATGTCGTTGAACGTTGATGGATCCGTATGTATTTTTATCTTTCCGTCAAATCCATGTAGTAGTATATGATACTACAGTAATTATCTTACCTTTCGCATCAACTTCATAATTTTCGTACGTACTCCATGCATGAACGGTGCCAGAACCAAACTTCTCATTACTCTAGGCAAAATCGTTATTTTATATCTATCGGTCGCGCCATGGAGCAGAACCAAAATTTACAAGTTACGAGTTTAAAAGGAAAAGCCTGCCATGTTCGCGTCGCACCCCCACACGGTTGGTCCGGCACGCCGCTCAAGCGGGAATGCGTGCGGTGTTGCATTTTCACTTACAAGTGGGACCGCAGTTGAGCAAACCGACTATCGGAAAACCCCCACCCCGCCCACCGCGCGATGGCTGAGAAAATAGGAGGGAGAAGAGATGGCTGTAGCACAGACTCCAAGAAAATTGGTGTCGGATGGGACTCGTGTGGGTGGCGTGTGCCGTACTGCTAGACGTGAATGCTAGTTATGGCCCATGCCACCCCACTATATCGAGCTTATATCGAGGTACGTAGAACAATTTTCCTGCAGTCCGTGCTCAACCCTCCTCTATCTCTCTTCTCAGCCAGCCAGCGGACGCGCGAAGCCCATCGTCTGTTTGCTCACATGCGGCCCCACATGTCAGTGAAAATGCAAGAGGACCCGCTGAACCTAGACATCTTTCACCTTGACGTGCTGGTGATGAAAAACAAATCCAATAAAGATCTTCGGTGGGTGCTTTTGGAGTTACTCAAGAGTAGTAAGATTCTATTTACAGTTTAACCCAAGATGCACATCTCGTGCCTTCAACTACCACTCAATTTTCTTTCATGATACGACCTGGATGCTGGATGTCCCACGTGTCGGCAAAAGGAGGAAGAACCCGACCAAATCTTTGGTTCTGCTCTTGGATGAGATTAGTGCACTTGTTGATACTCCTACTAGAATAGAGGCTAGACATGAGACTAGATGCGAGGAAGCAACTCTACTTCTTTACACTCGAAGAAGAAAGAAGCACGCAAGATTGAGCCTCCGCAGATCAACAACGAATGCATCGAGAAGGCACTAATCCAACTTACAGGAGTAGTAAAATGTATTCTTGTGGTTCTTGTTTTCGTTGGTCTTGCTTTTCTAGTCAAAATTATCGTTGGAGTTCATGCAAAATGGAGGTGCGTTTGGGGTCGTGCGTTGGAGTTGGCCTTACAAGTGGGACCGCAGTTAAGGAAACCGACTATCGGCAAACCCCCACCTCGCCTGCCACGCGATGGCTGAAGTTAGAGAAACGACAAGGTTGAAGAGATTGCTCTAGCACGGACTCCAAGAAATAATATGGTGTCAGATGGATGTCGTGGTGGTGGCGTGTGCCGTACTCCTGGACGTGAATGCTTGTTCTGGCCCATGCCACCCTACTACTCCTACTACTTACTCCTACTAGTATATAGTATACTAGTATCAAGGATTCGAGGTGCTGGTTACGTACAACGAACACATTAACATATGGCTACAGTAAAAACACCCGCCCGACGTGCGAAGCATGTGAAGCTAGTGCAAATTTAGAGAAGCGACTCGAAAGCCATTCATAAATTTAGTAAGTTTATCACAGGCATATCATTTTATTACATACAACAGGTCATCAACCCACATCGACAACGAGGATACATTATAAATACTAAAGTTTTCACCACACAACAAATAACAAGCAATGAAATGAACTTCAACTCAACCATTCCTCGGCGTTGGAAACGCTTGCTTTGAACCACAAGTGATTCTCTGGGACAGGCCATCGATTGTTGATCTGGAAACCAACGCAGGACTGATCATTCAGGCTGAAGCGGCCTACTATATCCCTACCAGGGTAGGGAACCACACAAATGTCCGAGGTATAGACACAGTTGCTTCTAATAAATGTGTCAACAGCAGTTGGATCGCCTTTCACCATCATCGGATAGTTTTGTCCAAGGAAAAGCGAGTTTTCTCCAAGACTATCAATTCTGTATCAGGGAGAAGGAGTTGGCGCTAGCACACTAGTATCCATCCCGAATACAATGCAACGGGTGTTGGAATAGGTCCGGAGAGTGTGACCATGGGAGACACCTGCTTCCTTAAAAGTAACATCACCAGTGGGTGTATACACACAAGAAGAGGTGATCCATCGGAATTAGTTGCCAGGCGCCACAGAGTATATGGGCGCTGCTCGTCCTCATGCTCGCGATCATCACCATCGTCATCTCCCCCTTGGTTATAAATTTTTTCAAGTATAGGTGGTGGGATGTTCACAGGACCTTGGAAACACAAGAAGAAGGTTAATTAGTAAAGGGAAACTTGCTAACCCGCATGCATGTGGATGAAACAATTATAATTACGGTGGAAGACAAACGTACCGAAACTATGAGGATGCCATGCAAAAACAGTGCCACGAGTGGTGGCAGCAAACACAAGGCCCTCGTATTGAATTGCATCACAGTACTCATCCATGTACAGAAACTGATTTTTGAGCAATATCCATCGAGTGAAACCATCAAGGACGGCAACAAGCTTGTCGAAGATAGCAACAACATCATAGTTGCTGTAATTCCAAGAGCGGTTGGGAACTCGACAAATTGCTATCTTCCGCAGAATACAGTCACCATGATCGTATTTGAACGTGCGTACATTACCAGTGTGCTGAGATTTTTGGAAGTGGAACCCGGTGACGAGTGTACACATTCACAAGTTCCCACTCGCAGTTGGACCCAATGTAAACAACCCAATCTCCATTTGCGCCCGCCCAAGCCTTACCCTCAAGCGATGGTATCTTAACATCATACATATCATTATCAAGCGGCATCAACTTGCACAGGGCGAGGCCTCCGTCATGCCGGCGCCAGTCATCATCAGGGTCACGGTGAAGAAGATAAGGGAGATCAAACCGCTCCTTGACTCTTGGGTTCTTTGTAATGATGTTATTAGTTGAGTCGAGAATGGGCTTGAACGAACCTGCCATGCTAGCTGAGGTGATGACGTCGCACCGATCAATGAGTTCCTCCACCACGTCATCTTTTAGATCGGGGCAAGAATAACGGGGTCGTTTCCGGCCTGTTCCCTCCATGGAGAAGACGATCGAACAATGGCAGAAGAAAGGGTGAAGGGCTGAAGGAAAATGGAGGAGGGAGAGGAAGAGCGTGCGACAACAGTTCCAAATCGAGAGGGAAAGGCGAAGAATCGATGGACGGTTGCGAGTTTGCCACGGTTCACGAAGAGGCGCCCCGGCCTACACGTCCGTTCGGAAATACTCCTACTACTCGCCGTCGTCTCACTGATATGTTGGAATGGGACAACATGTCAACGAAACATGGTGTGTAATTTCTCGTGCAAAATGCGATCTGGCCGCGTTGGCCCGAGGTGCCGCATTAGTTATCGACCTTTATTTTTTTAATGGCGTGCTGATCAGTTTTGAAGCACAACTAACTAGTACTGTACGCAGAGAAAATATAAACTACTCTACCACTACTCCACCTCCAGTACTAGTAGTATAAAAAAGATATATAGGCTGGAGCTTGAGCGCTTTCTTGCTAAGGGCTGCCCACTTGCTTCTCACACTACCACCCTCTCTCCAGATCTAAAAAAGATGGCCCCTCTCTCCCTCCTCACCGGTGGTCACAGATCCGCCGGGGAAGAAAAGGACGTGCAGCGTTGACGCACTCGTCGTCGGCGAGCGAGGTCACGCACTGACGACAAGGCCGTCCTCTTAGACCTAGCGCCCGCGCGGGATGGCCTCCGTCCCCAAGCTCGCTGCCGTAGTGTGTGCGGAGGACGACGACCACGAGCGAAGACACTTCCCGCCGACCCTCAGGTATGCTACCTCTTTTCGAACCATAACCTTGTTCTATTGCCCCATCTGCCACGTCGTTGCATGTGGATCTTTTTCCACTCCACCATCTTCCCAATTTGCTATCCTCTGCTCTACTGGCCACACAGACGAAAACCATAATTTGCACTATTAAAGGAAACCCTACTTCATGCAGACTAATCCATGTTTGGGTTGAATAAGGAATGGAAGGGAGTCTGTACTGTCCAAGAGAGTAGGCATCGAACCCGCATCTAGGTGGAAAAGGGGAAAATCAGTAGCTAAGGAACGAGTCTCGTGTCTCTTGGTTGAAGAAGGGTAGAAAGGCATGACAACGCAATAGAGAATGACTAGGTCGATCGGTTTGTTGTCCTCGCATAGGAAAAAGGTGGCTAAGAGAGCAAAAATGGGACGTAATCCACATATGCTGCCTGGATATTTGTTGCTCTGGGCAACCATACCTCCCTCACCACTCTGCGTCCATGGAGGTACATCGTACTGGTGCGCCCACTGTCCGAATGGGCCTCCCATGCTCTTATTGCCACTTTTTTGCTGTTAGTATAACGCCAACAGTCAAGTCAAGCAATGCTACTGCTAAAGTGATGCCACATTTAACTAATGCCGCTCTCAGTCTAATGCCACCGATAAATTTAAGCAATGCCATTTAATGTCATTGGATTATTTCAGGGTTAGCTGTTGATTATGGATGTATTAAAGATTTTTCAGCTAAGGCATTCTAATGTTGTTGCACAGCCAGTATACCAACGATGAAACTTGTTACTACCTTCAGATTTTTGCACTGTTAATGCTTATAGATTACATACCTCACTTTCATGAGATAAGTTAATTTTTTTGTACAGTGTCACCAAAATGCCAAGGCGCTGATGTCATTTTATTTTGGTTAAACTGCACAGACAATTATGAAGACAAGAGGAAAGGTCAAGAGTGGGCACCTCCTCCTCTGGCTGTTCTCTTGATTCGTTCGATCAAGTTTTTATGTTTGATCGATTATCAAGATTGGGATAGCAATTTTTAAGGCCCCCCTGAGTTCGAAATGATATTTACCTTGGAGGTACATGGTTTGCAATTTTTTTATACTGTCATTAGTTAATAATGCTAGTTACCTTCAGATTTTTGTATTTGGTTTAATGCTCATACAGAGCTAGTATACCAATGCTGAAACTTGTTACCTTTACATTTTGTATTGTTAATTCTTATAGAAACCTTCCAGTGCTAGAGTTTATTGAAATCTGTTCAGTAAAACCATTGTACTGTACCCTGTAATAAACTAACTAATCTACTATGCACTAGCCACTGGATTAGTGTATATTTGTAGTATTCGGATGGTGTTGCATTAGCGTATGGACATAAATGAAGTGTGGCAAGCTTTCCTAGATATGTGCTCAAGAAAACTACTACCTGTTTTTCTAAGTACTAGACATTTGGGTACTTTAAATTGAACCGCGAAAACGTCTTATATTAAGGAACAAAGGGTTTAGAGTTCACTCAAATTATCCCGGTAAAGCTAGTCACACATTTGTTAAAATTAATGTTCATTATGTTATCGGAGGAGGTCTGTATGTTTGTCTCTAATACCTGTCGACTACATACCTGACATCATGATGTAATGTTAAGTCATTTCCTTTTGTACAGTGTCACTGAATTGTCAAGGCGGTGATGGCATTTTATTTTAGTAGAACTGCACAAAATTTTCTTAAAAGAAGAGGAAAGGTCAGGAATGGCTCAGTTTTTCAGAAAAAAACTATGTATGCCTTCCTGACATCAGCCGCTGTTGCTTTATTTATTCCTTCAAATAGGTGGTTAGAAACAGTCTTGCTACCTTTTCCCATTATGAAATTGGAATGCTTATATTTGTGAGTCTATGCTTCAGCTAGTGCCACTTTTAGAGTAATCACACTTTCAATATCTATGCAAACAGGGATGCTCGATTTTAGTGGAACTGCACAAAAAGTCCAACTGGTTCAACATTAGGGGCATGTTTTTTTTCCAAAACCTTTATATCCAATTGGTGGCACTATGAGATGTTCATTACGAAGGTACATGGTTTGCTACTATCTTGCTACTCTTTTTGTACTGTGATTAGATAGTAATACTAGTGGTTTGCATGTGAATTTATTGGCAGGGTGGACCTACATTGGAGGTGCAGGACATGATTCAATGATTGGATGCTCAATTTCGGTTGTATTGATTTCACCTCTTCCATCACTGCAAACATGGATATCCTTGGTCTGATGAAGAATAGGCGCTATATTTCTGCTCTGAACCAGCAAATCAATTCAGTATGAAAATGTCCAGGGGAAAACATAACTGTATTAGATTGTCCAGTGCAGAACATGACAGATGCTAAGAGGAAGAGACATGTTTAAACTGAAAATACAAGGTGTGGTATATGTTTACTAGCTGCTTGATATTTGTGCAGACAGAGATGTCTGCCTGTTGCAATTTGGCAAGCAAACAAAGTGTCCGCAATTTTGGTTGAACTGCACAAGAGAATAGTATAGTCACTGCATGCAGTGCCATTTGAAAATAGACACAACAAGATTGGATAGTCACTTCATGGACTACAAAAAAATAGTACTGTACTAGTTATTGGCCAACACTAGGTGCTTCATTGCTTTGGTCTGATTATACAATGGGCATCATTTTGCCTAAGTTAAAGTTTGTATTCCGAAAATAGTCTCACGGTGTGATCGAGAGAAGACCAAATCATATTGCAGTGGATGTTCCTCCATCATGTGTGGTTCATTCTCATGGTTCCAGCTGTTGGTGAAACCACTTATGTTTGCAAGAGGAATTGTAGACTTCACAAACAAATTTGTCTTCCAGTCTGTACTGAATTTTGGCCAAGAGAAACATCCATGTTAGTAGGAAGAACAGATGTTTTTTCTAGATCTCTGCTTTTGGAGCTACATATTTGTATATGATCTGTGAATCATTGAGATGCATTAACATGTTGATCTTATGTATGTGAATCGTACTAGTTAGTTTTGGCCAAGAGAAACATCCATGTTAGTAGGAAGAACAGATGTTTTTTCTAGATCTCTGCTTTTGGAGCTACATATTTGTATATGATCTGTGAATCATTGAGATGCATTAACATGTTGATCTTATGTATGTGAATCGTACTAGTTAGTTTTAGTTGCGACGCGAGATCCGAAGTGGCTGATCTTTGCTTTTGGAGCTACATATTTGTATATGATCTATGAATCATTGAGATGGATTAACAGTTACTTATTTCTGTTCGCTCAGTGTTTACAAGTTACTGATCGATCACTAGCTAGCCTACAAATGCACTCCTGACAGTTTTATTTGCGACGCAAGATGCGAAGTGGCAGTTTTTTGAATAAAAATGCCTACCTCTGAAGAAACTGACAGGCTACACTATCGATCCTACACGGATAAAAATGCCTAGCTCTAAAGAAACTGACAAGCTACACTATCGATCCTACACGGATAAATAGCGGATCACGCACGTACTACTTCCTTTCCGGTTTGCATGGCTCAATTCAAGAAACGACCTACTCGATCCTACATGAATAAATAGCAGATCACGCACGTACTAGTACAGTACCTCCTTTCTGGTTTGCAGGGCTTAATTCAAACCTGTCACCAACCAAGGTACTCCCTCTGTCCGGGATTTATTAGTCCTGTGAGCAAAGCAGCAAGACCAAGGCATGGCAATAATTAATGGCATACAGAAGTTTAAGCCTAATTAATTCCAGCGATTTAAGTGGTTGCATGCGTGCCCTCGGCTGCGACTCGTTGCATGCTGCTTCGCGTACTGCCTGCGAGCGATTCTGAGTGCTTGCATGCAGCTGGTCGTAGTTAAGGCAGCTAACTGATGCGAAAAAGATACGCTTTAAATCCGTGGAATCATTATTGACAAGGAGGGAGATGACTCGAGTGCACTCGTTTGACCGCCATGCCGGCGTGCGACCCAGACGAGACGGGACGGCACAATCATAATTTCAGTTTCTCTATTTTCCACGGCAAGCTAGCACGCTAAGCCATTATGCATTGAATTCCGATGACCGTCGTGCTACCTTCCACCTATAAGTACTGTTTCCGGGCCTTCTCAGGTGCCACCGTGACCCAACTCGCCATATCCTCATAAGCTCCCACCGGCCCGACGTCGCTCGCCACGTCCGCCATGCCCCCGCCCGTCCGCGGTAGGCGACGCTGGAGGCGGTCACCGCCGGAACTAGTGTTCGCGTTTTCACTGGAAGGCAGACAGAGGGAGGAGGCATTCTATCTGTCTTTAGATGGCAATGTGAAGATCGAGGAGTTGTTGGAGCGCGACCGCATGGCGGAGGAGCAGGAGTTGTTGGAGCGTGACCGCCTGGCGGAGGGGCAGCGTATCACCGATTTGCGCCGCCAGCGGGACATGGAGCAGCAGCACACCGATGCTCTGAGTCACAAGCAGAGCGCCCGCAACTGGGACGACTACGTGGAGGCCGGCGCCCGGCAAATAGCACTGGAGGCTGTCGGGCACACACGTGTTCGCGACGCTGATTTTTACTACCAGCTCGTCAAGTGGGTTTCCCGCTTGGAAGCCGAAGCTTCAGTGGACCACGCCGGCATGGAAAGGGCCAACGCGCGCGAGCAACACGCCCTATCGCACCTCTGGCAAGTCCGAGGTGAGGCGGAGGACGCGGGTGCCGGCGTTTAGCATGGACAGCAGATGGCGGCGGCATCGTCTAGTTAGCTAAGAGTAAGTTAGTACTTGTACGCTACTAGAGTGTTAGTGGGAGTAGATAGTTAACTTGGCTATGATGGTTGTCAACATGGAATTTTAGTACTCTATATGTGGATCAGACATGTTACTTTGCTCTGAATGTTGAACTTTTCGTTTGAACGTATGGAATGGGCTGTTATTTTTTTAAATGGGTTGTATTTGTCCTCCACGGTTTAGAGGCTGACTTGTGGGCCTAGCAAGTTGACGCGTACACAATCAGGAGATGATTGTATGTGGAGAGGATGACAACAGGGACCCGCCAAGGTCATGGCAGTACGCAAGCAAGTGCCTCCTTATTTCAAGCCAATAAAAAAATGGCTCCTCCTAGTGGATTTCTGACATCTGGGCCCCATGCCATTGTCAACGTAGTCAATAAACGAGAGAATTGCACAACGAGCGGCTGACACCAGGGACCCAGCAGCTCGCCCAGTCATTTTTGTTTTGGGTTAATTTGATAAATGCCACTGCAATTTCCAAACTTTGAAAAATGCCATTTCATGCCATTTCTAGTGGCGTTTTTCAAAGTTTGCAAACGGCAGTGGCATTTTTCAAAGTTTGCAAAAATTGCAGTGGCATTTTTCAAAGTTTGGAAATTGCAGTGGCATTTTTATGAATCGCCATGATTGGAGTGGCATTTATCTAATTTGTTTTTGAGACGGAAGCAGGGTGTCAACTGGACTGTGTGGGATACTCTAGCCTGTCTAGACAGCCTTTTCTTTTATGTTTACCACAGACCAGCCCAGTAGTTTTTTTCTTTCTGAAAATGGCTAGCCCAGTTCTTTTGTGATTTGTGAGGTAAGTCGCTTTATCAGGCCTATTGGGCTGCAAATCTTTCAAGATGTGGAGAGCTTCATTCGAATGGCTGAGAAAATGGCCTATCAGTAATGAGAAATGGGCTATACATTTTTAAAACACATCAAATCGGCAATTATTTTCAAATATCTTTTTTTCATTTCGAGATTTTAAATTGCATTGATTTTTATGCATGGACAATTTATTGGATTTTATATTGATATACATTTATTTTTAAAACCAGTCTGAATGTGACTCGAAATTTCGGGATTAAAAACAGTTCAGACTGCACCGACATATGCAAAATTTCGTATAATTTTTTAACCGTGGCCACAATATGGGCTGTAATGCTAACATAAAGAATATGGGCTCCAAAAAAACCCGTAAGAATTAACAAATGGGTTGTAAATTATTTGAAATAATGGCAGATGGGCTGTATGCTGTTTTCCACAGATTTGAGGCTTTCCACAGATGACATGTATACTGTTGGATGTCCATCCAACGGCCGTCGTGCTTCTTCAATCTCTGCTCTTCCTGCTCCAGCCGCTCAAACAAGCGCCGGCGGGACTGCCTGCTCCCTCCTCCCCGCGGCCGGCTGTGCTGCCGCGCAGGCCTCACCGCCCCACAGTACTCCCATCGCTGGCCTAGCCATCCCTCTACTCACCCACACCTGCTGTTATTCTCCGACGACGGCAGATGAACCAGTAAACCCTCGTACAGTCGTACTCCCCTCCGCATGGGAAACAAAAACAGTGGCCGAGTCTTCCCTGCCTCCGTGTCATTCCCTTCCTAGGCCTCACCGCCGTCCATCGCCTTGGTGCTCTCGGCGTGGCGTGGTCAGCGTGGTCAACGACCGACATGCATCTGAAGTGGACTGTACGTGGAGAGGCTGACAGCTGGGTCCACGGCCGCATGCAAGGAAATGCCTCCTTATTACGCGCAAAATAATGATTTCCTCCACCTGACATCTGGGACCCACCAAAACGGCCTCTATATTTCACGAAAAAATGTTACCGCCGCTGACAGCTCGGACCCACCAGCTATATCTTCGCACGCAAGGAAGTGCCTCCTTATTACGCACAAAAAATGAATACCCCCTGCTAGCTGGGACCCAGTATAGTGGGCCTACTAAGTTGACGGGGACGAAGGGCTTTGTCAACTTAGTCAATATGCACGATTCTAGCTCGACTGACCGTACGATGTCCATCCAACGGCCGTAGTGCTTCTTCAACCTCTGGTCTTCTTGCTCCAGCCGCCCAAAGCAGCGCCAGTCGTGCCGCCTGCTCCTGTCTCCCATGGCCGGCGGTGCTGCCGCGGAGTCCTCGCCGCCCCCATACTACTCCCACCGCTGGCCAGGCCATCCCTTCACTCCACTCACCCACACCCCCTGTTATTCTGCGGCGACGGCAGCGCAACCGAACCAGTGAACCCTTGTACTCCTCTCCGCGTGGGCATCCACTGCCGCATCTTCCCCGGCTCCGCGTCATCCCCTTCCTAGGCCTCGCCGTCGTCCACCGCCGTGGTGCTATCGGTGCGGCGTGGTTAATTTGGTCAACGACCGAATTCCATCAGAAGAATACTGTACGTGGAGAGGCTGACAGCTGGGTCCACGACAGCCACAAGGAAGTGCCTCCTTATTACGCGGAAAATAAGTATTCCTCCACCTGACAGCAGGGACCCACCGGACGCCCACCAGTATATCACGAAAAAACGTTTGCCCCTGACTACTGGGACCCACCCAACGGGCCACCGTATTTCGCGAAAAAAACGTTCCCCCTGCTGTCAGCTCAGACCCACCGGAAGTGCCTCCTTATTACGCACAAGAAAATGAATACCCCTACTAGCTGGGACCCACCTTGGTGGGAGGCTGACTTGTGGGCCTACTAAGTTGACGGGGACGGAGGGCTTTGTCAACTTAGTCAATATGCACGATTCTAGGTCCAGTGACCATACGATGTCCATCCAACGGCCGTAGTGCTTCTTCAACCTCTGGTCTTCTTGCTCCAGCCACCCAAACCAGCGCCGGTCGTGCCTCGTGCTCCAGCCTCTCGTGGCCGGCTACGATGCGGTGGAGGCCTCACCTCCCCCTACTACTCCCACCGCTGGCCAGGCCATCCCTCTACTTACCCACACCCCCTGTTATTCTGCGGCGACGGCAGCCTCACACCGCAGCGAACCAGTGAACCCTCATACTCCTCTACGCGTGGGCATCCACTGCCGCGTCTTCCCCGGCTCCGCGTCGTCCCCTTCCTAGGCCTCGCGGTCGTCCACCGCCCTGGTGCTCTCGGCGCGGCGTGGTCAAGGAACGTCTTCCATCGGACATGGACTGTACATGGAGAGGCTGACAGCTGGGTCCACGGCCGCAGCAAGGAAGCGCCTCCTTATTACGTGCAAAATAATTATTCCTCCACCTGACAGCGGGGACCCACTAGACGGGCCACCATATTTCGCGAAAAGAACATTTGCCCCTGACTGCTGGGACCCACCAGCTACATGTTCGCACGCAAGGAAGTGCCTGACAGTCGGGACCCACCTGGTCGAAGCGTACGCAGCGTTGTCATTCTGGTCGCGAACGTGTACGTACATATATACTGGTGGATGTAGAGGCGTGCACGTGTCGTAGTAGAGGCGCGCACGTAGCATGTACACGTACGTACAACGGCCAGGGTGCAAGAAAGAAAATACGGCCACGTATGTGCATACGGGCGGGGTCTCGAATGCCTACTCGCGCATACGTACGGCCAGGGCTTGTGTACATGGCTGGGTCGGAACGGAGAAACAGCGTCGTCGTCGTGTTCATGGGGAGGCAACGGAATGCATCGTTTTCATGGGGAGGCAACGGATTGCGTCGTGTTCATCGGGAGGGCTTGGACGGAACAGGCGATGGAAACGAGGCCTGGCGTACCACAGAACGGAGGAAACGGCCTTGTGTTCGACCGGCCACGTTCGAAACGGGATCCTGTTGATCGGGAGGGGTCTAGCGTACCGCAAAACGGAGGAAACGGACCTCCTACGGTCAAAACGGGGGTCCTGTTCATCGGGAGGGGTGTGGCATACCGCAAAACGGAGGAAACAGACTTGTGTTGGAGCTCTACGGTCGAAACGGGGGTCCTGTTCATCGGGAGGGGTGTGGCGTACCGCAAAACGGGACTCCGTGGGATACTGTTCATCTCCACCGTCGACCCCTCCAGCCTCCACGAGCTACTGTTCATCCACCGTCGACCTCCTCTAGCCTCCACCTGCGACTATTCATCCATGGGCTCCTGTTCATCCAGCCTCCACCGCACGCTACTCCACCGACTACTGTTCAACCAGCCCTCTCCACGGGCTCCTGTTCAAGCACCCCTCCACGGGCTACTGTTCATCCTGCCTCCACCGTCTACTATTCATCCAGTCCTCCACGGGGTGGTCCTGTTCATCCATTCCTCCACGGGGTCCTGTTCATCCAGCCCCAACCGGCTCGATCGATCAGGGTCCTGTTCATCCAGAGGCAACACCACAGGGTCCTATTCATCCACCCCCACCGGGAACTGTTCATCCAAACCCCCCGCAACGCTCACTATTCATCCAAAGGCAGCATCGATCGGCTTCAGTTAGCAGCAGTAGCGAAAGAATCACTCGATCAGGTTCAGTTAACAGCCATTGATCGATCGCTCGGGTTCACTAACGCGTAGCCTGCAGTGCAATCGCTCGGGTTCAGTTAGAGCCCAACGCCTCGCTTGGGTTCAGTTAGAGTCAACGCCTCGCACACACGCGCGTACGTGTACGAGAGAAGCGCGCATCGCTTGGCCCCCGACGTCCCACCGTAACCGGGAACTCCCCGAAATTTTCCTCCCCCTTGCTTCTACCATGGTTTTTTCCGTCATGGACGGCCCAAAGAATGTCATGCAGCTGCGTCTCCGGCCCGCCCAGGACGAAAAGCCCATTTTCTGTCATGATATTTTGTCATAGAAGTAGGAGCCCACCACATCTATGATGGTACCGGGTTTTGTCACAATTATCGTCATAGAAGTGTCATATGTATGACAGAATTTTTTTTCGTTCGGCCCAAAATGTCACGGATGTGTCTTTTTTTTGTAGTGAGGGCCTGCAAAAGATGGGGCCATATAGCCAAAGATTGTTACTTCACCTCTAGGCCCAACAACACTTCTACACTACTCTCGACCTAGATATGAGTTGTTGCTGAATAACACCCCCACCCCTTCACGGATGTTCACATTATCTCTCAAAAGCACAATGAAGGAATGAATTGGAAGAAATTTGTACTGAACAGAGAGGTTTGGGTCCTTCTATGTGGTTTTCCCTTCGACAGAAGATGCATGGATGAATTTGCTAATGCGGTGAGGATCCTTGGTAGATTGGTTCATTGTGATAGAGTTAAGAGCACCAAAGCTAACTTGATGTTTAAGGTCAGAGTGGATTAACTTAGGGACATCTCTGACAGCATTGTTGTAGGAGAGGGAGAGGGTTTTTAGACTGAATCACACACTGTGCATGTAGTCATTTTAAAGCAAAAGATGCTGGGATCTGAGGCTTTAGTTGAAGATCCTATCCCACCATTTGGTAACCCTCGCCCCAGACCAGTGCAAGAGCATTTCCATCCAAACCAATACAACCATTTTCTGCCCCCCTACAACAGCATGAACTGGATGATGTGCACAATAATCACATACTTGACCTTAGTTAGGAGGCTATGCAACATAATTTGCAGCTGGCTCTTCATCCACCTGGTATGTCACAAGATCAAAATCAGGATATAAAGGTATGCCCCAGACCTGTTGATGCGGCTGATGAGGATGTATATCTTCCTGGATGGGGGCATTGGCATTACCTCAAGAGAACCCAAACATTGATATGGAAATTCAACCAGGAGATTTCCTTGAGATGAATTATCTGATGGAACCTCTCAATGAGCAGGATGCTAATGCTATTTATGGTCATATTTAGGCAATGGACAATGTCATTAGCCTCACTATATCACTGGTCCCCACTAACAACGGTGTTCCTTTAGTTGAATCTGCTAATGGGCCTGTGAAACCCAATTTTCAAAATCTGATTGACCTTATGTGCTTCTTGGGCTAGCCCAGGAGCTGCAACAGTTATAAGGTGGGGTAGTTCAGGGCTTGGGTCATCCCTGTGGCCATAATGCAATGATCTTCATTTGGAGGTGGTTCTAAATGTTCACCAGCCGGGACAGGATCATTTTGACCCGATGGAACAGGAATTTCTGGTTTATGCTGCAATTTCTGTCAATGTTCAGAGAACACCTACTACATTAAGCTTGGAGAATACTCATGTTGAACCTCCATTTCTGAATGAGTTGAATTTGGATTATTAGCCTTTCCTTAATATTCCTAAAACCATCCATGCACAAATCCTCTTAACGGACAAGGGTGCAATTGTTGCTGATAAGCTCATATCTCACACTGCACCCACCACTGAAGGTGAGACCATTGACTCTGATCTTGAGGCTCCTCAGGTTTTCCTTCTCCTATGTATAATGATTTCAATCAGAATCTGCTTGTGGGTTTTGTTCATCTTCCCTCAGATGTTGTTGACCTTGTGATCATGGAGAAGGAGAGGCTAGCCCCACTTACAAATCCAAAATATGATGTTGAACTGTTGTGACAGGAGGGTGCTGACACATGGAAGTAAAATTTTGCCCCCTCTCAGGATAGCAAAAAGGTAATTAATGTCCCCATTGAATGGGTTAATTTTCTCTCTGTGGCACTTTTATCTTCTCAGAAATTTGAGTGTTCAAGTAAGTTTGTTACATCACAAGTGTGGGAGTACATCATTCAAGGTTCTTAATCTAAGATCTTTAAGTCATTTGCCATACCTGACATATGCATACCATCTAAAGTTTCATCATGTCCTATGCAACATGCTCTCTCATCTAAAGTGAACTAGGATATTGCCACCACTCCAACATGTCTATCTACTTCAGAGCATGTAGCCTCCTCTACATCTACCATCCACAAGAACAAAAAGAGGAAGGACAAAATCCCCTTGGTGGAAACAGAGGTACGAAGAAGTTGCAGAATTCAAGCACTTAATAAGGGTCTTAGAAAGACTGTTTGTGTGGATAAAACTTTCCTAGCTTGCTATGCATTACCTCCTCCTATCCCAACATAAGTGATTAAAAATCTAAACTCTACTTTTTGCAAGGTCAATATTCACGGATACGATGAGGACATGATGAAGGGAGGCAACAAGAAGCTCAAAAGCAACCCTACCCCTGCAATTGCCGAGGAATAGAAGACTAGATCTAAGAGCAAGAGCCAGAATTAGGAGTTGCATTTGTAGTACTTTGTGCTTTTGATGAGACTGGATGTAATAATGTTGCACACCTCTATGTGTCTGATGGAGTGGATTTGGTTGTACCGTGTCCCTTCACCTATTATAGAGTGGTCCCAATGTTTCTATATGTTTCTGATGTGCCAAGTATTTGTTTTTTTTCAAGTGTGCTTTAGTACTTATCGATAACACATGGAATATGTTAAACTAAAACATTAGAGGTATCAACGATGAGAAGAAATGGACTCACTTGGAAGTAAAAAAGAGGGATCTGCCTAAGCTACTTTGTTTTTGCAACAAACTAAAAGAGAACATTTTGATAGCTAGTGCATACAAAAATTATGTGCAAGGCAATTATCTAAATTTGAGTTTCTTCACTCTGTGGGAGCCTCAGGAGGTCTCCTTGTGGAATGGAATGATCATCCTTTTCTAATACCACTACTAACAAAAATGGTTCCTCCATCGCAATTGACTTCACCTCCAAGCAATCTTGAGAACAATGGACACTGACCAACATCTATGGGCCTTGTCAGAATGATTCTAGAACTCAGTTTATTAACTGGTTTCAAGATGTTAACATTAAGGATGATGTACGATACGTCTCAAACATATCTATAATTTATGAAGTATTCATGCTATGTTTACAACAATTTTATATGGTTTTGGTATGATTTGCATGGAACTAACCCAGACTGACGCTTTTTTTAGCAGAACTACCGTGGTGTTGTTTTTTGTGTAGAAATGAAAGTTCTCCAAATTAGTTGAAACTTTTGACAATTTTTTTGGAACAAAAGAGGCACTAGAAGCTTCGTGGGAGGGTCAGAAGAGCCACGAGGTGGGCACTGATGACCTACAAGTATAGGGGATCAATTGTAGCTCTTTTCGATAAGTAAGAGTGTCAAACCCAACGAGGAGAAGAAGGAAATGACAAGTGGTTTTCAGCAAGGTAATGTCTGCAACTGCTAAAGTTGTAAGTAGCGGAGTAGTTTGATAGCAAGATAATTTGTAACGAGCAAGTAACGATAGTAGTAACAAAAGTGCAGCAAGGTAGCCCAATCCTTTTGAGGCAAAGGACAGGCCAAAATGGTCTCTTATGAGAAACAAAGTGTTCTTGAGTGTACACGGGAATTTCATCTAGTCACTTTCATCATGTTGGCTTAATTCGTGTTTGGTACTTTGATAATTTGATATGTGGGTGGACCGGTGCTTAGGTGTTGTTATTACTTGAACAAACCCCCTACTTATGATTAACCCTCCTGCAAGCATCCACAACTACGAGAAAATTGTTAAGAATAAATTCTAACCATAGCATTAATTAAACTTTTGGATCCAATCGGTCCCTTACGGAATACCGCATAAACTAGGGTTTAAGCCTGTGTCACTCTCGCAACCCACCATCTAATTGCTACTCCACAATGCATTCCCTTAGGCCCAAATATGGTGAAGTGTCATGTAGTCGACATTCACATGACACCACTAAGGGAATCACAACATACATACTATCAAAATATCGAACACATATCAAGTTCACACGGTTACTTGCAACATGATTTCTCCCTTGACCTCAAGAACAAAGGTAACTACTCACAAATGACAAACATGCTCATGATCAGAGGAGTATTAAATAGCATATTGGATCTGAACATATAATCTTCCACCAAATAAACCATATAGTAATCAACTACAAGATGTAATCAACACTACTAGTCACCCACAAGCACCAATCTATAGTTCCGGTAACAAGATTGAACAAAGGAGATGAACTAGGGTTTGAGAGGAGATGGTGCTGTTGAAGATGTTGATGGAGATTGCACTCCCCAAGATGGGAGAGTTGTTGGTGATGATGATGACGATGATTTCCCCCTCCGGGAGGGAAGTTCCCCCGACAGAATCGCTCCGCCGGAGGGCAAAAGTGCTCCTGCCCAAGTTCCGCCTCGAGGCGGCTATGCTCCGTCCCAAAAGTATTCTCCTTATTTTTTCTTGGTCAAAATGACTTATATACCAAAAGATGGGCACCGGAGGTGGTCCTGGATGAGCACAACCCATCAGGGCGCGCCTGGGCTCCTTGGCATGCCCAGGTGGGTTGTGCCCACCTTGTGGTTATTTGCTCCAATAATTCTCAAATATTCCATAAAAAATCCTCGGGAAGTTTTAGCTCATTTGGAGTTGTGCATAATAGGTAGCATGGCATAGCTTTTTCAGGTCCAGATTTCCAGCTGCCAGAATTCTCCCTCTTTGTGTATACCTTGCATATTATGAGAGAAAAGGCATTAGAATTACTCCAGAAAGCATTATTATAGATAAAAACATTATAAATAACAGTAAGAAAACATGATGCAAAATGGACATATCAACTCCCCCAAGCTTAGACCTTGATTGTCCTCAAGCGAAAACCAAAATCGAAAAACATGTCGACATGCTTTGAGAGAGAGGTGTCGATAAAAACAAAATACGGGCATAGAAGCATCATGTTGATTATTATAACAACAACAAAATGAAACATAAGACTTTTATCATGGAACTTTTATCATATACTTCTCATGAATAAGTAACAATTCATCACACAATCAAAGTATAAAGCAAAAACTCTATTAAAAACCAACAAACTATGTTCTCAGTCAACTTTGCAACTACAATTCATCATCTTGTCAGGAAGGGTCACGTATCGGAGCCTTTAGGCAAGTCCACATGCTCAACCATCATATAATCTTCTATGATTGCTAACACTCACCGCATACATATGAGCAAAATGTTTCATCCGGACACATAGGAAGATAGGGGCTTATAGTTTCGCCTCCCAACGTACTCACCTCAAGGGTGATGTCAACAATAATAACTCATGTTATCTATATTCAGCTGGACATATGTGCCTAGATCTTTCCTCACCACATGATGCTTGCCAAAGGAGAAAAATAAAAAGGAATAGAAGGAAAACTTTGACTCTTTGCATAAAAGTAAACACATAAAAGTAAAAGATAGGCCCTTCGCAAAGGGAAGCAGAGGTTGCCATGTGCTTATTTGTTTGTATGCTCAACCCCTTAGTGCAAAAGAATGTCACGTTACATTTCCCCTTATGATAGCGACCTTTATTATGCAGTCTGTCACTTTTATTCTTCACCATCACAAGTTTGTGCAACACTCAATTTTCTCTTACACTAAATGATCTCACACATTTAGAAGCAATTTTTATTGCCTTTTTGCACCGATGATAACTTACTTGGGGGATCTTGCTCAATCCCTAGGTAGGTATGGTGGAAACTTGAAAATAAGATTTGGGTTTAAGGGTTTTTGGATGCACAGGTAGTATCTCTACTTAGTGCGGAATTTTTGGCTAGGAAAGATAGGGGGCAAGCACCACATGTTGAAGGATCTATGACAATATGACTTCTATGTGAATATAAACAAACATAAACCATTAAGTTGTATTCATTGTCCAACGTCAACAATTTTGGCATATAATATTTTAATGAGGGCTCACAATCACAAAAGATTTCTAGGATAGTATATTTATATGTGAATCTTCTCTTCCCTTATTAATTTTCTTTCATGAGTTCATCATTGACTAATGCTATGTTTGTCAATCTCTAATAAAATTTTCTACTTATACTTTTCCTTATGTGGTGTCATCACCTACCATAGGATTAGTATATGATCTTTTCATTATTTCTTTCCTTTTATTTATTTATTTCCTTTCTCTTTTCCTTTCTTATTTCTTTTCTTTAATTGCAACATGAAAGTAAAGAAAACAAAAACTCAAACTAAACTTTATTACATAACTTGCACACGATTACAGGGATAGATCACTAAGCAAACTCTCAAGGAAGAAAGGATTGAACTAACTTTTATTCATCTAAAGCAAAAATATCGAACTAAAATAAGTAAAAGCAAAAAGATAGTCGGATGATACGATACCGGCGCGCCTCCCCCAAGCTTGGTAGAAGCCAAGGGGAGTGCCCATACCCGATACTCAATTCTCCTTTGGTGGTGGAGAATATGATCTTGGTGATGAAGTAGTATTCTCCAATATAACCATGAGTAGATCCTTCAAACCTTGAATCTCCTGAAGGTCTTGATGAATTAATTCACTGTTTTTCTTCACCTAGCCATTATGTGTTTATTCTCAGGGCCCCACGGTTTTGTTCCTGCATTGTTTTCTCTTGGCTGGGATATGTCCCAGTTGGACGGTATGTGCCTACAAGGAGTGTTCTCGAACCCATAATTGTGAATAAAATTTTGAAAATTGTTATGATGTAACCTGTGTAAGGGCCTCCTCGGTGGGAGCTCTTCTTGCACGTCCAGGCTCGCTTGATTGTTTGATGATCCCATGGCTTGATGAGGATCAGGGTGAGTAGAAATGCCATCTAGTGTACCCCTCTCGGAGCCTGGAGGGTGAATCCCAAAGGGACTTTCCTCTTCTTCCTCCATAGCAACCTCTTAAGCTTCATCCCTCCTTGGATCTTCCTAAACCAACCTTATGTCTCCTTCTCCATTGTTGAAGGGTGAGGAAGACATGACGTTGGTCTAGTTGAATCTGTCAAAAAACAAAAAGAAAAGAGAACAGAGAATTTCTCCATGATATGGTGATTGACATGTTCGGGGAGTATATATAGATTTTTTATCTTGGAGGACAAGCATACGGAAGAAAAACGGAGTCTGGAAGGTGTCCGAGGTGGGAACAACCCACCTGGGTGCGCCAGGCTGCCAAGCGCGCCCTGGTGTCTTGTGCCCACCAGGGTACGCTTCCTAGAAGTTTCTTTATTTCCTGAATTTTTAATATTCCAAAAGTGATAAAAAATATTTTTGCGGATTTTTCGGAGTCTGTTTACTTACCGTATCATGTACCTCCTTATTTTCATGATTCTATAGTGTTCCGGAAGGACTCTTTTATGTGTTCTTCCAGTGTCAAAGTTTGGATAATATTACTTTCAACATTAATGGACGTACCTGAGATATAATGTTTTATTTGTTGCCCATTGACAACCTTCGGGTTAGTACCTTTAGAATTATTTATTTTGATGGCTCCAGATCGATAAACCTCCTCGATGACATATGGGCCTTCCCATTTTGAGAGGAGTTTTCCTGCAAAGAATCTGAAACGAGAGTTGTACAAAAGAACATATTCTCCGACTTTAAACTCACGCTTTTGGATTCTTTTGGCATGCCATCTTTTAACTTTTTCTTTGAATAATTTTGCATTTTCATAAGCTTGGGTTCTCCATTCATCTAATGAGCTAATATCAAATAACCTCTTTTCACCGACAAGTTTGGAATCATAATTGAGTTCTTTGATTGCCCAATATGCTTTATGTTCTAACTTAAGAGGCAAATGAAAAGCTTTTCCATAAACCATTTTATAAGGAGACATACCCATAGGATTTTTATATGTTGTTCTATATGCCCAAAGTGCATCATCTAATTTCTTAGACCAATTCTTCCTGGACCTATTGACAGTCTTTTGCAAGATTGATTTTATTTATCTATTTCTAAGTTCAACTTTACCAATAGACTGAGGATGATAAGGTGATGCAATCCTATGGTTAACATCATACTTGGCAAGCATTTTACGGAAAGCACCATGAATAAAGTGTGAACCATCATCAGTCATTAAAAATATAGGGACTCCAAATCTTGGGAAAATAACTTCCTTAAGAATTTTAATAGAGGTGTTGTGATCAGCACTATTGGTTGGAATAACTTCTACCCATTTAGTAACATAATCAACATCAACCAAAATATGTGTATACCCATTAGAGGAAGGAAAATGTCCCATGTAATCAAATCCCCAAACATCAAATGGTTCAACAACAAGTGAATAATTCATAGGCATTTCTTGATGCTTACCGACATTACCTATCCTTTGACATTCATCACAAGATAAGACGAACTTACGGGCATCCTTGAAGATAGTACGCCAATAAAATCCAGATTGCAGTACATGTGAGCAGTTCTATCTCCAGCATGATGCCCTCCATAAGCTTTAGAGTGACATTTCCATAGGATTTGTCCATGTTCATGCTCAGGTACACAATGTCTAATAATACCATCTACTCCTTCTTTATAAAGATGTGGGTCATCCCAAAAGTAATGTCTTAAATGATAGAAGAATTTTTTATTTTGTTGGTATGTAAAGCTAGATGGTAAAAATATTTAGCAACAATGTAATTAGCATAATCAGCATACCAAGGAGTACTGTGAGCAACATTTATTGCAGCTAACTGCTCACCAGGGAAACTATCATCAATAGGTAGTGGGCCATCAAGCACATTTTCAAGCCTAGATAAATTATCAGCTACTGGGTTCTCAGCTCCTTTTCTATCAATGATATGTAAATCAAATTCTTGTAATAACAAAGCCCATCGAATAAGTCTAGGTTTAGCATCTTTCTTTTCCATGAGATATTTAATAGCAACATGGTCTGTGTGAACACTTACTTTGGAATCAACAATATAAGGTCTAAATTTATCACAAGCAAACACAACTGCTAAGAATTCTTTTCCAGTAGTAGTAAAATTTCTTTGAGCACTGTCTAGATTTTTACTAGAATAATGAATAACATTAAGTTTCTTATGAACTCTTTGTCCTAGAACAACACCAACAACATAATCACTAGCATCACACATAATTTCAAAAGGCAAGTTCCAATCAGGTGGTTGAACAATAGGTGCCGAAATTAAGGCTTTCTTGAGTGTTTCAGAGGATTCTAAACAATCATCATCAAAAACAAAAGGAATATCCTTTTGCAAAAGATTCATAAGAGGCCTAGAAATTTCAGAAAAGTCTTTGATAAATCTCCTATAGAAACCAGCATGACCTAAGAAACTACGAATACCTTTTATACCTTTAGGATATGGCATTTTCTCAATTGCATCAACCTTAGCTTTGTCCACTTCAATACCTCTTTAAAACATTTATGACCCAAGACAATGCCTTCATTAACCATAAAGTGGCACTTCTCCCAATTCAAGACAAGATTTGTTTGTTCACATCTATGCAAAACTCGATTAAGATTGCTTAAACAATCATCAAAAGACTTCCCATAAATAGAGAAGTCATCCATGAAAACCTCAACAATCTTTTCACAAAAGTCAGAGAATATAGCAGTCATACATCTTTGAAAGGTAGCAGGTGCATTACATAAACCAAAAGGCATACGTCTATAAGCATAAGTTCCAAAGGGACAAGTAAAAGTGGTCTTTTCTTGATCAGGTTGAGAAATAGGTATTTGTGAAAAACTAGAATATCCATCAAGGAAGCAAAAATATGTGTGCTTAGATAATATTTCAAGCATTTGATCAATAAAAGGAAGAGGGTAATGATCTTTTCTAGTTGCTTTATTTAATTTTCTAAAGTCAATTACCATTCTATAGCCTGTAACAATTCTTTGTGGAATAAGTTCATTCTTATCATTAGGGACAACAGTAATACCTCCTTTCTTAGGGACACAATGAACAGGACTTACCCATCTACTATCAGCCATAGGATAGATTATACCTGCTTCCAGAAGTTTTAATATTTCCATTCTTACCACTTCTTTCATCTTCGGGTTTAACCGGCGTTGGTGATCAACAATGGGTTTAGCATCAGGTTACATATTAATTTTGTGCTGACATAGAGTGGGACTAATGCCCTTTAAATCATCAAGAGTATATCCAATAGCAGCTCGGTGCTTCCTTAGGACTTGTAATAATCTTTCTTCTTCATGTTCTAAAAGGTTAGCACTGATAATAACAGGATATATCTTCTTTACTCAAGTTTAATACCTGAGTCTTTACCTTTTTCGAGTTCCCAATCTTCAGAATTGCGTTTATTTCTTTCCAAAAGATCCCACCGGAATTCAATAGTCTACTTCATAAAAGAACCATCACAAGAAGTATCAAGCATTGTTTGATCATTACGAGAAAGCTGAGCATAAATTTTTTGGATAATAATTTCTCTTCAGAGCTCATAATTGGGGCATGAATATAACATTAACTTAAGCCTCCCCCAAGCTAGAGCGATACTTTATCCTTCACAAGGCCAAAAATTATATATATAATTCCTATCATGATGAACTAGATGCATATGATAATTTTTTTGGTGGAACTCCAATTTCAAACGATTCCAATTCCAAAATCCAATATCATCGCATAGCCTATACCATGCCAATGCTTTTCCCTTCAAAGATAAAGGAAAAACCTTTATCATAACTTCATCCCTGGGTAAACCTACAAGCTTAAACAACCCACAAATTTGTTCTACATATATCAAGTGCATATCAGGATGTTCGGTTCCATCTCCTACATAAGGATTAGCTAACAGTTGTTCTATCATACCCGAAGGAATTTCATAGTCAATATTTTCAGTAGGTGCAGTAGGTTGAGGGGTAACTAATTGTGGTTCCGGACGAGGTGAAGATACCCCGAACAAACCCCTCAAAGGATTATTTTCCATAGTAACAAGTGACAATAAATTTCAGCACACTATATAAATGTTTCCTTACCAAATTCCACTTACCAAAGGTGCTTCACTCCCCGGCAATGGCGCTAGAAAATAGCCTTGATGACCCACAAGTATAAGGGATTAATTGTATCTCTTTTCGATAAGTAAGAGTGCCCAACGAGGAGCAGAAGGAAATGACAAGTGGTTTTCAGCAAGGTACGTAATGTCTTCAAGTGCTGAAATTGTAAGTAGCGGAGTAGTTTGATAGCAAGATAATTCGTAATGAGCAAGCAACGATAGTAGTAACATAAGTGCAGCAAGGTAGCCCAATCCTTTTGAGGCAAAGGACAGGACAAAATGTTCTCTTATGATAAGCAAAGTGTTCTTGAGGGTACACGAGAATTTCATCTAGTCACTTTCATCATGTTGGCTTAATTTCTGTTCGGTACTTTGATAATTTGATATGTGGGTGGACCGGTGCTTAGGTGCTGTTCTTACTTGAACAAACCTCCTACTTATGATTAACCCTCCCTCAAGCATCCACAACTACGAGAAAAGTATTAAGAATAAATTCTAACCATAGCATTAATTAAACTTTTGGATCCAATCGGTCCCTTACGGAATAGCGCATAAACTGGTGTTTAAGCTTCTGTCACTCTCGCAACCCACCATCTAATTGCTACTCTACAATGCATTCCCTTAGGCCCAAATATGGTGAAGTGTCATGTAGTCGACGTTCACATGACACAACTAAGGGAATCACAACATACATACTATCAAAAGATCAAACACATATCAAGTTCACATGATTACTTGCAACATGATTTCTCTTGTGACCTCAAGAACAAAGGTAACTACTCTCACAAATGATAAACATGCTCATGATCAACGAAGTATTAAATAGCATATTGGATCTGAACATATAATCTTCCACCAAATAAACCATATAGTAATCAACTACAAGATGTAATCAACACTGCTAGTCACCCACAAACGCCAATCTATAGTTCCAGTAACAAGATTGAACACAAGAGATGAACTAGGGTTTGAGAGGAGATGGTGCTGTTGAAGATGTTGATGGAGATTGCCCTCCCCAAGATGGGAGAGTTGTTGGCGCGCCCAGGTGGGTTGTGCCCACCTGGTGGTTATTTGCTTCAGTAATTCTCAAATATTCCATAAAAATCCTCGTGAATTTTCAGCTCATTTGGAGTTGTGCAGAATAGGTAGCCTGACGTAGCTTTTTCAGGTCCATATTTCCAGCTGCCAGAATTCTCCCTCTTTGTGTATACCTTGAATATTATGAGAGAAAATGCATTAGAATTACTCCAAAAAGCATTATTATGGATAAAAACATTATAAATAACAGTAATAAAACATGATGCAAAATGGATGTATTAGGCACAACCCACTAGGGCGCGCCTGGAGCCCTACCCGTGTGTAGGTGTACCGTGCTCACCTCGAGGCCCATCTTCGCATGAAACCGACGCCAAAAAATCCTATAAATATAGAAATCCCCAGAAATAACTGTAGATCAGAAGTTCTGCCGCCGCAAGCCTGTGTAGCAATGAAAAACCAATCTGGACCCTGTTCCGGCACCCTGCCGCAGGGGAAAATCATCACCGGTGGCCATCTTCATCATCCCGGCGGCCACCATGATGAGGAGGGAGTAGTTGATACGTCTCCAACATATCTATAATTTTTTATTATTCCATGCTATTATATTATCTATTTTGGATGTTTAATGGGCTTTAATACGCTCTTTTATAATATTTTTGGGACTAACCTATTAACTGGAGGCCCAGTGCCAGTTTTTCTTTTTTGCCTATTTTAGTGTTTCGCAAAAAAGGAATATCAAACGGAACGAAACCTTCGCGAGGATCTTTCTTGGAACAAACACAATCCAGGAGACTTGGAGTGGAAGTCAGAGATGCAACGAGGCGGCCATGAGGTAGGAGGGCACGCCCCCACCCTCGTGGGCCCCTCGTAGCTCCACCGATGTACTTCTTCCGCCTATATATACTCTTATACCCTAAAACATACAGGGGAGCCACAAGACCACTTTTCCACTGCCGCAACCTTCTGTACCCGTGAGATCCCATCTGGGGCCTTTTTCGGCGATCTGCCGGATGGGGATTCGATCATGGAGGGCTTCTACATCAACACCATAGCCTCTCCGATGATGTGTGAGTAGTTTACCATAGACCTTTGGGTCCATAATTATTAGCTAGATGGCTTCTTCTCTCTCTCTCCCTCTCTCTCTCTTTGGTTCTCAATACAAAGTTCTCCTCGATGTTCTTGGAGATCTATTTAATGTAATATTCTTTTGCGGTGTGTTTGCCAAGATCCGATGAATTGTGGATTTATGATCAAGTTTATATATGAACAATATTTGGTTCTTCTCTGAATTCTTATATGCATGATTTGATATCTTTGCAAGTCTCTTCGAATTACCAGTTTAGTTTGGCCTACTAGATTGATCTTTCTTGCAATGGGGGAAGTGCTTAGCTTTGGGTTCAATCTTGCGGTGTCCTTTCCAAGTGACAATAGGGGCAGTAAGGCACATATTGTATTGTTGCCATCGAGGATAAAAAGATGGGGTTTATATCATATTGCTTGAGTTTATCCCTCTACATCATGTCATCTTGCCTAAAGCATTACTCTGTTCTTATGAACTTAATACTCTAGATGCATGCTTGCTACCTCTTTTAGCACTATGTTGGTTTTCCCCAAAGAGGAAGGGATGATGCAACAAAGTAGCGTAAGTATTTCCCTCAGTTTTTGAGAACCAACGTATCAATCCAGTAGGAGGCCACGCGCGAGTCCCTCGCACCTGCACAAAACAAATATATCCTCGCAACCGACGCAAATAGGGGTTGTCAATCCCTATAGGGCCACTTACAAGAGTGAGATCTGATAGATATGATAAGATAATATTTTTGTTATTTTTATGATAAAGATGCAAAGTAAAATAAAGGCAAAGTAAATAGCAAAGTAAATAACTAAGTAGTAGGAGATTGATATGATAAAGATAGACCCGGGGCCATAGGTTTCACTAGTGGCTTCTCTCGAGAGCATAAGTATTCTACGGTGGGTGAACAAATTACTGTTGAGCAATTGACAGAATTGAGCATAGTTATGAGAATATCTAGGTATGATCATGTATATAGGCATCACGTCCGAGACAAGTAGACCGACTCCTGCCTGCATCTACTACTATTACTCCACTCATCGACCGCTATCCAGCATGCATCTAGAGTATTAAGTTAAAAACAGAGTAATGCCTTAAGCAAGATGACATGATGTAGAGGGATAGACTCATGCAATATGAAGAAAACCCCATCTTGTTATCCTCGATGGCAACAATACAATACGTGCCTTGGTGCCCTTACTGTCACCGGGAAAGGACACCGCAAGATTGAACCCAAAGCTAAGCACTTCTCCCATTGCAAGAAAGATCAATCTAGTAGGCCAAACCAAAATGATCATTCAAAGAGACTTGCAAAGACAACCAATCATACATAAAAGAATTCAGAGAAGATTCAAATATTATTCATAGATAGACTTGATCATAAACCCACAATTCATCGGTCTCAATAAACACACCGCAAAAAGAAGATTACATCGAATAGATCTCCACAAGAGAGGGGGAGAACATTGTATTGAGATCCAAAAAGAGAGAAGAAGCCATCTAGCTACTAACTATGGACCCGTAGGTCTAAGGTAAACTACTCACACTTCATCGGAGGGGCTATGGTGTTGATGTAGAAGCCCTCCGTGATCGATGCCCCCTCCGGCGGAGCTCCGAAACAGGCCCCAAGATGGGATCTCGTGGATACAGAAAGTTACGGCGGTGGAATTAGGGTTTTGGCTCCGTATCTGATCGTTTGGGGGTATGTGGGTATATATAGGAGGAAGAAGTACGTCGGTGGAGCAACAGGGGGTCCACGAGGGTGGATGGCGTGCGTGGGGGGGGGGGGGGGGGGGGGGGTAGGCGCGCCCCCTACCTCGTGGCCTCCTGTTACGTGTCTTGACATAGGGTCCAAGTCTCCTGAGTTGTATTCGATGAAAAAATCACGTCCCCGAAGGTTTCATTCCGTTTGGACTCCGTTTGATATTCCTTTTCTTCGAAACCCTAAAACAGGCAAAAAACAACAATTCTGGGCTGGGCCTCCGGTTAATAGGTTAGTCCCAAAAATAATATAAAAGTGGATAATAAAGCCCAATAATGTCCAAAACAGTAGATAATATAACATGGAGCAATAAAAAATTATAGATACGTTGGAGACGTATCAATGCTGGATTGCGGTCGATGTGTGGAGTAATAGTAGTAGATGCAAAATTGTTTTGGTCTACTTAACACAGACATGATGCCTATATTTCATAATAATTGCCTAGATATTCTCATAACTATGCGCTCTTCTATCAATTGCTCGACAGTAATTTGTTCACCCACCGTAATACATGCTATCATGAGAGAAGCCACTAGCGAAACCTATGGCCCCTGGGTCTATTTTATATCATATAAGTTTCCGATCTACATTTCTAGTTTTACTATTTATTTTATTTTGCAATCTTTACTTTTAAATCTATACAACAAAAATACCAAAAATATTTATCTTATTATCTTTATCAGATCTCACTTTTGCAAGTGGCCATGAAGGGATTGACAACCCCTTTATCGCGTTGGTTGCAAGTTTCTTGATTGTCTGTGCAGGTACTAGGCGACTTGCGTGTAATCTCCTACTGGTTCGATACCTTGGTTCTCAAAAACTGAGGGAAATACTTGCTGGGAGGCAACCCAATTTTATTTTTGTTCCTTGCTTTTTGTTCCTGTTTAGTAATAAATAAATAATCTAGCCTCTTTTATGATTGTGTTTTGTATGTTTTTATTAGTGTTTGTGCCAAGTAAAGCCTTTAGGATCTTCTTGGATGATTGTTGTTTGATCTCGCTGAAAAAAACAGAAACTATGCGCTCACGAGAATAATTTCCATTTTTTTACCAGAGCGATAAAATACCAATTCCAACTGCAGTAGATCAATATAAAAATTATTTAGGTTGTCATAATTTTTCAAAAAAATTGGAGTTACAGAAGTATTCGAAACTTCCAGATTGCTACAGACTATTCTGTTTTTGACAGATTCTGTTTTTCGTGTGTTGTTTGCTTATTTTGATGAATCTATGGCTAGTATCGGGGGGTATGAACCATAGAGAAGTTGGAATATAGTAGGTTTAACACCAATGTAAATAAAGAATGAGTTCATTACAGTACCTTAAAGTGGTGGTTTGCTTTCTTATACTAACGGAGCTCATGAGATTTTCTGTTAAGTTTTGTGTTGTGAAGTTTTCAAGTTTTTGGGTAAAGATCTGATGGATTTTGGAACAAGGAGTGGCAAGATCCTAAGCTTGGGGATGCCCAAGGAACCCCAAGGTAAAATTCAAGGACAACCAAAAGCCTAAGCTTGGGGATGCCCCGGAAGGCATCCCCTCTTTCGTCTTCATCTATCGGTAACTTTACTTGAGGCTATATTTTTATTCACCATATGCTATGTGTTTTGCTTGGAGTGTCTTGTATGATTTGAGTCTTTGATTTTTAGTTTACCACAATCATCCTTTCTATACACACCTTTTTGGAGAGAGACACATGAATCGGAATTTATTAGAATACTCTATGTGCATCACTTATATCTTTTGAGCTAGATAATTTTGCTCTAGTGCTTCACTTATATCTTTTTAGAGCACAATGGTGGTTTTATTTTATAAAAATTATTGATCTCTCATGCCTCACTTATATTATTTTGAGAGTCTTTTAGAACGGCATGGTAATTTGCTTTGGTTATGAAATTAGTCCTAATATGATAGGCATCCAAGATGGGTATAATAAGAACTTTCATATATAGTGCATTGAATACTATGAGAAGTTTGATACTTGATGATTGTTTTGAGATATGAAGATGGTGATATTAGAGTCATGCTAGTTGTGTATTTTTGAATTTGAGAAATACTTGTGTTGTGGTTTGCAAGTCCCGTAGCATGCACGTATGGTAACCTTTGTGTAACAAATTTGAAGCATGAGGTGTTTCTTTGATTGTCCTCCTTATGAGCGACAGTCGGGGACGAGTGATGGTTTTTTCCTACCAATCTATCCCCCTAGGAGCATGCACGTAGTGCTTGGTTTTGATGACTTGTAGATTTTTGCAATAAGTATGCGAGTTCTTTATGACTAATGTTGAGTCCATGGATTATACACACTCTCACCCTTCCATCATTGCTAGCCTCTTCGGTACCATGCATTGCCCTTTCTCACCTCGAGAGTTGGTGCAAACTTCACCGGTGCATCCAAACCCTGTGATATGATATGCTCTATCACACATAAGACTCCTTATATCTTCCTCAAAACAGCCACCATACCTACATATTATGGCATTTCCATAGCCATTCCGAGATATATTGCCATGAAACTTTCCACCGTTCCGTTTATTATGACATGCTTCATCATTGTCATATTGCCTTGCATGATCATGTAGTTGACATCGTATTTGTGGCAAAGCCACCGCTCATAATTTTTTATACATGTCACTCTTGAATCATCGCACATCCCCGTACACCGCCGGAGGCATTCATATAGAGTCATATTTTGTTCTAGTATCGAGTTGTAATGTTTGAGTTGTAAATAAATATAAGTGTGATGATCATCATTATTAGAGCATTGTCCCATGTGAAAAAAGAGAAAGGCCAAATAAAAAAAGAGAAGGCCCAAAAAAGAAAAAAAGAGAGAAAAAGAGAGAAGGGAAAATGTTACTATCCTTTTTCCACACTTGTGCTTCAAAGTAGCACCATGATCTTCATGATAGAGAGTCTCTTATTTTTCACTTTCATATACTAGTGGGAATTTTCATTATAGAACTTGGCTTGTATATTCCAACAATGGGCTTCCTCAAAATGCCCTAGGTCTTCGTGAGCAAGCAAGTTGGATGCACACCCACTTAGTTTCTTTTGTTGAGATTTCATACATTTATAGCTCTAGTGCATCCGTTGCATGGCAATCCCTACTCCTCGCATTGACATCAATTGATGGGCACCTCCATAGCCCGTTGATTAGCCGCGTCGATGTGAGACTTATCCCTTTTTTGTCTTCTCCACACAACCTCCATCACCATATTCTGTTCCACCTATAGTGCTATGTCCATGGCTCGCGCTCATGTATTGCGTGAAAGTTGAAAAGTTTTAGAATACTAAAGTACGAAACAATTGCTTGGCTTGTCATCGGGGTTGTGCATGATGGGACCATTTTGTGTGACGAAAATGAAGCATGGCGAAACTATATGATTTTGTAGGGATGAGCTTTCTTTGGCTATGTTATTTTGAGAAGACATAATTGCTTGATTAGTATGCTTGAAGTATTACTATTTTTATGTCAATATTAAACTTTTGTCTTGAATCTTTCGGATCTGAATATTCATGCCACAATAAAGAAAATTACATTGAAAATTATGTTAGGAAGCATTCCACATCAAAAATTCTGTTTTTATCATTTACCTACTCGAGGGCAAGCAGGAATTAAGCTTGGGGATGCTGATACGTCTCCAACGTATCTATAATTTTTGATTGTTCCATGCTATTATATTATCTATTTTGGATGTTTAAAGGGCTTTAATATGCTCTTTTATATTATTTTTGGCACTAACCTATTAACCGGAGGCCCAGTGCCAGTTTTTGTTTTTTTTGCCTATTTCAGTGTTTCACAAAAAAGGAATATCAAACGGAATCCAAATGGAACAAAACCTCCGTGAGGATCTTTCTTGGAACAAACGCAATCTAGGAGACTTGGAGTGGAAGTCAGAGACGCAACGAGGCGGCCATGAGGTAGGAGGGCGCGCCCAGGGGGGTAGGCGCACCCCCATGCTCATGGGCCCCTCGTAGCTCCACCGACGTACTTCTTTCACCTGTATATACTCTTATACCCTAAAAACATCCAAGGGAGCCACGAAACCACTTTTCCACCGCCGCAACCTTCTGTACCCGTGAGATCCCATCTGGGGCCTTTTCCGGCGATTTGTCGGAGGGGGATTCGATCACGGAGGGCTTCTACATCAACACCATAGCCTCTCCGATGATGTGTGAGTAGTTTACCACAGACCTCCGGGTCCATAGTTATTAGCTAGATGGCTTCTTCTCTCTCTTTGGTTCTCGATACGAAGTTCTCCTCGATGTTCTTGGAGATCTATTTGATGTAATATTCTTTTGCGGTGTGTTTGCCGAGATCCGATGAATTGTGGATTTATGATCAAGTTTATCTATGAACAATACTTGGTTCTTCTCTGAATTCTTATATGCATGATTTGATATCTTTGCAAGTCTCTTCGAATTATCGGTTTAGTTTGGCCTACTAGATTGATCTTTCTTGCAATGGGAGAAGTGCTTAGCTTTGGGTTCAATCTTGCGGTGTCCTTTCCCAGTGACAGTAGGGGCAGCAAGGCACGTATTGTATTGTTGCCATTGAGGATAAAAAGATGGGGTTTGTATCATATTGCTTGAGTTTATCCCTCTATATCATGTCATCTTGCCTAAAGCATTACTCCATTCTTATGAACTTAATACTCTAGATGCATGCTGGATAGTGGTCGATGTGTGGAGTAATAGTAGTAGATGCAAGATCGTTGCGGTCTACTTAACACGGACGTGATGCCTATATTTCATAATTATTGCCTAGATAGTTCATAACTATGCGCTCTTCTATCAATTGCTCGACAGTAATTTGTTCACCCATCGTAATACATGCTATCATGAGAGAAGCCACTAGTGAAACCTATGCCCCCCGGGTCTATTTTATATCATATAAGTTTCCGATCTACAATTCTAGTTTTACTATTTATTTTATTTTGCAATCTTTACTTTTCAATCTATACAACGAAAATACCAAAAATATTTATCTTATTATCTTTATCAGATCTCACTTTTGCAAGTGGTCATGAAGGGATTGACAACCCCTTTATCGCGTTGGCTGCAAGGTTCTTGATTGTTTGTGCAGGTACTAGGCGACTTGCGTGTAATCTCCTACTGGATTGATACCTTGGTTCTCAAAAACTGAGGGAAATACTTGCGCTACTTTTCTGCATCACCCTTTCCTCTTCAAGGGAAAACCAACGCATGCTCAAGAGGTAGCAGTAGTCCACCCTTGGGGCCGAGGGTCATACCGGTAGCTACGTGTTTAATCTCTCTCTCTCTCTCGTGTTATTGATATGACACGATCTTGATGTATCGCAGGCTTTGTCAATATAGTTGAATCATATGGTGTTTCTCCCTCTCTATCTTGTTGTGATGAATTGAGTTTTCCCTTTGAGATTTCGTTCTTATCGGATTGAATACTTTTATGGTTTTGAGAACACTTGATGTATGTCTTGCTATGAATACCCGTGGTTTCAATGGGGTATCATATTGATTCACTTGATATGTGTTTTGGCACTCAACTCACGGATTCCTGAGGCGACATTGGGGTAATATATGCATTGGGGTTGAGACACGTTCTCGTCTTTGTTTCTCCGGTGGAAATCTTGGGGCACTCTTTGAGGTTCTATGTGTTGGATTGAGTATTATGAATTTGAAATTGTTTGATGCATATCGTATAATCAACTCACGGATACTCGCGGTGACATTGGAGTATCTAGGTGACATTAGAGTTGGTTGATGTGTATCATATGGTGTTATTTTAGTACAAAATCTTGATAGATCGATCGTAAAGGATAACTTGATGTTATTTTAGTATGAACTCTTGATAGATCGATCAGAAAGAATAGCTTTGAGGTGGTTTTGTACCCTACAAACAATTTCTTCTTATGTTCTCCACTAGATAGGAACTTTGGAGTGATTCTTCATCGCACGTTGAGGGATGGTTATGTGATCCAATTATATTAGCATCGTTGAGAGATTGCACTAGCAAAAGTACGAACCCTAGGCCTCATTTTCAAGCATTGCAATACCGTTTGTGCTCCGTTTTATCAATTGCTACCTTGCTGTTTTTATTGTTCCTATTACAAAAATCAATATCTCCTATCATTATTACACTTGTATCACCATCTCTTCGCCAAACTAGTGCACATATACAAATTACCATTGTATTTGGTGTGTTGGGGACACAAGAGACTCTTTGTTATTTGGTTGCAGGGTTGTTTGAGAGAGACCATCTTCATCCTACGCCTCCCACAGATTGATAAACCTTAGGTCATCCACTTGAGGGAAAATTGCTACTGTCCTACAAAATTCTGCGCTTGGAGGCCCAACACGAGTATACAAGAATAAAGTTGCATAGTAGACATCAATGTCAACTATGCTACTTGGGGATTTTAACTATATCAGATATCCACTAGACAAAAATATATAAGGAAGGCAACTATCAAGATATGTTTCTCTTTAATGAAGCCATCAACAAATTAGCTCTTATTCAAATTCCACTCAAGGGCAGGAATTACACCTGGAGTAACATGCAATAATCTCCCGTTCTTAAGAAGCTTGACTTTGTTTTTTCATTTGAATCATGGACCCTCCCATACCTCCTTGCCACCGCCATTTCTCTTGCTAGAACTATATCTGATGATGTTCCTTGTGTTCTAAAAATTCGCACCTCCATCCCTAAGTCCATTGTTTTTAGATTTAAAATTTACTGGTTGGAAAACAATCATTTCAAACAGGTTGTGAAGGATATATGAGAACAACAAGTCCAAGAGCAGGATAGTGCGAAAATAATTGCTGCTAAATTTAAGAGATTGAGGAAGAGCTTAAATAACTGGTCAAGGAACATCTGTGATCTCAGGGGCACCATAAGAGACACTAATAGTGTCATTCTTCAATATGACACCTTGGAAGAATATAGGAAGCTCACTATTGATGAAGCTAATGGCGGACTTACACTTACGAAGCATTTAGAAGAGGTCCCGTCCTTTCAAAAGATATAATGGAAGCAAAGGGCTACCATCAGACCCTACAAAGTTGAAGAAGCAAATATAAAATATTTTCAAGCAAAAGCAACCATTAAACACAATTAAGAACAACAATATTGATGTCCTCAAGATGATAATGGGGTGGAGCATCATGACCATCAATGCGGAGCTGCGATTCTATTCAAGGCTTTCAAAGGAAGATTGGAAGTGGACCAGCCCACTGATAATCCTTTGCTACTTCATACATACTCTTATTGAGCCTAATCATCTACCATTAGAGTTGGAGAGGCATTTTACTAAAGAGGATATTGATGAGGTGGTTATGAAATGCCTAGTGACAAATCACCTGGTCCAGATGGGTTCGATGCTTCTTTCCTCAAAGCATGTTGGGAGATTATAACACCTGATTTCTATAATTCGATTAGAGATTTCCATGCTGGCTATGTTAACATGCAAATCATCAACTGCTCCTATATCACATTGATTCCAATGCACAATTTTACTACTACTGCTACTGACTACAGACCTGCTTAATTGCACTCAAAAGATCATCACCAAACTTTTGGCCAACAGATTGTAGAAAGTGATTCTCAGTGTGGTGCATATTACTCAGTATGGTTCATCAACAAGAGATGCTTGCAAGATTGTTTGGCATGGTCCTATGAATACATTCATCAGTGTAATCAGTCCAGAACGGAAATCATTCTTCTAAAGTTAGACTTTGAAAAGCCTTTGATATGATCTACCATGACACCAATATTGAGCCCCAGTGGGCCAAAGGATTTGGAACTAAATGGATTCCATGGATTAAAATGATTGATATGAAGGAAATATGCCCTAGAGGCAATAATAAAGTTATTATTTATTTCCTTATATCATGATAAATGATTATTATTCATGCTAGAATTGTATTAACCAGAAACATAATACCTGTGTGAATACATAGACAAACTTAGAGTCACCAGTATGCCTCTACTTGACTAGCTCGTTAATCAAAGATGGTTATGTTTCCTAACCATGAATAGGGTGTTGTTATTTGATTAACGAGGTCACATCATTAGTTGAATGATATGATTGACATGACCCATTTCATTAGCTTAGCACCCGATCATTTAGTATGTTGCTATTGCTTTCTTCATGACTTATACATGTTCCTATGACTATGAGATTATGCAACTCCCGTTTACCGGAGGAACACTTTGTGTGCTACCAAACGTCACAACGTAACTGGGTGATTATAAAGGAGCTCTACAGGTGTCTCCAAAGGTAGATGTTGGGTTGGCGTATTTCGAGATTAGGATTTGTCACTCCGATTGTCGGAGAGGTATCTCTGGGCCCTCTCGGTAATGCACATCACATAAGCCTTGCAAGCATTGCGAGTTAGTTGCGAGATGATGTATTATGGAACGAGTAAAGAGACTTGCCGGTAACAAGATTGAACTAGGTATTGGATATCGACGATCGAATCTCGGGCAAGTAACATACCGATGACAAAGGGAACAACGTATGTTGTTATGCGGTCTGACCGATAAAGATCTTCGTAGAATATGTAGGAGCCAATATGGGCATCCAGGTCCCGCTATTGGTTATTGACCGGAGATGTGTCTCAGTCATGTCTACATTGTTCTCGAACCGTAGGGTCCGCACGCTTAACATTACGATGACAGTTATTATGAGTTTATGCATTTTGATGTGCCGAAGTTAGTTTGGAGTCCTGGATGTGATCACGGACATGACGAGGAGTCTCGAAATGGTCGAGACATAAATATTGATATATTGGAAGCCTATATTTGGATATCGGAAGTGTTCCGGTTGAAATCGGGATTTTATCGGAGTACCGGGATGTTACCGGAACCCCCCGGGAACCATATGGGCCTTAATGGGCTTTAGTGGAAAGGAGAAAGGGGCAACCCAAGGTGGCCGCGCGCCTCCCCCCTCCCCTAGTCCTATTAGGACTAGGAGAGGTGGCCGGCCCCCCTCTCTCTCTTCCCCCCTTGGGGAATCCTAGTCCAACTAGGATTGGGGGGGGGAGTCCTACTCCCGGTAGGAGTAGAACTCCTCCTGCGCCCTCCTCCTGGCCGGCGTCCCCCTCCCCCTTGGCTCCTTTATATACAGAGGCAGGGGGCACCTCTAGACACACAAGTTGATCACTGAGATCGTTCCTTAGCCGTGTGCGGTGCCCCCTGCCACCATATTCCACCTCGATCATATCATTGTAGTGCTTAGGCGAAGCCCTGCGTTGGTAGAACATCAAGATCGTCACCACGCCGTCGTGCTGACGGAACTCCTCCTCGAAGCTTTGCTGGATCGGAGCCCGGGGATCGTCATCGAGCTGTACGTGTGCTAAGAACTCAGAGGCGCCGGAGTAACGGTGCTTGGATCGGTCGGATCGGGAAGAAGACGTACGACTACTTCCTCTACGTTGTGTCAACGCTTCCGTTGCGATCTACAAGGGTACGTAGATCATACTCTCCTCTCGTAGCTGTGCATCACCATGATCTTGCGTGTGCGTAGGAATTTTTTTGAAATTACTACGTTCCCCAACAGTGGCATCCGAGCCTAGGTTTTATGGTTTGATGTTATTTGCACGAGTAGAACACAAGTGAGTTGTGGGCGATATAAGTCATACTGCCTACCAGCATGTCATACTTTGGTTCGGCGGTATTGTTGGACGAGACGACCCGGACCAACATTATGCGTACGCTTACGCGAGACCGGTTTCCCCGACGTGCTTTGCACACAGGTGGCTTGCGGACGACTGTCTCTCCAACTTTAGTTGAACCAAGTGTGGCTACGCCCGGTCCTTGCGAAGGTTAAAACGGAGTCTATTTGACAAACTATCGTTGTGGTCTTGATGCGTAGGTGAGATTGGTTCTTGCTTAAGCCCGTAGCAGCCACGTAAAACTTGCAACAACAAAGTAGAGGACGTCTAACTTGTTTTTGCAGGGCATGTTGTGATGTGATATGGTCAAGACATGATGCTAAATTTTATTGTATGACATGATCATGTTTTGTAACTGAGTTATCGGCAACTGGCAGGAGCCATATGGTTGTCGCTTTATTGTATGCAATGCAATCGCGATGTAATGCTTTACTTTATCACTAAGCGGTAGCGATAGTCATGGAAGCATAAGATTGGCGAGACGACAACGATGCTACGATGGAGATCAAGGTGTCGCGCCGGTGACGATGGTGATCATGACGGTGCTTCGGAGATGGAGATCACAGGCACAAGATGATGATGGCCATATCATATCACTTATATTGATTGCATGTGATGTTTATCTTTTATGCATCTTATCTTGCTTTGATTGACGGTAGCATTATAAGATGATCTCTCACTAAATTATCAAGAAGTGTTCTCCCTGAGTATGCACCGTTGCGAAAGTTCTTCGTGCTGAGACACCACGTGATGATCGGGTGTGATAGGCTCTACGTTCAAATACAACGGGTGCAAAACAGTTGCACACGCGGAATACTCAGGTTATACTTGACGAGCCAAGCATATACAGATATGGCCTCGGAACACGGAGACCGAAAGGTCGAGCGTGAATCATATAGTAGATATGATCAACATAATGATGTTCACCGATGAAACTACTCCATCTCACGTGATGATCGGACATGGTTTAGTTGATTTGGATCACGTAATCACTTAGAGGATTAGAGGGATGTCTATCTAAGTGGGAGTTCTTAAGTAATATGATTAATTGAACTTAAATTTATCATGAACTTAGTACCTGATAGTATCTTGCTTGTTTAGGTTGATTGTAGATAGATGGCTCGTGCTGTTGTTCCGTTGAATTTTAATGCGTTCCTTGAGAAAGCAAAGTTGAAAGATGATGGTAGCAATTACACGGACTGGGTCCGTAACTTGAGGATTATCCTCATTGCTGCACAGAAGAATTACGTCCTGGAAGCACCACTGGGCGCCAGGCCTGCTGCTGGAGCAACACCAGATGTTATGAACGTCTGGCAGAGCAAAGCTGATGACTACTCGATAGTTCAGTGTGCCATGCTTTACGGCTTAGAATCGGGACTTCAACGACGTTTTGAACGTCATGGAGCATATGAGATGTTCCAGGAGTTGAAGTTAATATTTCAAGCAAATGCCCGGATTGAGAGATATGAAGTCTCCAATAAGTTCTATAGCTGCAAGATGGAAGAGAACAGTTCTGTCAGTGAGCATATACTCAAAATGTCTGGGTATAATAATCACTTGATTCAATTGGGAGTTAATCTTCCAGATGATTGCGTCATTCACAGAATTCTCCAATCACTGCCACCAAGCTACCAGAGCTTTGTGATGAACTATAATATGCAAGGGATGAACAAGACAATTCCCGAGCTCTTCGCAATGCTGAAAGCTGCGGAGGTAGAAATCAAGAAGGAGCATCAAGTGTTGATGGTCAACAAGACCACTAGTTTCAAGAAAAAGGGTAAAGGGAAGAAGAAGGGGAACTTCAAGAAGAACGGCAAGCAAGTTGCTGATCATGAGAAGAAACCCAAGTCTGGACCTAAGCCTAAAACTGAGTGCTTCTACTGCAAGCAGACTGGTCACTAGAAGCGGAACTGCCCCAAGTATTTGGCGGATAAGAAGGATGGCAAGGTGAACAAAGGTATATGTGATATACATGTTATTGATGTGTACCTTACTAATGCTCGCAGTAGCACCTGGGTATTTGATACTGGTTCTGTTGCTAATATTTGCAACTCGAAACAGGGACTACGGATTAAGCGAAGATTGGCTAAGGACGAGGTGACGATGCGCGTGGGAAACGGTTCCAAAGTCGATGTGATCGCGGTCGGCGCGCTACCTCTACATCTACCTTCGGGATTAATATTAGACCTAAATAATTGTTATTTGGTGCCAGCATTGAGCATGAACATTATATCTGGATCTTGTTTAATGCGAGACGGTTATTCATTTAAATCAGAGAATAATGGTTGTTCTATTTATATGAGTAATATCTTTTATGGTCACGGACCCTTGAAGAGTGGTCTATTCTTATTAAATCTCGAGAGTAGTGATACACATATTCATAATGTTGAAGCCAAAAGATGCAGAGTTGATAAGGATGGTGCAACTTATTTGTGGCACTGCCGTTTAGGTCATATCGGTATAAAGCGCATGAAGAAACTCCATACTGATAGACTTTTGGAACCACTTGATTATGAATCGCTTGGTACTTGCGAACCGTGCCTCATGGGCAAGATGACTAAAACACCGTTCTTCGGTACTATGGAGAGAGCAATAGATTTGTTGGAAATCATACATACAGATGTATGCGGTTCGATGAATATTGAGGCTCGTGGCGGATATCGTTATTTTCTCACCTTCACAAATGATTTAAGCAGATATGGGTATATCTACTTAATGAAACATAAGTCTGAAACATTTGAAAAGTTCAATGATTTTCAGAGTGAAGTGGAAAATCATCATAACAAGAAAATAAAGTTTCTACGATCTGATCGTGGAGGAGAATATTTGAGTTACGAGTTTGGTATACATTTGAAAAATTGTGGAATAGTTTCGCAACTCACGCCACCCGGAACACCACAGCGTAATGGTGTGTCCGAACGTCGTAATCGTACTTTACTAGATATGGTGCGATCTATGATGTCTCTTACTGATTTACCGCTATCGTTTTGGGGATACGCTCTAGAGACGGCCGCATTCACGTTAAATAGGGCACCATCAAAATCCGTTGAGACGACGCCTTATGAACTGTGGTTTGGCAAGAAACCAAAGTTGTCATTTCTGAAAGTTTGGGGCTGAGATACTTATGTGAAAAAGCTTCAACCTCATAAGCTCGAACCCAAATCGGAGAAATGTGTCTTCATAGGATATCCAAAGGAAACTATTGGATACACCTTCTATCACAGATCCGAAGGCAAGACTTTTGTTGCTAAATTCGGAAACTTTCTGGAGAAGGAGTTTCTCTCAAAAGAAGTGAGTGGGAGGAAAGTAGAACTTGACGAGGTAACTGTTCCTACTCCCTTATTGGAAAGTAGTACATCACAGAAAACTGTTTCTGCGACACCTACACCAATAAGTGAGGAAGCTAATGATGATGATCATGAAACTTTAGGTCAAGATACTACTAAACCTCATAGATCAACCAGAGTGAGATCCGCACCAGAGTAGTACGGTAATCCTATTCTGGAAGACATGCTACTAGATCATGATGAACCTATGAACTATGAAGAAGCGATGGTGAGCCCAGATTCCGCAAAATGGCTTGAAGCCATGAAATCTGAGATGGGATCCATGTATGAGAACAAAGTATGGACTTTGGTTGACTTGCCCGATGATCGGCAAGCAATTGAGAATAAATGGATCTTCAAGAAAAATACTGACGCTGACGGTAATGTTACTGTCTATAAAGCTCGACTTGTCACAAAAGGTTTTCGACAAGTTCAAGGGGTTGACTACGATGAGACCTTCTCACCCGTAGCGATGCTTAAGTTTGTCCGAATCATGTTAGCAATTGCCGCATTTTATGATTATGAAATTTGGCAGATGGATGTCAAAACTGCATTCCTGAATGGATTTCTGGAAGAAGAGTTGTATATGATGCAACCGGAAGGTTTTGTCGATCCAAAGGGAGCTAACAAAGTGTGCAAGCTCCAGCGATCCATTTATGGACTGGTGCAAGCCTCTCGGAGTTGGAATAAACGCTTTGATAGTGTGATCAAAGCATTTGGTTTTATACAGACTTTCGGAGAAGCCTGTATTTACAAGAAAGTGAGTGGGAGCCCTGTAGCATTTCTGATATTATATGTGGATGACATATTGCTGATTGGAAATGATATAGAATTTCTGGATAGCATAAAGGGATACTTGAATAAGAGTTTTTCAATGAAAGACCTCGGTGAAGCTGCTTACATATTAGGCATAAAGATCTATAGAGATAGATCAAGACGCTTAATTGGACTTTCACAAAGCACATACCTTGACAAGATTTTGAAGAAGTTCAAAATGGATCAAGCAAAGAAAGGGTTCTTGCCTGTGTTACAAGGTGTGAAGTTGAGTCAGACTCAATGCCCGACCACTGCAGAAGATAGAGAGAAAATGAAAGACGTTCCCTATGCTTCAGCCATAGGCTCTATCATGTATGCAATGCTGTGTACCAGACCTGATGTGTGCCTTGCTATAAGTTTAGCAGCGAGGTACCAAAGTAATCCAGGAGTGGATCACTGGACAACGGTCAAGAACATCCTGAAATACCTGAAAGGGACTAAGGATATGTTTCTCGTATATGGAGGTGACAAAGAGCTCACCGTAAAAGGTTACGTTGATGCAAGCTTTGACATTGATCCGGATGATTCTAAATCGCAAACCGGATACGTGTTTACATTAAATGGTGGAGCTGTCAGTTGGTGCAGTTCTAAACAAAGCGTCGTAGCGGGATCTACATGTGAAGCGGAATACATAGCTGCTTCAGAAGCAGTGAACGAAGGAGTCTGGATGAAGGAGTTCATATCCAATCTAGGTGTCATACCTAGTGCATCGGGTCCAATGAAAATCTTTTGTGACAATACTGGTGCAATTGCCTTGGCAAAGGAATCCAGATTTCACAAGAGGACCAAGCACATCAAGAGACGTTTCAATTCCATCTGGGATCTAGTCCAGGTGGGAGACATAGAGATTTGCAAAATACATACGGATCTGAATGTTGCAGACCCGTTGACTAAGCCTCTTCCACGAGCAAAACATGATCATCACCAAGGCTCCATGGGTGTTAGAATCATTACTGTGTAATCTAGATTATTGACTCTAGTGCAAGTGGGAGACTGAAGGAAATATGCCCTAGAGGCAATAATAAAGTTATTATTTATTTCCTTATTTCATGATAAATGTTTATTATTCATGCTAGAATTGTATTAACCGGAAACATAATACATGTGTGAATACATAGACAAACTTAGAGTCACTAGTATGCCTCTACTTGACTAGCTCATTAATCAAAGATGGTTATGTTTCCTAACCATGAACAAGGTGTTGTTATTTGATTAACGAGGTCACATCATTAGTTGAATGATATGATTGACATGACCCATTTCATTAGCTTAGCACCCGATCGTTTAGTATGTTGCTATTGCTTTCTTCATGACTTATACATGTTCCTATGACTATGAGATTATGCAACTCCCGTTTACCGGGGGAACACTTTGTGTGCTACCAAACGTCACAACGTAACTGCGTGATTATAAAGGAGCTCTACAGGTGTCTCCAAAGGTAGATGTTGGGTTGGCGTATTTCGAGATTAGGATTTGTCACTCCGATTGTCAGAGAGGTATCTCTGGGCCCTCTCGATAATGCACATCACATAAGCCTTGCAAGCATTGCGACTAATGAGTTAGTTGCGAGATGATGTATTACGGAACGAGTAAAGAGACTTGCCGATAACGAGATTGAACTAGGTATTGGATACCGACGATCGAATCTCGGGCAAGTAACATACCGATGACAAAGGGAACAACGTATGTTGTTATGCGGTCTGACCGATAAAGATCTTCGTAGAATATGTAGGAGCCAATATGGGCATCCAGGTCCCGCTATTGGTTATTGACCGGAGATGTGTCTCAGTCATGTCTACATTGTTCTCGAACCGTAGGGTCCGCACGCTTAATGTTACGATGACAGTTATTATGAGTTTATGCATTTTGATGTACCGAAGTTAGTTTGGAGTCCCGGATGTGATCACGGACATGACGAGGAGTCTCGAAATGGTCGAGACATAAATATTGATATATTGGAACCCTATATTTGGATTAAATTGTATGAGATTTGATAAATAGATCTAGAAAAAACACAAAATAAAATAAGTAAAGAAAAAGTGCAACAAGGTAATTTTGGATTTTTGGATAAATATATCTAAAAATAATATGATAGGAAATAGACTCGGGGGCCCTAGATTTCACTAGAGGCTTCTCTTGAGAAAATAACATATGGTGGGTAGAAAAATTACTGTTGGAAAATTGACAAAAAAGCAAATAATTATTATGATATCCAAGGCAATGATCATGTATATAGGCATCACGTCCAAGATTAGTAGACCAACTCCTACCTGCATCTACTACTATTACTCCACACATCGACCGCTATCCAGCATGCATCTAGTGTATTAAGTTCATGGAGAAACGGAGTAATGCAATAAGAACGATGGCATAATGTAGACAAGATCTATTCATGTAGGAATAGACCCCATATTTTTATCCTTAATAGCAATGATATATGCGTGTCATGTCTCTTTCTGTCACTAAGATTGAGCACCGCAAGATCGAACCCATCACAAAAAGAAATACGAGGCTATAAAGATCATGCATAAAAGAGTTCAAAAAAGAATCAAATAATATTCATGGATAGATCTGATCATAAATTCCCAATTCATCAGATCCCAACAAACACACCACAAAAAGTCATTACATCAAGTTGATATCCAAGAGCATCGAGGAGAACATTGTATTGAAGATAAAAAAGAGAGAAGGAGCTACTACCTACGGACCCGTAGGTCTATGGTAAACTACTCACGCATCATCATAGGGGAAAGGGTGATGATGAAGAACCCCTCCATGATCGTTGACCCCTCCGGCAGAGTGCCAGAGAAGGCCTCTAGATTGGATCTCGTGGTTCTGGAACTTGCGGCGGCTAGAATTGTGTTTTGTCGAGACTCCTAGGGTTTTGGGATTTTAGAGTATTTATAGAGGTAGAGGTTAGTGGAGGGGTGCCTGTGGGCCCTACTAGCCACCATGGCACGCTTGGGGGCCCTGGTGCGCCCTGATGTCTAGTGGGCCCCACTGGCCTCCTCTAGCACACTTCTTGGGCCTCCTAGGTGTCTTCTAGGCCGTTTTTTTCCAAAAAGTTTTGTGGCATTTGGACTCCATTTGGTATTGATATTCTGCAAAGTAAAAAAACAAACGAAAAACAACATCCGGCACTAGTCACTATGTCAATAGGTTAGTCCCAAAAATGATGTAAAGTTGCTAGTAAATGAGTATAAAACATCCAAGAATGATACTTTAATAGCATGGAACAATAAAAAATTATAGATACATTGGAGACGTATCAAAAAGCCTAGGACATAGACCTATGGGGTCCTTTTGGTGGAGGGTCATTTTGAAGCTGCTATCTTTGTGTAAAAGATTTGCTATTTGCACAACTGCTATGGGTGATATTATGTTCTTCTAGTCAGATCCCTGGGACAACATAGACTGCAAGACATCCATCTAGAGATTTTTGTCCTTCACCTGCAACAAGGAAATCACCCTCAAACATGCACTAGAACTGGAGAATGCGGAGAAAATGTTTCATAGACCTCTATCTGTTGTTGCACACCAACAATATATGATGCTTCATTGCACTTTGACCAACACCCCTGTGCTGACTCATGCTGACAGATGGTATTATACCTAGAAATCTAGCAAGTATTTGAAGGAAATATGCCCTAGAGGCAATAATAAAGTTGTTATTTTATATTTCCTTATTCATGATAAATGTTTATTATTCATGCTAGAATTGTATTGACCGGAAACCTAAATACATGTGTGAATACATAGACAAACAATGGGTCCCTAGTGAGCCTCTACTTGACTAGCTCGTTGATCAAAGATGGTTAAGGTTTCCTAACCATGGACATGAGTTGTCATTTGATAATGGGATCACATCATTAGGAGAATGATGTGATGGACAAGACCCATCCGTTAGCTTAGCATATTGATCGTTCAGTTTTATTGCTATTGCTTTCTTCATGTCAAATACATATTCCTTCGACTATGAGATTATGCAACTCCGTATATCGGAGGAATACCTTGTGTGCTATCAAACGTCACAACATAACTGGGTGATTCATTGGTACAACGAGGTGCTATACAAATGGTTTTTAACCCCTTTGCGCGACGACATTTGGAACCGTCGCGAAGTGAGTGTGGGCGATAGGGGGGTCCTTCCCACACGACCCAGAAACTGTCGGGGATATGCCATCCTGGCACACACAGGCAAAATGAGGTCATGTGCGACCGGCGAGCGATCAAATATGGTTATACGTACAATAGTGCTGAAAAATACAACTATATAGGTGAAATCGTTTCCGGTCGTAAGTACATCCCACACAGTCAGTCCCCGCTAAACATTTCGTTCGTATATACATCCCACACAGTCGCTCCAAGGAAAACGTTTTCGTTCGCAGGTACATCACACACGATATTAACAATTTTATCATTTTTGTTATTGAATGCATCATACACGGTGCGTAGATGAAACTGTGTGGCAAAGTCTGTCCATCACACACAATTTTTATGTGGTAAACGTTTACGCAAGGTGGCCTAACGCAAACAGTTTTCAAGAGAAGGTCGCGTGTGATTGTTCATTGATCCAAGACGGTTTATTCCTAGAAACTATGTGTGTTGCCTGAGGTCATTGCCCATGGTATTTTCTCAATAACTGTTTGTAATAGCAAAACCAAATTAACAGGCTAATTCACCATTAGCAGGCTAATTTACCTATTATTAATAATCCATTTATTAATCTAATTGACATTCATATTAAGCACATTATATATTTCATTTCCATATTAAGTAAGCAGGATTTCATAATTGAAATACATCAGAGTACAACATGATATAGCTTCAGCACTCAGCTACCCCATTATACAACTGCACCAGCACCAAATTTCACATGCAACATGTAGAACCTTTCGAAATTATCATCATAGATGGTACATAGACAGATGCATCTCATCTGGAAAACTGCTGAAGCGGAAGGCGAATATTGAGCCTTCATTCATGTTGAAGGTCTTTGCAACTTTAGGCCAGTGCCTGTGGATGATTGACCGCCCATCCTTCGTCCTCTTCAGGAACACTTCAATATTGAACCATGGGTGTTGTATGAAACTTTCCTTGCCTCCTGACCATAGAGGTGGTTTCAGAGGTAATCATCAGTGAACTGCTTTGGAAAGGCATGAAAACTAGGATGTGCATAAATATCTTCTCTATATTGGAAATGGGGCAAAGGAATAAAAAAAGGAAGGTATAATAGTTAGTACCATCTTGTAGTGAATTGATGTCTTCTTCATTGTGCAGACAAAGATCTTGTTGTTTTTTGTCGCTAATTTCTTTATCCTAACAATCTTTTTAAGTTTCTTGACTTGATTTATATTCATGGACAACTCATTTCCCCATATGCAAAAAGGGTCGAACAGTGGGTCAAAACCTCTGACAACAGGAACTACATGTGCAAGACCAAATTGTTAAAAACCTAAATATTAGAATGCTTCCTGCAATTGCACAATAATGTGCTATTAGACAACGGACCATGTGTCGGAGTAAATAGCCATGGGTAGCCTAGCCGGCTTCCCCTGGCCCTGCTGAAAAAATTACGAGCTCGTCCGGCTCTCAAGAACCCAAGACATGGGGCCGCCTTCCCCTTGCCGGCTGTCATCCAGGCCGGCTTCGGGGGGCGGCCCAACTTTTTCCCTCATGAAGAAAGCCATGGGAGGGCCGACTTCGAGAAACCGGCCACGAGAAGGCCGACTCCAAGAAGCTGGCTCCCATATAGCGGTCGGGACCGTACCCTCAAAGTTTGCATCCACCTAGCGATGATGAAGCGGGGTGTGGCTACAGTGAAACCTGCCACCCCCAAATCCCGGAGCACGACCGGCACAGTGCGTCGTACGGGTGGCCACGACCCGCCCGGCGTGACACTGTTGCCACGACGACCCTGACGCCATCCACGTCATACTATCAGCGCGGCCCACGGGCGGTGGGTCCCTTCGGGCAGAGAGACACCCGAAGGCGGCCACACCTCCTCCCAGTCGGCCAGAGAGAGAGCCGGCCCCCCCATAGCCGGCTTCCCATCCTCCTCGAAGGAGACGCCCCATTAAGGAGACAAGACACGGTGGGGCTACAGTAATCGCCCGCCAGGCGGCGGTACTGTAGCCACGCCTACCACGACCAAGCCCGCGTCATCAGAATAGAGCAACAGTAACCAGCCACCGACCGAGCCCTGGACGGTGGGGCCTGCTTGTCGACTAAGGAGCCGGCAACCGGCGGGACCCACCAGTCGGCAGGCCCCAGCGGCCGGCGCAGAAGCCGGCGAGCGCAGTCACAGACGGCCGGGCCCCGTGCCCAGCCGGATTACCATTGTACCCCCGGGGGGTAGGCCTATATAAACCCCCCGGTGCACCCATGCAAAGGGTTGGACCCCAAGCCAGTTTTAGACACCATACGAGGAGAGGAAGCTAGCTAGCCGTGCCCTTCTTCCTCCTCCCACCAAAACAGCTCAAGGAGCATTGTGTAGTTACTTGTTCATCTAGTGATCATGCGGAGACCCCGCATAGCAGCAATAGGGGTGTTATCTCCACGGAGAGCCCCGAAGCTGGGTAAGATCCGCCGGCGTGCATGTCTTCGCCTCATCCCCTTTCCAGGCACTGGCGTTGTCTTACTGGCTCCCACAATGATAAGCCACCCGTTGGCATATGTCGCATCTACCGCCCGACATTTGGCGCCCACCGTGGGGCCAGGTGCACCGTCGTCCGGAGACCTGTTCTGGACGGGAACCCTCTTCCTCCCCAGCGAGCGTAGCCAGCCTGGCACGCCCGATGGCGCTTGCTAGGACGCGCTGCAAGGCGTCACCAGCATCTGCGCGGCAAGCAACCTCGCCGATCTCCTCGACGAAACCCGCATCTCCGACGAGGTCGCCTCCGATGCAGGCACCGACCACCTCGCCAACCTTCTCGGTCAGCTCCATGTCTCCAGCGAGCCCGCTGCGGACCTGGAGTCGGTTGGCTCCACCGACCCGATGCCTGTCGACTCCGACATGGCCTCCTACGACACCTTCCCCACCAACGTCGCGATCTACAATGACCCGCTTCCTCGGACCGACGACCGCGATACTGTCACCACTGAGGTGATGGTCATCAGCCACGGCGGCCCGGCCGACGAGGGCACCCACGACGCCCCGCACGCGGCGGCGCACGACTTGTTCGCCCCCTCCCAGCTGACGCCGATGACGAAGCACTGGAGGCACGCCGCCTCGCCCTCCTCGTGGAGGGACGGAGGCTGGATTCCGTGAGACGCCTCAATGAGGCCTACCAGCGCGAGGCTGACCGCGCCGCCTTCGACACGCCGGCCCCGGGCGGGCCAAGCCAGGCCGGCGTTGTTAGGCAACGCGGTGCTGTCCTTGCCGACGCACTGGGAGTCGACCGCCCGGTCTATGCCACTCCACTCGAGAACTTGCGTGCTGCCCAGGCGGACGTGGACGAGTTGGACGGCTTGGAGGCCGAAGAACTCCCCCCACATGACCCGGCGCATTCAGCAGCTGATTGACGCAGCCGCACAGCGGCACGAAGCCGACGGCCGCACGGGAAGCCCTCCCCCGCGCCGAGATCACGGCGCGATGCCCCAGACACCGACTACGAGCAACACCCGCGCACGGCGCGAGAAAGAGCCGGCTACCAGCCGAAGCCGGACCCGAATCTCCATCGAGCGAGACACGGACGGCCGTCCCCGAGCCATGGAATGCCGGGGCAACCCGCCTCCGCCTCGACCTCGTGGAGAGAGATATCCCACCCCGCCGCCAGTGGCGCACCCGACTCTCAGCGGCCGACTAGGTCGCCGCGAAGGAATCGGCGAGAACGACGCCCGCCATCGGATCGACCGCCTAGCGAGATCCCTGGTGCTGGAAGAAGAAGACGATGTCGGCCCGCCTTGTTTCGGCCCCCGCATCCGCGACGAGCCCTTCCCCAAAGGGTTCTTGCTCCCAAGAGACACGCCCATGTACAACGGCTCCGTGAAGCCGGAAGATTGGTTGATCGACTACTCCACGGCGGTCAGCATAGCCAATGGCAACCGGCGCGTTGCCGTGAAGTACATGCCCCTCATGCTGCAAGGCACGACGCGGACCTGGCTCAACAGCCTCAAGCCTCTCAGCATCAACAGCTGGGTAGATTTCACCGAAGCTTTCGTCCGCAACTTCACCAGCACCTACAAGCGGGCTCCCAAGCCCAGGCAGCTCTCCCTGTGCGTACAGGGCCCAGCCGAGTCCACGCGCGACTACCTCACGTGTTGGGCCGAGCTCCGCAATTCTTGTGAAGGGGTGCACGAGGTGCAAGCCATCGAATACTTCACTATCGGGTGCCGAGAAGGTACCCTCCTCAAGCACAAGCTCCTCTGCGACGAGCCGACTACCCTCGACGAGCTTCTGAACATAGCTGACAAATACGCCACCGCCGACACTTCGATGAAGACCGAGCTCCAGGTAGACGCGTCCGGGAAAGTACTCAACCCGGCGCCCAAGACGCCGGCAGGGGATTCCGGCCGACGGCAACACCCAAACGACCAGAAGCGCAAGGGCCCTGCGCCGCCTACCGCTAGTCGGCAGGTGGCCACGGTCGAAGATACGCCGCCTGAAGGGCGGCCCGCGCCGAAGAAGCCCAAGGGCGGCCGGCCGGCTTGGCAGCCGGCTTTCTCCTACGAGCAAACTCTTGACGCCCCGTGCAAATTACATAGCGGCGCGAAGCTGTCCAACCACACAAGGCGAAGCCGTCGGAAGTGCCATTGGCTCACCCGAATTTCCAAAGGCGAAGGGCTCGCGCCGCCTCTGCCTGGTGGCCCGCCGCCTCCGGCTCCGCCGCCCCAGGCCGCTCGGCCCGCAGTCGGAGCCGTGCACGACGAGTTCCCCAACGAGCAAGCAACCTACATCGTCTTTACAAGCCAGCTCGAAGACCGGCGTGGCAAACGCCGAGAGCACTAGGAAGTCAGCGTGGTCGCTGCCAACCCCGCCGGACACATGCATTGGTCAGAAAAGCCCATCAGCTGGAGCCGGGCCGATCACCCAGAGGTGATGCCGTCTCCCGGCTCTTACACGTTGGTCCTGGAAGCCACCCTCGTGACGGACAGGCGCGCTGCCTGCTTCTCCCACGTGCTGATAGATGGTGGAAGCAACATCAACATCCTGTACCGCGACACCCTGGAGAAGCTAAATGTCAAGACGAAGCAGCTCACGCCGACTCAGACAGTGTTTCATGGCATCGTACCCGGCTTGTCCTGCGCCCCCATTGGCAAGATCAAGATTGATGTACTCTTTGGGGACAAGGAGCATTTCCGCCGGGAAGCAATCTGGTTTGAAGTGGTGGACCTAGTGAGCCCCTACCACGCGTTGCTTGGCCGACCCGCCTTGGCCAAGTTCATGGTGGTTCCCCACTATGCATACCTCAAGATGAAGATACCAAGTTCCAAGGGCATCATCACCGTAGCTGGCGATTACAAGAAGTCTGCCGAGTGCGCTGAAGCCAGCAGCCGGCTGGCCGAGTCCCTTGTGATTGCCGAAGAGAAGAAGACACTGGACCGGGTCGTGGCCCTGGCCAGCAAGCAGCTGAACCAGTCCCTCGACCCCAAGGAGTATGATGCCCAAGGATCTTTCCAGCCGGCCAAAGAAACCAAGAAGATACCCCTTGACCCCGAGCACCCCGAGAGGTTTGCCGTCATCGGGGCAAGCTTGAACAACAAATAGGAAGGCGAGCTCGCTGATTTCCTCCGTGAGAATCGGGACATCTTTGCATGGTCCCCCAAGGACATGCCGGGTGTTCCGAAGGAATTCGCCGAGCACAAACTACACGTCCGAGAAGACGCAAAACCAGTCAAGCAGCCCCTCCGCCGACTATCAGAGGAGAAGAGAAGGATTGTAGGGGAGGAGATAGCCCGGCTTCTGGCAGCCGGCTGCATTATGGAAGTTTTCTTTCCAGTGTGGCTTGCCAACCCGGTCCTCGTGTTGAAGAAGAACAACAAGTGGCACATGTGTGTAGACTACACAAGCCTCAACAAGGCCTGCCCCAAAGATCCCTTTGCCCTGCCAAGGATTGACCAAGTGATAGACACCACGGCCGGATGCGAGCTATTGAGCTTCTTGGATGCTTACTCGGGATATCACCAGATAAAGCTAGACCCGGATGACCGCCTGAAGACCGCCTTCATCACGCCATTTGGAGCCTTCTGCTACCTGACTATGACATTCGGCTTGAGAAATGCCGGTGCCACTTTTTCAGCGCTGCATGCAGAAGTGCCTCCTCAAGCAACTCGGCAAAAACGCTCACGTCTACATGGACGACATCGTGGTGAAGGCGGAGAAGCGCGACACCTTGCTGGAAGACCTGAAAGAAACATTTGAGAACCTGCACCGGTTCCAAATCAAGCTCAACCCCGAGAAATGCGTGTTCGGAGTGCCAGCCGGCCAGCTCCTAGGCTTCCTGGTCTCTGAACGCGGCATCGAATGCAACCCGGTGAAGATCAAGGCCATCGAGAGAATGACGATCCCTACCAAGCTTCGAGAAATCCAGAAGTTCACCGGATGCTTGGCCTCCTTGAACCGCTTCATCAGCCGGCTCAGAGAGAAAGCTCTCCCTCTCTACCGCCTCATGAAGAAGAGCAGTCACTTCGAGTGGAACGACCAGGCCGACCAAGCTTTTCATGAGCTGAAGAAGATGCTGGCCGCGCCGCCCGTCCTGGCGGCGCCGACTGAGAAAGAGCCCATGCTCCTTTACATTGCCGCAACCAGCCGGGTGGTCAGCACCATCATCGTAGTCCAAGGCCCAGAAGAAGGCCGAGCCCAGCCGGTCCAGAGGCCGGTGTATTATTTGAGCGAGGTGCTGTCCGCCTCAAAGCAGAATTACCCGCATTACCAGAAGATGTGCTACGACGTGTACTTCACCGCCAAGAAGCTGAAGCCCTACTTTCAAGAGCATCCCGTCACGGTCGTATGCACCGCCCCGCTGGCCGAGATCATAGGCAGCCGGGATGCATCCGGCCGGGTGGCGAAGTGGGCCATCGAGCTGGCCCCTTACATGATCTTCTATCAGCCCCGCACCGCCATCAAGTCCCAAGCACTGGCCGACTTCCTCGTCGACTGGGCCGAGACCCAGTACCTGCCGCCGGCTCCCGACTCCACCCATTGGCGCATGCACTTCGACAGGTCCAAGATGCGCACCGGCTTGGGAGCCGGCGTCGTCCTCACCTCTCCCAAGGGCGACAAGCTCAGATACACACTGCAGATTCACTTTGCCGCCTCCAACAATGTAGCCGAGTACGAGGCGCTCATACATGGGCTCCGGCTTGCCAAGGAACTCGGCATCCGCTGGATTCTATGTTACGGCGACTCAGACTTGGTGGTCCAGCAATCATCCGGCGACTGGGACGCCAAGGACGCAAATATGGCAAGCTACCACTTCCTGGTGCAGCAACTCAGTGGATACTTTGAAGGATGCGAGTTCCTCCACATACCGTGAGCCGACAACGAGCCAGCCGATGCCCTGGCTCGAATAGGCTCCACTCGGCAAGCAATACCAACCGGCGTCGCTCTACAATGCCTCCTCAAGCCGTCCATCAAGCCGTCTCCAAAATCCGACTCCATCTTCGTACCGCCCGACCCCGACACGGCCGGGTCCGGCTCGAAGAACCAAGCAGGCGACCTGGGGACTTCAGCAGTCGGCCCGGGGACTTCGGTAACCGGCTCGGGGACTGCCACACCCGGCTTGGGGACTGTAGTAGCCGGCCCGGGGACTGCACCAACACAACAGCCGGCGGCCGACTCCACCATTTCACCACCCAGCCCGCCCACCCTGGTGGCAGTAGCCACACTGGCAATAGAAGAAGTCACGGCTCCATCATGGGCTCAGTCCATCCTCAACTTCCTAGTAAACCAAGATCTGCCGGCTGAAGAAACAGAGGCAAGACAAGTCCAATGTCGAGCCGGAGCATACACGATCGTCAACAGAGAACTCGTCAAGCACAGTGTCACTCGAGTCCTCCAACGGTGCGTCGAGAAAGAGAAGGGCATTGCAATCCTCAGAGACATCCACCAAGGAGAATGCGGCCACCATGCGGCTTCAAGATCACTCGTCGCCAAAGCTTTCCGCCATTGTTTCTTCTGGCCGACTGCTTTGGATGACGCCGAAGAATTAGTCAAATATTGCAAAGGGTGCCAACTCTTCAATTCCAAGCAACACATGCCGGCTTCGGCACTCAAGACCATTCCCATCACCTGGCCCTTTGCCGTTTGGGGACTGGACATGGTGGGCCCATTCAAGACGGCGCGCGGCGGCATGACGCATTTGCTCGTCGCCGTGGACAAATTCACCAAGTGGATTGAGGCAAAGCCGATCAAGAAGCTGAATGGGCCGACCGCTGTAACATTCATCGCAGATATAACAACTCGGTACGGCATGCCACACAGCATCATCACCGACAATGGCACAAATTTTGCCAAAGGAGCCTTGGCACGTTTCTGCGCAGCACAAGGTATCCGGCTGGACTTAGCGTCCGTCGCCCACCCACAGTCAAACGGCCAGGTCGAGCGAGCCAATGGCCTCATCCTCTCCGGCATCAAGCCCCGACTGGTCGTGCCACTGGAGCGTTCAGCCGGCTGTCGGCTCGACGAGCTGCCGGCTGTCCTCTGGAGTCTGCGCACTACCCCAAACAAGTCAACCGGCTTCACTCCTTTCTTCCTCGTGTACGGTGCTGAGGCGATCATCCCAACCGACATCGAGTTCGACTCACCCCGGGTAACCATGTACATGGAGGCGGAGGCCAAGGAAGCATGAGAAGACGGCGTCGACCTGCTGGAAGAGGGCCGGCTGTTAGCCCTCAGCCCGTCTGCCATCTACCAGCAGGGGTTGCGCCGCTATCACAGTCGGAAGGTTAGGCCAAGATCCTTCCAAGAGGGCGATCTTGTGCTCCGGCTGATCCAGCGAACAGCCGGCCAGCACAAGCTCTCGGCCCCTTGGGAGGACCCCTTTGTCATCAGTAGAGCTCTAGGCAACGACTCCTACTACCTGATCGACGCGCAGAAGCCCAAGGCACGCAAGAGAGACGACTCCAGCAAGGAGTCGGAACGACCATGGAACGCCAACCTCCTTCGAAGATTTTATAGTTGAAATGCAGTATGTATCACGCTAACTTTTGTACTAAGTATGAGACGATAGGCCCCCCGAGGAGGACTCGGGGACTGTCATCTTTTATCTATGAATGAAAAGTATCATGCTTATGACCTTGTCATTTCATTTACTTGTTTTGTCCGGCACCGGGTTCGACTGGTCGGCCCGGGGACTGGCCGACTGGAGTTATATTAGAAGTCTTACCCGCGGTCAGACAAGTAGTGTGCCGACACCCAGGCTTAGCTCTTGCCAAAGCCGTAGTTCGAAGAACCGGCAGTTCGGCTGGCAAGGGTCAAAAGCAGGAAAGGGTGCGCACACGAAAAATGGCTAGGGACCAACGGACTAATATAACGAAAGCCGGTTCGCCGCCTACCACCGACCGACTACCAGAGTAGCCGGCCAGCCGGTTTCCATTCACTTCACTTCAATCCAAGAAAGCTCGAGTACTTGCCTCCCCAAAGGGGGAAGGCGGCAAAGGAAAAAGCCTAAGGATAAAAAGCATACGCGAATGGAGACCAAACACGCACATAATAATATTTACATAAAAGACCTCCAAGAGGCCAGCATTCAACATAGTTTGAATACACCCCCAGTGGGTGGAACTGCGAAAGCTTAAAGATTGTTCAAAAGACAACTAGCAGGAAAAATAAGGACGGCAGGTCAAGCTGGCGGAGCGGCTGACGAGCTGGGCTAGTCGGTGGAGACGGTTGTGCCGGCTGGAGGAGTGGCCGGCTGGCGAACCTCGGCTTGATCACTGCCTCCTGCTGAGGGCGCGCTTCCGCGCGCCTCGTTGCTGGAGGCACGGTCAGCCTGAGGCCGGCCGGTTGTTCCACTAGCCGGCTCGATGTTTTCACCACCATCTTCCTCGTCATCTTCGCCCTCGTCGCTGGAGGCGATCTCCTCTGCCGAGTCCTCGCTCACCGCCGGGTTCAGACCGAACCATTCCTCCGGCTGGGCAACGCCATCATCATTGATTTCAGGCGCGAAGATGCTGGTGTCGGTGCACTCGGCGATCGTTGAAGCACGCTGGGCGATAGCCGGCCGCACTTCCTCCAGCTCCGCGTCGGCCTCCAGCCGCCAAGTGCGCAGCTGGTCCAGGTTCAACCCCGGGTACCAAGCGCGAACGAATTCCAACGCCCGCCCGGCTCCAAGATGGGCCGCCGACGCCTTCCAAGCTTCAAAACGACCAACTGCGACCTCCAGCGAGTCGGCGGTCCGGCTTGGGGTGCGGGGGATCGTCTCGGCGGGCCAGAGGGCGGCCAGCACCTGCGCCCCGGCACGTTGGAGCCGGCAAAGCATTCGGTGGGCCGGCTGCAGCCGCGCTTGGATCGCCAAGAGCTGCTCCTCCAGCATCCGATTTGCGTCCGGCGCGATGATGACCCCCGCCTGACGGCGCGCCTCGCGGTGGGCCTCGATGGTTTGGGCGGCGAAGGCGGAATAGCCGGGAAAGTAGTCTGCACAAGAAAACAGGCAGCAGCACAAGTCAGGCCAAAACCCAGGCGGAAAGAGGTGGGAGAGGAGTGAGGAAGGTGCTTACCGTCGATCAAGTCCTCGATGCGGCCAAAGCCTTCATCCAGCGCTTGCCAGGTCTCAACCCAACTCGCCGCCTCAGTCTCAAACTCCGCCTTCAGGGCGGCCTTGTTGTCCTGCGCTTTCTACAGCGCCGCCTTGTGGCTCTCCTCCTGGTCAGCCAGCTTCTTGGCCAGGCGATCACGCTCCTGGACCAAGGCGGCGTACTCGGCATCCTTGGTGCGAAGAGCGGCCTGCGCTTCGCCGAGCTCCTTCCTCAAGTCGGCGTTGGCCCCTGAAAGCACGAAGGACAAAAGAGAAAACCGATAAGGAAAAAGTCGTCAAGGAAGATCCGACCCGACTGCTCGGCAGTCGGTCCGAATCTCGGGGACTACACCCAGTGGGAGCGCTGACGCGCCCCCACAGGAGATAGACAAGTTCGAGCACTTACTTCGGCTGCTGACCAGGTCGTCGGTCCTCCGGCTCAACTCCTGAGCCTGGGAGTTGAAGGCGGCAGCACGGGACTTATGATATTCCTGAAAGTTCAGACAGGAAGCAAAAATAAGGTTGTCGTCAAGAAAAGATCCGACCCGACTGCTCAGCAGTCGGCCCGAATCTCGGGGACTACACCCAGTGGGTGCGCTGACGCACCCCCACGGAAGAAGTCAAGAAACCAAAGCAGCCAAGAATAAAAGACTCACTCGGATGGCGGTCCGCGTCGACAGGAACTCCTGGGTGAACTGCTGCAGCAGGGCGGCCTGCGCTTTAAGCCGGCTCCGAACCCCTTGGGCCGTCACGTTCAGCTCGCCGGTCCCCCCGCTGGGTGTCCACTCGGACGGTGCGGTGCTGGCCGCCTCCAGGGCCTCCACCGACTGACCGGCGCCCGCAACTCGGCGCCACTCCGGCGGAGCCGCGTTTCCCCCCGCACGCCGACGCGTCACCAGCTGCACCTCGAGGCCGGCTCCGCCCGCCGGCTCACCCCCAGCCGGCTCCTCCGGCGCCGCTGACGATTGGCTGCCTTGTGACACTCCGGTTGGCGCCGTCGCTGGCGCCCTCGCCGCGAAGACCACGAGGTCCTCTCCCCTCTCCATCAGCGGCGGGTCTTGGACGATTTCCTCCGCCAGGGGCAATGTGGTGTCCGGGGCCACAGATTGGAGGGGGATGGCGAGTAGCGGAGGCTGGTTGCGCGAACCCTCCGCCTCCATCTCCGCGGTCGCCGCCTCCACCTGGGCCTTGGCTGCCGCGTCAGCCAGCTCCTTCGCCGCCTGGCCTCCTTGAGGTCGGTGGCGGGGTCCACGCGGCGGGGGCCTGAAGACCCTCCTATCGGCCCAACCACGGAGCCGCCCGGGCCCCGCTCAAGGGAAAGTGGCACCCTGTTCATCAAGCGGAGAAAGGTCAGGAAGAATGTTCAAAAAATAAGAAAAACGATGAAAAAAAACATGCGTCCAAGCAATCGACGACTTATGCTGAGACTGCCTGAGGCTGCTTCACCGCTTTGCGGAAGCGGGCCGCCTTCGCGGCCGCCTCGTCTCGTTTGGTCGCCGCGGCAGAGGCTTTGGGCTTCTTCGGCCGGCTGCCGAAGAGGGTTGACGCGGCCTGACGCTTCTGTGCGCCGCTGCTGGCAGCCGGCACGGTGGACGAACCCGCGCCTTGATGGTCGGCCGCCGGCTGGCGACGCGGGGCAACTTCTGCATCGGCATCATCCGGCCAGTCCTCGAAGCTGGCGGTGAGCCCTGTGCCTCCGGGCTCGGCGTTGTCCCCCACAATGGCGTCTTCCATGGCGGCTGCCCCCAGATCCGGATCGTCGACGTCGTCCACCGTGCGGTCGGGGGCATACTGGCGTTCTATCCCTGCCGCCCCGGCCGGCGGCGGAAGAAGGGGGTTCTGTTAAAAAGAGCTGACTGATCAGAAGCCGGCCATCATGAGGCCGGCTATCAACAAAAAAAGAGAAGAAAGAGAGGAAAGCTTACCACGGGCGGAGGATTGGCGCGAGAATACGGCGCCTTGCCATACTGCCAGTCGGGGCCGAGCTTGCAATTGGCGATGTAGTTAACCATGAGCGACACCTCCGCATGAGGCATCTCCCAGGTGCTTAGCCGGCTTGGGTCGAAGCGGCCGCTCATCTGACACATCATATGGGGCCGACTTTGGAGAGGAATAATCCGGCGCTCCACGAAGGCGGCCACCAAGTCGGACCCACGCAGGCCTTCCAACTGGATCATCACCCGAAGCCGGGAGACGGCGGCGTTCCCGGCCTGAGACAGGGACCTAGACCGGAAGCTCCATGAGGGCTGCCTCCCAGCCGGCGGGCCAGCTACGTAAGCCGGCAGATTGATGTTGTCTCCTCTCGGGGGCGAACCGGCGTTCTTCACGTAGAAATATGACCTCTGCCATACCTTCACCGACTGAATTAGGGGGATGGGCGGGAACGGATTGTTCTCGCCTGACCTCCTCATGGCGATGTAGGCCCCGCAGGGGGCGGGCACGCCTGCGATGACGGTGCTAAGTTTGCTCTGGAAGAATTCTCCCCAGAGCTCCAGCGTGGGGAGCACGCCCAAGAAGCCTTCGCAGAGAGAGACGAAGGCCGACAGGAGCATCACCGCGTTGGCCGTGAGGTGATGCGGCTGTAGATTGTAGAACTCGAGGAAGGAGCGCAGGAATCCACTCGCTGGAAGGCCGAAGCCGCGCAGGAAGTGCGAGCGGAAGACGACCCGCTCGCCTTCCTCAGGTGCCGGCGAGATCTTCGTCTCCGGCGCCAGGCGGACCCGCACGAGGTTGGCGCCGGGCAGGCGCCGGGTCTGGCGGAGGAACTCCACATGGTCGTCGTGGACATTGGAGCCATCCCATGAGCTCGATAGCGCCATGAGAGCGTGACGACGCGGCGGCGCTGAGATGGGAAGCTGCAGTGACGACAAGAAGAAGAAGGAAGACAAGGGGGAGCGGAGTGGGGGAGAGCGTGCGAACCTCTGCCTCTCCCCCTCCACCCCCTACTTATAGGCTCACACGGCAGAGCCGAGGAGGCACGGCATGGGGGAACGTGGGGATCGATCGTGCCCACGTCCCCACGTCCCGCGTTTATTACACCTGAACGGCGAAATAAAATCGCCACAGGAAGGCGAGCGGTCCACCTGGGCCACAGAAGATCAGTGCTTGGGTCGAGGCCAGGGAGTGGCGGGCCCGGGCCTGCGGCGGTGTCCCGTCGCGCGCGTGCACTGGCAGGCTTCCGCTGCCACGTGGCCCGCGGGTGTGCCCGTAGTCAGCTGCGGGTCAAACACCATCCCGCTTGCAAGACACAAGAGCAAAGCTGGCTCCTCAGGGTGAGAAGCTGACCAAGCTTCTCGCCCCTCTGTCCGCCTCGAAGCTCGATCAACTTCGGGGACTACTGTCGGAGTAAATAGCCATGGGTAGCCTAGCCGGCTTCCCCTGGCCCTCCTGAAAAAATTACGAGCTCGTCCGGCTCTCAAGAACCCAAGACATGGGGCCGCCTTCCCCTTGCCGGCTGTCATCCAGGCCGGCTTCGGGGGGCGGCCCAACTTTTGCCCTCATGAAGAAAGCCATGGGAGGGCCGACTTCGAGAAACCGGCCGCGAGAAGGCCGACTCCAAGAAGCTGGCTCCCATAAAGCGGTCGGGACCGTACCCTCAAAGTTTGCATCCACCTAGCGATGATGAAGCGGGGTGTGGCTACAGTGAAGCCTGCCACCCCCAAATCCCGCAGCACGACCGGCACAATGCGCCGTACGGGTGGCCACGACCCGCCCGGCGCGACGCTGTTGCCACGACGACCCTGACGCCATCCACGATGTACTATCAGCGCAGCCCACGGGCGGTGGGTCCCTTCGGGTAGAGAGACACCCGAAGGCGGCCACACCTCCTCCCAGTCGGCCAGAGAGAGAGCCGGCCCCCACAGCCGGCTTGCTATCCTCCTCGAAGGAGACGCCCCATTAAGGAGATAAGACACGGTGGGGCTACAGTAATCCCCCGTAGGGCGGCGGTACTGTAGCCACGCCTACCACGACCAAGCCCGCATCATCAGAATAGAGCAACAGTGACCAGCCACCGACCAAGCCCTGGACGGTGGGGCCTGCTTGTCGACTAAGGAGCCGGTAGCCGGCGGGACCCACTAGTCGGCGCGCCCCAGCGGCCGGCGCAGAAGCCGGCGAGTGCTGTCACAGATGGCTAGGCCCCGCGCCCAGCCGGATTACCATTGTACCCCTGGGGGGTAGGCCTATATAAACCCCCCGGTGCACCCATGCAAAGTGTTGGACCCCAAGCCAGTTTTAGACACCATACGAGGAGAGGAAGCAAGCTAGCCGTGCCCTTCTTCCTCCTCCCACCAAAACAGCTCAAGGAGCATTGTGTAGTTACTTGTTCATCTAGTGATCATGCGGAGACCCCGCAGAGCAGCAGCAGGGGTGTTATCTCCACGGAGAGCCCCGAAGCTGGGTAAGATCCGCCGGCGTGCATGTCTTCGCCTCATCCCGTTTCCAGGCACCGACGATGTCTTACTGGCTCCCACAATGATAAGCCACCCGTTGGCATATGTCGCACCTACCACCCGACACCATGCACGTGCTAACCTCGATTGTAAATCTCAATGCTTCCCATTGTTTCTCTACAACACATATAAGGTAGTTAGTCATCAGATTAAGTAAGGGTTCACATGTTATCAATAAAATGTGTTGATGAAAAGTAAGAGCATTGCAGATTCATCAGATTAATTCAAACCACATGAAAAACCCATTTATCCAAACCAAGCATGATTAAGAACTAGGAAATATAGCACTTGTATATGTTTCTCATGTATTAAGTGTAGCCAAATTCGATTTATTCCTCACATGCACAACAATACAAAATTGTACCCATGACAATTGGACATCGCATTGCAGAATTGAACCAAGCAGTTAACTAAACACCATAATAAATGAACCAAACATTAACTGAGCACCACATTGCACAATATAACATACTCCTAATAGAAGATCAGACAATTAACCAAACCCAGCATGCTTAACAACATGGAAATATAGCAATTGTATTTGTTTCTCATGTATTTACTATAGCCAAATTCAATTTATTCCTCACATGGTATACATAACATAATGCACCCACTACAATTTAACATCACATTGCAGAATTCAACCAAACAGTTAACTAAACACCACAACAAATGAACCAAACATTAACTAAGCACCACATTGCATAATATAACATACTCCTAATAGAAGATCAGATAGTTAACCAAACCAAGCATGCTTAATAACTTGGAAATGTAGCAATTGTATTTGTTTCTCATGTATTTACTACAACCAAATTCAATTTATTCCTCACATGGTATACAATAACAGAATCCACCCACAACAATTGAACATCGCATTGTAGAATTGAATGAAACAGTTAACTAAACACCACAACAAATGAACCAAACGTTAACTGAGCACCACATTGCACAATATAACATACTCCTAATAGAAGATCAGACAGTTAACCAAACCAAGCATGCTTAACAACTTGGAAATATAGCAATTGTATCTGTTTCTCATGTATTTAGTACAACCAAATTTGATTTGTTTCTCACATGGTATACAATAACAGAATGCACCCACAACAATTGAACATCACATTGCAGAATGGAACCAAATAGTAAACTAAACACCACAACAAATGAACCAAACATTAACTGAGCACCACATTGCACAATGTATAACATACTAGAAGATCAAACTGTTAACCAAACCAAGCATGCTTGACAACTTGGAAATATAGCAATTGTATTTGTTTCTCATGTATTTTGTAAAGAAAAATTCGATTTATTTCTCACATGGAAGACAATACAAAATTGCACCCCGAAGAATTGAACATCACATTTGCAGAATTGAACCAAATAGTTAACTGAACACGACAACTAATTAACCAAACAGCTAATAAGTGAGCACCACATATCACGACATATAAAACATATACACTAGAACAACAAATTGCATGGTAAAACTAGATGGCGCAATTCACTAGAATTTGTTAAGGAAAGGCAGTAGCTAGCAAATTGAACATGGGTCCTTATAGTGAGCTAATAAGACAAGCTACTCATTGTGGGAGACGTCGATGACGATTGGCTCCTTGGACATGGAAGAGGGCGAGGCCTCCGCATCGTGGGTGCCCTCGTCGTAGTGGTGAGTTGCCTGAGCTGCTCCGGGAACCAACCTGCTGGCTCTTGAGTTGAGGTAAGCACGTGCATGCTGAGAAAACACCTCGTAGTCTTCGTGGAAGACACTGAGGGTGGCCTCGAGAAAACACCACGAACTATCGTTTAAAGCAGCCAACCGCGTCGCGGCGTCGGCGCGCGAGGCGTCGATGGTGGCCTCGACGGTGAGGTGCTCCTCCAAGATCTGGGGGTCGACACGAATGGCAGCCATCGCGACATTATCCGCGTGTGCGGCCGCGATTTGCTTCTCCATTGCCAAATGCTCCTTGAGCTCCTGGCTATACTGCGTGCACCATGGCTTAGGGCGGCACTTATTTGGTGGAGGGGTCGGTGATTTGGGTGGAAGGTGTCGCGCCGGAGGTCGGGGAATGTGGGATGTGGAAGGAGGAGGAGGATGGGGGTCGGGTGTGGATTACCTGCCTGGATAGACAAGCCCGAGCAGCGTGAAGGAGGGTCGCCGGCGAGGAGGCGGCGCTGCAAGCAAGGAGTGAAGGTTTCAACTTGGAAAGGAAGGCGGAAACAGGGGAAATGTGGCTTTTGGTAAGGGGGCGTGGCGGGGAGGTAGATATTTCCATGGAAGCCGAAAATTTTGAATCGGTTCAGTGAAAAAACTGGCGCACACAGTGTCATCAGACATGGTCCATTATTCAGAACTGTGTATGATATGTGAACATCACAAACGATTCAGATAGCTTAACCCATGTGTGATGAGTTTGAACATCAAAATTTTTTGTTCCAATTTCCCTGGTTACAGTGGTCATCCACGTCATTGCATAATTTGGGTACACAGCACACCCACACTTCTTAATCGAGCAAGTTCAGCAATTAAATAGAGCTAGCTGGCCTAAACATTACTCTAACAAATTAAAGACCAACGCTCTTAATTAAACAAAACAAAGAGTACTACTACGGCTGGTGCTCATCGATCTCTACCGCCTCCTCCATGTCCAGCTCGCGCCCGACGGTGTCCTGGGGAAGGGGCTCCATGGCATCCATCGCACCATACTCGGCAAGCATCTCACCATTCGCGTCTATCATCTCTTTGGAAAAGGCCACCACAAGCTGGACATGGGCGGCTGCGATTTGGGCTTGGACGGGCTCCGTTGTCGCAAGGTATGTGGCGGAGGAATGGACGGCTGCCCGAACGCTCTTAGTGATTGCCAACTCTTTGGTCGTGGGTTGCCGATCGTTGTTGGAGAAGCTTCATTCGATTTGTGCGGTGACCGCCACGAGCTGGGCTAGGGCGGCCTCAACATGGTCGTGGGCGGCCTCCATCAGGGCTAAGGCCACTGCTGCGGAACGGACAACTGTTGTGCTACTCTCGCCAGTTGCTATCCCCGAGGCTGATGTTGCTGCCGCCACCTGAGAAGCAACAACAGCCATTTGGGCTACCTTGGCTGCCCGGTCACAGATTGCGGCCACGCTCATGCACCTTGTTAGCACGCACATGGCGGCTGCGGCCGCGCTCTCTCCGGAGTGGGTCGCTGAAGTTTCCCTCACGATGCGGGTCCATGCCCCCATCTTTCACCGGCGATGATTGAAGTGAAATGATATTTAGGGAGCGAGCTTGTGTGCTTGACACGCCGATTGTGGACTGTAGCCGACACAACTTACTATACACCGACGGTGCTCCAAGATATTTTGTACCGCATCTCACATGGTTGGTGAAAATAAACTATGTGGGATCTACTTGATTTTTCATCTTGATTTGAATTACATAATGGGGTCACAACAGCAATGGTTGGTGCTTGAATTGCTAGACCTTTTATCTGCAATGAACATGCAACTATATCTATGTCGTAAAAAATTGGAATTATTCAGGGATCATTTGGAAATTTTATACGTTAAATTGGTTTTCTAGCCATTTCCGGTGCACAATTCAAAGTTAAAGCACATGCACATGCTTCGGTGCACCAACATGGGTTGTAAAATCATATATGTGTCTATTAGTTTATGCTTGTGTCCCATGCAAGAAATGGAGGTGAATTTCGAACACCACGACACTGTGGCTCTCCGGCAAATGTTGAGGTACTTGCTTTTGTAATTCTAGTAAATCAAAACCTCATATGAAATTCATGAAACTTGACATGATATCATGGAACGACAACGACATGCGGTGGTAAAAATATTGTCCCATTTGAGGCAGGTGTGGGTATAAGCTTCTCGCAAACTAGAGCTTCTCTCACAAGCCTGATGGTTTTGGTAGGGTACGTGCCACCTTGGGGGATGAAACGATATCTGTTACCTCTTCTTAGTTTCAAAATGTTTCTCATATCAACATGGAACAACACGAGTGTTGTGTCAATTTTTGAGATTTTTCGGGGTCTGCTTGGACATTTTTATACATTAACTGAGTTTTCTATGCATTCATGTGCATAATTCAAATTTGAACTACATGCACATGCTCTAATGCTTATAAATTAGTTGAAAATTCAAATCTGTGCCCTTGCTTGCATGCTTAGGTCCCATGCAAGAAATGGGAATGAATGTGAAACACCCTGCCACCGTCACTCGGCTGCAAACATTGAGATACACTACAAAAAAAAGACACATCCGTGACATTTTGGGCCGAACGAATTTTTTTTCTGTCATAGATATGACACTTCTATGACGATAATTGTGACAAAACCTGGTATCATCATAGATGTGGTGGGCTCCTACTTCTATGACAAAAAATCATGACAGAAAATGGCCTTTTCGTCCTGGGCGAGCCGGCGACGCAGCTGCATGACATTCTTTGGGCCGTCCATGACGGAAAAAACCGTGGTAGAAGTGAGGGCGAGGAAAATTTTGGGGAGTTCCCGGTTACGATGGGAGGTCGGTGTTTGAGCGATGCGCGCTTCTCTCGTACACGTACGCACGTGTGTGCGAGGCGTTGGCTCTAACTGAACTCGAGCGAGGCGTTGGGCTCTACCTGAACCCGAGCGATTGCACTGCAGGCTACGCGTTACTGAACTCGAGCGATCGATTGATGGCTGTTAACTGAACCCGATCAAGCGATTCCTTCACTACTGTTGCTAACTGAAGCCGATCGATGCTGCCTCTGGATGAACAGTGAGCGTTGCGGGAGGGGGGGGGTGTTGGATGAACAGTTCCCGGTGGGAGTGGATGAACAGGACCCCATGGTGTTGCCTCTGGATGAACAGGACCCCAATCGATCGAGCCGGTTGGGGCTGGATGAACAGGACCCCGTGGAGGGCTGGATGAACAGGACCACCCCGTGGAGGGCAGGATGAATAGTAGCCCATGGAGGTGTGGTTGAACATGAGCCCGTGGAGAGGGCTGGTTGAACAGTAGCCGGTGGTGTAGCGCGCGGTGGAGGCTGGATGAACAGGAGCCCATGGATGAACAGTCCCAGGTGGAGGCTGGAGGAGGTCGACGATGGATGAACAGTAGCTCATGGAGGCTGGAGGGGGTCGACGGTGGAGATGAACAGTATCCCGTGGAGTCCTGTTTTGTGGTACGCCACACCCCTCCCAATGAGCAGGACCCCCGTTTCGACCGTAGCGCTCCAACACATGTCCGTTTCCTCCATTTTGCGGTACGCCACACCCCTCCCGATGAACAAGATCTCTTTTAGAACGTGGCCAGTTGAACACAAGGCCCGTTTCCTCTATTCTGCGGTACGCCAGGCCTCGTTTCCATCGCCTGATCCGTCCAAGCCCTCCCGATGAACACAACGCATTCCGTTGCCTCCCCTTAAACACGACGCATTTTGTTGCCTCCCCATTAACACGACGACGACGCTATTTCTCTGTTCCGACCCAGCCATGTACACGAGCCCTGGCGTACGTATGCGCGAGTAGGCGTTCGAGACCCCGCCCATATGTACACATACGTGGCCATATTTTCTTTCTTGCACCCTGGCCGCCTCTACTATGACACGTGCGCGCCTCTACATCCACCAGTATATATGTACGTACACGTTCGCGACCAAAATGACAACGCTACGTACGCTTCCACCAGGTGGGTCCCGACTGTCAGGCACTTCCTGGCGTGCGAAGATGTAGCTGGTGGGTCCCAGCAGTCAGGGGGGTGAAATACGGTGGCCCGTCCGGCGGGTTCCCGCTGTCAGGTGGAGGAATAATTATTTTGCACGTAATAAGGAGGCACTTCCTTGCTGCGGCCGTGGACCCAGCTGTCCGCCTCTCCACTTACAGTCCACGTCCGATGGAAGCCGTTCCTTGACCACGTTGACCACGCCGCGCCGAGAGCACCATGGCGGTGGACGACGGCGAGGCCTAGGAAGGGGACGACGCGGAGCCGGGGAAGACGTAGCAGTGGATGCCCACGAGTAGAGGAGTACGAGGGTTCGCTGGTTCGCTGCGGTGTGAGGCTGCCGTCGCCGCAGAATAAAAGGGGGTGTGGGTGAGTAGAGGGATGGCCTGGCTAGTGGTGGGAGTTGTAGGGGGCGGTGAGGCCTCCGTCGCATTGTAGCCGGCCACAGGAGGCAGGAGCACGAGGCACGACCGGCGCTGGTTTGGGCGGCTGGAGCAAGAAGACCAGAGGTTGAAGAAGCACTTCAGCCGTTGGATGGACATCATATAGTCACTAGAGCTAGAATCATGCATATTGACCAAGTTGACAAAGCCCTCTGTCCCCGTCAACATAGTAGGCCCACAAGTCAGCCTGCCACTATACTGGGGCCCAGCTAACAAGGGGAGTATTTTTTGTGTGCGTAATAAGGAGACACTTCCTTGCGTGCGAAGATATAGCTGGTGGGTCCGAGCTGTCAGCAGCGGTAACATTTTTTTCATGAAATACAGAGGCCCTTTCGGTGGGTCCCTGATGTCAGGTAGAGGAATCATTATTTTGCGCGTAATAAGGAGGCATTTCCTTCCGTGCAGCCGTGGACCCAGCTGTCGGCCTCTCCACATAAAGTCCACTTTAGATGCATGTCGGTCGTTGACCACGTTGACCAGGCCGCGCCGAGAGCCCCAGGGCGGTGGACGACGGCGAGGCCTAGGAAGGGAACGACATGGAGGCAGGGAAGACTCAGCAGTTGTTTCCCACGCGGAGGGGAGTACGACAGTACGAGGGTTTACTGGTTCGTTTGCCGTCGCCGGAGAATAACAGCAGGTGTGGGTGAGTAGAGGGATGGCTAGGCCAGCGATGGGAGTGCGGTGGGGCGGTGAGGCCTGCGCGGCACCATAGCCGGCCGCGGGGAGGAGGGAGTAGGCAGTCCTGCCGGTGCCTGTTTGAGCGGCTGGAGCAGGAAGAGTAGAGATTGAAGAAGCACGACGGCCGTTGGATGGCCATCCAACAATCACTGGTTGTGCGTCAACCTTTTTTTAGGAAAGCCTCAAATCTGTGGAAAACAACATACAACCCATCTGCCATTATTTCTAATAATTGCAGCCCATTTGCTAATTATTAATTTTTTTGGAGCCCATATTCTTTTTGTTAGCATTACATCCCATATTGTGGCCATGGTTAGAAAATTATACGAAATTTTGCATATTTCGGTGCAGTCCGAACTGTTTTTAATTTCGAAATTTCGACTCACATTCAAACTGATTTTAAAAATAAATGTATATCAATATAAAATCCAACAAATTCTCCACACATAAAAATTAATGTAATTTCAAATCTCGAAATGAAAAAAAAGATATTTGAAACTAATTGCCGGTTTGATGTGTTTTAAAAATGTACAACCCATTTCTCAATACTGATGGGACATTTTCTCGGCAGTCGAATGAAAGCTCTCCTCGTCTTGAAAGATTTGTAGCCCAACAGGCCTGACAAAGCGACTTACTTGGCCAATCACAAAAAAACTGGGCTGTGGCTGTGGACCCAGCTGTCAGCCTCTCCACGTACAATACTCTCCTGATGGAATGTCGTTAACCACATTGACCATGCCGCGCCGAGAGCACCAAGGCGGTGGATGATGGCGAGTCCTAGGAAGGGGACAACGTGGAGCCGAGGAAGACGCGACAGTGGATGCCCACACGGAGAGGAGTACGAGGGTTCACTGGTTCGGCTGCGGTGTGAGGCTGCCGTCACCGCAGGGCCTGGCTAGCGGTGGGAGTAGTAGGGGGCGATGAGGCCTCACCGGCAGCACAGCCGGCCACTGGAGGCAGGAGCAGGCGGTCTCCCCGGCGCTGGTTTGGGCGGCTGGTGCAAGAAGAGCAGCGATTGAAGAAGCAGCAGGACCATTCGATTCAAATCCAACGGTTACTGCTGCTAGAATCATTTGTTGACTAAGTTGACAAGCCCTGCGTACGCGTCAACTTAGTAGGCCCATAGGTCAGCCTCCCAACCGGTGCGCCCCAGATGTCAGTGGGAGGAATCATTTTTTTCACGTAATACGGAGGCAGTTGATTGCGTGCGGCCAGGCCAGCGGAGGGAGTAGGGTGGGCCGGGGAAGCCTGCGCGGCATCACATCGGGCCACAAGAGGAGGGAGCAGGCAGTCCCGTCGGCGCTAGTTTAGGCGGCTGAAGCAGGAAGATCAGAGATTGAAGAAGCATGTCGGCCGTTGGATGGACATCCAACACTAACTACTGCTAGAATCATGTGTTCACTGACAAAGCCTTGCGTAAACAAGTCAACATCGAAATCTGTGGCGTGTACAACCCATTTGCTGTTATTTTTATATTTTTACTCATTTTTTAATTCATATGGAATTTATTGCAGCCCCTTTTCCATTTTGAGAATTGCTGGCCATTTTCTGGTCAGTACCAGGGTCAAAAAATTAACTAAATATGTGGGAAATTTTGAAAATTTGCAAATTTTTGCTGGGGAACGAAATATTCTTAATCCAAAAATTAATAGCCATACTAAAACAAATTTAAAAATAAATTAGCACTATGTCATGTTAAATCCAATAAAAATATATATGATATCAGTGAAGAACAAAAACAAAAAAAGAAACTTATATCCCATTTGCTATAATTTTTTTGGAATTTTCAACCCCTTTTGATATTACTTTTAACAGACATTGACCATACTCTTAAGACATGCCAAAATGCATCCCTCCTCGTCTTGAAAGATTTGCAGCCCAGTAATTTGGAGAAAACAAATAGGCCTAGCTTGGGTATTCTTTAAAAAGAAATACTGGGCTACCTATTTTCCCAAAGAACTGGTGCATGAGCATTTAGCTTTATTTATTTATTTATTTACTTATTTATGTTAAGGGGACCATGAGCATGTACCTGGGCCGGATTCATGTGAGAGCCTCCCTTCCAGTTAATTATGGGCTTCTCTATTGGGCCTTCATCAGTGGGCTGCATGTTATCAACAAGTGGAAAATGTGTTCCGAGTTTCAAAAAAAAATGTGTTTCATACGATAAATAGTATGCGCTACGTACGGTACAAGGCACTAAAGGATCGAACCGTGCAACGACTTCCAAAACATTGTGTTTGTCGTTCTAACAACACATTTATTCAACCAACAGACTAAATATACTACTGATTGTACATTGAAAACAGCTGCAACAACCAGGGCTGGGGGTGCAACAGAAGCAGTAAGCAGGACAGAAGAGTGAAGACACAGCTCTCTCTTCCAAACCAAACATCAGCAATCATTACAAAAGGGCTACCAAAAAAGAACAAGTGTATGCATCAAACTAAATAAAGATCCTACTACACCAAGTGTACGCATCTAACTAACTGGCTCAGTTAGACGTTACAATTTTTTCCCGAAACGGAGGCAAAAGAATTGCCTCGTCGATTAATTAAGAAGAAGAGAATTGCCCGGTTAATCTACGGAAAACCATGCTAAAACCGAAGACGTTACTATTTATTAAGCTGTAGTGGAGTCCCAGATGGAGAGGAGTGGGAAACTTCACTGGTTCGGGTGCGCAGCAGCATAGCCGCGGTGCCGCCCACGGGAGACAGGAGCAAGAAGAGAGGTTGAAGAAGGAGCACGGCTGTTGGATTAACATCCAACGGTCCAGCTGCTAGAATCATTTGTTGATTAAGTTGACAAAGCCGTGCGTACACGTCCGCTTAGTAGGCCCACAAGTCAGTCACCAAATTTGACGGGTCCCAGCTGTCAACGGGATGAATAATTTTTTTCACAAAACAAGGAGGCACTTCCTTTCGTGCGAAGATACAACCAGTGGGTCCCAGCTGTCAGGTGGAGGAAACATTTTTTTCATCTTAATAAGGAGGAACTTTCCTTGCGTGCGACCATGGACCTCGTCGGTCCCAGCCGTCAGGCTCTCCACGTAAAGTCCTCTTCCGATGACTCTCGTTTGTTGACCATGCCGCACCAAACGCAACGAGGCGGTGGACGAGGGCGAGGCCCCGGACGGGAACGACTCGGAGATGGGAAAATGCGGTAGTGCAGTCACAGATTGAGAGGAGGAGAAGGGTTATAACTGGTTCTGTTGCGGCATGGGGCTGTAGTCTATGGAGAATAACAGGAGGTGTCGAGGGGTGGAGGGATAGCCTGGCCGGCGGTGGGGTAGCGCTTCGCAGCGATGCATGCTAAGCAGAGCCGCTAGCCGCCGGAGGCCGGACCAGGCGGTCCCGACGACGCTGGAGGAAGAAGACGAGAGATTGATGGTGCATGCCGGCCGTTGGATATAAATCCAATGGCTGTGGATGGCACAATCATTTGTTGACCAAGTTGACAATGCCCTGCGTAGGCTTCGACCTATTGGCCCACATGTCAGCCTGCAAAAATGTGGCATATATTTAACCCATGTTTTCTAGAATGTATAGTCCATTTGCTGGGCTGGGTGAACAAATAATTTCGCGTCAATCAAGCCCATTTATATTTTTTAAGAAATCCCAGCCCATTTGCACTTCCTTGAAATACACGTATTAGGTGGGCTCATTATATATACTCCCTCCGTCCGGAAATACTTGTCATCAAAATGGATAAAAGGGATGTATCTAGATGTATTTTAGTTTTAGATACATCCCTTTTTGTCCATTTTGATGACAAGTATTTTCGGACGGAGGGAGTATAATGTTATGTTAGAAGGAGCAATTAATATCAAAGAAATTAGCGAGTTATTGCTCAAAATAAAAATGAGCGCGTTATTATTAAATTGGTCCTTAAAATCTTCGCAAGCTTTTGTACACAATCACCAGGATTTTCCTTGCCTGTGAGTCAAAAACAACCAGGATTTTCCTTGCCAACTTCCGTTAAACATTTACTTTTATAAGTTGGGATGTTTTTATAATGTATATATAAGTCTCTATAATATATACGATAATAGTAATAATATAAATATATATATAATGTGGTTAGAAGGGAAAACATAAATTGGACACAACATTACTTTTATAAGAGAGCTGCGTTTTATACCCCACAATAGGCATACTAACAAGTTCACACACAAATATAATAGAAAAGGTAAACATTCATATCAAACTCAGGTTCACAGGACACGTTCATATCCATAGCCAACATTCACAATCAACAACTCAAAAGATTCATATATACACAAGCTCAACATATCTATGCATCCAAATGATTGATAGATCACACGACACTATTCATACATAATTTACAAAAAGATTCAGATATACACATGTTCAGTATGTTTATGCATCCAAATGATTGAGATCACAACCAAAATGATCCATGGACGAACTTTAATTACCTAGGGTACAGACTGGTAAATGGTGTTCAATCGAAGGTACTTCTTGCTAAAATTAGTTCTTGTACGAGTAAACTTTCGAGTACATAAGAGGCAGCACAGACAATTTGAACTTTGCTTGTAGGTTTATCCTCAAATAGTGGCCTCATGCTGAGGGAGGTTTGAGCAACTTGGCCACTACTTTCATCCAACCAGTTTACTGGGTCATCTTGGTCCTGTATCTCGCCAAAAGTCTACATTGAAGACGAGAAAGGAGGCGGTTGTAACACCCTCGATGCGGCTATAGCTCCCACGTGTCGAGGCACGACTTAGAGACATAACCGCATTGAAAGCAATGTCGCAAGTTAGGCAATCATCACAACATCCCATGTAATATATAGAATAAAAGGGGAGATACATAGTTGGCTTACACTTGCCATGTCACATCAAAGTACATAAATAACATACATCATCCAAACACTCATGGCCCGACTACGGCGCCAAAATAAAAGACAACCCAACAAGCGACATGGTACTGATCACCCCAACTGGGCACCACTACTGATCATCAGGAAAAGAAACATAGTAACGCTGAGAGTCCTTGTCGTACTCCCACTTGAGCTCAAGTGCGCCATCTGGAGCTGTATCATCTGTCCCTACATCTGGTGTAATAGTAATCTGTGAGCCACAGGGACTCAGCAATCTCGCACCCTCGCGATCAAGACTATTTAAGCTTATAGGAAGGGGTAAGGCAAATATATGTGGAGCTGCAGCAAGCGAATAGCATATATGGTGGCTAAGTTATTCGCAAAAGAGAGCAAGAAGAGGAGGCAAAGTGCGAGCGAGAAACTAGAGAGCAACCTGCGCAAACATAACTCCAATACCGTGTCCACTTCCCGGACTCCGCAGAGAAGAGGCCATCACGGTAACACACTCGGTTGATTCATTTTAATTAAATTAAGGTTCAAGTTATCTACAACCGGACATTAACAAATTCCCATCTGCCCATAACCGCGGGCACGGCTTTCGAAAGTTCAATCCCTGCAGGGGGTCCCAACTTAGCCCATGACAAGCTCTCACGGTCAACGAAGGAATAGACCTCCACCCGAGACATTCCGATCAGACTCGGTATCCCGGCACAACAAGACATTTCGACAGGTTAAAACAAGACCAGCAACACCGCCCGAATGTGCCGACAAATCCCGATAGGAGCTGCACATATCTCGTTCTCAGGGCACACTCAGATGAGACTAGCTATGAGTAAAACCAACCCTCAAGTTTCCCCGAGGTGGCCCCACAGGCAGCTCGGTTCGGACCAACACTCAGAGGAGCACTGGCCCCGGGGGGGGGGGGGGTTTAAAATAAGATGACCCTCGGGCTCCGGAAACCCAAGGGAAAAGAGGCTAGGTGGCAAATGGTAAAACCAATGTTGGGCATTGCTGGAAAAGCTTTAATCAAGGCGAACTATCAAGGGGTTCCCATTATCACCCAACCGCGTAAGGAACGCAAAATCCGGGAACATAACACCGATATGACAGAAACTAGGGCGGCAAGAGTGGAACAAAACACTAGGCGAGAGGCCGAGCCTTCCACCGTTTACCAAGTATATAGATGCATTAAGATAACATGGCAATATAATGATATCCCAACAAGTAAATAAATGTTCCAACAAGGAACGGTCTCCAATCTTCACCTGCAACTAACAACGCTATAAGAGGGGCTGAGCAAAGCGATAACATAGCCAATGAACGGTTTGCTAGGACAATGGTGGGTTAGAGGCTGAACAGGGCAATTTGGGAGGCTGACAAGCAAGTGGTAGGCATCGTAGCAGTGGCATAGCAAAAGAGCGAGCAAACTAGCATAGCAAAGATAGTAGTGATTTCGAGGGTATGATCATCTTGCCTGCAAAGTTGTCAGAGTTGACTGGATCCTCAAAAGCAAACTCAACGGGCTCCTCGTTAGCGAACTCGTCTCCCGGCTCTACCCAAACAAGACAAATAAGCAACAAAGATACAATCAACCACGTGCAAACTCAGACAATAAGATGCAATGATGAGATGCTATGCGGGATGCAAAATGCAAGATATGGCAGGAAATGCATGAACCTGGCCTCAACTTGGAAAACCAAGTGTGCCACTGGAAAGATAGGATGAAATCGCTTGAAAACGATATAAAGAACGCCGGAATCGGAGTTACGGTTTGGAAATGGCAAGCGATTCAAAATTGACACAGGTCTGCGATTTACAGCAAGTAGGCATCTAAATGCAATGAGATGAACATGCTACAGCACCCAAACATGACAACAAAATACATGGCAGGGAAGCATTCAAGATGCTTAACAAAAGACTAGCACTGAGCCACGGCCAATTCATCCATTATGAGGTTCAAACAAGCATGGCAAAAACGCAAATGCAAAACAGATTTCAGACTTAGTGAAATTAACACTTGTCTGAAATTTCAGATCATGAAGCCCTCTTCGGAGCAGCAAAACAACATGCTACAGGACCTAAACATGACAAAGCAAGACATGGCATGGAGCTACTCAACAAGCTTAACAAAAGTCCCTTAGTGACCTTGAGCCAAAAGGGATCACAAAATATTCTAACAAGCACACGAACGTAGTTAAAACATAATCAGTTTTCAGACTTAGTGAAAACTGGGACGTGCTGAAACATAACTCACGAAGGCATGTAAACGAGCTCGATGCACTCACTACGGTGCAAGTCATGGCAAGGCAAGCATACATCCATTAAGAAGGCACAAAATGCAAGCTAGACATGGCAAGAACAATGGCATAGCATGCACGGATCAACCACAATAACTCCGGCAAAATCGCAAACAAGTTGACGATCTGCCCAGATTCACAACAAAGCAAAAGTAGAGCTCGAGTGACTCAAGCTAGGGTGCTCCATAATTGCAAACAAAGGCATGGATGGACAGAGCATAACAAGATTAACAAAACTCCTTTACTGATCATCCTCAAAAGAGGCACGGATCACTAGGAAACAGCATGAACATATGGCATCAAGAACTAAATAATCCCGGACTTAGTGAAAACTACTAAGTCACTGAAAACAGATTTACCGGGTGCCTCACTTTGCAAGCTTGCACAAGTCACCACACACATCACAAAAATGCATGGGTTGCACCTCTGGAAAGATAACAAGATGCTTAACAAAACATATGAAGGACTCACAGGCATATCATGCACACAACAATCATGGCAAAAATGACAAAAGTCTAAGATGAACTAGCAGATCTAACAATTAACTCACGAAGCCCTCTTCTAACAGCATTTCGGGCATCAAGATGAACTCAAATGAAAATGATGCAATGGAATGAAATGATGTACTCATCGATACGAACATTTTGATATGCTATAAGTCCAAAACGGAGCTACGGATGCGGAGATATGGCAGGTCAAAGTTTGCTCAAAAAATTATGGTTCGGAGGGAAAGTCAACCGAGATTCCAGATCCAGATCTGGCGCGGAAAACGAGGTTCGGCGGAAACACTGTTCCTGTTCGCTGGAGATGACGGAACCGACGGCGGCGAGGTCTCCCGGGCCCGGACCTCGCTAGATCCGGCCGGCGGTGGTCGGAGAGGCGGCGGGGACGGCGTGGCCGGCCGCGGCGTGGGGCGGCGATGCGGTGGCGGAGGAAGGCGGCGGAGTCCCGCGGCGGGGCGGCGAGCTCCGGTCGGTGGCGGGGTGGCCCGCGGCGGCGCCGGGCGGAGGGAGGATGAAGTCCCGGGCGGCGGCGGTGGCGGCCCGGGCCTCGGGGGCCGGAGATGGGACTCCCGGGCCGCGCGGCGGTGGTGGCGGCGAGCGCCACGTGGCGAGCGGTGGTAGGCTGAGGCGGCGGCGGCGGTTTTGTCCGGCGCGCGAGGGAATTTTTTTAGGGTTTCGTGGGAGGAGAAGATCCGAAAACGGGGGGGGGGGGGGTCTATTTATAGGCATAAGTGGAGCTAGGAGAGTCCAAATGAGGTGCGGTTTTCGACCACGCGATCGTGATCGAACGCTCTAGATGATGGAGCAGAGTTTGGTGGGTTTTGGGCCAAATTGGAGGGGTGTTGGGCTGCAACACACACGAGGCCTTTGGAGTATCAAACGGAGTCCAAATGATACGAAACTTGGCAGGCGGTCTACCGGTAGTAAACCAAGGACGCTTGGCAAGTCTCTGTCCAATCTGGAAATGTTTAATCCCCACACACAAAAGAAAAGGTAGTAATGACCACCGGAGGAGAACGAAGCGCCAGAATGCAAAACGGACAACGGGGAAAATGCTCGAATGCATGAGATGAACACGTATGCAAATGCAATGCACATGATGACATGATATGAGATGAATGACAACGAAAAACAACACACGGAGACAAAGACCCGAACCCGAGAAAATAAATTAACTTAAAGTCGGAAACGGCAAGAGTTGGATTACAAATTGGGAAAGTTATATCCGGGGTGTTACAACACTCCACCACTACGAAAAGATCTCGTCCCGAGATCTAGGACTGAAAGAACGCCGGGTACTCAGAACGGAGGTGATCCTCGCGTTCCCAGGTAGCTTCATGGTCGGAATGGTGTCACCACTTTACTTTGAGAAATTTGATTGACTTGTTGCGAGTCCTGCGTTCAGTCTCTTCAAGGATTGCAACTGGGTGCTCACGATAGGAGAGATCTTCTTGGAGCTCAATGTCCTCGAAGTTGACGGTGCGGTCAGGCGTCTTGAAGCACTTTCGGAGCTGAGAGACATGGAACACATCATGAACGTTTGCAAAGTTTGACGGAAGCTCGAGTTGATAGGCGAGGTCGCCTCTCTTGCTGACAATCTTGAAAGGTCCCACGTATCTAGGGGCAAGCTTCCCTTTGATATCGAAGAGACGAGTCCCTTTCATAGGAGAGACGTGGAGGTAAACATGATCTCCGATCTCGAAAGCCAAATCACGGTGCTTACTATCATAGTAGCTCTTCTGGCGGGATTGGGCTGCTTTGAGGTTATCACGAATGACTTTGCACATTTCTTCTGCCTCTGTGATTAAGTCATTACCCAGCAGCTGACGTTCACCGGTTTCAGACCAGTTGAGAGGGGTACGACACTTCCTACCATACATAATTTCAAATGGGGCCTTGCCCGAACTTGCTTGGAAACTGTTGTTGTATGAGAATTCAGCATAAGGAAGACAATCCTCCCACTTCATGCCAAAGGAGATCACACAAGCCCTGAGCATATCTTCAAGAATCTGGTTGACACGCTCGACTTGACCGCTTGTTTGAGGATGGAAAGCTGTGCTGAAGCGGATGTTGGTGCCCATGGCCTTCTGAAAAGAATCCCAAAACTTGGAGGTAAAGATGCTGCTACGGTCTGAAGATATCACTTGAGGAATACCGTGCAGAGAGACAATTCGAGAGGTATAGAGTTCCGCCAATTGAGCTGCAGTGATCGCCTCTTTGATAGGCAGAAAGTGAGCCACTTTGGTGAGCTTGTCGATGACAACGAATATAGCATCATTGCCACGCTTGGACTTTGGAAACCCAGTCACGAAGTCCATTTCAATGTGGTCAAACTTCCATTCTGGAATGGCAAGAGGTTGGAGGAGACCAGCTGGCCTTTGGTGTCCTGCCTTCACTCTTCTGTAGACATCACATTCGTTCATGAATTGAGCGATCTCGCGCTTCATTCGAGTCCACCAATAAGCTTGCTTGAGGTCCTGATACATCTTCGTACTCCCAGGGTGGATGGAGAGGAGGGAATTGTGAGCCTCGTTCATGATCACTTTACGAAGTTCACCTTTGGGCACAACAATACGACCCTTGAAGAAGAGAGTGTCCTTGTCATCAAGGCGGTAGCACTTGTACTTGGATTGACTCTTAGCAATCCCAATCTTCACCTTTTTCACCATAGCATCAAGAAGCTAGGCTTGGCGAATCTGGTCTTCCAAGGTAGGAGAGACTTGAAGGTTCGCGAGGAAACCTTTAGGAACAACTTGCAGATTCAGCTTGCGGAAAGCTTCACAAAGCTCGGGTTGATGAGGCTTAAGAATTAGACTGTTGCAATACGCTTTCCTGCTCAAAGCGTCAGCAATCACATTGGCCTTGCCTGGAGTATACTCGATACTCGGATTATACTCTTGAATCATTTCGACCCATCGAGTTTGCCTGAGGTTGAGATTAGGCTGAGTGAAGATGTACTTGAGACTCTTGTGATCAGTGAAAATGTCCACTTTTCTTCCCAATAGAAGATGTCTCCAAGTCAAAAGAGCATGCACAACTGCCGCCAACTCGAGATCATGAGTGGGGTAGTTCTTCTCATTAGGCTTCAACTGGCGAGAGGTATAAGCAACAACTTTCTTCTCTTGCATCAATACTGCGCCAAGACCTTGGAGAGAGGCATCACAAAAGACCTCGTACGGCTTGGATTCATCAGGCAGAGTCAGAACTGGAGCAGTGATCAATTTCTCTTTCAAAGTGTTGAAAGCAATATCACACTCCGGAGACCAAACGTACTTGACGTGCTTCTAGAGAAGATTTGAGAGAGGCTTCGCGATCTTAGAAAAGTTTTCAACGAATCTTCGGCAGTAGCTTGCGAGACCGAGGAAGCTACGGAGTTGCTTCACGTTCTAAGGAGGTTCCCAATTCACAATTGCAGACACCTTCTCAGGATTCACGGCAATGCCCTTGGCGGAGATGATATGACCAAGATAAAGAACCTCATCGAGCCAAAATTCACACTTGGAGAACTTGGCGTAGAACTGATGTTCACTCAGCTTATCAAGCACCAAACGCAAGTGTTTGGCATGATCTTCCTTGTTCTTCAAGAAAACCAGAATGTCGTCGAGATAGACCAAAACGAAGTCATTAGTGTAGGCATTGAAGATGAAGTTCATCATGCGAGAGAACGTCGGAGGAGCTTTGACGAGGCCAAAAGACATGACAGTGTATTCATATGACCCATAGGTTGTCCTGAAAGCCGTCTTGGGAATATCTTGCTCACATATACAAATCTGATGATAACCCATACGAAGATCAAGCTTGGAGAATACTTGGGCACCCTTGAGTTGTTCGAATAGTTCATTGATGTTGGGAAGTGGGTATTTGTTCTTGATGGTCTTCTTGTTCAATGGACGATAATCAACACAAAGTCGGTCCGTTCCATCCTTCTTCTTCACAAAAAGAACACCACAACCCCACGGAGAAGAACTAGGGCGGATGAGACCCATTCTTTCTTGAATATCGAGTTGTTTCTTCAGCTCCTTCAACTCTTCAGGTCCGAGCTTGTAAGGACGCTTGCACACAGGTTCCGTACCGGGCTCAAGATCAATAACGAATTCAACTAGCCGGTGCGGAGGCATTCCTGGGAGCTCTTCTGGAAAGACGTCTTGATATTCGCAAACGACTAGAATCTGCGAGATAGCATCAAGTTCACCCTTCTCATTGAGAGAAAACAGACGGATGGTATTATCCCGAGCAGCAAAGACAATTACATCCTCAGAAGAATGAGTCAATTGAATCTGTCTGGCAGCACAATCAAGCTGAGCTTTGTGTTTAGAGAGCCAATCCACCCCGAGAATAAGATCGATATCTGAGTTACCAAGAACCATTGGAGAAGCCAGAAACTTGAAATCACCCATCATGATAGAAATATCCGGAATCATCATACTAGAATTCAGACGCTTAGCCGGAGAGACGACTTGCATAGCTCTAGGTAAAGCCTTAGTACTAAAATTGTTCTCCGATGCAAATGGGAATGACATGAAGGAATGCGATGCACCAGAGTCAAAAAGAACTTTTGCAGGGATATCATTAACAGGAAGGTTACCCATGATGTGTAACACCCTCGATGCGACTATATCTCCCACGTGTCGAGGCACGACTTAGAGGCATAATCGCATTGAAGGCATATGTCGCAAGTGAGGTAATCTTCACACAACCCATGTAATATAATAAGGAATAAGAGGTACATAGTTGGCTTACAATCGCCACTTCACTCAATTACATGAATAAAGCATTACATCATCCAAATACAATCAAGGTCTGACTACGGAACCAAAATAAAAGAAGAACCCCAAATGCGACACGGTCCTGATCGACCCCAACTGGGCTCCACTACTGATCGACTAGAACGAAACAACATAAAGGACAAGGTCTTCATCGAGCTCCTCCTGAGCTTGGTTGCATCACCGGCACAGACTCATCGGCACCTGCAAGCTGGTTTTGGAAGTATCTGTGAGCCATAGGGACTCAGCAAACTCGCACCCTCGCGATCAAGACTATTTAAGCTTATGGGTAAGGTAAAGATATGAGGTGGAGCTGCAGCAAGCGACTAGCATATATGGTGGCTAACATACGCAAATGAGAGCGAGAAGAGAAGGCAAAGCATGGTCGATAAAAGTATGATCAAGAAGTGATCCTAAAACAACCTACGTCAAGCATAACTCCAACAACCGTGTTCACTTCCCGGACTCCGCCGGAAAGAGACCATCACGGTTACACACGTGGTTGATTCATTTTAGTTAAGGTCGACTTTAGGTTTTCTACAACTGGACGTTAACAAATTCCCATCTGCCCATAACCGCAGGCACGGCTTTCGAAAGTTCAAAACCCTGCAGGGGTGTCCCAACTTAGCCCATGACAAGCTCTCACGGTCAACGAAGGAATAGACCTCCTCCCGAGACATTCCGATCAGACTCGGTATCCCGGTACTCCAAGACATCCTCGACAATGGTAAAACAAGTCCAACAAGACCACCCGATGCGCCGACATCCTGATAGGAGCTGCACATATCTCGTTCTCAGGGCAACACCGGATGAACACTACGTACAGCTAAAACCAGCCCTCAAGTTTCCCCGAGGTGGCGCCGCAAGTGGCTCTGTTTCGGACCAACACTTAGACAAGCACTGGCCCGGGGGGGGGGGGTTTAAAATAAAGATGACCCTTGGGCTGGCCTAACCCAAGGGAAAAAAGGCTAGGTGGCGAATGGTAAAACCAAGGTTGGGCCTTGCTGGAGGAGTTTTATTCAAAGCGACCTGTCAAGGGGTTCCCATATACCCAACCGCGTAAGGGACGCAAAATCCGGGAACATAACACCGATATAACGGAAACTAGGGCGGCAAGAGGGGAACAAAACACCAGGCATAAGGCCGAGCCTTCCACCCTTTACCAAGTATATAGATGCATTAATTAAATAAGATATATTGTGATATCCCAACAAGTAAACATGTCCCAACAAGGAACAACATCTCCATGTTCCAACAAGGAACAAACTTCAATCTTCACCTGCAACTAACAACGCTATAAGAGGGGCTGAGCAAAGCGGTAACATAGCCAAACAACGGTTTGCTAGGACAAGGTGGGTTAGAGGCTTGGTTCAACAATATAGGAGGCATGATAAGCAAGTGGTAGGTATCGCAGCATAGGCATAGCAAAAGAGCGAGCATCTAGCAAAGCAAAGATAGTAGTGATTTCGAGGGTATGATCATCTTGCCTGAAATCCCGCAAGGAAGAAGAACGAGTCCATGAAGAAGATAAACGGACGTAGACGAACGGATCCTCACAAACGCAACGTAATCGGAACCAACCCGAAGAAGCAACACCGGAAAGGAGCAAACAACATAGTAAACAACCCACACATCAACATGGCATGATGCACAATCAAGTATGATGCATGTCCGGTTTAAAAGATGCATGGCATGGCAAAGTGCACAAGCAATCCTACAAATTAAGTGGAGCTCAATATGCAATGGGTTGCATATTGACGGAACACCACATGACTTATTTAGTTCGATCTCGTTTATGTACCCAACAATATTAAATGTTATTAAACATGGCCAGAGGGTGAAGCAAAGTAAAACTACCTATCTAGTCAAGGTTAAATGAGGCCGGAAGCAACGAACAACAATTCCGGAAACTCCTCATGAGCATAAATTAGGTTTGGTGCTGTTCTGCCCTAAACACAGTTTTAGAGTTGTTTAACATGCAAATAAAGGTCAGCATGTTAAACTAGGCATTTTTCTACCCCATTTACATATATAAATTAATAAAATCCGAGTTACGGTTAATTAGATATGAATTAAAGCATTTTAACATGGCATTTAAGCAAATTTAACCAAACATCAATTTAAACATTTTAATTGTTGTTATCATGACGCGGATGACATATGCAAGTTTAAGCAATTTTATGAAAATGTTGATATGAGAATGTTATGAAGCATTTGTCACCATGGCGGAAACGAAAAGGGTGTCACGGCAAAGATAACGGAAAAGATGCCACAACAACATTTCGGTTCCGATAGCTCATGGAGATACCGGTGCAAAAGGAAAAATGACGAGAGCGTGACATGCGATAGAAGGTGGGGTGCTCCCGGTTACCGAGTTCCCACATGACGGTGACAAGGTAAAAGAGGGCAACGTGCACCGACAAGTCGAGCACGGTGCAAGCACGAGCATCTCATACATCACACATGCATTCATTCACGGCGGTCGTCTCGGGGTTATACCTTCGAAGTGTGCGTTGTCGGAACGGACCAAGTTCGTAGAGGGAAGTAGGCGTTCACGGGTCGTCGAGGGAAGTAGTGGTTCATGTCCATAGGTGTTCGGGTCACGACACGGAACTTGATGTCCACGGGGGTCTTCCGCGATGGTCGTGGTACATGTTTCGTAGACGTTCGAGCGACGGTAGTGGTACTTGGCAAAATGCACGTCGACGGTAGTTGTTCTCGGTTCGTCGTGGTACTTGGCGATTTCGGAGACGGCGGAAGACGAACTTGGCGGTCCTCGTTGACCTAGTACTTGGCGTTTCCCGGTTCGGTGACCGTTTTCGGCATCGGGCGTCGAGGTACTTGGCGGATCCGTGGAGCTCGCGGTTTGTCGTGGTACTTGACGGTCTCGCACGGGGCGGCAACATGGCAGTCTTGGCGGCCGACAAAGGGCTTGAGGTCCTGGTTTCCTTGCTGCTGGTCGGGACGGCGAGGGAAGGTGAGGGAGTGGCTCGGGGCGGCGACGATGGGTGCAGGCGCGACGCTGCAGGAGGAAGGCCATGGTAGAGGAGGAGCGGCGCGGAGCAGAGGCGAGCTGGCGCATCAGCGAAGATGGAAGGGCGAGGAGAAAAGTGACCGCGGCAGGGGAGGCTGCGGCCTCGGACGCTGACAGGGAAGAAGCAGGGGGCTCGGGGCTGCAACTGCTGGCCCCTGTGGGCGCGGATGACGATGGTTGCGGGCGGCCGGGCGCGTCCAGGAGCAAGGGAAGAGGAGGCACCAGGCTGCGCTAGGATCTGACGAGGCTAGAGAAGGTGAGGGGCGCAGGAGGAGAAGACGAGGGAGAGGAGGCAGATCGAGCGTTGGACACGAGGGGATCGAACAGAGCTCTCCCTCGTGCGATGCGTGGGGATTCTGGCGGCGCTAGGAGGAAGGGTTCGAGGGGAAGAGAGGGATCGAGCGAGATGGAGGAGTCGGCCTCCCTGGCGGCGCGAGGGGAGAAGAGAGACGAGGGGATCGAGCAGGGGGTTTGGGCTAGGGTTAGGAGGGATTGGGGCCGGCCCAGTAGAAGGGGGGGGTCAACCGGGCCTTTTGAACAGGCCGCAGGAAGAGATCCCAGGCTGCTGGGCTGAACAGTGCGGCCCAAGGGCACTGCTGCTATCTCTCGCTCTCTCTTAAAAACTTAGTTACTTTAACAGAAAAGAAATATTAGGGAGAGGAGAAGAAAGAGAGGGTTTGGGAAGGAGTTGCGCATGGGAATAATTTCCACGAACTCGTAAAAATGTGCACAGTCCATGAAAAATAGGAGTGGCAAGATTGCAGGAATTAAATTCAAAATCATTTGAATTTAATTCAAAAGGTTTGAGCAAGGACTAGGAATTAGAGGTTTCCAAAAATGTTGGGATTTTTGGTGGAGCTCCGGAAGATGATGAAAGAAATATAAGGCAAGGTTAGAGAGTCAACACTTGAAGAAGAAAAAGGCCAAGGAATTTAATATGCAAGTGTGTTAAGGTGAATTCCAAATACATGGAATATTTAATAATAGCTCCATAATTATTAGGAGGATATGTTATATAGAGAAATCACCAGGTGAACTCCCTCGGTTTAAATGGACTGAAAATCCATACGATTTATTTATTTGATTTGAGATGCAAAGGTTAAAGACATGATGACATGATGCAAATGCACATGATGCAAAGATGAAAACGATGAACCAAACAAATCACACGACGAAACCCGGAAACCCGGGAAGGCATCTGAAGCTCCGGTCTTGGGGCGTTACATGATGACATCTGACTAATCCTCTGCCTGAGCTGCGTTCATCAAGTTGACCTTGGCGTGCTTGGGGTTATGCTTGACCACAGCTGTACTTGCCGATCTGACAGGAGGAGGAGGAGGAAGACGCCTCTGGTTGAAACACTTGTTGGCATAGTGACCCTTCTGTTGGCACTTGTTGCACGTGACCTCTGAAAGCGGACGGTGGTACGGAGCACTCGATCTTGGAGCTTGCGACGAAGTCTTGTTCTGAAAGCCAGGGTTGGGTGGGTGGGAAGAACCACTGCCACCTTTGCTCTTCTGCTGATACGGCTGACAGAACGGAGGAGGAGGAAGCCAAAACATCTGCTGCTTGGCCACTTGAGTAGAGGAAGAAGGAGTAACATCTCTGGCTCGATTCTTGGAAGCATCCCACCTCAACTGAGCAGCCTCTTGCTTCAGTGCCACGTTGTAGAACTCATCGTATCTCAACGGATCAAAGAGGACAAGAGCGAGCTGAATTTCTTCTCTGAGACCACCCCTGAACTGGTATATCATGCTCTTCTCATCAGGTACGTCCTGCTTGGCAAAGCGGGCGAGCTTCTGGAACAACTTGTTGTAGTCATAGACAGACAAAGAGCCTTGCTTCAGGTTGCAGAATTCCTCATGTTTGCTTTCAGTCACACTCTAAGGGATGTGATGAGCTCGGAAATCTCGACAAAAATCATCCCAAGTGATTAGACGTCCACCTCTGGAATCCTTGTACTGCTGGAACCATTCTGTAGCTTGATCTTTGAGTTGGAAGGAAGCGAACTTGATGAAATCTTCAGGCCTGACATTGCTGCATTCAAAATGCTTACACAGATCCACCAGCCAATCGTCATCATCGGTTGCCTCAACACAATTGCTGAACGTCTTCGGCCCATTAGCAAGGAACTGGTTCAGTGTAGCAAAATGGTTCTGATTGTTGCCTTGATTCCCTTGACTGCCTTGATTGCGCTCTTGGAGGATTTTGCATGATCAACTGTGTGTTTGCATTGGTTGCGGCCATCACAGCTTGCCATGCCTCCGAAGGAGGTGGAGGTGGTGGCGGATCTTGATTCTGGTTCTGACTGGTGCTCTTAGCGAGAGCAATCCTGAAGAGGTTGACCACTGTTAGCACATAGACAGACAAATATTGAAGCCGAATCCAACGGAATGAAAATTGCAACATAAAGTCTTCACATCCGAACAAAATGAACGAATGCACTTCTCTTGAAGTGGTCACATGTCCCTAAATTGCGAAGCCACGTAGAATTAGGTAGAATAAGTAAATCAACAAGGTACGGATCGAGAACGAACAATCGGTAAGAAAACCCAATCTCAAACCAATATCCGTGGAAGAAGGACTAGAGCTACAAGAATTCCCACCTATGAAACTCCTGAACCTTTCCGGTTATGCAATCAGGTGTTGGGGATACAGGGGAAGCATAATATCTCACCCAAACTAGCAAATCCTACATCCAGCTGTATCCATCCTTCAACACATAACCAAGAAACCTTCGGAAACCATCTACCTCAACCTTCGAAAAGCATCCGTTATACAAGTTATGGCGATACTCCCGAACTCCCGCCCCAGTACTGGGTGGCGTCGAGGTTATCTCACCAACGAACTGCATAAAAGAGATTTTCAATGTCGGCATACTAAACTCAGGTATCCCAGAACTGCAACGATAAAATTATGATGACAACACCTCATAGCTCAACTCCCCGGGACACTTCCACAAAACCCCTGACAGGAGGCACCAAGACAATGTTCTCATCATAAAACCATCGGAATGATTCCAAGATACCCGCGTGATCCTAAATTTTTTTAGTGAAATTTGAGAAGAGAAGAGTCAAAACTCTACGTCAGGATGCCTTACCAGAGCGATGAGGAGACTGGGAAGTAAAAAGAATTCCTAAACTCTCCGATATATAATTCCTAAATGACTCAAAACATTTTTCTAGACACAATTCGGCCGCTAAAAACGATCAATCAGTGGGGGCTCCTAAGGTCGGGGAAGGCTCTGATTACCAACTTGTAACGCCCTCGATGCAGCTATAGCTCCCATGTGTCGAGGCACGACTTAGAGACATAACCGCATTGAAAGCAATGTCGCAAGTTAGGCAATCATCACAACATCCCATGTAATATATAGAATAAAAGGGGAGATACATAGTTGGCTTACACTCGCCACGTCACATCAAAGTACATAAATAACATACATCATCCAAACACTCATGGCCCGACGACGGCGCCAAAATAAAAGACAACCCAACAAGCGACATGGTCCCGATCACCTCAACTGGGCACCACTACTGATCATCAGGAAAAGAAACATAGTAACACTGAGAGTCCTCGTCGTACTCCCACTTGAGCTCAAGTGCGCCATCTGGAGCTGTATCATTTGTCCCTGCATCTGGTGTAACAGTAATCTGTGAGCCACAGGGACTCAGCAATCTCGCACCCTCGCGATCAAGACTATTTAAACTTATAGGAAGGGGTAAGGCAAATATATGTGGAGCTGCAGCAAGCGACTAGCATATATGGTGGCTAACTTATTCGCAAAAGAGAGCGAGAAGAGGAGGCAAAGCGCGAGCGAGAAACTAGAGAGTAGCCTGCGCAAACATAACTCCAACACCGTGTCCACTTCCCGGACTCCGCCGAGAAGAGGCCATCACGGTAACACACTCGGTTGATTCATTTTAATTAAATTAAGGTTCAAGTTATCTACAACCGGACATTAACAAATTCCCATCTGCCCATAACCGCGGGCACGGCTTTCGAAAGTTCAATCCCTGCAGGGGGTCCCAACTTAGCCCATGACAAGCTCTCACGGTCAACGAAGGAATAGACCTCCACCCGAGACATTCCGATCAGACTCGGTATCCCGGCACAACAAGACATTTCGACAGGTTAAAACAAGACCAGCAACACCGCCTAAATGTGCCGACAAATCCCGATAGGAGCTGCACATATCTCGTTCTCAGGGCACACTCAGATGAGACTAGCTACGAGTAAAACCAACCCTCAAGTTTCCCCGAGGTGGCCCCGCAGGCAGCTCGGTTCGGACCAACACTCAGAGGAGCACTGGCCCCGGGGGGGGGGGGGGGGTTAATATAAGATGACCCTCGGGCTCCGGAAACCCAAGGGAAAAGAGGCTAGGTGGCAAATGGTAAAACCAATGTTGGGCATTGCTGGAAAAGCTTTAATCAAGGCGAACTATCAAGGGGTTCCCATTATCACCCAACCGCGTAAGGAACGCAAAATCCGGGAACATAACACCGATACGACAGAAACTAGGGCGGCAAGAGTGGAACAAAACACTAGGCGAGAGGCCGAGCCTTCCACCCTTTACCAAGTATATAGATGCATTAAGATAACATGGCAATATAATGATATCCCAACAAGTAAATAAATGTTCCAACAAGGAACGGTCTCCAATCTTCACCTGCAACTAACAACGCTATAAGAGGGGCTGAGCAAAGCGGTAACATAGCCAATCAACGGTTTGCTAGGACAATGGTGGGTTAGAGGCTGAATAGGGCAATTTGGGAGGCTGACAAGCAAGTGGTAGGCATCATAGCAGTGGCATAGCAAAAGAGCGAGCAAACTAGCATAGAAAAGATAGTAGTGATTTCGAGGGTATGATCATCTTGCCTGCAAAGTTGTCAGAGTTGACTGGATCCTCGAAAGCAAACTCAACGGGCTCCTCATTAGCGAACTCGTCTCCCGGCTCTACCCAAACAAGACAAACAAGCAACAAGGATACAATCAACCACGTGCAAACTCAGACAATAAGATGCAATGATGAGATGCTATGTGGGATGCGATGCGGGATGCAAAATGCAAGATATGGCAGGAAATGCATGAACCTGGCCTCAACTTGGAAAACCAAGTGTGCCACTGGAAAGATGGGATGAAATCGCTTGAAAACGATATAAAGAACGCCGGAATCGGAGTTACGGTTTGGAAATGGCAAGCGATTCAAAATTGACACCGGTCTGCGATTTACAGCAAGTAGGCATCTAAATGCAATGAGATGAACATGCTACAACACCCAAACATGACAACAAAATACATGGCAGGGAAGCATTCAAGATGCTTAACAAAGGACTAGCACTGAGCCACGGCCAATTCATCCATTATGAGGTTCAAACAAGCATGGCAAAAACGCAAATGCAAAAAAGATTTCAGACTTAGTGAAATTAACACTTGTCTGAAATTTCAGATCATGAAGCCCTCTTCGGAGCAGCAAAACAACATGCTACAGGACCTAAACATGACAAAAAAAGACATGGCTTGGAGCTACTCAACAAGCTTAACAAAAGTCCCTTAGTGACCTTGAGCCAAAAGGGATCACAAAATATGCTAACAAGCACACGAACATAGTTAAAACATAATCAGTTTTCAGACTTTGTGAAAACTGGGACGTGCTGAAACATAACTCACGAAGGCATGTAAACGAGCTCGATGCACTCACTATGGTGCAAGTCATGGCAAGGCAAGCATACATCCATTAAGAAGGCACAAAATGCAAGCTAGACATGGCAAGAACAATGGCATAGCATGCACGGATCAACAACAATAACTCCGGCAAAATCGCAAACAAGTTAACGATCTGCCCAGATTCGAATCGAAGCAAAAGTAGAGCTCGATTGACTCAAGCTAGGTGCTCCATAATTGCAAACAAAGGCATGGATAGACAGAGCATAACAAGATTAACAAAACTCCTTTACTGATCATCCTCAAAAGAGGCACGGATCACTAGGAAACAGCATGAACATATGGCATCAAGAACTAAATAATCCCGGACTTGGTGAAAACTACTAAGTCACTGAAAATAGATTTACCGGGTGCCTCACTTTGCAAGCTTGCACAAGTCACCACACACATCACAAAAATGCATGGGTTGCACCTCTGGAAAGATAACAAGATGCTTAACAAAACATATGAAGGACTCACAGGCATATCATGCACACAACAATCATGGAAAAAATGACAAAAGTCTAAGATGAACTAGCAGATTTGACAATTAACTCATGAAGCCCTCTTCTAACAGCATTTCGGGCATGAAGATGAACTCAAATGAAAATGATGCAATGGAATTAAATGATGTACTCATTGAGACGAATATTTTGATATGCTATATGTCCAAAACGGAGCTACGGATGCGGAGATATGGCAGGTCAAAGTTTGCTAAAAAAATTAGGATTCGGAGGGAAAGTCAACCGAGATTCCAGATCCAGATCTGGCGCGGAAAATGAGGTTCGCCGGAAACACTGTTCCTGTTCGCCAGAGATGACGGAGACGACGGCGGCGAGGTCTCCCGGGCCCGGACCTCGCCGGATCCGGCCGGCGGTGGTCGGAGAGGCGGCGGGGACGGCGCGGCCGGCCGCGGCGTGGGGCAGCGATGCGGTGGCGGAGGAAGGCGGCGGAGTCCCGCGGCGGGGCGGCGAGCTCCGGTCGGCGGCGGGGTGGCCCGCGGCGGCGCCGGGCTGGAGGGGCGCCGGGCGGAGGGAGGATGATGTCCCGGGCGGCGGCGGTGGTGGCCTGGGCCTCGGGGGCCGGAGATGGGCCTCCCGGGCCGCGCGGTGGTGGTGGCGGTGAGCGCCACGTGGCGGGCGGTGGTAGGCTGAGGTGGCGGCGGCGGTTTTGTCCGGCGCCGGGCGGACGTGTCCGGCACGCGAGGGAATTTTTTTAGGGTTTCGTGGGAGGAGAAGATCCGAAAATGGGGGGGGGGGGTCTATTTATAGGCATAAGTGGAGCTAGGAGAGTCCAAATGAGGTGCAGTTTTCGGCCACGCGATCGTGATTGAACGCTCTAGATGATGGAGCACAGTTTGGTGGGTTTTGGGCCAAATTGGAGGGGTGTTGGGCTGCAACACACACGAGGCCTTTTCGGTCCCTCGGTTAACCGTTGGAGTATCAAACGAAGTCCAAATGATACGAAACTTGGCAGGCGGTCTACCGGTAGTAAACCAAGGCCGCTTGGGAAGTCTCGGTCCAATCAGGAAATGTTTAATCCCCACACACGAAAGAAAAGGTAGAAATGACCACCGGAGGAGAACGAAGCGCCGGAATGCAAAACAGAACGGGGAAAATGCTCGAATGCATGAGATGAACACGTATGCAAATGCAATGCACATGATGACATGATATGAGATGCATGACAACGAAAAACAACCCACGAAGACAAAGACCCGAACCCGAGAAAATAAATTAACTTAAAGCCGGAAATGGCAAAAGTTGGATTACAAATTGGGAAAGTTATATCTGGGGTGTTACAGCGGTTGAGAAAATTAACCACCCAATTTTTTTGTGCAGTTCAACTGAAATGTAGCATCCTAGGCATGCAGAATGATTAAGTGCCAGATGAATATACGCGTCAACCAACTTGTCTGGAATCTTTAGACTCCATGCCATATAGTTCGCTACCACATGTGCCGATAACCAAAAGGCACAAGTTGGGACCAAAGACTGGACTGCGTTTTTCTGGGCCATGCACCAAGCAATATTTTTGGCGTTCACTCTCCTAACACTTGGAGTTTGACAATTGGTTGACGCCGGTTGATACTCGAATGAATATAGGCACTTCTTGTCAACATCGATGCTTGTCTGAGTGAACTTTGGAGTACATAGCAGCAGCATATGTACCTGTCCATCTGATCATTTTGTGCAGTTCTACTGAAATCAGCCGATGTAATGATTTGCCTACGAGTTCAGGCTCCAAATTACTCCTTTATGAAATCGGCAAATAGTAGCACAATACCAAATTACCAATACATATGATAGGCACAATAATCAGGATAAAGACCAGTACCAACCTGTGTGAGGTTGCATATCAATTACTATTTCCTTTGACTGGAAGCCGAGATAAGCCAAGCGACTGATAGCAAAGGAAGAAAGCATGCGGAGTTTAGCGACTGACAGGAAAGGACGAAAGCTGTCAAGGCAATGAAGCACCCGAAGTTTTTGTGCAGTTCCACCAAAATCGAGCATCCCTGTTGGCACATATATTGAGAGAGTGAGATTACTGTAATAGTGGGACTAGTTTATGAAACATACACTAGCAAATAGAAGCACCCTCATTATCTTAATGGGTAAAGTTAGCAACATAGTAGTCTTTCTTAAAGAGAGGTATTAGTTTATTTAATTAATGCCAATTAGCTCAACTCAACACTCAAAGCATTGCCATTTATCAAAGGTTGCAAAACTTTAACGTGAAAATATAAAGGAGTTTCTCATGACATTAGCACGATACAAATAGAGATGACATCAAACTAATAAAGATGAAGGCCTTAGGCCCGTACCAACCTAAGAAAAAAGCTTATTCATGTAGTCCCATAAGAGATGATAAAGCACTCACCAGAATCACACAATAGTATATATTTTTGTGCACTTCAAATGTATGGTTGAAATCACTCTTGTTTACCAGTGCTGAGATTATATCGAAAGATTATCAAGAACTTCCAGCAGAGTTAAAGCACTGGTTGGGATACAGTTCATTGTATTGTCTTGTGTAGTTCCATTTAATGTATGATTGGCACAACATGATCCTTGTTTGCACAAGTAGGAACAAGGTGAAACCTTCATTAGCTTAGTGAGAAAGGATAGGAAGACATTGGCATATTACTCAACCAGTAGCATCAAATTCATGATGGACAATACGCAAAACATTGCCTCATTGAACCAATGGCAATAAATTGACATGCAAAACAATAACACTATTATGTCATGACACTAATAATATTCCCTCCCTGCTCCACCACATGATTCACCTCCATAGACAAACATACACACGTACATGATTCAGCATAGGGTCCTACTAAAGATTTGTTTAACTCCAACAGGAAAATTAGGAAGTAATAAATCAGTGGTACTTAAGTACTCCTAATTAATTAAGTGAGACAACAGAAGTGGAAGGGCTCCCTGGAGGATCGTCTCACATGTAAGGTAGTCATTGCCGAAGCCCTTGAATGGCCTCGACTGAGGCCTCTGGCTTCAGCAAGATTGCCTTGGCACTATTTATTCTTCTTCTTCTTCCTCTTCATGCTCTGTTTCTCTTTCTCCTCACCAGTTGGTGAAACCAAGTACATGATTGGCCTTCTAATTCAGAATTGGTTTTGTCAGTGAGGAGTACGAGTGTACTAGTAAAAAACAACATTATTTTCTCATGGCAGTCGGAAAATAGAGATGAACACATGCATTAAATATCATTCTTACCTAAAGGAAGGTTATGGCGCCAATATGGATGATGAGGATTGGAACAAAGATCTCCCTTTGTGCAGTTCCACCAAAATGAACCAATTGTTCCATTCTGGCATTCCAGTTAAATAGCACAAAAGTCACTTCTTTTAAGAAGAGTTTTGTGCAGTGCACCAAAAGGTCACAACAGCAACCAGGTGAATTGGATATCCCTGTTTGCACAAAAAGGCACAGAGGAAACAGTCAGAGTCTCAAACAATTACACGCAAAAACATTTGGCTAAACTTGTCATGGCTTATAACAGTGGCATGGCTTCATTTTTACCAGGGACATTAGATTAAGAACAACTAAGGCTGCGTTCGGTTCACATGTTTGGTGCAGGATTTTCGTAGGAACACAATTCCTACGGTATTCTTTCCCTTCCAACCGTTCGGAACATGAGAAAGGTGAATAGTGTTTCATAGGAAAGCTGGTCTGGTAGTACTGATTCCATAGGATTAGAAACATCCATCGCTGCTCATTTTTTGGGCGAAAGCCCGAGGCAGGCGCTCGCTGCCATGCGTTAGACAGGTTGCTGTGCTGTGTTGCCGGAAATAAAAAAATCAACCTATGTGTGGTACATGAGGTGAGGACAAGAGTAGTCATTGTGCAGCTAAACAAACAAATAGCATCTCATACTGCCAAGCATGCTACTCTAAAAAACAAATCTGTACATTTCGTAGTCCATCCGAACACATTCTCTTAAGAGTTTCCTCCGGTTCGCTGTTCCATAGATTTATACCTACATTCTTTTCCAATTCCTCTATTTTCATCAAGACCTATGTTTTCTGCCCCTTTATTCCGAACGGAGCCTAAATATTTGGTATAAGGGCATGGGACAGTGGGTGCACCAGCATTCCAGCACCATGTACGTAAACAGGGGCATAAAGTGGTGATTCATAGTTTGTTGCCCCGAGAAACAAACATCCAAGAAACGTATCTGGGTTGGTCCCATTTTTGTTCACTCTAGCCACCTACTCCTATGTGTGGATAGAAATCTAGTCCTGGTCGTACCACTGTGTACAACGTTACCCCTATATTTCCCTTTTCGACCAAGAGACTGGTTGGATGACCAGTCTGTACTACTTTCACCCCCTTTCCTTCCTGTTTGTACCAAGTCCGATGTACATACTAAATTCCCCCACCCCCACTTTATTTCTTGTTTGAATCAAGTACTCCCTCCGTCCGGAATTACTTGTCATCAAAATGGATGTGTCTAGAACTAAAATACATCTAGATACATCCATTTCAATGACAAGTATTTTCGGACGGAGGGAGTACAAGATTCGACTCCATGAAGTAGCTTTACCTCTAACAATAGAAAAAATGTTACGTTGGACCATCTGGTCGAGAGGGGCTGAGAGGTAGAAAATGATGCACATGCAACAACGTAGCGAGCTGGGGAAGTAGAGCTAAGGCGGTTTTGAATGAAGATATACCTGAAGGTCGTCGAGATGTGGATAGGTGGGCGGCGGGAGGCCGGATCCGCCCACAGGCAACAACGAAGGGATCGGAGGACCTCCCGCGCCGGCGCTCGGCCAGAGATAACGGTGCGGCCGGCAGTGGGTCCCCTCCCTCGCTGTCGACGACGGCCTAAACGCTGCCCCTCCTCCCCTTCACCGGCGGAGGGGGATACGTCCGGATCTGTAACCAGTGGTGAGGATAGAAAGCCAGTGTTTTTTGAAGGGAGAAAGACAGTGTTACTACCCCTATCTTGTTTAAATCTGGAGAGGATGAGAGTGTGTGAATAGAGCAACCCTAGCAAGCAATCGCGGAGGCTCCGGCCTATATATACATAGTGAGCAACCCTAGCAAGCAAGCAACCCCTATCTTCGTCAACTCGTACAAGACTGAGAAATTTGATTACTACAACACCCTCTCCCTTGCGGACTGAGCTCCGGTGCCTTAACTGCACCTGCCTTTGGCTGCATGACAGGAGGGCCAACCACCTGTTGGGCCCACCTGTCATAGACGCAAAGGCAGGAGCAGTAAGTTGAAGCTTTCGCTATCCCTCCCGCACGAGGTGGACGGACATGCAGTAGTGGATTTGATACTGTAGAAGTAGGAGTAACATAATTATTGTTCGTCTTTTCGAAGAGGCGAAGAGCCAAGCGCAACCCGAACGTGGCAGTTGCGAACGCTCGCATGGTGCGGTTCCTTGGAGTACTAGCCAGGCTCTTGAATGAGACAGAATTGCTATTGTTTAACAATTAAACTCCACTATCCATTGGTTGATACTCATTCTGCATAGGTCCACGCGCTTAGCATCGTTTCCACCTGGGGTCACCAATGTTTATTCGCTAATTAATAGCATTGCTTGCAATGAACTAGCCATTGCAAGTCATTAACAGCATGCGCACCTCTCATCTCTTATTGGTTGATAAATCAAGAAACAAGAAACAAGAAACATGGTAGAAGTTAATGCACCACGCCTAAGTGTTTTGGGACTATTTGGTTTTCGTAAGATGACTTACACACCTAGACGGAGGGAGTAGTATAGCCGTGTAAACCGGAAAGGAGTATTTTCCTTTCTAGAGATTTCAACAAGTGACTAGACTACACCGTGTGCAGTACTCCCTCCCTTCCAGTTTATAGGGCTCAAATCTCAAATCTCATGAACCAAGGCATTTTGCGATTGGAGGAATGTATCTCGTACTTTACAAAACTACCCTAATTAAACTCATGCATTAATTATGTAGTTCTCTCGTTTTCCTCTCTGCCTTGGTCGCGGTGCACAATATTGAGCACTCCTATATGACTAGCCACTCTATCTACATGCGGGACATTTCAAAGCATCCAGGCCCGCGTGCCATCCACCAAATCACGACGAGGCGCTACAGTCGAGACTCACCTGTAACCCCGGTGTGACCATCATGACCCATCATATCACAAAACCCACACCTTTACCAGCAGTGGTAAGGTGGCCTCCAAGTTGGACTGGATGAAGCAACCATCATTTCACTGGAACGCTCGTTCAAGCCCTTTCTTCCCTTTCTTGAAGAAAACCTCACTCCAGGCTAGTCACTTCTGCCATTTTTCTTCTGTACCGACGAAGGAAAGGTGGGCGAATTAGTTATGATGCTATATTTTCATTCCAAGAATCTTCTTTTTGCGAAGCACCGACCGATTCTCACATCCTATTCTTTTTCCGTTTTCATTGCGATTGTGGTTTCCTTTTGATTGCTTTTTGTTTGTCAGTTCATTGATGGATCCTGGAGCACTAGGCAAAGAGTTGCCGGTGGACAACCCACTAGAGACACCGATCTCCAAGAAGCGAGCACTAAGGGAGTCCTGGATTAGGGGGGGGGGGTGTTCGGATAGCCGAACTATACCTTCAGCCGGACTCCTGGACTATGGAGATACAAGATTGAAGACTCCATCCCGTGTCCCGAAGGGACTTTCCTTGGCGTGGAGGGCAAGCTTGGCGATATGGATGTTTAGATCTCCTACCATTGTAACCGACTCTATGTAACCCTAACCCTCTCCGGTGTCTATATAAACCGGAGGGTTTTAGTCCATAGGACAACATACACATCAACAATCATACCATAGGCTAGCTTCTAGGGTTTAGCCTCTCTGATCTCGTGGTAGATCTACTCTTGTACTACCCATATCATCAATATTAATCAAGCAGGATGTAGGGTTTTACATCCATCGAGAGGGCCCGAACCTGGGTAAAACTTCGTGTCCCTTGCCTCTTGTTACCATCCGGCCTAGACACACAGTTCGGGACCCCCTACCCGAGATCCGCCGGTTTTGACACCGACATTGGTGCTTTCATTGAGAGTTCCTCTGTGTCGTCGCCGTCAGGCTCGATGGCTCCTACGATCATCTATAGCGATGTAGTCCAGGGTGAGACCTTCCTCCTTAGACAGATCTTCGTCTTCGGTGGCTTTGCGCTGCGGGCCAATTCACTTGGCCACCTAGAGCAGATCGAAAGCTACGCCCCTGGCCGTCAGGTCATATTTGGAAGTTTAAACTACACGGCTGACATCCGCGGAGACTTGATCTTCGATGGATTCGAACCACTGCTGAACGCGCCGCACTGTCATGATGAGCACGATCCAGCTCTGCCGCCGAACAGTGCCCTGGAGGCCGCACCCGCTTCGACTCCGACCCTTAGTTCGGAGCCAACCACGCCTATCGAGGATGAGCGGTTGGATGCCACCTCAGGGGCTGTAATCCCAATGGCGGTTGAGGCGAACACCAGCCCCGTACCCTGCAAGACTCGTGACTCCATGGAGCCGGATTCTTCTCCGGACTCCGAACCCTCCGCGCCCCTGCCGATCGAATCCGATTGGGCGCCGATCATGGAGTTCACAGCCGCGGACGTCTTTCAGCACTCGCCTTTCAGCGATATCCTGAAGTCACTGAAGTCTCTCTCTTTATTAGGAGAGCCCTGGCCGGACTACGGTCAGCAAGGTTGGGGTACGGACGATGAAGAAATTCAAAACGCACCCACCACCCACTTCGTAGCCACTGTCGACGACTTAACCGACATGCTCGACTTTGACTCCGACGACATTGACGGTATGGACGCTGATGAAGGAGACGATGAAGAACCAGCGCCTATTGAGCCCTGGAATGCCACCTCGTCATACGACATATACATGGTGGACGCACCAAAAGATGACGACGAAGAGTGGAAGGACGCACCGAAGGATTGTTCCCTCAAAAAGCAGTCAAAGCGGCGACGCAAGCGCCGCCCCAAATCCCGCCTCGACAGAAATAGCGATCACCCTGACCCAATGCTGGAGCAGGGCGAACCACTGCCAGACAACGGCAATCCGGATAATCAAGCCGAACAAACAAACCCTATCAAGGATAATGGTCCGGACGACATAACGCCGGACAGGCACCCGGAGCAGCAGAACGCCCGTAAAAGGCTTGTTGGCAGCACGAGGAGCCTCAAAAAGCAGAAGTGAAGGCTCAAGGCCGCGCAAGACACACTCCAATTCAGATGGAGCAAAATACTCAACACTGCAGCAAGGTATGGCGACAATCGCCCCTGCAAGAGCTACCCAAACCAGAAGCTGCTACCCGAATTCGATGAGGAGGCCGCAAACCCCCCACAACCAAATATCAAAGCAGCCACCTGGTCGGATAGACGACCCCTCTACCAACACAGAGCGGCATACAACGCCGCTCACAATACAACACGCGACCCAGGCGAGGGTTCGCACCCAAAGGACGGCACACCCAACTATAGAGGTGCCGCACACCCTCTATGTTTCACCGACGAGGTGCTGGACCATGAATTTCCAGAGGGATTCAAACCCGTAAACATAGAGGCATACGATGGAACAACAGACCCCGGGGTTTGGATTGAGGACTATATCCTTCATATCCATATGGATCGAGGAGATGATCTCCACGCCATCAAATACTTACCCCTCAAGTTCAAAGGGCCAGCTCGTCACTAGCTCAAAGGCCTCCCCGAAAGCTCCATTGGAAGTTGGGAAGAGCTCGAAGATGCCTTTCGGGCAAATTTTCAAGGGACTTATGTCCGACCTCTGGATGCGGACGATTTGAGTCATATAACTCAACAGCCCGGAGAGTCAGCCCGAAAGCTTTGGAATAGGTTTCTTACTAAAAAGAACCAGATTGTTGACTGTCCGGACACCGAAGCCTTGGCAGCTTTCAAGCATAGTGTCCGCGACGAATGGCTCGCCTGACACCTCGGCCAAAATAAGCCGAGAATGATGGCCGCATTAACAAACCTCATGACCCACTTTTGCGCGGGTGAGGACACCTGGCTAGCTAGATGTAGCAGCAGCGACCCTAGTACATCTGAAGTTAGAGATGGAAACGGGAAATCACGGCGCAACAACAATAGCAAACGCCGGATTAAAGAAGATAGCACGAAGGGCACGACAGTAAATGCCGGATTCAAAAGCTCTCGGCCAGGTCAAAAGCCGCCCCCTAAAGGCACCAGGGACGAACTATCCAGCCTCAACAAAATTCTGGACCAAGTATGCCAGATCCATAGTACCCCTGGTAAACCCGCTAATCACACCCACAGAGAATGTTGGGTCTTCAAGCAGTCCGGCAAGCTCAACGCCGTACACAAGGGGGAGGATACACCAACTGAAGACGAGGACGAGCCTCCCAAACAAGACATGGCAGAACAAAAGAAATTTCCACCAGAAGTCAAAACAGTAAACGTGTTACACATGATCAGGGGAAAAAACAACACGGCACTCCCAGGAAAACATACCCAAGTGCCTGTCACCGCGAAGTCCTGCCACTGGTCATCTCAACCGATCACTTTCGACCATCATGATTACCCAGCAAGTATCCGGCATGCAGGATGGGCTGCCCTGGTATTAGACCCAGTAATCGACGGATATCACTTCACACAAGTCTTGATGGACGGTGGCAGCAGCCTAAACCTAATATAGCAAGATACAATCCGTGGGATGGGGTTAGACCCAACACAAATTCGCCATAGCATTACTACCTTTAAAGGAGTAACGCCAGGCCCAGGGGCTCGCTGTACGGGCTCCCTCTCATTACAAGTTGCATTCGGCTCCCCTGATAACTTCCGTCGTGAGCATTTAACTTTCCACATCGCTCCGTTTCAAAGTGGCTATCAAGCACTGCTCGGACGCGAAGCTTTCGCTCGCTTTAATGCAATACCACACTACGCCTCCCTCACACTCAAGATGCCCGGTCCACGCAGCATCATTACAGTGCACGAAGATATCAAGTGCTCTCTGCGCGCCGAAGAGAGTGAGGCTGCCTTGGTAGCTGAACATTAAAGGTGTCCGGACCAGCGATCGAGTCCGGCGCCGCTATTTACACCGAATAAGTGATCACACCCCTATTTGTCAATACAAGGGGCTCAACGCGCGCAGACAAGTGGCAATTTCTTATCATCTTCAATTATACATGGTTTCTTTAAAAACTATCTTTTTGCACGACAACTTTTTCACTTAACTTCCTCTCTTTTACAGACGATCATCTTGCTACACCCGTCCAGGATACGGCACAACGGAGACACAGGCGCAGACGTGCAGCAGGGACCCGCTCAAAGGATTCTTTTTAGATTAAGACCCTGCGTAAACCTTTCTTACTGTCTCTTGTTGATACATATCCACCGCTGTGAAGGATGCTGACGTCTTGGCATGTGGCCACGCCAGAACAATGCACGTACCTGGACACAAGGGGCTTCTTACAAAGGCCATTATTTAGGCCCAATTTATACCACAAAGACCGAATACCTTAGGGAGTGTTCGGCGTCGCGAGTTTGGCCCTATATGCATCAGCTCCAAATCATTGTCTTTGGTCAAATGTTGGGTTTGCCTGGCTCCTGTGTTTTGGTGCCTTACGTTCCGCTTTACTGGCTAAGGTAGCACCAGGAGAAATACTACGATTGTGCCCTGGTTCATCCGAACGAGCACCTTAGTAGAGAAAGCCGAAAACTGACTGTCATGATATAGCGTGAGACTGGTCAACCACTCGATGACCTATGGGAATGTTAGAATTCCTCCGCCTTAACAAAGGACCGTTTTCCGGCATGTACGCACCCCAAGATCGGGAGAGTGCAGAGCCACCAGGGGCTATCTAGTAGCCCCACTGTCAAACTCCTATGGCTAAGTGAAAGTGTTAAAGCATTATAGTCTGGTTGCCTCGCTCGCTCCGCTATCACCTCCTTAATAGGACCAAGACGTTGGGTTAAGTGTGAACGCGTGTTTTTGCTAGCACCTCTGCATTATATGCGTGGGGGTTGAAGCCGACGACTGCAATCTTTCAGGTTATACACACGTATACAAAAACGGCCGCGCAGGAGGCATCATATTACTTTCAGGCAAAAGTATAAAAATAGCCTTATAAAACTCTATAAAAGCATTTCGCTTACAATGAGATTACATATCACTCAAACATAATATTTTTTGAGCACTGGGTCTCTACCAAACGGGCACCCTCAAGAACTTCTTCAAAGTAGTGCTCAGCAGCCTTTCGACCTATGGCCGAATCCCGTGCTGCAACATTGGTAGCATTCATCTCCGCCCAGTATGCCTTGACACGGGCAAAGGCCATCCATGCGCCCTCTATGCACGCCGACCTCTTCATCGCATCAATGCGCAGCACTACATCGAGTAACTGCTGCACCAAGCCGAAATAGCTGTTCGGTTTTGACCCTTCCGGCCATAACTGATCCACAACAGACCTCATGGAGAGTCCGGACAACCTATTTAGTTTGGCCCATTCGGCTAATTGGTCATTCAATGAAAGTGGATGCTCGGGAGTATGGAATTGTCTCCAAAATAGCTGGTCTACTCCACGGTCCGTCTGACCCTGAAAGTACTTGGCCGCATCGGCAGCGCTTGCCGCCAAATCCATATACGCATCCTCCGAGCTCCACAGCCGATCCAGGGGGGCATACCATGGATCTCCGAACTTCCTCCGCAACATAAAGGATTTCCCAGCTACAATATCCTCGGCTTCCCATGGCTCCTCCTTCTTTGCCCTCATAGCAGAGCAGAGGTCCTTTCTCGTCGCAGCAGTCTTCTCAAGGTCCGATGCCTTCGCTTGGTTTTCCTTTTCAAGAACCCGGCAACGGTCGGCGGCGACTTTTAATTCTATGGCCATCTTGGCTCGGCTCTCGCCATGTGCGGCCTTCTCGGCTTGCAACTCTTCGGCCGCCTTTAAAGCAGCCGCATTACCCAACCTCGCTTGTTCCTTGGCTCGGGCAAGTTCTGCCCGCAAGGCTTCAACAGTGGCAGCCCCATCTGCAGTCACAACATATTAAAGATACTGGCATCATGCTACTCTTCCTATGTGACGTTCACCAGATAATGACACTTACCATGTACCTCGTCAAGCCTTTTGTTAACAAGCTCGATGTCGGCGTCTGCCGCATCCAACTGCCGTTCTAAATGTGCAAAGTCGCTAGTCCGGCTAGCCACCGGAGCTTCCATCACCTGCACATAGAGGCAGTATGGTTATTACCTGGGAATATGATCCTCTGTTCGTCGTTGTTTCCGACGACAACCAGAGTCTCAGGGGATACTATCTACACAGGGCACACCTAGTATCTGCAGGACTATATACATTATTTTACGTACCTCAAAGCCTGTCAGTAGACTCATAAAAGCTTTATGCAATCCGCTTTCAGCGGACGAGATTCTCTCCATCACCGTATTCATCAGCACACGGTGTTCATCTGAGATGGCCGCTCGCCCCACCAACTCCCTCAGAACATCCGACCGCACACTAGACGGTGCCGGACTAGTTTGTCTGCTCTCTTCGGGAGCCTGCCACTGGGAACTTCGGGGGTCGACAGGATTATCTTCTGGCCTCGCCGGACTCGGAGAGGCCCTCCATGATGACACTTCAGGGTCGCCCGCTTCTGGAGTAGAGGAGTCCGGAGGAGGCGTTTCGCTCTCCATCATCTCTGGAAGAAGATCCCCCGAAGACGAGCTCATTTGAGAGGGGCTAAGGTCCGAACTGCAAAGATACATGCAGTGGTTATCTTCTCATATCATCAATACTAATCAAGCAGGACGTAGGGTTTTACCTCCATCGAGAGGGCCTGAACCTGGGTAAAACTTCGTGTCCCTTGCCTCCTATTACCATCCGGCCTAGACGCACAGTTCGGGACCCCCTACCCGAGATCCGCCGGTTTTGACACCGACAAGCACCGACCAACGAGTTGACCATGTTGGCGGGTCAACCCATGGAGACGAAGAACTCCAAGAAACATGCATTGGCCAAAGAGTTGAGGACGTTGGCGGACGAACTCCTCAAAGGAAGTTGGAAGAACAGCAAGGGTCCCATCGTGCCTACCCCAGGAACTCTGATTGCCACCTATGTGAGGCTCAAGACCGAGTTTGAGGAGATAGTCGCCGTTGAGAAGCAGTATTCCCCTGGCAAGGTGATGGCCCCCATCGAGGACGAGGAGATGGCCCCCGGAGGGATGAGATCCCCCGGTGAGCTGCACAAGGTAAAAAATAATGGCTTATTACCATAGTTGTGGTTTTTGATTATTTGCAATGTGCTTGCTAATATGTTAGGGTTGTGCAGGTGCCGGTGGATGTCCTTGATGATTCCGATGTCATGGCCCGTCCTATTGGCATCACCCCGGAGATCGATTCTGATGCCGCTGTCCATCCTGTGGATATCGCCCTAGAGATCGATTCCGATGTCGCGTTCAGTCCTGCGGACAGCGCCCTAGAAATCGATTCCCATGCCGCTGTCCGTGCTGTGGTCATTGCCCAAGAGATCAATGACAAGAAATAGTTGGTCACGCTAATCCTTCAGGGTAGTTTGCATTGCTATGTGTTTAATTACCAGAACGATGCGTGTTATCAAACCATCTTAGGGCTAGTGCACTGTCTTGTGTGGGAGGATCTTGCTACTTTTGTTTGATAGTGAATCATGCGAACCCTCTCCGAGTTATTGAAACAGATGTATCCTCACCAGCTTTTGATGTAATATATGGCATGATTAGATGTAAGTTTGAATTGTTTATCATATCAGCATGGCTTGTTTGATGATTCTTAGTGTTAGTAGGCTAGCTACTGTGCGAGCTATAGTACTTGCAAAACACTCACCGAAGAGAAACGTTGGGGCTGATGAGCTCGTGGTACGCTTATACTTATCCCTCATCGATCGACCAATAGCCCTAGCTCCTAAAATTGTAGGCTTAGCGATCAATGACCTTGGCGGGCTAGTTTGGCCTAGTGGGTTTCAGTGATATGACGTGCAACACAAAATCATAGCAGTGCAGAGACGTACTCCCTCCATTCCAAAATAGATGACGTAGGCGGGCTAGTTTGGCCTAGTGGGTTTCCGTGATATGACGTGGTACAGTGCCGTCCAGTCTTCGCGTGTGGTAGCAGTATTGCGGGTACAGTAAGTTTTCTTGAAGAAGCAGAATTCAACAAAGTCATGATGGTTCCTTCGTCCGAACAACTTACAGTGGGAAAGGTTGGGTCTGCGATACGACCGGGGTAGACCAGGATAATTTTGTGCATGGCAGGTGGACCAGGATGGTCGACGTCCCACATGTCGGCGAATGAAAGTATTCTTTTTGATATAGAGGATGAGCAATGAGTATTCATTGTTTATTTTTTATGAAAGCTATTGTCTCCACTGTTACGACGGAGGAGTGTGAAACACGGCAGCCCAGTGAACTTGGCATGTGCACCACTCCCTCCTTCCTCATGTAATGCCCAGGTTACAGCTTTTTCTCACTTTCCCTCTATCTATTTCCTCTCAAATGTTTTTTACCTTTCTTTTTTTAAGACACAATTGTTTTTATGCCTTTTTAGAATTAATTTTTTATACCTAGGAGCATGTGTAGAGACGGGCTCTTGCAGAGCCCACTCCTTGACTTTGTCAATGCCTCTCTCTCCTCCACATAAGGAGTACTACTTGCTATGCATGCATGTGGCGGGCAGCTGGCGTCTTGAGGGGCCAGGGCGGTGAGAGCGGGCTCCGGAAGCGGTCCGGACTCTAGCATAATTTTGGTTTTTAAAGTATTTCTTTCTCCATTGACAGGTAGGCCCGCGTAGATAGATAAAGAACATGAGCTGATGAGGCGCATGCGGACTGTTTGACTGGTCAACCAGACAAATACAGAGCTATACGCTGAGCCAGTGACCGTATAATCACCATATCTTGTATACAATGATCAAAGTGAGCTATCAAGACAAGTTCGATGACCGCCAATGCATTTTACTCGGTAATAAATGACCAGGATTGAAGGGGAATCCAAATTTGCTTCGTCTTCTGTCCTTGAGCTGTTGACAAACCAATGCACTATACGGTTGTCCGGCCACTCCACCCCAAAGCTCGCACCAAGCGTTGTTCATGCCACCGCTCCGCATACTAATCGGTAAGGCAGCGATGGCATCCCGCCGCACCGAGTTCCTCGCCGCCCATGACCGCACACAAAATGGTAGGGAAACGATGGCATCCCGCCGTGCCGAGTTCATCGCCGCTCGCGACCTCACAACTATGTGGGAGGAATTTGAAGATGCCAAGGCCGAATGGGCCGTAGAGCAAGAGGCGGCGAAAGCCACACAGAGGGAGCAGAAAAGTCAGAAAGCACTCAAGAAAAGAGAGGCCCGCCGCCGCAAGAAAGAAAAGGACCCACGCGCTGCTGCAGAGAGGTCGGCGGAGATCCAAGCACGGTGGGGTGTCGCCGACAAAGCCGCGAAGGAGAATGACGGCATATGGCCAGCATGTGAGAAGTAGTAGTACTAGTAGTTAGTGTGTGTGTATGTGTGTGTCTGAGTACGAGCATGTACCAGTACTACTAGTTACTACTATAGTTATTAGAGCAAATTACCAGTACATTAGCCTAGACTAAATGGAAAAATTCCTATCCTAAGCATCAAATCGCATCTCTTTATCTATAGGAATTGAGATGCATGTCATCTCACTTCCTATGATTTTCATATTCCTATCCTATGAACGAAAGGAGGCCTCTGTTGGAGTAACTACTGTAGCTAGCAGTACTGCTGGTACAGTAGTTTTCTTCAAGAAGTGGAATTCAATGAAGTCATGATGGTTCCTTCGTCCAAGCAACTTCAAAGTGGGAAGTGGGCCTATGATTTGATGGGTCATTAGTCATTGTTACTGCGACGCGACGACCTGGGTGACTCCCTTGGAGTTCTGCGTGCATGGCAAGTGGACCAGGATGGTCGACGTCCCACATGTTGGCGAACAGAAGTATACTTTCCGATATGGAGGGGCAATGAAACCGCGTGGTATAGTATCGCTGCTGATTGGTTCGCAAAAAAATAGTATCACTACCGATTTATAATTATTTTTTATTTCTGATGAATGCTAGCGTTTCAACTCTTACGACGAAGGGTGCCAAACACGGCACATGCTGGATGTCCCACACGTCAGCGAAAGGAGTGGGACATGAACAGCGTGGTAGAGCCCAGTGTTAAAAAAACAGCGTGGTAGAGCGTCCCCACTTCTTCCACTTCTGGGTCGGAGACCACACATAGTAGTACTTAGTGGTATGAGCGATACAAAGTGCGACCTAGAGACAAAGACACGTCTAGTTGGAAGGTATCGGGGCATACACGTAAACAAATATAAAAGTTAATATGTGCCTCCAACTAATATAGTAGTAGTAGAGTAATTAGGCGCGTACTCCATAACATCACCGTGCATTGCACGTACAACATTTAGTGGTAGTACGTAGTAAGAGACAAATGCCGCCCAAGAGTTCCCTTCTCGACCTACTTTTGGGTGTTTGGTAGAGTGTATGGAGGGTGCATGAGTCCACACTAGTTTAGCACAAATACACTAGAATCATGCATGAAGAGAGCATGCATGAAGAGGGGTGTTGAGTTGAGCATGCATGAAGAGGGAACAACTATGCTGAGACGAGAACGCAACCAAACACACCCTATATCCCACGCATGTTCATACCATTTGTGCCTTTCTACTTTACTTACTGTGCTACATTACTCAGGTTCGTACGTCCACTCCTGGGTACATGTTCGTCTCGTAGTTCCAGTCCCACGCGTTCTTCATATAGATGGAATGATCCTTGCATAACATGTGCACCTTGATGCTAGATGTCTCGCGTGTTGGCAAAAGGATGAACAAAGCTCACGTAAAAAATAGAGTGGAAGAACATAGATTCCGGACGACCGAGAAGGAGCAAGGAACCTCGTGGTGGAGCGTCTGCACTCATAATATTTAATATTATTCAACGATATAAAATTAACCAATCATCTCCACAGTGGACTGGAAGAGTACGAAACACGACAGCCCAGTGTAGTATCATACTAGTACATGGCTAACCCACACTATCACCATATTTCTTCGCTTCCGTGCGACACCTATCTCTAGTAATCCAGCAGCCTGTATCGCTTCTCCCTCCTCGTCTCTATCAAAGTGCGGCGGGCTGGCATTTCTGCCGTCTATTGAGGTCGGTTAACTATACATGTTAGCGACATGCCAAGAGCATTCTAAAAAAATTCCTTTCACGTTCCATTTTCAAAAAGAAAAAAAATCCTTTCACGTACGAATTTGCCTGTATGCTTTGAGCAGCTTGCATGTCCTATACTACTCCTGTTTGATACTCTAACTTAGCTAGAGGTTAGACTAACTCATGACTAACCCTGAACTAACTATAGCCAAAGAGGTGTTCTGGTGACAGGGTTAGATTGACAATAAATGCACTTCATGGGGAGAGAAAAGTGATTTTTCAGTGGTCCCAATGAGAACTATCTCCAGTTAGCACCTCTTGGGTGGGATAGTTTTTTTTGGTGGGTTCGGTGCAACTTGCTCCAATTTAAACCCTCATGCTTGGATAGTTTAGGGCTATTTGAGCCCCAACTAGCTCAAACTAACTCTAACCCATGGATCCAAACAGGGACTATGGCCAGTCTCGACGCGGAGCAGTCGCATGCACCAGGAAGCGGCGCTCCCTCGGCTGTCGCGCCACTTCAAAGCCGGCACCAGTGAGAGGTCGCCTCCGCTCTGGCCGGGCATTAATGCGGCACTGACGCTCTAGGGCGACACTGACCGTTTCACACAGGAAGCGCGCGCTGGCAAGGGAGTATAGGTTTTGAACCGTTTCAGGTGTAGTACTGGTAGTTTCCAAAACTACTCAATTATTGCACTCAGTTTCCTAAGAAATTGTGGTAAAAAATGTTACTCCACAGCCCGCTTCCCTTCTCCTTCCTCTCCCACCGCCCACGCACGTCCGCGGGAAGCGACCGGTCAACCCTTATATAGGAGTGCTAGCACAAAAAGATGCATGCATGACCACTAAAATTTCCATATTAAAGCGCCGCTCCGGCGGAATATGGCGTATGTTGTTACCTTCGGCCGACCCATGGCTACCGGGCGACAGCGACCAGAGAAGAGGCAGCGGGAGGGGAATGAATGCAGCTATTGTTTGGGTTCGCCTTCCCGCTTAAATAAATGCGCAGCATCACGTGTACCCGCGGGTGCACAAATTGTAACATACGTGTCTGCTTAAGTGGGCGTCACGTAACTGGTGTGTGTGAGAGAGAGATTCTGAGAGACAGAGTGTTTGTGTGCGACTCTACTCTTCGGACATGTACTCAACCTTTTTCATCGGGATATAAGTATAATGGTATTTACTTTAGCTAGTGATTTACATGGCCATGTTAACGTGGTTGTGTCAAAAAAATGTCACTTCCTGCCCGTGATTTGCGTTATATAATTACAAGCAAGATTCTCGTGCATTGCATGGAACATCAATATGCATTTTTTTACAGAACACCTGTTGTGATTGACCCATGCTGGAGTAATCCCATGTGTAAAAACTAATGATATCTCAAGAATTTTATCGGAAAACTGGTATCTTGAGAATGTCATCGAAAAAATGAAATATGAGAGATAAGGCGAGGAGGAGTGGAGCGTGGTGGTGACTGGTGGTCGGAATGGGCGGAGGCATGGGAATGGACGGCGCCGGCAGGCGGCAACGGCCACCATGCATGCTAGATTGTTCCAGAGACTTGTTCCTTTTTTAATTGCTGAGCAATGAGATTGCGGGAGATAATGATGTGGAGAGAGGTGCGGGTATCTTTTGTAAAATTATCATAGTTTGCTTTATATCCTCAGATATAGATCATACGGTCTGTATTACAAGATGGCAGGCACACCATCACCACCAACTCGTTTTTTTATAAGGGTACAGATGATAAGTTTGCTGACTACTAAAGTAAAGTGGAATTTGTCCATGTTATGCAAGTAAATAAAGGTGATTGTTTATCATACGGCTAAGGTTGGATGAAGGGTGGTAGGAACAAATGCTCTGCCTGGAGCATGTGAGTGTGAGATGGAGTCTTAGTGTGTGTGGGGTGTGTGTGTGTGAGAGAGAGGGAGAGAGAGAGAGGAGAGAGAGAGAGATGGAGTCTTAGTTTGTGTGTGTGTGAGATAGGGAGAGAGATGGAGTCTTAGTGTGTGTGTGTGGGGGGGGGGCGTGCGTGCTTGCGTGTGTGTTTGTTTGTTTGTGTGTGAGAGAGAGATGGAGTCTTAGTGTGTGTGTGTTGGGGGGGGTGCGTGTGTGTGTGTGTGTCGCGGGGTCCTTTGTGGCGGATGTAATTTAAGTGTGCATGGCCTTCATCATAGAGAGGTGATGTGTATGGCAGAGGCCACCAACGATGGGGTGCGAGAGAGAAAATGCCCGTAGAGAGGGAAGAGAAGGTGTGTGCGCGTGAGAGGAGTCGACTTCGAGAGAACGTGTTTGTTCGAGAGACACCGAGGAAGACTACTATATCTCGATGGTGCATGTAGGTGGGAATTAAACTAAGAGATGGTCTTATTGGTTTCGGGGAAATAGGGGATGAGTGAGAGGCGGGGGGGGGTAGCTAGAAGGAGATTGTTAAGTGGGAGTGTGTGTTTTACCCATCCAGGCGGAAGTTATGTGCACAAAAGAGGAGAACGATTCAATGTGGCGTTAGGATTGAGGGTAATTAACTATGTATGGAGACATAGAGACCTTGAACATGCATGTGTGAGAGGTATACATGTATACGTGGGATGTGTGTGTGCGCGCGCATGATCGAGATAAAAGAAAGAAGACATAAGTCATAAGATCAACGACATGGGAGAGACGGATCGGTATGACAATATGCATGCATGTGAGAATGCATGGAATAAGTCCCGACAATTGAGCATGTGTTTTTGTCTTTAAGAGATAGTGGCGTGGGCTGGAGCATGCATCTATGGCGAGCAGAGGGAGTGAGGCGCAATGATTGTGCAAAAGAGACCAACCTATAAATGCATATGTATGGAGAGACATATATAGTGTGGGTGATATGAAGCAAGACTCCGTGCGAGAAAGAAATGTTGATGGAGAAACTACAGATAGATACAGAGATGGAGATGCTAGCTAGAGGGACATTCGCTTGTTTGGGTGTTGGAGATGACCGTCGGGTGGTTCAAAGGGTGAAGTTATATACGTGTGTGAGAGGGCACTTGACTGCATGTAGAGAGAAACCTATGTAGTGTGCGTGATAGGAATCAAGAGTGAGGGCGAGAAGGAATGTTGATGGAGAAACGGATAAATAGAAAGATAAAGATGCTAGCTAGTGTGCATTAGAGATAGGAGTCGAGTGGATCAGAAGGCTGGGTTATGTGTGTGGGTGTGAGAGAGATAGAGAGAGGGTGCGTGTGAGTCACTTACAAACAGATATTAGAGAGAATTGAGATCCAGAGAGACGGAGTTTTGTGTCTGCGAGAGAGAAAGATATTTCACAACGAGAGTGATAGCTAGAGAGACATACGAGGGAATGCAAGATATCTCTAGGGAGAGAGGGTGTGTGTGAGCGACATACAAGAGAACAATGGAGAAATATGAGACCCTGGGAGACAGAGTTTGTGTTTGTGTGTGAGAAAGAGATATTGAAGAGGAAGAGTCGTAGGTTCTCATATCTAAGGAGCGAAAGACATCTCTGCATGAGGGGTGTGCGAGTGGTACACATGGGAATAGTAGAGAGAAATGAGACCCCGGGAGACAAAGTTTTGTGTTTGTGTGAGAGAAAGAGATTCCACATGGAGAACCATAGTTAGAGACATATAGCAGGGAGTGAGATATACTTAGAGAGAGATAGAGTGATGAAGGTCGAGGGAGAGAGTACCGTCAGTGTGTTACGAAGATAAAAGATCATTGTCGACATACAGGTAGCACGAGAGATACCTGAGAGACAACGAACGCGTATAGGTCCAGAGAGATAGTACTATATAAGCATGAGTGATAGCTATATGAGATGAATATCTGGATTAAAGGGGATTCAAATATTTAAACTGGAGATCACGACATCGATAATATCAAAACGCAAATTGGTGTATCGAACATGCATATTCATTTGAATTTGGGCACACATGTAATGTTATATAGTTTATCAATATTGGTGATCCATAGATTCTTCAATTACAAACAATGCATGGTTTATATGCAATTAATGTCTAAACGGGATTACAATATATGTTGCATGTGTGAAACACATTATACATGTTTGAGAAGTAAAAAAAACCCGCATGAAACACACATTAATTGGAGACAGTTAGCGAGGAATGCATACATTGGATTTCAACATAAAGTGGTTTCAAATATTTGAAAATCCAAATTGATGGATACAACCTTATGAATCTGAGATCATGCCATTTGTAAACCATATTTATGTATAAATGGTGTTGTGCTTTTGAAAGTATATATATAAATGATGTATATAGAATGTAATTCCAATTGAAAATGGATCCCGCCCGAAAAAAATAGAATACAAACGGGATTCGAATTGAGTTGGCACGGTAAACGTGCACTCTGCAAAATTTGAACGAAGCGGGGAAAGTCGCAGTAACCGCCCGAAACAAAAATCTGCGAGATGGAAATCACTACTGCCTATCCCTGCCACGCAAAGCCTATATGCTGGATTTCTATAGGTTTCGATAGGGGTAGGTTTGTAATTTCACCCAAACATGACGTAACCGCCTCTCACCCGGATTCATACATGGTGGGCACCAAAACACAGTGTGTCCTCGGCCGAAATCGGCTCCCTCCCCAATTCATATTCATACACGGTGGGCGCCAAAAACAAACTCTCGTCGGCAAATGTTCGGTGTATGCAAGATTACCGTCCTATCCCCAACCGACTAGTGTTGCTGTGATGTAGTACAAATTTGAAACGGGGGCTAAGTTTGTAAATTTCCTCGCATTTGAGACAAGCGTGCCCTGAATACATGGTCCCCCTTCCTCTCTACCTCCCTTTTCCCCATTCGTATTCCGTGGGCGCCAAAACACCCTCTCCACCCCACCCTCCTCCGTCCGCCGCCGTCCGCCACCCCATCCATCGCCGTCCTCCTCCACCATGCCAGAGCTGATACCTCGACGCCGCCGTCCATTAAAAGAGATCGACCTCTCTCATCCACGGCTTCGGACCGGGATCCTTGCATCCCGTCCTCTCGCTTCATCCCCATCGTCGTCCACCTTGCCGGCACCGCTCCTACGACCGTCTCGTCCACCGCGCCGCGCCACCACCGTCTACCCTCCTAGATCTGCTTCCACGCTGCCGACAGCCATCGCTATCGCAGCACCGTCAAATTCTCAGCAGATGTGTACACGACACCGCACCAGAGGCGGTACTCTTTCGTATCTGCTCAACTTATTTATCACAACAAGAAAATAGATCGCCACTGCTTTACTCTGATTTCTTGTCTTGGTTGCGAAGTTACCTTTGTCCGGTTTGCACCTTCAGATCCGCCATGGCATGCTCAACACCATACTCACAATGCTTATAGTTTTCCCCTTTTATATTCCACACTAGTTAAATCAGAGTAGACTAAATTTCAAAATTGGGTCAGTCGATATTTCAGAGCTCGCCGGAGCGATCGAAGGGGCTCGGGTGGGGACGGTGGTTGTGGGGGGCGGTGGTGGGTCCTCGTCGAACGAAGAAAACTCGACGCGGGTGGGGGCGGGGGTGGGGGTGGCGGAGGAACACAGGCGGTGGGGCCGGTGGTTCGGCCGGCGGCCCGTGCGGTGTTCTGTATGGGAAGCACAACATGTTCCTTGTCAGGAAGGGGAGCAGGGACATCTGCAGTCAACAGCTGATAGAGCTGGCCTATACGTGATCAATACGCTTTCAATTACTAGCGGCAATACAACACCGTAATTTCCAGCCAGTTCCACTTTCCCGATTTATATATCCTGGTTATGGTGCACACCTATTATGTACACTATGGTCTGCCTAGTTGCTGTGTGCTCTTGTTATCATGGTTTGGCAATAAACTCTCTATACAATATATTATGAACCTATCATCTGCTAGCTATCCTTACTTTTGGAGCCTATTTTTTGTGTAGTTATGCCAGATTATATAAATGCACGCACCATATTACAGCACACATGAGCTCTGTCATCAGAATCCAGTGATAGCACACAGGTGTTTACAGGGGAGCCCCTATATTAGAATATCATCTGCATTACAAAGATAATCTCACAACTATTTATGTTTTCATGGTTCTCAGATATTATACGCAATTACAGTGAATATCAGAATCCGCGCATCAGAAGAATATTGTGGAACACTCCAATGACTTACAAAATTGGCAGCAAGGCATTGAGTGCCATTCTGGAAGCAATAAAACTCGTACGCTCCCCAACTGTTGATTCTTGTTCAGAATATCATCCTAATGACTATTGTAACCTCGAGGAGTCAAAGGCAGATGGCCTGCCATGTTCACCCATCAAGGTGCCTGTTCTAATTTGGCAAGGTTTTATTGACTGCGCGTATCTTGCATATGTTGTCTTGCATTTCTTCTACTTTGTTGCACCGCCATCTGCTTAGTTTACTCATCATATATGTCGAGATGCCAGGCCCATCCATTATCAATAAATATTCCATCTGTCATCATACCATGTTTTCCACTCAAATGTTGTTCTTGTGCATCAGACATCAAAAAGGAAGAGGGTGATTGCCAAACCTGAAGGAGCACCAGCAAAGTCCTTGAAAATGTGGTGGTGCCGGAGAAATCAGACAGCACCCCACTTATATTGGTTGTACAACCAGTGACACAAAACTTAGGACCGACTCCAGCAGACTGTACCCATACTTCACTGGCCACACCACTAGCCCCACCACACAGGACCTGCTCTCCAGCAAAAGGTATACCGATTTCATTTGCCATAGCACCAGTTGTACCACAGAAAAATCCCACTCCAGCAAAAAGTACAACAAGTCCACCGGCCGAAGACCTATACCAACTGCAGAGACGGCCAATTCCTGCAGATTGGAACCCCATTCCATTTATTCCCAGTTTAAAAGACAATGCTTTCAATGTTGTTAGGGACTACGTGCATATATTCCCATCATGGGAAGATTATTGTGAAGACAAACACCATTTTCACATCTTCCTGTCCAACTTAAGTGTAACTGCTATTATTCATGGTTATTATTTTCCTGTTTTCTGCTGATTTAACACATCAATGATTTACATTACATTGTTGTAACTAGGCGAGGGTCAATCTGGATAGTCATGATGAGCAAAGCTTGCTTGTGCTTTTCAAGGAAGCATTGCAGCAGTATCGGTGTTACCTGAGGAAATCACACTTTGATGGCAAGTCTATAAACGAATTTCTGGTGAAGTCTCCTGTGCTAAATTTAGAAGACATTGAATGGAAAAACCTTGTTATGCACTTGTCTCGTTCCCAGGAGGAAGTACTGTCTATGAAATCACATGACAATTTGAACTTCTACTTTTCCGCATGTGCCTTACGGATCTTTTTTTGCAGGAAATCTGCTCGAAGAGAATTCCAGTTTGACAAGAACGACAGGATATCGCAAATATGTTGCCCACTCCTTTGCTCTTGTTAGTACCTGTTGTCCTGTATCACTGTACTTGCATACATACCTGGTTCATTATGTGACAGCAGTATGCATGATAGCTTGCTTATCAATTGTTCGCTCCAAATTATCTGATCTGTATAAATGGTTACATTAGTGTCGAATATACCCAATGCCAATGTTTTTTAGCTCTGCATTGTTCTTGTAAGTACTCGCTGTCCTTTATCAGTGTACTTAGACCTGGGAATGGTTTGGACTCAAACTTCAGTTTTGGATCAGTTTTCCTATTGGACTCTTTTGGTTTGGATAAAACGGGTTGAGTTCCTAATATAAGTTGGTTTGATTTGGATTTTTCTTATTATTGGTTTCGTTTGGTTTGGTCTGGTCACAGACCAAACAATCCCAAACTATTTCAACCCATGGACTGAGAACCAAATCAGCCACTAGCTTCTCCTCCTCACGGCTCGCACGTAATGGCAACGTCTTCTTGTCGTTACTGCTCAGACCGCGGATGCGGCGGCGTGGCGGAACCCAAACTACCATCCATGGGCTCGGGTGGTGCACCAGGAATATCAGGGAGGCGGGCTGACGGCTGTGTGTAGACCACGTACGGGCTTAAAGCATCTACAGTCGTATATGACAAATATGATCCCTCAAACATCCACGGACAGTGACCGAACGTTCTTCAAATTAGTACAAGTGCATCCGGACATCTCATACTAGATTCTTAATCCACAAAAGCATGAAAATGCTACAACCTACTCCCTTCGTTCCTAAATATAAGTCATTTTTAGAGATTTCATTACGGACTACTCTACATATGAAGCAAAATAAGTGAATGTACACTCTAAAATATGTCTATATATACATTCGTATATAGTTTCTATTGAAATCTCTAAAAATACTTATATTTCGGAACGCACGAAGTACGTACTACATAGATTATCTAGTCACTCCTCGTCGGAGATGTCGACAATCTCCTTGCCTGGCTCCCGCCCCGGCATTCTCCTCCTCTATCTCCACATCGAGTTTGGCAAAAAACGCGTCGGACGCCACCTGCTCCCACCGAAGGAACTGCCGGTCAGCCTCCACATAGGCCTCATCCTGGATGGACTGCTGCTCCACCATTTTCGCGGCTTGGGCGACGATGAACTCCGTCTCCGCCTTTGCCATGTTGACCCCCAAGCAGGTTGCTCCGCCTCGTCCTCCTCCAGATCCGCCATCTTCATCGGCTCCGACGGCAGCTCTCCCTCCTCCTCTTCCGGCTCCGGCGAGTCCGAAGGCAGCTTGGCAGTGATGCGGGCACGCGCCTTACCTAGATCTCCTCCACGATCTGCCTTCGGCGCTCCGGCGTGAGCATAGTGTACGTGGTGATCAGCCGCCGGACCATGACGATGCCGGAGAGCGTGGGAGAGCGAGGGAGAGGAGGCGAACGGGTTCGAGTGGCTGCGCAGAGACGGGGGAGGTGGATGGGCTAGGGTTGGGGGACGCCGACCGGCTTAAATAGCCGGATTTGGCCTCACGCGGCAAGCTGGAGTGGCGCCACGCGCCGTTCACACCGCAGCGACGGAGGAGGCGTCTGTCGGACCGCTAGGTTTTCAGGTGAGTCTGCGTGGGACCCCCATCGTCAGTCCTACGTGGTGGACGCGCCCGAGCACCTCATATCCGCTTCATAATTGGGCTGGATATGAGGGGTGCCGGTCAGCCCGGGCGTTTAAGGCCCGTTTGAGGTACCCGTCTGGGTCAAAAATTTGTGATCGGGTGGCCCGCCCGGTCGTATGAGGCAGGTTTGGGAGGTTTGACTGAGCATCTACAGCGGCGGACACTAAATGACACCCCTCAAACGCGCGCAGACCTGCGCGTCCGCGGGCAGTAACCGACTGACCGGTCACACCATATAATTTATCTAATTCATCCGAGTATCTCATATTTCAATCCACAAAAAAGAGTACCTCATATTTTATACCTTAGATCCATACAAAGTATACAAACGAAATCCTACATACTCCCTCCGTTTCTTTGTACTTCGCATATAAGATTTGGTCAAAGTCAAACTACACAAAGTTTGACCAAATTTATAAAAAAAATATGAACATCTATAATACTAAAACTATATAGTATGAAAATACGTTTCATGAAGCATCTGATAATATTGATTTCTTATTGTGAATGTTTATATTTTGTAATATAAAGTTAGTCAAACTCTACAAAGCTTGACTTTGACCAAACCTTATATGCGGACTAAAAAGAAACGGAGGGAGTACTACGCAAACCACACTAGTTTATGCTTCATTGTCGGAGATGTCCACGACCTCTGTGCCGGGCGCCTGGTAGATGGGCTCCAGCTCCTCCTCCTCATTCATAAAGGCAAGCATCTTGTCGATGTCCGCTTCCTGCTCCGTCTGGATACGGCGGTTGGCCTCCCCCTCCGCCTCCGACAGAAATGAATCGAAGATTGCCTGCTGCTCCGCCTACAAATCTGTGTCATTCGCGTCTGTCACGTCCTCCGATTTTTGGACCGGGCCGTCCGCCCGGGCATTTAAGGGGTTTAAGGCTTCCGGTCACGCATTTGTGAGCATGGTGAATCCATTTGTTGTAGGTACTATGGTGAATCCGTTTGTGAGTGTGTGGCTAGCTTTAGAATCCACCTGCACGCATGCATGTTTCGTTGGTCGCGCATTTTAAGAACAACAATGATGGAAATTAGTAGGCAGGCAACAACAGCTAACCACCCGTCCGATGCCTCTCTTATGGCAGTAATTAGACACTGGATACGCCCATGGTTTGAAACTTCGGAGTACAAACTGTATATAGAGAATGGTCTGGATGGGTTTGGATTGAAAATATGTACAGTTTGGATTGGTTTGGACTGCACCCCTTGCTGTTTGGTCTAATCTGGTTTGGTTACTGGACTTATACATGTATGGATTGGGCTGGTTTTAGTCTGGATTACAAACTATTCCCAGGTTTAAGTGTACTTATAATGATAGGTAGTTGTTCATGTACCATCACTCTGCAGCTTATTTTCCTTTGCCCTCCATTTTCTACACATCAGATCTATATTTACTCTTATCATAAGGTTGGCACTGAAGAAGTTTAGCTATGCATTGCTCTTGGTTGTACCTTTTGCCTGTATCGCTGCACTTACATTTATAGCTACTTGGTTATGTAGCATCACTCTTCATCTTATCTTAAATATTCTCCATTTTTTCCGTATATTATCACATCTATATTTACTCTTAACAAAATGTAGAATAAAGGCAATGCTTTTGAAGAAGATTCTGTGGTAAACTTCTTGAATTGCCCCCCCATCAGCATGGACAAGGCCTTTATAGAGCCCGTCTTCACCAATAATGTAAGTTTGTCCATCTCAAGCCTTCAAACTTTGTTGTATATATTTGGTTAGGCATGACTGCAACAGCTGTTTATTTTTGGTGTTAGCATCAAATTGCTTGTTTAAAGATTATTATATGTAGTTCATAAACAAAAGTTTGTCCTTTCTCAATTTAAGTTTTCAGTTGTACAACCAAGTTCCTTCTTCATACCATGTAAAAATTAAACTATACAGAGCAAGTGATCTTATTTTGCACTGCATGTATGCTTCTGTTCTTCATCCGTAATCCAGTGGTGTGGTGAACCTACCCACTACAGCACAATGTCATATTCTGCAATGTCTTAACTATGAACAATGTCATATCATTCTACTATTATTTAAACCGTCTCTTTATTTGCCAATCTGAAATGGTATAAATTGACTGCACACTAACCATTGATACTTATCAGTTCTTGATCTGTAATCTAGTGGTGTCGTGAAGCTGCTAACTCCTTCACAATGTCATTTTCTGCCATGTCTTGACCTGAACAATAATATTGTGTTAATGCAAATTTAAAGTGTGTCACTTTATTCGTTAATAAGAAATGTGATGAATTGTCAGCACTGATACTTTTATGTGCAAAACCTGTCATCTGTCTACTTGTTTATCTTTTAGAGTGAGGAAGATATAAGTGTTGAACAAGCATAGTCTCATCATCTTGCTCAGTTGCTTGTGCTGCAGCTCCCCAGCAGGGCTAACCTTTCTTGAACTCTATTGAAGTGCTGTCGGTTTTGTATATTATTTTGTCGGCGTGTTTATTTGCACTAGTGGCGATCTTTGATGCCCAGTGTATGTAATCTGCTGTCTGCTTGTGCTTTATTACCATAGTGGCAAACTTTGATGCCCAGTGGATGTAATATACCGTAATTTCTTTATTGTATAGTCTAGGTTTTTTCTTATTCACGATGCTGCAGTTATTTTACTGTATATATATCCTGTCTTTGCAGTAAACCGGCCAAACTGTAAAATTACGGTACATAATCGGGCCGTCATGCAATCACAATGTAGGTTGGGCCTGAAACATGTCGAACAGCTCACGGGCTGGCAGCAGCCCGAAATGAACCCCGGCCCATGATTGTGTGAATCAAATCACGGGCTTTTAACTGGCCAAAAAATTGTCTCGGTCCTTGTTTGGCCCAATCAGATATCAGCTGCGAGCAGGCCGGATGCAAACCGGGTCGTAGTTAGGCCCAATTATATGACGGGCTTTTGACATGCTGAAATTAATATGGGGCCGAAATGTTAAACAGGCCCTTAACAGGGCAAAAATAATACGAGGCCGAATTACTAAGTGGGCCTTTAGCAAGTGGGCCCAAAAGCATAGTGTCCAGTTGATGGGCCGAATCTGATATGGGCCATAATTGAGCCCAAAGCCTCTTAAAGGGCCGGACCTAATCTGGGCCGTAATTTGCCCCAGAACGTGGTAGGCCTTTAACGGGCCGTATCTCATATGGGCCACTATTAGGCCCGAAGCGTGGCAGGCCATTAATGGACCGGATCAAATATGGGCCGGCATTTGGCCCAAAACATGACAGGTAGTTAATGGGCCGGCCTGCTAGGGTCCTCAAAATCTTGTGGGCCTAAAGCTAGGCCGGCCCATTAATGTTGGTGAAATCTCATGGGCCTTTAGCTGGGCCCGCCCATTATAATCCGCAAGAATCTTGTGGGCCTTTACCTGGGCCGGCCCATTACGACACACAAAAATCTTGTGGGCCTTTACCTGGGCCGGCCCATTATGGCCCGCAAAATCTTGTGGGCCTTTAGCTGGGCCAGTCCATTATGGTCCGCAAAATTTGGTGGGCCTTTAGCTGGGCCGGCCCATTATGGTCCGCAAAATCTTGTGGGCCTTTAGTTGGGCCGGCCCATTTAAACTTGTTGGGTCGTGCCATGTGTCGACGTATCATAGGCGCCTTCTGTCTAGTGAGTGGATGACATCTGTTCCGACGATGAGCCGACACATGTTTCCTCTAGCCAATGATGATTTTACATGTGGAAAATCCCCATTGGTCGGGGCTGTTAACGGGTTATCGGATCCAAAACCCGACCCGATAGCTTAACGGCGTTCCGTTATGGTGGATGCCACGTGTCGGTCACCCTTGACGAAAGCACTTCTATGACGTGCGATTTATCATCATGGAAGTGGACACTTCCGTGATGATAATTTTGGTAATGTCATGGAACACTTCTACGATAGCACAGGTATGACTATCTTGATTCTGTCATAAATTTGTCATGGATGTACATGCATGACAAAAAACGCGACCTATTGTGACAAACACGTATCATCACGGAAGTGTATTTTTTGTAGTGATACCTAGTTTTTAAATTCTAGTAAATCCAAAGCTTATCTGAAATTCATGAACTTGGCATGCTATCATGGAGCGGCATCAACATGCCGTGGTAAATGTTTTCTCCCATTTGGGGCAGGTTTGGGGATATGCTTCTCACAAACCAGAGCTTCTCACAACAAGCCTGATGGTTTTGGTAGGGAACATCCCACCTTTGGGGACGAAATGATATACATTGCCTCTTATTGCTTTCAATTTTTTTCTCGTGTCAACATAGAACAAGAGGAGTGTTGTGTCAATTTTTGGGATTTTTCGGGGTTCGTTTGGACATTTTTATGCATTATTTGAGTTTTCAATGCATTTATGTGCATAATTCAAATTTGAAATACATGCACATGCTCTAATGCATATAAATTGGTTGAAAATTCAAATCTGTGTCCTTGGTTGCATGCTTAGGTCCCATGCAAGAAATGGGAATGAATGTCAAAGACCCTGCCACCGTCACTCGGCCGCAAACATTGTTATACCTAGTTTTTAAATTCTAGTAAATCCAAAGCTTGTCTGAAATTCATGAAACTTGGCATGCTATCATGGAGCGGCATCAACATGCCATGATAAATTTTTTGTCCCATTTGGGGCAGGTTTGGGGATATGCTTCTCACAAACCAGAGTTTCTCACAACAAGCCTGATGGTTTCGGTAGGGAACATCCCACCTTTAGCGACGAAACGATATCCATTGCCTCTTATTGCTTTCAAAAAATTTCTCATATCAACGTAGAACAACAGGAGTGTTGTGTCAATTTTTGGGATTTTTGGGTTTCGTTTGGACATTTTTATGCATTAATTGAGTTTTCAATGCATTTATGTGCATAATTCAAATTCAAACTACATGCACATGCTCTAATGCATATAAATTGGTTGAAAATTCAAGTCTGTGTCCTTGGTTGCATGCTTAGGTCCCATGCAAGAAATGAGAATGAATGTCAAACACCCTGCCACCGTCACTAGGCCGCAAGCATTGAGATACCTGGTTTTTAAATTCTAGTAAATCCAAACCTCGCCTGAAATTCATGAAACTTGGTATGCTATCATGGAGCGGCATCAACATGCCGTGGTAAAATTTTTGTCCCATTTGGGGCAGCTTTGGGTATAAGTTTCTCACAATCCAGAGCTTCTCACAACAAGCTTGATGGTTTTGGTAGGGAACGTGCCACCTTTGGGGACGAAACGATATCCGCTGCCTGTTATTGCTTTCAAAAAATTTCTAGTGTCAACATAGAACTACAGGAGTGTTGTGTTAAATTTTGGGATTTTTCGGGGTTCGTTTGGACAATTTTATAGATTACCTAGATTTTCTAGGCATTTTATGTGCATAATTCAAATTTGAACTACATGCACATGCTCCAGTGCATATAAATTGGTTGAAATATCAAATATGTGTCCTTGGGCGCATGCTTAGGTCCCATGCAAGAAATGGGAATGAATTTCAAACACCAAGGCACCGTTGATTGTCGGCAAAACGTTGAGATACTTTTTTTTAAATTCTAGTAAATCCAAAACTCATCTGAAATTCATGAAATTTGGCATGCTATCATGGAATGGCACCCGACATGCTGTGGTATTTTTCGTGTCCATTTTTAGAGGGGGCGCACTCGAATAACAACCAACAAAGGCGTTTTGAAAAAACAGTTGCTAGTTTAATATCTCAAACATTTGTATAATTCAAATCGTGTGCGTTCTCTTAACCATTCACATGACGCCACGTGTCTTCATTTTAATGGCTATAGGAGGTGCCATGCGGACATCTGCTTGACTGAACGGGAGGCGTGCGAGCGCAGTCCGGTGCGTAGGCTCACCGAGAGGCTCACTAGGAAGTGTGCGAGATGTTCAACGTAGGATTTGTGCATCTCTTCAATGCAAATGGTTCAGTTTGAATACAATATGCAAATTAAAGTCAAACTTCGGTGCTAAGACAAGAGACACTGCGATTTGTCAAAATATTGAGCTAAAAATCACTAGCACTATCTAATTTTTGCAAAAAATCAATAGCACTATCTAATTCATGCGTGTGTTCGCTACGCACTCACCGTACAGGGTGTGCTAGTACCCGTGTGAAATGACGGTAGGTGTGCCAGCAGTCCGCCGGGCAGGCTCACCGGGAGGCGAGCCATCCCTTTAACCGCCGCCCACCTCGCTCTCACTCCTCCATATTAATGGCGTGTACGCCTCGCTCCATGAAATGATGGTATAGGAATGCCAGAAGTCCGCCGTGTAGGCTTTTCCCAAGTTTACAATGACACTGTACTACGATTTCTGAAGGAATTTTGGAGGATTTCTGGACATACACCCCCACCACATATTGGTTGCTTGATCCATATGGTTACAATCCATAAGCATTTCTCCTTTGGATTCATCTGTACTAGTTTTCTTAGGGATTTTTTCATCCAATCCAACCTCTTGTGAAGAAGGCTACATGTTTCTAGATTGTAATCAAATGCCCATGTTGATCATGTCAGATCGAAGATGGCACGTTGGTGCATTTTACAAATCCTGCAAACCAAGTAGGCGTGTAGTAGTGTTAAAAACCGCATGTAGGCACTAACACGTTCTCTTATTTTGTAGATAATAATAGGCCCGGAGGTGGATACTGTTTATAACGACAATCACATCGAATGCCTGGATCTGCATCTCTCAAATATTACTTTGAACTCCTGCCGAGGGACCTTGCCGGAGATTACACTCGCCAGGTTCTTTCTTGCTACAACAAGGGTGCTGAGGGTACTGAGGTTGAACACACATTTAATTAAGAAAGATGAATGGTATGTTGATCAGAGCCAACAGGTACTGTAGAATGGAAGAGGCTCGAACAAAGTTAAACTTCATATTGGAGGAGCATATGACAGAGCAATTGGAAGTCATTGTATCAAACCCAAACATGACTTGTCAGCGGCTGGTCCCTTTGCAGAAATGACGATGCTTGCAATGTTTGAATTTGAGCATTGTAATCTTTGAATTTGAACCTTGCAATATTTATGGTATTTGTTATATAACGTAATTGGATGTTTAATTTGGTATTGCAATCATGTCATGTTACAAGTATATATATGTTGTTCTTCTGTACACAGATCATAGATGTTCTGCAGGGAGAGCATATCACAACACACATGGACCACACTAGGTAACCCGTTAGCAATGAATTCATCAATCACAAATAGTTCATCCAAGTGAACCGTATGCTGTATATCGCATACACCTTCATCTGGCTGCCTGTTTCTATTCTTCTGCCTCATCGCAAACAGTTCATTGAACTGAAACATGTGCCCCTCATCGCACACGCAACTAAATTCTGAACCTTGTTTGATGCATCCATCATCGTAAATGTTTTGCATCTTTTTTGACAGTTTTTACATCACTGTTTGCGATTATTGCATCGCACACAGTTTTGTCAAAGGGTTTCTAATCGTAGTGTCGCGTTAGCAGCATCCTGCAGTAGTGATTATAAAGATGCTCTATAGGTATCTCCGAAGGTGTTTGTTGGGTTGGCATAGATCGAGATTAGGATTTGTCACTTCGAGTATCAGAGAGGTATCTCTAGGCCCTCTCGGTAATACACATCATAAGAAGCATTGCATGCAAAGTGACTAATGAGTTAGTTGCGGGATGATGTATTACGAAACGAGTAAAGAGACTTGCCAGTAATGAGATTGAACTAGGTATGAAGATACCGACGATCGAATCTCGGGCAAGTAACATACCGATGACAAAGGGAATTACGTGTGTTGTCATAATGGTTCTGAAAGATCGTGGATGTGGCCTAGAGGGGGGGGGGGGGAAGAGGGTGAATAGGCGCTTTAAAATAATTACAGTTTAGGCTTGAACAAATGTGGAATAAACCTAGCGGTTAAAATGTCAAGCACAAAACCTACAACAACTAGGCTCACCTATGTGCACGAACAACTTATGCTAAGCAAGATAAACTACTAGGTGATAGCAAGACATATGACAAGAAACAATATGGCTATCACAAAGTAAAGTGCATAAGTAAAGAGCTTGGGTAAGAGATAGCCAAGGCACGCGGAGATGACGATGTATCCTGAAGTTCACACCCTTGCGGATGCTAATCTCCGTTTGGAGCGGTGTGGAGGCACAATGCTCCCCAAGAAGCCACTAGGGCCACCGTAATCTCCTCACGCCCTCGCACAATGCAAGATGCCGTGATTCCACTAAGGGACCCTTGAGGGCGGTCACTTAACCCGTACAAATGGCAACCCTTGGGGGCGGTCACCAAACCCGTACACTTTGGCAACCCTTGGGGGCGGTCGCCGAAACCCGTCAAATTGCTCGGGGTGATCTCCACAACCTAATTGGAGACCCCGACGCTTGCCCAGAGCTTTACACCACAATGATTGAGCTCCGAACACCACCAACCGTCTAGGGCGCCCAAGCACCCAAGAGGAACAAGCTCAAGGGCACCAAGCACCCAAGAGTAATAAGCTTCTAAACTTGTAACTTCCAAGTATCACCGCGGAGAACTCAAACGGATGCACCAAATGCAATGGCAAGGGCACACGGAGTGCCCAAGTCCTTCTCTCCCAAATTCCACCAAAGCAACTAATGCTAGGGAGGAAAACAAGAGGAAGAACAAGAAGGAGAACACCAAGAACTCCAAGATCTAGATCCAAGGGGTTCCCCTCACATAGAGGAGAAAGTGATTGGTGGAAATGTGGAGCTAGATCTCCTCTCTCTTTTCCCTCAAAAATTAGCAAGAATCCTTGGAGGGATTGAGAGTTAGCAAGCTCGAAGAAGGTCAACGATGGGGGAAGAACACGTGCTCAAGAGATAAGGTACAATGGGGAAGAAGACCCTCTTTTATAGGACCTCCTGAATCCAACCGTTATGTGCGCAGGTCGTGCACAAGCGGTAGTACCATTGCCGGACCGGTACTACTGCTGCCACAGCGGTACTACCACTGTGGCAAGTAGGCATAGGCAAACCTATGCTGAGGGAGAAGAAGTACACGCATTAGGCCGGTACTACCGCTTCCTACAGCCGCCGAAAAGCCTATGGACAAAACCTTCAAATATAACTCAAGGCAACCATTAGTCCATAGAGATTGTTATCAATTACCAAAACCAAACATGGGGGCACCGCATGTTCTTTCAGGTTCGACCGAGAAAGATCTTCGTAGAATATGTAGGAGCCAATATGAGCATCCAGGTTCCGCTATAGGTTATTGACCAGAGAGGTGTCTCGGTCATGTCTACATAGTTCTCGAACCTGTAGGGTCCGCACACTTAATGTTCGATGATGATTTAATATTACATGAGTTATGTGATTTGGTGACCGAATGTTGTTTAGAGTCCCGGATGAGATCACGTACATGACGAGGAGTCTCGAAATGGTCGAGAGGTAAAGATTGATATATATGATGATAGTATTCGGACATCGGAAGTGTTCCAGAGTGTATTAGGTATTTATCAGAGTACCCCCCCCCACCCCCCCCCCACGGGGGGGGGGGGGGAGGGGGGGTTACCGGAACCCCCGGGGGAAAGATATGGGCCATATGGGCCATAAGAGGGGAGCACACCAGCCCACAAGGGCTGGTGCGCACCCCCCATGGAAGGAGGCCGAGTAGGAGAAGGGAAAGAGGGGGTTCGCCCCCCTTTCCTTCTCTCCTTCCTCTTCCCTTTCCCCCTCCGGAAATTATGGAAGGGGGAGGCCGAATTGGGGAAGACCCCAAGTAGGATTCAGCCTACTTGTGGCGCCCCTTTACTAGAACGCGTCGGTGCTATACAAACGGTTTTAACCCCTTTCCGCAACGGCATTTGGAACCGCCGCCAAGTGATTGTGGGCGATAGGGGGTCCTTCCCACACGACCCAGAAATTGTCGAGGATAGGCCCTCCTTAGACATAAGCTGGGGCCGTGTGCGATCGGGCGAGGCATTGAAACCCAATCATTTCCGTAGGTATGTACATCCCACACGGTAATCTGAGAAAACCATTTCCGTAGGTATGTACATCCCACACGGCGAATCCCAGAAAATCATTTCTGTAGGTATGTACATCCCACATAGTCAATCCAAGGAGTACGTTTCCTTTCTTATGTACATCCCACACAGTCAATCTAGGGAAAACGTTTCCATTCGTACGTACATCCCACACAGTTTTATGTGTAGGCCCATGTGTGAAAGGTGTAACTATCACACATGGTCTGCCTTGGTTTACTGTTTGCTTTTATCAACTATATCACACACGATTTGATGAAGAAAACTGTGTGGCATTGGGCTATCCATCGCAAGCACTTTTACTGCTAGAACCATTTGCAAAGGTCCATGACACATTTAGCAGGTTTATTAGTTTACAATTAATAATTCTAGTATTACGCAAATTCACATTTCATATCGAACAACTGTTTGCCAATTTCATATCACGCACATAAATATATTATAACATCACAGTACGATAGCTACATGAAAACAACATAGTACAACCTATAGCTAGTTCAACTTCATAAGAACAATATATTCATTTCCCCAATCGAGATCATCCAGGCTCGTCTTATCCACCTCTGCTTTCAGTTCAGTAAGAACCTGTTTTGCACGGGCCAACTAGGAAAGTGCCTCCTCCTTCACCAACACCCTATTAGCAAAGTCTGATTTAAAAAAATCTGAGCTCATTCTCCACCTTCAACTTTTTATCCCGCATCTTCAAATATTTTTCAGCATTGACAACAGTTTCTCTAAGCCTACATCTGTTCTCTTCCTTATACATGCTCCAGAGCTTCGCTAGGCACATCTTCAAAGACTGTGGCCACTCTTGATCAACCCACTCCAAGTAAGAACACTTCCGTTCATCCTATAATATTTAAACTAGCTCAGTAACAATTGTAGGGGAAATGGGTTTATAGAAACATAGAAAATTACTAATGCTTATTTTGAAAAACTGAAGAAACATGTTAATTACGACATATCTTCTCAAAAAGATCAATGTGCAAATGAAATAATTGGTACTGAGACAACAACCAAATTTTGGAACATCAGAAGCTATAATTAACTACAATGACGCTACAAGTTCTTACTCATGTACAATAAATAACAAATTGAACATTTTATGAGGAAGGTGAATATAACTGCAATAGCATAGCGACGGTGTTTGGATGACCGCAAATTGATACTAACAGGTGTGTACATGCACAAATTTAGTAACATAGAACTAATAGCACTAAGGCCGTGCACAATGTATGCCAAAACTAGGGTAAAGACAACTGTTGCTCCATCTCGCACCGGTGCCCTGCACTGGCGAGCCGATGCAGCAGGAAAAAAATCAGGGACCCGGACTCAGGAGCACGTAGTTGCTCTGATGCCCAGTTCCTTCGTGCCATAAAGATTTAGTATTTTACTGCTTGGCTGCTCGGATGTGTGGACCAAAGTTGGCTGCACAAACTGCTGAAGCAGTGCCAAATAATTTTCTAATGGCACCGCTGATGAGATGGCAACAATTTAAGATACTAGGTACAAACTGTGACACTGTCTTAGGATGCATTTGGTTGAAGGTGTGGTATGAATGGGTTGGGACCATGACAGTGTATGAATCACATCTAACAAATGATTTGTAACAACTAAAGAGGGTCTATACTTCTCTCCACATGCCAAAAACTTCCTCCCACTTTCCACAGAATCAAACGCAACTAGCTTCATGCATGGAGATTGATGGTGACAACGTGCAGATAGATCATCAGGCACCCCGCTCCATTCGTTGCCACTGATGGTCCTAGGGAGCTACAAGAGGAAGAAATGACTCAAATCGACCGCCAGGTAAAAATCCTTCATTCCAAGTCATAGCCCGAGAGAGAGAAGAGAGGCATACCCGAGTGGTGAAGGAGTCGTCGCCAGAGGAGGAACCGCTACAGAGGTCTTTGAAGAAGACCATGGCGACCCCGACGGTAGGATGCGAGACGGCGAGAGCGAGGAAGCGGCTATAGCTTAGCAAGTAAGTAAGGAAGGAGGAAACAGGGGAAATGTGACTTGTGGTCGGGGAGAAAAGGGGGTGGGGAAGGGCGGCGGGGGTAGATATTTTGGCGGTAGGCCAAAATTTTGGAAATGTGGAGGGAAACTTTGCGCGCGGTGCCGCCGGACCATTCACTTCGAACGATTGTGTGCATCGCAAACGATTCTTCTGTTTTACGCGCATGGGATGAGTTTGATAATTCAAATTTTGGTGGAAATTTCCCCGGGCACATCATTGCATAATTTAACATCGCTTGCTAATTTGGGCACACAAAAGAGCGTATAGCAGATAGACCACACTTATTGAATCGAGAAATTTTAGTAATTAAACAGAGCCAGTTGACCCAAACATTGCTCTAACAAAATACCAGCATTAAAAACAAAGCCTAAGTACGCATAATTTTAACAAATCCACCGCTGCGCCTGCCTATGCATCGCCGGTGTGAGATGAGATGTCAATGACTTGTCCTAGCGACATGCCGCCGTTGGTGGACTCCGCGTCGCCCCTGGTGAAGTCGACCGCGTCCTCGTCCTCGTCCTTGGCGCCACCCTCAAGGTTGTAGTACTCATAGTAGTGGCTACACCAGAGCTCGCGTTGGTACTCCACCGGTGATTCCTCAATGGACAAACTCTTCTCTACCTCGACCTCGGCCACGCGCAACTCCTCCTCCCGGCGCTCCTCCATCTCTGCCGCCTCCTGCATCTCCAGCTCCTGCTCGGCGACCTCATGAGGAAGCAGGTGCTCCTTGGCCACCGCCGCCTTTTCAGACGTGGGTTGCATGCTGGAGTCCGAGGTGTCCTGAAATATACTGGCGTGTGCATCCTCGATCTTGGTGTGGATGGCCTCGACCTGGGCCAGGGCGACATTGGCGGCATGGACGGTAGCTCGAGCGCTCTCGGTGTTTGCAGCCGCCGTCGCAACAGCAACTGCAGCTGCCCTATCGGCTGCCGCAGACGCCCTCTCGCGAAAGTGACCGCGCTCAATGCGGGTGCGGTAGCACTCTCGGTGTAGGCGGCGGCGCTCGGGGGGGGGGGGCATCGTACGTTCCTTCACAAAACGTTTCCACGGTGTCATCTTTGTAAGAAGGGGGTGCGGGAATTGGGGATCGAGATTCATGGATTCGGGGGTTGCCGGCACTAGAGCAGACGAGCCGACGAAGCTTAAGGAGGGAGACTTAAATAGACCTAGATATTTTTTCATCGCAAACATTTCCTAGAAAATAAATATCTGTGATGTTGTAGATATTTTTTATTAGCTGTGGAAGACGAATTTGGAGTAAAGTGGCAACGGATGCTGTTTTAAATGAACGAGAAATTTTGTAGTAGTAATACAACTGTCATGTCAAATTTTGGAAAATTTTAGGGGTCATTTGATATTCTAAGACATTTAAGTGTTTTTCTAGCCATTTAATGACCTTAATTGAAATTTGAACTACATGTACATGCAACAGCTAACCATAACGGTTTGAAAACTCATATTTAGTGTACTTGTGTGTGAATTAATTCCATGTGCAGTAAATTGGAAGGAATTTTCAAACATATTGGTCTAACGGCTATGACACAATTAAGCATGGAGTGACATGGCGTTTTAATTCCAAAAAAATCAGAAACACATGAAACCTTGGTTGATGTAATGTCATGGCACCAAGATGATGTGGTAAAAAAATTGGCATGCTTGGCGAAAGTTTGGACACACACCCCTCCCAAACCGGAGCAACTCACTAGAAGGCTCGTGGTTCCGAGAGGGAACAATGCATGTTTGATGACTAACGGGAGATAGCTTCCTCTTACGGCCTTCAATTTTTTTCTACGTCTAACATGCACTACTACAACTGTAATGTGAAAATTTTGAAAATTCTAGGGGTCTTTTGACGTTTTAAAGACATTTAAGTGATTTTCTAGACATTTAATGACCGTAATTAAAATTTGAACTACATCTGCATGCAACGCCTAACCAAAACAATTTGAAAAATCATATTTGTGTACTTCAGTGCGAGTTAATTCCATGTGCAGTAAACTAGAAGGAATTTTCAAACATATTTGTCTCACGACATGGACACATGCATGCGTATGCATGGAGTGACATGGCATTCTAATTCAAAATAAAAATCAGAAACACATGAAATCTTGGTTGATGTAATGTCATGCCACCAAGATGATGTGGTAAAGAAATTGGCATGTTTGACGAAAGTTTGGACACACACCCCTCACAAACCGGAGGAACTCACTAGAAGGCTCGTGGTTCCGAGAGGGAACAATGCATGTTTGATGACGAACGAGAGATAGCTTCCTCTTACGGCCTTCAATTTTTTTACGTCTAACGTGCATTACTACAACTGTAATGTGAAATTTTGGAAAATCCTAGGGGTCATTTGACCTTTCAAAGACATTTAAGTGATTTTCTAACCATTTAATGACCATAATTCAAATTTGAACTACATCTACATGCAACTCCTAACTAAAATGGTTTGAAAAATCATATATGTGGACTTGTGTGCGAGTTAATTCCATGTGCAGTAAATTGGAAGGAATTTTCAAACATATTGGTCTCACGGCATGGACACATGCATACGTATGCATGGAGTGACATCGCATTTTAATTCCAAAAAATAAAAAAATGATCAGAAAAACATGAAACCTTGGTTGATGTAATGTCATGCCACCAAGATGATGTGGTAAAGAAATTGGCATGTTTGACGAAAGTTTGGACACACACCCCTCACAAGACGGAGCAACTCACTAGAAGGATTGTGGTTCCGAGAGGGAACAATGCATGTTTGATGACGAATGGGAGATAGCTTCCTCTTACGGCTTTCATTTTTTTCTACGTCTAACGTGCACTACTACAACTATAATGTGAAATTTTTGAAACTTCTAGGGGTCATTAGACCTTTTAAAGACATTTAAGTGATTTTCTAACCATTTAATGACCGTAATTCAAATCTGAACTACATATACATGCAACACCTGACCAAAACGGTTTGAAAAATCATATCCGTATACTCGTGTGCGAGTTAATTCCATGTGCAGTAAATTAGAAGGAATTTTCAAACATATTGGTCTCACGACATGGACACATGCATACGTATCCATGGAGTGACATGGCGTTTTAATTCCCAAAAATAAAAAAATAATCATAAAAACATGAGACCTTGCTTGATTTAATGTCATGCCACCAATATGATGTGGTGAAGAAATTGGCCTATTTGACGAAAGTTTGGACACACACCCCTCACAAACCGGAGCAACTCACTAGAAGGCTCGTGGTTCCGAGAGGGAACAATGCATGTTTGATGACGAACGGGAGATAGCTTCCTCTTATAGCCTTCAATTTTTTCTATGTCTAGCGTGCACTACTACAACTATAATGTGAAATTTTTAAAAATTCTAATGGTGATTTGTCCTTTTAAAGACATTTAAGTGATTTTCTAGCCATTTAATGACCGTAATTCAAATTTGAACGACATCTACATGCAACGCCTAACCAAAACAGTTTGAAAAATTGTATTTTGTGTACTTGTCTGCGAGTTAATTGCATGTGCAGTAAATTAGAAGGAATTTTCAAACATATTGGTCTCAAGGCATGGGCACATGCATGGACTGCCATGGCATTTTAATTCCAAAAAATTAAAAAAATGATCAAAAAACATGAAACCTTGCTTGATTTAATGTCATGCCACCAAGATGATGTGGTAAAAAAATTGGCCAGCTTGACAAAAGTTTGGACACGCACCCCTCGCAAACCGAAGCAACTCACTAGAAGGTTCGTGGTTCCGAGAGGGAACAATGCATGTTTGATAACGAACGGGAGATAGCTTCCTCTTACGGCCTTCAAATTTTTTTCTACGCTTAACGTGCACTAATACAACTTTCATGTGAAAATTTGGAAAATTTCAGGGGTCATTCGACCTTTTAAAGACATTGAAGTAATTTTCTAGCCATTTAATGACCGTAGTTCAAATTTGAACTACATCTACATGCAACGCCTAACCATAATGGTTTGAAAAATCATATTTTTGTGTACTTGTGTGGGAGTTAAAAAATCATCAGACAATGTAAATATCTGGTGTTCAAAAAAGAAAACGTAAAGATCTGGCAAGACAACCGCCCCCGACACGATTGGCACTCTATCTCGCGGCTCAAGGTTTGGTAGGTGAGTGGCGGGGATCATTTATCAGAGACGGTTCTGCATTGCAAACCGTCAACTACTATGTTCACACACGGATTTTCACTGCTGCAGGATGCTGCTAATGCGACACTTCGGTTAGAGACCCTTCAAGAAACTATGTGTGATGCCATAATTACAAATGGTGCTATATGAAAACCGTCAGAAACGTATAGAACGTTTGCGATGATAGATGAATCAAACACGGTTCAGGTTTTAGTTGGGTGTGCGATAAAGGGCATACGGTTCAGTTCAATTAACTGTTTGCGATGAGGAGGAACAAAAGAAACGGGCAGCCAGATGAAGGCGTGTGCGGTACAGAACATACGGTTCACTCGAATGATTTGTTTGTGATTAGGCAACACAAAAGAAACGGTCAGCCAGATCAAGGTGTGTGGGATATACGGCATGCGGTTCACTCAGATGAACTGTTTGCGTTGACATAAGAGTACAGAAATGGTTCAATTTAACAAGACGTGTGTGTTGTGCGATGGGATTGCATGCAGTTCACTCGGCCCTTGTCGTCAGTGTGTGGCCTCTGTGGCAACGGTTCGCTCCCCAAGCGCCTCTTCGTGTACCGTGGCAACTTTCCACCGACTCTTCGCCTTTCGCTCTCGATTTGGAACTGCTGTCGCATCCTAGCTCTTCCTCCCTCCTCCATTTCCTTCATCCTTCCTTCTGCCATTGTTTTATCATCTTCTCCATGTAGGGAACAAGCCGGAAACGACCCCGTTATTCTTGCCACGATATGAATGATCACGCGGTGGAGGAACTCATTGATCGGTGCGACATCATCACCTCGGCTAGCATGGCAGGTTCGTTCAAGACCATTCTCGACTCGACTAATAACATCATTACAAGGAACCCAAGGTTCAGGAGCGGTTTGATCTCCCCTATCTTCTTCGTCGTGACCCTGCCGACTGGCGCGGGGACGAGGGAAGCCTCGCCTTGTGTAAGTTGATGCCGCTTGATAATGATACATATGATGTTAAGATGCCATCGCTTGAGGGCAAGGCTTGGGTAGGCGCAAATGGAGATTGGGTTGTTTATATTGGGTACAACTGCGAGTGGGAACTTGTGAATGTGTACACTCGTCACCAGGTTCCACTTCGAAAAATCTCAGACGACTGCCTAGAGGTTGAGTACACCGGTATTCTATGTGAGTTCAATAACGATCATGCTGATTGTCATCTATGGAAGATAGCAATTTGTCGAGTTCCCAACCGCTCTTGGGGTTATAGGAATGCTTATGTTGTCGCTATCTTCGACAAGCTTGTTGCCATCCTTCATGGTTCGACTCGATGGATATTGCTCAAAAATCAGTTTCTATACACGGATGAGTACTGTGATGCAATTCAATATGAGGGTCTTGTGTTTGCCGCCACCACTCGTGGAACTGTTTTTGCATGGAATTCTGATGATTTCGATACGTTTGTCTTCCACCATAATTATAATTGTTTCATCCACATGCATGCGGGTTAGCTAGTTTCCATTTACTAATTAACCTTCTTGTGTTTCCAAGGTCCTGTGAACATTCCACCACCTACACTTGAAAATTTTATTCACGAGCATGAGGACGAGCAGGACCCATATACTCAGTGGCACCTGGCAACTTATTCTGATGGATCACTTCTTCTTGTCTGTATATGGGGCGCTACTGATGTTACTAAGGAAGCAGGTATTGTCTTATATGGTCGCACTCTCCGAACCTATTCCAACATCCGTTGCAGGGTATTCGGGATGGATACTGGTGTACTAGCGCCAACACCTTCTCCCTGGTTCAGTATTGAAAGTCTTGGAGGAAACTCGCTCTTCCTTGGACAAAACTATCCAATGATGGTGGAAGGTGATCCAGCTGTTGTTGACACAATGTTACTACCATTTATGAGAAGCAAGTGTATCTATACCTCAGACATTACTATGCTTCCCTACCTTCCCACTATGGGTATTGAAATAGGCCGCTTCAGCCTGGATGATCAGTCCTGCGTTGGTCTCGAGATTGACAGTAGCTGGCCCTTCCTTGAGAATCACTTCTGGTTCAAAGCAAGCGTTTCCAACGCTGACGAGTGGTTGAGCTGAAGTTCATTTCATCGCTTTGTTATTTGTTGTGTGAGAAAAACTTTACTAGACTGTTTTGTTCGAAGTTATCTATAATCCAATGTGTATCCTCGTTGTCGTTGTGGGTTGATGACTTGTTGTATGTAATCAATGGTACATTTTCATATGCGTCCATGAACTCACGCCTGCTAGTGGTGTCCATATGAACAGTGCTAGTGATTTTAGTTGCAAAAATTAGATAGTGCTAGTGATTTGTAGCTGCATATTTTGACAAATCACAGTGTTACAAGGTTGACAAATGGCAATGTTACTAGATAAACAAATGTTAATCCTTCCAGTTTGAGAAATGGCTACATACCCAAAATGACAGATATGCAAATCTTACCCAATTGTTTGTACGTGGTTGCACACGGGTCATGCAAAACAACCGTTTGCGTTGAAGGGATGCAGAAATCCTGCTCGGCACATTTTCCATTGGCTTCCTGGGGAAGCTGTCGGTTTGCATACGGGTGTTCTAACTAAAACATTTGCGATGAGTGTTTTATATTTAAAAACCGTTGACATTTTTTTCAAAAGAAAATCGTTTGATAAGTCTATACATTAAGAGAGAAAAACGGGAGTTCATTCAAACCATATCTTTCCTTCCGTCACACTGCGAATTTATGTTCATATGATCGAGAATTCGAGATACAGTATTAAACCCCCAAAAAACTATTTCCGGCGGCGGCGGAGGCGGCGTGCCGCGCCGTCGTTGTCGTCCTCCGGGACGCTGTTGTTGAAGTCTTCAAGGCAGCACAAAATGGTCTTCACTTGTAAATCAAACATCATGTCGTCGCACGATCGACGGGCGGGGCGCGGGAGGACGGCTACTGGCGCCGCTGAGAGGTAGTGGTCGACGGCAGCATCCCATGCCGATGAGGGGGGGCATGGGCACGGGCATGGGGGCGACAGGTGCAGCCAAACGCACGGGGACCGGCACCGCGGTGGGTGGAGGAGCGCGCACGGGCGCGGTGGATGTAGCGAAATGCACGGGGGCGGGCAGCACGATGGGTGGATGGGCGCGCACGGGCATGGGCACGAGCATTGGCGCTGGCATGTACATGAGCTCGCACGGGTCTGCGGAGACCTTGCTGACGCCCGTGGCTTCCAGCTTAGCGATAGTGCTCAGCGACCAGCCCGTCAATGGGGATGGTCTCTGGCGCAGGCGCGTGGATGGGAGCTGGGACAGGAACGGGGGCAGCAACCGCCGCAGCCAGCTCGTTCTGGGTCATGTCCATGAGGCCCCATTCCTCCTTATTTTCTATCTCCTCTGGCTCGGAGTCAACTTCACCGATCTTGAAGACTAGTGGCAGATGATCATTCTGCGCCATGGTGGTGGAGGTCTGCGGGGGGGGGGGGAGGGGAATGGGAGGAAAACAGTTAGGCCGCCCATATTAAACAGCGGCTTGGACGACATTAATTGAGAAGAAGGCGGGCGGCCATGGAAGTCAAAGGGCTCGCTTCCCATTGAGCCCGCGCAGCGTAAAGCTCACACGCTTCCCGCTGAGCCTGCACATTGGAGGACAGCTTGTATGCCTCTCGGTCAGCCTGCGCACCGGACTGTGCTCGGACGCCTCCCGTTCAGTCAAGGTCAAGCAGCTGTCCGCACGGCACCTCCTACAACCATAAAAACAAAGACACGTGGCGTCATGTGAATGGTTAACAGAACACACACGTTTTGAATTATACAAATGTTTGAGATATTAAGTGGCAGCTATTTTTTTAAATGCCTTTGTTGGCTGTCATTATTCGAGTGCGCATTCTCTCAAAATGGACACGAAAAATACCACATCATGTTGGGCGCCATCCCATGATAGCATGCCAAGTTTCATGAATTTCAGACGAGTTTTGGATTTACTAGAATTTTAAAACCAGGCATCTTAATTTTTTTTGGCAATCAACAGTGCCCTGGTATTTGAAATTCATTCCCATTTATTGCATGGGACCTAAGGATGCATCCAAGGACACATATTTGATTTTTCAACCAATTTATATGCACTCGAGCATGTGCATGTAGTTCAAATTTGAATTATGCACATAAATGCATTGAAAACTCAGTTAATGCATAAAAATGTCCAAAAGAATCCAAAAAAATCACAAAATTTGACACAACACTCCTATTGTTCCATGTTGACACGAGAAATTTTTTTGGAAGCAATAAGAGGCAGTGGATATCGTTTCGTCCCCAAAGGTCGGACGTTCCATACCGAAACCATGATGTTTATTGTGAGAAGCATATACCCAAACCTGCCCCAAACGGGACAAATTTTTGACCACGGCATGTTGATGCCGCTCCATGAAAGCATGCCAAGTTTCATGAATTTTAGACGAGTTTTGGATTTACTAGAATTAAAAAATGAGGCATCTCAATGTTTTGCCGGCAATCAATGGGACCTAAGCATGCACCCAAGGACACATATTTGATTTTTCAACCAATTTATATGTACTGGAGCATGTGCATGTAGTTCAAATTTGAATTATGCACAGAAATGCATTGAAAACTCAGTTAATGCATAAAAATGTACAAACGAACCCCGAAAACTGCCCAAAATTGACACAACACTCCTGTTGTTCTATGTTGACACGAGAAAATTTTTGAAAGCAATAAGAGGCAATGGATATCGTTTTGTCCCCAAAGGTGGGACGTTCCCTACCAAAACCATCTTGCTTTTTGTGAGAAGCTCTGGTTTGTGAGAAGCATATACCTGAACCTGCCCCAAATGGCAAAAAAATTTAACACGACATGTTGATGCCGCTCCATGATAGCATGCCAAGTTTCATGAATTTCAGACGAGTTTTGGATTTACTAGAATTTTAAAACGAGGCATCTCAATGTTTTGCTGGCAACCAACGGTGCCCTGGTGTTTAAAATTCATTCCCATTTCTCGCATGGGACCTAAGCATGCACCCAAGGACACAGATTTGATTTTTCAACCAATTTATATGCACCGGAGCATGTGCATATAGTTCAAATTTGAATTATGCACATAAAATACATTGAAAACTCAGTTAATGCATAAAAATGTCCAAACGAACCCCAAAAATCACAAAAAATAACACAACACTCCTGTTGTTCTATGTTGACACGAGAAAGAAAATTGAAAGCAATAAGAGGCAACGGATATCGTTTCGTCTATAAAGGTGGGATGTTCCCTACCGAAAACCATCATGCTTGTTGTGAGAAGCTCTAGTTTGTGAGAACCATATACCCAAACCTGCCCCAAATGGGACAAAATTTGTACCACGACGTGTTGATGCCGCTCCATGATAGCATGCGAAGTTTCATGAATTTCAGACGAGTTTTGGGTTTACTAGAATTTAAAAACCAGGCATCTCAATGTTTCGCCAGCAATCAACGGTGCCCTGGTGTTTGAAATTCATTCCCATTTCTTGCATGGGACCTAAGCATGCACCCAAGGACACATATTTGATTTTTCAACCAATTTATATGCAGTGAAGCATGTGCATGTAGTTCAAATTTGAATTGTTCATCTGAAATGGCTAGAAAACCAATTTAATGTATAAAATGTTCAAACGAACCCTGAATAATTCAAATTCTTTTACGACACACATATAGTTGCATGTTCACTCCAGATAAAAGGTCTAGCAATTCAAACACCGTCCATTGCCGTTGTGACCCCATTATGTAATTCAAATCATGATGAAAAATCAAGTAGATCGCACAAAGTTTATTATTAGCAACCGTGTGAGATGTAGTACAAAATATCTTGGAGCACCGTCAATGTATAGTACGACAATGGCTTACGCGAGAAGGTGCGTCGGCTACAGTCCACAGCCGGCGTGTGTCAAGCACACTAGCTCACTCCCCAAAACTCCCGCCTTTGCATCCCTCTCTACTTCAGTCCCTTGATTCAAATTTTTAGTAGCCCCGACATTTTGCTCCCACCTCTGCATCCCTCACAATCTCAAAAATATATGCTCGCCCTTGATCCTATTTTTCGGTAGCCCTGCCTTGTTACTCCCGCCTAGTAAAATTTTCAGTTGCCGTAGTATTTCCTTAAACACAACCTCCGCTCACACAGACACACACAACCCTCGAAACCATTGGTAGGTCGCTGCCATCGTCGGCGCCTCCATCCTCAACCTCTGCCCGTGTGCCAGGGAGCTCGAGTAGCCAATGGCCAAAAAGAGGTTTATCGCGGCCTTTTCGCCCGACGCCGGCTAGGTGGGCGCCGAGGTGTCCCCGTCGTCCTCCGCGGGCCCGATCCGCCGTCGCCAGTCCCCCAATCCGCCCGCCGCCGCACCCCTACGCCGGTTCGAGGACTTCCCCGTCCTCCCCCGGACCCGGCAGCCAACGGAGTTCTACCTCAGGGTCCGGTAGCGGTGGTGGGGGACGTGGGTCGTCGAGATTATAGATCGAGAGACCCACACCCGCCGGTGGCTCGATAGCTTCCACACGGCCAAGCTCGCAGCCATGGAGTACGACCGCTGGCAGGTCCGCTACCACGGCACGACGGCTAGGCTCAAATTCCCCTTCGGCACACGTCCGGTCCACCTCGTTCAGCCAGAGCCAGGGTGGTGAGCTCGGCTATGGCGCAGGAGGACCGCGAGGCGTGGGAGCGTCTCGAGGCCGAGGCCGCCGACGAGGCCTGCATGCAAGAGCTCCGCCGGCAGCACCCTGAGCTTGTGGAGGCGAAGCGGGCGATGTTTTCCAGCGCGGAGGGCCGCAAGGTTATCATGCTCTCCTCCGATGACGAGGTCGAAGGCGGCAAGGACGACAGCGCGAAGGGCGACGTGGTTATCGCGCTCTCCTCTGATGGCGAGGTCGAAGGCGGTGGTGATGGCGGCGAGGAGGGCGTCAAGGTGGGCCCCTAGGACGAGGAGATCAACGTCGACGAGTGGAGGAGTGCCTTCCCCAACGACCCCGACAACGGTACTGGCCCGGACCCGGCTCGCGGCACACCGTACATGACGAGGAAGGATTGGCTCGACCTTTACTTCGACCGGAAGTAGTTTAGCTTAGTTTAAATTTATGTTTTATGTTCGGTTATGCAAAACTATCTATGTTTATGTTTGAATGCATGCTACTTTCGGTTGAACTTGCTTTGAACTTGATAAAATTGAAGTTCACAACCTTAAGTTTAGGGGATCGACTAGAAAAGGCCAAAAATTGCTGGAGTATATATATCCACTAAGTGTTTTAGTCCTTTAACTTTTTAAGGATCGCCTAGAGATGTCCTTATGACTTGTTTATTTTAGTTCTTCGGAATGTGATGCTCTATATGTGCAACTATTTGCTGTGCAGTTCAATTTCTTCAATAAGAATTTCAACAATACCACTATGAATTACGATATTTGGTTGCTATTAAGGATATTGCAGTTAACATGCCTTTTTGTTTTTCAATTGTTGTTTAGCAACATGCATTGTACTGAATCACTAAATATGCAATCCCAAGCTACATGGCAACAAGGAAGAGTGTTACCTTAATGTTCTGATGATGTCTAGATATACATGTAATAAAATCTTATATAATGGGATGGATGGAATGTTGTACTACATCATTTTTCAATTGTTGTTTATCTTCTAATATTAACTTGGTGCTTTTAGGTACATATATCATTGCCAAAGATCCACACTTCGACCCTTTCTACGCATGGGGCAATGAGATATTCATGAACCAGCATCAAGTGAGGAAACTGATAAAGATTGTTAGTAAAATGTGTCAAAAGATGTCAATAGAACTATTTGTTTACACTTTATGCAAGACAACAGTGAACTGGAGGATGGTAAGTAAGAACCCCGTAGCCTTCTTTTTACTGCCCGTAATGAGTTGTGTTAGATGACAATATCTAAATCTTTTTTATTTTGCAGTGCTTCCTGAAGTAGTTTACTCAAATTTACCTCTCAAACTACACGATTGGCGGACGACCATCACAAGGGGTTGGACTAGAGTCCTGCATGCCTTCTGGATCCACGAGAGCACAATAGGGCCATTCCGCTTCACCTTGTTCAGCAACTAGAATGTCTGTTGCCTCTTTCTTTACCATCTGTAATAGTACAAGTATAGAACCCTCGTACATCATTCTTTATTTGGTGCTTCTGTAATTCTTAAACATATGTACCTGTGAATTGAATAATGCATTGGTTGTTTGAACCTGATGGATATGAATAAAGCTATAGCCTACTTTCAAGTTTAAATTAGGTACAATTTTAAAAAGCAGCAATTAAATTAGGGCGAAATTACATTGTGCAGGTCATTACGGCACACACGGTTGGTAAAACACAAACGTTTGTGATATACACCATAATCCGAGACGGTTCACAGAGAGGAAACGTGTGCAAGCATGGACACAGTTGCCGTTCGCAAAGCGTGTGTGATGTTAGACACTATCACATATGGTGCTAGAAAACAAAATGTGTGTGATTGTCTACCTATCGTACATGTTTTATAATCATGAACAATTTGTGATGTGCCAGGCATCGTAAATCTCCCGTGCGTGGAATATGCCTAGAAAGTGTCACAACCCTAGAACTGCTTGTATTTAGTTGCATCTAAGATCATCTATGCATCATGTTTAAATTTCTGAAACATGAATTGAGGATTGTTGAAACCTCAGAAATCTGATTAAAATAAGGGCAAGCACCCTTTAAATAGCATTCTGTGAATCCAAAATGCCCTAAAAATAGTTTTGTGAATTTTGGCAAGAGTTATATATCAAACCAAAATTCTGGAACATTTTTAAGGAATTATTTTGGCACTGAATTTAAATCATTACTGTATTTGAATTTGGAATTATATTCATAATATATGGGATATATTTTCAATTAACTTTGAAATGTTTTATGTGCTGTTGGAAAAGTCCATCTAGCAACATACAATTATTCAAAGGGTTTTGTCACTGTTTTGGAATTCTTTTGAATTTGAATCAGTGGCAAAATGATGAAATAAAAAGAAAACAAAACAGAATTATAAAACAGAGTAGAAACTCACCTGACTTACCTGGCAGCCCACCTGGCGGCGCAGTTGGCTGGCCCAGCCCAGCCAGCGCTGCCTGCTTCTTCCACCTTTTGCCAGAAGGAGAAGCAGGTGCGTGGCGAGCACGCAGCCGAACACGGCCACCTCCTGCTTGCCACCTCCTGCCTCCCCCTCACGCCATGGAGACGCCCGACGCCTCCCCCTCTGCTTCTCCCTCGCTCTCTGGACCTCTCTTCCCCTCACTCCTCTGCTTTCTTCCCCTAGCGGAGCTTGCCGTCGCTGCTCGTCACCACCGCAGCCACCGAGCCCCCCCCCCTTGCCTATCCAGCTCGTCACCGAGGTCCGTCATGCCCCGAAGCCCCTCTACGACGAAGATGAAGACCCCGGGAGCCCCGCAGCATCGCCACCACCACCATCTCCGTCCCCTGCCTTGGCGGCCACCGTCGCACGATACGCCGCTTGCCGGTCATCCCCGAGCCCGCTGAAACCACCGCCGGCCCCGCTGTGAGCTCGTCTGCCTTTTTCCCTCGCTCCTGTGCTCAGCTTCTCTCCGTAGCCGCCATTTCACCGACGACGGCTATCAGGCCATGATCACGGGTATATACTTATATACATAATATGTGATACTTGGTGACTAAAGTCGGGTCAGCTCGTAGAGTACCCGCGAGTGATTCACGGATTGGGACCGAAAGGACGTTAGTCTCGATGGCCCTCTAAGTGGATCTTTGTGGTGGAGCGACAGGGCAGGTTGAGACCACCTAGGAGAGAGGTGGACCTGGCCCTGGTCAGCATCCGCGGTTACTTTAATTAACACGCTTAACAAGATCTTGGTATTTAATCTGAGTCTGGCCATTGGCCTATACGCACTAACCAACTACGTGGGAGTAGTTATGGGCACTCGACATCGTGGTATCAGTCGAAGCCTTCTTGACGTCAGCGACTAAGCGGCGCGCGCCGGATTGGACCGTAAGCCTGCGCTTGTATTAAGGGGGCTAGGTATGCTTCCGGCCGCGTATGCAACATGCATGTGTGCAATGGCCAATGGGCCTAGACCCCTATGCGCATAGGATTTAGACCGGTGCGCTGACCTCTCTGTTGTGCCTAGGTAGGGCTGCGACGTGTTGATCTTCCGAGGCCGGGCATGACCTAGAAAAGTGTGTCCGTCCAGAGGGATCGAGCGTGTTGGGTTATGTGGTGCACCCCTGCAGGGAAGTTTATCTATTCGAATAGCCGTGTTCCTCGGTAAAAGGATGACTCGGAGTTGTACCTTGACCTTATGACAACTAGAACCGGATACTTAATAAAACACACCCTTTCAAGTGCCAGATACAACCCGATGATCGCTCTCTAACAGGGCCATGAGGAGAGGATCGCCGGGTAGGAATATCTTATGTGATGATAGTTGGTTAACCTACCATCTACTCTCTTCTACTGCTTCAAGATGGAGGCTCCAGAAGCGTAGTCTTTGATAGGACTAGCTATCCCCCTCTTATTCCGGCATTTTGCAGTTCAGTCCACATATACTACCCCTTTCATTGATATCAATGCATATGTAGTGTAGTTCCTTACTTGCGAGTACTTTGGATGGGTACTCACGGTTGCTTTGCTCCCCCCTTTTCCCCCTTTCCTATCCTCTCGGTTGTCGCAACCAAATGCTGGAGCCCAGGAGCCAGATGCCACCGATGACGACTCCTACTACACTGGAGGTGCTTACTTCTACATGCAGACCGCCACCGACGACCAGGAGTAGTTTAGGAGGATCCTAGGCTGGAGGCATGCGCTTCTTTTGATCTGTATCCCAGTTTGTGCTAGCCTTCTTAAGGAAAACTTGTTTAACTTATGTCTGTACTCAGATATTGTTGCTCCTGCTGACTTGTCTATGATCGAGCTCTTGTATTCGAGCCCTCGAGGCCCCTGGCTTGTAATATGATCCTTGTATGACTTATTTTTATTTTTAGAGTTGTGTTGTGATATCTTCCGGTGAGTCCCTGATCTTGATCGTACACATTTGCCTATATGATTAGTGTATGGTCAAATCGGGGGCGTCACATCCGGTGGGCGCCCAACGAAATGGCAAGATCGGCCACGCGCGTCCGCAAGCAAGAGGAAGATACGTCAAGCGCTGCAAGGCGGAGGAGGCAGAGTACTGCCTCCGCACTGGAAAGACGCCACGCACCAGGGAGCTGCTGGCGAGGGGCTGCCAGAATACTGGCCCTAGGAGGGATTATTAGTTTTAGTATTGTTCGTTTTCAATTTTATGCATTGTACCTAGTAGTTAAGTATCATCATGTATATGTGATGATATTTTATGATGAACTAATGAATAATCATTATATATATATATATTATGAATTCCATTTTCTATCTGTTTTTGTATACTAATTTGAATCTAGCTATTATCATCCACATATGATAATGGAAAACATATATACACACATTGAAATAGAACATATAAGAATGGAAAACAGAGTACACACATTGATACAGAGCAATAAACAGAGAAATACTATGATTGCTATGAATACATAGCTATCCATGTCGGAACGACTTTTCAAAATAAAACGCGTCCATGAGACCATGACCAGGAGCCCCTGCCTACGGTAGCTCTTGGCTCTACCTGAACTCGTGCAGGTGTTCATCCAAGCAGTCGACACGCTCGAGGGTACATCTGGAGCACGATTACGAGCTCCAAATTGGCTATTTCATCGGAGATCACCATCTCGAGGATGCGACGACCTTGTTCCTCTACTACGCCCAGGTGGACACCTGGACCAAGGAGGCAATCGAGCCTACGGACCAGTGCGTTGGCATCCAGCGGGCTGCGGACAAGGCAAACAGCGGCACCCATGCGGACGACACGGCGGGCGTCTGGTGCAAGTATGGCGCGGCCGACCTCTGGTGCAAGTACGACGCTGAGGGCTTCTGCCCACTCCTGGCGAGGAATGGGGGTACTGAGGGGACGTGTACCCAGTTGCGACACCGTGTCGACAGCAGGCAAGTGCCGATGGATCCGCTCTTGATGTGCGGCGCGCTGCACCTCTTGCTCTGCGGCGCTCCAACGGTCTCACCGTGCGGCGAGCTGCAGCCTATCGGTGCAGACGCGCCTAGCTTGCTCTGCGGCACGCCATGGATCATGGTGTGCGGCGAGCTGCAACCTGTCGGTGCTGACATGCCTATCTTGATCTGTGGCGCTCAAGCACCATGCGCCAAAGGTCTACTCAACCCTAGCAATGACGTGCATCACGGCTTCGTCCATCGCATTGCCGGGGAGTGCCTCAGCCTCGATGGGATGTGGCACATGCTCGTTTTCCTCGTCGACGAGGTTGTTGGCAGAGGCGTCGCTTTGGTGGGTAGGCATGCTTGGAAAAAGGTGGGTGTGCTACAGGCGGCGCTTGTCGCCCCCGTGCGTCGTGCGCCGCCTATGCGCAATATCGCTGGGTGGCGGGAAACAGGTGAGGAAATGGCGGGAAATAGTGGCGTGTTCATAAAACGCCATCAATTAATGGAAACTTAGCATAGAAGGAACATCGAGCTAGCACAAGAAGTAGATGATGATCAGATGAACACGGACTCCACTAGGGAATCCATCGGTGATGAATTCATCAATCCCAAATGGTTGAATACTAGCAAGCGTTTGCCCACAACGCACACGGCCTATTCCATCACAAACAGGTCGGATGGATCAACTGTATGCCACGTATCGCACATTGTCAAAAAGTAATGTGGTAGACCTTCTTTAACATGTGTTAAAAAATAATAAAATAATAATAAACAAGGACCTCGAGGTTAAATTAACTCATGGGATAAACTTCCCATCCAGTCACCCATTTGATGGCTGCTCCAGCCTAAGCACACTTAACTCGAGAGTTTTCTTACATGAGCTACTAGTGGAACAGCTAGTCCTTGCTGATAGGATGCCTCTTCGCATCCTTATGGCGTATCCAGATGACCACCCGTCCCCCAATGGCCAATAGATGTTGTGTACATAGAGCATACCACATACTATTAGTAGAAGCAATCGTCTGTGTTATTATCGGTCTACGCACACATTTCTGATTACATACCTGTTTGCCGCGTATCACACACATCTTATTATATTGAACCGTTTTTGTTCTCTTGTCTCAACACAAACAGTTCATCCGAGTGAACCGCATGCCGAATATCGCACACACCTTCATCTGGATGCCCGTTTCTTTTGTGTTGCCTAATCACAACCAGTTCATCCGCGTGAACCGTATGCTGTATATCGCACACACCTTCATCTGGCTGCCCATTTCTTTTGTTCCTCCTCATCGCAAATAGTTATTGAGCTGAACCATATGCCCTGCATCGCACATGCAACTAAAATCTGCACCATGTTTGATGCATCCTCCATCGCAAACGTTTTGCACCTTTTTTGATGGTTATTTTATGCCACCGTTTGCGATAATGGCATCGCACATAGTTTCGTCGAAGGGTCTCTGATCATAGTGTCGCGTTAGCAGCAACCTGTAGTAGTGCTTGGTTGCCTCTCCTCCCCTCCCACCTATATATATGTGGGGAGGGGGGCTCCTAGAACACACAACATCAATCTTTAGATGTGTGCGGTGCCCCTCCATAGTTTACACCCCCGGTCATAGTTTTGCGGTGCTTAGGCAAAGCCCTGCGAGAATCACTTCACCATCACCGTCATCACGCCGTCGTGCTGATGGAACTCATCAACTACCTCTACACCTTGCTAGATCAAGAAGGCGAGGGACGTCACCGAGCTGAGCGTCACAATAGTTCTCTCGGACATTGTGCCATAAGACAAAGAAGCAATATCATCATCAAGTGCACCATCTTCCACAATTATTTCTAATTCATCTTCATGAGGCACAACAACAATAGGAGCAACATTATTCGGGAGAGATACCTTTTACCTCTATTCTTTCTTCTTTTCTTCTTCTTCTTCACCACATCATGTGTGGGTTTAATTAATTTTTTCGAGCTCCTTATTGATGAGACTGGTTGAATAGGGAGCTCCTCCTCGTCACCTATTTCATCATGGGAGGCAATAGGAGGGAAAGTGGAAATCTTTACCCTCTCATTAGTATTCCTTTTATATTCTATTGATTTTCCCATCTTTCTATAGTTTGCAATATAAGCATTCTCATTGCAATTTACCATGCAAAACATATAGATATTTTTTAGATTAGTTTCAATGTCATCCGTGAGAATGAATACTTCAAACCAACTATTTTTATGTGTAAATTCTTTGCACCCCCAAAATCAACAAAGTTCATTATAAAGTTCTAGGGTGATCAAGTTATTGCAATATTCGGACACGATTCGATCATGAAAAAGCATGCATTGGAAATTAAGATGACCGTCCTTATTGCAAAGTTCACAAGTAATAGGACAAAGAGAACATAATTTTGTAGCAAATTCATCTTGCTTTGAGCAAAAAATTGGTCCTGTCATGCTTATGCTTCTTACAAAATCTATCTTCCCTATAAGGCACGTCTTCACAAAGCCTTTCCACTCCACAAAAATTGACATGCTTATAAGAAATGTTTTGTCATGACTTTTTCTATGATCATTAGCATTTTCGATATTCAAAGAATTCATACTAACAACATTGCAATCATGCTCATCATTCATGCCAAACATTTTATTGAATTCTTCTTCTATCAATTGAGCACAATTTTCCTTTCCATCATTTTCATGAAAGACATTATAGAGATGGATAATATGAGACCACCTCAATCCATTTTTTGTACTTTTCTTTTTATAAACCAAACAAGTGATAAAACAAGAAACTAAAAGATTTGATTGCAAGATGTAAAGATATACCTTCAAGCACTCACCTCCCCGGCAACGGCACCAAAAAAGAGCTTGATGTCTAGTACGCAACTTTATTCTTCTAGACACGTGTTAGTGTACCATCCCAAAATTCTAAATATTGGACTGTTATATTAAATAAATAGTTTTGATTGTCTGTTTGATTGTGGTGTGGTTGCTTGTGTGACATTGAGTGAAATTTGAAACTTTTTGAAAGTTGAATGAGAGGGAATGAAATGACTTTCCCAGACTTTCACCTTGCATTTATGATCTCCATGAATTAAAATTCATTTCATCACAAAACCCTAGAGTGAAGATGATATGACTTCTTCCATTTAAATAAATTAAAATGGTTTTGAAAAGATTTGAGTTCCATTTCGAAATATTCCAAATTCAGAAACTTTATGTAACACAATGAGTTTCATGAGAGAAGATAAAATGACTTCTTCAAATGCTAAGAAAGAGAGTTGGAAGTTTCAAAGAATCAAATTGAAGATCCCTTTGAAGTTATTTTGAAAACCCACTTTCAATTTGGAGTTATTTGGTTTTTATTCAAATTACTTTTAGCCAAAAAATAAAATATATGAATAATAGGGTAAAATGATTCCCTACAGTAAAAATATAGAGAGAAATGAGTTTGAAATCATTTTGGTATTTTAAAATATTTTTATTTGGGTTTTAAATGAACCAGTAGTACTGTTTGCTTTATTTAAATTTTTGTGAAATTTATTTATTGCTGAAAATATGTTCATGTTTGAGGAAATCCCTTTCTGAAAATTTTGATATATAATATGCCTATTTTTGTTTTCATTTCCATTATTAAGTTTTCCTTTTGTGTTTCTATTAAAAAACTGTGTGTGCTATCGCCTGCAAGCGCAACATAGTAGCTGATACGTCCATTTTGCATCATGCTTTTATATCGATATTTATTGCATTATGGGCTGTTATTACACATTATGTCACAATACTTATGGCTATTCTCTCTTATTTTACAAGGTTTACATAAAGAGGGAGAATGCCGGCAGCTGGGATTCTGGGCTGGAAAAGGAGCAAATATTAGAGACCTATTCTACACAGCTCCAAAAGTCCTGAAACTTCATGGAAGTCATTTTCGGAATATATAAAAAATACCGAGCGCAAGAAGTTCACCAGGGGGCCACACCCTGCCCACGAGGGTGGGGGGCGCACCCTACCCCCCCTGGGCGCGCCTCTTTACCTCGTGGCCCCCCTAGTGGCCCTCCGATGGCCATTTTCTGCTATATGGAGTCTTTCGATGAGGAAAAATCATAAGCCATCTTTCCGGATGAGACTCCGCTGCCACGAGGCGGAACCTTGGTGGAACCAATCTAGGGCTCCGACGGAGCTATTCTGCCGGGGAAACTTCCCCCGGGAGGGGGAAATCATCGCCATTGTCATCACCAACGCTCCTCTCATCGGGAGAGAGCAATATCCATCAACATCTTCACCAGCACCATCTCCTCTCAAACCCTAGTTCATCTCTTGTATCCAATTCTTGTCTCTAAGTCCGGGATTGGTACCTGTGGGTTGCTAGTAGTGTTAATTACTCTTTGTAGTTGATGCTAGTTGGTTTATTTGGTGGAAGATCATATGTTCAGATCCTATATGAATATTAATACCCCTCTGATTATGAACATGAATATGCTTCGTGAGTAGTTACGTTTGTTCCTGAGGACATGGGAGAAGTCTTGCTGTTAGTAGTCATGTGAATTTGGTATTCGTTCGATATTGTGATGAGATGTATGTTGTCTCTCTTCTAGTGGTGTTATGTGAACGTCAACTACATGACACTTCACCATTATTTGGGACTAGAGGAAGGCATTGGGAAGTAATAAGTAGATGATGGGTTGCTAGAGTGACAAAAGCTTAAACCCTAGTTTATGCGTTGCTTTGTAAGGGGCTGATTTGGATCCATATGTTTCATGCTATGGTTAGGTTTACCTTAATACTTTTGTTGTAGTTGCGGATGCTTCCAATAGAGGTTAATCATAAGTGGGATGCTTGTCCAAGTAAGGACAGCACCCAAGCACCGGTCCAACCACATACAAAATTATCAAAGTACCGAACGCGAATCATATGAATGTGATGAAAACTAGCTTGACGATATTCCCATGTGTCCTCGGGAGCGCTTTTCTCTATATAAGAGTTTTTCCAGGCTTGTCCTTTGCTACAAAAAGGATTGGGCCACCTTGCTGCAGTTTATTTACTTTTGTTACTTGTTGCTCGTTACCAATTATCTTATCACAAAACTATCTGTTACCTATAATTTCAGTGCTTGCACAGAATACCTTGCTGAAAACCACTTATCATTTCCTTCTGCTCCTCGTTGGATTCGACACTCTTACTTATCGAAAGGACTACGATAGATGCCCTATACTTGTGGGTCATCAGTAGCATCTGGCGCTCTATTGTTTTTTCTCCTAAATGGGCCAGGCCCAGCCAGCCTTTTCCTTTCTAGATTTTTTTCTTCCTCTGGCAAAAAAAAGAAACTGCAGCACGTACGCGCGCGGCCGGCCGATGGCCTTTAGGCCCGTGCGAAGCGCTTAGCTTTTCTCCTCTGTTTCGTTTATTTTCGTCTACTTTTAGTCCCACACTGCCTAGCTAAAGACCTCTAAGCCTCCTTTTCACCTATAAATATAGACACATAGAGCCTACAAAAATCATCCACTTAGGGTTAGATAAATATTTTGGTTTTACTAACTTCACAAAAGAAAAATACATTTCTTCTCTCCGGCGAGACTTCTGAAAGTTGTCTCCTCTCTCCGAAGTCGTTTTTTTCTACCTTATAAAGCTATCCTTCTTCGTATTTTTTATAGTCTCGTAGCTTATTATTTCTAGACTAGTACGGTACAATAATTAGATTACCAATTAATCTCTGCATTTATACGTTAGACCTAGAATTCTTTTAGCCGTAACTATTTTTCTTCCGTAAAATAGCTTGACACTGATTTTTCAAATATCCATAACTTTTTACTCGTTCATCCAAATTAGATAAAACCAACGCCTACATTCTCCTCTTGATTCCACCTATCTAGTGAATCTATAAATAAACTTTTTGCAACTTCCAAATTTTGAAATTTGTTCAGATTCATATTCAAACTTTTTTGATCATAACTCTTTATCCGTAGCTTCGTTTTCGATCAACCCAATTGCATTGCATTCGTATTGAAGTAATCTTTCCGTTCACACAATTAGTGTCATCTTTCCAACATATAATTCTGATCTGAACTAGTTACCCTACTAGTCCACCAAAGAGTTGTTATAGAACATTCTAAGCTGATTCAATGCTATGTTGAATTACTTGATCCGATATTTTCAATCTAGTAATTCTTTTTCCTAGATAATCATATTGACTTCCTACGTCCAGTACCATCATTTGTTTTACCTTTTGATTTTTTCAAATTTGAACTCGAAGCTTCACTTGATCTTATCTTGTAAATAGTAGCGCTTTTTCAATTGATTCCTTTTTCAAATTGAATCCCTAGGCGCAATCTAACATCTTGAGTCATCACCACACTTTTTCACCGAAATTAGGATCTGATCTTGCAAAATAATGTGATTTGGTTCTTTTGGAGTTTTCGCAATATTCCTTTGCATTTTCTTTTGGGTTTTTGAGTGATTGCTTATGTGTGGATAAAAACGCTTGCTTACGATAGATTGATTGGAGTGTGACGAGTAGAACTATCTGGAATTATGAGTGCGAAGAACCTTCATCAACAATACAAGGCAAGTTCACACATTGATCATATTTTTCCTATACCCAGTTTTTACTATGCATTAGTTCACACCCTTCCAAGTTTGCATGAGCAGGATTGGGAATTAGGGCTTGAAAGTGCGTTATATCGACTAGAGGGGGGGGTGAATAGGCGATTTTTATGAAAGTCTTCAAAACATGAAAGTTATGAAGACAAACAGTGTGGACAAGCCTATCACTATGCAGCGGAAGTTAGATTACACAACGCAAGCCATAGTCAAGTATACAATATAATGAAAGCACAGTGACAAACAGCTTCAGTGTAATGAGGATCAGGTAGGAAGAAGTTATGAAGCCAAACAGGTCATACAGTCAAGTTGTGAAGACAGAAGACAAGGCAAGCATGCAATAGCTTCACAAAGTGTACTGGTAAGTAAAGGGAGGTGAAGATGAAACCAGTGACACGTTGAAGACAATGATATGTTGGACCAGTTCCAGTTGCTGTGACAACTGTACGTCTGGTTGGAGCGGCTAGGTATTTAAACCAAAGGACACACAGTCCTGGACACCCAGTCCTGAACACGCAGCTCAGGACACCCAGTCCTCACCGTTTTCTCCTTGAGCTAAGGTCACACAGACCCCGCCCAATCACTCTGGTAAGTCTTCAAGGTAGACTCCCAAACCTTCACAGACTTCGTTCACCGGCAATCCACAATTTCTCTTGGATGCTCAGAACGCGACGCCTAACCGTCTGGAGGATGCACAGTCCTCAAGTGTAATAAGTCTTCAGATCACTCAGACAAGAAGACTTAAGTGATGCCCAATTACTCTGGCTCTGGGTGGTTAGGGCTTTTCTCCTCACTAGGGATTTTCTCTCAAAGGCTTCGAGGTGGGTTGCTCTCAAACGACAAAAGCCGTGCACTGAAATCTGAGCAGCCAACCGTTTATGGTTGTAGGGGTGGACTATTTATAGCCACTTGGCAACCCGACCTGATTTGTCCGAAATGACCCTGGGTCACTTAGGAACTGCCACGTGTACTAACGGTCGGATTTCGAACTCTCGCGGCAACTTTACTTGGGCTGCAAGTAAAGCTGACTTGTCTGACTCTGGACAAGATTTTCTCTCATTGTCTTCACTCGAAGACATAGGATTTGAATTAGGCATCACTTTAGTCATCCTGACTGGTTCTCTTGGACCCCACTTAACAGTACAGTGGTTCCTATGACACAACATGAATGAAGTAAAACTACGAAGGATCTAAGTCTTCGAGTTTCATAGGCTTCATGGGGAGTCTTCATATGTCATTGTCTTCGACATGAATGTCTTCATGAACCACCATTGTCTTCAATGTCTTCGTACATTTTTAGGGGTCATCTCTGGTAACTAAACCGAATCAATGAGGGACTTCTACCTATGTTATCCTGCAATTCTCACAAACACATTAGTCCCTCAGCTAGGTTTGTCGTCAATACTCCAAAACCAACTAGGGGTGGCACTAGATGCACTTACAATCTCCCCCTTTTTGGTGATTGATGACAAACTAGTTGAAGTTTTCAACGAAGAATATAATTTGTGAAATTGTAAAGGAATTGTCTTCATAAGCTGCAAGGGCTCCTCTTGAAGATGTGCATATAAGTGATTTGCTTCTGGAACGCAAATGCACATAGCAGGTTGTATTTTTGGGAATCCACTTCAACTTATGATGACAATCCACCATGCATGTAAGGATATATGAAGATAATGACATGCATAATGAAAAATGGACGTATGCGAAATGATATAAGTGCAGAAATTATCGTCGTACATGCGGAATTTATCTTCGCAAAAACACAGTGGCAAACATAGTAGCAGACGACCATCAAGTTTAAGTGTTACAACTCAAAGAACCAAATGTAGCAAAACGAGAGTTGTAAGCACGAAGCAAAATGCAAAATATAAAGCACCCGCCCATATTATTGACCCGCTTGAAAACTATAAAAAGCATATGCTTCTCCCCCTTTTGTCAGTGATGACCAAAAAGGTTTGAAGACATAGAGTTTTCTACGCGTTCCCAGGCGCAGCAGAGTCGGTGGAGGTGTTTGGTGGTGCTGGCGAGCTTGGTGCAGTGACGACGTGCGCTGAAGAAGGTGGTGGTGATGTAGCGTCGTCTTCTTCCTCAATGACTTTTCCAGTCACTGTGGCAGCAGAGGAAGAGAACTCTGATTCTTCAAGCGACGGAGTTCCACGCAACACAGCTCTTCTGGGGGGTGTGGAGTCAAACTTGAATCTCTCTTTGAAGCCATCCTCTTGCAGTTCAGCTTCAGTGCACATCATGGTGAGGCCTTTCCAAGTGCGGCGACAGGTTTCATGTGCGATAAAGGCATTCTTGGTGGCCAGATTCCTAATGCGATTGACGTCTTGCATGATACTATGCGTCTGCCGTTTGAGCCAGTCGTGATGCCTATCTTGCTTTTGGTGCAGAGCCACAAGAAGTTCACGGTTAGTGAAAGTGCGTTATATCGACTAGAGGGGGGGGGGGTGAATAGGCGATTTTTAAGAAAGTCTTCAAAACGTGGAAGTTATGAAGACAAACAGACTTGAAGCCTATCACTATGCAGCGGAAGGTAGATTACACAACGCAAGCCATAGTCAAATATACAGTACAGTGAAAGCACAGAGACAAATAGCTTCAGTGTAATGAGGATCAGGTTGGAAGAAGTTATGAAGCCAAACAGATCATACAGTCAGGTTGTGAAGACAGAAGATTAAGCAGGCATGCAATAGCTTCACAATGTGTACTGGTAAGTAAAGGGAGGTGAAGATGAAACCAGTGACACGTTGAAGACAATGATATGTTGGACCAGTTCCAGTTGCTGTGAAAACTGTACGTCTGGTTGGAGCGGCTAGGTATTTAAACCAAAGGACACATAGTCCCGGACACCCAGTCCTAAACACGCAGCTCAGGACACCCAGTCCTCACCGTTTTCTCCTTGAGCTAAGGTCACACAGACCCCGCCCAATCACTCTGGTAAGTCTTCAAGGTAGACTCCCAAACCTTCACAGACTTCGTTCACCGGCAATCCACAATTCCTCTTGGATGCTCAGAACGCGACGCCTAACCGTCTGGAGGATGCACAGTCCTCAAGTGTAATAAGTCTTCAGATCACTCAGACAAGAAGACTTAAGTGATGCCCAATTACTCTGGCTCTGGGTGGTTAGGGCTTTTCTCCTCACTAAGGATTTTCTCTCAAAGGCTTCGAGGTGGGTTGCTCTCAAACGACAAAAGCCGTGCACTGAAATCTGAGCAGCCAACCGTTTATGGTTGTGGGGGTGGACTATTTATAGCCACTTGGCAACCCTGACCTGATTTGTCCGAAATGACCCTGGGTCACTAAGGAACTGACACGTGTACTAACGGTCGGATTTTGAACTCTCACGGCAACTTTACTTGGGCTGCAAGTAAAGCTGACTTGTCTGACTCTGGACAAGATTTTCTCTCATTGTCTTCACTCGAAGACATAGGATTTGAGTTAGGCATCACTTCAGTCATCCTGACTGGTTTTCTTGGACCCCACTTAACAGTACGGTGGTTCCTATGACACAACATGAATAAAGTAAAGCTACGAAGGATCTAAGTCTTCAAGTTCCAAAGGCTTCATGGGGAGTCTTCATATGTCATTGTCTTCGACACGAATGTCTTCATGAACCACCATTGTCTTCAATGTCTTCGTACATTTTTGGGGGTCATCTCTGGTAGCTAAACCGAATCAATGAGGGACTTCTACCTGTGTTATCCTGCAATTCTCACAAACACATTAGTCCCTCAACTAGGTTTGTCGTCAATACTCCAAAACCAACTAGGGGTGGCACTAGATGCACTTACAATCTCCCCCTTTTTGGTGATTGATGACAAACTAGTTAAAGTTTTCAACGGGGAATATAATTTGTGAAATTGTAAAGGAATTGTCTTCATAAGATGCAAGGGCTCCCCCTGAAGATGTGCATATTAAGTGATTTGCTTCTGGAATGCAAATGCACACAGCAGGTTGTATTTGTGGGAATCCGCTTCAACTTATGATGACAATCCATCATGCACGTAAGGATATATGAAGATAATGATATGCATAATGAAAAATGGACGTCTGCGAAATGATCAGAGTGCGGAAATTATCGTCGTACATGCGGAATTTATCTTCGCAAGAACACAGTGGCAAACATAGTAGCAGACGACCATCAAGTTTAAGTGTTACAACTCAAAGAACCAAATGTAGCCAAACGAGAGTTGTAAGCACGAAGCAAAATGCAAAATATAAAGCACCCGCCCATATTATTGACCCGCTTGAAGACTATAAACATCATATGCTTCTCCCCCTTTTGTCAGTGATGACCAAAAAGGTTTGAAGACATAGAGTTTTCTATGCGTTCCCAGGCGCAGCAGGGTCGGTGGAGACGTTTGGTGGTGCAGGCGAGCTTGGGGCAGTGACGACGCGCGGTGAAGACATTGGTGGTGATGTGGCGTCGTCTTCTTCCTCAATGATTTTTCCCGTCACGGTGGCAGCAGAGGAAGGGAACTCGGATTCTTCAAGTGAAGGAGTCCCACGCAACACAGCTCTTCTGGGGGGTGTGGAGTCAAACTTGAAATGCTCCTTGAAGCCATCCTCTTGCAATTCAGCTTCAGTGCACATCATAGTGAGGCCTTTCCAAGTGCGGCGACAGGTTTCGTGTGCGACGAAGGCGTTCTTGGTGGCCAGATTCCTGATGCGATTGACGTCTTGCATGAGACTGTGCATCTGCCTCTTGAGCCAGTCGTGTTGCCTATCTTGCTTTTGATGCAGAGCCACAAGAAGTTCACGATCAGTGAGTGTACGAGCACGTTTCTTGGGTCTCTGTGCAGCTTCGCTGTCAGTGGCTTTAGTGGATGCAGGGGCACGTGTGGTGCCAGCCATTGGATAGACTCTAGAAATGGCTTCAACACCTTCATCATGTTGAGTGAAGCTTTGGTGTTCTGCATTCTGAAGACTTAGTGGCTGTTTGGCAGGCTCAGGATAAATAGCTTCAGCAGAGGTGTCCACATCGGGTAAGAAGATTCTGTGGTTGCGGGCTGAGGGCTGATATGATATCGCAGAGTGGAGCTTGATTAGCCTCATAACCCATGGAGCATAAATCTTCAGACCAAAGAGATCTGAGCCAGACGCAGCAAGTTGACGTATGAAGAGATCCTGGGCATTGAAGCATTTGCCGTGTAGGATGCAGAAGATGAGAGTCTTCATGGCACCTTCAACCTTGGCATATCGAGAGTGCCCCTTAATGGGCCATAGAGTCCGCCTGATGATGTGATAGATAGTTCTCGGCAGGTACTCTAAGTCTTCAACGAAGAACTCCGTTGGGTAAGGTGCGTCAGAAGGCAATGGCTTCATCATTGAGAGCATCTGACTCATATTTGGCTCAGGTCGCTGAAATATGCTCTCAACTGCTTCAGTATGGAGTTGGCAGCCTTCTTCGAAGTGTTCGCCTGGAGTGGGTAGGCCGGTGAGCTCAATGATATCAAACGCATTGGCTTCATGATGGACGTTGCCGGTCATCCACTCCAGGACCCAAGTCTTCGGATCTCTGTTGTAGCCCTTGATGTGCAATGTTGCATAGAACTGAAGCAGAAGCTCTTCGTTCCAGTGCTCTTCATCCGTGACAAACGGCAGCAGGCCAACTTGCTTGAAGCAGTCCAGGGCTTCTTCCAGACTAGGCAGACCAGCAAAAGCTTCAACTTCAAGGCGCTGATGTGGAAAGATACGGTTCTGGTTGTAGAGGACGCAGGAGTAGTAGCTGCGCTGTGGGTAGCTCCAGAACCTATCTGACACAATCTTTTCCCTTGAGTAAGGGTTCTTGGAGCGGTTGAAGAAAGTGTTGTCTGCCCTGAAGCTATTGACATTGAAGGAGCCAGGAGCAGTGACTGGACCTGGGAACCTTGGCAGTCGTGGGATTGGCTTCTGTACCTGGGGCCTGTGCGCAATATGATAATTGAACTGTGGTCCGGCAGCAGACACAGGCACAGAAGGGTCAGAGGCAGTTGCTTCAGTATCTCTTGAAGCTGTTGGTTGGTCTGGCTCCACAAATGCTTCAGTATTTTGTGTGGCAGCCGCAGTGGTGTCAGTATCCTTGAGAATTTCTTCTTGCTGGTGTGGGAGAGATGGAGCTTGAGGTTCTTCATGCTCTTCTGCTTGTGCTTCGGCTGATGCAGCCGGAATGTCGTCAGCAGTCTGAGCCCTTGGTCCTTTGCGAAGCCTACGGAATGCAGGCGACGCCGGTGGAGTTGCAGTGGGCTGGGGCTCATCCTCTTCCTCTTGTGGGTGATCTGCCCACGATGCATCTTGTGTGATTGGCGTCAGGGGACGACCAATGCTGAGCAATTCACTCGATTCGAGCTGAGGAAGGATTGCATCATCTTGTACATTGTCTTGGAGACCAATGTCTTCAACAGCGGTGGGGTCGGCTGCTGGAATGTCTTCATCACGCTGAGCCTCGGTGAGAGCAGGCTCATGGACGGTCATCTGACGATCTTCATGAGGACGGCGAATGGAAAGGGGTTCAACTATCAAGGGCTCTGTGGGAGCAGCCCGAGACTTCTTGGACTTGCGCTTTTTGGTGGTGGGTTCTGAAGGAGAGGCTTCAGAGTGTTTCCTCTTCCTTGCTTTAGCTTCGGCTATCCTTGTCTTCTTAAGCTCTGAAGCGGGTGAGCGCTTTGGCTTCGAGCTAGGCTTGGCGGTGGGGAAGACAATTGGAATAGCTTCTTGGCGTGGGGCCTCTTCTTCAGCCACGGTGGGCGTCTTCTTTTTCTTGGCGGCCATCCTAGGGTCGATGCCGGGACCCCAAGTGCCTTTCGCTTCTCGGCCTCATTGTAGGCCTGTACGCAGAGATCAGCCAAATTCTTCATGCGCTCGCGTGAACCCTGAGCCTCTGCACGTTTCTGCATGAAGTTTTCTTTCAACTCATGCAGCATGACTTTGAAGTCTTTGATCTCTTGGACGCTGAGCGTGGCCATGTTCTGCTTAAACTGAGCCTTTTCAAAATCTATCTTTTGCTTCAGTTCCACGATACGCTGGGCAATAGCGAGTTCTGAAGCGATAGCTCCTTGGAAGGCTACGCTGAGGCCAATGGGCAGCTGCAGATCATCAAAGCTGATGTTGGGCGTGTCAAACCACTCATCTATGAAGTTGTGGATGATTTTTGCATCGAACAGAGGCAGATTGTTGAAGATTTCAGCCTCCTCCTTGCTCTTGATGAGCTGCTCAAGAGCGTCATCACCAAGATCTTCGTCACTGGACAGATCAATGGCTTCGCAGCGAAGAACGGCAGCGACAGTTAGCTCTTTGCTGGTGTGTGGCTGTGGTTTCTTTGCTTCTTGAGGCTTGGAGACTCTTGATAAGTCTTCAGACTGCACACTGGCTTCAGGAGGTGAAGTGGCCAATGGCTTCGCTTTGGAGATCTTGGGGGAGGTGACTGGCTTGGAAGCTTTTGGCTTCTTCTTCATCTGCTTCGGCTCTGGGGCAGTAGGAGCATCATCAGACTCAGTGTCTGCTGGAGGGTCGTTCACGGCAGTCCCTTGGACTATAATGTGAGTGATGAGGCCGTCGAGATTGGCAAATGGCCCGATGACATTGGGATTAGCGTCGCGTGTGCCATCTGCCCTTGGTCTGGAGGGACCAGGGTTGAAGTCCAATCCAAACTCCTTCTTGTTTTGCTTCGTAGAGTTCTGGGCAAATTGGAAGTTGCGCTTGAACAGAGTGTCATCGCGACACCAGAGAAGGGACGATGGATGTGCATCAGCTGGCTGTTGTCCCCTGACCATGCATGGAAAGAAACCTTGAGCAATGGCTTCGTCACTGGTTCGGGGTACGAGATTCTTGTACAAGGCATCTCCCCATGGCCGCTTGATGGCGCACTTCTCTGCATATTCTTTGGTGACGAAGCGGTATAGGAACCACTGCTCTGCCCAATACCTGCGAATCCATTGGATTCGTGTCTTGCGCTGAGCATAGGTTTCTTCAGGATCTGTTTGGTACGTTTCTGCCAAATCTTCAGGCAGATCCTTTGATGTGTCACCCCGTCTCTGTCTGCCTCCCTTCCTTGATGGTTTCTCGGATGCCATGAAGCTTAACTTGGAAGGCTTCAAAAGCTTCAAAGGCTTCAAAGGTTTCAAAGGCTTCAAAGGCTTCCTTTTGCTTGACCAACAGGAACTTGCTTCGGGTGAATTGATGTGACGCTGTAGGAATTCTGCAAATGAATGTAGACTATGAGAACCAAAAGATTCTCCCACGGACATGTACCTGTGACAACATTAAGGTGCGAGGGAAGGGGAAGAGGTCATATGCATTCTCAGAAGATTTTGAAGATAAATCAGTGTAGAAGACATTGACCTCATCATGCGAAGACATTCACTTTATAGAAAAGAAGTTGGTTCCAGATTTGTACGAACCCATAGATCAGTACAAGTGAGGAATCTAACTACTTCATGAAGAACAAGTGAATATGCTAGGCAAGTTATGAGATTCAGACAAGAGGAATGAAACTTGAAGGAATAGAAACCTCTTTTGGCAGAAAGTGATGGATCAATACGATCAAAAGAGGCTGTAAAAAGCTTGATATTTACCAGACTTGGAACTGCTAGACGAGAAGAGAGGTGAGGCCGAGCAGTTCGATCCTCCGTGCCCTAACTTGGCGACGGAAGACACTTAAGACGACGGCGGAGAGACTGGTGTCCGCGGTCGGCATGAGAACGGCGTCGGAGAGGTCGCGGCAGTGAAGCACTTCGTCGCCGGCGTCGTTGAGAGTTAGCGGTGGTGCTAGGGCTTGTGCGAGGGAGGAAGAAGAGATAATGACCGCAGTGAAACGTGTACTTATAGGGATATGGGCGGCACTGCGCTATTACTCAGGTGCCCCTGGCGATTCGCATCTGATCAGTACGTGGCCAGCATGCGGAATTGTGGGGGCAGTTTCACCCCACGCACGCCTGGTTTGTCGGGAGTCGTTCCTACTTCTCCGGAATTCTAGTTGATGGAAAAACATTGAAAGCTGTTTTAAAGTTTGTCTCTGTGTCTTCTTCTGACAAGGATGCAGTGAAGACATTCGACAGTTTCAATAGAGTGCATATGACTTGGAGAGATAGAGTTTGAGGTAGGAAGCATGGAGAGGTTAGGGTCCGATCACATTCACTTAGTTCAAAAGATTCAGACAAGAAGACATAGCTATAAGTGAATGCTGTAGAGGACAGAACACCAGTGCATATATAATCAACATAGTGAAGATAATCATGAAGACATGTTGAGATTGAAGCCAAACCAAATGTGAAGACATAGCAAATGTAACTCCATGAGTAAAACACTTCAAGCAGAAAAATTTTGGTGGTGCGCTACCCACCGTATAGGAAGTATTGGACCCAGACACGGCGCACAATTATCGTGGCGCTCTGAGGTCAAATTCCACGTTAATGTATTCACACTTAGAATGTATGTCTTCATTGATTGAAGATATACGTTACTTGGTGTGTTGCACATCTAAGTCATCATCATGCATAAGTGTTAGGATGTGTGCCTGATCACAGGACATTTGAGGATTCCAAGATATTTAGCTCACACCGTAACTTGCAAAATCTCTTCTCATCCAAGGGCTTGGTGAAGATATCTGCCAATTGCTCTTCAGTGTTGACGTGTATGATATCAATGTCTTCCTTTGTAACATGATCTCTGAGAAAATGATGACGAATTTCAATATGCTTTTTCTTCGAGTGCTGAACTGGGTTGTTGGCGATCTTGATGGCGCTTTCGTTGTCGCAGTAAAGTGGCACTTGCTTCAGATGAATGCCATAATCCTTGAGGGTTTGCTTCATCCATAGAAGCTGAGCGCAGCAGGATCCAGCAACAATGTATTCAGATTCAGCAGTGGAGAGAGATACACAGTTCTGCTTCTTTGAAGACCAACAGACAAGAGATCGGCCCAGGAAATGACATGTGCCTGATGTGGACTTCCGATCAACCTTGTCACCAGCGTAATCAGCGTCCAAAAATCCAACCAGATCAAACTCTGAGCCCTTTGGATACCATAACCCTAGAGTTGGTGTGTGAGCCAAATATCGAAGAATTCGCTTCACTGCTAAGTGATGCGACTCCTTTGGTGCCGCTTGAAACCGAGCACACATGCAAACACTAAGCATAATATCTGGCCTAGATGCACATAAATAAAGCAAAGAACCAATCATGGAGCGGTATACCTTTTGATCAAACTCTTTACCATTGTCGTCAGGACCCAGATGATGTTTGGCTCGCATTGGTGTTGTGAAGCCTTTGCAATCTTGCATACCGAACTTCTTCAGGCAGTCTTTGAGTTATTTCTCTTGAGATATGAAGATGCCATTGCGTTGTTGCCTTATCTGAAGACCGAGGAAGAATTTCAGCTCCCCCATCAGAGACATCTGATATTGCTCTTGCATCATATATCCGAACTCCTCACTGTACTTCTGATTGGTGCAGCCGAAGATAATGTCATCCACGTATATTTGGCACACAAACAGTTCACCATCATATGTCTTTGTGAAGAGAGTGGGATCCAGGGAACCAGGTATGAAGCCTTTGCTCTTCAGGAAGTATTTGAGTGTATCATACCAGGCCCGAGGGGCTTGTTTGAGGCCATATAGTGCCTTTTTGAGCTTGTACACCATGTCAGGATGTTTTGGATCTTCAAACCCAGGTGGTTGTGCAACATACACTTCTTCTTCAATTTTGCCATTGAGGAAGGCACTTTTTACATCCATTTGATACAGGATTATGTTGTGATGATTTGCATAGGCCAGCAGTATACGGATGGCTTCAAGTCTGGCCACAGGAGCAAATGTTTCGTCGAAGTCGATGCCTTCCACTTGAGTATATCCTTGTGCAACGAGACGAGCCTTGTTTCTGACGACTTGGCCATGCTCATCTTGCTTGTTGCGGTATATCCATTTGGTGCCTATTATGTTATGCTTCCGTGGATCAGGACGCTTAACTAACTCCCATACATTGTTCAGCTCAAATTGTTGAAGCTCTTCTTGCATAGCTTGAATCCATTCAGGTTCCATAAAGGCTTCATCAGTTTTCTTGGGTTCTGTGATTGAAACAAATGCGAAGTGTCCGCAAAAGTTTGCCAGTTGAGTTGCCTTTGAACGAGTCAGTGGACCAGGTGCATTGATGCTATCAATTATTCTGTCAATTTGCACTTCATTGGCAACACGAGGATGTAGGGGTCGAAGACTTTGCTCTTGCTGATCTACGTTGTCATGGGGAGGAATGTCTTCAGGCTGAGCATTGTCTTCATGTGGATCAGGTGCTGAGATGATAAGTTCTTCTTCAGGACGAGCTTCAGAAGGTATAATTTCTCCAGTTCCCATTAGCTTGATTGATTCACTGGCTGGAACTTCATCTAGTACATCTGGTAGTTGCTCTCTTTGTGACCCATTGGTCTCATCAAACCGCACATCCACTGTTTCAACCACTTTGTAGTGAAAGAGATTGAAGACTCTATAGGAGTGCGAATCCTTTCCATATCCAAGCATGAAGCCCTCATGTGCTTTTGGAGCAAATTTTGCGGTGTGGTGAGGGTCCTTGATCCAGCATCTTGATCCAAATACTCTGAAGTAACTTACATTTGGCTTCTTGCCAGTCAGAAGTTCATAAGATGTCTTGTTCAGCAGCTTGTGAAGATATACACGGTTGATAGTATGGCATGCAGTGTCAATGGCTTCAGTCCAGAATTTTCTTGGTGTCTTGTACTCATCTAACATTGTTCTGGCCATCTCAATGAGTGTTCTGTTCTTGCGTTCGACGATGCCATTCTGTTGTGGCGTGTATGGAGCTGAGAATTCATGAGTGATGCCCAATGTATCAAGATATGTGTCAAGGCCGGTGTTCTTGAATTCTGTGCCATTGTCACTTCTGATGTGCTTTATCTTGGCGCCATAATTGTTCATTGCCCGATTTGCGAAGCGTCTGAAGACATCCTGCACTTCAGTCTTGTAAAGAATTATGTGCACCCAAGTATATCTAGAGTAATCATCAACAATGACGAATCCATAGAGGCAAGCAGTAGTGGAGAAAGTTGAGTAGTGGGTAGGACCGAAGAGATCCATGTGAAGCAGTTCGAAGGGTTGAGTAGTGGTCATGATTGTCTTCGAAGGATGTTTTGCCCTTGTCATCTTCCCAGCTTCACAGGCACCACACAAGTGATCTTTCTTGAACTTGACGCCCTCGATGCCTATGACATGCTTCTTCTTAGCAAGGGTGTGGAGGTTCCTCATGCCAGCATGCCCAAGTCTTCGATGCCAAAGCCAGCATTCTGAAGCCTTTGCGAGAAGACAAACTGTAAGCTGTGGCCCTGCTGAGAAATCTATCACGTACAAATCATCTTTTCGATACCCTTCAAACACTAGAGACTTGTCAGATTCCATTAGTACCAGACAACGATATTTTCCAAAGATTACAATCATGTTTAAATCGCAAAGCATTGAGACAGACATTAAGTTGAAGCCAAGGGATTCAACAAACATGACTTTATCCATGTGTTGATCCTTTGAGATTGCAACTCTACCTAGACCCAGTACTTTACTTTTATCAGTGTCAGCGAATGTGATGTGGCTCTTGTCAGATGGACGTAAGGTTGAGTCCATAAAGAGACTTCTCTTGCCAGTCATGTGATTTGTACACCCGCTGTAAATAATCCATACTGAAGACTCCGAAGTCACTGGTGTCGTACCCTATAGTGCAGTTAGGGGGATAGGCTTCACCAAGAGTGTTGTGAAGCAAAAACATTTGACGAACCAGTGGATTATGAAAACTGAGATCCAGGTTAGGACAAGCAGGGAGAGTAGCATGCGATTCAGATATGAGATACATAGTGATGCCATTCGGGCATTAGATGGTGCGCCCCACGAGTTTTTTAAGGTCCCCAGCAATAGCATCAGAAGATTTTGGTCTTGTGCTGGAGACCTTTCCCTGCAAAAGAGAGTTAAGCTTTCTTAACCACCCACATCTTCAAGGGTGGCTTAGAAGCAATAAGTCTAAGTGCAGCATCTGAGAATTTTGGCTTTGGAGCCCTAGAAAACAGTTTAGCAGGTGGGCAATAATACTCATAAGAATAGGCAGAATAATTTTTGGTCATATGAGAATGACGGTTTGAAGAACCGCTCTCATAAGCCTGAGCATGGTTTCCTTGCAAAGCATTTGTGTTAGTGCAACTCAGATGAGCCCTCTGCCTGTATGAAACCTTTGGACCATATGAAGCCTTTGGTCTGAGGTTTGTCTTCTTCATGTGAGGTGTCATGAGGACATTCACAGGAAGATTCTCAAGACACGTTTTTGGAACCAAGATCTTCTTCATAGGCTGTCCATTCCTGCAGTTAGTACCAATGTACCTGGCAAATACTTCACCATTCTGATTCCTAAACAGTTTATAGTTTGCATCAAAGGATTCATCAATGATAATTGGATTAGCACAAGTGAAGCCAGATAGATTGGATGGATCTGACGAGGATTCCTTTGCAGCAACCCATGTGGTTTTGGGGTACTGCTCAGGTTTCCAGTAAGAGCCATCTGCATTAATTTTCCTCACGAACCCAACACCCTCTTTGCTAGGGTTTCGGTTCAGAATCTGCTTCTTGAGGACATCACATAGTGTCTGATGTCCTTTGAGACTTTTGTACATCCCTGTTTCAAGCAATGTCTTCAACCTAGCATTTTCATCAGCAATAGCAGTGGTATCCTCAGCAGAGGGGTTAGTTACCACTTCAACAGTTGAAGATATTGCAACAGCAGTAGCAGTGGAACATTCAGCAACAGAAATAGCATTATCACGCTCAATGCATTTAAGGCATGGTGGTTCAAATCCTTCCTGAGCAGAACTGATCTGTTCGGCTCGAAGTGACTCGTTTTCCTTTTGAAGATCTTCATGATCCGCTCTCAACTTCTCAAGATCTTGCTTCTTCTGAAGATAATCATAGGAAAGCTTTTCATGAGTAGTTGAGAGAGTCTCAAGGCGATCTTCGAGTTCCTGATACTTAACATGAAGATTTTTTATGTCTTCAATTAAGGATTCAGAACGAGTCATTTCAGCACCCAACAGATCATCGCTTCTGTCTAACAGTTTTTGAATATGTTCCATGGCCTTTTGTTGTTCAGTTGCAATTTAAGCAAGTGTTTTGTAACTGGGTTTTGAATCACAATCAGAGTCATCGTCACTAGATGTTCGATAGTGAGTAGTGCGTGTGTTTACCTTGGCACCACGTGCCATGAAGCAGTAGGTGGGAGTAGAGTCGTCCTTGTCATTTGCATCGGTGATGGTGATGGAGTCATTGTCTTCAGTGTTGAAGATGGACTTGGCGACATAGGCTGTAGCCAAACTTGCAATGCCTGAATCAGACTCCTCCTCAGACTCCACCTCTGCCTCCTCAGAAGCGGACTCCTCCTCTGAATCCATTTCCTTGCCAACAAACGCACGAGCCTTGCCAGATGAACTCTTCTTGTGTGATGAAGACTTTGAGGAAGACTTGGACGAAGACTTTGAGTATTTCTTCGTCTTCTTATCGTCAGAGTCATATTCCTTGCTCTTCTTCTTCTTCTGTTCTCATTGTCCCACTGTGGGCATTCAGAGATGAAGTGTCCAGTTTTCTTGCATTTGTGACAAGTTTTCCTCTTGTAGTCATGCGCAGAAGCTTCATCATTCCTTGAGCTTGATCGTGAAGACTTTCTGAAGCCTTTCTTCTTGGTGAATTTCTGGAACTTCTTCACTAGCATTGCAAGTTCCCTTCCTATGTCTTCAGGATCATCAGAACTGCTGTCAGATTCCTCTTCAGATGATGACACAGCTTTTGCCTTCAAGGCACGAGTTCGCCCATAGTTTGGACCGTAGATATCTCTTTTCTCAGAAAGCTGAAACTCATGTGTGTTGAGCCTCTCAAGTATGTCAGACGGATCGAGTGTCTTGAAGTCTGGACGTTCTTGAATCATCAGGGCTAGAATGTCAAGTGATCTTAGCAGCGTCTTGACGATTTCACGTTTGGTGATCTCAGTGGCGCCGAGGGCTTGAAGCTCATTTGTGATGTCAGTGAGCCGGTCAAATGTGTGCTGGACATTCTCATTGTCATTTCGCTTGAAGCGGTTGAAGAGATTGCGAAGAACACTGATTCTCTGATCTCTCTGGGTTGAGATGCCTTCATTGACCTTGGAGAGCCAGTCCCAGACCAGCTTGGATGTCTTCAAGGCACTCACACGGCCGTACTGTCCCTTGGTCAGATGACCACAGATAATATTCTTGGCAGTGGAGTCCAGTTGAGTGAACTTCTTGACATCAGCAGCAGTGACACCTTCTCCAGCCTTGGGAACGCCGTTTTCGACGACATACCATAGGTCGACATCAATGGCTTCAAGATGCATGCGCATCTTATTCTTCCAGTAGGGATATTCAGTTCCATCGAAGACGGGGCACGCAGCGGAGACTTTAATTATCCCTGCAGTCGACATAGCTAAAACTCCAGGTGGTTAAACCGAATCACACAGAACAAGGGAGCACCTTGCTCTGATACCAATTGAAAGTGCGTTATATCGACTAGAGGGGGGGGGGTGAATAGGCGATTTTTAAGAAAGTCTTCAAAACATGGAAGTTATGAAGACAAACAGACTTGAAGCCTATCACTATGCAGCGGAAGGTAGATTACACAACGCAAGCCATAGTCAAATATACAGTAAAGTGAAAGCACAGAGACAAATAGCTTCAGTGTAATGAGGATCAGGTTGGAAGAAGTTATGAAGCCAAACAGATCATACAGTCAGGTTGTGAAGACAGAAGATTAAGCAGGCATGCAATAGCTTCACAATGTGTACTGGTAAGTAAAGTGAGGTGAAGATGAAACTAGTGACACGTTGAAGACAATGATATGTTGGACCAGTTCCAGTTGTTGTGACAACTGTACGTCTGGTTGGAGCGGCTAGGTATTTAAACCAAAGGACACACAGTCCCGGACACCCAGTCCTGAACACGCAGCTCAGGACACCCAGTCCTCACCGTTTTCTCCTTGAGCTAAGGTCACACAGACCCCGCCCAATCACTCTGGTAAGTCTTCAAGGTAGACTCCCAAACCTTCACAGACTTCGTTCATCGGCAATCCACAATTCCTCTTGGATGCTCAGAACGTGACGCCTAACCGTCTGGAGGATGCACAGTCCTCAAGTGTAATAAGTCTTTAGATCACTCAGATAAGAAGACTTAAGTGATGCCCAATTACTCTGGCTCTGGGTGGTTAGGGCTTTTCTCCTCACTAAGGATTTTCTCTCAAAGGCTTCGAGGTGGGTTGCTCTCAAACGACAAAAGCCGTGCACTGAAATCTGAGCAGCCAACCGTTTATGGTTGTGGGGGTGGACTATTTATAGCCACTTGGCAACCCTGACCTGATTTGTCCGAAATGACCCTGGGTCACTAAGGAACTGACACGTGTACTAACGGTCGGATTTTGAAATCTCACGGCAACTTTACTTGGGCTGCAAGTAAAGCTGACTTGTCTGACTCTTGACAAGATTTTCTCTCATTGTCTTCACTCGAAGACATAGGATTTGAGTTAGGCATCACTTCAGTCATCCTGACTGGTTTTCTTGGACCCCACTTAACAGTACGGTGGTTCCTATGACACAACATGAATAAAGTAAAGCTACGAAGGATCTAAGTCGTCAAGTTCCAAAGGCTTCATGGGGAGTCTTCATATGTCATTGTCTTCGACACGAATGTCTTCATGAACCACCATTGTCTTCAATGTCTTCGTACATTTTTGGGGGTCATCTCTGGTAGCTAAACCGAATCAATGAGGGACTTCTAGCTGTGTTATCCTGCAATTCTCACAAACACATTAGTCCCTCAACTAGGTTTGTCGTCAATACTCCAAAACCAACTAGGGGTGGCACTAGATGCACTTACAGTTAGTGAGTGTACGAGCGCGTTTCTTGGGTCTCTGTGCAGCTATGCTGTCCGTGGCTTCAGTTGATGCAGGGGCACGTGTTGTGCCAGCCATTGGATACACTCTGGAGATGGCTTCAACACCTTCATCATTCTGCGTGAAGCTCTGGTGTTCTGCATTCTGAAGACATAGGGGTTGTTTGGCAGGCTCAGAATAGATGGCTTCAGCAGAGGTGTCCACATCAGGTAAGAAGATTCTGTGGTTGCGGGCTGAGGGCTGATATGAGATAGCAGAATGGAGCTTGATTAGCCTCATAACCCATGGAGCATAAATCTTCAAACCAAAGAGATCTGAGCCAGACGCTGCAAGTTGGCGTATAAAGAGATCCTGAGCGTTGAAGCATTTGCCATGCAGGATACAGAAGATGAGAGTCTTCATGGCACCTTCAACCTTGGCAGTCGTGGGATTGGCTTCTGGACCTGGGGCCTGTGTGCAACATGACAGTTGAACTGTGGACCGGCAGCAGACTCAGGCACAGAAGGGTCAGAGGCAGTAGCTTCAGTGTCTCTTGAAGCTGTTGGTTGGTCGGGCTCCACACTTGCTTCAGTGTTGGTTGTGGCAGCCGGAATGTTTTCAGCCTCAACACGTGTAGTGAGAGGGACAGATTCAGGTATGTTCTCCTTGAGAACTTCTTCTTGTTGGTGCGGGGAAGATGGAGCTTGAGGTTCTTCATGCTCTTCTTCATGTTCTTCGGCTGATGCAGCCGGAATGTCATCAGCAGCCTGATCCCTTGGTCCTTTGCGAAGCCTACGGAATGCAGGCGACGCTGGTGGAGTTGCAGTGGGCTGGGGCTCATTCTCTTCCTCCTGTGGGCGATCTGCCCATGATGCATCTTGGGTGATTGGCGTCAAGGGACGACCAATGCTGATCACTTCGTTTGGTTCAAGCTGAGGAAGGACTACATCATCTTGCACATTGTCTTGGAGACCAATGTCTTCAGCAGCATTGGGGTCGGCTGCTGGAATGTCTTCAGCGTGCGGAGCCTCTGTGGAAGCAGGCTCATGCACGGTCAGCTGACGATCTTCGTTAGGAAAGCGGACGGAGAGGGGTTCGACTATCAGGGGCTCTATGGGAGCAGCCCGAGACTTCTTGGTCTTGCGCTTCTTGATGGTGGGGTCTGAAGGAGAGGCTTCAGGGTGTTTCCTCTTCCTTGCTTCAGCTTCGGCTGTCCTTGTCTTCTTAAGCTCTGAAGCGGTTGAGCGGTGCTTTGGCTTCGAGCCAGTCTTGGCAGTGGGGAAGACAATCGGAACAGCTTCTTGCCTTGGGGCCTCTTGTTCAGCCACAGTGGGCTTCTTCTTTTTCTTCGCGGCCATCCTGGGGTCGATGCCGGGACGCCCAAGTGCCTTGCGCTTCTCGGCCTCATTGTAGGCCTGCACACAGAGGTCAGCCAAAGTCTTCATGCGCTCACGCGAACCCTGAGCTTCTGCACGTTTCTTCATAAAATTTTCCTTCAACTCGTGCAGCATGACCTTGAAGTCCTTGACTTCTTGGACGCTGAGCTGGGCCATATTCTGCTTGAACTGAGCCTTTTCAAAATCTATTTTCTGCTTCAGTTCAACTATGCGCTGGGCAATTGCGAGTTCTGAAGCAATAGCGCCTTGGAAGGCTACGCTGAGGCCAATGGGCAGCTGCAGATCATCGAAGCTGATGTTGGGTGTATCAAACCACTCATCAATGAAGTTGTGGATGATTGCTTCATCAAACAGAGGCAGATTGTTGAAGATTTCAGCCTCCTCCTTGCTCTTGATGAGCTGCTCAAGGGCGTCATCGGCAAGATCTTCGTCACTTGACAGATCAATGGCCTCACAGCGCAGAATGCCAGCGGCAGTGAGCTCTTTGCCAGTGTGTGGCTGAGGCTTCTTGGCTTCTTGGGGTTTGGAGACTCGTGATAAGTCTTCAGACTGCACACTTGCTTCAGGGGGTGCAGTGGCCAATGGCTTTGCTCTGGAGATCTTGGGAGAGGTGGCTGGCTTTGAAGCTTTTGGCTTTTTCTTCGTCTGCTTCGGCTCCGGGGCAGCAAGAGCGTCATCAGACTCAGTGTCTGCTGGAGGGTTGTTCACGGCAGTCCCTTGGACTAGAATGCGAGTGATGAGGCCTTCGAGATTGGCATACGGCCCGATGAAATTGGGATTTGCGTCGCGTGTGCCATCCGCCCTTGGCTTAGAGGGACCAGGGTTGAAGTCCAGCGCAAACTCCTTCTTGTTTTGCTTCGCAGAGTTCTGAGCAAATTGGAAGTTGCGCTTGAATAGATTGTCATCGCGACACCAGAGAAGGGATGACGGATGTGCTTCAGCTGGCTGTGGTCCTCTGACCATGCATGGATAGAAGCCTTGAGCAATGGCCTCGTCTCTGGACCGGGGTACGAGATTTCTGTACAATACATCTCCCCATGGTCTCTTGATGGCGCACTTCTCTACATATTCCTTTGTGACGAAGCGGTATTGGAACCACTGCTCTGCCCAATATCTTCGAATCCATTGGATTCGTGTCTTGCGCTGACCATAGCTCTCTTCAGGATCAGTTTGGTACATTTCTGCCAAGTCTTCAGGCAGATCTTTAGACGTTTCACCACGTCTCTGTCTGCCTCCCTTCCTTGCTGGTTTTTCTGTTGCCATGAAGCTTAACTTGGAAGGCTTCAAAAGATTCAAAGTCTTCAAAGGCTTCCTTTTGCTTGACCAACAGGAACTTGCTTCGGGTGAATTGATGTGACGCTGTAGGAACTCTGCAAATGAATGCAGACTATGAGAACCAAAAGATTCTCCCACGGACATGTACCTGTGACAGCATTAAGGTGCGAGGGAAGGGGAAGAGGTCATATGCATTCTCGGAAGATTTTGAAGATAAATCAGTTTAGAAGATATTGACCTCATCATGCGAAGACATTCACTTTATAGAAAAGAAGTTGGTTCCAGATTTGTATGAACCCATAGATCAGTACAAGTGAGGAATCTAACTACTTCATGAAGAACAAGTGAATATACTAGGCAAGTTATGAGATGCAGATGAGAGAGATGAAACTTGTGTGAATAGAAACCTCTTATGGCAAAAAGTGACTGAGCTATTGGATCAAGAGAGGCTGTAAAAAGAGGTTTTATTTACCACACTTGGAACTGCTAGACGAGGTGAGAGTTGAGGCCGAGCAGTTCGATCCTCCGTGCCCTAACTTGGCGACAGAAGACACCTACGGCAACGGCGGAGAGACCGGTGTCCGCAGTCGGCGTGAAAACGGCGTCGGAGAGGTTGCGGCAGTGAAGCACTTCGTCGCCGGCGTCGTTGAGAGTTAGCGGTGGCGCTAGGGTTCATGCGAGGGTGGAAGAAGAGATAATGACCGCAGTGAATCGTGTATTTATAGGGATATGGGCGGCACTGCGCCATTACTCAGGTGCCCCTGGCGATTCGCATGTGATCAGTACGTGGCCAGCATGCGGAATTGTGGGGGCAGTTTCACCCCACGCACGCCTTGTTTGTCGGGAGCCGTTCCTACTTCTCCGGATTTATTGTTGATGGAATAACATTGAAATCGGTTTTAAAGTTTGTCTCTGTGTCTTCATCTGACAAGGATGCAGTGAAGACATTCGACAGTTTCAATAGAATGCATATGACTTGGAGAGATAGAGTTTGAGGTAGGAAGCATGGAGAGGTTATGGTCCGATCACATTCACTTAGTTCAAAAGATTCAAACAAGAAGGCATAGCTATAAGTGAATGCTGTAGAGGACAGAACACCAGTACATATACATAATCTACATAGTGAAGATAATCATGAAGACAAATTGAGATTGAAGCCAAACCAAATGTGAGGACATAGCAAATGTGACGCCTTGACTGGAACGATTCAAACAGAAAATTTGGTGGTGGCGTTACCCACCATATAGGAAGTATTAGACCCAGACACGGTGCACAATTATCGTGGCGCTCTAAAGTCAAATTCCATGTTAATGTATTCACACTTAGAATGTATGTCTTCATTTATTGAAGATATACGTTACTTCGTGTGTTGCACATCTAAGTCATCAATATGCATAAGTGTTAGGATGTGTGCCTGATCACAGGACATTTGAGGATTCCAGGATATTTAGCTCACACCGTAACTTGCAAAATCTCTTCTCGTCCAAGGGCTTGGTGAAGATATCTGCCAATTGCTCTTCAGTGTTGACGTGTATGATATCAATATCTTCCTTTGCAACATGATCTCTGAGAAAATGATGACGAATTTCAATGTGCTTTGTCTTCGAGTGCTGAACTGGGTTGTTGGCAATCTTGATGGCGCTTTCGTTGTCGCAGTAAAGTGGCACTTGCTTCAGATGAATGCCATAATCCTTGAGGGTTTGCTTCATCAATAGAAGCTGAGCGCAGCAGGATCCAACAGCAATGTATTCAGATTCAGCAGTGGAGAGAGATACACAGTTCTGCTTCTTTGAAGACCAACATACAAGTGATCTGCCCAGAAAGTGACATGTTCCTGATGTGGACTTCCGATCGACCTTGTCACCAGCGTAATCAGCATCCGAAAATCCAACCAGATCAAACTCTGAGCCCTTTGGATACCATAACCCTAGAGTTGGGGTGTGAGCCAAATATCGAAGAATTCGCTTCACAGCTAAGTGATGCGACTCCTTTGGTGCCGCTTGGAATCGATCACACATGCAAACACTAAGCATAATATCTGGCCTTGATGCACATAAATAAAGCAAAGAACCAATCATGGAGCGGTATACCTTTTGATCGAACTCTTTACCATTGTCGTCAGGACCCTGATGATGTTTGGCTGGCATTGGTGTTGTGAAGCCTTTGCAGTCTTGCATACCGAACTTCTTCAGGCAATCTTTGAGATACTTCTCTTGAGATATGAAGATGCCATTGCGTTGTTGCCGTATTTGAAGACCGAGGAAGAATTTCAGCTCCCCCATCATAGACATCTGATATTGCTCTTGCATCATATATCCGAATTTCTCACTGTACTTCTTATTGGTGCAGCCGAAGATAATGTCATCCACATATATTTGGCACACAAACAGTTCACCATCATATGTCTTCGTGAAGAGAGTGGGATCTAGGGAACCAGGTATGAAGCCTTTGCTCTTCAGGAAGTATTTGAGTGTATCATACCAGGGCCGAGGGGCTTGTTTGAGGCCATATAGTGCCTTATTGAGTTTGTAAACCATGTCAGGATGTTTTGGATCTTCAAACCCAGGTGGTTGTGCAACATACACTTCTTCTTCAATTTTGCCATTGAGGAAGGCACTCTTTACATCCATTTGATACAGAATTATGTTGTGATGATTTGCATAGGCCAGCAGTATACGGATGGCTTCAAGTCTGGCAACAGGAGCAAATGTTTCATCAAAGTCAATGCCTTCCACTTGAGTATATCCTTGAGCAACGAGACAAGCCTTGTTTTTGACGACTTGGCCATGCTCATCTTGCTTGTTGCGGTATATCCATTTGGTGCCTATTATGTTATGCTTCCGTGGATCAGGACGCTTAACCAACTCCCATACATTGTTCAGCTCAAATTGTTGAAGCTCTTCTTGCATAGCTTGAATCCATTCAGGTTCCATAAAGGCTTCATCAATTTTCTTGGGTTCTGTGATTGAAACGAATGCGAAGTGTCCGTAGAAATTTTCTAGTTGAGTTGCCCTTGAACGAGTCAGTGGACCAGGTGCATTGATGCTATCAATTATTCTGTCAATCTGCACTTCATTGACAACACGAGGATGTCGCGGTCGAAGACTTTGCTCTTACTGATCTACGTTGTCATGGGGAGGAATGTCTTCAGGCTGAGCATTGTCTTCATGTGGATCAGGTGCTGAGATGATAAGTTCTTCTTCAGGATGAGCTTCAGAAGGTATAATTTCTCCAGTTCCCATTAGCTTGATTGATTCACTGGCTGGAACTTCATCTAGCACATCTGGTAGTTGCTCTCTTTGTGACCCATTGGTCTCATCGAACCGCACATCCACTGTTTCAACCACTTTGTAGTGAAAGAGATTGAAGACTCTGTAGGAGTGCGAATCCTTTCCATATCCAAGCATGAAGCCCTCATGTGCTTTTGGAGCAAATTTTGAGGTGTGGTGAGGGTCCTTGATCCAGCATCTTGATCCAAATACCCTGAAGTAACTGACATTTGGCTTCTTGCCAGTCAGAAGTTCATAAGATGTCTTGTTTAGCAGCTTGTGAAGATATACACGGTTGATAGTATGGCATGCAGTGTCAATGGCTTCAGTCCAGAATTTTCTTGGTGTCTTGTACTCATCTAACATTGTTCTGGCCATCTCAATGAGTGTTCTGTTCTTGCGTTCGACGATGCCATTCTGTTGTGGCGTGTATGGAGCTGAGAATTCATGAGTGATGCCCAATGTATCAAGATATGTGTCAAGGCCAGTGTTCTTGAATTTTGTGCCATTGTCACTTCTGATGTGCTTTATCTTGGCGCCATAATTGTTCATAGCCCGATTTGCGAAGCGTCTGAAGACATCCTGCACTTCAGTCTTGTAAAGGATTATGTGCACCCAAGTATATCTAGAGTAATCATCAACAATGACGAAGCCATAGAGGCAAGCAGTAGTGGAATTCGCCGAGCAAATGAATCCAATGGAACTCTCTTCCCTAAATGAGCTCTTGGATCGTATCGCCGCCTTGGGAGTCACTACAGACTATGATCGGATTGGGCTTAAACCCGATCAAAGGGAGATTAACTCTCCGCCGGTTGCTACATCTTGAGCTTGCGTTGGTTTTCCTCGAAGAGGAAGGGATGATGCAGCAGAGTAGCGTAAGTATTTCCCTTAGTTTTTGAGAACCAAGGTATCAATCTAGTAGGAGCCCACACTCAAGTCCCTCTTACCTGCACAAAGCGATAGCCGCTCGCAACCAACGCGATTAGGGGTTGGCAATCCCTTCACGGTCACTTACGAGAGTGAGATCTGATAGATATAATATTTTTGGTATTTTTGGTATAAAGATGCAAAGTAAAAATTAAATGCAAAGTAAAAAAGCAAAGCAAGATTAAAGTGATGGAGATTGATATGATGAGAATAGACCCGGGGGCCATAGGTTTCACTAGTGGCTTCTCTCAAGAGCATAAGTATTCTACGGTGGGTGAACAAATTACTGTTGAGCAATTGACAGAACTGAGCATAGTTATGAGAATATCTAGGCATGATCATGTATACAGGCATCACGTCCGCGACAAGTAGATCGAAACGATTCTGCATCTACTACTATTACTCCACTCATCGACCGCTATCCAGCATTTATCTAGAGTATTAAGTTAAAAACAGAGTAACGCCTTAAGCAAGATGACATGATGTAGAGAGATAACTTCATGCAATATGAAATAAACCCCATCTTGTTATCCTTGATGGCAATGATACAATACGTGCCTTGCTGCCCCTTTTGTCACTGGGTAAGGACACCACAAGATCGAACCCAAAGGTAAGCACTTCTCCCATGGCAAGAACTACCAATCTAGTTGGCCAAACCAGAAGGATAATTCGAAGAGACTTGCAAAGATAACCACTCATACATAAAATAATACAGAGAAGATTCAAATATTATTCATAGATAGACTTGATCATAAACCCACAATTCATCGGTCTCAACAAACACACCGCAAAAAGAAGATTACATCGAATAGATCTCCATAAGAGAGGGGGAGAACTTTGTATTGAGATTCAAAGAGAAGAAGCCATCTAGCTACTAACTATGGACCCGAAGGTCTGAGGTAAACTACTCACACTTCATCGGAGGGGCTAGGATGCTGTAGAAGCCCTCCATGATGACGGCCCTCTTCCGGCGGAGCTCCGGAATAGGCCCCAAGATGGGATCTCATGGATACAGAAATTTGCGGCGGTGGAATTAGGTTTTTGGCTCCTCTTTTGATCGTTTGGGGTGCGTGTGTATATATAGGAGGAAGAAGTACGCCAGAGGAGCAACAAGGGGTTCACGAGGCTGGGGGCGCGCCCTAGGGGGGGGCTTCCCCCACCCTCGTGACCGCCTCTTTTGTTCCTTGGAGCAGGGTCCAAGTCTCCTGGATCATGTTCGGTGATAAAATCACGTTCCCGAAGATTTTATTCCGTTTGGACTCCGTTTGATATTCCGTTTCTTCGAAACACCAAAATAGGCAAAAAAAAACAGCAATTCTGGGCTGGGCCTCTGGTTAATAGGTTAGTCCCAAAATAATATAAAAGTGGAAAATAAAGCCCAATACAGTCCAAAACAGTAGATAATATAGCATGGAGCAATCAAAAATTATAGATACGTTGGAGACGTATCAGGCATCCCCAAGCTTAATTCCTGCTCGTCCTCGAGTAGGTAAATGATAAAAAGAGAATTTTTGATGCGGAGTGCTACTTGGCATAATTTCAATGCAAATCTTCTTATTTGTGGTATGAATATTCAGATTATCAAGATTCAAGCCAAAAGTTTATATTGACATAAAAAATAATAATACTTCAAGCATACTAACAAAGCAATTATGTCTTCTCAAAATAACATGGCCAAAGAAAGTTATCCCTACAAAATCATATAGTCTAGCTATGTTGCATCTTCACCACACAAAGTATTTAAATCATGCACAACCCCGATGACAAGCCAAGAAATTGTTTCATACTCTAACTTTTTCAAAACTTTTTCAATCTTCACGCAATACATGAGCGTGAGCCATCGATATAGCACCATAGGTGGAATAGAATGGTGGTTGTGGAGAAGACAAAGAGGAGGGGAAGATAGTCTCACATCAACTAGGCGTATCAACGGGCTAAGGAGATGCCCATCAATAGATATCAATGTGAGTGAGTAGGGATTGCCATGCAACGGATGCACTAGAGCTATAAGTATATGAAAGCTCAAAAAGAAACTAAGTGGGTGTGCATCCAACTTGCTTGCTCATGAAGACCTAGGGCAATTTGAGGAAGCCCATAATTGGAATATACAAGCCAAGTTCTATAATGAAAAATTCCCACTAGTATATGAAAGTGATAACATGAGAGACTCTCTACTATGAAGATCATGGTGCTACTTTGAAGCACAAGTGTGGTAAAAGGATAGTAACATTGTCCCTTCTCTCTTTTTCTCTCATTTTTTATATTTTTTTTGTTTGAGCCTTTTCTCTTTTTTTAATGGCCTCTTTTTATTTGGGCTTCTTTGCCCTCTTTTTTTTATTATTTATTTAATTTTTGTCCGGAGTCTCATCCCGACTTATGGGGGAATCATAGTCTCCATCATTCTTTCCTCACTGGGACAATGCTCTAATAATGATGATCATCACACTTTTATTTTTCTTACAACTCAATACTTAGAACAAAATATGACTCTATATGAATGCATCCGGCGGTGTACGGGGATATGCAATATGACAATGATGGAGTGTGTCATGATGAACTAGATGGTGGAAAGTTGCATGGCAATATATCTCGGAATGGCTATGGAAATGCTATAATAGGTAGGTATGGTGGCTGTTTTGAGGAAGGTATGTGGTAGGTGTATGATACCGGCGAAAGGTGCGCGGTATTAGAGAGGATAGCAAAGATGGAAGGGTGAGAGTGCGTATAATCCATGGACTCAACATTAGTCATAAAGAACTCATATACTTATTGCAAAAATCTAGAAGTTATCAAAGAAAAGTATTACGCGCATGCTCCTAGGGGGATATATTGGTAGGAAAGGACCATCGCTCGTCCACGACCGCCACTCATAAGGAAGACAATCAATAAATAAATCATGCTCCGACTTCATCACATAACGGTTCACCATACGTGCATGCTACGGGAATCACAAACTTTAACACAAGTATTCTTTAAATTCACAACTACTCAACTAGCATGACTTTAATATTATCACCTCCATATCTCAAAACAATTATCATGCTTCAATATTTTCTTAGTATTCAACACACTCAAAAGAAAGTTTCAAAAATCTTGAATACCAAGCATATTATTATTAAGAAAATTACCATGCTATTAAGAGACTCTCAAAATAATTTAAGTGAAGCATGAGAGATCAATAGTTTCTTTAAAACAAATCCACCACAGTGCTCTAAAAGATCTAAGTGAAGCACATAGAGCAAAATTATAACGCTCAAAAGATATAAGTGAAGCACATAGAGCAAAACTACTTAGCTCAAAAGATATAAGTGAAGCACATAGAGTATTCTATCAAATTTTAATTCATGTATGGCTCTCTCAAAAGGTGTGTACAGAAAGGATTATTGTGGTATACTAAGACACAAAGACACAAATAATACAAGACGCTCCAAGCAAAACACATATCATGTTGGTGAATAAAAATATAGCTCCAAGTAAATTACCGATGGAAGTGGACGAAAGAGGGGATGCCTTCCGGGGCATCCCCAAGATTTGACTTTTTGGTGTCCTTGGATTATCTTGCGGGTGCCATGGGCATCCCCAAGCTTAGGCTCTTGCCACTCCTTGTTCCACGATCCATCAAATGAATTCACCCAAAACTTGAAAACTTCACAACACAAAACTCAAAATAGAAAACTCGTGAGCTCCGTTAGCGAAAGAAAACAAAAGACCACTTCAAGGTACTGTAATGAACTCATTCTTTATTTATATTGGTGTTAAACCTACTGTATTCCAACTTCTCTGTGGATTATAAACTATTTTACTAGCCATAGATTCATCAAAATAAGCAAACAACACACGAAAAACAGAATCTGGCAAAAACAGAACAGTCTGTAGTAATCTGTAGCTAGCGCAAGATCTGGAACCCCAAAAATTCTAAAATAAATTTCTGGACGTGAGGAATTTATCTATTAATCATCTTCAAAAATAATTAACTAAATATCACTCTTTAAATAAAAAGGATAGCAGTTCTCGTGAGCGCTAAAGTTTCTGTTTTTTACATCAAGTTCAACACGACTTTCCCCAAGTCTTCCCAACGGTTCTACTTGGCAAAAACACTAACTAAACACAAAAAACACAACCAAAACAGAGGCTAGATAATTTATTTATTACTAAACAGGAGAAAAAATCAAGGAATAAAAATAAAATTGGGTTGCCTCCCAACAAGCGCTATAGTTTAACGCCCCTAGCTAGACATAAAAGCGAGGATAGATCTAGGTATTGCCATCTTTGGTAGGCAATCCATCAGTGGCTGTCATGATAGTTTCATACGGTAATTTTATTTTCTTTCTTGGAAAGTGTTCCATGCCCTTTTTTAATGGAAATTGAAATCTAATATTCCCTTCCTTCATATCAATAATCGCACCAACTGTTCTAAGGAAAGGTCTACCAAGAATAATAGGGCAAGAAGGATTGCAATCTATATCAAGAACAATGAAATCTATGGGCACATAATTCCTATTTGCAACAATAAGAACATCATTAATCCTTCCCATAGGTTTTCTTAATAGTGTAATCTGCAAGATGCAAGTTTAGAGAGCAATCATCAAAATTACGGAAATCTAGCAAATCACACAAAGTCTTGGGAATAGTAGAGACACTAGCACCCAAATCACACAAAGGATAAAACTCATGATCTTTAATTTTAATTTTAATAGTTGGTTCCCACTCATCATAGAGTTTTCTAGGGATATAAACTTTCAACTCAAGTTTTTCTTCATGAGATTGCATCGAGGCATCAACAATATGTTCGATGAAGGCTTTATTTTGACTATAAGCATGTGGAGAATTTAGCACGAATTGCAACAAGGAAATACAATCAATTAAAGACCAACTTTCATAATTAAATTCCTTGAAATCCAATATAGTGGGTTTAGCAACATCTAGATTTTTATTTCTTTCAATCCCACTTTCGTCAATTTCATCATTAAGATCTAAATACTCCGAATTTTTAGAACGCCTTCTAGGTAAAGGAAGATCATATTTATTTTCATCAAGAGTAATATTACAAAATAAAGATTTAATAGGGGACACATCAATAACTTTTAGATCTTCATCTTGATTTTCATAGGAATTGGAGGAACATGCTTTAATAAAGGCATCTTTGGAAGCATGCATCCTAGCGGTTCTTTCTTTGCATTCATCAATGGAAATTCTCATGGCTTTGAGAGACTCATTGATATCATGTTTAGAGGAATAGATCTAAGCTTTAAATAATCAACCCCAAGAGAAATTCTATCAACGTTTCTAGCCAAATCATCAACTTTAAGCAATTTCTCCTCAAGCAAAGCATTAAAATTCTTTTGTGAATTCATAAACTCTTTAACACTATTCCCAAATTCAGAGGGCATCTTATTATAATTTCCATAAGAGTTGTTGTAGGAATTACCATAATTATTAGAAGGATTGCTAGGATATGGCCTAGGATTAAAATTCCCTCTATAAGCGTTGTTACCAAAATTATTCCTACCAACAAGATTCACATCCATAGATTCATTGTTATTCTCAATCAAAGTAGACAGAGGCATATCGTTAGGATCAGAAGAAACACTCTTAGTAGCAAATAATTTCATAAGTTCATCCATCTTTCCACACAACACATTAATTTCTTCTATCACATGCACTTTTTTATTAGAAGATCTTTCAGTATGCCATTGAGAATAATTAACCATAATATTATCTAGGAGTTTAGTAGCATCTCCTAAAGTGATTTCCATAAAAGTGCCTCCCACGGCCGAATCTAAAAGATTTCTAGAAGAAAAATTCAATCCGGCATAAAAATTTTGTATAATCCTCCACAAATTCAAACCATGAGTATGGCAATTACGTATCATTAATTTCATTCTCTCCCAAGCTTGTGCAACATGTTCATGATCAAGTTGTTTAAAGTTCATAATATCGTTTCTAAGAGAGATGATCTTAGCAGGAGGAAAATACTTAGAGATAAAAGCATCTTTGCACTTGTTCCATGAATCAATACTATTCTTAGGAAAAGACGAAAACCAAGCTTTAGCATGATCTCTAAGCGAAAAAGGAAATAGCTTCAATTTAACGACATCATTATTGACATCTTTTTTCTTTTGCATATGACATAAATCAACGAAGCTATTCAGATGAGTAGCGGCATCTTCACTAGGAGGGCCGGCGAATTGATCTTTCATAACAAGATTCAACAAAGCAGTATTAATTTCACAAGATTCAGCATCAGTAAGAGGAGCAATCGGAGTGCTAAGGAAATCATTATTATTGGTATTGGTGAAGTCACACAATTTAGTAGTATCTTGAGCCATCACGACAAGCAAGCAATCTAACACACGAGCAAACAAAGCAAACGGGCAAAAAGAGGCAAATAGAGAGGGAGGATAGGGAGAGAGAGGGCAAATAAAACGGCAATAGTGAATTGGGGGGAGAGGAAAACGAGAGGCAAATGGCAAATAATGTAATGCGAGAGATAGGGATTGTGATGGGTACTTGGTACGTTGACTTTTTGCGTAGACTCCCCGGCAACGGCGCTAGAAATCCTTCTTGCTACGTCTTGAGCTTGCGTTGGTTTTCCCCGAAGAGGAAGGGATGATGCAACAGAGTAGCGCAAGTATTTCCCTCAGTTTTTGAGAACCAAGTTATCAATCTAGTAGGAGCCCACGCTCAAGTCCTTCGTACCTGCACAAAGCGATAGATACTCGCAACCAACGCGATTAGGGGTTGTTAATCCCTTCACGGTCACTTACAAGAGTGAGATCTGATAGATATAATATTTTTGGTATTTTTGGTATAAAGATGCAAAGTAAAAATTAAATGCAAAGTAAAAAAGCAAAGCAAGATTAAAGTGATGGAGATTGATATGATGAGAATAGACCCGGGGGCCATAGGTTTCACTAGTGGCTTCTCTCAAGAGCATAAGTATTCTACGGTGGGTGAACAAATTACTGTTGAGCAATTGACAGAATTGAGTATAGTTATGAGAATATCTAGGCATGATCATGTATATAGGCATCATGTCCCTGACAAGTAGATCGAAACGATTCTGCATCTACTACTATTACTCCACTCATCGACCGCTATCCAGCATGCATCTAGAGTATTAAGTTAAAAACAGAGTAACGCCTTAAGAAAGATGACATGATGTAGAGAGATAAATTCATGCAATATGAAATAAACCCCATCTTGTTATCCTCGATGGCAATGATACAATACGTGCCTTGCTGCCCCTTCTGTCACTGGGTAAGGACACCACAAGATCGAACCCAAAGCTAAGCACTTCTCCCATGGCAAGAACTACCAATCAAATTGGCCAAACCAAACGGATAATTCGAAGAGACTTGCAAATATAACCAATCATGCATAAAAGAATTCAGAGAAGATTCAAATATTATTCATAGATAGACTTGATAATAAACCCACAATTCATCGGTCTCAACAAACAAACCGCAAAAAGAAGATTATATCGAATAGATCTCCACAAGAGAGGGGGAGAACTTTGTATTGAGATTCAAAGAGAGAGAAGAAGCCATCTAGCTACTAACTATGGACCCGAAGGTCTGAGGTAAACTACTCACACTTCATCGGAGGGGCTAGGATGATGTAGAAGCCCTCCGTGATGACGGCCCTCTTCCGGCGGAGCTCCGAAACAGGCCCCAAGATGGGATCTCGTGGATACAGAAAGTTGCAATGATGGAATTAGGTTTTTGGCTCCTGTTCTAATCGTTTGGGGGTACGTGTGTATATATAGGAGGAAGAAGTACGCCGGAGGAGCAACGAGGGGCCCATGAGGCAAGGGGCGCGCCCTAGGGGGGGCGCCCCCACCCTCGTGACCGCCTCTTTTGTTCCTTGGGGTAGGGACCAAGTCTCCTGGATCATGTTCGGTGAGAAAATCACGTTCCCGAAGATTTTATTCCATTTGGACTCCGTTTGATATTCCCTTTCTTCGAAACACTGAAATAGGCAAAAATAGCAATTTTGGGCTGGGCCTCCGCTTAATAGGTTAGTCGCAAAAATAATATAAAGTGGAAAATAAAGCCCAATATAGTCCAAAACAGTAGATAATATAGCATGGGGAAATCAAAAATTATAGATACGTTGGAGACGTATCACCGGTCACCCATCATATTGCGGTGGTGGAGGAACAATGCGGCGGTTCTTCCTCTATCTTGAGGACTAACTATGTCCGGATTGCTGAACTCTCCGAGCCGGATACCCGTTTACGGGAGGACATCACCCAAGCCCTAATCTTAGAGTCAGGCAGCGGACCAGACTTATCGGGCAACACTCCGGAATCCGAGCTTCCAAGATTGGAAACTCCTCGGCCCCTGGGTCTCAGATCGGGTAGGGGTTCGGACTCAAATACACCCACCCACCATACATAAACGATCTTTCCCACATTAGGCAAGAGCCCCATGAAACAATACATCATTCTTGGGCCAGATTCCTCCTTGTGATGAACAAGGTTAAGGACTGTCGCGAGGAAGACGCAGTCTCATTTTTCTGCAATAATTGCATGGACAAGGGAATCCTTAATGCCGTAAGTCGCCGTGACATATCACGCTTCGCCGACTTAGCGTCCATAGTATGAAAGTACCGTGCGATGGAAAGCGCCTGGAAAACCGAAACGAAATTTTGGGATTATTCGGCTCGGAATATACACCTAGTCCGAAGTAAAAGGGTGCACTATCATAAGACACCCGAGTTAGTTATAAAGAAACAAAAACACTCTACAGGGCATAGAACCGTATTGGAGGGATGGCTTAACGGACCCTGCAAAATTCATAGTACAATGGATACCATACCAACACATAGCCTTAGAGCATGTTGGATACTCCGGCAGGTGGCCAAAAGTGGTGAGGATCTTCTCATCCCAAATGCCACAGAGCACCATCCCATGGATGACAATACGGTATTAACAGTCTTTGAAACCTTCGCATCAAATAATAGGTGCAAGCGAAAACTCCGTAGCCTCGCCGAAATCTGCCACGTAGCAGCAGTGAATCCATGGAGTGACACGGCTATTACCTTCAATGCTAGTGACAAACCTAAATTCCGAACAGCCCGAGCACCAGCTGCACTGGTCCTCAGTCCAATTGTGGACGTCTTTCGACTCACCAAAGTACTCATGGACTTCGGCAGTGGATTAAACCTCATCTATGAGGAAACTCTTCAAAAAAAAGGAAATAGACTGGAACCGCATTGAGCAAAGCAGCACAACCTTCAGAGGAATCATCCCCAGTCGGGAAGCACGTTGTGATGGGAAAATCACACTAGATTTGGTATTCGGCATGCCGGAGAACTATAGGTCCGAAGAAATTACATTCCAAGTGGCCTCGTTGAGTAGTGGATACCACGCCCTTTTAGGATGGGAGGCGTTCACGATCTTCCAAGCCATACCCCATTATGGGTACATGAAGCTCAAAATGCCCGGGCCTAATGGAATCATCAGTCCCGCTAGTGATCCGGACACAACACTCCGCGCCGAAAACAAAACAGCCACACTGGCCCTCGAGGCATTATCCGAAGCCCTTTCGGCCGAGGAATTAATTGCGCAACGCTCCACAGTGGACAGGGACGACGTGATACTTGACAAGAGATCTAAGTCCCCCTCTTTTAAACCAGCGGATGAAATAGTAAAATTCCAAGTCCACCCAATGGACCCTACAAAAACAGCCTCCATCGGGGCACAGTTAAACCCCGCCGTGGATGCCGCACTACGAGAGTTCCTGCGCGAGAATTGGGACATATTCACCTGGCACCCCTCAGACATGCCAGGAATCCCACACAGGCTGGCCGAGCACAGCCTCAATATCCTAAAGGGATTCAAGCCAGTCAAGCAGGCTCTTCAGTGTTTCTCTGAACCTAAGAGACATGCTATGGGAGAGGAACTAGCCAAGTTATTGAAGGCCAGTTCATTAGAGAAATAAAACACCCGGACTGGCTAGCAAACCTGGTGATGGTACCAAAGAAGGACAAATCCTGCGCCTATGTGTCGATTTCAAGGACCTCAACAAGGCTTGCCTAAAGGATCCCTTCCCCCTCCCCGCATTGATCAAATTATCGATGCTACCGCAGGACACGTGTCATTGTGTTTCCTCGACGCATACTCCGGCTACCACCAAATCAAGATGGCGGAGGCCGACCAAGCCGCAACGACATTTATCACACCATACGGCCCCTTCTGTTTCAACACAATGCCTTTTGGGCTCAAAAACACTGGCGCAACATATCAGCGCATGATTCAGACATGTCTGGAGAAACAGATCGGCAAAACAGTAGAGGCATACGTAGATGATGTGGTCTTCAAAACCAAAAATGTCGACTCTCTAATAGACGACTTGAGGCTCACATTCGACAACCTCCGAACATACGACATCAAGCTCAATCCGGTTCATTGTCTCCAGTAGAGGAATTGAAGCTAATCTGGCCAAAATCCGAGCTTCGTCACAGTTGGCTACCCCAACAAACCTCAAACAAATCCAGAAATTAACTGGATGTGTGGCGGCTCTAAGCCGATTTATCTCCCGCTTAGGAGAAAAGGCATTACCCCTTTATCGCCTCCTTCGGCGCACCGAACACTTCGAGTGGACGGACGGTGCCATAGCTGGATTGGAAGAAATAAAAGACATACTGACAACCAACCCAATCCTGGTCGCGCCAAACATTGGCGAACCAATGCTGTTATACATTGCGGCAACTCATCAGGTTGTAAGCATAGTGCTCGTCGTCGAACGAGAAGCGGATAGACATAAATTCCCTCTTCAAAAGCCAGCATATTATGTATCCACTGTCCTCACTCCATGCAAATCACGGTTCCCACATTATCAAAAGATAGCTTATGGGGTATTCATGGCATCCTGGAAGCTGTGACACTACTTTCAAGAGTGTTCGATTACAGTAGCCTCGGAAGTGCCACTTAATGATATTATAAACAACCGCGACGCCACGGGCCGGATTGCCAAATGGGCGATTGAGCTCCTCCCGTTCGACATAACATACAAACCACGGCAAGCCATTAAATCGCAAGTATTGGCCGACTTTGTCGCCGAATGGACGGAAGACGAACTCCCTAAAGAATACGGCGCATACTCCAATTGGATCATGCACTTCGACGGATCCAAAATGTTGGCTGGTCTAGGGGCTGGCGTCGTCCTGACATCCCCAACCGGAGATACAATTCAATACGTACTGTAGATACTGTATACAGAGTCCAACAACGCAGCCGAATACGAAGCCCTGCTATACGGTCTTTGGATGGCAGTTTCCATGGGCATTCAACGCCTGGAGGTGCGTGGGGATTCGAACCTTGCAATATCCCAAATAAATGGAGACTTCAATGCCAAGGATCCAAAGATGGCGGCATATCGAAACGCCGTCCTAAAGATGTCAGCTCGGTTCGAGGGGCTCGAATTTCACCATGTGGCTCAGGAAAACAATCAAGCGGCGGATATCCTCGCCTGCATCGGCGCAAAACGCGATGCGGTCCCCCCCCCAACATCTTTTTGGAGAGGTTGTTTAAGCCATCCGTGGTATGGGAAGGGGACACTGGTAACAATAGTCCGGATCCGGCCAAAATGCCCGATACTGAACACTCTGACATAATCGGAGGCTCTGCCACCGAAATATAACCTTCAGCCCACGTAATAATGGCCATCATCGCCCCGTGGACTGAACCATTCCTGGCCTACCTAACTAGGTAGGAACTTCCCGAGGACCAAAATGAGGCACGCTGCATAGTGCGGCGATCCAAAGCCTATAAGGTCCACGAGGGAGAGCTGTAGAAAAAAAGCACTACCGGAGTCCTTTAAAGGTGCATCTCCGAACTGGAAGGGCGGAAACTTTTGGCAGAAATTCACGCCGGACTCAGCGGCCACCACGCCGCAGCCCGGGCCCTTGTAAGCAAGGCCTTCCATACAGGTTTTTATTGGCCGACGGCCCGGGCAGACGCACAGGACTTGGTCCAATGCAGCGCCGGTTGCCAGCTTTTTGCAAACCAAAGCCACATGCCACCCACCGACCTCCAAACCATCCCCATTACCTGGACCTTCGCGGTCTGGGGGCTTGACATGGTTGGACCCCTTAAAGGGGGAACCCATAAAAAAATACTTACTGGTCATGGTGGATAAATTCACCAAATGGATAGAAGCCAAACCTGTTAAAATGGCCAAATCCGGACCGGCGATAGACTTCATATCCGGGGTTGTACACCGTTATGGCGTCCCCCATAGCATCATCACTGACAATGGCATGAACTTCATTGCCGACGATGTAAAACTCTGGTGCAGCAACATGGGCAACAAACTCGATTATGCTTTAGTCTATCACCCACAGACCAATGGCCAAGTTGAGCGAGCAAATGGTCTTATCATGAGCGGCATTAAACCCAGACTAGTGCGGTCCTTAAAGGAGTCTAACACACACTGGGTAGAGGAGCTTGACTCTGTACTCTGTGGGCTGCGGACCACGCCAAATCGTACTACCGGATATACACCCTTCTTTATGGTGTACGGCGCAGAGGCGGTTCTGCCCTGCGACATAATTCATGACTCACCTCGAGTGCGCATGTACGAAGAAAGATAAGCCGAACTCGATCAGCAGGACAGTCTGGACACACTGGAGGAGGAGCGCGATGTCGCAAAAGCCTGTTCCGCATTCTATCAGCAACAGGCTCGCATATACCAAAGTAGAGAAGTACAGGCCAAAACTTATAACGTTGGCGAGTTGGTTCTACACCTGTCGGAGAAGAAAAAACCAAGCTCGAGCCCAGATGGGAAGGTCCCTTCATTATTGACCAAGTTCTGACCGGTGGAGCGTACCGTCGCAGGATGCATCGAACAATCGACTTGAGCCGAACCCATGGAACGCAGCCAGGCTCCAAAGATTCTACGCCTAGCGCCAGACTCTATGTTCGTCTCCTTCCTCTGTCCATTTTTCGCATATACATTATCTGTATTTTTCTCTTTATTTCTTTTATTCTTTCTCAAGGCCTTCAAGGGCCAACTTGTGCCTCGCTTGCACACTATAGATGAGCTAACCGTGCTCATTATACCTGGGGGCTTCTTACACAGAAGCTTAATTATCTATCCGGGCTTCATGCCCCGCACATATGTTCTTCTTCTGCATGTACATTTTCTTTGCCATTATATGCATCGATATGACTTAAGTTTTGGCCAAGCTGGGTTGTCTGGCTCTTTTATTTATGCCCTACGTTCCCGTTAATTCGGCTAGGGCATAAGGGGAGCACCTCTGTGATTGTTACTGCTGGGCCAGCCGGATGTGTAACTCAGACTGGGTGAAGCCGAAAGCTAGCGTTCTTAAGGGAATATTCGGTCGGCGAACAAAAGATGATTTTTATATATTTTCCATATATGCCCCTAGATGTTTTTCCCTGCGGCTCCGCTCACAGTCCGGACATGCACTTTAGGGCATGTGTACCTAGGGAAAGGAACCTGAGGTAGTCCTGGATTAGGGGGTGTTCGGGTAGCCGGACTATACCTTCAGCCGGACTCCTGGACTATGAAGATACAAGATTGAAGACTTCGTCCCGTGTCCGGATGGGACTTTCCTTGGCGTAGAAGGCAAGCTTGGCGATGTGGATATTCAAGATCTCCTACCATTGTAACCGACTCAATGTAACCCTAACCCTATCCGGTGTCTATATAAACCGGAGGGTTTTAGTCCGTAGGACAACTTCATCAACTCCATAGACAACAATCATACCATAGGCTAGCTTTTAGGGTTTAACCTCCTTGATCTCGTGGTAGATCTACTCTTGTACTAACCATATCATCAATATTAATCAAGCAGGACGTAGGGTTTTACCTCCATCAAGAGGGCCCGAACCTGGGTAAAACATCGTGTTCCCTGCCTCCTGTTACCATCCGGCCTAGACGCACAGTTCGGGACCCCCTACACGAGATCCGCCGGTTTTGACACCGACATTGGTGCTTTCATTGAGAGTTCCTCTATGCCATCGCAATCAGGAAGGATGCGTCCTCCCGTCTTTAAAGACGGCGCCGTTGCTAAGGGAGCCTTGGCTGTCGGCCAAACCCTCGGGTTAGGTGATTTCCTCATGACCGCCTGTTCGGCTGTTGCACCGACGGTGACCTCTCAGGTCATCAAAAGCAACCTACATGTCAGCTCGGAGTTCGTCGAGCAGCTACATCCAATGGAGCTCTCATCCGTAAACGAGCTCTTGGATCGCATCGCCGCCCTGGGGCTCGCTACGGATTACGACCACGTTGGGCTTAAACCCGATCTAAGAGAAATTAACTCTCCCCAAGTCACCCACCACATTATCGTGGTAGAGGCGCAGTGCGGTGACCCTTCATCTATTCTAAGGACTAGCTACGCCCGAATTCCCGACCCCTCCAAGCCGGATACCCGCGGAGGGGAGGATGTAACTCAAGACCTGAGCTTAGGATCAGGCAATGGGCTAGATTCATTGGACAACACCCAAGAATCCGAACTTGAGAGTTCGGAAACTCTTCGGCCTCCGAATCCTGGATTGGGTGAGGTTTTAGACTCAACGACACCCGCCCACCCGATCATAAGCGATCTCTCCCAAATTAGGCAGAGGCCCGAGGAAACAGTACGTCATTACTGGGCCAGATTCCTCCTGGTTATGAACAGGATAAAGGATTAACACGAGGAAGACGCAATCTCAATTTTTTGCAGTAATTGCACGGACAAGGGAATCCTCAACGCCATAAGTCATCGTGATATTACACGCTTCGCTGACTTGGCGTCCATAGTACAAAAATACTATGCGATGGAAAGTGCCTGGAAAACCGAAATAAAATTTGGGATAATCCGGCCTTAAGTAGTAATCCTGTCCGAACTAAGAGGGTGCATCATCATAGGACACCCGGGATAAACACCAAAAATCCAAAACCCTCTACAGGGCATGGAACCGTACTGGAATGATGGCTTGATGGACCCTGTAGAATTCACAGTACAGAGGACGCCAACCAATTCACAGCCTTAGAGCATGTTGGATACTCCGGCAGGTGGCCAAAATCGGCGAGGACCTCTTAATTCCAGAGGCCGCAGAAGGCCAGCCCAAGGACACCAGTACCGTTCTCACAGTCTTCGAGACTTTCGCATCAAACAATGTGTGAAAAAGAACACTCCGCAGCCTCGCTGAAGTCTATCAAGTTGCAACAATAAATCCATGGAGCGACACTGCCATTACCTTCAACGCAAGTGATGAACCTAGATTCCGAACAGCCCGAGCACCAGCCGCATTGGTCCTCAGTCCCATAGTGGACGGCCTTCGCCTCACCAAGGTGCTCATGGATGGAGGCAGCGGACTGAATCTCATTTATGAGGAGACCCTTCAAAAAATGGAAATAGATTAGAACCGCGTCGAGCGAAGCAGCACATCCTTTAGAGTAATAATCCCCAGTCGGGAAGCGCGCTGCACAGGAAAAATCACACTAGATGTGGTGTTCGGCACGCCGGATAATTACAGGTCCGAAGAAGTCATGTTCCAGGTTGCCCCTTTAAGAGCGGATATCACGCTTTACTAGGGCGGGAAGCATTCACAATCTTCCAAGCAATACCCCATTACGGGTACATGAAGCTTAAGATGCCCGGGCCGAACGGAATCATCGCTCTAGCTAGTGATCCGGACATAGCACTCCGCGCCGAAAACAAGACGGGCGCATTAGCCCTTGAGGCGCTATCCGAAGCCTTAGCGGCCGAGGAACTGACGCGCTGCGCTCCATGGTTAACAGGGATGATGTGATACTCGACAAGAGATCTAAATCCACATCCTTCAAGCCAGCTAACGAAATAGTAAAATTTCAGGTCCATCCAACGGACCCCAATAAAACAGCTTCCATCGGGGCACGATTGAACCCTGATGTAGACACCGCACTGTGAGACTTCCTACGAGAGAACTGGGACATTTTCGCCTGGCACCCTTCAGACATGCCAGGGATCCCACGCAGGCTGGCCGAACACAGCTTAAATATCCTAAAAGGATTTAAACCTGTCAAACAAGCCCTTCGGAGTTTTTCCGAACCCAAGACACAGGCTACGGGAGAGGAGCTAGCCAAGCTATTGGAGGCCGGATTCATCAGAGACATAAAATATCCGTACTGGCTAGCAACCCTGGTGATGGTACCAAAGAAGGACAAATCCTGGCGCCTGTGTGTCGATTTCAAAGACCTTACAAAGGCTTGCCCAAAGGATCCCTTCCCCCTCCCCCGTATCGATCAAATTATCGATGCCACTGCAGGACACGATTCGTTGTGTTTCCTCGATGCATACTCCGGTTACCATCAAATCAAGATGGCAGAATCAGACCAAGCTGTAACAGCATTCATCACACCATACGGCCCATTCTGCTTCAACACAATGCCCTTCGGGCTGAAAAACACCGGTGCAACATATCAGCGCATGATCCAGACATGTCTGGCAAACCAAATCGGCAAAACAGTGGAGGCGTACGTGGATGATGTGGTCGTCAAATGAAGACATGTCGAATCTCTAGTAGACGACTTGAGGCTTACATTCGATATCCTCCGAAAATATGACATCAAGCTCAATCCGGAAAAATGCGTCTTCGGCGTTCCAGCCGGAAAGCTCTTGGGCTTCATTGTATTCGATAGAGGAATCGAAGCAAATCCAGCCAAGATCCGAGCTTTTTCACAATTGGATGTCCCAAAGGACCTTAAACAAATACAAAAATTAACCGGATGCGTGGCGGCTTTAAGCCGCTTCATCTCCCACTTGGGAGAAAAGGCACTAGCCCTCTATCGCCTACTTCGGCGCACCGAACACTTCGAGTGGACGAATGCCGCCACGGCCGGACTTGATGAAATAAAAGCCATATTGGCAACAAACCCAGTCTTGGTCGCGCGAAACACCGGCGAACCAATGTTATTGTAGATTGCAGCAACACACCAAGTTGTCAGCGCAGTGCTCGTTGTTGGGCGGGAAATGGACGGACACAAATTCCCCCTTCAAAGGCCGGTCTACTACGTGTCCACTGTCCTCACTCCATGCAAATCATGGTACACGCATTACCAAAAGATTGCATACGCGGTATTCATGGCATCCCGGAAGCTACGACACTACTTTCAAGAGTGTTCCATAACAGTAGCCTCGGAAGTACCACTCAACGATATTATCAACAACCGCGATGCAACGCGCCGGATTGCAAAATGGGCCACCAAGCTTCTCCCATTCGATATAACCTATAAGGCACGGCGAGCTATTAAATCACAAGTTTTGGCCGACTTCGTCGCAGAATGGACGGAGGCCGAGCTCCCTAAAGTGTACGACACATATTCAAACTGGATTATGCATTTCGACGGCTCCAAAATGTTGGCCGGACTGGGGGCCGGCGTCGTGCTAACGTCCCCCACAGGAGACACAGTCCAATATGTGCTCCAGATCATGTACACGGATTCCAACAATGCAGCCGAATATGAGGCCCTCCTACATGGCCTCCAGATAGCAGTATTCATGGGTATCCAGCGCCTAGAGGTACGCGGGGATTCAAACCTCGCGATACCCAAATAAACGGAGACTTCGATGCCAAGGACCCAAAAATGGCAGCTTACCGCAACGCCGTCCTAAAAGTGTCAGCTCGGTTCGAAGGGCTGGAGTTTCACCATATAGCCCGAGAAAACAATCAAGCGGCGGACGTCCTAGCACACATCGGAGCAAAACGCGATGCAGTCCCCCCCCCCAACATCTTTTTGGAAAGATTGTTCAAGCCATCCGTAGCATGGGAGGGGGAACCCGCAAATAACAGCCCGTACCCAGCCGCACCACTCGACGCCGAACAATCTGACACAATTGGAGGCTCTGCCAACGAAATTACACCTTCAGCCCACGTAATAATGGCGGTTATCGCCCCATGGACAGAACCATTCCTAGCCTACCTTACTAGGCGGGAACTCCCAGAGGACCAAAACGAGGCCCGCTGCATAGTGCGGTGATCTAAAGCCTACAGAGTCCATGAGGGAGAGCTTTATAAGAAAAGCACTACCGGAGTCCTTCAAAGGTGCATCTCCGAAGAGGAAGGGCGGAACCTTCTGGCTGAAATTCATGCCGGACTCGGTGGTCACCACGCCGCTGCTCGGTCCCTTGTTAGCAAGGCTTTCCATACTGGTTTTTATTGGCCAACGGCCCGGGCAGACGCTCAGGACTTAGTCCAACGATGCGCTGGTTGCCAGCTTTTTGCAAACCAAAGCCATATGCCACCCACCGCACTCCAAACTATACCCATCTCCTGGCCTTTTGCGGTCTGGGGGCTTGAAATGGTCGGACCCCTTAAAGGTGGGAACCATAAGAAAAAATACTTACTGGTCATGGTGGATAAGTTCACCAAATGGATAGAAGCCAAGCCTGTTAAAACGGCCGAATCCGGACCTGTGATAGACTTCATATCCGGGGTCGTACACCATTATGGCGTCCCCCACAGCATCATAACCGATAACGGCACAAACTTTACCGCCGACGAGGTAAAACTCTGGTGCAAAAACATGGGCATCAAGCTCGATTATGCTTCCGTCTATCACCCAGAAACCAACGGCCAGGTCGAACGTGCAAATGGTCTTATCATGAGCGGCATTAAACCCAGACTAGTGCGGTCCCTAAAGGAATCTAACACGCACTGGGTAGAGGAGCTCGACTCCGTGCTATGGGGGCTGCGGACCACGCCAAATCGCACCACTGGATACACACCATTTTTTATGGTGTACGGCGCAGAAGCAGTTCTGCCCTGCGACATAATTCATAACTCACCTAGAGTGCACATGTACAAAGAAAGAGAAGCCGAGCTTGATCGGCAGGACAACTTGGACGCCTTGGAGGAGGAGCGTGACGTGGCAAAAGCCCGCTCCGCATTTTATCAACAGCAGGCCCGAAGATATCAAAGCAGAGAAGTACGGGCCAAAAATTACAATGTTGGCGAACTAGTTCTATGCCTGCCGGATAAGAAAAAGGACAAACTCAAGCCCAAGTGTGAAGGTCCATTCATAATCGACCAAGTTCTAACCGGTGGGGCGTACCGCCTGCGAGATGCGTCGAACAACCGACTTGAGCCGAACCCGTGGAACGCTGCCCGTCTCCGAAGATTCTATGCCTAGCGCCGGACTCTGTGTTCGTCTCCTTCCTCTATCCCTTCTTTTTTGAATTTTTATGTCTTACATTTCTCTCCTTCCCATTCTTTCTTCTATAGCCCTTAAAGGCTCATATAGTGACGCGCCACTCGCGCTCATTAAACCTGGGGGCTTCTTTAACAGAAGCTTATTTATACAGGCTTCACGCCCAACACATGGGTCAAACTTCCGCATGTACCTTTTTCTTCACCATTATATGCATCGATATGACTTAAGTTTTGGCCAAGCTGGGTTGCCTGGCTCCTGTGCTTACCCCTACGTTCCCGATTGTTTGGCTAGGCGGTAAAGGGAGCACCTCTGCGATTGTTACTGCCGGGTCAGCCGGACGTGTTCCTCAGACTGGGTGAAGCTGAAAGCTAGCGTTCTTAAGGGAATATTCGGTCGGTGAAATAAAAGATGATCTTTTTTACTCATTTTATGCACCCCCAGATGCTTTTTCTGCGTCTCTTCATGCAGTCCGGACATGCACATTAGGGCATGCCTCCCAGCGAAAGGAACCCTTAACGGAACTATTCTCTCTGGAAGATGTTTCTTACTAACCATGTAATATAACATAACTAGTTGGGCACTTGTCTGATAAAGCACTGATGACCCCTATGCCTGGTCTCCACGGATACCCCGGTTCTTACATAACCGCTAGGGTATTCGGACACACTCCGGACCGTCAGGTCCCGAGGTTGAAGCGAAAAGGTCGGCAATGACAAACGATCTACAATCCGGCTAGAAGGCATTACACATGTCAATTCAAAATTACACAGTCATTCTGACTGATTGTATTCCTCTTCTATACCATCTAACAGGCTGTCTAATTTACAGTCCTGCTGGGAATACTTCGCGGCCAATTCTACTTGGCCGTACACTAAGCTTACAGGGATCTCCTTCCCGCCAGGCCCCACTGGTCCGACCTCGGCCATGTGGTTTGGGTCAGACTTCATAAAACGGGTCTTCACCATGGCCCAGGCCTCTCTAGCGCCTTGTCGGCAGGCCGATATCTTCCACAACCGGAAGCGCCGCCGAGCTCCCTTCAGCTTCTCTGCAAGCTCTCCAAGGCCCTCGGGCACGGAGTGGAAAGGCCATAAGGCTTGGGCAACACCTCGCATTGCCTGCCAAATTCGCTCGTGCAGTTGCAAGAGTTCGGGAAGAAGGTCACCCGTAGAACCGGGCATCTCCTCTGCAGGACGACCTGTGAGCATACCTACAGACATTACTCTGTTAGTCGACTTCCTCGCCGAACTCTTTTTTCAAAGTTCGTTCAAGCACTTACTAAATATGCCGTGTCGAAGCCGCTGATTCTCCTTCGTGGAGTCCGACAGCTGGCCACGAACATCTTTAAGTTCGATGTCCAGCTTGGTGTTGGCATCCTGAAGATCATTCTTCTCCAGCCTCACCCTTGCCAACATACTCTCACCGGCCTTTAACCGGCGTAAGAGTTGTTGTTTGTCCGGATCTAGTCCGGCGCCATCTGCAATATGATCTGTCAGATTTGCACCCACACCGCATAATACTAATCTTTCGAAGTGTATCTTACCTGAGGGGGTCTCTTTGGGCTCCCCTAGTGCGGCTAGTGCGGCCTCTAGTTGGGCCTTGCACTTTTCCGGCTCCTGGGACAGTACGGTATTCTTCTCTGTAACAACCTGCATATTAAATGATCCTTAAATCAGTTTCTCTAACTGCTTCAAGTCTCGGGGGCTACTGGCATATATATATATATATATATATATATATATATATTTAACCAAAATTTTCTTACCTATATGTCTTTTACATACTGCTCCGTGGCTCTGGCTAAACCATTTTGAGCGGCACGGAGGTACGCATCTCCCGAATTAAAGGCATCTAAAGCCTCTTGGGAGAAACAACCATCGTGCAGAACTGTCCGGCGACGCCTGTGGTTCATGGCACTCTCCACTTCAGAATTTGTGGCAGACAGCCTGTCCTCATCCTCTGTCAGAGGAGCGTCCGTGGCGCGCCTTGTGCTCGCCTCCGCTTCCTGGCCAGACGTTGGAGCCTGGCTGGTGGAGGCGCGATTGGCAACCTCTTCAGATGTAGTCCGGCGAGGTCTCTTCGTTCTGAAGGTAGCACGAATGTTAATATGCTCTGACAGAATAACTCCAGGGAAACAAAGGGTGCGCTATACCTTTGCGCCAACATGTCAGTCCAGACTACATTCCTTTTTGCCCCACGGGGCCCTACGGCCCCTCGTTGGCTAGCCGCCGCAGGTTCGGCCTCCTGCCTCGGAAATCTCCCCTGCAAAACACGGTTGTCGTTAGAAACACCGGAATATGTGAGAATGGAATCTCTTTCAAGGTAATGGGACTCCAGTTTCCTTCACCTGGGAGGCCGGGATTAACCCTGGGTAATCCGCCGTAATGGCTACCAAGGCATCGTCCTTACTTAGCTGATAGAACACCCCGTCAATAAGCTCCACCGATATGTCCGGATCTTCTTCGGAGTCCGGATTGAGTGACCGTTCTGGGTCCTCGGGCTGTGGAGGATGGCTATTTATATCCTTTACCTCCTGTCGCAGTTCCTGCATTGAAATCATTAGACTACCTATCTAACCATGGGAGTATAAAGCAAACGGGCAAGCGCAATTGTTCACTTACCCAACTTGGAGGATCGTACATACTGAATCCGGCCTGCGGATTGACGCGGAGGAATTCCTCCTTTTCTCCCTTGTACAAAGAGGATAAGATCTTTACTAAGGCGACGGCTGAGGCCGGCCCCTTACGGCCGTAACGGGTGGCGTCATCCTCCCCGTTGAAATCCCACATGGGGTGGCCTCTATATTGAAGCGGCTGCACCCCCCGCATAATGCATGCGGCCATGACTCCAATCATGGTTAGTCCGGAATGAGCCAACAGTCTTATCCGGCCCATCAGGTAAAGGACGTCTCTGTTGCTTTCTCTCTGAGAGCTCCGTGGACGCCAGCTCAAGCGTTTCTTCAATGGGGCATTGTTGAACTCGGGGAGACCGACCCGGATAGGGTCCGGTAGCGGCACGTCATCCATGTAAAACCATTCCGAAGGCCAGTCCTCGGACGCCTTCTTCGGGGTTTCGGATAGGTATCCGGTCCCGGCGATGCGCCATACTTCGGCTCCACCCACTTGATAGATAGACCCCTCTTGAGAACGGGGCACCAGGCAGAATAACCTCTTCCACAGCACAAAATGAGCCTCAACGCCTAAAAATAGCTCGCAAAGGGTAACGAAATCCGCGATATGTAATATGGAAGCGGGCGTGTGATTGTGCAGCTGGAGACGGTAAAACTTCAGAAGCCCGCGGAGAAATGGATGAATTGGAAATCCCAGTCCCCTTATTAGATAGGGGACGAGGCACACCCACTCTCCTTTAGAAGGATTGGGGGTGCTCTCCGCCTGCTTTCCGCCATTGTAGGTGGCGAGACCGGCTCGGACCGGGACCATGTATGCCAGGGGAAGAAATCCCTTGGCCTGAAGCGACACTAACTCGCTGTGCGGGATGGTGCAACTGTCCCAGTCCCCGGGTTTGGGACCAGAGGGGCGAGGGGAGGAGCTGCGATGGCTGGACATGTTGGAATGGACCTTTGCCAGAAGCGCTCTGATGATAACTCACGGAGAGGAGAACATGTGGTTTGAACCTGAATTCCCATCCGGTTAAATAGGCGGCTCGTTTATATGGCTAGGGGTGTGGATGTAAAAACGCCCCGGCTTTTCGCATTCGTTTGACACGTGGAAGACGGCCATTATTGAGCGTAGAAGCCAAGGAGCGCAACATTTACAAGAAACCGGACTTTATTCAACAGGTACACGGAATTTGGAGGAGAACCCACCTTGCAATGCCGAAGACAATCTGCGCGCCGGACTCATCGTCATTGAAGCCTGGTTCGGGGGCTACTGAGGGAGTCCTGCATTAGGGGGTGTTCGGGTAGCCGGACTATACCTTCAGCCGGACTCCTGGACTATGAAGATACAAGATTGAAGACTTCGTCCTGTGTCCGAATGGGACTTTCCTTGGCGTAGAAGGCAAGCTTGGCGATGCGGATATTCAAGATCTCCTACCATCGTAACCGACTCTATGTAACCCTAACCCTATCCGGTGTCTATATAAACCGGAGGGTTTTAGTCCGTAGGACAACTTCATCAACTCCATAGACAACAATCATACCATAGGCTAGCTTTTAGGGTTTAGCCTCCTTGATCTCGTGGTAGATCTACTCTTGTACTACCCATATCATCAATATTAATCAAGTAGGACGTAGGGTTTTACCTCCATCAAGAGGGCCCGAACCTGGGTAAAACATCGTGTTCCCTGCCTCCTGTTACCATCCGGCCTAGACGCACAGTTCGGGGCCCCCTACCCAAGATCCGCCCGTTTTGACACCGACAGAACCCATAATGGAACTATTCTCCCTGGAAGATGTTTCTTACTACCCATGTAATATAACATAACTAGTTGGGTACTTGTCTGTTCAAGCACTAATGACCCCTACGCCTGGTTTCCACGCATACCCCGGTTCTTATATAACTAAGCGGGTATTCGGACACACTCCGGACTATCGGGTCCCGAGGTTGAAGCAAAAAGGTCTGCCATGACAAATGATTTACAATCCAGCTAGAAAGCATTATACATGTCACTTTAATTACATAGTCATGTAGACTGACTAAATTCCTCTTTTATACCATCCAACAGGCGGTCTAGCGTACAATCCTGTTGGGAATACTTTGCGACTAATTCTACTTGCCCATAGACTAAGATAACGGGGATCTCTTTCCCATCAGGCCCCACAGGTCCGACCTCAGCCATGTGGTTTGGGTCAGCCTTGGTATACCGCGTCTTCACCATGGCCTAGGCTTCCCTGGCACCTTGACGACAGGCTGACGTCATCCATAATCGGAAGCGCCGCCGTGCTCCCTTGAGCTTCTCCGCAAGCTCTCCAATGCCTTATGGTCGGGAGACTGATGGCCACAAGGCCTGGGCAATACCTTGCATCACCTGCCGAACTTGTTCGTGTAGTTGTGAGAGCTCGGATAGAAGATCACCTGCAGACCCGGGCATATCCTCCGCGGGACGACCCATCAGCATACCTGCAGACATAACTCTATTAGCCGGCTTCTCCGCCGTCCCCTTTTTAAGGGTTCGTTCAAGCACTTACTGAAAATGCCGCGTCGAAGCCGCTTATTCTCCTTCTCGGAGTCCGCAAGCTGGGCTCGAACATATTTCAGTTCCACGCTCAGCTTGGTATTGGTGTCTTGGAGATTTTTTTCTCCCGCCTAACCTCAGCCAGCACGCGTTCGCCAGCCTTTAGCTGTCGTACGTCATCCTGGTCCTCCGGATTCTCTCCGGATTCATCTGCAATATCTATTGTTAGATCTGCAGCCACGTCGCACGCTATATGGTACCTATCATTCTTTGAAACAAATGTTACCTGCTGGGGACTTTTTAGGTTCCTTCAATGCGGCAACGGCGGCCCGAAGTTGGGTCTTGCATTCCTCCAGCTCCTGTGACAGTCGAGTATTCTTCTTTGTAAGAACCTGCACAATAGATGATCCTTAAATCAGCTCTGTTAACTATTTCAAGTCTCAGGGGCAACTGATACATATAATCGTCAGATTTGCTTACTCGTACATCCCTTACATACTGGTCCATGGCTCTGGCAAGACCATTTTGAGCAACATGGAGGTACGCGTCTCCAGAATTGAAGGCATCAAATGCCTCTGGGGAGAAGCAAGCGTCACGGAGTACGGCTCGGCGACGCCTATGATTCATGGCGCTCTCCACTTCAGAATTTGTAGCGGATAGTCTATCCGCATCCTCTGTAGGAGGAGTATTCGGCGTCCGCCCCATGTTGGCTTCCGCCTCTATGTCCGGTCCTGGAGCCCGACTAGTGGAAGCATGATCGACAGCCTCACCGGACATATTCCGGCGAGCGTTTTTTCTGTTAAAGAAACATGGACGTCATTATGTTTTGAGAAAGACGACAACCACGGAGCGGGGTTTTTGTCATACCTCTGCGCTGGCGTCTCCGTCCTGACCGCCTTCCTTTTTGGCATGCCCGGCCTCAGTGCCTCTTGTTGGCGAGTTGCTGCGGGTTCGGCACGGCATCCCGAAGGCCTTCCCTGTAAAACACCATATGTATATGGTAGGTGAAGTGTCTAAAAGGGGATCCTAGTTTTTGGAGTTGGAATTTTTGGTTTTTCTTACGTGCAATGCAGGAAGTATTCCGGGATAGTTGGTTGTAATAGCCACCATGGCGTCATCAAAGCTTAATTGATAGAACTGCCAGTCTATCAGCTCCATGAATATGTCTGGATCTTCTTCGAGTCTGGGACCAAGGGCCCGGTCAAGGTCCTCTGGTTGTGGGGATGGGCTGTTGACCTCCCTTATGGCTTTTCGCAGTTCCTACCGCAGAATGGCAAGGTGAATACCTACGACAAAGAATGCGGGAAGAATGGGAGTAGGGAGATATAACTCACCCAGCTTAGAGGGTTGTACATAGAGAATCCATCCCGTGGCTTGATGCGGACGAACTACTCTTCCTCTCCCTTGAACAACTCGGACATAATTTTTTCTAAAGCGGCAGCGTTGCCCGGACCCTTACGCCCGCAACAGGTGGCATCATTTTCCCCATTAAAACACCATAGGGGGTGCCCTCGATATTGAAGTGGCTACACTCCCCGCATTATGCATATTGACATAACCTCGATTACTGTCAATCCTGATTGAGCCAGCGCTTTAATCTGGTTCATCAGATAAAGGACTTCTCCGTTGTCTTCCTCCTGGGGGCTCCGTGGGCGCCAACTACGGCGGTTCTTCAGAGGAGCATTGTTGAACTCAGGAAGACCCCACCGAATAGGGTCTGGAAGGGGAACGTCCTCCATATAAAACCATTCCAAAGGCCAATCTTCGGACATGTTCTTCGGAGTACCGGACAGGTATCCTGTTTCGGCGATGCGCCATATTTCGGCTCCGCCCACTTGATAAAGTGACCCCTTCTGTGTGCGGGGGACGAGGCAAAATAACCTTTCCACAGCTCGAAATGAACCTCGCAGCCCAGGAATAACTCGCAAAGGGCAACATAGCTGACGATGTGTAATATGGATGCAGGGGTGAAATTATGCAGTTGGAGGCCATAAAACTCCAGGAGCCTGCGGAGGAATGGATGAATTGGAAATCCGAGTCCCCTTAATAAATAAGGAACAAGGCATACCCGTTCCCCCTAGAGGGGCTGGGGAAGCTCTCCGCTTGCTCCCCGCCATTATAGGTGGCGAGCCCGGCTTGGACGGGAACCATATACGCTGGAGGGAGAAATCCCTTAGTCTGCAGTTCGACTAATCGACTGTGTAGGACTAAATGCCTCTCCCAATCACCGGGCTTAGGGCTACGGGGACGGGACGAGGAGCTGCGGAGGTCGGCCATGTTGGAGTGGATTTTTCCGAAGCACGATCCGATGGATTCTCGCTGGGGGAGGATGATATGGATTGGATCTAAGAATCCCCATCCCTTTAATAGACAATTTATTTATCTGGCTAGGGGGGGGCGAATGTAAAAACGCCCTGGCGCCTCGTATTCATTCGACGCATGGAAGCTAGCCCTTATTGGGTGCAGAAGCCAAGAGGTCCAACATTTATGGGGCCAGACACTGCTTAAAAAACGTTCAAAATTTGGAGAAGAACCCGCCTTGCAATTCCGAAGACAACACTGTGCGCCGGACTCATCGTCATTGAAGCCTGGTTCGGGGGCTACTGAGGGAGTCCTGGATTAGGGGGTATCCGGACAGCCGGATTATATCCTTTGGTCGGACTGTTGACCTATGAAGATACAAGATTGAAGACTTCATGCTATGTCCGAATGGGACTCTACTTGGCGTGGAAGGCAAGTTAGGCAATACGGATATGTATATCTCCTCCTTTGTAACCGACCTTGTGTAACCCTAGCCCCTCCGGTGTCTATATAAACCGGAGGGTTTTAATCCGTAGGACAACATACAATCATACCATAGGCTAGCTTCTAGGGTTTAGCCTCTCCGATCTCGTGGTAGATCTACTCTTCTACTACTCATATTATCAAGAATAATCAAGTAGGACGTAGGGTTTTACCTCCATCAAGAGGGCCCGAACCTGGGTAAAACATCATGTCCCCTGCCTCCTGTTATCATCCGCCTTAGACGCACAGCTCGGGACCCCCTACCCGAGATCCGCCGGTTTTGACACCGACAATAAGCCTGCTGCTGAACCAATGCTCTCTGAAGGAGCTCTCTAGCCCTTCGCATTTCAACCTCCATTGGAGACTCCCCTTCGGCTAGGAGAGCCGCCAATCGTGACGCTGCAGCGATCATGTTATCCAAAGGGTTAGAGTAATGACCCGGTGGTGTCGGTATATGTTGCGGCGGGATATCATTCTGATAAGGTGGGTCCGTCGTGCGCAGCTGAACCGGCGTTCCCGTCCCAGGCGCTTCAACCCGGTCTACCACTGGCGGGTTACTGGTTCTCGCTCCTGGTGTGTTAAAAAGACTTCTTGCCTCGTAGACTGAAGGCAGACGAGTCTGATGCCTCCTCCTCATAACTTTGTTCGAAGCGTCCTGATCTAGCATGAGCCAATAAGACTCCGACTGGATCCGTTGCGCCTGAGCATCCAATGTAACCCGCTCCGGGGCCATCCCGGCGTCTTCAGCCGTCAGGTCTTCTTTAGCTTGGGCTATCCAATCTCGCAATTTTGCGACTTCCGCATTATGTTGATCTCGGTTATCTAGGTTAACCTACGTCGTCAGTAGTGTTGCCAAGGTGTCTAGTAAGCCGGACAAGACTTGAGCCGACGGGCGCGCAGGGCCTCCTGCCCCAGCCGCCATCGCCGCTGCTGACCCGGAGATTAGTGCCGTTGTAGTTGGAGAATGTTGTACCGGGTGCGTACCGGCCATGAAGATTGCGACCCGGTTTGGCGGCTCATAGGGGTCCGGAATACTGTCGCCATCGGAACAGCCCCCAAGTCGGCCGTCTTGCAGTTGATACAATGACTCGGTCTCACCAGTGGATGACTCACCATCAGAGTAAACAACCATCTCGACACCAGATACCGATCTATCCTCAGATTCCGCTCCATGGATGAATCCCACGAAGGCACGATTCATGGCAGGCTGAACTCGGGCGGATCTCGCACGCTGAGCCGTCTCGATGATGTCGGTGCAGACATCCGGCTCAGGGCCCGGTTCGCCGATCTTACCGATGAAGACGTGAATTCCACAGATGGGGGCCCGATACCCGTACTCAATTGAGCTGGCCTCGGGGCCCCAGCCTGTGTCATCGATGTAGAGCTTGACGTGACGACTCTTGGTCATCCAGCCCACGGCGTATCCCTTGACCCCTTCGAAGTTGCCCTTCAAGAACTCGAAACCACCATGCGCTAGCCCCACGGTGGGCGCCAACTGTCATGGGTTAGTCACGCCATATGTCCTAGTGTGAGGACTTAGTTGTGGAGCCATCGCACTAGGTTAGCTTAAAGGGGTTAAATGGGACAAAGGACACGGAGGTTCTATAATGGTTCGGCCCCTTGCGGTGAAGGTAAAGGCCTAATCCAGTTGGAAGTGGTATTTCTAGATCTCGATTACCAGGGAGCGAATAAGCTTGACCTAGTTCTTGGTTTGTTGTCTGTTGTCCCTAACTCGCCGCTGGGTCGTCCCTTTATATACACAGGTTGACGCCCGGTGGCCTACAGAGTCTCGGCCGGCTTACAAATGTATCCGGATCGGTGACCTAATTACAACTACCTTATAGCACAAGTCACACACATGGCGGTTTACACCTACGGGCCTTAAGCCGCCTGTGGGCCTTTGGGCTCTTCATAAGTCATCTTCATGAACCTCCCTCTTTAACTCCTTCCTGGGCCTTGTCCTATGAGTCGCCAGGTGTATAACCCGGCCCCTCCTGGGTGGGTTAACTCAGTAGCTATATCCCCAACACAAACAATTGTTTCATACTTTTGATGTTCTCAAACTATTTCAACTTTCATGCAATACATGAGCGTGAGCCATGGATATAACACTATAGGTGGAATAGAATACAGTGGTTGTGGAGAAGACAAAATGAAGGAGAAAGTCTCACATCAACTAGGCAAATTAATGGGCTATGGAGATTCCCATCAATTGATATTGATGCAAGTGAGTAGGGATTGCCATACAACGGATGCACTAGAGCTATAAGTGTATGAAAGCTAAAAAATAAACTAAGTGGGTGTGCATCCAACTTGCTTGCTCATGAAGACCTAGGGAAATTTTGAGGAAGCCCATCATTGGAATATACAAGCCAAGTTCTATTATGAAAAATTCCCACTAGTATATGAAAGTGATAAAATAGGAGGCTTTCTATCATGAAGAACATGGTGCTACTTTGAAGCACAAGTGTGAAAAAGGATAGTAGCATTGTCCCTTCTCTCTTTTCTCTCATTTTTTCTCTTTTTTTGTTTGGGGTTCTTTGGCCTCTTTTTTATTTGGGCTTCTTTGACCTCTTTTATTTTTTATAAAGTCCGAAGACTCATCCCAACATGAGAGGGAATCATAGCTTCCATCATCCTTTCCTCACATGGGACAATGCTTTAATTATGATGATCATCACACTTTTATTTACTTACAACTCAATAATTACAACTCGATAGTAGAACAAAATATGACTCTGTATGAATGCCTCTGGCTGTGTACTGGGATGTGCAATGATCAAGAGTGACATGTATAAAAATATAAATGGTGGCCAAGCCACAAATACTGTTCCAACTACTTGATCATGCAAGGCAACATGACAATGATAGTATGTGTCATAATAAACGGAACGGTGGAAGTTGCATGGCAATATATCTTAGAATGTCTATGGAAATGCCATAATAGGTAGGTATGGTGGCTCTTTGAGGAGGGTATATGGTGGGTTTAATACACATTCACCACTATCCAACATGCATCTAGTGTATGAAGTTCATGAAAAAATGGAGTAATGATACGTCTCCAACGTATCTATAATTTTTGATTGCTCCATGCTATGTTATCTACAGTTTTGGGCAATATTGGGCTTTATTATCCACTTTTATATTATTTTTGGGACTAACCTATTAACCGGAGGCCCAGCCCAGAATTGCTGTTTTTTTTTCCTATTTTAGTGTTTCGAAGAAAAGGAATATCAAACGGAGTCGAAACGGAACGAAATCAACTAGAGAAGTTATTTTTGGAAGGAAAGCTACCGGAAAAGCTTGGAGTGCATGTCAGGAAAGAAGGGAGGTGCCCACGAGGGTGGGGGGCGCGCCCACCCCCCTAGGGCGCGCCCCCTGCCTCGTGGGCCCCTCTTCGGTCCACCGACGTGCTTCTTTCACCCATATATACTTACGTGTCCTAAAACTTCCAGAAGAGATAGTGGATCGAGAGTTCCGCCGTCAGAAGCCTCCGTAGCCACCGAAAACCAATCTATACCCGTTCCGGCACCCTGCCGGAGGGGGGGATCCTGCTCCGGTGGCCATCTTCATCATCCCGGTGCTCTCCATCACGAGGATGGAGTAGTTCTCCCTCGGGGCTGAGGGTATGTACCAGTAGCTATGTGTTTGATCTCTCTCTCTCTCTCTCTTGTGTTCTTGAGGTGATACGATCTTGATGTATCGCGAGCTTTGCTATTATAGTTGGATCCTATGATGTTTGTCCCCCTCTACTCTCTTGTAATGAATTGAGTTTCCTCTTTGAAGTTATCTTATCGGATTGAGTCTTTAAAGATTTGAGAACAATTGATGTATGTCTTGCCGTGGATATCTGTGGTGACAATGGGATATCACGTGATTCACTAGATGTATATTTTGGTGATCAACTTGCGGGTTCTGCCCATGAACCTATGCATAGGGGTTCGCACACGTTTTCGTTGTGATTGTCCAGTAGAAACTATGGGGCACTCTTTGAGGTCCTATGTGTTGGTTGAATAGATGAATCTAAGATTGTGTGATGCATATCGTATAATCATAACCATGGATACTTGAGGTGACATTGGAGTATCTAGGTGACATTAGGGTTTTGGTTGATTTGTGTCTTAAGGTGTTATTCTAATACGAACTCTAGGGCTGTTTGTGACACTTATAGGAATAGCCCAACGGATTGATTGGAAAGAATAGCTTTGAGGTGGTTTCATACCCTACCATAATCTCTTCGTTCGTTCTCTGCTATTAGTGACTTTGGAGTGACTCTTTGTTGCATGTTGAGGGATAGTTATGTGATCCAATTATGTTATCATTGTTGAGGGAACTTGCACTAGCGAAAGTATGAACCCTAGGCCTTGTTTCAACGCATTGCAATACCGTTTACGCTCACTTTTACCATTAGTTACCTTGCTGTTTTTATAATTTCAGATTACAAATACCTTTATCTACCATCCATATTGCACTTGTATCACCATCTCTTCGCCGAACTAGTGTACCTATACAATTTACCATTGTATTGGGTGTTGTCGGTGTCAAAACCGGCGAATCTCGGGTAGGGGGTCCCGAACTATGTGTCTAAGTCGGATGGTAACAGGAGGCAGGGTACACGATGTTTTACCCAGGTTTGGGCCCTCTTGATGGAGGTAAAACCCTACGTCCTGCTTGATTATTCTTGACAATATGAGTAGTACAAGAGTTGATCTACCACGAGATCAGAGAGGCTAAACCCTAGAAGCTAGCCTATGGTATGATTGTATGTTGTCCTACGGACTAAAACCCTCCGGTTTATATAGACACCGGAGGAGGCTAGGGTTACATAAGGTCGGTTACAAAGGAGGAGATATCCATATCCGTATTGCCTAGCTTGCCTTCCACGCCAAGTAGAGTCCCATCTGGACACGAGACGAAGTCTTCAATCTCGTATCTTCATAGTCCAACTGTCCGGCGAAAGGATATAGTCCGGCTGTCCGGAGACCCCCTAATCCAGGACTCCCTCGGTAGCCCCTGGACCAGGCTTCGATGACGATGAGTCCGGTGCGTAGTGTTGTCTTCGGCATTGCAAGGCGGGTTCCTCCTCTGAATACACCACGGAAGAGTTTGAATACAAGGATAGTGTCTGACCCTGCAAAATAAGTTCCACATACCATCGTAGAGAGAATAATATTTCCACAAATCCAATCTGCCGACACGTTTTGGCAGCATGACATCACGCCACGGCCCAGTAATTATTTGAACCGTTTTTCTTTAACCAGCCCCGCACATAACGCGAGGCGGTTTCTTGACACGTCTTGTCAAAGCAGAGATCGTGTTCCCCTTATCACGGGATTCTCATCAATACGGACGTGGGTAACCCAACCGCGCCATCAATTACGGCGCTTGGGGGATAAGCGGGTTTTACCAGGCTAGTGGGGGCGCATAGTTTAGACCGCCCTTATAAAGGGATAAGATCTCACCTTTTTCTACCCACGCCTTCTTCCTCCTTGCTCATCCATTCTCGCGCACTCTAGCTCCAGCGCCCAAGTCCGCATCCTTCTCCTCAACTCTCTCCAAACTTGTCCGGAGCGGGAGGCAAGTGGATGGTATCCTCCGTCATGGAGGGACACATCAAAAAGCTACGTGGAGCCGGATACTTAGCCGCGGATATCGCGCACCGGCTGCCAGCCGCGGGGCAGATCGTCCCTACCCCGGAACCTGATGTCTACTACAAAACCTTCTTCTTGTAGACGTTGTTGGGCCTCCAAGTGCAGAGGTTTGTAGGACAGTAGCAAATTTCCTTCAAATGAATGACCTAAGGTTTATCAATCCGTAGGAGGCGTAGGATGAAGATGGTCTCTCTCGAGCAACCCTACAACCAAATAACAAAGAGTCTCTTGTGTCCCCAACACACCCAATACAATGGTAAATTGTATAGGTGCACTAGTTTGGCGAAGAGATGGTGATACAAGTGCAATATGGATAGTAGATAAAGGTATTTGTAATCTGAAATAATAAAAACAGCAAGGTAACAAGTGATAAAAGTGAGCGTAAACGGTATTGCAATGTGTTGAAAGAAGGCCTAGGGTTCATACTTTCACTAGTGTAAGTTCCCTCAACAATACTAACATAATTGGATCACATAACTATCCCTCAACATGCAACAAAGAGTCACTCCAAAGTCACTAATAGCGGAGAACAAACGAAGAGATTATGGTAGGGTACGAAACCACCTCAAAGTTATTCTTTCCAATCAATCCATTGGGCTATTCCTATAAGTGCCACAAACAGCCCTAGAGTTCGTACTAGAATAACACCTTAAGATACAAATCAACCAAAACCCTAATGTCACCTAGATACTCCAATGTCACCTCAAGTATCCGTGGGTATGATTATACGATATGCATCACACAATCTCAGATTCATCTATTCAACCAACACAAAGGACCTCAAAGAGTGCCCCAAAGTTCCTACCGGAGAATCATGACGAAAACGTGTGCCAACCCCTATGCATAGGTTCATGGGCGGAACCCGCAAGTTGATCACCAAAACATACATCAAGTAAATCACGTGATATCCCATTGTCACCACAGATATCCACGGCAAGACATACATCAAGTGTTCTCAAATCTTTAAAGACTCAATCCGATAAGATAACTTCAAAGGGGAAACTCAATTCATTACAAGAGAGTAGAGGGGGAAGAAACATCATAGGATCCAATTATAATAGCAAAGCTCGCGATACATCAAGATCGTATCATCTCAAGAACACGAGAGAGAGAGAGAGAGAGAGATCAAACACTTAGCTACTGGTACATACCCTCAGCCTCGAGGGATAACTACTCCCTCCTCGTCATGGAGAACACCGGGATGATGAAGATGGCCACCGGAGAAAGATTGCCCCCTCCGGCAGGGTGCCGGAACGGGTCTAGATTGGTTTTCGGTGGCTACGGAGGCTTCTGGTGGCGGAACTTCCGATCTATTATGCGTTCCGGAAGTTTTAGGGTATATGGAGTTATATATGCAGAAGAAGCGTGTCAGGGGAGCCACGGGGGCCCCGCGAGGCAGGGGCGCGCTCTAGGGGGGTGGGCGCGCCCCCCACCCTCGTGGGCAGCTCCCGTATCTTCTGACATGGGGTCCAAGTCCATCAGGTGTGTTTCCTTCCAAAAATAACTTCTCCAATTGATTTTGTTCCGTTTCGACTCCGTCTGATATTCCTTTTCTTCAAAACACTGAAAGAGGCATAAAACAGCAAGTCTGGGCTGGGCCTCCGGTTAATAGGTTAGTCCCAAAAATAATATAAAAGTGGATAATAAAGCCCAATATTGCCCAAAACAGTAGATAATATAGCACGGAGCAATCAAAAAATATAGATACGTTGGAGACGTATCAAGCATCCCCAAGCTTAATTCCTGCTCGTCCTCTAGTAGGTAAATGATAAAAAAGATAATTTTTGATGTGGAATGCTAGTTGGCATAATTTCAATGTAATTCTTCTTACTTGTGATATGAATATTCAGATCTGAAAGATTCAAGACAAAAGTTCATATTGACATAAAAATAACTTCAAGCATACTAACTAAGCAATTATGTCTTCTCAAAATAACATGGCCAAAGAAAGCTATCCCTACAAAATCATATAGTCTGGCTATGCTCCATCTTCACCACACAAAATATTTAAATCATGCACAACCCCGATGACAAGCCAAGCAATTGTTTCATACTTTTGATGTTCTCAAACTTTTTCAATCTTCACGCAATACATGAGCGTGAGCCATGGACATAGCACTATAGGTGGAATAGAATGGTGGTTGTGGAGAAGACAAAAAAGGAGAAGATAGTCTCACATCAACTAGGCGTATCAATGGGCTATGGAGATGCCCATCAATAAATATCAATGTGAGTGAGTAGGGGTTGCCTTGCAACGGATGCACTAGAGCTATAAATGTATGAAAGCTCAACAAAAGAAACTAGTGGGTGTGCATCCAACTCGCTTGCTCACGAAGACCTAGGGCAATTTGAGGAAGCCCATCATTGGAATATACAAGCCAAGTTCTATATTGTAAAATTCCCACTAGTATATGAAAGTGACAACATATGAGACTCTCTATATGAAGAACATGGTGCTACTTTGAAGCACAATATATGAGACTCGCTATATCATGGTGGTACTTTGAAGCACAACTTTGGAAAAAAGGATAGTAGCATTGCCCCTTTTTATTTATTTTCTTTTTTTGGGCCCCTTTTTTTTTCTTTGGCCTTTCCTTTTTTATTTGGCCTTTCTCTTTTTTTCTTTTTTTGGGACAATGCTCTATTGAATGATGATCATCACACTTCTATTTACTTAAAGCTCAAGAATTACAACTCGATACTTAGAACAAGATATGACTCTATATGAATGCCTCCGGCGGTGTACCGGGATGTGTAATGATGCATGAGTGACATGTATGAAAGAATTATGAACAGTGGCTTTGCCACAAATACTATGTCAACTACATGATCATGCTAAGCAATATGACAATGATGGAGTGTGTCATAATTACCGGAACGGTGGAAAGTTGCATGGCAATATATCTTGGAATGGCTATGAAAATGCCATAATAGGTAGGTATGGTGGCTGTTTTGAGGAAGGTATATGGTGGGTTTATGGTACCAGCGGAAGTTGCGCGGTACTAGAGAGGCTAGCAATGATGGAAGGGTGAGAGTGCGTATAATCCATGGACTCAACATTAGTCATAAAGAACTCACATACTTATTGCAAATCTATTAGTTATCAAAGCAAATTATTACGGGCATGCCCCTAGGGGGATAGATTGGTAGGAAAAAACCATCGCTCGTCCCCGACCACCACTCATAAGGAAGACAATCAATAAATAAATCATGCTCCGACTTCGTCACATAACGGTTCACCATACGTGCATGCTACGGGAATCACAAACTTCAACACAAGTATTCTTTAAATTCACAACTACTCAACTAGCATGACTCTAATATTACCATCCTCATATCTCAAAACAATTATCAAGTATCAAACTTCTCTTAGTATTCAACACACTCATAAGAGAATTTTATTATTCTTGAACACCTAGCATATTAGGATTTTAAGCAAATTACCATGCTATTGAAGACTCTCAAAATAATCTAAGTGAAGCACTAGAGCAAATGACAAACTACTCCGAAAGATATAAGTGAAGATCAATGAGTAGGCGAATAATTATGCAACTATGTGAAGACTCTCTAATATTTAATAATTTCAGACCTTGGTATTCTATTCAAACAGCAAGCAAAGCAAAATAAAATGACATCTAAGAATAGCAAACATCATGTGAAGAAGCAGAACTTAGGATCAATCGATACTAACCGATAGTTGTTGAAGAAGAAAGGTGGGATGCCAACCGGGGCATCCCCAAGCTTGGACGCTTGAGACTTCTTGAGATATTATCTTGGGGTGCCTTGGGCATCCCCAAGCTTGAGCTTTTTGGTCTCCTTAATTCCTCTCATATCATGGTGTCCCGATGAACGAAGACGAAAGAGGGGATGCCTTCTAGGGCATCCCCAAGCTTAGGCTCTTGGTTGTCCTTAATTTTACCTTGGGGTGCCATGGGCATCCCCAAGCTTAGGCTCTTGCCACTCCTTATTCCATAGTCCATCGAATCCTTACCCAAAACTTGAAAACTTCACAACACAAAACTTAACAGAAAACTCGTAAGCTCCGTTAGTATAAGAAAATAAATCACCACTTCAAGTTACTGTAATGAACTCATTCTTTATTTATATTGGTGTTAAACCTACTGTATTCCAACTTCTCTATGGTTTATAAACTCTTTTACTCGCCAAAGATTCATCAAAATAAGTAAACAACACATGAAAAACAGAATCTGTCAAAAACAGAACAGTCTGTAGTAATCTGAATCAAACGTATACTTCTGGAACTCGTAAAATTCTAAAATAAATTTCTGGACCTGAGGAATTTATCTATTAATCATCTGAAAAAAGAATTAACTAAATATCGCTCTCTAAATAAAAATGGCAGCAATTCTCGTGAGCGCTAAAGTTTCTGTTTTTTACAGCATGATCAACAAGGCTTCTCACAAGTCTTCCAAAAGGTTCTACTTGGCACAAACACTAATTAAAAGCATAAAACAACATCTAAACAGAGGCTAGATGAATTATTTATTACTAAACAGGAAAAAACAATAAACTAAAATAAAATTGGGTTGCCTCCCAACAAGCGCTATCGTTTAACGCCCCTAGCTAGGCATGATGATTTCAATGATGCTCACATAAAAGATAAGAATTGAAACATAAAGAGAGCATCATGAAGAATATGACTAGCAAATTTAAGCCTAACATGCTTCCTATGAATAGGGGTTTTATGAGCAAAAAACTTGTGGGAACAAGAATCAACTTGCATAGGAAGGTAAAACAAGCATAACTTCAAAATTTTAAGCACATAGAGAGGAAACTTGCAATTCCTACAAGCATATGTTCCTCCCTCATAATAATTTTCAGTAGCATCATGAATGAATTCAACAATATGACCAGCACCTAAAGCATTACTTTCATGATCTACAAGCATAGAAAATTTACTACTCTCCACACAAGCAAAATTCTTCTCATGGATAATAGTGCGAGCAAACTCAACAAAATAACTATCATGTGCTTCAAAATTAAGATCAAGATGACAAGTTTCATGTTTATCATTGTTCTTTAAAGCATACGTGTCATCACAATAATCATCATAGATAGGAGGCATGCTTTCAACATAATAAATTTGCTCATTAAAACTTGGGGGACAAAAAAATCATCTTCATCAAACATAGCTTCCCCAAGCTTGTGGCTTTGCATATCATTGGCATCATAGATATTCAAGGAATTCATACTAACAACATTGCAATCATGCTAATCATTCAAATATTTAGTGCCAAACATTTTATAGATTTCTTTTGCTAGCACTTGAGCACAATTATCCTTTCCATCATGCTCACGAAAGATATTAAAAAGGTGAAGCGTATGAGACAAACTCAATTCTATTTTTTTATAGTTTTCTTTTATAAACTAAACTAGTGATAAAACAAGAAACTAAAAGACTCGATTGCAAGATCTAAAGATATACCTTCAAGCAGTCACCTCCCCGGCTACGGCGCCAGAAAAGAGCTTGATGTCTACTACATAACCTTCTTCTTGTAGACGTTGTTGGGACTCCAAGTGCAGAGGTTTGTAGCACAGTAGCAAATTTCCCTCAAGTGGATGACCTAAGGTTTATCAATCCGTAGGAGGCGTAGGATGAAGATGGTCTCTCTCGAGCAACCTTGCAACCAAATAACAGAGAGTCTCTTGTGTCCCCAACACACCCAATACAATGGTAAATTGTATAGGTGCACTAGTTCGGCGAAGAGATGGTGATACAAGTGCAATATGGATAGTAGATAAAGGCATTTGTAATCTGAAATAATAAAAACAGCAAGGTAACAAGTGATAAAAGTGAGCGTAAATGGTATTGCAATGTGTTGAAACAAGGCCTAGGGTTCATACTTTCACTAGTGTAAGTTCCCTCAACAATAATAACATAATTGGATCACATAACTATCCCTCAACATGCAACAAAGAGTCACTCCAAAGTCACTAATAGCGGAGAACAAACGAAGAGATTATGGTAGGGTACGAAACCACCTCAAAGTTATTCTTTCCAATCAATCCATTGGGCTATTCCTATAAGTGTCACAAACAGCCCTAGAGTTTGTACTAGAATAACACCTTAAGAGACAAATCAACCAAAACCCTAATGTCACCTAGATACTCCAATGTCACCTCAAGTATCCGTGGGTATGATTATACGATATGCATCACACAATCTCAGATTCATCTATTCAACCAACACAAAGTACCTCAAAGAGTGCCCCAAAGTTCCTACCGGAGAATCACGACGAAAACGTGTGCCAACCCCTATGCATAGGTTCATGGGCGGAACCCGCAAGTTGATCACCAAAACATACATCAAGTGAATCACGTGATATCCCATTGTCACCACAGATATCCACGGAAAGACATACATCAAGTGTTCTCAAATCTTTAAAGACTCAATCCGATAAGATAACTTCAAAGGGGAAACTCAATTCATTACAAGAGAGTAGAGGGGGAAGAAACATCATAAGATCCAAATATAATAGCAAAGCTCGCGATACATCAAGATCGTATCATCTGAAGAACACAAGAGAGAGAGAGAGAGAGAGAGAGAGAGATCAAACACATAGCTACTGGTACATACCCTCAACCTCATGGGAGAACTATTCCCTCCTCGCCATGGAGAGCACCGGGATGATGAAGATGGCCACCGGAGAAAGATTGCCCCCTCCAGCAGGGTGCCGGAACGGGTCTAGATTGGTTTTCGGTGGCTACGGAGGCTTCTGGCGGCGGAACTCCCGATCTATTATGCGTTCTGGAAGTTTTAGGGTATATGGAGATTTATAGGCAGAAGAAGCATGTCAGGGGAGCCACGGGGGCCCCTCGAGGCAGGGGGCACGCCCTAGGGGGGTGGGCGCGCCCCCCACCCTCATGGGCAGCTCCCGTATCTTCTGACGTGTGGTCCAAGTCCATCAGGTGTGTTTCCTTCCAAAAATAACTTCTCCAGTTGATTTCGTTCCGTTTCCACTCCGTTTGATATTCCTTTTCTTCAAAACACTGAAATAGGCATAAAACAGCAAATCTAGGCTGGGCCTCCAGTTAATAGGTTAGTCCCAAAAATAATATAAAAGTGGATAATAAAGCCAAATATTGCCCAAAACAGTAGATAATATAGCATGGAGCAATCAAAAATTATAGATACGTTGGAGACGTATCAGAACCTCAAGAAAGGGTGGGTTTCCTCCCCCATTTCATCCGCGGATTGGGGTTTCCCCTCCATCCGTTCGTCTGCGGCCTCATGTTCTATTATGGGCTGGACTTTCATGATCTGGACCCGAATTTCATCCTCAACATCTCGGCGTTCATCGTCGTGTGCGAGGCTTTCCTCCGCATCCGGCCCCACTTCAGCCTATGGCTGAAGACCTTCAACATCAAGCCGAAGGTAGTAGGTGGCCAACAAGCGGAATGCTGCGGAGCCATGGTGGGCAAAATGCCCAACGTTACATGGCTCGAGGGCTCCTTTGTGGAGACCGTAAAGGGGTGGCAATCGGGGTGGTTCTACATCACCGAGCCGCGTGATACCAACTGGGTGGCGGCCCCCGAGTTTTGATCTGGAATTCCCACGCGGTTCACTACCTGGAAGGAGAAGGGCCTGTCTTGGGGTTCTTCGGTGGAGCTAGATGGACTCCAGAAGTGTATCCGGAACATGACAAGCAAGAAACTTAAGCTTGTTAACATAGTCCAGGTCATGCTATTCCGCCGGATCCTCTCGTGTCAACAACGGGCTTTCAACTTATGGGAGTTCGACCCGGCCCAGCACCAGACTCTAAGTGAGCTCTACGACACGACGCATAAGGACGTCTGGAAGGTGCTATTCAAGGGCGCCGAGGTCCGTCCTTCTCTTACCGAGGACCGCGGGCTAAGCGCGAAGCACCCTGCGAATCCGGTAAGTTCTGTACATCTGGTAGGGTATTTATTTCCCATAGCTTAACCATGTGCGGGGTCTGATCTCCCATGCCTTTGATAGGACTAGGTGGAGACATCGGAGCAGGTTAACTGTCCGGCCCCTCTGCCCGAAGACCCTATGGACGCTCTCCTGACGGAGATGCGGACTCCGGCTCCTTATGAGGTGCAGGAGAAGACCAAGAAGAAGGCCAAGGGAACCCGAAAGAATTCCCGGCGCCAGGTGGTATCGGACTCATCGTCCGATAACTCCGAGACGCACTCCTCCCATGAAAACGAGGAGGCGGAAGATGGAGACTCTCCCCCTCCAGCCGGGGAGACAAGAAAAGGAAGGCCGCCCCAACCAGGGAGGCCGAAGGGTCCAAGAAGGGAAGAACTCTCCTTCCGGACTGTTCCACCACCGCCGCCGACGGCGAAGATGAGTGGTTACTCAGGGCCAAGCCCCTGGCGAAGTCGTAAGTATTCGGATATCAGAGTAACTCATAGCATACTTTTGTTGCACTGCTTCCCCTAACGTCGAATATGATCATGCAGTCCGGCCCGAGCCCGTATCGACGTATCTTCGTCGGACGGTTCCTTGGACTCGTTGGATATGGATAGCGATCCACTTCCATCCGCCTCCTCTTCTCGCCCTACGGACAATGCCGAGGTATTGTCTCAAGGGGCACCGAGCCGAGGTGAGACAGTCCCGGAGGCGCCTCAAGGCGACCTTCCGGACTCCAGGAGTAAAGGGAGCAAGGCTCCCAGGGGCTCCAAGTTCGGCCTGCAGCCGGACACCGCGCCGGAACCTCCAGTGGTTCCGGACTCGGGCAGGCGGCCCCCTTCCAAGAGGGGCAAGCCGTCCGTGCCGGTGACCTCTATCCATCTAGAGGCGTCGGACGAACTACTGGGAGCGCTTCACGGCGCTTCCATCGACAAAGAGCACCGCACTATTATGAGTGGTTCAGTCCACCAAGAGCGGACTGACTGAAGCCTATACCAGCCTTCTAACAGGCTTTGAGGTAAGTATTTAAAATATAGGAAAAATATTACCGCATAGACAGTAGCCCCTGATGCTCTGTGTGGTGTCCACAAAGAAAAGCCGAATAGAGGATCAAATAATATCTGCAGGAGACTAATATAAGTATGTCAGTATGCGAATGCAGGCTTCGCTGCTGACCTCTGCCGCACTGACTGCGGAGGTCGCCGCACTGAAGCAGGACTTCGAGCGGTCCGAGAAGGAGCTTGGGCTTGCAAAGAGGCAGATCGAGGAGAACAAAGGTAAGTAATACCTTGTCTATATATAAAAAGAAAATGTGGTTGTGAACTGACAGGATCATCATGAATGTGCCAGGGGCCACAATCGAAGTGGCGACCCTAAAGCAAGCACCGTCCGAGGCCAAAAACAAAGCAACCAAGGAGTGCACCGAGCGGGAAAAACAAGAGGCACGGGTGGGCGAGGTGCAGCAAGAGCTCCAGGCTCTCGTGAAGAAGCACGAGGCTTTGGAGCTTGACTCGAAGACGCGAGAGTCCGAGCTTGCCGCGGCCCTCGAGAGCACAAAGCATGCCAAGGCCGAAGCCCAAAAGGCCCTCCAGGAAATTGAGGCGATGAGGAAGATAGCGGCGGGTAAGGCATTCAATATTCAAAGCAAGCATGTGAAAGTAAATTACTTGTTACTTACCCGAGTCCGGAGCTCTCCAAGAGCATTCACAGATTTGCCCCGCAGTGTGTCGGATGCCGCGAATTATTACCAGGCCGAGGAGGGAAGCTCGACGGAGAAGCTGTTCTGGTCTCAGTATACTGGGACCGAACATCCGATGCCTATGAGCGACCAGCTGAAGCAACTGGTCGAGCTGCACAAGGCGGCCGAACAGGCCATGAGGGGCCTTATAGTCCAGATGTGGCCTGGCGACTCCCTTCCCAACAGCTACTTTGGCCTGGTGAGGAGGCTTGTGGATGCCTGCCCACGGCTGGAGGCCATAAAGCGGTCCGTCTGCATCGAAGGTGCACGCCGGGCCTTTGCCCGTGCGAAGGTGCACTGGGCCAAGATGGACACCGAGAAGCTGGTGAAGGAGGGCTGCCACAGGGCAAGGAGCATCGCCACCCTGAGATGTATTATGAGGGTGTCCTGAAGGGTGCCCGTCTTGTGGCGGACGAGTGTGCGAAGGATGTAATTTTTGAATAAACTTGCTCGTGTGATCCTGTATTATGAAAACTTGTTCTTATGCTCTATGCAATGCTTGTTTGAATTTAAAATATTACTTTCTGTGCGGCTGTTTATCAAATCAGAGAGATGGCCAGTCATCGGCTTCTGCCCCCATGCCACAAGTGCTGGGGTGTTCGGGATAAACCTGAGCACTCTTTTTCCCATTGTTGGGTCCTTCGAGGGAGGTGCTCAGGACAACGAACAAGGCAACCGGACAATAATGGTTTATCACTCTCACTTAGACATAGAAGTCTACAATTTTAAATTTTGGCGAAGCCCCTAGTATTCGGAAGGCCGAATTCGGGGCGCTATACACGCCTTAAGCCGGACAAAGCCGACTCCTCGCTCTAAGCGGCATAACTCTTTAGGGACTCGAGACCTCTCAAACAGCGACCATCTCTCGCCTTATCATGACAGTCAGTTTTAGCTTTCTCTACTGAGGTGCTTAGCCCAGCTGAACCGGGGCACAATCGCAGTAGTTCTCCCAGTGCTACCTTAGCTGATATAGCGAAACGTAAGGTACCAAAACATGGGAGCTGGGCAAACCCAACTATTAACCCAAGACATGATTCGGAGCTGATGCATATAATGATATAAGTTCGGGATGCTGCACTGTCGAAAGTGTTCGGACTTTTCACGCCGTATTATGGGGTACGCTTAAGCCCCTGGCGTATTGGCCGTACCAGAGTGTACGGGTGCTGAATGTCATGAATGAACATATATATATAGTGGTAATAGTCTAGTGCTATGCATTGTTTATTCAAAAAGGTGCGTCGAAGCAGAATGATACAAGTAGTGCGATAAGCAAAAAGTAGGACTATTTGACATGTCCCCTCCAAGGGCAAGCTGAGGAATGGTATTTAAAGTAAGTATTTCACTTGTTATCGGAGACCACCTGGGAGTTCCGTGGTGCGATGTGGCTTTTTGCCTCCTTGGTTGTTGCATCGTGTGTCCGGCAATCGTACTGCCGGACGGGGTTTCCAGAGATTAAAGTCCTGAAAGAGAGAAAGGTAACAAAGCGGGAAGCCCCTAGTGCGGTAGAGCCGCGTCTTGGGGCATGCCGTAGTCGTGCCCCCCTCCCCACCTGTGCCCATGGTATTTACAATGCGTAATTATGTACGCGTGGCACGGATTTTGCCGTTTGGCTGGTATTGGGGTGGGGGCCACATTGCTATGCGAGCTCGGAACGTGCCAGGCGGTCTTGTTGCCGATTACTCTGGGCGCGCTTGAAGGTGTCCGGGTCTTTAATCGCTGAACTGGTGGATTGGCTTAAGAGGCTGCTTTGTGCTTCTGCTGCGAGGGCCGCAGTGTGCTCCTGCATGCGGAGAGAGCGCTCTGTGTTTCCATTGACTGTGATGACCCCCCAAGGTCCTGGCATATTGAGCTTGAGATATGCATAGTGCGGTATCGGTTGAATCTCTCAAATGCGGTTCGCCCGAGCAGTGCATGATAGCCGCTGCGGAACGGGACTAGATTGAAGATTAACTCATCGCTTCGGAAGTTATCCGGGGATCCGAAGACCACTTCCAGTGTGACTGAGCCTGTGCAATGGGCCTCTACACCTGGTATGATGCCTTTAAAGGTCGTTTTTGTGGGTTTGATCCTTGAGGGGTCTATACCCATTTTGCGCATTGTGTCCTGATAAAGCGGGTTCAGGCTGCTGCCGCCGTCCATGAGGACTTGAGTGAGTTGAAATCCGTTGAAGATTGGGTCTAGGACTAGTGCGGCGAATCTTCCATGACGGATACTAGTGGGATGGTCCCTGCGATCGAAAGTGATCGGACAGGAGGACCATGGGTTGAACTTTGGGGCGACTGGCTCCAACGCGTATACATCCCTTAACGCACGCTTCCGCTCCATCTTGGGGATGTGGGTTGCGTATATCATGTTCACCGTTCGCACTTGTGGGGGTAACCTCTCTGCCCTCCGGTGTTCGGCTGCCGGGGCTCCTCCTCGTCATCGCTATGTAGCCCCTTATCTTTATCTTCGGCGCTTAACTTGCCGACTTGCTTGAACACCCAACATTCCCTGTTGGTGTGGTTGGTTGGCTTGTCGGGGGTGCCATGTATTTCGCACGAGCGATCGAGTATATGGTCCAAACTGGACAGGCCCAGAGTGCTTCTTTTGAATGGCTTTTTCCACTGACCGGGTTTAGAGCCTCTGAATCCGGCATTGACTGCCGTATCCTCGGTATTGTCGCTATTGACGCAGCGCTTATGTTTGTTGCAACGTGACCTGCCATTGCTATCCTTGGTATCTGAAGTACCGTGGTTCTTTGATATGTTATTGCTGCGAGCCAGCTAGCTGTCTTCTCCCGCGCAAAAGCGGGTCATGAGTGTTGTGAGGGCTGCCATGGATTTTGGCTTTTCCTGTCCAAGGTGTCGGGCAAGCCACTTGTCGCGGATGTTGTGCTTAAAAGCTGCTAGGGCCTCTGCATTCGTACAATCAATGATTTGATTTTTCTTTGTCAGGAACCGTGTCCAGAATTGCCTGGCTGATTCCTCTAGCTGCTGAATTATGTGGCTCAAGTCATCGGCATCTGGTGGTCGCACATAAGTGCCCTGGAAGTTGTCGAGGAATGCGGCTTCCAGATCTTCCCAACAGCCAACGGATTCTGCTGGCAGGCTGTTAAGCCAATGCCGAGCTGGTCCTTTGAGTTTAAGTGGGAGGTATTTGATGGCGTGTAGATCGTCACCATGGGCCATGTGGATGTGTAGGAGGAAGTCCTCGTTCCATACCGCAGGATCTGTTGTGCCATTGTATGATTCGATATTTACGGGTTTCAAACCCTCTGGGATTTGGTGATCCATTAGTTCGTCTGTGAAGCATAGGGGGTGTGCGGCGCCTCTGCACTGGGCAATGTCGCGACGCAGCTCAAATGAGTCTTGTCTGCTGTGTTCGGCCCGGCCGGATTTACTTTTACTGTATCCGGCGTGACGGTTATCATCCCGCGTGGTGGCGCGCCCTCGTGATCCGTAGATCGATCTTGCGTGTTTTGCTTTGTCCTCCAATACGTCTCGCAGGTCTAGCATGTTTCCCCGTGCCTTGACATTTTTATTTGAGTGGCATCGGGGTGCAGGTTGAGCTTTTGGCTGAAATGCCTCTCTGTCGTGGCCACAAGGTGGCCGATCAGCCGCGTCATACGCTGGAGATGTAGGTTTTAATGCTTCCTCCTCCAGTCGGGGTAGCAACCTGCGCTTTGGGTAACTCTTGGAGGGGCGTTTGAGTTCATATTCCTCGGCCGCAAGGACATCAGTCCATTTGTTAGCTAGCAAATCTTGATCAGCTTGAAGCTGCTGCTGCTTTTTCTTAAGGCTATTTGCCGTGGCTATAAGCCGGCGCTTGAAGCGCTCTTGCTCGACAGGATCCTCAGGCACAACAAATTCGTCATCGTCGAGGCTTGCCTCGTCTTCGGAGGGAGGCATGTAATTATCATCCTCCGCATCTCCATCTGCCGCTCTCTCGGGAGGGCTGGCTTCCCCATCCTCCTGCTCTAAATCTTGCTGGAGGGGATTGTTGTCGTCTTTGGCACTGTTCGGAGTGCTATTATCTCCTGTGCCGGTGTCACTGCTTTTGCTTTGGCGATACTTAGAGCAGCGCCGCTGACGTCGGCGCTTGGGTTGTTTCTTGGAGGGGTCATCCTCCACTGTCTCGTCGCCATTGCCTTCTTTGTGTGTGTCCACCATGTATATATCATATGATGAGGTGGCTGTCCAGTGCCCTGTGGGCAGTGGTTCCTCTTCGTCTCCCACATCGTCGTCTATACCATCGATGTCTTCGGAGTCGAAGTCGAGCATGTCGGTCAAATTGTCGACAGTGGCTACTAAGTGGGTGGTGGGTGGGCGGCGATTTTCTTTGTCATCCACATCCCAATCCTGCCGAACATAGTTCGGCCAGGACTCTCCTGACAGGGAGAGAGACCTTAATGAGTTCAGTATGTCGCCGAAGGGCGAGTGCTGAAAGATATACGCAGAGGTGAACTCCATGATCGGCGCCCAGTCAGATTCGATAGGCACGGGCGCAGGCGGTTTGGAGTCCGTGGCCATGGAAGAATCCGGCAGTTCGGCGTCACAGCTCTCGTGAAGGTTAAGGTCGATATCCGGCTCGATCGCCGCTGAGAATACGACCTCCGTGGCGGGGTCTATCCACCCTTCCATGGATGGCGCAATTGGCTCCGAATTGAGGGTCGGAGTGGTCGCCGGTGCGCTCTCCTGAACGTTGTCCGATTGTAGAGCTAAATCATGCTCATCGTGACCGTGCGGCACACTCGGCAGGGGCTCAAATCCGTCGAGGATCAAGTCTCCGCGGATGTCGGCCGTGTAGTTTAAGCTTCCAAACCTGCCCTTGTGGCCAGGGGCGTAACTCTCGATATGCTCCAGATGGCCAAGCGAGTTGGCCCGCAGTGCAAAGCCGTCGAATACAAAGATCTGTCCGGGGAGAAAAGCCTCACCCCGGACTGCATCGCTATCGATGATCGAAGGAGCCATCAAGCCTAATGGTGACGACATAAAGGAACTCTCAGTGAAAGCACCAATGTCGGTGTCAAAACCGGCGGATCTCGGGTAGGGGGTCCCGAACTGTGTGTCTAAGGCGGATGGTAATAGGAGGCAGGGGAGACGATGTTTTACCCAGGTTCGGGCCCTCTTGATGGAGGTAAAACCCTACGTCCTGCTTGATTATTCTTGATAATATGAGTATTACAAGAGTTGATCTACCACGAGATCGGAGAGGCTAAACCCTAGAAGCTAGCCTATGGTATGATTGTATGTTGTCCTATGGACTAAAACCCTCAGGTTTATATAGACACCGGAGGAGGCTAGGGTTACATAAGGTCGGTTACAAAGGAGGAGATATCCATATCCGTATTGCCTAGCTTTCCTTCCACGCCAAGTAGAGTCCCATCCGGAAACGGGACGAAGTCTTCAATCTCGTATCTTCATAGTCCAACAGTCCGGCCAAAGGATATAGTCCGGCTGTCCAGAGACCCCCTAATCCAAGACTCCCTCAGGTGTGTTGGGGACACAAGAGACTCTTTGTTATTTGGTTGCAGGGTTGCTTGAGAGAGACCATCTTCATCCTATGCCTCCTATGGACTGATAAACCATAGGTCATCCACTTGAGGTAAATTTGCTACTGTCCTACAAACCTCTGCACTTGGAGGCCCAACAACGTCTACAAGAAGAAGGTTGTGTAGTAGACATCAAGCTCTTTTCAGGCGCCGTTGCCGGGGAGATGAGTGCTTGAAGGTAGATCTTTAGAGCTTGCAATCGAGTCTTTTAGTTTCTTGTTTTATCACTAGTTTAGTTTATAAAAGAAAACTATAAAAAATGGAATTGAGTTTGTCTCATACACCTCACCTTTTTAATATCTTTCGTGAGTATGATGGAAAGGATAATTGTGCTCAAGTGCTAGAAGAAGAAATCTATAAAATGTTTGGCACTAAATATTTGAATGATGAGCATGATTGAAATGTTTTTAGTACGAATTCTTTGAATATCTATGATGCTAATGATATGCAGAGCCACAAGCTTGGGGAAGCTATGTTTAATGAAGATGATATTTTTTGTCCCCCAAGTTTTGATGAGCAAATTTATAATGATAATAACATGCCTCCTACTTATGATAATTATTATGATGATACATATGCTATAAAAAGTAGTGAGTATTATATTTATAAAACTTGTCATGATTATGGTTACCCCTTTTCTGAATATTACTCTTTTAATGTGGAAACAATTTATAGTATCCAAGTCTCTTATGATACTCCCACTATCCCGAATGAGAAGAATTTTGCTTATGTGGAGAGTAATAAAAATTCTATGCTTATAGATCATGAAAAGAATGCTTTAGGTGCTGGTTATATTGTTGAATTCATTCATGATGCTACTGAAAACTATTATGAGGGAGGAATATATCCTTTTAGGAATTGCAATAATATCAAGTTTCCTCTCTATGTGCTTAAAATCTTGAAGTTATGCTTGTTTTACCTTCCTATGCAAGTTGATTCTTGTTCCCATAAGTTGTTTGCTCACAAAATCCCTATGCATAGGAAGTATGTTAGACTTAAATGTGCTAGTCATATTCTTCAAGATTCTCTCTTTATGTTTCAATTCTTATCTTTTATATGAGCATCGTTGAAATCATCATGCCTAGCTAGGGGCATTAAACGATAGCGCTTGTTGGGAGGCAACCCAGTTTTATTTTAGTTCCTTGCTTTTTGTTCCTGTTTAGTAATAAATAATTCATCTATACTATGTTTAGATGAGGTTTTATGCTTTTAATTAGTGTGTGTGCCAAGTAGAACCTTTGGGAAGACTTGGGGAAAGTCTTGTTGATCATGCTGTAAAAAACAGAAACTTTAGCGCTCACGAGAATTGGTGCCATTTTTATTTGGAGAGTGGTATTTAGTCAATTATTTTTGCAGATGATTAATAGATACATTCCTCAGGTCCAGAAATTTATTTGAGAATTTTATGAGTTCCATAAGTATACGTTTGATCCAGATTACTACAGACTGTTCTGTTTTTGACAGATTCTGTTTTTCGTGTGTTGTTTGCTTATTTTGATGAATCTATGGCTAGTAGTTTATAAACCATAGAGAAGTTGGAATACAGTAGGTTTAACACCAATATAAATAAAGAATTAGTTCATTACAGTACCTTGAAGTGGTGATTTACTTTCTTATACTAACGGAGCTTACGAGTTTTCTATTAAGTTTTGTGTTGTGAAGTTTTCAAGTTTTGGGTAAAGATTCGATGGACTATGGAATAAAGAGTGGCAAGAGCCTAAGCTTGGGGATGCACAAGGCACCCCAAGGTAATATTCAAGGAAAACCAAAAGCCTAAGCTTGGGGATGCCCCGGAAGGCATCCCCTCTTTCGTCTTCATTCATCGGTAACTTTACTTGGAGCTATATTTTTATTCACCACATGATATGTGTTTTGCTTGGAGCGTCAATTTATTTTGTTAAGATTTGCTTGCTGTTATTTAGAAAAATGTTTTGCATCATTTATTCTAATAAAAGTGGCATTGATAGCCTTTACTATGCCTATGTTACAAGTCCACATGTTGCTGTTTGAAAACAGAAAGTTTACTGCTGTTGCAATAATTCCCTAGAAAAGTCAGAATGTGATAAAATGTTGAAACCTTTTGCATATTAAGCTCTGATAAATTTACTACAGTTGGAATTTTCTTTCATAATTTTTGGGGCTAGGGAAGTATGGATGTTGCAGCATTCTCTACAGACTATCCTGTTTAGGCATATTGCTGTTCTGTTTGCATTGTTTGCATATGTTTGCTTCTTTAATGATTCTATTTGAGGATAGGACTATTAAATATGCAGAGGCATTTAGTATGCAATGTTGAATAATAATTTTAGTGATTTTCTACAGTAGAGTATGATAAGGTTTTGGCAATGGTTTATACTAACTTATCTCACGAGTTCTTGTTGAGTTTTGTGTGGATGAAGCTTTTGAGATTTAGGGAGACCGTGATATGAGAGGAATTAAGGAGACACAAAAGCTCAAGCTTGGGGATGCCCAAGGCACCCCAAGATAATATTTCAAGAAGTCTCAATCATCTACAGTAATGATTGAAGTGAAGTCAAAGCATTTCAATTTGTTTCTCTATTTGAATAAGATCTACAGTAATGATTAGAGTGAAGTCAAAGCATTTGAATTCGTTTCTTTGTTTTAATAAGATCTACAATCATCATTATTGTCAAGTTAAACCATCATTTGTGTATTATCTTCACAGCACACCACATGATTAGTCTCGAGTTACATATGAACTATGTGTACTATATAAACTCGAACTAGATTTTTTGAATCCACTTTATTTTGATTTCAAATCACATTACATTTCTAGCTCTAGCTAGATCTTCATAATCTAAACCATGTCTCATATGTATAATGTGTTCATCACATTATGTATGCTGCCCTGCCCCCTACGCCTAGAAGTATTTGTATGTGAGTTGCAAACACCACGCATTACCACAAATTCAAATAAAATGTGAGAGTGTTTGATATATAGTATTGTTTAGATTGTTCGATACTTAGTTGTATGCTGCAAACGCCACGCATTATCACAAATTCAAATAAAATGTGAGATTGTTTGATGTATAGTATGGTTTAGATTGTTCGGCATTTAGCTGTGAGTTGCAAAAGCCATGCAGTATCACATTATGGCATAACATGTGCACAACACGTGTATCACCGCTATATTCATGCATGCAATGTTTAAAACACTATGATCTCCTATTCAAATATATGAATCTGCTTTCATATCAAATTATGATCTTTGTTAGTCTCTTACACCCACACAATCCTCTAACCTTTGTAGCTACCACTAACTTTCTCTCGTGCATGCACACGCCCTCCTCGCCCTCCCCCTCGCTCGGCATTCTATCCACCGAGCACATTCATTTTTGTTCTTTAGGTCGTTCTCCCAGAGTCTCCACAACTCCTTTCCAACACACACCGATCGATAGACCTCTCCAGCGATGCCTGCCTACAACATACAAACACACCTTCAATCTCCTCCTTTATGTGTCCTTGCCTCGTGTCTCTCATACGGTCAGACACACGTGTAAACTCTCGCCCCTCTTTTCATCGCTCTCACAACCGCACACTCCTCCCCCTATCTAGCTAGTAGTTGGGCCTCTCGCACCACCTCCTAGCTCCATTCTCTCTATCTATTCGTCTCGCTGGGCCTTATTTGCCTCTAACAAATGGACGTACACTGATCGATCTCTCGCTATACATATAGCTAGCTAGGTCCTTATAACTCGTTTTTACCCACACGTCAATCGATCTACCTCATTAGGTCTGTCTCTCCCTTCCTCCGACAAACAACAATTGATCTACCGATCTAGTTAGGCTTGCTTACCAAACACATGGTTCCCCTTCATCATCCATGGATGCGTCCCGACAGATCTATCACGCACAGGCACACACAGAAACACATCCCCACTCTTATTGATAACATTGCAGTTCCACCCTCAGTTTGTCTAGTAGGCCTCTCCCACCATCTTCGAGAAGCAACTCCATCACCCATCCAGCACTCTACCCCTCTCCCTCCCTCTCCCTCCCTCTCCCTCCCTCTCTCTCCTCTCTCTCTATCTCCCATCATATTTCCCGTCCTTCAGTTATGTATGGATGTCGACCGATCTCCCTCAAGACATAGCTGGGTCTCTCCTTCTCAACACATATACGAGTCATTCTACCTCTATAGTTAGGCCTCTGCCTACCAATGCCACCACCCCCTCCCCCCCCCCCACACACACACACCGATACATCGAGCGCTCTAGTCATGTCTCCCTGCCACACACAAACTTGACGTGTGCCCTCTAACGTTCCAGTAGGCCAGTCGCCCTATATCTTTGACTTGCACACACACACACACACACACAATTTCGATGGCTCTCTTCATCGATCTCGCACCCACCCACTTGATCCTCTCTTCGACTCTATCGATAGCTATGACCCCTCCCTCTCTTCTCGTGGATTGCCTGACCCTCTATGTATGATATGTATAGGCCTCCATTTCACACACATTGCATGCAAAATTTTGTTTGAGATGTCATCGACACATATTCCCACAAATAATTCATGAAATCAACCCCCACCCCACCCCCACCCCAAAACAAAAAACACTCATGAACGCGGTTTGTATCTCTCACACACACCCACGTAGGTGGGGGACGTGCACGAAGAGAAGAGGTGCATGCACGGCGCACGTACTCCCGTCTCTTTCCCAACCACACCCGCGCGAGTACACGGTGGAGCTCATTTCTGTACGAAAAAGGCAGCCCACGTGGTAATTTGGCACGTGTACTGGTTGTCCACTTGGTGGAGGGTGGATCGTCTACCACGGGTGAACAAACAAATTGCGACTTGACGTGTTATGTTAAAAAAAGAGGCAAACCATGTGGGGCCTACCTTAGAGGCAAGGCTCTATACACTGGAGTATGTTTGATGTGTCCCATCAACTCGCAGAACGAGGAGAAGCTTGCTTAGTACGCCGTCTCCCCCTCCCACGGGCGCGGTGGCTCGCAGGATGAGGTGAAGCTTGCTTACTACGCCTTACGCCCGCTCCCTCGCCCATGCGCGCGGTGGCTCGCAGGACGAGGAGAAAAATTTATACTCCCTCCATTTACTCCTTGTCCCTACTACCTTGGTTATAGAGATTATATCATATTATTTGGAATATATATGTCCTTTAGTAGATTTCAATATGAACTACTAGAACATACTCCAAACACTGATGTATATAGACGTATTTTAAAGTGTAGATTCACTCATTTTGCTCCGTATGTAGCACCCTCCCTCGCCCCTCGACCCTCGCCCACGTGGTGGATGTGCATCAATTCATTCAGTCTCATATAGCCAGAACGATATATATTGCACTACTATTATTTCTTGACTTCCCGAAGAGGCGAAGAGCCAATCGCAAGGTTAATATTTTGGAGATGCCAAGTGCAAGGTTATAGGAGAACGAGTAGTAGGTGCCGCGTCATTTATAAATAAAGTTTTTTTTCTTTAGTGGCACGTACGCAATATGATAGGTTCATATGGAGAGAAAAGGAAACCGCTCCACTATATACATAGTCAGGACGGGCCAGCCTACACGGTTGCTTGCTGGTGTTGCTCTCTTCACACTCTCTCGCACAAAACGACTGTGGCCACATCTCTAACATCCCGATGGATCACGTACGCTTGGGGAAGGGGTGGATGCTTAGTGTAGATGCGGTGGCCGTCGCCGACAGTGAAAACCCACTGTCGGCACGTCCCGATCAGGGGTCCTCGCCGTTCTCTCTCACAAAGCCGGTGAGGTTGCCTTCGTCCCTTGCTCACTGCCGCAACGTGGGCAGTTGCCGCCTCCCGCCGCCCTCCTCAAGGTTGAGCTACGTCCCTCAGGTACAACTCCCTTTACAGCCGGCTTGCACCACTGCTCCAGCTGCCCACATCACTCCCTGTGGATATTTCTCTACTTCTTTGCCCCGCACATACCTCTACTGGCTTCTACGTACTGTATTTGTAATGAGTTTATGTCTCATCAACTAGTCCCAGTAATCTTATTCTAATCACGCTTGTTCAATTTCTTTGCCACAGGGATGCTCATCTCGATTTTGGTGAAACTGCACAAAATGATCCGATGGTCAAAAGGTTGCAAACTTCATTTATTAGGAAGCTCGAACGTTGCCAGCAAATTGAAGCCTGGTCAGGGTTCATGGTTCAAGGGCTAGGGACTGCATGGATCTTTTTTTCTTTAGCTGCCTCTGTTCCAAAATAAGTGTCAACTTTAGTAGTAGTACAACTTTGTACTAAAGTTTTCACAAAGTTGAGGAACTTATTTTGGAATGGAGGGAGTACATATTTGCTATGATCTGTCAATCATTGAGATGCAATAGCATGCATGTTAGTCTCCTTCGTATTTGATGAAATGTTGCAACGGGCAACCTTGGACGCAAGATACATGTAACAGAAGCTGGAAGCTTCATAGCATTGTACAAATTTATCTCGCTGATAAATTACAGTGCGTACTATACTAGTACTTCCTCCGTTCCTAAATATAAGTCTTTGTGGAGATTTCACCATGAACCACATGCGGATGTATATAGATGCATTTTATGTAGATTCATTCCTTTTGTTCCGTATGTAGTGGAATCTCTACAAAGGCTTATATCTAGTAGTAATAGCTAGCCCCCACTACTAGGAATTCTCTATCCTCTCCTTGAGCCACGTCATCAAAATTGATGTAGCCGTTAGATGAAGTAAATCAGTCCATAATAGCCGTCTGATCTTGACATTGAGAGGCTCCACACTAAGCCACATGCAAGCATGCAGAAATACCGTGCCACATGCATGTGAGTGGGTTTTAAATCACATCAACATGTTTGCATGCAAGCATGCACCGGTAGCAAGCATGTAAGTGAGCTTTTAAGTCCCATTAACATGTCAAAAAGAAAAATATAATCCCATTATGCAGTAGGAGTTGGCTGATCTTTTTTCCTTACGTGGTATGATCTAAATGATGATGGGAGTTTATTTAGTTTGGCTACCACATTTTTCATGCGGTTATAGAGTTTTTTTGTTCTATGAAATCGATAATTTTGCGCAGAGAGATATACCGCTGTTCCGCGCCAACGCGTGGGGACTCATCTAGTAATATTTAGGAACAGAGGGAGTACTATGTAAAGAGTTAGGTGTCGCACGGTGATAGTGTGAGGTGGGCCATGTAATCACTGAGCCTGCGTGTTTCCATTGCTCTTGCACGCCTTCGCTGTAAGAATGGAAAAAATTGTAATCTAGTAGTAGTATACCTCCTTTCGCCGAACGCGTGGGACATCCAGCAGTCCTACCTCCTCAGTAATAAAGACCAATGAGCCATCAAATCACATAGACCCAGTAGTAAGTTGGACGGACGAAGCAACCATCACTCTTGCGCCAGTGAGAGGTCACGTCCGCTCTGCCCGGGAATGAATGCGGCACCGATTCTTTGGAGCGGCGCTAACCGTTTCAGGTGGGAAGCGCGCGCGGGCGATGGAGGGGCTTTGGGTGGGCCAGGCTGGTCAGGAGCGGGCGTGGCAGCTGTCCGCATGTCCCTACCGGACACGCTCCGGAAACGAGAGGATGCACCGACTCTCGCGGCTAAAATCGTACAATACAAAACATATCTCTGTAGGAGTAGGTCGATCTGTCGCTCTCTCTAACACACACATGGTGTTAAACACACACACACACACACACACACACACACACACGCACCTTGGTCCCGTTGCACCTTCTAACGTGACTTATTACACCTAGACGGAGGGAGTAGTAAGTATACGAGATACGGTGGCACACTGACTTAACTCGAATACAAGTGCCCAAAATTTGTGTGCATGTTATAATAAGGATTCACTAAAAATAGTACGTGAGAGAACAGAGGGATCAATTGGACAGTGTTCCCGAGCAGTAGCGAGATGTGTGAGGTAAGATACACCACTGGTGCTTTTAATTTTTCTTATTAATTTGTTTGTTTCACCCTCTGACTGGTGGGACCCAACGTACTACGTGGAGAGAGGTAAGATGACTAAGCCTGCATTATTTCTACACCACTATGGATAGTCTTACCACCAAAGCCACATGACACGATTATGATTGAAATCCCAATGACTCCCACACACACAAAAAAACACGGCATGCTTGTCACACGAATGCAGGAATGTATAAAAGGTTATTTCCCTCTCGTTGAACATAACAGGAGGGTTGTGTAGCCGGTTAGCCTATTCGCTCATCAAACTTGAGGTCTCGGGTTCGATAACTACACTTGAGCATAATTTGTGCTAGGAGGATTCTTTGACTAGTCAAAATGTTTTCTAGGGTTTGCACGCTTCACACTCTCTCTCCAGTATATATATACACGTGGAGCCTCAGCGCTTGTAGTTGCTCTCTTCACACTCTCTCGCCCTCTCCCACTGGAGCCTCAGCGCTTGTAGTTGCTCTCTTCACACTCTCTCACCCTCTCCAGATCTAAACAAGACTTCGTTGGCCTCTCTCTCCCCTCACTGCTGCTCAAAGAGCCGGCAGGATCCGTCCGCTGGGAAGGAAAGGAGGCTTAACGTTGTCGCCGTCGGCGAGGGACTACCGGCGCAGCTGTTCACTTTCCGCCCAGCGGCGGCGCGGGAGGGCCTCCGACCCCTTCTTCTTTGCCGCTGTCCCGTCACCCACCGAACCACGCCCCAAGAACCTTAAGGTATAATTTACTTACTCCACATGCATTGCTCTAGCTGCATGTATACCATGAATCTAGGACGTGGTTCAAAGAGGAAAGGAGTGGGGGAAAGTAGTGGGAAAAGTTGTATATAGCATGAACCTAGGACATGGTTCAAAGAGGAAATGAAGTGGGAAAGTTGTATAGCATTAATCTAGGACGTGGTTCAAAGAGGAAAGGAATGGGGGAAAGTTGTATCGCATAAATCTAGGACGTGGTTCAAAGAGGAAAGGAAGGGGCGAAAGTACTAGTTCAAAAAGGAAAGGAAGGGACAAAGCTGTAGAGTTTGAGCAGGACTAGATTTGCTGTGCTCACATAGGGAAAGGCGTCTAAAGATAACAAAACTGGGACCAACACAAATATGCTCCTTGGTTGTTTGTTCTTTGTTGCAAAAGACTGTGCATGACCACACTACATCGATAGATGCACATGGTGCTGGTGCGTCCACTGTCCCGTGCAACTCATTAGCTATTGTTAATCCAAGGCCCTGTTTGGTTAAAAACTCCATAGTCCCTACCTGCTAGGTTCCAGGGACTAAACATGGACTAGAGGTTATTAAATGACATGCTAAAAGACCATGTTACCCCTAGTAATGAACTAATAGAGACAAGGTGCGATGCGTGGCAGGGGCAACTGTTAGAAAAAGTCCCAAAAAGACTCCCTCGGGGTCTTCTTTCTTTAGTCCCAAATGCCCACTTTTAGTCCCTAAAAGTCCCTCCTCTTTGGTTTAGATGGGACTAACACGGAGTTTTTTTAGTCCCTACACCAAAATGTCCCTGTAAACAAACACCCTCTAATAATGCTACTGGAAAATTGATGCAATGCCACAGTTAAAAGCAAATTACATGTTTAACGAATTTTATTGTTAATATAATCTCTATGTTAATATTAATCAATGCCACCGTTTGAGAAATGCTACTGTCTTGCTTTCTTTCCCATTTAGATAAGGTAGATGCTTCTTTTTGTTGGCTTCTGTGTCATCCACCGTTATTGACCACTAATTGTTTCCTTTGCACCTCTGTGTAAACAGGGTTATCTGCTTCACCTCGTTGCCATTGTGACCTTTTGTTGCACTGCACAAAACACTTTTGTTTTAGGAGTGTTTTGTGCAGTTCAACCAAAATGTCACACCGACAATGTTGCTTGATTGCTTGATCCTAGTGGAACTACACAAGAGGAGATCTTACTTCCTATCCGTTAAGGCAAATTTGGTTCAGATCTTCTTCTTGTGAGTTGTTTGAATTCCGCATCATGAGAGGTCAGTACTAGCCTTCTTTCACATGATTTTGCGGTGTGCATTCATATGTTGTGCTACTTGTACGATAATGTTGCTTGATTTTAGTGAACTGCACAAATGGAGACAAGACTTCCAATCTATATGTGCACCGTAATATCCCATTGAGGTAAGATAAGGATATTTCACAACTGTTGGCCTGTATTTTGCCACTTTCATCAGAAAATTAAGTTTAGTACTATACTTGTGCTCCCTAATTGACATGCCAAATCTTACATTGAAGGCGAAGCTTGTTTGTTATTGAACCAAGTGATGAAGGGGAAGAACAAAGGGAAGAAAAACAAAAATCAACTCCCGGTGCTGTAATGAAGCACTGGAACTGTGATGACACAAGTAATGATATAGTTTTGCATCTTAATTTATTGCTATGACTGGAACGATCAATTGTTTTGCCACTGATTTGATGCCACTCTTAATGTAATATGTAATTATCTCTACTTGTGCAAACAGGGATCTTCTTTGAAGATACCATATATTTTAGTGGAACTGCACAAGAAGATGTTGGAAACATTAAACCAATCGAGGATTATATAGTAAGCATGGCCACCATCGTAGATAGCAACAGATGGTTCCGGAGAATTACTTCATCTGTATGCTCTACACAATAAGCCTCCTGACAAAGGTTGGTACCCGCCCACTGACTTCATCCATATGATTGAGCTTTGTCATCTCTATTGGTGTTGTGCTACTGTTTAGATACTGTCATAAAAAAGTGGTATTGTCCTTGAGAAGTGCTTCATCTGTGTTGTTTTAAATATTTCCTTTCCTTTTTTCAAGCAAACAGTGATGCTAGCATTTAGTAGTCCTCTTGTCTTTGCACAACAGGATCATCTTCCTCTAAAGAAGAATATGGAGTACGTGAAGTGACTAGTTCCGATTATGCCAGGATGAAGAAGCCATGTCTATCTTATCATCAGAAGGAGCAGTTGAAGGATGGTTACATTACTCCCCACAAGACCAAACTAACTTCAGCTCAGAAGGACTAACAAAATCTCCATTTTTTTGCTGTGATGCGCGAGTACAATGTTGTTCTAGGATTCTTTATGGTGAGTTCCATTTTTCTAAAAGTGTGCTCTACATGGACCATGTATGTGCCTGTTGAAACTGTCAATTCATAGTACAGTTTCCTCTATACTAATCACTTTTTTGTATTTGTGCAAACAGGGGTGCTCAACTTGATTTCAATGGAACAGCACAAAATGTTCATGAATACATCGAATCATTCATTTCCACCAAAAGAAAGGAGGTGCCGACAAGTTCAAGGCGTTGCAACATATAAGGGCGAAATCATACAAGCTACGCGCGAATTTGGTTGATTTTGGTGGAACTGCACAAAAAGAACAGCTGGTTTATTTAGCACAAGGTGTCATGTCAATGTATGAACTGATGGCAAACCCTGCCCATTCCACAATCATAGGCATTTGATATTTTGGAATGGGACAACCTTGTCAAATTTTGCTCATTGATTTTAGCAAGACATCCATTTGATATTTTCGAATGGGACGTCCTTTGCTGTCAGCAGCGTTGATCAATTTTTTCTTTATTCTTTAGTTGTGAAGTAAATATTGCCTCTGACATGTGAGTCGCTGAGATGCATAATCATCGATTGTTTTGAATGTTCTCTATGAATTGCCAGTCCTATGTGTTTGATTGCAATGTACAAAACCGCTAAAAAGCTGCTCAAACTCTTTGTACTCTTTCTGTTCCTTTTTACTTCGCACGTTGTGAAAGTGCATACTTTTTTGTATAAGATTGGTCAAAGTAGAGATACTTTGACTGCAGACAAAACTTGTATGCAGACTAGAAAGGACCGGAGGGAGTACATGTGAAACTGCTGCAAACGAGGTATCACCCTGGGAATAATGCTAGTACGTATTGTTTTGCATGTTCATCCAATGCCAGTGATACAGGAATTCGAACTAATCGAAATAAATTCATTCATACACGGTCGGATTTCATATAAACATGCCAGATTTCATTACATTTCATACATTCTTCAACTAAAAAGGGGTGCGCTAGAGGTATAATTAATTAACCGAAGCTACCCACCTGTGTCCCGCTGAGCCGAACAGAAGCTTCAGTGACTTAACTGCAGGTGCAGTTGCGTAACTGACATGTGGCCTGTTGGGCCCACGTGTCAGTCAGTCAACTGCACCAGCAGTTAAGTAGAAGTAGCGTTATTCTCCATGAGAACTCCCCGACTCTACGTCCCCGTCAAGAAGCTAACCGGTTGTCAATGGTCAACCCGCCTAGCTTGGCTTCAATAGGAGGGTAGCAGCGGTGGACTTACTTGGACCCATGCAGCGGCGACCTACCGTGTTCTACTCTTCCTCGTTTTCTGTGTGGCGCGGCCTCGTTGGCTGTGGGGCTGGGCCTCGGCGGAGCCGGCGATGTCCTCTGTCTCGTTGCCGGCGGGCGGCGCCTCAGCGGAGCGGTGGAAATTCTCCCCCGCGTTGCCGGCAGGGTGGGGCCTCAGTTGAGTTGGCGATGTCCTCTGCCTCGTTGTTGGCGGGGCGGGGCCTCGGCGGAGCCGGCGGTGTCCTTTGCCTCGTTGTTGGCACCACGGGGCCTCGGTGGAGCAGGGCCTCATTGACGTCAGCGGAGCGGGAACTCGTCGGAGCCGGCATTGTCCTCTGCCTCGTCCTCGATCTCGCCAAACAGCGCCTCGCCCGCGTCATCACCCTCTTTGCGGCCGCAGCCTCCACCACCTGCAGGCGGTACTGCCAGTGCTCGAGGCAGCCTTTGCGGGCGGAGAGGTACGAGTCGAGCAGCGCCTCCTGCTCCGCCCGCTCCGCGGCGATCTGCTCCTCCGCCTGCAGGTGCTCCTGGAGGAGATGGTGGTTTTAGGCGGCGTCGGCCTACGCCTCCCGGAACTGCTCCTGATGCATCTGCCTCACACTGTCCATATATTGGGCACGGGCCTCGCCGATGGTCATGGTGCAATGCACCGGTGAGGATGGCGCGGAGGAGGGGGTTGGCGCCGTATCGTCGACTACCATGTTCTCCATTGGGACGTCGTCGTCCTCCGGCTGCCTACCGGCCAGCCGGTCGGCAGCAATGGCTGCCATCTCCTTGTGGTCCATCGTTCGCCTGTCCCAAAGAGCGCTGGAGCGCGAGGAAGCCATGGTGGGCAGTAGTGGTGTGGACAGGAGAAATGGAACGGATGCGGATGACTGCGGCTATGGCCGGCGCAGCAGTTTATATAGCAATGGTGGGCGGGCGGAGGGATGGAGGAGTGGCGCCAGAGTAGCCGCCTCAGCAACCGCGTATCATTAATGTGGGCGGGAGATGGACGGACGGACGGCACTTGTGTCGTTTGAAGGCAGAGCAATCGCCTGCACCGGGAAGCGGGGCGGGCGACGCTGACTGTTTCGGGCAGAAAGTGCGCGCGGGCGAGGAGATGACTTTACTTGGAGAGGATGACAATGGGGACCCACCAGGTCCATAGCCTCACATACGCAAGTGCCTCCTTATTATATATATATATATATGTATGTATGTATAAAACTATACTCCCTCCGTCTAGGTGAACAAGTCGTATTAGAAGGTGCATCACGACCTAGGTGCAAGCAGATTGGTGGAAAAGAAGAATATTTCTGTCTTCTAAACACAACATTTAATCACAACAGTTAAGAGGATGCCTTATTAGCTACCCATGCAGGCCATCGTAATTCATAGCATGCAAATCGCTTTTATTTCTTGCCTAATAACCGCATGGACGTGCTGCATGCATTGGTCCTTGCCCGAGCAAAAAAAAGGGAGGAAAGGGGTTTCCACGGGAGACAACGAGGCAGAGGTGGAAGCGCTCGCTGGAGTAATTTATTTTGCTTCCCCCTGGTTTCCTGACATCATGGTCCCACACCATTGTCAACCTATGTAGTAGTCAATAAACGAGAGAATTGCACAAGAAGCGGCCGACAGCTCGGACCAAGCAGCTCGAGCAGTATTTGTGTTTTTGAGGTGTGAGCACTATAGAGTTTTTCGATGTTTAGCCCAGATATTAATTTTTCTCCTCTGAACAACAAAGAAAATATCGCTGCAGGTATTAACTAGGCGGGCTGTGGCCCGTCTAGCCCAGGCCAGATATCCAGCCCAGATATTAATTTTTTTCAAGCTCAAAATGGCTAGCCCAGCTATACTTTTTTTAGGAATACCCAGGCAAGGTCAAGTTGTTATTCTCCGCCCCGCTGGGCTACAAATCTTTCCTAGGAGGGATGCATTAGGCTTAACAAGAAAATGGGCTTTAAGAAATAATAAATGGGTTGTAATTATAAAAACTGGGCAGTAACTATAAAAAATGCACCAAACACGTGATTACTTTATAAAATATTATTTTTGGATATTGAAAATTTTAATTTCATTAATTGTTGCGAGCGCAATGTTTCGTTCGATTTTTATGTAATATAAATTTATATTGAAATTGTATTTAATCTGACTAGAAATTTTGGGATAAAAATATTTCGGATCCCATCAAAATGTGGGAAATTTTATTTTGAACGGTTGGTTGAAATGGGCTGTACTTTTAACAAACTGTAAATGGGCTATAGTAAATTCCATTAGAATTCAAAAATGGGCTACACATTCTTACAAATCTCAAATGGGCTATAAGTTCTTTGCCACACACTTCTGGCCTTACTAAGTTGACGCGTCCCCTAAAAAACAGAGTTGACGCGTATGCAAGGCTTTGTCAACTTATAGTCAACACACGGTTCTAGCAGCAGTGGCCGTTGGATGTCCATCCAACGGATGCCGTGCTTCTTCTTCAATCTCGGATATTCTAGCTTCACCCGCCCAAAAAATGATTCCTCCCCTGACATCTGGGGCGCACCGTTTCGTAAGCTGGCCTATGGGCCTACTAAGTTGACGTACCAAGGGCTTTGTCAACTTAGTCAATATAAATGATTCTAGTTGCAGTGACCGTACGATGTCCATCCAATGGCCGTAGTTCTTCTTCAACCTCTGGTCTTCTTGCTCCAGCCGCCCAAAGCAGCGCCAGTCGTGCCGCCTGCTCTTGCCTCCCGTGGCTGGCTGTGCTGCCGCGGAGGCCTCACCGCCCCCTACTATTCCCACCACTAGCCAGGCCCTGCGGCGACGGCAGCCTCACACCGCAGCCGAACGAGTGAATCCTCATACTCCTCTCCGCGTGGGAATCCACTGCCGCATCTTCACCGGCTCCGCGTTGTCCCCTTCCTAGGCCTCGCCGTCGTCCACTGCCCTGGTGCTCTCGACGCGGCGTGGTCAACGTGGTCAAGGAACGACTTGCATCGGACGTGGACTGTACGTGGAGAGGCTGACAGCTAGGTCCACGGCGGCAGCAAGGAAATGCCTCCTTATTACGTGGAAAATAATGATTCCTCCACCTGACAGCAGGGACCCACCAGACAGGCCACTAGTATTTTGCGAAAAAATCGTTTCCCCCTGACTACTGGGACCCACTGGATGGGCCATCGTATTTTGCGAAAAAAAACGTTCCCCTTGCTGTCAGCTCGGACCCACCGGAAGTGCCTCCTTATTACGCACAAAAAAATGAATACTCCCCCGGCTAGCTGGGACCCACCATGCTGGGAGGCTGACTTGTGGGCCTACTAAGTTGACGAGGACGAAGGGCTTTGTCAACTTAGTCAATATGAACGATTCTAGCTCCAGTGACCGTACGATGTCCATCCAATGGCCGTAGTGCTTCTTCAACCTCTGGTCTTCTTGCTCCAGCCGCCCAAAGCAGCGCCGGTCGTGCCGCATGCTCCTGCCTCCCATGGCCGGCTGTGCTGCCGTAGAGGCCTCACCGCCCCCTACTATTTCTATTGCTGGCCAGGCCCTGCGGCGATGGAAGCCTCACACCGCAGCCGAACCAGTGAATCCTCATAGTCCTCTCCGCGTGGGCTTCCACTACCGCGTTGTCCCCTTCCTAGGCCTCGCCGTCGTCCACCGCCGTGGTGCTCTCCGCGCGGCGTGGTCGACGTGGTCAAGGAAGAACTTCCATCGGAAGAGTACTCTACGTGGAGAGGCTGACAGCTTGGTCCACGGCCATATCCTAGTTTTTTTTGTGATTTGCCAAGTAAGTCGCCCTGTCAGGCCTGTTGGGCTGCAAATCTTTCAAGACGAGGAGAGCTTTCATTCGGCTGGCCGAGAAAATGGCCCATCAGTAATGAGAAATGGGTTGTACATTTTTTAAACACATCAAACCGGCAATTAGTTTCAAATATCTTTATTTATTTCAAGATTTTAAATTAAATTCATTTTTATGCGTGGAGAATTTGTTCGATTTTATATTGATATACATTTATTTTTAAAATCAGTTTGAATGTGAGTCAAAATTTCGGGATTAAAAACAGTTCGGACCGCATCGAAATATGCAAAATTTCGTATAATTTTTTAACCATTGCCACAATATGGGCTGTAATGCTAACAAAAAGAATATGGGCTCCAAAAAAACCTTAAGAATTAGCAAATGGGTTGTACATTATTAGAAATAATGGCAGATGGGCTGTATGCTGTTTTCTACAGATTTGAGGCTTTCCTAAAAAAAGGTTGACGTACAAGCACTGACTGTTGGATGTCCATCCAACGGCCGTCGTGCTTCTTCAATCTCTGCTCTTCCTGTTCCAGCCGCTCAAACAAGCGCCAGCGGGCCTGCCTGCTCCCTCCTCCTCGCGGCGGGCTGTGCTACCGCGCAGGCCTCACCGCCCGACCGTACTCCCATCGCTGGCCTAGCCATCCCTCTACTCACCCACACCTGTTGTTATTCTCCGGCGACGGCAGATGAACCAGTAAACGCTCGTACAGTCGTACTCCCCTCCGCGTGGGAAACAACTACCGAGTCTTCCCTGCCTCCGTGTCATCCCCTTCCTAGGCCTCGCCGCCGTCCACCGCCCTGGTGCTCTCGGCACAGCGTGGTCAACGTGGTCAAGGAATGACTTCCATCGGGCGTGGACTGTATGTGGAGAGGCCGATAGCTGGGTCCACGGCCGCAGCAAGGAAGTGCCTCCTTATTAAGCGGAAAATAATGATTCCTCCACCTGACAGTTGGGACCCACCGGACGGGCCACTGTATTTTGTGAAAAAAAACGTTTGCCCCTGACTGCTGGGACCCACCAGCTACATCTTCGCATGCAAGGAAGTGACAGTCGGGACCCACCTGGTCGAAGCGTACGTATCGTTGTCATTCTGGTCGCGAACGTGTACGTACATATATACTGGTGGATGTAGAGGCGCGCACGTGTCGTAGTAGAGGCGCGCATGTAGCATGTACACATACGTACAACGACCAGGGTGCAAGAAAGAAAATATGGCCACATATGTGTACATACGGGCGGGGTCTCGAACGCCTACTCGCGCATACATACGGCTAGGGCTCGTGTACATGGCTGGGTCGGAACGGAGAAACAATGTCGTCGTCGTGTTCACAGGGAGGCAACGGAATGCGTCGTGTTCATGGGGAGGCAACGGAATGCGTCGTGTTCATGGGGAGGCAACGGAACGCGTGGGAGCCAACCGGCTGGGTCGGAATGGAATGCTTGGTCGTGTTCATCGGGAGGGCTTGGACGGAACAGGCGATGGAAACGAGGCCTGGCGTACCGCAAAACAGAGGAAATGACCTTGTGTACAACCGGCCATGTTCGAAACGGGATCATGTTCAGCGGGAGGGGTCTGGCGTACCGCAAAACAAAGGAAACGGACCTCCTACGGTCGAAACAGGGGATCCTGTTGATCGGGAGGGGTGTGGGGTACCGCAAAATGGAGGAAATGGACTTGTGTTGGAGCGCTACGGTCAAAACGGACGTCCTGTTCATCGGGAGGGGTGTGGCGTACCGCAAAACGGGACTCCACGGGATACTATTCAACTCCACCGTCGACCCCCTCCAACCTCCACGAGCTACTGTTCATCCACCATGGACCTCCTCTAGCCTCCACCTGCAACTGTTCATCCACGGGCTCCTATTCATCCAGCCTCCACCGCGTGCTACTCCACCAGCTACTGTTCAACCAGCCCTCTCCACGGGCTCCTGTTCAACCACCCCTCCACGGGCTACTGTTCATCCTGCCCTCCACCATCTACTGTTCATCCTGCCCTCCACGGGGTGGTCCTGTTCATCCAGCCCTCCACGGGGTCCTCTTCATCCATCCCCAACTGGCTCGATCGATCGGGGTCCTGTTCAACTAGAGATAACACCACGGGGTCCTGTTCATCCACCCCCACCGGGAACTGTTCATCCAACCCCCCCCCCCCAAATGCTCACTTTTCATCCAGAGGTAGCATCGATCGACTTCAGTTAGCAATAGTAGCGAAGGAATCACTCGATCGGGTTCAGTCAACAGCCATCGATCGATCGCTCGGGTTCAGTAACGCGTAATGTCGGGGATATACCCCGCAGTATGACCCGACCGGATATATGACCCGGCCAGACTTGGCGTTTCATCGCTGACCCGCTAGAGGATTGGCGACTTACGTGTCTGGTGGTTCACTAGTGTGACGACTCACGAGCCTGAACTCATTGGTGACCCGGCGGGTCAGACAGATGACAAGGGCCCAAGGCCCAGTAGGCCGACTCATGTTATTGTGGGCCGGCTTAAGACGGAAGGCATGAGAAATATTTCCTTTACAAAGAAGTAAGACCCGTACTTGTATCCGACTTGTAATAGAGAATAAGTTAGTTCTAATCCTACTAGGACTCTATATGTAAGCCGCCTCTTCAACTTATATAAGGAGGGGCAGGGCTCCCCAAAGAGGGACAAGCAACAAGATACAATATCTAGGACTAGACACAAAGAGGAGAGCCGGCTTACGGCGACTCCCTCATAATCATAATGAGACCTAGCCACAAACAGCATGTAGGGTTATTACCAGATGATGTTTCCCGGGGTCCGAAGCTGTCTAAATCCTCGTCTTGTGTGTTGCATCTCTCGATTCCGCTCAACCCCTCAAGCTACCACATAGATGTGTTGGCCTCACAACTAAGTCCTTACACTAGGACATCTGTCGTGACAATTCCACGACAGTTGACGCCCACTGTGGGGCGAGCGCATGGTGTTGAGTTCTTAGAGGGATTTTTCTTAGGGTTTTGAGAAGTTCGCAAATTTCCGGATGAGGAGAAGCCGGCTTGGAAATTCAACAGTTCAACGGGTCTTTGTTACGGACGCAAGAGTCAAGCAGCAGTAGTCACACACGTTTTGATAGATTGTTTTCTGTCATGGAGGCAAAAGGAATTTTCTTCGCCGACTCAAAAGCAAATACGGCGACTTATGTTCTAATTGGAACACGTAACATTGATCAGCCAAGTACTAAGGCCGAAGCCTGCAGAATAATTGGAAATATATGCCTGTGTATCGTCCAACAGCAGCATATGGAGAGCAGTCAAGCAAGTCAATGCAATCTCAAGCATGCATACTAATGCAGCCAAGCAATGTACACCCGTACGTCCTCCAAGCCAAGTCAAAATCAAAAGGGAGGAAAAAGAACATCTGATGGAAATATTGTCGCTGTGTCACGTGAACAAGCATACGGTCAACGTTGGTCTACACGATCCAGATTTGGACTCCGTCTTCAACTCTGCAGCCGAGTCGCCGTCCGCCGCGCTGGCAGCTGTCCGAGTCGCTGCCGTGACCCGCCCCGTCACGGGCCTTCTGATCAGCCCCATCGCATCAAGCCGACCGTCTGGCGCCGCTCCCACAGCTTTGCGGCAAGTCACCGTCACTATCTGGCTTTGTGCCTGATTCAAGTCGCTACCGGCTTCTGAGCCGTCCGGCCTTGACCCGCCAGCCGACGGGTCGCGTCTGTCGCCTCACTTTTTCAGTCAGCCACCACGCGACCTCGCCTCTAGGCCACCCGCGCCGTGAGCCGCCCAGCCATGCGGCCACCTACTGCAGTAGTCCGCCTCTGCCTTTGGCTGGCCTCGCGCCCCTGCCTCCCCTCGCAGTTTGTCCATGGCTCTGCCCTGCCTTGGCTGCTGCGCTTGTGCGCCCGTCCCCGAGCCGCTCGCTTCATGGCTTGACTCCATCTGGTTGCCCTGCCCAAGGTCGGGTGCTCCGCCTGGGTATCGCTCACTGAAAGTTGGTTGGTCTGAATGAAAGACAGTGTCTACATAATATATTTCCATACATGAGCTGTTCTTCAGAGTATTTTGTGTGCAGCTCACAAGCACTTGTTCCAGGACATGCACCCGTCGAGCGTGCATTGCTTGGAGTAGATGGTCACTGATTGGTATTTGTGTGTGAAGCTACGCATACTATATACTGAGCACAAGGAGTACTAGTCAAGTCTGATTTTCTTTCCATTGGAACATTCACATGGAGGAGAAGTGCATATACGCATGATTGGTTCAAAGACCATTATGCCAAACACAAAAAGAAGCACGGGTTTTATTGAGCTGTTCTCTTAATCTCGTGGCTCCTGTCATTTGAGTTTACATCAAAGACGTCGCGTCAGTGTCAGTAAAGCTGCCCGACGAGCAGGCATGCACGTTGGTCAGGTGTGTAAACCACCGCCCCTGCAGTACATTCTATTGGTACAATCTACATCAAACACGCCGAAGAGCCGGTAATTCAATAGAGGCAATAAGCACAAACCTCGATGCTTATTTCGTCTGGCTATCTAAACTTTGTTTGCGCGTCAGTATCATCCGATAAAAAAATATCAGCTGATATTCATCCAAGTCTATTTCTAGTACATATTGTTTTTTTGTCAAAGAACAACTACTTTGTCTGTGTATTTTTATATATGCAGGACAATGATTCATCGTTTGCTATTGGACGGGTGTGCGCAAGCCGCCGCCCATGCAATTCGATCTACATCAACTCGCTAGGATCGCGCCCGCGATTAACTGGTCATCCGTGCAGCTTACCGCGCCCATGATTGACTCATCATCCGCACCCGCGGCCAAACCGTTTCCAACACTGTTGTAGGCTCATCTGTCTGCACCGGCTTACAACGCCATAGACGACTCATCTGTCCGAGCCGCCTCTGATGCTGCGGTCGTTTTACTATCTGCCGTGTGGTCTGGCTTATTCAACGTGTCGGGTTGACTAACGGACACCGGTGGGGATAATAAAGTCCAAATACATCAGGTGATATCCGTCCAAACTATTTTAAATAGCACATATTAAATTGTTTGAGAACAATTACTCTGGTCTGTGCTATTTTTTCGCAGGACTATTATTCGTTACAAAGGTGTCGCAAAGGGACGTGCGCCAATATTATCTTTTGCACTAGCGTGGACGAGAGAGTCGTCACCCCCGCTACATCAACGCACGCGGTTGACTCATCTTCCGCGCCCACGGCCGATTCACACGCGTCTGCGCCGCTTCCAACGCGGCGGCCGGCTCGCTCGTCCGCGCCGGCTTACAGCACCGCGGTCGACTCTTCCGTCCGCACCGGCTTACAACGCCGCAGCCGACTCATTTACTATCCGGACAAGTCAGGTGGTATCCATCTAAAATATATCTTATTGGCGCATATTATTTGTGTCAAAGAGCGCTTTATCTTTGCCTTGGTCTGCAATATTGTTGATGCAGGACAATTGTCCACTACATCAAAATGACATGGTTAGCTCGCCCGCACCGGCTTATAGTGCCACGGCCGATTCATCTGTCTCTGTCGCCTCTGATGTTACGGTTGTCTTTACCGTCCGTTTCTCGCGGCCTGGTCTACATCAACACACCGGGCCGCACTTGTCTGGATGAACTGTTTATTGAATATGAGCAAGTCACTACTTGGGAAGCCCGGTTTTCTTCCAACAATTTGGAGGCAAATTATCATATATTATCAGCCGCTGTCTGCACTGGATGGTTCAATGGGCAGTCGCATAAGTCGCCACCACTACAGTTTGGTTAAACTTCAAACAGCCCGTTGGAAGGAGCCATTGGCCGAGTTGCTGACACGGCTCATACGGGATCATTTATAACCCGCCATAGTCACCTCAACCTTCTGTGGATTCACATCACGCTATCAACGCCAATGATATACACATTCTGCTACAGTCAAATATGGAGAATCTCAAGCCAACTCCTTGAGTCGTCTTGAGACTCGGGGGGCTACAATGGTATGACTCGTCAAAATTATCCGGTTTAAATAAATTCAAGAACTCTGGGTCATTGAAGGAAAAAAACACGGCCCCGGCGATTACTGCTAGATCGATGAAAATTTAAAAGCCATCCGAAGATTTCCGGCTCAAAATAAAGATTCTGGTTTAAAATCCGGTTCAAGAGACATCTTTCTCCCACAAAGCACCGAAGCTCTCAAATCCGGTTCAAAATCCGGCCCAAGGTAAATTTGTCCCTCACAAAATTTTGAAGCTCTCAAATCCGGTTCCAAATCCGGCTCAAGGTAAATTCGTCCCTCACAAATTTTTGAAGCTTTCAAATCCGGTTTAAAGTTCCGGTTCAAAAAGAATTAATCTCTCACAAGTTCGAGTTCTAAGAAAAATTCAAGGTTGCCAAAAAGAACTTGCTGCCATGATGCGCGGTTCAAACATAGGTATCCTGCCTTACGGCTTACCTTATTATGGTCACTTGGGGGCTTCTTGTTCAAACATAGGTCGTATTCGAACCAAAGAGAACATAGCTGTCGTAACCCTTTTGATCGGCGCAAAGATAAACTCACTAGGGGCTTCTTGATCGTATCCAAATCATAGCTTAACCCCTTTTGGGTCCGACTTGGATCGTATTCGAATTAGGGTCATTAAAAACCTCTCAAGGTCATTTGGGGGCTTCCTGTTCAAACATAGGTCGTCTTCAAACCAAAGAGAACATAGCTGTCGGTACCCTCTTGATCGGCGCAACGCCAAAGCCACTGGGGGCTACATGATCGTATTCGAATCCTAGCTTAACCCCTTTGGAACAGTTTACTGATCGTATTCGATTCAGAAACCTTGATTTTTATTTGGTTTAGTCTTTTGGGTTTTGAGGCTTTTTGCTCATATCTGAAGCATATAATGTGGTTTCGTTTAAACCCGGCTTGGCTTTGGACGATAAGTCACCCGCATATGACAATCATAATATATTTGGAAGTATTGGCTTCTAAGGATTGGGTTATCACCCTTACTGCATAGGTCATGTAAACCGGTAGTACAAATTAAATATCACAATGGTTATATGTGAGGTATTATGACCCGCCCTGCGGTAAACCACCAAGGGTTCCTGTGATCTACTTGTGTGCAGGGTAAGACTACATTTGGGTGGTTACCCGCCCTGGCTCTTGACGTTAAGTCTCCAGGGCATATGTTGTTTAAACTCTGTGCAGGATTTGCAGAATTATGACTTATATAAATGCTTCAGTCCAAGCTCATCACTGAAATTGGTGTCTCAAAAGGGTTATCAATTATTGATTTTCTCAAGGGTTATAGGCCACCGGGTTACAAAAATTCCGGCTTACAATGAATGCGCATTAAGTCGTCATCGGCCAAGAGCCGCCAGGTATTTAAACTCCGGATTTACTTGTCAACCGATGAGGTATTCAAATCTTTAATAGCCAAAATTGGCTGGATTTTCATGATGATATTGAATGATTGAGGTTTTCATACTAGATTATATTATTCAAATCTTGAATAGCCAACATGGCTGGATTTCTATTGTGATTATCAATAACCAGTGTTATGATTGAGGTTTTCAAAGTTGCTTTAGCACAACGGCTATTATTTTTATCAATGGATATGATTTATTTTACAATGGAAGGAATAATCCCGAGTCGTTGCAGGCTTACGACCCGGCACTTGGGGGCTACATTATTCAAGTTGAGATTACATAAAATATGCAAGTCCCATGCCACTGCCAGCATGCACCATGGCACTTGGGAGCTAATGCAAAGTCATTTTTACTGGCCTTATTGAAGACCCGACTCATCACATTGTAATGAGCCGGCCCTTGGGGGCTACCAATTGCTCCTATCGGAAATTCAAGGTACACAAGCCTTAATCAATTATATTGAAAGATCCACTACTCAGTTGGTAGAGTACAAAGCTCTTAACCTTATGGACGTGGGTTCAAGCCCCATGGTGGAGATTACATCATATGATGTTATTATCAATGAATCATATATAAAGTCCCAGCTCAATATTATCTTAGTGAGCCGGCCCTTGGGGGCAACATATTGCTGCTCAAGTCTACATCTACAAAGTCCCTGCTCATTATTGCATAATGACCCGGCCCTTGGGGGCTACACCGGTTGAAGTTTTTGTGAGCATAAGACAATTACAAGTCCCAGGTTGATGCAAGCATGACAACCCGGCACTTGGGGGCTATAGGTAATATGGATATAAGGGAGAAAAATCTTCAAATTCTTAGTTTTGAGTAAACCAGATTGACCCGGCGTCACCAATAACTATGACCCGGTGTTGGCAACAATTATGACCTGGTGCTATGAATATTTACAACCGGATGTTTTGGCAATGATAAACCGGAAAGTTCTACAAGCCGGCTAATATTAGTTGAATATTTGAAGACCAATATTTATGTCAAGTAAGAGCATTGAAGACCGACTCAAATGGATTCTTTATTTACAATATTTCTTCTACAAGCAAGTTGATTATGAAGTCATCCTATTGACCCGGATTTTCTAGAAATGACAAAGACTTAAGGATGATCAGGAGCCGGCTTACAAGAATATTTAACCCGGATCACAACCTGTCAAATTTGATGTTGTGTTTATATTGCAGATCAGTTTAACATGGATAAATCCAAATTAAACTGGGGGCTAATGTCGGGGATATACCCCGCGGTATGACCCGGCCGGATATATGACCCGGCCAGACTTGGCGTTTCATTGGTAACCCGCCAGAGGATTGGCGACTTACGTGTCTGGCGGTTCACTGGTGTGACGACTCACGAGCCCGAAGACTCATTGGTGACCCGGTGGGTCAGACGGATGACAAGGGCCCAAGGCCCAGTAGGCCGACTCATGTTATTGTGGGCCGGCTTAAGACGGAAGGCATGAGAAATATTTCCTTTACAAGGAAGTAAGACCCGTACTTGTATCCGACTTGTAATAGAGAATAAGTTAGTTCTAATCCTACTAGGACTCTATATGTAAGCCGCCTCTTCAACTTATATTAGGAGGGGCAGGGCTCCGCAAAGAGGGACAAGCAACAAGAAACAATATCCAGGGCTAGACACAAAGAGGAGAGCCGGCTTACAGCGACTCCCTCATAATCATAATGAGACCTAGCCACAAATAGCATGTAGGGTTATTACCAGATGATGTTTCCCGGGGCCCGAAGCTGTCTAAATCCTCGTCTTGTGTGTTGCGTCTCTCGATTCCGCTCAACCCCTTCAAGCTACCACATAGATGCGTTGGCCTCGCGACTAAGTCCTTACACTAGGACATCTGTTGTGACAATTCCACGACACGTAGCCTGCAGTGCAATCGCTCGGGTTCAGTTAGAGCCCAACGCCTCGCTCGGGTTCAGTTAGAGCCAATGCCTCGCACACACGCGCGTACGTGTACGAGAGAAGCGTGCATCGCTCGGCCCCCGACCTCCCACAGTAACCGGGAACTCCCCGAAATTTTCCTCCCCCTCGCTTCTACCACGGTTTTTTTCCGTCATGGACGGCCCAAAGAATGTCATGCAGATGCGTCTCCGGCCCACCCAGGACAAAAAGCCCATTTTCTGTCATGACTTTTTGTCATAGAAGTAGGAGCCCACCACATCTATGATGATACCGGGTTTTGTCACAATTATCATCATAGAAGTGTCATATGTATGATACGAAAAAATTTCATTCGGCCCAAAATGTCACGGATGTGTCTTTTTTTGTAGTGTTAAGCATTGCTACGTGTGAGAAGGTCTCATCATAGTCAACCCCTTGAACTTGTCAAAAACCTTTTGCGACAAGTAGAGCTTTGTAGATGGTGGCATTACCATCAGCGTCTGTCTCCTTCTTGAAGATCCATTTATTCTCAATGGCTTGCCGATCATCAAGCAAGTCCACCAAAGTCCACACTTTGTTCTCATACATGGATCCTATCTCAGATTTCATGGCCTCAAGCCATCTATCGGAATCTGGGCTCATCATAGCTTCTTCATAGTTCGTAGGTTCACCATGGTCTAGTAACATGACTTCCGGGACAGGATTAATGTACCACTCTGGTGCGGGACATGCTCTGTTCGACCTGCGAGGTCTAGTAGTAACTTGATCTGAAGTTTCATGATCATCATCATTAGCTTCCTCTCTAGTTGGGTAGGCATCACGGGAACGGATTTCTCTGATGTGCTACTTTCAAAATTGAGAGAAGGTATAATTACCTCATCATGTTGTACTTTCCTCCTACTCACTTCTTTCGAGAGAAACTCCTTCTCTAGAAATGTTCCATTCTTGGCAACAAAGATCTTTCCTTCGGATCTGTGGTACAAGGTGTTGGGAAACGTTGCATGGAAAACAAAAAAATTATACGCACACGCAATGATCTATCCATGGAGATGCATAGCAATGAAGGGAAGAGTGTGTCTACGTACCCTCGTAGACCGTAAGCGGAAGCGTTTCTCAACGCAGTTGATGTAGTCGAACTTCTTTGCGCTTCAAACGATCAAGTACTAAACGCACGACACCTCCGCATTCTACACACGTTCAGCTCGGTGTTGTCTCTTGCCTTCTTGATATAGCAAGTTGTCGAGGTAGTAGATGAGATCCATTAGCACGATGGCATGGGGACATTGATGGTGAATTGATCCTCACAGGGATTTGCCTAAGCACTACAAAGATATGACTGTGGGAGTAAACGGTGGAGGGGGGCGCCGCACACAGGTAACAATTGTCTGGGGTGTGCTAGGGGGCTCCCCCCACATATATATAGGTCGGAGGGAGAGGGGAGAGGCCAGGAGGCGCCCCAAGTAGGACCGAATCCTACTTGGGTTCCCCCTAGGCCGGCACCCCCCTTCCTTATTTGCCGGAGGGGGAAGGAAAGAGGAGGGAGGAGGGAAGGAAGGGGGAGGCCGAATCCCCCCTTTCCTTCTCCCTTCCACTCTTTCCTTCTCCTCTAGTCCGGCCCATATGTGGGGCGCATTGCCCCTAGTGGCTGGTGCGTTTCCCCTCTTGGCCCATTAGGCCCATATCTTTTGCCGGGGGTGCCCGCACCCATTTCCATGACCCGATATGTACCCGGTACCCTTCGGAACACTTCCGGTGTATGAATACTATCGTCCTATATATATATATATATCAATCTTTACCTATCGACCATTTCGAGACTCCTCGTTGTGTCTGTGATCTCATCTGGGACTCTGAACAACATCTGGTCACCAAATCACATAACTCATATAATACATTATCATCATCGAATGTTAAGTGTGCGGACCATACGGGTTAGAGAACTATGTAGACATGAGCGAGACACCTCGCCGGTCAATAACCAATAGTGGAACCTAGATGCCCATATTAGATCCTACACATTCTACGAAGTTCTTTATCGGTCGAACCGTTATGACAACATACGTCATTCCCTTTGTCTATCGGTATGTTACTTGCCCGAGATTCGATCGTCGGTATCTTCATAACTAGTTCAATCTCATTACCTGCAAGTCTCTTTACTCGTTCCGTAATACATCACCTCGTGACTAACTCCTTAGTCGTTTGCTTGCCACCTTATGATGTGTATTACCGAGAGGGTACCTCTCCGTTACTCGGAGTGACAAATCCTAATCTCGATCTATGCCAACTCAACAAACACCTTCGAAGGTACCTGTAGAGCATCTTTATAATAACCCAGTTATGTTGTGACGTTTGATAGGACACAAGGCATTCCTCCGGTATCTGCAAGTTGCATAATCTCATAGTTGAAGGAATATGTATTTGACATGAAGAAAGCAATAGCAATAAAACTGAGCCATCATTATGCACAGATGGGTCTTGTCCATCACATCATTCTCTTAATGATGTGATCCCGTTATCAAATGAAAACTCATGCCCATGGTTGGGAAACCTTAACCATCTTTGATCAACGAGCTAGTCAAGTAGAGGCTCACTAGGGACATGGTGTTTGTCTATGTATTCACTCATGTATTTAGGTTTCCGATCAATACAGTTCTAGCATGAATAATAAATATTTATCATGAATAAGGAAATATAAAATAACAACTTTATTATTGCCTCTAGGGCATATTTCCTTCAGTCTCCCACTTGCACTAGAGTCAATAATCTATATCACATTGTACTGAATCTAACACCCATGGAGTCCATGTGTTGATCATGTTTTGCTCGTCGAAGAGGCTTAGTCAACGAGTCTGCTACATTCTGGTCCGTATGTATTTTGCAAATTTCTATGTCTCCCTCCTTGAATTGATCACGTATGGAGTTGAAGCGTCTCTTGATGTGTTTGGTTCTTTTGTGAAATCTGGATTACTTCACCAAGGCAATTGCTCCAGTATTGTCACAAAAGATTTTCATTGGACCCGATGCACTAGGTATTGCACCTAGATCAAATATGAACTCCTTCATTTGCTGCTTCCAATGCAGCTATGAACTCCGCTTCACACATAGATCCCACCACGACACTCTGCTTGGAACTACACCAACTGACAGCTCCACCATTCAATACAAATATGTATCCGGTTTCTAACTTAGAGTCATCCGGATGAGTGTCAAAGCTAGCATTGACATAACCATTAACGACGAGCTCTTTGTCACCTCCATAAACGAGAAACATATCCTTGGTCCTTTTTACGTACTTCAGGATGTTCTAGACCGCTGTCCAGTGATCCACTCCTGGATTACTTTCGTACCTCCCTGCCAGACTTATGGCAAGGCACACATCAGGCCTGGTACACAGCATAGCATACATGATAGAACCTATGGCTGAGGCATAGGGAATGACTTTCATTTTCTCTCCATCTTCTGCAGTGGTCAGTCTTTGAGTCTGACTCAACTTCACACCTTGCAACACACACAAGAATCCTTTCTTTGAATGATCCATTTTGAACTTCTTAAAAACTTTCTCAAAGTATGTGCTTTCTGAAAGTCCTATTAAGCATCTTGATCTATCTCTATAGATCTTGATGCTCAATATATAAGCAGCTTCTCCGAGGTCTTTCATTGAAATTTTCTTATTCAGGTATCCTTTTATGCTATCTAGAAATTCTACATCATTTCCAATCAACAATATGTCATCCACGTATAATATTAGAAATGCTATAGAGGTCCCACTCACTTTCTTGTAAATACAGGCTTCTCTGAAAGTCTGTATAAAACCATATGCTTTGGTCACCTCGTCAAAGCGTATATTCCAACCCTGAGATGCTTGCACCAGTCCATAGATGGATCGCTGGAGCTTGCACACTTTGTTAGTACCTTTCGGATCGACAAAACCTTCTGGTTGCATCATATACAACTCTTCTTTAAGAAATCCATTAAGGAATGCAGTTTTGACGTCCATTTGCCAGATTTCATAATCATAAAATGCGCCAATTGCAAACATGATTTGGACAGACTTAAGCATAGCTATGGGTGAGAAAGTCTTATCATAGTCAACTCCTTGAACTTGTTGAAAACCTTTCGCGACAAGTCAAGCTTTCTAGACAGTAACATTACCATCAATGTTGGTCTTCTTCTTGAAGATCCAATTATTCTCTATGGCTCGCCGATCATTGGGCAAGTCCACCAAAGTCCACACTTTGTTCTCATACATGGATCCTATCTTAGATTTCATGGCTTCAAGCCATCTATCGGAATCCAGGCTCATCATAGCTAATTCTTCATAGTTCGTAGGTTCGTCATGGTCTAGTAACATAACTTCGATAACAGGATTACCGTACCACTCTAGTGCGGAACATGCTCTGTTCGACCTACGAGGTCTAGTAGTAACTTGATCTGAAGTTTCATGATCATCATCATTAGGTTCCTCTTTAGTTGGTGTAGGCATCACGGGAATGGATTTCTCTGATGTGCTACTTTCCAATTTGAGAGAAGGTACAATTACCTCATCAAGTTCGACTTTCCTCCCACTCACTTCTTTCAAGAGAAACCCCTTCTCTAGAAATGTTCCATTCTTGGCAACAAAGATCTTGCCTTCAGATCTGTGGTAGAAGGTGTACACAATTGTTTCCTTAGGGTATCCTATGAGGATGCACTTCTCCGATTTGGGTTCGAGCTTATCAGGTTGAAGCCTTTTAACATAAGTGTCGCAACCCCAAACTTTAAGAAATGACAACTTAGGTTTCTTGCCAAACCACGGTTCATATGGTGTCGTCTCAACGGATTTAGATTGTGCCCTATTTAACATGAATGCAGCTGTCTCAATGCGACTTCTTGAGCTTGTGTTGGTTTTTCTCTTGAAGAGGAAAGGGTGATGCAGCAAAGTAGAGATATGTATTTCCCTCAATTTGAGAACCAAGGTATCAATCCAATAGGAGAAAACACACAAACAATCAAACAACTTGCACCCAACGCGATAAAGGGGTTGTCAATCCCTTCACGGTTAATTGCAAAGGTGAGATCTAATAGAGATAGATAAATGATAAAGTAAATATTTTTGGTTTATAGATCGGAAAGTAAAAGATTGCAAAGATAGTAAATCGGAAAATAATATTGTAGATCGGAAACTTATATGATGGAAAATAGACCCGGGGGCCATAGGTTTAACTAGAGGCTTCTCTCAAGATAGCAAATAATATAGTGGGTAAACAAATTACTGCCGAGCAGTTGATAGAAAAGCGCAAAGTTATGACGATATCTAAGGCAATGATCATGAATATAGGCATCACGTCCGTGTCAAGTCGACCGAAATGATTTTGCATCTACTACCATTACTCCACACATCGATCACTATCCAGCATGCATCTAGAGTATTAAGTTCATAAAGAACGGAGTAATGCATTAAGTAAGATGACATGATGTAGAGGAATTAACTCAAGCAATATGATGAAAACCCCATCTTTTTGTCCTCGATGGCAACAATACAATACATGCCTTGCTGCCCCTACTGTCACTGGGAAAGGACACCGCAAGATTGAACCCAAAGCTAAGCACTTCTCCCATTGCAAGAAAAACCAATCTAGTTGGCCAAACCAAAATGATAGTTTGAAGAGAATTACAAAGATATCAAATCATGCATAAAAGAATTTAGAGGAGATTCAAATAATATTCATAGATAAGCTGATCATAAATCCACAATTCACCGGATCTCGGCAAACACACTGCAATAGAATGTTATATCGGATAGATCTCCAAGAACATCGAGGAGAACATGGTATTGAGAATCAAAGAGAGAGAAGAAGCCATCAAGCTACTAGCTACGGACCCATAGGTCCAAGGTAAACTACTCATGCTTCATCAGAAGGGCAATAGAGTTGATGTAGAAGCCCTCCGTGATCGAATCCCCCTCCGGTAGGGTGCCAGAATTGGTCCCTAGGTGTGATCTCACGGCTACAGAAGGTTGCAGCAGTGGAAAAGTGTTTTCGTGGATGCCTCTAGTGGTTTGGGGATATATGGAAATGTATAGGTGAAAGAATTAGGTTAGGAGGTGCACAAGGGGCCCACAAGGGTGGGGGGCGTGCCCTACCCCCTAGGGGCAACCTCCGTCCTTGTGGACGCCTCGTGGCTCCTCCGACTTCATCTCCAAGTCTCCTGGTTGTCTTCTGGTCCAAGAAAAATCATCGCGAAGGTTTTATTCCATTTGGATTCTGTTTGGCATTCCTTTTCTAAGAAACTCAAAAACAAGGAAAAAACAGAAACTGGCATTGGGCTCTAGGTTAGTAGGTTAGTCCCAAAAATAATATAAAATAGCATATAAATTCATATAAAACATCTAAAACAGATAATATAATAGCATGGAACAATCAAAAATTATAGATACGTTGGAGACGTATCACTCAAATGCATAACCCCAAAATGATAGTGGTAAATAGGTAAGAGACATCATAGATCACACCATATCTAATAAAGTATAGTTACAACGTACGAACACACCATTATGCTGTGGTGTTTGATGACCCACAAGTACAGGGGATCTATCGTAGTCCTTTCGATAAGTAAGAGTGTCGAAACCAACGAGGAGCAGAAGGAAATGATAAGCGGTTTTCAGCAAGGTATTCTCTGCAAGTACTAAAATAAGTGGTAATAGATAGTTTTGTGATAAAATAATTTGTAACTTGCAACAAGTAACAAAATTAAATAAAGTGCAGCAAGGTGGACCAATCCTTTTTGTACCAAAGGACAAGCCTGGACAAACTCTTATATAAGGAAAAGCGCCCCCGAGGACACATGGGAATATCGTCAAGCTAGTTTTCATCACGTTCATATGATTCACGTTCGGTACTTTGATAATTTGACATGTGGGTGGACCGGTGCTTGGGTGCTGTCCTTACTTGAACAAACATCCCACTTATGATTAACCTCTATTGCAAGCATCTGCAACTACAACAAAAGTATTAAGGTAAACCTAACCATAGCATGAAACATATGGATCCAAATCAGCCCCTTACGAAGCAACGCATAAACTAGGGTTTAAGCTTCTGTCACTCTAGCAACCCATCATATACTTATTACTTCCCAATGCCTTCCTCTAGGCCCAAATAATGGTGAAGTGTTATGTAGTCGACGTTCACATAAAACCACTAGAGGCTAGACAACATACATCTCATCAAAATATCGAACGAATACCAAATTCACATGACTACTAATAGCAAGACTTCTCCCTTGTCCTCAGGAACAAACGTAACTACTCACAAAGCATATTCATGTTCATAATCAGAGGGGTAATAATATGCATAAAGGATCTGAACATATGATCTTCCACCAATTAAACCAACTAGCATCAACTACAAGGAGTAATTAACACTAATAGCAACCTACTAGCACCAATCCTGGACTTGGAGACAAGAATTGGATACAAGAGATGAACTAGGGTTTTGAGATGAGATGGTGCTGATGAAGATGTTGATGGAGATTTCCCTCTCCCGATGAGAGGAGCATTGGTGATGATGATGGCAATGATTTCCCCCTACGGGAGGGAAGTTTCCCCGGCAGAACAGCTCTGCCGGAGCCCTAGATTGGTTCCGCCAAGGTTCCGCCTCGTGGCGGCGGAGTTTCGTCCCGAAAGGTTGCTTCTGTTTTTTTTCTCGATGAAAGACTTCATATAGCAGAAGATGGTCATCGGAGAGCCACCAGGGGGCCCACGAGGTCGGGGCCGCGCCATAGGGGGGGCGCCCCCACCCTCGTGGAAAGGGTGTGGCCCCCCTGGTCTTCATCTTTGGCGAGGATTTTTCATTATTTATTATAAGGTATTCCGTGGAGTTTCAGGACTTTTGGAGTTGTGCAGAATAGGTCTCTAATATTTGCTCTTTTTCCAGCCTAGAATTCCAGCTGCCGGCATTCTCCCTCCTTATGTAAACCTTGTAAAATAAGAAAGAATAGCCATAAGTATTGTGACATAATGTGAAATAACAGCCCATAATGCAATAAATATCGATATAAAAGCATGATGCAAAATGGACGTATCAACTCCCCCAAGCTTAGACCCTGCTTATCCTCAAGCGAAAGCCGATAACAATAAATATGTCCCTATGTTTAGAGGTAGAGGCGTCGATAAAAATAAAATATGGACATGAGGGCATCATGATTATTCTCATAACAACAACATATATAGATATTGTCATATGATTACTTATGTTCAAGTGATGATCTATTCAAAATGCAAAAGTATGAATCAGAAACCTTACTGAGAACCAACAAACTATAACCTCAGTCATTGAAGCAATTGCAATTATCATAACATCAGAAAGAGTCTATGTCAGAGCTAAAAAGCAAGTCCACATACTCAACTATCATCTAGTCCTTCATAATTGCTAACACTCGCGCAATACTTGCGGTTATGGAGTTTTAATCTGACACAGAGAAAGATAGGGGCTTATAGTTTCGCCCCACAACCTTTTACCTCGAGGGTAATGTCAACAATAATAACTTATGCCCCCCGACATCCAATTAGATATATATATATATATATATCATGTTCTTTCCAACATGTTGGGCTTGCCAAAGGATAAAATAAAAAAGGGAGAGGTAAAGATCACCATGACACTTGCATAAGGTAGAAGATAATAATAATATATAGGCCCTTCGCAGAGGGAAGCAGAGGTTGCCATGCGCTTTTATGGTTGGATGCACAAAATCTTAATGCGAAAGAACGTCACTTTATATTGCCCCTTGTGATATGAACCTTTATTAAGCAGTCCGTCGCTTTTATTACATCCACATTGCACCGATGACAACTTACTTGAAGGATCTTACTCAATCCATAGGTAGATATGGTGGACTCTCATTGAAAAACTGGTTTAAGGGTATTTGGAAGCACAAGTAGTATCTCTACTTGGTGGTGAGAATTTGGCTAGCATGAGGGGGAAAGGCAAGCTCAACATGTTGGATGATCCATGACAACATACTTTATCTCAGATATAAGAAAACATAACCCATTATGTTGTCTTCCTTGTCCAACATCAACTCTTTAGCATGTCATATTTTGATGAGTGCTCCCAATCATAAAAGATGTCAATAATAGTATATTTATATGTGAAGCCTCTCTTTCCTTATTACTTCCTATTAATTGCAACGATGACCAAAGCTATGTCTGCCAACTCCCAACAACTTTTAATCATCACACTCTTTCTATGTGAAGTCATTACTATTAATAAGATCAATATGAACTTTTGTTTCTTCTTATTCTTTTTCTCTTTTTTTATTCACCCAAGACCATAGCAAGAAAATCAAGCCCTTGACTCAACACTAATCTTTATTATATAGCTCACGGACTCGATAACATAGAGAGATCATAAAGCAAAACTTAAAACTAGATCATGCCATAAACTTTATTCTGCTAGATCAAAATACTACTAATAGGATCAAACTAAGGAAAACGGTAAAGATAGGAGTTGTGATTGTGATACGATACCGGGGCACCTCCCCCAAGCTTGGTTGTTGCCAAGGGGAGTGCCCATACCCATGTTATTATGTCTCCTTCTTTGTTGTTGGTGAAATATTCTTGGCGATGATTCCTCTCAGGATACGATTCTCCTCCTCGAGCTTGTTGACTTGCTGCTTGAGGTCCATTGTTTCCTTATGAAGCTTTCCTATGATGGATAAAGCTCCTTGCACCCAAGGGTGTTTCATAGCTGCAGGAGAACAAGTGACGCTCCTCTTCATATTTTCATAAGAAAGAAATCTAACATTGGAAGGAATAACCGAGTTTGGAATAGCTGAGCTCTGTAGTTCCCCCATCGTGAACCCAGCTCGGAAGCGAGAGGTGACTTCTTGATCCTCCAAGGCATCTACCCTCATTAAGTCAGCCTCCATCTCTTCCTCTGTTGCTGGCCCAAAGTGGTCAGGGTTGCTGTTTGCCCTTGGTTCCGGTGCCGGATTAGATACCCGACTCTCCCCAACTGACTCTTGAGAAGACATCTTGCTCTAATCTGCAGCAGCAATAGCTCGAAACAAAAACAGAGGATATTTGCGTGATACGGGAGTCAAAACCTTCGGGAGAATATATAGTGAATTTTTACCGACCAAAATACGTATCGTGCAAGAAAACGGAGTCCAGAAGGCACACGAGGTGCTCACGAGGTAGGGGGCACGCCCTCCACCCTCGTGGGGCCCTCGTGTCCTTCCCGGACTGCTACTTAATTTTCTATTTTTCTAAATATTTCAAAATGGAGAAATATTGCCTTAAAAATTGTTTTGGAGTACCGTACCACATACCTATTCCTTTTCGGAGTCTGAAACGTTCTAGAAAGTGTCCCTTATGTATTCCTCCGGGGTTACGATTTCAATAATATTGGTTTCAACATTTATGGGATTACCTGAGATATAATGTTTGATTCTTTGACCGTTTACCACCTTCGGATTAGTGCCTTCGAAGTTGTTGATTTTTATGGCACCAGAACGATAGACCTCCTCGATAACATAGGGGGCTTCCCATTTAGGGAGAAGTTTCCCTACAAAAAATCTTAAATGAGGGTTGTATAACAGTACATAATCACCTACATTAAACTCATGCATTTATATCCTTTTGTCATGCCATCTTTTAACCTTTTCTTTAAACAACTTGGCATTTTCATAAGCGTGTGTTCTCCATTCATCAAGTGAGCTAATATCAAATAACCTCTTTTCACTGGCAAGTTTGAAATCATAGTTGAGCTCTTTAATAGCCCAATATGCCTTATGTTCTAGTTCGAGAGGTAAGTGACATGCTTTTCCATATACCATTTTATACGGAGACGTACACATAGGATTTTTATATGCAGTTCTATAGGCCCATAATGTATCATCAAGTTTCTTGGACCAAATCTTTCTAGACCTATTGACAGTCTTTTGCAAATTTAATTTGAGTTCTCTATTACTCAATTCTACTTGACCACTAGACTGTGGGTGATACGGAGATGCAATTCTATGATTGACGTCATACTTAGCAAGCATTTTACGGAAAGCACCATGAATAAAATGTGAACCACCATCAGTCATTAAATATCTTGGGACTCCAAACCTCGGAAAAATAACTTCTTTCAGAATTTTTAATAGAAGTGTTATGATCGGCACTACTAGTTGGAATAGCATCTACCCACTTAGTAACGTAATCAACAGCAACTAAAATATGTGTATATCCATTAGAGGCAGGAAAACGTCCCATATAATCAAAGCCCCAAACGTCAAACGGTTCAATAACAAGTGAATAATTCATAGGCATTTCTTGATGTCTACTAATATTACCAATTCTCTGACATTCATCACAAGATAGGACAAACTTACGGGCATCCTTGAAGAGAGTAGGCCAATAAAAACCGGATTGCATAACCTTATGTGCAGTTCTATCTCCCATGTGGTGTCCTCCATAAGTTTCGGAGTGGCACTTGCGTAGGATCTGTTCCTGTTCATGCTCAGGTACACAACGTCTAATAACACCATCTACTCCCTTCATTATAAAGATTTGGGTCATCCCAAAAGTAATGTCTCAAATCATAGAAGAACGTTTTCTTTTGTTGGTATGTGAAGCTAGGTGGTATGAATTTAGCAACAATGTAATTAGCATAATCAGCATACCAAGGGGTACTACGAAGTACTTATGACAATTAATTGTTCATCAGGAAAGCTATCATCAATAGGTAGTGGGTCATCAAGAACATTCTCTAACCTAGATAAGTTGTCTGCAACGGGGTTCTCAGCTCCTTTTCTATCAACAATATGCAAATCAAATTCTTATAGAAAGAGAACCCATATAATAAGTCTAGGTTTAGCATCTTTCTTCTCCATAAGATATTTAATAGCAGCATGATCAGTGTGGATAGTTACTTTAGAATCAACAATATAAGGTCTGAACTTATCACAAGCAAATACAACTGCTAAAAGTTCTTTTTTAGTAGTAGCATAATTTCTTTGAGCATTGTCTAGAGTCTTACTAGCATAATGTATAACATTTAATTTCTTATCAACTCTTTGCCCTAGAATAGCACCTACAGCATAATTGCTAGCATCACACATAATTTCAAAGGGTAAATTCCAATCAGGTGGCTGAACAATAGGTGCAGAGACTAATGCTTTCTTAAGTATTTCAAATGCTTCTACACAATCATCATCAAAGACAAATGGTATATCTTTTTGTAATAAATTAGTCAGAGGCGGAGAAATTTTTGAGAAGTCCTTAATGAACCTCCTATAAAATACGGCATGACCAAGGTGAAGGAAATATGCCCTAGAGGCAATAATAAAGTTATTATTTATTTCCTTATATCATGATAAATGTTTATTATTCATGCTAGAATTGTATTAACCGGAAACATAATACATGTGTGAATACATAGACCAACAGAGTGTCACTAGTATGCCTCTACTTGACTAGCTCGTTAATCAAAGATGGTTATGTTTCCTAACCATGAACAAAGAGTTGTTATTTGATTAACGAGGTCACATCATTAGTTGAATGATCTGATTGACATGACCCATTCCATTAGCTTAGCACCCGATCGTTTAGTATGTTGCTATTGCTTTCTTCATGACTTATACATGTTCCTATAACTATGAGATTATGCAACTCCCGTTTACCGGAGGAACACTTTGGGTACTACCAAACGTCACAACGTAACTGGGTGATTATAAAGGAGTATTACAGGTGTCTCCAATGGTAGATGTTGGGTTGGCGTATTTCGAGATTAGGGTTTGTCACTCCGATTGTCGGAGAGGTATCTCTGGGCCCTCTCTGTAATACACATCACATAAGCCTTGCAAGCACTGCAACTAATATGTTAGTTGTGAGATGATGTATTACGGAACGAGTAAAGAGACTTGCCGGTAACGAGATTGAACTAGGTATTGGATACCGACGATCGAATCTCGGGCAAGTAACATACCGATGACAAAGGGAACAACGTATGTTTTTATGCGGTCTGACTGATAAAGATCTTCGTAGAATATGTAGGAGCCAATATGGGCATCCAGGTCCCGCTATTGGTTATTGACCGGAAACGTGTCTCGGTCATGTCTACATTGTTCTCGAACCGTAGGGTCCGCACGCTTAACGTTACGATGACAGTTATTATGAGTTTATGCATTTTGATGTACCGAAGGTTGTTCGGAGTCCCGGATGTGATCACGGACATGACGAGGAGTCTCGAAATGGTCGAGACGTAAAGATTGATATATTGGAAGCCTATGTTCGGACACCGGAAGTGTTCCGAGTGAAATTGGGATTTTACCGGAATACCGGGAGGGTTACCGGAACCCCCCGGGAGGCAAATGGGCCTGTTGGGCCTTAGTGGAAAAGTGAAAAGGGGCAGCCCACAAGGGCTGCGCGCCTCCCCCCCTTCGCTAGTCCTATTAGGACTAGGAGAAGGGGCCGGCCCCCCTCTCTTCTCTCTTCTCCTTGAAGAGTCCTATTAGGAATAGGATTGGGGGGGGGGGAGTCCTACTCCCGGTAGGAGTGGGACTCCCCCTGCGCCTCTCTCCCTTGGCCGGCCGAACCCCTCCCCCTGCTCCTTTATATACGGGGGCAGGGGGCACCCCATAGACACACAAGTTGATCATTGTTTATCGTTCCTTAGCCGTGTGCGGTGCCCCCTGCCACCAAATTCCACCTCGGTCATATCGTTGTAGAGCTTAGGCGAAGCCCTGCGTCGGTAGTACATCAAGATCGTCACCACGCCGTTGTGCTGACGGAACTCTTCCTCGACGCTTTGCTGGATTGGAGCCCGAGGATCGTCATCGAGCTGAACGTGTGCTAAGAACTCGGAGGTGCCGGAGTAACGGTGCTTGGATCGGTCGGATCGGGAAGAAGACGTACGACTACTTCCTCTATGTTGTGAGATCGCTTCCGCAGTCGGTCTGCGTTGGTACGTAGACAATACTCTCCCCCTCGTTGCTGTGCATCACCATGATCTTGCGTGTGCGTAGGAAAATTTTCGAAATTACTGCGTTCCCCAACAGTGGCATCCGAGCCTAGGTTTTATGGTTTGATGTTATTTGCACGAGTAGAACACAAGTGAGTTGTGGGCGATACAAGTCATACTGCCTACCAGCATGTCATACTTTGGTTCGGCGGTATTGTTGGGTGAGACGATACGGACCAACCTTACGCGTACTCTTACGCGAGACCGGTTCCCTCGACGTGCTTTGCACATAGATGGCTTGCGGAAGACTGTCTCTCTAACTTTAGTTGAACCAAGTGTGACTACGCCCGGTCCTTGAGAAGGTTAAAACGGAGTCTATTTGACGAACTATCGTTGTGGTTTTGATGCGTAGGTGAGATGAGTTCTTACTTAAGCCCGTAGCAGCCACGTAAAACTTGCAACAACAAAGTAGAGGACGTCTAACTTGTTTTTGCAGGGCATGTTGTGATGTGATATGGTCAAGGCATGATGCTGATTTTATTGTATGAGATGATCATGTTTTGTAACCGAGTTATCGGCAACTGGCAGGAGCCATATGGTTGTCGCTTTATTGTATGCAATGAAATCGCGATGTAATGCTTTACTTTATTACTAAGCGGTAGTGATAGTCGTGGAAGCATAAGATTGGCGAGACGACAACGATGCTACGATGGAGATCAAGGTGTCGTGCCGGTGACGATGGTGATCACGACGGTGCTTCGGAGATGGAGATCACAAGCACAAGATGATGATGGCCATATCATATCACTTATATTGATTGCATGTGATGTTTATCCTTTTATGCATCCTATCTTGCTTTGATTGACGGTAGCATTATAAGATGATCTCTCACTAAATTATCAAGAAGTGTTCTCCCTGAGTATGCACCGTTGCCAAAGTTCGTCGTGCCCAGACACCACGTGATGATCGGGTGTGATAAGCTCTACGTCCATCTACAACGGGTGCAAGCCAGTTTTGCACACGCAGAATACTCAGGTTAAACTTGACGAGCCTAGCATATGCAGATATGGCCTCGGAACACAGAGACCGAAAGGTCGAGTGTGAATCATATAGTAGATATGATCAACATGACGATGTTCACCATTGAAAACTACTCCATCTCACGTGATGATCGGTTATGGTTTAGTTGATTTGGATCACGTGATCACTTAGAGGATTAGAGGGATGTCTATCTAAGTGGGAGTTCTTAAGTAATATGATTAAATTGAACTTAAATTTATCATGAACTTAGTCCTGGTAGTATTTTGCAAATCATGTTGTAGATCAATAGCTCGCGTTGTTGCTTCCCTGTGTTTATTTTGATATGTTCCTAGAGAAAATTGTTTTGAAAGATGTTAGTAGCAATGATGCGGGTTGGACCCGTGATCTGAGGTTTATCCTCATTGCTGCACAGAAGAATTATGTCCTTGATGCACCGGTAGGTGACAGACCTATTGCAGGAGCAGATGCAGACGTTATGAACGTTTGGCTAGCTCAATATGATGACTACTTGATAGTTTAGTGCACCATGCTTAAACGGCTTAGAATCGGGACTTCAAAGACGTTTTGAACGTCATGGACCATATGAGATGTTCCAGGAGTTGAAGTTAATATTTCAAGCAAATACCCGAGTTGAGAGACATGAAGTCTCCAGCAAGTTCTATAGCTAAAAGATGGAGGAGAATCGCTCAACTAGTGAGCATGTGCTCAGATTGTCTGGGTACTACAATCGCTTGAATCAAGTGGGAGTTAATCTTCCAGATAAGATAGTGATTGACAGAATTCTCTAGTCATCATCACTAAGTTAGTAGAACTTCGTGATGAACTATAATATGCAAGGGATAACGGAAACAACTCCCAAGCTCTTCGTGATGCTGAAATCAACGAAGGTAGAAATCAAGAAAAACATCAAGTGTTGATGGTTGACAAGACCACTAGTTTCAAGGAAAGGGCAAAGGGAAGAAGGGGAACTTCAAGAAGAACGGCAAGCAAGTTGCTGCTCAAGTGAAGAAGCCCAAGTCTGATCCTAAGCCTGAGACTAAGTGATTCTACTGCAAAGGGACTGGTCACTGGAAGCGGAACTACCCCAAGTGATTGGCGGATAAGTAGGATGGCAAAGTGAACATAAGTATATTTGATATACATGTTATTGATGTGTACTATACTAGTGTTTATAGCAACCCCTCAGTATTTGATGCTAGTTCAGTTGCTAAGATTAGTAACTCGAAACGGGAGTTGCAGAATAAACAGAGACTAGTTAAGGGTGAAGTGACGATGTGTGTTGGAAGTAGTTCCAAGATTGATATGATCATCATCGCACACTCCCCTATACTTTCGGGATTAGTGTTGAACTTAAATAAGTGTTATTTGGTTTTTTCGTTGAGCGTGAATATGATTTGATCATGTTTATTGCAATACGGTTATTCATTAAAGTCAGAGAATAATTGTTGTTCTGTTTACATGAATAAAACCTTCGATGGTCATACACCCAATGAAACAAGTTCGTTGGATCTCGATCATAGTGATACACATATTTATAATATTGAAACCAAAAAGATTCAAAGTTAATAATGATAGTGCAACTTATTTGTGGCACTGCCGTTTAGGTCATATTGGTATAAAGAGCATGAAGAAACTCCATGCTGATGGGCTTTCGAAATCACTTGATTATGAATCACTTGATGCTTGCGAACCATGCCTTTTGGGCAAGATGACTAAAAACTCCGTTCTTCGGAACAATGGAGCGAGCAACAGATTTGTTGGAAATCATACATACTGATGTATGTGGTCCGATGAATATTGAGGCTCGCGACAGGTATCATTATTTTCTGATCTTCACAGATGATTTGAGCAGATATGAGTATATCTACTTGATGAAACATAAGTCTGAAACATTTGAAAAGTTCAAAGAATTTCAGAGTGAAGTGGAAAATCATCGTGACAAGAAAATAAAAGTTTCTACGATATGATCGCAGAGGTAAAATATTTGAGTTACGAGTTTGGTCTTCAATTAAAAATTGTGGAATAGTTTCGCAACTCACACCACCCGGAACACCACAGCGTAATGGTGTGTCCGAACGTAGTAATCGTACTTTACTAGATATGGTACGATCTATGATGTCTCTTACCGATCTACCACTATCGTTTTGGGGTCATGCATTAGAGACAGCTGCATTCACGTTAAATAGGGCACCATCTAAATCCGTCGAGACGACGCCTTATGAACTATGGTTTGGCAAGAAACCAAAGTTGTCGTTTCTTAAAATTTGGGGTTGCGATGCTTATATGAAAAAGTTTCATCCTGATAAGCTCAAACTCAAATCGGAGAAGTGCGTCTTCATAGGATATCCAAAGGAAACTATTGGATACACCTTCTATCACAGATCCGAAGGCAAGACTTTTGTTGCTAAAATTCGGAAACTTTCTGGAGAAGGAGTTTCTCTCGAAAGAAGTGAGTGGGAGGAAAGTAGAACTTGACGAGGTAACTGTACCTGCTCCCTTATTGGAAAGTAGTACATCACAGAAAACTGTTTCTGTGACACCTACACCAATTAGTGAGGAAGCTAATGATGATGATCATGTAACTTCAGATCAAGTTACTATCGAATCTCGTAGGTAAACCAGAGTGAGAACTGCACCAGAGTGGTATGGTAATCCTGTTCTGGAGGTCATGTTACTTGACCATGACGAGCCTACGAACTATGAAGAAGCGATGGTGAGCCCAGATTCCGCAAAGTGGCTTGAAGCCATGAAATCTGAGATATGATCCATGTATGAGAACAAAGTTTGGACTTTGGTTGACTTGCCCGATGATCGGCAAGCAATTGAGAATAAATGGATCCTCAAGAGGAAGACGGACGCTGATAGTAGTGTTACTATCTACAAAGCTAGAATTGTCGCAAAAGGTTTTCGACAAGTTCAAGGTGTTGACTACGATGAGAGTTTCTCACTCGTATCTATGCTTGAGTCTGTCCGAATCATGTTAGTAATTGCCGCATTTTATGAAATCTGGCAAATGGATAAACAAAACTGCATTCCTTAATGGATTTATTAAAGAAGAGTTGTATATGATGCAACCAGAAGGTTTTGTCAATCCGAAAGGTACTAACAAAATGTGCAAACTCCAGCGATCCATCTGTGGACTGGTGCAAGCATCTCGGAGTTGGAATATACGCTTTGATGAGTTGATCAAAGCATATAGTTTTATACAGACTTGCGGTGAAGCCTGTATTTACGAGAAAGTGAGTGGGAGCACTACAGCATTTCTGATAAGTATATGTGAATGACATATTGTTGATCGGAAATAATGTAGAATTATTCTGTAAAGCATAAAAGGAGTGTTTGAAAGGAGTTTTTCAAAGAAAGACTTCGGTAAAGCTACTTACATATTGAGCTTCAAGATCTATAGAGATAGATCAAGACGCTTGATAAGTTTTTCAATAAGTACATACCTTGACAAGATTTTGAAGTAGTTCAAAATGGAACAGTCAAAGAAAAAGTTTCTTACCTGTGTTACAAGGTGTGAAGTTGAGTAAAGACTCAAAGCCCGACCACGGCAGAAGATAGAAAGAGAATGAAAGTCATTCCCTGTGCCTCATTCATAGGTTCTATAAAGTATGCCATGCTGTGTACCAGATCTATTGTATACCCTGCACTGATTTGGCAAGGGAGTACAATAGTGATCTAGGAGTAGATCACTGGACAGCGGTTATCCTTAGTGAAATAAGGAAATGTTTCTCGATTATAGACATGACAAAAAGGTTCGTCGTAAAGGGTTACGTCGATGCAAGTTTTTGACACTGATCCAGATGATTCTAAGTCTCAATCTGGATACATATTGAAAGTGGGAGCAATTAGCTAGAGTAGCTCTGTGTAGAGCATTGTAGACATAGAACTTGCAAAATACTTACGGATCTGAATGTGACAGACCCGTTGACTAAAATTATCTCACAAGTAAAACATGATCACACCTTAGTACTCTTTGGGTGTTAATCACATAGATATGTGAACTAGATTACTGACTCTAGTAAACCCTTTGAGTGTTGGTCACATGACGATGTGAAGTATGGGTGTTAATCACATGGTGATGTGAACTATTGCTGTTAAATCACATGGCGATGTGAACTAGATTATTGACTCTAGTGCAAGTGGGAGACTGAAGGAAATATGCCCTAGAGGCAATAATAAAGTTATTATTTATTTCCTTATATCATGATAAATGTTTATTATTCATGCTAGAATTGTATTAACCGGAAACATAATACATGTGTGAATACATAGACCAACAGAGTGTCACTAGTATGCCTCTACTTGACTAGCTCGTTAATCAAAGATGGTTATGTTTCCTAACCATGAACAAAGAGTTGTTATTTGATTAACGAGGTCACATCATTAGTTGAATGATCTGATTGACATGACGCATTCCATTAGCTTAGCACCCGATCGTTTAGTATGTTGCTATTGCTTTCTTCATGACTTATACATGTTCCTATAACTATGAGATTATGCAACTCCCGTTTACCGGAGGAACACTTTGGGTACTACCAAACGTCACAACGTAACTGGGTGATTATAAAGGAGTATTACAGGTGTCTCCAATGGTAGATGTTGGGTTGGCGTATTTCGAGATTAGGGTTTGTCACTCCGATTGTCGGAGAGGTATCTCTGGGCCCTCTCGGTAATACACATCACATAAGCCTTGCAAGCACTGCAACTAATATGTTAGTTGTGAGATGATGTATTACGGAACGAGTAAAGAGACTTGCCGGTAACGAGATTGAACTAGGTATTGGATACCGACGATCGAATCTCGGGCAAGTAACATACCGATGACAAAGGGAACAACGTATGTTGTTATGCGATCTGACCGATAAAGATCTTCGTAGAATATGTAGGAGCCAATATGGGCATCCAGGTCCCGCTATTGGTTATTGACCGGAGACGTGTCTCGGTCATGTCTACATTGTTCTCGAACCGTAGGGTCCGCACGCTTAACGTTACGATGACAGTTATTATGAGTCTATGCATTTTGATGTACCAGAGGTTGTTCGGAGTCCCGGATGTGATCACGGACATGACGAGGAGTCTCGAAATGGTCGAGACGTAAAGATTGATATATTGGAAGCCTATGTTCGGACACCGGAAGTGTTCCGAGTGAAATTGGGATTTTACCGGAATACCGGGAGGGTTACCGGAACCCCCCGGGAGGCAAATGGGCCTGTTGGGCCTTAGTGGAAAAGTGAAAAGGGGCAGCCCACAAGGGCTGCGCGCCTCCCCCCCCCTTCGCTAGTCCTATTAGGACTAGGAGAAGGGGCCGGGCCCCCTCTCTTCTCTCTTCTCCTTGAAGAGTCCTATTAGGAATAGGATTGGGGGGGAGTCCTACTCCCGGTAGGAGTGGGACTCCCCCTGCGCCTCTCTCCCTTGGCCGGCCGAACCCCTCCCCCTGCTCCTTTATATACGGGGGCAGGGGGCACCCCATAGACACACAAGTTGATCATTGTTGATTGTTCCTTAGCCGTGTGCGGTGCCCCCTGCCACCAAATTCCACCTCGGTCATATCGTTGTAGAGCTTAGGCGAAGCCCTGCGTCGGTAGTACATCAAGATCGTCACCACGCCGTTGTGCTGACGGAACTCTTCCTCGACGCTTTGCTGGATCGGAGCCTGAGGATCGTCATCGAGCTGAACGTGTGCTAAGAACTCGGAGGTGCCGGAGTAACGGTGCTTGGATCGGTCGGATCGGGAAGAAGACGTACGACTACTTCCTCTACGTTGTGAGATCGCTTCCGCAGTCGGTCTGCGTTGGTACGTAGACAATACTCTCCCCCTCGTTGCTGTGCATCACCATGATCTTGCGTGTGCGTAGGAAAATTTTCGAAATTACTGCGTTCCCCAACACAAGGAAACTTCTTATACCTTTGATGTCCTTAGGACATGGCATCTTTTCAATAGAATCAACCTTGGCTTTATCAACTTCAATACCTCTTTCAGAAACTTTATGCCCCAAGACAATACCCTCATTAGCCATAAAGTGGCACTTTTCCCAATTCAAGACAAGATTAGTTTCTTCACATCTCTGCAAAACTCGATCAAGATTGCTCAAGCAATCATCAAAAGAAGATCCATAGACGGAAAGGTAGCAGGTGCATTACATAAACCAAAAGGCATATGTCTATAAGCAAAAGTACCAAAAGGGCATGTAAACGTAGTCTTTGATTGATCTTTAGCTGACACATGTATTTGAGAGAAACCAGAATAACCATCTAGAAAGCAGGAATGTGTTTGTTTGCATAACCTTTCTAGCATTTGATCGATAAAAGGTAAGGGGTAATGATCTTTCTTAGTAGCCTTATTTAATTTGCGGAAATCAATTACCATCCTATAACCTGTAATAATTCTTTTTGGAATCAATTCATCTTTATCGTTAGGAACAACAGTAATAACTCCCTTCTTAGGGACACAATGAACAGGACTTACCCACTGACTATCAGCAACGGGATAAATTATACATGCCTCCATAAGCTTTAGTATTTCTTTTCTTACCACTTCTTTCATTTTAGGATTCAGACGTCGTTGAGGATCACGAACTGGTTTGGCATCTGCTTCCAAATTTATTTTATGTTGACATAGAGTGGGACTAATGCCCTTAAGATCATCAAGAGTATATCCAATAGCAGCACGGTGCTTCTTCAGAGTTTTCAATAATCTTTCTTCTTCATGCTCTGAAAGGTTAGCACTAATAATAACAGGATATATCTTCTTTTCATCAGGATAAGCATATTTAAGATTATCAGGCAAAGGTTTAAGCTCAAACACGGGATCACCGTTAGGTGGAGGGGGATCCCCTAGGATTTCAACAGGCAAATTGTGTTTCAGAATAGGTTCCTATTTAAAGAATACTTCATCTATTTCCCTTCTTTCATTCATAAACATATCATTCTCATGGTCTAGCAAATATTGTTCTAAAGGATCACTAGGAGGTACGGCAATAGAAGCAAGACCAATAATTTCATCCTTACTAGGCAATTCTTCTTCACGGTGTTGTTTACTAAATTTAGAGAAATTAAACTCATGAGTCATATCATCTAAGCCGACAGTAATAACATCCCTTGTGCAATGCATGGTAGCAGTAACAGTATTTAAGAAGGTCTACCAAATATAATGGGACAAAAGCTATCTTATGGGGAACCAAGAACAAGAAAATCAGCAGGATATTTAGTTTTCCCACACAAGACTTCAACATCTCTAACAATGCCCATTGGTGAAATGGTATCTCTATTAGCAAGTTTAATAGTAACATCAATTTCTTCTAACTCAACAGGTGCAAGTTCATGCATAATTTCTTTGTATAAGTCAATAGGTATTGCACTAGCACTAGCACCCATATCACATAAGCCATGATAACAATGATCTCCTATTTTAACAGAAATAACAGGCATGCCTACCACAGGTCTATTTTTATCTTTAGCACAGGGTTTAGCAATTCTAGCAGTTTCACCGCAAAACTGAATAACATGCCCATCAATATTATCAGACAAGAGATCTTTAACAATAATAGCGATATTAGGTTCAACTTTAACTTTCTCAAGAGGTGTATGTGTTTTAATATTGCTTTTACGAACCATAGTTGAAGCTTTAGCATGATCCTTTATCCTAACAGGGAAAGGTGGTTTCTCAACATAACAAGTAGGAACAATAGGATCATTATAAGTGACAGTCTTTTCTTCAACTTTAATACGTGCAACTACTTTTACTTCAATGGGAGGATGATATTTAAACCACTTCTCCTTAGAGATATTAACATAAGTAGCAAAAGATTCACAGAAAGAAGCTACTATCTCAGAATCAAGTCCATATTTAGTGCTAAACTTACAGAAAGTATTGGTATCCATAAAAGATTTAACACAATCAAACTTAGCTGTCATACCTAACTCCTTACCTTTGTTGAGATCCCAATCTTCAGAGTTGCGTTTAATTCTATCCAATAAATCCCATCTAAATCCAATAGTCTTCATCATAAAAGAGCCAGCACAAGAAGTATCGAGCATGGTGCGATTATTTTCAGAAAGCCGAGCATGATTTTTTTGAAGGATTGTTTCTCTTGGGAGCTCATGATTGGGGCATGAATATAACATTGATTTAAGCCTCCCCCAAGCTTGAGCGATGCTTTCTCCTTTGCGAGGCCAAAAATTATATATATATAATTGCGGTCATGACGAACAAGATGCATAGGGTAATACTTTTGATGAAATTCCAATTTCAATCTTCTATAGTTCCATGATCTCGTATCATCGCATAGCCTATACCATGTCAATGCGTCTCCCTTCAAAGATAAAGGGAAGACCTTCTTCTTAGCAACATCATCGGGTATACCGGCAAGCTTAAATAATCCACAAACTTCATCCACATATATTAGGTGTTCATCAGGATGCTTTGTTCCATCTCCTGTAAAAGGATTAGCTAGCAGTTTTTCTATCATACCCGAAGGATGCTCATAAGGAATTTCATTTTCAATAGGTTCAGTAGGTTGAGGAGCAACTCTTTGCTCTACTGGTCGGGATGAATATACCCCGAACAAGCCCCTCAGAGGATTACTTTCCATAGTAACAAGCGAGAGTAAATTTCAGCACACTATATAAATTTTCCTTACCAAATTCCACCTACCAAAGGCGCTTCACTCCCCGGCAACGGCGCCAGAAAAGAGTCTTGATGACCTGTAACATCCCAAATTTTCAATTTGGAATGTTATACATTAGATCATCATGCATATCATATTTTCTTGCATTTTGGTCGATCCTAGAAATTTCACGCAACTCAAGGACCCTCGGAGAGAGAGTTGGAGGTTTCATCATTTTCATATTTGAGTTTTCTCAAATTTTGAAAAGAGGATCATTTGATTTATTTATTTCATCTTCAATTACTTTTCCAACATCAAAATATGAGAGAGGGAAATAATATGACTTTTCCCAAATTTAGGAAAAAGAAGATTTAATAAATAAATTCAATTTGTTTTCCGGTGTTCTTTTGCATTTTATTTGGATTAGGGAAAAATGCGCGTTTTCCAAAATTTGCACCTAGGTCCCGAGAAAAGTTCATTTTGTTTGACTCATTTTTAGAAGTCGGGGAAAATTTACTTTGGGAATTTTGGAGTTCGTTTAGATTTTCTTTCTTTGTTTTTCTGCGTGCGAAACCTTTAAAAAAAATCCGCGCAGTGCCCCGCCTAGGCCAAGGCCCAGCCGGCTGGGCCTCCCTCGCGCGCGCCTAGCGCAGCCCCGCCGCCGCCGCCAAACGGAGTCCTAGTAGGACTCCGCTCCGCCACCTTTTCTTGCCCCCTCCCCCAAGTGTTCTCCCCCCTTCCCCCTTTAAATACCCAAGACACCCCCTCTTCCCCACACCAAGCCGCGCCGCCTCCCACCCCGCGCCCCTCGGCGAGCCACCGCCTAGTGCCGCCGCCGCCCTAACGCCGCCGCCGCCCTAGCGCCGCCGCCGCCTCCCTGCCGCCGCCACCCTAGCGCCGCCACCCTCCAGCGCCGTCGCCGCCGGAGCCCCCTCGGCGGAGCCTCGCCGAGGTAGCCCCGCTCCGCGCCTCTTCTTTTCCCCGGTTCGGTTTTTCTTATAAACCATTCCGGTTTTTCTTTTGGTTCGTTGTTTCGGTTCTTTTCGAAACCCTAGATCGGTTTCGTTTTCTTTTCCGGTTTAGTTGTTTAGCGACCGTTCGCCGGACCGTTCGTCCTAGCGAACGTGATCACCGGTTATTCTCGGCTAACGAATGTCCGTTTGTTTAACCGTTCTTCTTTTTTCTTTTCGTCGGATTTTTTCCGCGATCGCGATCTCAGATCCGATCTTCGTTCTAGTTTATCTTCTCGCTCGTTTATCGGAATCAGGTGATTCAAGCACCTAGTGTTTCATTTCGAAACCGCCGTTCCGACTAATCAACTTAAACAAGTTTTTGCTACGGTAAAATTTGACCTAGTTTCAACTTGCTAGAACCGAGTTGTTTTCTTCCGCCGTTTGTTTTCCATTGCTTTGTTCGGTTCGTTCTTTCTTTGCAACCGGAGTTCTTAAGTTGAACTTTCTGGTTCGATCTCTTGTTCGAGTTTTACCTGTGCATTAGATGAGTACTTATTGTATGCTTGTTGTTTGTCTGCGATAGATTACCCGGATTTCGCCACCTGTTACTTCGAATCTCTAGGACTCGCGGATCATCAGCAAGGCAAGTAACACTTTGATCATACCTTTTCTACAACCCAGTTGTTTTGCATTAGATCAATCTTCACACATTGCATGATTAGGATCTAATTAAATTGTGGGATGGGAAGTAGATGAGGTAGTACCTATTACCTATTTATTATGAAACCTTTGGGAGTTACTTCTACGTTTGCTTATTATGCCATGCTATGCTAGTAGACATGGATTGGGTGAGTGATATCCATGACATATGTGAGTTTGATAATTTTAAAGGGTTTATCTAAGGTGGCAACTTAAACACACATCTGGGTGGATTGAGGCACCTGATGTCTATCAGGACTTGCCTGTTTTCTTTTGGACCGCCACCCAGGCTCAAAGGGATCATAAGATCTTTCATGCTAGAAACTTCCGTGTGCAGCCACAAGCCATTATGGGCTCTGGCATAGTTGACTAAGTCGTGCGAACTCTTACAGGGTAGACTAGCAGATGTAGGGGAAAGTAGGTGTACCGGTCTATCCATCATAAGGTGCTAGCGCTTCTAAAAGACTGTGTCTCGGTCATCCGTTTCTCAAACACCGTGTAGTGCGAGAAACCCAACGGAGGCGATCGAGTCTTGTGGGGAAAAGTGCGCAAACCTCTGCAGAGTGTAATAAACTAATCATGATTAGCCGTGTCCCCAGTTATGGACATCTTGAGTATCTAGTACTTGAATATCATGTGAATCTCATCATGTTACTTCTAATTAATATTGTTGGGTTTTAATTGTTCACTTAATTGGGATCGGAATGCTTTCAACCATTCTCGATGTTCAACTACCATGATAGTTAAATAAATTCATTCCTTTGCAGTAGGGAAAAACTAGCTTTACGCAAAACAGTAACCATAGCGCTTTCCACCAGCCAAATATGCATATAGTATAGCTGTTTTACTCCATTACTTTCTATGTGTTACCTTGCCAGCATATTCCATGTGCTGACCCGTTTTCGGGCTGCAACTTTCATGTTGCAGACTTTTCAGACGACGAGTAAGGTACTTTTAGGTCGTGGTTCTATACTCAGTGATGCCGTTGGAGTTGATGGACCCATTTACCTTCCAAGTCTTCCGATGTTATCGATATTAGATGGCCTTAAGCCATATTTATTGTAATAAGTTCTCTTTTGAGATATCGATGTAATAAGTGTGTGATTGCTACTCTGCTATAAATCCTTCGAAGTACTGTGTGGTGTCAGCATTACTGATCCAGGGATGACACCGAAGCACAGAGACTTGATCCATTCGGGTCGGGTCGCTACAGAGATGGTATCAGAGCACAGCTGACTGTAGGACACGACCACTAAGTTAAAGCCATAGATCACTATTCTCTCCTCATTTTCTAACTCCTCATCTTTTCTACTCTTTAGGATGAAGGACGCGAAGATCAAGTACGCTCAACCGGATGAAGGCACACCTTTTGGATTTCACTTGAAGGAAGTCACCAAGTACCTAAACATTGGATTGCCAAGTTTCACGGGAACCTTCAACACCACTCTACCTGAAGAGGAGCGCTGGAAGATTCAAGCTCACGTTCCGGGAAGGACATTCGCGCCAATCATGAAGCCTATAGATAGTGTTTTAAATGCACCAACCTGGAGTCTGGGAAAGAGCATGGCAGCCCATATCACCATAGGACGCATTGGAGAAGTTTATCAAGAAGACCTCAAGGACACTATCTACCAGATTTGCGGACGCCGAGATGAACAATGGGAGTTAGTCAGCACCAAGAAGGATAGATCCATTGCAGCTTTCATCCAGGAGTTAAACCAGCACATTCGACGCCACGAGAACCAGATGTGCAATGATATGATAGAGTTGAAGAATGCGAAGGCAAGGATCATCGAGCTAGAAGGGGAACTAAAGGCTACACGCAAGGACTACATGGACGAGATCGTAGCTCTAGCAAGGCACAATGGTGATCTTAAACAGGAAATTGAAGAACTCAGGAGGGAGTTATCATCCAGGAAGGAAGACATGTGCGTCGCATGTCCGGACAACTACATCATCATCGACGACACCGATTCGGATCCAAGTGAACCCGACTTTGAAGACGAAGCTGGAGCGGACATCATGGAGTCTTCCACCGGTTCAAATTTCTAGATGACCACCAAATATTAGTAGTATTCCCCCCATGTATACACTATAGTTCGAGCACTTTTGCGATAGCCAGATCGATTGTATGCCCTTGTTTGAATTGAATGAAGTGATTTTTGTGTGCATTTGCTCATGTGCATTGGGGTAGTGTTTTCCCTTTAGACATCACTCTATTCTTATTTCTCATCTTTTATAAACCCTCAGATGCCTCCGAGACGTGACAATGGATTTCCACCGGAACTCACTCAGTTGATCCAGTAGCAGAATCAATTGATGCAGATGTTAGTCCAGAACCAGCAGAACAACAACAACAACAACAACCCACCTCCACCACCGCCACCTGTTGACCACTTAGCCCGTTTCCTTAGGCTGAATCCGCCGGTGTTTTCTAGTTGCACCGAGCCAATAGTAGCAGGCGATTGGCTCCGCAAGATAGGAAGGGAGTTGACCACTGCCGGATGCACAGATGGTGAGAAAGTGAAGTTTGCCGCACATCAGCTTGACGGACCTGCGGCAGCATGGTGGGAGAATTTCACAGCCACCTTCCCAGTTGACACTGTCACATGGGATCAGTTTCAGCAAGCTTTCCGCACTGCACATGTTTTAGCAGGAGCTATGGCCATGAAGAAGCGTGAGTTTCGCAACTTACGCCAAGGAGGAAGGACAGTTGGCCAGTACGTTGACGACTTCAGCAAGTTAGCATGTTATGCCCCAGATGACGTTGCTACGGATGCATCCAAGCAGGAGAAGTTCCTGGAAGGACTAAATGATGAGTTAAGCATGCAGTTGATGGTAGCAAGTTTCAACAACTACCAGGAGTTGGTAGATCGTGCCATCATGATTGAAGGGAAGCAACAGCAGATTGAGAACCGCAAGAGGAAGTATGGACAGGGGAAGTATAACTCTGGAGCCTAGCAGAAGCCCCGTTTTACCCCTAAACCGGGAGTTCAGTTTCAGCATACCCATGGAGGAGGTAGTTCGCACAACCATAATGGCTACAAGAATGGTAATGGGAATGGAGGAAGCAACGGCCAGAATCGGACCACCCCATCAACCCCAGCCAAGAGAGATCTGAGTCAAGTCACCTGTTTCAAGTGTTCCAAGACCGGACATTATGCTAATGAATGTCCTGAAGGCCAGAATAGAAATGGCAATGGAAGCTCAGGGAAGAAGCCGAACCCTTTCAATAGGGGACAGGTGAACCACGTTAATGTGGAGGACGTTGAAGATCAGCCTGATGCAGTAATCGGTAAGTTTTTGGTTAAGTCATTTACCGCACTCGTTCTTTTCGATACTGGTGCATCACATTCATACATATCAAGGGGATTTATGGAAAAATATAGCCTGCCCACTAGGATTCTTAAAACGCCTATGCTAGTAAGCTCGCCAGGAGCAGAATACATGGCCAGTCAAGGATGTTTTCAAGTGGCATTAAGCATAGGAAGGCGCGTTTTCCCAACAGATTTAATTATTCTGGAATCCCAAGGTCTGGATGTAATTCTCGGTATGGATTGGCTGTCGATGTATGGAGGAAACATCGATTGCGCCAGTAAGTCAATTTTGCTCACAACGCCAGAAGGAAGAGGGATCAAGTATGTATCCCGGCATGTGCCAAATAGGACACAAGTAAACTGCCTAACAGGAGTTGTGCAGGAGGAAGTACCAGTGGTAAAGGATTTTCCTGATGTATTTCCTGAAGAGTGGCCAGGCATGCCCCCGGATAGAGACATTGAGTTTTTGATTGAGTTATTGCCAGGTACAGGCCCAATATCAAAGAGGCCATACCGGATGCCTGCAAAGGATTTGGTAGAAATTAAGAATCAGATTAAGGAGTTACTGGAGAAAGGTTACATACGCCCAACTTCTTCGCCTTGGGGATCACCCGTATTTCTAGTGGAGAAGAAGGATGGATCATTAAGGATGGTTGTTGATTACCGTGGATTAAATGAAGTAACCATCAAGAACAAGTACCCACTGCCAATGATTAATGATCTGTTTGATCGTTTGCAAGGAGCTAAAGTGTTTTCCAAGATCGATTTGCGATCAGGGTACCATCAGTTGAAGATTCGGGAACAGGATATTCCGAAGACAGCATTCACCACAAGATATGGACTGTATGAGTATACTGTTATGTCATTTGGACTGACTAACGCGCCTGCCTATTTTATGAACCTGATGAACAAGGTGTTTATGGAGTTTTTGGATAAGTTCGTCGTAGTGTTCATTGACGATATCCTGGTTTATTCAAGGAATGAAGAAGAGCATAAGGAACATTTGCGTTTGGTTTTAGAGAAACTAAGGGAACATTAGTTATATGCCAAATTTAGCAAATGTGAGTTTTGGTTGAAGGAAGTAAGATTCCTCGGACACGTTATATCCGGAGAAGGGATAGCAGTTGACCCCACAAAGGTTGAGACCGTAACCGAATGGGAAGCACCAACGACAGTTGGAGAGATCCGGAGTTTTCTTGGACTCGCAGGATACTACCGGAGATTTATTGAGAACTTTTCAAAGATTGCGAAGCCTATGACGGAGTTGTTGAAGAAGGATACCAAGTTCAATTGGACTGAGGAGTGTGAGGCTAGTTTCCAGGAGTTGAAGAAACGCTTGGTTACCTCACCGGTGTTGATTTTGCCAGATTAGACCAAGGATTATGAGGTGTATTGTGACGCTTCACGTCGAGGACTTGGAGCAGTGCTTATGCAGGAAGGGAGAGTTGTTTCGTATGCTTCACGACAACTGAAGCCTCATGAGTTGAATTATGCCACACATGATTTGGAGTTAGCAGCCGTAGTGCATGCATTGAAGACATGGAGACATTTCCTCATTGGAAATCATTGTGTGGTGTACACGGATCACAAGAGTTTGAAGTACATTTTCACGCAGAAGGAGTTGAACCTCAGACAAAGGAGATGGTTGGAGCTCACCAAGGATTATGATATGAGATTGCATTACCATCCCGGAAAAGCTAATGTAGTAGCCGACGCATTGAGCCGTAAGAGCCATGTCAATACGTTAATAACGGAGGAAATACCCAAGGAGTTAGCAGAAAACCTTCGTGAGCTATGTTTAGAGATAGTTCCGAAAGGCTATGTGGCAGCATTGGACATTCAGTCAACATTGATGGATAAAATCAGAGAAGCTCAGAAATCTGATAAGGAGATTGCTTCTATAAAGGAGAAACTAAGCAAAGGAAAAGCAAAGGGATTTTGTGAGGATGAGCACGATACCCTATGGTTTGAGGACTGTGTTTATGTGCCCAATGACCCGGAGATCAGAAAGTTGATTCTACAAGAGGCACATGATTCACCATATTCGATTCACCCAGGAAATACCAAGATGTATTTGGATTTGAAGGAGACATTCTAGTGGACCGGAATGAAGAAGGATATTGCAGCCTATGTAGCAGTTTGTGACGTATGTCATAGAGTAAAGGCAGAACATCAGAAGCCAGCCGGATTGTTGCAACCATTGCCGATACCCGAATGGAAGTGGGATAAGATAGGCATGGATTTTATCACAGGACTACCCAGGACGAAGGCAGGATATGACTCGATATGGGTAGTGGTTGATTGTTTGACGAAAGTAGCACATTTCATTCCAGTTAAGACCACTTGCACCAGTGCTAAGTTGGCAAAGATATACATGACTAGGATAATTTGTTTGCATGGAGTTCCGAGGAGTATTGTATCAGATAGAGGAACCCAATTTACCTCAAAGTTTTGGAATCAGTTGCATGAAACTTTGGGAACCAGGCTAGAGTTCAGCACCGCTTTTCATCCGCAGACAGACGAACAGACCGAGTCAATCAGATTTTGGAAGATATTCCGAGAGCTTGTGCACTAGATTATGGATCTAGTTGGGATGATAACTTGCCGTATGCGGAGTTTTCGTATAACAACAGTTACCAAACCAGTTTGAAGATGGCACCTTTCGAAGCTTTATACGGAAGGAGGTGCAGGACACCGTTGTCAAGGGACGAAGTTGGAGACCGCCAATTCTTTGGACCAGATTTGATTAAGGAGTCTGAATGGAAAGTTAAGTTGATTCGCGATAGGCTCAAGGTAGCCCAATCCAGGCAGAAGAGCTACGCAGATTCTAAACGCAAAGAGACAGTTTACGAAACCAGAGACAGAGTGTATCTCCGAGTATCCCCACTTCGAGGAGTTAAGCGCTTTGGAGTTAAGGGAAAATTAGCACCGCGTTTCGTTGGACCGTATAAGATCTTGCAACGTATGGGAGAAGTCGCGTATAAGTTGGAATTACCATAGGGATTGTCAGGAGTTCATGATGTATTCCATGTTTCTCAGCTGAAGAAATGTCACGCCGAGATGGCGGAGGTACCGCTAAGAGATAAAGTGCCATTGGAAGCAATTCAGTTGAAGGACGACTTAACGTATGAGGAGAAACCAGTCAAGATTCTCGATTTTGCCAGTAGAGTTACCCGCAGCAAGGTTATCAAGTTTGGCAAAGTTCAGTGGAACCACCACTCCGAGGATGAAGCCACCTGGGAGAGAGAAAAAGATTTTCTCAAGGACCACCCTCACCTATTTTCTAGCCAACCCGAATCTCGAGGGCGAGATTCATCTTAAGGGGGGTAGGTTTGTAACATCCCAAATTTTCAATTTGGAATGTTATACATTAGATCATCATGCATATCATATTTTCTTGCATTTTGGTCGATCCTAGAAATTTCACGCAACTCAAGGACCCTCGGAGAGAGAATTGGAGGTTTCATCATTTTCATATTTGAGTTTTCTCAAATTTTGAAAAGAGGATCATTTGATTTATTTATTTCATCTTCAATTACTTTTCCAACATCAAAATATGAGAGAGGGAAATAATATGACTTTTCCCAAATTTAGGAAAAAGAAAATTTAATAAATAAATTCAATTTGTTTTCCGGTGTTCTTTTGCATTTTATTTGGATTAGGGAAAATGCGCGTTTTCCAAAATTTGCACCTAGGTCCCGAGAAAAGTTCATTTTGTTCGACTCATTTTTAGAAGTCGGGGAAAATTTACTTTGGGAATTTTGGAGTTCGTTTAGATTTTCTTTCTTTGTTTTTCTACGCGCGAAACCTTTAAAAAAATCCGCGCAGTGCCCCGCCTGGGCCAAGGCCCAGCCGGCCGGGCCTCCCTCGCGCGTGCCTAGCGCAGCCGCGCCGCCGCCGCCAAACGGAGTCCTAGTAGGACTCCGCTCCGCCACCTTTTCTTGCCCCCTCCCCCAAGTTTTCTCCCCCCTTCCCCCTTTAAATACCCAAGACCCCCCTCTTCCCCACACCAAGCCGCGCCGCCTCCCACCCCGCGCCCCTCGCCGCGCCGCCGCCTAGTGCCGCCGCCGCCCTAGCGCCGCCGCCGCCTCCCTGCCGCCGCCGCCCTCCAGCGTCGCCGCTGTCGGAGCCCCCTCGCCGGAGCCTCGCCAAGGTAGCCCCGCGCCGCGCCTCTTCTTTTCCCCGGTTCGGTTTTTCTTATAAACCGTTCCGGTTTTTCTTTTGGTTCGTTGTTTCGGTTCATTTCGAAACCCTAGATCGGTTTTGTTTTCTTTTCCGGTTTAGTTGTTTAGCGACCGTTCGCCGGACCGTTCATCCTAACGAACATGATCACCGGTTATTCTCGGCTAACGAACGTCCGTTCGTTTAACCGTTCTTCTTTTTTCTTTTCGTCGGATTTATTCCGCGATCGCGATCTCAGATCCGATCTTCGTTCTAGTTTATCTTCTCGCTCATTTATCGGAATCAGGTGATTCAAGCGCCTGGTGTTTCGTTTCGAAACCGCCGTTCCGACTAATCAACTTAAACAAGTTTTTGCTACGGTAAAATTTGACCTAGTTTCAACTAGCTAGAACCGAGTTGTTTTCTTCCGCCGTTTGTTTTCCGTTGCTTTGTCTTTCTTTGCAACCGGAGTTCTTAAGTTGAACTTTGTGGTTCGATCTCTTGTTCGAGTTTTACCTGTGAAATAGATGAGTAGTTATTGTATGCTTGTTGTTTGTTTGCGATAGATTACTCGGATTGCGCCGCCTGTTACTTCGAATCTCTAGGACTCGCGGATCATTAGCAAGGCAAGTAACACTTTGATCATACCTTTTCTAAAACCCAGTTGTATTGCATTAGATCAATCCTCACACATTGCATGATTAGGATCTAATTAAATTGTGGGATGGGAAGTAGATGAGGTAGTACCTATTACCTATTTATTATGAAACCTTTGGGAGTTACTTCTACGTTTGCTTATTATGCCATGCTATGCTAGTAGACGTGGATTGGGTGAGTGATATCCATGACAGATGTGAGTTTGATAATTTTAAAGGGTTTATCTAAGGTGGCAACTTAAACACACATCTGGGTGGATTGAGGCACCTGATGTCTATCAGGACTTGCCTGTTTTCTTTTGGACCGCCACCCAGGCTCAAAGGGATCATAAGATCTTTCATGCTAGAAACTTCCGTGTGCAGCCACAAGCCATTATGGGCTCTGGCATAGTTGACTAAGTCGTGCGAACTCTTACAGGGTAGACTAGCAGATGTAGGGGAAAGTAGGTGTACCGGTCTATCCATTGTAAGGTGCTAGCGCTTCTGAAAGACTGTGTCTCGGTCATCCGTTTCTCAAACACCGTGTAGTGCGAGAAACCCAACGGAGGCGATCGAGTCTTGTGGGGAAAAGTGCGCAAACCTCTGCAGAGTGTAATAAACTAATCATGATTAGCCGTGTCCCCGGTTATGGACATCTTGAGTATCTAGTACTTGAATATCATGTGAATCTCATCATGTTACTTCTAATTAATATAGTTGGGTTTTAATTGTTCACTTAATTGGGATCGGAATGCTGTCAACCATTCTCGATGTTCAACTACCATGATAGTTAAATAAATTCATTCCTTTGCAGTAGGGAAAAACTGGCTTTACGCAAAATAGTAACCATAGAGCTTTCCACCAGCCAAATATGCATATAGTATAGCTGTTTTATTCTATTACTCTCTATCTGTTACCTTGCCAGCATATTCCATGTGCTGACCCGTTTTCGGGCTGCAACTTTCATGTTGCAGACTTTTCAGACGACGAGTAAGGTGCTTTTAGGTCGTGGTTCTATACTCAGTGATGCCGTTGGAGTTGATGGACCCATTTACCTTCCAAGTCTTCCGCTGTTATCGATATTAGATGGCCTTAAGCCATATTTATTGTAATAAGTTCTCTTTTGAGACATCGATGTAATAAGTGTGTGATTGCTACTCTGCTATAAATCCTTCGAAGTACTGTGTGGTGTCAGCATTACTGATCCAGGGATGACACCGGAGCACAGAGACTTGATCCATTCGGGTCGGGTCGCTACATGACCCACAAGTATAGGGGATCTATCGTAGTCCTTCCGATAAGTAAGAGTGTCGAACCCAACGAGGAGCAGAAGGAAATGATAAGCGGTTTTCAGCAAGGTATTCTCTACAAGTACTGAAATAAGTGGTAACATATAATTTTGTGATAAAATAATTTGTAACGAGCAACAAGTAAAAAAATTAAATAAAGTGCAGCAAGGTGGCCAAATCCTTTTTGTAGCAAAGGACAAGCATAGACAAACTTATATATAAGGAAAATTGCTCCCAAGGACAAATGGGAATATCGCCAAGCTAGTTTTCATCATGTTCATATGATTCGCGTTCGGTACTTTGATAATTTGACATGTGGGTGGACCGGTGCTTGGGTGCTGCTCTTATTTGAACAAACATCCCACTTATGATTAACCTCTATTGCAAGCATCCGCAACTACAACAAAAGTATTAAGGGAAACCTAACCATAGCATGAAACATATGGATCCAAATCAGCCCCTTACGAAGCAACCCATAAACTAGGGTTTAAGCTTCTGTCACTCTAGCAACCCATCTACTTATTACTTCCCAATGCCTTCCTCTAGGCCCAAATAATGGTGAAGTGTTATGTAGTCGACGTACACATAACACCACTAGAGGCTAGACAACATACATCTCATCAAAATATCGAACGGATACCAAATTCACATGACTACTAATAGCAAGACTTCTCCCTTGTCCTCAGGAACAAACGTAACTACTCACAAAGCATATTCATGTTCATAATCAGAGGGGTAATCATATGCATAAAGGATCTGAACATATGATCTTCCACCAATTAAATCAACTAGCATCAACTACAAGGAGTAATTAACACTACTAGCAACCTACTAGCACCAATCCCGGACTTGGAGACAAGAATTGGATACAAGAGATGAACTAGGGTTTTGAGATGAGATGGTGCTGATGAAGATGTTGATGGAGATTTCCCTCTCCCGATGAGAGGAGCGTTGGTGATGACGATGGCGATGATTTCCCCCTCTGGGAGGAAAGTTTCCCTGGCAGAATAGCTCTGCCGGAGCCCTAGATTGGTTCCGCCAAGGTTCCTCCTCGTGGCGGCGGAGTTTCGTCCCGAAAGGTTGCTTCTGGTTTTTTTCTCGATGAAAGACTTCATATAGCAGAAGATGGTCATCGGAGAGCCACCAGGGGGCCCACGAGGTAGGGGGCACGCCCTAGGGGGGCGCCCCCCACCCTCGTGGAAAGGGTGTGGGCCCCCTGGTCTTCATCTTTGGCGAGGATTTTTCATTATTTATTATAAGGTATTCTGTGGAGTTTCAGGACTTTTGGAGTTATGAAGAGTAGGTCTCTAATATTTGCTCCTTTTCCAGTCCAGAATTCCAGCTGCCGGCATTCTCCCTCCTTATGTAAACCTTGTAAAATCAGAGAGAATAGCCATAAGTATTGTGACATAATGTGAAATAACAGCCCATAATGCCATAAATATCGATATAAAAGCATGATGCAAAATGGACGTATCAGTGTTCGAGGTGGCGTGAGTTGTGAAACTATTCCACATTGTTTTAAATGAAGGCCAAACTCGTAACTCAAATATTCGCCTCCATGATCAGATCATAGGAACTTTATTTTCTTATTATGATGAGTCTCTACTTCACTCTAAAATTCTTTGAACTGTTCAAATGTTTCAGACTTGTGTTTCATTAAGTATATGTACCCATATCTGCTCAAATCATCTGTGAAGGTCAGAAAATAACGACACCCGCTGCATAGCTCAACACTCATTGGAACGCATACATCGGTATGTATTATTTCCAATAAGTCATTGGTTCACTCCATTGTTTCGAAGAACGGAGTTTTAGTCATCTTCCCCATGAGGCATGGTTCACAAGTATCAAATGATTCATAATCAAGTGATTCCAAAAGCCCATCTGCATGGAGTTTCCTCATGCGCTTTACACCAATATGACCTAAACGACAGTGCCACAAATATGTTGCACTTTAATTATCAACTTCGCATCTTTTGGCACCAATATTATGAATATGGGTATCACCACAATCGAGATTCAACAAAAATAGACCACTCTTCATGGGTGCATGACCATAAAAGATATTTCTCATATAAATAGGAAAACCATTATTCTCTAATTAAATGAATAACCGTCTCGCACTAAACAAGATCCAAATAGAATGTTCATGCTCAACGCTGGCACCAAGTAACAATTATTCAGGTCTAAAACTAATCCCAAAGGTAGATGTAGAGGTAGTGTGCCGACGACGATCACATCGACCTTGGAACCATTCCCGACGCGCATCATCACCTCGTCCTTAGCCAATCTTTGTTTAATGTCTAGCTCTTGTTTCAAGTTACGAATATGAGCAACCGGACCAGTATCAAATACCCAGGCACTACTACGAGAATTAGTAAGGTACACCTCAATAACATGTATATCAAATATACCTTTGTTCACTTTGCCATCATTCTCATCCACCAAATATTTGGGGCAGTTCCACTTCTAGTGACCAGTCCCTTTGAAGTAGGAGCACTCAGTTTCAGGATTGGGTCCAGCTTTGGGCTTCTTCTCGGGAGTGGCAACTTGCTTGCCATTCTTCTTGAAGTTCCCTTTCTTTCCCTTGCCCTTTCTCTTGAAACTAGTGGTCTTGTTAACCATCAACACTTGATGCTCCTTCTTGATTTCTACCTCCGTAGCTTTGAGCATTGCAAAGCGCTCGGGAATTGTCTTCTCCATCCCTTGCATATTATAGTTCATCACGAAGCCATTGTAGCTTGGTGGCAGTGATTGAAGAACTCTGTCAATAACACTATCATCTGGAAGATTAACTCCCAGCTGAGTCAAGTGATTATAATACCCAGACATTTTGAGTATGTGTTCACTGACAGAACTATTCTCCTCCATCTTGCATCTATAGAACTTGTTGGAGACCTCATATCTCTCAACTCGGGCATTTTCTTGAAATATTAACTTCAACTCTTGGAACACCTCATATGCTCCATGACGTTCAAAACGTCTTTGAAGTCCCGATTCTGAGCCGTAAAGCATGGCACACTGAACTATCGAGTAGTCATCGCCACGTGACTGTCAAGCGTTTACAATGTCCGCAGTTGTTGGAAGGGGTGGCACACCTAGTGGTGCATCAAGGACATACTTTTTCTGTGCAACGGTGAGGATAATCCTGAAGTTATGGACCCAGTCCATGTAGTTTCTACCATGATCTTTCAACTTAGCTTTCTCTAGGAACGCATTAAAATTCAAGGGAACGGTAGCACAGGCCATTGATCTACAACATAGATGTGCAAATACTATCTGGACTAAGTTCATGATAAATTAAGTTCATTAATCAAATTACTTAAGAACCCCCACTTAGATAGACATCCCTCAAGTCATCTAAATGATATGTGGTACAAATCAAGTAATCCATGTCCGATCATCACGTGCGATGGAGTTTTCATCAATGGTGAACATCTCTATGTTGATCTTATCTACTATATGCTTCTCGTTCGACTTTTCGATCTCCAGTGTTCTGAGGCCATGTCTGTACATGCTAGGATCGTCAAGTTTAACCCAAGTATTCTGCATGTGCAAAACTGTCTTTCACCCGTTGTATGTGAACGTAGAGTCTATCACACCCAATCATCACGTGGTGTCTCAACACAACGAACTGTAGCAACGGTGCATACTCAGGGGGAACACTTTTACCTTGAAATTTAGTTAAGGGGTCATCTTATAATGCTACCACCGTACTAAGCAAAATAAGATGCATAAAATATAAACATCACATGCAATCAAAATATGTGACATGATATGGCCATCATCATCTTCTGTGTTTGATCTCCATCTCCAAAGCATCATCATGATCTCCATCATCACCGGCTCGACACCTTGATCTACATCGTTGCCTCATGGTCGTCTCGCCAATTATTGCTTCTACAACTATCGCTAACGCATAGTGATAAAGTAAAGAAATTACATGGTGTTTGCATTTGATATAATAAAGAGACAACCATAAGGCTCCTGCCGGTTGCCGATAACTTTTACAAAATATGATCATCTCGTACAATAACATATAACACATCATGTCTTGACCATATCACATCACAACATGCCCTGCAAAAACAAGTTAGACGTCCTCTACTTTGTTGTTGCAAGTTTTACGTGGCTGCTGCAGGCTTCTAGCAAGAACCGTACTTACCTATGGATCAAACCACAATGGTGTTTCGTCAAGTTTGCTGTTTTAGCCTTCTTCAAGGACCGTCCGCAGTCAAATTCGATTCAACTAAATTAGGAGAAACAGACACCCGTCAGCCACCTTTATGCAAAAGTAGTTGCATGTCTGTTAGTGGAACCGGTCTCATGTACGTGGACATGTAAGGTTGGTCCGGGGCGCTGACTATCACCGCCGACAACTCTTTGTGTCCTACTCGTGCATATCATCTACACATAGACTTGGCTCATGATGCCACTGTTGGGAAACTTTGCATGGAAAAAAATTCTACGCACACGCAATGATCCATCCATGGAGATGCATATCAACGAAGGGAAGAGTGTGTCTACGTACCCTCATAGACCGCAAGAGGAAGCGTTTCTCAGCGCGGTTGATGTAGTTGAACTTCTTTGTGCTTCAACCGGTCAAGTACCGAACACATGGCACCTCTGTGTTCTGCACACGTTTAGCTTAGTGATGTCCCTCGCCTTCTTGATCTAGCAAGTTGTCGAGTTAGTAGATGAGTTCCGTCAGTGATGGCTACTACGCAAGTTTCTCCTTGTAGACGTTGTTGGGCCTCCAACTGCAGAGTTTTGTAGGATAGTAGCAAATTTCCCTCACGTATCGAGGGTCATGCATATGAAGACACACTTGTTGCACGGCATACTGTAGCTCCAGTCGAGTCAGAGTGAGGTACTGAAGAGCACCAACGATAGACCGATAGAAAGCAGCATCTGAAACAGGAGAACCATCTGTGGCAGAAAGCTTCACCTTCGTATCAACAGGCGTAGCGGCAGGTTGCGGTTAAACATGTCGGCGCTGTCGAGATGTGGGGTTCCAGCAAACCCTTAAGTTTCGAACACTAGGGTGCGCGCGAAGTCTTTCCCTCCAACCGATCTACGCTCTAGCTCACTAGGATCTTGCGGACGAACTCGACGAACTCACAACACAGAAAGACACGGGGTTTATACTGGTTCGTGCCACTGTTGTGGTGTAATACCCTACTCCAGTGTGGTGGTGGATTGCCTCTTGGGCCGATGAACAATACAAGGGAAGAACAACCTCCTGAGGTTGAGGTGTTCTTGAGCTCGGTGAGCTTGTGTGTGTTCGGGTGGTCTCCCTCTAGCTGAGATGGGATCCTCTTCCACTGTGGTGGCTAGTCCTATTTATAGAGGCCCTGGTCCTCTTTCCAAATATTGAGCGGGAAGGGAGCCAACAATGGCGGGCTAATTTGAAGGGGGACAACTAGTACAAGCTATCCTAACAAAAGTAGTCTGAGGCCTCGGTACTCCGCGGCTGCGCTTGCCCCCTTTAGACCAAAGAGAAAACAAGGACGTTGCGCGCGCTAGTGCCTGCCTGGTGTCGATCGTCATGGCTCACATCACGAGAGCCTCGTGAGGTTCGCCTCGCCTTGATATCTCCGCTCCTCATGAGCCTGCCTAGCTAGGCCACTCTAGAGGAGGTATTGCGTCGTCTGCCTCGCGAGGCTTGGCCCCTCGCGAGGGTCTTGGGTGCTTTGTTGGTGCAGATGGGCCGTATAGCCTACTGGCTCAGCCACGCCGCGGGCCGCAGACAGGCAAGTCTGGGGACCCCCATTCCCAGGACACCGACAGTAGCCCCTGGGCCCAAGGTGCGCTCGGGCTTGGCTTCGCGGCGAAGCCAAGGGTCAAGTTCGGAGCACCGCGGGCCCCAAAAGCCTGCGGCCTCGATTGACGCATGGTGGTTGATTGGACGTGGGCGTCTCCACTTCCCCTCGCTGCCTCGACGACTGCACGACTTGACAAGTCCCCGCGGCATGCAAGGGAAACCATAATTACCTGTGATCGTGGGAGACGCTAGTTGGCCTTCTCTTGCTATAAACGGGGAGGGGGGCTGAGCCCCCGCTGCCCATCTCTTCCTTGCTTGCTTTCTCCTTCTTGGTCCACTGCTTGCTCCAATGGCGCCCATCAAAAGGTTCTCCACCGAGGAGAAGGGGAAAGTCCCCCGGGATGCCCCGGATCCACTCCCGCTAAAGAAGAGGTCGATCCATCGCCGTGATGAAGTGACGATGCAGGTGGTGGCGAGGCCTCTGTGCGAGCGGCCTCCACCGGGGCACCCGCTACCCCTGTATGCTAAGCCGTAGGCTCGGGAGGACGAAATGGCGAGCAGTGTCACCCACGCCGCACCTAGGGTCTCCGTGCCACGGTGATGCGGGCCGTCCACGCCGCAAACTCCTCGCGCGAGCTGGTGCTGTGGGCGTCGACGCCTCCGAGCTCTTGGATCCGCTTCCCTTGGTTCTTCTCTGACGTGATGCCGCCGAGGGGGCCTCTCGAGCTTTGGCTGCAGCATGCCGAATGCGGCGCTCCGACGATCAGACCGAAGATCGAAGCGGTCCCCACTGGCAAGATCTTCATGACTTGCGGCTGGGGCGAGATCGTACGGATCTGTTGCGCGAGGGGCGCCCTCGCGATCCACTTCGAGTAAGATGGCACCTCCACGCTTCTCTTCAAGGTCTTCGACGCCGAGAGCCGCCGCCTGGAGTGCTGCTCTGGAGAGGAGCGCGAGGTTGATGCACGCTTCACCCGCGACTACTCCAGCAGCAGCAGCCCTTTGGAGTCCAGCAACTCTCCTGAGCTCTATGCGACTCCGGAGACGAGCGATGACAGCTCCGTCCCCCCGAGCTCTCACCGTGCTCAGAGTAGGGCTGCGGCGTCTAGCCGCCGCCGTCGCTGATCTGGATGGGGTTGGCGCCGGCCTCTCGTGGCCCACTGTTGATGATGGCGTCCGCCACGGGAGGATGTAGATATGTTCCCCCTTAGCATTAGCTTTTGTTTCCTGCAAAGAATCATGAATCACCCCATGGGGGCATGTAAGGATCTGCAATGCCTTTGTACTTATTTTCCTTATTATGAAGATTTGATGGACGCGCGTCCCGTTAAGCCTCGGCCTCCCCTTTCTTTCCTCGCGATAGCTTGTTGCTCTACGATGATGGGTCCCGTTCCCAAGGCAGCTACAACCATCGCTGGTATGCCATGTCACGATGCCATGGTCAAGGCCAGGAGGTGCACGGCTCGAGGTCCGATAAGGGCCCTTGAGGCGCGATGCTCAGGAGGTCCCCCTTAGCGCCCAAGCAGCCATGGTAAGGAAAGAAAGGAAGATGGCTTGGCCGCAACGGGGTTGCGGCATGGTGTGAGCGGCTATTAGGCCCAAATATTTAGCCAATCCGAGGGCGAGACTTATCTTGATGACTTCGAGGTGATTCCTGATGTTGCGCTAGGGCTATGCGCCAACTTACGCGAAATAGCTAGGCCGGTCCGTATGAGTTTTCCCTCTCCCGAGCTCTTCTTAATGCTCTACGTCCTCAGGTCCCGGCCCTCGAGCGAGCTCAGCCGCCGCTGGTATGCCAGGTCGCGATGTCGTGGTCAAGGCCAGGGGGTGAGGGCTGGAGAGCTAGTAAGAGCTCCTGAGTTGTGATGCTCAGGAGCCCCCCTTTTAACGCGCAAGCGAATCGCACGAGAGGAAAGGAGTCTCGCGGTGCCGCCTGCTGTCCTTCTCGCAGGGTTCCTGTGGACAGGCACAAGAAGAAACATGGTATGCCGTCACTGCCGCCTGCCTGCCACTGGTTGGTTCGGATGAAGAGAAGGCACTGAGGGCCTGGTGAGGTGACGTGCACGGCGCGTGCCGCGAGCCAGAGCTCGACCACTTAGATTTGTCGGTCGTGGCAGGGACGGACCCATGCACCAGCGCCGTGCCTGTGTAGGGGCCCCGAAGGAGGCGATGATCGAGCAGGTGATAGCAGTTGGCAGGTTAGGCATGAAGAGTAGATTGACTGGGATAAATGCAGCAAGGTACATGCCACTGGGTCTGGCCCGAGCGGCGCGGGGATTATGCAGCCCGAGGGGCGCCCCCAACGAGGTAAGCTAGAAACATATGCAGAAGGGATACATGCCACAGGGACGGACCCACATGGCCTGGGAATCGTGTAGCCCGAGGGGCGCTCCCAGCTTAAATGAACTTGGAAGATGTCACCTAGGTCTGTAGACAAAGTAGAGCTGGTGTAGCTGAAGCCACACGTTGAAGGAATGACTCCTCATGAGCCACCAGGACCCTGAGCCTCGTGAGGCTCTGGGAGCTCAGGAGGTTTCCTGAAGACCGTCGCCATCTCCTCCAGAACGGCGCGGGACCTGGCCTCCTGAGCCGCAAGGACTTGCCGCACATTGTGCTGATGGGCCGACGCCAAGCTTAGCAAGCCGAAGGGCATGCGAACGAAGTTGTGTGGTGGACCCTCATAGCGGCCCGCGCATGATATCTAGAAGCGTGACTAAGAGGCGGCCCTGTTGAGCCCTGGGATGTCGACGCAGGCGCGCAGCTCAGTGATGTCTACTACACAACCTTCTTCTTGTAGACGTTGTTGGGCCTCCAAGTGCTGAGGTTTGTAGGACAGTAGCAAATTTCCCTCAAGTGGATGACCTAAGGTTTATCAATCCGTAGGAGGCGTAGGATGAAGATGGTCTCTCTCCAGCAACCCTGCAACCAAATAACAAAGAGTCTCTTGTGTCCCCAACACACCCAATACAATGGTAAAATGTATAGGTGCACTAGTTCGGCGAAGAGATGGTGATACAAGTGCAATATGGATAGTAGATAATAGTTTTTGTCACCTGAAAATATAAAAACAGCAAGGTAACTAATGATAAAAGTAAGCGTAAACAGTATTGCAATGCATTGAAACAAGGCCTAGTGTTCATACTTTCAATAGTGCAAGTTCCCTAAACAATAATAACATAATTGGATCACATAACTATCCCTCAACATGCAACAAAGAGTCACTCGAAAGTCACTAATAGCGGAGAAGAACAAAGAGATTATAGTAGGGTACGAAACGACCTCAAAGTTATTCTTTCCAATCAATCGGTTGGGCTATTCCTATAAGTGTCACAAATAGCCCTAGAGTTCGTACTAGAATAACACCTTAAGACACAAATTAACCAAAACCCTAATGTCACCTCAAGTATCCGTGGGTATGATTATACGATATGCATCACACAATCTCAGATTCATCTATTCAACCAACACATAGAACCTCAAAGAGTGCCCCAAAGTTTCTACCGGAGAATCATGATGAAAACGTGTGCCAACCCCTATGCATAGGTTCATGGGCGGAACCCGCAAGTTGATCACCAAAACATACATCAAGTGAATCACGTGGTATCCCATTGTCACCACAGATACGCACGGCAAGACATACATCAAGTGTTCTCAAATCTTTAAAGACTCAATCCGATAAGATAACTTCAAAGGAAAAACTCAATCCATTACAAGAGAGTAGAGGGGGAAGAAACATCATAGGATCCAAATATAATAGCAAAGCTCGCGATACATCAAGATCGTATCACCTCAAGAACACAAGAGAGAGAGAGAGAGAGAGATCAAACACATACCTACTGGTACATACCCTCAGCCCCGAGAGAGAACTACTCCCTCCTCGTCATGGAGAGCACCGGGATGATGAAGATGGCCACCGGAGAGGGATTCCCCCTCCGACAGGGTGCCGGAACAGGTCTAGATTGGCTTTCGGTGGCTACGGAGGCTTCTGGCGGCGGAACTCCCGATCTATTGTGCTCCTCGATCATTTTAGGGTATATGGGTATATATGGGAGGAAGAAGTACGTCGGTGGACTTCCAGGCTGCCCACAAGGTAGGGGGCGCGCATGGGGGTGGGCGCGCCCTCCACCCTCGTGGGCAGCCCGGGACTCTCCTCGTGCAACTCCGGTACTCCGTGGGCTTCTTCTGGTCCAAAAATAAGTTCCATGAAGTTTCAGGTCAATTGGACTCCATTTGATTTTCCTTTCTTGCGATACTCTAAAACAAGGAAAAAAACATAAACTGGCACTGGGCTCTAGGTTAATAGGTGTAGGACCTTGAAGTAGATGTGTCTAGAGGGGAGTGATTAGACACTTAATACTAATGTTGCAATTTTTAAGCCTTTTTGGTTTAAGTGGAGTTTAGGAATAATTTCAACATTCACAATTCATATCAAGCAAGCATGCAAAGAGTGAATAGGCAGTGGAAAGAAAAGCATGCAACTTGCAAGAATGTAAAGGGAAGGGTTTGGAGAATTCAAACGCAATTAGAGACACGGATGTTTTTCCAGTGGTTCGGATAGGTGGTGCTATCCTACATCCACTTTGATGGAGACTTCAACCCACGAAGGGTAACGGTTGCGCGAGTCCACGGAGGGCTCCACCCACGAAGGGTCCACGAAGAAGCAACCTTGTCTATCCCACCATGGCCATCGCCCACGAAGGACTTGCCTCACTAGCGGTAGATCTTCACGAAGTAGGCGATCTCCTTGCCCTTACAAACTCCTTGGTTCAACTCCACAATCTTGTCGAAGGCTCCCAAGTGACACCTAGCCAATCTAGGAGACACCACTCTCCAAGAAGTAACAAATGGTGTGTTGATGATGAACTCCTTGCTCTTGTGCTTCAAATGATAGTCTCCCCAACACTCAACTCTCTCTCATCGGATTTGGATCTGGTGGAAAGAAGATTTGAGTGGAAAGCAACTTGGGGAAGGCTAGAGATCAAGATTCATATGGTAGGAATGGAATATCTTGGTCTCAACACATGAGTAGGTAGTTCTTTCTCAGAACATATGAGTTGGAAATGTAAATGTGTTCTGATGGCTCTCTCCACGAATGAAGAGGAGGTGGAGGGGTATATATAGCCTCCACACAAAATCCAACCGTTACACACAGTTTACCAATCTCGGTGGGACCGAATCAACAAACTCGGTCAGACCGAAATAGTAAACCTAGTGACCGTTAGAGATTTTCGGTGGGACCGACTGGATCAACTCGGTGGGACCGATGTGCTAGGGTTAGGGTAAATCCAAAACTCGGTTTGACCGATTACTCAAACTCGGTGGGACCAATTTGGGTAATAAGCGAAATAGAGAGTTGGCCAAGCAAACTAGGTGGGGCCGATTGCATATCTCGGTGGGACCGAGGGTATTGCAATAGGTAACAGAGAGTTTGCAAGCCCATCTCGGTGAGACCGAGATCCCATTGGTGAGACCGAACTGATTAGGATTTCTGACAGTGGCTATGACAAGTGAAACTCGGTGGCGCCGGATAGAAATAATCGGTAGGTCCGAGTTTGGCTTTGGGTTTAGATCATATGTGGAAGTGGGAAAGTAGCTGAGGATTTTGGAGCATATCATTAAGCACTTGAGCAAGAGGCTCATTAAGCAACACCTCATCCCTCCTTGATAGTATTGGCATTTCCTATGGACTCAATGTGATCTTGGATCACTAAAATGTAAAATGAAGAGTCTTGAGCTTTAAGCTTTAGCCAATCCTTTGTCCTTAGCATCTTGGAGAACTTCCCACAACCTTTAGTCCATGCCACTCCATTGTTGAACTTATCTGAAACATACTAGATAGAAACGTTAGTCCAACAAGAGATATGTTGTCATTAATTACCAAAACCACCTAGGGAGCACTTGTGCTTTCAATCTCCCCCTTTTTGGTAATTGATGGCAACATACATCAAAGCTTTAGATAAAGATATAAAGAACAGCAAGTAAAGCTTTGCAAGGACATGTAACAAGCATAGGCTCCCCCTACATGTATGCACTCATGTAAATATGAAATATAGAGGCATGTGAGAGCATAACCATGACAGAGTAGGCAATGTGTTACATGTATCTTGTCCATATGCATCAGAGCAAAAGATTATCAAGGAAAATACCTTCATGTTCATGAGTCCTTCTTGCAAACAGTATGTACATAAGCAAGAATTCCTCATACTCATGATTTTGATGCATACACTTACCTTGTAGTCTTTGGCTGGCTTAGGATGGAATGAACCTGCACAAACAAGGTTAGATAACACAGGTACCTCCACTAGCCAAAGCAAACCAAGGAAGCCACAAGAGAACCAAGACTGGGATGACATGTAGAGAGTGAGTACAGGGTACCACATTGGATTCAACATGTCCCCAAGAGTAAAGATATGCAATGAATTTGACTGATTTCTTTCCCTTAGGTGTCTTGCTCCCCCTGAATCTTATATGGGATATTGGGAGAAGATAGGGAACAAAAAACAAGAGCTGAAAGATACAAATGTATAGAACTTAATGCAAATAAGCACATATGAACATGTCTTTCCCCCAAAAAGACATGTGACATCTCTCCTCTTGAACATCAAGCATCTGGGACATCTGGGATCCTTGAGTATTCTCTCCCCCCTGGAAATCTCCTACTCCCCCTTAATACTTTCTCTCTTGTAGATTTGGTCCTTGAGACTTTCTCTCCCCCTTGAGCTTTGATGTGATCTCTCTCTCCCCCTTTGACATCAATTTCCAAGAAGGGCTTTCTGGAATCCGTCGTATAGGTTTGGTCCTTGAGACTCAGCACAAAGCAATGGATAAACCTGTGATGCTTGTAGAGGACAAGATTCATTGAGTAGAGCTGGATCAGAAGAAATATAGAACAAGTGGCAAACTGTTTTTCCTGTTGCGAAGTCGGTGGCACCGAGTGGCATGTTTCAGTGGTACCGAAAAGATTCGGTTGGACCGAAAATTACAAGTCGGTGAAACCGAGTTCACACAGAGGAAAACACTTGTCACCTCAGCTCACTAGACATGTAGGATCTCACAAAGATTTGCAATGAATTACCTGAAGGATTTGCAAGGAATTGAATGCAGAAAATGCAGAACAAAAACAAAAAGGAAAAGAGAAGAAACTGAAGGATCTAGATGAAGTTTTTTTGTTTTTGAAAAAGAGAAAGAAAATAAACATGCATGAGACAAATGCAATAACTCACAAAAGAACACAAGAGAACTTCATCTAGAGTTGGGCGGTGACATAGTCACCTATGTTAGAGTATATTGACTTAGGAGTCAAGTGAGACCACTTGATCATAGGTCATACTCATCGTTTAAGCTCAAAATGGGGTTACCATTTTTCGTTTAAGCATCTTGATGTATTCACATCTTGTTGAGTTGCTTTGACTCATGTCTTGGAGTAAAGCTTCTCTAAGATGGAAAAACATACCTTGGGTGGTGGTGTGGTTCTTGCTCATGTAGTTGAACTTGTGTGGGTGCTCAAGGTTGATGTAGCTCATCAAGAGTTGGGAGCACCACTTGGAGTTTGAGTTCATCTACCTACATTGGTTAGTTCTTGCAAGGAAGAGCACTTGTGTATCCAAAAATGACAATCATGAAGCTCAACATAGAATTTGTCAAAGGATATGTTTGAATGGTTTTGTGCTTCCTTGTCTTCAACCACCATTGTGTAGAGACTTGGTGATGTAGAGATTGCTCAAGATGTGAGTGAGTCGCAATCTCATGGAATTAGATTCAACCAAGCACCTACATGGGTTAGACAACATGCAAGGTATAAATATATCCAAGACATAAGATAGTCATTATAAGAGATATATCATGGATTAGTCATAAGATCATGTCTTGCATGTATCCAATGGAGTTCCTACTCCAAGTTTGAAGCATCAATAATGTTCAATTCACCTCTCAACCTGCAAAATACTTTCTCATCAAGAGGTTTAGTAAATATATCCGCTAATTGCTTATCGGTACGAACATGCTTAAGATCAATGTCACCCTTAGCAACATGTTATCGAATGAAATGATGACGAACTTCAATATGCTTAGTTCGAGAATGTTGTACAGGATTATGACCAATTTTGTTAGCACTTTCATTGTCACACAGCAGTGGAACATGTTTCACATAGATCGCATAATCTTTAAGAGTTTGGGTCATCCAAAGTAATTGAGCACAACATGAACCAACGGCAATGTATTCCGCTTCGGCGGTGGATAAGGATACCGAGTTTTGTTTCTTGGAAGACCAAGACACAAGAGATCTACCAAGAAATTGACAAGTAACCGAAGTAGACTTTCTATCAACCTTGTCCCCGGCATAATCCGAGTCGGAGTAGCCAACAAGATCAAAGAAGACCTCTCAGGATACCAAATGCCAAAGTTTGGTGTATGAATTAAGTATCTCACTATCCTTTTCACAGCCTTAAGATGACATTCTTTAGGAGCAGCTTGATAACGTGCACACATGCACACACTTAGCATAACGTCGGGACGTGAAGCACATAGGTATAACAAAGAACCAATCATAGAGCGATAAACCTTTTGATCAACCGGTTCACCATCTTTGGTCAAATCAAGATGTCCACTAGTAGGCATGGGTGTAGGCATACCTTTGCTTTCTTGCATATTGAACTTCTTGAATAAGTCCTTGGTGTACTTCGTTTGAGAGACAAATGTACCTTCCTTAGTTTGCTTGATTTGCAAACCGAGAAAGAATTTGAGCTCACTCATCATAGACGTCTCAAACTTCTCTGACATTAGCTTTCCAAACTTTTCACTAAAGAGAGGGTTAGTTGAACCAAATATTATATCATCAACATAAATTTGGCATACAAATAGTTCTCCATTAACCCTTTTAGTAAAAAGAGTAGAATCAATTTTACCAATTTCAAAACCACTTGCAATAAGGAACTTGGTCAAGCATTTATACCATGCTCTAGGAGCTTGTTTAAGACCATAAAGAGCCTTGTGAAGTTTGTAAACATGATTTGGTTTCTTAGGATTGATAAAGCCGGGAGGTTGTTTGACATAAACTTCCTCCTCTATTTCACCATTTAGAAAGGCACTTTTAATGTCCATTTGGTACAAGGTGATATTATGGTGATTAGCATAGGCAAGTAAGATGCGAATGGACTCAAGTCTAGAAACGGGAGCATATGTCTCACCATAGTCCATACCTTCGACTTGTGTGTACCCTTGGGCGACGAGACGTGCTTTGTTGCGAACCACTTGTCCATCTTCATCTTGCTTGTTGCGAAATACCCATTTAGTACCAATGATGTTGTGGTTGTTGTCGGGCTTCTCAACCAATGTCCAAACTTGGTTTCTCTCAAAGTTGTGTAACTCTTCATGCATAGCGTTTATCCAATCCGGATCTTCCAATGCTTCTTCAACCTTCATAGGTTCAATGCTAGAGATGAATGAATAGTTTTCACAAAAGTTAGCTAAACGAGTCTTTGAGCGAGTGATTCTCTCGGTTTGTATATCATTGAAGATTTGCTCAACGGGATGATCTTTGGCAATTCTTGCTCGAACTCGTGAGAGCTTTTGTTTGGGTCTTCGTTGAACATCTTTTTCATCTTGTTCTTCTGTTGGCCTTCTTCATTGTTGACGTTGTCATTCTCTTGTCGTGGTGGAGAAGGAGGTTGTTGATGTTCGTCTTGATGCATTTCCTTGTCTTCTTCATCTTGGTGTGTCCCACTTGTGGATGCTTCTGTATCAATTCTTGGTTCACCTTGTTGTGAAGTAGAAGCTTCCACTTGGACGGACGAGGTACTCTCCTTCACCTTCGTTGGACGAATTTTGCCGATAGACAAGTCTTGGATTGCTTCTGAAGGGTCTTTGTCTCCTACATCGATTGGCAATTGCTCTACTTGCGAGCCATTAGATTCATCAAACTTCACATCTACCGTCTCTTCAACCTTTCGGGTGAAATTGTTGTAGACACGGTAAGTGTGAGAGTTTGAGCCATAACCAGGTAGAAAACCTTCATGAGATTTAGGAGCAAACTTTGAACGACGATGCTTGTCAAGAATGTAGCACTTTGAGCCGAATACTCGAAAGTATCCAACTTGGGATTTGTTACCGGTGAGGAGCTCGTATGCCGTCTTGCCGAGTAGCTTGTGAAGATACAAGCGATTTGTTGCATGACAAGCTGTCTCAACCACTTCTGCCCAAAAGTGCTTCGGCGTCTTGTATTCATCAAGCATCGTTATTGCCATTTCGATGAGCGTCCGATTCTTCCTTTCAACAACTCCATTTTGTTGAGGTGTGTACGTAGCCGAGAACTCGTGTGAAATCCATTCTTCGTCAAGAAAGGTGTCCACATTTGCATTCTTGAACTCCGTTCCGTTGTCACTCCGAACCTTCTTGATCTTCACGTCAAACTAATTTTGGGCCTTCCTAGCAAAGTTTTTGAAGATCTTCTAGACCTGCGACTTGTCATTAAGAAAGAACACCCACGTAAATCTTGAAAAATCATCAACTATAACTAGACCAAAAGAATTTCCACCGAGACTCTTGTAGGCGTTGGGACCAAAAAGATCCATATGAAGTAGCTCGAGTGGCCTCCTTGTGGTCATGATGTTCTTCACGGGATGCCTTCCTCCAACCTGTTTACCTGCTTGACAAGCACTGCAAAGTCTATCCTTATCAAATATGACATCGTTAACTCCAAGGATATGATTTCCTTTAATAAGCTTGTCAAGGTTTCTCATGCCAACTTGACCTAGTCGTCTATGCCACAACCAACCTTTTGAGGATTTAGCAATAAAGCAAGTTTTAGGTTGTGCCTTTTTAGAGAAATCAACAATTTAAAGATCACCTCTACGCATACCGGTAAAGACCATTTTATGATTGTCTCGACGAAACACTTGGCAATCTACCTCAGTAAATAGGACATTCAAACCGAAATCAGCAAGTCTAGATACTGAAAGTAAGTTGTAGCCGAGAGATTCAACGAGCATGACATTTTGAATGGAACTATCATGTGAGATGGCCACCTTACCAAGGCCAACCACTTTACCTTTTGAATTATCACCAAAGGTGACATATTTTCGAGGACCGTTATTTTCAGCAAGCTCACGGGACATCTCTTCATCTCCGGTCATATGATCAGTACATCCACTATCAAGAACCCATTCCTTTCCTCCTGACGCATATCCCCGAAGATTTGCCGTAAGACCAAAATGTCTCATTGCATAATCAAGATCGAAGTCACTATCATCATCATCATCATAGTATCCATGTTCACCATGATCTTGTGACTCATCATTTCCTAGAGAGGGTAATTCATTAGATAAATGATCATCAAAGTGGTCACTTTTATGAATTCTTATAGCTTCGGATATAATAATTCCAACATCTCCTTTAGCACGCTTGAGATTGGTAAGCTCAAATAGACAATCACCAAAACTAGGATCACTAGAGTTCATCTTACTCAAGGCAATAGATTTATGGAGAATTTCATCCAAATTTTTCAAGGAATGATCAGGAAATCGTTCCTCAAGAAATTTCCATATAGTATAGGCACAATTAAGAGTAGGCAAACTAGCAATCAAATTTTTGGGCAATCCTCTAATGATGATCTCAATAGTTCTAAGATTGCGAATCATGTCAATATCTTCATCTTGGGTAGGATGCAAAGGATCAATATGAGGTGCACAGGGGCTAGCAATATACTTGTTCAAATGATATTAATTGAAAATTACAAGCATCTCATTTTTTCACTCATGAAAATACTCTCCATCAAGAATAGGCACTCTATGTCTAAGACTCCCTAAAGTAGACACATCCATCTTCCTCCAATGGTGATTAAACCAAGGCAATGGAGACCAAAGCTCTGATACCACTTGTAGGACCTTGAAGTAGATATGTCTAGAGGGGGTGATTAGACACTTAATACTAAAGTTGCAATTTTTAAGCCTTTTTGGTTTAAGTGGAGTTTAGGCATAATTTCAACATTCACAATTCATATCAAGCAAGCATGCAAAGAGTGAATAGGCAGCGGAAAGTAAAGCATGCAACTTGCAAGAATGTAAAGGGAAGGGTTTGGAGAATTCAAACGCAATTGGAGACACGGATGTTTTTCCCGTGGTTCGGATAGGTGGTGCTATCCTACATCCACGTTGATGGAGACTTCAACCCACGAAGGGTAACGGTTGCGCGAGTCCACGGAGGGCTCCACCCACGAAGGGTCCACGAAGAAGCAACCTTGTCTATCCCACCATGGCCATCGCCCACGAAGGAGTTGACTCACTAGAGGTAGATCTTGACGAAGTAGGCGATCTCCTTGCCCTTACAAACTCCTTGGTTCAACTCCACAATCTTGTCGGAGGCTCCCAAGTGACACCTAGCCAATCTAGGAGACACCACTCTCCAAGAAGTAACAAATGGTGTGTTGATGATGAACTCCTTGCTCTTGTGCTTCAAATGATAGTCTCCCCAACACTCAACTCTCTCTCATAGGATTTGGATCTGGTGGAAAGAAGATTTGAGTGGAAAGCAACTTGGGGAAGGCTAGAGATCAAGATTCATATGGTAGGAATGGAATATCTTGGTCTCAACACATGAGTAGGTAGTTCTTTCTCAGAACATATGAGTTGGAAATGTAAATGTGTTCTGATGGCTCTCTCCATGAATGAAGAGGAGGTGGAGGGGTATATATAGCCTCCACACAAAATCCAACCGTTACACACAGTTTACCAATCTTGGTGGGACCGAATCAACAAACTCGGTCAGACCGAAATAGAAAACCTAGTGATCGTTAGAGATTTTCGGTGGGACCGACTGGATCAACTCGGTGGGACCGATGTGCTAGGGTTAGGGTAAATCCAAAACTCGGTTTGACCGACTACTCAAACTCGGTGGGACCGATTTGGGTAATAAGCGAAACAGAGAGTTGGCCAAGCAAACTCGGTGGGGCCGATTGCATATCTCGGTGGGACCGAGGGTATTGCAATAGGTAACAGAGAGTTTGCAAGCCCATCTCGGTGAGACCGAGATCCCATCGGTGAGACCGAACTGATTAGGGTTTCTGGCAGTGGCTATGACAAGTGAAACTCGGTGGCGCCGGATAGAAATAATCGGTAGGTCCGAGTTTGGCTTTGGGTTTAGATCATATGTGGAAGTGGGAAAGTAGCTGAGGATTTTGGAGCATATCATTAAGCACTTGAGCAAGAGGCTCATTAAGCAACACCTCATCCCTCCTTGATAGTATTGGCATTTCCTATGGACTCAATGTGATCTTGGATCACTAAAATGTAAAATGAAGAGTCTTGAGCTTTAAGCTTTAGCCAATCCTTTGTCCTTAGCATCTTGGAGAACTTCCCACAACCTTTAGTCCATGCCACTCCATTGTTGAATTTATCTGAAACATACTAGATAGAAACATTAGTCCAACAAGAGATATGTTGTCATTAATTACCAAAACCACCTAGGGAGCACTTGTGCTTTCAATAGGTTAGTCCCAAAAATAATATAAAAGTATATAATAAAGCCCATAAACATCCAAAATAGATAATATAATACCATGGAACAATCAAAAATTATAGATACGTTGGAGACGTATCACTCAGCACCCTCGCCTGGGTGGTGAGCCACACTCTGTGAGCGGCTATCGCCGCGCATGGCTCTTGCTTCTTGTAGCTCTTGGGTGGTCTTGGTGATGAACTCCTGGGTGGTGCACATTCCTTGTCCCATGCTCTCCTGAGGAACACGTGTCATGAAGCACGCTTCCAAGTGGTGCCCAAGTGCCTCCCTCGTGAGATTGGCAAGGTCTGAGGCCCTCCAAAAGAGAGCCCCCGAGCCTTGCCTGAGGAGGGCGTTGGGCGCGCTTTCCTATGCAGTGGAGGGAGGCACCCCTGGAGCGGGCGCTGATCCTGACGAGGCTCCTGATGTGACGCCATCTTCTTGTGGTCCTGCACAACACGGTAGCTTCTTCTTGGGGATGGTCTCCGGAGGGCCTTCACTTCTGCTATCAGGGTTGTCGATTGCCGCGGCTTGAAAGGCGCGCTCAAGGGAGCACACCGCATCCCTTTCTTCACATGGGACCGTGATGACCCCCCCCCCCCCCCCCCCCGCTTCCTGGCATCTTGAGAATGTTGTAGCCGTGGTGAGTGACTGTCATGAACTTGGCCAGGGCTGGGTACCCGAGGATGGCATTGTACGGCACGCGGATGTGCGCGACGTCGAAGTAGATGAGCTCGGTGCGGTAATTCTTGCACTCCTCGAAGGTGACAGGCAGGCGGACTTGCCCTATTGGTGTGGTGGAACCGTCAGTCACTCCTGAGAAAGGCTTGGTTGGATGGAGCTGCTCATAGGGCACTTGGAGGTTGTCGAACGTTCGGCGGATAGGACGTTGAGCCATGCGCCGCCATCGATGAGAGTCTTGGTGCCTTTCACATTGCTGATGACAGGGGAGCACAGCATAGGGAGTGTGCCAGTGGTGGCTGCGTACTTGAGCTGGTCGGCCGAGCTGAATGTGATGACACATTGGGACCACCGGAGCGGGCGCGTGGCCTCGAGCTTGGGGAGCGTCGCGTTCACCTCGCGGGCGAACTGTTTGAAGATGCGCTAAGAGGCTGGGGCCTGAGCGCCGCCCAAGATGCAAGCAACCGCGCGCGGCTCCTGGAAGCCCCTAGCCCCCTTGTCTTGGTGGTGGTCATCGTTCCTCCTTGGCGGCGGCAATGGGGGAAGACTAGCGTTGCCCTGGGGGCAATCCTCATGAGGCGTGTCCCTCCAGGCGCCCTTGCGAGGTTGGTCCTGCCAACAGTCCTCACAAGGCCGGTCACGCCACTGCTGGCGCGGGCCATGGTCGTCCCAGCGTCCGCCTCCACGTCCTCCTCCGTGGCCGTAGCCCCGGTCGTTGCGCTTGGGGCGTCGGCCGAAGTGTCCTTCCCGAATGGCTCTGAGCTCTTGACAGTCGCTGGTGTTGTGGGTGTTCAGGTTGTGGAAGGCGCGGAATGGGCGGCCGTTCTTGGATGACTCGGGCTGATCTCTGCCTCGCTTGGTGTCGGGCTCTGCTGCGAGCACTACTTCCTCTTTGCGATTCACGTCCTTGGCCTTGGCCTTCTTTTCCTCCAGCGGGCAGCTCAAGGAGAGAGAGGCGCCCCTCCTCAGCTCTTGCGCACCTAGTCGCGAGGTTGAACAACTCCTGAGATGTGCAAAGCTCCTCATGGATAGCGAGCTCTTCCTTCATCTTGACGTCGCGGACGCCGTCGGAAAATGCGGAGATGATGGCCTCGTCCATGACCTTGGGGATCTTGAGGCGGGTGCTATTGAAGCGCTGGATGTACTTCTGGAGGGTCTGTCCTGGTTGTTGCTTGATGCGGCGTAGGTCTCCCGTGACCAGTGGGCGGTCATGAGTGCCCTGGAAGTTGGCGACGAAGTGGTCGCGCATCTTGTCCCAGGAGGAGATCGAGCCGTGCTGCAGGTTCAGGATCCAGGAGAGGGCCCATCCTTGAGAGCCATGGGAAACCAGTTCGCCATGACTTTTTCATTGCCGTTGGCCGCTTTGATGCCAAACTCATAGAGCTGCAGGAACTTCGCGGGTTCGGCGGTGCTGTCATATAGAGGAGGCGGATCTGGCTTGAACTTGCCTGGCCAGGCAACGCTACGCAGCTCAGGGGTGAAGGCGTGACAGCCTGTCGTGGTTGCCAGGGCCCGCTTCGGAGGTGGAGCTTGGTCTTGGCGAGGTCCGCGCTGCGCCACTGCAAGCGGCGCGCGGTCTTGACGAGGTGGCGCGGGGAGCGCTGGTGCAGCTTCTCGCGGCCGCAGGATTTCTTGGCAGCTCCATTCTTCACGCGCGGGCGCGTGGCGTGGTAGATCACGCCGCGGAGGCGCGCGTCTTGGCGCCAAGGCACCGTCTTGGGGCCGAGGCGGGGGAGGCACGCCATGAGCCCCGTCGCCCGTGGCCTGCTGAGGGGGAGGCAGAGAGTGGGACGGCGCCAAAGAGCCCCCCGCGACACGGACGAGCTCGGCGACACGGTCGAGCCACTCCTCATAGACGTTGTCGACGTGGCGGTAACGCAAGAGCTCGTTCGCCGCGATGAGCGCGGCCCGTGCGTCCATGGGAGCGCGGTGCACGTGAGACGAAGAGCCAGCAGGGGTGAGTGATGGAGTAGCGATGCGGTTGTCCTGCCGCACCGATGGATGTTGCGAGGACGCCTGTTGCTCGTTTCCCACCATGCCGATGGCAGCGTTGGCGGCGGGGGACGGAGAACGATGGGGCGGCCCGCCGACGGGGGCCGTTTGAGTGACGCGGGCGGCGAGGGCGGCCCGACGCTTAGCTCGAGCGCGCCGAGCGTCCGACATGGAGACAATGAAGTGACGAAGCGACGAGCTGATGGAAGGGAAGCTATGGCGCATCCCTACCTGGCGCGCCAAATGTCGGGATGTGGGGTTCCGGCAAACCCTTAAGTTTCGAACACTGGAGTGCACGCGAAGTCTTTCCCTCCAACCGATCTACGCTCTAGCTCACTAGGATCTTGCGGACGAACTTGACGAACTCACAACACAGAAAGACACGGGGTTTATACTGGTTCAGGCCACCATTGTGGTGTAATACCCTACTCCAGTGTGGTGGTGGATTGCCTCTTGGGCTGATGAACAATACAAGGGAAGAACAGCCTCCTGAGGTTGAGGTGTTCTTCAGCTCGGTGAGCTTGTGTGTGTCGGGGTGGTCTCCCTCTAGCTGAGGTGGGATCCTCTTCCACTATGGTGGCTAGTCCTATTTATAGAGGCCCTGGTCCTCTTCCCAAATATTGAGCGGGAAGGGAGCCAACAATGGCGGGCTAATTTGAAGGGGGACAGCTAGTACAAGCTATCCTGACAAAAGTAGTCTTCACCTGCACAAAGTTCTGGTGGTGACGCTGTTCTGGGCTCCATGATGACCTTCGTCTTGCAGTCCATGGTCTTGGTCTTGTTGCACCGAAATGTCAGCCTTTGCCTGAGGCCTTGATACTCCACGGCTGCGCTTGCCCCCTTTGCACCAAAGAGGAAACAAGGACGCTACGTGCACTGGCGCCCGCCTGGTGTCGATCGTCATGGCTCACGTCACGAGAGCCTCGTGAGGTTCGCCTCGCCTTGATATCTCCACTCCTCATGAGCCTTCCTAGCTAGGCCACTCCAGAGGAGGCCTTGCGTCGTCCGCCTCGCGAGGCTTGGCCCCTCGCGAGGGTCTTGGGTGCTTTGTTGGTGAAGATGGGTCGTACGGCCTGCTGGCTCAGCCACGCCGCGGGCCGCAGGTAGGAAAGTCTGGGGACCCCCGTTCCCAGGACACCGACAGGAGCGCTCCAGGAGCTCATGAGCATACTTCCGCTGATGAAGGAAGAAGCCATCGGGACAGTGCACCACCTCGACACCGAGGAAGTAGTGCAAAGGACACAAGTCCTTGATGGCGAACTCATCGCGAAGACGAGCCGTGAGCTCACTAAGGAGACCAGCCGTACATTCCGCCAGGATGATGTCATCGACATAGATCAGCAAGTAGGCCGTGTCAGAGTCCTGATGATAGACGAAGAGCGAGGCATCCGAGCGGGTAGAGCGGAACCAAAGCTGGTGGAGAAACGCTGCGATGCGCTAGTACCAAGCGCGCGGAGCCTGCTTGAGTCCGTACAAGGACCACGAGAGCAGGCACATGTGGTCAGGATGTGCCGGTTAACAAACCCGGTGGATTGCTGGCTGAAGACCTTCTCCATGAGGTGACCATGGAGGAAGGCGTTAGAGACGTCCATCTGGTGCACCGCCCAAGCACGGGAGACCGCAAGGTGGAGAACCGTGCGTATCGTGCCGGGCTTGACGACTAGAGCAAAGGTGTCGGTGAAGTTGATGCCAGCACGCTTTCGGGAGCCACGAACGACCCAACACACTTTGTAGCGATCAAGGGTACCATCAGGACGGAGCTTGTGTTTAAAGGCCCACTTCCCGGTAATCATGTTGGCATGCCAGGGACGGGGAACAAGCTGCCACGTCCGGTTGTGCAACAGTGTGTCAGACTCCTCTTACATCGCAGCCATCCAGAGCAGGTCATGAAGAGCGGCTCGAACAGAGGACGACAACGGCGACGGCTCAGAGGTGGACGCCGCATGGACGTAGTGACCCGAGGCGTAGCGCGAGCTTGGGTGAAAAACACACGTACGGTCGCGGGTGACCGGACCGGCCATAGGCGCCAGGGGGGCGCGGGCACCGGGGGCGCCGGGGCATTGAGGGCGCTGAGGGGGATGGCGGCGCTGAGGGAGCCGAGGGGGTCGTGGGCGCCGGGGAAGTCGCGGGGGCCGTGGGCGCCAATGTCGGGGGCGTCGGGGACGCCAGCGCCACGGCTAGAGGAGCCGCCGCATACGGGGGGCGCGCCTCAAAGCCAGGGCAGGCCAAGGGCGGCGTGCGAACCTCCCAGAAGGGGCATCAAGGCAGCCGAGTCACCAGTGACGGGAGGAACAGCCGTGGTTCCTGCTGAAACGGAAACACATGCTCATCAAAATAAACGTGCCAGGAGGTGAACACACGGTAGGAGATGGGATTATAGCACCGATATCCCTTGGAGTTAGAGGGGTGGCCGATGAAGATGCAAGCGACAGATTGAGGTGCAAGCTTGTGAGAAGCAGTGTTGGCAGTGCTGGGATAGCAAAGGCGCCCAAAAATGTGCAAGTCGTTATAAGACGGGGGCGTGCAAAAGAGAAGATGGTCAGGTGCGTAGTTCTACCATGGGCGGCAGGGTCTAATGTTAAGAAGAAGTGATTTAGTGGCGAGTGCATCCGGCCAGAAACGAGGCGGCATGTTGGCATGAAATAGGAGTGTGCGAACGCAGTCATTTAGAGTGCGAAGGACGCGTTCGGCTCGACCGTTCTACTATGAAGTGTACGGGCATGTGAGGCGGAAAACTATGCCGTGATGCAACAAAAAGGTGTGGAAAAGCGAGGTTGTCATACTCTTTTCCATTGTTCGTCTGAAGCACAAGGATGGGACACCTAAACTGCATGCAGACATAGGAGAAAAAAGGCGTCAAGGTAGAGAGTGCATCCGACTTTCTGCACAAAGGAAAAGTCCACACATAATGAGAATAATCATCAAGAATGACTAGATAATATAAGTAGCCCGAGTTACTGGGAACCGGAGAAGTCCACACATCGCTATGAATAAACTGAAAAGGAAAATAAGCAATGGTGGTGGACTTATTAAACGGCAGATGAACATGTTTGCCGACTCTACGGGCTTGACAAGTGTGATCCTCGATCTTATTGCAACTGAAACTGAAACTCCTAAGAATATGACGAAGTGTGATGGGGTTGGGATGACCCAAGCGAGCGTGCCAGAGATTGACTCTAGCGGAGAGAGCAACCGGTGCGGTAGTGGTGGATGAAGGCGAGTGCACAGGATAGAGTCACCGGGGCTATCAAATCGGTGAAGTACCATCCTGGTTCGAGCGTATTTGACACAAAAACCAAGCTCGTCAAATTCAACAGTAACAGGATTTTCATGAGTGAAACAACGAACAGAAATGAGATTCTTAATAAGATGAGATGACACAAGTATGTTAGACAAAGATAATGGAGTAGAACTAGAAGGAAAAGAAGTGTACCCAATGTGTGTGATAGGAAGTGTGGAACTGTCGCCGACAATGATGCGGCGGTCGGTGGAGACAGGAGTGAAGGAGACAAGGTTACCAGGATGAGCAAACATGTGAGCCGTAGCACCGGTGTCCATGTACCAATCACAACCTCCAGTGTCGTTATTCAGCGTAGGAGCGGCATGCAGTGCGTGGAGGAGCACCGGGTCCCAAGGCGCCAGTGGCAGGGCCGGCGAGGGGGACAGAGACGCCATGGGGAGGCCATAGCCGCCGCTCGGATGCGGCGGTGGGTACTCTCCATACGGTATGGTTAGCAGCCCCGGCTGCGACTGTGGTACCGGGTAGGCCGGATGGCCCGCCGACAAAACCTGCTGGCCCGCTCACAAATGCTGCAGGTGTTGGGCGCCAACAGGCTGCTGCGAGTGCTGGCCTGCTGATGCCCCCACCAGTACCCGGGAGACCCGTACACGGGCGGAGCCCCGTATGTAGGATTCCCGTACGTGGGAACGGGCGCGTCAAACGCCCCGTGCAACAGCAAGGGGTCGACGGGGAGAGGCAGCACCGGCGGCGGGGCGAAGATGGACTGGCCAGAGAGCGCCGGCGGCAACGGGGTTGCGTCGTAGGACACCAGCGGTGGAGCCACGACAAAGGGCCCTGTCGGCATTCTGGGAATGGGGGACTCCAGACTTGCCTGCCTGCGGCCCACGGCGTGGCTGAGCTAGCAGGTTTGTACGGCCCATCTTCATCGACGAGGTATTCAAGACCCTTACGAGGGGCCAAGCCTCGTGAGGCGGACGATGCAAGACCTCCTCAGGAGCGGCCTCGCCAGTCAGACTCACGAGGGGCGGAGAGATCAAGGCAAGGAAAACCTCGCGAGGTCCTGGTGACGTGAGCCATGACGATCGAGACCAGGCAGGCGCCAACGCGCGCAGTGTCCTTGCTTCCTCTTTGGTGCTAAGGGGGCAAGCGCGGGCGTGGAGTACCGAGGCATCAAGGAAAGGTTTCCATATCGGTGCAACGAGACCAAGACCAGCAGGAGGGCAACACGGAGGTCACCATGGAGCCCAAGATTGCGTTACCACCAGAGCCTTTTGCAGGCGAAGACTACTTTTGTCAAGATAAGCTGTACTAGTTGTCCCCTTTCAAATTGGACGTTGTTGGATCCCTTCCCTCTCAATATTTGGGGAGAGGACCAGGGCCTATATAAGTAGAACTAGCCACCACGGTAGAAAAAGGGGGGAAGGAAGGGAGAACTCATTCAAAGGCACCTCACCCACACAAGTTAGCCAAGCATAAGAACACCTCAACCTCAGGAGGCTGTTCTTCCCCTTGTACTGTTCATCATCAGCCCAAGAGGCAATCCACCACCACCACCACACTAGAGTAGGGTATTACACCACAACGGTGGCCCGAACCAGTATAAATCTTGTGTCTTTGTGTGGCATGTGCGTGGAGTTCATCCGCGAGATCTTAGCGAGCTAGGGCGTGGATCGATAGGGAGAAAACCTTCATGTGCACCCAAGTGTTCGAACCTCGAGGGTTTCATCGGAACCCGTGATCCGACATTTGGCGCGCCAGGTAGGGGTGTGCCGAAGCTTCCTTCCGTCGCTCCGCGCCCCGTTGCTCCGTCATCTCCATGGCAGACGCGCGTCGTGCTCGTGCTGAGCGCCGGGCTGCCCTCGCCGCCCGCGTCGCTCAAACAGCTCCCATCGGCGGGCCACCTCATCGTTCCCCGTCGCCTGCCACCAACGCTGCTACCGGCCCAACAGGGAACAAGCAGCAAGCATCCTCGCTGCTCCCCTCGGTGCGGCAGGACGACCGCACCGCCACTCCATCACTGACCCCGGCCAGTTTGTCTTCCCATGCATGTCACCCTTCGATGGACGCACGGGCCGCGCTCCTCATGGTGCACGAGCTCCTGTGCTACTGACCGGTCGACGACCTCTACAAGGACTGGCTCAACCGCATCGCCGAGCTTGTCCGCGGCGCAGGGGGCTCCCATGCGCCGTCCCTCTCTCTGCCTCGCCCCCCGCCAGCTACGGGTGACGTAGCTCACGGAGCGCCTCCACCACCTCTGCCCCAAGATGGTGCCCTGGCGCCAAGGCGCGCGGCTCCACGACGCGACCTGCCGCTTCCCGCGCCCATGCATGAAGAAAGAAGCTGTCAAGAAGTCCCTCGACCGCAAGAAAATGCTCTACCGCTCCTCGTGCCACCGCGCCAAGACCGGCTGTAGCGGCAAGACCGCGCGCCACCTGTAGAGGCAGGGCACGGACCCCATCAAGACGAAGCTCCAACCCCAAGGCGGGCCCCGGTGATCACAGCCGGCTGCCCCACTTTCACCCCCAAGCTGTGTAGCATCGTCTGGCCGGGCAAGTTCAAGCCGGATCTGCCTCCTCGCTATGACGGCACCCCCGACCCCGCGGAGTTCTTGGATCTCTACGAGTTGAGCATCGAAGCGGCCAACAGCGATGAGAAAGTCATGGCGAACTAGTTTCCTATGGATCTCAAAGATGGCGCCCTCTCCTGGCTCCTGAACCTGCCACCGGGCTCGATCTCCTCTTGGGACGAGATGCGCAACCGCTTCGTCGCCAACTTCCAGGGCACTCGCGACCGCCCGCCGGCTGCGGGTGACCTGCGCCGCGTCAGGCAGCAACCGGGAGAGACCCTCCAGAAGTATATCCAGCGCTTCAACAACGTCCGCCTCAAGGTCCCCAAGGTGACAGACGAGGCCAACATCTCTGCATTCTCTGGTGGCGTCCATGATGTCAAGATGAAGAAAGAGCTTGCTATCCATGAGGAGTTGTGCACGTCCCTGGAGTTGTTCAACCTGGCGACCAAGTGCGCAAGAGCCGAGGAGGGGCGCCTCTCCTTCCTCGAGCTCCCAGCCGCAGACCTAGAGGAGAAGAAAGCCAAGGACAAGGACACGAAGCGCAAGGGAGCAGCCGTGCGCACAGCAGAACCAGACACCAAGCATGGCAGAGACCGACCAGAGTATTCCAAGAGAAGCCGTCCGTCCTGCGCCTTCCACAACCTGAATACCCACAACACTAGTGACTGTCAAGAGCTCAGAGCCATTCGCGAAGGACGCTTCGGTCGACGCCCCAAGCGCGGCGACCGGGGCTACGGCCGAGGAGGAGGACATGGTGGCGGACGCTGGGACGACCGTGGCCCGTGCCAGGAGTGGCGCAAACAGCCTCGTGAGGACCGCTGGCAGGATCAGCCTCGCGAGGGCGCCTGGAGGGATCAGCCTCGTGAGGATCATCCTCAAGGCAACGCCGGACTCCCTCCGCTGCCGCCACCGTCAAGAAGCTATGACGAACACCATCAAGACGAGGGGGCTGGGGGCTTCCAGGAACCGCGTGCTATCGCGTGCATCTTGGGCGGAGCCCAGTCCCCAGCCTCGCAGCTTATCTTCAAGCAGTTTGCTCGTGAAGTGAATGCAGTCCTCCCCAAGCTCGAAGCCACACGCCCGCTCAGATGGTCCCAGTGCCCCATCACGTTCAACTCGGCATATCAGCTCAAGTGCGCAGCTACCGCTGGCGCCCTCCTGATGCTTTGCTCCCCAGTCATCAGCAACGTGCAATTTACCAAGACCCTCATCGACGACGGCGCAGGGCTCAACATCCTGTCCGTCGACACGTTTGACAACCTCCAAGTGCCATATGAGCAGCTTTAGCCTACCAAGCCTTTCTCAGGAGTGACCGACGGTTCCACCACACCGATAGGGCAGGTCCGCCTCCCTGTCACCTTCGGGGAACGCAAGAACAACCGCACTGAGCTCATCAACTTTGACGTCGTGCACATCCGTATGCCATACAATGCCATCCTCGGGTATCCAGCCCTGGCCAAGTTCATGGCAGTGACCCATCACGGCTACAATGTCCTCAAGATGCCGGGAAGTGGCGGCATCATCACGGTCCCATGTGAAGAAAGACATGCGGTGTGCTCCCTTGATCGTGCCTTCCAAGCTGCAGCAATCGACGACCCCGACAGCAAGGGCGAGGGCCCTCCTGAGGTCATTCCCAAGAAGAAGAAGCAGCAACTACGCCGTGCAGGACCTCAGGAGGGTGGCGTCACAGACGGAGCCTCATCAGGATCAGCGCCCGCTCCCGGGGCGCCTCCCTCCATCGCATAGGAAGGCGCACCCGGCGCCCTTCTCGGGCAAGGCTCGGGGGCTTTCTTCTGGAAGGCCTCAGACCTTTCCCACATCACGAGGGAGGCGCTTGGGCACCACTTGGAGGCGTGCTTCATGGCACGTTTCCCTCGGGAGGGCACAGGGCAAGGATCGCCCACCATTTAGGAGTTCATCACCAAGACCACCTAGGAATTGCAAGACATGAGGGCCATGCGCCGTGACCACCGCTCACGAGGCGTAGCTTCCCATCCAGACGAGGATGCCGGGCTGCGCGTCTGCATCGACGTTCCAGGGCTCAACAGGGCCGCTTCTCAGGAGCTTTGCTGGCCTTCGCGCGTGGGACGCTGCGAGGGCCCACCACACAGCTACATTCGCATGCCCTTCGGACTGCCGAGCGTGTCGTCCGCCTACCAGCACCACTTGCGGCGCATCCTAGTGGCTCAGGAGGCCAGGCACGACGCCATCCTGATGGAGATGGAGACGGTCCTCAAGGAACCACCTGAGCCCCCAGAGCCTCCTGAGGCTCAGGGCCCCAGTGGCTTGGGAGGAGCAACCCCTTCGCTGCGCACCTTCAGCTGCCCCAACTCTCCTTCGTTAACATACCCAGGTGAAATTTTCCAAGTTCATTTAGCTGGGAGCGCCCCTCGGGCTGCATCATTCTCAAGCCACGTGGGTCCGTCCCCGTGGCATGTATCCATTTTTATGTCTTTAGTTTACCTTGTTGGGAGCGCCCCTCGGGCTGCATCATCCCCAAGCCGCTCGGGCCTGACCCAGTGGCACGTATCTCCCATGCACTTACTTAAGCTTGCTACTCTCATGTTTAATCTACCTATGATTACTACCTGCTCAATCGTCCCCTCCCACGGGGCCTCCTCATGCCGGCATGGCGCTGGTGCATGGGTCCGTCCCTGCCACGTCGAAAAACCGGAGCGGCCGAGCTCTGGCTTGCGGCGCGCCCCACGCACGTCACCTCACCGGGCCCTCAGTGCCTTCACCCCCTCGTGGAGCAACCAGCAGCAGGCTGGTAACCATAACAACAGATCGTGTTCTTCCTGGTGCTGGATCACAGGAATCTCACGAGGATAACACCAGGCGGAACCGCGAGCTCCCACCTATTCCAAGTAATCCGCTTGCACGTTAAAAGGGGGGCTCCTGAGCATCACGACTCAGGATCTCTTGCTGGCTCTCCAGCCCTCACCCCCTGGCCTTGACCACGGCACGCGACCTGGCATACCAGCGGTGGCTGAGCTTGCTCGAGGGCCGGGACCTGAGGACGTAGAGCACAAAGGAGAGCATAGGAAAGGGGAAGGCTTGTATGGGCCTGACCTAGCTACATTGCGGATGTTCGCGCACAGGTCTGGCGCATCACGAAGAATCGACCCCGAACCGCCAAGATAAGTCACGAGCTAGATCAACTAATCGTTGGAACCTAGGGGACACGCTTGCTGCAGCCCTGTTGCGGCAACATCGCCTCCCTTTCTTATCTTACCACGGCTGCTTGAGCGCTAAAGGGGACCCCCTGAGCATCGCGCCTCAGGAGCTCTTACTGGACCTCGGGCCGCTCACCTCCAGGCCTTGACCACGACACGCGACCTGGCATACCAGCGACGGCTGAAGCTTGCCTGGGGACCAGGACCTGTCAGTGTAGAGCAACAAGCTGTCGCGAGATTGGAAAGGGAAGACCGAGCCTAAACAGGACTTGCACTCACAAGGCTTCCATAATTGGGATAATATTGACAAAATACATTGCAGACTCTTTACATGACCCCACGAGGTACTTCTCGATTCCTCGCAGGGAACAAAAGACAAGAATCTAGGAGAATCCTGTCTACACACCCCTGTGGCCAACGCCATCATCAACAGTGGGCCACGGGAGGCCAGTGCCAACCCCATCCAGATCAGCGACGACAGTGGCCGGACTTTGCGGCCCTGCTCCAGGCGCGGCGAGAGCTCGGGGCACGTAGCTGTCGTCGCTCGTCTCCGGAGTCTCATAGAGCTCGGGAGAACCGCTTGACTTGCAAGAGTCCCTGCTATTGGAGCAGCCGCGAGCGGGGCGCACCTCATCCTGGCGCTCCCCTTTGGGGCAACACTCCAAGTGGTGACCCTCCGCACTGAAGACCTTGAAGAACAGTGTGGAGGCGCCGTTGTACTCGAAGTGGATCGCGAGGGCGCCCTCCGCATGGAAAACCTGCGCGACCTCGCCGCAGCCATGGGTCATGAAGATCTTGCTGGTGGAGACTGCTTCAATCTCTGCTCTGGTCACCAGAGTGTCGCAGTTGGCATGCTGCAACCAAAGTTCGAGAGGCCCCCTCGGTGGCATCCCGTCAGAGAAGAAGCACGGGAAGCGGATCCAGGAGCTTGGGGGCATCGCCGCCCATAGCACAAGCTCGCACGAAGAGTCCGTGACATGGACTACAGGAGCGACGGCACTCGTCGCCGCAGCGCGTCAACCTTGGCCGCGGTGCGCGCGCCGACGCTCGTTGCTCCTTCCTCCCGAGCCCCCGGCTTGGGTGTGCAAGTGCAGTGGATACCCAGGAGGAGGCCGCTCACACCAAGGCCTCGTCACCACCTGCATCGCTGTAGTGTCGCTATGGTGGACCGACCTCTTCTTCGGCGGAAGTAGCGCCGGCATGAAGAGGGGAATCTTTCCTCTCTCGTCAGGTGAGAACCTTCGGATCGGCGCCATTGGAGTCGGTGGTGGAGCAGAGGAGGAAGAAGCAAGCGGAATGGGAAGAAGTGGGGGACGGGGGCTCTGCCCCCTTCCTCATTTATGGCAAGAGAAGGCCAACCAGCGCCCACCCACGATCACAGGTAATGATGGTTTTCCTTGCATAGCATGTGGAAGCAGAGACGCCCACGTCCAATCAACCGCCACGCGTCAACCGAGGGCGCAGGCTTTTGGGGCCCACAGCGCTCCGTGCTAGACCTTTGGCTTCGCCTCGAAGTCAAGCCCGAGCGCGCCTTGGGCTCGGGGGCTACTGTCGGCGTTCTGGGAATGGGGGTCCCCAGACTTGCCTGCCTATGCCCCATGGCGTGGCTGAGCTAGCAGGTCTGTACGACCCATCGTCATTGATGAGGTATTCAAGACCCTCACGAGGTGCCAAGCCTCGCGAGGCGGACGATGCAAGACCTCCTCAGGAGCGGCCTCGCCAGGCAGGCTCATGAGGGGCGGAGAGATCAAGGCAAGGCAAACCTCACGAGGTCTTCGTGATATGAGCCATGACGATCGAGACCAGGCGGACGCCAGCGCGCGCGGTGTCCTTGCTTCCTCTTTGGTTCCAAGGGGGCAAGCGCAGGCGTGGAGTACCGAGGCATCAAGGAAAGGTTTCCATATCGGTGCAACGAGACCAAGACCAGCAGGACGGCAAGACGGAGGTCACCATGAAGCCCAAGACGGCGTCACCACCGGAGCCTTTTGCAGGCGAAGACTACTTTTGTCAGGATAAGTTGTACTAGCTGTCCCCTTTCAAATTGGCCGTTGTTGGCTCCCTTCGCGCTCAATATTTGGGGAGAGGACCAGGGCCTATATAAGTAGAACTAGCCACCACAGGAGAAAAAGGGGGGAAGGAAGGGATAACTCATTCAGAGGCATCTCACCCACACAAGTTCGGCAAGCACAAGAACACCTCAACCTCAGGAGGCTGTTCTTCCCCTTGTACTGCTCATCATCAGCCCAAGAGGCAATCCACCACCACCACACTGGAGTAGGGTATTACACCACAATCGTGGCCTGAACTAGTATAAATCTTGTGTCTTTGTGTGGCAAGTTCATGGAGTTCATTCGCGAGATCTTAGCGAGCTAGGGCGTGGATCGATAGGGAGAAAATCTTCACGCGCACCCTAGTGTACGAACCTCGAGGGTTTCGCCGGATCCCGTGATCCAACATGCCCATAGTGGGACTGGCCGAAGAGCGCCAGCAGTGGCGGGGCCGCACCGTAGAACACCGCCGATGGAGCCGCGCCAGAGGTTGCCGTCAGCGGGACGGCGGAGGTGGCGGCGGACGGGCCGGTCGACACCATCGGGCGGCTAGCGGCAGGTCGGGCAGCTCGGACAATCTGGCAAGCGGGCGCGGGTGATGCGGCTGTGAGCGGCTCAGCGATGCGGCTGGTGTGTGCGTGCGAGCGATGCATGTTGGCGATCAGGATGGCTCTGTGGTGCGGGCCGCAGCGGCACAGCGGTGCGGGGTGCTGAACCGGAGTGGTCGGAGATGGCTGTTCGATAGGGAAATAGAATGGCCGCTCAAATCGAGGATGAGTCAGACTGCAGCAAAGACCCGGCGGCTCGCAATAGAGGCATCGACTTGGGCCTGCGAGGTTTGAAGGTGGCTGTAGCAGAGGCAGCCCGAAGCGAGGCACAACAATGGCTTAGCCGAGGCGGCTCGGCGGTGCGGGCCACACGGGTCGGGCGGGAGACAGCAGCAGCTTGGGTCGGGAGCAGCTTTAGCGGAAAAAGGCAGCAACGGTGGCTCGGTACGGGGCGGCTGCAGTAGGTGGCTGGCGCGATGGGATCACAGGCGGCAGCACATGGAGAAGTGAATCAGTAGTGGCGGCAGTGGCGAATCGCGAGAGGAGGGTGTGGGCGGCGGCGGCAACGGTGGCGCGGGTAGACGCGCGGCGGCGGCCATGCGGGTAGATGCACGGCGGCGGTGGTGGAGCGGAAGCGAGGAATGAAACCTAAAAAACTGATACCCTGTAGAAGTGTATGCTCCAGCCAATGCAACCAAAAGACCGATCTGATGGAAGAGACTAGGCAGCACATTATACATCAACACTCCCCCTCACGTGTGGTTCCCTCAGGCCTAAACGTGGACCGAAGTGGGCTGCAATTTAATTGCGCCAACCGGGTCTTAAACTCATATATATGATGTGGGAATTGCATGATGTATTGCTCTTCGTGCATAGGCACGTATATGATGCACTCCTATATATATGCCCACAAGGCTCAAGCAATACAACAACAATTCCATCATATCCCTCTCTCTCCCTTCTACATGGTATTAGTTTCCGGGTTCTAAACCCTAGCCGCCGCCACTTCCGCCGCCCGTATCTAGGGTTCGTCCACCGGTCGTGTTGACTGGCGCCCTAGAGAGTCTTTTTTTCCTGATCCTTTGACCGGTGTTCTTTTTTGGTTCTCCGATCTAAGATTGGTCTGTGTTGCCTATCGCCGCCCGTCGACTTTCGTGCACCTCTACTTCGACATCCAGATCAACTGATGTACAATGGCGCCCCATCGCGTGTCCTAGCTTCACGCATGCAGCGGGGTGTGCTCTCGCGCGCTGTGCGCTGCTGGCCGGCGCCGGCTCTCCCGCGCTGCATGGAGACGCGCGCTCTCGGCGTGTCCGTGTTTTTCCTACACGCGCGGATACGGTGTGGCCTGCCACTGGCTCACCATGCCATGATGCTTCGTCCGTTGTCTGCATCCAGGAGCCATGATGTGTGCAATGCTCCTGTGCATGTACATGTGGCAATATGCATGTCCCGTTCTGCATAGCCGTCGCATACCAGGAATTTCTAAAGATTGTCAAGTATGCACATCTCTCCGATCGAGCAACAGGCTGCCGCTGCGCCGCCGCGTCGGGCCGCCGCGCTGCAGCCTTGTGGTTCTCCCCGTGGCTGTACCGATCTCCGCCGCCGCTTCGCCGCCCCTTCAGGCCATAGTGCCACGGCACGTGATCCCCACCGCCGCCATGAGGCAATTTCCGTGGTTGCACCACCTCGCGTGCTACCGCTTCGTCGCCCCTTCGGGTCGTAGTGCCGCGGCCCGCGATCAACCACCGCACTGAGGCCATCCGCTCCAGGCCGTCCCCAAGGCTGCAACGACCCTCGCGCTGCCGCTGCGTTGCCCCGTCGGGCCATAGCGAGCGTGGCACCCGATCCCTTATCAATCCGTGGGAGGCGTAGGATGAATATGGTCTCTCTCAAACAACTCTACAATGAAATAACAAAGTGTCTCTTGTGTCCCCAACACACACAATGCAATGGTAAATTGTATAGGTGCACTAGTTCGGCGAAGATAAGGTGATACAAGTGCAATATGGATGGTAGATATAGATTTTTGTAATCTGAAATATAAAAACAGCAAGGTAACAAGTGGTAAAAGTGAGTGAAAACGGTATTGCAATGCTTGGAAACAAGGCCTAGGGTTCATACTTTCACTAATGCAAGTTCTCTCAACAATGATAACATAACTAGATCATATAGCAATCCCTCAACGTGCAACAAAGAGTCACTCCAAAGTCACTAATAGCGGAGAACAAATGAAGAGATTATTGTAGGGTATGAAACGACCTCAAAGTTATTCTTTCTGATCGATCTATTGGGCTAGTCCTATAACACTACAAAAAAAAGACACATCCGTGACATTTTGGGCCGAACGAATTTTTTTTCTATCATACATATGATACTTCTATGACGATAATTGTGACAAAACCCGGTATCATCATAGATGTGGTGGGCTCCTACTTCTATGACAAAAAATCATGATAGAAAATGGGCTTTTTGTCCTGGGCGGGCCGAAGACGCAGCTGCATGACATTCTTTGGGCCGTCCATGACGCAAAAAACCGTGGTAGAAGCGAGGGGGAAGAAAATTTCGGGGAGTTCCTGGTTACGGTGGGAGGTCGGGGGCCGAGCGATGCGTGTTTCTCTTGTACACGTTCGCGCGTGTGTGCGAGGCGTTGGCTCTAACTGAACCCGAGCGAGGCGTTGGGCTCTAACTGAACCCGGGCGATTGCACTGCAGGCTACGCGTTACTAAACCCGATCGATCGATCGATGGCTATTAACTAAACCCGATCGAGCGATTCCTTCGCTACTGCTGCTAACTGAAGCCGATCGATTGGATGAACAGTGAGCGTTGCGGGGGGGGTGGATGAACAGTGAGCGGTGGCATTGCCTCTGGATGAACAGGACCCCGTGGTGTGGTGGAGGGCTAGATGAACAGTAGACGATGGAGGGGTGCTCGTGGAGGGTTGGTTGAACAGGACCCCGTGGTGTGGAGGGCTGGATGAACAGTAGACGGTGGAGGGGTGGTTGAACAATAGCCGATGGAGTAGAGCGCGGTCGAGGCTGGATGAACAGGAGCCCGTGGAGGCTGGACGAGGTCGACGGTGGAGATGAATAGTATCCCGTGGAGTCCCGTTTTGTGGTACGCCACACCCCTCCCGATGAACAGGACCTCCGTTTCGACCGTAGGAGGTCCGTTTCGTCCGTTTTGCGGTATGCCACACCCCTCCCGATCAACAGGACCCCCGTTTCGACCGTAGGAGGTCTATTTCGTCCGTTTTGCGGTGCGCCACACCCCTCCCGATCAACAGGACCCTCGTTTCGACCGTAGGAGGTCCGTTTCCTCCGTTTAGCGGTACGCCAGACCCCTCCCAATCAACAGGACCCCATTCCGAACGTAGGAGGTCCATTTCCTCCGTTGTGTGGTACGCCAGGCCTCGTTTCCATCGCCTGTTCCGTCCAAGCCCTCCCAATGAACATGACCACGCATTCTGTTCCAACCCAGCCGGTTGGCTCCCACACGTTCCGTTGCCTCCCAATGAACACGACGCATTCCATTGCCTCTCCATGAACACGACGCATTTCGTTGCCTCCCCATGAACACGACAACGATGTTGTTTCTCCGTTCTGACCCAGCCATGTACACGAGCCCTGGCCGTACGTATGCACGACTAGGCATTCGAGACCCCACCCGTATGTACACATACGTGGCCGTATTTTCTTTCTTGCACCCTGGCCGATGTACGTACGTGTACATGCTACGTGCGCGCCTCTACTACGACACGTGTGCGCCTCTAAATCCACCAATATATATGTACGTACACGTTCGTGACCAGAATGACAACGCTACGTACGCTTTGACCAGGTGGGTCCTGACTGTCAGGCACTTCCTTGCCTGCGAAGATGTAGCTGGTGGGTCCCAGCAGTCGAGGGGCGAATCGTTTTTTTTACGCACTTCCTTGCGTGCGAAGATGTAGCTGGTGGGTCCTAGCAGTCAGGGGGCGAATCGTTTTTTTTTGGACGCACTTCCTTGCGTGCGAAGATGTAGCTCGTGGGTCCCAGCAGTCAGGGGGCGAATCATTTTTTTCGCGAAATACGGTGGCCCGTCTGGTGGGTCCCCGCTGTCAGGTGGAGGAATAATTATTTTGCACGTAATAAGGAGGCAGTTCCTTGCGGCTGTCGTGGACCCAGGTGGCAGCTTCTCCACATACAGTCCACGTCCGATGGAAGTCGTTCCTTGACCATGTTGACCACGCTGCGCCGAGAACACCAGGGCGGTGGACGACGGCGAGGCCTAGGAAGGGGACGACGGGGAGTCGGGGAAGATGCGGCAGTGGATGCACACACGAAGAGGAGTATGAGGGTTCACTGGTTCGGCTGCGCTGCCGTCGCCGCAGAATAACAGGGGGTATGGTTGAGTGGAGGGATGGCCTGGCCAGCGGTGGCAGTAGTAGGGGCCGGTGTGGCCTCCGCGGCAGCACAACCGGCCACGGGAGGCAGGAGTAGGCGGCACGACCGGCGCTGCTTTGGGCGGCTGGAGCAAGAAGACCAGAGGTTGAAGAAGCACGACGGCCGTTGGATGGACATCGTATGGTCACTGCAGCTAGAATCATTTATATTGACTAAGTTGACAAAGCCCTTGGTACGTCAACTTAGTAGGCCCACAGGCCAGCTTCCGGAACGGTGCGCCCCAGATGTCAGGGGGAGGAATCATTTTTTGGGCGGGTGAAGCTAGAATATCCGAAATTGAAGAAGAAGCACGGCATCCGTTGGATGGACATCCAACGGCCACTGCTTCTAGAACTGTGTGTTGACTATAAGTTGACAAAGCCTTGCATACGCGTCAACGGGACGCGTCAACTTAGTAAGGCCAGAAGTGTGTGGCAGAGAACTTATAGCCCATTTGAGATTTGTAAGAATGTGTATCCCATTTTTGAATTCTAATGGAATTTACTACAGCCCATTTACAGTTTGTTAAAAGTACAACCCATTTCAACCAACCGTTCAAAACAGAATTCAATAAAATTTCCCACATTTTGATGGGATCCAAAATATTTTTATACTGAAATTTCTAGTCAGATTAAATACAATTTCAATATAAATTTATACTACGTAAAAATTCAATGAAACATTGCACTCGCAACAATTAATGAAATTAAAATTTTATTTTCAATATCCAAAAATAATATTTTATAAAGTAATCACGTGTTTGGTGCATTTTTATAGTTACTGCCCAGTTTTTATAATTACATCCCATTTATTATTTCTTAAAGCCCATTTTCTTGTTAAGCCTAATGCATCCCTCCTAGGAAAGATTTACAGCCCAGCGGGGTGGAGAATAACAACTTGACCTTGCCTGGGTATTCCTAAAAAAAGTATAGCTGGGCTAGCCGTTTTTATCTTGAAAAAAATTAATATCTGGGCTGGATATCTGGCCTGGGCTAGACGGGCCACAGCCCGCCCAGTTAATACCTGCAGCGATGTTTTCGTTGTAGTTCAGAGGAGAAAAGTTAATATCTAGGCTAAACATCGAAAAACTCTTCAGTGCTCACACCTTAAAAACACAAAATACTTCTCGAGCTGCTTGGTCTCAGCTGTCGGCCGTTTCTTGTGCAATTCTCTCGTTTATTGACTACTACATAGGTTGACAATGGTGTGGGACCGTGATGTCAAGAAACCAGGAGGAAGCAAAATAAATTATAGTTATATATATATAAGGAGGCACTTGCGTACGTGAGGCTATGGACCTGGTGGGTCCCCATTGTCATCCTCTCCGAGTAAAGTCATCTCCTTGCCCGCGCGCGCTTTCCGCCTAAAACAGTCAGCACCGCCCGCCCCGCTTCCCCGTGCAGGCGATTGCTCCGCCTTTAAACGACACAATTGCCGTACGTCCATCCATCTGTCGCCCACATAAATGATACGCGGTTGCCGAGGCGGCTACTCCGGCGCCACACGTCCGTCCCACCGCTTGCCCACCATTGCTATATAAACTACTGCGCCGGCCATAGCCGCAGTCATCCGCATCTGTTCCCTTTCTCCTGTCCACACCACTACTGCCCACCATGGCTTCCTCGCGCTCTAGCGCTCTTCGGGACGGGCGGACGATGGACCACAAGGAGATGGCAGCCAATGGTGCCGACCGACTGGCCGGCAGGCAGCCGGAGGACGACGACGTCCCAATGGAGAACATGGTGGTCGACGATCCGGCGCCATCCTCGCGGTGCATTGCACCATGACCATCGGTGAGCCCCGTGCCCAATATATGGACAGGGTGAGGCAGATGTGTGGGGCACAGTTCCGGGAGGCGCAGGCCGACGCCGCTTACAACCACCATCCTCCAGGAGCACCTGCAGGCGGAGGAGCAGATCGTCGCGGAGCAGGCGGAGCAGGAGGCGCTGCTCCACTCGTACCGCTCCGCCAGCAAGGGCCGCCTCGAGCGCTGGCGGTACCGCATGCAGGTGGCAGAGGCTGCGGCCGCCTACAAAGAGGCTAGCAAAGAGGGTGATGAAGCGGGCGAGGCGCTATTTGGCGAGACCGAGGACGAGGTAAAGGACAATGCCGGCTCCGACGAGTCCCCGCTCCGCTGGCATCGACGAGGCCCGCGGCGCCAACAACAAGGAAGAGGACACCGCCAGCTTCACCGAGGCCCCGCCCCGCCAACAACGAGGCAGAGGACATCGCCGGCTCCGCCGAGGCCCCGCCCCACTGCCAACGAGGCCGCGCCACACAGAAAACGAGGAAGAGTAGAACACGGTAGGTCGCCACCGGTCGGGTCCAAGTAAGGCCACCGCTGCTACCCTCCGGTTGAAGCCAAGCTAGGCGGGTTGACGATTGACGGCCGGTTAGCTTCTTGGCGGCAACGTGGAGTCAGAGAGCTGCGCTGGAGGAGAATGCTGCTTCTACTTAACTGCTGGTGCAGTTGGCTGACTGACACGTCGGCCGAACAGGCCACATGTCAGTTATGCAACTTCACCTGCAGTTAAGTCACTGAAGCTTCTGTTCGGCTCAGTGGGACACAGGTGGGTAGCTTCGGTTAATTAATTATACCTCCAGCGCACCCCTTTTTAGTTGAAGAATGTATGAAATGTAATGAAATCCGGCATGTTTATATGAATTCCGACCATGTATGAATGAACTTATTTCAATTAGTTCGAATTCCTGTATCACTGGCATTGGATGAACATGCAAAACAATACGTACTAGCATTATTCCCAGGGTGATCACCTCGTTTGCAGCAGTTTCACATGTACCCCCTCCGGTCCTTTCTAGTCTGCATACAAGTTTTGTCTGCAGTCGAAGTATCTCTACTTTGACCAATCTTATACAAAAAAGTATGCACTTTCACAATGTGCGAAGTAAAAAGGAACAGAAGGAGTACAAAGAGTTTGAGCAGCTTTTTAGCGTTTCTGTACATTGCAATCAAACACACAGGCCTAGCAATTCATAGAGAACATTCAAAACAATCGATGATATTTACTTCACAACTAAAGAATAAAGAAAAAATTGATCGGCGCTGCTGACAGCAAAGGGCGTCCATTCGAAAATATCAAACGCATGTCTTGCTAAAATCAATGAGCAAAATTTGACAAGGTTGTCCCATTCCAAAATATCAAATGCCTACGATTGTGGAATGGGCAGGGTTTGCCATCAGTTCAGACATTGACATGGCACCTCGTGCTAAATAAACCAGCTGCTCTTTTTGTGCAGTTCCACCAAAATCAACCAAATTCGCGCGTAGCTTGTATGATTTCGCCCTCATATGTTGCAACACCTTGAACTTATTGGCACCTCCTTTCTTGTGGTGGAAATGAATGATTCGATGTATTCATGAACATTTTGTGCAGTTCCCATTGAAATCAAGCTGAGCACCCCCGTTTGCACAAATACAAAAAAGTGATTAGTATAAAGCAAACTGTACTATGACTTGACAGTTTCAACAGGCACATACATGGTCCATGTAGAGCACACTTTTAGAAAAATGGAACTCACCAGAAAGAATCCTAGAACAACATTGTACTCGCGCATCACAGCAAAAAATGGAGATTTGTCAGTCCTTCTGAGCTGAAGTTAGTTTGGTCTTATGGGGAGTAATGTAACCATCCTTCAACTGCTCCTTCTGATGATAAGATAGACATGGCTTCTTCATCCTGGCATAATCGGAACTAGTCACTTCACGTACTCCATATTCTTCTTCAGAGGAAGATGATCCTGTTGTGCAAAGACAAGAGGACTACTAAACGCTAGCATCCCTGTTTGCTCGAAAAAAAGGAAAGGAAATATTGAAAACATCACAGATGAAGCACTTCTCAAGGACAATACCACTTTTTCATGACAGTATCTAAACAGTAGCACAACACCAATAGAGATGACAAAGCTCAATCATATGGATGAAATCAGTGGGCGAGTACCAACCTTTGTCATGAGGCTTATTGTGTAGAGCATACAGATGAAGCACTTCTCCGGAACCATCTATTGCTATCTACGATGGTGGCCATGCTTACTATATACTCCTCGATTAGTTTAATGTTTCCAACATCTTCTTGTGCAGTTCCACTAAAATATATGGTATCTTCAAAGAAGATCCCTGTTTGCACAAGTGGAGATAATTACATATTACATTAAGAGTAGCATCAAATCAGTGGCAAAACAATTGCTCGTTCCAGCCATAGCAATAAATTAAGATGCAAAACTATATCATTACTTGTTCCATCATAGTTCTAGTGCTTCATTACAGCACCGGGAGTTGATTTCTGTTTTTCTTCCGCTTGTTCTTCCCCTTCATCACTTGGTTCAATAACAGACAAGCTTCTACGTCAATGTAAGATTTGGCATGTCAATTAGGGAGCACAAGTATAGTACTAAACTTAATTTTCTGATGAAAGTGGCAAAATACAGGCCAACAGTTGTGAAATATCCTTATCTTACCTCAATGGGATATTACGGTGCACATACAGATTGGAAGTCTTGTCTCCATTTGTGCAGTTCACTAAAATCAAGCAACATTATCGTACAAGTAGCACAACATATGAAAGCACACTGCAGAATCATGTCAAACAAGGCTAGTACTGACCACTCATGATGCGGAATTTAAACAACTCACAAGAAGAAGATCTGAACCAAATTCGCCTTAACGGATAGGAAGTAAGATCTCCTCTTGTGCAGTTCCACTAAGGTCAAGCAATCAAGCAACATTGTCGGTGTGACATTTTGGTTGAACTGCACAAAACACTCTTAAAACAAAAGTGTTTTGTCCAGTGCAACAAAAGGTCACAATGGCAACAAGGTGAAGTAGATAACCCTGTTTACACAGAGGTGCAAAGAAAACAATTAGTGGTCAATAACGGTGGATGACACAGAAGCCAACAAAAAGAAGCATCTACCTTATCTAAATGGAAAATAAAGCAAGACAGTAGCATTTCTCAAATGGTGGCATTGATTAATATTAACATAGAGATTACATTAACAATAAAATTCGTTAAACATGTAATTTGCTTTTAACTGTGGCATTGCATCAATTTTCCAGCAGCATTATTAGAGGGTGTTTGTTTACAGGGACATTTTGGTGTAGGGACGAAAAAAACTCCGTGTCAGTCCCATCTAAACCAAACAGGAGGGACTTTTAGGGACTAAAAGTGGGCATTTGGGACTAAAGAAAGAAGACCTCGAGGGAGTCTTTTGGGGACTTTTTCCAATAGTTGCCCCTGCCACGTATCGCACCTTGTCTCAGTTAGTTCATTACTAGGGGTAACATGGTCTTTTAGCATGTCATTTAATTACCTCTAGTCCATGTTTAGTCCCTGGAACCAAGCAGGTAGGGACTAGGGAGTTTTTAACCAAACTAGGCCTTAGATTAACAACAGCTAAGGAGTTGCACGGGACAGTGGACGCACCAGCACCATGTGCATCTACCGATGTACTGTGGTCATGCACAGTCTGTTGCAACAAAGAACAAACAACCAAGGAGCATAGTTGTGTTGGTCCTAGTTTTGTTATCTTTAGACACCTTTCCCTATGTGAGCGCAGCAAATCTAGTCCTGCTCAAACTCTACAGCCTTGTCCCTTCCTTTCCTTTTTGAACTAGTGCTTTCGCCCTTCCTTTCCTCTTTCAACCACGTCCTAGATTTATGCGATACAACTTTCCCCACTACTTTCCCCCATTCCTTTCCTCATTGAACCACGTCCTAGATTCATGCTATACAACTTTTCCCCTTCATTTCCTCTTTGAACCACGTCCTAGATTCATGCTATATACAACTTTGCCCACTACTTTCCCCCACTCCTTTCCTCTTTTGTGGCACCCCGGCTCAGAGAAACCGGAACGCCCCGTATTCCACCCCAGAGATCGAGGAGAAGTCTCTGGAATACGGCACTGCTTGACATAGAACAAATCAGCTCTTATTACAAGAATAATAATTAGACGGGTCCGATGTTACAATGATCACATCAGCATGGCGACACTACGCCTGCGATACTACACTTGCTCTAAGCTAGCAGCGGAACAACTCGTAGCAGCGGAAAAACATATAGCAGCGAAACAATGACGAAGGTGGTGAACTCCATTCCGCAGGGACTCTGGTTGGGCCACGATCTAGCTCGCACGAATGGAAACTACGACAAGCAATCTAGCAATCACGGCATCACCTGCAATCTGGCATGACACGCCAGGTCAGTACATTGAATGTACTTGCAAGCTCACAACAACCATAAACATCAAGGCAAGACAATACCATAGCATTAACAGGTTAATTAATTAACAACTACCATGATGAAGCAACTACTAAGCATGAGACGAACTAATACAATGCTGATAAATCACCATCTCAGATCTCCATAACCATATCTCTCTTGGCTAACCGGCCAAGAAATATACCATCTCGATCAACTCATGATCAAAACTATATGGTGATCTTTCTGGCGATCACTACCATGACCACCACTTGGTCTCAAACTGTGATCTTTCCGGCGATCACAACCACGACCAAAACTTGGTCTCCAGCATCATCATCAACATCCTGCCAATCTGTACTGCTCAACATATCAACATATAAATCACATATAAGTCATTCTGTCATGTGAGTGTTGATCGAACAGTGGGACCTAATACGGACGCGACTATCGATAGATTAAATACACTCTGCAGAGGTAGCACACTGTACCCACACCATGGAACCCATGGCCTCACACTCCCATTCGGGTGGACCAACGGCATTCCGACAAAATCCTTCCATTGCCACAACACTCTCTCGGCCAGTCCGACCCAAATCCCCAACGGGCTGGTCCTGGGTGGCCCCGTGTCTACCAAAGACATCCCGACCACCGTCGTGGTAAAAACACTCCCACTCGGGGACTCGGTACTATAATCTCATCAATGAGCACACAAGGTTATGTCTGCTTACCGGGCAAGGGTACGCACGCCCATAACCTTCCCTAGTTGGAGGCACCGGCGAGAGGCACAACAATGGAACGCATTAGGGCCTTCCCATAAAAGGAAAATGTAGTTGCACTGGAAAAACCCCGTTCGGTGGCACCTGACCAACTTAATGACAGAATTTATCCCCAAAAATATAACTATGGTAAGTGATACTCCAATATCAACTATCAAACTATAATCCAAGTCATAACAATATCCAACAAATAATCCAAACATAATCTCATCATCTCAAAATACTCCAAGGGTAGCACAACACTACTGTCATGATGAATCCGAAAACAATAATTCTACTACTCCAATAACAAGAACAAAGCTATTCGGCTAAGATCCACATGTAAACATCATTTCCGAAAATAATACTCCAAGCAACAGAACATCAACTAGCATCATGAAAATAATCATACTAACCACTAATAATCCAAAGGCAGCATGATATCCAAGGTAATACTCCAAAAATATCATATCCAACACCACCATGAAAATAATCATAACATAAGCCACTAATAATCCAATGGCAACATGTCAACCACATAAGCTGCAAAATATAAGTCCTAGAACTCCAAGCAATATCATGGCAATACCAAGATCAAACAATACTCCGAGAAATGCCATGAACAAAGTCATGTAGCTAAAGAGGTATCTTAAACAAGTTCAAATAGATTAAACCATGTCACTGCATTACAGTGATGCAAATGGAGGGTGTGGCTTGCCTGGGGTGGAAGAAATCACCGGTAGAAAGTGCGAGAAACTCGCGGAAAGGATCGTCGGAAAACATACTCTCTCGGAGGGGGCTGAATAAGGACAGGGGCAAAATGGTCACTTTCAGAATGTTAAAACATGGTGAAAATGATACCAACAAAACGAGCTGAATGTAACGAAGAAGTGGGCTTTGGATTCACCTCATTTGGATTTGTGGTTAAAAAGATATAAGGGTTTTTCTGCCAGGGACCTATCTGTAATGAAATCATCACAAACAGGCCCTCGGCTGGAAAAACAGAATGCGCCTTTCTCAGAAATACGCTTTCCAGATAGGAAGAGGCGGGGCCCATGTGGCCCGAGTCAACCCTCGCGCCTGCTCGATGCAGGGGAGGAATGGCGCGCTCCAGCGAGGCTCCTGGGCGGCTCCGACCATCTCCCGAGCCATGCAACACACCGGCGTGCTTAGGGAGACCAACCGCACCCTCCTGGACCGTTTACTTTCGCCTAAGATCACCGGAGCAGGCAGGTCCATGGCCGTGGCAGAGGAGAGCTACGGCCGGAGATGGGGATCGTGGCAAATGGAGCTCTGGCGACTCGCTAAACGGATGGGGAGGAACGCCGGACTGGTGGCAGTTTACTTGTGGTGGAGGAATGAGGAGAGGGGCTCCGGGTTGATCCAATCGGGGAGCATGGCCGAGGCAGGCATGGCGGCCAACCGAGGCGATGAGAGGCTCTGGAGTCGAACGGATGGGTCGGGGCGGTTCCTGGGAGGGTGAGGAAGAGCTTGGAGCGCTCGGAGGGCTCGGGGGAGGCCATAAATAGGCAGAGGAGGAGGGGGCGAGGTGGCTTCGCCGCGGACACGTGGCCGGCGCTGCGGACACGTGTGTGCGCACCCGATCTCGCTGGTAGACGATGGGGGAGGGGCAGTGGAGGCTCTCACGGGGCAAAGGAGGCCAAGGGGGCGCAGGGAGGAAGAAGACGGTGAAAAACCGCGCCAAAACGCCACTGTGCGCTCGTGGGCACGCGACGGCTTGCGTCAGTGAGGAAGCTGCCGGAGGGGGAGCGGGGTCCAGGTGATCGGCGACAATGAGAGGAAGACAACAGACATGCTCACCCGCGCTAAGACGACGAGGGGGAGAGGGGCCCGAGCAAGAATCCATCCTGGGTGCGGCCAAGGGCAGCAGAGCGCGTGCAAAGGCTTGCCATTAACGCGGTCACTGCGTGCACTGGCATCAAGCGGGGGAGAGGTGCTGGAACTTGTTGTCTAGTGGGTAGTTCATCCAGGGTAGATCTCAACTACGGTGGTAGTTCGGTTAAAAGTGATCCGGTTAAACGGTGAGAACCCTCTGAAGTTTACTGCAGTAAACTTGGGTGAGCACTAGTGATCAAGAGCAAGGGTTTCGGATCCAATGGAGTTGTCTGGGAGGTTGAGGTAAAGAAGGAGTTTCATCCTAGTAACTTGGAGAAGAATTGGATCAAGATAAATCATAGTTGCTTTGCAACTGACCAAAATGGTCCAAAAATGAGATTTGGATGCTGCACTCAAATGGTGTGGCCACTTGAGCTCAAGTTTTGCAAGGCTTCATGATTTGATCATACAAATATCCTGTATAAGTTTCGTACCAATTCGATTCACCAAAATGGTACTTGCTTCACAAACATCCTTGCTGACCAGAAACTTGCAAAATTTCTAAAGGAAAAATGGCCTGATGAAACATGCCTAAAATGGGTTGAGGTAGGTTATATGGATAACAGAAGGCCTAGAAAAATTGACAGCCATAATGGAGCAAGATAAAATATACTTGCTTTTCAAACTGAAAATTTGGGCAGAATCAAAGAATTGAAAGTGAGCTCACATGGAGGCATAACATGAGCTCTACTTTGGTGTAGGTCTACGATATGATGATATGAGGGATCATGAAAAATGGCAACTCATTTTGATATGCCTAGCTTGTACTTCCTTCACAACCAGTTCCCTCATACAGGAACTTTGTAAAATCATAATTAAATAATTACTAAGAAAATGAGGTTGCATTTTGGCATGTGGCAATGATATGGACAGGAAAAGGTGTCCAAGGAGTTTGAGATCAATTGGGAAAAGGAAAATAGCACTTGCTTCACATTTTGCCATTTAGGGCAGAATAGGAAATGAATTATTTGAGTAAGATGATAAACATGACAAATAAAATATTTTTCCATATTTGAGAAAGATATGACCCAAACAATTTATGAGAATTATTTGGGAATTTTAGGAGTGACGGAAATAAAGGTTGCTTCACAACCTAGGGCAGACAGGGTTATTCCTTTAATAGAAAAAGGAATATTCCTTAGAAAAAGAAATTAGGGTTTGGTCAAGCAGTGAAGTGAAAAGATCTTTGCAGGTTTTGAGAATGATGAGCCACCTGGGAAGGAAAAAGAGGATGATTTCCCAGGTGACAAGGCCACAGAACCACTCCAAAAAGAAAAAACAGAGCAAAAACCAATAAATCAAAATTAAAAAGAAAAGGGCCAAAATCCAGGCTGTTACAACTCTTACCCCCTTAAACAAATCTCGTCCTCAAGATTTAGTTGCTCTGGGAACAAGTATGACTTGAGGATACCGTTTCCAACTCAGGCATCCTTTTTTCCTTTATTTATTGTTCCCCCAAGAATTTTAGATGATCAACTTACCATGCTCTGGGGTGGCTTTTCCCAAATTTTGATGGGTCTTTGCTCATATACCAAATCCTTTTGCTGACGTTGATTTTATCATATCTGCGGTGATGTCCGATGGATCTGATCATAAATTTATTTTTGGTCATGAAAACCTTTTTACTTCTGTCATGGGGTTGTTGCATGCCTTCTGGGTTCAATAAATGCTTAGAATTAATCATGGCCATCTTCTGACGGGATCAGACTGCTCATAGGTGCACTGATTTATCTTGATTTATTTCCCTTAGCTCGAGCATGTGGCACATACCAGAGATTTGACTGCCTTCTGTCATGAGCAATATAACGGTGTATGGAGTTATGGTTATTGTTACGGCATATCTCTCTCAAGGTAGTATTGGTGATTGATGACAACATGTTTGCGGACTAATCTTGTGCTTTGAATAATTCACAGATTCTCCCCTGGCAGGAGACGCCTTCTTCCCCTTGGAGTGTATTTCAAGACGGTGTAGCTCTTTCGTTTCTTTCTTGGTGGTCTAGTTGCATAGAGGGCACCGTACTATCAAGAGGGCGTCCGCTGGGGTTTTGCATGGGTGGAATCATCATGTACACATCAGCTTCTCACCCTCCGAGCTTTTCCTATCCATTGAAGAGATCTCTCCTCTCTTCCTTGTCCTGTCTGGGTCTAAGCGGCAGTACCACTGAGAAGCCACAGGCGGCAGTACCGCTCCGCAGCGGTAGTACCGCCGTGGCTCCACAGTAGTAGTACCGCTGGGGGCCTGGCACCTCCGCCTGGTCCTCAGCTTCTTTGAGAGATCCCTTCTCTCTCTCTCTCTCTCTCGCCCCAACGGTAGTACTGCACTGCCCGCGGTACTACGGCCGAAGGATCACAAGCGGCAGTACCGCTCCACAGCGGTACTACCGCCCTAGATCTCACTGCCGTAGTACCGCTGGGTAGTCTGGCTCCTACCGCCTCGATTCGAGAGGTCTTTTTCTCGTGTCGGGTTTTGCGGCACTAGTCACGGTTGTAGTGGCGGTAGTACCGTTCTAGGAGCGGTAGTACCACCCTACCACCGCGGTAGTACCGCATTTGGGTCCGTTCCCTACTAAGTCTCCTCAGCGCGGCAGTACCGCTGGCTGGCGCGGCAGTACCGTCGCCTGGCGGTAGTACCGCCCCTTCTCAGCGGTAGTACCGCCCTGTGCGGGGCTGGTTGGTGGGGGGCAACGAGATTGTTGCCCCCACTATAAAAAGGGAGTCCCCTTCTTCCTTCTCACCTACCTCCTCCTTCCCCAATGCTCCATTTATTGCTCAAGCTCCATTAAATACTCCAAGCTTCATTTTGCCCGATCTATCTCCCTAGCCAATCAAACTTGTTGATTTGCTCGGGAGTGGTTGAGAAGGCTCCGATCTACACTTCCACCAAGGGATTTTCGATTCCCCCACTCATCCCTAGCGGATCTTGTTACTCTTGGGTGCTTGAGCACCCTAGACGGTTGAGGTCACCTCGGAGCCATATTCAATTGTGGTGAAGCTTCGTGGTCTTGTTGGGAGCCTCCGATTAAGTTGTGGAGATTGCCCCAACCTTGTTTGTAAAGGTTCGGTCGCCGCCTTCAAGGGCACCAATAGTGGAATCTCGGCATCTCGCATTGTGTGAGGGCGTGAGGAGAATACGGTGGCCCTAGTGGCTTCTTGGGGAGCATTATGCCTCCACACCGCTCCAACGGAGACGTACTTCCCCTCAAAAGGAAGGAACTTCGGTAACACATCCTCGTCTTCATCGGATCCATTCTTGGTTATCTCTTACCTTTACTTGTGCAAGCTTTTTAGTGTTTGTTTCCTTGCTTGCTTGTATGCTTGTTGTTATTGCATCATATAGGTTTCTCACCTAGTTGCACATCTAGACAACCTACTTTGATGCAAAGTTTAATTTGGTAAAGAAAAGCTAAAAATTGGCAGTTGCCTATTCACCCCCCCCCCCCTCTAGTCAACCATATCGATCCTTTCAATTGGTACCAGAGCTTCGTCTCTTTATTAAGGACTTTACCGTCCAAAGAGTATGGTTGATACCGTAGACGGTGTGGAGGAACACTCCGGTGTGAATCCAATCTCGTCTACGGGAGATGGGGGAACTTCGGTCTCTCGTGAGGAGTTCAATGTGGCCTTGGAGACATTGAAAACCTCCATGACGACCGAAGTTGAAAGCATGTTTACTAAATTTCTTGAGGGGCTTAAACTATCCACCGCACCGTTGAAAGTGGGTGATCCGGCCAACAAGGTGTCGGATGCTATCCCTGACAAGGGGGAAGCTAGTAGTGAAAAGGCTCCTTCTTCTAGTGGCAAGAATGGCACCGGCATCTTTACCCATGTGGAACCACCACTTGTTTATGGTGGACCGGTTCCTTCCACTCATTTGAATCATGCTGGTCCTCCCCCCAAGATTGTGAAAAATGAGGATTTTGATTCTTGGGTTTACCGCTTTAAACATCATTTAAATCATGTGAAGACTAATCTTTGGAGAATCATTGAAGAAGGTTTCTATCCACATGATCCAAGCAACTTCACTCCTCGAGGAGCCGCGGATAATCAATTCAATGAGAATGCTCTCTTCATCATTCAAGATGCAATTCCACCCGAAGACCTACCTCATCTTCGTCCCTTCGCCTTGGCCAAAGATGCACGGCATTGTGTCGTGTCTCTCTACCGGGGAAGCGCAAGCATTCAACGCTCCAACTATGAAGTGGTACAAGATGAGGCCGATGAGTTTGCAATGAAGGAAGATGAAGAACCTCGTGAGATTTATCGGAGAGTAACCAAACTCGCGGTCTCACTACGAGATCACGGGAGCAAGGACACGGATGACAATTGGATCAAGCGCAAATTCCTCAAGGCAATGATGCCCTACCACAAGGCCATGTCCTCCGTCATTCGTCAAAGACCGGACTTCCACACTTTGACCTCAAGCGAACTGCTGGATGAGTTGTGGCCATGAACATTTTGGACAAGACCGCCGACAATGCGGTGCTCCGTTCTCAACAGGCAAAGAAGCCTAACCTTTCTTTGAAGGCCAAGCTCACCGTGGAAGAAGAAGAAGAGGAAGAAGAGGAGAGCAACCCCGAAGATACGAAGTATGCATATCATGAACACATGGCACTTGCTTCAAGGCAATTTTGGAGCAAGAAAAACTCGAGGCCCAACTTTAGCAAAAACAACTCAAGTGGCACAAGGGGCAAGCAACGTGTAAGGACTTGCTACAATTGCGGAAACGTGAGTCATTTCATTGCGGAATGCCCGTATGAGAAGAGGGAAGACAATGGTGGAAAACTCATCCGAAAGGACAAGGCCAAGTCGTTCCCCAACAAGAACAACTTCACCAAGAAGACTCCTCCCAAGGCCTTGGTTGTGCAAGAAGAGTACAATGAGGATGATGATGATGATGAAGATGATGAGTCGGTTGCCATGGCCTCCGTTTCCATTGCAACAACGTCACGGATGTCTCTCTTTGACTCACCCAACGAGAGCATCACCGCCAAGTGCCTCATGGCTAAAGCCACCAACAAGGTAACCTCCAACATCAAAACTACCATCATTAATCATCCTTCCCCAACGGATAGCATTAATGAATTTGAGGGAGCTAATGTGGAGGCTAACGAGTTTGAGGCCTTTATGGGCAAACTCAAGGGAAAATCCAAGAAGCACTTTGTTGCTCTCTTGGAACAACTTGGTGAGGCCAATGACATGATCGAGGCTCACAAAGACACCATCTCTAAGATGGAAGGGCATAGTCGTGACTATGCCGATGAGATTTCGGATCTTTCCAATGCTCTTGAGGAAGAGCATGGTCTTCGTTTGGCTCTTGAGGAGTCACACAACGTTGACCATGCTAAGTTAGAGAAAGATTATGGTCATGCCCTCGTTGTTTCTTGTGTGCTAAATTCCGAGAAGGCCAAACTCGGGGTTGATCTTGCTAGACTCAAAGAGGAGTTTGATATACTTGACAAGGCCCACAAGGCCTTGAAGGGTATTCACGCTAGTCTCAAGGAGTCTCATGATCAACTCCAAGTGAAGCTAACTAGGGAGAAAGCAACTTTTCCTCATATGGTTTTAATTGATAATGCAAATGCTACTAACCCGTGTTGTGAGCATATACATCTTGTTGAGGAAAATGCTAAGTTGAAGGAGCAACTTGAGAGAGGTCTTGCGACTTGCATACAAGGCAAGAAGAACCTCAACGATCTCTTGGTCAACCAAAAGGGAGGTGTGGCCAAGGAAGGGGTTGGGTACGTCCCCAACTCCAAGAACAAGAAGAAGAATGACAAGACCAAACGACCTCCTCCCCTCATGCAAACCTTTGTGAGGGAGGAAGAGAGTGTCCCCGAGGAGAAGAAGAAGAACAAAGTCAAGAAGGGCAATGTCACCTCTCCCAACAAAGCTGCCGATTTTAATCCTTCTTATGTGTTATGCCGTGCTAGTGATGGGCATGTTTATGCCAAATTTGATGGTTCTCTGCATGAGTACATTGAATGGTCTATTTGGGTTCCTAAAACCCTTGTTACTAACATCAAAGGACCCATTACAAAATGGGCACCTAAAACCAAGCATTGATCTCTTGTAGGTGTTTGCTTCCGGTGGTGGGTCATGGTTGCTCGATAGCGGAGCTACAAATCATATGACCGGAAGCAAGGACTTGGTGGTGGACGTGCACAAAGTTCCATCTATGCCCACCAATGTCGAGTGGGGTGACGCCTCATCCTCTAAGGTATTGGGACTTGGCAAGGTGGTCATCTCTCATGATCTCACGATCGAGAAGGTCATGCTTGTTGAGTCCCTTGCATACAATTTACTTTCCATTCATCAACTTGCAATCATGGGCTTTGCCACTTTCTTTGACATCGATACCGTGGCCCTCTTGTGGAGCAAGACTCTTAAAGTAGCTTTTGTTGGGCATGTCGAGAACGGTCTATATGTGATTAACTTTTCGGAGCGACCCACTAAGACCGCGACATGCCTAATGGCTAAAGTTGATGTGGGATGGCTTTGGCATCGCCGTTTAGCCCATGTCAATATGAGATCTTTGCAAAGTCTTCTCAAGGGGGACCATGTCCGTGGACTAACGAATGTTAGTTTTGTTAAAGATCGTGCTTGCAGTGCCTGTATCGAAGGAAAGCTACATGAGAAGGCTCACCCTCCCACGACTATCATTTATTCAAAGAGGCCCTTGGAGCTCCTTCACATGGATCTTTTTGGGCCCCCATCCTTCGATAGTCTTGGAGGTAGAAAGTATTGCTTGGTGATTGTGGATGACTACTCAAGGTACACATGGGTGTATTTCTTCAAGAGGAAGAGCGAGACCCAACAAACCGTCATTGACTTTGCAAATGAAGCATAACGTCAACACAATGCAAAGATCTTGACAATAAGAAGTGACAACGGCACCGAGTTCAAGAACTACACCTTGGATGAATTTCTTAGTGATGAGGGAATCAAGCATCAATATTCCGCACCATACACCCCTCAACAAAACGGTGTTGTGGAGAGGAAGAACCGGGCGTTGATGGATGCGGCAAGGACCATGATGGCGGAGTTCAAGTCTCCGTACAACTTTTGGGCCGAAGCCATCAACACCGCGTGTCATGCATCCAATCGGCTCTACCTCCGCAAGGGCTTGAACAAGACTCCATATGAGATACTCACCGGTAACAAGCCCAACCTCAAGTACTTCCGGGTATTCGGGTGTAAGTGTTTCATTCTCAAGAAAGGTGTTCGGTTGTCTAAATTTGAGGCTAGAGCTTATGAGGGCATATTTGTTGGTTATGCTACAAACTCTCATGCTTACCATGTCCTCAATAAATCCACGGGACTTATTGAGGAGACGTGTAACGTGGAGTTTGATGAGAATAACGGCTCCCAAGTGGAGCAAAGTGACACTTGTGATGTAGGTGATGAAATTCCTCCTCAAGCCATAAGAAGAATGGGTGTTGGTTTCATCCTACCCATTGAGGAACCCCTTGTGGCCGAAGGAGAAGGACAATGCTCCACTCAAGTGGAGCCATCACCAACCCAAGGCCCACACGCTTCCGAAGAACAAAGTGAAGGCCCTCAGCCTCATGAACAAGACCAAGAACAAGTTCATGACGACGCTCAAGATGATCAAGTAACCGCTCCTCAACTCACCACCGAGGAGGAATTAGAGTGTCATGCCGCCAAGGTTGCTTCCAAGCTCTCCACCAAGGATCATCTCATGACGAATGTGCTTGGAAGCTTAAGAAAGGGGGTAAGCACTCGTAGACAATTAGCAAATTATTGTGAGCATCACGCGTTTGTCTCTTGTGTGGAACCCCACAAGGTCTATGAGGTGCTAGAAGATCCGGATTGGCTCAATGCCATGCACGAAGAACTCAACAACTTCGAGCGCAACAAAGTGTGGAGATTGGTGCCAAGGCCAACGGGGAACCACAATGTCATTGGAACCAAGTGGATATTCAAGAACAAGCAAGATGCCCATGGGATTATCAGTCGCAACAAGGCTCGTTTGGTAGCACAAGGCTACTCCCAAGTCGAGAGTATTGACTACGGTGAAACCTTTGCTCCCGTTGCTTGTCTTGAATCCATTCGCGTGTTGATTGCATATGCTTCTCATCATAACTTTAAGTTACAACAAATGGATGTGAAGAGTGCTTTTCTTAATGGTCCCATTAATGAATTGGTTTACGTCAAGCAACCCCCCGGGTTCGAGGATCCCTACTTTCCCGATCATGTGTATCAACTCAGTAAGGCACTCTATGGCCTTAAACAAGCCCCACGTGCGTGGTATGACCACCTTACCGAGTTGTTACAAGACCGTGGTTTTGAAGTTGGGCTAATCGACCCCACTCTTTTTACTAAGAAGGTCAAAGGGGAGTTGTTTGTGTGCCAATTATATGTTGATGATATTATCTTTGGTTCTCCTAACAAAGCTTTCAATGAGGAATTTGTCGCTCTCATGACCTCAAAGTTTGAGATGTCCTCCATGGGAGAGTTGAAGTTCTTTCTAGGGTTCGAAGTGAAGCAAAGAAGAGAAGGAACCTTCGTCAATCAATCCAAATACACTCAAGACATGCTCAAGAGATTCAAGCTAAGTGACATCAAGCCGGCTTCCACTCCAATTCCCACCAAGTGCCAACTTGACTTAGATCCCAATGGTAAAGTGGTGGATCAAAAGGTATGCCGTTCCATGATTGGATCCTTGCTTTACCTTTGTGCATCTAGACCGGACATCATGTTGAGTGTGGGTATTTGTGCATGGTTTAAAGCCGCACCTAAGGAAAGTCACTATGTGGCGGTCAAACAAATCTTTCGATATTTGGCTCATACCCCAAACTTTGGCTTATGGTACCCAAGAGGATCAAACTTCAAGCTTGTAGGTTAACCGGATTCCGATTGGGCGGGAGACAAAGTGGATAGGAAGTCCACCTCCGAAGGGTGCCAATTCCTTGGTTGCTCTCTGGTAAGTTGGTCTTCCAAAAAGCAAAGTTGTGTGTCTCTCTCGTCCACTGAGGCGGAGTATGTTGCTGCCGGTAGTTGTTGTGCACAACTTCTATGGATGAGGCAAATTTTAAAGGATTACGGTGTCACTTGTGACAAAGAGCCTCTTTGGTGTGACAATGAAAGTGCCATCAAGATTTCTCTCAACCCAGTGCAACACTTCAAGACGAAGCATATTGAGATTCGATATCACTTCATCCGGGATCACATTAGGCGAGGAGAGATCGAGCTCAACTATGTGAACACTCATGACAACGTTGCAGATATTTTCACGAAGCCCTTGGATGAAGCAAGATTTCGCGAGCTAAGGCATGACAACCCGTGCACAACCTACCATGCTCAATTTGTTGTCTAGTTTAGGTGTAGGCATGGACATAGGGGGAGTGTTGTTCTCTCAATGAACTCTCCCTCCCCCCATTATGCATAAATTGATCAAGTCCTTCACTCATTGTTGATGGCACTTGTGCTTAAAAGACGAGTTTTGGTCATGGTCCCCAGGTTAAAATCTTCGCGGTGCCATACCTTTTGACTCAAACAAAGGTGGCCTCGGCCACAGCCTTCTTGTGAAGAGGTGTGTCTTGGTCGTTTGCCGTTGTGTTTGCCGTTTTTGTCGTTTCATCGAGCTAAACCCGTGTCTGTTTAGTTGCCATGGCGTGCTAGGCGGTACTACCACTGGTGTTGCGCGGTACTACCGCTCGTAAGCGGTACTACCGCCCCCAGCACGGTACTACCGCTGGGGGACGAGAACAGGGGGTTAAGTCCGGGGCAGGGGAGGTTTCTTCTCCCCCATACCCATTCACTTCGCCCCTCTTTTCTCTTCCTCTCTCTCCAGCCTCCACTCGCCACGGGAGGGCTCCGGCGGATCTCCATCTCTGGGGCATCCCTATCCATTTCCTTTGGTGGAGTCGATCCCCACCACGTCCTCTTGCCATGGATGCCGGTATTGCCCCCGTTCCTTCTTTCGTTTTGTCTCTTTTTCAGTTCTTGTTTCTTAGGGGCAATGGTGGTTGCATCTCTAGATTTTTGGCTAAATCTAGGCTTGAGTTGGTTGGAGAAGGCAACTAGACTTTCTAGATTAGAGTTTGGTAGGATTATTTTTGAATTTGGTTGGCCGGTAGTGCCGGATCTCACCACGGTAGTAGGAAACCGCTGTTTCACCGCTTCGTGCTAGGAAACTGCTGTTTATCCGCCTCAAGCAGTACTACCGCTCCCTTTGGAGCGGTAGTACCGCTTGACCTAGAGCGGTACTACCGCTCCCTTTGGGGCGGTACTACCGCTTGGGGCGGTACTACCACGGACAGGTCACGGTACTACCGCTGCATGCCAATTTCCATCATTTTCCTACCTCACCTTGATCTTTTTGTTGTTTTTGTTGGCTTATGCTCTTTCTTTCTGGTTGTTTTGCGTGTTCTTGTGTTTGGCTCCAGGTGATGACCCTTCCAAGCAGCAAGGTCACCGTATCAACCCCGGGCGTGCCACATCAAAACACTACCGTACCTCTGAGCCTGCCGGTGGTTCCTCGAGCACCCAACCGCCTCCAGCAAGTGCATCTGCAAGTGTTCCTCCACCTCCTCAGCAATCGAAGCGGGCCGCCCAGAAACCCAAAGGGAAGACTGTGACTAAGATGACTAATAAGGAGTTTTGGGAGAAGCGTCGACGCAACCCCTATGCGGTGGCCCAAGAACCCACTTTGGTCAACCGCCCGTTCTGGAACCGTTTTAGTTTGCCATCTACTTTGATGTGATCAAGGCCAAGAAGAATCTTTTTGTTGATGTTCGCTCCATTGATACTGATGCTATGGAGAAGGACCCCGAGTATTTTGGCGAAGCTCTTCAGATGTGCACTCAGCTGAACAGTCTTAGGATCATGCAATTCAACAAGGATTTTGATGCGGATTTGGTAGCTCAATTCTATGCCACCATCCATCTTGGGACGGATGTCGACAGGACTCTGACATGGATGACCAATGGCAAGCTACTTTCTGTCAAGTGGAAGGCTTTCATGGAGTTACTTGATGTGGTGGATACCGGGCTTGAGACTCCTGTCGGTTTCCGTCCTCACCGCAATGCTAAATCCACCCACAAGCAAGCCCTTTGGCCCTACTGAACTGTGAAGGTTCACCCAGTTACTGAGAAGAAGACCTATGAGCTGTCTCCGTATCTGGACATTCTTCATCGCATATTCCGTGAGACTCTCTTCCCTCGGATCGGGAATCTGGATATGGTCCACTCTTACCTCGTGGACATGCTCCTTTTTTGTCAGCATGAGAAGGAAGCAAGCACTGGAGAGAGCCTGGATATCTCTCATGTCATGTGGTCTGAACTTCTATCTGCCGTGTCTGAGCGCAAGTGTCCTATCTATCGTCCATTCATCATGAGGCTCATTGAGAGGGCCTGGGCACAAACTTATCCCAGAGTGTTGCTAGAGACTGGAGACTTGGTGTCTCATGAGATCAAGCGTCTGAGGAAGAAGGACAACTGGACAGCGCCTCACACAGGGGGTCCATCTGCTACTGCTGCCACAGGGGGTCCGTCTGCCGATGCTGCTACTGCTACTGCTGCTGCCATGGGGACCGAGGGTGAGGCTGCTACTGATGATCATGAGGAGAACTTTGGCCCCACTAGTGCAGAACCGTCGTGGGCACAAAAGCTTAAGCGCAAGATGAAGAAGCTTTTCTGCATGGAGTCTCATGGTCAGTACATGACTCATGTGGCGAAGAAGCATGCCAGGACTCGCCACAAGGAGCTCATGCGTCAGTTGGGAGCAACTGTTGCCAGTGGGTCTGAGGGTCAGATCACTAAAGAGGAGGACTGGATTCATCAGAATTGCCACTGGACCGACTCTGATGCCGAGCAGTTTTCGACCCACGATGAAGATGCAGAGATATGATGCTCGAGCTCTTCCGCCTCCCATCACCTAGAGTCATAGTGTCACTCTATGCCCTTTTTGGTGTCTCGCTGCCAAAGGGGGAGAGAGTGTAGGAATTTGCTTCTTGTGTCGTGCTTTGAGTCGTCTTGTGTTTTCTTGTGTGTTCCTTCTTTGGTTTGGTTTGGTGTGAGACCTAAGTTCTAGTCATATGGTGTAAGACATATGCTCCCTATTGCTACCTTTTTACTTATCTGATGTCTGAGTACTATAGTTTATTGTGAGATGCATGCTTGTCCTGTTTATTCAATTCTCTCATATATCTTGTGCTTAGTATTGTTGGACTATAAAATATAGGGGGAGTGTTGATCCGAATGTGTGGGTCATGCCATCTCTTGGTGCACACATTCTGGGGGAGCCCGTCTATATTTTGTAGTTCTTAGCTTTCTTCGTTTTATTTCTTTTCCTTGCGCAAATCCCTAGTTGTCATCAATCCACCAAAAAGGGGGAGATTGTTACGGCATATCTCTCTCAAGGTAGTTTTGGTGATTGATGACAACATGTTTGTGGACTAATCTTGTGCTTTGAATAATTCACAGATTCTCCCCTGGCACGAGACGCCTTCTTCCCCTCGGAGTGTATTTCAAGATGGTGTATCTCTTTCGTTTCTTTCTCGGTGGTCTGGTTGTGTAGAGGGCACCGTACTATCAAGAGGGGGTCCGCTGGGGTTTTGCATGGGTGGAATCATCACGTACACATCAGATTCTCACCCTCCGAGCTTTTCCTGTCCATTGAAGATATCTCTCCTACCGCTGGGGGCCTGGCACCTCCGCCTAGTCCTTAGCTTCTTTGAGAGATCCCTTCTCTCTCTCTCTCTCGCCCCAGCGGTAGTACCACACTGCCTGCGGTACTACGGCCAAAGGATCACAAGCGGCAGTACCGCTCCACAGCGGTACTACCTCCCTTGATCTCACTGCCGTAGTACCACTGGGTCGTCTGGCTCCTACCGCCTCGATTCGAGAGGTCTTTTTCTCATGTCGGGTTTTGCGGCACTAGTCACGGTTGTAGTGGCGGTAGTACCGTTCTAGGAGCGGTAGTACCGCCCTTCCACCGCGGTAGTACTGCATTTGGGCCCGTTCCCTACTAAGTCTCCTCAGCGCGGCAGTACCGCTGGCTGGCGCGGCAGTACCGTCGCCTGGCGGTAGTACCGCCCCTTCCTAGCGGTAGTACCGCCCTGTGCGGGGCTGGTTGGTGGGGGGCAACGGGATTGTTTCCTCCACTATAAAAAAGGGAGTCCCCTTCTTCCTTCTCACCCACCTCCTCCTTCCCCCAAGCTTCATTTATTGCTCAAGCTCCATTAAATACTCCAAGCTTCATTTTGCCCGATCTATCTCCCTAGCCAATCAAACTTGTTGATTTGCTCGGGAGTGGTTGAGAAGGCTCCGATCTACACTTCCACCAAGGGATTTTTGATTCCCCCACTCATCCCTAGCGGATCTTGTTACTCTTGGGTGTTTGAGCACCCTACATGGTTGAGGTCACCTCGGAGCCATATTCCATTGTGGTGAAGCTTCGTGTTCTTGTTGGGAGCCTTCGATTAAGTTGTGGAGATTGCCGCAACCTTGTTTGTAAAGGTTCGGTCGCCGCCTTCAAGGGCACCAATAGTGGAATCACGGCATCTCGCATTGTGTGAGGGCGTGAGGAGAATACGGTGGCCCTAGTGGCTTCTTGGGGAGCATTGTGCCTCCACACCGCTCCAACGGAGACGTACTTCCCCTCAAAAGGAAGGAACTTCGGTAACACATCCTCGTCTTCACCGGATCCACTCTTGGTTATCTCTTACCTTTACTTGTGCAAGCTTTTTAGTGTTTGTTCCCTTGCTTGCTTGTATGCTTGTTGTTATTGCATCATATAGGTTGCTCACCTAGTTGCACATCTAGACAACCTACTTTGATGCAAAGTTTAATTTGGTAAAGAAAAGCTACAAATTGGTAGTTGCCTATTCACACCCCCCCTCTAGTCAACCATATCGATCCTTTCAGTTATGTCATACCCCAAACATTTACATTTGGAGACTTTGCCCGATAGGGGCTGACGGACAAATGTTTTTCCTGACAGATTGACCGGGTACTTGATTTCGTCGGCGAGTACACCGAGTCGGAGCTGATTATTCAGCTTTTGACTTTCTCATTTTGTCGGTATACCCATTTTTGATAATACGCTGTGATATGTTTTTAACATTGCCACTGAGGTCAAACTGTTGAGGTTGCAAAGGAATCTTGGATCTGACAGAACAGACCTGGATATTCCACACTAACCATGTCAAGCGGGTCAGCGGGATATGCAAATCCTTGTAAATAGAGTAGGCCACTGAAGGTGCATGTCTTTATGGATCCATATGGAATTATGGCCTCCAACTGGTTTGGGTATCCGGACCCTGATGGTCGTGCAAAATACATCATACCTTTGTTGTCAGTCTCACCCTTTAACGGTCATGATTCTCTTTGTCAGGATACCTTGCTAAAATAACTTGGCCACACATGTCCTTGATTCTTCGTATGACCATGACTGTGGCTAGTGCAATATTGTTGGAATTATTCCTTATGCTTATTTTCTGACCTGTTTTCGCACATATATGACATATACTCGGGGTTTGTAGCTGTACGGAGCTCATTGCTTTCTTAGGTATATCTGCTGGATCAGTGCCATATCCCGTGTAAGTGACTGATCTGACCCGGGATACATGCGTACCATATGTATAATAATCATATGCAACTGAATACCATATTATTGCGGCAGACATATGTTTTGACTGAATTGTTCCTTTGACAAAAATTATTGCAAATATGATCCTTGAGATGTACTGCCATATACTGCCAACTCATCATATAATCTCTGAGAACGGTGCATAGTGTGGTACTGACGCGGACTGGGTGGCTTACGAGGGAAGCCATCCAAGTAGCTTGCTGAGGAAAACTCTTAGATTCTGCTCAAGGCTTTTGTTTGGGTAGAGTGCAGAAGAAATCTCTGTATCTTACACACGAAGCCTGGTCAGATTATTGTGCTGGAGAAACTTGAGTTCCGTACTTGAGAAGCTTCTCCTCGGGTTTGCTTGTTGAGAAAAATTCATTTCCGCCTGTCAGAAGCTTTTACCGAGGTATCTTGTTGAGAAACACCGGGTACCGTGGGCCGGAAATAGTTCACATATCATGCTGAGCAAAAATTGAGGAGCCTTGCCTCATAAATTTCTTCCGATAGCGTGTCGAATAATGCTGGGTTTCTTATATCCAAAACTTCATACTGATATGCAGACTGAAATCCATGCACACGTCCATAATATTTTGCGCCTGATTATTTGCATGAGAAAATTTGTTTGACTGTCTTCCTTGAGCATATCACATCCTAACTTTCTCTTGGAGTGTAACATATTTCAAGTATCATTCATTGTTGAGCCAAGACTTTGCCTATGCTCCATACCTTTGACTGAAAAATATACCGTTGGTCTTGCATCTGACTTGTCTTTCTGCTGGCTGGATCATTACTGCTGTAGAATTGATGCGGATAATCAATCCAAGACACAATTGGCATTCTGAGCAGATATTCCTTATATCATGTGGTTGACTGAGAAGGTCATAATGTTTAGCTGAGCTCCTTCCAAATATTTGAAATACTTATTACTTCTTTGAGTCCGGTGTCAGTTGATGAGCAACTCTTTATAGGGGAAAAATAATGTAACACCGGAGCCCAAAAAGAAAGAAGCAAAAGAAAACTCAACTAAAAAACACACAAGAAAAATCAATTTACGCACAATCAATGTCACACATTACTGCTAGTCACACAATATGCATGCCTACTTAAGCACACAATTCTCGCGGGATCTCCGGCTCTACAATCTAGCATGCTATGACGTTGTGCACAAGGACGAATAAATGTGTGGAAGAATTGGTGTAAAGAGCGCTACACCAAGTGCTAGCTTAGCCAGGTAGCAACCTGGACTAGCTCAGAGGCGAGGATGCATTCGGTAATCATGTAGTGGGACACGAAGGTCGCAACCACATTATTATCAAGCGGACGGGAAAAGATCCGTACTCATCCAAGAAATAGGATAGCAGGGGAAAAACTGAGGCTGCTGACATTGCCCTTTCTTGATAACTACGATCATTAAGGTTGCCAAAATGACAAGAAGAAGGATGATCCATGATGGAAGCATGTCTACCACCGAAACAAAAGGTGGGGCTGAAGGAAATAATTCAGCACGATACATGAGCACCATTTTTGCAAACAGTGTCGCGATCACTTGGCATCACTCTGCTGGGACAGAAATGACGCCAAACACCGAAGAATGAGCAAGAAAAGAAAACTAGAGAAATGCAAAGGCTAAGCTGTAGTGGATCCGGACCGATGCCACCTACACTCACCAGATTAAACCATTAGTAACAAAATAATAAGGCTACATGCATGCTATGCAGCAAACAAATGCAGCAACCAAATGTGACAAATAAGACCACTTCTAAACTACTGATTTCTACTGGTTTCTACCGCTCGCGCTGACTAGGGCATCCTACAGCCAGACCTGCTCTGGTACCAAGCCTGTGGCACCCCGGCTCAGAGAAACCGGAACGCCCCGTATTCCAGCCCAGAGATCAAGGAGAAGTCTCTGGAATACGGCACTGCTTGACATAGAACAAATCAGCTCTTATTACAAGAATAATAATTAGACGGGTCCGATGTTACAATGATCACATCAGCATGGCGACACTACGCCTGCGATACTACACTTGCTCTAAGCTAGCAGCGGAACAACTCGTAGGAGCAGAAAAACTTCTAGCAGCGGAACAATGACGAAGGTGGTGAACTCCATTCCGCAGGGACTCTGGCTAGGACACGATCTAGCTCGCACGAACGGAAACCACGACAAGCAATCAAGCAATCACGGCATCACCTGCAATCTGGCATGACACGCTAGGTCCGTACATTGAATGTACTTGCAAGCTCACAACAACCATAAACATCAAGGCAAGACAATAACATAACATTAACAGGTTAATTAATTAACAACTACCATGATGAAGCAACTACTAAGCATGAGACGAACTAATACAATGCTGATAAATCACCATCTCAGATCTTCATAACCATATCTCTCTTCGCTAACCGGCCAAGCAATATACCATCTCGATCAACTCATGATCAAAACCATACGGTGATCTTTCCGGCGATCACTACGTGACCAACACTTGGTCTCAAACTGTGATCTTTCCAGCGATCACAACCACGACCAAAACTTGGTCTCCAGCTTCATCATCAACATCCTGCCAATCTGTACTGCTCAACATATCAACATATAAATCACCTATAAGTCATTCCGCCGTGTGAGTGTTGATCGAACGGTGGGACCTAATACGAACGCGACTATTGATAGATTAAATACACTCTGCAGAGGTAGCACACTGTACCCACACCACGGAACCCATGGCCTCGCACTCCCATTTGGGTGGACCAACAGCAGTCCGACAAAACCCTTCCATTGCCACAGCACTCTCCCGGCCACTCCGACCCAAATCCCCAATGAGCTGGTCCTGGGTGGCCCCGTGTCTACCAAAGACACCCCGACCACCGTCGTGGTCAAAACACTCCCACTCGGCTACTCGGTACCATAATCTCATCAACGAGCACACAAGGTTATGTCTGCTTACCGGGCCAGGGTACGCACGCCCATAACCTTCCCTAGTTGGAGGCACTGGCGAGAGGTACGACAATGGAACGCATTAGGGCATTCCCATAAAAGGCAAATGTGGTTGCACTGGAAAAGCCCGGTTCGGTGGCACCTGACCAACTTAATGATGGAATTTATCCCTAAAAATATAACTGTGGTAACCGATACTCCAATATCGACGATCAAACTATAATCCAAGTCATAACAATATCCAACAAATAATCCAAACATAATCTCATCATCTCAAAATACTCCAAGGGTAGCACAACACTACTGTCATGATGAATCCGAAAAAATTAATCCTACTACTCCAATAACAAGAACAAAGCTATTCGGCTAAGATCCACATGTAAACATCATTTCTGAAAATAATACTCCAAGCAAAAGAACATCAACTAGCATCATGAAAATAATCATAGTAACCACTAATAATCCAAAGACAACATCATATCCAATGTAATACTCCAAAAATATCATATCCAACACCAGCATGAAAATAATCATAAAATGAGCCACTAATAATCCAATGGCAACATGTCAACCACATAAGCTGCAAAATATAAATCCTAGAACTCCAAGCAATATCATGGCAATACCAAGATCGAACAATACTCCGAGAAATGCCATGAACAAAGTCACGTAGCTAAAGCAGTTTTTAAAAAAAGTTCAAATAGATTAAACCATGTATCTGCATTAAAGTGATGCAAATGGAGGGTGTGGCTTGCCTGGGGTGCAAGAAATCACCGGGAGAAAGTGCGAGAAACTCGCAGAAAGGATCGCCGGAAAACATACTCTCTCGGAGGGGGCTGAATAAGGTCAGGGGCAAAATAGACATTTTGAGAATGTTAAAACATGGTGAAAATGAGACCAACAGAACAGGCTCGATGAAACGAAGAAGTGGGCTTTGGATTCACCTTATTTGGATTTGTGGTTAAAAAGATATAAGGGTTTTTCTGCCAGGGACCTATCTGTAATGAAATCATCACAAACATGCCCTCGGCTGGAAAAACAGAATGCGCCTTTCTCAGAAATACACTTTCCAGAGAGGAAAGCGCATTCGGGACCGAAGAAGGAGTGGAATACGCTTTCTGAAGTCAAAAACGGACTTCCGGGAAGTACGCTTCCACTTATCCAGTGTGGCAGTGGGGCCCCGGGGCGCTGTGCGGCTGGCGGGCGGGTCCCACGGGGCTGGGGCCCGTCACTTATCCACCTTAGCATGCACGGTCAACGCCCGGAGGCTAATCGGTGCGGCCGAGGAAGAGGCGGGGCCCGCCTGGCCTGAGTCAACTCCTTCTTCCTCGTGCCTGCTCGATGCAGGGGAGGAACGGCGCGCTCTGGCAAGGCTCCTGGGCGGCTCTGGCCATCTCCCGAGCCGTGCAGCACACCGACGTGCTGAGGGAGACCAACCGCACCCTCCTGGACCGTTTAATTTCGCCTAAGATCACCGGAGCAGGCAGGTCCATGGCCGTGGCGGAGGAGAGCAACGGTCGTAGATGGGGATCGCGGCGAATGGAGCTCCGGCGACTCGCTAAAGGGATGGTGAGGAACGTCGTAGTGGTGGGGGTCTACTGGTGGTGGAGGAATGAGGAGAGGGGCTCCGGGTTGATCCAATCGGGGAGCGTGGCCGCGGCGGCCATGGCGGCCAACCGAGGCGATTAGAGGCTCTCGAGTCGAACGGATGGGTCGGGGCGGTTGCTGGAAGGGTGAGGAAGAGGTTGGAGCGCTCGGAGGGCTCGGGGGAGGCCTTAAATAGGCAGAGGAGGAGGGGCGAGCTGGTGTCGCCGCGGATGCGTGTGCGCACACCCGAGCTCGCTGGTAGACGACGGGGGAGGAGCAGTGAAGGCTCTCACGGGGCAAAGGAGGCCAAGGGGGCGCAGGGAGGAAGAAGACGGCGAAGAACCACGCCAAAACGCCACTGTGCGCTCGTGGGCACGCGGCGGCTTGCGTCGGTGAGGAAGCTGCCGGAGGGGGAGCGGGGTCCAGGTGATCGGCGACGACAAAAGGAAGACAACGGACATGCTCACGCGCGCTAAGACGACGAGGGGGAGAGAGGCCCGAGCAAGAATCCATCCTGGGCGCGGCCAACGGCAGCAGAGCGCGCACAAAGGCTTGCCATTAACGCGATCACTGCGTGCACTGGCATCAAGCGGGGGAGAGGGGCTGGAACTTGTTGTCTAGTGGGTAGTTCATCCAGGGTAGGTCTCAACTACGGTGGTAGTTCGATTAAAAGTGATCCGGTTAAATGGTGAGAATCCTCTGAAGTTTACTGCAATAAACTTGGGTGAGCACTAGTGATCAAGAGGAAGGGTTTTGGATCCAATGGAGTTGTCTGCGAGGTTGAGGTAAAGAAGGAGTTTCATCCTGCTAACTTGGAGAAGAATTGGATCAAGATAAATCATAGTTGCTTTGCAACTGACTAAAATGGTCCAGAAATGAGATTTGGATGCTGCACTCAAATGGTGTGGCCACTTGAGCTCAAGTTTGGCAAGGCTTCATGATTTGATCATACAAAGATCCTGTATAAGTTTCATACCAATTGGATTCATCAAAATGGTACTTGCTTCACAAACATCCTTGCTGACCAGAAACTTGCAAAATTTCTAAAGGAAAAATGGCTTGATGAAACATGCCCAAAATGGGTTGAGGTAGGTTATATGGATAATAGAAGGCCTATAAAAATTGACAGCCATAATGGAGCAAGATAAAATATACTTGCTTTTCAAACTGAAATTTTGGGCAGAATCAAAGAATTGAAAGTGAGCTCACATGGAGGCATAACATGAGCTCTACTTTGGTGTAGGTATACGATATGATGATATGAGGGATCATGGAAAATGGCAACTCATTTTGATATGCCTAGCTTGTACTTCCTTCACAACCAGTTCCCTCATACAGGAACTTTGGAAAATCATAATTAAATAATTACTAAGGAAATGAGGTTGCATTTTGGCATGTGGCAATGATATGGACAGGAAAAGGTGTCCAAGGAGTTTGAGGTCAATTGGGAAAAGGAAAATAGCACTTGCTTCACATTCTGCCATTTAGGGCAGAATAGGAAATGAATTATTTGAGCAAGATGATAAACATGAAAAATGAAATATTTTGCCATATTTGAGAAAGATATGACCCAAACAATTTATGAGAATTATTTGGGAATTTTAGGAGTTATGAAAATAAAGGTTTCTTCACAACCTAAGGCAGACAGGGTTATTCCTTTAATAGAAAAAGGAATATTCCTGAGAAAAAGAAATTAGGGTTTGGTCAAGCAGTGAAGTGACAAGATCTTGGCAGGGTTTTGAGAATGATGAGCCACTTGGGAAGGAAAAAGAGGATGATTTCCCAGGTGACAAGGCCACAGAACCACTCCAAAAAGAAAAAAACAGAGCAAAACCTAATAAATCAAAAAGAAAAAGGAAAGGGCCAAAATCCAGGCTGTTACATCTTTAAACCACGTCCTAAATTCATGGTATACATGCAGCTAGAGCAATGCATGTGGAGTAAGTAAATTATACCTTAAGGTTCTTGGGGCGTGGTTCGGTGGGCGACGGGGCGATGAAGAAGAAGAAGGGGTCGGAGGCCCTCCCGCGCCGCCGCTGGGTGGAAAGTGAACAGCTACGCCGGTAGTCCCTCGCCGACGGCGACAGCGTTAAGCCTCCTTCCCTTCCCGGCGGACAAATCCTGTCGGCTCTTTGAGCAGCAGTGAGGGGAGAGAGAGGCCAACAAAGTCTTGTTTAGATTTGGAGAGGGCGAGAGAGTGTGAAGAGAGCAACTACAAGCGCTGAGGCTCCAGCGGGAGAGGGCGAGAGAGTGTGAAGAGAGCAACTACAAGCGCTAAGGCTCCAGCGTGTATATATATACTGGAGAGAGTGTGTGAAGCGTGCAAACCCTAGAAAACATTTTGACCAGTCAAAGAATCCTCCTGGCACAAATTATGCTCAAGTGTAGTTATCGAACCCGAGACCTCAAGTTAGGCCCCTCCCAATGCTCCACCTTGTACAGGTGCTAAGGTTGCCAACTAAGCAAAAAATATGATGTGGCATGCTAGTTAAGAAGAGAGAGAGTAGTATGATGACCCTAGGAAGAAACAGTGCTAAGCATGTGTACCTAGGTGGAAGCACAATTCTTAGTCTACAACGAATTAAATGCACGAAGCTTAGCACCCAAAATCTTAGCACCTTTGCATTGTAGACTTGAGTTGGTAAGGCATTTAATATGCTTAGCACCTTATCTAAGCACCTTTGCATCGGGGAAGGTCTTAGAAGGTGCAACGGGACCAAGGTGTGTGTGTGTTTAACAGCATGTGTGTGTTAGAGAGAGCGACCTACTCCTATAGAGAGATGTTGTGTAGTGTACGATTTTAGCCGCGAGAGTCGGTGCATCCTCTCGTTTCTAGGCGTGTCCGATAGGGACATGCGGACAGCTTCCACGCCCGCTCCTGACCAGCCTGGCCCACCCAAAGCCCCTCCATCGCCCGCGCGCGCTTCCCACCCGAAACGGTCAGCGCCGCTCGAAAGAATCGGTGCCGCATTCACGCCCGGGCAGAGCGGACGCGACCTCTCACTGGAGCAAGAGTGATGGTTGCTTCGTCCGTCCAACTTACTGTTGTGTCTATGTGATTTGACGGCTATATGAGACCGAATGAATTGCTGCATGTCCACCACGTGGGCGAGGGTCGAGGGGCGAGGGGGAGTGCTACATACGGAGCAAAATGAGTGAATCTACACTCTAAAATACGTCTATATATATTTGGAGTATGTACTAGTAGTTCATATTGAAATCTACTAAGGGACATATATATATTCCAAAAAATATGATATAATCTCTATAACCAAGGTAGTAGGGACGAGGAGTAAACGGAGGGAGTAGCAAATTTTTCTCCTCGTCTTGCGAGCCATCGCGCGCATGGGCGAGGGAGCGGGCGTAAGGCGGAGCAAGCTTCACATCATCCTGTGAGCCACCACACCCGTGGGCGGGGGAGACGGCGTACTAAGCAATCTTCTCCTTGTTCTGCGAGTTGACGGGACACATCAAAAGTACTCTAGTGTATAGAGCCTTGCCTCTAAGGTAGGCTCCACATGGTTTGCCTATTTTTTAACATAACATGTCAAGTCGCAATTTGTTTGTTCACCCGTGGTAGACGATCCTCCCTCCACCAAGTGGACAACCAGTACACGTGCCAAATTACCACGTGGGCTGCCTTTTTCATACAGAAATGAGCTCCACCGTGTACCCGTGTGGGTGTGGTTGGGAAAGAGACGGGAGTACGTGCGCCGTGCATGCACCTCTTATCTTCGTGCATGTCTCCCACCTACGTGGGTGTGTGCGAGAGATACAAACCGTGTTCGTGAGTGTTTTTTGTTTTGGGATGGGGGTGGGGTGGGGGGTTGATTTCATGAATTATTTGAGGGAATATGTGTCGATGACATCTCAAACAAAATTTTGCATGCAATGTGTGTGAAATGGAGGCCTATCCATATCATACATAGAGGGTCGGGCAATCCACAAGAAGAGAGGGAGGGGTCATAGCTATCGATAGAGTCGAAGAGAGGATCAAGTGGGTGGGTGCGAGATCGATGAAGAGAACCATTGAAATTGTGTGTGTGTGCAAGTCAAAGATATAGGGCGACTGGCCTACCGGAACGTTAGAGGGCACATGTCAAGTTTGTGTGTGGTAGGGAGACATGACTAGAGCGCTCGATGTATCGGTGTGTGTGGGGGAGGGGGTGGGGGGAGGGGTAGGCAGAGGCCTAACTATAGAGGTAAAACGACTCGTATATGTGTTGAGAAGGAGAGACCCAGCTATGTCTTGAGAGACATCGGTCGACATCCATACATAACTGAAGGATGGGAAATATGATGGGACAGAGAGAGAGAGGGAGGGAGAGGGTAGAGTGTTGGATGGGTGATGGAGTTGCTTCTCGAAGATGGTGGGAGAGGCCTACTAGACAAACTGAGGGTGGAACTGCAATGTTATCAATAAGAGTGGGGATGTGTTTCTGTGTGTGCCTGTGCGTGATAGATATGTCGGGACGCATCCATGGATGATGAAGGGGAACCATGTGTTTGGTAAGCAAACCTAACTAGATCGGTAGATCAATTGTTGTTTGTCGGAGGAAGGGAGAGACACAACTAATGAGGTAGATCGATTGACGTGTGGGTAAAAACGAGTTATAAGGACCTAGCTGGCTATATGTATAGCGAGAGATCGGTCGGTGTACGTCCATTTGTTAGAGGCAAATAAGGCCCAGCGAGACAGATAGACAGAGAGAATGGAGCTAGGAGGTGGTGCGAGAAGCCCAACTACTAGCTAGATAGGGGGAGGAGTGTGCGGTTGTGAGATCGATGAAAAGAGGGGCGAGAGTTTACACGTGTGTCTGACCATATGAGAGAGACGAGGCAAGGACACATAAAGGAGGAGATTGAAGGTGTGTGTATGTTGTAGGCAGGCATCGCTGGAGAGGTTTATCGATCGGTGTGTGTCGGAAAGGAGTTGTGGAGACTCTGGGAGAATGACCTAAAGAAAAAAATGAATGTGCCCAGTGGATAGAATGCCGAGGGAGGGGGAGGGGGAGGAGGGCGTGTGCATGCACGAGAGAAAGTTAGTGGTAGCTACAAAGGTTAGAGGATTGTGTGGGTGTAAGAGACATCATAATTTGATACGAAAGCGGATTCATATATTTGAATTGGAGATCATAGTGTTTTAAACATTGCATGCATGAATATAGCGGTGATACACATGTTGTGCACATGTTATACCATAATGTGATAATGCATGGAGTTTGCAACTCATAGTTAAATGCCGAACAATCTAAACCATACTATACATCAAACAATCTCACATTTTATTTGAATTTGTGATAATGTGTGGCGTTTGCAGCTTACAACTAAATATCGAACAATCTAAACAATACTATATATCAAACATTCTCACATTTTATTTGAATTTGTGGTAATGTGTGGTGTTTGCAACTCACATCTAAATACTTGTAGGCGTAGGGGGCGGGGCACCATACATAATGTGATAAACACATTATACATATGAGACATGGTTTAGATTATGAAGATCTAGCTAGAGCTAGAAATATAATGTGATTTGGAATCAAAATAAAGTGGATTCAAAAAATCTAGTTCGAGTTCATATAGTACACATAGTTCATATGTAACTCGAGACTAATCATGTGGTGTGCTGTGAAGATAATACAAAAACGATGGTTTAACTTGACAATAATGATGATTGTAGATCTTATTAAAACAGAGGAACAAATTCAAATGCTTTGACTTCACAACAATCATTACTGTAGATCTTATTCAAATAGAGAAACGAATTAAAATTTAGTTCATATTGAAGCGGTAGTATATACGTTTGGAATGCACAAAAACATTCATTTGAGTAGCAGGTTGCATGCATTATACACGTAGCGAATATTTTAATTGAACATACCATGAATTCAAAGTTTTGAATGACATTTGTAGTGCGCATTGATTTGGTACAGTACACGTTAGGCTTGTCCGGAAATTTCAACCCACTCCTTGTTAGCCCGAAATATTTAAGATATATCTTTGTATCATTGTGCTCCGACAACTCCCTCCATCTCAACCCGTGCCTTGCTATTCCGAAATTACAACGCACACGAAAACTCCCACCTCCTCTGAAATCCCGACACGTGAAATGCCTGTGGTACCCCTGAACCGAAAGAACCGCCTCAAATCGGTGGGGGTACTTTCGTAACTTACCCCACATTTCAGTCAAGCGCGTATCTAAGCCATAGTTCCCCACTGCCATCCCATCCACCCACCCATTCGTACACCGAGGCCGCGAAACCCGCGATCAAACCCCACACCCTGCTCCGTCCGCGACCCAGCCGGAGCCTCTTCCCCGACGACGTTGTCCATAGCAACACCTCGACATCCCTCATCCATTGTACCGGATGAGGATTAGTCGTCCATCTCATCGTCCCGCCGGTTCAGCCACCCCGTCCTCCACCTCCAAGGAGCTTCCCCGACATTCCCCTCGTCTTTCGCGCCACCTCCATTCACACACCGCCTTCTTCACCTGCACCACCGGAAGAGCATCATCATCACCGTTTCCTCGGATGAAGCTGTGGCCTAATCGGCGCCACCAAAGAGGTTGTACACTAATCACCGCATTTTCTTCTTGATTCGATCTCACGGTGCTGCCGGCGCTCGGTCCCGAGTCGGCACGGCGCGACTCCATCCATGACGGCGTCACCGGCCACTTCCTCCATGGCGTCGCTCCCTCGGCGGCGACGTCCACATCAGTAGGAGCTGCTGCTGCTTTAGCTCTCGCTCACGCTGCTGCTCTGCTCTTGCTCTTGGTCACCTGCCTGGTCTGCTCTTGCTATTGCTCTAGCTCGCGCTGCTTCTCTCCCTCTTGCTCTTGCTTGCGATCCTGCTCCGATTTAGCTACACTTCATTTGACTGAATTGACTTTTGGGTCAGTCGATTTTCAGGGGGGGGCTCGCCAGGGTGAAGGAAGAACCAGCCACAGCGGGGAGGGGGCTCGCCGGAGAGGTACCCCACTATCTATCTTAGGGTTCAGGATGGGGGCGGTGGTCGCCGGCGGTGGCGGGGCGTTGGCGTGGCGGTGGCGTGGGGATCGCCGGAGAAAAAGCTCGGCACGAGGGGGCCTAGAGGGATGGCCGGGGCGGCGGCGGACCGGCGATGGGAAGTGTTTTTGAGGCGGGCGTGGCGGCGCACCGCCGACCGCGGATGGCAGGGGGCTGCTGTTTGGCCGGTGGTGGCTGGCGGCTCAGGGGGGTGGAGGTTGAAGATGAACCACGGGCCCTTGATTTCGTATCCAACGGCTGCAAAATCGACTGACCAGAGATGAAAAAGTCAGTCGACTGACGTGTAGCCTCACCTTGCTAGTGCGTTCAGTTTCGACAGCAAAATTCAGTTTCGACAGTTAAGTTCAGTTTCGATAGTTAAGTTTAGAGATGAGCGGCTGATGTATTTTACATCTAGCACTTTGTGGTTATGTATTTTACGTCATGTATTGGAGATGCTATTAGAATTCCACTCGGGTTAACGTTGTTCGTTGTCCCTCTTGTCCTGCTTCAGCCTCAGCGTCGTACAACTCACCGGAGCTACTCCAACGACGAAACCCTTCATCACAGCGGAGCAGTACCTCGGGCTCCATCTCCAGACGCCTAAGATATTCTTCCCCTCCTCCGACAGCAAAGTCAGTCGGAGCATCCTCACCGGCCAACCCAATCACGCTGAGATCAACATGGCTTCGCCGAAGAGGTTGTACACTTGTTGCATCTCTTTTTTACTCTACATGTTATATATATTGTCCACTGAGCACACGGATTTGTTCCTTTAGTGTCTCCTTGAAAGAAAAAACGTAGGAATTTTAATTTTCACTTGTCCTCCTTTTCAAATTCCTATTCATGAAGCACAAGACTAAGAGATAGTAGCATAATAGCATTATAACCATACATTTTCTTGTGCTTTGACGTAATCTCACCATGCTTCTTTGCATCCTGTGATCTTCCAATTATTGTGAATCAAACACCCAGATTGGCAGAAATCCTGTGTTTTTAAATTCTCTGTTTTGCACGTGCATTCCTATCCTATTCCTGTCTATTTCCTATCCCTGCATTGTTGGAATCCTCCAATTCAAACAAGCCCTTACAGAATTACTTCTCTTACAGATAGTTGTCAAAGAAAACCTTGTGTGGTTTGTCCCACTCCTGCTGCGATGTCGTCCACCCCAGCTCGGCTGCTCCAACGACAGAAGGGTCTAGCACAGCAGGGATCCGGCCTCCAGACTGTCTTTCGCCGCCTCAGATCTTCTTCCCCGCCGCTGGCAGCCATGAAAACTGCATTACCATCATCAACCGAGCAGATGACCTCGAGGACTACACGGGTCCGCAAGAGAGGTCGCACTCTTTCGTGTCTGCTTACTTATGCATTGCTTAATATTACATGCTACTTTATCGTCATGTTCACCGATTAGACTCTGAGTCAGCTCCAAACTAACAGTCAAACTTGAGTTTTTAAATCGTTGTGGGGTACATATCGGGGCCGCTATCAATAGTATATATCTACTATCTGGTTAATCTCCGGTGTCTACTATGAGTTTCATGTTGGGTGGGAAACAAACAGTAAAGAAGCCATTATCTGTTATTTTTAACTGAAGCCATTATCTGCCTGCTATTATTGGTTTTGGGTCTATCCAGAGGTTGCTACCATCACTCTGGATTTCTGCATGCACTCCTTACATAGTCTCACTATGTTTTATTCCTATGCATGACAGTTATTGTAAACAATGGAACTGAACATGTAGAGCAAAAGAGACGAGCCTTGCGTGGCAATAAAATTTCATGCAGACATCGCTCCATGGTAGGCGCAAAAGCCGCCCCCCTCCACGCATTTCGGATTGTAATCGAGAGGAAGATATCTGTTCTGAGGGGGATTCAGAAGGAGAAGACAACTCCTATTTACCCCCTGAGGTCTTCGCTCAAACTAGGCATGCTGATGTTGGTTATATCATGCATATGGTGTCTTGCATTGCTTACTTTATACATCAAATATGTCATCTGCTTAGTTTAGACATCCTTTGTGTGAATGCCATCTGTTTAGTTTATTCATCGTCCTGAGGTTCTACACGGCGCAGCCGCTTCTTCTTCTTCTTGGGGGTGACCTCAGGAGGGCCCTCGCCCTTGATGTCGGGGTCGTCGATTGCTGCAGCTTGGAAGGAACGCTCAAGGGAGCACACCGCATCTCTTTCTTCACATGGGACCGTGATGATCCCACTGCTTCCCGGCATCTTGAGAACATTGTAGCTGTGATGGGTCACCGCCATGAACTTGGCCAGGGCTGGATACCCGAGGATGGCATTGTATGGCAAACGGATGTGCGCGACGTCGAAGTCGATGAGCTCAGTGCGGTAGTTCTTGCGTTCCCCGAAGGTGACAGGGAGGTGGACCTGCCCTATCGGTGTGGTGGAACCATCGGTCACTCCTGAGAAAGCCTTGGTAGGCTGAAGCTGGTCATATGGCACTTGGAGGTTGTCGAACGTGTCAACGGACAGGACGTTGAGCCCTGCGCCGCCGTCGATGAGGGTCTTGGTACCTTGCACGTTGTTGATGACCAGGAAGCAAAGCATCGCGAGGGCGCCAGCGGTAGCTGCGCACTTGAGCTGATCCGCCGAGTTGAACGTTATGGGGCACTCGGACCATCTGAGCGGGTATGTGGCTTCGAGCTTGGGGAGGACTGCATTCACTTCACGAGCAAACTGCTTGAAGATACGCTGCGAGGCTGGGGCCTGGGGTCCGCCCAAGATGCAGGCGATAGCACGCGGTTCCTAGAAGCCCCCAGCCCCCTCGTCTTGATGGTGTTCCCCATTCCTTCTTGGCGGTGGCGGCAGCGGAGGGAGCCCGGCGTTTCCTTGAGGACGATCCTCACGAGGCTGATCCCTCCAGGCCCTCGCGAGGCTGATCCTGCCAGTGGTCCTCACGAGGCCGTTCGCGCCACTCCTGACACGGGCCACGGTCGTCCCAGCGTCCGCCACCTTGTCCTCCTCCTCGGTTGTAGCCCCGGTCGCCGCGCTCGGGGCGTCGACTGAAATGTCCTTCGCGAATGGCTCTGAGCTCTTGACAGTCGCTGGTGTTGTGGGTATTCAGGTTGTGGAAGGCGCATAACGGATGGCTGCTCTTGGATGACTCTGGTTGGTCTCTGCCATGCTTGGTGTCTAGTTTCGCTGTGAGCATGGCTGCTCCCTTGCGCTTCTGTCCTTGTCCTTGGCTTTCTTCTCCTCCGGGTCTATAGCTGGGAGATCGAGGAGGGAGAGGCGCCCCTCCTCAGCTCTTGCGCACTTGGTCGTCTGGTTGAACAACTCCAGGGACGTGCACAGCTCCTCGTGGATAGCGAGCTCTTCCTTCATCTTGACGTCGCAGACGCCATCAGAGAACACAGAGATGATGGCCTTGTCTGTCACCTTGGGGATCTTGAGGCGGACGCTGTTGAAGCGCTGGATGAGGGTCTCTCCCGGTTGCTGCCTGATGCGGCGCAGGTCAAATGCAGCCGGCGGGGCAGTCGCGAGTGCCCTGGAAGTTGGCGACGAAGCGGTTGCGCATCTCGTCCTAGGAGGAGATGGAGCCCTGCGGCAGGTTCAGGAGCCAAGAGCGGGCGCCATCCTTGAGAGCCATGGGAAACCAGTTCGCCATAAATTTCTCATTGCTGTTGGCTGCTTTGATGCTCAGCTTGTAGAGCAGCAAGAACTCTGCGGGGTCAGGGGTGCCATCATAGCAAGGAGGAAGATCCGGCTTGAACTTGCCCGGCAAGGCGACGCTACGCAGCTCGGGGGTGAAAGCGCGGCAGCCGGCTGTGGTCACTGGGGTCCGCCTTGGGGGTGGAGCTTGGTCTTGATGGGGTCCGCGCCCTGCGGCTATAGGTGGCGCGCGGTCTTGCTGCAGCAGCCGGTCCTGGTGCAGTGGCGCGAGGAGCGGCGGAGCATTTTCTTGCGGTCGAGGGACTTCTTGACAGCTTCTTTCTTCATGCGCGGGCGCGAGACGCGGCGGGTCACGACATGGAGCCACGCGCCTTGGCGCCAGGGCGCCGTCTTGGGGCAAAGGTGGTGGAGGCGCTCCGTGAGCTTCGTCACCCGTAGCTGGCGGAGGGCGAGGCGGAGAGAGGGACGGCGTAGGGGAGCCCCCTGCGGCATGGACAAGCTCGGCGATGCGGTCGAGCCAGTCCTCATAGAGGTCATCGACCAGTCGGTAGGACAGGAGCTCGTGCGCCATGAGGAGCGCGGCCCATGCGTCCATGGGAGGGCGACGTGCATGGGAAGAAGAACCGGCCGGGGTCAGCGATGGAGTGGTGGTGCGGCCGTCCCGCCACACCGAGGGGTGCAGCGAGGATGCTTGCTACTCGTTCCCCGCCGGGCCGGTGGCGACGTTGGTGGCAGGCGACGGGGAACGATGAGGTGGCCCGCTGATGGGAGCCGTCTGAGCGACGCGGGCAGCGAGGGCAGCCCAGCGCTCAGCACGAGCGCAATGCGCGTCTGCCATGGAGACGACGGAGCAACGAGGCGCGGAGCGACGGAAGGAAGCTTCGGCGCACCCCTACCTGGCGCGTCAAATGTCGGATCACGGGTTCCGGCAAAACCCTCGAGGTCCGAACACTTTGGTGCGCGTGAAGGTTTTCTCCCTATCGATCCACGCCCTACCTCTCTAAGATCTCGCGGACGAACTCGACGAACTTGCAACACAAAGACACATGATTTATACTGGTTTGGGCCACCGTTGTGGTGTAATACCCTACTCTAGTGTGGTGGTGGTGGATTGCCTCTTGGGCTGATGATGAACAGTACAAGGGGAAGAACAGCCTCCTGAGGTTGAGGTGTTCTTGTGCTTGGCGAACTTGTGTGGGTGAGATGCCTCTGAATGAGTTATTCCTTCTCTTCGTCGTCGTCGTTGTCCCCCCGTCCCCCCCTACTGTGATGGCTAGTTCTACTTATATAGGCCCTGGTCCTCTCCCCAAATATTGAGCAGGAAGGGAGCCAACAACGGCCAATTTGAAAGGGGACAGCTAGTACAGCTTATCCTGACAAAAGTAGTCTTAGCCTGCAAAAGGCTCTGGTGGTGATGCCGTTTTGGGCTCCATGGTGACCTCCGTCTTGCCATCCTGCTGGTCTTGGTCTCATTGCAGTGATATGGAAACCTTTCCTTGATGCCTCGGTACTCCGCGCCTGTGCTTGCCCCCTTCGCACCAAAGAGGAAGCAAGGACACTACATGCGCTGGCGCCCGCCTGGTCTCGATCGTCGTGGCTCACGTCTCGAGGACCTTGCGAGGTTTGCCTTGCCTTGATCTCTCTGCCCCTCGTGAGCCTGCCTGGCGAGGCTGCTCCTGAGGAGTTCTTGCATCGTCCCCCTCGCGAGGCTTGGCCCCTCACGACGGTCTTGAATACCTCGTCGATGAAGATGGGTCATATAGACCTCCTAGCTCAGCCACACCGTGGGCCGCAGGCAGGCAAGTCTGGGGACCCCCATTCCCAGAACACCGACAGGCTCTTCTTTTGACCCCTTTACTTGTGAAGGGCAGTCAGAGCCGCGCGCCATGGCCACACTTAGTAGGGCAGAGGAGGGAAGACGGAGAGAAGCCGAAGAACGAGACAACCAAGGCAACGCCAAGACCAGAAGTGTAGGAGAGCAAGAGGGCGAGGTGGAATCCCTTGGCAAGATCCTTGCCGAGGCAGCCTCCGCGGCCCCAGCAAGAGCCTTGCCGAGGCAACTTGCCCGATGCCAGCGGAGCAAGCCACCCTTGAGCCCACAGGCTCCAACCCAACCAACTATATTGGAACCAAGGCTCGGGAGGCACCTCTGTGGTGGCATGCAAATCTTTGTGAAGATTATAAACATGTGAGATCAGATGAGGACCAGAAGACGGTGACCCTCGACGGGATCCTAGCCGAGGAAATCCACAAGACCCCCAGCAAGACCCTTGCCGGGGACGCTGTCATGCCACGGCAAGAGCCTTGCCGGGTCCCCGGCCGGACCCTTGCCGAGGGCATCAGCAGGGCCACAGCCAGGCTCGTGCCAGCCAAGACTCCACCACCATCCCCAAGCAGCTGCTAGCTCAACCAGTTGGGCAGGCACCTGCGTGGGGACGAGCGGCCTCTACACTGACTCAGCAAGCACCTGTGTGGCGGCATGCGACCCTTCATGAAGGCTCCACCACCGCGCCGGCCCAGCAGCCAGCCAACATGGCACCGCGATGCCTCATCATCTCGGACGCGTTTCGAGGCCAGGCGGGGCGGCGACGGCTGGGACGTGCTTCCCTGGCGTCCCCGATAAAGCAAGGGGGGCACGTCGGCAGCGCATTAAATGCGTTTGTCCAACGGTCCCAGAGGATAGGCTTATCGACTATAGACCTTTCCACCTCCTGTGTGCCACTATGGCAACCGCTTTTTCCTATAAAAGGAGGCCCGAGGTGACGAGGAGGGGGGTTCGGCTCTTTTGGGCAAGTTGCACCCCGTAGCTAGCCCAAGAACACAAGAACACTCAAATACATCCAGCAAAGCAGGACTAGGGTATTACGCATCTTCGTGGCCTGAACCTGGACTAGGGGCTTCTTTTGGTCCATAAAAATCACCATAAATTTCCAGCTCAATTGGACTCAGTTTGATATTCCTTTTCTGCGAAACAGGAAAGCAAGGAAAAAACATAAACTGGCACTGGGCTCTAGGTTAATAGGTTAGTCCCAAAAGTCATATAAAATAGCATATAAATGCATATAAAGCATCCAAGATAGATAATATAATAGCATGGAACCATCAAAAATTATAGATATGTCGGAGACGTATCAGTCAGCACGACGACGTGATGACGGTGATGGTGAAGTGATCCTCGCAGGGCTTCGCCTAAGCACTACGAAGATATGACCATGGGAGTAAACGATGGAGGGGGCACCACACACGTCTAACAATTGTTTGGGTGTGCTAGGGGAACCCTCACCCCACATATATATAGGTGGGAGGGAGAGGGGAGAGGCCAAGAGGCGCTCCAAGTAGGACCGAATCCTACTTGGGTTCCTCCTAGGCCGGCGCCCCCCCCCCTTCCTTATTTCTCGAGGGGGGAAGAAATAGGAGGGAGGAGGGAAGGAATGGGGAGGCCGAATCTGATGGTGAAGTGATCCTCATAGGGCTTCGCCTAAGCACTACGAAGATATGATTGTGGGAGCAAATGGTGGAGGGGGGAGGCCGCACACGGCTAACAATTGTCTGGGGTGTGCTAGGGGGTGCCCCCGCACATATATATAGGTGGGAGGGAGAGGGGAGAGGCCAGGAGACGCCCCAAGTAGGACGGAATCCTACTTGGGTTCCTCCTAGGCCGGCGCCCCCCTTCCTTATTTACTGGAGGAGGAAGGAAAGAGGAGGGAGGAGGGAAGGAAGGGGGAGGCCGAATCCCCCCTTTCCTTCTCCCTTCCCCTCTTCCCTTCTCCTCTAGTTCGGCCCATATCGGGGGTGCACCAGCCCCTGGTGGCTAGTGTGTCTCCCCTCTTGGCCCATTAGGCCCATATCTTTTGCCGGGTGTGCCAAGAACCCCTACCGTGACCCGATATGTACCCGGTACCCTCCGGAACACTTCCGGTGTCCGAATATTATCATCCTATATATCAATCTTTACCTCTCGACCATTTAGAGCCTCCTCGTCATGTCCTTGATCTCATCCGGGTCCCCGAACAACATTCGGTCACCAAATCACATAACTCATATAATATAATATCATCATCGAATGTTAAGCGTGCGGACCCTACGTGTTCGAGAACTATGTAGACATGACAGAGACACCTCTCTAGTCAATAACCAATAGCGGAATCTTGATGCCCATATTGGCTTCTACACATTCTACGAAGATCTTTATCGGTCGAACCGTTATGACAACATACGTTATTCCCTTTGTCTGTCGGTATGTTACTTGTCCGAGATTCGATTGCCGATGTTTTCATACCAAGTTCAATCTTGTTACCGACAAGTCTATTTACCCATTCTGTAATACATCACCTCATGACTAACTCCTTAGTCGTTTGCTTGCAAGGTTATGATGTTTATTACCGAGAGGGCCCAGAGATACCTCTTCGATACTTAGAGTGACAAATCCTAATCTCTGTCTATACCAACTCAACAAACACCTTCGGAGATACCTGTAGTGCATCTTTATAATCACCCAGTTATGTTGCGATGTTTGATAGCACACAATGCATTCCTCTAGTATCCGGGAGTTGCATAATCTCATAGTCGAAGGAATATGTATTTGACATGAAGAAAGCAATAGCAATAAAACTGAATGACCATTATGCTAAGCTAACGGATGGGTCTTGTCTATCACATCATTCTCTTAATGATGTGATCCCGTTATCAAATAACAACTCATGCACGTTGTTAGGAAACCTTAAACATCGTTGATCAACGAGCTAGTCAAGTAGAGGCTCACTAGGGACACGACGTTTGTCTATGTATTCACACATGTATTTAAGTTTCCGATCAATACAATTCTAGCCTGAATAATAAACATTTATAATGAATAAGTAAATATAAAATAACAACTTTATTATTTCCTCTAGGGCATATTTCCTTCATAAGGTGTACCCAATTGTTTCCTTAGGGTATCCTATGAAGACACACTTCTCCGATTTTGGTTCGAGCTTATCAGGTTGAAGCCTTTTGACATAAGTACGCAACCCCAAAGTTTAAGAAACGACAACTTAGGTTTATTGCCAAACCATAGTTCATATGTGTCGTCTTAACGGATTTAGATGGTGCCCTATTTAACGTGAATGCAGTTGTCTCTAATGTATAACCCCAAAACGATAGTGGTAAATCGGTAAAAGACATCATAGAATGCACCATATCCAATAAAGTATGGTTACGACGTTCGGATACACCATTCGATGTCGTGTTCCAGGTGGCGTGATTTATGAAACAATTCCACATTGTTTTAAATGAAGGCCAAACTCATAACTCAAATATTCGCCTCCACGATCAGATCATAGAAACTTTATTTTCTTGTTAGGATGATTCTCTACTTCACTCTGAAATTCTTTGAACTTTTCAAATGTTTCAAACTTGTGTTTCATTAAGTAGATATACCCATACCTACTCAAATCATATGTGAAGGTCAGAAAATAATTATACCCGCCACGTGCTTTAACACGCATCAGACTGCATACATCGGTATGTATTTTTCCAATAAATCATTAGCTCGCTCCATTGTTCCGGAGAACAGAGTTTTAGTCATCTTGCCCATGAGGTATGGTTCGCAAGTATCAAGTGATTCCAAAAGTCATATGCACCGATGGTTAATATCACCATTTGCCCACATGGTAAATCTATCTCACACCACCACAATTGAACAACTATGTCTATGAGCGTTGAAATAAAAAACTTACAACACGAAAGTTGTTTGGAACAACAAGATGTAGCTAGTGATCAAAGAAGTTTCAAACTATTGACCATGCGCGATGTATTTGCAGAAATTCATTGAAAACAAAATTGCACACACCAACATGTTAGTACGATACAATATGCATATATAAATCTACTCATGTACGACCATGAAAATAGAAAACTCACATCACAGAATTTGTGAAACAATGAGACGACACTCCTTTTTTTCAAACAGTTGATCGTGTGCGATAAATTTGACAAAATTTGTCTAAAAACTCCAAATATAAACACAAAGTTGAAGATTTATAATCAACAAAACAAGGAACCGACCGTGGGAATGGAATCCTAACATCGATGTGCTTCTTTTTCATGTAGAGTTTGTCTTGAATCAAAGCACCGTTGTCTAGACTATATGAGGTTATATGAAAGAGATTAAAGGAGGTAAGTAGAATAAAGCACATGCAAATCTACATACCAGTCCACCACACACCCTCTCTCATGCTTGTGAGAGAGTAAACTGAAGGAAATATGCCCTAGAGGCAATAATAACGTTGTTATTTATATTTCCTTATATCAAGATAAATGTTTATTATTCATGCTAGAATTGTATTAACCGGAAACTTAGTACATGTGTGAATACATAGACAAACAGAGTGTCACTAGTATGCCTCTACCTGACTAGCTCGTTAATCAAAAGATGGTTAAGTTTCCTAACCATAGACATGAGTTGTCATTTGATGAACGGGATCGCATCATTAGAGAATGATGTGATTGACTTGACTCATCTGTTAGCTTAGCACGATGATCGTTTAGTTTGTTGCTATTGCTTTCTCCATAACTTATACATGTTCCTATGACAATGAGATTATGCAACTCCCAAATACCGTAGGAACACTTAGTGTCCAATCAAACATCACAACGTAACTGGGTGACTATAATGATGCTCTACAGGTGTCTCCAATGGTGTCTTTTGAGTTGGCATAGATCGAGATTAGGATTTGTCACTCCATGTATCGGATAGGTATCTCTGGGCCCTCTCGGTAATGCACATCACTATAAGCCTTGCAAGCAATGTGACTAATGATTTAGTTGCGGGATGTTGCATTACGGAATGAGTACATAGACTTGCCGGTAATGAGACTGAACTAGGTATTGAGATACCGACGATCAAATCTCGGACAAGTAACATACCGATGACAGTGGGAACAACGTGTGTTGTTATGCGGTTTGACCGACAAAGATCTTCGTAGAATATGTAGGAACCAATATGATCATCCAGGTTCCGCTATTGGTTATTGACTGGAAGTGAGTCTCGGTCAAGTCTACATAGTTCTCGAACCTGTAGGGTGCGCACGCTTAACATTCAATGACGATCGGTATTATGAGTTTATGTGTTTTGATGTACCGAAGGTACTTTGGATTTCCGGATGTGATCACGGACATGACGAGGAGTCTCGAAATGGTCGAGACATAAAGATTGATATATTGGAATGCTATGTTTGGACACCAGAATGGTTTCGGATAAGTTCGGGCAGTTACTGGAGTACCAGGAGGTTACCAGAACCCCCCGGGGAGTCAATGGGCCATGGTGGGAGAGAGAAGGAGGCAGCCAAGTGCTCCCCCTAGCCCAATCCGCATTTGGGAGGGGGCGGCCCCCCTTTCCTTCTCTCCTTCTCATTTTTCCTTCTTCTCCTACTCCAACTAGGGAAGGGGGGAAACCTACTCCTACTAGGAGTAGGAATCCCCCTTGGGGCGCGCCATAGAATGGGCTGGCCCTCCCCTCCTCCACTCCTTTATATATGGGGGAAGGGGGTACCCCATAGACAAACAAGTTGACAGTTGTCTTAGCCGTGTGCGGTGCTCCCCTCCACAGATTTCCAGCTCGGTCATATCGATGTAGTGCTTAGGCGAAGCCCTGCATCGGTAACTTCATCATCACCATCATCACGCCGTCGTGCTGATGAACCTCTCCCTCGGCCTCAGCTGGATCAAGAGTATGAGGGATGTCACCGAGCTGAACGTGTGCAGATCGCGGAGGTGTCGTGCGTTCGGTACTTGATTGGTTGGATCGCGAAGACGTTCGACTACATCAACCGCGTTACTTAATGCTTATGCTTTCGGTCTACGAGGGTACGTGGACACACTGTCCCCTCCCGTTGCTATGCATCTCCTAGATAGATCTTGCGTGATCGTAGGAAATTTTTTGAAATACTGCGTTCCCCAACAGTGGCATCAGAGCCAGGTCTATGCGTAGATGTTATATGCACGAGTAGAACACAAAGGAGTTGTGGGCGTGGGTATATACATATTTATTGCCGTCACTAGTTGATTCTTGATTCAGCGGTATTGTTGGATCAAGCGGCTCAGACCGACATTACGCGTACGCTTACATGAGACTGGTTCTACCGACATGCTTCGCACACAGGTGGCTAGTGGGTGTCTGTTTCTCCAAGTTTAGTTGAATCGATTTCAATGAACAGGGTTCTTTCTGAAGATCAAAAAGCAATCACTATACTACATTGTGGTTTTGATGCGTAGGTAAGTACGGTTCTTGCTAGAAGCCCGTAGCAGCCACATAACCTTGCAACAACAAAGTAGAGGACATCTAACTTGTTTTTGCAGGGCATGTTGTGATGTGATATGGTCAAGACGTGATTATATAAATTGTTGTATGAGATGATCATGTTTTGTAACACTGTTATCGGCAACTGGCAGGAGCCATATGGTTGTCGCTTTATTGTATGAAATGCAATCGCCATGTAATTGCTTTACTTTATCACTAAGCGATAGCGATAGTCATAGAAGCAATAGTTGGCGAGACGACAAGGATGCTTCGATGGAGATTAAGGTGTCAAGCCGGTGACGATGGTGATCATGACGGTGCTTTGGAGATGGAGATCAAAAGGCACAAGATGATGATGGCCATATCATATCACTTATTTGATTGCACGTGATGTTTATCCTTTATGCATCTTATTTTGCTTAGTACAGCGGTAGCATTATAAGATGATCTCTCACTAAATTTCAAGGTACAAGTGTTCTCCCTGAGTATGCACCATTGCTACGGTTCATCATGCCGAGACACCACGTGATGATTGGGTGTGATAAGCTCTATGTTCACATACAACGGGTGCAAGCCAGTTTTGCACAAGAAGAATACTCGGGTTAAACTTAACGAGCCTAGCATATGCAGATATGGCCTCGGAACACTGAGACCGAAAGATCGAGCGTGAATCATATAGTAGATATGATCAACATAGTGATGTTCACCATTGAAAACTACTCCATCTCACGTGATGATCGGACATGGTTTAGTTGATATGGATCACGTGATCACTTAGATGATTAGAGGGATGTCTATCTAAGTGGGAGTTCTTAAGTAATATGATTAAATTGAACTTTATTTTATCATGAACTTAGTACCTGATAGTATTTTGCATGTATATGTTGTTGTAGATAAATGGCCCGTGCTATTGTTCCATTGAATTTTAATGCATTCCTAGAGAAAGCTAAGTTGAAAGATGATGGTAGCAATTACACGAACTGGGTCCGTAACTTGAGGATTATCCTCATTGCTGCATAGAAGAATTATGTCCTGGAAGCACCGCTGGGTGACAAGCCTGCTGTAGATGCTGCTGACAACGTTAAGAACGTCTGGCAAAGCAAAGCTGATGACTACTCTATAGTTCAGTGTGCCATGCTTTACGGCTTAGAACCGGGACTTCAACGACGTTTTGAACGTCATGGAGCATATGAGATGTTCAAGGAGTTGAAGTTAATATTTCAAGCAAATGCCCGCATTAAGAGATATGAAGTCTCCAATAAGTTCTACAGGTGCAAAATGGAGGAGAATAGTTCTGTCAGTGAACATATACTCATAATGTCTGGATACCACAACCACTTGACTCAATTGGGAATTAAACTTCCTGATGATAGTGTCATTGACAAAGTTCTTCAATCACAGCCACCAAGCTACAAGAGCTTCGTGATGAACTATAATATGCAAGGGGTGGATAAGACAATTGCCGAGCTCTTCGCAATGCTAAAGGCTGCAGAGGTAGAAATCAAGAAGGAGCATCAACTGTTGATGGTCAACAAGACCACCGGTTTCAAGAAGGGCAAAGGGAAGAAGGGGAACATCAAGAAGAACAGCAAGCAAGTTGCTTCTCAAGTGAAGAAGCCCAAGTCTGGACCTAAGCCTAATACAGAGTGCTTCTACTACAAAGGGACTGGTCACTAGAAGCGGAACTGCCTCAAGTATTTGGCAGATAAGAAGGATGGCAAAGTGAAAGGTATATTTGATATACATGTTATTGACGTGTACCTTACTAATGCTCGCAGTAGCGCCTGGGTATTTGATACTGGTTCTGTTGCTAATATTTGCAACTCGAAACAGGGGCTATGGATTAAGAGAATATTGCCTAAGGACGAGGTGATGATGCACGTGGGAAATGGTTCCAAAGTCGATGTGATCATCGCCGGCACGCTACCTCTGCATCTACCTTCGGGATTAGTTTTAGACCTGGACAATTGTTATTTGGTGCCAGCATTAAGCATGAACATTATATCTGGATCTTGTTTGATGCAAGACGGTTATTCATTTAAATCAGAGAATAATGGTTGTTCTATTTATATGAGTAATATCTTTTATGGTCATGAACCCTTGATGAGTGGTCTATTTTTACTAAATCTTGATAGTAGTGATACACATATTCATAGTATTGAAGCCAAAGGATATAAGTTCAATAATGATAGTGCAACTTATTTGTGGTACTCCCGTTTGGGTCATATTGGTGTAAAGCGCATGAAGAAACTCCATGCTGACGGACTTTTCGAATCACTTGATGCTTGCGAACCATGCCTCATGGGCAAGATGACTAAGACTCCGTTCTCCGGAACAATGGAATGAGCAACAGACTTATTGTAAATAATGCATACTGATGTATGCGGTCCGATGAGTGTTGATGCTCATGGCGGGTATCGTTATTTTCTGACCTTCACAGATGATTTGAGCAGATATGGGTATATCTACTTGATGAAACATAAGTCTGAAACATTTGAAAAGTTCAAGGAATTTCAGAGTGAAGTGGAAAATCATCATAACAAGAAAATAAAGTTTCTATGATCTGATTGTGGAGGAGAATATTTGAGTTATGAGTTTGGTCTTCATTTGAAACAATGCGGAATAGTTTCGCAACTCACGCCACCTGGAACAACACAACGTAATGGTGTGTCCGAATGTCGTAACCGCACTTTATTATATATGGTGTGATCTATGATGTCTCTTACTGATTTACCGCTATCGTTTCGGGGTTATGCTTTAGAGACGGCTGCATTCACGTTAAATATGGCACCATTGAAATCCGTTGAGATGACACCTTATGAACTGTGGTTTGGCAAGAAACCCAAGTTGTCGTTTCTTAAAGTTTGGGGCTGTGATGCTTATGTGAAAAAGCTTCAACCTGATAAACTCGAACCCAAATCGGAGAAATGTGTCTTCATAGGATACCCAGCTGTTTGGTACACCTTCTATCATAGATCCGAAGGCAAGATATTTGTTGCTAAGAATGGATCCTTTCTAGAGAATGAGTTTCTCTCGAAAGAAGTGAGTGGGAGGAAAGTAGAACTTGATGAGGTAATTGTATCTGCTACCTTATTGGAAAGTCGTTCATCATAGAAATCAGTTCCAGTGATTCCTACACCAATTAGTGAGGAAGCTAATGATGATGATCATGAAATTTCCGATCAAGTTACTACTGAACCTCGTATGTCAACTAGAGTAAGATCTGCACCAGAGTGGTATAGTAATCTTGTTCTGGAAGTCATGTTACTTGACCATGACGAACCTACGAACTATGAGGAAGCGATGATGAGCCCAGATTCCGCCAAATGGCTTGAGGCCATGAAATCTGAGATGGGTTCCATGTATGGGAACAAAGTATGGACTTTGTTTAACTTGCCCGATGATCGGCAGTCCATAGAGAATAATGGATCTTCAAGAAGAAGACTGACGCTGATAGTAATGTTACTGTCTATAAAGCTCGACTTGTTGCGAAAGGTTTTCGACAAGTTCAAGGAGTTGACTACGATGAGATCTTCTCACCCGTAGCGATGCTTAAGTCCATCCGAATCATGTTAGCAATTGCCGCATTTTATGATTATGAAATTTGGCAAATGGATGTCAAAACTGCATTCCTTCAAGGATATCTTAAAGAAGAGTTGTGGATGATGCAACCAGAAGGTTTTGTCGATCCAAAAGGTGCTAACAAAGTGTGTAAGCTCCAGCGATTCATTTATGGACTGGTGCAAGCATCTCACAGTTGGAATATACGCTTTGATAGTGTGATCAAAGCATATGGTTTTATATAGACTTTTGGAGAAACCTGTATTTACAAGTGAGTGAGAGCTCTGTAGCATTTCTGATATTATATGTGGATGACATATTGTTAATTAGAAATGATACTAAATTTTTGAATAGCATAAAAGGATACTTGAATAAGAATTTTTCAATGAAAGACCTCGGTGAGGCTGCTTATATATTGAGCATCAAGATCTATAGAGATAGATTAAGATGCTTAATTGGACTTTCACAAAGCACATACCTTGATAAAGTTTTGAAGAAGTTCAAAATGGATCAAGCAAAGAAAAGGTTATTGCCTATTTTATAAGGTGTGAAGTTGAGTGAGACTCAATGCCCGACCACTTCAGAAGATAGGGAGAAAATGAAAGTCATTCCCTATGCTACAGCCATAGGTTCTATCATGTATGCAATGTTGTATACCAGACTTGATGTGTGCCTTGCTATTAGTTTAGCAGGGAGGTACCAAAGTAATCCAGGAGTGGATCACTGGACATCGGTCAAGAACATCCTGAAATACCTAAAAAGGACTAAGGATATATTTCTCATTTATGGAGGTGACAAAGAGCTCGTCGTAAATGGTTATGTCGATGGAAGCTTTGACACTGATCCAGATAACTCTAAGTCACAAACCGGATACGTATTTTTATTGAATGGTGGAGCTATCAGTTGGTGCAGTTCCAAGCAGAGCGTCGTGGTGGGATCTACGTGCGAAGCGGAGTACATAGCTGCTTCGGAAGCAGCAAATGAAGGAGTCTGGATGAAGGAGTTCATATCTGATCTAGGTGTCATACCTAGTGCATCGGGTCCAATGAAAATCTTTTGTGACAATACTGGTGCAATTGCCTTGGCAAAGGAATCCAGATTTCACAAGAGAACCAAGCACATCAAGAGACGCTTCAATTCCATCCACGATCAAGTCAAGGAGGGAGACATAGAGATTTGCAAGATACATACGGATCTGAATGTTGCAGAACCGTTGACTAAGCCTCTATCACGAGCAAAACATGATTAGCACCAAGACTCCATGGGTGTTTGAATCATTACTATGTAATCTAGATGATTGACTCTAGTGTAAGTGGGAGACTGAAGGAAATATGCCCTAGAGGCAATAATAAAGTTGTTATTTATATTTCCTTATATCATGATAAATGTTTATTATCATGCTAGAATTGTATTAACCAGAAACTTAGTATATGTGTGAATACATAGACAAACAGAGTGTCACTAGTATGCCTCTACTTGACTAGCTCGTTAATCAAAAGATGGTTAAGTTTCCTAACCATAGACATGAGTTGTCATTTGATGAACGGGATCACATCATTAGAGAATGATGTGATCGACTTGACCCATCCGTTAGCTTAGCACCGTGATCGTTTAGTTTATTGATATTGCTTTCTTCATGACTTATACATGTTCCTATGACTATGAGATTATGCAACTCCCAAATACCGGAGGAACACTTAGTGTGCTATCAAACGTCAAAGCGTAGCTGGGTGACTATAAATATGCTCTACAGGTGTCTCCAATGGTGTTTGTTGAGTTCGCATAGATCAAGATTAGGATTTATCACTCCAAGTATCGGAGAGGTATCTCTAGGCCCTCTCGGTGATGCACATCACTATAAGCCTTGCAAGTAATGTGACTAATGATTTAGTTGCAGGATATTGCATTACGGAACGAGTAAAGACACTTTCCGGTAACGAGATTGAACTAGGTATTGAGATACCGACGATCCAATCTCGGGCAAGTAACATACCGATGACAAAGGGAACAACATATGTTGTTATGCGGTTTGACCGATAAAGGTCTTCGTACAATATGTAGGAACCAATATGAGCATCCAGGTTCCGCTATTGGTTATTGGCCGGAAGTGAGTCTCGGTTATGTCTACATAGTTCTCGAACCCGTAGGGTCCGCACGCTTAACATTCGATGACGATCGGTATTATGCGTTTATGTGTTTTGATGTACCGAAGGTAGTTCAGAGTCCCGGATGTGATCACGGACATGACGAGGAGTCCCGAAATGGTCGAGACATAAAGATTGATAGATTGGGAGGCTATGTTTGGACACCGGAATGGTTTCGGATAAGTTCGGGCAATTACGGGAGTACCAGGAGGTTACCGGAACCCCCCGGGGAGTCAATGGGCCATGGTGGGAGAGAGAAGGAGGCAGCCAAGTGGGGGGTGCCCCCCCCCCCAGCCCAATCCGAATTGGGAAGGGGGCCGGCCCCCCTTTCCTTCTCTCCTTCTCCTTTTTCCATCTTCTCCTACTCCAACTAGGGAAGGGGGGGGGGGGGGGAACCTACTCCTACTAGGAGTATGAATCCCCCTTGGGGCACGCCATAGAGAGGGTCGGCCCTCCCCTCCTCCACTCCTTTATGTATGGGGGAAGGGTGACACCCCATAGACACACAAGTTGATAGTTGCCTTAGCCGTGTGCGGTGCCCCCTCCACAGATTTCCACCTCGGTCATATCGTTGCAGTGCTTAGGCGAAGCCCTGCATCGGTAACTTCATCACCACCATCATCACGCCGTCGTGCTGACGAAACTCTCCCTCGGCCTCAGCTGGATCAAGAGTACGAGGGACGTCACCGAGCTGAACATGTGTAGATCGCAGAGGTGTCATGCGTTCGGTACTTGATCGGTTGGATCGCGAAAACGTTCGACTACATCAACCGCGTTACTTAACGCTTCCGCTTTCGGTCTACGAGGGTACATGGACACACTCTCCCCTCTCATTGCTATGCATCTCCTAGATAGATCTTGCGTGATTGTAGGAATTTTTTTGAAATATTGCGTTCCCCAACATAAATGACCAATTCAAACATTCATTCTGTTCCAGAACCAGTGTTGCTTTAGGAAGCGTACAAAACAGAATTTTCATCTAACCAAACAAGTAAAAATTTGTATTCCAAAGCTCGCGCAGGCATGCGACCAACCAAACATAGGGGATCCTATTCATTGGTGGAGGCCAGATTGCCTAAAATTTGATGTTCGGGGAAGGTGGCGTCCTAAAGAGTAATTTCAAAATTTTCACAATCCATAAGCATAATACAAAGATAATAATGATCATGGGGCCGGCATTGGCCAATATTAACACCCCTTGCCTCGACCACTTATCCTATTACGTGTGTAGGTCGCTGAATAGTGATGTACGACGTACCCCCCCCCCCCCTCCCCCCCCCCACCCAGTCCTTTCTTTCTAGGCTAGCCCACATTCTCGCTTCCATTCTGCACGCTTTTCTTGTTTCTTAGCTTTTGTTTTTTTTCAATATCCATTTTCTTTCTTCATCATTTGTATGTTTTTTTCTTCTTTTATTTTTCGTATTTCTTTCTCTTTTATTTTTCTTGTTCATTTTTAAAGTAAGAATATGTTTACAAAGTGCAAACTTTTTTGAAAAAAGCAAGCATTTTCTGAAATTCTTGAATAGTTTTTGAATTTCTAGAACATTTTTATGAAACATAATATATTTTATAAATTCAAGAACATTTTTTGAATTCATGAAAAGTTTGAAGTCCGCAAATATTTTTTGAATCCGTGCATATGCTTTTTGAATTGATGATTTTTTTAATTCTTAAAAGAAATTATGAAGATTTTTTGCAATTTGGAAATATATTTCGTAATTGATGAACATTTTTTGAATCAGAGAAATTTTATTGATATTCCTAAATATTTTGTTGAGTACACAAACTTCATGAAGATTTTTTTATATTGGAATAATTTTAAAATTTATGAGCATTTTTAGAAATCCATGAACATATTTCATATTCCTCATTTGCTTTTGAAATTTTGAATGTTTTTTAGAATGTGGGAACAAATTCTAAATAGTTACTAGTTTTGGAATTTGGAATATTTTAAATTCTTTTAACATCTTTTCAAAATATGGAAGTTTTTAAAAAATTCAAAACTAATCCAAAAATGAAAAGGAAAATGAAAGAAAAAAGTCGGGGAGCGCATGTCGTGCACATGGACCGGTCAAGAAGCGCGCTCTGCGAGAGTTCGTCTGTAGCGTTTGTGCGTCACCCAACATCATATGCAGTAAATAGGAGGTCGCACCAAACACATTCAAAATCTCTTGCCCCGCGTGTTTCGCGATGGCCCTAGGAGACTGGAGTCTGTAGCGAGATAGTGTCTTCCAACCTGGTCACTAGGCAGTACCAAGCTCACATCTGTTGAGAATTATGCAACTCACCATGTATTAATCGGATGCAATATGCACGTATATATAAGTACATAGGAGAGCCACGTCCTCAACTATACAAGGAAAGAGGAGGGCTTGTTGTACAAGAAATATACATGCAATATCTACATCTCAACACCCCCCATAGTCGAAGCGGCACCATAGTCGACGCAAAGACTGGAGCCAAACTCCTCAAAAGACGCAGTAGGCAAACCCTAGGTCATGATGTCAGCAAATTGTTGGGAAGTAGGGACATGTAGCACGCGTACATGACCAAGAGCCACCTGCTCCCGAACAAAATGGATATCAATCTCAATGTGCTTGGTGTGTCGATGATGAACCGGGTTGGCGGAGAGGTAGACCGCGGAAACATTGTCACAATAGACAATCATGGCTTTGTCAACCGGAGACAAGAGCTCATGTAGAAGTTCGGAGCCAAGAACACTCTGCAATGACGTTGGCGGCAGCGCGGTACTCCGCTTCAGCACTGGAACGGGAGACAATGGGCTGTCTCTTGGACGACCAGGAGATGAGGGATGGTCCAAGAAAAATGCAATAGCCAGACGTCGAGAGGCGCGTGTCGGGACAACCAGCCCAGTCAGCATCAGAATAAGCAATCAAGTCCACAGAAGTCGAAGCTTGTAGGGACAACCCGAGGTCCAAAGTGCCCCGGATATATCAACGAATGCGTTTGACCGCGGTCCAGTGAGCATCTTGAGGAGCATGCATATGAAAACACACTTGTTGTACCGCATACTGAAGCTCCGGACGAGTAAGAGTGAGGTACTGAAGAACACCAACAATCGACCGGTAGAACGGAGCATCGGAAGCGGGAGAACCATCAGTAGCAGAGAGCTTAGCCTTCGTATCGACAGGTATGCAGCCTGTTTGTAGTTAAGCATCCCAGCATGGTCCAGAAGCTCATGAGCATACTTTCGCTGATGAAGAAAGAAGCCATCTGCCCGGCGAATCACCTCGATGCCGAGAAAATAGTGCAGAGGACCCAAGTCCTTAATGGCAAACTCAGCACGAAGACGGTCAGTAAGCTGTCGAAGAAGAGCAGTCGAGCATGCTGTCAAGATGATGTCGTCGACGTAGAGCAGCAGGAAAGCAGTAGCATCACCCTGGTGGTAGACGAATAGCGAAGAATCGGAGCGAGTTGAGCGGAAGCCAAGCTGATGAAGAAACGTTGCGATGCGCTGGTACCTGGCGCGAGGGGCCTGCTTGAGCCCATACAAAGACCGAGAGAGTAAGCACACATGATCCGGAGAAGACTCATCCACGAATCCCGTTGGCTGCTGACAGAACACTTGTTCCTCAAGATGACCATGGAGAAAAGCGTTCGAGACATCCATCGGGTGCATGGGCCCGGATCGGGACATTGCTAGATGAAGAACAGTCCGAATCGTCCCGGGTTTCACAACCGGGGCAAAGGTGTCGGAGAAGTCAACACCTGCTCATTGACGAAAGTCGTGTACAACCCAACGCACCTTGTGCCGATCAAGAGTACCATCAGGATGAAACTTGTGCTTGAATACCCACTTCCGGTGATGATGTTGGCCCGAGGGGGACGTGGGACAAGCTGCCAAGTGTGATTGCGCTGCAAGGCATCAAATTCCTCCTTCATCACGGCAAACCACATGGGGTCGCGAAGCGCGGCCCGGGCGGAGGTCGGCAAGGGTGACGGCGATTGAGAGGCCGTCGAAGCCACACAAGTGTACTCATCCGGAGAGTAGTGGGTGCTCGGCCGGTGGACACCCATGCGCGACCGAGTGACGGGGCCGGCGGGTGGGGGCACCACAGCAGCAACCGGCGGTGGAACGGCCGGTGATGGAGGAGCCGGGGACGGGGCCAGCTGTGAAGTAGCCGGCGACATGCCCGGCGAAGAGGCCGGGACAGGAGCCGGCGATGATGCCGATGCAGGGACCGACGAGGCCGGCGAGGGAGCCGGCACAGATGCCAGTGAGGCCGACCAGGCGAGGCCGGCGCAGAACCCAGCGATGGAGAGGCCGGGTAGGCCGGCGCAGAACCCGGTGGTGAAGAGGCCGGCGAGGTAGGCTCGGAGGCCGGCAAGCCTGGTGAAGCAGCAGGTAGGAGCCGGAGTGCCGCACGACCGGGAGGCGCCCCACGTCATGGCAAGGAGCCAGGGCAGACAGGGTCAGCCAGAGAGGGGCCAGGCGCCGAGGAAGATGCCACCTGCTCTTCCTGTTTAAACGGGAAACAAAACTCGTCGAAATAAACATGCCGAGATGTGATGACACAGTGGGAAAATGGATCATAGCATCTATAGCCCTTTGCGTTAGCCAGGTAACCAAGGAAGACACACGGAAGGGAATGAGGAGCAAGTTTATGAGGAGTAGTGGTGGCTATACTAGGGTAACAAAGACAACCAAAAATATGAAGACCATCATATGAAGGAGGGGACCCAAAAAGAAGGTGGTGTGGCGTAAAGTTCCAGCGGGTACGACATGGACGAAGGTTAATGAGGAGGGTGGCGGTAGCGAGAGCATCGGGCCAAAAGCGAGGTGGCATATATGCGTGGAATAGGAGGGTACGGACGCAATCGTTAAGAGTGCGAAGAATGCGTTCAGCCCGACCGTTATGGTATGAGGTGTAAGGACATGTAAGCCAGAAAATTGTGCCATGTGCGGAGAGAAGATTGCAGATGGTGGTGGTGTCAAATTCTTTCCCGTTATCAGTTTGCAAAGCGAGAATGGGACGACCGAATTGCGTAGACACGTAAGAGTAGAAGACGGTAAGAGTGGCAGCAACTTCAGACTTCTTACACAATGGAAAGGTCCACACAAAGTGAGAGTAGTCATCCAAGATAACAAGATAGTATGAAAAACCAGTATTACTAGCAACGGGAGAGGTCCAGGCATCACTATGGATTAATTCAAAAGGTAACGGTGCAACTATGGATGAAGAACTAAAGGGAAGGCGAACATGTTAGCCCAGAAGGCATGCGTGACAAGAGTGCGCATCCATTTTATTACATGTAAAAGAAAAATCCCTAATAATTTTACGAAGAGTAGTGGAGCTAGGATGACCAAGACGGGCGTGCCAAAGATTGACGCCGACAGAAAGAGCAACTGGCCTAGCATGTGTGGATGATGGAGGCTGGACGGAGTATGTGTCGCCGGGGCTGTCACAGTGGTGAAGAACCAGCCGAGTGAGGACGTCCTTAATAGAAAAACCAACATCGTCAAATTCCACAATTACAGAGTTATCACGAGAAAGTTTACGAACACAGACTAAATTCTGAATAAGTTCAGGAGACACAAGAACGTTACTGAGATAAAGTGGTCAAGAGTTTGAGGGAAAACTAGTGGAACCAATGTGAGTGATAGGAAGACCAGCACCATTACCGACAATGATGCGAGAAGAAGTGTGGATGGGACACGCGGAAGAGAGGTTACCTGGATAATCGGCCATATGCGAAGATGCACCGGTGTCCATAAACCAGTCGCCACCACCGGAATAAGCCCCGGTCGGAGGCTGTTGATGAAGTGCATTAAGAAGGGCCGGATCATAAGAGACCGGGGCAGGGTAGCCCGAGTAGCCGGTCACTCCAGCGCTAGGGTTTGGCCTGCCATAGCCAACCAGAGCGGGGGAGTAGTAGGGCTGTGGGGCGACCGGACCGGGTGCTGGCCGGCGAAGAAGGCCTGATGACCGGAAGGGCTAGGCCCGAGGAGACTCGGAGCGGGGGGGGGGGCACGAGCATGGTGTAGGCGTGCACAAACCCTGTCCAGGGGTTATGGCCGCCCCCACGGTAGAATCGGCTGTTGTTGGGTAGGCCCGGCGTGCGGCGGCTGCTGCTGTTGCTGGCCTTTGCCGCAGCCACGGCGCCGCTGCCGCGGCTGCTGTTGCTGCTGCTACGGCGGGTGTTGAGGAAGAGTTGCAGGAGCCGCGGGAGCCGGAGGACGTGGCTGGTACGGGGCGCCGTAGGCGCAGGAGGTGCCGCGGGCCGGGGCGCCGGGAACAACGCTGGAAAGCCGGGGGCGCGCCCGCGGGTGCAGGGCCGCCGCGCGAGTAGCCGGCGGTGAAGGCGATATGAACGGCACGGGAGCGAAGTGAAGGAAATATGCCCTAGAGGCAATAATAAAGTTATTATTTATTTCCTTATATCATGATAAATGTTTATTATTCATGCTAGAATTGTATTAACCGTAAACATAATACATGTGTGAATACATAGACAAACAGAGTGTCACTAGTATGCCTCTACTTGACTAGCTCGTTAATCAAAGATGGTTATGTTTCCTAACCATGGACAAAGAGTTGTTATTTGATTAACGGGATCACATCATTAGATGAATGATCTGATTGACATGACCCATTCCATTAGCTTAGCACCCGATCGTTTAGTACGTTGCTATTGCTTTCTTCATGACTTATACATGTTCCTATGACTATGAGATTATGCAACTCCCGTTTACCGGAGGAACACTTTGGGTACTACCAAACGTCACAATGTAACTGGGTGATCATAAAGGAGTACTACAGGTGTCTCCAAAGGTAGATGTTGGGTTGGCGTATTTCGAGATTAGGATTTGTCACTCCGATTGTCGGAGAGGTATCTCTGGGCCCTCCCGGTAATGCACATCACTTAAGCCTTGCAAGCATTGCAACTAATGAGTTAGTTGTGGGATGCTGTATTACGGAACGAGTAAAGAGACTTGCCGGTAACGAGATTGAACTAGGTATTGGATACCGACGATCGAATCTCGGGCAAGTAACATACCGATGACAAAGGGAACAACGTATGTTGTTATGCGGTCTGACCGATAAAGATCTTCGTAGAATATGTAGGAGCCAATATGGGCATCCAGGTCCCGCTATTGGTTATTGACCGGAGACGTGTCTCGGTCATGTCTACATTGTTCTCGAACTGTAGGGTCCGCACGCTTAAGGTTACGATGACAGTTATTATGATTTTATGCATTTTGATGTACCGAAGGTTGTTTGGAGTCCCGGATGTGATCACGGACATGACGAGGAGTCTCAAAATGGTCGAGACATAAAGATTGATATATTGGAAGCCTATGTTTGGACATCGGAAGTGTTCCGGGTGAAATCGGGATTTTACCGGATTACCGGGAGGGTTACCGGAACCCCCCGGGAGCCAAATGGGCCAACATGGGCCTTAGTGGAAAGTTGAAAGGGCAGCCCACATAGGGCTGTCCGCCTCCCCCCTCTCTCTAGTCCTATTAGGACTAGGAGAAGGTGGCCGGCCCCCCTCTCTCCCTTTCCCACTTGGGAATCCTAGTTGGACTAGGATTGGAGGGGGAATCCTACTCCCAGTGGGAGTAGGACTCTCCTGCGCCTCCTCTCCTGGCCGGCCAGCCCTCCCCCTCTCATCCTTTATATACGGGGGCAGGGGACACCTCTAGAGACACAAGTTGATCCTTGAGATCATTCCTTAGCCGTGTGCGGTGCCCCCTGCCACCAAATTCCACCTCGATCATACCATTGTAGTGCTTAGGCGAAGCCCTGCGTCGGTAGTACATCAAGATCGTCACCACGTCGTCGTGCTGACGGAACTCTTCCTCGACGCTTTACTGGATCGGAGCCCGAGGATCGTCATCGAGCTGAACGTGTGCTAAGAACTCGGAGGTGCCGGAGTAACGGTGCTTGGATCGGTCGGATCGGGAAGACGTACGACTACTTCCTCTACGTTGTGTGATCGCTTCCGCAGTCGGTCTGCGTTGGTACGTAGACAACACTCTCCCCTCTCGTTGCTATGCATCACCATGATCTTGCGTGTGCATAGGAAAATTTTGAAATTACTACGTTCCCCAACAGTGGTATCAGAGCCTAGGTTTTATGGTTTGATGTTATTTGCACGAGTAGAACACAAGTGAGTTGTGGGCGATACAAGTCATACTGCCAGCAGCATGTCATACTTTGGTTCGGCGGTATTGTTGGACGAGACGACCCGGACCAACCTTACGGGTACGCTTACGCGAGACCGGTTCCCTCGACGTGCTTTGCACATAGATGGCTTGCGGGCGACTGTCTCTCCAACTTTAGTTGAACCAAGTGTGGCTACGCCCGGTCCTTGAGAAGGTTAAAACGGAGTCTATTTGACAAACTATCGTTGTGGTTTTGATGCGTAGGTGAGATGAATTCTTACTTAAGCCCGTAGCAGCCACGTAAAACTTGCAACAACAAAGTAGAGGACGTCTAACTTGTTTTTGCAGGGCATGTTGTGATGTGATATGGTCAAAGCATGATGCTGATTTTATTGTATGAGATGATCATGTTTTGTAACCGAGTTATCGGCAACTGGCAGGAGCCATATGGTTGTCGCTTTATTGTATGCAATGCAATCGCGATGTAATGCTTTACTTTATTGCTAAGCGGTAGTGATAGTCGTGGAAGCATAAGATTGGCGAGACGACAACGATGCTACGATGGAGATCAAGGTGTCGCGCCGGTGACGATGGTGATCATGACGGTGCTTCGGAGATGGAGATCACAAGCACAAGATGATGATGGCCATATCATATCACTTATATTGATTGCATGTGATGTTTATCTTTTATGCATCTTATCTTGCTTTGATTGACGGTAGCATTATAAGATGATCTCTCACTAAATTATCAAGAAGTGTTCTCCCTGAGTATGCACCATTGCCAAAGTTCGTCGTGCCCAGACACCACGTGATGATCGGGTGTGATAAGCTCTACGTCCATCTACAACGGGTGCAAGCCAGTTTTGCACACGCAGTATACTCAGGTTAAAATTGACGAGCCTAGCATATGCAGATATGGCCTCGGAACACAGAGACCGAAAGGTCGAGCGTGAATCATATAGTAGATATGATCAACATAACGATGTTCACCATTGAAAACTACTCCATCTCACGTGATGATCGGTTATGGTTTAGTTGATTTGGATCACGTGATCACTTAGAGGATTAGAGGGATGTCTATCTAAGTGGGAGTTCTTAAGTAATATGATTAAATTGAACTTAAATTTATCATGAACTTAGTCCTGGTAGTATTTTGCAAATCATATTGTAGATCAATAGCTCGCGTTGTTGCTTCCCTGTGTTTATTTTGATATGTTCCTAGAGAAAAACTATGTTGAAAGATGTTAGTAGCAATGATGCGGATTGGATCCGTGATCTGAGGTTTATCCTCATTGCTGCACAGAAAAATTATGTCCTTGATGCACCGCTAGGTGACAGACCTATTGCAGGAGCAGATGCAGACGTTATGAACGTTTGGCTAGCTCAATATGATGACTACTTGATAGTTTAAGTGCACCATGCTTAATGGCTTAGAATCGGGACTTCAAAGACGTTTTGAACGTCATGGACCATATGAGATGTTCCAGGAGTTGAAGTTAATATTTCAAGCAAATACCCGAGTTGAGAGATATGAAGTCTCCAACAAGTTCTATAGCTAAAAGATGGAGGAGAATCGCTCAACTAGTGAGCATGTGCTCAGATTGTCTGGGTACTACAATCGCTTGAATCAAGTGGGAGTTAATCTTCCAGATAAAATAGTGATTGACAGAATTCTCTAGTCACCATCACCAAGTTAATAGAACTTCGTGATGAACTATAATATGCAAGGGATAACGGAAACAACTCCCAAGCTCTTCGTGATGCTGAAATCAACGAAGGTAGAAATCAAGAAAAACATCAAGTGTTGATGGTTGACAAGACCACTAGTGTCAAGAAAAGGGCAAAGGGAAGAAGGGGAACTTCAAGAGGAATGGCAAGCAAGTTGCCGCTCAAGTGAAGAGGCCCAAGTCTGATCCTAAGCCTGAGACTAAGTGCTTCTACTGCAAAGGGACTGGTCACTGGAAGCGGAACTACCCCAAGTGATTGGCGGATAAGAAGGATGGCAAAGTGAACATAAGTATATTTGATATACATGTTATTGATGTGTACTTTACTAGTGTTTATAGCAACCCCTCAGTATTTGATGCTAGTTCAGTTGCTAAGAGTAGTAACTCGAAACAGGAGTTGCAGAATGAACAGAGACTAGTTAAGGGTGAAGTGACGATGTGTGTTGGAAGTGGTTCCAAGAATGATATGATCATCATCGCACACTCCCCTATACTTTCGGGATTAGTGTTGAACATAAATAAGTGTTATTTGGTGTTTGCGTTGAGCATGAATATGATTTGATCATGTTTATTGTAATACGGTTATTCATTTAAGTAAAAGAATAAATTGTTGTTCTGTTTACATGAATAAACCTTATATGGTAACACACCCAATGAAAATAGTTCATTGGATCTCGATCGTAGTGATACACATAATCATAATATTGAAACCAAAAGATGCAAAGTTAATAATGATAGTGCAACTTATTTGTGGCACTGCCGTTTAGGTCATATTGGTGTAAAGCGCATGAAGAAACTCCATGCTGATGGGATTTTGGAATCACTTGATGCTTGCGAACCATGCCTCATGGGCAAGATGACTAAGACTCCATTCTCCGGAGCGAGCAACTGACTTATTGGAAATAATACATACTGATGTATGCAGTCCGATTAGTGTTAAGGCTCACGGCAAGTATCGTTATTTTTTGAACTTCACAGATGATTTGAGCAGATATGGGTATATCTACTTGATGAAACATAAGTCTGAAACATTTGAAAAGTTCAAAGAATTTCAGAGTGAAGTGGAAAATCATCGTGACAAGAAAATAAAGTTTCTACGATCTAATCGCAGAGACAAATATTTGAGTTACGAGTTTGGTCTTCAATTAGAACAATGTGGAATAGTTTCACAAACTCACGCCACCTGGAACACCACAGCATAATGGTGTGTCCGAACGTCATAACCGTACTTTAGTGGATATAGTACAATCTATGATGTTTCTTACTGATTTACCACTATCGTTTTTGGGGTCATGCATTAGAGACAGCTGCATTCACGTTAAAAAGGGGCACCATCTATATCCGTCGAGACGACGCCTTATGAACTATGGTTTGGCAAGAAACCAAAGTTGTTGTTTCTTGAAGTTTGGGGTTGCGATGCTTATGAGAAAAGGTTTCATCCTGATAAGCTCAAACCCAAATCGGAGAAATATGTCTTCATAGGATACCCAAAGGAGACTGTTGGGTACACCTTCTATCACAGATCCTAAGGCAAGACATTCGTTGCGTATAATGGATCCTTTCTAGAGAAGGAGTTTCTCTTGAAAGAAGTGAGTGGGAGGAAAGTAGAAAACTTGATAAGGTAATTGTACCTTCTACCTTATTGGAAAGTAGTTCATCACAAAAATCTGTTCTTGTGACTACTACACCAATTAGTGAGGAAGCTAATGATGATGATCATGTAACTTCAGATCAAGTTACTACCGAATCTCGTAGGTAAACCAGAGTGAGATCCGCACCAGAGTGGTACGGTAATCCTGTTCTAGAGGTCATGTTACTTGACCATGACGAACCTACGAACTATGAGGAAGCGATGATGAGCCCAGATTCCGCGAAATGGTTTGAGGCCATGAAATCTGAGATATGATCCATGTATGAGAACAAAGTTTGGACTTTGGTTGACTTGCCCGATGATCGGCAAGCAATTGAGAATAAATGGATCTTCAAGAGGAAGACGGACGCTGATAGTAGTGTTACTATCTACAAAGCTATAATTGTCGCAAAAGGTTTTCGACAAGTTCAAGGTGTTGACTACGATGAGAGCTTCTCACTCGTATCTATGCTTGAGTCTGTCTGAATCATGTTAGTAATTGCCGCATTTTATGAAATCTGGCAAATGGATAAACAAAACTGCATTCCTTAATGGATTTATTAAAGAAGAGTTGTATATGATGCAACAGAAGGTTTTGTCAATCCGAAAGGTGCTAACAAAATGTGCAAGCTCCAGCGATCCATCTGTGGACTGGTGCAAGCATCTCGGAGTTGGAATATACGCTTTGATGAGTTGATCAAAGCATATAGTTTTATACAGACTTGCAGTGAAGCCTGTATTTACAAGAAAGTGAGTGGGAGCACTACAATATTTCTGATAAGTATATGTGAATGACATATTGTTGATCGGAAATAATGTAGAATTATTCTGCAAAGCATAAAGGAGTGTTTGAAAGGAGTTTTTCAAGGAAAGACCTCGGTGAAGCTGCTTACATATTAAGCATCAAGATCTATAGAGATAGATCAAGACGCTTGATAAGTTTTTTTCAATGAGTACATACCTTGACAATATTTTGAAGTAGTTCAAAAATTGGAACGGTCAAAGAAAGAGTTCTTGGCTATGTTACAAGGTGTGAAATTGAGTAAGACTCAAAGCCCGACCACGGCAGAAGATAGAAAGAGAATGAAAGTCATTCCCTATGCCTCAGCCATAGGTTCTATAAAGTATGCCATGCTGTGTACCAGATCTATTGTATACCCGACACTGTGTTAAGCAAGGGAGTACAATAGTGATCTAGGAGTAGATCCCTGGACAGCGGTCAGAATTATCCTTAGTGAAATAAGGATATGTTTCTCGATTATGGACGTGATAAAAAGGTTCGTCGTAAAGGGTTACGCCGATGCAAGTTTTGACACTAATCTAGATGACTCTAAATCTCGGTCTAGATACATATTGAAAGTGGGAGCAATTAGCTAGAGTAGCTCCATGCAGAGCATTGTTAACATAGAAATTTGCAAAATACATGTGGATCTGAATGTGGCAGACCCGTTGACTAAGATTCTCTCACAAGCAAAACATGATCACACCTTAGTACTCTTTGGGTGTTAATCACATAGCGATGTGAACTAGATTACTGAATCTAGTAAACCCTTTGGGTGTTGGTCACATGGTGATGTGAACTATGGGTGTTAATCACATGATGATATGAACTATCGATGTTAATCACATGGTGATGTGATCTAGATTATTGACTCTAGTGCAAGTGGGAGACTGAAGGAAATATGCCCTAGAGGCAATAATAAAGTTATTATTATTTCCTTATATCATGATAAATGTTTATTATTCATGCTAGAATTGTATTAACCGGAAACATAATACATGTGTGAATACATAGACAAACAGAGTGTCACTAGTATGCCTCTACTTGACTAGCTCGTTAATCAAAGATGGTTATGTTTCCTAACCATGGACAAAGAGTTGTTATTTGATTAACGGGATCACATCATTAGATGAATGATCTGATTGACATGACCCATTCCATTAGCTTAGCACCCGATCGTTTAGTACGTTGCTATTGCTTTCTTCATGACTTATACATGTTCCTATGACTATGAGATTATGCAACTCCCGTTTACCGGAGGAACACTTTGGGTACTACCAAACGTCACAATGTAACTGGGTGATCATAAAGGAGTACTACAGGTGTCTCCAAAGGTAGATGTTGGGTTGGCGTATTTCGAGATTAGGATTTGTCACTCCGATTGTCGGAGAGGTATCTCTGGGCCCTCTCGGTAATGCACATCACTTGAGCCTTGCAAGCATTGCAACTAATGAGTTAGTTGTGGGATGCTGTATTACGGAACGAGTAAAGAGACTTGCCGGTAACGAGATTGAACTAGGTATTGGATACCGACGATCGAATCTCGGGCAAGTAACATACCGATGACAAAGGGAACAACGTATGTTGTTATGCGGTCTGACCGATAAAGATCTTCGTAGAATATGTAGGAGCCAATATGGGCATCCAGGTCCCGCTATTGGTTATTGACCGGAGACGTGTCTCGGTCATGTCTACATTGTTCTCGAACTGTAGGGTCCGCACGCTTAAGGTTACGATGACAGTTATTATGAGTTTATGCATTTTGATGTACCGAAGGTTGTTTGGAGTCCCGGATGTGATCACGGACATGACGAGGAGTCTCGAAATGGTCGAGACGTAAAGATTGATATATTGGAAGCCTATGTTTGGACATCGGAAGTGTTCCGGGTGAAATCGGGATTTTACCGGATTACCGGGAGGGTTACCGGAACCCCCCGGGAGCCAAATGGGCCAACATGGGCCTTAGTGGAAAGTTGAAAGGGCAGCCCACATAGGGCTGTCCGCCTCCCCCTCTCTCTAGTCCTATTAGGACTAGGAGAAGGTGGCCGGCCCCCCTCTCTCCCTTTCCCACTTGGGAATCCTAGTTGGACTAGGATTGGAGGGGGAATCCTACTCCCAGTGGGAGTAGGACTCTCCTGCGCCTCCTCTCCTGGCCGGCCAGCCCTCCCCCTCTCATCCTTTATATACGGGGGCAGGGGACACCTCTAGAGACACAAGTTGATCCTTGAGATCGTTCCTTAGCCATGTGCTGTGCCCCCTGCCACCAAATTCCACCTCGATCATACCGTTGTAGTGCTTAGGCGAAGCCCTGCGTCGGTAGTACATCAAGATCGTCACCACGTCGTCGTGCTGACGGAACTCTTCCTCGACGCTTTGCTGGATCGGAGCCCGAGGATCGTCATCGAGCTGAACGTGTGCTAAGAACTCGGAGGTGCCGGAGTAACGGTGCTTGGATCGGTCGGATCGGGAAGACGTACGACTACTTCCTCTACGTTGTGTGATCGCTTCCGCAGTCGGTCTGCGTTGGTACGTAGACAACACTCTCCCCTCTCGTTGCTATGCATCACCATGATCTTGCGTGTGCGTAGGAAAATTTTGAAATTACTACGTTCCCCAACACGAAGATGCTTCAACCGGTGTTCCTCGAGACAGAGATACGCCACCGCCCGCTCATAGGTAGGGTTCACCATGAGGCTAAGGTTGGAGGTGGCGTTGCCGAGATGCTCATTGAGGCCGGCGGTGAGGGTGGAGAGGAGCAGCTCATTGCTCACCTTGAAGCCGGTGCCATTGAGCTCATTGGAGAGAGTCTTGAGGCGCATGCAGTAGTCATCGACGGAGGAGTCATTTTGGTGACACTCGAAGAACTCCTGCTGTAGAAAGATGATCCGTGGGAGCTTGTTGTCGGTGAAGAGGCCAACGATCTTGTTCCACACCGTGCATGCATCATCCTTGTTGCGAATGACGGTGTGGAAGATGTCCTTGGACACGATGAGGAAGAGCCACCTAATGATGGTGGCGTCGATCGCCAGCTAGTCGGTGTCGCGGTTCAGGACGAAGAGGTTGGCGGTGCCGTCAATGTGATCCTGCAGGTTATACTCACGAAAGAGGAGATTGAAGTATGTTTTCCAGGCATAAAAGTTCGCTTCTTTGTGAGAGAGGATGACCGGGACGCGACGTTCGATGGGAACATCTCGGAGGTAGGCGGGATCGGGGAGGGTGGCGGCGGAGGATCCGGCAGAGGAGTCGAAGGGGTTCGGCGGGCGCACTACCGGAGGGGTAGAGGCGGCTGAATGGTGGGAGAGGTCAGAGCCATACATGACGGCGGGTTCGAAACTATCTAGGGTTTAGGTGTGGCCGGGGTCAGGTTAGGGTTTCGGGCGGAGTTTGAGAAAGCAGCGGGCGGCTAGCGACGGGTGTCATGGTTCTAAGACTGACAGTAGAATGGGGGTGGGTATGAGGAGGCAAGATCCCAACTATGGTGAAGTTGTACACACAAGATTTATGAGTTCAGGCCCTTCACGATGGAAGTAATAGCCCTACGTCTCGGTGCCCGGAGGCGGACGATTGGATTATATGTGTGTGGAGGTACAGGGGTGCGAACCCTTGTCCCTGAGGAGGGGGTGGCTTATATAGAGTTCGCCAGGTCCCTCCCGCCCTCAGTTACAGAGGGTTTAAGGTACATAAAGATGGGGTGTTTCTGGTAACGCTAGTTATAAAGTGACATAGATGACCATTAAGTCTACAGAGTAAACGTCCGACCATTGCTGTTCAGAGTGGCTTTCAACCTTCTGTCTGTCGAGTGATTATTGCTATGGTCGAGTGACATTGAGTCTTCCGAGTGGAATGCTTCTGTCGAGTGGATGATGGTATCCCTTGAACGCTTCTGACTTTAGGGTGATGTCCTAGGGGAGGGCGTCTAGGTCAGGCCTATGACCCTACCCTAGGTACATAGCTTCATCATTAGCCCCCAAATGGTTCAGGGTTCGAGTGGACAAGGAGTTGAAAATACTTCCAACTCAAGTTTTGCGCTTCGAAAGCGTCTTGTTAGGATCAATGAACAACATGATGGATTCAACTTCTTTTTCAGTCGCCTTGATCCATTCTTAGTTTGTCGAACAAACTTTTGCTGATAAGCTTCGAGTGTTGATATGAAAGAAATCTTTAGTCTGTCAGGTTGCTCTGCAGTTCCCAGATCTTGCGGGATTCGAAATTTTGGGAAGCGCACGAGACGGAGGAGGCCGCAGTAATCGGGATGGATTAGGCAGGGGCGCCTCAATCACTGCGCCGCCTTTTCGCCACGTACTGAGCGAGCGACAGTTGCGGGATTTGACATGATTGCCTGGGCACTCCATATAAGATGTCGGGCTGGGGGATTTTGCACAGTGCGGCTCAATTTCTCCTTCTTCCTCCTCTGTTCCTCCACTGCTTCCGTCTTCACTTTCGGCGCCACTGCCCACCTCGAGCCCATTCTGCCATAATGGGGAAGGACAAGACCGCCGCTCTGGAGCGTGCGAAGAAAGCGACGGCGAAGGCAAAGGGGAAGAAGACGAGCCGGGGCGGCTCGTCATCAAGATCTGCTCTGTCGCGCGGCTGGATCCAGGGCGACTGGATCCAGTCGACCATCGTGAAAGAGGACATGGAAGATCTGGTGGACCGAGGACTGATTGCCCACGAGTCTTGGCGGCTTCCAGGGGACGAGACTGAGCTGCAACCACATGAGGGTGAGTGCGTCCTGCTTGCCACCCACGTCGACCGCCGTTTTTCTTTGCCCCCCCCATCCTTTCTTCCGAGGGTTTCTGAATTTCTTGGGGGCTCAACTTCATCACCTCAGCCCCAACACTATCACATACCTCGCTGCCTATGTGTCCATGTGCGAGAATTTTTTGGGTTGTCGACCACACTAGGGCCTGTTCAAACACATTTTCACCTGCCGCTCCCAGTCGGTAAAGAAAGCCAATCCGAGTGATGAGAGAACACATGTGATTCAGATGTGTGGGGGTTTAGGGATCCAGATGAGAAAGAAAAGCACTTTCCCTGCGACGATTCTTCCTGAGTCCGTCAAGGGGTGGCAGTTGGCCCGGTTCTACTGTAAGGATGAACCGATTCCTGGTCAGTTGACTGGTCTCCCTCCATATTCCACTGACCGAGTAGAGAAGCCTTCTTCGTTGAGAGTGACTCTAGAGGAGAGGAGGTTGTTATGTTGGTCGAGTGTGTGGTACAACTTGTCCGTGATGGCATGAACAGTATGGATTTGCTAGAAGCTTTCCTGAGTTGACGCATTCGACCGCTCCAAGCTCGTGACCACCCAATGTGGTTGTACTCGGGCATTGAGGACACCACTCGGATCCATCTGGAAGCAGTCAGTGCAGAGACGGTGGAGTTGTGGCTGCAAGGCATCACTGGGAATAAGGACAACCCCAGGGGGTCTAGAAGGGTTCCTCCACTCGACAACACCACTGAGCCAAATAAGGTTTGATTATTTCCTTGTGAGTGTATTTTGCTCTGATACGCGTTAGCTTTGGAGATTGATGAATATCCACTCGACTCTATCCTTTGTAGACCTTCACTGAACTGTACTCGATGCCCAACGGAGAGCCAGAGCAAGAGGGAGAGGTGAGTGGGGGTGATAGCGGCGACTGACACTCGGACAGAGAAGGAGACAAGGAGAGTGAGGACTCAAGCAGTGGCGAGGAAGTCGACTCTCTGCCTCGTACAGAGAGGCGCTCCAAGCAGAGGCAGGACCCAGCAAGAATTCAGGGCAAAACGACTCCTCTGACTGGTCAGCCTTTAAAGCATACTCGGACGACTTCCCCTGTGCCGACTGAAAAAGCTCCCAAGCAGCCCAAAGTCGTGACATCAAAACCCCGGAAAGCTCTGCCCAAGATCAAAGTGTCTGTCCCCATCGCTTCTGGGTAATTATTGAGCCCAACTCTTAGGTTTTCGCATGATTCTAACTGTAATTGGCCCACTATCTTGTTCTGACCGAGTGAAATCTGACTTTGTGCAGTGCTGCTTCTGGTACTTCTCTTTACAACGATGACGATGATGAGGAGATGGAAGATGCGGTCACCTCTCAACCAAGTATAATTCTTGTTATTTCGTCTTTACTTAATCAACTATTTGAGCAGTCGACTGAAGACGCAGTCGATTGTTTTGCATCTCTACCCAATGTCATTGAATTACCAGATGATGACAAGGACGTGCCGCAGAGGGCCATAAGGAGGAGGGTAAAGACTTCGAACAAGAAGGCATCAACTGACCTGACGTCCCAATCGGTGCCGGTGGTAGAGCCAGTGATTCAATAGCCTGGATATGTGACTCGGGCTTCTGTTACTTTCGTTGTTCCAGTATCAAGTGAACGCCCCACATCATCGACTGCACCAGTGCTTGCTTCAACTATCCAGCCCCATGCCTCAGAACTTCAAGCTGTCGTGACTGAACCACCAACCCTATTCTTCACTACTCATCACGTTCCAGAAGACCAGGCAGGCGCCGCTGCAGAAGCCATATGCCAAGCTGGCATAATGATGGAGCGAGTGAAGGTGGTGCATGACAACAGTCAGGCTACTTATGATGCCAGTGCGTCCCTTCGAGCCAATGTCCAGGTAAGTTGGCTTCCGTCTGAACTCTTATCTTGGCGCTTGTTCTGTTAGGATATTCCACCCGAAAATTTTTATTTGTGCATCCTCCTGTTAGTATGCACTTCGCATCAGCACACCCACTGGGTGTTTGAATTTATGTCGAGTAATTTTTCCAGTTGAGTCGACTAGGTTGTGTCAGTTGTAGTTCTGGGCTAGTGGGGGCACACAGAGTGCACCCACTGGGTGTAGTCCTCGAGGCCACCGTCGAATGTGTGATTCAGCGGGGACCTGGATAAAAAATGTCTTTATCGTTTCACTCTTCCACTCGGTCTGGGCGGACCATGTCGAGTGGAATCCGAACCAGTGGGGGCATGCTAAGTGCACCCACTAGGTGTAGTCCCCGAGACCGCGGCGACTGCGGGCAGTCGGTTGGGCTCTGAGAATGTCTTCTGTTGACTTCGAAAAATAACTTCGGTCTTCTTTTTTTGCTCTTACACTAGGTCTGGGCGGACCATGTCGAGTGGAATCTGAACCAGTGGGGCACGATAAGTACACCCACTGGGTGTAGTCCCCGAGACTACTGTAGAATGTTTGATTCTGCGGTAGTCTTAGAGCTCTATTCACTCGGAAGCAAATGATCTTTGATCTTGTACATTGATGTATCTTTTTGCCGACTGTAGAAATCCTGTGAGCTTATCTCCAAGTTTGCCGATTTCGAGGAAAAGCAGAGACAGCTCAACCTTGACTTGGAGCTGGCCAGTCAGAACTTGAAAAAGGCTAAAGACGAAGTAGCTGGTATGGAAGGTAATGACCTATCAACTGTTTATCTGGACCATCTCTCAAGCTATCTCTTCGTTCATCTCTTTGACCCAAGTGCACATTCGTCAGAGAAAATGAAGCAAGGCCCGGTACAGAAGGATCTTGACCTTGCAGCTGCGCAGAAGGAGGCTAAGGAGAAGACCGCACTTGCTGGCAAGAAGCTGGCTTCAGTCAGAGCACTGGAGGAAGACAACGCCAAGCTAAAGGCATCCCTCACCGAGGCCAACAAAGAAGTGACTTGTTTGAAGAAAGACAAAGTTGCTTTGAACGAGAAGATTGAAGGTATTTCTCGTAAGAGAAATGACCTGGAGGCTTATCTGGGGGCACTCGCCAAGAAGTTGTTCCTTATGCTCGAAGGTATTTTTCTTTGTCCGACTTATTTGTTGTTTGCAAGTCATCATGAACCGGTTGACTCATTAACTCCTTGAATCTACAGAATTCTGCCAAAACTTTGAAGTAGAAACTGCACAGATCAAGACAGGCTTGGACCCCATCCTTTCTCCTGTCAGTGATGAAGCTGCCATGGACGTGCTCCGACTAGAGTCCCGCGTCACCAACATCACAGACTACCTTGCACACCTGAAGGTTGCGGTGTCGCGGATTGACTCAGCACTTTGGCCACGGGAGACGCTCCAGAATGACCTCGAGTCCTTGATGACTCGACTCAATGAGGTCCCTGGTCGAGTGCAGGAGTGAAAGAAGTCATCTGCTCACTACGGTGCTGACGTAGCTCTGTCACTTGTTCGAGTCCACTGCAAGGAAGCCAAGGAGGAAAAGCTAGCGGCGATCAAGGTTACCGATACTCGAAAACACGACTTCCAGTCCTTCATGGAGACCTTTATCGCCACCGCCACTCGAAGTGCGGATGGGATCAACCTGGACGAATTCATCGAGCCTGCCAATCCTCCTCCCGCGGAGTGAACAAACTTTTTTATGATCCGATTAGATTTGCCTCGGTATGCCGAGTGGTTTTTGTAACCGTTTAAACTTCTTCGGACTTGATGCTTGAGTACCTTGAACTGCGATCTGGAACCTTGTAGGATTTATCTGAACTTGGCTGCTTTTGGATCATTTTGACTCTTTGTGTAGAACATGTTTCTTCAGTATGAGTCGCTACTGACTTTGTGATGCAGCTCAGTCGAGTAAATCATGGGCAAAGGTACTTGGTGTCGCCCACGGCCTGCACCTCGTCGTCCTTGCGGATCAGGATGGGGCGGACGTTGTATTTGTGTCGAAGCTCCGGGGACAGATCGTGGTCGACCTGCACCTCGCCGCCCTTGCCGATAAGGACAGAGCGGACGTTGTATTTGTGTTGAAGCTCCGAGGACAGATCGTGGTCGACTTGTGCCTCGTCGTCCTTGTGGATAAGGATGGAGCATGTATTTAAACTTAGGCGAGTACTGGACTGCAGCTAAGCCCCCGAGTGGGAGGATTGCTCACCACTCGGTAGGATTTTTTAAATATAGGCGAGTATTGGGCTGCAGCTAAGCCTCCGAGTGGGAGGGTTGCTCACCACTCGGTAGGATTTTTTAAACTTAGGTGAGTACTGGACTGCAGCTAAGCCCCCGAGTGGGAGGGTTGCTCACCACTCGGTAGGATTTTTTAAACTTAGGCGAGTACTAGACTGCAGCTAAGCCTCCGAGTGGGAGGGTTGCTCAACACTCGGTAGGATTTTTTAAACTTATGCGAGTACTGGACTGCAGCTAAGCCCCCGAGTGGGAGGGTTGCTCACCACTCGGTAGGATTTTTTAAATATAAGCGAGTACTGGGCTGCAGCTAAGCCTCCGAGTGGGAGGGTTGCTCACCACTCAGTAGGATTTTTTAAACTTAGGCGAGTACTGGACTGCAGCTAAGCCCCCGAGTGGGAGGATTGCTCACCACTTGGTAGGATGTTTTAAACTTAGGCGAGTACTAGACTACAGCTAAGCCTCCGAGTGGGAGGGTTGCTCAACACTCGGTAGGATTTTTTAAACTTAGGCGAGTACTGGACTGCAGCTAAGCCCCCGAGTGGGAGGGTTGCTCCCCACTCGGTAGGATTTTTTTAACTTAGGTGAGTACTGGACTGCAGCTAAGCCCCCGAGTGGGAGGGTTGCTCACCACTCGGTAGGATTTTTTTAAAACTTAGGGAGTTCTGGACTGCAACTAAGCCCCCGAGTGGGAGGGTTGCTCACCACTCGGGAGGACTTTTTATACATAGGCGAGTACTGGACTGCAGCTAAGCCCCCGAGTGGGAGGGTTGCTCACCACTCGGTAGGATTTTTTGAAAACTTAGGCGAGTACTGGACTGCAGCTAAGCCCCAAGTGGGAAGGTTGCTCACCACTCGGTAGGATTTTTAATACTTAGGCGAAACGGATTCGCAGCTAAGCCCCCGAGTGAGAGACTTTCTCATCACTCGGTAGGATTTTCTTTTTTGGAGCTTAGGCGAAGCGGATTCGCAGCTAAGGCACCCACTAGGGGATTTAGAACACTTAAAAAAGGAACAACACTCATCTAGGAGACTGTGAAACTATGTCTTTGATAATCAAACTAGAATGTATTTCTTATTACATCTCAACAATCTGAATGCTTAAGTATAGAAGGGGTGGAGCAACTCCGCATTCCAAGCGCGTGGCTCGTCTTTATTGTGCTCCACATTGTAGAGGCGATAAGCTCCATTGTGAAGTACTTTGGTGATGATGAAGGGGCCTTCCCAAGTAGGAGCGAGCTTGTGTGGTTTCTACCGATCCACTCGAAGAACCATGTCTCCCTCTTGAAATGCTTGACCTCTCACATTTCTGGCGTGGAATTGACGTAGGTCTTGCCGATAAATGGTCAACCGAATCAGGGCCATCTCCATTTCCTCTTCCAGAAGATCAAATGTGTCTTGCTGAGCCTGTTCCGCTTTGTCTTCTGAGAAAAGTTTGACTCGAGGCGCATTGTGGAGCAAGTCACTGGGAAGCACAACTTTAGCCCCATAGACTAAGAAGCATGGAGTTCGGCCAGTCGACCGATTAGGAGTTGTAATTAATCCCCAAAGCACTGATGGAAGTTCATCGACCCAGGCGCCCGCTGCATGCTTGAGGTCACGCATCAATCGGGGTTTCAGTCCTTTGAGAATCAATATGTTTTCTCTTTCAGCTTGTCCATTCGACTGGGGATGGGCGACTGAAGCATAGTTGACTCGAGTGCCTTGGGAAGCGCAAAAGGCTCTGAACTCATCAGAATCGAAGTTCTATCTGTGATGATGCTATGCGGGACACCATATCTGAATGTTAACTCTCTGATGAAGCTGACAGCAGTACTTGCTTCGAGGTTTTTGATAGGCTTGGCTTCAATCCATTTGGTGAACTTGTCGACTGCTATGAGCACATGGGTGAAGCCACTTCTGCCAGTCTTCACAGGTCCAACCATATCTAATCCCCAAACAGCAAAGGACCAGATGACTGGAATGGTCTTTAGGGCTGATGCAGGCTTGTGAGACATGTTGGAGTAGAACTGGCAACATACACATTTGTCGACTATGTCTTTTGCCATTTCATTTGCTCGCGGCCAATAAAATCCCGCTCGGTATGCTTTGGCCACAATGGTCCGAGAGGACGCATGGTGACCACAGATCCCCAAGTGGATGTCGTTGAGGATCACTCGATCTTCTTCCGGTGTTATGCACTTCTGAGCAACTCCGGTAACACTTTCTTTGTAAAGCTGTCCACCCATTACTATGAAAGCTTTAGATCGACGGACAATGACGAGCCTTTTCTTCATCCTCTGGAAGCTCTTTCCTGAGAATATACGCGATGCACGACACTGTCCAATCGGGTATGATGACCAAAACTTCCATGACCAAGTCGACCACGGCTGGGATTTCAACTTCAGTCGGATCAGTAGGGCTCTTAGGCTGTGGGGGCTCCTCCGTGAAGGGATCCCCTGGGAGGGACGGCGTGTGAAGATGCTCCAAGAACACATTACTGGGAATAGGCTCACGCTTGGAGCCTATCTTTGCCAAATCATTAGGTGTTTGATTTTTCAGTCGGGGTATATGATGGAGCTCTAACCCCTCAAACTTCTTCTCTAACTTTCTCACTGCATTACAATAGCCAGTCATAGCCGGACTTCTGACGTCCCACTCCTTCATTACTTGATTAACCACCAAATCTGATTCGTCGTAGACCATTAGGCGACGGACGCCGAGTGAAATGGCCATACGCAACCCGTACAGAAGTGATTCATATTCAGCTTCATTGTTCGAGGAATCAAAATAGATCTGAAGAACATATCTGAGTATGTCTCCTCGAGGGGATACCAATACCACCCCAGCACCAGAACCATTCAGCATCTTGGATCCATCAAAGAACATGGTCCAATGCTCCGAGTGAATCTGAGTCGGTTGTTGCTGCTCGACCCACTCGGCGAGGAAATCTTCTATTGCATGGGACTTGATAGCTTTCTTTGCCTCAAACTTGATATCCAAGGGAAGGAGTTCAATCGCCCACTTTGCCACTCGACCAGTTGCATCTCTGTTGTTCAGAATTTTTGACAATGGTGCGTCGCTGACGACTGTAATGGAGTGATCGGAGAAATAATGTGCAACCTTCTTCGTGGTCACGTAAATTCCATAGACAAGCTTCTGATAATGTGTATATCTTTGCTTGGATGGAGTCAAGACTTCAGAAATATAGTACACTGGGCGCTGAACTTCATAGGTTTTTCCTTCTTCTTCCCGCTCGACCGTAAGTACTGTACTGACAACTTGTCTAGTGACTGGAATATAAAGCAGTAAAGGCTCTTTGCTGATTGGGGCAGCAAGCACCGGCTGGGTGGAAAGCAGGGTTTTGAGCTCTGCAAACGCTGCATCAGCTTCAAGAGTCCACTCGAACTTATCATATTTCTTCATCAGTCGGTAAAGAGGCAATGCCTTTTCGCCGAGGTGAGAGATGAATCAACTCAAGGCGGCCAAACAACCAGTAAGCTTCTGAACGTCATGCACACGCATAGGGCGTTTCATCCGGAGTATGGCCCCAACTTTCTCTGGGTTCGCGTCGATTCCTCGTTCAGAAATGAGGAAACCGAGTAACTTTCCTCCTGGAACTCCGAATGTGCATTTTGATGAATTAAGCTTGACATCATACCTTCTTAGGTTGGCAAAGGTTTCGGCGAGGTCAGTTAGCAGGTCGGAACCTTTACGTGACTTGATCACAATGTCATCCATATATGCTTCCATATTCCGACTGATTTGAGTGAGCAGGCACATCTGAATCATCCTCATAAATGTGGCACCAACGTTATTGAGACCGAATGGCATGGTGACGTAACAAAAGCACCCGAATGGAGTGATGAAAGTTGTTTTTATGTCGTCGGGTCCATATAGTCGAATCTGATGATACCCGGAATAGGCGTCTAGAAAAGACAAATGCTCACACCCCGCAGTCGAGTCGATGATTTGGTCGATACCGGGGAAAGGGAAATGATTATTTTCGTGAATGCAAAAGTTTCTGTTTTTTCAGCAAGATCAAACAACTATCACCCAAGAAGATCCTAAAGGCTTTGCTTGGCACAAACACTAATTAAAACACAAAAAACACAATCATAACAGTAGCATAATTATGCTAACACTCGAGAACAGGAAACAAAAAGCAAAAATAAATTTTATTCATTGGGTTGCCTCCCAACAAGCGCTATTGTTTCATGCCCTTAGCTAGGCATAAAGCAAGGATCTAAATTATGTCATCTTTGTTTCGAGATCCATAAGATTCCCTCATGATTGATTCATATGGTGGCCTAATTCTTTTTCTAAGGAAGTGTTCCATACCCTTCCTTAGTGAAAATTGAAATTTCCCAGGCATTCCTAATTGTTTAGAGTTTTTGGAGTTGCAGCAATATTCGAAATATCTAGATTGCTACAGACTGTTCTGTTTTTGACAGATTCTGTTTACTTTGAGTTGTGTGCTTGTTTTGATGATTCTATGGATTTCTTTGATGAGTTTTGCCATAGAAAAGTTGGAATACACTAGATATAATGCAAGAATAAAATATGAATTACCCGCAAAAAATAATAAAATATAAATTGGTTTTCTACAGTACTTATAGTAGTGATTTATTTTCTTATACTAACGGATCTCACAAAGGTTTTGTTGAGTTTTGTGTGATTGAAGTTTTCAAGTTTTGGGTTATCTTACGATGGATGAAGGAATAAGGAGTAATAAGAGCCTAAGCTTCGGGATGCTCATGGCGCCCCAAGTTATTATCCAAAGAGAAGCAAGCAACTAAGCTTGGCGATGCCCCGAGTGGCATCTCCTCTTTCTTCTAACGACCATCGGTATTTTACTCGAAGCTATACTTTTACTCATCACATACTATGTGTTTTGCTTGGAGCGTCTTGTATGATACGAGTCTTTGTTTGTTTTGTTTTGTGTTTTTAGTCTTGATTCCTTACTGGACACACTTATTTGAGAGAGCCAAACTTATGCCATGACTAGCTTGAATTGCTCTCTATGCTTCACCTAAATTTTTATGAGCTATGGACTTGCTCTAGTGCTTCACTTTTATCTTTTTGAGCACGGTGTGCTTTAGTATTTTTGTGGGAGTTTAAAAGGATCAAAATTTAAAATCCTTTTGAAATTATTTTCAATTTGGAGTTATTTGGATTTTATTCAAATTATTTTTCTCCAAAAATAAAGTATACGGAAAATAGGGTAACATGATTCCCTACATCAAAAAATTGGAGAGAAATAAATTTGAATTAATTTTGGTATTTTCATAATGATTTTTATTGGATTTTATTAGACCAGTAGCACTCTTTGAATTATCTAAATTTGTGTGAATTTTATTTAATGCTAGGAAAATGTTCAGCTTCTAGAAAATCTTTTTCTGGAAATTTTGATATATAATATGCCTATATAAAGTTTTAGTTTTATTTTCGTTTTTCAGTTTACCGCTTTCTGTTTAAAAAACAAATAAAAAAACTGCGCACGCCTGAAACTAACTGTCGCCCACGTGCGCATCATAGTACCAGTGGGCGCCTCATATTTTTTTTCTTTATCCTATATGGGCCAGGCCCAGCCGGCCATATTCCTTCCCCATAGTTTTCTTTTATTTTCTATTGCTAAAAAAAATATTTTACCGTGTGTGCGGCCGGCCGAACCGCGTAAAGGCCTTTTGGCCCATGGCGCATCTCTCATCTCTGTTTCGTATATTTTCATCTATGTTTAGTCCCAAGTTGCATAACCTTTGACCCTTAAACCTTTTTTCCACCTATATATATAGACCCAGAGCCTTCAAAAATAATCCGATTCAGGTTAAATCAATATTTTGGTTTGACTAGATAAAAATATTTTTCTCCTCTCCGACGCGACTTTTGAAATTGTCTCCTTTCTCCAAAATCATCTTTTCTCCGCCTTATAAAGATATCTTTCTTTATACTTCCGTAGTTTATTATTTCTAGACTAATACAATAAAATAATTAGATTATCAATTAGTCTACGTATTTATACATTAGACCTTAGCCGTAGCTATTTTTCTTCCGTAAAACAGTTTGGCCCTGATTTTTCAAATAGCCATAACTTTTTACTCGTTCATCCCAATTAGATGAAACCAACGCCTATAGCTTCGTCTTATTTTAACCTATCCAGTGAACCTGTCATATCAACTTTCTGAAATTTTCAAATTTCGAATTTTATTCAGATTTATATTCAAACTTCTTTTGATCATAACTTGAGTTTTATAACTCCGATTTAGTTGATTCTTTTTGCAAATCGAAGCTCTTGACCTAAACTTTCTGATAAGGCCAAATTCACATAATTTTGGTACTGTTAGAAATTGTTTTATGTTGCAAGAGTTATTTGCTTGGTTTTGATGTTTTTCGAACTGTCTTCTTCGTTCTTCCCGATCTTCTGAGTGATTGCTTATGTGTGGTTACTATTGCTTGCTCAAGATAGATTGAACGGAGTGTGACGAGTAGAACTATCAAGAGTTTTGAGTGTGAATAATCTTCATCAACAGTACATGCAAGTAACGCTTTGATCATATCTCCTACTACCCAGTTTTTATTGCATTAGATCAATCCTCACACCATTGCATGATTAGGATCTAATTAAATTGTGGGTTTGAGAAGTAGATGAGGTAGTACCTATTACCTGTTTGGTTATCAAACCTTTGGGAGTTACTTCTACGTTTGCTTGTTGCTATGCTATTCTAGTAGACGTGGATTGGATGAGTGTATCCATGACAGATGTGAGATTTTTAAATTAATGGTTTACTTAAGGTGGAAACCTAAACACACATCTGGGTGGATTGAGGCACCTGGGTATTCCAGCGATTGCATGTTTTTCTTTTGGACCGCCACCCAGGGTCAAAGGGATCATGAGATTATTCATACTAGAAACTTCCGTGTGCAGCCACAAGCTACTATGGGCTCTAGCATACTTGACTAAGTCGTGCGAACTCTTATAGTGGTAGACTAGTAGATGTAGGGGATGTAGGTTGGTATGGTCTACCCGATCGTAACGTGCTAGCACTTCTGAAAGACTATGTCTCGGTCATCTGTTTCTTAAACATCATGTAGTGCGAGAATCCCAATGGAGAAGATCGAGTCTTGTGGGGAAAAGTGCGCAAACCTCTAGAGAGTGCATAAACTAATCATGATTAGCCGTGTCCCCGGTTATGGACATCTTGAGTATCTAGTGCTTGGATTATCATGTGAATCTCATCATGTGACTTTAATTAATCTTGTTGGGTTTTAATGATGATGCTTAATTGGGATTGAGAGGGTGTCTACACTCTCAATGTTTAACAACCACCATGATAGTTAAATAAAATTTATTCCTTTGCAGTAGGGAAAAATTGGATTTTCGCAAAAACCATATAACCATAGAGCTTTTCCACCAGCCAAATATGCATGTAGTGATAGCCATTGTTCATCATTTTTCTCTATGGTGTGAATTTGCCAGTACATTCAGTGTACTGACCCTTTGTGGCTACAACGTCTCATGTTGCAAGAATCTTACGATGAGTAAGTGATGCGTTAGGGTTATGATTTCTACACTCAACTTTGCCGTTGGTGTTGATGGGAATCCACAACCTTGTTACTTCCGCTATTTTGGATTGAGGTAATACTATTTACACTACTTTTTACATGTGATTTACCTGTGTTATAAATCCTCGAGTACTGTGTGTGTCAGCATACCGATCCAGGGATGACACTTAAGCACAGAGACTTGACCGTCTGAGGTCGGGTCGCTACAAGATGGTATCAGAGCACATGTTGACAATAGGACGTGACCCCTATAAACTGGCAAGCCCATAGCAAAGATTTTTCTCAACAACTTTCCCTTTCAAAAAGATCTTTTACCTCTCTTCTCTTGTGAGCTTATTCAAATATCCCCTTTTAGTGAAACCATACCCCCTTTTCCCTTTTGACCACACGAAGATTCGAGAGACCACTCCAAAAAGTACAAGATATTGGACAACCGAGACCATTTGGAATGAAGAGGATTTTACCATACATTATGATAATGGAAACTACAACTGTTGAAGACTCTGAAGACTAGGAGAATTTGAAGACTCTGAAGAATTTCCCGATCAGTATGACTAGGAAGACTACCCTTATGGAACTTGGCAGACTATGGAAACTGTCAATACCCGAGATCAAGGTGTGGCGGAGGAAGACCGGAGCATGGAGAGTTAAAAAACTCAAAGTTCTATCAAGGAAAATTCTAAGGCAGGAGATATCAACTATGGAGAGATAGCTCATGGAAATGACAAGAGCAGAAACACGACTATCCATGATGTTATCGCCCGCTTATGCTATTTGTCACCATGCTGAGTTAAGCATGCATATGTAGGGATGGATTGGATGGTAGAAGGCTGATGGAGCATCTATCTACAAGATGAAGTTTTAAACCTTAGCTGGTGTATCGCCAGGATCTGGAGTGTTACATCAAGAAGTTTAAGATGGACTTGTAGGAAGTCATATTTAACAAGGAGGCCATTCATGAAGAACTTAGGACCCAAAAGCTGAAGTAGCCAAATTGGAGGAACAAAACCTCGAGATACCGGAGATTTGTCAGGAACTAAAGGACAGTACGACCATGGCTCATGCCAAGGGTGTTGAAACCCAGAAGTTTGGAATGCAACTCCAGAAATATTAAAGGATGTCAATAGAGACTTCGCGTCAACAGAAATCTGGCAGAGGAACCTGACAAGCATGATCAGAAGAAGCCATTAGAGACATGAACAAGACCTGAAGAGTCTGGCGACGTTGAAGATTTATTAACCTTTAGAAGACCAAACCCCTGTTATATACCTACATTAGATGCAATGATTGTGAGCTGTCATTTGTTTGATGTTTTTCGACAACCACAATAAAATCTGTCTTTTCAAAACTGTTGTTTGCATTGTGTGTATCCCTCTCTATCTCTCTTATCTCACCCCAAACCCTTGGACCCAATAGAGGATGGATGGAGATGAGCTTGTACTTTCTGGACCGATGAGTCAGTTGGAGACAGACCGATGGATTCAGAACATGGAGGATCACATGGAGAATGGCCCTATAGTTGGACATGATATGACCCAACATGCTCTTCAGTGTTTTGAAAGAGGTGCTGCTACTTGGTGGAGGATGTACCAAACCATCAACGGATGGCAAGGAGTAACCACTTGGAAAGAATTGAAGTTGACTCTGCCAAAGTCTCGGCTTGTGTCCCAGAAGTTGAAGCCTTATGGAAAGGATATGAAGAAACCTTGTGCATGCAAGATTTGTGGAGAAATAGGACACACCCATAAATAACACAAGGATGAATGCTCTAATTGTGAAGAAAGTCACCCAGTTGAAGAATGCCCCACTAGGCATATTACTTGTTTCTTGTGTGAAGGGACTACCCACTATCTTGCTTAGTGTCACATTTACCCCATGGTACGAAGAACCGTATAGCAGAACAAAGAAGTAAAGAAAGGAGCCCTTGTGGAAATTTTAGAAGAACTCGTGATGAAGGAATATGTTGGGGACACACCCAAAGAAGAACCAATTAAACCCTGCACCAAGTCATGCTATTCATGTGGAGAAGAAGGACACATCTCCCAGAATTGATTGAATGGGGATCTAGTAGTATTCCCGACAGAGGAAGTAGAGTATGACCCACAGGAAATAGAAGCCCTAATTGGAATGGAAAAGTCCAGAAAGAGAAGCAGAGTGGATTCTAGGAAGGATCTGAGTCATATCACCTGTTATAGGTGCAAGGAGTCAGGGCACTACCTCAGTAGTTGCCCAAAAAGGAAACCCCGAGACTTGTCAGAAGTAATATGTTTTCGTTGTAATAGAGCAGGGCACTTCGCCATAGGATGCCCCAAGGAGAAGGAGACTTTTGCTAGATAGTTGAGTTTGCAACAAAAGAAATGGAGTAGTAGAAGTCAGAACATTTTCTTTTATATTGAGGTGTTGAGTTGAGACATGTAATGGAGAAGCGAGAGATTGTAATCATTTGAGAATGAATAAAGTAGCATCGTTGGTACTGATATGGATTTTATGAGTTGTCACCCTATGAAGAAGAATTTTGACCATTTTTAAGGATATGAGAAATATGGTCTATGGAAGATTTGTGCATTTTAAGGGTGGTAGTACCCTGTAAGAACCCTTGTGTTGACACACGAACACGTCACGTGTACCCTCGACGCCGGGGGTGATGCACCGCAGCTCACGTCAAAGGAGACCCGACCGACAGCGCGATACGCAAGACAGTCGACGGGCGCTTTTGCTGACCCAAAAACCCCACACCCCCGGGAAGGACCCCGCCAGGGAGCGTGGCGGCTATGGGCTGCCCTAGGTCGATTTGCTTGCCCCTAGAGCCTCGGGATTCGCAGCTCTCAAACACGAAGAACAGCGAAGAACGAGATAGAAAAAACGGTGGAGATATAAAACGTAGATGAAAAAGTAGTATATTGATTTATTCGATTGTGTGTTGTTCAATCGGCCGTCACCCCCAACATATATAAGAGGCGGCTGGACTTCCCGTACAAGTAAAGGATTCATCTAGGCTTTCCTTACAAAATATTACATCAATTCACGTCCTAGAGTCCTAATTCTATTCCAACTCGGATTCAGTCTGAATCTGGCCCAAACTCTGTCTTCCTTCTTGTGCGGGCCGCCGGGCTTGCATATGATCTCTGATCGAGACGGCCCAAATATCATACTTGTGCGCCTCGACGATACGAACAATTCTCATGTTGATCATTTTTTCAAATAAGGCCATCTTGAATACTTTTCGAGGTCATCTTTATCTTCCAGTCGGACTCGGTTTTGCAGTAGACTGGATTATCCGAGTCTCGTAGTGAATTTGTAAGCTATATATTATCTCTGATGACGATGACGCACAACTTCTGTATTGAACACTTCTTCATCCAAGGTCATTTTGATAAACTTTCGAGCACATGTTCAATTTCACTCGGACTTGAGCTCATCCACTCGGATATTAGATACTTTCACTCGGAACGTCCGATTGGACTTTTTCACTCGGAAGACAATCTTTCACTCAGATGACTATATTTTCACTCGGATGACCATATTTCCACTCGGAAGGCACTATCTTATTCACTCAGATGACTATATTTACACTCGGAAGGCACTATCTTATTCAATCGGCAAGTTTTCGTCCCGATGGTAATCTTTTCACTCGGAATATTTTCACCTGGACGACAATTTCACTCGGATGATCATATTTTCACTCGGATGACCATATTTCCACTTGGATAATAATAAGTTCATCTGGTCAGCAAACTTTCACTCGACCGTAAACATAGCCCGATCTTGATTTGTCTCTCCAGGCCTCATATGATCTCGGATTGAGACGAATTATATATGAAAATCGATCGGCTCGACGAGACAAAACTTTTCCATGTTGAAGGTTTTTCGATTCAAGGCCGTATTGATGGCCGAATTACTCGCGCAACCTATCAGACAAGTGTCTGGCACCTCGCGCCATATTTCCGTTGAGGTTCAGTGTGCAGTATATTGCCTCTAACTTTTGTATATGAACTCGGATTGAGATGATTTATATATCAAAATCGATTTCCTCGATGAGACGACGACAATTCCTTAAGAGTGCTCCTTCATCCGAGGTCATCTTGAAGACGTGATTGGCCAAAAACCACTCGGAACATTGAACTATGCCATTCGGAGTGTAGTTTCGGTCCGTAAGATAAAGTCGAATGAATATAACCGAAACATCAAAGTGGTTCCACTCGGTGACGTGAATATTTTTATGCTGAAAACTCATTCACTCGAGACCATCTTCATTGCAATCTGTATCTTGCCAAAATCAGGTGTCAACACATGCCCCCCTGTTTTTCGGCAAAGCTTGCATGCCGAAAAATAATATGCATAGTGTTTGTTCTAAGGACGATATCAACACTCCATCGGCCATTTATTTTTCTCAGGGCGATAATTATGTATCGGCCATGTTTGTGCTAAGGGAGATAATCGTATATCGGCCATTGCCCACTTAGGCTTCCTGCCACACACTCGGGTGGTACTTCTTCAAATATTTGCCATTGAGAGCTCGAGGTAACAATGCCCCTTGTATTGATTCCACCAAATATGAATTTCCGGGAACAACTCTTGTAATTCTAAAAGGACCTTCCCAACTCGGAGACCACTTTCCAAATTTTCTATCTCTTGAACCAATCGGCAGAATAACTTTCCAAACGAGATCACCAACTTGAAAATTCTTCAACTTAACTTTCTTATTGTAAGCCCTTGCCACCCTTAACTTATCTCTCTCTCTATGGCATTCAAAGCAGCCAAACGTTTATCAGCAACCTCATCAATGTTTTCCATCATCAAGTTATAGAAGTCTATTTCCGATAAATCATTTTGTTTGGCTATTCTCAAAGCATTCAAATTTACTTCCACCGGTAAAACAGCCTCCTGACCATATACTAGCTCATATGGAGTCACTTTCGTAGCACCATGCCTTGAGATTCTATGTGCCCATAATGCCTCAGAAAACAAGTTATGCCATCTCCTTGGATTATCCTCAATCTTCTTCTTGATGAGCTTGATTAAAATTTTATTGCTAGACTCAGCTTGTCCATTAGCTTGGGCGTAATATGGAGAGGAATTGAGCAACTTTATGTTATAAGATTCGGCAAACTCTCTGACTTGGTGTGACATGAAAGATGAACCTTGATCTGTAGTTAACGTTTGAGGAATACCGAATCTATGAATAATGTGCGCGGTTATGAATTGAATTACCTCCGTATGCGTCATGTTCTTGAGAGGTACTGCTTCAGACCATTTAGTGAAATAATCAGTTGCCACCAATACGAACCGATGCCATTTTGAGGAAGACGGATGTATTTCTCCAATGAAATCTAAACCCCAACCTCTGAAAGGCCACGGTTTGATAATAGGATGTAACATAGTAGCAGGAGCCAATTGAATATCACCAAACTTTTGACAAGCTTCACACCCCTTATAATATCTGAAGCAATCATTAATCATAGTCGGCCAATAAAACCCAGCACGTCGCAATAACCATTTCATCTTGGGAGCCGACTGGTGAGTGCCACAAATACCTTCATGTACTTCTCCCATAGCAATTCTTGCATGGTCCTCGTCCAAACACTTTAGAAGAACATCATCGACGGTTCGGCGATAAAGACCATCATCTCTCATTGTATACTTCAAAGCCATACGCCAAACATCCCTGTCCACCCTTTCACTTGGATTGCACAAGTAATCAACAACGGGCTTCCTCCAGTCGGGATTGTTACTTGCACTAGACTTTTTGTTAATGGCCGAATCAGTGGGTTCAGGTTCGGCCTCTCCCATATTGGCAAGACAAGACATCGGTCTTTGAGAGATATGAAACATGCCATGACCAACATGATATCCGGATGCTTGTTGTGCCAATTCATTTGCTTTCCAATTGTCATGTCTAGATATATCAATAAACATTAAGTGATTCGTCCAAACACTGAAAGACTTTGGATATTTGCTGCACTACTAGTAACGAATCACCATAAGCCTCAATATGTGTAGCACCTATAGCAAGTAACATCTCTAGGCCGAATAACAATGCTTCATATTCGGCTTGATTGTTTGTGCAAAAATATTCTAAGCGGCATGAGGCTTCAAAAACAGCACCATGAGGAGATATATAAACAATACCAACACCTTGGGCATTGCTACAAACTGAACCATCAAAGTATAATCTCCATGGTACTAATGAAACAAGGTTCATATCAACATCATGCTTGTTATTAATCCGATGTTCAACAATGAAATTAGCAACAATTTGTCCTTTCATGGATTTTAGAGATTCATAAGCCAAATCATATTCATTCAAAGCATAAGCCCACTTGCCAATTCTACCACTAAGAATTGGCCTATGCAACATGTATTTAATGACATCGGTTTGACAAGCTACTACACAAACACTCGGCACTAAATAATGTCTCAGTTTTGTGCAAGCATAATATAAGCATAGACATAATTTCTCAATAAATGTATACCTTGTCTCTGTGTCCAATAAACGGTGGCTCAAATAAGTGATGGCATGCTCTTTTCCTTCGGTCTCTTGAGTTAGAACAGCACCAATAACTCCTTCCTCTGCTGCAATGTAAAGTCTGAAGGGTTCCCTATGCTTGGGTGCTTTCATCACCGGAGGAGTGCATAAATAATTCTTGATCATATCAAATGCTTCTTGCTGTTTTGCCCCCCAAGTGAAATTAGCATCATTCTTTAACCGAAGGATAGGAGTAAATGCATCAACTTTCCCTGATAGATTAGCTATGAACCTTCTCAAATAATTGACCTTGCCAAGGAACTTTTGCATATCTCTCTTGCATGTCGGAGCCTCCACCTTCTGTATAGCCTCTATCTTTTTGGGATCAATCTCTATACCATCTTCATGAATAATGAAACCCAAAAACTTTCCAGCTGACACTCCGAAAGCACACTTCAAAGGATTCATTTTCAATCCATACTTTTTCATTCTTTCAAAAGCTAAACGCAAATCGGTCAAGTGAGATTCAAAAGCATCCGATTTGACAACAATATCATCAATATAAACTTCAAGTATGACACCGAGTAAATCATGAAAAATCAAATTCATAGCCCTTTGATACGTGGCGCCAGCATTTTTTAATCCGAATGTCATCACTGTCCACTCGAATAAACCAAGGAAACCAGGACATCGGAAAGCTGTTTTGTACATGTCCTCTTCGGCCATAAAAATTTGATTGTATCCGGCATTACCATCTAGAAAGCTAATAACCTTATGTCGAGAAGCATCATTAATAAGCATATCGGCTATTGGCATAGGATACTCATCTTTGGGTGTAGCCCTATTCAAATCTCTGAAATCAATGCACACCCTCAACTTGCCAGATCCTTTCTTCTCTACCGGGACAATGTTGGAAATCCACTCGGCATACCTGCCAGGTCGAATGAAATTAGCTTCAAGCAGTCGACCGATCTCTTCCTTGATCCGGTCGTATGTTTTCAGATTAAATTTTCTGGCCGACTGTTTATAAGGTCTAAAACCGGCCTTTATAGGCAACTGATGCTCCACTAGCTCTCGGCTTAACCCTGGCATCTCATGATATTCCCATGCAAAGCAACAAACATATTCTTTCAGTAGCTCGATTAACTTAGCCTTACAATCGGCTTTTAAATTTTTGTTTATAAATGTCGGTCGAGTGACTGAACCATCTCCAATATCTACCTCTTCTAACGGATCAGCTGATATAAAACCTTGTCCAAGTTTATCCATGTCATCCAACTCCTCTATAGACTCATACATATCGTTCTCATTGGACCGATACTTTACAAGACGTTTTTGTAACCACTCGGAATTAGGATCGATTTAAACATATCATACCTTGGAGCCGATTGCATTCACTTGGCTTTAAAGAGACAGGCACAAAACCATTCTTGGTCACGCTGAGAAAATCAAATTCTGATAAGTCACGTCCCGTCAAGCAAGTAGCGTTGGGATGTTGCCAATCCACCGATGCATCGGCCAAAGCAACACAGGCCGAGTTATCCGCGTGAATAACTTCCACTTCATCATCAACCCACTGAATCAAAAACTGGTGCATAGTGGATGGCACGCACTGGTTTGCATGAACCCAATCACGGCCTAGTATGACGTTGTAGTTACCTTGCACATCAGTGACAAAGAATGCAGTAGCCAAAGTTTTGCTTCCGACGGTAAGCTCCACATACATCACACCTTTGGCTTCAGTTTTCTCTTTGCCTTCAAATCCATTGAGCACCATATTGGTCTTGATCAATTCTTCATCAGGTGAACCCAATCTCTTGAATACCGAATAGGGCATAAGATTTACCACAGCACCACCATCAACAAGCATCCGAGTGAGCGGCGACCCATTGATATGACCTCTGAGATATAATGGTTTCAGATGCGTTACTAGTTCTTTTGGTTTCTCGAATATTGCATTTTTAGGGCCAAAATCCAGCTGAGCCACCTCCCCTTCTTCATCTACAGCACGAAACTCAGCAGGTAAGTAGTACACCATATTGATATCCATACCTTCATGAACCGGCGTAGACTCATAGTCCAACATATCAGCCTCCTCCTCGAGTGCATCCATAGATTCTGAAATTTGTCCAAGTGAAGGAGAAGTAAGAAGTGTCGCAGACGATGTCATATCTGTTGCATCGTCCTCCTTTGGTGATGTAGGTATTGTTGTGATAGATGTAGAAGTTGCTGTATCTTGTATTTGTTTAGGCCTCCACACTTATTTTGGTGGAACCATGCGTCGAGTGTCATTGAACAACTTATCCCTTTGTTTCTCGGCCTCCTGTTTTGCCATCTCTTGACTCCTTAACCTCTGTAGTTTCCTCTTTCGTGTCTTTGTTAGCCCTGGAGGACACCACTTTGGCTGAGTGTATTTAGGATCTCTCGTCTTTACCTGGCTGGTGCTTGCCTCATGGTCATTAGCCGAGTGCTTTGGCGCGATAGCAAGTATTGGCTCAGTCGGATTGCTATGCACAATCGGCTGTTGTATGGCGAATGTTTCAGTGCCCAAGATAAGTGAGTCGACATCCATTTTCTCCTTGCCTTTTCCCGACTCAACTGCTGCAACACTTGGTGATTTAACACGCTATTCTTTTCGACTTTCCAGATGCATGAAATTTCCACTCGGGCGCACCTTTTTACTCTGATGGAATCCATTCGGATGGATATCACTCGGATGTAATTCAGTCGGATGGAATCTACTCGGCCACATTTTTCACTCGGATAGCTTCCTCCTGGGTGCATTCTTACACTCGGATAATTTCCATCCGGTCGCATGTTTTGACCAGCCGACCGATAGTTACCGATGTTCAGTCGGCCTCTATATGAATAGTCAAGTCGATCCCAAACAGATTGTGTATGCTCTTCTGGAAACGGCACCCTTGGTCCACTCGATTTCATATACTGACTGAACATATTAGCTGATGGTGACCTTGGTCGGTTCAGATGAGTCAGCCGGTTAAAGCTAGAACCGGCCGACTGGTTGGTGTACTTGGACAGCAACATATCAAAAGTTGGCTTGATCCGCTTGCGCTGTACTTTAACTTCATTCCTCTTCCACTTGCCAATTTCTGGACTCTTGGGCTTGACAAATCTCACACGAGCATTTTCTTGCACTTGCAGTTGCCCCCCGAGTGTAGGATTCTTGATGGTGATTTTGATCACTTCCTTGCCATCGGGTTGCTTACCAAGCACAACCTGTCTCCCCAAGACTTTGTTGTCCTCCTTGTCTTTCCTGGGCTCACCAACAATGACATTAGCTTTATTAGAAGATTCTGCTACCTCCGGCCGAATGAGTAGCTTCTTCCCCTCCAAATCCATGGTATTCATTGGAAAAGGCTGTTTATCAACTTGCATCTCAGAAAAGTTCAATCGTCCGTCATTAATGGTCGATTGTATCTTTCGTCGAAAAACATTGCAACCGTTAGTAGCATGAGAAAAAGAATTATGATACTTGCAATAAGCACGCCGTTTTAGCTCTTCAAACGGCGGTAAAGTATGAGATATTCTAATAATCTTGGCCTGCAGCAAAGCATCAAATATTCTATCACACTTAGCAATGTTAAAAGTAAACTTCATCTCTTCATCACGATTCTTATGAATCAGTTTTAGATCATTGCAAGTAAAGGGTTTGGCCTTAGATGGCCAAACAAATTCAGTAGCAAAAACATCACCCTCATCGTCCGAGTGATCACTATCATATTCCACCATATTCATCTTTGGACGATTGGCTTTGTATCTATGCACTTCTTTGAGATCTTTGCTTCGGCTTTCCTGAGCCAAAGCCCTTTGTAAGACTTGGTTGATATTTAAGAACTCATAACCTTCTAGCTTTTTTCTAATGGGAGTTCTCAAACCACTCAGCACTAGGTCTGCCAAGTCTCTCTCAGTTATCACCAAACTAAAACACCGGTTTTTTGTTTCTCTGAATCTCTTGACGTAATCGGAGACTGATTCATCATGCTTCTGTTTAACCGATGTTAGATGTGATAAATTGAGTTCATTGTTGCCGCTATAAAAGTGATCATGAAATTTCTGCTCTAGCTGCGACCAAACCGGAATGGAACCATGTGGTAAAGAAGAAAACCATGAAAATGTAGTACCAGTTAAAGATAAAGGAAACAAACGCACTTTCAACTCATTTAGTGAGCCTGCTTCACCTAGTTGTGCTAAGTATTGACTAACATGCTCCCATGTGGTTTTTGTGCCCTCTCCATTGAACTTAACAAAATCTGGAATCTTATACCCCGGAGGGCACTGGATGGCATCAAAGTACTCGGGGTACGGCTTTCGGTAAATCCGATTCCGAGGTAACTCAACTCCAAAATTCTCTCTAAGCATCTTAGCCATCTCCTCTCTAAGATTAGCTAGACCATCATCCGTAGTGGATGATGAAGCTTGTGGCAGTGACATAGGAAGAGTATGGTTACTAGCTGTAGGTAGGAATTGTGGCATGTATGTCGACCCATAATTTGGTAGTGGTCGAGTGGTTGTAGCTGTAGGTAGAGTTTGGTTCGGCGTTGCCACCGAACCTGTCATGCTCATAATAGGATTAATGGGTGTAGCCACAATCTGATTTGTTTGGGTAGGATAATAAGTCATCGGCACGGGAGGCACCGATGCAATAGGTAAAGCCAAATTAGGGTTTTGCACACTAGAAGCTACACCATTATTACCACTAGCCGATTGAGATATATTCTTCTGAGCATTAGTATTTTCTATGAAAGTTTGATAGACTAGATTGTTACCATCAGCAATACGACTCTCAATCTCAGCCCACTGCTCAGGAGAAAAAGTAGTACTCACAGAGGGTTTAACCTGCTCGGCTTGAAGAGGAGGGAACTTGATTTCTTCAATCGGAGTGATGTTGCCTTGGCGATCTTTCTTGAATTTTGCAAGGAACTCCTGCAGGTCCTTCTCCTCATGTGCCTTCTTGTACTCCTCATAAACTTGGCGATGATCGGCCGATATCTCATCAAGACTGGGCTTAATGATGTTATCGGCGTCTACCTTAGATGGCTTGGGAATATCAGACATGGTGGATGATGACGATTGATCTTCGTTCCCCAGTGGAGTCACCAAAAAGTGTGTTGACACACGAACACGTCACGTGTACCCTCGACCCTGGGGGTGATGCACCGCAGCTCACGTCGAAGGAGACCTGACCGACAGCGCGATACGCAAGACAGTCGACGGGCGCTTTTGCTGACCCGAAAACCCCACACCCCGGGAGGGACCCCGTCAGGGAGCGTGGCGGCTATGGGCTGCCCTAGGTCGATTCGCTCGCCCCTAGAGCCTCGGGATTCGCAGCTCTCAAACCCGAAGAACAACGAAGAACGAGATAGAAAAAACGGTGGAGAGATAAAACGTAGATGAAAAAGTAGTATATTGATTTATTCGATTGTGTGTTGTTCAATCGGCCGTCACCCCCAACATATATAAGAGGCGGCTGGACTTCCCGTACAAGTAAAGGATTCATCTAGGCTTTCCTTATAAAAAATTACATCAATTCACGTCCTAGAGTCCTAATTCTATTCCAACTCGGATTCAGTCTGAATCTGGCCCAAACTCTGTCTTCCTTCTTGTGCGGGCCGCCGGGCTTGCATATGATCTCTGATCGATACGGCCCAAATATCATACTTGTGCGCCTCGACGATACGAACAATTCTCATGTTGATCATTTTTTCAAATAAGGCCATCTTGAATACTTTTCGAGGTCATCTTTATCTTCCAGTCGGACTCGGTTTTGCAGTAGACTGGATTATCCGAGTCTCGTAGTGAATTTGTAAGCTATATATTATCTCTGATGACGATGACTCCAAAATCAAAATTTACTGTCTTGATGATACGCACAACTTCTGTATTGAACACTTCTTCATCCAAGGTCATTTTGATAAACTTTCGAGCACATGTTCAATTTCACTCGGACTTGAGCTCATCCATTCGGATATTAGATACTTTCACTCGGATCGTCCGATTGGACTTTTTTACTCGGAAGACAATCTTTCACTCGGATGACTATATTTTCACTCGGATGACCATATTTCCACTCGAAAGGCACTATCTTATTCACTCGGATGACTATATTTCCACTCGGAAGGCACTATCTTATTCAATCGGCAAGTTTTCGTCCCGATGGTAATCTTTTCACTCAGAATATTTTCACCTGGATGACAATTTCACTCGGATGATCATATTTTCACTTGGATGACCATATTTCCACTTGGATAATAATAAGTTCATCTGGTCAGCAAACTTTCACTCGACCGTAAACTTTCACTCGACCGTAAACATAGCCCGATCTTGATTTGTCTCTCCAGGCCTCATATGATCTCGGATTGAGACGAATTATATATGAAAATCGATCGGCTCGACGAGACAAAACTTTTCCATGTTGAAGGTTTTTCGATTCAAGGCCGTATTGATGGCCGAATTACTCGCGCAACCTATCAGACAAGTGTCTGGCACCTCACGCCATATTTCCGTTGAGGTTCAGTGTGCAGTATATTGCCTCTAACTTTTGCATATGAACTCGGATTGAGATGATTTATATATCAAAATCGATTGCCTCGATGAGACGACGACAATTCCTTAAGAGTGATCCTTCATCCGAGGTCATATTGAAGACGTGATTGGCCAAAAACCACTCGGAACATTGAACTATGCCATTCGGAGTGTAGTTTCGGTCCGTAAGATAAAGTCGAATGAATATAACCGAAACATCAAAGTGGTTCCACTCGGTGACGTGAATATTTTTATTCTGAAAACTCATTCACTCGAGACCATCTTCATTGCAATCTGTATCTTGCCAAAATCAGGTGTCAACACCTTGACCCCTGGAAAAGATAAGGATACTCCACTGAGTGGATTTTGGATAAAATGAATACGAGTTTTGTCTCGATATGTGTGATGCCCCAAGAGTATGTGGGATGAAGTTGGAGACCGCCAGTTGTTTGGACCAAATGTGATCAAGGAGTCAGAAGAGAATATTAAGTGGATTCAAGATAGACTGAAGGTAGTCCAGTCCAGGCAGAAGAGTTATGTAGACTCAAAAACTCAAGGAGGTAGTCTATGAGATTGGAGACAGAGCATGTCTTTGTACCCTCTCCGAGGAGTTAAACAATTTGTAGTTACGGGAAAGTTAGCCCCGAGACTTGTAGGAGCAAACCGAGTTTTGGAGCATATGGGAGAAGTGGCCAACAAGTTGGAGTCACCCGAAAGACTGTCAGGAGTTCATAATGTGTTTCACGTTTCCCAGTTGAAGAAGTGCCATGCAGAGATGGCCAATATTCCCCTGTAAGGACGCTTGACCCTAGAAAGGATAGTGATGTTCCACGAAGTGGAATATGGACTTCATAAGTATAAGTTTTTATCTCAGTATGAGGGATATCCCATGAGGAGGAAGAGATAAATTACTATAGGATATAAAGGAGGTATGATGTCAGAAATATGGATCAATGGAAACTCCATGATGAGTCTGAGTAATCATTCCTAGTTTGGTGCCAATAGAAGGAAGGAAGACAGTACAATTGGATGTATTTAAGAATACTAGGAAGTTGGAAGTTGGAATAATTATCAGTTGCCCAATGATAAGTTCAAGGACTACAAGTGATGAGATGGGCCATAACCCACAGGCCCCAGGACCTGCCAAGAAGCAAGCGCATTCTTGCTGAAGGAAAAACCCCGGAGGAAGATACAACGTTTATCGGCAGACGATTTTATAGGAGTAACGCAAAACCTGAGAGTTGTGAAGGAATGATAGATGTTTGATTGGCTTGCAGAATCAATGGATTATTCCGAACGCAGTTCATGGACAAGAGAAATTCTGCAATGCTTGTGAGGATGACCGAGTGTTAGAATGCAAGATTCGCTAAACCGTATACAAGGTAATGATTTGGGTGCGGGACGGATTGATCACCATACCGACTTACTCTTATTATTTGCCTTGCTATATGGGATGGTAAATCTGAGTGACTTACCTATAGTAGAGAGACGACGATATTAAGCCTTGTTTAAACCTTAGAATGGTATAATCATTTTCCCTTGTACAAGGCAGCTATTGCCAATCGTAGGACATACGGTGAGAAAGAAGCCTAGAACCATTCCCTGCAGGAGAAACCATAATTGGATGACCGCCATGAGATATCGATAGTTGTTTAGTATTGGCGCCAGACCCGTCAGCTAAGAAGACCCAGTCATGGAAGAACCTTACCAAGATGAAAGGACAGAAGACTTGTGGTAAAGGTTATGCCACTACCGGAAGAGCCCGGATAAGGAATTATCGTGAAGATCTAAGAAGACCGACACTATTAACAATATGGATGAAGTATATGAGTTTCGATGGAACCGTAACCATGGTTCTAAGGGTGGTAGCACCCGAGACCCCTGTGATGATCGATGGATTTTGAGAAGACCCCCAAACCCTAACCTTTTTCTTGCTAGCCTCTCCAAATCTCGAGGACGAGATTCATTTTAAGGGTGGTAGGTTTGTAACATCCCAAAATTCTAAATTTTGGAATGTTATAATAAATAGATAGATTGATTGATTGTTTCATTGTTGTATGATTGATTGAGTGAAATTTGAAACTTTTTGAAAGTTAAATGAGAGGGAATAAAAGGACTTTCCCAAAATTTCACCTTTTGCATTTTTATCTCCGTGAATAAAAATTCTTTTCAAATACAAAACCCTCGAGAGAAGATGACATGACTTCTTCCATTTAAATAAATGAAGAGGGTTTTGAAAAGATTTGAATTTAATTTGGAAATATTTTTAATTCAGAAACTTCAAGCAACTCAATGATTTTCATGAGAAAAGATAAAATGACTTCTTCAAATTATATGAAATATGAGTTGGGAGTTTAAAAGGATCAAAATTTAAAATCCTTTTGAAATTATTTTCAATTTGGAGTTATTTGGGTTTTATTCAAATTATTTTTCTCCAAAAATAAAATGTACGGAAAATAGGGTAACATGATTCCCTACATCAGAAAAATTGGAGAGAAATAAATTTGAATTAATTTTAGTATTTTTATAATGATTTTTATTGGATTTATTAGACCAGTAGCACTTTATGAATTATCTAAATTTGTGTGAATTTTATTTAATGGTAGGAAAATGTTCAACTTGTAGAAAATCTTTTTCTAAAATTTTTGATATATAATATGCCTATATAAAGTTTTAGTTTTATTTTCATTTTTCAGTTTATTGCTTTCTGTTTTAGAAAAACAAATAAAAAAACTGCGCGCACCTGAAACTAACTGTCGCCCACGTGCGCATCATAGTACCATCGGGCGCCCCATCTTTTCTTTTTCTTTATCTTATATGGGCCAGGCCCAGCCAGCCATATTCCTTCCCCATATTTTTTCCATACATTTTCTTTCTTTTCTATTGCTCAAAAAAATATTTTATCGTGTGCGCTGCCGGTCGAACCGCCTAAAGGCGTTTTGGCCCATGGCGTACCTTTCTTCTCTATTTTGTATATTTTCGTCTATGTTTAATTCCATATTGCCTAACCTTTTACTCTTAAATCTTTTTTCCACCTATAAATATAGACCGAGAGCCTCCAAAAATCATCCGATTCGGGTTAAATCAATATTTTGGTTTGACTAGATAAAAATATTTTTCTCCTCTCCAGCGCGACTTTTGGAAATTGTCTTCTTTCTCCAAAGTCATCTTTTCTCCGCCTTATAAAGATATCTTTCTTTATACTTTCGTAGTTTATTATTTCTAAACTAATACGATAAAATAATTATATTATCAATTATTCTACATATTTATACATTAGACCCTAGCCGTAACTATTTTTCTTCCGTAAAACAGCTTGGCCCTGATTTTTCAAATAGCCATAACTTTTTACTCGTTCATCCAAATTAGATGAAACCAACGCCTATAGCTTCGTCTTGTTTTTACCTATCCAGTGAACCTGTCACATCAACTTTTTGAAATTCTCAAATTTCGAATTTTGTTCATATTTATATTCAAACTTCTTTTGATCATAACTTGAGTTTTATAACTTCGATTTAGTTGATTCTTTTTGCAAATCGAAGTTCTTGACCTAAACTTTCTTATAAGGCCAAATTCACATAATTTTGATACTGTTAGAATTTTTTTATGTTGCAAGAGTTATTTTCTTGGTTTGATGTTTTCTGAACTGTCTTCTTCGTTCTTCCCGATCTTCCGAGTGATTGCTTATGTGTGGTTACTATTGCTTACTCACCATAGATTGAACAGAGTGTGACGAGTAGAACTATCAAGAGTTTTGAGTGCGAATCATCTTCATCAACAGTACAGGCAAGTAACACTTTGATCATATCTCTTACTACCCAGTTTTTATTGCATTAGATCAATCCTCACGCCATTGCATGATTAGGATCTAATTAAATTGTGGGTTTGGGTAGTAGATGAGGTAGTACCTATTACATGTTTTGTTATCAAACCTTTGGGAGTTACTTCTATGTTTGCTTATGTTGCTATGCTATGCCAGTAGACATGGATTGGGTGAGTGTTTCCATGACAGATGTGAGATTTTTAAATTAATGGTTTACTTAAGGTGGCAACCTAAACACACATCTGGGTGGACTGAGGCATCTGGGTATTCCAGCGATTGCCTGTTTTTCTTTTGGACTGCCACCCAGGCTCAAATGGATCATGAGATTATTCATACTAGAAACTTCTGTGTGCAGCCACAAGCTACTATGCTCTAGCATAGTTGACTAAGTCGTGCGAACTCTTACAGTGGTAGACTGGCAGATGTAGGGGATGTAGGTTGGTACGGTCTACCCGATCGTAAGGTGCTAGCGCTTCTGAAAGACTATGTCCCGGTCATCCGTTTCTCAAACATCATGTAGTGCGAGAATCCCAACGGATGAGATCGAGTCTTGTGGGGAAAAGTGCGCAAACCTCTGTAGAGTGTATAAACTAATCATGATTAGCCGTGTCCCCGATTATGGACGTCTTGAGTATCTAGTGCTTGGATTATCATGTGAATCTCATCATGTGACTTTAATTAATCTTGTTGGGTTTTAATGATGATGCTTAATTGGGATTTAGAGGGTGTCTACACTCTCAATGTTTAACAACCACCATGATAGTTAAATAAAATTTATTCCTTTACAGTAGGGAAAATTTGGCTTTTCGCAAAAACCATATAACCATAGAGCTTTTCCACCAGCCAAATATGCATGTAGTGATAGCCATTGTTCATCATTTTTCTCTATGGTGTGAATTTGCCAATACATTCAATGTACTAACCCTTTGTGGCTGCAACGTCTCATGTTACAGGAACCTTACGACGAGTAAGTGATTCGTTAGGGTTACGATTTCTACACTCAACTTTGCCATTGGTGTTGGTGGGAATCCAGAACCTTGTTACTTCCGCTATTTTGGATTGAGGTAATAGTATTTACGTTACCTTTTACATGTGATTTACCTCTGTTATAAATCCTCGAGTACTGTGTGTGTCAGCATACCGATCCAGGGATGACACTTAAGCACAGAGACTTGACCGTCTGAGGTCGGGTCGCTACAATTGCCTTCTTTCATATCAATCACGGCACCGGTAGTGCGTAAAAATAGTCTACCAAGAATAATTGCACAAGACGGATAGCAATCAATATTTAGAACAATAAAATCTATGTGCACATAATTCCTATTTGCAAGAATAAGAACATCATGAATTCTTCCCATAGGCTTTTTAATAGTAGAATCCGCCAAGTGCAAATTTAAAGAACATTCTTCAATATCGGTAAGACCAAGCACATCACATAACGATTTTAGAATTGTAGAAACAATAGCACCCAAGCCACACAAAGAAAAACACTCATAATTTTTAATCTTGACTTTGATAGTAGGTTCCCATTCATCATGCAATTTTATAGGACTTGAAACTTCTAATTCCAACTTTTCTTCTAAATCTTTTATCATAGCATCAACAATATGTTTAATAAAAGCTTTATTTTGTTCACAAGCATGGGGTGAATTTATCATGGATTGCAACAAAGAAATACAATCAATCAAAGAGCAACTATCATAATTAAAGTGTGTGTAATCCAAAAGTGTGGGCATGTCACTAGTTAAAGTTTTGACCTCTTCAAACCCCCTTTTATCAATTTTCTCAACAAGATTTTCACCCTCCGAATTATCGGGACACCTTCTCACTAAAGTTGACTCTTCTCCAGTCCCTTTTTCATCAATCTTAACTTTACTAAACAAGGAATCAATAGAAGAAACACCAATCATTTTAAGATCTTCATCACTTTTACGAAAGTAATCACTAGAAAACGCTTTTTCTAAAAAATCTCTTTTAGCTCTAAGCATAGCAGTTCTTTTCTTACTTTCATCCATAGAAATATAGAGATCTTTAATTGATTATTCTACCTTAGGCACAAAAAATTCCATCTTGATATTTTCCACATCATGAGAAATTCTATCAACTCTTCCAGACAAATCATCAATCTTATTCAACTTTTCTTCTATGATAGTGTTGAAAACTTTTTGTGTGTTGATAAATTCTTTAATATTATTCTCAAGATCAGAGGTGTTCCTATTATTATTATAAGATTGATTTCCATAGGAATTACCATAATTATTAGAGGAATTACTAGGAAAAGGCCTAGGATTAAAATTACCTCTATAAGCATTGTTGTCGAAATTATTTCGTGAGATAAAATTCACATCTACGGCATCACTATTTTGCTCAATCAAAGTAGACAAAGGCATGTCATTTAAATCAATAGGAACACTTTTACTAGCAACCAATTTCATAAGAGCATCATTTTTTTCACTCAAAGAAGAAATTTCTTCAACCGAATTAACTTTTTTACTAGTAGGAGCTCTTTCGGTATGCCATTGTGAATAATTTGCCATAATATTATCAAGCAATTTGGTGGCTTCACCCAAAGTAATTTCCACAAAAGTACCACCCACGGCGGAGTTTAAAAGATTACGGGAAACAAAATTAACCCCGCATAAAATTTGTGTATGATCATCCAAAGATTTAACCCATGAGTTGGGCAATTCCTTAGCATCATTTTGATCCTTTCCCAAGATTGTGCAACATGCTCATGTTCAAGTTGCTTGAAATTCATGATCTGGGTTCTAAGGGAAATGATTTTTGTGGGCGGAAAATATTTAGTGATAAAAGCATCTTTGCACTTATTCCAAGAATCGATACTATTGCGAGGCAAAGAAGAAAACCAATTTTTTGCAGAATCACACAAAGAAAACGGAAATAATTTCATCTTCACAACATCATTGTCCACATCTTTTTTCTTTTGCATAACAAGATTCCACGAAGATATTAAGATGGGACGCGGCATCCTCATTAGGAGTACCGGAAAATTGATCTTTCATAACAAGATTCAGCAAAGCAGTATTAATATCACAAGATTCCGCACTAGTGGCGGGAGCAATCGGAGTGCAAATAAAATCATTGTTGTTGGTATTTGAGAAATTACACAACTTGGTGTTCTCTTGAATGATGGTGACTACGCAACAAGATTGCACTCAAAAACAGCTTCGACAAGAAAACGACAAATGAAAAAGAGGGAAAATAAAATGCCAAATTTTTATGAAGTGGGGGAGAGGAAAACGAGAGGCAAATAAAGTAAATTGCAAGGAGATGAGATTTTTTTATTAGGAACCTGGTAGATGTAGATGATCCTCCCCGGCAACGGCGCTAGAAATTCCTTTTGATGCGGCTTGAAGCTACGTTGGTATTTCCCCAAAGAGGAAGGGATGATGCAGCACAGCGACGGTAGGTATTTCCCTCAGTGATGAAACCAAGCTTATCGAACCAGTAGGAGAACCAAGCAACACTACCTTAAAAGCACCTGCACATAAATAACAAATAATCGCAACCCGATGTGTAAAAGGGGTTGGCAATCCCTTTCGGGTAGCGGCGCCAAAAATTGTCAAACGGACGTGAGAGAGTTGTAAATATTGATAGATCGAACGCCAAATAAAATAAATTGCAGCAAGGTATTTTTGTATTTTTGGTTTAATAGATCTGAAAATAAAAGGAAAATAAAATAGATCGCAGAGGCAAATAATATGAGAAAGAGACCCGGGGGGCGTAGGTTTCACTAGTGGCTTCTCTCAAGAAAAATAACAAACGGTGGGTAAAAAATTATTGTTGGGAAATATGGAGAACTTCAAATAATCATGACGATATCCAGGCAATGATCATTACATAGGCATCATGTCCAAGATTAGTAGACCGACTACTGCCTGCATCTACTACTATTACTCCACACATCGACTGCTATCTAGCATGCATCTAGTGTATTAAGTTCATGGAGAAATAGATTAATGCAATAAGAATGATGACATGATGTAGACAAGAACTATTTATGTAGAAATGGACCCCATCGTTTTATCCTTAGTAGCAACGATACATATGTGTCGGTTCCCCTTCTGTCACTGGGATCGAGCATCGTAAGATCAAACCCACTACAAAGCACCTCTTCCCATTGCAAGATAAATAGGTCAAGTTGGCCAAACAAAACCCAAATATCGAAGAATAAATACGAGGCTATAAGCAATCATGCATATAATAGATCAAAGAAACTCAAATAACTTTCATGGGTAAAAAGAGATAGATCTGATCATAAACTCAAAGTTCATCCGATCCCAACAAACACACCGCAAAAAGAGTTACATCATATGGATCTCCAAGAGACTGATGTCTACTACACAACCTTCTTCTTGTAGACGTTGTTGGGCCTCCAAGTGCAGAGGTTTGTAGGACAGTAGCAAATTTCCCTCAAGTGGATGACCTAAGGTTTATCAATCTGTGGGAGGCGTAGGATGAAGATGGTCTCTCTCAAACAACCCTGCAACCAAAAAACAAAGAGTCTCTTGTATCCCCAACACACCCAATACAATGGTAAATTGTATAGGTGCACTAGTTCGGAGAAGAGATGGTGATACAACTGCAATATGGATGGTAGATAAAGGTTTTTGTAATCTGAAATAATAAAAACAACAAGGTAACTAATGATAAAAGTGAGCACAAACGGTATTGCAATGCGTTGAAACAAGGCCTAGGGTTCATACTTTCACTAGTGCAAGTTCTCTCAACAATAATAACATAATTGGATCATATAACTATCCCTCAACATGCAACAAAGAGTCACTCCAAAGTCTCTAATAGCGGAGAACAAACAAAGAGATTATGGTAGGGTACGGAACCACCTCAAAGTTATCCTTTCTGATCGATCTATTCAAGAGTCCGTAGTAAAATAACACAAAGCTATTCTTTTCGTTCGATCTATCATAGAGTTCGTACTAGAATAACACCTTGAGACACAAGTCAACCAAAACCCTAATGTCACCTAGATACTCCAATGTCACCTCAAGTGTCCGTGGGTATGATTATACGATATGCATCACACAATCTCAGATTCATCTATTCAACCAACACAAAGAACTTCAAAGAGTGCCCCAAAGTTTCTACCAGAGAGTCAATATGAAAACGTGTGCCAACCCCTATGCATAAGTTCACGAGGTCACGGAACTCGCAAGTTGATCACCAAAACATACATCTAGTGGATCACATGATATCCCATTGTCACCACAGATAAGCACGTGCAAGACATACATCAAGTGTTCTCAAATCCTTAAAGACTTAATCCGATAAGACAACTTCAAAGGAAAACTCAATTCATCATAAGAGAGTAGAGGGGCAGAAACATCATAAGATCCAACTATAATAGCAAAGCTCGTGATACATCAAGATCGTGCCGACTCAAGAACATGAGAGAGAGAGATCAAACACATAGCTACTAGTACATACCCTCAGCCCCGAGGGTGAACTACTCCCTCCTCGTCATGGAGAGCACCGGGATGATGAAGATGGCCACCGGAGAGGGATTCCCCCCTCCGACAGGGTGCCGGGACGGGTCTAGATTGGTTTTCGGTGGCTGCATAGGCTTCTGGCGGCGGAACTCCCGATCTATTCTGCTCCTCGATGTTTTTAGGGTATATGGACATATATAGGCGAAAGAAGTCGGTCAGGGGAGCCACGAGGGGCCCACGAGGGTGGAGGGCACGCCCAGGGGCAGGCGTGCCTCCCTGCCTCGTGGCCACCTCGAAGCTTCCCTGATGTCTACTCCAAGTCTCCTGGATTGCTTCCGTTCCAAAAATAACTCTCCCGAAGGTTTCATTCTGTGTGGACTTCGTTTGATATTCCTTTTCTTCGAAACAGTGAAATAGGCAAGAAAACAGCAATTTGGGCTGGGCCTCTAGTTAATAGGTTAGTCCCAAAAATAATATAGAAGTGTATAATAAAGCCCATAAACATCCAAAACGGGTAATATAATAGCATGGAACAATCACAAATTATAGATACGTTGGAGACGTATCAGAGACCATTGTATTGAGAATCAAAGGAGAGAGAGGAAGCCGTCTAGCTACTAACTTTGGACTCGAAGGTCTACAAAGAACTACTCGCTCATCATCGGAGAGGCACCAATGGAAGTGGTGAACCCCTCCGTGATGGTGTCTAGACTGGATCTAGTGGTTCTGGACTCTACAACGGCTGGAATCGATTTTCTTCGACTCCCCTAGGGTTTCTGGAATATTGGGGTATTTATAGAGCACATAGGCGGTCCTAGGGGCACCCGAGGTGGGCACAACCACCAAGGCACGCATGGGCCTCCTGGCGCGCCTTGGTGGATTGTGCTCCCCTTGGAGCACCTCCAGGTGCTTCTCCGGCCCACTGGATGTCTTCTGGTCCCAAAAAATCCACAAAAAGTTTCACTACGTTTGGACTCCGTTTGGTATTGATTACTCGCGATGTAAAAAACATGCAAAAAACAGCAATTGGCACTTGGCACTATGTCAATAGGTTAGTACCAAAAATGATATAAAATGATTATAAAACATCCAAGAATGATAATATAACAGCATGGAACAATCAAAAATTATAAATACATTGGAGACGTATCATGGAGTAATAGTAGTAGATGCAGAATCGTTTCGGTCTACTTGACACGGACGTGATGCCTATACTCATGATCATTGCCTTAGATATCGTCATAACTTTGCGCTTTTCTATCAATTGCTCGGCAGTAATTTGTTCACCCATGGTAATATTTTCTATCTTCAGAGAAGCCTCTAGTGAAACTTATGGCCCCCAGGTCTATTTTCCATCATATTAGTTTCTGATCTACTTATTTTGTAATCTTTTACTTTCCGGTCTATAAAACAAAAATACCAAAAACTATTACTTTACCGTTTATCCATCTCTATCAGATCTCACTTTGCAAAATAACTGTGAAGGGATTGAAAACCCCTTTATCACGTTGGGTGCAAGTTGGTGTTTGTTTGTGCAGGTATTCAGTGACTTGAGCATTGTCTCCTACTAGATTGATACCTTGGTTCTCAAAACAGAGGGAAATACTTACTCTACTTTTCTGCATCACCCTTTCCTCTTCAAGGGAAAAACCAACTCAAGCTCAAGAAGTAGCAGATCTTTTAAAAATATTAGCAAGTGGATGAGGAACCATAAATTTTTTGCTTCTGATTTGGAATAAACATACAATTATGCCAAGCGAACATACCAAGTAAGACATAAAGGCAAATGGAAAGAAGGCAAATATTTTTGTATTTTTGTGAAAAGGTTTTAGAAGTGGGGGAGATGAAAACGAGAGGCAAATGGCAAATAAAGTAAATGCAAGAGATGAGAGTTTATAATAGGTACTTGGTAGGCTTGATGTACATCCTCCCCGGCAATGGCACCAGAAATTCTTCGTGCTAATTCTTGAGCTTGCACTGGTTTTTCCCTTGAAGAGGAAAGGGTGATGCAGCAAAGTAGAGATAAGTATTTCCCTCAATTGAGAACCAAGGTATCAATCCAGTAGGAGAAACACACAAGTCTCCAATAATCGCACCTACACAAACAAACAAATACTTGCACCCAACGCGATAAAGGGGTTGACAATCCCTTCACGATTACTTGCAAGGATGGGATCTGATAGTGATAGATATAAAAGATAAGTAGAACTGCAAAATAAAATAAAAGTAAATAAATTGCAGCAAGGTGTTTTTGTGTTTTTGATTTCATAGATCTGAAAATAATATGATAAAAGATAGACCCAGGGGCCATAGTTTTCGCTAGAGGCTTCTCTCTTGAAAGAAAGCAATACAGTGAGTAAAAAAATTACTGTCAAGCAATTGATAGAAAAGCGCATAGTTATGATGATATCCAAGTCAATGATCATGTATATAGGCATCACTGTCCGAGACAAGTAGACCAACTCCTTCCTGCATCTACTACTATTACTCCACACATCGATCGCTATCCAGCATGCATCTAATGTATTAAGTTAACAAGAACATAGTAACGCCTTAAGCAAGATGACATGATGTAGAGGGATAGATCCAATCAATATGAACAAACCCCATCTTTTTATCCTTAATGGCAGCAATACAAATACGTTTCATGTCCCTTTTTGTCACTAGGATTGAGCACCACAAGATTGAACCCATACAAAGCACCTCTCCCATTGCAAGAAAAATCAATCTAGGTGGCCAAACCAAATCAATAAATCGGAGAGAAATAGTAAGCTATATAAATCATGCATAAAAGTGTTCAAAGAAGACTCGCATAATATTTATAGATAATATGATGATAAACCCACAATTCATCAGATCTCAACAAACGCACTACAAAAGAAGAATACATCGAATAGATCTTCAAGAACATCGAGGAGAACATTGTATTGAAGATCAAAGACAGAGAGAGAAGAAGCCATCTAGCTACTAGCTATGGACCCGTATGTCTATGGTAAACTACTCACACATCATTGGAAGGGCAGCACGGTTGATGTAGAAGCCGTCTATGATCCAATCCCCCTCCAGCGGAGTACTGGAAAAGGCCCCCAGATGGGATCTCACGAGGACAAAAGCTTGCGGTGGCAGAGAAGTATTTTTGGTGTGCCCTCTGGTCTACGGGGAATATTTGGGTTTTTATAGAAGAAATATTAGGGCTGGAAGTGCCACGGGGGGCTGACAAGCTTGCCCCCCCCCTAGGGCGCGCCCTCCGACTTGTGGCCACCTTGTGGCTCTTCTGGCCTCCTCCTGAAGCTTCCAGGGTGTTTTTTGGTCCAAGAAAAGTCGTCAAAAAGTTGCATTCCATTTGGACTCCATTTGGTATTGATTTCCTATAAAGACAAAAACAAGGAAAAACAGCAACTAGCACTGGGCACTAGGTTAATAAGTTAGTCCCAAAAATGATATAAAATAGTACATGTAAAATATCCAAGGTTGCTAATATAATAGCATGTAAGAATAAAAAATTATAGATACATTGGAGATGTATCAAGGGTGATCGTTCAATTTTGCTCTTTGTCATCATTGATTCTCTGGCTACATACTTTAAGTCCGTTTTCAAATCCCAAAACATGTTCTTAAAACTATTGATGCTTTCCTTTATACTTTTTTGGGCTGCAGAGGATACATTTACTTGGGCTCAATGTCTTATCGATCTCCGAAAAACATTTGGTGGATTGGGCCTAAAAAATTTGCACCAGCAAAATAACTCCTTACTCATGAAATTTGTACCAACAAAGTCTCTCGCACACGATCAACCACCGCCATTGCTTGACTGACCACACCTACAACACCCACATTCCTTCACCCCCCCCCAACAACAACACATCCTTTGTTTACAAAACTATTAACAACTAGATTCCTACTCTACTACAACTGTCTGATGTGTTTTCTTACCCGTGGTACCAAAACGTATTTCTGGCTTAATACATGGATCTATAAACTACCACTCACACTTGCTTTCCCCTGTCTTTTCTCTCACACCACAAAAGATTTTGTGAGAGTGGCAACCACCCTTAATCTTGGTGCAGAAACTTGACTACAGAACCATCTATCAAATGTTGCATCTGTGGGGTTGGTTTCTCTTTATTCTTTTTGCATGATTTCAGGCATTCCAAGGAGACACTTGTTAAATTCCTTATAGACGACCCCATTTCTCCACTCAGGCAGCCTAGAGGTTGATCATGTAGCAGGATCACGTTGACATGCATGCGACAACCATTTGGGATCCAGGGTCCCTCTACTATTAAGATATTTGCATAGTTCCTCTTCCGTGAAAGGTTGAATTTCAAGGCAAACCTTTTTCACATACACATATCACTAGATGCTTCATGCTTGAACTATGTCCATGGCTCTGGAGGCGTCCTTCACATCTCTGTGGATTGTCCTCGCGCTAATTGAGTTTGCCAACATTTGGGCATCACCACAAGATGCATACAAGACCTTTGGGGATGCTTGATGAACCACAAGTATAGGGGGTCAATCTCAGTCCTTTTGATAAGTAAGAGTGTCGAACCCAACGAGGAGCAGACGGAAATGACAAACGATTTTCAGAAAGGTATTTTCTGCGGGTGCTGCAAATTATCGGTAACAACTAGTTTGATAGCAAGAAATTTGTAATGATAAAAAATGTAGTAATGGCAACAAAGGTGCAGCAAGGTAGCCCAATCCTTTTTTAGCAAAGGACAGGCTGGAACTGTCTCTTATAATAAGGAAAGCGTTCTTTAGGACACACGGGAATTTCATCTAGTCACTTTCATCATGTTTGTTTGATTCACGTTCGCTACTTTGATAATTTGATACATGGGTGAACCGGTGCTTGGGTGTTGTTCTTCCTTGAACAAGCCTCCCACTTATGATTAACCCCTCTCGCAAGCATCCGTAACTACAAAAGAAGAATTAAGATAAATCTAATCATAGCATGAAACATATGGATCCAAATCAGCCCCTTACGGAATAGCGCATAAACTAGGGTTTAAACTTCTGTCACTCTAGCAACCCATCATCTAATTAGTACTCCACAATGCCTTTAGGTCCAAAGATGGTGAAGTGTCATGTAGTCGACGTTCACATAACAACACTAAGGGAAACAACAACATACATATCATCAAAATATCGAACGAATACCAAATTTCACACGATTACTTATGACAAGACTTCTCCCATGTCCTCAAGAACAAAACTAACTACTCACAAATCATGTTCATGTTCAAGATCAGAGGGGTATGAAATAGCATCAAGGATCTGAACATTTAATCTTCCACCAAATAAACCAACTACTAATCAACACTACTAGCAACCCACAGGTACCAATCTGAGGTTCTGATATAAAGATTGAATACAAGAGATGAACTAGGGTTTGAGATGAGATGGTGCTGGTAAAGATGTTGATGAAAATTGGTCCTCCCACGATGGCAAGTATCCCCGGTGGAATTGCTCCGCCCGAGAGCAAAAGTGCTCCTGCCCAGGTTCCGCCTTGAGACAGCAGTGCTTCGTCCCGAAAGTCCTCCCTTATTTTTCTAGGGAAAATGGGCTTATATACTAGAAGATGGGCACCGGAGGCTAGCCAGGGGCCCCACGAGCCACTAGGGCATGCCCTGGTGCCTCGTGGGCACCTAGGTGGCCCCCTCTGGTATTTCTTTTCTCCAATATTATTTATTTATTCCAAAACAATTCTCTGTGAAATTTCAGCTCATTTGGAGATGTGCATAATAGGTATCTCTGACATGGCTTTTCCAGGTCGAGAATTCCAGCTGCCGGCAATCTCCCTCTTCATGTAAATCTTGCAAATTAAGAGAGAAAAGTCATTATAATTGCTCCACAAAGTTTTATATTGATCAAAAACATTATAAATAACAGTAGGAAAACATGATGCAAAATGGATGTATCAACTCCCCCAAGCTTAGACCTCACTTGTCCTCAAGCGAAAGCCGATATTGATAATCGTGACCACAGATTTAGAGAGAGAGGGGTGTAGATAAAAAATAAAATACGGACATAGTAGCATCATGATCAATATCATAGCAGCAATATATTACTATAATAAAAATTCTCATGAACAAGTAACAATTCATCACAACAACGAAGTATAAGGCATAAACTTTATTGAAAACTAACAAACTATGTTCCCAGTCAACAAGGCAATTGCAATTCATCATATTTTCAGGAAGAGTCTCATGTAGGAGCTCTTGTTTAGCAAGTACACATACTCAACTATCATTTAGTCTTCTATGATTGCTGACAATCACGACATATATATGGAGTAAAATTTTCACTCAGACACACAGAAAGGTACGGGCTTATAATTTCGGCTCCCAACTCATTTACCTCAAGGGCAATGTCAACAATAATAACTCATTATCACTCATATCCAACTGGATGTATATGCCTAGATCTCTCCCCACCACATGATGCTTGCAAAAGATAAAAACAAAAACGAATAGAGGAGAACACTATTGACTCTTGCATGAAAAGTAAATACATAAAAGTAAAAGATAGGCCCTTCGTAGAGGGAAGCATAGGTTTTCATGCGCTTTTTGTTTTTGGATGTGCAAGCTCTTAATGCAAAGGAATGTCACTTCATATTGCCCCTTGTGATAGCAACCTTTATTATGCAGTCCGTCACTTTTATTTATTTACCATCACAACATTGTACAATGCTTATTTTCCCTTATAATAAAAGACCATACATATTTAGAAGCAATTTTTATTGCCTTGTGCACCGATGACAACTTCCAAGGATCTTATTCAATCCATAGGTAGATATAGTGGACTCTCATAACATAAAACTGGGTTTAAGGGTTTTTGGATGCACACGTAGTATTTCTACTTGGTGCAGATTTTTGGCTAGCAAAGATATTGAGCAAGAACCACATGTTGGAGGATTTATAACAATATGACTTCTATGTGAATATAAGAAAACATAACTCATTGCATTGCCTTCCTTGTCCAACATCAACAATTTGGCATAGAATATTTAATGGGGGCTCACAATCATAAAAGATGTCGAAGATAGTATATTTATGATACGAACTAGGGTGTCCCAATCTTCTGAAAGGTTCTGATAATTCTTGATTTGGTGGAAACTTGACACAACTCTATCCGGCTTCCCAACAACATGTTCTGAACCCCGCAATCATAGCACCACGTCTCCTCTGGTTATCGACCGGCGATGCTCAGTCGACCTCGCCAACAAGGCTAATCCTTGCCTGTGAATCGAAGAACACAAGCAAGAACGAGAAAGAATGCAGCAAAATTGCAGATGTATGAGTAATCACACGAAGTTGGGGTCTCACAAACCGATTAACGGCGAAACTGTTCTTGACAGAATATTCTAAGCAAAAAACCCAAACCCTAATGGTGGGGTGACGGCTGTATATGAAGACTCTAGGGTCGTGCAGGGACCCCTGGACGCACCCCTAATGGGCTCCAACATGATACACGGCCCAAAGGCCAAAATATGATGGCGCAGCACCAAAACAGTTTCTGGACGTCTTTTGTTTCGATAATTCCCGTTGACTCGGGAGGAATTTGACCACGTGACCAGCGCCAATGGAAAGGTTATCTTCTCAGCTATCCATGCATATATAAAACGTCCAAAACCGAGCGCGTATGCGACCTGGACAACCGTTTTAGTGCAGATTGCTCCTGGACTCTGAAGCAGATTCGAACTCAACTTTGTTTGGGCCTCCACCTTGACTTGGACGCCCTTGCTGGCCCTCTCCACCTCCAAGCCCCTCTACAAGTATCTCCTGGTGCTCTCCATGGTTCCTAATCATAATATAATCATTAGGTAGCAATCTATTCTCAGGAACATATAAAGAAGTGCTTAGGAAAGAGCTCACCTCTAAATTCAATTGTCGCGCTCGAGCTCTAGTGATCGGTCCTTGTATATCTAGCGGAGTTTTGTGTGTATCCGAAAGAGTGATGTCCTCATCATCCTCCCCCTCTTGAATTGGAGTCGTCCTCGACTCAAAATCATCCTCTTCTCCGAAATATGACCTCAAATCTGAAATGTTAAAGGTGGGACTAACCGCAAACTCGGGAGGCAACTCAAGTTTATATGCGTTATCATTTATCTTGGCAAGTATTTTGAAAGGACCATAAACTCTAGGCATCAACTTAGACTTTCTTAAATCTAGAAACCTATCCTTTTTCAAGTGCAACCAAACCAAATCACCCGGTTCCAGTTTGACTTCTGGTCTACCTTTACTACCAGCAATTCTATACTTTTCATTCATTTTTTCAATATTGTGCTTTGTTGTCTCATGCATTTTCAAGACAAAATCAGCACGTTCTTTGGCATCATTGTGAATCCTCTCCCTTGTAGGTAAAGGCAAGATATCAATAGGAGCACGGGGATTGAAACCATACACTACCTGAAAAGGACTTACCTTGGTTGTAGAATGTGTTGCCCGGTTGTAAGCAAACTCCACATGAGGCAGACATTCTTCCCACATCTTCAAATTTTTCTTTAAAATAGCCCTCAACATGGTGCCCAAAGTGTGATTCACCACCTCAGTTTGCCCATCAGTTTGTGGGTGACAAGTTGTAGAAAACAACAATTTTGTACCCAACTTATTCCATAGGGTGCGCCAAAAATGACTCAAGAATTTTGCATCACGATCTGAAACATTAGTAGCAGGCATACCATGCAAACGAACAATCTCTTTGAAAAAGAGGTCAGCAATATAAACAACATCGTCACTCTTATGACATGGTATAAAGTGTGCCATCTTAGAAAAACGATCCACCACAACAAAAATACTATCCCTTACCCTCTTAGTCCTAGGCAATCCTAACACAAAATACATAGAAATATCTGCCCAAGGAATAGAAGGAACAGGAAGAGGCATGTATAAGCCATGTGGATTCAACCGAGATTGAGCTTTTTGACATGTGGTGCAGTGAGCCACGAAACTCTCAACATCTCTCCTCATCTTTGGCCAAAAGAAATGTGTGGCCAGAACGTCCTCCGTCTTCTTCGCACCGAAATGACCCATCAATCCTCCTCCATGCGCCTCCTATAACAACAAAACACGAACAAAACCAACTGGAATGCATAGACGGTTAGCTCGAAACAAAAACCCATCGTTAAGGACAAATTTATTCCATGTACGTCCCTCTTGACATTGCAGCAAAACATCTTTAAAGTCAGAATCAAGCGCGTATTGTTCTTTTATTTACTCAAGTCCAAAAATCTGACAATCAAGTTGAGACAACAAAGTATATCGTCTAGACAAAGCATCAACAATCACATTATCCTTCCCTTTCTTGTGTTTGATGATATAATGAAAAGATTCAATAAATTCAACCCACTTAGCATGCCTACGATTCAAATTATTTTGTGAGTGATGATACTTAAGCGATTCATAATCAGAATGAATAACAAATTCTTTAGGCCACAAATAATGACTCCACGTTTCTAAAGAACGCACAAGTGCATACAATTCCTTATCATATGTGGATTAATTAAGAACAGGACCATGCAATTTTTTGCTAAAGTATGCAACGGGTTTATCATCTTGCTTCAAAGCACCACCAATGCCGACTCCACTAGCATCACATTCTAGTTCAAAAGTCTTACCAAAGTTCGGAAGTTGTAGCAATGGTGCGTGCGTAAGCTTGTGCTTCAAAGTGCCAAAGGACTCCTCTTATGCCTTCCCCCAATGGAACACCACACCCTTCGTCAACTCAGTGGTGCAGCAGTGGTGCTAAAATCCTTGACGAAGCGGCGGTAGAAACCTGCAAGACCAAGAAAACTCCTCACTTGTGTGATACCTTGGGGTAGCGGCCAGCTCTGGATGGCGTCAATGTTTGTCTCATCCACCTCAATTCCCGGTGGAGTAACAACGTAACCAAGAAAAGAGACTCGATCTGTGCAAAAAATGCAGTTCTCAAGGTTACCGAACAAACGTGCATCCCTTAAAGCATTGAAAACAACACATAAATGGTCCATATGTTCATCCAAAGACTTGTTGTAAATCAAGATATCATCAAAGTAAACCACCACAAATATACCAATAAAAGCTCTTAAAACCTTATTCATTAAGCGCATGAAAGTGCTAGGGGCATTTGTCAAGCCAAAAGGCATTACCAGCCACTCATACAACCCAAATTTAGTTTTGAAAGCTATTTTCCATTCATCTCCAAGTTTCATTCTAATTTGGTGGTAGCCACTACGCAACTCAATCTTTGTGAAAATTATAGAACCACATAGCTCATCAACCATGTCGTCTAACCTAGGAATAGGATGACGATACCGAATAGTAATATTATTGATGGCTCTACAATCAGCACACAGACGCCAAGTACCATCTTTCTTAGGAACCAAAAGTATAGGAACAACACAAGGACTAAGGCTTTCACGTACATACCCGTGGTCCAAAAGGTCTTGGACTTGTCGCTGAATTTCCTTGGTCTCCTCGTTGTTAGTTTGATAGGCAGCACGATTTGGCAAAGTTGCACCCGGAATCAAATCAATTTGATGCTCTATCCCTCTCATAGGTGGCAGCCCCGGGAATATCTCAGCTGGGAAAATGTCCTCAAACTCCTGCAAAAGGTTACTGACAGCATGATACAACGAACTAGCAATATCATCAAGCGAAAACAAAGCTCCTTTGCATATCAAAGCATAGCTTATATCATCATCAGAAATGTCAGCAAGGTCACATTTTGTTCCAAGCATAACACCACCCTTCAATTTAATTCCCTCGGCCTTAGAAATAGGTGCATGCTTATCCTTTTAGGTGGAAAAACAGAATTAGCAACTTGCTGATTTTCAGATTTAGCACCACTCAAACTAGCAGCTCTCTCCCTATCAACTCGTACAATTTCAACGGGGGTCAAAGGTACCAAAGTAATTTTCTGCCCTTTATGCACAAAAGTGTATTTATTACTTCTTCCATGGTGTGTAGCATCATTATCACGTTCCCAAGGCTGACCCAACAAAAGTGAACAAGGTTGCATAGGTACGACATCGTAATCAACAGAATCAACATAGGAACCAATGGAAAAAGGAACTCTACATGTTTGTGTTACCTTAGCTTTTCCAGAGTCATTCAACCACTGAATATGGTATGGATGTGGATGTGGCTGTCTGGTCAAACCAAGCTTCTGGATCAGATCAGAACTCACCAAATTGTTGGAGCTTCCTCCATCAATGATAACACATGCTCGTCAGTTCTTGATAACGAAGAAAATCTGAAACAAGTTGTGGCGTTGTAGCTTCCCGGGTTGCTGAATTTGTGTGTTGAGCACACGCTGAACAATAACGTTCATGTAGCCAGAAGTATCGGAGCCCCCAAGGACATGACCCTCATCATCGTCGTCGGCGGTGGCATCATCATCATTAGCATCATCCTCCACATCGGACGTGCTGATATAACCTCCATCTTCGGTTGCCACATATGCCCGCTGACTTGGGAAATCCTTCTGCATATGGCCACGTCCTTGGCAGTGGTGGCACTGAATGCTGGAAGTGCGTCCCGTCGAGGCGATGGACGAAGCACTATTGGCGGGAACCTGTAAAGAATTTCTACCTAAATATGTAGGACGTGCAGTAGGTGGTGTAGGTGTTGTAGTAACACGACTGGCTGAGGCAGAAGCTTGCTGGCCCGCTGTTAGGGGCATCCGAAAAGAGGATGGCTTAGGCAGCCCCGAAGGAGCCGTCGTGCGTGGCGTGTAGGAGGCGTGGACGTTGCTCCTGTTCCGCTGCTCACGTCCCTACAATTCCTTTTCTGCAAGCATAGCAAACTGGAACAACTGGTTGACAGTATGAAATTCTTTATAATCAACAATGTCCTGAATCTCACGCCTCAAACCCGAATAAAAACGACAAATGGAATCCTCAAGCCCCTCCACTATACCACAACGCATCAAACCCTTTTGAAGCTCAGCATAGTAATCTTGTATAGACTTTTCTCCTTGTTCTAAACACCACAGTTTGTTACGCAAATCTCTATGGTATGAAGGAGGGACAAAACGATCACGCATAGCTACCTTAAGTCGTTCCCATGTATCAGGTAAAGCACCCTGTCCAGCTAGCCCATTCCACCAAATAATAGCAAAGTTCTTAAACTCACTAGTAGCTAGTCGAACTCTATGTTGCTCAGGAACAAGGTGGGAATTAAACTTCTGTTCTAACGTCATCTCCCAATCAAGGTAGCCCTCGGCATCATAACGACCCGAAAAATTTGGTAATGTTAACTTAATCTTAGCATAAGGATCATCAAGAGCATGATTATTATTACCTTGATGACGATGTTGATTAACTATACTACCCATACCTTGAGTGTTACGGCAAAGACTTTGGCGCAATCTTGCTTGTCGTGTAGCTGCTTGATCTATGTTCCCATTAGCATCATACACCGTGTCTTCTGGCATTTGTCCACTGGTGTTGCTGCCGGACATGTCGTCGTTGTTGGTTGCTAAACGGGTTTCCAACTCGGTAACCCTGTCAGTTAACATGGATATCCGTTTGTCCAACCGTTCAATGCCGTTGCCGAGGTTGAGTTCAATGAGCGCATCAGCAACAGCCTTCTTGATTGCCTCGTTCATCCCTTCATGAACCTTCTCTACAGTAGCTTGTAGTTGCTCTTGGCTGACACATTCCTTGAAGTCCTTGGGAGTGCTATCGCCGTTTTCGCCTGTACCTGCCATTGTATACACAAAAACAGGAACACATAGCGAAGGTTATCCCTATCAACTACTATGCAGTTGCAGTGGTGCCTCTCAACATAGCAAATGGAAGCGTCTTACCAAGCTCTTACAAGGTTCTTACTAGCAAAGCAAAGGATACCTGGAAGGAGTAATCCGGCGATTGCGAGGGTCAAAAACTTGTGCATGTTCAGAAGGTTGTATGTGGAGCTTGGAAGGCACTATATGTGAGTGGAACACAATTCAAAAATAGATAGTAATGCTGAATAAATGTCCAAAAAGCTTGTCCTAGTTGCTGGCCTACTTGTGTTCTAAACCAAGTGTGATATGCCAGACAAGGTTGAAACAAGTATGAAGGTAAAAACAACAACGGACATGAACAAAGGCAAGGACAATAGCTCGACACAACACTGAAAGCTTGAAAATTCGTGCTCCTTCACTTTCTTTTGATATGTCACTCACAACTAGGGGCACAAAATTAGGAAACGAGGAAGGTTCAGGGCAAGCTGATAGATGATGCAGCCTGTACACAATCAGAACCGTGCTGCAAAATTCTTGCTAAAACTGTATCGCTCAACAGCCAATTTTTTGAGCAGAAATTCGCCAATCTAAATTAGCTAACCCAGCAAATCTAGGCACCAACAGATGTGATTTTTCTTTCCTTTGTTTTTTCTCCTTTTCTCTTTTTTTCTTTCCGTAATGTACTTTTTTGCTTGATTCAGAGTCCGTAAGCGAAACTTATGGCTGTTTCAAGGGAAGTGCTCCGACGTATGCTTTTGGTGGCGGCTGGATTAAAATCGATGGTGAGACAATAGGTATGGTGGCAGGAGATTGTGGACTGGACTTATGTCGGTGTGTGGTGATCACAGGACGTGTAGTGATGAAAATAGAACAGGGTAGGAGGCGACTTGTAGCACAAGATGAAGGAACAAGAGGAAAAACACTACTCAGACTAAAACACAAATTAAACCAGCAACAAAAACAATACTAGGACGCAAACTCAACACTACGGACTCTGAAAAGGAATTATGCAAAAGTCTAAACGTGGTTCTGGGACGGGAAAGTGCTATAGCTAATTTGTTTTTGGCTTTTTTTGTGGACAGTAGGATGAAGGCTAAATCAGACAAACCAGGGTAAGGGCAAACCTGATGGTAACACCTGAATCTCTGATTACCACTTGATATGAACTAGGGTGCCCCGATCTTCCGAAAGGTTATGATAACTCTCGATTTGGTGGCAACTTGACACAACTCGATCCGGCTTCCAAACAACACTTTCTGTACCCCGCAAATGCAGCACCACGTCTCCTTTGGTTATCGACCGGCGATGCTCGGTCGACCTCGCCAAGAAGGCTAATCCTTGCCTGCGAATCGAAGAACACAAGAAAGAACGAGAAAGAATGCAACCAAATTGCAGATGTATGATTAATCTCACGAAGTTGGGGTCTCACAAACCGATGAACGGTGAAACTGTTCTTGACAGAATATTCTAAGCAAAACCCCAAACCCTAATGGTGGGGTGATGGCTATATATGAAGACTCTAGGGTCGTGCAGGAACCCCTGGACGCACCTCTAATGGGCTCCAACATGATACACGGCCCAAAGGCCAACATATGATGGCCAGCACCGAAACAGATTCTGGACGTCTTTTGTTTCGACGATTCCTGTTGATTCAGGAGGAATTGGACCATGTGACCAGCACCAATGGAAAGGTTATCTTCTCAGCTATCTGTGCATATATAAAACGTCCAAAACCGAGCCCGTATGCGACCTGGACAACCGTTTTAGTGCAGACTGCTCCTCGACTCCGAAACAGATTCAAAGTCAACTTTGTTTGGGCCTCCACCTTGACTTGGACGCCCTTGCTGGTCCTCTCCACCTCCAAGCCCCTCTGCAAGTATCTCTTGGTGCTATCCATGGTTCCTAATCGTAATATAATCATTAGGTAGCAATCTATTCTCGGGAACATATAAAGAAGTGCTTAGGAACGAGCTCACCTCTAAATTCAATTGTCGCGCTCAAGCTCTAGTGATCGGTCCTTGTATATCTAGCGGAGTTTTGTGTGTATCCGAAAGAGTGATATCCTCATAAATTTATATGTGAATCTTCTCTTCCCTTATTAATTCTTTCATAAATTGCATCATTGACCAATGCTATGTTTGTTAACTTCCAATAAATTTTTGCACTTACAATTTTCTTTATGTGATGTCCTTACTTTCCATGAAATTGGCATATGATCTTTTCCATTATTTTCATTCTTAAGATTGAAACATAAAAGTAAAGAAGCCAAACTCAAACTACTCTTTATTATATAACTCTCAACTCGATTACATAGATAGATAGATCATGAAACTAGCACTCGAAAATAGATCATACTAAACTTTTTACTCTACTAAATCATGAAATAGCTAAGGATCAAACTAATTAAGATAGGTAAATATAATAAAACTGATGGTGATATGGTAACGGGGCACCTCCCCAAGCTTGGCACAAGCCAATGGGAGTGCCCATACCGGTGTACTCAAGTTTCTTTCTTCGATGATGGTGATGATGATTAGGTAGGGGGCTTGTCCTTCAGCTTTCGCTTAAGAACGCAATTTTCCTCCTTCAGCTTGCTGACCTATTGCTCAAGCTCCAATACCCTCTCACATAGTACATTCTTTTTTCCTGTAGAATACGGAAAGTGATAAATTGAAACTTAGATACGTTTACTGTGTTTGGGAGACTCAATTTCTTGAACTCCACATGCATATCCCCTGGTTGAGGTAGAGGGGCTTCATCTTGTTCCGAATAATTGTCCTCCGTACTTCTCAAATCAACATCTCGCTCTTCCTCCGTGGACCATCCATAGGGATCTATGTCCCCATAGATCCTCGGATTTGCGACACAGTGTGATACAAAGCTCTTTCCATCTGAGTCTTCGGACGACATACCTCGAGGTCTGTCAGGAAAATAGCACAAAATAAGAACAGATGATATTTCTGTGATACGGTGGTCAAAATGTCTGGGAGTATATATAAAGAATTTTTTATCTTGCAAAACAAGTATTCCAGAAGAAAACGGAGTCGGGAAGGCTCACGAGGGGCCCACGAGCCACTAGGACGGGCCCAAGGGGTGGGCGCGACCTGGTGCCTCGTGTGCACCTCGTGGGCCCCCTCAACTGTTTATTATTTTGGTCTTTTTTCTAATATTCCCAAACTGACAGAAAGTATTTTTATGGAATTTTTGAAGTTGGTTTACTTACCGTATTGCATACCTATTCCTTTTCAGAGTTCTGGAGTGTTCTGGAAGGTCTCTCTTATGTGTTCCTCCGGTGTCATGGTTTGAATAATGTTAGTTTCAAAATTAATAGGTGTACCTGAGATATAATGCTTAATTATTTGTCCATAGACCACCCTTGGATTAGTGCCTTCAGAATTATTGATTTTGACAGCTCTGGAACGATAAACTTCTTTGATGGTATAAGGTCCTTCCCATTTGGAGAGTAGTTTACTGCAAAGAATCTGAAATGAGAGTTGTACAATAGAACATATTCACCCACTTTGAATCTCCGTTTTTGGATTCTTTTATCATGCCATCTTTTAACTTCTTTAAACAACTATAAAAAAGGCCCATGCGTTGCAACGGGAGAAAAAATCCACTCATATCTCTAGTTGGGTCAGTTGGACAAACTGTGTGTGGTCGGTTGGCAGGTTATGAGATCGAACCCTCCCATCGGCAACTTTATTTTTCTCCAGACTTGAGCCACAATGCGCCACCAGATAGGCTTCCTCCCTTGGGCCAAAACGGGTGGCAAGTAACAAAACTAAACAGCGTACATGAAATTAATTGAAGCGGGACCAAACGAAGCGGGACGAAACCAAGAATATCACCTCCCTTTAATAGTAGGTATATATATAGATTTGTCATTTTCATATGCTTGGGTTCTCCACTCATCCAACGAACTAATATCGAATAACCTCTTCTCACCAGCAAGTTTGAAATCATAATTAAATTCTTTAATTGCCTAATATGCTTTATCCTCTAACTTAAGAGGTAAATGACATGCTTTTCCATAGACCATTTTATATGGAGACATACATATCAAATTTTTATATGCTCTTCTACAAGATCATAATGCATCATCAAGTTTCTTAGACCAATTCTGTCTAGATATATTGACTATCTTTTGCAAAATAAACTTTATTTCTCTATTGCTCAATTCAACCTGCCCACTACATTGAGGATGATAGGGAGATGCAATTCTATGGTTGACATCATATCTAGCAAGCAGTTTACGGAAAGCACCATGAATAAAATGTGAACCACCATCAGTCATTAAATATCTAGGGACTCCAAACCTTGGAAAAACAACTTCTTCAAGCATTTTAATAGAAGTGTTATGATCAGCACTACTAGTTGGAATAGCTTCTATCCACTTAGTAACATAATCAATAACAACTAAAATATGAGTATACCCATTGGAGGAAGGAAAAGGTCCCATATAATCATAGCCCTAAACATCAAATGGCTCAATAACAAGTGAATAATTCATAGGAATTTCCTAACGTCTATCAATATTACCAATTCTTTGACATTCATCACAAGAAAAGACAAACTTACGTGCATCCTTGAAGAGAGTAGGCCAATAAAAACCAGAATGTAATACCTTATGTGCAGTTCTGTCTCCAGCATTGTGTCCTTCGTAAGCCTCAGAATGACACCTCCATAGGATTTGTTCCTATTCATGCTCAGGTATACAACATCTAATAATACCATCTACTCCTTCTTTATAAAGATGTGGGTCATCCCAGAAGTAATGTCTTAAATCAAAGAAGAACTTTTTCTTTTGTTGGTATGTGAAACTAGGTGGTATATATTTAGCAACAATGTAATTAGCATAGTTTGCATACCAATGAGTATTACGAGAAGCATTTATAATAGCTAGTTGTTCATCAGGAAAACTATTATCAATAGGTGGTGGGTCATCAAGAATATTTTCCAATCTACACAAATTATCAACTTTGGGATTCTCAACTCCCTTCTATCAGGAATATGCAAGCTAAATTCTTGTAGCAATAGAACCCACCTAATGAGTCTAGGTTTAGCATCTTTCTTTTCCATAAGATATTTAATAGCAGCATGATCGGTGTGAACAATTACTTTAGAATCAATAATGTAAGGTCTGAATTTATCACACGCAAACACAACTACTAAAAATTCTTTCTCAGTAGTAGCACAATTTTTTAAGCACTGTCTAGAATTTTACTAGCATAGCGGATAACATTTAATTTCTTATCAACTCTTTGTCCAAGAACGGCGCCAACAACATAGTCACTAGCATCACACATAATTTCAAATGGTTAGTTCCAATCTGTTGGTTGAACAATAAGTGCAGAGGTTAAGGCTTTTATGTGTTTGAAAGGCTTCTACAAAATCATCATCAAAATAAACGGAACGTCCATTTGCAAAAGATTAGTAAGAGGACTAGACATTTTAGAGAAGTCTTTAATGAACCTCCTATAGAAACCAACATGACCAAGGAAACTTCTTATACCTTTAATATCCTTAGGACATGGCATTTTCTCAGTTGCATAAACTTTAGCTTTATGTACTTCAATACCTCGTTATAAAATTTTATGCCCCAAGACAATACCTTCATTTACCATAAAGTGGCACTTCTCCCAATTCAGTACAAGATTAGTTTGTTTACATCTCTGCAAAACTCGATCAAGGTTTCTCAAGCAATCGTTTAAAGAAGTCCCACAAACGGAAAAATCACCCATGAAAACCTCAACAATCTTTTCACAAAATAAGAGAATATAGCGCAGTCATACATGTTTGAGAGGTAGCCTATGCATTGCATAAACCAAAAGTCATACGTCTATAAGCATAAATTCCAAAGGGGCAAGTAAAAGTAGTTTTCTCTTGATCTTCTTGTGACACAGGTATTTGAGAGAAACCAGAATATCCATCTTGAAAACAAAGTGTGTGTGCTTAGATAATCTTCCTAACATTTGATCTATAAAAGGTATGGGGTAATGATCCTTTCGAGTAGTTTTGTTTAATTTTCTAAAATCAATTACCATCCTATAACCAGTTACAATTCTTTGTGCAATAAGTTCAATTTTAGAGCATCTCAAATAGCCGCCCAACGCGCGGTGCGCTAACAAAGCGTTTGCAGCGTGCTGAATGCCTGTTTTTGCACGGCGCGGAGCGCTGGCTCCAGCGGCCACTATAAACTTTAGCGTGCGTGAGTAGCTCCAGCAAGCGCTGCGAAAATACTACGTGCGCGCTCTCGCACAAACAACATATGCACTCCGAACTAATATAAAAAAACATATGCATAGATTTAAAATAGATAAAAAATGATACATACATATTTCACAATGCGTACATAGTTCATCATAGCATAGATAGATAAAAACTATGGTACAACTAGATAAAACCTATGGTGCAACTAGAACCTACTCCGAGTCATCATCATCATTCTCGCTGGTGTCGTCCGAGGTATCAAGCCACGCGCCTTCCCAACGAGGATCGTCTGAGTAGAAGAACGACTCCCCACCTGCGTTAACGAGATCGCACTGCGCCTTCGCGAATGCCTTCCGCCGACACCTCTTCGCCCGCTCCACACGGCGCCTTGCCATCCTCTCCGCCCACAAGGCATGCTCATCGGCGACATCATGCGGGTAGCGCTGGCACCACTCCGCTATGGCTCACTCATCCACCTCGGCGATGAGGAGGTGACGCTGTCGCCAATGGTGTTCCTCATGGTCCTGGTCTGTTATAAGATGATACGTCTCCAACGTATCTATAATTTTTGATTGCTCCATGCTATATTATCTACTGTTTTGGACTATATTGGGCATTATTTTCCACTTTTATATTATTTTTGGGACTAACCTATTAACCGGAGGCCCAGCCCAGAATTGCTGTGTTTTGCCTATTTCAGTGTTTCGAAGAAACGGAATATCAAACAGAGTCCAAACGGAATGAAACCTTCGGGAACGTGATTTTCTCACCGAACGTGATCCAGGAGACTTGGACCCTACGCCAAGGCATTAGAGAGGCGGTCACGAGGGTGGGGGGCGCCCCCCTAGGGCGCGCCCCCTGCCTCATGGGACCATCGGAGCTTCACCGACGTACTTCTTCCTCCTATATATACCTACGTACCCCCAAACGATCAGAACAGGAGCCAAAAAACCTAATTCCACTGCCGCAACTTTCTGTATCCACTAGATCCCATCTTGGGGCCTGTTCCGGAGCTCCGCCGGAGAGGGCCGTCATCACGGAGGGCTTCTACATCATCATAGCCTCTCCGATGAAGTGTGAGTAGTTTACCTCAGACCTTCGGGTCCATAGTTAGTAGCTATATGGCTTCTTCTCTCTTTTTGGATCTCAGTACAAAGTTCTCCCCCTCTCTTGTGGATATCTATTTGATGTAATCTTCTTTTTGCGGTGTGTTCGTTGAGACCGATGAATTGTGGGTTTGTGATCAAGTCTATCTATGAATAATATTTGAATCTTCTCTGAATTCTTTTATGTATGATTGGTTATCTTTGCAAGTCTCTTCGAATTATCCGGTTGGTTTGGCCAACTAGATTGATAGTTCTTGCCATGGGAGAAGTGCTTAGCTTTGGGTTCAATCTTGCGGTGTCCTTTCCCAGGTACAGAAGGGACAGCAAGGCACGTATTGCATCGTTGCCGTCGAGGATAACAAGATGGGGTTTATTTCATATTGCATGAATTTATCTCTCTACATCATGTCATCTTGCTTAAGGCGTTACTCTGCTTTTAACTTAATACTCTAGATGCATGCTGGATAGCGGTCGATCAGTGGAGTAATAGTAGTAGATGCAGAATCGTTTCGGTCTACTTGTCATAGACGTGATGCCTATATACATGATCATGCCTAGATATTCTCATAATTATGCTCAATTCTGTCAATTGCTCAACAGTAATTTGTTCACCCACCGTAGAATACTTATGCTCTTGAGAGAAGCCACTAGTGAAACCTATGGCCCCCGGGTCTATTCTCATCATATCAATCTCCATCACTTTAATCTTGCTTTGCTTTTTTACTTTGCTTTTACTTTTTATTTTGCATCTCTATACCAAAAATACCAAAAATACTATATCTATCAGATCTCACTCTCGTAAGTGACCGTGAAGGGATTGACAACCCCTAATCGCGTTGGTTGCGAGTACCTATCGTTTTGTGCAGGTACAAGGGACTTGAGCGTGGCCTCCTACTGGATTGATACCTTGGTTCTCAAAAACTGAGGGAAATACTTACGCTACTCTGCTGCATCATCCCTTCCTCTTCGGGGAAACCCAACGCAAGCTCAAGACGTAGCAAGAAGGATTTCTGGTGCTGTTGCCGAGGAGTCTACGCAAAAAGTCAACATACCAAGTACCCATCACAATCCCTATCTCTCGCATTACATTATTTGCCATTTGCCTCTCGTTTTCCTCTCCCCCACTTCACCCTTGCCGTTTTATTCGCCCTCTCTCTCTCTCTCTATCCTCCCTCTCTATTTGCCTCTTTTACCCACTTGCCTTTTTGTTTGCTCGTGTGTTAGATTGCTTGTTTATCGCGATGGCTCAAGATACTACCAAATTGTGTGACTTCACCAATACCAATAATAATGATTTTCTTAGCACTCCGATTGCTCCTCTTGCCAATACTGAATCTTGTGAAATCAATACTGCTTTGTTGAATCTTGTTATGAAAGATCAATTCGCCGTCCTTACTAGTGAAGATGCCGCTACTCATCTGAATAGCTTCGTTGATTTATGTGATATGCAAAAGAAAAAAGATGTCGATAATGATGTCTTTAAATTGAAGCTATTTCCTTTTTCCCTTAGAGATCGTGCTAAACCTTGGTTTTCGTCTTTGCCTAAGAATAGTATTGATTCTTGGAACAAGTGCAAAGATGCTTTTATCTCTAAGTATTTCCCTCCCGCTAAGATCATCTCTCTTAGAAACGATATTATGAATTTTAAGCAACTTGATCATGAACATGTTACACAAGCTTGGGAGAGAATGAAATTAATGATACGTAATTGCCCTACTCATGGTTTGAATTTGTGGATGATTATACAAAAAATTTATGCCGGATTGAATTTTTCTTCTAGAAATCTTTTAGATTCGGCCGTTGGAGGCACTTTTATGGCAATCACTTTAGGAGATGCTACTAAACTCCTAGATAATATTATGGTTAATTATTCTCAATGGCATACTGAAAGATCTTCTAATAAATAAGTTCATGCGATAGAAGAAATCAATGTTTTGAGTGGAAAGATGGATGAACTTAGGAAATTATTTGCTACTAAGAGTGTTTCTTCTGATCCTAATGATATGCCTTTGTCTACTTAGATTGAGAATAACAATGAATCTATGGATGTGAATTTTATTGGTAGGAATAATTTTGGTAACAACGCTTATAGAGGGAATTTTAATCCTAGGCCATATCCTAGTAATCCTTCTAATAATTATGGGAATTCCTACAATAACTCTTATGGAAATTATAATAAGATGCCCTCTTAATTTGAGAATAGTGTTAAAGAGTTTATGAATTCACAAAAGAATTTTAATGCTTTGCTTGAAGAGAAATTGCTTAAAGTTGATGATTTGGCTAGGAACGTTGATAGAATTTCTCTTGAGATTGATTCTTTAATGATTAGATCTATTCCTCCTAAGCATGATATCAATGAGTCTCTCAAAACCATGAGAATTTCCATTGATGAGTGCAAGGAAAGAACCGATAGGATGCATGCTTCCAAAGATGCCTTTATTAAAGCGTGTTCTTCCAATTCCTATGAAAATCAAGATGAAGATCTAAAAGTTATTGATGTGTCTCCTATTAAATCTTTGTTTTGCAATATGAATCTTGATGAAACTGAATACGATCTTCCTTTACCTAGAAGGCACTCTAAAAATTCGGAGTATTTAGATCTTTATGATGAAATTGATGAAAGTGGGATTGAAAGAAATAAAAATCTAGATGTTGCTAAACCCACTATATTGGATTTCAAGGAAATTAATTATGAAAGTTTCTCTTTAATTTATTGTATTTCCTTGTTGCAATCCGTGCTAAATTCTCCACATGCTTATAGTCAAAATAAAGCCTTCACCGAACATATTGTTGATGCCTTGATGCAATCTTATGAAGAAAAACTTGAGTTGAAAGTTTCTATCCCTAGAAAACTCTATGATGAATGGGAACCAACTATTAAAATTAAAATTAAAAATCATGAGTTTTATGCTTTGTGTGATTTGGGTGCTAGTGTCTCCACTATTCCCAAGACTTTGTGTGATTTACTAGATTTCCGTAATTTTGATGATTGCTCTCTAAACTTGCATCTTGCGGATTCTACTATTAAGAAACCTATGGGAAGGATTAATGATGTTATTATTGTTGCAAATAGGAATTATGTTCCCGTATATTTCATTGTTCTTGATATAGATTGCAATCCTTCTTGCCCTATTATTCTTGGTAGACCTTTCCTTAGAACGGTTGGTGCGATTATTGATATGAAGGAAGGGAATATTAGATTTCAATTCCCATTAAAAAAGGGCATGGAACACTTTCCAAGAAAGAAAATAAAATTTCCTTATGAAACTATCATGAGAGCCACTTATGGATTGCCTACCAAATATGGCAATACCTAGATCTATCCTCGCTTTTATGCCTAGCTAGGGGCGTTAAACGATAGTGCTTGTTGGGAGGCAACCCAATTTTATTTTTATTCCTTGCTTTTTGCTCCAGCTTAGTAATAAATAAATTATTTAGCCTCTGTTTTGGTTGTGTTTTTTGTGTTTAATTAGTGTTTGTGCCAAGTAGGACCGTTGGGAAGACTTGGGGAAAGTCTTGTTGAACTTGCTGTAAAAAAACAGAAACTTTAGCGCTCACGAGAACTGCTGTCATTTTTATTTGGTGAGTACTATTTAGTTAATTCTTTTTGAAGATGATTAATAGATAAATTCCTCACTTCCAGCAATTTATTTTAGAATTTTTGGTGTTCCAGATCTTGCGCTAGCTACAGATTACTACAGACTGTTCTGTTTTTGACAGATTCTATTTTTTGTGTGTTGTTTGCTTATTTTGATAAATCTATGGCTAGTAAAATAGTTTATAATCCATAGAGAAGTTGGAATACAGTAGGTTTAACACCCATATAAATAAAGAATGAGTTCATTACAGCCTTGAAGTGGTATTTTGTTTTCTTTCGCTAACGGAGCTCACGAGTTTTCTACTTTAAGTTTTGTGTTGTGAAGTTTTCAAGTTTTGGGTGAATTCTTTTGATGGATTATGGAACGAGGAGTGGCAAGAGCCTAAGCTTGGGGATGCCCATGGAACCCCCAAGATAATCCAAGGACACCAAAAAGTCAAAGCTTGGGGATGCCCCGGAAGGCATCCCCTCTTTCGTCCACTTCCATCAGTAATTTACTTGGAGCAATATTTTTATTCACCAACATGATATGTGTTTTGCTTGGAGCGTCTTGTATTATTTGTGTCTTTGTGTCTTAGTATGCCACAATCATCCTTGATGTACACACCTTTTGAGAGAGCCATACATGAATTAAAATCTGATAGAATACTCTATGTGCTTCACTTATATCTTTTGAGCTATGTAGTTTTGCTCTATGTGCTTCACTTATATCTTTTGAGCGTTATAATTTTTCTCTATGTGCTTCACTTAGATCTTTTAGAGCACGGTGGTGGATTTGTTTTAAAGAAACTATTGACCTCTCATGCTTCACTTAAATTATTTGGAGAGTCTCTTAATAGCATGGTAATTTGCATAATAATAATATGCTTGGTATTCAAGATTTGTGAAACTTTCTTTTGAGTGTGTTGAATACTAAGAAAAGATTGAAGCATGATAATTGTTTTGAGATATGGAGGTGATAATATTAAAGTCATGATAGTTGAGTAGTTGTGAATTTAAAGAATACTTGTATTAAAGTTTGTGATTCCCGTAGCATGCACGTATGGTGAACCGTTATGTGATGAAGTCGGAGCATGATTTATTTATTGATTGTCCTCCTTATGAGTGGCGGTCGGGGACGAGCGATGGTCTTTTCCTACCAATCTATCCCCCTAGGAGCATGCGCGTAATACTTTGCTTTGATAACTTCTAGATTTTTGCAATAAGTATATGAGTTCTTTATGACAAATGTTGAGTCCATGGATTATATGCACTCTCACCCTTCCACCTTTGCTAGCCTCTCTAATACCGCGCATTTTTCACCGGTATCATACACCTACCATATACCTTCCTCAAAATAGCCACCATACCTACCTATTATGGCATTTCCATAGCCATTCCGAGATATATTGCCATGCAACTTTCCACCGTTCCGTTCATGACACATTCATCATTGTCATCTTGCATATCCCGGTACACCGTCGGAGGCATTCATATAGAGTCATATTTTGTTCTAAGTATCGAGTTGTAATTGTTGAGTTGTAAGAAAAATAAAAGTGTGATGATCATCATTATTAGAGCATTGTACTAGTGAGTAAAGAATGATGGAGACTATGATTCCCCCATAAGTCGGGATGAGACTCCGGACGAAAAATAAAATAAAAAAAGAGGCCAAAGAAGCCCAAATAAAAAAAAGAGGCCATAAAAAAAGAGAAAAGGCCCAAATAAAAAAAATAAAATGAGAGAAAAAGAGAGAAGGGACAATGTTACTATCCTCTTACCACACTTGTGCTTCAAAGTAGCACCATGATCTTCATAGTAGAGAGTCTCTCATGTTATCACTTTCATATACTAGTGGGAATCTTTCATTATAGAACCTGGCTTGTATATTCCAATGATGGGCTTCCTCAAATTTCCCTAGGTCTTCATGAGCAAGCAAGTTGGATGCACACCCACTTAGTTTCTTTTTGAGCTTTCATATACTTATAGCTCTAGTGCATCCGTTGCATGACAATCCCTACTCACTCACAATGATATCTATTGATGGGCATCTCCATAGCCCGTTGATACGCCTAGTTGATGTGAGACTATCTTCTCCTTTTTGTCTTCTCCACAACCACCATTCTATTCCACCTATAGTGCTATATCCATGGCTCACGCTCATGTATTGCGTGAAGATTGAAAAGGTTTTGAAAAAGTTAGAGTATGAAACAATTGCTTGGCTTGTCATCGGGGTTGTGCATGATTTAAATACTTTGTGTGGTGAAGATAGAGCATAGCCAGACAATATGATTTTGTAGGGATAACTTTCTTTGGCCATGTTATTTTGAGAAGACATAATTGCTTTGTTAGTATGCTTGAAGTATTATTATTTTTATGTCAATATAAACTTTTGTCTTGAATCTTTCGAATCTGAATATTCATATCACAATTAAGAAGATTTGCATTGAAATTATGCCAAGTAGCAGTCCGCATCAAAAATTCTCTTTTTATCATTTACCTACTCGAGGACGAGCAGGAATTAAGCTTGGGGATGCCTGATACGTCTCCAACGTATCTATAATTTTTTATTGCTCCATGCTATATTATCTACTCTTTTGGACTATATTGGGCTTTATTTTCCACTTTTATATTATTTTGGGACTAACCTATTAACCGGAGTCCCATCCCAGAATTGCTGTTTTTTTGCATATTTCACTATTTCGAAGAAACGGAATATCAAACGGAGTCCAAATGGAATGAAACCTTCGGAACATGATTTTCTCATGAACGTGATCCAGGAGTCTTGGACCCTATGCCAAGGCATCAGAGAGGCGGTCACGAGGGTGAGGGGCGCGCCCCCTGCCTCGTGGGCCCCTCGGAGCTTCACCGACGTACTTCTTCCTCCTATATATACCTACATACCACCAAACGATCAGAACAGGAGCCAAAAACCTAATTCCACCGCCGCAACTTTCTGTATCCACGAGATCCCATCTTGGGGCCTGTTCCGGAGCTCCGCCGGAGAGGGCCGTCATCACGGAGGGCTTCTACATCATCATAGCCTCTCCGATGAAGTGTGAGTAGTTTACCTCAGACCTTCGGATCCATAGTTAGTAGCTAGATGGCTTCTTCTCTCTTTTTGGATCTCAATACAAAGTTCTCCCCCTCTCTTGTGGAGATCTATTCGATGTAATCTTCTTTTTGCGGTGTGTTTGTTCAGACCGATGAATTGTGGGTTTATGATCAAGTCTATCTATGAATAATATTTGAATCTTCTCTGAATTCTTTTATGTATGATTGGTTATCTTTGCAAGTCTCTTTGAATTATCCGTTTGGTTTGGCCAACTAGATTGGTAGTTCTTGCCATGGGAGAAGTGCTTAGCTTTGGGTTCGATCTTGCGGTGTCCTTTCCCGGTGACAGAAGGGGCAGCAAGGCATGTATTGCATCGTTGCCATCGAGGATAACAAGATGGGGCTTATTTCATATTGCATGAATTTATCTCTCTAAATCATGTCATCTTGCTTAAGGCGTTACTCTGTTTTTAACTTAATACTCTAGATGCATGCTGGATAGCTGTCGATCAGTGGAGTAATAGTAGTAGATGCTGAATCGTTTCGGTCTACTTGTCAGGGGACGTGATGCCTATATACATGATCATGCCTAGATATTCTTATAATTATGCTAAATTCTATCAATTGCTCAACAGTAATTTGTTCACCCACCGTAGACTACTTATGCTCTTGAGAGAAGCCACTAGTGAAACCTATGGCCCCCGGGTCTATTCTCATCATATCAATCTCCATCACTTCAATCTTGCTTTGCTTTTTTACTTTGCTTTTTACTTTTTACTAATGTCTATCAATATTACCAATTCTTTGACATTCATCACAAGAAAATACAAACTTACGTGCATCCTTGAAGAGAGTAGGCCAAAAAAAAACCAGAATGTAATACCTTATGTGCAGTTCTGTCTCCAGCATGGTGTCCTTCGTAAGCCTCAGAATGACACTTCCATAGGATTTGTTCCTATTCATGCTCAGGTATACAACATCTAATAATACCATCTACTCCTTCTTTATAAAGATGTGGGTCATCCCAGAAGTAATGTCTTAAATCAAAGAAGAACTTTTTCTTTTGTTGGTATGTGAAACTAGGTGGTATATATTTAGCAACAATGTAATTAGCATAGTTTGCATACCAATGAGTATTACGAGAAGCATTTATAATAGCTAGTTGTTCATCAGGAAAACTATCATCAATAGGTGGTGGGTCATCAAGAATATTTTCCAATCTAGACAAATTATCAACTTTGGGATTCTCAGCTTCCTTCTATCAGGAATATGCAAGTCAAATTCTTGTAGCAATAGAACCCACCTAATGAGTCTAGGTTTAGCATCTTTCTTTTCCATAAGATATTTAATAGCAGCATGATCGGTGTGAACAATTACTTTAGAATCAACAATATAAGGTCTGAATTTATCACATGCAAACACAACTACTAAAAATTCTTTCTTAGTAGTAGCACAATTTTTAAGCACTGTCTAGAATTTTACTAGCATAGCGGATAACATTTAATTTCTTATCAACTCTTTGTCCAAGAATGGCACCAACAACATAGTCACTAGCATCACACATAATTTCAAATGGTTAGTTCCAACCTGTTGGTTGAACAATAAGTGCAGAGGTTAAGGCTTTTATGTGTTTGAAAGGCTTCTACAAAATCATCATCAAAAATAAATGGAACGTCCTTTTGCAAAACATTAGTAAGAGGCTTAGACATTTTAGAGAAGTCTTTAATGCACCTCCTACAGAAACCAACATGACTAAGGAAACTTCTTATACCTTTAATATCCTTAGGACATGGCATTTTCTCAGTTGCATAAACTTTAGCTTTATGTACTTCAATACCTCGTTATAAAATTTTATGCCCCAAGACAGTACCTTGATTTACCATAAAGTGGCACTTCTCCCAATTCAATACAAGATTAGTTTGTTTACATCTCTGCAAAACTCGATCAAGGTTTCTCAAGCAATCGTTTAAAGAAGTCCCTAAAACGGAAAAATCACCCATGGAAACCTCAACAATCTTTTCACAAAATAAGAGAATATAGCGCAGTCATACATGTTTGAGAGGTAGCCTGTGCATTGCATATACCAAAAGTCATACGTCTATAAGCATAAATTCCAAAGGGGCAAGTAAAAGTAGTTTTCTCTTGATCTTCTTGTGACACAGGTATTTGAGAGAAACCAGAATATCCATCTTGAAAACAAAGTGTGTGTGCTTAGATAATCTTCCTAACATTTGATTACAAGGTATGGGGTAATGATCCTTTCGAGTAGTTTTGTTTAATTTTCTAAAATCAATTACCATCCTATAAGCAGTTACAATTCTTTGTGGAATAAGTTCAATTTTAGAGCATCTCCAACAGCTGCCCAACGTGCGGCGCGCTAAAAAAGCATTTGCAGCGCGCCGAACGCCTGTTTTTGCATGGCGCGGAGCGCTGGCTCCAGCGGCCACTATAAACTTTAGCTTGCGTGAGTAGCTCCAGTAGGGGCTGCGAAAATACTACGCGCGCGCTCTCGCACAAACAACATATGCACTCCGAACTAATATAAAAAAACATATGCATAGATTTAAAATAGATAAAAAATGATACATACATATTTCACAATGCGTACATAGTTCATCATAGCATAGATAGATAAAAACTATGGTACAACTAGATAAAACCTATGGTGCAACTAGAACCTACTCCGAGTCATCATCATCATTCTCGCTGGTGTCGTCCGAGGTATCAAGCCACGCGCCTTCCCAACGAGGATCGTCTGAGTCGAAGAATGACTCCCCACCTGCGTTAACGCGATCGCACTGCGCCTCCGCGAGTGCCTTCCGCCGACACCTCTTCGCCCGCTCCACACGACGCCTTGACGTCCTCTCCGCCCACAAGGCATGCTCGTCGGCGACATCATGCGGGTAGCGCTGGCGCCACTCCGCCATGCACTCGTCCACCTCGGCGATGAGGAGGCGACGCTGTCGCCGATGGTGTTCCTCATGGTCCTGGTCTGTTATAAGATGATACGTCTCCAACGTATCTATAATTTTTGATTGCTCCATGCTATATTATCTACTGTTTTGGACTATATTGGGCTTTATTTTCCACTTTTATATTATTTTCGGGACTAACCTATTAACCGGAGGCCCAGCCCAGAATTGTTGTTTTTTTTGCCTATTTCAGTGTTTCGAAGAAATGGAATATCAAACAGAGTCCAAACGGGATCAAACCTTTGGGAACGTGATTTTCTCACCGAACATGATCCAGGAGACTTAGACCCTACGCCAAGGCATCAGAGAGGCGGTCACGAGGGTGGGGGGCGCCCCCCTAGGGCGCGCCCCCTGCCTCGTGGGCCCCTCGGAGCTTCACCGACGTACTTCTTCCTCCTATATATACCTACGTACCCCCAAACGATCAGAACAGGAGCCAAAAACCTAATTCCACTGCCGCAACTTTCTGTATCCACTAGATCCCATCTTGGGGCCTGTTCCGGAGCTCCGCCGGAGAGGGCCGTCATCACGGAGGGCTTCTACATCATCATAGCCTCTCCGATGAAGTGTGAGTAGTTTACATCAGACCTTCGGGTCCATAGTTAGTAGCTATATGGCTTCTTCTCTCTTTTTGGATCTCAATACAAAGTTCTCCCCCTCTCTTGTGGAGATCTATTCGATGTAATCTTCTTTTTGCAGTGTGTTTGTTGAGACCGATGAATTGTGGGTTTATGATCAAGTCTATCTATGAATAATAGTTGAATCTTCTCTGAATTCTTTTATGTATGATTCGTTATTTTGCAAGTCTCTTCGAATTATCCATTTGGTTTGGCCAACTAGATTGATAGTTCTTGCCATGGGAGAAGTGCTTAGGTTTGGGTTCGATCTTGCGGTGTCCTTTCCCAGGTACAGAAGGGGCAGCAAGGCACGTATTGCATCATTGCCATCGAGGATAACAAGTTGGGGTTTATTTCATATTGCATGAATTTATCTCTCTACATCTTGTCATCTTGCTTAAGGCGTTATTCTGTTTTTAACTTAATACTCTAGATGCATGCTGGATAGCGGTCGATAAGTGGAGTAATAGTAGTAGATGCAGGTCTACTTGTCACGGACGTGATGCCTATATACATGATCATGCCTTGATATTCTCATAATTATGCTCAATTCTGTCAATTGCTCAACAGTAATTTGTTCACCCACCGTAGAATACTTATGCTCTTGAGAGAAGCCACTAGTGAAACCTATGGCCCCCGGGTCTATTCTCATCATATCAATATCCATCACTTTAATCTTTCTTTGCTTTTTTACTTTGCTTTTACTTTTTATTTTGCATCTTTATACCAAAAATACCAAAAATACTATATCTATCAGATCTCACTCTCGTAAGTGACCGTGAAGGGATTGACAACCCCTAATCGCGTTGGTTGCGAGTACCTATCGTTTTGTGCAGGTACGAGGGACTTGAGCGTGGCATCCTACTGGATTGATACCTTGGTTCTCAAAAACTAAGGGAAATACTTACAATACTCTGCTGCATCATCCCTTCCTCTTTGGGGAAAACCAACGCAAGCTCAAGACGTAGCATAAGACAAGGCAGAAGGGCGATGTGTTGTGCCTACTCGCATGTCCAAACATTGTGGAAGTTCATATGCGCGTGAGGCCTCTGGAGGTGCCACGCCACCGCCTCGTATGCGCAGGTGGCCTCGTGCGTGGTCTTGAATGTGCCGAGGCCGAGGCAGACATTGACGGACCGAATCTCGGCGTAGAAGGCGCCAGAGTGGCGCTGGCGCACGCAGCGGATGTCCAAAGATCCCCGACGGCGCATTGGCATGGTGGCGCTATGGTGGCGTGTCGGTGGTTGGGTGAGGAAACGGCATAGGAAGCAGAGGAAGCAGGGAGAGAGAGCGTGGCAGTGTGGATAGCGATGGGAGGCGGCGTGGCGACTGCTACAGTTTATAGGCGCGCCGGAAGCGGTGCGCCAAATCTAGTGTGCGACCTCTCGCTTTTTTCCCTGCGCGCGCAACCGTTTCCCGCGCGTGCTAAAATGGCAGTTTACCACGCGTGCGGGGTTTTTGCCACCACTATTGGAGATGCTCTTATCATTAGGAACAATAGTTATTTCTCATTTCTTAGCAAAACAATGAACAAGACTTACCCATCTACTATCAGCTATGGGATAAATTATACTGCTTCCAAAAGCTTTAATATTTCAGTTTTTACCACATCCTTCATCTTAGAATTTAACCGTCATTGAGGATCAACAACCGGCTTGGCGTTGGGCTCCATATTAATCTTTTGCTAACATAAAATGGGACTAATGCCTTTAACATCATCAAGAGTATATCCAATAGCGGCACGACGCTTCCTCGGAGTTTTAAGTAATCTCTTTTCTTCATGCTCTGAAAGGTTAGCACTAATAATAACAGGATATATCTTCTTTTCATCAAGATAAGCATATTTCAATGTATCAGGCAGTTGTTCAATTCAAACACGGGATCACCTTTAGGTGGAGCAGGATCTCCAAGAGTTTGAACAGGCAAATTGTGTTTAAGGATAGGTGTTTGATCAAAGAACATCTTATCTATTTCATTTCTTTAATTCATGTGCATATAATTTTCATGGTCTAGCAAATATTGTTCTAACGAATTAGTAGGAGGTACGACAATAGAAGTAAGACCAATATTTCATCGTTACTAGACAAATCTTTATCATGAGGTTGTCTACGGAATTTAGAGAAATTAAACTCATGAGATACATCTACAAAGTTAACACTGACAATTTCCTTAGTGCAATCAATCTTAGCATTAACCGTAGAACGGTCTACCAAATATAATGGGGCAAAAATCATCTTGTGGAGAATCAAGAACTAGAAAATCAGTAGGGTATTTTCTTTTTCCACACAAGACTTCAACATCTCTAACAATCCCAAGCAGTGAAATAATATCTCTATTCGCAAGTTTAATGGTAACATCAATGTCTTTAGGGAGATCGACATGAGTAGGATGGGTGTTTTTAAGCTACTTCTCCTTTGGGAGATCAACATGAGTAGCAAATGATTCATAAAAGGAACCTACTATATCGGAGTCAAGTCCATATTTAGTGCTAAACTTATGAAAAGCATCGGTATCTATAAAAGATTTAACGCAATCAAACTTAAGTATTATACCTAACACTTTACCTTTGTCGAGTTCCCAATCTTCAGAGTTGTGTTTAATTCTTTCCAAAAGATCCCATCTTCGGATAATCCTGCAAGCTTAAATAATCCACAAACTTCAACCACATAGATTAGGTGCATATCGAGATGTATTGTTCCATCTCCTGCATAAGGATTAGCTAGCAGTTTCTCTATCATACCCGAAGGAATCTCATCATAAATATTTTCAGTAGGTGCAGTAGTTTGTGGGGAAACTCTTTGTTCTTCTGATCGAGGTGAAGATACCCCAAACAAACCCCTCAAAGGATTGTTTTCCATAGTAACAAGTGACACTAAATTTCAGCACGTAATATAAATGTTTCCTTTCCAAATTCCACTCACCAAAGGCGCTTCACTCCCTGGCAACATCGCCAGAAAAGAGTCCTGATGACCCACAAGTATAGGGGATCAATCATAGTCCTTTCAATAAGTAAGAGTGTTGAACCCAACGAAGAGCACGAGGAAATGATATGCGGTTTTCAGCAAGGTATTTTCTGCAGGCACTGAAATTATCGGTAACAAGTAGTTTGAAAGTACGATAATTTGTATGTAGCGACCCGACCCGAATGGATCAAGTCTCTCTGCTCCGGTGTCATCCCTGGATCAGTAATGCTGACACCACACAGTACTTCGAAGGATTTATAACAGAGTAGCAATCACACACTTATTACATCGGTGTCTGAAAAGAGAACTTATTACAATAAATATGGCTTAAGGCCATCTAATATCGATAACAGCGGAAGACTTGGAAGATAAATGGGTCCATCAACTCCAACGGCACCACTGAGTATAGAACCACGACCTAAAAGCACCTTACTCGTCGTCTGAAAAGTCTGCAACATTAAAGTTGCAGCCCGAAAACGGGTCAGCACATGGAATATGCTGGCAATGTAACACATAGAGAGTAATGTACAGAAATGAACTATGCTATATGCATGTTTGGCTGGTGGAAAGCTTTATGGTTACAGTTTTGCGTAAAGCCAGTTTTTCCCTACTGCAAAGGAATAAATTTTATTTAACTATCTTGGTGGTTGCACATCGAGAATGGTTGACAGCATTCCGATCCCAATTAAGTGAACAATTAAAACCCAACAATATTAATTAGAAGTAACATGATGAGATTCACATGATATTCAAGTACTAGATACTCAAGATGTCAATAACCAGGGACACGGCTAATCATGATTAGTTTATTACACTCTGCAGAGGTTTGCGCACTTTTCCCCACAAGACTCGATCTCCTCCGTTTGAATTCTCGCACTACATGGTGTTTGAGAAACGGATGACCGAGACACAGTCTTTCAGAAGCGCTAGCACCTTACGATGGATAGACCGATACACCTACTTTCCCCTACATCTGCTAGTCTACCCTGTAAGAGTTTGCACGACTTAATCAACTATGCCAGAGCCCATAATGGCTTGTGGCTGCACACGGAAGTTTCTAGCATGAAAGATCTTATGATCCCTTTGAGCCTGGGTGGCGGTACAAAAGAAAAACAGGCAAGTCCTGATAGAAACCAGGTGCCTCAATCCACCCAGATGTGTGTTTAAGTTGCCACCTTAAGTAAACCATTAAAATTAACAACTCACATATGTCATGGATATCACTCACCCAATCCACGTCTACTAGCATAGCATGGCATAATAAGCAAACGTAGAAGTAACTCCCAAAGGTTTCATAATAAACAGGTAATAGGTACTACCTCATCTACTTCCCATCCCACAATTTAATTAGATCCTAATCATGCAATGTGTGAGGATTGATCTAATGCAATAAAACTGGGTTGTAGAAAAGGTATGATCAAAGTGTTACTTGCCTTGCTGATGATCCGCGAGACCTAGAGATTCGAAGTAACAGGCGGCGCACTCCGGGTAATCTATCGCAGACATACAACAAGCATACAGTAAGTACTCATCTAATGCACAGGTAAAACTCGAACAAGAGATCGAACCAGAAAGTTCAACTTAAGAACTCCGGTTGCAAAGAAAGAACGAACCGAACAAAGCAACGGAAAACAAACGGCGGAAGAAAACAACTCGGTTCTAGCAAGTTGAAACTAGGTCAAAATTTATAGTAGCAAAAACTTGTTTAAGTTGATTAGTCAAAACGGCGGTTTCGAAACGAAACTCCAGGCGCTTGAATCACCTGATTCCGATAATCGAGCGAGAAGATAAACTAGAACGAAGATCGGATCTGAAATCGCGAACAGAAAATCGCGGAATAAATCCGACGAAAAAGAAAACGACGAACGGTTAAACGAACGGACGTTCGTTAACCGAGAATAACCGGTGATACTGTTCGTTAGGACGAACGGTCCGGCGAACAGTCACTAAACAACTAAACCGAAAAAAACGAAAACCCGATCTACGGTTTCGAAGAAAAAAAATCGAAACAACGAAACGAAAAGAAACTGGAACGGTTTTTAAAAAAAAACGAACCATGGGGAGGGATGGCGCGGCGCGGCGGCTACCTCGACGAGGAGCTCCGACAGCGGGGCTTGGCGGCGGGCGGCGGCGGCGCGGCGCGAGCGGCGGGCGGCGGCGGCGCAAGCGGTGGCGGCGGCGGCGCAAGCGGCGGTGGCGCGGCTGTTGCTGCTGCTGCGGGGCGGCGGTGTGGTGTGGGGAGGAGAGGGGGCTGGGTATTTAAAGGGGGGAGGAGACTTGGGGGAGGGGGCAAGGCAAGGGGCGGCGGCGGCAGAGTCCGATTAGGACTCGGCGGGCGGCGCTGCGCGTGGTTTTTTTTAAATAGTTTCGCACGTGGAAAAGAAAATCTAAACGAACCCCAAAAATCCCGAAGTAAATTTTCCCCGACTCCTAAAAATGAGTCGAACAAAGTGAACTTTAAACGGGGCCTAGATGCAATTTTTTTTGAAAACATGCATTTTTCCCTAATCCAAATAAAATGCAAATAAACTCCGACAAATCCAAGATTTGATTTATTTATTACATCTTCATTTTTCCTAAATTTGGGAAAGTCATATTATTCCCCTCTCTCATATTTTTTATACTGGGAAAATAATTGAAGATGAAATAAAAAAAATCAAATGATCCTCTTTTCAAAATTTGAGAAAACTCAAATATGAAAATAACAAAATCTCCCAACTCTCTCTCCGAGGGTCCTTGAGTTGTGTGAAATTTTCTAGGATCGAACAAAATGCAAGAAAATTTGATATGCATGATGATCTAAGGTATAACATTCCAAATTGAAAATTTGGGATGTTACAAACCTACCCCCCTTAAGATGAATCTCGCCCTCGAGATTCGGGTTGGCCAGAAAATAGGTGAGGATGGTCCTTGAGCAAATCTTCTTCTCTCTCCCAGGTGGCTTCATCCTCTGAGTGGTGGTTCCACTGAACTTTGCAAAACTTGATAACTTTGCTGCGTGTAACTCTGCAGGCATAATCGAGAATCTTGACTGGTTTCTCCTCATACGTTAAGTCATTCTTCAACTGAATCGCTTCAAGCGGCACGGTATCTCTTAGCGGTACCTCCGCCATCTCGGCATGACATTTCTTTAGCTGAGAAACATGGAATACATCATGAACTCCTGAAAGTCCCTCTGGTAATTCCAACTTATAAGCGACTTCTCCCATACGTTGCAAGATCTTATACGGTCCAACGAAACACGGTGCTAATTTTCCCTTAACTCCAAAGCGCTTAACTCCTCGAAGTGGGGATACTCGGAGATAAACTCTGTCTCCGGTTTCGTAAACTGTCTCCTTGCGTTTAGAATCTGCGTAGCTCTTCTGCCTGGACTGGGCTACCTTGAGCCTATCGCGAATCAACTTCACCTTCTGTTTAGACTCTTTAATCAAATCAGGACCAAACAACTGACGGTCTCCAACTTCGTCCCATGACAACGGTGTCCTGCACCTCCTTCCGTATAAAGCTTCGAAAGGTGCCATCTTCAAACTGGTTTGGTAACTGTTGTTATAGGAAAATTCCGCATACGGCAAGTTATCGTCCCAACTAGATCCATAATCTAGTGCACAAGCTCTCAGCATATCCTCCAAAATCTGATTGACTCTCTCGGTCTATCCATCCATCTGCGGATGAAAAGCGGTGCTGAACTCTAGCCTGGTTCCCAAAGTTTCATGCAACTGATTCCAAAACTTTGAGGTAAATTGGGTTCCTCTGTCTGATACAATACTCCTCGGAACTCCATGCAAACAAATGATCCTAGTCATGTATATCTTTGCCAACTTAGCACTGGTGTAAGTGGTCTTAACTGGAATGAAATGTGCTACCTTCGTCAAACGATCAACTACTACCCATATCGAGTCATAGCCTACCTTCGTCCTAGGTAGTCCTGTGATAAAATCCATGCCTATCTTATCCCACTTCCATTCGGGTATCGGCAATGGTTGTAACAATCCGGCTGGCTTCTGATGTTCTGCCTTCACTCTATGACACACATCACAAACTGCTACATATGCTGCAATATCCTTCTTCATTCCTGTCCACCAGAATGTTTCTTTCAAATCCAAATACATCTTGGTATTTCCTGGGTGAATCGAATAGGGTGAATCATGTGCCTCTTGCAGAATCAACTTCCTGATCTCTGGGTCATTTGGCACATAAACACGGTCCTCAAACCATAGGGTATCGTGCTCATCCTCACGAAATCCCTTTGCTTTTCCTTTGCTCAGTTTCTCCTTTATAGAAGCAATCTTCTTGTCAGATTTCTGAGCCTCTCTTATTTTATCCATCAATGTTGACTGAATCTCCAATGCTGCTACATAGCCTCTCGGAACTATCTCCAAACTTAGTTCACGAAGGTTTTCTGATAACCCATTGGGTATTTCTTCCGTTATTAACGTATTGACATGGCTCTTACGGCTCAATGCGTCAGCTACTACATTAGCTTTTCCGGGATGGTAATGCAATCTCATATCATAATCCTTGATGAGCTCCAACCATCTCCTTTGTCTGAGGTTCAACTCCTTCTGCGTGAAAATGTACTTCAAACTCTTGTGATCCGTGTACACCTCACAATGATTTCCAATGAGGAAATGTCTCCATGTATTCAATGCATGCACTATGGCTGCTAACTCCAAATCATGTGTGGCATAATTCAACTCATGAGGCTTCAGTTGTCGTGAAGCATACGAAACAACTCTACCTTCCTGCATAAGCACTGCTCCAAGTCCTCGACGTGAAGCATCGCAATACACCTCATAATCCTTGGTCTGATCTAGCAAAATCAATACTGGTGAGGTAACCAATCGTTTCTTCAACTCCTGAAAACTAGCCTCACACTCCTCAGTCCATTTAAACTTGGTATCCTTCTTCAACAATTCGGTCATAGGCTTTGCAATCTTTGAAAAGTTTTCAATAAATCTCCGGTAGTATCCTGCGAGTCCAAGAAAACTCCGGATCTCTCCAACTGTCGTTGGTGCTTCCCATTCGGTTACGGTCTCAACCTTTGTGGGGTCAACTGCTATCCCTTCTCCGGATATAACATGTCCAAGAAATCCAACTTCCTTCAACCAAAACTCACATTTGCTAAATTTGGCATATAACTGATGTTCCCTTAGTTTCTCCAAAACCAAACGCAAATGTTCCTTATGCTCCTCTTCATTCTTTGAGAAAATCAGAATGTCATCAATGAACACTACGACAAACTTATCCAAAAACTCCATAAATACCTTGTTCATCAGGTTCATAAAATAGGCAGGCGCGTTACTCAGTCCAAATGACATAACGGTATACTCGTACAATCCGTATCTCGTGGTAAAAGCTGTCTTCGGAATATCCTGTTCTCGAATCTTCAACTGATGGTATGCCGATCGCAAATCAATCTTGGAAAACACTTTAGCTCCTTGCAAATGGTCAAACAGATCATTAATCATTGGTAGTGGGTACTTGTTCTTGATGGTTACTTCATTTAATCCACGGTAATCAACAACCATCCGTAATGATCCATCCTTCTTCTCCACTAGAAGTACGGGTGATCCCCAAGGCGAAGAACTTGGGCGTATGTAACCTTTCTCCAGTAACTCCTTAATCTAATTCTTAATTTCCACCAAATCTTTTGCTGGCATCCTGTACGGTCTATTTGATATTGGCCCAGTGCCTGGCAAAAGCTCAATCAAAAACTCAATATCTCTATCTGGTGGCATTCCTGGCAATTCCTCAGGAAATACATCAGGGTAATCCTTCACCACTGGTACTTCTTCTTGCACAACTCCTGATAAAGAATTTACTTGTGTCCTATTTGGCACATGCCGGGATACATACTTGATCCTTCTTCCTTCTGGCGTTGTGAGCAAAATTGTCTTACTGGCGCAATCGATGTTTCCTCCATACATTGACAGCCAATCCATACCGAGAATTACATCCAGACCTTGGGATTCCAGAATGATTAAATCCGTTGGGAAAACATGCCTTCCTATGCTTAATGGAACTTGAAAAGATCCTTGTCTGGCCATGTACTCTGCTCCTGGCGAGCTTACTAGCATAGGTGTTTTAAGAATCCTAGTGGGCAGGCTATACTTTTCCACAAATCCCCTTGATATGTATGAATGCGATGCACCAGTATCGAAAAGAACGAGTGCGGTAAATGACTTAACCAAAAACTTACCGATTACTGCATCAGGTTGATCTTCAACCTCCTCCACATTAACGTGGTTCACCTGTCCCCTATTGAAAGGGTTCGGCTTCTTCCCTGAGCTTCCATTGCCATTTCCATTCTGGCCTTCAGGACATTCATTTGCATAATGTCCAGTCTTGGAACACTTGAAACAGGTGACTTGACTCAGATCTCTCTTGGCTGGGGTTGATGGGATGGTCCGATTCTGGCCGTTGCTTCCTCCATTCCCATTACCATTCTTGTGGCCATTATGGTTGTGCAAACTACCTCCTCCATGGGTATGCTGAAACTGAACTCCCAGTTTAGGGGTAAAACGGGGCTTCTGCTGGGCTCCAGAGTTATACTTCCCCTATCCATACTTCCTCTTGCGGTTCTCAATCTGCTGTTGCTTCCCTTCAATCATGATGGCACGATCTACCAACTCCTGGTAGTTGTTGAAACTTGCTACCATCAACTGCATGCTTAGCTCATCATTCAATCCTTCCAGAAACTTTTCCTGCTTAGCTGCATCCGTAGCAACGTCATCTGGGGCATAACGTGCTAACTTGCTGAAGTCGTCAACGTACTGGCCAACTATCCTTCCTCCTTGGCGTAAGTTGTGACACTCATGCTTCTTCATGGCCATAGCTCCTGCTGAAACATGGGCAGTGCGGAAAGCTTGCTAAAACTGATCCCATGTGACAGTGTCAACTGGGTAAGTGGCTGTGAAATTCTCCCACCATGCTACCGCGGGTCCGTCAAGCTGGTGTGCGGCAAACTTCACTTTCTCCCCATCTGTGCATCCTGCAGTGGTCAACTCCCTTCCTATCTTGCGGAGCCAATCGTCTGCTACTATTGGCTCGGTGCTACTGGAAAACACTGGCGGATTCAGCCTAAGGAAACGGGCTAAGTGGTCAACAGGTGGCGGCGGCGGAGGGTTGTTGTTGTTGTTGTTGTTGTTCTACTGGTTCTGGACTAACAATTGCATCAATTGATTCTGCTGCTGGATCAACTGAGTGAGCTCCGGTGGAAATCCATTGTCACGTCTCGGAGGCATCTGAGGGTTTAGAAAAAGACGAGAATTAAGAATAGAGTTAGGTCTAAAGAGAGAACACTACCCCAATGCACATGAGCAATTGCACACAAAATCACTTCATTCAAATCAAACAAGGGCATACAAACGGTCTAGAACTATCGCAAAAGTGCTCAAACTATATTATATACATGGGGGGAAATACTACTAATATTTGGTGGTCATCTAGAAATTTGAATTGGTGGAAGACTCCATGATGTCTGCTCCAGCTTCGTCTTCAAAGTCGGGTTCACTTGGATCCGAATCGGTGTCGTCGAGGATGATGTAGTTGTCCGGACATGCGACGTACATGTCTTCCTTCCTGGATGCTAACTTTCCCTTGAGTTCTTCAATCTCTTGCTTAAGATCGCCATTGTGCTTTGCTAGAGCTACGATTTCGTCCATGTAGTCCTTGCGTGTAGCCTTCAGTTCTCCTTCTAGCTCGATGATCCTTGCCTTCGCATTCTTCAACTCTATCATATCATTGCACATCTGGTTCTCGTGGCGTCGAATGTGCTGGTTTAACTCCTGGATGAATGCTGCAATGGATCTATCCTTCTTGGTGCTGACTAACTCCCATTGTTCATCTCGGCGTCCGCAAATCTGGTAGATAGTGTCCTTGAGGTCTTCTTGATAAACTTCTCCAATGCGTCCCATGGTGATATGAGCTGCCATGCTCTTTCCCAGACTCCAGGTTGGTGCACTGAAAACACTATCTATGGGCTTTGTGATTGGCGCGAATGTCCTTCCCGGAACGTGAGCTTGAATCTTCCAGCGCTCCTCTTCAGGCAGAGTGGTGTTGAAGGTCCTGGTGAAGCTTGGTAGTCCAATGTTCAGGTACTTGGTGACTTCCTTCAAGTGAAATCCAAAAGGTGTGCCTTCATCCGGTTGAGCGTATTTGATTTTCGCGTCCGTCATCATAGAAGAGTAGAAAAGATGAGGAGTTAGAAAATGAGAAGAGAATAGTGATCTATGGCTTTAACTTAGTGGTCGTGTCCTACAGTCAGCGTGTGCTCTGATACCATCTCTGTAGCGACCCGACCCGAATGGATCAAGTCTCTGTGCTTCGGTGTCATCCCTGGATCAGTAATGCTGACACCACACAGTACTTCGAAGGATTTATAAGAGAGTAGCAATCACACACTTATTATATTGGTGTCTCAAAAGAGAACTTGTTACAATAAATATGGCTTAAGGCCATCTAATATCGATAACAGCGGAAGACTTGGAAGATAAATGGGTCCATCAACTCCAACGGCATCACTGAGTATAGAACCACGACCTAAACGCACCTTACTCGTCGTCTGAAAAGTCTGCAACATTAAAGTTGCAGCCCGAAAACGGGTCAGCACATGGAATATGCTGGCAATGTAACACATAGAGAGTAATGTACAGAAATGAACTATGCTATATGCATGTTTGGCTGGTGGAAAGCTCTATGGTTACAGTTTTGTGTAAAGCCAGTTTTTCCCTACTGCAAAGGAATAAATTTTATTTAACTATCATGGTGGTTGAACATCGAGAATGGTTGACAGCATTCCGATCCCAATTAAGTGAACAATTAAAACCCAACAATATTAATTAGAAGTAACATGATGAGATTCACATGATATTCAAGTACTAGATACTCAAGATGTCCATAACCGGGGACACGGCTAATCATGATTAGTTTGTTACAATCTGCAGAGGTTTGCGCACTTTTCCCCACAAGACTCGATCGCCTCCGTTTGAATTCTCGCACTACATGGTGTTTGAGAAACGGATGACCGAGACACAGTCTTTCAGAAGCGCTAGCACCTTACGATGGATAGACCGGTACACCTACTTTCCCCTACATCTGCTAGTCTACCCTGTAAGAGTTCGCACGACTTAATCAACTATGCCAGAGCCCATAATGGCTTGTGGCTGCACACGGAAGTTTCTAGCATGAAAGATCTTATGATCCCTTTGAGGCTGGGTGGCGGTCCAAAAGAAAAACAGGCAAGTCCTGATAGAAACCAGGTGCCTCAATCCACCCAGATGTGTGTTTAAGTTGCCACCTTAAGTAAACCATTAAAATTAACAACTCACATCTGTCATGGATATCACTCACCCAATCCACGTCTACTAGCATAGCATGGCATAATAAGAAAACGTAGAAGTAACTCCCAAAGGTTTCATAATAAACAGGTAATAGGTACTACCTCATCTACTTCCCATCCCACAATTTAATTAGATCCTAATCATGCAATATGTGAGGATTGATCTAATGCAATAAAACTGAGTTGTAGAAAAGGTATGATCAAAGTGTTACTTGCCTTGCTGATGATCCGCGAGACCTAGAGATTCGAAGTAACAGGCGGCGCACTCCGGGTAATCTATCACAGACATACAACAAGCATACAATAAGTACTCATCTAATGCACAGGTAAAACTCGAACAAGAGATCGAACCAGAAAGTTCAACTTAAGAACTCCGGTTGCAAAGAAAGAACGAACCGAACAAAGCAACGGAAAACAAACGGCGGAAGAAAACAACTCGGTTCTAGCAAGTTGAAACTAGGTCAAAATTTATAGTAGCAAAAACTTGTTTAAGTTGATTAGTCGGAACGGCTGTTTCGAAAAAAACTCCAGGCGCTTGAATCTCCTGATTCCGATAAACGAGCGAGAAGATAAACTAGAACGAAGATCGGATCTGAAATCGCGATCAAAAAATCACGGAATAAATCCGACGAAAAAGAAAATGACGAACGGTTAAACGAACGGACGTTCGTTAACCGAGAATAACCGGTGATCGCGTTCGTTAGGACGAACGGTCCGGCGAACGGTCACTAAACAACTAAACCGAAAAAAACAAAAAACTGATCTAGGGTTTCGAAAAAAACCGAAACAACGAAACGAAAAGAAACCGGAACAGTTTTTTTAAAAAAAACCGAACCAAGGGGAGGGATGGCGCGGCGCGGCGGCTACCTCGACGAGGAGCTCCGGCGGCGGGGCTTGGCGGCGGGCGGCGGCAGGCAGTGGCGCTGGCGGCGGCGGCGCGGCGCGAGCGGCGGGCGGCGGCGGCGCAAAGCAGCGGCGGCGCGGCTGCTGCTGCTGCTGCGGGGCGGCGGGGTGGTGTAGGGAGGAGAGGGGGGCTGGGTATTTAAAGTGGGGGAGGAGACTTGGGCGAGGGGGCAAGGCAAGGGGCGGCGGCGGCAGAGTCCGACTAGGACTCGGCGGCGGCAGGCGGCGCTGCGCGCAGTTTTTTTTAAATAGTTTCGCGCGCGGAAAAGAAAATCTAAACGAACCCCAAAAATCCCGAAGTAAATTTTCCCCGACTCCTAAAAATGAGTCGAACAAAATGAACTTTAAACGGGGCCTAGATGCATTTTTTTTTGAAAACACGCATTTTTCCCTAATCCAAATAAAATGCAAATAAACTCCGACAAATCCAAGATTTGATTTATTTATTACATCTTCATTTTTCCTAAATTTGGGAAAGTCATATTATTCCCCTCTCTCATATTTTTGATATTGGGAAAATAATTGAAGATGAAATAAATAAAATCAAATGATCCTCTTTTCAAAATTTGAGAAAACTCAAATATGAAAATAACGAAATCTCCCAACTCTCTCTTCGAGGGTCCTTGAGTTGTGTGAAATTTTCTAGGATCGAACAAAATGCAAGAAAATATGATATGCATGATGATCTAAGGTATAACATTCCAAATTGAAAATTTGGGATGTTACATTGTAACAAGCAACAAGTAGTAATGGTAATAAAGGTGCAGCAAGGTTGCCCAATCGTTTTTGTAGCAAGGGATAGGTCGGAATGGTCTCTTATAATAAGCAAAGTGTTATTAAGGACACACGGGAATTTCATCTAGTCACTTTCATCATGTTTGTTTGATTCGTAGTCGCTACTTTGATAGTTTGATATGTGGTTGGACCGGTGCTTGGGTGTTGTTCTTACTTGGACAAGCCTCCCACTTATTATTAACCCTTCTCGCAAGTATCTATAACTATGAAAGAAGAAATAAGATAAATCTAACCATAGAATTAAACATATGGATCCAAATCAGCCCCTTGCGGAATAGGGCGTAAACTAGGGTTTAAGCTTCTGTCACTCTAGCAACCCATTTGATATGTCTCCAACGTATCTATAATTTTTGATTGTTCCATGCTATATTATATTCTATTTTGGACATTATTGGGCTTTATTATACACTTTTATATTATTTTTGGGACTAACTTATTAACCGAAGGCCCAGCCCATAATTGTTGTTTTTGCCTATTTCAAAGTTTCGCAGAAAAAGAATACCAAACGGAGTCCAAACGGAATGAAACCTTCGGGAACGTAATTTTTGGAATGAACGTGATCCATAGGAATTCGACCCTACGTCAAGACATCAACCAGGAGGCCACGAGGTAGGGGGGCGCGCCTACCCCCCTGGGCGCGCCCTCCACCCTCGTGGGCCCCCTGTTGCTCCACCGACGTACTCCTTCCTCCTATATATACCTACATACCCCCAAACTACCAGATACGGAGCCAAAACCCTAATTCCACCGCTGGAACTTTCTGTATCCAGGAGATCCCATCTTGGGGCCTTTACCGGAGCTCCGCCAAAGGGGGCATCGATCACGGAGGGCTTCTACATCAACACCATAGCCCCTCCGATGAAGTGTGAGTAGTTTACCTCAGACCTTCGGGTCCATAGTTATTAGCTAGATGGCTTCTTCTCTCCTTTTGGATCTCAATACAAAGTTCTCCCCCTCTCTTGTGGAGATCTATTCGATGTAATCTTCTTTTGCGGTGTGTTTGTTGAGACCGATGAATTGTGGGTTTATGATCAAGTTTATCTATGAACAATATTTGAATCTTCTCTGAATTCTTTTATGTATGATTGGTTATCTTTGCAAGTCTCTTCGAATTATCAATTTGGTTTGGCCTACTAGATTGATCTTTCTTGCAATGGGAGAAGTGCTTAGCTTTGGGTTCGATTTATATCATATTGCATGAGTTTATCCCTCTACATCATGTCATCTTGCTTACAGCATTACTTTGTTCTTATGAACTTAATACTCTAGATGCATGCTGGGTAGCGGTCGATGTGTGGAGTAATAGTAGTAGATGCAGGCAGGAGTCGGTCTACTTGTCTCGGACGTGACGCCTATATACATGATCATACCTAGATATTCTCATAACTATGCTCAATTCTGTCAATTGCTCAACAGTAATTTGTTTACCCACCGTGAATACTTATGCTCTTGAGTGAAGCCACTAGTGAAACCTATGGCCCCGGGTCTATCTTCCATCGTATTAATCTTCCAATACTTAGTTATTTCCTTTGCCATTTATTTTACTTTGCATCTTTATCATAAAAATACCAAAAATATTATCTTATCCTATCTATCATATCTCACTCTCGTAAGTGACCTTGTAGGGATTGACAACCCCTTATCGCGTTAGTTGCGAGGATTTATTTGTTTGTGTAGGTGCGAGGGACTCGTGCGTGGCCTCCTACTGGATTGATACCTTGGTTCTCAAAAACTGAGGGAAATACTTATGCTACTTTGCTACATCACCCTTTCCTCTTCAAGGGAAAACCAAAGCAGTGCTCAAGAGGTAGCACCATCATACAATTACTACTCCATAATGCCATCCCTTAGGCACAAATATGGTGAAGTGTCATGTAGTCGACATTCAAATAACACCACTAAGGGAAAAACATACATATCAACAAAATATCGAACGAATACCAAATTCGGATGATTACTTATGACAAGACTTCTCCCATGTCCTCAAGAACAAAAGTAACTACTCAAAAATCACGTTCATGTTCAAGATCAGATGGGTATGAAATAGCATCACGGATCCGAACATTTAATCTTCCACCAAATAAACCAACTAGCATCAACTACAAGATGTTATCAACACTACTAGCAACCCATGAAGGAAATATGCCCTAGAGGCAATAATAAACTTGTTATTTATATTTCCTTATATCATGATAAATGTTTATTATTCATGCTAGAATTGTATTAACCGGAAACTTGATACATGTGTGGATACATAGACAAAACATAGTGTCCCTAGTATGCCTCTACTAGACTAGCTCGTTAATCAAAGATGGTTAAGTTTCCTAACCATATACATGTGTTGTCATTTGATGAATGGGATCTGGTCATTATGAGAATGATGTGATGGACAAGACCCATCCGTTATCTTAGCATAATGATCATTAAGTTTTATTGCTATTGCTTTCTTCATGACTTGTACATATTCCTTTGACTATGATATTATGCAACTCCCGAATACCAGAGGAATGCCTTCTGTGCTATAAAACGTCACAACATAACTGGGTGATTATAAAGATGCTCTACGGGTATCTCCGAAGGTGTTTTTTGGGTTGGCATAGATCGAGATTAGGATTTGTCACTCCGAGTATCGGAGAGGTATCTCTAGGCCCTCTTGATAATGTACATCATGATAAGCCTTGCAAGCAATGTGACTAATGAGTTAGTTGCGGGATGATGCATTACGGAATGAGTAAAGAGACTTGCCGGTAACAAGATTGAACTAGGTATGAAGATACCGACGATCGAATCTCGGGCAAGTAACATACCGATGACAAAGGGAATGACGTATGTTGTCATTACGATTTGACCGATAAAGATCTTCTTAGAATATGTAGGAACCAATATGAGCATCCAGGTTTCGCTGTTGGTTATTGACCGGAGAGGTGTCTCGGTCATTTCTACATAGTTCTCGAACCCGTAGGTCCGCACGCTTAACATTTGATGACGATTTGTATTATGAGTTATTGTGATTTGGTGACCGAATGTTGTTCAGAGTCCTAGTCCTGGATGAGATCACGGACATTATGAGGAGTCTCAAAATGGTCAAGAGGTAGAGATAGATATATTGGACGATAGTATTTGGACATCGGAAGTGTTTCGGATTGTATCAGGTACATATCGGAGTGCCGGGGGGATTACCAGAACCCCCCTGGGGGAAGATATGGGCCATATGGGCCATAGGAGGGAGGCAAGCCAGCCCACAAGAGGTGGCGCCCCCCCCCCCAAGGGAGGAATCCAAGGTGGACTAGGGGAGGGGGCGGCGCACCCCTTTCCTTCTCCTCCTCTCCTCCTTCCCCCTTTCCCCCTCCGATAAAAGGAAGGGGGCCGAATCCTACTATGAGCCCAAGTGGGACTCCTCCCACTTGGGGCACGCCTAGGGCCGGCCTCCTCCCCTCTCCCTCCTTTATATAAGGGGGTGGGGGCGCCTCTAACACACGTCAATTGTTCCAAGCCATGTGCGGCGCCCCCCTCCATCATCAAATGTTTACGCCTCCGATCATATTGTCATAGTGCTTAGGCAAAGCCCTACGCAGATCACTTCACCATCACCGTCACCACACCGTCGTGCTGACGAAACTCTCCCTCGACACTTTGCTGGATCAAGAGTTCGAGGGACATCATCGAGTTGAACATGTGCAGAACTCAGAGGTGTCGTACGTTCGGTGCTTGATTGGTCGGAACGAGAAGAAGTTCGACTACATCAACCGTGTTGTCAAACGCTTCTGCTTTTGATCTACGAGGATATGTGCACACACTCTCCCCCTCTCGTTGCTATGCATCTCCTAGATAGATCTTTCATGAGCGTAGGAATTTTTTTTTTGAAATTGCAAGCGCCGTTACCCAACAGTGGCATCCGAGCCAAGTCTATGTGTAGATGATATGCACGAGTAGAACACAAAGTGTTGTGGGCAGTGATCGTCCTACTGCTTACCACCAATGTCTTATTTTGATACAGCGGTATTATTGGATGAAGCGGCCCGGACAAACCTTACATGACCACGTTCATGAGACCGGTTCCACCGACTAACATGCAACTAGTTTTGCATAATGGTGCCTGGCGGGTGTCTGTTTCTCCAACTTTAGTTGAATCAGATTTGACTGTGGCTGGTCCTTGTTGAAGATTAAGACAACAAACTTGATAAATCACCGTTGTGGTTTTGATGTGTAGGTAAGAACAGTTCTTACTAGAAGCTTGTAACAGCCATGTAAAACTTGCAAAAACAAAGTAGAGGACATCTAACTTGTTTTTGCAGGGCATGTTGTGATGTGATATGGTCAAGATATGATGTAATATACGTTCTTGTATGAGATGATCATGTTTTGTAAAAGTTATCGGCAACTGGCAGGAGCCTTATGGTTGTCGCTTTATTGTATGAAATGCAAACGCCATGTAATTGCTTTACTTTATCACTATGCGTTAGCGATAGTTGTAGAAGCAATAGTTGGTGAGACGACCACGACGCTTCGATGGAGATCAAGGTGTCAACCGGTGACGATGGAGATCATGATGGTTCTTTAGAGATGGAGATCAAAGGCACACGATGATGATGGCCATATCATGTCACATATTTTGATTGCATGTGATGTTTATCTTTTATGCATCTTATTTTGCTTAGTACGGCGGTAGCATTATAAGATGATCCCTCACTAAAATTTCAAGGTAGAAGCAGTCTCCTTGAGTATGCAGCGTTGCGATAGTTCGTCGTGCTGAGACACCATGTGATGATCGGGTGTGATAAGCTCTACATTCACATACAATGGGTGCAAGACATTTTTGCACATGCGGAATACTTGGGTTAAACTTGACGAGCCTAGCATGTACAGACATGGCCTCGGAACACTAGAGACCGAAAGGTCGAACGTGAATCATATAGTAGATATGATCAACATAGAGATGTTCACCATTGAAGACTACTCCATCTCACATGATGATCGTACATGGTTTAGTTGATATGGATCACGTGATCATTTAGATGACTCAAGGGATGTCTATCTAAGTGGGAGTTCTTAAGTAATATGATTAATTGAACTTAATTTATCATGAACTTAGTATTGATAGTTTTTGCATATCTATGTTGTAGATCAATAGCTCGCGTTGTAGCGCTGTGTTTTTGATATGTTCCTAGAGAAAACTAAGTTGATAGATGATAGTAGAAATGATGCGTACTGGGTCCGTGATCTGAGGATTATTTTCATTACTGCACAGAAGAATTATGTCCTTGACGCACCGCTAGGTGACAGACCTATTACAGGAGCAGATGCAGAAATTATGAAAGTTTGACAAGCTCGGTATGATGACTACTTGATAGTTTAGTGCACCATGCTTTACGACTTAGAACCGAGACTTCAAAAACGTTTTGAACACCATTGAGCCTATAAGATGTTCCAAGAGTTGAAATTGGTATTTCAGACTCATGCCCATGTCGAGAGGTTTGAGACCTCTAACAAGTACTATGCCTACAAGATGGAGGAGAATGGCTCAGCCAGTGAGCATATACTCAGAATGTCTGAGTAGTATAATCACTTGAATCAAGTGGGAGTTCATCTTCCAGATAAGATAGCGATTGATAGAGTTCTCTCATCACTATCACCAAGCTACTAGAACTTCGTGATAAACTATATTATGCAAGGGATGACGAAAATGATTCCCGAGCTCTTCGCGATGCTGAAATCGGTGAAGGTAGAAATCAAGAAAAAGCATCAAGTGTTGATGGTTGACAAGACCACTAGTTTCAAGAAAAAGGGTAAAGGAAAAGAAAGGGAACTTCAATAAGAACGACAAGCAAGTTGCCACTCCCGTGATTAAGCACAAAGCTAGACCTAAGCTCGAAACTAAGTGCTTCTACTGCAAAGGGAATGGTCACTGAAGTGGAACTACCCCAAATACTTGGCGGATAAGAAGGATGGCAAAGTGAACAAAGGTATATTTGATATACATGTTATTGATGTGTATTTTACTAGTGTTTATAGTAACCCCAGGGTATTTGATACCGATTCAGTTGCTAAGATTAGTAACTCAAAATAGGAGTTGCAAAATGAACAGAGAATAGTTAAGGGCGAGGTGACGGTGTGTGTTGGAAGTGATTCCAAGGTTGATAAGATCACCATCGCACACTCCCTCTACCTTCGGGATTAGTGTTGGACCTAAATAAATGTTATTTGGTGTTTGTGTTGAGTATGAATATGATTGGATCATGTTGATTGCTATATGGTTATTCATGTAAGTCAGAGACTAATTGTTGTTCTTTTTACATGAATAAAACCTTCTATGGTCATACACTCAATATAAATGGTTTATTAAATCTCGATCGTACTTGTGCCAAAAGATGCAAAGTTGATAATGATAGTGCAACATACTTGTGGCACTGCCGTTTAGGTGATATTGGTGTAAAGCGCATGAAGGAACTCCATGCGGATGGACTTCTGGAATCACTTGATTATGAATCATTTGATACTTGCGAACCATGCCTCATGGGCAAGATAACTAAGACTCCGTTCTCTGAAACAATGGAGCGAGCCACTGACTTATTGGAAATAATACATATCGATGTATGCAGTCCGATGAGTGTTGAGGCTCGCGGCGGGTATCGTTATATTCTAACCTTCACAGATGATTTGAGCAGATATGGGTACATCTACTTGATGAAACCCAAGTATGAAACATTTGAAATGTTCAAAGAATTTCAGAGTGAAGTGGAGAATCATCGTAACAAGAAAATGAAGTTTCTACGATCTGATCACGGAGGCAAATATTTGAGTTACGAGTTTGGCCTTCATTTCAAACAATGTGGAATAGTTTCACAACTCACGCCACATGGAACACCACGGCGTAATGGTGTGTCCGAACGTCGTAACCATACTTTATTAGATATGGTGCGATCTATGATGTCTCTTACCAATTTACCACTATCGTTTTGGGGTTATGCATTAGAGAAAGCTACATTCACGTTAAATAGGGCGCCGTCTAAATCCGTTGAGATGACACCGTATGAACTATGGTTTGGCAAGAAACCTAAGATGTCGTTTCTTAAAGTTTGGGGTTGCGATGCTTATGTGAAAAAGCTTTGTCGGAGTAATGGGCCACAGGTAGGCTAACCCGAGTCCCTGAACCTTTCAAGACATTGTGGCAGGCTGCGCCCCTCAAGACACCAGGACAAAGAGCCGTCTTTTGAGAAGTCGGCGGCAAGGCAACCGACAGGCCACTCGCGGCCGAGTCCCAGGAACGACTTCAGGATAAGCCGACTCCTGACTGGCGACATCCCGAGAAGCCGGCCTTGGGGAGTCGGCCCGCGACTCCAACAAACCCCATGTCCTCATCAAGAGGGACAGGACAGGGGAGTGGCTACAGTGAAGCCTGCTCCCACCCCTTTCTAGAGGCAGGCATGGCCACAGTACGCCATACCCGCGGAGATCTCCATGCGGCGCGGCACTGTTGCCATGCCGGCCCTGACATCAGCACCAGTGGGCCGAATCCTGTGTCCACGGCGGCTTGTCTATACGACCCTGGGCAGCGGGTCCCACCAGCCTGCGGGACCCCAGAAGACGGCGAGTACGTCACCAGTCGGACCCGTTGGGAGTCGACCCCCGAGAGTCGGCCAGCCCCTCCCCCAAGGCTCACGCGCCATTAACCAGATGTGACGGAGAGTGGCAATAGTGATCGCCCGCCAGGCGGCGGGGCTGTTGCCACGACCCCATGACCAAGCCCGCGTCATTAGAAGCACGGCTACAGTAATCAGCAGCCGGTAAGACCCGCCAGCGGCGGACACGGCCTGTCGGCGCCGTACCAGACCAGTCGGCGGGGCCCGCCAGTTGGCGGGCCCCAGCAGTCGGCGGAGAAGACGGAGGCCGGAGAAGCTGACAGCTGGGTCCGTGCCCAGCCGGATTACCATTGTACCCCTGGGGGGTAGGCCTATATAAACCCCCCAGGGCACCCATGCAAAGGGTTCGAATCCATTAGCACTAGACCAGATCATATAGGAAGGAGAGAGCTAGCCTAGCCTTCTCCCACCTCCAGGAAATAGCTCAAGGAGCAACCGTGTACACACTTTGCCACAATGATCATGCGGAGACCCCGCAGAGCAGCAGTAGGGGTATTATCTCCCCGGAGAGCCCCGAAGCTGGGTAAGATTCGCTGGCGTGCATGCCTTCGCCTCATCCCGTTTCCAGGCACCAACGACGTTCTACTCTTCCCCACCATGATAAGCCATACTTTGGCATATGTTGCACCCAACCCCCGACATTTGGCGCCCACCGTGGGGCCAGGTGCGCCGTCGTCCGGAGACCTGTTCTGGACGGGAACCCTTTTTCTCCCTGGCAAGCGCAGCCAGCCCGGCACGCCAGACGGAGTTTGCACCGACGCGCTGCACGGTGCTGAGATCGCCTGCGCAGCCAGCTGCCTTGCTGATCTTGTCGGCGAGGTTCACCTCTCCGATGAGCCTGCATCCGACGCAGGCACGGGCGGCCCCGAGAGCCTCCTCGCAGGCCTCCTTGACCAACTCCACGTCGCCAACGAGCCTGCCGTGGACTTGGAGTCTGTAGGCTCCACCGACCCGATGCTGGTCGACTCCGACACCGCGTCGCTCGACGCGTTCCCCACCAACGTGGTGGTCTACGATGAGCCACGGAGAGCGATGGAAGCACTGTCATAGAGGTGCTCGTCATCAGTCATGACGAGCATCCCAGAGGAGGAGCACATGACCCACTTGGCACGGCATTGCAAGACCTGACTGCGCCTACTCCGGAAGACGCTGACATGGAGACGTTGGAGGCGCGCCTCCTTCAGCTCGTCGAAGGTGCCAAGAAGTTGGCTAGCATGAGACGCTTGTCAGAAGCCTACCAGCGTGAGATTGATCGCGCTGTGGGTGGCTCGCCATCTCCAGTTGGGCCCAGCCGCCTAGGTGCGGTCTAGTAGCGCGGCGTAGCCATCGTCAACCTGTTCGGGGCGAATCGCCCTGTGTACGCCACGCCTGCGGAGAACATTCGAGCCACCCAGGTGGCGGCGGACGAGCTGGACAACTTCGAGGGTGAAGAGCGCCGCCTGATGACGGAGCGAGTCCAGCAGCTCCTCGACGCGGCTGTCACGTAGAACGAGGCCGGCTGCCGCACAGAGGCGCCGCAACGACAAAATGACGACCAGCCTCCACGCCGAGATCAAGGCGCGACGTCTCGGACGCCGACTGGCGGCGCCCGAGGTAGGAAGGACAAGGAGCCAGCTATCAGCCACAGTCGGACTCGCATTACCATATAGCGCGACCAAGATGGCCGCCCGAGAGCAGCGGAACAACAGGGAGACTGTCCGCCTCCTCCTCACAAGGAAAGGCGAGTCTCCCCGCCGCCTGTTGACCATCCGACTCTCAGCGACCGCCTTGGCCGCCGAGAGGGAGTCGGAGAAAACGACGCCCGCCACTGGATCGACCGACTTCACCGATCCCTGGCGCTGGAAGAAGAAGATGAGTTGGGTCCGCCTTGTTTTGGGCCCCGCATTCGAGACGAACCCTTTCCCAAAGGGTTCACGCTCCCAAGAGACACGCCCAAGTACACCGGCTCCGTGAAGCCGGAGGACTGGTTGGTTGACTACTCCACAACCGTCAGCATAGCGAACGGCAACAAGCGTGTTGCCATAAAATACGTTCCGCTCATGCTCCAGGGCACGGTCCGGACATGGCTGAACAGCTTGAAGCCCCGCAGCATCAACAGCTGGGTCGACTTCACCGATGCATTCGTCCGCAACTTCACAAGCACGTACAAGCGTCCTCTGAAGCGTCGTCAGCTTTCCTTGTGCACGCAAGGCCCCAACGAGTCGACTCGTGACTACCTCACGCGTTGGGCCGAGCTCCGGAACTCTTGTTAGGGCGTGCACAAGGTGCAGGCTATCGAGTACTTCACCGCCGGGTGCAGAGAAGGCACCCTCCTCAAGCACAAGCTCCTTTGTGATGAGCCAGAAACCCTCGACGAGCTGCTGATCATAGCAGACAAGTACGCCATGGCCGACTCCTCCATGAAGGCAGAGATTCAAGTTAGCGCGACTAGCAAAGTGGCCCCTCAGGCTCCTAGAACTCCGGCTGGAGACGCCAGTCGGCGGCAACAGCAGAGCGACCAGAAGCGCAAGGCCCCGCAGTCGGCTTCCAGCAGTCGGCAGGTGGCGACAGTCGAAGACCAGTAGCCGGATGGGCAGCCTCCACCCAAGTGACAGAAAGGCGGCAAGCCCAACTGGTTGCCAGCTTTCTCATACGAGCAAACTCTGGATGGCCCTTGCAAATTCCATAGCGGCGCGAAGCCGTCGAATCACACCACCCGGAAGTGCCACTGGCTCACCAGGATCGCCATAGGAGACGGCCTCCTGCCTCCCCCGCCTGCTGGGCAGCAGCCTCCGCCTCCGCCCCAGCAGCCGGCTGTCAGGCCAGTCGGTGCAGTACAAGATGAGTACCCCGAAGAGGACGGAGCCTACGTGATATTTACCAGCGTGGCTGATGATCGACGCAGCAGGCGGCTGCAGCAGCAAGAGGTGAATGCAGTAGCATCAGAGACGCCAGAATTCGTGCACTGGTCCGAGAGGCCTATCAGTTGGAGCAGGGCTGATCACCCAGAGGTGATGCCGAGTCCGGGCTCTTATGCCTTGGTCTTGGATGCCACCTTTGCCACGGATAGGCGAGCTGCTCGCTTCTCGTGAGTTATGATAGACGGAGGCAGCAACATTAACATCCTGTACAAGGACACCATGGAGAAGTTAGGAATCAAGCAAAGATAGCTTCAAAGCAGCCGGACTGTGTTCCACGGCATTGTTCCTGGCCTTTCTTGCTCACCAATCGGCAAGATCTTGATGGACGTCCTCTTTGGAGACAAAGATCACTTACGCCGAGAGTCAGTTTGGTTTGAGGTGGTGGATCTCGAGAGCCCATATGATGCATTACTTGGCCGACCTGCCCTGGCCAAGTTCATGGCGGTCCCCCACTACGCCTACCTCAAGATGAAGATGCCTAGCTCCAAGGGGATTCTGACCGTAGCCGGCGACTACCGGAAGTCGTCTGCCTGTGCGGTTGAGAGTAGTTGGTTGGCCGAGTCCCTAGTAATTGCGGCCAAGAAGCGGCTCCTTGACCGGGTTGTGGTGATGACCGGCAAGCAGCAAGAGGTGTTGCCTAACTCCAAGGAGTCGGAGGCTGAGGGTTCGTTCAATCCGGCCAAAGAGACAAAGAAGATACCCTTGGATCCGGAGCACCGAGAGAGGTACGCTGTTGTAGGCACAAACCTCGACAGCAAATAGGAAGGCGAGCTCGTCGATTTCCTCCATGAGAATCGGGACATCTTCGCATGGTCCCCCAAAGACATGCCAGGTGTACCGACGGAATTCGCCGAGCACAAGTTACATGTCTGATCTGATGCAAAGCCAGTCAGGCAGCCCTTGCGCCGCTTATCAGAAGAAAAGAGAAGAGTTGTCGGAGAAGAGATAGCCCGACACCTGGAAGCTGGCTTCATTATGGAGGTGTTCTTTCCAGAGTGGCTAGCCAACCCGGTCCTGGTACTGAAGAAGAACAAGCAGTGGCGAATGTGTATCGACTACACAAGCCTCAACAAGGCTTGCCCCAAGGACCCATTTGCTTTGCCGAGAATTGATCAGGTGATAGACTCCACAGCCGGATGCGAGCTGCTGAGCTTCTTGGATGCATATTCAGGATATCACCGGATCAAGCTAAGCCCGGCTGACAGACTAAAGACCGCCTTCATCACACCATTTGGAGCCTTCTGCTATCTAACCATGACGTTTGGCTTGAGGAATGCCGGCGCCACCTTTCAGCATTGCATGCAGAAATGCCTCCTCAAGCAACTCGGCAGGAACGCCCACGTCTACGTGGACGATGTGGTGGTGAAGATAGAGAAGCGTGGAACACTGCTGGAAGACCTCAAGGAGACCTTTGAGAACCTGCGCCGATTCCAGATCAAGCTCAACCCTGAGAAGTGCGTCTTTGGAGTACCAGCCGGCCAGCTCCTTGGTTTCCTGGTCTCTGAACGCGGCATAGAGTGCAACCCTGCAAAGATCAAGGCCATTGAGAGGACGGAGGTACCCAGCCGACTGCTGGACGTGCAAAAGTTCACTGGTTGCTTGGCGTCCATCAGCCGATTCATCAGTCGGCTAGGCGAGAAAGCTCTCCCCTTATACCAGCTCATGAAGAAGACCACTTTTTTCGAGTGGAACCACAAGGCGGACGAAGCCTTTCTTCAGTTAAAGAAGATGTTGACTACTCCACCCGTTCTGGCGGCTCCGACTCCTAAGGAGCCCATGCTCCTGTACATTGCCGCCACCAGCCAGGTAGTCAGCACGGTCATTGTAGTGGAACGCAAGGAGGAAGGCAAGGCACTACGCCACTACCTGTCCAGAGACCGGTATATTACCTGAGCGAAGTGCTGTCGACCTCCAAGCAGAACTACCCCCACTACGAGAAGATGTGCTATGGCGTGCACTTTGCTGCTAAGAAAGTTGAAGCCTTACTTTCAAGAGCATCCAATCACTGTGGTTTGCACGGCCCCACTGGCCGAGATCATCGGAAGCCGAGATGCCTCTGGCCGAGTGGCCAAATGGGCCATAGAGTTGGCTCCTTACACCACCTACTACAAGCCCCACACCGCCATCAAGTCACAGGCGCTGGCCGACTTCCTCGTCGACTGGGCCGAGACACAGTATCTACCACCAGCGCCCGACTCCACCCACTGGCGGATGCATTTCGACGGCTCCAAGATGCGCACCGGCCTGGGAGCCGGCGTTGTCCTCACCTCTACTAAAGGCGACAAGCTCAAATACGCACTGCAAATCCATTTTTCCACCTCCAACAACGTTGCCGAATACGAGGCGCTCATTCACGGGCTCCGGCTTGCCAAAGAACTTGGCATTCGCCGGATCCTGTGTTATGGCGACTCGGACTTAGTGGTCCAGCAGTCGTCTGGCGACTAGGACGCCAAAGATGCAAACATGGCAAGTTATCGTTTCCTCGTGCAGCAACTCAGTGGATATTTCGAGGGGTGCGAGTTCCTCCATGTGCCAAGAAACGACAACGACCAAGCAGACGTCCTGGCACGAATCGGCTCTACCCGCCAAGCAATACCATCCGGCGTCGCCCTTCAGCGCCTCCTGAAGCCGTCTGTCAAGCCTTCACCAGAATCAGACTCCATCTCTGTGCCAGCTCCCCCCCCAAAGAAGTCGGATCCGACTCCAGACCCCAGCAGATGGTACGAGGATTTTGGCAGATGGCTCCAAAGCCGCCACAGTCGAAGCCGGCCCGAAGACTCCGGAACTCGGCCCGAGGGTTGCACCAGTCGGCCCGGGGACTTCATTAATCCAGCAAGAGGTTGCTGACTCCACCACGCCGCCTCCCGGCCCAGCCGCCCTCGTCCAAGTCACAGTTCTGGCAGTCGAAGAAATAGCAGCACCCTCATGGGCCCAGCCCATCGCAAATTCCTGGTGAGCAAAGAGCTGCCGACTGATGAGACCTCAGCTCGGCAAGTACAACACTGAGCGGCAGCCTACACCATAGTCAACAGAGAGCTAGTCAGGCGCAGCGTCACTGGTGTCTACCAGCACCGTGTAGAGCCAGAGCAAGGCCAAGCAATTCTCAAAGACATCCATCAAGGCGAGTGCGGCCACCATGCGGCTTCAAGAGCACTCGTCGCCAAAGCTTTTCGACACGGTTTCTTCAGGCCAACTGCCTTAGAAGAGGCCAAGGAATTGGTCCAAAAATGCAAAGGGTGCCAGAAGTTCCGCTCCAAGCCACATCAGCCGGCTTCTGCACTCAAGACCATCCCCATTGCCTGGCCCTTCGCCGTTTGGGGCCTAGACATGGTGGGACCATTCAAGACGGCACGAGGTGGCTTAACTCACTTACTTGTCGCGGTGGACAAGTTCACCAAGTGGATAGAAGCGAAGCCAATCAAAAAACTGAATGGTCCGACTGCCGTGACTTTCATCTCCGACATCACAATTCGGTACGGCGTACCACACGGCATCATCACCGACAACGGCACAACTTTTGCCAAAGGTGCCTTGGCCCGTTTCTGCGCGACACAGGGCATCCGACTGGACTTAGCATCCGTTGCCTATCTGCAATCAAATGGCCAGGTGGAGCGGGCAAACTGCCTTATCCTATCCGGCATCAAGCCCAGGTTGGTCGAGCCTCTGGAGTGCTCGGCTGGCTGCTGGCTTGATGAGTTGCCAGCCGTCCTCTGGAGTTTGCGCATGACTCCAAACAAGTCAACCGGCTTCATGCCTTTCTTCCTTGTCTACGGTGCTGAAGCCGTCATCCCAACGGACATAGAGTTCGAGTCCCCGCGAGTCACCATGTACACCGAGGAGGAAGCTGAAGAAGCACGTCAAGACGGCGTCGATCTGCTGGAAGAGGGCCGGCTGTTGGCACTCAGCCATTCCAGCATCTACCAGCAGAGCCCGTGCTAATACTACAACAGGAAGGTGAAGCCGAGATCTTTCCAAGAGGGCGACCTTGTGCTCCGACTGATCCAGCAAACAGCCGGCCAGCACAAGCTGTCGGCGCCTTGGGAAGGCCCTTTCATCATCAGCAAAGTGCTGGGCAACGACTCCTACTACCTGATTGATGCTCAGAAGCCCCGAGCATGCAAGAGGTACGACTCTGGCAAAGAGACAGAGCGGCCATGGAATGCAAATCTCCTCCGAAGATTTTACAGTTGATGCAGTATGTACCACGCTACCTTTTGTATTAATGTACCAAGACTTCGGGCCCCCCGAGACGAGCTCGGGGACTGCCCTCTTTTGTCTATATGATAAAAATTATGCCTACGAATATGTTACCCTTTGTTATGCCGCTTGGCACCGGGCTCGACTGGTCGGCCCGGGGACTTGCCGCCTTGCACTATGAAATGCTTCCTGCAGCCGGACAAGTAGTGTGTGGCGCCTAAGCCATCTCCTGTCAGAAGCCGCAGCTCGTAGAGCGACTGTACGGTGGGCAGGAGTAAGGTAGAATGGGTGTTAGCATGAAAAATGGCTAAGGACTCAAAGCATAAAACATAGCTTAAGCCGGCTTCCAGCCTTTCTTTTTTCTTTTCGCAAACCGACTATTAAGCAGTTGTCTCACCGCCTTCTATTCAACTTGCTAAAAAACTCTAAAACGGCTAAGTACTTGCCTTCCCAAAGTAGCCAAGCATTTGATCCAACGGCAGTCCGTAGAGCGGCTGTCCGACTGGCAAGACGGCAACTAAGGGAAGGCGGCAAAGGAAAAAGCCAAAAGAGCAATGAGCAAGAAAAGATAGAATTCGGATAAATATTTACATAACATAGGCCCTTGGCCGAATCTTCGAGCAAAAGTTCAAAATACACCCCGCGGGTGGAATTGTGCGAATTAACAAGTTCTTCAAAGACTACTAAAGTAGATAAAATAAAGATAAGGCGGCAGCTTAGGAAGCGGCAGACGGATTCAGAGGGTCAGAGGAGACGGCGGTGTCAGGCGTTGGGGCGGCCGGTTGGGCAGTCTCGGCTTGATCGCCTCCGGCGGCAGTCGGTTCGGCCGCATGCGGCTCATTAATGGAGGCGCGGTCGAGCTGAGGCTGGCCATCCGCTCCGTCTTCTGGTTCCTCCGTCTCGCCTCCGTCCTCCACCTCGCCTTCCTCCTCGACGCTGGAGCCGATCACCTCCGTCGAGTCCTCGCCGTAGTCTGGGTTCATCCCAAACCACTCCGGCGGTACCTCCTCGCCGTCTTCAGCCCGCTCGGGGACGAAGATGCTGGTGTCGGTGTACTCGGCGATCGCCGTGGCACGCTTGACAAGGGCGTCTTCCGTGGCTGCCAGCTCCGGCTGGGCCTCTGACCGGAGTGTGGCCAGCCGGTCTAGGTCCAGCCCCGGATACCATGCCTTGACGAACTCCAAGGCCTGGCATGCTCCGGCTCGGGCCGAGGAACCTTTCTAGGCCTCAAGACAACCAGCCATGACCTCCAGCTAGTCGGCAGTCCGACTGGGGGTGCGTGGAGCCTGCATGTCTGGCCACAGGGCAGCAATCGCCTGGGCGCCGACATGTTGAAGTCGGCGCAGCATCCGGTGAGCCGGCCGAAGGCGAGCCTCGATGCTCAGGATATGATCATCAAGGCTTTGGGGGGTGTCGGCGGCGATCTCTGCGCCTTCCGTCCTCCGACCTTCATGGTCAGCCTCGATGGCTTGGATGGCAGCCTGCGAGAGCCCAGGGAAGAAGTCTGCCAGGACGGAAAGAATGAAGAAGCAAGTCAAAAATTAGGAGTCGCCTCGACCTATAGTCGGCAGCTCAAAGAAAGAAAGAAAAGAAACTCACCATCAACGATGTCCTCAATCTCGTGGAAGCCGGAGGCCAGCAATGCCTCCTTGTCATACCAAGAAGAGAGCTCGCTTGTGAACTCGGCCAGGAGGGCGGTCTCCGTTTCTTCCGCCTCCTTCTGCATCTTCTTGAGCAGCTCCTTCTGTTCTGCCAATTGTGCGGCCAGTAGATCGCGCTCTGCGGCGAGCTTGCTGCACTCCACCCCCTTGGCACGCAATATGGAGTTGGCTTCGCTCAGCTGCTGTTGAAGAGCAGCGTTGGCCTCTGAAGAGAAGGAAGAAAGAAGGCGTTAAGTCATCAATAAAGAAGGTTGCCGAGGAGATCCGGCCCGAATGCTCAGCAGTCGGCCCGAATCTCGGGGACTACAGCCCGCGGGTGCGCCAGCGCGCCCCGCAAAGAAGAAAAAGGACTCACTCCGGCTCTGTGACAAGTCGGCGGTCCGCTTGCCCAGCTCTTCAACGTTGCGGTTGAAGGCAGTGACACAGAGGTTGTGGTAGTCCTACGACAAGTATTTCAGACAAAAGTTAGTACCCGGAACTCACCAATTGGAGTTCTGGGCCGCCTGCTCAGCAGCCGGCCCGAAACTTGGGGACTACACCCAGTGGGTGCGCTGGCGCGCCCCCACAGAGAGGAACAAGAAAACAAGGACCAAAGAGAAAGCATACCCGGACGGCTGCCCGCGATGCCAGGTATGCCTTGGTGCAGTTCTGGATGGCGTCGCCCTCAGCTCGCAGCTTCATCTGGATGTCCAGAAGCGCCTGGTTCAGCGGCCCCGTGCTGCCTCCTCGCACCCACCCAATGGGCGCGGTGCTCGTCGCTTCGGCGTCTGGGATCGCCGAGCTGGCGGTGCCGGTCTCCAGGGGGCGTGGCGCCGAAGTCGCCTTCTCAAGACGGCGGCGCGTTGGTGAGCCAACTTGAAGGAGTAGCCTCGCCACGGCCTTGTCTTCAGTCGGCGGCACCGGCGGGTCCGCCGGCTGTTTGCCTTGCGCGCTCCCAGGCGGCGGCGGAGGTGGCGGCGGAACGATCACGTCCGTCATGGAGGAGTCGCCGCCTTCGCTCTCCATGATGGGGTTCTCGCCGCCAGCTTCCCCAGTCTGCCCCATGAACTCCGGAGGCGGCGGCGCAGAGTTCAGCGGGGTGATGAACACCGCCGATTGGCGGTGCGCGGCCTCCTCAGCCTGCCGCTTCGCCGCGACGGCGGCTTCGGCCTCCGCTGGTTTCTTCTTGGCGGAGGCCTCCGCCTTCTCGGCCTCCACCTTCTCCAGGCGGGCGGCCTCTTCCTCATTGCGCTTCTCCTGCGCGTTCCGCTCCGTCACCTCCGACCCCATGACGGAGGCGGCGACAACCCTCTCAAGAGTGAGGGGAGCCCTGAAGCGAGGAAAGCAAGTAAAAGGCTCAGACAAAAGCCACAAAGAAAGAATAAAGCGTTAAGACGGAATACTCACGCGGAGACCAGTGGCAGCTTCTTTACTTCCTTATGAAAGCGGATGGCCTTCTCGGCCGCTTCATCCCGCTTGGTCACCGCAGCCGAACTCTTGGGCTTCTTCGGCCGACTGCCGAACAAGGTCGGCACGGCCCTGCGCTTCTTCCCGCCACCTAGAGCACCCGGCGCGGCAGAAGAGCCTGTGCCGGGATGGCTGGCTCCTGGCCGGTGGCGGGGGGCGACCTCCTCCTCATCATCAGGCCAGTCCTCTGGACTGGCCCCGAGCCGCGGGCCGCCTCCTCCCTCGGCGTTGTCTTCCAAATCTGCCGCCCCCAGATCAGGGTCGTCGATGTCGCTCTCCGCCCGGTCGGCAAGGAACTCGCGGGTCGGCCCCGTGATGTCGGCTGGTAGATGGAGGAGGGGATTCTGACCAAAGCCGACTGGTCAGGTCGGACAAAACAAACTCGGCAAGAAAGAAGACAATTCAAAGAAAGAAAGAAAAGGCAACTCACTGTGGGTGGGGGGTTGGCGCGGGAGTACGGCTCCTTGCCGAACGGCCAGTCCTCCAGGAGCTTGTTGTCCGAGAGGTAGTTCACCATGTAGGCCACCTCCTTGTGAGGCATGTCCTTGGTGCACATTCGACTCGGGTCACGGTGCATGCTCATTTGGCATATCATGTGGGGGCGACCTTGGAGTGGGAGAACTTGGCGCGCCACGAAGGCGGCTAGCAGGTCCGGACCAGTCAAGCCCTCCGACTGCGTCAGCACTCGGAGTTGCGTGACAGCGCCGGCTCCCACAAGCGTCAGCGACTTGGCCCGGTATGACCAGTTGGGCAGTCTCCCAGCCGGCGGGCCGGCTTCGAAAGCCGGCAAGTTGACCCAATCGCCCTTCGCGAAGACGCTCTTCACGTAGAAGTACGATTGCTGCCACATTTTCACCGACTTTATCAGCTTGATGGTGGGGAAGGGGTTGTCGGCCCCCGACCTCCGCACGGCGATGAACGCGCCGCACTGAGCCGGCACGCCTGCAGCCTGGGTGCCGAGCTTGGAGTAGAAGAACTCCCCCCAGAGCTCAAGGGTGGGGACGACTCCGAGGAAGCCTTCACATAGGGCCATGAAGGAGGACAGAAGCACCACCGTGTTGGGCATGAGGTGGTGCGGCTGGAGGCCGTAGAACTCCAGGAAGGAGCAGAAGAAGCTGCTCGCCGGCAGCCCCAATCCGTGCAGGCAGTGCGAGCGGAAGATAACCCGCTCGCCCTCCTCCGGCGCCGGAGAGATCTCCCCCCTCGGTGCAAGGCGTACCCGCATGTAATCTTTGCCGGGGAGTCGACGAGTCTTGTAGAGGAACTCGATGTGGTTGTCATGGACTTCTGAGCCATCCCATGTGCCGGAATGCACCGAGGGAGGTGCGGCGGCAGAGGAAGAACTCATCGTGAGCGGATCGCCGCGGTGTTCGGCAAAGCTTGGGCGCGCGGAGGTGCGAGGAAGAAGAAGGAGAAGAGCAAGGAGTAGCATGGAGGAGGGGCGCGCGTGCTCTGTCATGCCCCCCTCCTCCCCCTACTTATAGCCTCATGGGCAGCGAAGCCGAGGGGGCGGTCGTGGGATTTACTGCGCCCACGACCCCACGATCCCCACGTTTCCACGCTGAAAAGTTACTGCACGCAGTAACTTTGCAGGAATCCCAACCGTCCGCTCGAGCCACAGCGGATCCGCTCGTGCACCGAGGCACGGTAATGGCGGGCCGCGCCTACGGGCCTGTCCCGTCACGCGCGTGGGCAGGCAGACTGGCCCGGCCGCGTGTTGCCACGTGACAGGCCCGGAACGGGCGGCGGCCTGGAAGCTTAGCCGGCACGCTACTTGAATCCCGCCGCGGCGTTCGAAATATTGTGCAAGCCAGAGTTGAGCATGTCCGACTCCCTCTAGTCGGCCCGGCGGAAGTCAAGCAAGATCCATGTCTCGGGCACCCGGAAAGAGAAACTGCTGAGGCTCCTCGGCCGATCGTCCACGGCGCCTCATCAGCTTCGGGGACTACTGTCGGAGTAATGGGCCATGGGTAGGCTAACCCGAGTTCCTGAACCTTTCAAGACATCGGGGCAGGCTGCGCCCCTCAAGACACCAGGACAAAGAGCCGCCTTCTGAGAAGTCGGCGGCAAGGCAACCGACTGGCCACTCGCGGCCGAGTCCCAGGAACGACTTCAGGATAAGTCGACTCCTGACGGGCGACTTCCCGAGAAGCCGGCCTTGGAGAGTCGGCCCGCGACTCCAACAAACCCCATGTCCTCATCAAGAGGGACAGGACAGGGGAGTGGCTACAGTGAAGCCTGCTCCCACCCCTTTCCAGAGGCAGGCATGGCCACAGTACGCCGTACCCGCGGAGATCTCCGTGCGGCGCGGCACTGTTTGCCATGCCGGCCCTGACATCAGCACCAGTGGGCCGAATCCTGCGCCCACGACGGCTTGTCTATACGACCATGGGATGGCGGGTCCCACCAGCTAGCGGGACCCCAGAAGACGGCGAGTGTGTCACCAGTCGGACCCGTTGGGAGTCGGCCCCCAAGAGTCGGCCACCCCTCCCCCGGGGCCCACATGCCATTAACCAGATGTGACGGAGAGTGGCAATCATGATCGCCCGCCAGGCGGCGGGGCTGTTGCCACGACCCCATGACCAAGCCCGCATCATTAGAAGCACGGCTACAGTAATCAGCAGCCGGCAAGACCCGCCAGCGGCGGACACGGCCTGTCGGCACCGTACCAGACCAGTCGGCGGGGCCCGCCAGTTGGCGGGCCCCAGTAGTCGGCGGAGAAGACGGAAGCCGGAGAAGCTGACAGCTGGGTCCGCGCCCAGCCGGATTACCATTGTACCCCTAGGGGGTAGGCCTATATAAACCCCCCAGGGCACCCATGTAAAGGGTTCAAATCCATTAGCACTAGACCAGATCATATAGGAAGGAGAGAGCTAGCCTAGCCTTCTCCCACCTCCAGGAAACAGCTCAAGGAGCAACCGTGTACACACTTTGCCATAGTGATCATGCGGAGACCCCACACAGTAGCAGTAGGGGTATCATCTCCCCGGAGAGCCCCGAAGCTGGGTAAGATTCGCCGGCGTGCATGCCTTCGCCTCATCTCGTTTCCAGGCACCGGCGACGTTCTACTCGCCCCCACCATGATAAGCCATCCTTTGGCATATGTTGCACCCAACCCCTGACAAGCTTCAGCGTGATAAGCTCGAATCCAAATCGGAGAAGTGCGTCTTCATAGGATACCCAAAAGAAACTGTTGGGTACACCTTCTATCACAGATCGGGAGGCAAGATCTTTGTTGCTAAGAATGGATCTTTGCTAGAGAAGGAGTTTCTCTCGAAAGAAGTGAGTGGGAGGAAAGTAGAACTTGATGAGGTAATTGTACCTTCTCTCAAATTGGAAAGTAGCTCATCACAGAAATCAGTTCTAGTGATGCCTACACTAACTAGAGAGGAAGCTAATGATAATGTTCATGAAACTTCAGATCAAGTTACTACCGGACCTCGTAGGTCAACCAGAGCATGTTCCGCACCTGAGTGGTAAGGTAATCCTATTCTGAAAGTCATGTTACTAGACCATGACGAACCTACGAACTATGAGGAAGCGATGATGAGCCCAGATTCCACGAAATGGCTTGAGGCCATGAAATCTAAGATAGGATCCATGTATGAGAACAAAGTATGGACTTTGGTTGACTTTCTCGATGATCGGCAAGCCATAGAGAATAAATGGATCTTCAAGAAGAAGACTGATGCTAATGGTAATGTTACTGTCTACAAAGCTCGACTTGCTGCGAAAGGTTTTCGAAAAGTTCAAGGAGTTGACTACGATGAGACTTTCTCACCCGTAGCGATGCTTAAGTCTATCTGAATCATGTTAGCAATTGCCGCATTTTATGATTATGAAATCTGGCAAATGGACATCAAAACTGCATTCCTTAATGGATTTCTCAAAGAAGAGTTGTATATGATGCAACCAGAAGGTTTTGTCGGTCCTAAAGGAGCAAACAAAGTGTGCAAGCTCCAGCAATCCATTTATGGACTTGTGCAAGCATCTCAGAGTTGGAATATACGCTTTGATAGTGTGATCAAATCATATGGTTTTATATAGACTTTTGGAGAAGCTTGTATTTACAAGAAAGTGAGTGGGAGCACTATAGCATTTCTAATATTATATGTGGATGACATACTCTTGATTGGAAATGATATAGAATTTCTGGATAGCATAAAAAGGATACTTGAATAAGAGTTTTTCAATGAAAGACCTCGGTGAAGCTACTTATATATTGGGCTTCAAGATCTATAGGGATAGATCGAGACGCTTAATAGGACTTTCACAAAGCACATACCTTGACAAGATTTTGAAGAAGTTCAAAATGGATCAGTCAAAGAAGGAGATCTTGCCTGTATTGTAAGGTGTGAAGTTGAGTAAGACTCAAAGCCCGACCACGACATAAGATAGAGAGATAATGAAATTCATTCCCTATTCCTCATCCATAGGTTCTATAAAGTATGCCATCCTGTGTACCAGACCTATTGTGTACCTTGCCATGAGTTTGGCAAGGGGTATAATAGTGATCTAGAAGTAGATTACTGGCAGTGGTCAAAATTATCCTTAGAGGACTAAGGAAATATTTCTCGGTTATGGAGGTGATAAAGAATTCATCGTAAAGAGTTACGTTGATACAAGCTTTGACACCGATCTAGATGACTCTAAGTCTCGATCTGGATACATATTGAAAGTGGGAGAAATAAGCTAGAGTAGCTCCATCCAGAGCATTGTAAACATCGAAATTTGTAAAAATACATATAGATCTGAATGTGGTAGACCCGTTGACTAAAACTTCTCTCACAAGCAAAACATGACCACACCTTAGTACCCTTTGGGTGTTAATCACATAGAGATGTGAACTAGATTATTGAATCTAGTAAACCCTTTGAGTGTTGGTCACATGGCGATGTCAACTACGGGTGTTAATCACATAAAGATGTGAACTATTGGTGTTAAATCACATGGCGATGTGAACTAGATTATTGACTCTAGTGCAAGTGGGAGACTGAAGCAAATATGCCCTAGAGGCAAAATAAATTTGTTATTTATATTTCCTTATATCATGATAAATGTTTATTATTCATGCGAGAATTGTATTAACCGGAAACTTGATACATGTGTGGATACATAGACAAAACACAGTGTCCCTAGTATGCCTCTACTAGACTAGCTCGTTAATCAAAGATGGTTAAGTTTCCTAACCATAGACATGTGTTGTCATTTGATGAACGGGATCACATCATTAGGAGAATGATGTGATGGACAAGACCCATCCGTTAGCTTAGCATAATGATCGTTAAGTTTTATTGCTATTGCTTTCTTCATGACTTATACATATTCCTTTGACTATGAGATTATGCAACTCCTGAATATCGAAGGAATGCCTTGTGTGCTATAAAATGTCACAACGTAACTGGGTGATTATAAAGATGCTCTACAGGTATCTCCGAAGGTGTTTGTTGGGTTGCCAAAAATCGAGATTAGGTTTTGTCACTTCGAGGACCAGAGAGGTATCTCTGGTCCCTCTCGGTAATGCACATCATGATAAGCCTTGCAAGCAATGTGACTAATGAATTAGATGTGGGATGATGTATTATGGAACGAGTAAAGAGACTTGCCGGTAACGAGATTGAACTAGGTATGAAGATACCGACGATCGAATCTCGAGCAAGTAACATACCAATAACAAAGGGAATGACGTATGTTGTCATTATGGTTTGACCGGCAAAGATCCTCGTAGAATATGTAGGAACCAATATGAGCATCCAGGTTCCGCTTTTGGTTATTGACTGGAGAGGGGTCTCGGTCATGTGTACATAGTTCTCGAACCCGTAGGGTCTGCACGCTTAACATTCGATGACGATTTTGTATTATGAGTTATTGTGATTTGGTGACCGAATGTTGTTTGGAGTCCCAGATGAGATCATGGACATGACAAGGAGTCTCGAAATGGTCGAGAGGTAAAGATTGATATATTGTATGATAGTATTGGGCCACAAGAAGTGTTTCAGATTATATCGAGTACATATCGGAGTATCGGGGGGGGGGGTTACCAGAATCCCCCCTCCCCCAGGGGGAAGATATGGGCCATATGGGCCATAGGAGGGAGGCAAGCCAGCACACAAGAGGTGCCCCCCAAGGGAGGAGTCCGAATTGGACTAGGGGAGGGGGCGGCGCCCCCCCCCCCCTTTCCTTCACCTCCTCTCCTCCTTCCCCCTTTCCCCCTCCGATAAAAGGAAGGGGAGGGCGAATCCTACTAGGAGCCCAAGTGGGACTCCTCCCACTTGGGGTGTGCCTAGGGACGGACTCCTCCCCTCTCCCTCCTTTATATACGGGGGTGGGGGCACCTCTAACACACATCAATTGTTCCAAGCCGTGTGTGGTGCCCCTCTCCACAATTTACACCTCCGGTCATATTGTCGTAGTGCTTAGGCGAAGCCCTTTGCGGATCACTTCACCATCACTGTCACCACGCCGTCGTGCTGACGAAACTCTCCCTTGACACTTTGTTGGATCAAGAGTTCGAGGGACGTCATCAAGATGAACGTGTGCAGAACTCAGAGGTGTCGTACATTCGGTGCTTGATCGGTCAGAACGAGAAGAAGTTCGAATACATCAACTGTGTTGTCAAACGCTTCCGCTTTTGGTCTACGAGGGTACGTGGACACACTCTCCCCTCTCGTTGCTATGCATCTCCTAGATAGATCTTGCGTGAGCATAGGAATTTTTTTTAAATTGCATGTTCCGTTACCCAACAACCCACATGTACCAATCTGAGGTTACGATACAAAGATTGAATATAAGAGATGAACTAGGGTTTGAGATGAAATGGATATGGTGCTGATGCAGATGTTGATGAAGATTGATCCTCCCATGTTGAGAGGGTTGTTGGTGATGATGATGGCTTTGATTTTCCCCTCCCGGAGGGAGGTATCCTTGGTGGAATCGCTCAGTCGGAGAGCAAAAGTGCTCCTGCCCAAGTTCCGCCTCGAGACGACGACGCTTCGTCCTAGAAGTCCTCTCCTTTTTTTCTAGGGCAAATGGGCTTCTATACCAGAAGATGGGAACCGGAGGCTGGTCATGGGCACCTGGGTGGCCCCCTCTGGTATTTCTTTTCTCCGGTATTTTTTATGTATTCCAAAAAAATCTCTGTGAAATTTCAGCTCATTTCGAGATGTGCAGAATAGGTATCTCTGACATGGCTTTTTCAGGTCCAGAATTTCAGCTACCGGCAATCTCCCTCCTCATGTAAATCTTGCAAATTAAGAGAGAAACGACATTACAATTGCTCCACAAAGTGTTATATTCATCAAAAACATTATAAATAACTCTTGATAACCCACAAGTATAGGGGATCGCAACAGTTTTCGATAAGTAGGATTGTAGAACCCAACGAGGAGCTAAAGGTAGAACAAATATTCCCTCAAGTTCTATCGACCACCGATACAACTCTACGCACGCTTGACGTTCGCTTTACCTAGAACAAGTATGAAACTAGAAGTACTTTGTAGGTGTTGTTGGATAGGTTTGCAAGATAATAAAGATTACGTAAATAAAAAGTAGGGGTTGTTTAAATAAAAAAACAATAAAGTAAATATAGCAAGTGTGGAAAAGTGGTGGTAGGAGTTGCAAAATTGCCCCTAAGCAATTGACTACTTTACGAGACCGATAGCAAGTATTATGTGGGAGAGGCCACTGCTAGCATGTCATCCCTGACTTGGAATTCTATGCACTTATGATTGGAACTATTAGCAAGCATCCGCAACTACTAATGTTCATTAAGGTAAAACCCAACCATAGCATTAAGGTATATTGGTCCCCCTTCAATCCCGTATGCATCAATTTCTATGCTAGGTTGAAGCTTCTGTCACTCTTGCCCTCCAATACATAGTCCTATCAACATACAACTAACCCTAGGGTGTGATCCACGCGCGCAATCATATGATGGGCACCAAAGGACAACAACATAACCACAAGCAAATAAAATCAATCATAGCAATTCATCAACCACCGATAGGACAACGAAAATCTACTCAGACATCATAAGATGGCAACACATCATTGGATAATAATATGAAGCATAAAGCACCATGTTCAAGTAGAGGGTACAGCGGGTTGTGGGAGAGTGGACCACTATAGATAGAGGGGGGAAGGTGATGGAGATGTTGGTGAAGACGGCGGAGGTGTTGGTGTAGATCGCGGTGATGATGATGATGATGGCCACGGCAGCGTTCCGGCACCACCGGAAGAGAAGGGGAGGGGTGGCCCCTTTGTCTTCTTCTTCCTTGACTTCCTTCCTAGATGGGAGAAGGGTTTCCCCTCTGGTCCTTGGCGTCCATGGCATGGAAGGGGCGAGAGCCCCTCCGAGATTGGATCTTTCTCTCTGTCTCTCTCTGTTTCTGCGTTCTGTTCTGTTGCCCTTTCACCGTTTCGGGTATATATGGAGATTTGTAACTCCAATGGGATCAAAACTTTCGCCGTGATTTTTTTTCCAAAAATTAGCTTTCTTGCGGCCGAAGAAGGGCATCAACCGCCTTATGGGTGGCCCACGAGGGTCAGGGGCGCGCCCAGGGGGGCAGGCGCGCCCCCTGCCTCATGGCCAGCTCGGGCACCGTCTCGCATGGATTTTTCTTCCGGAATTTTCCAAAGATTCCAAAAATAACCTCCGTCCGTTTTTATCCCGTTTGGATTCCATTTGATATGGATATTCTGCGAAACATAAAACATGCAACAGACAGGAACTGGCACTGGGCACTGGATCAATATGTTAGTCCCAAAAATAGTATAAAAAGTTGACAAAAGTATGTGTAAGTTGTAGAATATTGGCATGGAACAATAGAAAATTATAGATACGACGGAGACGTATCAGCATCCCCAAGCTTAATTCCTGCTCGTCCTCGAGTAGGTAAATGATAAAAAAGATAATTTTTGATGTGGAATGCTACCTAGCATAATCTTGATCATGTAATCTAATCATGGCATGAATATTAAGATACGAGTGATTCAAAGCAATAGTCTATCATTTGGCATAAAAACAATAATACTTCAAGCCTACTAACAAAGCAATCATGTCTTTTCAAAATAACATGGCCAAAGAAAGTTATCCCTACAAAATCATATAGTCTGGCTATGCTCCATCTTCACCACACAAAATATTCACATCATGCACAACCCCGATGACAAGCCAAGCAATTGTTTCATACTTTTGACGTTCTCAAACCTTTTCAACTTTCACGCAATACATGAGCATGAGCCATGGACATAGCACTATAGGTGGAATAGAATATGATGGTGGAGAAGACAAAAAGGAGAAGATAGTCTCACATCAACTAGGTGTATCAACGGGCTATGGAGATGCCCATCAATAGATATCAATGTGAGTGAGTAGGGATTGCCATGCAACGGATGCACTAGAGCTATAAGTGTATGAAAGCTCCAACTGAAACTAAGTGGGTGTGCATCCAACTTGCTTGCTCACAAAGACCTCGGGCATTTGAGGAAGCCCATCATCGAAATATACAAGCCAAGTTCTATAATGAAAATTCCCACTAGTATATGAAAGTGATAACTCAAGAGACTCTCTATATGAAGAACATTGTGCTACTTTGAAGCACAAGTGTGGAAAAAGGATAGTAGCACTGCCCCTTCTCTCTTTTTCTCTCATTTTTTTTATTTTTTCTTATTTTTGGTGGGATTTTGGCCTCTTTTATTTTTTTGTAAAGTCCGGAGTCTCATCCCGACTTATGGGGGAATCATAGTCTCCATTATCCTTTCCTCACTGGGGCAATGCTCTAATAATGATGATCATCACACTTTTATTTACTTACAACTCAATATTACAACTCAATACTAGAACAAAGATATGACTCTATATGAATGCCTCCGGCGGTGTGCCGGGATGTGCAATGATCTAGCGTAGCAATGACATCAAAAAACGGACAAGCCATGAAAACATCATGCTAGCTATCTTACGATCATGCAAAGCAATATGACAATGAATGCTCAAGTCATGTATATGATGATGATGGAAGTTGCATGGCAATATATCTCAGAATGGCTATGGAAATGCCATAATAGGTAGGTATGGTGGCTGTTTTGAGGAAGGTATATGGTGGGTTTATGGTACCGGCGAAAGTTGCGCGATACTAGAGAGGCTAGCAATGATGGAAGGGTGAGAGTGCGTATAATCCATGGACTCAACATTAGTCATAAAGAACTCACATACTTATTGCAAAAGTCTATTAGCTATCGAAACAGAGTACTACGCGCATGCTCCTAGGGGGATAGATTGGTAGGAAAAGACCATCGCTCGTCCCCGGCCGCCACTCATAAGGAAGACAATCAACAAATAAATCATGCTCCGACTTCATCACATAACGGTTCACCATACGTGCATGCTACGGGAATCACAAACCTCAACACAAGTATTTCTACTAATCCACAACTACCCACTAGCATGACTCTAATATCACCATCTTTATATCGCAAAACAATTGCAAGAAATCAAACATATCATATTTAGTGATCTACAAGTTTTATGTACGATTCTATGACTAACCATGTGAATGACCAATTCCTGTCGTCTCTCTAAATAGATATAAGTGAAGCAAGAGAGTTTAATTCTTTCTACAAAAGATATGCCCGCGCTCTAACAAATATAAGTGAAGCAAAAGAGCATTCTACAAATGGCGGTTGTCTATGTAAAGAGAAACAGGCAATCCAAACTTCAAATGATATAAGTGAAGCACATGAAGCATTCTATAAAGCCATACTCAAAAGATATAAGTGAAGTGCAAAGATCATTCTATAAATCAACCAGGGACTATCTCATACCAGCATGGTGCATAAAAGAAATATGAAAACTAAATGCAAAAGACGCTCCAAGATTGCACATATCGCATGAACGAAACGAATCCGAAAACATACCATACATGTTGAAGAAAGAGGGGATGCCTTCCGGGGCATCCCCAAGCTTAGACGCTTGAGTCTCCTCGAATATTTACTTGGGGTGCCTCGGGCATCCCCAAGCTTTAGCTCTTGCCTCTCTTCCTTCTTCTCACATCGAGACCTTCTTGATCATCGAACACTTCATCCACACAAAACTTCAACAGAAAACTCGGTAAGATCCGTTAGTATAATAAAGCAAATCACTACTCTAAGTACTGTTGCAAACCAATTCATATTTTATTTTTGCATTGTGTATACTGTAATATAACTTTTTCATGGCTTAATCCACTGATATGAATCGATAGTTTCATCAAAACAAGCAAACTATGCATCAAAAACAGAATCTGTCTAAAACAGAACAGTCTGTAATAATCTGAACATTCACCATACTTATGATACTTGAAAACTTCTACCAAAATTAGAAAAAATAAAAAATTTGTATAGGAAGACAGTGCAAAAAGAATCAGAACCATTTGACCTTCCAGCAAAAAATGTAAAATCGCGCTCTACAGCCAAAGTTTCTGCCCTGCACCATACAAACCATCAAGCAAAGTAAACATCCTAAAGGCAAACCTAGGCACATTATTTTTATAATACAATGGAATTGTACAAGGGGATAATCATTTTTATTGAAAAGTTTCTGTAATCAAGATTCACAAAGTTTCCGTGAGCATGAAAAAAGTTCAAGGCTAGCTCCCACTTCAACAATGCTTGTCTTTCTCACTTTCGCTTTCCTTTTTGAAAAAGTTTTGGGTTCCCCTCTTTATTTTTGTTGTTTTTAAACTATATGAAAGCACTCAACAGAAATAAATGACTCTCTAAAACTTTTGGGTTGTCTCCCTGGTAGCGCTTTCTTTAAAGCCATTAAGCTAGGCATATAGTGCTCAAGTAGTGGATCCACCCGGATCCCAAGGTATATCAAAGCCAATTTTAATTAACAATGATTTGTAATTTAGTGGTGAGCACAAGCTAACATATATCATGTAATGACGAAGTCTAACTCTCTTCCTATGCATCGGCATGTCATAAAAGAACAATTCATGCACAGAAAGTAAAGGCCAATGCATAGTATAAACAGTTTCTTGCAGTTTTATCATATTGGAAACATAGAGAGGTGGAGACATAGTTCCTCTCTCATAATAATTGCAAGTAGGAGCAGCAAGCACATGCATATTATATTCATCAAAATCATCATGTGCAACGGTAAAAGGCAACCCATCAATATATTCCTTGATAAGAGCAAACTTCTCCGATATAGTGTAGTTTGGAGAATTCAAAAAGATAATAGGACTATCATGTGTGGGTGCAATAGCAAAAATTTCATGTTTAACATAAGGAACTATAGCAAGTTCATCTCCATAAGCATAATTCATATTGGCATCTTGGCCACAAGCATAGCAAGCATCATCAAAAAGGGATATTTCAAAAGAATCAACGGGATCATAACAATCATCCTCCGGTAAGCACGAAGGGAAATTAAACAATGTATGAGTCGAAGAGTTACTCTCATTAGAAGGTGGGCACGGGTAGCTAATCCGCTCTTCCTCCTTTTGTTCTTCGCTCTCCTCCTCATCTTTTTCATCCAATGAGCTCACAGTTTCATCAATTTCTTCTTCCATAGACTCCTGCAAAATATTAGTCTCTTCTTGGACAGCGGAGACTTTCTCAATAAGCGCATTAATATAGGAGTTATATTCATAATTATCATAGAAATATTTTAAGATAGCTAAATTTCCAGGCCTATAAACATCATCATCATAAGCTTCATGCTTTTCAAACAAAGATTCAATTTCATAAGCACCATTAAAAGCAACAAATTCTTCTATTTGTTCCACATCATAGTAATCATATATACCATTAGCATAAGAAGCTAAGGTTTCATTATCATTCAATTCACATGAAAAGGGGAGGTGTGGAGCCTTCACCTTAGAGCAACAAGTATAATCATATCTCAAGCATAGTTGCCTAGCATACCAATTCAATATATGAATTTGATCCCATAATAGTTTCCCTTTGTGTGTCAAGCGGTAATCCCTAAAGTATTCACGTTGATCCAGCGTTACTCCCATTATATAATTGAATGGGGTTTTCTCAGAATTATTAAAGTAGTACATAATATTTTTCACATAACCAGCATCGAGGGTTTTTAGGAGGTTCACAATCTCCATGAGTAGCAAGTACACCTAATTTTTTTGGTATTTCGTGTTCCATATCCATAACTAAAGATAGAGAACAACTAAGAACAGCAAATAAAAATTACTTAGTGATAAAGCAAACAAGCACACACGAGAATATTCACCCCACGCTATTGCTCCCTCGCAACGGTGCCAAAAAAGGTCTTGATAACCCACAAGTATAGGGGATCGCAACAGTTTTCGATAAGTAAGAGTGTCGAACCCAACGAGGAGCTAAAGGTAGAACAAATATTCCCTCAAGTTCTATCGACCACCGATACAACTCTACGCACGCTTGACGTTCGCTTTACCTAGAACAAGTATGAAACTAGAAGTACTTTGTAGGTGTTGTTGGATAGGTTTGCAAGATAATAAAGATTACGTAAATAAAAAGTAGGGGCTGTTTAAATAAAGAAACAATAAAGTAAATATAGCGAGTGTGGAAAAGTGGTGGTAGGAGTTGTGAAATTGCCCCTAAGCAATTGACTACTTTACTAGACCGATAGCAAGTATTATGTGGGAGAGGCCACTGCTAGCATGTCATCCCTGACATGGAATTCTATGCACTTATTGTTGAGGAACGTAGTAATTTCAAAAATTTCCTACGCACACGCGGGATCATGGAGATGCATAGCAACGAGAGGGGAGAGTGTTGTCTACGTACCCTTGTAGACCGTTCGTGGAAGCGTTATATCAACGCGGTTGATGTAGTCGTACGTCTTCACGTCTGACCGATCCAAGAACCGAAAGCACGGCACCTCCGAGTTCTGCAGACGTTCGGCTCGGTGACGTCCTCGCCTTCTCGATCCAGCAAGAGGGCGAAGTAGTAGATGACTTCCGACAGCACGGCGGCGTGGTGACGGTGTTGGTGAAGAACAATCTCCGCAGGGCTTCGCCTAAGCACTACGAAAACTAGGACGGAGGATAAACTAGAGGGGACGGGGTTGCCGGCACACGGCTCGGTGTTTCTTGATGTGTCTTGGGTGCTAGCCCTACCCCTCTATTTATATGTTGAGCCTTGGGGTCGAACCTTGGAGTAAAAGCCTCCACAAAGTCGGTTTCACCCGAAAGGCAAGAGTCCTTCTTGGACTCCAGGGCCAAACGCCAGGGTTCCCGGCGTCTGGACCCAGACGCTAGGGATCCTGGCGTCTGGCCCCTGGACTCCGCAAAACTTCTTTTTGCGCTTTCCAAAAACCTTGTGGGCTTTCCCCTTTGGCCCAAATAAAGTGTTCTCGTACCCAAACATTTCGGGAAACATCCGGAACCCCTTCCGGTGAATTCCGGAACCCTTCCGGTGACCAAACACTATTATCCCATATATCAAACTTTATCTCCGGGCCATTCTGGAGTTCCTCGTCATGTCCGTGATCTCATACCGGACTCCGAACAACATTCCGTCATCAACATACATAACTCATATAGTACTATATCGTCAACGAATGTTAAGCGTGCGGACCCTACGGGTTTGAGAAATATGTAGACATGACCGAGACACCTCTCTGGTCAATAACCATTAGCGGGACCTGGATGCCCATATTGGCTCCTACATATTCTACGAAGATCTTTATCGGTCAGACCGCATAACAACATACATTGTTCCCTTTGTCATCGGTATGTTACTTGCCTGAGATTCGATCGTTGGTATCTCAATACCTAGTTCAATCTCATTACCGGCAAGTCTCTTTACTCGTTCCGTAATACATCATCCTGCAACTAACTCATTAGTTGCAATGCTTGCAAGGCTTATAGTGATGTGCATTACAGAGTGGGCCCAGAGATACCTCTCCGACAATCGGAGTGACAAATCCTAATCTTGAAATACGCCAACCCAACAAGTACATTTGGAGACACCTGTAGAGCACCTTTATAATCACCCAGTTACATTGTGACATTTGGTGGCACACAAAGTGTTCCTCCGATAAACGGGAGTTGCATAATCTCATAGTCATAGGAACATGTATAAGTCATGAAGAAAGCAATAGCAACAAACTAAACGATCAAGTGCTAAGCTAACGGAATGGGTTAAGTCAATCACATCATTCTCCTAATGATGTGATCCCGTTAATCAAATGACAACTCATGTCTATGGTTAGGAAACTTAACCATCTTTAATCAACGAGCTAGTCAAGTAGAGGCATACTAGTGACACTCTCTTTGTCTATGTATTCACACATGTATTATGTTTCCGGTTAATACAATTCTAGCATGAATAATAAACATTTATCATGAAATAAGGAAATAAATAATAACTTTATTATTGCCTCTAGGGCATATTTCCTTCAGTCTCCCACTTGCACTAGAGTCAATAATCTAGATTACACAGTAATGATTCTAACACCCATGGAGCCTTGGTGCTGATCATGTTTTGCTCGTGGAAGAGGCTTAATCAACGGGTCGGCAACATTCAGATCCGTATGTATCTTGCAAATTTCTATGTCTCCCACCTGGACTAAATCCTGGATGGAATTGAAGCGTCTCTTGATGTGCTTGGTTCTCTTGTGAAATCTGGATTCCTTCGCCAAGGTAATTGCACCAGTATTGTCACAAAAGATTTTCATTGGATCCGATGCACTAGGTATGACACCTAGATCGGATATGAACTCCTTCATCCAGACTCCTTCATTTGCTGCTTCCGAAGCAGCTATGTACTCCGCTTCACACATAGATCCCGACACGACGCTTTTTTAGAACTGCACCAACTGACAGCTCCACCGTTTAATATAAACATGTATCCGGTTTGCGATTTAGAATCGTCCAGATCAGTGTCAAAGCTTGCATCAACGTAACCATTTACGATGAGCTCTTTGTCACCTCCATAAACGAGAAACATATCCTTAGTACTTTTCAGGTATTTCAGGATGTTCTTGACCGATGTCCAGTGATCCACTCCTGGATTACTTTGGTACCTCCCTGCTAGACTTATAGCAAGGCACACATCAGGTCTGGTACACAGCATTACATACATGATAGAGCCTATGGCTGAAGCATAGGGAACATCTTTCATCTTCTCTCTATCTTCTGCAGTGGTCGGGCATTGAGTCTTACTCAACTTCACACCTTGTAACACAGGCAAGAACCCTTTCTTTGCTTGATCCATTTTGAACTTTTTCAAAACTTTGTCAAGGTATGTGCTTTGTGAAAGTCCAATTAAGCGTCTTGATCTACCTCTATAGATCTTGATGCCCAATATGTAAGCAGCTTCACCGAGGTCTTTCATAGAAAAACTTTTATTCAAGTATCCCTTTATGCTATCCAAAAATTCCATATCATTTCCAATCAGTAATATGTCATCCACATATAATATCAGAAATGCTACAGAGCTCCCACTCACTTTCTTGTAAATACAGGCTTCTCCAAAAGTCTATATAAAACCAAATGCTTTGATCACACTATCAAAGCATTTATTCCAACTCTGAGAGGCTTGCACCAGTCCATAAATGGATCGCTGGAGCTTGCACACTTTGTTAGCTCCCTTTGGATCGACAAAACCTTCTGGTTGCATCATATACAACTCTTCTTCCAGAAATCATTCAGGAATACAGTTTTGACATCCATTTGCCAAATTCCATAATCATAAAATGTGGCAATTGCTAACATGATTCGGACAGACTTAAGCATCGCTACGGGTGAGAATGTCTCATCATAGTCAATCCCTTGAACTTGTCAAAAACCTTTTGCAACAAGTCGAGCTCTATAGACAGTAACATTACCGTCAGCGTCAGTCTTCTTCTTGAAGATCCATTTATTCTCAATTTCTTGCCGATCAACGAGCAAGTCAACCAAAGTCCACACTTTGTTCTCATACATGGATCCCATCTCAGATTTCATGGCCTCAAACCATTTTGCGGAATCTGGGCTCACCATCGCTTCTTCATAGTTCGTAGGTTCGTCATGGTCTAGTAATATAACTTCCAGAACAGGATTACCGTACTACTCTGGTGCGGATCTTACTCTGGTTAACCTACGAGGTTCAGTAACAACTTGATCTAAAGTTTCATGATCATCATCATTAACTTCTTCATTAATTGGTGTAGGTGTCGCAGAAACCGTTTTCTGTGATGAACCACTTTCCAATAAGGGAGCAGGTACAATTACCTCATCAAGTTCTACTTTCCTCCCACTCACTTCTTTCGAGAGAAACTCCTTCTCTAGAAAAACTCTGAATTTAGCAACAAAAGTCTTGCCTTCGGATCTGTGATACAAGGTGTACCCAACAGTCTCCTTTGGGTATCCTATGAAGACACATTTCTCCGATTTGGGTTCGAGCTTATCAGGTTGAAGCTTTTTCACATAAGCATCGCAGCCCCAAACTTTCAGAAATGACAACTTTGGTTTCTTACCAAACCATAGTTCATAAGGCGTCGTCTCAACGGATTTCGATGGTGCCCTATTTAAGGTGAATGCGGCCATCTCTAAAGCATATCCCCAAAATGATAGCGGTAAATCAGTAAGAGACATCATAGATCGCCCCATATCTAGTAAAGTACGATTATGATGTTTGGACACACCATTACGCTGTGGTGTTCCGGGTGGCGTGAGTTGCAAAACTATTCCGCATTGTTTCAAATGAACACCAAACTCATAACTCAAATATTCTCCTCCATGATCAGATCGTAGATACTTTATTTTCTTGTTACGATGATTTTCAACTTCACTCTGAAAATCTTTGAACTTTTCAAATGTTTCAGACTTATGTTTCATTAAGTAGATATACCCATATCTGCTTAAATCATCTGTGAAGGTGAGAAAATAACGATATCCGCCACAAGCCTCAAAATTCATTGGACCACATACATCTGTATGTATGATCTCCAACAAATCTGTTGCTCTCTCCATAGTTCCGGAGAACGGCATTTTAGTCATCTTGCCCATGAGAAAGGTTCGCAAGTACCAAGTGATTCATAATCAAGTGGTTCCAAAAGTCCATCAGTATGAAGTTTCTTCATGCGCTTTACTCCGATATGACCTAAAGGGCAGTGCCACAAATAAGTTGCACTATCATTATCAACTCTGTATTTTTTGGCTTCAATATTATGAATATGTGTATCACCACTATCGAGATTTAGCAAAAATAGACCACTCTTCAAGGGTGCATGACCATAAAAGATATTACTCATATAAATAGAACAACCATTATTCTCTGATTTAAATGAATAACCGTCTCGCATCAAACAAGATACAGATATAATGTTCATGCTCAACGCTGGCACCAAATAACAATTATTTAGGTCTAATACTAATCCCGAAGGTAGATGTAGAGGTAGCGTGCCGACCGCGATCACATCGACTTTGGAACCATTTCCCACGCGCATCGTCACCTCGTCCTTAGCCAATCTTCGCTTAATCCGTAGCCCCTGTTTCAAGTTGCAAATGTTAGCAACAGAACCTGTATCAAATACCCAGGTGCTACAGCGAGCATTAGTAAGGTACACATCAATAACATGTATATCACATATACCTTTGTTCACTTTGCCATCCTTCTTATCCGCCAAATACTTGGGGCAGTTCCGCTTCCAGTGACCAGTCTGCTTGCAGTAGAAGCACTCGGTCTCAGGCTTAGGTCTAGACTTGGGTTTCTTCTCCTGAGCAGCAACTTGTTTGATGTTCTTCTTGAAGTTCCCCTTTTTCTTCCCTTTGCCCTTTTTCTTGAAACCGGTGGTCTTATTGACCATCAACACTTGATGCTCCTTCTTGATTTCTACCTCCGCGGCTTTTAGCATCACGAAGAGCTCGGGAATAGTCTTATTCATCCCTTCCATATTATAGTTCATCACGAAGCTTTTGTAGCTTGGTGGCAGTGATTGAAGAACTCTGTCAATGACACTATCAATAGGAAGATTAACTCCCAGTTGAGTCAAGTGATTATGATACCCAGACATTTTGAGTATATGTTCACTGACAGAACTATTCTCCTCCATCTTGCAGCTATAGAACTTATTGGAGACTTCATATCTCTCAATCTGGGCATTTGCTTGAAATATTAGCTTCAACTCCTAGAACATCTCATATGCTCCATGACGTTCAAAACATCGTTGAAGACCCGGTTCTAAGCCGTAAAGCATGGCACACTGAACTATCGAGTAGTCATCAGCTTTGCTCTGCCAGACGTTCATAACATCTGGTGTTGCTCCTGCAGCAGGCTTGGCACTTAACGGTGCTTCCAGGACGTAATTCTTATGTGCAGCAATGAGGATAATCCTCAGGTTACGGACCCAGTCCATGTAATTACTACCATCATCTTTCAACTTTGCTTTCTCAAGGAACGCATTTAAATTCAACGGAACAACAGCACGGGCCATCTATCTACAATCAACATAGACAAGCAAGATACTATCAGGTACTAAGTTCATGATAAATTTAAGTTCAATTTAATCATATTATTTAAGAACTCCCACTTAGATAGACATCCCTCTAATCCTCTAAGTGATCACGTGATCCATATCAACTAAACCATGTCCGATCATCACGTGAGATGGAGTAGTATCAACGGTGAACATCACTATGTTGATCATATCTACTATATGATTCACGTTCGACCTTTCGGTCTCCGTGTTTCGAGGCCATATCTGTTATATGCTAGGCTCGTCAAGTTTAACCTGAGTATTCCGCGTGTGCAACTGTTTTGCACCCGTTGTATTTGAACGTAGAGCCTATCACACCCGATCATCACATGGTGTCTCAGCACGAAGAACTTTCGCAATGGTGCATACTCAGGGAGAACACTTATACTTTGATAATTTAGTGAGGGATCATCTTATAATGCTACCGTCAATCAAAGCAAGATAAGATGCATAAAAGATAAACATCACATGCAATCAATATAAGTGATATGATATGGCCATCATCATCTTGTGCTTGTGATCTCCATCTCCGAAGCACCTTCATGATCACCATCGTCACCGGCGCGACACCTTGATCTCCATCGTAGCATCGTTGTCGTCTCACCAATCTTATGCTTCCACGACTATCGCTACCGCTTAGTGATAAAGTAAAGCATTACAGGGCGATTGCATTGCATATAATAAAGCGACAACCATATGGTTCCTGCCAGTTGCCGATAACTCGGTTACAAAACATGATCATCTCATACAATAAAATTTAGCATCATGTCTTGACCATATCACATCACAACATGCCCTGCAAAAACAAGTTAGACGTCCTCTACTTTGTTGTTGCAAATTTTACGTGGCTGCTACGGGCTTAGCAAGAACCGTTCTTACCTACGCATCAAAACCACATCGATAGTTTGTCAAGTTGGTGATGTTTTAACCTTCGCAAGGACCGGGTGTAGCCACACTCGGTTCAACTAAAGTTGGAGAAACTGACACCCGCCAGCCACCTGTGTGCAAAGCACGTCGGTAGAACCAGTCTCGCGTAAGCATACGCGTAATGTCGGTCCGGGCCGCTTCATCCAACAATACCGCTGAACCAAAGTATGACATGCTGGTAAGCAGTATGACTTATATCGCCCATAACTAACTTGTGTTCTACTCGTGCATATGACGTCTACACATAAAACCTGGCTCGGATGCCACTGTTGGGGAACGTAGTAATTTCAAAAATTTCCTACGCGCACGCAGGATCATGGAGATGCATAGCAACGAGAGGGGAGAGTGTTGTCTATGTACCCTCGTAGACCGTTCGTGGAAGCGTTATATCAACGCGGTTGATGTAGTTGTACGTCTTTACGTCCGACCGATCCAAGTACCGAAAGCACGGCACCTCCGAGTTCTGCACACGTTCGGCTCGGTGACGTCCTCGCCTTCTCGACCCAGCAAGAGGGCGAAGTACTAGATGAGTTCCGACAGCACGACGGCGTGGTGACGGTGTTGGTGAAGAACAATCTCCGCAGGGCTTCGCCTAAGCACTACGAAAACTAGGACGGAAGATAAACTAGAGGGGACGGGGTTGACGGCACACGACTTGGTGTTTCTTGATGTGTCTTGGGTGCTAGCCCTACCCCTCTATTTATATGTTGAGCCTTGGGGTCGAAACTTCGAGTAAAAGCCTCCACAAAGTCGGTTTCACCCGAAAGGCAAGAGTCCTTCTCGGACTCCAGGGCCAGACGCCAGGGTTCCCGGCGTTTGGACCCAGACACCAGGGACCCTAGCGTCTGGCCCCTGGACTCCACAAAACTTCCTTTTGCGCTTTCCAAAGATCTTGTGGGCTTTCCCCTTTGGCCCAAATAAAGTGTTCTCGTACCCAAACATTTCAGGAAACATCCGGAACCCCTTTCGGTGACCAAACACTATTATCCCATATATCAAACTTTATCTCCGGACCATCCCGGAGTTCCTCGTCATGTCCGTGATCTCATCTCGGACTCCGAACAACATTCGGTCATCAACATACAAAACTCATATAGTATTATATCGTCAATGAACGTTAAGCGTGCGGACCCTACGGGTTCGAGAACTATGTAGACATGACCGAGACACCTCTCTGGTCAATAACCAATAGCGGGACCTGGATGCCCATATTGGCTCCTACATATTCTACGAAGATCTTTATCGGTCAGACCGCATAACAACATACGTTGTTCCCTTTGTCATCGGTATGTTACTTGCCTGAGATTCGATCGTCGGTATCTCAATACCTAGTTCAATCTCGTTACCGGCAAGTCTCTTTACTCGTTCCGTAATACATCATCCCACAACTAACTCATTAGTTGCAATGCTTGCAAGGCTTATAGTGATGTGCATTACCGAGTGGGCCCAGAGATACCTCTCCGACAATCGAAGTGACAAATCTTAATCTCGAAATACGCCAACCCAACAAGTACCTTTGGAGACACCTGTAGAGCACCTTTATAATCACCCAGTTACGTTGTGACGTTTGGTGTCACACAAAGTGTTCCTCTGGTAAACGGGAGTTGCATTATCTCATAGTCATAGGAACATGTATAAGTCATGAAGAAAGCAATAGCAACAAACTAAACGATCACGTGCTAAGCTAACTGAATGGGTCAAGTTAATCACATCATTCTCCTAATGATGTGATCATGTGAATCAAATGACAACTGATGTCTATGGTTAGGAAACTTAACCATCCTTGATCAACGAGCTAGTCAAGTAGAGGCATACCAGTGACACTCTGTTTGTCTATGTATTCACACACGTATTATGTTTCCGGTTAATACAATTCTAGCATGAATAATAAACATTTATCATGAAATAAGGAAATAAATAATAACTTTATTATTGCCTCTAGGGCATATTTCCTTCACTTATGATTGAAACTATTAGCAAGCATCCGCAACTACTAATGCTCATTAAGGTAAACCCAACCATAGCATTAAGGTATATTGGTCCCCCTTCAATCCCGTATGCATCAATTTCTATACTAGGTTGAAGCTTCTGTCACTCTTGCCCTCCAATACATAGTCCTATCAACATACAACTAACCCTAGGGTGTGATCCACACGCGCAATCATATGATGGGCACCAAAGGACATCAACATAACCACAAGCATATTAAATCAATCATAGCAATTCATCAACCACCGATAGGACAATGAAAATCTACTCAGACATCATAAGATGGCAACACATCATTGGATAATAATATGAAGCATAAAGCACCATGTTCAAGTAGAGGGTACAGCGGGTTGTGGGAGAGTGGACCACTGTAGATAGAGGGGGGAAGGTGATGGAGATGTTGGTAAAGACGGCGGAGGTGTTGGTGTAGACCGTGGTGATGATGATGATGATGATGGCCACGGCAGCGTTCTGGCACCACCGGAAGAGAAGAGGAGGGGTGGCCCTTTCGTCTTCTTCTTCCTTGACCTCCTCCCTAGATGGGAGAAGGGTTTCCCCTCTGGTCCTTGGCCTCCATGGAATGGGAGGGGCGAGAGCCCCTCCGAGATTGGATATGTTTCTCTCTGTTTCTGCGTTCTGTTCTGTCGCCCTTTCACCGTTTCGGGTATATATGGAGATCCGTAACTTCGATTGGATCGAAACCTTCGCCGTGATTTTTTTTCCGAAAATTAGCTTTCCTGCGGCCGAAGAAGGGCATCAACCGCCCTATGGGTGGCCCACGACGGTCAGGGGCGCGCCCAGGGGGGTAGGCACGCCCCCCTGCCTCATGGCCACCTCGGGCACCGTCTCGCGTGGATTTTTCTTCCGGAATTTTCCAAATATTCCAAAAATAAGCTCCGTCCGTTTTTATCCCGTTTGGATTCCGTTTGATATGGATATTCTGCGAAACATAAAACATGCAACAGATAGGAACTGGCACTGGGCACTGGATCAATATGTTAGTCCCAAAAATAGTATAAAAAGTTGCCAAAAGTATATGAAAGTTATAGAATATTGGCATGGAACAATAAAAAATTATAGATACGACGGAGACGTATCAATAACACTAGGAAAACATGATGCAAAATTGATGCCTCAATGCTGGCTTCCACGACGATTGGACATATTGCATATGGTCCATTGTTCTGTTGATCATACTTTGGAAGATTTGAGTGTCTTGCAATCCTATTGCCGTCAACAAAATCGTCCACTAACACCCTACGCTTCATCATTGACGATTTGGTTCTCTAGACAAAACGACTAAGGAAGCCGAGGCAGAAGGATTTTGCCTCCTCATGGCGTGCATACCTATCTTCATTGTTTGTCGTGCTTTTGTAATTCTACTTTGTAATGATTTATACGATGGTTACATCCTTGTGTAATATATTCAGGTGGGGAACTCCCTCCCTTGATTCCTCAAAAGAGGTTCTTTGCCAGGGTACACATATATATCATGAATGTGAAAGAAGTTAAAAATGAAAAAAAATCAAGAATTTGAAAAAGCTCGCGAATTTGGAGAAAAAGATCATGAATTTGTGAAAAAGTTCAACAATTTTAAAATATCCATGAATTTGAAATAAGTTCATAATTTGGATTCACAATCTTCAAAAAGTTCATGGATTTTAAAGGTTCACGATGCTGGAAAAAAATTTGTAGATCTGAAAGATCCAGAATTTGCAAGAAATTCATAAATTTAAAAATTATTAGTGAATTTTAAAAATGTTCATGAATTGAAAATGTTCAATTTTTATTAAAAAAACATTCAAGAATTTGAACAAAAATCACCCATTGGAAAATGTTCACACAAAATAAAAGTAAGTTTGTGAATTATATATATATATATGAGTTTTTAAAAGTTCACAAATTTGAAAAAAAAATATATGGAAATTTACAATGAAAAATAAAATTAAAATAAGAAAGTAAAATTAAAATAAAATGAAAAGATAAAAAAAGAAAAAAGAGAGGAAAACAAAAAAACATCGGTGGTAGGCTTCTAGAAGTTTTCCAAAACCTGCCAGAAAGCTAAAAACAATGGCGACCACTACCGTTGGATCAGCGCGCTGGAGGCCGCCCGATGCAGCATGGTAGCTTCAACGCAGCGCTGCTGGCACACCGGCAAAGCTCCACTATAGCACAGCGCGAACGCAACCATAGCTCCAACGTAGCACACATGGCTTCCTGCGAAGCTCCATTACAACTTCGGCAGAGCTCCAGTGCAGCACCGACGACGTCCGCCAAAGCTCCAGTGCAACTCCGACGAAGCTTCATTGCAGCGCCGACTATGCTTCCGATGGCCCGGCGTTGTTCCATTGCAACACCGGCGGTGTTCCCAACAAGCTTCAAGCAACATCACCGGAATTGCAACGCCTCCCGTAACACCGCCCGAGTTGCAGCGCCCCCGTCGGACTCCGCGGTCACCATCGCAATGTCACGCGCTCCATTGTAGCTCAGGGGGCCACGCGCGCTGCTTAAAAGCACAGCTCCAACGGCCATGTGCAGATGCTCCCCGTTGAAGCGGCAACAGCAGCTCCGACGGCCATGGCAGTCCGTGGTCGCACGTCGAAGCTTCCTCGATTCATGGTAGCAGTAATCGTCGCAGCACAACGTTGCTCCTGCAGCAGCAGCAGCAGCGTTCCGTCGCACGGTGGTGAGAGAGGGCAAGAAGAGAGGGGAGCTCTAGACAAAGAGTAGAGAAAAGTGCGGCCATGGAGTGGCAACAGGAGAGAGAGAGAGAGAGAGGGGGGGGGGGGTCTGTAGGAGGGGATATGCTAGCGCGAAGAAGACGACACGAGCGAGAAAAGTGCATCTCTGTGGCTTCCCCTGCATGGGATAAGGCAGAGATGGCAAGCGCCGCATGGGCCCAGCCAGGATGTGTGTCAACCGCTGGACGTGGCTTAGACTAGTCACAGTGTGGAGTAACTTAGAGTAGTAAATGCATATGTTACTAGTCTATGTTACTACCTCCACAGTGGGTAGTAACATATGTGTTGTGTCATGCATCACTTCATTTATTAGGTTGTAGACTCATCTTTTCTTGATATGTGTGATATTATAGTAACTAGTTATGTTACCACATGTCTCTCTTTCTTCATTAATTACATACCACATCATCTATTTTGCCTAGATAAGTGTGATATCACTAGTAGAAAAAGGGTCAAATGTGAAGCACATTAGTGCCGGTTTGAATTTGAGCTGGCACTAATGTGTGCATTAGTGCCGGTTCCAATGGCTAGCCGGCCGCTCTCATTAGTACGGTTCGTGGCGAACCTTTAGCACCGGTTTGTGCCACGAACCGGTACTAAAGTGAGCGGTGGCAGGATGTTGTCAGTCCGGGGCCCCTCCAGCACCTTTAGTACCGGGTCGTATCACGAACCGGTACTAAAGATTGTCCTACATAGACCCTTCGTCCACCCGAGCTCGCTTTGTTCTTCCCCTTTCCCATCTCCTCTCTGTTCTTTTCCCTCTTCCTCTCAAACTCATCACACATTTTGCCCAAAATTTGTCAAGATTTGAAGGCCCCCATCCATTCAAATGATCACAAAGGTTAGCAACTTTGTCCTTTCATCTCTCATTGCTAGATTAGCTCGTGCAATGCTTTATATAGTGATTGATTTTTGAGTTTAGTAATTCGGGAGGAATTATATATATGTGCTAGTATTTGATTTATATGCAATTTGAGGTCAAAAATAACACTTAGTTTGCATATGTAGGTGTGGTTTACTTAGTACCTTCTAAATCTCCGTCATAACCACCGTCGATCGCTCGCAACGTCCTGTCGCCGGCACCACCTTGTGGTGAGCCTCTTGTTCATGAAGTTTTATATAAAAAATTGATGTTTGTTTGATTTGGATATATAGTTACTCGTATAATTATCTTACCCATATGTTGTTTGTTATACATAGTGCCATGGTTTTGATATCCGTCCCCGTCGGCCCTCGTCCGGGTTATGATTCAGATGTGGTATATTCTCTTTTAAAACTATTCATTGCATTTCGTGTTTATGACAAATTATGCCCATCAAGTTGACATAGATATTTGTATGTAGGAGGTAGTTGAACCGGAAATTCCAACCGACCCTATTGTCGAGAGGTTAAATTTAGTTGAATGAGAAAACGAGGATTTGAAGGAAAAATTGAAAAGAATTGAGGGGGAGAAGATGGAGTTGGAGTTGCATGTTGCCGATGTCGTCGATGATCACAACATTAAGATGGAGAAAACGCGCTTGAAGATTAGAAAGATTAGAAAATATGCCATTCATAGTGAGGCTTGGTATCATTATGCTGTTGGATCAATTGTTACCTTAGTTGCGATCTTGATCGCATTTGTTGTTGCATTTAAATTCTTTAGCTAGAGAGTTATTTGTTTGTTGCATTTAAGTGTTGTATGATATTTATGTATGAACTTTATGTATTGTATTAATTTGGTGTTTTCGGTGTTGTGTATTGAAGATGAGCCGGCAATGGATGTACGATGACCGATGCTCTCCCGAGTTCATTAATGGCGTGCATACTTTTCTGCTTGCGGCTGAGGCAAACAAGCGGGCGGATGGTTTTATGCCTTATCCATGTGCTGGCTGTAAGAATGGTCACAATTACTCTATGCCAAGAACCATTCACGTCCACCTATTTGAGTCTGGTTTCATGCCCCACTATAATGTTTGGACCAAGCATGGAGAAAGATGGGTTATGATGGAAGACAATGAAGAAGAAGAGGACGACGACAGCTATCCTGGCCATGGGTTCCCTGAATACGATGATACAACAATGAGGGAAGAAGTTGATCCGGTAATGCGGGAAGAAGCTGAGCCGGCAATGCGGGAAGAAGCTGAAGAAGAGGCATCGGATGAGCCCGTTGATGATCTAGGTCGGGCCATTGCCGATGCAAAGAGAAACTGCGCAGGTGACTTGGAGAAGAAGAAGTTGCAGCGCATGTTAGAGGATCACAAAAAATTGTTGTACCCGAATTGCGTAGGTGACAAGAAAAAGCTGGGCACCACACTGGAATTGCTACAATGGAAGGCAGAGATGGTGTATCTGACAAGGGATTTGGAAAGTTGCTGGTAATGATAAAGAATATGCTTCCAAAGGACAACGAATTGCCCGAGAGTATGTACGAAGCAAAGAAGGCTGTCTGCCCTCTAGGGTTAGAGGTGCAGAAGATACATGCATGCCCTAATGATTGCATCCTCTACCGCAGTGAGTACGAGGATTTGAACGCTTGCCCAGTATGCGGTGCATTGCACTATAAGATCAGCCACGATGACCCTGGTGATGTCGAGGGCGAGCGCCCCAGGAAGAAGATTCCTGCCAAGGTGATGTGGTATGCTCCTATAATACCACGGTTGAAACGTTTGTTCCAAAACAAAGAGCATGCCAAGGTGATGCGATGGCACAGAGAAGACCGTAAGAAAGACGGAAAGTTAAGAGTACCCGCTGATGGGTCGGAGTGGAGAAAAATTAAAAGAAAGTACGGGAAGGAGTTTGCAGATGACAGAAGGAACGTATGGTTTGGTCTATGCACAGATGGCATTAATCCTTTTTGGGAGCAGAGCAGCAACCATAACACCTGGCATGTGACTCTGTGTTTGTATAACCTTTCTCCTTGGTTGTGCATGAAGCGGAAGTTCATTATGATGCTAGTGCTCATCCAAGGCCCTAAGCAACCCGGCAACAACATTGATGTGTACCTAAGGCCATTAGTTGAAGAACTCTTACAACTGTGGAATGGAACAGGTGTACGTGCGTGGGATGAGCACATGGGGGAAGAATTTGACCTAAAGGCGTTGCTGTTCGTGACCATCAATGATTGGCCTGCTCTCAGTAACCTTTCGGGACAGACAAACAAGGGATACCGCGCATGCGCGTACTGTTTGGACGATACCGACAGTATATATTTGGCTAATTGTAAGAAGAATGTGTACCTGGGACATCGTCGATTTCTTCCGAGCAGGCATCCCGTAAGAAAGAAAGGCAAGAATTTCAAAGGTGAGGCGGATCACCGGACGAAGCCTCGCCACCGTACTGGTGCTGATGTACATGATATGGTCAAGGATTTGAAGGTGGTCTTTGGAAAGGGTCCTGGTGGACAACCTATTCCGAATGATGCTGACGGACGCGCACCCATGTGGAAGAAGAAATCTATATTTTGGGACCTGCCCTATTGGAAAGACCTAGAGGCCCGCTCCGCAATCGACGTGATGCACGTGACGAAGAATGTGTGACCCTGCTTGGCTTCTTGGGTGTGTATGGGAAGACAAAAGATACACCTGAGGCACGGGAGGACCAGCAACGTATGCACGGAAAATACGGCATACATCAGGGTCATGCAAGCTACGCTCTTACCAAAGAAGAGAAGGAAATCTTCTTTGAATGCCTGCTCAGTATTAAGGTACCGTCTGGCTTCTCATCGAATATAAAGAGAATAATAAACATGGCAGAGAAAAAAGTTTCAGAACCTAAAGTCTCATGACTGTCGCGTGATTATGACGCAACTGCTTCCGGTTGCATTGAGGGGGCTTCTACCGAAAAATGTTCGACCAGCCATTGTGAAGCTATGTGCATTCCTCAATGCAATCTCTTAGAAGGTAATCGATCCAGAAATCATACCAAGGTTAGAGAATGATTTGGTGCAATGTCTTGTCAGTTTCGAGTTGGTGTTCCCACCATCCTTCTTCAACATCATGACGCATGTCCTAGTTCACCTATGTGAAGAGATTAACGTTTTGGGTCCTGTATTTCTACACAATATGTTCCCTTTGAGAGGTTCATGGGAGTCTTAAAGAAATATGTTCATAACTATGCTAGGCCAGAAGGAAGCATCTCCAAGGGCCATGAAAATGAGGAGGTCATTGAGTTTTGTATTGACTTTATTCCTGAACTTAAGCCGATTGGTGTTCCTGAATCGCGGCATAAGGGCAGACTGGATGGAAAAGGCACGCTAGGAGGGGAACAAATAATATGTATGGACGGACATTCTCTCACTAAAGCACACTACATAGTTCTACAGAATTCCGCCTTGGTGGCTCCGTATATGGATGAACACAAGAATTTGCTACGCTCCAAACACCCGGAGCGGTGTGATCACTGGATTACACGTGAACAAACCAGGAGTTTCGCCAGCTGGTTGCAGACACATACCATGCATGATGCCTCTATTGAAGATGACATGTACTTGCTGTCCCAGTTACCATCTTCGAATATAATGACTTTCAAAGGGTACGAGATAAATGGTAATACATTTTACACGATCGCCCAAGATAAGAAGAGCACCAACCAAAACAGTGGTGTCCGCTTTGATGCAGAAACCAAGATGGGAAAGGAAACATATTATGGTTATATACAGGACATATGGGAACTAGACTATCGACGTGGTTTGAAAGTCCCTTTGTTTCGGTGCAAATGGGTCAATATGACATGAGGCGGGGTAACGGAAGACCCGCAGTACGGAATGACAACAGTGGATCTCAACAATCTTGCGTATGCAGACGAACCATTCGTCCTAGCCAATGATGTGGCACAGGTTTTCTATGTGAAGGACATGTCTACCAAGCCGAGAAAAAAGAAAAGATAAGGAAGCGAATGCATCGTACGATGAGCTAAAGCGGCACATTGTTCTTTCTGGGAAGAGAAACATCGTGGGAGTGGATGACAAGACAGACATGTCAGGAAATTATGAAAAGTTTGATGAAATTTCCTCATTCACAGTGAATATTGACCCGAGCATCCAGTTAAATGATGAAGATTTTCCATGGGTACGGTGCAAAGGGACACACGCAAAGAAAAAGTTTCACACCCAAAGATCTGGGATGTGATTGGCTTCACTATCATCACTTTCTTCTGTGTTTCACACCCAGGAGGGAATCTCTGTAATAGTTTGGGTAGCTAGTTATGTGTTTTGGCATTTGAAACACGAAGAAATTTTATGTGCAAGCAAATTCTTTCATGCATTTACTGATTTTTTTTCAGCTAAATGACCCTGAAATTGAAAAGCATTTCAAATGAACTCGGAAAAGGTTGAAAGTTGGCACGGTATCATAATTTCACCCACATAGCATGTGCAAAAAAGTAGAGAGGGTTACCACAAAAACTGGATGCACTTCGTATACAAAATGGACAATCTTTTTTGAAGTATCACGGTTTCGGACGAAAACTCATCCGTTACAAAGGCATTTCATTTTTTAAATAACCTAAGCATTACCAAATTGAATATAATGATAAAACACACTAATATTAAACATAAGAAAAAAGAATCACTGAAAAATCTATTTTCAAAGTTAAGTTATTCACAAACTAGTGATTCACACAAATTTCAAATAATTCAAAATTTAAACTATTCAAATTTGTAAACTACCGGTACTAACAGAAAGTTTGTAATTTTTTGTACCTAAAGCAAAAATATTCACAAAGAAACTCTAAATACAGCAAAAACAACTCAAAAATAAATAAAACAAAAATAAATAAAACAAAAATAAATAAAGCAAAAAAATAAGAAAAAAAAGCCCACCTACTGCGCCACAGCGGCCTGCATACGACTAGAAACCCAACCTGTTGTTGGGCCAGGATGTAGGCCCGCAAAAGCCCAGTAGGCCCACAGGGCAGCATAGAACATTTATGCTCAGTAGGCCTGCTTTGGAGAGGAGCTCGAGGAAGCTACCGCACTGGGGCTTATAAACCAGTGCGGACGCCCCTCGGCTAGCGAGGGGGGACTAAACATTTCGCACCGCACCTGCGCCAGCGCACCCCCTTTAGTACCGGGTGGTGGCTCAAACCGGTACTAAAGGGGGGGGTCTTTAGTACCGGTTGGAGCCACCACCCGGTACTAAAGGGGTGCCGTTCCCGCCGCTTGGCCTGGCCAAAACAGACCTTTAGTACCGGTTGGTGGCTCCAACCGGTACTAAAGGTTGTTCTATATAAGAAAACACTTCAAAAAAATTGTCAGTTTCTCATCTCTCCCTCTGCTTCTTTCTCCTCTGCCCCGTCGCCGCCGCCCCTCGTCGTCGTCCCCGTCGCCGCGCCGCGCCCCGCCCCGTCCTCCCGCCGTCCCCGCCCGGCCCGTCGCCGCCCTGTCCCCGTCGTCGCCACCCCGTCCCCGTCGCCGTCTCCGTCCCCGTCGCCGCCCCCGTCGTCGCGCCTCGCCGGTGAGCTCCTGCCCCGGCCGCCATGTACCACACACACACACAATCTTTCTGTTTTTTAGTTATAGAATTATTAAAAATGTTAATTATATAGAAATGTTTTTTAGTTATAGAAATATTAGAAATGTTAGTTATATAGAAATGTTAGTTAGATAGAAATGTTAGTTATATAGAAATGTTAGTTATATTAGAAATGTTATTTATATAGAAATGTTTTTTAGTTATAGAAATATTAGAAATGTTAGTTTTAGTTATAGACATATTAGAAATGTTAGTTTTAGTTATAAAATTTAGAATTTGCATATATGAAATCACAATCCATCATTTAAAAAATGTTACTTTACTTTTGCGGCACATAGTATTTGTTGTCGACGATGCCCGGCCCGCATCCTCGTCGTCGACCCGTTCGCGACGATGTCCTACTTCAGAGGACCCATGTCTGGGACTGGGCTCCGCCGGGCTGGCACTGGGAGGTGCTACCTTCAGGGGCGCGACGCTTGGTGAGGACCCCAGCCCCGGGTCCCGTCGTCGACCCTCATCTCCTTTGGTGGCGTTCGCGTGGGCCACTTTCGGTGCGAAGGGAGCTGGCCCCACCGGAGGTGGTACGTCGCCGTGTCAGGGAGGAGGACGAGCATGTCCATCGCTACATGGCTGCTATGGACGTCAGGTTCTCCAATACCTGGCGGGTTCTTTGGGGAGATCACCCGAGTTATGATCCAGTGATGGTTCCTTCACTTTGGTTGTCCACCGCCTAGATTACTCTCTAGTATTCGATCTTTATTAGCTAGCTAGCTAGCTAGTGATGAATTCGATATATAATATTCGAGATTATATATATTATTCGAGATGATGTATTCGAGATTATGTCTATTATTCGAGACGACGTATTCGAGATTACATTCGATGATGCTTATTATGTACTATGATTGATTCAGTTTTTCCTTATTAATTGATTGCATCCATGCATTGTAATTTGAATATATTTCTTTTGGATTAGTTAAACAAAACCTATGGCGAACAATACAATGAAGATATACTACTTCCTTACAACTTCGAGTGAGTCACACTGTCTTGTACTACAAATTCTGTTTTTGCCTACTAGCTAGCTACATGTTTTTGCTTACATATGCCCGCTTAATTAAGACATGCAAACGTGTGTGCATGCAGATTTCACTGCATCTTGTTAATCATTAAAGTTGATGAAGGAACAGTTGAAGTACTAGACTCACTACTTAAGAAAGCAAGTGACTACACCATCGTGAAAGGGATAGTCAACAGGTAATTTCAATCATTATTAACTATATCTCGGCCTATTTAATTAGTTCGTTATTTCCTGATAACAACTATTTAATAACCCATTTATTTATTTTCTTTGTCGGTGGGCAGGGCTTGGGCAAAGTTCATCAGGGCCACTACAGGCCAATGGAAACAAAATCTGAAATGGTATCGACCCCAGGTAAGTAATTAAGTAGTACTAGCTAGCTGCCATCTCTTTAATTATCATGCTTGATTAATTATTATCTGATCAAATTCCATTCTCGTAAAGGCCCTGAAGCAGGCGCCGGAGAATAATCTGTGTGCATACTACGTTTGCGAGAACATTCGCATGATGGCATCCGAAAGGAGCAGATCTCAAAGACAGGAGTGGGTACGTTTGTCAGAACACTATTCACAATTTTTACACCATTGTCGATATCTAGTCACACAACTAATACACATGCATATTGATCTCCTTCTTAACAGTTCAAAGAGGTGCGGGAGAAGCTCCTACCAGAGGACTGCATAGAAGCAATTTAAGAGAAAATAGCGGGATTTTTGCTCGACCGGGTTATAGATCCCAAAGGAGAATATTATTACCTGCTACCACCCCGATGAACCATTTTCAATTGTTATCGTGCTTCGAAGGCACCAATCAGGCTAATGCCACTGGCTCCGAAGGCATCAATTAGGAAAAATTGTAGATAGCTAGCTAATTGTATATATATGGGACTCCTTTTTTATACTCCCAGGGGTATGTACTCCCACCATTAGTTTTTTTTATTATACCCAATTCCTTAAATGGTGGCCGAACAGATCTAACAACCAGCCCGCCAGAACTCCCCCATGCATGCGTAGCTAACAAGAGATTAGACTGAACCATGCAATTCAAGTTTTAATTAATTATTTATTGGCATCTGGACATGGGGTTATGTAAAAACGTCTACATACTTACTGATTGTTTCAAAGGAGTACATACATATCTGTTTTTTGAATGGAGTATATACTACTATTCTCATAGTATATACTACCGTATGTTTATGGTGGAGTATCCTTCGTATGAAACATGCAATATTGATCAGTATATATTGATATCTGATTATTTTTCCTTTGCAAAGATGATAACTGATTGTTGGGAAGGAGTATATGGTTCTTTTCTCAAATGAGATATACTTCTCTTTAAAGGGGTATGTACTACATTTTAAAATGTTGTATGTGAGGTATATAATACCACCTATTTTTTAAAGTAGTATATACTGATTTTTGGGTGGTATATTGATGAGGACATCAATACCATTGTTACACCCACAGCCCCTACTGTTACATATACTGGACCAATTACTAGAGCTCGCGCACGCCAATTAAATTACCAGGTACTTTCGTTTCTTGGTAATGATTCTAATGTTTATGAGATTATGATGCTGCCTAAATTGGATACATTTGTTTTGCTTACAAATGAAGGGCCTAGCTTGGAGAAGGATGAACATTGGAGCAAGAACACGCATGAAGTTGATGGCATGCGCAAGGGGATCAAGAACGGAGTTACAAGTGATGATTTCAGGATTTTGAAGCCGCCATAAGGAGTGCATGAAGCCTTGGACGAAATATACGAGATGCCACTTCATAATATTCGTCCATAGGCTATTCTAGGTGCTGCGTCACCTTATTAATGGGCCAGGCCCATGTAATTTCGAAATACTTAAGTATAGGCTATTTTTAGAGTCCGTATGTGTGGGGAAACAAGAGTTAGGGTTGGTTTCGGACCCCACCCTCAAGGGCCACGAAATTCCCCCCCCCCCCCCCCTCTTCCTCCATATATACAGCCCTTCGGGCGTCGTTTAGACTTTGGGTTTTGTTTAGATTAAAAGTTCGCCATAGCTGCAACTTCTCGTACTTCGTTTGTGTCCAACGACCAGACCAAGACGTCACAGAACCCCACCTTGATCAATAAAGCTTTCATCTTATATTCGCAATATCCAGATTGCAATCTCAGTTTCTTGCTTGTTCTTTGTTTGCTTGCAAGAAACAGGCCCTCGTGGTCAGGTTGATCGTGCCCCGACGTGGTCAATAACCCTCGGAAGTTGGTTTAGCGATTGCTAAGGCGCGACGTCTCGCACGTTCGTAGTCGGATCGTCAAGGTCGACTCCCACAGAAAACGATAGCCACCATCTCATCGAAACATCGGGACACCTTTGCCTCTATCAAGTGGTATCAGATTTCCAGGTTGCTCGGTGAGATTTTACAGTTTTTCGTAGATTAGATCGAGTCTGTTCTTCATACCTACAGTCCACGAAAAAGCCACAAAAAAATTAGGGTTAGTTCATCATATCCGAACCAGTCTGAGCCTTTGCATAATCTTTTTAGGGTTTTTGCTTTGTTGAATTTGCGGTTGCATCGTCGTGTCAAGTTGCTGGTCTTAGAGTCTAGTCTTTTAGAGTTTCGAGTTCTGGTCATAAGTTGTCACGCCGCCGCCGCACCATCGCCCATCTACCACTTTTGCTTATCCGCCACCGCTCTGAATCCATATCCATATACCACCACCAATCTGTATCCATATACCACCACTGCTATCATATACCACCACCGCTGCCATATACCACAACCATATATTCACCACCAATCCGAGTTCTTCTCATATTAGATTTGTTCTTGAGATCAATCTCAATTCCGATTCGTGTTTCCTTGCCTGCGTAGGTCTCAGAAAAAAAGAGTCTAGAGACCCCCGGGCAGTTTTTAGGCCAAAATTTTCACGGGCAATTTTTTTTTTCCCTATCCTATTTTTAGGCTTTTCTGAGTCTTTTGAGCCACGTGCCATCATAGTGATTTTTTGTCGCACTTTTTCGTCGTCGCTGCCCTGATTTACGAAAAAAGTGAAAAAAAATCCGTGCCCATCCTATCAGTTTGACGAGGGAAGAGTTTTGAGACACTCGCCATTATAGTGATTTTTCGCAAAAAAAAGAGGAGCGCAAAAAAAGAGCGAAAAAAAAGAGAGTTCCAGAGTGTGCTTTTCCCTTATTTACGTGTAGCGCCGTGATTTTGTTAGTGTTCTAGGCTCGCGTCTCTAGCACGGTCTAGCCTAGGACCAGCACAGTACCGTCGTTGAGCGTTTATTCAACTTTGCATCTCTGAATTGATTATTGCTGACCCTTTTTGCTACCATACTATAAGCCTTCCCAGCTCCACATACATCTACGTCGTGCGTTTGACTCTCCCTGGCAATCGCTCTATCCAAGCTTTGAGAGTTTTGACTACGACGGTTGCCGATCACCGCCTGCTGCTGGGTAAGAACTGGTAAGAATTTGAGATTGGCTTGACGGATTTGTGACACCACCACCACCTCTTGTTAGTATTCTGTAGGATCATATTCTTGTGTATTTCTATTGTTGCTAACCATGGCAGGATCACAAGCCGACGAGACTGACTGGGAGAACATGACGAATAAGGAGTTGCATGATAAATTTCAGCAAATGATGAATGGACAGGTGCAAGATGTGCTAAACAGATTTGAGGAGTCCATGGAGAAGATAGATGACATGGAGAAGACGTTCGAAACAAAGCTCGATAACAGGTTTAATGAATTGCTCGCGCGTCTTCCGCCACCACCACCAGCTGCACCTAACGCACCTCTACAACAACAACGACTACCTACACATCGTGAAACAGCCCTCCGCCGAGCAAGTCGTCTCCCTCTTGCACCTGCCCAAACTGTTGGTGCTGCTGTTGATACTTCTGTGGCGCCTGCTGCTGATGCGGAGGAGGATGATTTTGCCGGCGATTACCCGGATGAGGTTGATCAAAATCAGAACTACATGCCACCACCAGCACAGCAACCACTAGGTCGTCCACATGCAAATAATGGCAATGGTAGGGCTCACCCTCAGGTACGAGATCATGACCATCTCCCTAAACTAAAATTGAATATTCCATCATTTGAGGGTAGATATGTTCCTGATATATATCTTATTTGGGAGTTAGAAACTGAACAACGATTTACATGTTTACAATATCCCGAGGAAAGACGTGTTCCTGCTGCTGTTTGTGCATTCACTAGTTTTGCATGTGTTTGGTGGTCTGAGCATTGTAGATTATATCCTATTCCTGCTACTTGGGCTGCTTTGAAAACTGCTATGCGTACTCGTTGGGTTCCACCATATTATCAACGTGAATTACTTCAAAAATTGCAGCGCTTAAGACAGGGAAAAAATTCTGTAGAAGAATATTATCAGGAATTACAAACTGGCATGATTAGATGTGGTATTGTTTAGGAGAATGAAGCTATGCTTGCACGTTTTATGGGTGGATTAAATAGAGAGATTCAGACGATTCTAGAGTATAAGGACTATACTAATATCACACATTTATTCCATCTTGCTTGTAAAGCTGAACGTGAAGTGCAGGATCGACAGGCATTGGCGCGGACTAACTTTTCTGCAGGTCGACCTTCATCATGGACACCACGTGCATCATCTACTTCCACACGTTCTGCTACACCGGCGCCTCCGTCGGCTGCCACCTCCAACCGTGATACAATAAAGCAGGCACAATCACCACTATCTACCAAGAGCACACCTTCTGGGCCTGCAAAGAGCTCTTCTTCATCCATGGCATCCACAGGGCAAACACATGATATTATTTGTCGACGTTGCAAGGGTGGAGGTCATTATGCGAGAGAATGCCCATCTAAACGTGTGATGATTGTTACTGAGGATGGTGGGTATGAGTCCGCTAGTGACTATGATGAGGAGACTTTGGCTCTTATTACACGTGACGAACACGGTGGAGACGATTCTGATCATGAGACGCAATACATGGCTCCTGAAGATGCTGACAGGTATGAATGTTTAGTTGCTCAACGTGTTTTGAGTGTGCAGGTTACACAAGCTGAGCAAAATCAGAGGCATAATTTGTTCCATACAAAGGGAGTTGTGAAGGAACGTTCTGTTCGCGTGATCATAGATGGAGGGAGTTGCAACAACTTGGCTAGCATGGAGATGGTGGAGAAGCTATCTCTCACCACAAGACCACATCCACATCCTTACTACATCCAATGGTTCAACAACAGCGGCAAGGTTAAGGTAACACGTACTGTTCGTGTGCATTTTAGTATCTCTACATATGCTGATTATGTTGATTCTGATGTGGTACCTATGCAAGCATGTTCCTTATTACTTGGTAGACCATGGCAATTTGATAAAAATTCTGTTCATCATGGTAGAAACAATCAGTATACTCTTGTTCATAAGGATAAGAATATTACTTTGCTTCCTATGACTCCTGATTCCATTTTGAAAGATGGTATTAATAGAGCTAATAAAGCAAAACAGGAGAAAAATAAGAGTGAAAATCAGATTGTGGCAAAAGAATTTGAGCAACAAATGCAGTCTAATAATAATAAACAATCTAGTGTTGCTTCTGAAATTAAATTGAAAAGTGCATGTTTACTTGCCACCAAATCTGATATTGATGATCTAGATTTTAGCAAATCTGTTTGCTATGCTTTTGTGTGCAAAGAGGCATTATTTTCATTCGAGGACGTGCCTTCCTCTTTGCCTCCTGCTGTCACTAACATTTTGCAGGAGTTCGCTGACGTCTTTCCACAAGACGTGCCACTGGGATTACCACCTATTCGAGGGATTGAGCATCAAATTGACTTAATTCCCGGTGCATCATTACCCAACCGTGCACCATACCGTACCAATCCAGAGGAGACGAAGGAGATTATGCGTCAAGTACAAGAACTGCTCGACAAAGATTATATACGCGAATCCCTTAGTCCTTGTGCTGTTCCTATCATTTTAGTGCCGAAAAAGGATGGTATGTCGCGTATGTGCGTTGATTGTAGAGGCATTAATAATATTACTATTCGTTATCGTCATCCTATTCCTAGGCTAGATGATATGCTTGATGAATTGAGTGGTTCTGCAATATTCTCCAAATTTGATTTACATAGTGGATACCATCAAATTCGTATGAAATTGGGAGATGAATGGAAAACAGCATTTAAAACTAAGTTTGGATTATATGAGTGGTTAGTCATGCCTTTTGGGTTAACTAATGCACCTAGTACTTTCATGAGGTTAATGAACAAAGTTTTACGTGCTTTCATTGGACGATTTGTGGTAGTTTACTTTGATGACATATTGATTTATAGCAAATCTTTGGAGGAACATTTGGAACATTTACGTGCTGTTTTTATTGCTCTACGTGATGCACGTTTGTTTGGTAACCTTGGAAAGTGCACCTTTTGCACCGACCGAGTATCTTTTCTTGGCTATGTTGTTACTCCACAGGGAATTGAAGTTGATAAAGCCAAGATTGAAGCTATTGAGAGTTGGCCGCATCCCAAAACGGTCACACAAGTGCGGAGTTTCCTTGGCCTCGCTGGTTTCTATAGGCGTTTTGTGAGAGATTTCAGCACCATTGCTGCACCTCTCAACGAGCTTACAAAGAAGGATGTGCCTTTTGTTTGGGGTACCGCACAGGAAGAAGCCTTCACGGTATTGAAAGATAAGTTGACACATGCTCCTTTACTCCAACTTCCTAATTTCAATAAGACTTTTGAGCTTGAATGTGATGCTAGTGGAATTGGATTAGGAGGTGTGTTATTACAAGATGGAAAACATGTTGCATACTTTTCTGAAAAATTGAGTGGGCCTAGTCTGAACTATTCTACTTATGATAAAGAATTATATGCTCTTGTTCGGACCTTAGAAACTTGGCAACATTATTTATGGCTCAAGGAATTTGTTATACATTCTGATCATGAATCTTTGAAACACATTAAAAGTCAAGCAAAACTGAACCGTAGACATGCTAAATGGGTTGAATTCATTGAGACTTTCCCTTATGTCATTAAACACAAGAAGGGTAAAGAAAATGTTATTGCGGATGCCTTGTCTCGTCGTTATACTATGCTTTCACAACTTGCCTTTAAAATATTTGGTTTGGAGACCATCAAAGATCAATATGTTCATGATGCTGAATTTAAAGATGTATTACAGAATTGTAAGGAAGGGAGAACTTGGAACAAGTTCGTTCTCAACGATGGCTTTGTGTTTCATGCTAACAAGCTATGCATTCCAGCTAGCTCCGTTCGTCTTTTGTTGTTGCAGGAGGCGCATGGAGGAGGATTAATGGGACACTTTGGCGTCAAGAAGACGGAGGATATACTTGCTACACATTTCTTTTGGCCAAAGATGAGACGGGATGTTGAGCGTTTTGTTGCTCGCTGCACTACATGTCAAAGAGCTAAGTCACGACTAAATCCTCATGGTTTATATATGCCTTTGCCTGTACCTAGTGTTCCTTGGGAGGATATATCTATGGATTTTGTTTTAGGTTTACCTCGAACAAAGAAGGGGAGGGATAGCATATTTGTTGTCGTGGATAGGTTCTCGAAAATGGCACACTTTATACCATGTCATAAAAGCGATGATGCTGTTAATGTTGCTGATTTGTTCTTTCGTGAAATTATTCGCTTACATGGTGTGCCAAATACTATTGTTTCAGATCGTGATACTAAATTTCTTAGCCACTTTTGGAGATGTTTATGGGCTAAGTTGGGGACTAAGATGCTTTTTAGTACTACTTGTCACCCCCAAACTGATGGACAAACTGAAGTAGTCAATAGAACATTGTCTACTATGCTTAGGGCTGTTTTGAAGAATAACAAGAAAATGTGGGAAGAATGCTTGCCTCATATTGAATTTGCTTATAATCGTTCATTGCATTCTACTACTAAGATGTGCCCTTTTGAAATTGTGTATGGTTTCCTACCTCGTGCACCTATTGATTTGTTGCCTCTTCCATCTTCGGAGAAGGTTAATTTTGATGCTAAAGAACGTTCCGAATTGATTTTAAAAATGCATGAGTTAACTAAGGAAAACATTGAGCGTATGAATGCTAAATATAAACTTGCTGGAGATAAGGGTAGAAAACATGTTGTGTTTGCACCTGGAGATCTTGTTTGGTTATATTTGCGTAAAGATAGATTTCCTAATCTGCGCAAATCAAAGCTAATGCCACGTGCTGATGGTCCTTTTAAGGTGTTAGAGAAAATAAATGATAATGCATATAAACTTGAGCTACCTGCAGATTTTGGGGTTAGTCCCACTTTTAACATTGCAGATTTGAAGCCTTATTTGGGTGAGGAAGATGAGCTTCCGTCGAGGACGACTTCATTTCAAGAAGGGGAGGATGATGAGGACATCAATACCATTGTTACACCCACAGCCCCTACTGTTACATATACTGGACCAATTACTAGAGCTCGCGCACGCCAATTAAATTACCAGGTACTTTCGTTTCTTGGTAATGATTCTAATGTTCATGAGATTATGATGCTGCCTAAATTGGATACATTTGTTTTGCTTACAAATGAAGGGCCTAGCTTGGAGAAGGATGAACATTGGAGCAAGAACACGCATGGAGTTGATGGCATGCGCAAGGGGATCAAGAACGGAGTTACAAGTGATGATTTCAGGACTTTGAAGCCGCCATAAGGAGTGCATGAAGCCTTGGACGAAATATACGAGATGCCACTTCATAATATTCGTCCATAGGCTATTCTAGGTGCTGCGTCACCTTATTAATGGGCCAGGCCCATGTAATTTCGAAATACTTAAGTATAGGCTATTTTTAGAGTCCGTATGTGTGGGGAAACAAGAGTTAGGGTTGGTTTCGGACCCCACCCTCAAGGGCCACGAAATCCCCCCCCCCTCTTCCTCCATATATACAGCCCTTAGGGCGTCGTTTAGACTTTGGATTTTGTTTAGATTAAAAGTTCGCCATAGCTGCAACTTCTCGTACTTCGTTTGTGTCCAACGACCAGACCAAGACGTTACAGAACCCCACCTTGATCAATAAAGCTTTCATCTTATATTCGCAATATCCAGATTGCAATCTCAGTTTCTTGCTTGTTCTTCGTTTGCTTGCAGGAAACAGGCCCTCGTGGTCAGGTTGATCGTGCCCCGGCGTGGTCAATAACCCTCGGAAGCTGGTTTAGCGATTGCTAAGGCGCGACGTCTCGCACGTTCGTAGTCGGATCGTCAAGGTCGACTCCCACAGAAAACGATAGCCACCATCTCATCGAAACATCGGGACACCTTTGCCTCTATCATATATATTAAACATCCAAATTAGTATGTACATCTTTAATGAATGGGTATGTATGTACCGATTTTTCATAGGTAGTATATACTGCATTTTCTCCTCCTCCAAGAAAAGTTAGGGTTCGTGCCTCCCGACGGCTCCGCCGCAGGTCCGCCTCGTCTCCGGTGGCCCTAGGGCCATGGGGGCGTGGTGGATCCTGGCAAGGGCCGGCGGGAGGGCTCCGTTGTTAGTCATTCCTTCAAAATTTGTTAGGGTTTGTGTCCTACTCAGGAAGACAAGACGGCGGCGGCTCCCTGAAGATGGAATAAAGGTCTCCCCGCCTAGTCCCTGTTCCGGTGGTGCATCTAGCATCGTTGGTGGGCGTGTGGAGGTGTGTCTCCGGCGGATCTATCCTCGGTGGATTTGCTCGGATCTGGTTGTGGTTCGTCTATATTCGTGTGTCTTCAGGTTGAATCCTTTCGATCTATGTTATTCTTCATCAGCGACGGTTGCTGTTCTGATGCGCTGGTCCTACGGGGCCTTAGCACGACGACTTCCCGACTGTCTACTACAACAAGTTGTGTCCGACTCCGGCGAGGGAGGGGTGATGACGGTGGCGCCTTCGGCTCGTTTCAGTGATTGTAGTCGTCGCTAGGTGGTCTACGGATCTGGATGTAATTTTTATTATTTCTAGTGTTCGTTATACTGCTATGATTGAAGATGAATAGATTGAAAGTTTTCTCGCAAAAAAAGCATATACTGCATTTTCTTCGCATATACTTTTTTATTTAAGTGGTATGTGCCAAGCATCCAAAAATGAGGCATCATTATTTAGTATGTTTTTTTTGCAGTGAACATTATTTAGTATGTGAAAGAGGCATCATTGACGTACATTAAGAGTATGTACGTACTTGTTTCCTTATGGACTTTATACTTGAAATTTTTGGCATGAAGTATATCTTGTACAGATCAAAGGAGTATATAAGCTACCCAAAAAGAAGTACGTGCTATCCATAAGAAAGTATATACATGTTGGATAGTTGGATGCAGATTGATTTACATATTCTGCACCCTGACAACACGTTCGCGCATGTTGGGTCCGCTGAAGACTAGTGCAAAGAAAGCTCGACTATGCCACATCCATGTCCAATTGGATCTATGGCCACACCATGGATGAAGTAACTTGACTGTGAGCGACCAAAACGCTAACTACGATGGAGTTGTCTATTGTCACGGAAAACGTTGTCAACCCGTCGTCGGATGCATTAGTCTACATCGTCGAGCCATCGCGACGCATCACATCTGCATGCATGCATGCATGCATGGTCGAGCCGTCTTGTTGAGCCGCCGGCTGGCCTCATCTCCTCTTCCTCGTTGAGAAGCCCCGCTGACTTCATTATTGTGACCTACAACGAGCAACTGGAGAAAAAATACAGTAAGAAAGCTTGACACACCTACATCATCTTGTACATATACCTGAACACAACTTGATAGTTCCATACCCTTCCTCCAATTACCTCCCGTCCACCAATTACCTGTATGGGAAAAACAATGGTGATACTTGGACGTAAGTGCAGCGTACCCGGTTTGAGATCTGGCCAATTCTACCAGGTGGAGTAGCGCCGAAGGAGAGTGCTTGATCTAGATGCCGGAGACCTGCTGGGTATATACGGGGACGACGATTATCACCATCATTCGCAGTCGTCGACGCTGGCGGCGGCGGAGCTTGACGAGAGCCGTACGATGTTTGGGATGTAACAAATGACGATGGGTTTTTTCACGCAAGTGGGGGTGTCGTTTTGTTTATCCCTAAAAACAAGGATTCTGTTTAAGCGATTTTGAACTACCACGTGATTATCCATACATAATTCAATTTAATTATTAAAAGCATGAAATAGTCTGGATAAGATGGGATGGTGCATGGAGGTGGGAGTACATACTCCTAGGAGTACATGTGTGTGTGTGTGTGTGTATATATATATTATGATCGGTTCTACTAGAAATTCTATTTATATATATATATGTATAACGTGTACAATATGTAGTATCGTAAAATACCAGCAAACGAAAAAAAATTAAATGGAAAACATAAAATTAAATGAAAAAGAAATCATAAACCCAACCTCCCCCCCCCCCCTCCCCAACCTTTTAATACCGGTTGGTGTCACCAACCGGTACTAAAGGGCTCCCTGCCGCCAAAGCTGGCTCGTGCCACGTGGTTGCCCTTTAGCACCGGTTCGTGCTGAACCGGTACTAAAGGGGGGGGGGGGGGGGCTTTAGTACCCACACTTTAGTACCGGTTACCGAACCGGCACTAAAGGGCCTTACGAACCGGTGCTATTGCCTGGTTTTGCACTAGTGTGTTACCACCTATGTTAGGCTAGCCATAGTGAGGGTAACTTAGGTACTCCCTCCATTCGGAATTACTTGTCGCAAAAATGGATGTATCTAGACGTATTTTAGTTCTAGATACATCCATTTCCGAGACAAGTAATTCCGAACGGAGGGAGTAGTAACTTAACACACCCCAAGACAATTTTACTTATGTGGCAAGTATTTAATAAGGAGAGAGGTGTTTGGAGTAACATAATATGTTACTGTAACATAGCATTTCCCGAGGTAAAATGAGTCTATAAGGCAATAAATGAAACAATCTATGACACTACTATTAACTAAGATACTTTGCACTATGAAGGTAGTAACTTAGACTAGTGTCATATGCATGACACTAGTATAAGTTACTCCCCATTATGACCAGCCTTATTCCCATTGTGGATAGTCTTACGCGTCGTTGTTATCATCCGATTTAAAACAATCATTTTCCAAAAACAATTAGGCGGTTGAAGTTGTATAGGGGGGTTGTGCACGGCTGCGAAAGATAAGGTTAACCCATCTATTTCAGTTTACGGGCTTTTGCAGCCCATGAGGACATGTATAATGGTTTTATCTTAACAGTGCCACGTAGAATAAATGATGAAGTGGAGGAGAGATAAATCATAAGAAAAGACTTGTCTTATCTTATTTAAGAGAAGACAAGAGATGATCTCTTAGCATAATTTGTCTCAACATATTTTTAGAAACAACTAATTATTGAAGATAAGGCTAAGAGATGACCCATTGTAGACATGTTTTTTTATCATCTCTAATTTACATGTAAAACTTAAGATAAGACTATCTTATCCATCATTATACATACCCTGAGAGGTCCATGGCAGCTCTCTTCGTGTTTGGCGTTGGTAACGGTAATCCTGATCAGCTACCGTGATTTGAGCGATTTGCTTCCGTTGCCAAAACGTTCAAACTTTCTCGCTCAACATATACTCATCTCAATCCCACATTCCGCACCAGTCAGGTCCAGCGATCCAACCAGATATGGCACCGCCATCGTCGAGCGGGCATAGCCGCCTCCGCGCGAAGCGCGCCTGCGTCGGTGATGGTTCGTGCTCCGCGACAGAGTCGACGGTGCATGTCCCCGACGGTGAATCGAGCTGGTAAGATCTCCTTCTGCCTTCCGTTGCGTTCTCTATCCGAAAGTCTTTTTTTGCTGTCCCAGCCTGACTTGATCGATGCTGCAATGCGTCCGCTTGCATGTGGCCGCAGGAGGGACTGGGCGAGCCTGTCGTTCGGGCCGGCGTGGGTGATCGCGGACCGCGTGCTCGCCGGAGACGTCGCCCAGTACGTGCGCTTCCGCGCGGTGTGCACCGCGTGGCGGGGATGCACCGCGGACCCGAGCGGCGACGCCCTGGACCGCCGGTTCCACCCGCGCTGCTGGGTCAAGCTCCAGGACGTGGTCACCGGCGGCAAGCGGCCTCGCTACCGCTACAGCCGCTTCCTGAACATGGCCACCCGCGAGCAGATCCGGATGACAATCCGCGGGCTGGACGGCCGCGGCGGCCGACTACGCATCGCCTGCAAGTTCGTGGGCCTGCTTGTCCTGGTAAACAAGAGGACCGACGCCGTGTTCGTGCTCGGCGCCCGCGCCGATCTCCCACCGCTGGGCTCGCTTCTGTCCAGCCACACGCGGGACTTTGTTCTCCCGAGAGCGCCCGGAGTGTCCTCCCTGACTGCGGAGCTGACCCGTGATTCGGCGGTCGTGATAACTTCGGCGGCGGCGGGTACCAGCGGATGGGCATCGCGAGACCTGGCGACGAACACTGGACCAAGGTGGAGTGCGAACACCGGATCGGCGGCTCGGTCCTGTCGTTCCGAGGCGACGTCTACTGTTTCACGGCGGGTCCAAGTCGAACTCCCTTGGTGCTGGAGACCTCGCCGGACAATCCGCCGAGGCTAGTCGAGTCCGCCCATCATCCTGCCGACTTTATAAATGGTCTTGATGATGTTATCAGTTTAATGCTAGCCTAGTTGTGCGCAACATCATAGACTAGTTGTCGTGCCGTTGTCACTAAACTTTACTTGTCACTTTAATAAGTGATATCAAAATAATGATAAATCGGCAGTTGAACTTGTTGATGTCTCTGGACAAAAGAGAATCTACATTTCTATTAGATTGAAATTGGACAAAAATACGGCTGACGAAAAGGTCTCCATCCGTAGCTTTCTTCTTATATAAGGTTTGCCCACAACCGATCTAAACATCAACCACGGTTAATAAAAATTAAAATATTATGGGGACAAAGAAACCAGACCACCAACAAATCTTGAAAATATATGTGTTCATCTGGATCCAGAAACAAACCACAAATCCTTTTATCAAACATCAAACATTATAGTTTCACCAATTTTAGATCTTCAAAATGAAAATATGAAGAAACATCAGAAGAACAAATGCATAAAGAAAAGTTATAAGAATACCACATCGAGAACCCAAGATTGACCGCCCAATACCAAAAAAAAATCTGAACACATAAACAAACCCAAAGTGGAATGGTGTGACGCCAGGTTTAAGTGAACACTTGGATGGCCATTGGATGGAGATTGACGGATCTTCGACTAGAGCGTGTCGCCATGTCAGCTCCAAAACTCGTTCACTGAAACAGGGCATCGGCGCCGCACGTTGCCTTCCGTCCACTTTACCGACCGCCGTTTTCTTCGTTCTTATCCTCACTCACTGCTCATTCCATTTCACTCGCCAAACTCGCTCCCACCTCGTGTCACAGCGGTCGACATCCACCACCTCAGTGACGGCGTCCATCGCTTCTCAACCGCCCCGCTCCTCGTTCCTCCAACACCGCTGCCGGCATGCTCCATCATCGCTTCTTCTCGCCGCTACCAGACAGAAGAAGCAAGTCAGCAAAAACAAACAATAGCCCAAGGAAAAAACACAAAGCTAAAGTGAAGAGCTAGGTTCATCTTGCGAGGAGGGTTGCCTCTGTGGTATGCCTCCACTGCGACCTCCAAAAAGATATCATCAATGGGGACACACGAGGTACACATGAAGTTTTAGCTCGGAGGGCGAGATCTCCCGGTTATGAAGACGTTTGGGGTACCTCAGGCCTTTATTGTCATACATCGGGAGCTTTTTTTTTGCGGGGGATACATCGGGAGCTACCCACGCTAGAACAAAACTAGGGATAATTAAAAAATGAAAAGAAGTTGCAGCTATTAAAAGAGAGTGTGAGAAGTAGTTACCTCTCAAGCTTAAGCAAGGGTTAGACGCTTTTACCGTTGAGACGCATATGATCTCTCCTCTAATAGACATGGACCTTGCTTCAATAGATCCTCTTGATGTGGTCTGGTGGTTGCCCTCCCATAGAACTTTCTGAAAACGAACTAAAAGAAAACGAAATATTTTTTGCTTTCATGGTTTTTCATTTTTCTTATAGCACAAAGGAAAACAAAATATAGAACACGAGTGTGCAGCCCTTACATGCCTAATTAAAAAGAGAGATGGGGAAGTCCCCCCCCCCCCCCCCCCACCCCCCACACCCCCCGGTGAAAATTCAAAAAAATACCAGACCGAAATAAAAGATGACCGGGGAAGCACATAACGGCAGTGATGTCCCCCATACTGAGCAGGGCCGGTGATCCTTCGAGGAGGCCGCAAGCTTGTCAGTTTTAGTAGCCTGTACACGATTAGGACAGAAATTGAGGTGGAAGATAAATATGACAGGTGGGCCAAGTCAGTCAGTGAGAGTGGCAAATTATCCCATTTGTGATATATTTTTTCCTGACGTGAAAAACAGCTCCGGGGTTCGATTTAGACCAGAATTGATAAGTTCAGTGTGCCAACAACCGGGATTCTGAGTTCAAGGTTTGATTTAGCTAAGCTCTACAAGTTTAAGGTTTAAAATGGACTTTTTCCTATGAGCACAGACGTTCGTGCTCGAGGCCATGAGCTGATACAAGTGTGCATGCGACCGGGGCGGATGGCACGTCGTCTTGTCTCCTGGAGCTGCAGAATTTGACGAAATTTTTGGTACTCCTTCCTCACATTAGGCACAAAGCAGTACTTGAATAAAATTGGAGGAGGTATGCCACAAAATATAGGCTACCAATACCCTAATTTTTTTTACCAGCGAGAATTATTCTGAAACCAACTCTAATAGCAACTACACAAAATATAACAAAAGTGTCAATGCAACATGAATGCAACTCAACTCCAAGACACAAACAGTAAGAAAGACACTTACGGGCTTCCGAGTTACCTCTCGGGCAGTACTTTGTTTATAGTTATATAGGTAGGCTTCAGTGCTCCGTTAGATCATCACCCATATCCCAAGGAATATCAACCCCGAGTATTGTGAGTCCTGACTCTGACCGGGGTTTGGAGCACCTCAAAGCACAGCTCGGTCGGAGTTGTATATGCTTACGGTACATTAGCATCATGTAGATAAATAGGTCATCGCTTTCAAGCGGGAACGGATGCACCAGGCGAGGTAAGCATGTCTTTTTATATTTCTGCAATGAGAGGGTTAGAGACTTATGTATAATTTTTAAAATTTTATGTTGGCTATCTTCATAGGGGAACACTCAATAAAATTCTTTATACGGAGTGGGCACTTCAAAACTCCCTAATGGTATGCCCTGCTTAAGAAAATCACCCAATGAAGCATAGTTGGACATTAGCATAGATAAATCAAGAGTATTTTCTTTGTCTAATTCATCACTGTCGCTAACACTAGACGTCTCGACCAGAGGGTGAGATTCTTGCAAGTCAAGTGAAAGGATTGATATAGTTGACTAGAGGGTGGGGGTGAATAGGCAACTAACAATTTTAACTTTTCTTTACCAATTTAAACTTTGCATCAAAGTAGGTTGTCTAGATATGCAACTAGGTGAGCAACCTATATGATGCAACAACAATAAGTACACAAGCAAGCAAGGGAAACAACACAAAAGCTTGCACAAGTAAAGACACGAGATAACCAAGAGTGGAGCCGGTGAAGACGAGGATGTGTTACCGAAGTTCCTTCCTTTTGAGAGGAAGTACGTCTCCGTTGGAGCGGTGTGGAGGTACAATGCTCCCCAAGAAGCCACTAGGGCCGCCGTATTCTCCTCACGCCCTCACACAATGCGAGATGTCGTGATTCCACTATTGGTGCCCTTGGAGGCGGCGACCGGACCTTTACAAACAAGGTTGGGGCTCTCTCCACAACCAAATTGGAGGCTCCCAACGAAACCACGGAGCTTCACCACAATGGAATATGGCTCCAAGGTGACCTCAACCGTCTAGGGTGCTCAAACACCCAAGAGTAACAAGATCCGCAAGGGATGAGTGGGGGGAATCAAATTTCTCTTGGTGGAAGTGTAGATTTGGGCCTTCTCAACCAATCCCTAGACAATCAACAAGTTTGATTGGCTAGGGAGAGAGATTGGGCGAAAATGAGCTTTGGAGTAACAATGGAGCTTGGGGAAAACGAGGTGAGTCAACTTAAAGAAGAAGACCTCCTTTTATAAGGGGGAGACAATCCAACCGTTACCCCCGCTCAGCCCCGCACAGGGCGGTACTACCGCTATGGCCAGCGTTACTACCGTTCAACCTCGCGGTATTGCCGCGCAGTGAGAAGTGAGCGAGAAGAAGAGCAGGGCCTGGACCCAGGGCGGTACTACCGCCTATGAGCGGTACTACCGCCTCTACTGCCACAGCTAGTGTCGCAAAACCCGACATGAGAGGAGAACCCTCGAATCGAGGCGGTAGGAGCACGGAGCCGCATCGGTACTACGACTGAGAGCTCCAAGCGGTACTACCGCTGCGGAGCGGTACTCCCGCTGGGGTTCGTGGTACTACCGCTGGGACCATATCTCAGGGAGAGGACCACAAGGGAGCCTTCAACGAAGGGGAAAAACTCAGAGGGTGCAAAGGGGATGTGTATGTGTTGATTCCACCCTAGCCTAACCAATGCGGATCCCCTCTTGATAGTACGATGACTCTTACGACACAAGACCACCAAAACTGAATCGAAAGGGCTACACCGTCTTTGCTTCAAACTCTGAGGGGAGCGAATCGTTTCGCCAAAGGATGAATCTCTGAAATACTCAACGCACATGATTAGTCCTCAAATATGTTGTCATCAATCACCAAAACTACTTAGAGAGAAACATGCCTTAACAATCTCCCCCCTTTTTGGTGGATTGATGACAACACGGGATTTGCACAAGAAGGTAAGACAAGAAAGTAGATGAACTCCAGAACTACAAAATATAGACGGAGCTCCCCCTGAATGTGTGCACCTAAGAAGAGGAGACAAAGTAAAGCAAAGCACATACATTGGGATCAATGCCCCCCCTATCTTTTGTAGTCTGACAACATTAGCAATAGGTAATGGAACATATAGAGCTAGGAAGCATAAGGTACTTGACAAACTAGATAATACAATATGAAAGGGAGCATATGTCTCACACCATATGAAAGGGTACCGGTTCTCACAAACATAAACCAAACAAGCGCCAAACACGAGAAAAGAGTTTGCGAGAAAGACAGGCAAGGCAAACACGCCACGCAAACACACGCTCGCAACTCAACACGACAAATCCCTAAGCTCTCTCCCCCTTTGGCATCGAGACACCAAAAAGGCAAAGAACGCTGCTCCAGGTGACAGCAGACTGAGGGGGTCCATCATCACATCCCGGTGGGATCGTCTGCACTGCCATCCTCAGTCGAAAATTGCTCGATGTCTGAATCGGTCCACGGACAGTGCTGCTGAATCCACTCCTCATCAGTGATCTTGCCCTCAGATCCGCTGGCAACGGTCGCACCCAACTGACGCATGAGCTCCTTGTGACGACTCCTGGCCTGCTTCTCAGCCACATGAGTCATGTACTGACCATGAGACTCCATGCAGAAGAGTTTCTTCATCTTGCGCTTGAGCTTCTTCGCCCAAGAGGGCTCTCCTCCAGAAGGTTCATAGTCATCATTAGCATCAGCCTCGGTCTCCATGTCATCAGCTCCAGGCGAAATGCCAGAACTCGGTGTTGCGGTGCCCCAGTTCTCCTTCTTCCTCAGACGCTTGATCTCATGAGAAACTAGATCCCCAGTCTCCAACACCACCTTAGGATGAACACGCTCCCAAGCCTTCTCAATGAGCAACAAGATAAACGGTCCATAGATAGGGCACTTTCGCTCAAAGATGGCAGAGACCAACTCAGACCACATGACATGAGAGATACCCAAAGAGTCTCCAGTGTTTTCTTCCTTCTCATATTGACAGAAAAGAAGCATGTCCACAAGGAAAGAGTGTACCATATCCAAGTTGCCAATGCGAGGGAAGAGGGTCTCCCTGAAGATGCGATGCATAATATCGAGAAATGCAGGCAGCTCATAGGTCTCCTTCTGAGTCACTGGGTGAATCCTCAAGGTAGAGTATGGCCAGAGAGATTGCTTGTGAGTGGAAGTTGCATTGCGGTGAGGACGAAAGCCAACTGGGTTCTCAAGACCTTGATCCTCAACTTCAAGAAGCTCCATGAAGGCCTTCCACTTGACAGAAAGCATCCTGCCATTTGTCATCTAAGTCAGAGTCCTGTCCTCATCTGTTCCAAGATGGACGGTGGCATAAAACTGAGCCACCAAATCTGCATCCAAATCTTTGTTGAACTGCATGATCCTGAGGATGTTCAACTGAGAGCACATCTGAAGAGCCTCCCCAAAGTAGTCAGGATCCTTCTCCATAAAGGCAACGTCGATGGAGTGAACATCAACAAAAAGATTCTTCTTGGCTTTGATCACATCAAAGTAGATGGCATACTGAAAACGGTTCCAGAAAGGGCGGTTGACAAAGGCGGGTTCTTGATCGACCTCATAGGGGTTGCGCCGATGCTTCTCCCAGAATTCCTTGGCAGACAACTCTATCACAGACTTGGTCCTTGGCTTGGGCTTGGACGCACTCATCTTCTTCATTTGTGGAGGAGGCGGAACACTTGATGAGGCCGCCGTTGTCTCAGAGGTGTGGTAGCGCTTGGAAGTTGCACGCCCGGGGTTGATACGGCATGCATGCTGCTCAGAAGGACCATCACCGGCATCCATGGCAAGAGGACGGGGTGGGGATCGACTCCACCGAAGGAAATGGAGAGGGAAGGCCCAGAGACGGTGGCCTGCCGGATCCCTCCCGTGGCGAGACGACGCTAGAGAGACGAAGAGGAACGAGTGGGCGGTGCAAATGGGTATGGGGGGACAAAACCTCCCCCTGCCCCGACATAACCCCTTAGTCCCGCCCCTCAACGGTAGTACCGCTCGGGTGGGCGGTAGTACCGCTTGTCAACATAAGCGGTAGTACCGCGCACCACCAGCGGCAGTACCGCCCAACAAGACCCAAAGACTAGACACCAAACGGCTAGCTCAAAAAGAAGGGAAAAACAAAATGCAAGGAGAAGGAACCAAAACACAACAACAAGAACACTAGCGAGAGAACAAGAAACACACACCTCTTCAAGAGAGGGCGGTGGCCGAGGCCACCTATGTATGAGTCAAGAGGTATGGCGCCGCGAAGATTTTAACCTTGTTCCCATGACCAAAACTCGTCCTTGAAGCACAAGTACCATCAAAAATAGCTAATGTGAAAGACTTGCTCAATTTATGCATAATGGGGGAGGGAGAGTTCATTGAGAGAACAACACTCCCCCTATGTCCATGCTGTTGGGGAACGTAGTAATTTCAAAAAAATTCCTACGCACATGCAAGATCATGGTGATGCATAGCAACAAGAGGGGAGAGTGTGATCTACGTACCCTTGTAGATCAACAACGGAAGCGTTTGGTTGATGTAGTCTTACGTCTCCATGGCCCGACCGATCAAGCACCGAAATTGCGGCACCTCCGAGTTCTAGCACATGTTCAGCTCGATGACGATCCCCGGACTCTGATCCAGCAAAGTGTCGGGGAAGAGTTCCGTCAGCAAGACGGCGTGGTGACGATCTTGATGTACTACTATCGCAGGGCTTCGCCTAAGCACCGCTACAATATTATCGAGGACTATGGTGGCAGGGGGCGCCGCACACGGCTAAGAATATGATCACGTGGATCAACTTGTGTTCCTCTGGGGTGCCCCTGCCTCCGTATATAAAGGCTCAAGGGGGGGTGCGGCCGGCCTAGGAGAGACGCGCCAGGAGGAGTCCTACTCCCTTCGGGAGTAGGATTCCCCCCCCCCCCCAATCCTAGTTGGAATAGGATTCGCGGAGGGGGGAAAAGAGGAAAGGGGGCCGGCCCCCTCTCCTTGTCCTATTCGGACCAAGGGAGGGGAGGGGCGCGTGGCCCATCTCTGGCTGCCTCTTCTCTTTTCCACTAAGGCCCACTAAGGCCCATATATCTCCCGGGGGGTTCCGGTAACCTCCCGGTACTCCGGTAAAATCCCGATTTCACCCGGAACACTTTCGATATCCAAACATAGGCTTCCAATATATCAATCTTTGTGTCTCGACCATTTCGAGACTTCTCGTCATGTCCACGATCTCATCCGGGACTCCGAACTCCTTCGGTACATCAAAACTCATAAACTCATAATATAACTGTCATCGAAACCTTAAGCGTGCGGACCCTACGGGTTCGAGAACAATGTAGACATGACCGAGACATGTCTCCGGTCAATAACCAATAGCGGGACCTGGATGCCCATATTGGCTCCTACATATTCTACGAAGATCTTTATCGGTCAGACCGCATAACAACATATGTTGTTCCCTTTGTCATCGGTATGTTACTTGCCCGAGATTCGATCGTCGGTATCCAATACCTAGTTCAATCTCGTTACCGGCAAGTCTCTTTACTCGTTTCTGTAATACATCATCCCGCAACTAACTCATTAGTTGCAATGCTTGCAAGGCTTAAGTGATGTGCATTACCGAGAGGGCCCAGAGATACCTCTCCGACAATCGGAGTGACAAATCCTAATCTCGAAATACGCCAACCCAACATTTACCTTTGGAGACACCTGTAGAGCTCCTTTATAATCACCCAGTTACGTTGTGACGTTTGGTAGCACACAAAGTGTTCCTCCGGCAAACGGGAGTTGCATAATCTCATAGTCATAGGAACATGTATAAGTCATGAAGAAAGCAATAGCAACATACTAAACGATCGAGTGATAAGCTAATGGAATGGGTCATGTCAATCAGATCATTCACCTAATGATGTGATCCCGTTAATCAAATAACAACTCTTTGTCCATGGTTAGGAAACATAACCATCTTTGATTAATGAGCTAGTCAAGTAGAGGCATACTAGTGACATTCTGTTTGTCTATGTATTCACACATGTATTATGTTTCCGATTAATACAATTCTAGCATGAATAATAAACATTTATCATGATATAAGGAAATTAATAATAACTTTATTATTGCCTCTAGGGCATATTTCCTTCAGTCTCCCACTTGCACTAGAGTCAATAATCTAGATCACATCACCATGTGATTAACATCGATAGTTCACATCATCATGTGATTAACACCCATAGTTCACATCGCCATGTGACCAACACCCAAAGGGTTTACTAGATTCAGTAATCTAGTTCACATCGTTATGTGATTAACACCCAAAGAGTACTAAGGTGTGATCATGTTTTGCTTGTGAGAGAATCTTAGTCAACGGGTCTGCCACATTCAGATCCGCATGTATTTTGCAAATTTCTTTGTCAACAATGCTCTGCATGGAGCTACTCTAGCTAATTGCTCCCACTTTCAATATGTATCTAGACCGAGACTTAGAGTCGTCTAGATTAGTGTCAAAACTTGCATCGGCGTAACCCTTTTTGACGAACCTTTTTCCACTTCCATAATCGAGAAACATATCCTTATTCCACTAAGGATAATTTTGACCGTTGTCCAGTGATCTACTCCTAGATCACTATTGTACTCCCTTGCCAAAATCAGTGTAGGGTATACAATAGATCTGGTACACAGCATGGCATACTTTATAGAACCTATGGCCAAGGCATAGGGAATGACTTTCATTCTCTTTCTATCTTCTGTCGTGGTCATGTTTTGAGTCTTACTCAATTTCACACCTTGTAACACAGGCAAGAACTCTTTCTTTGACTGTTCCATTTTGAACTACTTCAAAATATTGTCAAGGTATGTACTCATTGAAAAAACTTATCAAGCGTTTTGATCTATCTCTATAGATCTTGATGCTTAATATGTAAGTAGCTTCACCGAGGTCTTTCTTTGAAAAACTCCTTTCAAAAACTCCTTTATGCTTTGCAGAATAATTCTACATTATTTCCGATAAACAATATGGCATTCACATATACTTATCAGAAATGTTGTAGTGCTCCCACTCACTTTCTTGTAAATACAGGCTTCAACGCAAGTCTGTATAAAACTATATGCTTTGATCAACTTATCAAAGTGTGTATTCCAACTCCGAGATGCTTGCACCAATCCATAGATGAATCGCTGGAGCTTGCATATTTTGTTAGCACCTTTAGGATTGACAAAACCTTCTGGTTGCATCATATACAACTCTTCTTTAATAAATACATTAAGGAATGCAGTTTTGTTTATCCATTTGCCAGATTTCATAAAATGCGGCAATTGCTAACATGATTCGGACAGACTTAAGCATAGATACGAGTGAGAAACTCTCATCGTAGTCAACACCTTTAAACTTGTTGAAAAAAAATTTGCGACAATTCTAGCTTTGTAGATAGTAACACTACTATCAGCGTCCGTCTTCCTCTTGAAGATCCATTTATTTTCTATGGCTTGCCGATCATCGGGCAAGTCAACCAAAGTCTACACTTTGTTCTCATACATGGATCCCATCTCAGATTTCATGGCCTCAAGCCATTTTGCGGAATCTGGGCTCATCATCGCTTCCTCATAGTTCGCAAGTTCGTCATGGTCTAGTAACATGACTTCCAGAACAGGATTACCGTACCACTCTGGTGCGGATCTCACTCTGGTTTACCTACGAGATTCGGTAGTAACTTGATCTGAAGTTAATCATCATCATTAGCTTCCTCACTAATTGGTGTAGTAGTCGCAAGAACAGATTTCTGTGATGAACTACTTTCCAATAAGGGAGATGGTACAATTACCTTATCAAGTTTTCTACTTTCCTCCCACTCACTTCTTTCGAGAGAAACTCCTTCTCTAGAAAGGATCCATTCTTAGCAACGAATGTCTTGCCTTCGGATCTATGATAGAAGGTGTACCCAACTGTCTCCTTTGGGTATCCTATGAAGACATATTTCTCCGATTTGAGTTTGAGCTTATCGAGATGAATCTTTTTCACATAAGCATCGCAACTCCAAACTTTAATAAATGACAGCTTAGGTTTCTTGCCAAACCATAGTTCACACGGTGTCGTCTCAACGGATTTAGATGGTGCCCTCTTTAACATGAATACAGCTGTCTCTAATGTATAACCCCAAAACGATAGTGGTAGATCGGTAAGAGACATCATAGATCGCAATATATCTAATAAAGTATGTTTATGACGTTCGGACACACCATTACACTATGGTGTTCCAGGTGGCGTGAGTAGTGAAACTATTTCACATTGTTTTAATTGAAGGCCAAACTCGTAACTCAAATATTTTACCTCTACGATCATATCGTAGAAACTTTTATTTTCTTGTCACGATGATTTTCCACTTCACTCTGAAATTCTTTGAACTGTTCAAATGTTTCAGACTTATGTTTCATCAAGTAGATATCCCCATATCTGCTCAAATCATCTGTGAAGGTCAGAAAATAATGATACCTGCTGCAAGCCTTAATATTCATCGGACCACATACATCAGTATGTATGATTTCCAACAAATCTGTTGCTTGCTTTATTGTTCCGGAGAACGGCGTTTTAGTCATCTTGCCCAAGAGACATGGTTCGCAAGCATCAAGTGATTCATAATCAAGTGATTCCAAAATCCCATCAGCATGGAGTTTCTTCATGCGCTTTACACCAATATGACCTAAATGGTAGTGCCACAAACAAGTTGCACTATCATTATTAACTTTGCATATTTTGGCTTCAATATTATGAATATGTGTATCATTACAATCGAGATCCAACAAACCATTTTCGTTGGTGTGTATGACCATAGAAGGTTTTATTCATGTAAACAGAACAACAATTGTTCTCTAACTTAAATGAATAACCGTATTGCAATAAACATGATCAAATCATATTTATGTTCAACGCAAACACCAAATAACACTTATTTAGGTTCAACATTAATCCTGAAAGTATAGGGAGTGTGCGATGATGATCATATCAATCTTGGAACCACTTCCAATACACATCGTCACTTCACCCTTAACTAGTCTCTGTTTATTCTGCAACTCCCGTTTCGAGTTACTAATCTTAGCAACTGAACTAGTACCAAATACTGAGGGGTTGCTATGAACACTAGTAAAGTACACATCAATAACATGTATATCAAATATACCTTTGTTTACTTTGCCATCCTTTCTTATCTACCAAATACTTGGGGTAGTTCCGCTTCCAGTGACCAATCCCTTTGCAGTAGAAGCACTTTGTCTCAGGCTTAGGACCAGACTTGGGTTTCTTCACTTGAGCAGCAACTTGCTTGCCGTTCTTCTTGAAGTTCCCCTTCTTCCTTTTGCCCTTTTCTTGAAACTAGTGGTCTTGTCTACCATCAACACTTGATGTTTTTCTTGATTCCTACCTTTGTCGAATTTAGCATCACGAAGAGCTTGGGAATCGTTTCCGTTATCCCTTGCATACTATAGTTCATCACAAAGTTCTACTAACTTGGTGATGGTGACTAGAGAATTCTGTCAATCACTATCTTATCTGGAAGATTAACTCCCACTTGATTCAAGCGATTGTAGTACCCAGACAATCTGAGTACATGCTCACTGCTTGAGCGATTCTCCTCCATCTTGTAGCTATAGAACTTGTTGGAGACTTCATATCTCTCAACTCGGGTATTTGCTTGAAATATTAACTTCAACTCCTGGAAAATCTCATATGGTCCATGACGTTCAAAACATCTTTGAAGTCCCGATTCTAAGCCGTTAAGCATGGTGCACTAAACTATCAAGTAGTCATCATATTGAGCTAGCCAAACGTTCATAACGTCTGCATCTGCTCTTGCAATAGGTCTGTCACCGAGCGGTGCATCAAGGACATAATTTTTCTGTGCAGCAATGAGGATGAACCTCATATCACGGATCCAATCCGCATCATTGCTACTAACATCTTTCAACATAGTTTTTCTCTAGGAACATATCAAAACAAACATAGGGAAGCAACAACGCGAGCTATTGATCTACAACATAGATATGCTAATACTACCAGGACTAAGTTCATGATAAATTTAAGTTCAATTAATCATATTACTTAAGAACTCCCACTTAGATAGACATCCCTCTAATCATCTAAGTGATCACGTGATCCATAACAACTAAACCATGTCCGATCATCACGTGAAATGAAGTAGTTTTCAATGGTGAACATCGCTATGTTGATCATATCTACTATAGGATTCACGCTCGACCTTTCGGTCTCAGTGTTCCGAGGCCATATCTGCATATGCTAGGCTCGTCAAGTTTAACCTGAGTATTCTGCGTGTGCAAAACTGGCTTGCACCCGTTGTAGATGGACGTAGAGCTTATCACACCCGATCATCACGTGGTGTCTGGGCACGACGAACTTTGACAACGGTGCATACTCAAGGAGAACACTTTTATCTTGAAATTTAGTGAGAGATCATCTTATAATGCTACCGTCAATCAAAGCAAGATAAGATGCATAAAAGATAAACATCACATGCAATCAATATAAGTGATATGATATGGCCATCATCATCTTGTGCTTGTGATCTCCATCTCCGAAGCACCGTCATGATCACCATCGTCACCAGCGCGACACCTTGATCTCCATCGTAGCATCGTTGTCGTCTCGCCAATCTTATGCTTCTACGACTATCGCTACCGCTTAGTGATAAAGTAAAGCATTACAGGGCGATTGGATTGCATACAATAAAGCGACAACCATATGGCTCCTGCCAGTTGCCGATAACTCGGTTACAAAACATGATCATCTCATACAATAAAATTTAGCATCATGCCTTGACCATATCACATCACAACATGCCCTGCAAAAACAAGTTAGACGTCCTCTACTTTGTTTGTTGCAAGTTTTACGTGGCTGCTACGGGCTTAAGCAAGAACCAATCTTACCTACGCATCAAAACCACAATGATAGTTTGTCAAGTTGGTGCTGTTTTAACCTTCACAAGGACCGGGCGTAGCCACACTCGGTTCAACTAAAGTTGGAGAAACTGACACCCGCCAGCCACCTGTGTGCAAAGCACGGCGGTAGAACCAGTCTCGCATAAGCGTACGCCTAATGTCGGTCCGGGCCGCTTCATCCAACAATACCACCGAACCAAAGTATGACATGCTGGTAAGCAGTATGAGTTATATCGCCCACAACTCACTTGTGTTCTACTCGTGCATATAACATCAAACCATAAAACCTAGGCTCGGATGCCACTGTTGGGGAACGTAGTAATTTCAAAAAAATTCCTACGCACACGCAAGATCATGGTGATGCATAGCAACGAGAGGGGAGAGTGTGATCTATGTACCCTTGTAGATCCACAACGGAAGCGTTTGGTTGATGTAGTCGTACGTCTCCACGGCCCGACCGACCAAGCACCGAAACTACGGCACCTCCGAGTTCTAGCACACGTTCAACTCGATGACGATCCCCGGACTCCGATCCAGCAAAGTGTCAGGGAAGAGTTCCGTCAGCACGATGGTGTGGTGACAATCTTGATGTACTACTGTCGCACGGCTTCACCTAAGCACCGCTACAATATTATCGAGGACTATGGTGGCAGGGGGCGCCGCACACGGCTAAGAATATGATCACGTGGATCAACTTGTGTTCCTCTGGGGTGCCCCTGCCTCCGTATATAAAGGCTCAAGGGGGGTGCGGTCGGCCTAGGAGAGGCGCGCCAGGAGGAGTCCTACTCCCTTCGGGAGTAGGATTGCCCCCCCCCAATCCTAGTTGGAATAGGATTCGCAGAGGGGGGAAAAGAGGAAAGGGGGCCGGCCCCCTCTCCTTGTCCTATTCGGACCAAGGGAGGGGAGGGGTGCGTGGCCCATCTCTGGCTGCCTCTTCTCTTTTCCACTAAGGCCCACTAAGGCCCATATATCTCCCGGGGGGTTCCGGTAACCTCCCGGTACTCCGGTAAAATCCCGATTTCACCCGGAACACTTCCGATATCCAAACATAGGCTTCCAATATATCAATCTTTATGTCTCGACCATTTTGAGACTCCTCGTCATGTCCCCGATCTCATCCGGGACTCCGGACTCCTTCGGTACATCAAAACTCATAAACTCATAATATAACTGTCATCGAAACCTTAAGCGTGCGGACCCTACGGGTTTGAGAACAATGTAGACATGACCGAGACACGTCTCCGGTCAATAACCAATAGCGGGACCTGGATGCCCATATTGGCTCCTACATATTCTACGAAGATCTTTATCGGTCAGACCGCATAACAACATATGTTGTTCCCTTTGTCATCGGTATGTTACTTGCCCGAGATTCGATCGTCGGTATCCAATACCTAGTTCAATCTCGTTACCGGCAAGTCTCTTTACTCATTTCCGTAATACATCATCCCGCAACTAACTCATTAGTTGCTATGCTTGCGAGGCTTAAGTGATGTGCATTACCGAGAGGGCCCAGAGATACCTCTCCGACAATCGGAGTGACAAATCCTAATCTCGAAATACGCCAACCCAACATTTACCTTTGGAGACACCTGTAGAGCTCCTTTATAATCACCCAGTTACGTTGTGAAGTTTGGTAGCACACAAAGTGTTCCTCCGGCAAATGGGAGTTGCATAATCTCATAGTCATAGGAACATGTATAAGTCATGAAGAAAGCAATAGCAACATACTAAACGATCGAGTGCTAAGCTAATGGAATGGGTCATGTCAATCAGATCATTCACCTAATGATGTGATCCCGTTAATCAAATAACAACTATTTGTCCATGGTTACGAAACATAACCATCTTTGATTAACGAGCTAGTCAAGTAGAGGCATACTAGTGACATTTTGTTTGTCTATGTATTCACACATGTATTATGTTTCCGGTTAATACAATTCTAGCATGAATAATAAACATTTATCATGATATAAGGAAATAAATAATAACTTTATTATTGCCTCTAGGGCATATTTCCTTCACATGCCTACACCTAAACACGACAACACGTTGAGTATGGTGGAGTGTGAAAGGGATCAAACAACATTGCTCGAATCAATGATATTTAGATCATGTCTTAACTCACGAAATCTTGCTTCATCCAAAGGCTTCGTGAAAATATCTGCAAGGTTATCATGAGTGTTGACATAGTTGAGGTCCATCTCCCCTTGCCTAATGTGATCCCGGATGAAGTGATACCAAATCTCAATATGCTTCGTCTTGAAGTGTTGAACCGGGTTGAGAGAAATCTTGATGGCACTTTCATTGTCACACCAAAGAGGCACTTTGTCACAAATTACACTGTAATCCTTTAAAGTTTGCCTCATCCAAAGAAGTTGTGCACAACAACTACCGACGGCCACGTACTCCGCCTCGATAGATGAGAGAGACACACAACTTTGCTTCTTGGAAGACCAACTCACCAAAGAGCAACCAAGAAATTGTCACCCTCCGGAAGTGGACTTCCTATCCACTTTGTCTCCTGCCCAATCGGAGTCCGAATACCCTACAAGCTTGAAGTTTGCTCCTCTTGGATACCATAAGCCAAGTTTGGGGTATGAGCCAAATATTGAAAGATTCGCTTGACCGCCACAAAGTGGTTTTCCTTAGGTGCGGCTTGAAACCATGCACAAATTCCCACACTCAACATGATATCCGGTCTAGATGCACAAAGGTAAAGCAAGGAACCAATCATGGAGCGATATACCTTTTGATCCACCGCTTTACCATTGGGATCTAAGTCAAGTTGGCACTTGACGGGCATTGGAGTGGAAGTCGGCTTGACATCATTAAGCTTGAATCTCTTGAGCATATCTTGAGTGTATCTTGATTGGTTGATGAAGGTTCCTTCTCTCCGTTGCTTGACCTCGAACCCGAGAAAGAACTTCAACTCTCCCATCATGGACATCTTAAACATGGAGGTCATGAGTGCGGAAAATTTCTCATTGAAAGCTTTGTTAGGGGAACCACAGATAATATCATCAACATATAGTTGGCACACAAACAACTCCCCTTTGACCTTCTTGGTAAACAGAGTGGGGTCGATTTTCCCAATTTCAAAACCGCGATCTTGCAACAACTCGGTAAAGTGGTCATACCACGCACGTGGGGCTTGCTTAAGGCCATAGAGTGCCTTATTGAGTTGGTACACATGATCGGGAAAATAGGGATCCTCGAACCTGGGGGGTTGCTTGACATACACCAACTCATTAATGGGGCCATTAAGAAATGCACTCTTCACATCCATTTGTTGCAACTTAAAGTTATGATGAGAAGCATAAGCAATCAACATGCGAATGGATTCAAGGCGAGCAACGGGAGCAAAGGTTTCACCGTAGTCGATACCCTCGACTCGGGAGTAGCCTTGTGCTACTAAACAGACCTTGTTGTGAATGATAATTCCATGAGCGTCTTGCTTGTTCTCGAATATCCACTTGGCTCCAATGACATTGTGGTTCCTTGTTGACCTTGGCACCAATATCCACACCTTGTTGTACTCGAAGTTGCTGAGTTCTTCATGCATGGCATTGAGCCAATCCGAATCTTCGAGCACCTCATAGACCTTTTGGGGTTCAACACAAGAGACAAACGCGTGATGTTCGCAATAGTTTGCCAATTCTATACGAGTGCTTAACCCCTTTCGAATGCTTCCAAGCACATTTGTCATGAGATGGCCCTTGGTTGAGAGCTTGGAAGCGATCTTGGCGGCACGACGCTCCAATTCCTCCTCGGGGGTGAGTTGAGGAGCGGTCACTTGATCATCTTGGGCGCCGTCTTGAGCTTGTTCTTGATCTTGAGCTTGCACTGTTGGGATCTACGGTAGGGTGCGTCGACTACAAATTAAAATTTTCCTACATGCAGAACAACCAAGAACATGCTACGGGAGATGGATCACAGTTCATTACCACTAGGCGCGCAGTGCCATGTAGCGGAAGAAGAGTTGGGGCAGCGCGTCTGCGTGGATCGTCTCCTCCTCGTCCGATCTCCCTCGTACAGCCGGTAATAGGTTCCCACGTACAGGTTCGCCGGAGCGGCGCAAGTGCACCGCCTCTAACGGTATCCGCGCGTGCAGGAGGAACATCGTGCGGCGGACTGCTAGGTCCGGTCACACAACCGGCGGCAAGTGGAGGTGTCTATTCGCAACACATGCAAACCCTAGTGACAGTGCCGAAGCGATCAACCGCATGAGTGTGCCGCACCCCACTTTATATAGGTGTTCGTCGTGGGGTCAACACTTGGGCCTCGCACGGACCCTAAAGCCCATAAGTCTACTCGGGCACAATCCGAATACAGCTCGGATCACATCCGATCAGTGTCCTCGGATCCGACCTCATAGGTTCCATCCCTTAAGCGCGCGACCCCTTAGGTTCAAGCTGGCTTGGTCGCAGTTCGGATCACCTCCGAACTGCACAGTTGGTAGCGGCCTCTAGCAAGGCATGCCAAACACCACACAGACTATGAAGCTGGTTAGGTGAACCTGTACATCATACTTCCATTCCTTTTACCACACGATATATGTTGTCGGGCTCAAGGCGAGTCTGTCATCCTTGTATTAGCCCGACCTCTTTCTCGTTCCAGTGATGCCGACCACAAACCAGATTATCTCATAATCCTTGTCGCATGGCCATGCTTATCCTGGTAGGATCACACGAGGTGCCCAGAGTATATCTCTCCTGATCGGAGGGGCAAATCCCATCTTGCTCGACCACGTCTCGCAGCATGGTTCTGGACAAACCCGAAACCTACCTTTATAACTACCCAGTTACGGAGTAGCGTTTGGTCGGCCCAAAGCAAGTCTGTTACCATCCCGAGTACATGCGCCAGCTCAGGTCTTAGGACATAGAACGTATGTTGTACTAGAGACTCATAGATGGCATATCGCTGCGTCTCATAGTTGGGTCTGTCCGACTCGGACCTTATCTCAACTCGGATCCGACTATGTTGAATCCAACCAGATCCTTCCGAGTCCATATTATCTGGTTAGCATCCAATGCCCCATGGCTAGTGAGACCAAGCCATCGACCGTGTCGTATGCTAGTCTAGATGGCTGCGCGTCCACACAGCCCTTTCGACTAGGGACCTTTTAGGACGTTCATCATACAATGCATAGTCCCACAAACAAGTCATGTACTTGCTGATACACATCATTGATAATGTCCAAGGACTATCTTTATTCATAAACACATAGGAAATATCATCATACATGATTGCCTCTAGGGCATATCTCCAACATGCTCTTGATCTTGAACTTGCTCGGAGGAGAGAACTTGACCTTGGGCATTACTTGGTGATTCATCACTGTCTTGAGATTGATCTTGCCCTTGGTCTTGTTCATGATGTTGAGGGCCTTCACTTTGTTCTTCGAAAGCGTGTGGGCCTTGGGTTGGTGATGGCTCCACTTGAGTGGAGCATTGTCCTTCTCCTTCGGCCACAAGGGGTTCCTCAATGGGTAGGATAAAGTCAACTCCCATTCTTCTTATGGCTTGGGGAGGAATTTCATCACCTACATCACAACTGACACTTTGCTCCACTTGGGAGCCGTTATTCTCATCAAACTCCACGTTACACGTCTCCTCAATGAGTCCCGTGGACTTATTGAGGACACTGTAAGCATGAGAGTTGGTAGCATAACCAACAAATATGCCCTCATAAGCTCTAGCCTCAAATTTAGACAAACGAACACCTTTCTTGAGAATGAAACACTTACACCCGAACACCCGGAAGTACTTGAGGTTGGGCTTGTTACCGGTGAGTATCTCATAAGGACTCTTGTTCAAGCCCTTGCGGAGGTAGAGCCGATTGGATGCATGACAAGCGGTGTTGATGGCTTCGGCCCAAAAGTTGTACGGAGACTTGAACTCCGCCATCATGGTCCTTGCCGCATCCATCAATGTCCAGTTCTTCCTCTCCGCTACACCATTTAGTTGAGGGGTGTATGGTGCAGAATATTGATGCTTGATCCCCTCATCACTAAGGAACTCATCCAAGGTGTAGTTCTTGAACTCGGTGCCGTTGTCGCTTCTTATTGTCAAGATCCTTGCATTGTGTTGTCGTTGGGCTTCATTTGCAAAGTCAATGACGGTTTGTTAGGTCTCGCTCTTCCTCTTGAAGAAGTATACCCAAGTGTATCTTGAATAATCATCCACAATCACCAAGCAATACTTTCTACCCCCAAGACTATCAAAGGATGGAGGCCCAAAGAGATCCAAGTGAAGGAGCTCCAAAGGCCTCTTCGAGTAGACGATAGTCGTGGGAGGGTGAGCCTTTTCATGAAGCTTTCCTTCAATACAAGCACTGCAAGCATGATCTTTAGCAAAACTAACATTTGTTAGTCCACAGACATGGTCCCCCTTTAGAAGACTTTGCAAAGATCTCATATTGACATGGGCTAAACGGCGATGCCAAATCCATCCCACGTCAACTTTAGCCATTAGGCATGTCGCGGTCTTAGTGGGTCGCTCCGAAAAAGTTAATCACATAGAGACCATCCTCGACATGCCCAACAAAGGCTACTTTAAGAGTCTTGCTCCACAAGAGGGCCACGGTATCAACATCAAAGAAAGTGGTAAAGCCCATGAGTGCAAGTTAACAAACGGAAAGTAAATTGTATGCAAGGGACTCAAGAAGCATGACCTCTTGATCGTGAGATCATGAGAAATGACAACCTTGCCAAGCCCCAATACCTTGGAGGACGAGGCATCACCCCACTCGACATTGGTGGGCATAGATGGAATCTTGTGAACATCCACCACCATGTCCTTACTTCCGGTCATATGATTAGTGGCTCCACTCTCGAGCAACCATGATCCCCCACCGGAAGCAAACACCTACAAGAGATCAATGCTTGGTTTTAGGTACCCATTTTGTAATGGGTCCTTTGATGTTAGCAACAAGGGTCTTAGGAACCCAAATAGACCATTCAATGTACTCATAAGGAGAGCCAACAAATTTGGCATAAACATGTCCATCACTAGCACGGCACAATACATAAGAAGGGTTAACGTCGCCGGCTTTGTTGGGATGGGAAGTGTTGCCCTTCTTGGCATCACCACCCTTCACGGTGTTCTTCTTCTTCTCCTTAGTTGCACCCTCTCCCTCCTTCACAAAGGTTTGCTTGAGAGGGGGAGGTCGTTTGACCTTGTCATTCTTCTTTTTGTTCTTGGACTTGGGTGCGTACCCAATCCCTTCCTTGGCCACAACTCCCTTTTGATTGCTCAAAAGGTCGTTGATGTTTTTCTTGCCTTGTATGCAACAAACAAGGCCTTTCTCAAGTTGCTTCTTCAACTTAGTATTCTCCTCAACAAGATGCACGTGCTCACAACACGGGTTAGTAGCATTTGCATTATCAATTAGCATCATATGAGGAAATGTGGCTTTCTCCTTGGTTAGCTTTACTTGAAGTTGATCATGAGACTCTTTGAGGCTAGCATGAGCACCCTTCAAGACCTTGTGAGCCTTGTCAAGTAGGTCAAACTCCTCTTTGAGTCTAGCAAGATCAACCCCAAACTTGGCCTTCTCGGAGTTTAGCACACGAGAAACAACAATAGCATGATCAAGATCTTTCTTTAACTTAGCGTGATCATCGTTGTGTGACTCCTCAAGAGACAAAAGAAGACCACGCTCTTCCTCAAGAGCATTGGTAAGATCCAAAATCTCATCGGCATAGTCACGACTATGCCCCTTCATCTTAGAGATGGTATCTTCATGAGCCTCGATCATGTCATTGGCTTCACCAAGTTGTTCCAAGAGAGAAACGAAGTGCTTCTTGGATTTACCCTTGAGTTTACCCATAAAGGAATCAAACTCATTCTCCTCCACATTAGATCCATCATGTTCATCAATGCAATCTGTCAACGAAGGATTATTAATGATGGTAGTTTTGATGTTGGGGGTTACCTTGTTGGTGGCTTTAGCCATGAGGCACTTGGCGATGATGCTCTCATTGGGTGAGTCGAAGAGTGACACTCGTGGAGTTGTCGCAATGGCAATGGAGGCCATGGCAACCGACTCACCATCCTCATCATCATCCTCATCATCATTGTACTCTTCTTGTACCACCAACACCTTGGGAGGAGTCTTCTTGGTGAAGTTGCTATTGTTGGGGAAAGGCTTGGCTTTGTCCTTTTGGATGAGCTTGCCACCATTGTCTTCCCTCTTCTCATACGGGCACTCCACAACAAAATGGCTCACATTGCCTTAATTATAGCAAGTCCTCACACGTTGCTTGCCCTTCGTGCCACTTGAGTTGTTCTCGTTGAAGTTGGGTCTTGAGTTTTTCTTTCTCCAAAATTGCCTTGAAGCAAGAGCCATGTGTTCATGATACGCATACTTTGTATCTTCGGGTTGCTCCCCTCTTCTTCTTCTTTGTCCTCTTCTTCCACACTAACCTTGGCCTTTAATTCAAGATTGGGCTTCTTTGCTCTTTGAGAACGTAGCACTACATTGTCGACGGTTGAGGGAGTCCTGGATTAGGGGGTCTCCGGATAGCCGGACTATATCCTTTGGCCGGACTGTTAGACTATGAAGATACAAGATTGAAGACTTCGTCTCGTGTCCGGATGGGACTCTACTTGGCGTGAAAGGCAAGCTAGGCAATACGGATATGTATATCTCCTCCTTTGTAACCGACCTTGTGTAACCCTAGCCCTTTTCGATGTCTATATAAACCGGAGGGTTTTAGTCCGTAGGACAAGATACAATCATACCATAGGCTAGCTTCTAGGGTTTAGCCTCTCCGATCTCGTGGTAGATCAACTCTTGTCATACTCATATCATCAAGAATAAATCAAGCATGACGTAGGGTTTTACCTCCATCAAGAGGGCTCGAACCTGGGTAAAACATCGTGTCCCCTGCCTCCTGTTACCATCAGCCTTAGACGCACAGTTCGGGACCCCCTACTAGAGATCCGCCGGTTTTGACACCGACATTGGTGCTTTCATTGAGAGTTCCTCTGTGTCATCGCCGTTAGGCTTGATAGCTCCTACGATCATCAATAGCGATGCAGTCCAGGGTGAGACTTTTCTCCCCGGACAGATCTTTGTGTTCGGCGGCTTCGCACTGCGGCCAACTCGCTTGGCCATCTGGAGCAGATCGAAAGTTACGCCCCTGGCAACCAGGTCAGGTTTGGAAGCTTAAACTACACGGCCGACATTCGCGGAGACTTGATCTTCGATGGATTCGAGCCCCTACCTTGTGCGCCGCGCGGTCACGATGAACACGATTTAGCTCTATCATCGGACCGTATTCAGGAGATCGCTGTCGAGTGGTAGGTGCGACATATGCCAACGGGTGGCTTATCATTGTGGGAGCCAATAAAACATCGCCGGTGCCTGGAAACGGGATAAGGCGAAGACATGCACGCCGGCGAATCTTACCCAGCTTCAGGGCTCTCCGGGGAGATAACACCCCTACTGCTGCTCTGCGGGGTCTCCGCATGGTTACTAAATGAACAAGTAGCTACACAGTGCTCCTCGAGCTGTTTTGGGTGGAAGGAGGAAGAAGGGCACCGCTAGCTTGCTTCCTCTCCTTGTATGGTGTCTAGGTCTAACTTGAGAGTCCAACCCCTTTGCATGGGTGCACCGCGGGGTTTATATAGGCCTACCCCCCGGGGGTACAATGGTAATCCAGCTGGGCGCGGGGCCCACCTGTCTGTGACTGTGCTTGCCGGCTTCTGCGCCGGCTACTGGGGCCCGCCGACTGCCGGCTCCTTGGTCGACAGGCAGGCCCCACTGGCCAGGGCCTGGTCGGCGGCTGGTTACTGTTGCTTTGTACTGTTGACGCAGGCTTGGTCGAGGTAAGCGTGGCTACAGTACCGCCGCCCTGGCGGGCGATTACTGTAGCCCCGCCGTATCTTGTCTCCTTAATGGGCGTCTCCTTCGAGGATGATGGCGAGCCGGCTGTGGGGGGGCGGCTCTCCATCAGGCCGACTTGGGAGGAGGTGCGGCCGCCTTCGGTATCTCTCTGCCCGAAGGGGCCCACCGCCTCGGGGGCCACGCTGGTGGCCCGTCGTGGACGGCGTCTGGGCTGTTGTGGCAACAGTGCCGTGCCGGACGGGTCGTGGCCACCCGTACGGCGCACTGTACCAGGCGTGCTCCGGGTTTTGGGGGTGGCAGGCTCCACTGTAGCCACGCCCCGCTTCATCATCGCGGGGTGGACGCGTACATTGCGGGTACGGTCTTGACCGTTTTATGGGAGCCGGCCTATTGGAGTCGGCCTCCTCGCAGCCGGCTTCTGGCAGTCGGCTCTCCCAGAACTTTCTTCTCGAGGGTAAAGGGTGGGCCGCCCCCGAAGCCGGCCTAGAAGATAGCTGGCAGGGGGGAGGCGGCCCTAGGTCTTGAGTCCTCCCGAGAGCCGGACGGGCTCGTAATTTTTTTCAGATGGGCCAGGGGAAGCCGGCTAGGCTACCCATGGCTATTTACTCCGACAGTAGTCCCCGAAGCTGAGCGAGCTTCGCGGCTGACAGAGGGACGAGAAGCTTGGTCAGCTTCATACTCTGAGAAGCCGACCACGCCGTCGTAGGCCGACTTCGGAGAACTTCTTTGTTTTATCAACATGACCGTGGTTGACCCGCGGGCCGTCCGCGGGCCCCACGACGGGCCACGTGGCGGAGAAGTCCTGCCGTCGCACGCGCGCGATGGGACGCCGCCGCAGGCCCGGGCCCGCCACTCCCTGGCCTCGGCCCGAGCGCAAATCTTCTGTGGCCCGAGGGGACTGCTCGCCTTCCCGTGGCCGTTTCTTCTTGTCTTTAGTGCGCAATAAACGCGGGGCGTGGGGGAAGTGGGCACGATCGATCCCCACGACCCCCACGCCGCGCCTCCTTGGCTCCGACGCACGAGCCTACAAGTAGGAGGGGGAGGGGAGAGGCAAAGGCTCGCTCGCTCCCCTGCTCCCCGTCCCTCCTTGTTCTCTTTTCTCCTCTTCTTCCTCTCGCGCCCGACGCCACTTCCCGTCGCAGCTTCCCCACGCCTCCATGTCCATGGCACTGTCGAGCTCATGGGACGGCTCCAACGTCCACGAAGATCACATAGAGTTTCTCCGCCGGACCCGGCGCCTGCCCGCCGCCAACCTCGTGCAGGTTCGCCTGGCGCCGGAGAAGGAAATCTTGCCGGCGCCGGAGGAAGGCGAGCGGGTCGTCTTCCGCACGCATTATCTGCGTGGCTTCGGCCTCCCGGCGAGTGGGTTCATGCGTTCCTTCCTCGACTTCTATCGCCTCCAGCCGCATCACCTCACGCCCAACGCGGTGATGCTGCTGTCGGCCTTCGTCTCCCTTTGCGAAGGCTTCTTGGGAGTGCTGCCCACGCTGGAGCTTTGGGTGGAGCTCTTCCAGAACAAGCTCAGCACTGTCATCGCTGGCGTGCCCGCCCCCTGCGGGGCCTTCATCGCTATGAAGAGGTCAGGCGAGAACAATCCCTTCCCGCACATCTCTTTAATCCAATCGGTGAAGCTCTGGCAAAAATCGTACTTCTACGTGAAGAACATCGCCCCGCAAGGAGACCACGTCAATCTGCCGGCCTACGTAGCCGGCCCGCCGGCTGGGAGGCAGCCGTCTTAAGGCTTCAGATCCAAGTCCTTATCTCCGGCTGGGAACGCCGCCATCGCCCGACTTCAGGTAATGATCCAGTCGGAAGGCCTGCGCGGAGCCGACTTGGTGGCCGCCTTCGTGGAGCGCCGGATCCTTCCCCTTCAAAGCCGGCCCCACATGATGTGCCAGATGAGCGGGCTCCGCGACCCATGTCGGCTGAGCACATGGGAAATGCCCCATGCCGAGGTGGCGCTTATGGTCAACTACATCGCCAACCTAAAGCTCGCCGGCGACTGGCAATACGGCAAGGCGCCGTACTCTCGCGCCCATCCACCGCCCGTGGTAAGTCTTTCTTTCTATCTTCTTTCCGTCATCAGCCGGCTTCATGCCGGCCGGCTTCTGACCAGGCGGTTTCTTTTTATCAGAACCCTCTTCTTCCGCCGCCAGCCGGGGCGGCAGGAGTCGAACGCCGGTATGCCCCCGACCGTGCGGTAGATGATATTGATGACCCAGATCTGGGGGCGGCTACCATGGAGGACGCCGCCACGGGGGACGTCGCTAAGCCCGGAGGCACGGGGCTCTCGGCCAGCTTTGACGACTGGCCGGATGACGCCGACGCCGAAGAAATCCCGCGCCGCCAGCCGGCAACCGATCATCACAGCGCGGGCTCGTCCGCCCCGCCGGCTGCCCGTGGCGAAACGTCGAAACGCCGGGCCATGCTTCCTCTCTTCGGCAGCCGGCCGAAGAAGATGAGGGCCTCCGCCGCGGCAACGAAGCGAGATGAAGCGGCAGCGAAGGCGGCCCGCTTCCGGAGGGCGGTGAAGCAGCCTCCGGCGGTTTCATCGTAAGTCTTTTGGCCGCATGCGTGCCTGTTCTTTGTTGTCTTCTTTTGTTCTAACCCTTCACCAATTTCCGAGCAGGGCGCCGCTTTCCCTCGAGCGGGGCCCAGGCGGCTCTGTGGTTGGGCCGGGTGCTGGATCTTCAGGGCCCCGCCGCGTGGACCCTCGCGCCGACCTCGCGGAAGCTACGGAGCGGAACGCCCGCGAGGCGCGAGAGGAGAGGGAGGCGGCGGAGCGGGAGGCCGCCCGGGCGGCGAAGGAGCGGGCTGACGCTGCAGCCGAGACTCTATCGGAGCGGGCGACCGCGGAAACGGAGGCGGAGGGCACACGTAGCCGGCCTCCGCTGCTCGCCATCCCCCTCTGCACCGTGGACCCGGACATCCCGCTGCCCACGGCGGAGGAGATTACCCCGGATCAGCCGCCGGTACAAAGGGAGGAGCTCTTCGAGGTCTTCGCGGAGAGGATGCCGCCGGCAGCGCCAGCCGGAGCGGGCGAAGGCGGCCAGTCGTCGGCGGCGCTGAAGGAGCCGGCCCGGGGCACACCCGAGGCCGGAGCCGGTCTTGAGATTCAGCTGGCGGCGAGCCAGCGCGCCGGAGGGAACACGGCCCCGCCGGACACGCGCCAAGCCGCGGGTGCCAACCAGTCGGCAGAAGCCTTGGAGGCGGCCAGCTCCGCCACGTCCGGGTGGACTCCCAGCGGAGGGAGTGGCGAGCTGAACATGGCGGCCCAAGGGGTTCGAAGCCGGCTGCAGGCTCAGGCCGCCCTCCTGCAGCAATACACTCAGGAGTTCTTGTTGAAGCGGTCTGCCATCCGGGTAAGTTTTTCACTTGTCGACCGTTCTGGTCCTCTGGTTTCTTCCGTGGGGGCGCGCTAGCGCACCCACTGGGTGTAGTCCCCGAGATCCGGGCCGACTGCAGCGTAGTCGGGTCGGATCTTTCTTGACGACTATCTTAACCCTATCTTCTGTCTGATCCTTAGGATTATCACAACTCTCGTGCTGCCGCCTTCAACTCCCAGGCTCGGGAGCTGAGCCGGAAAACCGAAGACCTGGCCAGCAGCGGACGTAAGTATTTTGCTCTTATCTGTCTCTCGTGGGGGCACGACAGCGCACCCATTGGGTGTAGTCCCCGAGATTCGGGCCGACTGCAGCGCAGTCGGGTCGGATCTTTCTTGACGGCCTTTCCCTTATTGACTTTTTCTCTTTGTCTCTTGCTCATGTAGGGGCCAATGCCGACTTGCGGAGGGAGCTCGGCGAGGCGCAGACCGCTCTTCGCGCCAGGGACGCCGAGTATGCTGACTTGGTCCAGGAGCGCGACCGCCTGGCCAAGAAACTGGCCGACCAGGAAGAAAGCCACAAGGCGGCCCTGCAGAAGGCGCAGGACGGCGAGGCTGCCCTGAAGGCGGAGTTTGAGATCAAGGCGGCGAGCTGGGCCGAGACGCGTCAGGCGCTGGAGGAAGGCTTCGGCCGGATCGAAGACCTGATTGATGGTGAGCCACTTTTCTTGCCCTTCCTCCACCTGCTAGCCGCCTGGAGTTTATTCTGACCCATGCTTGTCACTTTGCGCAGATTACTTTCCCGGCCACTCCGTTCTCGCCACCCAAGCCATTGAGGCCCATCGCGAGGCGCGCCATCAGGCTGGAGCTGACATTGCGCCGGATGCAAATCGAACGTTGGCGGAGCAGCTCATTGCCGTCCAGGGGCGACTGCAGCCGGCCCATCGGATGCTTCGCCGGCTCCAGCGTGCCGGGGCGCAGGTGCTGGCCGCGCTCTGGCCCGGCCAGATGATCCCCCGCACCCCAAGCCGGACCACCGACTGGCTGGAAGTCGCAGTCAGCCGCTTCGAAGCTTGGAAGGCATCAGCAGCCCGTCTCGGAGCCGGGCGTGCGTTGGACTTCGTCCGCGCATGGTACCCAGGGCTAAGCCTGGACCAGCTGCGGCATTGGCGGCTGGAGGCCGACACGGAGCTGGAGGAGGTACGGCCGGCGATCGCCCAGCGTGCCTCGACGATCGCCGAGTGCACCGACACCAGCGTCTTCGCGCCGGAACTTAATGACGACGGCGTCGCCCAGCCGGAGGAGTGGTTCGGGCTGGACCCAGCGACGGGCGAGGACTCGGCCGAGGAGATTGCCTCCAGCGATGAGGGCGAGGATGACGAGGAAGAGGACGGTGAAGACGCCGAGCCGGCCAGTGGAACGACCGACCGCCCTCAAGCCGACTGTGCCTCCAGCAACGAGCCGCGCGGAAGCGCGCCCTCTGCCGGAGGTAGTGATCTGGCCGAAGTTGGCCAGCCGGCGCAGCCGTCTCCACCGCCCAGCCCGGCTCGTCAGCGGCCCCGCCGGCTTGATCTGCCGTCCTTGTTGTTCCTACTTTTGTCTTTTCGAACAACTTTTAAGTTTCCGCAATTCCACCCACCGGGGGTGTATCAAACAGTGTTGGATGCTGACCTCTCTGGAGGTCCTTTGTGTAAATATTATTGTATGCATGTTTTGGTTTCCATTCGAGTGCACTTTTCATCCTTAGGCTTTTTCCTTTGCCGCCTTCCCTCTTTGGGATGGCAAGTACTCGAGCTTTCTTGGATTTGAAGCGAACTGAATGCAAGCCGGCCGGCCGGCTACTCTGGTAGTCGGTCGGCGGGAGGCGGTAAGCCGGCTTTTGTTATATAAGTCCGTTAGTCCCTAGCCGTTTTTCGTGTGCACACCCTTTCCGGCTTATGACTCTTGCCAGCCGGGCAGCCGGTTCTTCGAACTGCGATTTTGGCAAGAGCCAAGCCTGGGTGTTGGCACATTACTTGTCTGACCGTGGGTAGGACTCCTAATATAACTCCAGTCGGCTAGTCCCCGGGCTGACTCGTCGAACCCGGTGCCGGACGAAATAAATAAATGAAAAGGCGATATCATACGCGTGATAACTTTCATTCATAAAATAAAAGATGGCAGTCCCCGAGTCCTCCTCGGGGAGCCTATTGTCTCGTACTTAATACAAAAGTGGACGTGACACATACTGCATTTCAACTGTAAAATTTTCAAAGGAGATTGGCGTTCCATGGTCGTTCCGACTCCTTGCCGGAGTCGTCTCTCTTGCGTGCCTTCGGCTTCTGCGCGTCGATGAGGTAGTAGGAATCGTTGCCTAGAGCTCTGCTGACGACGAAGGGGCCTTCCCAGGGGGCTGCGAGCTTGTGCTGGCCGGCTGTTCGCTGGATTAGCCGGAGCACAAGGTCGCCCTCTTGGAAGGATCTTGGCCTGACCTTCCGGCTGTGGTAGCGGCGCAAACCCTGCTGGTAGATGGCAGACTGGCTGAGGGCTAACAGCCGGCCTTCTTCCAGCAGGTCGACGCCGTCTTCTCGTGCTTCTTTGGCCTCCGCCTCCGTGTACATGGTTACCCGAGGTGAGTCGAACTCGATGTCTGTTGGGATGACTACCTCGGCACCGTATACGAGGAAGAAAGGAGTGAAGCCGGTTGATCTGTTTGGGGTAGTACGCAGACTCCATAGGACAGCCGGCAGCTCGTCGAGCCAACAGCCGGCTGAACGCTCCAGAGGTACGACCAGTCGGGGCTTGATTGCCGGAGAGGATGAGGCCGTTTGCTCGCTCGACTTGGCCATTTGACTGCGGGTGGGCGACGGACGCAAGGTCCAGCCGGATACCTTGTGTAGCGCAGAATCGTGCCAAGGCTCCTTTGGCAAAATTCGTGTCATTGTCAGTGATGATGCTGTGCGGTACGCCGTACCGGGTTGTTATATCTGCAATGAAGGTCACCGCAGTCGGCCCATTCAGCTTCTTGATCAGCTTTGCCTCGATCCACTTGGTGAATTTGTCCACGGCGACGAGCAAATGTGTCATGCCGCCGCATGCCGTCTTGAATGGGCCCACCATATCCAATCCCCAGACGGCAAAGGGCCAGGTGAGGGGAATGGTTTTGAGTGCCGAAGCCGGCATGTGTTGCTTGGAGCTGAAAAGCTAGCAGCCTTTGCAGTGATTGACTAGCTCTTTGGCATTGTCCAAAGCAGTCGGCCAGAAGAAACCGTGGCGGAAGGCTTTGGCGACGAGTGATCTTGAGGCGGCGTGGTGGCCGCACTCTCCCTGGTGTATATCTCTGAGGATTGCAATGCCTTTCTCCTGCTCGATGCATCGCTGTAGGACTCCGGTGACACTGCGCTTGACAAGTTCTCTGTTGACGATTGTGTATGCTCCGGCTCGACGTTGGACTTGTCTCGCTTCTGTTTCGTCAGCCGGCAGATCTTGGTTCACTAAGAAGTTGAGGATGGATTGAGCCCATGATGGAGCTGCAACCTCCCCTACTGCCAATGTGGCTACAGCCACCAGGGTGGGCAGGCTGGGTGATGAAGTGCTGGAGTCGGCCGCCGCTTGCTGTGCCGAAGAAGTCGCCGGGCCGGCTACCGCAGTCCCTGAGCCGGCTACCGCAGTCCCCGGGCCGGCTACCGCAGTCCCCGGGCCGGCTACCGCAGTCCCCGAGCCAGGTGCGGCAGTCTCCGAGCCGGCTACTGCGGTCCCCGAGCCGAGTACTGAAGTCCCCGGGCCGACTGCTTGATTCTTCGAGCCGGACCCGGCCCCATCGGGGTTAGGCGGCACGAAGATGGAGTCGGATTCCGGAGACGGCTTGATGGATGGCTTGAGGAGGCGTTGTAGGGCGACGCCGGTTGGTATTGCTTGCCGCATGGAGCCTATTCGGGCCAGGGCATTTGTTGGCTCATTGTCGGCTCGCGGTACGTGGAGGACTTCGCATCCATCAAAGTACCCACTGATTTGCTGCACTAGGAAGCGGTAGCTTGCCATGTTTGCGTCCTTGGCGTCCTAGTCGCCAGATGATTGCTGAACCACCAAATCCGAGTCGCCATAACACAGGATCCAGCGGATGCCGAGTTCCTTGGCAAGCCGGAGCCCATGTATGAGCGCCTCGTACTCGGCTACGTTGTTGGAGGCGGCGAAGTGGATCTGCAGCATGTATCTGAGCTTGTCGCCCTTAGGAGAGGTAAGGACGATGCCGGCTCCCAAGCCGGTGCGCATCTTGGATCCGTCAAAGTGCATGCGCCAATGGGTGGAGTCGGGAGCTGGCGGTAAGTACTGGGTCTCGGCCCAGTCGACGAGGAAGTCGGCCAGTGCTTGAGGAGGGTGCCCTCTCGGCACCCGGCGGTGAAGTATTCGATGGCTTGCACCTCGTGCACCCCTTCGCAAGAATTGTGGAGCTCGGCCCAACGCGTGAGGTAGTCGCGGGTGGACTCGGCTGGGCCCTGTACGCACAGGGAGAGCTGTCTGGGCTTGGGAGCCCGCTTGTAGGTGCTGGTGAAGTTGCGAACGAAGGCTTCAGTGAAATCTACCCAGCTGTTGATGCTGAGAGGCTTGAGGCTGTTAAGCCAAGTCCGTGCCGTGCCTTGCAGCATGAGGGGCACGTACTTCACGGCAACGCGCCGGTTGCCGTTGGCGATGCTGACGGCTGTGGAGTAGTCGGTCAGCCAGTCTTCCGGCTTCACCGAGCCGTTGTACTTGGGTGTGTCTCTCGGGAGCGAGAACCCTTTGGGGAAGGGCTCGTCGCGGATGCGGGGGCCAAAGCAGGGCGGGCCGACATCGTCTTCTTCTTCTAGCACCAGGGATCTGGCCAGGCGGTCGATCCGGTGGCGGGCGTCGTTCTCGCCGACTCCTTTGCGGCGACCTAGCCGGCCGCTGAGAGTCGGGTGCGCCACTGGAGGCGGGGTGGGGTATCTCTCTCCACGAGCTTGAGGCGGAGGCGGGGTGCCCCGCCATTCCATGGCTCGGGGACGGCCGTCAGCGTCTCGCTCGATGGAGATTCGGGTCCGGCTTCGGCTAGAAGCCGGCTCTTTCTCGTGCCGCGCACGGGTGTTGCTTGTAGTCGGTGACCGGGAGGTCGCGCCGTAATAGCGGCGCGGGGGAGGACTCCCCGCGTAGGCGTCGGCTTCGTGCCGCTGAGCGGCTGCGTCAATTAGTTGCTGTATGCGCCGCGTCATGTGGGGGAGGTCTTCGGCTTCCAAGCCGTCCAGCTCGTCTACGGCCGCCTGGGCGGCGCGCAGGTTCTCAAGCGGAGTGGCATAGACCGGGCGATCGACTCCAAGCGTGTCGGCGATGACGGCGCCGCGTTGCCTGACAGCACCAGCCCGGCTTGGGCCAGTCGGAGCCGGCGTGCCGAAGGCGGCGCGGTCAGCTTCGCGCTGGTAGGCCTCGGTGAGGCGTCTTACGGAGGCCAGCCGCCGGCCCTCCGCGAGGAGGGCGAGGCGGCGCGCCTCCAGTACTTCGTCGTTCGCGTCAGCCGGAAGGGAGACGGACAAGTCGTGGGCCGCCGCGCACGGGGCGTCGTGGGCGCCCTCGTCGGTCGGGCCATCATGGCCGATAACCATCACCTCAATGGTGACAGTATCGCAATCGCCGGCCGGAGGGAGCGGGTCATTGTAGATCGCGACGTTGGTGGGGAAGGTGTCGTAGGACGCCGTGTCGGAGTCGACAGGCATCGGATCGGTGGAGCCAACCGACTCCAAATCTGCAGCAGGCTCGCTGGAGATGTGGAGCTGGCCGAGGAGGTTGGCGAGGTGGTCGGTGCCCGCATCGGAGGCGAGCTCGTCGGAGATGCGGGCCTTGTCGAAGAGATCGGCGAGGCCGCTCACCGCGCAGATGTCGGTGACGCCTTGCAGCGCGTCGTGGCAAGCGCCATCGGGCGAGCCGGGCTAGCTACACTCGCGAGGGAGGAAGAGAGTTCCCATTCAGAACAGGTCTCCGAACGACGGTGCACCTAGCCCCATGGTGGGCGCCAAATGTCGGGTGGTAGGTGCGACATATGCCAACGGGTGGCTTATCATTGTGGGAGCCAATAAAACATCGCCGGTGCCTGGAAACGGGATAAGGCGAAGACATGCACGCCGGCGAATCTTACCCAGCTTCAGGGCTCTCCGGGGAGATAACACCCCTACTGCTGCTCTGCGGGGTCTCCGCATGGTTACTAAATGAACAAGTAGCTACACAGTGCTCCTCGAGCTGTTTTGGGTGGAAGGAGGAAGAAGGGCACCGCTAGCTTGCTTCCTCTCCTTGTATGGTGTCTAGGTCTAACTTGAGAGTCCAACCCCTTTGCATGGGTGCACCGGGGGGTTTATATAGGCCTACCCCCCCAGGGGTACAATGGTAATCCAGCTGGGCGCGGGGCCCAGTTGTCTGTGACTGTGCTTGCCGGCTTCTGCGCCGGCTGCTGGGGCCCGCCGACTGCCGGCTCCTTGGTCGACAGGCAGGCCCCACTGGCCAGGGCCTGGTCGGCGGCTGGTTACTATTGGTCTGTACTGTTGACGCAGGCTTGGTCGGGGTAAGCGTGGCTACAGTACCGCCGTCCTGGCGGGCGATTACTGTAGCCCCGCCGTATCTTGTCTCCTTAATGGGCGTCTCCTTCGAGGATGATGGCGAGCCGGCTGTGGGGGGCCGGCTCTCCATCAGGCCGACTTGGGAGGAGGTGCGGCCGCCTTCGGTATCTCTCTGCCCGAAGGGGCCCACCGCCTCGGGGGCCACGCTGGTGGCCCGTCGTGGACGGCGTCGGGGCCGCCGTGGCAACAGTGCCGCGCCGGACGGGTCGTGGCCACCCGTACGGCGCACTGTAGCAAGCGTGCTCCGAGTTTTGGGGTGGCAGGCTCCACTGTAGCCACGCCCCGCTTCATCATCGCGGCGTGGACGCGTACATTGCGGGTACGGCCTTGACCATTTTATGGGAGCCGGCCTATTGGAGTCGGCCTCCTCGCAACCGGCTTCTGGCAGTCGGCTCTCCCACAACTTTCTTCTCGAGGGTAAAGGGCGGGCCGCCCCTGAAGCCGGCCTAGAAGATAGCCGGCAGGGGGGAGGCGGCCCCAGGTCTTGAGTCCTCCCGAGAGCCGGACGGGCTCGTAATTTTTTCAGATGGGCCAGGGGAAGCCGGCTAGGCTACCCATGGCTATTTACTCTAACAATCGCACTGGCAGCCGCTCTGAGCATCAATTCGGAGCCAGTTGCACCATCCATGGACGGGTGGATGGACCCCGTCACGGAGGCCGAACCCCCAGTGGCGATCGAGCCGAATATTGACCTTACCCTTCATGAGAGCCGTGTTGCCAAACTGCCGGATCCTTCTCTGGCCACGGACTCCGAACCATCTGTGCCCGTGCCTGTCGAATCCGACTGGGCTCCGATCATGGAGTTCACCTCCGCGGATATCTTTTAGCACTCACCTTTCGGCGACATACTGAACTCATTAAGGTCTCTCTGCTTGTCAGGAGAGTCCTGGCCTAACCATGTTCGGCAGGATTGGGATGCGGATGACGAAGAAATTCGCCGCCCACCCACCACCCACTTAGTAGCCACTGTCGATGACTTAACCGACATGCTCAACTTTGACTCCGAAGACATCGACGGTATGGACGACGATGCAGGAGTCGAAGAGGAATCACTGCCCACAGGTCACTGGACAGCCACCTCATCATATGATATATACATGGTGGACACACCCAAAGAAGGCAATGGCAACGAGACAATGGAGGATGACCCCTCCAAGAAGCAACCCAAGCATCAGCATCAGCGGCGCCGCTCTAAGTCCCGCCAAGGCAAAAGTGGTGATACCGGCACCGGAGATAACAGCACTCTGGACAGTGCCGAAGACAACAACAATCCCCTCCAGCAAAATTTAGAGTAGGAGGATGGAGGAGCCAGCTCTCCTGAGAGAGCGGCAGATGGAGAGGCGGAGGATGATAATTACATGCCTCCCTCCGAAGACGAGGCAAGCCTCGGCGATGACGAATTCGTCATGCCGGAGGATCCCGTCGAACAAGAGCGCTTCAAGCGTCGGCTTATAGCCACGGCAAATAGCCTTAAGAAAAAGCAGCAGTAGCTTCAAGCTGATCAAGATTTGCTAGTCGACAGATGGACTGAAGTCCTGGCGGCCGAGGAGTATAAACTCGAACGCCCCTCCAAGAGTTACCCAAAGTGCAGGTTGCTACCCCGACTGGAGGAGGAAGCACCAAAACCTACATCCCCGGCGTATGATGTAGCTGATCGGCCACCTCGTGGCCGCGACAGAGAGACATTGTAGCCAAAAGCTCAACCCGCACCCCGACGTCATTCAAATAAAAAGGCAGGGGGAATACGCCAGACTTGCGAGACGTATTGGAGGACAAAGCAAGACATGCAAGATCGATCTACGGATCACGAGGGCGCGCCACTATACGAGACGATAATCGTCACGCCGGATATAGTAAAAGTAAGTCCGGCCGGGCCGAACACAGCGGGCAAGACTCATTCGAGCTGTGTCGCGATATAGCCCAGTACAGAGGCACCGCACACCCCTTATGCTTCACAGACGAAGTGATGGATCATCAAATCCCAGAGGGTTTCAAACCCGTAAATATAGAATCATACGATGGCACAACAAATCCTGCGGCATGGATTGAGGATTTCCTCCTGCACATTCACATGGCCCGTGGTGATGACCTACACGCCATCAAATACCACCCACTCAAACTCAAAGGACCAGCTTGGCATTGGCTCAACAGCTTGCCAGTAGAGTTCATTGGCTGTTGGGAAGATCTGGAGGCCGCATTCCTCGACAACTTTCAGGGCACTTATGTGCGACCACCAGATGCCGATGACTTGAGCCACATAATTCAACAGCCAGAGGAATCAGCCAGGCAATTATGGACGCGGTTCCTAACAAAGAAAAATCAAATCATCGACTGTCCGGATGCAGAGGCCCTAGAAGCTTTCAAGCACAACATCCGCGACGAGTGGCTAGCCCAGCACCTTGGTCAGGAAAAGCCGAAATCTATGGCAGCCCTCACGACACTCATGACCCGCTTTTGCACGGGAGAAGACAGCTGGCTGGCTCGCAGCAATAACATATCAAAAAACCATGGTACTTCAGATACCAAGGACGGCAATGGCAGGTCACGTCTCAACAAGCATAAGCGCCGCAGTAACAGCGACAATACCGAGGAGACGGCAGTCAATGTCGGATTCAAAGGCTATAAACCCGATCAGCGGAAAAAGCCATTCAAAAGAAGCACTCCGGGCACGTCCAGTTTGGACCGTATACTCGATCGCTCGTGTCAAATACACGGCACCCCCGACAAGCCAGCCAATCACATCAATAGGGACTGTTGGGTGTTCAAGCAGGCCGACAAGTTAAATGCCGAAAAGAAAGATAAGGGGTCACATAGCAATGACGAAGAGGAGCCCCGGCAGCCGAACACCGTAGGATAGAAGAGGTTCCCCCCACAACTGCGGACGGTGAACATGATATACGCAACCCACATCCCCAAAAGGGAGCGGAAGCGTGCGCCCAGGGACGTATATGCGTTGGAGCCAGTCGCCCCAAAGTTCAACCCATGGTCTTCCTGTTCGATCACCTTCAATCGCAGCGACCGCCCCACTAGTATCCGTCATGGTGGACTCATCGCGTTGGTCCTCGACACAATCATTGACGGATTTCACCTCACTCGAGTCCTAATGGATGGCGGCAGCAGCCTGAACCTGCTTTATCAGGACACAGTGCGCAAAATGGGTATAGACCCCTCAAGGATTAAACCCACTAAAACGACCTTTAAAGGCGTCATACCAGGTGTGGAGGCCCATTGCACAGGCTCAGTCACACTTGAAGTGGTCTTCGGATCTCCGGATAACTTTCGAAGCGAGGAGTTAATCTTCGACATGGTCCCGTTCCGCAGTGGCTACCATGCACTGCTCGGGCGAACCGCATTTGCAAGATTCAATGCGGTACCGCATTATGCATATCTCAAGCTCAATATGCCAGGGCCTCGGGGGGTCATCACAGTCAATGGAAACACAGAGCACTCTCTCCGCACGGACGAGCACACTGCGGCCCTCGCAGCAGAAGCGAAAAGCAGCCTCTTAAGGCAATCCACTAGTCCGGCGATTAAGGACCCATACACCTTCAAGCGCGCCCGGAGTAATCGACAACCGGACCACGTGGCACGTCCCGAGCTCGCATAGCAATGCGGCCCCCATGCCAGTCAAACGGTGAAATTCGTGCCACGCATACATAATTACGCATTAAAAATACCATGGGCGCAGGCGGGGAGGGGGCACGACGGCGGCACGCCCCAAGTCGCGGCTTAAACCACACTAGGGGCTTCCCGCTTTGTTATTTTTCTCTTTCAGGACTTTAATCTCCGGAAACCCTTTCCGGTAGCGTGATTGTCGAACACATGATGCAACAACCAAGGAGGCAGAAAGCTACGTCACACCACAGAACTCCCAGGTGGATTACGATAACGAGTTAAATATTTGTTTTAATACTATTCCTCAGCTTGCCCTTGGAAGGGACATGTCAAACAGTCCTATTTTTTGCTTATCGCACTACTTGTATCATTCTGCTTTGACGCACCTTTTTGAATAAAAAAATGCATAGCATTAAGACTATTATTGCATTCTTCTTATATATATATATATATATATATATATATATATATATATATGTTCATTCATGACATCCGGCATCTGTACACTCTGGTACGGCCAATACGCTAGGGGCTTAAGCATACCCCATAATACGGCGTGAGAAGTCCGAACACTTTCGACAGTGCGGCACCCCGAACTTATAGCATTATATGCACCAGCTTCGAATCATGTCTTGGGTCAATAGTTGGGTTTGCCCGGCTCCCATGTTTTGGTACCTTACATTCTGCTATATCGGCTATGGTAGCACTGGGAGAACTACTACGATTGTGCCCCGGTTCTGCTAGGCTAAGCACCTCAGTAGAGAAAGCTAAAACTGACTGTCATGATAAGGTGAGAGACTGGTCGCTGTTCAAGAGGTTTTCAAGTCCCTAAAGACTTATGCCGCTTAGAGCGAGGAGTCGGCCCTGTTCGGCTTAAGGCGTGTACCCCGCCCCGAATTCGGCCTTCCGAATACTAGGGGCTTCGCCGAAATTTAAAATTATAGAATTCTATGGCTAAGTGAGAGTGATAACGCATTATAGTCCGATTGCCTTGTTCGTTGTGCTGAGCACCTCCCTCGAAGGACCCAGCAATGGGAACAAGAGTGCTCAGGTTCATCCCGAACACCCCAGCACTCGCGGCGTGGGGGCAGAAGCCGATGACTAGCCATCTCTCAGATTTGATAAACAGCCGAACAGAAGGTAATATTTTAAATTCAAACAAGCATTGCATAGCGCATATGAACAAGTTTTCATAAATACAGGATTACACGAGCGAGTTTACTCGAATATTATATCTTTCATACACTCGTCCGCTACGAGACGAGCGCCCTTTAGGACACCCTCATAGTACATCCCGGGGGGGGCGATGCTCCTTGCCCTGCGGCAGCCCATCCTTCATCAGCTTCACAGCGTCCATCTTGGCCCATTGCACCTTCACACGGGCGAAAGCCCGGCGTGCACCTTCGATGCAGACGGACCGCTTGATGACTTCAAGCCGTGGGCAGGCATCCACAAGCCGCCTCACTAGGCCGAAGTAGCTGTTGGGAAGGGCATCGCCAGCCACATCCGGACCATAAAGCCCTTCATGGCCTGTTCGGCCGCCTTGTGCAGCTCGACCAGTTGCTTCAGCTGGTCGCTCAGAGGCATCGGGTGTTCGGTCCTAGTATACTGAGACCACAACAACTTCTCTGTTGAGCTTCCCTCCTCGGCTTGGTAAAACTGTGCGGCATCCGACACGCTGCGGGGCAAATCTGCGAATGCTCCTGGAGAGCTCTGGATTTGGGTAAGTAATAAGTAATTCACTTTCACATGCTTGCTTTTCATATAGAAAGCCTTACCCACCGCTATCTTCTTCACCGCATCAATTTCCTGGAGGGCCCTTTGGGCTTCGGCCTTGGCACTCTTTGCGCTCTCGAGGGCCGCGGCAAGCTCGGACTCTCGCGTCTTCAATTCAAACTCCAACGCCTCGTGCTTCGTCACGAGAGCGTGGAGCTCTTGCTACACCTCGCCCACCCGAGCCTCATGCCTCTCCCGCTCGGTGCGCTCCTTGGCCGCTTTGTTTTCGGCCTTGGATAGCGCTTGCTTTAGGGTCGCCACCTCGGTCGTGGCCCCTGGCAAAATTTACGATGATCCTGTCATTTTGCAATCGCACTCTTTTTATACATATCCATGGACTAGGTACTACCTACCTTTGTTCTCCTCAAGCTGCCTCTTGGCAAGGCCAAGCTCGTCCTTGGACCCTTTAAGGTCCTCCTTCAGTGCGGCGACCTCCGCAGTCAGTGCGGCAGAGGCCAACAGCGAAGCCTGGATACGCATATAGACATACATATATTAGACTCCTGCGATATTGTTTGATCCTCTGTTCGGCTTTTCTTTTTGAACACCGAACAAAGCATCAGGGGCTACTGTCTATGCGGTAATATTTTTCCTATATTTCAAAAAACTTATCTCAAAGCCTGTTAGAAGGCTGTCACAGGCCTCAGTCAATCTGCTCTTGGCGTACTGAACCTTCTGGACCACCGCACTCATAATAGTGCGGTGCTCTTCGTCGATGGAAGCGATGCGAAGCACTCCCAGCAGATTGTCCGATGGCTCTGGATGGACAGAGGTCACCGGCACAGGCGTTTTGCCCCTTTTGGAAGGAGGACGCCTGCCTGAGTCCGGAACCACTTGGGGTTCCGGCGTGGTGTTCGGCTGAGGGCCGAACTCGGAGCCCTCGGGAGCCTTGCTCCTTCTACTCCCGGAGTCAGGAAGGTCGCCTTGAGGCGCCTCCAAGATTGTCTCCCCTCGGCCCGGTGCCTCTTGAGACAATACCTCGGCGTCGTCCATAGGGCAAGGGGAGGTGGCGGTCGGAAGTGGATCGCTATCCATATCCGACGAGCCCAAGGAGCCGTCCGACGATACGTCGATACGGGCTCGCGGTGGTCTGCATAGTCATAATTCGGCGTTAGGAGAGGCAATGCGACAAAGGTATGCTATGAGTTATTTTGGCATCCGAATACTTACGACTTCGCCAGGGGCTTGGACCTGAGCAGCCACTCGTCTTCGCCTTCGGCGGCAGCGGTGGAATAGTCCGGAAGGAGAGTCCTTCCCTTCTTGGACCCTTCGCCCCCCCCCCCCCCGGTTGGGGCGGCCTTCCTTTTCTTGTCTCCCCCAGCTGAAGGGGGAGCATCTTCTCCTTCCTCCTCGTCTTCGGGGGAGGAGTGTGTCGCAGAGTTATCGGACGATGAGTCCGATAACACCTGGCGTCGGGAACTCTTTCGGGTTCCCTTGGCCTTCTTGGTCTTCTCCGGCACCTTATAGGGGGTCGGGTCAGCATCTCCGAAAGGAGAGCGTCCGTAGTGTCTTCGGGCAGAGGGGCCGTACAGTTAATCTGCCCCGACGTCTCCACCCAGTCCTGTCAAAGGCATGGAGATCAGACCCCGCACATGATTAAGCTAGGGGAAATAAAATATCCTACCGGATGTATAGAACTCACCGAATGTGCTCGGCGCTTCGCGCTTAGCCCGCGGTCCTCGGTGAGGGAGGGAGGGACCTCGGCGCCCTTGAACAACACCTTCCAGACGTCTTTGTGCGTCGTGTCGAAGAGCTCGCTCAGAGTCTAGTGCTGAGCCGGGTCAAACTCCCACAAGTTGAAATCCTGTTGTTGACACGGGAGGATCCGGCGGATGAGCATGACCTGGACTACGTTGACAAGCTTGAGCTTCTTGCTTGCCATGTTCTAGATACATTTCTGGAGTCCGTCCAGCTCCACCGATGAACCCCAGGACAGGCCCTTCTCTTTCCAGGAGGTGAGCCATGTGGGGATTCCGGATCGAAACTCAGGGGCAGCCACCCAGTTGGTGTCGCGCGGCTCGGTGATGTAGAACCACGCCGATTGCCACCCCTTTATGGTCTCCACGAAGGAGCCTTCAAGCCATATGACGTTGGGCATCGTGCCCACCATGGCTCCATCGCATTCTGCTTGTTGGCCGCTCACCACCTTCGGCTTGATATTGACGGTCTTTAGCCATAGGCCTAAGTGGGGGCGGATGCGGAGGAAAGCCTCACACACGACGATGAACGCCGAGATGTTGAGGATGAAGTTCGGGGCCAGTTCATGGAAGTCCAGCCCGTAGTAGAACATGAGACCACGGACGAATGGATGGAGGGGAAACCCCAGTTCGCGAAGGAAGTGGTGGAGGAAGACTACCCCCTCATGAGGTTCAGGGGTAGGAATGATCTGTCCCGCAACAGGCAGCCGATGCGCGATGTTCGCGGCTAAGTATCCAGCTCCGCGCAGCTTCTTGGTGTGTCCCTCCGTAACGGAGGAAGCCATCCATTTGCCTCCAGCTCCGGACATGATTGGAGAAGGTTGAGAGGAAGGATGTGGACTTGGGCGTTGGAGCTCGAGTGCGCAAAGATGGGTGAGCAAGGAGGAAGAAGGCGTGGGTAGAAAAAGGTTAAACCTTGTCCCTTTATAAGGGCGGCCGAAACTATGCACCCCCACTAGCCTCGTAAAACTCGCTTATCCAAGCGCCGTAATTGATGGCGCGGTTGGGTTACCCACGCCTGTATTGATGAGAATCCCGTAACAAGGGGGACACGACAAGACGTGTCAAAAAATTGCCTCGCGTTATGTGCGGAGCTAGTTAAAGGAAACGGTTCGAATAATCACCGGGCCATGGCATAATGTCATCTTGCCAAAACAAATCAGCAGATTAGATTGGTGGAAATATTATTCTCTCTATGGTGGTATGTGGAACTTATTTTGCAGGGTCAGACACTATCCTTGTATTCAAATTTTTCCGTGGTGTATTCGGAGGGGGAACCCGCCTTGCAATGCCGAAGACAATACTGCATGCCGGACTCATCGTCATTGAAGCCTGGTTCAGAGGCTACTGAGGGAGTCCTGGATTAGGGGGTCTTCGGACAGCCGGACTATATCCTTTGGCTGGACTGTTAGACTATAAAGATACAAGATTGAAGACTTCGTCTCGTGTCCGGATGGGACTCTACTTGGCGTGGAAGGCAAGCTAGGCAATACGAATATGTATATCTCCTCCTTTGTAACCGACCTTGTGTAACCCTAGCCCTTTCCGGTGTCTATATAAACCAGAGGGTTTTAGTCCGTAGGACAAGATACAATCATACCATAGGCTAGCTTCTAGGGTTTAGCCTCTCCGATCTCGTGGTAGATCAACTCTTGTAATACTCATATCATCAAGAATAAATCAAGCAGGACGTAGGGTTTTACCTCCATCAAGAGGGCTCGAACCTGGGTAAAACATCGTGTCCCCTGCCTCCTGTTACCATCGGCCTTAGACACACAATTCGGGACCCCCTACCCGAGATCCGCCGGTTTTGACACCGACAACGGTCTTGTCCAAGATGCTCATGGCCACAAACTCATCCAACACTTCACTTGAGGACAAGGTGTGGAAGTCCGGCCTTTGACGAATGACGGAGGACTTGGTCTTATGGTAGGACATCATTGCCTTGAGGAATTTGAGCTTGATCCAATTGTCATATGTGTCCTTGCTCCCATGATCTTGAAGTGAGACCGCGAGTTTGGTTACTCTCTGACAAAGCTCACGAGATTCTTCATCTTCTTTCATTGCAAACTCATCGTCTTCATCTTGCACCACTTCATAGTTGGAGCGTTGAATGCTTGCGCTTCCCTTGTAGAGGGAAACAACTTGATGCCATGCATCTTTGGCCATGGCGAAGGGCCGGAGATGAGGAAGATCTTCGGGTGGAATTGAATCTTGGATGATGAAGAGAGCATTCTCATTGAATTGATTATCCGCGGCTTCTCTAGGAGTGAAGTTGCTTCGGTCATGCGGTTAGAAACCTTCTTCAATGATTCTCCAAAGATTAGTATTCACATGATTTAAATGACGCTTAAAGCGATAGACCCAAGAATCAAAGTCCTCACTTTTCACAATCTTAGGGGGAGGACCGGCATGATTCAAATGAGTGGAAGGAATCGGTCCACCATAAACAAGTGGAGGTTCCACATGGGCAAAGATGCCGGTGCCATTTTTACCACTAGAAGAAGGAGCCTTTTCACTAGTAGCTTCCCCCTTTTGGGAAAAAAGCATCCGTCACCTTGTAAGTGGGATCACCCACTTTCAACGGTACGGTGGATAGTTTAAGCCCTTCTATGGATTTATTAAACATGCTTTCAACCTCGGTCGTCATGGAGGTTTTCAATATGTCCAAAGCCACATTGAATTCCTCACGAGAGACCGCGGTTCCCCCATCGCCCGTAGACGAAATCGGATTCACACCGGAGTGCTCCTCCACACCGTCTATGGTGTCAACCATACTCTTCAGACGACAAAGTCCTTAGTAAAGAGACGAGGCTCTGATACCAATTGAAAGGATCGATATAGTTGACTAGAGGGGGGTGAATAGGCAACTAACAATTTTAGCTTTTCTTTACCAATTTAAACTTTGCATCAAAGTAGGTTGTCTAGATATGCAACTAGGTGAGCAACCTATATGATGCAACAACAATAAGTACACAAGCAAGCAAGGGAAACAACACAAAAGCTTGCACAAGTAAAGGCACGAGATAACCAAGAGTGGAGCCGGTGAAGACGAGGATGTGTTACCGAAGTTCCTTCCTTTTGAGGGGAAGTACGTCTCCATTGGAGTGGTGTGGAGGAATAATGCTCCCCAAGAAGCCACCAGGGCCACCGTATTCTCCTCACGCCCTCACACAATGCGAGATGCCGTGATTCCAGTATTGGTGCCCTTGGAGACGGCGTCCGGACCTTTACAAACAAGGTTGGGGATCTCTCCACAACCGAATTGGAGGCTCCCAACGAAACCACAGAGCTTCACCACAATGGAATATGGCTCCGAGGTGACCTCAACCGTCTAGGGTGCTCAAACACCCAAGAGTAACAAGATCCTCAAGGGATGAGTGGGGGAATCAAATTTCTCTTGGTGGAATTGTAGATCTGGGCCTTCTCAACCAATCCCTAGACAATCAACAAGTTTGATTGGCTAGGGAGAGAGATCGGGCGAAAATGAGCTTTGGAGTAACAATGGAGCTTGGGGGAAACGAGGTGAGTCAACTTAAAGAAGAAGACCTCCTTTTATAAGGGGGAGACAATCCAACCATTACCCCCGCTCAGCCCCACATAGGGTGGTACTACCGCTGTGGCTAGCGGTACTACCGTTTCAACTCGCGATACTGACGCGCAATGAGAAGTGAGCGAGAAGCAGAGCAGGGCCTGGACCCAGGGCAGTACTACCGTGGTGATAAGGGCGGTACTACCGCCTATGAACGGTACTACCGCCTCTACTGCTGCAGCTAGTGCCACAAAACCCGACACGAGAGGAGAACCCTCAAATCGAGGCGGTAGGAGCACGGAGCCGCAGCGGTACTATGGCTGAGAGCTCCAAGTGGTACTACCACTGCGGAGCGGTAATACCGCTTTGTAGCTCTTGAGCGGTACTACCGCTGGGGTTCACGATACTACTGCTGGGACCAGATCTCAGGGAGAGGACCGCAAGGGAGCCTTCAAGGAAGGGGGAAAAACTCAGAGGGTGCAAAGGGGATGTGTACGTGTTGATTCCACCCTAGCCTAACCAATGCGGATCCCCTCTTGATAGTACGGTGACTCTTACGACACAAGACCACCAAAACTGAATTGAAAGGACTACACCGTCTTCGCTTCAAACTCTGAGGAGAGGCAATCGTCTCGCCAAAGGATGAATCTCTGAAATACTCAACGCACATGATTAGTCCGCAAATATGTTGTCATCAGTCACCAAAACTACTTAGAGAGAAACATGCCTTAACATCAAGGTCATTAGCTTCAAGTTCCTCTGAACTAGAGTCCTCATCATACTCTTGTTCATGCACGCTAGTATCTTTTTTATCGAAAATATATTATTGACAATAATAATTGATGGCATTCACCAAAGCATGCATCCAATCAAGAATTTCATCTTTCCAACGAGCTTGAACAGCTTCGATCTCAACATATAATTTTCAAGCACTCGTGCTTAACACATACTGTATGATTTTCTTGGTGGCATTTTTAGTACTGTTGTAGTGGGCTACCACCTTGTCGTAGGTTTTTGTACATTGGAAGTCAAGATGTTTGGGAGACCAGCAACATCTACAAGAAACTTGATACATAGAACATAGCATATATGCATATGTGTTTAAAATTTCTAGCAGTTCTAATGTATCCATAGAATTTATGCTCTTCTTGTGAGTTGCATCATCAAAGAACTCATTGAGTGTGTGCAAAAATTTACTCTTGGGAGTGGGAGGTGGGCTTTCCTCCACTAGTTCTTCCATGAGGCTTCCTTCTTTCAGGCACACTTGTTAATCCATGATAATTTGTTCTTCGTGGTCCCAATAATTTTGCTGCAATTTAGTTTCAAAAAATATATAATTTATGATCTTTTACCAATTCTTGCAGTCATGCTTCTAGGGGTGTTGTTTGCTCTTCTTGTGCAACCTTTTCTTCATCCTTCTGCAGATCCGGTAAAATATTACTTCTCCCAAGGCAGATGCAATCTGATCGTGTTCATTGATCAGTTATGGGTTATCACAGAAAACATTTGAGAAAAAAAGTATGAATAGGTTGCAATTTCATATAAATCAAAATGAATGGATCATCCTGATTCTTCATATTAATGATATTGTGTACTCCCTCTATTCCTAAATATAAGTCCTTTTAGAGATTCCAAGATACAGAACAGAAGGAATAGAACCACATCGACACCCTCAAGTACACATTGTAAGATCGCCAATCTAGCATTTAATTTATCACTAGAATTATAGCTTGCTAGCATGGGGTCGATATTACTCTTACATTCGTATTGCATGTGCTCTTTCAGATCCATAGTCTATGAATGGTAATTGATGTGAAGCACATATAAGGGATGCACCTTTGTTTACCAATTGCAACCATCCGTAAAATGGTTTATCTGGGTAGTTCTTCTCCATTGCAGATTTCAGATTTTTCCTGAGTAGACATCTCAGAAGACATGATGAGCAGATTTTTTTTTAATGATTTTTGGGTTAATATATAGCAACGAACAAAAAACAAAGAATGAGCGGGTAAGTAATAACCAAGCACCATTCTCTCCGGCGATGGGGCCAGAAAATGCTTGATGACCTTTGAGTCTACACGGTTGTTGTAGCACTTTCGTGATAAGTGAAGTGTCGAACCCACACGGAGCGAATAGTAAGACACCACAAACCCCACAACTACGTCATCACATAACACAGTTCTGTAAGCACAAAAGCCGGAGTTTGGAAATAGCCTACTTCAGTGAGTTGCTAAGACAAATAAAAGGAGGGTTTGAACTAAACTAACATCGTTTATTTCTTATACTGTATTATCTTACATGTTATCTCATTACAACTATTTTATCTATGTAAAAGGATAAATATTAGGTTTCTCAAAGTAGTATGCAAACTCTCTATATGCCATGCACTTAAACTCTTGGGCGACACACATCGTCTGGAGCTCCTATTTGACGCATTTGCGTCAAATAGCAGGAACATGCCCCCTCGATGGAATTCGATCTCCAGACCTATAAATTGCCAAGGAGAGTAGGTAACCAATTTAGCTGACAAGAGCTGGTGACCAAAGAGGAGCGTGCACAGTTAAGAACTAGGCAAAACGCGAATCTGGACTATTTTTAAATTTTTTTGAACATTTCTTCGAAATTGTGAACATATTTTTGAACATTCCTTGGAATTTTTTCAAACATTCCTTAAAAAGCAAGCATTGTATTCCCTGATTATTCAATTTTTTGAACAACTCGAACAAATTTTGATATTCATTTTTTAAAGAAAAAACATTTTTTAACAAAATTTAAATTTTAAAATCCTGATTATTTTTTTTAAAATGCAAACATTTTTCTAATTTTGTGAATACAATTTATAATGGGAATATTTTCAAATTTGGAACAAAAATTTTAAAGTGCGAACATATTTTGACATCCCTGAACGTTTTTTGTAAACACGAACATTTGTTTTAGTTTGTGAGCTATTTTCACTTTCTTTATAGTTTTTTAAAAACAGGAGCATTTTTTGAATTTATGAACAAATTTTGAAAATACGAAACTTTGAAATTTTGAACATGTTTTTACAAACACAAACATTTCCGAAATTTCCAGACATTTGTCGAAATCATGAAGATTTTTAATATACACGACTTTTTTGAAAAATCACAAACATTTTTTGAAAAAAAAAGGAAAAATGAAAAATAAACAAAAAAACCAAAATGAAAAAAAGAAACATAAACATAAAAAAGGAAAAAGAGAAAAACAAAAACCAATGATAACCTGTAAAAAAGGGGGGAAATGGTTGTGATAGTTCCCAAGCTATCTACAAAAATGGGACGGCCCAAATGCATAGCGCCGACAGTTTGCCACGATAAGCATCAAATACAGAATTCGGGATAGCAACCGTAACAAGTGTGAATGAATTTGAATTCTCAGGGCATGGCCTGCTGGCCCTCATATTTTTTTGGGGAGGGGGGGGGGGCATAAGTCCCCCACCAGACATTGCAATATATTTGTTCAATAGGTCAAGTTATATTGTTCGTTCTACCCAAGAGTGTTTCTAAATCTCCGTGGACGGGGGGCGCCTTCAACACAGAGGGTCGTGGAACATGTGCGACTCGCGACTACAGTGACCAGCTCGTCTGTCAGCTGTCCGATAAGCCGCTGGCTACGCTGGACGAGTTCACGCTCGGCAGTGCCCCCGCCCTGGACAACTACAACATCTCGGTGTTCGACGACTTCAATGTTTCCATGTCGTTCTCCCGCGATACCTTCGGTGTCAACCTCCTCTGCCTCGACGACAGCTGCTCCAATGCGGGGAAGGTCCAGCCTTGCACGACAAAGGCCTGCCTCCTACCCGTACTAGCTAGTGAGCTCTCCATCGCAGGGACATGACATGGTCGACGAGTATGCACATTGGTTGACGGGTACTTAGCTACTATTAACAATGATCAGGACGACATGTCGCTGATGTCCTGCAAGTGCACGGGGCATTGTGGTTATTTCGTAAAGTGTCGAACCCACAGGAAATGAAAAGAATGACATTATTAACCCCGTAACTATGTTATCACCTATGCAGTTTGTATGCACCCAAATAGGAGTTCAAAAATGGTCCACTCCATCGGTTGCTACCGAAAAGATAAATCAGTTTTACTAAACTACGAAAGGAAAGGTAAAAACAGGAAATAAAAGGACAAAACTAAATGATGGCTGAGTTTGAGTAGTAAACGTTCTCTAGGGTTTTTTAGGATCAACTACTGCCGCTTTATTGACTAATTAAAAGAAATTAGGAATCTCATCCGACACAATGCCCAAAATACAATCTGGGGGAACGGTAAACCAAACCTTGCACAGTCTATCACTTAACCCTACTTTAGCTAACTTATCCGCGGCAGCATTAGCACTACGCCTTACGCAAGACACTTTCACTTCTTGGAACATTTTCATCCTCTCCTTGATCTCCTCCACCAGAGGTCCAACTGCAGAGAGAGTTTTCTCTTACGCACACAACATCTTTGCTAGATTAGCACAGTCCGTCTCCAACAGCAGCTTGGATGTGTTGAGTTCGGCCACCACCTGTAAAGCTCGTTTGCAGGCATAAATTTCAGCAACCTCCGGATCAGCGATTCCATCAAAGAGATGACAAGTAGCAGCTCTAAAAGCTCCTGAATGATCCCGTAGGACAGCACCTACACCACACATTGCTCCTTGTTTGTAAACAGCTCCATCAAAATTTGCCTTAACCCAACCCTCCTCCGATGGCACCCATCTTTCCTTGATCTCCGGCTTCTGCAGCTTTTCTTTCCCTCCATGAAACGCCTTCCATTCATTGACATACATCAACACCGAGTTTATTATTTCATGTGGTTCAGAGAACTTCTTCCCTTGTCGTGTTTCATTCCGGGCTAGCCAAAGTCCATATGTTGCTTGAACCATTAGCTCCTTCTCCTCCTCCTGTGCATCAGCGAACCAACCCAACAGCCATCTCGCCACTGTGCTCTGGGAATCGACGTGTACTGGTGGGATCGCCACCGGAATTCCCTTTTCCGAGCGTAGTTGCCTCCAGAATAGCACCGAGTGTGGGCAGCTCCAAAATCTGTGGAAGATCGTCTCCTCCCTGCTGCACACTGGACAGAAAATGTCGGGTTTGATCCGACGTCTATGCAACTCCGAACCAACAGCCAGCCCATTCATAATCAGCCTCCAAACATGAATTTTTGCCTTGTTCGGAGCACTTGTATCCCATAGCCCGAGCCATCCTTTGTGTCGCACCATGGAAAGTGATGATTCTGGCTGTCCAGATTTCGCCCTATTCATGGCCATCTTCAGGTGATAAGCAGACCGGACCGTAAAATGTCCGTTCTTAGTATGATTCCATGCTAAATAATCATCCATCTCCGGACCACCAATCGCTATTTGCTTAATATCCGTGGCATCATCAGCGGAAAACATGCTGTCAATTATGTGTGTATCCCAAGCTCTCCCAGACTGCAGCATCAAATCACGAACCTTGGTTACCCCATGCACGTAATCTGCACCCAGTGGTGTCAGACTTCCTTGTCTTGGGATCCATGGATCATGGTGAATATTTACACTTGCTCCACTGCCACTGCACCAAATAGCCCCTTGTCGTAGAAGTTCATGTCCATGAATAATGCTTCTAAAAGTGTATGAACCACCAGATGGGCACGTTGCATTCATTATTGAACCATCAGGGAAATACCTAGCCTTAAGAACCCTTGCACATAAAGACTCCGGGTGTTGGGCAATCCTCCAAGCCTGCTTGGCCAGTAAAGCTTGATTAAACGCTTCTGGATCTCTAAAACTCATCCCACAATCTCGCTTCGCTATGCACATTTTGTCCCATGCTATCCAATGCACTTTCCGCTCACCAGTCGTTGACCCCCACCAGAATTTCGAAGAGATAGAAGTCAGGTTCCGGCACATCTTCTTCGTGAGGTGAAAACAACTCATAGTGAACGTAGGTGTAGCTTGTAAAAAAAATAACTTGCATTTCTCTAGCTGCTTTAGATAGCCCCTGGCCCTTCAATCCTGCAACTTTACCTTTCGCAGTCTCTGTCACATATTTAAAGGTCCCTTCCTTCGATCTCCCAACAACTGTAGGCAGCCCCAAGTACCTCTCCGATAGGGCCTATGTTGGAACACCTAAAGCTTGCTTCAATACCACCTTGTCATCGTCTGGACAGCCCTTCCCAAAGAAAATTGATGACTTCTGCAAGTTGACTTTCTGACCCGAAGCCACTTCATATCTTGTGAGAATGTCTTTGAGTACTTGGAAGCTTCCCTCTGTCCCTTGAAGAAACACTATACTGTCATCCGCAAACAACAGGTGTGTCACTTGGGGGCCAGTGCACCCAAACGAGACCCCTTTTATCAACTCATCCTCTTGTGCTCTTTTTAATAATGGAGAGAAGCCCTCAACGCAAAACAAGAATAAATATGGAGACAAAGGATCACCCTAGGGTTGGAGAGTAATGATCACTAATGCGATCTGCACAACACATGTGGAGGCATGGTTCTAGATCTCCATCTCTCTAGCCACATGTTATATGTCAAAAGTGGACCGATCCTAGTACACATACGCGCTACAAGAGTAATCTACATATGCCATCGCCTTAGTTTTCTCAGGCCGGTTTTCACTAGGTTGATTAATGCCCCGTTTGGTAACAAAGTATTTTTAAAGTATTCTCAAAATACTACGGTTTTTTATATTACTGTAGTTTTATTTACATAGGGTTGTTTGGTTGCCTCTAAAAACTATGATTTCAATACTGTAGTTTTTGTCAAACCACTGTAATTTCTCTGTATATAAAAAAGAACCTCATACCTCTTTTTAAAAAACCGAGCAGCGGAAAAGAAGGGTCGGACAGAGATTAGGCAGTAGGCAGGGTGCAACTACAAACTGTCTGAGCTGAGGTCTTTTAGTTGTTCGTTACCTGCGGCTGCAATACTTGAACACTATGCTTCTTTCATCAGCGTTGGCAAACAGGTGACATGGGAAATTTTTTTCACTCTTCCCTGTTGTCTATATGATGAGTCAGATGATATTTTCATCATATTTTACTAGCTGGTAAATGTTTTGTTTGATTTTCATAGAACAGCTATGTGTGGTGCTTATCTTACAGAGAAGAATGTTTGAGCCAAAATATATATGTTCGATTCATGTGCCTTCTCCTTGCAAATGTCTGGTATGAAGATTTTCAAGTACCTATTGCTCAGAGGTCATCTGCTAATTACTCCACCAGCGTCGCCGTCCGTTGCTAATCATCATTAGTCTAATCAATCTGTATATTCTAGTACTACAATGGCTAGCAAGTTTCGAATGCATGCACGGCTAACGGCTAGCCAAGAAATTTTACAGCGTTTTGTGACGTTGCCAAACATGTCCTAAGTCTTTCCCCGTAGACGCAACCATTTTTAGGTTTGCCACTACTCTCCTACAATTGCAAAGACGAAAACGGAAGAATATTACTGTCACCTCTTTACCTCAACACTTTAACCTCTAGAACAATAATAATATTGTCCATGGTCAACCTAGGCAAAAAAATGCGAGTGAAGCCTCCTCTTAACATTAATGGAGGCTATTAGCTAGACATAAATACGAAGATATCATATCTCCTATAGGAATTGGGTTAATTGTCCTTTTGCCCTCAGTGGTGTCCATTTGCTCAGTTTTGCCCTCAGATGCGAATTGTGCTCAGTTTTGCCCCTAGTCCGTGCGCACCGACTCGTTCCGTGAACTCTGCCGTCTCCGTCAGGTCAACCTTTTGACTCGGCCCTTACAGGTGGGACCAGGCGACAGAAACGGCCAATTTTATTCAGACCGTTGCACGCGTGGCTTGTAGGACCCAGCAGAGAGCCGTTGAGCAAAGAGCCGTTGGCGGGTGTGCTATATAAGCGGGCGACAGCGGCGGTGACCACGGCGACAGAGAGCACGGCAGTGATCACGGCGAGAGAGAGAGCACGGCGGCGGGAAGCTAGCTGTGGAGGGCGTGGCGGTGGGAAGCTAGTAGTGGAGGGCGCGGCGGCGTTGAGATCCCTTCGGCTCCGAGCTCCATGTCTTCCTCAAGCTCCCGCGCCACCTCGCAGATGCAGAGCCGGGCGCGTGTGGACATGCCTGTCTTCGTCTGTCCGCGGTGCCGGGCGGGCGTTGATCGGAGGGTTTCTCAGACACCGAGGAACCAGAATCGTCCGTTCTACGTGTGTAGTGAGAATGGGGTAAGAATCGGGGCAATTGCACCATTTTCGTGGTCGGGATCTTTGAGCAATGGGTTGATCTGTTTGGTGTTCATGCAAGTGACATGCTTTTTTCTTTGGGTCGATGCTCTGGCCAAGACTCTGATGAATGAACTGCAAGAAGAGCATGAAGAATGGTTGCGCATGCTGCCACGAACGGCAGTGGCCGCACCACGAGCTCCGGAAGAAGGGATGGAGGGCGAAGCACGCACTGACAGAGAGCTAGCTGTTGAGCTTAGGATGTTGAAGAAGAAGGTTAGGAAGCTTGAAGACCAAGCACTACCAATACCCATTTGCAAATACTTTTGGGCATTTGTAGGTATGGTAATCGCATTGGTTGTAATGTCGAAAATGTATGGAAAGGCATGAATTATGGAGGAATTTGTAATCTTGAAATTGTTTGAGAAATCCACCTAGTTTAAATGTTGGTTAAAGTAGTTGTTTAAAGGTTGTTTAAATGTTGAAAAAAAAGAGAAGAAGTGACCAACATTTAAATATGTTGGAAAAAAGAGAAGAAATTAGGAATTCAGAAACCCTTTCTGTCCAAAAAAAGGTTGCTCTTGGGCCAAATTCAGAGCGTAGAGCCAAGTGCAGGCTAGACTAATGGGCCAACTGCATCCAATTAGGCCCATTCGGGGGTTCTCTTGCGTATTTTTCTGTTTTCTATTCTGATTTAATTTAGGCAGTAAATCATAATGCTGGAACTTTTTGTGGAAGCTAATTGAATTATTCCGGAGCCAAACAATTAAGGTTAGAAATTTTTTTGGAGCTGTTAATTAATCCAATTCAAATACACCGTGATTTAAATCAAAGACCAACATGTCATGGAAAATGTGCCTTAGCTCTGGTAGAGGTTTACGCCAGGTGCCAAAATAAATGAACAATTTTTAAGGGCATTACATTGAGAAAAACATAATTTGTCTAAAAAATGAAGGGTGGAAAATGCACAAAAAATTGGTGCGGATGGGGACTCGAACCCAGGACCGCGTGGGTTTGTGGTGTTTAGGGCTGCGCTGGTAACCGCTAGGACAGATGGCAAGACTTTGACATAGATAGGGAAGGAAGGTATAGATAGTGAGATTTTGATTTTTTTTAAATAGTGAGACCGTGAATGTTTGGACACGCGTGAGAGTGTTTTTTCATTGTTTTGCACTTAAATTTTGGAGGGTTGGAAGGTTGAAAATGTATGTTGCACTACCACATGATTTTGGTTAGAGTGGCACTTGGTCTAGGGATAGAGTGGCACTTGGTTTAGGATTTAAAAGGAATAAATTTGCATGTTAGTTCATGACTTTTTGTTTGAATGAAACAGAGGGCTTCTCACCCCCTCTGATTTTCATTAATGAAAACCACAAGTTCTCGAACTTCATGACTTGTTTAGGGAAGAAATGATATGTTTGGGCACGGACATTTTTTAACACACATAATAAACCCTAATAACTTAGATAAGATGGAACACACCGTACCATTGCAATAACTTAGATAAGTTCATGGACAGTTCACAGACACATGACGAAACATGACACAACACGACACGACATAGAAAAGCAACAAAATAAAAAACGAAACATGACGAGCTTGACTCCGGGCCTGAACATCTTCATCTTGAACTTCTTATTCCACCTTGGCCGCGCGCGCCCCTTCAACACCGTCTTCATCTTCATACCTACTCCTCCTCGTCGTAGGGAAGGGAGTGCATCTGGCCTGGAGCGGGGAAGATGCGCTCGTAGTTGGTGTAGATGTTGTAGACGGTGAAGAATATGGCCTCGCAGCTGCACCAAAAGACTTGGCCGAGGAGCTCGCGCGCGTCAAACGGGTTGGTGAAGGTGACCGTGAGCAGTAGGAGGATGCCGCCGCGGTCACGAACCTCGTTGAGGGTGAACATCCTCGGCGAGCCCCGTGGGAGGTGGGCATAGCCGGCTCTGAGGAAGGCGCGGGTGAGTTCGACGGAACCCCTCCACCTTGAAATAGCCCACACACGGAGCTCCCTCTCCACGAGCACGCCCGGTGGGTAGCGCAACTCCGGCACGACAGGCAGACGGTTGAAGGTCGGCCCGTTGAACTACATCTTCACTTGGTCTCGCTTGGGGAGGGCTCGGTCGCTTGGGTGTTTGAAGTTGGAGAGGATTGGATCTGGCTTGTGGGTGGGAGAGGAAGAGAGGCACCCCATTTATAAGCCTGTGCGTGGGAGAGGAAGAAAGAAAGGATGAGAATGGTGCGTGTGTGAATCCGGACGCGTGTGTGTATCCGTTACGTTTTGCACACTTAAATTTTTGCACAAAATGATGCATGGGACGCGTGCGTGCATCTGAATCACTACATAGCTCTTTGACCGGGCGATGCATGTGAATAGCTGCCGTGAACCACTGCACTGAACCACCTAGCTCGCCTCGCTAGCCTAGCTCACCTAGCGCGCCTCGCTCACCTCGCTCGCATGCATGCACGTCGCCGCCTCCCGTGCATGCAAACCCACGTCGTCGCCTCCATGCATGCAAGGCCTGGAAAGGCTGAGACGGGCTATTTACTGCGGTCTCAGGCCCAGAGCACGAGACGGCCCAACAGTCCATCCAGTGTGCCCGGTATTTGTTAAAAAAACAATGGGTCTCCCAGCCAATCAGATTGCATCTCGCGGATTGCCCCCCTCCTCCCCGCAGATTCCTTCTAGAAGGGTTAGATCGACGGCCCTTAATCGCCGCTAGGGTTAGATGAACGGTCCTTATTCAGCGCTAGGGTTAGCGGGGTTTGGGAGGGGTTTGGAGCAGTCAAAGCTATGTTTGACTAGATTTCAAATGAGCATAATAAATTAAATAAAAATCAGAAAAATAAAAAACCTGCGCACATAATCTTCTTATGTCATATACTAACGATTTAAGTTGATAAACAAGCTTTACATACATTTAAATGATAAGTTCATGTGTATTATATGATATCTCGAGTATCTCAAACTCTCTTGTATGAAGTGAAGAGAAGTGTTTTGGGGAAATGAACATGAAAATTTCAAAAAAACTAACCACAGCTTCATTTTGGAGTGACTAAGAAGGATCCAGGCTTAATTTTTCATTTTGATGTTTTACACTTGTTTAAATCTTGGTCAAAGTTAAGTTTGACCAGAATTCAAATGAGCAAAACAAATTTAAAAAAAATCAAAAAATGGAAAAACCAGCGCACATAGTCTGTACATATAGAATATATGTGTAGGAAAGTTATTTGGCTGATTTAGACAAGGTTGAATTTTTTTTTTTGCTTCGAAATGAGGCCGTTTACCCTACCTTTGGACCCCTCTTTTTAGCACATTTTTCATGAAAATTTCAAAAAGCTCACCACAACTTCATTTTGGATTGACTAAGAAGTATCCAGGCTTAGTTTTTCATTTTGATGTTTTAGACTTATTTAAATCTTGGTCAAAGTTAGGTTTGACCAGAATTTAAATGAGCAAAACAAAATTCAAAAAAATCAAAAAAGGAAAAAACCATGTGCTCATTCAAACATCATGTCAAACATACTTCTAACATAGGTCCAACATCATCCAACAGAAATACAACATGTCAAGTGATAAATGTTTCATAATACAACATCATCCCTTATTCATAATGTTTCATAATTATTCATAGATAGCGTTGGGGCTTCTGTCTGTTCCTTGAGCTTCTTGCCATCACTTTGCTCCTCGTGCACCTTGTGCTCATTGTTTCTTCTCTTCTTCTCTTGGTTGTCGATACGTTGCGCGTCTTCTTCAAACCTACCATAGAGCTGTGCAAAACATAAACGGTAATGAGATCATGTCAAGTGATAGATGTACAGTAGTATTTGACCATTGCAAGATTTACATACCTAACAGAACTCACAACAACAGAAGGTTGGTCACCATTTGGAGCCTCACTTGGATCATCATTTGAAGCCTCACTTGGATCACCATGATCACCATTTAGAGCCTCACTTGGATCATCATTTGGAGCCTCACTTGGATCACCATGATCACCATTTAGAGCCTCACTTGGATCACCATTTGGAGCCTCACTTGAATCATTATTTGGAGGATATTTTGGATCATCGTCAAAATCATGCGGTTGTTGACCGTCATCATTTGGAACCTTGTCAAAATCCTCATCTGATGCAACCGGCTATTGACCATCATTTTCATCATCTGTTGAGGCAACCAGCTGCTGACCAACATTTTCATCGAAGCCTTCATCGAAACTCTCTCCGAACGCTGGATCTACTGTGTTATCACAATACTTAGCAAAATGACCAGACCCACCACACCTTGTGCACTTACGCTTCCTCGCTCCAAGTCCAGCTCCTTCGCTGTGAGGTCTGATTCGACTCTTCCTTGGTCTACCTGCTCCTCTCTTCAGAATTGGAGCGCAAAGCTTGAATCCAGGGTCCACCATGTCCCATTGTTGTTTTCCCTCCATAGCAGGCAAGGCATAAGCATATGTGGCTTTGAACCTTGCAACAGAGTAGTAATCATGCACATACTGCTGTATGTTCCCTGCTGGACCTGGGAGAGAAGTGATGAAAAACAAGGCATGAATGCATGGCAACCCAGTTATCTGCCATTGCCTACAACTGCAAGTTCTAGCTTCTAAATCCACTAGATATCTCCATTCCCTCTTCTCTTTATCCAAATATGATATCTCTGCTGTGGTACCCGAGCAAAGAGTCATGTTCATTTCCAAGCATGTTGTCTTCTGCTTCAGTTCATTCATCACGGCGGGGATGATAATGTGGCCCATGAATTTTGCCTCGGCTATTCCTGCACGATAACGAAATTTCTGCATGTATTCTATCCTTATCCTGTCAAGAAAATCCACCACATAATGACCCTTTAGTTTCCGGATCGTTGAGTTGAAAGACTCTGCTAGATTATTGTGCACATAGTCAACTTTGCTCACTTCACTGAATTGGCTTCTGGCCCATAACTTGGAGTGGTGTGTTTCCAAGTATTCTTTCACTTTGGGATTCATGTATAACTGCCTCAAGTGGTAGTTGTGCTTCTTCACACTGCATGTCAAAGATGTTGGCCATAAATTGTTGGTATACACCTTTCCTTTGAATTTCTTCATGAAATTTGCAGCAAGGTGACGCATGCATTCCCTATGCTCTACTCCAGGGAACACATTATCCACGGCCACTTCTAAACCTTTGCAGGCATCTGTATGAATGACCAACCCATTGGGATGTGCAATAGCCCGGTGGAGATTATGCAAAAACCAAGTCCAGCTCTCCTCAGACTCTGTCTCCAGCACACCATAGGCAACTGGAAATACAAAACTATGTGCATCAACTGCACAAGCTGCTACTAACTGTCCTTTAAACCTTCCTGTGAGAAAAGTGGCATCAATAGCCAAATAAGGCCTGCAGCCTGCCAAAAAAACCTAGCGACAAGCCTCAAAGCAGACAAAAACCCTCCTAAAGCATTCCTTGGTCTTTGTCACTCCCCTGAATGTGTACTCCACGGTGTGGTGATCAATATCTACAATACTACCTGGGCTTGTCCTCTCCACTTCACCTTTGAATGAATACAACAATTGAAAACTTTCCTGCCAGTTACCTGAAGGAAATATGCCCTAGAGGCAATAATAAAAATATTATTTATTTCCTTATATCATGATAAATGTTTATTATTCATGCTAGAATTGTATTAACCGGAAACATAATACATGTGTGAATACATAGACAAACAGAGTGTCACTAGTATGCCTCTACTTGACTAGCTCGTTAATCAAAGATGGTTATGTTTCCTAACCATGAACAAAGAGTTGTTATTTGATTAACGAGGTCACATCATTAGTTGAATGATCTGATTGACATGACCCATTCCATTAGCTTAGCACCCGATCGTTTAGTATGTTGCTATTGCTTTTCTTCATGACTTATACATGTTCCTATAACTATGAGATTATGCAACTCCCGTTTACCGGAGGAACACTTTGGGTACTACCAAACGTCACAACGTAACTGGGTGATTATAAAGGAGTACTACAGGTGTCTCCAATGGTAGATGTTGGGTTGGCGTATTTCGAGATTAGGGTTTGTCACTCCGATTGTCGGAGAGGTATCTCTGGGCCCTCTCGGTAATACACATCACATAAGCCTTGCAAGCATAATAACTAAAGATGTTAGTTATGAGATGATGTATTACGGAACGAGTAAAGAGACTTGCCAGTAACGAGATTGAACTAGGTATTGGATACCGACGATCGAATCTCGGGCAAGTAACATACCGATGACAAAGGGAACAACGTATGTTGTTATGCGGTCTGACCGATAAAGATCTTCGTAGAATATGTAGGAGCCAATATGGGCATCCAGGTCCCGCTATTGGTTATTGACCGGAGACATGTCTCGGTCATGTCTACATTGTTCTCGAACCGTAGGGTCCGCACGCTTAACGTTACGATGACAGTTATTATGAGTTTATGCATTTTGATGTACCGAAGGTTGTTCGGAGTCCCGGATGTGATCACGGACATGACGAGGAGTCTCGAAATGGTCGAGACGTAAAGATTGATATATTGGAAGCCTATGTTTGGACATCGGAAGTGTTCCGGGTGAAATCGGGATTTTACCAGATTACCGGGAGGGTTACCGGAACCCCCCGGGAGCCAAATGGGCCTACATGGGCCTTAGTGGAAAGGTGAGAGGGCTGCCCACAAGGGCTGCGCACCTCCCCCCCTTCCCTAGTCCTATTAGGACTAGGAGAAGGGGCCGGCCCCCCTCTTTCTCTCTTCTCTTTGGAGAATCCTAGTTGGAATAGGATTGGAGGGGGGAGTCCTACTCCCGGTAGGAGTAGGACTCCTCCTGGCGCACCAAGGGGCCGGCCGCACCTCTCCCCCTTTGCCCCTTTATATACGGGGGCAGGGGACACCCCAAGACACACAAGTTGATCATTGTTTATTGTTCCTTAGACGTGTGCGGTGCCCCCTGCCACCAAATTCCACCTCGGTCATATCGTTGTAGAGCTTAGGCGAAGCCCTGCGTCGGTAGTACATCAAGATCGTCACCACGCCGTCGTGCTGACGAAACTCTTCCTCGACGCTTTGCTGGATCGGAGCCCGAGGATCGTCATCGAGCTGAACGTGTGCTAAGAACTCGGAGGTGCCGGAGTAACGGTGCTTGGATCGGTCGGATCGGGAAGAAGACGTACGACTACTTCCTCTACGTTGTGTCAACGCTTCCATTGCGATCTACAAGGGTACGTAGATTAGACTCTCCCCCTCGTTGCTATGCATCACCATGATCTTGCGTGTGCGTAGGAAAATTTTCGAAATTACTACGTTCCCCAACAGTGGCATCCGAGCCTAGGTTTTATGGTTTGATGTTATTTGCACGAGTAGAACACAAGTGAGTTGTGGGCAATACAAGTCATACTGCCTACCAGCATGTCATACTTTGGTTCGGCGGTATTGTTGGACGAGACGATCCGGACCAACCTTACGCGTACTCTTACGCGAGACCGGTTCCCTCGACGTGCTTTGCACATAGATGGCTTGCGGAAGACTGTCTCTCCAACTTTAGTTGAACCAAGTGTGGCTACGCCCGGTCCTTGAGAAGGTTAAAACGGAGTCTATTTGACAAACTATCGTTGTGGTTTTGATGCGTAGGTGAGATGAGTTCTTACTTAAGCCCGTAGCAGCCACGTAAAACTTGCAACAACAAAGTAGAGGACGTCTAACTTGTTTTTGCAGGGCATGTTGTGATGTGATATGGTCAAGGCATGATGCTGATTTTATTGTATGAGATGATCATGTTTTGTAAACCAAGTTATCGGCAACTGGCAGGAGCCATATGGTTGTCGCTTTATTGTATGCAATGCAATCGCGATGTAATGCTTTACTTTATTACTAAGCGGTAGTGATAGTCGTGGAAGCATAAGATTGGCGAGACGACGACGATGCTATGATGGAGATCAAGGTGTCGCGCCGGTGACGATGGTGATCATGACGGTGCTTCGGAGATGGAGATCACAAGCACAAGATGATGATGGCCATATCATATCACTTATATTGATTGCATGTGATGTTTATCCTTTTATGCATCTTATCTTGCTTTGATTGACGGTAGCATTATAAGATGATCTCTCACTAAATTATCAAGAAGTGTTCTCCCTGAGTATGCACCGTTGCCAAAGTTCGTCGTGCCCAGACACCACGTGATGATCGGGTGTGATAAGCTCTACGTCCATCTACAACGGGTGCAAGCCAGTTTTGCACACGCAGAATACTCAGGTTAAACTTGACGAGCCTAGCATATGCAGATATGGCCTCGGAACACAGAGACCGAAAGGTCGAGCGTGAATCATATAGTAGATATGATCAACATGACGATGTTCACCATTGAAAACTACTCCATCTCACGTGATGATCGGTTATGGTTTAGTTGATTTGGATCACGTGATCACTTAGAGGATTAGAGGGATGTCTATCTAAGTGGGAGTTCCTAAGTAATTTGATTAACTGAACTTAAACTTATCATGAACTTAGTACCTGATAGTATCTTGCTTGTTTATGTTGATTGTAGATAGATGGCTCGTGCTATTGTTCCGTTGAATTTTAATGCGTTCCTTGAGAAAGAAAAGTTGAAAGATGATGGTAGCAATTACACGGACTGGGTCTGTAACCTGAGGATTATCCTCATTGCTGCACAGAAGAATTACGTCCTGGAAGCACCGCTAGGTGCCAGGCCTGCTGCTGGAGCAACACCAGATGTTATGAACGTCTGGCAGAGCAAAGCTGATGACTACTCGATAGTTCAGTGTGCCATGCTTTACGGCTTAGAATTGGGACTTCAACGACGTTTTGAACGTCATGGAGCATATGAGATGTTCCAGGAGTTGAAGTTAATATTTCAAGCAAATGCCCGAATTGAGAGATATGAAGTCTCCAATAAGTTCTATAGCTGCAAGATGGAGGAGAACAGTTCTGTCAGTGAGCATATACTCAAAATGTCTGGGTATAATAATCACTTGATTCAGATGGGAGTTAATCTTCCAGATGATTGCGTCATTGACAGAATTCTCCAATCACTGCCACCAAGCTACAAGAGCTTCGTGATGAACTATAATATGCAAGGGATGAACAAGACTATTCCTGAGCTCTTCGCAATGCTGAAAGCTGCGGAGGTAGAAATCAAGAAGGAGCATCAAGTGTTGATGGTTAACAAAACCACTAGTTTCAAGAAAAAGGGCAAAGGGAAGAAGAAGGGGAAATTCAAGAAGAACAGCAAGCAAGTTGTTGCTCAGGAGAAGAAACCCAAGTCTGGACCTAAGCCTGAAACTGAGTGCTTCTACTGCAAGCAGACTGGTCACTGGAAGCGGAACTGCCCCAAGTATTTGGCGGATAAGAAGGATGGCAAGGTGAACAAAGGTATATGTGATATACATGTTATTGATGTGTACCTTACTAGAGCTCGCAGTAGCACCTGGGTATTTGATACTGGTTCTGTTGCTAATATTTGCAACTCGAAACAGGGACTACGGAATAAGCGGACGCTAGCAAAGGACGAGGTGACGATGCGCGTGGGAAACGGTTCCAAAGTCGATGTGATCGCGGTCGGCACGCTACCTCTACATCTACCTTCGGGATTAATATTAGACCTAAATAATTGTTATTTGGTGCCAGCGTTGAGCATGAACATTATATCTGGATCTTGTTTAATGCGAGACAGTTATTCATTTAAATCAGAGAATAATGGTTGTTCTATTTATATGAGTAATATCTTTTATGGTCATGCACCTTTGAAGAGTGGTATATTCTTGTTGAATCTCGATAGTAGTGATACACATATTCATAATGTAGAAGCCAAAAGATGCAGAGTTGATAATGATAGTGCAACTTATTTGTGGCACTGCCGTTTAGGTCATATCGGTGTAAAGCGCATGAAGAAACTCCATACTGATGGGCTTTTGGAACCACTTGATTATGAATCACTTGGTACGTGCGAACCGTGCCTCATAGGCAAGATGACCAAAACACCGTTCTCCGGTACTGTGGGGAGAGCAACAGATTTATTGGAAATCATACATACCGATGTATGTGGTCCGAGGAATATTGAGGCTCGTGGCGGATATCGTTATTTTCTCACCTTCACAGATGATTTAAGCAGATATGGGTATATCTACTTAATGAAACATAAGTCTGAAACATTTGAAAAGTTCAAGGAATTTCAGAGTGAAGTTGAAAATCATCGTAACAAGAAAATAAAGTTTCTACGATCTGATCATGGAGGAGAATATTTGAGTTACGAGTTTGGTGTACATTTGAAAAATTGTGGAATAGTTTCGCAACTCACGCCACCCGGAACACCACAACGTAATGGTGTGTCCGAACGTCGTAATCGTACTTTACTAGATATGGTGCGATCTATGATGTCTCTTACTGATTTACCGCTATCGTTTTGGGGTTATGCTTCAGAGACGGCCGCATTCACGTTAAACAGGGCACCATCAAAATCCGTTGAGACGACGCCTTATGAACTATGGTTTGGCAAGAAACCAAAGTTGTCGTTTCTTAAAGTTTGGGGTTGCGATGCTTATGTGAAAAAGCTTCAACCTGATAAGCTCGAACCCAAAGCGGAGAAATGTGTCTTCATAGGATACCCAAAGGAAACTGTTGGGTATACCTTCTATCACAGATCCGAAGGCAAGACATTCGTTGCTAAGAATGGATCATTTCTAGAGAAGGAGTTTCTCTCGAAAGAAGTGAGTGGGAGGAAAGTAGAACTTGACGAGGTAACTGTACCTGCTCCCTTATTGGAAAATAGTACATCACAGAAAACTGTTTCTGCGACATCTATACCAATTAGTGAGGAAGCTAATGATGATGATCATGAAACTTCAGGACAAGATACTACTGAACCACGTAGATCAACCAGAGTGAGATCCGCACCAGAGTGGTACGGTAATCCAGTTCTGGAAGTCATGCTACTAGATCATGATGAACCTACGAACTATGAAGAAGCGATGGTGAGCCCAGATTCCGCAAAGTGGCTTGAGGCCATGAAATCTGAGATGGGATCCATGTATGAGAACAAAGTATGGACTTTGGTTGACTTGCCCGATGATCGGCAAGCAATTGAGAATAAATGGATCTTCAAGAAAAAGACTGACGCTGACGGTAATGTTACTGTCTATAAAGCTCGACTTGTCGCAAAAGGTTTTCGACAAGTTCAAGGGGTTGACTACGATGAGACCTTCTCACCCGTAGCGATGCTTAAATCCGTCAGAATCATGTTAGCAATTGCCGCATTTTATGATTATGAAATATGGCAGATGGATGTCAAAACTGCATTCCTGAATAGATTTCTGGAAGAAGAGTTGTATATGATGCAACCAGAAGGTTTTGTCGATCCAAAGGGAGCTAACAAAGTATGCAAACTCCAGCGATCCATTTATGGACTGGTGCAAGCATCTCGGAGTTGGAATAAACTCTTTGATAGTGTGATCAAAGCATTTGGCTTTATACAGACTTTTGGAGAAGCCTGTATTTACAAGAAAGTGAGTGGGAGCTCTGTAGCATTTCTGATATTATATGTGGATGACATATTGCTGATTGGAAATGATATAGAATTTCTGGATAGCATAAAGGGATACTTGAATAAAAGTTTTTCGATGAAAGACCTCGGGGAAGCTGCTTACATATTAGGCATAAAGATCTATAGAGATAGATCAACACGCTTAATTGGACTTTCACAAAGCACATACCTTGACAAGATTTTGAATAAGTTCAAAATGGATCAAGCAAAGAAAGGGTTCTTGCCTGTGTTACAAGGTGTGAAGTTGAGCCAGACTCAATGCCCGACCACTGCAGAAGATAGAGAGAAAATGAAAGATGTTCCCTATGCTTCAGCCATAGGCTCTATCATGTATGCAATGCTGTGTACCAGACCTGATGTGTGCCTTGCTATAAGTTTAGCAGGGAGGTACCAAAGTAATCCAGGAGTGGATCACTGGACAGCGGTCAAGAACATCCTGAAATACCTGAAAAGGACTAGGGATATGTTTCTCGTATATGGAGGTGACAAAGAGCTCAACGTAAGAGGTTACATTGATGCAAGCTTTGACACTGATCCGGACGATTCTAAATCGCAAACCGGATACGTGTTTACTTTAAACGGTGGAGCTATCAGTTGGTGCAGTTCTAAACAAAGCGTCGTAGCGGGATCTACATGTGAAGCGGAGTACATAGCTGCTTCGGAAGCAGCGAACGAAGGAGTCTGGATGAAGGAGTTCATATCCGATCTAGGTGTCATACCTAGTGCATCGGGTCCAATGAAAATCTTTTGTGACAATACTGGTGCAATTGCTTTGGCAAAGGAATCCAGATTTCACAAAAGGACCAAACACATCAAGAGACGCTTCAACTCCATCCGGGATTTAGTCCAGGTGGGAGACATAGAGATTTGCAAGATACATACGGATCTGAATGTTGCAGACCCGTTGACTAAGCCTCTTCCACGAGCAAAACATGATCAGCACCAAGCCTCCATGGGTGTTAGAATCATTACTGTGTAATCTAGATTATTGACTCTAGTGCAAGTGGGAGACTGAAGGAAATATGCCCTAGAGGCAATAATAAAAATATTATTTATTTCCTTATATCATGATAAATGTTTATTATTCATGCTAGAATTGTATTAACTGGAAACATAATACATGTGTGAATACATAGACAAACAGAGTGTCACTAGTATGCCTCTACTTGACTAGCTCATTAATCAAAGATGGTTATGTTTCCTAACCATGAACAAAGAGTTGTTATTTGATTAACGAGGTCACATCATTAGTTGAATGATCTGATTGACATGACCCATTCCATTAGCTTAGCACCCGATCGTTTAGTATGTTGCTATTGCTTTCTTCATGACTTATACATGTTCCTATAACTATGAGATTATGCAACTCCCGTTTACCGGAGGAACACTTTGGGTACTACCAAACGTCACAACGTAACTGGGTGATTATAAAGGAGTACTACAGGTGTCTCCAATGGTAGATGTTGGGTTGGCGTATTTCGAGATTAGGGTTTGTCACTCCGATTGTCGGAGAGGCATCTGTAACGCCCCATATGTAACCTTCCCCAATTGAACTCCAACTCTTGCCATTTGCGGCATTAAGTTATATTTAATTCTCGGGTTCGGGTCTTTGTCTCCGTGTGTTGTTTTGTTTTTCGTGCATCTCATATCATGTCGTCACGTGCATTGCATTCGCATACATGTTCATCTCATGCATTCGAGCATTTTCCCCGTTGTCCGTTTTGCATTCCGGCGCTTCGTTCTCCTCTGGTGGCCATTTCTAGCTTTCTTTCGTGTGTGGGGATTAAACATTTCCGGATTGGGCCGAGACTTGCCATGCGGCCTTGGTTTACTACCGGTAGACCGCCTGTCAAGTTTCGGGTCATTTGGACTTCGTTTGATACTCCAACGGTTAACCGAGGGACCGAAAAGGCCTCGTGTGTGTGCAGCCCAACACCCCTCCATTTTGGCCCAAAACCAACCAAACTTTGCTCCATCGTCTCGGTCGTTCGATCACGATCGTGTGGGCGAAAACCGCACCTCATTTGGACTCTCCTAGCTCCCTCTAGGTCTATAAATAGACCCCCGTTTTTCGGATCTCCTCCTCCCCCGAAAAAACCCTAAATCGTCCCCGCTCAGATCCGCGCCGACGGACATTGTCCGCCGGTCGCCGGTCAGCTTCGCCCGGCCACTCACCGCGTGCCACGTGGCGTCCCGCCACCTACCTCCGCCGCCGGGCCCGAAGCCCATCTCCGGCCCCCGACGCCGCCACCGCGGGCCAGAGGAGCCCCGCGCGCCGCCTTCTTCCTCTCCGCAACCGGCCGCCGCCCGCCGCCAAGTTCGCCGGCCGGAGTAGCCCGCGACCTCGCCGGAGTACCCCGGGGAACCGCGCCGGCCGCCACCGCCGCATCCCGCCAAGCTCGTCGCCGGCTGCCGTCTTCCGCGCCGCCGCCCTCGCCGGCCCCGCCTCCCCCTCGTCGCCGGCCGGGCTCGCCGTCGCCGGAGCCGGCCGGCCGGCCGCCGCCATCGCCGGTTCGGCTCGAGCTACAGTGTGTGAACAATGCTTCGGTCCCGATCCAGATCTGTGCTACAGTGAAACCCTAGGGGGTTGACTTTTTCCCTCTCCCGTTAATTTTTCGTGCTATCTTTGACCTGCCATATCTTTGCATCCGTAGCTCCGATTTGGGCATATGATATGTCAAAATCTTCGTCTCGACGAGTACATCATTTCATTCCATTGCATCATTTGCATTTGAGGTCATCTTTGTGCCCAAAATGCTGTTGGAAGGAGGCATGTTGAGTTAAATTGCAGATCCGTTAGTTCAACATGCACTTTTGTCATTTTTGCCATATTTAATCCGTGCATGATATGCCTGTGCCCCTTTGGGATGAATTGTTAATCATGTTGTCTTCTTTCCAGAGGTGCCTTCCATGTATTTTTAGGATGTGTGTGTTGTCTTGTGCAAGCTTGCGAAGAGGGCTGCCTGAGATTATCGATTTCAGGGACTTAGTGAAAATCACTAAGTCTGGGCCGTTTTAGTTCACGATGCTATATGTCCGGCTTGTTTCCTAGTGATCCGTGCCTCTTTTGAGGATGATCAGTAAGAGTGATTTGTTATGCTTGTTGTGCTTATTCCATCCATGTCTTTACTTGTTATGTTGGAGCACCCTAGGTTGACTCAATCGAGCTCAACTTTTGGATAGTTGCTGTTTTGGGCAGATCGTGAACTCTTTTGCGATTTTGCCGGAGTTATTGCTAGTGATCCATGCGTGCTATGCCATTGTTCTTGCCATGTATAGCTAGCATTTTGTGCCTTCTTTATGAATATATGCTTGCCTTGCCATGACTTGCACCGTAGTGAGAGCATCGAGCTCGTTTACATGCCTCCGTGAGTTATTATTTCAGCATGTCCCAGTTTTCACTAAGTCTGAAAACTGATTGTGTTTCATCAATGTTCGTGTGCTCGGTAGAGTATTTTTTGAACCCTTTTGGCCCCAGGTCATTTTGGGTGTTTTGATAAGCTTGTTGAGTAGCTCCATGCCATGCTCTTACTTGCCATGTTCAGGTTTTCCTTCATGTTGTTTTGCTGCTCCGAAGAGAGCATCGTGGTCTGAAATTTCAGACTAGCGTTAATTTCGCTAAGTCTGAAATCTGTTTTGCTTATTCAGTTTTGCCATGCTTGTTTGGAGCCCTTAATGGATGAATTTGCCTATGCCTCAGTCCTGATGATTTGTTAAGCTTGATGAGTACATCACTGCCATGCAATTTGTTTTCATGTTGGGTGGCTGTAGCATGTTCATTTTGTTGCATTTAGGAGCCTACTTGTTGTAAATCGCAGATCGGTTCGTTTAGTAAAACGCTTGCCATTTCTAAACCGTAGCTCCGATTGCCATGATCTTTATATCGTTTTCAGGGGATTTCTTCGCCTCTATCCAGTGGCACACTTGGTTTTCCAAGTTGAGGCCAGGTTTATGCATTTCCTGTTACATCATGCATTTTTGCATCCCGCATCGCATCCCGCATAGCATATCATCTTTGCATCTTATTGGTTGCCTTTGCACGTGGTTGATTGTATCCTTGTTGCTTGTTTGTGTTGTTGGGTAGAGCCGGGAGACAAGTTCGCTAACGAGGAGCCCGTTGAGTTTGCTTTTGAGGATCCAGTCAATTCTGACAACTGTGCAGGCAAGATGATCACACCCTTGAAATCACTACTATCTTTGCTATGCTAGTATGCTCGCTCTTTTGCTTTGCCAATGCTACGATGCCTACCACTTGCTTGTCAGCCTCCCAATTGCCATGATTGAGCCTCTAACCCACCTTTGTCCTAGCAAACCATTGATTGGCTATGTTACCGCTTTGCTCAAGCCCCTTCTTATAGCGTTGTTAGTTGCAGGTGAAGATTGGAGCCGTTCCTTGTTGGAACATTTATTTACTTGTTGGGATATCATTATATTGCTATGTTATCTTTACTCATCTATATACTTGGTAAAGGGTGGAAGGCTCGGCCTCTCGCCTAGTGTTTTGTTCCACTCTTGCCGCCCTAGTTTCCGTCATATCGATGTTATGTTCCCGGATTGTTGCGTCCCTTACGCGGTTGGGCTATAATGGGAACCCCTTGATAGTTCGCCTTGATTAAAGCTTTTCCAGCAATGCCCAACATTGGTTTTATCATTTGCCACCTACCCTTTTCTTTCCCTTGGGTTTTCGGAGCCCGAGGGTCATCTTATTTTAAACCCCCCCCCCCCGGGCCAGTGCTCCTCTGAGTGTTGGTCCAACTGTCAGCTGCCGGTGGCCACCAGGGGCAACTCTGGGCTGGCCTACCCGTACCTAAGACAATCTGAGTGTGCCCTGAGAAAGAGATATGTGCAGCTCCTATCGGGATTTGTCGGCGCATTCGGGCGGTGTTGCTGGACTAGTTTTGACCTGTCGAATCATCTTGTTGTACCGGGATACCGAGTCTGATCGGTGGGTCCTGGGTGGAGGTCTATTCCTTCGTTGACCGTGAGAGCTTGTTATGGGCTAAGTTGGGACCCCCCTGCAGGGATTGATCTTTCGAAAGCCGTGCCCGCGGTTATGGGCAGATGGGAATTTGTTAATGTCCGGTTGTAGATAACTTGAACTTAATTAATTAAAATGAATCAACTGCGTGTGTTGCCGTGATGGCCTCTTCTCGGTGGAGTCCGGGAAGTGGACACGGCGTTGGAGTTATGTTTGCGTAGTCTGCTCTATTTAGTTTCCGCTCGTGCTTTGCCTTCTCTTCTCGCTCTCCTTTGCGAATAAGTTAGCCACCATATATGCTAGTCGCTTGCTGCAGCTCCACTCACATTACCCCTTTCCTACCTATTAAGCTTAAATAGTCTTGATCGCGAGGGTGCGAGATTGCTGAGTCCTTTGTGGCTCACAGATTACTATTACACCAGATGCAGGGACCGATGATACTCCTCCGGATGGCGCGTTCGAGCTGAAGTGGGAGTACGACGAGGACTCTCAGCGATACTATGTTTCTTTTCCTGATCATCAGTAGTGGTGCCTATTCGGGGTTCGATTCAGGGATTAGTCGCTTGTTGGGGGTCTTTTCTATTTTGGCGCCGTAGTCGGGCCATGAGTGTTTGTATGATGGATGTTATTTATGTACTTTGATGTGACGTGGCGAGTGTAAGCCAACTATTATTATTATCCCCCCTTTATAATATATATGTACTTGGGTTGTGTAATGATTCCCGACTTGCGACATTGCTTTCAATGCGCCTATGTCTCTAAGTCGTGCCTCGACACGTGGGAGACATAGCCGCATCGAGGGCGTTACAAGTTGGTAATCAGAGCCTTCCCCGACCTTAGGAGCCCCATTGCTTGATCGTTTTTAGCAGCCGAGTTGTGTCTAGAAAAATGTTTTGAGTCCTTAGGAATTATATATCGGAGAGCTTAGGAATTCTTTTTACTTCCCAGTCTCCTCATCGCTCTGGTAAGGCATCCTGACGTAGAGTTTTGACTCTTCTCTTCTCAAATTTCACTAAAAAAAATTTTAGGATCACGCGAGTATCTTAGTTTTGTTCCGATGGCTTATGATGAGAATACTGTCTTGGTGCCTCCTGTCAGGGGTTTAGTGGAAGTGTCCCGGGGAGTTGAGCTCTGAGGTGTTGTCATCATAATTCCATCGTTGCAATTCTGGCATACTTGAGATATGTGCGCGACATCGAAAATCTCCTTTATGCAGTTCGTTGGTGAGATAACCTCGACGCCACCCAGTACTGGGGCGGGAGTTCGGGAGTATCGCCATAACTTGTATAACGGATGCTTTTCAAAGGTTGAGATAGATGGTTTCCGAAGGTTTCTTGGTTATGTGTTGAAGGATGGATGCAGCTGGATGTAGGATTTGCTAGCTTGGGTGAGATATTATGCTTCCCATGTATCCTCAACACCTGATAGCATAACCGGAAAGTTTCGGGAATTTCATAGGTGGGAATTCAAGTAGCCTTAGGATATCTTTCCAACAGATGTGTGATTTGAAATTGGGGTTCGACGTCTAGTGGTTCGCCTATTCACGGTCGATTTTACAGTGGCCTCGTTGTGTCTTAAAGAGTCCTTGGCTTTGCTGACTCAAGGACGCTTCATATGTCATGTGCACTGCCTTGTACATGATGGTGCTGTACGGTCGAGCCCGTGTAGGTCCTACCACGAACACTTCGGACGAAATTTCTATCATGTGTTTGTTCCGGCTTATTCCGCAAGCCAACCCTTGGTTTTATTTCGAGTTGTGGTATTCGTTCTTCTTCGACGTCATATGTTGATTCCATCCCTCGTTGGTGTACCTCTTCAAACTGATTCTTCGTGGCTTCGCAATTTAGGAATATGTGACCACTTCAAGAGAAGTGCATTCGTTCATTTTGTTCGGATGTGAAGACTTATGTTGCAATTTTCATTCCGTTGGATTCACCTTCAATATTTCTATATTTGTGTGCTAATGGTGGTCAACCTCTTCAGGATGGCTCCCGCTAAGAGCACCAGTCAGAACCAGAATCAAGATCCTCCGCCACCTCCGCCTCCTCCGGAAGCATGGCAGGCTGTGATGGCTGCTACTAATGCAAATACTCAGCTGATCATGCAAATCATCCAAGAGCGGAATCAAAGCAGTCAAGCGAATCAAGGCAACAACCAGAACCAGTTTGCAACTCTGAATCAGTTCCTCGCAAATGGTCCAAAGACGTTCAGCAACTGCGTTGAGGCTACCGATGCTGATGATTGGTTAGTCGATCTGGGCAAGCATTTTGAATGTAGCAACGTCAGACCTGAAGATTTCGTCAAGTTCGCATCTTTCCAGCTCAAGGATCAGGCCGCAGAGTGGTTTCAGCAGTACCGGGATTCCAGAGGTGGACGTTTGATCACTTGGGATGATTTCCGTCGTGATTTCCGCGCTCATCACATTCCTCAAAGTGTGACTGAAAGCAAACGTGAAGAATTCCGCAATCTGAAGCAAGGCTCTTTGTCTGTCTATGACTACAACAAGTTGTTCCAGAAGCTCGCCCGTTTTGCCAAGCAGGATGTTCCTGATGAGAAGAGCATGATCTATCAGTTCAGGGGTGGTCTTCGTGAAGAGATTCAGCTCGCTCTTGTCCTCTTCGAGCCGCTGAGATACAATGAGTTCTACAACATGGCACTGAAGCAAGAGGCTGCTCAGCTCAGGTGTGATGCTTCCAGGAAGCGAGTCAGAGACACTACGTCTTCGTCCTCTACTCAAGTGACCAAGCAGCAGAAGTATTGGCTTCCTCCTCCTCCGTTCCGTCAGCCGTATCAGCAGAAGAGCAAAGGTGGCAGTGGTTCGTCCCACCCACCCAACCCAGGCTTTCAGAACAAGACTTCGTCTCAAGCTCCAAGATCGAGTGCTCCGTACCACCGTCCGCTCTCAGAGGTCACGTGCAACAAGTGCCAACAGAAGGGTCACTACGCCAACAAGTGTTTCAACCAGAGGCGTCTTCCTCCTCCTCCTCCTGTCAGATCGGCAAGTACAGCTGTGGTCAAGCATAACCCCAAGTCCGCCAAGGTCAACTTGATGAACGCAGCTCAGGCAGAGGATTCGTCAGATGTGATTATGGGTAATCTTCCTGTCAATGATATTCCTGCAAAAGTTCTTTTTGACACAGGTGCATCGCATTGTTTCATTTCAAGGCCTTTTACGTCTAGGCATGGTTTGGCTCAGCAAATTCTGCCTAGTCCATTAGCAGTCGTCTCTCCTGGTAAACGCATGTAGGCTAACTCCATTGCTCCGGATATTTCTATCAAGTTGGGTGACTTCAAGTTCTTGGCTTCTCCAATGGTTCTTGGCAATTCTGATATTGACCTCATTCTTGGGATGGACTGGCTCTCTAAACATAAAGCTCAGCTGGATTGTGCAGCCAAGCAGATTCAACTGACTCATTCGTTTGAGGAAGTAATTGTCTTTGCTGCTCAGGATAATACCATCCGGTTATTCTCTCTCAATGAGAAGGGTGAATTGGATGCTATTTCGCAGATTCCGGTTGTTTGTGAGTATCAAGATGTCTTCCCTGAAGAACTCCCATGCATGCCTCCAAACCGGCCTGTTGAATTCGTTATTGAACTTGAGCCCGGTACGGAACCGGTGTGCAAACGGCCTTACAAGCTCGGCCCCGAAGAGTTGAAGGAGTTGAAGAAACAGCTCGATGTGCAAGAAAGAATGGGTCTCATTCGGCCTAGTACTTCTCGTGGGGTTGTGGTGTTCTTTTTGTGAAGAAGAAGGATGGAACGGACCGACTTTGTGTTGATTATCGTCCATTGAACAAGAAGACCATCAAGAACAAATACCCACTTCCCAACATTAATGAGCTATTCGAACAACTCAAGGGTGCCCAAGTATTCTCCAAGCTTGATCTCCGTATGGGTTATCATCAAATTCGCATTCGTGAACAAGATATTCCAAAGACGGCGTTCAGAACAAGCTATGGGTCATATGAATACACTGTTATGTCTTTTGGCCTCGCCAATGCTCCTCCGACGTTCTCTCGCATGATGAACTTCATCTTCAACCCCTACACCAACGACTTTGTTTTGGTCTATCTCGATGATATCCTGGTTTTCTCGAAGAACAAGGAAGATCATGCCAAACACTTGCGTTTGGTTCTTGACAAGCTAAGGGAACATCAATTCTATGCCAAGTTCTCCAAGTGTGAGTTTTGGCTCGATGAAGTTCTTTATCTTGGCCATATTATCTCTGCCAAGGGCATTTCCGTGGATCCTGAGAAGGTGTCTGCAATCGTTAATTGGGAACCTCCTCAGAATGTGAAGCAACTCCGTAGCTTCCTCGGTCTTGCAAGTTACTGCCGAAGATTCGTTGAAAACTTCTCCAAGATCGCGAAGCCTCTCTCAAATCTTCTTCAGAAGCACGTCAAGTACGTTTGGTCTCCCGAGTGTGATGTTGCTTTCAACGCTTTGAAAGAGAAATTGATCACTGCTCCAGTTCTAACTCCGCCTGATGAAACCAAGCCGTACGAGGTCTTTTGTGATGCCTCTCTCCAAGGTCTCGGTGCAGTACTGATGCAAGAGAAGAAAGTTGTTGCTTATACCTCTCGCCAGTTGAAGCCAAATGAGAAGAACTACCCCACTCATGATCTTGAGTTGGCGGCAGTTGTGCACGCATTGTTGACTTGGAGACATCTTCTCTTGGGAAGGAAAGTGGACATTTTCACTGATCACAAGAGTCTCAAGTACATCTTTACTCAGCCTAATCTCAACCTCAGGCAGACTCGATGGGTCGAAATGATTCAAGAGTACAATCCGAGTATCGAGTATACTCCAGGCAAGGCTAATGTGATTGCTGACGCTTTGAGCAGAAAAGCATATTGCAACAGTCTGATTCTCAAGCCTTATCAACCCGAGCTTTGTGAAGCCTTCCGCAAACTTAATCTGCAAGTTATTCCTCAAGGTTTCCTTGCCAACCTTCAAGTTTCTCCTACCTTGGAAGACCAGATTCGCCAAGCCCAGCTTCTTGATGCTATGGTGAAAAAGGTGAAGATTGGTATTGCAAAGAGTCAGTCCAAGTACAAGTGCTACCGACTTGATGACAAGGACACTCTCTTCTTCGAGGATCGAATTGTTGTGCCCAAAGGTGAACTTCGTAAAGTGATCATGAATGAGGCTCACAACTCTCTCCTCTCCATCCACCCTGGGAGCACGAAGATGTATCAAGACCGGAAGCAAACTTATTGGTGGACTCGAATGAAGCGCGAGATCGCTCAATTCGTGAATGAATGTGATGTCTGCAGAAGAGTGAAAGCAGAACACCAAAGGCCAGCAGGTCTCCTCCAACCTCTCGCCATTCCAGAATGGAAGTTTGACCACATTGAAATGGACTTCGTGACTGGGTTTCCTAAGTCCAAGCGTGGCAATGATGCTATATTCGTTGTCATCGACAAGCTGACCAAAGTGGCTCATTTCCTGCCTATCAAAGAGTCAATCACTGCAGCTCAATTGGCGGAGCTCTACACCTCTCGCATTGTCTCTCTGCACGGTATTCCTCAAGTGATATCTTCAGACCGTGGCAGCATCTTTACCTCCAAGTTCTGGGATTCTTTTCAGAAGGCCATGGGCACCAACATTCGCTTCAGCACTGCTTTCCATCCTCAAACAAGCGGTCAAGTCGAGCGTGTCAACCAGATTCTTGAAGATATGCTCAGGGCTTGTGTTATCTCCTTCGGCATGAAGTGGGAGGATTGCCTTCCTTATGCTGAATTCTCGTACAACAACAGTTTCCAAGCAAGCTCCGGCAAGGCCCCGTTTGAAATTCTGTATGGTAGGAAGTGCCGTACACCTCTCAACTGGTCTGAAACCGGTGAACGTCAGCTGCTGGGTAATGACCTGATCACAGAGGCAGAAGAAATGTGCAAGGTCATTCGTGATAACCTCAAAGCAGCCCAATCTCGTCAGAAGAGCTACTACGACAGCAAGCACCGTGATTTGGCCTTCGAGATCGGAGATCATGTCTACCTCCGCGTCTCTCCTATGAAAGGGACTCGTCGCTTCGGTATCAAAGGGAAGCTTGCCCCCAGATACGTCGGGCCTTTCAAGATCGTCAGCAAGAGAGGCGACCTCGCCTATCAACTCGAGCTTCCTGCAACCTTTGCCAATGTTCATGATGTGTTCCATGTATCGCAACTCCGTAAGTGCTTCAAGACGCCTGAGCGCACCGTCAACTTCGAGGACATTGAGCTCCAAGAAGATCTCTCCTACCGTGAGCACCCAGTTGCAATCCTTGAAGAGACTGAACGCAAAACTCGCAACAAGTCAATCAAGTTTCTCAAAGTCAAGTGGTCACACCATTCCGACCGTGAAGCTACCTGGGAACGCGAGGATCACCTCCGTTCTGAGTACCCGGAGTTCTTTCAGTCTTAGATCTCGGGACGAGATCTTTTTGTAGTGGTGGAGTGTTGTAACGCCCCATATGTAACCTTCCCCAATTGAACTCCAACTCTTGCCGTTTGCGGCATTAAGTTATATTTAATTCTCGGGTTCGGGTCTTTGTCTCCGTGTGTTGTTTTGTTTTTCGTGCATCTCATATCATGTCGTCACGTGCATTGCATTCGCATACATGTTCATCTCATGCATTCGAGCATTTTCCCCGTTGTCCGTTTTGCATTCCGGCGCTTCGTTCTCCTCCGGTGGCCATTTCTAGCTTTCTTTCGTGTGTGGGGATTAAACATTTCCGGATTGGGCCGAGACTTGCCATGCGGCCTTGGTTTACTACCGGTAGACCGCCTGTCAAGTTTCGGGTCATTTGGACTTCGTTTGATACTCCAACGGTTAACCGAGGGACCGAAAAGGCCTCGTGTGTGTGCAGCCCAACACCCCTCCATTTTGGCCCAAAACCCACCAAACTCTGCTCCATCGTCTCGGTCGTTCGATCACGATCGTGTGGGCGAAAACCGCACCTCATTTGGACTCTCCTAGCTCCCTCTAGGTCTATAAATAGACCCCCGTTTTTCGGATCTCCTCCTCCCCCGAAAAAACCCTAAATCGTCCCCGCTCAGATCCGCGCCGACGGACATTGTCCGCCGGTCGCCGGACAGCTTCGCCCGGCCACTCACCGCGTGCCACATGGCGTCCCGCCACCTACCTCCGCCGCCGGGCCCGAAGCCCATCTCCGGCCCCCGACGCCGCCACCGCGGGCCAGAGGAGCCCCGCGCGCCGCCTTCTTCCTCTCCGCCACCGGCCGCCGCCCGCCGCCAAGTTCGCCGGCCGGAGTCGCACGCGACCTCGCCGGAGTACCCCAGGGAACCGCGCCGGCCGCCACCGCCGCATCCCGCCAAGCTCGTCGCCGGCTGCCGTCTTCCGCGCCGCCGCCCTCGCCGAGCATCGCCGGGCCCGCCTCCCCCTCGTCGCCGGCCGGGCTCGCCGTCGCCGGAGCCAGCTGGCCGGCCGCCGCCATCGCCGGTTCGGCTCGAGCTACAGTGCGTGAACAGTGATTCGGTCCCGATCCAGATCTGTGCTACAGTGAAACCCTAGGGGGTTGACTTTTTCCCTCTCCCGTTAATTTTTTGTGCTACCTTTGACCTGCCATATCTTTGCATCCGTAGCTCCGATTTGGGCATATGATATGTCAAAATCTTCGTCTCGACGAGTACATCATTTCATTCCATTGCATCATTTGCATTTGAGGTCATCTTGGTGCCCAAAATGCTGTTGGAAGGAGGCATGTTGAGTTAAATTGCAGATCCGTTAGTTCAACATGCACTTTTGTCATTTTTGCCATATTTAATCCGTGCATGATATGCCTGTGCCCGTTTGGGATGAATTGTTAAGCATGTTGTCTTCTTTCCAGAGGTGCCTTCCATGTATTTTTAGGATGTGTGTGTTGTCTTGTGCAAGCTTGCGAAGAGGGCTGCCTGAGATCATCGATTTTAGGGACTTAGTGAAAATCACTAAGTCTGGGCCGTTTTAGTTCACGATGCTATATGTCCGGCTTGTTTCCTAGTGATCCGTGCCTCTTTTGAGGATGATCAGTAAGAGTGGTTTGTTATGCTTGTTGTGCTTATTCCATCCATATCTTTACTTGTTATGTTGGAGCACCCTAGGTTGACTCAATCGAGCTCAACTTTTGGATAGTTGCTGTTTTGGGCAGATCGTGAACTCTTTTGCGATTTTGCCGGAGTTATTGCTAGTGATCCATGCGTGCTATGCCATTGTTCTTGCCATGTTTAGCTAGAATTTTGTACCTTCTTTATGAATATATGCTTGCCTTACCATGACTTGCACCATAGTGAGAGCATCGAGCTCGTTTACATGCCTCCGTGAGTTATTATTTCAGCATGTCCCAGTTTTCACTAAGTCTGAAAACTGATTGTGTTTCATCAATGTTCGTGTGCTCGGTAGAGTATTTTGTGAACCCTTTTGGCCCCAGGTCATTTTGGGTGTTTTGATAAGCTTGTTGAGTAGCTCCATGCCATGCTCTTACTTGTCATGTTCAGGTTTTCCGTCATGTTGTTTTGCTGCTCCGAAGAGAGCATTGTGGTCTGAAATTTCAGACTAGCGTTAATTTCGCTAAGTCTGGAATCTGTTTTGCTTATTCAGTTTTGCCATGCTTGTTTGGGGCCCTTAATGGATGAATTTGCCTATGCCTCAGTCCTGATGATTTGTTAAGCTTGATGATTACATCACTGCCATGCAATTTGTTTTCATGTTGGGTGGCTGTAGCATGTTCATTTTGTTGCATTTAGGAGCCTACTTGCTGTAAATCGCAGATCGGTTCGTTTAGTAAAACGCTTGCCATTTCTAAACCGTAGCTCCGATTGCCATGATCTTTATATCGTTTTCAGGGGATTTCTTCCCCTCTATCCAGTGGCACACTTGGTTTTCCAAGTTGAGGCCAGGTTTATGCATTTCCTGTTACATCATGCATTTTTGCATCCCGCATCGCATCCCGCATAGCATATCATCTTTGCATCTTATTGGTTGCCTTTGCACGTGGTTGATTGTATCCTTGTTGCTTGTTTGTGTTGTTGGGTAGAGCCGGGAGACAAGTTCGCTAACGAGGAGCCCGTTGAGTTTGCTTTTGAGGATCCAGTCAATTCTGACAACTGTGCAGGCAAGATGATCACACCCGTGTGTGTTGCCGTGATGGCCTCTTCTCGGCGGAGTCCGGGAAGTGGACACGGCGTTGGAGTTATGTTTGCGTAGTCTGCTCTATTTAGTTTCCACTCGTGCTTTGCCTTCTCTTCTCGCTCTCCTTTGCGAATAAGTTAGCCACCATATATGCTAGTCGCTTGCTGCAGCTCCACTCACATTACCCCTTTCCTACCTATTAAGCTTAAATAGTCTTGATCGCGAGGGTGCGAGATTGCTGAGTCCTTTGTGGCTCACAGATTACTATTACACCAGATGCGGGGACCGATGATACTCCTCCGGATGGCGCATTCGAGCTGAAGTGGGAGTACGACGAGGACTCTCAGCGATACTATGTTTCTTTTCCTGATCATCAGTAGTGGTGCCTATTCGGGGTTCGATTCAGGGATTAGTCGCTTGTTGGGTGTCTTTTCTATTTTGGCGCCGTAGTCGGGCCATGAGTGTTTGTATGATGGATGTTATTTATGTACTTTGATGTGACGTGGCGAGTGTAAGCCAACTATTATTATTATCCCCCCTTTATAATATATATGTACTTGGGTTGTGTAATGATTCCCGACTTGCGACATTGCTTTCAATGCGCCTATGTCTCTAAGTCGTGCCTCGACACGTGGGAGACATAGCCGCATCGAGGGCGTTACATATCTCTGGGCCCTCTCGGTAATACACATCACATAAGCCTTGCAAGCATAATAACTAAAGATGTTAGTTATATGATGATGTATTACGGAACGAGTAAAGAGACTTGCCAGTAACGAGATTGAACTAGGTATTGGATACCGACGATCGAATCTCGGGCAAGTAACATACCGATGACAAAGGGAACAACGTATGTTGTTATGCGGTCTGACCGATAAAGATCTTCATAGAATATGTAGGAGCCAATATGGGCATCCAGGTCCCGCTATTGGTTATTGACCAGAGACATGTCTCGGTCATGTCTACATTGTTCTCGAACCGTAGGGTCCGCACGCTTAACGTTACGATGATAGTTATTATGAGTTTATGCATTTTGATGTACCGAAGGTTGTTCGGAGTCCCGGATGTGATCACGGACATGACGAGGAGTCTCGAAATGGTCGAGACATAAAGATTGATATATTGGAAGCCTATGTTTGGACATCGGAAGTGTTCCGGGTGAAATCGGGATTTTACCGGATTACCGGGAGGGTTACCGGAACCCCCCGGGAGCCAAATGGGCCTACATGGGCCTTAGTGGAAAGGTGAGAGGGCTGCCCACAAGGGCTGCGCATCTCCCCCCCTTCCCTAGTCCTATTAGGACTAGGAGAAGGGGCCGGCCCCCCTCTTTCTCTCTTCTCTTTGGAGAATCCTAGTTGGAATAGGATTGAAGGGGGGGAGTCCTACTCCCGGTAGGAGTAGGACTCCTCCTGGCGCACCAAGGGGCCGGCCGCACCTCTCCCCCTTTGCCCCTTTATATACGGGGGCAGGGGACACCCCAAGACACACAAGTTGATCATTGTTGATCGTTCCTTAGCCGTGTGCGGTGCCCCCTGCCACCAAATTCCACCTCGGTCATATCGTTGTAGAGCTTAGGCGAAGCCCTGCGTCGGTAGTACATCAAGATCGTCACCACGCCGTCGTGCTGACGAAACTCTTCCTCGACGCTTTGCTGAATCGAAGCCCGAGGATCGTCATCGAGCTGAACGTGTGCTAAGAACTCAGAGGTGCCGGAGTAACGGTGCTTGGATCGGTCGGATCGGGAAGAAGACGTACGACTACTTCCTCTACGTTGTGTCAATGCTTCCGTTGCGATCTACAAGGGTACGTAGATCAGACTCTCCCCCTCGTTGCTATGCATCACCATGATCTTGCGTGTGCGTAGGAAAATTTTCGAAATTACTACGTTCCCCAACATTACCATAAATAGAATCCATAGCATGTTGTTTACCATTGAACAACCTCATGTATGGTAAATCTATCTTGAACTTATCTTTGATGTTCTTCTGCAATTCCTTTGGACCCACTTGCTGGTTTTCTTTCACCCACTTCTTTACTTCTTCTGCCACCCATCTTGACTTGGCTCTACTGATTGTATCCTTCCTAAGGGTTGATTCCTGGCATGTGTGCTTAAAAGGGTTCACTTTGACCTGAACATTAGTGCTATTCCGCATTTTAGATGCAAGCAGCCTCCATGGACAACCTTCAGTCGGACAGTGCACTCTGTAACGTACTTGATCACTCTTGTCAACTTTGAAAGTACGTTCTACCTTGATGCAGTATGTCACAAGTGCATTTCTACACTCATTCATGGATGCAAAAACTGTACCTTCTTCCATATGAGGGTTCAAAGGGTCCCATTCAACAGCTGCAAGGTCTTCGTCCTCACCCATCGCGTCATCATCCACACGGACTGCATTGTGAGCCTCATCTTGATTTTCAGTCCGAGGTGCCCGTCGTAAATTCCGAATAACATCAGAATATAGCTTCTCTTCATCAACCCCAGAATTGTGGCCATCAGGCTCCACTTCAGGGGGGACCCTACTGCTGTTGCCCACACTTGTCGAGCCACCACGTCGTCGTGCACCAACTGAACTGTTCTGGCTAGAGATTCCATTACGACGACTTGGTTCTCCCCGAGATGTTGCACCCGCCATCCTAGGTCCAAATGCCTGCTCAAGCACATCAACTTGCAGCCTCACATGAAAATTATCTTTCTCTTTATGCCTAACAAACATGGTAGCTAGCTCTTCATCATTACTAACTGTCACCCAATTCTTTTCCCCATCATAGTATTTGTATACCACTTCATCAAGCAAACCCCAAGGTGGCTACAAATTACCTCCCCAAATTGTCTGAAACTTCAATTACTAGCCATTGGCAACCGATAATCAAAACCTCCTTGGTATTTCTTCTTATCCTTTGCATCGAACATGTACCGGTCCCTTCTAATGTGCACCATGAAATCAAACCGCAACTCTATCCTAACCGGCGAAAAACAGAGACGCAATCAGCACACTAATTGGGCAAACCTACTCGAATCGAGTGTTCAAATGCACAACTAAGCTCAATCTATACAAGAAGCGAGACTTACCCCTCGGGAACCCAGTCGTGGACGCGGCGGATCTCCGGCCCGATGCCTGCCTCGCCAAATACTCCGGGGTCGCCGTTGCTCACCATTTCGCCCTAGGGTTCTTCCTCCTAGTTTAAATAGCTCCAGCAGCCCCCACCTTTGAGCGCTCCGGCCGGGCGCACGAAAGGAGGCCGCGCCGCGGATCGAGCAGGTGGCGGGCGCCCCACCCGTGGCGTCGCAGGAAGGTGGTGGGCGTCACAGGTAGCCGTGGAGCATAGGCGCAGGGAGGTAGCGGCAGAGCAGGCCGTGCAGCTGGTGGCGGGGCAGGTGCTGGCCGCGGCGCAGGTGGCGGCGGAGGTGGCGGCGGCGCAGGACAGCCGACCGGGCGGATGGGTTGCCAATGATTTGGGGATTTAGTCACGGGCCTACATGTCAGCTCCGGACCCACGTCCACGCGGTCCCACGTGTAAGCTCCGGACCCACAACCACTAACGCTGGCGGACGGAATGGACTCAAATATGGCCGTTTGGCCTCGTCATAGTTGCTGTGCTCGGACTAGGGGCAAAACTGAGGACAATTCGCATCTGAGGGCAAAACTGAGCACATGAACACCACTGAGGGCAAAAGGATAATTAACCCATAGGAATTCAGTAGTTGAGAGGTTGAAGACAAACAGAAAGTGGTTGAGAAGTAGAAGAAGGCATCCACATAATTGAATCTATATCTGAAGGCTGAAAATGAATCGAGTGACCCTAAATTTATTTTCAGCGGACTTACCAGTTACCACTAGGCTCTCCTTTTTCTTGCCCATTTTTTACACGTAACAAGTAACCACTCATCTCTCGATCCATTTCCATTTTACTCAACAGTCGACACGGCAATGCCACCACATATTTTCGTGGACGCCTTGAGTGCATGGTTACCAGCGTTACCAGTACGGCGCCAGAAGCCCATAACGCTCGTCTTTCTTCGACGACATGGCCGTCTCGCCTCTTGCACTCGTGCTCCTCCTCCTCGCCTTCGCCGTATCTCTCTTGTATATCGTCCGTAGGCCCGCCCCTCTGCGCAGCGGCAGCGATGGAGGACGGAAGCATCCTCCGCCGTCGCCGCGCGGCCTCCCGCTGCTCGGCCACCTACATCTCCTCGGCTCGTTGCCGCACCGGGCCCTGCGGTCCCTGGCCGCCGCGCACGGCCCGGTCCTGCTGCTCCGGCTCGGCCGCGTGCCCGCCGTGGTCGTGTCCTCGCCGGCCGCCGCGGAGGAGGTGATGAGGGCCCGCGACCTGGCCTTCGCGAGCCGGCCCCGGAGCGCCATGGCCGACCGGCTCCTCTACGGGCGCGACGTAGCGTTCGCGCCCTACGGCGAGTACTGGCGCCAGGCGCGCCGCGTGTGCGTGGTCCACCTCCTCAGCCCGCTCCGCATCCTCTCCTTCCGCAGCGTCCGGGAGGAGGAGGCCGCCGCGCTGGTCGAGCGCGTCCGCGGACCGGCGGCGGGCGGCGCCGTCGTGGACCTGTGTGAGCTCCTCGTCGCCTACGCCAACACCGTGGTCTCGCGCGCCGCGTTCGGGGACGACAGCGCGCGCGGCCTGTACGAGGAAGGCAACAAAGGACGCCAGCTGAGGAAGGTGTTCAACGACTTCCAGGAGCTGCTCGGCACGGCGCCTGTGGGGGAGCTCCTGCCGTGGCTGGGGTGGTTGGACGCAGTGAGGGGGGTGGAGGGGAAGATCAGACGGACGTTCAAGGCGCTCGACGGCGTGCTCGAGAAGGTGATCGACGACCACCGCCGCCGGCGTCAAGCCGGCCAGCAGACTGGAGATGACGGCGGCGATCACAGGGATTTCGTGGACGTGTTGTTGGACGTGAGCGATACTGACAACGAAGCTGGCATGCGGCTCAGCACGACCGAAATCAAGGCCATCATCCTGGTACGTGTTTATCATGGCCGCCGTGCTCGTTGTTAGTGCTTAACATGTTTCTTGTACGTACGTCGTGGACGCGCAGGACATGTTCGCGGCGGGCACGGACACGACGAGCACGGCAATGGAGTGGGCCATGGCGGAGCTCATCACGCACCCGGACAGTATGCGTAAGCTCCAGGACGAGCTCAGGGCGGCCGTCGGTGGCTCCGGGCACGTCATCACCGAGGACCACATCGACAAGCTGCACTACCTCAAGGCGGTGGTCAAGGAGACGCTACGCCTGCACCCACCGATCCCGCTCCTCGTGCCCCGAGAGCCACAAGACGACGCCGAGATACTCGGCCACCACGTCCCGGCGGGCACGCGGGTCGTCATCAACGCGTGGGCCGTCGGCAGGGACCCGGCGGCGTGGGAGCGCGCCGAGGAGTTCGTGCCGGAGAGGTTTCTCGACGGCGCGGTGGACTACAAGGGGCAGGACTTCCAGCTGATACCGTTCGGTGCTGGGCGGCGGGGGTGCCCCGGGGTCGGATTCGCCGCGGCGACCGTTGAGATGGCGCTGGCGAGCTTGATGTACCATTTCGACTGGGAGCCGGCCGGGGCGTCGCTGGACATGCGCGAGGTGAACGGGCTCGCCGTGCATCTCAAGTCCGGCCTGCCGCTTGTCGCTAAACCGCGGTTTCGTTAGATAAACTTGTTGCTATGTTGGTTTTTATCCCGCAAGAAGAAACTGTAAAAATCTGTAAAAATGTATTGTAGTGTTTGCTTCAAAGCCTAACCGAATCTTGCATGGATCTCAGTATTGTAGTGTACTGTAGGGTTTCATGGAGAATTGAGGTATATGAGAGAATTCAAACTGGAGGCAGAAGGCAAAAGGAGCAAAGAGAAGGTAGGGAGACGACTAATTTCTTTTCGTTTTTTAGTCTACTGATTTCATTTCTTATGACCCCATCAGAACAGTGGTTCAACGTAACGTATATATCCTCGACAGTCGACACTCCAGGCCATGGGCCAAATGCTCACACACTTGCATGCGAATTTTCTTTTAAAATGTTGATATCTTTATAAAATCTCGAAACTATATTTCTCTTTGAAAAAAGGAAAATTTATCTCCTCGTCGTTGCCGTCGCGAACGAAGAGTTACCCTTCGATGCAGTCGTGGATAAAGAGATGGTCTTTGTGGCGGCTACGGAAGAAGCGGGAGCCTTCGTGGAAGAAGAGTTGTCTTTGTCACTAGCCAAAACAAAAAACTTGCAAGACAACTCTGCTCCGACCTGACCATCATGACCACCGCCCACCAACTAGGACATCCGTCTTCCCAGGAAAGGAGGCCTACAACGAGGCCTCAGGAGAGTGAGCGACCTCCGCCTTTCACGCGTATAGTGTAGTCGTCTTCACCTTGGGCGTAATATCAAGCCTATCTTGGTACGGCGTGACGGCTACTTCCGGGTCCTTATAGCCCGACACTACGGCAAGCAGGAGTGCGACGTCGTCTACTTCTAGCCGTCACCATCGAAGAAGATGCTGCCCTGATGTACAGGTATCCAATCGCGCGTGTGTGTTGCTTAAAATTTTAAATAGCGCACAACTTCGCGGACTAGTCCTTCTATTTGTAGATGGATGCGGAAGAAAATTTACATGTTGCCGTTGAAGATTTAGCGGACAACTGCTCTGACGGCTATGGCGTGCTACTTAAAACAGTGGTATAGCTTGCGTGTTTCCAGCCACCTTATCTGAGCACGCGCGATGACGACGAGTGCTGGCCCGGAAGACTGCGCGCGACGGCGACGGGCGTCGGCCCTGATGCTCTGGACGACTGTGCACGAGGACAACGGCGCCGGCCATGATGCTCTGGACCTGGACGACTGCGCGAGCGAAGACGGCCATGAGTTGCGCTCGTATTTCTCTTTCTCCTGTGTGGACGTGAACGTGCGGGAAGGCTGCATGGGGTCATCTTATCCATGGATCAGGACAGTACCTGATCGGGGGTGTAGAATAGTGTATGTAAAACACAGCAACAATCAGCGTGTTGTATTTATCCTCATGTACGAAATCCATTTATGCGGTCATCAATGACGGGCAACCTTTCCAACAACAAAAAAATTGTGTGTGGACAATGAAATTCCTCTTGAAAATAAAAATCTTCATGTGGTATTTAGAGTAGATCGTAAGGTTGTTCTCACAAAAGATAATCGATTTTTTCTTTTGGCAAAGATGCACTAAGTGCTGTTTTTGTGGCAACAAGGAATCGATTCAGCATCTATTGCTTCACTACCCACTTGTCAAGCTATTATGGAGATCAATCCATATAGCTTTTAATCTACCTCCACTAATGAATGGTACGATATGTTCGTAAACTGGTTATTGGGGTGAATCCCAAGTTGAAGTTTCAAATCCATACGAGAATTTGGGCTTTACTTTGAGCCATTTAGAACAACTCCAGTGATTGAAAAAAATATTTTTTTTCTACAAGTTATCTTCAAGGCCATCAGCTTAATCCATAGCCCATAGGTGGTCGTTACTACGCAAAGAGGAGGATCGGATGCCTACAGTCTTTGGTAGTAGCCGATGAGAGGTGATCTCTTAGAGTTCATTATACAGATTTAGTTAGTGTAGGATTTGTGATGTCATTTTCCTATGTTTTTTTTACTTTTTAGTTTGCCCTTGGGCTATCCATGTGTGCCCCCTTTTTCTAGAAAACTTTATTGTGATCCGTTGCTAAATTCTAAAATAATCAATAAACCGATGCAAAGAACGAGGGTATTCCGTGTTTTTGAGAGAGAAAATGAATTAGCTCACATTTAAATCAACACGTAGATAATTAGAGGGCATGAAGACAATAACTAACATGAACAAAAGAGAAGTAGCACATGAAGGCCGAGGCCTACTAAAAGGTACGGTGGCCATCATCTCAGGCGCTGTGGAAATAACTCCGGCGGCTCACTGAATTAATGAGACATTAGATCTGGGTCCAAGGCTGAACATCATGCATGTGCGAAATCCTTTTATACGGATGTGGATAATGAAAAGGAATTGATGGGCATCCTTTCCAACAACAAAAAATGTGGACAATGAAATTCCTATTGAAAATAAAAATCTTCATGTGGTATTTAGGTCGCATGGTTATTTCGACAAAAGATAATCTGAAAAAAAAAGGAATTGACAACGATACACGAAGTATTGCTTTTGTGGCGATAAGGAGTCAATTCAGCATCTATTTCTTCACTAGCCACTTGTCAAGCTATTATGACGATCAATTTTTATAGCTTTTAATCTATCTCCACCAATGAGTGCTACGAATATATCCGGAAACTGGGTTAGTGCGGTGAATCCCAAGTTGAAGTCTCGGATCCGTGTGGGAATTTGCATTTAACTTTGAGCCATTTGAACAACTGTAATAATTTTAATTTTAACACAACAAAAAAATTAATTTTTCTGTAGGTTATCTTCAAGGCCCTCGGCTATTAAGCAAGGAGAGGAGGATCAGGCGCCTACGGTCTTTGGTTGTAGCTGCTAGGAGTGATCTCTTGAAATTTCTTCAACTAGTAGAATTCGTGATGTTATTTTCCTATGTTTTTTATTTCTAGTTTGCCCTTGGGCTATCCATGTGTGACAATTTTTTCAACTTTATTGTGATCAGTTGATAATTTTTAAAATAACTACGTTCAGGTTGTGCGCATCACTCGATGTAGAGGCTGAGGATATCCCTTCTTTTTCGGATATCCCTTCTTTTTGAGAAAAAGGAAATTAGCTCACATTTAAATCAACACGTAGATAATTAGAGGGCATGAAGACAATTACTAATAACATGAATAAAAGAGAAGCTGCACATGAAGGCTGAGACCTACTAAAACGGTACGGTGGTCATCTTCTCAGGCGCTGTCGACGTCACTCCGGCGGCTCACCCAAAAACCTCTATCTGGCCCGTAAGCGAATGAACGATCATGCAAATGGACTTCACCAAGAGAATCATGCGAGAATTGATCACTTGTGGGGATCCATAGAGAGTCCGTTTTATGAAATATCTGCTGAGAAGACTAGAAAGTTTTCAGCATCATTCCAGATTTACGAAGATCATGTTCCGACAACACCAGGAATACAGTGAATACTCGTTAAAAATACGCGCTCTGCAGGTTAAACAAACAGCATGAACAAATGCTCGGTTACGAAACAAAAAGCTAAACGAGAGCATTGCCTTCTCATCTCATTAAAGTTGTGGAAAAAACAAAGATCAATCTCCACATGACAGTGACGCCCAGTATTGCTGGCCACCAGAACTCCACATAAACAGCCGCTGGCAGCAAGTGATATACTTCCTGGATATATCGGTGAAAACGACGGAAGCTAACTTCTGGTCAAGCGTCTTCTTCAATCATGATTCAGATCAAGCGTTGCTCTTCTGGTCTTCGATTTTCTTCTGGAACGATGTGAACCATTGCTTCCAAGCCGCGTCTCCTTGTTGCTCGATCCAAGACAAGAAACAGCTGTCTAACAGGCAGAACAAGTTCACGTACAGGAGTTGATATCGCACGGGAATGAAGCGAAAGTTTGCGATCTGCACAGCCGGCCAGATGGCTCCCCCTAAAACCAGAGCAGGAATGATATCCCTCTTCACATCATCCTTCACCTGCTCCAGACTCCTTCCTGAAGCAAGGCCCACATAAGAGAAGAACAGCCCCAGATCTAGCGGCCCAAAGAGGAGACCATCCGCTGCAACCTTTGAGGCTACAAATTTGAACGAACCAGGCAGGTATCTTCGTCGGACCATACGATCCAAGTATTCGTACCTAGGTCACAAAAATGAGTACAAGTCATATGGCAGCTTGCTTCACGAAACCAAAAGTTGTTAACTCCTAAAATCAGTAGACTTTTGCTTAGCCACTAATAAACCAACAAGGTTAATTCCCAGATCTTAACCAGTGTTAGCACATCGACAGGGTGCAACGAATGAGACAAAGTTGTGGCGCACCAAAGTGGGAATGACAGTAGAGGTCTGTCGGAAGGTATTGTCCCATTTTATTTTTAGTTAAGAGATTTCAAACACCAATCTTGTTTCCAGTTCAAAACCTTGTGGCCAAATGAAAATTTAGACACTAACAACATGTTTAATTCGGTCCACTGCTAACTACTCTCCAGAAAGAGCAGTGTTTTAGTATACGAGTCTAAGGAGCAGTAAGAATGAGCGTGCAACAAAATGTGTGACACCATAAAGGATTTAATATTGAAGTGGATCGGTGAGAACAGAAATGAACATAAAAAGCTGCACAGCTGCAAAGTGCAGCCCAACCTAATTTTGCTCCAAAATTTGATGTGCAAACCAAGTTTGGATTCACAGCTTAACAATGAGGCAATATTCAGTACGAGAGGCCACCATTAACATGTTTGTGCATAGAGGCCTATAGTTCATAATGCTCTATTCATCTTTATTGTGCTGAAACAAACACACGCATTGCCACAAAGGTTGGCATTCACCGCTTCCAATTACACTAGTAATAATTAACCATGAAGTAAAAATTCAAACTTCCAATGAATTCATGAACTAAAAATCGATATGACCAAAGTATATGGCATTTAAGTGTCTTCAGTGTTTCACAGTTTATTACCCATTTATACTAATATTACGTCATCTGTATCAATGAGTCATCACCTAAAAGGAAAAGATAAGTGCATGATGAAAATTACTAAAATGCCTTCCATTTTGAAAATTATCGTGATTCATCATTTTGTTTTTTGCCATTTTATGGTTATGTGTTTGTGGCCCTCTTTGGATCCTTTATCTGCAGTTCTACACCATGTAACTATCAGCCTGAGACTTGGAAGATGGAGTTCTATCAGATTTACCATGTTAATGTTGTCCAAACTATAATAATTTGATTTCTAATCAGCCTAAAACCAGAAAATAAAGAAACCGCAACAAAGTTGAGCTTAACACCATCTGCTCATACCATATATGAAATTATGAGAGAACTAACCAGTAATGTCCCACAGGTCCAACAAAAGCAAATCCAAATGAACTTGTGATGCCGACCCTCTTCCAATCAATTTTGAACTCTTTATCTTTATCCTGAAAAGGTAACAGAGCTTCGTTAAGCGGATAACAATGAAAGTGCAGAATATTAAGTGGTTTGAATTTCTTAGATTTTGAAATTTAAAGATTGGTTTACAGACTTAAAACATCAAATTCAAAACCAGTTTCCTGATTATTAGAAACAAACTATGCAGCCGGTAATTCTCTGTTTAACAACAGAACCTTGATTCTTAGCAGAAACAATAGTCAAATAGTACTCCATCACCATGCTGGCTGGTCTCAAATCTAAAATAACAAATATATCTAAAGCTAAAGAACAGACAGAAGGGGTACCATTTGATATTTAAGAAAATGAAAACTGAAAGCATGTTTTGAGGAGCGCTTAGACATGAACATTGCAGAAAGTACATACTCAAAGGAATAACATCGAAATCAACCTCTCATTCAATAACCCATTCACTCTGATTCTATTTTTCTGGGATGAACCCCAAAAAGCTCTAAAATCACCAAACAATACATGGATACACCAAACGGAGCGAAAAACAAATAGGCACTCAAATAATCGAGTGACACTATGGACCAATAAAATCCCCTACCCCAGTTTTAGCAACAATGCTCCAATGTATTACTGAAAAGAACTGCCAGATGACAACACACCAACAACAGCATATGGAGATAACCTTAGGAACAGATTTGGCGAAATAGCCTTCTTTTGAGGTGGGCAAAATAGGCTTTAGTCAACAAGAGAACATCGAACGCAACATAAACCCTACCCAAACATCAAACTGGTATGTGATTAAACAACAATTTACTTACAGAAGTTCTAATATTATTATTCTTCGCATGGAAAATCAACAGCACAAGCAAACGAACCGCGAAACTGGCGTTGGTTTATGTAGTTATTACTTTCTCCAATGACCAATCACATATCGACCCTGTTGAAACAGATTAAGCATCCCCTACGCCTAAAAATCGATCCCTCTGGTAGCCTAGGTTTACATATACCCCAGGGAAGTCCCCACTCCCAGGCGACCGGATTAGCTGAGGCGCGACGGCATCCAAGAACGACCATGGAATCCGGGGATCAGTAGCTGGAGAAGGAAGAAGTGGTAGGGGCGGTTGACTGGCTACCTCGGGGTTCTTGGCGTGGTGGTGGTGGGAGCTGGCGGATTTGTGGGTGACGGCCTGGGCGCCGATGTCGCCGAGGGCCCAGAGGATGCCGGAGCTGACGACCTGCGTCCGCACGGGGTAGGAGGACAGGGACTGCTGGTACCATCGCCATAGCCGCCGCATCCCTGCGAGCGAGCAGAAAAGATTGACGGGGGAGAAGGGGAAAGGGAGGAAGGAAGTGGGGGAGTCGTCCCCTCCCCTCTGTTTCCTTGGATTTGTTCTTTTGGGATTTCGCTCGGTTTTTTGAGCTAGGGTTAGAGCAACTCTAGCAGACCTCGCAAAATCTAGATCCGTAAAACGCGTTTGCACTTTCATCAAGATCTCGTTTGCGGGTCGAGAACTAGCGCGGCCGAACAGAAACTATAGATAAAACTGCATAATTTGAAGAAAAAAAATCACGGGAGAAATTGCATCTCGTGGACGCGAGAGTACTACATATATTTTACATGATCAAACACTACAAACACTAGTTCATACTACATACTGCATCGGTATTAGTACTAGAGGGGTGGGGATCTCACGGCGGCGAGCTCGCGGCCATGGACGACGCCGTGGAGGAGCTCAATCCTCCTCGCCGGAGCTGCCAAGGTCGATGTACTTCGCCCTCTGCTCCTCACGGATGCCCCGCGACTCGTCGTCCTTCTCCTTGGCAGCGAGGTTGGTCGCGACTACCTGCCGGAATTGGAGGTCTTCGAGCTCCTCGTGGTGGCGCCGGCGCTCCGCCTCCACGCGCACGCTCCGCTCGGCAATGGAGGCCGCAACCGCGTCGGCGTCGGCGACGAAGTCCTCCGGCCTAATGACTCCGCGGCGGCCGAGCTCCTCGGGCTCCTCCTTGACGGGGACGAACTCGAAGTCCTTCGGCTCCTCCGGCTCCTCTGACCATTCCCTCTTCAAGGGAAGAAGGCCCGCACCGGAAGAGGATGAGCTCCCAGCGTAGGAAGATCTCGCCACGAGAGAAGGACATGACAGAGGACGGGGTACGACCATGCCGACGGTCGTACTCGTCCATCTCGCGGACGCGGAAGCTCGACGATGGCGAGAGGCCGCGGTTGGTCCACTTCCTCGCCCCGCGCTTCCTCACGCCGTCTGACCGGACGTGCCGCTCGCGCTCGGGGTCGCTGCCGCCGTCGGATCTGCTGCCGGAGCCGCGTCCGGAGCTCCACATGCGGCCCCACATGGCGGCTAGAGGCGGAAGGTGGTTGCCGGCGGCGAGAAATGGAGAGAAGGGGGTGGGTAATTGAGTGGCTCGGCGGCGGCGGGGGATAGGGTTTTGACCGCAAAGCGCCGTAGATATAGTGGTTGAGGCGTGCAGTTTACGGGCCGCGGCAAAAAATTTTACGGGCCGGGCGAGTATGCGGGCTCTGTTCTGGCTGGAAAATTGGACCGAGCCCGCATACTCGCTGGAATTTTGCAGGTTCGCGGCTTTTGCGAGGTCTGGTAGAGTTGCTCTTAGGAATGGTGGGTTGCCTCCACCCAATCAGCCTTCGACAGTTTCCTTTAATATTTTTTTCAGAGTCTTTTATGGCAAACAGGGAAATGTGGGGGTTGGAGGGAGGGGTCAACTTTGCCATACTATCTGTCTGATTCGTGACATGGATGATTATTGAGAGGAATTTTAGTAGAAGTCAGTATAACCTTCAAAATTTATATGAAGCATGCTTCGTATGAATATGGAGGTCGTTGAGACAAAGCGCAAATACAAAATCATTAAAAAAGTGCGCTATAATATCTCGTTTTTACGTGGGACCCATTTGTCAATGGCTAAAAGTCATCTTTCTTCTCGACCTCAACATTGGATGTTTTTAAGCTAGGATTTTAATATGGATTTACAAAATGGATTTGAAGAAAGATTACAAGTAGATTTGAACAATCTAGGGCTAAACTTTTAAATAGCAGATAGATAGCGGGGTGATAGTGGAATGAGGTTGGCGTAGAGGAATGCGGATAGCGGGCCAGATTATGGGTGATATGTCCGCATAGCGGATTTCTAAAAACACTTACAAATTTGATATTATTGTGTATATTTCTAAGCCATTGACAACAAACGTGGCCCTTGAATTGATTGTTCAGCATATATATAAGCATCAAAAAAACGAACCACGTGTGAAACCGAGCTCTCTCAGAGCTTAGGGACTCTGGATCATCCGATGTGTTTGCTTGATGCGATTTGGGCCGTCAGATTGAGCCCTGAGACGACCTCGCCCGTCGGATCAAAGAGGGGCTCTTGTAGCAATGAATATTTTCACCCCCTTGATGCCACCGCGTGGAATTAGACAGCCCCGTCGAGGGCATTTTCGTCATTTCACACACAGAGGTATGATGTCTGCTACAATTACGTCGGTATTTTCCGAAAGAGGAAGAGATGATGCAGCACAACAGACCAAGGTTATCGAACCAGTAGGAGAACCACGCAACATTACCTGAACGGCACCTGCACACAAATAACAAATACTTGCAACCCTACGTATCAAAGGGGTTGTCAATCCCTTTCGGATAACAGTGTCAGAAATTGGCAAACGGACGTGAGAAAGTTGTAATAAGTTGATAGATTGAAAGACACATAAAATAAAGTGCAGCAAGGTAATTTTAAATTTTCTGTTTAATAGATCTAAAAATAAAAGTAAAGGAAAATATATCGCAAAGGCAAATATATTAAAGAAGAGATCCGGGGGCCGTAGACTTCACTAGTGGCTTCTCTCGAGAAAAATAGCAAATAGTGGGTAAACGAAGTACTATTGGGCAATTGATAGAACTTCAAATAATCATGACTATATCCGGGCAATGATCATTATATAGGCATCACGTCCAAGATTAGTAGACCGACTCCTGCCTGCATCTACTATTATTGCTCCACACATCGCTCGCTATCCAGCATGCATCTAGTGTATTAAGTTCATGAAAAAACGGAGTAATGCAATAAGAATGATGACATGATGTGGACAAGATCTATTTATGTAGAAATAGACCCCATCTTGTTATCCTTAATGGCAACAATACATACGTGTCGGCACCGTAAGATCAAACCCATCACAAAGCACCTCTTCCCATTGCAAGATAAATAGATAAAGTTGGCGAAACAAAACCCAAATATCGAAAAAGAAATACGAGGATATAAGCAATCATGCATATAATAGATCAAAGAAGACTCAAATAACTTTCATGGATAAAAAGATAGATCTGATCATAAACTCAAAGTTCATCCGATCCCAACAAACACACCGCAAAAAGAGTTACATCATATGGATCTTCAAGAGACCATTGTATTGAGAATCAAACGAGAGAAGGGAAGCCATCTAGCTACTAACTACGGACCGAAGGTCTACAAAAGACTACTCACGCATCATCGGAGAGGCACCAATGGACATGATGAACCCCTCCGTGATGGTGTCTCGATTGGATTTGGTGGTTCTGGAACTTGCGGCGGCTGGAATTGATTTTCGTTGACTCCTCTAGGATTTTTGGAATATTGAAGTATTTATAGAGTAAAGAGGCGTTTCGGGAGGCAACCGAGGTGGGCACAACCCACCAGGACGCGCATGGGCCTCCAGGCGCGCCCTGGTGGGTTGTGCTCCCCTCGGAGCACCCCGGGTGCTTCTTCGGCCCACTGGATGTCTTTTGGTCCAAAAAAATCCACAAAAACTTTTGCTGCGTTTGGACTCCGTTTGGTATTGATTTCATGTGATGTAAAAACATGCAAAAAACAGCAAACTGGCACTTGGCACTATGTCAATAGGTTAGTACCAAAAAATGATATAAAATGATTATAAATCATCCAAGAATGATAATATAATAGCATGGAACAATAAAAAATTATAGATACGTTGGAGACATATCAGCATCCCAAGCTTAATTCCTGCTCACCCTCGAGTAGGTAAATGATAAAAACAGAATTTTTGATGTGGAATGATATCTAACATGTCACACTGGTACACGTCGGTGCTATACAAACGGTTTTTAACCCCTTTTCGCGACGGCATTTGGAACCGTCGCCAAGTGAGTGTGGGCGATAGGAGGGTCCTTCCCACACGACCCAGAAATCGTCGGGGATAGGCCCTCCTGGGACACCAAATGAGCTCGTGTGCGACCGGGCAAGGCATCGAAACCCAATCATTTCCGTAGGTATGTACATCCCACATGGTGAATCCCAGAAAAACATTTCCGTAAGTATGTATATCACACACAGTCAATCCAAGGAATATATTTCCGTTCTTATGTACATCCTACACAGTCAATCCAGGAAAAACGTTTCCGTTCGTATGTACATCACACACAGTTTTATGTGTAGGCTCGTGTGTGAAAGGTGTAACTATCACACACGCTCTGCCTTGGTTAATTGTTTGCTTTTATCAACTACATCACACATGATTTGATGAAGAAAACTGTGTGGCATTGGGCTATCCATCACAAGCGCTTTTACTGCTAGAACCATTTGCAAAGTTTCATGACACATTTAGCAGGTTTATTAGTTTACAATTAATAATTCTAGTATTACGCAAATTCACATTTCATATCGAACAGTTGTTTGCCAATTTCATATCAGGCACATAAATATATTATAACATCAAAGTACGATAGCTACATGAAAACAACATAGTACAACATATAGCTAGTTCAACTTCATAAGAACAATATTAGAACAATATATTCATTTCCCTAATCAAGATCATACATGCTCGTCTTATCCACATATGCTTTCAGTTCAGTAAGAACCTGTTTTGCACTGGCCAACTGGAAAAGTGCCTCCTCCTTCGCTAACACCATCTTAGCAAAGTCTGATTTAAAAAATCTGAGCTCATTCTCCACCTTCCTCTTTATATCTCGTATCTTAAAATATTCTTAAGCGTTGACAACACTTTCTCTATTCTCTTCCTCATACATGCTCCAGAGCTTCGCTAGGCACATCTTCAAAGATTGTGGCCACTCTTGATCAACCCACTCCAAGTAAGAACACTTTCGTTCATCCTATAATATTTAAACTAGATCAGTAACAATTGTAGGAGAAACGGTTTTATAGCAACATAGAAAATCCACAATGCTTATTTTAAAAAACTGAAGAAATATGTTAATTATGACATATCTTCTCAAAAAGATCAATGTGCAAATGAATTAATTGCTACTGAGACAACAACCAAATTCTGGAACATCAGAAACTATAATTAACTACAACAACGCTACAAGTTCTTACTCATGTACAATAAATAACAAATTGAACATTTTATGAGGAAGGTAAATATAACTGCAATAGCATAGCGACAGTGTTTGGATGATAGCAAATTGATACTAACAGGTGCGTACATGCACAAATTTAGTAACATAGAACTAATAGCACTAGGGCCGTCCACTATGTATGCCAAAGCTGGTGTAAAGACAACTGTTGCTACATCTCACACCGGTGCCCTGCACTGGCGAGCCGATGCAGCGGAAAAAAATCAGGGACCCGGACTCCGGAGCACAGAGTTGCTCCGACGCCCAGTTCCTTCGTGCCATAAAGATTTAGTATTTTACTGCTTGGCTGCTCGGATGTGTGGACCATAGTTGGCTGCACAAACTACTGAAGCGGTGCCAAATAATTCTTTAATGGCACCGCTGATGAGATGGCAACAATTTAAGATACTAGGTACAAACCGTGACACTGTCTTAGGATGTGTTTGGTTGAAGGTGTGGTATGAATGGGTTGGGACCATGACAATGTCTGAATCACATCTAACAAATCATTTGTAACAATGAAAGAGGGTCTAACCTTCTCTGCACATGCTAGAAACTTTCTCCCAATGTCCACAGATTCAAAGGCAACTAGCTTCACGCATGGAGATTGATGGTGACAACAAGCAGATAGATCTTCAGCCACCCCACTCCATTCGTTGCCACTGATGGTACTAGGGAGCTACAAGAGGAAGAGATGACTCAAATTGACCGCCAGGTAAGAATCCTTTATTCCAAGTCATAGCCCGAGAGAGAGAAGAGAGGCATACATGGGTGGTGAAGGAGTCGTCGCCGGAGGAGGAACCGCTGGAGAGGTCTTTGAAGAAGACCATCGCGACCCCAGTAGTAGGATGCGAGACAGCGAGAGCGAGGAAGCGGCTATAGCTTAGGAAGGAAGGAGGAAACAAGGGAACTGTGACTTGTGGTCGGGGAGAAAAGGGGGTGGGGAAGGGGGAGGGGGCGGGGGTAGATATTTTGGCGGTAGGCAAAAATTTTGGAAATGTGGAGGGAAACTTTGTGCGCGGTGCCGCCAGACTATTCACTTTGAATGATTGTGTGCATCGCAAACGATTCTTCTGCTTTACACACATGGGATGAGTTTGATAATTCAAATTTTGGTGGAAATTTCCCCGGGTATGTCATTGCATTATTTAACATCGCTTGCTAATTTAGGCACACAAAAGAGTGTACAGCAGACAGACCACGCTTACTGAATCGAGCAATTTTAGTAATTAAACAGAGCCAGTTGACCTAAACATTGCTCTAACAATAGACCAACATTAAAAACAAAGCCTAAGTACGCATAATTTTAACAAATCCGCCGCTGCGCCGGCCTATGCATCGCCGGTGTGGGATGAGACGTCGATGACTTGTCCTGGCGACATGCCGCCGTTGGTGGACTCCGCGTCCCCCTGCTGAAGTCGACCGTGTCCTCGTCCTCGTCCTCGGTGCCGTCCTCAAGGTTGTAGTACTCGTAGTAGTGGCTGCGGCATATCTCGTGTTGGTACTCCACCGCCAATTCCTCGATGGACAGACTTTTCTCTACCTCAATCTCGGCCAAGCGCAACTCCTCCTCCCGGTGCTCCTCGATCTCCGCCGCCTCCTGCATCTCCAAGTCCCGCTCGGCAACCTCATGAGGAAGCAGGTGCTCTATGTCCGCCGCCGCATTTTCGGACGTGGGTTGCATGCTGGAGTGTGAGGTGGCCTGGAATATCTTGGCGTGGATGGTCTCGACCCGGGCCAGGGCGACATCAGCGGCACGGACGGCAGCTCGAGCGTTCTCGGCGTTTGCAGCCGCTGTCGCAGCAGCAGCTGTAGCCGTCTCAGCTGCTGCAGCTGCCCTGTTTGCTGCCGCGGACGCCCTCTCAGCGAAAGCGGTCACGCTCAATGCGGATGCGGCGACACTCTCGGCGTAGGCGGCCATGCTCTCGGCGTAGGCGGCGGCGCTCGGGGGGACGCGACCATCGTATGGGCCTTCACAAAGTGTTTCCATGACATCATCTTTGCAAGAAGGGGGTGAGGGAATGGGGATCGGGATTCGTGGATTCGGGGGTTGCCAGCACTGGAGCAGACGAGACGGCGAAGCTTAAGGAGGGAGACTTAAATAGACCCAAATATTTTCATCGCAAACGGTTCCTAGAAAACAATTGTGTGTGATGTTGTAGATATTTTTTATTAGCTGTGAAAGACGAATTTGGAGTGAAGTGGAAACAGATGGTGTTTTAAATGTACGAGAAATTTTGTAGTACTAATACAATTGTCATGTCAAATTTTGGAAAATTTCAGGGGTCATTTGACCTTTTAAGACATTTAAGTGATTTTCTAGCCATTTAATGACCGTAGTTGAAATTTGAACTACATGTATATGCAACAACTAACCATAACGGTTTGAAAAGTCATATTTTGTGTACTTGTGTGCGATTTAATTCCATGTGTAGTAAATTGGAAGGATTTTTCAAACATATTGGTCTAACGGCTATGTCGGTGGGAACGACACCTATGGGGACACTGGGATCCCTTCTACAGTCGGCGGGCGCGAGGTTGTGCAAAGAGCAGGTCTGACAGGAAGCACACAGGTCGTTTACCCAGGTTCGGGCCGCGAAGATGCGTAATACCCTAGTCCTGCTTTGGTGGATGGATTGAATGTTGTTGTGTTCTTGAGCTAGCTATGAGATGCCACTTGCCCAAAAGAGCCGAATCCCTCTCCTGGTCGCCTCGGGCCTCCTTTTATAGGCAAAAAGTGGTTGCCACAGTGGCACACAGGAGGTGGAAAGGTCTACAGTTGACAAGCCTATCCTCTGGGACCATCGAACAAACACATTTAATACGCTGCGAACGTGTCCCCCTTGCTTTATCGGGGACGGTAAGGAAGCACGTCCCAGCTGTCGCCACCTCACCTGGCCTTGACACGCGTCCGAGCTAACGAGGCGTCGTGGCGCCATGTTGGCTGGCTGCTGGGCTGGCGCGGTGGTGGAGCCTCCACGAAGGTTTGCATGCCACCATGCAGGTGCTTGCTGAGTTGGTGTAGAGACCGCCCATCGCCATGCAGGTGCGTGCCCAGCTGGTTGAGCTAGCATCTGCTTGGGGATGGCAGTGGAGTCTTGGCTGGCGCGGGCCTGGCAGTGGCCCTGCTGATGCCTTCAGCAAGGGTCTTGCCGAGGGCCCGACAAAAGGGTCTTGTCGTGGCGTTGTAGTCGTCCCCGGCAAGGCGCTTGCCGGGGGTCTTGTGGATTTCCTCAGCTAGGATCCCGCCGAGGGTCGCCATCTTCTGGTCCTCATCTGATCTCACATGTTTGTGATCTTGACGAAGTTCTGCATGCCACCACAGAGGCGCCTCCCGAGCCTTGGTCCCAATGTAGTTGGTGGTGTTGGGACCCATGGGCTCAAGGGTGGCTTGCTCCGCTGGCATTGGGCAGGTTGCCCCGGCAAGTCTCTTGCCGGGTCTGCGGAGGCTGCCTCGGCAAGGATCTTGCCGAGGGAGCCTACCTCGCCCTCTTGCTTTCCTGTGTTCCTAGCCTTGGTGTTGCCTTGGTTGCCTTATGCCTTGGCTTCTCTCTGGCTTCCCTCCTCTGCCCGGCTAAGTGTGGCCATGACACGTGGCTCTGACTGCCCGAGCACAAGTAAAGGGGTCAAAAGGAGAGCCCCTACTTTTGCACACCGACAGGAGCCCCCGGGTCTGGGCCACACATAAGCGTGACGCGTTGTTGGGCTAGGCCCAGAACGGTGCACGGGCAGGTGGGGCAGATTTTTATCGTAGTAACTATTTCGTCTGCTGCGCTTCCCCACGACCCGCGTTGAACACGCAACATGAAGGGTCATGTGTGACGTGAGGGTCATGCATGGGGCGGTTCCTGCACGCATGCGTCACATCGCAGTAAAGTGGCGGCTCGCGCCTTCCCCATAAGAAAAAGAGGGAGGCACAAAGGCGCGGCTCATTTACTGAGCAGACTTGGGTCGCGGTCTCCAAGGCGCCCATGCCCCACGATCATGGGGTGGGGAACGGTCGCCTCACCCGTCCCCTCGATCCTGCTCGCTCGCCACGCATCCTCCATGCAGGTGGCAGGTGGTGGAGGCGGGAAACCGGGCCATCGCTGACTGGGGCAGCAGGTCAGTCCTGATTCCCTGTGCCTCCGATGGCTGGGTTGGTCGAGTGGGGCGGCCGAGCCTCGACCCTGCCCCTTTATAAGGAGTGGGAGGGGGATATTATCTCACATTCCCCCAGCATCCATCTTCTTCCACTTCCGCTCCTTCCTTCCACCCGTCATGGCGAGAGGGGGCGCAGGCCCTTCAACGGTGGGGGCGAGGGTCGCCGCTCGACAGCACATTCCTCCTTCCCACGAGCTCGCGGCGGTGGAGCCGGCCACGAGAGGAAGGGGAGGGGGCGAGACCAAGGTCGCCGCGGCGGTCGGGGGAGAGGGGGACGAGGCGGCGCGATGACCGTGCCTCCGCCAACGATGCCGCCAGTGATGGAGGGCCACGTCGAGGACCAGCCTCGGGATTTCTTCATCAGGCTGCGCCGGCCACCACGTTTCCCTACCCCATTTGCTCAGGAAATTGAGCTCGATCCGCCCCAGACCCTCAGATTGCACATGAGGGGCTGCGGGAACGGCGGCACGCGGGTCGACGTCGACTTCCCCGCCCCTCACGTGATGTACCTCCGTCGCGGATGGAAGACATTTGCTCGCATCCACAGCCTGACGGCGGGGCTCGTCCTCTACTTCAAGTTAATGGAGGGCGGTCTGCTCTCCGTCATGGTCTTCGGAGATCTTGGAACTCGCCTAAAGTGCTGTGTGGAGAGCTCCTCCAACGATGAAGATTCCTCCTCAAGTGGGAGTGACGAGGAGGACAACGACAGCGGCGACGAGGGAATCGAGCGGCGGGATGCCGACTCCGACTCCGACTGACCGCGTCGCCCTTCCCTTGGCCACGCGCCCTGCCGAGGGCCTTCCTCGTCAAGCTCTCCATTGGGCCGCTTGTTGGGGAACGTAGTAATTTCAAAATTTTCCTACGCACACGCAATATCATGGTGATGCATAGCAACGAGGTGGAGAGTCTGATCTACGTACCCTTGTAGATCGCAATGGAAGCGTTGACACAACGTAGAGGAAGTAGTCGTACGTCTTCTTCCCGATCCGACCGATCCAAGCACCGTTACTCCGGCACCTCCGAGTTCTTAGCACACGTACAGCTCGATGACGATCCCCGGGCTCCGATCCAGCAAAGCTTCGAGGAGGAGTTCCATCAGCACGATGGCGTGGTGACGATCTTGAAGTTCTACCGACGCAGGGCTTCGCCTAAGCTCTACAACGATATGATCGAGGTGGAATATGGTGGCAGGGGGCACCGCACACGGCTAAGGAACGATCTCAATGATCAACTTGTGTGTCTAGAGGTGCCCCCTGCCCCCGTATATAAAGGATCCAAGGGGGAGGGGCTGGCCGGCCAAGAGGAGGGCGCAGGAGGAGTCCTACTCCTACCGGGAGTAGGACTCCCCCCCCCCAATCCTATTCCAAATAGGACTCCCAAGGGGGAAAGAGAGAGAGAGGTGGCCGGCCACCTCTCCTAGTCCTAATAGGACTAGGGGAGGGGGGAGGCGCTCAGCCCACCATGGCAGCCCCTTTCACCTTTCCACTAAAGCCCAATAAGGCCCATATGGCTCCCCGGGGGTTCCGGTAACCTCCCGGTAATCCGGTAAAATCCCGATTTTACCCGAAACACTTCCGATATCCAAATATAGGCTTCCAATATATCAATCTTTATGTCTCGACCATTTCGAGACTCCTCGTCATGTCCGTGATCACATCCGGGACTCCGAACTACCTTCGGTACATCAAAATGCATAAACTCATAATAACTGTCATCGTAACGTTAAGCGTGCGGACCCTACGGTTCGAGAACAATGTAGACATGACCGAGACACGTCTCCGGTCAATAACCAATAGCGGGACCTGGATGCCCATATTGGCTCCTGCATATTCTACGAAGATCTTTATCGGTCAGACCGCATAACAACATACGTTGTTCCCTTTGTCATCGGTATGTTACTTGCCCGAGATTCGATCATTGGTATCCAATACCTAGTTCAATCTTGTTACCGGCAAGTCTCTTTACTCGTTCCATAATACATCATCTCTTAACTAACTCATTAGTCGCAATGCTTGCAAGGCTTATGTGATGTGCATTACCGAGAGGGCCCAGAGATACCTCTCCGACAATCGGAGTGACAAATCCTAATCTCGAAATACGCGAACCCAACATCTACCTTTGGAGACACCTATAGAGCTCCTTTATAATCACCTGGTTACGTTGTGACGTTTGGTAGCACACAAAGTGTTCCTCCGGTAAACGGGAGTTGCATAATCTCATAGTCATAGGAACATGTATAAGTCATGAAGAAAGCAATAGCAACATACTAAACGATCGGGTGCTAAGCTAATGGAATGGGTCATGTCAATCAGATCATTCAACTAATGATGTGACTTCGTTAATCAAATAACAACTCTTTGTTTATGGTTAGGAAACTTAACCATCTTTAATTAACGAGCTAGTCTAGTAGAGGCATACTAGTGACACTCTATTTGTCTATGTATTCACACATGTATTATGTTTCCGGTTAATACAATTCTAGCATGAATAATAAACATTTATCATGATATAAGGAAATAAATAATAACTTTATTACTCTAGGGCATATTTCCTTCAGTCTCCCACTTGCACTAGAGTCAATAATCTAGATTACACAGTAATGATTCTAACACCCATGGAGCCTTGGTGCTGATCATGTTTTTCTCGTGGAAGAGGCTTAGTCAACGGGTATGCAACATTCAGATCCGTATGTATCTTGCAAATCTCTATGTCTCCCACCTGGACTAGATCCCGGGTGGAATTGAAGCGTCTCTTGATGTGTTTGGTCCTTTTGTGAAATCTGGATTCCTTTGCCAAAGCAATTGCACCAGTATTGTCACAAAAGATTTTCATTGGACCCGATGCACTAGGTATGACACCTAGATCGGATATGAAAACCTTCATCCAGACTCCTTCGTTCGCTGCTTCCGAAGCAGCTATGTACTCCGCTTCACATGTAGATCCCGCTACGACGCTTTGTTTAGAACTGCACCAACTGACAGCTCCACCGTTTAAAGTAAACACGTATCTGGTTTGCGATTTAGAATCGTCCGGATCAGTGTCAAAGCTTGCATCAACGTAACCTCTTACGGTGAGCTCTTTGTCACCTCCATATACGAGAAACATATCCTTAGTCCTTTTTAGGTATTTCAGGATGTTCTTGACCGTTGTCCAGTGATCCACTCCTGGATTACTTTGGTACCTCCCTGCTAAACTTATAGCAAGGCACACATCAGGTCTGGTACACAGCATTGCATACATGATAGAGCCTATGGCTGAAGCATAGGGAACATCTTTCATTTTCTCTCTATCTTCTACAGTGGTCGGGCATTGAGTCTGGCTCAACTTCACACCTTGTAACACAGGCAAGAACCCTTTCTTTGCTTGATCCATTTTGAACTTCTTCAAAATCTTGTCAAGGTATGTGCTTTGTGAAAGTCCAATTAAGCATCTTGATCTATCTCTATAGATCTTTATGCCTAATATGTAAGCAGCTTCACCGAGGTCTTTCATTGAAAAACTCTTATTCAAGTATCCCTTTATGCTATCCAGAAATTCTATATCATTTCCAATCAGCAATATGTCATCCACATATAATATCAGAAATGCTATAGAGCTCCCACTCACTTTCTTGTAAATACAGGCTTCACCGAAAGTCTGTATAAAACCAAATGCTTTGATTACACTATCAAAGCGTTTATTCCAACTCCGAGATGCTTGCACCAGTCCATAAATGGATCGCTAGAGCTTGCACACTTTGTTAGCTCCCTTTGGATCGACAAAACCTTCCGGTTGCATCATATACAACTCTTCTTCCAGAAATCCATTCAGGAATGCAGTTTTGACATCCATCTACCATATTTCATAATCATAAAACGCGGCAATTTCTAACATGATTCGGACAGACTTAAGCATCGCTACGGGTGAGAAGGTCTCATCGTAGTCAACCCCTTGAACTTGTCGAAAACCTTTTGCGACAAGTCGAGCTTTATAGACAGTAACATTACCGTCAGCGTCAGTCTTTTTCTTGAAGATCCATTTATTCTCAATTGCTTGCCGATCATCGGGCAAGTCAACCAAAGTCCATACTTTGTTCTCATACATGGATCCCATCTCAGATTTCATGGCTTCAAGCCACTTTGTGGAATCTGGGCTCACCATCGCTTCTTCATAGTTCGTAGGTTCATCATGATCTAGTAGCATGACTTCCAGAACTGGATTACCGTACCACTCTGGCGCGGATCTTGCTCTGGTTGATCTACGAGGTTCAGTAGTATCTTGTTCTGAAGTTTCATGATCATTATCATTAACTTCCTCACTTATTGGTGTAGGTGTCGCAGAAACAGTTTTCTGTGATGTACTACTTTCTAATAAGGGAGCTGGTACAGTTACCTCGTCAAGTTCTACTTTCCTCCCACTCACTTCTTTCGAGAGAAACTCCTTCTCAAGAAAGTTTCCGAATTTAGCAAAAAAAGTCTTGCCTTCGGATCTGTGATAGAAGGTGTATCTAATAGTTTCCTTTGGATATCCTATGAAGACACATTTCTCCGATTTGGGTTCGAGCTTATCAGGTTGAAGCTTTTTCACATAAGCATCGCAGCCCCAAACTTTCAGAAACGACAACTTTGGTTTCTTGCCAAACCATAGTTCATAAGGCATCGTCTCAACTGATTTTGATGGTGCCCTATTTAACGTGAATGTGGCCGTCTCTAGAGCGTATCCCCAAAACAATAGCGGTAAATCGGTAAGAGACATCATAGATCGCACCATATCTAGTAAAGTACGATTACGACATTCGGACACACCATTACGCTGTGGTGTTTCGGGTGGCGTGAGTTGCGAAACTATTCCACAATTTTTCAAATGTACACCAAACTCGTAACTCAAATATTCTCCTCCACGATCAGATCGTAGAAACTTTATTTTCTTGTTACGATGATTTTCTACTTCACTCTGAAATTCTTTGAACTTTTCAAATGTTTCAGACTTATGTTTCATTAAGTAGATATACCCATATCTGCTTAAATCATTTGTGAAGGTGAGAAAATAACGATATCCGCCAAAAGCCTCAATATTCATCGGACCGCATACATCTGTATGTATGATTTCCAACAAATCTGTCACTCTCTCCATAGTACCGGAGAACGGTGTTTTAGTCATCTTGCCCATGAGGCACAGTTCGCAAGTACCAAGTGATTCATAATCAAGTGGTTCCAAAAGTCCATCAGTATGGATTTTCTTCATGCGCTTTACACCGATATGACCTAAACGGCAGTGCCACAAATAAGTTGCACTATCATTATCAACTCTGCATCTTTTGGCTTCTACATTATGAATATGTGTATCACTACTATCGAGATTTAACAAGAATAGACCACTCTTCAAGGGTGCATGACCATAAAAGATATTACTCATATAAATAGAACAACCATTATTCTCTGATTTAAATGAATAACCGTCTCGCATTAAACAAGATCTAGATATAATGTTCATGCTCAACGCTGGCACCAAATAACAATTATTTAGGTCTAATATTAATCCCGAAGGTAGATGTAGAGGTAGCGTACCGACCGCGATCACATCGACTTTGGAACCGTTTCCCACGCGCATCGTCACCTCGTCCTTAGCCAATATTCGCTTAATCCGTAGTCCCTGTTTCGAGTTGCAAATATTAGCAACAGAACCAGTATCAAATACCCAGGTGCTACTGCGAGCATTAGTAAGGTACACATCAATAACATGTATATCACATATACCTTTGTTCACCTTGACATCCTTCTTATCCGCCAAATACTTGGGGCAGTTCCGCTTCCAGTGACCAGTCTGCTTGCAGTAGAAGCACTCAGTTTCAGGCTTAGGTCCAGACTTGGGCTTCTTTTCCTGAGCAGCAACTTGCTTGCCGTTCTTCTTGAAGTTCCCTTTCTTCTTCCCTTTGCCCTTTTTCTTGAAACTAGTGGTCTTGTTAATCATCAACACTTGATCCTCCTTCTTGATTTCTACCTCCGCAGCTTTCAGCATTGCGAAGAGCTCGGGAATAGTCTTGTTCATCCCTTGCATATTATAGTTCATCACGAAGCTCTTATAGCTTGGTGGCAGTGATTGGAGAATTCTGTCAATGACGCAATCATCTGGAAGATTAACTCCCATCTGAATCAAGTGATTGTTATACCCAGACATTTTGAGTATATGCTCACTGACAGAACTGTTCTCCTCCATCTTGCAGCTATAGAACTTATTGGAGACTTCATATCTCTCAATCCGGGCATTTGCTTGAAATATTAACTTCAACTCCTGGAACATCTCATATGCTCCATGACGTTCAAAACGTCGTTGAAGTCCCGATTCTAAGCCGTAAAGCATGGCACACTGAACTATCGAGTAGTCATTAGCTTTGCTCTGCCAGACATTCATAACATTTGGTGTTGCTCCAGCAGCAAGCCTGGCACCCAGCGGTGCTTCCAGGACGTAATTCTTCTGTGCAGCAATGAGGATAATCCTCAAGTTACGGACCCAGTCCGTGTAATTGCTACCATCATCTTTCAACTTTGCTTTCTCAAGGAACGCATTAAAATTCAACGGAACAACAACACGAGCCATCTATCTACAATCAACATAAAAAAGCAAGATACTATCAGGTACTAAGTTCATGATAAATTTAAGTTCAATTAATCATATTACTTAAGAACTCCCACTTAGATAGACATCCCTCTAATCCTCTAAGTGATCACGTGATCCAAATCAACTAAACCATGTCCGATCATCACGTGAGATGGAGTAGTTTCATCGGTGAACATCATTATGTTGATCATATCTACTATATGATTCACGCTCGACCTTTCGGTCTCCGTGTTCCGAGGCCATATCTGTATATGCTTGGCTCGTCAAGTATAACCTGAGTATTCCGCGTGTGCAACTGTTTTGCACCCGTTGTATTTCAACGTAGAGCCTATCACACCCGATCATCACGTGGTGTCTCAGCACGAAGAACTTTCGCAATGGTGCATACTCAGGGAGAACACTTCTTGATAATTTAGTGAGAGATCATCTTATAATGCTACCGTCAATCAAAGCAAGATAAGATGCATAAAAGATAAACATCACATGCAATCAATATCAGTGATATGATATGGCCATCATCATCTTGTGCTTGTGATCTCCATCTCTGAAGCACCGTCATGATCACCATCGTCACCGGCGCGACACCTTGATCTCCATCGTAGCATCGTTGTCGTCTCGCCAATCTCATGCTTCCACGACTATTGCTACCGTTTAGTGATAAAGTAAAGTATTACATCGCGATTGCATTGCATACAATAAAGCGACAACCATATGGCTCCTGCCAGTTGCGGATAACTTGGTTACAAAACATGATCATCTCATACAATAAAATTTAGCATCATGTCTTGACCATATCACGTCACAACATGCCCTGCAAAAACAAGTTAGACGTCCTCTACTTTGTTGTTGCAAGTTTTACGTGGCTGCTACGGGCTTTAAGTAAGAACGAATCTCACCTACGCAGCAAAACCACAATGATAGTTTGTCAAATGGACTCCGTTTTAACCTTCTCAAGGACCGGGCGTAGCCACACTCGGTTCAACTAAAGTTGGAGAGACAGTCGCCCGCAAGCCATCTATGTGCAAAGCACGTCGAGGGAACCGGTCTCGCGTAAGCGTGCGCGTAAGGTTGGTCCGGGTCGTCTCGTCCAACAATACCGCCGAACCAAAGTATGACATGCTGGTAGGCAGTATGACTTATATCGTCCACAACTCACTTGTGTTCTACTCGTGCACATAACATCAAACCATAAAGCCTAGGCTCGGATGCCACTGTTGGGGAACGTAGTAATTTCAAAATTTTCCTACGCACACGCAATATCATGGTGATGCATAGCAACGAGGGGGAGAGTCTGATCTACGTACCCTTGTAGATCGCAACGGAAGCGTTGACACAACGTAGAGGAAGTAGTCGTACGTCTTCTTCCCGATCCGACCGATCCAAGCACCGTTACTCCGGCACCTCCGAGTTCTTAGCACACGTACATCTCGATGACGATCCCCGGGCTCCGATCCAGCAAAGCTTCGGGGAGGAGTTCCGTCAGCACGACGGCGTGGTGATGATCTTGATGTTCTACCAATGCAGGGCTTCGCCTAAGCTCTACAACGATATGATCGAGGTGGAATATGGTGGCAGGGGGCACCGCACATGGCTAAGGAATGATCTCAATGATCAACTTGTGTGTCTAGAGGTGCCCCCTGCCCCCGTATATAAAGGATCCAAGGGGGAGGGGCTGGCCGGCCAAGAGGAGGGCGCAGGAGGAGTCCTACTCCTACCGGGAGTAGGACCCCCCCCCAATCCTATTCCAAATAGGACTCCCAAGGGGGAAAGAGAGAGAGAGAGAGAGAGAGAGAGAGAGAGACAGAGGTGGCCGGCCACCTCTCCTAGTCCTAATAGGACTAGGGGAGGGGGGAGGCGCGCAGCCCACCATGGCAGCCCCTTTCACCTTTCCACTAAAGCCCAATAAGGCCCATATGGCTCCCGGGGGGTTCCGGTAACCTCCCGGTAATCCGGTAAAATCCCGATTTTACCCGGAACACTTCCGATATCCAAATATAGGCTTCCAATATATCAATCTTTATGTCTCGACCATTTCGAGACTCCTCGTCATGTCCGTGATCACATCCAGGACTCCGAACTACCTTCGGTACATCAAAATGCATAAACTCATAATAACTGTCATCGTAACGTTAAGCGTGCGGACCCTACGGTTCGAGAACAATGTAGACATGACCGAGACACGTCTCCGGTCAATAACCAATAGCGGGACCTGGATGCCCATATTGGCTCCTGCATATTCTACGAAGATCTTTATCGGTCAGACTGCATAACAACATACGTTGTTCCCTTTGTCATCGGTATGTTACTTGCCCGAGATTCAATCGTCGGTATCCAATACCTAGTTCAATCTCGTTACCGGCAAGTCTCTTTACTCGTTCTGTAATACATCATCCCGCAACTAACTCATTAGTTGCAATGCTTGCAAGGCTTGTGTAATGTGCATTACCGAGAGGGCCCAGAGATACCTCTCCAACAATCGGAGTGACAAATCCTATTCTCGAAATACGCCAACCCAACATCTACCATTGGAGACACCTGTAGAGCTCCTTTATAATCACCCAGTTACGTTGTGATGTTTGGTAGCACACAAAGTGTTCCTCCGGCAAACGGGAGTTGCATAATCTCATAGTCATAGGAACATGTATAAGTCATGAAGAAAGCAATAGCAACATACTAAACGATCGGGTGCTAAGCTAATGGAATGGGTCATGTCAATCAGATCATTCAACTAATGATGTGACCTCGTTAATCAAATAACAACTCTTTGTTTATGGTTAGGAAACTTAACCATCTTTGATTAACGAGCTAGTCTAGTAGAGGCATACTAGTGACACTCTATTTGTCTATGTATTCACACATGTATTATGTTTCCGGTTAATACAATTCTAGCATGAATAATAAACATTTATCATGATATAAGGAAATAAATAATAACTTTATTATTGCCTCTAGGGCATATTTCCTTCACCGCTCCCCGTCGTCCCCTTGGGCGGCTGGCGTAGGAGGGCCGGAGAAGGCAAAGAAGGCAGGTGGCGGCCGTCAAGTCGGAGTACGCGGGCACCGACGCCTTCGTCGCATATTGTCGGCCCGCTGCCTCCTCTTCCAGCTCCTTTCCCGGCACCAAGATGTTCTCTTGGTGCCTTTGCTCCTCGTACCTTGCCTAGGCGCTCCTTTTGCCCTCCTGCCGTCTTGTTCCACCTTCTAAGGAGAGGGACAAGAAAGGGATTACGGGCACCTTTTCTCTTTTTATTTTGTAAGCCTGCGGGCACTTGTTAATTTTAAGACTTGTTGTCCCCTTACTCATGTTTTTAATTCTGTATGAACTGTACCTATATGGGATGTTTTTAATGAAAAAGGGTGTCTGTCGGGTTCTTTGTGCGTGAGCGAGGCCCATGCCAAGGAACGAATCCTTGTTATTTTTAGGATAAACATTGTCGCCCGGCAATAGGCTTTGCCGTCCCCTGACTTCGGTCAACCATTCTCACGCTTTTGGCGGAGGCAGGGCGAAGCAGAGTTAGGCCCCTTGTTCATTTCCTTGCCACCGCGTCTACGACCCGGTTCTGTCCCAGGGACTTGGGTATAAGAAAAAGGGGGAGCGTGGTGGTCTTGGAGTAAAATGAGGTTTCATTTGTCCCAGTTCCATACGGAAATGCATAACATGGAATGAAGGACTTATCTGAGTCCGCAGCCCCCGGCAACCTTGGCTTGTCGTGGTTAGATCCTTGTGTATTCAGCCCTCGGCAGTCCTGGTTTGCCAAGGCTGGGGCGCCAGTTTGTCCTCTTTCTCCCAAGCGGCTCAGCAGAAGTGTCCATGTGCCCTGCGAACCAAAGAGGACAGAAAGGTGCATACTTGACCTCTAGGCTAGGGGTTAGTCGCCGCTAAGCACTATCAACCCTAACCAAGGGAGAGACTTAACCTAGCATGCATGCTAAAACTTAGGGCGCCAACGGTTCGTTTATTTATGCTCAGGGTCTGTGCCTGGCTTTGTACAGAGGGTTACATGCCTTGCTGGCAAAGCTTGTACAAAAGGTGGCTTGCCGGGAGGCCGGCAACCGCGCCTTATGGGTAAAACTTGCGAAGATGTTCAATGTTCCAGGAGTTGCTCACTGGGACAGCATCTTGGGTCTCCAGGCGGACTGCTTCGGGCCTGGTGACTCGTATTACCCGATAAGGGCCTTCCCACTTCGGCGTCAACTTGTTGGAATTCTTGGCCGACTGAACGTGCCGAAGAACAAGGTCGCCTTCCTCAAAGCTTCGGGTATGAACCTTGCGGCCATGGTAGCAGCGCAAGGCTTGTTGGTAGCGTGCTGCTCTCACAGCCGCCCTAAGACGATCTTCCTCAAGGAGCGTTGCCTCATCTTGCCGCAATTGCTCTTGCTCAAGCTCGTCATAAGCGAGCACTCGAGGTGACCCATATGTGAGTTCCGTGGGGATAACTACTTCTGCCCCGTATACCAGGGAAAAGGGTGTCTGGCCGGTGGCTCGATTTGACCAAAGAACCACCGGCAACTCATCAATCCAGCGCCTTCCACTCTTGTGCAGCCTGTCAAAAGTCTTTGTCCTCAAGCCTCGCAACACTTCAGCATTTGCCCTCTCCACCCGGCCGTTGCTCCGTGGATGTGCCACGAAAGCGAAACAGACCTTGCTGCCGAGGTCTTGGATGTATTGCATGAAGGTATGGCTTGTGAACTGCGTGCCGTTGTTGATGATGACTCTGTTTGGCACACCAAAACTGCAGACTAGCCCTTTGAAGAACTTGACGGCTGACTGCGCAGTAACCTTCCTCACTGCCTCCACCTCCGGCCACTTTGTGAACTTGTCGATTGCAACTTACAAGTACTCAAAGCCCCCGAAAACGCGAGGGAAAGGGCCCAGTATGTCGAGCCCCCAGAACGAAAATGGCTAGGAGAGAGGGATTGTTTGAAGGGCTTGAGCTGGTTGATGAAGCTTCTTCGAATGGAACTGGCATGCTTCACACCTGGTTACTAGTGCCATCGCATCCTGGAGGGCGGTGGGCCAGAAGAAGCCTTGCAGGAATGCCTTGCCGGCAAGGGCTCTCGAACCTATGTGGGAGCCACATATGCCTCCATGTATCTCTGCCAACAGGTCCAGTCCTTCCTCCCGGGGGATGCACTTCAATTTCACACTGTTCGGTCTTTTTTTATAGGACGTCATCGACGAACTGGTACAAGGCAGACTGACGGGCTACTTTTTCCGCTTCTTCCTACTCCTCAGGAAGTTCCCCTATCTGGAGGAAACAGACGGTATGTTGTGCCCATGCCGGAGCCTTGGGCTCAATGGCAAGGACCAAATGCATCTCTTCTACCATGGGGGCGGCCATCTCTACGGCCAGGGCTTGGCGCCCTGCCGGCGCCAGCTGCCCCTCGGCATGCTCAGTACCCACGGCATTACCCCTGCCGGTGGCCCCAGGGGGCTCGGCAGGAAAGTACTTTCCAGGGCCTAATTTCCTCCGCTTGTTCTGCCCCGTTGATGGTTCGACGAATGGTTGAGTTAGCCGAAGCACAAAAGTACCTGGTTCCACAGGCAGTTTGAAGGCATCGCGCTTTGACAGGTAATCGGCGATGTAGTTCTCCGCTCGGGGAATGTGCTCTGCTTGTACACTTTCAAAGTGCTCTTCCAGCTTCCTCACCTCATCTACATAGGCCTCCATCAACGGGCTCTGATAATCCTTGTTGACTTGTCTGACGACAAGCTGTGAATCACCCCTAACGATGAGCTTCTTAACCCCAAGGGCTGCTGCGATCCTTAGACCGGCAAGCAGCCCCTCGTATTGGACAGTGTTGTTTGTGGACATCCCCCTGGGAAAGTGCATCTGGACTACATACTTGAGGTGCTCTCAGGTGGGTGCGACAAGCAACACACCGGCACCGGCGCCTTGCAGCGAGAAAGCCCCATCAAAGTACATGATCCAGTCACGACTTGCTTCCTTGCCGGGGAGAGTGGTCTCCTGGATTTCCTCGTCAGGCATTGAGGTCCATTGTGCAATGAACTCTGCCAAGACTCTGCTCTGGATTGTCGAAGTGCTTTCAAACTTCAAACCAAAACTCGAAAGCTCCAACGCCCACTCCACAATCCTTCCGGTTGCATCTGGGTTGTGCAGTATCCGTTGTAACAGGAGGCGGGTGACGACGGTGATTTCGTGTGCTTGGAAGTAGTGACACAGCTTCCTCGAGGCCATTAGGAGGCCGAAGAGCAATTTCTGCACACCAGAGTACCTTGACCTAGCCCCCTGCAGGAGGGAGCTGACAAAGTAATCCGGGTGCTGCATCATCTTCTTCTTCTGCACCACCTCATTTGATTGCATGGGCCCTGCCCTGATGGCATCAGACTCTGCCGGGGGCCTTTCCTTGCCGGCATCGAGCCCTGCCGGGGGAATCCCTGGCTTGCCATCTGCCAGTCCCATCGTCGCCACTGCCTCTTCATCGACCTCCCTCTGCGCCACTAGCACGGCACTGACCACTTGATTCATCGCTGCCAGATACAGCAGCAACGACTCTTGTGGTTTAGGCGCAACCAGTATCGGTGTAGAGGAAAGGTATTTCTTTAGATCCTGCAACGCTTCCTCGTCCTCTAGGGTCCACTCCATTGGGCCCGCCTTCTTCAAGATCTTGAAAAAGGGAAGGGCATGCTCAGCGGACTTGGAGATGAATCTGCTCATGGCGGCAACGCAGCCAGTGAGCCGATGCACATCATTGATCCACTTGGGTGCCTCAATCTGCTCAATAGCCTTAATCTTGTCCGGGTTTGCCTCGATCCCACGCCGCGACACAAAGAACCCGAGAAGTTTGCCGGATGGAACACCGAATACACACTTCTTAGGGTTCAGCTTGAGGTTGATCTTGCGTAGGTTGGCAAACGTCTCTTCTAAGTCTTGTACAAGAGTCGGCTTTTCCTTGGTTTTGACCACTATGTCATCCATATAAGCTTCCATATTTCTATGTACCTGGGGCTCAAAACCAATTTGGACCGCTCTTGCAAATGTTGAGCCAGCACTCTTCAACCCGAAAGGCATCCGTAAAAAGCAATACGTACCACATGGGGTGATGAATGATGTCTTCTCTTCGTCTTCTCTTGTCATGAAGATCTGATGGTATCCTGAGTAGGCGTCAAGGAATGACAACAAATCACACCCGGCTGTGGAGTCAACAATCTGGTCGATGCGCGGCAACGGGAAAGGGTCCTTGGGACAAGCCTTATTGATATCTGTGTAATCGATACACAGCCTCCACTTCCTGTTTGCCTTGCGTACCACCACCGGATTGGCCAACCACGTCGGGTGGAGCACTCCTCTCACCAAGCCTGCCCCTTCTATCTTCCTGATCTCCTCTGTGATGAATTCTTGCCTTTCTAGAGCCTGCTTCCCGACCTTCTGCTTGACGGGCCGCGCATGAGGACAAACATCTAGGTGGTGCTCAATCACCTCCCTGGGAACACCAGGGATGTCGAATGCTTGCCATGCAAACACATCGACATTCGCCCGCAGGAAGGTGACGAGTGCGCCTTCCTATTTGCTGTCGAGGGTGGAGCTTATGGTGAAAGCCCCTCCCGTCACTACAAAAAAATACACTTCTGTGATGATACGTGTTTGTCACAGTAGGTCGCGTTTTTTTCATGCATGTACATCCATGACAAATTTATGACAGAATCAAGATAGTCATACCTGTGCTGTCGTAGAAGTGTTAAATGATATTACCAAAATTATCATTGATACATCTCCAACGTATCTATAATTTTTGATTGCTCCATGCTATATTATCTACTGTTTTGGACTATATTGGGCTTTATTTTCCACTTTTATATTAATTTTGGGACTAACCTATTAACCGGAGGCCCAGCCTAGAATTGCTGTTTTTTGCCTATTTCAGTGTTTCGAAGAAAAGGAATATCAAACAGAGTCGAAACGGAACAAAATCAACTGGAGAAGTTATTTTTGGAAGGAAAGCTACCGGATGGACTTGGACCCTACGTCAGGAGATAAGGGAGGTGCTCACGAGGGTGGGGGGCGCCCCCCTAGGGCGCGCCCCCTGCCTCGTGGGGCCCCCGAAGCTCCCCCGACGTACTTCCTACACCCATATATACTCTCGTACCCTAAAACTTCAAAAACAGAGATTAGATCAGAAGTTCCGCCGCCGCAAGCCTCTGTAGCCACGAGAAGTCAATCTAGGCCCTCTCCGGCACCCTGCCGGAGGGGGCCATCATCACCGGTGGCCATGGAGGAGTATCCCGGAGGGGCCATCATCACCATGAAGGCCAAGGACCAGAGGGTGGAGGCCATGGAGGAGGAAGCACAAGGGGGAGAACATTTTTTCCATAGCTCGCTGAAAAGTTGAGGTTTTACATTAGTAGTACTAGAATAGAAGATATTAAGGAGGCAGCAAAACCAAACAAAATAGCTTTGGTCTATATACATAACTTATTCTGGTGAACCCATGTAAAATATTAGTTGTATTTTATTGCAAAGTACATAAGAAAACCAGGTTCCAAACATATGACCATGTACCATCGCTAATGTATTGTCTATTTTTTCACATTGTACTGAGGGCTAAGGATAAAGAGACGAAGCTTATAATACGGTAAGCATAGTATGACATCATTCATATCACAAAACAACTAAGAACAGACAAGCAGGCAATTGTAATGTTGTGTGGGCAAGTCCAGTACGGAACTAGATTATGGGTCAAGATCAAAGGAACATCACTCCTCTCTTTTAAACCTTGTAAGGTGCAATGATACGCTAAGACAATTGTGTATAAAATTGAAAAGAGTAATAGACATTGGCTGCAAACCATGCAGTTCAAGGCACAAGTCAGAGCAAGTAGTAGTTAAAAGGAATGAGGATTAAGGACTTACAACAGCGGCTTTAACTGGTGTAGTCATGCCCTTCTTCTTGCTGGTGTGACAGTCCTTGAAGATTTCCACAACATTTGGTTCAGGTACTTTTTGGTCCTTGCGGGATTTCCTCTGCATTTCGAACAAGTCAATATAGATCTGATAATATGGTACAACGAAAAGAGTGAAACAACAGCTAATTACAAGAGCCTTGCAGTGTGCAATATAGCTACGCGATCCTGTCGTCTGTTGGAATTTCACTTTCGTACGGTTGGCCTTGTTCTTTGAATAGTTCACCTACAAGAAGATAGATTTGTGTGGCACATGCGTAAATAGGACTTCAACATGTGATGTGATCACATATATATAATGTACCTAATACTTCGGATCAGACCAGTGTTTAACAAGGCCCCTCTAGTCTTCATCCGATATATTTTCCACTGGAGATGTTTGGGAAAGTTCACTGTTAGCCTTGCCTTCAAAGTGAGTTTTCCTCAAGTTATACTGATACTGTCGCAGAGCAGACTTGAAAACATGGGTGCAAGCTTGTCTGGTTGCATCATCTTGGCTATCCAACTTGAACCTCATCTGTTGAAAATTATGGGAGTCTCATTATCAACAACCTAGAAAGTATGGGACAGAGCAAGACGATATTACTAGTTTCCATACATAACCATACTTACAGATAAATGGTCGAGGAAGGTGTTGAACTGGGTTTCGTCTTTGTCATTCCTGTACTGAATCCATGTTGGGAGGATACGTACATGACACCTAACGGCAACCGCTGCCTCTGATACTAACTTGGCTGACTTTGTAGCATCACATGACCTTTTTAAACCTGCCTCAAAATGGTTCTCCATTCTTCCTCCTCTAGATTTAGTTAACCTATCGAGCATTATCCCTGATGTTTGTTTCCTCTTGCGCCTAGGTGCTAGTCCAACAACGAACATAGGAAGTGTTAGTGTACATCAAACTGTGAGACTACATATAAAGAAGCATGCAACTGTAACTTGACTCCAGCAACTACCTTCTTGCTGTTGAAGCTCACAAGGTTCATCTGATATTGCCAACTCCTCTTGTGTCAAGAGTGCTTGGGAAGTAGTGTCAGGTGGCAAGGGAGCATGGGAACGTGCTGCTAGCTCAGTTGACGCATGAGTAAGTCGTGCAGCTGGTAGTACTATGGTTGGTGTTGCAAGAACTAGGGTTGTCTCTGCTTGTTTGGTGGCAGCTATTTGTTTCTGTTTGGCTTTTTTTGCAACTCGTGTAGCATGGGATGCCATGTTTGTAGAATTTTCCGCTAGATTTTGACCTTCTATTGCACCATCAATACCAGCAGAATCTGGAGGATTCATCCGCTTCTCATTCCCTGCCATTCTGTGTTTCTTCCTCTTTCTCTATGCCATGTTAAGTCAAGCCGACAAGAAAAACGAATAACAATTTAGTTCTTCAGAACAAATTGATGCAGGATGCAGACGAACTGAACTTTGATGTTAGACAACCACATGATAGGAGGATGCAATATGTATGAGGACGGAAGAGATAACCAGAACTATGATGTGTAAACCAAGAAGAAGACATTTCACCAAATTAGAAGCAATGCAATGGAAGGTAGACACTGTTGGGGATATCACTACTGGGCGTAAACCGGCCTATCTGGGCTGGGTTAACTTCATCAGTAGTTAACTATGTTAAAACCCAAGAAGGCAGATGAGGGCTCAAGGCCCATAGTCAGTTCAAGGCCTGTAGCCATAAACCGGCATTGGTATGTAACTTGTATTGTAAGTTAGGAATAAGTAGAGACCAAACCGGACACGTCTATGAGCCGGTATTGGGACTCTGTGAACCGACGGGTGTCACTCGTGTATATAAGGGGACGACCCGGCGGCGGTTCAAGGACAATAGACAACAACTCGAGACTTAGGCGAAGCTTGTTTGCTCCCTAGTCAACGAAACCCCATCAATTCCATCACAACTAGACGTAGGCTTTTACCTTCATCGAAGGGGCCGAACTAGTATAAACTCTCTTGCATCCCTGTGTCCGCTTTAACCCCTTCAAGCTAACCCGTCGCGATGGCTCCACGACTAAGTCCTTTCTCTAGGACATCTGCCGTGACAAAACCATGACAGTTGGCGCCCACCGTGGGGCTATCGCACGATGGTTTCAAGTTCTTGGAGGGCCGCTTTGAAGGACTCGAGGGCTACGCTGTGGGCTGGATGACTAAGAGTCGTCGCGGCAAGCTCTACATCGATGATGCAGGCTGGGGCCCCGAGGCCGGCTCAGTTGAGTATGGGTACCGGGTCCCCTTTGGTGGCATACACGTTTTCATTGGCAAGATCGGTGAACCGAGCCCTGAGCCGGACATCTGCACCGACCTCGTCGAAACGGCTCAGCGTGCGCGGTCCGCCCGGGTTAAACCAGCCGTGAAGCGTGCCTTTGTGGGAGTCATCCATGGAGGAAGTTATGAGGATGGATTGGAATCTCGCGGCGAGACCGTCGTTTATTCCGGTGACGAGTCATCAACCGGAGAAACCGAATCTCTATATCAGCTACAAGATGGCCGGATTGGGGGCTCTTCCGATGGCGATAGTATTCCGGACCCCTCTGATCAACCCAACCAAGTTGGAATATTCATGGCCAGCACACAAGCAGCGCTTCATTCTTTGACCGCTCCGCCAATAACCTCCGGTTCAGTAGCGGCGAGAGCTGCCGGGGCAGGAAGCTCTGCACGCCCGCCGGCTCAAGTTCTATCAGATCTATTTGATGCATTGGCTGTGCTTATGGCAGAAGCTAATCCGGCAGATCAGGAAGTCCACAACGTGGAGATTGCAAAGGTGAAGGAACAGATCACCCAGGCCAAGGCGGACCTGGCAGCTGAGAATGCCAGGATGACCACAGAGCGGGCCGCTTTAGACGCACAAGCCTACATGCTCATGTTGGACCAGAACGCGTCGAATGAAGTCATGAGGGGGAAGTACCGATCCCGTTTGCCTTCGGTTTTCGAGGCCAGAGACCTTTTCAACACCCCAGGAGCAGGAACCAGCAATTCGCTGGAGGGAAACCAGCCGGAAGCTCCGGGGACCGGTGCGCCGGTTCAGCCCCGTCCGATGAATCCGCCTCGTCAAAACACTGTTATACCTCAGGCTGTTTCAACACCTCCGGGTCACTACTCCAACCCAATGGACAATCTCGTTGCCGCTGCTGCACGGCTGGAGGCCATTCCAATTGAAGGTGACTCGCCGCAGGCGGTAGAGACACGACGGATCAAGGAGCTTCTTAGGACAGCTTTGGTCCAACAGGAAGCATACTCCTACAGCCGCGACCGGATCCACTCGACCCCTCGTCCAAGTCGGAGCTATAGCAGGCGGATGGATGAACCAGCAGTGTCAAGTAATGAACGACGTGGAGCACCCCGCGGCAACAACTCGGTGGGTGGTGCTGATAATGCTCAGGAAGTGGTGGACCGGGCCCGAGCGCGCAGGGAGGCCGATTTAGCCGCACAGTATCAGGCTCGGCAGCTTACGCCGGTTCGTCCAACTATTTCGGTCGAACCTGGTGTGACTTCTAGCTCTTTGGGGGTGCCTTGCCTTGTCCCCGCTTTACGCAATGTGCGCCTGCCCAGGGATTTCAAGGGCCCGCGCAAGGTACCAAATTACACAGCGGATCAACCCCCAGAGACATGGGTGGAGAGCTATGAGATGGCCATGGAGATGCTTGATGTGGATGATGCAGCATGTGTGAAGTACTTCACCATGATGCTTGAAGGAACGGCCCGCACTTGGTTAAAAAGCTTACCGGCCAATTCTATCAGTTCATGGGCCCAATTACGAGCCCGGTTTATCAGTAATTTCAAGGATACATGTAAGCAGCCCATGTCGATAGTAGACTTAGCTGCCTGTGTCCAGGAGGAAGGAGAATCGACGACTCATTGGGTGCACCGGGTCTCACAAGTGTTGCCTTCATCACACCGCATCAACGCTGACACTGCAGTCTTAACCCTAGAAGGCAACTGCCGGTTTGGGCCCCTGAAGCTGAAGTTGGGACGGATGAAGCACCATTGCACTGACATGGGAACCTTCATGGCTGCTTTGGTAAAGTATGCTGATTCTGATAGTACCAAGGATCCCGAATCTGATGATGACAAGGCAGGGAAGGGAAATAGGAACAGCAACTCCAAAGGTCAGTAGCATCACTTGGCAGGCAATGGTGGTGGAGGCAAGCGTAAAGCGGATGGTAACATGGACTTTGTGGCTAATACCAACGCGCAGGACAAGGGCCAGCGACGCAGGGGTAAGCCGCCAAATCGCAGTGGGGCACCCAACCCTAACCCGGACCGCCTAAATTATCTACTGAGCCAGCCCTGTCCGAGACATGGGACGAAGGAGGTGCCAGCAAACCACCTTTGGAAGGATTGCTTCATTATGCAGGAGTTCAAGAATTCTAATGCTTTCCAGTATGATCACGGCTCCGGCGGTGGCTCAGGTCCGGGCCGGGTTACGGTGGAGGAAATTCCGGTTCAGGATTTAATGGTAATCCGGGCGGACATAATAAACAAAATAATTAGAACAGCCAGGGTGGTTACAACCAACAGCAGCAACAGTCAGGTTACCAGAGCAACCCAAAGCAGTTGAATAGTGGGCAGTACCATGTCTTCACCACTAGCTTGGACAGGCGAGACCGGAAGGTTCAGAGACGGGCAGTCAACTCTGTTGAACCGTCCGTGCCCCGTTATCTACGCTGGTCTGAACAACCAATCATATGGAGCAGAGAGGATCACCCTCCCCAGGTTGATAATCTGGGTCAGTTGGCTCTGGTGGTGGCGCCTTAGGTGGGAGGTTACAAGTTCACCAAGGTGCTCATGGATGGAGGGAGCATCATTAATATCTTGTACTATGAGACCTTCCGTCGTATGGGACTAACAGATAAAAATCTCAAACCGTCTAATACGGTGTTCCACGGTGTGGTACCTGGAAAGTCAGCATATCCTGTTGGTAAGATAGCTCTGGAAGTGGCCTTTGGAGATGATCATGATTCCAGGTCGGAGACATTGACGTTTGAAGTGGTGAAAATCCAAAGTCCATATCACGCCCTGTTTGGGCGACCGGCCTACACCAAGTTTATGGCACGACCCTGTTATGTGTATTTGCAGCTCAAGATGTCGGGTCACAAGGGGACAATAACGGTTCACGGAAGCCGTAAAATCGCTTTAGAGTGCGAGGAAGGAGATGCGGCCTACGCAGAGTCGGTTTGTGCCACCGAGGAGCTGAAGTATTATAGGGACAATGTTGATCCGGCGGACATGACTCCATTAAAGAAGCCAACTATGGAGCATGATCCGGCCCTGAAGTTCAAATCGGCAGCAGAAACTAAGCTTGTTGACTTCGTACCTGGCGATTCGTCCAAGCAGTTCAGCATCAGTGCCAGCTTGGATCCAAAATAGGAAAGCGCGCTCATCGAGTTCATCCGTGAGAAATGGGACATTTTTGCATGGAAGCCCTCTGACATGCTAGGTGTACCGAGGCAACTCCCTGAGCACACCCTTAATGTGGATCCTAAATACAAACCGGTGAAACAGTTCCTCCGCCGGTTTAACGAAGAAAGACGCAAGGCGATTGGAGAAGAGGTAGCTAGGCTCTTAGCAGCTGGCTTTATTGTTGAAGTTTTTCACCCTGAGTGGCTTGCCAATCCGGTGCTAGTCCTTAAGAAAAACGGCACCTGGCGCATGTGTGTGGATTACACAGATCTTAATAAGGCTTGTCCAGCAGATCCTTTTGCCCTCCCCTGTATTGATCAAATTATTGATGCTACGGCGGGTTGTGAGCGTTGAAGTTTTTTGGATGCATATTCTGGCTATCATCAGATCAAAATGGCAGTTAAGGACCAGGAGAAGACGACATTCATAACTCCCTTTGGAGCCTTCTGCTATGTGTCTATGCCCTTTGGGCTCAAGAGTGCCCAGGCAACTTATCAACGGTGTGTACAAAATTGTCTTCACAAGCAGATTGGCCGTAATGTACATGCTTACGTGGATGATATCGTGGTTAAGTCCAGGGAGAAGGAGACTCTGGTTGACGATTTGAAGGAAACCTTTGATAACCTGAGGATGTACAAGATGATGCTTAATCCGGCCAAGTGTGTCTTTGGTGTACTGGCAGGCAAGTTATTGGGTCTTCTGGTGTCCAACAGGGGAATTGAGGCTAATCCGGAGAAGATCACAACCATCACCTCCCTAGCTAAACCGAAGTGTATCAATGATGTTCAATGCCTGGCAGGCCGGATTGCCGCGTTAAGCCGGTTTATCAGCCGCCTTGGTGAGAAGGCAATCCCTTTGTATCAGATGTTGAAGAAGACGGATCAGTTCGTATGGAGTTCCGCTGCTGATGAAGCATTTGAGGACTTAAAGCGGCAATTGGCCAATCCGCCTATGCTCGCCGCTCCCATTGACAAGGAGCCGTTACTGCTATATGTTGCTGCTAATGCTCGTGCGGTCAGCATGGCTATTGTGGTAGAGCGAAAGGAGGCAGGTAAGGAGTATCCGGTTCAATGTCCGGTCTATTATATCAGCGAGGTACTCATTGAGTCCAAGCAAAGGTATCCGCATTGGCAGAAGCTGGTGTACGGAGTTTTTATGGCAAGCTGGAAGCTTAAGCAATACTTCCAGGGGCACCCAATTATGGTGGTCAGTTCTGCTCCTTTGGGGGATATCATCCAGAACCGGGAAGCGACTGGCCGGATTGCCAAGTGGGCTATAGAGCTTGGGCCACACGGATTGAAGTATGTGCCTCGGACGGCGGTTAAGTCTCAAGCAGTTGTTGATTTCATCAATGATTGGACGTAAATGCAAGCACCTGAAGAAAAGCCGGATCACACATATTGGACCATCCATTTTGACGGATCCAGGCAATTGGAAGGCTCGGGGGCTGGAGTCGTATTAACTTCCCCACGAGGTGATAAGTTTTGTTACGTTCTCTGTTTAATGTTCCCTTGTACTAACAATGCAGCTGAGTATGAAGCCTTGCTCCATGGTCTCCGGATGGCTAAGGAGATGAACCTAAGTCAAGTTAAGTGCTTCGGTGACTCGGACCTCGTGGCTCAACAAGTATTTGGCACTTGGGACTCCAAGGACCCACTCATGGCAGCATATCGTCGTGAGGTGGATATTGTTGCATCTCACTTTAAAGGCTATCAGGTGGACCACGTGGACCGACGGAAGAATGAAGCGGCGGACGCTTTAAGCCGGCTGGGCTCTCAGTGCAAACCGGTCCTGCCCAATGTTTTTCTGGATGTGCTGCACAACCCGTCGGTCAAGCTCCCTGGTGAAGCGGATTTGGATATTCCTTATCCGGAGGCTCAATTGGTGGCAGCTCTTCATGTCATTCCGGATTGGACGCTTCCTTACCTGGCGTACATGAACCGAGGCGAGTTACCAGAGGATGAGATTCTGGCCCGACAGATAATCCGGCGGTCCAAGTCCATGACTATTGTCAATGGCGAGTTGCATCATTGCAGTGTATCAGGGGCGTTTCAACGCTGTGTGTCTCCTGAAGAAGGCTGTGAAATTTTGCGTGAGATCCACGAAGGAGATTGTGGTCACCACGCCGGTTCAAAATCTTTGGTAGCTAAAGCGTTTCGCCATGGCTTCTATTGGTTAACTGCTCATGCTGATGCGGAGGATCTGGTCAGACGATGTGACGGTTGCCAAAAGTTTTCAAGACGTGCTCACGTGCCAGCTCAAGAATTGAGAATGATTCCAATTACTTGGCCGTTTGCGACTTGGGGGCTGGATATGGTTGGGCCTTTCAAAAGGTCCAAACATAAGAAGACCCACCTCCTGGTGGCGGTTGACAAGTTTACAAAGTGGGTGGAGGCAGAACCTGTTAGCAAGTGTGATGCGGCCACGGCGGTTCAGTTCATCAAAAAAGTGATTTTCCGGTTTGGCTTTCCACACAGTATCATCACAGATAATGGTACCAATTTTTCCAAGGGTGCCATGAAGGAGTTCTGCGAACGGGAGCACATCCGGCTTGACGTTTCATAAGTGGCACACCCACAGTCCAATGGTCAAGCAGAAAGGGCTAATCAAGATATCTTGAAAGGCATCAAGCCCCGGCTTATGGTTCCTTTGCAGAGAACACCGGGTTGTTGGGTAGAAGAGTTACCATGTGTGTTATGGAGCATCAATACTACACCCAACAGATCAACAGGATACACACCGTTCTTCATGGTTTACGGAGCGGAGGCGGTTCTCCCCAGTGATATCCCTCATGACTCACCTCGTGTGGCGGCTTATGTTGAAGCGGACAATGAGACAGCATGGCAAGACACTTTGGACCTGTTGGATGAAGAATGTGACATAGCAGCCGCCCGCTCGGCGATTTACCAACAAGATCTTCGTCGTTATCACAGTCGCCGAGTCAGAACTAGAACCTTTCAGGAAGGAGATTTGGTGCTTCGGCTCATCCAAGATCACACGGATATGCATAAGCTATCCCCACCTTGGGAGGGACCTTTCGTGGTCAGCAAGAATCTGCACAATGGGTCATACTATCTGATCAATATTCGAGAGCATAAAGACTCACGTACATCTGAGGAGGAGACCAACAGGCCGTGGAACATAGCTCACCTTCGGCCTTACTATACCTGAGCCATTGGCACTTATGTACATATTACGATGATGTATATATTATGATTAAATATAATAAACCGGAACCTCAGCTAAAGCGGGGTATCTGTTCTTGTACATCATGTCTGGTTACACGGAGTTGTTCTAAAGCGGCCTCTGGTTTACCCCTTGAGTTAGCTTTTCAAAAGCATCATGTTATATCACTTGGGGGCTTGGTCGTGTCCGAACCAATGCAACACCTCATGATAGGCGAGAGCCACCAGATCACTTGGGGACTTGGTCACGTCTGAACTAGTCACGTCTCTTGATCGGCCTAAGGCCACATAATCACTTGGGGGCTTGGTCGAACCCGAACCATTGCCACGCCTCTTGATCGGCATAAATGCCACGGTTTCATTTGGGGACCTGGCTGACTTGAACCATAGCTACACCTATCGGGAGCTTGGTCATGTCCGACCATGGTAACGCCATCTGATCGGCTCAAATAAGCCTCTTTTTGCAAATGGTTTTATCATTGCCTTTGCTTCACAATTTTCTTTGATAGATATTTTCTTTCTTTTTGTTGCGTTTTTTAAACCGACAAAATTTTAAACCGGCTCACACTGTCAATTGATGGAACACGGTCCATTTTTAATCCGGAGACTATTTGCTCGGTTTGAGTTTTTTGTTAACATCCTATTACGGAGTAACACAGTGTTTTATAACCCGGCACGGTTTACATGGTAAACCGGCATTATATATATACAGCAGCCGCTATCTCCTCCAACAGTGTGGGTTTATGAAACCTCCGCCTCAAGATTGGCTAAGCCAACTTCATGCCCAACGATGACAGGTATTATGTATCTCAAAGATTTGATCATATGCTTAAATTTCAGATATTTTGATTTTATGTATGCATACATCATATTCCGCCTGACGGTACAACCGTGGTGGCACTTTAAGATTTTTTATGTTGCAGAAAATACTTTGGAAAGTTCATCACCCAAAGAAAGCACAAGTTGCAGTGGTTATGCACGAAGGCATATTAAGATCAAGAGTATCAGCTAGCCTATTACAAGGCAACACGATGCCCAAAACAAGATCATTATTTTTCAAAGGAGAAGCAGTTTAAACCGGCTGCCGGTTCAAGCTTGGTCACCAGCCTGGCCTGATGGTTGTGGGTCATCCCGCGCCGCTTCAACTTCAGTTTCGCTACCCAGCGGCTGGAAATCAACAGTTGTCCAGTCGATTCCCATTAATGCTCGAAAGACAGCTTCATCATGGATCAGCAACGACGGTTAAATATCGGGAGCGTAAGTATGATTACGGATTGGAGGGATAAGATTTTCTGCTTCATGAATTGGTGCAGCTACTCGCTTGTTTTGATTGTCATATTGGGCTCGATAATGAGACAAGTCTACTTTTCAGCCAATTGACAAGCTAGCGGATGCACCTCCCGGTTTATTGCTCGCAGATCCGCTTCACTAAACTCTGACCCGTCTTCCTTCAAGTTGGGATAGCCCTGAGCCGCTTCAATAGGATCAAAATCCGACACCCAAGCTTTTGCCCAGATTAAGGCATTTATCGCACCGGTTCGAGCAGCAGATTTCTTCAGCTCTTCAACCCGGGCAGGAAGCACCGACAGTTTCTGCAGAGTGTCCTGAATCAAAGTGGGCGCCGGCTTGTTGTGGGATGCAGTACAGATGATCCGCTGTGCACCAGTGTACAGTTGTTCGATCAACGTATAGGCGGCTTTCAATTTCTTCCGCACATCTGACCCCAAATGACCAATGCGTATCCCTGAAATATCACAAAGGGTCAACAAACCGACAGCTCTGTAAGACGGTAGAATCAATTCAGAAATCAAACCGGCTTACCAAAGATAGCAGCGGTCATGGCATGCACGTGCCGCTTTATGCTGGTCAGTTCATCCACCACCGGTTTTAGTGTAGCGTCGGCGTCTTCTGCTCGTTTGGTTAAAGCGGATTTTTCAGTAGCCCAATCCACCCGCTCCTTCTTGAAATCCTTCTTAAGCTGTTCCACGACGCTTAAGGTGCTGGTCAACTCCTCTTTTGCTTTTGAGGTTTCAGTCTGTTGGGACTTCAGATTTTCTTAGAGATCGGCGATTTGGGTCTCTTTTGTCTTCAGCTCAGCCTGCATACAGACAGTTATATGATTCAGCAAGCAGTGCAAGAATTGAAGCACCAACCACATAACAAGTTATGTACTTGGCGCTTGGGGGCTAATGCCTATTTGATCTTCATATTTCACTTGATTATAAAGTCCCAAGCTCAATACAAGTATTCAACTTGGCACTTGGGGGCTAATGGCTATTTGTTCAAATAAGTTCTGATGCGGCGATATTAATTACTTAAGTCCTGGTTTAACTACACTAAGTTGAACCGGACCTTGGGGGCTACATCAGCGAATTTCGAGGCTTTAAGATTTATATTAGTAAGTCCCAGTTTGAAAGAAGATTACAAACCGGTCCTTGGGGGCTAGGCGAGTCAGCAAGAATTGAAGCATACAAGCAGGAAAGAGCATATGGAAGTTACCTTGTATTTATCTTTCATCATGTTAACCAGACCGGCTTCATAGTCACGACTGGCATACAGCCGGTTCAGATAGCCGAAATGGATGTCTTGGGCGTTCAGAGCAACGTAAGTCGCCAGATCAACATTCCACTTGCCCTTGCCAAAGGCAGCAAATTCTTCCTTGGCAGTATGTTTAGACAAAGCGACAGGATTGCTTGGATCTGTATGGCCAATGCCAGTAATAACAACTTCATCATCCTTGGCGTCACCGGTTTGCATTGGGGCCGTCAGTTTATCAGTAGACTTGGATGGACTGGTGGATTTCTCAATCCGGATGGGGCTTATGGGCTGGTCAACAGGACCAGAGGTATCAACATGTCTCTCTTTAGTAATGAAATCATCATCTTGTGGTGGTGGATCGTTTGGCACATCCTCACGGATGGCCGCTTCAGGGTTGAGTATTCTGTCCGGTTCAGGAATAGCATCTTCTTCAGCCGCTTTATCTAGGCGAGCCTTCTTGCTTGGCTTAGGCTTGGCCCTGAAAGGAGTAACAAAGGTCAGTACAGTATATGCTACAAAGTAATACACCAGAAGCATTATGATAAGTATGGCTTACCCAGGCACCGTTTTGAGCGGCGGCAGCTGGGTAGTTAATGACTCGCCAGATGATGAATGGGAAGTGACCTGATAATCGGAGTCAGACGGATTAAGAGCTTGACGAAAACAGCCCATTTGAGGACAAGCACTGACAGGCAAGTTGGAGACCTCTGAATGGCGTTTCCGAAACGGACTATTCGGTAAACCGGCGGAGGTAACTACCTGGCCACTATGCCGGGCCGTGCGGCGAGCTTCGTGCTGTTGGGTCTTCATGAAATTTGGGATCCAAGTAAATAAGAGGATGAGAAAATTTAACCTTTCGGTTTGCTTGACGGATTTTTAGTGAAGGCAAAGGATCTGAATCGGAGGAAAGAATAATTACCTCTGCAACATCAGCATGACTGGCTTCGGCATCATCCTGACAAATATCATCATCAATAAGGCGCGTGAAAAATAAGCCAAGTGAATCAAGTTCTACCTCAAGGTCCGGGTTACCCACATCGTCATCAGCGGCCGGATCAGAGGATGCAGTGGTTCTTTTCCTGTGGGTAGTCTTCTTCACAGCTTTAGTCTTTTGCTGGATTGATCTTTCCGGTTTGTCTGGTTTTTCTGGTTTTTCCTGCGGCAGTTTCTTGCTCCAAAACGGATCATTGCCCTGTTTAAATAGGCATTGATATTAAACAATGACCAGGTATATCAATAACAGGTTCAGAAAAAAGAACAATCAAACTCTTACAGCTGGCGGTTTGTTGGTGGCACAGAAGGGAAGCAGGCCGGTTCGAGCACAGATGTGTTCCGGTTCATTCAGCATTTTATTCACAGCCTCTGTGATTTCTTCATCGGTAAGCTGGATGTTAGCATGTTGCAGTGGGTCATCAACATTGCCAGTATACTCGCACATCAAATCGGAGTGCTGACTAAGGGGCAGTATGCTCCACGATATCCAACAGCGAGCGAGATCAACTCCTGTCAAACCATTGGCCATGAAGGCTCTGAGCTTGGACAGTTGAGGAGCGTATTTGCTTCTCTCCTTGGCAGTCGACCTTTGCGGAAAGGGGTGTGTATTGCTAAGCCGCTCCAGACGAAAGCCAGGCAAAGGATTTTCACCAGCAGGGGAAGTGTATTTGCAATAGAACCATGTTTGATTCCACTCTTTGGGGTGGCTGTGCAGTTTGGCGTGAGGGTATGTGACCTCTTTTCTTTTCTGAATCGCCACACCACCCAATTCTATGTCAGAACCGTCAGTAAACTCAGTGCGGCAGTTTAGATGGAAGCAGTCTCTGAACAGTTCAACAGTGGGATCCTCTTGAAAGAATGCTTCACATAGTACTTGGAAGTGACACATGTTTGTAACAGAGTTGGGGCCAATGTCTTGTGGGTGGAGTTGAAAATTGGCCAAAACATCCCGGTAAAATTTAGAACCGGGCGGCTTAAAGCCCCGGGCTAAGTGATCTACGAAAATGATGACTTCTCCTTTTTGAGGTGTGGGAGGGCATTCTTCGCCAGGGACCCTCCAATGGATGGTATTTTTGCTGCCTAAAGCGCCGATCAGGACTAAGTTGTTCAGTTCAGTCTCTGTGACGCGAGAAGGGACCCAGTTGCACTCATATACTTGCTTGGCCATGATGAAATCTACAAAATAGGTGATTCCAGTTCAAGAATGCATTGATTAAAGTACACTGGCATGTCCAATATTAAACCGGAGCCAGTTCTATCTAAACCGGAGTGTTATGAAGCAACATCATCTGGCAGTTCAACAAGGGGACTAATGGTATATACTGGGTCGTTAATTTTTCTACACCAAGTTAAACCGCCGGATCTAGGCATTGAAACAATTGAGATTGCTGATGGGTAAGTGTACAGAAACAGATTTCACAAGTTTTCTCTACGGTGACGAATCTGAAGCAAGTTCAGAAAAGAAGGAAAATATTCAAGGTTCAAAAAAGAGCAGTACCGAATCAATGGGCAGAGGTACAGGTAGATCTATGATCTGGAGGCATGTAAGTGAAGGCGGATGCTAAAAACTACCGCTACACAGAGCAAAGGTTCACAGGTTCATCTAAGTTCTATCATATGAGTACGAAGCAGATGATGAACACTGAAGAACTTGGAAACCCTAGAACGGATCTACGGAGGAAAAGGTGAAGAACTCACCGGAGCCGAGGAGGAAACAGAAGGTCGCCGCGATGCTCTGGTACGATCAGGGTGATGCAGCGGCCAAGGTTGGAGCAGAGATCGTCAACGGCGGCGGAGCTGCGAAGCTAGACGATGCGGGGAAGACGAAGCAGAAGGGCACAGAGGGGAAAAAGAAATGACCCCTCGGTCCTATTTATAAGGCAAAGGACATGTGCCAGGCGCGAAGATCAAGGGACCGTGGGTTCGGAAACGAAGTTGTCGCCTCAATTGTCGCAGACCTATTAAACAAAAAGGTATCATGGATAAGTTTCTTTATAACAGGTGACGTCACGCCGGTTTACAACAACCAGAGAAGATGACGTCACAGCGGTTCAACAAGCCACACGAAGATGTTGAAGATGAAGATTTTTGCTAAGGATTGACATGAACCTGTTCAAATCAATCTGGGGCCTAATGTTGGGGATATCACTACTGGGCGTAAACCGGCCTATCTGGGCCGGGTTAACTTCATCAGTAGTTAACTATGTTAAAACCCAAGAAGGCAGATGAGGGCTCAAGGCCCATAGTCGGTTCAAGGCCTGTAGCCGTAAACCGGCGTAGGTATGTAACTTGTATTGTAATTTAGGAATAAGTAGAGACCAAACCGGACACGTCTATGAGCCGGTATTGGGACTCTGTGAACCGACGGGCGTCACCCGTGTATATAAGGGGACGACCCGGCGGTGGTTCAAGGACAACAGACAACAACTCGAGACTTAGGTGAAGCTTGTTTGCTCCCTAGTCATCGAAACCCCATCAATTCCATCACAACTAGACGTAGGCTTTTACCTTCATTGAAGGGGCCGAACTAGTATAAACTCTCTTGCGTCCCTGTGTCCGCTTTAACCCCTTCAAGCTAACCCGTCGCGATGGCTCCACGACTAACTCCTTTCTCTAGGACATCTGCCGTGACAAAACCACGACAGACACCATATGAAAGATGCTACAAATATCGCTCTGCCAAGTTAACAGTGTCTCATCATAAATGGCGTTTAAAGAAATGTGAAGCAGTACAAGAAATAAATCATATGCAAGATGCAAACAACATCACACTACCATGTTAGAGGTCTCTCGTCATTAGTGCCATTGCATATTCACAGCATTGCATATTCACAGCTTATGACGTGTAAACTAAGGAGAAGGCATTTCAACAAATTAGAAGCAATGAAAGCTAGAAACCATATGAAAGATGCAACGAATATCACTCTACCAAGTTAAAACTGTCTCATCATAAGTGCCATTTCAACAAATTAGTAGTACAAGCTAGAAAAGAATGTGAGATGTAACCTATATCACACTCCAAAGTCAAACGTGTCTTATGATAAGTGATTGTTGCAGCTTACACAACAGTAGTAATTTGATGTAAGAACATGGTGTGATAGACAGATATTGTATGTTCTAGAAACAGGAACACGTGTCTTAATTCAAGTATAATGTGTAAAGTAAGCAGATGGAATTCAACAAAATTAGAAGAAATACAAGATAGACATCACACATAACATGCAACCACATATAACAGTGCCAAGTTAGAGGGAGCACCGGTGATGCTGCACTAGGGGAGACGTGCTCATCATAAACACAACTTTGTTGAGTGTCTATGCATGTGTTGTCTTGGAAATCATCTTGGGGGTGTGGAGGAGTAGAAACTGTAGAGGCCCTCCGTTCGAAAGGAGCACCTTTATCCGCTGCCTTGCTAACTTCCTTCCGCTTTATTGATTTTGAATTGTCAAGTAAAACCGACAAGAAAAAGCAATAAAATTCTCTCTTCAGAACCCATTCATGCATGATACTGACAATCACTACTTTGATGTAAGGCAAACACATGATACCAGGATGGAATATGTATGAAAAACAGGACGGCATGGCATGTTCACAACTGTTTGTGTAAACTAAGCAGAAACCATTCCAGCAAATAAGAAGCAATGCAAGCTAGACACCACATGAAAGATGCAACCAATATGACTCTGCCAAGTTAAAAGCGTCCCATCATAAATGGAATTTCAACAAATTAGAAGCAGTGCATGCTATAAATCATATGAAAGATGCAACTAATATCGCACTGCATATACTAAAGGTGTCTCGTCATGTTGATTGATGCAGGATACAAAAAAACAATAGTTTTATGTAAGGACATGCTTAATAGACAGATGTACTATATACTAAATACAGGAAGGCATGTCACATTAACAGGTATAATGTATAAGCTAAGCAGACTAGCACATGCTGTTTAACCAGATTGGAAGAATTACAATCTAGACACCATATGCAACATGCAACCACATATCACGCTGCCAAGTTAGAGCAAGCACCTATGATGCTAGTGTAGGGGAAATGCTGTAATCAACTACAGAGCTATGTTCACTATCTTCATCTAGCATTTCTGTTTCTTGAGAATCATGTCGGGAGGCTGACGCTGCATTCTTTAAATGAGGAGTAGTCCCCTTGCTTGCCTGCCTCATCATAAGTGATTGATGAGGGATACACAAGAACATTAGTTTGATGTAAGAACATGGTTAATACATAGATGTACTAGTATGTACCAAAAACAGAAAGGCATGTCATATTCAAAGGTATAATGTGTAAGCTAAGCAGATGCAATTTAACCAAATTGGAAGCAATACAAGCTAGACATCCGGCTGGAGTGGTGAGCATGATCATCTAGGACCTGAGAGCCTGGTGGGAGGCAGGCTGCTTCGCCACCATCACATCTTTTTAGTTGGCTTCCAGGTGATGCCTATCTTTGCTGGGCTTGTCACTGGCTCGGCCAGTTCCCTGACTAGCTATTTGTCTTCTGGTGCTCCCGGGATGGTGGTTCATGTAAAAAATATCTTTCCTTATCTTGATAAAGACTGACTTCGGCCTTTCAAATACAAGCTAGACACCATATGCAACATGCAACCACATATGACACCGTGAAGTTAAAGCAAGCACCTGGGATAGTGGTTCACGGCGAGCGAGATCATCAACTCCAAAGCTACGTTCCCCGTCTCCATCTGCTGACACTACACCTTTAAAGTCTTGAAATGTGTCTGGCCTAGCCGCGTACCACGCTGGAGCGACTTCTCTCTTCTCTTTTCTGCTTCTGTCAAGGCAGGGTCTGAAATACCCTTGCATAAAAACACAATAGTGAGAGTATGGGTGAAGTGTGTGCAGAAGTAGTGCACTGTAAAAGTAGCAGATAGCAGGTGGCTAAAAAATAAATGACAGGAGACATATGATAGCTTTACAATATTGCATGGAAAACAAAATTAGATTCTACTCCGTATGATTTTGTAATATATGAGCACAGGAAATGCAGGTACTCCTCCAGCACACCACCACATGTGGTCCTATCAAGATAACAGTCGACTAAAAATAAATAGGTCAGTCGATTTTTTTATGAACCGTCCGATCAATAAGGAATGGGCAGATGGCCTTCGTCTACCTCCCGCCAGTCACTGTTGACGATCTTTCTCAAACCGCCAGCGACCACCAGCCCAGACCCCTGCCTCCGCCGCCCCGCCCTCCCATCAACCTCACACCACCGCCGTGCTTGGCAGCGCCCCCAGGCCATCCCTTTAATCCCGGCCGACCTCCAGATCGGGCGCCAGTAGCTCTAGGCGGCACACGCCCCTAAGATAAACACCAAGGCACTGCTTCCCCGACGTAATAGGCGTACTAGCACCTATTACGCCGGGGAATGCTTCTGTTAATTGGGAATCAACTGGCCAGAAATTGAAATTCAGGGGGGTGATGGACCTCTAGCTAAGGTGAAATAGTATATGAGGAGAAACCTTGTGCATCGCGAGTTACTAGGAACATCTAGTATCAAGAAGAAGCGGTCAACTAGTGTCTTCTGTGGGATGAATACCGTGCAAGCAGAGACGTAAGATTTGCACGAATAAGGGAAGAGGAGTACATTTTTCGGTTGCCGGTGTGGTCACCTCCACAGGTCACACCGATCTTCTTCTTTTTACCGGGGAAACCGATGTTCTGGAGGGTGCAGGCTTGGACGAACCCATGGCCAAATTGTTGACTGTGTTGCCATGGCCGTATGTCGGCGGAGGGGAAGCAGATCCGAGGCGGTGATGGATGGCGTAGCAGGAACAGCTCCGGTGCGGTGGAGGCTGGCGAAGTTGGAGCAGCAGCGGTGAGGCGCAGGACGACGTGGTTGAACTGGCTCGGGTACGGACGGCTCGGCCTCGGCTTCAACTACTAGCCATGGAGGGCGTTGCGGTGGACGATGACATCAAGGTATCGGCACCGGCGTGATGGAGGAGGGCGGCGGTTGATGGGTGGGATGGGGTGCCAGACCGAGGACGCCGGGGTTTCGCGGCTGGTGGAGAGGTAGTTTTGGTGCCCACGGAGTATGAATGGGGAATCGGACGGGTGGGGGGAACCATGTTTCGGTCTGGGACGCGCTTGTTTTTGGCTTTTTGAACAGAAGATGGGACGCACTTGTTTGAAATTTGGGGAAAGTACAAACTTTGCCCCCTCTTAAATTTTGGACCTACTGTGGGTCGGGGGTAGGATGGTAATCCCAGGTGTCCCAAATAGTGGGCGGGAGCGATTTCGGCCGCGCGCATGTGTGCTTAGGCGGCCATTGTGTATGAATGTTTTTCGGATGCGGTTGCGTGGCGTCTAGATGAAGCTACAAACCTACCCCGGTTTAGACCTTTGGATGTCGGGCCGGTAGTTTTCACGGGTCGGAGTTATTTGAAAAGTAATTTCCTTGTACTACCAAACATTGGTCTCACACGGTTTCAGGCGAGTAGAGGCTCTTTTGGCGCTTCGTTCGAAATTTTGAAACACAAGCATCCACGTTTAGAGTACTCTTGAACTATGAGGATTGACCTAAATAGACAACGTTATATTTGACCTTGTATGTTTGAAAACCTCATTAAATTAGCCGCTTCTTTTTGAATTTTTGACACTTGAAAATCCTATAACTACGATTATTTTGGAATGGAGGAGCTAAATTTGAATCTATTTTGTACACGACTACATATGCTATTATGTACAAAATCAGAGCAAAGATTGGTGCCCCCATAATTTAGGTATGGTTTACAAATGCCATGATATCAAATTCAAATAATTGAATGGACTTCATGTTGAATTTTCATTTTTTTTAAACCACCTTAAGTTGAATTCAAATGTATGCTAGTTCATATGTAGCTATTTATAATGTCCATTGTGTAACTTTCGTATGTATAATGTGCTTTACACACACAACATGAACTATACTCATGTTTATATTCAATTGCTAAAGCGATGCATTGTCTGGAGTTCAAAATACTAACTATGTGGATCAATTGTGTCGAATAATAACATAGACATGCTCAAATTCGATAGAATCTAGATGTCTGATGGATCAATGACCGCTCCTTACGCGAATTGCAAATATCATGATCCCATCCTAATATTTGGATGCAATTTATATCTTTAATCAATGTGTAGAGCAGTCCTTTACATGTAGTTTCACTCTCCATCGGTGGTCTCTCACACATGCTCACACACTCTCTCCCGAGGTGTCTTTCTCGCACACATGCTCTAGATATAACCCTCCCTCCCTCTCGTAACCATTTACAACTGTTTTCACTAATCTTTATCACAAGCCCTCTTCCTCTCGCAAACATACACACACACAATCCTCATCGACCCTTTCTATATACATGGACCTGCCTAAGTGTCTCATGTACGCACATTATCTTTACGCCTGTCTCTCACGCATCGTCTCACACCTCTCTTCCTAATCGACGAGTATGATTCTAGCAGAGCATTCTATAGGATGCCCCTTAAAGTTAGGTTGGATGAATAGTAATATCAGAGATAAAGGGGTTACCTTAGTCCGAGAACCTAGGGTTACAAATCCTAGCCGGCTTTTCAGTGGACACAGAGTCCTTCACAATTCTGCTATCTTTGTCTTGTACGACTAGTCATCCATGGGTCTTCCTAAATGCGTCACGGGCCAACCAATGTGGCGCAGGACGGAACCGAACGAAGGGCCTCACCTCGACCCACCGGACCTCACGCGGTGGCACACCCTCTGCCCCCACGTCTCATTATCTTCTCACACCCACACATACCAACACAAACACCAGACACAGAAAATTTCTCCTGGTGCCTCTATTCCCTCCCCCCTTGCATATACACACTCAAGGGAATGGAATCTCTTGTCGTGACGTCATATTCGTCTCTCTCTCTAGATCACTCTCATTTCGCATGCTATCTCTACCACGCCCCCCGTCGGCCCCTCTATCCACTACAAGAAATATGTCAACTTGTGACCACCACTATTGGTCATTGAATGGTCACAAATTTCCATTTGTGACCTTTTTGTGACCAAAAACATAAGGTCAAAAGCTGGCCGTCATAAACTGACTATAGCGACCTTTCTTCTGGAATGGTCGAAGACGTTTATGACCAAAATATGTCTACTGTGGCGTTTTGGTCACTAGCAACCTCCCCAGGCCACGTAGGCATCCAGCATGGCAATCTGACGTGGCACAAGATTCAGCCCGATCCAATTCGATTTTCTACATGGGCCTAGCCCAACAATTCGGCCTTTTTAATGTATATTTTTCCTGTGCTTTTATTAGCTACATGGGTCTGGCCCAACAATTCAGCCTTATTGATTTCTTTGTGTGGCCCTTTTAACAACATATTTTCTTTTTGATCATGTATTTTTCTGGGCCATTTCTTTGCTGGGCCTCTCGTGTTTTTCCCTCAAAAATAATTGTCCAATATAACTTGGGTCTAGCCCAGTTCTGAAAAAATTGATCCAATACAAAAGAAGTTATTATGCCATTGACATTACAACAACATCACACCACAAGCTATCTTGGGCAACGTGCAATGTTATTATATTACAACCATTCATTCCAGCAATACATATCTACGATATCTTTACATCCTAGGAACAGTAACTGCCAAACAAAACTATTCTACAACAAAGAAAATTAAAACAAAAATTTAGATGCTAAGACATAACAGAAGTCCCTATTGTCCTCCTCCTTCCAACATTTGAAAACCTCATTCACCTGCAGTAGATCAATCATGAGTGAGAAACTATATAGCAGAAAAAATGTTTAAATGATGCAAAAATAACAATCATTACACATGGTATTCGGGTACAAATTCATTAGTCATTCCACATGGTATGGCAGGTACAGATTCATCAGCCATTAGAGTAGATAATAACATCACTGGCAACAATTAATACGGCTTGGATCAAGTCTCAAGCATAATAGAGTACAGATTAGTCCAGTTTATACTCCTCTTTTAGAGGTATAGATTATAGCTAATGGGAGCCGATGTCCAGGAGTATTTGCAAATGATACAACATCATGGAGTGGGATAACATGTTTAGCAGTACAGGTTATATAGTAAGCAAGCAAGCAATTTGGCAAGCTATGTTGCAAGATAATTGTTGTGTCGCTAACAATCACCATGTAAGAATGCTTTGTTGTACTAATACATGCACATCAAGCGAGAGTGGTGTTCTATTCTTACCACATAGGCACAAGTGAGATGATGCCCGATTCGCCCTGCTTCTCCACAAGACTCGACCAGGAGCACAAGAAAGTAGGCTGGTAACAAAATAACAAGCCACACATAAAACTGTTATGCCCTGGACAACTACAGAGAAGAAAGAAAAAGTAACCAGAATAGTAGAGGTGTGGTGATCAAGTATATAAACACTCCTAGCAGCTAATTATATAAGGGCATTGCTCATAATGAAGAGCAAAGTATTTTTATGGGGAGGAAAGGCTCCCAGCTTCACCACCCCCAGGATATGCATTCAAACAAGAATTTATTAGTGAAGAACAAAAAGAGCGGCTCCCCTGTTTTTTGCTGGAACTACAGTAGCCTAGCTTAGCTTCAAACAATAATAACGAATTTGTAAGACATGTATGTCTGCCATAACCAAGCAAGCAGATTCAGTAGCTACTTAAACAGTTTGATAGTTGGACTCCGGAGACAATTCTTAGTGCTTCAAATCATTCAGTTATCTGAATTAATAGTACAGAAAAGAATTGAAGATCTCAATGACAGTAGTAATTGGAGGGATAAATCAACACTTGTTCTAAGGACAATAAGATGATTGGTGCCAGGCAGTGTGGGATCTCATCAGTCACCAAGCTGAACATGAGTGTTTAAATTTGCCAACTAGGACTAACAAAAGTGCCAAACAGAGCTTTTCAGGCTACAACAGCAACATATTAAACTATCATGGACCTACCTAACTCTCAAAGCACTAATCCATCCCCAATTAGTTCAGATAAAAAAAATCCCACATGGCTAAATGGGCATGCACCTCTCTGTAATTCTGCAGATAAACCTTGAGGGGCTCAATGTACTCCTGAAAGCCTAGCGTGGCCATAGCCCAGAGCAGGTCGTCGATGTTGATGGTCTTGCACTTCTCCCTCTGGCACTAGTCGCTCGCCCTACAATACAGACAAGACAAAACGGTGACAGGTCAGCACCAGACCACACTTGATTCGGGCAGGCAAAACAGAGCAGCAGCGGTCAACAAAGGCACTCACTCGCTGGCGATGAAGCAATGAACTCCGAGATGCACTCCCGCACGGTCTCCTTGGCGTCCTTGGCGATCTTGCCGTTGGCCAGGATGGCCTTCTTCATGATGCTGCTGATGTTGGCGATGGGCAGGAACCTGTCCTGCTCCCTGACACCGCCGAAGCCGCCGCCCGGCGGGCTCGCCGGCGCGTCCGACATCCGGCCGCCCTCCTGCAGCACACCAGCAACCCCGCCAGATCCATCAGCGCACCGGCGCACCAAACCCTAGACCCAACTTCCGGAAGCGCGAGGAGAGAGGTGAGGGGAGAGGGAGGTGTACCTTATATAGACGGGCGTGTAGAGGGAGGGAGGGAAGGTGGTGGAGGGGAATGGAGTTGCGGTGAGTTCGGCGAGCGACGTCCCCGTGCTTCGCGAGCCTCCGCGGCGCCTTTCTGGCCACCGGAGGAGCCGAGGGCCGAATCCGCTGCGGTTGGCTCGCCTGCCCAAGCCCCGCCGGTGGAGAGCGCCTGCTCGATCCAGATCGAGGTCCTGATTGGCGTGGGGTTGCCTGCGAATCTTGGGGGCGGCTCTGGGCATGGGCTCGATCTTGGGTCGGCCTCAACCTCGTCTACGGCGAGGGTCGTCGATGGTGGCGGTGGCGATGGGGTTGGGGGCGGCGGCAGATCGAGATCTGAGGGAAGGAGAAGGGGGTGGGGTTGGGGGCGTGGGCGGAGGAAGAAGAGCTGGGAGCGGGAGCGAGGTTCGGGTGCAGCACGAGGGAAGGAGGGCGCCGCCGGTGACAGAAAGGAAGGAGGGCGCCGCCGGTGATAGAAAGGAAGGAGGGCGCCGCCAGTGCCAGCGCGAGGGAAGGAGGGTGTGGCGCGAGGGGTGAGGGAGAGGCCGATCTGGATCGGGGACAGAGAGAGGGAGGCGGCGGGCGGAAGGAAGGGACGAGAGGTGAGAGAGACGTAGGGTTTGGTGCGGTGGGTTTTTTCCTTTCTTTGCATGGACGGATGGATGGACGTTGGATTGCTAGCAATGGATGGTAGGATGTCTGCCATGTCATCGATCCGTGCCACAAACGGTTCCACCAATCACAATGTAGTACACACTTTGACGATTTTATAACCATCTAAATTGGTCGTAATCAATTAAATAATATGCTAAATCATGTCACCTATTTTATAACATCATAGAATTAGAAAAAAATAAGAACAATAGCATCGTGTCACAAGTGAGACATGTTTTTCAGAAAAATAACAAACCTGGAATAATACAAATATCTTTAAAAATTGATCTCAAAAATGAGTTTTATTTGCAAAAAAACATTTTCAACCTTTGGAGTGTCAAAAATGGTATATATATTTTTTGAAGCACCTACCAATATTTGTTACAAAATGGCACCACTCTATTTTTCAATAATATTAGATCATATTTTAGGTACAATTGACCAAATGCTTGTGTCTCAACAGCTGTCTATCCACCTCTCGTCAATAATTGAGGAGGTTTTTCAAGTGCCCATTTTTCATTTTTCGAGTGTCCAAAAGGGTTTTTTTGTGAAGAACCTATCAAATAATTGTTGCGAAATTGGACCAAATCATTTTTTCTAAAATGATATGCCATATTTAATGCACAATTGACCAAATGGTTGGGTGTAAAGAGTTTTGATCCTCCTCTCGTGAAAAAGACAAATTTTCGCCGATTCAGCTGGAAGCGGGTCAAATTTGAATTATAGCTGCCTTATAGTTTGCTCTTTATTTTTTCCAAAAATCATTTCTAGGTACATAAGTTTCTATTTAATCAAAGAAACACCAAAAAAATTGCAAGATTCAACCACTAGCTAGGAACGGTCATTCCCGACGTTTTGACCGCATTTTGAAACGGGCATAAAAAGTTCAAAAAAATCAAAACATTGGGAAACCTTCGCATTGTATCATTATATGTGGCCAAGTTTCCAGGAAAAATAACAAACTTGTAATACGGCAATTATTTTTAAAAAGTGTTCTCAGAAACGAGCTATCACGTGTGGAGATCAATGGCTTTCAAGCCAAATGATCAATCTTATGGCCACATTCATGGCATAGTTTGTTCAAATGATCTCATATTATGCACAAGGGTGCATATTGGAATGACAAAAAATATTGCCTAAGGAATTTTTCATTTTCTTTGGAAGGAAAGACCATTTTCAATTTTTCAAGTGTCCAAAAGGGGTTTTTTGTGAAGAACCTACCAAATAATTGTTGCAAAATTGGACCAAATCATTTTTCTAAAATATTAGGCCATATTTAATGCACAATTGACCAAATGGTTGGGTGTAAAAAGTTTTGATCCTCCTCTGGTGAAAAAGACAAATTTTCGTCGATTCAGTTGGAAGCGGGTCAAATTTGAACTGTAGCTGCCTTATAGTTTGCTCTTTATTTTTTCCAAAACTCATTTCTAGGTACATAAGTATCTATTTAATCAGAGAAACACCAAAAAAAATTGCAAGATTCAACCACTAGCTAGGAACGGTCATTCCCGCCGTTTTGACCGCATTTTGAAACGGGCATAAATATTTCAAAAATATCAAAAAATTGGGAAACCTTCGCATTGTGTCATTATATGTGGCCAAGTTCCTACGAAAAATAACAAACTTGTAATACGACAATTATTTTAAAAAAGTGTTCTCAGAAACGAGCTATCACGTGTGGAGATCAATGGCTTTCAAGCCAAATGATCAATCTTATGGCCACATTCATGGCATAGTTTGTTCAAATGATCACATATTGTGCACAAGGGTGCATATTGGAATGACAAACAATATTGCCTAAGGAAGTTTTCATTTTCCTTGGACGGAAAAACCATTTTTAATTTTTCGAGTGTCCAAAAGGGTTTTTTTTGTGAAGAACCTACCAAATAATTGTTGCAAAATTGGACCAAATCATTTTTATAAAATATTAGGCCATATTTAATGCACAATTGACCAAATGGTTGGGTGTAAAAATTTTTGATCCTCCTCTGGTGAAAAAGACAAATTTTCACCGATTCAGTTGGAAGCGGGTCAAATTTGAACTGTAGCTGCCTTATAGTTTGCTCTTTATTTTTCCAAAACTCATTTCTAGGTACATAAGTATCTATTTAATCATAGAAACACCAAAAAAATTGCAAGATTCAACCACTAGCTAGGAACGGTCATTCCCGCCGTTTTGACCGCATTTTGAAACGGGCATAAAAAATTCAAAAAAAATCAAAAAATTGGGAAACCTTCGCATTGTGTCATTATATGTGGCCAAGTTCCTAGGAAAAATAACAAACTTGTAATATGGCAATTATTTAAAAAAAGTGTTCTCAGAAACAAGCTATCACGTGTGGAGATCAATGACTTTCAAGCCAAATGATCAATCTTATGGCCACATTCATGGCATAGTTTGTTCAAATGATCTCATATTGTGCACAAGGGTGCATATTGGAATGACAAACAATATTGCCTAAGGAAGTTTTCATTTTCCTTGGACGGAAAAACCATTTTCAATTTTTCGAGTGTCCAAAAGGGGTTTTTATTTGTGAAGAACCTACCAAATAATTGTTGCAAAATTGGACCAAATCATTTTTCTAAAATATTAGGCCATATTTAATGCACAATTGACCAAATGGTTGGGTGTAAAAAGTTTTGATCCTCCTCTGGTGAAAAAGACAAATTTTCGCCGATTCAGTTGGAAGCGGGTCAAATTTGAATTGTAGCTGCCTTATAGTTTGCTCTTTATTTTTTCCAAAACTCATTTCTAGGTACATAAGTATCTATTTAATCAGAGAAACACCAAAAAAATTGCAAGATTCAACCACTATCTAGGAACGGTCATTCCCGCCGTTTTGACCGCATTTTGAAACGGGCATAAAAAATTCAAAAAAATCAAAAAATTGGGAAACCTTCACATTGTGTCATTATATGTGGCCAAGTTCCTAAGAAAAATAACAAACTTCTAATACGGCAATTATTTTTAAAAAGTGTTCTCAGAAACGATCTATCACGTGTGGAGGTCAATGGCTTTCAAGCCAAATGATCAATCTTATGGCCACATTCATGGCATAGTTTGTTCAAATGATCTCATATTGTGCACAAGGGTGCATATTGGAATGACAAACAATATTGCCTAAGGAAGTTTTCATTTTCCTTGGACGGAAAAACCATTTTCAATTTTTCGAGTGTCCAAAAGGGGTTTTTTTGTGAAGGACCTACCAAATAATTGTTGCAAAACTGGACCAAATCATTTTTAAAAATACTAGGCCATATTTAATGCACAATTGACAAAATGGTTCGGTGTAAAAAGTTTTGATCCACCTCTCGTGAAAAAGACAAATTTCCGCCGATTCAGCAGGAAGCGGGTCAAATTTGAACTGCAGCTGTCTCTTAGTTTGCTATTTATTTTTTCCAAAAATCATTTCTAGGTACATAAGTTCATATTTAATCATAAATACATGGTTTGGTGGCGATACCTCGAGGTTTGGGCGGTGGCCGAGGGCCCCAACTCTAGAGCGTGTAAACTCGCATGCCCGCCGCGTGGTCACCGCGTGACCCTGGCATTGCCATGTATTCTGGGCGGCATAGTCATGTCTAGTAGGTTGGGCACTCCCCAGGTAGGTGCTAGCAAGAAAATTACAACATAAGATTCTCACGAGGAGATCGATCGATGCTCAAACATGAATAAGCTGCCAAGTGTTTGATTAGCGGTACGGGAAAGGCACATGGCCAATGGGCGTGAGTTTTGGCCGAGGATGATCATCTACTAAGGAGAATGTATTCACAAATTTTCAGCTCAAAAGGAGGATCCTAGGTGGTACTTGCTTTGCAAAGTACCACACTGGACAAAAATATGAATGTTGAAACTGGGCTCAAAATAATGAATGGATTGAGCTGAAATTTGGTGGAGGATGGTTATTTGGGCATAGGAAAGCATTGTAGAAAATTGATATCATTTTGACATGCCAAAGTAGTACTTCCTTCACAATGCTCTTCTATGGACAAAAACTTGGGAAAACTAGTGAGAGAGATTGGATGAATGAAATGAGCTAAAAATTGGTGTAGGTAAGTTACATAGGTATGGTCATGCGCTGGTAAATTTTCAGATCATTTGGGTAAGCCTAGCTAGTACTTACTTCACAAAGCTTATCTCGAGGTAGAAACTTTGGAAATTTCCTGAGAAAGATTTACTAGGAAAATTGAGCTGAATATTATCATGTGGCAATAATTTGGGTATGGAAGAGTGCCCGAAAAGTTTGAGGGTAATAGGAGGGGTCTATATAACACTTGCTTTGGAACGTGCCAATTTGGCCATAAAATATAAATTGAACCTGGGCTCACATAGATGATTTGACTGAGCTGCAATTTGGAGGAGGGTGATAATTTGGGCATATGAAGGAACTGTATAAATTTCATGTCATTTAGAGATATAAAAAAGGTACTTCCTTCACAATGCTTCTAGGTGGACAAAAACTTTGGAAATTTGCCGAGGAAGATTTGCTAGGCAAATGGAGCTGAATTTTGTTATGCGGTAATGATTTGGATAGGAAAGAAAAAAATTCCGAGGGCAATCAAGAATATATAAATAGCACTTCCTTCATAAAGTGTTGTTGTGAACAGAATAGGAAAATGAATATTGTTGAGTTAGTTTTGAACTAGGCAAGGAAGGATTTTTACATATTTGATGAAGATATGCCCCAAAGAATTTATGAGATTTTTTTGGGAATTTTGGGAATGATAGAAATATAGGTTGCTTCATAACCTAGGGCAAAAACTGCCACATGGACATGACACATAGGCAAAACTGATGAGATGGCGCCTAGTCATCACAACCCACCACAATCTACAAGGCTATGACCATCTATATTGGTCATTAACAACTAGAAATAAGGCAACGGACTAGCACTGTTTGCTTTGTGACCATTTCGTGTAAGGAAATTACGACCTTTCTGACCAAAATGGTCGCAATGGTTTAGGGTTTGGAGCCCCCTGAACAGCTTTTGACCAATTGGTCTAAAATGGTCATAAATTTATGACCAATTCTTCGAGGGTCACTGACAGAAGGTCATAAGTTGACATATTTCTTGTAGTGATCCATGCCTCTCTCAAATACGTAATACACACACATACCTCTCTAGGCCCCGCCAAATGCATCAACTACACATTCACACATGTTACATCACGTACCCCATTGATCTAAAAAGCCCTCTCTTCACGTTTATTTCGCATACAACATTCCTTTTGAATAAAGTGTGGCCAAAAAATTATTTTAGAGTTTCTACATATATACAACATTACAAAGTTATATGGAGGAGTACGAACGCTAATTTGCATTGCATGGTGCCCACAATGATATTTATTCCGCACTGTGAATTTGTATATTTTTATACTATATACAAAGTTAGTCATAATAAAGAGAAACGAAGAGCATCTCTCTCTCCATCGCATATCCCCCTGTACGCCCCTTTCACGTATGCACACAAAACTATCTCCAGGTCCTTTAAAAGTAAGCCCCCAGAAAATTCACGCATGTTTCATCTTTCTCTCGTGATATATGCAATGTCGATCATTGTATTTGAAGCAAAAGCACGATACGTACATTGGACTTAAGAATCCACTCATTACGGTCACCATTTACGTTTAGTGGTTATTATACAGTCACAGGCTCACCGTACAACTCTGTATTTGATCATGACATGACTAGTTGACCAGGTAAATGCTCCACGTGGCACCTCTAGTGTTGCATCACATTATCTCACTACCATCGTGCCCACCTGTCGACTTGTATCTACTCTACATCTACACTCTTATAAAATACATAAAATACACTCTTATAAAAAATAGAGTTGGTGATGATGGTGTGCCTGCCATCCTGCAATATAGGTCATCCAATTTATATCTGACGGATAGGAAAGAAACTATGGCAATTTTGCAAAAAGTTACCCATACACCTCTCCACATTTGCAAATAAGGCCTTCCCTCATTCATAATTTTCTCTCACAAGATAAACAAGTCATACAAATGCATCTTGATGTTACGTGCAACGCACGGGCATCTTGCTAGTAAGAATGAAAACAAACGACAAAAGAATATTTAGACGGTGGTTCGAAGTCATGACCGCGGGCACAGCGGACAAGGTGGCCTTGTATTGGTATGCTGAGCCGTCTGTTTTAATACATAGGAGCCGGTGTGGTGATTATACACACACGCACGCATGCACATGAACTGCATCCACGTAATACTCACACAACATGCACCCACGCACGCACGCAACACTTACACGTACACACGAAGCCACGCATGCACGCAACACTCACACGCACGCATGCATGCACACACCAGTACACCACACGACCAACACACACTCTCACGCTCAAGTGGTCAACCTACACGTGCATGTGCACACATCAGGCCTTGACAGACACATACACAACCAGGTGATTCCCGCGCACGGGTTGGAGCCTTGTCGCGCCTGCGTAAATTTATGTTTATCTGACCTTTTGCCTATGCGAACTGACAGGTGGGACCCACAAGGAACATGGTCAATTTAACTAGTCAACATGGCACCATGCAGACTATTTGGCCGGTCAACAGAGTGCAATCCGATACTGAACTGTGAGCAAGTGACCGTATAATCACCGCAAACGTATATAGTGACCGTAATCAGCTTATTCTGAAGTTCGGTGACCGTATTACGCTTTTCTCTCTATAGGCCCTGCAAAACTACATCTCTACACGTTCTCGCATGTTACATCTAACAACAATGCAATACAACACTACTACTACACTCTAACACAATAAATCATATGTGTTTTTAGTTTTACTAATATCATATTGTTACTTATAATTATTCAGTTTGCGTACATTAAAATTGCCTTTGAAATGTATGGCCAGTATCATCTACCGCGCGGGAAAAATCCTGCCCTTTCCTGTTTAATCGGGTTTGTATTGATGGATCATGCGAAATAGCAAAACTATAGTACTATACAGTACAAGTGACAGTTCACTGGGCCATCGTGTCGTCTACTCCTCCGTCGTAAGAGTGGAGCACTCGCTTTCATAAATCTTCTAGTCCCTTTCACCGACATGTGGGACATCAAGCTACCGGGTCCACGTGCCATACCGGAATACAGTGCAGAGCAGCCGGGGTGAAGCACCCCAGTCATGGCGCCGGCGTAGTAATGAGCAATGAGGCGTCAAATCACAAAGATGCACCTTTCCCGCAGTTAAGTTGGAAGGACGAAGCAACCATCATTTCACTCGTTGCTGAATTCGCTTCTCCCTCATCTTCTTCAACTTAACCACGTGTTGCTTCTGTCGTTGTTCTGCCTCATGTGGGACGCGGATCGGCTTGGTAAAGCACTGACACTTGGGACCGCATGTTAGCAAACCGCCAGGACAACGTCCTCCGAAAATAAGAAGCATAATCCTAGACTTACAATGGGCTACATAGCTGCTACGCATACTTTCCATCTAATCTATATACGCCCCCCTGATTTTCAGGTGGGGTGGGCCTAATCCTCTCATTTAATCCAATCAAATAGTCCCACATCACATCAGTTTGTAACTTTACGTAAACCATTACGTGGATGTAGCATTGCTCAAATAAGAAACCTCCCCCGCCATCCGCGCGGCAAAATCACCTCCTTTTTACTAATCTTGATTCTATATTTTTTTAGATCAATATAATTGAGATTTGTATAGGTAGCACACAGGAGCAAAACCAAGTGGTACGGTTAAGGGCATCCACAATGTGTAGCCAAATGTGAAAATAGCTTTTGGCATCGTGGGAACCATTGTGGACGGTGTTGCCAAAGCCAAAAAGATGGAACCAAAGCTCCCTAATTGATTGATTGAAGGAATAGAAAAATGCAACGTCTCTCCTCTTTCTCCCATGCTTGAACGCATGTAGTACAGTATAGAGCATAGAGTCTACTCCCCTGTCCCTTCTATCACAAATCACAAAGCAGTGAGGCGTCAAATCACAAAAGCACGGACAAAGCAACCATCATTTCACTCTTTGCTGACTCCACTTCTCCATCGTCTTCTTCAAGAAACCATCTCACCGCACTAGTACTCCTAGTAGTACTAGTAAAGGACTTCGTGGATGCAAATAAGGCGGTTTTCTCGGCTTGCAGGCGGCACTTGCGAACGACTTACCGTGGTCTCCCTCAATGGTGTTCTCCGTCGAACGCACTTCGCCAAACCACCAAAAAAGATATCATCGACGTCAGCGCAAGGGAAGGAAGTCAAATATAGTTACTACCTCCATTTTTTTGTACACAAGGCCAGTATTATCAAAATTACAATTTGCAAAGGGCCACTAACACTAATCGAGGAAAAATTGATGGGGTTAGCAACCAAGGACATTAATATCCCCTGCATGCATGCGGAAGTGAGAAGGTTGGTTTGCATGGCGCTGCATTAATCAAGTGATGAGGAGTGAGATGGTTAGCTCTTTGGTCTTTGGAGAAAAAAATATGCATTAATTGACACGTGAAACGAGGATTTGTATCGATTAAATTCCGCGAAGGAAAACCCCGCCTTTCTTTTTTAACACTAGTACTCCTAGTACGTACGTACTTATCCTGTTTGGGTCTAGGCCTTCAATTGCCAAACTTCGCCACACATTTTGCCAAGCTTCCCTAAAGTTTTCAAAATGAGAAGGAGGTACACTTGCGCACGGCTGTCGTGGTCGCACCGCACCCTCACACGGTCGCTCCTGCACGCCGCGGTCGCACCGCACCCTCACACAGTCGCTCCTGCACGCCGCAAACCCAACCAAGGGGAACGCACCCTCACTGACACGTGTTGTCGCATGTGAACAAACCAAACTCAGCCATCCTATCGCTGACACATAATTTTCGTTCATAGAGTATGTTTATCCAACCGCATGTTGGGGAGTATCCGTACGGTCGGTGGTCTCTTGGGGAAGAAGAAGAGGTGAGGAAGAAGGAAACAAGGGTTAGGAGATGTAGGATATTCATCCAACCGCCTAAAATGGTAGACTGACCCAAGTCAGGCGACTTGCATAACAAATATATGTTTTTACACAGCAAAAGATCCATAAAAACAATGACCTAAAGAAAAACTATCACTGCTCGCGGAAAGAGACGGCCTCGCCGTCTTTGGCTGCCGGCGCGAACCAGCCGTCGCTACCGACGTGTGTCTCCGCACCATGGTTGTCCTCGGCCTCCAGCTACTCGTTCAAGCGGAGCGTGCGGGTGCTCTGCACGGACAAGAGCATAGCCCGGTTCCAGTCAAGGACGTCTGGTTCCGCCTGCAGGAGGGCCTCGATGGCAGCGGCATCCGCGCGCTCCGCGTCGAGTCGAACCTCCGCCGCCCAGTTCAAGTCCAGGACGTCCGGTTCCGCCTGCAGGAGGGCATCGATGAGAGCGACATCCGCGCGCTCTGCGTCGAGTCAAGCCTCTACCGCCTGGTTCAAGTCCAGGACGTCCGGTTCCGCCTGCAGAAGGGCCTCGATGGCAGCGGCATCCGCGCGCTCCGCCTCAAGTTGAGCCTCCGCCGCCCGGTTCACATCCACGACATCCGGTTCCGCCTACAGGAGAGCCTTGATGGCAGCGGCATGTGCGCGCTCCGCGTCGAGTTGAGCCTCTGCCTCCCGGTCCTCCTTTAGTATCGCCATGTTGAACCGCTGGTCCGCCTGCACCATGGGGGACTCGGACGCCGGCACGAAGTCGACGTCCATCATCTCATACCCATCGGGGGCCTTCTGCACTACGACCTCCGCCATGAACATTGGATCGGCTTCCTCCTCCTTGTAGCTTGGCTCCAGAGAACTCGGGGATTGGCCCGCCGCAAAGCGAGCTTGGGAACGAAGGTCTATGGCGCCGACCGCCGCCGCGATTTCTGCGCAGCGCTCCGGCGTCAGCATCTTGTAGTAAGTGATCTTGCGGTGCACCATGGCTTTCCGGCGAACTAGGGGACGCTTGATGCGGGCTAGGGGATGGAAAGGTGGGGGAATGGGCTGGAGATTTGGTGTGGTTTTAGGGCAGTGGTTGGCGTAGGCCGAGCAGCAAAGGTTCTGGTGACGACCTGTCAATCGGTTTTGACTGTACATCGCTCTTGTCGCATTCATGTTGCAGCCCGGCACGCTGAACCCTCCACGTCGCTCACCGAATGGAACGCGCTTTGTCTTGCGTTTTCGCTCGCTTGTGGGACCGCAGTTGAGAGCAAACCGACGTCCCTCCCCCTCCCCCGCCCGCGTCATTTATTATACCACCACTACCTCCATTTTATGCGGAGTTAATAAAAACAAAGGGACTATACTATGGATGAGGATCCCCTGACGTGGTCGAACCCATTGAGTAACTGACATGCGGGGCCTAGCAAGCATGGGGTCCGCCAGTAAGTGACCGAAAGGGAGGGTAAGGCAGGGATACCTACATCAGAGGATCCACTTCCACTATACTACTTTGACCAAATGTAAGAGTAATAATATATGACATGCAACTTACACAAATGTTAGAGTAATAATATATGACATGCAACTTACACAAAGCATACAGGGTCTAATGCATTTTTCGAGGCTAACTTTGACCAAATGTTAGAGTAATAATATATGACATGCAACTTACACAAAGCATATGGTCAAATTCATATGTGAAAGGAGTTTCCAATGATATAATTTTCACATTATACATCTCATGTACTATTAATCTTGTCAATAGTCAAATTGGAAACCATCTCGAGTACAAATCTAGGAGTACGTATGAATCTAACAATATTGATTGGGCATTGTTGAATGTTGATACCTTTTTGATCAAAGTAGAGATACTTTGACTACACATAAAACTTATATGTAAACTAGAAAGGATAGGAGGAAGTATATTGTATGTTCAAAAACAAAACGAACATTGAATACCCCTTATATATGATTTGCGGATGCTATCATCACCAGTTCAAAATTTTGAATCCGCCTTAGGTATCACGTGCCCCCACTCGTTCCCTCTCGATTTCATCTCAGGGTCCAAAGATCTATTCAAAGAGGACTAGGGTGGGTACATGCGAATGATACTCGGCGGAATGTTCAAATGAGGCATGCGGGAGGATGGACTCGACTGGAGGGAGACATGATCGATGGAGAAGAGGGTTGGAGAGGAATGAGAAATAAGCAAACGCCACATGATTATACTTGATCGGCTCAAATAAACAATAAGTTGTCTCGCTTGGCCTACACAGTGAAAGGCCTAATGTGCAACGCGGAGCACTGACGCTCGAATATGGCCGGGAAAACAGGGAAACCGACATGTGGGGCACACCCGTTGGGACGACGTAGCGCAGACTAGTCCAATGGAGGAGCTGGCTCACGACCTCCTCGCCAGCGACAACCGTTCATGTGGGTCGTTGGGGCCAATAACGGGGCGCAGCTCCAGCACCGCCTCTGGACACGGCGACCGCGATGAGCGACACGCTCATATTGTCGCTAGACATGGTTGATTTCAGTGTGCCGAGGGTGGCGTAGTGCTGTGGCACGACCAACGGTATGTTTGGTTTGTTCCCAAGGTTTCCCCATCAAAGCATTGGGTAGCCAAAATTTTGGTTGAGGTATTGGTTGCCCATGATTTGGCCGACATTGGCAAGAAAAACGAACTAGAGTTGGCTAGAGTTCATTGGCATGCCAAAGAAATGGCAACCATCCAAACAAAGACCAATCTTTGGGTCATGACCAAAATTTTGGTTGAGGTATTGGTTGCCCATGATTTGGCCAACATTGGCAAGAAAAATGAACTAGAGTTGGCTAGAGTTCATTGGCATGCCAAAAAAATGGCAACCATCCAAACAAAGACAAATCTTTGGGTTATGACCAAAATTTTGGTAAGGTGCACTTTGGCCACAATCCAAACACACCCCAACACCCGGCTCATCAAGGATGCATGGGGCGCCGCAACGCGTCCGCGGAGTGGTGTAGCGTGGCCAACTGCATCCTCTGGACCTGAGACCATGCCGGGTCGTCTTGCTTTTTCAATGACATGCGGGGATCGCATGTGAGCAAAGGGCATCTCCAACGTTGCCCCGACCGCAGCTGACTACCCTGGCACACCAAAACCCTCGTCCCTCGCGCCGTCGCGCGGTGCGTTCCTAGCCGGCGCCAGCTGCCCGCATTCATGTCGTCTATTCGTATGTCGTCATTAAGAGGCTCGGTGCCCGAGGAACCAACTCCGGCAACTTAATGACGCACCCGGACGCTTGGCCTCACCTGAATGCGCTACTTAAAGCGGCAACGCCTAGCTAACCTCCACACCATAGCGCATCGTCCTCCTACCTGGCACCACATCCGCCATGACTGCAAGTGCCAACGCTCTGCGGGAGAGCTTGTCTTCGGGGATGAAGCTCGAGGTCGCCGCCCTCGCTCAAGTCGCCTCTCGTGACGCAATAGTGGCGTAGCCGGACGCGGACGCGACCGCACAAACGATGGCCATGCTGGCGGCCGACGACGGGGGCACCGTCAGCCACGCGTCCTACTTGCCGCCGTCCAATGTCCGGCACCGCAGAGGTCGGGGACTCCTCCGAGGATGAGTAGGGCATGGGAGGCGGCAGGGCATGGTGTGCCAACTGGCCGGTCCGTATCCCGTGTTCTACTCTTCCTCGCCGGAGACCGCACCTTCACTTCACGGATCTTGAACCTCGTCCCCGTACATAGAGATCGCAGATGGAGGACGTCGGTCGCCGCCGTAGAATAGGTTTAGGGTCGGGTTTCTTTTATTTTTTTGTCCTATAAATGTTTGAAATGTAATGAAAATCTGCCGTGTTTGCATTAATCTCGGCCGGTGTATATGAACTTTCACAATAATATACATATTGTAGGAGTACTAACAAGATGCCCGTGCGTTGCATGGAAGATCAAGATCTTGTGGGAGAAAAGGATGAACGAGGGAAAGCCTTATCTGCAAATGTGGAGAGGAGTGTGTGTGTAATTTTTCATAATTTCCTTCCTATCCGTTAGATATAGATCGGATGGCCTATATTGCAGGATGACAGGCACACCACCATCACCAACTCTGCTTTTTATTGAACCGAGACAAATCTAACATGCGAAGTAAAATAAACACATAGGGTCTATACATACACAAATTATCTTAGGCACTCCAATAGTACGTCCACTACACATTCACGCATTTCACATCTTTCTACATCTACGGGAACCTACGAAAGGGTTAACGTAAATTGCCCCTCTCTCTCTCTCTCCTCCCCTGATTTTCATGGTGGTGGACCCCTCCCTCCTCCCAATCTACAATCAACAGCTCACACGTTTCACATTACGTTAATTACGCAACTGGGATTACGTAGGTGTAGCATTACTCGTCCTAAAAAACCCAACTAAGCCAACCTCCCAGCATATCGCGCGGGAAAAGACCCGGCCGTGCTGTTTTAGTCGGGATTACCGGATTACTAGTAGTAGTATCAATGGATCGCGAGAAGCAACAATTTTTTTTGAGGGGGCGAAGCACCTAGTTTAAAAGGAAAAAAGGCGGTACACTCACAACACTCCTGTCGCAGTCGCATTGCACCCCACACACGTTCGGTCCTGCACACGGCTCACGCAAACGGAACGCGCTTCGGCTTGCCTCTTCACTGACACATGGGACTGCACTTGGAGAAACAGACCATGCGCCAAACTCCCCCCGCCCACCGCGCGAAAATCCTCCCCCCCCCCCCCACACACACCCAAAAATTCCCCCCAAATCCGATTCAACCGCCCTTCGGCCAACTAGCCAATAATATTCCCCAAACCCCTCCCCCCTGTCCCCCTCCACTCCATTCGCTCCGCCAAAGCCGTCCTCCCCGCTGCGCGGATACGTCGGCGCCACGGTTCGGCGATCCTCTCGCTCCCACAGTACGCTCTCGTAGACTGCCGTCCTCTAGCCGCGCCACCATCTCTGGCTACGTTCTTATGGAGGCGCACGGCGGTCAGCGTTGCCACCGCTGGCGACGTTCGTGTGGAGACACACGGCGGTCAGCTTCTCCCATGGTATGTGCATTCTAGACTGAGGCCCCGTTCATGTCGGTGTAGCGTTGAATGTTAGCTGATAGACGCTGTTAATCTCACTGTTTGCCGAAGTAGTTTACTATCAATATGCTCTGTTTAAGAAGCTTCCTTGCCCTGTTCTGCACTCAATATGCTTAGCTAAGATGGCATGCCAAGGCCGATTAGTTGCTAAAATATCCTGCCATATATTTATTGTGACATAGATTGCCATGGTCTAGTAGTCAATCTGTTAGGTGAAATAGCTCTACACCATTTTATACTCGATCTTTGTTGCTGCGATGGCCTTCGATAGTTCGATGGTTGTGTGCTCGGCCTCATTGACTGCTGAAATAGCCTGCCATAATTTGGCACTCAAATCTGTTTGCTGAATTAGCTTTACATATATTTCGTTACTTAGATCTGCTCGTCCAAATATCGTGCCATAGCTTTAGACATCGACCTAGGTATTTTTTCTGGAACTTCATAAAAAAGCATGTATGTTTTCCTGTAATATCTAGTAGAATAACTAATTTGTATGTCTAACAGATGGACAGGACTTGGATAACTTCTGCTCGAAGATTGTCCGCTGCATATGTCGAGGGGGTTGAAAACTTCATGAACTTTATCAGAGCTGAGTACGGTGGTCCGAAATCAGATGTGCTCTGCCCGTGTAGCAGTTGTATGAATTCAGTTACAAGACCCCACTCAACTGTGCAAAATCATCTACACTTGTATGGGATGTCCGTCACATATACTAGGTGGTTCATCATGGTGAAGCCGTGAACGTCAATGTTATTGACTACGTGGAAGCAGCAGATCACCATCTTGATCTGCTTGATGCTTAGGTGGAAGAGGAGGAGGAGGAGGTGGTGGTGGCGAAGCCAGTGAGTTTGACCAACATTGAAACAATGCTACGAAATGCTCGTGCATTCCATGAACTTTCACCACAGAAGAAAAATGGTGGGCCTGCATGTTGGAACAATGCAACGTTGCTGTCACCCCAGGAAATAAGCTGTTAGTATTCTCAGCTATGGTCACCTTTCTTCAGGTGAAGACATCTGAGCGGATGACCAACAAATCATTCGATGCGATGTTGGCTGCTTTCCGCGAATGTTTCCCAGATGCGTCTGAGCTGCCACACACCTACAGTAAAATGAAGAATTTCCTTCATGCAGTTGGAATTGGATATGATATGATCCATGTTTGTAAGAATAATTGTGTTCTGTTTCGGAAGGATTATGCCAACTTAAGTGAATGCCCAAAATGCAAATCATCAAGATGGAAAGATGGCGATGCTGTGAAGAGGATTCCTCATAATGTTCTGAGACATTTTCCAATTACACCAAGATTGCAGAGGTTGTTTCATGATGCTGAAACAAGAGAGGATGTACTGTGGCATTCTAGGAACCAGGAGTACAGAGATCAGAATGTAATGAGCCATCCATCTCATGGTAGTGAGTGGAAAAGCTTCAATGATAAACACAAAGAGTTTGCTGCTGACCCGAGAAACATTAGACTTGGCTTAGCTTCAGATGGATTTAACCCATTTGGCCACCAGAGCACCACATATAGCATGTGGCTAGTGCTTGTTATCCCTTACAACATGCCTCCAAATGTCTACACCAAAGAATCAAACTACATGATGGCCTTGCTCATCCCAGGTCCAAAAAGTCCTGGAAAGGATTTTGATTTGTTCATGGAGCCTCTTGTGGAGGAACTTCAACAGCTATGGAAGGGTGTTCTCACTCGAGACCTATATAGCAGCCCACCAGCTGATTTCTTTCTGCGTGTTGTTATAATTTGGTGCATCCATGATTATCCAGCTTTGGGCACTATGTCAGGGTGAACGACACATGGTTACAATGCATGTGTTCGCTGTGACAGGAATCCGCTGTCATACGCAATACTTAGCAAGATCTGTTACATTGGACACCGCCGTTTCCTTGCCAAGGACAAGCCGCATCCTAGAAAATACCGAAGACATGTGTTCAATGCAAAGCATGAAAACCGTGATGCGCCAAAGAGGCTCACCGCCGATGAGTTGCAAGTGGAATTAGAGAAGGTCAGGCATATTACACCAGGAAACCATCCTGGTAATGGTAGCGGGAAAAGGAAGCGTGGCAGGGTAGAAGAGAGATTATTATTTACCCGCAGGTCCACTTTGTGGGACTTGGAGTATTGGAAAGATTTGGATCTGCGGCATAATCTTGATGTGATGCACATCAAGAAAAATATATGTGACAACATTATCGGCACACTTCTTAATATTGAAGGCAAGACGAAAGATACCTTAAAATCTAGGATTGATTTGACACACCTTGGTATCAGAAAGGATTTGCAGGTGCAAGATGAAGGTAAACCTAGGGATATGGCACCAGCTGTGTATGTCTTGGACAAGGTAAAAAGAAAAGAATTCTGCGAGGTCCTGTCACATGTGAGATTCCCACATGGATTTGCTTCCAACCCTGAAAGGAGAGTCAATGTAGATGGAAACAAGGTACAAGGGTTGAAAACTCATGACTGCCACATCCTACTTCAAAGGGTTTTACCTGTTATCCTTAGAGGATTGAGCCGCCCTGACTTATACAGAGCAGTTGCAGAGTTGGGACAATTCTTCAGGAAACTCTGCAGTAGGAATATCAGGATAGATGCTTTGGATCGTCTTAGAGGCAAGATACCAACTATCCTATGCGACCTTGAGAAGATATATCCTCCAGCCTTCTTTGATGTGATGGTGCACTTGGCTGTTCATCTACCTGATGAGGCACTACTTAGAGGTCCAGTACCGTATGGCTGGATGTACCCTATTGAAAGGCGGCTAGGCACTTCAAGGGCTATGTTAGGAACAGAGCTAGACCTGAGGGTTCCATTGCAGAGGCCTACATTGCTACAGAAGTGTTGACATCCTACTCAAAATACATTGAAACAACTGATCAGCTTAGCAAAGAGGTGGGTGAAGACAATCCTGGGCTCAATGTTTTTGATTATTTTGTTCGAGTTACAGGGAAGAGTCGACAAGAGGACAAACCTAAAGATTTGGACAAAATGGTTTGGTATGTGTTGAATAACTGTCCTGAGATACTACCTTATCAAGTAAGTGCAGTACTGCAGCTTATACATCGTAATCTACTAAACTTGCAGCACATTCTTATATATTTAGATGTTTGACGTGATCACTATGTTGTGCAGCATCTACAAAGAGGAGTTACTGCCGCAAAATCCAAGAAACATTGACAAACTAGTTATGGCTAGATTTGCAAAATGGTTCAAGAACCATGTAAGCTTTTGAAGTGCACTGTCAGCTTTTTAATATATATAGTACATAAGATGATCAGCTTGTCTATTTTCTAACCATAGGTTAAGAAGATGCGGGAGGATGGGCAGGCAGTTGATGATGCCCTTTACTCACTAGCAATGGGTCCTGATACTCGGGTAAGACATTATGAATCTTGCGTTGTTGGAGATGTGCGCTACAACACCATTGCACGAGATGAAGGCAGGAAGACACAAAACAGTGCCATCATGAGCACGGATATGTATGACAAAGAGACAACTGAAATGTATGCTAACATAACAGACATTGTTCAGTTGCAGTATATCTCCAGTTTCGAGGATCATCGGTGTGTGGTTCTGTTGTGCTGTCGTTGGTATATCCTGTTTTCCAGGATCGCAAAACCCAGAGCTAGTGATTATTTCAAATCCATCAATGTCAAGGTGGCGTACCAGACCAACGAGCCTTTTATTTTGGCAAATCAATCAACACAAATATTTTTCTTGGAAGAGACATTTGCACGTAGCGATGACTGGAGAGTATTGCAAATGTTTGAGCAGAGGAATTCGTTTAATGAAGTTGCACAACAAGATGATGCTTACACTGCTCCTGATGTACAAGATAACACAGATGTTCCTAATATCTTTGAGAACCATCACGTCAATGACGCCGGCGAAAAGATTTCCTGTCATTCTGTGGACATACAAGAGTTGATCAAGAAGAAGCCAACGTTCGAGGACGTTGAGGACGAAGAAGAACATGACACCATGGGGAATTACGATTCAGACTGATACACATGGCGAAGATGTTGACGTTGCTGCTGCGGATGATGATTACATTGCTTTTGTCATATTTGCCTGTCAGAAGACGTTTTTTATCTACTATGTGAAATTGTGTTTGCTATGACAACTGAAACCTGATGAACATGTTGTTTAGTATTTTGCTGTGAGAACATCACTTGTTATGTATGCTGATTTGTGTTTGGTGATTGTATAACAACTAAAACATGATGACATTGTTGTTTAGTTGTACTCATATTTGGCTGTGAAACTTGAATTTGATGACATAGTTTGTTGTTGGACTGCAATTTGCTCGACGTCTTCGAATGAGAACAAAGCTGACCCGACTGGGCCTCTGCTATTTATTTATTTATATGAGAAAAAGGGGATACCCCCTGATTTCCGTCAATAGAAATCATTAGGTGTTCACAACACTACGCCCAGCCTGCTACACAGGTTTCATTCATTACTAGTTTCAGCAAAGTGCTCATGTCGTAGCCACTGAATACATCACGAGTGCTACATACACTGCAAATAAAGAGACAATCATCCTACAGAGCACATTGATTTTTTCCATTATCTTCACAAGCTCTTTTATCTCCTCATTGCTGTCAAGGCCGTTCATCAACTGTTGCTTGGCCATGATCAGAGGAATTGCATCTTTAACCTTTTGCTCTGCATCTTCCTCTTCTGCCGTTCCAGCAGTTACTTGTCCAACAGCCCAACCTGTTGGTATTGGGATTCCTCGGCTAACCAAATAATCAGCGTAGTTACATTCCCCCACATCAGCAACTTTCCAGAAATACAAATCACACGAATCTTCCCTTTTCTGCACGAATCAAATTGGAAGATCATCAACCAAACTATTAAAAAAGTCAGCAACTGAAAGCAGCAGAACAACACTTAAACATATTATTACCCCATGATTCGGGCATTTGTAGAAGACTCTGCCAGGGTTGCGGATTGTGGTTGAGACGCGACGGATGACTCTGCGTGATTTGCAGTAGTGGCACCACACCAACGGCAGCAGGTTGCGATGAGCAATCGGCTGCGGTGCGCGTGCCGGCGGGGGTGTGATGAGACCCACAGGTGATGGTATGGGTGGCGACTTGGCGCATATCTGGTTGTTGCCTGCTGAAGAGCAGGTGGACGAGCAGCCAGCGGACATGGTTGCTGCAGCCAGAGCTTCTGATGCTAGGCACAGTAAGTAGAGAAGAGGAGAAGCGAACATTGGATATGTCAGTTTCATTACTTGCAGAGTAGCATAGCACCATATATAGTCATAGTCTAGGTTTGGATTCGAACCAGCTACAGGAGCACATCTTTCTTTTTTCTAAAACTCGGCAACGTCTCTTTACTGGTACACTAGCTTTTTATATACGCCTTCCCAAGTCTTTGATTTTCTTTCCCTTTTTTGCGAGGAAGGAAGGAGGACAAAATTGAGAGTTCCTGGGACTCGAACCCAAGACCTCTTGGTTGAAAACCAAGGGTGCTAGTCACCTATGTGGCGAACGTTCTCTATGAGGAGGACGGCAGACGAACTCATTTTCCTCGCAGTTTTCTTCCTATATATAAAAAAGAGAAAAGTCCATTTTTGATCCCTCAATTCTTCGGTCTACTCACTTTTGGGCCCTTAACTGTAAAACCGGACATATTGCACCACGAATTCTTGAAACCAGCCATTTTTCGTCCCTGCGGGGTTTCACTGCCGAGTCAACCCGGTTTTGACCACAACGTGAATAGTGCTCAGATGAACAGTAAATTCAACAAAAATAGCACAAAAAAATAAAAAAATCTGAAATTTTATGACATCGAAGATACTCAGATGCGCAAGGTGCGTGCCAATTTTCGTCATGTTTGGAAGTTCGAGAAGCTCACGGCAAAAAAAGGAAGTAAATCTACTCTATGATGAACAGTAAATTCAAAAAAATAGCAATATATATATATAAGTCTGATTTTTTTGGCATCGAAGATGCTTAGGTGCGTAAGGTGTGTGCAAAATTTAGTGCTAAAATGACAACCGAAGAGCTCGTGGGAAAAAATTAAAATAGTGTACACATGCGTGCCGCTTCAGGTGGTTTCCAAACCCTCGGATGCCATTTTAGCACGAAAATTTGCATGCACCTTGCCTACTTGAGCATCTTCGATGCCAAAAAAACCCAGATTTTTTATTTTTTTTTTGCTATTTTTTGAATTTACTGTTCAACATAGAGTAGATTTACTTTTATTTTTTTGCCGCGAGCTTCTCGAACGTCTAAACATGACGAAAATTGGCACGCACTTTGCGCATCTGAGTATCTTCGATTTCACAAAATTTCAGATTTTTTTGAATTTTTTTGCTATTTTCTGAATTTACTGTTCATCGGAACACTATTCACGCCGTGGTCAAAACCGGGTTGACCCGGCAGCAAATCCACGCACGGATGTAAAGTAGCTGGTTTTGAGAGTTCGTGGTGCAATCTGTCCGGTTTTAGAGTTGAGGGACCAAAAGTGAGTAGACCGAAGAATTGAGGGACCAAAAATGGACTTTTCTCTATAGAAAGTATGCTACTTGGTGTCCGCTTAGTCAACAAACGATTGTGCCAACCTTGACCGTTGGATTGACATTCAACGTCTTTCACGTTTCTTCAGTCTCTTCTTCCTCGAGCCGCCAAAGCCAAACCAGCGCCGGCGGGACCGCCTGCTCCCGCCTCCCACAACTGGCTGTGATCTTCCCCGGCTCCTGTTCGTTCCCATCCGAGGCCTCACCATCTTCCTCCGCCTTGGTTCGCTTGCCGCGGCACCGCCCTCCAATGTTGTCAACATGGTCAACAACCGAGAGGAATAAGGAGATAATTGTACATGGTGAGGATGACAGTAGGGACCCAGCAGCGCGCGCAGTAATTTTGTTTTTTCGGGACGGAGAAGGGTATCAACTGGGTTGTGCGGGACCCGTGGCCCATGTAGCCCAGGCTTTTATTTCATATGTTTAGCACATGACCATCCCAGTTTTATTTTTTCTTTTCTGAAAATGGCTAGCCAGCTATTTTGTTTTTTGCAGAATAACCAACGTAGGCCTACTTGCTTTTCTACGCCCTGCTGGGCCGGAAATCTTTCAAGACGAGGAGGGATGCATTTTGCCCAGAAAATGGGCTATAAGTAATAAGAAATGGGCTATAAGTAATAATAAATGGGCTGTAAAATGAAAAAATACAGCAAACAGGCAATTAGTTCCAAAATACTATTTTCTTTCGGATTTTGATATTTTAAATTTCATTGTTTTTGTGCAGGTAAAATTTCATTGAATTTAAATTAATGTATATTTAGATTTAAAATTAATTTGAATCTGGCTAGAAATTTCGGGCTGTATGCTGTTTGGGACAGATTTGGAGGCTGACTTGTGGGTCTACTAGGTTGACGTGTACTTTGGCTTTGTCAACTCAGTCCACAAACGATTCTAGCAGCAGTGACCGTTGGATGTTAATCCAATGACCGTGCTGCTTCTTCAATATCTGATCTTCTTGCTCCAGCCGCCCAAACTAGCTCCAGTGGGACTGCCTGCTCCCGCCTCCCGTGGCCGGCTGTGCTGCCGCCCGGGCCGCACCGCCCCACCCTACTTCATTGCTGGCCAGGCCATTCCTCTACTCACCCACACCTCCTGTTATTTTCCGACGACGGCAGCTGGACCAGTAAACCCTCGTACTCCCCACCGCATGGGCAACCATTGCCGAGTCTTCCCCGGCTCTGTGTCGTTCCCTTTCTAGGCCTCGCCGTCGTCCACCGCCATGGTGCTCTCGGCGCAGCCTGGTCAACGTGGTCAACGAACGACATCCATCAGCCGTGGACTGTACGCGCAAAATAATGATTCCTCCACCTGACAGCTGGGACCCACCGAAAGGGCCTCTGTATTTCGCGAAAAAACATTCCCCCCGCTGACATGTCGGACACACCAGCTATATCTTCGCACGCAAGGAAGTGCCTCCTTATTACGCACACAAAAAAGAATACCCCCTGCTAGCTGGGACCCACCATAGTGGGATGATGACTTGTGGGCCAACGAAGTTGACGAGGACAGAGGGCTTTGTCAACTTAGTCAATATGAACGATTCTAGCTCCAGTGACCGTACGATGTCCATCCAACGGCCGTAGTGCTTCTTCAACCTCTAGTCTTCTTACTCCAGCCGCCCAAAGCAGCGCCGGTCGTGCCGCATGCTCCTGCCTCCCGTGGCCAGCTGTGCTGCCGCGGAGGCCTCACCGCCCCCCTACTATTCCCACCGCTGGCCAGGCCCTGCGGTGACGGCAGCCTCACACCGCAGCCAAACCAGTGAACCCTCGCACTCCTCTCCGCGTGGGCTTCCACTGCCGCGTCTTCCCCGGCTCCGCGTCGTCCCCTTCCTAGGCCTCGCCGTCGTCCACCGCCGTGGTGCTCTCGGCGCGGCCTGGTCAACGTGGTCAAGGAACAACTTCCATCGGTCGTGGACTGTACGTGGAGAGGCTAACAGCTGGGTCCACGGCCGCAACAAGGAAGTGCCTCCTTATTATGCGGAAAATAATGGTTCCTCCACCTGACAGCTAGGACCCACCGGACGGGCCACTGTGTTTCACAGAAAAAACATTTCCCCCTGACTTCTGGGACCCACCAGCTTCATCTTCGCACGCAAGGAAGTGCGTCCGAAAAAAAATGATTCGCCCCCCTGACTACTTGGACCCACCAGCTACACCTTCGCACGCAAGGAAGTGCGTCCGGGAAAAAATGATTCGCCCCCTTACTGCTGGGACCCACCGGCTACATCTTCGCACGCAAGGAACTGCGTCTGGGCAAAAAAAATGATTCGCCCCCTAACTGCTGGGACCCACCAGCTACATCTTCGCAGGCAAGGAAGTGCCTAACAGTCGGGACCCACCTGGTCGAAGCGTACGTAGCGTTGTCATTCTGGTCGCGAACATGTACGTACATACTGGTCGATGTAGAGGCGCGCGCGTGTCGTAGTAGAGGCGCGCACGCAGCTTGTACACGTATGTACAACGGCCAGGGTGCAAGAAAGAAAATACGGCCACGTATGTGTACATACGGGCGGGGTCTCGAACGCCTACTCGCGCATACGTAGGGCCAGGGCTCGTGTACATGGCTGGGCCGGAACAGAGAGACAGCATCGTCGTCGTGTTCATGGGGAGGCAACGGAATGCGTCGTGTTTATGGGGAGGCAACGGAATGCGTCGTGTTCATCGGGACGGAACGGAATGCGTGGTCGTGTTCATCGGGAGGGCTTGGATGGAACATGCGATGGAAACGAGGCCTGGCATCCACAAAATGGAGGAAACAACCTTGTGTTTGACCGACCACGTTTGAAATGGGATCCTGTTCATCGGGAGGGGTCTGGCGTACCGCAAAACGGAGGAAATGGACCTCCTACGGTCGAAACGGGGGTCCTATTGATTGGGAGGGGTGTGGCGTACCACAAAACGGACGAAACGGACCTCCTACGGTCGAAACGGGGGTCCTGTTGATCGAGAGGGGTGTGGCGTACCGCAAAATGGACGAAATGGACCTCCTATGGTCGAAACGGGGGTCCTGTTCATCGGGAGGGGTGTGGCGTACCGCAAAACGGGACTCCACGGGATACTGTTCATCTCCACCGTCGACCTCCTCCAGCCTCCACGGGCTCCTGTTCATCCAGCCTCCACCGCGCGCTACTCCACCGGCTACTGTTCAACCACCCCTCCACCGTCTACTGTTCATCCAGCCCTCCACACCACGGGGTCCTGTTCAACCACCCCTCCATGGGCACCCCTCCACCGTCTACTGTTCATCCAGCCCTCCACCACACCACGGGGTCCGGTTCATCCAGAGGCAACGCCACCGCTCACTGTTCATCCAAACCCCCCCGCAACGCTCACTGTTCATCCTAGAGGCAGCATCGATCGGCTTCAGTTAGCAGCAGTAGCGAAGGAATCGCTCGATCAGGTTTAGTTAACAGCCATCGATCGATCGCTCGGGTTCAGTAACGCATAGCCTGCAGTGCAATTGCTCGGGTTCAGTTAGAGCCCAACGCCTCGCTCGGGTTCAGTTAGAGCCAACGCCTCGCACACACGCGCGTACGTGTATGAGAGAAACGCGCATCGCTCGGCCCCCGACCTCCCACCGTAACCGGGAACTCCCCGAAATTTTCCTCTCCCTCGCTTCTACCACGGTTTTTTCCGTCATGGATGGCCCAAAGAATGTCATGCAGCTGCGTCTCCGGCCCGCCCAGGACGAAAAACCCATTTTCTGTCATGATTTTTTGTCATAGAAGTAGGAGCCCACCACATCTATGATGATACCGGGTTTTGTCACAATTATCGTCATAGAAGTGTCATATGTATGATAGAAAAAATTTCGTTCGGCCCAAAATGCCACGGATGTGTCTTTTTTTGTAGTGCGTGGCATCTTCCCTGACGGACACCCTCTTGGTCTCTGGTGGTGCAGCTCTGGATTTCTTGCTCTTGCCGGCAGAGCTCTTTGGCACGTCCTTGATGGTAGCGCAACACTTCGAATAGGTGCGCTTGCCGGAGTGGGTGCGAGAGGTCTTGCCGGTCTTCTTCTTCCCTCCCGGTGCTTCAGCGGTAGGAGCAGGTGCCTTGGCGGCAGCTGCTACAACTGCTTCCCGGTAGAGTAGGTCGATGCAGATCAGCACATCCTTCTTGTCGCAGGGGACGGTGATGATGGTCATCGGCCCAGGCATCTTCAGCGTGTTGTAGGCATAATGCGACGCCGCCATGAACTTGGCTAGTGCCGGGCGGCCAAGGATCCCGTTGTAGGGCAAGGGGATCTTGGCTACATCAAAGACAATCCGCTCTATCCTGTAGTTCAGCTCGCCTCCAAACGTCACAGACAATGTGACCTTCCCCTTCGGCTGGCTCCTTCCCGGGTTGACCCCTTGAAACTTGCCCATCTCCTCAAGGTCTCCGTCGGGAATTTGCAGCCTCTTGATCACAACGGGCGAGATTAAGTTCAGACCGGCCCCGTCGTCAACCAGCATCTTGTTCACCTTGAGGTTGCGTATCATTGGTGAGACCAACAACGGCAAACACCCGACCGCAGTGGTGTGATCAGGGTGGTCCTCAGCGTCAAAGATGATGGGCGTGCTAGACCACTTCAGTGGCTTCTGAGCGTCAAACGATTGCTCCGCTGCTGTGATCTCACGCGCCCACTGCTTGAGCTGGTGGTGAGAAGTGTGCAGCGAGGCGCCACCATCGACGCACATGGCCTCCGTAGCCTTCTGAAACTCTTGCTCTCTGGACTCGTCATCCTCGTCATGATCATTATCTTCCTGCTTCTTGTCACGGCCCTGAGCGGCCCTGTCTTGCTGGTTATCCTTGCCGCGGCGGCCTCCTTGGCCGCCACGCTTCTTGCCGGACCCTTCGGCACCATCCTGACCCTTCTCCTTGTCCGGCCTCTCATACTCGGCCTTTCGCTTTTCGGCAAGCAGCTCGACCTGTCGGCAGTTCTGGAGGTCGTGGCCCTTGGTGCGGTGGATCTTGCAACACTGCTTGTCGGAGCCTCCTGGCTTGTCGGCAGCTGCCAAGGCCCGGCAGGCGGCACACCCGGCAATCGCCTTGTCGGGGTCGTCTTCTTTGGCCTTCTTGGCAGCGCCGATGTCGTCGCATCCCTCGATGGCAAGCACAGTCTTGCCCTTGCGCTTCCTATTGCGACGCCGGCCCTTCTTCGTCGGGGTAGCGGTGTCTTCATCAGTAGAGTCGGTTTCCATGCCGGCGTCCTCGCCGGGGTACTTCCTTCCCTCTTCAGCCCGGGCGCACCTATCGGCCAGAACATAAAGTTCGGCCACATCCTTAACCTTGTTCATCGCCAGCTCTTCACGCATCTTGCGATTGCGCATGTTCTGATGGAACGTGCTAATCACGACGGTGGGGTGAACATCAGGGATGTTGTACTACATCCAGCTGAACCTCTGTATGTACTTGCGCAGGGTTTCCCCTTCCTTCTGGGGAATGATATGCAAATCACTTGCCTGGCCATGAGCTTGGTGGCCTCCAGTGAAGGCACCAACAAACTCATGGCACAGATCCGACCAAGAAGAAATGGAATCCGCCAGCAAGTGCATCAACCAAGACATGATGTTGGGCTTCAGTGCCAACGGGAAGTAATTGGCAAGCACCTTGTCGTCGCGAGCTCCAGCGGCTTGCATCGCGATGGTGTAGATGCTGAGGAACTCTGACGGATGGGTCTTGCCATTGTACTTCTCGCCCACGTCGGGCTTGAACATGCGGTGGGACGGCCACTGGAACTGCCGCAACTCACGGGTAAAGGCTAGGCAACCCACCTTGTAAGGTAGGCCGCCGGAGCCCCCCGGTGCTGGGTGGTCCATAGCGGGCCCCACCCGCTTATCCGACTGGTGGCTTGTATCGCGCCGGCGCTCGATGGTGGTTCGAGCGTCTTCGTGGGCTTGCTCCCGAAGAACTTGGCGCTAATCACGGTGGGTCCATGGGTCGGACGACGCTATGGAAATGTTATCACAAGCGTCGCCACGACGGACCGGCACCGGCGGTAACTGGCACGGGGGAGGAGAGTGCACTTTGGCTGCAGCTCCCCCGGTCCTTCCACCGCTGGCATGTGGTGGCTCGACGGAGCGCCGGCCCGAGGGCCCCGCCGGTCGCGAATCATCTTTGTTGGCGACAGCGACGAGGCTCCGGATGGTGTCTCTCCACTCGTCGAGCTTCTCCGCAGCAGGAGGGAAGTCGAGGAGCAGCTGCGCACGCACCAAAGCTTCCGCTGGCGTGGGTGGTGGCGAAAGCTGCATGGACTGTGGCGCGCTTCAACTTCTAACCACGTTAGAAGGAGCTCTATCACGGCCCAGCGGCTGCGTGCCATTTTTGCCAGTACTTCAACGGGCATGCTGGCCTCCTTCGTCCCGCAGATGGCACAGGGCTCTTCCCACGGCGGTGTCCAGGGTCATCGGTGTGGTGACGCTGCTCGTCACACACACCTTGGGAAGAGCGCACTATGGGCGCCGGGGTGGGCGTCTTGGAGGTCGTCGCGCCGCCCGTGGGTGGTACGGCGACGCCCCCAGAGGGCCAGGCGCTGCCTGCGGGGGCCCCAGCTACGTCTCTGGATTTTGCGGTGTGCGGCCCGTCGTCTCGCGCACGAACGACGCCACTCGCCAGGCTCTGACTGCCAGAGTGATGTTGGTGCTCACGGATCGTGCCTCGGGTCCTGTCCGCGACTGGCCCACTGCTCGCCCGCATCGGTACGGGCCGTCCAGCTCCCGATGAACCGACCATCGTGGCCGCCTTCTTCTTGGGAGCCATGGCGATGAAGAACTGCTAGGCTAACTGCTAGACCGGATTTCCACAACTGCGCGCCCCCTACCTGGCACACCAAAGATGTCGGTGGGAACGACACCTATGGGGTCACTGGGATCCCTTCTATGGTCGGCGCGCGCGAGGTTGTGCAAAGAGCAGGTTTGACAGGAAGCACACGGGTCGTTTACCCAGGTTCGGGCCGCGAAGATGCATAATACCCTAGTCCTGCTTTGGTGGATGGATTAAATGTTCTTGTGTTCTTGAGATAGCTACGGGATGCCACTTGCCCAAAAGAGCCGAATCCCTCTCCTCGTCGCCTCGGGCCACCTTTTATAGGCAAAAAGGGGTAGCCATAGTGGCACACAAGAGGTGGAAAGGTCTATAGTTGACAAGCCTATCCTCTGGGGCCGTCGAACAAACACATTTAATGTGCTGTCGATGTGTCCCCCTTGTTTTATCGGGGACGGCAAGGAAGCACGTCCCAGCTGTCGTTGCCTCGCTTGGCCTTGACACGCATCCGAGCTAACGAGGCGTCGTGGCGCCATGTTGGCTAGCTGCTGGGCTGGCGCGGTGGTGGAGCCTTCACGAAGGTTTGCATGCCACCACGCAGGTGCTTGCTGAGTCGGTATAGAGGCCGCCCGTCGCCACGCAGGTGCCTGCCCAGCTGGTTGAGCTAGAAGCTACTTTGGGACGACGGTGGAGTCTTGGCTGGCGTGGGCCTGGCAGTGGCCCCGCTGATGCCTTCGGCAAGGGTCTTGCTGGGGGCCTGGAAAGACCCTTGGTGTGGCATTGCAGTCGTCCCTGGCAAGGCGCTTGCCGGGGGTCTTGCGGATTTCCTCGGCTAGGATCCCGCTGAGGGTCGCCGTCTTCTGGTCCTCATCTGATCTCACATGTTTGTGATCTTGACAAAGATCTGCATGCCACCACAGAGGCGCCTCCCGAGCCTTGGTCCCAATGTAGTTGGTGGTGTTGGGACCCATGGGCTCAAGGGTGGCTTGCTCCGCTGGCATTGGGCAGGTTGCACCGGCAAGGCTCTTGCCGGGTCTGTGGAGGCTGCCTCGGCAAGGATCTTGCCAAGGGAGCCTACCTCGCCCTCTTGCTTTCCTGTGTTCCTGGCCTTGGCGTTGCCTTGGTTGCCTTGTGCCTTGGCTTCTCTTTGGCTTCCCTCCTATGCCCTGCTAAGTGTGGCCGTGACACGTGGCTCTGACTGCCCGTGCACAAGTAAAGGGGTCAAAAGGAGAGCCCCTACTTTTGCACACCGACAAGCTATAACACAATTAAGCATGGAGTGCCATGGCATTTAAATTCCAAAAAATAAAAAATTCATAAACACATGAAACCTTGGTTAATGTAATGTCATGCCACCAAGATGATGTGGTAAAAAATTTGGCATGTGTGACAAAAGTTTGGACACACACCCCTCACAAACCGGAGCAACTCACTAGAAGGCTCGTGGTTCCGAGAGGGAACAATGCATGTTTGATGACGAACGGGAGATAGCTTCCTCTTACAGCCTTCAAAAAATTTCTACGTGTAACGTGCACTAATACAACTGTCATGTGAAAATTTCGAAAATTTCAGGGGTCAATTGACCTTTTGAAGACATTTAAGTGATTTTCTATCCATTTAATGACCGTAATTCAAATTTGAACTACATCTACATGCAACGGCTAACCATAACGGTTCGAAAAATCATATTTGTGTACTTGTGTGTGAGTTAATTCCATGTGCAGTAAATTAGAAGGGATTTTCAAACATATTTGTCTCACGACATGGACACATGCATATGTATGCATGGAGTGCCATGGCATTTTAATTCTAAAAAATTAAAAAAAAACAGAAACACATGAAACCTTGCTTGATGTAATGTCATGCCACCAAGATGATGTGGTAAAAAAATTGGCTTGTTTGACTAAATTTTGGACATGCACCCCTCACAAACCAGAGCAACTCACTAGAAGACTCGTGGTTCCGAGAGGGAGCAATGCATGTTTGATGACGAACGGGAGATAACTTCCTCTTACATCCTTCAAATTTTTTCTACGTTTAACGTGCACTACTACAACTGTAATGTGAAAATTTGGAAAATTCTAGGGGTCATTTGACCTTTTAAAGACATTTAGGTGATTTTCTAGCCATTTAATGACCGTAATTCAAATTTGAACTACATCTACATGCAACACCTAACCATAACGGTTTGAAAAATCATATTTGTGTACTTGTGTGCAAGTTAATTCCATGTGTAGTAAATTAGAAGGAATTTTCAAACATATTTGTCTCACGACATGGACACATGCATATGCATGCATGGAGTGACATGGCATTTTAATTCCAAAAAAAATCAGAAACACATGAAACCTTGCTTGATGTAATGTCATGCCACCAAGATGATGTGGTAAAAAAAATGGCATGTTTGAAGAAAGTTTGGGCACACACCCCTCACAAACCGGAGAAACTCACTAGAAGGATCGTGGTTCCGAGAGGGAACAATGCATGTTTGATGACGAATGGGAGATAGCTTCCTCTTATGGCCTTCAAATTTTTTCTATGTTTAACGTGCACTACTACAACTGTAATGTGAAAATTTGGAAAATTGTAGGGGTCATTTAACCTTTTAAAGACATTTAACTGATTTTCTAGCCAATTAATGACCGTAATTCAAATTTGAACTACATCTACATGCAACGCGTAACCATAACAATTTGAAAAAACATATTTGTCTACTTGTGTGCGAGTTAATTCCAAGTGCAGTAAATTAGAAGGAATTTTCAAACATATTGGTCTCACGACATGGACACGTGCATATGTATGCATGGAGTGCCATGGCATTTTAATTCCAAAAATTAAAAAATATCTGAAACACATGAAACCTTGCTTGATGTAATTTCATGCCACCAAGATGATGTGGTAAAAAAATTGGCATGTTTGACGAAAGTTTGGACACACACCCCTCACAAACTGGAGCAAGTCGCTAGAAGGCTCGTGGTTCCGAGAGGGAAGAATGCATGTTTGATGATGAACGGGAGATAGCTTCCTCTTATGGCCTTCACATTTTTTTACGTTCAACATGCACTATTACAACTGTAATGTGAAAAATAGGAAAATTCTAGGGGTCATTTGACCTTTTAAAGACATTTAAGCGATTTTCTAGCCATTTAATGACTGTAATTCAAATTCGAACTACATCTACATGCAACGGCTAACCATAACGGTTTGAAAAATCATATTTGTGTACTTGTGTGCGAGTTAATTCCACGTGCAGTAAATTAGAAGGAATTTTCAAACATATTGGTCTCCCGACATGGACACATGCATATGTATGCATGGAGTGTCGAGGCATTTTAATTCCAAAAAATTAAAAAATGATCAGAAAAACATGGAACCTTGCTTGATGTAATGTCATGCAACCAAGATGATGTGGTAAAAAATTTGGCATGTGTGACGAAAGTTTGACACACACCCCTCACAAACTGGAGCAACTCACTAGAAGGCTCATGGTTCCTAGAGGGAAGAATGCATGTTTGATGACGAACGATAGATAGCTTCCGCTTACGGCCTTCAATTTTTTTGTATGTTTAACGTGCACTAATAAACTGTCATGTGAAAATTTGGAAAATTTCAGGGGTCATTTGACCTTTTAAAGACATTTAAGTAATTTTCTAGTCATTTAATGACCGTAATTCAAATTTGAACTACATCTACATGCAACGGCTAACCATAGCAGTTGAAAAATCATATTTTTGTGTACTTGTGTGCGAGTTAAAAATCATCAGACGATGTAAATATCTGGTGTTGAAAAAAGAAAATGTAAAGATCTGGCAAGATAACCGGCCCCACACGATTGGCACTCTATCTCACGGCTCGAGATTTGGTAGGTGAGTGGCGGGGATCATTAATCAGACACGGTTCTGTATTGGAAACCGTCAACTATTATGTTCGCACATGGATTTTGCTGTGGGAATCATGTGTAATTCAAACTATAGTACTCGTAAATTCCGGTGACCGGCGTGTGTACTGTTGTCGTCGATCTAGATCCGGCCGCCAATAAATACTACCTTGCTCATGTCGTCCCGCCTGCATTCTCATCTACATCCTCCCCTCACTCACCCTCTCTCTCTCTCTCAAATCTCTGCCATGGCGCCGCCGGTCTGCCCACGCGCCGATGGGGAGTCGCCGCCCCCGAGGACGCTCACTCGAATAGCAGGGACGAGGACCCCTACGCGCCGCCGGACGAGGTTGCGCCAGACCCCCCCCCCAACTTTGGATTGGTTTTGGGGCCAGTACAATCTTTGTCTGTGGAAGTCGCTGCCACCGGCTGAGAAAGCCAGGCAAGTGGCATTCAAGAAGGAGATGGCAGAGGAGGAAGCCAGGTACCAGGTGGCCTGTGAAGCCTGTGATGCCGCCTGGAAAAATGAGGCATCATAGCTTTGGGGGCGGCCGCGTCACCGTGCGGAGGAGGTGTACGAAGACGGGTACTTCGCGAGGAAGGTCATAGGCGCTGGGCGCCTTGTCGCTGCATGGAGGTGGACAAATAAGCTCCAGCGTGCCACCGACGAGGAGCTCTGATGGGCGCCCAACGAAATGGCAAGATCGTTCGCGCGCGTCCACTAGCAAGATGCTGATCGGTACGTCAAGCGATGCGAGGCGGAGGAGGCGGAGTACTGCCTCCGCACTGGGAAGACGCTGTGCACCAGGGAGCTGCTGGCGAGGGGCTGCCAGAATACTGGCCCCAGGAGGGACTATTAGTTTTAGTATTGTTTGTTTTCAATTTTATGCATTGTACCTAGTAGTTAAGTATCATCAGGTATATGTGATGATATTATATATATATTCTGTGGTGAACTAATGAACAATTAATATATATATATTATGAATTCCATTTTATATATGTTTTTGTATACTAATTTGAATCTAGCTATTAACATCCACATATACAGAATGGAAAGCATATATACACACATTGAAACAGAACATATAAGAACGGAAAAAAGAGTACACACATTGAAACAGAGGAATAAACAGAGCAATACTATGATTGTTGTGAATACATAGCTATCCATGTCGAAACGACTCAACAAAATAAAACGTGTCCATGAGACCATGACCAGCAGCCCTTGCCTATGGTAGCTCTTGGCTCTACCTGAACTCGTGCAGGCATTCGTCCAAGTGGTCGACACGCTCGCAGTACATCTGGAGCGCGATCTGAGCTCCAAGTTGGCTATTTCATCGGAGATCACCAGCTTGAGAATGCGACGGCCATGTTCCTCTACTGTGCCCAGGTGGACACCTGGGCCAAGGAGGCGGTCGAGCCTACCGACCAGCGCATTGGCAACGAGCGGGCCGCAAACAAGGCGAACAACGCGACCGATGCAAACGGCGCGGCAGACATTCGTGCAAGTATGGCGCAGCCGGCCTCTGGTGCAAGTACGGCGCTGAGGGCCTCTGCCCACTCCTGGCGAGGAATGGGGGTACTAACGGGACGTGTAGCCAGCTTCGACGCTGTGTCAACAGCAGGAAAGCGCCGATGGATCCGCTCTTGTTGTGCGGCACGCCACGCCTTTTGCTCTGCGGCGCTCCAACGGTCTCACCATGCGGGGAGCCACAGCCTATCGGCATGGACACGCCTGTCTTGCGCTGCGGCGCGCCATCGATCATGTTGTGCGACAAGCTGCAGCCTGTCGCGCTGACATGCCTATCTTGATCCGGAGCGCTCAAGCGCCATGTGCTAAATGTCTGCTCAACCCTGGCGATGACGCGCATCACGGTGTCGTCCATCACGTTGCCGGGGAGCACCTCGGCCTCGACGGGCCATGGCGACTGCTCGTTTTCCTCGTCGATGAGGTTGATGGCAGAGGCGAGGCTTTGGTGGGTTGGCATGCTTGGAAAAGGTGGATGTGCTACAGGTTGTGCTTGTCGCCTCTATGCGTCGCACGCCGCCTAGGTTTATGCGCAATATCGTTGGATGGCGGGAAATAGGTGAGAAAATGGCGAGAAATAGTGGTGTGTTCATAAAACGCCACCAGTTAATGGAAAATTAGCATAGAAGGAACATCGAGCTAGCACAAGAAGTAGATGATGATCAGACGAACATGGACCACACTAGGGAACCCGTCGGTGATGAATTCATCAATCGCAAATGGTTGAATACTAGCAAGCGTTTGCCCACAACACACACGGCTTATTCCATCACAAATAGGTCGGATGGATCAACTGTATGCCTTGTATCGCACATTCTCAAAAAGTAATGCAGTAGACCTTCTTTACCATGTGTTAAAAAAACAAGGACCTCGAGGTTAAATTAACTCATAGGATGGGTCGCATCAGTCATTTAATTTGACAAACAATTGTATGCCACGTATCGCACATTGTCAAAAGGTAATGCGGTAGACCTTCTTTAACATGTGTTGAAAAAACGAGGACCTCGAGGTTAAATTAACTCATGGGATCGGTCTTATCAGTCATTTAATTTGACAAATATGACCCATCCTATCAGTTAATTTAACATCAACACAACTTCCCATCCAGTCACCCATCTGATGGCTGCTCCAGCCTGAGCACACTTAACTTGAGAATCTCTTACATGAGCTACTGGTGGAATAGCTAGCTAGTCCTTGCTGATATAGGATGCCTCTTTGCATCCTTATGGCGTATCCGGATAACCACCCGTCCCCCAATGGCCAATAGATATTGTGTAGACAGAGCATATCACATACGTCTTATTAGAAGCAATCGTCTGTGTTATTATCGGTCTTCACACACATTTCTGATTACAGACCTGTTTGCCGTGTATCACACACATCTTGTTAAGTTGAACCGTTTCTGTTCTCTTATCTCAATGCAAATAGTTCATCCGAGTGAACCGCATGCCGTATATCGCACACACCTTGATCTGGCTGACCGTTTCTTTTGTGTTGCCTAATCACAAACAGTTCATCCGAGTGAACCGTATGTTGTATATCGCACACACCTTCATCTGGCTGCCCATTTATTTTGTTCCTCCTCATTGCAAACAGTTAATTGAACTGAAACGTATGCCCTACATCGCACACAGTTTCATCGAAGGGTCTCTGGTCGTAGTGTTGCGTTAGCAGCATCCTACAGTAGTGTCATCTCATATTCTTTTCTTTATACCATGGACATTTGGACTTTTAAATGGTTCAAAGCAATAGTCTATTTTTGACATGAGGACTTTAATACTCAAGGATACCAACAAGCAACCATCTCTTTCAAAATATCAACGCTAAAATAAGTTATCCCTAGCCCACCATGCTCAGTCTGTGATCCATTCATGAAACACACTCGCATATTAGCTACACACAATGCTCAAGTACGATCATAGTGCCCCTTAGTTGGTGATTTATAAGAGAAGATGGAGACTCAAATTAAAAATAAAAATTGCATAAAGTAAAAGAAAGGCCCTTCGCGGAGGGAGGTAGGGATTTGTATAGGTGCCAGAGCTCAAAGCGAAAAAGATAGAGATAAAAACATTTTGGGAGGCATGATTTTCCTGTCAATGAGAACGATCGAGTAGTTGATACGTCCATTTTGCATCATGCTTTTATATCGATATTTATTGCATTATGGGCTGTTATTACACGTTATGTCACAATACTTATGCCTATTCTCTCTTATTTTACAAGGTTTACATAAGGAGGAAGAATGCCGGTAGCTGGAATTCTGGGCTGGAAAAGGAGCAAATATTAGAGACCTATTCTGCACAACTCCAAAAGTCCTGAAACTACACGAAAGTCATTTTTGGAAATAATAAAAAATATCCAACAGAAGAAGTCCACCAGAGGGGGGGCCACCTGTCCACGAGGGTGGGGGGCGCGCCCTACCCCCTGGCGCGCCCCCTACCTCATGGGCCCCCTGTTGGCTCTCTGATGCCCATCTTCTGCTATATGAGGTCTTTCGATGAGAAAAAAATCATAAGCAACCTTTCGGGATGAAACTCCGCCGCCACCAGGCAGAACCTTGGCGGAACCAATCTAGGGCTCCGGCAGAGCTGTTCTGCCGGGGACACTTTCCTCCGGGAGGGGGAAATCATCGCCATCGTCATCACCAACGCTCCTCTCATCGGGAGAGGGCAATCTCCATCAACATCTTCACCGGCACCATCTCCTCTCAAAACCCTAGTTCATCTCTTGTACCCAATTCTTGTCTCCATGTCCAGGATTGGAACTAGTAGGTTGCTAGTAGTGTTGATTACTCCTTGTAGTTGATGCTAGTTGGTTTATTTGCTGGAAGATCATATGTTCAGATCCTTTATGCATATTATTACCCCTCTGATTATGAACATGAATATGCTTTGTGAGTAGTTATGTTTGTTCCTGAGGACATGGGAGAAGTCTTGCTATTAGTAGTCATGTGAATTTGGTATTCGTTCGATATTTTGATGAGATGTATGTTGTCTAGCCTCTAGTGGTGTTATGTGAACGTCCACTACATAACACTTCACCATTATTTGGGCCTAGAGGAAGGCATTGGGAAGTAATAAGTAGATGATGGGTTGCTAGAGTGACAGAAGCTTAAACCCTAGTTTATGCGTTGCTTCGTAAGGGGCTGATTTGGATCCATATGTTTCATGCTATGGTTAGGTTTACCTTAATACTTTTGTTGTAGTTGCGGATGGTTGCAATAGAGGTTAATCATAAGTGGGATGCTTTTTCAAGTAAGAACAGCACCCAAGCACCGGTCCACCCACATATCAAATTATCAAAGTACCGAACGTGAATCATATGAACGTGATGAAAACTAGCTTGATGATATTCCCATGTGTCCTCGGGAGCGCTTTTCCTTATATAAGAGTTTGGCCAGGCTTGTCCTTTGCTACAAAAAGGATTGGGCCACCTTGCTGCACTTTATTTAATTTTATTACTTGTTGCTCGTTACAAATTATCCTATCACAAAACTATCTGTTACCACTTATTTCAGTATTTGCAGAGATTACCTTGCTGAAAATCGCTTATCATTTCCTTCTGCTCCTCGTTGGGTTCAACATTCTTACTTATCAAAAGGACTATGATAGATCCCCTATACTTGTGGGTCATCAGTAGTTCCCAATACTTTCCATGCTAGATATATCATAGGCGGTTCCCAGATAGAAATTAAAGTTTATTCCTTTTTCAACCATACTTTCACTTTCCATGGCTAGCCGTATCCACGGGTGCCTTCCATACCAACACTTTCCAAGGAATTTATTATTTGACAACATAAAGTAAATTCATTTTTCATTTCGGGACTGGGCATCCCTAATACCTTTGCCTTACTCTTGTGCAATGACAAGTGAATAAACACTCATTGTGAGAATAATATATCTAGCATGGAAATATATTAGCCAGCGCCTATCGATTCATGAGTGGTACGAGCATACAAAAGAGAAGTTTATTTTGAAAATTAGAGATGGCACATACAAATTTGCTTAGAACGGCAAAGGATACCGCATATAGGTAGGTATGGTGGACTCATGTGGCAAAAATTGTTTAAAGGATTTTGGTGAAGGAAATATGCCCTAGAGGCAATAATAAAGTTTTTATTTATATTTCCTTATATCATGATAAATATTTATTATTCATGCTAGAATTTTACTAACCGGAAACTTGATACATGTGTGGATACATAGACAAAACAAAGTGTCCCTTGTATGCCTCTACTTGACTAGCTCGTTAATCAAAGATGGTTAAGTTTCCTAACCATAGACATGTGTTGTCATTTGATGAACGGGATCACATCAATAGGAGAATGATGTGATGGACAAGACCCATCCGTTAGCTTAGCATAATGATCATTTAGTTTTATTGCTATTGCTTTCCTCATGACATATACATATTCCTTTGAGTATGAGATTATGCAACTCCCGGATACCGGAGGAACACCTTGTGTGCTATCAAATGTCACAACGTAACTGGGTGGTTATAAAGATGCTCTACAGGTGTCTCCGAAGGTGTTTGCTGGGTTGGCATAGATCGAGATTAGGATTTGTCACTCCGATTGTCGGAGAGGTATCTCTGGGCCCTCTCGGTAATGTACATCACTATAAGCCTTGCAAGCAATGTGACTAATGAGTTAGTTGCGGGATGATGCATTACGGAACAAGTAAAGAGACTTGCCGATAACGAGATTGAACTTGGTATGAGGATACCGACGATCGAATCTCGGGCAAGCAACATACCGATGACAAAGGGAATTACGTATGTTGTCATTGCGATTTGACTGATAAAGATCTTCATAGAATCTATAGGAACCAATATGAGCATCCAGGTTCCGCTATTGGTTATTGACCGGAGATGTGTCTCGGTCATGTCTACATAGTTCTCGAACCCGTAGGGCCCGCACGCTTAACGTTCGATGACGATTTGTATTATGAGTTTTGTGTTTTGGTGATTGAAGATTGTTCAGAGTCCCGGATGAGATCACAGACATGATGAGGAGTCTCTAAATGGTCGAGAGGTAAAGGCTGATATATTGGACGATGGTATTTGGACACCGGAATGGTTTCGGGACGTTTCAGATATTTATCGGAGTACCGAGGGGTTAACGGAACCCCCCAGGGAAGTAATTGGCCATCATGGGCCATAGGGGGAGAGAGAGGGGAACCCACAAGGGGTGGCACGCCCCCATGGTCTGTCCGAATTGGACAAGGGGAAGGGGGCGGCGCCCCCCTTTTCTTTCCCCCTCTCCTTCTCCTTCCCTCTTTCCCCCTCCATGAGAAGGAAGGACTCCCCCCTCTTGGCGCGCCCCCTGGTGGCCGGCTTCCTCCTCTCCGTCCTTTATATACATGGGCAGGGCACCCCGTGGAGACACACCAATTGTTCCAAGCCGTGTGCGGCATCTCTCTCCATGTTTTACTCCTCCGGTCATATTCATGTAGTGCTTAGGCAAAGCCCTGCGCGGATCACATCACCATCACCGTCACCACACCGTCGTGCTGACGAAACCTCCCTCGACCCTCTGCTGGATCAAGAGTTCAAGGGACGTCATCGAGTTGAACGTGTGCAGAACTCGGAGGTGACGTACATTCAGTACTTGATCGGTTGGATCACGAAGACGTTCGACTACATCAACCGCGTTAACCTAACGGTTCCGCTTCGGTCTACGAGGGTACATGGACACACTCTCCCCCTCTCGTTGCTATGCATCTCCTAGATAGATCTTGCCTGATCGTAGGTTTTTTTTTGAAATTTCATGCTACGTTCCTAACATTTGGATGCACAAGTAGTGATCATACTTAGTGCAAAATGAAGGCTAGCAAAAGATTGAGAAGCGACCAACCAAGAAACGAATAATCTCATAAGAGAGCATTAAGCATAATTAACACCGAATAATGCACCACAAGTAGGATGAAATTTCATTGCATAACTATTGAATTTCATACTTGCATAGAGAATCACAAACCTTAACACCAATATTCTTACTAAAGCATAATTACTTATCAACATGACTCACATATCACATCATTATATCTCAAAACTATTACAAGGAATCAAGTTCATTTTGTCCAATGATCTTCATGAAATTTTTTGTTATATCCTTCTTGGATATCTATCACTTTGGAACTAATTTTCATGTGTTGCTTTTAATAAGCTCAAACAAATATAAGTGAGGATCATGAGCATAATATTTCTTTCTCTCAAATTAATTTAAGTGAAGCAAGAGAGAATTTCTTAAAAAAATTACTAACTCTCAAATAAATCTAAGTGAAGCAAGAGAGCATTTCTTCAAAAATACTAAAGCACATCGTGCTCAAAAAGATATGAGTGAAGCACTAGAGCAATTCCATAGCTCATAAAGATTTAAGTGAAGCATAGAGAGCAATTCTAACAAGTCATAGCATAATTTTGGCTCTCTCAAATAGGTGTGTCCAGCAAGGATTCATGACTTAGAAGAGACAACAAAACAATAAAATACTCATATCATACAAGACACTCCAAGCAAAACTCCTAGTATGTGACGAATAAAAATATAGTTCCGAGTAAAATACCGATGGTCGTTAGAAGAAAGAGGGGATGCCACTCGGGCACCCCCAAGCTTAGTTGCTTGCTTCTCTTGGATAATAGCTTGGGGTGCCATGGGCATCCCCAAGCTTAGGCTCTTCTTACTCCTTATTCCTTCGTCCATCGTAACATCACCCAAAACTTGAAAACTTCAATCACACAAAACTCAACAGAACCTTCATGAGATCCGTTAGTATAAGAAAACAAATCACTACTATAAGTACTGTTCCAAACCCATTAATATTTTATTATTGCATTATATCTACTATATTCCAACTTTTCTATGGCAAAAACTCTTCAAAGAAAACCACAGAATCATCAAAACAAGCACACAACGCAAAGAAAGCAGAATCTGTCAAAAACAAAACAGTATGTAGCAATCTGGATATTTCGAATACTTATGAAACTCCAAAAATTCTAAAAAATTAGGAAATCCTGAGCAATTTGTATATTAATATTCTTCAGAAGGAATTGGTATTTTATCACGCTTCTGTTAAAAATGAGAATTATTTTCGTGAGCGCGAAAGTTTCTGTTTTTAAGCAAGATCAGATCAACTATCACCCAAGAAGATACCATTGGCTTTTCTTGGCACAAACACGAATTAAAACACAAAAAATACAATCATAACAGTAGAATAATTGTGCAAACACTAAAGAACAGAAAACAAAAGACAAGAATAAATTTTATTCATTGGGTTGCCTCCCAACAAGCGCTATCGTTTCACGCCCCTAGCTAGGCATAAAGCAAGGATCTAAGTTTTGTCATCTTTGTTTCTAGATCCATAAGATGCCATCATGATTGATTCATATGGCGGCCTAATTATTGTTCTAGGAAAGTGTTCCATACCCTTCCTTAGTGGAAATTGAAATTTAATATTGCCTTCTTTCATATCAATCATGGCACCAATAGTATGTAAAAATGGTCTACCAAGAATAATCGGACAAGACGGATTGCAATCAATATCAAGAACAATAAAATATATGGGCACATAATTCCTATTTGCAAGAATAAGAACATCATTAATTCTTCCCATAGGCTTTTTAATACTAGAATCCGCCAATTGCAAATTTAAAGAACATTCTTCAATATCGGTAAGACCAAGCACATCACATAAAACTTTCGGAATTGTAGAAACACTAGCACCCAAGTCACATAAAGCAAAAAAACTCATAATTTTTAATCTTGACTTTGATAGTAGGTTCCCACTCATCATGCAATTTCCTAGGAATTGAAACTTCTAATTCCAACCTTTCGTCCAAAGCTTTCATCAAGGCATCAACAATATGTTTAGTAAAAGCTTTATTTTGTTCATAAGCATGGGGTGAATTTATCATGGATTGCAAAAAAGAAATACAATTAATCAAAGAGCAACTATCATCATTAAAGTCTTTGTAATCCAAAAGAGTGGGCACATCACTAGTTAAAGTTTTGACCTCTTCAAACCCACTTTTATCAATTTTCTCAACAAGATTTTCACCCTCCAAATTATCGGGACGCCTTCTAGCTAAAGTTAACTCTTCTTAAATCCCTTTTTTCATCAATTTTAATTTTACTAAACAAGGAATCAATAGAAGAAATACCAATAGTTTTAAGATCTTCATCACTTTTATGAAAGCAATCACTAGAAAATGCTTTTTCTAAAAATTCTCTTCTAGCTCTAAGCATAGCGGTTCTTTTCTTACTTTCATCCATAGAAACATAAAGAGCTTTAATTGATTCCTCAACCTTAGGCACAAAAATTTTCATCTTGAGATTTTCTACATTATGGGAAATTATATCAACACTTCTAGACAAATCATCAATCTTATTCAACTTTTCTTCCATTGCAGCATTGAAAACTTTTTGAGTGTTGATAAATTCTTTAATATTATTCTCAAGATCAGAGGTGTTCATATTATTATTATAAGAAGGATTACCATAGGAATTACCATAATTATTAGAGGAATTACTAGGAAAAGGCCTAGGATTAAAATTACCTCTATAAGCATTGTTATTGAAATTGTTTCGCGAGATAAAATTCACATCTACGGCATCACTATTTTGCTCAACAAAAGTAGACAAAGGCACATCATTAAAATCAACAGGAGCACTTTTACTAGCATCCAATTTCATAAGAGCATCAACTTTTTCACTCAAAGAAGAAATTTCCTCAACCTAATTAACTCTTTTACTAGTAGGAGCTCTTTCGGTATGCCATTGTGAACAATTTGCCATAATATTATCAAGAAATTTGATGGCCTCACCCAAAGTAATTTCCATAAAAGTACCTCCCGCGGCGGAATCTAAAAGATTACGAGAAATGAAATTCAACCCCGCATAAAATTTTTGTATGATCAATTCCTTAGCATCATTTTAATCCTTTCCCAAGATTATGCAATGATAACGCACAAGTATAGGGGATCGCAACAGTTTTCGAAGGTAGAGTATTCAACCCAAATTTATTGATTCAACACAAGGGGAGCCAAAGAATATTCTCAAGTATTAGTAGTTGAGTTGTCAATTCAACCACACTTGTAAGACCTAATATCGACAGCAAAATATTTAGTAGCAAAGTAGTATGGAAGTAACGCTAACAGTGGTAAAAGTAACAGTAGTAGTTTTGTAGTAATCATGACAGTGGCAACATGAAAGTAACTAAGCAAAGATCAATATGTGAAAAGCTCGTAGGCAATGGATCAGTGATGGATAATTATGTCGGATGCAATTCCTCATGCAACAGTTATAACATAGGGTGACACAGAACTAGCTCCAGTTCATCAATGTAATGTAGGCATGTATTCTGAATATAGTCATACGTGCTTATGGAAAAGAACTTGCATGACATCTTTTGTCCTACCCTCCCGTGGCAGCGGGGTCCTATTGGAAACTAAGGGATATTAAGGCCTCCTTTTAATAGAGTACCAGACCAAAGCATTAACACTTAGTGAATACATGAACTCCTCAAAATACGGTCATCACCAGGAGTGGTCCCGATTATTGTCACTTCGGGGTTGCCGGATCATAACACATAGTAGGTGACTATTGACTTGCAAGATAGGATCAAGAACTCACATATATACATGAAAACATAATAGGTACAGATCTGAAATTATGGCACTCGGGAGCATTAAGCATAGCAAAGTCATAGCAACATCAATCTTAGAACATAATGGATACTAGGAATCAAATCCAAACAAAACTAACTCGATTACATGATAAATCTTATCCAACCCATCACCGTCCAGCAAGCCTACGATGGAATTATTCACGCACGGCGGTGAGCATCATAAAATTGGTGATGGGGGAAGGTTGATGATGACAATGGCGACGGATTCCCCTCTCCGGAGCCCCGAACGGACTCCAGATCAGCCCTCCCGAGAGAGATTAGGGCTTGGCGGCGGCTCTGTATCGTAAAACATGATGAATCCTTCCTCCGATTTTTTCTCCCCGAACATGAATATATAGAGTTGGAGTTGAGGACGGTGGAGCCTCACGGGTCCACGAGGCAGGGGGGCGCGCCCCAGGGGGGTGGGCGCGCCCTCCACCCTCGTGGACAGGGTGTGGGCCCCCTGGTGTTGATTCTTTCACCAACATTTTTTATTAATTCCAAAAATATTCTTCGTGAAGTTTCGGGTCATTCTGAGAACTTTTATTTTGGCACAAAAATAACACCATGGCAATTCTGCTGAAAACAACGTCAGTCCGGGTTATTTTCATTCAAATCATGCAAGTTAGAGTCCAAAACAAGGGCAAAAGTGTTTGGAAAAGTAGATACATTGGAGACGTATCAACTCCCCCAAGCTTAAACCTTTGCTTGTCCTCAAGCAATTCAGTTGACAAACTGAAAGTGATAAAGAAAAACTTTTACAAGCTCTATTTGCTCTTGTTGTTGTAAATATGTAAAGCCAACATTCATGTTTTCAGCAAAGATTATGAACTAACCATATTCACAATAACACTTAGGTCTCATATTTACTCATATCAATGGTATAATCAACTAGTGAGCAATAATAGTAAATCTCGGATGACAACACTTTCTCAAAACAATCATAATTAATTATAACAAAATGGTATCTCGCTAGCCCTTTCTGAGACCGCAAAACATAAATGCAGAGCACCCCTGAAGATCAAGGACTGACTAGACATTGTAATTCCTGGTAAAAGAGATCCAGTCACAGTCCTACTCAATGTAAACTAATAGTAATGCATGCAAATGACATCGGTGCTCTCCAGCTGGTGCTTTTTAATAAGAGGGTGATGACTCAACATAAAAGTAAATAGACAGGCCCTTTGTAACATCCCAAATTTTCAATTTGGAATGTTATACATAGGTCATTCTTGCATATCATATTTTAATGCATTTTCGTTCCGCAATCCTCGAAATCCTAAGCGACTCAAGGACCCTCGGAGAGAGTTGGGGATTTCCCGGTTTTCATATTTGATTTTTATCAAATAATGAAACGGGGATTTTTGATTTTTATTATTTTTCTCTCCAAAAAATATTTCATATTAAAATAAATGAGAGGAGATAATATGACATCTCCAAAATAATTGAAATACTGGAGGAAAAATATTAAAATCATTTATTTGATTTTATTTGGATTTTGTTTGCATTAGAAAAATTGCACGTTTTCAAAATTGCATTTTAGGGCGAAGAAAATGTTCATCTCGAAATATTTTATTTAGACATTGAAAATTTATTTTGACATTTTTAGATTTTTAATTTATTTTATAGGATTTATTTTCTGTTCGGTGGAATTATTTAAAAAAACAAACTTCCAGCCGACTGGACCGAAACCCAGCCGGGCCGGCCCAACTCCCCCGCGCCGCCGCCTTCCTTCGCGCGCAAGCCGCCGCCGCCGACTCGGAGGAGTCCGAGCCGGACTCCACCGCTGCCCTCCTTGGCCCCTTCTCCAAGCCGAGTCGCCCTCCCCCCCCGAGCTCCACCACCACCGCCGCCGCAGCCCGCCCCGAGCCGCACCGCCGCTGCAGCCGCGCCGCCGCCTTGCCGCGCCGCGCTGCCGCTGAGCCCCGCCGCCCAATCCCGCCTCGCCGGAGCTGCCTCGCCGGAGGTACCGCGCCGATCCGTCGCCGCCAGTTTTTTTAGAACCGTCCGTTTTTTTCATAAAAAACACTAGTTCGTTTTTTAGATCAGTTCACCGGTTTTCCGGGTTTTTCTATTTAGCGGACGTTCGTCCTTACGTTCGTTTAAACGAACGGTTTTCGCTCGTTAGTTACAGATAACGAACGCTCGTTCGTTAGTCTGTTCGTCAGTTTCTTTTTATCGGATTTATCTGCAATTATTCTCGATCGCGATTTCTGATCCGATTTTCGTTTTAGTTTATCTTTTCGCTTGTTTGTCGGAATCAGACGATTCAAGCGCCTCGATCTTCGTCTCGAGACCCTCTTTCTGTTTAATCAACTTAAACAAGATTTTGATACTGTAAAATTTGACTTTAGTTCAGATTAGTAAACGGATCTTGTTTCTTTCATCGTTTGAGTTTCGTTGCTCCGTTTGATTTGATTCTTTTTGCAAACCGGAGTTCTTAAGTTGGACTTTCTGGTCAACCTCTCTTATTTGAGTTTTGCCTATGCATCTTTGCTTGATTGCTTATGCATGCTATTGTTTGCTTGCGATAGAATTCCCAGAGTGCGAAGCATGCTACTACGAGTCCCTAGGTTTCGCGGATCGTCAGCAAGGCATGTAACACATTGATCATACTCTTTGTATACCCAGTTTTTATGCATTAGTTCCAATCCTCAAACATTGCATGATTAGGATGTCATTAACATGTGGGTTGGGAAGTAGTTGTTGAGGTAGAACCTATTGCCCTGTTATATCAAACCCTTGGGAGTTACTTCTACGCGTTGCTTATATTGCTATGCTATGCTCGTAGACGTGGTTTGGGTGAGTGAAATCCATGACAGATGTGAGATTGTTAATTAATGGTTCAACTTAAGGTGGCAACTTAAATTAACATCTGGGTGGATTGAGGCACCTGGAGTACCCAGTGTTGCCTGTATTTTTGGAAATCCCGGAGTACCCATGTGATCTTCCTATGGACCGCCACCCAGGCTCAAAGGGAACTGAGATGATTCATGCTAGAAACTTCCGTGTGCAGCCACAAGCTATTATGGGCTCTAGCATAGTTGAGCAAGTTACGTGAAGCTCTTGAAGAGGGAGATAGGCAGGTAGTGGGATGTAGGTTTGGTATGGTCTATCCGAAGTAGAGAGTTAATGTTTCTGAAAAATTGTGTCTCGGTCATCCGTTTCTCAAACACCATGCAGTGCGAGAAATCCAACGGAAGCGATCGAGTCTTGTGGGGAAAAGTGTGCAAACCTCCGCAGAGTGTACAGTCTAATCATGGTTAGCCGTGTCCCCGGTTATGGACAATCTTGAGTATCTAGTACTTGGAGTATAGTATCTCATCACTCTTAATTAATATTGTTGGGTTGTTAATCACTTCAATTGGGATTGAGTTGGAGGTACCTTCTCAATGTTGTTCAACCACCATGATAGTTAAATTAAAATCTATTCCTTTGTTGTAGGGAAAAATTGGCTTTTCGCCAAAACTATAACCATACAGCTTTCCACCAGCCAAATATGCATGTAGTGATAGCATTATTCTGTTCTTGCTCTACTGTGTTATATTGCCAGCATATTCCATGTGCTGACCCGTTTTCTGGCTGCAACGTATTATGTTGCAGACTTTTCAGATGAGTAGTAAGGTTCGTTAGGTCGTTGTCGTGCAACTCAGCTATGTCGTTGGAGTTGATGGACTCACTTTATCTTCCAAGCCTTCCGCTGTTATCGTTTTAGATGGCCTTAAGCCATATTTATTGTAATAAGTTCTCTTTTGAGACATTTGATGTAATAAGTGAGTGATTGCTACTCTGTTATAAATCCTTCGAGTACTGTGTGTGTCAGCATTACCGATCCAGGGATGACACTGAAGCACAGAGACTTGACCGTTTGAGGTCGGGTCGCTACAAGATGGTACCAGAGCACACGCTGAGTGTAGGACACGACCACTAAGATAAACCCTAGGTCACTCTTCTCTACTCATTTCTGACTCCTCTCCATTTTCTACTCCTTAGAATGGCGGAGATGAAGAACAAGTTTGCACAACCGGATGAGGACACACCTTTTGGACGCCATTTGAAGGAATTCACTAGGTACTTGAACGTTGGAATACCAAGCTTCACTGGGACGTACAACGCCACCTTACCAGAAGAGGAGCGCTGGATGATTCAAGTACAAGTTCGAGGAAGGACGTTCTCGCCAACCTCTAAACCCATAGAATTTTCCTTCGGAGCACCCACCTGGAGTTTAGGCAAGAGCATGGCAGCCCACATTACCATGGGACGCTGTTATGGCCAGTTTAGCTAGGCCCACCGGGCAATCTTAGCCCACAAGTTATGGCCAGTTTAGCTAGGCCCACCGGGCAATCTTAGCCCACAAGTTATCTTAGGCTAATTCTTATGCAAGTTATCTTAGGTTAATTCTTATGCAAGTTATCTAGGTTATAAATATAGGCTGTAAGACTCTTTTTTGGAATTAACCAATAAGAATATTATTACCCCTATTGCCCGGCTCCCAGAGGAGCCTGAACCCTAGCCGCCTCCTGCCTTCGCCGCCGCTGCTTCCGTCGCAAGGACGACGCCATGCCGGCGGCCGCCGCGCACCAGCCCTCGCCCTTCCCCCTCCTTTCCCTACAACCTATGCCCTAGATCCGGTAGGGCCCTAGCTCCTACCAATTTGGTAATCAGAGACTTGGTTGCGATCATGTCATCATCAACACCCACGCCGCCGCTGCCCATCATCACCACCGCCCCGATGACCACTGCCGGGTCCCCAACGCCGCCGGCCCCCGTCACTTCAGTGCCGCCGACAACCTCCGTCTTCACACCGGAGGAGATGACCAGCACCCTGCGGGACCTCGTGACGGCCGTCCAGGGCATCTCCCTGTACTTGGCCGGCCCGCACACCACCCCGCCGGCTGCGCTCCCCGCCTACAGCCACCCGATGACGCACTTGCCGATCCAGAACGCGTCGGGCCCGAGTGGGATGCCCCTACTGCCGTTCCACGCGGGCTACACCGGCGGGCCCCCGCCGCTGCTGCATCTGCCCTGGTACTCGATACCCCCGGCGATCGCCGGGGCCCATCCATCGCTCCAGCCGTCGCCCGCCCCAGCGCCGTCCTGGCCGCAGTGGCCCGCGCCGGTTCTCGCAGCGCCACCCGCGCCTTCCGCGCCCGCCCCAGCGCTGCAGTGGCCGCACTGGCCCGCGCCGGCCCCAGCCGCGCCAACTGCGCCGCCCGCGCCGGTCCAGCTCCCACCGCCGCCGCCCAGCTCCGGATTGGGCCAGTCCACACCGGGAGGCCTTCCGATCCAGCAGGTTCGGTTTCCGCCAACCCCGTCCCCGATCCCGGCCTTGCTAACCGGGACGTTGCCACCGCCAGTTTACACAGAGGCCGGGGACTCACCTGTGCCCACGCTGCAGTCTGGGGCCTCGTCCGGCTCCGTGGGGGCCTACGACGGCCTCCCCACCGTTGATCGGGCGCCGTCATCATCCCTGCTCCGCACCACCGAGCCGGTCGGCCAAGGCGCGTCAACCCAGACGCCACCACGGTTCGCCAAGATCGACTTCGCCACCTATGACGGCATGGAGTACCCCCTCAACTGGCTCAACCAGTGCGGCCAGTTCTTTCGCGGGCAGCGCACCCTCGCATCGGAGCATACGTGGCTCGCCTCGTAGCACCTCCGCGGCGAGGTACAGACCTGGTATTACGCCCTCGAGCAGGACGAGGGCACCATGCCCCCTTGGGAGCGCTTCCGCGAGCTCTGCCTCCTTTGCTTTGGGCCTCCGGTTCGCGGGAGCCGCCTGGCGGAGCTCGGCCACCTTCCCTTCACCTCCAAGGTGCAGGACTATGCCGACCGTTTCCAGGCCCTGGCATGCCATGCATCGGGTGTGACGATGCAGCAGCGGGCCGACCTCTTTGTCGGTGGACTTCCGGATCACATCCGCATGGACGTGGAGCTTCGGGGACCCCAGGATCTCCAGTCGGCCATGTACTACGCCCGCGCGTTCGAGCGCCGCACGATGGCCATCCAGCAGGAATCACCATCCTGGACTGCTGGGTCGCTACCCGGGCCGGATTCCGTGTGGGGTCGGCCTGCGCAGGCTTCTGCGGCACCCCTTGCCGCGACCGTGGCGCGCCCGTTCCGCCGGCTCACCTCAGCCGAGCTACTCGAGCGTCGCCGCCAAGGGTTGTGCTTCAACTGCGACGAGCCCTACACGCCCGGCCATGCCTGCCCGCGACTCTTCTACCTGGAGGTTGTAGACTACATTCCGGAGGACACCGCCGCCACCGACCTGGCTGCCCCAGCTGTCGAGAAGGTGTATGACGCCGGTTGATCGCCTCGAGGAGTTCCGCAAGCGCTTCCACACCTTACATCTTGAGGACGAGCTGTTTGTGCAGGCGGGGAGAAGTGTTATGGCCAGTTTAGCTAGGCCCACCAGGCAATCTTAGCCCACAAGTTATCTTAGGTTAATTCTTATGCAAGTTATCTTAGGTTAATTCTTATGCAAGTTATCTAGGTTATAAATATAGACTGTAAGACTCTTTTTGGAATTAAGCAATAAGAATATTATTATCCCTATTTCCCGACTCCCAGAGGAGCCGGAACCCTAGCCACCTCCTGCCTTCGTCGCCGCTGCTTCCGTCGCAAGGACGGTGCCATGCCGCCGGCCGCTGCGCACCAGCCCTCGCCCTTCCCCCTCCTTTCCGTACAACCTACGCCCTAGATCCGGTAGGGCCCTAGCTCCTACCAGACGCATTGGAGAAGTCTACAACAGGGAACTTAAGGACACTATCTACAAGATATGTGGGCGCCGAGACAAGCAATGGGAAGTGATCATCACCAAGAAGGATAGATCCATTGCAGCTTTCATCCAGGAGTTAAACCAGCACATTCGACGTCAAGAGAACCAGTTGTGCGCGGACATGATGGAATTGAAGAAGGCGAAGACTAGGATCATCGAACTAGAGGAAGAACTCAAGTTTACACGCGATGGATATGAGGAGGAAATTAAGACACTGCTGGAGAAGAATGACGACCTGGTTAAGAAGATCGGAGTATTCATGGGAGGTCCAGCACCGGGAGGAGAAGACGACGATTCCACTTGCCTGGACAACTACATCATCATCGACGACACCGATTCCGATCCTAGTGATGATGACTTTGAAGACGAAGCTGGAGCAGATATCATGGAGTCTTCCACCGATCAAAATTTCTAGATGACCACCATATATTAGTAGTATTCCCCCATGTATTTAGTAGTAGTTGAGCACTTTTCGATAGTTCTAGACCGTTTGGATACCCTTGCTTGATTGATTGAGTGAAATGATTGTGTTTGTCTTATGTGCATATGGGTAGTGCTTTCTCATTAGACCCCTTTTCTATTCTGATCTCTTCCATCTAAACCCATCAGATGCTTCCGAGACGTGACACCGGGTTTGCCTTCCCGCCGGAGCTCACCCAGTTGATCCAGCAGCAGAATGCTTTGATGCAATTGCTAGTTTAGAACCAGGGCAACAACAACGACGACAACAACAACAACAACAACAACAACAACAACAACAACAACAACAACAACAACAACAACCCGCCGCTAGTTGACAACCTAGCCCGTTTCCTAAGGTTACAGCCGCCGGTGTTTTCCAGTAGCACCAAGCCTATAGTTGCTGATGACTGGCTACGCCGTATTGGAAGGGAGTTGACCACCGCAGGTTGCACAGATGCTGAGAAGGTGCGCTTTGGCGCACATCAATTGGATCGACCAGCAGCCTCATGGTGGGAGAATTACACGGCCACTTTCCCCATAGCCAACGTCACTTGGGACCAGTTTTAGCAAGCTTTCCGCGCAGCCCATGTCTCAACTGGAGCCATGAATATGAAGAAGCGTGAGTTTCGCAACTTACGCCAGGGAAACCGTACTGTGGCTCAGTACGTGGATGAGTTTAGCAAGTTATCTCGCTATGCCCTTGACGATGTGGCTACGGATGCCGCGAAGCAGGAGAAGTTTATGGAAGGGCTGAATGATGAGATGAGCATGCAGTTGATGGTAGCAACCTTCAACAACTACCAGGAGTTGGTAGATAAGGATCTTATGATTGAAGGGAAGCAGCAGCAGATTGAGAGCTGTAAGAGGAAGTATGGACAAGGGAGGTATAACTCAGGTGCTCAGCAGAAGCCTCGCATAACCCCGCACTTGGGAGACTTGTTCATAACCATGGAGGTCATAACCACGCCAGAGGAGGATCGCATGACCACAATGGTTCTAAGAATGGGAATGGGAACGGAAGTAACAACAATCAAAACCGCTCCAACCCAGCCACACCCGCCAAAAGAGACCTAAGTCATGTTACTTGCTTTAAGTGCGGGAAGACTGGACACTATGCCACAGATTGCCCTGAAGGGAAGAATGGAAACGGAAATGGGAGCGCTGGGAAGAAGCCCAATCCATTCAACAAAGGACAAGTGAACCACGTTAACATGGAGGAGGTTGAAGAGCAGCCGGACGTGGTAATAGGTAAGTTTTTGGTTAAGTCATTTACCGCTCTTGTTCTTTTTGATACTGGTGCATTGCATTCATACATATCAAGGGGATTCGCGGATAAGTTTAAACTACCAACCCAAACCCTTAGGACCCCTCTTTTAGTAAGCTCACTTGGAGCAGAGTACATGGCTAGCCGATGGTGCAACCAGATACCCCTAACCATTGGCACACATGTTTTTCCGTCCGACCTGATTATCTTGGAGTCACAAGGATTGGATGTGATATTAGGCATGGACTGGATGTCTAAGTATGGATGAAGTATTGACTGTGCTAGTAGGTCGATTTATCTCACCACCCCGGAGGGAAAAAGGATTAAGTATGTATCTAGGCATGTGCGTAGGAGGAGCCAAGTGAATACCCTCACAGGAGTTGTTCAGGAGGAAGTGCCTGTAGTGAAGGATTACCCGGATGTTTTTCCAGAGGAGTTACCAGGCATGCCACCGGATAGAGACATTGAATTTTTGATAGAGCTATTGCCAGGTACAGGGCCAATATCCAAGAGACCCTATCGGATGCCCGCAAATGATCTAGAGGAGATTAAGAAACAGATCAAGGAGTTACTGGAGAAAGGTTACATTCGAAGGAGTTCATCACCTTGGGGAGCCCTAGTGCTTTTGGTTGAGAAGAAGGATAAGTCCCTCAGAATGGTTGTTGATTATCGGGCCTTGAATGAAGTGACGATTAAGAACAAGTACCCGCTGCTGATGATCAATGATCTGTTTGATCAGTTGCAAGGAGCTAAGGTGTTTTCAAAGATCGATTTACGATCAGGGTACCATCAGATAAAGATTCAAGAGAAGGATATACCAAAGACAACGTTCACCACACGGTATGGATTGTATGAATATACTGTCATGTTGTTTGGATTGACCAACGCCCCTGCCTATTTCATGAGCATGATGAACAAGGTGTTCATGGAATATTTGGATAAGTTTGTTGTGGTGTTTATTGATGATTTAATGGTATACTCGAAGAATGAAGAGGAGCACAAGGAGCATTTGCGCTTAGTTCTCAAGAAACTCAGGGAACACCAGTTGTATGCCAAGTTCAGCAAATGCAAGTTTTGGCTGAAGGAAGTCGGATTCCTTGGACATGTTATATCAGGAGAAGGTATAGCAGTAGACCCCACCAAGGTCCAGTCAGTCACTGAATGGTTGGCACCCACTTCAGTTAGCGAGATCCGCAGTTTTCTTGGACTCGCAGGATACTACCGGATATTCATTGAGAATTTTTCCAAGATTGCAAAGCCAATGACAAAGTTATTGAAGAAGGATACGAAGTTTAAATGGACGGAATATTGCGAGGCAAGTTTCCAGGAGTTGAAGAAATGTTTGACTACAACCCCAGTGCTAACACTGCCTGATATAAACAAGGATTTCCAAGTGTATTGCGACGCCTCTCGCTTAGGACTTGGAAGTGTGCTCATGCAGGACGGAAGAGTTGTTTCATATGCCTCACGACAACTAAAACCTCATGAGTTGAATTATGCCACGCATGATTTGGAGTTAGCAGCCGCAGTGCATGCATTGAAGACTTGGCGACATTACCTTATTGGAAATCGCTGTGATGTGTACACGGCTCATAAGAGTTTGAAGTACATCTTCACACAAAAGGAGCTGAACCTTAGACAGAGATGGTTGGAGCTTATAAAGGATTATGACATGAAGTTGCACTATCATCCAGGCAAGGCCAATGTCGTAGCAGATGCTTTGAGCCGGAAGAGTTATGCTAATATCCTAGAGAGCATGGGATTACAAAAGTAGTTCGCAGAGGATATCATGGAACTTCGATTAGAGATTGTTCCTAGAGGTTTTGTTGCAACAAGGGAGGTTCAGTCGACATTGTTGGGTAAGATTCCGGAAGCTCAGAAGGATGACAAAGAGATTGCTGAGATAAAGGAGAAAATGGGCAAAGGAAAGGCCAAAGGTTTTCGTGAGGATGAGCATGATACCTTATGGTTTGAGGACCGTGTTTATGTGCCCAATAACACAGAGATCAGGAAGTTGATACTTCAGGAGGCTCATGACTCACCATACTCGATACACCCCGGAAACACCAAGATGTATTTGGATTTGAAGGAACATTTCTGGTGGACTGGTATGAAGAAGGATATTGCCGAGTACGTAGACGTATGTGATGTATGTCAGGGAGTGAAGGCAATGCATCAAAAACCAGCAGGATTGTTACAGCCTATGCCGATACCTGAGTGGAAGTGGGATAAACTTGGCATGGACTTTATCACCGGATTGCCCAGGACCAAATCAGGATATGATTCGATATGGGTAGTAGTTGATCGCTTGACCAAACTGGCTCACTTTATCCCAGTGAAAACCACGTATACAAGTGCGAAGTTGGCCAAGATATATATGTCCAGGATCGTATGTCTGCATGGAGTTCCGAGGACCATCGTATCAGATAAAGGAACATAGTTTACCTCAAAGTTTTGGAATCAGCTACACCAGACTTTGGGTGCTAGGCTAGAGTTCAGTACAGCGTTTCACCCGCAGACGGATGGACAGACCGAGAGAGTCAACCAGATTCTGGAGGACATGTTGAGATCCTGTGCGCTAGATTATGGATCTAGTTGGGATGACAATTTGCCTTACGCAGAGTTCTCATACAACAATAGTTACCAAGCCAGTTTGAAGATGGCACCGTTCGAAGCCCTGTATGGACGCAGGTGCAGAACGCCGTTGATGTGGGATGAAGTAGGAGACCGACAGTTGTTTGGACCAGACCTGATCAAGGAGTCTGAAGAGAAGGTTAAGCTGATTCGTGGTAGACTAAAGATTGCTTAGTCCAGACAGAAGAGTTATGCAGACTCGAAACGCAAGGAGGTAACCTATGAAATTGGAGATAGAGCATATCTGCGAGTATCACCCTTGCGAGCAGTGAAACATTTTGGAGTTAAGGGAAATTTAGCCCCGAGATTTGTAGGACCGTATCGTGTTTTGGAACGGATGGGAGAAGTTGCCTACAAGTTGGAATTACCTGAAGGACTGTCAGGAGTTCACGATGCATTTCACGTTTCACAGTTGAAGAAGTGTCATGCTGAGATGGCCGATATACCGTTAAGAGATACAGTACCCTTGGAGGCGATTCAGTTGGATAGTGATTTGACTTATGAGGAGAAGCCAGTTAAGATTCTTGAGTTTGCCAGCCGAGTCACCCGTAGCAAGGTTATCAAGTTTTGTAAAGTTCAGAGGAGCCACCATATCGAGGATGAAGCCACCTAGGAACGAGAGGATGATCTACTCAAAGACCACCCACACCTATTTTCTAGCCAACCCGAATCTCGAGGGCGAGATTCATCTTAAGGGGGGTAGGTTTGTAACATCCCAAATTTTCAATTTGGAATGTTATACATAGGTCATTCTTGCATATCATATTTTATTGCATTTTCGTTCCGCAATCCTCGAAATCCTAAGCAACTCAAGGACCCTCGGAGAGAGTTGGGGATTTCCCGGTTTTCATATTTGATTTTTATCAAATAATGAAATGAGGATTTTTGATTTTTATTATTTTTCTCTCCAAAAAATATTTCATATTAAAACAAATGAGAGGAGATAATATGACTTCTCCAAAATAATTGAAATATTGGAGGAAAAAATATTAAAATCATTTATTTGATTTTATTTGGATTTTGTTTGCATTAGAAAAATTGCACGTTTTCAAAATTGCATTTTAGGGCCAAGAAAATGTTCATCTCGTTCTAAATATTTTATTTAGACGGCGAAAATTTGTTTTAACATTTTTAGATTTTTATTTTATTTTATAGGATTTATTTTATGTTTGGTGGAATTATTAAAAAAAACTTCCAGCCGACTAGGCCGAAACCTAGCCGTGCCGGCCCAACTCCCCCGCGCCGCCGCCTTCCTTCGCGCGCAAGCCGCCGCCGCCGACTCGAAGGAGTCCGAGCCGGACTCCACTGCCACCCCGCCTTGGCCCCTCCTCCAAGCCGAGTCACCCCCCTTATATACTCCCCCCGAGCTCCACCACCACCAACCACCACCGCCGCCGCAGCCCGCCCCGAGTCGCACCGCCGCTGCAGCCACGCCGCCGCCGAGCCCCGCCGCCCCGCAAGTCGCCGCCCCGCCGCCCAATCCCGCCTCGCCGGAGGTACCGCGCCGATCCATCGCCGTCGTTTTTTTAGAACCGTCCAGTTTTCAAAAAAAACCCTGGTTCGTTTTTTTAGATCGGTTCACCGGTTTTTCCCAGTTCTTCTATTTAGCGGACGTCCATACGTTCGTTTAAATGAACGGTTGTCGCTCATTAGTTATAGATAACGAACGCTCGTTCGTTAGTCTGTTCGTCAGTTTTCTTTTTATCGGATTTATCTGCGATTATTCTCGATCGCGATTTCTGATCCGATTTTCGTTTCACTTTATCTTTTCGCTCGTTTGTCGAAATCAGGCGATTCAAGCGCCTAGATCTTCGTCTCGAGACCCTCTTTCTCTTTAATCAGCTTAAACAAGATTTTGATACTATAAAATTTGACTTTAGTTCAGCTTAGTAAACGGATCTTGTTTCTTTCACCGTTTGAGTTTCGTTGCTCCGTTTGATTTGATTCTTTTTGCAAACCGGAGTTCTTAAGTTGAACTTTCTGGTCAACCTCTCTTATTTGAGTTTTGCCTGTGCATCTTTTCTTGATTGCTTATGTATGCTATTGTTTGCTTGCGATAGAATTCCCGGAGTGCGAAGCATGCTACTACGAGTCCCTAGGTTTCGCGGATCGTCAGCAAGGCAAGCAACACATTTATCATACTCTTTCCATACCCAGTTTTTATGCATTAGTTCCAATCCTCAAACATTGCATGATTAGGATGTCATTAACATGTGGGTTGGGAAGTAGTTGATGAGGTAGAACCTATTGCCCTGTTATATCAAACCCTTGGGAGTTACTTCTACGCGTTGCTTATGTTGCTATGCTATGCTCGTAGACGTGGTTTGGGTGAGTGAAATCCATGACAGATGTGAGTTAATTAATGGTTGAACTTAAGGTGGCAACTTAAATTAACATCTGGGTGGATTGAGGCACCTGGAGTACCCAGTGTTGCCTGTATTTTTGGAAATCCCGGAGTACCCGTGTGATCTTCCTATGGACCGCCACCCAGGCTCAAAGGGAACTGAGATGATTCATGCTAGAAACTTCCGTGTGCAGCCACAAGCTATTATGGGCTCTAGCATAGTTGAGTAAGTTATGTGACGCTCTTGAAGAGGCAGATCAGCAGGTAGTGGGATGTAGGTTTGGTATGGTCTGTCCGGAGTAGAGAGTTAATGTTTCTGAAAAACTGTGTCTCGGTCATCCATTTCTCAAACACCATGCAGTGCGAGAAATCCAACGAAGGCGATTGAGTCTTGTGGGAAAAAGTGCGCAAACCTCCGTAGAGTGTACAATCTAATCATGGTTAGCCGTGTCCCCGGTTATGGACAATCTTGAGTATCTAGTACTTGGAGTATCTTAAGTATTTCATCACTCTTAATTAATATTGTTGGGTTGTTAATCACTTTAATTGGGATTGAGTTAGAGGTACCTTCTCAATGTTGTTCAACCACCATGATAGTTAAATTAAAATCTATTCCTTTATTGTAGGGAAAATTTGGCTTTTCGCAAAAACTATAACTATATAGCTTTCCACCAGCCAAATATGCATGTAGTGATAGCATTATTCCGTTCTTGCTCTACTGTGTTATATTGCCAGCATATTCCATGTGTTGACCCGTTTTCGGGCTGCAACGTATTATGTTGCAGACTTTTCAAATGAGGAGTAAGGTTTGTTAGGTCGTTGCCGTGCAGCTCAGCTATGTCGTTGGAGTTGATGGACTCACTTTATCTTCCAAGCCTTCCGCTGTTATCGTATTAGATGGCCTTAAGCCATATTTATTGTAATGAGTTCTCTTTTGAGACATTCGATGTAATAAGTGTGTGATTGCTACTCTGTTATAAATCCTTCGAGTACTGTGTGTGTCAGCATTACCGATCCAGGGATGACACTGAAGCACAGAGACTTGACCGTTTGAGGTCGGGTCGCTACACCCTTCGCAGGGGGAAGCAAGGATTTGTAGAGGTGCTAGAGCTCAAGTTTTAAAACAGAGATAAGTAATATTTTGAGTGGTATACTTTCATTGTCAACATAACAACCAAGAGATCTTGATATCTTCCATGCTACACACATTATAGGTGGTTCCCAAGCAGAATGGTAAAGTTTATACTCCCCCACCACCAACAAGCATCAATCCATGGCTTGCCCGAAACAACGGGTGCCTCCAACTAAAAACAGTCCTGGGGGAGTTTTTTTGCAATTATTTTGATTTAAGCATGGGACTAGGTATCCCGGTACCAGCCATTTTCTCGTGAAAGAGGAGCGGAGTCCACTCCTCGTGAGAATAACCCACCTAGCATGGAAGATATAGACAACCCTAGTTGATACATGAGCTATTCGAGCATACAAAACTTAATTTCATTTGAAGGTTTAGAGTTTGGCACATACAAATTTACTTGGGACGGCAGGTGAATACCGCATATAGGAAGGTATAGTGGACTCATATGGAATAACTTTGGGGTTTATGGAAGTGGATGCACAAGCAGTATTCCCTCTTAGTACAAGTGAAGGCTAGAAAGAGACTGGGAAGCGACCAACTAGAGAGCGACAACAGTCATGAACATGCATTAAAATTAATCAACACTGAGTGCAAGCATGAGTAGGATATAATTCACCATGAACATAAATATCGTGGAGGCTATGTTGATTTTGTTTCAACTACATGCATGAACATGTGCCAAGTCAAGCCACTCGAATCGTTCAAAGGAGGATACCACCCTATCATACCACATCACAACCATTTTGATAGCATGTTGGCAAGCAAGGTAAACCATTATAAACTCCTAGTAAATCAAGCATGGCATGAGCAACTATAATCTCTAATTGTCATTACAAACATGTTTCATTCATAATAGGCTGAATCAGGAACAACGAACTAATCATATTTAGAAAAACAAGATAGGTCGAGTTCATACCAGCTACTCTCATCTCAATCAGTCCATCATATATTGTCATTATTACCTTTCACTCGCACGACCAAACGGTGTGGATAATAATAATAGTGCACATGCATTGGGCTAAGCTGGAATCTGCAAGCATTTAATACAAGGGAGAAGACAAGGTAATATGGGCTCTTGGTTAAATCAACAATAATGCATATGAGAGGCACTCAACATTTTCATCATGGTCTTCTCCTCTCGACCCCCAAAGAAAAAGAAAAGAAATAAAACTATTTACACGGGAAAGCTCCCAACAAGCAAAAGAAGAACAAGAAATCTTTTTGGGTTTTGTTTTAATCACTACTACTACAGGCATGGAAAGTAAACTAGCTAAAAGCTACAACTAATTTTTTGGTTTTTCTCAAGGTTTTCAAACACACAAGAAAAAGACTTAGAAAAGAAAATAAACTAGCATGGATAGTACAATGAAAAAGTATGAGCACCGACAACTAGAATGAGTGTGTGAACATGAATGTAATATCGGTGAGAAATATGTACTCCGCCAAGCTTAGGCCTTTGGCCTAAGTTGGTCTATGGCCACGGCTGGCCTAGCGGATATCCAAAGTTGTAATTGGGGTCCTACTGAGATGCGGCGGCTACTGCCTGACGAGCTGCAGCTTGGAGGCGAGCTGCCTCCGTCCTCCTTTCATACTTGTTCGCCTCCTCCCTGGTTATAACATACCTCCTTTTTGCCTGAAAGTCAAAGAAAGTAGGAGTAGGGAGAGCAATATGGAAAGTGAAACGTCTGTCAAAGATTAGTCGGTACTGGAGGGACTGTTCATTCCTCTCAATATACTGATGGCGAATCATAGCATTATAATCTAGATAAGCAGGAGGCAACCTAATATCATTTTCATGTATGGGTACATCAAGATAATTAGCTACACGAGTTGCATAAATTCCACCAAACAAATCTCCACTTAAACCGTTAAGATGCAACCTTCGTGCAACAACAGCCCCCAAGTTATATTGTTTATCACCTAATACCACACTTTTGAGGACACAAAGATCTGGAACGCACATGTGACAAGCTTCATCTTTATCGTTAATGCATCTACCTACAAAGAGAACAAAATAATGTATGGAAGGGAAATGAATGCTCCCTATGGTAGCTTGTGTGATTTCTTTAGATTCCCCCACAGTGATACTAGCAAGAAAGTCTTTATATTCAGATTTGCGAGGTTCACTAACATTACCCCACTGCAGGAGTTTACAAGCAGCATTAAAATCTTCTAGGTCCACGGTATATGATTTATCATATAGATCAAATAAAACAGTGTGAGAATTGTGCGAGGATGTAAATTTAAACCTTCTAACAAAGGAATCAGTTAGGTAGTGGTATTGCGGGCACTTATCTGACACGAAGCCCTCAAGATCATCATTACGCACATACATGTCAAATTCTTCCTTGATACCTGCTTGGACCATAAACTCCTCTGACGGCCATTCGCAGGGCCGCACTTGAGCTTCCGTCGGTGGTTCATCGTCTGGCTCACGTATCGCGAGCCTTGGTCCTTTCTTCCTCGAGGAACCACCTTGGTATATTTTCCTAAACATATTTCTTCCTCTGAAAAATTTCTAAAATTTTAGTGACTCAAAATAAAAGTGAAACAAACTCAACAAGATTGATAGCAACTACTCCCACAAATGCCTATAGGATATATCATGCATAAAACTACTTTTGACCATATAAATTTGACATGCAAGCTTAAGAACAGGGTCACCTAAGGAGCAAAAATTTGCAATAAATAAAGCACTAGAACAAAAACTAATTGGACCATTGGAGGAGTCACATACCGAAGAACAATCTCCCCAAACAGTTATGTGAGTGGCGCTTTGAGCAAGGAGATCGAAAATGGCAGCAAGATGAGCTAGAACACGGGTTTGAGCTATGGGAGGATTTTTTTTCTGGAGGAAGACGAAGTGAGTGGGTGCTGGAATAAGTGGAGGGGGCCACGTGGGGCCCACGAGGCAAGGGGCGCGACCCAGGGGGTGGGCACCCTGGACCCTTGTGGCCAGGTGGTGGCTCCCCCTGGTGTATTCTCAGTGCCAGATATTCTTAAATATTCTACAAAAAATCATATTTCATTTTCAGGACATTTGGAGAACTTTTATTTTCGGGGTATTTTTTATAGGGTAATTCAGAAAACAGACAGAAAATATTACTTTTTCTTTATTTAATCTAAATAACAGAAAGTAAAAGGAGGTTACAGAAAGTTGTGCTTTCTAACTTCATCCATCTCATGCTCATCAAAAGGAATCCACTAACAAGGTTGATCAAGTCTTGTTAACAAACTCTTTTCGAATAACATGAAACCGGAGAATTTTCGAATAACACTAGGTTACCTCAACGTGGATATGGACATCCCCAACGATAATAATATCATTTTTCTTCTTGACAGTAGGAAGAGGGAGTTCAAAACCTCTAAGAGTAATTGTTGGAATTTTTCCAATAGAATTGATACTGTGGACTTGAGGTTATTTCCTCGGAAAGTGTACCGTATGCTCATTACCATTAACATGAAAAGTGACATTGCATTTGTTGCAATCAATAACAACCCCTGTGTCGGTGTACAAAAGTAGGGGCTCTCCTTTCGACCCCTTTACTTGTGCACGGGCAGTCAGAGCCTCGCGCCGCGGCCACACGTAGCAGGACAAAGGAGGGAAGCCGGAGAGAAGCCGAAGCCCAACATAAGACGATCAAGGCAACGCCAAGGCCAAAAACACAAGACAACAAAGAGGCGGGGTGGAGTCCCCCGGCAAGGCCCTTGCTGGGGCAGGCCTCCGCAACCCCGGCAAGAACCTTGTTAGGGCAACTTTCCCAAACACCAACAGAGCGAGCCACCCTTGAGCCCACGGGTTCCAACCCAACTAACTATGGTTGGACCAGGGCTCGGGAGGCACCTCTGTGATGGCATGCAGATCTTTGTTAAGATCACGCACACATGAGATCAGATGAGGACCAGAAGATGGCGAACCTTGGTGAAATTCTTGCCGAGGAAAGCCACAAGACCCCCGGCAAGATCCTTGCCGGGGATGACTGCGCGCCACGGCAAGACCCTTGCTGGGCCCCGACAAGGCCCTTGCTGAGGACATCAGCGGGGCCACTACCAGGCCCGTGCCAGCCAAGTTTTCCACAGCCGTCCGCATGCTGCTGCCAGCCCAACCAGCTGGGCTGGCACCTGCGTGGCAACATGCTGCTTCTAGGACAGATCGGCAGGCGCCTACGTGGCGGCATGTAGTTCTTCGTGAAGACCCTACCACCGCTCCACCTAGCTGCCTGCCTGCCTACATGGCACCACATGCATCACTGGCCAGGGTACGTGTAGAAGCGAGGAGGAGCGGCGACGGATGAGACGGGCCTCGCTCCCGTCCCCGATAAAGCCAGGGGACACCTCAGTGGCGCATTAAATGTGTCTTGTCCTGTAATACGGGCAATAAGCTCGTAGTACTATAGGCCTTTCCACCTCCTGTGTGCTACTGTGGCAGCCCCTTTTGACTATAAAAGGAGGCCCATGGCGTACTGGAGAGGGATTCGGCTCTTTTGAACTACACAGCCACCATAGCTAGTTGGAGAGCTCAAGAACACTCAATACATCCACCAAAGCAGGACTAGGGTTTTACGCATCCTCGCGGCCTGAACCTGGGTAAACGATCCTCGTGCTGACTATTATCCCTGCTCTTCTCACAACCCTGCGCCCCGGCAACCGTAGTAGGGATTCCCGTGATCCCATAGGTGTTGTTTCCCACCGACATCTTTGGCGCGCCAGGTAGGGGCGCTATTGTGAGAATCTGGTCTAGTAGTTAGCCTAGCAGTTCTTCATCACCATGGCTCCGAAGAAGAAGACGATCGCGGCGGTCGGCTCGTCGGGAGCCGAACGGCCCGTGCCAGTGCGGGCGAGCAGCGGGCCGGTCGTGGATAGGACCCGGGCCGCAGTCCGCGAGCACCAACATCGCTCTGGCAGTCAGAGCCTGGCGAGCGCCATTGTTCGTGCGCCAGGCGACGGGCCGCACGCCACCGAATCCAAAGACGGAGCAGGGCCCCCCGCAGGCGGCGCGGGGCCCTCCAAGAGTGTCGTTGTGCCGCCCGCGGGCGGTGCAGCAGCCTCCAAGACGCCCACGTGGGTGCCCACAACGCGCTCTTCTCAGGGTGCGCGCGACGAGCAGCGCCACGCTGGAGACCCCAGACACCACCGTGGGAAGAGCCCCGTGCATCGTCCACGGGATGAAGGAGTCCAGCATGCTCGCCGAAGTGCTGGCGAAAATGGCACGCAGCCGCTGGGCCATGGTGGAGCTCCTTCTAACGTAGTTAGGGGTCGAAGTGCGCCACGGTCCACGCAGCTGTCACCGCCACCCACGCCAGCCGAAGCTTTGGCCCGCGCGCAGCTGCTCCTCGACTTCCCTCCTACTGCGGAGAATCTGGACGAGTGGAGAGCCACCATCCAGAGCCTCGTCCACGTCGCCAATAAAGATGATCTGCGACCGGTGGGGCCTTCGGGCCGGCGCTCCGTCGAACCACCGCATGCCAGCGGTGGAGAGGACGGGGGTGTTGTGGCCACGGTGCACTCTCCTCCTCCACGCCAGCCACCGCGGGTGTCGGTCTGTCGCGATGACGCTTGTGATAATATTTCCATAGTGTCATCCGACCCACGGACCCACCGCGACCAATGCCAAGTTCTTCGAGAGCAAGCTCACGAAGATGCTTGAACCACTATCGAGCGCCGGTGTGATACGCGCCACCAGTCGGACAAGCGGGTGGGACCCGCTATGGACCACCCAGCCTTTACCGAGCTGCGACAGTTCCAGTGACCGTCCCACCGCATGTTCAAGCCTGACGTCGGTGAGAAGTACACTGGCAAGACCCATCCGTCAGAGTTCCTTAGCATCTACACCATCGTGATGCAGGCTATCGGAGCTCGCGACGACAAGGTGCTTGCCAATTACTTCCCATTAGCACTGAAGCCCAATGTCATGTCTTGGTTGATGCACTTGCCGGCGGATTCCATTTCTTCTTGGTCGGATCTGTGCCATGAGTTCGTTGGCTCCTTCACTGGAGGCCACCAAGCTCATGGCCAGGCCAGTGATTTGCATATCATCCCCCAGAAGGAAGGGGAAACCCTGCGCAAGTACATCTAGAGATTTAGCCGGGTGCAGTACAACATCCCTGACGTTCATCCCGCTGCCGTGATCAGCGCGTTCCATCAGAACGTGCGCAACCGCAAGATGCGCGAAGAGCCGGCGATGACCAAGGTTAAGGATGTGGCCGAGCTCTATGTTCTGGCCGATAGGTGCGCCCGAGCTGAAGAGGGAAGGAAGTACCCCGGCGAGGATGCCGGCGCGGAAACCGACTCTACTGGTGAAGACACCGCCGCCCCGACAAAGAAGGGCCGGCATCGCAACAGGAAACGCAAAGGCAAGACCGTGCTTGCTGTTGAGGGATCCGACAGGACCGGCGCTACCAAGAAGGCCAAGGCAGATGACCCCGGCAAGGAGATTGCCGGGTGCGCCGCCTGCCGGGCCCTGGCAGCTGCCGGCAAGCCAGGAAGCTCCAACAAGCAATACTGCAAGATCCACCGCACCAAGGGCCACGACCTCCAGAACTGCCGACAAGTCGAGCTGCTTGCTGAGAAGCAAAAAGCTGAATACGAGAGGCGGGACAAGGAGAAGGGCCAAGATGGTGCCGAGGGATCGAGCAAGAAGCGTGGCGGCCAAGGAAGCCGTCGCGGCAAGGACAACCAGCAAGAGAGGCCCGCCCAGGGCCGTGACAAGAAGCAAGAAGACGATGGTCATGAAGAGGACGATGAGTCCGGCGAGCAAGAGTTCCAGAAGGCTACGGAGGCCATGTGCATCAATGGCGGCACCTCGCTGCATACTTCTCACCGCCAGCTCAAGCAGTGGGCGCATGAGATTATAGTAGCGGAGCCGTCGTTCGACGCTTAGAAGCCGCTGAAGTGGTCCAGCACGCCCCTCATCTTTGACGCCGAGGACCACCCTGACTGCACGATCATGGTCGGATGTTTGTTGTTGTTGGTTTCGCCAACGATACGCAACCTCAAGGTGAACAAGATGTTGGTCGACGGCGGGGCCAGCCTAAACTTGATCTCGCCGGTCGTGATCAAAAGGTTACAAATTCCTGATGGAGACCTCGAGGAAACGGTCACGTTTCAAGGGGTCAATCCGGGGAGGAGCCAGCCGAAGGTAAAGGTCACATTGCCCGTGACATTTGGAGGAGAGTTGAACCATAGGACGGAGAGGATCGTGTTCGATGTGGCCGAGATCCCCTTGCCCTACAGCGGGATCCTCGGCCGCCCGGCACTAGCTAAGTTCATGGCGGCATCGCACTACGCCTACAACATGCTGAAGATGCCTGGGCCATTGACCATCATATCCATCTCCTCCGACAAGAAGGATGCGCTGATTTGCGCCGACCAACTCTACCGGGAAGCAGTCGCAGCGCCTGCCGCCAAGGCACTTGCTCCTGCCGCTGAAGCCCCGGGAGGGAAGAAGAAGCCCGGCAAGACCTCTCGCACCCACTCCGGCAAGCGCACCTCTTCGGAGTGTTGTGCTACCATCGAGGACGTGCCAGAGAGCTCCACCGGCAAGAGCAAGAAATCCAGAGCTGAGCCACCGCAGACCAAGAAGGTGTCCATTAGGGAGGATGGCATGGGAGGGGCTTTCACCATAAGCTCCGCCCTCGATAGCAAATAGGAAGGTGCGCTCGTCACCTTCCCGCGGGCCAATGTCGACGTGTTTGCATGGCAAGCATCCGACATCCCCGGCGTTCCCAGGGAGGTGATAGAGCACCACCTAGCTGTATGTCCTTATGCACAGCCCGTCAAGCAGAAGGTCAGGAAGCAGGCTCTGGAAAGGCAGGAGTTCATCACAGAGGAGATCAGGAAGTTGGAAGCGGCGGGCTTGGTGAGAGGAGTGCTCCATCCGACGTGGTTGGCCAATCCGGTGGTGGTGCGCAAGGCGAATGGGAAGTGGAGGCTGTGTATTGACTGCACAGATATCAATAAGGCTTGTCCCAAAGACCCCTTCCCGTTGCCGCGCATCGACCAGATTGTTGACTCCACTGCTGGGTGTGATTTGTTGTCATTCCTCGATGCCTACTCAGGCTATCACCAGATCTTCATGACAAGAGAAGATGAAGAGAAGACAACATTCATCACCCCGTGTGGTACGTATTGCTTTTTACGGATGCCTTTTGGGTTGAAGAGTGCTAGCTCGACGTTTGCAAGAGCGGTCCAAATTGGTTTTGAACCCCAGCTCCATAGAAATATGGAAGCATACATGGATGACATAGTGGTCAAAACCAAGGACAGGGCCACTCTTGTACAAGACCTGGAAGAGACATTTGCCAACCTGCGCAAGATCAACCTCAAGCTGAACCCTGAGAAGTGTGTCTTCGGCGTTCCGTCCGGCAAGCTTCTCGGGTTCTTTGTGTCGCAGCGCGGGATCGAGGCAAACCCAGACAAGATCAAGGCTATCGAGCAGATTGAGGTGCCCAATCGGATCAAGGATGTGCGTCGGCTCACTGGCTGCGTTGCCGCCATGAGCCGATTCATCTCCAAGTCTACCGAGCGGGCCCTTCCTTTTTTCAAAATCTTGAAGAAGGCAGGCCCAATGGAGTGGACCCCAGAAGCCGAGGCGGCGTTGCAGGACCTGAAGAAGTACCTTTCCTCCACACCAATACTGGTTGCGCCTAAACCACGAGAGTCGTTGCTGCTGTATCTAGCGACAACGAATCAAGTGGTCAGCGCCGCACTGGTGGCCCAGAGGGAGGTCGACGAGGAGGCAGTGGCGATGGCAGGGCCGGCGGATGGCAAGCCAGAGATTCCCCCGGTAGGGCCTGATGCCGGCGAGGCAAGGCCCCCGGCAGAGTCTGACACTATCGGGGCGGTGCCCGCACAGTCAAGTGAAGTGGTGCAGAAGAAGAAGATGATGCAGCACCCGGTTTACTTTGTCTGCTCCCTCTTGCAGGGGGCTAGGTCGAGGTACTCCGGTGTGCAAAAATTGCTCTTCGGCCTCCTTATGGCCTCGAGGAAGCTGCGTCATTACTTCCAAGCCCACGAGATCACCGTCGTCACCCGCCTCCCATTGCAACAGATACTGCACAACCCAGATGCGACCGGAAGGATTGTGGAATGGGCCTTGGAATTGTCAAGCTTTGGGTTGAAGTTTGAAAGTACCTCGACAATCCAGAGCAGAGTCTTGGCGGAGTTCATTGCAGAATGGACCTCAACGCCCGACGAAGAAATCCAGGAGACCGCTCTCCCTGGCAAGGAGGCAAGCCGCAACTGGAACATGTACTTTGATGGGGCCTTCTCGCTGCAAGGCGCCGGTGCCGGTGTGCTGCTTGTTGCACCCACCAGAGAACACCTCAAGTATGTGATCCATATGCACTTTCCTAGGGAGGATGGCGGGTTAATTTCTCACAAATAGGGGGACTTTTTTGCAAAAAGGCCGATGACGGACGACCAGAAGCCATCGCTAGTTTATTATTAGGGAAAGATAAAGTCCAGAGCCTACAAAACATCAATGAAGCTCGTCCGATCCTATGTGCCGAAATTCATATTCAGGATAAGCAATCAAGTATATGTACTCCACCCACCAAACATTTTGCAAAGAGAAAATTTAAACAGAGCATTAACCAAATAAAGGTAATATAGATGCATCTGGAACTCATGAACTGGATCGGTGGAACACTTTTTGGTTATGCCTGTAATAGTACCTTGGCTGTGGATAGGAGATGCTTTTTTCAAAATCTGCAATATATAGTAGAGGTTTGTCCGTGTTGATATCTCGGCACGATCTAAATCTCATTGGGCATCATTCTTTCTGATTTAAATCCCAGGAAGATCTAAATAAATAGAAAATAGGAATAACATCAAATTTTCACCATTAATAAAAACTTACAATAGGAATACTAGATTCTATATACTGGAAGAACATGTGTAGAGACATCGTCCAATAGAGGAACAGACCCTTCAGGGAGAAGTAATTTTTGCACTTCAGCACCCAAAGTAAAACTCAAAATATCTTATAGAACAACTTTCTCATGTATAACTACATTTTCATTACCTATACAACAACAACAACAAAACCTTTAGTCCCAAACCAGTTGGGGTAGGTTAGAGGTGAAACCCATAAGATCTCGCAACCAATTCATGGTTCTGCCACACGGATAATAAGATTCCACGCACCCTTGGCCATGGCTAGTTCTTTGGTGATACTCGAATCCTTTATATCTCTCTTTACGGACTCCTCCCATGTCAAATTCGGCCTAGCCGGATCTCTCTTGACATTATCTGCATGCTTTAGCTGTCCGCTATGCACTGGAGCTTCTGGAGGCCTGTGCTGAATATGCCCAAACCATCTCAGACGATGTTGGACAAGCTTCTCTTCAATTGGTGCTACCCCAACTCTATCTCATATATCACCATCCCGGACTTGATCCTTCCTCGTGTGGCCACACATCCATCTCAACATGCGCATCTCCACCACACCTAACTGTTGAACATGTCGCCTTTTAGCCGGCCCACACGGCACCATACAATATTGCGGGTCGAACCGCCGTCCTATAGAATTTGCCTGTCTTGTCATAGAGAATGCCAGAAACTTGGCGCAACTTCATCCATTCGGCTTTGATTCGATGGCTCACATCTTCATCAATACCCCCATCCTTCTGCAGCATTGACCCCAAATATCGAAAGGTGTCCTTCTGAGGCACCTCCTGCCCATCAAGGCTAACCTCAACTCCTCGTACCTAGCAGTACTAAAACTACACCCCATGTACTTGGTTTTTTTAGTTCTACTAAGCCTTAAACCTTTTGATAATAATTTGTCAAATAAATCTCCAGGCAATGTTCCTTTCATCAGTGAATTGTCTACAACATATGTAAGAACTACTTTATGTCTACTAATAACACACCTGAAGTTAAAATTCTGTACAGAGAATGCATCTGCTACTTTTGGACTTTTGGATGTACAAATGGTTAAGGATCAACCGATGCATGCGAAATAGATATTCCAGAAAATTTACCAAGGAACTATCCAGGATGGTTTTGCAACTATGATGCATAGTGCACTTAGTTGATCTTGACATGGTCGTAGAAACTCGTATGAATTGTTTCTGAAAAAGAAGAGAAAATGTTATGAACTGAGATCAGGAGGATATCAGAAATCGAAAATGAATGCAAATTAGCTAGCGCGGGTGGAATGGAAGGTAGCCATAGGACGTATGGCTCACCGACCTTCACCTTCATCCCTGCTGCGCAATTAAGCACATCAATCCCTGCTGACCTGGACACTGTACCCAACCGCTGGATCTGCTTCAACTTTGATGGTAAGTCGAGGAAGTGAAGGAGAGGATGGCAGGGGATGGCCACCGCCGCCTTGAGCGATTGAAATTGACAGACCGATGCATGGAGGAGCAGAGAGGCGAACCAAAGAGCAAAGGGGTGGAGATAAGATTGTGCGGCTAAAAATGTTCGCTCCGAGCAGCATGGCTGTGTAGGCATCGGCCCTGATCCATGCGTGAATGAAGAACACGGCTGCGTCACATTGCCAGCTGCCTGATCTACATGAGGTGGTGGCGGTGTCCTGGTCAGCTTTACGGTGGAGGGAGGCAACATGGTGTCGTCGGAGGGGGGTGGATGTGACCTGGGATTGGCGGCGCTAGGATCGGAATAGATGGGTCATGAGGTGGGGGTTTTCTCTCCGGCCTTAAATTTACACTGGTAGGACCAAGCGAGAGCGGCTGGGCCGTTTGATTAGGGTGACGAATAATTCGCTTTGGGTGGTATGCATTCAGTCGGTGCTTGCATGGATAATAGATTGTGGATAGGAGGGTTTGGCTCAATAATATTCTGTCCATTTGTCATATTTGCGTAGAAGGTTTAAGCTTTTTATGCTATATAACATGGGTTAATTATCCTTTTGCCCTCAGTGGTGTCCATGTGCTCAGTTTTGCCCTCAGATGCGAATTGTCCTCAGTTTTGCCCCTAGTCCAAGCACAGCAACTATGACGAGGCCAAACGGCCATATTTGAGTCCATTCTGCCCGCCGACGTTAGTGGTTGTGGGTCCGGAGCTTACACGTGGGACCACGTGGATGTGGGTCAGGAGCTGACATGTAGGCCCATGCAACTAAATCCCCAATCATTCTAGCTCACACACATCCGCCCGGTCGGCTGTCCTGCGCCGCCGCCGTCGCCACCTGCGCCGCGGCCAGCACCTGCCCCGCCACCAGCTGCACTGCCTGCTCCGCCGCTACCTCCCTGCACCTATGCTCCACGGCTACCTGTGACGCCCACCACCTTCCTGCGACGCCACGGGTGGGGCGCCCGCCACCTGCTCGATCCGCGACGCGGCCTCCTTCCGTGCGCCCGGCCGAAGTGCTCAAAGGTGGGGTGCTGCTGGAGCTATTTAAACTAGGAGGAAAAACCCTAGGGCGAAATGGTGAGCAGCGGCGACCCCAGAGTATTTGGCGAGGCAGGCATCGGGCCGGAGATCCGCCGCGTCCACGACTGGGTTCCCGAGGGGTAAGTCTCGCCTCTTCTTTAGATTGAGCTTAGTTGTGCATTTGAACACTCGATTCGAGTAGGTTTGCCCAATTAGTGTGCTGATTGCGTCTCTGTTTTTCGCCGGTTAGGATGGAGTTGCGGTTTGCTTTCATGGTGCACATTAGAAGGGACCGGTACATGTTCGATGCAAAGGATAAGAAGAAATACCAAGGAGGTTTTGATTATCGGTTGCCAATGGCTAGTAATTGGAGTTTCAGACAATTTGGGGAGGTAATTTGTAGCCAATATCCTTGGGGTTTGCTTGATGAAGTGGTATACAAATACTATGATGGGGAAAAGAATTGGGTGACAGTTAGTAATGATGAAGATCTAGCTACCATGTTTGTTAGGCATAAAGAGAAAGATAATTTTCATGTGAGGCTGCAAGTTGATGTGCTTGAGCAGGCATTTGGACCTAGGATGGCAGGTGCAACATCTCGGGGAGAACCAAGTCATCGTAATGGCATATCTAGCTAGAACAGTTCAGTTGGTGCACGCCGACGTGGTGGCTCGACAAGTGTGGGCAACAGCAGTAGGGTCCCCCTTGAAGTGGAGCCTGATGGCTACAATTCTGGGGTCGATGAAGAGAAGCTATATTTTTATGTTATTCGGAATTTACGACGGGCATCTTGGACTGAAAATCAAGATGAGGCTCACAATGCAGTCCGTGTGGATGATGACGCGATGGGTGAGGACGAAGACCTTGCAGCTGTTGAATGGGACCCTTTGAACCCTCATATGGAAGAAGGTACAGTTTTTGCATCCATGAATGAGTGTAGAAATGCACTTGTGACATACTGCATCAAGGTAGAACGTACTTTCAAAGTTGACAAGAGTGATCAATTACGTTACAGAGTGCACTGTCCGACTGAAGGTTGTCCATGGAGGCTGCTTGCATCTAAAATGCGAAATAGCACTAATGTTCAGGTCAAAGTGAACCCTTTTAAGCACACATGCCAGGAATCAACCCTTAGGAAGGATACAATCAGTAGAGCCAAGTCAAGATGGGTGGCAGAAGAAGTAAAGAAGTGGGTGAAAGAAAACCAGCAAGTGGGTCCAAAGGAATTGCAGAAGAACATCAAAGATAAGTTCAAGATAGATTTACCATACATGAGGTTGTTCAATGGTAAACAACATGCTATGGATTCTATTTATGGTAACTGGCAGAAAAGTTTTCAATTGCTGTATTCATTCAAAGGTGAAGTGGAGAGGACAAGCCCAGGTAGTATTGTAGATATTGATCACCACACCGTGGAGTACACATTCAAGGGAGTGACAAAGACCAAGGAATGCTTTAGGAGGGTTTTTGTCTGCTTTGAGGCTTGTCACCGGGGTTTTTTGGCAGGCTGTAGGCCTTATTTGGCTATTGATGCCACTTTTCTCACAGGGAGGTTTAAAGGACAGTTAGTAGCAGCTTGTGCAGTTGATGCACATAGTTTTGTATTTCCAGTTGCCTATGGTGTGCTGGAGACAGAGTCTGAGGAGAGCTGGACTTGGTTTTTGCATAATCTCCGCCGGGCTATTGCACATCCCAATGGGTTGGTCATTCATACAGATGCATGCGAAGGTTTAGAAGTGGCCGTGGATAATGTGTTCCCTGGAGTAGAGCATAGGGAATGCATGCGTCACCTTGCTGCAAATTTCATGAAGAAATTCAAAGGAAAGGTGTATACCGACAATTTATGTCCAATATCTTTGACATGCAGTGTGAGGAAGCACAACTACCACTTGAGGCAGTTATACATGAATCCCAAAGTGAAAGACTACTTGGAAACACACCACTCCAAGTTATGGGCCAGAAGCCAATTCAGTGAAGTGAGCAAAGTTGACTATGTGCACAATAATCTAGCAGAGTCTTTCAACTCAACGATCCGGAAACTAAAGGGTCATTATGTGGTGGATTTGCTTGACAGGATAAGGATAGAATACATGCAGAAATTTCATTATCATGCAGGAATAGCCGAGGCAAAATTCATGGGCCACATTATCATCCCTGTCGTGATGAATGAACTGAAGCAGAAGACAACAGGCTTGGAAATGAACATGACTCTTTGCTTGGGTACCACAGCAGATATATCATATTTGGATAAAGAGAAGAGGGAATGGAGATATCCAGTGGATTTAGAAGCTAGAACTTGCAGTTGTAGGCAATGGCAGATAACTGGGTTGCCATGCATGCATGCCTTGTTTTTCATCTCTTCTCTCCCAGGTCCAGCAGGGAACATACAGTAGTATGTGCATGATTACTACTCTGTTGCAAGGTTCAAAGCCACATATGCTTATGCCTTGCCTGCTATGGAGGGAAAACAACAATGGGACATGGTGGACCCTGGATTCAAGCTTTGCGCTCCAATTCTAAAGAGAGCAGCAGGTAGACCAAGGAAGAGTCGAATCAGACCTCGCAGCGAAGGAGCTGGACTTGGAGCGAGGAAGCGTAAGTGCACAAGGTGTGGTGGGTCTGGTCATTTTGGTAAGTATTGTGATAACACAGTAGATCCAGCATTCGGAGAGAGTTTCGATGAAGGCTTCGATGAAAATGTTGGTCAGCAGTCGGTTGCCTCAACAGATGATGAAAATGATGGTCAATAGCCGGTTGCATCAGATGAGGATTTTGACGAGGTTCCAAATGATGATGGTCAACAACCGCATGATTTTGACGATGATCCAAAATATCCTCCAAATAATGATTCAAGTGAGGCTCCAAATGGTGATCCAAGTGAGGCTCTAAATGGTGATTATGGTGATCCAAGTGAGGCTCCAAATAATGATCCAAGTGAGGCTCCAAATGGTGACCAACCTTCTGTTGTTGTGAGTTCTGCTAGGTATGTAAATCTTGCAAGGGTCAAATGCTACTGTACATCTATCACTTGACATGATCTCATTACCGTTTTTGTTTTGCACAGCTCTATGGTAGGTTTGAAGAAGACGCGCAAGGTACCGACAACCAAGAGAAGAAGAGAAGAAACAATGAGCACAAGGTGCACAAGGAGCAAAGTGATGGCAAGAAGCTCAAGGAACAGACAGAAGCCCCAACGCTATCTATGAATAATTATGAAACATTATGAATGAATAAGGAATGATGTTGTATTATGAAACATTTATCACTTGACATGTTGTATTTCTGTTGGATGATGCTGAATCTATGTTAGAAGTATGTTTGACATGATGTTTAAATATCTGTTGGAAGATGTTTGAATGAGCACATGGTTTTTCCTTTTTTGATTTTTTTGAATTTTGTTTTGCTCATTTAAATTCTGGTCAAACCTAACTTTGACCAAGATTTAAACAAGTCTAAAACATCAAAATGAAAAACTAAGCCTGGATACTTCTTAGTCAATCCAAAATGAAGTTGTGGTGAGCTTTTTGAAATTTTCATGAAAAATGTGCTAAAAAGAGGGGTCCAAAGGTAGGGTAAACGGCCTCATTTCTAAGCAAAAAAAATTTCGACCTTGTCTAAATCAGCCAAATAACTTTCCTACACATATATACCATATGTACAGACTATGTGCGCTAGTTTTTCCATTTTATGATTTTTTTTTAAATTTGTTTTGCTCATTTGAATTACGGTCAAACTTAACTTTGACCAAGATTTAAACAAGTGTAAAACATCAAAATGAAAAACTAAGCCTTGATCCTTCTTAGTCACTCCAAAATGAAGCTGTGGTTAGTTTTTTGAAATTTTCATGTTCATTTCCCCAAAACACTTCTCTTCACTTCATACAAGAGAGTTTGAGATACTCGAGATATCATACAATACACATGAACTTATCATTTAAATGTATGTAAAGCTTGTTTATCAACTTAAATAGTTAGTATATGACATAAGAAGACTATGTGCGCAGGTTTTTTATTTTTCTGATTTTTATATAATTTATTATGCTCATTTGAAATCTGGTCAAACATAGCTTTGACTGCTCCAAACCCCTCCCAAACCCCGCTAACCCTAGCGTTGAACAAGGACCGTTCATCTAACCCTAGCGGCGATCAAGGGCCGTCGATCTAACCCTTCTAGAAGGAATCTGCGGGGAGGAGGGGGGCGATCCGCGAGATGCAATCTGATTGGCTGGGAGATTTTTTTTAAAAAAATACCGGGCGCGCTGGATGGACCGTTGGGCCGTCTCGTGCTCTAGGCCTGAGACCGCAGTAAATAGCCCGTCTCAGCCTTTCCAGGCCTTGCATGCATGGAGGCGGCGACGTGGGTTTGCATGCGCGGGAGGCGGCGACGTGCATGCATGCGAGCGAGGCGAGCGAGGCGCGCTAGGTGAGCTAGGCTAGCGAGGCGAGCTAGGTGGTTCAGTGCAGTGGTTTAGGGCAGCAATTCACATGCACCGCCCGGTCAAAGAGCTATGCAGCGATTCAGATGCACGCACGCGCCCCATGCATCGTTTTCGTGCAAACATTTAAGTGTGCAAAACATAACGGATACACACACGCGTCCGGATTCACACACGCACCGTTCTCATCCTTTCTTTCTTCCTCTCCCACGCACAGGCCTATAAATGGGGTGCCTCTCTTCCTCTCCCACCCACAAGACAGATCCGATCCTCTCCAACTTCAAACACCCAAGCGACCGAGCGCTCCCCAAGCGAGACCAAGTGAAGATGCAGTTCAACGGGCCGACCTTCAACCGTCCGCCTGTCGTGCCGGAGCTGCGCTACCCAACGGGCGTGCTCGTGGAGAGGGAGCTCCGTGTGTGGGCTATTTCAAGGTGGAGGGGTTCCGTCAAACTCACCTGCGCCTTCCTCAGAGCCGGCTATGCCCACCTCCCATGGGGCTCGCCGAGGATGTTCACCCTCAACGAGGTTCGTGACCGCGGCGACATCCTCCTACTGCTCACGGTCACCTTCACCAACCCGTTTGACGCGCGCGAGCTCCTCGGCCAAGTCTTTTGGTGCGGCTGCGAGGCCATCTTCTTCACCGTCTACAACATCTACACCAACTACGAGCGCATCTTCCCCACTCCAGGCCAGATGTACTCCCTTCCCTACGACGAGGAGGAGGAGGTGTGAAGATGAAGACGGTGTTCAAGGGGCGCGCACGGCCAAGGTGGAAGAAGAAGGTCAAGATGAAGATGTTCAAGCCCGGAGTCAAGCTCGTCATGTTTCGTTTTTTATTTTGTTGCTTTTCTATGTCGTGTCGTGTCGTGTCATGTTTCGTCATGTGTCTGTGAACTGTGAACTTATCTAAGTTATTGCAATGGTACGGTGTGTTCCATCTTATCTAAGTTATTAGGGTTTATTATGTGTGTTAAAAAATGTCCGTGCCCAAACATATCATTTCTTCCCTAAACAAGTCATGAAGTTCGAGAACTTGTGGTTTTCATTAATGAAAATCGGAGGGGGTGAGAAGCCCTCTGTTTCATTCAAACAAAAAGTCATGAACTAACATGCAAATTTATTCCCTTTAAATCCTAAACCAAGTGCCACTCTATCCCTAGACTAAGTGCCACTCTGACCAAAATCATGTGGTAGTGCAACATACATTTTCAACCTTCCAACCCTCCAAAATTTAAGTGCAAAACAATGGAAAAACACTCTCACGCGTGTCCAAACATTCACGGTCTCACTAATTTTTTTAAAAAAATTCGAAATCTCACTATGTATACCATCCTTCCCTATCCATGTCAAAGTCTTGCCATCTGTCCTAGCGGTTACCAGCGCAGCCCTAAACACCACAAACCCACGCGGTCCTGGGTTCGAGTCCCCAGCCGCACCAATTTTTTGTGCATTTTCCACCCTTCATTTTTTTAGACAAATTATGTTTTTCTCAATGTAATGCCCTTAAAAATTGTTCATTTATTTTGGCACCTGGCGTAAACCTCTACCAGAGCTGAGGCACATTTTCCATGACATTTTGGTCTTTGATTTAAATCACGGTGTATTTGAATTGGATTAATTAACAGCTCCAAACAATTTCTAACCTTAATTGTTTGGCTTCGGAATAATTCAATTAGCTTCCACAAAAAGTTCAAGCATTATGATTTACTGCCTAAATTAAATCAGAATAGAAAAAAGAAAAATACGCAAGAGAACCCCCGAATGGGCCTAATTGGATGCAGTTGGCCCATTAGTCTAGCCTGCACTTGGCTCTACGCTCTGAATTTGGCCCAAGAGCAACCTTTTTTTTGGACAGAAAGGCAGAGCAGAGAGCTGCATTTCATTGATCAAAAGTTTCTGAATTCCTAATTTCTTCTCTTTTTTCCAACATATTTAAATGTTGGTCACTTCTTCTCTTTTTGTTTCAACATTTAAACAACCTTTAAACAACTTTAACCAACATTTAAACTAGGTGGATTTCTCAAACAATTTCAAGATTACAAATTCCTCCATAATTCATGCCTTTCCATACATTTTCAACATTACAACCAGTGCAATTACCATACCTACAAATGCCCAAAAGTATTTGCAAATGGGTATTGGTAGTGCTTGATCTTCAAGCTTCCTAACCTTCTTCTTCAACATCCTAAGCTCAATAGCTAGCTCTCTGTCAGTGCGTGCTTCGCCCTCCATCCCTTCTTCCAGAGCTCGTGGTGCGGCCACTGCCGTTCGTGGCAACATGCGCAACCATTCTTCATGCTCTTCTTGCAGTTCATTCATCAGAGTCTTGGCCAGAACATCGACCCAAGGAAAGAAGCATGTCACCTGCATGAACACCAAACAGATCAACCCATTGCTCAAAGATCCCGACAACGAAAATGGTGCAATTGCCCCGATTCTTACCCCATTCTCGCTGCACACGTAGAACAGACGATTCTGGTTCCTTGGTGTCTGAGAAACCCTCTGATCAACGCCCGCCCGGCACCGCGGACAGACGAAGACAGGCATGTCCACACGCGTCCGGCTCTGCATCCGCGAGGTGGCGCGGGAGCTTGAGGAAGACATGGAGCTCGGAGCCGAAGGGATCTCAACGGCGCCGCGCCCTCCACTGCTAGCTTCCCACCGCCGCGCCCTCCACAGCTAGCTTCCCACCGCCGTGCTCTCTCTCTCTCTCGTCGTGGTCACTGCCGTGCTCTCTGTCGCCGTGGTCACCGCCACTGTCGCCCGCTTATATAGCACACCCGTCAACGGCTCTCTGCTCGACGGCTCTCTGCTGGGTCCCACAAGCCACACGTGCAACGGTCTGAATAAAATTGGCTGTTTCTGTCGCCTGGTCCCACCTGTAAGGGCCGAGTCAAAAGGTTGACCTGACGGAGACGGCAGAGTTCACCGAACTAGTCGGTGCGCACGGACTAGGGGCAAAACTGAGCACAATTCGCATCTGAGGGCAAAACTGAGTACATGAACATCACTGAGGGCAAAAAAAGGATAATTAACCCATATAACATTGTGGAGTCCATCTCCTGTGGTTTAACCTTCTGGCGTAACACACAAACAATCTCAGTAATCCTTCATTGACTGCTTTATAATGAAATATGCTTTATAATACCACGTAGCTATTTTAGGTCTCAACAATGATTCATTTTACTATTAGAACAATGAGTACAACCTGATTTTATGTGCTTGCCCTTTAAAACTGATGAAACAACTGTGTTGTTCACCAGTTATTCTGTTTTTAGACTAATATAAGGAGTACAAATTGATCTTTTGTGCTTGCCCTTTAATAACACTAATAAAGCAGTTATTTAACCTGTTCACCAGTTATCAACTTATCAACATAATCTAATTGTTGTAGAAGATAATTCTGTGAAATTTATCGGTTTCTCCTTGGGTTTCTACTTTCCAGGTTCCGAAATCAGCAATATATCTCCGTCGTGGTGGAAGGAAGTTTGCTACTGCTTGATTAAGTATTGTGTACAAGGCTGGTGGAAGGAAGTTTGCTACTGCTTGATTAAGTGTTGTGTACAAGGCAATACACCAGCGGAGTTAACTTAATTATGAAAATTGCATAACTTGGGCATTGTTTTGCTTCATGATCTTCCAATGTACTCCTACCGGAAGGACCCCAGTACTTCTTTTTATCGTGTTTTCCCACTGGATATTAAGAATACGTAGAACAAAGGTTGTGTCATTTCCATGGTGTAAATGAGTCATTAGCAAATAACAGTAGTGAAATACTTGTACAAGGAGCGTTTGTGCATTGTCCGAATTCCTCTTAAGCATCGTTCACATGAAGAGTGAAAAGGTCTATGTGTAGATGTATATGCATGAGATTCCTGTATGCAATTCCCTTTGTCCGATGATATATGCAATTCCTTTTGTCCGATGATATGTTACTTACCTGAGGAAACAACAAAGACCAAGGAGTTATGAAGTAACAGGAGAGGAGAGGGCCCAAGGGCTTGTGTGTCCTCTTGGGGGCGCCCCTTCCCTCCGTATGCAGATGCAGGGGCATGGTGGCCAGCCCTCCAAGCCTTGGGCTGGCGCAAGGGGGAGGAATTGTTCTTCTATTCCAGTTCCCTCCTTTTCATACACAGGTAGACTTTCCACCTTTCCTAGTCATATGGGTCTTGAGGGACTTGTGCGCCTAGCCCAATAAGGCAAGGTTGCCCCCTTCCAGCCCATGCTGACCCTGGGGAATTGGTGGAACCCTTGTGAACTTTCGGACTTCTCGGAAGTTTCCGAAACCTTCTGAAAGCTTCCCGGTATAATATTTAAAAATCTATTTTTTTGAAACCTTGAAAGCAACGTTTCAAATATAAATCTTTACCTCGGGAGCTTCTCGTGATGTTCGGGATCTCACTCGGGACTTTGAACAAAATTTGGTCACCAACATGCATATCCCAATGTTACTTTAGCGTCACCGACCGTTAAGCGTGCGGATCCTGCGTGTTCAAGAATCATGTAGACATGACCGAGATACCTCTTCGGTAAATAACCAATAGCGGAACCCGGATGCCCATGATCGGTTAATCCCTTATGCAATTCCCTTTGTCCGGCGATATGTTATTTGCCCGAGATTCGATCGTCGGTATAAAAACTTCATACCTAGTTCAATTTCGTTACCGACAAGTCTCTTTACTTGTTCCGTAATACAAGATCTCGTGACTAACTCATTAGCCACATTGCTTGCAAGCACTTTACGATGTTGTATTACTGAGATGGTCCAGAGATCGCTCTGACACACGGAGTGACATATCCCAATCTCGATCCATACCAACCCAACAGACACCTTCAAAGATACCTGTAGAGTATCTTTATGATCATCAAGTCACGAAGTGACAATTGATAGCACACAATGTATTCCTCCAGCATCCGAAAGTTGAATGAGCTCATGGTCTTAGGGATAAATACTTGACATGAAGAAAGCTATAGCGATAAACTCAAGTGATACGATCGAATGCTAAGCTTATGGTTGAGTCTTGTCCATCGCATCATTCTCCTAATGATGTGATCCCGTTATCAAATGACAACTCATGTGTATGGTTAGGAAACCTTAACCATCAGTGGCATCATGAGGTAGGTCTATGCTTAGATGTATATGCACGAGTAGAACACAAAGAGTTGTGGGCGTTGATGCTGAAATTGCTTACCTTTCTTGTCTTATTTGGATTCGGCGATATTGTGGGATTAAGCGGCTTGGACCAACTTTACATGTCCTCGCACATGAGATCGGTTCCACCGACTGACATGCAACTTGTTTTGCATAAGGTGACTAGCGGGCGTCTGTCTCTTCTACTTTAGTTGAATCTAATTTGACGAAGGCGGTCCTTGTAGAAGGTTAAAAGGCAACTTGATTATCATCATTGTGGCTTTGCGTAGGTAAGAATGGTTCTTGCTAGTTGCCCATAGCAGCCACCTAAAATTTGCAACAACAAAGTAGGGGACGTCTAATTTGTTTTTGTAGGGCATGTTGTGATGTGGTATGGCCAAAAATGTGATGTGATATATGTTGATGTATGAGATGATTATGTTTTGTAATAGGTTCACGACTTGCATGTCGATGAGTTCGGCAACCGGCAGGAGCCATAGGGTTCTCTTTAATTTATTAATCGCTATATAATTGTTTTACTTTATCGCTATGCGTTAGCAATAATTGTAGAAGCAATAGTTGGCGAGACGATCACGTGACGACACGATGATGGAGATCATTGTGTCATGCCGGTGACGATGGAGATCAAGCCGGTGCTTTAGAGATGGAGGTCAAAGGCACAAGATGATAATGACCATATCATGTCACATATTGATTGCATGTGATGTTTACCTTTTTATGCATCTTATTTTGCTTAGGACGACGGTAGCATTATGAGATGATTCCTTCACTTAGTTTCAAGAAATTGTGTTCTTTCTAAGTATGCGCCGTTGTAAAAGTTTGTCGTTTCAAAACACCTTATAATAATCGGGTGTGATAAACTCTACATTCTCATTGTTCTCAAAGCTTTTTTATAACTAAAATTATGTCTTCTGTAAAGTTATAGTACGCCTAGGCATACTCTGAAAAAAAGGAGCTGGCATCAGTTCATTTGTGAGCACATGACCAGCCCTGCTGGGAGTTGGCGTTAGGGCCAGTTCTTTTGGTGGCTTCCAGAATAAGCTGCAATAAGCTGCCCCCTACCTAGCTTATTCTAGAAGCTGAACCAAACTTATTTTTTTAGAAGCCTGGTAGTTAAGACTTGACTAGTAGGCTTTTAAAAAGAAAATTTTGGTTGGGCTTCTAGAATAAGCTGGGTAGGGGGCACCTTATTCTGAAAGCCTAAAAAAGCTAGCAAAAGAACTGGCACTTAATTCATTTGTGAGCACGAGAGAGAGAGAGAGAGAGATAAAATGAAGGTGTAGGGAAGCGGAAGGGGGAGGAAACGGGGCAGGCAAGGAGAAATGGAAGACAATGGAGGTGCTGGGAAGCGGAAGGAGAAGCTGACCGGTAAGTACCTTCAATTTTGTTTTCAGTTTAGTGCCATCTTGTCATTGACTTTGACACAATTCCTTTTTATTAATTTAGACAGCTCAGAAGAAAGAAAAGAAGGAACAGGACCTCCAGAATAACATCACATTTTCAGTTGAGGCGCACCTGGAGTTTTATAGGGACAAGCACAAAGAAATGGACGAAGAAACCTCAACAAAGAACATGAGAGAGCTACTAGCGGCAAGCCTAAAACCAAGGAAAGAGAAGTAAGAGTCAGTTAACTTTGTAATGCCTAGATGGGTAGATGTAGCTTGCACGGTTCCGCTTCTAGAACTTGATGGATGGTTGTAACTCGTAATGCAATGGGAATAAACTGATTTGTACCACCGATGAGCAAGATAATTTTTAGAAACGCCAAAGCGAAAACTGGGGGCTTGTCATTCTGCCTGAATCAGTTCCCCTCTCCGTCGAAGCCCACGCTGGCTGCCGCTCCGGGCCGGTGGCCACTTGTTCCTCACCCCTCCCTCTTCTCCCCTCCCCATGGGCTCCCCTTCGCAGCCGCGTGGCCTTGAGGTCCGCTGGCTCGGCGGTGCGGACTCGTCCGAGGAGGACTCCCCGAGTTCGTACTGGAACGCCGTGGAGGCTGAATCCTCAGGGCGCGCCGTGCCCCTCGCACGGAGGTCCATGTTGTGAGCTCGGAGGAGGGTTTCGACGCCCTGGGAGCAGCCCAAGGACAGGCGCAACCGTGGCCGCCGCGGCACAAAGCGCAGGGCGGCAGTGAAGCGCGACGGCCCGGACCCGGCGTTCGACGGGCTGTGCCTCTTGTGCATGGAGCCCGCCCACCACGCCAAAGACTGCACGAACGGGCCAAGGTGCATCCGGTGCGGCGAGTTTAATCACCCGCCCCGGTGGTGGCTGCGACGGCGGCGGACCGCATGGTCGCTCCGCTCGCAATCCGCGTGACGGAGCCCGCCCACAGGCCACAGCGTCCTCGCAGGGACGAGGTCACAGCGGTGTCTGTTCGTTCTTTTTTTTTTAACTCTCCAAACTCCTTATTTATTCAGTGGTAAATAACAAAGAATCTTTTACAATAAGAGGAACCAAGGCACTAGGGGCCTCATCAAACCATGTGCCAGATGGAGAGAACCTAGCCAATTTTGCTAACTCATGAACAACTGAATTTGCTTCATGGTGGCAGTGCTCGAACCGGACTCGAACTAAATCGCGTGACATGTAGTAACAGTCATCAATCACTGCTGCAGCTGGACCAGTAAATAAGCCAGCATCTTGCATTGCTTGTATCACATCGCTATTATCTGAATTAATCACCAATCTTGAGCATCCAAAGCTTTGCGCCAGGTTGAGACCGAATCGAAGTGCAAGGGCTTCAGCCATGAAAACATCCATGCATTCACTTGCTACATTATTCCCTGCTGCCAAGAATTTTCCTGAGCTATCCTAAAGTACAGCACCCACTGTGACATGAAGAGAGTCAGGGTCAAAGTCGGCATCAACATTAAGTTTTACTGTCCCGACAGGCGGACGCACTCAGGGGTGTCTCTGAATTTTTACTTCTGGGTTAGAAGCTGCAGTCAAGTTTGCTGCAAGGCCTCGAATTGCTGAGACAATCTCAACCGGTTGTTTAGTTTGTTCCTTGTGAACAAGCTTCCTTCGCTCCCACCACAAGTACTACGAGGCGATAGCCACAAGGACGTTTGATTTCTCCTGTCCCAGCACCATTGTTTCACTAGTTGGAAGATCCAATAGATGTTCGAGAATAGCCTCACCTGCATGGTCGACAGCACATGCACGAGAAATCATTTCATCCGGTCCCAATTCTAACCAAACTTGTTTCGCTTTTGGGCATTGGAATAACATGTGTTTAACACTCTCGCGCCCTTCACAAGCTGGGCATTTTGTGTCCACTCTCATATGCCTATCAGCCGGTGTCTGTTCGTTCTAATCTTGTCATGCATGCGTTTAATTAGAAGTTTTGTATCATTGTATGCTACTGTGTAGTTTTTGTCAGCATAGCATCATGGTGACGTAATTAAGTAGCTCTGTGTCAGTCTCATGAGTCACGTGCAGAAATGCTATTTCTACTGAAAAAAGGTTTTAAATCGCGTCACTCGGTCGCTGCGCCCTCTGATGAGCCATCGTGATTTCCCTTCCACGCGATGTGTTCACACCGAGATGACTGAGTGTCTTTCCCTTGGGAATAAGGCGTTTACGTTCGTTCGCGTTTCATCCATAGCGCCAATCTCGACCGCTCGAGCATGCAGCGGGATCCCAACCAACCGGACCCACAGCCCACGTGCCATTTCAAGAAAATTACACGATAGTACCACATTTAGGACGGTGTTGGCAAATTGATATCAGTTTTCAAATTTTTTACGATGTTCATGTGACAGATTTTTTTTTGTTAGCAATTTCAACGACCGAATTGGACTCCATTGCAAGTTTTCGTCGAATTCGACAAATAAATAAAATAAGCAAAATAAAAAAAACCCTTGCTTTATACGTAATCATGTAAATGCCTTTTATTTTGCGGAAAAAGATTCATGTGACAGACTTTTTTTTTCTTCTGTTAGCAATTTCAACGACCGGCTGAATTAGACTCTATTGCAAGTTTTCGTCGAATTCGACAAATAAATAAAATAAGCAAAAATTTCCGACCTGTCGCACGCTGTAGCCGCGCGCTGGCCACCTCGCCGCAACGACGCTCCTTGCAGAATGCAGGCAAGACTTATTTTTGTACTCTTCTCCGACACGCTGGGCCGGCGGTTGAGCCCAGCGACACTACGCGCGCTAACTTACTGTTTTTCTATAATCATGGTATTAATACATTTTATTTTTGCGATTACTTATTAGTATTTTTTGAGACTAGAACACATGCACAGTCAACATTTTATGTGTCTTCACTCAGGACTACTAGCATGCACAATTATCGTGTATCCTCGTTATATTATTCAAATACAAAACTATTAAAAAATATGCTTGACACACAGTTTTTTTAGTTACTCGTATATTGATTGTATTTAAAATATGTTCAACGTATATTACTAAAATTCCATTATATTCAGTAAGTTTATTAAAAATCTAAGAGTAAAACCAACCCAGTGAATGAGAAAATATGAAGAAAAAATAAAAATAAAACTAAGCTTAGATATTCATATACACAACTGAATCGGACTGGTTTGAAAGTTTCTATCAAATTGGAGAATTAAATAAAAGAACTAAAAAAGTTGACAACATGTACTCAAAAGAATTGTGTGATCATAATAAATTTTAGAAATGCATTAAAATTGTTCAAATTTTATTAGACAAATGGACCCACAGCCCATGTGCCATTTCGAGAAAATTACACGATAGTAGGACACGGAGTTTCTGCACCCGAGTATCAAAACTAAATCAAAAAAATTTAAAAAATCCAAATTTTTTTTGGGAGAAACATTGACAAAAGTTCTAAGTGCTTGCAAAAATTCGCCATGAAATCACATTTCTAGAAGGCGTGGCAAAAAAAACAAAATCAGTACTCTGAAAAAGCTACTTTCAAAAGCATTTTGGAGCATTGAATTTGTTTTTTTGCCACGCTTTACAGGAATGTGATTTCATGATGAATTTTTGCAAGCACTTAGAACTTTTGTCAATGTTTCTCCTAAAAAAAAATTGAAATTTTTTTAAAAAAAATTATTTTTTTCGATTTTACTGTTCACCGAGCTCAAATGAGCTCGGGAGCAGAAAGGCACTTTCGACGATAGTACCACATTTAGGACGGTGTTGGCAAATTGATATCAGTTTTCAAAATTTTTACGAGGTTCATGTGGCAGACTTTTTTTCTGTTAGCAATTTCAACGACCGAATTGGACTCTATTGCAAGTTTTTGTCAAATTCGACAAATAAATAAAATAAGCAAAATAAAAAACCCCCTTGCTTTATACGTAATCACATAAATGCCTTTTATTTTGCGGAAAAAGGTTCATGTGACAGACTTTTTTTTTCTGTTAGCAATTTCAACGACCGACCGAATTGGACTCCATTGCAAGTTTTCGTCGAATTTGACAAATAAATAAAGCTAGTACATATGCCCGTGCGTTTCAATAAGAAAAAAAAGTCGCAAAACCTGCTCCACATGCCACTGCACGGCACTTCTTATATCAAGCTCTGACAAGTGTCGAAATAAGGTTGCCCTCATCTTTAGTAATTATGATTATAATCTACAGAACTTCCCCGTCCTACCAAAGAAAAAACTTTAATCTTGTCAAATAGGCAGCACAACGTTCATGAGTATGTGTACTTGACTTCTGAAAATCCATACCAGCAAAACTATCATCACAATCATGTCAATCAGGGTTACCACACCGCACTCTGAACCATGAGTACAAGAAAAAAACTTTTAAATTTCTAAAGAAATATGAGTTCAGGTGTCATCACTAAATAAACTTATTGGCATGAAGGATATGTACAAGTCCCAGGAGCACAACGAATGAAGCTATTGGTTGATGCTTCAAACCATGCCATGTTATGAGCTCTGATGAAATAATTATAGACTAACTTGGTACACCTTCAATGGAAAAAAAATTAAGGAATAAAAGTGTGCAAGAATATTAAAGTACATATGTGCCAAAAGTTCTAAATTTATGTCTTGTGAACATATATTATTCACGAACTGAGAATCACAAATGACTGCAAGCACAATCAAATCTGATACTATTCTAACCTAAATAATACATGAGTACGAATCAAAAGATACTTATTTAGGCTTCAAAGTTAAAGCCAGAAAGAAGTAACCTGTTAATGTGTGTTATGAACTGAGGACATCAATCAAATATGATACTATTCTAACATAAATAATACATGAGTATTACGTAGGCAATTCGTGGTGATAGACACTCACAATGGCCTGAAGCACAATATAATCTCAAGCACCAATGGTCCACAATAGTTTTCAGTACTGCAAATCCTTGTAGTCTACTGGCTTCACTTAAATGGGACAGCGTGCCTTGCACTCAGCCGATGTATTTATACTTGCACATGCATAGCCGCCTGGTCGAACTTTGCAGAACTATCACTTATTAGTCACTCCACCATAAGAAATACATTACCAGCTTAACACCTTGGCATGTTTAGAATTTCAATGAAGGAAGATTGAATAGGATATAAATCTGGAAACAATTAGGACCGTGTCTTGTGATGTTGTTAGCTAAATAACTCAAGAAAAAGATGATCTTGTCACTAAGCCAGATCTGGAATTGCCTTCAAAAGCCAAATCGTGCAACTTGAAGATCATGAGGAAATCAGTAGTACACAAAATCATTAGCTTAACAGAGTGTCAGATCAGATAGTATTAGTTTGTAAAAGATACCATAATTGATATAAACTCAATATTCATCGATCTGGTTCTTCAACAAATATGAACACTATTAGAAAAAAGGCTATAAATAATATGGACACTAATAACGCACCAACACATGATGCGTCATTAGTAAATTTTTTTTTTTAAAAATACTAATAACGCATCAAGGGATAGTGCCATTACTAATTTTAACTAGTAATGACGCACCAATAAAAAATGCGCCATTACTATCTCTACGTATGACGCATCCCTACCAGTGCCCCATTGCTATCACCCCTTATCCCCTCCCTCTCGTCACGTTCTCTCCCCTCACCTTCCTCCTGACACACCCACCCACCTCCCTCGACTTCGATTTAGATCGGGAAGCCCCGGCCGCCCGCCTCTTCCTCTCCCTCCTGACCACGGCAAGCCCCCTTCCCCCTCCCTCACACCAGATCCAGGGCATGGAGCCGTGGTGAGCTCCTTCCCCAACCCTCCTCACCGGATCCAGAGGAGAGCTGGTGACCACGTCCTCCGGCGACGGCGTTGCTCCGGGGTGTGGAGGCCGCCGAGCTGTAGGAGGAGGAGCTCCCCGCCACCCCAAGGCCCCAGATCCAGCCGTCGCGGCCATAGCCGGGCTTCCAGATCCTCGTCGTCGTTGAGCTGGCCCATGATCGATGAACGGCGGCGGATCCGGCGGCAAGGCCAAGGTGCCGCAGGCGATGGCGCCGGTGGAGGGTGGTTTCTTCTCCATGTCCACGCGCCGGGAGAGGAAGCAGCCTCCGCGTTGTTCTGCACCAAGTTCGGCAACGGGGGACGCGCGGCCGTCCTCCTCCTCCTCTGCATCCATGGCGCTCATCCGGAAGGTACTGCGCCTCGCCCGCATTAATCCTGCTTCTGAATCGATCTGCACAGCTGATTTTTGCATATTGCTCTGTTTGCCTGCAGGGGAGGTACCGCTGGAGCTCTAAGGCGGCCTTAAACACCACCGATCTGGTCGGAGGTTGGGCAGATAAGGCCCTGCGTCTCCTGCTCCTTCCCATATACGTGTTCATCCCAGTCTCTGACTCTCTGTCCAGACTTAACTACGTAGCGGCTACCTAGTATGGATATAATTCCGAGCTTGCCGGATTGGATTATGTAGCCTACCTCAATGCTTAATTAGTCTGGCGGTTTGTTGCACGCATACATGCATGCATCATGGTAGAGAATTGAAATCACTAGCTCTAGCTACTTCGTGGTTGAATGGTTTGCATTGCAGTGTACGATCAAATTCTGTACATCTAACATTTGATGAACTAGTGGTGTGTTTGGTTCGGAACGAAGTGGAATGGAATGTCATGGTTCCGTGACATTCCGTTCCACTAGAATGGGTTGATTCCGTTCCTACGTTTGGTTGGGCAAGTAGGTATAATGGAACGGTTCCATTTCAGTGTTTGGTTAGAAATAAAGTAATGGTAGGCATTTGATGTCACATATATGCATGATTGTCATTAGTCTTTGTATTTTTAACACATAATAAAAAATGCCAAACAAAATACTAGTTATTCACTCATATAGTACATGTCAAAAAACTAGCCTAAAAACTGTCAAAATACAAGTTATGCATTCATATTCATGTCAAAATGCAAGGCCTCCATTCATATATATGTCAAAAGATATGTCAAAATACTAGCCATTTACACAAAATCATGCTGCTTTGATTAGGAAAATCTACCAAGTTTCAGAACACAATAATACGTATTCCCGAATCGATTCAGTAGCTGATTGTCGCTGCTTGCCCAGCTGTGGCACATAGATAAGGGATTAGCACTGCAGCCGGAGCTGGCAGTCACTGGCCGACACCACAAAGTCGCCACTGAGGGACAGCAACGAGTTCACCAGCACATAGCTTGCTTGCGAGGTGCAGCCGCTCACCGCGATCCAGTTTGAGCTCGCGGAGATCTGCAGCGACCCGACATGGAGCATCGCCAGAGATCCACAGCAGCTCGACATGGAGATCTGCAGCCACCCGACGCGGAGCTGATAGGTGATGGAGATGCATCGCCAGAGAGGGATGGAAGAGGAGAGGCGGCACACTAGTGGGAGAGACGGGTGGCGCAGATGGAGAGATAGAAGAGGGAGTGGCGGCGGCGCGGTTGCGGGAGTCGCAGGGGGAGAAGATAGACGCAAGGCCGAGCCGTTCCGTGTGATTCCTCGGAATCGGAGGTACGAGCGTATTCCGGATCTTAGGGGAATATTCCACTCGGGGGGAATGGGTGGGTTCTAGCGCTTCGCTACTACCGAACACGGAAACGCGGGGCAGGCATGGGATGGACCCGTTACATTCCATCCGGTGACCAGAACCAAACACACCCTAGATGCAGCTTGCTTTTGATTCAGATGATTTATATCTGTGTATGATGCGTTAAAAAATATCTCTGTACGAGTCCTGCACAGGTCATCGTTGGAGGAGAGGATGATGGTGAAGCAGCAGAGGATGATGGTGCCTGGCCATGGCGAGCGAGGAAGCCCCAAGATTGATAGGTGGCTCCCTCCTGTCGTAAGTTCAAATGTCGCACATCCTGTATGTTGTGCAAATCGGAGAGATCCAGAATGCTTTTCTCATGTATTTTTGTTATCTCAGGTATGGATTTGGGGCGTATTTCAAGCAGGTAATAACCTACTCTGATGCTTTCGCTCTAAGAGAAAAGTGTGCCACCCCTATCCTCAAGCAGATAATAATTAATCATTTATGAGCTGATGGACAACAATTACTCTATTCTTCCACCACTGCATCACTCGATCAAATGTCATCATGTATCAATGATGTGAATATGTGAAAAAAAATCGGCTGTGCTCTGTTTTTTTATTTGGATGAAAACCAGGTAGTGTAGTTATTTTTTATAGTTTATACACATACTACACTGTTAATTAAAGGTTGTAACCTCACCGTCACGCTAATGGACGCAAAAAAGAAGAGTGGTAGTACTATCAATAGTTCAGTCAGCGCCTCAACAGCGTTTGCACTACTTCTGATATTGTTTTTCAGTAGCTTTTTTCTGCACCTTTTTCTTTCAGCTCTTAGTGCTGCTGCCCCATGAATTGTACATTCAAATGAAGCCTTTGTTAAGTATACACTCCAAAATTCAGTTAACAATAGCCTAACTGAATTTTCTGTTTCTGAATTTATACACTCACTTTATATTCAGTTTATAAATTAACAGTAGCTTCAAAATTAAGTATCATTCACATGGATCAACTGTTATTTTATTTTGTGGAGGATAAAGTTCAGATCATGAATAATGGCATTACAAGTGAACTTGGCACAATTACACATGTCCTGAACCTCATAGAATCTGACACTAGCAAGTCTTCATTGGCACTACTTTCACATTGTCATGACAGGAACAATTAATTTGACATGTATCATTGGTACTGCTAAAACATTTCATTCATGTTTCAACAAATTTGGTGAAGACCACTTCATATGTATGTTGCATATATGAATTATCTCCTGTTGATTTCTAAGATGTTAGTTCTTTCAGTTCTAGCCCTCCTATCTTTAATTCCTGGCTGCTGGACTACCTGCAGGACAACGAGTTCATCTGCGGCAGCTATCGCTGTGAGCAGTCCGTCCACGACGCGCTCCGCAGCGTCTTCGCTGGGCACAATGAGATCCTCAATGTCTGGAAGTAAATCGCCGGCCATCTTTTTCCTGATGAATTTTCTTTCTAGCTCAATGTGATCGGATCTGACTAGTACGTTCAGATTTACTCTTGTTTTCTTTTCAAATAGTACTAGTAGTCTATATTCCAGCTGTGCGACTACCTGTAGCCACTTGAACCGATGAGAATTCTTCAAGCCTACCTATAGCCACTTGAACAAATGTCTACTCAGATCTGCTCACCTAAAAAATCCAAGTGGAGTAGTATACTGGTAGTATAGTATAATAATATTATCAAAAGGTAAATGCCCTGATTATTTAGCACTGTCAGATAAATACTCGTCGAAAGTGGGCTCCTATCAAAATTCATTTCCATTATAATCTTACTCATACAATATTCACACCATGTTATTCTGGAAATGTATGCTCATATCTAGTTCTGCATAAAAAATGATAGTATTGACATGTTATAAATAGTTTGTTTGTGTTTGTGTTTATTTTGTTACATTTTGCAGGGATAAAGTGAAGAAAAAGAAGAAAAGATTACTAGAAGATTAGTTTTAGGATTTTCTTTTATTTCCTTGCAATTTTCCTTTTATTGGATACTTGTAAAGACATTGTAATATTCTTACTATAATAAAAATTATGATTCTATTTCATTTTTTGTTTTTAAATTATTTTTCCTTATAGGTTGTTTTCTGTAAATTTAGTTTTTTTTGTTTTCCAAATACATTACCAGTGGCACATTTTTAAGCCCTTATTAGTGGCGCACCTTCCTTTATTACTAGTGGCACACCTATAAGGTTATTAGTGGCGCACCTGGAGGGAATACCAGTGGAGCACCGAATGGTATACTAATGGCGCACCGCATTAGTATATAATATTGGTGGTGTGGTACTAGTGGTGCATCAGTAGTGCGCCATTAATAGACAAAACTGGTCCGCCATTAGTAGGCCTTTTCCTAGTAGTGGAAAAGGCAACTCTGAATTGCTCAAAAATAATAATGAAACTCCTATTTGCTTGAGACAAACAGAAAATACCTTAAGAGGGAGGTGGCAAAGATCAAAATTTAGTAAAAGACACCGATGACAGTAGTTGCTTCCTCTTTGTCAAATATCCCCTCCATGTATTCCTTGGGACCGTCAAAAGAATGCAATAGTGGAGCGTTACAAATCGATCGGTTCGATCTAACTTAAACAACACCTCATGGATCCCTTCAAACCAATACGAAGTTGAAGCCCTCGGAGTGAACGAGCCACCAATTCTGCTGGATGACGCGTCCCAATTAGAAATCGTGCGAGAGCTGGACGCCTCTCCATCCACGGCCACAGCATCTCTTGCGGACTTGTATGTACGTCTGGGTCCTGAGGTTACGCTTGCGCCTACGTTCGTGCTGCGATGATAGACGCAAACCACCACACGCCATGGGTGGAGAAGGAGCGCCCTCTGCTTGCCCGCGTCGCCGTCCCTGAAGGACAAGCCGCTTTCCTCGGCGACGACGAGGCCCAGGCCGCCAGGTTTTGATATCGCGCTGACCGACTCAGATGCAAGGCAAAGGAGAGGGCAAGTAGAGGATCGGGGATTGGGGCTGATATGGTTTATGCGGATGCAAGGGGAAGAGGAGGAGTCCGACCCATTCTGGCTTTCGTGCTTGTTTTTTAGGGGATCCTGCTCTTATTATTGCTTATATTACGGGTGGAGGAGGCCCAGCCGAAGTCCAATTAGATGTCGTGGTCCAGGCCAGAAGCCTAAAGTCAGTAGCGCGCAAAGAAGAATAGTACCACCTCGTAGGAAAACGAAAAAAAAGAGGATGACGATGAACCCGACAAACTCAAACCGTGCTTTATTATTACTAGCAAAAAACCCGTGCGTTGCAACGGGATACAAATTTTAACTTATTAATTCCTCTAGAAATGATGAACAGGTTAGCTCTGCATCCTTTGAATAGTAATGCTTAATTTGTGTGATGCTTGAATTGGATGGTGAACAACAAAAACTCACCTCATCTCTCATTTTTCCTAATGTCTATCCTCTGCTAGTTTCATGAAGATGACTTCTTTGAATACTCTACATAGTACCTGTAGAAAGCAAATAATATTAGTTTTGGAGAACATAGTTGGGTAAATAAAATATGATGCTATTATTTTCATTACAGAGTGATGTGCCAATGGAAAGTACCCATATGCATGTCTTTACTCTTAACAATCTCATGCCACAATTGCATCCGCAATCTAGGGAGAACTTTTCTCAGATAATGGGGAAAAAGAACAAACTATCAGATAAGAGTTATTTTTCTCTCTGATGAATTTTTCGTAATAACGAAAAAACTATCGTAAGATCTCTTTTCCTGGTCTGATCAATTTTTGTAACAATGAAGCAACTATCAACTATTGGATGAAATGAATTGCCCAAAAATATAGGGAGAATTATTTGAGTGAAGCTATAAGAAATGAATAAAATCATCCAGTAAGTTAGTCCACATGAAATCAATGAACATACTTCTCATGTCGCTGGCAAGTTACCTTTGATAAACTATAAACAAATAGTTATAGTTTTCTTGTCAAGAAAGGCAAACAAAATCCATCAGAAGACGTTAACTTACCATGCAATTGTATGTTTGTGTATCTTGTCGACAGAAGGTCTTAGCAACTGTCAAGTTTGGCAACTAAGCAGTGCCGAGTAATTTACTTCATAATTATGCACTCTGACAGGTAGCAACAGCAAGGTATTCCAGCGTTATTCCCTTTCGAATATAACGTTGTCGCCATCCCTTCCATCCGTCCTCTGATCTCTCTGTCCCTGGTGATCAACATTATTAGAATTCAGAATAGAAACAACAGTTTCTTACTTTACGGAACCTGCAGAAACCATCGAGCGACCAGCGGCACACCCACACACACACACAAGCGGATTCCATCGCCATCAATTTTCTTGAATGGATAGATAGATAGTACACTACATCATTCAATACTAAAAAGTATTAGTGGTCTTCCGCTCTTCCTTGTTGAAGCCTTGTCTGAAGTACATCTAGCCCCCATCAACTCAAAGGGAAACAAAAGAAGAATTCATAATCGCGATTGCTGCTATCGATCACAGTCATGGCTCTTCACAAGCTTCTGCCGGTCTCCGTGCAGCCGCCCTGTAGAGCTACTCCACCGCGGCCGCGCACTCCAACGGCGGCGCAGCGAGGGCAAAGGCAAGCCGGTTGGCTACCTTGGCTGCGGGGATGATCAGGCTATCGTTGGCGCTGGGGCTGCAGTGCTGCACACGGCGCGCCAGCAGCTTGCAAAACATCCGCCTCGACAAGCTCAAGTTGAGATCATGGGCTCGTGGCCTAGGTAGCGGACCTTTACCTCGCCCTCCATGACACCGAGCGTTTTCATGGCAGCTCCATGTTTCAGATGGTCGCCCACGTCCGGGACGATCACTCTCTCGCCGGATCTTGGTATGGTGGCGGCGATGGATCCGTGGAGGTTGGATTTTTCTGCAGGGTGGGAGATGAGAGAAGAACGTGCGTGCTGGCCGACTTAGGAGCGAAGGGCGTGTTCGGATCTGTCTTGTTTTTTATGGGCCTCTGATTCGTCTTCTAATCGGTCTCTTCGTTCGATTTGTTTGTTGGGCCGAACACGTTGAAGCCCAATATACCGTAGGTCGCTTGTGTTCGATCTGAGCGGACGAAATTTCAATGATAAGAAGTAATAGTACCACCTTGGATGTAGAAAATAATATAGATGAGAAAAATGAAAGCGTAAAATCACAGGAAGAAGCGTATTATGACGGTGAACCCACGGAGTCAATCCGTGCTTTATTATTAAAAACTAGCAAAAAAGGACCCGTGCGTTGCAACGGGAGAAAAAGAAATCATAATCTTTAATGGCCATAATCACATTTTGCTGTATCACCGAGATACAACACCACTCTCAATTTTGTAAAATGATGAATATTTTTTAAACTCGTGAACATATTTGAAACCGTGGTCATTTTTCAAATTTGATCATTTTTAAAAATTAAGAATATTTTTCGAATTCATGAATATTTTATACTATTCGCAAATATGTTTTAAAAATTGTGAACATTAAAAAAACGTTTCTTGAATTGGTGAACTTTTCTTGAATGGATGAACACTGTTTTGGAAATTGGTGGGTTATTTTTTGAAATAGACGAACATTTTTTTATTTAACGAACATTTTGTGAAATGCATAATCTCTTTTGAATCAGCAAACATTTTATGCATGAATACACTATTTTGCAAGTCACAGATAATTTTTTAATTTTTAGGATATTTGTTCATTCATGAACATTTTTTGAATTGGCTAAATTTTGTTCAATTTCATTAATATTTTTTCATATATGACCTTTTGAAAAAATCATGAATTTTTTTTTATTTCTCAAACATTTTTGTTCAAAGTTTCCAACATTTTTTGAATATGAAAACAGTTTTTAAATAAAATCGTGAACATTTTTCAAATACACAAACATTTTATGATTTATAAAAAAAATATTTCAGAATTCCCATTTATTTTAATTTGGGAACATTTCTGAAGTCCGAAATTATTTAAAGTGGAAAGAAAGAAAGTAGAAAAAACAAAATTAAAAAATAGGCCGCCCGGACATGGACCGGCCCAAACGGTCGCGCTGCGTCTTCTCCCGACGCGCAAAGCACAGTATAGGAGGATTGCCCTGTGTGAACCGTTTTTTACCACTTACAGAAAAATGGCCCATTTGTTGTAACGGGTGCATAAATATATTAACTGGTTATCATCAATGTTGTAAACATATATTTTTACTGTCCATATGCACAACACATCATATTGTTGATTTTTTCTTTTTTTTTAAAAAAAATCACTCTTCTTCGTGTGGCCATGGAGGCATGGCGGATCCCACCGCCAATGACACATCCGTCTAAATATAATATACTCGTAAATTCATCTTTTGTGAATCTTAACATCACAAACTGAAACATTTGGGCATTTGATTTTGGTGAGTACATCCAAGTTGTACAAAACCGTTCATAATTTAGGAAGGATTAAGTAGAGACATGGCATAAAGAATATGCGTGTTACATACTAAAAAACAATTTACCACTCTCTTTTTTTGCGACATTTTGGGAATTTACCACTCACATATATCATCAATCTTTCCTATATTATAATATCTTCACGCCACGGTCCTTCTTCCTTCCTTATATCTTTCTCACTTATGGAAGGGATACTCCCTTTTTTTTGTTGCTTCCAAATATATATATATAAGCCGTGTAGATGCCGCGCTCCTTCCATGCCTTCATATTTTCTTCCTATATTAATCCGTGCATGCCCACTCCTTCCCATATTATAATATCTCTTTGTGCCACGGTCCGTCCTCCTTCATTATATCTCTTTCTCACTCATTAATTTCTGATGGCCTCAGGCAACCCGACTCCAGCTTTGTTTTGTCAACCAGCTTCTTTTGCAGTCAACTCGTGAACCTATAAAAACTGGTTGGATTTGGTATAGATAAGCGATGTGGTACTATTTAATTTGTTGAAGAACCTAAAATTTGACAGAGTCGAGTAAGCTAGCTCAGTTGGATTTCCCTCTTGGCGCTATACTGGAGGTCGGCAGATCGATCCTGTGTGTGTACATATTTTTTTGTGGGATAGTCCTTTTTAACTCCACGCGGCCCATGTTGGTAATAGACAAAAAAAGGCCCACTTAGGCACAGGTAGGCGTCAAGCGAGGGCAAGGGAGGTGCACCTACCAAACGATTTTAGTACCACCTCGCGTATATGTTTTAAATTCAAACTGAAAGCGTAAAATCACGGGGAAAAGCGTATTGTGACGGTGAACCCACGGAGTCAATCCGTACTTTATTATTAAAAAATAGGGAAAGATTAGGGATAGACTAGCACTAGCACTAGCACTAGCAAAAGGGCCCCTGCGTTGCAACGGGAAAAAAATTGAGTGACTACAAGACCTCACAGATCCACGTCCTCTATTTTGAGACGGCATCGCACCTGTGTCACCACTTAACCTTTTTTCCACCTCGTTGTCGATCGTCAGATTCTCCTCTGATCACAATGCGTTCAAACATTATCAATCTTGAGCCATTGATTTCGGCTGCGCACACCAGTCAATGAGCCACATCTATGCAAGATAATAATTAAAATTTGAAAATATTAGGTCCATCTATGTATCATAGTGAGAAGGAATTTGAATGAAGTGGGATCTCACCTTGGATACAGCGTCGTTGCCTTAGCTATGTCTATCTATCTGAATTGAACGTTATTTGTGAAATATCCAAAGCAAACTTAAAATACCAATGCATTAGCAACTGCAAGAATTAAAATTTTTCATTGATATATAATCTGCAACATTATCTGTATTCTCTATTTCCTATAAGCTAGTAGCGCACACACAATTTTTTTTGCCTCGTAATAAATTTTAGCTAGTAATTTCAGTGTGTATTAGTAATCAGCATGGTCCGCACTTGGAATTCTTGATTAGTAATCTGCCGCTATTCTCCCTTTCTTCCGCATCTTGAAGCCATGTGTGTCCTTCTCCAGCCCATAAAATCGGCTGTCTGCACTTTGTTTGAATCCATATGATTAGTAATCTGCTAGTGTAGCCACTGACCAACACAGATGAGGGGGGAGCACCAATCGATAATCATGAGGCGATAGCGAGAGCATCGATAATACAGATGATTAGGACCCCACCCAACCCTGCATCCCCCTCTACACTTAACCTCAATCACGACACGGCAGCAGCCTGCCTCTGCTTGCCACCGCTGCTGCTGCTGCTTGCCATTGCAGCATTGCTCCCTGCCGCGTATTTTCCAATTGAAGAGCAGAAAATATTCAATTGGAGAGCAAAAAATATTCAATTGGAGAGCAGAAAATATCTTGAGTGATGCTTTATTGAATCTTTGCTACGCTTTGAACCTTCCAACAAGTCATGGTTACAATGGAGGAACCCCCGTCGCATTGAGCGAGATGGAATTCGAAGAAACAATTGAGTGCTGCCAACAATTTAAGTGCTCACTATCCAGATGCGTGCATCAGTAACAAAACTTGTCTTGCTGAATTACTCCAAAATGCAACAAGAAGACCATCCTGAATGCGCAAACTGGAGGACATTTCCATTGCAACATCTCTGGTTCTGCTCCTCTATGTACAAAACAGCACACAATTTGTGCTCTACGTACAAATCCTCTTTATCTCTCAATTGATATATAGAAAAAATCAAACGGAAGCAAACATCTGCGGCTTCCCAACATCCAATTGTCATATTCCCCACCGCGTGATGCAGTCATCACCTGGCGATCGCATCCGCGTGGTTATCCTGGGATCTCCAGCTTGTGCTCCGGCTCCTCGGACCACGGGTGAAAACCGAGCTCCGCTCCGACCTCAAGGATGGGTGTGTCCAAAGCAAGCAAACATGTTGTCGAACACGCATCTGCTGACTCCCCTCTGTGACGAACGGCTCCTTCTCGATGAGAGTAAATAGCATAAAACTACTAATTTACAGGCTAAGGTTTCAAAAAACTACCAGTTTTTAATTTTTCTCAGAAAGCTACCAAACACGCGGTCCGCTGTTTCAAAAAACCCAAACCCGCGGTGACTAGCGATTTAACCGTTTTTCTGACTGCCTGGGCCCATCTGTCAGCCCACGTGGCCACGCGCGCTCACGGCGCGGCAGTTGACGGCCGTTAGCCGACCGGCCCGGTCAGAACTAGGGTAAATATACCCGCTCGGTCGGTCGGAATCACAAGCTCGCTCACTCTCTCGTGCTCGCTCACTCCCTGCTCCTAGTCCCCTGCTCCAGTACGAGCTCGCCGCCGCGCGCCGTCTTCGAGGCCGGTGGCCGTCGATCCTTGCCGCAATGCCTTCCTGGAACGACGAGGAAACCAGCTCGAAGGAGGAGGTGCGAGGTTGTCAGCATGGACATGGGACTTATGGTAAGTTCTTTGCCACCTAGGGTTAGGGTTAGGTGCTAGTAGCTTAGGCTTCAGCCATGGATGTTGCTTAGTGTAGTGTTGTTGTTGTGTGTGTGATACTGTTCTTGATTAGTGAGGGTGGGGTTTGATTGTAGGATTGAGGTAACCTAGGGTTCATCTCTGTACAGTGTTAGGGTTCATGTTGATTTGGGGATTTAATGAACAGTGCAAGTTGATTCTGGTATTGAGTGCAGATTGAAACCAGTGTTTGTTGGTTATTATGGTTGTAGGAGGAACCAGACACCACTGTGGAGCCCCTTTTATGTGGCCAACTTGAGCTTGGTCATCCCAAGTGCATTCTGCACCAACTGAGGCCTATTAAGCGTGTTGCTTTTGAAGGGCCTTTAACAGGGAGGCGTTTCTATGGCTGCCCAGTCCAGGTTAGATGCCAATTAAGTTTTCTGCTATGGATGTTCAGTGATGTTTGATATGATGCAGCAGTTTGTTTGATATGACACACGCATATGTATTTTTGTCACTTTGGAAACTTAATCATGACATTGTAATAAGTTATCATATCTCATTTATGTTATTAATAGTTAGAAAATCTTAAGTTTTTCAAGTTAATCATGGAATTGAAATAAGGTACTAGTCCTTTTGTAATAACTTATCACATCTACAAATGCAGGAAAATGGTGTGAATTGTGGTGTTGTAGAGTGGGTTGATGGGCCTTGGCCAACTGTTCTTCAGAGATGTTTGTGCAAGCTATGGGAGATGTTCCATGAGCAGAACTTGAAAGTGCGTTATATCGACTAGAGGGGGGGGTGAATAGGCGATTTTATGAAAGTCTTCAAAGCGTGGAAGTTGTGAAGACAAACAGTAGAGATATGCCTATCACTAAGCAGCGGAAGTTAGATTACACTAGGCAAGCCATGATCAAGTATTCAATAGAGTGAAAGCACAGTGACAAGTTGCGGTAGTGTAATAAGGATCAGGTAGGACGAAGTTATGAAGCCAAACAAATCATATAGTTACGTTGTGAAGACAAAAGATAGAGCAAGCATGCAATGGCTTCACAATGAGCAACAGTAAGTAAAGAAAGTGAAGATGAAACCAGTGACTCGTTGAAGACAAAGATTTGTTGGACCAGTTCCAGTTGCTGTGACAACTGTACGTCTGGTTGGGGCGGCTAGGTATTTAAACCAAAGGACACACAGTCCCGGACACCCAGTCCTGAACACGCAGCTCAGGACACCCAGTCCTCACCGTATTCCCCTTGAGCTAAGGTCACACAGACCTCGCCCAATCACTCTAGTAAGTCTTCAAGGTAGACTCCCAAACCTTCACAGACTTCGTTCACCGGCAATCCACAATGTCTCTTGGATGCTCAGAACGCGACGCCTAACCGGCTGGAGGATGCACAATCCTCAAGTGTAATAAGTCTTCAGATCACTCAGACAAGAAGACTTAAGTGATGCCCAATTCTCTCTGGCTCTGGGTGGTTAGGGCTTTTCTCCTCGCTAGGAATTTTCTCTCAAAGGCTTCGAGGAGGGTTGCTCTCAAACAACAAAAGCCATGCACTGAAATCTGAGCAGCCAACCGTTTATGGTTGTAGGGGGTGGACTATTTATAGCCACTAGGCAACCCGACCTGATTTGTCCGAAATGACCCTGGGTCACTAAGAAACTGACACGTGTACTAACGGTCAGATTTCAAACTCACACGACAACTTTACTTGGGCTACAAGTAAAGCTGACTTGTCCGACTCTGGACAAGATTTGCTCTCATAGTCTTCACTCGAAGATATAGGTTTTGAATTAGGCATCACTTCAGTCGTTCTGAATGGTTCTCTTGGACCCCACTTAACAGTACGGTGGTTCCTATGACTCAATACAACTGAAAGAAAACTACGAAAGATCTAAGTCTTCGAGTTCCATAGGCTTCACGTGGTGTCTTCTCTTGTCATAGTCTTCAATGTGAATATCTTCATATACCACCATTGACTTCAATGTCTTCGTACATTTTTAGGGATCATCTCTGGTAGTAAAACCGAATCAATGAGGGACTTCTACCTGTGTTATCCTGCAATTCTCACAAACACATTAGTCCCTCAACTAGGTTTGTCGTCAATACTCCAAAACCAACTAGGGGTGGCACTAGATGCACTTATAATCTCCCCCCTTTTGGTGATTGATGAAAAACTAGTTGAAGTTTTCAACGGGGAATATAGTCTGTGAAATTTTTAAAGGATAAGGAATTGTCTTCATAAGTTGCAAGGGCTCCCCCTGAAGATGTGCATATAAGTAATTTGCTTTTGGAATGCAAATGCACATGGCAGGTTGTACTCGTGGAGATTCACTTCAACTTATGATGACAATCCACTATGCATGTAAAAGTATATTAAGATAATGACATGCATAATGAAAAATGGACGTCTGCAGAATGATCTAAGTGCGGGATTTATCGTCGCACATGCGGAATTTATCTTCGCAAAACACGGTGGCAAACAAGTAGCAGACGACCATCAAGTTTAAGTGTTACAACTCAAGGAACCAAATGTAGCAAAACGAGAGTTGTAAACACGAAGCAAAATATAACAACACCCGCCCATATTGACCCGCTTGAAGACTATCAACATCATATGCTTCTCCCCCTTTTGTCAGTGAGGACCAAAAAGGTTTGAAGACATAGAGTTTTTCTACTCGTTTCCAGGAGCAGCAGGGTCGTCGGCGGTGTGTGGTGGTGCTGAAAATCTTGGTGCAGTGTCGACGCGTGCTGAAGGAGGTGGTGGTGATGTAGCATCGTCTTCTTCCTCAATAATCCTTGCAGTCACTGTGGCAGCAGATGAAGAGAACTCTTAGTCTTCAAGTGATGGAGTGCCTCGCAGCACAGCCCGTCTGGGAGGTGTGGAGTCAAACTTGAATACCTCTGCTGAATCCACCAAGAGGCTTTTCATCTGTCTTTTCAACCAGTCATGATGCCTATCCTACTTTTGATGAAGGGCCACAAGAAGCTGTCAGTCATTGAGAGCGCGAGCACGCTTCTTGGGTCTTGGAGCAGTGGCGCTGTCAGTGGCTTCAGTGGAAGCAGGGAGTGGTGCACGGGTAGTGCCAGCCAGTGGATACACCCGAGAGATAGCTCCAACACCTTCAACGTTTTGAGTGAAGCTTTGGTGTTCTGCATTCTGAAGACTCAAAGGTTGCTTGGCAGGCTCAGGATATATGGCTTCAGCAGAGGTATCCACATCTGGCAAGAAGATCCGATGGTTGCGGGCTGAGGGCTGATACAAGATTGCAGAGTGAAGTTTGATCAGCCTCATTACCCAAGGGGCCTAGAACTTCAAGCCAAACAGATCTGATCCTGATGCAACAAGTTGGCGTATGAAGAAGTCCTGTGCATTGAAGCATTTGCCATGAAGGATATAAAATATCAGAGTCTTCATTACACCCTCGATCTTGGCATTTGGAGAGTGCCCTTTGATAGGCCAGAGAGTCCGCCTGATGATGTGATAGATGGTTCTGGGCAGGTACTCAAGGTCTTCAACGAAGAACTCTGAGGAATAAGGAGCATCTTGAGGCAATGGCTTCATCATGGAGAGCATTTGACTCATATCAGGTTCTGGTCGCTGAAAGATGCTCTTAGTAGCTTCAGCATGCATTTGACAGCCTTCTTCGAAGAATGCGCCAGGAGTGGGCAGGCCGGTGAGCTCAATGATATCAAATGCATTGGCTTCGTGATGAACATTACCGGTCATCCACTCCAGGACCCAAGTCTTCGAGATCTCTGTTGTATCCTTTGATGTGGAGGGTGGCATAGAATTGTAGCAGAACCTCTTCATTCTAGTGCTCTTCATCAGTCACAAACTGCAGCAAACCCACTTGCTTGAAGCAATCCAATGCTTCCTCCAGACAGGGCAGACCAGCAACAGCTTCAACATCAAGGCGCTTGTGTGGGAAGATGCGACCTTGGTTGTACAGGATGCATGAATAGTAGCTGCGCTGAGGATAGCTCTAGAACCTATTTGATGAAATCCTTTCCCTTGAATAGGGGTGCTTGGAGCGATCGAAGAACGTATTATCTGCCCTGAAGCTAGTGATGTTAAAGGAGCCAGGAGCTGATGCAGGACCTGGGAACCTTGGCAGTCTTGGGACTGACTTCTAGACCTGAGGCCTATGCTCAACATGGTAATCGAATTGGGGACCAGCAACAGACTCAGGAACAGAAGTATCAGGGGCAGTAGCTTCACTGTCTTCTGATGCTTTCGGTGGGGAGGACTCCACATCAGCTTCAATGTTAGTTGTGGCAGCCTCAATATTTTCAGCCTCCACTTGACTAGCTGGAGGGTCAGGCACAGGCACGTTCTCCTGGAGAACCGCGTCTTGGTGGAGCGGGGGAGTGGGATCTTGTGGTGCTTCTTCATCTTCTTCGGCTGATGCAGCCGGAATGTCGTCAGCAGAGTCCTGAGGCCTTGGACCTTTGCGAAGCCTGTGAAATGCAGACGACGCCTGTGGAGTTGGAGTGGGCTGGACCTCAGATTTTTCTTCCACTTGTGGGCGATCCGCCCATGACGCATCCTGGGCCATTGGCGTCAATGGACGACCAATGCTGATTAGCTCACTGTGGTCTTGCTGAGGAAGGACTGCATCATTTTCTACATTGTCATTATGACCAATGTCTTCAGCAGCGATGGGGTCGGCTGCTGCAATGTCGTCAGCTTCAGGAGCCTCTGTGGAAGCAGGCTCATGAACTGTGAGTTGGTGTTCTGCGTCAGGATAGACCACAGAGAGGGGTTCAACCATCAAGGGCTCTGTGGGAGCAGCCCGATCTTTCTTGGTCTTCCTCTTTTTCTGGATGGGGGCAGAAGGAGAGGCTTCAGAGTGTTTCCTTTTCCTGGCTTCAGCCTCTGCAGTCCTGGTCTTCTTGAGCTCTGAAGCGGTTGACCGGCTCTTTGGCTTCGAGCCAGTCGTTGCAGCTGGGAAGACAATCGGAGCTGCGTCCTGCCGAGGTGCATCGGGTTCAACCGTAATAGGCTTCTTCTTTTTCTTCGCGGCCATCCTGGGGTCGATGCCAGGACGCCCAAGTGCCTTGTGCTTCTCAGCCTCGTTATAGGCTTGCACACATCTATCGGCCAGAGTCTTCATCCGCTCACACAAACCTTGAGCTTCGGCGTGCTTCTTCAGAAAGTTTTCCTTTAGCTCGTGCAACATGATTTTGAAGTTCTTCACTTCCTACACGCTAAGCTTGGCCATATGCTTCTTGAACTGAGCCTTTTCAAAATCAATTTTCTGCTTCAGTTCAACAATGCGTTGGCCAATTGCAAGTTCTGAAGCAATAGCGCCTTGGAAGGCGACGCTGAGGCCAATGGGCAGCTGCAGATCTTCAAAGCTGACGTTTGGTGTAGCAAACCACTCGTCAATGAAGTCGTGGATGATGGCGACATCAAAGAGAGGTAGATTATTGAAGATTTCTGCCTCCTCTTTGCTCTTGATGAGTTGCTCAAGAGCGTCATCTGCAAGGTCTTCATCGCTTGACAGATCAATGGCGTCGTTGCACAGAATGGCAGCAGCTGTGAGCTCTTGGCCGCTGTGTGGCTGAGGCATCTTGCTCTTCTGGGGCTTGGATATGCGGGATACGTCTTCAGACTGCACACTGACTTCAGGAGGTGCAGTTGCCAATGGCTTCGCCCTTGAGATTTTTGGTGAAGAGGCCGGCTTTGAAGCTTTTGGCTTCTTCGATTGCTTTGGCTTCGGTGCAGCAGGCGCTTCTTCTGATTCAGAGTCAGCTGGTGGCTCATTCACTGCAGTCCCTTGAACCAAGATGCGGGTGATGAGGCCTTGAAGATTGGCATAAGGGCCGATGACATTGGGTTCTGCCTCGCGTGTGCCATCTGCCCTTGGTGCGGAGGGACCAGGGTTGAAGTCTAACCCAAACTTCTTGTTCTGCTTCGCTGAGTTCTGGGCAAACTGGAAGATGCGCTTGAACAGACTGTCGTCACGACACCAGAGTAGTGACGACGGATGTGCATCAGCAGGCTGTGGTCCACGGACCATGCATGGGTAGAAGCCTTGAGCAATGGCTTCATCTCTGGACCTAGGTATAAGATTCTTGTATAGGATGTCTCCCCATGGTCGTTTGATGGCACTTTTCTCAGCATACTCTTGAGTGCCGAAGCGGTATTGGAACCATTGTTCTGCCCAATAGCGTCGAATCCATTGGATTCGGGTCTTGCGCTGACCATAATTCTCTTCAGGATCTGTTTTATACATTTCTGCCAGTTCATCAGGCAGATCTTTGGAGGTTCCGCCACGACGCTATCTGCCCCCTTTCCTTGCTGCTGTCTCTGAAGCCATAAACCTTAACTTGGAAGGCTTCAAGACGTTCAAAGGCTTCAGAGGCTTTCTTTTGCTGGACCAACAGGAACTGGCTTCAGGAGAATTGATGTGATGCTGTAAGAACTCTGCAAATGAATGCAGACTATGAGAACCAAAAGATTCTCCCACGGACATGTACCTGTGACAGCATTAAGGTGCGAGGGAAGGGGAAGAGGTCATATGCATTCTCAGAAGATTTTGAAGATAAATCAGTTTAGAAGACATTGACCTCATCGTGCGAAGACATTCACTCATAGATAAGAAGTTGGTTCCAGATTTGTACGAACCCACAGATCAGTACAAGTGAGGAATCTAACTACTTCATGAAGCATAAGTGAATATACTAGGGATGTTATGAGATGCAGATTGAGGGAGATCTAATTTGTGTGAATAGAAACTTCTTATGGTAGAAAGTGACAGAACCATAGGATCAAAAGGAGCTGTAAAAAGAAGTTTTATTTACCACACTTAGAACTGCTAGACGGAGTGGGAGATGAGGCAGAGCAGTTCAATCTTCCGTGCCCTAGCTTGGCGACGGAAGACACCTACGGCGACGGCGGAGAGGACGATGTCCGCGATCGGCGTGAAGATGGCGTCGGAGAGGTTGCGGCAGCGAAGCGCTTCGTCGCCGGCGTCGTCAAGGGCTAGCAGTGGTGCTAGGGTTCGTGCGAGGGAGGAAGAAGGAGATAATGACTGCGGTGAGTGTGTATTTATAGCTACAGGGGCGGCACTGCGCTATTACACAGGTGCCCCTGGCGATTCGCATCTGAACAACACGTGGCCACCATGCGGAATCTCGGGGGCAGTTCCACAACCCACGCACGCCTGGATTGTTGGGTGGTCGTTCCTACTTCTCCGGATTTCTTGTGAATGAATGAGCATTGAAAACGGTTTTAAAGGTTGTCTCTGTGTCTTCTGCTGACAAGGACGCAGAGAAGACATTCGACAGTTTCAATAGAATGCATATGACTTAGAGAGATAGAATTTGAGATAGAAAGCATAGAGAGATTAGGGTCCGATCACATTCATTTAGTTCAAAATATTCAAAACAAGAAGACATAGCTATAAGTGAATGCTGTAGAGGACAGAACACTAGTATATATATATATCTATATAATCCACGTAGTGAAGATAATCATGAAGACATGTTGAGAATGAAACCAAACCAAATGTGAAGACATTGCAAGGTAATGCCATGAGTGAAACACTTCAAAATAGAACGTTTGGTGGTGGCGTTACCCACCGTATAGGAAGTATTAGACCCAGACACAGCGCACAATTATCGTGGCGCTCCGAAGTCAATTTCCACATTAATGTATTCACACTTAGAGTGTATGTCTTCATTGATTGAAGATATACGTTACTTCGTGTGTTGCACATCTAAGTCATCAATATGCATAAGTGTTAGGATGTGTGCCTGATCACAAGACATTTGAGGATTCCAAGATATTTAGCTCACACCGTAACTTGCAAAATCTCTTCTCATCCAAGGGCTTGGTGAAGATATCTGCCAATTGCTCTTCAGTGTTGACGTGTATGATATCAATATCTTCCTTCACAACATGATCTCCGAGAAAGTGATGATGAATTTCAATGTGCTTTGTCTTCGAGTGCTGAACTGGGTTGTTGGCAATCTTGATGGCGCTTTCGTTGTCACAGTAGAGTGGCACTTGCTTCAGATGAATGCCATAGTCCTTGAGAGTTTGCTTCATCCACAGAAGCTGAGCGCAGCAAGATCCAGCAGCAATGTATTCAGATTCAGGAGTGGAGAGAGATACACAGTTCTGCTTCTTAGAAGACCAACATACAAGTGATCGTCCCAGAAAATGACATGTGCCTGATGTAGACTTGCGATCCACCTTGTCACCAGCATAATCAGCATCCGAGAATCCAACCAGATCAAACTCTGAGCCCTTTGGATACCATAACCCTAGAGTTGGGGTGTGAGCCAAATATCGCAGAATTCGCTTCACAGCTAAGTGATGCGACTCCTTTGGTGTCGCTTGAAATCGAGCACACATGCAAACACTAAGCATAATATCTGGCCTAGATGCACATAAATAAAGCAAAGAACCAATCATGGAGTGGTATACCTTTTGATCGAACTATTTACCATTGTCGTCAGGACCCAGATGATGTTTGGCTGGCATTGGTGTTGTGAAGCCTTTGCAGTCTTGCATACCGAACTTCCTCAGGCAATCTTTGAGATACTTCTCTTGAGATATGAAGATGCCATTGCGTTGTTGCCGTATCTGAAGACCGAGGAAGAACGTCAGCTCCCCCATCATAGACATCTGATATTGCTCTTGCATCATATATCCAAATTCCTCACTGTACTTCTGATTGGTGCAGCCAAAGATAATGTCATCCACATATATTTGGCACACAAACAGTTCACCATCATATGTCTTCGTGAAGAGAGTGGGATCTAGGGAACCAGGTATGAAGCCTTTGCTCTTCAGGAAGTATTTGAGTGTATCATACCAGGCCCGAGGGGCTTGTTTGAGGCCATACAGTGCCTTATTGAGCTTGTATACCATGTCAGGATGTTTTGGATCTTCGAACCCAGGTAGTTGTGCAACATACACTTCTTCTTCAATCTTGCCATTGAGAAAGGCACTCTTCACATCCATTTGATATAAAAGTATGTTATGATGATTTGCATAGGCCAGCAGTATACGTATGGCTTCAAGTCTGGCCACAGGAGCAAATGTTTCGTCGAAATCAATGCCTTCCACTTGAGTATATCCTTGAGCAACGAGACGAGCTTTGTTTCTGACAACTTGACCATGCTCATCTTGCTTGTTGCGGTATATCCATTTGGTGCCTATTATATTGTGCTTCCGTGGATCAGGACGCTTAACCAGTTCCCATACATTGTTCAGCTCAAACTGTTGAAGCTCTTCTTGCATAGCTTGAATCCATTCAGGTTCCATGAAGGCTTCTTCAACTTTCTTGGGTTCTGTGATTGAAACAAATGCGAAGTGCCCGCAGAAATTTGCCAGTTGAGTTGCCCTTGAACGAGTCAGTGGACCAGGTGCATTGATGCTGTCAATTATTCTGTCAATCTGCACTTCATTGGCAACACGAGGATGTACAGGGCGAAGACTTTGCTCTTGCTGATCTGAGTTGTTGTTGGGAGGAATGTCTTCAGGCTAAGCATTGTCTTCATGTGGATCAGGTGCTGAGATGATAAGTTCTTCTTTAGGATGAGCTTCAGAAGGTATAATTTCTTCAGTTCCCATTAGCTTGATTGATTCACTAGCTGGAACTTCATCTAGCACATCTGGCAGTTGCTCTCTTTGTGAACCATTGGTCTCATCGAACCGCACATCCACTGTTTCAACCACTTTGTAGTGAAAGAGATTGAAGACTCTGCAGGAGTGCGAATCCTTTCCATATCCAAGCATAAAACCCTCATGTGCTTTTGGTGCAAACTTTGAGGTGTGGTGTGGGTCCTTGATCCAGCATCTTGCGCCAAATACTCTGAAGTAACTGACATTTGGCTTCTTGCCAGTTAGGAGTTCATAAGATGTCTTGTTAAGAAGCTTGTGAAGATAAACGCGATTGATTGTATGGCATGCAGTGTCAATGGCTTCAGGCCAGAATTTTTTTGGAGTCTTGTATTCATCTAGCATCGTTCTGGCCATCTCAATGAGTGTTCTGTTCTTGCGTTCGACGACGCCATTCTGCTGTGGCGTGTACGGAGCTGAGAATTCATGCGTGATGCCCAAGGTATCAAGATATGTGTTAAGGCCAGTGTTCTTGAATTCAGTGCCATTGTCACTTCTGATGTGCTTTATCTTGGTGCCATAATTGTTCATAGCTCGATTGGCGAAGCGTCTGAAGACATCCTGCACTTCAGTCTTGTAAAGGATTATGTGCACCCAAGTATATCTAGAGTAATCATCAACAATGACAAAGCCATAGAGGCAAGCAGTAGTGGAAAAGGTTGAGTAGTGAGTGGGACCAAAAAGATCCATGTGAAGCAGTTCGAAGGGTCGAGTAGTGGTCATGATTGTCTTCGAGGGATGTTTTGCCCTCGTCATCTTCCCTGCTTCACAGGCACCGCATAAGTGATCTTTCTTGAACTTGACGCCCTCGAAGCCTATGACGTGCTTCTTCTTTGCAAGGGTGTGGAGGTTCCTCATGCCAGCATGTCCAAGCCTCCGATGCCAAAGCCAGCATTTTGAAGCCTTTGCCAGAAGGCATACTGCAAGCTGTGGCCCTTCTGAGAAATCTACCACATACAGATCATCTTTCCGATACCCTTCAAGCACTAGAGACTTGTCAGATTCCATTAGTACGAGGCAACGATATTTTCCAAATATTACGACCATGTTCAAATCGCAAAGCATTGAGACAGACATTAAGTTGAAGCCAAGGGATTCAACAAGCATGACTTTATCCATGTGTTGATCCTTTGAGATTGCAACTCTACCTAGACCCAATACCTTACTTTTACCAGTATCAGCAAATGTGATGTGGCTCTTGTCGGATGGAGGTAAGGTTGAGTCCATAAGAAGGCTTCTTTTGCCAGTCATGTGATTTGTACACCCACTATCAATAATCCATTCTGAAGACGCTGGTGTCGTACCCTACAGTGTAGTTTGGGGGATAGGCTTCACGAAGAGAATTGTGAAGCAAAAACATTTGACGAACCAGTGGGTTATGAAAACTTAGATCCAGATTAGGGCTAATAGGGAGAGTAGCATGCGATTCAGGAACAAAATACATAGTGATGCCATTCGGGCATTTGATCTTGCGCCCTGCAAGGTTTTTAAGGTCCCCAGCAATAGCATCAGAATATTTTGGTTTTCTGCTGGAGACCTTTCCCTGCAAAAGAGAGTTAAGCTTTCTTAACCACCCACATCTTCAAGGGTGGCTTAGAAGCAATAAGTCTAAGTGCAGCATCTGAGAATTTTGGCTTTGGAGCCCTAGCAAACAGTCTAGCAGGCGGACAATAGTACTCATAAGAATAGGCAGAGTAGTTCTTGGTCATATGAACATGACGGTTTGATGAACCGCTCTCATATTCATATGCCTGAGTATGGTTTCCCTGCAAAGCATTTGTGTTAGTGCGACTCAGGTGAGTCCTCTGTCTGTATGAAGCCTTTGGACCGTATGAAGTCTTTGGTCTGAGATTTGTCTTCTTCATGTGAGGTGTCATGAAGACATTCACAGGAAGATTCTCCAGACACGTTTTTGGAACCCAGATCTTCTTCATAGGCGGTCCATTCCTGCAGTTAGTACCAATGTACCTGGCAAACACTTCATCATTCTGATTTTTAAACAATTTATAGTTTGCATCAAAGGATTCATCAATGATAATGGGGTTAGCACAAGTGAAGCCAGATAGATTGGATGGATCTGCTGAAGATTCCTTTGCAGCAACCCATGTGGTTTTGGGGTACTGCTCAGGTTTCCAGTAAGAGCCATCTGCATTTATTTTCCTTACGAACCCAACACCCTCTTTCCTAGGGTTTCGGTTCAGAATCTGCTTCTTGAGGACATCACATAATGTCTGATGCCCTTTAAGACTTTTGTACATCCCTGTTTCAAGCAATATCTTCAACCTAGCATTCTCATCAGCAATAGCAGTGGTATCCTTAGCAGAGGGGTTAGTTACCACATCAACAGTTGAAGATATTGCAACAGTAGTAGCAGTGGAACATTCAGCAACAGAAGCAGCATTATCATGCTCAATGCATTTAAGACATGGTGGTTCAAATCCTTCCTGAGCGGAACTGATCTGTTCGGTGCGAAGTGATTCGTTTTCCTTCTGAAGATCTTCATGAGCCGCTCTCAATTTCTCAAGATATTGCTTCCTTTGAAGATAATCATAGGAAATCTTTTCATGAGTTGTTGAGAGAGTATCATGACGATCTTCAAGTTCCTGATACTTAACGTGAAGATTTTTTATGTCTTCAATTAAGGATTCAGATCGAGTCATTTTAGCACCAAATAGATCATCGCTTCTGTCTAACCATTTTTGAATATGTTCCATGGCTTTCTGTTGTTCAGTTGCAATTTTAGCAAGTGTTTTGTAGCTGGGTTTTGAATCACAATCAGAGTCATCGTTACTTGATGTTTGATAGTGAGTGGTGCGTGAGTTTACCTTGGCACCCCGTGCCATGAAGCAATAGGTAGGATCGGAGTAGTCCTTGTCATTTGCATCGGTGTCGGCGATGGAGTCATTGTCTTCAGTGTTGAAGATGGACTTGGCAACATATGCTGTAGCCAGACTTGCGATGCCAGAATCAGACTCTTCCTCAGACTCCACCTCTGCCTCCTCAGAAGCGGACTCCTCCTCTGAATCCATTTCCTTGCCAACAAACGTACGTGCCTTGCCAGATGAGCTCTTCTTGTGTGATGAAGACTTTGAGGAAGACTTGGAAGAAGACTTTGAGTATTTCTTCTTCTTCTTGTCGTTAGAATCATATTCCTTGCTCTTCTTCTTCTTTCTGTTCTCATTGTCCCACTGTGGACACTCAGAGATGAAGTGTCCAGTTTTCTTGCACTTGTGGCATGTTTTCTTCTTGTAGTCATGAGCAGAAGCTTCATCATTCCTTGAGCTTGATCGTGAAGACTTTCTGAAGCCTTTCTTTTTGGTAAATTTTTGGAACTTCTTCACCAGCATTGCAAGTTCCCTTCCAATGTCTTCAGGATCATCAGAACTGCTGTCAGATTCTTCTTCAGATGAGGAAACAACTTTTGCCTTCAGGGCACGAGTTCGCCCGTAGTTTGGACCGTAGATTTCTCTTTTCTCAGAAAGCTGAAACTCATGTGTGTTGAGCCTCTCGAGTATGTCGGACGGATCGAGTGTCTTGAAATCAGGACGTTCTTGAATCATCAGGGCTAGGATGTCAAACGAACTATCAAGTGATCTCAGCAGCGTCTTGACAATTTCATGTTTGGTGATCTTAGTGGCGCCGAGGGCTTGAAGCTCATTGGTGATGTCAGTAAGTCGGTCAAATGTGTGTTGGACATTCTCATTGTCATTTCGCTTGAAGCGGTTGAAGAGGTTGCGAACTACACTAATTCTCTGATCTCTCTGGGTTGAGATGCCTTCATTGACCTTGGAGAGCCAGTCCCAGACCAGCTTGGATGTCTTCAAAGCACTCACACAACCACAGATGATATTCTTGGCAGTAGAGTCCAGTTGAGTGAACTTCTTGACATCAGCAGCAGTGACACCTTCTCCAGCCTTGGGAACGCCGTTCTCGACGACATACCATAAGTCGACGTCAATGGCTCCAAGATGCATGCGCATCTTATTCTTCCAGTAGGGATATTCAGTTCCATCGAAGACGGGGCATGCAGCGGAGACTTTGATTATCCCTGCAGTCGACATAGCTAAAACTCCAGGTGGTTAAACCGAATCACACAGAACAAGGGAGCACCTTGCTCTGATAACAATTGAAAGTGCGTTATATCGACTAGAGGGGGGTGAATAGGCGATTTTATGAAAGTCTTCAAAACGTGGAAGTTGTGAAGACAAACAGTAGAGATATGCCTATCACTAACCAACGGAAGTTAGATTACACTAGGCAAGCCATGATCAAGTATTCAATAGAGTGAAAGCACAGTGACAAGCAGTGTAATAAGGATCAGGTAGGAAGAAGTTATGAAGCCAAACAAATCATACAGTTACGTTGTGAAGACAAAAGATAGAGCAAGCATGCAATGGCTTCACAATGAGCAACAGTAAGTAAAGGAAGTGAAGATGAAACCAGTGACTCGTTGAAGACAAAGATTTGTTGGACCAGTTCCAGTTGCTGTGACAACTGTACGTCTGGTTGGGGCGGCTAGGTATTTAAACCAAAGGACACACAGTCCCGGACACCCAGTCCTGAACACGCAGCTCAGGACACCCAGTCCTCACCGTATTCCCCTTGAGCTAAGGTCACACAGACCTCGCCCAATCACTCTGGTAAGTCTTCAAGGTAGACTCCCAAACCTTCACAGACTTCGTTCACCGGCAATCCACAATGTCTCTTGGATGCTCAGAACGCGACGCCTAACCGGCTGGAGGATGCACAGTCCTCAAGTGTAATAAGTCTTCAGATCACTCAGACAAGAAGACTTAAGTGATGCCCAATTCTCTCTGGCTCTGGGTGGTTAGGGCTTTTCTCCTCGCTAGGAATTTTCTCTCAAAGGCTTCGAGGAGGGTTGCTCTCAAACGACAAAAGCCGTGCACTGAAATCTGAGCAGCCAACCGTTTATGGTTGTAGGGGGTGGACTATTTATAGCCACTGGGCAACCCGACCTGATTTGTCCAAAATGACCCTGGGTCACTAAGGAACTGACACGTGTACCAATGGTCAGATTTCAAACTCACATGACAACTTTACTTGGGCTACAAGTAAAGCTGACTTGTCCGACTCTGGACAAGATTTGCTCTCATAGTCTTCACTCGAAGATATAGGTTTTGAATTAGGCATCACTTTAGTCATTCTGAATGGTTCTCTTGGACCCCACTTAACAGTACGGTGGTTCCTATGACTCAACACAACTGAAAGAAAACTACGAAAGATCTAAGTCTTCGAGTTCCATAGGCTTCACGTGGTGTCTTCTCTTGTCATAGTCTTCAATGTGAATATCTTCATATACCACCATTGACTTCAATATCTTCGTACATTTTTAGGGGTCATCTCTGGTAGTAAAACCAAATCAATGAGGGACTTCTACCTGTGTTATCCTACAATTCTCACAAACACATTAGTCCCTCAACTAGGTTTGTCGTCAATACTCCAAAACCAACTAGGGGTGGCACTAGATGCACTTACAGAACTTTGGAAGGGTAAATGACAAGGAAAAGTTTGAGAAGGAGTTGGCCAGGCTTAAGAGTGAGCATGAAAGGGAGTTGGCCAAGCTTAGGACTGAAAATGACAAGCTTTGCATTGAGTACACCAAGCTTGTTGATGATGTATCCAAGATGTTTGATTGGCAGGATGGTAGGGTGGACAAGCAGGTGTACCAGAAACAAGTGGAGGAGGAAGAACTTGAGAAGAAGAAGAAGGAGCTAGAGGAGAAAGCCATGTTGGAGGTGCAGATGGAAAAGCTCAAACTTGCAAAAGAGCAGAGGTGCATTTTGTAGAGCCAAGCTGATATCATCAGGAACACCAGGAAGGCTATGAAGGATGTTGAAGTTGACAGAGATGTTCTTAAGAAGGAGAAGGCAAAGCTTGAGCTTGTTGTTACTGAGCTGCTGAAAGAAGGGTATGGCAGCCAGGAGAAGTTAGAGCAAATCAAGGCCATCCTTGAGTCTTGAACTTGTTGTGATATGTTGGTGAAGTAAGTACATCCAAAGGCCTTTATATAAGGATGTGGCCTGGCATGACTTCAAGTGATTATGGGTGTACATTTTGGGGGAATGTGAAGTTTAACCTAGTGTAAGAACCTTATTTGCTATGTTGTTAAGTTGTAATGGATCACCTATGGTATTAAGTGTTGTAATGGATCACCTATGCTATTAAGTAGTGGAAATGGATCTCTTATGCTACTAAGTTGTGGAAATGGGTCTCTTATGCTACTAAGTTGTGGATCTTTTATGCTATTAAGTGTTCAACTTGATCTTATATCTTTTATATGTTATTTGTTAGCGTACATATATTATTTCTGTGGGTAATTGGGCTTAGTGGCCCACTACTCTCTGACCAAATGCAACCCTAGGCCTACTAAACCCAACCCCCCATTCATCTCTCAATATAAATCCCTCCCACCCCCACCCTTTCCCAGTGACTCCACCAGCCGCCACCCAAAAGAAACCCTACAGATGGATCCTGACATGGGAGATGTCACAGAGGAAGAGGGGGAGGCTGTGGAGGTTAGGACAGCAGCATCTGCATAGAGGAGGAGGAGGCGCAGACATAGGGCCCAGGATGAGCAGCAAGAGGAGTTCAACCGCCGACTCTCCAACAAGGTACTGGACAAGTGCAATGATGAAGAACTAGAGCCGGTTTTCACTGGAGGCAGGGGAAGATCATTCATGGAGATCATTAGGTGGGCAAGGATTAGGGCAGTCATGGCTCCTCATCCAGCAACTAGGGCCAAGTGGGTCCGTTTCTTTGAGCACTATGACTGATCTAGCTATCTATCTTTCTATCTGTAAGTCAATTTGAGAGAGAGTTTTGGTAGTTTTTGTGAGATTTGGATGTAATCTATGAGACTATCTATCTATGTAATCTATGAGACTATCTATCTATCTAGAGATCTATCTATGTAACATGTGGATGTTTCTGAATAAATATGCATTTGGTCAGTGCTCTCAGTACCATATAATGCACTTGGTCAGATAGATATCTTTCTATCTATGAGAGTATATATAAGACTATCTTTCTATCTATGTTTCTATCTGTAAGGTGTATATCAAGTGTTGAATCCACATATAGATAAAAGTTGCTGATGAAATGAAGTTGCAAACAAGTGCAGAATCCACATACAGTACCATATTACAAACCAAATCAAATAGTGCAGTATCAAGTACTTAGTGAGGCAATGTTATTACAAACCAAATCAAACAGTATCAAGCACTTGGAGTTCAACAACTTCAGCTAGTTACCACTTGCATAAAAGTAATCTGTCAGCCTATTAGATGGCTTCCTGACCCTCTTTGACCCATCCTGCACAGCACTTGTACCAGATTGTCTAGGAGCAATGAAAGATCCAGTGCCAGCTCTATTGGCAGCAGCTGACCTGGTGTTCTTTGCTAGAGAAGACCTTGATGACCTGGTGTTCTTTGCTGGAGAAGACCTTGATCCATTGCCAGAAATAGTTGTGTTCTTCTTCTTGGGAGGTGGTACTACTGTTGCAGAAGAGGTGTTGCTCCTGCTCTTCTTGAGAGGTGGTGGTGCTGCTGTTGTAGCTGGTGCTGCCCTCTTCCTTGACCTAGAAGCTGTCTGTGTTGACTCAGTTGTTGTTGGAGGAGGAGTAGGTGTAGGTGCAGAGGCAGTAGGTACCCTTGGTGGCCTTTGTGCAGTTGCAGCCATTGAAGAACCAGCCTCAGAGTAGTTTGCTCTATTTTCCTACACAACAATATTAGTTAGAACTATTTTCCTACAAATGAAATGAATGTAACAATGCAATGAATGTAACAATGGAATGAATGGACATACCTGGTGCTTGTTCAGCCTCATCTGGAACTTAGGTTTCAAAGGGACACCACAATTGTTGATCCTGTGCCCTTGCTTCTTGCAGTTGCTGCATGTCACTGTACCAATCCTAGAAGTATCCTTTTTAGCTGGCACCTCAAACAGGCCTTTCCTCCCGACAGTTTGTTTTTTACCTTTCTTTTCTCTAAACACAGGTGGAGAAATATCATCACCAGGTGTATGAGGCCAATGGTCAGGACCTGGCACAGGGAATATTATGTGCTTATATGTTTCACAATACATGGGTTTCTTGAAAAAAGCAGAAACATAGTCTTCAGGGTGTATCTTCACTTTCTGCATTGCAGCAATGGCATGACTGCAGGGGATAGCTGTCATGTCCCACCTCCTACAGTCACAGGTCTCATTGTTCAAATTAACACAATATGTGTTTTCAGAGCTACTTGTGACCTGCCATATCCCTGGCCCTGCCATGTATGCTTCACAATATTTAGCCCACTTCCCCTCTTCTAAAATCTCTGAATAAGTAGGTGTGATTTCCCATCTGCATGTCTCTATCTTCTCTCTGATCTTCTGAAACTTAATCATCAGCTTTGTTCTTATGCCCTCTAACATAGTCCTGATTGGCTTGTTCCTAACATCCAATATCATTCTATTGAAAACCTCACTAAGGTTGTTTACTACCAGGTCTATTTTGCACACAGTGTCCATTTTATACCTAGCCCAGGTATGCTCTGGTATCTGTGACAACCACTGCCAAGCTTCTAAACTTTCTTTTTTCAAATTCTCCATGCCTAAATCATGTCCATGTTTGGTAAAGGAATAGGCAGCCTGATCTAAATGTTTCTTCAGTTCCTCTCCTCTGAAACCAGCAGATTGGAAATTGGCATAAATATGTCTAAGACAAAACCTTTGTGGAGAGTCAGGGAATACATCATCTATTGCATTCAACAATCCCTGTTCAATGTAAGGTAATCTTAAGTGTTACTCATCTACTGAATAACATTTTACTCATGGCAAATGTAAAGGCAAATGTAAAGACTAGGTTGAGAACAATACCTTCTACCTGTCAGACATAATTATGTATTTGCCAAACTTATTGCCAGTTCCAATGACTGTTCTCAACTATGTGAGAAACCATGTCCAACTATCTGTATCTTCCTTATCAACAACACCAAAAGCTATTGGGAAGATGTTATTGTTGCCATCCCTCCCTGTAGCTGCCAATATCTGCTGACCAGTGCTTAGCTTGATGAAGCAACCATCCAGACCTGCTAACATGATAACATGAGTGCCTAAGTACATCAATGTTTAAAAAGCATATAAATTTCTGAATACTTACCTATAAATGGCCTGCATCCATTCAGAAAACCCTCCTTGCATGCAAACAAGTAGTAAAACATATAATGAAACCTTGGGGCAGGAGCTGGGTTAAGTGGGTCCTCATGTGTTGTTACTATGCACCTACTGCCAGGGTTAGTATCTAGCACACACTGCAGGTAGTCCCTTATTCTGTGATACTGGAGTTTGTGATCTCCTTGCACAACCTCAACTGCTTGCTTCCTTGCCCTATATGCCAAGCTTTTAGGCACATGCACACCAAACTTCTTCTTTGTGTATGACATAATTGTGTCAACACCAGCTCCAGGGTTGGATCTGACTGTATCCTCACAAACCTTAGCAACCCAATTGACTGTCACCTTTGTGTTCTCTTCACTTTCTCCACAAGTGTGATCCAGATTCATCTTCTTGATACTGAAAGTTGCCTCATGAGCTATCTTGGAGGCAACTATGTAAAACTCACAACCATGTTTTCTGTCAGAACACCAAGCAATAACCCTAGTTGGTTCATTTCTGTGATACTCAAAATTCCTAAGAGTCCTCACATGAAAATTTCTAAGTGCTTCTCTGAACTCAACTACATTTTCAAAGCACAAATGCATTGCAAACTGCTCATGTGCATCAGGCCTTGATGGATCATACCATATCCTCTCCTTCTTCTGCTTCTTCCTACTCTTCCTTCCAGATGGCAGCCTTGGTGCATCATCTTCATCACTTATGCCAAAATCACCTGGAAAACAATACTCATCAGCTTCAGGGATATAATCTTCAAACTTGATGTGCTCAGGCTCACTGTGAGACTTGCTAGTTGGGCCAGGTTTTCTAACTGGCTTAAGCTTTTTGGCTGCTTTTGTAGTTACAGCAGGATCCTCTACTACTTCATCTTCAGAAACAACTGGTTCTTCCTCCCAAAACTCAGAAGGTTCTGAGTTAGCTACACAAAAGTGCTCTGCAGTATCAGTGCCAGCCTCATCTTCACCCCTACACCAAGCTTTGTAAGAAATTTTCTCCCCTCTGTAATCACCCCTAAAGAACTCAAAATCTGAAGATGATTTGTCATCTTGAACTTCATCTTCTTCATCTGGTACATCTTCTTCTTCTTCATCTACTTCTTCTTCTACATCTTCTTCTTCCACAACTATTTTTCCTTTGTTAAAATTGTTGCTTTGCTGTGTGTTCATGTAGGGCTCATCAGGGGTTAAAGCTGGCAAACTAGCATTAGAGTCAGGGAACAGAACACCTTCTTGTGAAACTCTGTAAACAACAGGATCACCAACATGATCAATGGGGATCTATTCCTCATCTGCTGGGCTTGGATCAGTAGCTTTTCTGACACTGATGTTCAGTACCTTATTATCAACAAATAAGTCAAGCATTTCCTCTAATGCCTCCTCACTATCCAGGGCCTCCACACCCTCCAGCCCCTTTCCCTCTTCCTTTACATATGTCAGAAATGCATCCATGCCATAGCCCTCCAACTCAACCAATGCTAATATGGTCAGATAACTGATATCTGAGGAAACTGAATACTTTTTCTCCATATTATCCATTCCTTGGAAATGTAGCCTCAAGTCCCAAATCTCTTCATCTAAGCTGTAGGATTAAATTGACAAACAACCGTTATTTAAGTCACTAAACATTACTGAACTTTCTTCTAATTACAGTGAATGCACTGACCAAATGAACTTTCTTCTACACTAACTTAACCAATAAAATATAGTAGCATGCCAAGAACAAACAATTACTATCTCTAGTTCTAATTTGAACTAAAGCACCCAAAAATTTTAAATAAAGGACCCAGACCAGAAACATTGACCAGTGTTTACCTCACTCCACCAAAGGACGACGCCCAATGGTGGCCGCCTGCTGGATCAGCGTGGATGCGCTTCGCCACTGCCCTGGCCGCGCGGACTTCCAGATCTGAGGTAGCCGGATCCATAGGAGCCGCAGGCGGTGATGGCTGCTGTGACCGCTGCGCCGGGAAGCTCGAGCTGCCTAGCCATTTGTCCACCTCTGACTGTCCACCGCCCTCCTGGTCGGTGCCGCCTTGGCTCAATAGCTCGCCGCCAACGACATTTGGCTGCGCCGCCGCCATCGCCCACCTAGGTCACTGCGGGGGAGAGGAGGGGGAGAGGAGGGGGAGTGAGAGAGTGTGTGGCCCGACCGCCTACTTTGGTTCCGACCAGACCGCGTCGGCTAACGGCCGTCAACTGCCGCGCCGTGAGCGCGCGTGGCCACGTGGGCTGACAGATGGGCCCAGGCAGTCAGAAAACGGTTAAAACGCTAGTCACCGCGGGTTTGGGTTTTTTTGAAACAGCGGACCGCACGTTTGGTAACTTTCTGAAAAAATTTAAAAACTGGTAGTTTTTTGGAACCCTAACGTGTAAATTAGTAGTTTTGTGCTATTTACTCTCTCGATGACCATGAGATCTTCCTCGGTGCAACACCATTGTTGAAACCCCCATCCACCTCAGTGTAGACAACTGGGAGGGGAGCTCCCTCTCGTCGGGGCCCTCCTGCCACCAGCGAACCTCCTAACAACAAAGCCTCCACCAGGGAGCTACCAAATCGTCAACCCAACCGTCGTCTCCTCCTCACTACTAGCCTCAGCCCCGGTGTTGCTGCCCTGGTCGTCGGTGGCACCGAGGTCACTGACCGGAGCAGGCCGCACCACATCTGTGGGCAGCTTGTGCCGGCACACGGGACACGAGTTACGCAACGCGAGCAACGACAGGATGCAGTCCTGGTGGTACATGTCATGTGGTTGCAGGGCATCTCCCTAGCCTAGTCGCCCAGCTCGAAGGCCTCCTTGCAGACGACGCAGTGGGAGTCGGTGCCGACGTGGCAAGGGCAGGCGGTGACGACGACGGTGGGCATGGGCTCGATGGCGCCAAAGCCGCCGGCCTCGATCTGGGCGAGCTGCTTGAGGAACCGCTCGAATCCGGACCCCATGAGGAAGTCAAACATGGTCTTGGGCAGCGGGCGGAAGCTGGATCCGGCGCCGTCGTCGTAGAAGAGCTCGAAGCTGCTGGTGGCGCCGGGGGCCTCGTCGCAGGGTCACCCGAGGCGCGATGCCGGCTGCGGCGGGGCACGACCTCGTTGACCACGTGGGGGCGGAGGGCGCGACGGCCCGGCGCGGCAGCGGCGCATCCATCTTCTCCAGGAAGCCGCCGTCACAGCCGGGGTGGCAGGGAAGCTCGGGTCCTGGGAGCCGTCTTGGTCTCGCTGCTGCCATTGACCTCGTCCTCTCTCTCTCTCTCTCTCTCTCTCTCTCTCTCTCTCTCTCTCTCTCTCTCTCTCTCTCTCTCTCTCTCTCTCTCTCTCTCTCTCTCTCTCTCTCTCTCTCTCTCTCTCTCTCCCTCATCTACTCCGTCTCGCCCGACGCCATCGACCTCGTTCTCTCTTTCTGGTGGTCGTCAGCGCCGTCGGTGACGGCTGGCAGCATGGAGCTCGTCGCCCCCGTCCATGCATCTCAACTTCTGGTCCAGGCAGCGTGCGTATCCTTCATCTCGATATTTGTTCAAGCAGCAGCATGCCATATAGATGCATGTCCTCCGCATAGTGCATGCACTCTTGAAATTAGTTGTCTCCTTCATCACGTGGAGGGCCTTTCCTTGTTATCCTTCTCTTCTTAATTCCTGAGATGCTTCCATGTTACCCAAGAATTTTAAAAAGGCATAGATGTGGAGACATTTTGTTGCTGTTTCCTGGAGCCGTCAGACGATGGTGAGTGCTATGGATGTCAACATGGGAAGGCGAAGGTTCGGCATCCAACTAGAGGTGACTATGAGAGAGGAACACCTGATCATGTTTGGCTTTCCGATGGTGACTGTGAAATTAGTGATGATGATATGGTGGACTTCTAAACTTGTGTAACATTGCATTTTCAGTTTGTGTACTGAAACACCATACTTGATGCGTGAGTAGGCATTAACCTTTTACCACTTGTACTAAAGTTAATTCATCTCAATGAGAGTACAATGACATGTTTCCATTTTCATTTAAAAGCCGTACAATGGCATGTTTATATGGAACTCAAGTCACTCAAAAGGGTTACTTCCTCTGATCCATATTACTTGTCGCTGACTTAGTACAAGTTGTACTAAGTCACCAACAAGTAATATGGATTGGAGGAAGTTTTTTCTTTTTGAGATGCAACAACTTGTCTGAGCAAAGCTAGGGATTACCATGGGTTCGAGCTTGAATTGCACTGATACTGACATAGCTTCTCCCTGAGAACATAAATGTAGGAAGACACTGAGGAAACTTTTCGTTATTATAACTGATAAACAAGTGACAGCATTGTCGCATCCAGCAGTTGGCTGCCTTGCTGGCCTGTAGGATTCAAGGGTGTTGAATAGTTTGAGGCTCCAAGGATGAGTACAGAATCACCAAACAAAGCTAAATGCGTCAACTTGCGGATACTCACCCTGTGAGGACAAAGTTGAGACACTTATTTTGAGACGGAGAGAGTATTTCGAAAGGTTTGACCAAGTATCATTAATAGGCTAGTCAACATCAACCCTCTATCCCAAAATAAGTGTCAACTTTATACTGATTTTAGTACAAAGTTGTAGTATTAAACTTGAGACACTTGTCTTGGTTTTGGTTTTGGGACTGAGGGAGTAGCTCGAAAGGTTTGAGTAAATATCGTTTAGAGGCTCTGAACATCTCTGGAACACCTACCCAGATGGAGCAAATTGCTTTGGCGGCTCTGAGTGGAAGAGCAAATTGCAGAGTGGAAGTGTGTGGGAGCTAGTAGCTCCGACTAGTTGCAACACATATATCTGGTTGCAACATTATCTTTGAGCACACAGAGAAAGAAACTCAGCTCAGCAACCTCTCTCCTTTGTTGATCATTAAAATGAAAAGTCTAATTTCTTGGCTAGGCCAACATTTGTCTTCATGGAACGTGGAGGGGTCACGAATCAACTTCCTTTGTGAAAGTGCATGTAGCTAATTTTATTTCGGTGTGATGACAATATAGTTATTGGTTGCTAAAAGTTTATCTTAGGATATTGGTTCCAGAAGATCATGTTGAAGTTGTCTGACCCCCTCCCCCCATTGAGTAGTTAAACGCCACTAGGCTACCTGCCCATATGAGGCACTTGTGTGCGGTAAGCTTTCTAGATAGTTAGAGTTTTTTACAATGGTATGATTTTTACGCTGGCAATCAGATCATCATCAAAATCCCATCCTCTTTTAATAGTATTGGCTTTCCTATGGACTCAATGTGATCTTGGATCACTTAACCAAAAATGGTAGAGTCTTGAGCTTTTGCCAATCCATGTCCTTAGCATTTTGAGGGGTCCACAATTACCAGTCCTTGCCATGCCAAACATTGGACTTCCTGAAATCTTTAACTTGAATGGATGTTAGTTCAATCGATTAGGAACATGGGTCACTCTTGCATGTCACATACAACTTGGTGAGCGCACAAAATGATATGATTGGAATAGTAAGCAAGCATCACCAAAAGCACAAGTGTATGATCATACAAAGATAACGATAAGCATTGTGCATAACATGAAGCATAGTATCTCGCAAACATAACGAACAAAGCAGCATAAACCAAGTAGCAGCAAAAACTCAAAGAAATCAAACAGGAAAAAGAAAGAATATCTCTCTCTCTCTCAGCCTAATGATCTATACAAATTCTCCCCCTTTGACAACGAGTACCAAAAAGCTCGAATAGGATAGAACTATGTGTAAGTGCATCTAGTGCCACCCCTAGTTGGTTTTGGAGTATTGACGACAAACATGATTGAGGGACTAATGTGTTTGTGAGTTTCAAAAGATAACACAGGTAGAAGTCCCTATTGATCCAGTTTACCCATCGAAGATGCCCCTTAAAAATGTATGAACACATTGAAGACAATGGTGGTTCGCGAAGACATTCACGTCGAAGATAATGACATGTGAAGACATTCACTTGAAGACAATGGATTGCGAAGACGTAGTTTCTTTTGTAGTTTCTCTCTCTCTCTCTCTCAGCCTAATGATCTATACAAATTCTCCCCCTTTGGCAACAAGTACCAAAAAGCTAGAATAGGATAGAACTATGTGTAAGTGCATCTAGTGCCACCCACTGGTACATGTCGGTGCTATACAAACGGTTTTTAACCCATTTCCGCGATGAAATTTGGAGCCGTCACCAAGTGAGTGTGGGCAATAGGGGGGGGGGGTCCTTCCCATATGGATAGGCCCTCCTGCCACACATGCTGGGGGAAAATGAGCTTGTGTGTGATCGGGCGAGGCATCGAAACCCAATCATTTATGTTCGTATGTACATCCCACACGGTGAATCCCAGAAAAATATTTCCGTTCGTATGTATATCACACATAGTCAATCCACGGAATACATTTCCATTCTTATGTACATCCCACACAGTCAATCCAGGGAAAATGTTTCCGTTCGTATGTACATCCCACACAGTTTTATGTATAGACTCGTGTGTGAAAGGTGTAACTATCACACACGCTCTGCCTTGGTTAACTGTTTGCTTTTATCAACTACATCACACACGATTTGATGAAAAAACTGTGTGGCATTGGGCTATCCATCACAAGCGCTTTTACTGCTAGAACCATTTGCAAAGTTCCATGACCCATTTAGCAGGTTTATTAGTTTACAATTAATAATTCCAGTATTACGCAAATTCACATTTCATATCGAATAGTTGTTTACCAATTTCATAAATATATTTTAACATCACAGTACGATAGCTACCTGAAAACAGCATAGTACAACATATAGCTAGTTCAACTTCATAAGAACAATATTAGAATAATATATACATTTCCCTAATCGAGATCATCTAGGAACGTCTTATCCACCCCTGCTTTCAGTTCAGTAAGAACCTGTTTTGCACTATCCAACTGGGAAAGCGCCTCCTCCTTCGCCAACACCATCTTAGCAAAGTCTGATTTAAAAAAATCTGAGCTCATTCTCCACCTTCCTCCTTTTATCCCGCATCTTCAAATATTCTTCAGCGTTGACAACACTTTCTCTAAGCCAACCTCTGTTATCTTCCTCATACATGCTCCAGAGCTTAGCTAGGCACATCTTCAAAGACCGTGACCACTCTTGATCAACCCACTCCAAGTAAGAACACTTCCGTTCATCCTATAATATTTAAAACTAGATCAGTACCAATTGTAGGGGAAATGGGTTTATAGCAACATAGAAAATCACCAATACTTATTTTGAAAAACTGAAGAAACGGGTTAATTATGACATATCTTCTCATAAAGATCAATGTGCAAATAAATTGAAGAAACATGTTAATTATGAGTTTTAACAACGAAAGAGGGTCTAACCTTCTCTACACATGCCAGAACCCCCCCCCCCCACTGTCCACAGATTCAAACACAACTAGCTTCACGCATGGAGATTGATGGTGATAACAAGCAGACAGATCTTCAGCCACCCCGCTCCATTCGTTGCAGCTGATGGTCCTAGGGAGCTACAAGAGGAAGAATTGACTCAAATCGACCGCCAGGTTAAAATCCTTCATTCCAAGTCATAGCCCGAGAGAGAAGAGAGGCATACCTGGGTGGTGAAGGAGTCGTCGTTGTCGGAGGAACCGCTGGAGAGGTCACTGAAGAAGACCATGGCAACCCCGGCGGTAGGATGCGAGACGGCGAGAGAGAGGAAGCAAGCGAGGAAGTGGCTATAGCTTAGGAAGGAAGGAAGGAGGAAACAGGGGAAATGTGACTTGTGGTTGGGGAGAAAAGGGGGTGGGGAAGGGGGACCGGGGTAGATATTTTGGCGGTAGGCCAAAAATTTAGAAATTTGGAGGGAAACTTTGCGCGCGGTGCCGCCGGACACCATTCACTTTCAACGATTGTGTGCATCGCAAACGATTTTTCTGCTTTACGCGCATGGGATGAGTTTGATAATTCAAATTTTGGTGAAAATTTCCTCGGGTACGTCATTGCATAATTTAACATCGCTTGCTAATATGGGCACACAAAAGAGCCACTTGACCTAAACATTGCTCTAACAAAAGACCAGCATTAAAAACAAAGCCTAAGTACGCATAATTTTAACAAATCCGCCGCCGCGCCGACCTATGGATCGTCGGTGTGAGATGAGACGTCAATGACTTGTCCTGGTGAAATGCCGCCGTTGGTGGACTCCGCGTCCCCCCTGCTGAAGTTGACCGCGTCCTCGTCCTCGTCCTTGGTGCCGTCCTCACCGCCGATTCCTTGATGGACAAACTCTTCTCTACCTCAACCTCGACCATGCGCAACTCCTCCTCCTGGCGCTCCTCGATCTCCGCTACCTCCTGCATCTCGAGCTCCCGCTCGGCGATCTCATGAGGAAGCAGGTGCTCCATGGCCACAGCCGCCTTTTCTTACGTGGGTTGCATGCTGGATTCCGAGGTGGCTTGGAATATCTTGGCGTGTGCGTCCTCGATCTTGGCATGGATGGCCTCGACCCGGGCCAGGGCGACATCGGTGACACGAACGGCAGCTCGAGTGCTCTCGGCCTTTGCAGCTGCCGTCGCAGCAGCAACTGTAGCCATCTCGGCTGCTGCAGCTGCCCTGTCGGTTGCCGCAGATGCCCTCTCGATGGATGCGGCCGCGCTCAATGCGGATGCGGCGGCACTCTCGGCATAGGCGGCCGCGCTCTTGGCGCAGGCGGCGGCGCTCGGGGAGGACGCGACCATTGTACGGGCCTTCACGAAGCATTTCCACGGCATCATCTTTGCAAGAAGGGGGGGGGGTACGGGAATGGGGATCGGGATTCGTGGATTTGGGGGTTGCCAGCACTAGAGTAGATGAGCCGGCCAAGCTTAAGGAGGAAGACTTCAATAGACCCAGAAATTTTCATCGCAAACGGTTCCTACAAAAAAAATTGTGTGTGATGTTATGGATATTTTTTATTAGTTGTGAAAGACGAATTTGGAGTAAAGTGGCAACGGATGGTGTTTTAAATGTACGAGAAAATTTGTAGTACTAATACAACTGTCGTGTCAAATTTCGGAAAATTTCATGGGCCATCTGACCTTTTAAGTCATTTAAGTGATTTTCTAGCCATTTAATGACGGTAATTCAAATTTGAACTACATGTACATTCAACAGCTAACCATAACAGTTTGAGAAGTCATATTTTGTGTACTTATGTGCGATTTAATTCCATGTGCAGTAAATTGGAAGGAATTTTCAAACATATTGGTCTAACGGCTATGACACAATTAAGCATGGAGTGCCATGGCATTTAAATTCCAAAAAATAATAAAATATTAGAAACACATGAAACCTTGCTTGATGTAATGTCTGTTGGGGACGTAGTAATTTCAAAATTTTCCTAGATCATGGTGATGCATAGCAACGAGAGGGGAGAGTGTTGTCCACATACCCTTGTAGACCGAAAGCGGAAGCGTTATGACAACGTGGTTGATGTAGTTGTACGTCTTCACAATCGACCGATCCCAGCACCGAAGTTACGACACCTCGGCGGACTGCACACGTTCAGCTCCGCGACGTCCCACGAACTCACGATCCAGTAGAGCTTCGAGGGAGAGCTTCGTCAGCACGACGGCCTGATGACGGTGTTGATGAAGTTACCGACATAGGGCTTCGCCTAAGCACCACTACGATATGACCGAGGTGGATTATGGTGGAGGGGGGCACCGCATACGGCTAATAGAGATCAATGATCAACTTGTGTGTCTATGGGGTGCCCCTGCCCCCGTATATAAAGGAGCAAGGGGGGAGGTCGGCGGCCCTACCAGGGCGCACCAGGAGGAGTCCTACTCCCACCGGGAGTATGATTCCCCCTTCCCTAGTTGGACTAGGAGAGAAGGAAGGGGGAGAGAGGGAGGAAGGAAAGGGGGGCGCCCCCTCCTAGTCCAATTCGGACTAGAGGGGGAGGGGGCGCGCTGCCTGCCCTGGCCTCCTCTCTCTCTCTCTACTATGGCCCATTAAGGCGCATACAATTACCGTGGAGTTCCGGTAACCTCCCGGTACTCCGGTAAAATCCCGATTTCACCCAGAACCATTCCGATGTCCAAATATAGGCTTCCAATATATCGATCTTTACACCTCGACCATTTCGAGACTCCTCGTTATGTCCGTGATCATATCCGGGACTCTGGACTACCTTTGGTACATCAAAACACAAAAACTCATAATACCGACCGTCATAGAACTTTAAGCGTGCGGACCCTACGGTTTCGAGAACTATGTAGACATGACCGACACACGTCTCCGATAAATAACCAATAGCGGAACCTGGATGCTCATATTGGCTCCTACATATTCTATGAAGATCTTTATCGGTCAAACCGCATAACAACATACGTTGTTCCCTTTGTCATCGGTATATTACTTTCCCGAGATTCGATCGTCGGTATCTCAATACCTAGTTCAATCTCGTTACCGGCAAGTCTCTTTACTCGTTCCGTAATACATCATCCTGCAACTAACTCATTAGTTGCATTGCTTGCAAGGCTTATAGTGATGTGCATTACCGAGAGGGCCCAGAGATACCTCTCCGACAATCAAAGTGACAAATCCTGATCTCGATCTATGCCAACCCAACAAGTACCCTTAGTGTCGGTGTACAAAACTAGGGGAACATTTTTGTACCCCTTTACCTGTGCACGGGCAGTCAGAGCCGCGCCCGCGACCACACCAAGCAGAGCGAGGGAGGTGAGCCAAGGTAAGACCGAAGCCCAAGATGGCCAGAGCAACGCCAAGGCCAACGCCACAAAGAGCAAAGGGACGAAGCAGGTTCCCCCGGCAGGAGACCCTTGCCGGGGGCAGCCTCGGCAGCCCCGGCAAGACCCTTGCCGGGGCAGCTCGCCCCACACCAACGGAGTGAGCCACCCTTGAGCCCACGATCCCCAACGCCATCATCCGCGTGGAGCCAGGGCTCGGGAAGGCGCCTCCAAGGTGGCATGCAGATCTTTGTGAAGACATATCCAAGAAGAGACGCGGATTAGAAGACGACGACCCCCGGCAAGACCCTTGCCGGGGACAACGGTGTACCATGGCAAGACCCTTGCCGGGGACGACGGTGTGCCACGACAAGGCCCTTGTCGGGCCACTCGGCAAGGCAATTACCAAGGGTGCTAGCAGGGCCACCGCCAGGCCCGCCGGCGACCAAGCTTCCACCGCTGTTCGCATACAGCTGCCAACCCAACCAGCTGGGCAGGCACCTGCGTGGCGACATGTAGCTCCCGGGCCAACTCATCAAGCGCCTGCGTGGCGGCATGCAGATCCTCGAGATGGCTCCACCACCAAGCCACCTCAGCTGCCAGCTTGCCTACATGGCGCCACATGCATCACTGGCCAGGGCGCGTGTCGAAGCAAGGAGGAGCGGCGACGGACGGGACGGGCCTCACCCCCATCCCCGATAAAGCAAAGGGGCACCTGCGCGATGCATTAAATGCGTCTTGTCCTGTAATACGAAGGATAACCTCGCAACACTGTTGCCTTTCCACCTCCTGTGTGCCATTGTGGCAACCCCTTTTTCTATAAAAGGAGGCCCAAGGCGACTGAGAGGAGGATTCGACTTTTTGGAGCTCGTTACACTCCGTAGCTAGTTAAAGAACTCAAAATACATCCACCAAAGCAGGACTAGGGTTTTACGCATCCTCTCGGCCCGAACCTAGATAAACGAACCGCATGCTCTCTGTTAGACCCGCTCTTCTCTCAACCCCGCGCCCCGCAACCGCAGTAGGGATTCTTGTGATCCCATAGGTGTCGTTCCCCACCGACATCTTTGGCGTGCCAGGTAGGGGGCGCATTTGTGAGAATCTGGTCTGGTAGTTAGCCTAGCAGTTCTTCGTCGCCATGGCCCCTAAGAAGAAGACGGCCACGACGATCGGCTCGTTGGGGGCCGAACGGCCCGTGCCGGTGCGGACGAGCAGCGGACCGGTCGCAGACAGGACTCGGGCCGCGGCCCGCGAACACCAGCACCACACAGGCAGTCGGAGCCTGGTGAGCAGCGTCGTTCGTGCACCAGATGATCGGCCCCACGCCACCGGATCCAAAGACGGAGCTGGCCCCCCTGCCAGCGGCGTGGGGTCCTCCGGGGGTGTCGTTGCGCCGACTCCGGGCGGCGCGGTGACCTCCAGGACGCATACACCGGCGACCACCGCGCGTTCTTTGCATGGTGTGCGCGCCGAACTGCATCACCGCGTTGGTGACCCTGGGCACTGCCGTGGGAAGAGCCCTGTGCGTCGTCAGCAAGACGAAGGAGTTCAACACGCTCGCCGAAGCACTGGTGAAAATGGCACGCAGCCTCTGGGTCATGATAGAGCTCCTTCTAACATGTTAGAAGTCGAAGCGCGCCGCGATCCACTCAGCTATCGCCGCCACCCACGCCAGCAGGAGCCTTGGCGCACGCACAGCTACTCCTCGACTTCCCTCCTGCTGTGGAGAAGCTCGATGAGTGGAGGGCCACCATCCGGAGCCTCGTCGCCGTCGCGAACAAAGACGATACGCAACCAGCGGGGCCCTCGGGTCCGCGCTCCACCGAACCACCACATGCTGGCGCTGGGAGAACCAGGGGAGCTGCGGCCACGGTGCACTCTCCTCCTCCTCGCCAGCCGCCATGGGCGTCGGCCCGTCGCGACGACGCTGGTGATAACATCTCCATACCGTCGTCCGATCCACGGACCCTCCGCGACCAGTGCCATGTCCTTCGGGAGCGAGCTCACGAAGACGCTCGAACCACCGTCGAGCGCCGGCGCGAAACGCGCCGCCAGTCGGACAAACGGGTGGGACCCGTTACGGACCACCCGGCACCGGGGGGCCCCAGGGGCCTACCTTACGAGGTGGGCTGCCTGGATTTTACCCGTGATCTGAGGTAGTTCCAGTGGCCGTCCCACCGCACGTTCAAGCCCGATGTCGGCGAGAAGTACACCGGCAAGACCCATCTGTCCGAGTTCCTCAGGATCTACACCATCACGATGCAGGCCGCTGGGGCTCGCGACGACAAGGTGCTTGCCAACTACTTCCCGCTGGCGCTCAAGCCCAATGTAATGTCTTGGTTGATGCACTTGCCGGCGGACTCCATCTCTTCCTGGTCAGATATGTGCCATGAGTTCGTTGGTGCCTTCATAGGAGGCCACCAAGCTCATGGCCAGGCCAGTGATCTGCATATCATTCCCCAGAAGGAAGGGGAGACCCTGCGCAAGTACATCCAGAGATTTAGCCGGGTGCAGTACAACATCCCCGGCATTCATCCCGCTGCTGTGATTAGCATGTTCCATCAGAACGTGCGCAATCGCAAGATGCGCGAGGAGCTGGCGATGACCAAGGTTAAGGATGTGGCTGAGCTCTACGTTCTGGCCGACAGGTGCGCCCCGGCTGAAGAGGGAAGGAAGTACCCCGGCGAAGACGCCGACGCGGAAACCGACTCTACCGATGAGGACGCCGCCGCCCCGACGAAGAAGGGCCGGCGTCGCAAGAGGAAACGCAAAGGCAAGGCCGTGCTTGCCGTTGAGGGATCTGATGATACCGGTGCCGACAAGAAGGTCAAGGCAGACACCCCCGGCAAGGATATTGCCGGGTGCGCCGCCTGCCGGGCCTTGGCGGCTACCGACAAGCCAGGGAGCTCCGGCAAGCAATACTGCAAGATCCACCGCACCAAGGGCCACGATCTCCAGAACTGCCGACAAGTCGAGCTTCTTGCTGAGAAGCAAAAGGCTGAGTATGAAAGGCGGGACAAGGAGAAGGACCAGGATGGTGCTGAGGGATCCGGCAAGAAGCATGGCGGCCAAGGAGGCCGCCCCGGCAAGGACAACCAGCAAGAGAGGCCCGCTCAGGGCCGCGACAAGAAACAAGAAGACGACGATCATGACGAGGACGACGAGTCCGGTGAGCAAGGGTTCCAGAAGGCAACGGAGGCCATGTGCGTCGATGGCGGCGCCTCGCTACATGCCTCTCACCGCCAGCTCAAGCAGGGGGCGCGAGAGGTTACAGCAACAGAGCCGTCGTTCTACGCTCAGAAGCTACTAAAGTGGTCCATGAAGGAAATATGCCCTAGAGGCAATAATGATGTTATTATTTTATTTCCTTATATCATGATAAATGTTTATTATTCATGCTAGAATTGTATTATCCGGAAACATAATACTTGTGTGAATACATAGACAAACCAAACGTCACTAGTATGCCTCTACTTGACTAGCTCGTTAATCGAAGATGGTGATGTTTCCTAACCATAGACATGTGTTGTCATTTGATTAATGGGATCACATCATTAGGAGAATGATGTGATTGACATGACCCATTCCATTAGCTTAACACCCGATCGTTTAGTATGTTGCTATTGCTTTCTTCATGATTTATACATGTTCCTATGACTATGAGATTATGCAACTCCCGTTTACCGGAGGAACACTTTGTGTGCTACCAAACGTCACAATGTAACTGGGTGATTATAAAGGAGCTCTACAGGTGTCTCCAAAGGTGAATGTTGGGTTGGCATATTTCGAGATTAGGATTTGTCAGTCCGATTGTCGGAGAGGTATCTCTGGGCCCTCTCGGTAGTGCACATCACATAAGCCTTGCAAGCATTACAACTAATGAGTTAGTTGCAAGATGATGTATTACGAAATGAGTAAGGAGACTTGCCGGTAACGAGATTGAACTAGGTATTGAGATACCGACGATCGAATCTCGGGCAAGTAACATACCGATGACAAAGGGAACAACGTATGTTGTTATGCGGTCTGACCGATAAAGATCTTCGTAGAATATGTAGGAGCCAATATGAGCATCCAGGTTCCGCTATTGGTTATTGACCGGAGAAGTGTCTCGGTCATGTCTACATTCTTCTCGAACCCGTAGGGTCCGCACGCTTAAGGTTTCGATGACAGTTATATTATGAGTTTATGAGTTTTGATGTACCGAAGTTAGTTCGGAGTCCCGGATGTGATCACGTACATGACGAGGAGTCTTGAAATGGTCGAGACATAAAGATTGATATATTGGAAGCCTATATTTGGATATCGAAAGTGTTCCGGGTGAAATCGGGATTTTACCGGAGTACCGGGAGGTTACCGGAACCCCCCGGGAGGTATATGGGCCTTAGTGGGCTTTAGTGGAAGAGAGGAGAGGTGGCCAGGGCTGGGCCACGCACCCCTCCCCCCCTAGTCCGAATAGGACAAGGAGAGGGGGGCGGCGCTCCCCCTTCCTTCTCTCTCTCCTCTTTCCCCCTCCCGAATCCTATACCAACTAGGAAAGGGGGGAATCCTACTCCCGGTGGGAGTAGGACTCCTCCTGGCGCGCCCTCCTCCTGGCCGGCCGCACCTTCCCTTGCTGCTTTATATACGGGGGCAGGGGGCACCCCTAGACACACAAGTTGATCCACATGATCATATTCTTAGCCGTGTGCGGTGCCCCCTTCCACCATAATCCTCGATAATATTTTAGCGGTTCTTAGGCGAAGACCTGCGACGGTAGAACATCAAGATCGTCACCACGCCGTCGTGCTGGCGGAACTCTTCCTCGACACTTTGCTGGATCGGAGTCCGAGGATCGTCATCGAGCTGAACGTGTGCTAGAACTCGGAGGTGCCATAGTTTCGGTGCTTGATCGGTCGGGCCGTGAAGATGTACGACTACATCAACCGCGTTGTGCTAACGCTTCCGCTGTCGGTCTACAAGGGTACGTAGATCACACTCTCCCTCTCGTTGCTATGCATCACCATGATCTTGCGTGTGCGTAGGAATTTTTTTGAAATTACTACGTTCCCCAACAGTGGCATCCGAGCCTAGGTTTTATGTGTTGATGTTATATGCACGAGTAGAACACAAGTGAGTTGTGGGCGATATAAGTCATACTGCTTACCAGCATTTCATACTTTGGTTCGGCGGTATTGTTGGACGAAGCGGCCCAGACCGACATTACGCGTACGCTTACGCGAGACCGGTTCTCCTGACTTGCTTTGCACAAAGGTGGCTAGCGGGTGACAGTTTCTCCAACTTTAGTTGAACCGAGTGTGGCTACGCCCGGTCCTTGCGAAGGTTAAAACAGCACCAACTTGACAAACTATCGTTGTGGTTTTGATGCATAGGTAAGATTGGTTCTTGCTTAAGCCCGTAGCAGCCACGTAAAACTTGCAACAACAAAGTAGAGGACGTCTAACTTGTTTTTGCAGGGCATGTTGTGATGTGATATGGTCAAGACATGATGCTAAATTTTATTGTATGAGATGATCATGTTTTGTAACCGAGTTATCGGCAACTGGCAGGAGCCATATGGTTGTCGCTTTATTGTATGCAATGCACTCGCGCTATAATGCTTTACTTTATCACTAAGCGGTAGCGATAGCCGTGGAAGCATAAGATTGGCGAGACGACAACGATGCTACGATGGAGATCAAGGTGTCACACCGGTGACGATGGTGATCACGACGGTGCTTCGAAGATGGAGATCACAAGCACAAGATGATGATGGCCATATCATATCACTTATATTGATTGCATGTGATGTTTATCTTTTATGCATCTTATCTTGCTTTGGTTGACGGTAGCATTATAAGATGATCTCTCACTAATTATCAAGAAGTGTTCTCCCTGAGTATGCACCATTGCGAAAGTTCTTCGTGCTGAGACACCACATGATGATCGGGTGTGATAGGCTCTACGTTCAAATACAACAGGTGCAAAACAGTTGCACACGCAGAATACTCAGGTTATCCTTGACGAGCCAAGCATATACAGATATGGCCTCGGAACACGGAGACCGAAAGGTCGAGCATGAATCATATAGTAGATATGATCAACATAGTGATGTTCACCAATGAAACTACTCCATCTCACGCGATGATCGGACATGGTTTAGTTGATTTGGATCACGTAATCACTTAGAGGATTAGAGGGATGTCTATCTAAGTGGGAGTTCTTTAAGTAATATGATTAATTGAACCTAAATTTATCATGAACTTAGTACCTGATAGTATCTTGCTTGTTTATGCTTGATTGTAGATAGATGGCCCATGCTGTTGTTCCATTGAATTTTAATGTGTTCCTTGAGAAAGCAAAGTTGAAAGATGATGGTAGAAATTACACGGACTGGGTCCGTAACTTGAGGATTATCCTCATTGCTGCACAGAAGAATTACGTCCTGGAAGCACCGCTGGGTGCCAGGCCTGCTGCTGGAGCAACACCAGATGTTATGAACATCTAGCAGAGCAAAGCTGATGACTACTCGATAGTTCAGTGTGGCATGCTTTATGGCTTAGAATCAGGACTTCAACGACGTTTTGAACGTCATGGAGCATATGAGATGTTCCAGGAGTTCAAGTTAATATTCAAGCAAATGCCCGGATTGAGAGATATGAAGTCTCCAATAAGTTTTATAGCTGCAAGATGGAGGAGAACAGTTTTGTCAGTGAGCATATACTCAAAATGTCTGGGTATAATAATCACTTGATTCAATTAGGAGTTAATCTTCCAGATGATTGCGTCATTGACAGAATTCTCCAATCACTGCCACCAAGCTACAAGAGCTTCGTGATGAACTATAATATGCAAGGGATGAATAAGACTATTCCCGAGCTCTTCGCAATGCTGAAAGTTGTGGAGGTAGAAATCAAGAAGGAGCATCAAGTGTTGATGGTCAACAAGACCAATAGTTTCAAGAAAAAGGGCAAAGGGAAGAAGAAGGGGAACTTCAAAAAGAACAGCAAGCAAGGTGCTACTCAAGAGAAGAAACCCAAACCTGGACCTAAGCCTGAAACTGAGTGCTTCTACTGCAAGCAGACTGGTTACTGGAAGTGGAACTGCCCCAAGTATTTGGCGGATAAGAATGATGGCAAGGTGAACAAAGGTATATGTGATATACATGTTATTGATGTGTACCTTACTAATGCTCGCAGTAGCACCTGGGTATTTGATACTAGTTCTGTTGCTAATATTTGCAACTCGAAACAGGGACTATGGATTAAGCGAAGATTGGCTAAGGACGAGGTGATGATGCGCGTGGGAAATGGTTCCAAAGTCGATGTGATCGCAGTCGGCACGCTACCTCTACATCTACCTTCGGGATTAGTATTAGACCTAAATAATTGTTATTTGGTGCCAGCGTTAAGCATGAACATTATATCTGGATCTTGTTTGATGTGAGACGGTTATTCATTTAAATCAGAGAATAATGGTTGTTCTATTTACATGAGTAATATCTTTTGTGGTCATGCACCCTTAAAGAGTGGTCTATTCTTCTTAAATCTCGATAGTAGTGACACACATATTCATAGTGTTGAAGCCAAAAGATGCAGAGTTGATAATGATAGTGCAACTTATTTGTGGCACTGCCGTTTGGGTCATATTGGTATAAAGCGCATGAAGAAACTCCATACTGATGGGCTTTTGGAACCACTTGATTATGAATCACTTGGTACTTGCGAACCGTGCCTTATGGGTAAGATGACAAAAACACCGTTCTCCGGTACTATGGAGAGAGCAACAGATTTATTGGAAATCATACATACAGATGTATGTGGTCCGATGAATGTTGAGGCTCGTGGCGGATATTGTTATTTTCTCACCTTCACAGATGACTTAAGCAGATATGTGAAGGAAATATGCCCTAGAGGCAATAATAAAGTTATTATTTATTTCCTTATATCATGATAAATGTTTATTATTCATGCTAGAATTGTATTAACCAGAAACATAATACATGAGTGAATACATAGACCAACAGAGTGTCACTAGTATGCCTCTACTTGACTAGCTCGTTAATCAAAGATGGTTATGTTTCCTAACCATGAACAAAGAGTTGTTATTTGATTAACGAGGTCACATCATTAGTTGAATGATCTGATTAACATGACCCATTCCATTAGCTTAGCACCCGATCGTTTAGTATGTTGCTATTGCTTTCTTCATGACTTATACATGTTCCTATAACTATGAGATTATGCAACTCCCGTTTACCGGAGGAACACTTTGGGTACTACCAAACGTCACAACGTAACTGGGTGATTATAAAGGAGTACTACAGGTGTCTCCAATGGTAGGTGTTGGGTTGGCGTATTTCGAGATTAGGGTTTGTCACTCTGATTGTCGGAGAGGTATCTCTGGGCCCTCTCGGTAATGCACATCACATAAGCCTTGCAAGCACTGCAACTAATATGTTAGTTGTGAGATGATGTATTACGGAACGAGTAAAGAGACTTGCCAGTAACGAGATTGAACTAGGTATTGGATACCGACGATCGAATCTCGGGCAAGTAACATACCGATGACAAAGGGAACAACGTATGTTGTTATGCGGTCTGACCGATAAAGATCTTCGTAGAATATGTAGGAGCCAATATGGGCATCCAGGTCCCGCTATTGGTTATTGACCGGAGACGTGTCTCGGTCATGTCTACATTGTTCTCGAACCGTAGGGTCCGCACGCTTAATGTTACGATGACAGTTATTATGACTTTATGCATTTTGATGTACCGAAGGTTGTTCGGAGTCCCGGATGAGATCACGGACATGACGAGGAGTCTCGAAATGGTCGAGACGTAAAGATTGATATATTGGAAGCCTATGTTTGGACATAGGAAGTGTTCCGGGTGAAATCGGGATTTTACCGGAATACCGGGAGGGTTACCGAAACCCCCCGGGAGACTAATGGGCCTATTGGGCCTTAGTGGAAAAAGAGAAAAGGGGCAGCCCATAGCTGGCCGGTGCCCCCCCTTTCCCCAAGTCCTAGTAGGACTAGGATAAGGGGCCGACCCCCCCTTCTCTCTCCTTTTCCCCGAGAGTCCTAATTGGAATAGGATTGGAGGGGGGAGTCCTACTCCCGGTAGGAGTAGGACTCCCCCTGCGCCTCCCTCTCCCTGGCCGGCCGGCCCCCCTCCTCCAACCTTTATATACGGGGGCAGGGGACACCCCAAGACACACAAGTTGATCCTTGAGATCGTTCCTTAGCCGTGTGCGGTGCCCCCTGCCACCAAATTCCACCTCGATCATACCGTTACAGTGCTTAGGCGAAGCCCTGCGTCGGTAGTACATCAAGATCGTCACCACGCCGTCGTGCTGACGGAACTCTTCCTCGACGCTTTGCTGGATCGTGGCCCGAGGAACGTCATCGAGCTGAACGTGTGCTAAGAACTCGGAGGTGCCGGAGTAACGGTGCTTGGATCGGTCGGATCGGAGAGAAGACGTACGACTACTTCCTCTACGTTGTGTGATCGCTTCCGCAGTCGGTCTGCGTTGGTACGTAGACAACACTCTCCCCTCTCGTTGCTGTGCATCACCATGATCTTGCGTGTGCGTAGGAAAATTTTTGAAATTACTGCGTTCCCCAACAATATGGGTATATCTACTTAATGAAAAATAAGTCTGAAACGTTTGAAAAGTTCAAAGAATTTCAGAGTGAAGTTGAAAATCATCATAACAAGAAAATAAAATTCCTACGATCCGATCGTGGAGGAGAGTATTTGAGTTACGAGTTTGGTGTACATTTGAAACAATGTGGAATACTTTCGCAACTCACGCCACTCGGAACACCACAGCGTAATGGTGTGTCCGAACGTCGTAATCGTACTTTACTAGATATGGTGCGATCTATGATGTCTCTTACTGATTTACCACTACCGTTTTGGGGATATGCTCTAGAGACGGCCGCATTCACGTTAAATAGGGCACCATCAAAATCCGTTGAGACGACGCCTTATGAACTGTGGTTTGGCAAGAAACCAAAGTTGTCGTTTCTGAAAGTTTGGGGCTGCGATGCTTATGTGAAAAAGCTTCAACCTGATAAGCTCGAACCCAAATTGGAGAAATGTGTCTTCATAGGATATCCAAAGGAAACTATTGGATGCACCTTCTATCACAGATCCGAAGGCAAGACTTTTGTTGCTAAATTCGGAAACTTTCTGGAGAAGGAGTTTCTCTCAAAAGAAGTGAGTGGGAGGAAAGTAGAACTTGACGAGGTAACTGTACCTGCTCCCTTATTGGAAAGTAGTACATCACAGAAACAGGTTTCTGTGACACCTACACCAATTAGTGAGGAAGCTAATGATAATGATCATGAAACTTCAGAACAAGATACTACTGAACCTCATAGATCAACCAGAGTAAGATCCGTGCCAGAGTGGTACGGTAATCCTGTTCTGGAAGTCATGCTACTAGATCATGATGAACCTACGAACTATGAAGAAGTGATGGTGAGCCCAGATTCCGCAAAATGGCTTGAAGCCATGAAATCTGAGATGGGATCCACGTATGAGAACAAAGTATGGACTTTGGTTGACTTGCCCAATGATCGGCAAGCAATTGAGAATAAACAGATCTTCAAGAAGAATACTGACGCTGACGGTAATATTACTGTCTACAAAGCTCGACTTGTCGCAAAAGGTTTTCGGCAAGTTCAAGGGATTGACTACGATGAGACCTTCTCACGTGTAGCGATGCTTAAGTCTGTCCGAATCATGTTAGCAATTGCCGCATTTTATGATTATGAAATTTGGCAAATGGATGTCAAAACTGCATTCCTGAATGGATTTCTGCAAGAAGAGTTGTATATGATGCAGCCGGAAGGTTTTGTCGATCCAAAGGGAGCTAACAAAGTGTGCAAGCTCCAGCGATCCATTTATGGACTGGTGCAAGCCTCTCGGAGTTGGAATAAACGCTTTGATAGTGTGATCAAAGCATTTGGTTTTATATAGACTTTTGGAGAAGCCTGTATTTACAAGAAAGTGAGTGGGAGCTCTGTAGCATTTCTGATATTATATGTAGATGACATATTACTAATCGGAAATGATATAGAATTTCTGGATAGCATAAAAGGATACTTGAATAAAAGTTTTTCAATGAAAGACCTCGGTGAAGCTGCTTACATATTGGGCATTAAGATTTATAGAGATAGATCAAGACGCTTAATTGGACTTTCACAAAGCACATACCTTGACAAAATTTTGAAGAAGTTCAAAATGGATCAAGCAAAGAAAGGATTCTTGCCTGTGTTACAAGGTGTGAAATTGAGTAAGACTCAATCCCCGACCAATGCAGAAGATAGAGAGAAAATGAAAGATGTTCCTTATGCTTCAGCCATAGGCTCTATCATGTATGCAATGCTGTGTACCAGACCTGATGTGTGTCTTTCTATAAGTCTAGCAGGGAGGTACCAAAGTAATCCAGGAGTGGATCACTGGACAGCGGTCAAGAACATCCTGAAATACCTGAAAAGTACTAAGGATATGTTTCTCATATATGGAGGTGACAAAGAGCTCATCGTAAATGGTTACATTGATGCAAGCTTTGACACTGTTCCGGACGATTCTAAATCGCAAACCGGATACACGTTTACATTAAACGGTGGAGCTGTCAGTTGGTGCAGTTCTAAACAAAGCGTTGTGGCGGGATCTACATGTGAAGCGGAGTACATAGCTACTTCGGAAGCAGCAAACGAAGGAGTCTGGATGAAGGAGTTCATATCCGATCTAGGTGTCATACCTAGTGCATCGGGTCCAATGAAAATCTTTTGTGACAATACTGGTGCAATTGCCTTGGCAAAGGAATCCAGATTTCACAAGAGAACCAAGCACATCAAGAGACGCTTCAATTCCATCTGGGATCTAGTCCAGGTGGGAGACACAGAGATTTGCAAGATACATACGGATCTGAATATAGCAGACCCATTGACTAAGCCTCTTCCACGAGCAAAATATAATCAACACCAAAGCTCCATGGGTGTTAGAATCATTACTGTGTAATCTAGATTATTGACTCTAGTGCAAGTGGGAGACTGAAGGAAATATGCCCTAGAGGCAATAATAATGTTATTATTTTATTTCCTTATATCATGATAAATGTTTATTATTCCTGCTAGAATTGTATTATCCGGAAACATAATACTTATGTGAATACATAGACAAACCAAACGTCACTAGTATGCCTCTACTTGACTAGCTCGTTAATCGAAGATGGTTATGTTTCCTAACCATAGACATGTGTTTTCATTTGATTAATGGGATCACATCATTAGGAGAATGATGTGATTGACATGACCCATTCCATTAGCTTAACACCCGATCGTTTAGTATGCTGCTATTGCTTTCTTCATGACTTATACATGTTCCTATGACTATGAGATTATGCAACTCCCGTTTACTGGAGGAACACTTTGTGTGCTACCAAACGTCACAACGTAACTGGGTGATTATAAAGGAGCTCTACAGGTGTCTCCAAAGGTGAATGTTGGGTTGGCGTATTTCGAGATTAGGATTTGTCACTCCGATTGTCGGAGAGGTATCTCTGGGCCCTCTCGGTAATGCACATCACATAAGCCTTGCAAGCATTACAACTAATGAGTTAGTTGCAAGATGATGTATTACTAAACGAGTAAAGAGACTTGCCGGTAACGAGATTGAACTAGGTATTGAGATACCGACGACTGAATCTCGGGCAAGTAACATACCGATGACAAAGGGAACAACGTATGTTGTTATGCGGTCTGACCGATAAAGATCTTCGTAGAATATGTAGGAGCCAATATGAGCATCCAGGTTCCGCTATTGGTTATTGACCAGAGAAGTGTCTCGGTCATGTCTACATTGTTCTCGAACCCGTAGGGTCCACACGCTTAAGGTTTCGATGACAGTTATATTATGAGTTTATGAGTTTTGATGTACCGAAGTTAGTTCGGAGTCCCGGATGTGATCACGGACATGACGAGGAGTCTCAAAATGGTCGAGACATAAAGATTGATATATTGGAAGCCTATATTTGGATATCGGAAGTGTTCCGGGTGAAATCGGGATTTTACCGGAGTACCGGGAGGTTACCGGAACCCCCCGGGAGGTATATGGGCCTTAGTGGGCTTTAGTGGAAGAGAGGAGAGGTGACCAGGGGTGGGCCGTGCGCCCCTCCCCCCTAGTCCGAATAGGACAAGGAGAGGGGGGCGGCGCCCCCCTTCCTTCTCTCTCTCCTCTTTCCCCCTCCCGAATCCTATTCCAACTAGGAAAGGGGGGAATCCTACTCCCGGTGGGAGTAGGACTCCTCCTGGCGCGCCCTCCTCCTGGCCGGCCGCACCTCGCCTTGCTCCTTTATATACGGGGGCAGGGGGCACCCCTAGACACACAAGTTGATCCACGTGATCATATTCTTAGCCGTGTGCGGTGCCCCCTTCCACCATAATCCTCGATAATATTGTAGGGGTGCTTAGGCGAAGCCCTGCGACGGTAGAACATCAAGATCGTCACCACGCCGTCGTGCTGACAGAACTCTTCCCCAACACTTTGCTGGATCGGAGTCCGAGGATCGTCATCAAGCTGAACGTGTGCTAGAACTCGGAGGTGTCGTAGTTTCGGTGCTTGATCGGTCGGGCCGTGAAGACGTACGACTACATCAACCGCGTTGTGCTAACGCTTCCGCTGTCGGTCTACAAGGGTACGTAGATCACACTCTCCCCTCTCGTTGCTATGCATCACCATGATCTTGCGTGTGCGTAGGAATTTTTTTGAAATTACTACGTTCCCCAACAGTCCAACACGCCCCTCATCTTTGACGCCGAGGACCACCCTGATCGCACTACCGCGGTCGGGTGTTTGTCGTTGTTGGTTTCGCCAACAATATGCAACCTCGGGGTGAACAAGATGTTGGTTGACGGCGGGGCCGGCCTGAACCTGATCTCGCCTGTCGTGATCAAAATGTTGCAAATCCCTGACGGAGACCTCGAGGAAATGGTCACGTTTCAGGGGGTCAATCTGGGGAGAAGCCATCCAAAGGGAAAGGTCACACTGCCCATGACATTTGGAGGAGAGTTGAACTACCGGACGGAGAGGATCGTCTTCGACGTGGCCGAGATCCCCTTGCCCTACAACGGGATCCTCGGCCGCCCGGCACTAGCGAAGTTCATGGCGGCATCACACTACGCCTACAACATGCTAAAGATGCCCGGGCCGTTGACCATCATCTCCGTCCCCTTCGACAAGAAGGACGCACTGATCTGCGCCGACCAACTCTATTGGGAAGCAGTTGCAACAGCTCCCGTCAAGGCACCTGCTCCTGCCGCCGAAGGCCCGGGAGGAAAGAAGGAGCCCGGCAAGAGCTCTCGCACCCACTCTGGCAAGCACACCTCCTCGGGGTGTTGTGCTGCCGTTGAGGACGTGCCAGAGAGCTCTGCCGACAAGAGCAAGAGATCCAGATCCGAGCCGCCGCAGACCAAGAAGGTGCCCGTCATGGAGGACGGCACGGGAGGGGCCTTCATCATAGGCTCCACCCTCAACAGCAAATAGGAAGGCGAGCTCGTCATCTTCCTGTGGGCAAATGTCGACGTGTTTGCATGGCAAGCGTCCGACATCCCCGGTGTTCCCAGGGAGGTGATTGAGCACCACCTAGCTGTCTGCCCCCACGCGCGGCCCGTCAAGTAGAAGGTCAGAAAGCAGGCTTTGGAGAGGCAGGAGTTTATCACAGAGGAGATCAGGAAGTTAGAAGCGGCAGGTTTGGTGAGAGGGGTGCTCCGTCCGACGTGGTTGGCCAATCCGGTAGTGGTGCGCAAGGCGAATGGGAAGTGGAGGCTGTGTATTGATTACATAGATATCAATAAGGCTTGTCCTAAGGACCCCTTCCCATTGCCGCGCATCGACCAGATTGTTGACTCCACGGCCGGGTGTGATCTGTTATCATTCCTCGATGCCTACTCAGGCTACCACCAAATCTTCATGACAAGAGAGGACGAAGAGAAGACAACATTCATCACCCCATGTGGTACGTATTGCTTTTTACGGATTCCTTTCGGGTTGAAGAGTGCTGGCTCAACGTTTACAAGAGCAGCCCAAATTGGTTTTGAACCTCAGCTCCATAGAAATATGGAAGCCTACATGGATGACATAGTGGTCAAAACCAAGGACGGGCCGACTCTTGTGCAAGATCTATAAGAGACATTTGCCAACCTGCGCAAGATCAACCTCAAGTTGAACCCTGAGAAGTGCGTCTTCGGCGTCCCGTCTGGCAAGCTTCTCGGGTTCTTCGTGTCACAGTGCGGGATCGAGGCAAACCCAGACAAGATCAAGTCTATTGAGCAGATCGAGGCGCCCAACCGGATCAAGGATGTGCGTCGGCTCATCGGCTGCGTTGCCGCCATGAGCTGGTTCATCTCCAAGTCCGCCGAGTGCTCCCTTCCCTTTTTCAAGATCTTGAAAAAGGCGGGCCCAATAGAGTGGACCCCAGAAGCCGAGGCCGCACTGCAGGACCTGAAGAAATACCTTTCCTCCACGCCAATACTAGTTGCGCCTAAACCACAAGAGCCGTTACTGTTGTATCTGGCAGCGACGAATCAAGTGGTCAGCGCCGCACTAGTGGCATAGAGGGAGGTCGACGAGGAGGCAGCAATGGCGGCAGGACCAGCGGATGGCAAGCCGAAGATTCCCCCAGCAGGGCCTGGTGCCGATGAGGTGCGGCCCCGGCAGAGTCTGGTGCCACCAAGGCGATGCCCGCGCGGTCGAGTGAAGTGGTGCCCAAGAAAAAGATGATGCAGCACCCTATTTACTTTGTCAGCTCCCTCTTGCAGGGGGCTAGGTCAAGGTATTCCGGTGTGCAAAAATTGCTCTTCGGCCTCCTTATGGCCTCGAGGAAGCTGCGTCACTACTTCCAGGCCCACGAGATCACTGTCGTCACCCGCCTCCCGTTGCAACGGATACTGCACAACCAGGACGCAGCCGGAAGGATTGTGGAATGGGCCTTGGAGTTGTCAAGCTTTGGCTTAAAGTTTGAGAGTACCTCGACAATTCAGAGCAGAGTCTTGGCGGAGTTCATCGCGGAATGGACCTCGACACCTGACGAAGAAATCCAGGAGACTACTCTCCCCGGCAAGGAAGGAGACCGCAACTGGATCATTTACTTTGACGGAGCCTTCTCGCTGCAAGACGCCGGTGCCGGTGTGCTGCTCATCGCACCCACCGGAGAGCACCTCAAGTACGTGATCTAGATGCACTTCCCTAGGGAGATGTCCACCAATAACACCGCCGAGTACGAGGGATTGCTTGCCGGTCTCAGGATCACGGCAGACCTCGGGGTTAAGAAGCTCATCGTCAGGGGTGACTCGCAGCTTGTTGTCAGGCAAGTCAACAAAGATTATCAGAGCCCACTGATGGAAGCATACATAGATGAGGTGAGGAAGCTGGAGGAATGCTTTGACGGTATCCAGGCGGAGCACGTCCCCCGGGCGGAGAACGACATTGCCGATTACCTGTCAAAGCGTGCCACATTCAAGCTACCTGTGGAACCAGGTACCTTTTTTCTCCGGTTAACTCAACCATCCGTTGATCCATCAGCAGGGCAGAGCAAGCGGAGAAAATCAGGTCCCGGCAAGTACTTTCCTACCGAGCCCCCCGGGGCTGCCGGCAAGGGTACTGCCATGGACGCTAAGCCTGCCCAAGAGCAACTGGCTCCGGCGGGGCGTCAGGCCCTGGCCGTAGAGACAGCCGCTCCCATGGCAGAAGAGATGCCTTTGGTCCTTGCCGTCGAGCCTCAGGCTCCGGCATGGGCGCAACATACCGTCCGATTCCTCCAAACAGGGGAGCTTCCTGAGGAGTAGGAAGAAGCGGAGAAAGTAGCCCGTCGATCCGCCCTGTACTAGTTCGTCGATGATGTCTTGTACCGGAGAAGGCCGAACGGTGTGAAACTCAAGTGCATCCCCCGGGAGGCAGGACTAGAGCTGTTGGTAGAGATACATGGAGGCATATGTGGCTCCCACATAGGGTCAAGGGCCCATGCCGGGAAGGCATTCCAGCAAGGTTTCTTCTGGCCCACCGCCCTCCAGGATGCGACAGCACTAGTCACCAAGTGTGAAGCGTGCCAGTTCCATTCAAAGAAGCTTCATCAACCGTCTCAAGCCCTTCAAACAATCCCTCTCTCCTGGCCATTCTCGGTCTGGGGGCTCGATATACTGGGCCATTTCCCCCATGCTGTCGGGGGCTTTGAGTACTTGTACGTTGCAATCGACAAGTTCACAAAGTGGCCAGAGGTGGAAGCAATGAGGAAGGTGACTGCTCAGTCAGTCGTCAAATTCTTTAAAGGACTGGTCTGCCATTTTGGTGTGCCAAACAGAGTCATCACCGACAACGGCACGCATTTCACAAGCCACACCTTCATGCAGTACATCCGAGACCTCGGCAGCAAGGTCTGTTTTGCTTTTATGGCACATCCACGGAGCAACGGCCAAGCGGAGAGGGCAAATGCTGAAGTGTTGCGAGGCTTGAGAACGAAGACCTTTGACAAGCTGCACAAGAGTGGAAGGCGCTGGATTGATGAGTTGCCGGCGGTTCTTTGGTTGATCAGGACGACGCCAAATCGAGCCACCGGCCAGACACCTTTTGCCCTTGTATACGGGGTAGAAGCAGTTGTCCCCACGGAACTCATACACGGGTCACCTCGAGTGCTCGCTTTTGACGAGCTTGAGCAAGAGCCGTTGCGCCAAGATGACGTGACACTCCTTGAGGAAGATCGTCTTCGGGCGGCTGTGAGAGCGGCACGCTACCAGCAAGCCTTGCGCTGCTACCATAGCTGCAAGGTTCATGCCGGAAGCTTTGAGGAAGGCGACCTTATTCTTCGGCACGTTCAGTCAGCCAAGAATTCCAACAAGTTGATGCCGAAGTGGGAAGGCCCTTATCAGGTAATACGAGTGACCAGGCCTGGCGCAGTCCGCTTGGAGACCGAGGATGCCGTACTAGTGAGCAACTCCTGGAACATCGAGCATCTTCGAAAGTTTTACCCATAAGGCGCGGCTTGCCGGGCCTCCCGGCAAGCCACCTTTTGTACAAGCTTTGCCGACAAGTCATGTGACCCTTTGTACAAAGCCAGACACAGACCCTGAGCATGAATAAATGAAGCGCTGGCACCCTAAGTTATAGCATGCATGCTAGGTCGAGTCTCGTCCTTGGTTAGGGTTGATAGTGATTAGCGGCGACTAACCCCTAGCCTAGAGGTCGAGTGTGCGTCTATCTGTTACTTTCCTGTCCTCCTTTGGTTCGCAGGGCACATGAGCATTTCTGCTGAGCTACTCAAAAAGAAGGAAACAGACTGACGCCCCAGCCCCAGCAAACCAGAGTTGCCGGGGGGCTGCAAGCACAAGGATCCAACCGCGGCAAGATAAGATTATCGGGGGCTGCAGATCCAGATAAGTCTTTTATCCCCTGTCATGCATTTCAGACCCAGACTGGGTATATGAAATCTCATTCTTATCTCTAGGCTGCCGTGCTCCCTTTTTTTCCTATACCCAAGGGTTATTTCCTGGGTCCGGATTTGGTCGCAGCCGCGGCATCAAGGAGATGGGACGAGGAGCCTAAATCCCACTTCATCACTGCCTCCGCCAAGAGCGCGAGGACGGTTGAGTACAGTGGGGGGGGGGGGGGGGCAAGGCCTGTTGCCGGACGAAAGATGTTTATCTTAAACAATAACAAGGATTCGCTCCATGTCGTGGGATTTACCCATGAACGAAAAACCCGGCAAGCATCCCTTTTTCATTAAAAGAACACCCCATACAGGTACAGTTCATGCGGGATGAAAAACATGAATAAGGGGATTACAAGTTTTAAATTCAACAAAGGCCCGCAGGCTTACAAGCAAAAAAAAGAGATAAGATGCCTGTAATCCCTTTCTTGTCCCTCTCCTCAAGAGGCAGGTCAAGGAGGCGAAAAGGGCAAAAGGGGCGCCTAGGCGAGCTACGAGCAGCAGAAGACACCGAGAGAACACCTCGGCGGCCGCCCATGGGCATGCCGGTGATGACGATGCTGGGAAAAGAGCTGGAAGACGAGGCGGCAGGACCGGCGGTACACGACGAAGGCGTCGGTGCCCGTGTACTCCGAGTTGACGGCCTTGCCGCCCGCCCTCTTCCTCTTCTGTAGCCTCCCGACGCTAGCTGCCCAAGGAGAGGGCCCCGAGAAGTTCAAGGAGCTGGCCCCGACCCCGGAAAACCCCTGCCGGAGGAGAGGCCAGGTGCAGATGCTGCTGCTGCACCCGCCCAGGCGCGGGGCATCCGACGCCTAGTCGGACTCGTCCCCGCTATCCGCCCCGCTGTCCTCCTCGTCACTTTCGCTCGAGGAAGAGCTTCAATCATCAGAATCTCTATCGGAGGTGCTCTCCACGTAGCACTTCAGGCGAGTCCCAAACTCTCTGAAGACCTTGACAGAGAGTAGGCCGTCCTCCATTAATTTGAAGTAGAGGATGAGCCCCGCCGTCAGGCAGTGGATGCGAGCAAACGTCTTCCACCCACGACGAAGGTACATGACTCGAGGAGCTGGGAAATCGACATCGACCCGCATGCCCCCGTTCCCGCAACCCCTCATGTGCAATATGAGGGATTGGGGCCGGTCACGCTCCATCTCCCGAGCAAACGGGGCGGGAAGACGAAGAAGGCGACACGGAGGCCGGCGTAGCCTAATGAAGAACTCGTGGGGCTGTTCTCCAACATGGCCTTCTATCGGGAAAGGCACCATGGGCGGAGGCGAAGCTGGAGCGCCGCCCCGCCCTCCTCTTCCCCGAGCACTGCGACCTCTCCCCCGGCTCGCCCATGGCCTCGCCCCCTCCCCCTTCCCCTCGCAGCCGGCTCTGCCACCACAGGCACAGGAGGAGGAGGGACGCGTTGTCGAGCGGCGACCCTCGCCACCACCGTCGAAGGACCGGGATTCCCTTTCTCCATGACGAATGAAAGGAAGGAGCGGAAGCAAAGGGAGGTAGAATATGGAAGAACGCGGGATGCCATCTCCCCTTCCTGCTCTTTATATGGGAACGGGGTTGGGGCTTGGCCGCCTCGCTCGGCCAATCAAGACACGGGAGGCGCAGGGAACCAGGACCGACCCGCTGCCCCAACCAGCGACGGCCCGGTTTCCCGCCTCCACCGTTTGCCACCCGAGCGCATGAAAGATGCGTGGCAGACGTGCAGAACTGAGGGGACAGGTGATGCGACCTCTCCCCACCCCGTGATCGTGGGGAGTGGATGCCTTGAAGACCGTGCCCCGGCCCCATTCAGTAAATGAGCCGCGCCTCCACGTCTCCCTCCCTTTACGGGGAAGGCGCAAGCCGCCTCTTTACTGTGATGTGACACATGCGTATGAAAACCGCCCCACGCATGCCGCCCACGTCATGCACGCCCCTCCACGCCGTGCCACGCGCGCGGGTCGTGGGAAGCACAGCGCGCGAAAAATCTTACCACGGTAAAAACCGCCCCGCCTGCCCGCGCACCGTTTTGGGCCTGACCCAACAACGTGTCGCGCTTATGTGTGGCCCAGGCCCGGGGGCTCCTGTCGGTGTACAAAACTAGGGGCACATTTTTGTACCCTTTTACCTGTGCACGGGCAGTTAGAGCCGCGCCCGCGACCACACCAAGCAGAGCGAGGGAGGTGAGTCAAGGTAAGACCGAAGCCCAAGATGGCCAAAGCAACGCCAAGGCCAAGGCCACAAAGAGCAAAGCGACGAAGCAGGTTCCCCCGACAGGAGACCCTTGCCGTGGCAGCTCGCCCCACACCAACGGAGTGAGCGACCCTTGAGCCCACGATCCCCAACGCCATCATCCGCGTGGAGCGAGGGCTCGGGAAGGCGCCTCCAAGGTGGCATGCAAATCTTTGTGAAGACATATCCAAGAATAGACGAGGATTAGAAGACGACGACCCCCGGCAAGACCCTTGCCGGGGACAACGGCGTACCATGACAAGACCCTTGCCGGGGACGATGGCGTGCCACAACAAGGCCCTTGTCGGGCACCCGGCAAGGCCATTACCAAGGGTGCTAGCAGGGCCACCGCCAGGCCCGTCGGCGACCAAGCTTCCACCGCCGTTCGCATACAGCTGCCAACCCAACCAGCTGGGCAGGCACCTGCGTGGCGACATGCAGCTCCCGGGCCAACTCATCAAGCGCCTGCGTGGTGGCATGCAGATCCTCGAGATGGCTCCACCACCACGCCACCTCAGCTGCCAGCCTGCCTACATGGCGCTGCACGCATCACTGGCCAGGGCGCGTGTCAAAGCAAGGAGGAGCGGCGATGGACGGGACGGGCCTCACCCCCATCCCCGATAAAGTAAAGGGACACCTGCGCGATGCATTAAATGCGTCTTGTCCTGTAATACGAAGGATAACCTCGCAACACTGTTGCCTTTCGACCTCCTGTGTGCCACTGTGGCAACCTCTTTTCTATAAAAGGAGGCCCAAGGTGACTGAGAGGAGGATTTGGCTTTTTGGAGCTCGTTACACTCCCTAGCTAGTTCAAGAACTCAAAATACATCCACCAAAGCAGGACTAGGGTTTTACGCATCCTCTCGGCCCGAACCTGGATAAACAAACCACGTGCTCTCTGTTAGCCCCGCTCTTCTCTCAACCCCGCGCCCCGCAACCGCAGTAGGGATTCTTGTGATCCCATAGGTGTCGTTCCCCACCGACACTCAGAGACACCTGTAGAGCACCTTTATAATCACCTAGTTACGTTGTGACATTTGGTAGCACACAAAGTGTTCCTCCGGTATTCGGGAGTTGCATAATCTCATAGTCATAGGAACATGTATTACGCGCATGCTCCTAGGGGGATAGATTGATAGGAAAAGACCATCGCTCGTCCCCGACCGCCACTCATAAGGAAGACAATCAATAAATAAATCATGCTCCGACTTCATCACATAACGGTTCACCATACATGCATGCTACGGGAATCACAAACTTTAACACAAGTATTTCTCAAATTCACAACTACTCAACTAGCATGACTCTAATATCACCATCTTCATATCTCAAAACAATTATCAACCATCAATCTTTTCTTAGTATTCAACGCACTCAAAAGAAAGTTTCACAAATCTTGAACACCAAGCATATTATTATTATGCAAATTACCATGCTATTAAAGACTCTCAAAATAATCTAAGTGAAGCATGAGAGATCAATAGTTTCTTTAAAACAAATCCACCACCGTGCTCTAAAAGATCTAAGTGAAGCATATAGAGCAAAATTATCAAGCTCGAAAGATATAAGTGAGGCACATAGAGCAAAACTATCAAGCTCAAAAGATATAAGTGAAGCACATAGAGTAGTCTATCAAATTCCAATTCATGTATGGCTCTCTCAAAAGGTGTGTATAGCAAGGATGACTGTGGCACACTAACAAAGAAAGATACAAATAATACAAGATGCTCCAAGCAAAACACATATCATGTGGTGAATAAAAATATAGCTTCAAGTAAAATTACCGATGGAAGTAGACGAAAGAGGGGATGCCTTCCGGGGCATCCCCAAGCTTTGACTTTTTGGTGTCCTTGGATTATCTTGGGGGTGCCATGGGCATCCCCAAGCTTAGGCTCTTGCCACTCCTTGTTTCATAATCCATCAAAAGATTTCACCCAAAACTTGAAAACTCCACAACACAAAACTCAATAGAAATCTCATGAGCTCCGTTAGAGAAAGAAAACAAAAGACCAATTCAAGGTACTGTAATGAACTCATTCTTTATTTATATTGGTGTTAAACCTACTGTATTCCAACTTCTCTATGGATTATAAACTATTTTACTAGCCATAGATTCATCAAAATAAGCAAACAACACACAAAAAACAGAATCTGTCAAAAACAGAACAGTCTGTAGTAATCTGTAACTAACGCAAACTTCTGGAACCCAAAAATTCTACGAAAATAGGACGCCCTAGACAATTTGTTTATTGACATCAGCATTTTGAATTAGTATTTTATCACGTTCTGGTGATTTCTAACAATTCGGTCACTGAGCGCAAAGTTTCTGGAAATTACAGCAAGATCAAATAACTATCATCCAAGAAGATCCTATAGGTCTAACTTGGCACAAACACTAATTAAAACACAAAACCGCATCCAAACAGAAGGTAGATGGATTATTTATTCCTAAAGAAAAGCAAAAAGCAAAAAACTAAAAATAAAATTGGGTTGCCTCCCAACAAGCGCTATCGTTTAACGCCCCTAGCTAGGCATAAAAGCAAGGATAGATCTAGGTATTGCCATCTTTGGTAGGCAATCCATAAATGGCTCTCATGATAGATTCATATGGCAATTTTATTTTCTTTCTAGGGAAGTGTTCCAAGCCCTTTTTTAATGGAAATTGAAATCTAATATTCCCTTCCTTCATATCAATAATTGCACCAACCGTTCTAAGGAAATGTCTACCAAGAATAATAGGGCAAGAAGGATTGCAATCTATATCAATAACAATAAAATCTACGGGCACACAATTCCTATTTGCAACAATAAGAACATCATTAATTCTTCCCATAGGTTTCTTAATAGTGGAATCCGCAAGATGCAAGTTTAGAGAGCAATCATCAAAATCACGGAAATCTAGCAAATCACACAAAGTTTTGGGGATAGTGGAGACACTAGCACCCAAATTACACAAGGCATAAAACTCATGATCTTTAATTTTAATTTTAATAGTTGGTTCCCACTCATCATAGAGTTTTCTAGGGATAGAAACTTTCAACTCAAGTTTTTCTTCATAAGATTGCATCAAGGCATCAACGATATGTTCGGTAAAGGCTTTATTTTGACTATAAGCATGAGGAGAATTTAGCACAGATTGCAACAAGGAAATACAATCAATTAAAGAGCAACTTTCATAATTAAATTCCTTGAAATCCAATATAGTGGGTTTAGCAACATCTAGGGTTTTATTTCTTCCAATCCCACTTTTATCAATTTCATCATCAAGATCTAAATACTCGGAATTTTTGGAACGCCTTCTAGGTAAAGGAAGATCATATTCAGTTTCATCAAGATTTATATTGCAAAATAAAGATTTAATAGGGGACACATCAATAACTTTTAGATCTTCATCTTGATTTTCATTGGAATTGGAAGAACACGCTTTAATAAAGGCATCTTTCATAGCATGCATCCTAGCGGTTCTTTCCTTGCACTCATCAATGGAAATTCTCATGGGTTTGAGAGACTCATTGATATCATGCTTAGGAGGAATAGATCTAAGGTTTAAAGAATCAATCTCAAGAGAAATTCTATCAATGTTCCTAGCCAAATCATCAACTTTAAGCAATTTCTCTTCAAGCAAAGCATTAAAATTCTTTTGCGAATTCATAAACTCTTTAACACTATTCTCAAATTCAGAGGGCATCTTATTAGAATTTCCATAAGAGTTGTTGTAGGAATTTCCATAATTATTAGAAGGATTACTAGGATAAGGCCTAGGATTAAAATTCCCTCTATAAGCATTGTTACCAAAATTATTCCTACCAACAAAATTCACATCCATAGATTCATTGTTATTCTCAATCAAAGTAGACAAAGGCATATCATTAGGATTGGAAGAAACACTCTTAGTAGCAAATAATTTCATAAGTTCATCCATCTTTCTACTCAAAACATTGATTTCTTCTATTGCATGCACTTTTTTTATTAGTAGATCTTTTAGTATGCCATTGAGAATAATTAACCATAATATTATCTAGGAGTTTAGTAGCATCTCCTAAAGTGATTTCCATAAAAGTGCCTCCCGCGGCCGAATCTAAAAGATTTCTAGAAGCAAAATTCAATCCGGCATAATTTTTTTTGTATAATCATCCACAAATTCAAACCATGAGTAGGGAAATTACGTATCATTAATTTCATTCTCTCCCAAGCTTGTGTAACATGTTCATGATCGAGTTGCTTAAAATTCATAATATCGTTTCTAAGAGAGATGATCTTAGCGGGAGGAAAATACTTAGAGATAAAAGCATCTTTGCACTTGTTCCAAGAATCAATACTATTTTTAGGCAAAGACGAAAACCAAGCTTTAGCACGATCTCTAAGCGAAAAAGGAAATAGCTTCAATTTAACAACATCATTATTGACATCTTTCTTCTTTTGCATATCGCATAAATCAACGAAGCTATTAAGATGAGTAGTGGCATCTTCACTAGGAAGGCCGGAAAATTGATCTTTCATAACAAGAATCAACAAAGCAGTATTGATTTCACAAGATTCAGTATTGGCAAGAGGAGCAATCGGAGTGCTAATGAAATCATTATTATTGGCATTGGTGAAGTCACACAATTTGGTAGTATCTTGAGCCATCGCGACAAACAAGCAATCCAACACACGAGCAAACAAAAGGCAAGCGAGAAAAAGGCAAATGGAAAAAGAGAAGGAGATTGGGAAAGAGAGGGCAAATAAAACGACAAGGGTGAAGTGGGGGAGAGAAAAACGAGAGGCAAATGGCAACTAATTTAATGCGGGAAATAGGGATTGTGATGGGTACTTGGTATGTCGACTTTTGTGCAGACTCCCCGGCAACAGCGCCAGAATTCTTCTTGCTACCTCTTGAGCACTGCGTTGGATTTCCCCGGAGAGGAGAGGATGATGCAACAAAGTAGCGTAGGTATTTCCCTCAGTTTTGGAGAACCAAGGTATCAATCCAGTAGGAGGCTACATGCAAGTCCCTCGTACCTACACAAAAATAATAGCTCCTCGCAACCAACGTGATTAGGGGTTGTCAATCCCTTCACGGTCACTTACGAGAGTGAGATCTGATAGAGATGATAGATAATATTTTTGGTATTTTTGATATAGATATGCAAAGTGAAAAGTAAAAGGAAAAGTAAAAATCAAAGCAATAATAAAGTGATGGAGATTGATATGATGAGAATAGACCCGGGGGCCATAGGTTTCACTAGTGGCTTCTCTCAAGAGCATAAGTATTTTACGGTGGGTGAACAAAGTACTGTTGAGCAATTGACAGAATTGAGCATAGTTATGAGAATATCTAGGTATGATCATGTATACAGGCATCACATCCGTGACAAGTAGACCGACTCGTGCCTGCATCTACTACCATTACTCCACTCGTCGACCGCTATCTAGCATGCATCTAGAGTATTAAGTTAAAAACAGAGTAATGCCTTAAGCAAGATGACATGATGTAGAGGGATAGTTTCATGCAATATGATAAAAACCCCATCTTGTTATCCTCGATGGCAACAATACAATACGTGCCTTGCTGCCCCTTCTGTCACTGGGAAAGGACACCGCAAGATTGAAGCCAAAGCTAAGCACTTCTCCCATGGCAAGAAAAACCAATCTAGTAGGCCAAACCAAACTGATAATTCGAAGAGACTTGCAAAGATAACCAATCATACATAAAAGAATTCAGAGAAGATTCAAATATTATTCATAGATAGACTTGATCATAAACCCACAATTCATCGGTCTCAACAAACACACCGCCAAAAGAAGATTACATCGAATAGATCTCCACGAGAGAGGGGGAGAACATTGTATTGAGATCCAAAAAGAGAGAAGAAGCCATCTAGCTAATAACTATGGATCCGAAGGTCTGAGGTAAACTACTCACACTTCATCGGAGAGGCTATGATGATGTAGAAGCCCTCCGTGATGACGGCCCTCTCCGGCAGAGCTCCGGAACAGGCCCCAAGATGGGATCTTGTGGATACAGAAAGTTGCGGCGGTGGAATTAGGTTTTTGGCTCCGTATCTGATTGTTTGGGGGTACGTAGGTATATATAGGAGGAAGGAGTACGTCGGTGGAGCAACAGGGGGCCCACGAGGCAGGGGGCGTGCCCTAGGGGGGGGCCCACCCTCGTGACCGCCTCTTTTTTTCCTTGGCATAGGGTCCAAGTCTCCTGGATCACGTTCGGTGAGAAAATCACGTTCCCGAAGGTTTCATTCCATTTGGACTCCGTTTGATATTCTGTTTCTCCGAAATACTGAAATAGGCAAAAAACAACAATTCTGGGCTGGGCCTCCGGTTAATAGGTTAGTCCCAAAAATAATATAAAATTGGAAAATAGAGCCCAATATAGTCCAAATCAGTAGATAATATAGCATGGAGCAATCAAAAATTATAGATACGTTGGAGACGTGTCACTAGTCAAGTAGAGGCATACTAGTGACACTCTGTTTGTCTATGTATTCACACATGTACTAAGTTTCCGCTTGATACAATTCTAGCATGAATAATAAACATTTATCATGATATAAGGAAATATAAATAACAACTTTATTATTGCCTCTAGGGCATATTTCCTTCAGTCTCCCACTTGCACTAGAGTCAATAATCTAGTTCACATCGCCATGTGATTTAACACCAATAGTTCACATCACCATGTGATTAATATCCATAGTTCACATCGCCATGTGGCAAAACACTCAAAGGGTTTACTAGAGTCTGTAATCTAGTTCACACAGCCATGTGATTAATGCCCAAAGAGTACTAAGGTGTGATCATGTTTTGCTTGTGAGAGAAGTTTAGTCAACGGGTCTGCCAAATTTAAATCCGTATGTATTTTGCAAATTTCTATGTATGTAATGCTCTGCACGGAGCTACTTTAGCTAATTGCTCCCACTTTCAATATGTATCCAGATTGATACTTAGAGTCATCTGGATCAGTGCCAAAACTTGCATCGACGTAACCCTTTATGACGAACCTTTTGTCACCTCCATAATCGAGAAACATATCCTTATTCCACTAAGGATTATTTTTTGACCGTTGTTCAGTGATCTACTCCTAGATCACTATTGTATTCGCTTGCCAGACTCAGTGTAGGGTATACAATAGATCTGGTACACAACATGACATACTTTATAGAACCTATGGCCGGGGCATAGGGAATGACTTTCATTCTCTTTCTATCTTCTGCCATGGTCGGGCTTTGAGTCTTACTCAATTTCATACCTTGTAACACAGGCAAGAACTCTTTCTTTGACTGTTCCATTTTGAACTACTTCAAAATCTTGTCAAGGTATGTACTCATTGAAAAAATTTATCAGGCGTCTTGATCTATCTCTATAGATCTTGATGCTCAATATGTAAGCAGCTTCACCGAGGTCTTTCTTTGAAAAACTCCTTTCAAATACTCCTTTATGCTTTCCAGAAAATTCTACATTATTTCCAATCAACAATATGTCATCCACATATAATATTAGAAATGCTACAGAGCTCCCACTAACTTTCTTGTAAATACAGGGTTCTCCAAAAGTCTGTATAAAACCATATGCTTTGATCACACTATCAAAACATTTATTCCAACTCCGAGAGGCTTGCACCAGTCCATAAATGGATCGCTGGAGCTTGCACACTTTGTTAGCACCTTTAGGATCGACAAAACCTTCTGGTTGCATCATATACAACTCTTCTTTAAGAAATCCATTAAGGAATGTAGTTTTGACATCCATTTGCCAGATTCCATAAAATGTGGCAATTTGCTAACATGGTTCGGACAGACTTAAGCATCGCTACGAGTGAGAAAATCTCATCGTAGTCAACACCTTGAACTTTGTCAAAACCTTTTTTGACAAGTCTAGCTTTGTAGATAGTAACACTACTATCAGCGTCCATCTTCCTCTTGAAGATCCATTTATTTTGTATGGATTGCCGATCATCGGGCAAGTCAATGAAAGTCCACACTTCGTTCTCATACATGGATCCCATCTCATATTTCATGGCCTTAAGCCATTTTGCGGAATCTGGGCTCATCATCGCTTCCTCATACTTCATAGGTTCGTCATGGTCAAGTAACATGACCTCCAGAATAGGATTACCGTACTACTTTGGTGCGGATCTCACTCTGGTTGACCTACGAGGTTCGGTAGTAACTTGATCTGAAGTTACATGATCATCATCATTATCTTCCTCACAAATTGGTGTAGTAGTCGCAGAAACAGATTTCTGTGATGAACTACTTTCCAATAAGGGAGCAGGTACAGTTACCTCATCAAGTTCTACTTTCCTCCCACTCACTTCTTTCGAGAGAAAATCCTTCTCTAGAAAGGATCCATTCTTAGCAACGAATGTCTTGCCGTCGGATCTGTGATAGAAGGTGTACCCAACTGTCTCCTTTGGGTATCCTATGAAGACACATTTCTCCGATATGGGTTCGAGCTTATCAGGTTGAAGCTTTTTCACATAAGCATCGCAACCCGAAACTTTAAGAAACAATAGCTTAGGTTTCTCACCAAACCACAGTTCATACGGTGTCATCTCCACGGATTTAGATGGTGCCCTATTTAACGTGAATGTAGCTGTCTCTAATGCATAACCCCAAAACGATTGTGGTAGATCGGTAAGAGACATCATAGATTGCACTATATCTAATAAAGTACGGTTACGACGTTCCGACACACCATTACACTGTGGTGTTCTAGGTGGCGTGAGTAGTGAAATTATTTCACATTGTTTTAACTGAAGTCCAAACTCGTAACTCAAATATTTTACCTCTGCGATCATATCATAGAAGCTTTTATTTTCTTTTTACAATGATTCCCTACTTCACTCTGAAATTCTTTGAACTTTTCAAATGTTTCAGACTTGTATTTCATCAAGTAGATATACCCATATCTGCTCAAATCATCTGTGAAGGTCAGAAAATAACGATACCCGCCGCGAGCCTTAACACTCATTGGATTGCATACATCAGTATGTATTATTTCCAATAAGTCAGTTGCTCGCTCCATTGGTTCCGGAGAACGGAGTCTTAGTCATCTTGCCCATAAGGCATGGTTCGCAAGCATCAAGTGATTCCAAAATCCCATCAGTATGGAGCTTCTTCATGCGCTTTACACCAATATGACCTAAACGGCAGTGCCACAAATAAGTTGCACTATCATTATTAACTTTGCATCTTTTGGCTTCAATATTATGAATATGTGTATCACTACGATCGAGATCCAACAAACCATTTTCATTGGGTGTATGACCATAGAAGGTTTTATTCATGTAAACAGAACAACAATTATTCTCTAACTTAAATGAATAACCATATTGCAATAAACATGATCAAATCATATTCATGCTCAATGCAAACACCAAATAACACTTATTTAGGTTCAACACTAATCCTGAAAGTATAGGGAGTGTGCGATGATGATCATATCAATCTTGGAACTACTTCCAACACACATCGTCACCTCGCCCTTAACTAGTTTCTGTTCATTCTGCAACTCCCGTTTCAAGTTACTACTCTTAGCAACTGAACCATTATCAAATGCCGAGGGGTTGCTATAAACACTAGTAAAGTACATATCAATACCATGTATATCCAATATACCTTTGTTCACTTTGCGATTCTTCTTATCCGCCAAATACTTGGGCCAGTTCCGCTTCCAGTGACCAGTTCCTTTGCAGTGAAGCACTTAGTCTCAGGCTTAGGTCCAGATTTGGGCTTCTTCACTTGAGCAGCAACTTGCTTGCCGTTCTTTTTGAAGTTCCCCTTCTTCCCTTTGCCCTTTTCTTGAAACTAGTGGTCTTGTTAATCATCAACACTTGATGCTTTTCTTGATTTCTACCTTCGTCGATTTTAGCATCACGAAGAGCTTGGGAATCGTTTCCGTTATCCCTTGCATATTATAGTTCATCACGAAGTTCTAGCAACTTGGTGATAGTGACTAGAGAACTCTATCAATCACTATCTTATCTAGAAGATTAACTCCCACTTGATTCAAGTGATTGTAGTACTCCATTCTGAGCACATGCTCACTAGCTGAGCTATTCTCCTCCATTTTGTAGGCAAAGTACTTGTCAAAGGTCTCATACCTTTCGACATGGGCATGAGTCTGAAATACTAATTTCAACTCTTGGAACATCTCATATATTTCGTGGCGTTAAAAAATTTTCTTTGAAGCCCCGATTCTAAGCCATAAAGAATGGTGCACTAAATTATGAAGTAGTCATCATATCGAGCTTGCCAAACGTTCATAACGTCTGCATTTGCTCCTACAATCGGTCTGTCACCCAGCGATGCATCAAGGACACAATTCTTCTGTGCAGCAATGAGGATAATCCTCAGATCATGGATCCAATCCGCATCATTGCTACTAAAATCTTTCAACTCAGTTTTCTCTAGGAACATATCAAATAAAACATGGGAGCTAAAAGCGAGCTATTGATCTACAACATAGAAATGCTAATACTACCAGGACTAAGTTCATGATAAATTAAAGTTCAATTAATCATATTACTTAAGAACTCCCACTTATATAGACATCCCTCTAATCATCTAAGTGATCACGTGATCCATATCAACTAAACCATGTCCGATCATCACATGAGATGGAGTAGTTTTCAATGGTGAACATCACTATGTTGATCATATCTACTATATGATTCACGCTCGACCTTTCGGTCTCAGTGTTCTGAAGCCATATCTTCATATGCTAGGCTCGTCAAGTTTAACCTGAGTATTCCTACGTGTGCAAAACTGGCTTGCACCCGTTGTATAAGCACGTAGAGCTTATCACACCCGATCATCACGTGGTGTCTCGGCGCGACGAACTTTGGCAACGGTGCATACTCAGGGAGAACACTTGTACCTTGAAATTTAGTGAGAGATCATCTTATAATGCTACCGTCAATCAAAGCAGAATAAGATGCATAAAATATAAACATCACATGTAATCAACATAAGTGATATGATATGGCCATCATCATCTTGTGCCTTTGATCTCCATCTCCAAAGCACCGTCATGATCACCATTGTCATCGGCGCGACACCTTGATCTCCATCGTAGCATCATTGTTGTCTCGCCAACTATTGCTTCTACGACTATTACTACCGCTTAGTGATAAAGTAAAGCAATTACATGGCGATTGCATCTCATACAATAAAGCGACAACCATATGGCTCCTGCCAATTGCCGATAACTCAGTTACAAAACATGATCATCTCATTCAATAAAATTTAGCATCATGTCTTGACCATATCACATCATAGCATGCCCTGCAAAAACAAGTTAGACGTCCTCTACTTTGTTGTTGCAAGTTTTACGTGGCTGCTACGGGTTGAGCAAGAACCATTTTTACCTACGCATCAAAACCACAATGATATTTCGTCAAGTTAGTGTTGTTTTAACGTTCACAAGGACCGGGCGTAGCCACACACGATTCAACTAAAGTTGGAGAAACTGACACCCGCCAGCCACCTGTGTGCGAAGCACGTCGGTAGAACCAGTCTCGCATAAGCGTACGCGTAATGTCAGTCCGAGCCGCTTCATCCAACAATACAGCTGAATCAAAGTCTGACATGCTGGTAAGCAGTATGACTTGTATCGCCCACAACTCACTTGTGTTCTACTCGTGCATATAACATCTACGCATAAACCTGGCTCTGATGCCACTGTTGGGGACGTAGTAATGTCAAAATTTTCCTACGCACATGCAAGATCATGGTGATGCATAGAAACGAGAGGGGAGAGTGTTGTCCACGTACCCTCGTAGACCAAAAGCAGAAGTGTTATGACAACGTGGTTAATGTAGTCGTACATCTTCACAATCGACCGATCCCAGCACCAAAGTCACGGCACCTCCGTGGACTGCACACGTTCACCTCGGCGATGTCCCACGAACTCACAATCCAGTAGAGCTTGATACGTCTCCGTCGTATCTACTTTTCCAAACACTTTTCCCCTTGTTTTGGACTCTAACTTGCATGATTTGAATGGAACTAACCCGGACTGACGCTGTTTTCAGCAGAATTGCCATAGTGTTATTTATGTGCAGAAACAATAGTTCTCGGAATGACCTGAAACTTCACGAAACATCTTTTCGTAAATAATAAAAAATCATTGCAAAAGATGAAGGCCAGGGGCCCACCACCTGTCCATGAGGGTGGGGGGCGCGCCCCCTACCTCGTGGCCCCCTGAGGCTCCTCTGACGCCAACTCCGACTCTATATATTTTCTTTCGGGGAGAAACAAATAGTGGAGAAGAAATCATCGCGTTTTACGATACGGAGCCGCCGCCAAGCCCTAAAACCTCTCGGGAGGGCTGATCTGGAGTCCGTTCGGGGCTCCGGAGAGGGGGATCCGTCGCCGTCGTCATCATCAACCATCCTCCATCACCAATTTCATGATGCTCACCGCCGTGCGTGAGTAATTCCATCGTAGGCTTGCTGGACGGTGATGGGTTGGATGAGATCTATCATGTAATCGAGTTAGTTTTGTTAGGGTTTATTCCCTAGTATCCACTATGTTCTGAGATTGATGTTGCTATGACTTTGCTATGCTTAATGCTTGTCACTAGGGCCCGAGTGCCATGATTTCATATCTGAACTTATTATGTTTTCATGAATATATGTGTGTTCTTGATCCTATCTTGCAAGTCTATAGTCACCCACTATGTGTTATGATCCGGCAACCCCGAACTGACAATAATCGAGACCACTCCCGGTGATGACCATAGTTTGAGGAGTTCATGTATTCACTAAGTGCTAATGCTTTGTTCCGGTTCTTTATTAAAAGGAGGCCTTAATATCCCTTAGTTTCCATTAGGACCCCACTGCCACGGGAGGGTAGGACAAAAGATGTCATGCAAGTTCTTTTCCATAAGCACGTATGACTACATTCGGAATACATGACTACATTACATTGATGAATTGGAGCTAGTTCTGTGTCACCCTATGTTATGACTGTTACATGATGAACTGCATCCGGCATAATTATCCATCACCGATCCGATGCCTACGAGCTTTCCATATACTGGTTTACGCTTATTTAATTTCCTGTTGCTATTGTTACAATCACTACAAAACACCAAAAATATTACTTTTTCTTCCGTTACTTTTTGCTACCTTTACCACTATTATCATATTACTTTGCTACTAAATACTTTGCTGCACATATTAAGTTATCCTTGAATTGACAACTCAACTGCTAATACTTGAGAATATTCTTTGGCTCCCCTTGTGTCGAATCAATAAATTTGGGTTGAATACTCTACCCTCGAAAGCTGTTGCGATCCCCTACACTTGTGGGTTATCAAGACTAATTTCTGGCGCCATTGCCGGGGAGCATAGCTCTATTCTTTGAGTCACTTGGGATTTATATCTGCTGGTCACTATGAAGAACTTGAAAGACGCGAAGACAACAATTTATCCCTCAACTACGAGGGTAGGTAAGGAACTGCCGTCTAGCTCTGCACTTGATTCACCTTCTGTTTTGAGTAAGCTTGCGACACCTAAACCTGCTTCTGCCATTCGTTTCGATATGTTGCATGTTATTGATGATGCCACTTCTGCTATGCATGATACTTATGATGAAACTACTTCTATGCTTGATACTACTGTGCCCCTTACTGAATTTCTTGATGAACAAATTGCTAGGGCTAGAGAGAAAGAAATTATTGATACTGATTATATTGATGAAAGTGTTGATGAAGATAGGTCTGTTATTCCTGAGGGTTATGTTTTTGATAAAGAAGCCTCTTTAGCTATTTTAGCTTGCAAAGATAGTTATGAACTCATGAGGCTATTAGTTAAATGGAGTAAAGAATCTCTTAGAGATAGAATGAAACCTGATCCTGCTTTTGCTACTTCACCTATTTGTGTTGCTGATAAGGATTATGAATTCTTTGTTGATCCTGATATAATTACTTTGGTTGAATCTGATCCTTTACATGGCTATGAATCTGAAACTATTGTGGCACATCTTACTAAATTGAATGATATAGCCACCCTGTTCACTAATGATGAGAGATCTCACTACTTTTATATCCTTAAAATATTTCCGTTCTCATTAAAGGGTGATGCTAAGATATGGTTTAATTCCCTTGATCCTGGTTGTGTGCATAGTCCCCATGATATGATTTATTACTTCTCTTCTAAACATTTCCCTGCTCATAAGAAACAAGCTGCTTTAAGGTAAATATACAACTTTGTGCAAACTGAAGAAGAGAGTCTCCCACAAGCTTGGGGGAGGCTTCTCAAGTTACTTAATGCTTTGCCTAATCATCCGCTTAAGAAAAATGAAATACTTGATATCTTTTATAATGGACTAACCGATGCTTCCAGAGATTACTTGGATAGTTGTTCTGGTTCTCTTTTTAGGGAAAGAACACCGGATGAAGCTGAAATTCTATTGAATAATATGTTGACAAATGAAAATAATTGGACACTTCCTGAGCCAATTCCTGAGTCTATTCCTAAACCAACTCCAAAGAAGAGAGGTGTTCTATTTCTCAGTCCTGAAGATATGCAAGAGGCAAAGAAATCAATGAAAGAAAAAGGTATTAAAGCTGAAGATGTTAAGAATTTACCTCCTATTGAAGAAATACATGGTCTTAATCTACCGCCTGTTGAAGAAACACATGATCTTAATCCATTACCTATTGAAGAACCTCCAGGTCCTAATAACCCGACATAGGTAGTAAAGGTAAATTCTCTCTATAGATTTGATGAAGGTGATATTCCTCACTATAAGTCTGCTAGACAATGCTTAGAAGAGTTTGATAATTTTATTGTCAAACAAGAAAACTTCAATGCTTATTTTGGTAGACAATTAAAACAAAATGCTTATATGATTAAACACTTGGGTGATTATATGGCTAATGTTAGAGGTGAACTTAAACTTGTTAGCAAACATGCTTATATGGTTACCACTCAAGTAGAACAAGTACTTAAAGCTCAAAATGATTTGCTCAATGAAATGAATAGTAAGAAAAATGATTATGCTGTTAGAGTGGCTACTAGAACTGGTAGAATGACTCAAGAACCTTTGTATCTTGAAGGCCACCCTAAGAGAATTGACCAATATTCTCAGAGAAATAATATTGATGCACCTAGTTCTTCCAAAAGGAAGAAAAAGAAAAATGATAGGACTTTGCAAACTTCTAGTGAACCTATTGCTGAACCACCTGAGAATCCAAATGATATATCTATGTCTGATGCTAAAACACAATCTGGTAATGAACATGAACCTAGTGAAAATGTTAATGATGATGTTCATGATGATGCTCAACCTAGTAACGATAATGATGTAGAAGTTGAACCTGCTGTTGATCTTGATAACCCACAATCAAAGAATCAACATTATGATAAGAGAGACTTTGTTGCTAGGAAACATGGTAAAGAAAGAGAACCTTGGGTTCAGAAACCCATGCCTTTCCTCCCAAACCATCCAAGAAAAAGGATGATGAGGATTTTGAGCGCTTTGCTGAAATGATTAGACCTATCTTTTTGCGTATGCGATTGACTGATATGCTCAAAATGAATCCTTATGCTAAATACATGAAATATATTGTTACAAATAAAAGAAAGATACCGGAAGCTGAAATTTCCACCATGCTTGCTAATTATACTTTTAAGGGTGGAATACAAAGAAACTTGGAGATCCAGGAGTACCCACTATACCATGCTCCATTAAAAGAAATTATGTTAAAACTGCTTTATGTGATCTTGGAGACGGTGTTAGTGTTATGCCTCTCTCTTTATATCGTAGACTTGACTTGAATAAGTTGACACCTACTGAAATATCTTTGCAAATGGCTGATAAATCAACTGCCATACCTGTCGGTATTTGTGAGGATGTGCCTGTTGTGGTTGCAAACGCTACTATTTTAACAGACTTTGTTATTCTTGATATTCCCGAGGACGATAGTATGTCTATTATTCTTGGAAGACCTTTTTTGAATACTGCAGGTGCTGTTATTGATTGCAACAAAGGCAATGTCACTTTTCATGTTAATGATAATGAGCATACAGTACACTTTCCGAGGAAACAACCTCAAGTTCATAGTATCAACTCTATTGGAAAAATTCCATCGATTATTTTTGGAGGTTTTGAATTTCCTCTTCCTACTGTCAAGAAGAAATATGATATTCTTATTATTGGGGATGTGCATATACCCGTTGAGGTAACATAGTGTTATTCGAAATTTCTCCGGTTCCATGTTAGTCGAAATGAGTTTGTTAACAAGACCTGATCAACCTTGTTAGTGGATTCCTTTTGATGAGCATGAGATGGATGAAACTAGAAGAACAACCTTCTGTACCTCTTTATACTTTCTGTTACTTAGTTGAAATAAAGTAAAAATAGTATTTTTCTGTCTGTTTCCTGATTTATCCATGCAATATAAAAATACCCCGAAAATAAAAGTCCTCCAAATGCCATGCCAATTTAATATGATTTTTTCTGGAATATTTGAGGATTTATGGTACTGAAAACACTGCGGGGGGGGGGGGGGGGGAGCTGCCACCTGGCCACGAGGGTGGAGGGCGCGCCCCCTGCCTCGTGGGCCCATGGTGGCCCTCCTCCACTTATTCCTGCACCCATCTTCTTCTTATTCCTCCCAGAAACACGAATAACCAGCTCAAGAACGAGTTCTGGCTCACTTTGCTTCGATTTTCGATCTCCTTGCTCAAAGCACCTCTCACAAAACAACTTGGGGAGATTGTTCTTTGGTATGTGACTCCTCTATTGGTCCAATTAGTTTTTGTTCTAGTGCTTTATTATTTGCAAATTTGTGCTGCATAGGTGACCATGTTCCTGAGATTGCATGTCAAATTTATATGATTCCAAGTAGTTCTAATGCTTGATATAGGCTCTAGGCACTTGTAGGAGTAGTTGCTATCAATTTTATTGAAGTTGGTTCACTTTTGTTTGAAGTTACTAAAAAATTTAGAAATTTTTCAGAGGAAGCAATATGCTTAGGAAAATGTTTCAAGGTGGTTCTTCAAGGAAGAAAGGCCCCAGGCTTGCAATGCGTGATGCTGATGAGGAGCCCCCAAGGGACGGTCCAGTGCGGCCTTGTGAGTGGCCTTCAGAAAATTTTATGGATCGAGCGGGAATCAAAGAAGAATTTAACGCATATTTGTGTAACGCCGATCTCATGAGCTTTGAGGCAGACAAATGACCCCAGTACCATCAACTCACTAGTTCATTTGTGAGGAGGTTTGAATTTTCATCTTCACGTAATTCTCCAACTATCATGTTTGATCATTATGACAAATCTTATACCATGGACTTAGAGGATTTTACTTCTGCTTGCAAACTTCCACAATGGGGTAGTGCTAGTGATCCCCATAAATCTGAATTTAGAGACTTTCTTGCTGGTATAACCGTAGGGGAATCGAGAGACATAACACAAGCTACCATAGGGAGCATTCACTTTCCTGCTATACATTATTTTGCTCTCTTCATAGGTAGGTGCATAACTGGTAAGGATGAAGCATGTCATATGTGTGTGCCTGACCTCAGTATTCTTAGGAGTGCTGTGTTAGGAGACCAATCTTATAATATGGGAGCCATTGTTGCACATAGGTTGCATCATGATAGATATAATGGAGATTTCTTTGGAGGAATTTATGCAACCCGCTTAGCTGATTTTCTTGAGGTGGACATTCATGAGGGTGATATGGAGTTGCCTCCTGCTTATTTAGATTTTAATTCTATGGTCTCTCACCAGTTTGTTGAGAGGAATGAGTCACCTCTCCTATATCGACTAATCTTTGACAAACGGCGTGTTGTCCGTATTACTCTCCCTGCTCCTGCCTTCTTTGATTATCAGGCAAAACGAAGATATATTATTACCATAGAGGAGGCAGATGAGTATGAGAGGAGAGCGGAGGCAGCCCGCCGCCACGCTGCAGCTCAGGCGGCGATAGTCGCTGCATATTAGTACGACCGCAGCTACACCTACGGGTATCCGCCAGGCCATCCCTGGCAATGAACCAACTTAGGCCAAAAGCCTAAGCTTGGGGGAGTACGTATTTCCCACCGACATTACATTTATGTTTGTACACACTCATTGCTAGATGTCGGTGTTCATACTCTTTCATTGTAATATCCATGCTAGTTTATTTTCTTTTTCCTGCTTTCTTCTTGTGTGTTTGATAAACCTTAAGAAAAACCAAAAAAATTAGTGATAGCTTCTAGTTAGCTTACTTTTCTTGTTGTAGTAGTAATTAATTAAAAAGAAAACCCAAAAATATTTCCCGTTCTTCTTTTGCTTCTTGGGAGCTTTCCTATGTAAATAGTTTTATTTCCTTTCCTTTCTTTGGGGGTTGATAGGAGAAGACCATGATTAAATTGTTGAAGTGGCTCTTATATGCATTATTGTTGATTTAACCAAGAGCCCATATTGCCTTGTCTTCTCCTGTTTATTGAATACTCGCAGATTCCAGCTTAGTCCAATGCACGTGCACTCTTATTATTATTCACATTGTCCGGTCGTGCAAGTGAAAGGCAATTATGATGATATATGATGGACTGACTGAGATGAGAAAAGCTGGTATGAACTCGACCTCTTTTGTTTTTGTAAATATGATGAGTTCATCATTCTTGATTCAGCTTATTATGAATAAACATGCTTGCAATGGCAATTAGAGATCATAGTTGCTTGTGCCATGCTTGATCAACTATGAGTTATAATGATTTACCTTGCATGCCAACATGCTATCGAAATGGTTGTGATGTGGTATGATGGGGTGGTATCCTCCTTTGAATGATTTAAGTGACTTGACTTGGCACATGTTCACACATGTAGTTGAAACAAATCAACATAGCCTTCACGATATTTATGTTCATGGTGGATTATATCCTACTCATGCTTGCATCCAATGTTTATTAATTTTAATGCATGTTCATGACTGTTGTCGCTCTCTAGTTGGTCGCTTCCCAGTCTTTTGCTAGCCTTCACCTGTACTAAGCGGGAATACTGCTTGTGCATCCAATCCTATAAACCCCAAAGTTATTCCATATGAGTCCACTATACCTTCCTATATGCGGTATCTACCTACCGTTCCAAGTAAATTTGTATGTGCCAAACTCTAAACCTTCAAATAAACATTCTGTTTTGTATGCTCGAATAGCTCATGTATCAACTAGGGCTGCCCTTATCTTCCATGTTAGGCGGGTTCTTCTCAAGAGGAGTGGACTCCGCTCCTCATTCATGAGAAAATGGCTGGTCACTGGGATGCCCAGTCCCATGCTTTATGCAAACTAAATCAAAATTAATTGCAAACAAAACTCCCCCTGGGACTGTTGCTAGTTGGAGACACTCGTTGTTTCGAGCAAGTCATGTATTGATGCTTGTTGGTGGAGGGGGAGTATAAACTTTACCATTCTGTTTGGGAACCGCCTATAATGTGTGTACACTACAAAAAAGACACATCCGTGATATTTTGGGCCGAACGAATTTTTTTTCTGTCATACATATGACACTTCTATGACGATAATTGTGACAAAACCCGGTATCATCATAGATGTGGTGGGATCCTACTTCTATGACAAAAAATCATGACAGAAAATGGGCTTTTCATCCTGGGCGGGCCGGAGACGCAGCTGGATGACATTCTTTGGGCCGTCCATGACGGAAAAAGCCGTGGTAGAAGCGAGGGCGAGGAAAATTTCGGGGAGTTCCCGGTTACGGTGGGAGGTCGGGGGCTGAGCAATGCGCGTTTCTGTCGTATACGTACGCACGTGTGTGCGAGGCGTTGGCTCTAACTGAACCCGAGCGAGGTGTTGGGCTCTAACTGAACCCGAGCGATCGATCGATGGCTGTTAACTGAACCCGATCGAGCGATTCCTTCGCTACTGCTGCTAACTGAAGCCGATCGATGCTGCCACTGGATGAACAGTGAGCGTTGCGGGGGAGGGGGGGGGGGTTGGATGAACAGTTCCTGGTGGGGGTGGATGAACAGGACCCCGTGGTGTTGCCTCTGGATGAACAGGACCCCGATTGATCGAGCCGGTTGGGGCTGGATGAACAGGACCCTGTGGAGGGCTGGATGAACAGGACCACCCCGTGGAGGGCAGGATGAACAGTATACGGTGGACGGCAGGATGAACAGTAGCCAGTGGAGGGGTGGTTGAAAAGGAGCTCGTGGAGAGGGCTGGTTGAACAATAGCCGGTGGAGTAGCGCACGGTGGAGGCTGGATGAACATGAGCCCGTGGATAAACAGTCGCAGGTGGAGGCTGGAGGAGGTCGACGGTGGATGAACAGTAGCCCGTGGAGGCTGGAGGGGGTCGACGGTGGAGATGAACAGTATCCCGTGGAGTCCCGTTTTGCGGTACACCACACCCCTCCCGATGAACAGGACCCCGTTTCGACCGTAGCACTCCGACACAACTCCGTTTCCTCCGTTTTGCGGTACGCCACACCCCGGCCGATCAACAGGACCCCTGTTTCGACCGTAGAAGGTCCATTTCCTCCGTTTTTAGGTACGCCAGACCCCTCCCGATGAACAGGATCCCGTTTCGAACGTGGCCAGTCGAACACATGGCTGTTTCCTCCGTTCTGCGGTACGCCAGGCCTCGTTTCCATCGCCTGTTCCGTCCAAGCCCTCCCGATGAACACGACCACACATTCCGTTGCCTCCCCATGAACACGATGACGACGCTGTTTCTCCGTTCCGACCCAACCATGTACACGAGCCCTGGCCATACGTATGCACGAGTAGGCGTTCGAGACCCCGCCCCTATGTACACATACGTGGTCGTATTTTCTTTCTTGCACCCTGGCCATTGTACGTACGTGTACATGCTACGTGCGTGCCTCTACTACGACACGTGCGCGCCTCTACATCGACCAGTATATATGTACATACACGTCCCGACCAGAATGACAACGCTACGTACGCTTCGACCAGGTGGGTCCCGACCGTCAGGCACTTCCTTGTGTGCGAAGATGTAGCTGGTGGGTCCCAGAAGTCAGGGGAAAACATTTTTTCACGAAATATGGTGGCCCGTTCGATGGGTCCCCGCTGTCAGGTGGAGGAATAATTATTTTACACGTAATAAGGAGGCACTTCCTTGCTGCGGCCGTGGATCCAGCTGTCGGCCTCTCCACGTACAGTCCATGTCCGATGGAAGCCGTTCCTTGACCACAATGACCACGCCGCGCCGAGAGCACCAGGGCAGTGGACGACGGCGAGGCCTAGGAAGGGGATGACGCGGAGCCGGGGAAGACGCGGCAGTGGATGCCCACGTGTAGAGGAGTACAAGGGTTCACTGGTTCGCTGCGATGTGAGGGTGCCGTCGCCGCAGAATAACAGGGGGTGTGGGTGAGTAGAGGGATGGCCTGGCCAGTGGTGGGAGTAGTAGGGGGCGGTGAGGCCTCCGACGCATCGTAGCCGGCCACGGGAGGCAGGAGCATGAGGCACGACCAACGCTGGTTTGGGCGGCTGGAGCAAGAAGACTAGAGGTTGAAGAAGCACTACAGCCGTTGGATGGACATCATACGGTCACTGGAGCTAGAATCGTGCATATTGACTAAGTTGACAAAGCCCTCCGTCCCCGTCAACTTAGTAGGCCCACAAGTCAGCCTCCCACCAAGGTGGGTCCCAGCTAGCAGGGGGTATTCATTTTTTTGAGCGTAATAAGGAGGCACTTTCTTGCGTGCGAACATATAGCTGGTGGGTCCGAGCTGTCAGCGGCGGTAACATTTTTTTCGTGAAATACAGAGGCCCTTTCGGTGGGTCCCTGATGTCAGGTGGAGTGAGGGAGTCCTGGATTAGGGGGTATCCGGACAGCCGGACTATAACCTTTGGCCGGACTGTTGGACTATGAAGATACAAGATTGAAGATTTCGTCTCGTGTCCGGATGGGACTCTCCTTGGCGTGGAAGGCAAGCTTGGCAATACGGATATATAGATCTCCTTCCTTGTAACCGACTCTGTGTAACCCTAGCCCCCTCCGGTGTCTATATAAACCGGAGGGTTTAGTCCATAGGACACAACAACAATAACAACAATCATACCATAGGCTAGCTTCTAGGGTTTAGCCTCTCCGATCTCGTGGTAGATCAACTCTTGTACTACCCATATCATCAATATTAATCAAGCAGGAGTAGGGTTTTACCTCCATTGAGAGGGCCTGAACCTGGGTAAAAACATCGTGTCCCTTGTCTCCTGTTACCATCTGCCTAGACACACAGTTCGGGACCCCCTACCCGAGATCCACCGGTTTTGACACCGACATGGAGGAATCATTATTTCCGTGTAATAAGGAGGCATTTGCTTGTGTGCATCTGTGGACCCAGCTATCGGCCTCTCCACGTACAGTCCACTTCAGATGCATGTCGGTCATTGACCATGTTGACCAGGCCGCGCCGAGAGCACCAGGGTGGTGGACGACGGCGAGGCCTAGGAAGGGAACGACACGGAGGTAGGGAAGGCTCGGCAATTGTTTCCCATGCGGAGGGGAGTACGACTGTACAAGGGTTTACTGGTTCGTCTGCCGTCGCTGGAGAATAATAGCAGGTGTGGGTGAGTAGAGGGATGGCTAGGCCAGCGATGGGAGTACGATGGGGCGGTGAGGCCTGCGTGGCAGCACAGCCGGCCGCGGGGAGGAGGGAGCAGGCAGTCCCGCCGGCGCTTGTTTGAGTGGCTGGAGCAGGAAGAGCAGAGATTGAAGAAGCACGACGACCGTTGGATGGACATCCAACAGTCAGTGCTTGTGCGTCAACCTTTTTTAGGAAAGCCTCAAATCTGTGGAAAACAGCATACAACCCATCTGCCATTATTTCTAATAATTTACGACGCATTTCCTAATTCTTAAGGTTTTTTTGGAGCTCATATTCTTTTTGTTAGCATTACAGCCCATATTGTGGCCATGGTTAAAAAATTAACGAAATTTTGCACATTTCAGTGCGGTTGAACTGTTTTTAATCCCGAAATTTCGACTGACATTCAAACTGATTTTAAAAATAAATGTATATCAATATAAAATCCAACAAATTCTCCACGCATAAAAATTAATGTAATTTAAAATCTCGAAATGAAAAAAAGATATTTTAAACTAATTGCTGGTTTGATGTGTTTTAAAAATGTACAACCCATTTCTCATTACTGATGGGCCATTTTCTCGTCCAGCCGAATGAAGCTCTCCTCGTCTTGAAAGGTTTGCAGCCCAACAAGCCTAACAAAGTGACTTACTTGGCAAATCACAAAAAAACTGGGTTGTGGCCGTGGACCCAGCTGTCAGCCTCTCCACGTATAGTACTCTTCCGATGGAAGTCGGTTGTTGACCACATTGACCACGCCGCGCCAAGAGCACCAAGGCGGTGGACGATGGTGAGGCCTAGGAAGGGGACGACGTGAAGCCGGGGAAGACGCGGTAGTGGATGCCTACGCGTAGAGGAGTACGAGGGTTCACTGGTTCGCTGCGGTGTGAGGCTGCCGTCGCCGCAGAATAATAGGGGGTGTGGGTGAGTAGAGGGATGGCCTGGCCAGCGGTGGGAGTAGTAGCGGGCGGTGAGGCCTCCGCCGCATCGCAGCCGGCCACGGGAGGCAGGAGGATGAGGCACGACCGGCGCTGGTTTGGGCGGCTGAAGCAAGAAGACCAAAGGTTCAAGAAGCACTACGGCCGTTGGATGGACATCGTACGGTCACTGGAGCTAGAATCGTTCATATTGACTAAAGTTGAGAAAGCCCTCCATCCTCGTCAACTTAGTAGGCCCACAAGTCAGCCTCCCACCATGGTGGGTCCCAGCTAGCAGGGGGAGTATTCATTTTTCTGTGCGTAATAAGGAGGCACTTCCGGTGGCTCCGAGCTGACAGCGCGCGCGGGGGGGGGGGGGGACGTTTTTTTCGCGAAATACGGTGGCCCGTCCGGTGGGTCCCAGTAGTCAGGGGGGAAACGTTTTTTCCATGAAATACTGGTGGCCCGTCCGGTGGGTCCCTTCTGTCAGGTGGAGGAATAATTATTTTGCGTGTAATAAGGAGGCACTTCCTTGTGGCTGTCGTGGACCCAGCTGTTAGCCTCTCCACGTACAGTTCTCTTCCGATGGAAGTCGGTCGTTGACCACATTGACCACGCCGCACCGAGAGCACCATGGAGGTGGACGACAGCGAGGCCTAGGAAGGGGACGACGCGGAGCCGGGGAAGACGCAGCAGTGGATGCCCACGCGGAGAGGAGTACGAGGGTACACTGGTTCGGCTGCGGTGTGAGGCTGCCGTCACCGCAGAATAAAAGGGGGAGTGGGTGAGTGGAGGGATGGCCTGGCCAGCGGTGGGAGTAGTATGGGGACGGTGAGGCCTCCGCGGCAGCACATCCGGCCACGGAAGGCAGGAGCATGCGGCACGACCGGCGCTGCTTTGGGCGGCCAGGGCAAGAAGACCAGAGGTTGAAGAAGCACTACGGCTGTTGGATGGACATCGTTGACCACGCCGCGCCGAGAGCACCAGGGCGTTGGACGATGGCGAGGCCTACGAAGGGAACGACACAGAGCCGGGGAAGACATGGCAGTGGCTGCCCACGCGGTGGAGAGTACGAGGGTTGACTGGTTCGGTTGCCGTCGCCGGAAAATAACAGGAGGTGTGGGTGAGTAGAGGGATAGACAAGCCAGGGGTGCGAGTATGATGGGGCCGTGAGGCCTTCCCGGCAGCACTGCCGGCCACGGGAGGCGAGAGCAGGCGGTTCCGACGGCGCTGGTTTGGGCGGCTGGGGCAGGAAGATCAAAGACTGAAGAAGCACGATTGCCGTTAGATTGACATCTAACGGTCTGACGCTGGTAGAGTCGATTGGTTACTAAGTTTATTTTTTGAGAAACCTTGTGTACGCATGAACTTAGTAGGCCCACAAGTCAGCCTCCAAATCTGTGGCAGACAACATAAAGCCCATTTGCTATTTTTTATAATTTGCAGCCCATTTGCTAATTCTTAAGTAATTTATTACAACCCATTTTCTACCCAGGACCATGGTAAAAAAGTCCAACCTTATTTTGCATATTTCGGTGGAGTCCGAACTATTGTAATCCCGAAATGATAAACATTTTTTAAGAACTTATTGATTTGCCAAAAAAAATTGTTTTTTTGTAAGCAAATAAGACGTGGGACAATTTAGTTGGTTTAAGGGAAAACCAGTGGTAAAAAATCAGCGCTGGGTGGGAAAAACAACAAAAATAAGGATGTAAATATGAAAAGGGAATTTTATGTGTTTTCAATATAATGATACGTGTATATGAACTAGTAAAACTATAGGTAGAGATTAGAAAACAGATGTAGGACATGCATTTCAAGAGGAAAATAGAATTGGGCTGTGTGTTTGATTCAGTAAAAAAACTGCATGCGGATGTTGTAAGACCAAATATAACTAACGCTGGCGGGCCAGAGGCCAGTAGATACCTGCTGGATCTTTGTGCCCTGTTGTCGTCATGGGCTGGGCCTGTTAAAACCAAAACAACCCTGGGCAATCTACAGCCCAGTTGAAACTTGCCCGACCTGAAAAAACAATATACGTGCTCAATAAACGAGAGAATTCTGCAAGTACAGACTAATAACTGGGATGCAACATGGATATTGTTTTTTATCGTGATAATAAGTGCATGCACTTGTTTCGAAAAAATTGGAGAACTGGGAATTCGAACGGCGGGTGCTTATGCTACCCATCAAATAAAAATCAGGTGCCTGAAAATTCGTTTCGAAACAAATGATTCAGCTTTATATCCACGTTGACCCTCGTGATGGTTGGAAGCAAATGCAAGTTCATACCAAAAGAACGTTAACAACAATACCAACTTGAGGACGACAAGGTATTACAACTACCAATACCAAACTAACTTATAATCTTTTTACTCCTCGCCCTAGTGTTCGTCTGGTAGAAATCTTGCAGAGGACCAGCTCCCGCTCCTTCTCTTGCTCCAGGTCCCCGAGGTGGTACTGGTGCATCACCCAGTTGGTCCTCTACTAGTCGAAGTTCTTGTTGGTGTGCAGCACCAGAACTTTTTTGCTGCCCGTCTGCCGGCCGTTGACCATCACCGGGAAGGTATTACCGGTCTTGTGCCACATCGCATGCATGCCGCACTCCGACTGTATCTTGCGACGCATCGACGCGCCCCTTTTGAACGCCCTGGAATTGCGCTGGAAGAAATTCTTCCTTAGGCCACTCAGTGTGATACCTGCAGTATTGTGGAATACAGGTTTTAGTGTACCTAGTTGGCATTTTCATAACATCTTTGGCATGTTGCAGTCACTTGTTTCACTTTTTATTAACTATCAAATTGTAATTGCTTCACCAGATCTGCGTCTAAAAAGAAAAATAGAGCTATAAACAAAGGAATATGTTTGTGCAAGTAGACGGCCGATCGGTGTCTTACCTAGAAGTTTCTCACGCTGGGTGTAACATATGTCGTGCTCGCTATCGATGGTTGGTATGAACAAATCGATGAGAGACTGAAATCTCGCGCTGTCAGCACTCACTTTGGCCTCAAGGTGGTCGATCAGCTCCTGATCCGTGGGATCGAACTTGACGCCAGCCGGCAGCACGGGCCAATCCTTCTTCGACTTGCATCGGTAATTCCAGTTATATGGTACTCAATGTATGATCAATCGACTGTTTTAAGTGAATGATGAAAGATTTCGACAGATAAGTGGTACTCCAAATCTGAAGTCTAGAATACCCGAACACGCCGCGGGGATTCTTGTGTCACCTCACGCGCAGCGTGTTGTCACGTCAATTCAATGTGTGGACATGATGAATAATTTAACCGACGTATACTAGTACTGCTACTATACTACTTACTAGTCGTATTTAGTGTCACAATTTATACATAGGTTTAACTAACAAGTACGCACTTGAAGCCTAACTGATATATATATATATATATATATGGCTTCTGCACAGCATCTCCATCATCATTATCAGTACATCCTACGCAGGTTAGTTAGGATGCACTTGATCCCAGGAAGGTATCTATCCTTCAAACCAGAGGAGTGGTTCAAACTAACAACAGTACATCATATCCAACAAAAGAGGGTCATGCTACAGCAGCAGAATACATGGCTCAGTCTAGATATCAGCACGAATCTAGTTGTGCATATTTGCTGTTGGCATGAACCACATCGCCGCATGTCGGGTTTGCAAAAGCCATCCATCGCATGGAAGCTTGATGCCTTTCACACACTGAAGATTATCTGGCAATAAGCTGTGTCGACGAATCTCTGGATATGGTGATTCATGAAACCCATGGTATGATGTGTAAACACAGCCCCCCTCGCGAATGGAAGTTGCATAGCACAGTAATCATCGCCGGTGATATGATTGATGATTGGTTGGATGATCGGATAATTGAGCCCGAGGAACAAGGAGTGGTTGCCGAGGCTGTAAACCCGCCTCCAGTTGAATACGCCTGGCCCAACGGAGCAGGGATCTTTCTCGAACATGAAGCAGCCATAGCCATCAATGTCACGAACGCCCCACGCATTGTACTGCATGTGGTTTGATGTAATGGTTTGGTCAATTTGGTACGTGTGAATGAGCATCAAATGACCGCCGTCAGCTGAACGAGCGATAAACCACCACCCATTGGCTGGTATGATTCCAGGTCCTGGAATCATGAAGGCCAGCACATTTGCGTCTGCTGCAACAATTCAAATTGGAGACCAAAAGGACAAAAATAAACAATCATGTTCAGAGTATGTGTGGAATTAAGATTATTATAATAGTGACACATATCGTAGATAGAGAATTGCAATGCCGTGGTCACAATCATACCCCAAGTTAAAAAAATAAGCCAATGACTTTCATATTCTAGCAATATGTCATGGTTCAAACATCATGTAACAATGAGAGGAAAACAACTATGACAGCGCCTACTCATATTCTACCATAGCACTTACTACTACTGTTCTCATATCAACTCTAAGAAATAACATGTGTTGTTATAAAAATCTTGTAAACGAGAGTAACATATAGCAATCATGATGTTATGCTCAAAATATGTATTCTAACAATCATTAGATGCCAATTGTTCTCATATCAACTCTAACAATAACATGTGTGGTCATAAAAATCTAGGAAATGAGAGGAACATATAGCAATGATGTGGTTATAGACATGCTATGCATTCTAAATTTGTAACAAATGAACAGGCAGTCATATTCATAAGGTAAAGATGCGATGAGATAGAACAATTACACAATGATAGATTCCACCAGTATAGGTAGCCAATCTGTGCGTGGACCGCGTAAACGATGCCATCATGCACTATAGCATCAGACAGAAATGTTTCCTCAACAGGATTGATGATGAGCCATAACCATGTACGGCGACCTGATTCCAGATAGACTAATCCCTTGTTGAACAAGGCAATGAGCTTGTAATCCATGTAGTATTCTGATGGTGTTGGCACTTCGCAGATTACAACTTTCTGCAAACGGAGGTCGAGCCAAAAGCTTGACGCGTCTCGTGCGTAGTAGGCAGGAGTGTCCGGCGGGCCGCGAGGCTCGATGGCGGCGGTATCCAAAGATGGAAGGGTGATCTCTCGCTGGGTGTAGATATCCACGAGACGCCATGGACTACCAGATTGGTGCATGAGGACGATCCAGTTGGCCTTCATGCCCGCCCAGTAGTGGACGCGCATGAAGGGCAGGTGGACGGGTAGTTGTAGCATGTCGAGGGGCACCACGGCAACCTCCGTTGGATTGTCAAGTCGGTGTCTGGGCCACCTGTGAGGATCGGGCATCAGCAAGCAGGGTGTCTTGAAAAGAGCCGGCCGGTTGCAGACCAGTAGACGATACAAAGACACCGAGCATGCAACCAGACGGACGGTGCTGAGTAGGTCCATACGACTACAGATCTACTCCAAGAGAACATCGGGGAGGGAATTCCAATCGTGGCTCTGCGTGTCAGTCAGTTCTGCCATTGGGGTTTTCGGTGCCTGCGAGCCAGCGGGGAAGTGGATTCGGGCGGGCGAGTGAAGAAGCTTCTCCTTGTGTGGCCGAGCAGTGAGCGGGGGGATATGGTACGCGTGAGCTACCAAGGAAGATGGCGCGGGCGGGCGAGCAGTGAGCGGGGGTAAATGGTGTGCGGCCGACGATGGGGAAGAGAGGAGGAAGAAGAAGAGAAGGAGGAATAAGAGTGGAAGATGGGGAAGAAAGTGCATTCAATCTCAATTCTACTAGTACTACTACCAGGATATACCGTCCTTCGGAGTGTAAATAGTTACACCGATGACATGTGGGTCTACCACAACAGGGCCCATATGTCAGTTAATGGAGGACAGAGGTGCGTAGGCATATTTGCGGAAGTGTGCTCTACTGGCAAACATGATGGCAGTACTGGGTAAGGCTGATTTAGTAACACCAACACGCTGGTTCAGCTTATTAATTACATGTCCCATCTGCTGCAGCGTGTATTGTCACTTCACTACAAAGACTAGTTGAATAGTTCTCTCTGACCGAGATGGGGAATAAATGGATCGCGAGGACTTCCTTTCTACAGTATCCCTATGCCTCTATGCTCACTTCACTCATTTTTCTCCGTACCTAGTCACTTGTTGAAATCTATAGAAAGACAAATACTCCATATTTGGGAACAGAGGGAGGCTTTTACTCCGTACTATTTGGGAACAGGGGGAGTTTCACCATATGGAGGGAACAGAGGAAGCTTGAAATATGAACATGTCAATGGGAGGGAGTAAGCCACATGCATGCATGCAACATGCAACACTCACACGTACACATGGACGCACGCAACACTCACGCACCCATGCGGCACACAGCACACGAGGCAACACACACACTCACGGTCAAGTGCTCAACCTACTCCCTACGTCCGTGAAAGACTGTACATTTAGAGATTTACACATTGACCAGGGCATAATTAACACCCAAAAGTAGCAGACTTATGTGTGCATGCGACCATTGAGATAAGAAGATTAAATGAAGGCCGTTGCATGCTGTAATTAAGGATAGACATGTAGCCTATACCTACAACACAAGTTGGTGCATTAGTCAATCAATATCGATTTAGATTAAAGGTTAAATGCATTGGAAGTGTAGATGTACATCATGTAGTACACTCTTTGTTGGAAGACCAAGGGAGGACACGTGCATGCACTCACATACACAGCCAGGGCGGTTCGCGCGCAAGGGTTGGACTCGTGTTGCGCCTGCATCAAGTTTTGTTTAACTGATTTCTTTGCTCTGCCAACTGACAGGTGGGACCCAGAAACCAGGTGACAATTTAACCAGTCAACAAAGTGCCACGTTGACTATGTGGCCAGTCAGTAGGGTGCAATATGGTGCTCTACGATGAGCTAGTGATCGCATAATCGCCGCAAAACTATATATAGTGACCGTAAAGAGCGTACTGCTACATACGTTGACCGCCAGTGTATTTTTCTCATTTCAAATTAAGCCATATTAATCGGAAAGGATGCAGTATGGACTACTACTACTAGTACTCCTACTAGTACTGCTTTGATGTGTCCCGTCAACTCGCCGAACGAAGGAAAAGCTTGCTTACTACGCCTCTCCCTCGCCCACGTGCGCGGTGGTTCGCAGGACGAGGAGAGGGTTTTGACTACAGCGCCCTCTCCCTCTCCCTCGCCCTCGCCCTCACGGTGGACGTGCAGCAGTTTAATCGGTGTTAGATTGCCAGAAGCATATTGTACTGTAGTATCATCATTGTTGGACCTTCCGAAGAGGCGAAGAGCCAAGTGCAAGGTTCACACGAGTACGAACTGTTGAACCTCCCGAAGAGGCAAAGAGCCAAGCGCAAGGTTTTATAGGAGTTGTCGTCCTAGTAGGAGTGTACTAGTACAACTATAGCGAACGATGCTACTGTATGATGCCGCCACGTCACGTATATCCAAAGCTGTGACACCTTTTTTTCTCAAAGAGCGTGTTGGAGCCTGTCCAACAACCACACAAGTTGCACGTACACATAACACATTTACTAGTAATAAATTCTAAAGGACAAATGCTAGTATGCCACACAAGTTCATCTCCAACTCATGTGATAAATTTGTGCACGACTAGTCTACATATATTCACAGCGCTGCCGTTCACAATTACCGTACTCCACTTACACATTATAGATGGGCTACATGTCCTCCTCCAGGTTCCAGTCCCAGGTGTTCTTCATGGATGGCATGATCCATAGCGGTGGGCAACGGGAATCATTGTCGCAGCTTTCTAGTCCGTTTCCACACGATGGAGACTCATCCAAGCTGAAGCGGCATAAATCAGGGATAGCGTGTCCTAGCGTGTCATTCATCTGGCGGTGCACACTAAAGACACAACCATGCTTCATGAACGGCAGGCCTTCCATGTCGTGCACGGAAGGTGGCATCCGCTTCACAATGGGGTAGCTGTCCCCGATGAAAAGCGAGTACTCTCCAAGAGTGTTCCTCTGCACCCACGTAGCATCACGGGGGTCGAACTCGGCGCCGTTCATCTAGTACACGCAGCATCCCACATCTGGACACATGGTGACGTACATAGTCAAGGTCCATGCATAATAATGTTGTGCTCAAATGTGGCAGTCAGTAATACTGTGCAGCAAATAGTACTACTCCGGTATAGAGGAAGTAAAATAACCGGCTTATTATATATAGCCACTCTTGGCAACATGGATGAGATAGTAAGACATGGAAAAAAATGGTGGCAGCTAGTGGGTTCAAGTCTTCAAGGGCCTAGCTAGCTATACGCGCCCTCCAAGGTAAAAAGTACTCCTACTAGTACTACAAAGTATGCTACTAGTACATCAATGAAGGAGAAGGCGAGAGGGTTAAAAAATGGAATACCTGGGTAGGTGGTGACAGTCCGATCGTGGTAGATTATGTGACCATGTTGCACATCAGTGGTACCATGGGTAACGACTGCTAAGATAGTTGATCCCAATATGCCAAAGTCAGCTACAAGGTTCCAGGTTAGACCGAATCGCGGATGCAAATGCACATCCAGGATCGGCGATCTTATTTTGATCGAGGGATGACTGGTCCCTGAAAAATAATGGAGTACTGTTAGGGATGCAAATGATGGTTTGTGCATTCTGTTTGTAATCTCCCGTACCATAGGATGTCAACCAGATGAAACAAGTCGCCTGGCTTGTCACCACGAAGATGCGGCCTAGATGGCACACGACGTCTTCGAACGTGTAGGGGTACAAATCTGCCGCCACCAACATGCGCCAGCCTCTGCCGTTACTGCCTCCTGCATTGATGGCAATCCTTATGTCGAACACCGCGATGAGATAGTAATCGTCGTAGCCGCGTCGCTTTGTCGGCAGGTCCGCAATTGCTATCTTCTTCAATCTCATGTAGGCATCATCATACGTATTCTTGCCCAGCCAGTCCGGAAGGCCGATCCCAATGGTGGAGAAGGGGTCTACCGGAACGGCCACACTGCTGTGGATGTTGTGCAAAATCATGGTGGTATTTGGCTGGAGGTATGCAAGCCAATCTTCATTGGCACTGACCCAGACCTATATATAAGACGGTGGGTAGCGGAGAAATTACGAGATGGAAATGGAATAAGTAAGTACTACATGATCAAACTCCATTACTGACCTGCTCATCGGACAAAATCTGACTACCTCTCAACGTCGTCAACTCTAGCAGAGTCAACATGCAACCATGGCCAGGGAGCGGTGGACTGTTCGAAGAATTGTCCCATAGAATAACCTTCTCCTCGAGGACGCATGGAAGACCAACAAGCATGGCCTTTTCTCAAGCCTGTTTAAGCAGCGCCTTGAAAAAGTTGGTGCAGGAAGCACCGAGTCTTGCGGTGGTGAGGATGTCGGAGCGGCGTGTGATTTCTCCCAGAGAATCATCGTCCAAGGTCTCCCAACCCCAATGAGGAGGAGAACCGCCTGGCGAATCCATGGGAGCAGTGACGAACTGCCTTCTCTTCAGGGGGAGGGGAACTGGCGAGGAGGAGATAAGAGCGTAGTAACTGCAGGGCCTCGTCCCTTCCAACTGTAGATCGTTCCTCACCGAAGGGGTGAGGCTATTATTTACTACTCTAAATAATAGCACTAGTAAGAAATTTTTGGCACTAGGTAGTAGTTTTTGGTACCATGGAGTACTAGTACTAGCATTATGGAACGTTATGGGATCACATTATACTGTAAATAATAGCACTAGTAAGAAATTTTTGGCACTAGGTAGTAGTTTTTGGCGTGGATTAAGAAATTTTGGGTATGTTTTTGCCATTTTTTGTACACGCCAACTAGTGTAAAAAAACGTCGTACATTATGTGACGGAGGAGTACGTACTCGTACTGTAGCAGTACTAGTACTACTTTTCTCAACTAGTAGTGCGATGTACTGTACTTCTAGTCTAGTCTTGTATAGTGCACCAGTTTTGAACTCTTGAATCTCAGGGCCAAGGAGCTACAGTTGGAAGTGGAGGGTACTACTGTTCTCTAGAACCATCGCTGTACTATCAATGCAAGGGAAGTACACCTGCGTAGTGGCCTAGTGGGTACTCTCAGTGCTCTATTCAGCCGCTCCTCTCATGTAGGTGGCCTACTCAGCCGCTCCTCTCACGCACACACTAGCAGCCTGTTTATCAGCGACGGTTACTGCGGGGGCAGAACATTTGAGTTATTTGATACAGCGAGACTAGGCTTTTCGCTTCCATTTGTGGAGGTGTAATGGATCTCGTCGAACTTTGTTAGTAGTTCCTTCTTGGTGGATGAGATGAAGCAAAGCTTTTGCCTCCGTTTCAAAAAATACACGTCAAGAGGAATTCCTTTTATAGTAGAGCCGATAATGGAGTGAAGTCCATGCATGCAATGCCACAAGCTACAGAGTAGTACTAGAGCACTTTACGTACAGAGCCATATTGCACAGTTCCCAATGCCCCGCCAGGCTTTTTCGGCTCCTTAGGCTTAATTGGGAGGCGCTAGTTTAAATATGCTACTAGCTGGAAGCTGCAAGCAAGGTGCGGCTAGGGCGAGCACGCGAGCCATGGGATGTTGGGAAGGAAAACCCGTTCACGTGGCTAGGATGTCCAGTGCACCCAGATTGTGGGGCCGCATGTCCGTTTGACTTCAAAACTCAAACTACCCGTGTAAAATATTGGCTCGCAGCGAAGTGTAGTAGTATACTATTTAATAAAAAGGCCGCCGTGCGTTCGGCCGGGATCGAACCCACAAAACGAGGTATACACTCCCGCGACCACTAGTAGTACTCGTTGGAGTATAACGCAACCTAGAATCGCCTTTTGTCGCTAGTAGTACATACATTGTTCCTTACAAGAAACCCCTAAGAGCATGGTTAATAGTATAGCCAGCTGCTGGCTATAAGCCAGTGCCATGTCATCTACAACCCATCTTATAGCCAACATGTAGTAGTAGTTTATTTCTTATAGCCCACTGACTCAGCTCTATTGTACTTGCTCTAATAATGCAAGAAACCACTAAAATGCCAAGAAACTACTACCACTTGCATACATGGCAGACATAAGATAAGACTACCTTATCAACCATTGTACATGCTCTTACCAACAAAAATCCTCGAGTGACCTCCTACCTCCGGCCCGTCCACCTAGTCATCCTCGGCCATGGGACGCAGCTACCGCCGCCGGCAGGAGGCGAGGTCAAAACCGCCAGCGGTGCGGAGCCCATGTTGCGGCAGCCCGGATGCCAGCTCCGTCCGGCGCTCGCGGCCGCTAGCTAGCCAAGATAGCTCCGTCCAGCTGCTTGTCTGCAAGGTTTGCTAGCTAGATTGGCATGGCAGCACGACGGCTTGCTCGCGCGCGCCGCGCTAAGGCCAACCATCTGGCTCGAGCGAAGGCTAGCACGGCGACTTGCTCGCTCGTGAGTCACGCTCGGGCCATCCTGCCAACCCATGCGGAGGCCAGCGCGACATCCGGCCCGTCCGGCGGAGCGGCGGCCAACTCGCTCATTACCGGCGCCACCGACGAACACGCATCAGTACTGTTTGAAGTAATGTTCAGGAAAAATAATGATTTGAGGGGGAATAACATGATAGAAGGTTAGATGTGGGTCCCTCGTGTCAACGGTCAAACAAAATGTGTTGGTTTAAGCTGCCTCGTCAGCACGGACATGTGGGCCAACCCTGTCATAAATGGGTTTAAACGAACCTAATCGGTAGGAGTACTAGGTAGTTTTTGGCATGGATTAAGAAATTTTGGTTATGTTTTTGCTATTTTTTGTATAATAGATTCCTCCTAGGGCTGGTTGAAAGTGGTAGTTTTTTGTTAAATACTCTACGTATTGTAAGTAGGAGTGAAAGTTAAGCTTTGGAAGCCAATAAGCAAGGCTAGTTACATAGTGCATATGTGTACATGATTGAAAGTAAATATCAACCATGAGTGACTAATATCTTGATGGAAAACTCGAAACTATGGAATATTGGGAAATAAATGCATGGTTGGAAATACTAGCAATGTTCATGTCCGTTGCAACAAATCATAATTAGAATAATACTTATTCACAAACTTGGTACAAAACACTCTAATTTTGATATACATATGTCACTAGAGATATATTATGTTTCAATTAGAATATATTCCTTGGGCTGGTTTGGTGAGGTCATGGAGGGATGTGGTTGGTTTTAAGATACTAATTATGGGTTTTTCTGCAAATTGGTAGGCAAGTGGGATGTTGGTGAGAAAAGGCAACAACTTACCTCACAATCGTTAGATGTAGATCTAATGGTCAGAAATGACGGATGGCAGACACACCAGCATCACCAACTTAGTCTTGTGTAGCAGTACTAGCAAGATCCATGCATTGAACGGAACCTCAAGATGCATTTTTTTATAAAACACTTGTTGTGATTGACCCTTGTGGGAGTAATCCCATGTGTAAAAACTAATGATATCTCGAGAAATATGAGATAAGGTGAAGAGGAGTGGGGTGTGGTGGTGGTTGGTGGTCGGACTGAGCGGAGGCATGGGGATTGACGATGCCGGCAGCGGCCACCAGGCCAGTTTTTTCCAGAGGCTTCCTTTCTTAATTGCTCAACAATGAGGTTTGTTGGAGATAAGGATGAACGAGGGAAGGCCTTGTTTGCAAATGTGGAGAGGGGTGCGGGTATCTTTTAGTTTAATTTCCATCCGTCAGATATAGATCGGACGGTCTATATTGCAAGATGGCACACGTACCACCATCACCAACTCGGTTTTTTATAAGAGAAGAAATATAAGTATGGAGATACAAACGTATTATTGATACTTGCTTCCGTAAACTAGCATCTACATTCTATTCAATGCCTCGGCATGTGGGGCCTTAGCACAATGACTTCTTGACTGTGTAAAATGAAGATTTTCCCGTCGCCGACAAGGAGGGGGTGACGGCGGCGCGCTTTTTGGCTTTCTCTAGTCCTAGTAGTCATACTAGGTGGTCTAAGCACGTGTAGATTTATTATTTTTCACGTCTCGTGTTCGCCGTACTGCCACGACTGTTCATGAATAGACGGTAAATTATTCACAGGGAAACCCTTGTTGAGCGTGTTTGCGAGAGAGAGAGGGAGAGAGAGAGAGAGAGGGCATGTGTGATATGTTAGAGACTGAGGCAATGATAACAGATTCTTTGTGTCTATGTGTGTGGAGGATAGAGAGAGACATGTACGTGGGGCTTTGTGTTGTGTAACATGGAGACACATATACATAATTAGAGAGTGAGTGTGTGAGATACACATGCGGACATGAGGAGAGATGAGGATCCAGGTAAATGGGTGTTTGTGCGTGTCTGTGTGTGTTTGTGCACGCGTTTGTGTGTGAGAGGGAGAGAGTGTATGTGGAGTAGAGAGACCACTGATGATGTAAACCTAGTATAAGGGAAGGGGGAATGGTGTGACATGTGTAGTAGCGAGATAGCACGTGTGCGGGCGGGCGGAGCGGACTATTTGGAAGAGACATCGAGTGTGTGTGTGGGAGAGGTGTGTGAGAGCGAGAGAAAGAGAGAGCTAGCGACGGAGAGAGAGAGAGAGAGAGAGGAAGAGAGGGGGCGAGAGGGGTCGTTTGTGTCCATAAATGGCGTATAGATAGGGAGACAATGTTGATGTTGTCCGAAATTGGCCTATGAACGGAGACGCAAGGGAAGTGAGTCATCGTGTGTGTGATAGGGACTTCATGAGAGATCTAGAATAGATGGTGTAGAGAATAATGTGCGAAATCGAGAACGATTATACATTAGGGAGCTATGCAAAGAGCCACGACATATATGTATACAGGGAAGGAGCTGGGGCGGGTCCGCATGTGGGAGAGATAGAAAGAGGAGAATGGTGCACAAGGAGACAAAGTGTGCTTGTTTGCAGTGGGTGTGGTGTGTGAGGTGAGTGCGCGAGAACCACATAACTAGGGAGATAGACGTTTAGGGGCAATGTTTTGTGTGTATGGGAAATATACACTCTACATAGTGCCTGTGCTTGGGTAAGAGAGATAGCGGGAGACCTAGAGAGTGAGGGAAGAGATGTGTGCATGCCCGAGAGACAAAGTGATAGAGACATATGTTGGGGTCCGGACTTTACAAGAGAGAGGGGTGTTAATGTGCTAGTGTGTTGGTGTTTGGGGGAGAGAATGACTTCTCTCTCTATGTGTGTGTGTGGTGATGGTGGTGGTAGGGGGGGAGGGGTTGACTTCAGATAAAGAGTGAGGTGTCTATATTTGAGGGACTTTAGCGTAATTGAGATATTGTGCACTCATGGTTGATCAATTTGTTTCACAGTTTGTACTATGAGATAACAATACTTTTGAACATGAGTGATATACCTTGATGTACCAGAATTACAAACCTAAGATTGGAATTTTGGAATTCGACTCCATCATTAGCTTTTGTAATTCATTTAAACGGAGGTACATTTTTTAAGACGGGATTTCGTGATTTCAAATTCATATATCAAACCTAGAGATATACACATACAGGCATGTTCAAACTTTATAATCATCCACTTTATTCATACACATACACATTTTTTCTTTTGTCATCATATTTAGGATAAACACATTTGGAATTTCATTTGAATTGGACCGTATGATGGTATTTGCTTGTAGTAGCTCAATGATCCATATTTGGATTGAATGGACAGTCTAAGTTTCGAGTTGGAGACATTGATTTTCAAAACTTGCACATTTTTTTGCGTGCAAAACAAACAAATTGTCGGCCATGATATCATAGTCGTCCGTACGAGAGCAGAATACTTATAATTTTAGGCACCAAAAGCTTTCAAACTTCCCGCTCACATCAAAATATCACGCGCCCGAAAGTTTAGCCTTGCGATATTCCTGTTTTACCCCTACCACATGAACGGAAAAGGGCTGCTTTGGTAACTCCATTGTTTTCCCCTCTTTGCCCCCAACATTCTTCCCCAGAGCCCCTCCCCTTCCCCTCCCCGACCCCCCCAACCACGGCAAGCCGCCGAATCTAGTCCTTCGCTGCAGCAGTGGAGCTCACACCCCGCCGGATCTACCTTCTGCACCTTGGAACCCCCAACTACCAACTCACCACTTCACCGGAGCCGCTTCAGCGACTGGCTTGTCCATCGCTCCAAATCTCCTTGACCGCCATCATGGTCCATCGCACCGGATCTGCTTAACCGGCGCCCTCGTCCACCATAGCGTAGGCCCTTCACTAACTCCCTCGTCTGCCCCTTCGCTGGCCCTTCATACAAGCCCTCGTCCGCCAAAACAAACTCTCCTCGTCCGAAATCGACGTAGGCTTATATTTTAAATAGGGGCAGATGTGTAACTTCCAACAGACGTGACACAACCGCCCTACCTGTCAGCCCTGTTCATACACCATGGGCGCCAACCGTGGGCGGCAAAACACCCTCTCCTCGCCCGAAATCGATGTAGGCTAATATTTTAAATAGGGGCAGATGTGTAACTTCCATCAGACATGACACAACCGCCCTACCTGTCAGCCATGTTCATACACCATGGGTGCCAACCGTGGGCGGCAAAACACCCTCTCCTCGCCCGAAATAGTTACCGGCAAATATTTGGGAGATGCGAGATTACCGTCCTATCCCCAACCGACGCAATGTCCGAAATTTTAAACGGGGGATAAGTTCGTAACTTTCCCCCATTTCAGAGAAGCGCGTCCCAAAGTTTGAGATCCCCCTCCCCTCCATTTCCCCATTCATACACCATCGGCAGCACGACAACCACCGCACTGCGGCCAGCCTCCTCCGTTCGCCACCCCATCCTCCACCTTGCCGGAGCCGCTACCCCTACCCCGCCGTCCACTTCAAGAGATGGACGTCTCTCATCCACGGCGCTGGACCAGATCCTTTCATTGCCTCCTCTCGCTTCATCGGCGCTGTCGTCCACCTTGCCGTTGCCGCTCCTATGACCGCCTCGTCCACGGCAACAGGATGTATCCCCCGACCCGCCCGTCTGCCGTCTAAAGTCTTCTTCCCCGCCGCTGACAACCATCGCACCCGTAGCACCCTCAACGTATCAGCATAGGCCTACACGGTGTCGCAAGAGAGGTGGTACTCTTCCATATGTGCTTAAGTTATTGATCTCACCCGGAAAATAGATCGTAGTTTGTTTATTGTACTTTTCTTGTCCGTACCAAATCGTAGTGGCTAGTTGAAAGCAAACATTGGTTGCAAAGTAGCTTTGTCCGGTTTGCACCTTCAGATCCGCCATGGAACGGGCACTATACTCGTAAAGCTTATGGTTTCCCCCCTTTATATTCACTACCATCATCGTAGGTGCTTTGTGTCGTGCTAGCACTGCTCCTCAAGACCTCAACCCAAAGCTTACGTGTTGAAATACGAATCTGATATGATGCTCATATCACTAAAACAGAGAACGTTTAATTGGTCACCTAATGTTCCTATATTCGTTTCGAAAAGCATGTGCGCCACCCACTGGTCCAGCTAGTTCCACTTTCCTGATTTTTCTCTTGATGCTTAGGGTTTTCCCCTTTTATCTACTCTACTATGATCTGCGTAGGTGCTTTCTATCGTACTAGCATTACTCCACCCTTCAAGCTAAACGACACAACACTCAGAATTCGAAAGCTTAGTTGTTCAAATATGATTGTGATATGATACTGATATTAGTTAACCGACACATTTAATTGGTTAGCTAAAGGTCCCACTTGAGTTTCCAAATGCATGTCGCGACATATAGAGAGACAGCATAATTGCATTTCTTTGTCAGTTGTTGACCGTACTTTCTTGTCCATACCAAATCTTAGTTGTTATTTCAAAGCAAACATCGGTTGCTAACTACCCTTTGCACGGTTTGCAGCTTCAGATCTGCCATCCCACTGCCACGGTCCGTGTCGTAATAGCACTGCTCCACCCATCGAGCTAAACAAGCTTAGTTGTACAAATTCATATATGATATTATTGCTGATATTAGTAAAACTGAGATATGTTTAATTGGTTAGCTAAATGTTCCTACTTTAGTTTCAAAATGCATGTGAGCCACATATGGAGAGACCGGAAAGATTAGTATTTCTCTGTGCGCTCTGGTTCATCATGGGTGGCCAACCGACATTGTATTAAAAGACTTGTAATATCTTCAATCTGCTTGCTCTTCTGCTCTTCTTTAAGATGATACTCTTCTCTTATGGTCGATTGGTCAGGTCGAGTTGTTCTCCCTTAGTATATTTTGAATCTGTCAGGTCAGGTCGACTTGTTCTTCTTTACTATATGTTGAAGCTATCATCTGCGAAGTGTCATCACTTCTAGAGCTCTCATATTTTGAGTAGTAGGCCACATTATATTAATGCACACAAAAAATTACAGCATGCATGGCATCTTTTAAAAGAATTGTAGAGATAGCAGAAAGGGGTTTACAGGGAGGTAGTATTGGATTAGAATCACTCCTGCATTACAAAGAAAATCTCACTTGTTTTTATGTTTTCATGAATGTCAGATATTGAACATTATCAAATGATTATGAGAATGGGCACATGATAGGAATATTGCGGAACGATCCACTGGCTAACAAACTTGGCATGGTGGAGGATGGCCTATCTTATTCACCCATCAAGGTGCTTGCTCTAACTTTGCAAAGTTGTATTGGTCACACATATTTTGCTTCTGACCTCTTGCATTACTTCTACTTTGTTAAACCATCTGCTTAGTTTAAGCATCATATATGAGTATATGCCATACCTATCCATTTTCTATACCTATTCCATGTGTCGTCACACTATGTTTTTCCAGTCAAATGTTGTTCTTTTGTAATAGATGTCCAAAAGGAAGAGGGTGAGTGCAGATCCTCAAGGAGTACAAACTAGGTATTTGGAAAAGGTAGTGATACCTGTTAAATCAGATAGATCAGCAGCCACAGAAAACACAGGCCCAACTATACCACACTTTACCCCTACTCCAGTGGCCAAACCCCTATTAGAACTCCTGGTAGCCCAGCGTCAGGTACTGTCTATGATATCAATTCAAATTTTGAACTCCTAAATTTCTGATTGTGCCTTACCTTCTCTCTTGTATGAAAACTAATTTCAGATGAATCTCCTTGCTCAAAGGATCATACGATCTCAAAACAATAATGGGCTCTGCATTGCTCTTGTCAGTACCTCTCTCCCTTTTGCCTTGTAATGTTGTACTTAATTAATTGCTATTTGATTATGTATCATCCGTCTGCACCTGAGCTTCATTATCCTCTGTTTCTTCCAATATTATTTGATCTATATTTACTCTTTGCAAAATGTAGAATAATGGCAACGCTTATAAAGAATTTTCTTTGGGGAATTTATTGAATTATCCTTCCATCAACATGGAGAAGGGCTTTGTCCAGCCCGTGTTAACATGTAATGTAAGTTCATCCTTCTCAAGCCTTCAAACTTTGTTCTAGTATAGATTAGGATAGGCATCATTTCCTCCACTGCTGTTTGCTTTGCTATTTACATCTGATTGGATGTTTGCAACAACTACCAGTTTTAAATTGTAGTTGTAAAAACATGTTCCTTATGCAGAACAGATCCATTTATTTGCTTATATAATTGTGAAACTTGTTATGTGTCTCCTTGTTTCTCTTTCAGACTCGTATCTCTTATGCAAGGCAAAACTTTAGGGAAGATAGTGAGCCAAACCATCTTGAGGACAACGAGATGACCCCAAGGTCCTGTGTTGATGAAGACAGTGAGTTGAAGCTACTCACCAGCAGGTGTGAGACAACCTCTGTGCAGTCGCTGCCTCAATCAGTTCGACTTCTTCAGTCTCAACTTAAAGCGGAAAGGCTTGCTTCAGCTCAGCTCCGACTTGAAGTCAAAGATGCAATGAAGATGTCAGAGGACTGCCGTGCGCACCATCATGCCTTAAATCTAGTGTTGATGCACCTATCGTTGACACAACTAAGGTCTACTCAGCTTCTTCAGCTGTTTGGGGGGGGGGGCGACCTGGCCAGGCCTAGTGCCTTCTGAAGTGCTCTCAGTTTTGTATATTCTTTTGTCGGCGCATTTATTTGCACTGGTGGCGAACTTTGATGACCAGTGGATGTAATATGTGTGATAGCCGTGATAGCCTAGCATAAGTTGCTTGCTTATTTATTTCCTTGTTGTCTTGTTTATTTGTTTGCTTCTAGTCATTGCAGTTCTTTTTCCGCGGTTTGCTAGTGGCTGCAATAACCTAATTTTTAAAACTAGGCCACAATAACCATGGGCTAATATTTACTGTAGTGACACTGGGCCTCCTACGGGCCGTAGAAATTGTGGGCCTTCTACGGGCCGTAGAAATAGTGGGCCTTCTACGGGCCGTAGAAACAATGGGCCTTCTACGAGCCGTGTCATCAATGGGCCTTATACGGGCAGTATGATCGATGGCCAAACATGGGCCAATAACAGGCCGCATTATGGCCGTAAACGGGCTAGAGTTGGAATCGTCCGTTCATGGGCCGACCATAACGGGCCATCGTTAATAGGCCGTATTTGATGACGCTATGAAAACGGCCCAACTTATTAACGGACCACAAACGGGCCGACTATAACCACATGCTGAATTTGGCCCACAAGCAGAAAATGACAGTAATGGGCCATAAGTAAATGAATGCTGGAAATGAGCCCAAGAATAAATGGGCTCTGGGAAGGCCGAAAGATAACATGGGCTGGAAACGGCCCAACGGAATAACGGGATGTTAATGGGTATAAATTGATACACTGTTCATCACGGGCCAGTTTCACCACGGGCCGTTAATGGGTGTAAAGTGATACACTGTTCATTACGGGCCAGTTTCACCACGGGCCGTTAGTAGGCCAAGAGTTACATAGGGCCTCATATGGGCCGAAAGACGTCATGGGCCAGAAGTGAAAATGGGCTGGAATCATATTGGATGGCCCACATGACGCTACTGGGCCTAATTCGGATAGGACGTAACGGGCCTTGGGTTAGCAGGCTATAAATGCGCTATATTCGAACAGGCCGTTAACATGCTTTCCATGGGCCGGCCCGCCAGCTTTTGATCAAGTCAAATGGGTCGGCCTTTTCACAGGAATGGGCCTCTGTTGGGCCGTGCCACATGTCGACGAATCATAGGCGCCTTCCATCCAATGAGTGGTTGACATCTGTCCCAACGATGAGCCGACACGTGTTTCCTCGAGCCAATGATGATTTTACACGTGCAAAATTCCCATTGGTCGGGGCTGTTAACGTGTTATTGGATCCAAAACCCGACCCGATAGCTTAACGGCGTTCCGTTACGGTGGATGCCACATGTCGGTCACCCTTGACGAAAGCACTTCTGTGATGCACAATTTATCGTCATAGAAGTGGACACTTCCGTGATGATAATTTTGGTAATGTCATGGAACACTTCTACAACAGCACAGGTATGACTATCTTGATTCTGTCATAAATTTATCATGGATGTACATGCATGACAAAAAAAGCGACCTACTGTGACAAACACGTATCATCACGGAAGTGTATTTTTTGTAGTGGTAGCATGGAAGATATCGCCATCTCTTAGTTGTTATGTTGACAATGAAAGTATACCACTCAAAATATTATTTATCTCTATTTCAAAACCGAGCTCTGGCACCTCTACAAATCCCTGTTTCCCTCCGCGAAGGCTATCTATTTACTTTTATGTTGAGTCATCACTCTCTTATTAAAAGCACTAGCTGGAGAGCAGAGCTGTCATTTGCATTCATTACTGTTAATCTATATTGGGTATGACTATGATTGGATCTCTTTTACCATGAATTACAATGTCTAGTCAGTCCTTGATCTTTAAAGGTGCTCTGCATTTATGTTTTGCCGTCTCAGAAAGGGCTAGCGAGATACCATCTTGTTATATCATATTATGATTGTTTTGAGAAAGTGTTGTCATCCGAGATTTATTATTATTGCTCGCTGGTTGATTATGCTATTGATATGAGTAAACATGAGACCTGAAAATTATTGCAAATATGGTTAGTCATGATCTTTGCTGAAAAATTCAATGCTGGCTTTACATATTTACAACAACAAGAGCAAATAGAGTTTGTAAAAGTTTTTCTTTATCACTTTCAGTTTGTCAACTAAATTGCTTGAGGACAAGCAAAGGTTTAAGCTTGGGGGAGTTGATACGTCTCCGTCGTATCTACTTTTCCAAACACTTTTGCCCTTGTTTTGGACTCTAACTTGCATGATTTGAATGGAACTAACCCGGACTGACGCTGTTTTAAAACACGCTGATCTGGAGTCCGTTCTGGGCTCCGGAGAGGGGGATTTGCCATCGTCATCATCATCAACCATCCTCCATCACCAATTTCATGATGCTCACCGCCATGCGTGAGTAATTCCATCGTAGGCTTGCTGGACGATGATGGGTTGGATGAGATCTATCATGTAATAGAGTTAGTTTTGTTAGGGTTTGATCCCTATATCCACTATATTCTGAGATTGATGTTGCTATGACTTTGCTATGCTTAATGCTTGTCACTAGGGCCCGAGTGCCATGATTTCAGATCTGAACCTATTATGTTTTCATGAATATATGTGTGTTCTTGATCCTATCTTGCAAGTCTATAGTCACCCACTATGTGTTATGATCCGGCAACCCCGAAGTGATAATAATCGGGACCACTCCCGGTGATGACCATAGTTTGAGGAGTTCATGTATTCACTAAGTGCTAATGCTTTGTTCTGGTTCTTTATCAAAAGGAGGCCTTAATATCCTTTAGTTTCCATTAGGACCCCCCTGCCACGGGAGGGTAGGACAAAAGATGTCATGCAAGTTCTTTTCCATAAGCACGTATGACTATATTCGGAATACATGCCTACATTACATTGATGAATTGGAGCTAGTTCTGTGTCACCCTATGTTATAACTGTTACATGATGAACCACATCCGGCATAATTATCCATCACCGATCCGATGCCTACGAGCTTTCCATATACTGGTTTACGCTTATTTACTTTCCTGTTGCTATTGTTACAATCACTACTATCGTGGAATTGTCATGACAGATGTCCTCTTGCAAGGACTTAGTCGTGGAGCCATCGCAACTAGGAAGCTTAAAGGGGTTAATCGGGACAAAGGACACGAGAGAGTTATACTAGTTTGGCCCCTTACGGTTAAGGTAAGGCCTACATCTAGTTGGGTTGGTATTGCTGAGGTTTCGATGACCAGGGAGCGAGATACGCTATGCCTGGCTCTCGATGAGTTGTTTCTTGCCCTAAGCCGCCAGCGGGTCATCCTCTTATATACATGGGTTGACGCCCTGTGGCCCACAGAGTCCCGGCCGACTCATAAACAGTGTCCGGCTCGGTGACTAGTTAACTCTACCTTGTGATACAAGTCATGCCATTACGGCGGTTTACCACTACGGGCCTTAAGCCGCCTGTGGGCTTTGGCCCCTTTATTGAACCGCCATCTTCATGCTTATCTTGGGCTTCATCTGATGAGTCCTTTGCGTAACCCGGCCCCTTACGGGCGGCTTACACAAATAGTTATATCCCCAACATTAGGCCCCAGATTGATTTGAACCGGTTCATGTCAATCTCAAAATACCTTAAGTGAAAAAACCTTCAGTCTTCCGTTTGTGCAAAGGTTTTAACCCACCGTGACGTCATCTTCTGGATCCGTGTTAACCCGTCGTGACGTCATCTTCAATTAAATTCTTATTTTATTCCGTCATATCTTCCAACGGATCTTCGCTTTTACTGACCATTCCGAAAACCGAGGCGTCGGGGTCGCTAGATAATGATGTTCGGTCTCCTCGTTTCTCGCGTCATTTCAGTCGGCCCTTCCTTATAAACAGGCATGACCCGGGTCTTCTTCATTCTCCCCACTCGGTCATCTTCCTCCGCTCAAGCTCCGCCGCCGAGCTCCTCATCTTCCCCAACTCAGGCTGCTGGATCGACCTGAATCTGACCAGAGAAAACGCGACGAACCTCCGCCGCAGCCCTACATCTGTAAGTCCCTTTCCTTTCCTATTTTAGATCTGCATTACAGTTTCTTCGAGTTCGTCGGTGTTCATCATTGCCTGAGCCAAACTCTTGATATTTTTCCCCTCCAATGCCCCCTTTTGATCTTCAGACAGTGTAGAACTACTGTGGTGGCTGTTTCGCACCCATTTCCAAATGCAAATAGATCCCTTTCCGTTGAACAGAGGCTTCACTCGAGCTGATGAACTTTATCTGTGCTAGTTCTAGGGCTAGAATTTTCTTTTTAGAGCGACCATTTGATCCAAAAGAATAGCCGCAACTTGTGAAACTTGTTTGTTCCATACTTAGCCAAAAAACTGCACCTGTTAGATCTGTTTAACCACGGTAGTCTATGCAGCTGGTTTAAGATAACTTAATTGATTACCAGCCTTGCTTGCTTCCGGCAATTTAAAATAATTTAATTGCCTCTGACACCCGGGGCGGCTTAAATATCAACTCATTGTGCCGCACTGCACAATTAGCCATATGTCATTAGGCCCCATCTTAAGCCGTCACCGTGGATAGACTTAAAGATGTTTTCTTCCGGGTTAAAGTTGAACCAGAAATCATTATTTTATCATAGGCTTCTACTTGCGTAATGGCACCTAAGGCTCCCAAGGCTCCTGTGACCTGTAACTGGGTCAAGTCCACTGTCACGGAAAGCACACTGTCTGAGTTTGTGAAATCTGGCCATCTGCCCAAGAAGGAAGTCATGTCTTATCGTGCTCTTGATCTGTCCGAGGAGAAACCTCAACCCAAAGAGGGGGAGGTGATCGTTTTCACTAATCATATGAGCCGGGGATTTGCTCCACCCGGTTCAAAATTCTTCAGGGACGTTTTGCAATTCTTTGACCTAAGACCTCAAGACATCGGGCCCAATTCCGTGTCAAATATTTGCAACTTCCAAGTCTTCTGCGAGGTGTACCTTGGAGAAGAGCCCAGCTTGCTTTTGTTCAGAGAATTGTTTTACTTAAACTGGCAGAACGAACGTGCCAACAGGCCCAGTCTGGAACTTGGCGGCGTCTCAATTCAGCGGCGGAGAGATTGCCTTTTCCCTTATGCTGAACTGCCAAGCCACCCAAAGGATTGGAATCAGACATGGTTCTACTGCCAGGACACTTCTCCGGCTGATGAGAACCCACTGCCCGGCTTTCGTGCTCTGCGCCTTGAATCCAATCATCCGCTGCCAAACAAGCTAACTGCTATTGAACATCTGCCACTCACTCCCACTATCAAGAAAATCAAATCTCTCTTGGGGAATGGCTTAGATGGCATCGATCTGGTCCGAGTCTGGATTTCATGGCGAGTGATTCCGTTAAGCCGCCGCCCCGGCTTAATGTGCACTTACTCTGGCGAGAAGGATGACCCGCTGCGCCATAGCCCTGACGACTTACCAGATGACATGGTTGAAGTTATGACCCGGTCTTTGTTGAAAAAGGGCACGGTGGTTAGTAATGCCTTTGGCTTACTTCCTTTCTGCAAGAAGAACCCGGCTCCTACAGTAAGTCATCCATCTCAACAATTGATACCCTGAGTGTATTATACTCTACTTTGTACTCATAATCCTTTTTCATTATTCATAGGCAAATGACAACTTTTGGAAGGTCAAGTATGACCATGAGGCTGCCAAACAAGCCAGAGCAGCCAAGAGAGCTGAAAGGAAAGCCGCCAAGACAGGAACTTCAAGGAAGAAGAAGCCAAGCACTTCAGATATGTTGAAAGTGGATGATACCGATGATGATGAAGAAGAGGTAACTCTTAACTCCCCTGACTCCTTTATTATCATCTTACTGACATTAATTCCTTTAAGGAGGACACGGGAAACAACCAAGCCGTTGAGGAAGAGGTGACTATAATCTCTTCCACTCCGAGCCCTTGCCGCGGCAGAAAATCCAAAGGGTGACCCAGAAAGTAAGATTTTCACATCATTTAGCTTACCAAGATCCTCAATTTCTTTTGAAGCGACATATTTATGAGAGATGGAGGCAGACCCGGACAAGCAGAGATGCGGAACTCTCCTCCGTCTTACCTGACGTGACCAGCAAGCGCAAGCCTGAGGTTATCTCTGACTTACGTTATCTTTTACCTTTGGCGGGTTTCATCCGTCAACCTCTCAATTCATCTGACTCCAACTATCAGGATACTTCACCCTCATCTGGCAAGTCTATGCAATCAAATATCCGGCTGTCAAGACCGCACCAGGGTAATGACAACTTGCTTACCTTAAGCTTATTTTACTCATCCTCTTGTATTAATTCCTCTGATTTGTCCATAGAGTACAAGTGAAGCCCAGGAAGAAAGTGAAGAAAAATAAGCCGACCCAAGACCCTGTCATGACTGAAATGGAGCTTGGCACGGCTGCCCCTGATATGTCCACCCATCAGCCACCGCTGGAACCGACTTACGACATTCCGGCAACAACTTTTGATCTGCCCGCTGAAGAAACTCTCGACGGTTCTGATAACCCGGAAGCTCCTAGCCCAGCCAAGATAATTGATTCAGAAGTTGAGATTCTCAAAACTCAATTTGTTGAGCCGGGGCAGCCCACTGTTCTTGCCAAGTGCTCTGCCAAGGAGGAGCTTTTGGAGCGCCGAAAGGCCAAGCTAGACATTGCTGATTACAGTCATCTGAGCATTGGAGAAATTGTCTCTGGTTACATAAACCAAGTACACAAGAGCCGTGACCTGGAAATTGACATGGTGAAGCAGATACAACAAAAATCTGAGGTATGACTTATGCTACTTTTCCTTAACCATACTTACTGTACCAGCCCCCAAGTCTATTGCTTATAAGTAAATATGTTGTAGACATAAAAACTGTTTAGTACTTCTTGTCTGGCTTAGGAAAAAGACATTTAAACCGGAGTATCATAACACGTTGAACTTGCAATACGCATTAGCCCCCAAGTGCCAAGTATCTTTGCTTGCAAAGTGCTTGGGACTTAATTTCCATGAACCGCCCTAGTAAGTTTAAAATTCTTCAACATACATTAGCCCCTAAGTGTCAAGTATCTTTGCTTGCAAAATGCTTGGGAGTTCAATGTTATCTTAAAATAATTCTGACTATAATCCGGCATTGATGCAGGCCACCATAAGTCAATTTGAGTCGGAGATTGCAGATCTAAAGAACCGCCTGGCAGCTCAAGAGATTGAAATCCAAAAGGCCAACTCCAAGTTTGAGTTCAGCGTCTCTGAACAAGAGAAATTGAAGAAAAACTTTGAAGCGGACAAGAAAACCTGGGCTGATGAAAAGGCTTCCCTGGTGACCCGGGACGAGACAGCAGAGGCGTCGCTTGCAGAAGCAACAACCGAGCTATCTGGCTTAAACGCCAAATATCTCAAATGGTCTCAGCAATCTTTGGTAAGTTACTTATGCAAACATTAAATACTGCAAACCTTCTTTTAATGACTATTTTAATTGTTACCTCCGGCTTACCTTATGTTTATGAACGCAGGCCCCAGGAGCACAAACCTTAAGCAAAACATGTTGATCAAGCTAAAGGTGGTTTATACTTTGGTGGACCAACTCTACACCGGGTCACAACGTGCCTTGGCCGTTGTGGCCTTGTCAAATGACGTCCCCCATCTCCTGTAGGACGTGCTGAAGTGGCTTGCTGTGTTACCTCAGTGGGTCCAAGAACTAAGGCGGGCGTCCGCAAGAGCCGGGGCCATAGCCGCATTGAGCCGGGCGAAAGCATGGATGCCAGAACTAGACCCGTCCGACATCACTCTTGGATACCCGAGTTTGAAGGAGGATGGGACCTTGTTTGACAAAAAGGAATTCACCGCCTGTGTCAAGGATATACGCCCTGTGGCTACTCTTATTGGGAACTATACTGATCTTACCAAGTATCAGCCGGGTTATGACACCGAAAATCTGTGAATTCCAACGCCTCTCTATGATGAAGTCAGCCTGATCCCTCCAATCCGTAAGCATACCTTTTCCCCTGAAGTCGACCCAGCCGGTTTAATAGATGATGAAGCTGAGTTTGAAGCTTTGAATGGCATTGACTGGGCATCGTCAACCTTCTAGGACAGGGCAGCCGACGGAGGAGCGGAGAAGGATAACCCGGAATCTTCAAGCCAACCAAAGGAATGAACCGCCCGGCGTCATATGTTTGTGTCTTTGTGGAAAAAACAATGCTTCATTATTCAGACTCGGGGTGTCTTGTAATAGGGTAGAAAAACTCTTGATTTTTGCCATGCCATCGCGCATGTTTATAGCGCTCAACACTTTCTTAAGCCGCCATCTTTATATACTTTCGGTTTCTATTGAACTTCTATTTCCCTTATGTTAAACAAAAACTTGCTTGCATTGCACTGCATATAAAACAAACACAATTCCCTTGGCGATTTATTGCATCGGGGGTCACATAAGGTACTGATAACCCGGAGTGTGAACCAAAAAATCATATAAAGGCCGGCTTATGATTAGACCTGTTAGACATAATCATAACAGCATACCTGTGATCCTTGTGGTGATACCGCCGGCTTATGTGACCCAAACCATGAGGGTAAGTTGTAACTCCTGGCACATATGATGTTCACCAGGCACTTAACAACCTAATGTGATCAATATTAAACCGGTGGAAACAAGAACCACCCCATAATACTTTCAAGAGGATCTCAAGATAGTCAAACAATTTACACTTACAAAGTATGATGAATAATAAACAAAATTCAAAGGCTTCTGATTCGAATACGATCAGTGAACCGTTCCAAAGGGGTAGAGCTAAGATTTGGATACGATCATATAGCCCCCAGTGGCTTTGGCGATGCCGATCAAGTGGGTATCGACAGCTATGTTCTCTTTGGTTGGAATACGACCTATGTTTGAACAGGAAGCCCCCAAGTGACCATAAGAGTTGTTTAATGACGCTGATTTGAATACGATCCACATCAGACCCAAAGGGGTTAAGCTATGATTCAGATATGATCAAGAAGCCCCCAAGTGGGTTTGGCAGTATGCCGATCAAGTGGGTATCGACAGCTATGTTCTCTTTGGTTTGAATACGACCTATGTTTGAACATGAAGCCCCCAAGTGATCATGGCTAGATTCAGATATGATCATAAGCCGGACCAAAGGGAAAGCCGGATTCAGATATGATCCGCTCCCTATTGGTTGTTTCCACAACAACATGATAAAGAAAGCATGTACACTTTTGAAGACGAAAAGGACGGAAGTCCTGCTTTATTGCTTTTCATAATATGTACATTGTCAAAATATATACATCCTGAGAGCCACTGGCTCAAGTATAGTAAGGCTGAAGATGAGCGATAGTCCATGGCCGGCAGGTCTCCTCCTCCGACTTACGTGAGTCCTTGTGCTCTCGAACGTCGATGAGGTAATATGACCCGTTGTTCAGGTTCTTGGTGACCAAAAAGGGTCCTTCCCATGGGGGGGGGGATAGCTTGTGCATATCAGACTGATCCTGAATGAGCCGGAGCACTAAGTCGCCTTCCTGAAAGGTTCTGGATCTAACCCGGCGGCTGTGGTAGCGGCGCAGGTCTTGCTGGTAAATCGCCGAGCGGGCTATTGCCAAGTCTCGCTCTTCATCCAACAAATCAAGTGCATCTTGACAAGCTTGTTCATTGTCAGCCTCAACATAAGCCGCCACGCGAGGCGAGTCATGACGGATGTCACTTGGCAGGACCGCCTCTGCTCCCTACACCATGAAGAAAGGTGTATAACCCGTAGATCTGTTAGGTGTAGTATTGATACTCCAAAGCACAGAGGGTAACTCCTCCACCCAACAACCCGGCGTCCGCTGTAAGGGGACCAAGAGCCGGGGCTTTATACCTTTCAAGATCTCCTGATTAGCTCTTTTTGTTTGACCATTGGATTGAGGATGGGCCAATACCGAAACATCAAGCCGGATATGTTCTTGTTGACAGAACTCTTCCATGGCACCTTTGGAGAGATTAGTGCCATTATCAGTTATGATGCTGTGTGGAAAGCCAAAACGAAAGATCACCTTTTTCATGAACTGAACCGCCGTGGCTGCATCACACTTACTGACCGCCTCTGCCTCAACCCACTTTGTAAATTTATCTGCTGCCACCAGGAGGTGTGTCTTTTTATCCTTAGACCTTTTGAAAGGTCTGACCATATCAAGCCCCTAGACTGCAAATGGCCAAGTAATTGGAATCATCCTCAATTCTTGAGCCGGCACATGACCTCGTCGTGAGAATTTCTGACATCCATCACATTTACTGACCAGATCCTCCGCATCAGCATGAGCCGTCAGCCAATAAAACCCATGACGGAAGGCTTTGGCCACAAGAGATTTTGAACCAGCATGATGACCGCAATCCCCTTCATGGATCTCACGAAGTATCTCCTGACCCTCCGCAGGTGAGACACAACGCTGAAACGCCCCAGTGACGCTGTGATGATGTAAGTCACCATGAACAATTGTGATGGATTTGGACCGCCGGATGATTTGTCTTGCCAAGGTCTCATCCTCAGGCAACTCCCCTCGGGTCATGTATGCCAAATATGGCACTGTCCAATTCGGGATGATGTGAAGAGCCGCTACCAGTCGCGCCTCCGGTTCTGGCACCGCTAGGTCTTCCTCTATGGGTAACTTGACAGAAGGATTATGCAAAACATCGAGAAAGGTGTTAGGCGGCACTGGCTTACGCTGAGATCCGAGTTGGCTTAAAGCATCCGCCGCCTCATTCTTCCTTCGATCAATGTGCTCCACTTGATAACCCTTGAAGTGCCCAGCCACAGCATAAACTTCCCGATGATAAGCCACCATAAGGGGATCCTTGGAGTCCCACTTGCCTAACACCTATTGAGCCACGAGATCTGAGTCACCCAAGCACCTTACCCAGCTCAAATTCATCACGTTGGCCATCCGGAGACCATGGAGTAAGGCCTCATACTCAGCTGCATTGTTAGTACAAGAAAACATAAGCCGGAGCACATAACAAAATTTGTCACCTCGGGGGGGGGGGGGGGGGGTTAATACGACCCCAGCCCCCGAGCCTTCCAACTGCTTGGACCCATCAAAGTGAATAGTCCAATACGTGTTATCAGGTTTCTCCTCAGGTGTCTGCAGCTCTGTCTAATCATTGATAAAGTCCACCAGGGCTTGAGATTTAATAGCAGTCCGTGGCATGTACTTCAAACCATGAGGCCCAAACTCAATGGCCCATTTGGCGACTCGTCCTGTGGCCTCTCTATTCTGGATGATGTCTCCCAAGGGGGCAGAACTTACCACGGTAATAGGGTGACCTTGGAAGTATTGCTTTAGCTTCCGGCTTGCCATGAACACCCCGTAAACAAGCTTCTGCCAATGTGGATACCTTTGCTTAGACTCAATGAGCACCTCACTGATGTAATAAACCGGTCGTTGAACCGGATGCTCCTTGCCAGCCTCCTTGCGCTCCACCATGATTGCAACAATGATAGCACATGAGTTAGCAGCCACATATAACAGCAGTGGCTCTCTATCAATGGGAGCCGCAAGGACCGGCGGCTCAGATAACTGTCTCTTTAAATCTTCAAAGGCAGCATTAGCAGCATCACTCCAGACAAAAGTGTCTGTTTTCTTCATCATCTGATACAATGCAAAGGCCTTCTCACCTAACCGGCTGATGAAATGGCTCAAAGCAACAACACGACCCGCAGTCGCTGAACATCATTGATGCACACCGATTTAGCCAAAGAGGTAATTGCCTGGATCTTCTCCGGATTAGCTTCAATGCCCCTGTTGGAGACCAGAAAACCCAAAAGCTTGCGTGCAGGCACACCAAACACACATTTGGCCGGGTTAAGCATCATTTTATAAACACGGAGATTATCAAAGCTTTCCTTCAGATCGGATATCAAGGTTTCCTTCTCTCTGGGCTTCACCACTATATCCTCCACGTAAGCATGAACATTTCGCCCAATCTGATCGTGGAGACAGTTCTATACACACCGTTGGTAAGTCGCCTGGGCACACTTGAGCCCAAACGACATAGATACATAGCAGAAGGCTCCAAACGGAGTGATGAAAGCCGTCTTCTCCTGGTCCTTTACTGCCATCTTGATCTGATGATAACCAGAGTAAGGATCCAAAAAACTCAAACGCTTGCAACCCGTCGTAGCATCAATGATTTGGTCAATACGGGGGAGAGCAAAAGGATCAGCCAGACAAGCTTTATTTAAGTCTGTGTAATCCACACACATCCGCCAGGTGCCATTATTTTTTAGCACAAGCACCGGGTTAGCCAACCACTCTGGGTGAAAAACTTCAACAATGAACCCGGCCGCCAAGAGCCGGGCCACCTCCTCACCAATAGCTTTCCGTCTTTCTTCGTTGAACCATCGAAGAAATTGCCTGACCGGCTTATGCTTTGGATCAATATTCAGAGTGTGCTCAGCAAGTTCTCTCGATACACCCGGCATGTTAGAAGGTTTCCATGCAAAGATGTCCCGGTTCTCACGGATGAACTCGATGAGAGAGCTTTCCTATTTAGGATCCAAATTGGCACTGATACTAAACTGCTTAGATGAATCACCCGGAGTAAAATCAACAAGCTTGGTTTCAGCAGCCGACTTAAACTTCATCGCCAGGTCATGCTCTGTGGTCAGCTTCTTCAGGGAGGTCATATCCGCCGGGTCAACATTATCTTGATAAAACTTCAGCTCCTCTGCCGCATCACCTTCTTCGCATTCCAGGGCAATCTTTCGGCTCCCATGCACAGTGATGGTGCCCTTGTGGCCTGGCATCTTAAGCTGCAAATAAACATAACACGGCCGAGCCATGAACCTGGCATAAGCCGGCCGCCCAAACAGAGCATGATACAGACTTTTAATTTTGACCACCTCAAAAGTTAACTTTTCAGCCCTAGAATCATACTCATCTCTAAAGGCCACCTCTAGCTCAATCTTACCAACTGGGTACGCCGATTTACCAGGCACCACCCCATGGAAAACGGTGTTGGATGTCTTAAGATTTTTGTCAGTCAAACCCATGCGTCGGAAGGTCTCGTAATAGAGGATGTTGATGCTGCTACCTCCGTCCATGAGTACCTTGGTGAATTTATATCCACCAACCTGGGGTGCTACCACCAAGGCTAACTGACCCGGATTGTCAACCCGGGGAGGGTGATCTTCCCTGCTCCACACAATAGGCTGTTCTGACCACCTCAAATAACGGGGGACTGCCGGCTCAACAGATTTCACGACCCTCTTATGAACCTTCTGGTCACGTTTGCATAGGCAAGTGGTGAACACGTGATACTGTCCACTATTCAGCTGCTTTGGATGGCTTTGATAACCCGATTGCTGCTGCTGTTGTCCTCCTTGGCCAGATTGCTGCTAGTTATAGCCGCCTTGATTTCCTTGAAAGCCGGAATTTGAACCACTACCCGGGCCATGAAAGCTGCCGCCACCTGAGCCGCCGCCCGACCCATGATTACCATCAAACGTGTTGGAATTCTTGAAAGCCTTCATGATTGCACAATCCTTCCATAAGTGGGTGGCCGGTCGTTCCCGGGTGCCGTGTCTCGGGCAGGGCTCATTGAGTAACTGCTCAAGAGATGGACCTGACCCGCCAGACCGAGGAGGCGGCCTCCCCTTGCGTCTCTGATTGTTACCCTGCGCATTAGCATTAGCCACAAACTCCGGGTTGCCATCAGCTTTACGCTTATTACCTCCTTGATTTGCCGGGTTGTGCTGCTGACCCTTTCCATTGCCATTCTTCTTTCCCTTCCCTGTCTTTTCCTCATCAGACGCGGGATCCTTGGTACTATCAAAATTGGCATACTTGACTAGAGCCGCCATCAGCTGACCCATATCATTACAATCATGCTTGAGTCGTCCCAGCTTCTGCCTCAGCGGTTCAAATCGGCAATTCTTCTCCAGCATGAGGACTACAGAGACGGCATCCATCTTGTCAGATGAATGTATTATCTCCTTGACTCGGCGCACCTAATGAGTGGTAGATTCTCCCTCCTCTTGCTTACAATTAGTTAAGTCCACAATTGACATAGATTTCTTGCAAGTATCCTTGAGGTTCTGAATGAACCGGGCCTTTAACTCCGCCCATGAGCTAATAGAATTGGTCGGTAAACCTTTTAGCCACGTCCGGGCCGTTCCATCCAACATCATGGTGAAGTACTTAGCCATTGCTGCGTCACTGACCTCCAACAGCTCCATGGCTATCTCATAGCTTTCAATCCATGTCAGGCTGTAAGTCGGCCGTATAATTTGGCACCTTTCGAGGTCCTTTGAAATCTTTAGGTAAACGCACATTGCGTAAAGCCGGCACCAGACACATGATGCCGCCGGTTCTGGTGGCTACTCCTGCCTCAACAGAAGTCGTCGGATAATCCGGAAAGGCCGGGTGAGCCATTTGCTGAGTCGCTAGCTGAGCCGCTAGCTGAGCCACCCGCTCATCCTCCTGACGTATCCGGTCCTACACCGGGTTAAAACCGCCAGGCTGGTTACGGCGCTGGGCATTGCTTGACAAAGCCTCTGACTCCATGTGCCTGCTGTAACTCGGGCTCCGATTTGGACGAGACGGAGCCAACCAAGGCGGATGAGTTGAATCAATCCTGTCCCGGCTATAGGAATAAGTCTCTTGCTGAGCCAAAGCCGTCTGAACGAGTTCTCTGATCCTTCGCGTCTCCACTTCTGTTGGATCGTCATCGTCCACTGGGAGAGCTGCCAAACATGCCGATGCTGCAATTAAGTTCTCCATGGGGTTGGAAAAGTGACCCGGTGGTATCAGTACATAGCGGGGCGGGGCCATATTCCCATGAGGAGGTGCCATCTCCCGAGGCTGAACCGGTCCTCCCGCTCCGGCTGTCATGAACTGATTTGCTTCTGGCGGGTTACTAGGGCCGGCTCCGGGTGTGGCGAAAAGGTTCCGAGGGTCATAAATCGGAGGCAAACGGGATTGAGTTTTCTGGTGCCTCCTCCTCATCACCTCATTAGACGTGTTCAGACTCATCGTAAGCTGGAAAGCCTTTGACTGGAGCTGTTGCACCCGTGCATCCAAAGCCTCTCGTTCTGTGGCCAATCTGGTGTCCTGAGCCGCTAAGGCCTCCTTGGCCCGAGCTATCTCCTCGCGGACCTGTGCCACCTCTGCATTATGCTCGTCTTGATTCACAGGAATAACTGTGGTGGTTAACAGGGCCGTAAGCTTATCCATGAGATCCATCTGCACCTGAGCCTGCGGGCGCACAGAGCCTCCTGCCCCGGCCGCTCCTGACCCAGACGTTATTGCTGCTGCGGCTGTAGAGTTTTGGCCGGGTTGAGTACCAGCCATGAAGACCCCTACCCAGCTTGGCGGCTCAGAGGGGTCCGGAATACTGTTGTCATCGGAACAGCCCCCAAGCCCACTGTCTTGCAATGGGTACAGCGAATCTGTTGAACCAGTGGACGGATCACCATCGGAGAGGATGGCCGTCTCACCACCATCTACAGATCTTTCAGAAAGTTCCCCTCCGTGGATGCAACCCATGAAGGCGCGCCTCATGATGGGTTGAGCCCGGGCAGGTCTCGCGCGCTGAGCTGTCTCAACGAGGTCGGTGCAGTTGTCCGGCTCAGGGCCCGGCTAACCAATCCAGCCGATGAAGACGTGGATTTCGCCGAAGGGGACCCGGTACCCGTACTCAATTGAGCCGGCGCCGGGGCCCCAGCCTTCATCGTCGATGTAGATCTTGTCGCGACGACTCTTGGTCATCCGGCCCACAACTTATCCCTTGAGCCCTTCGAAGTTTCCCTTCAAGAACTCAAATCCACCATACGCTAGCCCCACGATGGGCACCAACTGTCATGGAATTGTCACGGCAGATGTCCTCTTGCAAGGACTTAGTCGTGGAGCCATCGCAACTAGGAAGCTTAAAGGGGTTAATCGGGACAAAGGACACGAGAGAGTTATACTAGTTCAGCCCCTTACGGTGAAGGTAAGGCCTACGTCTAGTTGGGTTGGTATTGCTAAGGTTTCGATGACCAGGGAGCGAGATACGCTATGCCTGGCTCTCGATGAGTTGTTTCTTGCCCTAAGCCGCCAGCGGGTCGTCCCCTTATATACACGGGTTGACGCCATGTGACCCACAGAGTCCCGGCCGGCTCATAAACAGTGTCCGGCTCAGTGACTAGTTAACTCTATGTTATGATACAAGTCATGCCATTATGGCGGTTTACCACTACGGGCCTTAAGCCGCCTGTGGGCTTTGGCCCCTTTATTGAACAGCCATCTTCATGCTTATCTTGGGCTTCATCTAATGAGTCCTTCTTTGTGTAACCCGGCCCTTACGGGCGGCCTACAAAAATAGTTATATCCCCAACAACTACAAAACACCAAAAATATTACTTTTGCTTCCGTTACTTTTTGCTACCGTTACCACTACTATCATATTACTTTGCTACTAAATACCTTGCTGCAGATATTTAGTTATCCTGGTGTGGTTGAATTGACAACTCAACTGCTAATACTTGAGAATATTCTTTGGCTCCCCTTGTGTCGAATCAATAAATTTGGGTTGAATACTGTACCCTCGAAAGATGTTACGATCCCCTACACTTGTGGGTTATCAGAGCTTCGAGGGAGAGCTTCGTCAGCACAAAGGAATGATGACGGTGTTGACAAAGTTACTGACGCAGGGCTTCGCCTAAGCACCGCTACGATATGACCGAGGTGGATTATGGTGGAGGGGGCACCGCACACGGCTAAGAGATATCAATGATCAACTTGTGTGTCTATGGGGTGCCCCCCTGCCCCCGTATATAAAGGAGCAAGGGGGGAGGCCGGCCGGCCCTAGCAGGGCGCGCCAGGAGGAGTCCTACTCCCACCGGGAGTAGGATTCCCCCCTACCCTAGTTGGACTAGGAGAGAAGGAAGGGGGAGAGAGGGAGGAAGGAAAGGGGGCGCCGCCCCCCCTCCTAGTCCAATTCGGAACAGAGGGGGAGGGGGCGTGCAGCCTGCCCTGGCCTCCTCTCTCTCTACACTATGGCCCATTAAGGCCCATACAATTACCGAGGGGTTCCGGTAACCTCCTGGTACTCCGGTAAAATCTCGATTTCACCCGGAACCATTCCGATGTCCAAATATAGGCTTCCAATATACCGATCTTTACATCTCGACCATTTTGAGACTCCTCGTTATGTCCGTGATCATATCCGGGACTCCGAACTACCTTCGGTACATCAAAACAACAAAACTCATAATATCGATCGTCACAAAACTTTAAGCGTGCGGACCCCATGGGTTCGAGAAGTATGTAGACATGACCGAGACACGTCTCCGGTCAATAACCAATAGCGGAACCTGGATGCTCATATTGGCTCATACATATTCTACGCAGATCTTTATCGGTCAAACCGCATAACAACATACGTTGTTCCCTTTGTCATCGGTATGTTACTTGCCCGAGATTCGATCGTCGGTATCTCATTACCTAGTTCAATCTCGTTACCGGCAAGTCTCTTTACTCGTTCCGTAATACATCATCCCACAACTAACTCATCAGTTGCATTGCTTACAAGGCTTATAGTGATGTGCATTACTGAGAGGGCCCAGAGATACCTCTCCTTCAATTGGAGTGACAAATCCTAATCTCGATCTAAGCCGACCCAACAAGTACCCTCGGAGACACCTATAGAGCACCTTTATAATCACCCAGTTAAGTTGTGACGTTTGGTAGCACACATAGTGTTCCTCCGATATTCGGGAGTTGCATAATCTCATAGTCATAGGAACATGTATAAGTCATGAAGAAAGCAATAGCAATATAATAAATGATCGAATGCTAAGCTAACGGAATGGGTCAAGTCAATCACATCATTCTCTAATGATGTGATCCCGTTAATCAAATGACAACTCATGTCTATGGCAAGGAAACTTAACCATCTTTGATTCAACGAGCTAGTCAAGTAGAGGCATACTAGTGACACTCTGTTTGTCTATGTATTCACACATGTACTAAGTTTCTAGTTGATACAATTCTAGCATGAATAATAAACATTTATCATGATATAAGGAAATATAAATAACAACTTTATTATTGCCTCTAGGGCATATTTCCTTCAATGTCATGCCACCAAGATGATGTGGTAAAAAATTTGGCATGTTTGACGAAAGTTTGGACACACATCCCTCACAAACCGAAGCAACTCACTAGAAGGCTCGTGTTTCCGAGAGGGAACAATGCATATTCGATGACGAACGGGAGATAGCTTCCCCTTACGGCCTTCAATTTTTTTTATACATTTAACGTGCACTAATACAACTGTCATGTGAAAATTTGGAAAATTTCAGGGGTCATTTGACCTTTTAAAGACATTTAAGTGATTTTCTAGCCATTTAATGACCGTAATTAAAATTTGAACTACATGTACATGCAACAGCTAACCATAACGGTTTGAAAAATCATATTTGTGTACTTGTGTGCGAGTTAATTCACTACAAAAAAATACACTTCCATGATGATACGTGTGTGTGTCACAGTAGGTCGCTTTTTTTGTCATGCTTGTACATCCATGACAAATTGATGACAGAATCAAGATAGTCATACATGTTGATACGTCTCCAACGTATCTATAATTTTTGATTGTTCCATCCTATATTATCTACTGTTTTGGACTGTATTGGGCTTTATTTTCCACTTTTATATTATTTTTGGGACTAACCTATTAACCGGAGGCCCAGCCCAGAATTACTGTTTTTTGCCTATTTCGGTGTTTCGAAGAAACAAAATATCAAACGGAGTCCAAACAGAAAAATCCTTTTTGGAACGTGATTTTCTTCTCGGATAAGACCCAGGAGACTTGGACCCTACTCCAAGAAGTACCGGAGGTGGTCACGAGGGTAGGGGGCGCCCCCCCCCTACAGGGCGCGCCCCCTGCCTTGTGGGCCCCTCAGTGCTCCACTGACGTACTCCATCCTCCTATATATACCCACGTACCCCCAAACGATCAGAACAGGAGCCACAAACCTAATTCCACTGCCGAAACTTTTTGTATCCATGAGATCCCATCTTGGGGCCTGTTCCGAAGCTCCGCCGGAGAGGGCCGTCATCACGGAGGGCTTCTACATCATCATAGCCCCTCCGATGAAGTGTGAGTAGTTTACCTCAGACCTTCGGGTCCATAGTTAGTAGCTAGATGGCTTCTTCTCTCTTTTTGGATCTCAATACAATGTTCTCCCTCTCTCTTGTGGAGATCTATTCGATGTAATCTTCTTCTTTTGCGGTGTGTTTGTTGAGACCGATGAATTGTGGGTTTATGATCAAGTCTATCTATGAACAATATTTGAATCTTCTCTAAATTCTTTTATGTATGATTGGTTATCTTTGCAAGTCTCTTCGAATTATCCGTTTGGTTTGGCCAACTAGATTGGTAGTTCTTGCCATGGGAGAAGTGCCTAGCTTTGGGTTCGATCTTGCGGTGTTTTTTCCCAGTGACAGAAGGGGCAGCAAGACACGTATTGTATCGTTTCCATCGAGGATAACAAGATGGGGTTTATTTCATATTGCATGAATTTATCTCTCTACATCATGTCGTCTTGCTTAAAGCGTTACTCTGTTTTTAACTTAATACTCTAGATGCATGCTGGATAGCGATCGATGAGTGGGGTAATAGTAGTAGATGCAGAATCGTTTCGATCTACTTGTCACAGACGTGATGCCTATATACATGATCATGCCTAGATATTCTCATAACTATGCTCAATTCTGTCAATTGCTCAACAGTAATTTGTTCACCCACCGTAGAAAACTTATGCTCTCGAGAGAAGCCACTAGTGAAACCTATGGCCCCCGGGTCTATTCTCATCATATCCATCTCCATCACTTTAATTTTGTTTTGTTTTTACTTTGCCTTTTACTTTTCACTTTGCATCTTTATATCAAAAATACCAAAAATATTATCTATCGGATCTCACTTCCGTAAGTGATCGTGAAGGGATTGACAACCCCTAATCGCGTTGGTTGCGTTGAACTCTTTGTGTTGTGTAGGTACGAGGGACTTGCGCGTGGCCTCCTACTGGATTGATACCTTGGTTCTCAAAAACTGAGGGAAATACTTACGCTACTCTGCTGCATCATCCCTTCCTCTTTGGGGAAAACCAACGCAAGCTCAAGACATAGCAAGAAGGATTTCTCGCGCCGTTGCCAGGGAGGTTCGCGCAAGTCAAGATTTGACTCCCGACAACGAGCCATTTCTGGCGCCGTTGCCGGGGAGTCTATGCAAAAAGTCAACATACCAAGTACCCATCACAATCCCTATCTCTCGCATTACATTATTTTCCATTTGTCTCTCGTTTTCCTCTCCCCCCAATTCACCCTTGTCATTTTATTCGCCCTCTCTCTCCCTATCCTCCCTCTCTATTTGCCTCTTCTTGCCCGTTTCTTGTTTGCTCGTATGGTTTGAATAGTCATTTATTTATTACTAAACAGTGAAGCTAATATCTATGGATCCTCATCCACTTGCCAATCTTTTTAAGAGATTCAATTATGATGAACCAATTCCTAGTGATTTGGATGCACTAGATTATATTTATAAGCTTTTGCCTGAAATTCGTGAATCTGAAAAGTGTGATGAATTACCTCATGAAGCGATTCACGATAGATCTTTGAATAGAAAGCATGATTGCAATGATTCTATTATAAATTCTATTAATGTAAATTGTGCTAATAATATGCAAAACCCTAAGCTTGGGGATGCTAGTTTTGCTATATCCTCTACTTGTTGCAATGATCATGATTGGGGTGATTCTTCTTTCGATCTTGAAAATTTATTTAAACCCCATGATGAATATGAGATTGATAATAGTGTTTGCAATATTATTGAAAGTGGGTTTGGAAGAGTGTCAACTTTACATCCCACATATTTGGAGAATGTTCAATCTTATGAAAATCTTGATAAAAGTGGGTTTGGAGAAGTCATGACTTTAGTTAATGTTAATCTCACTATTTTGGAAGAGTGTCAACTTTGCATGCATGTGGATCATGTCGAAAATATTTTATGTGATAGCTATTTTGTTGAATTTTCTTATGATCCTCCATGTAATTACTTTGATAGAGGAAAATATGGTTGTAGAAATTTTCATGTTACTAAATTACCTCTCGTTATGTTGAGATTACTATTGTTTCTTTCCTCTTCCATGCATATGCTAGTTTTTGCTAGCCATGATAATTTGTTTGCCTATAAGATGCCTATGCATAGGAATTATGTTAGACTTAGATGTGTTTGTCACATATTTTATGATGCTCTCTTTGTGCTTCAATTCTTGTCTTTCATGTGAGCATCATTAAAATTATCATTGCCTAGCTAAAAAGGTTCTAAAGAAAAGCGCTTGTTGGGAGACAACCCAATATTTTTCCTTGCTGTTATTCAATAAATAAATTATTTAGCCTCTTTTTTGGTTGTGTTTTTTGTGTTTAATTAGTGTCTGTGCCAAGTAGAACCGTTGGGAAGACTTGGGGAAAGTCTTGTTGAACTTGCTGTAAAAAAACAGAAACTTTAGCACTGACGAGAACTTCTGTCATTTTTATTTGAAGAGTGCTATTTAGTTAATTATTTTTTCATATGATTAATAGATAAATTACTCACGTCCAGAAATTTATTTTAGAATTTTTGGGGTTCCAGATCTTGCGCTAGCTACAGATTACTACAGACCGTTCTGTTTTTGACAGATTCTGTTTTTCGTGTGTTGTTTGCTTATTTTGATTAATCTATGGTTAGTAAAATAGTTTATAATCCATAGAGAAGTTGGAATACAGTAGGTTTAACACCAAAATAAATAAAGAATGAGTTCATTAAAGTACCTTGAAGTGGTTTTATGTTTTCTTTCTATAACGGAGCTCACGAGATTTCTATTGAGTTTTGTGTTGTGAAGTTTTCAAGTTTTGGGTGAGTTCTTTTGATGGATTATGGAACAAGGAGTGGCAAGAGCCTAAGCTTGGGGATGCCCATGGCACCCCCAAGATAATCCAAGGACACCCAAAAGTCAAAGCTTGGAGATGCCCCGGAAGGCATCCCCTCTTTCGTCCACTTCCATTGGTAATTTACTTGGAGCTATATTTTTATTCACCAACATGATATGTGTTTTGCTTGGAGCGTCTTGTATTATTTGTGTCTTTGTTTGTTAGTATGCTACAATCATCCTTGCTGTACACACCTTTTGAGAGAGTCATCTATGAATTAAAATTTGATAGAATACTCTATGTGCTTCACTTATATCTTTTGAGCTATGTAGTTTTACTCTACGTGCTTCACTTATATCTTGTGAGCATTATAATTTTGCTCTATTGTAGCGACCTGACCCGAATGAATCAAGTCTACTGTGCTTCGGTGTCATCCTTGGATCAGTAATGCTGACACCACATAGTACTTCGAAGGATTTATAGCAGAGTAGCAATCACACACTTATTACAACGATGTCTCAGAAGAGAACTTATTACAATAAATATGGCTTAAGGCCATCTAATATCGATAACAGCGGAAGACTTGGAAGATAAATGGGTCCATCAACTCCAACGGCATCATTGAGTATAGAACCACGACCTAAAAGCACCTTAATCGTCGTCTGAAAAGTCTGCAACATTAACGTTGCAGCCCGAAAACGGGTCAGCACATGGAATATGCTGGCAAAGTAACACATAGAGAATGACGGAATGTAACAGCTATACTATATGCATATTTGGCTGGTGGAAAGCTCTATGGTTACTGTTTTGTGTAAAGCCAATTTTTCCCTACTGCAAAGGAATAAATTTATTTAACTATCATGGTGGTTGTTAAACATTGAGAATGGTTGACAGCATTCTCAATCCCAATTAAAAGTAGTCATCAATAACCCAACAATATTAATTTAGAAGTAACATGATGAGATTCACATGATATTCAAGTACTAGATACTCAAGATTGTCCATAACCGGGGACACGGCTAATCATGATTAGTTTATTACACTCTGCAGAGGTTTGTGCACTTTTCCCCACAAGACTCGATCGCCTCCATTGGATTTCTCGCACTACTGGTGTTTGAGAAACGGATGACCGAGACATAGTCTTTCAGAAGCGCTAGCACCTTACGATGGATAGACCGGTACACCTACTTTCCCCTACATCTGCTAGTCTACCCTGTAAGAGTTCGCACAACTTAGTCAACTATGCCAGAGCCCATAATGGCTTGTGGCTGCACACGTAAGTATTTAGCATGAAAGATCTTATGATCCCTTTGAGCCTGGGTGGCGGTCCAAAATAAAACAGGCAAGTCCTGATAGACATCAGGTGCCTCAATCCACCCAGATGTGTGTTTAAGTTGCCACCTTAGATAAACCATTAAAATTATAAATCTCACATCTGTCATGGATATCACTCACCCAATCCACGTCTACTAGCATAGCATAGCATAATAAGCAAACGTAGAAGTAACTCCCATAGGTTTCATAATAAACAGGTAATAGGTACTACCTCATCTACTTCCCATCCCACAATTTAATTAGATCCTAATCATGCAATGTGTGAGGATGGATCTAATGCAATAAAACTGGGTTGTAGAAAAGGTATGATCAAAGTGTTACTTGCCTTGCTGATGATCCGCGAGTCCTAGAGATTCGAAGTAACAAGCGGCACAATCCGGGTAATCTATCGCAGACAAACAACAAGCATACAATAAGTACTCATCTAATGCACAGGTAAAACTCGAACAAGAGATTGAACCAGATAGTTCAACTTAAGAACTCCGGTTGCAAAGAACCGAACAAAGAAACCGAAAACAAACGGCGGAAGATAACAACTCGGTTCTAGCAAGTTGAAACTAGGTCAAATTTTACCATAGCAAAAACTTAGTTAAAGTTGATTAGTCAGAACGGAGGTTTCGAAACGAAACTCCAGGCGCTTGAATCACCTGATTCCGATAAACGAGCGAGAAAATAGACCAGAACGAAGATCGGATCTGAGATCGCGATCGCGGAATAAATCCGACGGAAAGAAAAAGAAGAACGGTTGAACGAACGGACGTTCATTAACCGAGAACAATACGGTGATCACATTCGTTAAGACGAACGGTCCGGCAAACGGTCTCTAGGCAACTAAATCGGAAAAGAAAACGAATCTGATCTAGGGTTCCGGGAAAAGAGATCGAAACAAAAACCGATCTAGAAAACCAGAACGGTCTAGAAAAGAACCGGAAAGAAAACGAATCGGAAGAGAAGAAAAAAAAGGGAATGGTTTAGAAGAAAAACCGATCTGAGGGAATAAAGAGATGCGGCGCGGGGCTACCTCCGGCGAGGTCTCCGGCGAGGCGCTCCGGCGGCGGCGTAGGGCGGCGGCGGCGGCGCGGTCACAAGGGGCGGGGTGGGCGTGGCTTGGGGAGTCTTGGGGCTTGGTTTGATGTGGGTTTAGAGGGGGGTGTGGGGGTATTTATATAGGTGAGGGGGAGGGATTGCTTGGGGGAGGGGGCAAGAAATAAGAGAAGGAGAAGGAGAGGAAAGAGTAGGACTAGAGTCCTACTAGGACTCCAATAGGGGCGGCGGCGGCGGCCTCCTGCGCCAGGCGCGCGGTGCGGCGATGGCCTGGCCTGGCCAGCCGGCCTGCTGGCTGGGCCTTGGCCCAGGGCGCTGCGGGATTTTTTTTTAAATCGGTTTCGCGCGCAGAAAAACAGGGAAAAGAAAATCTAAACGAACTCAAAACTTCCCAAAGTAAATTTTCCCCGACTCCTAAAAATGAGTCGAACAAAATGAACTTTTCTCCGGGCCTAAAATGCAAATTTTGAAAACGCGCATTTTTCCCTATCCAAACAAAAGGCAAATAAATTCCGACAAATCCAATGATCCTTTCTTCATAATTTGAGAAGAACTCAAATATGAAAATGACAAAATCTCCAACTCTCTCCGAGGGTCCTTGAGTTGCGTGAAATTTCTAGGATCGACAAAAATGCAAGAAAATATGATATGCATGATGTTCTAATGTATAACATTCCAAATTGAAATTTTGGGATGTTACAAACCTACCCCCCTTAAGATGAATCTCGCCCTCGAGATTCGGGTTGGCTAGAAAATAGGTGAGGGTGGTCCTTGAGCAAATCTTCTTCTCTCTCCCAGGTGGCTTCATCCTCGGAGTGGTGGTTCCACTAAACTTTGCAAAACTTGATAACCTTGCTGCGGGTAACTCTACTGGCAAACTCGAGAATCTTGACTGGTTTCTCCTCGTACGTTAAGTCGTCCTTCAACTGAATTGCTTCAAGCGGCACTGTATCTCTCAGTGGTACCTCCACCATCTCGGCGTGACATTTCTTCAGCTGAGAAACATGGAATACGTCATGAACTCCTGACAGTCCCTCTGGTAATTCCAACTTATACGCGACTTCTCCCATACGTTGCAAGATCTTATATGGTCCAACGAAACGCGGTGCAAATTTTCCCTTAACTCCAAAACGCTTAACTCCTCGAAGTGGGGATACTCGGAGATACACTCTGTCTCCGGTTTCGTAAACTGTCTCCTTGCGTTTAGAATCTGCGTAGCTCTTCTGCCTGGACTGGGCTACCTTGAGCCTATCGCGAATCAACTTAACTTTCCGTTCAGACTCTTTAATCAAATCTGGTCCAAACAATTTACGGTCTCCAACTTCGTCCCATGACAACGGTGTCCTGCACCTCCTTCCGTATAAAGCTTCGAAAGGTGCCATCTTCAAACTGGTTTGGTAGCCGTTGTTATAAGAAAACTCCGCATATGGCAAATTATCGTCCCAACTAGATCCATAATCTAGTGCACAAGCTCTCAGCATATCTTCCAAAATCTGATTGACTCTTTCAGTCTGTCCATCTGTCTGCGGATGAAAAGCGGTGCTGAACTCTAGCCTGGTTCCCAAAGTTTCATGCAACTGATTCCAAAACTTTGAGGTAAATTGGGTTCCTCTGTCAGATACAATACTCCTTGGAACTCCATGCAAACAAATGATCCTAGTCATGTATATCTTTGCCAGCTTAGCACTGGTGTAAGTGGTATTGACTGGAATGAAATGTGCTACCTTCGTCAAATGATCAACTACTACCCATATCGAGTCATAACCTGCTTTTGTCCTGGGTAGTCCTGTGATAAAATCCATGCCTATCTTATCCCACTTCCATTCAGGTATCGGCAATGGTTGCAACAATCCGGCTGGCTTCTGATGCTCTGCCTTTACTCTATGACCTACGTCACAAAGTGCTACATATGCTGCAATATCCTTCTTCATTCCGGTCCACCAGAATGTCTCCTTCAAATCCAAATACATCTTGGTATTTCCTGGGTGAATCGAATGTGGTGAATCATGTGCCTCTTGCAGAATCAACTTCCTGATCTCCGGGTCATTTGGCACATAAACATGGTCCTCAAACCATAGGGTATCGTGCTCATCCTCACGAAATCCCTTTGCTTTTCCTTTTCTTAGTTTCTCCTTTATAGAAGCAATCTCCTTGTCAGATTTCTGAGCTTCTCTGATTTTGTCCATCAGTGTTGACTGAATCTCCAATGCTGCCACATAGCCTTTCGGAACTATCTCCAAACATAGTTCACAAAGGTTTTCTGCTAACTCCTTGGGTATTTCTCCCGTCATTAACGTATTGACATGGCTCTTACGGCTCAATGCGTCAGCTACTACATTAGCTTTTCTGGGATGGTAATGCAATCTCATATCATAATCCTTGATGAGCTCCAACCATCTCCTTTGTCTGAGGTTCAACTCCTTCTGCGTGAAAATGTACTTCAAACTCTTGTGATCCGTGTACACCTCACAATAATATCCAATGAGGAAATGTCTACATGTCTTCAATGCATGCACTACGGCTGCTAACTCCAAATCATGTGTGGCATAATTCAACTCGTGAGGTTTCAGTTGTCGTGAAGCATACGAAACAACTCTCCCTTCCTGCATAAGCACTGCTCCAAGTCCTCGACGTGAAGCGTCGCAATATAACTCATAATCCTTGGTCTGATCTGGCAAAATCAACACTGGTGAGGTAACCAATCGTTTCTTCAACTCCTGGAAACTAGCCTCACACTCCTCAGTCCAATTGAACTTGGTATCCTTCTTTAACAACTCCGTCATAGGCTTCGCAATCTTTGAAAAAATCTCAATGAATCTCCGGTAGTATCCTGCGAGTCCAAGCAAACTCCGGATCTCTCCAACTGTCGTTGGTGCTTCCCATTCGGTTACGGTCTCAACCTTTGCGGGGTCAACTGCTATCCCTTCTCCGGATATAACGTGTCCGAGGAATCCTACTTCCTTCAACCAAAACTCACATTTGCTAAATTTGGCATATAACTGATGTTCCCTTAGTTTCTCTAAAACCAAACGCAAATGTTCCTTATGCTCTTCTTCATTCTTCGAATAAACCAGGATGTCATCAATGAGCACTACGACGAACTTATCCAAAAACTCCATAAACACTTTGTTCATCAGGTTCATAAAATAGGCAGGTGCGTTAGTCAATCAAATGACATAACGGTATACTCATACAGTCCATATCTTGTGGTGAATGCTGTCTTAGGTATGTCCTGCTCTCGAATCTTCAACTGGTGGTACCCTGATCGCAAATCGATCTTGGAAAACACTTTAGCTCCTTGCAAACGATCAAACAGATCATTAATCATTGGCAGTGGGTACTTGTTCTTGATGGTTACCTCATTCAATCCACGGTAATCAACAACCATCCTTAATGATCCATCCTTCTTCTCCACTAGAAGTACGGGTGATCCCCAAGGCGAAGAACTTGGGCGTATGTAACCTTTCTCCAATAACTCCTTAATCTGATTCTTAATTTCTACCAAATCCTTTGCTGGCATCCGGTATGGTCTCTTTGATATTGGGCCTGTACCTGGCAATAACTCAATTAAAAACTCAATGTCTCTATCCGGTGGCATGCCTGGCAACTCTTCAGGAAATACATCAGGAAAATCCTTTACCACTGGTACTTCCTCCTGCACAACTCCTGTTAGGCAATTTACTTGTGTCCTATTTGGCACATGCCGGGATACATACTTGATCCTTCTTCCTTCTGGCGTTGTGAGCAAAATTGTCTTACTGGCACAATCGATGTTTCCTCCATACATCGACAGCCAATCCATACCAAGAATTGCATCCAACCCTTGGGATTCCAGAATAATCAAATCTGTTGGGAAAACATGCCTTCCTATGCTTAATGGCACTTGAAAGCATCCTTGACTGGCCATGTATTCTGCTCCTGGCGAACTTACTAGCATAGGTGTTTTAAGAATCCTAGTGGGCAGGCTATATTTTTCCACAAATCCCCTTGATATGTATGAATGTGATGCACCAGTATCGAAAAGAACGAGTGCGGTAAATGACTTAACCAAAAACTTACCGATTACTGCATCAGGCTGATCTTCAACCTCCTCCACGTTAACATGGTTCACCTGTCCCCTGTTGAAAGGGTTCGACTTCTTCCCTGAGCTTCCATTGCCATTTCCATTCTGGCCTTCAGGACATTCATTGGCATAATGTCCGGTCTTGGCACACTTGAAACAGGTGACTTGACTCAGATCTCTCTTGGATGGGGTTGATGGGGTGGTACGGTTCTGGCCGTTGCTTCCTCCATTCCCATTACCATTCTTGTGGCCATTGTGGTTGTGCGAACTACCTCCTCCATGGGTATGCTGAAACTGAAATCCCGATTTAGGGGTAAAACGGGGCTTCTGCTGGGCTCGAGAGTTATACTTCCCCTGTCCATACTTCCTCTTGCGGTTCTCAATCTGCTGTTGCTTCCCTTCGATCATGATGGCATGATCTACCAACTCCTGGTAGTTGTTGAAACTTGCTACCATCAACTGCATGCTTAACTCATCATTCAATCCTTCTAGAAACTTCTCCTACTTGGTTGCATCCGTAGCAACGTCATCTGGGGCATAACGTGCTAACTTGCTGAAGTCATCAACGTACTGGCCAACTGTCCTTCCTCCTTGGCGTAAGTTGCGAAACTCATGCTTCTTCATGGCCATAGCTCCTGCTGAAACATGTGCAGTGCGGAAAGCTTGCTGGAACTGATCCCATGTGACAGTGTCAACTGGGAAGGTGGCTGTGAAATTCTCCCACCATGCTGCCGCGGGTCCTTCTAACTGATGTGCGGCAAACTTCACTTTCTCACCATCCGTGCATCCTATAGTGGTCAACTCCGTTCCTATCTTGCGGAGCCAATCGTCTGCTACTATCGGCTCGATGCTACTAGAAAACATCGGCGGATTCAGCCTAAGGAAACGGGCTAAGTGGTCAACAGGGGGGGTGGTGGTGGTGGTGGGTTGTTGTTGTTCTGCTGGTTCTGGACTAACATCTGCATCAATTGATTCTGCTGCTGGATCAATTGAGTGAGCTCCGGTGGAAATCCATTGTCACGTCTCGGAGGCATCTAAGGGTTTAGAAAAGAAGAGATATAAGAATAGAATGAGGTCTAAAGATAAAACACTACCCCAATGCACATGAGCAAATTCACACAAAATCACTTCATTCAATTCAAACAAGGGCTTACAATTGATCTAGCTATCGCAAAAGTGCTTGAACTATAGTGTTTACATGGGGGAAATACTACTATTATTTGGTGGTCATCTAGAGATTTGAACCGGTGGAAGACTCCATGATGTCTGCTCCAGCTTCGTCTTCAAAGTCGGGTTCACTTGGATCCGAATCGGTGTCGTCGATGATGATGTAGTTGTCCGGACATGCGTCGTACATGTCTTCCTTCCTGGATGCTAACTCCCTCTTGAGTTCTTCAATCTCTTGTTTAAGATCGACGTTGTGTCTTGCTAGAGCTACAATCTCGTCCATGTAGTCCTTGCGTGTAGCCTTCAGTTCTCCTTCTAGCTCTATGATCCTTGCCTTCGCATTCTTCAACTCTATCATATCATTGCACATCTGGTTCTCGTGGCGTCGGATGTGCTGGTTTAACTCCTGGATGAATGCTGCAATGGATCTATCCTTCTTGGTGCTGACTAACTCCCATTGTTCATCTCGGCGTCCGCAAATCTGGTAGATAGTGTCCTTGAGGTCTTCTTGATAAACTTCTCCAATGCGTCCTATGGTGATATGGGCTGCCATGCTCCTTCCTAGACTCCAAGTTGGTTCATTGAAAACGCTATCTATGGGCTTCGTGATTGGCGCGAATCTCCTTCCCGGAACATGAGCTGAATCTTCCAGCGCTCCTCTTCAGGCAAAGTGGCGTTGAAGGTTCCCGTGAAACTTGGTAATCCAATGTTTAGGTACTTGGTGACTTCCTTCAAGTGAAATCCAAAAGGTGTGCCTTCATCCGCTTGAGCATACTTAATCTTCGCGTCCTTCATCCTAATGGGTAGAAAAGATGAGGAGTTAGAAAATGAGGAGAGAATAGTGATCTATGGCTTTAACTTAGTGGTTGTGTCCTATAGTCAGCGTGTGCTCTAATACCATCTCTGTAGCAACCTTACCCGAATGGATCAAGTTTACTGTGCTTCGGTGTCATCCCTGGATCAGTAATGCTGACACCACACAGTACTTCGAAGGATTTATAGCAGAGTAGCAATCACACACTTATTACAACGATGTCTCAAAAGAGAACTTATTACAATAAATATGGCTTAAGGCCATCTAATATCGATAACAGCGGAAGACTTGGAAGATAAATGGGTCCATCAACTATAACGGCATCACTGAGTATAGAACCACGACCTAAAAGCACCTTAATCGTCGTCTGAAAAGTCTGCAACATTAACGTTGCAGCCCGAAAACGGGTCAGCACATGGAATATGCTGGCAAAGTAACACATAGAGAATGACAGAATGTAACAGCTATACTATATGCATATTTGGCTGGTGGAAAGCTCTATGGTTACTGTTTTGCGTAAAGCCAATTTTTCCCTACTGCAAAGGAATAAATTTATTTAACTATCATGGTGGTTGTTAAACATTGAGAATGGTTGACAGCATTCTCAATCCCAATTAAAAGTAGTCATCAATAACCCAACAATATTAATTTAGAAGTAACATGATGAGATTCACATGATATTCAAGTACTAGATACTCAAGATTGTCCATAACCGGGGACACGGCTAATCATGATTAGTTTATTACACTTTGCAGAGGTTTGCGCACTTTTCCCCACAAGACTCGATCGCCTCCGTTGGATTTCTCGCACTACTGGTGTTTGAGAAACGGATGACCGAGACACAGTCTTTCAGAAGAACTAGCACCTTACGATGGATAGACCGGTACACCTACTTTCCCCTACATCTGCTAGTCTACCCTGTAAGAGTTGGCACGACTTAGTCAACTATGCCAGAGCCCATAATGGCTTGTGGCTGCACACGTAAGTATTTAGCATGAAAGATCTTATGATCCCTTTGAGCCTGGGTGGCGGTCCAAAATAAAACAGGCAAGTCCTGATAGATATCAGGTGCCTCAATCCACCCAGATGTGTGTTTAAGTTGCCACCTTAGATAAACCATTAAAATTATAAATCTCACATCTGTCATGGATATCACTCACCCAATCCACGTCTACTAGCATAGCATGGCATAATAAGCAAACGTAGAAGTAACTCCCAAAGGTTTCATAATAAACAGGTAATAGGTACTACCTCATCTACTTCCCATCCCACAATTTAATTAGATCCTAATCATGCAATGTGTGAGGATGGATCTAATGCAATAAAACTGGGTTGTAGAAAAGGTATGATCAAAGTGTTACTTGCCTTGCTGATGATCCGCGAGTCCTAGAGATTCGAAGTAACAAGCAGCGCAATCCGGGTAATCTATCGTAGACAAACAACAAGCATACAATAAGTACTCATCTAATGCACAGGTAAAACTCGAACAAGAGATCGAACCAGATAGTTCAACTTAAGAACTCCGGTTGCAAAGAACCGAACAAAGAAACCGAAAACAAACGGCGGAAGATAACAACTCGGTTCTAGCAAGTTGAAACTAGGTCAAATTTTACCGTAGCAAAAACTTAGTTAAAGTTGATTAGTCGGAACGGCGGTTTCGAAACGAAACTCCAGGCGCTTGAATCACCTGATTCCGATAAACGAGCGAGAAAATAGACTAGAACGAAGATCGGACCTGAGATCGCGATCGCGGAATAAATCCAATGGAAAGAAAAAGAAGAACGGTTGAACGAACGGACGTTCGTTAACCGAGAACAATCCGGTGATCACGTTCGTTAAGACGAACGGTCCGGCGAACGGTCTCTAGGCAACTAAATCGGAAAAGAAAACGAATCCGTTCTAGGGTTTCGGGAAAAGAGATCGAAACAAAAACCGATCTAGAAAACCGGAACGGTCTACAAAAGAACCGGAAAGAAAACAAATCGGAAGAGAAGAAAGAAAAAACGAAACGGTTTAGAAGAAAAACCGATCTGAGGGAATAAAGAGATGCGGCACGGGGCTACCTCCGGCGAGGTCTCCGGCGAGGGGCTCCGGCGGCGGCGGCGCGGGCACAAGGGGCGGGGTGGGCGCGGCTTGGGAGGCTTGGGGCTTGGTTTGATGTGGGTTTAGAGGGGGGGTGTGGGGGTATTTATATAGGTGAGGGGGAGGGATTGCTTGGGGGAGGGGGCAAGAAATAAGTGAAAGAGAAGGAGAGGAAAGAGTAGGACTAGAGTCCTACTAGGGCTCCAATAGGGGCGGCGGCGGCGGCGGCCTCCTGCGCCAGGCGCGTGGCATGGCGATGGCCTGGCCTGGCCGGCCGGCCTGCTGGCTGGGCCTTGGCCCAGGGCGCTGCAGGATTTTTTTTTAAATCGGTTTCATACGCAGAAAAACAGGGAAAAGAAAATCTAAACGAACTCAAAACTTCCCAAAGTAAATTTTCCCCGACTCCTAAAAATGAGTCGAACAAAATGAACTTTTCTCCGGGCCTAAAACGCAAATTTTGAAAACGCGCATTTTTCCCTATCCAAACAAAAGGCAAATAAATTCCGACAAATCCAATGATCCTTTCTTCATAATTTGAGAAGAACTCAAATATGAAAATGACGAAATCTCCAACTCTCTCCGAGGGTCCTTGAGTTGCGTGAAATTTCTAGGATCGACAAAAATGCAAGAAAATATGATATGCACGATGTTATAATGTATAACATTCCAAATTGAAAATTTGGGATGTTACATCTATGTGCTTCACTTAGATCTTTTAGAGCACGGTGGTGGTTTGTTTTAAAGGAACTATTAATCTCTCATTCCTCACTTAAATTATTTTGAGAGTCTTAATACCATGGTAATTTGCTTAATACAAATATGCTTGGTGTTCAAGATATGTGAAATTTTCTTTTTGAGTGCATTGAACACTAAGAGAAGATTGAAGCATGATAATTGTTTTGAGATATGTAGGTGATAATATTAGAGTTATGCTAGTTTAGTAGTTGTGAATTTAAAGAATACTTGTGTTAAAGTTTGTGATTCCCGTGGCATGCACGTATGGTGAACCGTTATGTGATGAAGTCGGAGCATAATTTATTTATTGATTGTCTTCCTTATGAGTGGCGGTCGGGGATGAGCGATGATCTTTTCGTACCAATCTATCCCCCTAGGAGCATGCGCGTAATACTTTGCTTTGATAACTTCTAGATTTTTGCAATAAGTATATGAGTTCTTTATGACTAATGTTGAGTCCATGGATTATATGCACTTTTTCCCATCCTTCCACCATTGCTAGCCTCTCTAATACCGCGCACCTTTCGCCGGTATCATACACCCACCATATACCTTCCTCAAAACAGCCACCATACCTACCTATCATGGCATTTCCATAGCCATTCCGAGATATATTGCCATGCAACTTTCCACCTTTCCGTTTATTATGACACGCTCCATCATTGTCATATTGCTAGCATGATCATGTAGTTGACATCGTATTTGTGGCAAAGCCACCATTCATAATTATTTCATACATGTCACTCTTGATTCATTGCATATCCCGGTACACCGCCGGAGGCATTCATATAGAGTCATATTTGTTCTAAGTATCGAGTTGTAATTGTTGAGTTGTAAGAAAAATAAAAGTGTGATGATCATCATTTTCTAGAGCATTGTCCCAAGTGAGGAAAGGATGATGGAGACTATGATTCCCCCATAAGTCGGGATGAGACTCCGGACGAAAAAAAAGAGGCCATAAAAAAAGAGAAAAGGCCCAAATAAAAAAAAGAGAGAAAAAGAGAGAAGGGACAATGTTACTATCCTTTTACCACACTTGTGCTTCAAAGTAGCACCATGATCTTCATGATAGAGAGTCTCTCGTTATGTCACTTTCATATACTAGTGGGAATTTTTCATTGTAGAACTTGGCTTGTATATTCCAATGATGGGCTTCCTCAAATTGCCCTAGGTCTTCGTGAGCAAGCGAGTTGGATGCACACCCACTTAGTTTCTTTTGATGAGCTTTCATATACTTATAGCTCTAGTGCATCCGTTGCATGGCAATCCCTACTCACTCACATTGATATCTATTGATGGGCATCTCCATAGCCCGTTGATACGCCTAGTTGATGTGAGACTATCTTCCCCTCTTTTTGTCTTCTCCACAACCACCCTTCTATTCCACATAGTGCTATGTCCATGGCTCACACTCATGTATGGCGTGAAGATTGAAAAAGTTAGAATATGAAACAATTGCTTGGCTTGTCATCGGGGTTGTGCATGATTTAAATACTTTGTGTGGTGAAGATAGAGCATAGCCAGACTATATGATTTTGTAGGGATAACTTTCTTTGGCCATGTTATTTTGAGAAGACATAATTACTTTATTAGTATGCTTGAAGTGTTATTATTCTTTATGTCAATATGAACTTCTGTCTTGAATCTTTCTAATCTGAATATCCATACCACACTTAAGAAATTTTGCATTGAAATTATGCCAAGTAGCACTCCGCATCAAAAATTCTCTTTTTATCATTTACCTACTCGAGGACGAGCAGGAATTAAGCTTGGGGATGCCTGATACGTCTCCAACGTATCTATTAGTTTTGATTGCTCCATGGTATATTATCTACTATTTTGGACTATATTGGGCTTTATTTTCACTTTTATATTATTTTTGGGACTAACCTATTAACCGGAGGCCCAGCCCAGAATTGCTGTTTTTTTGCCTATTTCAGTGTTTCGAAGAAACAGAATATCAAACGGAGTCCAAACAGAAAAATCCTTTTTGGAACGTGATTTTCTTCTCGGATAAGACCCAGGAGACTTGGACCCTACTCCAAGATGTACCAGAGGCGGTCACGAGGGTAGGGGGCGTGCCCCCTCTACAAGGCGCGCCCCCTGCCTCGTGGGCCCCTCGGTGCTCCACCGACGTACTCCTTCCTCCTATATATACCCACATACCCCCAAACGATCAGAACAGGAGCCCAAAAACCTAATTCCACCACAGCAACTTTCTGTATCCATGAGATCCCATCTTGGGGCCTATTCCGAAGCTCCGTCGGAGAGGGCCGTCATCACGGAGGGCTTCTACATCATCATAGCCCCTCCGATGAAGTGTGAGTAGTTTACCTCAGACCTTCGGGTCCATAGTTAGTTGCTAGATGGCTTCTTCTCTCTTTTTGGATTGCAATACAATGTTCTCCCCCCCTCTTGTGGAGATCTATTCGATGTAATCTTCTTCTTTTGCGGTGTGTTTGTTGAGACCGATGAATTGTGGATTTATGATCAAGTCTATCTATGAACAATATTTGAATCTTCTCTGAATTCTTTTATGTATGATTGGTTATCTTTGCAAGTCTCTTAGAATTATCCATTTGGTTTGGCCAACTAGATTGGTAGTTCTTGCCATGGGAGAAGTGCTTAGCTTTGGGTTCGATCTTGCGCTATTCTTTCCTAGTGATAGAAGGGGCAGCAAGACACGTATTGTATCGTTGCCATCGAGGATAACAAGATGGGGTTTATTTCATATTGCATGGATTTATCTCTCTACATCATGTCATCTTGCTTAAAGCATCACTTTGTTTTTAACTTAATACTCTAGATGCATGCTGGATAGCGGTCGATGAGTGGAGTAATAGTAGTAGATGCAGAATCGTTTCGATCAACTTGTCACAGACGTGATGTGTATATACATGATCAGGCCTAGATATTCTCATAACTATGCTCGATTCTGTCAATTGCTCAATAGTAATTTGTTCACCCACCGTAGAAAACTTATGCTCTCGAGAGAAGCCACTAGTGAAACCTATGGCCCCCGGGTCTATTCTCATCATATCAATCTCCATCACTTTAATCTTGTTTTGTTTTTACTTTGCCTTTTACTTTTCACTTTGCATCTTTATATCAAAAATACCAAAAATATTATCTATCGGATCTCACTTCCGTAAGTGACCGTGAAGGGATTGACAACCCCTAATCGCGTTGGTTGCGTTGAGCTCTTTGTGTTGTGTAGGTACGAGGGACTTGCGCGTGGCCTCCTACTGGATTGATACCTTGGTTCTCAAGAACTAAGGGAAATACTTACGCTACTCTGCTGCATCATCCCTTCCTCTTCAGGGAAAACCAACGCAAGCTCAAGACGTAGCACCTGTGCTGTCGTAGAAGTGTTCCATGACATTACCAAAATTATCATCACGGAAGTGTCCACTTCCATGACAATAAATCGCGCGTCACAAAAGTGCTTTCGTCAAGGGTGACTGACACATGGCATCCACCGTAAGGAAACGCCGTTAAGCTATCGGGTCGGGTTTTGGATCCGATAACCCGTTAACAGCCCCGACCAATGGGGATTTTCCACGTGTAAAATCATCATTGGCTGGAGGAGACACGTCTCAACTCATCCAATGGGCGAGACGCGCCTATGATATGTTGACACGTGGACCGGCCCATCAAGTTTAAATGGGCCAGCCCAACTGAGGGCCCACAAGATTTTGCGGACCATAATGGGCCGGCCCAGCTAAAGGCCCACAAGATTTTGCGGACCGTAATGGGCTGGCCCAGCTAAAGGCCCACAAGATTTTGTGGGCCATAATGGGCCGGCCGAGGTAAAGGCCCACAAGATTTTTGTGTGCCATAATGGGTCGGCCCAGGTAAAGCCCACAAGATTCTTGCGGGTCATAATGGGCCGGCCTAGCTAAAGGCCCAAGAGATTTCGCCGACATTAATGGGCCGGCCCAGCTGTAGGCCCACAAGATTTTGAGGACCCTAGTAGGCCGGCCCATTAACTAGCTGCCATGTTTTGGGCCAAATGTCGGCCCATATTTGATCCGGTCCATTAATGGCCTGCCACGCTCCGGGCCTAATAGTGGCCCATATGAGATCCGGCCCGTTAAAAGTCTACCACGTTTTGGGCCAAATTACGGCCCACATCAGGTCTGGCCCTTTAAGAGGCTTTGGGCTCAATTATGGCCCATATCAGATTCGGCCCGTCAACTGGACACTATGCTTCTGGGCCCACTTGCTAAAGGCCCACTTAGTAATTCGGCCTGATATTAGTTTTGGCCTGTTAAGGGCTCGTTTAACATTTCGGCCCTATATTAATTTCGGCCTGTTAAAAGCCTGTCATATAGTTGGGCCTAACTATGGCCCTATTTGCATCCGGCTTGCTCGCAGCCGATATCTGATTGGGCCAAACAAGGACCGAGACAATTTTGGCCTGTTAAAAGCCTGTGATTTGATTCGCACAATCATGGACCGGGGTTCATTTCGGGCTGCTGCGTAACTAGTATGAATTAAGAACAAAGCTACTCTATACAATAAAGAAATTACGGCATAGTAACTTAGAATAAACCTACACTATACAATAAAGGGTTTAAGGTAGATTACATCCACTGGGCATCGAAGTTCGCCACCAGTGATCATAAAGCACAACGTAGAAGCAGATTACAAAAACTGGGCACCATTGCAGCATAACAAAATAATACTGAACCGAGACCACTTCCAAGACAGTTCAAGAAAGGTTAGCCTTGCGGGGGAACTGTTGCGCAAGCTGCTGAGCAAGGCTGTGAGACCGGCCTAGCATGTCGGTCATAGCTTCCAGGTGTTGCTGTTTAGCGATGAGGTTCTCATTGTTGTTCTCCGCAATCTTTCTTAGAGATAGGACTTCAAGTCGAAGTTGAGTTGCAGAATGCCTTTCTGCTAGAACTTGGGACTGAAGAAGTCGAACTGATTCAAACAACAGATTCTGTGAGCTTGTCTGACTGTTAGTGTCAAGTAACTTGAACACTGCATCAAGACAAGACTTTGGGGTTGTCTCGCTATCTTCAAGATGTTTTGCCTTCTTTGCTGCAATATATGTTGGGTTTGTCTCACAGCCTTCAGCAGACTTGTGCATGCCATCAGGCATATCACCCTGAAACAAAGCAGAGAGATGACAGGTTTTCCACGTGTATAAACAAAGATGATAACTGTTCTGTCAATTCTATCCAATTTCAAATTAGAAAATAAAGAGTATGTTCAAAATATCAATAGCATAATTTGGCATTGTTCATAATGCGGGGAGCTTCACCACACTACTGGATTACCATGTCAACATAACAAGCATAGATGAAGGGCAAGGAAAATCATTGTATCTATTTTGGATAATGTGCATGGCATGTTGTTCATATCATCAGCCACATCAGTAAGATAAAACAGGAGATGACAAGGTGCAAACGTGGGCTGCTTCACCACACACTGGATTATAGATCCACAAAAACAAGCATACATATAGGGAGTATTAAGTAATGTGCATGGTATGAATAAGGAATTTGGTTTTACAAGTAAAACTTAGAACTTACGGTTCTTACGAACATGCATTTTGGTAGAAACAGCAAACTAAACAGCAGTAAACGATAGGGACTTTGAGCAAATTAAACAGCAGTTGAGGATAAAGGCTTTAGAAGGACTAACTTACATTAACAGTTAACACCGGCTTTATAATGCCCTTCTCCATGTCAAGGGAAGGATAACTCAAGAATTTCAGCACAGAATCTTCTTCATAAGCATTGCCTGTATTCTACATTTTGTAGAGAGTAATTATAGATATGATAATACTAGAAGGGGTAGAGGATAATGAAGATAAGATGCAGATTGATGCTACATAATCAACTACCAATCCCTGAAGTACAAGCATTACAGGAAAAAATGTACTAACAAGAGCAATAGGCTACACTTCTGCACTGGCATTGTTTGTGTATTCTACTTGTTGGTAAGATTAAATATAGATCTGATCTTTTATAGTAAATGGTGGGCGAGGGAGATAAGATGCAGAATGCTACAAAATGAACCAATCCCTCTTCCCATAATACAAGAGTGTTTTGAACACTGGTGTACTGTACAAAACGTTCTTATATTATGGGATGGAGGGAGTAGCTGTTAATATAAGTACAGTGATAGACCACGTTCAGCCCTTACAAGAGGACTGCAGAGCTAAACCTCTTCAAAAGCATTGGGTTGATTCTAAATTTATGTAAGAGTCCGTACGGATCTTATAATGTTCACCAAATGGACGATTACGAGGCTAACATGTGCAGTGATGCTACAGAATCAAACGGCTATGAAAGTAAGTATGGTCATACAGGGCAAGAGGTACTCACAAGAGCAATACAGTGTGCAGTATAGTTACGAGATTCTGTGGTCCCTTGAGAACGAATGTTCTTTTGCTAACAATTTTCGTACAAGTGAGACATTAAGGAAAATGCAGAAATGTAATTCAAATTGTGATGTGATATCATAGACAGTACCTTACGCTGCAGCCGAGACCAATGTGTAACAAGATTATTCCAGTCACCGTCGGATAAATGTAGCACCGGAGACTTTACAGAAATTTCGTTCAGAGGCTTGCCATCGAAGTGCGCTTGCCTCAGGTAGGAACGATACTTCATCAACGAGTGCTTGAAAAGTGCAACCAACCCTTGCTCGTCATCACAATCCAGTTTGCGCCTCGCCTATTTAAAAGAATGAAATCTTGTGTCTTCTGTCAACAGAAACATATGCAGTAATGACCATGAATAACATTAGTACATTACTTACGCTTAAGTTGCGGAGGAAGACTGGAAATTTTTCTGTGTCTGCGGTATAATCTTTCCATGAAGGAAAGATGCGCACAAAGTTCCTGACAACAACATAAGCTTCGTCTTCTAAACTAGGAAGAAATGGAACAGGGGTCCTATTTGCTGCAATTGGGGCTCTCTCTGGTTCAAAAAGGGATTTGGCAACTGGATTTGGTTTACTCTTTGCTGGAATGGGGGTTTTGCGTCGTACAGCTGGTGCTATGTCAACTGGCATAATCATACTGTTTGCTGCAGTTGGGGTCTGCTGAGTTGGGGCATCAGAAATGACCAGTGTAGTAGGGCTAGAGTCTGCTAGAGTTGGGGTATTTTGTGGGTCAGGTGATATTGCAACTACACCTAATGGGCTATTTGATTTATCAGGTGCCACTACCTTTTCCAAATACTTTGCTTGTGCTCCTCCACGATCAGCAATCGCCCTCTTCCTTTTGAACGTCTGATACACAAGAACAACATTTGAATGGATAAATATGGTATGATGACAGATGGAATATGTAGTGAAAATGGATAGGCAGGGCGTATTCACATACACGATGTGTAAACTAAGCTAATGGAAGTTCAACAAAGTAGAAGCAATGCAAAGCATCAGTTGCAAGATATGTGCGAGCAATGTAACCTTGGAAAGTTAGAGCAAGTACCTTGTTAGGATCATATTCTGAGCATGTATCTGTAGGTGGAGAGTGTTTGCATTGCATTGCATCCAGACTTGATTTCAGTCCCTTAATGCCAAGATTGACAGCCATGGCATTGTTCTGGTTTATTCTTTTCATGCGCGCAAGCTCATAATCATTATGATGTTGTTCAGAATCTGAGATTCATGAAAACATAAAAAGTAGTCAGATTATCTATGGAATGCATTGTGGTTTCAACTCGGAGAGTGTCTCCCTATAAACCCCTGCATATGCAAAGTTCACCTCCCCAACCGTGCTGACCAGACCACACACAGAGATACACACCCGAGCGGCGAACATGCATTTTCGAAACTAATTTAGGAACATCTAGCTGACCAATTAAACAACTATGTTTTAATAATATCAGATTCGTATTTGAACAACTAAGCTTGTTTAGCTTGATGGGTGGAGCAGTGTTATTATAAAACGAAGCACGTATTCTGATCGTATAGTGATCATAAAAGGGGGAAACTCTAAGCATATATTTTTTAGCAACAGAGGGTTTCCCCTCTGATTTCTATTAAAGAAACCACCACGGAACCAACATGATCAATTAAACCCTACGCATGATCAATTAAACCGTATTATGGCTGTGCCATGGCAGATTTGAAGCTGCAAACCGGAGAAATAATATTTAGTATCCATTGTTTGCTTAGAACTAAGAACTAAATTCTAAGAGCTGAAAAGAAAGTAGAGTAACCAAGTTAAGATCTATTTTCTGGTTGAGATCAAAAAGTTGAGGAGATATGAAGTACCACCTCTCTTGCGGCACCGTGTAGGCATCGGGGGTGCGATGGCTGTCGGTGGTGTTGAAGCAGATCTGCAATGGTAGACGGGTGCATCGGGGGATAAGTCCCGTTGCGGTGGAAGAGAAGGTCGTGTGAGCGGCCCCGGCAAAGAGGACGACGGCGCCGATGAAGCGAGAGGATGCGATGCAAGGCTATTGGTCCGTCGCCGTGGATGAGAAACGTCCATCTCTACCAGTGGACGGTGTGGTCTTGGTAGGCGCTCCCGCATGGTGGAGGATGGTGGCGATGGATGTGGTGGAGAACGGCGGCGATGGATGGGGTGGCAGACGGAGGCTGGTGTGGGAATGGGGTGTTCTAGCGCGGACGGTGTATGAATGGGAAAATGGAGGGAGAGGTATCGGGAACCATGTTTTTGGGATGCGCCTGTCTGAAATATGGGAAAGTTACGAACTTATCCCCCGTTTCAAATTTGGACGTCTCATCGGTTGGGGATAGGACGGTAATCTCGCATCTCCCAAATATTTGCCGGTAACTATTTCGGGCGAGGAGAGGGTGTTTTGCCGCCCATGGTTGGCGCCCACGGTGTATGAACGGGGCTGATAGGTAGGGCGGTTGTTTCACGTCTGAAGGAAGTTACACATCTGCCCCTATTTAAAATATTAGCCTACATCTATTTCGGACGAGGAGAGTTTGTTTTGCCGCCCATCGTGTATGAATGGGGAATGGAGGGAGAAACAGAGGTCTTTCGGACGAGCTTGAATCAAATGAGTCTTGCCGCCCATGTTTGATGCCTACCATGTCGGAATGGGCTCAGAGGCGGTCGTGTCACGTCAAATTGAAGTTACTAACCTACCCCTATTTACAGCAGTGGAAATCGGGCCGATGGATTGTCCGTGTAATGGGTAGACAGTAATTTCCATCTCCCAAACACTTGGCTTCGGGCAGCCGATGTGGGAGTGGACATTTTGTTGTTTCTTTCAAATTTTGGGACAATAAGCATCCACGTTGACCCTGGCAACTAAATTCGAATCCATTTTGTATTCCTATATGAATCTTTATAAATCATTCTATGTGTTTTTATATATCTTCAAAAGGATGACAAAGATGTATTCCACTGTCTATATGAATATGGTTTACAAATTCCGATACTCAAATTCAGAAACTAGAATCCAGTTTAAGGTGAATTCGAATATTTAGAACACTTCATGTCCAACTCAAATGTCACACGCAACATAATCTGTACTCCCATTTAGATATGTACACAAGCGATGTATCAAGATTCAAATACTGAGTCAATCAACCAAGGATGTATGGAACTAACAGACATATAAACACTTATAGAGTATATGGATCAATAATATCAACTAACATACATAAGCCAGGCCGCTGTACTTTTTTTTGGCTACAACAGCATCCTTTTTTTAGCTAGCATCTTGGCCCTTTCCGATGCGTGCCACTTATGGTCCATCTATACTAGTATTGCTGAATGCACATTCAACCCGATTGGCATATCTGTAGGTCTGGCACAACAATCCAAATGAAATGTCTCCGAGTCTTATCAATTAATACAGACTTGTGCTCAAATAAAATTACAAACAAAAAAACAAAAAAACAATTATTACATGATCTCTAAAACAAATGGTTTGATTGATTACATGAACAGACAACACAAAGGTTATTCAACTATGGAAAGAACATTTCACCTATGATTTACCAAGTAGGAATTTAATTTCCTTTTTTCCTTTAGAACCTTAACAATCTGGTCAGTCTCAGCTTGCTTCGCTTTGAAATCCACCAAATATTTAATGGCTGTCTTGAGTACTGCTTGTGATTGTGCTGTTTGCTTCCTCAACATGTCAACTTCATCTCTAAGTGCAGAAGCAGAATCTCTTTCTACCACTAGTTTAGCCTCTAGAGCATCAGCAGTTGGCAATTCATAATGCACGATTGAGCTGGTGCCACTGATGTGGGATGATGCAATGTCCATGGGGACCTCGCTCTTTGATCTTGGGCTAACCTGTTTTGCCATTAATGTTCCGATTGGATTCAGAAAAGTTGAAGTTAGCAAAACATCTCAACTGGGAGTTATAACAGCAAACCAGTTAAACAAACAAGGAATTAAAGAGTTTCAATTGGATGCTGAAAAGTAGTTATTAACATCATTGTAACCCGTTGTTGCAGCAGCAAAGCAGTTAAACAAACAAGTAGATATTTAAGTTAAGGCAAATAGGTAATTCTTAACACTAAGTATCAAACACATAGATAGGCGCAGTCTACAATATGATTAACAGGCTGTGCCATTATGTAATCAGTAGCAAACTAAATTAAGCCAAGCAACGTAATTGAACAATTTTGCAATAAGTGGCTAACTAAAATTCCGAGAAGCGGGTAACTGAACTTACGCTAGTTCTTTGTACAGGCGCACTGCAACTTCTTTTTCGCTTACATGGTTGTACGAAGGAGTCCATGGCATCAATTGCTTGGATACGCAGTCCCAATACTTCTTTCTTCCCACACTGCATGAGTAAGTCGAATGGTTAATCTGGTAAGATGGTGCGTCCTTGATATGTTATATGAGGACGTGTAGTCAGACTAGTTGTAGCCAAACACATCACACTGGCTTTTACTGTATATTTCATGTGATTACTTTTGGCATATTGAGATCTAAGCAATCTACAATAGGATGAAAAGACTGGCATCCTTCACATTATTGGCGAACTCAATTCATAGAAACAAGCAATTCAACCATTATGTGGGTAAATCAAAAGCGCCACTGCAATATTTTTCACTATCCAATCATAGACGCAAAAAGGGGCGACGCCACCATGGGGCTGGTATGGGCGGCCACCTCAGGTGGCTAGAAAGTGTGCACCTAGTTTGAGTCGTCCAGGTTGGCCCACGCATGAGCAGGCAATGTAAAAAAATGAAGAAAAATGTTTCAATTTGGATGGGCCAATAACATAAGTGCAAGGCAGGCCCTATAGCAGGCTGGCGGCCCAAACGAGCACCTCACATATCGATCGACAGCAGGAAAATCCCAATTCATTCGCTCTAGCCTCTAGTCTGATTCGCTCCTAACCTAGCCGCCCCTGGACAGACCGACACAGCACTTCCTCGTGCCCTCGTTGGAGGGCGGTCACCGGGCTTCAAGCGAACGGAAGGACAAGAAGATGAAGATCCAACCCTGGGTGTAGCCTGCGTGGGAGGCAGCGGCGGCAGCACGGGCATGGCATCGAGCTTGCGCAAACGGACAGTTGCTAATTGCAAGAGTAGCATGCGCAACGAGCGGGTACATCACATCCCTGATTATATCTAATTCAACTCTTCAATTTCTGGCCAATAGTTAAACCTGACAGTGTTGTAAAACTGCTTGTATGTAGGGAGTCTATGAGAAAATGAAACCAATTTCTACTTATTTTATAACTCCCCCAATCAATACTAAACTGACTGAATCTGATGTATCTAATCAAGTTTCCGGTGCAAACATACAAGCTCATGTTGTTCTTGAGCCTGAAGTGTCTAATGAACAGACTGCTAATGAAGGATTTGATGCAAACATTTTACATGCTCCTAGTGATGAACATATAGTGTCTAATGAGGGATCTAATGCAAGCAATTTGCAAGCTCATTGAAGGATTTAGTGTCTAATAATGATCTACTATGTTGAGAGAGACAAAGATTTGCAGGCATTGATGACAAGAAAATTATAGTGCATTTTCATAGCTTAAGGAAACGTCGAGGCCATCTACCAGAAAGTCCCCGTATCATGACAACATAGCATAAATACTTTTCTAATCTGTTGTTTGAAACTATTGGCATACTTGTGCAGGATAGATATATTGATATACAGTTTGCGCACTGGTTATACGTGCAATTACACTTCGATATTTTCAGCCAGAGAACGAATAATTCAAGCAGGTACAGACCATGTTTGTAGTCCTCGTACACCATGTTGCATTTTGTGTTTTTTGGTGCTTGCATCATTTAGTGTTTATAATCTGAACTACTTTGGATCATTAGCTGGTTTTCAAAGTGCATGTAGCTTCACATTTCTCAAGTTATGTTGATTTCTGGAGTGCAAGTGCCTTCATATTTTTTTAAGTTAAATGTTCGCCCCTGGTAACTTGAATTCGTGGATCAGCCACTGCACACAAATCATACACGAATGCCAGTACGAATTAAATGAAATGCAGGGAATTACGCTAGCTCGTTGTACAGGCTCACTGCAGCTCTGCTTGTGCTTGGGATGTTCCATGTACAAGTCCATGTTACCACTTGCTTGGATGTGCAGGCCTTGTGCTCCTTGCATCCCCCTCTGCATTTTTGACACAGAGAATGGTTGATCAAATAAGAGGAATCGACCTTGATGTTGTACCGGAGGACAGATACTTACAAGGTTATACGGGTGTGCAAGATGTGTACCAGATCCCGTAGCACCGTCATGCTTCGCTAAAATATGGATTTGCTTGTTTCAGATGATATCTCCAGAAGAAATAAGAGTTAAGGTCAGAGTTGCATAGGCGTGTAAGCTAAGAGAGCAGTGAAAGGATATCCAAACATCGTCGGAACAGTGCACAAGGGAGTGATGTGTGGATACCTAGTTCGGGCCGGCGTTTGGGCATGCTCGCCTAGCTAGAGTGCGGGTCACTTCAGAGCCGTTGAGGGTGATGCGCTGGCGTTGGCTGGCCACGCACGGATGCAGATCTTGAGTGGCAGCGGAGCGCTACGATGCGGTGGACGAGACCGTTGGTGAAGCCCCAACGGCCTCGGGGGGTGGAGGTGCGACGATGTGCTCGGTGAAGTAGCCCCGGTGAGCTGGGAGACGGCGTTGGTGAAGCGCACCTGATGCGGTGGAACTTGGTGTCTGTGAGGCACGTCGGTTGCGGCGACCGACGTTGTCGGTGGACCACCCGGTGCGGTGGACGAGGGCGTAGATGAGGTAGCTCCAGTGCGGTGGTGAAGCGCGACCGTCGTCTTTGTCGTTGTCGTCCGGCACAGAGGTGGGGATCGGTGGGGAAAGAGACGAGATGAGGAGCGATTCGAGGGTTGGTGGCGAATTAGGGATTTGAGCAATCTGGGCACATAAGGGGACGGTGGAGAAGAGAGATTTTACAGGGCTGGAATTGGGGCCGCCAGATATTTCAATCCGAAACATGGAAGCGCGAACTTATATTGTCGTCGTCCTTTTTGGGGGGGGAGGGGGTGGGTGGTTGGGTGCTACGCGTCCGTCCGACACACGCGACCACCCCGATAGGACTATGCTTCGGTGCCTTAAGGCACCTGCCTTTGTGTCCATGACATATGGGCCCAACAGGTGGCTGGCCCACATGTCAGTCACGCAAAGGCAGTTGCCTTTAAGGCACCAAAGCAGCGTCCACAACGACACGACCCTGGTTTGCCTGGTGCGCCTACATTTGAGAATGCAAACAAATCTTCTTTCATTTGCAAACGAATCTGTATGTATTACCATGCCCGTGTTTTCCTTGCAATAATTAGTCATTCGAAACAAGATACTCCATCCGTTCACTTTTGTAAGTCGTTTCAAACAACTTAAAATGAACTGTTTTGCACATTGTCTGCAATGTCGTCAAGGTCTTATAAAAGTGAACAGAGGGAGTACTATAAATTAATTAATGAGGAGTTATTTGAAAAAAATCAAAACGGTACCCACGCTAACGTGGATTAGAGTGTGTCTCACATAATTAGTTATTTGAATTAGAGTGTGTGTCACGTAGTTAGTTATTTGAATTAGAGTGTGTGTCACGTAGCGATCTCCAATTCTAACGTGGATTTCGCATTTCACTGTATCCATGCTACTTTTTTAATACAAATGCATATGTATATGATGAACACCATGGTAGTGAGAAAACTTTTGGATGGATTCAAACATATGACCTACAAAATAGCACAACAAACTGAGTCAATGTCAACTTTTCAAAACTTAGTATGGCACGAATTTGAAATAATTACCCATATGCCTGCTCCTCGGTTCAAATCTTACAATGTACACCGAATTGAAACATCGATATTAAGTCGCGTACTATGTACATTCAAATGTTGTTTTTAGCCCCCCCCCCCCTGCACAAACGCTACATACTTCCTGTATCGGTCAATCTTCCTCTCCTAACCACCTTAGGAAGCTATCGGTTTCCAACACACGTTCATTCTTTCTCTCCATGTTTCGATCTCTAAGTCTCTCAACTACACAACCCCTTTTTCCACTCTGTTACCAAATGTATTTACCTCACACACCCGCCATTGCACCCCATGCCGAGCTCTCCCCCCCCCCCTCTCCCTCTCACCCTCTCGCGCAAAATACATGCATTGCCTATCTAGCCCCCCAACCTCTCATGCATGCGCACGCACGCATGTTGTATATCTAGGTCACTCCCTCGAGACTGCCTCACTCTTTCTTCCACACGGCGGGCCACACACGCTCAATCTCGCTCTCTTTATCCGAGCCTTGTTTAACCTCATTTTCTTTCACACACAAATGATATATCTCCCTGTTCAGGCCTTGATCGACACACTCTATACTCTCTCAGGCAGATTGTCTATCTAGGTCAGTCCATCCAAGCGGCCACCACTCTTTCGACCTCATGGTGGGCCACGCTCACTCAATCTCTCTCTCTCTCTCTCTGTATGTCTCGATTGACCACGCTCTTTCTCGGACAAAAATGATATATCACCATGTTTGAGCCCAATTCGACCTATTCACATTGTATACTCTCTCACACACATCGTCTATCTAGGTCACTCTCTCCAACCCGTCTCACTCTTTCGATCGCATGGCGGCCCTATGTGATCGGTTGACCTTGCTTCCTCCCATGCACAAAATATATCTACACGTCTTCACTTACTGGTGGGTTCCATGTGTGCTCTCTCTCTCCTCCCCTTCTGCGTTTAGACGCACGGGCAAACAGGAAGAACTTGCGGGCGATGTTGCCGTTGACCATATCTGGACGCGTTCACAAATCACGGCACCAGTTTCACGTACTAGCAGCACTAGTCAGTGTGTACGTGCAATGCACGTTAATTTGGATGTATATTAAGTGCATGTGGATATTAACTACTAGGATATTATTTGCGTGTTGTCATGTGATTAGCACTATTTTTGGCATGAAATTAACTGCACGCTAAATGTGTTGAGCGCTTGACATTGAAGCAGTCTAGGTCGTTGGATGACAAGGAATACATGTGGCTTGATGACGTTTTATATTTAATTTGATACGGCTCTAGCAGAACATTCAATCGATCAAACCATACATTTCGTTCAGTCTGACTCCGACTTTAAATTATACGACGATGGATATAAAATAAAGGGAAATGATAAACGTTCGGATTTTAAGCATGGCAATCCGAACGTTTTTCATGGAAAATTTAGATTACGCGGCGGCGGCGGGGGCTTATCGCGGTGGGAAGCGGCTCCTCCTCCGTTGTTGGCATACTCCTAGACGTTGGCCTAGCTTCAAGGAAGGCCAAAATGTTCTGGACTTCGGAGCGAGTCGACTGGCGGGAGGAGGCGACTGGCATTGGTGCAAGGAAGCGGTCGACGACGGCCATCCATGCCGCTGAGGGGGGTACTGGCACCCGCGCGGGGACAGGCGCTGTCAATGGCGCGGCGGAGACATTTGCGTGCACGGGCACCAGCACGGGTGCGCACGTCAGTGCACGCGCAGGCGCAGGCGCTGGCAGGTGCACCGGCACAGGCGTGCGCGTTAGTGCACGCGCAGGCGCATGCGCTGGCTGGTGCATGGGCGCGTGAAAGTCGGCGGGCACCTCGTGGAACCCCGTGGGATCAAGCTCGGCGACAATGTGCGGCTCCCAGCCCATCAATGCCACGGGGATGGGCGCTGGCGCAGTCGAGGCGATGGGAGCCTGAACGGGAGCGGGGATAGGCGCGGCGTCTTCCCGCAAGGCCAGTTCAAGCTCGTCCCAAAGCGCCTTATGTTCTTGAGACTCTGGTTGGGTGTCTTCCTCAGGAAACCGGAACACTAAGGGCAGACCATCGTGATGCGGCATGGCGTACGTTTAGGTCAGGCTAGTTGGAGGTAGACGACAGGAGAATCGGAGAGGAAGAGAGAGGATTGTAGCGATACTCCCTCCTTTCCGGTTTATAAGGCTCAATTCAAAAATCTCACCAACCAAGGTAGATGGTGAGTGGTGGAATACTTTTTGTAGTTTGCAAAAGCACCCAATTAATGCTCTTGTTTTTCTCCAAAAAAATATGTTTAGCAATGCATTAATTTCAATGCATGCATGCATAAATTACATGCATTGGTCAATTTTCTCTTAATACTTGCATGCAATAATTTAATTTACCTTGGAATCTGAACATGTGATGGGAAACAACAAAATTGAGCCTTATAAAATGGAAAACTAATATTTTGAGATAAGCCCTATAAACCGGAAAGGAGGGAGTACCGAGTAGTGCGGCTTGATTTTAAACTGCGGCGCCGGCGACATTAAAAGTGGGAGCAGTTGGGACGACGGTGGGCGGCGGAGCCTGGTAAAAGGGCTCGCCTCCCGGTGAGCCTGCACAGCGGTCTTCTCGCACGCCTCCCGTCAACTCACACGCTTGCTCGGACGGCACCTGCCGATTGCCGATGAGAAGCGAGGACTCGTGGCGGCACGTAAACGCCCACGGTTTGAATAGTGAAAGCGTTCGCCTTAACGTGACAGGTCTTTCTTCCAAAATACATTGGCTCTTCATTTGTGCAACTTGTCATAAGCAGCTTGTCTCAAATTGAAGAAAAACTTATAAAGTAATATTTGTGCCATATCACATGACCATGCTTAGTTTCAAGAATTTATGCTCACTTTTGGATTTTCTGAAATTTAAGATCCAGGATTCGAAACAATATCATAACATGCATCATGCAATAAATTTTCAAGCCATACATCTGTCCTGTTGTATTTCTTAAGAAAGGATTTGGTCAAAAAAATTGCTTAGTTAGACTTCAGACAAGTTATATATGCAGAGTAAAAGGATAATCCCTCCGTACCAGTGCATTGCCTGATATATTAACTCAAGTACTAGGCACGAACAAACGGGCTCAATTCTGTGCTCATCCTGGTGTAGTAGTAGTAGTATTACTAGGCAATGCAGTTGACGAGTGACCTTGACGAGCGGCGACCGAGGGAATTGAACCATGCTCGGCACGGTAGGTAACGTTGTCTAGTTACTAAAGCATCCCTCCGTTGTTCATCGGTAGTCATTATGGACCGGGGACATGAGGGGAATTTCCTAGGGCTGGAATTCTGGCCGCCAGATATTTCGACTTGAAATGCTGAGGCTCGACTGGTTGGGGTAATGGGGTTGCCTAATGTGCGTACCACGCACGCCACCGAAGGACACGAGCCCGCTTTTTTTAGGATCAACACGAGCCAAGGTCTGGCTAGTACGCCGTTGGGTCCTACCATTCGAGAATACGAAAGGAACCTTTTAAATTGCCGAACGAATCTATGTGTATTACAATACCCGTATTTTCCTTGCAAATACTAATCTCAACGTGGTAATTGATTTATGACGAGTTGTTGAATTAGAGTGAGTTTGTGATATAGTGATCTCAACATGGATTTCACATTTCATGGTATCCCTAGTAAGTTTTCCAATGCAAATTCAAATTTAAAAGATGAACAACGTGGAGGTGAGAAAACTTTGTATGTATCAAGCATATGACCACACAGACACACACAGAGACACACACGCACGAACACAACAACAATCCAATAAGTATAGTGCATCTATTTTTTCCAAACCATGCATGTATGACACGAATTCAAAAATACTCCTTCTATTCCTAAATAATAGTCTTTTAGAGAGTTCAAGAAGTGACTACATACGGAGCAAAATGAGTGAATCTAGACTCTAAAATATGTCTATATACATCCGTATGTGCCAGTCCATTTGAAGCCTCTAAAAAGACTAATATTTGGGAACGAAGGGAGTAAAATGTAAGACATCCATGGTCCTCAATTCAATATTTAAAATGAACATGAAACTGAAACATGAATATTAAGTCTATTACTACAGTACATGCAAATGTTCTGTTTAGGCGGAGCTATGATTGTCGGGGGTCAACCCCTCGACCTTAGATAAAATTGTGGAGCTCTATTTAGGGTTGTTTAGAATTTGTCCCCACCCTCCCAGCCACCGATTGGTTGTGCACCCCCACCCCTCCTCCCCAGGAGAATATCATGTGCCCCCATACCTTAGATGCTATATGCCGATACGAGTTGCTTGGAGCTTGTAGATCTGAGATATAGCAGCTCACATGATGTGTCTTAATATTTCTGCAGGAAACCTTGATGAGTTTGAGAATTGCACACAATTTGTATAAAAACTACTTAGTTGCCCTTTGATCCCATATCCAACGACCTCGAAGCTCGTATCACCGTAGCATCTAAGATGAAGGAGGACATCATATTCTCCTGTATGTAAGAATATCATGTGCTACCACACCTTAGATGCTTTGGTGATACAAGCTCTTCAGAGGCGTTGGATTTGTGACCCAACACCTCCTCGGTGGTTCGAATGGTTTTTTGCAGAAAAGCCCCAAAAGAGTTCGGCCACTGCTTACAAGCACAAAGACTGCTCAGATGCCATTGGATCTCAGATCAAACGACCTCCAAGCTCGTATCACCGTAGCATCCAAGCTGCGATAGCACCTTATGTTTTCTCGCACGGGAGAGTATGAGGTGCTCCCGCATCGTAGATTCTATGGTGATATGAGTTCACTGAGATCTAACGGCCCACAATAGGAGGTTTGAATGTTTTTGCAATATACGGCTGATAGAGTTTGGGAAATGCGTAGAAAGTACAAGTACTACGCATGTGCCATCTGATCACTAATCATACGACCTAGATGCTCATATCACCGTAGCGGGTAATTAAGCTACGGGGAGCACCTAATATGAGCATCGGGGAGCCGTTGGATCAAAGATGTTGCGGCACACACGAGGCCTGAATGTTTTATTTGCAAAAAAACCTTTGGAGAGTTTGGAAATTGCGCATAATTACAAAGACTACTCCCAAGCCATTGGATCTCACTTCCAACAGTGTAAAAACTCGTATCACCATAGTATCTAAGCTGCGGGGTGGATGTGATATTCTATGCCGCTGTCATTTTTTGTTCGTAAACTTGCAAAATACGTGTAACTCGTGTCGTTACCTATCTAACCGCGCAAAGTGTTTGTTCAAAAAAACCATCATACACTGAAATATCAGAAAAACACATGGGGGTCCCACTTGTCATTAATCAAATTTGGACCTAAAACTAACAAATCTGAAAGACGAGATTCGAACTGGCAACCTGGACTACAAAGCATAAGTAGATAGCCTGAAAAAACAAACGGTTGTTGGCTTTGTCCCATAACTTGATTTTATTTATACAGTACTTTCGTTGAGCAGAGTAGAGGGAGTGCCTCGTCAACACATGCATGACCGTTATCTCACTTACTGGTGGGTCCCAGGTCTGCGATCTCAATCTCTCTTCTCTCCATCGTCTAACCTTTGCATGGGCACACACGAAGAGCGGCGCTAGCTTGCCGTGGTGTTATTACAACTAAAAAAAGCTTGGAAAATAGAAGAACCGCCTAGAACCAGAGACGTTGTGGCTGGTCGAGATGGACCTAACCACATCTATCCTCCGTGCCACGTTTGCATGATGAAGCTGTGTGGCTAGTGGGGTGTTTTTGACCGACTGGCTGGGTCCCGAGGTTGAACCATAGGTACTACGTCTGATACAGTATATTTTTACACGCACATTTTTCCTCCGTGCCGAGACGTGGCACACCCTACCACGCGGTTTCGGGGTCCTCCCGGATGGTGCACGCATATATTCTTCCTGACATGGGACGCCCTGCCGCACGTTTTCTGGGTCCTCCTCGGTCGTAGCGCCGAAGCAAGTAAATGAGTCGTCAAATCACAAAAGACCACCTTTCCCGCCGAGTACATCAGTGAAGCACGGTGGCTAGCTAGTTGGGCTAGTTCGACCGATTAGCTAGGCCGCCGCCACATTTGTTTTTTCACCCCTTTTTTATCTACTTGCCGGCAGGTAAATATAAATATCCACCGCGGCGTTGCTCTGGTGTTTGGGTGCGGCAGGATTTTTTTTGATTGACGGGAGCAGGCGCGGTAGGATTTTTAATTTTTTGATTGACAGGAGCAGGCGCGGCAGCAATTAGTCACGATGACTCGGCCTGTTAAAACCCACCGCTCCCGGATGTGAGAAGTCGTCGACTGGTGTTTTACCGTGGTGAAAACCAAAAGATTCCCCGCTCCCTCCGCCTTCCCGTAGATTGCATTGCCTTCAGCCGTTTCGCCCCCTTTGCTTCCTCTCCCCATTGCTTCTACCTGGTGCCATGGCGGTGCAGCAGATCACGGAGTCCGAGGTGAGGCTCCTGACACAGGAGCTCCATGCCAAGGATGCGGAGCTCAAGGCCAAGGACGTGGAGCTCCGTGAGCTCAAGGAGGAGAGGAGTGACATGCTTCTCCGTTATGTGCGGGAGTTCATGGAGCTTCAAAAGCGGCAGGCGTCCACCACAAAGATGCTCGAGGCGTCGGCGGCACTGCTGCAGAAAGCGGGAGATACGATAGGCCGTCAGGGGAGCCGGCTGGAGCGCGAGCGGGCTGATCGTGACGAGGTCCAGGATTGCCTCAGCCACTTGGTGAACCAAGTTGCCACGCACGTGTTGCGGCTGTGCGATGCCTACCGTCGTGCCAGCGCAACGATGCCGGCGGTCGGGCTAAACCCGTTCGACCACCCGGTCGACTTCAACGAGCTGCGGCTTCCTGACCTGGTCTCCTTCTTCACCTATATCTCCGAGGAGCTGAGCCGTCTCCGTGCGATGGTGGGGGCTGAGCTAGACAAGGAGGGGTTGCGGGCTGCCATTGCCGTGGCCGGGCGAATCCTTTCAGGGCTTCGTCACCGGAATCCATTCGTGCCATTGGACGCCGTCTTTGACGAGCTGGCTCCCGTCAACCGGGAGCGGGCTCTACGGGCGGTTGCACCCTGCATCACCAACGCCGTGCGCCTCGAGAAGCAGAGGGACTTCGGTGGTGTTTAGGCGCCCTCTGCATGGGCATGTCCATGTCTCGGTGCAACATGACCATTAGATCAAACTCAAACGGTGCAGATCAGTCACTGTACCACAAATCGTGTGGGTGTGTTTGGTTGCATTCTCATCTCAATATAGTTGTTTCCTCTTCGTGTATTTGTTACATATAGGAGTAGTTGACATGCGCACAACATCATTTGTTATCGGCATATCTTACTACACTAGCAACAAGATTGTGTAGTACTGACGTATGAACCACTGCTCATGCCTAGTAGTAGGAGCACTGTGTATGTTCAAGTGGCTGCCGTTTTTCGCACTCCTCCGTCATAAGAGTGGAAACGCTTGCTGTAATCATTTTTTCTTTTGAAAAACAGTGGACACGCTCTACTTTGCGGATCCTCCTCCAGCCATGCACTAAATTACTCACTTTCGCCGACGTGTGGGACAGCCAGCATCGGGGTCCACCAGCCATGCACTAAATTACTCCGTAGTAGAGTGATGGTAGACTGCCTCGATCGAAGCGCCGCAGTAATGCCCAATGAGCCGTCAAATCACAAAACCCCCTCCTTTCCAGCAGTAAGTTGGACGGACGAAGCAACCATCATTTCACTCTTCTCTCTCAGCTTCCTCTCTACCCAACCCTCGCTTCTGCCTCATCTTGTTCCTCATTTCTTCAAGAAAACCCTGACCTGCTTCTGCCATTGTTCTTCTCTCCCAAAGAAGGAAAGGTGAGCACATCAATGATGTTGATTCTGGCCAAGGCCCGGTCTTGCAACCCCGAGACTGATCCTATAACTCCCTCTCTTTTCTTCTTTTGGGTTTGTGATTATGGTTTCTTTTCTTTTATTTCTATTTGACAGTTTCTTGATGGACGCTGGAGCATCGGCCGAAGTGATGTCTATGGCTCCGGCCAAAACCGTCGAGGCTCATGGTACGAAGAAGCGCAAGCACCCCGCCGAGACTACCGCAGACAAGCTCAAAGCCATCGCCCTGTCCAAGCCCCCCTCTCCGGGATCCCTCATTAAGCAAGTCCAGGTAATATCTCTTCTTGACGATCTTTTTCTCGATCTTGATCGTGTTTTTTCATCTAACACGCAGTACTAGTACTAGTAGTACAACTTTCTGGGTGATCTTGCATGTGATTTTTGTGTGCCAAATGACGGTTCTAAATTCCTCTTTTGACCAAAACATGCGAGAAGTTGACACTAATTTCTTATAGATTACTTTCAACTACTCCCTCTGTCCCAAATTTCTTGTCTTAGATTTGTCTAGATACGGATGTATCTAATACTAAAATGTGACTTGATACATCTGTATCTAGACAAATCTAAGACAAGAATTTTGGGACGGAGGGAGTACTTTATGAACATCAATGCTACCTTTTAAGAGAGTATATTTGCCTCAGTAACTTGTGTTATGGATTTTGCATGTAATCCCTCTGCTCTCATGCCTTTGAAGACATGTTCTAGTGTCTCTCTTCACTCATTTCTGTGCATATATGTAGTCTTATATGGAGTATAATATCGAAAATCATCTTATATTTCTGAACGGAGGTAGTAATAAAATATGGTTTCTGTTTGAATTAGAACTAGGTCCGCGGTGGAGATGAAGTTCTCAAAGTCATGCCGTGTGAACTGGAAGACCTGATGATGAGTTCTACTGCTGAACTATCCAGCTGTTGTGTCCTTGTCGCCACGTGTCCTGAACTAGTGTTTTCCTGTAGCATTGTTGTCAGGTGTGTTCTCGAGCCTGTACTTGACCACAACAATTTCCTGGTTGTGCCTTCGATTACGAAGGGTGTGGTTCTTGTAAAGCTTCCCAACAAATCTGATGCGGCATGTCTTCATCATCATGTTTATGAGTGGAAAGACCACTCTGTTAGGTTCTCCAAGGTTGACAAGATGGTGATGGTGCGTGTAGACATCTCACACGAAGTCCATGGCCTAGTCAGTTATGCGGGGTTCATCCCGCAGGTCGGTGGCAAGAAATAGTCTGCAGAGTTTAGTTAGTGCATCTTTGCTTGTCTGTAGTAAGTACTATTGTTCAGTACTTGATTTGTGTTTGTGAACACTGTATTGTTTATTAGTACTGCCACTTTTGGTGTGTGGTCAGTCCTGAGAACGGTCTATGTTAATGTCTATCCACTCAATTCAGTCTGTATATTTTGAAGTATCCAGATCATATTTTTTGTGAGGATAGTTTATCAATTATGGTTACACTCCAATATATGTATGCATTGCAGGGTTTATCGCACCCACCAGGATTTCCAGTCCCATGGATGTTCGGTCCATACGATTTGTCACGACCTTTGGACTGTCCTGCTTGTGGGAGTAGGCAGGGCCCCTGCATGCCACGCGTAGTTGGACAATCAATCTTCTGTTTAGTACTTCAACATAGTGATTTCCTGGTAAGGATTCACTTGTGTCACATCAAGTAAATCTTATTGATTTACTGTCTAAATCTTATTGATTTAATGTCATGTTTTCTTTCTTTTCCTGCAATTTTACGATGCAGGTTTTGCCATGTGACATTCATCACAGAATAAACCATTTGGTTTGCTCTATGATGGCTATTTTTGCAGGTTTCACTTCTTATGTCGTGTCAGTAACGAAGGCACTGTCCATCACTTATATTACTGAAAAAAAATTGGATCGGTCTGTTGTCTGAGTACAAGCTGAATCCCTATGATGAACTGCAGTTTGGTTTAACAAAAACGCCACAATTAGTCCTTCTCGCGTTTAAAAGAAATGAAGAAAAAACTGGATCATGGTCACGGATCCTAGTCAAATTAGAAAGCTGATCATAGCAGACTAGACACGATCGCCGCTGTCTCGCACAGATCGAGCACTGGCAGTTGCTCTAGCACTGATAGCGGCAGCAGCTCAGTCTGATCCGGCTAAGGATTGGGCACCAACCGCGTCAGCGGATCAGTTTGATCTACCGGAGGATCGGGCATCGACACCGGCACCTGCTCTGACACTGGCACCAGCTCTACAAGGAGCACCATCTCCGGCAGCAGCAGCGGCTTCGGCACCTGCACCAACACTTGCACTTGCATCTGCTCCGGCCCGTGCAGTTGCACCGGCAACAGACTGGGCTGCAGTTCGCACTTCATATACCAAAGTCCTTACAAAAACCGACATGTCCACCTTCTTGGTAAGCATTGGTCGCCCAAGTGCTTCATTCTTTTTTCTTTCCATGTTGTTTCACATGATTCACTGTGTTGATCTAACTGTTTGGGTATGTCTTCTTGTTTGCAAACAGAGAATTCCTAGAGCAACGAGGGAGTCGTTCAACAATCCGGGCGACCGCGACCAAGTTTCTCTTACCATGCACAACCTTGGTGTGAATGAACCCGCTCAATATACCGTAAGTACAAAGGATGGTCGCACGATGATTGATGCTAAAGGATTGTCAAGGTTCAAATCTAAATCATATCTTGCGGTAGGGGATGATGTCAAAATCGAACTTTCTCGACAAGGAGAGCTGGTCCAAATCAACTTTGAAATTAGCAACACGCAACTGCTGAACTGATCTATCCTCCGAGAGCTTTTGATGTAATAATCTGGCATGGTGAAACAAGTGTCCTGTGTGTATAAGTAGTACGACAGTATTATTTATCACATGGTATATCGTTGATAGAATTGCAACTCTGATTGCTGGTTAGGAACTGTCATTCGATTTCATTCCAACAGCTGTCGTGCTTTATTCAATGTTGTGTATTCGCCTTGCGACAGCATCTAAAACCAGCGTCATACCGATCGCTTGCAATATGAAAAGCGCTGAGGTAGAACACATGGGCCCCCAAACATGCAGGGTCGGCCTGCGGCCCAAAGTCCAGAACCGTGAGCCTATCTAAGTATTATATTCTCAGCTGAACCCCCATAATGCCCGTGCGTTGCAGAGGGAGTATATTTCTCGGCAAGGTGAGCCTGTGATATAAAAGATTTGTATATTTCTTTACAGAGGGAGTATCTCTCTGTCAAAAAATATATTTATGTGTAACTAGTTACTCCTGTCTTTCTACTTCCTTTCGCTGATATATGGGGCAACCGGCAACGGGGTCCACATGCCATATGCACAAATTAGAGTACAACTTCACGGTAGACACACCCCGGGCGTAGCGCCGCAGTAATGCCCAATGAGCCATCAAATCACAACCCCCCTGAGGGAGTCCTAGATTAGGGGGTGTTCGGGCAGCCGGACTCCAGGATTATGAAGATACAAGATTGAAGACTACGTCTCATGTCCGGATAGGACTTTCCTTGGCGTGGAAGGCAAGCTTGGCGATGCGGATATTCAAGATCTCCTACCATTGTAACCGACTCTATGTAACCCTAACCCTATCCGGTGTCTATATAAACCGGAGGGTTTTAGTCCGTAGGACAGCTTCATCAACTCCGTAGACAACAATCATACCATAGGCTAGCTTCTAGGGTTTAGCCTCCTTGATCTCGTGGTAGATCTACTCTTGTACTACCCATATCATCAATATTAATCAAGCAGGACGTAGGGTTTTACCTCCATCAAGAGGGCCCGAACTTGGGTAAAACATCGTGTTCCCTGCCTCCTATTGCCATCCGGCCTAGACGCACAGTTCGGGACCCCCTACCCGAGATCCGCCAGTTTTGACACCGACATTGGTGCTTTCATTGAGAGTTCCTCTGTGTCGTCGCCGTTAGGTCCGATGGCTCCTTTGATCATCGACAATGATGCGGTCCAGGGTGAGACTTTTCTCCCCGGACAGATCTTCGTCTTTGGCGGCTTCGCTCTGCGGGCCAATTCTCTTGGCCACTTGGAGCAGATCAAGAGCTACACCCCTGGCCATCAAGTCAGGTTTGGAAGCTTAAACTACACGGCTGACATCCGCGGAGACTTGATCTTCGATGGGTTCGAGCCACGGCCAAGCGCGCCGCACTATCTCGAGGGACATGATCTAGCTCTGCCTCCGGGTAGTGTCCTGGAGGCTGCACATGCATCGGTCCCGACCTCTAACTCGGAGCCTATTGCGCCAATGGAGGACGAGCGGTTGGACGCCACCTCGGGGGCTGCGATCTTAAAGGCAATCGAGCTGAACACTAGCCCCGCACTCTGCATGATCCGTGACTCTGAGGATCCGGACTCCTCCCCGGACTCCGAACCCCCCGTGCCCCTGCCAATCGAATCCGATCGGGCACCGATAATGGAGTTCACCGCCACAGACATCTTTCAACACTCGCCTTTCGGCGTCATCCTGAATTCTCTTAAGTCTCTCTCTTTATCAGGAGAGCCCTGGCCGGATTACGGTCAGCGAGGATGGGACACGGACGATGAAGAAATTCAAAGCCCACCCACCACCCACTTGGTAGCCACTGTCGACAATTTAAACAACGTGCTCAACTTCGACTCCGAAGACATCGACAGCATGAATGACGATGCAGGAGATATCGATGAACCAACGCCCATAGGGCATTGGATAGCCACCTCATCTCACGATGTGTACATGGTGGATACCCCTAAAGGAAGCGACAACAAGGAAAAAGGGGAAGGAACGGGAGATAGACCCCCCGAAAAGCAATCAAAGCGTCGGCATAAACACCGACCCACGCCCCGCCTCGATAAAAACACAGCCATAGAGCACGACGAGCAGGCCTTAGAGCAACCGTCCGAACATGGCAACACGGATGGAGAAACCGAACATCCCTCCTCCGGCGAAAACGGCATTCCGGACGACCTCACGCCGGATAAACCCATGGAGCAGAAGAATCCCCATGAGAGGCTCGTTGCAACTGCACGTAGCCTGAAAAAGCAGAAGCGGAAGCTAAAAACAGCGGAAGATGCACTCCGGATTAGATGGAGCAAAGTAATCAATACCGCAGATAAATACGGCGACAGTCGCCGCACTAAAAGCTATCCGAAAAGAAAGCTACTGCCTGAATTTGACGAAGAGTCCCTAGAGCCCTCGCATTCAAAAAATGAGAAAGCCACACGGTCGGATAGACGACCCCATAAAGCGGCAAGCGGCGCCGCACTTAAATCGGCATGCGACCCACTTAAGGATTCGCACCATGGCCCAGTCAGGTCCATTTATGGGCCAAGAAAGCAAGCTCTCGCAAGCAATGCAATAAAGCCATCATCAGAATCCGGCACACCCAAATACAGGGGCGCCGCACACCCTCTATGTTTCACCGATGAGGTCCTGGACTATGAATTTCTAGAGGGATTCAAACCCGTAAATATAGAGGCATATGATGGAACAACAGACCCTGGAGTCTGGATAGAGGATTATATCCTCCACATACACATGGCTAGAGGAAATGATCTCCACGCCATAAAATATTTACCCCTTAAGCTTAAAGGGCCAGCCCGGCATTGGCTCAAAAGCCTTCTTGAAAACACAATTGGAAGTTGGGAAGAGCTCGAGGATGCTTTCCGAGCAAATTTTCAAGGGACCTATGTCCGCCCTCCGGATGCAGACGATCTTAGTCTCATAACTCAACAACCCGGAGAATCAGCTCGGCAGTTCTGGAACAGATTCCTCACTAAAAAGAATCAGATAGTCGACTGTCCGGACACCGAAGCCTTAGCAGCTTTCAGGCATAACGTCCGAGACGAATGGCTTGCCAGACACCTCGGCCAAGAAAAGCCAAGAACAATGGCCGCACTAACATACCTCATGACCCACTTTTGTGCAGGGGAGGACAGCTGGTTGGCAAGGTGCAGCCCCAGCGACCCAAGTACATCCAAAACTAGGGATGGAAACGGAAAACCGCGATGCAACAAGGACCGTCGCCGGACTAAGGATAAAAGTCCGAAGAGCACGGCAGTCAATGCCGGATTCAAAGGCTCACGACAAAATGAGGCAAAATCGCCCCCCCCCCCCAGGATAACAGGGACGATCCATCCAACCTAAATAAAATCCTGGATAGGATATGTCAGATACACAGTACTCCCGGGAAGCCTGCTAACCATACCCACAGAGACTGTTGGGTTTTCAAACAATCCGGCAGACTCAATGCCGAACACAAGGGGCTCGACACACCAAGCAAAGACAAGGACGAACCCCAAAAGCAGAGCACCAGGAAACAAAAGAACTTCCCACAAGAAGTAAAAACAGTGAACTTACTTCACATAACAAAACGTAAAGGGTCCTGCCATTGGTTGTCAAAACCGATCATCTTCGACCAGCTAGATTATTCTAGAAATGTCAAGAATGCAGGCTGGACTGCCTTGATACTCGATCCAATAATTGGCGGACTCCGGTTTTCAAATGTCCTCATGGACGGCGGCAGTGGACTAAACCTGATATATCAGGATACAATCCAGCACATGGGGATAAGCCCAGCAAGAATCCGCCGCAGCAAAACCTCCTTTCAAGGGGTAATACCTGGTCCGGACACCCATTGTATGGGTTGTCTCCGGCTTGAAGTCATATTCGGCTCTGCCAATAACTTCCGCCGCGAAAAGCTGACCTTCCATATCGTCCCGTTCTCAAGTCGCTATCAAGCACTACTGGGACATGAAGCTTTCGCTCACTTTAACGCAATACCGCATTATGCATCTCTTACGCTTAAGATGCCCGGTCCACGAGGCATCATCTCTTTGAAGGGGAAGCACTAAAGTGCACCTCCCCAAGCGGAGGACTGTGCGGCCGCCTTGACAGCCCCACAGCAAAATGGCCTCACCGGCCAAAAAACTTCAAAATAGGTCATTAAAGACCACGAACGCGGATAGACGAGTTTGGCACAAAATCATCATTCACGCAGGCTTAATGGCCATATACCCCCGCACTAGGGGCTCCATGCAAACACAATAAGAGACAATAAAGCTCAATTTTATATATTTTACTTTACACTTTGTTTATTTTAAACTTTTTCGGCACGACCCGTTTTCAACTGAGTTCCTCTCTTTTACAGATGAACGTTGTGCGGCGCCCGTCCAGGATACGGCACAACGGAGACACAGGCGCAGACGTGCAGTAGGGACCCATCCTAAAGGATTCTTTTTAGATTAAGACCCTGCGTAAACCTTTTTTATCGTCTCTTGTTGCTGCACATCCCCTGGTTTTTTCCTGGTATAACCAAGGAGGACGCTGGCGTCTTGGCATGTGGCCACGTCAGAATTTTCGCACGTACCTGGACACTAGGGGCTTCTTTTTTTAATGAAGAGTGTTGTTTGGCCCGCACTCATAAACACCGAACGCCTTAGGGAGTGTTCGGCGTCGCGAGTTTTGGTATTATATGCATCAGCTCCGAATCATGTCTTTGGTTAAATGTTGGGTTGCCCGGCTCCTGAGTTCGGCTACCTTACGTTCCGCTCTATCGGCTAAGGTAGCACTAGGAGAACTACTGCGATTGTGCCCCCGGTTCGGCCAGGGCGAGCACCTCAGTAGAGAAAGCCGAAAACTGACTGTCATGATGTAGCGTGAGACTGGTCAGCCACTCGATGACCTATCGGAATCTATCGGATTCCTCCGCTTTAACGAAGGGCCGCTTCCCGGTCAGGCACATACGCGCCCCGAATTCGGACGAGCGCAGCTGCCACCAAGGAGCTACATAAAGAGTCTCATTTTCAAACTCCTATGGCTAAGTGAAAGTGTTAAAGCATTATAGTCTGGTTGCCTGGCCCGCTGCGCTATCACCTCCTTTGTGGGACCAAGACGTTGGGCTAAGTGTGAAAATGCGTTTTCTGCGAGCACCCCCGCACTATGTGCGTGGGGGCTGAAGCCAACGACTGCCATATTTTAGATTCTATACATACATACATATATATATATACATATATATAATATCTTAAAACGGCCGCATAGAAGGTGTTTACAATACTTGAGGCACAAGTATAAAAAAAGACCACTATAGTTTATCAAAATATTACTTTAGAATTACATATGCTATCATAACATAGCATCTTTCGAGCACTGCGTCTCTATTACACGAACGCCTTCAAGGACTTCCTGAAAATAGTGCTCGGAGGGTACTCGGCTTTTGTCCGAATCTCGGGATGCAACAACGGTGGTCTCCATCTCCGCCCAGTATGTCTTAACACGGGCAAGAGCCATCCGTGCGCCCTCTATGCATGCTGACCTCTTCATTGCATTTATACGCGGCACCGCATCAAGGAATTGCTGCACCAAGCCGAAATAGCTCTTCGGCTCCGATCTCCCTGGCCACAGATAACCCATGACGTACTTCATGGCGAGTCCGGACAACCTATTCAGTTTGGCCCATTGAGCCAAACGATCGTCCACTGCCAGTGGACGCTCTGGATTGTGAAACTGCGACCAGAAAAGCTTTTCCACTTCGCGATCCTTCTGATCTCGAAAGTGTTCGGTCGCATCAGCAGCACTCGCTGCCAAGTCCAGATAGGCATCCTCCACACTCCACATTCGGTCCAACGGAGCAGACTTCGGATCGCAAAATTTCCTTCGCATTATAAAGGGCTTTCCAGCCGCAATCTGTTCGGCCTAACGCAGCTCCTCCTTCGCGGCTCTCATTGCAGAGCGCACGTCCTTGACATCGGCAGCGGCCTTCTCTAAGTCCGTATGTTTCGCCTGGTCTTCTTTTTCAAGAAATCTGCAACGGTCTGTAGCGCTTTTTAACTTTTCGGCCATCTCGGCCATCTCTTCCTTGCTTCGGCAATGAGCAGCCTATTCGGCTCTCAGCTCTTCAAGGGCTTTCTTGGCGGCCGCATCAATTTCGCTGGCTTGTTCTTTAGCTCGGGCAAGTTCTGCCCTAAGACTCTCCACGGCGGCCGCACCATCTGCGTCAAGCACACACATCGTAAGACACAGGCATAAAACTGTTCTTACCCGATGTCGCCCGAGGAATTACATACCTTGAGCCTCATCCAGCCACTTATTGACAAGCGTGATGTCGGCATCTGCCACGTCCAGTTGCCACTTTAATTTGGCAAAATCGTCAGTTCGGCTCGATTCCGGACACCCTGCCGCCTACATTCAAAGCCAACATCTTAGACCTGGGATTAGGATCCTCCGCGTGCCGTCATTTCTTGAAGACGCACAGAGTCTCAGGGGATACTATCTACACAGGGCGCATCTTATTCACGCGCAACTGACAAAAGTATACATTATCTAATGTACCTCGAAACCCGTCAGTAAGCTTTTGACGGCCTCATGCAATCTGCTCTCTGCAGATGAAATCCTTCCAATCACCGTGCCCATCAGTGCATGGTGCTCCTCTGAGATACAAGCTTGCCCGAGCAGAATCTTCAGCTCCTCCGACCGAGCACCAGACGATGCCGGGCTCGTCCCATGACCTCTTTCGAAGGCCGGACGCGGAGAACCTCGGGGGGCCGCATATCTACCTTCCGCCCCTGACGGATTCGGAGAAACCCTCCGCGATGACACCTCAGGGTCGCCCGCCTCGCTAGGCGGCACGGCAGGGGGAGGCGTCCCGCTCTCCATCATCTCCGGAAGAAGATCCCCCGAAGACAAGCTCTTCTGAGAAGGGCTGAGGTCCGAGCTACAAGGTAAAAGTTTGGTTAATCTTCTCAGACATAAATCAAGGATCTCCCTCATTCCTCAAAAGGAAAATCTTTCTCTACTTACGGCTCGTTGGAGGGCTGATCCCCTTGAGGGCGTAGTATGGCCGAGGAACTCCCCGGCGTCGGACCCTCTGACGAGGATTTTCTCCCCCCCTTCGCGGCCATGGTTTCCGGGTCGTCAGAGGCGGCTCTCTTCTTCCCCTTAGGAGAGGAATCGTCGGTTCCTCCCATCGGAGCAGCCTCCTTCAAGGAGGCCATAGCTTCCTTGTCCTCGCCCTCCGAAGGCATTATCTCCAGCATCCTGACTAGCACGGGATCCGGCCTGGTTTCAGGAAGGGGAGCCGGACACCTGATCAGCTTTGCCTTCGCTATCCACTCCTGTTTAAAAAGGACGGCTCTTTTAGGGGCAAGTTTATGACAACTATACGGATAGAAGGTCCGGACACAAGGTTGCTTACTTGAGTATCTAGGCGATTGCGGCTTAGGCCTGCGTCCTCGGTCGAATCCGGACACATCTCCTGTGACCCGAAGAACAGTTTATACATCTCCGCGGGCGTTGCGCCCATGAAGTTCTGGAGAGCTCGCGGTCCCTCTAGATTAAATTTCCACAGGCGGAGGGGGCGATGTTTGCCGGGCAATATTCGGCGAATCAGCATGACCTGCGTCACCTTGACCAGGCTGAGGTCTCCTTCCAAGAGATCTTTAATGCGGCCCTGTAGCAAGGGCACGTCTTTGGGCAAACCCCAATCCAACCCTCTGTTGACCCATGACGCCAGACGTGGTGGGGGACCCGAGCGAAAGGCAGGAGGCGCCACCCATTTGGTGCTCCGGGGAGCGGTGATATAAAACCACTCTCGTTGCCACAAGCCTAGCTCCTCTTGAAAAGAGCCCTCGGGCCACGGGGCATCAGCATTTTTGCTTATAACAACGCCTCCGCACTCTGCGTGCCGTCCCTCGATCATCTTCGGTTCCACCTTGAAGGTCTTGAGCCATAGTCCGAAGTGAGGGTTAACATGGAGGAACGCTTCACACACAACGATAAACGAGGAGATATGGAGGATGGACTCTGGAGCTAAGTCGTGGAATTCCAACCCATAATAAAACAGTAGTCCCCTCACAAAGGGATCCATTGGGAAGCCCAACCCCCGAAGGAAGTGACACATGAACACCACGCTCTCACCGGGCTGGGGCTGGGGATGACCTGCCCTTGAGCAGGCAACCTATGCCAAATTTCGCCGGTCAGGAACTTAGCCTCTCTCAACTTTAGCACGTCCTCCTCCGTGACGGAGGAGGGCATCCATCGGCCTTGAAGGTCGGAACCGGACATTGTCGAAGGTCTGAGGCGCCCAGAATCTGGAGCCTAGGGTGTTGGAACTCCAGGCGACGAGCGAACTTGTTAGAGAAAAGAGAAGGCCCTGGTCCCTTTATAAAAGGCTGAATACCAGGAGCCCTCCCCATAACCATTTGGGACTCGCCTTTAATCGAGAAAGTATGCTAACGGGCTCGATTGGGTTACCCACGTCCGTATTGATGAGAATCTCGTAATAGGGGGTACACGGTCTTTGCTTTGACAAGACGTGCCAAGGAAACCGCCTCGCAAAACATGCTGAGGAGGAAAAGTAAAAAACGATTTGAGTAAAGGGCTTGGTTGTGGTGTGATGGCGCACTGCAGAATACGTCAGCAGATTTGATTTGTGTTAATATTATTCTCTCTATGGCAATATGTGGAAGCTTATTTTACAGAGCCGGACACTACTCTTGGTGTTTACAATCTTCTATGAAGGACTTGGAGGAGGAACCCGCCTTGCAATGCCGAAGACAATTTGCGTGCCGAACTCGTCGTCATTGAAGCCTGGTTCATGGGCTACTGAGGGAGTCCTGGATTAGGGGGTGTTCGGGCAGCCGGACTATACCTTCAGCCGGACTCCAGGATTATGAAGATATAAGATTGAAGACTACGTCCCGTGTCCGGATAGGACTTTCCTTGGCGTGGAAGGCAAGCTTGGTGATGCGGATATTCAAGATCTCCTACCATTGTAACCAACTCTATGTAACCCTAACCCTATCCGGTGTCTATATAAACCGGAGGGTTTTAGTCCGTAGGACAGCTTCATCAACTCCATAGACAACAATCATACCATAGGCTAGCTTCTAGGGTTTAGCCTCCTTGATCTTGTGGTAGATCTACTCTTGTACTACCCATATCATCAATATTAATCAAGCAGGACGTAGGGTTTTACCTCCATCAAGAGGGCCCGAACCTGGGTAAAACATCGTGTTCCCTGCCTCCTGTTACCATCCGGCCTAGACGCACAGTTCGGGACCCCCTACCCGAGATTCGCCGGTTTTGACACCAAAACCCCCCCTTTCCAGCTTTAGCAGTAAGCTGGACGGACGAAGCGGCAATATTTCACTGGGCCTGAATCCCCTTCTCCCTCGTCTGCTTGTTCAGAGAAAACCCCCTCTTGGTGATTTCATAGGGTTTTCTCATGGAGAACCAGGTACGAATTCTTCATCCATCCCCGATAAACCCAAGTCCCTTGGTCGTAGGTAATCCTAGGATGGCAGCCGCCGCCGTTGATGCATTTTTCTTCCTACTGAATCTAGTGTGTTTCATTTGCAGTGCCCAAAGTGCGAGTACCCTATAGGTTTCTACGCCCTCGGCGAGACGCCACACTTGTTCCTTCTCATCCTAACACAGCATTTTGAAACGCGCACAATATGTTCCTAGAATCCTCTTTTCTATCCGGGAGGGTGGGGTTTTTTTGAACATGCTGTGTTCTCATATTATTTTTCCTGCAGTGTATTATTTTCTCTGCCAGGACGCATGTACTCAAGATGCTCATCCTTGCCATAACTGAATACACTAGTTTAATGGTCATAATGAAGACAAGCCATGGATATAAGTTCCGAGTTGGGTTCATGAACCAAGAAGATCGCTGCTTTTTTTATGGCCGAACTTGGATAAACTTTCTCAAGTGTTACGGACTGAAAGTTGGCGCATGAATGTTGATGGAAATAGCAGAACCTGGTCTCATCTTCACTGCGATCTTCCATCCCGACGTCGTTCCAATTGTTCATCCATGTTAGTTTTGTATCTGGTTCTTGCTTGTTGCCTCGATTACTTCTTAATCCACCTATTCTGTCTAAATAATCACAATTTAACTTTAGAAGTAGCAACGAATCTCTCACAAAGATGCTACTTCTAACTAATATTTTTCTTATAATTGGTGGCACGTGTAGGTTTTTCAGAGTTAAGCAGTCTGCTCGTTTGTTACTCTGTAATAACTCGGCTGTTACTAATGGCACTGAAGTTGACTGGATCGACATCCACAAGTTCCTACACTTTATTGATCGTCTTGAGGTCCTTGTGGGGCGTTTCAATGGTGGAAGGCCACGTGGGATATGTGTGCCACTGCCGCACTCATTGAACAGGTCCAACTGTGTCAAGAAACTTATGGTATGAGCTGTTTTTTGTTATATATGTTGTTCATAAACTATTGCTTATACACAGTTTTACAGCTGTGATCTTCTTGAAACAGGAACTGCCGAGTTCTATTGTTCCTATACAGATGCCTGACCATGGTCGGGTCAGACTTGCGCTTGGTCACAACATGATGTTTATGTCGACCTACTCAATTCCCCTTGGAGGTGAAAAGATACTTATTCATGGGTGGTCTCAAATAATGAAGGCCCGTCCATCTTGGAGAATAGGACAGAAGATTATGTTCATGCTTTTCCATGGCTCTAAAGCGAATATCCTGTTTATTGACCACGTTGCGAGATAAAGCCGCTTTCAGAAGGTTGTGGATGCGCGGGGTGGCGCCTGGGCCTTGTCCTGGGGTTTGGCGGCCTCACCCTTGGTTAACTGTAGGCAAAGTAGCACTGTTCGAGGCGTGCTTTGTACGGTTGAACCTGTATAAGTACTCATACTGCTTTGAGCTTTGGTTGTTAAGTACCCCTGCTGGTTTTAGTTAAGGTTGTTAAGTACACCTGCTGCTTTGACAGTCTGTCGTGTTTCTTCAGTCCTGTCTTCATCCAGACGCCAAAACCAAACCAGCGCCGGCGAGGCCGCCTGCTTCCGCCTCCCACGGCTGGCTGCGCCTCAGCGCACGCATCGCCGCCCCACCGTCTCCTAAATCGTTAACGCCGATGTCCTCCGCGGACTTTGGTGTGCTCGCCGCGGCGCCGCCCTCTCGCGTTGTCAACATGGTCAACAAACAACAGGAATCGGCAGAAGTACGTGGAGAGGATGATAGTAGGGGCCCACCTGTCAGCGTATGGAAAAATAAAATGCTTCCTCCTAGTGTTTTCCTGACATCTGGGACCCACGACATTGTGAGCGTATATAGTCAATAGACAAGAGCACAGCACAAGATCGGCTGACACCTGGGACGTAGCTACTCGAGCAGTATTTTTTTGTTTGGTATTGTTGAGATGGACCAGGGTTTGAACTGGGCTGTGGCCCGTCTAGCCCAGGCTTATATTGGATGTTCACCATGTGACCAGCCCAGCTATTTTTTCTTTGTGAAAATGAGCCCAGTTTATTTTTTCTAAAGAATACCCAATCCAGGCCTACTTTTTTTTCTACGCCCTGGTGGGCTGCAACTCTTTCAAGATGCCTGCAAATCTTGAAAGTAATATGAAATGGGTTGTAAATATAAAAACAAATGACAAATTGGCAATTACTTTATAATTTCTAAATTTTATCACATTTTCAGATTCCTATTTCACTGGGCATTAACCTAATTTAAATATATCTTCAAAGTACTTTAAATCTAGCTGGACATTTCGGTATTAAAAATAGTTTGGAACCCATAGAAATATGCGAAATTGGCCCTGGCCAACCAAAAAAAACGACTGCAATAAATTGCATAAGAAGTTTCCATGAGCTATATATAAATTATTAAAAAAAGAGGGAGTGGTCTGACATGTGGGCCTGTTTAGTTGACGCGTATGCAAGATTTTTTTAGTTATTATATACGTCAACAAACGATTCTAGCAGACGTAACCGTTGGATGTCAATCCAACGGCCGTCGTGTTTCTTCAATCTCTGATCTTCTTGCTCCAGCCGCCAAAGCAACGCCGGCGGGACCGCCTACTCCCGCCTCCCGTGGCCGGCTGTGCTGCCGCGCAGGCCTCAGCGCCCCCTACTACTCCCACCGCTGGCCAGGGCATCCCTCTACTCTCCCACACCCCTTGTTATTCTGCGGCGACGGCAGCCTCACACCGCAGCCGAACCGGTGAACGCTCGTACTCCTCTCCGCATGGGCATCCACTGCCGCATCTTCCCCGGCTCCGTGTCGTCCCCTTCCTATGCCTCGCCGTCGTCCACCGCCGTGGTGCTCTTGGCGAGGCGTGGTCAAAGTGGTCAACGACCGACTTCCATCGGAAGAGTGTTGTACGTGGAGAGGCTGACAGCTGGGTCCACGGCAGCCGCAAGGAAGTGCCTCCTTATTACGCAGAAAATAATTATTCATCCACCTGACAGCAGGGACCCATCGGACGGGCCACCAGTATTTTGCGAAAAAATCATTTCCCCCTGACTGCTGGGACCCACCGGACGGGCCATCGTATTTCGCGAAAAAAAACGTTCCCCCCGCTCTCAGCTCGGACCCACCGGAAGTGCCTCCTTATTACGCACAAAAAATGAATACTCTCCTGGCTAGCTGGGACCCACCTTGGTGGGAGGCTGACTTGTGGGCCTACTAAGTTGACGGGGACGAAGGGCTTCGTCAACTTAGTCAATATGAACGATTCTAGCTCCAGTGACCATACGATGTCCATCCAACGGCCGTAGTGCTTCTTCAACCTCTGGTCTTCTTGCTCCAGCCGCCCAAAGCAGCGCCGGACGTGCCGCATGCTCCTACCTCCCGTGGCCGGCTGTGCTGCCGCGGAGGCCTCACCGCCCCCTACTATTCCCACCGCTAGCCAGGCCCTGCGGCGACGGCAACCTCACACCGTAGCCAAACCAGTGAACCATCGTACTCCTCTCCGCGTGCACGCGGGCTTCCACTGCCGCGTCTTCCCTGGCTCCCCGTCGTCCCCTTCCTAGGCCTCGTCGTCGTCCACCGCCCTGGTGCTCTCGGCACGGCGTGGTCAACGTGGTCAAGGAATGACTTCCATCGGACGTGGACTGTACGTGGAGAGGCTGACAGCTGGGTCCACGGCCGCAGCAAGGAAGTGCCTCCTTATTACCTACAAAATAATTATTCCTCCACCTGACAGTGGGGACCCACTGGACGGGCCACCATATTTTGCCCCCCTGACTGCTGGGACCCACCAGCAACATCTTCGCGGGCAAGGAAGTGCCTAACAGTCGGGACCCACCTGGTTGAAGCGTACGTAGCGTTGTCATTCTGGTCGCAAACGTGTACGTACATACTGGTCGATGTAGAGGCGCGCACGTGTCGTAGTAGAGGTGCGCACGTAGCATGTACACGTACGTACAGCGGCCAGGGTGCAAGAAAGAAAATACAGCCACGTATGTGTACATACAGGCGGGGTCTCGAACGCCTACTCGCGCATACGTACGGCGAGGGCTCGTTGACACGGCTGGGTCAGAACGGAGAAACAGCGTTGTCGTCGTGTTCATGGGGAGGCAACGGAATGCGTCGTGTTCATCAGGAGGCAACGCGGCTGGGTCGGAACGGAATGCATGGTCGTGTTCATCGGGTGGGCTTGGACGGAAGAGGCGATGGAAATGAGGCCTGGCGTACCGCACAACGGAGGAAACGGACCTCCTATGGTCGAGACGGGGGTCTTGTTGATCGGGAGGGGTGTGGCGTACCGCAAAACGGAGGAAACGGACCTCCTACGGTCGAAATGGGGGTCCTGTTGATCGGGAGGGGTGTGGCGTACCGCAAAACGGAGGAAACGGACTTGTGTTGGAGCGCGACGGTCGAAACGGGGGTCATGTTCATCAGGAGGGGTGTGGCGTACCGCAAAACGGGACTCCACGGGATAATGTTCATCTCCACCGTCGACCCCCTCCAGCCTCCATGATCTACTGTTCATCTACCGTCGACCTCCTCCAGCCTCCACGGGCTCCTGTTCATCCAGCCTCCACCGCGCGCTACTCCACCGGCTACTATTCAACCACCCCTCCACCGTCTACTGTTCATCCAGCCCTCCACACCACAGGGTCATGTTCAACCACCCCTCCACGGGCACCCCTCCACCGTCTACTCTTCATCCTGCCCTCCACACCACGGGGTCCTGTTCATCCACCCCTCCACGGGCACCCCTCCACCGTCTACTGTTCATCCAGCCCTCCACCACACCACGGGGTCCTGTTCATCCACCCCTCCACGGGCACCCCTCCACCGTTTACTGTTCATCCAGCCCTCCACCACACCACGGGGTCCTGTTCATCCAGAGGCAACGCCACCGCTCACTGTTCATCCAACCCCCCCCCCCCCCCCCGCAATGCTCACTGTTCATCCCATCGATCGGCTTCAGTTAGCAGTAGTAGCCAAGGAATCGCTCGATCGGGTTCAGTTAACAGCCATCGATTGATCGCTCGGGTTCAATAACGTGTAGCCTGCAGTGCAATTGCTCGGGTTTAGTTAGAGCCCAACGCCTCGCTCGGGTTTAGTTAGAGCCAATGCCTCGCACACACGCGCGTACGTGTACGAGAGAAACGCGCATCGCTCAGCCCCCGACCTCCCACCATAACCGGGAACTCCCCGAAATTTTCCTCCCCCTCGCTTCTACCACGGTTTTTTCCGTCATGGACGTCCCAAAGAATGTCACGCAGCTGCGTCTCCGGCCCGCCCAGGACGAAAAGCCCATTTTCTGTCATGATTTTTTGTCATAGAAGTAGGAGCCCACCACATCTATGATGATACCGGGTTTTGTCACAATTATCGTCATAGAAGTGTCATATGTATGACACAAAAAAATTTCGTTCAGCCCAAAATGTCACGGATGTGTCTTTTTTGTAGTGATTCCATGTGTAGTAAATTAGAAGAAATTTTCAAACATATTGGTCTCGCGGCATGGACACATGCATGGAGTGCCATGGCATTTAAATTCCAAAAAGTAAAAAATGATCAGAAAACATGAAACCTTGCTTGATGTAATGTCATGCCACCAAGATGATGTGGTAAAAAAATTGGCCTGTTTGAAGAAAGTTTGGACACACACCCCTCACAAACCGGAGCAACTCACTAGAAGGCTCGTGGTTCCGAGAGGGAACAATGTACGTTTGATGACGAACGGGAAATAGCTTCCTCTTACATCCTTCAATTTTTTTCTATGTTTATTAACGTGCACTAATACAACTGTCATGTGAAAATTTGGAAAATTTCAGGGGTCATTTGACCTTTTAAAGACATTTAAGTATTTGCTAGCCATTTAATGACCGTAATTCAAATTTTAACTACATCTACATGCAACGGCTAACCATAACGGTTTGGAAAATTATATTTGTGTACTTGTGTGTGAGTTAATTCCATGTGCAGTAAATTAGAAGGAATTTTCAAACATATTGGTCACACGGCATGGACACATGCATAGAGTGCCATGGCATTTTAATTCCAAAAAATAAAAAAATGATCAGAAACACATGAAACCTTGCTTGATGTAATGTCATGGCACGAAGATGATGTGGTAAAAAAATTGGCATTTTAACGCCCACGATGCGGCTATAGCTCCCATGTGTCGAGGAACGACTTAGAGGCATAACCACAGGTTTTGGCGCAAGAAGGGTCATCTTCACAAACATCCCATGTAATGAACAGGACAGGGATAAATAGAGTTGGCTTACACTCGCCATGTCACACAATACAGACATAATTCATACATTATCCAAAATACACTCATAGACCAACTATGGTCAAATCCAAATGAAAAGGAATATAAACCCCAAATGCTAGATCCCCGATCATCCCAACTGGGCTCCACTACTGATCGTCAGGAAACGAAATGTAGTAACGACCAAGGTCCACGTCGAACTCCCACTTGAGTTCGGTAGCATCACCTGCACTGGTATCATGGGCACCTGCAACTGTTTGGAAGTATCCGTGAGTCACGAGGACTCAGCAATCTCACACCCGCAAGATCAAGACTATTTAAGCTTATGGGTAGGATAAGGTAGTGAGGTGGAGCTACCGCAAGCTCTAAGCAAATATGGTGGCTAACATATGCAAATAAGAGTAAGATGAGAAGCTACTCAACGATCATGAAGCTACAAGTGATCAAGAAGTGATCCTAAAATTACTTACGTTCAAACATAACCCAAACCGTGTTCACTTCCTGGCACCGCCGAAAAGAGACCATCACGGCTACACACGCGGTTGATGCATTTTAATCAAGTCAAGTGTCAAGTTCTCTAAAACTGGATATTAACAAATTCTCATTTGCCACATAACCGGGAGCACGGCTCTCGAAAGTTTATACCCTGCAGGGGTGTCCCAACTTAGCCCATCACAAGCTCTCACGATCAACGAAGGATATTCCTTCTCCCGGAAAGACCCGATTAGTCTCGGAATCCCGGTTACAAGACATTTCGACAATGGTAAAACAAGACCAGTAAGACCGCCCGACTGTGCCGACAAATCCCGATAGGATCTGCACATATCTCGTTCTCAGGGCACACCAGATAGGTCAAGCTATGAGTAAAACCAACCCTCAAGTTTCCCCGAGGTGGCCCCGCAGGCTGCCCGGTTCGGACCAACACTCAGAGGAGCACTGGCCCGGGGAGGGTTAAAATAAAGATGACCCTCGGGTCTGCAGAAACCAAGGGAAAAGGCTTAGGTTGGCAAATGTAAAACCAAGGTTGGGCCTTGCTGGGGGAGTTTTATTCAAAGCGAATTGTCAAGGGGGTCCCATAACCCCAACCGCGTAAGGAACGCAAAAACAAGGAACATAACACATGTATGACGGAAACTAAGGCAGCAAGAGTGGAACAAAACACCAGGCATAACGCCGACCCTTCCACCCTTTACCAAGTATATATATGCATTAATTAAATAAGAGATAAAGTGATATCCCAACATATCCATGTTCCAACATGGAACAACCTGCTAGGCACCTGCAACTAGCAACGCTATAAGAGGGGCTGAGCAAAAGCGGTAACATAGCCAAACAACGGTTTGCTAGGAAGGTGGGTTAGAGGCTTGACATGGCAATATGGGAGGCATGATAAACAAGTGGTAGGTAGCGCGACATAGCGATAGAACGAACAACTCGCAAGCAAAGATAGAAGTGATATCGAGGGTAGTGGTCATCTTGCCTGCAATGTTCTCAGAGTAGTCAAAAGCTTGCTCCTCGTTAGCGTACTCAACAGGTTCCTCGTTCACGTACTCGTCTCCCAGATCTACCCAAAGCAAGAACACAATCAACGAAACAACAATCAATTAGGGTGCAATGCACAAGCAACATGACACAATACAAGGCATGAATGCAAGATATGATATGCAATGCATATGAGTGCTCCATAAGGGAAAGGATGATCAAGGCATCAACTTGGCAAACCAAGTATTCCACTGAAAAGATGAGGTGATTTCGATCGAAATCGATATAAGGATCACTGGAAACGGATGCATGGTTTGCAAATGGCAAGCAAAACAAGAATGATGCAAATCTGCGGTTAACAACATCATAGCACTTAGAATGCAATAAAAACTATGCTACAGCACTCCAACATAGCAATAAAGCATATGAGCGTAAAGTACAGGTGAAGCTCTACGAATCATGACACTAAGCTCCTGCTAGTTAGCAATAGATCAAGCTCAAAATAGCATGGCAAAAATGCAAATGATATCAGCTTCACAGACTTAGAGAAATTCTAAGCATGGCAAAACAACATCTAGAAGCAATGTTTATAGCTTTCAAGCAACATGCTACAGGAATATATCATGCCGAACAAAGGCATGGCATGCTAGTACTAAAGGCATATAACAAAACTCCCTTACTGACCTTTAACTAAAGAGGCATAGAAAATAATGTGACACCCAGGCAAACATGGCAAGTTATATGAACAGTTTCAGACTTAGAAGAAAAACAGAGCATGGTAGAAACAGATTCATGATAGCAACTTTACAAGCTCAATTCCCTCACGACAAGGCATTTCATGGCATGGCAAGGTAACCAACATGAAGTAGACATATTAAAAAATCTAAGCATGGCAAGATAAACTTCCTAGGGCACATGGATCACTAGAAAAACACATGGAAATATTGAATATCATGTTAACAATCTACCAGGAACATTATTTAACAAAAGTAGAGCAAGGAAAAGATATGCTAGAGTACTCCATAATTGCAACCAGAGGCATGAATGGATATACCAATATCACATCTACAAAACATGCTTAATGAACTATCTCAAAATGTGCATGGGTCTCATGGTAGCAACAAGTTTACATGGCATCAAAATGTAACAGGAAAAGGACTTGGCAAAACTACTGTGTCTGAAAACAGCGACATTATGAAGCCTACTTTGCATGCTTGTGCTAGTCACCAAATAGATCACAAAAATACAATACTTGCACCCTTGTAAAGATGGCATGATGCATATCATAATACATGTAGACATCATGCTCATAGGATGCACAAACAAAATGCAATGAAAATAACAAATCATCAAGTTCTGTTAACAGACAACAGTTAACATCATATAGTATTTTTGCAACGAGGATAATGGCATCAATATGGACAGTAACATGCATGAAAATGCCACTAACATGAAGAGCATCACAAGAAGAACATTTTGACATATCATATGCATGAATTGGAGCACCGAGCACGAAGATAAAGCATGTTGAACAGGGCATAAAAATGCTACAAACTTAGAGAAAAACAGAGGTCAACCTGCTAGATCTAGGGTTTGCATGAAAACCGAGGTTCATCGGGAAAGTCGCCGGAGTTGGAGGGAGAAGTAGCGTCCGGAGCTTGGGGAAGGTGCCCGGAGCTCGGGGGCTCACCGGAGTGGCTGGGGACGGCGGGGGACCCGGGATCCGATGAGGGGGAGGTCGGGGCGGCTCCGGTGGCCGGATCCGGCGAACACCGGCGAGCGACGAGGACGCGGTGGCACGCCGGCGATGGCGGTGGTGGCGCGGACGACGAGCAAACGGTGGCGGCGGCGAGGCGCACTTCGGGCGCGAGCGGCGCGGCGAGGTCCGCGGCGAGGCGGCGCCGGCGGGAGGAGCTACAGCTCGGTCGGCGAGCGCGGCGGTGGCGCCGGCGAGGGGCGGCGGAGGAGCGCGCGGGTGGCACGGGGGTGCGCTCGGGCGGCGGCTCCAGGGTGCCACATGGCGCGATGCTAGTGGCTGAATGCAGTGGTGGAGGCTTGTCCGGGGAGGTTGGACGTGTCCGGCGGTGGAGAGGGGAAAACCGCTAGGGTTTCATCCGAGATTTTGGGGGGAGGCACATATTTATAGGTAGAGGGAGCTAGGAGATTCCAAATGAGGTGCGGTTTTCGCCCACACAATCGTGATCCAACGACGGAGAGCATGGAGGGGGTTTAGATGGGTTAGTGGGCTTTTTGGAGGGGTGTTGGGCTGCAACAAAAGAGGGGCTTTTGTGGACCCGGTTAACCGTTGGGGCATCAAACGGCCTCCAAATGGAACGAAATTTGACAGGCGGCCTACCGGTGATGTACCAAAGCCACTCAACAAATCTCGACCCATTCCGAGAACGTTTTTCTCCCGCTCATGAAACGAGATTAGAGGGGTGCAACGGGGCACGAGAGAGCGTCGAATTGCGAAACAGACAACAGGGAAAATGACTGGATGCATGAGACGAACACGAATGCAAATGAGATGCACATGATGACATGATATGAAATGCATGACATGAACAAAATTCAAAACGAAGACAAAACCCAACCACGAAGGGTAATATCATATCACATAGCCGAAAATGGCAAGAGTCGGAGTTACAAATATCGAAAGTTATATCCGGGGTGTTACAACACTCCACCACTACAAGAGGATCTCGTCCCGAGATCTAGGACTGAAAGAACTATGGATATTCGGAACAGAGGTGATCCTCACGTTCCCAGGTGGCTTCTCGGTTGGAATGGTGCGACCACTTCACTTTGAGGAATTTGATTGACTTGTTGCGAGTCTTGCGCTTGGTTTCTTCAAGAATAGCAACCGGATGTTCATGATAAGACAAATCTTCTTGGAGATCAATCTCTTCGAAGTTGATAGTGTGCTCAGGGGTCTTGAAGCATTTGCGAAGCTGTGACACGTGAAACGCACCGTGCACATTTGCGAAGTTGGACGGAAGCTCGAGTTGATAGGCGAGGTCGCCTCTTTTGCCAATGATCTTGAAAGGACCCACGTATCTAGGGGCAAGCTTCCCTTTGATACCAAAGCATCGAGTACCTTTCATTGGAGAGACGCGGAGGTAGACATGGTCTCAAATCTCGAAAGCCAAGTCACGGTGCTTGCTATCATAGTAACTCTTCTGGCGCGACTGCGCGGCTTTGAGATTTTCACGAATGACTTTTTACATTTCTTCAGCTTCTGTGATCAATTCATTGCCAAGAAGTTGGCGTTCACCAGTCTCTGACCAATTGAGAGGAGTACGGCACTTTCTGCCATAGAGAATTTCGAATGGGGCCTTGCCTGAACTCGCTTGGAAGCTGTTGTTGTAGGAGAACTCGACATATGGAAGACTATCTTCCCACTTCATACCGAAAGAGATGACACAAGCCCTGAGCATGTCTTCGAGAATTTGGTTGACTCGCTTGACTTGGCCACTTGTTTGAGGATGGAAAGTTGTGCTGAAGCGAATGTTGGTGCCCATGGCCTTCTGGAAGGAGTCCCAGAACTTAGAAGTGAAAATGCTTTCGTGGTCTGAAGATATCAATTGCGGAATGCCGTGCAAGGAGACAATTCTGGAGGTGTAAAGCTCTGCCAGCTGAGCTGCTGTGATAGATTCTTTGATTGGAAGGAAATGAGCCACTTTTGTAAGCTTGTCAATGACAACAAAAATAGCATCATTCCCACGCTTGGACTTAGGAAATCCAGTAGCGAAGTCCATTTCAATATGGTCAAACTTCCATTCTAGAATAGAAAGAGGTTGGAGGAGACCCGCTGGTCGTTGGCGTTCTGCTTTCACCCTTTGGCAGACATCACATTCATTCACGAATTGAGCAATCTCTCGCTTCATTCGAGTCCACCAATACGACTTCTTGAGGTCATGGTACACCTTCGAACTGCCTGTATGAATAGATAGCAGAGAATTGTGCGCTTCGTTCATTATGACCTTCCTTAGATCACATTTAGGAACCACAATCCGGTCCTCGCAGAATAAAGTGTCTTTGTCATCAATGCGATAGCACTTGTATTTGGGTTGGCTCTTGGCAATACCATGTTTCACTCTCTTCACCATGGTATCAAGGAGTTGTGCCTCATGAATTTGGTCTTCCAAAGTTGGAGTGACTTGAAGGTTGGCAAGAAAGCCTTGAGGAACAACCTGGAGGTTGAGTTTGCGGAAAGATTCACAAAGATCCGGTTGGAATGGCTTGAGAATTAAGCTGTTGCAATAAGCCTTCCTGCTCAAAGCATCTGCAATGACATTGGCCTTGCCTGGAGTATATTCAATACTCGGATTGTAGTCTTGAATCATTTCGACCCAACGAGTTTGCCTGAGGTTGAGTTTGGGTTGAGTGAAGATATACTTGAGGCTCTTGTGGTCGGTGAAAATGTCCACTTTCCTTCCCAACAAGAGATGTCTCCATGTTATTAATGCATGGACAACTGCCGCCAACTCAAGATCATGAGTGGGGTAGTTCCTTTCATTGTGCTTCAACTAGCGAGAGGTATAAGCCACAACTTTCTTCTCTTGCATTAACACATCGCCGAGACCTTGCAAAGGGGTATCACAGAAAACTTTGAATGGCTTGGATTCGTCAGGAGGAGTCAAGATAGGAGCCGAGACAAGCTTCTCTTTAAGAGTGTTGAAAGCAACGTCACACTCAGGAGTCCAGACATACTTGACATGCTTCTGGAGGAGGTTGGAAAGAGGCTTTGCAATCTTAGAGAAATTATCAACAAATCTTCGGCAATAGCTTGCGAGCCCAAGGAAACTGCGGAGCTGCTTGACATTCCGAGGAGGCTCCCAATTCACAGTTGCAGAAACCTTCTCGGGATTAACAGCAATGCCCATGGCGGAGATGATATGACCAAGGTAAAGAACTTCATCAAGCCGAAACTCACATTTGGAAAACTTCGCATAGAATTGATACTCTTTGAGCTTGTCGAGCACCAATCATAAATGCTTGGCATGGTCCTTCTTATTCTTGGAGAAGACCAAGATATCATCGAGATACACCAGGACGAATTCGTTTGTATAGGGGTTGAAGATGAAGTTCATCATGCGGGAGAACGTTGGAGGAGCATTGACAAGGCTGAAAGACATGACAGTATATTCATAAGAACCAAAGCTTGTTCTGAATGTTGTCTTGGGAATATCTTGTTCACGAATGCGAATCTGATGATAACCCATACGGAGGTCAAGCTTGGAGAATACTTTAGCACCTTTAAGTTGCTCGAATAGCTCATTGATGTTGGGAAGAGGATACTTGTTCTTAATTGTCTTCTTGTTCAATGGACGGTAGTCGACACAAAGTCGGTCTCTGCCATCCTTCTTCTGGACAAAAAGAACACCACAACCCCATGGAGATGAACTCGGTCTGATCAAACCCAGACGCTCTTGTTCATCGAGCTGTTTCTTCAATTCCTTCAACTCCTTAGGTCCAAGCTTGTATGGACGCTTGCAAACGGGTTCCATACCAGGCTCAAGATCGATAATGAATTCAACTGGCCGGTGAGGAGGCATTCCTGGAAGCTCTTCCGGAAAGATGTCTTGGTACTCGGAAACGACTGGAATATGAGAAATTGCATCCAACTCTCCCTTCTCATTGAGAGAAAACAAACGAATGGTTTCATCCCGAGCGGCATAGATGATCACATCATTAGAAGAGTGTGTCAATTGAATCTCCCTGGAAGCACAATCGAGTTGAGCCTTGTGCTTAGAAAGCCAGTCCATGCCAAGAATTAGATCAATATCCGAGTCACCAAGAACAATTGTTTTAGACAAAAATTTATAGTTGCCCATCTTGATAGAAACATCCGGAACCACCAAACTGGAGCTCAACCATTTACCCGGAGAAACGATATCCATGGGTTTACCAAAATGTGCAGAAGTGAATTCATGCTTGGCAAAAAACGGTCTTGACATGAAACAATGCGATGCACCAGTATCAAACAATACTTTTGCAAGAAAGGAGTTAACTTAAAGGTTACCCATGATCACATCTGAAGAATCCTCTGCCTAAGCTGCATTCATCATGTTCACCTTAGCATGCTTGGGATTATGCTTGACCACTGCACTGCTGGAAGATCTCACAGGAGGAGGAGGCGGAAGGCGCCTTTAGTTGAAGCACTTGTTTGCATAGTGACCTTTCTGCTAACACTTGTTGCAAGTCACCTCTGAGAGCAGACGATGATAAGGAGCACTTGACCTTGGAGCTTGAGTTGAGACTTGTTCTGATAGCCTGGGTTGGGTGGGTGGGAAGATCCATGGCCTCCTTTGTTCTTCTGCTGGTAGGGCTGACGAAACAGAGGAGGAGGAAGCCAGAAGTTATGTTGCTTAGCTGACACTTGTGAGGAAGAAGACTGAAATGCATCCCTGATTCTCTTCTTAGAAGCCTCACACTTGAGCTGAGCACCTTCTTGCTTGAGGGCCATGTTATAGAATTGATCAAACTTAGTCGGCTCAACAAGAACGAGAGCTAACTGCAGATCTTCTTTGAGGCCACCTCTGAAGTGATAGATCATGCTCTTTTCATCAGGAACATCCTGCCTTGCGAAGCGAGCAAGTTTCTGAAAATGGATGTTGTATTGGTACACGGACATGCTTCCTTGATTTAGATTGCGGAACTCCTCACGCTTACTCTCAGCAACACTTGTTGGAATATGATGAGCTTTGAAGTCTCAGCAGAAATCATCCCAGGTAATCACACGACCTCGTCTGGAATCTTTGTATTGTTGATACCAATCAGCAGCTTGGTCCTTGAGTTGAAACGAAGCAACCTTGACGTATTCCTAAGGCCTGACATTGCTACATTCAAAATGCTTGTTGATGTCCACGAGCCAATCATTGGCGTCCGTGGCCTCGGCATAGTAGCGGAAAGACTTCGGCTGATTTGAAAGGAACTGGTTGAGGGTAGCAAACTGAGGCTGATTGTTGAAATTCCCTTGGCCTTGATTCTCTCGGTTGCCTTGACCTTGGTTGCGCTCTTGCAAGAGTTGCAAAAGAATCTAGGTGTTGGCGTTGGTGGCTGCCATGAGGGCCATGCCTCTTGATATGTCCATTTTGCATCATGCTTTTATATTGATATTTATTGCATTGTGGGCTATTATTACACATTATGTCACAATACTTATGCCTATTCTATCTTATTTTACAAGGTTTACACGAAGAGGGAGAATGTCGGTAGCTGGAATTCTGGGCTGGAAAATGAGAAAATATTAGAGACCTATTCTGCACAACTCCAAAAGCCTGAAATTTCACGGAAGTTGGTTTTGGAATATATTAAAAATATTGGGCGAAGAAAGCACCAGAGGGGGCCACACCGTGTCCACGAGGGTGGGGGGAGCCCCTTGCCTCGTGGGCCCCATGGCAGGCCTCCGGTGCCCATCTTTTGCTATATGAAGTCTTTTGACCTGGAAAAAAAATCAGAAGGAAGCTTTCGGGACGAAGCGCCGCCGTCTCGTGGCGGAACCTGGCGAAACCAATCTAGGGCTCCGGCGGAGCTGTTCTGCCGGAGAAACATCCCTCCGGGACGGGGAAATCATCACCATCGATCCTCTCATCGGGAGGGGGTCAATCTCCATCAATATCTTCACTAGCACCATCTCCTCTCAAACCCTAGTTCATCTCTTGTATCCATTCTTTGTCTCAAAACCTCAGATTGGTACATGTGGGTTGCTAGTAGTGTTGATTACTCCTTGTAGTTGACGTTAGTTGGTTTATTTGGTGGAAGATCATATGTTCAGATCCTTTATGCATATTAATACCCCTCTGATCATGAACATTAATATGATTTGTGACTAGTTACGTTTGTTCCTGAGGACATGGGAGAAGTCTTGCTATAAGTAGTCATGCGAATTTGGTATTCGTTCGATATTTTGATGAGATGTATGTTGTCTTTCCTCTAGTGGTGTTATGTGAACGTCGACTACATGACACGTCACCATTGCTTGGGCCTAGGGGAAGGCATTGGGAAGTAATAATTAGATGATGGGTTGCTAGAGTGACAGAAGTTTAAACCCTAGTTTATGCGTTGCTTCGTAAGGGGCTGATTTGGATACGTATGTTTCATGCTATGGTTAGGTTTACCTTAATACTTCTTTTGTAGTTGCGGATGCTTGCAATAGGGGTTAATCATAAGTGGGATGCTTGTCCAAGGAAGGGCAGTACTCAAGCACCGGTCCACCCACATATCAAATTATGAAAGTAACGAACGCGAATCATATGAGCGTGATGAAAACTAGCTTGACGATAATTCCCATGTGTCCTCGTGAGTGTTTTCCTTTATATAAGAGTTTGTCTAGGCTTGTCCTTTTCTACAAAAAGGATTGGGCCACCTTGCTGCACCTTATTTACTTTCATTACTTGTTACCCGTTACAAATTACCTTGTCACAAAACTATGTGTTACCGATAATTTCAGTGCTTACAGAGAATACCTTACTGAAAACCGCTTGTCATTTCCTTCTGCTCCTCGTTGGGTTCGACACTCTTACTTATAGAAAGGACTATGATATATCCCCTATAGTTGTGGGTCATCAAGACTCTTTTCCGGCGCCGTTGCCGGGGAGTGAAGCGCCTTTGGTAAGGAAAAATTTTATATAGTGTGCTGACATTTATTATCACTTGTTACTATGGAAAGTAATCATTTGAGGGGCTTGTTCGGGGTATCTTCACCCCGACCAGTAGAGTAAAGAGTTGCTCCTCAACCTACTGAACCTACTGAAAATGTTTACTTTGAAATTCCTTCGGGTATGATAGAGAAATTGCTAGCTAATCCTTTTACAGGAGATGGAACATTGCATCCCGATTTGCACCTAATCTATGTGGATGAAGTTTGTGGATTATTTAAGCTTGCAGGTATGCCCGAGGATGTTATCAAGAAAAAGGTCTTCCCTTTATCTTTGAAGGGAAAGGCATTGACATGGTTTAGGCTATGCGATGATATTGGATCATGGAACTACAACCGATTGAAATTGGAATTTCATCAGAAGTTTTATCCTATGCATCTGGTTCATCGTGATCGTAATTATATATATAATTTTTGGCCTCGCGATGGAGAAAGTGTCACTCAAGCTTGGGGGAGGTTTAAGTCAATGTTATATTCATGCCCCAATCATGAGCTCTCAAGAGAAATTATTATTCAAAAATTTATGCTCGGCTTTCTCTCAATAATCGCTCCATGCTTGATACTTCTTGTACTGGTTCTTTTATGATGAAGACTATTGAATTCAAATGGGATTTATTGGAAAGAATTAAATGCAACTCTGAAGATTGGGAACTCGACGAATGTAAGGAGTCAGGTATAACACCTAAGTTTGATTGTGTTAAATTTTTTATGGATACCGATGCTTTTCGTGAATTTAGCACTAAATATGGACTTGACTCGGAGATGGTAGTTTCTTTCTGTGAATCATTTGCTACTCATGTTGATCTTCCTAAGGAGAAGTGGTTTAAATATCATCCTCCCATTGAACTAAAAGTAGTTGAACCTATTAAAGTTGAAGAAAAGACTATCACTTATAATGTTGATCCTATTGTGCCTACCGCTTATATTGAGAAGCCACCTTTCCCTGTTAGAATAAAGGATCATGCTAAAGCTTCAACTGTGGTCAACAAAAGTAATATTAGAACACCTACACCCCCTGAGCAAATTAAAGTTGAACCTAGTATTGCTATGGTTAAAGATCTCTTGGTCGATAATATTGATGGGCATGTTATTTACCTCTGTGATGAAGCTGCTAGAATTGCTAGACCCGATACTAAAAATAAACATAGACCTGTTGTAGGCATGCATGTTATTTCTATTAAAATAGGAGATCATTGCTATCATGGCTTATGTGATATGGGTGCTAGTGCAAGTTCAATACATCATTCTTTATACGAAGAAATTATGCATGATATTGCACCTGCTAAGTCAGAAGGTATTGATGTTACAATTAAGCTTGCCAATAGAGATACTATTTCACCAGTTGGGATTGTTAGAGATGTTGAAGTCTTGTGTGGGAAAGTAAAATATCCTATTGATTTTCTTGTTCTTGGTTCCCCCACAAGATGACTTTTGTCCCATTATATTTGGTAGACCCTTCTTGAATACTGTTAATGCTAAGATAGATTGCAAAAAGGATGTTGTTACTATTGGATTAGGGGTTATGTCTCATGATTTCAATTTTGCTAAATTTCGTAGACAACCCCATGATAAATAATTGCCTAGTAAAAATGAAATTATTGGTCTTGCTTCTATCGCTGTGCCTCCTAACGATCCTTTAGAAAAATATTTGCTAGACCATGAAAATGATATGTTTATGAATGAAAGAAGGGAAATAGATGAAGTATTCTTTAAACAGGGACCTATTTTGAAACACAACCTGCCTGTTGAAATTCTTGGGGATCTTCCACCACCCAAGGGTGATCCCGTGTTTGAGCTTAAACCATTACCTGATACTCTTAAATATGCTTATCTTGATGAAAAGAAGGTATATCCTGTTATTATTAGTGCTAACCTTTCAGAGCAGGAAGAAGAGAAATTATTGAAAACTCTAAAGAAGCATCGTGCTGCTATTGGATATACTCTTGATGATCTTAAGGGCATTAGTCCCACTCTATGCCAGCATAAAATAAAATTGGAGAAAGATGCTAAACCAGTTGTTGATCACCAATGACGGTTAAATCCTAGGATGAAAGAAGTGGTAAGGAAAGAAATACTAAAGCTTCTGGAGGCAGGTATAATTGATCTTGTTGCTGATAGTCAATGGGTAAGACTTGTCCATTGTGTCCCTAAGAAGGGATGTATTACTATTGTTCCTAATGATAAATATGAATTGATCCCACAAAGAATTGTTACAAGTTATAGAATGGTAATTAACTTCCGCAAATTAAATAAAGCTACTAGAAAGGATCATTACCCTTTACCTTTTATTGATCAAATGCTAGAAATATTATCCAAACATACACATTTTTGCTTTCTAGATGGTTATTCTTGTTTCTCTCAAATACCTGTGTCAAAAGAGGATCAAGAAAAGACCACTTTTACTTGCCCTTTTGGTATCTTTGCTTATAGACGTATGCCTTTTGGTTTATGCAATGCACCTGCTACCTTTCAAAGATGTAGGACTGCTATATTCTCTGACTTTTGTGAGAAGATTGTTGAGGTTTTCATGGATGATTTCTCCGTTTATGGAACTTCTTTTGATGATTGCTTAAGCAACCTTGATCGAGTTTTGCAGAGATGTGAAAAAACTAATCTTGTCTTGCATTGGGAGAAGTGCCACTTTATGGTTAATGAAGATATTGTCTTGGGATATAAAATTTCTGAAAGAGGTATTGAAGTTGATAAAGCTAAAGTTGATGCTATTGAAAAGATGTCGTGTCCTAAGGACATTAAAGGTATAAGAAGTTTCCTTGGTCATGCCAGTTTTTGTAGGAGGTTCATTAAAGACTTCTCAAAAATTTCTAGACCTCTGACTAATCTCTTACAAAAAGATGCTCATTTTGTCTTTGATGATGATTGTGTAGAAGCATTTGAAATACTTAAGAAAGCTTTGATTTCTGCACCTATTGTTCAGCCCCCTGATTGGAACTTACCCTTTGAAATTATGTGTGATGCTAGTGATTATGCTGTAGGTGTTGTTCTAGGACAAAGAGTTGATAAGAAATTAAATGTTATCCAATATGCTAGTAAAACTCTAGACAGTGCCCAGAGAAATTATGTGTAACGCCCCAAATCCGATGCGCCAGGTGTCTTCTAGTTATTCGTCATCGTTGTCATGTAATTTTCTTGTGTGTTGCATTTTTTGCCATGTCATCATATGCATTGCATCCTCATGTTTTCCAAAACTTGCATCCGGTCTTTTCCATGTTGTCCGTTTCGCGATCCGACACTATCGCACGCACCCGTTGCACCTCCCAGACTCCGTTTTGTGAGTGGCATAAAAATGTTCTCAGAATGGGATGAAACTTGGCATGCGGTGTTGTTTTAGAGTAGGTAGACCGCCCATCAATTTTCGTTCCATTTGGAGTTCGTTTAACGTCCTAACGGTTAACCACGTAGCCCAAAACCCCTCTCTCTTTGCAGCCCGGCCCCTCTTCACCACTTCCCATTAGCCCATCCAAACCTTATCCATGCTCTCGGTCATTGGATCGTGATCGTGTGGGCAAAAACCGCTCCCCATTTGGACACTCCTAGCTCCCCCTACGTATGTGCCTCCCTCCGAAATTGTGGATGAAACCCCAGTCCTCTCCCTCCTCGCGCCGCCGGACGTGTCCGCCCGGCGGCCGGACATGTCCGCCCGCCCCCGCAGCCAACCGGCAGCCGCCATGTGTCCCCGCCGCCGCCATCTCCCACTGCGCCGCCGCGGGCCCGCGAGCCCAGATTCGGCCCCCGCCGGGCCCGAACCGGGCCGCGCCCGCCCGCTCGCCGGCGTTGCGCGCCGCCGCCCGCCTCCGTCGGTCGCCGCCTTGCTCCGCCCGCCACCACCGCGCACCGCCACCGTAGCGCCACTCGCCCGCGCCTCCCCGTGCCTCGCCGGAGTTATCTCCGGCCGGATCTGGCCCGGAACCGCCGGGTGGATGAGGTCCACCACCATGGCCATCCAAACGGCCTCCCCGCGCCCCCGGATCCCCTCATCCCGCACCACCTCGTCCCGCATTGACTTTTCGTGAGGTAGTTTTTCTCCAAGTCCCCAGATTTCCAACTCCATGTGTGCATCTTTGATTGCTTGCAGCTTCGTGCATATAGCTCCGTTTAGCATGTATGATATATCAAAATGTTCATCATGTGATTCTCTTCATATTGTTGTACTGTGGCATGCTTGTTTGAGTTCATCTGGATGCCCTAATCATCGTTGTGAGAGTGCTATATGACGTTAACCTGCTGAGACTATTATAACTTGCTGTTTTTTCATTTTCGTTGCATTTTGTGTGTGCATCCTTTGAGCGTGATGTCTACATGTTTTAGGAGAATATTCATTCCATATTTACAGTGGTGCAATCCATGTATTTTTGTGTGCTTTGTAGTGAGCGCAACAAGCTTGTGAATTGGGCTACTTGCTGTTACTGTTTTGCTAGTCTGAATCTGTTATATCATGTTGCTATGTTTACTTGATACTACCATCGTATACATGCATAATCTGGAGATGTTCACTAAGTATGTTTTCTTATACATGTTATGCTCTATCCATCCATACCCTTTGTTGCAATTATGGCCTGTTGTAGCTTGTTGTTATCATACTCCAAACTTGCTAAATAATGTTGGTATCAGTCTGCTAACATTAAGTTCAGTTTTGCCATGTGTTTTGCTAGTGATCCATGCGCCCTATGAACTTGATCTTGCCATGCTTAGCTTAATAATTGTGTCATCTTACTGTTGGTTTACTTCACATGCCATGAAATCCTTTGCGGTGAGTGGCACAAGCTCACCAACATGCCTACTTAGCGTTATTTCTGCCATGTACTGTTATTTTCACTGTGTGAATCTGTCATATCATTTGCCATGTTTGCATGGATGCGACCATCTTTTCTGTTGATCTTTGGAATAAGTTCAGTAAAGGAGTTTTGTTAATTTCTTTTAGTACTAGCATGCCATGCCTTTTTTTCCATGATAAGTTCTTGTAGCATGTTGTTTGATAGCTCTAAACACCGCAACCTGATGTTATTTCTGCCATGTCCAGTGATTTCTGCTAAGTATGTGAAATTGTTATTATTTGCAATCTTGCCATGTCCTTTTGAGCATGTTCTAGTGATTTATGGAGATAGCTCAGTGTTCATGTTTTGTTAAGCCTCACCTGTACATCAAGTCCATGCCTTTTTTCTTCATGTTGAGGTCTGTAGCATGTTGTTTTGATGCTTACTAGATGCCTAGTTGCTGTTATGGACAGCTTGTCCTTTAAACTTGTATTGTGTGTATGGGTTGAATCGTTGCTCCGTTTTGAGTGTGCTCTATATGAAACTTCCTTAGTTTTGCATGTAGTTTCCTGTTATCTTATTGCATTCATGTTGTGGAGTGTTGGCTTGATGTTTGAGTGCATTTTGCATCAATGCCATATTTAACTTGTGATGCTCATATCTTCAAGGCCGTAGCTCCGAACTAAACAAACTTTATATGTAACTTGACTAGAAAACCGTGTAGATCATCTTGATGCATTTTAAATTGATGTTTAACAACTTCAACATTGTGTTCTAATCAGATCTGGACCAATTTCGAAATTTGCAAATGGGGTCTTTCCGGAATTGCTATATGTTGTTCCCGGTCTCATTTAAACTTGCTTTGATGTGTTGTTCTTGTATGCATCATCTCTTGCCATGAGTAGCATCTTGTAGCCTTGTCATGCATCATACTTGGTTGAGCATCATGTCTTGTTATGTGTTGTGTGATTTACCATGTTGTTCAATTCTTTTCGGTTGTGCTCCTTCCCGTTAGTTCCTGTTTCATTGCGATCATGAGGATTCGTTCGTCTACGCTTGGTTCATCTACGTGGCTTCATCTTCTTCATGGACTCGTTCTTCTTCCTAGCGGGATTTCACGCAAGATGACCGTCACCTTGGATCTCACTACTATCATTGCTATGCTAGTTGTCTCGATGCTATCCCTATGTCGCGCTACCTACCACTTGTTGCCAAGCCTCCCAAATTACCATGAAAACCTCTAACCTTTTCACCCTTCTTAGCAAACCGTTGTTTGGCTATGTTACCACTTTGCTCAGCCCCTCTTATAGAGTTGCTAGTTGCAGGTGCAGTTGCAGGTTGTTCCATGTTGGAACATGGATATCATGAACTTTGTTGGGATATCACAATATCTCTTATTTTAATTAATGCATCTATATACTTGGTAAAGGGTGGAAGGCTCGGCCTTATGCCTGGTGTTTTGTTACACTCTTGCCACCCTAGTTTCCGTCATACCGGTGTTATGTTCCTTGATTTTGCGTTCCTTACGCGGTTGGGTGTTATGGGAACCCCTTGATAGTTCGCTTTGAATAAAACTCCTCCAGCAAGGCCCAACCTTGGTTTTACATTTTCCTAACAACCTATTACCCTTCCCTTGGGTCGACCAACCCGAGGGTCATCTTTATTTTAACCCCCCCCCCCGGGCCAGTGCTTCTCTAAGTGTTGGTCCGAACCGGGCAGCCTGCGGGGCCACCTCGGGGCAACTTGAGGGCTGGTTTTACTCGTAGCTTGACCTATCCGTTGTGTCCTGAGAACGAGATACGTGCGACTCCTATCGGGATTGTCGACACATCGGGCGGCTTTGCTGGTCTTGTTTTACCATTGTCGAAATGTCTTGTAACCGGGATTCCGAGACTGATCGGGTCTTCCCGGGAGAAGGAATATCCTTCATTGACCGTGAGAGCTTGTGATGGGCTAAGTTGGGACACCCCTATAGGGTATAAACTTTCGAGAGCCGTGCCAGCGGTTATGTGGCAGATGGGAATTTGTTAATATCGGGTTGTAGAGAACTTGACACTTGACGTAATTAAAATGCATCAACCGCGTGTGTAACTATGATGCTCTCTTTTCGGCAGAGTCCGGGAAGTGAACACGGTTTGGGTTATGGTTGAACGTAAGTAGTATAGGATCACTTCTTGATCATTTCTAATTCACGACCGTTTGCGTAGCTTCTCATATTCAGCACCGACAAACTCATCTTGATGTAGACAAGTATACTGGGAACACCCGTCGGGCCTCTGTTGTTGTCCCTCACGACCAATGAACTAAACGAGGTCCGCGTTGCCCTGCACGAGGATACCCTTCCTCTCCCCCTCTCCCTCTCTCTCAATTTCATCAAGGGATCCCACGGCCTTGATCTGGATCTGATTCTCTCTATCTCGATCCAAACAAAGAAAATAAGGGGGGTGAACCTGAGGGAGGAAGGCGATCGCATGGTGTCGTCATGATCGGACACGGCCGTCGAAAGAAAGGAACGTGTCGGCAAGGCGATCGGGCGCGTCCACGATGGCGTGGCCGGCGGTAGGTGCACCAACGAGTTCTGCTCGGCTCGCCCGACCATGCGCAAGCTCGAAACTCGCATGATCATGTGCACGTTCTCCGCCGCCCGCCGCATCTGCCTCATTTAGAACAGCTTGGGGGAGACAAGGAGGATTTTAGAAGGCTTCGGAGGAAGAAAGCAAGATTTACGGGATTGGTTGCCAAACCGGCTGGTTACGGGACGACTTGCTTCATTCTTCATTCGATAGCTGGGAGGCGGGGGGGGGTTCACATAAGAAGTAAGGAAATTATGATGCGATTTTGAATCCTTAATTACCCAAAAAATGAATTAGCACCTACCAAAAAAGCACAAGAATTATTACGGGATATAAAACCAAGCGGGGGATTAAAGGGAGTTACTTCGGTTTTTAGTGGGAAGGTGAAAAAACCAATGTGTAGAGTGATGGTAGGAGGTGAGACGAAAAAAACCAGACGAAGGAGGAGGTGGGACGAAAAAAACCCGGAACTGAGACTACCAACTGCTACATTAGGAGAGTAGAGATTGTGACGGTTTAATAAAAGCTTCGCTGATTGTCTAAAAAAAGGATGCTCCCGAGGAGGTCTCCCAAACAGCTCCATATATACAACACGATGAAGAAGGGAAAAAGAGGAAAACCCTAATTTCATTGTTGTTGCTTTAGGAAAACCTCTGTTAGTTCTTCCTCTCGCGAAAATCCCCAAATTACTTTGAGGATCTCGATTCCCCTAGCACAAAATCACCATTAGTCAATCCTTCTTTACGATTTAGTACACATACACTGAAGCAGCAAAGTTTAATCACAAGCTAGCCCCATTGGGTTATTTTCTCAAGGTATTTGCACTGATAAAAATAATCAAACCTGACCAACGTTTACCATTCCATGAGAGTGATCAAATATATAATCTATGAAAACATGACAAGATTATTAAATTTAGCATGAACAGATCCTTCAACACAGAGTAGCATATAATCCAATCACCGAAGAGACAAAAAGACAGAGCTTAGTAGCCCTTAATGAATGAGCTAGCCCGCATCATCAAAAAAGGGGGAAACTGTTCAAATGAGCCCACTTTTTTACCCAGGTTGGATTTCAAAGACCATGGCGAGCTTGTTCCCGAAGGTGTCCTTCCATTACATGTGTTGTCACAGATCAATGTGGCCCTTCTGCGTCGCGCCGCCGCGTGGGCGGTGTATGATCCTTGCTAGAAAGAAAAAGTGTTAGTGTCTAATCTACAGAATCAAATAGTGAGCTACGCGAAGAATCGATGTCTCTCTCGGCTTTCTCAATCAACAACTACTTGTACTTATCCTATCAATGGCTTAATTTGACAACCATAAACAACAACCATAGTTTGAGTTGAACCATCAACATGACATGGATACAAAATATAAGTCACAACACAATATACAACTAAGAAAAATAAGCTATGACTGTATCGATTCTTGTAGTATATCTCAATATACAAGCAACACTACAGGTCTTTGCTTATGAGGTTATAAACAACTTTGTCTTCGCCGAACCCCAATGTTGCCCAGCTCCCATTTATAAACTTCCAGGTCTTATATCCTATCAATTGCCTATTCGAATGGTGGCCTAGCTCCACCAGCGCGCCTCCACCAGCACCAGGGCCCAGACGTACAGATAACCCTAGTGTGGCAGTTATCACGAGAACCGCTCGCTCCTCCGGTGCCTTCCGCAGCAATACAGACGACTAATGGTTCAGATACTGGATCAAGAAGTACAGCCCCGTCTCTAGTATGTCATTGCTTGTCTCGTCTACGGGATTGGTTGCCAAACCGGCTGGTTACGGGACGGCTTGCTTTATTCGATAGCTGGGAGGCGGGGGGGGGGGGGGATTATGATGCAATTTTTGAATCCTTGATTACCCAAAAATTGAATTAGCACCTACCAAAAAAGCGTGAGAATTATTGCGGGATATAAAACCAAGCGGGGGATTAAAGGGAGTTACTTTGGTTTTTAGTGAGAAGGTGAAAAAACCAATGTGTAGAGTGATGGTAGGAGGTGAGATGAAAAAAATCAGACAAAGGAGGAGGTGGGACAAAAAAAACCCGGAACGAAGACTACCAACTGCTTCATTAAAAGAGTAGAGATAGAGATTGTGACAGTTTAACAAAAGCTTCGCTGATTGTCTAAAAAAAAAGTGCTTCCGACGAGGTCTCCCAAACGGCTCCATATATACAACACGATGAAGAAGGGAAAAAGAGGAAAACCCTAATTTCATTGTTGTTGCTTTAGGAAAACCTCTGCTAGTTCTTCCTCTCGCGAAAATCCCCAAATTACTTTGAGGATCTCGATTCCCCTAGCACCAAATCACCAACATCCTCACACAATGTCGCGGCACGGCGTCTTGCCCGACGAAGAGGACATGATCGATCTCCCCCTTTACATCTCGCCCGCCACACTTCTCCCCAAGGTGAGAGCTTACGAGATGGCGGCGCCGGATTCGATCTGCGTCCACCACCTGGTGGCGCGACCGGCAGGAGATGAGCACGCCAAAGGATTAGCTGAGCTCAAGATTGTGGAAGGGGCAATCGGGAATCTGAGCAGGAGGCATTGCCAGGGCCGATGTATGGGTTCCAGGAGCTAGGTCTGGCGGAAGCAGTTCTGCACAACTTGGTGAGGTGTCATTTCGAGACCCCGAGTCCGTTGCAGTGCTACTCGATCCCGATGGTGCTGGCCGGCCGGGACCTGTTGGTTTGCGCGCAGAAGGGGTCCGGGAAGACGACCGCCTTACTCATCCCGGTGTTGAGTGGGCTGGTGACGGCGCCGGTAGCAGCAGGAAGAACAGGACGTATTAAGTGTGTTAAACCACGCGCGCTCTTGCGCGTGCCTACCGCCAGGCTTGCAAAACAGGTAAGAGGATGCATCTCAGCAGATTCCAAGGTGAATTTGTTTGCGCATATTCTCTCTATCTTGCAACCGACTTCAAAAAGTTTTGTGTTTATTTGAATAAAATATGATGATAGAATATGGATGAATTTTTTTCAAAAGACCTTACAGCTATATTTTTTTGTAAAATCTTACGACTATTCGAAGAGAGCGAAGCCAAACTTTTCTGTGCAATCGTTTTAGAATAAAACACAAACTGCAAGATGTCTTGTCGTGATATCTCTTGTGCCGCGCCTGTGGTCGCAATTGTCTTGTGTCTATTAGTTGTACTCACCATGGTAGCTTTGACATCCTTATCATGAAAAATATACTTAGGTAGGTAGCTGTTATGTTGTCATTATTACGGAATCAAATTATGCTATAACTCCTTATGATTATACACTGCAGAAGATTGGTTGCGACTGCAAACCGAACATACTAGTTTTTACGGATTGAGGCTGCCAAATCAAAGAATCAGCTTTATTACTCCTGGTTTTGTGAGTTCAGTTTAATGTTAAATTTGTTTATTTAGGATATATTGCACATCTGTTGTGCATTTTCTATTCACTTTGTGATTAGGTACTGGTAGCTACATATGCGCTTTGTTTTCTCACTAATAGGTGGCTACCATAACTAAGGATATCAATCAAGGTGGCGGGGAGGGGGGGGAGGGGGCTCTTAATTTTGATCGAAAGTAAAGCTTCGTTATCTGCAGCCGTTGCTGATGATGTATAGTTTTCTAAAGCTGGTAGCTGCTTTTTTTGTGACCTATTCTAGCTTAGAAATGTGAAGCGTGCACTAGTAGTATGCAGAAAGCTAGAAACTATCTTCTCATCCATACCAGATGTAATCCTTTGGTATGTGAAGATGCTTATGTGAAAACACTTCTGTGTTTGTATGCCTGTTTACATTTGAAACAGTTTCCGATCAACAATGTATTGCACTTGTTTGAATCAATCACATAGAGCTGTGGTGACATTCCTTATTCGTGAGTTACTTTGAGAGATTGTTGATATTTGATTGTGTGAGTAAAAATGCCTTTGATGTTACTACCCTGTACAGCATCTATCTGAAATAGTTTTGCAATTGTCCGGTGGAATATTTCATACTACTAATGTTTCTTGTCTTCAATTTTATTGTTCTTTTTCTTCATCTGTGGAATATTCAGTCTGTTTAGTATGGTTATACACACTTACATAAAGGGTAATCTTACTCCCTCCGTTCCTAAATGCAAGTCTTCTTAGAGATTCCAATATGGACTACATACGGAGCAAAATGAGTGAATCTACACTCTAAAATACGTCTATATACATCCGTATGTAGTCCGTAATGAAATCTCTAAAATGACATATTTAGGAACGGAGGGAGTATTTATTAATGTGTGCCACTAGTACCTGTTAGCGGTGCTAAAGACTTTGCTGATAATGGTATCATATTTCAGATTGGTGCTGATATTAGGAAATTCTCTTACCGAACTGGAATAAGAGTTCATTCAAAGATGAAAGGGAAGATGCAGGTGATTGCCGTTTGTTTTCTTCTCTCTTCCTCGGGCAGAGTTTCACATTTCCATCAAGTTCTTTTCTTTGCTGCTGATTGTAGAAATGTCAGCTTGAAGCGGGCATTTATATAGTTGTTTCTACACCCCTACGTCTTATCAACATGGTTAGAACCTCTCAAGTCTCCCTTGAGGCAATAAAGTATCTGGTCATATGCGAGCTTGGTTTGATGCTGGATATGGGGTTCGAAAAAACGTTAAGGAAGATAGTTGATGACATGCATATTCCACCGAAATCTGCCAGACATACTTTACTTTCCAGCGGTACTTTCCAACCAGCAGTACAGGTAAGAACAATGTTGTCATGCCTTCTGTTTTCTGCAATAGCTCCAACATTCAACTGGATCAGTATTTTTTATTCTTTACTGTACGAAGCATGTAATTCTCTTTACTGTTTGAAGCATTTTTTCATTTCATATTTTTGTTTACACAACGTTGGCAGCATGTTTTCATGTCTCACCACTGGTATCCTCTATGATCTTCCCCAAGCTACTATGAGCTGTGAGAAATGAGAATCATCGCTGTCATCTTTTCTAGTATGAGCTGTACTGTGTCAGTGAGTTCCTTGGAATGTCCTTGCCACCAGACATGGTGTGGAGGCTCCAATATCAGATTGTCATGGGTGGATAGATCATAGCTAGTTTTCCAGCGGCTGGACATACGATATGAACTCTGTCTGTATCCGGTCCTGCCTATATGCTTGCAGGGCAAAACTGGTTCCAGCAGAAGAGTCAGGTGCCTCATTTGATTAAAGCGCCAGCAAGTCGCTCAACAATTCTTTTTACTCATGACCATTATAACCAGAGTCTTCGCCAGTCTTCACAGTGAAGCTCGGAATGCGGCCATGATGGCGGGGTGAGGCATTGATCAAGCCAAGGATTGATAGACATCGACATAGCTCGCACGCTGCAGATCGCTAGGATCAATATGTGACACCATGCTTGGCGATGAGCCACCGCTACCCCTGTCCGACATGGATGTCATTGGTCAGGAAGCTCAAGCTGGTCACACCATCGATCTCGTCCCACCTCCATGACGCCGTGCTTGTCGGCTGTCCTGTGCCGAGCCGCCAGTTCTCATGGGAGCCTTAGCTTGGAAAGTTAATGCTTAAGCTAGCTGAGCCCTCCTCCATGCCCTGTTGCCTAGACATTTAGCTCGTACGCCTTGTGTGGATAAGCAGGAGGGAGGTAGGGAGGGAAAGGGGGAGGGAGAGGGAGACTGTCCTTTCTTAACTCACGCTACACGTTGGTTAGAATAGATGGGGCGTCTATAACAACAATAATTCGTTGGTGTACTCACTCTGTCTAGTGGGACTGCTATTTACTAACATATCGATACACATTTGATTATGCCTGCTTAGATACATTTGACTTCTATCGAGCTTCTTTACTTTGATCATGTTTGCAGAAACTGGCTTGGGATTTCTTGTCAGATTACTTATTTATCACCGATGGGAGGTTGGAGTTCAGTATTGGCCTAACTAAGCAGAAAATTGAGCTTGCCTCTGAAGAAGAGAAAAGAGGCCTCCTGCTAAATCTGTTACAGAAGCAATCCGTCTCTTCTGCCGGCATGGTAATACTTGTTGCCATCCTAAGTGTAACAAGTACATTGGTCTCTGTTTGCTGCTTAAAGAATTCTCAAGTTACCTTGCATGCTTGTCTAGCAGAGCCAACTCAGAACAGTAGTTTTTGTCGAGACAAAAGGAAAGGCTGATTCATTGAAGAATTGGCTATGCAATGAAGGTTTTCCTGCAACAGTGATCTTTGCTGACAGTTCACAGCAGGTACGTATGTTTATATGAACTCTTCACTAATTGCCTAACTTGTTTTTAAGCTGCATTGTTTGTGTTATAAAGAAGATTTTAACCTAAATTACTCTCATCTGCCATGCTGGTCTCATACTTCCTGTAGCTTTATATGTATGACCTTCAGTGTTCAGTGTTTGCTAGGTTCTAGTAAGAACTTACGGTTCTGCACTAATGCTTGGAAGACCTACTATAATGCTTCATCTATTCTCTTACATGCCTCTTGTGTTCACTTGTCTCGTTTAGCTGAATGAGTGAACAAGTATTCTGAGATTGAATCTAGTCAAGGCTGTTATTAATCATGCAAATAGATAGATAATGGGCCTTAGCATTATCTTGGCTCTTTCATTACAATTGTCTGTTGAGCCGAGAGCAGTAAATATTTAACTGTTCTGTTTGTCATCTTTAATTATATATTGATCATATGCATATGCTATTTGAAGGAGAGAGAGAGCGCATCGCTACCTTTCCAGATTAGCGGCATTTCTATCCTGATTGCTGCCAATGCAGCCTCACCAGGCTTGGACGTTGCAAATGTTGATCATTTGATTAACTATGATCTTCCAAAGTCTGTTGAGGAATATGTTGAGAGGATTAGAACATTTGTGAGAGTTGGTTCTGCCACTTCCTTCTTCACTAAGTCCAACCGGTCCATAGCAAAAGGCTTGCTGGAATTGATGATTGAGGCAAATCTAGAAGTGCCAGATTGGCTGTTGGACTATGCTAATCCTGATTATACTAGGTGAGTGATTATCTCATGCTCATGCTAATGATCCTAAGGACCATCATAATTTTATCCAGTTTTATTTTGTGTGCAATGTTTACTAACTTCATTATATTGAAACAAACTGCTTAGATCTGTGGAATTGGACTCAGAAGATGAGGAGAATGATAAGTACAGATATGATTTAGCTCGGTATGCAAATCCAACACATTAAGTTCTGTGTCAAGTTCGTTTGAGCGTATAGTAACATCTAGTGTTTAATACTTCATAAACTGCATATGCAGGTCTCTCGCCTCACGCAAGATTGATAACATATACGATCTGGCAGATGTTTGGGCTGAATTAAATTGCAGGAGAACTAAGCAAAGCTTTGATGATAGTAGGATCAAGACAATGTCTAAAGATTGTTGTATTGCATTCACACAACAAGAAGAATACAAGGTATATATTCAGTTGTCAACTTTGAAGTTGCAGTGCATCTTTCATGTGAATATACTTACATGTCTGTATATTTGTTTTGATAATTGTTGCAGTTCCTCAAGTTCTATTTCGTCAAGGTTACTCAGTATTGTTATAGCCCTGAAAGTTATGGAAAAACCTATTGGCATTACAATTTCACTGCCAAGATTAAGAGTAAATCAGGAATCTGGACTGAAGGTATCTACTTTGCTGAAAGAAAATTAGATGTGATGTGGAGACATTTTGTTGCTGTTTCCTGGAGCCGTCAGACGATGGTGAGTGCTATGGATGTCAACATGGGAAGGCGAAGGTTCGGCATCCAACTAGAGGTGACTATGAGAGAGGAACACCTGATCATGTTTGGCTTTCCGATGGTGACTGTGAAATTAGTGATGACGATATGGTGGACTTCTAAACTTGTGTAACATTGCATTTTCAATTTGTGTACTGAAACACCATACTTGATGCTTGAGTAGGCATTAACCTTTTACCACTTGTACTAAGGTTAATTCATCTCAATGAGAGTACAATGACATGTTCCATTTTCATTTCAAAGCCGTACAATGGCATGTTTATATGGAACTCAAGTCACTCGAAAGGGTTACTTCCTCTGATCCATATTACTTGTCGCTGAGTTAGTACAAGTTGTACTAAGTCAGCAACAAGTAATATGGATTGGAGGAAGTATTTTCTGTTTGAGATGCAACAACTTGTCTGAGCAAAGCTAGGGATTACCATGGGTTCGAGCTTGAATTGCACTGATACTGACATAGCTTCTCCCTGAGAACATAAATGTAGGAAGACACCGAGGAAACTTTTCGTTATTAGAACTGATAAACAAGTGGCAGCATTGTCGCATCCAGCAGTTGGCTGCCTTGCTGGCCTGTAGGATCCGAGGGTGTTGAATAGTTTGAGGCTCCAAGGATGAGTACAGAATCACCAAACAAAGCTAAATGCGTCAACTTGCGAATACTCACCCTGTGAGGACAAAGTTTTTTTTTTGCGGGGGCTGTGAGGACAAAGTTGAGACACTTATTTTGAGACGGAGGGAGTATTTCGAAAGGTTTGACCAAGTATCATTAAGAGGCTAGTCAGGAGGGAGTATTTCGAAAGGTTTGACCAAGTATCATTAAGAGGCTAGTCAACATCAACCCTCTATCCCAAAATAAGTGTCAACTTTGTATTGATTTTAGTACAAAGTTGTAGTATTAAACTTGAGACACTTGTTTTGGTTTTGGTTTTGGGACTGGGGGAGTAGCTCGGAAGGTTTGAGTAAATATCGTTAAGAGGCTCTGAACATCTCTGGAACACCTACCCAGATGGAGCAAATTGCTTTTGGCAGCTCTGAGTGGAAGAGCAAATTGCGGAGTGGAAGTGTGTGGGAGCTAGTAGCTCTGACTAGTTGCAACACATATATCTGGTTGCAACATTATCTTTGAGCACACAGAGAAAGAAACTCAGCTCATCAACCTTTCTCCTTTGTTGATCATTAAAATGAAAAGTCTAATTTCTTGGCTAGGCCAACATTTGTCTTCATGGAATGTGGAGGGGTCACGAATCAACTTCCTTTGTGAAAGTGCATGTAGCTAATTTTATTTCGGTATGACGACAATATAGTTATCGGTTGCTAAAAGTTTATCTTAGGATATTGGTTTCAGAAGATCATGTTGAAGTTGTCTGACCCCCTCCCCCATTGAGTAGTTAAACGCCGCTAGGCTACCTGCCCATATGAGGCACTTGTGTGCGGTAAGCTTTCTAGATAGTTAGATTTTTTTTACAATGATATGATTTTTCGCTGGCAATCAGATCATCATTAAAACCCCATCCCCTTTTAATAGTATTGGCTTTTCTATGGACTCAATGTGATCTTGGATCACTTAACCAAAAAATGTAGAGTCTTGAGCTTTTGCCAATCCATGTCCTTAGCATTTTGAGGGGTCTACAATTACCAGTCCTTGCCATGCCAAACATTGGACATCCTGAAATCTTTAACTTGAATGGATGTTAGTTCAATGAGATATATGTTGTTATGAATTACTAAAACCATCCGGGGATTAGTTGCACTTTCAATCTCCCGTTTTTTGATAATTGATGACAACATATAGATTAAAGCTTCGACAAATGATTAAATGAATGAAATACATCGTCACTTTGAGAAGTATGTGATAAGTAAGAGTCCTCTCTAAATTTGTGCATTATTAAAAATTTGCGTTTGAATGCAAATGCACAATCGATTAGGAACATTGGTCACTCTTGCATGTCACATACAACTTGGTGAGCGCACAAAATGATATGATTGGAATAGTAAGCACGCATCACCAAAAGCACAAGTGTATGATCATACAAAGATAATGATAAGCATTGTGCATAACATGAAGCATAGTATCTCGCAAACATAACGAACAAAGCAACATAAACCAAGTAGCAGCAAAAACTCAAAGAAATCAAATGGGAAAAAGAAAGAATCTCTCTCTCTCAGCCTAATGATCTATACAAATTCTCCCCCTTTGGCAACAAGTACCAAAAAGCTCGAATAGGATAGAACTATGTGTAAGTGCATCTAGTGCCACCCCTAGTTGGTTTTGGAGTATTGACGACAAACATGATTGAGGGACTAATGTGTTTGTGAGTTTCACAGGATAATACAGGTAGAAGTCCCTATTGATTCGGTTTACCCATCGAAGATGCCCCTTGAAAATGTATGAAGACATTGAAGACAATGGTGGTTCGCGAAGACATTCACGTCGAAGATAATGACGTGTGAAGACATTCGCTTGAAGACAATGGAGTGTGAAGATGTAGTTTCTTTCGTAGTTTCTCTCTCTCTCTCTCAGCCTAACGGTCTATACAAATTCTCCCCCTTTGGCAACAAGTACCAAAAGCTCGAATAGGATAGAACTATGTGTAAGTGCATCTAGTGCCACCCACTGATACACGTCGGTGCTATTCAAACGGTTTTTAACCCCTTTCCGCGATGACATTTGAAACCGTCGCCAAGTGAGTGTGGGCGATAGGGGGGTCCTTCCCACATGGATAGGCCCTCCTAGCACACATGCTGGGGAAAAATGAGCTTGTGTGTGATCGGGCGAGGCATCGAAACCCAATCGTTTCCGTTCGTATGTACATCCCACACGGTGAATCCCAGAAAAATATTTACGTTCGTATGTATATCACACATAGTCAATCCAAGGAATACATTTTCGTTCTTATGTACATCCCACACAGTCAATCCAGGGAAAACGTTTCCGTTCGTATGTACATCCCACACAGTTTTATGTATAGGCTCGTGTGCGAAAGGTGTAACTATCACACACGCTCTGCCTTGCTTAACCATTTGCTTTTATCAACTACATCACACACGATTTGATGAAGAAAACTGTGTGGCATTGGGCTATCCATCACAAGCGCTTTTACTGCTAGAACCGTTTGCAAAGTTCCATGACCCATTTAGCAGGTTTATTAGTTTACAATTAATAATTCCAGTATTACGCAAATTCACATTTCATATCGAATAGTTCTTTACCAATTTTATAAATATATTTTAACATCACAGTACGATAGCTACATGAAAACAACACAGTACAACATATAGCTAGCTCAACTTCATAAGAACAATATTAGAATAATATATACATTTCCCTAATCGAGATCATCTAGGAACGTCTTATCCACCCCTGCTTTCAGTTCAGTAAGAACCTGTTTTGCACTGTCCAACTAGGAAAGTGCCTCCTCCTTCGTCAACACCATCTTAGCAAAGTCTGATTTAAAAAATCTAAGCTCATTCTCCACCTTCCTCCTTTTATCCTGCATCTTCAAATATTCTTCAGTGTTGACAACACTTTCTCTAAGCCTACCTCTGTTCTCTTCCTCATACATGCTCCAGAGCTTAGCTAGACACATCTTCAAAGACCGTGGCCACTCTTGATCAACCCACTCCAAGTAAGAACACTTCCATTCATCCTATAATATTTAAAACTAGATTAGTACCAATTGTAGGGGAAATGGGTTTATAGCAACATAGAAAATCACCAATACTTATTTTGAAAAACTGAAGAAACAGGTTAATTATGACATATCTTCTCAAAAAGATCAATGTGCAAATAAATTAATTGCTACTGAGACAACAACCAAATTCTGAAACATCAGAAGCTATAATTAACTACAACAACGCTACAAGTTCTTACTCATGTACTATAAATAACAAATTGAACATTTTATGAGGAAGATAAATATAACTGCAACAACATAGCGACGGTGTTTGGATGACAAAAAATTGATACTAACAGGTGTGTACATGCACAAATTTAGTAACATAGAACTAATAGCAGTAAGGCCGTCCACTATGTATGCCAAAACTGGTGTAAATACAACTGTTGCTACATCTCGCACCGATGCCCTGCACTGGCGAGCCGATGCAGCGGAAAAATCAGGGACCCGGACTCCGGAGCACCTAGTTGCTCCGATGCCCAGTTCCTTCATGTCATAAAGATTCAGTATTTGACTGCTTGGCTACTCAGATGTGTGGACCAAAGTTGGCTGCACAAACTGCTGAAGCGGTGCCAAATAATTTTCTAATGGCACCACTGATGAGACAACAACTTTTTTAGATAGTAGGTACAAATTGTGACACTATCTTAGGATGCGTTTGGTTGAAGGTGTGGTATGAATGAGTTGGGACCGTGATAATGCCTGAATCACATCTAACAAATGATTTGTAACAACAAAAGAGGGTCTAACCTTCTCTACACATGCCAGAAACTTTCTCCCCATTGTCCACAGATTCAAACGCAACTAGCTTCACGCATAGAGATTGATGGTGACAACGAGCAGACAAATCTTCAGCCACCCCGCTCCATTCGTTGCAGCTGATGGTCCTAGGGAGCTACAAGAGGAAGAAATGACTCAAATCGACCGTCGGGTTAAAATCCTTCATTCCAAGTCATAGCCCGAGAGAGAGAGAGAGAAGAGAGGCATACCTGGGTGGTGAAGGAGTCGTCGTTGTCAGAGGAACCGCTGGAGAGGTCATTGAAGAAGACCATGGCAACCCCGGCGGTAGGATGCAAGACGGCAAGAGCGAGGAAGCAAGCGAGGAAGCGGCTATAGCTTAGGAAGGAAGGAAGGAGGAAACAGGAGAAATGTGACTTGTGGTCGGGGAGAAAAGGGGGTGGGGAAGGGGGGGGAGGGGGACGGGGGTAGATATTTTGGCGGTAGGCCAAAAATTTAGAAATGTGGAGGGAAACTTTGCGCACGGTGCCGCCGAACACCATTCACTTTCAACGAGTGTGTGCATCACAAACGATTTTTCTGCTTTACGCGCATGGGATGAGTTTGATAATTCAAATTTTGGTGAAAATTTCCTCGGGTACGTCATTGCATAATTTAACATCGCTTGCTAATATGGGCACACAAAAGAGCATACAACACACGGACCACACTTACTGAATCGAGCAATTTTAGTAATTAAACAGAGCTAGTTGACCTAAACATTGCTCTAACAAAAGACCAGCATTAAAAACAAAGCCTAAGTGTCGTGGAATTGTCACGGCAGATAGTATGAGAACTTGGTCGCGAGGCCAATGCATCTATGTGGTAGCTTGAGAGGGGTTGAGCGGAATCGAGAGATGCAACACAAGACAAGGATTTAGACAGCTTCGGGCCCAGGGAAACATCATCCGATAATAACCCTACATGCTGTTTGTGGCTAGATCTCATTATGCTCATGAGAGAGTCGCCGCATAAGCCGGCTCCCCCTTTGTGTCTAGCCCTAGATATTGTTTCTTGTTGCTTGTCCCTCTTGGAGAGCCCTGCCCCTCCTTATATAAGTTAGAGGGGCGGGTTACATGTGGAGTCCTAGTAGGACTAGGACTAGTTTATCTTCTCTTACAAGTTAATTACAAGTCCGGGTCTTGCTTCCTCGTAAAGGAAATATTCGTCATCCCTTTCCTCTTAATCCGGCCCATCATAACGTGAGTCGGCCTTCTGGGCTTTGGGCCTTGTTGTCCGCCCGCCGAGTTACTAATGAGTCGCCAAGATCGGGCAGGTTATCTGTGAATCGCCAAGCTCCGGGCGGGTCACCAGTGAGTCGCCAATTCCGGCCGGGTCATACCGCGGGGTATATCCCCGACATTAGCCCCCAGTTTAATTTGGATTTATCCATGTTAAATTGATCCTGTAAAATAAACACAAGAACAAACTAGATAGGTTGTGCTCCGGGTTAAATTTTTGTAAGCCGGCACCTGATCATCCTTAATTCCTTATGCTCCGGGTTAAATATTCTCCTGAGCCGGGACCTGATTATCCTTAAGTCCAATTGTCATTTCCTTCATCTAGAAAATCCGGGTCAATAAGCTAGCTTCATACTCAATTTGCTGATGTTGGTTTCTCACAGAAAAATATTGTGAAGAATAATCCACTTGAGTCGGCTTCCAAGGCGTCGGCTTAATAAACATATTGGACTCAAGATTCATCTGGTGATCCGCCGGTTTAAAGATGTAGAGGCTGGCGAGCAAAATTGTCGGCTTGTAAATATTGATAACACCGGGTCATAACTGTTGCTGATGCCAGGTTAATCTTATGATGACGCCGGGTCATAAACTTTGCAGATTTCTCTGATAATAATATAATACCTGATTTGCTCAAAACTAATAATTTGAAGTTATTCCTCCCTTATATGCATATCACCTGTAGCCCCCAAGTGTCGGGTTGTCATGCTTGCAGCAACCTGCGACTTCTAATTGCCTTATGCTCGTAAAGATTTCAACCAGTGTAGTCCCCAAGGGCCGGGTCATTATGCAATAATGAGCAGGGACTTTGTAAATATGATCATGTAAACTTGAGCAACAACGTGTAGCCCCCAAGGGCCAGCTCAATAAGATATTACTGAGCTGGGACTTTGTATATGATTCATTGATAATACCACCAAATGATGTAATCTCCACCATGGGGCTTGAACCCACGTCCACAAGGTTAAGAGCTTTGTACTCTACCAACTGAATAATGGATCTTTCAATATAATGGATTAAGGCTTGTGTACCTTGAATTTCTGACAAGAGCAATTGGTAGCCCCCAAGGGCCGGCTCATTTAAAATGTGATGAGTCGGGTCTTCAATAAGTTGAGCAAAAAATGACTTTGCATTAGCCCCCAAGTGCCATGGTGCATGCTGGCAGTGACATAGGACTTGTATATTCGATGTAATCTCGATTTGAACAATGAAGCCCCCAAGTGCCGGGTCGTAAGCCTGCAGCGACTCGGGACTATTTCCTCCATTGTAAAATAAATCATGCCCATTGATAAAAATAATAGCCGTTGCACTAAAGCGACTTTGAAAACCTCAATCATAACACTGGTTATTGATAATCACAATCATTCAATATCATCATGAAAATCCAGCCAGTTTTGGCTATTAAAGATTTAAATACCTCATCGGTTGACAAGTAAATCCGGAGTTTAAATACCTGGCAGCTCTTGGCCGATGACGACTTAATGCGCATTCATTGTAATCCGGAATTTTTGTAACCCGGTGGCCTATAGCCCTTGAGAAAATCAATAATTGATAACCCTTTTGAGACACCAATTTCAGTGATGAGCTTGGACTGAAGCATTTATATAAGTCATAGTTCTGCAAATCCTGCACAGAGTTTAAACAACATATGCCCTGGCGACTTAACGTCAAGAGCCAGGGCGGCTAACCACCCAAATGTAGTCTTACCCTGCACACAAGTAGATCACAAGAACCCTTGGCGGTTTGCCGCAGGGCGGGTCATAATACCTCACATATAGCCACTGCGATATTGAATTTGTACTGCCGGTTTACATGACCTGTGCAGTAAGGGTGATAACCCAATCCTTAGAAGCCAATGCTTCCACATAGACGATGATTGTCATAAGCTGGCGACTTAGAGTCAAAAGTCAAGCCGGATTAAGCATAAAACACTTATATACATTTGAGATATAATCCAAAAAAGGTCTCAAGTCAAACCCAAAATTGTTCGCAAAAAAGACTTAAAATTTTTAATGCTTCTGATTCGTATACGATCAGAAAACCGTCCCAAAGGGGTTGAGCTAAGATTCGAATACGATCATATAGCCCCCAGTGGCTTTGGCGTTGCCGATCAAGAGGGTACCGACAGCTATGTTCTCTTTGGTTCGAATACGACCTATGTTTGAACAAGAAGCCCCCAAATGACCTTCAAAATTGTTTAACGATGCTGATTCGAATACGATCCATGTCGGACCCAAAAGAGGTTAAGCTATGATTCGGATACGATCAAGAAGCCCCCTAGTGAGTTTGGCAGTGTGCCGATCAAAAGGGTTTTGACAGCTATGTTCTCTTTGGTTCGAATACGACCTATGTTTGAACAGGAAGCCCCCAAGTGACCATATATTAGCATTGCACCAATCAAGAGGGTACTGACAGCTATTCTCGATGAGCAAGAAGCCCCCAAGTGACCATAATAAGATAAGCCGTAAGGCAGGATACCTATGTTTGAACCGCGCATCATGGCAGCAAGTTCTTTTTGGCAACCTTTAATTTTTCTTAGAACTCGAACTTGCGAGAGATTAATTCTTTTTGAACTAGAACTTTAAACCGGATTTGAAAGCTTCAAAAATTTGTGAGGGACAAATTTACCTTGAGCCGGATTTTGAACCGGATTTGAGAGCTTCAAAAATTTGTGAGGGACAAATTTACCCTAGGCCGACTTTTGAACCGGATTTGAGAGCTTCAGTGCTTTGTGGGAGAAAGATGTCTCTTGAACCGGTTTTTAAACCAGAGTCTAATTTTGAGCCGGAAATCTTCTGACGACTTTTAAATTTTCATCGATCTAGCAGTAATCTCCGGGGCCCGGGTTATTTTTCCCTTCAATGACCCGGAGTTCTTGAATTCATTGAAACCGGCTAATTTTGCCGAGTCATACCATTGTAGCCCCCAAGTCTCAAGACGACTCGAGGAGTTGGCTTGAGATTCTCCATATTTGACCATAGCAGAAGGTATACATCATTGGCGTTGATAGCGCGATGTGAATCCACGGAAGGTTGAGGTGACTGCGGCGGGTTATAAATGATCCCATATGAGCCGTGTCAGCAACTCGGCCAATGGTTCCTTCCAACTGGCTGTTTGAAGTTAACCAAACTGTAGTGGCGGCGACTTGTGCACCTACCCATTGAACCATCCAGTGCAGACGACGGCTGATAATATATGATAATTTGCCTCTAATTTGTTGGAAGAAAACCGGGCTTCCCAAGTAGTGACTTGCTCATACTCAATAAACAGCTCATTCAGACAAGTGCGGCTCGGTGTGTCGATGTAGACCAGGCCGCGAGAGACGGACGGTAAAGACGACCGTAACATCAGAGGCGGCATAGACAGATGAACCGGCTGTGGCGTTGTAAGCCGGTGCGGACGGGCAAGTTGTCCTCCTTGTTGTAAGCCAGCGTGGTCGCGAGAGACGGCCACGGCGTTTGTAAGCCGGTGCGGGAGTCCGTTGAGTAACGACGACCACCTGTGCCAAAAGATGTTGGCGTGCCTCCATCTCCGCGGTATAATATCACTTTTTGTCATAAACAATTGCCCTACATAAACAATATTGCAGACCAAGGCAAATATAAACTTGTTCTTTGACAAAAATAACATGTGCTAATAAAACAAACTCGGATGGATATCACCTGATTTGTTTGGACGACGGATGATCTGTCTATCGCGACAGAGGTGGCTCAGGCAGACCAGCGACTCAATATAGTTCTGGCGGCTCAGGTAGACCGACGACTTAATATAACCTGGTCGGCTCAACGCGGCTCCGACGGGTTGATATAGATTAAGCTGCATGGGCGGCGACTTGCGCACACCTGTTCCATCAGTAAGCGGACGCAGACGCCGATGCGTGATGGTGCTGACGTATATTTCATAGGCACAACATGGCACCACCTTTGCTGCATATAAAAATATACAAACTAAAGTAATTGTTTTTTGATAAAAACAATATGTTTTAAAAAATAAACTTAGATGGATATCAACAGACAGAGACGGAGCAGCTCGGATGGCTGAAGCGAAGGCAGGCGGGCCCATGGGGGCGGCTCCAAGCGATTCAGAGCAGCGGCGGTGCCATAGCCGTGAGGAGTGGTAGTACGCCGGTGCTGCGGGGGCTCATCGCAGAGACAACGGCCGTGGGACAGCGGAGGCAGCACAAAGCAGAGTCGGTAGCTCAACGAGAACGGCGACGGCTCAATCCCGTTTGACAGAGGCGGAGGTGCAGGACGGCGGACTGGCGCCGGCGAGACGAGCCTCAACAAGAACCGCAGCAGGAGGCAGGCCGGCTTGAGGAAAAACACTGGCGAAACCGGGTCGCAGCCATATCCGCATCTGGGTCTCTTTTTTTTTAAAGGTATCTGCATCTGTGTGGGATTACAGCAGCGAACACAGGGAACAGTAGCAGCAACTTTTCGGGTAGTAGGTCGACGTATCGAGCCCAGTTGGAAATTATCTTTGGACTCTTTATTAAAAGCCAGGTACGGTATTTAAAGGCGGAAACTGACGTGAGCAGCCCCTTGGAAAGCTTTATATGTGGAATCAATTGTAAGGTAATGATTGGCCTAGGAATCTGTACCCTTGAGGGGTTTGCTTCTCCACGTGAGCTAGTAGCACCTGATTAAGGCTCGGTTAACCCGGCTATCATGGATACTTCTGTCATTATATTCCCCTGTGTATCACGTAAGGAAAAAACGGATTTATGGTCATTATTGATTGTTGTCACGTAGCGTCCGGGCCCGTAGCTTTTGACCGCATGCTGCTGCCCCACATGGCCTTCTTTGCAAGTTTTGTCTTAGTACGTGTGGCTGTGCAGATTCAATAGTCCGCCTAACCTCATGTAGCAGATGCAAACAATGATGTATCCTTGGGCTATCTCCTCGGGACTTGATACGAGCTGTAGCAGGCTGGCTCCTCGTACAACAGCTCCTATCCGGTGTCGACTGTAGAAAAAACGATCTGCCCTCGGATCCGATGAGTCACCCAGCGACGCGTGAGGTGGCGCACGGAAACCCTAAAAATCTCACAGTGTTTCAGATGAATCTCGCATCTGTCATCTCCAAAGTTAACCATAATTCAGATTTTCAAACGACAAATTTGCCGGCTTTCTCATGGTTGTTCGGCGGCTCACGCGATCATTCCATGTCGGCTCTTCTTCATCCGGTCAATCGCAAGTTTCTCCATCCTTAAAAAAGATCCCTTTAAGAACTCAACACCACCGTGCGCGAGCCCCATAGTGGACGCCAACTGTCATGGAATTGTCACGGCAGATGTCCTAGTATGAAGACTTAGTCGCGAGGCCAACGCATCTATGTGGTAGCTTGAGAGGGGTTGAGCGAAATCGAGAGACGCAACACAAGGCAAGGATTTAGACAGCTTCGGGCCCAGGAAAACATCATTCGGTAATAACCCTACATGCTGTTTGTGGCTAAATCTCATTATGCTCATGAGAGAGTCGCCGCATAAGCCGGCTCCCCCTTTGTGTCTAGCCCTAGATATTGTTTCTTGTTTCTTGTCCCTCTTGGGGAGCCCTGCCCCTCCTTATATAAGTTAGAGGGGCGGGTTACATGTGGAGTCCTAGTAGGACTAGGACTAGTCTATCTTCTCTTACAAGTTAATTACAAGTCCGGGTCTTGCTTCCTCGTAAAGGAAATATTTGTCATCCCTTTTCTCTTAATCCGGCCCATCATAACGTGAGCCGGCCTTCTGGGCTTTGAGCTTTGTTGTCCATCTGACCCGCCCGCCGAGTTACTAATGAGTCGTCAAGATCGGGCAGGTTATCTGTGAATCGCCAAGCTCCGCGCGGGTCACCAGTGAGTCGCCAATTCCGGCCAGGTCATACCGCGGGGTATATCCCCGACACTAAGTACGCATAATTTTAATAAATCCGCCGCTGCGCTGACCTATGCATCGTCAGTGTGAGATGAGACGTTGATGACTTGTACTGGCGAAATGCCGCCGTTGGTGGACTCCGCGTCCCCCCCTGCTGAAGTTGACCACGTCCTCGTCCTCGTCCTCGGCGCCGTCCTCACCGCCAATTCCTCGATGGACAAACTCGTCTACCTCAACCTCGGCCACGCGCAATTCCTCCTCCTGGCGCTCCTCGATCTCCGCCGCCTCCTGCATCTCAAGCTCCCGCTCGGCGATCTCATGAGGAAGCAGGTGCTCCATGGCCGCCGCCGCCTTTTCTTACGTGGGTTGCATGATGGATTCCGAGGTGGCTTGGAATATCTTGGCGTGTGCGTCCTCGATCTTGGCATGTGTCGGTGTCAAAACCGGCGGATCTTGGGTAGGGGGTCCCGAACTATGTGTCTAAGGCGGATGGTAACAAGAGGCAGGGCACACGATGTTTACCCAGGCTCGGGTCCTCTCTATGGAGGTAATACCCTACTTCCTGCTTGATTGATCTTGATGATATGAGTATTACAAGAGTTGATCTACCACGAGATCGTAGAGGCTAAACCCTAGAAGCTAGCCTATGGTATGATTGTTGTTGTCCTACGGACTAAACCCTCCGGTTTATATAGACACCGGAGGGGGCTAGGGTTACACAGAGTCGGTTACAATGGGAGGAGATCTACATATCCGTATCGCCAAGCTTGCCCTCCACGCCAAGGAGAGTCCCATCCAGACACAAGACGAAGTCTTCAATCTTGTATCTTCATAGTCCAACAGTCCGGCCAAAGGGTATAGTCCGGCTGTCCGGATACCCCCTAATCTAGGACTCCCTCAGTAGCCCCTGAACCAGGCTTCAATGACGATGAGTCCGGCGTGCAGATTGTCTTCGACATTGCAAGGCGGGTTCCTCCTCCGAATACTCCATAGAAGATTTTGAACACAAGGATAGTGTCCGGCTCTGTAAAACAAGTTCCACATACCACCGTAGAGAGAATAATATTTCCGATCTGCTGACGTATTTGATATCATGACATCACGCCATGGCCCGATTATTATCGAACCGTTTTTCTCAACCAGCCTTGGCGCACATCGCGAGACGGTTTTCTTGGCACGTCTTGTCGAAGCAGAGATCATGTCCCCTTATCACGGGATTCTCATCAATACGGGTGTGGGTAACCCAACCGCGCCATCAATCGTGGCGCTTGGGGAATAAGCGAGTTAACCAGGCTAGTGGGGGCGTATAGTTTCATCCGCCCTTATAAAGGGATAAGAGTTCGCCTTTTTCACCCACGCCTTCTTCCTCCTTGCCTATCCATTCTCACGCACTCGAGCTCCAACGCCCAAGTTCACACCTTTCTCCTCAGACCGCCCCATGAAGGAAATATGCCCTAGAGGCAATAATAAAGTTATTATTTTATTTCCTTATATAATGATAAATGTTTATTATTTACGCTAGAATTGTATTAACCGGAAACATAATACTTGTGTGAATACATAGACAAACTAAACGTCACTAGTATGCCTCTACTTGACTAGCTCGTTAATCGAAGATGGTTATGTTTCCTAACTATAGACATGTGTTGTCATTTGATTAACGGGATCACATCATTAGGAGAATGATGTGATTGACATGACCCATTCCATTAGCTTAGCACCCGATCGTTTAGTATGTTGCTATTGCTTTCTTCATGACTTATACATGTTCCTATGACTATGAGATTATGCAACTCCCGTTTGCCGGAGGAACACTTTGTGTGCTACCAAATGTCACAACGTAATTGGGTGATTATAAAGGAGCTCTACAGGTGTCTCCAAAGGTACATGTTGGGTTGGCGTATTTCGAGATTAGGATTTGTCACTCCGATTGTCGGAGAGGTATCTCTGGGCCCTCACGGTAATGCACATCACATAAGCCTTGCAAGCATTGCAACTAATGAGTTAGTTGTGAGATGATGTATTACGAAATGAGTAAAGAGACTTGCCGGTAACGAGATTGAACTAGGTATTGAGATACCGACGATCGAATCTCGGGCAAGTAACATACCGATGACAAAGGGAACAACGTATGTTGTTATGCGGTCTGACCGATAAAGATCTTCGTAGAATATGTAGGAGCCAATATGAGCATCCAGGTTCCGCTATTGGTTATTGACTGGAGACGTGTCTCGGTCATGTCTACATTGTTCTCGAACCCGTAGGGTCCGCACGCTTAACGTTACGATGACAGTTTCATTATGAGTTTATATATTTTTGATGCACCGAAGATTGTTCGGAGTCCCGGATGTGATCACGGACATGAAGAGGAGTCTCGAAATGGTCGAGAGATAAAGATTGATATATTGGACGGATATATTCGGACACCGGAAGTGTTCCGGAGAAGTTTCGGATAAAACCGGAGTACCAGGGGTCACCGAAACCCCCCGGGGGTTAATGGGCCTCATGGGCCCAAAGTGGAGAAGAGGAGGGGCTGCCAGGGCAGGCCGCACGCCCCTCCCCCTCAAGTCCGAATTGGACAAGGAGGGGGGGGGGCGGCGCCTCCCTTTCCTTCCTCTCCTCTCTCCCTTCCTTCCCCCTCTCCTAGTTGGGCAAGGAAAAGGAGGGAGTCCTACTCCCAGTAGGAGTAGGACTCCTCCCTAGCGCGCCTCCTCCTGGACGGCCGCCCCTTCCCCTTGCTCCTTTATATACGGGGGCAGGGGGCACCTCTAGACACACAAGTTGATCTTGGTGATCGTTCTCTTAGCCGTGTGCGGTGCCCCCCTCCACCATAATCCTTGATAATATTGTAGCGGTGCTTAGGCGAAGCCCTGCGACGGTAGAACATCAAGATCGTCACCACACCGTCGTGCTGACGAAACTCTTCCCCAACACTTTGCTGGATCGGAGTCCGGGGATCATCATCAAGCTGAACGTGTGCTAGAACTCGGAGGTGCCATAGTTTCGGTGCTTGATCGGTCAGGCCGTGAAGACGTACGACTACATCAACCGCATTGTCATAACGCTTCCGCTGTCGGTCTACAAGGGTGCGTAGATAACACTCTCCCTCTCGTTGCTATACATCATCATGATCTTGCGTCTGCGTAGGAATTTTTTGAAATTACTACGTTCCCCAATAGTGGCATCCGAGCCTAGGTTTTATGTGTTGATGTTATATGCACGAGTAGAACACAAGTGAGTTGTGGGCGATATAAGTCATACTGCTTACCAGCATGTCATACTTTGGTCCGGCGGTATTGTTGGATGAAGCGGCCCGGACCGACATTACACGTACGCTTACGCAAGACTGGTTCTACTGACGTGCTTTGCACACAGGTGGCTGGCGGGTGTCAGTTTCTCCAACTTTAGTTGAACCAAGTGTGGCTACGCCCGGTCCTTGCGAAGGTTAAAACAGCACCAACTTGACAAACTATCATTGTGGTTTTGATGCGTAGGTAAGATTGGTTCTTACTTAAGCCCGTAGCAGCCATGTAAAACTTGCAACAACAAAGTAGAGAACGTCTAACTTGTTTTTGCAGGGTATGTTGTGATGTGATATGGTCAAGACATGATGCTAAATTTTATTGTATGAGATGATCATGTTTTGTAACCAAGTTATCGGCAACTAGCAGGAGCCATATGGACGTCGCTTTATTGTATGCAATGCAATTGCGCTGTAATGCTTTACTTTATCACTAAGCGGTAGCGATAGTCGTGGAAGCATAAGATTGGCGAGACGACAACGATGCTACGATGGTGATCAAGGTGTCGCGCCGGTGATGATGGTGATCATGACGATGCTTCGAAGATGGAGATCACAAGCACAAGATGATGATGGCCATATCATACCACTTATATTGATTGCATGTGATGTTTATCTTTTATGCATCTTATCTTGCTTTGATTGACGGTAGCATTATAAGATGATCCCTCACTAAATTATCATAGTAAAAGTGTTCTCCCTGAGTATGCACCATTGCGAAAGTTCTTCGTGCTGAGACACCACGTGATGATCGGGTGTGATAGGCTCTATGTTCAAATACAACGGGTGCAAAACAGTTGCACACGCAGAATACTCAGGTTTAACTTGACGAGCCTAGCATATAACAGATATGGCCTCGGAACACGGAGACGGAAAGGTCGAGCGTGAATCATATAGTAGATATGATCAACATAGTGATGTTCACCAATGAAACTACTCCATCTCACGTGATGATCGGACATGGTTTAGTTGATTTGGATCATGTGATCACTTAGAGGATTAGAGGGATGTCTATCTAAGTGGGAGTTCTTTAGTAATATGATTAATTGAAATTAAATTTATCATGGACTTAGTACCTGATAGTATCTTGCTTGTTTATGTTTGATTGTAGATAGATGGCCCGTGCTGTTGTTCCATTGAATTTTAATGCGTTCCTTGAGAAAGCAAAGTTGAAAGATGATGGTAGCAATTACACGGACTGGGTCCGTAACTTGAGGATTATCCTCATTGCTGCACAGAAGAGTTACGTCCTGGAAGCACCGTTGGGTGCCAGGCCTGCTGCTGATGCAACTGACGACGTTAAGAACGTCTGGCAGAGCAAAGCTGATGACTACTCGATAGTTCAATGTGCCATGCTTTACGGCTTAGAATCGGGTCTTCAACGACGTTTTGAACGTCATGGAGCATATGAGATGTTCTAAGAGTTGAAGTTAATATTTCAAGCAAATGCCCGGATTGAGAGATATGAAGTCTCCAATAAGTTATATAGCTGCAAGATGGAGGAGAACAGTTCTATCAGTGAGCATATACTCAAAATGTCTGGGTATAATAATCACTTGATTCAGTTGGGAGTTAATCTTCCAGATGATTGCGTCATTGACAGAATTCTCCAATCACTTCCACCTAGCTACAAGAGCTTCGTGATGAACTATAATATGCAAGGGATGGATAAGACAATTCCCGAGCTCTTCGCAATGTTGAAAGCTGCGAAGGTAGAAATCAAGAAGGAACATCAAGTGTTGATGGTCAACAAGACCACTAGTTTCAAGAAAAAGGGCAAAGGGAAGAAGAAGGGGAACTTTAAGAAGAACAGCAAGCAAGTTGCTGCTCAGGAGAAGAAACCCAAATCTGGACCTAAGCCTGAAACTGAGTGCTTCTACTGCAAGCAGACTGGTCACTGGAAGCGGAACTGCCCCAAGTATTTGGAGGATAAGAAGGATGGCATTGTGAACAAAGGTATATGTGATATACATGTTATTGATGTATACCTTACTAATGCTCGCAGTAGCACCTGGGTATTTGATACTGGTTCTGTTGCTAATATTTGCAACTCGAAACAGGGACTACGGATTAAGCGAAGATTGGCTAAGGACGAGGTGACGATGCGCGTGGGAAATGGTTCCAAAGTCGATGTGATCGCGGTCGGCACGCTATCTCTACATCTACCTTCGGGATTAGTATTAGACCTAAATAATTGTTATTTGGTGCCAGCGTTAAGCATGAACATTATATCTGGATCTTGTTTGATGCAAGATGGTTATTCATTTAAATCAGAGAATAATGGTTGTTCTATTTATATGAGTAATATCTTTTATGGTCATGCACCCTTGAAGAGTGGTCTATTCTTATTAAATCTCGATAGTAGTGACACACATATTCATAATGTTGAAGCCAAAAGATGCAGAGTTGATAGTGATAGTGCAACTTATTTGCGGCACTGCCGTTTGGGTCATATCGGTGTAAAGCGCATGAAGAAACTCCATACTGATGGACTTTTGGAACCACTTGATTATGGATCACTTGGTACTTGCGAATCGTGCCTTATGGGCAAGATGACCAAAACACCATTCTCCGGTACTATGGAGAGAACAACAGATTTGTTGGAAATCATACATACAGATGTATGTGGTCCAATGAATGTTGAGGCTCGTGGCGGATATTGTTATTTTCTCACCTTCACAGATGACTTAAGCAGATATGGGTATATCTACTTAATGAAACATAAGTCTGAAACATTTGAAAAGTTCAAAGAATTTCAGAGTGAAGTTGAAAATCATCGTAACAAGAAAATAAAGTTTCTACGATCTGATCGTGGAGGTGAATATTTGAGTTACGAGTTTGGTGTACATTTGAAACAATGCGGAATAGTTTCGCAACTCACGCCACCCGGAACACCACAGTGTAATGGTGTGTCCGAACGTCGTAATCGTACTTTACTAGATATGGTGCGATCTATGATGTCTCTTACTAATTTATCGCTATCGTTTTGGGGTTATGCTTTAGAGACGGCCGCATTCATGTTAAATAGGGCACCATCGAAATCTGTTGAGATGACGCCTTATGAACTATGGTTTGGTAAGAAACCAAAGTTGTCGTTTCTTAAAGTTTGGGGTTGCGATGCTTATGTGAAAAAGCTTCAACCTGATAAGCTCGAACCCAAATCGGAGAAATGTGTCTTCATAGGATATCCAAAGGAAACTATTGGATACACCTTCTATCACAGATCCGAAGGCAAGACTTTTGTTGCTAAATTTAGAAACTTTCTAGAGAAGGAGTTTCTCTCGAAAGAAGTGAGTGGAAGGAAAGTAGAACTTGATGAGGTAACTGTACCTGCTCCCTTATTGGAAAGTAGTACATCACAGAAACCGGTTTCTGTGACACCTACACCAATTAGTGAGGAAGCTAATGACGATGATCATGAAACTTCAGAACAAGTTTCTACCGAACCTCGTAGATCAACCAGAGTAAGATCCGCACCAGAGTGGTACGGTAATCCTGTTCTGGAAGTCATGCTACTAGATCATGATGAACCTACGAACTATGAAGAAGCGATGGTGAGCCCAGATTCCGCAAAATGGCTTGAAGCCATGAAATCTGAGATGGGATCCATGTATGAGAACAAAGTGTGGACTTTGGTTGACTTGCCCAATGATCGGCAAGCAATTGAGAATAAATGGATCTTCAAGAAGAAGACTGACGCTGACGGTAATGTTACTGTCTACAAAGCTCGACTTGTCACAAAAGGTTTTCGACAAGTTCAAGGGATTGACTACGATGAGACCTTCTCACCCTTAGCGATGCTTAAGTCTGTCCGAATTATGTTAGCAATTGCCGCATTTTATGATTATGAAATTTGGTAGATGGATGTCAAAACTGCATTCCTGAATGGATTTCTGGAAGAAGAGTTGTATATGATGCAGCCGGAAGGTTTTGTCGATCCAAAAGGAGCTAACAAAGTGTGCAAGCTCCAGCGATCCATTTATGGACTAGTGCAAGCCTCTCGGAGTTGGAATAAACGCTTTGATAGTGTAATCAAAGCATTTGGGTTTGTACAGACTTTTTGAGAAGCATGTATTTACAAGAAAGTGAGTGGGAGCTCTGTAGCATTTCTGATATTATATGCGGATGACATATTACTAATCGGAAATGATATAGAATTTCTGGATAGCATAAAAGGATACTTGAATGAGAGTTTTTCAATGAAAGACCTCGGTGAAGCTGCTTACATATTGGGCATTAAGATCTATAGAGATAGATCAAGACGCTTAATTGGACTTTCACAAAGCACATACCTTGACAAAATTTTGAAGAAGTTCAAAATGGATCAAGCAAAGAAAGGATTCTTGCCTATGTTACAAGGTGTGAAATTGAGTAAGACTCAATGCCCGACCACTGCAGAAGATAGAGAGAAAATGAAAGATGTTCCCTGTGCTTTAGCCATAGGCTCTATCATGTATGCAATGATGTGTACCAGACCTGATGTGTGTCTTGCTATAAGTCTAGCAGGGAGGTACCAAAGTAATCTAGGAGTGGATCACTGGACAGCGGTCAAGAACATCCTGAAATACCTGAAAAGTACTAAGGATAAGTTTCTCGTATATGGAGGTGACAAAGAGCTCATCGTAAATGGTTACATTGATGCAAGCTTTGACACTAATCCGGACGATTCTAAATCGCAAACCGGATACGTGTTTACATTAAACGGTGGAGCTGTCAGTTGTTGCAGTTCTAAACAAAGCGTTGTGGCGGGATCTACATGTGAAGCGGAGTACATAGCTGCTTCGGAAGCAGCAAACGAAGGAGTCTGGATGAAGGAGTTCATATCCGACCTAGGTGTCATACCTAGTGCATCGGGTCCAATGAAAATCTTTTGTGACAATACTGGTGCAATTGCATTGGCAAAGAAATCCAGATTTCACAAGAGAACCAAGCACATCAAGAGACGCTTCAATTCCATCTGGGATCTAGTCCATGTGGGAGACATAGAGATTTTCAAGATACATACGGATCTGAAGGTAGCAGACCCGTTGACTAAGCCTCTTCCAGGAAGAAAACATGATCAGCACCAAAGCTCCATGGGTGTTAGAATCATTACTGTGTAATCTAGATTATTGACTCTAGTGCAAGTGGGAGACTGAAGGAAATATGCCCTAGAGGCAATAATAAAGTTATTATTTTATTTCCTTATATCATGATAAATGTTTATTATTCATGCTAGAATTGTACTAACCGGAAACATAATACTTGCGTGAATACATAGACAAACTAAACGTCACTAGTATGCCTCTACTTGACTAGCTCGTTAATCGAAGATGGTTATGTTTCCTAACCATAGACATGTGTTGTCATTTGATTAACGGGATCACATCATTAGGAGAATGATGTGATTGACATGACCCATTCCATTACCTTAGCACCCGATCATTTAGTATGTTGCTATTGCTTTCTTCATGACTTATACATGTTCCTATGACTATGAGATTATGCAACTCCCGTTTGTCGGAGGAACACTTTGTGTGCTACCAAACGTCACAACGTAACTGGGTGATTATAAAGGAGCTCTACAGGTGTCTCCAAAGGTACATGTTGGGTTGGCGTATTTCGAGATTAGGATTTGTCACTCCGATTGTCGGAGAGGTATCTCTGGGCCCTCTCGGTAATGCACATCACATAAGCCTTGCAAGCATTGCAACTAATGAGTTAGTTGCAAGATGATGTATTACGAAATGAGTAAAGAGACTTGCTGGTAACGAGATTGAACTAGGTATTGAGATACCGACGATCGAATCTCGGGCAAGTAACATACGGATGACAAAGGGAACAACGTATGTTGTTATGCGGTCTGACCGATAAAGATCTTCGTAGAATATGTAGGAGCCAATATGAGCATCCAGGTTCCGCTATTGGTTATTGACTGGAGACGTGTCTCGGTCATGTCTACATTGTTCTCGAACCCGTAAGGTCCGCACGCTTAACGTTACGATGACAGTTTCATTATGAGTTTATATATTTTTGATGTACCGAAGATTGTTCGGAGTCCCGGATGTGATCATGGACATGTCGAGGAGTCTCGAAATGGCCGAGACATAAAGATTGATATATTGGACGTATATATTCGGACACCGGAAGTGTTCCCGAGAAGTTTCGGATAAAACCGAAGTACCGGGGGTTACCGGAACCCCCCGGGGGTTAATGGACCTCATGGGCCCAAAGTGGAGAAGAGGAGGGGCGGCCAGGGCAGGCCGCGCGCCCCCTCCCCCTCTAGTACGAATTGGACAAGGAGGGGTGGGGGGGGGGGGCGCCCCCCTTTCCTTCCACTCCTCTCTCCCTTCCTTCCCCCTGTCCTAGTTGGACAAGGAAAAGGAGGGAGTCCTACTCCCGGTAGGAGTAGGACTCCTCCCTGGCGCGCCTCCTCCTGGCCGGCCGCCCCTTCCCCTTGCTCCTTTATATACGGGGGCAGGGGGCACCTTTAGACACACAAGTTGATCTTGGTGATCGTTCTCTTAGCCATGTGCGGTGCCCCCCTCCACCATAATCCTCAATAATATTGTAGCGGTGCTTAGGCGAAGCCCTGCAATGGTAGAACATCAAGATCGTCACCACGCCGTCGTGCTGACGGAACTCTTCCCTGACACTTTGCTGGATCGGAGTCCGGGGATCGTCATCGAGCTGAACGTGTGCTAGAACTCGGAGGTGCCGTAGTTTCGGTGCTTGATCGGTCGGGCCGTGAAGACGTACGACTACATCAACCGCGTTGTCATAACGCTTCCGCTGTCGGTCTACAAGGGTACATAGATAACACTCTCCCTCTCGTTGCTATGCATCACCATGATCTTGCTTGTGCATAGGAATTTTTTTGAAATTACTACGTTCCCCAACACCCCAACCATGTCCAGAGCGAGAGGAAAGTGGATGAAATCCTCCGTCACGGAGGAGGACATCGAAAAGCTGCGGGGGGGCGGATACTTGGCCGCAAATATCGCGCACCGGCTGCCCGACGAGGGGCAGATCGTCCCTACCCCGGAGCCCTACGAGAGGGTAGTCTTTCTCACCCACTTCGTCCATGGACTGGGGTTCCCCCTCCACTCGTTCGTCCGCGGCCTCATGTTATACTCCGGGCTGGACTTCCACGATCTGGCCCCGAACTTCATCCTCAACATCTTGGCGTTTATCGTCGTGTGCGAGGCCTTCCTCCGCGTCCAGCCCCACTTTGGCCTGTGGCTGAAGACCTTCAATGTTAAGCCGAAGGTTGTAGGTGGCCAGCAAGCAGAATGCGGAGGTGCCATGGTGGGAAAAATGCCCAACGTTACATGGCTCGAGGGCTCCTATGTGGAGACCATAAAGGGGTGGGAATCGGGGTGGTTCTACATCTCCGAGCCGTGCGGCACCAACTGGGTGGCGGCCCCCGAGTTCCGATCCGGAATCCCCATGTGGCTCACCTCCTGGAAAGAGAAGGGCCTGTCCTGGGGCTCACCGATAGAGCCGGCCAGACTCCAGAAATGTATCCGGAACATGATAAGTAAGAAGCTTAAGCTTGTCAACGTGGTCCAGGTCATGCTCTTCCGCCGGATCCTCCTGTGTCAACAACGGGCGTTCAATTTATGGGAGTTCGACCCGGCCCAGCACCAGACCCTACGCGAGCTTTTTGACATGACGCACAAGGATGTATGGAGGGTGCTATTCAAGGGCGCTGAGGTCCCCCCTTCCCTCACCGAGGACCGCGGACTTAGCGCAAAGCACCCTGCGAATCCAGTAAGTTTTCACACCTTATAAGGTTTTTATTTTCTCCGGCTTGATCAAGTGTGGGATCTGAGCTCCCATGCCTTTGATAGGACTGGGAGGAGAGAGCGGAGCGAATCGACTGCCCGGCGCCCCTGCCCGAAGATCTAGCCGATGTCCTTCTTACGAAGATGCTGATTCCGGCGCCTTATGAGGTGTCGGAGAAGAAGGCCCAACAGAAGGCCGCGGGGACTCGAAAGAGCTCCCGCTGTCAGGTGATATCGGACTCGTCGTCCGATAACTCCGAGACGCACTCCTCTCGCAAAGACGAGGAGGAGGAAGATGAAGATTCTCCCCCTCCAATCGAGGGAGACAGGAAAAGGAAGGCCGCCCCAACCGGGGAGGCCGGAGGGTCCAAGAAGGGAAGGACTCTCCTTCCGGACTGCTCCACGACCGCCACTCACAGCGACGATGTGTGGTTGACCAGGGACAAGCCCCTGGCAAAGTCGTAAGTATTCGGATACCAGAGTAATTCATGGTACGCTTTTATTGCACTGCTTCTCCTTACGCTGAATATAATTGTGCAGTCCGCCTCAGCCTGTATCAACATATCTTTGTCGGACGGTTCGTTGGACCCGTCGGCTATGAGTAGCGGATCACTTCCGACCGCCTCCTCCTCTCGGCCTACGGACAACGTCGAGGTGTTGTCTCAAAGGGCACCACGAGGGAAGGTAGTTCTGGAGGCGCCTCAAGGCGACCTTTCGGACCCTGGGCGCAAAGGGAGCAAGACCCCCGCGGGCACCAAGTTCGGTTCCAAGCCGGACACCGCACCGGGACCACCAGTGGTCCCGGACTCCGACAGGTGGCCTCCTGCTAAGAGGGGCAAGCCGCCCGTGCCGGTGACCTCCATTCACCCGGAGGCATCGGACAACTTGCTGGAAGTGCATAGCGGCGCTTCCATCGATGAGGAGCACCGCACTATAATGAGTGCGGTGATTGAGAAGGTTAGGCCCGCCAAAAGCGGACTAACCGAAGCTTGTGCCACCCTCCTAACAGGCTTTGAGGTAAGTAGTCGAAATATATAAAAATATTACCGCATAGACAGTAGCCCCTGATGCTCTTTTAGGCATTCGCGAAGAAAAGCCGAATAGAGGATCAAATAATAACTGCAAGAGTCTAATCCAAATATGTCTATATGCGTATGCAGGCTTCACTGTTGGCCGCTGCCGCACATACTGCGGAGATCGCCGCACTGAAGCTGAACCTCGAGCGGTTCGAGAAAAAAACTCGGCCTTGCCAAAAAGCAGCTCAAGGAGAATAAAGGTATGCAATACCTTGTCTATATAAAAAGGTTTTGGTTGCAAGATAACAGGATCATCATGAATGTACCAGGGTCCACGACCGAAGTGGCGACCCTGAAGCAGTTGCTCATCAAGGCCGAAAACAAAGTGGCCAAGGAGCGCACCGAGCGAGAAAGACACGAAGCCCGGATAGGCGAGGTGCAGCAAGAGCTCCAGGCGCTCGTCAAGAAGCATGAGTCCTTGGAGCTTGACTCGAAGACGCGAGAGTCCGAGCTTGCCAAGGCCCTCGAAAGCGCAAAATATGCCAAGGCTGAAGCCCACAAGGCCCTCCAGGAAATTGAGGTGGTAAAGAAGATAGCGGTGGGTAAGGCATTCATTATGCAAAGTAGGCATGCGAAAGAAAATTTCCTTTTACTTACCCGAGTTCGGAGCTCTCCAGGAGCGTTCGCAGATCTGCCCTGCAGTGTGTCTGATGCCGCGGAGTTCTACCGGGCTGAGGAGGGAAGCTCGATGGAGAAGTTGTTCTGGTCTCAGTATACTGGGACCGAACACCCGATGCCTGTGAGCGACCAGCTGAAGCAACTGGTCGAGCTCCACAAGACGACCGAACAGGCCATGAGGGGCCTTATAGTCCGGATGTGGCCTGGCGATTCCCTTCCCAACAGCTACTTCGGCCTGGTGAGGCGGCTTGTGGATGCCTGCCCACAGCTGGAAGTCCTCAAGTGGTTCGTCTGCATCGAAGGTGCCCGCAGGGCTTTTGCCCGTGCGAAGGTGCACTGGGCCAAGATGGACGCCGAGAAGCTGATGAAGGAGGGGCCGCCGCAGGGCAAGGAGCATCGCCACCCTGAAATGTATTAAGGGTGTCCTGAAGGGTGCCCGTCTTGTGGCGGACGAGTGTGCGAAGGATGTAATTTTTGAATGAACTTGCTGGTGTGATCCTTTATTATGAAAACTAGTTCATCTGCGCTATGCAACGCCTTTCGAATTTAAAATATTACCTTCTGTGCGGCCGTTTATAAAATCTGAGAGTTGCTAGTCGTTGGCTTTAGCCCCCATGCAACTAGTGCCGGGGTGTTCGGGATAAATCTGAGCACTCTTTTTCCCATTTTGGGGTCCTTCAAGGGAGGTGTTCAGCGCAACGAACCAGGCAATCGGACTATAATGCGTTATCGCTCTCACTTAGCCATAGAAGTCTACAATTTTAAATTTTGGTGAAGCCCCTAGTCTTCGGAAGGCCGAATTTGGGGCGCTATACACGCCTAAGTCAGAAAAGGCTGACTCATCGCCCGAAACGGAAAAAGTCTTTAGGGACTTGAGACCTCTCGAACAGCGACCAGCTCTCGCCTCATCATGACAGTCAGTTTTAGCTTTCTCTACTGAGGTGCTCGACCGGAGGAACCGGGGCACAATCGCAGTAGTTCTTCCAGTGCTACCTTAGCCGATATAGCGGAACGTAAGGTGCCAAAACATGGGTGCCGCGCAAACCCAACTATTGACCCAAGACATAATTCGGAGCTGATGCATATAATGCTATAAGTTCGGGGTGCCGCACTGTCGAAAGTGTTCGGACTTCTCACGCCGAATTATGGGGTATACGGAAGCCCCTGGCGTATTGGCCATACCAGAGTGCACGGGTGCTGATTGTCATAGATGAACATATATATAAAAGAATATAGAATGCAAAAAAGACTAGTGCTATGCATTGTTTATTTAAGAAATGCGTTGATGCATATTTATACAAGCAGTGCGATAAGCAAAAATGGGAGTATTTGACATGTCCCACCCAAGGGCAAGCTGCGAGCTGGTATTTAAAACAGGTATTTCACTCGTTATCAGAGACCACCTGGGGATTCCATTGCATGACGTAGCTTCCTGCCTCCTTGGGTGTTGTATCATGTGTCCGGCTATCGTATTGCCGGATATGGCTTCCAGAGAGTAAAGTCCTGAAAGAGAGAGGATAATAAAGGTAGTAAGCCCTTGGTGCGGTTGAACCGCATTGTGGGGCGTGCCGTGATCGTGCCCCCACCGATACCCATGGTATTTTCAATGCGTAATTATGTATGCGTCGGACGGATTTTGTTGTTGTACTGAGACTAGGGCGGGGGCCGAATTGCTAGGCAAGCTCTGAACATGCCAGGCAATCCTGTTGCAGGTTACTCCGGACGCACTTGATGGTGTCCGGGGGCTTGATCGCCGAACTGGTGGATTGCCTCAAAAGGCTGATTTGTGCTTCGGCTGCTGTAGCTACCCTGTCGGTTTGTCACAGACGCCCTCTCGGTGGATGCGGCCGCGCTCAATGCGGATGCAGCGGCACTCTCGGCGTAGGCGGCCGTGCTCTCGGCGCAGGAGGCGGCGCTCGGGGAGGACGCGACCATCGTACGGGCCTTCATGAAGCATTTCCATGGTGTCATCTTTGCAAGAAGGGGGGTACGGGAATGGGGATCGGGATTCGTGGATTTGGGGGTTGCCAGCACTAGAGTAGATGAGCCGGCCAAGCTTAAGGAGGAAGACTTCAATAGACCCAGAAATTTTCATCACAAACGGTTCCTACAAAAAAATTGTGTGTGATGTTGCGGATATTTTTTATTAGTTGTGAAAGACGAATTTGGAGTAAAGTGGCAACGGATGGTGTTTTAAATGTATGAGAAAATTTGTAGTACTAATACAACTGTCATGTCAAATTTTGGAAAATTTCATGGGCCATCTTACCTTTTAAGACATTTAAGTGATTTTCTAGCCATTTAATGTCCGTAATTCAAATTTGAACTACACGTACATTCAACAGCTAACCATAATGGTTTGAGAAGTCATATTTTGTGTACTTGTGTGCGATTTAATTTCATGTGCAGTAAATTGAAAGGAATTTTCAAACATATTGGTCTAACGGCTATGACACAATTAAGCATGGAGTGCCATGGCATTTAAATTCCAAAAAATAAAAAAAAGATTAGAAACACATGAAACCTTGCTTGATGTAATGTCTGTTGGGGACGTAGTAATTTCAAAATTTTCCTACGCACACGCAAGATCATGATGATGCATAGCAATGAGAGGGGAGAGTGTTGTCCACGTTCCCTCGTAGACCGAAAGCGGAAGCATTATGACAACGGGGTTGATGTAGTCGTATGTCTTCACGATCGACCAATCCCAGCACCGAAGTTACGGCACCTCCGCGGACTGCACACGTTCAGCTCGGCGACGTCCCATGAACTCACGATCCAGTAGAGCTTCGAGGGAGAGCTTTGTCAGCATGACGGCGTGATGACGGTGTTGATGAAGTTACCGACGCAGGGCTTCGCCTAAGCACCGCTACCATATGACCGAGGTGGATTATGGTGGAGGGGGGCGCCGCACACGGCTAAGAGAGATCAATGATCAACTTGTGTGTCTATGGGGTGCCCCTGCCCCCGTATATAAAGGAGCAAGGGGGGAGGTCGGCGGCCCTAGTAGGGCGCGCCAGGAGGAGTCCTACTCCCACCGAGAGTAGGATTCCCCCCTTCCCTAGTTGGACTAGGAGAGAAGGAAGGGGGAGAGAGGGAGGAAGGAAAGGGGGGGGGGGCGCCCCCTCCTAGTCCAATTTGGACCAGAGGGGGAGGGGGCGCGCTGCCTGCCCTGGCCTCCTCTCTCTCTCTCTCCACTATGGCCCATTAAGGCCCATACAATTACTTGGGAGTTACGGTAACCTCCCGGTACTCCGGTAAAATCCTGATTTCACCCGGAACCATTCCGATGTCCAAATATAGGCTTCCAATATATCGATCTTTACGCCTTGACCATCTCGAGACTCCTCGTTATGTCCGTGATCATATCCGGGACTCCGAACTACCTTCAGTACATCAAAACACAAAAACTCATAATATCGATTGTCACAGAACTTTAAGCGTGCGGACCCTACGGGTTTGAGAACTATGTAGACATGACCGAGACACGTCTTCGGTAAATAACAAATAGCGGAACCTGGATGCTCATATTGGCTCCTACATATTCTACGAAGATCTTTATCGGTCAAACCGCATAACAACATACATTGTTCCCTTTGTCATCGGTATGTTACTTGCCCGAGATTCGATCATCGGTATCTCAATACCTAGTTCAATCTCGTTACCGGCAAGTCTCTTTACTCGTTCCGTAATACATCATCCTGCAACTAACTCATTAGTTGCATTGCTTGCAAGGCTTATAGTGATGTGCATTACCGAGAGGGCCCAGAGATACCTCTCCGACAATCGGAGTGACAAATCCTAATCTCGATCTATGCCAACCCAACAAGTACCCTCGGAGACACCTGTAGAGCACCTTTATAATCACCCAGTTACGTTGTGATGTTTGGTAGCACACTAAGTGTTCCTCCGGTATTCGGGAGTTGCATAATCTCATAGTCATAGGAACATGTATAAGTCATGAAGAAAGTAATAGCAATACACGAAACGATCGAATGCTAAGCTAATGGAATGAGTCAAATCAATCACATCATTCTCTAATGATGTGATCCCGTTAATCAAATGACAACTCATGTTTATGTCTAGGAAACTTAACCATCTTTGATTCAACGAGCTAGTCAAGTAGAGGCATACTAGTGACACTCTGTTTGTCTATGTATTCACACATGTACTAAGTTTCCGGTTGATACAATTCTAGCATGAATAATAAACATTTATCATGATATAAGGAAATATAAATAAAAACTTTATTATTGCCTCTAGGGCATATTTCCTTCAGTCTCCCACTTGATTTAACACCAATGTGATTTAACACCAATAGTTCACATCACCATGTGATTAATATCCATAGTTCACATCGCCATGTGGCCAACACTCAAAGGGTTTACTAGTGTCAGTAATCTAGTTCACATAGCCATGTGGCCAACACTCAAAGGGTTTACTAGTGTCAGTAATCTAGTTCACATAGCCATGTGCTTAACACCCAAAGAGTACTAAGGTGTTATCATGTTTTGCTTGTGAGAGAAGTTTAGTCAACGGGTCTGCCAAATTCAGATCCGTATGTATTTTGCAAATTTCTATTTCTATAATGCTCTGCATGGAGCTACTTTAGCTAATTGCTCCCACTTTCAATATGTATCCAGATTGAGACTTAGAGTCATCTGGATTAGTGCCAAAACTTGCATCGACGTAAACCTTTACGGCGAACCTTTTGTCACCTCCATAATCGAGAAATATATCCTTATTTCACTAAGGATAATTTTTTGACCGCTGTTCAGTGATCTACTCCTAGATCACTATTGTACTCCCTTGCTAGACTCAGTGTAGGGTATACAATAGATCTGGTACACAGCATGGCATACTTTATAGAACCTATGGCTGGGGCATAGGGAATGACTTTCATTCTCTTTCTATCTTCTGCCGTGGTCGGGCTTTGAGTCTTACTCAATTTCATACCATGTAACACAGGCAAGAACTCTTTCTTTGACTGTTCCATTTTGAACTACTTCAAAATCTTGTCAAGGTATGTACTCATTGAAAAAATTATCAAGCGTCTTGATCTATCTCTATAGATCCTGATGCTCAATATGTAAGCAGCTTCACCGAGGTCTTTCTTTGAAAAACTCCTTTCAAATACTCCTTTATGCTTTCCAGAAAATTCTACATTATTTCCAATCAACAATATGTCATCCACATATAATATTAGAAATGCTACAGAGCTCCCACTCACTTTCTTGTAAATACTGGCTTCTCCAAAAGTCTGTATAAACCATATGCTTTGATCACACTATCAAAACATTTATTCCAACTCCGAGAGGCTTGCACCAGTCCATAAATGGATCGCTAGAGCTTGCACACTTTGTTAGCACCTTTAGGATCGACAAAACCTTCTGGTTGCATCATATACAACTCTTCTTTAAGAAATCCATTAAGGAATGTAGTTTTGGCATCCATTTGCCAGATTTCATAAAATGTGGCAATTTGCTAACATGATTCGGACAGACTTAAGCATCGCTACGAGTGAGAAAATCTCATCGTAGTCAACACCTTGAACTTTGTCAAAACCTTTTTCGACAAGTCTAGCTTTGTAGATAGTAACACTACTATCAGCGTCCATCTTCCTCTTGAAGATCCATTTATTTTGTATGGCTTGCCGATCATCGGGCAAGTCAACGAAAGTCCACACTTTGTTCTCATACATGGATCCCATCTCAGATTTAATGGCCACAAGCCATTTTGCGGAATCTGGGCTCATCATCGCTTCCTCATAGTTCGTAGGTTCATCATGGTCAAGTAACATGACCTCCAGAACAGGATTACCGTACTACTCTGGTGTGAATCTCACTCTGGTTGACCTATGAGGTTCGGTAGTAACTTGATCTGAAGTTACATGATCATCATCATTATCTTCCTCACTAATTGGTTTAGTAGTCACAGAAACAGATTTCTGTGATGAACTACTTTCCAGTAAGGGAGTAGGTACAGTTACCTCATCAAGTTCTACTTTCCTCCCACTCACTTCTTTCGAGAGAAACTCCTTCTCTAGAAAGGATCTATTCTTAGCAATGAATGTCTTGCCGTCGGATCTGTGATAGAAGATGTACCCAACTGTCTCCTTTGGGTATCCTATGAAGACACATTTCTCCGATTTGGGTTCGAGCTTATCAGGTTGAAGCTTTTTGACATAAGCATCGCAGCCCCAAACTTTAAGAAACGACAGCTTAGGTTTCTCACCAAACCACAGTTCATACGGTGTCATCTCCACGGATTTAGATGGTGCCCTATTTAACGTGAATGTAGCTGTCTCTAATGCATAACCCCAAAACGATAGTGGTAGATCGGTAAGAGACATCATAGATCGCACTATATCTAATAAAGTACGGTTACGACATTCGGACACACCATTACACTGTGGTGTTCCAGGTGGCGTGAGTAGTGAAACTATTTCACATTGTTTTAACTGAAGGCCAAACTCGTAACTCAATTATTTTACCTCTGCGATCATATCGTATAAGCTTTTATTTTCTTGTTACGATGATTCTCTACTTCACTCTGAAATTCTTTGAACTTTTCAAATGTTTCAGACTTGTGTTTCATCAAGTAGATATACCCATATCTGCTCAAATCATCTGCGAAAGTAAGAAAATAACGATACCCACCGCGAGCCTTAACACTCATCGGATTGCATATATCAGTATGTATTATTTCCAATAAGTCAGTTGCTCACTCCATTGTTCCGGAGAACGGAGTCTTAGTCATCTTGCCCATAAGGCATGGTTCGCAAGCATCAAGTGATTCATAATCAAGTGATTCCAAAATTCCATCAATATGGAGCTTCTTCATGCGCTTTACACCAATATGACCTAAACGGCAGTGCCACAAATAAGTTGCACTATCATTATTAACTTTGCATCTTTTGGCTTCGATATTATGAATATGTGTATCACTACGATCGGGATCCAACAAACCATTTTCATTGGGTGTATGACCATAGAAGGTTTTATTCATGTAAACAGAACAACAATTATTTTCTAACTTAAATGAATAACCGTATTGCAATAAACATGATCAAATCATATTCATGCTCAACGCAAACACCAAATAACACTTATTTAGGTTCAACACTAACCCCGAAAGTATAGGGAGTGTGCGATGATGATCATATCAATCTTGGAACTACTTCCAACACACATCGTCACCTCGCCCTTATCTAGTTTCTGTTCATTCTGCAACTCCCGTTTCGAGTTACTACTCTTAGCAACTGAACCAGTATCAAATGCCGAGGGGTTGCTATAAACACTAGTAAAGTACATATCAATAACATGTATATCCAATATACCTTTGTTCACTTTGCGATCCTTCTTATCCGCCAAATACTTGGGGCAGTTCCGCTTCCAGTGACTAGTTCCTTTGCAGTAGAAGCACTTAGTCTCAGGCTTAGGTCCAGACCTGGGCTTCTTCACTTGAGCAGCAACTTGCTTGCCGTTCTTTTTGAAGTTCCCCTTCTTCCCTTTGCCCTTTTCTTGAAACTAGTGGTCTTGACAATTATCAACACTTGATGCTTTTCTTGATTTCTACCTTCGTTGATTTTAGCATCACGAAGAGCATGGGAATCGTTTCTGTTATCCCTTGCATATTATAGTTCATCACGAAGTTCTACCAACTTGGTGATAGTGACTAGAGAACTCTGTCAATCACTATCTTATCTAGAAGATTAACTCCCACTTGATTCAAGTGATTGTATAAATTCGAAGAGTTGAATATAAAAAAGCGAGGTGGGACTATTTAATAGTCTAATCACCTTTAGTTCAAACCAAAGGACTGACCCATCTCGGTTGGTTGTGATATTAGTTACACGACTGCTAGGTTGTGTGTTCAATTCTTGGCACCGACTGTATTTTTGCTGGGCTGTCTTTGTTTCTAGATGGGCTGAGGCCATCCAGTCTATTAGGTGGGCCTGCTTCGTTCACAGGATCACGCAGGGTGAGGCGCACATAGCAGGGCAGACCAGCATGACGGGCAAAGGGAACATATTATCTCGTAAGTATGTAGTATACACAGCTAAAATAGTACCATCTCAGATGTAGAAAATAATATAGATGAAAAAAATTGAAAGCGTAATTTCACGGGAAAAAGCGTATTGTGACGATGAACCCATGGAGTCAATCCATGCTTTATTATTAGGGAGGGATAGAAAAAAATTGAAAGCGTAATTTCATGAGAAAAAGCGTGTTGTGACAGTGAACCCATGAAGTCAATCCGTACTTTATTATTAGGGATAGATTAGGGAAAGATAAGCAAAATTTTGTGCGCGGGCAGGATTCGAACCCACACTGGAGCCCCGCGCTGGCCACCTCGCCACAACAACGCTCCTTGTAGAATACATGAGCACCTCTGTGGCGTTGCGGCTAGCACGCCCAGCCTCTGTGCGATCGGTCGTGAGTTTGAGTCCTGGCAGGCCATGATTTTTCGTTTCTTTTATTTGTTGTCCAATTCGATGGCAATTTCAATCGAGTATGAATGAAAAAAAAGTCCCTCAGAAGACCTTTTTCTCGCAAAAAAATTGTTCATGTGATTGAGTATAAAGTAAGGGGGTTTTTTGCCAAAAAACATGCCATGTAGGCACCTGACAGGCGGGCCTGGCTAGTCAGATACACCGTTAGTATGTATTTATACGCGATTTAGCCCGATTTGCAACGGCTTGCCTGAAACTTGGTACTGGCACGTAAAATTTTTGAAAACTGGTATCAATCCGCCAACACCGCCTTAAATGTGGTACTATCGTGTAATTTTCTCTGCCATTTCTGTCCGCCCCCATCTCTAAATCTCTTCCAGCAGCGACACGCCAAGAATACAGCCGAACCGGTATTCCATTATGGCATACGTGCGACAGCTTTATGTCTCCAGGGCCCCGCTCGGACGTGAAGCAATCCGTGGTTGGATTGGATGGTTAGTGATACAGAGGTATTCTCGGTCCACCAGGGTTCAAGTCCTAGTGTACGCATTATTTCTGTATTTATTTCAGGATTTTCGGCAATGCACTTTCAGTGGGAGGAGACATTCCCGTCGATGACGAGGCGCCTATGACGACTCACGTATGTATGAGCCCTTGCATATGTACCATGCTTTAAAAAAAAGGGCCCCGCCGGGACTAGTGGTCGACCGTTCAAAATTTGAATCCCAACCAGTGCCGGACCAGAGAGAGCTTCGAGAGAACCCGAGATCCCTGGAAGATACTCGCCGTCGTGGGATCTGCTGTCCACTGAGGCCTTGTTTGGTACTAGCGTATTTTAGGGAATTGATGGGGATTATCCAAATCAAACCCCTAAATCCCCACATATCCCAAAACATCATTTGGTTCAGGACAACCCCTAGCCTGTGCGGCCCAAGGAGACAACAAACTGGAAAGCACCACTTCAAACAGTGTGCAATCAGACCAATGTCCATGGTAGAGAAGGTAAGCACCTAGATAAACTCGAGGGATGTTTATTTAAGTGGGAGTTTATTAGTAATTTGATTAATTGAACTTAATTTATCATGAACTTAGTTTTATAGTTTTGCATATCTATGTTGTAGATCAATTATCCGAGCTACCATTCCCCTGAATTTTAATGCGTTCCTAGAGAAAGCTAAGTTAAAAGATGATGGTAGCAACTACACGGACTGAGTCCGTAACTTGAGGATTATCCTCATTGCTGCATAGAAGAATTATGTTCTTGATGCACCGCTAGGTGACAGACCTGCTGCAGGAGCTGATGCAGATGTTGTGAACGTCTGGCAAGAACGATCTGATGATTACTCAATAGTTTAGTGTGCCATGCTTTATGGCTTAGAACCGGGACTTCAAAGATGTTTTGAATGTCATGGAGCATATGAGATGTTCCAAGAGTTGAAGTTAATATTTCAAGAAAATGCCCGGGTTGAGAGATATGAAGTCTCCAACAAGTTCTATAGCTGCAAGATGGAGGAGAACAGTTCTGCCAGTGAACACATACTCAAAATGTCTGGGTACCATAACCACTTAACTCAGCTGGGAGTTGATCTTCCAGTTGATAGTGTTATTGACAGATTTCTTCAATCACTGCCACCAAGCTACAAAGGCTTTGTGATGAACTATAATATGCAAGGGATGAATAAAATGATTCCTGAGCTCTTCGCAATGCTTAAGGCCGCGGAGGTAGAAATCAAGAAGGAGTGTCAAGTGTTGATGGTTAACAAGACCACTAGTTCCAAGAAAAGGGGCAAGGGAAAGAAAGGGAACTTCAAGAAGAATGGCAAGAAAGTTGCCACTCCCGGGAAGAAGCCCATAGCTGGACCCAAGCCTGAAACTGAGTGCTTCTACTGCAAAGGGAATGGTCACTAGAAGCGGAATTGCCCCAAATACTTGATGGATAAGAAGGATGACAAAGTGAACAAAGGTATATTTGATATACATGTTATTGATGTGTACCTACTAATGCTCGTAGTAGTGCCTGGGTATTTGATATTGGTTCGGTCGCTCATATTTGTAACTCGAAACAGGAGCTGCGGAATAAACGAAGATTGGCTAAAGATGAGGTGACGATGCGCGTCGGGAATGCTTCAAGGTCGATGTGATCGCCGTCGGCACGCTACCTCTACATCTACTTCGGAATTAGTTTTAGACCTCAATAATTGTTATTTGGTGCCCGCGTTGAGCATGAATATTATACCTGGATCTTGTTTATTGCGAGATGGTTATTAATTTAAATCGGAGAATAATGGTTGTTCTATTTATATGAGTAATATCTTTTATGATCATGCACCCTTGATGAATGGTCTATTCTTGTTGAATCTTGATCATAGTGATACACATATTCATAATATTGATGCCAAAAGATGCAAAGTTGATAACGATAGTGCAACATACTTGTAGCACTACCGTTTAGGTCATATTGGTGTAGAGCGCATGAAGAAACTCCATGCAGATGGAGTTTTGGAATCACTTGATTATGAATCATTTGATACTTGCGAACCATGCCTCATGGGAAAGATGACTAAAACTCCGTTCTCCGGAACAATGAGCGAGCTAATTGTTGGGGAACGTAGTAATTCAAAAAAATTCCTATGATCACGCAAGATCTATCTAGGAGAAGCATAGCAATGAGCGGGGAGAGTGTGTCCACGTATCCTTGTAGACCAAAAACATAAGCGTTAGGTTAACGCGGTTGATGTAGTCGAACATCTTCACGATCCAACCGATCCAAGTACCAAACGTACGGCACCTCCGAGTTCTGCACACGGTCATCTCGATGACGTCCCTCAAACTCTTGATCCAATAGAGGGTCGAGGGAGAGTTCGGTCAGCACGACGGTGTGGTGACGGTGACGATGATATGATCCACGCAGGGCTTCGCCTAAGCACTACGACACTATGACCGGAGGAGAAAACTATGGAGAGAGACGGCCACACGGCTTGGAACAACTGTTGTGTCTCCAAGGGGTGCCTTGCCCACGTATATAAAGGAGGGAGAGGGAGGAGGCCGACCCTATAGGGCACGCCATAAGGGGGGAGTCCTACTAGGACTCCCAGTCCTAGTAGGATTCGTCCCCCCTTCTTTTCCTTCTCATGGAGGGGGGAGGGGGAAAGGGGAGGGAGTAGGAGAAGGAAAGGGGGGTGGCGCCCCCTTCCCTAGTGGGGGGCGCACCAGCCCCTTGTGGGCTGGTTAGTGATACGTCCATTTTGCATCATGCTTTTATATCGATATTTATTGCATTATGGGTTGTTATTACATATTATGTCACAATACTTATGCCTATTCTCTCTTATTTTACAAGGTTTACATGAAGAGGGAGAATGCCGGCAGCTAGAATTCTGGGCTGGAAAAGGAGCAAATATTAGAGACCTATTCTGCACAACTCCAAAAGTCCTGAAACTTCACGGAGGCACGTTTTGGAATATATAAAAAATACTGGAGAAAGAATCAACCAGAGGGGGCCCACACCCTGGCCACGAGGGTGGGGGGCATGCCCTACCCCCTGGGCGCGCCCCCTGTCTCGTGGGCCTCCCGGCAGGCCTCCGGTGCCCATCTTCTACTATATGAAGTCTTTCGTCCGAGAAAAAAATCATAAGCAAGCTTTCGGGATGAAACACCACCGCCATGAGGCGGAACCTTGGCGGAACCAATCTAGGGTTCCGGCGGAGCTGTTCTACCGGGGAAACATCCCTCCGCGAGGGGGAAATCATCATCATCATCATCACCATCGATCCTCTCATCGGGAGGGGGTCAATCTCCATCAGTATCTTCACCAGCACCATCTCCTCTCAAACCCTAGTTCATCTCTTGTATCCAATCTTTGTCCCAAAACCTCAGATTGGTACCTGTGGGTTGCTAGTAGTGTTGATTACTCCTTGTAGTTGATGCTAGTTGGTTTATTTAGTGGAAGATGATATGTTCAGATCCTTTATGCATATTAATACCCCTCTGATTATGAACATGAATATGATTTGTGAGTAGTTACGTTTGTTCCTGAGGACATGGGAGAAGTCTTGCTATAAGTAGTCATGTGAATTTGGTATTCGTTCGATATTTTGATGAGATGTATGCTGTCTTTCCTCTAGTGGTGTTATGTGAATGTCGACTACATGACACTTCACCATTGTTTGGGTCTAGAGGAAGGCATTGGTAAGTAATAAGTAGATGATGGGTTGTTAGAGTGACAGAAGTTTAAACCCTAGTTTATGCGTTGCTTCGTAAGGGGCTGATTTGGATCCATATGTTTCATGCTGTGGTTAGCTTTAACTTAATACTTGTTTTGTAGTTGTGGATGCTTGCAATAGGGGTTAATCATAAGTAGGATGCTTGTCCAAGGAAGAGCAGCACCCAAGCACCGGTCCACCCACATATCAAATTATCAAAGTAACGAACGCGAATCATATGAGCGTGATGAAAACTAGCTTGACGATAATTCCCATGTGTCCTTGGGAGCGTTTTCCTTCATATAAGAGTTTGTCCAGGCTTGTCCTTTGCTACAAAAAGGATTGGGCCATCTTGCTGCACCTTATTTACTTTCATTACTTGTCACTCGTTACAAATTATCTTATCACAAAACCATCTGTTACCGATAATTTCAGTGCTTGCAGAGAATACCTTACTGAAAACTGCTTGTCATTTCCTTCTGCTCCTTGTTGAGTTAGACACTCTTACTTATCAAAAGGACTATGATAGATCCCCTATACTTGTGGGTCATCAAGACTCTTTTTTGGTGCCGTTGCCGGGGATTGAAGCGCCTTTGGTAGGTGGAATTTGGTAAGGAAAAATTTATATAGTGTGCTGAAATTTACTGTCACTTGTTACTATGGAACATAATCCTTTGAGGGGCTTGTTCGGGGTATCTTCACCCTGACCAGTAGAGAAAAGAGTTGCTCCTCAACCTACTAAACTTACTAAAAATGTTTACTTTGAAATTCCTTCGGGTATGATAGAGAAACTGCTAGCTGATCCTTTCACAGGTGATGGAACATTACATCCCGATTTGCACCTAATCTATGTGGATGAAGTTTGTGGATTATTTAAGCTTGCAGGTATGCCCAAGGATGTTCTCAATAAGAAGGTCTTCCCTTTATCTTTGAAGGAAAAGGCATTGACATGGTTTAGGCTATGTGATGATATGGGATCATGGAACTACAACTGATTGAAATTGAAGTTTCATCAGAAGTTTTATCCTATGCATCTTGTTCATCGTGATCACAATTTTATATATATATATATATATATATATATATATATGTATATATATATATATATATAATTAGCCTCGCGAAGGAGAAAGCATCACTCAAGCTTGGGGGAGGCTTAAGTCAATGTTATATTCATGCCCCAATCATGAGCTCTCAAGAGAAATTATTATTCAAAAATTTTATGCTCGACTTTCTCTCAACAATCGCTCCATGCTCGATACTTCTTGTACTGGCTCTTTTATGATGAAGACTATTGAATTCAAATGGGATTTATTGGAAATTATTAAACGCAACTCTGAAGATTGGGATCTCGACGAAGGTAAGGAGTCAGGTATAACACCTAAGTTTGATTGTGTTAAATCTTTTATGGACACCGATGTTTTCCGTGAATTTAGCACTAAATATGGACTTGACTCTGAGATAGTAGCTTCTTTTTGTGAATCTTTTTCTACTCATATTGATCTCCCTAAGGAGAGGTGGTTTAATTATAATCCTCCCATTGAAGTAAAAGTAGTTGCACCTATTAAAGTTGAAGAAAAGACTATCACTTATAATGTTGATCCTATTATTCCTACCGCTTATATTGAGAAACCATCTTTCCCTGTTAGAATAAAGGATCATGCTAAAGTTTCAAATGTGGTTCATAAGAGTAACACTAGAACACATATACCCCCTGAGCAAATTAAAGTTGAACCTAGTGTTGCTATGGTTAAAGATCTCTTGGCAGATAATATTGATGGGCATGTTATTTACTTCTGCGATGAAGCTGCTAGAATTGCTAGACCCGATACTAAAAATAAACATAGACCTATTGTAGGCATGCCTGTTATTTCTTATAAAATAGAAGATCATTGTTATCATGGCTTATGTGATATGGGTTCTAGTGCAAGTGCAATACCTCATTCCTTATAGGCTTATACAAAGAAATTATGCACGATATTGCACCTGCTAAGATAGAGGAAATTGATGTTACAATTAAGCTTGCCAATAGAGACACTATTTCACCAGTTGGGATTGTTAGAGATGTTGTAGTCTTGTGTGGGAAAGTTAAATATCCCACTGATTTTCTTATTCTTAGTTCCCCACAAGATAACTTTTGTCCCATTATAGTTGGAAGACCCTTCTTGAATACAAAAAGGATGTTGTTACTATTGGTCTAGGGGATATGTCTCATGAGTTTAATTTTGCTAAAATTCGTAGACAACCCCATGATAAAGAATTGGCTAATAAAGATGAAATTATTGGGTCTTGCTTCTACTGCCGTGCCTCCTAATGATCCTTTAGAACAACATTTGCTAGACCATGAAAATGATTTGTTTATGAATGAAAGAAGGGAAATAGATGAAGTATTCTTTAAACATGGACCTATTTTGAAACACAACTTACCTGTTGAAATTCTAGGGGACCCTCCGCCACCCAAGGGTGATCCCGTGTTTGAGCTTAAACCATTACCTGATACTCTTAAGTATGCTTATCTTGATGAAAATAAGATACCGTGTTATTATTAGTGCTAACCTTTTAGAGCAGGAAGAAGAGAAATTATTGAGAACTCTGAAGAAGCACCGTGCTGCTATTGGATATACTCTTGATGATCTTAAGGGCATTAGTCCCACTATATGCCAGCACAAAATAAAATTGGAGAAAGACGCTAAACCGGTTGTGGATCACCAAGGAAGGTTAAATCCTAAGATAAAGGAAGTGGTAAGAAAAGAAATACTAAAGCTTCTGGAGGCAGGTATAATTTATCCCGTTGCTGATAGTCAGTGGGTAAGTCGTGTTTATTGTGTCCCTAAGAAGGGAGGTATTACTGTTGTTCCTAATGATAATGATGAATTGATCCCACAAAGAATTGTTACAGGTTATAGAATGGTAATTGATTTGCGCAGATTAAATAAAGCCACCAAAAAGGATCATTACCCTTTACCTTTTATTGATCAAATGCTAGAAAGATTATCCAAACATACACATTTTTGCTTTCTAGATGGTTATTCTGGTTTCTCTCAAATACCTGTGTCAAAGAGGATCAAGAAAAGACCACTTTTACTTGCCCTTTCTGTACCTTTGTTTATAGACGTATGCCTTTTGGTTTATGCAATGCACTTGCTACCTTTCAAAGATGTATGACTGCTATATTCTCAAACTTCTGTGAAAAGATTGTTGAGGTTTTCATGGATGATTTTTCCGTTTATGGAACTTCTTTTGATGATTGCTTAAGCAACCTTAACTGAGTTTTGCAGAGATGTGAAGAAACTAATCTTGTCTTGAATTGGGAGAAGTGCCACTTTATGGTTAATGAAGATATTGTCTTGGGGCATAAAATTTCCGTAAGGGGTATTGAAGTTGATAAATCCAAAGTTGATGCTATTGAAAAGATGCCGTGTCCCAGTGACATTAAAGGTATAAGAAGTTTCCTTGGTCATGCCGGTTTTTATAGGAGGTTCATTAAGGACTTCTCTAAAATTTCTAGGCCTCTGACTAATCTCTTACAAAAGATGTTCCTTTTTTCTTTGATGATGATTGTGTAGAAGCATTTGAAATACGAAAGCCTTGATCTCTGCACCTATTGTTCAGCCACCTGATTGAAATTTACCCTTTGAAATTATGTGTGATGCTAGTGATTATGCTGTAGGTGCTGTTCTAGGACAAAGAGTTGATAAGAAATTAAATATTATCCAATATGCTAGTAAAACTCTAAACAATGCCCAAAGAAATTATGCTACTACTGAAAAATATTTTTTAGCAGTTGTATTTTCTTGTGATAAGTTCAGACCTTACATTGTTGATTCTAAAGTAACTGTTCACACTGATCATGCTACTATTAAATATCTTATGGAAAAGAAAGATGCTAAACCTAGACTTATTAGATGGTCCTCCTACTATAAGAATTTGATTTGCATATTATTGATAGAAAGGGAGCTGAGAACCCCGTTGCAAACAACTTGTCTAGGTTAGATAATTTTCTTGATGACCCATTACCTATTGATGATAGCTTTCCTGATGAACAATTAGCTATCATAAATGCTTCTCGTACTGCTCCATGGTATGCTGATTATGCTAATTACATTGTTGCTAAATTTATACCACCTAGTTTCACATACCAGCAAAAGAACAAGTTTTTCTATGATTTAAGACATTACTTCTGGGATGACCAACACCTTTATAAACAAGAGTAGATGGTGTTATTAGACGTTGTGTACCTAAGCATGAATATGAACAGATCCTACGTAAGTGTCACTCCGAGGCTTATGGATGACACCATGCTGAAGATAGAACTGCACATAAGGTATTGCAATCCAGTTTTTATTGGCCTACTCTCTTCAAAGATGCCCGTAAGTTTGTCTTGTCTTGTGATAAATGTCAAAGAATCGGTAATATTAGTAGACGTCAAGAAATGCCCATGAACTATTTACTTGTTACTGAACCATTTGATGTTTGGGGCTTTGATTATATGGGACAGTTTCCTTCCTCTAATGGGTATACACATATTTTAATGGATGTTGATTACGTTACTAAGTGGGTAAAAGCTATTCCAACTAGTAGAGCTGATCATAACACCTCTATTAAGATGCTTAAAGAAGTTACTTTTCCGAGGTTTGGAGTTTCTAGATATTTAATGACTGATGGTGGTTCACATTTTATTCATGGTGCCTTTCATAAAATGCTTGCTTAATATGATGTTAATCATAGAATTGCATCTCCATATCACCCATAGTCTAGTGGTCAACTAGAACTGAGTAATAAAGAGCTCAAATTAATTTTGCAAAAGACTGTTAATAGATCTAGAAAGAATTGGTTCAAGAAATTTGATGATGCATTATGGGCGTATAGAACTGCATATAAAAATCCTATGGGTATGTCTCCATATAAAATGGTTTATCGAAAAGCATATCACTTACCTCTCGAATTAGAACATAAGGCATATTGGGCCATTAAAGAGCTCAATTATGATTTCAAACTTGCCCATGAGAAGAGGCTATTTGACATTAGCTCACTTGATGAATGAAGAACCCAGGCTTATGAGAATACCAAACTGTTTAAAGAAAAAGTTAAAAGATGGCATGACAAAAGGATACAAAAGCGTGAGTTTAATGTAGGTGATTATGTGTTGCTATTCAACTCTCGTTTAAGATTTTTTGCAGGAAAACTCCTTTCTAAATGGGAAGGGCCTTACATTATCGATGAGGTGTTGACATCGATTTTAACCACAATAAATTAAAATGTATGAATCACATAAAATATAAATGCAAAACGGCAAAAATCTGTTTGACATAGATTTTGATCACGTTAAATTAAAAAGGCACGAATCACATAAAATATAAATGCAAAACGGCAAAACAGATAATCAATTAAAAAAGGATAATAAATCGCTCAAAATGAGGAATGACAAGATCGGCGTGCGATATATTTTCGAATGTCGATAGTGCACGCTGCTACTAATGGAGAAAATGCAAACATAAAATTGTCAGAAAAGACGCAAATATCACCAGAATGTTGACTGACTATATGATAAATGTTCGGCTTCCATTGACGAGGGAAATATTGAAGCGACGCATGAAAAAAAGAAATACATCACGCAAATGAAATATACGCATGGTGTACTTTGTCAAATAACAAATATCCATATAAGGCTGGACCGTAAGTTTCATCCAAAAATAATTAACGTGTAGGTCTACCTTAATGAGCCGCTAACTAATGGCCGATTAAGGCCAGCCCATTAAAATATGCTAGATGACATGCAAGTGGGTGACGCCACGGCCCATACTTTGATTAGTTGATTAGAAAAGGAAAGAGTTCAGCTATCCCACCAGTCAAACTATTGGTTGCACCAATTAATGATTAAACAAATAAGTAAAAGAGGCAGCCCACATCCCATGATCTCACACGATCCCACGAGGTGGAGAACGTGGGCACGTCCCACCGATTGGATTCCTGATGCTGCACTCCTCCTCCTATAAATACAAGGCTCCTTGGCTGCTCTAGGGGTTCGGCTCATTTTACTCCTTGGTTCTCTGGTCTCCTTCCATCCACTCTAGTAGCAATATTCTACTACACATCACACTACACAGAAAAGCACACCGTGAGAAAAGGAAGCAAGGGGAGGAATCTCGGTTGGTTCCAAGAAGGAATAAGGTGAGATATGATACTACCCTCATACCCTTAGTTTCGGCCGTTTGGTTCGAATCAAGGAATCTTTTCTCCTCATCCATGAACTCTCGTCCTTAGTTTCGGCCATTTTGGTTCGGACCAAGGATTCTCTCTCCCTCACTTCCTGAAATATTGTCCTTAGTTTCGGCCATTCTTTTGGTTCGGATCAAGGAAAATACATATCATGAAATCAAGCCCTTAGTTTCGGCCATTTTGGTTCGGATCAAGGAAAATACATACCATGAAATCATGTCCTTAGTTTCGGCCATTTTGGTTCAGATCAAGGAAAATACATATCATGAAATCATATCCTTAGTTTCGGCCATTTTGGTTCGGATCAAGGAAAATACATACCATGAAATCATGTTCTTAGTTTCGGCCATTTTGGTTCGGATCAAGGAAAATACATATCATGAAATCATGTCCTTAGTTTCGGCCATTTTGGTTCGGATTAAGGGAAATACATATCATGAAATCATATCCTTAGTTTCTGCCATTCTGGTTCGGATCAAGGAATATAATTCATAAAACATTGTCCTTAGGTTCGGCCTTGTGGTTCGAATCAAGGAATATGTATATCATGAAATTATGCCCCTTAGGTTCGGCCTTTTGGTTCGGATCGATGAATATGCATACAACGGAATCATACCCTTAGGTTCGGCCTTTTGGTTCGGATCAAGGAATATAAACCCATAAAATCATGCCCTTAGGTTCGGCCCTTTTGGGTTCGGATCGAGGAATCTAGATACTACATGAAATCGGGGATTCGCATGTTTCATGTAGATATGTCCTTAGTTTTGGCCATGTGGTTCAAATCAAGTATGCATATTTTTCTTCACGTAGACATGTCGTGATTGGGGGACACATAAAATGCTCTAAGCATGGGTTCTTTCTTCTCATGAGGATGAATTCCGTGGCATAAGTCAGCAAAATGCAAAATACCATATGACATGGGTTCTCTCATGAATCCCATGGCATAATAAAAATTGTATTATGGCGTGGGTTCTTTCAAACGAATTCCACGACATATACCATCAAGCAAATAAAACAAAACTTTTGTTCTAAGCATGGGTTCTCCTATATGAATTCCATGACGTGAATTACAAATATTGAAAATATATACATCCAAATATGGGGCCAGATTAAGCCTCGCCAAAATCAAACTTCATTTACACCATAACATAAATGAAGTCAAGCACGAACAAAATATGTTACATGCATGGTAAAGAAACATATAACATAATATCAAACATAATGTCATTGAAGAAAACCTACGCGGATAAACTTCAAGTTCCCCCAGGCCGGAGTTCAGCATCGATCGCGAGGAGGATTCGTTTTATTTTATTTTATTTTATTGTAGCATATTGTAATAGGCATGTGATGTAATCCTATGTAATAGAAATGTTGGAATTCCTAATCAGGGGTTTTCTCTTCGGAGATGTAATTAACAGAATTTTTATGTAAATGTAAGGGTTCTGGCAATAATGTACCTGCAATGTTTGATTCTACATTTATTTTATGCATTTAAATTTCACTCTGTATCAATGACGTGGACGCGTGTCTCACGCCCGCCATTTTCCCATCATCAGATTCTGGCATGCTTGGTGGGACATATTTCTCCCCTCATCTTCGAATTCCAACATAGGATTGCAACATATGAATTTCCATAGTACATAAGCATAAAACATTATGTAAGGATATTAAAAAAAAAGATGAAGAAAACTAATATATGGTTTTCTTTATTTTGAAGGTATGGAGGGACAAGTCCAGCAGTTTGTCACTCTCTGCTTTGGTGACCTCTGGCTGGATGTGCCAATTGGTCCGCTTGTGGCTGCAGTTAGCAAGAGTTTGGAAACAACAGTTGCATCCCCAGCTAGGCCAGAAGAAAAGGAAGTCTCCTCTGCACTGAAGGAGGGGTTTACTCCTGTGCTCACAAAGTCAGCAAAGAGAAGGATGCGTGCAGCTGCAAGAGCATCTAAGGATCAGCATGTATGCGAAGCTTCTTCATCTACTTTAGTTCCTCCTGGTTTCACAAAGATGTCACCTACCAAGGTCATGAGCCATGAGGTACCAGCAAAGGTGGTTCGCATGACACCCGAAGAGTGGCCCGTTCTTGCAAAACGGACGAGATCACTAAAGGTGGCGTCGCCAAGACAATCTGCTTCAACTACATCGACCAAAGTTGCAGTGCCCCTTACACCTTCAAAACTTAGGGCGGCCGACGCGAGGGTCAGGAGAAAGCTCACATAAGCTTATCCCAAGCAACGTAGGGGCAGCTCAAAGGGCTTGCTCCACGGACAAAGGAAAAGGTGTAGTGGCTGAGGACACTGAGTCTTACTCACATGAAGGATCGGCTCGTCCAAGAAACCAACTTCGTGTTGATGCACCTGAATTTATCATCACCGTGGGCTATAATCCCATTGGACCATGCCTAGTGGATGAGCCAAGCAATAGACGCTCGCTCCAGTGGCAGGGGGTGTTTGTCACATCAGATGACTTCCAAGCTGGTCATGTGGATCCAACTACTACAATATCAGATCCTTTGTCCTCATCGATGCCAGCACCAAGACCATCATTTGAAGGCTCGGTTGATCCAGCACGTCATCGTCATCGACGGCAAAAGTCTCACCATGCATGGCTTTACTTCCCAGTGGCAACTGATGCAAAGATGACCAATCAACAACGGAAGCAAGTGGCATATCCCATCAGAAATAGAGAAAGGAAGATCAATGCAAGGATCCGCGGAGGGAACCATGCTAGCTTCCATGCCGTCATGACACGGAATGTTTGCCAAGCTTTGAAGGAAATACTTCCAGGATGCTCTATCTCTGTTGATAATGTTGGTGGTGCCATCATGCGGCGTGTACAAACTCTATCGAAGTGGCCAGAATATGAAGAATTTGTGAAGGCAAATCCACGACGACAAGAGTATGTGAAGCGGGCTGCTCATGCACGCAAAAAGCGGGCTGCCCTAAAACAAAGAGAGATGGCAGTACGAGCTAATTCGGGGTATAGCAGAATACAAGGAAGAGATTCTCCATCAACAAGCCAAGTCAGTGGAGGAAAGGGGGGAAAAGAAATGGCAAGTACAGAAAGGAAGACTACCAGAACTCTCTCCCCATGGCCAACTCGTAAGAAAGTCTCAGGTAACTCATTTGAAGTGTTCAACGCAATGCCAGTTGGTGTAAAAGCGGTGACAAACAACAATAGTGAAACCTCCTCAGCATCAACACACTTCAAGAGGAAGAAGGCACGCAAGACTATTGTAGAAGGTCCTCGCCGCACGACGCACAGCCAAAAGGGTTCAGATTATGAAGAACTTGGGTCAAGCAATGGGGGGTCTTACAATCCCCTATCAGATAGCACTCCTTGTCCTTCTGAAACTGATATAGAACTTCACCATGGTGTAGAGCATACAGAACAAGTCCTAGCTGCGAATGAAACTCGTTTAGTTGAGGAGCAATTAGCCAACCTTACGGCAGCACTTCAGCAAAAGGAAGACGAGCTAGCAGACCTTCGAATTCATATGAGCAATAACCAGAGCAAAGGAAATGAAGGGGGTGGTGGCGCAAGTGCTAGTAGCCAACATGGAGGAGCAGGGCTTAACCTTGAGGCGATCCAAAGAATGATCGCTGAAGGGGTAAAGTCCCAATTAATGCAAACTTAGTACTCGATGCGGCCAGGGTATGTTAAGCCATACCCACCTGATGTGGACCTAGTTCCTTTCCCAACAAATTACAGGCAGCCACAGTTTAGTCAGTTCAATGGGAGTGGATCTCCCCATGAGCACATAGCACACTTCCTTGCTGCTTGTCAGGATACAGCTAACAATGGAGCACTTCTCCTTAGGCAGTTTGTATAGACATTGTCTGGGCCTGCCTTCACTTGGTACAATAAGCTACCTCCAAGCTCTATAAAAACGTGGGAACAAATGCAAAACTCATTCCTCGAGCGGTTTTATAGCACGCGGAGGACGGTGGGCATAACTGAGTTGACCCAAACTGAACAAGGGTTCAACGAGAGGGCAGCTGATTTCATAAATAGATGGAGAAACCTAAGTCTTCACTGCCCACAGCCAATAACTGAGCCAGAAGCAGTGCACATGTGCATGAACAATCTCCGCTCGGAAGTGGCTGTCTAGTTACAAGGAGTGAGCCCCCTCACGTTTGAAGAGTTAGCTTCAAAATCGACGGATATAGAAAATTTTATGCAGCTTGTCACTCGTCGAACAAAATCGATGTTCAACAAGCCTACAGACAAGGGTGGTCAGCGTGAAAAGTTGCCAATGAAACCCAAGTCTGCACAAGCCATGGAGACAACGGCAGTAAAACCTCAGTTTCAGCCTAGAAGAGCACCTACAGGGAACCAAGGATAGCAAGATGCACATGTCGGTAAGAGGCCAACTCTCAGCGAATGACAAAACAGGGAGTATTCTTTTCCTGTAGAAGAAATTGATGACCTTTTTCCTGGTTTAAAGGAATTGAGTCTTATAGAACTTCCCAAGCCCAAAAGGCCAGAAGAAGCTTCAAAATTTAATGACCCAAATTTCTGTCACTACCATCGCATTTTGGGCCATACACTCAAAGATTGCTTTGTTGTGAAGAATATCATACAGAAAATGATCGATGAGGGAACCATTGATACAAACCTCCTCAAAAGCTTAAAGAAAGGAAAGAAGATGGCTACAGCAAATGTTGCCACTCTTCAAGATAGCTCGGTGAGTTGTGCATCTTCAAATATGAGGCCAACTTATGATGATATGATTTTTACATCAGGATATGAATTTACCCCAATTATCTCATCAGGCTTCCTCCCGTACCTCGGTCATAGGACCACGTCCCAGGGTCAGTGTAAAAGAGAGGCTCACATTCCCTGAAGCCGTGATGGATGGCCCAGTGTACCAGCTTCTCAAGAACCCCAAGACTGGAGGGAACAGTGGCCAAAACGCCGTGTACTACCCCGAGTGATGGAAGATGTCGCTCCTCTGCGCTTCGTACCAAAGAAATATCAACATATGGCGAAGCGCATGAAGGTTCCGCCTAGTGAAGAATTCAACGTTCTCACTATAGGTGTGTTTGAGGATGATAGCGAGTCTCTTCACTTCCCTGAAGAAGATGCGCCAGAAGTGGATCAGGTCCACCTTAGATCAGGTCGCCAGTTAGCTGGCCCACATCCTCCACCTAGAAAGGAGCCTAGGAACAAAGATGTAACCGAGAATGAGACAATTGACCCGCCTTCTAAGGTGTCGGTCAAGTATGATGTAATCTCTCATTTGAAGAAAATACTAGCTATGCTTTATGTGTATGATGCTTTGTCTCTTTCCTCAGATTTACGTAAGGCACTAGTTACAGCATTGTCATTTCCTGAAGATTATAGAGTGGAAGTCTCACAGACTGAAACTGAATTAAATGATGTGTTAAATATTACATTCACGGATGAGAACATGTTGTTAGGAGCAAAGAAGCATAACAGACCTCTTCTTATGTTTGGTGAGATTGACGACTTGCCAACAAATCGCGTAATGATAGATGGTGGATCCGCCATAAATTTGTTGCCTCTACATACTTTGAAAAGGATTGGATATTCCCCTAAGGATTTGAGTCGGTCAAATGTGGTCATTCACGGATTTAACCAGTCAGGTCAAGAGGCCATGGGTACCATTTCTTTGGTACTAAAAATGGAAGCATTATCTACATACGTGAGATTCCATGTGATTGATGCAGCCACATCTTACAATGCACTGTTGGTCCGACAATGGTTGCATGAAAATCAGGTTGTGCCATCTACACTCCATCAGTGTGTCAAGTACAAAGAGCAATCTGGAGAAATAGTAAGAATATTTGCAAATAAGAGACCATTCATCGTAGCTGAATCTTTCTACGCCGATGCCAAATTCTACTTTGAGCCTGTTGAAAAAGTACACAAGCCAAGGCCTGTAGTAGTACCTGCAAACATGGTAAAGAAAAATGCTGCAGAATCTTCATCTGGCCGAAAGATTTATCAATATATACCGAGTGACCAAAGGAAAGAGGGTGACCCAATATTCCGCGTCATCGATAAATCACCTGTTAAAAGAGGTACCAAAATGCCTATGCTCTTACCTCCTTTGGTTCAACATAAAATTGAGCAAGATAAAGAAGAGTCCCATGAGTGTGAAAATAAAAATAAAAATGTGGTTCATATCACCTTGGAAAATAAAGATGATGAGTCATTGCCTATTTCTCTGTACGATAACCGAGTTTTGTATATGATGCAGAGAATGGGATATGATACTCTCACTGGCCCATCGTTGTGTGATGATCGGGGGCAGCGAGCGCCATTTGAAAATGCGTTGTCCCGAGAACAACTCGAAGCTCTACACGAGGGCCAGCCTTTGAAAGAAAAAAGACATGGGCTGGGCTATGAGGTTTGCATGACCTCGACTGAATTTGTAGATCCAACTGAGGCATCCCCACAAATGGAGGATGGTAATCAGCCAACTATTGATGACTTGGAAGAAATAAATATTGGAACAGCCGAGGATCCTGATTTTTTATTGGCGCACATCTGTCTAAAGAAAAGAAAGAGGAATATCGTAAGTTCCTCTCTGCAAACAAAGATGTCTTCGCTTGGACTTACGAGGAAATGCCAGGCTTGGATCCAGAGGTAGCGGTGCACCGACTTGCCGTGCAAGATGATGTCCCCCTAGTAAAACAAGCACAGAGGAGATTTCGACCCGAGCTACTCCCCAAGATAGAAGCCGAGGTCGACAAACTCATAGCTGCTGGATTCATTAGGGAGGTTAAATATCCTAAGTGGCTTTCCAATATTGTGCCGGTTAAAAAGAAAAATGGCCAAATCCGCGTGTGTGTAGACTTTAGGGACTTAAATAAATCATGCCCTAAAGATGATTTTCCTATACCTATATCTGAAATACTCGTTGATGCTACCATGAATCATGAAATATTTTCTTTTATGGATGGATATTTTGGATATAATCAAATAAAAATGGCGCCAGAAGATGAAGAGCTAACGGCTTTCAGAACGCCCAAAGGCATATTATGTTATAAGGTCATGCCATTTGGACTAAAAAATGCAGGGGCAACATATCAACGAGCCATGACCATAGTTTTAGATGGGTTGTTATATGTAATTGTTGAATATTATATTGATGACATAGTGGTAAAATCAAAACGTGAAGAAGACCATATGAAACATCTTACAATGGTTTTCGAGGGTCTGAGGGAACATAACTTGAAAATGATTCCCATGAAATGTGCGTTCGGAGTTTCTTCCGGGAAATTTCTTGGTTTTGTGGTCACAAAGAATGGCATCCAAATTGACCCAGATAAAGTAAAAGCGATTGTTAAAATGCCACCACCCACAAACCTACATGAACTAAGGAGTTTCCAAGGTCACCTAGCATATATTAGGAGATTTATCTTAAACTTATCAGGAAGATGTAAACCATTCTCACATCTCATGAAAAAGGGTGTCTCATTCGAGTGGGACCAAGCATGCAAAAATGCATTCTTGGACATTAAGAAATACCTTATACACCCACCTATCCTGGGTGCACCAGTTAAGGAACGTCCTCTGATCCTATATACGACAGCCATGCCTATGTCGTTGGGAGCTCTTTTAGCATAGAATAATGAGTCCGGAAAGGAAATGTCCCTATATTACCTTAGTCGCACCCTCTGGGGGCAGAGTGCAACTATCCGGACATGGAAAAGATATGTCTCGCATTGGTGTTTGCAGCACAAAAATTGCGCCATCACATGTTAGAGCATACTGTACACCTCGTATCGAGAGCAGACCCTCTCAGGTACATCTTAAATAAAATGGTGCTTTCAGGTAGACTGGCTAAGTGGGCGATGTTTTTGTCGCAATTTGATATAAAGTTTGTGCCACAAAAGGCCATGAAGGGGCAGGCGTTAGCTAACTTCCTAGCCACACATCCAATACCCGATGATTTCCCCATAGATGATGACTTGCTGGATGAAGAGGTGTTCACTACATCAGTTGCTAGTACATGTTGGCAAATGTACTTCGATGGCGCATGTCGACGATCAGGGGCAGGTGCTGGAGTCATCTTCGTGACGCCAAGCGAAGGGATAATCCCGTACTCATTCACCCTAACTTCAGCGGTTTCAAATAATTCGGCTGAATATGAGGCTTTGATAATTGGGCTTGAATTAGCTCTGAATATGGGGTTAGATTCACTCACTATTTATGGTGACTCTCAGTTAGTGATCAACCAACTACTAGGAATTTACATGGTAAAGAAAGAAGAATTAAGGCCTTACTTCCAGTGAGCCAAAGTGCTCATGTCCATGTTTGCTGATCTAAATATTCAGCATGTTATAAGAAGTCAGAATGAAAAGGCTGACACCTTAGCAGATTTAGCTGCTAGTATATCATTAACTTCACATCAAATGATGTACGTTCGTGTTGAAGAATGCATAATCCTACCTATACTCGCCGAGGAGGAGGAGATGACGACTTGGTTGCAATGACTACAGATATCTACGAGATTGAAGTTGGAGACTGGCGAAGCCCTTTCCTAGAATACTTGATGCATGGATATCTACCTCTAGACTCCGCAGAAAGGTCTAGAGTTCGGAAAAGGTCAGTTCACTATACATTTATAAATGATACCCTATATAGGCGTTCCTTCGATGGCATCCTCCTCCGCTGTCTAGCTGGGAATGAAATTGTGGAAGCCTTAAATGAAGTGCACGCCGGGGTGTGTGGGGCGCATCAATCTGGCCGTAAATTATATTATCAATTGCGACATCTTGGTTACTATTGACCTACCATGCTTGACGACGCCATGAAATTTGCAAAAAGGTGCCATGAGTGCTAGGTACATGGTAATTTCATACATCAACCCCATGAGTCGTTGCATCCCACAAATATTGCATGGTCGTTTGAAATGTGGGGAATGGACATAGTAGGACCTATTAATCCGCCATCATCAAAGGGTCATAAATTTATCCTGGCCGTCACCGATTACTTCTCTAAATGGGCCGAGTTTATACCATTAAAAGAGGATAAGAGGGAGCACGTGGAGCACTTCATAAGAACACACCTCATATATCGCTTCGGAGTTCCTTCCCGTATCATGTCTGACAATGGGGGGGGGCATTCAAAAATAAGCATGTCGATAAGTTATGCTCGAAATTCAAAATAATTCATCACTATTCTACGGCTTATAATCCGGCAGCTAATGGACAAGCGGAAGCTTTTAATAAAACCCTCTGCAAATTGTTAAAGAAAGTCGTGTCTAGAAATAAGCGTGAGTGGCATGAGAAACTTCTTGAGGCCTTGTGGGCTTATAGAACCACGACACGTACACCAACGGGAATGACACCATACTCCCTCGTATTTGGAGGAGAAGCAGTTCTACCATTAGAAGTACAAATTACTTCGCTCAGAGTGGTTGTTCAGGAGAAACTTTCGGAAGAGGAGGCCATAAAATAACGCCTCGGTGAACTCAAAATGCTTGAAGGGAAACGCCTTCAGGCATTACAAAATTTGGAAGTTTATCGGGCTAGAATGTCCCGTGCTTTTGACAAGCGCGTTAAAAGGAGATCATTCAAGCAAGGAGACCTAGTGCTCGCCGTCATTCGTCCAATGAATGTTACATGACGGATGGGAGGAAAGTTCGAGCCAAAATGGGAGGGTCCCTACATCATAAGAGGTCTACTCTAGTGGTGCATACAGGATAATTTCCCTTGACGGCGAGTATTGCCCGCCACCGATAAATGGAAAATTCCTTAAGCCCTATTATGCTTGAGTAAAAAAACAAAATGATACTCCATACCCTCATGAGTGTAAACTAGGGCACAAACAAAAAGACTCCAACGACTTACGAGTATAAACTGTGATGGAAAAAAAATCGAATCATCATACTTACTCCATACCCTCATGAGTGTAAACTGGGGCACACCAAAAAAAAGATACTCCAACATCTTACGAGTATAAACTGTGATGAAAAAAAGGATCATCCAAAATACTCCACACCCTTACGAGTATAAACCGGGGCACAAAAAAAACTCCAATGACTTACGAGCATAAACTGTGACGTAAAAAAAGGGTAATAAAAAAATATAAACATCAAGCAGGCTCCAGACTTCATCATAAGCTTAAACGTCATACAAAAAATGATACGTACATGCATTTATATAAAAAAATGGAATAAAAAATAAGGCTTCAGGCCATACACAACGATAGTGTAAATAAATAAGGATGCTTCAACGTCAAAGCTGGCGTACTAGCACATCATGCATGAAATTCGGAGTTCCCACGTGAATAAACAAAGTACTGCTACATTTGAAGTGAAACTGAGTATTGAACCAAAAATGATTCAAAGGGAAATGATAAATTGAAATGGCTAAATAATAATAATAAAAACTATGCGAAGTCTAGGCCTTCTCAAGGAGCTCGCCAGTTCTGCAGGCTGTTCAACAACTGACTTGCTTTAGTCTTTAATTTTTCCGTCTTTTGTTCAAATTCAGCAAGCCTTGTACGCTTGCCGGCGTTGGTGTTCTGTAGACTCTTCACCAAGTCCTTCAGTTCAGATTGATGGGCATTATGTGCTTGTCAGCGCTGTTCCCTCTCTAGTTTAAGCTTCTGCAAACTAGCGGTAGCCTCCTCAAGCTGCACCTTAAGCGCTGCTTCCTGCACTTTCATTTCAGCACACTTCTTGTCTAGGTCAGATAAGTCTCCAATTGCAGCCTTGGAAACTTCATGGCCGGACATAATTTTAAGCTCGACTTCAGCAAAATTTTAAGCTCGACTTCAGCAGCAGCATGTTCATCTCCCTCGGATACCTTCATGAACTCAGTCTGACCAACCTTCAATTTCTTGGAAAGGTCAATAAGCCCAACCAACATGGCATGCACCTTAGCTGCCTCAGGTACTTGCGTGGGTAGAGTCTGAGAAATGCTCTCAAGCATGATGCGTCGCTTGGGATCACCAAGGGTAGAGTCATTCAGTCCTTCGAGGGCTCGTTTCACCACGGTATCCGTGGCATCTATAAACGTGTCTTTGACAAAGCTACAGTCCATCTGTGCGCCTTCCCCTCATACAACCGTCATTACAGGGTCTTGCGAATGGCAACTTGCTTGTTGCAACCTAAAAAAATAAGTGAAGAGTCGTGAAAATTTGATGATAATGATGGTTCATAGACATGGCCAATTAAATAAATGCATAAGTAAATAAACTACCAAGTAAAGTTGATAAGAAATTAAGAGCATTAGGGGTATGGGGCACAACTTCAGTCACACCCGGGCTGAATCGGAAATGCCAACCGACCTTGTCGAGAGGTTAAATTTAGTTGAAGAAGAAAACAATTTGTTGAAGGAAAAAATAAAAAAAATTGAGGAGGAGAAGATGATATTGGAGTTGCATGTTGCGGATGTCGTCGATGATCACAAGATCAAGATGGATGCAATGCGCTTGAAGATTAGAAAGATTAGAAAATATGCCATTCATACCGAGGCTTGGTATCATTATGCCGTTGGATCAATTGTTACCTTGGTTGCGATTATGATCGCATTTGTTTTCGCATTGAAATATTTTACATAGTTTCAATGTATGGTTTAATTAATTAGATGCTCTGGAGAGCTATATGTTGTTAGATGAGAACTATGTATGTACTTTGGTTTTAATGTGATGATGAACTTCTATTAATTTGGACACTTAATTATATATAATGCACGCAGATGAACCGGCAATGGATGTACGGTGACAGACACACCCGCGAGTACATTAAGGGCGTGCATGAGTTTCTCGATGCGGCTGAGGCAAACAAGCAGAATGGTTTTATGTGTTGTCCATGCACTGAATGTGGGAATACGAGGTCTTACTCTAACCGGAAAATCCTTCACTCCCACCTGCTTTACAAGGGTTTCATGCCACACTATAATGTTTGGACGAGGCACGGAGAAATAGGGGTTATGATGGAAGACGGCGAAGAAGAAGAGTACGATGACAACTATGTGCCCCCTGAATACGGTGATGCTGCAACGGGGGGAGCTGGTGAAGATCAAGAGGAACCAGACGATGTGCCCAATGATGCTGCCACGGGTGAAGCTACTGAAGATCAAGAGGAACCAGACGATGTGCCCGATGATGATGATCTCCGCCGGGTCATTGTCGATGCAAGGACGCAATGCATTAGTCAAAAGGAGAAGCTGAAGTTCGATCGCATGTTAGAGGATAACAAAAAAGGGTTATACCCCAATTGCGAAGATGGCAACACAAAGCTCGGTACCGTACTGGAATTGCTGCAGTGGAAGGCAGAGAATGCTGTGGCTGACAAAGGATTTGAGAAGCTACTGAAAATATTGAAGAAGAAGCTTCCAAAGGATAACGAATTGCCCGACAGTACATACGCAGCAAAGAAGGTCGTATGCCCTCTAGGATTGGAGGTGGAGAAGATACATGCATGCCCTAATGACTGCATCCTCTACCGCGGTGCATACAAGGATCTGAACGCATGCCCGGTATGCGGTGCGCTGCGGTATAAGATCAGACGAGATGACCCCGGTGATGTTGACGGCGAGCCCCTCAGGAAGAGGGTCCCTGCAAAGGTGATGTGGTATGCTCCTATAATACCACGGTTGAAACGTCTATTCAGAAACGAAGAGCATGCCAAGTTGATGCGATGGCACAGTGAGAACCGAAAGAAAGATGGGAAGTTGAGAGCACCCGCTGACGGGTCGCAGTGGAGAAAAATCGAGAGAAAGTACTGGGATGAGTTTGCAAAGGACCCAAGGAATGTATGGTTTGCTTTAAGCGCGGATGGCATTAATCCTTTCGAGGAGCAGAGCAGTAATCACAGCACCTGGCCCGTGACTCTATGTATGTATAACCTTCCTCCTTGGATGTGCATGAAGCGGAAGTTCATTATGATGCCAGTTCTCATCCAAGGCCCTAAGCAACCCGGCAACGAAATTGATGTGTACCTAAGGCCATTAGTTGAAGAACTTTTACAGCTGTGGAATGGAGACGGTGTACGTACGTGGGATGAGCACAGACAGGAGGAATTTAACCTTAAGGCGTTGCTGTTCGTGACCATCAACGATTGGCCCGCTCTCAGTAACCTTTCAGGACAGACAAACAAAGGATACCACGCATGCACGCACTGTTTAGATGACACTGAAAGTATATACCTGGACAAATGCAGGAAGAATGTGTACCTGGGCCATCGTCGATTTCTTCCGACCAACCATCAATGTCGAAAGAAAGGCAAGCATTTCAAAGGCGAGGCAGATCACCGGAAGAAGCCTGCCATGCGCACCGGTGATCACGTGCTTGCTATGGTCAATGATTTACCCTACGTCATCTTTGGAAAGGGTCCCGGTGGACTAGCTGTTCCGAATGACGCTGAGGGACACGCACCCATGTGGAAGAAGAAATCTATATTTTGGGACCTACCCTACTGGAAAGACCTAGAGGTCCGCTCCTCAATCGACGTGATGCATGTGACGAAGAACCTTTGCGTGAACCTGCTAGGCTTCTTGGGCGTGTATGGGAAGACAAAAGATACGCCGGAGGCACGGGAGGACCTGCAACGTTTGCACGAAAAAGACGACATGCCTCCGAAGCAGTATAAAGGTCCTGCCAGCTACGCTCTTACGAAAGAAGAGAAAGAAATCTTCTTTGAATGCCTGCTTAGTATGAAGGTCACGACTGGCTTCTCATCGAATATAAAGGGAATAATAAATATGCCAGAGAAAAAGTTTCAGAACCTAAAGTCTCATGACTGCCACGTGATTATGACGCAACTGCTTCCGGTTGCATTGAGGGGGCTTTTACCGGAAAACGTCTGATTAGCCATTGTGAAGCTATGTGCATTCCTCAATGCAATCTCTCAGAAGGTGATCGATCCAGAAATGGTACCAAGGCTAAGGAGTGATGTGGCGCAATGTCTTGTCAGTTTCGAGCTGGTGTTCCCACCATCCTTCTTCAATATCATGACGCACGTCCTAGTTCATCTAGTCGACGAGATTGTCATCCTGGGGCCCGTATTTCTACACAATATGTTCCCCTTTGAGAGGTTCATGGGAGTCCTAAAGAAATATGTCCGTAACCGCGCTAGGCCAGAAGGAAGCATCTCCATGGGCCATCAAACAGAGGATGTTATCGGGTTTTGTGTTGACTTCATTCCTGGCCTTAACAAGATAGGTCTCCCTAAATCGCGGTATGAGGGGAGACTGACTGGAAAAGGCACTCTTGGAAGAGACTCAATAATATGCAGGGACGGATATTCTTGGTCTCAAGCACACTACACAGTTCTACAGAACTCTACCTTGGTGACCCCGTATGTCGATGAACACAAGAACAGTCTGCGCTCCAAACACCCAGAGCAATGCGACGACTGGATTACATGTGAACACATCAGGACTTTCAGTAGTTGGTTGGAAACACGTCTCAGAGGTGACAACACTGTTTGTGATGAGTTGTACTTGTTGTCCAGGGGACCATCTTTGACTGTATTGAGTTACAAAGGATACGAGATAAATGGGAATACATTTTACACAATCGCCCAAGATCAAAAGAGCACCAACCAAAACAGCGGTGTCCGCTTTGATGCAGCAACCGAGAGCGGAAAGGACACATATTATGGTTACATAGTGGACATATGGGAACTTGACTACGGACCTGATTTTAAGGTCCCTTTGTTTAAGTGCAAATGGGTCATTCTGTTTGGCGGCGGCGTACAGGTAGACCCACAGTACGGAATGACAACAGTGGATCTGAAAAATCTTGGGTACACTGACGAACCATTCGTCCTAGCCAATGATGTGGCACAGGTTATCTATGTGAAGGACATGTCTACCAAACCGAGAAAAAGAAAAGATAAGGAAGCGAATACATTATACGATGAGCCAAAGCGCCACATAGTTCTTTCAGGAAAAAGGGACATCCTGGGAGTGGACGGCAAGACAGACATGTCTGAAGATTATGAAAAGTTTCATGAAATTCCTCCCTTCAATGTCAAGGCTGACCCAAGCATCCTGATAAACAATGAAGATTATCCATGGTTACGGCGCAATAAGCAAATGACACAAGCGAAGAAAAAGTGAAGACTTTCTCCCGCAACTATTATGATGATACCATGCCAACTTTGTAACAGATGATCTTTCGTCCGAAACTCTGATACTTCGAAAGAGATTGTTCGTTTTGTACACGAAGTGCATCTAGTTTTTTCCGTAACCATCTCAACTTTGTTGCACATGCTATGTGGGTGAAATGATGATACCATGCCAACTTTCAACCTTTTCGGAGTTCATTTGAAATGCTTTTCAATTTCAGGGTCTTATAGCTCAAAAAAAATCAATAAATCCATGAAAAATAACAAATGAAGTCAGAAAGGGTTGAAAATTGATGATGTGTCTTTGAATGGTGCATTTTGAACACAGAAAAAATATGGAGTTCAAATAAGTTCAAGAAAATGAAATCCCTTTGTAACAAATGATCTTTCGTCCGAAACCCTGATACTTCGAAAGAGATTGTCCGTTTTGTACACGAAGTGCATCCAGTTTTTGCCGTAACCATCTCAACTTTGTTGCACATGCTATGTGGGTGAAATGATAATACCATGCCAACTTTCAACCTTTTCAGAGTCCATTTGAAATGCTTTTTAATTTCAGGGTCTTGTAGCTTAAAAAAAATCAATAAATCCATGAAAAATAACAAATGAAGTCAGAAAGGGTTGAAAATTGATGATGTGTCTTTGAATGGTGCATTTTGAACACAAAAAAAAAATATGAAGTTCAAATAAGTTCAAGAAAATGAAATCCCTTTGTAACAGATGATCTTTCGTCCGAAACCCTGATACTTCGAAAGAGATTGTCCGTTTTGTACACGAAGTGCATCCAGTTTTTGCCGTAACCATCTCAACTTTGTTGCACATGCTATGTGGGTGAAATGATGATACCATGCCAACTTTCAACCTTTTCGGAGTTCATTTGAAATGCTTTTTAATTTCAGGGTCTTGTAGCTCAAAAAAATCAATAAATGCATGAAAAATAACAAATGAAGTCAGAAAGGGTTGAAAACTGATGATGTGTCTTTGAATGGTGCATTTTGAACACAGAAAAAATATGAAGTTCAAATAAGTTCAAGAAAATGAAATCCCTTTGTAACAGATGATCTTTCGTCCGAAACCCTGATACTTCGAAAGAGATTGTCCATTTTGTACACGAAGTGCATCCAGTTTTTGCCGTAACCATCTCAACTTTGTTGCACATGCTATGTGGATGAAATGATGATACCATGCCAACTTTCAACCTTTTCGGAGTTCATTTGAAATGCTTTTCAATTTCAGGGTCTTATAGCTCAAAAAAATTAATAAATGCATGAAAAATAACAAATGAAGTCAGAAAGGGTTGAAAATTGATGATGTGTCTTTGAATAGTGCATTTTGAACACAGAAAAAATATGGAGTTCAAATAAGTTCAAGAAAATGAAATCCCTTTGTAACAGATGATCTAACTTCATAGTAAAAAAAATATGGTGCATTTTAAAACTATAAGTATTTAGTACAAATAAAAAAATTAAATTATAAGTAAAATAAAACTATAAGTATCACTAAAAAACTGTAAGTAATTAAACTAAAATAAAACTATAATATTCTTCAAATTTTTAAAAATTCAAATTTAAACTATTTAAAATTTAAAACTAATGGCACTAACAGAAAGTTTATAATTTTTGTGACCTAAAAGCAAAAAGAAATCACTAAAAAACTGTAAGTATTTAGTTTTAAGTAGAAATAAAAAATAAATAGAAAAAAATTCTAATTTTGTAGTAAAGTTATTCATAAACTAGTGATTCACACAAATTTTTAAAAATTCAAATTTAAACTATTTAAAATTTAAAACTAATGGCACTAATAGAAAGTTTATAATTTTTGTGACCTAAAAGAAAAAAATAAAAAACCAAAAAAATGTAGAAATAAAAAAGAAAAAACAAAAAAAATGCCACCTACTGGACCTCCACGGCCTGAATACGACTAGAAACCCTACATGGGCCAGGATTCAGGCCCGCAGAAGGCCCAATAGGCCCACAGGCAAAGCAGTGTAAAGTTAGGCCCGAAAGCCTGCAGTTGAGAGGAGCTCAGGAGGGTGGGCGCAGCAGACCTTATAAACCACTCCAGAGCCCTCTCAACTACCGATGTGGGACTAAAATTTTGGACCCGGGGCGCACAAGGGCATTGGTCCCGGTTGGTGGCACCAACCGGGACTAAAGGGGGGCATTGGTCACGGTTCGTGGCACTAACCGTGACCAATGCCCCCCTTTAGTCCCGGTTGGTGCCACCAACCGGGACCAAAGGCCGCCGCTTCCCGCCCTTTGGCCTGCCGAAAATTGGCCTTTGGTCTCGGTTCGTGGCACCAACCGGGACTAATGCCAACCTTTAGTCCCGGTTGCTGCCACGAACCGAGACTAAAGCCTCTACAATATAAGGCCACACTTTGGAATTTTTCATCCTCATCTTGCAGTTGCCCCGACGCCGCCCGCCCCCATCGTCGCCGTCGCCCGCGCCCATCGTCGCCGTCGCCCGCGCCGCGCGCCGCCCCGGCCCGCCCCCGTCGCCGTCGCCGTCGCCCTCGTCCCTGCCCCGACGCGCACCGCCCTCGTCCCTGCCCCGACGCCTCCCGCCCTCATCGTCGCCGTCGCCCGCGGCCATCGTCGCCGTCGCCCGCACCGCGCGCCGCCCCGCCGTCGCCGTCGCCGTCGCCCGCCCGCCCCATCGTCGCCGTCGCCGTCGCCCGCCCCCATCGTCGCTGTCGCCGTCGCCCGCGTCGCCGTCGCCGTCGCCCTCTGGTCCGGCCGCGGCGCCCGACCTAGCATTTTTTTGTTATATGCTTTTTTTTCTGTATATGCTTTTTTTTCTGTTATATGCTTTTTTTCATGTATATATGCAAAAAATAGTTTTTTAGAAAAATTAGGATTTTTTCTGTTCATAGATTTTTTTTCATATATATGCTTGTCTTATATATATGTATATATATGTTCTCTGTGTATATATCTATGTTCATGTATATATGCAAAAAATAGTTCTTTAGAAAAATTAGGATTTTTTTTCTGTTCATAGATTTTTTGGGTGATATTAATTATTGTAAATATGAAAATGTTTGTATATTCATATGAACAAATGAATTAGAAGAGGGAGAAGAAGAGGGGGTCGAGAGGGGGTCTAGGGTCGCCGAGGGGTCGAGGGTCGTCGAACATGAGAGGAGAAAGAGGATAAAAAAGAAGAGGAATAAGAAAAGAAAAAAGAGGAGAAGAAAGAATAGAGGAGAAGATCTCCTCTATTCTTTCCTCTCCTCTTTTTTTTCTTCTTCTTCCTCTTTTTTTATCGGGAATGAGGGTCGCCTAGGGGTCGAGGGTCGCCTAGGGGTCGAGGGTGAGAGGGGGTCTAGGGTCGCCGAGAGGGGAGAGGAAGACGAGGAGAAATAAATAAGAAGAAGAAAAAAGAAGAAAAAAAGAGGAGAAGAAGAAAGGAATAGAGGAGTAAAGAGAAAATAGAATATATTCTATTTTTCTCTTTTCTCCTCTATTCCTTTCTTCTTCTCCTCTTTTTTTTCTTCTTTTTTTTTCTTCGACACGTGGGGAGGGGGGGGGTCGAGAACGCCGGACATTCATGAGAGAGGCGAGGAAAGAATAGAGGAGACTTCTCCTCTATTCTTTCTTCTCTTCTTTTTTTTTCTTCTTCTTCCTCTTTATTTTATCGGGAACGAGGGTCGTCGAGAGGGCCGCCGAGTGGTAGAGGAGAAACCCTAAATAGAAAGTATCGTCGGTGTGAGATACATGTACCGTCGGTGTCGGACACTAAATCCACATCCCACAAGTGGCGCGGGTTTCGACGCCCACGTCACTTGTGGGACGTGGATGTAGTGTCCGACACCGAAGGCCACATGTATCTCACACCCACGATACTTGCTAGCTATTTAGGGTTTCCTCTACCGAAAAGAAGAGGAGAAATAAATAAGAAGAAGAAAACAGAAGAAAAAGAAGAGGAGAAGAAGAAAGGAATAGTTTTCTCTTCTTCTCCACTATTCCTTTCTTCTTCTCCTCTTTTGTTTTCCTAGTGTCAAAGTATTGAAGAAATCCATGCCTTCATCATTAGCCGGAAGTAACCAGGGCATGTTGGTACGAAGTTCTGCAAAGTTGTTCTGGAATGGAGTCCCGGATAGAATAATCCGCCTTTTGGTACGAATTCAGCAAAGGCCTTCCAAATAGCGATATTCGGAAGGCTCTAGCTGAACTTTGTACCAAAAGGCGGATTATCCTATCTGGGACTCCGTTCCAGAACAACTTTGAAGAGCTTCCTACCATCATGCACATGTTACTTTCGCCTAATGATGACGACATGGTTTTGTTGAATCCTTTGACACTAGGCAACCTCCCGACCCCAAGGCGATCCTCTCGAACATGAGACGAAGAAGAGGATAAAAAAAGAAGAGGAAGAAGAAGAAAAAAGAGGAGAAGAAAGAATAGAGGAGTTCTACTCATCTATTCTTTCTTCTCCTCTTTTTTCTTCTTCTTCCTCTTTTTTTATTGGGAACGAGGGTCATCGAGGGACATATATAGATGTAGTGTCATCGTTGTCGATATATACCCCCTCCCGATAGCTTACTATGATTAGGTAGCTAGTTCTACGGTTGGCACTAATATATCCATCTGTCATGTTTGAATAATAATTGCCATGTTGTAAATATTTGTAGAAACTATGGACACCGCCCTAGACGAAGCAAGAAAAGAAGCGTTGTTGAGGGAGATAATCGCAGAAGGAAGTGATGCTGTCTCGTACTATCTCAACGATATCATCGATGGTCCGGAAGGAGAGGGTGAACAAGCTGGCTACGGTGACCTAATGCCGGTGCAAGAAGAAGAACATGAGGACGGCGCCGGTGACCCAATGCCGGTGCAAGAAGGAGAAAGTGATGACGGCTCCGGTGACCGAACCGAGTCCGGCCAGGTATATATATTAGTTAAGCCTATGCTGACTAGCTGATTGATGCATTCATTGTTTTGGTATGTACACATATTAATTAAGTCTTTGTTCTTTTTTCTAGCCCTCCGGATCGAGCACAACTTCGGTAAAGAGACGAGGCCCGAAGAAAAAGTTGAGCTCGGATGAAAAGCTTGAGATCACAGCAATCGCGCCCGACGGCCAACCTATTGAACCCCTCCGGACAAAGAGGGCATTTGTTGCTCAGTGCGGGGTTCTGGTTAGGGACAAGATCCCGATAAGCATCCAGCAATGGTTTAAGCCGGCTAAAGAAGACCCTGAGGTGTCTTATGTCAATGATATGCAGAAAAATGATCTTTGGACTGAGCTGAAGTCAAATTTCACCCTACCGCCAGAGGATAATCCAGAGAACCAAATTAAAGAGAAATTAATCAAGTCTTTTGCTCTGAAGAGGATGGCAGATCTATTCAGGAGGTGAAAGAAAGAGCTCAATAGGTTTGTCGATAAAAAAGAGACACCAGAATTTAAGGGCAGATATGAGAAGATCAGAGATCACTGGCCCGCATTTGTGGCCTACAAGACATCGGAAAAGAGTAAGAAGATGTCGGCGACAAACAAGCAGAATGCCGCGAAGAAGAAGCTTCACCATCGCACGGGGTCAGGTGGCTACCTAGTAGCCCGGCCTAAGTGGTCCAAGGTTGAGAATGATCTGCTTCATAAAGGGATCAGACCAGAGACATATAACTGGCCAGACCGTTGCCGGACTTGGTTCTTCGGGGCTGGCGGAACCTTGGACCCTGAAACAGGGGGATGCATTTGGACGAATGAACAAATGGACATACCAGTCAGTAGGCTTAAGCACTATATCGACGCAGCGCAGGAAGGGACGTTCTTTCCAGACAGAGAGCACGACGAGCTCACAATGGCCCTCGGGAATCCTGAGCACCCTGGACGGACACGAGGCACGCCAGGCTCCGTTCCATGGAATGTTGGGTTTCCGGACGCAGGCGGTTACAAATCCCATGAGAGGAGGAAAAAAGTGCAGCAGACCGAACTGCAGGCACTGCACGCAAGGGTACAAGCGATAGAGGAATGAGAAGCAAATCGCAGCAAACGTACTGCCGAAGCCTCCCCCGAAGCTACCCCGCCATCTCAGCGCAGAAGCAGCGTGGCTTCCACCGAGCAGCTTCAGCTGCAGCATGCCTTGACGGCTCCTGCTAGCTATCCTGTGGATGCTATAACGGAGTCTCAAAATTGCCACCTTATGACGCAATGGATGAATTTGAAGGTCAAGGCGGCTGTTGGCTCTGTTTATCCTACTGAACCCGGCGCAACTTTTCACTGCATGCCGATTCCAGAAGGATATGCTAGGGTGATGGTGGATGAGATAACGGAGGGATTTGAGGACCTCCAGCTTGACCACCCTACCGGTGAAGGGGAGACTCGGCTGGGGTCTGCTCTGAAGACTCCATGCCTATGGCGGAAGGACCTCATCAACCTTCCGAACTGGACGCCTCCGCCTCCTCCTCCTCCTCCGGCGAGTCAGGGCACTCCTCCTCCTCCACCGCCTCCTCCTCCGGCGAGTGACGATCAGGGCCCTCAGCCGGCTCCTTCTCCGGCGCGTGGCGGCACTCCGCCTCCGTCTCCGCCTGCGCCGACGCGCCCGAGCAGCCAACCTCCTCCTTCTCCGCCTCGTCAGCAAGGGCAGAAGAGACCTGCCGCCGCTCCAGCTGCTCCGGCGGGTCGTAGTCCTTCTCCTCCGCCTCTTAAGCAAGTAAAGAAGACAACGGCTTCGTCTGCTCGGTCGGCGTCTAGCAGTACAACCAGAGGCGGGAGGACATATAGATTCGGTCCTTCTCTGAAGACTCCAGAGAAGTTACCATACAAGAGGACCTAGGAGGAGAACGCCGAGATCACGCGAGAAGAAGTGAGAAAATTCTTTGAAGGGGTGAAAGCAAAGCAACATCCACCTCCGGAGGAGAAGGTAGATGGGGTGAAAGTGAAGCGCACTCTGGCTGCCCTGACAAAACCACCAAAGTCTGATCCGCCGAAAGGAAACTATGACCGCATTATTGGAAAGGAATTTGCCGAAGCGGAGCGGTCGGGAACTACTGTCAGTGATGAAAGGCTGAAAAAACGACGAGCTGGGAAACAAATTGCCCAGCTCGGCAAACAAGCGAAGCAATCATGCCCCCCGCTCAAGGTGCCTAGCCACAACGTCGCTAATGACCCGAGGATGGTGCCCGGTTATAATAATCTTGCAGATTACCTGCCCGACAAAGTACATTATGAACCCATGGACATGCGGATGCAAAGATACGAGTACGGGAAGCCTCTCGTCAAAGATGAAAGATCTCTATCAACGATGATGCGAAGATTGCATGATTGGTACTTGAAAATCTGCAGAGACTCTGGGGGGAGGAGTACTTTGTATGTGAGAGTTAAAAAGGAGCATGACCTCATTGGAATTGATCTGTTGCCTGTTCCATTTGAGGAGTTCTATCAGTTTTTCAATCAATTGGCCCTCGATAAAACAACGATCGCCTGCTACTGTCTGTAAGTAGTACTACTTCTGTCATTAAGTTTCTCTATATAGCTTAGCTCTTTCATTGCATGTATTTATAATCATCCTCACTATATTATGCAGATTGAAGATCGTCAAATTGAAGAAAAGACAAGTCGGTGATATTGGGTTCATTAACACATATCTCATAGATGCAACTGAGGTTAAACTTCATGCCGCAGCTATCGAGGCCAACATGCTAGAATCGTTCGTAATAAATCAAAACAAAGATATAATACTCTTTCCTTACAACTTCAAGTGAGTGTTACTGTCTTGTGCATATTCGGTTTCCCTTATATATTAGTCAAGGTTATAGTAATGTAATTCATGAGTTATGCATGCGTGTGCAGTTTCCACTATATTCTCCTAGAGATTAAGCTTGAGCAGGGACTAGTAACTGTCTTAGACTCAAGACGAAAAGATCCCCAGGACTATGCAGACATGACTGAAATCCTCAAGAAGTAAGTTAAATCGATCATTATCCACCATATCAGCAACTTTGTTCATTTCCTGATATCAAGTAATTGTTTTCTTTGTCCGGCAGGGTTTGGAGAAAATTCACCAAAAAAGTTCCGGGACTGCCGAAGGAGCTGGAATTTAGACACCCGAAAGTAAGTACTATAGTAACATGTTCCGCGCATCTCCTAGTGATTCAAGCGCTAGTTTCATCAATACCATTTAGCATTCTTGCTTATCAGTTTGATTGACCTCTATTTCTTGTAAAGTGGTTGTGGCAGGAACAAGGGAATGATTTCTGTGGATACTACATCTGCGAGTCCATCCGCCACACGACGTGTGAGCGGGGCGGGTACTCTAACGAACAATATGAAGTACGTAAATAACAATATTCACAATTTTATTTTATTACCATCATTTGTGTTGAGTTTCATTCATTCATTCATATATATATATATATATATATATATATATATATATATATATATGTATTGATCCCCTTCTTCAAATTAGATGTTTCGGAAGCGGGATGAACTCCTAGCACCAGCTCGCATGCGAGCAATTCAAGAGGAATTGGCGGCATTCTTTCTTGACCACGTGATCCCTGAAGACGGAGAATTCTATGTTAAACCTGAGTCCGTATGATTATATTTGTAAGAGATAATTACTGTATATATGTAGCCGGTACTGTCAGATAGATATACGAGAACTTGTTGTTCGACCAATCTCTCGGAGAAGGAGAGGTGGTCGATATCACTTCTCTCTGTATGCATATATGTTCATGACGATCTTCTGTTTCCTTCGTTTGCTTTACTAGCTAGCCAGCGTGTCTAGTCCTCTCTATACGTATGTATAGTACGTAGCGTCGACCAAGCACGGACATAAGAGAGGACGATCTCTATATTAATTATAGCTAGCTAACACAATATATGAAACTCCTAAATTAACCCCCCAAAACCCCCAACCCCCCCCCCCCTTTCAAAAAAAACAAAAACCCTAGCCACAGAAATGCTGACGCGTGGATGCCTATTGGTCCCGGTTGGTGCCACCAACCGGGACCAAAGAGTCTCTTGACTGGGCTCTGCACACTGCCCACGTGGAGGGGCTTTAGTCCCGGTTCTGGATTGAACCGGGACTAAAGGTGGGAGGTATTAGTACCGACACTTTAGTTCCGGTTCCTGAACCGGGACTAAAGGCCCTTACGAACCGGGACTATAGGCCCTTTTTCTACCAGTGTAAGTTCAGCATCTAATGACGGACCGTCCAATGTTATTGGTTCAGAAAAATCACATTCATGGGAAAAGTCAAGTTTGCGCTTGAGGGGGAGCCTCGCTTCCTCGTCAGCATGAGTGGGTGATAAATTTCTACGCTTCTGTCCGCTGGTGGCCGGGGCTGTTTCTGGAGGATCATCACTACCCACTAGCACTGGATGAGCAGAGGAAGAACCAGCTGTAACAACAGACTTTAGCACGCCACTTTGCTGCGGCCACATATATAAAAGGATAATATTATTAGTACTGGTTAGTACAATAAAGAAACAGATAAATTTTACGCGGACCATTAGTTCACCTCTTTGGATTTCATGGGTTGAGTAGCAGCAACGTCTTGTAAGTAGCTATGGAGGATTGGCATTCAGTGATCTTTGACTCGTGCTTCCTCCTGTTCAATGACACCAATATGCTGGTCCCGGTGCTCATCAGCCACCCTTCTTACTACCTTAAAATCCTCATCAGACAATGGACGAAATCTAATATGGCGTTGCAGTGTAGACCTATTTTTTCTCGTTTCATTATAAGGGACCTTCCCATTCAAATTACCATTGCGAAGTTGGTCAAATACATCAGCGAATGGCTTCAGAAATTCATGTAGCCAATTTGCCCACGCCACAGATGAGTCACCGACGCGAGAATCGTCTGGAATGGGGCGTGGATCCTCCGCATCCCGCAATAAATGAAGCCAAAAGGCATATGCAATACTGATATCATGTCTTGTATACAGACTGGTGAAGGGAGGAAAAGGCACCACTTGGTCAAGCCTAAATTGTCTTGCTACTCTGTCAGGATGACAAGGTCCGAACATTACTAGGGAAAATCTTATACACAGAACATTAGCAGTAGCACGGGTTAAAAACGCACGCTGGTGCTAATTAGCAGCAGCGCGGTGTTGTAAACGGCGCTACAGATACAGTTATAGCAGTAGCGCGCCCGAGTACAAAAGCGCTACTACTAAAATTCCCACGGCTTAGCCGATAGGCTGCACATAGTAGTAGCGATCTTTGCCGAACCGCGCTACCGCTATTTGCTTTGTAGAAGCGCGTTTACGCTGAGAGACGCTACTTCTAACGTAAATAAAATTAAATGGAAAGCAAATAGAAAAGTAAATAAAAATGAAAGAAATACAAAAAGGTGAAAGGAAAAAAATAAAATGTAAAAAATAAATGAAAAAGTGGAAAAAAGAGAAGGGTATAGCAGTAGCGCGTATCCAGAAACGCGCTGTAGCTATGTTAGCAGTAGCGCACTTCCTGGAACGTGCTACTGCTACTTCTGATTAAACCGCTCGATTCGTTTTCCCCAACATCCACTTCCCCCAAATCGCAACTCCTCCGCCGTCGCCGCCATCGTCGCCCGTCGGCCGCCACGCGCTCTCCCGCATCAACGCCGCCCTCGACCCGGATTCGACGCCGCCCCCGACCCCGGATTCGACGCCGCCCCCGACCTCGACCTCGCCGCCGCCCTCGACCCCGACCTCGACGCCGCCCTCTGCCGCGTGCCCGAGCCCCGACCACGACCTCGACGCTGCCTGCCCCTTCCTCGCCGTAGTCACCGTAAGGCTCTGCCTCTCCTCTCCCCTACCCTCCTCTCTCTCTCTCTGCTAGGGCAATTTATATATGTGTTGATGCTGTGTTGATGTTCATATGAACCCTAGGTGTTCATATGAACCCTAGATTTGTTTAGGGCAGTAGGCATTTTTTAGCATTTAGGAAAAATGATTAGCAATTTTTTTAGGAAATTAGCTAGGGCAAATTTTTATGAAAATGCCTAAACAGTAATTTCATTTGCATATTGTTGTTATATGATATATGTCATTGATGTTCATTTGCATATTCCATTATTGAAGTGGTTCGATTGTGCCGAAGTGGCTTTGTTGTTTCCAGGAAATGAAGCCGAGTGGCCTATGTTTTGCCGGAATGTTGATTCATTTCCGTTCCGGCAAATTTCAGGTTCTCGATTTGTCCACTTTTTAGCAAAAGTCATGCCAAAATTTTCCGTGAATTTCGGCATGACTTGTGCTACAAACTAGGACATATCGAGTGCCCAGAATTTGCCGCACCGGGAAGGAGTAAACGTTCCTGCAAAGCATAGGCCTTTTTTAATGTCATTATTCATTTTATTAGGTATAGAATTAATTGACTAGATTTAATCGTAAGAACTAGTTGAATTAATAGAACTAGTTGAACATGTCACATTTGTTGTTATTTTTTTAGTTAAAGAAATTTTTCGCGCATCGACATTGACGATGCCTATCCCGCATCCTCGTCGAGTCGGCGGAGGACACTTGCGTCACCAGATGGGCCATGTCCGGGACTGGGCTCCGTCGGGGTGGTACTGGGAGGTGCTACCTACCGGGGGGCGCAGGTTGGTGAGGAGCCAGCCTGTCGTTGACCCGAACCTTCTTTGGTGGCGGTCGCATGGGCCAGTGATGGTCCAGAGGCTCGAGGACCCCGCAGAGGTGGTGCGTCACCGTGTCAGTGAGGAGGACATGCACGTCTGTCGCTACTTGTTTGCGTTGGAGCACAGGTTCTCCAATACCTGGCAGGTTCTCCAGGGATCTCACCGGAGCTATGATCCTGTGATGGTTCCTTCTCTTTGGGTGTCCACCGCCCGCGCCGATACCCGTCGAGCGCTAGGGTTTTAGTTATATTAGTGATGTTTTATGTATGATACTATTCGGGATGTATTAGTGATAATATTCGACGATGTACGGACGCATGAGATGATTTACTTTTGCTTATTGAATGCATGCTAATTTGAATACTTATTTATTTTACGATTTGGTTTTGCTTATTGAATGCTCATGTCAATATGAGTCCTATAAGATATTTTGAGTATCCTGGAGTTGTCTTCGATCGATTTTCAATTAATGTTTCAACTATGAACATAGGAAATGTCTGACAACGAAAAGGATTTCAGTATTTGCAAATACTGTGAAGACGAGCGCGGCCTGTGCGACGGAATCTTCCTAGATGATGATAGGCGCTTCAGCATCAAGCTGGGCGTAAACTTCGAAGTGGATACAGTAAGTCACAACGACAAGTCTTTTTCGTAATTAAGCATGACAGCTGCTTCATTTGCTTCAACTTATAATTTAATCTTTTTACTATTCTACTAGTGTATCCCCTGCCATGCAAGAGTTTTTTGTGACGCCCCGAGACTGATGTGCCAGGTGTCCTCCAGTTATTCGTTGTTGTTGCCTTGTCTTTGCTTGCGTGTCATGCATTTCATATCATGTCATCATGTGCATTGCATCATCATGTTTTCTAAACTTGCATCCGTCCCGGTTCCCCCCAGTTCCGTCCGTTGTCCGTTCTGAGCCCAGACACACTTGCATGCGCCCGCGGCATGTCCGAAATAGTATTTTATAAGTGGCCGGGAAATGTTCTCGGAATGGGTTGAAAGTTGGCATGTGGTGTTGTTATGTTGTAGGTAGGCCGCCTGCCAAGTTTCATCGCATTCGGAGTTCGTTTGATAGCCCAACGGATAATATAGCAGCAATAGTAGCCGGTCTAACGTCGGACGTTTTCGGTCTCCGGAAACAGTCACCGCGCCTCTCTCTCTTCTCTTCTCTCAGATCAAGCCTTTCTGCACAACCCACAAGTTCCAATAGACCTCTCGCAAGCGTGTACGAAATTGTCCCGGACCCGACCCGGACAGTTGTCACCGTTGGATCCGGATCATCCCCAAACATCTATAAAACGTCTCCATTTTCTTATTTGGGCTCCCTAGCCTATTTTTCCCGAGCGTCCGATTATGATCGGAGGGACGGATTAGCCCCTAACTAAATCCATTTGCTATATATAGTTCCCCTTTATCTAACCCTAGATCCTAGGGGCTTGTCCCATCCACCAAATCCCCTCACCCGCCGCCGCCAGTCCTCTTCCACATCGGGATCCTCCCATTCCTCCTCCCACCAACCAGAGCTCGAGCCCGAGCTCTTCGATTCGAACCCATCCAGGCCACCTCCCATGCTTTCCGGCCAGTAGCCGGAGCCCCTGCCTCGCACCTCCTGTGGTCCTCCTCACCTGCAAGCAGCCGGAGCAGCAGCTCCCAGTCGCCGGAGATGAGTGCCTCGACAGCCCCGCTCCTTTCCCCCGCCTGCTTCCCTACCTCTCTTTCTCACGATCTTCCCCTCCCTATCTCTGTTTTCGCTCACGTGAGACCACCATGGCCGCTTCATCAAGCTCCGTCGTCGTCGCTTCGTGCCGGGCATGGATGGATCGATGCTCCGCGCACCCGGATCAGCCACCGCCGCATCAGACGCTCAAGCCCCGTCGTGCCGCACCTCTGCTTCATCTAAGAAGAGACAAGACAGCAACGCCCCGCTTCTTCCTAGGTCGCTGGGAGACCATGGCCTCCTCCCGCGCTCCTCTGCACCCAGGTGAACCGTGCTCGGCCTCCGCAACCACCCGGCGCGACCATCGGTAGCTCGTCGCCGGAGACCCATCAGCAGACCTCCAGGAGCCCGCGGCCGTGCCACCGTTCGTCGCCAGGCCAGACTCCCTCGCGCCCCTCTCCTTCTTCCTTCTCCCTGTCATCATCTCTCTCTCTCTCTGAACCAGAGTCTCAGGCCACCATGGACAGCCCCAGGAGCTCCCTTGCGCCGCCGGATCCGAGACCCCTCGCCCGGACCTGCCCGTTCCCGGCGCTTGCGTCGCCGTCAGCCAACCGTCGCCGGAGTTCCTTGTCGGCTCGCGCGCCGACCTGCAAGTCCCACACCGCCGCTGCTTCCCCGTTTCAACCGCTGCTTTTCTTCCTGTCGAGAAGAGGAGAACGGCGCCTCTGTCTTGATCCATTTGAGCGCACGCCACGCATTGACCGCAACAACGCCCGAGCCAGATCCAGCCGGCCCACTTGCCCCGCCGGCCTGCTGCTTCCACCAACTGGGCCTTAGCCCAATTGGAGCCACCCCAGCACCCCGTCTTTTTTTTATTTTCTCTTGTTGGGCCAAGCAGTTTCGGCCCAGTGTATATTTTTTTCAAATCTGCGAGTTTCTCTTTTTTTCAGAGACAGCAGTTTTGCAGAATGGCCCCTAAACTTCATGCATTTAATAACTTCACAATCGTGCATCGGATCTAAATAATTTATATGTGAAAGTTGCTTAGAATTTTGTCTAGTTTAATAATATTCAACTTTCATGCATGTTTGAAATATTTAAAATGTTGTATGTGTAACTTTGTCCATATGCATGCTAAAATTCTTTAATTCATAACTAAATAACCGTAGCTTGGATTTTAATAAACTTTATATGTAAATGGGGTAGAATTATGCCTAGTTTAACATCGTGGCTTCACTTTGCATGTTTAACAACTCTAAAATTGTGTTTAGGACAGAACAGTACCAAACCTAATTTATGTATATGAGGTTTTACCGGAATTATTGTTCGTTACTTCCGGCCTCATTTAAACTTGACTAGATAGGTTGTTTTCATTTGCTTCACCCTCTTGCCATGGTTAACAACATTTAATATTGTTGGGTACATAAACGAGATCGAACTAAATAACTTGAACATGGTGTTTCGTCAATATGCAATGGGGATGCATATTGAGCTCCACTTAATTTGTAGGATTGCTTGTGCACTTTGCCATGCCATGCTTCATTAAACCGAACATGCATCATACTCGATTGTGCATCATGCCATGATTATGTGATGGTTGTTTAATTTGTTGTTTGTTTCTTTCCGGGTTACTTCTCGTGTTAGCTTCGGTTTCGTTCCAGAGTTGTGAGGATCCGTTCATCTACGTCCGTTTGTCTTCTTCATGGACTCTTTCTTCTTCCTTGCGGGATGTCAGGCAAGATGACCATACCCGCGAAATCACTTCTATCTTTGCTTTGCTAGATGCTCGCTCTTTTGCCATGCCTATGCTGCGATACCTACCACTTGCTTATCATGCCTCCCATTTTGTTGAGCCAAGCCTCTAACCCACCTTGTCCTAGCAAACCGTTGTTTGGCTATGTTACCGCTTTGCTCAGCCCCTTTTATAGCGTGTTAGTTGCAGGTGAAGATTGAAGTTTGTTCCTTGTTGGAACATGGAGATGTTGTTCCTTGTTGGAACATGTTTACTTGTTGGGTTAACACAATATATCTTATTTAATTAATGCATCTACATGCTTGGTAAAGGGTGGAAGGCTCGGCCTTATGCCTGGTGTTTTGTTCCACTCTTGCCGCCCTAGTTTTTGTCATATCGGTGTTATGTTCCCGGATTTTGCGTTCCTTACGCGGTTGGGTAATAATGGGAACCCCTTGACAGTTCGCCTTGAGTAAAACTTTTCCAGCAATGCCCAACATTGGTTTTACCATTTGCCACCTAGCCTTTTCTTTCCCTTGGGTTCTGAAGACTCAAGGGTCATCTTTATTTTAACCCCCCGGGCCAGTGCTCCTCTGAGTGTTGGTCCAACCTGTCAGCTGCGGGTGGCCACCGGGGGCAACTCTGGGCTGGCCTACCCGTACCTAAGACAATCTGAGTGTGCCCTGAGAAAGAGATATGTGCAGCTCCTATCGGGATTTGTCGGCACATTCAGGCGGTGTTGCTGGTTTAGTTTTACCTTGTCGAAATGTCTTGTAACCGGGATTCCGAGTCTGATCGAGTCTTCCCGCTAGAAGGAATATCCTTCGTTGATCGTGAGAGCTTGTCATGAGCTAAGTTGGGACCCCCTGCAGGGATTTGAACTTTCGAAAGCCGTGCCTGCGGTTATGGGCAGATGGGAATTTGTTAATGTCCGGTTGTAGAAAACCTAAAGTTGACCTTAATTAAAATACACCAACCGCGTGTGTTACCGTGATGGTCTCTTTCCGGCGGAGTCCGTGAAGTGAACACCGTGTTGGAGTAATGCTTGATGTAGGTTGTTTTAGGATCACTTCTTGATCATAGTTCCTCGACCGTGCTTTTGCCTTCTCTTCTCGCTCTCTTTTGCGAATATGTTAGCCACCATATATGCTAGTCGCTTGCTGCAGCTCCACCTCATACCTTTACCTTACCTATAAGCTTAAATAGTCTTGATCGCGAGGGTGCGAGATTGCTGAGTCCCCATGACTCACAGATTACTTCCAAAACCAGATGCATGTGCCGTTGAATCGTGCAGATGACGCAACCAAGCTCAAGGAGGAGCTCGTTGAAGATCTTGTCCTTTGTGTTGTTTCGTTCTAGTTGATCAGTAGTGGAGCCCAGTTGGGGTCGATCGGGGACCGTGTCGCATTTGGGGTTCTTCTTTTATTTTGGTTCCGTAGTCGGACCTTGATTGTATCTGGATGATGTAATGCTTTATTCATGTAATTGTGTGAAGTGGCGATTGTAAGCCAACTATGTATCTTTTCCCTTATGTATTACATGGGTTGTGTGAAGATTACCTCACTTGCGACATTGCTTTCAATGCGGTTATGCCTCTAAGTCGTGCTTCGACACGTGGGAGATATAGCCACATCGAGGGCGTTACAAGTTGGTATCAGATCCTTCCCCAACCTTAGGAGCCCCCACTACTTGATCGTTTTTAGCAGCCGTTGTTGAGTCTAGAAAAATGTTTTGAGTCATTTAGGAATTATATATCGGAGAGTTTAGGAATTCTTTTTACTCCCCAGTCCCTTCATTGCTCTGGTAAGGCTTCCTGACGTAGAGTTTTGACTCTTCTCTTCTCAAATTTCACTAAATTTTTCTTAGGATCACGCGGGTATCTTGGAATCATTTCGATGGTTTTGTGACAAGAACATTGTTCTTGGTGCCTCCTGTCTTTAGGGGAGTTGAGCTCCGAGGTGTTGTCGTCACAATTTTATCGTTGCAGTTCTTGAATACCTGATTTTAGTTTTGCCGACATTGAAAATCTCTTTTATGCAGTTGTTGGTGAGATAACCTCGACGCCACCCAGTACTGGGGCGGGAGTTCGGGAGTATTGCCATAACTTGTATAACGGATGCTTTTCGAAGGTTGAGGTAGACGATTTCTGAAGGTTCCTTGGTTATGTGTTGAAGGATGGATACAGCTGGATGTAGGATTTGCTAGATTTGGGTGAGATATTATGCTTCCCCTGTATCCCCAACACCTGATTGCATAACCAGAAAGGTTCAGGAGTTTCATAAGTGGGAATTCAAGTAGCTCTTAGGATATCTTTCCGGCAGATGTATGATATGAAATTGGGGTTCGATGTCTAGTGGTCCGCCAATCCACGGTTGGTTTTACAGTGGTCTCGTTGTGTCTTAAAGAGTCCTTGGCTAGGTCGACTCGGGGACGCTTCGTATGTCATGTGCACTGCCTTGTACATGATGGTGTTGTACGATCGAGCCCGTGTAGGCCCCACCACGAAAACTTCGGATGAAATCTCTATCATATGTTTGTTCCGGCTTATTCTGCAAGCCAACCCTTTGTTTTTGTTTTGAGTTGTGGTATCCGAGTTGCTTCGAAGTCAAATGTTGATTCCATACCTTCTCTAATGTTGTTCTCATACCCCGATGTGAACACTAATCCTTCTTGATCATCAAGATTGTTTTGTCAATCCTTTTTTTAACCGGCGTGCTTCTCTTCAAGTAGATCTGATCATTTCAACATCCGCAAGACCAAGCATCAGTTCTTCTCAACGGTGTTTGTTTCATCCGTCTCCAAGTTGCTTTTGTTTTCCCGCCCACCCTCCCTTTTTCTTCGAGGACTCAGAATTCTTAATCAAGTATCCATCTTATCGGCTATGAAGTCTCTCCATTCTTTTCCATCAATATTCTTATCCGGTGTTTCTCATGAAGATTCTAACGGAGCTTCAAGTGTTGTATTCTTTGATCTTTTCTTCTCCGGTGGATTTAATTCAAGCTTTCGTGTTGAGCATACTCCTTTTCTTTTTGCCAAATACCTATTTATGCCGGTGCACCTCTAAATCTTCCCCACTTGCTATTCTTTTGTTCCGGAGTGCTGAAGATATCTCAAAGATTTGTGTTTCCACTCTTAATCCGTTCAAGTTATTTTGAGGATGTTATCTCATTCAAGCCATTTTATTTAACTGGTGCTTTCTCTCTTTTAAATCGTTCTACGATGTTTCTTTTGAGTGGGCCCTAACCCACAGGTCTTTCCCCAGGATCTTACCTGACTCTTCTAATTTTCCCGAAGCTATCCTAAATTCTTCTCTAAAGTTTGACGTCAGAATGTTTTATCATCAGTCAAATGTCTTTCTCCAAGATCTTTCAAATCTTTTCATCGTTGGCTCAACGTTTCTCATTCTTCATTCCGGTGTGCCTCAATAATTCTTGGTGGTGTTTCTTGTCATCATTTGAAGACCGAAGAAGAGTTTTACCTCCATATCTTATCCATTCTCTCAGAGATTCGTGGTTCTAATTCGACGCCATCCTCTCATAATTGTTTGATTGTGAGAATTCTTTTTATCCATCCGGAGCAATTCAAGAGTCTTTTTAGTTTGTTCATCCGGAGCCCATCATCTAAGATTTATTCATTCTCAGCTTTCAGCTATCATTCTCCAAATCTTACTGGTGCTTCGTTCAAGTGTTCTCTAATCAGCTCGTCATCTCTTTGTTCTCATATATCTAAATTCTTTCAAGCATCTTTGTTTATTTACTAGTCCTTCCCGGTGTTTCTTCATCTTTTATTCGTTCATTTTCAATTCTTATGGTGGTTCGTTCAAGAGTTTTCTTCCTTCGTGTATCATATATATGCATTCACGCTTTTCAAATTCTACCGGTGGATCGTTGAAGACCTTCCCAAGTTTGCGCTATATCTATCTTAATCTTTCTACGAGGATAAGTAGTATGCCAAATTTGTTGCTTGTCATCAATTTAAATTGTTGAAGGATACGCATAACATAATTCGTATTCTTGTTCCATTCAAATGATTAATTCCCTATTCCGGAGGCTCATCAAATTCCTGATTTCAATTGTTTCATCTTCTCTTTTTCCCGGAGTTCCAACCTCTTTCAATTATATCACCACGGAGATTCATCTAAATCGTTACAAGGATTCACCTTGTGTTTTCAACTTCTCTTTCCTTTTGTTTGATCTTCTTTTTGTTTTCTGGAGTTCTTCATGGAGGCTCAACATAATGGTTCATCAAGGATTTATATTCCTTCTCGAAGTGTTCATCAAGATTCTTTTCTAAGGAGCTCAATAATTCTTCATCTTGCATCTGGAGTGCAATTCTTTCTACCTTATCATTGGAGGTGGTACTATGTCATTCTTGATAATTTGAGCTCATGTTTCATGATTCACATGTTGTTAAGAATGAGATATATTAAATCCATCAACCTCTTTGTTGGAGTTATCTTGGGTTAATTTTCACTTTAAGCTTTCCCTAAGGATTGTTGCTAATTATGGTGCTCTAAAGGACCCAAATTCTTCTTTCATCCTTCCGGTGAGATAAGCTTTCTCGTCTCCTTGTTCATACCAATCCAATTCTTTTCCCGCGAGTGGCAAGTTGTCACCTCATAGTTTTGAGTTGTTTTCCAGAAGACCACAACAAGTTTACTCTTTTCATTGTTGGTTTTCCAACAACTCCGTTCGACCTTTCGCTTAAGGATGCCTTTTAAAGTTCTTTGTGACAGAAGTTGGCATTTTCTTCTCCATTCTTTTCTTTCAATTATCTATCTTCTATTTCTTTTGTTCCGGAGGCATTGTGATGTTGCTCTCTTCAACCCTTCTTCTTGTTCTTGTCAGGACCTTGTTCTTTTCCTTGTTTTTCCCTCCTAAACCGAAGTGCTACCCGAATCGGTTCTTTCCTTTCCTCTTTTCCTAACGGAGTGTTTTCAACTTTGTTCATCTTCGTTGCGTTCTTTCTTTCAATGACTTAACCTTTTCAAGGCTCGTGGTTTCACTCGTTTGTCAAAGAAGCAACTTAGTTTTACCTCTTCTCTTTCTCTTCTGTTTTTCCCTCTGGTGCCATTCTAGATCTCGGGACGAGATCCTCTCGTAGTGGTGGAGTGTTGTGACGCCCCGAGACCGACGTGCCAGGTGTCCTCCAGTTATTCGCTGTTGTTGCCTTGTCTTTGCTTGCGTGTCATGCATTTCATGTCATGTCATCATGTGCATTGCATCATCATGTTTTCTAAACTTGCATCCGTCCCGGTTCCCCCAGTTCCGTCCGTTGTCCGTTCTGAGCCCAGACATACTTGCACGCGCCCACGGCATGTCCGAAATAGTATTTTATAAGTGGCCAGGAAATGTTTTCGGAATGGGTTGAAAGTTGCATGTGTTGTTGTTATGTTGTAGGTAGGCCGCCTGCCAAGTTTCATCGCATTCAGAGTTCGTTTGATAGCCCAACGGATAATATAGCGGCAATAGTAGCCGGTCTAACGTCGGACGTTTTCGGTCTCCGGAAACATTCGCCGGGCCTCTCTCTCTTCTCTTCTCTCAGCTCGAGCCCTTCTGCACAACCCACAAGTTCCAATAGACCTCTCGCATGCGTGTCCGAAATTGTCCCGGACCCGACGCGGACAGTTGTCACCGTTGGATCCGGATCATCCCCAAACATCTACAAAACGTCTATGTTTTCTTATTTGGGCTCCCTAGCCTATTTTTCCCGAGCGTCCGATTACGATCGGAGGGACAGATTAGCCCCTAACTAAATCCATTTGCTATATATAGTTCCCCTTTATCTAACCCTAGATCCTAGGGGCTTGTCCCATCCACCAAATCCCCTCACCCACCGCCGACAGTCCTCTTCCACATCGGGATCCTCCCATTCCTCCTCCCACCAACCAGAGCTCGAGCCCGAGCTCTTCGATTCGAACCCATCCAGACCACCTCCCATGCTTTCCGGCCAGTAGCAGGAGCCCCCTGCCTCGCACCTCCTGTGGTCCTCCTCACCTGCAAGCAGCCGGAGCAGCAGCTCCCAGTCGCCGGAGATGAGTGCCCCGACAGCCCCGCTCCTTTCCCCCGCTTGATTCCCTACATCTCTTTCTCACGATCTTCCCCTCCCTCTCTCTGTTTTCGCTCACAGGAGACCACCATGGCCGCTTCATCAAGCTCCGTCGTCGTCGCTTCGTGTCGGGCATCGATGGATCGATGCTCCGCGTGCCCGGATCTGCCACTGCCGCATCAGACGCTCAAGCCCCGTCGTGCCGCACCTACGCTTCGTCCAAGAAGAGACGAGACAACAGCGCCCCGCTTCTTCCTAGGTCGCTGGGAGACCATGGCCTCCTCCCGCGCTCCTCTGCACCCAGGCGAACCGTGCTCGGCCTCCGCAACCACCCCACTCCACCACCGACAGCTCGTCGCCGGAGACCCATCAGCAGACCTCCAGGAGCCCGCGGCCGCACCATCGTTCGTCGCCAGGCCAGACTCCCTCGCGCCCCTCTCCTTCTTCCTTCTCCCTGTCATCATCTCTCTCTCAATCTCTTTGAACCAGAGTCTTAGGCCACCATGGACAGCCCCAGGAGCTCCCTTGCGCCGCCGGATCCGAGACCCCTCGCCCGAACCTGCCCGTTCCCGGCGCTTGCGTCGCCGTCAGCCAACCGTCGCCGGATTTCCTTGTTGGCTCGCGCGCCGACCTGCAAGTCCCACGCCGCCGCTGCTTCCCTGTTTCAACCGCTGCTTTTCTTCCTGTCGAGAAGAGGAGAACGTCACCTCTGTCTCGATCCATTCGAGCGAACGCCACGCGTTGGCCGCGACAACGCCCGAGCCAGATCCAGCCGGCCCACTTGCCCCGCCGGCCTGCTGCTTCCACCAACTGGGCCTTAGCCCAATGTGAGCCACCCCAGCACCCTATCTTTTTTTATTTTCTCTTGTTGGGCCAGGCAGTTTCGGCCCAGTGTATATTTTTTTCAGATCTGCGAGTTTGTCTTTTTTTTCAGAGACAGCAATTTTGCAGAATGGCCCCTAAACTTCATGCATTTAATAACTTCACAACCGTGCATCGGATCTAAATAATTTATATATGAAAGTTGCTTAGAATTTTGTCTAGTTTAATAATATTCAACTTTCATGCATGTTTGAAATATTTAAAATGCTGTATGTGTAACTTTGTCCATATGCATGCTAAAATGCTTTAATTCATAACTAAATAACCGTAGCTTGGATTTTAATAAACTTTATATGTAAATGGGGTAGAATTATGCCTAGTTTAACATCGTGGCTTCACTTTGCATGTTTAACAACTCTAAAATTGTGTTTAGGACAGAACAGTACCAAACCTAATTTATGTATATGGGGTTTTACCGGAATTATTGTTCGTTACTTCCGGCCTCATTTAAACTTGACTAGATAGGTAGTTTTCATTTGCTTCACCCTCTTGCCATGGTTAACAACATTTAATATTGTTGGGTACATAAACGAGATCGAACTAAATAACTTGAACGTGGTGTTTCGTCAATATGCAACGCGGATACATATTGAGCTCCACTTAATTTGTAGGATTGCTTGTGCACTTTGCCATGCCATGCTTCATTAAACCGGACATGCATCATACTCGATTGTGCATCATGCCATGATTATGTGATGGTTGTTTACTTTGTTGTTTGTTTCTTTTGGGTTACTTCTCGCGTTAGCTTCGGTTTCGTTCCGGAGTTGTGAGGATCCGTTCATCTACGTCCGTTTGTCTTCTTCATGGACTCTTTCTTCTTCCTTGCGGGATGTCAGGCAAGATGACCATACCCGCGAAATCACTTCTATCTTTGCTTTGCTAGATGCTCGCTCTTTTGCCATGCCTATGCTGCGATACCTACCACTTGCTTATCATGCCTCCCATTTTGGTGAGCCAAGCCTCTAACCCACCTTGTCCTAGCAAACCGTTGTTTGGCTATGTTACCACTTTGCTCAGCCCCTTTTATAGCGTTGTTAGTTGCAGGTGAAGATTGCAGTTTGTTCCTTGTTGGAACATGGAGATGTTGTTCCTTGTTGGAACATGTTTACTTGTTGGGTTAACACAATATATCTTATTTAATTAATGCATCTACATGCTTGGTAAAGGGTGGAAGGCTCGGCCTTATGCCTGGTGTTTTGTTCCACTCTTGCCGCCCTAGTTTTTGTCATATCGGTGTTATGTTCCCGGATTTTGTGTTCCTTACGCGGTTGGGTAATAATGGGAACCCCTTGACAGTTCGCCTTGAGTAAAACTCTTCCAGCAATGCCCAACATTGGTTTTACCATTTGCCACCTAGCCTTTTCTTTCCCTTGGGTTCTGCAGACTCAAGGGTCATCTTTATTTTAACCCCCCCCCCCCCCCCGGGCCAGTGCTCCTCTGAGTGTTTGTGACGCCCCAAGTCTGGAGCTTCAGGTGCCTTCCATGTTTTCTAGGTTTCGTCGTGTGATTTGTTTGGTTCATTGCATTCATCATTGCATCATGGGCATTGCATCATGTCATCATGCCATCATGTCATTTCTTTTCTTACTCAACTAAATAAATGGCATGGACCTTTGATCCATTTAAACCGAGGGAAATGCACATAGTGATTTCTCTTTAAAACATATCCAAAGTCTCCTACTATTATTAGGGAGCTATATAAAAATATTCCATTAACTTTGGAATCACCATAACACACTTGCAAATTATCCCAATGCTTGTGTTATCTTAATTCTTGGTCTCCAACCTTGCCATATATTCTTTCATCATATTTCGGAGCTCCACCAAAAATCAGAACATTTTTGGACCTTCCCAACCCTCACTTCTTATTCAAATCAATCTTGGCCTTTTCTATTTTCTCGGAACAAGCACATTTTGTTAGTCCGGGAAATTTATCCACGTGTCCAACTTCTTCCCCTAACCCTCTTTATTTTCTTTCTTTCCTCTGTTTTTTTTCTTTCTTTAGAGTGAGTGAGAGAGGAGAGCTCAGCAGCTAGGCTGGCCTGCTTCCCCGCAGTCCATTTGGCCCAAGGCCCAGCCGCGCCTATAACCCTATCCGCTCACCATGCTCTCTCCCGATCCCCATCTCTCCTCCCTCGTTCCTGTGCTGCCGCCACACATCGACGCCAGGGAGAGCGCCCGATCTCCTCTGCCTCCTCCTCTCTCCCTCCCTGCTCGACCTCCTCTCGCCCGATCCATAGCCTCCTCCTCGCCTTGAGAGTCCCGTGCGCCTGATCCCCATGGTTCGCGCCTGCCTCTACGCGCGCGTTGCCTCGCCTTAGTGCCGCCATCCTCCATGGCCACAGCCAATCGAGCTCGAAGCTCCCGCCACCACCACCTCGCCCCTGCGCTGTAGGGCATCGCCTCCAGCCGAATCCAGCCGCCTGTGGCCTCTCCTGGAGCTTTGGCCGCCCACAACTCGCCGGAGAGACTCCTCCTCGCCACCATGTTGAGCACCGAAGGTCTGGGCGCCAGGGACCGGTAGGCTGCAGAGTCCAACGCCAGCCGGCGCCCCTTCGCTTGATTGCTCCTCTGCCTCATCCCTGGTTGCCCTGTCAGGGTTTTGGCTTCGGCAGAGACGCCCATGGCCTGACGCCCGCCGATGTTGCTTTGTCGCCAGCTTCCTATCCATGAGGTCTGGCGATGCCGGCCACCAGGACACTACGAAACTTGAATCGCTAAGGCCGGACTCGTCAAGTACCCCTTCGGATTCGTCAAGACCCTCATGTACAACTACACCCGATGATGTGACAAGTACCCCGACAACGTGTACATCTACGCCGTCAAGACCAGACCGACAAGTACCCCGATGTCGCGTGTACCACTACCGTCACCCCGAAGACGTTGGGGTCATCAAGTACCGCTCCGAACGAACGTGAACGACTACCGTCGCAAGAACGGGACCGGAAAGTCCGAAGACCCCAAGTACCACGACATCGATGACATGAACGTCTATGGAACTTGTGCAACGATAAACATGTACCACTACCATCGCCAAGATCGCGAGAACCTCTACCGCCGACCCTAGAGCATGCGAGAATGGCTACTTCCTCTACTTTGCACCGACCGAGTTCTGTTCCGCTCGCATGCTTCAAAGGTATAACCCCGAGACGACTGCCCGTGAATGAATGCATGTGTGTTGTATGAGATGCTCGTGCTTGCTCCGTGCTCGAATTGTCGATGCATGTTGCCCCTCTTTTGCCTTGTCACCATCATCAACTCGTGGGACACCCGGAATCCGGGAGCGCCCCACCATCTTTTGCACGCATCCGCATACTTCTCCTTTGTATCGGTATCTCAATCGAGTTACCGGTATCGTTGTCGTGGCACCCCTTTTGTTTCCGCCACGGTGACAAATGCTTCTTATTGCTCTTGTCGACTTCAATAAAAATTGCATAAACTTGTCCATGTCATCCGCATCATGATAACAACAACTGGAATGTTTAAATTGTTGTTGCAATAAATTACTAAGGCATATGAGGAGTTTCCGGACTTGTTTTTTGTTGTTCCGGCTTCATTTAAAGTTGCCTAGTTAGGTAGTTTAATTAGGCTTCACCCTCTTGCCATGCTAAGAACATTTAATATTGTTGGGTACATAAACGAGAGAGAACTAAATAAGTCATGTGGTGTTTCGTCAATATGCAACGGAGTTGCATGTTGAGCTCCACTTAATTTGTAGGATTGTTTGTGCATTTTGCCATGCCATGCTTCATTAAACCGGACATGCATCATAATTGTTTGTGCATCATGCCATGTCTATGTGTTGGTTGTTTACTATGTTGTTTGCTTTCTTTCCGGTGTTGCTTCTTCGGGTTGGTTCCGATAACGTTGCGTTTGTGAGGACCCGTTCATCTATGTTCCGTTTGTCTTCTTCATGGACTCGTTCTTCTTCCTTGCGGGATTTCAGGCAAGATGGCCATACCCTCGAAATCACTTCTATCTTTGCTTGCTTAGTTGCTCGCTCTTTTGCTATGCCTTTGCTGCGATACCTACCACTTGCTTATCATGCCACCCATATTGTTGAACCAAGCCTCTAACCCACCTTGTCCTAGCAAACCGTTGTTTGGCTATGTTACCGCTTTGCTCAGCCTCTCTTATAGCGTTGTTAGTTGCAGGTGAAGATTGAAGTTTTGTTCCTTGTTGGAACATGGAGATGTTGTTCCTTGTTCGAAACATGTTTACCGGTTGGGATATCACAATATATATTATTTAATTAATGCATCTATATACTTGGTAAAGGGTGGAAGGCTCGGCCTTATGCCTGGTGTTTTGTTCCACTCTTGCCGCCCTAGTTTTCGTCATATCGGTGTTATGTTCCCGGATTTTGTGTTCCTTACGAGGTTGGGTTATAATGGGAACCCCTTGACAGTTTGCTTTGAATAAAACTCCTCCAGCAAGGCCCAACCTTGGTTTTACCATTCGCCACCTAGCCTTTTTCCCTTGGGAGTCGCGCATCCCGAGGGTCATCTTTATTTTAACCCCCCGGGCCAGTGCTTGTCTAAACGTTGGTCCAAACTAGAGCCCCTTGCAGCGCCACCTCGGGGAAACTCGAGGGCTGGTTTTAGTTGTACGGATTGCTTATCCGGTGTTGCCCTGAGAACGAGATATGTGCAGCTCCTATCGGGATGTCGGCGCATCGGGTGGTCTTGCTAGACTTGTTTTACCATTGTCGAGGATGTCTTGGAGTACCGGGATACAGAGTCTGATCGGAATGTCTCGGGAGGAGGTCTATTCCTTCGTTAACCGTGAGAGCTTGTGATCGGCTAAGTTGGGACACCCCTGCAGGGATTTGAACTTTCGAAAGCCGTGCCCGCGGTTATGGGCAGATGGGAATTTGTTAATGTCCGGTTGTAGAAAACCTGAAGTTGAACTTAATTAAAATGCATCAACCGCGTGTGTAACCGTGATGGTCTGTTTCCGGCGGAGTCCGGGAAGTGAACACGGTGTTGGAGTTATGCTTGACGTAGGTTGTTCTAGGATCACTTCTTGATCATAGTTTCTCGACCGTGCTTTTGCCTTCTCTTCTCGCTCTCCTTTGCGTATGTTAGCCACCATATATGCTAGTCGCTTGCTGCAGCTCCACCTCATACCTTTACCTTACCCATAAGCTTAAATAGTCTTGATCGCGAGGGTGCGAGATTGCTGAGTCCCCGTGGCTCACAGATACTTCCAAAACCAGCTTGCAGGTGCCGATGAGTCCGTGCAGATGACGCAACCCAGCTCAGGAGGAGCTCGTTGAAGATCTTGTCCTTTGTGTTGTTTCGTTCTAGTTGATCAGTAGCGGAGCCCAGTTGGGGTCGATCGGGAACCGTGTCACATTTGGGGTTCTTCTTTTATTTTGGCTCCGTAGTCGGGCCCTGATTGTAACTGGTTGATGTAATGCTTTATTCATGTAATTGTGTGAAGTGGCGATTGTAAGCCAACTATGTATCTTTTTCCCTTATGTATTACATGGGTTGTGTGAAGATTACCTCACTTGCGACATTGCTTTCAATGCGGTTATGCCTCTAAGTCGTGCTTCGACACATGGGAGATATAGCCGCATCGAGGGCGTTACAGTGTTGGTCCAACCTGTCAGCTGCCGGTGGCCACCTGGGGTAACTCTGGGCTGGCCTACCCGTACCTAAGACAATCTGAGTGTGCCCTGAGAAAGAGATATGTGCAGCTCCTATCGGGATTTGTCGGCACATTCGGGCGGTGTTGCTGGTTTAGTTTACCTTGTCGAAATGTCTTGTAACCGGGATTCTGAGTCTGATCGGGTCTTCCCGCTAGAAGGAATATCCTTCGTTGACCGTGAGAGCTTGTCATGGGCTAAGTTGGGACCCCCCTGCATGGATTTGAACTTTCGAAATCCGTGCCCGCGATTTTTGGGCAGATGGGAATTTGTTAACGTCCGGTTGTAGAAAACCTAAAGTTGACCTTAATTAAAATACATCAACCGCGTGTGTTACCGTGATGGTCTCTTTCTGGCGGAGTCCGGGAAGTGAACACGGTGTTGGAGTAATGCTTGACGTAGGTTGTTTTAGGATCACTTCTTGATCATAGTTCCTCGACCGTGCTTTTGCCTTCTCTTCTCGCTCTCTTTTGCGAATATGTTAGCCACTATATATGCTAGTCGCTTGCTGCAGCTCCACCTCATACCTTTACCTTACCTATAAGCTTAAATAGTCTTGATCGCGAGGGTGCGAGATTGCTGAGTCCCTGTGACTCACAGATTACTTCCAAAACCAGATGCAAGTGCTGTTGAACCGTGCAGATGACGCAACCAAGCTCAAGGAGGAGCTCGTTGAAGATCTTGTCCTTTGTGTTGTTTCGTTCTAGTTAATCTGTAGTGGAGCCCAGTTGGGGTCGATCGGGGACCGTGTCGCATTTGGGGTTCTTCTTTTATTTTGGTTCTGTAGTCGGTCCTTGATTGTATCTGGATGATGTAATGATTTATTCATGTAATTGTGTGAAGTGGCGATTGTAAGCCAACTATGTATCTTTTCCCTTATGTATTACATGGGTTGTGTGAAGATTACCTCACTTGCGACATTGCTTTCAATGCGGTTATGCCTCTAAGTCGTGCTTCGACACGTGGGAGATATAGCCGCATCGAGGGCATTACATTTTTGTCTTGGATAAGATAGCTTTCAGTCATACTATGGAGGTAAAGAAAGTTTACTTGAAGACCGGGCATGGTTATATTTTCCATGCAAAATTAGACAACGCAGACAACTACACCCATTTTGGATGCAAAACTTGGCAAGCACTATGCAAGACTTATGCATTTGAGCCTGATATGGTTATCACCTTTGATATTCGTCCGGAAGATGATATTGAAGGTAATACCGACATCTGGGTCGATGTGCAGACGCCTCCAGTTATACCATTATGTGAGTTTCTCAACCATATTTATGTCTTTGATATTGTTTATTCAAAAATAGTTGACAACTAATTTCTATTGTCAGCTTATTTCGGTTCAAGCAAACATGTCCAGCGCTTGGTAGACAGGACCTACTACTGTCCCGGGGCTGAACTAAACTGCGAGGAGCTAAGTCATTATGTTTCATGGCTTGAGGATCTTGATACTGTCAAGACAAATTTTCTTCCTGCACTTAGAAATGTTAGTACTGAAAACGTGCAACCAATAGTGTTCGTAATGAACTACGGTCACATCTATTTAGGAAAGATGGCAAGATTTTTACTATTTGTCCTCAGTGCATCTTTTGCATACATTATTTTTAAGCTAAACTTCATTGCTAAGTATGTTACTATACGATGTTTTTCAACAGGGACTCCCGATGAATGTTGTGCCTCATGGGATCGAGACTAATGGTACCATGAGTATTGTTAGCTTACGGCCAAGATATCCTACAATGCACTTTAGTGCATTTAGGATTTCTAAGAGCAAGGAAGTCTTAATAGTGAAAGACTGGACCAAATTTGTGATGGAGGAGCGCAGAGAAGTACTAGGGGGCAGCAATGAGAAGCGCAGCCCACGATTAGGAGGCAGGTTCATCTGCATGCTCCAACTTGATGAAGGAGGAGAGCTACACATGTTTTATGTTATTTTACCTGAGAGAGAGCAGCAAGAGTGATTAGCTAGCTAGAAATGAGTTTGAAGATGATGATGTGCTAGACTATGAATATGATGATTAAATAGCTAGTGTTGGTGGTAATGACTATGATGATTATTTTTAGCTAGTGTTGGTGGTGATTAGATAGCTACCGCATCTAGTGTTGGTGGTGATTAGCTAGCTAGAATGAGTTTGAAGATGATGATGTGCTACACTATGACTATGGTCATTAAATAAATACTGATGGTGGTAATGACTATGATGATGATTAAATAGCTTGTGCTGGTGGATTAGATTCAAGTGGAGGCAACATGTGGTGCACATCGAAAGTACTACTAGTCCAAACTAGATCAAGTTTGGATTAGTAGTATACTTTTGACATGCACCACATATTGCCTCCACTTGAACCTAATCCACCTTCATTTGACACACTGTTATGGACATAATGATATAAACCTCATAATTGGTATTGTACCAAAATTTATATAACGGCGTATAAATACACTAAAAATGAAAAAAGAGTACTAGTAGCGATGGATAGTAAACACGCTACAACTAGCTAGATTAGCAGCAGCGCGGGACAGAACAAGCGCTGTCGCTATGTGTCTTAGCAGTAGCGCTTGTCGCACGCGCTACTGCTAAGTAATAGCTGTAGCGCCTTATTGGTAGCGCGGGGCATTAAACCCGCGCTACTACTAGGGTTTTCCCTAGTAGTCTGCTATAAATTCTTCAACACGCCTCCATGGAAGCATACCCCGACGTATGGAAATTTGGAAAACCCGATTCAGATGACCTACATTTTCTAATTTAGACAAACTGTAGGGGTGCCATGAGATCTGGGTGTGCTTTCTAAGAAGTTTGTGTGCTGAGTCATGATCATGGAAAAGCGGAGTTCTAGGCATAGTGTTCCACATTTCTGGTTTTGGAGCTGGATGTTTATAGAATGGGAGTGATTTGGTGCTAGATTTATTCCCCAAAACCTTCCTTAAGTATATACCCATCCATCCAATCAGATAGTGGACTTGCCATGCCCTTTTCAAAAAGGAGGGGCCAATGGGATGAGTACTGATCAGCTGAAGCGAATAGTATAAGGAGCAAAGGGCCGGCGGAGCTAAGGATATGCAACGCCCTATTGTGATCCAAGAGGCCATCACTAATACCCCGGGACGAATATATGGCCCTCCACCTGGAACAACAAAGCGACAGAGCCAAATAGCAATATAGGCTGCAGTGTAGAGGCGCTCGTCTTGGAGACTATTGATAAAGAATGTGTCGTTTAGACGATTGTGGAAGTAATCGCACCATTCCCGAAAGCCTACATTGCTGCTTTCGGAGAGTTTGTTCCATATGTCAAGGAGTTGTGGCAAAAAGCTGAGGTACAACAACACAGAAGGATCCAATTCATGAGTAGGGGGTATAAATTCTTCATACGGATCACCATCTAAGGGTAGCCCAGCCATTTGGTTCATATCAAGAAGAGTGATTGTGCATTCACCACAGGGGAATAAGAACGTGTTAGTGTTAGGATCCCGATGCTCTAACAAAGCCCTCAGAAGCGAGGGAGATACAGAGTACTCACCAAAAGAGCTATAAATGGCTCCATAGATATGGTCTGTGTTCTCTTCACTACCTTTCAAATGCATGGAATAATTCTTCAAAATGTTAGTTCCCCATTCAACGTACCTAGGGGGAACTACTGAATATTCAACCTCGTGGAATTCCCAACCTAATCCTTTGGATATCATGTGAGTCCCCAGGGTGACAGCTGTATCGACTCTAGGATGAGAAGCGACAGGATAATAGCACTGAGCTATGTAAGAGCGGCCTGATGTCCACCCTCGCCTAGAATATTCAGGATTTCCTTGGGGTGTCTGTTGTCCCCTTATCACAGGATTGTACAGCAGATTAGTATCTGGTTCAAAAAGTTGCCTCTTAGCTAGCTGCAATAGAGACATCCTATGCACTTCATCCGGCTCCATCTATATGCAAGGAAAATATGCATATTGGTACATGCACCAAACACTATCGAAAGATAAAACAACAAAAGAGAAAACACAAGATAGAAAAAAAAACTTACCAAGGTGGACGTGCCCAAGCAGCCAGCCCACAACAAGGATGAGAGAAGTAGTATCTACAAAAAAAAATCAACGATATCAAAAGTTGGCATATACAGAATGAAAATACATGGGATGTGAGAAGAGAGGTATACATGATTAAAAATAGTCCTCACGCATAAGAACAGTAGCATCATCGTCGAACGACGGACGAAGCCAATATATTGGCCTCCCAGAACGTCGACGATGATCAAGTCATCGATTCATACATATATGATAAAAAATCATCGTCGAATGATGGACGAAGCCAATATATTGGCCTCCCGGAACGCCGACGATGATCAAGTCATCAATTCATATATATAAGATAAAAAATCACCGTCGAACGACGGACAAAGCCAATATATTGGCCTCCCGGAACGTCGACGATGATCAAGTCATCGACTCATATATATAAGATAAAAATATCACCGTCAAACGACGAACAAAGCCTATATGAAGGCTTCCTGAAACGCCAACAGTGAGAAATCTACTAATTCATGCAAATATAATAATCCCCGAGTTGAACGACGGACCAAGCCCTGATAGAGGTTTCCCGAAACGCCGACCATGGGATCACGTAGTCAGATGAATAAATACAGATCAAGCACATCCAGAGACCAGGGCTATATACACCCAAAAAAATAGTTCTATGCGTTCAGGGCATTATATCCCTGGCAAACGAATATAATCAGACAATTTGGAAAAGTAGATTACCTAAGTAAGATTTGACCCAAGCCGTAACCTAGTGTCCTTGTCTTCCTGCACCTACGAGATAAAAAGCTGGGTGATAAACTAAATGAGCACCCAAGACATTAAAAGATAAATCATGGCTTAATAATGAGAGAGTGGAAGGGGTATACTCAAGCTGGACGAATCAGTAGTTTCCCACATAGAAGTGCATCTTGTGAGGAATTGAAAGCAATCTGGGAGCAATGAAATAGCAGACCGATCAACCAATGAATCGATCTAGGTACTAGCAAAGCAATCTACAGTTTGCTAGCTCATGAAAAGAATTGCGTCCGCGGCCGGACGGAACCAAACCTTTTTCTCCAACGTCTCCTGCCTATCTAAAGAATTGCGTCCATGGACAGACGGAAGCAGACCTTTTCTCGTATGTCTTCTAGCTGGTCTAAGGAAAAAGAAGAAGGCAGCTGGCTGTTTAAAAGATAGTTTAGGGGATAAGGGATGCAGTTTGTTAGCTGGATAGAGTTTGTTACCCAGCTAACCTCAAATGTGGCCTGATTTCTAGCTTGCATGGTTGCAAAATCGGTTGGCAACATATGTAAAACAAAGGAAAATGCACAGTCACATATAACTGGAATGCACTTGACTAAAAGGTCCAACGTTTCAAAAGTGATATTTATCAATAAAAGAGCATGTATTACGTATACTCACAGGAAGTGCTCTAAACGCAAGAAATATGTATAATTAAGTTTCGAGCTCTGGGTCCCCAAAAAGAATCGCTTCGAATCCAGACCTTGAGGGGCATCTGTTGACATAGGTTTTAACCACAATAAATTAAAATGTATGAATCACATAAAATATAAATGCAAAATGGCAAAAATCCGTTTGACATAGATTTTGATCACGTTAAATTAAAAAGGCACGAATCACATAAAATGTAAATGCAAAACGGCAAAAAAAGGATAATCAATCGCTCAAAATGAGGAATGACAAGATAGGCGTGCGATATATTTTCGAATGTCGATAATGCACGCTGCTACTAATGGCGAAAATACAAACATAAAATTGTCAGAAAAGACGTAAATATCACCAGAATGTCGACTGACTATATGATAAATGTTCGACTTCCATTGACGAGATGAAATATTGAAGCGACACATAAAAAAAGAAATACATCACGCAAATGAAATATACGCATGGTGTACTTTGTCAAATAACAAATATCCATATAAGGCTGGACCGTAAGTTTCATCCAAAAATAATTAACGTGTACGTCTATCTTAATGAGCCGCTACCTAATGGCCGATTAAGGCCAGCCCATTAAAATATGCTAGATGACATGCAAGTGGGTGACGCCAAGGCCCATACTTTGATTAGTTGATTAGAAAAAGAAAGAGTTCAGCTATCCCACCAGTCAAACGACTGGTTGCACCAATTAATGATTAAACAAATAAGTAAAAGAGGCAGCCCACGTCTCATGATCTCACACGATCCCACGAGGTGGAGAACGTGGGCACGTCCCACCGAGTGGATTCCTGATGCTGCGCTCCTCCTCCTCCTATAAATACAAGGCTCCTCAGATCAAAAATAAATAAAAGGCTCCTTCGCTGCTCTAGGGGTTCGGCTCATTTTACTCCTTGGTTCTCTGGTCTCCTTCCCTCCTCTCTAGTAGCAATATTCTACTACACATCACACTACACAAAAAAGCACACAGTGAGAAAAGGAAGCAAGGGGAGAAATCTTGGTTGGTTCCAAGAAGGAAGAAGGTGAGATATGATACTACCCTCATACCCTTAGTTTTGGACGTTTGTTTCGAATCAAGGAATCCTTTCTCCTCATCCATGAACTCTCGTCCTTAGTTTCGGCCATTTTGGTTCGGATCAAGGATTCTCTCTCCCTCACTTCATGAAATATTGTCCTTAGTTTCGGCCATTCTTTTGGTTCGGATCAAGGAAAATACATATCATGAAATCAAGTCCTTAGTTTCGGCCATTTTGGTTCGGATAAAGGAAAATACATACCATGAAATCATGTCCTTAGTTTCGTCCATTTTGGTTCGGATCAAGGAAAATACATATCATGAAATCATATCCTTAGTTTCGGCCATTTTGGTTCGGATCAAGGAAAATACATACCATGAAATCATGTCCTTAGTTTCGGCCATTTTGGTTCGGATCAAGGAAAATACATATCATGAAGTCATGTCCTTAGTTTCGGCCATTTTAGTTCGGATCAAGCAAAATACATATCATGAAATCATATCCTTAGTTTCGGCCATTCTGGTTCGGATCAAGGAATATAATTCATAAAACATTGTCCTTAGGTTCGGCCTTATGGTTCGAATCAAGGAATATGTATATCATGAAATTATGCCCCTTAGGTTTGGCCTTTTGGTTCGGATCGAGGAATATGCATACAACGAAATCATGCCCTTAGGTTCGGCCTTTTGGTTCGGATCAAGGAATATAAACCCATAAAATCATGCCCTTAGGTTCGACCCTTTTGGGTTCGGATCGAGGAATCTAGATACTGAATGAAATCGGGGATTCGCATGTTTCATGTAGATGTGTCCTTAGTTTTGGCCATGTGGTTCAAATCAAGTATGCATATTTTTCTTCACGAGGATGAACTTCGTGGCATAAGTCAACAAAATGCAAAATACCATATGACATGGGTTCTCTCATGAATCCCATGGCATAATAAAAATTGTATTATGGTGTGGGTTCTTTCAAACGAATTCCATGGCATATACCATCAACCAAACAAAACAAAACTTTTGTTCTAAGCATGGGTTCTCCTATATGAATTCCATGACGTGAGTTACAAATATTGAAAATATATGCATCCAAATATGGGGCCAGATTAAGCCTCGCCAAAATCAAACTTCGTTTATACCATAACATAAATGAAGTCAAGCATGAACAAAATATGTTGCATGCATGGTAAAGAAACATATGACATAATATCAAACATAATGTCATTGAAGAAAACCTAGGCGGATAAACTTCAAGTTCCCCCAGGCCGGAGTTCAGCGTCGATCGCGAGGAGGATTCCTTTTATTTTATTTTATTGTAGCATATTGTAATAGGCATGTGATGTAATCCTATGTAATAGAAATGTTGGAATTCCTAATCAGGGGTTTTCTCTTCGGAGATGTAATTAACAAAATTTTTATGTAAATGTAAGGGTTCTGGAAATAATGTACCTGCAATGTTTGATTCTACTTTTATTTTATGCATTTAAATTTCACTCTATATCAATGACGTGGACGCGTGTCTCACGCCCGCCATTTTCCCGTCATCAGATTCCGGCACGCTCGGTGGGACATATTTCTCCCCTCATCTTCGAATTCCAACATAGGATTGCAACATATGAATTTCCATAGTACATAAAGCATAAAACATTATGTATGCATATACAGAAAAAGATGAAGAAAACTAATATATGGTTTTCTTTATTTTGAAGGTATGGAGGGACAAGTCCAGCAGTTTGTCACTCTCCGCTTTGGTGACCTCTGGCTGGATGTGCCAATTGGTCCGCTTGTGGCTGCAGTTAGCAAGAGTTTAGAAACAACAGCTGCATCCCCAACTAGGCTAGAAGAAAAGGAAGTCTCCTCTGCACTGAAGGAGGGGTTTACTCCTATGCTCACAAAGTCAGCAAAGAGAAGGATGCATGCAGCTGCAAGAGCATCTAAGGATCAGTATGTACGCGAAGCTTCTTCATCTACTTCAGTTCCTCCTGGTTTCACAAAGATGTCACCTACCAAGGTCATGAGCCATGAGGTACCAGCAAAGGTTGTTCGCATGACACCCAAAAGTGGCCCATTCTTGCAAAACAGACGGGATCACTAAAGGTGGCGTCGCCAAGACAATCTGCTTCAACTACATCGACCTAAGTCGCAGTGCCCCTTACACCTTCAAAACTTAGGGTGGGCGCACGCGAAGGGTCAGGAGAAAGCTCACATAAGCTTATCCCAAGCAACGTAGGGGCAGCTCAAAGGGCTTGCTCCACGGACAAAGGAAAAAGGTGTAATGGCTGAGGACACTGAGTCTTCCTCACATGAAGGATCGGCTCGTCCAAGAAACCAACTTCGTGTTGATGCAGCTGAATTTATCCCCACCATGGGCTATAATCCCATTGGACCATGCCTAGTGGGTGAGCCAAGCAATAGACGCTCGCTCCAGTGGCAGGGGGTGTTTGTCACTTCAGATGACTTCCAAGCTGGTCATGTGGATCCAACTGCTACAATATCAGATCCTTTGTCCTCATCGGTGCCAGCACCAAGACCATCATTTGAAGGCTCGGTTGATCCAGCACGGGGGAATAAAAGAAAGAATAAAAAGAAATAAAAGAGATCATATTAATCTTATGGAGAGTAATGACTTCACATATAAAGGGTATGATGAATAAAAGTTGTTGAGAGTTGAGAAACATGGTTTTGGTCATTGTTGCAATTAATAGGAAGTAATAAAGAAAAAGAGGTTTTCACATATAAATATACTATCTTGGACATATTTTATGACTGTGAGCACTCATTAAAATATGACATGCTAAAAAGTTGATGTTGGACAGGGAAGACAACGTAATGGGTTATGTTCTCTTATATCCGAAATAAAGTATATTGTCATGGATCATCCAACATGTTGAGCTTGCCTTTCCCCCTCATGCTAGCCAAATTCTTTGCACCAATTAGAGATACTACTTGTGTTTCCAAATATCCTTAAACCCAGTTTTGCCATGAGTGTCCACCATATCTACCTATGGATTGAGTAAGATCCTTCAAGTAAGTTGTCATTGTTGAATGCAATAAAAATTGCTCTCTAAATATGTATGATCTATTAGTGTGGAGAAAATAAGCTTTATACGATCTTGTGATGTGGAAGCAATAAAAGCGACGCACTGCATAATAAAGGTCCATATCACAAGTGGCAATATAAAGTGACGTTCTTTTGCATTAAGATTTCATGCATCCAACCATAAAAGCACATGACAACCTCTGCTTCCCTCTGCGAAGGGCCTATCTTTTATTCTTGTCTTATACCTTATGCAAGAGTCATGGTGATCTTCACCTTTCCTTTTTACATTTTATCCAATTGGATATAAGTTATCATGAACTATTATTGTTGACATTACCCTTGAGGTAAAAGGTTGGGAGGCAAAACTATAAGCCCCTATCTTTTTCTGTGCCCGATTAAAACTCCATAACCATAAGTATTGCGGGAGTGTTAGCAATTGTGAAAGACTAAATGATAGTTGAGTATGTGGACTTGCTGAAAAGCTCTTATATTGACTCTTTCCGATGTTGTGAAAATTGCAATTGCTTCAATGACCGAGATCATAGTTTGTTAGTTCTCAATGAAGTTTCTGATTCATACTTGACATTGTGAATAGATTATTACTTTAGCATAATAAATCATATGACAATATATATGTTGCTATTATAAGAATGATCATGTTTCCCTCATGTCCATATTTTATTTTATCGACACCTCTATCTCTAAACATGTGGTCATATTTTTCGATATCGGCTTCCGCTTGAGGACAAGCGAGGTCTAAGCTTGGGGGAGTTGGTACGTCCATTTTGCATCATGCTTTTATATCGATATTTATTGCATTATGGGCTGTTATTACACATTATGTCACAATACTTATGTCTATTCTCTCTTATTTTACAAGGTTTACATGAAGAGGGAGAATGTCGGCAGCTGGAATTCTGGGCTGAAAAATGAGCAAATATTAGAGACCTATTCTGCACAACTCCAAAAGTCCTGAAACTTCACGGACGCACATTTTGGAATATATAAAAAATACTGGAGAAAGAATCAACCAGAGGGGGCCCACACCCTGACCACGAGGATGGGGGCGCGCCCTACTCCATGGGCGCGCCCCCTGTCTCGTGGGCCCCCTGGCAGGCCTCCGGTGCCCATCTTCTGCTATATGAAGTCTTTCGTCCGAGATAAAATCATAAGCAAGCTTTTGGGACGAAACACCGCCGCCACGAGGCGAAACCAATCTAGGGCTCCGGTTGAGCTGTTCTGCCGGGGAAACGTCCCTCCGGGAGGGGGAAATCATCAACATCGTCATCACCATCGATCCTCTCATCGGGAGGGGGTCAATCTCCATCAAAATCTTCACCAGCACCATCTCCTCTCAAACCCTAGTTCATCTCTTGTATCCAATCTTTGTCCAAAACCTCAGGTTGGTACCTGTGGGTTGCTAGTAGTGTTGATTACTCCTTGTAGTTGATGCTAGTTGGTTTATTTGGTGGAAGATCATATGTTCAGATACTTTATGCATATTAATACCCCTCTGATTATGAACATGAATATGATTTGTGAGTAGTTACGTTTGTTCCGGAGGACATGGGAGAAGTCTTGCTATAAGTAGTCATGTGAATTTGGTATTCGTTCGATATTTTGATGAGATGTATGTTGTCTTTCCTCTAGTGGTGTTATGTGAACGTCGACTACATGACACTTCACCGTTGTTTGAGCCTAGAGGAAGGCATTGTGAAGTAATAAGTAGATGATGGGTTGCTAGAGTGACAGAAGCTTAAACCCTAGTTTATGTGTTGCTTCGTAAGGGGCTGATTTGGATCCATATGTTTCATGCTATGGTTAGGTTTACCTTAATACTTCTTTTGTAGTTGCGGATGCTTGCAATAGAAGTTAATCAAAAGTGGGATGCTTGTCCGAGGAAGGGCAGCACCCAAGCACCGGTCCACCCACATATCAAATTATCAAAGTAACAAACGTGAATCATATGAGCGTGATGAAAACTAGCTTGATGATAATTCCCATGTGTCCTTGGGAGCGTTTTTCTTCATATAAGAGTTTTTCCAAGCTTGTCCTTTGCTACAAAAAGGATTGGTCCATCTTGCTGCACCTTATTTACTTTCATTACTTGTCATCCGATACGAATTACCTTATCACAAAACCATCTGTTACCGATAATTTCAGTGCTTGCAGAGATTACCTTACTGAAAACCGCTTTTCATTTCCTTCTACTCCTCGTTGGGTTCGACACTCTTACTTATCGAACAGACTACGATAGATCCCCTATACTTGTGGGTCATCAGTTAGCCTCCCTCCTATGGCCCATATCTTTCCCCGGGGGGTTCTGGTAACCCCTTCGGTACTCCGGTATGTACCGATACACTCTGGAACCCTTCTGGTGTCCAAATACTACCTTCAAATATATCATTATTTACCTCTCGGCCATTTCGAGACTCCTCGTCATGTCCTTGATCTCATCCGGGACTCAAAACAAACTTCGGTCACCAAAACACATAACTCATAATACAAATCGGCATCGAACGTTAAGCGTGCGGACCCTACGGGTTCGAGAACTATGTTGACATGACTGATTCAGATCTTCGGTCAAAAACCAATAGCGGAACCTGGATGCTCATATTGGTTCCTACATATTCTACGAAGATCTTTATCGGTCAAACCGCATAACAACATACGTCATTCCTGAAAGCACAAGTGCTCCCTAGGTGGTTTTGGTAATTAATGACAACATATCTCTTGTTGGACTAACATTTCTATCCAGTATGTTTCAGATAAGTTCAACAATGGAGTGGCATGGACTAAAGGTTGTGGGAAGTTCTCCAAGATGCTAAGGACAAAGGATTGGCTAAAGCTTAAGCTCAAGACTCTTCATTTTACATTTTAGTGATCCAAGATCACATTGAGTCCATAGGAAAAGCCAATACTATCAAGGAGGGATGAGGTGTTGCTTAATGAGCCTCTTGCTCAAGTGCTTAATGATATGCTCCAAAATCCTCAGCTACTTTCCCACTTCCACATATGACCTAAACCCAAAGTCAAACTCGGACCTACCGATTATTTCTATCCGGCGCCACCGAGTTTCACTTATCATAGCCACTGCCAGAAACCCTAATCAGTTCGGTCTCATCGATGGGATCTCGGTCTCACCGAGATGGGCTTGCAAACTCTCTGTTACCTATTGCAATACTTTCGGTCCCACTGAGATATGCAATCGGCCCCACCGAGTTTGCTTGGTCAACTCTCTGTTTCACTTATTACCCAAATCGGTCCCACCGAGTTTGAGTAATCGGTCAAACCGAGTTTTGAATTTACCCTAACCCTAGCACATCAGTCCCACCGAGTTGATCCAGTCGGTCCCACCAAAAATCTATAACGGTCACTAGGTTTACCATTTCGGTCTGACCGAGTTTGTTGATTTGGTCCCACCGAGATTGGTAAACTATGTGTAACGGTTGGATTTTGTGTGGAGGCTATATATACCCCTCCACCTCCTCTTCACTCAAGAAGAGAGCCATCAGAACAGATCTACACTTCCAACTCATATGTTCTGAGAAAGAACTACCTACTCATGTGTTGAGACCAAGATATTCCATTCCTACCATATGAATCTTGATCTCTAGCCTTCCCCAAGTTGCTTTCCACTCAAATCTTCTTTCCACCAGATCCAAATCCTATGAGAGAGAGTTGAGTGTTGGGGATACTATCATTTGAAGCACAAGAGCAAGGAGTTCATCATCAACACACCATTTGTTACTTCTTGGAGAGTGGTGTCTCCTAGATTGGCTAGGTGTCACTTGGGAGCCTCCGACAAGATTGTGGAGTTGAACCAAGGAGTTTGTAAGGGCAAGGAGATCGCCTACTTTGTGAAGATCTACCGCTAGTGAGGCAAGTCCTTCGTGGGCGATGGCCATGGTGGGATAGACAAGGTTGCTTCTTCGTGGACCCTTCGTGGGTGGAGCCCTCCGTGGACTCGCGCAACCGTTACCCTTCGTGGGTTGAAGTCTCCATCAACGTGGATGTAGGATAGCACCACCTATCCGAACCACGGGAAAAACATCCGTGTCTCCAATTGCGTTTGACTTCTCCAAACCCTTCCCTTTACATTCTTGCAAGTTGCATGCTTTACTTTCCGCTGCCTATTTACTCTTTGTATGTTTGCTTGATATGTATTGTGAATGTTGAAATTATGCCTAAACTCCACTTAAACCAAAAAGGCTTAAAAATTGCAACTTTGGCACCAAGTGTCTAATCACCCCCCCCCCCCTCTAGACACATCTACTTCAAGGTCCTACAAGTGGTATCAGAGCTTTGGTCTCCATTGCCTTGGTTTAATCACCATTGGAGGAATATGGATGTGTCTACTTTAGGGAGTCTTAGACATAGAGTGCCTATTCTTGATGGAGAATATTTTCATGGGTGGAAAAATGAGATGCTTGTAATTTTCAATGAATATCATTTGAACAAGTCAATTGGTAGCCCTTGTGCACCTCATATTGATCCTTTGCATCCTACCCTAGATGAAGATATTGACATGATTCGCAATCTTAGAACTATTGAGCTCATCATTAGAGGATTGCCCAAAAATTTGATTGCTAGTTTGCCTACTCTTAATTGTGCCTATACTATATGGAAATTTCTTGAGGAACGATTTCCCGATCATTCCTTGAAAAATTTGGATGAAATTCTCCATAAATCTATTGCCTTGAGTAAGATGAACTCTAGTGATCCTAGTTTTGGTGATTGTCTATTTGAGCTTACCAATCTCAAGCGTGCTAAAGGAGATGTTGGAATCATTATATCCGAAGCTATAAGAATTCATAAAAGTGACCACTTTGATGATCATTTATCTAATGAATTACCCTCTCTTGGAAATGATGAGTCACAAGATCATGGTGAACATGGATACTATGATGATGATGATGATAGTGACCTCGATCTTGATGATGCAATGAGACATTTTGGTCTTACGGCAAATCTTCGGGGATATGCGTCAGGAGGAAAGGAATGGGTTCTTGATAGTGGATGTACTGATCATATGACCGGAGATGAAGAGATGTTCCATGAGCTTGCTGAAAATGACGGCCCTCGGAAATATGTCACCTTTGGTGATAATTCAAAGGGTAAAGTGGTTGGCCTTAGTAAGGTGGCCATCTCACATGATTGTTCCATTCAAAATGTCATGCTCGTTGAATCTCTCGGCTACAACTTACTTTCAGTATCTAGACTTGCTGATTTCGGTTTGAATGTCCTATTTATTGAGGTAGATTGCCAAGTATTTCGTCGAGACAATCATAAAATGGTCTTTACCGATATGCGTAGAGGTGATCTTTACATTGTCGATTTCTCTAAAAAGGCACAACCTAAAACTTGCTTTATTGCTAAATCCTCAAAAGATTGGTTGTGGCATAGACGACTAGGTCACGTTGGCATGAGAAACCTTGACAAGCTTATTAAAGAAAATCATATCCTTGGAGTTAACGATGTCATATTTGATAAGGATAGACTTTGCAGCGCTTGTCAAGCAGGTAAACAGGTTGGAGGAAGGCATCCCGTGAAGAACATCATGACCACAAGGAGGCCACTCGAGCTACTTCATATGGATCTTTTTGGTCCCAGCGCCTACAAGAGTATCGGTGGAAATTCTTTTGGTCTAGTTATAGTTGATGATTTTTCAAGATTTACGTGGGTGTTCTTTCTTAATGACAAGTCGCAGGTCCAGAAGATCTTCAAAAACTTCGCTAGGAAGGCCCAAAATCAGTTTGACGTGAAGATCAAGAAGGTTCGGGGTGACAACGGAACGGAGTTCAAGAACGCAAATGTGGACACCTTTCTTGACGAAGAAGGGATTTCACACGAGTTCTCGGCTATGTACACACCTCAACAAAATGGAGTTGTTGAGAGGAAGAACCGGACGCTCATCGAAATGGCAAGAACGATGCTTGATGAATACAAGACGCCGAAGCACTTTTGGGCAGAAGCGGTTGAGACAGCTTGTCATGAAACAAATCGCTTGTATCTTCACAAGCTACTCGGCAAGACGGCATACAAGCTCCTCACCGGTAGCAAACCCCAAGTTGGATACTTTCGAGTATTCAGCTCAAAGTACTACATTCTTGACAAGCATCATCGTTCAAAGTTTTCTCCTAAATCTCATGAAGGTTTTCTACTTGGTTATGGCTCAAACTCTCACACTTACCGTATCTACAACAATTTCACCCAAAAGGTTGAAGAGACGGTATATGTGAAGTTCAATGAATCTAATGGCTCGCAAGTAGAGCAATTGCCAATCGATGTAGGAGACAAAGACCCTTCAGAAGCAATCCAAGACTTGTCCATTGGCAAAATTCGTCCAACGGAGGTGAAGGAGAGTACCTCGTCCGTCCAAGTGGAAGCTTCTACTTCACGACAAGGTGAACCAAGAATTGATACGGAAGCATCCACAAGTGGGACACACCAAGATGAAGAAGACAAGGAAATGCATCAAGACGAACATCAACAACCTCCTTCTCCACCATGACAAGAGAACGACAACGTCAACAATGAAGAAGGCCAAGAAGAAGAAGAACAACATGAAGAAGATGTTCAACGAAGATCCAAGCAAAAGCTCTCACGAGTTCGAGCAAGAATCGCCAAAGATCATCCTGTCGAGCAAATCTTCAATGATATACAAACCGGGAGAATCACTCGCTCAAAAACTCGTTTAGCTAACTTTTGTGAAAACTATTCATTCATCTCTAGCATTGAACCTATGAAGGTTGAAGAAGCATTGGAAGATCCGGATTGGATAAATGCTATGCATGAAGAGCTACACAACTTTGAGAGGAACCAAGTTTGGACATTGGTTGAGAAGCCCGACAACAACCACAACATCATTGGTACCAAATGGGTGTTTCGCAACAAGCAAGATGAAGATGGACAAGTGGTTCGCAACAAAGCACGTCTCGTCGCCCAAGGGTACACACAAGTCGAAGGTATGGACTATGGTGAGACATATGCTCCCGTTGCTAGACTTGAGTCCATTCGCATCTTACTTGCCTATGCTAATCACCATAATATCACCTTGTACCAAATGGACATTAAAAGTGCTTTTCTAAATGGTGAAATAGAGGAGGAAGTTTATGTCAAACAACCTCCCGGCTTTATCAATCCTAAGAAACCTAATCATGTTTACAAACTTCACAAAGCTCTTTATGGTCTTAAACAAGCTCCTAGAGCATGGTATAAATGCTTGACCAAGTTCCTTATTGCAAGTGGTTTTGAAATTGGTAAAATTGATTCTACTCTTTTTACTAAAAGGGTTAATGGAGAACTATTTGTATGCCAAATTTATGTTGATGATATCATATTTGGTTGAACTAACCCTCTCTTTAGTGAAAAGTTTGGAAAGCTAATGTCAGAGAAGTTTGAGATGTCTATGATGAGTGAACTCAAATTCTTTCTTGGTTTGCAAATCAAGCAAACTAAGGAAGGTACATTTGTCTCTCAAACAAAGTACACCAAGGACTTATTCAAGAAGTTCAATATGTAAGAAAGCAAAGGTATACCCACACCCATGCCTACTAGTGGACATCTTGATTTGACCAAAGATGGTGAACCGGTTGATCAAAAGGTTTATCGCTCTATGATTGGTTCTTTGTTATACCTATGTGCTTCACGTCCCGACATTATGCTAAGTGTGTGCATGTGTGCACGTTATCAAGCTGCTCCTAAAGAATGTCATCTTAAGGTCGTGAAAAGGATAGTGAGATACTTAATTCATACACCAAACTTTGGCATTTTGTATCCTAAGAGGTCTTCTTTTGATCTTGTTGGCTATTCCGACTCGGATTATGCCGGAAACAAGGTTGATAGAAAGTCCACTTCGGGTACTTGTCAATTTCTTGGTAGATCTCTTGTGGCTTGGTCTTCCAAGAAACAAAACTCGGTATCCTTATCCACCGCCGAAGCGGAATACATTGCCGCTGGTTCATGTTGTGCTCAATTACTTTGGATGACCCAAACTCTTAAAGATTATGGGATCTATGTGAAACATGTTCCACTGCTTTGTGATAATGAAAGTGCTATCAAAATTGGTCATAATCCTGTACAACATTCTCGAACTAAGCATATTGAAGTTCGCCATCATTTCATTCGAGACCATGTTGCTAAGGGTGACATTGATCTTAAGCATGTTCGTACCGATAAGCAATTAGCTGATATATTTACTAAACCTCTTGATGAGAAAGTATTTTGCAGGTTGAGTGGTGAATTGAACATTATTGATGCTTCAAACTTGGAGTAGGAACTCCATTGGATACATGCAAGACATGAGCTTATGACTAATCCATGATATATCTCTTATGATGACTATCTTATGTCTTGGATATATTTGTACCTTGCATGTTGTCTAACCCATGTAGGTGCTTGGTTGAATCTAATTCCATGAGATTGCGACTCACTCACATCTTGAGCAATCTCTACATCACCAAGTCTCTACACAATGGTGGTTGAAGACAAGGAAGCACAAAACCATTCAAACATATCCTTTGACAAATTCTATGTTGAGCTTCATAATTGTCATTTTTGGATACACAAGTGCTCTTCCTTGCAAGAACTAACCCACGTAGGTAGATGAACTCAAACTCCAAGTGGTGCTCCCAACTCTTGATGAGCTACATCAACCTTGAGCACCCACACAAGTTCAACTACATGAGCAAGAACCACACCACCACCCAAGGTATTTTATTCCATCTTCGAGAAGCTTTACTCCAAGACATGAGTCAAAGCAACTCAACAAGATGTGAATACATCAAGATGCTTAAATGAAAAATGGTAACCCCATTTTGAGCTTAAACGATGAGTATGACCTATGATCAAGTGTTCTCACTTGACTCCTAAGTCAATATACTCTAACATAGGTGACTATGTCACCGCCCAACTCTAGATGAAGTTCTCTTGTGTTCTTTTGTGTGTTTTTGCATTTGTCTCATGCATGTTTATTTTCTTTCTTTAAAAAAACTTCATCTAGATCCTTCAGTTTCTTCTCTTTTCTTTTTGTTTTTGTTCTGCATTTTCTGCATTCAATTCCTTGCAAATCTTTCAGGTAATTCATTGCAAATCTTTGTGAGATCCTACATGTCTAGTGAGCTAAGGTGACAAGTGTTTTTCTCTGTGTGAACTCGGTTTCACCGACTTGTAATTTTCGGTCCAACCGAATCTTTTCGGTACCACCGAAACATGCCACTCGGTGCCACCGACTTCGCAACAGGAAAAACAGTTTGCCACTTGTTCTATATTTCTTCTGATCCATCTCTACTCAATGAATCTTGTCCTCTACAAGCATCACAGTTTTATCCATTGCTTTGTGCTGAGTCTCAAGGACCAAACCTATACGATGGATTCCAGAATGCCCTTCTTGGAAATTGATGTCAAAGGGGGAGAGAGAGATCACATCAAAGCTCAAGGGGGAGAGAAAGTCTCAAGGACCAAACCTACAAGAGAGAAGTATTAAAGGGGAGAAAGAGATTTCCAGGGGGAGAGAATACTCAAGGATCTCAGATGTCCCAGATGCTTGATGTTTAAGAGGAGAGATGTCACATGTCTTTTTGGGGGAAAGACATGTTCATATGTGCTTATTTGCATTAAGTTCTATCCATTTGTATCTTTCAGCTCTGATTTTCTGTTCCCTATCTTCTCCCAATATCCCATGTAAGATTCAGGGGGAGCAAGACACCTAAGGGAAAGAAATCAGTCAAATTCATTGCATATCTTTACTCTTGGGGACATGTTGAATCCAATGTGGTACCTTGTACTCACTCTCTACATGTCATCCCAGTCTTGGTCTTGTGGCTTCTTTGGTTTGCTCAGGCTAGTGGAGGTACATGTGTTATCTAACCTTTTTTGTGCAGGTTCATTCCATCCTAAGCTAGCTAAAGACTGCAAGGTAAGTGTGTGCATCAAAATCATGAGTATGAGGAATTCTTGCTTATGTACATACTGTTTGCAAGAAGGACTCATGAGCATGAAGGTATTTTCCTTGATAATCTTTTGCTCTGATGCATACGGCCAAGATACATGTAACACATTGCCTACTCTGTCATGGTTATGCTCTCACATGCTTCTACATTTCACATTTACATGAGTGCATACATGTAGGGGGAGCCTATGCTTGTTACATGTCCTTCCAAAGCTTTACTTGCTGTTCTTTATATCTTTATCTAAAGCTTTGATGTATGTTGCCATCAATTACCAAAAAGGGGGAGATTGAAAGCACAAGTGCTCCCTAGGTGGTTTTGGTACTTAATGACAACATATCTCTTGTTGGACTAACGTTTCTATCCAGTATGTTTCAGATAAGTTCAACAATGGAGTGGCATGGACTAAAGGTTGTGGGAAGTTCTCCAAGATGCTAAGGACAAAGGATTGGCTAAAGCTTAAGCTCAAGGCTCTTCATTTTACATTTTAGTGATCCAAGATCACATTGAGTCCATAGGAAAAGCCAATACTATCAAGGAGGGATGAGGTGTTGCTTAATGAGCCTCTTTCTCAAGTGCTTAATGATATGCTCCAAAATCCTCAGCTACTTTCCCACTTCCACATATGACCTAAACCCAAAGCCAAACTCGGACCTACCGATTATTTCTATCTGGCGCCACCGAGTTTCACTTATCATAGCCACTGCCAAAAACCCTAATCAGTTCAGTCTCACCGATGGGATCTCGGTCTCACCGAGATGGGCTTGCAAACTCTCTGTTACCTATTGCAATACTTTCGGTCCCACCGAGATATGCAATCGGCCCCACTGAGTTTGCTTGGTCAACTCTCTGTTTCACTTATTACCCAAATCGGTCCCACCTAATTTTGAGTAATCGGTCAAACCGAGTTTTGAATTTACCCTAACCCTAGCACATCGGTCCCACCGAGTTGATCCAGTCGGTCCCACCGAAAATCTATAACGGTCACTAGGTTTACCATTTCGGTCTGACCGAGTTTGTTGATTCGGTCCCACCGAGATTGGTAAACTGTGTGTAATGGTTGGATTTTGTGTGGAGGCTATATATACCCCTCCACCTCCTCTTCACTCGAGAAGAGAGCCATCAGAACATATCTACACTTCCAACTCATATGTTCTGAGAAAGAACTACCTACTCATGTGTTGAGACCAAGATATTCCACTCCTACCATATGAATCTTGATCTCTAGCCTTCCCCAAGTTGCTTTCCACTCAAATCTTCTTTCCACCAGATCCAAATCCTATGAGAGAGAGTTGAGTGTTGGGGAGACTATTATTTGAAGCACAAGAGCAAGGAGTTCATCATCAACACACCATTTGTTACTTCTTGGAGAGTGGTGTCTCCTAGATTGGCTAGGTGTCACTTGGGAGCGTCTGACAAGATTGTGGAGTTGAACCAAGGAGTCTGTAAGGGCAAGGAGATCGCCTACTTCGTGAAGATCTACCACTAGTGAGGCAAGTCCTTCATGGGCGATGGCCATGGTGGGATAGACAAGGTTGCTTCTTCGTGGACCCTTCGTGGGTGGAGCCCTCCGTGGACTCGCGCAACTGTTACCCTTCGTGGGTTGAAGTCTCCATCAACGTGGATGTAGGATAGCACCACCTATCCGAACCACGGGAAAAACATCCATGTCTCCAATTGCGTTTGACTTCTCCAAACCCTTCCCTTTACATTCTTGCAAGTTGCATGCTTTACTTTCCGCTGCCTATTTACTCTTTGCATGCTTGCTTGATATGTATTGTGAATGTTGAAATTATGCCTAAACTCCACTTAAACCAAAAAGGCTTAAAAATTGCAACTTTGGCACCAAGTGTCTAATCACCCCCCCTCTAGACACATCTACTTCAAGGTCCTACAATTCCCTTTGTCATTGGTATGTTACTTGCCCGAGATTCGATCGTCGGTATCATCATACTGTTCGAAATATGCCCTAGAGGCAATAATAAAATGGTTATTATTATATTTCCTTGTTCATGATAATTGTCTATTGTTCATGCTATAATTGTGTTATCCGGAAATCGTAATACATGTGTGAATCCATAGACCACAACATGTCCCTAGTGAGCCTCTAGTTGACTAGCTCGTTGATCAACAGATGGTCATGGTTTCCTGACTATGGACATTGGATGTCATTGATAACGGGATCACATCATTAGGAGAATGATGTGGTGGACAAGACCCAATCCTAAGCATAGCACAAGATCATGTAGTTCGTCTGCTAGAGCTTTTCTAATGTCAAGTATCATTTCCTTAGACCATGAGATTGTGCAACTCCCGGATACCGTAGGAGTGCTTTGGGTGTACCAAACGTCACAACGTAACTGGGTGGCTATAAAGGTGCACTACAGGTATCTCCGAAAGTGTCTGTTGGGTTGGCATGTATCAAGACTGGGATTTGTCACTCCATATGACGGAGAGGTATCTCAGGGCCCACTCGGTAATGCAGCATCATAATGAGCTCATTGTGGCTAAGTAGTTGGTCACGAGATCATGCATTACGGAACGAGTAAAGTGACTTGCTGGTAACGAGATTGAACGAGGTATTGGGATACCGATGATCGAATCTCGGGCAAGTAATGTACCGATTGACAAAGGGAATTGTATACATGATTGCTTGAATCCTCGACATCGTGGTTCATCCAACGAGATCATCGTGGAACATGTGGGAGCCAACATGGGTATCCAAATCCCGCTGTTGGTTATTGGTCGGAGAGTTGTCTCGGTCATGTCTGCATGGTTCCCGAACCCGTAGGGTCTGCACACTTAAGGTTCGATTGCCCCCCCCTCTAGATCCCATCTAGAGGGGCCGGCCCCCTTCCCCCTTCTCCCTATAAAAGAGGTGCGAGGGGAGGGCTGCAGTACCACATCCAAGGCGCAGCCCCTCCCCTCCCCAACACCTCTGCTCCTCCGCAAGAGCTTGGCTAAGCCTTGCCGGAGTACTGCCACTCCATCAACACCACGCCGTCGTGCTGCTGTTGGAGCCCTCTTCCTCAACCTCTCCCTCCTTGCTGGATCAAGGCGTGGGAGACGTCACCGGTCCGTACGTGTGTTGAACGCGGAGGTGTCGTCCGTTCGGTGCTAGGATCATCGGTGATTTGGATCACGACGAGTACGACTCCATCAACCCCATTCTCTTGAATGCTTCCGCTAGCGATCTACAAGGGTATGTAGATGGACTCCTCTCTCTCGTTGCTAGTTACTCCATAGATTGATCTTGGTGATGCGTAGAAATTTTTTAATTTCTGCAACGATCCCCAACAGTGGCATCGTGAGCTAGGTCTATGCGTAGTTTCTATGCACGAGTAGAACACAAGTTGTTGTGAGCGTCGATTTTGTCAATTTACTTGCCGTTACTAGTCTTATCTTGATTCGGCGGCATCATGGGATGAAGCGGCTCGGACCGACCTTACACGTACACTTACGTGAGATAGGTTCCACCGACTGACATGCACTAGTTGCATAAGGTGGCTAGCGGGTGTCTGTCTCTCCCACTTTAGTCGGATCGGATTCGATGAAAAGGGTCCTTATGAAGGGTAAATAGAAATTGACATATCACGTTGTGGTTTTGGCGTAGGTAAGAAATGTTCTTGCTAAGAAACCTATAGCAGCCACGTAAAATAATTTGCAACAACAATTAGAGGACGTCTAACTTGTTTTTGCAGCATATGCCGTGTGATGTGATATGGCCAAAAGGATGTGATGAATGATATATGTGATGTATGAGATTGACCATGTTCTTGTAATAGGAATCACGACTTGCATGTCGATGAGTATGACAACCGGCGGGAGCCATAAGAGTTGTCTTAATTTATTTATGACCTGCGTGTTAACATAAATGTCATGTAATTACTTCACTTTATTGCTAAACCGTTAGCCATAGTAGTAGAAGTAATAGTTGACAAGACAACTTCATGAAGACACGATGATGGAGATCATGATGATGGAGATCATGGTGTCATGCCGGTGACGATGATGATCATGGCGACCCGAAGATGGAGATCAAAAGGAGCAAAAATGATATTGGCCATATCATGTCACTATTTGATTGCATGTGATGTTTATCATGTTTTACATCTTGTTTGCTTAGAACGACGGTAGCTTAAATAAGATGATCCCTCGCGATAATTTCAAGAAATCATTTCCCCTAACTGTGCACCGTTGCGAAGGTTCGTTGTTTCGAAGCACCACGTGATGATCGGGTGTGATAGATTCTAACGTTCGAATACAACGGGTGTAAGCCAGATTTACACACGCAATACACTTAGGTTGACTTGACGAGCCTAGCATGTACAGACATGGCCTCGGAACATGGAAGACTGAAAGGTCGAACATGAGTTGTATAGAAGATACGATCAACATGAAGATGTTCACCGATGATGACTAGTCCGTCTCACGTGATGATCGGACACGACCTAGTTGACTCGGATCATGTATCACTTAGATGACTAGAGGGATGTCTGTCTGAGTGGGAGTTCATTAAATAATTTGATTAGATGAACGTAATTATCATGAACTTAGTTTAAAATCTTTATAATATGTCATGTAGATCAAATAGCCCACGCTAATGTTGTCCTCAACTTCAATGTGTTCCTAGAGAAAACCAAGCTGAAAGACGATGGTAGCAACAATACGGACTGGGTCCGAAACTTGAGGATCATCCTCATAGCTCCCAAGAAAGCATATGTCCTTGAAGCACCGCTAGGTGAAGCACCAGTCCCAGCAAACCAAGACGTTACGAACGCTTGGCAGTCCCGTGTTGATGATTACTCCCTGGTTCAGTGCGGCATGCTTTACAGCTTAGAACCAGGGCTCCAAAAGCGTTTCGAGCAGCACGGATCATATGAGATGTTCCAAGAGCTGAAAATGGTTTTCCAAGCTCATGCCCGAGTCGAGAGATATGAAGTCTCCGACAAGTTCTATAGTTGTAAGATGGAGGAGAATAGTTCCGTCAGTGAGCACATACTCAAAATGTCTGGGTTGCACAACCGCTTGTCTCAGCTGGGAGTTAATCTCCCGGATGACGTGGTCGTTGACAGAATCCTTCAGTCGCTTCCACCGAGCTACAAGAGCTTCGTGATGAACTTCAATATGCAGGGGATGGAGAAAACCATTCCTGAGGTATATTCGATGCTGAAATCAGCGGAGGTGGAAATCAAAAAGGAACATCAAGTGTTGATGGTGAATAAAACCACTAAGTTCAAGAAAGGCAAGGGTAAAAAGGGTTTCAAGAAAGACGGCAAGGGAGTTGCCGCGCCTGGCAAGCAAGCTGCCGGGAAGAAGCCAAAGAATGGACCCAAGCTTGAAACTGAGTGCTTCTATTGCAAGGGAAGTGGTCACTGGAAGCGGAACTGCCCCAAGTACTTAGCGGACAAGAAGTCCGGCAACACCAAAGGTATATGTGATATACATGTTATTGATGTGTACCTTACCAGTACTCGTAGTAGCTCCTGGGTATTTGATACCGGTGCTGTTGCTCATATTTGTAACTCAAAACAGGAGCTGCGGAATAAGCGGAGACTGGTGAAGGACGAGGTGACGATGCGCGTCGGGAATGGTTCCAAGGTCGATGTGATCGCCGTCGGCACGCTACCTCTACATTTACCTACGGGATTAGTTTTAAACCTTAATAATTGTTATTTAGTGCCAGCTTTGAGCATCAACATTGTATCAGGATCTCGTTTAATACGAGATGGCTACTCATTTAAATTCGAGAATAATGGTTCTTCTATTTATATGAGAGATATGTTTTATGGTCATGCCCCGCTGGTCAATGGTTTATTCTTAATGAATCTCGAACATAATGTTACACATATTCATAGTGTGAATACCAAAAGATGTAAGGTTGATAATGATAGTCCCACATACTTGTGGCACTGCCGCCTTGGTCACATTGGTGTCAAACGCATGAAGAAGCTCCATGCAGATGGACTTTTGGAGTCTCTTGATTACGAATCATTTGACATGTGCGAACCATGCCTCATGGGTAAAATGACCAAGACTCCGTTCTCCAGAACAATGGAGCGAGCAACCAACTTATTGGAAATCATACATACTGATGTGTGCGGTCCGATGAGCGTTGAGGCTCGCGGTGCCTATCGTTATGTCCTCACCCTCACTGATGACTTAAGTAGATATGGGTATGTCTACTTAATGAAACACAAGTCTGAGACCTTTGAAAGGTTCAAGGAATTTCAGAGTGAGGTTGAAAATCAACGTGACAGGAAAATAAAGTTCTTACGATCAGATCGTGGAGGGGAATATTTGAGTCACGAATTTGGCACACACTTAAGGAAATGTGGAATCGTTTCACAACTCACGCCGCCTGGAACACCTCAGCGCAATGGTGTGTCCGAACGTCGTAATCGCACTCTATTGGATATGGTGTGATCTATGATGTCCCATACCGATCTACCGCTCTTATTTTGGGGCTATGCTTTAGAGACTGCCGCATTCACTTTAAATAGGACTCCGTCGAAATCCATTGAGACGACACCGTATGAATTATGGTTTGGGAAGAAACCTAAGCTGTCGTTTCTAAAAGTTTGGGGATGAGATGCTTATGTCAAGAAACTTCAACCTAAAAAGCTCAAACCCAAGTCGGAAAAATGCGTCTTCATAGGATACCCTAAGGAAACCATTGGGTATACCTTCTACCTCAGATCCGAAGGCAAGATCTTTGTTTCCAAGAACGGATCCTTTTTGGAGAAAGAGTTTCTCTCGAAAGAAGTAAGTGGGAGGAAAGTAGAACTTGATGAAGTACTGCCTCTTGAAGCGGAAAGTAGCGCAGCTCAGGAAGATGTTCCTGTGGTGCCTGCACCGACTAGAGAGGAAGTTAATGATGATGATCAAGGTACTTTGGATCAAGCTGCTACTAAACTTCGTAGGTCCACAAGGACACGTTCCACACCAGAATGGTATGGCAACCCTGTCCTGGAGATCATGTTGTTAGACAACGGTGAACCTTCGAACTATGAAGAAGCGATGGCGGGCCCAGATTCCAACAAATGGCTTGAAGCCATGCAATCCGAGATAGGATCCATGTATGAAAAAAAAGTATGGACTTTGACAGACTTGCCCGATGATCGGCGAGCGATAGAAAATAAATTGATCTTTAAGAAGAAGACGGACGCGGATGGTAATGTTACCATCTATAAAGCTCAACTTGTCGCTAAAGTTTATCGACAAGTTCAAGGGGTTGACTATGATGAGACCTTCTCACCCATAGCGAAGCTGAAGTCCGTCCGAATCATGTTAGCAATTGCTGCATTCTATGATTATGAGATATGGCAAATGGACGTCAAAACGGCATTCCTTAACGGCTTTCTTAAGGAAGAATTGTATATGATGCAGCCGGAAGGTTTTGTCGATCCTAAGAATGCTAACAAGGTATGCAAGCTCCAGCGCTCCATCTATGGGATGGTGCAAGCATCTCGGAGTTGGAACATTCGCTTCGATGAAATGATCAAAGCGTTTGGGTTTATGCAGACTTATGGAGAAGCCTGCGTTTACAAGAAAGTGAGTGGGAGCTCTGTAGCATTTTTCATATTATATGTGGATGACATACTGTTGATGGGAAATGATATAGAGCTCTTGGAGAGCATAAAGGCCTACTTGAATAAGTGTTTTTCAATGAAGGACCTTGGAGAAGCAGCTTACATATTAGGCATCAAGATCTATAGAGATAGATTGAGACACCACATAGGTCTTTCACAAAGCACATACCTCGATAAGATATTGAAGAAGTTCAATATGGATCAGTCCAAAGATAGAGAAAAGATGAGTGTCATCCCCTATGCCTCAGCCATAGGGTCTATTATGTATGTCATGCTGTGTACCAGACCTGATGTAAACCTTGCCGTAAGTTTGGTAGGAAGGTACCAAAGTAATCCCGGCATGGAACACTAGACAGCGGTCAAGAATATCCTGAAGTACCTGAAAAGGACTAAGGATATGTTTCTCGTTTATGGAGCTGACGAAGAGCTCGTCGTAAAGGGTTACGTCGATGCTAGCTTCGACACAGATCTGGATGACTCCAAGTCACAAACCGGATACGTGTATATTATGAATGGTGGGGCGGTAAGCTGGTGCGGTTGCAAGCAAAGCGTCGTGGCGGGATCTACATGTGAAGCGGAGTACACGGCAGCCTCGGAGGCAGCGCATGAAGCAATTTGGATGAAGGAGTTCATTACCAACCTAGGAGTTATTCCCAATGTGTCGGGCCCGATGACTCTCTTCGGTGATAACACTGGAGCTATTGCCCTTGCCAAGGAGCCCAGGTTTCACAAGAAAACCAGACACATCAAGCGTCGCTTCAACTCCGTTCGTGAAATGTTCAAGATGGAGACATAGATATTTGTAAAGTGCATATAGATCTGAATGACGCAGATCCGTTGACTAAACCTCTTCCACGAGCAAAACATGATCAACACCAAAACTCTATGGGTGTTTGATTCATCGCAATGTAACTAGATTATTGACTCTAGTGCAAGTGGGAGACTGTTGGAAATATGCCCTAGAGGCAATAATAAAATGGTTATTATTATATTTCCTTGTTCATGATAATTGTCTATTGTTCATGCTATAATTGTGTTATCCGGAAATCGTAATACATGTGTGAATACATAGACCACAACATGTCCCTAGTGAGCCTCTAGTTGACTAGCTCGTTGATCAACAGATGGTCATGGTTTCCTGACTATGGACATTGGATGTCATTGATAACGGGATCACATCATTTGGAGAATGATGTGGTGGACAAGACCCAATCCTAAGCATAGCACAAGATCGTGTAGTTCGTCTGCTAGAGATTTTCTAATGTCAAGTACCATTTCCTTAGACCATGAGATTGTGCAACTCCCGGATACCATAGGAGTGCTTCGGGTGTACCAAACGTCACAACGTAACTGGGTGGCTATAAAGGTGCACTATAGGTATCTCCGAAAGTGTCTGTTGGGTTGGCACGTATCGAGACTGGGATTTGTCACTTCGTATGACAGAGAGGTATCTCAAGGCCCACTCGGTAATGCATCATCATAATGAGCTCATTGTGGCTAAGTAGTTGGTCACGGGATCATGCATTACGGAACAAGTAAAGTGACTTGCTGGTAACGAGATTGAATGAGGTATTGGGATACCGACGATGGAATCTCGGGCAAGTAACATACCGTTGACAAAGGGAATTGTATATGGGATTGCTTGAATCCTCGACATCGTGGTTCATCCGATGAGATCATCGTGGAACATGTGGGAGCCAACATGGGTATCCAGATCCCGCTGTTGTTTATTGGTCGGAGAGTTGTCTCGGTCATGTCTGCATGGTTCCCGAACCCGTAGGGTCTACACACTTAAGGTTCGATGACACTAGGGTTACAAGGAAGATTTGTATGTGATTACTGAATGTTGTTCGGAGTCCCGGATGAGATCCTGGACATCACGAGGGGTTCTGGGGTTCCACCTGCCTCGGAGGGCCTTATGGGATGTAGGTGGAAGAACCAGCCCCAAGTGGGCTGGGGCGCCAACCCCCCTAGGGCCCATGCGCCTAGGGTTGGGGGGAACCCTAAAGGGGGCGCCCCCCTTGGCTTGGGGGGCAAGCCCCCTCCCCCTTGCCCCCCCTCTAGATCCCATCTAGATGGGCTGGCCCCCTTCCCCCTTCTCCCTATAAATAGAGGGGCGAGGGGAGGGCTGCAGTACCACATCCAAGGCGCAGCCCCTCCCCTCCCCAACACCTCTCGTCCTCTGCAAGAGCTTGGCGAAGCCCTGCCAGAGTACTGCCACTCCATCACCACCACGCCGTCGTGCTGCTGTTGGAGCCCTCTTCCTCAACCTCTCCCTCCTCCTTGCTAGATCAAGGCATGGGAGACGTCACCGGTCCGTACGTGTGTTGAACGCGGAGGTGCCGTCCGTTCGGCGCTAGGATCATCGGTGATTTGGATCACGACGAGTACGACTCCATCAACCCCGTTCTCTTGAACGCTTCCGCTAGCGATCTACAAGGGTATGTAGATGCACTCCTCTCTCTCTCTCGTTGCTAGTTACTCCATAGATTGATCTTGGTGATGCGTGGAAATTTTTTAATTTCTGCAACGATCCCCAACACATACCTAGTTCAATCTCGTTACCGGCAAGTCTCTTTACTTGTTCCGTAATGCATCATCCCGCAACTAACTCATTATCACATTGCTTGCAAGCCTTGTAGTCATGTGCATTACCGAGAGGGCCCAGAGATACCTCTCCGATACACGGAGTGACAAATCCTAATCTTGATCTATGCCAACCCAACAAACACCTTCGGAGACACCTGTAGAGCATCTTTATAATCACCCCAGTTACGTTGTGACGTTTGATAGCACACAAGGTGTTTCTCCGGTATTCGGGAGTTGCATAATCTCATAGTCAGAGGAATATGTATAAGCCATGAAGAAAGGAATAGCAATAAAACAAAACAATCATAATGCTAAGCTAACGGATGGGTCTTGTCCATTAAATCATTCTCTAATGACGTGATCCGGTTCGTCAAATGACAACACATGTCTATGGTCAGGAAACTTAACCATCTTTGATTAACGAGCTAGTCAAGTAGAGGCATACTAGGGACACTCTGTTTTGCCTATGTATTCACACATGTATTAAGTTTCCGGTTAATATAATCCTAGCATGAATAATAAAAATTTATCATTATATAAGGAAATATAAATAACAAATTTATTATTGCCTCCAGGGCATATTTCCTTTAGTCTCCCACTTGCACTAGAGTCAATAATCTAGTTCACATCATTATGTGATTTAACACCAATAGTTCACATTGTCATGTGACCAATACCCAAAGGGTATACTAGAGTCAATAATCTAGTTCACGTCGCTATGTGATTAACACCCAAAGAGTACTAAGGTGTGATCATGTTTTGCTTGTGAGAGAAGTTTAGTCGACGGTTCAGTCACAATCAAAGCCGTATGTATTTTGCAAATATTCTATGTCTACAATGCTCTGCATGGAGCTACTCTAACTAATTGCTCCCACTTTCAATATGTATCCAGATTGAGACTTAGAGTCATCTGGATCGGTGAAAAAACTTGCATCGACGTAACTCTTTACGACGAACTCTTTACCACCTCCATAACCGAGAAATATTTCCTTAGTCCTCTTAGGTAACTAAGGATAACTTTGACCACTGTCTAGTGATCCACTCCTGGATCATTATCGTACCCCCTTTCCAAACTCATGGCTATGTACACAACATAGCATGGTATATGAGGGAGTCCTGGATTAGGGGGTATCCGTACAGCCGGACTATATCCTTTGGCCGGACTGTTGGACTAGATACAAGATTGAAGACTTCGTCCCGTGTCCGGATGGGACTCTCCTTGGCATGGAAGGCAAGCTTGGCAATACGGATATATAGATCTCCTTCCTTGTAACCGACTCTGTGTAACCCTAGCCCCCTCCGGTGTCTATATAAACCGGAGGGTTTAGTCCGTAGGACATAACAACAACAATCATACCATAGGCTAGCTTCTAGGGTTTAGCCTCTCTGATCTTGTGGTAGATCAACTCTTGTACTACCCATATCATCAATATTAATCAAGAAGGAGTAGGGTTTTACCTCCATCGAGAGGGCCTGAACCAGGGTAAAAACATCGTGTCCCTTGTCTCCTGTTACCATCCGCCTAGATGCATAGTTAGGGACCCCCTACCCGAGATCCACCGGTTTTGACACCGACATTGGTGCTTTCATTGAGAGTTACTCTGTGTCGTCATCATTAGGCTTGATGGCTCCTTCGATCATCGTTAACGATGCAGCCCAGGGTGATACTTTTCTCCCCGGACAGATTTTTGTATCCAGCAGCTTTGCACTGTGGGCCAATTCGCTTGGCCATCTGGAGCAGATTGAAAGTTACGCCCCTGGCCATCAGGTCAAGTTTGGAAGTTTAAACTACACAGCCGACATCCGCGGAGACTTTATCTTCGACGGATTCGAGCCCCGGCCGAGTGCGTCACACTGTCACGATGGGCATGATCTAGCTCTCCCGCCAAATAGTGTTCAGGAGACAGCACCTGCAACCGCTCCGACCTTCAATTCAGAGCCAATTGCGCCATCCGTGGGCGGGTGGTTAGACCCCGCCATGGAGGCCGCAGCCTCAACGGTGATCGAGCCGAACACCAGCCTTACCCTTCGCGAGGCCCGTGACTCCACACTGACGGACTCTCCTCCGGACTCCGAACCACCCGTGCCCCTGCCAATCGAATCCGATTGGGTGCCGATCATGGAGTTCATCGCCGCGGATATCTTTTAGCACTCGCCCTTCGGCGACATACTGAATTCACTGAGGTTGCTCTCCTTGCAAGGAGAGTCCTGGCCGGATTATGACCGTCAGGATTGGGATGGGGATAACGAAGAAATTTGACGCCCACCCACCACCCACTTTGTAGCCACTGTCGATGATTTGACCGACATGCTCGACTTCGACTCCGAAGACATCGACGGCATGGACGACGATGTAGGAGACGAACAGGAACCACCGCCCACAGGGCACTGGACAGCCACCTTATCATATGATATATATATATATATATATGGTGGACACACCCAAAGAAGGCAATGGCGATGAAACAGCGGGGGATGACCCCTCCAAGAAGCAACCTAAGCGCCGGCGTCAGCGGCGCTGCTCTAAGTCCCGCCAAAGCAAAAACGATGATACCGGCACAGGAGATAATAACACCCCGGACAGTGCCGAAGACAACTCCCTCCAGCAAGATTCAGCACAGGAGGATGGAGAAGCCAGCCCTCCTGAGAGAGCGGCAGATAGAGAGGTAGAGGATGATAATTACATGCCTCCCTCTGAAGACGAGGCAAGCCTCGACGACGACAAATTTGTCGTGCCTGAAGATCTCGTCGAGCAAGAGCGCTTCAAGCGCCGGCTTATGGCCACGGCGAATAGCCTTAAGAAAAAGCAGCAGCAGCTTAGAGCTGATCAAGACCTGCTAGCTGACAGATGGACTGAAGTCCTTGCGGCCGAGGAACATGAACTCGAACGCCCCTCCAAGAGCTACCCAAAGCGCAGGTCGCTACCCCGATTAGAGGAGGAAGCATTAAAACCCACATCTCCAGCGTATGACGCTGCTGATCGGCCACCTCGTGGCCGCGACAGAGAGGCTTCTCAGCCCACAGCTCAAGCCGCACCCCAGCGTCACTCAAAAAATACCAAGGCACGGGGAAGTGCACTAGATCTGTGAGACATATTGGAGGACAAAGCAAAGCAAGCAAGATCAATCTACGGATCGCGAGGGCACCCCACCACACGAGACGACAACCATCACGCTGGATACAGTAAAAGTAAATCCTGCCGGGCCGAACATAGCAGACAAAACTCATTCGAGTTGCGTCGTGATATAGCCCAGTACAGAGGCGCCGCACACCCGCTATGCTTCATAGATGAAGTAATGGATCATCAAATCCCAGAGGGTTTCAAACCCGTGAATATCGAATCATACGATGGTACGACAGATCCCGCGGTATGGATTGAGGACTATCTCCTCCATATCCACATGGCCCGTGGCGATGATCTACACGCCATCAAATACCTCCCACTCAAGCTTAAAGGACCAGCCCGGCATTGGCTCAACAGCTTGCCAGCTGAATCCATTGGCTGTTGGGAAGATCTGGAAGCCACATTCCTCGACAACTTCCAGGGCACTTATGTGCGACCACCAGATGTCGATGACTTGAGCCACATAATTCAACAGCCAGAGGAATCAGCCAGGCAATTCTGGACACGGTTCCTAACCAAGAAAAATCAAATCGTCAACTGTCCGGATGCAGAGGCCCTAGCAGCTTTCAAGCATAACATCCGCGACGAGTGGCTTGCCCGGCACCTTGGCCAAGAGAAGCCGAAATCTATGGCAGCCCTCACGACACTCATGACCCGCTTTTGCGCGGGAGAAGACAGATGGCTGGCTCGCAGCAATAACATATCAAAGAACCCTGGTACTTCAGATACCAAGGACAGCAATGGCAGGTCATGTCGCAACAAACACAAACACCACATTAACGGCGATAATACAGAGGATACGGCAGTCAATGCCGGATTCAGAGGCTCTAAGCCTGGTGAGCGAAAAAGCCATTCAAACAAAGTACTCCGGGGCCATCCAGTTTGGACCGCATACTCGATCGCTTGTGTCAGATACATGGCACCCCCGACAAGCCAACCAACCACACCAACAGGGACTGTTGGGTGTTCAAGCAGGCCATCAAGTTAAACGCCGAAAACAAAGACAAGGGGCTACATAGCGACAACGAGGAGGAGCCTCGACCGCCGAACAACGGAGGACAGAAGGGATTCCCCCGACAAGTGCGGACGGTGAACATGATATACGCAACCCACATCCCCAAGAGGGAGCGGAAGCATGCGTTAAGGGACGTATACGCGTTGGAGCCAGTCGCCCCAAAGTTCAACCCATGGTCCTCCTATCCGATCACTTTCGACCGCAAGGGCCATCCCACTAGTATCCGCCATGGTGGATTCGCCGCATTGGTCCTAGACCCAATCATTGACGGATTTCACCTCACTCAAGTCCTTATGGACGGCGGCAGCAGCCTGAACTTGCTTTATCAGGACACAGTGCGCAAAATGGGCATAGATCTCTCAAGGATTAAGCCCACAAAAACGACCTTTAAAGGCGTCATACCAGGTGTAGAGGCCCATTGCACAGGCTCAGTCACACTGGAAGTGGTCTTCAGATCCCTGGATAATTTCCAAAGCGAGGAGTTAATCTTTGATATAGTCTCGTTCCACAGTGGCTATCATGCACTGCTCGGGCGAACCGCATTCGCAAAATTCAATGCGGTGTCGCACTATGCATACCTAAAGCTCAACATGCCAGGACCTCGGGGGGTCATCATAGTCAATGGAAACACAGAGCGCTCTCTCCGAACGGAGGAACACACTGTGGCCCTCGCAGCAGAAGTACAAAGCAGCCTCTCAAGGCAATTCTCCAGTCCGGCGATTAAATGTCCGGACGCCGTCAAGCGCGCTTGGAGTAATCCGCAACAAGACCGCCTGGCACGTTCCGAGCAAGCATAGCAATGCGGCCCCAACCCCAGCCCCAACCAAATGGCGAAGTCCGTTCCACGTGTACATAATTACGCACTGAAAATACCATGGGCATAGGGGGAGGGGCACGACCACGGCATGCCCCCAAAATGCGGCTCAACCGCACTAGGGGCTTCCTACTTTATTATTTTTTCTCACTTTCAGGACCTTACTCTCTGGAAGCCCTGTCCGGCAGTATAATTGCCGAACACATGATACAAGAACCAGGGGGGTGGAAAGCTACGTCGCATCATGGAACTCCCAGGTGGTCCCTATAATGAGCAAAATACCTGCTTTAAATACCATTCCGCAGCTTGCCCCCAGTGGGACATGTCAGATAGTCCGATCTTTGCTTATCGCACTACTTGTATCATTTTGCTTTAATGGACCGTTTAGAATAAACAATGCATAGCTTTGGACTATTACCACATTCTCTATTCCTTCCTTTTTATATATATGTTCATTCATGACATTTAGCACCCGTACACTTTGGTACGGCCAGTACGCCAGGGGCTTAAGTACCCCATAATACGGCGTGAGAGGTCCGAACACTTTCACAAGTGCGGCACCCTGAACTTATAGCATTATATGCATCGGCTCCGAATCATGTCCTGGGTCAATAGTTGTGTTTTCCCGGCTCCCATGTTTTGGTACCTTACGTTCCGCTATATCGGCTAAGGTAGCGCTGGGAGAACTACTGCGATTGTGCCCCGGTTCAGCTGGGCTAAGCACCTCAGTAGAGAAAGCTAAAACTGACTGTCATGATAAGGCGAGAGCTGGTCGCTATTCGAGAGGTTTTCGAGTCCCTAAAGACTTATGCCGCTTAGGGCGAGGAGTCGGCTCTGTCCGGCCTAGGCGTGTATAGCGCCCCAAACTTGGTCTTCTGAATACTAGGGGCTTCACCAAAATTTAAAATTATAGAATTCTCTGGCTAAGTGAGAGTGATAAAGCATTATAGTCCAATTGCCGTGTTCGTTGCGCTAAGCACCTCCCTCGAAGGACCCAATAATGGGAAAAAGAGTGCTCAGATTTACCCCGAACACCCCAGCACTCATGGCATGGGGGCAGAAGCCGACGACTGGCCATCTCTCAGATTTAATAAACGGCCGCATAGAAGGTAATATTTTAAATTCAAACAAGCGTTGCATAGCGCATATGAACAAGTTTTCAGCGTACAGGATCACACGAGCGGGTTTACTCAAATATTACATCCTTGGAACATTCATCCGCCACAAGGCAGGCACCCTTCAGGACGCCCTCATAGTACATCTCAGGATGGCGATGCTCCTTGCCCTGCAGTGGCCCATCTTTCACCAGCTTCTCAGCGTCCATCTTGCCAAAATGTACTTTAACACAGGCAAGCGCCCTGCGGGCGCCCTCGATGCAGACTGAGCACTTGATGACCTCAAGCCAAGGGCAGGCATCCATAAGCTGCTTCACCAGCCCGAAGTAGCTCCCTAGCATGGCCTCTCCAGGCCACAGCCGGACTATAAGACCCTTCATGGCTTGTTCGGCCGCCTTGTGGAGCTTGACCAATTGCTTCAGTTAGTCGCTCAAGGGCACCGGGTGTTCGGCCTCAGTATACTGAGACCAGAACACCTTCTCCGTCGAGCTCCCCTCCTCGGCTCGGTAGTGCTTTGCGGCTTCCGACACACTACAGGGCAAATCTGCGAATGCTCCTGGAGAGCTCCGGACTCGGGTAAGTAACAAGTAATTTACTTTCACATGTTTGCTTTGCATAATGAATGCCTTACCCGCTGCTATCTTCTTCGTCGCCTCAATTTCCTGGAGGGCCTTTTGGGCTTCGGCCTTGGCATGCTTGGCGATCTCAAGGGCTGAGGCAAGCTCGGACTCTCGCGTCTTCGAGTCAAGCTCCAAACTCTCATGCTTTTTCACGAGAGCCTGGACCTCTTGCTGCACCTCATTAACCCGTGCCTCTTGTTTCCCCCACTCAGTGCGCTCCGCGGCCGCTTTGTTTTCGGCCTCGGACAGGGCTCGCTTCAGGGTCGCCACCTCGGTCGTGGCCCTTGGTATATCCACAATGATCCTGTCATTTTTTGCAACCGCATCTTTTTTATATACTTACACAAGGTATTACTTACCCTCCTTCCCCTCGAGCTGCTTCTTGGCAAGGCCGAGCTCTTTCTCGGACCGCTCGAGGCTCTACTTCAACGCATCGACCTCCACAGTCAGTGCGGCAGAGGTCAGCAGCGCAGCCTGCATACCCATATCGACATACTTATGATAGACTCCTGCGGATATTCTTAGATCCTCAATTCGGCTTTTCTTTGTGAACACCGAACAGAGCATCAGGGGCTACTGTCTATGCGGTAATATTTTCATACATTTTAAATACATACCTCAAAGCCTATTAGAAGGCTAGCACAGGCTTCAGTCAGTCCGCTCTTGGCGGACTGAACCTTATGGATCATCCTACTCATAACAGTACGGTGCTCCCCGTTGATGGAGGCACCGTTAAGCACCTCTAGTAAATTATCCGGTGCGCCCGGTTGGACGGAGGTCACCGGCACGGTAGGCTTGCCCCTCTTGGTGGGGGGGCGCCTGCCGGAGTCCAGAACCACTGGAGGTTCCGGTGCGGTGTTCGGCCCGGGGCCGAACTTGGAGCCCTTGGGAGCCTTGCTCCCTTTGCGCCTGCAGTCCGGAAGGTCGCCTCGTGGCGCCTCCAGGACTACCTCCCCTCGGCTTGGTGCCCTTTGAGACAACAACTCGGCGTTGTCTGTGGAGCAAGGGGAGGAGGCGGTCGGAAGTGATCCTCCGCTGCTCATGGCCAATGGGTCCAAAGAACTGCTCGACGAGGATACGACGATACGAGCCCGGGACGGACTGCATAACCGTGTCTGGCGTTAGAAGAAGTTCTGCAATTAAACGGTGCCACGAGTTACTCTGGTGTACGAATACTTACGATCTCGCCAAGGGCTTGGCCCTGGGTGGCCACTCGTCTTCGCTGTCAGCGGCGGTGGCGGAGTAGTCCAGAGGGAGAGTCCTTCCCTTCTTGGACCCTCCGGCCTCCCCAGTTGGGGCGGCCTTCCTTTTCTTTTCTCTCCCCGCTGGAGGGGAAGAAGCCTCTTTTTCCTCCTCCTCATCTTCGTGGGACGAGTGCGCCTCGGAGTCATTAGACGATGAGCCTGATACCACCGGGCGCGGAACTCTTTCGGGTTCCCGTGGCCTTCTTTTTGGCCTTCTTCTCCGGCACCACGTAAGGTGCCGGAACTAGCAGCTCCGTTAAGCGAGCGTCTGTTGGGCCTTCGGGCAGAGGGGCCAGACAATCAATCTGCCCCAATGTCTCCACCCAACCCTGTCAAAGGCGTGGAAGCTCAAATCCCGCACATAGCTAAACTATGAAAAATGAATACCCTATAAGAGGTAAAACAGCTTACCGCGCTGGCTTGGCGCTTCGCACTGAATCCGCGATCCTCGGTAGGGGTAGGGGGAACCTCGGCGCCCTTGAATAGAACCTTCCAAGCATCCTCGTGTGTTGTGTCGAAAAGCTTGCTCAGAGTTTGGTGCTGGGCCGGGTCGAACTTCCACAAGTTGAACGCTCGTTGTTGACACGGGAGGATCCGGCGGATGAGCATGACCTGGACTATGTTGACAAGCTTGAGCTTCTTGCTCGCCATGTTTTGGATACAGGTTTGGAGTCCGGTCAGCTCTCCCGAACTACCCCAGGACAGGCCCTTCTCTTGCCAGGAGGTGAGCTGCGTGGGGATTCCGGATCAGAACTCGGGGGCCGCAGCCCATTTAGGGTCACGCGGCTCGGTGATGTAGAACCACCCCGATTGCCACCCCTTTACGGTCTCCACGTAGGAGCCCTCGAGCCATGTGACGTTGGGCATCTTGCCCACCATGGCGCCTCCGCACTCCGCCTGCCGGCCCCCACTACCTTCAGTTTTACATAGAAGGTCTTCAGCCATAAGCCGAAGTGGGGCTTGATGCGGAGGAAGGCCTCGCACACGACGATAAACGCCGAGATGTTGAGGATGAAGTTCGGGGCCAGATCATGCAAATCCAGGCCATAGTAGAACATGAGCCCTCGGACGAATGAGTGGAGAGGGTGAGGGAGTCATGGATTAGGGGGTATCCGGGCAGCCGGACTATATCCTTTGGCCGGACTATTGGAATATGAAGATACAAGATTGAAGACTTCGTCCCGTGTCTGGATGGGACTCTCCTTGGCGTGGAAGGCAAGCTTGGCAATACGGATGTGTAGATCTCCTTCCTTGTAACCGACTCTGTGTAACCCTAGCCCCCTCCGATGTCTATATAAACCGGAGGGTTTAGTCCGTAGGACACAACAACAACAATCATACCATAGGCTAGCTTCTAGGGTTTAGCCTCTCTGATCTCGTGGTAGATCAACTCTTGTACTACCCATATCATCAATATTAATCAAGTAGGAGTAGGGTTTTACCTCCATTGAGAGGGCCCGAACCTGGGTAAAAACATCGTGTCCCTTGTCTCCTGTTACCATCCGCCTAGACGCACAGTTCGGGACCCCCTACCCGAGATCCGCCGGTTTTGACACTGACATTGGTGCTTTCATTGAGAGTTCCTTTGTGTCATCATCATCAGGCTTGATGGCTCCTTCGATCATCGTTAGCGATGCAGCCCAGGGTGAGACTTTTCTCCCCGGACAGATTTTTGTATTCGGCGGCTTTGCACTATAGGCCAATTCGCTCGGCCATCTGGAGCAGATTGAAAGTTACGCCCCTGGTCATCAGGTCAGGTTTGGGAGCTAAACTACACGGCCGACATCTGCGGAGACTTGATCTTCGACGGATTTGAGCCCCAGCCGAGTGCGTCACACTGTCACGATGGGCATGATCTAGCTCTGTCGCCGAACAGTGTTCAAGAGACCGCACCTGCAACCGCTCCGACCTTCAATTCGGAGCCAATTGCGCCATCCGCGGGCAGTTGGTTAGACCTCGCCACGGAGGCCGCAGCCTCAACGGCGATCGAGCTGAACACCAGCCTTACCCTTCGCGAGGCCAGTGACTCCACATTGCCAGACTCTCCTCCGGACTCCGAACCACCCGCGCCCCTGCCAATCGAATCCGATCGGGTGCCGATCATGGAGTTCACCGCCGCGGATATCTTTCAGCACTCGCCCTTCGGCGACATACTGAATTCACTGAGGTCTCTCTCCTTGTCTGGAGAGTCCTGGCCGGATTATGACCGGCAGGATTGGGATGCGGATGACGAAGAAATTCGACGCCCACCCACCACCCACTTAGTAGCCACTGTCGATGATTTGACCGACATGCTCGACTTAGACTCCGAAGACATCGGTGGTATGGACGACGATGTAGGAGACGAACAGGAACCACTGCCCACATGGCACCGGATAGCCACCTCATCCTACAATGTATACATGGTGGACACACCAAAAGGAAACAACGACGAGGAACGGAAGGACGCAGCAAAGGATCGTTCCCTCGCAAAGCAGTCAAAGCGGCGGCGTAAGCGCCGCTCCAAACCCCGCCTCGACAGAAACAGCGGTCATACGGACCCAGCGATAGAGCAGGGTGAGCCGGTGGACGGTGAACATGGCGTTGAACAACCGTCCGACCAGGGCGACATGGATAATCAAACCAAACTGCCCGTCTCCGGCGAAGATAACAGCTCGGATGACCTAACGCCGGATAAGCTCATGGAGCAGAAGAACCTCCATAAAAGGCTCGTCGCCACTGCGCGTAGCCTGAAAAAGCAGAAGCGGAAGCTCAAGACTTTGGAAGATGCACTCAGAATCAGATGGAGCAAAGTACTCAACACCGCACACAAATATGGCAGCAGTCGCCACATCAAGAGCTACCCGAAGCGAAAGCTACTGCCTGAATTCGATGAGGAGGCCTTAGAGCCCCCGCAATCAAAAAACCAAGCAGCCATCCGGTCGGATAGACGACCTCATGGCCAACGTAGAGCGGCAAATGACGCCGCACACAGGCCAGCACGCGATCCACATGAGGACTCGCATCCAAAAAATGGCCCAACCAGATCTATCTACGGGCCAAGAAAGCATGCTCCAGCAAGCAATGCAACACAAAGAAAATACGAACACCACGGTACACCCAAATACAGGGGTGCCGCTCACCCCCTATGTTTCACTGATGAGGTGCTGGACCATGAATTTCTAGAGGGATTCAAACCCGTAAACATAGAGGCATACGACGGAAGGACAGACCCTGGGGTCTGGATTGAGGACTACATCCTCCATATCCACATGGCTTGAGGAGATGATCTCCACGCCATCAAGTACCTACCCCTCAAGCTCAAAGGGCCAGCCAGGCATTGGCTCAAAAGCCTCCTCGAAAACACTATTAGAAGTTGGGAAGAGCTCGAGGACGCCTTTCGGGCAAATTTTCAAGGGACCTATGTCCGACCACCGGATGCAGACGATTAAAGTCATATAACTCAAAAGCTCGGAGAGTCAGCCCAAAAGCTTTGGAACGGGTTTCTTACTAAAAAGAACCAAATAGTCGACTGTCCGGACGCCAAAGCTTTAGCAGCTTTTAAACGCAGCGTTCGAGACGAATGGCTCGCCACACACCTCGGCCAAGAAAAGCCAAGAACAATGGACGCATTAACAAGCCTCATGACCCGCTTTTGCGTGGGCGAGGACAGCTGGTTGGCAAGATGCAGCACCAGCGACCCAAGTACATCTGAAGTTAGGGACGGGAACGGGAAGCCACGACGCAGCAAAGACCAGCGCCAGAATAAGGAAAACAGCCCGAAGAGCATGGCAGTCAATGCCGGATTCAAAAGCTCTCGGCGGGGTCAGCAAAAGCTACCTCTCAAAGACAACAGAGACGAATTGTCCAGCCTAAACAAAATTCTGGACAAGATATGTCAAATCCACAGCACCGCTGAAAGCCTGCAAATCATACCCATAGAGAATGTTGGGTCTTCAAGCAATCCGGCAAACTCAACGCCGAACACAAGGGGTTGGATACACCAAGTGAAGACAATGATGAACCCCGCAAACAAAGCACTAGGGAACAGAAGAAATTCCCATCAGAAGTAAAAACAGTAAACGTGTTACACATGACAAAGGTGAGAAGCAAAGTGGCGCCCATAGAGATATGTGCCCTAGGGCCTATCACAACGGAGTTCCGCCACTGGTCATCCAAACCGATCACCTTCAACAATCGGGATTACTCCGCAAGTACCCGGCATGCAGGATGGGCTGCCCTGGTGTTAGACCCGATAATTGACGGATACCACTTCACACGAGTCCTGATGGATGGCGGCAGTAGTTTAAACCTGAAATATCAGGACACGGTCCGCAAAATGGGGATAGACCCAACAAAAATTAGCCATAGCAATATTTCCTTTAAAGGAGTAACACCAGGCCGAGGGGCTCCTTGCACGGGCTCCCTCCTACTAGAAGTTATATTCGGCTCTCCCGATAACTTATGAAGCGAAAAGCTAACCTTCCACATTGCTCCGTTTAAAAGTGGTTATCAAGCACTACTGGGACACGAAGCTTTCGCTCGCTTTAACACAATACCGCACTATGCATCTCTCACGCTTAAGATGCCCAGTCCACAAGGCATCATTTCATTAAAGGGAAACATTGAGCGCTCCTTGCGTGCGGAAGACTGTGCGGCTGCCTTGACAGCCACACACTAAACTGCCTCACCAACCAGAGCGCCTAATAGGTCGTTAAGACCACGGACACGGCTAGACGAGTCCGGCATAACTGTATAATTGATAAAGGTTTGATGGTTATACACCCCTATACAAGGGGCTCCGCGCATGTAAACAAGCGGCAATAAGACTCAATTTTTCCCACCTTGAATCATACTTTGTTTATTTAGTATAACATACATTTTGCACGACTACTTTTTCAACTAAGTTCCTCTCTTTTACAGATGAACATCGTGCTACACGCGTCCAGGATATGGCACAACGGAGACACAGGCGCAGACGTGCAGTAGGGACCCGTTCCAAGGATTCTTTTTAGATTAAGACCCTGCGTAAACCTTTTTTACTGTCTCTTGTTGATACACATCCCCCGGATTCTCAGAATAACCGCGAGGGAGGCTGGCGTCTTGGCATGCGGCCACGTCAGAGTATTGCATGTACCTGGACACCAGGGGCTTATTGCAAAGGGCGCCGTTCAGCCCGTTTTATATCAAAAAGACCAAATACCTTAGGGAGTGTTCGGCGTCGTGAGTTTGGCCTTATATGCATCAGCTTCGAATCATGTCTTTGGTCAAATGTTGGGTTTGCCCGGCTCCTGTGTTTTGTTGCCTTATGTTCCGCTCTATCGGCTAAGGCGGCACCAGGAGAACTACTGCGATTGTGCCCCGGTTCAGCCAGGCGAACACCTCAGTAGAGAAAGCCGAAAACTGACTGTCATGATATAGCATGAGACTAGTCAACCACTCGATGACCTAGCGGAATCTTTGGGATTCCTTCGCCTTAACAAAGGGCCGTTTCCCGACCAGGCACACACGCGCCCCGAATTCGGGTGAGCGTGGAGCCACCAGGGGCTATATAGTAGCCCCACTGTCAAACTCATATTGCTAAGTGAAAGTGATAAAGCATTATAGTCCGATTACCTAGTTCGCTGCGCTATCACCTCCTTAATGGACCAAGACGTTGGATCAAGTGTGAACATGCGTCTTCTGCGAACACCCCCGCATTATATGCGTGGGGGCTGAAGCCGACGACTGCCATCTTTCAGGTTATATACATATATACATAAACGGCCGCACATGAGGTATTATAATTCTTGAAGGCACGAGTATAAAATAGCCTTTACATTTTAGAAAAACATTGTTTTCAATGGGAATACATGTCATTAGAACATAATATTCTTCGAGCACTGCGCCTCTATCGAACGAGCGCCCTCCAGAACTTCTTAAAAGTAGTGCTCGGCAGGTACTCGGCTTTTGTCCGAATCTTCGGCTGCAATGGCGGTGGCCTCCATCTCTGCCCAGTATGTCTTGACACGGGCAAGGGCCATCCGCGCACCCTCCACGCACGATGACCTCTTCATCGCGTTGATATGCGGCATTGCACCAAGGAACTGCTGCACCAAGCTAAAATAATTGTTCGGCTTTGGCCTATTCGGCCACAGATGATCCACGACATACCTCATGGCAAGTCCAGACAATCTATTCAGCTCGGCCCATTCGGCCAGCCGATCAGTCAATGGAAGCGGACCCTCTGGATCATTAAATTGCGACCAGAACAGCTTTTTCACTTCGCGATCCTTTTGATCTCGGAAGTGTTCGGCCGCATCAACAGCACTTGCCGCTAAGTCCAGATATGCGTCCGCAGAACTCCACATCCGGTCCAGAGGAGCATATTTAGGATCGCCGAACTTCATCCGCAGCATAAAGGGCTTCCCAGCCGTGATATCTCCGGCCTGACGCAGCTCCTCCTTCAATGCTCTCATTGCAGAGCGAGTATCCTTGGCCGCCATTGTGGCCTTCTCTAGGTCTGACCTCTTCGCTTGATCTTCCTTTTCAAGAAGCTTGTAACGGTCAGTAGCACTCTTCAACTCCACAGCCATCTAGGTCATTTTCTCCTTGCTTCGGCAGTGAGCAGCCTGTTCGGCTTTCAGCTCCTCGATTGCCTTTAGGGTAGCCGCATCACTTCTCTTTGCTTGTTCTTTGGCTCGGGCAAGTTCCGCCCGAAGGTTCTCCATGGCCGCAACTCCATCTGCATTTAAAACATATGTTATACATACTGGCATCATGCTCCTCTTATCATGTGTCACTGGAGAAATTACATACCTTGCGCCTCATCAAGCCGCTTGTTGACAAGTACGATGTCGGCATCTGCCACGTCAAGTTGCCGCTTCAGCTCGGCAAATTCGTCAGTCCGGCTGGCCACCGGACACTTCGCCACCTGCATATTAAGGCGGCAGAATCAAGCCTGGGAATATGATCCTCTGCGCGCCGTCGTCTACGACAGCACCCAGAGTCTCAGGGGCTACTATCTACATAGGGCGCACCTTAAAGTATGCAGCATTGTCAAAAAGGTACATCATTTCACGTACCTCAAAACCTGTCAGTAGACTCATGATAGCTTCACGCAACCCGCTCTCCGCGGACAAAATTCTTTCAATTACCGTACTCATCAACGTAAGGTGCTCTTCTGAGATAGATGCTCGACCTAGCAGATCCCTCAGCACTTCCGACCGTGCACCAGACGGTGCCGGACTCGTTCGGCTTCTTCTTCCAGCAGCCGGATATTAAGGGCTTCGGGTGGCCATATGACTACCTTCTGGCCTTGCCGGATCAGGAGAAACCCTCCGCGACGACACCTCGGGGTCGCCTGCCTCATGAGGCGGTACGGTAGGGGGAGGTGTTCCGCTCTCCATCATCTTTGGAAGAAGATCCCCTGAAGACGAGCTCTGCTGAGAAGGGCTAAGATCTGAACTGCAAGATAAACGCTTCGGTTATTTTCCTCAGAAGTAAAACAAGGGTCTCTCTCATTATTAAAACACCCATTTACTTACAGCTCGGTGGAGGGCTGACCCCCTTGAGGGCATAGTACGGCCGGGGTATCCCCCGGTACAGGACCCTCTGGCGAAGATTTCTTCCCCCGCTTTGAGACCATTGTCTCCGGGTCTTCAGAGGCGGTCCTCTTCTTCCCTTGAGGAGAGGAATTTTTGATTCCTCCCTTCCGGTCAACCTCCTTCGCAGAGGCAGTAGCTTCCTTGTTCCCCCCTTCATCTTCTCCCGAAGGCGCGATCTCCAGCATCCTGGTTAACACAGGATCCGACGAGGTCTCAGGGAGGGGGGCTGGACACCTGATCATCTTTGCCTTCGCTATCCACTCCTGGTTCAAGAGCGGTTCTTTTTCAGAGAAGCGATGTTGCGATAAATAAACGAATGTGTGTTCGGACACAGGGCTACTTACTTGGGTATCCGGACGATTGCATCTTAGACCTGCATCCTCAGTAGAGTCCGGACACATTGTTTGTGGTCCAAAAAACAATTGGTGCATCTCCGCGGGCGTCATACCGAGGAAATGCTGAAGAGCTCGCGGTCCCTCTGGATTGAACTCCCACAAGCGGAGGGGACGACATTTGCAGGGCAAAACTCAGCGAATTAACATGACATGCATCACCACGACCAGACTGACATCTCTCTCTAAGAGGTCTCGAATGCGGCTCTGCAATATGGGCACATCCTTTACTGGCCCCCAGTCTAGTCCCTTGTTGACCCATGATGTTAGTCGTGGCGGGGGGCCCGAGAGAAAAACAGGCGAAGCCACCCACTTGGTACCCCTGGGAGCTGTGATATAAAACCACTCTTGTTGCCATAAGCTAGACTCCTCTTGGAAAGAGCCCTCGGGCCATGGGGCGTCAGCATTCTTGCTTATTACGGCGCCTCCGCACTCTGGTTGCCGTCCCTCGACCATCTTCGGCTCCACTTTGAAGGTCTTGAGCCATAATCCTAAGTGAGGGGTAATACGGAGGAAAGCTTCGCACACGACTATGAACAATGAGATGTGGAGGATAGACTCCAGAGCTAAGTCGTGGAAGTCCAGCCCATAATAGAACATGAGCCCCCTCATGAAGGGATCTGGCGTTAAGCCTAGCCCTCGGAGGAAGTGAGAAACGAACACGACGCTCTCACCGGGCTTGGGAGTGGGAATAACCTACCCTTGAGCAGGTAGCCTATGCGGGATTTCGACGGTCAAGTACCTGGCCTCCCTTAGCTTTATTATGTCTTCCTCCGTGACGGAGGTAGGCATCCATCGGCCTTGAAGGTTGGATCCGGACATAATCGAAGGTCCGAAGCGCCTGAATCTGAAGCTTCGGGTGTTGGAACTCGAGGCGGGAGGTGGATTTGATTAAGATCGAAAGAAAAGAGTAAGGCCTTGGTCTCTTTATAAAGAGGTGGAATACCGAGAGCCCTCCTTGTGGCCGTTTGGGACTTACCTTTGATCGAGGGGACATACCAACGGGCACGACTGGGTTACCCACGTCCGAGTTAATGAGAATCCCGTAAATAAAGGGGACACGATATCTGCTTCGACAAGACGTGCCAAGGAAACCGCCTCACAAAACGCGCTGAGGTGGGACAATAAAAAACGATTCAAATAAAGGCTTGGTTGTGGTGTGATGTCACGCTACGGAATACGTCAGCAGATTAGATTTGTGAAGATATTACTCCCTCTACGGTGGTATGTGGAACTTGTTTTGCAGAGCCGGACACGATCCTCGTGTTCAAAATCTTCTATGAGGTATACGGAGGAAGAACCCGCCTTGCAATGCCGAAGACAATCTGCATGCCGGACTCATCGTCATTGAAGCCTAGTTCAGGGGCTACTGAGGGAGTCCTGGATTAGGGGGTATCCGGACAGCCGGACTATATCCTTTGGCCGGACTGTTGGAATATGAAGATACAAGATTGAAGACTTTGTCCCGTGTCCGGATGGGACTCTCCTTGGCGTGGAAGGCAAGCTTGGGAATGCATATGTGTAGATCTCCTTCCTTGTAACCGACTCTGTGTAACCCTAGCCCCCTCTGGTGTCTATATAAACCAGAGGGTTTAGTCCGTAGGACACAACAACAACAATCATACCATAGGCTAGCTTCTAGAGTTTAGCCTCTCCGATCTCGTGGTAGATCAACTCTTGTACTACCCATATCATCAATATTAATCAAGTAGGAGTAGGGTTTTACCTCCATCGAGAGGGCCCGAACCTGGGTAAAAACATCGTGTCCCTTGTCTCCTATTACCATCCGCCTAGACGCATAGTTCGGGACACCCTACCCGAGATCTGCCGGTTTTGACACCGACAGAGGGAATCCTAGTCCACGGAGGAAATGGGTAAGGAACACTACCCTCTCGTGGGGCCTGGGGGTGGGGATGAGCTGCCCCGCATCTGGGAGCCAGTGCGCGATATTGTCGGGTAGGTATCCGGCTCCCCTTAGCTTCTTGATGTGTCCCTCCGTGACGGAGGAGACCATCCACCTGCCTCCTGCTCCGGGCATGGTTGGAGAAGGTTGAGGAAGAAAATGCGGACTTGGGCGCTGGAGCTCGGGTGTGCGAAAATGGATGAGCAAAGGAGGAAGAAGGCTTGGATGGAAAAGGTGAATCCGTATCCCCTTATATGGGCGGACGAAACTATGCGTCCCCACCAGCCCGGTAAAACTCGATTATCCCCCAAGTGCCGTAATCAATGGCGTGGTTGGGTTACCCACGTCCGTATTGATGAGAATCCCGCGATAAGGGGATATGATCTCTGCTTCAACAAGACGTGCCAAGGAAACTGCCTCGCGAAACGCGTTGAGGTTGGCAGTAAAAAATGATTCGAATAAAGGCTTGGTTGTGGTGTGATGTCACGCTACGGAATACGTCAGCAGATTAGATTTGTGAAAATATTACTCTCTCTACGATGGTATGTGGAACTTGTTTTGCAGAGCCGGACACGATCCTCGTGTTCAAAATCTTCTATGAGGTATACGGAGGAGGAACCCGCCTTGCAATGCTGAAGACAATCTGCGCGCCGGACTCATCATCATTGAAGCCTGGTTCAGGGGCTACTGAGGGAGTCCTGGATTAGGGGGTATCCGGATAGCCGGACTATATCCTTTGGCCGGGCTGTTGGACTATGAAGATACAAGGTTGAAGACTTCGTCCCGTGTCCGGATAGGACTCTCCTTGGCGTGGAAGGCAAGCTTGGCAATATGGATATGTAGATCTCCTTCCTTGTAACCGACTCTGTGTAACCCTAGCCCCTCCGGTGTCTATATAAACCGGAGGGTTTAGTCCATAGGACATAACAACAACAATCATACCATAGGCTAGCTTCTAGGGTTTAGCCTCTCCGATCTCGTGGTAGATCAACTCTTGTACTACCCATATCATCAATATTAATCAAGCAGGAGTAGGGTTTTACCTCCATCGAGAGGGCCCGAACCTGGGTAAAAACATCGTGTCTCTTGTCTCCGGTTACCATCCGCCTAGACGCACAATTCAGGACCCCCTACCCGAGATCCGCCGGTTTTGACACCGACAGTATACTTTATAGAACCTATGGCTGAGGCATAGGGAATGACTTTCATTCTCTCTCTATCTTCTGCAGTGGTCGGGTTTTGATTCTTACTCAACTTGATACCTTACAACTCAGGCAAGAACTCCTTCATTGACTGATCCTATTTTGAACTCTTTCAAAATCTCATCAAGGTATGTACTCGTCGAAAGTCTTATCAAGCGTCTTGATCTATCTTTATAGATCTTGATGCTCAATTTGTAAATAGCTTTACCGAGGTCTTTCTTTGAAAAACTCCTTTCAAATACTCCTTTATGCTTTCGATAAAATTCTACATCATTTCCAATCAACAATATGTCATTCACATATACTTATCAGAAAGGCTATAGTGCTCCCACTCACTTTCTTGTAAATACAGGCTTCACCGCAAGTCTGTATAATAGAATATGCTTTGATCACCTCATCAAAGCATATACTCCAACTCCAAGATGCTTGCACCAGTCCATAGATGGATCGCTAGAGCTTGCAAACTTTGTCAATACCTTTAGGATTGACAAAACCTTCTGGTTGTATCATATACAACTCTTCTTTATGAAATCCATTAAGGAATGCAGTTTGGACATCCATCTGCCAGATTTCATAAAATGCGGCAATTGCTAACATGATTTAGACAGACTTTAAGCATCGATACGAGTGAGCAAATCTCATCGTAGTCAACACCTTGAACTTATCGAAAACCTTTTGCGAAAATTCGAGTTTTGTAGATAGTAACACTACTATCAGCGTCCGTCTTCCTCTTGAAGATCCATTTATTCTCAATGGCTCACCGATCATCGTGCAAGTCAACCAAAGTCCACAATTTGTTCTCATACATGGATCCCATCTTAGATTTCATGGCCTCAAGCCATTTCGCGGAATCTGGGCTCATCATCGCTTCTTCATAGTTCGTAGGTTCATCATGGTCTAGTAACATTACTTCCAGAACAGGATTACCGTACCACTCTGGCACGGAACATACTATGGTTGACCTACGAGGTTCGGTAGTAACTTGATATGAAGTTTCATTATCATCATCATTAACTTCCTCATTAATTGGTGTAGGCATCACTATAACTGATTTCTGTGATGAACTACTTTCCAATTCGAGAGAAGGTACAAATACCTCATCAAGTTCTACTTTTCTCCCACTCACTTCTTTCGAGAGAATCTCATTCTCTAGAAAGGATCCATTCTTACCAATAAATATCTTGCCTTCGGATCTGTGATAGAAGGTGTACCCAACAGTTTCCTTTGGGTATCCTATGAAGACGCATTTCTCCGATTTAGGTTCGAGCTTACCAAGTTGAAGCCTTTTTCACATAAGCATTGCAACCCCAAACTTTAAGAAACAACAATTTAGGCTTCTTGCCAAACGACAGTTCATACGGTGTCTTCTCAATGGATTTAGATGGTGCCCTATTTAAAGTGAATGCAGATGTCCTGAATGCATAACCCCAAAACAATAGTGGTAAATCGGTAAGAGGCATCATAGATCGCACCATACCTAATAAAGTATGGTTATGATGTTCGGACACACCATTACGCTGTGGTGTTCCAGGTGGCGTGAGTTGTGAAAGTATTCCACATTGTTTTAAATGAAAGCCAAACTCGTAACTCAAATATTTGCCTCCACGGTCACATCGTAGAAACTTTATTTTTCTTGTTATGATGATTCTCCACTTCACTCTGAAATTCTTTGAACTTTTCAAATGTTTCAGACGTGTGTTTCATTAAGTAGATATGCCCATATCCGCTCAAATCATCTGTGAAGGTTAGAAAATAGCGATACCCGCCGTGAGCCTCAACACTCATCGGACCGCAGACATCGGTATGTATTATTTCCAATAAGTCAGTGGCTCGCTCCATTGTTTCGAAGAACGGAGTTTTAGTCATCTTGCCCATAAGGCATGGTTCGCAAGCATCAAATGATTCATAATCAACTGATTTCAAAAGTCCATCTGCATGGAGTTTCTTCATGCGCTTTACACCAATATGACCTAAACGGTAGTGCCACAAATATGTTGCACTATCATTATCAACTTTGCATCTTTTGGCATCAATATTATGAATATGTGTATCACTATGATCGAGATTTAACAAACCATTCACATTGGGTGTATGACCATAGAAGGTTTTATTCATATAAATAGAACAACAATTATTCTCTGACTTAAATGAATAATCCTATTGCAATAAACATGATCTAATCATATTAATGCTCAACGCAAACACCAAATAACATTTATTTAGGTTCAATTCTAATCCCGGAGGTAGAGGGAGTGTGCGATGGTGATCGTATCAACCTTGGAATTAATTCCAACACACATCATCACCTCATCCTTAACTAGTCTCTGTTTATTTTGCAACTCTTATTTCAAGTTACTACTCTTTAGCAACTGAACCAGTATCAAATACCAAGGGGTTGCTATAAACACTAGTAAAGTACACATCAATAACATGTATATCAAATATACCTTTGTTCACTTTGCCATCCTTCTTATCCACCAAGTATCTAGGGAAGTTCCACTTCCAGTGTCCATTTCCTTTGCAGTAGAAGCACTCAGTTTCAGGCTTGGGTCTAGCTTTGGGCTTCTTCATGGGAGTGGCAACTTGCTTGCCATTCTTCTTGAAGTTCCCTTTCTTTCCCTTGCCCTTTTTCTTGAAACTGGTGGTATTGTTAATCATCAACACTTGATGCTCTTTCTTGATTTCTACCTTCGTCGATTTTAGCATCACGAAGAGCTCGGGAATCATTTTCGTCATCCCTTGCAAATTATAGTTCATCACAAAGTTCTAGTAGCTTCGTGATAGTGACTAGAGAATTCGGTCAATCACTATCTTATCTAGAAGATTAACTCCCACTTGATTCAAGTGATTGTAGTACCCAGACATTCTGAGCATATGCTCACTAGCTGAGCTATTCTCCTCCATCTTGTAGGCAAAGTACTTTATCGGAGGTCTCATACCTCTTAACACGGGCATAAGTCTGAAATACCAATCTCAACTCTTGGAACATCTCATATGTTCCATGTCGTTCAAAACATTTTTGAAGTCCCGGTTCTAAGCCGTAAAGCATGGTGCACTAAACTATCAAGTAGTCATCATACCGAGCTTGTCAAACGTTCATAACGTCTGCATCTACTCTTGTAATAGTTTTGTCACCTAGCGGTGCATCAAGGACATAATTCTTCTGTGCAGCAATGAGGATAATCCTCAAATCACGGACCTAGTCCGCATCATTGCTACTATCATCTTTCAACTTAGTTTTCTCTAGGAACATATCATAAATAAAACGGGGAAGCTATACGCGAGCTATTGATCTACAACATAGATATGCAAATACTATCAGGACTAAGTTCATGATAAATTTAAATTCAATTAATCATATTACTAAAGAACTCCCACTTAGATAGACATCCCTCTAGTCATCTAAATGATCACGTGATCCATATCAACTAAACCATGTCCGATCATCACGTGAGATGGAGTAGTTTTCAATGATGAACATCTCTATGTTGATCATATCTACTATATGATTCATGTTCGACCTTTCGGTCTCAGTGTTCCGAGGCCATATATGCATATGCTAGGCTCGTCAAGTTTAACCCGAGTATTCTGCACGTGCAAAACTGGCTTGCACCTGTTGTATGTGAATGTAGAGCTTATCACACCCGATCATCACGTGGTGTCTCGGCACGACGAACTGTAGCAACGGTGGATACTCAAGGAGAACACTTATACCTTGAAATTTAGTGAGGGATCATCTTATAATGCTACCGCCGTACTAAGAAACATTTAAGGGAGGGGGTGTCAACTCCTGCGGCAACCTCCACTAATATGGAGGTGCCGAACACACTGATGGAGGCACTACAACGTGCTTCAATCATGGAGGAGCACCGCACCCTAATGGGTGTGGTGGTTGAAAAGGTTCAGTCTGCCAAGAACGGGCTGAACGAGGCGTTCACTAGCCTGCTAACATGCTTCGAGGTATGCAATGTAATATTCCTGACCGCTTTTCATATGAAAAGATGCATGTGTATAGATAGTAGCCCCTAAGACTCTGATCGTCCCTTTTGTTAAAAAAGGGGGGGACAGAGGATCAATAATTTTCGTAGGAGATAATATACTTTTATATGTTGAAATGTAGGCTTCACTGTTAGCGGTGACCACTCAGGCTGCCGAAGTGTCTGAACTTAAACGTAAGTTGGGGCTGGCCGATGAGGATCTAGTCCGCATCAACAAGAGATTGGATGAGGCGCAAGGTATGTTTTAGAACACTTTGTTCATGTATGTATTAATATGTAGATTTTGAGTCAAAGCTCATGCGCTGCTATGTGTATGATTGCAGGTAGCACGGCTGCGGTTGAGGCCCTTCAGGGTGAACTTACCCAGGCCAAGGAGCAGGCAAGGGTGAACAAGGCGGCCGCTGATAAAGCGGCCGAGGACTTGAAGTCCGAGCAGGTTGTCCGCTGCCGATACGAGGAGCGGGTGACCGAATTGGAGCAGGCGCTCAAGGATGCCGCCAACTAGTGCAAGTCCTTAGAGGAGAGGAGAGAAGCCCAGGCGACTGATCCTGCCCAGGCCCTTAAAGAGGCCGAGGAAGCGTGGGCCGAATCCCGAGCGGCTCGCGAGAAGGTCAAACAAGCCTAGCAGAGAGCGTCTGGTAAGCCTTTTCTTGTACAGAGTATATTCGGCAATCAGAAGTATATTTTACTCACACGGCTGTGGAATGCTCTAGATGTCTTTGCGGATCTTCCGAAGAGTGCCATCGACACCGCGCAGTTCTTCCGGGCTTAGGAGGAACACGCGATGAAGGAGCTATTCTGGTCACAGTTCGAGGCGCTAGAGCGCCCAGCGCTGCTGAATGACCAGATGGCGCAGTGGGCCGAGCTGCATAGGATGTCCGGATTGGCCATGAGGGACGTCATAGTCTGGATGTGGCCGACCGAACCAGTTTCGAGCAGCAATTTTGGCTTAGTGCGGCGGCTTGTTAATGCATTGCCCTGTATTGATGCGGTCAAGTGGTCGTTGATACGTCTCCGTCGTATCTACTTTTGCAAACACTTTTGGCCTTGTTTTGGACTCTAACTTGCATGATTTGAATGGAACTAACTCGGACTGACGCTGTTTTCAGCAGACTTTCCATGGTGTTATTTATGTGCAGAAACAAAAGTTCTCGGAATGACCTGAAACTTCACGGAATGTCTATTTGGAAATAATAAAAAATCCTTGCAAAAGATGAAGACCAGGGGGCCCACACCATGTCCACGAGGGTGGGGGGTGCGCCCTCCCCCCTAGGGCGCGCCCCCCTACCTCGTGGGCCCCCTGGAGCTCCTCCGACCTCAACTTCAACTCTATATATTTGCTTTAGGGGAGAAAAAACCAAAGAGAAGAATTCATCACGTTTTACGATACAGAGCCGCCGGCAAGCCCTAAAACCTCTTGGGAGGGCTGATCTGGAGTCCGTTCAGGGCTCTGGAGAGGGGGATTCGTCGTCGTCGTCATCATCAACCATACTCCATCACCAATTTCATGATGCTCACCACCGTGTATGAGTAATTCCATCGTAGGCTTGCTGGACGGTGATGGGTTGGATGAGATCTATCATGTAATCGAGTTAGTTTTGTTAGGGTTTGATCCCTAGTATCCACTATGTTCTGAGATTGATGTTGCTATGACTTTGCTATGCTTAATGCTTGTCACTAGGGCCCGAGTGCCATGATTTTAGATCTGAACCTATTATGTTTTCATGAATATACGTGTGTTCTTGATCCTATCTTGCAATTCTATAGTCACCTACTATGTGTTATGATCCGGCAACCCCGAAGTGACAATAATCGGGACCACTCCCGGTGATGACCATAGTTTGAGGAGTTCATGTATTCACTATGTGCTAATGCTTTGTTCCAGTTCTCTATTAAAAGGAGGCCTTAATATCCCTTAGTTTCCATTAGGACCCCGCTGCCACGGGAGGGTAGGACAAAAGTTGTCATGCAAGTTCTTTTCCATAAGCACGTATGACTATATTCAGAATACATGCCTACATTACATTGATGAATTGGAGCTAGTTCTGTGGCACCCTATGTTATAATTGTTACATGATGAATCGCATCCGGCATAATTCTCCATCACCGATCCAATGCCTACGAGCTTTTCACATATTGTTCTTCGCTTATTTACTTTTCCGTTGCTGCTGTTACAATCACTACAAAACACCAAAAATATTACTTTTGCTACCTTTACTTTTGTTACCGTTACCACTACTATCATATTACTTTGCTACTAAACACTTTGCTGCAGATACTAAGTTATCCAGGTGTGGTTGAATTGACAACTCAACTGCTAATACTTGAGAATATTCTTTGGCTCCCCTTGTGTTGAATCAATAAATTTGGGTTGAATACTCTACCCTCGAAAACTGTTGCGATCCCCTATACTTGTGGGTTATCAGTCGTCATCTATAGAAGGTGCGCAGCTAGCCTTTGCGCGTGTCAAGATGCACTGGGCCAAGATGAAGGCCGCCCTCGTGGCAGTGGAAGGTCCGCCCGGAGGCAAGGACCACCGTATGCCGGAGCGCAATTTTGAAGACGTCCTCGAAGGTGCCCTCTTGATAGAGGGCCAGTGCTCAAAGGACATCTTGTTCGAGTGAATGTGTCCAAACTGTTGATACGTCTCCAACATATCTATAATTTTTTATTGTTCCATGCTATTATATTATCTATTTTGGATGTTTATGGGCTTTATTAAACACTTTTATATTATTTTTGGGACTAACCTATTGACCCAGAGCCCAGTGCCAGTTCCTGTTTTTCCCTTGTTTCAGTGTTTCGAAGAAAAGGAATATCAAACGGAGTCGAAACGGAATGAAATCTTCTGGAGAAGTTATTTTTGGAAGGAAAGCTACCCGATAGACTTGGAGTGCACGTCAGGAAAGAAACGAGGGAGCCACGAGGCAGAGGGGCGCGCCCTTCCCCCTAGGGCGCGCCCTCCACCCTCGTGGGCCCCTCGTGGCTCCCCCGACGTACTTCTTCCTCCTATATATACCCATATACCCTAAAACGATCGGGGAACAGAATAGATCGGGAGTTCCGCCGCCGCAAGCCTCTATAGCCACCAAAAACCAATCGGGACCCTGTTCCGGCACCCTGCCGAAGGGGGGATCCCTCACCGGTGGCCATCTTCATCATCCCGGCGCTCTCCATGATGAGGAGGGAGTAGTTCACCCTCGGGGCTGAGGGTATGTACCAGTAGCTATGTGTTTGATCTCTCTCTCTCTCTCGTGTTCTTGATTTGGCACGATCTTGATGTATCGCGAGCTTTGCTATTATAGTTGGATCTTATGTTGCTTCTCCCCCTCTACTCTCTTGTAATGGATTGAGTTTTCCCTTTGAAGTAATCTTATCGGATTGAGTCTTTAATGATTTGAGAACACTTGATGTATGTATTGTCGTGCGTATCTGTGGTGACAATGGGATATCACGTGATTCACTTGATGTATGTTTTGGTGATCAACTTGCGGGTTCCGCCCATGAACCTATGCATAGGGGTTGGCACACGTTTTCGTCTTGATTCTCCGGTAGAAACTTTGGAGCACTCTTTGAGGTTCTATGTGTTGGTTGAATAGATGAATCTGAGATTGTGTGATGCATATCGTATAATCATACCCACGGATACTTGAGGTGACATTGGAGTATCTAGGTGACATTAGGGTTTTGGTTGATTTGTGTCTGAAGGTGTTATTCTAGTATGAACTCTAGGGCTGTTTGTGACACTTATAGGAATAGCCCAACGGATTGATTGGAAAGAATAACTTTGAGGTGGTTTCGTACCCTACCATAATCTCTTCGTTTGTTCTCTGCTATTAGTGACTTTGGAGTGACTGTTTGTTGCATGTTGAGGGATAGTTATGTGATCCAATTATGTTATTATTGTTGAGAGAACTTGCACTAGTGAAAGTATGAACCCCAGGCCTTGTTTCCTAGCATTGCAATACCGTTTACGCTCACTTTTATCGCTTGTTACCTTGCTGTTTTTATAGATTACAAAAACCTATATCTACCATCCATATTGCACTTGTATCACCATCTCTTCGCCGAACTAGTGCACCTATAGAATTTACCAGTGTATTGGGTGTGTTGGGGACACAAGAGACTCTTTGTTATTTGGTTGCAGGGTTGCTTGAGAGAGACCATCTTCATCCTACGCCTCCCATGGATTGATAAACCTTAGGTCATCCACTTGAGGGAAATTTTCTACTGTCCTACAAACCTCTACACTTGGAGGCCCAACAACGTCTACAAGAAGAAGGTTGTGTAGTAGACATCAAGCAGTTTCTGGCGTCGTTGCCGGGGAGGCTAGGTAAGCGGCACTCACACCCCGTCAACTAATCTCTTTTCTGGTGCCGTTGCCGGGGAGGTGAGTGCTTGAAGGTATATCTTTAGTTCTTGCAATCGAATCTTTTTGTTTCTTGTTTTAGCACTAGTTTAGTTTATAAAAGAAAACTACAAAAAAATGGAATTAAGTTTGTCTCATACGCTTCATCTTTTTAATATCTTTCGTGAGTATGATGGAAAGGAAAATTGTGCCAAAGTACTAGAAGAAGAATTACATAGAATGCTTGGCACTAAATATGTGAATGATCAACATGATTGCAATGTTGTTAGTATGAATTTCTTGAATATCCATGATGCTAATGATATGCAAAGCCACAAGCTTGGGGAAGCTATGTTTGATGAATATGATTTTTTTTGTCCCCCAAGCTTTGATGAGCAAATTTACTATGATGAAAGCATGCCTCCTATCTATGATGATTATTGTGATGGCACATATGCTTTAAAGAATAATGATAATCATGAAACTTGTCATCTTGATCTTAATTTTCAATCACATGATAGTTATTTTATTGAGTTTGCTCCCACTACTATTGATGAGAATAGATTTGCTTATGTGGAGAGTAATAAAAATTCTATGCTTATGCATCATGAAAAGAATGCTTTAGGTGCTGGTTATATTGTTGAATTCACTCATGATGCTACTGAAAATTATTATGAGAGAGGATCACATGCTTCTACATATTGCAATAATATCAAGTTTCCTCTCTATGTGTTGAAAATCTTGAAGATTTGCTTGTTTTGCCTTCCTATGCTAGTTGATTATTGTTCCCATAAGTTGTTTGCTCACAAAATCCCTATGCATAGGAAGTGGGTTAGGCTTAAATGTGCTAGACATATTCTTCATGATGCTCTCTTTATGTTTCAATTTTTATCTTTTATGTGAGCATCATTGAAATCAGCATGCCTAGCTAGGGGTGTTAAACGTTAGCGCTTGTTGGGAGGCAACCTAATTTTATTTTAGTTTCTTGATTTTTGGTTCTGTTTGGTAATAAATAATCCATATAGCTTCTGTTTAGATGTGGTTTTGTGTTTTAATTAGTGTTTGTGCCAAGTAGAACCTTTGGGAAGACTTGGATGAAGTCTTTATGATCATGCTGTAAAAAACAGAAACTTTAGCGCTCACGAGGTTAGCTAGAACTTTTTACTGGAGAGTGATATTTAGTTGATTCTTTTTGAAGATGATTACTAGACAAATTCCTCGGGTCCAAAATTTTATTTTAGAATTTTTTGAGTTCCAGAAGTTTGCGTTAGTTACAGATTACTACAGACTGTTCTGTTTTTGACAAATTCTGTTTTTCGTGTGTTGTTTGCTTATTTTGATGAATCTATGGCTAGTAAAATAGTTTATAAACCATAGAGAAGTTGGAATACAGTAGGTTTAACACCAATATAAATAAAGAATGAGTTCATTACAATACCTTGAAGTGGTATTTTGTTTTCTTTCGCTAACGGAGCTTACGAGTTTTCTGTTAAGTTTTGTGTTGTGAAGTTTTCAAGTTTTGGGTAAGGATTCAATGGATTATGGAATAAGGAGTGGAAAGAGCCTAAGCTTGGGGATGCCCAAGGCACCCCAAGGTAATATTCAAGGACAACCAAGAGCCTAAGCTTGGGAATGCCCTGGATGGCATCCCCTCTTTCGTCTTCATCCATCGGTAACTTTACTTGGAGCTATATTTTAATTCACCACATGATATGTGTTTTGCTTGGAGAGTCATGTCATTTTATTTAGTTTTGCTTGCTGTTTGAATAATATCCCAAGATCTGAAACTCTTAAATGTTAGAGAGTCTTCACATAGTTACATAATTATTCAACTACTCATTGATCTTCACTTATATCTTTTGGAGTAGTTTGTCATTTGCTCTAGTGCTTCACTTACATCCTTTTAGAGCACGGCGGTGGTTTTATTTTGAAGAAATAGATGAACTCTCGTGCTTCACTTATATTATTTTGAGAGTCTTTAGAACAGCATGGTAGTTTGCTTTGGTCATGAATTTAGTCCTAATATGATGGGCATCCATGAGGGATATAATAAAAACTTCATATAAAGTGCATTGAATACTATGAGAAGTTTGATTCTTTACGATTGTTTTGAGATATGAAGATGGTGATATTAGAGTCATGCTAGTGGAGTAGTTGTGAATTTGAGAAATACTTGTGTTAAAGTTTGTGATTCCCGTAGCATGCACGTATGGTGAACCGTTATGTGAGGAAGTCGGAGCATGGTTTATTTATTGATTGTCCTCCTTATGAGTGGCGGTCGGGGATGAGCGATGGTCTTTTCCTACCAATCTATCCCCCTAGGAGCATGCGCGTAGTACTTTGTTTCAATAACTAATAGATTTTTGCAATAAGTATATGAGTTCTTTATGACTAATGTTGAGTCCATGGATTATACGCACCCTTCTTCCTTCCACCATTGCTAGCCTCTCTAATACCGCGCACCTTTCACCGGTATCATACACCCACCATATACCTTCCTCAAAACAGCCACCATACCTACCTATTATGGCATTTCCATAGCCATTCCGAGATATATTGCCATGCAACTTTCCACCGTTCCATTTATTATGACACGCTCCATCATTATCATATTGCTTTGCATGATCATGTAGTTGACATTCTATTTGTGGCAAAGCCACCGTTCATAATTCTTTCATACATGTCACTCATGAGTCATTGCACATCCCGGTACACCACCGGAGGCATTCATATAGAGTCATATTTTGTTCTAAGTATCGAGTTGTAATTGTTGAGTTGTAAGAAAATAAAAGGTGTGATGATCTTCATTTTTAGAGCATTGTCCCAAGTGAGGAAAAGGATGATGGAGACTATGATTCCCCCACAAGTCGGGATGAGACTCCGGATGAAAAATAATAATAATAATAAGAGGCCATAAAAAAGAGAAAGGCTCAAATAAAAAATGAGAGAAAAAGAGAGAAGGGACGATGCTACTATCCTTTTACCACACTTGTGCTTCAAAGTAGCACCATGATCTTCATGATAGAGAGTCTCCTATGTTGTCACTTTCATATACTAGTGGGAATCTTTCATTATAGAACTTGGCTTGCATATTCCAATGATGGGCTTCCTCAAATGCCCTAGGTCTTCATGAGCGAGCAAGTTGGATGCACACCCACTTAGTTTTTATTGTTGAGCTTTCATACACCTATAGCTCTAGTGCATCTGTTGCATGGCAATCCCTACTCACTCACATTGATATCTATTGATGGGCATCTCCATAGCCCGTTGATACGCCTAGTTGATGTGAGACTATCTTCTCCTTTTTGTCTTCTCCACAACCACCATTCTATTCCACCTATAGTGTTATGTCCATGGCTCACGCTCATGTATTGCATGAAGATTGAAGAAGTTTGAGAACATCAAAAGTATGAAACAATTGCTTGGCTTGTCATCGGGGTTGTGCATGATTTAAATATTTTGTGTGATGAAGATAGAGCATAGCCAGACTATATGATTTTTGTAGGGATAGCTTGCTTTGGCCATGTTATTTCGAGAAGACATGATTACTTTGTTAGTATGCTTGAAGTGTTATTATTTTTATGTCAACATTAAACTTTTGTCTTGAATCTTATGGATCTGAATATTCTTGCCACAATAAAGAGAATTACATGGATAAATATGTTAGGTAGCATTCCACATCAAAAATTCTGTTTTTATCATTTATCTACTCGAGGACGAGCAGGAATTAAGCTTGGGGATGCTCATACGTCTCCAACGTATCTATAATTTTTTATTGTTACATGCTATTATATTATCTGTTTTGGATGTTTATGGGCTTTATTAAACACTTTTATATTATTTTTGGGACTAACCTATTGACCCAGAGCCCAGTGCTAGTTCTTGTTTTTTCCCTTGTTTCAGTGTTTCGAAGAAAAGGAATATCAAACGGAGTCGAAACGGAATGAAATCTTTTGGAGAAGTTATTTTTGGAAGGAAAGCTACCCGATAGACTTGGAGTGCGCGTCAGGAAAGAAACGAGGGAGCCACGAGGCAGAGGGGCGCGCCCTCCCCCCTAGAGCGCGCCCTCCACCCTCGTGGGCCCCTCATGGCTCCCCTGGCGTACTTCTTCCTCCTATATATATACCCATATACACTAAAACGATCGAGGAATAGAATAGATCGGGAGTTCTGCCGCCGCAAGCCTCTATAGCCACCAAAAACCAATCGGGACCCTGTTCCGGCACCCTGCCGGAGGGGGGATCCCTCACCGATGGCCATCTTCATCATCCCGGCACTCTCCATGATGAGGAGGGAGTAGTTCACCCTCGGGGCTGAGGGTATGTACCAGTAGCTATGTGTTTGATCTCTCTCTCTCTCTCTCTCGTGTTCTTGATTTGGCACGATCTTGATGTATCGCGAGCTTTGCTATTATAGTTGGATCTTATGTTGCTTCTCCCCCTCTACTCTCTTGTAATGGATTGGGTTTTCCCTTTGAAGTAATCTTATCAGATTGAGTCTTTAATGATTTGAGAACACTTGATGTATGTCTTGTCGTGCGTATCTGTGGTGACAATGGGATATCACGTGATTCACTTGATGTATGTTTTGGTGATCAACTTGCGGGTTCCGCCCATGAACCTATGCATAGGGGTTGGCACACGTTTTCGTCTTGATTCTCCGGTAGAAACTTTGGAGCACTCTTTGAGGTTCTATGTGTTGGTTGAATAGATGAATCTGAGATTGTGTGATGCATATCGTATAATCATACCCACAGATACTTGAGGTGACATTGGAGTATCTAGGTGACATTAGGGTTTTGGTTGATTTGTGTCTGAAGGTGTTATTCTAGTACGAACTCTAGGGCTGTTTGTGACACTTATAGGAATAGCCCAACGGATTGATTGGAAAGAATAACTTTGAGGTGGTTTCGTACCCTACCATAATCTCATCGTTTGTTCTCTGCTATTAGTGACTTTGGAGTGACTCTTTGTTCCATGTTGAGGGATAGTTATGTGATCCAATTATGTTATTATTGTTGAGAGAACTTGCACTAGTGAAAGTATGAACCCCAGGCCTTGTTTCCTAGCATTGCAATACCGTTTACGCTCACTTTTATCGCTTGTTACCTTACTGTTTTTATAATTTCAGATTACAAAAACCTATATCTACCATCCGTATTGCACTTGTATCACCATCTCTTCACCGAACTAGTGCACCTATACAATTTACCATTGTATTGGGTGTGTTGGGGACACAAGAGACTCTTTGTTATTTGGTTGCAGGGTTGCTTGAGAGAGACCATCTTCATCCTACGCCTCCTACAGATTGATAAACCTTAGATCATCCACTTGAGGGAAATTTGCTACTGTCCTACAAACCTCTGCACTTGGAGGCCCAACAACGTCTACAAGAAGAAGGTTGTGTAGTACACATCAACTGCCCGGATGGTTGTATAAACCAAGACTTTGTAATATATTTATGTTGTTTGTCTTTAAAAGTGGTTTTCCTCATGTGCGGCCGTTTGTATCCCTGAGAGTTTGCCAGTCGTCGGCTTCAGCTCCCACGTAGATACTACGGGGTGTTCGGAATAGCACATGACCACACGTTAACCCAACGTCTTGGTCCGTAAAGGAGGTGTCAGTGCAGCGAACCAGGCAATCGTACTATGTGGCTTTACCACTCTCACCTAGCCATAGGAGTTTGACAATGGGGTTGTAAGATAGCCCCTGGTGCGCATGCGGCTACCGAACTTGGATGCCTTGGACGCGTGACTGAAAAAAGCCAACCCTTCGTGTAATATGGAAGAAATCGCTAAAGATTTAATAAGTCACCGAATTGCTGACCAGCTCTCGCTGCATCACGACAGTCAGTTTTCGGCTTTCTCTACTGAGGTGTTTGACCGGGCCATCCAGAAACACAATCGTAGTAGTTCTCCCTTTACTACCTTATCCGAAGAAACGGAACGTAAAGTAGCAAGCACAGGAGCCGGGCAACCCAACTATTGACCAAAGACGTGATTCGGAGTCGATGCATATAATGCAATATTCGGGATGCTGAAGTATACTCTGAGAGTGTTCGTACTTTCTATTTGTTGAGGATATTTATATATGGCTTGAATAAAGCCCCTGGTGATTTAAGTCGTACCAAGGTGTATATGCCAATTCGGACGTAAAGTGGGAACACAGATTAAGAAATACGCCAATACCGAACAAGGTTGGGCAGAACTGTTTCCATTATAGTCTGATTGGTACGTCAAAATGTATTTTTACACAAGATTCCATAAGCATCGAGGCCATTTTACATGCCGAGAACTGGGAAAGTTGTATACAGGTCCTAAATTTGAAAATATGATCTTGAAGATCCTTTGGACACTCTGCCGCACGTCTTGCCGCTTTTTCCCATGGTGTATGATCCTTTGAGAGGATCAACAATCGAGTGTGTATGAGGGGCCTCAAAAAGGGCCCTTAGTACCATCGAAGAGTGGTGTGTGTTGCAAAGAACCTGAAAAAAAACAAGAAGAAAAAGATGGAGGAATATGAGGGTCCGGATAGGCTCGAGGCATACCGCGGATTTTGTTTTTAGTATGCCTCCGTACTTGCCCATGGAATCTTTAGTGCGTAGTTATGTACGCGCGGTACGCATGCCACTATTAGGTGGGGGCTTTGACGCAGGCCGAATTGCTAATCTAGCTCTGGATGAGCCGGACTGTCATTCTTCAGGATAGACCGGACTCGTTTGACAGTGTTCGGGGGCTTGACTGCAAGTATAGTATTCGGCTTAACGAGGCCGCCATGCACCTCAGCTGCGAGGGCCGCGGTACGCTCCTCTGTACGGAGGGCGCGCTCCATGTTTCCATTGACTGTTATGACGCCACGTGGTCCTGGCATCTTGAACTTTAGATAAGCATAGTGCGGAACTGCATTAAAACGGGCGAAAGCGGTCTGTCCTAGCACTGCATGATAGCCACTACGGAAGGGGACGATGTCGAAGATCAAGTCTTTGCTACAGAAATTATCCGGTGAACCGAAGACCACTTCCAGCGTTATGGATCTTATACAACAGGCCTCAACGCTGGGTATTACTCCTTTAAAGGTAGTTTTAGTGGGCTTGATCCTTGATGAATCGATACCCATCTTGCGGACGGTGTCCTGATAAAGCAGATTAAGACTGCTGCCACCATCCATAAAGACTTGCGTGAGGTGGAATCCGTCAATAATTGGATCGAGGACCAATGCGGTTGAACCTCCATGGCGGATACTGGTCGGATGGTCTCTGTGATCGAAAGTGATCGGACAGGCTGACCATGAGTTGAATTTTGGGGCGACTGGCTCTATGGCATAGACGTCCCATAGTGCGCGCTTGCGCTCCCTTTTGGGGATATGAGTAACATAGATCATGTTCACCGTTTTGACCTCGGGGGGAAATTTCTTTTGTCCCCCTGTGTTCAATGGGCGAGGTTCTTCATCGTCGTCCTTGCTGGGCGGCCCTTTCCCCTTATGCTCGGCGTGTAGCTTGTCGCCTGTTTAAAGACCCAACATTTTTTGTTGGTATGATTGGCAAGCTTATCAGGGGTGCCATGAATCTGACAAGGCCGGTCGAGTATTCTGTCCAAACTAGATGGACCATCCTTGTTTCCTTTGAATGGCTTCTTCCGCTGACCGGGTTTAGAGCCACTGAATCCGGCGTTGACCGCCGTGTCTTCGATATCTTCGTTATTGCTTTGACGCTTGTGCTTGTTGCGTCGTGGCTTGCCATTGCCATTCCTGCCTTCAGAGGTGCCAGGGTCGCTGGTGCTATTGCTTCTACGAGATAGCCAGCTATCTTCCCCCGCGCAAAAGCGGGTCATAAGTGCGGTAAGGGCTGCCGTGGACTTCGGCTTTTCTTGGCCGAGGTGTCGGGCGAGCCACTTGTCTCGGACGCTATGTTTAAAGGCCGCGAGGGCTTTGGCGTCCGGACAATCCCCAATTTGGTTCTTTTTAATTAAGAACCTGGTCCAGAGTTTCTGGGCTGATTCTCCGGGTTGCTGGACTATGTGACTAAGGTCATTGGTGTCTGGAGGCTGAACATAGGTACCTTGGAAGTTGTCTCTAAAGGCATCCTCCAAGTCTTCCCAGCTACCAATAGAGTTTTTTGGAAGGCTGTTTAACCAGTGTCATGCTGGCCCCTTGAGTTTTAGGGGCAGGTACTTGATGGCGTGGAGGTCGTCACTGCGAGCCATGTGAATGTGGAGAAGAAAATCTTCGATCCATAGTACGGAATCCGTCATACCATTGTATGATTCTATGTTCACGGGTTTAAACCCTTCTGGGAACTGGTGTTCCATCACTTCATTGGTGAAGCATAAGGGGTGTGCGGCGCCTCTGTATCGGGCGATGTCGCGACGCAGTTCGGATGAAGTCTGGATGCGGTTTTCGGCCCGGGTGAGGTTGTGCCTGTCACGCCAGGCCTGATGGTCGTCCTCTCGCATTGGAGCACGCCCCCTCGATCCATATATTAACCTTGTCTGACCGGCTCTATTGTCTAGGTCCTTGTGTAGGTCGTAGGTATAGCTCAAGACCGTTGCCTCCTTGCCTCGACGGCGGGGTGGCGCGTGCTGGTGTTCGGCATAAGTAGTCGGTTTGTCCTGTCCACGTGGTGGTCGGTCAGGTTCTTCAGCAGTTTTATGCTTTGGCGGTATTGGCTCAAGGGCCTCGTCGTTGAATTGTGGTAGTAGCTTGTGCTTCGGGTAACTCTTAGTTGGGCGCTCGAGGCCGTATTCCTCGGCTGCCAGGACATTAGTCCATCTATCATTGAGTAAATCCTATTCAACTTGAAGCTGCTGCTACTTCTTTTTTAGGCTTCTCGCGGTGGCGATTAGCCGGCGCTTAAAGCGTTCTTGTTCGAGGGGTTCCTCCGGCATGATGAAGTCTTCGTCGCCGAGGCTCACATCCTCTTCTGAGATCGGTAGATAGTTAATATCCTCCGAGTCCTCGTTCTCGACCGGATTGTCGGGGTTAACTTGCCCATCCTCCCAATCATCCTGTTCGGATGTTGGCTCGATAGGGTCTTCTGGGTCTTCGGCATTCTCCGGAGTATTATTGTCTCCGGTGCCGGTATAGCTGTCTTTTTCGCGACGCGATTTTGAGTGGCCCTGCTGATGTCGATGCTTCGGATGTGCTTCAGCAGGCTTGTCCTCAACCGGATCCTTCTTGTCATCGTCGTCTTCCACTTTGGGTGTGTCCACCATATACACGTCATATGTGGAAGTGGCCGTCCAACGTCCGATAAACGGCGGGTCTTGGCCGTGTTCGTCTCCGGCATCGTCGTCCATGCCGTCGTTGTCTTCGGAGGCGTAGTCCAGCATGTCGGTTAAATCTTCGACTTTGGCTATGAAGTGGGTGGTGGGTGGGACATAAAATCCCCCGCTCTCAACCCCTAGTCCGGGCTAGGCGTAGTCCTGAGGTGATTCCTCTGAAATAGCGAGGGGTCGCATTAAGTCCAGAGCCTCGTTTAAGAGCGAAGTTTGGATATGGAAGCGAGGGTCCGCGGGGCTGGCCGGAGTGAGGGCTTCCTAGCTATGCCTGCTCGGCGCGAACCTCGAGAGTTCGGATATATAGTCCGGGGGTGAGTCCGGCCTTTCAATGATAGGGGAACCTGGACTGATTCCGAGTTTGACATGGACAAGATCGCCTCCGGATCTTCGATAGCGCGGTTTGTAGCGAAGAGTCCGGTGGGCTCCAAACTCCCATCTTCGGACCTGGTAGTTTGCTCCAGATCTAGGGCCGTGGTCGGGGTCGCGAACCCTTCAAAGATCAAATCTCCTCGGATATCGGCGACATAATTTAGGTTCCCGAAACTGATCTGATGACCAGGGGTGTAGCTTTCGATCTGCTCACGGTGGCCAATTGAGTTGGCACATAGTGCGAAGCCGCCGAATACGAAAATTTGGCCGGGGAGGAAAGTCTCCCCCGAAACAGCATCATTGTAGATGATGGAACGAGCCATCAAACCTTCTGTCGACGGGACAGAGGAACTCTCAATGAAAGCACCAATGTCGGTGTCAAAACCGGCCGATCTCGGGTAGGGGGTCCCGAACTGTGCGTCTGAGGATCGAAGGTAACAGGAGGTAGGGGACACGATGTTTACCCAGGTTCGGGCCCTCTTAATGGAGGTAATACCCTACTTCCTGCTTGATTGACTTTGATGAGTATAGGGGTTACAAGAGTTGATCTACCTCGAGATCGTAATGGCTAAACTCTAGATGTCTAGCCTATATGATTGTGATTGCCTCTACGGACTAAACCCTCCGGTTTATATAGACGCCGGAGGGGCCTAGGGTTGTACAGAGTCGGTTTACAGATAAAGGAATCTTCACATCCAAACGCCAAGCTTGCCATCCACGCAAAGGAGAGTCCCATCCGGACACGGGAGAAGGCCTTCTGTCTTGTATCTTCACAACCCATCAGTCCGGCCCACGTCACATAGCCCGGACGCCCGGGGACCCCCTAATCCAGGACTCCCTCAGCACTCGCTTTTGGAATGCACAATGTCTAGAAGCGTATGGGCGCTATCGAGCGAGTAGCTAGTGTAGCATATGTGCATGAACAGAGACGATGATGCCAAGGGCTGGTTATTCGCCATGAGCAATTCGCTGCCACCGGAGGATTTTACTACACTGATCACTACCCTTTGGGTGATATAGCATGCTAGGCGGAAGATAATTCATGAAGGAGTTTTGCAGACGCCCTACGCAACACATACTTTTATTGGAAGGTTTCTTTCAGACCTTCAAGGCTTGTTCGAGCCGACCCAGATAGTTCATGCAGCAGGTTCACCTCGACCAACCAACTGGATTCCCCCGGTCGGAGATCACTTTAAGATTAACACTGATGCCACGGTGTCAAGATGGGGAGGTAAGCGGGCTGTAGCAGCTATATGTCGTGATGAACAAGGTAACTTTCTTGGAGCCTCTTCGGTTTTGGTCAACAATATAGAAGATCCGGAGACTCTAGAAGTGATGGCAATTAGAGAAGCTATGGCCTTAGCAAATGATCTATATATCCAAAAAAATCTTAGTGGCATCGGACTGTAAGAATGCGGTCGAAGCAGTAAGAAAAGGAACCTCTTCATCTTATGGAGCGATTGTGCTGGAGATCAAAGAGTCATCTAGAGCTTTTATTTCTTGTATTTTCTTACATGAGTTTAAAACCTCGAATATCGAGGCACACAAGCTAGTAAAGCATACATTATCACTAGGGACCGGCCACCATGTTTGGTTAGGTCACCCGGCAGACCTCTTCTTCGTCCGTGTAAACCGTGTGACGGTTGAATAAAAGCTTTGCGAGTTTGCCTCAAAAATATCAATCATATTTGCCATGTGTGGTTAATTAGTTGCTATATCTGTAGTTGTTGTGTGTGGTTAAACCATAGTTACCATGTATGATCAACTATAGTTGCCATGTGTGATTAACTAGTTAGTACATATGCACAACTATAGTTGCCATGTTCATTGTGTGAGCGTTGTGTGGGCGAAAAGTTTCGCCCACACAATCGGACGAGCGTTTCTCTGTCCGTTCGGACAAGGAGCGCCCAAACGTGTGGCACTAAATGATAACACCCACACGATACTAGGTGCTTACATGGTTCTTGTAACACCCCGGATATGACTTTCCCAATATGTAATCCAACTCTTGCCGTTTCCGGCGTTAAGTTATTTTATTTTCTCGGGTTCGGGTTTTTTGTCTCCGTGTGTTGTTATCGTTGTCATGCATCTCATATTGTGTCATCATGTGCATTGCATTGCATACGTGTTCATCTCATGCATTCAAGCATTTTCCCCGTTGTCCATTTTGCATTCCGGCGCTTCGTTCTCCTCGATGGTCAATTCTAGCTTTCTTTCGTGTGTGGGGATTAAACATTTCCGGATTGGACCAAGACTTGCCATGCGGCCTTGGTTTACCACCGGTAGACCGTCTGTCAAGTTTCGTATCATTTGGACTTCGTTTGATACTCCAACGGTTAACCGAGGGACCGAAAAGGCCTCGTGTGTGTTGCAGCCCAACACCCCTCCAATTTGGCCCAAAACCCACCAAGCTCCGCTCCATCATCTAGAGCGTTAGATTACGATCGCGTGGCCGAAAACCGCACCTCATTTGGACTCTCCTAGCTCCCTCTATGCCTATATATAGATCCCCTCTCGTAAATCCCGGGTCTCTCCTCCCCCCAAACCCTAGATCCACCCCTCGCGCGCGCCGGACATTGTCCGCCGGCGCCGGACATCGCCGCCGCCCAACCAGGAGCTGCCACATGGGCTGCGCCCACATCCCCGCCGCCTCGCCCGCGCCGGCCCACCTGGCCCGCGCGCGGCCCTCCCCGCCGCCGAGCCAGGCCCGCGCCTCCCCGCCGCCTGCCGCCTCCCTCCACGGCGCCGCGCTCGTCGCCGAGCCGCCTCGCCGCCCTTCCTCCGCCGGCCGCCGAGGTCGCCTTCGCCGGTCGCCGCCGCATCGCCCGGTCGCCGCGCCGCCGTGCCACCTCCGCCGTCCCGCGCCCGTCCCCCTCCGCCGCCCCGCGCCGTCCACTCCTCCGGCAAGCTCCGGCCGCCACGTCTCCAATTCCGGCGAGAACTCCGGCGAACAGGGCATCTCTGGCGAGCTCGGATCTCTCCTCGGTTCACGTGCCGATCCAGATCTGGGACGAACCCTAGGTCAAATTTCGTCTAAGTCCCTGATTTTTCCGTTCCAAGTGCCCATATTCATCATGCGATATCTTTGCACCCGTATCTCCGTTTTTGGCATATAGCATATCAAAATGTTCGTCTCAAAGAGTACATCATTTCATTCCATTGCATCATTTTCATTAGAGTTCATCTTGATGCCCGAAATGCTGTTAGAAGGAGGCTACTTTAGTTAATTGTCAGATCTGCTACTTCATCTTAGACTTTTGTCATTTTTGCCATGATTATTGTGTGCATGATATGCCCATGAGCTTTACATATGTTTTGTTAAGGGTTTTGTCATCTTTCCAGAGGTGCAAACCATGTATTTTTGTGATGTGTGTGGTGCCTAGTGCAAGCTTGCAAAGTGAGGCACCCGGTAAATCTGTTTTCAGGGACTTAGTAATTTCACTAAGTCCTGGGATTGTTTATCTCATGATGCCATATGTTCATGTTGTTTCCTAGTGATCCGTGTCTTTTTTGAGGGTGATCAGTAAAGGAGTTTTGTTAATATTGTAGTGCTTTATCCATCCATGTCTTTGTTTGCATATATGGAGCACCCTAGCTTGAATCAATCGAGCTCTACTTTTGCTTCGTTGTGAATCTGGGCAGATTGTCAACTTGTTTGCAATTTTGCCGATGTTATTGTAGTTGATTCGTGCATGCTATGCCATTGTTCTTGCCATGTCTAGCTTGCATTTTGTGCCTTCTTAATGGATGTATGCTTATCTTGCCATGACTTACTCCGTAGTGAGTGCATCGAGCTCGTAAACATGCCTTCGTGAGTTATGTTTCAGCATGTGTCAGTTTTCACCAAGTCTGAAAACTGATTATGTTTTTGCTATGTTCGTGTGCTTGTTAGTATATTTTTGGATCCCTTTTGGCTCAAGGTCACTAAGGGACTTTTGTTAAGCTCTTTGAGTAGCTCCATGCCATGTTTTACTTTGTCATGTTCAGGTCCTGTAGCATGTTGTTTTATTGCTCCGAAGAGGGCTATATGATCTGAAATTCCAGACAAGTGTTAATTTCACTAAGTCTGAGATCTGTTTACCATTTGCATTTTTGCCATGCTTGTTTGAACCTCCTAATGGATGAATTGGCCGTAGCTCAGTGCTAGACTTTTGTTAAGCATCTTGAATGCTTCCCTGCCATGTATTTTGTTGCCATGTTTGGGTGCTGTAGCATGTTCATTTCGTTGCGTTTTGATGCCTACTTGCTGTAAATCGCAGACCGGTGTCATATTTTGAATCGCTTGCCATTTCCAAACCGTAACTCCGATTCCGATGATCTTTATATCGTTATCAAGCGATTTAATCTCATCTTTCTAGTGGCAGACCTGGTTTTCCAAGTTGAGGCCAGGTTCATGCATTTCATGTCATATCTTGCATATGCATCCCGCATCGCATCCCGCATAGCATACCATGTTTGCATCATCTTGTTTGGTCCTTGCACGTGGTTGATTGTATCCTTGTTGCTTGTTTGTCTTGTTTGGGTAGAGCCGGGAGACGAGTTCGCTAACGAGGAACCCGTTGAGTTTGCTTTCGAGGATCCAGTCAACTCTGACAACTTTGCAGGCAAGATGATCATACCCTCGAAATCACTTCCATCTTTGCTATGCTAATTTGCTCGCTCTTTTGCTATGCCAATGCTACGATGCCTACCACTTGCTTTCAAGCCTCCCAAATTGCCATGTTCAGCCTCTAACCCACCATTGTCCTAGCAAACCGTTGGCTATGTTACCGCATTGCTCAGCCCCTCTTATAGCGTTGCTAGTTGCAGGTGAAGATTGAAGACCGTTCCTTGTTGGAACATGTATTTTTCTTGTTGGGATATCATTATATTGCCATGTTATCTTAATGCATCTATATACTTGGTAAAGGGTGGAAGGCTCGGCCTCTCGCCTAGTGTTTTGTTCCACTCTTGCCGCCCTAGTTTCCGTCATATCGGTGTTATGTTCCCGGATTTTGCGTTCCTTACGCGGTTGGGTTATAATGGGAACCCCTTAATAGTTCGTCTTGATTAAAGCTTTTCCAGCAATGCCCAACCTTGGTTTTACCATTTGCCACCTAGCCTCTTTTCCCTTGGGTTTCCGGAGCCCGAGGGTCATCTTATTTTAACCCCCCCCCCCCCGGGGGGGCCAGTGCTCCTCTGAGTGTTGGTCCAACCGAGCGATGTCCGGGGCTACCAGGGGCAACTCTGGGCTGGCCTACCCGACGTCTTGCTCATCCGGTGTGCCCTGAGAACGAGATATGTGCAGCTCCTATCGGGATTTGTCGGCACATCTGGGTGGTGTTGCTGGTCTAGTTTTAACCTGTCGAGTTGTCTTGAAGAACCGAGGTACCGAGTCTGATCGGAACGTCTCGGGAGAAGGTCTATTCCTTCGTTGACCGTGAGAGCTTGTCATGGGCTAAGTTGGGACTCCCCTGCAGGGATTGAACTTTCGAAAGCCGTGCCCGTGGTTATGGGCAGATGGGAATTTGTTAATGTCCGGTAGTAGATAACTTGAACCTTAACTTAATTAAAACGAATCAACTGAGTGTGTCACCGTGATGGCCTTTTTTCGGCGAAGTCCGGGAAGTGGACACGGTGTTGGAGTAATGTTTGCCGCAGGATTGCCCTCTTTAGTTATGCGTTCGCGCTTTGCCTCCTCTTCTCGCTCTCTTTTGCGAATAAGTTAGCCACCATATATGCTAGTCGCTTGCTGCAGCTCCACATATTTTTACCTTACCGTACGTATTAAGCTTAAATAGTCTTGATTGCGAGGGTGCGAGATTGTTGAGTCCCTGTGGCTCACAGATTACTATTACCCCATATGCAGGGCCAGATGATACAGCTCCGCTTGAGCTCAAGTGGGAGTACGACGAGGACTCTCAGCGTTACTATGTTTCTTTTCCTGATAATCAGTAGTGGTGCCCAGTTGGGGTGATCGGGACCATGTCGCTTGTTGGGTTATCTTTTATTTTGGCGCCGTAGTCGGGCCATGAGTGTTTGAATGATGTATGTTATTTATGTACTTGATTGACGTGGCGAGTGTAAGCCACCTATTTTAACCCTTTTATTTATCTATATTACATGGGATGTTTGTGATGATTACCCGACTTACGACATATGCCTTCAATGCGATTATGCCTCTAAGTCGTGTCTCGACACGTAGGAGATATAGTCGCATCGAAAGTGTTACAGTTCTTCACCCAGATGGCAACTGCTTCAAAAATCATGCAAATGGATCGAACAACATCGAGTGTGTGTTGACTTGTTGATAAGTGTCACCCGGGTGGGTGTTATCATTTAGAAAAAAAAGTTTAAAAAAGCAATTCAGTTTCATTCAAATTTTCCAGCCAATGAAAATTTAACAGGTCTATGTTTGTCCCTTGTATGTGCGTGCTCAAACTGTCCATAGAAAAGTTGTCGGGTGTCCTGAGTCATGAGTTGGTATGGATGCGGGTTGGACTGGACCCATTTGCACTCATGACAAGCACGTGGTAAACCTTGAAATTACAGTACGGAAACCATGGAATTATAGTAGCACTTGTCATCTACAGATTATACAGAAACAACTGAACCAAAATAAACACTGCCTATCATACAGAAGACTACACACTGAACCAACATATACACTGCCCTATTCATAGTTCAACATCTCACCGATGCAAAAAGGCCTTCTTCTCCATCATTGTTGTTTCGCAGTCTGAAAAAAGGATCAAACAAGAAATTAGACCAACCATGAAGATATAAAACAAAAAGAGAAGCATTCACACTGACCCAAAAAGCTGAGAATACATAGTACAACATACAGTTAATGATGCAGATGAGTGCAGTAATTAAACAACTTTCAGCCAAAAGTAGAACTGAAAAAAGACTGGAATTCATGAACCTCTTTACTGTAAATTTAAAGTATAAAGATAGAAGTTCTTTATCAACAAAGAAGTCAGTAATTAGAATTTATGCATGCCGTCGAACTCACTGAAAAACATATCATTGGCATACTTTATCCTTAAGTTGGGAATGTCAGCGCTGGAAAAATGGTTATCAACTAGAGACCTTGTGGTCCTCACTTCCATAAACATGAATAGAGGAAGAAAACCAAAGATACCAACAATGTAAATCAAGAAAATCAGGTCAGCCATACTAAAAACAAATTACCTATTGGTCTGGTTGGGAACAGCTAGGAAGACATCATCAATTTTATCAAAATCAATTCATTTCCTCAACATGGGAGTAATAAAAGTATACCAAAATCCTATGAAGTTTGTTATCTGTTCAAATAAAAGAAAACACAAGAGATAAATCTTAAAAGATAACAACACAATTCTTTCAAAAAGGAAACTAATTTGTAATGTACTACGGATCTCGTGAATCTGCAAGTGAAATTCAGAATGCTCATTAAAAGCCAGATCAAGGAAAGCTAAGGCTCTTTCCTTCAAACAAACTATGAAAGAAAACCAATGCTTTCAAATGGTTATAGGGAAGCACAGCTGCAACGTGGAAGAATAATATGAAGAAAAAAATGTATATAGAGGAAATGAGAAATAAAAAATAAATGCACCTAGGGAAGTACAGCTGTAAATGTATCGTCATTACCAAGCCAGTTCAAGAGAGATTTGAGGGAGATGCTTGCAGAGAGGGAAGGAGGGACAACCGCAACAACAAATTTGGGGAAAACTATAGAAGATCATACAAGAAACGATCCACAGGTCAGAAATCTTTCAATTCCAACTTCTTTTCTCATGCCTAGTGATTTTCTTTGAGATCGAAGGACCTGTAAAATCACAAGGCAGAAAAGCACAGATCATAAATTCTTTCTATTCCACCTAGTGTCTCGCACAGAGCACTGTAGTTAAAATTAAAGAAACTGGTCAATTTTGTTTCAAAAGCACGATGGCAAAGAAACTAAATTTACAGTAGCAAAAATACTAAAATTACTATTATCAAGTTGCTGAAAATAGTAGGCAAGCAGAATTTCCTGTGCACAGCAAAGTTTTTGACACAAAGGTAGATTCAGTATATTTTGAGAGTGTGATTAGATGCAACATTATCCAACAAAGACAATGTGATTTACAGTCTAATTACCACTGTAATTATACTGAAATTACACTGACTGTAAATACAGTAAATATCCCAGTATAATTACAGTAAATATTGCACTGCGATTACCCCTGGAAATTATACTATAATAACACTGTAAATTATAGTTAAATTGCACGGTAATTACAGTAAAATAGCACTATGATTTACAATGTAATTGCCCTGAAAATTACACTGCGATTACTCTGAAATTCCACTGTAAGAACACTGTAATTACAATGTGATTACTCTGTAATTTCAGAGGAAATTACACTGTAATTAAAATGGAATTACAGTCATGAAGCTGTTGCAAACTTAGATGCAACACTAACCTAAAACATAGAAGAAAAAAACAAAAGGGTATACAGTGGATGCAAATATTACCCAACTAAGACAAACCACACAGAAGAAGGTTCTAAAATGCTTGTAGATCCAAGATTTTTTTTTTCCAAAATGATTGAAGATCCAACATAGACAAACCCCAAAAATTACTTAAATTGAATTGAAAATTTCATTGTGATCTAGTGTAACTAAGCTCAAAATAGCACTGCAATTGCAGTGACTGTAAACTAAAATCACAGAAGTTACAGTAGAAATTGCACTGTGATTACCTCTGGAAATTACACTGTAATCACAGTGCCATTTGCCCGTATATTTATTTCAGAGGAAATTACACTGTAATTAAAATGAAACTACAATAACGAAGTTGATGTAACTTAGATGCAATTGCTACCTGAAAACGTAGGCCACTACATCTAACAAAAAAACTGACAGCGGAATCAGACGCCTTGACGAACAGATAAGAAAATCGACAGGGGAATCGGATGCACCGCTGCTGCATCCATGCATCTTCCACTGCAAGTGCAACAAATCGCACGCCAAATCCACATCTACGCACGAGTGCACATACACATACATCTACATCAAACAACAGGGTAATCAAATCAAACCACTAGATCTAGGAGGAGAAATACATCGGGGAAAGGGACAAGAACCAAAGCGAGGAGGCACTGGAGCGGAAATCAACCTGAAGAAAGAAGAGGAGGAGACGATCGGAATCGCCATGGACGACGAGGCAATCGCCAAGAGGCGCCTCCCTCGCTCCGCTGCTTTAACTCTCTCCAAGAAATGAGAAATGAGAAAGGATAGAAATGAAAATAAACAAAAAGGACAAAGGGAGAGCAGGGACGGACATTAACGGGCTGGCCCCGAAACTAAAGTGCTCGCGGTGCAGATCTCGGCATGAGATCGAACGGCCAAAAAATTGATTGAAGGCCAATTGTAAATCAGTTGACTGAAAAATAGCCAAACCGTAAAAAAAAAACACCCCCCAGGGCATGGGTCCCACCTCAGGCTCAGGGTTCCCCGCCGAGCGGTCACCGGAGCGGAGCCCGCGCGCCCTTGCCTATCGTTTCCCAGCCCGGTCCCCTGCGGATAAAGAAAAACGAAGCGCAGCCCCTCACAGCCACGCCTTGGTCCGTCTCTCCCCCTTGCTCTTCCTCCTCCTCCTCCGGCCATACCGGCCGGAGGCACGCCGTGCGGCTGACCGTGGGGGCACGCTTGGAAACTCTGCTGCTGCGAATGAGGTGATGTACCTAACCAGGCTGGCTCCTTTACTTGTGTTTCTGCCGCCGAGGCTGCGAGAGGATGGCGCTAGCTAGAATGAGTTTCCACCTCTTGTGTTTTGCCCAATTACGCCGTGGAGATCACCGGACGGCGAGCTCCGAACGTCCGCGTGCATCTCGCCCCCCTCCTCCAGTCTGCTGGGCGCCGAAGAATGGACGCCAACAACAAATTCAGGAATGCATGCGTGCTCACCTCACCTGCCGATAGATAGATAGTAAAACTGTTTAAGCAGATTTTTTTTTTGCCAAGTGAGATAGATATGTGTGTTTTCCTTTCGTTCCAACCCGCGTTACTTCAATATGTGTTTAAGCAGTACAAGTATAGCAGGCAACACTGAATGCAGAGTAGGTTTGTGTTCTGCATTTTGTGCGCTTCATTTGGTTTCGAAAGCATCATTCAGAATCATGGCATCTGAATAAATCCTGACACTAGTGGCCAGGTTGAGGAGCATATAGCGGTGCTACAATGCTACAAGACGGCATACAACTGACGCCGGCCTCCACTTCCAACAGCACGGGCAAGACAAGAAACAAGGGGAAAGAGCTCAACGGATCCGCCTCCACGGTAAGCACCGGATTGCACGTACGAAATACAGTACTCCCTCCTAATATAAGAACGTTTAGATAACTAAAATAGTGATCTAAACGCTTTTATATTAGTTTACAGAGGGAGTACTAGATAAGAATGACAAGCAGCTGTGACCACATCTCAGTTCTTGCCTGCACATTTCGAGATATAGGGCGGGGGAAAGATAGATATCCTTGGTGAATTTTGTGTGATCGACTTCTCTACTCTTTCCGTGATTTATGTGCCCATATTGCGCCTGCTGATCTCAAACAAGTCAAGGGTTTCCTTCTTTGGGTGCTCCAGGAGGAGGAGGAGAAGCGCCAGGGCAATGGCGGCGACGCGCAGCCGCCGCCGGCGAGCACCTGCACGACGTGCGCCAAGGGGCACACGTGCCAGGCCGTGGTCAGCCGGACGCGGGAGATGCGGAGCCTCATCGACGCCAACAAGCCTCACCAGGCGCAGGCCCTCTTCGACAACCTCGCCCACGAGGGCCACCGGCCGTCCCTGGTGACCTACACCACCCTGCTCACCGCGGTGACGAACCAGCGCGCGTTCCAGGCGATCCCGTCGCTGCTCGCCGGCATCGACGCCGCTGGGCTGCGGCCGGACGCCATCTTCTTCAACGCCCTCATCAACTCCTTCGTGGAGGCCGGGCGGATGGGCGAGGCCACCAGCACCTTCTGGAAGATGAGCCGCCACCACCCGGGCTGCCGCCCCACCATCAGCACCTTCAACACGCTCATCAAGGGCTTCGGCATCGCCGGCCGCCCCGACGAGTCGCAGCGCATCTTCGACATGATGGCCGGCGGCGACGGCGCCGGGGTCGCGTCCACGGTGAGGCCCAACCTGACCACCTACAACATCCTGGTGAAGGCGTGGTGCGACCACCGGAGGCTGGAGGAGGCGTGGGGCGTGGTGGGCCGGATGCGGGCGCGCGACGTGGAGCCCGACGTCGTCACCTACAACACCGTCGCCAGCGCCTACGCCAAGAACGACGAGACGTGGCGCGCGGAGGAGCTGGTGGTGGAGATGGTGCGCGCCAGGCTGCGCACCAGCGAGCGCACCTGGGGCATCATCGTCGGGGGATACTGCAGGGAGGGCAGGCTGGAGGAGGCGCTCCGCTGCGTCCGCCAGATGAAGGACGCCGGCGTCCTCCCCAACGCCATCGTCTTCAACACCCTCCTCAAGGGCTTCCTCGACGCCAACGACACGGCCGCCGCCGACGACGTGCGTGACCTCACCAAACTCGATCCGATTCCATGGTTCCATCACTCATCCATTGATTCTTGATCTTATGATGTGCAGGTTCTCGGGCTGATGGAGCAGTTCGGCATCGAGCCGGACATCGTGACGTACAGCCACCAGCTGAACGCGTTCAGCTCGCTGGGGAACATGGCGAAGTGCAGCAAGGTGTTCGACAGGATGGTGGAGGCCGGCATCGAGCCGGACCCGCAGGTGTACAGCATCCTGGCCAAGGGCCACGTGCGCGCGCAGCAGCCCGGCAAGGCGGAGGAGCTCCTGGAGCGGATGCGCCGCCTCGGCGTGCGCCCCAACGTCGTCACCTTCACCACCGTCATCAGCGGCTGGTGCAGCGTCGCCGACATGGACAACGCCGCCAGGGTGTACAAGAAGATGCGGGACGCCGGCGTGCGCCCCAACCTCCGGACGTTCGAGACGCTCATCTGGGGGTACAGCGAGCAGAAGCAGCCGTGGAAGGCCGAGGAGGTCCTCCGGATGATGCAGGAGGCCGGCGTCAGGCCGAAACAGAGCACCTACAGCCTCGTCGCCGATGCGTGGAAGGCCGTCGGCCTGGTCAAGAACGCCAACAGCAACCTCGATTCCCCCGACGACCGTCGTCGCCCCGCCCCCAACGCGAGCGATCACGACGAGCCGGACCGCCGTCCCGACGACGACGACGACAAGCTGCAGAGATCCGGAAGAGCCAGTGAGCAGGCAACGAGTGATCCATCATCACGTGCCAGTTTCGTGCAGGTGACAAGCGCGCTAGGGACAGGCAGGGCTGGAGACTTTGCATCGTCGGCGCCGCCGTCGTCGTCGTCGCCGTGGCGATCGTGTCAGCTCCGACTGCGATCCTCGGGGTTTTGCAGGGAGCGAAGGCAGAAGCAGGGTGGGCTGTACAGTCACAGCATCAGCTCAATCAAGATGGTCTTCCTCAGTTAAGAGGCGGCCATGTTTGCTGTTCAGCACATGTACACTACTACCTGTAAAACCCAATTCTTCCCCAAAATTTATCTCCTGACCGTAGATGCTGGTCATTTTTGTATGATTCTGCACACACATTGGTCTTCGATTCAGATGTCTCACTCTCACCATTCCACAGATCAGACTCCCCTCAAACAGCATGTGTGATCTATGGTACCAACTGAATGCTATGCTCTCAATCAAACACTGATGCTGAAGAATTATTAGTCAGATGGTTCTATGTCATGAACACCACAACAATATCTACACGATCACAACCATTATAGTACTTATTAAAACTAACAACATCTCAAGCAATGGATCACCACATCAAGAGTAGCTGCAAGCAGTCTGGGCGATCATGATGGGCTTGTCGGTGAGAGAGCTCACAAGAACCGGGCATCGCACACGCTTGGCGTGTGTCACCCTGACAAGCCTGCCGATGACATACCCTCTCGTCCTCACCGCCAAGTCCACGGTGAGGGGCACGCCGTCGGTGTCGGTGAGGACGAAGGTAGCCCCGGCTCCGTAGAGCGGCGTCTTCTCGCCGTGCAGGGTCACCGATGCGACGTGCCCGCTCTTCTTCGGCTGGTAGAACTTGTCCAGCTGCAGAGCAGCAGCAGCAGTAGGAGGCGGCATTAGCTACCGGAATTCTGACGGAGGAACTTCAGAAAGCGGAGTTCCTCTCTGATGCTTTTTGGCGTGCTAATTACCTGACCGCTGGCGATGGGTATCTGGGAATAGTAGAGCTGGATGGAGGTGGAAGAGACATGGATGCCGAACATGGTGGAGGGGTTGTGGACGTCAATCTCGAGCGAGCAGTTCATCGTGACGAACTTGGTCGGCACTCCGGTGCCGTCCGTCCCTTCGCCGGCGTAGAAATTCTCCACTCTCAAGCTCTGCACAGAACCAAATTCCAAGGTGTTATAGACAGAGATACTGAAATACTGAATTTAAAGTGGCAAAGAAGTGAAATGCACCTTGACGAGGACGCTGGGCTTGTCACGGCGGGCGGCGCCCCAGACGACGAGGCAGACGAGGGTGAAGGCCAGGACCAGAACCGAGAACCAGAAGGCGGCGACGCAGCTCCTGGAGAGCTCCCGCTCCTGGTCCACGCCGGCGTCCTCGGCCTCCTCCTCGTCAATCACGTCCACCTCGTGCCACCCCTTGCCGTGGCCGTGGGGGCGCTTCCGGGTGGCGGCGGCCCGGCCGCCGCCGGTGAGGTTCCCGGAGAAGCGGCTGGCGGAGGAGGCCCTGGAGTGCGGGCCGATGGAGGACTGGTGCGACGGGGAGTCGAGGGGGCTGTTGTACACGGGGGTGGCCTGCGTGGACGAGGACTTGTCGCCGTCGTCCCGCGAGTCGCGCGACGGGCTGACCACGTAGTAGGCCGCCCGCTTCGGGGACCGCGACGGCGACGTGGTCGCCAGGCTCGTCACGTCCGAGTCCGACGTCGTGTGCTTCATCGTCCCGTCGCGCGGCGGTGCCACCAGGAAGGATTTGATTTCTTGGAGAAGCTCACTGGCCTGAAACGCTTGTGGAGCAATGAGATCTTGGAGGGCAATAATTGAAGATTGCAAGTTTGACGCTCGCTTATATGGGAAGAAAAGGGAAAACGTGAACGCTTTTGGTAAGAATTGCAATAATTGAAGGCAAAATTTTGACGCGCTATAATTGAAGAGAAATTAAGAGTGAACATTGATTGAGAGCGGAACAAAATTATAATCTCGTAGACCAGGATTGTTTGGGAATTATTAACGTAGCACATGGATGAAATCATAAACCCGCGCAATTGCGTCAGCATGTCACCAAAGAAGAAAGAAGAAAGAAGAAAGAAGAGAATTGATCATCAGTTGTCAATGGACCAACTTCTCTGTAGCGCACGAATCAAATCGATGAGTTACGTAATCGGTTGGTTTCGACCGCGATCCCAGCCGGCAGCCGCGACCGGACCGCCGGAGAAGTATTTTTCTGAAGAAAGAAAACGAGACGCGAGCAAGATATCGATGATCTCATGCATGATCTGACGTCCGCCCCGCCCCGCCCCGCCCCCCAGAGAAGAAGAAAGAGGGAAGGAGAAGATGAAACGGCCGGTACGGTGGTCGCTTGGATGAGGAATGATGATCGAATCATTCGACCTCTCTCCTCCAAGAAGGAACGGGATCAGGCGCGCGCGCCCTCGCCTGAAGAAACAAGAGGAGGGGAGAGAGAAAGAGATTGGCGGGAGCACTCGCCTGTTCTTCGCCCACGCAGACGCCGATGGAAGCGGGCGGCGCGCGGAGGGAGGCTGCAGTGACGCGCGAGGAGCTCGGGCTGGGTCTGGGGCTCGAAACGGCTCGTCAAGTGGCGCCGCGTGCTCCTGCATGCTCCCTCCTCCCCCTTTGACGCATGCAGCTCTCGAGGGAGGGAGGGAACGCTGCTTGCTTGACCAGGAGCCCTTACACGTGGGCCCCACCCAGTGCGCGGGGCCCGCCTGTCAGCCCCGGAGCGTGGAAGACAGCTGCTTCTCCTATCTCTCACTCTGTAGAAGACGCGACGGTGATATCAGCTGGATCCGAAGCGGTCGATCGAGCGGTCCGTGCCGTAATGCGAAACAAATTGCAGACGGACGGTCAAGGAAACGTGGGGGGTTCGCCGAGCCCGAGCGGCAGCGTCCACGTCTCGTCGCCAACATACACGGTACGCCTACACATACATACCCTAGTATAGCAGAGAAGAAAACCATGCCATGTACCGCCGCTCAAGGATCAATGTATGTATGTACGTACGAACGTTCTTGGCTCTCGCGACGTGCCCAACCGCCCACTCGGTCCATCTGCCGCAGCTACATCTTAACAATGGATCCATCCTTCGTACAGTGCAGTCCATCGCGCATTCACGCGTGTCGCCCGGTAGGGGATCGCGACATGTCAAAGGATCAGACGGTGTAGATCGGACACCTCAGTGAGGATACCACAGTGCTGCCGGATCCTAATATGTGAAATGGGGTACTCCTCTCCTCACTCGGGCCATCGTCCACTATCCTGTGCGTGCGCGTTCAATGCTCCAGCCATCCGTTGAGCGGCCATGATGATACGCTGCCGCTGGGCTGCATTTCCTCGACCAAGGAAACCGGCCAGGCATACTATACATAGCACGGGCATCGGCATCGACACAAGATGACAACTCCAGCCCGAATACATGGCACCGGCACCGGCATCGGCATCCCAGTAAGAAATCAAACTTATTGACCTTTCTTTCTCGTCGAATGTTCACCGGTCAACAACAACAGATTCCAATATGATCCCCAAACAGAAAACATCTTGTCGTGCTTCACTTCTTCATATCATATACAACGCACGGCGGATTATCCTGATCATCATCAGACAACCGGAGTCAGCAGCGGCTTCTTCAGAACATGCGCCTCCAGGTTGCCCAGGACCAGGTCCGCCATGGCCTGGCGCGTCTCGTGCGTCCCGCTCCCCACGTGGGGCACCAGCACGACGTTGTCGAGCGTGAACAGCGCCTCGGGCACGTTGGGCTCGTCCTCAAACACGTCGAGGCCCGCCCCACCGAGGCGCCCCTCGACGAGCGCCGAGACCAGCTCGGGCTCGTCAACGTGAGGGCCGCGCCCAATGTTGATAAGCAGGCCCTTGGGCCCCAGCGCCTCAATCACCTCACGGTTGACGATGTGCCGGGTCTGCTCGTTCAGCGGGCAGGCCACCACAAGGATGTCGCTGTTTGCCGCCAGTTCGACCACGCTCGGGTAATAGGTGTAGCTGGGGTAGTCTTTCTTTGTTCTCTGGTAGTAGTTGACTGGGCAATCAAAGGCCTCCACTCGGGTGGCAATGGCAAGCCCTATCCTGCCCAGCCCGATGATGCCCACTCTCTTGCCACTGAACTGCAACAGGATAAACAAAATCTATGAGAAAAACGAGCCACAGATGTTCTACCTGCTTAAACAAGGAAATATAAGAAAGAAAGGATCCAAAACGGAATGCCGAGATTGCATGCCCCGACCACACACAAAGGTAGCAGCAAGTGAAGAGGGACAGATGCAAATATCTCTGTAAATATATGAATAAACTTTGGAACTGATGGTCTTATTTATCATGGTTGATTGCATATCAGACATAACATATGATGTCTTCCGAAAACAATAGATAATGCTGAGTTCATAAACTAGACAAAAAGCCCAGAGTTTGGATTACAAACTGTTAACATCTGGGAATCCCAGTAACAATCAGATGACTGGGGTGAGTAAGGGCTTATTAAGAGCATGTGCCTCTAAATTCTTCAGAACCAGATCAGCCATTGCCTTGCATGTTTCTTCTGTATCACTTCCTACATGAGGGACCAAAACAACATTATCTAAAATGAAAAGTTGCTCTGGAGCAAAGGGCTCATGCTCAAACACATCAAGGCCTGCTGCTCCAAGGCGTTTCTCAACAAGAGCAGACACAAGCTCAGGTTCATCCACATGTGCTCCACGCCCAATGTTTATGAGCACACCATCTGGTCCTAGCGCATCCATGACCTTACGATTGACAATGTGATGCGTCTCGGCATTAAGCGAACATGCTACAACAAGCACGTCACAATTGGCTGCCAGGTCAACAACATTCGTAAAGAACTTGTAGTTTGGAAATGACTTCTCTGATCTTGAGTGGTAACTGATTGAGCAACCAAATGCTTCAGCTCTTTTTGCTATGGCTAAGCCTATCCTGCCAAGCCCAAGAATGGCAACTCTTTTACCACTGAACTGCAGAGAAGTAACGATAGTCGGTTATCTTTTGCTCTTTGGGGAAACCAAATCTACTATTAGGATCACATGCACCCCCAACCTTTATATCTACCACAAAACAGTAACCAGCATCGTCAGCTATTTCATGCTTTCATAGGACAGCCGTTAGGCTGATATCTCATCATTATAATCAGTAGCAGATCAATCTTGCAAAGGACATTCTCTCCTTGAGATAGCTGCATCTGAACTCTTTTGTTTTTCAAATGCAGGTGCTACCCCCAGCCTCCACATCCATTGATGCACGCAGCCAAAAGTGCACCTGAATGTGTTGCATTGTTTAACAGGATTCCACTCGCACTGAAGATGTCCTTCAATGTTTTAAGGGAGCAGGAAAATGGCACGGTGACAGGAGCATATTGCACCACACAGTTCATGAAAAGTTCTGGTGGGTATTATCATGGAACCCTTGGTTGGTATGATGCATAAACTATCTACTTAGCCATAAAACACTGGAGAACATGACAAAACATGTCGCTATCAAGAATAACGAGTCGACGAGTCAAGCCAAGGTTGAGACTCATAGACTAATCATGACTGGTCTAGGCTAATGCTGGACTAGTCGACATGGTACTGTAGTACTCAACTACTAACACATAGTACAGTATACAAACAAAATTGAATGCATGGTTAGTGGATGAAGAACCTGAGGCTCTGCCAATTGTAGTAGCTATTCATCAGGAAGTGGATGAAGTAATCAACTGTTCACCCATCTTTCCCAAATTTCCCTAAAAAAAACTTGTCCCTCCCAAATTGAGTCGATCGACTCAAAAACCTAGACTAGTCTGGACTAGTTGAGGACTAGTCGCTCCACCGCTCAACTCAATAAGCTAGTCTACACGAAGAAGCTAGTCGACAATCTCATAATTCATGGTTGCTATAAGAATCCTATTTGTGCTACTATGAAGCAATGGTCAGGGAGGAACAAATCATGGTTTCCAACGTTTTCTGATCATCCATCAGCCTTGGTATTAATACGATTCCAAGTGACGGGCTGACGGCACAATATGGAGATATGCTACAACATAAAACCTCCAGAGCCATGTGAATATGTCAAAAAAGAACCAAAAAATCCCTAACCTAGTAAGAAACTGATATTAAATAAGAGAAGATAGGAACCACATCACCATATGTGAGCCATCCTAAATCAGAATGCTCACTAGATTTCTAGAAAAACCCTGCGGCTACAGCACTATAACTATGTGATTCCTCCACATCTTATATTTAAGTTTTTGGACACCAGCATACAGCTTGAATCAGCAATGAAGAAGGTCAACATTTTACAGTCAGGTAGTACAAATTTTGATCTAATAGGATGCATTTCACCGCTGAGCAGTGGTGAGCAGTCTTTTAAGAGACTGTCATAGATTGCAACCTAAGCTACTGCAAATGCCTTCGAACCACGGCTTCCTCAAATGATATGACTGACATGGCATAAACTAAGGATAGTCGCAACCTAAGCTACTGCAAATGCCTTTGAACCACTACTCTCTCAAATGATATGACTGATATGGCATAAACTAAGGATAGTCGCAACCTAAGCTACTGCAAATGACTTTGAACCACTACTTCCCCATTGATATGACTCACATGGTAAAGAGAGGCAAATGTACTAAGTTACTAACTACCAACAATATTTTAGGAAGATAACCAATGACGTGCCAAAAAAAACTGACAAGGATCCAATAAAGTTCAACTGTTTCTCCTTTCTACCTGTACTAGATTTTGCTCTCTGCAATTTAACATCTCTGTATTGCCTATTTCCCTTTCGTGCATTCATATTCGCTGAATGCACACTGCTGTGTTATAGTTCCTTTTCCAACCAAGTTATTGCCGTATTCATTTTGACAGAACCGATACCAAGTATACACACTTTACGATTAAACCAAAGACACCAAAGCACTAAGAGCGCACTGAATTATTGGACTGGAAAATATAAACGGAAGTCAATGGGCAAGCATCGGAAACCAACCCGCGTGGTGAGTGTGTAGTCCCCCTTGGCCTTCCACAGGCCGGCGCGCACGTAGCGGTCGGCCTGCGGGATCTTCCTCAGCGCGGCGATGGCGAGGCCGACGGCGAGGTCGGCGACGTCGTCGGTGAGGACGTCGGGGGTGTTGGTTACGCGGATCCCGCGCTCGCGGCACTTGGGGAGGTCGACGCGGTCGATCCCCACGGAGAAGGAGGCGACGATCTCGAGCGAAGGCAGCGCGTCGATGAGCGCGGCGTCGGCGTTGTAGCTGGCGTTGCCGACGACGGCGCGGATGGCGGAGGCGTTGGCGCGGAGGAACTCGGCGCGGCCGTCGGGAGGGGAGTCCCAGAAGCGGAAGAGGCGGAAGCGGCGGTCGAGCTCCTGCTCCAGGTAGGCGTTCATGGGGTGCAGCAGCAGCACGCCCAGGGACTCCATCGCCATGGCCGCCGGGGGCACCGAGGGCGGCAGCGGCAGCGGCTGGCTGTTGTGTGGTGGTGGGTGGGCTGCTCCGCGGTGGCTACTGGTGGGGAAATGCTGATGCTCGACGCCGGCCTTGTTTGCTAGCGTCTTATCCTCTATGGGCCGCAGGTTGCAGTCCAGCCGGACAAGGACGGACGGCCTACTGAGTTCGAGGGATGGTTGAGTCAGCCAACCCTAATTTTCAATTACCTAAAAAAATGTCTGAAAAAATTACCTAAAAAAACTAATTTTCAAGGTAGATATGTTTCTCCATGTGAACAGGATGACAAATGAATAAAAGCTTCACGAGATTGCCTAAAAAAAGATAGGTATACTTTTTTTTATCTAAAGAAGCAGATGTTTTTGTTAGATCGACCTAATTTTTAAGAGTTTATGTCGCTCTAGTGGATCCCTATCTAACGTAGTCTTGACCTCAACCCGTCTCCCTTATGTCCATCTACTCGGCTGGTTAAAAAACAACAAGCATGATTACTCAGCGTTGATGCAACCCTAGATCGATGAAAGTGATTTTAGAGACGAGCGTCGCCCACAAAGCACAAGCCCACCTATTTTCATCATGGCTTGATACAACAAAGGTTAAGACCTCATTCGGGGTTGGTCTCACACGAAAAAGACGATCTCCGTGCCTTGTACAAACTCTTAATTCTTCCACGACACTTGAAGATTCATCGCTTAGAGGCGCACACCCTGCAAGAGTGAGAAGCAAAGCAAAGTCACATGGATGAACTTCTTAAAAGATTTCCAATCAAACTCTCCCATGAACTCATAGAATCTCTCCCTCACAAGATAAGCTTGAAGCAGAGCGAGACTGAGCACAAAGATAGGTTCAAGAATGGGAGGGGGGTGGCCTTCAAAATATATAAGGTTCTGCTCTCTATGATCTAAAATTTCACTCAAAAATTAGCTCACAACAATTCTACATGGTGAGAGAGTCTGTTTACAGAGACAACATTTTGTTTGCTCTGGAAAAGGAAACCGGCCCGAAAGTGACAGAGAACAATCCTTTGGTACTACCGGTAGGGTCCAAAATTTGAATGGTCGAAATTCAGAAAGGAAACACATGCTCCCGAAAGTAGCAATATGCCGCGGAGATGAACATAGAAACTTATCTGTAATTACCATCTCAAGGGATTAATGCTCATGAGTATAAAAAGACATAGCATTTGACAGCAAATTAAGAAATGTGTAACTAAAGGATGATATGTAGCATAGTAAAAAGTACATTATCTTCAGTTAGACATGATCGATTCATCTCTTTGGCATTGTCAAGAGAAGATAAACACTCATCTCATTTTCTCTCTTCATACATGAATAGAAGGTTGTCCTGTTGTCATGATATCTATGGCAGATAATTAGCGGAAGCAATCGTCTGTCACAAGTATTGCAAAAATAAACTATGAGGACATCTTGCTATGAAGTTATGCACAGATTACAATAGTTTCTGAACCAAGGCAAAGCCCCATCAGGAAAACACATGTGAGCAACTCCTACAGAAAAAGCAATTGAAAGCACGAGCTGTGCCAATGATGTACAGACTGCAGCTAAATCTCCACGACAGGGCAAGAACCTCTCCTACTTCCCATCTTTCTCTGGTCAGTTTACCAGCATTTCGAAAACAGCCTCCTCAATGAGCGAGGACAGAACGTCCTCCCCGGCGTCCCTTACCCAGCACTCCGTTTCCTCCATGCAGATCCAGTCCTGCCACCCCATGTCCCATGCGCTGTTGATCGACGGGTCTGCGCATCCAAGATCCCTCTCCAGCTTCATGGACATGCTGTCTTTGGTGCCACTGCCATGGTCGTCTTTGTCGTCAGTGTAGCTCTTCAGCTTCCGAGTCCCATCGCCGATATCACCTAGCAATGCCTCCAGGGAGAAGTATGGTGTTGCTCTGCATTTCTGGGTCCTGTATCCAGTGTAATACAGGCTGTTCTGCTGACGATGTTTTCGTCCCAGCTGCTCCATTGCTATGTCCACGTAGAGTTCATGGTCTCCCATTTCAGCCTTGCCGGTATCCTTGTATTGCTCGATCAGATGGTCGTAATCGTATGCGTCAATGCCTATGAGCTGTGCTGCTTGGTTAACGAATGACTTGCTGCTTAGGAGAAACAAACTCATCTCATCTTTTATTTCAACTTCCTTTTTTGGTGTTATGTTTATTGGTGGGCTGCTTTGGCTGGAAATCAGTGAAGCTTCACTGGACCCGCTAAAATCTTCATGGGCATCTGCCATGAAAAGGAATTGTTAGTGCCAGAACTTCTTCTCTTTTTTGCAAGGGAGAGAATTCTTCTCTCATCAAGAAATATTAATATGTAACCCACAAACAAAATCATGGTAATCCTTTTTAATAAATGGCTGTGTGCATCGGAATGATGCATAGGCCGGGGGTAATCCTCCTTTTCTTAAAAAAACAAACAAAACCATGGCACTCCCTTGGTTGCTAAATATAGGCCATCCTAGAAACCGTGCAGTCAAATATTCTTAAATTAGAGCATAAAATTGTAAGATTGTGTACGTGAATTCAGTATCACCAAATTTGCTAATTGCTATGTGAAACTTTTTCTCAAAACCATAAAATAACACAAATCAGCAGTAGATGTAGCACTTCGTGTGAACCATTTTCATTGTAAACCCGAACCAAGGCACCTGGAAGTAAACTGTAATTCCTTTCTGGCCAGTTCATTCACATATCAGCAGTAGATTGGACTTAACTATTGGATATTTGGATGTCATTCCTACTTTTGGCCTTTTGATAACAGTGATATAAATAAAACCGATGAAAGTTTGGTGATTATTACCATCGATGGAAGGTTCTGTGTCCCAATCAGCACTTTGGCAGCTTTCATCACTAGGTGTCGCACTATGTTCTGTGGATGGACATTCAGTTCGGATGAACTCTCTGTGCACCTCATATGCCTGCATTGTGAGCAAAAAAGGTCCAAGGACATAAGTGTTTGAACCAACCATTTCATTCAAGGTACGCCTGATTTAACTGAAAAGCTTTAAATCAAATATTTGAATAGCTTTCAAAGAATACTTAATTTACAAATCTGGAGATTTCGATTTCAAAAGGTTCTCACTTTGTGGTCATTCTTTTACCAGCTTCAAGGTAGTTTCGTGTCTCAGATAGTATGAAAGATTTTCAGGCTATGCTTATAGTGAAGGATGCTTACCACAATGTCATCAATAGTTGAGTTGTTGACATTTCTACTTGACACTATCTTCTCTCTGGAACTACCAGGTGTTCTTCGTAAGATTGGCTTCATTGTACGGCATGTTGAAGGATTGCTACTTGATGCAACCGATTTCTTATCAGTTTTTCTCACTAGTTTACTGTGAGAAGCTGATGCTGCCGTAGCCTTCACATCCTTCCTCCTTTCTCCCTTCCTATCAGGCAAATGATATTTCTGCTTATTGCTGCTTCTATTGCTGATCTCAGTTTTTTGTTCTATGCGCTGCTTTCGAGTTATATGAGATACAACCTTCACATCCTTGGGGGATTTGGTTTGAGCTTGGCCCATCCTTTGTTCTCTTTGGATTGATTTCGCTGAACCAACTTCAGTAGCCGCAGAGGTATCTTGCGAAGGAAGGGTGTCCTCATGAAAATAAGGAAAATTCATCTGAACATTGCACTGCTGGACCTTGTGCACATCAGAATTCATGGTATTTAAAAGCCTCTTGACTTGAATTGTCTTCATCATCTCTTGCCCTGCCTTCCCATTATGCTGAGAGTCCTTTCCTAATGATTGCCTTGGTAGCTTTTCTGCCGGTGGTGGTTTTGACTTAGGCATGTCAATATCAAACTGTGCCCTTGGTGAACTTACTGTCTTGAGTGTCTCGTCTTTCTTGGCGGTATTTCCCTTGTGTGGGGGCAAACCTTCAAGGCCCATGAGCCTTGCTACCAAACTCGGCTTTTTATTTGTTGGTACCAAACTTGGGGTTTTGGACTTGTCAGGTTGCACAGGTGGACAGGATGATGATCTTGGCACCACCTTCTTCTCCTTAGTAGACTTGGATACGGCGGTACTGTTTGGCGTGCTCCGTGATGACTGACTCAAGGAGGCCAGCTGCTCACCATTGGAGGCCACTGACAAGAGTTTCGCCCTGTAAAGGCTGTCCTTGATCACTCTCTTCAGCTCGTCGGTAGAATTCCTTAGTTGCCCATCAAATCTACTGCTGACACTTCCAGGGACCAGCTTCTTGGCGATTGATGCTTCGAAGAGTGCTTCACGGATTCCAGTGACGTCCAATGATTCCTCGTCGTTCCCTGGCCTTCTCTGCTTAGTCGATTGCCGCATGCTCTGTGACACTGTTTGGAACTTCTCAAGCATGACAAGGGAGTCCTGGAGGTCCATAGCGCCTCTTAGGAGGTCCTCGGCAAAATGCCTCGAGAGTGTGGAACCCATCACGTAATCTCTTTGCGACAAGATGGACCTCTCCTCCCGGTTACTTTGCGAGGGGCGCCAATCCTGGCTTTGGCAGCTCCGGCAGACTGTGGGTTGCAGTTTGACAACATAAGGGGCATCACACTGAGTTCTTTCAAGGTAGCTGCCATCTTTGCTCCTGGAGCTGGAGGGGTGACTCTTTGAAAGGGACCTGCAAACCACTGATCTGAAACTGTCTTGAGGCATTCTGTTTTTCTGAAAGAAACAAACAGAGGGACGAATAAGCACACTAAAATGGTCAGACGATATATCATACACAAATTCAAGTGGGCAAACATAATTTCCTGGTCAAAAGAAAGAAAGAAAGCTACTTACATTATCTTGACTCTTCCCTATAACATATGAAACATATACCAATTTAAGAACTTATTTTCTTTAGGACTCGATGCCTGTCTTGACTGTGGACTCGAGATCCTGGATAGGAACAAAGAGGAACCTATGAATCAGTACAACTCAGAAGAAAGAAACATATAAAAATTATGAGCTTTTGGCTGTATATATATACTATGATATCTTCCAAGTTTCTCGCTTTGCGAGGAATAGCGACTGCTGACTAATTAAATATGCAAGGACAAGCAGTTGAATTATTTGCTCCAGAAGAAAGCTATGGGTGGCTTTTCTCTATTTTGCCCACGGAAAATCTGCGGCTTGACCAGCCAGCTAGCCTTCACCGGTGCTCAAATTTCACAGGCATCATGTCAGCAACAGGTAATTCATCACAAGCAGCGCCCTGCTTTCCACCCACATGAAAGTAAATAAAAAGGAAAAAAGGAGATGGAGGTGGCCAGGGGGTGGTGGTTGGAATAAAAAGGTCATTTTGATAACTGCCCTGAGGTCAAAGTGAACAGATCGAAAACCCTAGTAAATAAACAGTCAAAATAAGCCAGCCCAAAACGCACCGAATTAGCCTATAATATATTCTCAACTGCACGGAAATACTCTAGCAAACTATACAGAAAAAACGGCCTAAGAAATCGCAACCAAGCAACCACACATTCTTCTCGGCCCCGCCCCAACAGAACAACCTCAGAGCCTAGAGCCGCCAGGAGAAAGGATTTACCAGAACACTTTGAAGGGGGGAAACGGAAATGAAGGACCGGGAACCCTAGAGTTCTTGGGGCGCCATCCTCGGCATTCTAGAGCAAAACGAGAGACAGAGAGAGAGAGAGAGAGAGGGGAAACAAATGGGCACCTCGAGGTGTTTGCAAGGCGGGGGGCTCCTTCTCGGCGTGCTGCCGCCCTCCGAGGTTTGGCGCGAGTACGAGTGGTGCGTGGAGGATCCCCAAGATCTGTACTGCCCGAAGCAATAAAGGTGCGGGACTACGACTACTGCGTCGCCACTACTGCGGCGGCATGTGAGCCCCTGCAGCGACGCAGTTTACTAGTGGCATCCCTCCCTCCCTCCTTCCCATGAGAAAAGCTCAGCCATTTGTCCTGTCTTTTGATGTGGGAACGCGGAGAAGGAAAGGAGAGGGGGGCAGGTGGCCGCAGAGTGGTGGCCTCATTTACTTTGACCGGGAAACTGCCGAGCCGACGATGACGATGCCATCGCCATCGCTCGCCGCCTCAATCAGCGTCCGTGGGACCGCCCTGTCAGACGACCACAAAATACACTGCTCCAGTATAATTAACTTTGCAATCGCATTATGATTTGGTATCCATCCCGTGAGCGAATGAATAAAACACGGCCATCACCCAACTAAATGGAATGTCGCATCAGTCGGATACTTGTCCACATTGCAGGACCATTTCTTGTCTTCATGTGGTAATGCGAGCAAAGACGATGAATACGTATACGTACGAACTATAAACACCGCAAGGACGCAACTGCGCCGATCGCGTGCACTTGTAGCGACGCAGATCCGAGACTTGTCCGAGGCCTAGCCGCTCTCTAAATTCTCTTCGGTGGCACACGATTGTGCACTCATAACTGGACTCGGCGAGCTTCAGTAGTTTCCCAATAAGATTGGGACTCCACTGCACAACTGAACGTCAGATTTTTTCTGATCATGACAAATTAAAAGTTTTTTTATGACAAATTATGTTTTTAAAAATGGGAAGTTTAACTTGCGAGTATGGCAAATTCGTTTCAGTTTATTTTTCTGTCAGAAAATTGTCATGGTTAGGACATCTCCAACGCCGACCCTTAAGCTTCCCCATCCGTCCGGACCGCCGAAGTCATCCAACGCGGTCATGTATCGTTTGGCTGCATGGCCCGGACATATTTTCTTCCGCGGAGACAAATGTGTGGAGGTTTGCGGGTGTGCGGACCGCTGTCACCCTCGTTTCTGATCGTCCTGACCCACCAAAAACCTGCCCCCCTTCCCGTCCGCGTGTGCTTCCCGCTCGTCGTCCAGTTGCCGCATTCATGCCGCTGTAGAGCACGTCGCTTCACATTGAAGACGGCTCGCGGCGGAGACGACCTCTCACTGTTTTTGTCACTGAAGCGGCACGCCGGCCGAGAGCGCTGCCCGCTGCATGCCCGGCTGAACACGTCTCCTCACTGCATTCAAACGCCTTCATTAAACCCGCGTGCAATCCGAAAAACAAACCTACTTCGGCCATGCGTCCGTTCATAATTGGGTCGGCATTAAACGCAACACCGAAAAGGCTCCTTCAGTCCGCCCTTTATTTAAACAAGGTCAGACGCCGGGCAAGAATCGCACCACTCCGATGTTCCCCATCTCCTTCTTTCACCATTTGTATCCCATAGAGGCCACCGCTGGTGCGTCGCCTGCTTGCGCAGCTGGTGACATGTCTGGTCTTTATCTCAGACCATCCTGGGTACACCCGTCTGGACTCCATGGAAGCACCTTCCCCTCCGCCTGAAGCACCCTCTTTGCCACTCCAATGAGCGGCGTAGCCGGACATAGAGAAGATATGGGGGGAAGAATATGCCTCCGGGACTCCTAACAGTGGTTAGCGTATTGCCGGACATGGGAAAGACAAGGGGTCCACCACGGCCAGCCGTAGACTAGTGTAGTGTATCCGTGTCGTTGGAGTGGAGCTCCGCGAGACTATATGTGCACATAGTTTTACCCTTTTAGTTGAAATATGTCCAAAATGTAACTGTTTTCGTCGGCTTTGTATGAAATTTGTCATGTTTGTATGAAATCTAACCGTGTTTGCGTGAATTTCACCCAGTTTGTTGAAAAAAAATTCAATGTATGCAGGTAACCTCGGATGGCGGCCTCCCGCATCCATATCTGTGGACTAGTCCCCTTTATCCTGAACGGATGCGGGAGAAAAATCAGTCATGGGCACCATTGGAGATGCCCTTACACACAAAATTTGTTATTATCATGCCAATATAAATTATCATGAAAAACATCTGATTTGTCATGCCTAAGAATCTGACTTAGATTTTTAGTGTTTCCGTAAGATTTGTCACTTGTATCATGTCACCTGGATTATGATAGTTGGTCAGTTACTAGGTGCATGAGTGACGTGACAATGAATTAAGAACACGATATTTTCCTCCATAAAATATATGAATCCATATATCAAATGCACATGAATTATACTTTACTAGTAGCACTTCGTAAACCCACACCCCCGTAGGTCTGTTATGTGCCAGGACAAATCTCTTTTGGGAAGACCATCACAAAATAATCGGAGCACTACCTACTGTTAATAAGGGCATGTACAATGGTGGCATATAGATACATATGCCTCATGACAAAAAATAATTGAAGACATCTATATTAATTTTTTCTCACCAATGCAAGCTATCACTAATGAGCCTCATTAAAAAATAGAAAAAATAAAGATTCTAATACACATGCATCTCTACTTTTCACTTCAACCTTTTCAGTTTTTGTCACCGGACCACACTTTTTCTCTTCAAGCACCCACCCTTTGGAAAGGATCCCGCTTTCCTATCCAAACCTATTTTACGTCATATCCGATCCTACATGACATGCGATGCATTACCTTAAGGCTATGCATTGTACATGCCCTAACGCAAACTCAGCACAGTCCTGGGTAGGAGACGACCGACGGCCAGGCCAGCACATCGCGTCAAGACGAGACAAGAACACAATCATTCGATGCGAGAGGTGCACACGTTCGTCGTGGTTTCCTTTTTTCTCCTTGCCAACAGCACGCCCAGGCGTCACTCGCCGTGGTCAAACGGAGACCCGAGGAATGCATGTGCACGCCGCTACCGGAAACGCTCCTTCACGAGCGAGCGTTGGAACGAGCGATTCCTCTTTCCTCGCGCTCTCGGAAACCAACGATAGATGGGCCCACACATCTTTCCATATCAGCCCACATACGTGCGTACAGCACTGGACCCTCACTCCTTTTCTCTCCCCGTGAAACATAATCTCACCGCCCCTGATTCCAACGGGTGGGGCCAGGGGTGGGGCCAGGATTTACCTCAAACATAATCTCCAAATTTGCTAAAAAGGGTAAGTGTAGCCTGTCTGAAACCGCTCGCTGCTACATTTAAATAATAGAACAAGAAAGGAAAACAAATGCATGTGCATCCCAAACATAAGGCCAGTTCTTTTCGGCGATTCTTTCAGAATCGCCCCCTTCCCCAGCTTTTTTTAGAATCGCCACTCCATATTTTTTTTATAATTCTATCTAGTTAAGGTCTAATTAGTTAGGATTGTAAAAAACATATGGAGTGGCGATTCTGAGAGAAGCTTGGGAGAGGAGGCGATTCTAGTAGAATCGCCTAAAGAACTTGCCCATACTCCACTCCGGTAGGCAGGAGCGAGCTCGGAAGGATGGAGGCTCCGGCTACGCATATGCGCCGTCTCATTCTCGTCTGTCGTGGTTTCTTGACTTGACTTGGATGCGCGGCCGGCGCGGTGGGCAGCGCAGGTCCGCACGTGTGTCTTGCGCTGCGTTGCCGACTCGGTCGGTGCGTGCGGCGTGCCACTTGCCACGGCTCTGCTGCTGTGCTGATCGATCGCCTGCGTGTACGCCTGTACGCTCTGTATGGAGGCGCCGCTCCTTGTCTGTCCCTCATTGTGGATTCAGTTTATTTATGGAAGCGCACTGGCTGCACCATCAACTGCGCGTAGTACTCCTGCCAAAAAAAGTTTAAATATAGGCATTAGTACTGACCAAGTGTTTAATTTGGTTGCGCTGGTGAAGTGGAGCAGTAGTGCTCATAGTTTTATGCAGGGAAACACTCGGACGTTAAAAGAACACTTGATCCCTTTCCTTCTTCTTTTTGAACAGAAAAGTGCGTTAAGGGGCAAATCATCAAGATAACGACACATGTTCATCGTTGCTAAGCCCCATAAATAAAGGCCAGAAAAAAAAATTCACCTTGGGATTGAAGCAATGCCCCAATCACCTCCCTAATAATCTTTGAAAGCCGCGTCAGCTAGTACGCCACGCCAGGTCAAATGGCGCTAGCGTATGGGTGGGGCGTCATCCCACCTTAGATCGCTGCCCGGGCCATCAAAGTTGGCTGCGAGTCCACACCGACACAAACCCACCTACGACCACCACAACAACCTCGAGACTATTGCCCCGATGTCCTTGGTGTGAACTAGCTTGACATATGTCATCGTGTCGGAAACCGACAAGGGGGCACCGCTGCACCCATGACCCATCGGCACTTGACGCTACCACATGTAACCTCTTCGTGCACAGGCTACTGCACGCACACCAGATGGCAGACGTCCGTCCTCAGCAACCGACGACTATCATTGCGTAGCATGAAGATTTGCCACCGTTGGCATCCCAACATGTGACAATCAGATCAGGATCCGTGTGGTTGGCGGCCCATTCCATCTGTGTGACGGGATGCTGCTCATCGGTGAGGTGGCCCAACGCGTCGATCCAGCCCTCCCGAGTATCCCAAGTGATGACGAGTTGGGGCCTGGGGTGGGTGTGAAGGTGTGCGAGGAGGAAATCGACGGAGACGCCTCGCACCTTCGTACCAGACCGCGTCTTCTTGGAAGCCAACTTGGTCTCCTAAGTGCATGCCCATACCGCTGGCGAGGGAAAGGTTCATCTTGCGCATGTCACCCTCGAAACCCTTGTGGTGACGCAAGTTCTTGGAGTAGTGGTCGCGTACCATGGATGCCAACACCTCGATGCTGATGGACTCGAACTCCAGTTCCGACAATGAATGTTGTGTCCTTTGGGAGGCATCGAGGAACTATAGGGCGACCTTCTGTAGCACGACCAAGAGGTTTTCTTGGATCAGGTCACTGTCGCCATGGTCGTGTGGGTGGTGAAGAGCGCAACCGAGTGGCTCCTCTGGGAAGAAGGATGGGTTTTTTTATCATGTTTTTTTAAAGCTAAAATATCCCACATGATTGCCAATTTTGCAATGCATAAGCTTCAATGTTGTGATTCCTATGGATATGATACACTTGTATCTAGTGCGGAGCAAGACCATAATTGGCCAAGGGAGGGGCCGAAAGACAAATCATGAGTGTTTGGCAGGGGATAATAAAAAAATCAATCTAAGCCCTCCCCCTCCCCCACAAATCTTCCGACTTGATCCAAAGGCTGGGGACACCCTCCCCCCTTGACCTCTACATAGTCCAGCTCTGCTTGTATCAATTTCGGATATGTTATTATACATAAATCTGAAAGCATGCTTTTGATTTCCCAGTGCCCTAGATCCAGCCTAGGATATCCTATTGTTGCAGCCTTTGCAAGTGTAAGATTGTCTGTTAGGACAACTGCTTCATGTATATGCAACTTCTATAGCACAATAGCTCCAAGTTTATTGCGTGGGATTTTGCTTATACCACCGAAGTGACTTGCATGCCAATTACTGCAATTTTGGCTTGGAATTTTATATCAGTGTGCTTCACCCGCACAAAAACTCCTACTACCGTTTTGATCTTCCCACTCTACGAGTGAGGTCGTGTTCTTGTCATGCTGCAAAATTTTGTTTTCTGTTGGCACCTAGAGATGTCAACTATACTTCCCAAAATGAGCTTGCCACTTTCCTGTAAGTATGTATGTTGAGCATGCATTTGTGACTCAATATCGTTGTTGGATTCTGATACGTCTCCAACGTATCTATAATTTATGAAGTATTCATGCTGTTATTTTATCATTCTCGGATGTTTTACAATCATTTTATAACAACTTTATATCATTTTTTGGGACTAACTATTGACCCAGCGCCAGTTGCTGTTTTTTGCTTGTTTTTTACATCGCAGAAAATCAATATCAAACGGACTCCAAACACCGTGAAACTTTTTGTGGATTTTCTATGGGCCATAAGGAACCCAATGGGCCAGAGCTGCACCTGAGGGGTGCCCCGAGGGGGGCACAACCCACCAGGGCGTGCTAGGCCCCCTGGCGCACCCAGGTGGGTTGTGCCCACCTCAGTGGCCTCCCGTACCCCTTCTTTGCACTATAAATTCCCAAAATTCCGAAACCCCTTGGGGTTAACCTAGATCAAAAGTTCCGCCGCCGCAGGGCTCTATAGCCACCGAAAACCAATCTAGACCCGTCCGGCACCCTGCCGGAGTGGGGAATCATCTCCGGTGGCCATCTTCATCATCTCGGCAGCCACCACAATGAGGAGGGAGTAGTCCACCCTCGGGGTTGAGGGTTTGTACCAGTAGCTATGTATTTAATCTCTCTCTCTCTCTCTCTCTCTCTCTCTCTCTCTCGTATTCTTGAGATGTCTTGATCTTGATGTATCGCGGGCTTTGTTAATATAGTCGGATCATATGGTGTTTTCCCCTCTTTTATCTTGTTGTGATGAATTGAGTTTTTCCCTTTGAGATCTCATTGTCATCGGATTGAATACTTTTATGGATTTGAGAACACTTGATATATATCTTGCAATTGAATACTCGTGGTGACAATGGGGTATCATATTGATTCACTTGATATATGTTTTGGCACTCAACTTGCGGATTCCCGCAGTGACATTGGGGTAATCTATGCACAGGGGTTGATGCACGTTCTTGTCCTTGCTTCTCCGATAGAAATCTTGGGGCACTCTTGTAGTTCTTTGTGTGGATTGAGTATTATTAATATGAATATGCTTTGGTGTTATTCTAGTACGAACTCTAGGATAGATCGAACGGAAAAAAATAGCTTTGCGCTATTTTAGTACGAACTCTCGAATAGATCGAACGGAAAGTATAGTTTTGAGGTGGTTTAGTACCCTACAAACAATTCCTATCTTTTGTTCTCCGCTAATAGGAACTCGGGGGCGATTCTTCGTTACACTTTGAGGGATAATCATATGTTCCAACTATGTTAGCATTGTTGAGAGATTGCACTAGCGAAAGTACGGACCCTAGGCCTTGTTTTTAAGCATTAAAACACCATTTTTGTGCCCATTTACTATTTTCTACCTTGCTGTTTTTATTTATTCAGATTATAAAAATATATTTCTACCATCCATATTACACTTTTATCACCATCTCTTTGCTGAACTAGTGCACCTATACAATTTGCCATTGTATTGGGTGTGTTGGGGACACAAGAGATTTCTTGTATTTGGTTGCAGGGTCATTTGAGAGAGACCATCTTCATCCTACACCTCTCACGGATTGATAAACCTTAGGTCATCCGCTTGAGGGAAAATTGCTACTGTCCTACAAAACTCTGCGCTTGGAGGCCCAACACGTGTCTACAAGAATAAAGTTGCGTAGTAGACATCAAGCTCTTTTCTAGCGCCGTTGCCGGGGAGGTGAGTGCTTGAAGGTATACTTTAGATCTTGAAATTGAATCTTTTAGTTTCTTGTTTTATCACTAGTTTGGTTTATAAAAGAAAACTACAAAAAAATGGAATTGAGGTTGCATCATATTATTGATCATCTTTATAGTATCTTTCTTGAAAATGATGGATCGGAAAATTGTGCTCAATTGTTAGAAGAAGAAGTCAATAAAATATTTGGCACAAAATATTTGAATGATGAGCATGCTTGCAATGTTGTTAGTATAAATTCTTTGAATATCCAAAATGCTAATCATGATTGCACAAGTCATGACAAAAATTGTTTCTTATAAGCATGTCACTTTTTGCGGAGTGCATTGGGAGTGCCTTTGCACACCAAAAAGGGAAGATAGATTTTGTAAGAAGCATAAATATTTAGAAACAAAAAGGTTGCAAGAGAGGCTAGATGATTGGGCTGAAAGATGTATTTTTTTGCCATCCTTGTGAACTTTGCAATGAACATGGTCATTTAAATCTCTAATGCAAATTCTTTCATGATCAAATCATGTCCAAAAATTGTGATAACTTAATTACCCTTGAGCATCATAAAGATCTCAGTCTTCTTTTGGGGTATGAAGAAATAAAACATATACCTAAGGATTTTCCAAATCCCAAGAGATTTCTTGAGTTTGATCTAGAGGAAATTTATATGTTTTGTGCGGTAAATTGCATTGAGAATCCTTATATTGCCAACTACCTAAAAACAAGAAAACAAATGGAATATGAAGAGAGTACTAATGAAAGGGAAAATATTTCCCAATACCCTCCTAGTGTTTATTATGATGAATCAGGTAATGAGGAGGAACTTCCTATCCAATCAATCTCTTCAACAAGGAGCTCAAAAAAATTAATTGAACCCACACATGATGTGGTGAAGAAGAAGAAAAGAAGAAAGAGTAGAGGTAAAAAGGTATCTCTCCCAAATAATGTTGCTCCTATTATTGTTGTGCCCCATGAAAATGAATCAAAAATTATTGTGAAAGATGATGAACTTGATGATGATTTTGTTATGCCTATTGCTTGTTGTGATGATTATGATTGGGAAGATAATGATACTTCTTATAATCTTGGAAATCTTTTTGGCACTTGCTTGGAAGAATATGATAATAATGTTTGCTATACTATTGGTGCCATTCATGCTATTGATAAGTATGATTGTGATGATATGCAAAACCACAAGCTTGGGGATGCTATGTTTGATGAGTATGATATGTTTGAAGATTTATTTGCTGGAAATAATGCTTGTCCTAAGCTTGGTGATGCTTTCGATAAGAAAATTTATTATGATGATGGCATGCCTCCGATTTATGATGGTTACATTGATGAAAGTGGGTTTGGAAGAGTGTCAACTCTAGGTAGTAGTGATCCCACTATTTTGGAGGGTGTTGAATCTTATTACAATATTGATGAAAGTGGATTTGGAGAGGTCATGGCTTTATTTAGTGATACATCCACTATTTTGGAAGAGGTTTCAATTGACTATGACAATGAAGTTGCTATCTATGATGATTATTATGATGACATCTATGCCATAAACAGTGATAAATCTTCTATGCTTGTGCATCATGAAAAGAGTGCTGTATGTGATAGTTATATTGTTGAATCCATTCATGATGTTTCTGAAAATTATTATGAGGAAGTAACTTATGCTCTTCTAACCTTTTAAGGTGAAGATCACCAAATCTAGGTAGAACCATCGTGACAAGCAAGCAATCCAACACACAAGCAAACAAGAGACGGGCAAAAAGAGGCAAATAGAGAAAGAGAGGGAGGATGGAGAGAGAGGGCGAATAAAACGGCAAGGGTGAAGTGGGGGAGAGGAAAATGAGAGGCAAATGACAAATAATGTAATGCGGGAGATAAGGGTTTGTGATGGGTACTTGGTATGTCTTGACTTGCAACAGCGCCACAAGTGACTCGTTGTCAGGAGTCAAATCTTGACTTGTCTTGCGCGAACCTCCCCGGGAACGGCGCCAGAAATCCTTCTTGCTACCTCTTGAGCACTGCGTTGGTTTTCCCTTGAAGAGGAAAGGGTGATGCAGTAAAGTAGCGTAAGTATTTTCCTCAGTTTTTGAGAACCAAGGTATCAATCCAGTGGGAGGCCGCGCACGAGTCCCTCGCACCTACACAAACAAATAAATCCTCGCAACCAACATGATAAGGGGTTGTCAATCCCTACACGGTCACTTACGAGAGTGAGATCTGATAGATATGATATGATAATATTTTTGGTATTTTTATGATAAAGAGAAATAAAAGATGCAAGTAAAATAAATGGCAAAGGAAATAACTAGCGCCGAAGATCCTAGCGCCGAACGGACGGCACCTCCGCGTTCAACACACGTACGGAGCGAGGACGTCTCCCGCGCCTTGATCCAGCAAGGAGGAGGGAGAGGTTGAGGAAGAGGGCTCCAACAGCAGCACGACAGCGTGGTGGTGGTGAAGCTGCAGTACTCCGGCAGGGCTTCGCCAAGCTCTTACGGAGGAGGAGAGGTGTAGGGGAGGGGAGGGGCTGTGCCTTGGATGTCGTATGCAGCCCTCCCCTCACCCCTCTATTTATAGGGGAAGGGGGAAGGGGGCCATCCCCCTCTAGATGAGATCTAGAGGGGGGGCGGCCAAGGGGAGGGGGGCTTGCCCCCCAAGCAAGGGGGCGCCCCCCTTAGGGTTTCCCCCAACCCTAGGCGCATGGGCCCTAGGGGGGTGTGGCGCCCCAGCCCACTTGGGCTGGTTCCCTTCTCCATACAGCCCATAAAGCCCTCCGGAAGAGGTGGCCCCTCCCGGTGGACCCCCGGAACCCCTCCGGTGGCCCCGGTACAATACCGATATGCGCCCGAACCTTTCCGGCGACCGTATGACAACTTCCCATATATAAATCTTTACCTCTGGACCATTTCGGTACTCCTCGTGACGTCCAGGATCTCATCCGGGACTCAGAACAACATTCGGTAATCACATACAAGTCTTCCTAACTACCCTAGCGTCACCGAACCTTAAGTGTGTAGACCCTACGGGTTCGGGAAACATGCAGACATGACCAAGGCGACTCTTCGGTCAATAACCAATAGCGGGATCTGGATACCCATGTTGGCTCCCACATGCTCCACGATGATCTCATCGGATGAACCACGATGTCGAGGATTCAATCAATCCGTATACAATTCCCTTTGTCAATCGGTACGTTACTTGCCCGAGACTCGATCGTCGGTATCCCAATACCTTGTTCAGTCTCGTTACCGGCAAGTCACTTTACTCGTACCGTAATGCATGATCCCGTGATCAACCACTTGATCACATTGATCTCATTATGATGATGCATTACCGAGTGGGCCCAGAGATACCTCTCCGTCATATGGAGTGACAAATCCGAGTCTCGATTCGTGCCAACCCAACAGACACTTTCGGAGATACCTATAATGTACCTTTATAGTCACCCAGTTACGTTGTGATGTTTCGCACACCCAAGGCACTCCTATGGTATCCAGGAGTTGCACAATCTCATGGTCTAAGGAAATGATACTTGACATTCAGAAAAGCTACAGCAAACGAACTACACGATCTTTGAGCTAAGCTTAGGATTGGGTCTTGTCCATCACATCATTCTCCTAATGATGTGATCCCGTTATCAATGACATCCAATGTCCATAGTCAGGAAACCATGACTATCTTTTGATCAACGAGCTAGTCAACTAGAGGCTCACTAGGGACGTGTTGTGGTCTATGTATTCACACATGTATTACGATTTCCGGATAACACAATTATAGCATGAACAATAGACAATTATCATGGACAAAGAAATATAATAATAACCATTTTATTATTGCCTCTAGGGCATATTTCCAACAGTCTCCCACTTGCACTAGAGTCAATATTCTAGTTACATTGTGATGAATCGAACACCCATGCAGTTCTGGTGTTGATCATGTTTTGCTCTAGGGAGAGGTTTAGTCAACGGATCTCCTACATTCAGGTCCGTATGTACTTTACAAATCTCTATGTCTCCATTTTGAACACTTTCACGAATGGAGTTGAAGCGACGCTTGATATGCCTGGTCTTCCTGTGAAACCTGGGCTCCTTGGCAAGGGCAATAGCTCCAGTGTTGTCACAGAAGAGAGTCATCGGGCCCGACGCATTGGGTATGACTCCTAGGTCGGTAATGAACTCCTTCACCCAGACTGCTTCTTGTGCTGACTCCGAGGCTGCCATGTACTCCGCTTCACATGTAGATCCCGCCACAAGGCTTTGCTTGCAACTGCACCAGCTTACTGCCCCACCATTCAAAATATACACGTATCCAGTTTGTGACTTAGAGTCATCCAGATCTGTGTCGAAGCTAGCATTGACGTAACCCTTTACGACGAGTTCTTCGTCACCTCCATAAACGAGAAACATTTCCTTGGTCCTTTTCAGGTACTTCAGGATATTCTTGACCGTTGTCTAGTGTTCCATGCCGGGATTACTTTGGTACCTTCCTACCAAACTTACGGCAAGGTTTACATCAGGTCTGGTACACAACATAGCATACGTGATAGACCCTATGGCCGAGGCATAGGGGACGACACTCATCTTTTCTCTATCTTCTGCCGTGGTCGGGCATTGAGCCGTGCTCAATCTCATACCTTGCAATACAGGCAAGAACCCCTTCTTTCACTGATCCATTTTGAACTTCTTCAATATCTTGTCAAGGTACGTACTCTGTGAAAGACCAACGAGGCGTCTCGATCTATCTCTATAGATCTTGATGCCTAATATATAAGCAGCTTCTCCAAGGTCCTTCATTGAAAAACACTTGTTCAAGTAGGCCTTTATGCTTTCCAAGAATTCTATATCATTTCCCATCAACAATATGTCATCCACATACAATATGAGAAATGCTACAGAGCTCCCACTCACTTTCTTGTAAATGCAGGCTTCTCCATAAGTCTGCATAAACGCAAACACTTTTATCATCTCATCAAAACGAATGTTCCAACTCCGAGATGCTTGCACCAGCCCATAAATCGAGCGTTGGAGCTTGCACACCTTGTCAGCATTCTTAGGATCGACAAAACCTTCCGGCTGCATCATATACAATTCTTCCTTAAGGAAACCATTAAGGAATGCCATTTTGGCGTCCATTTGCCATATCTCATAATCATAGAATGCGGCAATTGCTAACATGATTCGGACGGACTTCAGCTTCGCTACGGGTGAGAAAGTCTCATCGTAGTCAACCCCTTGAACTTGTCGATAACCCTTAGCGACAAGCCGAGCTTTATAGATGGTCACATTACCATCCGCGTCTGTCTTCTTCTTAAAGATCCATTTATTTTCTATGGCTCGCCGATCAATGGTCAAGTCAGTCAAAGTCCATACTTCGTTTTCATACATGGATCCTATCTCGGATTTCATGGCTCCCAGCCATTTGTCGGAATCCGGGCCCGCCATCGCTTCTTCATAGTTCGAAGGTTCACCGTTGTCTAACAACATGATTTCCAAGATAGGGTTGCCGTACCACTCTGGTGCGGAACGTGTCCTTGTGGACCTACGAAGTTCAGTAGCAACTTGATTTGAAGTTTCATGATCATCATCATCAACTTCCTCTCTAGTCGGTGCAGGCACCTCAGGAACATTTTCTTGAGCTGCGCCACTTACCGGTTCAAGAGGTAATACTTCATCAAGTTCTACCTTCCTCCCACTTATTTCTTTCGAGAGAAACTCTTTCTCTAGAAAGGACCCATTCTTGGCAACGAAGATCTTGCCTTCGGATCTAAGGTAGAAGGTATACCCAACAGTTTCTTTAGGGTATCCTATGAAGACGCATTTTTCCGATTTGGGTTCGAGCTTTTTAGGTTGAAGTTTCTTGACATCAGCATCGCATCCCGAAACTTTTAGAAACGACAGCTTAGGTTTCTTCCCAAACCATAATTCATACGGTGTCGTCTCAACGGATTTCGACGGAGCCCTATTTAAAGTGAATGCGGCAGTCTCTAAAGCATAGCCCCAAAATGATAGCGGTAAATCGGTAAGAGACATCATAGATCGCACCATATCTAATAGAGTGCGATTACGACGTTCGAACACACCATTACGCTGAGGTGTTCCAGGCGGCGTGAGTTGTGAAACTATTCCACATTTTCTTAAGTGTGTGCCAAATTCATGACTCAAGTATTCTCCCCCACGATCTGATCGCAAGAACTTGATTTTCTTGTCACGTTGATTCTCAACCTCACTCAGAAATTCCTTGAACTTTTCAAAGGACTCAGACTTGTGTTTCATTAAGTAGACATACCCATATCTACTCAAGTCATCAGTGAGGGTGAGAACATAACGATAGCCACCGCGAGCCTCAACACTCATTGGACCGCACACATCAGTATGTATGATTTCCAATAAGTTGGTTGCTCGCTCCATTGTTCCTGAGAACGGAGTCTTGGTCATTTTACCCATGAGGCATGGTTCGCACGTGTCAAATGATTCGTAATCAAGAGACTCTAAAAGTCCATCTGGGTGGAGCTTCTTCATGCGTTTGAAACCTATGTGACCAAGGCGGCAGTGCCACAAGTATGTGGGACTATCATTATCAACCTTACATCTTTTGGTATTCACACTATGAATATGTGTAGCATTACGCTCGAGATTCATTAAGAATAAACCATTCACCATCGGAGCATGAGCATAAAACATATCTCTCATATGAATAGAACAACCATTATTCTCAGATTTAAATGAGTAGCCATCTCGTATTAAACGAGATCCTGATACAATGTTCATGCTCAAAGCTGGCACTAAATAACAATTATTGAGGTTTAAAACTAATCCCGTAGGTAAATGTAGAGGTAGCGTGCCGACGGCGATCACATCGACCTTGGAACCATTCCCGACGCGCATTGTCACCTCGTCCTTCGCCAGTCTCCGTTTATTCCGTAGCTCCTGCTTTGAGTTACAAATGTGAGCAACCGCACCGGTATCAAATACCCAGGAGCTACTACGAGTACTGGTAAGGTACACATCAATTACATGTATATCACATATACCTTTCGTGATGCCGGCCTTCTTGTCTGCTAAGTATTTGGGGCAGTTCCGCTTCCAGTGACCACTTCCCTTGCAATAAAAACACTCAGTCTCGGGCTTGGGTCCATTCTTTGGCTTCTTCCCGGCAGCTTGCTTACCGGGCACGGCAACTCCCTTGCCGTCCTTCTTGAAGTTCTTCTTACCCTTGCCTTTCTTGAACTTAGTGGTTTTATTCACCATCAACACTTGATGTTCCTTTTTGACTTCTACCTCTGCTGATTTAAGCATTGAATATACCTTAGGAATGGTCTTTTCCATCCCCTGCATATTGAAGTTCATCACAAAGCTCTTGTAGCTCGGTGGAAGCGACTGAAGGATTCTGTCAATGACCGCGTCATCTGGGAGATTAACTCCCAGCTGAGTCAAGCGGTTATGCAACCCAGACATTTTGAGTATGTGCTCACTGACAGAACTATTTTCCTCCATCTTACAGCTGAAGAACTTGTCGGAGACTTCATATCTCTCGACCCGGGCATGATCTTGAAAAACCATTTTCAGCTCTTCAAACATCTCATATGCTCCGTGTCTCTCAAAACGCTTTTGGAGCCCCAGTTCTAAGCTGTAAAGCGTGCCGCACTGAACGAGGGAGTAATCATCAGCATGTGTTTGCCAAGTGTTCATAACGTCGTGGTTCTATGGGATGGGCGCGTCACCTAGTGGTGCTTCTAGGACATAATCTTTCTTGGCAGCTATGAGGATGATCCTCAGGTTCTGGACCCAGTCCGTATAGTTGCTGCCATCGTCTTTCAGCTTGGTTTTCTCTAGAACGCATTGAAGTTGAGGACAACATGGGCCATTTGATCTACAAGACATATTTTAAAGATTTTAGACTAAGTTCATGATAACTAAGTTCATCTAATCAAATTATTCAATGAACTCCCACTCAGATAGACATCCCTCCAGTCATCTAAGTATAACATGATCCGAGTTAACTAGGCCGTGTCTGATCATCACGTGAGACGGACTAGTCAACATCGGTGAACATCTTCATGTTGATCGTATCTTCTATATGACTCTTGCTCGACCTTTCGGTCTTCTGTGTTCCAAGACCATGTCTGTACATGCTAGGCTCGTCAAGTCAACCTAAGTGTATTGCGTGTGTAAATCTGGCTTACACCCGTTGTATTCAAACGTTAGAATGTATCACACCCGATCATCACGTGGTGCTTCGAAACAACGAACCTTCGCAACGGTGCACAGTTAGGGGGGACACTTTCTTGAAATTTTTACGAGGGATCATCTTATTTAAGCTACTGTCATTCTAAGCAAATAAGATGTAAAACATGATAAACATCACATGCAATCAAATAGTGACATGATATGGCCAATATCATTTGCTCCTTTGATCTCCATCTTCGGGGCTCCATGATCATCATTGTCACCGGCATGACACCATGATCTCCATCATCATGATCTCCATCATCATGTCTTCTTGAAGTTGTCTCGTCATCTATTACTTCTACTACTATGGCTAACGCTTCAGCAATAAAGTAAAGTAATTATATGACGTTTATGTTGACACGCAGGTCATAAATAAATAAAGATAGCTCCTATGGCTCCTACCGGTTGTCATACTCATCGACATGCAAGTCGTGATTCCTATTACAAGAACATGATCATCTCATACATCACATATATCATTCATCACATCCTTTGGCCATATCACATCACAAAACACTTGCTGCAAAACAAGTTAGACGTCCTCTAATTGTTGTTGCAAGTTTTTACGTGGCTGCTATAGGTTTCTAGCAAGAACGTTTCTTACCTACGCCAAAACCACAACGTGAATTGCCAATTTCTATTTACCCTTCATAAGGACCCTGTTCATCGAATCCGATCCGACTAAAGTGGGAGAGACAGACACCCGCCAGCCACCTTATGCAAGTTGTGCATGTCAGTCAGTGGAACCGGTCTCACGTAAGCGTACGTGTAAGGTTGGTTCAGGCCGCATCATCCCACGATGCCGCTGAATCAAGATAAGACTAGTAACAGCAAGCAAATTGACAATATCGACGCCCACAACTACTTTGTGTTCTACTCGTGCATAGTAACTACGCATAGACCTAGCTCATGATGCCACTGTTGGGGAACGTAGCAGAATTTTAAAATTTTCTACGCATCACCAAGATCTATCTATGGAGTCATCTAGCAATGAGTGAGAGAGGAGTGCATCTACATACCCTTGTAGATCACGAGCGGAAGCGTTCAAGAGAACGGGGTTGATGGAGTCGTACTCGTCGTGATCCAAATCACCGAAGATCCTAGCGCCGAACGGACGGCACCTCCGCGTTCAACACACATACGGAGCGAGGACGTCTCCCACGCCTTGATCCAGCAAGGAGGAGGGAGAGGTTGAGGAAGAGGGCTCCAACAGCAGCACGACGGCGTGGTGGTGGTGAAGCTGCAGTACTCCGGCAGGGCTTCGCCAAGCTCTTACGGAGGAGGAGAGGTGTAGGGGAGGGGAGGGGCTGCGCCTTGGATGTCGTACACCCCTCTATTTATAGGGGAAGGGGAAGGGGGCCGGCCCCCTCTAGATGAGATCTAGAGGGGGGGGGGCGGCGGCCAAGGGGAGGGGGGCTTGCCCCCCAAGCAAGGGGGCGGCCCCCTTAGGGTTTCCCCCAACCCTAGGCGCATGGGCCCTAGGGGGGTGTGGCGCCCCAGCCCACTTGGGCTGGTTCCCTTCTCCATACAGCCCATAAAGCCCTCTGAAAGAGGTGGCCCCTCCCGGTGGACCCCCGGAACCCCTCCGGTGGCCCCGGTACAATACCGATATGCCCCCGAACCTTTCCGGCGACCGTATGACAACTTCCCATATATAAATCTTTACCTCCGGACCATTCCGGAACTCCCCGTGACGTCCGGGATCTCATCCGGGACTCCGAACAACATTCGGTAATCACATACAAGTCTTCCTAACAACCCTAGCATCACCGAACCTTAAGTGTGTAGACCCTACGGGTTCGGGAGACATGCAGACATGACCGAGACGACTCTCCGGTCAATAACCAACAACGGGATCTGGATACCCATGTTGGCTCCCACATTCTCCATGATGATCTCATCGGATGAACCATGATGTCGAGGATTCAATCAATCCGTATACAATTCCCTTTGTCAATCGGTACGTTACTTGCCCGAGACTCGATCGTCGGTATCCCAATACCTTGTTCAGTCTCGTTACCGGCAAGTCACTTTACTCGTACCGTAATGCATGATCCCGTGATCAACCACTTGATCACATTGAGCTCATTATGATGATGCATTACCGAGTGGGCCCAGAGATACCTCTCTGTCATATGGAGTGACAAATCCCGTCTCGATTCATGCCAACCCAACAGACACTTTCGGAGATACCTGTAATGTACCTTTATAGTCACCCAGTTACATTGTGATGTTTCACACACCCAAGGCACTCCTACGGTATCCGGGAGTTGCACAATCTCATGGTCTAAGGAAATGATACTTGACATTCAGAAAAGCTACAGCAAACGAACTACACGATCTTTGAGCTAAGCTTAGGATTGGGTCTTGTCCATCACATCATTCTCCTAATGATGTGATCCCGTTATCAATGACATCCAATGTCCATAGTCAGGAAACCATGACTATCTTTTGATCAATGAGCTAGTCAACTAGAGGCTCACTAGGGACGTGTTGTGGTCTATGTATTCACACATGTATTACGATTTCCGGATAACACAATTATAGCATGAACAATAGACAATTATCATGAACAAAGAAATATAATAATAACCATTTTATTATTGCCTCTAGGGCATATTTCCAACAGTTATCCTCGATGGCAACAATACAATACGTGCCTTGCTGCCCCTACTGTCACTGGGAAAGGACACCGCAAGACTGAACCCAAAGCTAAGCACTTCTCCCATTGCAAGAAAGATCAATCTAGTAGGCCAAACAGAACTGATAATTCGAAGAGACTTGCAAAGATAACTGATACGTCCATTTTGCATCATGCTTTTATATCGATATTTATCGCATTATGGACTGTTATTTCACTTTATGTCACAATACTTATGGCTATTCTCTCTTATTTTACAAGGTTTACGCAAGGAGGGAGAATGCCGGCAGCTGGAATTCTGGGCTGGAAAAGGAGCAAATATTAGAGACCTATTCTGTGCAACTCCAAAAGTCCTGAAACTCCACGGAACATCTTAAAATAAATAAAGAAAAATCCTCGCCAAAGATAAAGGCCAGGGGGGCCACACCCTGCTCACAAGGGTGGGGGGCGCGCCCCCCTAGGGCGCGCCCCCTACCTCGTGGGCTCCCTGGTGGCTCTCCGACGTCCATCTTCTCCTATATGAAGTCTTTTGATGAGAAAAAAAATAAGCAGGAACTTTTCGGGACGAGACTCCGCCGCCACGAGGCGGAACCTTGGTGGATCCAATCTAGAGCTCCGGCAGAGCTGTTCTGCCGGGGAAACTTCCCTTCAGGAGGGGGAAATCATCACCATCGTCATCACCAATGATCCTCTCATCGGGAGAGGGCAATCTCCATCAACATCTTCACCAGCACCATCTCATCTCCAAACCCTAGTTCATCTCTTGTATCCAATTCTTGTCTCAAAGTCCGGGATTGGTGCTAGTAGGTTGCTAGTAGTGTTGATTACTCCTTGTAGTTGATGCTAGTTGGTTTATTCGATGGAAGATCATATGTTCAGATCCTATATGCATATTATTACCCCTCTGATTATGAACATGAATATGCTTTGTGATTAATTACATTTGTTCCTGAGGACAAGGGAGAAGTCTTGCTATTAGTAGTCATGTCAATTTGGTATTCGTTTGATATTTTGATAAGATGTATGTTGTCTAGCCTCTAGTGGTGTTATGTGAACGTCGACTACATAACACTTCACCATTATTTGGGCCTAGAGGAAGGCATTGGGAAGTAATAAGTAGATGATGGGTTGCTAGAGTGACAGAAGCTTAAACCCTAGTTTATGCGTTGCTTCGTAAGGGGCTGATTTTGATCCACATGTTTCATGCTATGGTTAGGTTTACCTTAATACTTTTGTTGTAGTTTCGGATGCTTGCAATAGAGGTTAATCATAAGTGGGATGCTTGTTCAAGTAAGAATAGCACCCAAGCAGCGGTCCACCCACATATCAAATTATCAAAGTATCGAACGCGAATCATATGAACGTGATGAAAACTAGCTTGACGATATTCCCATGTGTACTCAGGAACGCTTTTCCTATTATAAGAGTTTGTTCCGGCTTGTCCTTTGCTACAAAAGGATTGTGCCACCTTGCTGCACTTTATTTACTTTTGTTACTTGTTGCTCGTTACAATTTATCCCGTCACAAAACTATCTGTTACCACTTATTTCAGTACTTGAAGAGAATACCTTGCTGAAAACCGCTTATCATTTCCTTCTGCCCCTCGTAGGGTTCGACAGTCTTACTTATCGAAAAGACTATGATAGATCCCCTATACTTGTGGGTCATCAAGACTCGGGAGTGTAGCGCCTTTGGTAGGTGGAATTTGGTAAGGAAAAATTTATATAGTGTGCCGAAATTTACTGTCACTTGCTACTATGGAAAGTAATTTTCTGAGGGGCTTGTTCGGGGTATCTTCACCCCGTCCAGTAGAGCAAAGAGTTGCTCCTCAACCTACTAAACCTATTGAAAATGAAACTCCTTTTGAATTTCCTTCGGGTATGATGGAAAAACTGCTAGCTAACCCTTTTACAGGAGATGGAACAAAGCATCCTGATGAGCACTTAATATATGTGGATGAAGTTTGTGGATTATTTAAGCTTGTATTTATACCCGATGATGTTGCTAAGAAGAAGGTCTTCCCTTTATCTTTGAAGGGAGACGCATTGATATGGTATAGGCTATGTGATGATATGAGATCATGGGACTATAAAAGATTGAAGCTGGAATTTCATCAAAAGTATTATCCTATGCATCTTGTTCATCGTGATCGCAATTATATACATAATTTCTGGCCTCGCGAAGGAGAAAGCATCGCTCAAGCTTGGGGGAGTCTTAAATCAATGTTATATTCATGCCCCAATCATGAGCTCTCAAGATAAATGATTATTCAAAAATTTTATGCTCGGCTTTCTGAAAACAATCGCACCATGCTCGATACTTCTTGTGCTGGCTCTTTTATGATGAAGACTATTGAATTCAGATGGAATTTATTGGATAGAATTAAACGCAACTCTGAAGATTGGGACCTCGATGAAGGTAAGGAGTCAGGTATGACACCTAAGTTTGATTGTGTTAAATCTTTTATGGACACCGATATTTTCCTTAAGTTTAGCACTAAATATGGACTTGACTCTGAGATAGTAGCTTCTTTCTGTGAATCTTTTGCTACTTATGTTGATCTCCCTAAGGAGAAGTGGTTTAAATATCATCCTCCCATAGAAGTAAAAGTAGCTGCACCTATTAAAGTTGAAGAAAAGACTGTCACTTATAATGATCCTATTGTTCCTACTTATATTGAGAAGCCACCTTTCCCTGTTAGAATAAAGGATCATGCTAAAACTTCAACTGTTGTTCGTAAAAGCAATATTAGAACTTATACACCCCCTGAGCAAGTTAAAGTAGAACCTAATATTGCTATTTTTAAAGATCTCTTGTCTGATAATATTGATGGGCATGTTATTCAGTTCGAAGGTGAAACTGCTAGAATTGCTAAACCTTGTGATAAAGATAAACATAGACCTGTGGTAGGCGTGCCTGTTATTTCTGTTAAAATAGGAGATCATTGTTATCATGGCTTATGTGATATGGGTGCTAGTGCTAGTGTTATACCGCATACTTTATACGAAGAAATTAAGAATAAAATTGCACCTGCTGAGTTAGAAGGTATTGATGTCACAATTAAACTTGCCAATAGAGATACTATTTCACCAATTGGAATTGTTAGAGATGTTGAAGTCTTGTGTGGGAAAACTAAATATCCTGCTGATTTTCTTGTTCTTACTTCTCCGCAAGATAGCTTTTCTCTCATTATATTTGGTAGACCCTTCTTAAATACTGTCAATGCTACCATAGATTGCACAAAGAATGTTGTTACTATTGGCTTGGATGATATGGTTCATGAGTTTAATTTATCTAAATTTAGTAAACAACATCCTGAGGAAGAATTACCTAGTAAGGATGAAATTATTGGTCTTGCTTCTATTGTCGTACCTCCTAGTGATCCCTTAGAACATTATCTGCTAGACCATGAAAATGATATGTTCATGAATGAAAGAAGGGAAATAGATGAAGTATTCTTTAAAGAGGAACCTATTCTGCAACATAATTTGTCTGTTGAAATTTTAGGGGATCCTCCTCCACCCAAGGGTGATCCCGTGTTTGAGCTTAAACCTTTGCCTGATAATCTTAAATATGCTTATCTTGATGAAAAGAAGATATATCCTGTTATTATTAGTGCTAACCTTTCAGAGCATGAAGAAAAAAGATTATTGAAAACTCTGAAGAAGCACCGTGCTGCTATTGGATATACTCTTGATGATCTTAAGGGCATTAGTCCCACTCTATGTCAACATAAAATAAATTTGGAAGCAGATGCCAAACCAGTTCGCGATCCTCAACGACGTCTAAATCCTAAAATGAAAGAAGTGGTAAGAAAAGAAATACTAAAGCTTCTGGAGGCAGGTATAATCTATCCCGTTGCTGATAGTGAGTGGGTAAGTCCTGTCTATTGTGTCCCTAAGAAGGGAGGTATTACTGTTGTTCCTAATGATAAAAATGAATTGATTCCACAAAGAATTATCATGGGTTATAGGATGGTAATTGATTTCCGCAAATTAAATAAAGCTACTAAGAAAGATCATTACCCCTTACCTTTTATTGATCAAATGCTAGAAAGATTATGCAAACATACACACTATTGCTTTCTAGATGGTTATTCTGGTTTCTCTCAAATACCTGTGTCGGCTAGAGATCAATCAAAACTACTTTTACATGCCCTTTTGGTACTTTTGCGTATAGACGTATGCCTTTTGGTTTATGTAATGCACCTGCTACCTTTCAAAGATGCATGATGGCTATATTCTCTGACTTTTGTGGAAAGATTTGTGAGGTTTTCATGGACGATTTTTCCGTCTATGGTTCCTCTTTTGATGATTGCTTGAGCAATCTTGATTGAGTTTTGCAGAGATGTGAAAAAACTAATCTTGTCCTGAATTGGGAAAAGTGCCACTTTATGGTTAATGAAGGTATTGTCTTGGGGCACAAAGTTTCAGAAAGAGGTATTGAAGTTGATAAAGCCAAGGTTGATGCTATTGAAAAGATGCCATGTCCCAAGGACATCAAAGGTATAAGAAGTTTCCTTGGTCACGCCAGATTTTATAGGAGGTTCATTAAGGACTTCTCAAAAATTTCTCGGCCTCTGACTAATTTATTGCAAAAAGATATACCATTTGTCTTTGATGATGATTATGTAGAAGCATTTGAAATACTTAAGAAAGCATTAGTCTCTGCACCTATTGTTCAGCCACCTGATTGGAATTTACCCTTTGAAATTATGTGTGATGCTAGTGATTATGCTGTAGGTGCTGTTCTAGGGCAAAGAGTTGATAAGAAATTAAATGTTATTCATTATGCTAGTAAGACTCTAGACAATGCTCAAAGAAATTATGCTACTACTGAAAAAGAGCTTTTAGCAGTTGTATTTGCTTGTGATAAGTTCAGATCTTATATTGTTGATTCTAAAGTAACTATTCAAACTGATCATGCTGCTATTAAATATCTTATGGAAAAGAAAGATGCTAAACCTAGACTTATTAGATGGGTTCTCTTGCTACAAGAATTTGATTTGCATATTGTTGATAGAAAGGGAGCAGAGAACCCCGTTGCAGACAACTTGTCTAGGTTATAGAATATTCTTGATGCCCACTACCTATTAATGATAGCTTTCCAACTGAACAATTAAATGTTATAAGTACTTCTCGTAGTACTCCATGGTATGCTGATTATGCTAATTATATTGTTGCTAAGTTTATACCACCTAGCTTCACATACCAGCAAAAGAAAAAGTTCTTATACGATTTAAGACATTACTTTTGGGATGACCCACATCTTTATAAAGAAGGAGTAGATGGTGTTATTAGACGTTGTGTACCTGAGCATGAATAGGAACAGATCCTACACAAGTGTCACTCCGAGTCTTATGGAGGACACCACGCTGGAGATAGCACTGCACATAAGGTATTGCAATCTGGTTTTTATTGGCCTACTCTCTTCAAGGATGCCCGTAAGTGTTGGAAATATGCCCTAGAGGCAATAATAAAATGGTTATTATTATATTTCTTTGTTCATGATAATTGTCTATTGTTCATGCTATAATTGTGTTATCCGGAAATCGTAATACATGTGTGAATACATAGACCACAACATGTCCCTAGTGAGCCTCTAGTTGACTAGCTCGTTGATCAAAAGATAGTCATGGTTTCGTGACTATGGACATTGGATGTCATTGATAACGGGATCACATCATTAGGAGAATGATGTGATGGACAAGACCCAATCCTAAGCTTAGCTCAAAGATCGTGTAGTTCGTTTGCTGTAGCTTTTCTGAATGTCAAGTATCATTTCCTTAGACCATGACATTGTGCAACTCCCGGATACCGTAGGAGTGCCTTGGGTGCGCCAAACGTCACAACGTAACTGGGTGACTATAAAGGTACATTACAGGTATCTCCGAAAGTGTCTGTTGGGTTGGCACGAATCGAGACTGGGATTTGTCACTCCATATGACGGAGAGGTATCTCTGGGCCCACTCGGTAATGCATCATCATAATGAGCTCAATGTGATTAAGTGGTTGATCATGGGATCATGCATTACGGTACGAGTAAAGTGACTTGCCGGTAATGAGACTGAACAAGGTATTGGGATACCGACGATCGAGTCTCGAGCAAGTAACGTACCGATTGACAAAGGGAATTGTATACGGATTGATTGAATCCTCGACATCGTGGTTCATTCGATGAGATCATCGTGGAGCATGTGGGAGCCAACATGGGTATCCAGATCCCGCTGTTGGTTATTGACCAGAGAGTCATCTCGGTCATGTCTGCATGTCTCCCGAACCCATAGGGTCTACACACTTAAGGTTCGGTGACACTAGGGTTGTTAGGAAGACTTGTATGTGATCACCGAATGTTGTTCGGAGTCCCGGATGAGATCCCGGACGTCACGAGGAGTTTCAGAATGGTCCGGAGGTAAAGATTTATATATGGGAAGTTGTCATACGGTCGCCGGAAAGGTTCGGGGGCATATCGATATTGTACCGGGGCCACCGGAGGGGTTCCGGGGGTCCACCGGGTGGGGCCACCTCTTCCGGGGGGCTTTATGGGCTGTATGGAGAAGGAAACCAGCCCAAGTGGGCTGGGGCGCCACACCTTCCTAGGGCCCATGCGCCTAGGGTTGGGGGAAACCCTAAGGGGGGCGCCCCCTTGCTTGGGGGGCAAGCCCCCCTCCCCTTGGCCGCCCCCCCTCTAGATCTCATCTAGAGGGGGCTGGCCCCCTTCCCCCTTCCCCTATAAATAGATGGGTGAGGGGAGGGCTGCATACGACATCCAAGGCGCAGCCCCTCCCCTCCCCTACACCTCTCCTCCTCCGTAAGAGCTTGGTGAAGCCCTGCCGGAGTACTGCAGCTTCACCACCACCACACCGTCGTGCTGCTGTTGGAGCCCTCTTCCTCAACCTCTCCCTCCTCCTTGCTGGATCAAGGCGCGGGAGATGTCCTCGCTCTGTACGTGTGTTGAATGTGGAGGTGCCGTCCGTTCGGTGCTAGGATCTTCGGTGATTTGGATCACGACGAGTACGACTCCATCAACCCCGTTCTCTTGAACGCTTCCGCTCGTGATCTACAAGGGTATGTAGATGCACTCCTCTCTACCTCATTGCTAGATGACTCCATAGATAGATCTTGGTGATGCGTAGAAAATTTTAAAATTCTGCTACGTTCCCCAACAGTGGCATCATGAGCTAGGTCTATGCGTAGTTACTATGCACGAGTAGAACACAAAGTAGTTGTGGGCATCGATATTGTCAATTTGCTCGCCGTTACTAGTCTTATCTTGATTCGGCGGCATCGTGGGATGAAGCGGCCCGGACCAACCTTACACGTACGCTTACGTGAGACCGGTTCCACCGACTGACATGCACTAGTTGCATAAGGTGGCTGGCGGGTGTCTGTCTCTCCCACTTTAGTCAGATCAGATTCGATGAACAGGGTCCTTATGAAGGGTAAATAGAAATTGGCAATTCACGTTGTGGTTTTGGTATAGGTAAGAAACGTTCTTGCTAGAAACCTATAGCAGCCACGTAAAAACTTGCAACAACAATTAGAGGACGTCTAACTTGTTTTTGCAGCAAGTGTTTTGTGATGTGATATGGCCAAAGGATGTGATGAATGATATATGTGATGTATGAGATGATCATGTTCTTGTAATAGGAATCACGACATGCATGTCGGTGAGTATGACAACCGGCAGGAGCCATAGGAGTTGTCTTTATTTATTTATGACCTGCGTGTCAACATAAACGTCATGTAATTACTTTACTTTATTGCTAAAGCGTTAGCCATACTAGTAGAAGTAATAGATGACGAGACAACTTCAAGAAGACACGATGATGGAGATCATGATGACGGAGATCATGATGATGGAGATCATGGTGTCATGCCGGTGACAACGATGATCATGGAGCCCCGAAGATGGAGATCAAAGGAGCAAATGATATTGGCCATATCATGTCACTATTTGATTGAATGTGATGTTTATCATGTTTTACATCTTATTTGCTTAGAACGATAGTAGCTTAAATAAGATGATCCCTCGTAAAAATTTCAAGAAAGTGTTCCCCCTAACTGTGCATCGTTGTGAAGGTTCGTTGTTTCGAAGCACCACGTGATGATCGGGTGTGATAGATTCTAACATTCGAATACAACGGGTGTAAGCCATATTTACACACGCAATACACTTAGGTTGACTTGACGAGCCTAGCGTGTACAAACATGGCCTTGGAACACAGAAGACCGAAAGGTCGAGCAAGAGTCATATAGAAGATACGATCAACATGAAGATGTTCACCGATGTTGACTAGTCCGTCTCACATGATGATCGGACACGGCCTAGTTAACACAGATCATGTTATACTTAGATGACTGGAGGGATGTATATCTGAGTGGGAGTTCATTGAATAATTTGATTAGATGAACTTAGTTATCGTGAACTTAGTCTAAAATCTTTAAAATATGTCTTGTAGATCAAATGGCCCACGTTGTCCTCAACTTCAACGCGTTCCTAGAGAAAACCAAGCTGAAAGCCGATGGCAGCAACTATACGGACTGGGTCCGGAACCTGAGCATCATCCTCATAGCTGCCAAGAAAGATTATGTCCTAGAAGCACCACTAGGTGACGCACCCGTCCCACAGAACCACGACGTTATGAACGCTTGGCAGACACGTGCTGATGATTACTCCCTCGTTCAGTGCAGCATGCTTTACAGCTTAGAACCGGGGCTCCAAAAGCGTTTTGAGAGACACGGAGCATATGATATGTTCGAAGAGCTGAAAATGGTTTTTCAAGATCATGCCCGGGTCGAGAGATATGAAGTCTCCGACAAGTTCTTCAGCTGTAAGATGGAGGAAAATAGTTCTGTCAGTGAGCACATACTCAAAATGTCTGGGTTGCATAACCGCTTGACTCAGCTGGGAGTTAATCTCCCGGATGACGCGGTCATTGACAGAATCCTTCAGTCGCTTCCACCGAGCTACAAGAGCTTTGTGATGAACTTCAATATGCAGGGGATGGAAAAGACCATTCCTGAGGTATATTCAATGCTGAAATCAGCAGAGGTAGAATTCAAAAAGGAACATCAAGTGTTGATGGTGAATAAAACCACTAAGTTCAAGAAAGGCAAGGGTAAGAAGAACTTCAAGAAGGACGGCAAGGGAGTTGCCGTGCCCATTAAGCAAGCTGTCGGGAAGAAGCCACAGAATGGACCCAAGCCCGAGACTGAGTGTTTTTATTGCAAGGGAAGTGGTCATTGGAAGCGGAACTGCCCCAAATACTTAGCAGACAAGAAGGCCGGCATCACGAAAGGTATATGTGATATACATTTAATTGATGTGTACCTTACCAGTACTCGTAGTAGCTCCTGGGTATTTGATACCGGTGCGGTTGCTCACATTTGTAACTCAAAGCAAGAGCTGCGGAATAAATGGAGACTAGCGAAGGACGAGGTGACAATGCATGTCGGGAATGGTTCCAAGGTCGATGTGATCGCCGTCGGCACGCTACCTCTACATTTACCTATGGGATTAGTTTTAAACCTCAATAATTGTTATTTGGTGCCAGCTTTGAGCATGAACATTGTATCAGGATCTTGTTTAATACGAGATGGCTACTCATTTAAATCCGAGAACAATGGTTGTTCTATTTATATGAGAGATATGTTTTATGGTCATGCTCCGATGGTGAATGGTTTATTCTTAATGAATCTCGAGCGTAATGCTACACATATTCATAGTGTGAATACCAAAAGATGTAAGGTTGATAATGATAGTCCCACATACTTGTGGCACTGCCGCCTTGGTCACATAGGTGTCAAACACATGAAGAAGCTCCATGCAGATGGACTTTTAGAGTCTTTTGGTTACAAATCATTTGACACGTGCGAACCATGCCTCATGGGTAAAATGACCAAGACTCCGTTCTCAGGAACAATGGAGCGAGCAACCAACTTATTGGAAATCATACATACTGATGTGTGCGGTCCAATGAGTGTTGAGGCTCGCGGTGGCTATCGTTATGTTCTCACCCTCACCGAGGACTTCAGTAGATATGGGTATGTCTACTTAATGAAACACAAGTCTGAGACCTTTGAAAAGTTCAAGGAATTTCAGAGTGAGGTTGAGAATCAACGTGACAAGAAAATCAAGTTCTTGCGATCAGATCGTGGGGGAGAATACTTGAGTCACGAATTTGGCACACACTTAAGAAAATGTGGAATAGTTTCACAACTCACGCCGCCTGGAACACCTCAGCATAATGGTGTGTCCGAACGTCGTAATCGCACTATATTAGATATGGTGCGATCTATGATGTCTCTTACCGATTTACCGCTATCATTTTGGCGCTATGCTTTAGAGACTGCCGCATTCACTTTAAATAGGGCTCCGTCGAAATCCGTTGAGACGACACCGTATGAATTATGGTTTGGGAAGAAACCTAAGCTGTTGTTTCTAAAAGTTTGGGGATGCGATGCTTATGTCAAAAAACTTCAACCTAAAAAGCTCGAACCCAAATCGGAAAAATGCGTCTTCATAGGATACCCTAAAGAAACTGTTGGGTATACCTTCTACCTCAGATCCGAAGGCAAGATCTTCATTGCCAAGAATGGGTCCTTTCTAGAGAAAGAGTTTCTCTCGAAAGAAATAAGTGGGAGGAAGGTAGAACTTGATGAAGTATTACCTCTTGAACCGGTAAGTGGCGCAGCTCAAGAAAATGTTCCTGAGGTGCCTGCACCGACTAGAGAGGAAGTTGATGATGATGATCATGAAACTTCAGATCAAGTTGCTACTGAACTTCGTAGGTCCACAAGGACACGTTCCACACCAGAGTGGTACGGCAACCCTGTCTTGGAAATCATATTGTTAGACAACGGTGAACCTACAAACTATGAAGAAGCGATGGTGGGCCCGGATTCCGACAAATGGATGGAAGCCATGAAATCCGAGATTGGATCCATGTATGAAAACAAAGTATGGACTTTGACTGACTTGCCCGTTGATCGGCGAGCCATAGAAAATAAATGGATCTTTAAGAAGAAGACAGACGCGGATGGTAATGTGACCATCTATAAAGCTCGGCTTGTCGCTAAGGGTTATCGACAAGTTCAAGGGGTTGACTACGTTGAGACTTTCTCACCCGTAGCGAAGCTGAAGTCCGTCCGAATCATGTTAGCAATTGCCGCATTCTATGATTATGAGATATGGCAAATGGACGTCAAAACGACATTCCTTAATGGTTTCCTTAAGGAAGAATTGTATATGATGCAGCCGGAAGGTTTTGTCGAGCCTAAGAATGCTGACAATGTGTGCAAGCTCCAATGCTCGATTTATGGGCTGGTGCAATCATCTCGGAGTTGGAACATTCGTTTTGATGAGATGATCAAAGCGTTTGGGTTTATGCAGACTTATGGAGAAGCCTGCATTTACAAGAAAGTGAGTGGGAGCTCTGTAGCATTTCTCATATTGTATGTGGATGACATACTGTTGATGGGAAATGATATAGAATTCTTGGAAAGCATAAAGGCCTACTTGAACAAGTGTTTTTCAATGAAGGACCTTGGAGAAGCTGCTTATATATATTAGGCATCAAGATCTATAGAGATAGATCGAGACGCCTCATTGGTCTTTCACAGAGTACGTACCTTGACAAGATATTGAAGAAGTTCAAAATGGATCAGTCAAAGAAGGGGTTCTTGCCTGTATTGCAAGGTACGAGATTGAGCACGGCTCAATGCCCGACCACGGCAGAAGATAGAGAAAAGATGAGTGTCGTCCCCTATGCCTCGGCCATAGGGTCTATCATGTATGCTATGTTGTGTACCAGACCTGATGTAAACCTTGCCGTAAGTTTGGTAGGAAGGTACCAAAGTAATCCCGGCATGGAACACTGGACAACGGTCAAGAATATCCTGAAGTACCTAAAAAGGACCAAGGAAATGTTTCTCATTTATGGAGGTGACGAAGAGCTCTTCATAAAGGGTTACGTCGATGCTAGCTTCGACACAGATCTGGATGACTCTAAGTCACAAACCGGATACGTGTATATTTTGAATGGTGGGGCAGTAAGCTGGTGCAGTTGCAAGCAAAGTGTTGTGGCGGGATCTACATGTGAAGCGGAGTACATGACAGCCTCGGAGTCAGCACAAGAAGCAGTCTGGGTGAAGGAGTTCATTACCGACCTAGGAGTCATACCCAATGCGTCGGGCCCGATGACTCTCTTCTGTGACAACACTGGAGCTATTGCCCTTGCCAAGGAGCCCAGGTTTCATAGGAAGACCAGGCATATCAAGCGTCGCTTCAACTCCATTCGTGAAAGTGTTCAAAATGGAGACATAGAGATTTGTGAAGTACATACGGACCTGAATGTAGCAGATCCGTTGACTAAACCTCTCCCTAGAGCAAAACATGATCAACACCAGAACTGCATGGGTGTTCGATTCATCACAATATAACTAGAATATTGACTCTAGTGCAAGTGGGAGACTGTTGGAAATATGCCCTAGAGGCAATAATAAAATGTTTATTATTATATTTCTTTGTTCATGATAATTTTCTATTGTTCATGCTATAATTGACTTATCCGGAAATCGTAATATATGTGTGAATACATAGACCACAACACGTCCCTAGTGAGCCTCTAGTTGACTAGCTCGTTGATCAAAAGATAGTCATGGTTTCCTGGCTATGGACATTGGATGTCATTGATAACGGGATCGCATCATTAGGAGAATGATGTGATGGACAAGACCCAATCCTAAGCTTAGCTCAAAGATCGTGTAGTTCGTTTGCTGTAGCTTTTCTGAATGTCAAGTTTCATTTCCTTAGACCATGAGATTGTGCAACTCCCGGATACCGTAGGAGTGCCTTGGGTGTGCCAAACGTCACAACGTAACTAGGTGACTATAAAGGTACATTACAGGTATCTCCGAAAGTGTCTGTTGGGTTGGCACGAATTGAGACTGGGATTTGTCACTCCGTATGACGGAGAGGTATCTCTGGGCCCACTCGGTAATGCATCATCATAATGAGCTCAATGTGATCAAGTGGTTGATCACGGGATCATGCATTACGGTACGAGTAAAGTGACTTGCCGGTAACGAGACTGAACAAGGTATTGGGATACCGACGATCGAGTCTCAAGCAAGTAACGTACCGATTGACAAAGGGAATTGTATACGGATTGATTGAATCCTCAACATCGTGGTTCATCCGATGAGATCATCGTGGAGCACGTGGGAGCCAACATGGGTATCCAGATCCCGCTGTTGGTTATTGACCGGAGAGTCGTCTCGGTCATGTCTGCATGTCTCTCGAACCCGTAGGGTCTACACACTTAAGGTTCGGTGACGCTAGGGTTGTTAGGAAGACTTGTATGTGATTACCGAATGTTGTTCGGAGTCCCGGATGAGATCCCGGACGTCATGAGGAGTTCCGGAATGGTCCGGAGGTAAAGATTTATATATGGGAAGTTGTCATACGGTCGCCGGAAAGGTTCGGGGGCATGTCGGTATTGTACCGGGGCCACCGGAGGGGTTCCGGGGGTCCACCGGGAGGGGCCACCTCTTCCAGAGGGCTTTATGGGCTGTATGGAGAAGGGAACCAGCCCAAGTGGGCTGGGGCACCACACCCCCCTAGGGCCCATGCGCCTAGGGTTGGGGGAAACCCTAAGTGGGGGCGCCCCCTTTCTTGGGGGGCAAGCCCCCCTCCCCTTGGCTGCCGCCCCCCTCTAGATCTCATCTAGAGGGGTCCGGCCCCCTTCTCCCTTCCCCTATAAATAGAGGGGTGAGGGGAGGGCTGCATACTACATCCAAGGCGCAGCCCCTCCCCTCCCCTACACCTCTCCTCCTCCGTAAGAGCTTGGCGAAGCCCTGCCGGGGTATTGCAGCTTCACCACCACCACGCCGTCGTGCTGCTGTTGGAGCCCCCTTCCTCAACCTCTCCCTCCTAGCTAGATCAAGGCGCGGGAGACGTCCTCGCTCCGTACGTGTGTTGAATGTGGAGGTGCCGTCCGTTCGGCGCTAGGATCTTCGGTGATTTGGATCACGACGAGTACGACTCCATCAACCCCGTTCTCTTGAACGCTTCCGCTCGTGATCTACAAGGGTATGTAGATGCACTCCTCTCTCCCTCGTTGCTAGATGACTCCATAGATAGATCTTGGTGATGCGTAGAAAATTTTAAAATTCTGCTACGTTCCCCAACAGTAAGTTTGTCTTGTCTTGTGATGAATGTCAAAGAATTGGTAATATTAGTAGACGTCAAGAAATGCCTATGAATTATTCACTTGTTATTGAACCATTTGATGTTTGGGGCTTTGATTATATGGGACCTTTTCCTGCCTCTAATGGATACACACATATTCTAGTTGCTGTTGATTACGTTACTAAGTGGGTAGAAGCTATTCCAACTAGTACTGCTGATCATAACACTTCTATTAAAATGCTTAAGAAAGTTATTTTTCCGAGGTTTGGAGTCCCTAGATATTTAATGACTGATGGTGGTTCACACTTTATTTATGGTGCTTTCCGTAAAATGCTTGCTAAATATGATGTTAATCATAGAATTGCATCTCCTTATCACCCTCAGTCTAGTGGTCAAGTAGAGTTGAGCAATAGAGAGCTCAAATTAATTTTCCAAAAGACTGTTAATAGGTCTAGAAAGAATTGGTCCAAGAAACTTGATGATGCATTATGGGCTTATAGAACTGCATATAAAAATCCTATGGGTATGTCTCCGTATAAAATGGTTTATGGAAAAGCATGTCACTTACCTCTCGAACTAGAACATAAGGCATATTGGGCTATTAAAGAGCTCAACTATGATTTTAAACTTGCCGGTGAGAAGAGGTTATTTGATATTAGCTCACTCTATGAATGCAGAACCCAAGCTTATGAAAATGGCAAGTTGTTTAAAGAAAAAGTTAAAAGATGGCATGACATAAGGATACAAAAACGTGAGTTTAATGTAGGTGATTATGTATTGCTATACAATTCTCGTTTAAGAGTTTTTGCAGGAAAACTTCTCTCTAAATGGGAAGGCCCCTGTGTTATCGAACAGGTCTATCATTCCGGTGCCATAAAGATCAACAACTTTGAGGGCACAAATCCGAAGGTGGTAAACGGTCAAAGAATCAAACATTATATCTCAGGTAATCCCATAATTGTTGAAACCAATGTTATCAAAACCGTAACCCCGGAGGAATACATAAGGGACACTTTTCGGAGCGTTTCAGACCCCGAAAAGGAATAGGTATGTGGTACGGTAAGTAAACCGACCCCAAAACAATTTTTAAGGCAATATTTCCCCGTTTTGGAATATTTAGAAAAATAGAAAAATAAGTAGCAGTCCGGTAAGGACACGAGGGCCCCCCTGGGCGCGCCCCCTACCTCATGAGCACCTCGTGTGCCCTCCGGACTCCGTTTTCTTGCACGATACGTATTTTTGTCGGTAAAAATTCATTATATATTCTCCCAAAGGTTTTGACTCCCGTATCACGCAAACCTCCTCTGTTCTTGTTTCGAGCTGTTTACTGTCAGGGTTTTCCAGGCTAGGCATCATGTCGTCTCCCTCCTCCAACAATGGTGACAACGATTCTTGGCTAATGAAGATAGATCTGAAGAGGGAAGAACCCACGAGGGTCAACAAGGATGAAATGATCAAGAAGGCCACGGAGGATCAAGCTCCAGCAGCACAAGACACCCTTCAAATTAATCATAACCTTCTTACCCCAACCGAGATCGAAGCTTTCAAGATGATTGAGTTAGCTCATGTTCAAAACAAGTATCTCACACAAGAAAATATTTTGTTGAAGGAGCATATTGTCGCACTCAAGGGCATTATTCGCAAGCTGGAGGACCTCTTACACTCGATGTGCGATTATCCGTCACCTCCACCTTCATCACCGACAAAGGAGATATAATCACATGGGTATGGGCACCCCCTTGGCAACTACCAAGCTTGGGGGAGGTGCCCCGGTATCGTATCACAATCACAACTCCTATCTTTACCGTTTTTCTTAGTTCGATCCTATTAGTAGTATCTTGATCTAGTAGAATAAAGTTTATGGCATGATCTAGTTTTGAGTTTGCTTTATGATCTCTCTTTGTAATCGAGTCCGTGAGCTATATATAATAAAGATTAGTGTTGAGTCAAGGGCTTGATTATTTTGCCATGATTCTGGGTGAATAAAAGAAAAGAGAAAAAGAATAAAAAGAAACAAAGAGTTCATATTGATCTTATTGAGAGTAATGACTTCACATAGAAAGAGTATGATGATTAAAAGTTGTTGGGAGTTGGCAGACATAGCTTTGGTCATTGTTGCAATTAATAGGAAGTAATAAGGAAAGAGAGGTTTTCACATATAGATATATTATCATTGACATCTTTTATGATTGGGAGCACTCATTAAAATATGACATGCTAAAGAGTTGATGTTGGACAAGGAAGACAACGCAATGAGTTATGTCTTTCTTATATCTGAGATAAAGTATGTTGTCATGGATCCTCTAACTTGTTGAGCTTGCCTTTTCCCCTCATGCTAGCCAAATTCTCAGCACCAAGTAGAAATACTACTTGTGCTTCCAAATACCCTTAAACCAGTTTTCCATGGGAGTCCACCATATCTACCTATGGATTGAGTAAGATCCTTCAAGTAAGTTGTCATCGGTGCAAAGCAATAAAAATTGCTCCAAATATGTATGATTGATTGGTGTGGGAGAAATAAGCTTTATACGATCTTGTGATGTGGAAGTAATAAAAGTGACGGACTGCATAATAAAGGTTCATATCACAAGGGGCAATATAAAGTGACGTTCTTTTGCATTGAGATTTTATGCATCCAACCATAAAAGTGCATGGCAACCTCTGCTTCCCTCTGCGAAGGGCCTATCCTTTATTATTATCTTCTACCTTATGCAAGAGTCATGGTGATCTTCACCTTTTCTTTTTCATTTTATCCTTTGGCAAGCTTAGCATGTTGGAAAGAACATGATATATATATCTAATTGGATGTAGGGGAGCATGAACCAATATTGTTGACATTACCCTTGAGGTAAAAGGTTGTGGGGCAAAACTATAAGCTCCTATCTTTCTCTGTGTCCGATTAAAACTCCGTAACCACAAGTATCGTGTGAGTGTTAGCAATTATGAAGGACTAAATGATAGTTGAGTATGTGGACTTGCTTTTTAGCTCTGACATAGACTCTTTCTGATGTTATGATAAATTGCAATTGTTTCAATGACTGAGATTATAATTTGTCGGAGCCCAATAAGGTTTATGATTTATACTTTTGCATTGTGAATAGATCATCACTTGAACATAAGTAATCATATGACAAAATCTATATATGTTGCTGCTATGAGAATAATCATGATGCCTTCATGTCCGTATTTTATTTTTTTATCGACGCCTCTACCTCTAAACATGAGGACATATTTATTGTTATCGGCTTTTCGCTTGAGGACAAGCGAGGTCTAAGCTTGGGGGAGTTGATACGTCCATTTTGCATCATGCTTTTATATCGATATTTATCGCATTATGGACTGTTATTTCACTTTATGTCACAATACTTACGGCTATTCTCTCTTATTTAACAAGGTTTACATAAGGAGGGAGAATGCCGGCAGCTGGAATTCTGGGCTGGAAAAGGAGCAAATATTAGAGACCTATTCTACGCAACTCCAAAAGTCATGAAACTCCACGGAACATCTTAAAATAAATAAAGAAAAATCCTCGCCAAAGATGAAGGCCAGGGGGCCCACACCCTGCTCACGAGGGTGGGGGGCGCGCCCCCTACCTCGTGGCCCCCCTGGTGGCTCTCCAACGTCCATCTTCTCCTATATGAAGTCTTTCGATGAGAAAAAAAATAAGAAGGAGCTTTTCGGGACGAGACTCCGCCGCCACGAGGTGGAACCTTGGCGGATCCAATCTAGAGCTCCGGCAGAGCTGTTCTGCCGGGGAAACTTCCCTCTGGGAGGGGGAAATCATCACCATCGTCATCACCAATGCTCCTCTCATCAGGAGAGGGCAATCTCCATCAACATCTTCACCAGCACCATCTCATCTCCAAACCCTAGTTCATCTCTTGTATCCAATTCTTGTCTCAAAGTCCGGGATTGGTGCTAGTAGGTTGCTAGTAGTGTTGATTACTCCTTTGTAGTTGATGCTAGTTGGTTTATTCGATGGAAGATCATATGTTCAGATCCTATATGCATATTATTACCCCTCTGATTATGAACATGAATATGCTTTGTGAGTAATTACGTTTGTTCCTGAGGACAAGGGAGAAGTCTTGGTATTAGTAGTCATGTGAATTTGGTATTCGTTTGATATTTTGATAAGATGTATGTTGTCTAGCCTCTAGTGGTGTTATGTGAACGTCGACTACATAACACTTCACCATTATTTGGGCCTAGAGGAAAGCATTGGGAAGTAATAAGCAGACGATGGGTTGCTAGAGTGACAGAAGCTTAAACCCTAGTTTATGCGTTGCTTCGTAAGGGGCTGATTTGGATCCACATGTTTCATGCTATGGTTAGGTTTACCTTAATACTTTTGTTGTAGTTGCAGATGCTTGCAATAGAGGTTAACCATAAGTGGGATGCTTGTTCAAGTAAGAAAAACACCCAAGCACCGGTCCACCCACATATCAAATTATCAAAGTATCGAACAGGAATCATATGAACATGATGAAAACTAGCTTGACGATATTCCCATGTGTCCTCGGGAACACTTTTCCTATTATAAGAGTGTTCCGGCTTGTCCTTTGCTACAAAAGGATAGGGCCACCTTGCTGCACTTTATTTACTTTTGTTACTTGTTGCTCGTTACAATTTATCCCGTCAGAAAACTATCTGTTACCACTTATTTCAGTACTTGCAGAGAATACCTTGCTGAAAACCGCTTATCATTTCCTTCTGCCCCTCGTTGGGTTCGACACTCTTACTTATCGAAAGGACTACGATAGATCGCCTATACTTGTGGGTCATCAATAACCAATCATACATAAAATAATTCAGAGAAGATTCAAATATTGTTTATAGATAAACTTGATCATAAACCCACAATTCATCAGTCTCAACAAACACACCACAAAAGAAGATTACATCGAATAGATCTCCACAAGAGAGGGGGAGAACTTTGTATTGAGATCCAAAAAGAGAGAAGAAGACATCTAGCTAATAACTATGGACCCATAGGTCTGAAGTAAACTACTCACACTTCATCGGAGAGGCTATGGTGTTGATGTAGAAGCCCTCCGTGATCGATTCCCCCTCCGACGGAGCTCCGAAAAAGGCCCCAAGATGGGATCTCGTGGATACAGAAAGTTACGGCGGTGGAATTTGGGTTTTAGCTCCATATCTAGTAGTTTGGGGGTACGTAGGTATATATAGGAGGAAGGAGTACGTCGGTGGAGCAACAGGGGGCCCACGAGGGTGGAGGGCGCGCCTTGGGGGGGGGGGGTAGGCGCGTCCCCTACCTCGTGCCTTCCTCATTGATTGCTTGACGTAGGGTCCAAGTCCTCTGGATCATGTTCGTTCCGAAAATCACGTTCCCGAAGGTTTCATTCCGTTTGGACTCCGTTTGATATTCTTTTTTTGCGAAACCCTAAAATAGGCAAAAAAAACAACAATTCTGGGTTGGGCCTCCGGTTAATAGGTTAGTCCCAAACATAATATAAAAATGTATAATAAAGCCCAATAATGTCCAAAACAGAATATAATATAGCATGGAACAATAAAAAATTATAGATACGTTGGAGACATATCAACGTCGACTACATGACACTTCACCATTGTTTGGGCCTAGGGGAAGGCATTGGGAAGTAATAAGTAGATGATGGGTTGCTAGAGTGACAGAAGCTTAAACCCTAGTTTATGCGTTGCTTCGTAAGGGGCTGATTTGGATCCATATGTTTCATGCTATGGTTAGGTTTACCTTAATTCTTCTTTCGTGGTTGCGGATGCTTGCGAAGGGGGTTAACCATAAGTGGGATACTTGTCCAAGGAAGTGGCGTACCCAAGCACCGGTCCACCCACATATCAAATTATCAAAGTAACGAACGCGAATCATATGAGCATGATGAAAACTAGCTTGACGATAATTCCCATGTGTCCTCGGGAGCGCTTTCCTTTATATAAGAGTTTGTCCAGGCTTGTCCTTTGCTACAAAAAGGATTGGGCCACCTTGCTGCACCTTATTTACTTTTGTTACTTGTTACCCGTTACGAATTACCTTATCACAAAACTATCTGTTACCGATAATTTCAGTGCTTGGAGAGAATACCTGCAACGCCCTCAATGCGGCTATATCTCCCACGTGTCGAAGCATGACTTAGAGGCATAACCGCATTGAAAGCAATGTCGCAAGTGAGGTAATCTTCGCAAACAACCCATGTACATAAATAAAGGGGAAAGGTACATAGTTGGCTTACACTCACCACGTCACACAAATACATAAATAAGTCATTACATACATCCAATACACTCAAGGTCCGACTACGGAACCAAAATAAAGATCAACCCCCAAATGCGACAAAGTCCCCGATCACCCCAACTGGGCACCACTACTGATCATCTAGAAAAGACACGTAGTAACGATGAGAGTCTTCATCGAACTCCCACTTGAGCTCGGTCATATCATCTGGAGCGGTATCATCGGTCCCTGCATCTGGTTTTGGAAGGAATCTGTGAGTCACGGGGACTCTGCAATCTCACACCCTCGCGATCAAGACTATTTAAGCTTATAGGAAGGGTAAAGGTATGATGTGGAGCTGCAGCAAGCGACTAGCATATTTGGTGGCTAACATACGCAAATGAGAGCGAGAAGAGAAGGCAAAAGCACGGTCGAGAAACTATGATCAAGAAGTGATCCTAGAAGAACCTACGTCAAGCATAACTCCAACACCGCGTTCACTTCCCGGACTCTGCCGGAAAGAGACCATCACGGCGACCCACGCGGTTGATGCATTTTAGTTAAGATAAGTTTCAGGTTTTCTACAACCGGACATTAACAAATTCCCATCTGCCCATAACTGCGGGCACGGCTTTCAAAAGTTCAAATCCCTGCAGGGGTGTCCCAACTTAGCCCACCACAAGCTCTCATTCTCAGGGCACACTCAGATGAGCACTCCATAGACTACAAAAAAAGACACATCCGCGACATTTTGGGCCGAACGAAAAAAATTCTATCATACATATGACACTCCTATGACGATAATTGTGACAAAACCCGGTATCATCATAGATGTGGTGGGCTCCTACTTCTATGACAAAAAATCATGATAGAAAATAGGCTTTTCGTCCTGGGCGGGCCGGAGACGCAGCTGCATGACATTCTTTGGGCCGTCCATGACGGAAAAAACCGTGGTAGAAGCGAGGGGGAGGAAAATTTCGGGGAGTTCCCGGTTACGGTGGGAGGTCGGGGGCCGAGCGATGCGCGTTTCTCTCGTACACGTACGCGCATGTGTGCGAGGCGTTGGCTCTAACTGAACCCGAGTGAGGCGTTGGGCTCTAACTGAACCCGAGCGATTGCACTGCAGGCTACGCATTACTGAACCCGAGCGATCGATCGATGGCTGTTAACTGAACCCGAGCGATTGCACTGCAGGCTACGCGTTACTGAACCCAAGAGATCGATCGATGGCTGTTAACTGAACCCGATCGAGCGATTCCTTGGCTACTACTGCTAACTAAAGCCGATCGATGGGATGAACAATGAGTGTTGCGGGGGGTTTGGATGAACAGTGAGCGGTGGCGTTGCCTCTAGATGAACAGCACCCCATGGTGTGGTGGAGGGCTGGATGAACAGTAGACGATGGAGGGGTGTCTGTGGAGGGGTCGATGAACAGGACCCCGTGGTGTGGAGGGCAGGATGAAGAGTAGACGGTGGAGGGGTGTCCGTGGAGGGGTGGTTGAACAGGACCCCGTGGTGTGGAGGGCTGGATGAATAGTAGACGGTGGAGGGGTGGTTGAACAGTAGCCGGTGGAGTAGCGCGCGGTGGAGGCTGGATGAACAGGAGCCCGTGGAGGCTGGAGGAGGTCGACGGTGGATGAACAGTAGCTCGTGGAGGCTGGAGGGGGTCGACGGTGGAGATGAACAGTATCCCGTGGAGTCCCGTTTTGCGGTACGCCACACCCCTCCCGATGAACAGGACCCCCGTTTCGACCGTAGCGCTCCAACACAAGTTCGTTTCCTTAGAGGCATATCTCCCACGTGTCGAAGCACGACTTAGAGGCATAACCGCATTGAAAGCAATGTCGCAAGTGAGGTAATCTTCACACAACCCATGTAATACATCAGGGAAAACGATACATAGTTGGCTTACAATCGCCACTTCACACAATACATAAATAAGTCATTACATACATCCAATACACTCAAGGTCCGGCTACGGAACCAAAATAAAGATCAACCCCCAAATGCGACAAAGTCCCTGATCGCCCCAACTGGGCACCACTACTGATCATCTGGAAAAGACATGTAGTAATGATGAGAGTCTTCATCGAACTCCCACTTGAGCTCGGTCATATCATCTGGAGCGGTATCATCGGTCCCTGCATCTGGTTTTGGAAGGAATCTGTGAGTCACGGGGACTCTGCAATCTCACACCCTCGCGATCAAGACTATTTAAGCTTATAGGAAGGGTAAAGGTATGATGTGGAGCTGCAGCAAGCGACTAGCATATTTGGTGGCTAACATACGCAAATGAGAGCGAGAAGAGAAGGCAAAAGCACGGTCGAGAAACTATGATCAAGAAGTGATCCTAGAACAACCTACGTCAAGCATAACTCCAACACCGTGTTCACTTCTCGGACTCTGCCGGAAAGAGACCATCATGGCGACACACACGGTTGATGCATTTTAGTTAAGATAAGTTTCAGGTTTTCTACAACCAGACATTAACAAATTCCCATCTGCCCATAACCGCGGGCACGGCTTTCGAAAGTTCAAATCCCTGCAAGGGTGTCCCAACTTAGCCCATTACAAGCTCTCACGGTCAACGAAGGATATTCCTTCTCCCAAGACAATCCGATCAGACTCGGCATCCCGGTTACAAGACATCCTCGACAATGGTAAAACAAGTCCAGCAACACCACCCAGATGTGCCGACAAATCCCGATAGGAGTTGCACATATCTCGTTCTCAGGGCACACCGGATGAGCAAGACGTCGGGTAGGCCAGCCCATATTTGCCCCTGGTAGCCCCGGACATCGCTCAGTTGGACCAACACTTAGAGAAGCACTGGCCCGGGGGGTTAAAATAAAGATGACCCTTGAGTCCGCGAAACCCAAGGGAAAAGGCTAGGTGGCGAATGGTAAAACCATTGCTGGGCATTGCTGGAAGAGTTTTATTCAAGGCGAACTGTCAAGGGGTTCCCATTATAACCCAACCGTGTAAGGAACGCAAAATCCGGGAACATAACACCGATATGACGGAAACTAGGGCGGCAAGAGTGGAACAAAACACCAGGCATAAGGCTGAGCCTTCCACCCTTTACCAAGTATATAGGTGCATTAAGATAAACAAGATAATATGGTGATATCCCAACAATAAACATGTTCCAACAAGGAACGATCTCCAATCTTCACCTGCAACTAGCAATGCTATAAGAGGGGCTGAGCAAAGCGGTAACATAGCCACACAACGGTTTGCTAGGTCAAGGTGGGTTAGAGGTTTGGTATGGCAATATGGGAGGCATGATAAGCAAGTGGTAGGTATCGTAGCATAGGCATAGCAAAAGAGTGAGCATCTAGCAAGCAAAGATAGAAGTGATTTCGAGGGTATGGTCATCTTGCCTGCAAAGTTCTCAGAGTTGCCTTGATCCTCGAAAGCGTACTCAACGGCCTCCTCGTTCATGTACTCGTCTTCCGGCTCTACCCAAGCAAGAACAACAAGCAAAAAGGAACACAATCAACCACATGCAATGCTCAAGCAACATGATGCAAACATGGTATGATATGCGGGATGCAACATGTGATTCATATGCATGATTTGGAAAGGAATGATTGAACCTGGCGTCAACTTGGAAAATCAAGAGTGCCACTAGAAAGAGGAGTTGATTTCGGTCAAAATCGATATAAAGATCACCGGAATCGGATGCACGGTATGGAAATGGCAAGCAAAACAAATATGGCACTGGTCTGCGATAATCAGCACGAGACCATCTAAATGCATCAAGAACAACATGCTACAGCACTCCAACATGACAACAAAATACATGGCGGGGATCCACTCATGATGCTTGACAAAAGATGAACACTGAGCTATGGCTAATTCACTCATTAACAGGTTCAAACAAGCATGGCAAAAGTGTAAAAGATAACAGGTTTCAGACTTAGTGAAATTAACAGCATGTCAGGAATTTATCATCAGGAAGCAATCTTTAGAGCATGAAAACTACATGCTACAGGAACATATCATGGCAAAGCAAGGCATGGCATGAAGCTACTCTAAGCATATAACAAAAGTCCCTTAGTGACCATGAGCCAAAAGGGATCAGAAAATACAATTGCAAGCATGTGAACATAGCAAAAACATAAACAGATTCAGACTTAATGAAAAACTGGAGCATGGCAAAACAGATAATGAGTAGGCATGTTTACGAGCTCGATGCACTCACTACGAGGCATTGCATGAAAAACTAAGCATACAACCATCAAATAGACATGTCATAGAAGCTAGACATGGCAAGAACAACAACATAGCATGCACGGATCAACAACAACAAGCTCGGCAAAATTGCTAAACATGTTAACAATCTGCCAGGAACATTTTATAGCAAAAGTAGAGCTCGATTGACTCAAGCTAGGGTGCTCCATAATTTCAAACAAAGACTTGGACGGATAGAGCACAACAATATCTACAAAACATCCTTACTGATCATGCTCAAAAGAGGCATGGATCACTAGGAAACAATATGAACATATGGCATGAAAATAATGATAGGGCAAGGACTTAGTGAAATTCTAAGTCCCTGAAATCAGCATCATTGAGTAAGCTACTTTGCATTCTTGTGTCACCTCAAAGATCACAAAAATACATGGCATACACCTCTGTAAAGATGGCATGGCATTCTTCAAAACACATGTAGAGCTCAGGATCATAGCATGCACACATTAATCATGGCAAAAATGACAAAAGTGCATTTGCTGAAACAGATCTGAGACTATCCTCACATAGCCCTCTTCGAACAGCATTTCGGGCAACAAGATGAGCTCAAATGAAAATGATGCAATGAGATGAAATGATGTACTCGTCGAGACGAACATTTTGATATGCTACACGCATGAATCGGAGCCACAATGGTGAAGTTATGACATGATGAAGGAAGCAACATGCGGTAGGAATCTGGGGACTTGGTGAGATCTTTACCCTGCGAAAAAGTCAACGGCTGGATCTGGGTCGCGAAGGCAGAGTGGATCGGGTCGGGTTCGAGGCAGAGAGGACCCGGGCGGTACACGGTTGGGTTATAATGGGAACTCCTTGACAGTTTGCCTTGAATAAAACTCCTCCAGCAATGCCCAACATTGGTTTTACCATTCGCCACCTAGCCTTTTCTTTCCCTTGAGTTCTGCAGACTCAAGGGTCATCTTTATTAAACCCCCCAGGCCAGTTCTCCTCTGAGTGTTGGTCCAAACTAGAGCCCTGTGCAGCGCCCCCTCGGGTAAACTCGAGGTTTGGTTTTAGTTGTATCACTACAAAAAAATACACTTCCGTGATGATACGTGTTTATCACAGTAGGTCGCTTTTTTTGTCATGCATGTGCATCCATGACAAATTTATGACAGAATCAAGATAGTCATACCTGTGCTGTCGTAGAAGTGTTCCATGACATTACCAAAATTATCATCACGGAAGTGTCCACTTCCATGACGATAAATCACGCGTCACAGAAGTGCTTTCGTCAAGGGTGACCGACACGTGGCATCCACCGTAACGGAACGTCGTTAAGCTATCGGGTAGGGGGTTTTGGATCCGATAACCCGTTAACAGCCTCGACCAATGGGAAATTTCCACGTGTAAAATTCTTATTGGCCGGACGAAACACGTGTTAGCTCGTCAGTGGGTCAGATAGGCGCCTATGATACGTCGACACGTGGCACGGCCCAACAGAGGCCCATTCCTGTGTAAAGGCCGGCCCGTTTGACTTGGTCAAAAGCTGGCGGGCCGGCCCATGGAAAGTCTGTTAACGGCCTGTTCGAATATAGCCCATTTACAGCCTGCTAACCCAAGGCCCGTTACGCCCTATCTGAATTAGGCCCAGTAGCGTCATCTGGGCCATCCAATATGATTCCAGCCCGTTTTCACTTCTGGCCCATGTATGGCCCATGACGTCTTTCGGCCCATATGAGGCCCTATGTAACTCTTGGCCTATTAACGACCCGTGGTGAAACTGGCCCGTAATGAACAGTGTATCACTTTACACCCGTTAATGGCCCGTGATGAAACTGGCCCGTGATGAACAGTGTATCACTTTATACCCATTAACGGCCCGTTATACCGTTGGGCCGTTTCCAGCCCATGTTATCTTCTGGCCTTCTTCAGAGGCCATTTATTCTTGGCCTCATTTCCAGCATTTGTTTACTTACGGCCCGTTACTGTCATTTTCTGCTTGTGGGCCAAATTCAGCTCATGGTTATAGTCGGCCCGTTTGTGGTCCGTTAATACGTTGGGCCGTTTTCATAGCGTCATCAAATACGACCTATTAACGATGGCCCGTTAAGGTCGGCCCATGAATGGACAATTCCAACTCTAGCCCGTTTACGGCCAGAATGCAGTCTGTTCGGCCCATGTTTGGCCAATCAATCATACGGCCCGTATAAGGCCCATTGATGATACAGCCCATAGAAGGCCCATTGTTTCTACGGCCCGTAGAAGGCCCACTGTTTATACGGCCCGTAGAAGGCCCATAGTTTCTACGGCCCATAGGAGGCCCAGTGTCACTACAGTAAATATTAGCCCATGGTTATTGTGGCCTAGTTTAAAAAAATAGGTTATTGCAGCCACTAGCAAACCACAGAAAAAGAACTGCACTGACTACAAGCAAACAAATAAACAAGACAACAAGGAAATAAATAAGCAAGCAACTTACACTAGGCTATCACGGCTATTACACATATTACATCCACTGGGCATCAAAGTTCGCCACCAGTGCAAATATAGGGAACACAACAGCATATAAACGCTGTTGCAAAACAAGTCCAGAACTGAAACCACTTCAGAAGAGCTCAAGAAACAATATCCTGGGTACCCATAATGCTGGCAAGATGCTTAGCAAGCTTATTGACTTTCTCTTGTTTGGCGCTTCAGTCCTCCAGCGCTTGCTGTTGCACCAGAAAGTATGCATCTGAATTCTGCAGGGACTTCCTCAGTCCTTCGGCTTCCTATCGCATAACATCTGATCGATGTCTTTCAACTTGAAGTTGAGACTCAAGAAGCCGAACTGATTCAGGCAACGAGTTCGAAGAGCTGGTGCCAGCAGTGGTAGCCAGTAACTCGAACACTACATCAAGACATGACTTTGGGGTTGTCTCAGTGTCTTCAATATAGTTTTTAATAGCTTTCTGGGAGACCAACAGGGATGTCTCACTATCTTGAACCTTATCTGCATTACTTCCTTTACCATTGCATAACAGGGTACTCTTCTCCAATATTTTATCCGCGTTCTAAAAGAGAAACAAACAAACACATCTCAGGTTTACCAGTTCAGTAGTAAGGTGGGCAGGATAACAGCATGAAGCAAACGTATATCTATGTAGTATGGTCACTGTATGGTCTATATCATTCTAGTTTATGTTGCCAAATCAAGGTAGATACCGTTCGAATCATATCTATTTAAGACAAAGCAGCATAGACAGAATATAAGTGTGGGAAACTACACAGCAATAATAACACTTGTAATGTGCATGGCATGAGAACATAACTGTTTATTCAATTGAAACTGAAATCAACATAGAGCAAGTTACAATAGCAAACAGCCAAACACGTTGAAGAAACATGTTTAAAACATACCTGTTGCGCCATTGGAGTTTCAATTGCATCCTTCAAATTTGAAATTAGTTGGTATCAGTGAATACAGTGATGCAAGAGCAAAGTAGTATGAACCATAGCTACGGAACCTGACCTGAGAACAATTCTTCTTCTGCTTTAAGCGTTGACTTCGGGTTCGGAGTGGTGGTCCTCGTGATTTGGGCACTGCAGTTGCCTTACTAACTGCTCGTGTTTGGGTGCTCTGTGGTGGAGACGGTGCTGTGTCAACGGGAACTGGGTGTCTATCTGCTGGGGTTGTGGTTAGAAGGGGTGTAGCTGGTTCTCTGTCCAACTGGGTAGGGGTAAAATCTGCATGAGTGTGGGTTATGTGTGGTGGGGCTGGTTCTTGGGCAAGTACAACCGTGGTTCTACCTGCATCGACAGGTAGCACGATCTTTTCTGAAGACCATGTTTTTACTCCCACAGATACTGCCATCACTCCCTCCAATTGAAATGGCTGATAAACAAGAAAAGTAATTGAATGTACAAACATTGCAAGATAGACAGGTGCAATGGATAGTAGGGAAGAAAATAGGGCATGAAATAATTCACATTTATGTTGTCTAAGCAAACAGAATAGCAGGACATAATTTCACATATATGATGGCTAATTAAACAGGATAGCATGACACAATTTCACATGTATGATGGCTAACTAAACATGATAGAATGACATACTTCAAAATATGATGACTATGTAAACAGGATGACATGATATAACTATACGATGTGTCTATTAAAGTGGTTGGCATGCCATAAATCACAAACATGCCGTCGATGGAAACATGATGGCATGATATAATTCATGGATAGAATGACATAATTTAAATATGATGACTATGTAAACAGGATGAGATGATATAACTATATTATGTCTTTAGAAAATGGGTTGGCATGCCATAATTCAGATACATGCTGTCTATGTAAACATCATAGCATGACATAATTCAAATATATGATTTATATACTAAGGAAGTGAGCAAAGGGCAATCGCATATATGATGTGTCAACTAAGGAGATGGCATTCAATATTGTGTATATGATGTAAAAACTAAGCATTGCAATACAACATATGCATTATATGAGTAATATAACCCTGCCAAGTTTGAGCATACACCTCAGGGGGATAATAGGACTGGTCATCTGCCTCTGAATCCTCCTCTAAAGAGCTATATGTAACCAGCAAGATATCTGCTTCAACAGGTAGCATTATCTGCTCTGAAGACCTTGTTTTCACTCCAGATTTCTCCATCACCAATTCAAATGGCTGATGCACAGGAAGAGCAGTTGAATATACAAACATTGTCGACAAAAGTAATGAGAAATACCAAAAAAAGGATGGCATGATATAATTCACATATATGACGCTTGCCTAAACAACATGGCATTGCATAATTCACATACATAATGCCTTGCAACAAGATAACATCGCATAATTCACATATATAATGTCTTGCAACAAGATGACATTGCATAATTCACATACATAATGCCATGCAACAAGATAACATTGCATAATTCACATATATAATGTCTTGCAACAAGATGACATTGCATAATTCACATATATGGTAATTAGACACTAAACAGGTGGTATTCACACAAAGCATGTCTAAACTAAGCAAATGACATAGCAATGCAAGATACCATACGCATGATATGAGCAACATAACCCTGCCAAGTTAGGGCATGCACCTCGGGGGGGGGGGGATATGACTGGTCATCTGTCTCTGAATCCTTCTCTGAGGAGCTATTGGTAACCAGCAAGACATGCGCTTCGTCAGATAGCATTGTCTGCTCTGAAGACCTTGTTTCCACTCCAGATTTTTCCATGACCGTGCCAAATGGCTGATGCACAGGAAGAGTAATTGAATGTACTAAAATTGTTGACAAATTTAACACATAATAAAAAAATGATGGCATGATATAATTCACATATAAGATGACTGGCTAACCAGGGTGGCATTGGAAAATTCACATATATGATGCCTGGCTAGACAAGATGGCATTGCATAATTCACATATACGATAAAGAAACTAAACAGATGGCATTGACACAAAGCATGTCTAAACTAAGCAGATGGCATCTTTAATGTATACAGTAAGCAATGCAAGGCACCATATGCATGATATTACCAACATCAGCATGCCAAGTTAGAGCGAAGACCTCATGGGGTAAATAGGAGTGGTCTTCTCCTTCTGAATCCCCCTCATAACAGTTACCTTCCTCTTGATTACGATCCGAAATGGGTGGAGGGGGGCTGCCTTTGCACCCACCATGGAACGACGTCTGCATGAAATTTTATTGCCATGCAAGGCTTGTCTCTTTTGCTCTACATGATCAGTTCCATTGTGTACAATAACTGGCATGCATAGGAATAAAACATAGTGAGATTATGTAAGGAGTGCATGCACAAATCCAAAGTGATGGTAGCAAACTGTGGATAGACCCAAAACCAATGATAGCAGGTAGATAATAGCTTTAGTTAAAAAATACAGATAATGGCTCCTTTAATGTTTGTTTGCACCCAACATGAAACTCATAGTAGACACCGGAGATTAACCAGATAGTAGACAGATAGTACTGATTGCTGCCCCAATATGTACCCCACAACCATTTAAAAACTCAAGTTTCAGCATTAGTTTGGAACTGACTCGGAGTCTAATAGGTGAACACGACGATAATGTAGCATGTAATCATATTAAGCGACACATAACGTAAGCAGACACGGAAGAGTGCGACCTCTCTTGCGGACCCGTGTAGTTCTCAAGGTCATGTGCTCAGTTGATGATGGTAATGCAGTTGCCGTGGCTGCCGGCGGCGGGGAAGAAGATCTGAGGCAGCGAAAGACAGTCTGGAGAGCGGATCCCTGCTGTGGTGAACCCTTCCGTCGTTGGAGCAGCTGAGCTGGGGTGGAACACAACGCCGCAGGAGCAGGACAAACCACGAAAGGTTTACTTTGACGCATATCTGTAACAGAAGTAATTGAGTAAGGGCTTGTTTGAATTTGAGGATTCTAACAATGCAGGGATAGGAAATAGACAGGAATATGATAGGAATGCACGTGCAAAACAGAGAATTTTAAAACATAGGATTTCTGCCAATCTGGGTGTTTGATTCACAACAATTGGAAGATCACAGGATGCAAAAAAGCATGGTGAGATTAAGTCAAACCACAAGAAAATGTACGGTTATAATGCTATTATGCTACTATCTCTTAGTCTTGTGCTTGATGAATAGGAATATGAAAAGGAGGAGAAGTGGAAATTAGAATTCCTATGGTTTTTCTTTCAAGGAGACACTAAAGGAACAAATCCTACAGTTTTCCTTTGCTCCATTCCTTTGCACCAAATTCATGAAAAGTAGTACTATAGGAAACTTTCCAATTCCGATGTTTTTCATTCACTTTTCCATTCAAACACTGGCGATTCTAGTAGGCAGGCTTGAGCAAGGAAAATCCTACACTAAAAAAATGTTTTTGTGCTACTTCTATTACTTTGGACCCAGGCCACTGCCATACTAGCTCAACTCCCAGGCCCATCGACAAATGCACAACTGAAACACGCAGAGATAAATAATGATGGCGTTCAAGAGAGTCCATCACGGATAGCTAAGTTGCCTGGTACCTCACTGCTTGTCATATAGTAGGATAAAATAATCGTATTTCCCGTTACTACGAGTGCTCAGTGGACAATATATATATAACATGTAGAGTAAAAAAGAGATGCAACAAGTGTAGAACCTCTTTGGCGAAGCCATGTCGATCTCAGCGTGATTGAGTTGGCCGGTGAGGATGCTCCAGCTGACTTGGCTGTCAAAGGAGGGAAGAAGATCTTAGGCGTCTGGAGATGGAGCCCGAGGCACTGCTCCGCTGTGATGGAGGGTTTCGTCGTTGGAGCAGCTCCGGTGAGTTGTACGACGCCGAGGCTGAAGCAGGACAAGAGAGACAACGAACAACGTTGACCTGAGTGGAATTCTAATAGCATCTCCAATACATGACGTAAAATACATAACCACAAAGTGCTAGATGTAAAATACATCAGCCACTCATCTCTGAACTTAACTATCAAAACTGAACTTAACTGTCGAAACTGAATTTTGCTGTCGAAACTGAACGCACTAGCAAGGTGAGGGTACATGTCGGACGACTGACTTTTTCATCTCTGGTCAGTCGATTTTGCAGCCGTTGGATAGGAAATCAAGGGCCTGCAGTTCATCTTCAACCTCCACCCCCTGAGCCGGCCAAACAGCAGCCCCCCGCCGCCCGCGGCCGGCGGTGCGCCGCCCCGCCCGCCCCGAAAACACTCCCCACCGCCGCTCCACCGCCGCCCTGGCCATCCCTCTAGGACACCCCGTGCCAAGCTTTTTCTCCGGCGATCCCCACGCCACCACCCCACCAACGCCCCGCCACCGTCGGCGACCACCGCCCCCATCCTGAACCCTAAGATAGATAGTGGGGTATCTCTCCAGCGAGCCCCCCTCCCCGCTGCGGCTGGTTCTTCCTTCACCCCGGCGAGCCTCCCACCACCTGAAAATCGACTGACCCAAAAGTCAATTCAGTCGACTGAAGTGTTGCTAAATCGGAGCAACATCGCAAGCAAGAGCAAGAGCGAGAGCAGCAGCGCGAGCAAGGGCAATAGCAAGAGCAGACCAGGCAGGGGACCGAGAGCAAGAGCAGAGCAGCAGCGCGAGCGAGAGCTAAAGCAGCAGCATGTCCTACTGATGTGGACGTCGCCGCCAAGGGAGCGACGCCATGGAGGAAGTGGCTGGCGACGCCGCCGTGGATGGAGCCGCGCCGTGTCGGCTCGGGACCGAGCGCCGGCAGCACCGTGAGATCGAATCAAGAAGTGCGGCGATTAGTGTACAACCTCTTTGGTGGCGCCGATTAGGCCGAAGCTTCATCCGAGGAAACGGTGATGATGATGCTCTTCCGGTGGTGTAGGTGAAGACGGCGGTGTGGGAATGGAGGTGGCGCGAAAGACGAGGGGAACATCGGGGCAGCTCCTTGGAGGTGGAGGACGGGGTGGGTGAACCGGCGGGACGATGAGATCGACGACGGATCCTCATCCGGTGCGGTGGATGAGGGACATCGAGGTGTTGCTGTGGACGACGTTGTCGGGGAAGAGGCTCCGACTGGGTGGCGGACGGAGCATGGTGTGGGGTTTCATCGCGGGTTTTTGCGGCCTCGGTGTATGAATGGGTGGGCGGATGGGATGGCAGTGGGGAACCATGGCTTAGAGACGCGCTTGTCCGAAATGTGGGGTAAGTTACGAAAGTACCCCCACCGATTTGAGGCGGTTCTTTCGGTTCAGGGGTACCATGGGCATTTCGCGTGTCTGGATTTCACAGGAGGTGGGAGTTTTCGCGCGCGTTGTAATTTCGAACTAGCAAGGCGCGGGTTGACATGGAGGGAGTTGTCGGAGCACAACGAGACAAAGATATATCTTAAATATTTCGGGCTAACAAGGCATGGGTTGAAGAGGCGGGAGTTTCGCAGCACGATAGACGGAGACGCTAGGTTGAATTTTCGGCATAACAAGGCGCGGCTTGAAATTTCGGAAGAACAAGCTTAACGTGTACCCAAAAAAGACAATTTGCACCTCAACACGCACAACACACACACACAAACACCATTTAGACTAGAGTAAGGTACACGTGCATTGCACGCATGAGATTTGGCAACCAAATTATGAATAAATACCACATTATAGCATGCAAGCTTTGAGTCATATATGCATGATGTAGATGTTCGTTTAATTCTTATAGTTCATTTCATTCAGAATCATCTAGTTTTTATAAGAAAGCTAATCTATTTTAAGACTCATGGAATTGTGCGTCGTAAGACATAAAGTAAAAACAATAATGGCAAATCATGTAGAAAAACATTTGGGCAATTCTGATACGGAAGATTCTAGAACAAATAAGAAATGCTTGTGTTTTGATGTTTGTGCATTGTGCTTAAGTTCAACCATGGAGTCTTCTAGATTATACATGTGGCGAAATCTGGTGGAATCTAGATGATATCCAACGGCCAGTAGTGCTCAAATTTGCCATCTTTGGACCATCGGATTCACCTCATCCAACGACCATCTTTCAAAGTTAAAGTTTCCCACACACAATATAAAAAAATATAATATATATAGGGGTATAGATTTTGATATGTGATGCAAAAGCCGCCCATCATCTCCAATTAGAATAGTGTGTCCATGCACAGATGCGACGTGGCCAAATGATGTGTGCCATCGGTATCTGAAATTCAAACCAGTCTGACCTTGTTCAATGTGTATACATTACAACATGCTCGTTTCCAAACCACACCGCGCAGATCTCCGTTATATTCATGCATGCATGGGTTTCAAACATCAGGATCTCTTATTCAAATATTTGAATTCAACTTTACATTGATTGTGACCTCACCTATTCAGCTATTCTTTTACACCCACACAGTAGTCTTCTCTTTATAATTGTACCACTAACTTTCTCTCGTGCATGCATGCACACACACTACCAGTCGGCATTATCCATCGCACACAAGCAATCTTTTTCTTTAGGTCGGTCTCCCATGAAGGCACACACCAACACACATCCCCCTCTCCATCATATCGGGCATTCTTTATCTCTCACGCATGCATGCACAACGATCGATGTTCCTCTATGTATGTGTGTATATAGCTAGGTCTTTCATAGTTTTCCACACAAATCGATCAATCGATATATCTAGTGAGGTCTCAACCTCTTTCCCACGTCCACATCGATCAATCTATATCTCTCCATATAGGATTAACATATATAGCTAATACACCCACATTAATTATGTATCCAACGTCCCCCTCTCATCATCCATGCCTTCCTCTTCATCTCTCAGACGCGTGCATAATGGCGAAGACAGGGGGCAGTAAGGGCCCTGCCCCCTCCCCCTTAACATCACTATATATCAAGGCTAATATGAATGTGATCATTAGACAATTGCTGCTAAAAATGGTTTAAGTTCATGAATTGACCCTCCTCGTAAAGGATTAGCAATGCTTGGCCCCCTAGCTCATTTATTTTTCATGGCTCCGCTACTGCGCGCATCAGCGCACGTGTTCGCCCCCTCTCTCTAAATATCTATCTCCACTTGTGCATTCCTTCATAGTCTCCCTCCACTCGGCCCCTCGCACCATCTTCTAGCCCACCCACCGAATTTTGCCACATGTACAATCTAGCAGACTCCATGGTTGAACTTAAGCATAATGCACAAACCTCAAAACAAAAGTGGTTCTCTTTTGTTCTAGATTCTTCTGTATCATAACTGCCCAAACTTTTTTTCTAGTTGAATTGCCATTATTTGTTTTTACTTTATGCTTTACAACGCACAATTCCATGAATCATAAAATGTATTAAGGGCTTCTTTGATTCAAAGGATTCTCAAAGGAATTTTGGAGGATTCTAATCATTAGGAATTTTTCCTATCTTGGTTGTTTGATTCGTAGGATTGTAAACCATAGGAATTTTTCCATATGATTCATTTGCACTAGATTTCATAGGAAACATCCCATCCACTCAAACCTCTTTGAAAGAATTCTACGTTTTTTCTATGCACAATCAAACACTCGTACAATCCTGTAGGATTCAAGACGACATTCCACTATAATCCTATGTTTTTCCTATTCCCGCATTCTTAGCTTTTTTATAAAAACTAATTGATTTTGAATGAGATGAACTATAAGAATTAAACGAAGGGCTACATCAGGCATATATGACTCAGAGCTTACATGCTATAGTGTGGTATTTATTCATAATTTGGTTGCAAAATCTGATGCGTGCAATGCACGTGTACCTTACTAGTATTTCAAGTTTGTGCAAAACACGTAAACTAGAATACCAATGGCACGCTACACAGTGTCTCTCTTACAGTTCATGAAGCCACGTGGCACATGTTTAGGCGTTGCCACGACCTCCTTGCGTGGATTGATCACAGTGACATGCTGCTGGTTCCAGAAGAATGTACTCGTCCTCCCTGAGCCATACTGGCGGTACATGCACGAAGCGAAGATGTGCACGCATGCCATGCACGTACTCATTCCTCGCACACACACGCGGGTACATGAGCGGACGCAATTTTGTACCAAGATCCACCCCGTGTGATAATTTGACGCGTGTAAAGTCGTTCACTTCATTGATGGTCGATTAATACAGCAGATGCAAATTGAGTGGACGTGAGGGCGAAAGAAAGGCATTATTACTCCACTGCGCGCATGCGAGTAGTTAAATCGTGGGTTGCTAGTAGTACTTCCATTCGTCTCCTTCGTATTTTGTGCCAATTTTTGATAGTAACATACTACTCAATATTTACGCATTTGAGCAGTGTAGTACTTGAAATTTATGTTCCGCTAAACTCATCGGGAGCCGTTTCCGGCCTCGAAACCAAAACCATCAATTAATCTTTACCTTGTTCCCATCACATTCGAAAGCCTGCTCACACCTACTAGTAGTACGCACCAAACCTGAATGTGTTCCCACTATGCAGGTATTAGTACTAGTGCTAGTACTTAGGTTATAAAAAGGGGAACTACCTAACCGAAAATCACTCTACCTTTCCTCCTCATAAGTGCTTCTTCTTCGTCCGTCATTGCCATGGCCGGTGAGCGGAGCTCTAGGTCGAGAACTACTCGTAACAAGGGAGCGGCAACCAAGGCTGCTGAAAAAAAGAGAGGGCTTGCCGCCACGCAGAGACCTCGAAAGATCTCTCACGGGCAAGCGATGGCTCCCTGGAGCGCCCTAGCCGCGGAGGCGAACATGCTGAGCCGGCGGAGCTGGAGTCGTTATCCCTCGACGGCATGCCCGATCAGCTCAATAAGGAGGAGGAGTTCATCCAAGGCTTGATGGAGTTGCTGAAGGAGAGCCTCGACGACATGCCCGCTGAGCTCAATCAGCAGGGGGAGTTGACCGCCGGCTTGGTGATGCTGCTGAAGAAGAGCATTGCCTCGGAGAAGAAGGAGACCGGCGAAATCCTGCGACTTCGGGTGGACAATGCAAAGCTCTGCTACGAGATCGACCTGTTGAAGGAGAAGAACGTCGGTTGGAAGAAGCTGCATGAGAATAGTAGTTCCTCAATGAAGATGCTGCAGGCCCTCGCCATGGAACAGAAGGAAGAGTTGGCGAACCTCCGCATCGAGCACCCGGCTGCTGTCAAGGTACGTAATATGGCCGTGGAACAGATGATGAAGGCTCGCATCGAGAAATGCCGTATCATGGACACAATGATGAAGATGGCGGAGGAGACGCGCAAGGAGATGGAGGTCGTGCAGGCGATGAAGAAGCAGTTACGACTCCACGGCGAATTAGATCATTTGGGGTGATAATCTTCCTTCTTCTTTTGCTCCTGTGTTTCATCTTTTGCTTCGGGTGTTTCGCAGCACGTGTCACGTTCTCTGCGAGGCATGAATAGAACAATGTTTTTTTGAGGGAGTGAATAGAACAATGCTAACAATGAGATGACAAGCAAATTAGATCATTTTTATCGCCATATGGCACTGGGCTGCCGTGTTTCGTGCTCCTCCCTCGCAGTACTACTCCAGTGGAAAACTTGAGTATACCGCACGGTTCTTTGCTCCTCCTCGACCAGGTCATCGGCGCATTTATACGAGCAGTCAAATCACAAGGCCCCGCCTTCCAGCAGTAATGAGCCGTCAAATCACAAAGGCCCTCGCCTCTCGTGAAACCGACCAAGCTAGACTGCCCCGCCCTCTAGCCTTTTAAAAAATGTATACTTTTGTACATCAGTAGTATCGATGGATTGTGCCATGGAGCAAAACTTGAAATTAAAAAAAAGGTGGTACATATAGATAGCGCTCGTCGCCAAATTATGCATATAGTACTATTAAAAAGGCTAGTCACAATAATGGTGTCCAGCACAACCCACCCCTCAAATAAAACTAAGAGGGTGCTTGGATACGTTTTAGTCCCATGACTAAAAGTAGTGGGACTAAAACATGCTAGCCTCACCCATGCTTGTATCCAAATACTAAAAAGGCTAAAATCAAGTTAATGAGCATTTATTATCCTCCAAACCCTCCAATCCAGAACTCGCCTGTGTTAAAGGAGAGGAGTTAAATGAGTAGAGAGAGGACTAATCCACATTTTAGTAGGGGTACCCCTGACTAAAAAAATTAGTCTCAAGACTAGTTTTAGCCCCTCTTTAGTCAGGGGTGCTTGGAACTTTAACCTCTTAAAGAGACTATTTTTAGTCAGACTAAAATAAGTCCCTTGGATCCAAGCACCCTCTAAGCATCCTGGAATTCTTTGACAAAACTAAGCACCCTGAAATTCTTTGACAACTAAACTGCTGGCTATATGATGTTGGCCATATATATTGTACGTATATAATGTGAAGAAACGAGTGGTAGTACTATACCAACTAAAAGATGAAATGTAAGAAATACTAGTATGTACGTACGGAAGAGTTAAAGTAACGAGAAGAAACATAACATAGTTCTGCTGGGGGCTCAGCACAACACACCCCTCAAATTAAATTAAGCACACTTGAAATTAAACTTTGCAACTGTTCCGGTAGACACTACATTAGAACCACCATGAGCAACGACACTGCCACCTTACTCGGAGTCCTCGTCCACGTCCTCGACTTCGTCCTTGTCCCTCTTCCTCTTGGCCGATACTTCTTTGCTTGAACCGCACACTTGGTTGTTGCTCTTCATCCAACCCTTGTAGATATTGAAGCAAAGGTAGCCATCCATTGCAACGTACTGGATGTGGTCTATATCTAGTACATTCCGCTTCCATGCATGACGATGAAACGTGTATGGAGGTTTCACCAGTTTACTGTACGAAGGATGAACCATGGCTCCTGCCAGGGTCAGCATTGAAGGCTGACGAGAGGGCACCAGCCGATTCTTCTGGAGGTCGAAGGGGTTGCCTACAACGAGGCCTATCCGACCCAGGATTTCTTTGTCGTTACCAAAGTCTACAGTAACGAATTTGACTAGGTTGCTCCCGAGGAAGTCCTTAAAATCCTGGCACTCAACGTCGGCATGGCATATGTGGTAGACCAAGCATAAGTCATGCACGCAAACCTGGATCACGGCGGGCTTCTTCCTCTCTTCATCCTTTAGATCCTTCTCTCGTCCCAGGACTATGGTGTACTCAACATCTAGCCCATCGACCCACTCATCATCTGAGTTTACGAACATGCGTCTGAAGCGAGAAAGGCATCCTTTCACCATCGCGGAAGAACGGGTGTAGATGACGTCGAACTCATCGCCGGTGATGGTTCTAACCTTGTACTCACTGCCGATCATGGAGATTTGGGACGCCATGGATTTGGGAGGAGGGTTAGGATTAGTGGAATTGCCATAATGTGAATGGACGGGACGACTAGGAGCAAACCGTCGTAGTATTGAAGGACGTGCAGGGATGAGTAGGAGCAAACTGCCAGCATGCAAACGGCAGGGTAGTGGCTTTCCATTCTCCCATGATACGGGCTTCCGAGAGCCCTTGGATCTGAGATCGAATGGTTGCATGGCGTGATTCTAGACCTATGAGTGAATATCCTATCCTGGAGGGTTATTCTACAAATTTTCAGCAACTTAGCATGCGACCGTTTGATCTCAGATCCAAGGGCTGCCAGCAGCCCGTATCATGGTCGCGCCTACCACGACCGTCACGTCGCTCGCGCGGTCGCGCCCTTGGAGATTTAACACGGTGCGTTAGGCTATCTGATGTTGGCACGTCATACATAGTCGTCACTTAGTCACTCATACTACAACAAGGTTGGCTATAAGTGTATTTTTTGTTACTCCTCTCTATCTCTTTCTTCGTACTCAAGGAAGAAACGGTGCTAGTAAGCGCGTGTATTTATTGCATTTGCCAAGGAGTGACCTCTTCCAATGAAATGGTGTTGCTAAGTTTTCTTCATTTAATTAGCTATAGACTCAAAATTGTCTTTTCACCTAGGTACACGCGCTTAGCACCGTTTCTTCCTTGGGTCACCAAACTAGTCTCTCTCTTCTTGATTAACTTGCCACATCACACTTTATGCCTATGTGGCAAGCTTAAGCACCTGTAGGAGCAAGTAAAAGTAAGTACAATAGTGCGCTTTACATGGCATTTTTGCATATGTGGAGGAAAGAGAGGCAAGGAAAAAGTGGAGAAGTGGGCTCTCATGCAAGAGCCGGCCTCTACTACATGGTGGAGCATTGGGAGAGGCACCTGTATGGAGGTGGTCAGGAATCTGGGAGACTCACGCCGGTCATAGCGCCGCAGTTAAAATGATAATGGCAAGTCAAATCACGGGGCCCCACCTGTCCAGCAGTAACTCGCTGTCAAATCACACAGCCCTACGTTTGTAGCAGCCTACTCCCTCGTCTTCTCACGTCTCTGTCGAACCGACTAGGCGGAACTGCCCCGCCGCCTACCACGCAGGAAAAGCCCCGCCCTTGACTTTTAAATAGTATACAGTATACTAATTTTGTATCCATGGATTGCGCCCGCGCCATGGAGCAAAGCATCTAGAAAACGGAGGAGACACGGTGGTGTTGCAATAGAGAAGAGGGAGAGGCGAGACAGTGGTTTTGGAATGGAGATGATGGAGAGGAGAGGAGGTGGTTTTGCAATGGAGAAGAGGGAGAGGAGCGTGCGGCAGCGATTTAGAATTGGATGAGAGGGCCGACGCGCTCTGACTGGATCAAAATAAAAATCAATTTACCCTTCAATTAAGAAAGCGACCCCACATTAACTAGTCTCCCTTTTATTCTGGGTCATAATTGACCATGATTTTCGCACATAAAATATATGTTATACGTTGTATACAAGGCCACTAACATTAATCGAGGCAAAATTGATGGCGTTTGCCTCGTACTAGCACCCGAGGACATTAATATCCCTTGTGTGCATGCGGGAGTGAGAAGGTTAGCTTGCATTCCCAACATTAATCAACCAATGAGGAGTAAGAGGGTTGGCTTGTTGTGCTTGGGGAGAGAAAAACCACATTAATTAACACGACAATCAAGGTGACAAGCTAGCTAGCAACATTGACTTAAACATAGCACTGATTTTTACCTTGGTACCTGTAATATGAGTTTGTGGCCTTGTGTAAAAAAATGGAGGGAGTATAATTTGAAAGTACATTCAGATACGAACCAAACGGTACAATTTTTGGTGACACGCATTCACATTTTGCTTGTCAAATACAGTACGTGGTCAAACTTTGACCCAAAATACGTGAAACAACAAAAAATACTTCCAAGACCAGCGCCGCTCTTCCGCTCTTCTCCTCTTAAACCACTGCCGCTCCTCTCCTGTTCCAATCTAAATGCAGCGCCGCTCCTCTCCTCTTCCATTTCAAAACCACCGCCCCTCCTTTCCTGTTCCAGTCCAAAACCAGCGTCGCTCCTCTCCCGTTCTAATCCAAAACCAGCGCCGCTCCTCTCCTCATCCATTCAAAAACCACCGCCGGCGAGTGAAGGTGCTGTGGAGAAGTAGATTGATGGAGGAGTACAACCGATACGTGAGGATTGCAGACGGCGACCCTGTGAAGCTAGCTAGGATGTTGGAGATACAGTCTTGGTTTGACAACCAGGAACAACTAGCGGCGACGGCGACATCCATGGCCAAATATCTGCAACAGAGCGAAAAGGCGGTGATACCCCCGGAGGGAGTCACGCCGGAGTACATAGAGCTACTCCTCTGGGCCATGGAGCAAACAGATTCACCGAATCCGATCGTGAGGGAGTGGTGGTGGGAGTATCGATCCCAGATGGAGCATCCACTAGAGATTGAAGGATCGAGCATCTACAGGGTGCCGTTTGTGAGGGTGTCCTGCCAGAGCGAGCCGGTGGTGTCTTCATCGACCGAACCCAACTGCAAGAGGAGAAAAGCAGTTGGCCCGATGACGCTTCCCCGCCATCGTCTCCCTCACCATTCACATCGTCTCACGGGGCGGCTGTCTGCCGCCGAGCAATAGGAGGGGGCTGCCCCCCCAGCCCAATAGTCGGGCATGCTGTGAATTGTCAGGAGGAGCTTAGGGTTGTCAGTATTTGCAGGTTGTGAATTGTGTTTTGTGTTGTGTATTTTGAGAGTACTTTCAGATATGAATGTCTTTTGAATTTTAGATTTGCAGTATTGAGCATATGAAGTATTTTATGAATTCTAGAGATCTATTTTTAGCACTTAAAAAATGTAGTTTCATAGGAGTATAAAAGTGCAGACAATGTGATTCTCAGAGAAGAAACTGCAAGTTTCAGTTTCAGATTAGAAATTGCAAGTTCAGTTTCAGATAAGAAACTGCAACTTTCAGAGGCAGAGCATTTATATTAACACGGCCTTTTCAAACAGGGTTAACATCATGTTGGAAGTTTTATTCATGGTCGAAAATGGAACTACCAGCCAGTTAACATCATGCTGATCAACATTCATGCATAGCACATCTTCATATGATGCACAGTCAAAATGCCCACACAATGTCGAGTGTGCGAAACACAGAGAAAACGAGGGACAAAGTTTTGGCAAGTGTTGGACGTGGTTTTGGGCTGCCCCGTCTAGGCTTTCATTTTTAACATGCGCAGCCCACGACTTCGGATGGGAGGTCCATAGGCCTGTTTGTATTTTCTTAGGGCCGTCATGTATCGACCGACCTATGGACCTCCCATCCGAGGTTTTATTTTTGGCAGCCTAATTTATGTATTTTTTTGAAGAAAACGCAGAGGTGTGTTCTATTTTTCTATATAAAAATAGGAACGCCAGGTCCAACTTATGTTTCCCTTCTAACTATATTATAAATATTTAAATTATTTTATATGTTGACTGTTTAGTTCACATACTCCCTCCTTTTTGGTTTATAGGGCTTATCTCAAAATTTTAGTTTTTCAATTTTATAAGGCTCAATTTGGTTGTTTCCCATCACATGTTCAGATTCCAAGGTGCATTAAATCATTGCATGCAAGTATTAAGAGAAAATTGACCAATGCATGTACTTTATGCATGCATGCATTGCAATTTCTGCATCAGTAAACATAATTTTTTGAGGAAAACAAGTGCATTAATTAGGTGCTTTTGCAAACTACAAAAAGTATTCCACCATTCATCATCTACCTTGGTTGGTGAGATTTCTGAATTGATCCCTATAAACCGAAAAGGAGGGAGTAATTGGCAAATAGATCTCGCCGCCACCCCCCGCCTCCTGACTCCGGGCGCGCCTGCCCCCCTCAGCAAGTCCGCTCACGCGCCCCATGGAGTCGCCGGCCATATCCACGGGGGAATGGCTAGAAGACAGGCAGATGTACAAGATGCATCTCCCACATGTCTACAAAGCCTTCCCACGGATGCTCCAGCCGCTCGACTCCGTCGCGTCGGCGGTGCTGCGGCAGACCTGAGGGAGGAGATGGAGGGAGCGGGCGATGCGGATCCGCGACGACGCTCTCTCCTGGACCCAGTGCACGCGCGAATGGAGGGAAGCAGAGGAGGAAGCTGCGAGGGAGGAAGCCGAGGAGGGACCGAATCCATTCTCTCACTCGCGCAGGTATGCTCGGATGTGCAAGGATCATGTCGATTGGGAGCTGCTGAATCTAGCCCTGCGGATCTACTTCGAAGGAGATTTCTCGGAGAAGCATAGGATGCCCCACCCCAATGAGCCGCCGATTGCGTTCGTTCGATGGGCGAAAGGAGAAGTGAATTCAGGAGATCCACGCCGTGCTGCGAGATGGGAATGCTTGACTGGACTCCTGCCCACCAGCATGCCACCGAAGCCGGAGCAGGTGGATCCCCTACCTTACCTCTCCCCCAAACCTGCAGAAGATTGAAATTAGGCTTGCAATCTGCTTCAATTGAGCTGTCTGGTGGTTATTTCTGCTTCCTGAGAGACAACATCTGACTTGAGGATGAGCAGGAACCAGGAACTCCGATGAATTTCCCCTATCACAATGGGGGGAGCGCCGGTTGGGCAGTGGTACGGCCCACCTCCGCCCTAAATGGGGGCACAATCTGGGCATGCTCCTGTAATTACCCAAGATCAATCTACTGTTGGTTCTGACTCTCAGGTCAGTGGGAAATCTCAAGGCAAGAATCAGCAAAAGAAGAGATAGGACATCCAGAAAATTGCTCCTGCCCCTGCTTCGGGCCTTATGACATACTCTGAGGTGATCTGCTACAACTGTGGGGAACCAGGGCATCATTTGGATATATGTGTCAAGCCCAAGAGTTGTTTTATGTGCAAAATGGTTACCCATAAAGTTGAGAATTTCCCTGTCAGAAGGAAAACCCACAGTTCTGCTAGATATGTTGGAAGTGATAGAAATACTGCTTACTTCCATGCAGTAGCTAACCAGAGGAGGAGGAAAACCCTCATTCACTCCCTTGATGGCTCTAATGGCCCTGTTACTGAGGTAGATGAGATGCTGAAAGTGGCTAGTGACTTCTACAAAGACCTGTTTAAGAAAGAAACCCATTCTGGGTTCTCTCTACAAAACAATTTTTTCTCTGCTTCTAAAAAAGTCTCTCGTGCTGAAAATGAGCTGCTAGAAGCCCCTTTTTCAGAGACAGAGGTGAAGGAAGCCATTTTTAGCTCTTATCCTGATGGGGCTCCTGGTCCTGATGTGATTCCCTTCTTGTTTTACCAGCATTTTTGGGACTTGGTGAAAAATGATCTCTTAGATATTTTCCAAGCCTTTCATGGAGGAGAGTTGGATCCAACAACTTACTCATGGGGGGTCTGTTGGGGTCAAGTTAAATAACTATGAAAGTGATTTTTTCCTTGTTGGTAAAGGCCTTAGGCAAGGTGACCCCATCTCCCCGCTTTTGTTTAATTTAGTAGTGGACGTTCTTACTAAAATGCTGAGAAAAGCTGTTGATCATAGTCTGATTGCAGGGCTCTGTCCTGAGGTCTGCCCTGGTGGCATCATCTGCCTTCAATATGCAGATGATACCATCCTTTTCTTAGACAATGACTCCACACATGCTAGCAATCTTAAAACTGTTCTAACCTGGATTGAACAAGTCTCAGGCATGAGAATCAACTACTCTAAAAGTGAACTCATCCCTATCAACATGGATGATCAGGAGTTAGCTGACTTCCTCTCTATTCTAGTCTATAATAAACGTAACTTCCCCATTAAGTACCTAGGTATCCCTCTCCACTATGATAAACTGAGGAGAGAGGACTCCTTCTGGATAAAATCATTAAAAGGATTGCTGGGTGGAGGGGCAAACTTCTCTCTTACAGAGGTAGATTGATCCTCATACAAGCTTGTTTGGCTAGCATTCCAGTGTATCTCCTCTCCTTCTTCAAGTTCCCTAAATGCGCAGTGAACCTCATCAATTCTCAGATGTCTCATTGCTTGTGGAATGATTTTGAGGGAAATAAGAAGTTACACCTTGCTAATTGGGCCCTAGTCTCTATGAAAAAAGATTTTGGAGGCCTAGGCATACCTAACCTCCAAGAAATTAACATCTGTCTTCTAGGGTCTTGGAATAAAAGATTCTATGAGGAAGACCTGAAACCCTAGAAGCTTCTTATTGCCCATAAATACCTAGGAAATAAACCTAATATTTTTGTCCCTTCCTCCAACCCTAAGACCTCTAGATTCTGGAAAGGATTAAAATCTATTATGCATGCTGTGAAATTTGGCTACAGATGGAACATAGGGGATGGGAGCAGAACCAGGTTCTGGGAAGATAGTTGGTTTGGCACATCCCCCCTAGCAGTCCAATTTTGGCCTATTTACTCTATCCGCAATAAGCTTAACAAAAGTGTCAATGAAGTTTGGGACGGTCAATGCCTAAAACTCTCTTTAACAAAAGCATTACCTTTACTGCCGAGCCGGATGCCCTGATTTGGCAGCTGTACAATAAGGGGAAGTATTCCTCCAGCTCCTTCTATCATGTTATCAACTTTAGAGGGGTTCAACCCGTGTTTATCCCTACTGTCTGGAAATTGAGAGTTCCCCCTAAAATTCATGTATTTCTCTGGCTTCTCTCCAAAAACAAATTGATGACTAGGGATAACCTTAGGAAGAGACACATCATCAAACCCCTTGATTGTGTTTACTGCTTGGAACAAGAGTCTTGTTCTCACCTATTTTTTGAATGTATAGTTGCTCAACATCTCTGGGCCCATATTGAGGAATATTTCTCTAGTTAGATTGGCTCATCCTTTGAATCTGTTGCCAGATTCTGGATTGCTACCAAAAAGTGCTCAGTTTTAAACACTGTTAGCTGAGCTGTCCTTTGGTGCCTCTGGAAATATAGAAATGCTATGATTTTTAGTAACACCTCCTGGATTTCCATTCCGCGGGTCTTGAGGTTGATCAGGAACATGGTGAGGAACTGGGCGATTCTCTCCTCCAGATCGGACAAGGACAAGTTGATGAGCTTTATGGAAACCCTAACAAGATCCCTCCAGAAACCGTTGGTGATCACTTGTGGCTGAACAAGGCTCGACCTGCTCTGGGGCTGGACCCGTGGGCTCGTCTCAAGATCTTTGATGAAGATGATGGGCACCTCGCGCCGAAAAAGAGGGACATCCACCATGCTACGCCTTCCAGCCCGGTCTCTCCGCTTGCTTACTGGTCGTCGCAGGCTGATGCGGCCCCTCGGCTGAAGACCATGAAGGCTTCGCTGGACCCTCCTTGTGTCATTTGAGTGCTCTATCCGCCCTGCCTTTGGCACCGCTCAGGTGATTTGTGTTATTCAGAGAACTTGTTCATCCACGCCCCTAGTTTGTAGCTTTTCTACCTTTACTTTCGAATTGCTCTTTGAGTTGCTGTATCAGAATATGTTGTGGTTTCATTCTCAGCAATGGAACTGGGGAGATGCTCCCTGTTTTTCTAAAAAAAAATTTCATATGTTATTATATATTATTTTTATTGTCATCATATATTTAACAGATACTTACATATGTAAGAAAACAATATCCCACATCTTATTAACTTATAAAAATAATTTCTTAACAAATAAAATCCTAGATTGTTTTGGCACGAAAATCCTAGTGATTGTGTAAAAAAGCTTGGTAAGATTTAAGGAAGAATGTAATAATATCACTTATTATTTAAATATATTTATAACAAAATGCTCAGCCCCTTTTTTATTTTTTGATAACATTGCTGGCCCAACCCAACATTATAATTAGAATCAGCCTAGTAAAATCGTGTATTTTGAAAAAGTGCAAATAGCATGTAATTTTTTAGGAAATAAAATAAACGGGCCGCATGGACGCTACATTATTTGTTCACCCAGCCCAGATAATGGCTGTAATTCAAAAAAAAGAAAATCAAATTGACTGTAAATTCTACCGCGCAAAAAAAGACAGTAAATTCTGAAAAATGGGTTGAATATGTGCCGCATTTTTGGAGGCTGAAATGTGGGCCAATAGGTCGAAGCCAATGCAAGTCATTGTCAATTTAGTCAACAAATGATTCTGACATGTTAGCTGTTGGATTTACATCCAACGACAGGCATCCATCTTCAATCTCTCGTCTTCTTCCTCCAGCGCCGCCGGGACCACCTGCCGCCTCCTGCTGCTAGCAGCTCTACTTAGCACGCTTCGCTATGAAGCGCTACTCCACCGTTGGCCAGACCATCCCTCCACCCCTCCACACCTCCTTTTCTTCTCCACCAACTGCCGAACCACACCGCACTAGAACCAGTTAACCCTCGTGCACCTCTCCGTCTACGACTCTACTCCCGCATCTTCCCATCTCTGGCTCGTTGCTGTTCGGGGCCTCGCCGTCGTCCACCACCTTGGATGCGCTCGACGCGGCGTGGTCAACGAACGACACCATCGGAAGTAGACTGTGCGTGGAGAGGCTGACAGCTGGGTCCACGGCCGCACACAAGGAAATGCCTCCTTATTACGCGCAAAATAATGATTCCTCCACCTGACATCTGGGTCCCACCGGAAGGGCCTCTGTATTTCGCGAAATAAAGTGCCCCCACTGACATGTTGGACCCACCAGCTATCTTCGCATGCAAGGAAGTGCCTCCTTATTACGCACAAAAAAAATGAATATTCCCCCTGCCAGCTGGAACCCAGCATAGTGGGAGGCTGACTTGTGGGCCTACCAAGTTGACGGGGATGGAGGGCTTTGTCAACTTAGTCAATATGAACGATTCTAGCTCCTATTACCGTACGATGTTCATCCAACGGTCGTAGTGCTTCTTCAACCTCTGGTCTTCTTGCTCCAGCCGCCCAAACCAGCACCGATCGTGCTGCGTGCTCCTGCCTCCCGTGGCCGGTTGTGATGCCGCGGAGGCCTCACCGCCCCCTACTACTCCCACCACTGGCCAGGCCATCCCTCTACTCACCCACACCCCCTGTTAATCTGCGGCGACAGCAGCCTCACATCGCAGCCGAACCAGTGAACCCTCGTACTCCTCTTCGCGTGGGCATCCACTGCTGCGTCTTCCCTGGCTCCGAGTCGTCCCCTTCCTAGTCCTCATCGTCGTCCACCGCCCTGGTGCTCTCGACGCGGTGTGGTCAACGTGGTCAATGACCGACTTCCATCGGAAGAGTACTGTACATGCAGAGGCTGACAGCTGGGTCCACAGCAGCCGCAAGGAAGTGCCTCCTTATTACGTGGAAAATAATTATTCCTCCACCTGATAGCAGGGACCGACCGGACGGGCCACCAGTATTTTGCGAAAAAATTATTTCCCCCTGACTGCTGGGACCCACCGGACGGGCCACCGTATTTCGCGAAAAAACGTTCCCCCCGCTGTCAGCTCGGACCCACCGGAAGTGCCTCCTTATTACGTATAAAAAAATGAATACTCCCCCGGCTAGCTGGGACCCACCTTGCTGGGAGGCTGACTTGTGGGCCTACTAAGTTGACGGGGACGAAGGGCTTTGTCAACTTAGTCAATATGAACGATTCTAGATCCAGTGACCGTACGATGTCCATCCAACGGTCGTAGTGCTTCTTCAACCTCTGGTCTTCTTGCTCCAGCCGCCCAAAGCAGCGCTGGTCGTGCCGCATGCTCCTGCCTCCCCTGGCCGGCTGTGCTGCCGCAGAGGCCTCACCGCCCCCTACTATTCCCACCGCTGGCCAGGCCCTGCGGCGACGGTGGCCTCACACCGCAGCCGAACCAGTGAACCCTCGTAGTCCTCTCCGCGCGGGCTTCCACTGTCGCGTTGTCCCCTTCCTAGGCCTCGCTGTCGTCCACCGCCATGGTGCTCTCCGCGCGGCATGGTCAACATGGTCAAGGAACGACTTCCATCGGAAGAGTACTGTACGTGGAGAGGCTGACAGCTGGGTCCACAACCACAGCCCAGTTTTTTTGTGATTTGCCAAGTCGCTTTGTCAGGCCTGTTGGGCTGCAAATCTTTCAAGACGAGGAGAGCTTTCATTCGGCTGGCCGAGAAAATGGGCCATCAGTAAATAGAAATGGGTTGTACATTTTTAAAACACATCAAACCGGCAATTAGTTTCAAATATCTTTTTTTTCATTTCAAGATTTTAAATTACATTAATTTTTATGCGTGGAGGATTTGTTGGATTTTATATTGATATACATTTATTTTTAAAATCAGTTTGAATGTGAGTCGAAATTTCGGGATTAAAAACAGTTCGGACCGCACCGAAATATGCAAAATTTCGTATAATTTTTTAACCGTTACCACAATATGGGCTGCAATGCTAACAAAAAGAATATGGGCTCCTAAAAAACCATAAGAATTAGCAAATGGGCTGTAAATTATTAGAAATAATGGCAGATGGGCTGTATGCTGTTTTCCACAGATTTGAGGCTTTCCTAAAAAAAGGTTGACGCACAAGCACTGACTGTTGGATGCCCATCCAACGGCCGTCATGCTTCTTTAATCTCTGCTCTTCCTGCTCCAGCCGCTCAAACAAGCGCCGGCGGGACAACCTGCTCCCTCCTCCTCGCGGCTGACTGTGCTGCCGCGCAGGCCTCACCGCCCGACCGTACTCCCATCGCTGGCCTAGCCATCCCTCTACTCACCCACACCTGCTGTTATTCTCCGGCGATGGCGGACGAACCAGTAAACCCTCGTACAGTCGTACTCCCCTCCGCGTGGGAAACAACTGCCGAGTCTTCCCTGCCTCCGTGTCGTCCCCTTCCTAGGCCTCGCCGTCGTCCACTGCCATGGTGCTCTCAGCGCGACGTGGTCAACGTGGTCAAGGAACAACTTCCATCGGACGTGGACTATACGTGGAGAGGCTGACAGCTGGGTCCACGGCGGCAGCAAGGAAGTGCCTCCTTATTACGCGGAAAATAACGATTCCTCCACCTGACAGCAGGGACCCATCGGACGGGCCACCGTATTTTGCGAACAAACGTTTCCCCCCTGACTGCTGGGACCCACCAGCTACACCTTCGCACGCGAGGAAGTGCGTCCGGGCAAAAAAACCATTCACCCCCCTGACTGCTGGGACCCACCAGCTACATCTTCGCACGCAAGGAAGTGCGTCCGGGCAAAAAAAACCAAAACGATTCGCCCCCCTGACTGCTGGGACCCACCAGCCTCCCGACTGCTGGGACCCACCATCTACATCTTCGCACGCAAGGAAGTGCATCCGGGCAAAAAAAAACGATTCGCCCCCTAGCTGCTGGGACCCACCAGCTACATCTTCGCAGGCAAGGAAGTGCCTGACAGTCGGGACCCACCTGGTCGAAGCGTACATGGCGTTGTCATTTTGGTCGTGGACGTGTACATACATATATACTGGTGGATGGAGAGGCGCGCATGTGTCGTAGTAGAGGCGGCCAGGGTGCAAGAAAGAAAATACGGCCACGTATGTGTACATACGGGCGGGGTCTCGAACGCCTACTCGCTCATATGTATGGCGAGGGCTCGTGTGCATGGCTGGGTCGAAACGGAGAAACAACGTCATCGTCGTGTTCATCGGGAGGCAACGCGGCTGGGTTAGAACGGAATGCGTGGTCGTGTTCATCGGGAGGGCTTGGACGGAAGAGGCGATGGAAACGAGGCCTGGCGTACCGCACAACGGAGGAAACGGACCTCCTACGGTCGAAACGGAGGTCTTGTTGATCGGGAGGGGTGTGGCATACCGCAAAACAAAGGAAACAGACCTCCTACGGTCGAAACGGGGGTCCTGTTGATCGGGAGGGGTGTGGCGTACCGCAAAATGGAGGAAACGGACCTCCTATGGTCGAAACGGGGGTCCTGTTGATCGGGAGGGTTGTGGCGTACCGCAAAACGAAGGAAACGAACTTGTGTTGGAGCGCTACGGTCGAAACGGGGGTCCTGTTCATCGGGAGGGGTGTGGCGTACCGCAAAACGGGACTCCACGGGATACTGTTCATCTCCACCGTCGACCCCCTCCAGCCTCCACGAGCTACTGTTCATCCACCGTCGACCTCCTCCAGCCTCCACGGGCTCCTGTTCATCCAGCCTCCACCGCGCGCTACTCCACCGGCTACTGTTCAACCACCCCTCCACCGTCTACTATTCATCCAGCCCTCCACACCACGGGGTCCTGTTCAACCACCCCTCCACGGACACCCCTCCACCGTCTACTCTTCATCCTGCCCTCCACACCACGGGGTCCTGTTCATCGACCCCTCCACAGACACCCCTCCATCGTCTACTGTTCATCCAGCCCTCCACCACACCATGGGGTGCTGTTCATCTAGAGGCAACGCCACCGCTCACTGTTCATCCAAACCCCCCCGCAACACTCACTGTTCATCCCATCGATCGGCTTTAGTTAGCAGTAGTAGCCAAGGAATCGCTCGATCGGGTTCAGTTAACAGCCATCGATCGATCTCTTGGGTTCAGTAACGCGTAGCCTGCACTGCAATCGCTCGGGTTCAGTTAACAGCCATCGATCGATCGCTCGGGTTCAGTAATGCGTAGCCTGCAGTGCAATCGCTCGGGTTCAGTTAGAGCCCAACGCCTCACTCGGGTTCAGTTAGAGCCAACGCCTCGCACACATGCACGTACGTGTACGAGAGAAACGCGCATCGCTCGGCCCCCGACCTCCCACCGTAACCGGGAACTCCCCGAAATTTTCCTCCCCCTCGCTTCTACCACGGTTTTTTCCGTCATGGACGGCCCAAAGAATGTCATGCAGCTGCGTCTCCGGCCCGCCCAGGACGAAAAGCCTATTTTCTATCATGATTTTTTGTCATAGAAGTAGGAGCCCACCACATCTATGATGATACCGGGTTTTGTCACAATTATCGTCATAGGAGTGTCATATGTATGATAGAATTTTTTTCGTTCGGCCCAAAATGTCGCGGATGTGTCTTTTTTTGTAGTCTATGGAGTGCTCATCTGAGTGTGCCCTGAGAATGAGAGCTTGTGGTGGGCTAAGTTGGGACACCCCTGCAGGGATTTGAACTTTTGAAAGCCGTGCCCGCAGTTATGGGCAGATGGGAATTTGTTAATGTCCGGTTGTAGAAAACCTGAAACTTATCTTAACTAAAATGCATCAACCGCGTGGGTCGCCGTGATGGTCTCTTTCCGGCAGAGTCCGGGAAGTGAACACGGTGTTGGAGTTATGCTTGACGTAGGTTCTTCTAGGATCACTTCTTGATCATAGTTTCTCGACCGTGCTTTTGCCTTCTCTTCTCGCTCTCATTTGCGTATGTTAGCCACCAAATATGCTAGTCGCTTGCTGCAGCTCCACATCATACCTTTACCCTTCCTATAAGCTTAAATAGTCTTGATCGCGAGGGTGTGAGATTGCAGAGTCCCCGTGACTCACAGATTCCTTCCAAAACCAGATGCAGGGACCGATGATACCGCTCCAGATGATATGACCGAGCTCAAGTGGGAGTTCGATGAAGACTCTCATCATTACTACATGTCTTTTCCAGATGATCAGTAGTGGTGCCCAGTTGGGGCGATCAGGGACTTTGTCGCATTTGGGGGTTGATCTTTATTTTGGTTCCGTAGCCGGACCTTGAGTGTATTGGATGTATGTAATGACTTATTTATGTATTGTGTGAAGTGGCGATTGTAAGCCAACTATGTATCGTTTTCCCTGATGTATTACATGGGTTGTGTGAAGATTACCTCACTTGCGACATTGCTTTCAATGCGGTTATGCCTCTAAGTCGTGCTTTGACACGTGGGAGATATAGCTGCATCGAGGGCGTTATAATACCTTACTAAAAACCGCTTGTCATTTCCTTCTGCTCCTCGTTGGGTTCGACACTCTTACTTATCGAAAGGACTACGATAGATCCCCTATACTTGTGGGTCATCAAGACTCTTTTCTGGCATCGTTGCCGGGGAGTGAAGCGCCTTTGGTAAGGAAAAATTTATATAGTGTGCTGAAATTTACTATCACTTGTTACTATGGAAAACAATCCTTTGAGGGGCTTGTTCGGGGTATCTTCACCCTGACCAGTAGAGCAAAGAGTTGCTCCTCAACCTACTGAACCTACTGAAAATGTTTACTTTGAAATTGCTTCGGGTATGATAGAGAAACTGCTAGCTAATCCTTTTACAGGAGATGGAACATTACATCCCGATATGCATCTAATCTATGTGGATGAAGTTTGTGGATTATTTAAGCTTGCAGGTATGCCCGAGGATGTTATCAAGAAGAAGGTCTTCCCTTTATCTTTGATGGGAAAGGCATTGACATGGTTTAGGCTATGTGATGATATTGGATCATGGAACTACAACCGATTGAAATTGGAATTTCATCAGAAATTTTATCCTATGCATCTGGTTCATCGTGATCGTAATTATATATATATATATATAATTTTTGGCCTCGCGAAGGAGAAAGTATCGCTCAAGCTTGGGGGAGGCTTAAGTCAATGTTATATTCATGCCCCAATCATGAGCTCTCAAGAGAAATTATTATTCAGAATTTTTATGCTCGACTTTCTCTCAACAATCGCTCCATGCTCGATACTTCTTGTACTGGTTCTTTTATGATAAAGTCTATTGAATTCAAATGGGATTTAATAGAAAGAATTAAACGCAACTCTGAAGATTGGGAACTCGACGAAGGTAAGGAGTCAGGTATAACACCTAAGTATGATTGTGTTAAATCTTTCATGGATACCGATGCTTTTTGTGAATTTAGCACTAATTATGGACTTGACTCTGAGATAGTAGCTTCTTTCTGTGAATCATTTGCTACTCATCTTGATCTCCCTAAGGATAAGTGGCTTAAATATCATCCTCCCATTGACGTAAAAGTAGTTGAACCTATTAAAGTTGAAGAAAAGACTATCACTTATAATGTTGATCCTATTGTTCCTACCCCTTATATTGAGAAACCACCTTTCCCTGTTAGAATAAAGGATCATGCTAAAGCTTCAACTGTGGTTCGTAAGAGTAATGCTAGAACACCTTCACCCCCTGAGCAAATTAAAGTTGAACCTAGTATTGCTATGATTAAAGATCTCTTGGTCGATAATATTGATGGGCATGTTGTTTACTTCTGTGATGAAGCTGCTAGAATTTCTAGACCCAATACTAAATATAAACATAGACCTGTTGTAGGCATGGCTGTTGTTTCTGTTAAAATAGGAGATCATTGCTATCATGGCTTATGTGACATGGGTTCTAGTGCGAGTGCAATTCCTCATACTTTGTATAAAGAAATTATGCATGATATTGCACCTGCTGAGATAGAAGATATTGATGTTACTATTAAGCTTGCCAATAGAGATACTATTTCACCAGTTGGGATTGTTAAAGATGTTGAAGTCTTGTGTGGGAAAGTTAAATATCCAACTGATTTTCTTATTCTTGGTTCCCCACAAGATGACTTTTGTCCCATTATATTTGGTAGACCCTTCTTGAATACTGTTAATGCTAAGATAGACTGCAAAAAGGATATTGTTATTGTTGGTTTAGGGGATATGTCTTATGATTTTAATTTTGCTAAATTTCGTAGACAACCCCATGATAAAGAAATGCCTAGTAAAGATGAAATTATTGGTCTTGCTTCTATTGCCGTGCCTCCTAATGATCCTTTAGAACAATATTTGTTAGACCATGAAAATGATATGTTTATGAATGAAAAAAGGGAAATAGATGAGGTATTCTTTAAACAGGGACCTATTTTGAAACACAACTTGCCTATTGAAGTTCTAGGGGATCCTCCTCCACCCAAGGGTGATCCCGTGTTTGAGCTTAAACCATTACCTGATACTCTTAAATATGCTTATCTTGATGAAAAGAAGATATATCCTATTATTATTAGTGCTAACCTTTGAGAGTAGGAAGAAGTGAAATTATTGAAAACTCTAAAGAAGGATTGTGCTGCTATCGGATATACTCTTGATGATCTTAAGGGCATTAGTCCCACTCTATGCCAGCATAAAATAAAATTGGAGAAAGATGCTAAACGGTTGTTGATCACCAACGACGGTTAAATCCTAAGATGAAAGAAGTGGTAAGAAATGAAATACTAAAGCTTCTAGAGGCAGGTATAATTTATCCTGTTGGTGATAGTCAGTGGGTAAGTCCTGTCCATTGTGTCCCTAAGAAGCGAGGCATTACTGTTGTTCCTAATGATAAAGATGAATTGATCCCACAAAGAATTGTTACAGGTTATAGAATGGTAATTGATTTCCGCAAATTAAATAAAGCCACTAGAAAAGATCATTACCCTTTACCTTTTATTGATCAAATGCTAGAAATATTATCAAAACATACACCTTTTTGCTTTCTAGATGGTTATTCCGGTTTCTCTCAAATTCCTATGTCGAAAGAGGATCAGGAAAAGACCACTTTTACTTGCCCTTTTGGTACATTTGCTTATAGATGTATGCCTTTTCGTTTATGTAACACACCTGCTACCTTTCAAAGATGTATGACTGCTATATTATCTAACTTTTGTGAAAAGAATATTGAGGTTTTCATGGATGATTTCTCCGTGTATGGAACTCCTTTTGATGATTGCTTAAGCAACCTTGATCGATATTGGCAGAGATGTGAAGAAACTAATCTTGTCTTGAATTAGGAGAAGTGCCACTTTGTGGTTAATGAAGGTATTGTGTTGGGGCATAATGTTTCTGAAAGAGGTATTGAAGTTGATAAAGCTAAAGTTGATGCTATTGAAAAGTTGCCGTGTCCTAAGGACATTAAAGGTATAAGAAGTTTCCTTGGCCATGCCGGTTTTTATAGGAGGTCCATTAAAGGCTTCTCAAAAATTTCTAGGCCCCTGACTAATCTCTTACAAAAAGATGTTCCTTTTATCTTTGATGATGATTGTGTAGAACCATTTGAAATACTTAAGAAAGCCTTGATTTCTGGACCTATTTTTAGCCACCCGATTGGAATTTACCCTTTGAGATTATGTGTGATGCTAGTGATTATGTTGTAGGTGTTGTTCTAGGACAAAGAGTTGATAAGAAATTAAACATTATCCAATATGTTAGTAAAACTCTAGACAGTGCCCAGAGAAATTATGCTACTACTGAAAAAGAATTTTTAGCAGTTGTATTTGCTTGCGATAAGTTCAGACCTTATATTGTCGATTCTAAAGTAACTGTTCACACTGATCATGGTGCTATTAAATATCTTATGGAAAAGAAATATGCTAAACATAGACTTATTAGATGGGTTCTCTTCCTACAAGAATTTGACTTGCATATTATTTATAGAAAGGGAGCTGAGAACCCCGTTGCAGACAACTTGTCTAGGTTAGAAAATGTTGTTGATGACCCACTACCTATAGATGATAGCTTTCCTGATGAACAATTAGCTGTCATAAATGCTTCTTATACTACTCCATCGTATGCTGATTATGCTAATTACATTGTTGCTAAATTTATACCACCTAGTTTCACATACCAACAAAAGAAAAGGTTTTTCTATGATTTAAGACATTACTTCTGGGATGATCCACACCTTTATAAAGGAGTAGATGGTGTTATTAGACGTTGTGTACCTGAGCATGAACATGAACATATCCTACGCAAGTGTCACAATGAGGCTTATGGAGGACACCATGCTGGAGATAGAACTGCACATAAGCTATTACAATTCGGTTTTTATTGGCATACTCTTTTCAAGGATGCCCGTAAGTTTGTATTGTCTTGTGATGAATGTCAAAGAGTTGGTAATATAAGTAGACGTCAAGAAATGCCTATGAACTATTCACTTGTTATTGAACCATTTGATGTTTGGGGCTTTGATTATACGGGACCGTTTCCTTCCTCTAATCGGTATACACATATTTTAGTTGGTGTTGATTACATTACTAAGTGGGTAGAAGCTATTCCAACTAGTAGTGATGATCATAACACCTCTATTAAGAGGTTGAAATAAGTTATTTTTCCGAGGTTTGGAGTCCCTAGGTATTTAATGACTGGTGGTGCTTCACATTTTATTCATGGTGCTTTTTGTAAAATGCTTGCTAAGTATGATGTTAATCATAGAATTGCATCTCCATATCACCCACAGTCTAGTGGTCAAGTAGAACTGAGTAATAGAGAGCTTAAATTAATTTTGCAAAAGACTATTAATAGATCTAGAAAGAATTGGTCTAAGAAACTTGATGATGCATTATGGGCCTATAGAACTGCATATAAAAATCCTATGGGTATGTCTCCGTATAAAATGGTTTATGGAAAAGCATGTCACTTACCTCTTGAACTAGAACATAAGGCATATTGGGCCATTAAAGAGTTCAACTATGACTTCAAACTTGCTGGTGAGAAGAGACTATTTGACATTAGCTCACTTGATGAGTGGAGAACCCAGGCCTATGAGAATGCCAAACTGTTTAAAGAAAAAGTTAAAAGATGGCATGACAAAAGGATACAAAAGTGTGAGTTTAATGTAGGTGATTATGTTTTGTTATACAACTCCCATTTAAGATTTTTTGTAGGAAAACTTCTCTCTAAATGGGAAGGTCCTTACATTATCGAGGAGGTCTATCGTTCCGGTGCCATAAAAATCAACAACTTTGAAGGCACAAATCCAAGGGTGGTGAACCGTCAAAGAATCAAACATTGTATCTCAGGTCATCCCATAAATGTTGAAACCAATGTTATTGATACCGTAACCCCTACGAAGTACATAAGGGACACATTCCAGAATGTTTCAGACTCCGAAAAGGAATAGGTATGTGGTACGATACGTAAACCGACTCCAAAACAGTTCTAATAGCAATTTTTCTCTGTTTTCGAATATTTAAGAAAATAGGAAAATAAGAAGTAGTTCGGAAAGGACACAAAGCGTCCACGAGGGTGGAGGGCGCGCCCTACCCCCTCACCTCATGGGCACCTCGTGTGCCCTCCGGACTCCGATTTCTTGCACGATACTTCTTTTGGTCGGTAAAAATTCATTATATAATCTCCCGAAGGTTTTGACCACCGTACCATGCAAATATCTCCTATTTTTGTTTTGAGCTATTTTTTGCCAGAGTTTTCAAGGCCAGGCACCATGTCATCCCCCTCCTCCAACAACGCGGGCGATGATGCTTGGCTAATGAAGATAGAGATGAACAGAGAAGAGCTTGGGGAGATAAACAAGGGTGATAGGATCAAGAAGGCAATGGAGGATCAAGACCCGGCAGCAAAATAAGAAGACATCCTTCAACCCTACTATAACCATCTCACCCCAACTCACATTGAAGCTTTGAAGATTATTGCGCTAGCTCGCATACAAAATAAGTATCTCACACATGAAAATCTTTTGTTGCAAGAGCATATCACCGCACTCAAGGGCATTATCCGCAAGTTGGAGGATCTCCTACGCTCGATGTGCGACACACCATCATCAACAACTCCACCATCACCACCTCTGGAGAACTGAGTATCGGGTATGGGCAGCCCCCTTCGCAACTGCCAAGCTTGGGGGAGTGCCCCGGTATCGTATCACCATCAGACTTCTATCTTTACCGTTTTCATTAGTTCGATCCTTTTGATTATATCTTGATCTAGTAGAATAAAGTTTAGTATGATCTAGCTTTGAGTTTTGTGTTGATCCTTATCTATGTAATCGAGTCCGTGAGCTATATATAATAAAGATTAGTCTTGAATCGAGAGCTTGGTTATCATGCTATGATCTTGAGGGAATAAAAAAATAAAAAAGATAAAGAATAAAAACAAATAAAGAGATCATATTGATCTTATGGAGACTAATGACTTCACATATAAAGAATATGATGAATACAAGTTGTTGAGAGTTGCCACACATAGTTTTGGTCATCGTTGCAATTAATAGGAAGTAATAAAGAAAGACAGGTTTTCACATATAAATATACGATCTTGGACATCTTTTATGATTGTGAGCACTCATTAAAATATGACATGCTAAAAAGTTGATGTTGGACAAGGAAGATAACGTAATGGGTTATGTTTTCTTATATTCAAAATAAATTATATTGTCATGGATCATCCAACATGTTGAGCTTGCCTTTCCCCCTCATGCTAGCCAAATTCTTTGCACCAAGTAGAGATACTACTTGTGCTTCCAAATATCCTTAAACCCAGTTTTGCCATGAGAGTCCACCATATCTACCTATGGATTGAATAAGATCCTTCAAGTAAGTTGTCATTGTTGCAAGCAATAAAAAATTTATCTCTAAATATGTATGATCTATTAGTGTGGAGAAAATAAGCTTTATAAGATCTTGTGATATGGAAGAAATAAAAGCGACGGACTGCATAATAAAGGTCCCTATCACAAGTGGCAATATAAAGTGACATTCTTTTGCATTAATATTTTGTGCATCCAACCATAAAAGCACATGACAACCTCTGCTTCCCTCTGCGAAGGGCCTATCTTTTATTTTTGTCCTATACCGTATACAAGAGTCATGGTGATCCTCACCTTTCCTTTTTACATTTTATCCTTTGACAAGCACTATGTGTTGGAAAGATCCTGATACATATAGCTAATTAGATGTGAGTTTTCATAAACTATTATTGTTGACATTACCCTTGAGGTAAGAGGTCGGGAGGCAAAACTATAAGCCCCTATCTTTCTCTATGTCCTATTAAAACTTCATACCCATAAGTATTGTGTGAGTGTTAGCAATTGTGAAAGACTAAATGAAAGTTGAGTATGTGGACTTGCTGAAAAGCTCTTATATTGACTCTTTCCAATGTTATGATAAATTGCAATTGCCTCAATGAGCAGGATTATAGTTTGCTAGTTCTCAATGAAGTTTCTGATTCATACTTTACATTGTGAATAAGATTGTTACTTTAGCATAAGAAATCATATGAATATATGTACATACATACATACATATATATATGTTGCTGTTCTAAGAATGATCATGATGCCCTCATGTCCGTATTTTATCGACACCTCTATCTCTAAACATGTGGGCATATTTTTCGATATCGGCTTCTGCTTGAGGACAAGCGAGGTCTAAGCTTGGGGGAGTTGATACGTCCATTTTGCATCATGCTTTTATATCGATATTTATTGCATTATGGGATGTTATTACACATTATGTCACAATACTTATGCCTTTTCTCTCTTATTTTACATGGTTTACACGAAGAGGGAGAATGCCGGCAGCTGGAATTCTAGGCTGGAACAGGAGAAAATATTAGAGACCTATTCTGCACTACTCCAAAAGTCCTGAAACTCCAGAAAGTCAGTTTTGGAATATATTAAAAATATTGGGCGAAGAAAGCACCAGAGGGGAGCCAGCCACCGTCCACGAGGGTGGGGGTGCGCCCTACCCCCACGGGCACGCCCCCTGCCTCGTGGGCCACCTGGCAGGCCCCCGATGCCCATCTTCTGGTATAAGGTGTCTTTTTCCATGAAAAAAGAAGGATGCTTTCGGGACGAAGCACCGTCATCTCAAGGCGGAACCAATCTAGGGCTCCGGTGGAGCTGTTCTGCCGGGGAAACATCCCTCCAGGAGGGGGAAATCGTCACCATCGTCATCACCATCGATCCTCTCATCGGGAGGGGGTCAATCTCCATCAACATCTTAACCAGCACCATCTCCTCTCAAACCCTAGTTCATATCTTGTATCCGATCTTTGTCTCAAAACCTCAGATTGGTACCTGTGGGTTGCTAGTAGTGTTGATTACTCCTTGTAGTTGATGCTAGTTGGTTTATTCGGTGGAAGATTATATGTTAAGATCCTTTATGCATATTAATACCCCTTTGATTATGAACATGAATATGATTTGTGAGTAGCTACGTTTGTTCCTGAGGACATGGGAGAAGTCTTGCTATAAGTAGTCATGTGAATTTGGTATTCGTTCGATATTTTGATGAGATGTATGTTGTCTATCCTCTAGTGGTGTCATGTGAAGGTCGACTACATGACACTTCACCATTGTTTGGGCCTAGGGGAAGGCATTGGGAAGTAATAAGTAGATGATGGGTTGCTAGAGTGACAGAAGATTAAACCCTAGTTTATGCGTTGCTTCATAAGGGGCTGATTTGGATCCATATGTTTCATGCTATGGTTAGGTTTACCTTAATTCTTCTTTCATAGTTGCGGATGCTTGCTAAGGGGGTTAATAATAAGTGGGATGCTTGTCCAAGGAAGGGTAGTACCCAAGCACCGGTCCACCCACATATCAAATTATCAAAGTAATGATCGCGGACCATATGAGCATGATAAAAACTAGCTTGACGATAATTCCCATGTGTCCTCGCGAGCGCTTTCCTATATATAAGAGCTTGTCCAGGCTTGTCCTTTGCTACAAAAAGGATTGAGCCACCTTGTTGCACCTTGTTTAGTTTTGTTACTTATTACCAATTATGAATTACCTTATCACAAAACTATCTGTTACCGATAATTTTAGTGCTTGCAGAGAATACCTTACTGAAAACCGCTTGTCGTTTCCTTCTGCTTCTCGTTGGGTTCGACACTCTTACTTATCGAAAGTAGTACGACAGATCCCCTATACTTGTGGGTCATCATCCACCCTCAGGGCTGAGGGTTTCTACTAGTAGCTATGTGTTTAATCTCTCTCTCTCTCTCTCGTGTTCTTGAGATGTCATGATCTTGATGTATCGCGGGCTTTGTTAATATAGTTGGATCATATGGTGTTTTCCCCTCTCTATCTTGTTGTGATGAATTAAGTTTTTCCCTTTGAGATCTCGTTGTCATCGGATTGAATACTTTTATGGATTTGAGAACACTTGATATATGTCTTGCAAATGAATACTCGTGCTGACAATGGGGTATCGTATTGATTCACTTGATATATGTTTTGGTACTCAACTTGCGGATTAACGCGGTGACATTGGGGTAATCTATGCATAGGGGTTGATGCATGTTCTTGTCCTTGTTTCTCCAGTAGAAATCTTGGGGCACTCTTGTAGTTCTGTTTTTGGATTGAGTATTGTGAATATGAATATGCTTTGGTGTTATTCTAGTACGAACTCTAGGATAGATCGAACGGAAAAATAGCTTTGCGCTATTTTAGTATGAACTCTTGAATAGATCGAACGAAAAGAACAGCTTTGAGGTGGTTTAATACCCTACAAACAATTCCTATCTTTTGTTATCCGCTAATAGGAACTCGGGAGTGATTCTTCGTTACACTTTGAGGGATAATCATATGATCCAACTATGTTAGCATTGTTGAGAGATTGCACTACCGAAAGTACGGACCCTAGGCCTTGTTTTAAGCATTGAAACACTGTTTTTGTGCCCGTTTACTATTTGCTACCTTGCTGTTTTTATTTATTCAGATTATAAAAATATATTTCTACCATCCATATTACACTTTTATCACCATCTCTTCGCTGAACTAGTGCACCTATACAATTTTCCATTGTATTGGATGTGTTGGGGACACAAGAGATTTCTTGTATTTGGTTGTAGGGTCGTTTGAGAGAGACCATCTTCATCCTACACCTCTCACGGATTGATAAACCTTAGGTCATCCACTTGAGGGAAAATTGCTACTGTCCTACAAAACTCTACGCTTGGAGGCCCAACACGTGTCTACGAGAATAAAGTTGCGTAGTAAAGATGAGATTCCACCTCTAAAGTCAGTTGTATGCGATTGCTTGGGCTAAAAAGGAAACTTTTACAGGAGATCCTTCTTTTCTTTGAATTTTTTTGTCATTTGTGGACTTCCAAAGACAACACATTAATGTGAAAATGTTTCTTAGAGTAGCAATGCATGATTAGAGTTGATCGAGATTAAAATAGTTTTTAAAATTGCATCAATGTTCTAAACTAGAAGATTAGTTATAATATACCTAGGTTTAGCAAACCAATATACTATGGCAAAAGGGCTAGTAAGAAGAATATGTACTCATACTCTTCTAAATTTCATCTAGAGCATAATTTACCTATATGTATGGAGTACCTGCATGCTCTTTTACTTACTGGAAGTGCTCTCCTAGTTAGTCTCTAACCAAATGTTTGTATTCTCGGAGATATGTCCTTTGTTCTGCAAACCTATTTCAAGAAAGTTTTTGTGTTGATGGAGAGAGATTTAGGTTGTGGTTCCCCTTCCTCCTGCATTACCTGCAAGCAAAGTCTACTTGCACTTTTTGAAGTGAATTTTCACTTTAGTGTTAGTTTCCAGCACAAAATATCCTCGATGCTTGAATGGATGATGGGGGTCTAATTCAGAACATCCATGTTACACCCACGATGCAGCTATATCTCCCACGTGTCGGAACCCGACTTAGAGGCATAACCGCATTGTAGGCATGTCGCAAGAGGGGTAATCTTTACACATCCCATGCACTGAATAAGAAGGAGGTACAGAGTTGGCTTACAATCGCCACTTCACACAATACATAAATATAGCATTACATCATCCAGCATACAATCAAGGTCTGACTACGGAACCAAAATAAAGACAACCCCAAATGCAAAAGATCCCCGATCGCCCCAACTGGGCTCCACTACTGATCGTCTGGAAAGGAAACATGGTAACGTCCTGAGTCCTCGTTGAACTCCCACTTGAGTTCCGTCGCATCTCCTGGAATGGCATCATCGGCACCTGCATCTGGTTTTTTGGAAGTAATCTGTGAGTCACGGGGACTCAGCAATCTCACACCCTCGCGATCAAGACTATTTAAGCTCATGGGTAGGAAAAGGTAGTGAGGTGGATCTGCAGCAAGCACTAGCATATATGGTGGCTACCTTAGGCAAAAGAGAGCGAGAAGAGAAGGCAAAGCACAGTCGAGAAGCTACAAAGATCAAGAAGTGATCCCAAAACTACTTACGTTCAAGCATAACACGAGACTATGTTCTCTTCCCGGACTCCGCCGAAAAGAGACCATCACGGCTACACACGCGGTTGATTCATTTTAATTTAAGTTAAGAGTCAGGTTTTCTACAACCGGATATTAACAAAGTCCCATCTGCCCATAATCGCAGGCACGGCTTTCGAAAGTTCAAAACCCTGCAGGGGTGTCCCAACTTATCCCATCACAAGCTCTCACGGTCAACGAAGGATATTCCTTCTCCCGGGACGACCCGATCAGACTCGGAATCCCGATTACAAGACATTTCGACAAAGGTAAAACAAGACCAGCAAAGCCGCCCGATGTGTCGACAAATCCCGATAGGAGTCGCACGTATCTCGTTCTCAGGGCACACCGGATGAGACATCCTACGAGTAAAACCAACCCTCAAGTTGCCCTGAGGTAGCCCCGCAGTCTACTCGTTTCGGACCAACACTCAAAGGAGCACTGGCCCCGGGGGGGGGGGGGGGGGTAAAATAAAGATGACCCTCGGGCTCACGAAAACACAAGGGAAGGTTATAGGTTGTTAGGCAAAAGTAAAACCAAGGTTGGGCCTTGCCGGAGGAGTTTTATTCAAGGTGAACTATCAAGGGGTTCCCATTATAACCTAACCACGTAAGGAACGCAAAATCAAGGAACATAACACAGGTATGACGGAAACTAGGGCGGCAAGAGTGGAACAAAACACTAGGCATAAGGCCGAGCCTTCCACCCTTTACAAAGTATATAGGTGCATTAAAGTAAACAAGATATAATAATTATATCCCAACAATAATCATGTTCTAACAAGGAACAAACTCCAATCTTCACCTGCAACTAGCAACGCTATAAGAGGGGCTGAGCAAAGCGGTAACATAGCCAAACAACGGTTTGCTAGGACAAGGTGGGTTATAGACTGGACATGGCAATATGGGAGGCATGATAAATCATGTGGTAGGTATCGAGGCATAGGCATAGCAATAGAGCGAGCAACTAGCAAGCAAAGATAGAAGTGATTTTGAGGGTATGGTCATCTTGCCTGCAAAGTTCTCCGGGTTGGCGTAAGCTTGATCCTCGTAAGCATACTCAACGGGTTCCTCGATCACATACTCGTCTCCCGGCTCTACCCAAAGCAAGAACACAAGCAAAGCGAACCACAATCAATCACGGTGTAATGCGCAAGCAACATGATGCAAAACATGGCATGATATGCGGGATGTGATATGCAATGCATATGCATGCTCCAGAAGGGAAAGATTGAACCAGGCCTCAACTTGGCAAACCAAGAGCGCCGCTGGAAAGATGAGTTGATTTCGGTCCAAATCGATATAAAGATCACCGAAATCGGATGCACGGTTTGCTAATGGCAAGCAAAACAAAAATGGCACTATTCTGCGATTAACAGCACGATGCCATCTAAAATGCAACAAGAAAATAATCTATGACACTCTAACATAGCAACAAAGCACATGGCAGTGATCCACTCAAGATGCTTGACAAAAGATGAACACTGAGCTACGGCTAAATCACACAATAGCAGGCTCAAACAAGCATGACAAAAGTGCAAAAGATAACAGCATCTCAGACTTGGTGAAAATAACATGTCAGGATTTAACATCAGGAAGCAATGTTTAGAGCAAGATAACAACATGCTACAGGATCAGATCATAGCAAAGCAAGGCATGGCATGAATCTACTCAAAGCATATAAAAAAAGTCCCTTACTGGCCATAAGACAAGGGATCAAAAAATATGATGGCACCCATGTAAACATAACAGGTTTCGTTAACAGATTCAGACTTAGCAGAAAACTGGATATGGCAAAAACAGAGTTACGTAGGCATGTTTGCGAGCTCGATGCACTCACCACAAGGCATTGCATGACAAACTAAGCGTACAACCATCAAGAAGACATGATCATGAAGTCAAGCAAAGCAAGAACAAGTTCATAGCATGCATGGATCAACTACAACAACCTTGGCAAAATTGATTAACACGTAAACAATCTGCCCGGAACATTTTATAGCAAAAGTAGAGCAAGATTGAGTCATGCTAGCATACTCCATAATTTCAAACAAAGACATGGATGGATAGAACATAACAATATGCTCAAATCATCCTTACGGAACATGCTCAAAAGAGGCATGGATCACTCTGTAGCAACATGAATACATGGCATAAAAATAACATCAGGAAAATGACTTAGAAGAATTCTAAGTCCCTGAAAACAACAACATCACGAGAGCTACTATGCATGCATGTGCTACTCACCACATTGATCACAAAAATACATGGCATACACCCCTGTAAAGATGGCATGGCATAGCCCAAAACACATGTAGGGCTCAAGTTCATAGGAGGCACACAATAATCATGGCAAAAATGACAAATGCCCATAATCTGTTAAGAAACAGAAACTAACATTTTATAGCACTCTTGCAACAACATTTTAGGCATCAAGATGGACTCAAACAAGCATGGTGAAATGGAATGAAATGAAGAGGACATCCTAACGAACAATTTGACATATCACACGCGCAAAACGGAGCTACGGACGATGAGATATAGCATGATGAAGAATGCTTGAAAACATAACAGAAAGTGACATAGAGATATTTATACCCTCGGTTCAGATCTAGGGTTCGTCATGGGCCCGCGAGCCGAGGTCAACTCCGACGAGGGGCCTTTTTCGGCGAGGACGCGGTGGCTGATGGGGCTCCAGCGAGCCCCCAAGGACGGCAGGGAGGTGAAGGAGGGGCGGATCGTGCCTTGGCGCTCCGGATCCGGCCGGTCTTCGGGCGGCGGCGAGCTAAGAGGCGGCGTGGCACCGGAGCGAAGCTGGGTGGCGGGGCAGCACGGCGCCTCGCGAAGTAGCGGCGGCGCCGGGTGGAGAGGAGGCGCGGCGGCCTCGGGCGGGATCGCCCGCGGGCGGCGACGACGGGGTACGGGCCCGGGGGGGCCGGCGTCGGGCCTGGCGGGCCGCGGCGAGCGCGGGTCGGCGTCGGTGATGTGGCGCGATGGGAGTGGCTGAGGGCGCGGCGGCGGACGTGTCCGGCGCCGTCCGAACGTGTCCAGCGCGGAGAGGGACTAGGTTAGGGTTGGTTTCATCCGCGAATTCTGGATGGGAGGCCTATTTACAGATTTTGGGAGCTAGGAGAGTCCAAATGGAGTGCGGTTTTCGGCCACGCGATCGTGATCGAACTGCCGAGAGGATGGAGGGGGTTTGGATTGGTTTTGGGCCACTTTGGAGGGGTGTTGGGCTGGAACACACACGAGGCCTTTACGGTTCCTCGGTTAACCGTTGGAGTATCAAACGGACTCCAAATGGCACGAAACTTGACAGGCGGTCTACCGGTAGTATACCAAGGCCGCTTGGCAAATCTCGGTCCAATACGAGAACGTTTAACACTCGCACACGAAAAGAGGCAAAAGGGGACGCCGGAGGACATAGAAGTGCCGGATCGCAAAACGGACAACGGGGAAAAAGCTCGGATGCATGAGACGAACACGTATGCAAATGCGATGCACATGATGACATGATATGAGATGCATGACATGGACAAAATGCAAAACGAAGACGAAACCCAACCACGAGGGAATATCATAACTTAGAGCCAAAAATGGCAAGAGTTGGAATACAAATATGGCAAGTTACATACGGGGCGTTACAATCCATACCAAAAGGAAAATCATGATTATTTCTGTGGTATAGGGGATACTTGGAAAATTCAATCTAAGCCCCCCCTCCAAAGAATTATTCACAACTTGATCCAAGGCTGCGGGGGGTGCCCCTGACCTCTACATAACCACACCTCCACTTGTAGAAGATTTGAATCCGCTTTTGCATAGAAATGTGAAAGCATGCTCCACATTTACCAACGCACTTGCTTTAACCTAGGAGATAGTGATACCGCAACCCTTGCAAGTGTAAGTTTCTCTATTAGGATATGTGTCTCCTATATATGCAACTTTTCTAGCACAGCAGCTGCAAAGTTTTAGTCAATACCTTCGCTTGTATGATCCAGATGGCTTGCACGACAATTGCTGCAATTCTGGCTTGGAATTTCAAATCACATGGCTTCACCTGCATAAACAATCATATTACTATTTTTTGATCTTCGTACTTTGCTAGTATGATCGTATTCTTGATATACTAGAAACCTTAGTTTTCTATTGGTAGCATGTAGGTGTTAACTATTTTTTCCTGAATGAACTGGCATTTTCCTATAAGTTTGTATGTTCAATATGCACTCGTGAAAGTGCAATTGGCACTGAATTACAATTTTGTGTTGATCACAATACGATTTGCGAGAACTAATGTCGGTTGTCAAGTTTATCTCAGGACATTGGCTTCTCTATTTTGTCTATGGACGTCGGTAGCCCCGCCGTTCCAAAAAGGGAAAAAGACAGTGTTCTTCGGCAACTCGAAAAGTTTTTTGGTTTCCTTTTTAGTCCTAGGAACATCCGTAGTATCAAGAGGGGTTGTTGTGATCAGGAATTTGGGGAACTCAAAACTTTTCCTTATACACTTCAACCATCCATGTTTTAGTTTGAAAGAAGAAGAGATCGCCGAGAAAATGCCCTAGCCGGAGGTCCGGAGGCACCAAAGAGGGGTGGACACCAGGTTCGGCCTGGTCCGGGTGCCAGTGTGCCCCAGGTGCCTAGGTGCCCAGGGTCACCCGAGAGATGGGCGGCACCCTTAGTAAGGCCCGAGTTGAAGGAAATATGCCCTAGAGGCAATAATAAAGTTATTATTTATTTCCTTATTTCATGATAAATGTTTATTATTAATGCTAGAATTGTATTATCCGGAAACATAATACTTGTGTGAATACATAGACAAACTAAACGTCACTAGTATGCCTCTACTTGACTAGCTCGTTAATCAAAGATGGTTATGTTTCCTAACCATAGACATGTGTTGTCATTTGATTAACGGGATCACATTATTAGGAGAATGATGTGATTGACATGACCCATTCCATTAGCTTAGCACCCGATCGTTTAGTATGTTGCTATTGCTTTCTTCATGACTTATACATGTTCCTATGAGTATGAGATTATGCAACTCCCGTTTGCCGGAGGAACACTTTGTGTGCTACCAAACGTCACAACGTAACTCGGTGATTATAAAGGAGCTCTACAGGTGTCTCCAAAGGTAAATGTTGGGTTGGCGTATTTCGAGATTAGGATTTGTCACTCCGATTGTCGGAGAGGTATCTCTGGGCCCTCTTGGTAATGCACATCACATAAGCCTTGCAAGCATTGCAACTAATGAGTTAGTTGTGAGATGATGTATTACGAAACGAGTAAAGAGACTTGCCGGTAACGAGATTGAACTAGGTATTGAGATACCGACGATCGAATCTCGGGCAAGTAAGAAACCGATGACAAAGGGAACACCGTATGTTGTTATGCGGTCTGACCGATAAAGATCTTCGTAGAATATGTGGGAGCCAATATGAGCATCCAGGTTCCGCTATTGGTTAATTACCGGAGACGTGTCTCGGTCATGTCTACATTGTTCTCAAACCCGTAGGGCCCGCACGCTTAAGGTTTCGATGACAGTTTCATTATGAGTTTATATGTTTTCATGTACCGAAGGAGTTCGGAGTTCCGGATGAGATTGGGGACATGACGAGGTGTCTCGAAATGGTCGAGACGTAAAGATCGATATATTGGATGACTATATTCAGACATCAGAAAGGTTCCGAGTGATTCGGGTATTTTCGGAGGTACCGAGGAGTTACGGGAATACGAGGAAGAAGCAATGGGCCTTAATGAGGCTTAGTGGGAAGGACCAGGAGGTGGCGCGCACCCCTCCCAAGCCCAGTCCGAATTGGACAAGGGGTTTGGGGCGCGGCCCCTCTCTCCCTTCCTTCCCCTCTTCCCCCCCTTTCCCCCTTCTCCTAGTTGGATTAGGAAAGGTGGAAACCTACTCCAACTAGGAGTAGGAATCCTACTCCTCCTTGGCGCACCCACAAGGGCCGGCCAGCCTCCCCCTTGCTTCTTTATATACGGGGGCAGGGGGCTCCCCATAGACACACAAGTCGATCCACGTGATCATATTCTTAGCCGTGTGCGGTGCCCCCTTCCACCATAATCCTCGATAATTGTAGCGGTGCTTAGGCGAAGCCCTACGACGGTAGTACATCAAGATCGTCACCACGCCGTCGTGCTGACGGAACTCTTCCCCGACACTTTGCTGGATCGGAGTCCGGGGATCGTCATCGAGCTGAACGTGTGCTAAAACTCGGAGGTGCCGTAGTTTCGGTGCTTGATCGGTCGGGCCGTGAAGACATACGACTACATCAACCGCGTTGTGCTAACGCTTCCGCTGTCGGTCTACAAGGGTACGTAGATCACACTCTCCCCTCTCGTTGCTATGCATCACCTTGATCTTGCGTGTGCGTAGGAAATTTCTTGAAATTACTACGTTCCCCAACAGTGGTATCAGAGCCTAGGTTTTATGTGTTGATGTTATATGCACGAGTAGAACACAAGTGAGTTGTGGGCGATATAAGTCATACTACTTATCAGCATGTCATACTTTGGTTCGGCGGTATTGTTGGACAAAGCGGCCCGGACCGACATTACGTGTACTCTTACGCGAGACCGGTTCTCCCGACGTGCTTTGCACAAAGGTGGCTAGCGGGTGACAGTTTCTCCAACTTTAGTTGAACCGATTGTGGCTACGCCCAGTCCTTGCGAAGTTTAAAACAACACCAACTTGACAAATTATCGTTGTGGTTTTGATGCGTAGGTAAGATTGGTTCTTGCTTAAGCCCGTAGCAGCCACGTAAAACTTGCAACAACATAGTAGAGGATGTCTAACTTGTTTTTACAGGGCATGTTGTGATGTGATATGGTCAAGACATGATGCTAAAATTTTATTGTATGAGATGATCATGTTTTGTAACCAAGTTATCGGCAACTGGCAGGAGCCATATGGTTGTCGCTTTATTGTATGCAATGCAATTGCGCTGTAATGCTTTACTTTATCACTAAGCGGTAGCGATAGTCGTGGAAGCATAAGATTGGTGAGACGACAACGATGCTACGATGATGATCAAGGTGTCGCGCCAGTGACGATGGTGATCACGACGGTGCTTCGAAGATGGAGATCACAAGCACAAGATGATGATGGCCATATCATATCACTTATATTGATTGCATGTGATGTTTATCTTTTATGCATCTTATCTTGCTTTGATTGACGGTAGCATTATAAGATGATCTCTTACTAAATTATCAAGGTATAAGTGTTCTCCCTGAGTATGCACTGTTGTGAAAGTTCTTCATGCTGAGACACCACGTGATGATCGGGTGTGATAGGCTCTACGTTCAAATACAACGGGTGCAAAACAGTTGCACACGCAGAATACTCAGGTTATACTTGACGAGCCAAGCATATACAGATATGGCCTCGGAACACGGAGACCGAAAGGTCGATCGTGAATCATATAGTAGATATGATCAACATAGCGATGTTCACCAATGAAACTACTCCATCTCACGTGATGATTGGACATGGTTTAGTTGATTTGGATCACGTAATCACTTAGAGGATTAGAGGGATGTCTATCTAAGTGGGAGTTCTTAAGTAATATGATTAATTAAACTTTAATTTATCATGAACTTAGTTCTGGTAGTATTAGCATATCTATGTTGTAGATCAATAGCTCATGTTGTTGCTTTCATATGTTTATTTTGATATGTTCCTAGAGAAAATTGTGTTGAAAGATGTTAGTAGCAATGATGCGGATTGGATCCGTGATCTGAGGTTTATCCTCATTGCTGCACAGAAGAATTATGTCCTTGATGCACCGCTAGGTGACAAACCTATTGCAAGAGCAGATGCAGACGTTATGAACGTTTGGCTAGCTCAATATGATGACTACTTGATAGTTTAGTGCACCATGCTTAACGGCTTAGAATCGGGACTTCAAAGACGTTTTGAACGCCATGGACCATATGAGATGTTCCAGGAGTTGAAGTTAATATTTCAAGCAAATACCCGAGTTGAGAGATATGAAGTCTCCAACAAGTTCTATAGCTAAAAGATGGAGTAGAACTTCGTGATGAACTATAATATGCAAGGGATAATAGAAACGATTCCCAAGCTCTTCGTGATGCTGAAATCGACGAAGGTAGAAATCGAGAAAAACATCAAGTGTTGATGGTAAACAAGACCACTAGTTTCAAGAAAAGGGCGGAGGGAAGAAGGGGAACTACAAGAAGAACAGCAAGCAAGTTGCTGCTCAAGTGAAGAAGCCCAAGTCTGGTCCTAAGCCTGAGACTAAGTGCTTCTACTGCAAAGGGACTGGTCACTGGAAGCGGAACTACCCCAAGTGATTGGCGGATAAGAAGGATGGCAAAGTGAACATAAGTATACATGTTATTGATGTGTACTTAACTAGTGTTTATAGCAATCCCTCAGTATTTGATACTAGTTCAGTTGCTAAGATTAGTAACTCGAAACGGGAGTTGCAGAATAAACAGAGACTAGTTGAGGGTGAAGTGACAATGTGTGTTGGAAGTGGTTCCAAAATTGATATGATAATCATCGCACACTCCCTATACTTTCGGGATTAGTGTTGAACCTAAATAAGTGTTATTTGGTGTTTGCGTTGAGCATGAATATGATTTGATCATGTTTATTGTAATACGGTTATTCATTTAAGTAAGAGAATAAATTGTTGTTCTGTTTACATGAATAAAACCTTATATGGTTACACACCCAATGAAAATAGTTCGTTGGATCTCGATCGTAGTGATACACATAAACATAATATTGAAACCAAAAGATGCAAAGTTAATAATGATAGTGCAAACTTATTTGTGGCACTGCCGTTTAGGTCATATTGGTGTAAAGCGCATGAAGAAACTCCATGCTGATGGGCTTTTGGAATCACTTGATTATGAATCAGTTGATGCTTGCGAACCATGCCTCATGGGCAAGATCACTAAGACTCCATTCTTCGGAACAATGGAGGGAGCAACAGATTTGTTGGAAATCATACATACTGATGTATGTGGTCCGATGAATATTGAGGCTCGCGACAGGTATCATTATTTTCTGTTCTTCACAGATAATTTGAGCAGATATGAGGATATCTACTTGATGAAACATAAGTCTGAAACATTTGAAAAGTTCAAAGAATTTCAGAGTGAAGTGGAAAATCAATGTAACCAGAAAATAAAGTTTCTACGATCTGATCGTGGAGAAGAGTATTTGAGTTACGAGTTTCGTCTTCAGTTAAAACAATGTGAAATAGTTTCACTACTCACGCCACCTGGAACACCACAGTGTAATGGTGTGTCCGAACGTCGTAATCGTACTTTACTTGATATGGTGCGATCTATGATGTCTCTTACAGATTTACCGCTATCATTTTGGGGTTATGCATTAGAGACAGCTACATTCACGTTAAATAGGGCACCATCTAAATCCGTTTGAGATGACACCGTATGAACTATGGTTTAGCAAGAAACCTAAGCTGTCGTTTCTTAAAGTTTGAGGTTGCAATGCTTATGTGAAAAAGTTTCAACTTGATAAGCTCAAACCTAAATCGGAGAAGTGCGTCTTCATAGGATATCCAAAGGAAACTATTGGATACACCTTCTATCACAGATCTGAAGGCAAGACTTTTGTTGCTAAATTCGGAAACTTTCTAGAGAAGGAGTTTCTCTCGAAAGAAGTGAGTGGGAGGAAAGTAGAACTTGATGAGGTAACTGTACCTGCTCCCTTATTGAAAAGTAGATCATCACAGAAATCTATTCCTATGACTACTACACCAATTAGTGAGGAAGCTAGTGATAATGATCATGTAACTTCAGATCAAGTTACTACCGAACCTCGTAGGTAAACCAGAGTGAGATCCGCACCAGAGTGGTACGGTAATCCTGTTCTGGAGGTCATGTTACTTGACCATGACGAACCTACGAACTATGAAGAAGCGATGATGAGCCCAGATTCCGCAAAATGGCTTGAGGCCATGAAATCTGAGATGGGATCCATGTATGAGAACAAAGGTTGGACTTTGGTTGACTTGCCCGATGATCGGCAAGCCATTGAGATTAAATGGATCTTCAAGAGGAAGAGGGACACTGATAGTAGTGTTACTATCTACAAAGCTAGACTTATCAAAAAAGGTTTTTTGACAAAGTTCAAGGTGTTGACTACGATGAGATTTCTCACTCGTATCGATGCTTAAAGTCTGTCCGAATCATGTTAGCAATTGCCGCATTTTATGAAATCTGGCAAATGGATAACAAAACTGCAATAGTTAATGGATTTCTTAAAGAAGAGTTGTATATGATGCAACCAGAAGGTTTTGTCAATCCTAAAGGTGTTAACAAAATATGCAAGCTCCAGCGATCCATCTATGGACTAGTACAAGCATCTCGGAGTTGGAATATACGCTTTGATGAGTTGATCAAAGCATATAGTTTTATACAGGCTTGCGGTGAAGCCTGTATTTACAAGAAAGTGAGTGGGAGCACTACAACATTTCTGATAAGTATATGTGAATGACATATTGTTGATCGGAAATAATGTAGAATTATTCTGCAAAGCATAAAGGAGTGTTTTGAAAGAAGTTTTTCAAAGAAAGACCTCGGTGAAGCTGCTTACGTATTGAGCATCAAGATCTATAGAGATAGATCAAGACGCTTGATAAATTTTTTCAATGAGTACATACCTTGACAAGATTTTGAAGTAGTTCAAAATGGAACAGTCAAAGAAAGAGTTCTTGCCTGTGTAACAAGGTGTGAAATTGAGTAAGACTCAAAGCCCGACCACGGCAGAAGATAGAAAGAGAATGAAAGTCATTCCCTATGCCTCAATCATACGTTCTATAAAGTATGCCATGTTGTGTACCTATTGTATACCCTACACTGTTTTTGGCAAGGGAGTACAATAGTGATCTAGGAGTAGATCACTAGACTACAATCCAAATTATCCTTAGTGGAATAAGGAAATATTTCTCAATTATGGTGGTGACAAAAGGTTCGTCGTAAAGAGTTACGTCGATGCAAGCGTTGACACAGATCTAGATGACTCTAAGTCTCGATCTAGATACATATTGAAAGTGGGAGCAATTAGCTAGAGTAGCTCCATGCAGAGCATTGTTGACATAGATATTTGCAAAATACTTACGGATCCGAATATGACAGACCCGTTGACTAAAATTATCTCACAAGCAAAACATGATCACACCTTAGTACTCTTTGGGTGTTAATCACATAGCGATGTGAACTAGATTACTGACTCTAGTAAACCTTTTGGGTGTTGGTCACATATCAATGTGAATTATGGGTGTTAATCACATAAATATGTGAACTATTGATGTTAGATCACATGGCGATGTGAACTAGATTATTGACTCTAGTGCAAGTGGGAGACTGAAGGAAATATGCCCTAGAGGCAATAATAAAGTTATTATTTATTTCCTTATTTCATGATAAATGTTTATTATTCATGCTAGAACTGTATTATCCAGAAACATAATACTTGTGTGAATACATAGACAAACTAAACGTCACTAGTATGCCTCTACTTGACTAGCTCGTTAGTCAAAGATGGTTATGTTTCCTAACCATAGACATGTGTTGTCATTTGATTAACGGGATCACATTATTAGGAGAATGATGTGATTGACATGACCCATTCCATTAGCTTAGCACCCGATCGTTTAGTATGTTGCTATTGCTTTCTTCATGACTTATACATGTTCCTATGACTATGAGATTATGCAACTCCTGTTTGCCAGAGGAACACTTTGTGTGCTACCAAACGTCACAATGTAACTCGGTGATTATAAAGGAGCTCTACAGGTGTCTCCAAAGGTAAATGTTGGGTTGGCATATTTCGAGATTAGGATTTGTCACTCCGATTGTCAGAGAGGTATCTCTGGGCCCTCTCGGTAATGCACATCACATAAGCCTTGCAAGCATTGCAACTAATGAGTTAGTTGCGAGATGATGTATTACGAAACGAGTAAAGAGACTTGCCGATAACGAGATTGAACTAGATATTGAGATACCGACAATCGAATCTCGGGCAAGTAACATACCGATGACAAAGGGAACAACGTATGTTGTTATGCGGTCTGACCGATAAAGATCTTCATAGAATATGTGGGAACCAATATGAGCATCCAGGTTCCGCTATTGGTTATTGACCGGAGACGTGTCTCGGTCATGTCTACATTGTTCTCGAACCCATAGGGCCCGCACGCTTAAGGTTTTGATGACAGTTTCATTATGAGTTTATATGTTTTGATGTACCTAAGGAGTTCGGAGTTCCGGATGAGATCGGCGACATGACGAGGAGTCTCGAAATGGTCGAGACATAAAGATCGATATATTGGACGACTATATTCAGACATCGGAAAGGTTCCGAGTGATTCGGGTATTTTCGGAGGTGCCGGGGAGTTACGGGAATACAAGGAAGAAGCAATGGGCCTTAGTGGGAAGGACCAGAAGGTGGCGCCCGCCCCTCCCAAGCCTAGTCCGAATTGGACAAGGGGTTTGGGGCGCGGCCCCTCTCTCCCTTCCTTCCCCTCTTTCCCCCTTTTCCCCCTTCTCCTAGTTGGACTAGGAAAGGTGGAAACCTACTCCAACTAGGAGTAGGAATCCTACTCCTCCTTGGCGCGCCCACAAGGGCCAGCCGGCCTCCCCCTTGCTCCTTTATATATGGGGGCAGGGGGCACCCCATAGACACACAAGTCGATCCACGTGACCATATTCTTAGCCGTGTGTGGTGCCCCCTTCCACCATAATCCTCGATAATATTGTATTGGTGCGTAGGCGAAGCCCTGCGACGGTAGTACATCAAGATCGTCACCACGCCGTCGTGCTGACGGAACTCTTCCCTGACACTTTGCTGGATCGAAGTCCAGGGATCGTCATCGAGCTGAACGTGTGCTAAAACTCGGAGGTGCCGTAGTTTCGGTGCTTGATCGGTCGGGCCGTGAAGACGTACGACTACATCAACCACGTCGTGCTAACACTTCCGCTGTCGGTCTACAAGGGTACGTAGATCACACTCTCCCCTCTCGTTGCTATGCATCACCATGATCTTGTGTGTGCGTAGGAATTTTTTTGAAATTACTACGTTCCCCAACACAAGTGCCCGGGGTTCCCCCATTCCTCTTGAACATGTCATGGTGCCCGGGTGTTGGACCCTCGGGTTCCCGTCCAACCCATGTCCATCGCCCAGATCTGTCCAGGTTCCCGGGGTTTCACACCCCCGGTGTGAGGGGCATGGGCTATTCTCTCTAGCGTGTCTGGGCACCCGGAGCCCTTTTGTCCGGGTGCCCGGGGTTGCGGCTGTGCAATGGTCATTTTCCCCATGGGGGTATAAATACCCCTTTCTTTTTCCTCCTAACCCGAATTCATGCCCAAGCTTTTCTCCACCATTCTCAAACATAAAAAATCTTGAAATCTCTTTCCCCAACCACCCAAAATCCACCATACTTTGGGGATAGGAGGAGATTCACCCAATATACACTTCCACCAAACCGTTTTGCATCATCATCATTAACTTGTTACACTTGGGTGTTTTGGCAGCCTGGACAAAAGAGGTCACCACGGAGCCACAATCCATTGTGGTGAAGCTTCGTGGTGGTCTTGTGAGACACCAGTTAAGTTATGGAGAGAGCCTCAACCTTGTTTGTAAAGGTCCCAACTGTCGCCTTCAAAGGCACCGCCAGTGGATTCCCGACACCTTGCATCATGTGAGGATGTCAGAAGAATAAGGTGGTCCTAGGTGAAAGGACCAGGATGTCTCCTAGAGGGGGGTGAATAGGAATTTTAAAAACTTCTAGGGATTTGGCTTTATCCTAATGCGGAAATTAGCTAAATGGATACTTTTCAAGCACAAATCCTAAATATACTAGGCTCAACTAAGTGCACCAACAACTTAATGTAAATGAGGTGAGCACAACAAGGATACTAACAAGCAGAAGTAAGTTACACAAACTTATTTGAGCAATATCACAAGATATGTAAGTGTATGACACAAGTTAGCAACTCACACTAAACACAAGATATATCAATAGTAGCAAGTATGAATTGCGGGATATAAAGTGTAGGCATAAATAATCTCTTGAAGGAAATAGCCACCACAATATAATTAGGACAACAATATATAGTGAATGCAAGGTCAAGAGACCAAAGTAAACCACAAGTAGTGGCTAGGGTTAGAGATAACCGAAGACACGGAGACGAGGATGTATCCCGATGTTCACTTCCTTGGAGGGAAGCTAGTCCCCGTTAGAGAGGTGGATGTTGCCACGAAGGCACACCAATGCCACGAAGGCTCACCCTATTCTCCCTTTGAGACAACACCATGAAGGCGTGTCCCAACCACTAGTGGTAGACCTTGAGGCGGCCTCCAAACCTTCACAAACTTTCCGGGGGTAAATCACAAGTTGATTCCTTACCGGAGCACTCCTACCGCCTAGGAGTCTCCAACCTCCAAGAGTAACAAGATCCAGGGGGAAATGCTCAAGACTTGCTCAAATCATGAATTCCTTTGGTCACAAGAGGGAGAGGGAGTGAATCTATCACTTGATTGTAAAATCTCTCAAAAACTCTCACGAATCTCTTCAGGGTCTAAGATTTGGTGTTGGAGAAGCGAGAGGGAACCTTTTTGTGTTCTAGGGTTCACATGAATGTGTTGCTCAACCTTCTTCCAGGGTGGAAGAAGGCAAATATGGAATTTGGAGTGTAAGTGGATGTGTTGGGCCGGATATCCGGACAAGGGCCACACATCCGGCGACTGAGAAATGTGCACACATACACAGACAAACAAAGCCAATGTACAGGGCCTGGACATCTGGCCAAGGCCCGGACATTCTGGCCAAACTTGGGGCCGCGGACATCCACACAAGTGTCGGACATCCGGGAGACAAAACCAACATTTCAACATGCTCTCTAGATATCTATGGCCCGACATCCGGCGATTTCACACAAACCAGACGCCCTCTCGATAGCAGTGGCCGGACATCCGGGGAAAAGCCCGGACATCCGGCCAACACAAAAACTGCAGCCGCCCCAAAAGTAAAACATGCATAACTTTCACATCTGGACTCTGATTTTGATGATCTTGGGCTTTTTTTGAAGCTATGGAAAAACTCCAGGTCCTCACATAGAGAACCACCCAAGATAAAACAAAATGGAGGGTGCAAATTATGGAAAGGTAAGATCATATACTTTGGGGAACCTAGTTGGCTTTGGATTTTCTTTGCTAGATGTGTAGGCATTTCGTATTTGCATTGGAAAGGAGTGAAATATGCCTATGTTGGAATATGATGTGAGAAGAATAGAAATAAATGATGTTGACTTGAGAAAATCCATCACTAACCCCTTTGATCCTCTCTTAATAGTGCGGGATCCCTATAACTCGAGAATCATAAAAGAACTATACTAGCTAGATAGCTTCTGAAAACTCATTCTTGAGCATATATCCTTTTCGATGGTCATCGATCGTCACATCTAAAGCCAAAGGAACTAATACCTTTCACTTGAGCCTTTCACTTGAGATTTATATTGATGTTTCTTCATGGCTCAAGTTGAAGGCAAGACATTGGAGAAATCTTCAAGTATCCCCCCCATACACAATGTGGGAAGATTTGCTTTGCATTCATCTTCACTTGTACATCATCATTAATTACTTGATGACATCCTTTGATGAGCACCAAGCTCATGAGAATTACCTAATCCACATAACATATACAACACATAGTATGGGTTAGTACACAAAGCGCAATTGATAAATTCTTACCATACCACAAGATCTCATGTGGCACATGATATGCACTTGTGTTTTGACCATCTTAAGGTCAATCTTTGATCTTCATTTTTGTCAACATTTATCTTTGCTCCATGATTAATATTGATGTCTTGAAGGCCCTATTGATATCTTCACTATGCTTCATTTCTTCAAGACATAATAACCAATATCTTAATTCACCATGACCATATCAAGTTTCTCCTTGAATATCATATTGGACATCATTTGCTCATTCTCATGCTCCAACATAGTATCTTGAGAGGCACAATGAACTCTTCACTTGAATTACTTGCTTCAAGACATAATAATCCATGACTCAACATATGAGCTCATAATGATCCTATCTTCAAGTACATGTAGAATTCTTCTCTTTAATCATTCTCTCAAGATCTTTATCCATCATGGTTCAACCCATAAGCCTAAGCATGATAACGTATGAGATCCTTAATGAACTCTATATAGATCACATCTTGTTCATCACATGGAATTCATCTTGACCGCATTTGATTCAGTCACCGAGATCAACCTTGATGCATGCACACAAATATGTATACGACATTCATTTCTAATCCATTATATCTCCTTCTTGCATCACCATGGAATAAACATCCTTCAGTTCATCCAATATTCTTCATGCATTGGAAATGGAACTTTCTTTCAAATGTATAACTCAATGCAAACATTAGTCCATTAGGATTGTCATTTAATTACCAAAACCACACATGGGGACTACATATACTTTCAATCTCCCCCATTTTGGTAATTGATGACAATCTCAACAAGAGGGTTTATATAATGAATTTTTAAACAAGCATGCAATTTATCCGCAGATAAACTATATACTTGGGATGGTTGTACTATCATCAAGACACTACACAAGCATTTTATGATAGTACACCCATAGTATATAGAGCAAACTCCCCCACAATACATGCATGTGTGAATGTACTTTGAATGTCATTGCATATATTGGTTGACATAAACTAGGAGAAGATTTCTCTATATATAATACTCATCCATGCAACAAGAATATATAACAAGGGTAGATATGTACAAGTGACAACAAGCACTACAAAAATACTTATCTTAAACCCTCTAAACTTCTCCCCCATTGGCAACAAATGCCAAAATGGATGAAAAAAAAATGTAGAAGACTAATATAGTATGAGTTCCTCCTTAATGTGTGCATATCACGAAAATGTGAGCGAAATCAAATGCACATATTCAATGATGAAATTTTTTAGGAGCTCAACCTATATTTAGGATCTAGAATGCAACCAGATAGTATGATATGAAAATAAGATTAAACATGGGAGGAAAACATTCAAAAAATCCAAAGAACATATTTTGGAAAAAATAAAAATAGGAATATCCAATGTGATCATCATGTCAAGTATGGGTCCAAAATACATCCAAAACACATGAGTGCGCAAGGATATATGCAATGCATACAAGCACTCATGACACAACCTCTTACCGAAGCCACTATACAAATGAAAGGAACACACAAAGTGGCCAACAAGGAATAAATGATATCAAGGAAAGATATGAACTTTCTTATGTATACAAATTTCTAAGTGGCCAATAATAATCATGATATATGTCCACAAAGAAACCTGTATACACAAAAATGTTGTAATTGATAAGAACATGATATCCATAGGTGAATCCACTATTATACAACTTTGAGCCTAGCATAAGAGCAAGGCACATGCCACAAATTGATCTCATTTGCACAGCACAAAGTGACGCAAGCAATCAAAAGATCCGATGAGCCAGAAGGATAAAAGAATATTATGATTTGAGCAAAGGAGTGTTCTAAGGAAAATAGAGAGGCTCCCATGATTTGTGCAATATTTAGAATTTTTTTGGATACAAGTGCACAAAATAGGATCATCACTTCCCCAAAATCAATAGGAACACAAAAAATTGCAAGCAAGCATAGATAAGAAAAGAAGCCTAGCAATTGCAACAAACATATGGTTGAGCAACATGTAAATGAGGCAACCTAATAATAGGCACAACCAAAACAATGTGTGTGAGTCACGTCAAAGAACTTGAGAAGACTGATATAAGGATGAGAATTAAGCATCAACATAGTCTTGAGTAAATGAGATACAAGGTGCCAGACATGTCCTTCCCACACACACGAAGTTAAGCAGGTGACACAAACATCAAGCAAATGGGTTCACAAGATCACTAATAGCAAATTAAAATCAAAGCTTGTGACAACCCATGGTGAAGATAGGAAATAATAGGATTGTCAAGACAAGCACGAGGACAACAAACTTCACCAAACATGAGTGCACTAAGATGCAAAGAGGTAAGACACGCACTCATACAACGAATGCTTCCACGGAGCCACCAAAGATATAAAAAGAGAATGAAACGGTGGACATGAAAGAATAGGGATATCAACTAGATATGTAACTTATCTCACGTGTATAAGATTCTAGGTAGATGAGAATCATGGTCATATATATCCACAAAGAAGGATGTACACATGAAATAGTTACAAAAGGAAAGAATAAGATATCCAAATGGTCATAAAATATACCAATGAGATCTTTGCTTGAAAGCATATCACATTTTCTTTAGAAAAGGAGGAGGACCCCCAGCCTCTGTATCTGGATGATGCATGCAACCACTTTATTAGTTATTCACACAAGACCTTACAAAGTCATATAATAGTAAGACTAAAACCACCGTCTAGACAACATCTGTCGCTACTCCTATCCAGTTGATAAAGGGATGCTGATAGTCTGGGCCTAATACCAAATAGACCTCGCAGCCAAACCTACCATCTAAGACCTGAGATCCCAACCAGGACACCTGCCGGGTATGGGGTACCCACCAGTCCGGTGCACTCCTCAACCAGGACGCCTGTTGGGTATGAGGCCGCCGCAGCCACCTGCCACAAATCTATCTTTAGTGCTGTACTACTGAATCTACCTTTGCCTGGTCTAGTTACCGTCGATGCCACCACGACGCCAGACAACGCCACTATCATGCGCTCGTCCATCATCACATGCCCACCGGCGAGACCCCGTTGCTCCATGCCGCTGAGACCCGTCGTTGTCGATGTGCCAGATGCCACGTCGCTCCTTCGTCGCGAACACCACCTACTGCCACTGGTCCCATCCCCTCTGCCCATAGTTCCTCTAACCGAACACCCAAATGCCCAGGTGGCGCCTCCAAGAAGGGTACGACACACGCAGTGCCACCGACACCCAATCTAAGGAGTTTTTTGGTTTTCACCCGGGCATGGGGTCGGGGTGGAGGGCAGGGGCCTCGACGGCCCCTGCAAGTAGGAGAACAGCGACCCTGGTCGTCGCCACCGTCGGGATGAATGAGTCATCCAGAGTTCCTCCGGTCCGATGTCACCTCTACCAGCCCCCGTGAACGCACCGGGGCCGACGATCGTGATCGTAAGCCACCGAGTGCAGCGGGAGAGAGCCTGCAGCGCGGTGGAGATCCACTGGCAACTCACCGCCCATGCGGTCAAGACGCCGTCCATCCACCCCCCGCGAACGTCGCCAGCCGAGGGCGCCGTCGCCATGCCTAACGGGGCTGCCGCCCCAGGTCTAGGTTCCTACACGATGGCCGGAGTGGCGAGATCCTCCACGGGTGAAGAGATCTGATAGTACGCGGCTGACGCCATCGCCCAAGCCCGCCGTCGACCGATCCAACCACCATCGGGAGCCCGCGCGTTGTCGGGAGTCCCACACCCATGGATATGGGCGCCCGTGCATCACCGCAAGCCCGCCGCCTCCGAGATCTGCCACACCGTCGGGAGGGCCGCGCCCCGTGGATCAGGACACCCGCGCCGCCATGGATCCGGGAGAAGGAGGAGAGACCCTCCGCCGCCACCATTGCACGCACGGTCTTTGCCCCGGCGCCGACCATCGGCAGCGACAGAGGAGGAGAAGGGCACCGGAGGGTTGCTAGGCGGTGGCGGCTGAGCCCTCCCGAGCCGCTCGCGGGGGAGACGATGCGAGAGGGACGCGGCGGCGGCTATGCTGCATCATGAAAGCATATGACATGGCTTAATATTATCTTATTGTATATTAATGAACTCCAAATACACAACCATCAAAGACATCACAACTAGCAACAAGAGATCATTGTTAGGATGCTTTGAGAAAGGAAACAAGTATCACAGGAACGAGTCAAGAAATTCATGCCATGATGCAACCTACACAACGTTGACCCCATTTCTATATATATGCATGAAGTAAATACTTGTTACCGAGATAGCATTGGTATGAAGTCGTAGATCAATAAAATATCCAAGCTTGGCTCTAATTTCCTCAGAGTTCCACCACCTTCATGAATAAGCCAAGCACCCAATGCTTCTCAAATGTACCTAAAACATTTTAAACACAATATGGTCCGCAAACTTATTGGGTCCGAAGTAGTTAGCATAACTACAACACATAGGGTAAAACCACTTAAGTATGTGCATATCGTATGAATTTGAATTGCATGCACATCTTAGCTATTAAGAATTTGATGGATTTACCATATATATATATATATATATATGGGATTAAATAAAGCAAACAAGGCATGCGAATTTACACATAGTAACTATGCATGCACATGCCTACCAAAATCCAGGGAGATACAAAATGGACAAATGAACACATAATCAATAAAATCACTAGTCATTCATGTTGTCCAAAATAAATCAAAGTGACAAATCAACATATGATAGCACACAAAGTTCACCATATGAACCAAGGAAAACCAATGAGCATATAAGAAATGCATTACACACATACTCATAGGAATATCTCACTCAAGTAGATATAGGATACTATAAACAATGAGATAAAAAAAACTCCCATAACTCCATACAAACAAATAGGATGAACTCGAACAAAAAGGTATTTCAAGTTATCAACCAGCGTAGAAACCACATAAGTACATGATCATCTATAGTAACACAAACATAACATGAGAGTTTAGAAATAAACACAATGCTTGGATAATACATTATTAACATTCCAATTAGATAGATCATCATGCAATGAAACAATTGGAATAGATTTGAAAGTGCGTTATATCGACTAGAGGGGGGGTGAATAGGCGATTTTTAAGAAAGTCTTCAAAACGTGGAAGTTATGAAGACAAACAGACTTGAAGCCTATCACTATGCAGCGGAAGATAGATTACACAACGCAAGCCATAGTCAAATATACAGTATAGTGAAAGCACAGAGACAAATAGCTTCAGTGTAATGAGGATCAGGTTGGAAGAACTTATGAAGCCAATCAGATCATACAGTCAGGTTGTGAAGACAGAAGATTAAGCAGGCATGCAATAGCTTCACAATGTGTACTGGTAAGTAAAGGGAGGTGAAGATGAAACCAGTGACACGTTGAAGACAATGATATGTTGGACCAGTTCCAGTTGCTGTGACAACTTTACGTCTGGTTGGAGCGGCTAGGTATTTAAACCAAAGGACACACAGTCCCGGACACCCAGTCCTGAACACGCAGCTCAGGACACCCAGTCCTCACCGTTTTCTCCTTGAGCTAAGGTCACACAGACCCCGCCCAATCACTCTGGTAAGTCTTCAAGGTAGACTCCCAAACCTTCACAGACTTCGTTCACCGGCAATCCACAATTCCTCTTGGATGCTCAGAACGCGACGCCTAACCGTCTGGAGGATGCACAGTCCTCAAGTGTAATAAGTCTTCAGATCACTCAGACAAGAAGACTTAAGTGATGCCCAATTACTCTGGCTCTGGGTGGTTAGGGCTTTTCTCCTCACTAAGGATTTTCTCTCAAAGGCTTCGAGGTGGGTTGCTCTCAAACGACAAAAGCCGTGCACTGAAATCTGAGCAGCCAACCGTTTATGGTTGTGGGGGTGGGCTATTTATAGCCACTTGGCAACCCTGACCTGATTTGTCCGAAATGACCCTGGGTCACTAAGGAACTGACACGTGTACTAACGGTCGGATTTTGAACTCTCACGGCAACTTTACTTGGGCTGCAAGTAAAGCTGACTTGTCTGACTCTAGACAAGATTTTCTCTCATTGTCTTCACTCGAAGACATAGGATTTGAATTAGGCATCACTTCAGTCATCCTGACTGGTTTTCTTGGACCCCACTTAACAGTACGGTGGTTCCTATGACACAACATGAATAAAGTAAAGCTACGAAGAATCTAAGTCTTCGAGTTCCAAAAGCTTCATGGGGAGTCTTCATATGTCATTGTCTTCGACATGAATGTCTTCATGAACCACCATTGTCTTCAATGTCTTCGTACATTTTTGGGGGTCATCTCTGGTAGCTAAACCGAATCAATGAGGGACTTCTACCTGTGTTATCCTGCAATTCTCACAAACACATTAGTCCCTCAACTAGGTTTGTCGTCAATACTCCAAAACCAACTAGGGGTGGCACTAGATGCACTTACAATCTCCCCCTTTTTGGTGATTGATGACAAACTAGTTGAAGTTTTCAACGGGGAATATAATTTGTGAAATTGTAAAGGAATTGTCTTCATAAGCAGCAAGGGCTCCCCCTGAAGATGTGCATGTTAAGTGATTTGCTTCTGGAATGCAAATGCACACAGCAGGTTGTATTTGAGGGAATCCGCTTCAACTTATGATGACAATCCATCATGCACGTAAAGATATATGAAGATAATGATATGCATAATGAAAAATGGACGTCTGCGAAATGATAAGAGTGCAGAAATTTTCGTCGTACATGCGGAATTTATCTTCGCAAGAACACAGTGGCAAACATAGTAGCAGACGACCATCAAGTTTAAGTGTTACAACTCAAAGAACCAAAAGTAGCAAAACGAGAGTTGTAAACACGAAGCAAAATGCAAGATAAAGCACCCGCCCATATTATTGACCCGCTTGAAGACTATAAACATCATATGCTTCTCCCCCTTTTGTCAGTGATGACCAAAAAGGTTTGAAGACATAGAGTTTTCTATGCGTTCCCGGGCGCAGCAGGGTCGGTGGAGACGTTTGGTGGTGCATGCGAGCTTGGGGCAGTGACGACGTGCGGTGAAGACATTTGTGGTGATGTAGTGTCGTCTTCTTCTTCAATGATCTTGGCAGATACTGTGGCAGCAGAAGAAGAAAAATCCGAATCTTCAAGAGATGGTGTGCTTCGCATCACAGCTCTTCTGGGAGGTGTGGTATCAAACTTGAAATGCTCTTTGAAGCCATCCTCGTGAAGATCAGCTTCTGGGCACATCATGGTGAGGCCTTTCCAAGTGCGGCGACAGGTTTCGTGTGCGAAGAATGCATTCTTGGTTGCCAGATTTCGGATGCGATTGACGTCTTTCATGATGCTTTTCATCTGCCGCTTGAGCCAGTCATGATGCCTATCTTGTTTTTGGTGGAGAGCCACAAGAAGTTCACGATCATTGAGCGTACGGGCACGTTTCTTGGGTCTCTGTGCAGCTTCGCTGTCAGTGGCTTCAGTGGACGCAGGGGCACGTGTGGTGCCAGCCATTGGATAGACTCTAGAAATGGCTTCAACACCTTCAACATTTTGAGTGAAGCTCTGGTGTTCTGCATTCTGAAGACTTAGTGGCTGTTTGGCAGGCTCAGGATAAATGGCTTCAGCTGAGGTGTCCACATCTGGTAAGAAGATCCTGTGGTTGCGGGCTGAGGGCTGATAGGAGATTGCAGAGTGAAGCTTAATCAGCCTCATCACCCAGGGAGCATAGATCTTCAAGCCAAACAATTCTGTGGATGATGCTGCAAGTTGACGGATGAAGAGATCCTGTGCGTTGAAGCATTTGCCATGCATAATACAGAAGATGAGAGTCTTCATGGCACCTTCAAGCTTGGCATACCGAGAGTGTCCCTTAATGGGCCAGAGAGTCCGCCTTATGATATGATATATGGTTCTGGGCAGGTACTCTAAGTCTTCAACGAAGAACTCAGTTGGATAAGGTGCATCATGTGCCAATGGCTTCATCATGGAGAGCATCTGACTCATATTCGGTTCTGGATGCTGAAATATGCTCTTAGTTGCTTCAGCATGGAGTTGGCATCCTTCTTCAAAGAATTCGCCAGGAGTGGGAAGGCCAGTAAGCTCAATGATGTCGAAAGCTTTGGCTTCATGATGGACATCTCCTGTCATCCACTCCAGGACCCATGTCTTCGGATCTCGGTTGTAGCCTTTTATATGCAGAGTGGCATAGAATTGAAGCATAAGCTCTTCGTTCCAGTGCTCTTTGTCGGTGATGAACGGCAGTAGACCCACTTGCTTGAAGCAATCAATGGCTTCTTCCAAACCAGGCAGACCAGCAACAGCTTCAACCTCAAGGCGCTGGTGGGGAAAGATGCGGCCTTGGTTGTATAGAATGCATGAATAGTAGCTGCGTTGTTGATGGCTCCAGAACCTATCTGATGCAATCTGTGCCCTTGAATAAGGGTTCACGGAGCTGTTGAAGAACGTGTTGTCTGCCCTGAAGCTGTTGATGTTGAAGGAACCAGGAGCTGATGCAGGACCTGGGAACCTTGGCAGTCGTGGAATTGGCTTCTGAACCTGAGGCTTGTGCGCAATGTGATAGTTGAATTGCGGGCCGGCAGCAGACTCTGGTGCAGAAGGTTCAGGGTCAGCAGTTTCAGTATGTTCTGAAGCTATTGTCGGAGAGGGCTCCACATTGTCTTCAGCATTGTGTGTGGCAGCCTCAATGTTTTCATCCTCAATACGTGCAGTGAGAGGAACAGACTCAGGCACGTTCTCTTGGAGAACGGCCTCTTGTTGGGGTAGTGGAGTTGGAGCTTGGGGTTCCTGTGGTGCTTTCTCATTGTCTTCGGCTGATGCAGCCGGAATGTCGTCAGCAGCTTGAGCCCTTGGTCCTCTGCGAAGCCTACGGAATGCAGGCGATGCTGGTGGAGTTGCAGTGGTCTGGGGCTCATCCTCTTCCTCCTGTGGGTGATCTGCCCACGATGCATCTTGTGTGATTGGCGTCAAGGGACGACCAATGCTGAGCAATTCACTCGATTCGAGCTGAGGAAGGACTGCATCATCTTGTACATTGTCTTCGAGACCAATGTCTTCAGCAGCGGTGGGGTCGGCTGCTGGAATGTCTTCATCACGCTGAGCCTCGGTGAGAGCAGGCTCATGGACGGTCAGCTGACGATCTTCATCAGGACGGCGAACGGAAAGGGGTTCAACTATCAAGGGCTCTGTGGGAGCAGCCCGAGACTTTTTGGACTTGCGCTTCTTGGTGGTGGGGTCTGAAGGAGAGGCTTCAGAGTGTTTCCTCTTCCTTGCTTTGGCTTCGGCTATCCTTGTCTTCTTAAGCTCTGAAGCGGGTGAGCGCTTTGGCTTCGAGCTAGGCTTGGCGGTGGGGAAGACAGTTGGAATAGCTTCTTGGCGTGGGGCCTCTTCTTCAGCCACGGTGGGCGTCTTCTTTTTCTTGGCGGCCATCCTGGGGTCGATGCCGGGACGCCCAAGTGCCTTTCGCTTCTCGGCCTCGTTGTAGGCCTGTACGCAGAGATCAGCCAAATGCTTCATGCGCTCGCGTGAACCCTGAGCCTCTGCACGTTTCTGCATGAAGTTTTCCTTCAGCTCATGCAGCATGACCTTGAAGTCTTTGATCTCTTGGACGCTGAGCGTGGCCATGTTCTGCTTAAACTGAGCCTTCTCAAAATCTATCTTTTGCTTCAGTTCCACGATGCGCTGGGCAATAGCGAGTTCTGAAGCGATAGCTCCTTGGAAGGCCACGCTGAGGCCAATGGGCAGCTGCAGATCATCAAAGCTGATGTTGGGCGTGTCAAACCACTCATCTATGAAGCTGTGGATGATTTTTGCATCGAACAGAGGCAGATTGTTGAAGATTTCAGCCTCCTCCTTGCTCTTGATGAGCTGCTCAAGAGCGTCATCACCAAGATCTTCGTCACTGGACAGATCAATGGCTTCGCAGCGAAGAACGGCAGCGACAGTTAGCTCTTTGCTGGTGTGAGGCTGTGGTTTCTTTGCTTCTTGAGGCTTGGAGACTCTTGATAAGCCTTCAGACTGCACACTGGCTTCAGGAGGTGCAGTGGCCAATGGCTTCGCTTTGGAGATCTTGGGGGAGGCAACTGGCTTGGAAGCTTTTGGCTTTTTCTTCATCTGCTTTGGCTCTGGGGCAGCAGGAGCATCATCAGACTCAGTGTCTGCTGGAGGGTCGTTCACGGCAGTCCCTTGGACTATGATGTGAGTGATGAGGCCGTCGAGATTGGCAAATGGCCCGATGACATTGGGATTAGCGTCGCGTGTGCCATCTGCCCTTGGTCTGGAGGGACCAGGGTTGAAGTCCAATCCAAACTCCTTCTTGTTTTGCTTCGCAGAGTTCTGGGCAAATTGGAAGTTGCGCTTGAACAGAGTGTCATCGCGACACCAGAGAAGGGACGATGGATGTGCATCAGCTGGCTGTTGTCCCCTGACCATGCATGGAAAGAAACCTTGAGCAATGGCTTCGTCTCTGGTTCGGGGTACAAGATTCTTGTACAAGGCATCTCCCCATGGCCGCTTGATGGCGCACTTCTCTGCATATTCTTTGGTGACGAAGCGGTATAGGAACCACTGCTCTGCCCAGTACCTGCGAATCCATTGGATTCGTGTCTTGCGCTGAGCATAGGTTTCTTCAGGATCTATTTGGTACGTTTCTGCCAAATATGCAGGCAGATCCTTTGATGTGTCACCCCGTCTCTGCCTGCCTCCCTTCCTTGATGGTTTCTCGGATGCCATGAAGCTTAACTTGGTAGGCTTCAAAGGTTCAAAGGCTTCAAAGGTTTCAAAGGCTTCAAAGGCTTCCTTTTGCTTGACCAACAGGAACTTGCTTCGGGTGAATTGATGTGACGCTGTAGGAATTCTGCAAATGAATGCAGACTATGAGAACCAAAAGATTCTCCCACAGACATGTATCTGTGACAGCATTAAGGTGCGAGGGAAGGGGAAGAGGTCATATGCATTCTCAGAAGATTTTGAAGATAAATCAGTGTAGAAGACATTGACCTCATCATGCGAAGACATTCACTTTATAGAAAAGAAGTTGGTTCCAGATTTGTACGAACCCATAGATTAGTACAAGTGAGGAATCTAACTACTTCATGAAGAACAAGTGAATATGCTAGGCAAGTTATGAGATTCAGACAAGAGGAATGAAACTTGAAGGAATAGAAACCTCTTTTGGCAGAAAGTGATGGATCAATAGGATCAAAAGAGGCTGTAAAAAGCTTGTTATTTACCAGACTTGGAACTGCTAGACGAGAAGAGAGGTGAGGCCGAGCAGTTTGATCCTCCGTGCCCAATCTTGGCGATGGAAGATGCTTAGGACGACGGCGGAGAGACTGGTGGCCGCGGTCGGCGTGAGAACGGCGTCGGAGAGGTCGCAGTAGTGAAGCACTTCGTCGCCGGCGTCGTTGCGAGTTAGCGGTGGTGCTAGGGTTTGTGCGAGGGAGGAAGAAGAGATAGTGACCGCAGTGAAACGAGTACTTATAGGGATATGGGCGGCACTGCGCTATTACTCAGGTGCCCCTGGCGATTCGCATCTGATCAGTACGTGGCCAGCATGCGGAATTGTGGGGGCAGTTTCACCCCACGCACGCCTGGTTTGTCGGGAGAGGTTCCTACTTCTCCAGAATTCTAGTTGATGGATAGACATTAAAAGCCATTTTAAAGTTTGTCTCTGTGTCTTCTTCTGACAAGGATGCAGTGAAGACATTCGACAGTTTCAATAGAGTGCATATGACTTGGAGAGATAGAGTTTGAGGTAGGAAGCATGGAGAGGTTAGGGTCCGATCACATTCACTTAGTTCAAAAGATTCAGCCAAGAAGACATAGCTATAAGTGAACGCTGTAGAGGACAGAACACCAGTGCATATATAATCAACATAGTGAAGATAATCATGAAGACATGTTGAGATTGAAGCCAAACCAAATGTGAAGACATATCAAATGTAACGACATGAGTAAAACACTTCACGCAGAAAATTTTTGGTGGTGGCGCTACCCACCGTATAGGAAGTATTGAACCTAGACACGGCGCACAATTATCGTGGCGCTCCGAGGTCAAATTCCATGTTAATGTATTCACACTTAGAATGTATGTCTTCATTGATTGAAGATATACGTTACTTTGTGTGTTGCACATCTAAGTCATCATCATGCATAAGTGTTGGGATGTGTGCCTGATCACAGGACATTTGAGGATTCCAAGATATTTAGCTCACACCGTAACTTGCAAAATCTCTTCTCATCCAAGGGCTTGGTGAAGATATCTGCCAATTGCTCTTCAGTGTTGACGTGTATGATATCAATGTCTTCCTTTGTAACATGATCTCTGAGAAAATGATGACGAATTTCAATGTGCTTTGTCTTCGAGTGCTGAACTGGGTTGTTGGCGATCTTGATGGCGCTTTCGTTGTCGCAGTAAAGTGGCACTTGCTTCAGATGAATGCCGTAATCCTTGAGGGTTTGCTTCATCCATAGAAGCTGAGCGCAGCAGGATCCAGCAGCAATGTATTCAGATTCAGCAGTGGAGAGAGATACACAGTTCTGCTTCTTTGAAGACCAACAGACAAGAGATCGGCCTAGGAAATGACATGTGCCTGATGTGGATTTCCGATCAACCTTGTCACCAGCGTAATCAGCGTCCGAAAATCCAACCAGGTCAAATTCTGAGCCCTTTGGATACCACAACCCTAGAGTTGGTGTGTGAGCCAAATATCGAAGAATTCGCTTCACTGCTAAGTGATGCGACTCCTTTGGTGCCGCTTGAAACCGAGCACACATGCAAACACTAAGCATAATATCTGGCCTAGATGCACATAAATAAAGCAGAGAACCAATCATGGAGTGGTATACCTTTTGATCGAACTCTTTACCATTGTCGTCAGGACCCAGATGATGTTTGGCTGGCATTGGTGTTGTGAAGCCTTTGCAATCTTGCATACCGAACTTCTTCAGGCAGTCTTTGAGATATTTCTCTTGAGATATGAAGATGCCATTGCGTTGTTGCATTATCTGAAGACCGAGGAAGAATTTCAGCTCCCCCATCATAGACATCTGATATTGCTCTTGCATCATATATCCGAACTCCTCACTGTACTTCTGATTGGTGCAGCCGAAGATAATGTCGTCCACGTATATTTGGCACACAAACAGTTCACCATCATATGTCTTTGTGAAGAGAGTGGGATCTAGGAAACCAGGTATGAAGCCTTTGCTTTTCAGGAAGTATTTTAGTGTATCATACCAGGCCCTAGGGGCTTGTTTGAGGCCATATAGTGCCTTATTGAGCTTGTACACCATGTCAGGATGTTTTGGATCTTCAAACCCAGGTGGTTGTGCAACATACACTTCTTCTTCAATTTTGCCATTGAGGAAGGCACTTTTTACATCCATTTGATACAGGATTATGTTGTGATGATTTGCATAGGCCAGCAGTATACGGATGGCTTCAAGTCTGGCAACAGGAGCAAATGTTTCATCGAAGTCAATGCCTTCCACTTGAGTATATCCTTGAGCAACGAGACGAGCCTTGTTTCTGACGACTTGGCCATGCTCATCTTGCTTGTTGCGGTATATCCATTTGGTGCCTATTATGTTATGCTTCCGTGGATCAGGACGCTTAACTAACTCCCATACATTGTTCAGCTCAAATTGTTGAAGCTCTTCTTGCATAGCTTGAATCCATTCAGGTTCCATAAAGGCTTCATCAGTTTTCTTGGGTTCTGTGATTGAAACAAATGCGAAGTGTCCGCAAAAGTTTGCCAGTTGAGTTGCCTTTGAACGAGTCAGTGGACCAGGTGCATTGATGCTATCAATTATTCTGTCAATTTGCACTTCATTGGCAACACGAGGATGTAGGGGTCGATGACTTCGCTCTTGCTGATCTACGTTGTCATGGGGAGGAATGTCTTCAGGCTGAGCATTGTCTTCATGTGGATCAGGTGCTGAGATGATAAGTTCTTCTTCAGGACGAGCTTCAGAAGGTATAATTTCTCCAGTTCCCATTAGCCTAATTGATTCACTGGCTGGAACTTCATCTAGTATATCTGGTAGTTGCTCTCTTTGTGACCCATTGGTTTCATCAAACCGCACATCCACTGTTTCAACCACTTTGTAGTGAAAGAGATTGAAGACTCTGTAGGAGTGCGAATCCTTTCCATATCCAAGCATGAAGCCCTCATGTGCTTTTGGAGCAAACTTTGCTGTGTGGTGAGGGTCCTTGATCCAGCATCTTGATCCAAACACTCTGAAGTAACTTACATTTGGCTTCTTGCCAGTCAGAAGTTCATAAGATGTCTTGTTTAGCAGCTTGTGAAGATACACACGGTTGATAGTATGGCATGCAGTGTCAATGGCTTCAGTCCAGAATTTTCTTGGTGTCTTGTACTCATCTAACATCGTTCTGGCCATCTCAATGAGTGTTCTGTTCTTGCGTTCGACAATGCCATTCTGTTGTGGCGTGTATGGAGCTGAGAATTCATGAGTGATGCCCAATGTATCAAGATATGTGTCAAGGCCGGTGTTCTTGAATTCTGTGCCATTGTCACTTCTGATGTGCTTTATCTTGGCGCCATAATTGTTCATTGCCCGATTTGCGAAGCGTCTGAAGACATCCTGCACTTCAGTCTTGTAAAGAATTATGTGCACCCAAGTATATCTAGAGTAATCATCAACAATGACGAAGCCATAGAGGCAAGCAGTAGTGGAGAAAGTTGAGTAGTGGGTAGGGCCGAAGAGATCCATGTGAAGCAGTTCGAAGGGTTGAGTAGTGGTCATGATTGTCTTCGAAGGATGTTTTGCCCTTGTCATCTTCCCAGCTTCACAGGCACCGCATAAGTGATCTTTCTTGAACTTGACGCCTTCGATGCCTATGACATGCTTCTTCTTAGCAAGGGTGTGGAGGTTCCTCATACCAGCATGCCCAAGTCTTCGATGCCAAAGCCAGCATTCTGAAGCCTTTGCGAGAAGACAAACTGCAAGCTGTGGTCCTGCTGAGAAATCTACAATGTACAAATCATCTTTTCGATACCCTTCAAACACTAGAGACTTGTCAGATTCCATTAGTACCAGACAACGATATTTTCCAAAGATTACAATCATGTTTAAATCGCAAAGCATTGAGACAGACATTAAGTTGAAGCCAAGGGATTCAACAAACATGACTTTATCCATGTGTTGATCCCTTGAGATTGCAACTCTACCTAGACCCAGTACTTTACTTTTACCAGTGTCAGCGAATGTGATGTGGCTCTTGTCAGATGGACGTAAGGTTGAGTCCATAAAGAGACTTTTCTTGCCAGTCATGTGATTTGTACACCCGCTGTCAATAATCCATACTGAAGACTCCGAAGTTACTGGTGTCGTACCCTACAGTGCAGTTAGGGGGATAGGCTTCACCAAGAGTGTTGTGAAGCAAAAACATTTGACGAACCAGTGGATTATGAAAACTGAGATCCAGGTTAGGACAAGCAGGGAGAGTAGCATGCGATTCAGATATGAAATACATAGTGATGCCATTCGGGCATTTGATCGAGCGCCCCGCGAGTTTTTTAAGGTCTCCAGCAATAGCATCAGAAGATTTTGGTTTTGAGCTGGAGACCTTTCCCTGCAAAAGAGAGTTAAGCTTTCTTAACCACCCACATCTTCAAGGGTGGCTTAGAAGCAATAAGTCTAAGTGCAGCATCTGAGAATTTTGGCTTTGGAGCCCTAGCAAACAGTCTAGCAGGTGGGCAATAATACTCATAAGAATAGGCAGAATAATTTTTGGTTATATGAGAATGACGGTTTGAAGAACCGCTCACATGAGCCTGAGCATGGTTTCCCTGCAAAGCATTTGTGTTAGTGCAACTCAGATGAGCCCTCTGCCTGTATGAACCCTTTGGACCATATGAAGCCTTTGGTCTGATGTTTGTCTTCTTCATGTGAGGTGTCATGAGGACATTCACAGGAAGATTCTCAAGACACGTTTTTGGAACCCAGATCTTCTTCATAGGCGGTCCATTCCTACAGTTAGTACCAATGTACCTGGCAAATACTTCACCATTCTGATTCCTAAACAGTTTATAGTTTGCATCAAAGGATTCATCAATGATAATTGGATTAGCACAAGTGAAGCCAGATAGATTGGATGGATCTAATGAGGATTACTTTGCAGCAACCCATGTGGTTTTGGGGTACTGCTCAGGTTTCCAGTAAGAGCCATCTGCATTAATTTTCCTCACGAACCCAACACCCTCTTTGCTAGGGTTTCGGTTCAGAATCTGCTTCTTGAGGACATCACATAGTGTCTGATGTCCTTTGAGACTTTTGTACATTCCTGTTTCAAGCAATGTCTTCAACCTAGCATTTTCATCAGCAATAGCAGTGGTATCCTCAGCAGAGGGGTTAGTTACCACTTCAACAGTTGAAGATATTGCAACAGCAGTAGCAGTGGAACATTCAGCGACAGAAATAGCATTATCACGCTCAATGCATTTAAGGCATGGTGGTTCAAATCCTTCCTGAGCAGAACTGATCTGTTCGGCTCGAAGTGACTCGTTTTCCTTTTGAAGATCTTCATGATCCGCTCTCAACTTCTCAAGATCTTGCTTCTTTTGAAGATAATCATAGGAAAGCTTTTCATGAGTAGTTGAGAGAGTCTCAAGACGATCTTCGAGTTCCTGATACTTAACGTGAAGATTTTTTATGTCTTCAATTAAGGATTCAGAATGAGTCATTTCAGCACCCAATAGATCATCGCTTCTGTCTAACAGTTTTTGAATATGTTCCATGGCCTTTTGTTGTTCAGTTGCAATTTTAGCAAGTGTTTTGTAACTGGGTTTTGAATCACAGCCAGAGTCATCGTCACTAGATGTTTGATAGTGAGTGGTGCGTGTGTTTACCTTGGCACCACGTGCCATGAAGCAGTAGGTGGGAGTAGAGTCGTCCTTGTCATTTGCATCGGTGATGGTGATAGAGTCATTGTCTTCAGTGTTGAAGATGGACTTGGCGACATAGGCTGTAGCCAAACTTGCAATGCCTGAATCAGACTCCTCCTCAGACTCCACCTCTGCCTCCTCAGAAGCGGACTCCTCCTCTGAATCCATTTCTTTGCCAACAAACGCACGAGCCTTGCCAGATGAACTCTTCTTATGTGATGAAGACTTTGAGGAAGATTTGGACGAAGACTTTGAGTATTTCTTCGTCTTCTTATCGTCAGAGTCATATTCCTTGCTCTTCTTCTTCTTTCTGTTCTCATTGTCCCACTGTGGGCATTCAGAGATGAAGTGTCCAGTTTTCTTGCATTTGTGACAAGTTTTCCTCTTGTAGTCATGCGCAGAAGCTTCATCATTCCTTGAGCTTGATCGTGAAGACTTTCTGAAGCCTTTCTTCTTGGTGAATTTCTGGAACTTCTTTACTAGAATTGCAAGTTCCCTTTCAATGTCTTCAGGATCATCAGAACTGCTGTCAGATTCCTCTTCAGATGATGACACAGCTTTTGCCTTCAAGGCACGAGTTCGCCCATAGTTTGGACCGTAGATATCTCTTTTCTCAGAAAGCTGAAACTCATGTGTGTTGAGCCTCTCAAGTATGTCAGACGGATCGAGTGTCTTGAAGTCTGGACGTTCTTGAATCATCAGGGCTAGAATGTCAAATGAACTGTCAAGTGATCTTAGCAGCGTCTTGACGATTTCATGTTTGGTGATCTCAGTGGCGCCAAGGGCTTGAAGCTCATTTGTGATGTCAGTGAGCCGGTCAAATGTGTGCTGGACATTCTCGTTGTCATTTCGCTTGAAGCGGTTGAAGAGATTTCGAAGAACACTGATTCTCTGATCTCTCTGGGTTGAGATGCCTTCATTGACCTTGGAGAGCCAGTCCCAGACCAGCTTGGATGTCTTCAAGGCACTCACACGGCCGTACTGTCCCTTGGTCAGATGACCACAGATAATATTCTTGGCAGTGGAGTCCAGTTGAGTGAACTTCTTGACATCAGCAGCAGTGACACCTTCTCCAGCCTTGGGAACGCCGTTTTCGACGACATACCATAGGTCGACGTCAATGGCTTCAAGATGCATGCGCATCTTATTCTTCCAGTAGGGATATTCAGTTCCATCGAAGACGGGGCACGCAGCGGAGACTTTAATTATCCCTGCAGTCGACATAGCTAAAACTCCAGGTGGTTAAACCGAATCACACAGAACAAGGGAGCACTTAGCTCTGATACCAATTGAAAGTGCGTTATATCGACTAGAGGGGGGGTGAATAGGCGATTTTTAAGAAAGTCTTCAAAACGTGGAAGTTATGAAGACAAACAGACTTGAAGCCTATCACTATGCAGCGGAAGATAGATTACACAACGCAAGCCATAGTCAAATATACAGTACAGTGAAAGCACAGAGACAAATAGCTTCAGTGTAATGAGGATCAGGTTGGAAGAACTTATGAAGCCAATCAGATCATACAGTCAGGTTGTGAAGACAGAAGATTAAGCAGGCATGCAATAGCTTCACAATGTGTACTGGTAAGTAAAGGGAGGTGAAGATGAAACCAGTGACACGTTGAAGACAATGATATGTTGGACCAGTTCCAGTTGCTGTGACAACTTTACGTCTGGTTGGAGCGGCTAGGTATTTAAACCAAAGGACACACAGTCCCGGACACCCAGTCCTGAACACGCAGCTCAGGACACCCAGTCCTCACCGTTTTCTCCTTGAGCTAAGGTCACACAGACCCCGCCCAATCACTCTGGTAAGTCTTCAAGGTAGACTCCCAAACCTTCACAGACTTCGTTCACCGGCAATCCACAATTCCTCTTGGATGCTCAGAACGCGACGCCTAACCGTCTGGAGGATGCACAGTCCTCAAGTGTAATAAGTCTTCAGATCACTCAGACAAGAAGACTTAAGTGATGCCCAATTACTCTGGCTCTGAGTGGTTAGGGCTTTTCTCCTCACTAAGGATTTTCTCTCAAAGGCTTCGAGGTGGGTTGCTCTCAAACGACAAAAGCCGTGCACTGAAATCTGAGCAGCCAACCGTTTATGGTTGTGGGGGTGGGCTATTTATAGCCACTTGGCAACCCTGACCTGATTTGTTCGAAATGACCCTGGGTCACTAAGGAACTGACACGTGTACTAACGGTCGGATTTTGAACTCTCACGACAACTTTACTTGGGCTGCAAGTAAAGCTGACTTGTCTGACTCTAGACAAGATTTTCTCTCATTGTCTTCACTCGAAGACATAGGATTTGAATTAGGCATCACTTCAGTCATCCTGACTGGTTTTCTTGGACCCCACTTAACAGTACGGTGGTTCCTATGACACAACATGAATAAAGTAAAGCTACGAAGAATCTAAGTCTTCGAGTTCCAAAAGCTTCATGGGGAGTCTTCATATGTCATTGTCTTCGACATGAATGTCTTCATGAACCACCATTGTCTTCAATGTCTTCGTACATTTTTGGGGGTCATCTCTGGTAGCTAAACCGAATCAATGAGGGACTTCTACCTGTGTTATCCTGCAATTCTCACAAACACATTAGTCCCTCAACTAGGTTTGTCGTCAATACTCCAAAACCAACTAGGGGTGGCACTAGATGCACTTACAAGATTTAATCTAACGATTTTCTGAATATGATTTTGAAGATAACCATGGGCAAAACCGCACAAGAATGCCATATGTAAACAAGGCATTGCATGCCACAAAGATATAAGATAATCTCGAATATATTCTAAGTGGCATCGAAGCCCATAATTGTTTGCATTTAATAAGGATTGTGATATGCACAAAGCATATCACTCCCCCATAATGTGGTGATCCATTAATATCTCAAAAGATCCCAATAAGATGCAACTAAAATGCAATGAAGGCTCGAAACTACACACACAAATATATGACGTGCATTGCAACCTACACATGCTAGATAACACAAATCAAGCATATTAGGAGACACAACATATACAAACACATGCTAGGTACAAAACCTAAACATGCATTGGACTAGTAACTTTCAATGTAGACAATATAAATACAAGTTACCGCCACGAGGAGCATTGGAATGACAAATATGATGATAATTCACTTGACTTGGTTTGAACCATAATGAATGGCGAGAATCATTTTTGTTCATGAACTAGCCAAGTCTCCAATGCCCTCCACACACCTATCGATCAAGTTTGAGCTTGATGGTCCCCAACCACGCTGGGTCCTAAGAAGTTAGTAACAATAGGCTTAGCAACCCAAATGGTCTTATCCACTTTCAAACCACCTGGGGAACCAACATACTTGGCAAACATATTACCATCAATATCCTTCCTAAGTGAATAATGATCATTGATAATTGGAGGCTTAGAGATGTTACCGTTGGGACATGATGAAGCTATGTATCCCTTCTTACGACAAATATAGCAACATATACCCCCCTTCTCTTCTTCTTTACTTTCCCAACTTGGGGAGCAATAACATGTTTCCTCATGGATAGTGGCTGTTCTTCAACATGAGATTGAGCTTGAGGCCGCTTCCCATGTAGCTTCTCATTATAAGACCTTTTCTTCAATGGACAAGATCTCACATGATGTCCAATCTTTTTGCACTTGAAGCAAGTAATGTTGGCCAAATTCTTGTATTGCCCTTGACCCTTCTTCTTGTTCTTGGACTTCTTCTTGTTGGAGTGAAAATTATGTCTAATATCACACTTTTCCAAGTCTTTCTTCAAACTAGTGACTTGGGCCTTGAGCTCATTAATTTCCTCTACATGGTTAATTTCAACACTAGAAACAAGAGGACTAGTGGAAGTAGAAACTTCATAGTTAGGGCAACAAGACAAGGTGAGAAATTCATCATGAGGGGATATAATATGAGAGGTGGATGAATTGCAAGGATTAGCACATGGCAGTAAAGCATTTAGAGTGGATGTGTTAATGTTCACATGAGACTCACAAGATTTTACCTCGGTGACCATAGCCTCATGAGCTAACTTTAGCTTACTATGAGAGATTAAAAGATCCTCATGAGTGCCCGAGAGCTTTTCATGACTTTCTTCCAATTTCCCATAATTGCTTGTTAGGAAAGCAAGTTGAGCACATAGATCAACATTCTCCTTCAAAATTGATGCTTCACATGAAATCGAGTTAGTAGAACAAACATCATTATCAATATGAGAGGAGCAAGTAGCACTAAGTGACTTCTCATGAGTTGATTGAAGCTCCTCATGAGACTTAGAGAGTTTTATGAGCTCTCCCTTGACACTATTGCATTCAAGGAGAAGGAGCTCAAAATCCTATTTAAGCTTACAATGAGTAACTTTAATCTCTTCTTTTGAAGACCTCAAGTCACCAAGGGTTTCATGAGCCTTAGCAAGTTCATGTTCAAGCTGTTCACATTTACCTTGCTCATTAAGAAATAAATCATTACATTTTTCAAAGCAAGCAAGAACATCTTGGAACCTTTTATAAGTGTTATTTTTAACTCCATGAAGGGTTTTCCCAATCTCATAGAGATTTTGAGTCAAGTCATCATCCTCATTACAACTATCATCGCTATCGCCGAGAGAAGATGATACCTCGTCATTACCTTTTGCCATGAGGCACATGTGAACAAAGGAGGTTGATGATGATTCTTTTGGAGAAGGGGGTTCTTCTTAAATCAAGTGCGCCTCATATTTCTTGATGATATCCTAGAGAAGAGGGTCATTGAGGGTTCTTCTTCAATCAAGTGTGCCTCATATTTCTTGATGATCTCCTTTGTGCCTCATATCTTCTTCAACCAAAGCATTTCTATCATGGCAACACGGGAGATCAAGCATATCATCACAAATATTTGTTAAGGAATTCTTATCGGATATCATGGACTATCAACACAATAATTTATACTATTTGTGGTGCTAGATATGCTCAAGTCCATAGAATATGCATCACTAGCATTTACACAAGCAAGATCATCACAAATGAGCTTAACACCATCATCACAATATATTTATTCACTCACCATGTCATTACCTTGTGACACGCCACATGTTGGTGAAGTGGAAGATATTGAAGTGTGCAAGTAATCTGAGGTGGAAGCAATAGAGAGCTCTTCATGATTTAAAAATGTGGAGAACTCCTCCATCAACTCCCCAACATAATATTATCTTCATCAAGCTTGAACCCACCATATATATCTTCAAGTTTGGTCCAAGTCTCATGAGCCAACTTGCAAGTCATGACTGGTTTAAACACTTCAAAGGTTAAAGCTTGATGATTGACAAGAGAAGTATCACAATTAAGATACATATCCTCAATAGATGGAGAATGTCCATCCTTTGCAATAGAAATTCCAAGAAGAACAAATTCACAAAGCATTTGGACCAATGGCCCGAAAGTGAGAAAGCATGTGAATTCTCCATAGGTGATAATTTGTGCCATCCAAATAAAAAGTGTTGTTGTGCACTAGTTCACTAGTCGACATCGTTACTCTCTAGGCGGTGAAGCCTAATAAGGAGAGATCGGGCTCTGATACCAATTGAAAGGACCATGATGTCACCTAGAGGGGGGGTGAATAGGCGTTTTAAAAACTTCTACGGATTTGGCTTTATCCTAATGCGGAAATTAACTAAACATATGCTTTTCAAGCACAAATCCTAAATATACTAGGCTCAACTAAGTGCACCAACAACTTAATGTAAATGAGGTGAGCACAATAAAGATACTAACAAGCACAAGTAAGTTACACAAACTTACTTGAGCAATATCACAAGATATGTAAGTGTATGGCACAAGTTAGCAATTCCCACTAAACACAAGATATATCAATAGTAGCAAGTATGAATTGCGGGATATAAAGTGTAGGCCTAAATAATCTCTTCAAGGAAATAGCCAACACAATATAATGAGGACAACAATATAAAGTGGATGCAAGGTCAAGAGACCAAAGTAAACCACAAGTAGTGGCTAGGGTTAGAGATAACCGAAGACGAGGATGTATCCTGATGTTCACTTCCTTGGAGGGAAGCTAGTCACTGTTAGAGAGGTGGATGTTACCACGAAGGCACACCAACGCCACGAAGGACCACCCTATTCTCCCTTTGAGACAACACCACGAAGGTGTTTCTCAACCACTAGTTGTAGACCTTGAGGCGGCCTCCAAACCTTCACAAACTTTTCGGGGGTAAACCACAAGTTGATTCCTCACCGGAGCACTCCTACTGCCTAGGAGTCTCCAACCTCCAAGAGTAACAAGATCAAGGGGGAAATGCTCAAGACTTGCTGAAATCATGAATTCCTTTGGTCACAAGAGGGAGAGGGAGTGGATCTATCACTAGATTGGAAAATATCTCAAGAACTCTCATGAATCTCTTCAGGATCTAAGATTTGGTGCAGGAGAAGTGAGGGCGAGCCTTTTTGTGTTCGAGGGTTCATACGAATGTGTTGCTCAACCTTCTCCCGGGGTGGAAGAAGGCTATATATAGTGGTAGTGCAAATAAGGCCGTTGGAGTGTAAGTGGATGTGTCGGGCCGGATATCCGGGCAAGGGCCGGACATCCAGCGACTGAGAAATGTGCACACGTACACAGAAAAATAGAGCCAATGTATAGGGCTCGGACATCTGGCCAAGACCCGGACATCTGGCAAAGCTGGGGCCGCGGACATCCGGACAAGTGCCGGACATCCGAGAGACAAAACCAACATTTCAACATGCTCTCTGGATATCTACGGCCGGACATCCGGCGATTTCACACAAACCATACGCCCTGTGGATAGCAGTGGCCGGACATCCGGGGAAAAGCCTGGACATCCGACCAACACAAAAACTACAGCCGCCCCAAAAGTAAAACATGCCTAACTTTCGCATCCAGACTCCGATTTTTTTGACACCTGAAACAGTAGGAGAGGCTCCTACTGTATGTATTAATTTTGCATCAAAAAGGTCTTACAAAGTCATAACCTTACATCCATTGCCATGAGGAAATTTGGGGGGGGGAGACAAGAAAAGAACTAGCAAAAAGATGCTAGATGCTAGAAACAAAGGAGGTCAAAAAGGGTTTTTGTTTTCTCCCACCCTATAACGAAGTAGGGAGAGGTCTTCTCTCAACCGAGCCAACCAGGAGGTTTTGGAGGGTATGATCCCTCTGAAGTGTTTATTATTTCTCTCTTTCCATATGCTCCATGCAGCCCGTAGAAAAATATCCATGAACTTGGGCTCGTTTTGAATCTACAGAAAAGCTCCATGTCCTCACATAGAGAACCACCCAAGATAAACAAAAATGGAGGTGCAAAGTATGGAAAGGTAAGATCATATACTTTGGGGAACCTAGTTGGCTTTGGATTTTCCTTGGTAGATGTGTAGGCATTTCATATTTGCATTGGAAAGGAGTGAAATATGCCTATGTTGGTATATGATGTGAGAAGAATATAAATAGATGATGTTGACTTGAGCAAATCCATCACTAACCCCTTTGATCCTCTCTTAATAGTGCAGGGTCCCTATAACTCAAGAATCATAAAAGAACTATACTAGATAGCTTCTGAAAACTCATTCTTGAGCATATATCCTTTTCGATGGTCATCGATCCTCACATCTAAAGCCAAAGGAACTAATACCTTTCACTTGAGCCTTTCAGTTGAGCTTTATATTGATGTTTCTTCATGGCTCAAATTGAAGGCAAGACATTGGAGAAGTCTTAAAGTATCCTCCCCATACACAATGTGGGAAGCTTTGCTTTGCATTCATCTTCACTTGTACATCATCATTAATTACTTGATGACATACTTTGATGAGCACCAAGCTCATGCGAATTACCTAACCCACATAACATAGACAACACATAGTATGGGTTAGTACACAAAGCGCAATTGATAAATTCTTACCATACCACAAGATCTCATGTGGCACATGATATGCACTTGTGTGTTGACCATCTTAGAGGTCAATCTTTGATCTTCATTTTTGTCAACATTTATCTTTGCTCCATGATTAATATTGATGTCTTGAAGGTGCTATTGATATCTTCACTATGCTTCATTTCTTCAAGACATAATAACCAATATCTTAATTCACCATGACCATATCAAGTTTCTCCTTGAATATCATATTGGACATCATTTGCTCGTTCTCATGCTCCAACATAGTATCTTGAGAGGCACAATGAACTCTTCACTTGAATTACTCGCTTCAAGACATAATAATCCATGACTCAACATATGAGCTCATAATGATCCTATCTTCAAGCTTATATAGAATTCTTCTCTTAAATCATTCTCTCAAGATCTTGATCCATCATGGTTCAACCCATAAGCCTAAGCATGATAACATCTGAGATCCTTAATGAACTCTATATAGATCACATCTTGTTCATCACATGGAATTCATCTTGATCGTATTTGATTCAATCACCCAGCTCAACCTTGATGCATGCACACAAATATGTTGTTGGAAATATGCCCTAGAGGCAATAATAAATTGATTATTATTATATTTCCTTGTTCATGATAATCGTTTATTATCCATGCTAGAATTGTATTGATAGGAAACTCAGATACATGTGTAGATACATAGACAACACCATGTCCCTAGTAAGCCTCTAGTTGACTAGCTCGTTTATCAATAGATGGTTACGGTTTCCTGACCATGGACATTGGATGTCATTGATAACGGGATCACATCATTGGGAGAATGATGTGATGGACAAGACCCAATCCTAAGCCTAGCACAAAGATCATGTAGTTCGTATGCTAAAGCTTTTCTAAAGTCAAGTATCATTTCCTTGGACCATGAGATTGTGCAACTCCCGGATACCGTAGGAGTGCTTTGGGTGTGCCAAACGTCACAACGTAACTGGGTGGCTATAAAGGTACACTACAGGTATCTCCAAAAGTGTCTGTTGGGTTGGCGCGAATCGAGACTGGGATTTGTCACTCCGTGTAAACGGAGAGGTATCTCTAGGCCCACTCGGTAGGACATCATCATAATGTGCACAATGTGATCAAGGAGTTGATTACGGTATGATGTGTTATGGAACGAGTAAAGAGACTTGCTAGTAACGAGATTGAACAAGGTATCAGGATACAGACGATCGAATCTCGGGCAAGCATCGTACCGATAGACAAAGGGAATTGTATACGGGATTGATTAAGTCCTTGACATCATGATTCATCCGATGAGATCATCGTGGAACATGTGGGAGCCAACATGGGTATCCAGATCCCGCTGTTGGTTATTGACTGGAGAGTCATCTCGGTCATGTCTGCATGTCTCCCGAACCCGTAGGGTCTACACACTTAAGGTTCGATGACGCTAGGGTTATAAAGGAAGTTTGTATGTGGTTACCGAATGTTGTTCGGAGTCCCAGATGAGATCCCGGACGTCACGGGGAGTTCCGGAATGGTCCGGAGGTAAAGATTTATATATGGGAAGTCCTGTTTTGGTCACCGGAAAAGTTTTGGGTTTTATCGGTGACGTACCGGGACCACCGGGAGGGTCCCGGGGGTCCACCAAGTGGGGCCACCAGCCCCGGAGGCTTGCATGGGCGAAGAGTGGGAAGGGACCAGCCCCTGAGTGGGCTGGTGCGCCTCCCACAAAGCCCAAGGCGCAGCTAGGAGGAGAAGGGGGAAACCCTAGGCACAGATGGGCCTAAGGCCCACCCTAGGGCGCGCCCCCCTCTCCCCCTCTTGGTCGCCCCCCTCCATCTAGGGATGCCGCCCCTCTAGGGGTGGGAACCCTAGAGGGGGCGCACCCTCCGCCCCTCCTCCTATAAATAGTTGAGTTTTGGGGCTGCCCAACACAATACGATTTGATCTCTCCCTGGCGCAGCCCTACCTCTCTCCTCATCGTCTCTTGCGGTGCTTGGCGAAGCCCTGCTGGAGTACCACGCTCCTCCACCACCACCACGCCGTTGTGCCACTGCTGGATGGAGTCTTCCTCAACCTCTCCCTCTCTCCTTGCTGGATCAAGGCATGGGAGACATCACCGGGCTGTACGTGTGTTGAACACGGAGGTGCCGTCCGTTCGGCACTAGGATCATCGGTAATTTGGATCATGACGAGTACGACTCCATCAACCCCGTTCTCTTGAACGCTTCTGCTTAGCGATCTACAAGGGTATGTAGATGCACTCTCCTTCCCCTCGTTGCTGGTTTCTCCATAGATGGATCTTGGTGACACGTAGGAAAATTTTGAATTTCTGCTACGTTCCCCAACAGTGGCATCATGAGCTAGGTCTATGTGTAGTTTCTATGCACGAGTAGAACACAAAGTAGTTGTGGGCGTTGATTTTGTTCAATATGCTTACCATTACTAGTCCAATCTTGTTTCGATTGTATTGTGGGATGAAGCGGCCCGTACCGACCTTACACGTACTCTTACGTGAGACTGGTTCCACCGACTGACATGCACTAGTTGCATAAGGTGGCTAGCGGGTGTCTGTCTCTCCCACTTTAGTCAGAACAGATTCGATGAAAAGGGTCCTTATGAAGGGTAAATAGCAATTGGCATATCACGTTGTGGTTTTGCGTAGGTAAGAAACATTCTTGCTAGAAACCCATAGCAGCCACGTAAAACATGCAAACAACAATTAGAGGACGGCTAACTTGTTTTTGCAGGGTATGCTATGTGATGTGATATGGCCAAGAAGAATGTGATGAATGATATGTGATCTATGAGATTGATCATGTTCTTGTAATAGGAATCACGACTTGCATGTCGATGAGTATGACAACCGGCAGGAGCCATAGGAGTTGTCTTTATTTATTGTATGACCTGCGTGTCATTGAACAACGCCATGTAATTACTTTACTTTATTGCTAACCGGTAGCCATAGTAGTAGAAGTAATAAGTTGGCGAGACAACTTCATGGAGACACAATGATGGAGATCATGGTGTCATGCCGGTGACGATGATGATCATGGAGCCCCGAAGATGGAGATCAAAAGGAGCAATATGATATTGGCCATATCATGTCACTATTTGATTGCATGTTATGTTTATCATGTTTATACATCTTATTTGCTTAGAACAACGGTACTAAATAAGATCATCCCTCATTAAAATTTCAAGAAAGTGTTCCCCCTAGCTGTGCACCATTGCGAAAGTTCGTCATTTCGAAGCACCACGTGATGATCGGGTGTGATAGATTCTTACGTTCGAATACAACGGGTGTTGACGAGCCTAGCATGTGCATACATGGCCTCGGAACACATGCGAAACACTTAGGTTAACTTGACGAGCCTAGCATGTACAGACATGGCCTCGGAACACAAGAGACCGAAAGGTCGAGCATGAGTCGTATGGTAGATACGATCAACATGAAGATGTTCACCGATGTTGACTAGTCCGTCTCACATGATGATCGGACACGGCCTAGTTGACTCGGATCATGTAATCACTTAGATGACTAGAGGGATGTCTATCTGAGTGGGAGTTCATAAGATGAACTTAATTATCCTGAACATAGTCAAAAGGTCTTCGCAAATTATGTCGTAGCTCGCGCTTCAGTTCTACTGTTTAGATATGTTCCTAGAGAAAATTTAGTTGAAAGATGATAGTAGCAATTATACGGACTAGGTCTGTAAACTGAGGATTGTCCTCATTGCTTCATAGAAGGCTTATGTCCTTAATGCACCGCTCAGTGTGCTGAACCTCGAATGTCGCCTGTTGATGTTGCGAACATCTGACATACACATTTTTGATAACTACGTGATAGTTCAGTTAAACGGTTTAGAGTTGAGGCACCGAAGACGTTTTGAAACGTCGCAAAACATATGAGATGTTTCGAGGGCTGAAATTGGATTTTCAGGCTCGTGCCCACGTCAAGAGGTATAAGACCTCCGACGATTTTCTTAGCCTGCAAACTAAGGGAGAAAAGCTCAATTGTTGAGCTTGTGCTCAGATTGTCTGAGTACAACAATCATTTGAATCGAGTGGGAGTTGACCTTCCACATGAGATAGTGATGTTTCTCCGAAGTCATTACCACCAAGCTGCTAGAGCTTCGTGATGAACTATAATATATCAGGGACATATATGATGATCCTTGAGATATTCGCGATGTTTGACACCACAAAAGTAGAAATCAAGAAGGAGCATCAATTGTTGATGGTTGGTGAAACCAGTAGTTTCAAGAAGGGCAAGGGCCAGAAAGGGATACTTCATGAAACGACAAGTCAGTTGCTGCTCAAGTGAAGAAACCCAAAGTTGAACCCAAGCCCGAGACTAAGTGCTTCTGTAATAAAGGGGAACAGCCACTGGAGTAGAATTACCCTAGATACTTGGTAGATGAGAAGACTGTCGATAGAAGTATATTGGATATACATTGTGTTAATGTGTACTTTACTAGTACTCCTAGTAGCACCATGGTATTAGATACCGGTTTGGTTGCTAAGTGTTAGTAACTCGAAATAAAAGCTACGGAATAAATGGAGACTTGCTAAAGGTGAGCTGACGATATGTGTTGGAAGTGTTTCCAAGGTTGATATGATCAAGCACCGCACGCTCCCTCTACCATCGAGATTGGTATTAAAACCTAAATAATTGTTATTTGGTGTTTGTGTTGAGCATAGACATGATTGGATTATGTCTATCGCGATACGGTTATTCATTTAAGGAGAATAATGGTTACTCTGTTTATTTGAATAATACCTTCAATGGTCTTATGCCTAAAATGAATGGTTTATTGAATCTCGATCGTAGTGATACACATGTTCATGCCAAAAGATATAGGATAGTAATGATAGTACCACCTACTTGTGGCACTGCCACTTAAGTCATATCGGTATAAAACGCATGAAGAAGCTCCATGTTGATGGATCTTTGGACTCACTCATTTTTGAAAGGATTGAGACATGCGAACCATGTTTGTTGGTAGATATGCATGAAGAAACTCTATACAGATGGATCGTTTGGACTCACTTGATTTTGAATCACTTGATACATGCAAATCATACCACATGGGCAAGATGACTGAAAGCCTCGTTTTCAGTAAAATGGAACTAGAAAGCAACTTGTTGGAAGTAATACATTTTGATGTGTGCAGTCCAATGAGTGCTGAGGCGTGTAGTGGATATCGTTATGTTCTTACTTCACAAATGATTTGAGTAGATGTTGAGTACATTTACTTGATGAATCACGAGTCTGAATTATTGAAAGGTTCAAGTAATTTCAGTGTGAAGTTGAAAGATCGTCGTGACAAGAGGATAAAATATCTATGATATGATCATAGAGATAAATATCTGAATTACGAGTTTGGCACAGAATTAAGACATTGTGGAAATTGTTTCACAACCGATACAGCCTGGAACACCATAGGGTGATGGTGTGTCCGAACATCATAACTGCACCCTATTGGATATGATGCATACCATGATGTCTCTTATCAAATTACCACGATAGTTTATGGGTTAGGCATTAGAGACAACCACATTCACTTTAAATAGGGCACCACGTAATTCCGATGAGATGACACCGTATGAACTATGGTTTAGAGAAACCTAAGATGTCATTTCTTAAAAGTTTGGGGCTTCGACGCTTATGTGAAAAAGTTTCAGGCTGATAAGCTCGAACCCAAAGCGGATAAATGCATCTTCATAGGACATCCAAAACAGTTGGGTATACCTCCTATCTCAGATCCGAAAGCAATAAGGGACTGTTTCTAGAATTGGGTCCTTTCTCGAGGAAAAGTTTCTCTCCAAAGAATTGAGTGGGAGGATGGTGGAGACTTGATGAGGTTATTGAACCGTCTCTTCAACTAGTGTGTGGCAGGGCACAGGAAGTTGTTCCTGTGGCACCTACACCAATTGAAGTGGAAGCTTATGATAGTGATCATGAAACTTCAGATCAAGTCACTACCAAACCTCGTAGGATGACAAGGATGCGTACTACTTCAGAGTGGTACGTAATCCTGTCTTGGAAGTCATGTTGCTAGACAACAATGAACCTATGAGCTATGGAGAAGCGATGGTGGGCCTGGATTCCAAAATGGCTCGAGGCTATATAATCCGAGAGAGGATCCATATATGAAAACAAAGTGTAGACTTTGGAAGAACTACTTGATGGTCGTAAGGCTATTAGGTACATATGGATTTTAAAAGGAAGACAGACAATGATGGTAAGTATCACCATTAAGAAAGCTCGACTTGTCGTTAAGATGTTTTCCGACAAGTTCAAGGAGTTGACTACGATGAGACTTTCTCACTCGTAGCGATGCTAAGAGTCTGTTGGAACTATATTAGCAATTACTGCATTATTTATGAAATCTTGCAGATAGGATGCCAAAAACCATTGTTTCCTTGACAATTTTTGAGGAAAGGTTGTATGTGATACAACCGGAAGGTTTTGTCAATCATGAAAGATGCTAACAAGTATACAAAGCTCCAGCAATCCTTCTAAGGACTGAAGTAAGCATCTCAGAGTTGGAATGTATGCTTTGATAAAATGATCAAAGTTTTGGGTGTATACAAAGTTTATGAGAAACTTGTATTTCCAAAGAAGTGAGTGGGAGCACTATAGAATTTCTGATAAATATATGTTGTTGACATATTGTTGATCAGAAATGACGTAGAATTTCTGGAAAGCATATAGGGTTATTTGGAAAGTGTTTTTCAATGGAAAGCCTGGATTAAGCTACTTCAACATTGAGCATCAAGATCTATAAGGATAGATCAAAATTCTTAATGGTACTTTCAAATGAGCACATACCTTGACATGATCTTGAAGGTGTTCAAGATGGATCAGTCAAAGAAGGAGTTCTTGCCTGAGTTGTAAGGTATGAAGTTAAGACTTAAAGCTCGACCACGGCAGAAGAAAGGGGAAGGACGAAGGTCGTCCCCTATGCTTTTGTCATAGGCTCTCTACAGTATGCTATGCTGTGTATCGCACCTGAAGTGTGGCTTGCCATGAGTCAGTCAAGGGGTACAAGAGTGATCCAAGAATGGATCACAGGACAGCGGTCAAAGTTATCCTTAGTAACTAGTGGACTAAGTAATTTTCTCGATTATGGAGGTCGTAAAAGAGTTCGTCGTAAAGGGTTACGCCGATGCAAACTTTGACACTAATCCAGATTATTCTGAGTAGTAAACTGGATTCGTATAGTAGAACAGTTGTTTGGAATAGCTCCAAATAGAACGTGGTAGCTGCATCTAGGAGATGACATAGAGATTTGTAAAGCACACGCGGATCTAAAAGGTTCAGATCTGTCGACTATAACATCTCTCACAAGCATAACATGATCAAACCCAGAACTCATCGAGTGTTAATCACATGGTAATGTGAACTAGATTATTGACTCTAATAAACTCTTTGGGTGTTAGTCACATGGGGATGTGACCTTGAGTGTTAATCACATATCGATGTGAACTGGATTATTGACTCTAGTGCAAGTGGGAGACTGTTGGAAATATGCCCTAGAGGCAATAATAAATTGATTATTATTATATTTCCTTGTTCATGATAATCATTTATTATCCATGCTAGAATTGTATTGATAGGAAACTCAGATACATGTGTGGATACATAGACAACACCATGTCCCTAGTAAGCGTCTAGTTGACTAGCTCGTTGATCAATAGATGGTTACGGTTTCCTGACCATGGACATTGGATGTCATTGATAATGGGATCACATCATTGGGAGAATGATGTGATGGACAAGACCCAATTCTAAGCCTAGCACAAAGATCATGTAGTTCGTATGCTAAAGCTTTTCTAATGTCAAGTATCATTTCCTTAGACCATGAGATTGTGCAACTCCCGGATACCGTAGGAGCACTTTGGGTGTGCCAAATGTCACAACGTAACTGGGTGCTATAAAGGTACACTACAGGTATCTCCGAAAGTGCCTGTTGGGTTGGCGCGAATCGAGACTAGGATTTGTCACTCCATGTAAACGGAGAGGTATCTCTGGGCCCACTCGGTAGGACATCATCATAATGTGCACAATGTGATCAAGGAGTTGATTACGGGATGATGTGTTACAGAACGAGTAAAGAGAGTTGCCAGTAACGAGATTGAACAAGGTATCGGGATACAGAAGATCGAATCTCGGGCAAGTATCGTACCGATAGACAAAGGGAATTGTATACGGGATTGATTAAGTCCTTGACATCGTGATTCATCCAATGAGATCATCGTGGAACATGTGGGAGCCAACATGGGTATCCAGATCCCGCTGTTGGTTATTGACCGGAGAGTCATCTCGGTCATGTCTGCATGTCTCCCGAACCCGTAGGGTCTACACACTTAAGGTTCGATGACGCTAGGGTTATAAAAGAAGTTTGTATGTGGTTACCGAATGTTGTTCGGAGTCCCGGATGAGATCCCGGACGTCACGAGGAGTTCCGGAATGGTCCGGAGGTAAAGATCTATATATGGGAAGTCCTGTTTTGGTCACCGAAAAAGTTTCGGGTTTTATCGGTGACATACCGGGACCACCGGGAGGGTCCCGGGGGTCCACCAAGTGGGGCCACCAGCCCCGGAGGCTTGCATGGGCGAAGAGTGGGAAGGGACCAGCCCCTGAGTGGGCTGGTGCGCCTCCCACAAAGCCCAAGGCGCAGCTAGGAGGAGAAGGGGGAAACCCTAGGCACAGATGGGCCTAAGGCCCACCCTAGGGCGCGCCCCCCTCTCCCCCTCTTGGCCGCCCCCCTCCATCTAGGGCTGCCGCCCCTCTAGGGGTGGGAACCCTAGAGGGGGCGCACCCTCCTCCCCTCCTCCTATAAATAGTTGAGTTTTGGGGCTGCCCAACACAAGACGATTTGATCTCTCCCTGGCGCAGCCCTACCTCTCTCCTCATTGTCTCTTGCCATGCTTGGCGAAGCCCTGCTAGAGTACCACGCTCCTCCACCACCACCACGCCGTTGTGCTGCTGCTGGATGGAGTCTTCCTCAACCTCTCCCTCTCTCCTTGCTGGATCAAGGCATGGGAGACGTCACCGGGCTGTACGTGTGTTGAACACGGAGGTGCCGTCCGTTCGGCACTAGGATCATCGGTGATTTGGATCATGACGAGTACGACTCCATCAACCCCGTTCTCTTGAACGCTTCCGCTTAGCGATCTACAAGGGTATGTAGATGCACTCTCCTTCCCCTCGTTGCTGGTTTCTCCATAGATGGATCTTGGTGACACGTAGGAAAATTTTGAATTTCTGCTACGTTCCCCAACATATGTATACGACATTCATTTCTAATCCGTTATATCTCCTTGCATCACTATGGAATAAACATCCTTCAGTTCATCCAATATTCTTCATGCATTGGAAATGGAACCTTCCTTCAAATGTATAAATCAATGCAAACATTAGTCCATTAGGATTGTCATTTAATTACCAAAACCACACATGGGGAATACATGTACTTTCACTAGGGACGCTTGGTGAGCATTGTGCCTCCACGGCTCTCCAACGGAGATGCACCTCCCCCAAAGGAGGGAACTTCCACAACACCCCTTTGTCTCCATCGGGTCCACTTGCGGTTATTTCAGTCCGTTAATTTGTGCTTGTTATTACCTTGTTGTTGGTGTTAATCTTGCCATATAGGTAGTTCACCTAGTTGCATTTTGGTGAGCCTAAAATTTGTCAAAGAAGCTAAAATTTGTTAGTCGACTATTCACCCCATCTAGTCGAGCGTACCGATCCTTCGAACTAGTGACTTAACATCGTTGTTAGAATCCACCTCCGAAGTCAGGCTGTTTGAGATTGCTTGGGTTGCAATGAAAACATGCACAAGAGTTAACTCTTTTCTCTTTAAAAGATTGTCATGTGTGGACTTTCAAAGACAACACATAATGGTGAAAATGTTTCTTAAAGCAACATGTGGATGATAAGGTTTGATATGATTCTAATGTACTAAGGTTTAGCAAACCAAGCTGCTCTAGCAAAGGGCAAGTAAAAAAATATGTATCTCATCCTCTTCTACACTACCTCTAGAGCATATTTTACCTATATGTTTGGAGTACCTACACACTTTTCCTTTTTTGGAAGTGCTCTCATAATTACTCTCCAATCAAATGTTGTATTGTGGGAGCTTTGTCATTTGCTTTACAAACTCATTTGAACAAAGTTTTTGTGTTGGTGGAGAGAGGTCTAGATTGTGGTTCTCCATCCTCCTACCTTGCCTGAAAGTAAAGTATATATGCATTTTTGGAAGTAAAATGTCTTATCGGTGTTAGTTTCCAACACGAAAGATCTTAACCACTTGAATGGATAATGATGTCCGACTCATAACATTTGTGCTACCTCTTGAGCATGCGTTGGTTTTCCCTTGAAGAGGAAAGGGTGATGAAGCAAAGTACCGTAAGTATTTCCCTTGGTTTTTGAGAACCAAGGTATCAATCCAGTAGGAGACTACACGCAAGTCGCCTAGTACCTGCACAAACAATCAAGAACCTTGCAATCAAGAACCCTACAGGCAGCCTCACGATTTTCATCCTCCACTTGACGAGCTAGAGGGTCGGACACAAGCACGTTCTCCGTAAGAACTGCTTCTTGGTGAGACGGGGGGACTTGTGGTACTTCTTCTTCTTCGGTTGATGCAGCCGGAATGTTTTCAGCAGAGACGTGAGGCCTTGGACCTTTGCGAAGCCTGCACAACGCGGGCGACGCCTGTGGAGTTTGAGTGGGTTGGGCCTCATTGTCTTCTTCCTCTTGTGGGCGATCCGCCCATGAGGCATCCTGGGCAATTGGCGTCAATGGACGACCAATGCTGATGAGTTCGCTGTTGTCTTGCTGAGGAAGGACTGCATCATCTTCTACATTGTCATGTTGACCAATGTCTTCAGCAGCGATGGGAGCAGCTGCTGGAATGTCTTCAGCTTCATGAGCCTCTGTGGAAGCAGGCTCATGGACAGTCAGTTGGCGTTCAGCTTCAGGATAGACCATAGAAATGGGTTCAACCATCAAGGGCTCTGTGGGAGTAGCCCGATCTTTCTTGGTCTTCCTCTTCTTTTTAGAGGGGGCAGTTGCAGATGCTTTAGGATATTTTCTCTTCCTTGCTTCAGCCTCAGCAGTCTTGGTCTTCTTGAGCTCTGAAGCGGTTGACCGGCTTTTTGGCTTCGAGCCAGTCATTGCAGTTGGGAAGACAATCGGGACTTCTTCTTGCCTTGGTGCATCGGGTTCAGCCGTAGCAGGCTTCTTTTTCTTCTTCGCGGCCATCCTGGGGTCGATGCCAGGATGCCCAAGTGCCTTGCGTTTTTCAGCCTCATTGTAGGCTTGCACACATCTGTCAGCCAGAGTCTTCATGCGCTCACGCGAACCCTGAGCTTCTGCACGTTTCTTCAGAAAGGCTTCCTTGAGCTCGTGCGGCATGATCTTGAAGTTCTTCACATCTTGCACGCTAAGCTTGGCCATATGCTTCTTGAACTGAGCCTTTTCATAGTCAATCTTCTGCTTCAGCTCAACAACGCGCTGGGCGATGACTAGTTCTGAAGCAATGGCGCCATGGAAGGCGACACTGAGGCCAATGGGTAGCTGCAGATCATCAAAGCTGATGTTGGGCGTGTCAAACCACTCGTCAATGAAATTGTGGATGATGGTTACATCAAAGAGTGGTAGATCATTGAAGATTTCTGCTTCTTCTTTGCTTTTGATGAGTTGCTCAAGAGCGTCATCTGCTAGGTCTTCATCACTTGACAGGTCAATGTCATCATTGCGCAGAATGGCAGCAGCTGTGAGCTCTTGGCCGCTGTGTGGCAGAGGCACCTTGGCCTTCTGGGGCTTTGAGATGCGTGATAAGTCTTCAGACGGCACACTGTCTTCAGGAGGTGCAGTTGCCAGTGGCTTCGCCCTTGAAATTTTGGGTGAAGGGGCAGGCTTTGAAGCTTTAGGCTTACTCATCTTCTTTGGCTTCAGCACTGCAGGAGCTTCTTCTGATTCAGAGTCAGCTGGAGGCTCATTCACTGCAGTCCCTTGAACTAAGATGCGGGTGATGAGGCCTTCAAGGTTGGCATAAGGACCGATGACATTGGGTTCTGCTTCTCGTGTGCCATCTGCCCTTGGTGCTGAGGGACCAGGGTTGAAGTCTAACCCAAATTTCTTCTTGTTCTGCTTCGCTGAGTTTTGGGCAAACTAGAAGTTGCGCTTGAACAGATGGTCGTCACGACACCAGAGTAGTGACGACGGATGTGCATCATCAGGCTGTGGCCCACGGACCATGCATGGATAGAAGCTTTGGGCAATGGCTTCATCTCTGGACCTGGGTAGAAGATTCTTGTATAGGATGTCTCCCCACGGTCTTTTGATGGCACTTTTCTCAGCATACTGTTGGGTTGTGAAGTGGTATTTGAACCATTGTTCTGCCCAATATCGTCGAATCCATTGGATCCGGGTCTTGCGCTGACTGTAATCCTCTTCAGGATCTGTCTTGTACATTTCTGCGAGTTCATCTGGCAGATCTCTGGATGTTCCGCCACGACGTTGTCTGCCCCCCCTTCCTTGCTGCTTTCTCTGAAGCCATAAACTTTAACTTGAAAGGCTTCAAGACGTTCAAAGGCTTCAAAGGCTTTCTCTTGCTGGACCAACAGGAACTGGCTTCAGGAGAATTTATGTGATGCTGTAAGAATTCTACAAATGAATGCAGACTATGAGAACCAAAGGATTCTCCCACGGACATGTACCTGTGACAGCATTAAGGTGTGAGGGAAGGGGAAGAGGTCATATGCATTCTCAGAAGATTTTGAAAACAAATCAGTTTAGAAGACATTGACCTCATCGTGCGAAGATATTCACTCATAGATAAGAAGTTGGTTCCAGATTTGTACGAACCCACAGATCAGTACAAGTGAGGAATCTAACTACTTTGTGAAGCACAAGTGAATATACTAGGCATGTTATGAGATGTAGTATGAGAGAGATCTAACTTGTGTGAATAGAAACTTCTTACGATAGAAAGTGACAAAGCCATAGGATCAATAGGGGCCGTAAAAAGAAGTTTTATTTACCACACTAGGAACTGCTAGACGGAGTGGGAGATGAGGCCGAGCAGTTCAATCTTTCGTGCCCTAACTTGGCGACGGAGGACACCTACGGCGACGGCGGAGAGGATGATGTCCGCGATCAGCGTGAAGACGGCGTCGGAGAGGTTGCGGCAGCGAAGCGCTTCGTCGCCGGCGTCGTCGAGGGCTAGCGGTGGCACTAGGGTTCGTGCGAGGGTGGAAGAAGGGATAATGACCGTTGTGAGTGTGTATTTATAGGAACAGGGGCGGCACTGCGCTATTACATAGGTGCCCCTGGCGATTCGCATCTGAGTAACACGTGGCCATCATGCGGAATTTTGGGGTTTGTTCCACGTCCCACGCACGCCTGGATTGTCGGGTGGTCGTTCCTACTTCTCCGGATTTCATGTGGATTAATGAGCATTGAAAACGGACTTAAAGGTTATCTCTGTGTCGTCTGCTGACAAGGGCGCAGAGAAGACATTCGACAGTTTCAATAGAATGCGTATGACTTGGAGAGATAGAATTTGAGATAGAAAGCATAGAGAGGTTAGGGTCCGATCACATTCACTTAGTTCAAAAGATTCAAACAAGAAGACATAGCTATAAGTGAATTCTGTAGAGGACAGAACACTAGTACATATATATCTATACAATCAACATAGTGAAGATAATCATGAAGACATGTTGAGATTGAAGCCAAACCAAATGTGAAGACATTGCAAGGTAACGCCATGAGTGAAACACTTCAAAATAGAACGTTTGGTGGTGGCGTTACCCACCGTATAGGAAGTATTAGACCCAGACACGGCGCACAATTATCGTGGAGCTCCGAAGTCAAATTCCACATTAATGTATTCACACTTAGAATGTATGTCTTCATTGATTGAAGATATATGTTACTTCGTGTGTTGCACATCTAAGTCATCAATATGCATAAGTGTTAGGATGTGTGCCTGATCACAGGACATTTGAGGATTACAGGATATTTAGCTCACACCGTAACTTGCAAAATATCTTCTCATCCAAGGGCTTGGTGAAGATATCTGCCAATTGCTCTTCAGTGCTGACGTGTATGATATCAATATCTTCCTTCACAACATGATCTCTGAGAAAGTGATGACGAATTTCTATGTGCTTTGTCTTCGAGTGCTGAACTGGGTTGTTGGCAATCTTGATGGCGCTTTCGTTGTCGCAGTAAAGTGGCACTTGCTTCAGATGAATGCCATAGTCCTTGAGAGTTTGCTTCATCCATAGAAGCTGAGCGCAGCAAGATCCAGCAGCAATGTATTCAGATTCAGCAGTGGAGAGGGATACATAGTTCTGCTTCTTTGAAGACCAACATACAAGTGATCGTCCCAGAAAGTGGCATGTGCCTAATGTAGACTTCCGATCAACCTTGTCACCAGCATAATCAGCATCCGAGAACCCAACCAGATCAAACTCTGAGCCCTTTGGATACCATAATCCTAGAGTTGGGGTGTGAGCCAAATATCGAAGAATTCGCTTCACAGCTAAGTGATGCGACTCCTTTGGTGTTGCTTGAAATCGAGCACACATGCAAACACTAAGCATAATATCTGGCCTAGATGCACATAAATAAAGCAAAGAACCAATCATGGAGCGGTATACCTTTTGATCGAACTCTTTACCATTGTCGTCGGGACCCAGATGATGTTTGGCTGGCATTGGTGTTGTGAAGCCTTTGCAGTCTTGCATACCAAACTTCTTCAGGCACTCTTTGAGATACTTCTCTTGAGATATGAAGATGTCGTTGCGTTGTTGTCGTATTTGAAGACCGAGGAAGAACTTCAGCTCCCCCATCATAGACATCTGATATTGCTCTTGCATCATATAGCCAAACTCTTCACTGTACAGGCCCGAGGGGCTTGTTTGAGGCCATACAGTGCCTTGTTGAGCTTGTATACCGGTCCTGGATGTTTTGGATCTTCAAACCCAGGCGGCTGTGCAACATACACTTCTTCTTCAATCTTGCCATTGAGAAAGGCACTCTTCACATCCATTTGATATAGAAGTATGTTATGATGATTTGCATAGGCCAGCAGTATACGTATGGCTTCAAGTCTAGCCACAGGGGCAAATGTTTCATCGAAATCAATGCCTTCCACATGAGTATATCCTTGTGCAACAAGACGAACTTTGTTTCTGTCAATTTGACCATGCTCATCTTGCTTGTTGTGGTATATTCATTTGGTGCCTATTATATTGTGCTTCCGTGGATCAGGACGCTTAACCAGTTCCCATACATTGTTCAGCTCAAACTGTTGAAGCTCTTCTTGCATAGCTTGAATCCATTCAGGTTCCATGAAGGCTTCTTCAACTTTCTTGGGTTCTGTAATTGAGAAGAATGCGAAGTGCCCACAGAAATTTGCCAGCTGAGTTGCCCTTGAACGAGTGAGTGGACCAGGTGCATTGATGCTGTCAATTATTCTTTCAATCTGCACTTCATTGGCAACACGAGGATGTATAGGGCGAAGACTTTGCTCTTGCTGATCTGTGTTGTCGTTGGAAGGAATGTCTTCAGGCTAAGCATTGTCTTCATGTGGATCAGGTGCTGAGATGATAAGTTCACCTTCAGGATGAGCTTCAGAAGGTATAATCTCTCCAGTTCCCATTAGCTTGATTGATTCACTAGATGGAACTTCATCTAGCACATTTGGCAGTTGCTCTCTTTGTGAACCATTGGTCTCATTGAACCGCACATCCACTGTTTCAACCACTTTGTAATGAAAGAGATTGAAGACTCTATAGGAGTGCGAATCCTTTCCATATCCAAGCATAAAACCCTCATGTGCTTTTGGTGCAAACTTTGAGGTGTGGTGTGGGTCCTTGATCCAGCACCTTGCGCCAAATACTCTAAAGTAACTGACATTTGGCTTCTTGCCAGTTAGGAGTTCATAAGATGTCTTGTTCAGATGCTTGTGAAGATAAACACGATTGATTGTATGGCATGCGGTGTCAATGGCTTCAGGCCAGAATTTTCTTGGAGTCTTGTATTCATCTAGCATCGTTCTGGCCATCTCAATGAGTGTTCTGTTCTTGCGTTCGACGACGCCATTCTGTTGTGGCGTGTACGGGGCTGAGAATTCATGTGTGATGCCCAAGGTATCAAGATATGTATCAAGTCCAGTGTTCTTGAATTCAGTGCCATTGTCACTTCTGATGTGCTTTATCTTGGCGCCATAGTTGTTTATTGCTCGATTGGCGAAGCGTCTGAAGACATCCTGCACTTCAGTCTTGTAAAGGATTATATGCACCCAAGTATATCTAGAGTAATCATCGACAATGACAAAGCCATATAGGCAAGCAGTAGTGGTAAAAGTTGAGTAGTGAGTGGGACCAAAAAGATCCATGTGAAGCAGTTCGAAGGGTCGAGTAGTGGTCATGATTGTCTTCGAGGGATGTTTGGCCCTCGTCATCTTCCCTGCTTCACAGGCACCGCATAAGTGATCTTTCTTGAACTTGACGCCTCCGATGCCTATGACATGCTTCTTCTTCGCAAGGGTGTGGAGATTCCTCATGCCAGCATGCCCAAGCCTCCGATGCCAAAGCCAGCATTCGGAAGCTTTTGCCAGAAGACATACTGCAAGCTGTGGCCCTGCTGAGAAATCTACCACATACAAATCATCTTTCCAATACCCTTCAAACACTAGAGACTTGTCAGATTCCATTAGTACCAGGCAACGATATTTTCCAAATATTACGATCATGTTCAAATCGCAAAGCATTGAGACAGACATTAAGTTGAAGCCAAGGGATTCAACAAGCATGACTTTATCCATGTGTTGATCCCTTGAGATGAAACTCTACCTAGACCCAATACCTTACTTTTACAAGTGTCAGCAAATATGATGTGGCTCTTGTCGGATGGACGTAAGGTTGAGTCCATAAGAAGGCTTCTTTTGCCAGTCATGTGATTTGTACACCCACTGTCAATAATCCATTATGAAGACGCTGGTGCCGTACCCTACAGTGCAGTTAGGGGGATAGGCTTCACGAAGAGAATTGTGAAGCAAAAACATTTGACGAACCAGTGGGTTATGAAAACTTAGATCCAGATTAGGACTAATAGGGAGAGTAGCATGCGATTCAGGAACAAAGTACATAGTAATGCCATTCGGGCATTTGATCTTGCGCCCTACAAGATGTTTAAGGTCCCAGCAATAGCGTCAGAAGATTTTGGTTTTCTGCTGGAGACCTTTTCCGGCAAAAGAGAGTTAAGCTTTCTTAGCCACCCACATCTTCAAGGGTGGCTTAGAAGCAATAAGTCTAAGTGCAGCATCTGAGAATTTTGGCTTTGGAGCCCTAGCAAACAGTCTAGCAGCTGGACAATAGTACTCATAAGAATAGGCAGAATAGTTCTTGGTCATATGAACATGGCGGTTTGATGAACCGCTCTCATATTCATATGCCTGAGTATGTTTTTCCTGCAAAACATTTGCGTTAGTGCGACTCAGGTGAGTCCTCTGTCTGTATGAAGCCTTTGGACCGTATGAAGCCTTTGGTCTGAGGTTTGTCTTCTTTATGTGAGGTGTCATGAAGACATTCACAGGAAGATTTTCCAGACACCTTTTCGGAACCCAGATCTTCTTCATAGGCGGTCCATTCCTGCAGTTAGTACCAATGTACCTGGCAAACACTTCACCATTCTGATTCTTAAACAGTTTATAGTTTGCATCAAAGGATTCATCTATGATAATGGGGTTAGCACAAGTGAAGCCAGATAGATTGGATGGATCTGCTGAAGGTTCCTTTGCAGCAACCCATGTGGTTTTGGGGTACTGCTCAGGTTTCCAGTAAGAGCCATCAGCATTCATTTTCCTTACGAAACCAACACCCTCTTTCCTAGGGTTTCGGTTCAGAATCTTCTTTTTGAGGACATCACATAGTGTCTGATGCCCTTTAAGACTTTTGTACATCCCTGTTTCAAGCAATGTCTTCAACCTAGCATTCTCATCAGCAATAGCAGTGGTATCCTCAGCAGAGGGGTTAGTTACCACATCAACAGTTGAAGATATTGCAACAGTAGCAGCAGTAAAACATTCAGCAACAGAAGTAGCATTATCACGCTCAATGCATTTAAGACATGGTGGTTCAAATTCCTCCTGAGCGGAACTGATCTGTTTGGCGCGAAGTGACTCGTTTTCCTTTTGAAGATCTTCATGAGCCGCCCTCAATTTCTCAAGATCTTGCTTCCTTTGAATATAATCATAGGAAAGCTTTTCATGAGTTGTTGAGAGAGTATCATGACAACTTTCAAGTTCCTGATACTTAACGTGAAGATTTTTTATGTCTTCAATTAAGGATTTAGATCGAGTCATTTCAGCACCCAATAGATCATCGCTTTTGTCTAATAGTTTTTGAATATGTTCCATAGCTTTCTGTCGTTCAGTTGCAATTTTAGCAAGTGTTTTGTAGCTGGGTTTCGAACCACAATCAGAGTCATCGTCGCTAGATGTTTGATAGTGAGTAGTGCGTGTGTTTACCTTGGCACCGCGTGCCATGAAGCAGTAGGAAGGAGTGGAGTAGTCCTTGTCATTTGCATCGGTGTCGGTGATGAAGTAATTGTCTTCAGTGTTGAAGATGGACTTGGCGACGTATGCTGTATCCAGACTTGCAATGCCAGAATCAGACTCCTCCTCAGACTCCACCTCTGCCTCCTCAGAAGCGGACTCCTCCTCTGAATCCATTTCCTTGCCAACAAACACACGTGCCTTGCCAGATGAGCTCTTCTTATGTGATGAAGACTTTGAGGAAGACTTGGAAGAAGACTTTGAGTATTTCTTCTTCTTCTTCTTGTCGTCAGAGTCATATTCCTTGCTCTTCTTCTTCTTTCTGTTCTCATTGTCCCACTGTGGACACTCAGAGATGAAGTGTCCAGTTTTCTTGCACTTGTGGCATGTTTTCTTCTTGTAGTCGTGAACAGAAGCTTCATCATTTCTTGAGCTTGATCGTGAAGACTTTCTGAATCCTTTCTTCTTGGTGAATTTTTGGAACTTCTTCACAAGCATTGCAAGTTCCCTTCCAATGTCTTCAGGATCATCAGAACTGCTGTCAGATTCTTCTTTAGATGAGGAAACAGCTTTTGCCTTCAAGGCACGAGTTCGCCCATAGTTTGGACCGTAGATATCTATTTTCTCAAAAAGCTGAAACTCATGTGTATTGAGCCTCTCGAGTATGTCAGACGGATCGAGTGTCTTGAAATCAGGACGTTCTTGAATCATCAGGGCTAGGATGTCAAACGAACTATCAAGTGATCTCAGCAGCGTCTTGACGACTTCATGTTTGGTGATCTCAGTAGCGCCGAGGGCTTGAAGCTCATTTGTGATGTCAGTGAGTCGGTCAAATGTGTGCTGGACATTCTCATTGTCATTTTGCTTGAAGCGGTTGAAGAGGTTGCGAAGGACACTGATTCTCTGATCTCTCTGGGTTGAGATGCCATCATTGACCTTGGAGAGCTAGTCCCAGACCAGCTTGGATGTCTTCAAAGCACTCACACGGCCATACTGTCCTTTGGTCAGATGACCACAGATGATATTCTTGGCAGTAGAGTCCAGTTGAACGGATTTCTTGACATCAGCAGCAGTGACACCTTCTCCAGCCTTCGGAACGCCGTTCTCGACGACATACCATAAATCGACGTCAATGGCTTCAAGATGCATGCGCATCTTATTCTTCTAGTAGGGATATTCAGTTCCATCGAAGACGGGGCATGCAGCGGAGACTTTAATTATCCCTGCAGTCGACATAGCTAAAACTCCAAGTGGTTAAACCGAATCACACAGAACAAGGGAGCACCTTGCTTTGATACCAATTGAAAGTGCGTTATATCGACTAGAGGGGGGTGAATAGGCGATTTTTATGAAAGTCTTCAAAACATCGAAGTTATGAAGACAAACAGTAGAGATATGCCTATTACTATGCAGCGAAAGGTAGACTACACTAGGCAAGCCATGGTCAAGTATTCAATAGAGTGAAAGCACAGTGACAAATAGCTGCAATGTAATAAGGATCAGGTAGGAAGATATTATGAAGCCAAACAGATCATACATTCACGTTGTAAAGACAAAAGATAGAGCAAACATGCAATGACTTCACAATGAGTAACAGTAAGTAAAAGGAAGTGAAGATGAAACCAGTGACTCGTTGAAGACAATGATTTTTGTTAGACCAGTTCCAGTTGCTGTGACAACTGTACGTCTGGTTGGAGCGCCTAGGTACGTATTTAAACCTTAGGACACACAGTCCCGGACATCCAGTCCTGAACATGCAGCTCAGGACACCCAGTCCTCACCGTATTCTCCTTGAGCTAAGGTCACACAGACCTCGCCCAATCACTCCGGTAAGTCTTCAAGGTAAACTCCCAAACCTTCACAGACTTCGTTCATCGGCAATCCACAATGTCTCTTGGATGCTCAGAACGAGACGCCTAACCGGCTAGAGGATGCACAGTCCTCAAGTGTAATAAGTCTTCAGATCACTTAGACAAGAAGACTTAAGTGATGCCCAATTCTCTCTGGCTCTAGGTGGTTAGGACTTTATCCTCGCTAGGTATTCTCTCTCAAAGGCTTCGAGGTGGGTTGCTCTCAAACGACAAAAGTCGTGCACTGAATCTGAGCAGCCAACCGTTTATGGTTGTAGGGGGTGGGCTATTTATAGCCACTTGGCAACCCGACCTGATTTGTCTGAAATGACCCTGGGTCACTAAGGAACTGACACGTGTTTCAACGGTCAAATTTCAAACCCACACGGCAACTTTACTTGGGCTACAAGCAAAGCTGACTTGTCCGACTCTGGACAAGATTTGCTCTCATAGTCTTCACTCGAAGACATAGGTTTTTTGTTTAGGCATCACTTCAGTCGTTCTGACTGGTTCTCTTGGACCCCACTTAACAGTACGGTGGTTCCTATGACTCAACACAAATGAAAGAGAACTACGAAGGATCTAAGTCTTCGGGCTCCATAGGCTTCACGCGGTGTCTTCTCTTGTCATAGTCTTCAATGTGAATATCTTCATATACCACCATTGACTTCAATGTCTTCGTACATTTTTAGGGGTCATCTCTGGTAGGAAAACCGAATCAATGAGGGACTTCTACCTGTGTTATCCTGCAATTCTCACAAACACATTAGTCCCTCAACTAGGTTTGTCGTCAATACTCCAAAACCAACTAGGGGTGGCACTAGATGCACTTACAATACATTATGACATCATTTATGTGTTTATTTTTATACCTAAAAGGAAGTACGTGCTTTCAAAAATAAGCTCCATGATATATAAAATATATGCATTGCCTGTGTTGACTGCTCCTAAATTATAGCACACATTTGCAGGTTCATGTCTGCATACTGTACAATTGTGGTAGAAGCACTTGTTCTTATTCTTTTGTCCAATTAGAGTTTTAAATTAGTGTGGTAGATGATTTCTCTAGCTGCATATTAGTTACAAAACATGAGCCTGTGAAGAGACAAAGTTCTAGCATTTGCTTCAAATCTGATATAATTTTTGAAATAGATCCCAAAACTTTCTAATCAGGTACTACTGGCACATTTTTTTTGTTTTACTAGATGACGGTGCTCATAAATATTAGGCTACTATATTCGCCCTACGTTAGAGTATCTTCATGAATCGTTTCTGATATTGCCAGACAGAAATGGCGCTCCAAGGCCCAAACCTGTTCAACCCTGGCTCATGGCAACTATGGTTTGCTCCGTAGCGAACCATGGGAATGGGTCGCGAGCGCAAGAAGCATCATCGATGGCGCCAATAACATCCAGCAATACACTGATGTGTCCTTCCCAACGGTGGTTCACTTCTTTTCCCAGCCTCATATATACTGCATTACTGCGTATGTAGGTGGTGACAGTATGACAACGACAACAGGGGAAATAGGTTTTATTAGATTATCTATCACAAAAGTGTATTCAGTGGAGCAAGGCATGCAGATTTAACTAATCGGTAAATTAAACCTTGAATCTGAATGAATGGCTCCTTGATTTATTTGTCCACAAGTAGTCCAATGATTCATTGCTTTAGACCTCAGTGTTTTTTGATTATTACGGGCAACAACCCTGCTTTTGAGCACGCCCAAACAAGTTGAATCAGGATCTCTTCTTTTGGTTGTTCAAGTTTGTGGTAAATTATAATGAACGGTTGTATTTCCAGTGGCACCTAAATATATTGGTTGGTCTGCACCGTACTCTACTCGTATTGATTGATGATCACAAGTCACAACCCAATCTTAAATATATTTGATTTGTTTCGTTTAGTGTTGGATGTTGCAAATTAAAAGAAATTGTACTGCCATTCATCAATTTACTACTCAGTCAGGCCTGAATGCATGACTTCTGTCTGTTAGAGAATCTGCGCCTGAATGCGTCGTCGCCTGGACTTTTGGATCTTATCCAATTGTCTGGTCATCATTCCGTTAGCTGTTTGACTGGAGCACATTCTCTCTCAAGAGGAGGCGATGAATCTAACTAAACCTTCTTAGCTTAGAAACAAAAGTCGTTCTCTCGATGAACCGAGAATTATTGCGGTTAATTTGTCAGCCATTGTCTTCCTTCTGTACTTCAATTCTTAGTTTGTGTTGAGTTGGGGGCTTTTTACAGTTGAGGACACTCATCTTGCTAATTAAATTGTGTGGAAAATCTTACATGGGCAGTTTAATTGTGTGATTGCTGAGTGGTCCAGTGAGTAGTGCTTCTATAAGCAAGGGAATGATAGAATGATGCACGATTCTGCAGGTTATACGAGCCGCTGACAAAGACACACCTCTATTCTGAATTTTTGCATGCGAAGATGGACCATCAGCTACGGAATATGTTGGCTAACCTCTCACAGGTTGCTAACAATTTTTTTCTTATTTTCATCTTGGTAATTGACATTGGTGGTATTGTCTTTTACTTCAACAGAAAGTTGTTCAAGTGAAAATGCAGAGGAACATGTGGAACAAAAGACATGGTATAAAAAGGAACGAAAGGACTAAACATTACAATGATGCAGGTTCAGGTTTCATATATTGTCTTCGCTGGCTCATGAATATGCTAACATGAATCTCAGACAGTCTGAAATTAGTTGTTTTTTGTATTATCAAGTGAGAGAAAGATGGCCCTTCAGTTGCTTTAGCAATATATGTTTAGGGTTTAGTGAGATTTTCTTCCTGTAAGGCGCGGTTCTCCGGGATAGATTAAATACCAGTCACATTCAATATGTTGTGAAGTCTCCCATTTTAGTTCAAATGCCACCTTACCAAAAATAGAGAACACCTTTTCCATCAGAGTAAGATAACAAACATGAAACCAGTTAATCAGTGTATCATAGACGATTGCTTATTTCTGAAGCACTAGGGCGCTCTCCCTCTAGCGGAACTACTTGGGCGTCTCAGACGGCATCATGCTTGATACTGAAGTTGAAGAGTGTAGCACAGTTGATGAGCTGAAGCGGCGGTAGAGCTGGACTGCAATCCATTAAGCTCATGTGGAGGGAGCTGGAGGAGGAGCGGAGCGTGTCGGCGGTGGTGGCCAGCCAAGCCATGCCCATGATCAGCAGGCAGCAGGAGGAGAAGGCGGCGATGCGCACGTAGATGGCACAGTATCGGAGGGTCATGGAGGAGCAGAGCGCGTATGATCGTGATGAGGCCGAGTGTCTGGACCATGAAGTGCTTTGTTTAGGGCAAGCTGAAATTGTTAAAAAAAGAGGGAAAATAAACTCTTCCCAACCAAACAACCAACTAGCCGTAAAAGTTAAAAAATGCCCTAAAAAAGCTATCTGTAGAAAACCTTAAGAGAGTAAATATAGTTCAAAATGTTCACAGCTTTACATATGTTTGCACATTTTTGTTTTAAAAAAATATGTTTGCATCTTTTAAAAAAGCTTAAAAAATCAGAAAAAATTATTCCACTTTCACTAAAAAATATTTTGATTTACAAATGTAGGACACACAAAAAATCTGTTTAGAAAATATTCTTTGTAGAGAAATGTTCCAATTTCATAAAAACGTAACTATTCTTTAAAAAGTGTTCCAATTTTAATTAAAAACTTTAAATTTTATTAAAAATAAGAAAATTTGCATGTTTAACCTTATCATCAATGTTTAGTAAAGTTGGATATAAAAATAGTGCACGATGGCACAAGAAGTAGGTTGTGCTATTTTTTCGCCCAGTGCAACGCCCGGGCATTTGTACTAGTTTTTTATTATCGTTTGACTGGTGTCGTAGGTCTGTAGTTAATACTCACATACGTTTATGGCAAGAAAAAAACAACTTACACGGATTATTGTACGAGTTACATATACTATCACCTGCAGACCACGTGCAGAGATTCTACGGAGAAATGATATTTGTTGCACTGGTGTTCATACATAATCACCGGAACAATTTGTGCAAATGTGCAACTGCAACATTTATAGTGCGTGCAGAGCATACATATGCTTCCGCACGGAGGACGCAAGTACATTTAGCGCTGAGAATCGCTATGAATGTGTAGCCGCATCAACCGTACGTACTATACACTACAGGATACGGGAGCTCCGTAGCTAGCAGACACCCACTCGCGCGTGGTACCATGCAGTACGGAGATTCCGTAATGCTCGCCCACTCGCACGGGCCTGGTACGATCTGCATGCATATAAGGCATCGTAAGGGTATACTCAGATCTGAACCAAAGTTACAGCTGAAAACACTGCAGTCATTTGTAGCTCCTGGTCTGGGGCGAGGAGTGTCTGAGATTACACTCCGGCTGGCTCTCTACTCTACCGTTTCAAAGCGGTTCTGAGAATCCCAGTCAGAATAGATCACAAGCTAGGCGTGAAGGATCGCGTCGTCCCTCCCAGATATAGTAACGACGTGAGGTTTCTCCGGATCTCATGCCGGCGCAATGGAATCAGCCTGCATTAAAAGCTTTGGTTCAAAAACTAGCCATACCCGCGCGACGGCACGCCGCGCCCCGTTGATACGGTACATGTGTATACGCTTTTGTTGGCTCATGTGATAAAAGGTAACAGCCCCATGTGTGTAAGTTTGTAGTTATAATCTGTAGTCACAAGAAAGCAAGCTATGGACAAGAACAATTTGGAAATGAAACATTATTATCATCATGAGTGCTACATCTTTCAAGATAGAAATTATAAAGGTGGAGCGGGGGGGGGGGGGGGGGGGGGGGGGCTTTCATTCAAAAAAAGATGGAAATTATAAATCTGGCATTCTAGAAATACTAAATGAAATGATTTTTAACAACTTTTTTACACATGAAAACTCAAAAATGAACAGAAAATACGCATGAAATGATTACCTACAGTCACACTCATTGAAAGAGGAAAAAATATCAAATTGCTCTACTCCCTTGCTTGATGACCGTGGCTAAACCCATCAATCCATTTGGAACCATAATCAATTTGTGATAATGTTTATTTAGGGGAAGTCTTTGCAAACATAAAAAATCAAATCACTTCTCAGTGGAATTAGGAAGTGGCAAACGGCAAAGAAGACATAGTGGTCCTCCAATACATGAGCTAGTAAATTAGTACTACATAATAAATTTATTGGTATAAACACAACGCAACATCAACCATTCACTAATGCTAGGAAATTTTCATAAGCTTCGTTACCACATATAAATCAAAGTTGCGCTACAATTTTACAAACAAATAGAAAACACATCTACAGAATTCTAGATCTGATTTTCTCCATTCGAAATGCAGGCTGAATATCAATCAAGTTCATTAGATGCATAGCATGACAATCAGAGCTCTAATTTACACTTATTTATAGTTGTTGGTCTGATCTAAATGCTGATTTACAATTAGAATGCAAGATTCTACTACCCTTTTGTGTTGTTTGGCATTTCAGTTCCTCATCTAGTGACAGCGTAACAAGTTAGCAGCATGAATGAGTTAAAAGAAATAAATGTGGTTAGCAGCATAGATAGTTACGAAGGAAAATAATTAGCAGCATGAATAATGGAGCTAATAATGGGATGTACCCTCATAACTAACAACTTACACTTCCGCTTCGGTAGACCCCCTCTAACACAAGGAGGGCCGAGATTGCTCGATACCCCTTTCGTAACAAGGGGCATGATGGGCATATTTTTTAGAAGTGCCCACCCGCCCGCCCGCCCGGCCGCGGCGTATACGTATACAAATACAGTGGGTTATTTTTTCCCATTTTTTCCGGGATTGACATAGCGTCAATTACGCCGCGTTATCATGCCGCTTCCATTGCGCTGCGGGCGTGCATGCATGCAAGGCGCTGTTATCGTGCCGCTTCCCCCGCTGAGGCGCTGCCGCCTGCCCCGCTGCCCCGCTGCCGTGCTGCCGGCTGCCGCCTCGCCTGCCCCGCTGCCCCGCTGCCGTGCTGCCGGCTGCCGCCTCGCCTACCCCGCTGCCGCGCTGCCGGCTGCCGCCTCGCCTGCCCCGCTGCCGCGCTCTCGGCTGCCGCCTCGCCTGCCTCGCCTCGTTCGCCGTGCCCGTCCAACGCCCCCGACGCGTCTCTCCCTCCCCATAAAGTGCCTCGCTCCTGACCCACGCTCGCCTCACAGAAACCACCCCGACCCCGCCTCTCCTCTTAGAAACCGCCCTCACCCCGCGCTGTCCGATCGATCTCCGGCGGCGCAACTCCCTCCGGCGTGATGCCTCGTGGGCGTGGATGTTTCGGCCGGCGTTGGTTCGATTGGGGAGGCGGCAGTGGAGGCGCAGGGAGCAGTCGCCGGGCGGGAGGCGGCGGCAGCGGCGGTGGACGCGTCGGCAGCGGTGGTGGACGCGGCGCTGCGCCCGGCGGTCTGTGGCCCTCTAGCCTCACCGGGCCGCAGACCGTGGATATCTACCGGCACGGCATCCCCGTGCCGCCGTCGTGTCGCCTAGCACACGGCTGGCACGTGACGAGCACCGGCTATGCCACGCCTGGGCCGGCACAACCCGGTCCATGGAATCCCGAAGGTCGCCTGAACTTTTGGCAAGGCCGCGACTTCGACACCGTGTCGCCTAGCACACGGGGGGGGGGGGGGGGCTTTCATTCAAAAAAAGATGGAAATTATAAATCTGGCATTCTAGAAATACTAAATGAAATGATTTTTAACAACTTTTTTACACATGAAAACTCAAAAATGAACAGAAAATACGCATGAAATGATTACCTACAGTCACACTCATTGAAAGAGGAAAAAATATCAAATTGCTCTACTCCCTTGCTTGATGACCGTGGCTAAACCCATCAATCCATTTGGAACCATAATCAATTTGTGATAATGTTTATTTAGGGGAAGTCTTTGCAAACATAAAAAATCAAATCACTTCTCAGTGGAATTAGGAAGTGGCAAACGGCAAAGAAGACATAGTGGTCCTCCAATACATGAGCTAGTAAATTAGTACTACATAATAAATTTATTGGTATAAACACAACGCAACATCAACCATTCACTAATGCTAGGAAATTTTCATAAGCTTCGTTACCACATGTAAATCAAAGCTGCGCTACAATTTTACAAACAAATAGAAAACACATCTACAGAATTCTAGATCTGATTTTCTCCATTCGAAATGCAGGCTGAATATCAATCAAGTTCATTAGATGCATAGCATGACAATCAGAGCTCTAATTTACACTTATTTATAGTTGTTGGTCTGATCTAAATGCTGATTTACAATTAGAATGCAAGATTCTACTGCCCTTTTGTGTTGTTTGGCATTTCAGTTCCTCATCTAGTGACAGCGTAACAAGTTAGCAGCATGAATGAGTTAAAAGAAATAAATGTGGTTAGCAGCATAGATAGTTACGAAGGAAAATAATTAGCAGCATGAATAATGGAGCTAATAATGGGATGTACCCTCATAACTAACAACTTACACTTCCGCTTCGGTAGACCCCCTCTAACACAAGGAGGGCCGAGATTGCTCGATACCCCTTTCGTAACAAGGGGCATGATGGGCATATTTTTTAGAAGTGCCCACCCGCCCGCCCGCCCGGCCGCGGCGTATACGTATACAAATACAGTGGGTTATTTTTTCCCATTTTTTCCGGGATTGACATAGCGTCAATTACGCCGCGTTATCATGCCGCTTCCATTGCGCTGCGGGCGTGCATGCATGCACGGCGCTGTTATCGTGCCGCTTCCCCCGCTGAGGCGCTGCCGCCTGCCCCGCTGCCCCGTTGCCCCGCTGCCGTGCTGCCGGCTGCCGCCTCGCCTGCCCCGCTGCCCCGCTGCCGGCTGCCGCCTCGCCTGCCCCGCTGCCGCGCTGCCGGCTGCCGCCTCGCCTGCCCCGCTGCCGCGCTGCCGGCTGCCGCCTCGCCTGCCCCGCTGCCGCGCTCTCGGCTGCCGCCTCGCCTGCCTCGCCTCGTTCGCCGTGCCCGTCCAACGCCCCCGACGCGTCTCTCCCTCCCCATAAAGTGCCTCGCTCCTGACCCACGCTCGCCTCACAGAAACCACCCCGACCCCGCCTGTCCTCTTAGAAACCGCCCTCACCCCGCGCTGTCCGATCGATCTCCGGCGGCGCAACTCCCTCCGGCGTGATGCCTCGTGGGCGTGGATGTTTCGGCCGGCGTTGGTTCGATTTGGGAGGCGGCAGTGGAGGCGCAGGGAGCAGTCGCCGGGCGGGAGGCGGCGGTGGAGGCGGCGGCAGCGGCGGTGGACGCGTCGGCAGCGGTGGTGGACGCGGCGCTGCGCCCGGCGGTCTGTGGCCCTCTAGCCACACCGGGCCGCAGACCGTGGATATCTACCGGCACGGCATCCCCGTGCCGCCGTCGTGTCGCCTAGCACACGGCTGGCACGTGACGAGCACCGGCTATGCCACGCCTGGGCCGGCACAACCCGGTCCATGGAATCCCGAAGGTCGCCTGAACTTTTGGCAAGGCCGCGACTTCGACACCGTGTCGCCTAGCACACGGGGGGGGGGGGGGGGGGGCTTTCATTCAAAAAAAGATGGAAATTATAAATCTGGCATTCTAGAAATACTAAATGAAATGATTTTTAACAACTTTTTTACACATGAAAACTCAAAAATGAACAGAAAATACGCATGAAATGATTACCTACAGTCACACTCATTGAAAGAGGAAAAATATCAAATTGCTCTACTCCCTTGCTTGATGACGTGGCTAAACCCATCAATCCATTTGGAACCATAATCAATTTGTGATAATGTTTATTTAGGGGAAGTCTTTGCAAACATAAAAAATCAAATCACTTCTCAGTGGAATTAGGAAGTGGCAAACGGCAAAGAAGACATAGTGGTCCTCCAATACATGAGCTAGTAAATTAGTACTACATAATAAATTTATTGGTATAAACACAACGCAACATCAACCATTCACTAATGCTAGGAAATTTTCATAAGCTTCGTTACCACATGTAAATCAAAGCTGCGCTACAATTTTACAAACAAATAGAAAACACATCTACAGAATTCTAGATCTGATTTTCTCCATTCGAAATGCAGGCTGAATATCAATCAAGTTCATTAGATGCATAGCATGACAATCAGAGCTCTAATTTACACTTATTTATAGTTGTTGGTCTGATCTAAATGCTGATTTACAATTAGAATGCAAGATTCTACTGCCCTTTTGTGTTGTTTGGCATTTCAGTTCCTCATCTAGTGACAGCGTAACAAGTTAGCAGCATGAATGAGTTAAAAGAAATAAATGTGGCTAGCAGCATAGATAGTTACGAAGGAAAATAATTAGCAGCATGAATAATGGAGCTAATAATGGGATGTACCCTCATAACTAACAACTTACACTTCCGCTTCGGTAGACCCCCTCTAACACAAGGAGGGCCGAGATTGCTCGATACCCCTTTCGTAACAAGGGGCATGATGGGCATATTTTTTAGAAGTGCCCACCCGCCCGCCCGCCCGGCCGCGGCGTATACGTATACAAATACAGTGGGTTATTTTTTCCCATTTTTTCCGGGATTGACATAGCGTCAATTACGCCGCGTTATCATGCCGCTTCCATTGCGCTGCGGGCGTGCATGCATGCACGGCGCTGTTATCGTGCCGCTTCCCCCGCTGAGGCGCTGCCGCCTGCTCCGCTGCCCCGTTGCCCCGCTGCCGTGCTGCCGGCTGCCGCCTCGCCTGCCCCGCTGCCCCGCTGCCGGCTGACGCCTCGCCTGCCCCGCTGCCGCGCTGCCGGCTGCCGCCTCGCCTGCCCCGCTGCCGCGCTCTCGGCTGCCGCCTCGCCTGCCTCGCCTCGTTCGCCGTGCCCGTCCAACGCCCCCGACGCGTCTCTCCCTCCCCATAAAGTGCCTCGCTCCTGACCCACGCTCGCCTCACATAAACCACCCCGACCCCGCCTCTCCTCTTAGAAACCGCCCTCACCCCGCGCTGTCCGATCGATCTCCGGCGGCGCAACTCCCTCCGGCGTGATGCCTCGTGGGCGTGGATGTTTCGGCCGGCGTTGGTTCGATTGGGGAGGCGGCAGTGGAGGCGCAGGGAGCAGTCGCCGGGCGGGAGGCGGCGGTGGAGGCGGCGGCAGCGGCGGTGGACGCGTCGGCAGCGGTGGTGGACGCGGCGCTGCTCCCGGCGGTCTGTGGCCCTCTAGCCTCACCGGGCCGCAGACCGTGGATATCTACCGGCACGGCATCCCCGTGCCGCCGTCGTGTCGCCTAGCACACGGCTGGCACGTGACGAGCACCGGCTATGCCACGCCTGGGCCGGCACAACCCGGTCCATGGAATCCCGAAGGTCGCCTGAACTTTTGGCAAGGCCGCGACTTCGACACCGTGTCGCCTAGCACACGGGGGGGGGGGGGGGGGGGCTTTCATTCAAAAAAAGATGGAAATTATAAATCTGGCATTCTAGAAATACTAAATGAAATGATTTTTAACAACTTTTTTACACATGAAAACTCAAAAATGAACAGAAAATACGCATGAAATGATTACCTACAGTCACACTCATTGAAAGAGGAAAAAATATCAAATTGCTCTACTCCCTTGCTTGATGACCGTGGCTAAACCCATCAATCCATTTGGAACCATAATCAATTTGTGATAATGTTTATTTAGGGGAAGTCTTTGCAAACATAAAAAATCAAATCACTTCTCAGTGGAATTAGGAAGTGGCAAACGGCAAAGAAGACATAATGGTCCTCCAATACATGAGCTAGTAAATTAGTACTACATAATAAATTTATTGGTATAAACACAACGCAACATCAACCATTCACTAATGCTAGGAAATTTTCATAAGCTTCGTTACCACATGTAAATCAAAGCTGCGCTACAATTTTACAAACAAAAAGAAAACACATCTACAGAATTCTAGATCTGATTTTCTCCATTCGAAATGCAGGCTGAATATCAATCAAGTTCATTAGATGCATAGCATGACAACCAGAGCTCTAATTTACACTTATTTATAGTTGTTGGTCTGATCTAAATGCTGATTTACAATTAGAATGCAAGATTCTACTGCCCTTTTGTGTTGTTTGGCATTTCAGTTCCTCATCTAGTGACAGCGTAACAAGTTAGCAGCATGAATGAGTTAAAAGAAATAAATGTGGTTAGCAGCATAGATAGTTACGAAGGAAAATAATTAGCAGCATGAATAATGGAGCTAATAATGGGATGTACCCTCATAACTAACAACTTACACTTCCGCTTCGGTAGACCCCCTCTAACACAAGGAGGGCCGAGATTGCTCGATACCCCTTTCGTAACAAGGGGCATGATGGGCATATTTTTTAGAAGTGCCCACCCGCCCGCCCGCCCGGCCGCGGCGTATACGTATACAAATACAGTGGGTTATTTTTTCCCATTTTTTCCGGGATTGACATAGCATCAATTATGCCGCGTTATCATGCCGCTTCCATTGCGCTGCGGGCGTGCATGCATGCACGGCGCTGTTATCGTGCCGCTTCCCCCGCTGAGGCGCTGCCGCCTGCCCCGCTGCCCCGCTGCCGTGCTGCCGGCTGCCGCCTCGCCTGCCCCGCTGCCCCGCTGCCGGCTGCCGCCTCGCCTGCCCCGCTGCCGCGCTGCCGGCTGCCGCCTCGCCTGCCCCGCTGCCGCGCTCTCGGCTGCCGCCTCGCCTGCCTCGCCTCGTTCGCCGTGCCCGTCCAACGCCCCCGACGCGTCTCTCCCTCCCCATAAAGTGCCTCGCTCCTGACCCACGCTCGCCTCACAGAAACCACCCCGACCCCGCCTCTCCTCTTAGAAACCGCCCTCACCCCGCGCTGTCCGATCGATCTCCGGCGGCGCAACTCCCTCCGGCGTGATGCCTCGTGGGCATGGATGTTTCGGCCGACGTTGGTTCGATTGGGGAGGCGGCAGTGGAGGCGCAGGGAGCAGTCGCCGGGCGGGAGGCGGCGGCAGCGGCGGTGGACGCGTCGGCAGCGGTGGTGGACGCGGCGCTGCGCCCGGCGGTCTGTGGCCCTCTAGCCTCACCGGGCCGCAGACCGTGGATATCTACCGGCACGGCATCCCCGTGCCGCCGTCGTGTCGCCTAGCACACGGCTGGCACGTGACGAGCACCGGCTATGCCACGCCTGGGCCGGCACAACCCGGTCCATGGAATCCCGAAGGTCGCCTGAACTTTTGGCAAGGCCGCGACTTCGACACCGTGTCGCCTAGCACACGCGGGGGGGGGGGGGGGGGGCTTTCATTCAAAAAAAGATGGAAATTATAAATCTGGCATTCTAGAAATACTAAATGAAATGATTTTTAACAACTTTTTTACACATGAAAACTCAAAAATGAACAGAAAATACGCATGAAATGATTACCTACAGTCACACTCATTGAAAGAGGAAAAAATATCAAATTGCTCTACTCCCTTGCTTGATGACCGTGGCTAAACCCATCAATCCATTTGGAACCATAATCAATTTGTGATAATGTTTATTTAGGGGAAGTCTTTGCAAACATAAAAAATCAAATCACTTCTCAGTGGAATTAGGAAGTGGCAAACGGCAAAGAAGACATAGTGGTCCTCCAATACATGAGCTAGTAAATTAGTACTACATAATAAATTTATTGGTATAAACACAACGCCACATCAACCATTCACTAATGCTAGGAAATTTTCATAAGCTTCGTTACCACATGTAAATCAAAGCTGCGCTACAATTTTACAAACAAATAGAAAACACATCTACAGAATTCTAGATCTGATTTTCTCCATTCGAAATGTAGGCTGAATATCAATCAAGTTCATTAGATGCATAGCATGACAATCAGAGCTCTAATTTACACTTATTTATAGTTGTTGGTCTGATCTAAATGCTGATTTACAATTAGAATGCAAGATTCTACTGCCCTTTTGTGTTGTTTGGCATTTCAGTTCCTCATCTAGTGACAGCGTAACAAGTTAGCAGCATGAATGAGTTAAAAGAAATAAATGTGGTTAGCAGCATAGATAGTTACGAAGGAAAATAATTAGCAGCATGAATAATGGAGCTAATAATGGGATGTACCCTCATAACTAACAACTTACACTTCCGCTTCGGTAGACCCCCTCTAACACAAGGAGGGCCGAGATTGCTCGATACCCCTTTCGTAACAAGGGGCATGATGGGCATATTTTTTAGAAGTGCCCACCCGCCCGCCCGCCCGGCCGCGGCGTATACGTATACAAATACAGTGGGTTATTTTTTCCCATTTTTTCCGGGATTGACATAGCGTCAATTACGCCGCGTTATCATGCCGCTTCCATTGCGCTGCGGGCGTGCATGCATGCACGGCGCTGTTATCGTGCCGCTTCCCCCGCTGAGGCGCTGCCGCCTGCCCCGCTGCCCCGTTGCCCCGCTGCCGTGCTGCCGGCTGCCGCCTCGCCTGCCCCGCTGCCCCGCTGCCGGCTGCCGCCTCGCCTGCCCCGATGCCGCGCTGCCGGCTGCCGCCTCGCCTGCCCCGCTGCCGCGCTCTCGGCTGCCGCCTCGCCTGCCTCGCCTCGTTCGCCGTGCCCGTCCAACGCCCCCGACGCGTCTCTCCCTCCCCATAAAGTGCCTCGCTCCTGACCCACGCTCGCCTCACAGAAACCACCCCGACCCCGCCTCTCCTCTTAGAAACCGCCCTCACCCCGCGCTGTCCGATCGATCTCCGGCGGCGCAACTCCCTCCGGCGTGATGCCTCGTGGGCGTGGATGTTTCGGCCGGCGTTGGTTCGATTGGGGAGGCGGCAGTGGAGGCGCAGGGAGCAGTCGCCGGGCGGGAGGCGGCGGTGGAGGCGGCGGCAGCGGCGGTGGACGCGTCGGCAGCGGTGGTGGACGCGGCGCTGCTCCCGGCGGTCTGTGGCCCTCTAGCCTCACCGGGCCGCAGACCGTGGATATCTACCGGCACGGCATCCCCGTGCCGCCGTCGTGTCGCCTAGCACACGGCTGGCACGTGACGAGCACCGGCTATGCCACGCCTGGGCCGGCACAACCCGGTCCATGGAATCCCGAAGGTCGCCTGAACTTTTGGCAAGGCCGCGACTTCGACACCGTGTCGCCTAGCACACGGGGGGGGGGGGGGGGGCTTTCATTCAAAAAAAGATGGAAATTATAAATCTGGCATTCTAGAAATACTAAATGAAATGATTTTTAACAACTTTTTTACACATGAAAACTCAAAAATGAACAGAAAATACGCATGAAATGATTACCTACAGTCACACTCATTGAAAGAGGAAAAAATATCAAATTGCTCTACTCCCTTGCTTGATGACCGTGGCTAAACCCATCAATCCATTTGGAACCATAATCAATTTGTGATAATGTTTATTTAGGGGAAGTCTTTGCAAACATAAAAAATCAAATCACTTCTCAGTGGAATTAGGAAGTGGCAAACGGCAAAGAAGACATAGTGGTCCTCCAATACATGAGCTAGTAAATTAGTACTACATAATAAATTTATTGGTATAAACACAACGCCACATCAACCATTCACTAATGCTAGGAAATTTTCATAAGCTTCGTTACCACATGTAAATCAAAGCTGCGCTACAATTTTACAAACAAATAGAAAACACATCTACAGAATTCTAGATCTGATTTTCTCCATTCGAAATGTAGGCTGAATATCAATCAAGTTCATTAGATGCATAGCATGACAATCAGAGCTCTAATTTACACTTATTTATAGTTGTTGGTCTGATCTAAATGCTGATTTACAATTAGAATGCAAGATTCTACTGCCCTTTTGTGTTGTTTGGCATTTCAGTTCCTCATCTAGTGACAGCGTAACAAGTTAGCAGCATGAATGAGTTAAAAGAAATAAATGTGGTTAGCAGCATAGATAGTTACGAAGGAAAATAATTAGCAGCATGAATAATGGAGCTAATAATGGGATGTACCCTCATAACTAACAACTTACACTTCCGCTTCGGTAGACCCCCTCTAACACAAGGAGGGCCGAGATTGCTCGATACCCCTTTCGTAACAAGGGGCATGATGGGCATATTTTTTAGAAGTGCCCACCCGCCCGCCCGCCCGGCCGCGGCGTATACGTATACAAATACAGTGGGTTATTTTTTCCCATTTTTTCCGGGATTGACATAGCGTCAATTACGCCGCGTTATCATGCCGCTTCCATTGCGCTGCGGGCGTGCATGCATGCACGGCGCTGTTATCGTGCCGCTTCCCCCGCTGAGGCGCTGCCGCCTGCCCCGCTGCCCCGTTGCCCCGCTGCCGTGCTGCCGGCTGCCGCCTCGCCTGCCCCGCTGCCCCGCTGCCGGCTGCCGCCTCGCCTGCCCCGATGCCGCGCTGCCGGCTGCCGCCTCGCCTGCCCCGCTGCCGCGCTCTCGGCTGCCGCCTCGCCTGCCTCGCCTCGTTCGCCGTGCCCGTCCAACGCCCCCGACGCGTCTCTCCCTCCCCATAAAGTGCCTCGCTCCTGACCCACGCTCGCCTCACAGAAACCACCCCGACCCCGCCTCTCCTCTTAGAAACCGCCCTCACCCCGCGCTGTCCGATCGATCTCCGGCGGCGCAACTCCCTCCGGCGTGATGCCTCGTGGGCGTGGATGTTTCGGCCGGCGTTGGTTCGATTGGGGAGGCGGCAGTGGAGGCGCAGGGAGCAGTCGCCGGGCGGGAGGCGGCGGTGGAGGCGGCGGCAGCGGCGGTGGACGCGTCGGCAGCGGTGGTGGACGCGGCGCTGCTCCCGGCGGTCTGTGGCCCTCTAGCCTCACCGGGCCGCAGACCGTGGATATCTACCGGCACGGCATCCCCGTGCCGCCGTCGTGTCGCCTAGCACACGGCTGGCACGTGACGAGCACCGGCTATGCCACGCCTGGGCCGGCACAACCCGGTCCATGGAATCCCGAAGGTCGCCTGAACTTTTGGCAAGGCCGCGACTTCGACACCGTGTCGCCTAGCACACGGGGGGGGGGGGGGGGGGGCTTTCATTCAAAAAAAGATGGAAATTATAAATCTGGCATTCTAGAAATACTAAATGAAATGATTTTTAACAACTTTTTTACACATGAAAACTCAAAAATGAACAGAAAATACGCATGAAATGATTACCTACAGTCACACTCATTGAAAGAGGAAAAATATCAAATTGCTCTACTCCCTTGCTTGATGACCGTGGCTAAACCCATCAATCCATTTGGAACCATAATCAATTTGTGATAATGTTTATTTAGGGGAAGTCTTTGCAAACATAAAAAATCAAATCACTTCTCAGTGGAATTAGGAAGTGGCAAACGGCAAAGAAGACATAGTGGTCCTCCAATACATGAGCTAGTAAATTAGTACTACATAATAAATTTATTGGTATAAACACAACGCAACATCAACCATTCACTAATGCTAGGAAATTTTCATAAGCTTCGTTACCACATGTAAATCAAAGCTGCGCTACAATTTTACAAACAAATAGAAAACACATCTACAGAATTCTAGATCTGATTTTCTCCATTCGAAATGCAGGCTGAATATCAATCAAGTTCATTAGATGCATAGCATGACAATCAGAGCTCTAATTTACACTTATTTATAGTTGTTGGTCTGATCTAAATGCTGATTTACAATTAGAATGCAAGATTCTACTGCCCTTTTGTGTTGTTTGGCATTTCAGTTCCTCATCTAGTGACAGCGTAACAAGTTAGCAGCATGAATGAGTTAAAAGAAATAAATGTGGCTAGCAGCATAGATAGTTACGAAGGAAAATAATTAGCAGCATGAATAATGGAGCTAATAATGGGATGTACCCTCATAACTAACAACTTACACTTCCGCTTCGGTAGACCCCCTCTAACACAAGGAGGGCCGAGATTGCTCGATACCCCTTTCGTAACAAGGGGCATGATGGGCATATTTTTTAGAAGTGCCCACCCGCCCGCCCGCCCGGCCGCGGCGTATACGTATACAAATACAGTGGGTTATTTTTTCCCATTTTTTCCGGGATTGACATAGCGTCAATTACGCCGCGTTATCATGCCGCTTCCATTGCGCTGCGGGCGTGCATGCATGCACGGCGCTGTTATCGTGCCGCTTCCCCCGCTGAGGCGCTGCCGCCTGCCCCGCTGCCCCGTTGCCCCGCTGCCGTGCTGCCGGCTGCCGCCTCGCCTGCCCCGCTGCCCCGCTGCCGGCTGCCGCCTCGCCTGCCCCGCTGCCGCGCTCTCGGCTGCCGCCTCGCCTGCCTCGCCTCGTTCGCCGTGCCCGTCCAACGCCCCCGACGCGTCTCTCCCTCCCCATAAAGTGCCTCGCTCCTGACCCACGCTCGCCTCACAGAAACCACCGCGACCCCGCCTCTCCTCTTAGAAACCGCCCTCACCCCGCGCTGTCCGATCGATCTCCGGCGGCGCAACTCCCTCCGGCGTGATGCCTCGTGGGCGTGGATGTTTCGGCCGGCGTTGGTTCGATTGGGGAGGCGGCAGTGGAGGCGCAGGGAGCAGTCGCCGGGCGGGAGGCGGCGGTGGAGGCGGCGGCAGCGGCGGTGGACGCGTCGGCAGCGGTGGTGGACGCGGCGCTGCTCCCGGCGGTCTGTGGCCCTCTAGCCTCACCGGGCCGCAGACCGTGGATATCTACCGGCACGGCATCCCCGTGCCGCCGTCGTGTCGCCTAGCACACGGCTGGCACGTGACGAGCACCGGCTATGCCACGCCTGGGCCGGCACAACCCGGTCCATGGAATCCCGAAGGTCGCCTGAACTTTTGGCAAGGCCGCGACTTCGACACCGTGTCGCCTAGCACACGGGGGGGGGGGGGGGGGGGGCTTTCATTCAAAAAAAGATGGAAATTATAAATCTGGCATTCTAGAAATACTAAATGAAATGATTTTTAACAACTTTTTTACACATGAAAACTCAAAAATGAACAGAAAATACGCATGAAATGATTACCTACAGTCACACTCATTGAAAGAGGAAAAAATATCAAATTGCTCTACTCCCTTGCTTGATGACCGTGGCTAAACCCATCAATCCATTTGGAACCATAATCAATTTGTGATAATGTTTATTTAGGGGAAGTCTTTGCAAACATAAAAAATCAAATCACTTCTCAGTGGAATTAGGAAGTGGCAAACGGCAAAGAAGACATAATGGTCCTCCAATACATGAGCTAGTAAATTAGTACTACATAATAAATTTATTGGTATAAACACAACGCAACATCAACCATTCACTAATGCTAGGAAATTTTCATAAGCTTCGTTACCACATGTAAATCAAAGCTGCGCTACAATTTTACAAACAAATAGAAAACACATCTACAGAATTCTAGATCTGATTTTCTCCATTCGAAATGCAGGCTGAATATCAATCAAGTTCATTAGATGCATAGCATGACAATCAGAGCTCTAATTTACACTTATTTATAGTTGTTGGTCTGATCTAAATGCTGATTTACAATTAGAATGCAAGATTCTACTGCCCTTTTGTGTTGTTTGGCATTTCAGTTCCTCATCTAGTGACAGCGTAACAAGTTAGCAGCATGAATGAGTTAAAAGAAATAAATGTGGTTAGCAGCATAGATAGTTACGAAGGAAAATAATTAGCAGCATGAATAATGGAGCTAATAATGGGATGTACCCTCATAACTAACAACTTACACTTCCGCTTCGGTAGACCCCCTCTAACACAAGGATGGCCGAGATTGCTCGATACCCCTTTCGTAACAAGGGGCATGATGGGCATATTTTTTAGAAGTGCCCACCCGCCCGCCCGCCCGCCCGCGGCGTATACGTATACAAATACAGTGGGTTATTTTTTCCCATTTTTTCCGGGATTGACATAGCGTCAATTACGCCGCGTTATCATGCCGCTTCCATTGCGCTGCGGGCGTGCATGCATGCACGGCGCTGTTATCGTGCCGCTTCCCCCGCTGAGGCGCTGCCGCCTGCCCCGCTGCCCCGCTGCAGTGCTGCCGGCTGCCGCCTCGCCTGCCCCGCTGCCCCGCTGCCGGCTGCCGCCTCGCCTGCCCCGCTGCCGCGCTGCCGGCTGCCGCCTCGCCTGCCCCGCTGCCGCGCTCTCGGCTGCCGCCTCGCCTGCCTCGCCTCGTTCGCCGTGCCCGTCCAACGCCCCCGACGCGTCTCTCCCTCCCCATAAAGTGCCTCGCTCCTGACCCACGCTCGCCTCACAGAAACCACCCCGACCCCGCCTCTCCTCTTAGAAACCGCCCTCACCCCGCGCTGTCCGATCGATCTCCGGCGGCGCAACTCCCTCCGGCGTGATGCCTCGTGGGCGTGGATGTTTCGGCCGGCGTTGGTTCGATTGGGGAGGCGGCAGTGGAGGCGCAGGGAGCAGTCGCCGGGCGGGAGGCGGCGGTGGAGGCGGCGGCAGCGGCGGTGGACGCGTCGGCAGCGGTGGTGGACGCGGCGCTGCGCCCGGCGGTCTGTGGCCCTCTAGCCTCACCGGGCCGCAGACCGTGGATATCTACCGGCACGGCATCCCCGTGCCGCCGTCGTGTCGCCTAGCACACGGCTGGCACGTGACGAGCACCGGCTATGCCACGCCTGGGCCGGCACAACCCGGTCCATGGAATCCCGAAGGTCGCCTGAACTTTTGGCAAGGCCGCGACTTCGACACCGTGTCGCCTAGCACACGGGGGGGGGGGAGGCTTTCATTCAAAAAAAGATGGAAATTATAAATCTGGCATTCTAGAAATACTAAATGAAATGATTTTTAACAACTTTTTTACACATGAAAACTCAAAAATGAACAGAAAATACGCATGAAATGATTACCTACAGTCACACTCATTGAAAGAGGAAAAAATATCAAATTGCTCTACTCCCTTGCTTGATGACCGTGGCTAAACCCATCAATCCATTTTGAACCATAATCAATTTGTGATAATGTTTATTTAGGGGAAGTCTTTGCAAACATAAAAAATCAAATCACTTCTCAGTGGAATTAGGAAGTGGCAAACGGCAAAGAAGACATAGTGGTCCTCCAATACATGAGCTAGTAAATTAGTACTACATAATAAATTTATTGGTATAAACACAACGCAACATCAACCATTCACTAATGCTAGGAAATTTTCATAAGCTTCGTTACCACATGTAAATCAAAGCTGCGCTACAATTTTACAAACAAATAGAAAACACATCTACAGAATTCTAGATCTGATTTTCTCCATTCGAAATGCAGGCTGAATATCAATCAAGTTCATTAGATGCATAGCATGACAATCAGAGCTCTAATTTACACTTATTTATAGTTGTTGGTCTGATCTAAATGCTGATTTACAATTAGAATGCAAGATTCTACTGCCCTTTTGTGTTGTTTGGCATTTCAGTTCCTCATCTAGTGACAGCGTAACAAGTTAGCAGCATGAATGAGTTAAAAGAAATAAATGTGGTTAGCAGCATAGATAGTTATGAAGGAAAATAATTAGCAGCATGAATAATGGAGCTAATAATGGGATGTACCCTCATAACTAACAACTTACACTTCCGCTTCGGTAGACCCCCTCTAACACAAGGAGGGCCGAGATTGCTCGATACCCCTTTCGTAACAAGGGGCATGATGGGCATATTTTTTAGAAGTGCCCACCCGCCCGCCCGCCCGGCCGCGGCGTATACGTATACAAATACAGTGGGTTATTTTTTCCCATTTTTTCCGGGATTGACATAGCGTCAATTACACCGCGTTATCATGCCGCTTCCATTGCGCTGCGTGCGTGCATGCATGCACGGCGCTGTTATCGTGCCGCTTCCCCCGCTGAGGCGCTGCCGCCTGCCCCGCTGCCCCGCTGCCGTGCTGCCGGCTGCCGCCTCGCCTGCCCCGCTGCCCCGCTGCCGGCTGCCGCCTCGCCTGCCCCGCTGCCGCGCTGCCGGCTGCCGCCTCGCCTGCCCCGCTGCCGCGCTCTCGGCTGCCGCCTCGCCTGCCTCGCCTCGTTCGCCGTGCCCGTCCAACGCCCCCGACGCGTCTCTCCCTCCCCATAAAGTGCCTCGCTCCTGACCCACGCTCGCCTCACAGAAACCACCGCGACCCCGCCTCTCCTCTTAGAAACCGCCCTCACCCCGCGCTGTCCGATCGATCTCCGGCGGCGCAACTCCCTCCGGCGTGATGCCTCGTGGGCGTGGATGTTTCGGCCGGCGTTGGTTCGATTGGGGAGGCGGCAGTGGAGGCGCAGGGAGCAGTCGCCGGGCGGGAGGCGGCGGTGGAGGCGGCGGCAGCGGCGGTGGACGCGTCGGCAGCGGTGGTGGACGCGGCGCTGCTCCCGGCGGTCTGTGGCCCTCTAGCCTCACCGGGCCGCAGACCGTGGATATCTACCGGCACGGCATCCCCGTGCCGCCGTCGTGTCGCCTAGCACACGGCTGGCACGTGACGAGCACCGGCTATGCCACGCCTGGGCCGGCACAACCCGGTCCATGGAATCCCGAAGGTCGCCTGAACTTTTGGCAAGGCCGCGACTTCGACACCGTGTCACCTAGCACACGGGGGGGGGGGGGGGCTTTCATTCAAAAAAAGATGGAAATTATAAATCTGGCATTCTAGAAATACTAAATGAAATGATTTTTAACAACTTTTTTACACATGAAAACTCAAAAATGAACAGAAAATACGCATGAAATGATTACCTACAGTCACACTCATTGAAAGAGGAAAAAATATCAAATTGCTCTACTCCCTTGCTTGATGACCGTGGCTAAACCCATCAATCCATTTGGAACCATAATCAATTTGTGATAATGTTTATTTAGGGGAAGTCTTTGCAAACATAAAAAATCAAATCACTTCTCAGTGGAATTAGGAAGTGGCAAACGGCAAAGAAGACATAGTGGTCCTCCAATACATGAGCTAGTAAATTAGTACTACATAATAAATTTATTGGTATAAACACAACGCAACATCAACCATTCACTAATGCTAGGAAATTTTCATAAGCTTCGTTACCACATGTAAATCAAAGCTGCGCTACAATTTTACAAACAAATAGAAAACACATCTACAGAATTCTAGATCTGATTTTCTCCATTCGAAATGCAGGCTGAATATCAATCAAGTTCATTAGATGCATAGCATGACAATCAGAGCTCTAATTTACACTTATTTATAGTTGTTGGTCTGATCTAAATGCTGATTTACAATTAGAATGCAAGATTCTACTGCCCTTTTGTGTTGTTTGGCATTTCAGTTCCTCATCTAGTGACAGCGTAACAAGTTAGCAGCATGAATGAGTTAAAAGAAATAAATGTGGTTAGCAGCATAGATAGTTACGAAGGAAAATAATTAGCAGCATGAATAATGGAGCTAATAATGGGATGTACCCTCATAACTAACAACTTACACTTCCGCTTCGGTAGACCCCCTCTAACACAAGGAGGGCCGAGATTGCTCGATACCCCTTTCGTAACAAGGGGCATGATGGGCATATTTTTTAGAAGTGCCCACCCGCCCGCCCGCCCGGCCGCGGCGTATACGTATACAAATACAGTGGGTTATTTTTTCCCATTTTTTCCGGGATTGACATAGCGTCAATTACGCCGCGTTATCATGCCGCTTCCATTGCGCTGCGGGCGTGCATGCATGCACGGCGCTGTTATCGTGCCGCTTCCCCCGCTAAGGCGCTGCCGCCTGCCCCGCTGCCCCGCTGCCCGCTGCCGTGCTGCCGGCTGCCGCCTTGCCTGCCCCGCTGCCCCGCTGCCGGCTGCCGCCTCGCCTGCCCCGCTGCCGCGCTGCCGGCTGCCGCCTCGCCTGCCCCGCTGCCGCGCTCTCGGCTGCCGCCTCGCCTGCCTCGCCTCGGTCGCCGTGCCCGTCCAACGCCCCCGACGCGTCTCTCCCTCCCCATAAAGTGCCTCGCTCCTGACCCACGCTCGCCTCACAGAAACCACCCCGACCCTGCCTCTCCTCTGAGAAACCGCCCTCACCCCGCGCTGTCCGATCGATCTCCGGCGGCGCAACTCCCTCCGGCGTGATGCCTCGTGGGCGTGGATGTTTCGGCCGGCGTTGGTTCGATTGGGGAGGCGGCAGTGGAGGCGCAGGGAGCAGTCGCCGGGGCGGGAGGCGGCGGTGGAGGCGGCGGCAGCGGCGGTGGACGCGTCGGCAACGGTGGTGGACGCGGCGCTGCGCCCGGCGGTCTGTGGCCCTCTAGCCTCACCGGGCCGCAGACCGTGGATATCTACCGGCACGGCATCCCCGTGCCGCCGTCGTGTCGCCTAGCACACGGCTGGCACGTGACGAGCACCGGCTATGCCACGCCTGGGCCGGCACAACCCGGTCCATGGAATCCCGAAGGTCGCCTGAACTTTTGGCAAGGCCGCGACTTCGACACCGTGTCGCCTAGCACACGGGGGGGGGGGGGGGGGGGCTTTCATTCAAAAAAAGATGGAAATTATAAATCTGGCATTCTAGAAATACTAAATGAAATGATTTTTAACAACTTTTTTACACATGAAAACTCAAAAATGAACAGAAAATACGCATGAAATGATTACCTACAGTCACACTCATTGAAAGAGGAAAAAATATCAAATTGCTCTACTCCCTTGCTTGATGACCGTGGCTAAACCCATCAATCCATTTGGAACCATAATCAATTTGTGATAATGTTTATTTAGGGGAAGTCTTTGCAAACATAAAAAATCAAATCACTTCTCAGTGGAATTAGGAAGTGGCAAACGGCAAAGAAGACATAGTGGTCCTCCAATACATGAGCTAGTAAATTAGTACTACATAATAAATTTATTGGTATAAACACAACGCCACATCAACCATTCACTAATGCTAGGAAATTTTCATAAGCTTCGTTACCACATGTAAATCAAAGCTGCGCTACAATTTTACAAACAAATAGAAAACACATCTACAGAATTCTAGATCTGATTTTCTCCATTCGAAATGCAGGCTGAATATCAATCAAGTTCATTAGATGCATAGCATGACAATCAGAGCTCTAATTTACACTTATTTATAGTTGTTGGTCTGATCTAAATGCTGATTTACAATTAGAATGCAAGATTCTACTGCCCTTTTGTGTTGTTTGGCATTTCAGTTCCTCATCTAGTGACAGCGTAACAAGTTAGCAGCATGAATGAGTTAAAAGAAATAAATGTGGTTAGCAGCATAGATAGTTACGAAGGAAAATAATTAGCAGCATGAATAATGGAGCTAATAATGGGATGTACCCTCATAACTAACAACTTACACTTCCGCTTCGGTAGACCCCCTCTAACACAAGGAGGGCCGAGATTGCTCGATACCCCTTTCGTAACAAGGGGCATGATGGGCATATTTTTTAGAAGTGCCCACCCGCCCGCCCGCCCGGCCGCGGCGTATACGTATACAAATACAGTGGGTTATTTTTTCCCATTTTTTCCGGGATTGACATAGCGTCAATTACGCCGCGTTATCATGCCGCTTCCATTGCGCTGCGGGCGTGCATGCATGCACGGCGCTGTTATCGTGCCGCTTCCCCCGCTGAGGCGCTGCCGCCTGCCCCGCTGCCCCGCTGCCCCGCTGCCGTGCTGCCGGCTGCCGCCTTGCCTGCCCCGCTGCCCCGCTGCCGGCTGCCGCCTCGCCTGCCCCGCTGCCGCGCTGCCGGCTGCCGCCTCGCCTGCCCCGCTGCCGCGCTGCCGCCTCGCCTGCCCCGCTGCCGCGCTCTCGGCTGCCGCCTCGCCTGCCTCGCCTCGTTCGCCGTGCCCGTCCAACGCCCCCGACGCGTCTCTCCCTCCCCATAAAGTGCCTCGCTCCTGACCCACGCTCGCCTCACAGAAACCACCCCGACCCTGCCTCTCCTCTTAGAAACCGCCCTCACCCCGCGCTGTCCGATCGATCTGCAGCGGCGCAACTCCCTCCGGCGTGATGCCTCGTGGGCGTGGATGTTTCGGCCGGCGTTGGTTCGATTGGGGAGGCGGCAGTGGAGGCGCAGGGAGCAGTCGCCGGGCGGGAGGCGGCGGTGGAGGCGGCGGCAGCGGCGGTGGACGCGTCGGCAGCGGTGGTAGACGCGGCGCTGCTCCCGGCGGTCTGTGGCCCTCTAGCCTCACCGGGCCGCAGACCGTGGATATCTACCGGCACAGCATCCCCGTGCCGCCGTCGTGTCGCCTAGCACACGGCTGGCACATGACGAGCACCGGCTATGCCACGCCTGGGCCGGCACAACCCGGTCCATGGAATCCCGAAGGTCGCCTGAACTTTTGGCAAGGCCGCGACTTCGATACCGTGTCGCCTAGCACACGGGGGGGGGGGGGGGGGGGCTTTCATTCAAAAAAAGATGGAAATTATAAATCTGGCATTCTAGAAATACTAAATGAAATGATTTTTAACAACTTTTTTACACATGAAAACTCAAAAATGAACAGAAAATACGCATGAAATGATTACCTACAGTCACACTCATTGAAAGAGGAAAAAATATCAAATTGCTCTACTCCCTTGCTTGATGACCGTGGCTAAACCCATCAATCCATTTGGAACCATAATCAATTTGTGATAATGTTTATTTAGGGGAAGTCTTTGCAAACATAAAAAATCAAATCACTTCTCAGTGGAATTAGGAAGTGGCAAACGGCAAAGAAGACATAGTGGTCCTCCAATACATGAGCTAGTAAATTAGTACTACATAATAAATTTATTGGTATAAACACAACGCAACATCAACCATTCACTAATGCTAGGAAATTTTCATAAGCTTCGTTACCACATGTAAATCAAAGCTGCGCTACAATTTTACAAACAAATAGAAAACACATCTACAGAATTCTAGATCTGATTTTCTCCATTCGAAATGCAGGCTGAATATCAATCAAGTTCATTAGATGCATAGCATGACAATCAGAGCTCTAATTTACACTTATTTATAGTTGTTGGTCTGATCTAAATGCTGATTTACAATTAGAATGCAAGATTCTACTGCCCTTTTGTGTTGTTTGGCATTTCAGTTCCTCATCTAGTGACAGCGTAACAAGTTAGCAGCATGAATGAGTTAAAAGAAATAAATGTGGTTAGCAGCATAGATAGTTACGAAGGAAAATAATTAGCAGCATGAATAATGGAGCTAATAATGGGATGTACCCTCATAACTAACAACTTACACTTCCGCTTCGGTAGACCCCCTCTAACACAAGGAGGGCCGAGATTGCTCGATACCCCTTTCGTAACAAGGGGCATGATGGGCATATTTTTTAGAAGTGCCCACCCGCCCGCCCGCCCGGCCGCGGCGTATACGTATACAAATACATTGGGTTATTTTTTCCCATTTTTTCCGGGATTGACATAGCGTCAATTACGCCGCGTTATCATGCCGCTTCCATTGCGCTGCGGGCGTGCATGCATGCACGGCGCTGTTATCGTGCCGCTTCCCCCGCTGAGGCGCTGCCGCCTGCCCCGCTGCCCCGCTGCCGTGCTGCCGGCTGCCGCCTCGCCTGCCCCGCTGCCCCGCTGCCGGCTGCCGCCTCGCCTGCCCCGCTGCCGCGCTGCCGGCTGCCGCCTCGCCTGCCCCGCTGCCGCGCTCTCGGCTGCCGCCTCGCCTGCCTCGCCTCGTTCGCCGTGCCCGTCCAACGCCCCCGACGCGTCTCTCCCTCCCCATAAAGTGCCTCGCTCCTGACCCACGCTCGCCTCACAGAAACCACCCCGACCCCGCCTCTCCTCTTAGAAACCGCCCTCACCCCGCGCTGTCCGATCGATCTCCAGCGGCGCAACTCCCTCCGGCGTGATGCCTCGTGGGCGTGGATGTTTTGGCCGGCGTTGGTTCGATTGGGGAGGCGGCAGTGGAGGCGCAGGGAGCAGTCGCCGGGCGGGAGGCGGCGGTGGAGGCGACGGCAGCGGCGGTGGACGTGTCGGCAGCGGTGGTGGACGCGGCGCTGCTCCCGGCGGTCTGTGGCCCTCTAGCCTCACCGGGCCGCAGACCGTGGATATCTACCGGCACGGCATCCCCGTGCCACCGTCGTGTCGCCTAGCACACGGCTGGCACGTGACGAGCACCGGCTATGCCACGCCTGGGCCGGCACAACCCGGTCCATGGAATCCCGAAGGTCGCCTGAACTTTTGGCAAGGCCGCGACTTCGACACCGTGTCGCCTAGCACACGGGGGGGGGGGGGGGTCTTTCATTCAAAAAAAGATGGAAATTATAAATCTGCCATTCTAGAAATACTAAATGAAATGATTTTTAACAACTTTTTTACACATGAAAACTCAAAAATGAACAGAAAATACGCATGAAATGATTACCTACAGTCACACTCATTGAAAGAGGAAAAAATATCAAATTGCTCTACTCCCTTGCTTGATGACCGTGGCTAAACCCATCAATCCATTTGGAACCATAATCAATTTGTGATAATGTTTATTTAGGGGAAGTCTTTGCAAACATAAAAAATCAAATCACTTCTCAGTGGAATTAGGAAGTGGCAAACGGCAAAGAAGACATAGTGGTCCTCCAATACATGAGCTAGTAAATTAGTACTACATAATAAATTTATTGGTATAAACACAACGCAACATCAACCATTCACTAATGCTAGGAAATTTTCATAAGCTTCGTTACCACATGTAAATCAAAGCTGCGCTACAATTTTACAAACAAATAGAAAACACATCTACAGAATTCTAGATCTGATTTTCTCCATTTGAAATGCAGGCTGAATATCAATCAAGTTCATTAGATGCATAGCATGACAATCAGAGCTCTAATTTACACTTATTTATAGTTGTTGGTCTGATCTAAATGCTGATTTACAATTAGAATGCAAGATTCTACTGCCCTTTTGTGTTGTTTGGCATTTCAGTTCCTCATCTAGTGACAGCGTAACAAGTTAGCAGCATGAATGAGTTAAAAGAAATAAATGTGGTTAGCAGCATAGATAGTTACGAAGGAAAATAATTAGCAGCATGAATAATGGAGCTAATAATGGGATGTACCCTCATAACTAACAACTTACACTTCCGCTTCGGTAGACCCCCTCTAACACAAGGAGGGCCGAGATTGCTCGATACCCCTTTCGTAACAAGGGGCATGATGGGCATATTTTTTAGAAGTGCCCACCCGCCCGCCCGCCCGGCCGCGGCGTATACGTATACAAATACAGTGGGTTATTTTTTCCCATTTTTTCCGGGATTGACATAGCGTCAATTACGCCGCGTTATCATGCCGCTTCCATTGCGCTGCGGGCGTGCATGCATGCACGGCGCTGTTATCGTGCCGCTTCCCCCGCTGAGGCGCTGCCGCCTGCCCCGCTGCCCCGCTGCCGTGCTGCCGGCTGCCGCCTCGCCTGCCCCGCTGCCCCGCTGCCGGCTGCCGCCTCGCCTGCCCCGCTGCCGCGCTCTCGGCTGCCGCCTCGCCTGCCTCGCCTCGTTCGCCGTGCCCGTCCAACGCCCCCGACGCGTCTCTCCCTCCCCATAAAGTGCCTCGCTCCTGACCCACGCTCGCCTCACAGAAACCACCCCGACCCCGCCTCTCCTCTTAGAAACCGCCCTCACCCCGCGCTGTCCGATCGATCTCCAGCGGCGCAACTCCCTCCGGCGTGATGCCTCGTGGGCGTGGATAATTCGGCCGGCGTTGGTTCGATTGGGGAGGCGGCAGTGGAGGCGCAGGGAGCAGTCGCCGGGCGGGAGGCGGCGGTGGAGGCGACGGCAGCGGCGGTGGACGCGTCGGCAGCGGTGGTGGACGCGGCGCTGCTCCCGGCGGTCTGTGGCCCTCTAGCCTCACCGGGCCGCAGACCGTGGATATCTACCGGCACGGCATCCCCGTGCCGCCGTCGTGTCGCCTAGCACACGGCTGGCACGTGACGAGCACCGGCTATGCCACGCCTGGGCCGGCACAACCCGGTCCATGGAATCCCGAAGGTCGCCTGAACTTTTGGCAAGGCCGCGACTTCGACACCGTGTCGCCTAGCACACGGGGGGGGGGGGGCTTTCATTCAAAAAAAGATGGAAATTATAAATCTGGCATTCTAGAAATACTAAATGAAATGATTTTTAACAACTTTTTTACACATGAAAACTCAAAAATGAACAGAAAATACGCATGAAATGATTACCTACAGTCACACTCATTGAAAGAGGAAAAAATATCAAATTGCTCTACTCCCTTGCTTGATGACCGTGGCTAAACCCATCAATCCATTTGGAACCATAATCAATTTGTGATAATGTTTATTTAGGGGAAGTCTTTGCAAACATAAAAAATCAAATCACTTCTCAGTGGAATTAGGAAGTGGCAAACGGCAAAGAAGACATAGTGGTCCTCCAATACATGAGCTAGTAAATTAGTACTACATAATAAATTTATTGGTATAAACACAACGCAACATCAACCATTCACTAATGCTAGGAAATTTTCATAAGCTTCGTTACCACATGTAAATCAAAGCTGCGCTACAATTTTACAAACAAAAAGAAAACACATCTACAGAATTCTAGATCTGATTTTCTCCATTCGAAATGCAGGCTGAATATCAATCAAGTTCATTAGATGCATAGCATGACAATCAGAGCTCTAATTTACACTTATTTATAGTTGTTGGTCTGATCTAAATGCTGATTTACAATTAGAATGCAAGATTCTACTGCCCTTTTGTGTTGTTTGGCATTTCAGTTCCTCATCTAGTGACAGCGTAACAAGTTAGCAGCATGAATGAGTTAAAAGAAATAAATGTGGTTAGCAGCATAGATAGTTACGAAGGAAAATAATTAGCAGCATGAATAATGGAGCTAATAATGGGATGTACCCTCATAACTAACAACTTACACTTCCGCTTCGGTAGACCCCCTCTAACACAAGGAGGGCCGAGATTGCTCGATACCCCTTTCGTAACAAGGGGCATGATGGGCATATTTTTTAGAAGTGCCCACCCGCCCGCCCGCCCGGCCGCGGCGTATACGTATACAAATACAGTGGGTTATTTTTTCCCATTTTTTCCGGGATTGACATAGCGTCAATTACGCCGCGTTATCATGCCGCTTCCATTGCGCTGCGGGCGTGCATGCATGCACGGCGCTGTTATCGTGCCGCTTCCCCCGCTGAGGCGCTGCCGCCTGCCCCGCTGCCCCGCTGCCGTGCTGCCGGCTGTCGCCTCGCCTGCCCCGCTGCCCCGCTGCCGGCTGCCGCCTCGCCTGTCGCGCTGCCGGCTGCCGCCTCGCCTGCCCCGCTGCCGCGCTCTCGGCTGCCGCCTCGCCTGCCTCGCCTCGTTCGCCGTGCCCGTCCAACGCCCCCGACGCGTCTCTCCCTCCCCATAAAGTGCCTCGCTCCTGACCCACGCTCGCCTCATAGAAACCACCCCGACCCCGCCTCTCCTCTTAGAAACCGCCCTCACCCCGCGCTGTCCGATCGACGTCCGGTGGCGCAACTCCCTCCGGCGTGATGCCTCGTGGGCGTGGATGTTTTGGCCGGCGTTGGTTCGATTGGGGAGGCGGCAGTGGAGGCGCAGGGAGCAGTCGCCGGGGCGGGAGGCGGCGGTGGAGGCGGCGGCAGCGGCGGTGGACGCGTCGGCAACGGTGGTGGACGCGGCGCTGCGCCCGGCGGTCTGTGGCCCTCTAGCCTCACCGGGCCGCAGACCGTGGATATCTACCGGCACGGCATCCCCGTGCCGCCGTCGTGTCGCCTAGCACACGGCTGGCACGTGACGAGCACCGGCTATGCCACGCCTGGGCCGGCACAACCCGGTCCATGGAATCCCGAAGGTCGCCTGAACTTTTGGCAAGGCCGCGACTTCGACACCGTGTCGCCTAGCACACGGGGGGGGGGGCTTTCATTCAAAAAAAGATGGAAATTATAAATCTGGCATTCTAGAAATACTAAATGAAATGATTTTTAACAACTTTTTTACACATGAAAACTCAAAAATGAACAGAAAATACGCATGAAATGATTACCTACAGTCACACTCATTGAAAGAGGAAAAAATATCAAATTGCTCTACTCCCTTGCTTGATGACCGTGGCTAAACCCATCAATCCATTTGGAACCATAATCAATTTGTGATAATGTTTATTTAGGGGAAGTCTTTGCAAACATAAAAAATCAAATCACTTCTCAGTGGAATTAGGAAGTGGCAAACGGCAAAGAAGACATAGTGGTCCTCCAATACATGAGCTAGTAAATTAGTACTACATAATAAATTTATTGGTATAAACACAACGCAACATCAACCATTCACTAATGCTAGGAAATTTTCATAAGCTTCGTTACCACATGTAAATCAAAGCTGCGCTACAATTTTACAAACAAATAGAAAACACATCTACAGAATTCTAGATCTCCATTCGAAATGCAGGCTGAATATCAATCAAGTTCATTAGATGCATAGCATGACAATCAGAGCTCTAATTTACACTTATTTATAGTTGTTGGTCTGATCTAAATGCTGATTTACAATTAGAATGCAAGATTCTACTACCCTTTTGTGTTGTTTGTCATTTCAGTTCCTCATCTAGTGACAGCGTAACAAGTTAGCAGCATGAATGAGTTAAAAGAAATAAATGTGGTTAGCAGCATAGATAGTTACGAAGGAAAATAATTAGCAGCATGAATAATGGAGCTAATAATGGGATGTACCCTCATAACTAACAACTTACACTTCCGCTTCGGTAGACCCCCTCTAACACAAGGAGGGCCGAGATTGCTCGATACCCCTTTCGTAACAAGGGGCATGATGGGCATATTTTTTAGAAGTGCCCACCCGCCCGCCCGCCCGGCCGCGGCGTATACGTATACAAATACAGTGGGTTATTTTTTCCCATTTTTTCCGGGATTGACATAGCGTCAATTACACCGCGTTATCATGCCGCTTCCATTGCGCCGCGGGCGTGCATGCATGCACGGCGCTGTTATCGTGCCGCTTCCCCCGCTGAGGCGCTGCCGCCTGCCCCGCTGCCCCGCTGCCCCACTGCCGTGCTGCCGGCTACCGCCTCGCCTGTCCCGCTGCCCCGCTGCCGTGCTGCCGGGTGCCGCCTCGCCTGCCCCGCTGCCGCGCTGCCGGCTGCCGCCTTGCCTGCCCCGCTGCCGCGCTCTCGGCTGCCGCCTCGCCTGCCTCGCCTCGTTCGCCGTGCCCGTCCAACGCCCCCGACGGCGGCGAAGACGGCGGTGAAGACGGCGGCGAGACCGTAGTGGTTGATCTTGTGAGTAGCGAGGAGGAGTAGTTAGATTAGTTTTAGTGTTAATCTTTTTTCATGTAAAATTTCGTTCGAATGTAAAATATCCTAAATATGAATGAAATTATGTTGCTTGAATGAGTAATGGAATGGTTGTATAATAAACAGGTCTTCGAATAGTAGACGCCCGGTGATAAGTTGAGCCCTCACGGAATCAATAAAAAGCCCCACAGCACTGACATTTATCGAAAGCACACACCACCGACGACAGCGCACACATATGCATGTGCCATGCACGCAAACGCACGCATACACCACGGGGTGCACCTAACAGCACCAAGCGCACGTGCATGCGCCATGCACGCAAACACGAGGGTACGCCACAGGGTGCACCTAATACGAACACCGCACTGCACGCAACCTCAGCAGGAAAAGATGAAGTAAAGACATGAAAATTATTATTAATGGGATATTTTGATTTTGTAAAAATATGAAGTGAACACATGAAAGTAAAAATATGAGGCAAACACATGAAATACCGGCAAAAAAATGTTATTAATGGGATATTATGATTTTGTAAAAATATGAAGTAAACACATGAAAGTTAAAAGATGAGGTAAACACATGAAATAGCGGCAAAAAATGTAAGTTATTTTAAAAAAAAAGCCCAACCACCGATGCTGAGCCATAGTAGCTTACAGAATATACCCATATCAAGCACGAAGGCGACTCGGGCGGCTGATTGAGCCCACTAAAGGGCCCAGCATCGGGGTGCAACGGGGCAGTGGTGAGTAATAGCAGATGAGTTCGAAAGAGGGGGCGGAGGCAGCTATTTAAGTCGCTCCTCGCGCCCCTCCGCTTCCGAGGTGGGACTAAAATCGCGCTGTGCACGCGTCCCTCAGTGCACGCGGCCGCCGCAGGGCTCATGAGGCCGTTTTCTACGCTGTCACTGGCGGCCCAGTTCGGCCCATAGAGGCAGGACGCCACTCGTCCCCTCCCACGGCCCACGGCCGACGCCCCTCTCCCCTCGCCCGCGCGGGGCAATAGTACACGTTGTGGGAGACGTGTTGGAGGCGTGCATGGGGGCGGGGAGATCAAGGAGGATGCGGTCGGGCGGCTCAGAGTCGCTGGGCGCGGGGAGCGAGGCTGATTCGGTGGGTGCGATCTTCTGTGCATGCGCGGGTTTGTGGCGACGTGTATGTGGTCGACGGAATTTTGAAACTTCAGACTATTTCACATAGGACAATACAAAATACAAATTTATTACATAAATATTTTGAGAAAACGTAAAGAAATCACTTATCAAGTTTTGTGGCACGCACTTATGAATAAAAAACAGCACCGGTTATTCAGACAAGACTCGGGGAAGCACTTTCATTCTATGTGAAAAAAGTTTGGAATAATTAATGTGGAACAAACACATGAAATACCGACACATGCAAGATATGGACGGTGCTGGTTGCACCAGGGGTGCGTGATCGCATGCATGAAATGAAATAATTTTTTGCGAGGGTGTGTGCATGCCCAATGTAGGCCCTCACGCAAGATATGAACGACATCCGACACCCTAACGCATGTCGCGTCACGTTCGGGCAGTGTTTTATGGTATTTTCACCGCAAAAACCGTAGAAAATGCATCAGACATCAGAAAATAATGAAAATTGTCGTTAATGCTCCCGATGGTGCCTGGAGTACGTGGAAAAAGTTGGGGGTCATTCCGTGTAGGCGAAAATAAAACGGCTTTGAGAGTAGCCAGACTGGCACACCCAAACAGAGCTCGTTGCACAATGTGTACGTGATCGCATGCATGCAATTGCACCAAAGTGGGCAGACATGCGGGCACGGCCTACGTACGGCCCCACGCAAGGTTGGAACGCAAACGGACACAAAACGAACGTTGCGTCACGTCTGGCCAGTGTTTCTGGCCATTTTCACCGGGAAAATCCTAGGAAATGCATCGAGCGCCGAAAAAATATGAAAATTGGCGTGGGTGCTGTCGAGGGTGATGGAAACGTGTGGAAAAAGTTTCGTGCCATTCGGCAAAGTCAAAAAGCAACGTAGTTGGGAACCCCCCCCCCCTCCGGCAGAACGAACCGGAGCTGCTTGCACTATGTCTACGTGATCGCATGCATGCAATTGCACCAAAGTGGGCGGACATGTGGGCACGGCCTACGTACGGCCCCACGCAAGGTTCGAACGCAAACGGACACAAAACGAACGTTGCGTCACGTCCGGCCAGTGTTTCTGGCCATTTTCACCGGGAAAATCCTAGGAAATTCATCGAGCGCCGAAAAAATATGAAAATTGGCGTGGGTGCTGTCGAGGGTGATGGAAACGTGTGGAAAAAGTTTCGTGCCATTCGGCAAAGTCAAAAAGCAACGTAGTTGGGAACCCCCCCCCCCTCCGGCAGAACGAACCGGAGCTGCTTGCACTATGTCTACGTGATCGCATGCATGCAATTGCACCAAAGTGGGCGGACATGTGGGCACGGCCTACGTACGGCCCCACGCAAGGTTCGAACGCAAACGGACACAAAACGAACGTTGCGTCACGTCCGGCCAGTGTTTCTGGCCATTTTCACCGGGAAAATCCTAGGAAATTCATCGAGCGCCGAAAAAATATGAAAATTGGCGTGGGTGCTGTCGAGGGTGATGGAAACGTGTGGAAAAAGTTTCGTGCCATTCGGCAAAGTCAAAAAGAAACTTGTTGGGAACCCCCCCCCTCCGGCAGAACGAACCGGAGCTGCTTGCACTATGTCTAAGTGATCGCATGCATGCAATTGCACCAAAGTGGGAGGACATGCGGGCACGGCCTACGTACGGCCGCACGCAAGGTTGGAACACAAACGGACACAAAACGAACGTTGCGTCACGTCCGGCCAGTGTTTCTGGCCATTTTCACCGGGAAAATCCTAGGAAATGCATCGAGCGCCGAAAAAATATGAAAATTGGCGTGGGTGCTGTCGAGGGTGATGAAAACGTGTGGAAAAAGTTTCGTGCCATTCGGCAAAGTCAAAAAGAAACGTACTTGGGAACCCCCCCCCCCCCTCCGGCAGAACGAACCGGAGCTGGTTGCACTATGTCTACGTGATCGCATGCATGCAATTGCACCAAAGTGGGCGGACATGCGGGCACGGCCTACGTACGGCCCCACGCAAGGTTGGAACGCAAACGGACACAAAACGAACGTTGCGTCACGTCCGGCCAGTGTTTCTGGCCATTTTCACCGGGAAAATCCTAGGAAATGCATCGAGCGCCGAAAAAATATGAAAATTGGCGTGGGTGCTGTCGAGGGTGATGGAAACGTGTGGAAAAAGTTTCGTGCCATTCGGCAAAGTAAAAAAGAAACGTACTTGGGAACCCCCCCCCCCTCCGGCAGAACGAACCGGAGCTGGTTGCACTATGTCTACGTGATCGCATGCATGCAATTGCACCAAAGTGGGCGGACATGCGGGCACGGCCTACGTACGGCCCCACGCAAGGTTGGAACACAAACGGACACAAAACGAACGTTGCGTCACGTCCGGCCAGTGTTTCTGGCCAATTTCACCGGGAAAATCCTAGGAAATGCATTGAGCGCCGGAAAAATATGAAAATTGGCATGGGTGCTGTCGAGGGTGATGGAAACGTGTGCAAAAAGTTTCGTGCCATTTGGCGGAGTCAAAAAAATTATCTATCAATCAATGTATTTTCGATAATGATGGTTTTAAAAAACAGACGCAACTAAATGTTTGGGAAAAAAACTAATGAACGGGTTCTTAGAAAAAAAATTAGCCCGCGTACATGCATATCCATCGGGGTCAAAGCCGCCTCCACGATCTGCAGTCCATGCCGCCTCCACGATCGCCTCTCCCGACACCATCTAGGGCAAACGCCGCCCCCCGACGCCAACAAACACCGCCTCCACGATTGCCTCCCCCGACGCCATCTGCGGCCGCCACCGCCCCCGACGCCAAGTCACGTCGACGCCGCCCCAACGCCCGCGACGGCCCTGACGCCATCTGCCACCGACGCCAGCTCACGCCGATGCCATCTGCCCCAACACGATCTGCCCCGACGCCATCTGCCACCAACGCATGCATGACAGCTGATTCTAATTCAGTTTTTCTAGGTATATACAGCAGAAAAACCATGGTATAAAAAATAGTATGGCATCTTAACCACACGTACCTGTTCTAGTCCAAACACCTCAAAGTATTACATACCAAAGCTTTTTTCAGAAATCATAGTGTTTCTAAAGAAACTTTAAAATTATTTACAGGTTGCGACCGACGCCATCTGCCACCAACGCCACCGCGCCGTCGTCCCCCAGGGCCAGCCCTGATCCCATGGCACGAGGTACTATGCATTCATCATGTTTATCATGTGCCCATATAAAGTAGCTAACATTATTTTTGCTCCTATTCGTAGCGACGGTGGACTACGGAGAGATTTTTTGTTCGGTTGAGAAGTGGTGTCTGTTGGTCAACAAACTAAACTCTAGGCAGAAAAAGCGTTTTGCAAGCACTAGTCTTGGAAAAATGCTAATGATACCTTGTGTGCTCATGCACAAATGTTTGCTTAAGTTCATTATTAAATCATATTCGCTGGACAGAAAAAGGTTCATCATGCCATCAAAAAATGGTGCGATATCATTGCGCACCGAAGATGTGTTTGACATTTTCGGGCTACAGAACAAGGGCAAAGATGCCATGAAAGCGCTAGGAAAAGGGGGGTTAAAGGCGAAGGTGAAGGTGCCTAGTCGCTTTTTAGATTCCAATACGGGGGAAATGATGATAGACGACCTGATTGAGAACATTGTTGCCAGTGGCACATACGATGATGATTTCCTCCGTAGAATTGTTCTGGTTCTTCTAGGCACGATTCTTGCACCGCAGTCCACGATAGAAGTTCCTAATGCTTATTACAAGTTAGTGCACGATGTGGAGGCCATCAAAGCATATAATTGGAATGCGTTTACGTTACGCGTTTGCGTGGAAGGCATCACAAAGACCTTATCAGATCTTACAAAATTTACTTGGCCGATCGGAAACCTTGCGCTCCTACAGGTAAATCTTATGTTATATTTGTTTCTTTCGAACTATAGTTTGTGAATTGTTTTTGCTAATATACTTCATGTTCATGCAGTACATGTTTTGGGAGAAAGTGCAGCCACTGGATGATGAGGCATTTGATCCATTAGCTAATGAGTATCCATTGATGCTTAATTGGTCGGAAGATGAGGCTAAGAAGCGTGACGCGTACGACACGGCATACGGCCGTGGTAATGGGATAGTAAGTTACTATTTATGTGTTACTATTTCGTACTACATGCACTTAAGTTACTATTTATATGTTGAGAAATTTTAATTGACTTTACCTGTTACAGATTGATGACGTGATAAGTGAGAAGTACAGGCAGACATTAATTGCTCAACAAGGAATAAAGGCGGAGGAAGAATTACATCAAGAATTAGAGCAGGAAGATCGTGCCCAAAAAAAGAAAGATAATAAAGATGAGGCTTCATCGAGCAGTGATAGTACATTAGATCAGGTGATGAAATGCATCAAAGATATGCAAAAAGAAATTAGACTTCTCCCTCAAAAATGTGCTGAGGTAATATGAGTGATGTGTACTCCAGTTTACATTGGATTATTCATAATTTATGCATGTAGTTAATGCAATTAATGTGTCATTGCAGATAGTAGTGGAGAAACTGGAGAAGAAAGGTCTTCTCTTCAAGCCAAACAAGGGGTCTGATGATGACATTGAGTATGTGGAGCATAGTGAAGACTGGGTGGGGAAGTATGGTCCATCAAAATATTGGCCAGATGTAGAATCAACTCCTGCAAAAGAAGGTATGGACAACAGGGCGGACGCATCCTTCACCACTGGGAACGGGAATAAATTGGCGCGTGAGAAAGGTGCGCATCACAACACACCTGGTACAGGAGATGAAGGCGACCCCTTCGTTATTGAGGATAATGGTAATTCTCCCAACCCATCTCTTGCGACGGTAGACACGAATGACTTTCCAGCTATTACTTCAACCCCCAAGAATATGAATGAAGTGTCAGATGGGTCTAGCACCGATAAATCTGAGGAATTTAGTATGGATAGTCTGAACACCCGTATTAAAAATGCGAAAGAAAATGGCACTAAGGAGAATGATGGGAAGGAGAATGATGAAAAGGAGAATGATGAAAAGGAGAATGATGGGAAGGAGAATAATGGGAAACGCAAGAGGAAACGGTCAAAATATTGTCTTTCACCTTTTCTTCAGAACGGTGGACGTAAACGTGCAAAGAAAAGTAAGTGCTAGGTAATTTATTCCTGCAACATACTTCTGTCCTTGCATGCACACTTTAGTAACTCATTGTTTCTTACTATTTTAGGTCTATTTGGTATAAGAGCTGCTATGATTAGTACTGATTACATTAATGAGGATCATATAGAGGCTGCGAAGGTTTATATCCGGACACTGGCAGAGTCAGAGAAGCTTTGCAGAAAAACTGTTGTGCACATGACAGGAATTGGTGGGGAAACATGTACACCTGATATGCTTGAAGCCATCATTTCAAAAAAGTGGTTGCATGGCGGTGTAAGTATTAGCACTAAGTTATTAAGTTGTACATGTCATTTACATAAATTATCTAATAGGCGTATTGCTGTTATGTTATTTTGTAGGTCATCAATAGTTATTGCAACCATATGCAGACCCATAATCCTCGTGCTGACCGTCACATATTATCATCTTGGGTGTCCCACTTGCTTATTCTTCGTGGTGATGGAAAGGTTAACAACTCTAAAAGGCATTTTATGGATCATTTCACAAACCAAACTAAAATGGTGTCTAGAGTTACTGAAGAGTATTTCATCAAAGATAAGGTACTTCTGTTTAGTATGATCATTCGTAGTACATCTGTGTGTACACCAACATGAATAAACTTTGTTGTAGGCATACTTTCCTTTTCATGTGGACGAAAGTCATTGGATAACAGTTTTTATGCACAACAAGAAAAAAGAGTTTCAAGTTTTAAACTCTACTGGTAAATGCAACAAAAGAGTTCTTGCAAAGATTGCTAAGCTGGTAAGCTTACAACGATACATAAAACAATATATAGTTATTCGAAACGTACTTCATATGGAATTTTCATTTTTATTTCAGAGGGCAGAAATAGCTAATGATACAAACGAGGTGAATGCTCTTATTGGAACGAAACATCCTGACGTATCTTCCTGGCCAATAAGGGAGTACGATATGCCGTCACAAACAGATGGGTATGTTGCAAATGTTGAATTAGTATGTACTTGTATGATCCATCAATAATTGACTTGTGGTTTCTTGCAGAGTCTCTTGTGGTCTTTTCGTGGTGAAATGCGTTCAAAGCTGGGACGGAGATGATTGGACATTTGAGTTCGATCAAGATGAGGTTAATGCTTCAAGGGGACGCATTCTAGCTGAAATACTTTTTTCAGAATGCAGCACGAAGGAAGTAGTGAAAGAGAAGATCCTCAAGATCATGCAGAAGAAATGAGTCGGAGGATGGGGTGTTGGCTATTATCTCCACTAAATAAACGTGCCGTTGTCGGTACTTGATACAATTTTCATATTAAGATATCATCTCTATATTGTAATGTGGCATGGTTTAGCATGTTCCGCAACTAAATAAATGTGCCGTGGTCGGTATTTGCTACAATATCTATTTTTCAATGTCACTTTTATTTGCATCATTGTCGGTGACACTCTTATTTGCATCATTGTGGGTGATGATATTTTTTTAAATGAGTATATTTGTTCTGCACTTTCGTAAAAGTAAAATAATATTTTTAAAAAATATTCAGAAAAAAATGCCCAACCACCGCAGCCGGGCCAATAGTGGGGAACATATCATACCCAAATCAAGCCCAAAGGGGGCGACTCGGGCGGCTGATAGAGCCCACTAATCGGCCCGGCAACGGGGTCCAACAGGGCTGCGGGCATGTATAAGAGAGGAGCTCGGTGGAGGGGGTGGAGGTAGCTATTTAAGCCGCTCCTCGCGCCCCCCGGCTTCTGAGGTGGGACTAAAAATGGCGTCCCCATCGCGCCCCACACTGCACGTGGTCGCCGCAAGGCTCAGGAGGGCTATTTTGCACTGTCTCGGGCCGGCCCAGTTCAGCCCAATGAAGGCACGCCGCCAGTCGGCCCCTCCCCCGGCCCACGCCCACTCCCCTCCCTCTGTGCACGCGGCCGCCGCAGGGCTCATGAGGCCGTTTTCGGCGCTGTCACCGGCCGGCCCATAGAGGCAGGGCGCCACTCGCCCCCTCCCACGGCCCACGCCCACTCCCCTCCCCGCGCGCTACCGAACTCACGCCAGTTTAGTCCCACCTCGGAAGCGGAGGGGCGCGAGGAGCGACTTAAATAGCTGCCTCCGCCCCCTCTTTCGAACTCCTCTCTTATCACACCGCCCGCAGCCCCGTTGGACCCCGTTGCCGGGCCCATTAGTGGGCTCTATCAGCCGCCCGAGTCGCCCCTTTCGGGCTTGATTTGGGTGTATGATTTGTTCCCCACTATGGGCCCGGCTGCGGTGGTTGGGCATATTTTTTTCTGAATATTTCCAAACAGTACAAATAAACAGAATTTCCAAACAGTACAAATAAACAGAATTTCAAAACAGTACAAATAAACAGAATTTCGAAACTTCATATAGAAACAGTACAAATCATCACGTAACAGTACAAATCAAGTTTTCTGGCACACATGTGCGAATAAAAATAGCATAGGTTATTCAGACATAACAGTACAAATCATCACGTAACAGTACAAATCAAGTTTTGTGGCACACATGTGTGAATAAAAATAGCATAGGTTATTCAGACATGACTCGTGCGATCAATTTTATTCTTCCTACAAACCAAGCTGCGTCTCTACGCCCAGTTCCTGAACAAAACATAAAGAAATGGGTGAGCAAATATAGTTGGTAAAATCAAAGTAGCAACATAACAAAAATAAAAAGGTTGCAACTCACTTCTCGTTCTTACTGCATGTAGCCTTGTTATGACCTGGGAGACCACACAGGCTGCACAAAGGACCACATTTCTTCTCTGTAAAATCTTTTGGCCTACCATTCTTTGTAACACCGGGCCCCCCCTTCGATCGCCCCTTCTTAGGTGCACCCTTCGTCGAAACTTTCTGAGGATTACCAATACCAGGCTCAACTTGTTGCGCCTGACTTGCCTCCTTCTTCAGCATAGCATACCTTCTACTTCCTATAAGTTCCTCCTCTGAAATCTTTTTCTGCACTATTATGTTGTCCAGACACTTCATCAACTCGTCGTACAAGAAGGGATCATTTGCTGCAACATGAGCAGCTTCTGCGGTTTTAATGGTTATTGCACTATACCGTTCTCTCTCCAATGGCCCTGACCAACCCCATCCAAACATATCACTCTTCCGCTGCACAGGCAACCCATCTCTCGCATGTTTGGACAACCGATGCATGACACAACACTTTGGTATTTCAGTTAAGTTTAGATGATGGAGAACAAACAGAATGTGTTTGCATGGCAGCCCTTTCCGAACCATCCTAAGAAAACTGCATGTAATAGTTTGTTCTGAGTTACCTGGTTCATAAACAACATTGTACCTGAACTTGTGGTTATCCTTCCATGTCACCATGAATGTTTGACGCCCAATTCCCACGAGCGTCTCAAATATCTCCAGCTGACCCATCTTATGCAAATCATCTTGCAGGATGTAGAAATTAGCAGGTGTGAATACTTTGGCGGCATGCTCCTCAAGGGCCTTATATTCAGTAACCGACGGTGGTTCCTTCTGGAATGCCTCGCAGTCATCGTACGCCTCGTTCTCACGCAGGCGAACTATACAGTTCTCATAATGCACCACCAAATCAACAATTGTCATACCGTAGTCCAGGTGAAGGTGAAGGCAGGAGTTGAGGCTTTCACTCCTCTGGTTACTTCGCATACCAAGGAAAAAACCATCGGAAAGATATGAAGCTGCCCAAAGTCTCCTCTTCCTGTACATCCTGTCAAGCCACTCTTCGGTTCTATCCGTCTTCCACTTATCATAGAAAGCTTTCCATCTCTGCTCAAAGTTCGCTTAAGAGGTGGCATAGTACAGGAGCGATCTGAACTCATCCAGTGACTTGTAATGCAGGTGCCTTTGCATATTTTTCTCGATATGCCGGGAGCAAAGACGATGGAAAACATCTGAAAGGACAGTCCGAATAGCCCGGATCATTGCAGCGTCACCGTTTGTGATTATTGACTTTGGCTTCACCTGACAGTTTGCCTTCATAAATGTCTGCAGCAGCCACACGTATGTCGCTTCCGTCTCGTCAGCAATGATGGCACAACCAAACACTGTGGTGCAACGGTGGTTGTTAACTCCGACAAAGGGGACGAACGGCATACCGTATCTGTTCATCTTATACGTGCTATCAAACACGACCACATCTCCGTAGTCCTGATAGTCCCTCCGCGACTGTGCATCGCACCAGAACATACACTTCAATCGCCCTTCCTTGTCACGCACATACTCAAAAAAAACTCAGGGTCCTTCTCCTTCCTGCTCCTCATAATGCCAACTGCCGTCTCTGCATCTCCCTTTGCAATGAGCTTCGTTTTTTCTCTGTAACAAAGATTGTAAATGTCCCTCTTGATAAGCCCGCACTTATCATACGAACCGTATCTGCTGATGAAGTTGTCCATTATAATATGCTTTCTTATCCTGGCCGCTTCCATCGCCAATATCTCCGTCCTCTGGCCATCTCCAATCCGTCTGTGTGACCACAAAAAAAAACCTCGTCGGGCCGAGCCATCGCGTGGTTGTGATCATCCACGAATGATGCGACGAACCAAACGCCACGTTCTCTGTCCAGCTTCACCACCATATGTGCACCGCAGTCGCAACAAGTCTCTGGTCTAAGCCTGCGCTTGCGGCCCTCCATGGTTATGAACTTGCTCTGCCTTCTCCCTGCCCTGGAGCAAAGAAACCGCCGGTACCGTATCATTCCCGAAGCACCTCGTTTCACCTTCTGTTTTCTGATACTAAACCCGTGCTCTCTGGCGTGATTGTTGTAGAATATGTATGCATCCCCTTGCGACCGAAAGGTCATAGCCATGACCTTCCAATGTGTCTCAATCATCTTCTGCTCCCTTTGAGCCTCCTCAATATCAATCTCTCCCTCATCGTGATCAACTACAAAACCATCTGACTCCTCCTACAACATTCATTTGAAAATATATATGTCAATTACTATCATTTAAATCATACTATTGATCGACGTACAACATCTAACAACTAACCTGGCTCAAGTTATCTGCAAATGATTCCTGCCAACTATGTTGCACATTGTCAACATCCACATCTTCCTGTAAATTTTTACACAAAGATATATAGTTAGCCATGCCATACTTTGCAAATTCAAAAATAAAAATAAAATATATGCCACTTACGTTGTCGCTATTTGCGCCATGTTCATTATTATCAAAATCCTCCGGAGGTAAGATATCATATGACGAGACGGAATCATTGTCGCTGCTGTCATCATCTTCGTTCAAATTATCGTTATCGGTCTTAGTCACCTTATCAGTTCCATTCTCGTCCCTCCCGAATGCGGATTCTTCGTCCATGTCAACACGCCAAACTCACAGAACTGCAAACCATTTGAAGTGTTGATTACAACAAGGACAAAAACTCATGTTGGTTTGCAAAAAAATAGAAAGACATGTAATCCATGAACCCAGCAGCTACCATGATTTTTTTCTTAATGCAATGGTTCAAACAACACTTTTTTGTCTTGTGTGAAACAAATAGTTGACATGGACGAAGATTCATCGGTGTGTGCATATTGTGTGATGTCGTCATGACATAAATAAGCGTTCCTTAAATTAAGCCTGGCCTCCATTTACATTCTAGATTCATCACTTAACTAGCCCTAACTTATATCCATCATGCCCGCTAGGTTTAGATGACAAACCTTGCCCCGCGGTGTAGGCGTCGCCGGCGTTCGACGACGGCAGCTATCCCCGCCTTGAATCTAGCAGCCGGCGACGTGCACGACGAGCCACCGACCGGATGTTTGGCAGGATCCGCGACGGGGGGTGGGGAGAGTGGTGCGGAGGCGGCGTCGCACGTCGGGCCCTTCACGTCCGGGGGGTGGATGATGGCGGTCAGATGCGGCGACGCACGCCGTTGGGACGGTGACGGCGGTGTCTGACAGGGTTGGACGGCGGCGTCGGACGGGGTTGGAGGACGGCGATCCGCGGCGCCGGCGATCGGATGTGGCGGGTGAGTACACGAGGTGGGCGGGCGAGTAGACGGGGTGCTTGGACGCACGCCGTTGGGACGGCCACGGCGGCGTCGGACGGGCTCGGACGGCGGCGGCGGACGGGGTCGGAGGGCGGCGATCCGCGGCGGCGGCAATCGTATGGGGCGGCCGAGTAGACGGGGTGGACGGGCGAGTAGATGGGGTGGGCGGGTAGATCGTGCGGGCAGTTTTTTTACTTTTGTTTGCATGCGCGCGGTCTATGTACGCCAGCTACATCCGTATAATACGAGGTGGGCATACCTTTCTTTCGTATGACCAATCTGCCCTTCTACGTTTTGTTGGGGGGGTCTACCGAAGCAAGGCTCAACAACTTATACATCTATCTTATTCGAGTGTCCCTTTACATAATATCTTGTAATGTGATAGCTGCCTTCTTCCCTCTAGAACCACAATAATTAGGTTGTTCAGATTGAATGCGGAAAATTCTTCACCTCATTTTTACTAAGTTGGTTTACCTTCCTATGGAATACAAGAGAATCTTTTTAGATATGAGACATCCTCTCAAACATTAGACATAAACAATATGAAGCAAGCACACTTAGCACTATTGTATATCTGGAAAAAATATTTTTTTATTGTTTCTTGAAAGATAATGACAGCAGCAAGATGAATTCAAGACAAACGATGCTAGTAATGTATAGAGACCAGAAAAGTATGAGTTAAAATAACTGAGACACCGCCCATGCTACAGCGAATTGCTCTGTTGGTGCCTCCTCCACATCCACAGTGGCCATAGGAAATGGCCAAAGTGGTGCGGTGCGATGGTTTCTGCGCCCAACAATGGTTGGAGCTCCAGCAAGCGACGACGAAGGTGTGGTGGGGAAGGCGAGATTTTGCGCCAAAAAAGAGTGGGGATTGCGAGATAGCAAGCTTCGCAGTGGAGGTGACCGAATGCTGGGTGGACGGGGGGAGAGGCATCTTATAGAAGTATATAGCGGCAAGGCGGTGATGAGCCGTACACGTAACTTGATGGAGTTCTCCAAAAAGAGGGAGAGACTCGAGAGATTTTGGGATGGCTCAGCGGTAAACACAAGTAAACAGCGGCATGACACTCGTAATAGGAAAAAAAGAGTATCAGAACATGACACATCAATGGTAATACCCACGCATCAAACACAGTAGTGGTTCATGCAAAATGCTGAAGAAAAAACACATGCAAGAGTGCATGCACGTAGTCACATCACAACTAATCCAGTGCATGCGAACATCATCAGAAGTGAATCACAGACCAGCCAATCCATACACCATTGCAGTGCAGCACAGCATCTCTGACTCTCAACTAATCAGGAACTAAACATTTTCTCCCTGCACCTCGCAAAAATAAAAACATTTTCTTCATGTGCATGATGATCACGATGGGCCGGGTACGGCAACATGAAAGAACTGATAAGGCTCGGGCATGTCTGTCGTGGCCGCCTTGGAGTCGAGTCAGACGGAGGAGCAGGCTGGCCAGAGCGTCGTCAATGGATTGTCGAAGAGCTGAGGAGGGACGTGCATGAGAGAGGTAAAGGGAGAAGATATCGCCTCGATTTGGCCGATGTAGAGCACGCATCCAAGCACACAAACGTGCACCCACACCCGCCATGCATCGAGCACACGCACACACATACACCTAGCGTTATTTCACGACAGAGCCAAGAGAGCGAGCAGGATGCAACCGTCCTATGCTCAGCATCATGCAGTTGACGCTCGCAATGTAAATACTTATTGCTCAATATTGGGGCTGTTAAAAATCCGGTTACTATTAGTACAGCTTGTGATAATCAATGGACAATTGGTAATGGTGAGAAGGAGCATGGCAGGCGACACTCACCATTATTAGACGAACAACTGCAACTACACCGTGTGACCAGGCATCCTCACCAACACGGCCGCCGCGCAGCAGCCCACCACTGGTTTCATGCTCTCTTGGGGCCAATTGCGCACCGTGGCCATCACGAATGGCTGGTCCGGCCGCATCTGGGAACGCGCCACCGACGACTGCGGCCCTGGCGCCATCGAGTGCTCTTCCCGCGGCGCCGCACCACCGGCCTCACCGGCCGATTAATTCTCACTTCCTACGGGGCCGACTACTTCTACAACGTGAGCTTCGTGGTTGGCTACAACATGCCGATGGTGGTTGCGGCGCCGAACGCGAACTGCGAGAAAAGGGGCTACCCCGCCGACCTGAACGCATGCCCGCCGGAGCTCCGAGTCATCGTGACCGATGTGAAGGTGGCATGCTTGGACCTGGAGCGCATGCATGCGAGACGTTTGGGGTGGAAGCGTACCGCTATGGGCCTGCGGCCGCGCCCACGACACGCCGACGGCCACACTCAATCATGTTCTTCTCCTCCTTCCCGGCCTCCACGCAGCCGAGCCGCCGCGCTCTGCGCCGGCCGTCGCCCTGGCGTCCTCGTACGTCATCTTCGGTAGCGCCATGAACACCCTCTTCTTGAGTCTCTTATTCTCCGCTGCCTCCCGGCGTAGATAGTGCCGCCGAGGCCGCACCGGGAGCACGCGCATCCGGTGATGGCGATAAGGACAACGACGCAGAGAAGCACGACCGGGAAGACCACGATGTTGGGGTCGACGAAAAGGGCATCGGGGGGCTCGACGTGCCGACGCCATCGATTCTCGGATCATGCATGGCAGGGCAGAGTGGAAGTGACGGGCTGGAGGCTTAACAGAGGAGGAAAAGAAGATGATGGACGTGTGTTGGGTGTGGTGAGCCCTCTGCATGTTGGGCATTAACTCAGTAACACACGCCCTAGCAACCGGCGCTCCTCCCACGCGCGCTCGCCAGGGCCTTGTACTGGAGTAGCCGACGGCACCACGAAGGGCTACCGTCGGGCCAACAACACGTGGCGGCGCTCCCGTTCCCGTGCTGGCGCCAAACCTGCACCAGCACGCCGCCGCAGCCTTCACCGGCATTGTTCGACTCCCTGTATAGTGCAGCCCTTGCCTGATCCGCTCCTTCACCGTGCTGCTCCCGCCGGTTATGTATGTTGTTGTGTAGGCGAATCGCCGCAGCTGGACTTGTCGACAACAAAACGAAACACGTATTTATAGGCGTCCGAAGGAGGAAAAAAATGCACATCGCGAGCAGCCGAGAAGAGCGGCATCCAGAAGTATACAACAGCACCGCGTAGCTCCCGGAATATGCGTATGTGCCGATCTGCCGTAAGCACACAATAGCAAACTGCAACGTGATTGTCGTCAAGCAGGACAACACAAGGAGGCCCACCAATCACGTGCGTGCAGATCGCAGTCTATCCAGAAACGCCCACCAAAATCACACGAAAAGACAAATGCGGTCAAACCGACATGCCAAAAACTAAGCGAAGACAAATAGAATGTCCCGAATCCATGTGGATTGGCTGCGTACACCCTAGAACGTACCCAGCCAGATTTCAGACGTTAAGAAAATTTACACAAGGAACCTATGGCCACCAAAACATTTCTACACACCTACATCCCAAAGTATTGCACGTGTCGGCAGCCCGTACGCCCACAAGTTACTTTCAACCAAGTGGCCAAACGTGAGAAGGTAAACTTCCTCTGAAATAGAGGTTTGGGTATTTTAGTATCAACGCATGGAATAAGTAGGCAGACGCACGGTGGTCCTCGATCCAAAATCCAGAACCAAGGGAAGCATTAGTTTACCTCTGCTTGTCTCAGTTTCTGTCAACTGGTTCTGCTTGTAGCCCTTGGATGTATGATGACTGTGTCACTGCCGTCGACACAGTCATATTCCTCTCGAAACTCTAAAAGATGCATGTGGAGTGTTATGATATGGTGGGAAGTATACTATAAGGGATTCTCTTTTACGTGTCACCGGAGCTTGAGAAGGAGTGGTACATGCAAGCTCCTCTATTTTTTTTGGTTGCATACAAGCTCCTCTTTTATTGTCTGCTTCGCGTGCGTGTCGTGTTTCGTGAACGAGTCAAGCTCAGGCCTATATGTCATGTGTATGCTTTATTTCTGTCAAGGCCTAGCCCCACGTCTCCCTCCTCGCGCACAACTCATTGTCATGCCTGGTTGCCGCTTTTGATGATACCATCATGTTAACCGCGTGCACGGATGTATGAGACAGTAGGCCTTTACTGTTCCGCAACTTCGCCGGCGGGTCCGGTCCGAGGTTGCGGAGTGAGAGCGAGTGTCGTAGACGAAGTAGTCGAACACGTGAAAGTAAATGACATAGGAAGATATGGAGGAGACCAGCTTTATTAATCAATGGTCAGGTGTTACAATGATGGCTTCTCGTTGCTTTATATAGGGACTAGGGGTCAAGGGATAAGTACCCACTTAACGTAAAGAGGGGAAACGGGAGGGGATATCCCGAGCGCTTCGTGCGCTAGCCGCCGCCACCCTCGTGGTGGCCCCGGTTTCCCAACACTCCTCCTTGGGTAATTATCCGTATATCCATGCCTCACAACTCCGAAAAACCCAGTTGGAAAAAATATGGAGAAAGAGCACACAATATACGTTATTGTATTGCATGAATTGCCTCGTCAAAAACCTCGTGTGAGAAACATCAGGAAAACTCACTCAAGGGAAAAATAGTACAATCCACTCAACCATCAAGTTGAGTACTCGATCATCAGGATCGAGATTTTAACGACGAATTTGTGAAGTTTCTCCCCCTGAACCTTGCATCTCTCTAAGTCTCATCATACCGATTCCACGCACACACCTCTCTAAGGTTGATGCCGGTAATGATTTAGTGAACATATCAGCAAGATTGTCACAGGACTTAGTATGCAAAACTCTCACCTCGTTCAACTGTTGCAACTCATGTGCATAGAAGAACTTGGGACTAATATGCTTTGTGAGGTTACTCTTCACATAACCCATCTGGACTTGTGCAACACAAGCAGCATTATCTTCATAGATAATGGTAGGGGTTTGTACGTTGTTCAGCCCACATGTCTGCTGAATGTGGCCGATCATCCGCCAAAGCGATACACACTCTTTTGATGCTTCGAATAGTGTCATGATTTCCGAGTGTTTGCTTGGATGATTTCCAGGAAAACGCGGTTCCACCACAAAGGAAAACATATCCAGTCTGCGACTTGTAATCATGCGGGTCCGATAGGTACCCAGCATCGGCATAGCCTATAATAGATAGGTCTTGATTTCTTTTATAAAACGGGCCAAGATCTTTGGTCCCTTGCAGGTAACGGAAGACGTCCTTGACACCTTTCCAATGCCTCTTGGTAGGTTCAGAACTGTACCAAGCAAGCAAACTGACGACGAACGCAATGTCTGGCCGTGTACAATTTGCGAGGTACATGAGTGCTCCAACTGCACTCAGATAAGGAACCTCTGGTCCCAGAGTTTCCTCCCCCTCTTCCTTTGGCCTAAACGGGTCCTTGTCTGGTTGTAAAGATCTTCCGACCATCGGGGTCTTAGAAGGGTATGCCTTATCAAATCCAAATCTCTCCAACACCTTCTAGGTGTAGGCCGACTGGTGCACTAGGATCCCATTAGGGGAATGTTCAAGTTGCATACCTAGACAGAACTTGGTTTTACCCAAATCTTTCATCTCGAATTCTGACATCAGGTAGGAACTCGCTTCCTCAATATCCTCAGGCGTATCGATTATGTTTAAATCGTCCACGTACACCGAGATTGTACAGAATCCATCTTGGGATCGCCGTATAAAAACACATGGGAAATCTTTATTGCTCGTGTAGCCCTTCTCATGAAGGAAATCACTTAAGCGATTGTACCACATTCTACCAGACTGTCTGAGTCCGTACAGTGCCTTTTGAAGTTGAACACTATATAGACCCCTGTTTGCTCTATCATGGTTCGGAACAGGGATACCTTCTGGAACCTTCATGTATATGTTCGAATCCAAGTTACCATACAGGTAAGCAGTGACAACATCCATTAGTTTCATTTTCAAGCCCATGTTTACTGCCATCGAGATCAAGTATGTAAAGGTAACTCCATCCATGACCGGGGAATAACTCTCCTCAAAATCGACACATGGTCGTTGAGTGAACCCTTGAGCGACGATCCTTGCTTTGTACCGCACTACCTTATTATTTTCATCTCTCTTTCAAACAAAAACCCACCTATGGCCAACAGGGCGAATGTGGGGAGGAGTTTGACAAATTGGTCCAAACACCTTCCTTTTGTTGAGAGATAATAATTCGGCAGTAATTGCCTGCTGCCAATCTTTCCAATCCGACCTTTTCTTGCAATCAGCGAGCGTGTTAGGCTCAAGGTCAAGATCTATGACTGAGGCAATTTTCGTAGCAAAGTTAATGTCGACAATCACCGTTGCTCGGTTCATGGACTCCCCCGTGTAAATATAATTTATGGCCATTTTGTCATGGAGCGCATCCGGCGCTAACACTTGCTCTACCAAATTTCCCATTATGGGAGCAAGGTCCTTTAGATTTCCCGCGGAGATGTGTGCGCTCACATCTCCGCTAGGTATTTCCCCTATGGGAAAGTTTAAGTCCGGAATTTCGTGCACTGAATTTTCCGTACTTGTGCCAGGTCTCGACTAGCTCCCTGTTTCAATTAGGGGTACTTTGGCGACAGGCTGTAATAAATCTCTCTTATCCTTTTTTGTCGGGCATCCCCGAGTACTTAGGATTTGAGAAGCCGGATCTCTCGTCCTTTTAGGCCTTTGGACGGGAGCGGGTATACCATCATTTTTCTTCGGTATTTCAACCCTTTCCGGTGTATTGCGCGCGTGCACATGCGATTTTGTCACAGTCTTTAAGTCACTAAAGTGGTCAAGCAGTTGATTTGCTAATGACTGCAAATCTATTATCTTTTGGACTTCTCTCTCTCAGTCTCAGCAGTGCACGGGTCATGAGCGTGGATTCCCGTGGCTTGCCACGTGATTTCTTGACTTTTAGCATCAAGGGGTTGATTCTCTCCCCCTAAATTCGGGAAAAGATCCTCGTCAAAAATGCAATCAGCAAAACGAGCCGTGTGACAGTCACCTGTCATGGAGTCTAGATACCTGATTATGGACACAGTCTCATAACCAACGTGTATCCCCGACTTATGGACCGGGCCCATCGCCGATCACTAGGGTGGTGGTATTGGTACATATACCTGGCAACCAAACCTACGAAGGTGGGAAATTTTTGGTGCCGACCCCTACGCATGATGAACAGGAGAGTGGATGTTGTAGGCCGACGGTCTAAAGTTGATGAGATTGGCCGTGTGTAACACTGCGTGGCCCCAACAAGTAGTTGGTAAATTACAACCCTGAAGGAGCGGTCGGGCAATGAATTTAATTCTTTTAATCAATGCCTCGGCAAGTCCATTTTGTGTATGAACATGCGGTACCGAGTGCTCAACTTTGATTCCCATTGCCATGCAATAATCAGCGAACGCCTTTGAAGTAAATTCTCCAGTGTTGTCCATTCGAATAGACTTTATACGATAATCAGGGAAATTATTCCTCATTTCTTTGATCCGAAAGATCAGCTTTGCAAAGGCATGGTTCCGTGTTGACAGCAGGCAAACATTGGACCATTTAGAGGAAGCATCAATGAGCACCATGAAGTACTGAAACGGCCCCGTGAGGGGCTGAATTGGACCGCATATGTCCCCTTGGATATGCTCCAAGAACGCAGGGATTTCATTCCTCACGTTGAGGGGCGATGTCCTAATGACTAAATTCCCCTTAGCGCATGTGGAGCACACGAAATCATCGGGATTCGGGAAGTTCTTCACGTTAACATTATGACCATGCGAGTTGTTTATTATATTTCTCATCATCCTAAGTCCGGGGTGTCCTAACCTATCGTGCCAGAGGCAGAAGAGTTCAGAGCTTCTAAAAACGGTCTTGAGGGTAGTGTACACATGCGGTGCTACTATTTTAGTGTAGTATAGCCCTGTGTCGAACGAAGGAAGCCTTTCGATAACATGTTTACCATTTGCATCCCGCTTTGTGATAAGTAGGCACTCCTTACCGTTCTCATCATGGCTCTCAGCATGAAAACCATTGGCGCGGATGTCTCTAAAGTTCAAAAGAGTACGAGTCGACTTCGGGTACAACAACGCATCATTAATGATCAAAGTTGTTCCCATAGGAAGTATAATAGTGGCTCGTCCGGAGCCAACTATGTGTGAACCGCAGCCGGCGATTGTCATAATACTTCCCGGAGATTTTTTTTAATAGGCTCAAAGTACTTAGCTTCTTGTAAAATGATATGTGTAGTTCCGCTATCGGCAAGGCATGTTTTCTCCATTCGGGCACCACACGCGTTCTAAAATATGACATATAATTAATGTAATGAGGAAGATGCTACATTAATAATAAATGCACACATTCCAGAACATAACATACTATCATGTATAAATAATGGAATAAATGAATAAATGTCATCCAATCGCCAAAGTAAAGAATAAGTTTATGCTCTCATAGAGCTTACAACCAAATCGAATTTATTCAAATTTATATCAAATCATGGAATCATGATAACCAAAGAAGTATGCTAAGTAGACTCGGTGAAGAAGCCATTGACCTCAGCCGCAATCTCCATACTAGTGAGCTGATCCTCCTTAGAAATCATCTTGGAGGCAGCATCAACATCTAGTTGCGGCACCGCCGAGGCGACCACGTGGTCAACCTCCATGGCAACGTTGGCGTCACTAGAGACCGCCAAAGCCGCCGCGATGGGCACCACGGGGGTCGCCGCGATGGGCGCAGCAGGACGCGTAGAGATCATCACGGGTGCCGCCATGGGCGCCGGTGGTGCTCCCTCCTGAACCAAGGCAAGGTGCGTCTCACGTGCCTTCCGAGCCTTATATGCATCAACGACCTCCTATGGTGCGCGGCACTGGCGGGAGAAATGCTCCACCGAGCCACACTGAAAGCAGTCCTGAGGTCTCTGCCCCCCCTTGCCCGGCTTTTGCTACTTAGTCGGGGCGGAGGGCTGAGGGCCCTTCTTCTTGCCCTTGCGGCCCCTCTTCTTCGGTTGAGGCTTGTGGACTTTGAGAGCGTTCACCTCCTGGCGAGAACTCCCCCCAAGTGGTTGCGCGACAAAGTTCTTTTTCAGAACCTCGTCCTGCGTCTCTGCCACCTGGAGGACGTCAATCAACTCTGAATACCTCATGTAGTTGCCCTGGCGATAGTTCCGTGCGGACAGGACCGCGTCAGGGTGGAAACTGGATAGGATTTTCTCAATCTTCTAAGTGTCGGTAATCTCAGTACCACACATCTGAAGAGTCGTACAAATCTGGTGCAGAGCCGAATTGTACTCCCCAACCGTCTTGAAGTCCGCAAACCTCAGACGGATCCACTCTGCCTCTACACGTGGCTTAACAGTGTACTTCAGCCGCTCAAACCGCTGCTTAAGAGCGGTCCAAAGGCCAGAAGCACTCCACTTAGCCATATATTTGTCTTTCAGAGCAGGTGACAGGTGATGACGGAGAAAATGCAGAGCCTGCGCATTCTCAGTTTCGAACTTGGGATCAGTGGGGGCCAGCTGGGTCCCCTTACCGATCGCCCTCAGGAGGGTTTTTTCTTGGAGAAAGATCTCACAGTCCGAGGCCCACGACAGGTAGTTCATCCCAGTCTGGGCCAACTCAGCAAACTCCTTGTTGACAATTCCGGCCATCTGCAATTTATGCAAAAATCATGAGATTACAGCAGGTAATCTTTTGCACAAATGCGATGTTGATAAACTTATTCAATAAAATGACGTTCCATTATTTAAAACACCTTCTTATATAATGTACTTAATGATTAGGAGTGCAAAACAATTAATCTACAATAGTAAAATCATATAATAAAAATATGTTTACAAAGTATAGAATGTTAAGCGCATTTAGTATGTGAAAAATAGCCCAAAAATTGAATTCCCGAGACATTTTAAAGCCCAAATACACGTTTTCAGCGAAAACAGACAGTTTCAGGGGGTTCTACGCAAAATATTGCTGCAGGAATAAAACTCGCGTAAAAGCTGAAAACTACAGGGGCTAAACCGCAATTTTTTCGTGCTACAGCCGGCTCCCCTCTGTTTTTTATGGAGGGATCCCTGTCATGGTTCTAAGTCTGATAATAGAATATGGGGGTAGGAATGGAGAGGCAAGATCTTAGCTATGGAGGAGTTGTACACACAAGGTTTACGAGTTCAGGCCCATCTCGGAGGAAGTAACAGCCCTACGTCTCGGAGCCCGGAGGCGGTCGACTAGATTATACATGTGTGAGTTACAGGGGGTGCAAACCCTTGTCCCAGAGGAGGGGGGTGGCTTATATAGAGTGCACCAGGACCCCAGCTCCCCTCCGTTACGCAGGGTTCAATATACATTAAGAGGAGGCGTTACAGATAACGCCTATATAAAAGTGCTACAAATGAGCATTAAGTATGTGAATGAATGCTTGACCGTTGCTGCGCGGAGTGGCTTTAGGACTTCTGATATGTCGAGTGGTTTGGTGGTCGAGTGACCTGAGTAAGAGAGGTCTCCGAGTGATTGATAGGTTGAGTGGACTTTGCTTCGACACCTTTGTTGGGCATCTGCTTCTGACTCTTGAACTCCTGAGTTCTTAGGACAAGACTTTAGGTGGGGCGTATAGGTCAGGCCTATTACCCTACCTGTCGGTGTCAAAACCGGCGGATCTGTGCGTCTAGGCCGGATGGTAACGGGAGGCAAGGGACACGAAGTTTTACCCAGGTTCGGGCCCTCTTGATGGAGGTAAAACCCTACGTCCTGCTTGATTAATATTGATGATATGGGTAGTACAAGAGTAGATCTACCACGAGATCAGAGAGGCTAACCACTAGAAGCTAGCCTATGGTATGATTGTTGTTCTGTATGTCGTCCTACGGACTAAAACCCTCCAGTTTATATAGACACCGGAGAGGGTTAGGGTTACACAAAGTCGGTTACAATGGCAGGAGATCTACATATCCGTATCGCCAAGCTTGCCTTCCACGCCAAGGAAAGTCCCTTCCGGACACGGGACGAAGTCTTCAATCTTGTATCTTCATAGTCCAGGAGCCCGGCTGAAGGTATAGTCCGGCCATCCGGACACCCCCTAATCCAGGACTCCCTTAGTAGCCCCTAAACCAGGCTTCAATGACGACGAGTCCGGCGCGAAGATTGTCTTTGGCATTGCAAGGCGGGTTCCTCCTCCAAGTACTTTATAGAAGATTTTGAACACGAAGATAGTGTCCGGCTCTGCAAAATAAGTTTCCACATATGGCCATAGAGAGAATAATATTTACACAAATCTGATCTGTTGACGTATTCCATAGTGCGACATCGCACCACGGCCAAGCCTTTATTCGAATCATTTTATTATCCCACCTCAGCGCGTCATGCGAGGCGGTTTCCTTGGCACGTCTTGTTAAAGCAGAGATCATGTCCCCTTATTCCAGGATTCTCATCAATACGGGCGTGGATAACCCAACCGCTTCTAGGACTCCTAGACTATAGGCAAGTCCAAACGGCCACGGAGAGGACGCTTGATATTCAACCTCTTTACAAAGGGACAAGGCTTTTACTCTTTTCTCTCCCGTGCTCAATCGAATCCTTCCCCCACCTCAAGCTCAAACACCCAAAGTTCAGGTCAGGTGCTCCGAACCTTCAATCATGTCCGGATCTAGCCTTCAAGGCCGATGGGTGCCTTCCTCCGTCATGGAAGAAGACATCAAAAAGTTGAGGGAGGCCAGATATCTGACCGCCGAGGTTGTGCATTGGCTGCCTGCCCGAGGGCAGGCCGTCCCCTCCCCCAAACCCAACGAGAGCGTCGTGTTCGTCCCCCACTTCCTCCGAGGTCTAGGCCTTGCTCTGGATCCTTTCATCAGGGGTTTGATGTTTTATTATGGGCTAGACTTCCATGATCTAGCTCCGGACTCCTTTCTTCATATCACGACATTTATTGTCGTGTGTGAGGCCTTCCTCCGGGTTACCCCTCACTTTGGCTTGTGGCTCAAGACCTTTGAAGTAAAGCGGAAGATGATCGAGGGGCAACATGCAGCGTGTGGAGGTGCCTCAATATGCAAGATGACGGGAGCTCCATGGCCCAAAGGTTCCATTCCAGAGGTGTCTGAATTGTGGCAACAGGAGTGGTTCTACATCACGGCTCCTAGAAGTGCCAAGTGGGCGGCCGCCCCTGTTTTCCGCTCGGGCCCTCCACCACAACTGATGTCATGGATCAGCAGAGGTCTGAGCTGGGGTCCAGCCAAGGATGTGCCTATACTGCAAAGCCGCATTCGAGATCTCTTCAATGGAGATTTTAGTTTGGTTGCGGTAATACAAGTTATGCTGGTTCGTCAAGTCCAGCCTTGCAAACACCGGCCTCTTCGCTTGTGGGAGTTCAATCCCGCGGTATCGCGTGTCATTCAAAATTTCCTCGGCCTGACGCACGAGGAGATGTACAAGTCATTCTTCGGACCTCAGGTAGAGTGTCCGGAAATCACCGAGGACGTGGGCCTGAGCAGTAACCGTGCCACCAAACAGGTAAGGAATCTTCCGGCCGAACATACTATCTCTCATTTGTTACGAAGTTATTTCTGAGAGTTTGCTTTTTGACCAGGACTGGCTAACAAAGGCGAAGTTGATTCGGTGTTCGGCCCCCTCCCTGAGGGTTTGGACAATCCGGTATTGGAAAAGATGCTCCAGGTCGCACCTTGCCCGGAGCCCATGAAGGAAGATACTGGGAAGGATAATACGGGCGGACGCGGGCCCCCAATGCTGCCCATTCTAACTGAGGGAGCGAGCATCTCCATGAAGGAAGACGGCCGGAGGAGGAAAAGGACTGCGCCCGGGGATTCGGACGCCGAAGCTTCCAAACGGGGGAAGAAGTCTCCCACAGAGGGTCCTACCTCGGGGGGTGCCTTTGCTGTACAAAGTCCGCGGGGGGATCAATTCTCCAACGAGTCGTAAGTGACCCGAAATACTTTAATAGTACAGGTATGCCATCTTTTTCTTCTGAGAATATAACCACCGCATATATCTTTGCAGTTCGGGCCTTAACCCCTCTCAAATGAGCTCATCTTCGGGGGATCTTCTTCCAGAGAGGATGGAGAGTGAAACGCCCCCTCCGGACGCCTCCGCTCCGGAAGCGGGCGACCCCGAAGTGTCGTCGCGGAGGGCCTCTCCGGGTCCGGTGAGGCCAGAAGATAATCACATTGACCGCCGAAGCTCCCAGTGTCCGGCTCCCGAAGAGAGCGGAAAAAAGAGTCCGACACCGTCTGGTGTGCGATCTGATGTTCTGAGGGAGTCGGTGGGGCGAGCGGCCATCTCAGATGAACACCGTGTGCTGATGAATACGGTGATGGAGAGAATCTTGTCCGCCGAAAGCAGATTGCATGAAGCTTTTATGAGTCTACTGACAGGCTTTGAGGTACGTAAAATAACGTATGATAGTCCTGCACATGCTAGGTGTGCCCTGTGTAGATAGTAGCCCCTGAGACTCTGGTTGTCGTCGGAAAAGATGACGAACAGAGGATCATATTCCCAGGTAATAACCATATTGCCTCTATGTGCAGGTGATGGAAGCTCCAGTGGCTAGCCGGACTAGCGAGTTTGCCCATTTAAAACGGCAGTTGGATGCGGCAGACGCCGACATTGAGCTTGTTAACAAAAGGCTTGATGAGGCACAGGGTAAGTGTCATTATCTGGTAAACGCCACATAGTAAGAGCAGCATGATGCCAGTATCTTTAATACGTTGTGACTGCAGATGGAGCTGCCACTGTTGAAGCCTTGCGGGCGGAACTTGCCCGAGCCAAGGAACAAGCGAGGTTTGGTAATGCGGCTGCTTTGAAGGCGGTCGAAGAGTTGAAATCCGAGAAGGCCGCGCATGGCGAGAGCCGGGATAAGATGGCCAAGATGGCCATAGAATTAAAAGCCGCCGCCGACCGTTGCCGGGTTCTTGAAAAGGAAAACCTAGCGAAGGCATCGGACCTTGAGAAGGCTGCTGCGACGAGGAAAGACATCCACTCTGCTATGAGGGCGAAGAAGGAGGAGCTGCGGGAAGCCGGGGATATTGTAGCTGGGAAATCCTTTATGTTGCGGAGGAAGTTCAGAGATCCACGGTATGCCACTCTGGATCGGCTGTGGAGTTCGGAGAATGTGTATATGGATTTGGCGGCGAGCGCTGCCGATGCGGCCAAGTACTTCTAGGGTCAGATGGACCGTGAAGTAGACCAGCTGTTTTGGAGACAATTCCATTCTCCCGAACGTCTGCTTTCATTGACTGACCAATTAGCTGAATGGGCTAAACTGAATAGGTTGTCCAGGCTCGCCATGAGGTCTGTTGTGGATCAGCTATGGTCGGAAAGGCCAAAGCCGAACAGCTATTTCAGCTTGGTGCAGCAGTTCCTTGACGTGGTGCCACGCATTAATGCGATGAAGAGGTCGGCATGCATAGAGGGCTCATGGATGGCCTTTGCCCGTGTTAAAGCATACTGGGCGGAGATGGATGCTACCACTGTTGCAGCACGGGATTCGGCCATAGGCCGAATGACTGCTGAGCACTACTTTGAAGAAGTTCTTGAGGGTGCTCGTTTGATAGAGACCCAGTGCTCAAAAAATATTATGTTTGAGTGATATGTAATCTCATTGTAAGCGAAATGCTTTTATAAATTTTTATAAGGCTATTTTTATACTTTTGCCTGAAAGTAATATGATGCCTCCTGGGCGGCCGTTTATGTATACATGTGTATAACCTGAAAGATTGCAGCCGTCGGCTTCGACCCCCACGCATATAATGCGGAGGTGCTTGCAAAAAACATGCGTTCACACTTAACCCAACGTCTTTGTCCTATTAAGGAGGTGATAGCGGAGCGAGCGAGGCAACCGGACTATAATGCTTTAACACTTTCACTTAGCCATAGGAGTTTGACAGTGGGGCTACTAGATAGCCCCTGGTGGCTCCGCACTCTCCCGATCCCGGGGTGCTTACATGCCTGGCTAGAAAACGACCCTTCATTAAGGCGGAGGAATTGTGACATTCCAACAGGTCATCGAGTGGTTGACCAGTCTCATGCTATATCATGACAGTCAGTTTTCGGCTTTCTCTACTGAGGTGCTCGTCCGGATGAACCAGGGCACAATCGCAGTAGTTCTCCTGGTGCTACCTTAGCCGGTAAAGCGGAAGGTAAGGCACCAAAACACAGGAGCCGGGCAAACCCAACATTTGACCAAAGACAATGATTCGGAGCTGATGCATATAAGGCCAAACTCGCGACGCCGAACACTCCCTAAGGTATTCGGACTTTGTGGTATAAACCAGGCCTAAATAATGGCCTTTGTAAGAAGCCCCTTGTGTCCAGGTACGTGCATTGTTCTAGCGTGGCCACATGCTAAGACGTCAGCATCCTTCTCAACGGTGGATATGTATCAACAAGAGACAGTAAAAAAGGTTTACGCATGGTCTTAATCTAAAAAGAATCCTTGGAGCGGGTCCCTGCTGCACGTCTGCGCCTGTGTCTCCATTGTGCCGTATCCTGGACGGGTGTACCGCATTGTTCGGATGTTTGTTGTGTTGCACTGTATGCTGGGGCGCGCTTGCCATAGATGGATCTTGTTGTGCCGTCCTTTGGGTGCGAGCCCTCGCATGGGTCGCGTGTTGTATTGTGAGTGGCGTTGTATGCCGCTCTGTGTTGGTAGAGGGGTCATCTATCCGGCCAGGTGGCTGCTTTGATATTTGGTTGTGGGGGGTCTGAGGCCTCCTCATCGAATTCAGGTAGCAGCTTCATCTTTGGGTAGCTCTTTGAGGGGCGATTGTCGCCGTACCTCGCTGTTGTGTTGAGTATTTTACTCCATCTGATTTGGAGTGTGTCTTGCACAGCCTTGAGCCTTTGCTTCTGCTTTTTAAGACTGCTCGCGGTGGCAACAAGCCTTTTACGGGCATTCTGCTGCTCCGGGTGCCTGTCCGGCGTTATGTCGTCCGGACCATTATCCTTGATAGAATTTGTTTGTTCAGTTTGATTATCCGGATTGCCGTTGTTCGGTAGTGGTTCACCCTACTCCAGCGCTGGGTCTGTGTGATCGTTATTTCTCTCGAGGCGGGATTTGGGGCGGCGCTTGCGTCACCGCTTTGACTGCTTCTCGAGGGAACAAACCTTCGGTGCGTCCTTCCGCTCCTCATTGTCATCTTTTGGTGCGTCCACCATGTATACGTCATATGACGAGGTGGCTTTCCCGGACCCAATAGGCGCTGGTTCTTCATTGTCTCTTTCATCGGCGTCCATACCGTCGATGTCTTCGGAGTCGAAGTCGAGCATGTCGGTTAAATCATCGACAGTGGCTACAAAGTGGGTGGTGGGTGGGCTTTGAATTTCTTCATCGTCCGTATTCCAACCTTGACGACCGTAGTCCAGCCAGGGCTCTCTGATAAAGAGAGAGACTTTAGTGTCTTCAGAATATCACCGAAAGGCGAGTGCTGAAAGATGTCTGCGGCAGTAAACTCCATGATCGGCGCCCAATCGGATTCGATCGGCAGGGGCGCGGAGGGTTCGGAGTCCGGAGAGGCGTCCGGCTCCTTGGAGTCACGAGTCTCACAGAGTGCGGGGCTGGTGTTCGGCTCGATCGCCGTTGGGATCGCAGCCCCTGAGGTGGCGTCCAACCACCCATCCTCGATTGGCGCAGTTGGCTCCGAATTAAGGGTCGAAGCCGATGCGGGTGCGGCCTCCAGGGCACTGTTCGACGGCGGAGCTAGATCACGCTCGTCGTGACAGTGCGGCGCGCTCGGTAGTGGCTCAAATCCATCGAGGATCAAGTCCCCGCAGATGTCTTCTGTGTAGTTTAAACTTCCAGATCTGACCTGACGGCCAGGGGCATAGCTTTCGGTCTGCTCCAGATGGCCAAGTGAATTGGCCCGCAGTGCGAAGCCGCCGAAGACGAAGATCTGTCCGGGGAGGAAGGTCTCACCCTGGACTGCATCGCTATTGATGATCATAGGAGCCATCAAGCCTAACGGCGACGACACAGAGGAACTCTCAATGAAAGCACCAATGCCGGTGTCAAAACCGGCGGATCTCGGGTAGGGGGTCCCGAACTGTGCGTCTAGGCCGGATGGTAACAGGAGGCAAGGGACATGGAGTTTTACCCAGGTTCGGGCCCTCTTGATGGAGGTAAAACCCTACGTCCTGCTTGATTAATATTGATGATATGGGTAGTACAAGAGTAGATCTACCACGAGATCAGAGAGGCTAAACCCTAGAGGCTAGCCTATGGTATGATTGTTGTTCTGTATGTCGTCCTATGGACTAAAACCCTCCGGTTTATATAGACACCGGAGAGGGTTTGGGTTACACAAAGTCGGTTGCAATGGAAGGAGATCTACATATTCGTATCGCCAAGCTTGCCTTCCACGCCAAGGAAAGTCCCTTCCGGACACGGGACGAAGTCTTCAATCTTGTATCTTCATAGTCCAGGAGTCCGGCTGAAGGTATAGTCCGGCCATCCGGACACCCCCTAATCTAGGACTCCCTCACTACCCTAGGTCTGTGTCTACATCATTAGCCCCCAAATGGATCGAGGTTTGAGTGAAAAAGAAGGACGGTAGTTGACCTGGTTCTCGCCCTTGATCTGCCTTGTCTCCTTCTCCGAGTGGAGGACGGCTGTTTGAAACTTTCGACTTCGTTTCAGTCGCCTTGATCGACTCAAAAATCACCGACTGGTTTGTCCAGTGACATCTGTCGAGTGATATCTTTGATTGGAATCTTTGGTGAGATCGGTTACAGAGGATCCCGGATCTCATGGGATTCGAAATTTGGGTGGAAGCACGCCAGGCGGAGCGTCCCGCGGTAAGTGGAGTAGATAAATCGGACGTTTCGATTTCCGCGCCACCTTTTTTGCCACGTATCACGTGTGCAACTGTTGGGGGGATTTGACGGGGCTGATCGGGCCCACGCATCAGCCACTCGGAAGTAGGCCTTTAAAACCGGCGAAGCCGAGGCATTCGCACTGCGCGTGCTCATTTCCCTTCTTCTTCCTCTCGCGTCCCCACCTCGCATAGCACGACCACTCTCGACACCGCTGTTCTTCCGCCATGGGGAAGGACAAAACAACGGCGTTAGAGCGTCCGAAGAAGGCAACGGGGGCGGCGAAGAACAAGAAGATGAATCAGGGGTCTTCATCGCGCTCGGGGCTGCCATCAGGTTGGATCCAGGGAGACTGGATCCGATCTTCGCTCCAGCAAGAGAACTTGGATGATTTGGCCGAGTTAGGGCTGATCGTCCATGAATCCGCGCGCCTACCGAAGGGGGAATCGGAGCCACAGCCGCAACCGGGTGAGTGTGTCTTGCTCGCCACCCATGTCGACCGTGGTTTCTCGCTTCCACCACATCCTTTCTTTCGGGGCTTCTTAAAAAATTTCGGTGCCCAACTCCATCGCTTTACTCCCAATACCATCACATACCTTGCTGCGTTAGTCTCTATGTGTGAGAATTTTTTGGGGTGCCGACCACACTGGGGCCTCTTCAAACACATCTTTACCATCTGATCCCAAACCGTGAAGAAAGCGAACTCGAAATACGAGAAAACCCACGTTATCCAGATGTGCGGGGGCCTGGGCATTCAGAAGAGGAAGGGGAGATCTTTTCCTCCGATGACTCTTCCTGAATCGGTCAGGGGTTGGCAGTCGACCTGGTTCTACTGCCAGGATATCGCGACCCCAGGCCAGTCGACCGGACTTCCCCCTTTTTCTTTTGATCGTGTCCAAACTCCATCTTCCTTGCAAGTGACCGCTGCTGAGAAGGCAGAGACAGGCATGCTAGGTGAGAGAGTTGTCCAACTGATCAATCAGGGCGTCACTGGTATGGACCTGCTCGAGGTGTTCCTCAGTCGGCGGATCCAACCCCTCCAAGCTCGCGATCATTCTATGTGGATGTACTCCGGGGCTGGTGACACCGCTCGGGTTCATCCGGAGGAAGTGGAGGCCAAAACCATGGCCGACTAGCTGATGGGCATTACTGGGAACAAAGACAACCCCAGGGGTGCCAGGAGAGTCGGCCCTTTCAGCGACAGCAACCTGCCAGACAAGGTCTGGTCATCATAACTGAATTTTTGAACATATTTTCCGACTGATTGAGGTTCCGACTGACTTATGATCGGTTCCTTGTTTTGCAGATCTACACGGAGATGTATTCAATGCCCAATGGTGAACAAGCCCTGGAGCAAGACCAAGAGGGCGGGGACAGCGCCAAGGAGAGCGGCGAGTAGGAGTCCCCAGCTGATGGTGAAGATGATGAGAGTGACGAGTCTGATGATGAGGAGGTGGCGGACTCGCTGCCTCGCTCCGAACGTCGATCCAAGCAGCGGCACGACCCCGTGAGCAGACGCGGCAAAGCTGTGGCGTCGAGTGCTCCATCTCACAAGCGCGCTCGGTCTCTGACTCCAGAGTTGACTGAGACGGTCCCCAAGCAGCCCAAAGCTAATCCTTCGAAGGCTCGGAAGACCTTGCCCAGGATCAAGATGGACGTCCCTGTTGCCTCTGGATAAATGTTCTTCTCATATTTTCTCGTTCTGATCGGTTTTCTTGTTCTGACCGAGCGGATGATGAACCTGTATAGCCCGACCTCGGCTGCGACTGATATGGATGTTGACAAGACCCCTGCCGATGAGGAAGCTGATGATGCTGTCACCTCCAAAGCCAGTAAGTTTGCCCGACTCGAAGTTTGTTTGGTCGACTGGAATATTGGTCAGTTGTCTTTATGGCTCTCTCTGTTTATTGCAGCTCCACGAGACATTGTTGTGCTCCCAGATGATGAAGAGGAAGTACCGCTGAGAGGAAGGAGGAGGAAGGACAAGGAGCCAGGCAGGAAGGTGACCGAAGCCCAAGTTCTTTGGTCGACTGGGACGCCTGCGGTGACGGTCGAGCGGTCGACAGAGCCGGCTCAAACCAACGTCACCTTCGTTGTTCCTCTGTTGACTGATTGTCCCTCAGGATCAGCTGCTCAGGCTCCTGGTGTGCCGACATCACTCCATGCTTCAGATCCGGTGGCTGCTTTGATTGCTCTACCTTCGTCACTTTTTGCTGCATATCAAACTCTGGATGATCCACCGGCTGCTGCCAGAGAAGCTCTTCTTCAACTGAACCTTGTGATGGGGCAGCTGAAGGTGGTGCATGAGGCCAGTCAGGGGGCCTTCAACACTGGAGCTGCCATGCAAACCAATGTCCAGGTTAGTTGATTTTTCGATCGACCGTTTTTTTGTCTGACCACCCACTGGAGTGTGGCTATTCAGAAATAGTATATCTCTTTGTGTCAGTTCGAACTGATTCTTTGCACTAGTGGGGGCATGCTAAGTGCACCCACTGGGTGTAGTCCCCGAGACCGTAGTTGACTGCTGGCAGTCGACTGTGGTCTGAGAATTTGGATCTGTCTTCTTTTTTTTTAAAGCTAGTCGACCGTCGACTGTGGTCTGGAAATCAGTGGGGGCACGCTAAGTGCACTCACTGGGTGTAGTCCCCGAGACTGCCGTTGAATGTTTGATTCGGCGGTAGTCTTAGAATAGTCATCTCTTTTTATCTCTGTCGACTGATATGGCTGTGACTACAGGAATCTTGTGATCTTGGGGCTCAACTTTCTGACATGAACAAACAACAAATCAGCCTCAACCTTGATCTAGAACTGGCCAAGAAGAACATCAAGACCGCTCGTTATGAAGTAGCTGCCATGGGAGGTAACCAATCGACCGCTTCATATCCCAACACTGGCACTTTTCCTTTCCATCTTTGAACCGAGTGGCTTCACTCGAGCAGATGTATGTAGTGAAAACCGCCAACTCCAAGCTCGCCTGAAGAATGTTATTTCTTTAGAGAAAATGAAGGAAGCTTTGGAGAAGAAGGATCTGGATCTTGCCGCAGCACAGAAAGAGGCGCGCGAGAAGACAGTACTTCTGACAAGAAGCTTGCTTCAGTCGGCAAGTTAGAAGAAGAAAACTCCAAGATGAAGACTGCTGTATCTGACGCCAATCAGGAGGTTGAGCGACTGAAGAGGAACAAAGAGAAGTTGACCGACGAACTTGGAAGCCTCAAGGCCAAGAATGGCGAGCTAGAGTCTTATCTGGGCCAACTTGTTGCGAAGCTAGTCTTGAAACTTGAAGGTATTGACTAATCCGTCTTATTTTTGTCGACTGACAAGTCTAATGGCGCCGTCGACTCATAATTCTCTCGATCATGCAGAACTTTGCCAAGACTTTGAAGTAGAAACCGGGCGGGTCGAGACGGGTCTCGATCCCATCAACTGTCTAGTCAAAGATGATGTTGCGATGAACGTGCTGCGGTTGGAGTCTCGCATGGACAGCGCGGTTGCTTGTCTGGCACATTTTAAAGCTGCAATGACTCGGGTTGATGCTGGTCTTTGGCCTCAGGCGGAGCTGTCTCAAGACCTCGAGTCTTTGATGGCTCGACTGAATCAAATCCCTGAATGCGTGCGAGAATGGAAGAAGTCATCTGCTCGCTGTGGTGCTGACGTTGCTCTGTCTCTGGTTCGAGTGCACTGCAAGGATGTCAAAGAAGACAAGCTGGCGGAGCTCAAGATTGCTAACACGAGGAAGCATACGTTTCAGTCTTTCATGGACACCTTCCTTGACGCCGCCACTTGCATTGCAGACAGCATTGACCTCGACAGTTTCTGCGACCCAGCCAGTCCTTCTCCTAATGCGTGACCGAAAAACATTATGCTCCACTTTTATTTGCCTCAGAATGCCGAGTGATTGTGTAACCGTTAAACTTCTTCGGGCTTGATGCTCGAATATTTTTGATCTGCCGTCTGGGACCTTGGGGTTTATCCGAACTTGGTTTATTTCTGAATATGCTGGAGTTTGCTTTCAACTGGAATTTGTTTTTTTCTCGGAATATTCTTTGTGCTTGGAATGCAGCTCTGAGGTGGAGAATACTTAGGCGAGTACTTGGACTGCAGCTAAGCCTCCAAGTGGGAGGATCGCTCACCACTCGGTAGGATTTTTAAAACTTAGGCGAGTACTTGGACTGCAGCTAAGCCTCCAAGTGGGAGGATCGCTCACCACTCGGTAGGATTTTTAAAACTTAGGCGAGTACTTGGACTGCAGCTAAGCCTCCGAGTGAGAGGATCGCTCTCCACTCGGTAGGATTTTTAAAACTTAGGCGAGTACTTGGACTGCAGCTAAGCCTCCGAGTGGGAGGATCACTCACCACTCAGTAGGATTTTTAAAACTTAGGCGAGTACTTGGACCGCAACTAAGCCTCTGAGTGGGAGGATCGCTCACCACTCGGTAGGATTTTTAAAACTTAGGCGAGTACTTGGACTGCAGCTAAGCCTCCGAGTGGGAGGATCGCTCACCACTCGGTAGGATTTTTAAAACTTAGGCGAGTACTTGGACTGCAACTAAGCCCCCGAGTGGGAGGATCGCTCACCACTCGATAGGATTTTTAAAACTTAGGCGGGTACTTGGACTGCAGCTAAGCCTCCGAGTGGGAGGATCGCTCACCACTCGGTAGGATTTTTAAAACTTAGGCGAGTACTTGGACTGCAACTAAGCCCCTGAGTGGGAGGATCGCTCACCACTCCGTAGGATTTTTAAAACTTAGGAGAGTACTTGGACTGCAGCTAAGCCCCCGAGTGGGAGGCTGGCTCACCACTCGGTAGGATTTTTAAAACTTAGGCGAGTACTTGGACTGCAGCTAAGCCCCCGAGTGGGAGGATCGCTCACCACTCGGTAGGATTTTTAAAACTTAGGCGAGTACTTGGACTGCAGCTAAGCCTCCGAGTAGGAGGATCGCTCACCACTTGGTAGGATTTTTAAAACTTAGGCGAGTACTTGGACTGCAGCTAAGCCCCCGAGTGGGAGGCTGGCTCACCACTCGGTGGGATTTTTTAAAACTTAGGCGAGTACTTGGACTGCAGCTAAGCCCCCGAGTGGGAGGCTGGCTCACCACTCGATAGGATTTTTACAAACTTAGGCGAAGTGGATTCCCAGCTAAGCCCCTGAGTGGGAGGATCACTCACCACTCGGTAGGATTTTTAAAACTTAGGCGAGTACTTGGACTGCAGCTAAGCCTCCGAGTGGGAGGATCGCTCACCACTCGGTAGGATTTTTAAAACTTAGGCGAGTACTTGGACCGCAGCTAAGCCTACGAGTGGGAGGATCGCTCACCACTCGGTAGTATTTTTAAAACTTAGGCGAGTACTTGGACTGCAGCTAAGCCTCCGAGTGGGAGGCTGGCTCACCACTTGGTAGGATTTTTAAAACTTAGGCGAGTACTTGGACTGCAGCTAAGCCACCGAGTGGGAGGATCACTCACCACTCGGTAGGATTTTTAAAACTTAGGCGAGTACTTGGACTGCAGCTAAGCCCCCGAGTGGGAGGCTGGCTCACCACTCGGTAGGATTTTTTAAAACTTAGGCGAGTACTTGGACTGCAGCTAAGCCCCGAGTGGGAGGCTGGCTCACCACTCGGTAGGATTTTTACAAACTTAGGTGAAACGGATTCGCAGCTAAGCCCCCGAGTGGGAGGCTTGCTCACCACTCGGTAGGATTTTTACAAACTTAGGCGAAGCGGATTCGCGGCTAAGCCACCCACTGGGGGATTTCTCACGTAAACAAAAGCAACAACAATCACTGGGAAAATTATATCACTTTTGTCTTTTGATAAATAAACTACAGAGGTATCTCTTATTACATCTCATCCGAGTGAGTACTTAAGTATAAAAGGGGCGGAGCAGCTCCGCATTCCAAGCTCATGGCTCATCAATCTGGCGATCGATATTGTAAAGATGGTATGCTCCATTGTGGAGAACTCTGGTGACGATGAAAGGACCTTCCCAAGTAGGAGCGAGCTTGTGTGGTTTCTGTTGATCCACTCGGAGGACCAAGTCTCCTTCTTGGAAGGCTCGACTCCTCACATTTCTGGCATGGAATCGACGCAAGTCCTGTTGATAGATGGTCGATCGGATCATGGATGTCACATCCCAAGTTCTGGTATGACCTAGACTAGCTAGTCATGTGTGCACCATGTTTAAATTCCATTTAAATTTGAAATGGGGATTGGTGAAACCCGCGGAAATCATTTCTGGAAATAATCCAGATAAAAATTGCTCCAAAAGGTCCAAGAAAATGTTCATGTTACTCTCTAAAAATATTGGTCAGAGATAAAAATCAAACCAATCTTTTTAGGAGCTCATAAGCATTTATTTTGGGCATTTGGAATTAATGCAGTAAATATTTGCTTTCGATAAATATTGTTATATATATATACAATATTGTCCAGAAATTATGCCATTTGTTGAGGAGCTCTGTAATAATACGACTAGTTCCTACAAAAATTGGAATAAGGATATAAAATGATTTAGTATTCTTATTAAATCAAACAAATGTCAGATAAATAGAAAAGAAACAGAAATGGTAAAAACCCACCTGTGCTTACCTATGGCCCAGCACTGTGCAGCCCAGCAGCAGCCCAGCCACCTGTCTCCCTCCCATGTCGTCTTCCTCCCGCCAGGAGGACAGCGCGTGTGGCCGCCGCGCGCGAGCACGCGCCTCGCCACCTCCTGCTTGCCGCTGAGCCCCTGGACGCGTGGATGAACGCCCCGGTGTCGTCCCGATCCGCCCGACCTCTCTCACTCTCCCCCTGCTCTCTCCCTCGTCGTTCCCCACCTCACCGAACGCGCCCGCCGCCGCCGACGAGCACCACCGCGGCCACCGCCCCCCCCCCCCCCCCTCGCCCTCTCCCCATGCTCAGAAGCTCTGCCACATCACCGGCTACCTCCCCGTCAAGACACGCACCTCGGGAGGCCCTGGAGCGCCGCCACCGCCGTCGTCTTCACTTCCGGCCACAAGAGATCGCCCACGCTGTTCTGCTCGCATTCGACCTCCCCCGAGCTCGCCGAAGACTTCGACGGATTCGCTGTGAGCTTCTGCTCCGCTTCCCCCTCTCCCTTCTGCCATTCCCAAGCCGTAGCCTGCGCCCGCACGCCACCGAACTCCGGCCGCCGCCCCGAGCTTCGCTCCGGCGAGCTCCGGCCATCCCCGCCTCTCCCACTTGCTCCAGATGACGTGGACGAGGGTCAGCTCCTCGCCCGTGGTCTCCGCCGCCCGAATGGTCGCCGGAGGGCGATTCCCATGGCCTCCGCCGCATTCGGCCTCGCCGGCGGCTAAACGCCGGCAGGTTTGACCGAGTCAACCCCGCTAATTAACCCCCCTCTGTGACACTAACAGTGCGCCCCGCGCCCTAATCTGTTAATTAGATTAGAAATAACCCCCTCTGTTAATTAACCTATGAAACTGACGTGTGGACCCCACATGTCAGGTTTGACCGGTCAGCCACGGTTGACTTGCGGACGTCATGCCACTGTCATGCTGACGCAATTTTTCATTTTCTGGTATTAAAATAAATCAGGAAATTCCAGAAAATATTCAAAACTTCAAAAAATCACAGAAATTCAACCGTAGCTCAGATTGAAATAATTTATATATGAAAAATCATCAGAAAAATGTAATCTATCCATATGTACCAGTTTCATGCATGTAAAACCAAGTTATACCTGTTGTATAGGTGAAAACACATGAATGGCAATTATAAGAGCTTATGTTAAAGATGCATTTGAATCTTTGGTTCAAATGGACTTTAACCAAATGAATGCTAGTTGCATTAGCTCAAACAACATAACATATTCATGCCATGTTCATGCATCATATTGTTGCATATGCTTGTGTATTGATTGTCGACACCGTTCCTTCTCGATAGGTTCTGCTCCGGAGACCGATCCAGAGTACCTGTCAGAGGAGCAGTGCCCCCCTGTTGATCTACCAGGCAAGCAAACCCCCTTGTTCATTCTGATACAATCCCACTCTCTCGCTCCTACTCTCTTTTATTGCATTAGGACAACAACGATTCAACTGCTACTTTATGCTGCGGTAGTTGAACCCATTCCTTTTGCATGACCTGTCATTGCCACAGTAAATAGTTGAAACCCACTAGCATGTGTAGGAGTTGTTTGAGCCATGTTGTGCTTCTACCATGCCATGCCTGCTATTTCTTAGAGTTGTGTCAGGTCTGATTCATTGGGAATGGATTGGAGTGTTATGCTATGTTCTGATGCTGAGAGTTAAGCATGTGAACACGATTTGGTAAAGGTAGCGGTGAGAGGCCATGTAGGAGTACATGGTGGGTTGTCTCATTGGGACCGTCCTTAAGAACCGAGTTCTGTGTAAGTTGTCCAATGACTAGCTACTACCACACATTGGGTTCCGGTAACTCGACCCCTCTCGACTTAGTAACCAACTTGATCTCTGTCCAGGAGTTGCAACTAGTTTCTGGTGTTTGTAGGTAGTGCTATTTTTCTACCGAGTAGCACCCGGCAGGGTGGGCTTGGGACAGACTAGGCACAAGTGGCACGGTGTACCAAGTGGCACCCGGATGGTGGGCTTGGGAACCCTGCTCACATCGTTTGGGGCCGTGAGCGACACCTCGGCTGGATCTCCTTGTGGATGGAACCCGAATAGGCGATAAACCTGGATTAGAGTCTTGTTTGGTTAGTCAGGTCGTGGCCGACACCCTCGCCAGGCTTCCACTTGAAGGTTGCCGAGATACATGATGTGTATATGGTGATAAGTGGTGAGAGCGTGTGTGAATAAGTACACCCCTGCAGGGTTATCATGATCTACTCGAATAGCCGTGTCCTCGGTTATGGACTTCTTGGATGCTTACGTGGTACATACAAAACTTAAAGTGGATACTCTAAAATGCTCAAGACAAGTGTGAGTGCTACGGATGGCCTTCTCATGGAGAAACAGGGATGAATCCATAGTAGTGTATTGATGTGGTGACTAGTGGACTCGTGTGCACTGCCTCACCTCAAAGAAGTTTCTCATTGTCGTAGAACAGGATAGCCACTGAGTCAAAGCTGGCTTGCTGCAACTAAACCCCACATTACCTTCTTGATACAAATGCATGTATGATAGGATCTGATGTAAGTCTTGCTGAGTACCTTTGTACTCACGTTTGCTTTATTTATGTTTTTGCAGCGGAGATTTCGGTCTTACTAGTAGTTCCGCTTGGACTTCGACGAGTAGCTTGCTACCTCAGCTACGATCTTGCACCCTTGGGAGGGTCTTGTAGATAGTCAGGCTTCTCAGCCTTTTTCTTTTGTAGTTGTCTGTACTCAGACATGTAATGCTTCCGTTGCTTGTATGCTCTGAATGATGGGTCATGTGACCCCTGTTTGTATTTAATGCTATGTGGCTCTTCTGGGCCTTTATCTATATGAGTTGTGTTATGTTGTGATGCCATGTTGTATAGCACATACCTGCATGTTATGCGTACGTGTGACGTGTATTGCTATTTGTGGGATCCGACAATCTAGTTGTTTATCCTTGGCAGCCTCTCTTATGGGGAAATGTAGTCTAGTGCTTCCTTGAGCCAAAGTAGTACGCTACAGCCCGGTTCACCGGAGTCCTGCTAGCCCAGCACTACTGCTCAGAACACTTGACTGGCCGGCATGTGTTCCACTTCGTTCCTATGTCTATCCCTTCGGGGAAATGTCACGCGGTGACTTCCGGAGTCCTATTAGCCCAAAGCCACAGTCCGGATTCATACGCTGTTGACCGACATGCTCAATGTGATTCATGTATGCCTGTCTCCATAGGTCTGTGCCGCTTTGGGTTCACGACTAGCCATGTCGGCCCGGGTTCTCTGTCATATGGATGCTAGCGACACTATCATATACATGAGCCAAATGGCGCAAACGGTCCCGAGCCATGGTAAGGCGACACCCGTGGGGATACCGTGTGTGAGGCCGCAAAGTGATATGAGGTGTTACATGCTAGATCGGTGACTTAGAATCGGGGTCCCGACAGCTTTGGTATCAGAGCCTGACTGCCTGTAGGATTACCAAGCCAACCTGGTCGAAGTTGGGTCTAGAAATTCTTTAGCTATATAGGGGAATTGATTGTGGAAGGGAACGTAAGGCTCTTTTTACTCCTTTTACCTCATGCCCTTCTGATCTGAGTCATCCTATCTTTCCTACGGGGTTAAGGAACTAGGCTTTCTCTTCTGTCTATTAGGATCACGTGTTACTACTCCATAGTCTCTTAGGATTGGTTGATCAGAGTCATATCCCAGTTCGAGTACCTCCGGTGTAGTTTGTTTAGTAATATCTCAGAACCTTGAGTAATGGTGTTGAGTATGGTGCTACCCCGTCTTTTGCAGAATGTCTCATTTCGAGCATTTTACTGCCGTTATGCTGCCGGAATTGTCCTAGGAGTTCAAGAGATAGTATTTTTTTCTCATACTATATTCTACATCCTTATGATGATGTTGAATCCATCCTTGTTTCCTTGGTTGGTTCTTCAGGATGTTGCCGGTTAACCGAAGTTCTGTTGCTCGTAGCCGGAACCACGGAGATGGTAGGGATGAGGATCCTCCCGACCAGCCTTCGTTGGCAGAGTTCATGTTAGAGATGGAGAAGAACAAGCGTGAGTCTAACCGCTTGTTAGCACGTATTGAGGAGAACACCTCCCATCAGCACAAAGAGTTTGTGTCCATTCATGACTTCATCGGTCTCAAACCACCTACCTTCCATCATTCCATTGAACCACTCGATGTAGATGACTGGCTCCGTAGTATCACACACAAGCTGCGTTCCGCGAGCGTAGCTGAAGGTGACAAGGTCACCTATGCTGCATATCACCTGGAAGGTCCTGCTAGTCTTTGGTGGTAGAACTATGAGGCTATGCTTCCAGCTGGCCAGATACCTACCTAGAAGGATTTCACTGAGGCTTTTTGCGAGCATCACATTCCTCAAGCCCTCATTGACCGCAAGAGAGAAGAGTTCTATAGTTTCACACAGGGTAAGATGGCTGTTGATGCTTACAGTAGAGAGTTTGAGAACCTCGCCCGTTATGCTACAGAAGAAGTGTCCACAGACGCCAAGAAGCAGGCTAGGTTCCGGAAGGATCTCATCCCCAAGTTGCGCCGTGATCTCCACTTGCACCATTGCAATACCTTCCAGGCTCTTGTGAACAAGGCCATTAATGCAGAGATAGCTCAGCTCACTTACAAGGAGTCTCGTAAGCACACCCGTGATTTGGTTTCTTCCTCCGGTTCTAGTTCGCAGAAGCGCCGGATTTGGGTTCCAAACTCCGCTCTTCCACCCGGATATTCACCGAGGCCATCTTCTGTGGCGCCTCACCCAGTTTAGTCATATGCTCCACCCAGACCTATTGGTAGACCGCTTGTCAATGCGGGCCCACGTCCTACTTCAAGGACTTGCTTCACATGCGGAGAGCCAGGACACTATGCACGTGACTGCTCTCAAACCAACTATGCTCCACCCCAGCCCGAGAAGTCTGTTGACCGTGATAAGCCATCACGCAAGATGATCAGTGTCAAGTCAGCTCCCACTGAACGTGGACATGCGCATCACGTCTCAGCCAAAGACGCTCATGATGATTCGGATGTTGTTCTTGGTACACTCCTTGTCAACTGTCATCTAGCTTCGGTTCTATTTGATACCGGAGCATCTCATTCCTTCATTTTCGAAAGCTATGCCAGCTTGCACAACATATCATTTTGTGATATGCCTTCTCCACTAGTAATTCAAACCCCTGGATCCAAATGGCAAACTTCTAGCGTAAGCCATGGTAATGAAATCCTTGTTGACAGACTTGTATTCCTTGCGTCACTTATAGCCCTCAAGTCTACAGATATTAACATCATCTTGGGTATGGACTGGATGAAAGCTCATTATGCCAAGATTGATTGTTACACCAGGACTGTTCAACTTACACATCCATCTGGCAAGATAGTCACTGTCTCCACCAGAGTTGCAAAGCGTCAACTCTATTCTCTTAATGCCAGCCCTCTTCCAGACCTTGAAGATATCCCGGTAGTCCGTGACTTTCCGAATGTCTTTCCAGAGGAACTGCTAGGTATTCCACCTGACAGAGATGTAGAGTTTGTCATAGATCTTATTCCAGGAGCCGCTCCAATTTCTAGGAGACCTTACAAGATGGCACCCTTAGAACTAGCCGAGCTTAAGAAACAACTTGATGAGTCCTTGCAAAAGGGTTTCATCCGTCCTAGTTCTTCTCCCTAGGCTTGCCCCGTCCTCTTTGTCAAGAAGAAGGATGGTACAGACCGGATGGTTGTAGATTATCGTCCCGTTAATTTGGTCACGATAAAGAACAAGTATCCGCTCCCCAGGATCAACGATCTGTATGATCAGCTCGCTGGATCCTCAGTCTTTTCCAAGATGGATTTGAGGTTAGGCTACCATCAAATCAAGATTAGAAACGGGGACATTCCTAAGACGGCTTTTGTCACTCGTTATGGCCAGTACGAGTACACCATCATGTCTTTTGGTCTAACCAATGCTCCAGCTACATTCTCCCGCTTGATGAACTCGATCTTCATGGAGTACTTAGATAAGTTCGTCATGGTTTACCTCGATGATATTCTTATTTACTCGAAGAATGAGGAAGAGCATGTCGAACATCTTAGACTTGTGCTAGAAAAACTTAGAGAGCACCGCCTTTATGCCAAGTTCTCCAAGTGTGAATTTTGGTTTCCAGAAGTGACCTACCTAGGCCACGTGATATCTGGTAAGGGCATTGCCGTCAATCCCGAGAGAGTTCAGGCTGTCCTTGATTGGGCTCCACCTGAAACAGTTAAACAAGTTAGGAGTTTCCTTGGTCTAGCCAGTTATTGTCGCCGCTTCGTTGAGAACTTCTCCAAAGTGGCCAAACCTCTCACGGAACTTCTCAAGAAAGATAAAAGGTTTGAGTGGTCCCCATAGTGTGAGCACAGTTTTCAGGAACTGAAAAGACGCCTAACTTCTGCTCCCATACTTGTGCCACCGGATTTCACTAAGGACTTTGTTATCTATTGTGATGCCTCACGACAGGGACTAGGTTGCATTCTTATGCAGGATCGTCATTTGATTGCCTATGCATCTCGACAGTTGCATCCACATGAGGATAATTATCCTACACATGATCTAGAGCTTGCAGCCGTAGTCTATGCACTTAAGACATGGCGACATTACCTTCTCGGTAAACGTTGCAAGATTTACACCGACCACCAGAGTCTCGAGTGTATCTTCACCCAACCAGATTTGAACCTTAGGCAAAGACGTTGGTTGGAGTTGATCTCAGATTACGACTTAGGGATTACCTACACCCCAGGCAAGGGGAATGTCATGGCTGATGCGCTAAGTCGTAAGTCCTATTGCAACAATCTCATGTTGCAGCAGGGCCAACCACTTCTCCATGAGGAATTATGTAAACTTAACCTTCACATTGCTCCTCATGGATTCCTTTCTACCTTGGTGGCTAAACCTACTCTTGTGGATCAGATCATCTCTGCTCAGAAGCAGGATACGAGAATTTCCCGGATCAAGAGAAACATTAACAAAGGAGTTGGTGGTAGTTTCTCTATAGATGATCGTGGTGTTGTTTTCTTTGAGAGTCGCTTGGTGGTTCCCAAGAATCAACATCTTTGACAATTAATCCTTAAGGAGGCGCATGAATCTCCTCTCACGATTCATCCCGGTAGTACTAAGATGTATCAGGACCTACGCCAGAGGTTTTGGTGGACTAGGATGAAGAGAGAAATTTCTCAGTTTGTTGCTAACTGCGACGTTTGTCGTCGCGTTAAGGCAGAACATCAAAGACCTGCTGGCACCCTTCAACCTTTAGCTATTCCTGAGTGGAAGTGGGATAAAGTTGGTATGGACTTCATCACCGGCTTTCCGAGGACCAAGAAAGGGAATAATGCTATCTTCGTAGTCATTGATCGTCTTTCCAAAGTGGCTCACTTCCTACCCGTTCGGGAGAGTATCACTGCTAGTCAGCTTGCTGACTTATATATTTCTCGAATAGTGTCACTTCATGGTGTTCCACTAGAGATCAATTCAGACCGTGGTAGTCTTTTCACTTCTCATTTCTGGGAGAGTTTCCAAACTGCCATGGGCACCCATCTTTCCTTCAGTACCGCTTTCCACCCTCAATCAAGTGGTCAGGTGGAAAGGGTCAACTAAATTCTCGAAGACATGCTTAGGGCTTGTGTTATCTCATTCGGTATGGATTGGAAGAAGTGTCTTCCCTTTGCCGAGTTTGCTTATAACAATAGCTACCAATCCAGCCTCAAGAAAGCTCCTTTTGAGGTTATGTATGGACGAAGATGTCGAACACCTTTGAACTGGTCAGAAATCGATGAAAGACAATTCTTTGGACCGGATATGATCCAAGAGGCAGAAGAGCAAGTTCACATCATTCGTGAGAATTTGAAAACAGCCCAATCTCGTTAAAAGAGCCAGTAGGACTGTCGTCATAAGGAAGTGGCTTATGAAATTGGCGACAAAGCTTACCTTCGGGTTACCCCTTTGAAGGGTACCCATGGATTCGGTATCAAGGGCAAGTTGGCTCCTCGTTACATTGGTCCCTTTCTCATTCTTGCTAAATGGGGAGAGGTTGCCTACCAGTTGGAACTACCACCACATTTTTCTCGAGTTCATGATGTCTTCCACGTCTCTCAACTTAGGCGTTGCTTCTCGGATCCCATCCGCGGAGTGGACCACGAAACGCTTGATCTCCAAGATAACCTCACTTATCGAGAGTACCCTATCTGCATCCTTGATCAAGCAGAGCGTGTCACCCGACGTCATAACATCAAGTTTCTCAAGGTTCAGTGGTCTCATCATTCCGAGAGAGAAGCTACTTGGGAGCGTGAAGATCGTCTTTGACTTGAGTACCCCACTTTCTTTCCATCGACCCCTCAATCTCGGGACGAGATTTTTTCAAGTGGGGGCGAGTTGTCACATCCCTAGTTCTGGTATGACCTAGACTAGCTAGTCATGTGTGCATCATGTTTAAATTCCATTTAAATTTGAAATGGGGTTGGTGAAATCCTCGGAAATCATTTCTGGAAATAATCCAGATAAAAATTGCTCCAAAAAGGTCCAAGAAAATGTTCATGTTACTCTCTAAAAATATTGGTCAGAGATAAAAATCAAACCAATCTTTTTAGGAGGTCATAAGCATTTATTTTGGGCATTTGGAATTAATGCAGTAAATATTTGCTTTGGATAAATATTGTTATATATATACAATATTGTCCAGAAATTATGCCATTTGTTGAGGAGCTTTGCAATAATACCACTAGTTCCTACAAAAATTGGAATAAGGAAATAAAATGATTTAGTATTCTTATTAAATCAAACAAATGTCAGATAAATAGAAAAGAAACAGAAATGGTAAAAACCCACCTGATTTAGTATTCTTTATATCGTAGACTTGATTTGAATAAGTTGACACCTACTGAAATATCTTTGCAAATGGCTGACAAATCAACTGCTACACCTGTCGGTATTTGTGGGGATGTGCCTGTTGTGGTTGCAAACGTTACTATTTTAACAGACTTTGTTATTCTTGATATTCCCGAGGACGATGGTATGTCTATTATTCTTGGAAGACCCTTTTTGAATACCACAGGGGTTGCCAGTGATTGCACCAAAGGCAATGTCAGTTTTCATGTTAATGGTAATGAGCATACGGTACACTTTCCGAGGAAACAATCTCAAGTCCACAGTATCAATTCTATTGGAAAAATTCCATCGATTATTTTTGGAGGTTTTGAATTTCCTCTACCTACTGTCAAGAAGAAATATGATATTCTTATTGTTGGGGACATGCATATCCCCGTTGAGGTAACCTAGTGTTATTCGAAAATTCTCTAGTTTCATGTTATTCGAAATGAGTTTGTTAACAAGACCTGATCAACCTTGTTAGTGGATTCCTTTTGATGAGCATGAGATGGATGAATTTAGAAAACACAACTCTCTGTACCCTCTTTTTACATTCTGTTATTTATATTAAATAAAGCAAAAATAGTATTTTTCTTTCTGTTTTTTGAATTATCCATGCAATAAAAAATACCCCGAAAATAGAAGTTCTCCAAATGCCCTGAAATTTAAACATGTTTTTTTCTAGAATATTTGAGAATATCTGGCACTGAGAACACAGCAGGGGGCAGCAAGCACCAGGCCACGAGGGTCCAGGGCGGGTCCCCCTGCCTCGTGGGCCCATGGTGGTGCCCCTCCACTTATTTCAGCTACCACACACTCCTTCTTCCTCCCACAAAAATCACCAACAAGCTCAAACCCGAGTTCAAGCTCATCTTGCTGCCATTTTTGATCTCCTAGCTCAAAGCTCCATTCACAAAACTGCTTTGGGGGATTGTTCTTTGGTATGTGATTCCTCCAATGGTCCAATTAGTTTTTGTTCTAGTGCTTTATTCATTGAAATTTTTTGCTGCTTAGGTGACCTTGTTCTTGAGCTTGCATGTCAAATTTATATGGTCCCAAGTAGTTCTAATGCATGATATTGCCTCTAGGCACTTGTGGGAGTAGTTGCTATCAATATTGTTGAGTTTGGTTCACGTTTATTTTGAAGTTACTAAAAATTTCAGAAATTTCTCAAAGAAAGAAATATGTTCAGGAAAATGTACCAAGGTGGTTCTTCAAGGAAGCAAGGACCCTGGCCCGCAATACGCGATGCGGACGAGGAACCACCAAGAGACACTCAAGTGCGGCCTTGTGAATGGCCGTCGGAGGATTTCATGATCTGAGCAGGAATTAAAGAGAAATTTGATGAATATGTGCGTAATGCTGATCTCGAGAGCTTCGAGGCAGATAAGTGCCGTCAATACCTCTATTTAACTGATTCATTTGTGAGAAGGTTCAAATTTTCATCTTCACGTAATTCTCACACTGTCCTGTTTGATCTTTATGATAAATCTTATACAATGGACTTAGAAGATTTTACCACTGCTTGTAAACTTCCACAGTGGGGTGATGTTAGTAAACCTCGCAAATCTGAATTTACAGATTTTCTTGCTAGTATAACTGTGGGGGGAATCTAGAGATGTAACACAAGGCACCATAGGGAGCATTCATTTTCCTGCTATACATTATTTTGCTCTCTTCATAGGTAGATGCATAAATGGTAAAGATGAAGCATGTCACATGTGTGTACCTGATCTTAGCGTTCTCAGGAGCGCTGTTTTAGGAGATAAACATTATAATTTGGGAGCCATTGTTGCACATAGGTTGCATAATAATCATATTCATGGAGATTTCTTTGGTGGAATTTATGCAACTCGTATAGCTAACTTTCTTGAAATACCCATATGTGGAGAGATGATATTGAGTTGCCTCCTTCTTATCTAGATTATGATGCTATGGTTCGTCATCAGTTTGTTGAGAGGAATGATCAGTTCCTCCAGTACCAACTAATCTTTTACAGACGACGCACCTATCACGTCGCTCTCCCTGCTCCTACTTTCTTTGACTTTCAGGCAAAGGGGAGATATGTTATAACCAAGGAGGAGGCGACCGAGTACGAGAGGAGGGCGGAGACAGCTCGCCTCCAAGCTGCAGCTCATCAGGCAATTGCCGCTGCATCTCAGTACGACCCCAGCTACAACTTTGGATATCCGCCAGGCCAGCCGTGGCCATAGACCAACTTAGGCAAAAGCCTAAGCTTGGGGGAGTACGTATCTCTCACCGACATTACATTCATGTTCACACACTCATGCTAGTTGTCGGTGATCATACTTTTTCGTTGTAATATCCATGCTAGTTTATTTCCCTTTTTTATGCTTTCTTCTTGTGTGTTTGAGAAACCTTAAGAAAAACAAAAAAATAGTTGTAGTTTTTAGTTAGTTTACTTTCCATGCCTGTAGTAGTAGTAATTAAAAAGAAAACCCAAAAAGATTTCTCGTTCTTCTTTTGCTTGTTGGGAGCTTTCCCGTGTAAATAGTTTTATTTATTTTCTTGTTCTTTGGGGGTCGAGAGGAGAAGACCATAATGAAAATTTTAAGTGGCTCTTATATGCATTATTGTTGATCTAACAAAGAGCCCATATTACCTTGTCTTCTCTCTTGAATTGAATGCTTGCAGATTCCAGCTTAATCTAATGCACGTGCACTATTATTATTATCCACACTATTCGGTCGTGCAAGTGAAAGGCAATAATGATGATTATATGATGAACTTATTGAGATGAGAAAAGCTTGTATGAACTCGACCTCTCTTGTTTTTGTAAATATGATTAGTTCATCGTTCCTGATTCAGCCTATTATGAATAAACATGTTTGCAATGACAATTAGAGATTGTAGTTTCTTATGCCATGCTTAATTAGCTAGGAGTTTATAATGGTTTACCTTGCGTGCCAACATGCTATTAAAATGGTTGTCATGTGGTATGATAGGGTGGTATCCTATTTTGAACGATTCGAGTGGCTTGACTTGGCACATGTTCACGCATGTAGTTGAAACAAAATCAACATAGCCTCTACGATATTTATGTTCATGGTGCATTATATCCTACTCATGCTTGCATTCGGTGTTGATTAATTTTAATGCATGTTCATGACTGTTGTCGCTCTCTAGCTGGTCGCTTCCTAGTATTTTTCTAGCCTTCACTTGTACTAAGCGGGAATACTGCTTGTGCATCCAATTCCATAAACCCCAAAGTTGTTCCATCTGAGTCCACCATACCTACCTATATACGGTATCTACCTGCCGTTCCAAGTAAATTTGTATGTGCCAAACTCTAAACCTTCAAATAAATATTCTGTTTTATATGCTTGAATAGCTCATGTATCAACTAGGGCTGTCTGTATCTTCCATACTAGGCGGGTTATTCTCAAGAGGAGTGGACTCCGCTCCTCACTCACGAGAAAATGGCTGGTCACCGCGATGCCCGGTCCCATGCTTTATGCAAATCAAATCAAAATAACTGCAAGCAAAACTTCCCCGGGACTCTTGTTAGTTGGAGGCACTCGTTGTTTCGAGCAAGCCATGGATTGATGCTTGTTGGTGGAGGAGGAGTATAAACTTTACCATTCTGTTTGGGAACCGCCTATAATGTGTGTAGCATGGAAGATATCGAGATGTCTTGGTTGTTATGTTGACAATGAAAGTATACCACTCAAAATATTATTCATATCTATTTCAAAACCGAGCTCTGGCACCTCTACAAATCCCTGCTTCCCTCTGCGAAGGGCCTATCTATTTACTTTTATGTTGAGTCATCATCCTCTTATTAAAAAGCACCAGTTAGAGAGCACCGCTGTCATCTGCATTCATTACTGCTAGTTTACATTGAGTATGACTTGAATGGATCTCGTTTACCATGAATTACAATGTCTAGTCCGTCCTTGATTTTTAAAGGTGCTCTGGATTTATGTTTTGCGGTTTCAAAAAGGGCTGGCGAGATACCATCTTGTTATATCATATCATGATTGTTTTGAGAAAGTGTTGTCATCCGAGATTTATTATTATTGCTCACTAGTTGATTATGCCATTTATATGAGTAAACATTAGACCTAAGTGTTATTGTGAATATGATTAGTTCATAATCTTTGCTGAAAATTTGAATGCTGGCTTTACATATTTACAACAACAAGAGCAAACAGAGTTTGTAAAAGTTTTTCTTTATCACTTTCAGTTTATCAACTGAATTGCTTGAGGACAAGCAAAGGTTTAAGCTTGGGGGAGTTGATACGTCTCCGTCGTATCTACTTTTCCAAACACTTTTGCCCTTGTTTTAGACTCTAACTTGCATGATTTGAATGGAACTAATCCGGACTGACGCTATTTTTAGCAGAATTGCCATGGTGTTATTTTTGTGCAGAAATAAAAGTTCTCGGAATGACCTGAAAATCAACGGAGAATTATTTTGGAATATATAAAAAATACTGGAAGAAAGATCCACGTCAGGGGGGCCTTCACCTATCCACGAGGGTGGGGGCGCACCCCCTGCCTTGTGGGCCCCCTGACGCTCCATCGACCTCAACCTTGACTCCATATATTCACTTTTGGGGAGAAAAAATCAGAGAGAAGGATTCATCGCGTTTTACGATACGGAGCCGCCGCCAAGCCCTAAACTCTCTCGGGAGGGCTAATCTGGAGTCCGTTCGGGGCTCCGGAGAGGGGAATCCATCGCCATCGTCATCATCAACCTTCCTCCATTATTGGTTTCATGATGCTCACCGCCATGCATGAGTAATTCCATCGTAGTCTTGCTGGACGGTGATGGGTTGGATGAGATTTATCATGTAATCGAGTTAGTTTTGTTAGGGTTTGATCCCTAGTATCCACTATGTTCTGACATTGATGTTGCTATGACTTTGCTATGCTTAATGCTTGTCACTAGGGCCCAAGTGCCATGATTTCAGGTCTGAACCTATTATGTTTTCATCAATATATGAGAGTTCTTGATCCAATCTTGCAAGTCTATAGTCACCTATTATGTGTTATGATCCGTTAACCCCGAAGTGACAATAATCGGGATACTTACCGGTGATGACCGTAGTTTGAGGAGTTCATGTATTCACTATGTGTTAATGCTTTGGTCCGGTACTCTATTAAAATGAGGCCTTAATATCCCTTAGCTTCCAATAGGATCCGCTGCCACGGGAGGGTAGGACAAAAGATGTCATGCAAGTTCTTTTCCATAAGCATGTATGACTATATTCGGAATACATGCCTACATTACATTGATGAATTGGACCCTAGGTTATGACTGTTACATGATCGATCGCATCCGGCATAATTCTCTATCACCGATCCATTGCCTACGAGCTTTTCCTATATTGTTCTTCGCTAATTTACTTTTTCACTGCTACTGTTACAATCACTACAAAACCCAAAAATATTACTTTTGCTACCATTACCTTTTGCCACCGTTACCACTACTATCATATTACTTTGCTACTAAACACTTTGCTGCAGATATTAAGTTTCCAGGTGTGGTTGAATTGACAACTCAGCTGCTAATACTTGAGAATATTCTTTGGCTCCCCTTGTGTCAAATCAATAAATTTGGGTTGAATACTCTACCCTTAAAAACTGTTGTGATCCCCTATACGTGTGGGTTATCATGGGGCACCTGAGGGGTGGGGTTGGTGGGCCGCCATGGGGGAGGGAGGTGGTGGCGTGCCGGAGGGGAGAGTGTGGTGGGGCGCCGCGGTGGTGGGGGCGATGGGGCGCCGGAGATGGTGCGGTTGGGTGGGGCGCCGGGTGGTGGTGTGGAAGAAGGTGGGGTTAGGTGGGGCATCGGGTGGTGGTGTGGAAGAAGGTGGTCTAGAGCTCTCTTGTCCCCAACACACCTAATACAATGGTAAATTGTATAGGTGCACTAGTTCGCCGAAGAGATGGTGATAGAAGTGCAATATGGATGGTAGATATAGGTTTTTGTAATCTGAAAATATAAAAACAGCAAGGTAACTAATGATAAAAGTGAGCGAAAACATTATTGCAATGCGTTGAAACAAGGCCTAGGGTTCATACTTTCACTAGTGCAAGTTCTCTAAACATTAATAACATAATTAGGTCATATAACTATCTCTCAACATGCAACAAAGAGTCACTCCAAAGTCACTAATAGCGGATAACAAACGAAGAGATTATTGTAGGGTAAGAAACCACCTCAAAGTTATCCTTTCTGATCGATCTATTCAAGAGTCTGTAGTAAAATAACACGAAGCTATTCTTTCCGTTCAATATATCCTAGAGTTCGTACTAGAATAACACCTTAAGACACAAATCAACCAAAATCCTAATGTCACCTAGATACTCTAATGTCACCTCAAGTATCCGTGGGTACGATTATACGATATGCATCACACAATCTTAGATTCATCTATTCAACCAACACAAAAGAAGTTCAAAGATGTCCCAAAGTTTCTACCGGAGAGTCAAGACGAAAACGTGTGCCAACCCCTATACATAAGTTCACGAGGTCACGGAACTCGCAAGTTGATCACCAAAACATACATCAAATAAATCACGTGGTATCCCATTGTCACCATAGATAAGCACATGCAAGACATACATTAAGTGTTCTCAAATCCTTAAAGACTCAATCCGATAAGATAACTTTAAAGGGAAAACTCAATTCATCACAAGAGAGTAGAGAGGGAGAAACATCATAAGATCCAACTATAATAACAAAGCTCGCGATACATCAAGATTGTGCCAAGTCAAGAACATGAGAGAGAGAGAGAGATCAAACACACAGCTACTGGTACATACCCTCAGCCCTAAGGGAGAACTACTCCCTACTCGTCATGGAAAGCGTCGGGATGATGAAGATGGCCACCGGAGAGGGATCCCCCCCCCCCGGCAGGGCGCTGGAACGGGTCTAGATTGGTTTTTGGTGGCTACAGAGGCTTGCGGCGGAGGAACTCCTGATCTAGGTTTCTTTCTGGAAGTTTGGGGTTATATAATAGGTGTTGAAGTCGGGAACAAGTCAGGGGGGTCCCTGTGACGCCCCAAGACCGAAGCTTTAGATGCCTTCCATGTGTTTTCCGAGTGTCGTCGGGTGATTTGTTTTGTCTGTTGCATCCATCTTTGCATCATGTGACGAGGACATGTATTAGGGATAGGGTAACAGGCCTGACCTAAAGGCCCTACCCATAGACAGCGTATACTTTGTACTGGGCCCTTGGGCCAGATTGCCGTCCAGATGTACCGCAACTCGAAAGTCACTCGGACGGCGACAACCACTCAGAACACGGCACTTCACTCGACGACCTCATTCCACTCGACCGTGTAACTCACTCGGATATGCAAAGACCAATAGTCAGCATGACGGTTTTGTAGTGGGCAGGCATTATGGCATTGATACTACACCATGTAACATAATGGGTGAGGGGGTGGCGCACTCTATATAAGCCACCCCCACCACTAGACTAGGGGGGCTCTTTTCTTCCACCTCTCTCTCTCTTTTTCTAATCATTAGTCTCAGGGCATAGCTCAGGCATGGGAATCCGTTCTCCCCTTTCTCTCACACATTGTAATCTCCGAATACATACTCAAATAAACAAAGCCTCTTCGGAGCACGAGACGTAGGGTTGTTATCTCCACCGTGAGAGGCCCGAACTCGTTAAAACCACCGTGTCACCTATTTGCATCTCGATAGATCATGCTCCTTTACCCTACCCCCTTTCTATTGTCGGAATCGTTCCCACGACAGTTGGCGCCCACCATGGGGCATGGCGTCTATCGAACCATGATGTGAATGGTTTGTAGCAATTCTTACATCTATTCCCTATTTTACTTATGATGTGTTTTGCCTTTACCAAGAACAGGGTCGTCTTCGGCCTCGTATGCGAACGCCGTTGCCGCTCCTCGACGCATGGTCACCACACGTGCGGACGAAGATGCAAAGGGATCGATCCCGTCTAGCTCCCGGAGCGGTGACATGCTGCGCAGCGCTCGCCCGCCTGGTGATGCACTTGTCGGCCCCGTGCCGCGTTCGCGGACCCAGCGCCGTACTCGCCCATCCCGCCGCGTGCTCGCCGGCCCCACGCCGTGCTGGCCGTCGTGCGACGAGCTCGCCAACCTCGCGCCGTGTTGGTCGCCCTGCGACAAGCTCGCCGGCTCGCCGGCCATCTCTCACATCTCCAGCGGCACACACTGCCTCATCGCATGCGCTTGTTTCACCTACATCGTCTGCATGGAGAGAAGGTAACCCTCTAACCCAAGTGCAGGTCATGGGCCAGTTACCATTTCATTATGATAATTCCCTCATTAAGCAGCCAATTAGGAGAGGGTTCCGTTACCTAATTACGGTGATTGATACCCCTGCTTTTCCCGCAAATTAATGGCTTAATTGCCCACCATTCGGTTTCCACACCGATTAATCCATGCATGCATGCACGACCATATGTGGTCTTTAATCCCTGCAAAATACTAGCATCCATGCATGCATGCACGGCCATCTGTGGTCTTTAATCCCTGCAAAATACTAATAACATCCATACGTGCATGCACGGCCATCTGTGGTCTTTAATCCTTGCAAAATAGCTCCGTGCATGGACACTTTAGTCTAGCAAAAAATATTCGTGGATGTACTAACTTGCAGGCTTGTTGAGACGAACAATGTCGATTGACTAACTCGCCATTTATTCTACTCATCTGATGGTGTGGCGACCGGATCGCAGCCCAACTGTGGTTCACTCGATCGATTCACCTTTTCACTCGACCGGCTAACGAACAGGTTCACTCGACCGGCTAGCTCGAAGATGATTTTTGCACTCTGGACAATTAACATGCAGGCTACTTGGTTGGTTGGCTTCAACATGCTGTCACCAGCGCCATCCGCCTCGTCGTCGTTTCCAGCTTCGTCTGCGAGGCCATCGTCGAACCTCCACACACGGTCACTAGCACCGTCCGGCTTGTCGTAGTCTCCAGCCTCATCTGCAACGCCTACGACGAACCCGGCGAAACAAGTCCCCAGCCACTCGATAGAGGATTAAGGACCTTATTATCCTCTCCGATCATTTTACAATTTAGTTCTCAAATTACTATACAATTGCTTAACAGTCTCTTTTCTGTTCGAACCCAGGTTCACTCGGATGAGACTAAAGCACATTTGAATGACCATCCACTCGAACAAGCCGCACGTATGCTTAGACGAATTTACTCGGATGGTTAACAAAGACGTTTTGGTCTAGCAACCACTCGGACGCCCCGCTCGTTGCCACTCTGTGGGACGCGTCTGCATCACTCGGACGCCCCGCGCATCGTCATTCTGCGGCACGCGTCTACATCGTCTGGACGTTACGCGCTTCGCCACTCCGCGGGACGCGTCTACATCACTCGGACGTCCCGCACATCGTCACTCCATGGCACGCCTCTACAACGCCCGGACGCTCCGCGCGTCGCCACTCCGCGGGACACGTCTACATCACTCGGACGCTCCACGCGTCGCCACTGCGCGGCATGTGTCTACTTCAGTCGGACGCTCGCGCATCGTCACTCCGCGGAACGTGTCTACTTGAACGGCCGCCCCGCGCGTCGCCATAGGTTGGTCACCTCATAACCACTCGACCGTCCCGCGCGTCGCCATAGGCTGGTCACCTCATAACCACTCGGCCGCCCCGCACATCGCCGTAGGTTGGTCACCTCATAACCACTTAGCCGCCCCGCGCGTCGCCTTAGGCTGGTCACCTCATAACCACTCGGCCGCCCCGCGCGTCGCCATAGGTTGGTCACCTCATAACCACTCGGCCGCCCAGCGCGTCGCCATATGTCGGTCATCTCATAACCACTCGGCCGCCCCACGAGTCGCCATCGGTTGGTCACCTCATCACCACTCGGCGGCCCCGCGCGTCGCCACTCGATTGGTCACCTCATCACCACTCGGTCGCCCCGCGCGTCGCCATCGGTTGGTCACCTCATCACCACTCGCCCGCCCCGCGCATCGCCATCGGTTGGTCACCTCATCACCACACAAATTTTAACATTTTTTTCTAAAATAATTGTTGTTGCTTATACTTGTAACTAAAATCCCCAGTGGGTGACTTAGCTGCGAATCTGTTTCGCCTAAGTTCAAGAAATCCTACCGAGTGATGAGTCAGCCTCTCACTCAGGGGCTTAGCTACGAATCTGTTTCGCCTAAGTTCGAAAAATCCTACCGAGTGATGAGCCAGCCTCTCACTTGGGGGCTTAGCTGCAGTCCAGTACTCGCCTAAGTTTGAAAAAATCCTACCGAGTGGGGAGCAAACCTCTCACTCGGGGGCTTAGCTGCAGTCCAGTACTCGCCTAAGTTTGAAAAAAAATCCTACCGAGTGGAAAGCAAACCTCCCACTCGGGGGCTTAGCTGCAGTCCAGTACTCGCCTAAGTTTGAAAAAAATCCTACCGAGTGGAGAGCAAACCTCCCACTCGGAGGCTTAGCTACAGTCCAGTTCTCGCCTAAGTTTGAAAAAATCCTACCGAGTGAAGAGCAAACCTCCCAATCCTACCGAGTGATGAGCCAGCCTCTCACTCGGGGGCTTAGCTGCAGTCCAGTACTCGCCTAAGTTTGAAAAATCCTACCAAGTGAAGAGCAAACCTCCCACTCGGGGGCTTAGCTGCAGTCCAGTACTCGCCTAAGTTTGAAAAAAATCCTACCGAGTGAAGAGCAAACCTCCCACTCGGGGGCTTAGCTGCAGTCCAGTGCTCGCCTAAGTGTTTGAAATCCTACCAAGTGGAGAACAAGTTTCCCACTCAGAGGCTTAGTTGCAGTCCAATGACTCACATAAGTAGCCAAAATCCGACTGAGACAAGAGCAAACCTCTAACTCAAGGAGCTGCATCACAAGTATAATGTGCGCTCCATCCCTATCCGCAAGGACACCAAGACGAAGGTCGACTGTCACCATCGCCTCGTCACCACTCGGCCACTCGCGCGCCTTCAGACAGCTAAGTCATTTTACATCCTGTTATTTCCGTCTTCCCGAGTGTCCCGTAATTCACACATCATGTTCACTCGGAGGCCACGCCACCGAGTGTACCTCTACGCTCGGCTGCTTATTTTCACATACTTTCTTAGTACTGGTTATGTGACTCATGAGTCCAGCTTCCATTTTTCGCATACATCATTCACGAACACCATGTGTCGTTCTTCATTTCGAGTTTGCATCGCTCCTCCGGGGCTGCAACTTAGTTGAAACACTACACTTCCATTTTATTTGAGCTAGTATTCCAATGAGTTCGGTCGGATCCGTCGCTTCGACAAGTTCGAATGAATCCTTTGCTCTTTCAGACTCTTGCTGGTCAACCAGCAAGCCCCTTGCACTCCCAGCGGGTGTCTATGGGTGTTATTCACACAAATCATTTCAGCACACATCAAATTTCCTCGAGAAATTATTTCGTTGGCTTGTGCCATTTTTACACAAGTTACGCGATCACTCGACGGCCCTATGCGCCAACTTCATCGCTGCTCGGACTTGGTCACCGTACCGGTCCTAGCGCACCACAACACTGGCCTTGTCGCTCTGTTGACTTCAAACACATCCAGCCAACCCCTCTGTGGAATCCTCTTCATCGTATCAATGATATAGACCCCGCCAGGCATGAGACAGATAAGTCCCTTTTACAATTAAACTTCACACTTCACTCCTTTGCGAGTTTGCCTCTTTTGAGCATCACTCGGAATCTTCTCCTCATCTTTACCCGAGTCTGACTCGATGAATTACAAATTATCCATTCAACACTATATTTCTCGTATTTCTACATGTCCATTGTCGAAGCCTGTAGTACGCTCGGGGGCTACACCACACTCGGGGGCTGCATCTCATTTGGAATGACACTCTCCTGAGTAGTCGAGTACTTCATCACCAGTCAGATCCTTCACTTCAACAAGTGCATTCGATCCGCCACTTTGACAAGCTTTATAATCACCCAGACGTTGTGCGCGCCATCTTCATTCCTACTCAAACTTAGTTGTCACGCCGGTCTTGTTGCGTCGCAACCACACTACATCAACCTCATCGCTACATTAGCTTTGAAAGCACCTGGCTAATTCCTTCGAAGACCATTTCAGCCACTTGGCTGGACACGTAGTCCTTCACTCGACCACCTCGCGCATCCTCACTCAGCCATCCTGCATGTCGCCACTCGGTTATGCACGTCTTCACCACTTGGCCGCTCCGCGCGTCGCCTCTCGATTGTGCATGCCTTCACCACATGGTCGCCCCGCGCGTCACAACTTGGCTGGACACGTAGTCCTTCACTCGGCCACCTCGCGCATCCTCACTCGACCGCCCCGCGCGTCGCCACTTGGTCGTGCACGTCTTCACCACTCGGCCATCCCGCGCGTTGCCACTCAGTTGTGCACGTCTTCATCATTCGACCATCTCGCACATCATGACTCGGCCGCTCCACGCGTCGCCACTCGGTTGTGCATGTCTTCACCAATCGACCGCCCCACGCATCGTTACTCGGTTGTACACATCGTTGCCCCTCAGACACCTCGCGCGTCTCCATCATTTGGACATGTCTTTACCTCTACACCCCCAGCACAGGAACGACTAAGTTACTCATATGATCAAACCTCATATCACACTCTGTAGCAAGCTTACCTCTTTCGAGCATCACTCGGGGGCTACACACAGCCGTTGGCCATGCTGCCCTCAGGGGTTATGCCCATTCGATCAACCCATGGATCGCATCAGGAATATCTTTCTGATCATATGTGCTCGTTCCGCCGAAAATCTATAAGGGTAGTACTGTCCACTCGGACAATCGCCCAAATCATATCTTGAAGTCATCTTCAGACTGCAAAAGGGTGAAAACAACGCTCCTCTACGGATACACTTGGACATTATCCTAGACTCCAAGGCGTCAGTTTCACAAACTTGGACTCAGAGATGGCATGTGCCGGTGTTCCCCCAGGATAATGAGTGGCATCTCTCCGGAGAGTCAGCCCACACACTAGCCTCTTCGCTCGGGTTTCATGGCACGTCCATGTCAGACCACTAGTCTATCTCCTCCGGGAGACATACGAGTGCCGCCAAGTTTTTCCTTGCAGTCATCATACCCCGATCAGTCGGGAAGCACGTCCACTCAGACAAATACCCCTTTCACGCAAAAGGGTGAAAATGAAGCTCCTTTGCGAATACAGTGTAATCTTACAAATACCCCTTTCACGCAAAATCTAATGGTAGAAGTACTAATGGAAAGATTACTCCGTGGAGTGTCCAGCTTTTTTCTACAGTCGGCAGTTTCAAAGCCGAATTCATTCATCGTGCCGAGAGCACGAAGATTCACCTGCTTGACCGAGTTCCAGGCTGAATTTATTCCGTGCTGAGTGCACGAAGATCATTCCGACTGACTCAGCTCCAGGCTGAGCTTATTTACCATTTCAAGCACCTGAAGATGCATCCGATTGACTCAATTTCAGACTAAAAGATATTTACCGTGTCGACTGCGTGGAGGTTTACCAGGAGACTTAAACCCTCTGCCTGAGTCATCTAGTCCGATAGAGTCTCGGGGACTACACCCAGCGGGTGCACTCAGCGTGCCCCCACTGGAAGAGAACTCGGAAAGAAACATTTTGCTCGATGCAAAACCAGCTCCAGAATTACTCGACCTCCGAGTCGGAGAAGAACAAGTTTGATCAGTACCATCTAAGAAGAGTTTTAGCTTTCTCAAACCCCCACCGACTGCTCGCAGTCGACGGCAGTCTCGGGGACTACACCCAGTGGGTGCACTCAGCGTGCCCCTACTGGAGTAATCTCCACTCGGTACGGCCTGACCAGTCCGAGTGATGAACAACAACAAAAAAGACAGGCTCTAAGACTCCCGCCAACTGTTGGTATCCACTTGGAACGGTCTGCCCGGTCCGAGTGATGGACAAACAACAAAACAAAGACACGTTCCAGGCGTGAAGAAATTCCGAGTAATCAGTTACTCAATGCAGGACCGGCTCCAAATCACTCCAAAAAAATTGCTATAAGGTGAGTTTAATGCTCCTCCGCGGACTCGTTTGAGCTCATTTCACTCGGACACCATATAGTCTGGAATCCGTCAAGGCAACATGCGGAGATAAGATTGCCGGGTGACCAGAGGGAGTTCATAAGTGCCTCCGCAGCACTCGACTCATCTGGGAATTCACCTCGACTCGACCCGCTCAACCTCGACCGATTCGGGGGCTAATGACGAGGACATGTATTAGGGGTAGGGTAACAGGCCTGACCTAAAGGCCCTACCCATAGACACCGTATACTTTGTACTGGGCCCCTGGGCCAGATCGCCGTCCAGATGTACCGCAACTTGAAAGTCACTCGGACGGCGACAACCACTCGGAGCACGGCACTTCACTCGACGAGCTCATTCGACTCGACCGTGTAACTCACTCGGATATGCAAAGACCAATAGTCAGCATGACGGTTTTGTAGTGGGCAGGCATTATGGCATTGATGCTCCACCGTGTAACATAATGGGTGAGGGGGTGGCGCACTCTATATAAGCCAGCCCCACCACTAGACTAGGGGGGCTCTTTTCTTCCACCTCTCTCTCTCTTTCTAACCATTAGTCTCAGGGCATAACTCAGGCATGGAGATCCGTTCTCCCCTTTCTCTCACACATTGTAATCTCCGGATACATACTCAGATAAACAAAGCCTCTCCGGAGCACAAGACGTAGGGTTGTTATCTCCACCGTGAGAGGCCCGAACTCGCTAAAACCACCGTGTCACCTATTTGCATCTCGATAGATCATGCTCCTTTACCCTACCCCCTTTCTATTGTCAGAATCATTCCCACGACATCATGTGCATTGCATCATGTCATCATGTTATTAATCTTTGCAACTCAAATAAATAAACCGTATGGATCTTCGGTCCATCTAAACCGAGGGAATTCACATGGTGATTCTCTTTATAACATATCCTCCCGATATTAGGGAGCTATATTAAATGTTCCATTTTTCAGAATCGCCCATAAACACACTTGCAAAATAAATCCCAATGCCTTTGTTATCACAACTCTTGGCCTCTAACTTTGCCATATATCCTTTCTTCATTTTCCAGAGCTCCACCTAAATTCTCAACATTTTTTGGGCACTTCAGAAAACTTGTCCTAGTTCAAACCTTTTGAATTAAATTCAAAGGAATTTGAATTAATCTTTCAATCATGGCCATTCCTATTTTCTTGGATCAACACATTTTTTCTGTGAGTCCAAGAAATTTAACTTGTTCCTTAAATTCTTTCACTAATCCCTCTCCTTCTTTTTCTTCTCTCTATCTTTTTTTCTTTTCTCCTTCTTTCTTCTAAGGAGTGTAAGAGAGAGAGGGAGAGGAGCACCAGGCCCAGCCGTGGTCGGCAGCCCAGCAAGCCGACCGGCCTCCCAGGCCCATTTGCCCCTCCTAGGCCCGCACCCCTCCTAACCCTAGTCGCTCCCTTGCCCGATCCACCCCCTCATCCCACGATCCCCTCGTCCTCTCCCTCTCGATCCCCTTGCGCCGCCACTCCCTCCTCTCGATCTCTCCCTCTCCATCGCTCGTGTCGCCACCCGCAGGAAAGGAGAGGAGTGAGACCCCTCAAGCCAACCACCCCGCAGCCCCGTGAGCTCGCCTGCCCGCACGGCCATGGCATCGCCGCCCTCGACCCGGCTCGCCCTCGACGTCCCCTTCGCCGGAGAGCTTCCTCCGCCTCTGCTGCGGCCTCCCACGACAGCCATCCCGCGCCCTCAAGCGCCTCGCCTCCCGCAGCCGGTCCAGGACCTCCTCGCCGCCTCCTCGTCTACCCGGCGCCACCGCATCGTCAACTCCGTCGCCAGTGGAGGAGCCCCTCGACCCGTCCGTCCTCGGCCCTGCCTCTGCTTAGTGCAGCCGCTTTTTCGCGGTCGTCGAGCGCGCCATGGACCTTGTTGCCACTACCTCGAGCTCCGCCCGCCGACCTTCTCTATTGCCATGGCAGCCGGCGACCGGAGCAACCGTGTGTGTCCTTCCCGTCCTTGTCGTCCCTGCCGCTGGATCGAGCCTCCTCCGCACGGCTCCTCTCGCCTCGACTGTCCGCACTCACTTCCTGTCGCAGTGTCTCATCTCTGCTTCGATCAAACGCACGAAGCTTTCACCGCCCGCTTCGTCAGTTTCAGGACGCGAGCTCTGCTCGCGTGACTGCGCCGTGAAACGCCTGAGTTCGACCACCTCTGCAGCCTCCTATTGTTGTTTGTGTACCTCCACTTGCTGTTGCGGTTGACGCCAAGGTCGACCACAGAATAGGAAATAACACCAAGTACCAGGTCAACCAGGACCGCCAAGCATCTTTTCTGTGATTTTCTGCCAAGTACCACAACGACGCGTCAAGTACCTCTACCGTCGTCTACGAGAACGTCAAATACCTCTCCGAAAACGAACATGCACCACTATGCCCGGAGGCCTCGGATCCGTCAAGTTTGAAGACCCTTAGTACCACGACAACCCCGAAGAGATTTGTATTTGTCAAGTTCATCTTCAAAACGTGTACTACTACCGCCGCCTGAGCGTCTACAGAACATGTACCACAACCATCGTTGAAGACCCCGTGGACGTCAAGTTCCGTGTCGTGACCCCGAAGATCTATGAACATGAACCACTACTTTCCTCGACAACTCGTGAACGACTACTTCCTCTACGAACCGATCCGCTTCGAAACGCACACTTCAAAGGTATAACTGTCGAGAACGACCGCCTGTGGACGAATGCATGAGTTGTATGAGATGCATGTTTGGATGTTGTATCCGCCCGTGAACGTTAGTTGTTCCTCCTTGTTGCCACGCCATCGATTCATGGGAACCTGGTTATCGGGATCACCCCACCTTCCTTCCATGACACGCTCCCGCCACACTTGTTCCTGTGCACTAGCATCTCAACTGAGTTGCCGGATTACCGGAATGTTGTCGTGGTAACATTTCCGTTTCGCCGCCGTGGCACCCTTTTTCCTTCCGCCATGGTGATAATGCTTCATATCATGTTCATGTCAACCTTTTCATAAAATTGCATAAAACCTGCATATGTCATCTGCATTATGATAACAACATTAAGAATGTTTAAATTGTTGTTTTGCATTAAATTGCTAAATGCACATGAGGATTTACCGGAAGTGTTGTTGTTGTTGTTGTTTTAGGCCTCATTTAAACTTGCTTAAATGTGTGGTTTTCATATGCTTCACCTCTTGCCATGCTTAACAACATTTAATATTGTTGGGTACATAAACAAGAGAGAACTAAATAATTGATGTGGTGTTTTGTCAATGTGCAACTCGTTGCATATTGAGCTCCACTTAAATTGTAGTATTGTTTGTGCACTTTGCCATGCCATGCCTCTTTAAACCGGACATGCATCATACTTGTTTGCGCATCATGCCATGCTTATGTGATGATTGTTTACTATGTTGCTTGCTTCTTTCCGGGTTGCTTCTCTCGTTAGCTTCGGTTTCGTTCCGGAGTTGTGAGGATTCGTTCGACTACGTCCGTTTGTCTTCTTCATGGACCCGTTCTTCTTCCTTCTGGGATTTCGGGCAAGATGGCCATACCCTCGAAATCACTTCTATCTTTGCTTTGCTAGTTGTTCGTTCTATCGCTATGTCGCACTACCTACCACTTGCTATATCATGCCTCCCATATTGCCATGTCAAGCCTCTAACCCACCTTCCTATGCAAACCGTTGTTTGGCTATATTACCGCTTTTGCTCAGCCCCTCTTATAGTGTTGCTAGTCGCAGGTGAAGCTGAAGTTTGTTCCATGTTGGAACATGGATTTGTTGGGATATCATTATTATCTCTTATTTACTTTAATGCATCTATATACTTGGTAAAGGGTGGAAGGCTCGGCCTTATGCCTAGTGTTTTGTTCCACTCTTGCCGCCCTAGTTTCCGTCATACCGGTGTTACGTTCCTTGATTTTGCGTTCCTTACTTGGTTGGGTGTTATGGGAACCCCTTGACAGTTCGCTTTGAATAAAACTCCTTCAGCAAGGCCCAACCTTGGTTTTAACATTTGCCACCTAAGCCTTTTTCCATTGGGTTCAGCAGACTCAAGGGTCATCTTTATTTTAAACCCCCGGGCCAGTGCTCCTCCGAGTGTTGGTCCAAACTAGGCGATGTCTGGCGCCCCCTGGGCAACCAGGGTCTATGCCAACCCGACGTCTTGCCCATCCGGTGTGCCCTGAGAACGAGATACGTGTGACTCCTATCGGGATTTGTCGGCACATCGGGTGGCTTTGCTGGTCTTGTTTTACCATTGTCGAAATGTCTTGTAACCGGGATTCCGAGACTGGTCGGCTCTTCCCGGGAGAAGGAATATCCTTCGTTGGCCGTGAGAGCTTGTGATGGGCTAAGTTGGGACACCCCTGCAGGGTATAAACTTTTGAGAGTCATGCCCGCGGTTATGTGGCAGATGGGAATTTGTTAATATCCGGTTGTAGAGAACTTGACACTTGACTTAATTAAAATACATCAGCCGCGTGTGTAGCCGTGATGGTCTCTTCTCGGCGGAGTCCGGAAAGTGAACACAGTCTTGTGTTATGCTTGAACGTAAGTAGTTTCAGGATCACTTCTTGATCACTTCTAGCTTCTTGACCGTTGCGTTGCTTCTCTTCTCGCTCTTATTTGCGTATGTTAGCCACCATATATGCTTAGTGCTTGCTGCAGCTCCACCTCACTACCTTCCCCTACCCATAAGCTTAAATAGTCTTGATCTCGCGGGTGTGAGATTGCTGAGTCCTCGTGACTCACAGATACTTCCAAACAGTTGTAGGTGCCGATGATACCAGTGCAGGTGACGCAATCGAGCTCAAGTGGGAGCTCGGTGAAGATCTTGACCATTGTTTTGTTTCGTTTCCTGTTGATCAGTAGTGGAGCCCAGTTGGGACGATCGTGGATCTAGCATTTGGGGTTGTCTTCTTATATTTTGGTTTCGTAATCGGACCTTTGATTGTACTCTGGTTGATGTATATTTATCTTGTATTGTGTGAAGTGGTGATTGTAAGCCAACTATTTATCCCTTTCTTATTCAGTACATGGGATTGTGTGAAGACTACCCCACTTGCGACTAAACCACCATGCGGTTATGCCTCTAAGTCGTGCCTCGACACATGGGAGATATAGCTGCATCGTGGGCATTACAAGTTGGTAATCAGAGCCATCCATGACTTAGGAGCCCCTGCTTGATCGAATCGCTGACGTTGTTGAGTCTAGAACAAAATGTTTTGAGTCTTAGGATTATATATATCGAAGAGTAGGATTCTTTTTACTCCTCAGTCCCTTCGTCGCTCTGGTGAGGCCTCCTGACGTACAAGTTTCGACTTTTCTCTCCTCAAATTTCATGAATTTTTTGAGGATCACGCGGATATCTTGGAATCATTCCGATATTATTGTGACGAGAACATTGTTCTTGGTGCCTCCTGACATTTAGGGTTTGTGGCAGTGTCCCGGGGAGTTGAGCTCCGAGGTGTTGTCCTCACAATTTTATCGTTGCAGTTCTGGAATACCTGGGTTCACCGACATCAAAAATCTCTTTTATGCAGTTGTTGGTGAGATAACCTCGATGCTACCCAGTACTGGGCGGGAGTTCGGGAGTATTGCCATAACTCGTATAACATATGCTTTTCGAAGGTTGAGGTACATGATTTCGAAGGTTTCTTGGTTATGTGTTGAAGGATGGATACAGCTGGATGTAGGGATTGTTAGTTTGGGTGAGATATTATGCTTCCCCTGTATCCCCAGCACCCGATTGCATAACCAGAAAGTTTCGGGAGTTTATAAATGGGAATTCAAGTATCATGTAGGAATTCTTCCCAAGAGACACATGATACGATATGGGATTTATCATATGTTTGTTTCCGGCTTATTCTGCAAGCCAGATCCTTTGTTTTGTTTTGTTGTGGTGTTCAAGTTGCTTCAATGTCAAATGTTGATTCCATACCTTCCCTAAGCATATTTTTATGTGGATGCTAATCCTTCTTATTTATCGAGATTGTCATCCCAATTCTTTTTCCAACCGGCGTGCTTCTCTTTGAGATGATCTCATCATTCTCCCCATCTGTAAGATCAATTATCATTTTTCTAAACGGTGTTTGTTCCATTCCATCTGCTCCAAATTGCCTTTGTTTTCACGCCCTCCCACCCTTTTTATTCAAGGACTCATATGTCTTAATCAAGTATCCATTTTATTGAGTGAAGTCTCTTCATTCTTTCCCTTTAATGTTCTTATCCGGTGATTCTCAGGAAGATGATAAGGAAGGTACAAGTTCAACATTCTCCATTCTCTTTTCTTCTCCGATGGATTCAATTCAAGCTTTCGGTGTTGATCATACCATTTCCTGTGTTTCAAATGTTTTCTCATGCCGATGCACCTCTGTGACGCCCGGATAATCAAGCTAGAGTAATTCTCTATTAATGATGCCACGTCACTTCGATTACTATCGCTAATCTCGTGTTAGTTCGAAACTGATTCAAATTCAAATTCAAAATCAACCAAAGAATAAAAGTTTTCAAATAGTAAAACTAAAATGTTCGGGGTGAAGCAAATATTGCATAGATAATTATGGGGGAAAAACCACACACTTATAAAATGTTTAAATACTATGAGATGAATAAAACAGTAGCAAAAATGATTATTTAAATAACTTTTATAATTAATAAAATGTCAAACTAAGTTATTTGGGGTCTAGACTTTTTGTGACTGTGGGCTAAGTTGTAATACTAATTTAGATACTAAGTGTATATTTTACTAAGATAGAATGCAACTAAAATAAAGCGGGGAAGAATAAATAAAAGGAAAAGAAAACACCAAAAACAGAAAAGAAAACTAACAAAAAAAAGAAAACAGCCCCCCCCCCCGCTGGGCCAAGTGGCCCAGCTGGCCTCAGCCGCTCGAACGGGCCGGCCCACCCCGGTCCACCTCCCCTACTAACTCCCCACCCCCGTAACCCTAAACCCCCACTCGCCCCACTCCCTCTCCCCGTCCCGATCCAATCTGGATCGGGGACGAAACCCCACTTCCCTCGCTCCTCCCCCCCCCCCCGAACGGATTTGGATCGGGGGCAACCGACGCCCCCGACCCCTCCCGCTGCCGTTGCGCGCCATGGCCCCGCCGCTCGACGACGACGCCGGAGCCGTCCCTCGCCACAGCCGCTCGTCTCCCCGTCGCGCGGTCGACCTCGTCCTCCTCCCCGAACGGCCTCCACGAGCCCGCGTCGCCGACTCGCCGGAACGCCACCTCCACGTCGCTGTCGTCCCCATCTTCCCCCACGAGCCCCGCTGCCCCGTGCCCTACTCACCACCGTGAGCCTCGCTCCCTCTCTCACTCACTTGCGCGCGCTCATGTTCGTCGCCGTAGCCCTCCGCTCGCGCACGCTCGCTCCCCTGCTTGCTCGCGCGCACTCGCACACGCGCCCGCGCTTGCCCGTGCCACCACCCGCCTGCGCTGCTGTGCTGCCACCGCGGCCTGCACCGCGCCGCCCCGCACGTGAACCACCGCCCCGCCTCTGTTCGCCCACCGGCCGCTCGCGCCGTCCGGAGCTCGCGCGTGGCCGCCCTGCTCCCGCTCGGCCTTGTGTGCCTCGCCCGCCGCCCCCGTGCGCTGCTCCCGCTCTACGCGCTCTGCCGTAGCCGCCCCGCTACCCAGCATCGCTGCCGCGCCCGAGCCGCCCATCCTCGCCGGCGCGCCCCTGCGTTCGAGCGACGCCGTGCTCGGGTCGCCCGTTAGCGCCCGCCCTTCGCCAGCTAACGTCCGGCGCCCACTAAGGCCCCTGGGCCTATGACGTTGGGGCCCCACCCCCCTTGTGAATGAAAACGAAAAAAAAATAATACTAATTAAATTAATTAAAAAAAAGAATTAAGAATTAATAAATAATAATTAAAATTGATTAAAATGATAATCAATTAATTAATTAAAGAATTAATTAAATTAATTAATCATAATTAGATTAACCAAATTAACTAGTTAGTTTAATTAAACAGAAATTAGATTAGTTAAACACTGATTAGACTAAGCAGTGTATGACAAGTGGGTCCCACTGGACCCACTGGTCTGGTTGACCAAGTCAACCCTGTTGACTGCTGATGTCAGCATGACATCATGCTAATGTCATTAATCTGTTTTTTGAATTAATTTAAATAATTAATTAAATTCCAGAAATTAATAAAATCTTTAAAAAATCATATCTTTTAATCCGTAACTCGGATTAAAATATTTTCAACATGAAAGTTGCTCAGAACAACGAGACGAACCCGGATACGCAGCCCGTTCGTCCGTCACGCATCCCTAGCATAACAAACTCGCAACTTTCCCCCTCCGGCTCCTCTGCTCGAAAACGCAAAACACCGGGGATACTTTCCCGGATGTCATCCCCCTTCACCGGTATCACCTATTACCGCGTTAGGGCACCTCTAACGCCATTACTTGTCATGTCATGCATCACTATGCATATGCTTGCTTAAATATTTATTGTTTCTCCCCCCTCTTCTCTCGATAGACACCGAGACCGACGCCGCTGCTACCCAGTACGACTACGGTGTTGACGACTCCTCTCTCTTGCCAGAGCAACCAGGCAAGCCCCCCTTTGATCACCAGATATCGCCTACTCTTCTCTATACTGCTTGCATTAGAGTAGTGTAGCATGTTACTGCTTCCCGTTAATCCTATACTGATGCATAGCCTGTCCTTGCTACTACTGTTGTTACCTTTACCTGCAAACCTAATGCTTAGTATAGGATGCTAGCTTATCATCAGTGGCCCTACATTCTTGTCCGTCTGCCATGCTATACTATCGGGCCGTGATCACTCGGGAGGTGATCACGGGTATATACTATATACTTTATACATGATACATGTGGTGACTAAAGACGGGTAGGCTCGTAGGAGCACCCGCGAGTGGATCTTTGAGGCGGAGCGACAGGGCAGGTTCCGACCACCTAGGAGAGAGGTGGGCCTGGCCCTGGTCGGTGTTCGCGGATACTTAACACGCTTAACGAGATCTGGGTATTTGACCTGAGTCTGGCCATTTGGTCTATACGCACTAACCATCTACGTGGGAGCAGTTATGGGTATCTCGGCGTCGTGGTATCAGCCGAAGCCTTCGTGACGTCAGCGACTGAGTGGCGCGCGCCGGATTGGACTAGAAAGCCACTAGGCTAGGTCTGCTTCCGGCCGCGTACGCAACGTGCAGGTGTGCAAAGGGCGATGGGCCCAGACCCCTGCGCCATAGGATTTAGACCGGCGTGCTGACCTCTCTGTTGTGCCTAGGTAGGGCTGCGACGTGTTGATCTTCCGAGGCCGGGCATGACCCAGAAAAGTGTGTCCGGCCAAATGGGATCGAGCGTGTTGGGGTATGTGGTGCACCCCTGCAGGGAAGTTTATCTATTCGAATAGCCGTGTCCCTCGGTAAAAGGACGACCCGGAGTTGTACTTTGACCTTATGACAACTAGAACCGGATACTTAATAAAACACACCCTTCCAAGTGCCAGATACAACCGGTGATCGCTCTCTCACAGGGCGACGAGGAGAGGATCATCGGTTAGGATTATGCTATATGATGCTACTTGGAGGACTTCAGTCTACTCTCTTCTACATGCTGCAAGACGGAGGCTGCCAGAAGCGTAGTCTTCGAAAGGACTAGCTATCCCCCTCTTATTCCGGCTTTCTGCAGTTCAGTCCACTTATAATAGCCTTATCCCAGTTGATACCAATGCATACATATGTAGTGTAGCTCCTTGCTTGCGAGTACTTTGGATGAGTACTCACGGTTGCTTTCTCCTTCTTTTCCCTCTATCCCTTCTACCTGGTTGTCGCAACCAGATGTTGGAGCCCAGGAGCTAGACGCCACCGTCGACAACGACTCCTACTACACCGGAGGTGCCTACTACTACGTGCTGCCCGCTGACGACGACCAGGAGTAGTTAGGAGGATCCCAGGCAGGAGGCCTGCGCCTCTTTCGATCTGTATCCCAGTTTGTGCTAGCCTTCTTAAGGCAGACTTGTTTAACTTATGTCTGTACTCAGATATTGTTGCTTCCGCTGACTCGTCTATGATCGAGCTCTTGTATTCGAGCCCTCGAGGCCCCTGGCTTGTAATATGATGCTTGTATGACTTATTTTATTTGTAGAGTTGTGTTGTGATATCCACCCGTGAGTCCCTGATCTTGATCGTACACGTTTGCGTGTATGATTAGTGTTCGATTAAATCGGGGGCGTCACAAGTTTGTATCAGAGCCGACTGCCTGTAGGAATCCCCCTTTCCAACTCCTTGGCTGAAGTCGAGTCTAGACATTACAAAACTTTTACTAACATGGCTGTGTGTCTTACGGGCACACGTCGCCATCGGGTGGTATTAGGATCTTTTACTCCTCGATCCTTACTCTGGGACTCTGAGCTCTCTTCTATTCGGGTTAAATGATTTTACTAAAAACAAAACTAACTTTAGGTTCTCGAAAGTACTTTCTCCCGGAGAGCCCCTCACCTCAGATGATCGCCTGCTGCACTAGGAGAATCCGAAGATACTCTCTGATGTTCTCTAGAGACTTTATGGCGTCGCTTTTGCAATTCCCCTCCATCGATAAACCCCTATGGATAACCACGTATACTCGCCATTCATACAATGCTTCCCGGTTGGTCTTGTTATTACAAGATACCCCGAAATACTTGTCGTTGTTTCGGTAATCCTTTGGGCCTACTGCCTTGCTGTTCTTTGTCACCTGAATACCCCTACGGATAATTCTCGCACTTATCGAGTATCCGCTCATCCCCCAGTTGTTCATGTGTTTCACAAAAGTCTTTGAAATACTATTCAATCCTCCGAAAATCCTTAGCAGCTTTATTGCTCTGCAAATACTTGTCTACTTCCATTATGGATGCTTCCCATATATCTGGCAATATTCACTAGTATCTTTTGACACCGTCATTTTGACCCTATTGATTCAACATGTGTGCGAATGCACACAATCATCAGTTGATCCTTTTATATTATCTTTCCGGCTCAGACGTTATTTTAATCATGAGCTGGTTCTCAACCAATCCAATTGCCGTCGATTGTACCCCTAAGGCTATTCAACTTATCGATCCCTAATCAGAACATCGTTTCCGATCCCTTGATTTGAAAATCATAATCCTTTGCGTTTGAGCTCTGGATTAGTCAGTTGTTTCTGTAATCCAATGCCTTTGCATTGTTACTTCCTCTGGTTGTGTGCCGATGCTCACATTAGCTCTGTTATGGACCGGCAGATCTTTAAATGGATTTTATTCGACAGCGTCCTTCATATTCAATAACCTTGTGAGCCTTCCCTCGGATACATAATGCCTTTGGTAAATTGTATCATCTACTTTCTCAACCTTGCTCTGCTTTCGAGCTGGTGATATTTACTCTTAAAACTTATGGTATATGTTTCTAAGATGCCCCGATGGGTTGAACCTATACCTTCTCTAAGACCGTGTGAACCCGAAAGTTTTCACGAGTCATACTCTTCTGGTGCTTCGCCAGATAAATTTCAACACTGCAACTTCTTCGAAGACGAGAAGTGAATGAAAAGTTATGCATTGGAGAAGTGGGAGTCGACCTTGAACTTTGTGTTCATGCCCATGGACCCGATGTGGAACTTATCATAGAAGCTTCTTGTAATAATAACTATTTCCTTGATTTGATACCATCTTATATCTATGAATTGATCCTTTGCAACCGTGGTTCTGACCATGATTGTTCTTCTTTGATCCCATTTCGCGGACAAGTTAAAGCACTTGTCTTCTGCAAATCAATATGCTTGTCCAACCTCTATACCGAACTACCTCGAGTATTGCCCCCTACTATCTCGAGGATATCATGCTATTGCACTAAGTCTAATGAATTTCTGATGAAGTAGTACCTTCCATGTCATAGTGACTCCACGGGTTCTGGGTTGTCGTCAACCGAGAACACCGAAAAGTGAATCAATTCAGCACTCTGATTCAATAACTCTAAGTAATTTTCGTGGCTTATGAGTTTAATAATCCTTCAAGTCATTCCTAGCCTGATTGGCCATATCATTATCGTGCTAAAATGTAACTGTGCCACCCGTTCCTTATTACCGGAGCACATCTTTCGATAATAAGCTAAGCTTATGTCGATTTCCTCGTCTTATTGTTTCACCTCGAACCACAAGCTGGATTATGAGCTTGTGTCGTACCCATGGTTCCAATAACCCTTCGCTTCATCATTCCTTTGATCCTGATGTCGTCGCTGATTGATTACTTCTTCATGAAATCTCTCGACAAATGTGTCGTGATCATCATCAACCTTATGAGCTCTTCCAGGATATCGATCGAATTCATGATGAGAAATACCACCCTTGCCCTCGATGATTTGTGTTATCATCGGCCACTTTATTGCCTTCCCTCCAACACAAACTTGTTCGTGTTTTGTGCTATACCTTGAGTTCCTTGCTATCCAGCATTTGTTCTTTACCTTGGAATGTTACCACCTTTTATGTCAAGAATGTCGTGGGAATTTTACCACCTCTTGAGAATTCTTGATACAAGTGATGCTTCTCGCCATCACCATTCCTTCTTGGTCCCCGTGTTATTTATAACCGGAATGCCAAAAACAATGAACTATGATTTGTGAATTCAAAACTTCTAGCAACCCTATTGCTTGTAAGATACGAATGATAGTTTCTTTCTTCATATGTTGATTATTGACTCATCATTCTAACATTGATCGTGTTACTTAGTCCATATTTTGGATGCACTTTTCGATCAATGTTTAATTGTGTATGCTTTCCTCTAGCACACCATTTTATCATTTGATCTGACAAATGTTATCTCCTTGTTCACATGATTGTGGAAATCCATCCTTTTGGAATTCTCGATGAATGGTCGCTGAGTCCATCAGCCACCGCCTCATCCTCTCCTTGGCTTAATGATGAACCCTTGTTCGGAACTCGCTTCCATAGTTCATTTACCGAGAATCTTACATTGTCAGCTCGTCAATTGTGTTGCACCTTTTCCTCTCAGACATCCCGAGTCTAAGGTATCCTGGCACCAATCGAATCTGAAATTCGGTCAGATATGATGGCTGGAACATATTCGCAAGAGTTATAACATTGGTCCTTAACCCGATAAGGTGTCATGCCTAGCACACCTGGCCGGAGGACCTAATGTTATAGTTTTCCTTTTTAGCAAGGTTATCTATTCTTCCATGGGAAATGGTAAGACTTATTCTACAAGTTGTTCCTGATGAATCCTTCGTGTATCCGAAGTCTGAGCTTTGCTTGAATACCATGCCAGCGCTATCTCGGAGCATGTCTATGGTACTCCGGTTTTCAATAAGAACATTTGAAGCACCATGCTAAATGTTTCTTGTTGAAATTACCCAAACACCGTTGTATGGGTAATGTCATGAAATTTGTCTCTCCTACCTAAAAGAGTTTTCTACCTTCTATCCGGTCTTGGATATCATACTCTGCTTGTTCTTGGGAAGGATATACCCCTGAAATATGTGTTTAATCACATTTTCCTTTCCATTCTTCTGTTTAATCTAAGAATCACATTTTTTCCTTTCCATTGTTTTGTTTAACCTTTCTTGTGATCTATATGATCCAAGCAGAAATATTCTCCTATTTATGTAAACACCGTGGTGTACAATTCTGTTAGCATGACCCTGTTACTATTGTTGATGACATTCCGGTAGCCACCGATGGACGAGAACTTTGCTTAATGGCCCGCCTCGTTCAACGAGCAGGAAAATGGTTCTCTTCGTCCCTCGCCCTTGGTACCGACATTGTTGCCAACATAAATGATAGGCTACCCTCTGACATGTCTTGCTATCACGACCGTGCAAGATATCAACGCTTTTCCTACTTTTAACCACATGGTGGGCCCATAACCCACAGTTACACAGGATCGAAACCTGACCCTCCTATACACCCCCGGTTTCCAAATTTAATTCCTCGCACTAGGCCTCGTTTGCGATTCACGAGCCACCTTCCGAGGAATCATCAATTCTGGCATCACACACAATACTTGGTCCCATTGCTCTGAAACCTTTCACACACTATTTAACGCAATGGACGATTGCCTATCCGTCCGAAACTTTTCATGATACCTTTCTTACTTCGCTCTCGATATTTTCTAAGGTTTCAATTTGAGAGTTACTTTCCACCTCCTTCGCCGATGTTATCTACCAGATAAGCAACACTATAGTGGCCCGTTCTTCCGAAATGCCCCTTACCTATTCGAAGTACGTTGGAGTTCCCGAGAAAAGGACGACATCACCATGATGACCTGAAGCAGAGAAATGAAGATGTCAATGTAATGGATCGACCTCTTCAAGAAGAGCAACCAAGACTGAGAAGATTCGTTAGCATTTCGTAACCAGACCTTTCCCCCTTAGTCCCCCTCTTAAATCTCGGGACGAGATTTCTTGTAGTGGAGGAGAATTGTGACGCCCAGATAATCAAGCTACAGTAATTCTCTATTAATGATGCCACGTCACTTTGATTACTATCGCTAATCTCGTGTTAGTTTGAAACTGATTCAAATTCAAATTCAAAATCAACCAAAGAATAAAAGTTTTCAAATAGTAAAACTAAAATGTTCGGGGTGAAGCAAATATTGCATAGATAATTATGGGGGAAAAACCACACATTTATAAAATGTTTAAATACTATGAGATGAATAAAACAGTAGCAAAAATGATTATTTAAATAACTTTTATAATTAATAAAATGTCAAACTAAGTTATTTGGGGTCTAGACTTTTTGTGACTGTGGGCTAAGTTGTAATACTAATTTAGATACTAAGTGTATATTTTACTAAGATAGAATGCAACTAAAATAAAGCGGGGAAGAATAAATAAAAGGAAAAGAAAACACCAAAAACAGAAAAGAAAACTAACAAAAAAAAAGAAAACAGCCCCCCCCCCCCCCCCCGCTGGGCCAAGTGGCCCAGCTGGCCTCACCCGCTCGAACGGGCCGGCCCACCCCGGTCCACCTCCCCTACTAACTCCCCACCCCCGTAACCCTAAACCCCCACTCGCCCCACTCCCTCTCCCCGTCCCGATCCAATCTGGATCGGGGACGAAACCCCACTCCCCTCGCTCCTCCCCCCCCCCTCACGAACGGATTTGGATCGGGGGCAACCGACGCCCCCGACCCCTCCCGCTGCCGTTGCGCGCCATGGCCCCACCGCTCGACGACGACGCCGGAGCCGTCCCTCGCCGCAGCCGCTCGTCTCCCCGTCGCGCGGTCGACCTCGTCCTCCTCCCCGAACGGCCTCCACGAGCCCGCGTCGCCGACTCGCCGGAACGCCACCTCCACGTCGCCGTCGTCCCCATCTTCCCCCACGAGCCCCGCTGCCCCGTGCCCTACTCACCACCGTGAGCCTCGCTCCCTCTCTCACTCACTTGCGCGCGCTCATGTTCGTCGCCGCAGCCCTCCGCTCGCGCACGCTCGCTCCCCTGCTTGCTCGCGCGCACTCGCACACGCGCCCGCGCTTGCCCGTGCCACCACCCGCCTGCGCTGCTGTGCTGCCACCGCGGCCTGCACCGCGCCACCCCGCACGTGAACCACCGCCCCGCCTCTGTTCGCCCACCGGCCGCTCGCGCCGTCCGGAGCTCGCGCGTGGCCGCCCTGCTCCCGCTCGGCCTTGTGTGCCTCGCCCGCCGCCCCCGTGCGCTGCTCCCGCGTCTACGCGCTCTGCCGTAGCCGCCCCGCTACCCAGCATCGCTGCCGCGCCCGAGCCGCCCATCCTCGCCGGCGCGCCCCTGCGTTCGGGCGACGCCGTGCTCGGGTCGCCCGTTAGCGCCCGCCCTTCGCCCGCTAACGTCCGGCGCCCACTAAGGCCCCTGGGCCTATGACGTTGGGGCCCCACCCCCCCTGTGAATGAAAACGAAAAAAATAATACTAATTAAATTAATTAAAAAAAAAGAATTAAGAATTAATAAATAATAATTAAAATTGATTAAAATGATAATCAATTAATTAATTAAAGAATTAATTAATCATAATTAGATTAACAAAATTAACTAGTTAGTTTAATTAAACAGAAATTAGATTAGTTAAACACTGATTAGACTAAGCAGTGTATGACAGGTGGGTCCCACTGGTCTGGTTGACCAAGTCAACCCTGTTGACTGCTGATGTCAGCATGACATCATGCTGATGTCATTAATCTGTTTTTTGAATTAATTTAAATAATTAATTAAATTCCAGAAATTAATAAAATCTTTAGAAAATCATATCTTTTAATCCGTAACTCGGATTAAAATATTTTCAACATGGAAGTTGCTCAGAACAACGAGACGAACCCGGATACGCAGCCCGTTCGTCCGTCACGCATCCCTAGCATAACAAACTCGCAACTTTCCCCCTTCGGCTCCTCTGCTCGAAAACGCAAAACACCGGGGATACTTTCCCGGATGTCATCCCCCTTCACCGGTATCACCTATTACCGCGTTAGGGCACCTCTAACGCCGTTACTTGTCATGTCATGCATCACTATGCATATGCTTGCTTAAATATTTATTGTTTCTCCCCCCTCTTCTCTCGATAGACACCGAGACCGACGCCGCTGCTACCCAGTACGACTACGGTGTTGACGACCCCTCTCTCTTGCCAGAGCAACCAGGCAAGCCCCCCTTTGATCACCAGATATCGCCTACTCTTCTCTATACTGCTTGCATTAGAGTAGTGTAGCATGTTACTGCTTCCCGTTAATCCTATACTGATGCATAGCCTGTCCTTGCTACTACTGTTGTTACCTTTACCTGCAAACCTAATGCTTAGTATAGGATGCTAGCTTATCATCAGTGGCCCTACATTCTTGTCCGTCTGCCATGCTATACTATCGGGCCGTGATCACTCGGGAGGTGATCACGGGTATATACTATATACTTTATACATGATACATGTGGTGACTAAAGACGGGTAGGCTCGTAGGAGCACCCGCGAGTGGATCTTTGAGGCGGAGCGACAGGGCAGGTTCCGACCACCTAGGAGAGAGGTGGGCCTGGCCTGGTCGGTGTTCGCGGATACTTAACACGCTTAACGAGATCTGGGTATTTGATCTGAGTCTGGCCATTTGGTCTATACGCACTAACCATCTACGTGGGAGCAGTTATGGGTATCTCGGCGTCGTGGTATCAGCCGAAGCCTTCGTGACGTCAGCGACTGAGTGGCGCGCGCCGGATTGGACTGGAAAGCCACTAGGCTAGGTCTGCTTCCGGCCGCGTACGCAACGTGCAGGTGTGCAAAGGGCGATGGGCCCAGACCCCTGCGCCATAGGATTTAGACCGGCGTGCTGACCTCTCTGTTGTGCCTAGGTAGGGCTGCGACGTGTTGATCTTCCGAGGCCGGGCATGACCCAGAAAAGTGTGTCCGGCCAAATGGGATCGAGCGTGTTGGGGTATGTGGTGCACCCCTGCAGGGAAGTTTATCTATTCGAATAGCCGTGTCCCTCGGTAAAAGGACGACCCGGAGTTGTACTTTGACCTTATGACAACTAGAACCGGATACTTAATAAAACACACCCTTCCAAGTGCCAGATACAACCGGTGATCGCTCTCTCACAGGGCGACGAGGAGAGGATCATCGGTTAGGATTATGCTATATGATGCTACTTGGAGGACTTCAGTCTACTCTCTTCTACATGCTGCAAGATGGAGGCTGCCAGAAGCGTAGTCTTCGAAAGGACTAGCTATCCCCCTCTTATTCCGGCTTTCTGCAGTTCAGTCCACTTATAATAGCCTTATCCCAGTTGATACCAATGCATACATATGTAGTGTAGCTCCTTGCTTGCGAGTACTTTGGATGAGTACTCACGGTTGCTTTCTCCTTCTTTTCCCTCTATCCCTTCTACCTGGTTGTCGCAACCAGATGTTGGAGCCCAGGAGCTAGACGCCACCGTCGACAACGACTCCTACTACACCGGAGGTGCCTACTACTACGTGCTGCCCGCTGACGACGACCAGGAGTAGTTAGGAGGATCCCAGGCAGGAGGCCTGCGCCTCTTTCGATCTGTATCCCAGTTTGTGCTAGCCTTCTTAAGGCAGACTTGTTTAACTTATGTCTATACTCAGATATTGTTGCTTCCGCTGACTCGTCTATGATCGAGCTCTTGTATTCGAGCCCTCGAGGCCCCTGGCTTGTAATATGATGCTTGTATGACTTATTTTATTTGTAGAGTTGTGTTGTGATATCCACCCGTGAGTCCCTGATCTTGATCGTACACGTTTGCGTGTATGATTAGTGTACGATTAAATCGGGGGCGTCACAACCTCTTAATCGTTCATCTCTCTCTATTCATATCCGAAGTGCTGAAGATATCTTAGATGACTCAAGTTTCCATTCTCAATTCGCTCAAGTTCTTTTGAGGATGTTATCTCATTCAAGCCATTTAAATCAACCGGTGCAATCTCCCTTTCAAGTAATCATTTCAACGGTTTATCTTTTGAGTGGGCCCTAACCCACAGGTCTTCTCCCAGGATCTTACCCGACTCTTCTAATTTTTCTGGAGTTACTCTTAAATTCTTTTCCAAGTTTGACGTAAGAATGGATTGTCATCAGTCATATGTCTTTCTTCAAGATCTTTCAAATTCTTCTCATCGTTGGTTCAACCTTTTTAATTTTCATTCCGGAGTGCCTCAACAATTCATGGTGGTGTTTCTCGTCATCATTCTCGAATTTTGAAGACCGAAGGAGAGTTTCTCTTAAATCCTTACACGTTCTTCTAGAGATTCATGGTTCTAGCTTTATACCATCCTCTCATAATTGCTTTCGATTGTGAGAATTCTTTTCACCCATTCAGAGAAATTCAAGAATCTTTTCAGTTTGATTCTCCGGAGCCCATCATCTCGGAATTATTCATTCTCAGCTTGTAGCTACCGTTCTCCAAATCCTACCGGTGCACCATCCAAATATTCTCTAATCAAGCATCTTCCTTCATTTGCTAATTCTTCCCGGTGTTTCGCTATCTTTTCCTTGATTGTTTTTAATTCTTATGGTGGGTCATTCAAGATTTCTCTTCCTTCGTTATCATATCTATTTATTCATTGCTTCAATCCTACGATGGTTCGTTGAAGACCTTCCCAAGTTTGCGCGATATCTATTTTAAGCCTTTCTACGACAATAAGTAGTATGCCAAATCCGTTGCTTGTCATCAATTAAAATTGATGAAGGATACACATAATTTAAATCTTATTCTTGTTTCATCGAGTAAATTCAATTCATTCTTCCGGAGTTTGTTCATGATGAGCAAATTCTCGGTTCAAGTGCTTCATACTTTTCACGGAGTTCCAAGATCTCTCAATTATATCACCGCGAAGCTCCATCTAAATCATTGCAAGGATTCACCTTGTGTTTTCAACTTCTCTTCCTTTTATCATTCTTTTATTACCGGAGTTCTTCATGGAGGCTACATGGTGGTTCATCAAGGATTCCTTTCATTCTTCATTCGTTCTTGAAGATTTCTCTCGAAGTTATGGTCCGCCAAGCTATACTCTCAAATAAACATGGTGCTTAACACATGTTTTGTTTTGAGGAGTTCAAGCATTCTTCTTCTTGCATTCCAAAGTGCAATTCTTTCTATCTTATCTTTTGAGGTGGTGTTATGTCATTTTGACAGCTCCCTTCATGTTTCATGATTCACAAGTTGTCCGAAATGACATATGTTAACCCCGTCATTTTCTCTTCATTCATGAGATCCTTTGCAACCCAACAATCTCTTCGTTGGAGTTGTCTTGGGTTATATTTCACCTAAAGCTTTCCCTAAGGGTTGTTGCTATTTATGGTGCTCATAAATGACCCAAGTTCTTCATTTATCCTCCCGATGAAAGAAGTTTCTCGTCTCCTTGTTGATATCAATCCAATCTATTGTTTCCTTTAGTGGCAGAATTTCACCTCATAGTTTTGGGATGTTTTCCATAAGCCCACAACAAGCTTATCCTTTCGTTGTTGATAATTTTGAGTTGTGAAGACCATGTTCTTTCCTTTGCTTATCCATTCAACCGGAGTGTTATGTCATCCCTTCAATTTCTTTTCATATTATCAAGTTTTCTTCTCTTTTCTACCGGAGTGTTGTCCAAATTATATCATTCTTATGCCTTCTCTATCTTGTTTTAACCGGAGTGTTGTGTCATCTGCTCAAGTTCTTTTCGTCTTATCAAGTCTTGCATCTTGTTTCAATCGGAGTGCTTGCATCTACTTCTTGTCCATTGTAACCTTTTCTTATGTCTTTCAACCCACAAGGTTCTCGTAATGTTCCTTGTTCCTCTTTTCTAACGAAGTGTTTTAAACTTTGTTCATCTTTGTTGTATTCCTTATTTCAATTTGTTCAACCTCTCAAGGTTCTTTGGTTTCACTCGTTTGTCAAAGAAGCAACTTTGTTTACCTCTTCATCTTTCATTTTCTCTCCGGTGTCATCCTAGATCTCGGGACGAGATCCTCTTGTAGTGGTGGAGTGTTGTGACGCCCCAAGACCGATGCTTCAGATGCCTTCCATGTTTTTCCGAGTTTCGTCGGGTGATTTGTTTTGTTTGTTGCATCCATCTTTGCATCATGTGCATTGCATCATGTCATCATGCCATCATGTCATTAATCTTTGCAACACAAATAAATAAACCGTATGGATCTTCGGTCCATTTAAACCGAGGGAATTCACATGGTGATTCTCTTTATAACATATCCTCCCGATATTAGGGAGCTATATTAAATATTCCAATTTTCGGAATCACCCATAAACACACTTTCAAAATGAATCCCAATGCCTTTGCTATCACAACTCTTGGCCTCTAACTTTGCCATATTGATACGTCTCCAATGTATCTATAATTTTTGATTGCTCCATGCTATTGTATTATCTATTTTGGATGTTAATGGGCTTTATTTTACACTTTTATATCATATTTGGGACTAACCTACTAACCGGAGGCCCAGCCCAAATTGTTGTTGTTTTGCCTGTTTTAGAGTTTCGCCGAAAAGGAATATCAAATGGAGTCCAAACGGAATGAAACCTTCAGGAACGTGATATTCTCAACAAACGTGATCCAGGAGACTTGGAGTGGGCGTCAAGAAACGATCGAGGAGGGCACGAGGCAGGGGGCGCGCCTACCCCCCTGGGCGCGCCCTCCACCCTTGTGGGCCCCTCGTTGCTCCACCGACGTACTTCTTCCTCCTATATATATCCACGTACCCCCCTCCAAACATCCAGGAGCACCACGAAAACCTAATTCCACCGCCGCAACCTTCTGTACCCGAGAGATCCCATCTTGGGGCCTTTTCTGGAGCTCCACCGGAGGGGGCATTGATCACGGAGGGCCTCTACATCAACTCCATGGCCTCTCCGGTGATGTGTGAGTAGTTTACTTCAGACCTTCGGGTCCATAGTGATTAGCTAGATGGCTTCTTCTCTTTCTTTGGATCTCAATACAAAGTTCTCCTCGATCTTCTTGCAGATCTATTCGATGTAATCTTCTTTTGCAGTGTGTTTGTCGAGATCCGATGAATTGTGGGTTTATGATCAAATTTATCTATGAACAATATTTAAATCTCCTCTGAATTATTTTATGTATGATTGGTTTATCTTTGCAAGTTTCTTTGAATTATCAGTTTGGTTTGGCCTACTAGATTGATCTTTCTTGCAATGGGAGAAGTGCTTAGCTTTGGGTTCAATCTTGCGGTGCTCGATCCTAGTGACAGAAAGGGAAACAACACGTATTGTATTGTTGCCATCAAGGATAAAAATATGGGGTTTATATAATATTGCATGAGTTTGTCCCTCTACATCATGTCATCTTCCTTAAAGCATTACTCTGTTCTTATGAACTTAATACTCTAGATGCATGCTGGATAGAGGTCGATGTGTGGAGTAATAGTAGTAGATGCAGAATCGTTTCGGTCTACTTGTCATGGACGTGATGCCTATATACATTATCATACCTAGATATTGTCATAACTACGTTCAATTCTATCAATTGCTCAACATTAATTCGTTTACCCACCGCAGTACTTATGCTCTTGAGAGAAGCCACTAGTGAAACCTATGGCCCCCGGGTCTATCTTCCATCATATTAATCTTCCAACACTTAGCTATTTCTATTGTCGTTTATTTTACTTTGCATCTTTATTTCTCTTTATCATAAAAATACCAAAAATATTATCTTATCATATCTATCAGATCTCACTCTCGTAAGTGACTGTGAAGGGATTAACAACCCCTTTATCGTGTTGGTTGCGAGGTTCTTATTTGTTTGTGTAGGTGCATGGGACTTGAGCGTCATCTCCTACTAGATTGATACCTTGGTTCTCAAAAACTGAGTGAAATACTTATGCTACTTTACTGCATCACCCCTTCCTCTTCAAGGGAAAACCAACGCAGTGCTCAAGAGGTAGCACATATATCCTTTCTTCATTTTCCGGAGTTCAACCTAAATTCTCAACATTTTTTGGGCACTTCAAAAAACATGTCCTAGTTCAAACCTTTTGAATAAAATTCAAAGGAATTTGAATTTAATCTTTCAATCATGGCCATTCCTAATTTCTCTGATCAACACATTTTTTGTGTGAGTACAAGAAATTTAACCTCTTGCTCAAATTCTTTCACTAATCCCTCTCCTTCTTTTTCTTCTCTCTATCTTTTTTCTTTTCTCCTTATTTCTTCTAAGGAGTGTAAGAGAGAGAGGGAGAGGAGCACCAGGCCCAGCCATGGTCGGCAGCCCAGCCAGGCCGACCGGCCTCCCAGGCCCATTTGCCCCTCCTAGGCCCGCACCCCTCCTAACCCTAGTCGCTCCCTTGCCCGATCCACCCCCTCATCCCACGATCGCCTCGTCCTCTCCCTCTCGCTCCCCTTGGGCCGCCACTCCCTCCTCTCGATCTCTCCCTCTTCATCGCTCGTGTCACCACCCGCAGGAGAGGAGTGAGATCCCTCAAGCCAACCACCCCGCGGTCCCGTGAGCTCGCCTGCCTGCACGGCCATGGCATCGCCGCCCTCAACCCGGCTCGCCCTCAACGACCCCTTCACCGGAGCCCTTCCTCCGCCTCTGCTCTGGCCTCCCACGACATCCACGCCGCACCCTCAAGCGCCTCGCCTCCCGCAGCCGGTCCAGGACCTCCTCGCCGCCTCCTTGTCTACCCGATGCCACTGCATTGTCAGCTCCGTCGCCAGGGGAGGAGCCCCTCGACCTGTCCGTCCTTGGCCCTGCCTCTTCTTAGCGCAGCCGCTTTTCCGCCATCGTCGAGCGTGCCATGGACCCTATTGCCACTACCTCGAGCTCCGCCCGCCGACCTTCTCTGCTGCCTTGGCCGCTGGTGAGCAGAGCAACCGTGTCTGTCCTTCCCATCCCTGTCGTCCCTGTCGCTGGATCGGGCCTGCTCCGCCCGTCTCCTCTCGCCTCGACTGTCCGCACTCACTTCCTGCCACAGGGTCTCGTCTCTGCTTCGATCAAATGCATGAAGCTGTTGCCGCCCGCTTCGTCAATTTCAGGACGCAAGCGCTGCTCGCGTGACCGCGCCGTGAACCGCTTGAGTTTGACCACCTCTGCAGCCTCCTGTTGCTATTTGTGTACCTCCACTTGCTATTGCGGTTGACGCCAAGGTCGACCACAGAACAGGAAATAACACCAAGTATCAGGTCAATGCTACCTCTTGAGCACTGCGTTGGTTTTCCCTTGAAGAGGAAAGGGTGATGCAGTAAAGTAGCGTAAGTATTTCCCTCAGTTTTGGAGAAACAAGGTATCAATCCAGTAGGAGATCACTGATACGTCTCCAACGTATCTATAATTTTTGATTGCTCCATGGCCATATTATCTACTGTTTTGGACTATATTGGGCTTTATTTTCCACTTTTATATTATTTTTGGGACTAACCTGTTAAGCGGAGGCCCAGCCCAGAATTGCTGTTTTTTGCCTATTTCAGTGTTTTGAAGAAACAGAATATCAAATGGAGTCCAAACGGAATAAAATCTTCGGAAAACGTGATTTTCTCATCAAATAAGATCCGGGAGACTTGGACCCCCCGTCAAGAAAGCCACGAGGTGGTCACGAGGGTGGGGGGCGCCGCCCCCCCTAGGGTGCGCCCCCCTGCCTCGTGGGCCCCTCGAAGCTCCACCGACGTACTTCTTCCTCCTATATATACCTACATACCCCCAAACGATCGGGGACGGAGCCAAAAACCTAAGTCCACCGCCGCAACTTTCTGTATCCACGAGATCCCATCTTGGGGCCTGTTCCGGAGCTCCGCCGGAGGGGGCATCGATCACGGAGGGCTTCTACATCATCAGCCAAGCCTCTCCGATGAAGTGTGAGTAGTTTACTTCAGACCTACGGGTCCATAGCTAGTAGCTAGATGGCTTCTTCTCTCTTTTTGGATCTCAATACAATGTTCTCCCCCTCTCTTGTGGAGATCTATTCAATGTAACCTTCTTTTTGCGGTGTGTTTGTTGAGACCGATGAATTGTGGGTTTATGATCTAGTTTATCTATGAATAATATTTGAATCTTCTCTGAATTCTTTTATGTATGATTGGTTATCTTTGCAAGTCTCTTCGAATTATCAGTTTGGTTTGGCCTACTAGATTGGTTGTTCTTGCCATGGGAGAAGTGCTTAGCTTTGGGTTCGATCTTGTGGTGTCCTTTCCCAGTGACAGAAGGGGCAGCAAGGCACGTATTGTATTGTTGCCATCGAGGATAACAAGATGGGGTTTTTATCATATTGCATGAAACTATCCCTCTACATCATGTCATCTTGCTTAAGGCGTTACTCTGTTTTTAACTTAATACTCTAGATGCATGCTGGATAGCGGTCGATGAGTGGAGTAATAGTAGTAGATGCAGAACCGTTTCGGTCTACTTGTCTCGAACGTGATGCCTATATACATGATCATACCTAGATATTCTCATAACTATGCTCAATTCTGTCAATTGCTCAATAGTAATTTGTTCACCCACCTTAGAATACTTATGCTCTTGAGAGAAGCCACTAGTGAAACCTATGGCCCCCGGGTCTCTTTCTCATCATATCAATCTCCATCACTTTATTATTGCTTTGCTTTTACTTTGCCTTTTACTTTTTACTTTGCACCTCTATACCAAAAATACCAAAATATTATTTATCATCTCTATTAGATCTCACTTTCGTAAGTGACCGTGAAGGGATTGACAACCCCTAAGTGCGTTGGTTGCGTTGAGCTATTGTTTTTGTGTAGGTACAAGGGACTCGAGCGTAGCCTCCTACTGGATTGATACCTTGGTTCTCAAAAACTGAGGGAAATACTTACGCTACTTTGCTTCATCATCCTCTCCTCTTCGGGGAAATCCAACGCAGTACTCAAGAGGTAGCAAGAAGAATTTCTGGCGCCGTTGCCAGGGAGTCTACACAAAAGTCAACATACCAAGTACCCATCACAATCCCTATCTCCCGCATTACATTATTTGCCATTTGCCTCTCGTTTTCCTCTCCCCCACTTCACCCTTGCCGTTTTATTCGCCCTCTCTCTCTCTATCCTCCCTCTCTTTCTCTATTTGCCTCTTTTTGCCCGTTTGCCTTTTGTTTGCTCGTGTGTTGGTTTGCTTGCTTGTCGCGATGGCTCTACCTAGATTTGGTGATCTTCACCTTAAAAGGTTAGAGGAGATCGAAAACAACGTCAGGAAGTTTATGGTTTTGCAATTTGAGCATAATAATTTCTTTAGAAATGAGCTTAGGGAACAAAAAAAATTCATGAATTATATGAATAAAGAGCTCGATGATATGTCTAAAGAATTTGATGGTATAAGATTTCAAATCGCTCATCTTGAAAAATTAACTGCTGAAATTTCGGATATGCAAGCTACCTTAGTCAATAAGATGGCTGCTAAACCGGATTCCTATGAAAATCAAGATGAAGATCTAAAAGTTATTGATGTGTGCCCTATTAAATATTTGTTTTGCAATATTAATGTTGATAATGATGGGACTGAATATGATCCACCTTTACCTAGAAGGCGTTCTAAAAATTCGGAGTATTTAGATCTTGATGATGAAATTGATGAAATTGATAAAAGTGGGATTAAAAGAAATAAAACCCTAGATGTTGCTAAACCCACTATATTGGATTTCAAGGAATTTAATTATGAAAATTGCTCTTTAATTTATTGTATTTCCTTGTTGCAATCCGTGTTAAATTCTCCTCATGCTTATAGTCAAAATAAAGCCATTACCGAACATATCGTTGATGCCTTGATGCAATCTTATGAAGAAAAACTTGAGTTGAAAGTTTCTATCCCTAGAAAACTCTATGATGAGTGGGAACCTACTATTAAAATTAAAATTAAAAATTATGAGTTTTATGCTTAGTGTGATTTGGGTGCTAGTGTCTCTACTATTCCCAAAACTTTGTGTGATTTGCTAGATTTCTGTGATTTCGATGATTGCTCTCTAAACTTGCATCTTGCGGATTCCACTATTAAAGAAACCTGTGGGAATAATTAATGATGTTCTTATTGTTGCAAATAGGAATTATGTGCCTGTAGATTTTATCGTTCTTGATATATATTGCAATCCTTCTTGCCCTATTATTCTCGGTAGACCTTTCCTTAGAACGGTTGGTGCAATTATTGATATGAAGGAAGGGAATATTAGACTTCAATTTCCATTAAAAAAAGGGCATGGAACACTTCCCTAGAAAGAAAATAAAACTGCCATATGAATCTATCATGAGAGCCACTTATGGATTGCCTATCAAAGATGGCAATACCTAGATCTATTCTTGCTTGTTATGCCTAACTAGGGGCGTTAAACGATAGCGCTTGTTGGGAGGCAACCCAATTTTATTTTTATTCCTTGCATTTTGCTCCTGTTTAGTAATAAATAAATTATCTAGCCTCTGTTTTGGTTGTGTTTTTTGTGTTTAATTAGTGTTTGTGCCAAGTAGAACCGTTGGGAAGACTTGGGGAAAGTCTTGTTGAACTTTCTGTAAAAAACATAAACTTTAGCGCTCACGAGAACTGCTTTCATTTTTATTTGGAAAGTGATATTTAGTTAATTGTTTCTGAAGATGATTAATAGATAAATTACACACGTCCATTAATTTATTTTAGAATTTTTGGGGTTCCAGATCTTGCGCTAGCTACAGTTTACTACAGACTGTTCTGTTTTTGACAGATTCTGTTTTGCGTGTGTTGTTTGCTTATTTTGATGAATCTATGGCTAGTAAAATAGTTTATAATCCATAGAGAAGTTGGAATACAGTAGGTTTAACACAAATATAAATAAATAATGAGTTCATTATAGTACCTTGAAGTGGTCTTTTGTTTTGTTTCGCTAACGGAGCTCACGAGATTTTCTACTTTAAGTTTTGTGTTGTGAAGTTTTCAAGTTTTGGGTAAAGATTTGATGGATTATGGAACAAGGAGTGGCAAGAGCCTAAGATTGGGGATGCCCATGGCACCCCCAATATAATCTAAGCACACCTAAAAGCCAAAGCTTGGGGATGCATCGGAAGGCATCCCCTCTTTCGTGTACTTCTATCGGTAACTTTACTTGGAGCTACATTTTTATTCACCACATGATATGTGTTTTGCTTGGAGCATCTTTGATGATTTGAGTCTTTGCTTGTTAGTGTGCCACAATCATCCTTTCTGTACACACCTTTTGAGAGAGCCATACATGATTTGGAATTTATTAGAATACTCTATGTGCTTCACTTATATCTTTTGAGCTTGATAATTTTGCTCTAGTGCTTCACTTATATCTTTTAGAGCACGGTGGTGGATTTGTTTTATAGAAACTATTGGTCTCTCATGCTTCACTTATATTATTTTGAGTGTCTTAATAGCATGGTAATTTGCTTAAAATCCTAATATGCTTGGTATGCAAGATTAATAATAAAACTTTCTTATGAGTGTGTAGAATACTAAGAAAAGTTTGATGCTTGATGATTGTTTTGAGATATGGAGGTAATAATATCAAAGTTGTGCTAGTTGAGTAGTTGTGAAATTGAGAAATACTTGTGTTGAAGTTTGCAAGTCCCGTGGCATGCACGTATGGTAAACGTTATGCAGCAAATTTGGAAGATGAGGTGTTATTTGATTGTCTTCCTTATGAGTGGCGGTCGGGGACGAGCGATGGTCTTTTCCTACCAATCTATCCCCCTAGGAGCATGCGCGTAGTGCCGAGGTTTTTGATGACTTGTAGATTTTGGCAATAAGTATGTGAGTTCTTTATGACTAATGTTGAGTCCATGGATTATACGCACTCTCAGCCTTCCATCCTTGCTAGCCTCTTCGGTACCGTGCATTGCCCTTTCTCACATTGAGAGTTGGCGCAAACTTCACCGGTGCATCCAAACCCCATGATATGATACTCTCTTTCACATAAACCTCCATATATCTTCCTCAAAACAGCCACCATACCTACCTATTATGGCATTTCCATAGCCATTCCGAGATATATTTGCCATGCAACTTTCCATCATTCCGTTCATCATGACACATTCATCATTGTCATATTGCTTTGCATGATCATGTAGTTGACATCGTATTTGTGGCAAAGCCACCGTTCATAATTCTTTCATACATGTCACCCTTGAATCATTGCATATCACGGTACACCGCCGGAGGCATTCATATAGAGTCATACTTTGTTCTAGTATCGAGTTGTAATCATTCAGTTGTAAATAAATATAAGTGTGATGATCATCATTAATAGAGCATTGTCCCAAAAAAAGAGAAAGGCCAAATAAAAAAAGAAAGGCCAAAAAAAGGAAGGCCAAATAAAAAATAAAAATAAAAGGGGCAATGCTACTATCCTTTTTCCACACTTGTGCTTCAAAGTAGCACCATGATCTTTATGATAGAGAGTCTCTTGTTCTGTCACTTTCATATACTAGTGGGAATTTTTCATTATAGAACTTGGCTTGTATATTCCACTGATGGGCGCTCATGTATTGCGTGAAAGTTTATAGGTTTGAGATTACTAAAGTATGAAACAATTGCTTGGCTTGTCATCAGGGTTGTGCATGATGAGAGCATTCTTGTGTGATGAAAATGAAACATGACTAAACTACATGATTTTGTAGGGATAAACTTTCTTTGGCCATGTTATTTTGGGAAGACATAATTGCTTAGTTAGTATGTTTGAAGTATTATCATTTTAATGTCAATATGAACTTTTGTCTTGAATCTTTCGGATCTGAATATTCATACCACAATTAAGAAGACTTACATTAAAACTATGCCAAGTAGCACTCTGCATCAAAAATTCTGTTTTTATCATTTACCTACTCGAGGACGAGCAGGAATTAAGCTTGGGGATGCTTGATACGTCTCCAACGTATCTATAATTTTTGATTGCTTCATGCTATATTATCTACTGTTTTGGACTATATTGGGCTTTATTTTCCACTTTTATATTATTTTTGGCACTAACCTATTAACCGGAGGCCCAGCCCAGAATTGTTTTTGTGCCTATTTCAGTGTTTCAGAGAAACAGAATATCAAACGGAGTCCAAACGGAATAAAATCTTTGGAAACGTGATTTTCTCATCAGATAAGATTCGGGAGATTGGAACCCCCGTCAAGAAGCCACGAGGTGGTCACGAGGGTGGGGGGCGCCCCCGCCCCCCAGGGCGCGCCCCCTGCCTCGTGGGCCCCTCGAAGCTCCACCGACGTACTTCTTCCTCCTATATATACCTACGTACCCCCAAACGATCGGGGACGGAGCCAAAAACCTAACTCCACAGCCGCAACTTTCTATATCCACGAGATCCCATCTTGGGGCCTGTTCGAGAGCTCCGCCGGAGGGGGCATCGATCACGGAGGGCTTCTACATCATCATCCAAGCCTCTCTGATGAAGTGTGAGTAGTTTACTTCAGACCTACGGGTCCATAGCTAGTAGCTAGATGGCTTCTTCTCTCTTTTTGGATCTCAATACAATGTTCTCCCCCTCTCTTGTGGAGATCTATTTGATGTAACCTTCTTTTTGCGGTGTGTTTGTTGAGACCGATGAATTGTGGGTTTATGATCCAGCTTATCTATGAATAATATTTGAATCTTCTCTGAATTCTTTTATGTATGATTGGTTATCTTTGCAAGTCTCTTCGAATTATCAGTTTGGTTTGGCCTACTAGATTGGTTGTTCTTGCCATGGGAGAAGTGCTTAGCTTTGGGTTCGATCTTGCGGTGTCCTTTCCCAGTGACAGAAGGGGCAGCAAGGCACGTATTGTATTGTTGCCATCGAGGATAACAAGATGGGGTTTTATCATATTGCATGAAACTATCCCTCTACATCATGTCATCTTGCTTAAGGCGTTACTCTGTTTTTAACTTAATACTCTAGATGCATGCTGGATAGCGGTCGATGAGTGGAGTAATAGTAGTAGATGCAGAATCGTTTCGGTCTACTTGTCTCGGACGTGATGCCTATATACATGATCATACCTAGATATTCTTGTAACTATGCTCAATTCTGTCAATTGCTCAACAGTAATTTGTTCACCCACCGTAGAATTTGCTATCTTGAGAGAAGATGACATGATGTAGAGGGATAAACTCATGCAATATGATATAAACCCCATCTTTTTATCCTCGATGGCAACAATACAATACGTGTCGGTTCCCTTTCTGTCACTGGGATCGAACACCGCAAGATTGAACCCAAAGCTAAGCACTTCTCCCATTGCAAGAAAGATCAATCTAGTAGGCCAAACCAAACTGATAATTCGAAGAGACTTGCAAATATAAACCAATCATACATAAAAGAATTCAGAGGAGAATCAAATATTTCTCATAGATAAACTGAATCATAAACCCACAATTCATCAGATCTCGACAAACACACCACATAAGAAGATTGCATCGAATAGATCTCCAAGAAGATCAAGGAGAACTTTGTATTAAGATTCAAAGAGAGAAAAGAAGCCATCTAGCTAATAACTATGGACCCGAAGGTCTAAAGTACACTACTCACACATCACCGGAGAGGCCGAGCTCCGGAAAAGGCCCCAAGATGGGATATCTTGGGTACAGAAGGTTGCGGCAGTGGAATTAGGTTTTCGTGGTGCTCCTGGATGTTTGGGGGGTACGTGGATATATATAGGAGGAAGAAGTACGTCGGTGGAGCAACGAGGGGCCCACGAGGGTGGATGGCGCGCCCCCTGCCTCATGGTCACCTCGTTTTTTTCTTGACGCCCACTCCAAGTCTCCTAGATCACCTTTGTTGAGAAAATCACGTTCCCGAAGGTTTCATTCGTTTGGACTCCGTTTGATATTCCTTTTCTTCGAAACCCTAAAATAGGCACAAAAAATAGCAATTTGGGCTGGGCCTCCGATTAGTAGGTTAGTCCCAAAAATGATATAAAAGTGTAAAATAAAGCCCATTAACATCCAAAATAGATAATATAATAGCATGGAGCAATAAAAAATTATAGATACGTTGGAGACGTATCAAGCATCCCCAAGCTTAATTCATGCTCGTCCTCGAGTAGGTAAATGATAAAAAAGAATTTTTGATGTGGAATGCTTTCTATTTCTCAATGTAATTTTTCTTTATTGTGGCATGAATGTTCAGATCCATAATATTCAAGACAAAAGTTTAATATTGACATAAAAATAATAATACTTCAAGCATACTGACTAAGCAATCATGTCTTCTCAAAATAACATGGCCAAAGAAAGTTATCCCTACAAAATCATATAGTCTGGCTATGCTCTATCTTCACCATACAAAATATTTAAATCATACACAACCCCGATGACAAGCCAAGCAATTGTTTCATACTTTTGATGTTCTCAAACTTTTTCAATCTTCATGCAATACATGAGCGTGAGCCATGGATATAGCACTATATGTGGAATAGAATGGTGGTTGTGGAGAAGACAAAAAGGAGAAGATAGTCTCACATCAACTAGGCGTATCAACGGGCTATGGAGATGCCCATTAATAGATATCAATGTGAGTGAGTAGGGATTGTCATGCAACAGATGCACTAGATCTATAAGTGTATGAAAGCTCAACAAATGAAACTAAGTGGGTGTGCATCCAACTTGCTTGCTCATGAAGACCTAGGGCAATTTGAGGAAGCCCATCAGTGGAATATACAAGCCAAGTTCTATAATGAAAAATTCCCACTAGTATATGAAAGTGATATCGTAGAAGACTATCTATCATGAAGATCATGGTGCTACTTTGAAGCACAAGTGTGGAAAAAGGATAGTAGCATTGTCCCTTCTCTCTTTTTCACTCATTTTCTTTCTTTGGGCCTTCTTTTTTTTGGCCTCTTTTTTTCGTCCGGAGTCTCATTCCGACTTGTTGGGGAATCATAGTCTCCATCATCCTTTCCTCACTTGGGACAATGCTCTAATAATGGTGGTCATCACACTTTTATTTACTTTACAACTCAAGAATTACAAATCGATACTTAGAACAAAATATGACTCTATGTGAATGCCTCCGGCGGTGTCCCGGGATGTGCAATGATCCATGAGTGACATGTATGAAAATTATGAATGGTGGCTTTGCCACAAATATGATGTCAACTACATGATCATGCAAGCAATATGACAATGATGAGGTGTGTCATAATAACGGGACGATGGTAAGTTGCATGGAAATATATCTCGGAATGGCTATGGAAATGCCATAATAGGTTGGTATGGTGGCTGTTTTGAGGAAGTTATATGGTGGGTTTATGGTACCGGCGGAAGTTGCGCGATATTAGAGAGGCTAGCAACGGTGGAAGGGTGAGAGTGCGTATAATCCATGGACTCAACATTAGTCATAAAGAACTCACATACTTATTGCAAAAATTTATTAGTTATCGAAACAAAGTATTATGCGCATGCTCCTAGGGGGATAGATTGGTAGGAAAAGACCATCGCTCGTCCCCGACCGCCACTCATAAGGAAGACAATCAATAAATAAATCATGCTCCGACTTCATCACATAACGGTTCACTATACGTGCATGCTACGGGAATCACAAACTTTAACACAAGTATTTCTCAAATTCACAACTACTCAACTAGCATGACTCTAATATCACCATCTCCATATCTCAAAACAATTATCAAGTATCAAACTTCTCATAGTATTCAATGCACTTGTATGAAAGTTTTTATTATTGCCATGTTATTCTAAAGGACTCTCAAAATAATATAAGTGAAGCATGAGAGATCAATTATTTATATAAAATAAAACCACCACCGTGCTCTTAAAGATATAAGTGAAGCACTAGAGCAAAAACTATATAGCTCAAAAGATATAAGTGAAGCAAATAAAGTATTCTAATAAATTTCCAATCATGTGAGTCTCTCTCAAGAGGTGTGTACAGCAAGGATGATTGTGGTAAACTAAAAATCAAAGACTCAAATCATACAAGACGCTCCAAGCAAAACACATATCATGTGGTGAATAAAAATATAGCTCCAAGTAAAGTTACCGATAGACGAAGACGAAAGAGGGGATGCCTTCCGGGGCATCCCCAATCTTAGGCTTTCTGGTGTCCTTGAATTTTACCTTGGGGTGCCATGGGCATCCCCAAGCTTAGGCTCTTGCTACTCCTTGTTCAATAATCCATCAAATCTTTACCCAAAACTTGAAAACTTCACAACACAAAACTCAAAATAGAAAATTTTGTGAGCTCCGTTAGCGAAAGAAAACAAAACACCACTTCAAGCTACTGTAATGAACTCATTATTGATTTATATTGGTGTTAAACCTACTGTATTCCAACTTCTCTATGGTTTATAAACTCTTTTACTAGCCATAGATTCATCAAAATAAGCAAACAACACACGAAAAACAGAATCTGTCAAAAACAGAACAGTCTGTAGTAATCTGTGGCTAACGCAACTTATGGGACCCAAAAAATTCTAAAATAAATTTATGGACGTGAGGAATTTATCTATTAATCATCTCAAAAAATAATTAACTAAATAGCACTCTCCAAATAAAAATGGCAGCAATTCTTGTGAGCGCTAAAGTTTATGTTATTTACAGCAAGATCAAAAAGACTTTCCCCAAGTCTTCCCAACGGTTCTACTTGGCACAAACACTAATTAAACACACAAAAACACAACCAAAACAGAGGCTAGATAAATTATTTATTTAATAACAGCAAGGAAAAATATTGGGTTGTCTCCCAACAAGCGCTTTTCTTTAAAGCCTTATTGCTAGGCATAAGATTTCAACGATGCTCACATGAAAGACCAGAATTGAAGCACAAAGAGAGCATCAAAAAAACATGACAAACACATATAAGTCTAACATACTTCCTATGCATAGGCATCTTATAGGCAAACAAATTATCAAGGCAAGCAAAAACTAGCATATGCAAGGAAGCGGAAAGAAACAATAGCAATCTCATCATAACGAGAGGTAATTTAGTAACATGAAAATTTCTACCACCATATTTTCCTCTCTCAAAATAATTACATGTAGGATCATAATCAAATTCAAAAATATAGCTATCACATAAAATATTTTCAACATGATCCACATGCATGCAAAGTTGACACTCTTCCAAAATAGTGGGATTAACATTAACTAAAGTCATGAGCTCTCCAAACCCACTTTTATCGAAAATTGCATAAGATTGAACATTCTCCAAATACGTGGGATCTAAAGTTGACACTCTTCCAAACCCATTTTCAATATTATTATAAACATTATTATCAATCTCATATTCATCATGGGGCTTAAATAAATTTTCAAGGCCATAAGAAGAATCACCCCAATCATGATCATTGCAACAAGTAGTACACATAGCAAAACTAGCATCCCCAAGCTTAGGGGTTTGTATATTATAAGCACAATTGACATTAATAGAATTTATACTATCATAATTGCAATCATGCTTTCTATTCAAAGATCCATCGTGAATCACTCCATAAAGTACTTCATTACAATTTTCAAATATGATTCATGAATTTCAAGTAAAACTTCATAATGATAATCTAGTGCACAAAACTCACTAGCAATTGGTTCATCATAATTGGATAACTTAAAAAGATTAGCAAGCAGATGAGGATCCATAGATCTTAGGTTATCTGTTTAGCAATAAATAAACAACTATTCCAACCAAATGAGCAAATGAGCCAAGTAAGACATCAAAGCAAATGGAAAGACAAACAGAAGAAGGGCGAATAAAACGGCAAGGGTGAAGTGGGGGAGAGGAAAACGAGAGGCAAATATAATGTAATGCGAAGGATAAGAGTTGTGATGGGTACTTGGTATGTCTTGACTTGGCGTAGATCTGCCCGGTGCTACCTCTTTTAGCACTGCGTTGGTTTTCCCCGAAGAGGAAGGCATGATGCAGCAAAGTAGCGTAAGTATTTCCCTCAGTTTTTGAGAACCAAGGTATCAATCCAGTAGGAGGCTACGCGCGAATCCCTCGTACCCGCACAAAACAAATAAATCCTCGCAACCAACGCAAATAGGGGTTGTCAATCCCTATAGGGCCACTTACGAGAGTGAGATCTGATAGATATGATAAGATAATATTTTTGATATTTTTATGATAAATATGCAAAGGAAAATAAAGGCAAAGTAAATAACTAAGTAGTAGGAGATTGATATGATAAAGATAGACCCAGGGGCCATAGGTTTCACTAATGGCTTCTCTCGAGAGCATAAGTATTCTACGGTGGGTGAACAAATTACTGTTGAGCAATTGACAGAATTGAGCATAGTTATGAGAATATCTAGGTATGATCATGTATATAGGCATCACGTCTGAGACAAGTAGACCGACTCCTGCTTGCATCTACTACTATTACTCCACTCATCGATCGCTATCCAGCATGCATCTAGAGTATTAAGTTAAAAACAGAGTAACGCCTTAAGCAAGATGACATGATGTAGAGGGATAGACTCATGCAATATGAAGAAAACCCCATCTTGTTATCCTCGATGGCAACAATACAATACGTGCCTTGCTGCCCTTACTATCATCGGGAAAGGACACCGCAAGATTGAACCCAAAGCTAAGCACTTCTCCCATTGCACGAAAGATCAATCTAGTAGGCCAAACCAAACTGATAATTCGAAGAGACTTGCAAAGATAACCAATCATACATAAAAGAATTCAGAGAAGATTCAAATATTGTTCATAGATAGACTTGATCATAAACCCACAATTCATCGGTCTCAACAAACACACCGCAAAAAGAAGATTACATCGAATAGATCTCCACAAGAGAGGGGGAGAACATTGTATTAAGATCCAAAAAGAGAGAAGAAGCCATCTAGCTACTAACTATGGACCCGTAGGTCTGAGGTAAACTACTCACACTTCATCGGAGGGCCTATGGTGTTGATGTAGAAGCCCTCCGTGATCGATGCCCCTCCGGCGGAGCTCCGGAACAGGCCCCAAGATGGGATCTCGTGGATACAGAAATTTACGGCGGTGGAATTAGGGTTTTGGCTCCATATTTGATCGTTTGGGGGTACGTGGATATATATAGGAGGAAGAAGTACGTCAGTGGAGCAAGATGGGGCCCACGAGGGTGGAGGGCGCGTCTGGGGGGGTAGGCGCGCCCCCCTACCTCGTGGCCTCTTGTCAATTGTCTTGACGTAGGGTCCAAGTCTCCTGAGTTGTATTCGGTGAGAAAATCATGTTCCCGAAGGTTTCATTCCGTTTGGACTCCGTTTGATATTCCTTTTCTTCGAAACCCTAAAAGAGGCAAAAAAACAACAATTCTGGGCTGGGCCTCCGGTTAATAGGTTAGTCCCAAAAATAATATAAAAGTGGATAATAAAGCCCAATAATGTCCAAAAACAATAGATAATATAGCATGGAGCAATCAAAAATTATAGATACGTTGGAGACGTATCAAGCATCCCCAAGCTTCATTCATGCTCGTCCTCGAGTAGGTAAATGATAAAAACAGAATTTTTGATGCGGAGTGCTACTTGGCATAATTTTAATGTAATTCTTCTTAATTGTGGTATGAATATTCAGATCCGAAAGATTCAAGACAAAAGTTCATATTGACATAAAAATGATAATACTTCAAGCATACTAACTAAGCAATTATGTCTTCTCAAAATAACATGGCCAAAGAAAGTTCATCCCTACAAAATCATATGGTTTAGTCATGTTTCATTTTCGTCACACTTGAATGCTATCATCATGCACAACCCTGATGACAAGCCAAGCAATTGTTTCATACTTTAGTAATCTCAAACCTATAAACTTTCACGCAATATATGAGCATGAGCCATGGACATAGCACTATAGGTGGAATAGAATATAATTAGGGGGGTTATGTGGAGAAGACAAAAAGGGATAAAGTCTCACATCAACGAGGCTAATCAATGGGCTATGGAGATGCCCACCGATTGATGTTAATGCAAGGAGTAGGGATTGCCATGCAACGGATGCACTAGAGCTATAAATGTATGAAAGCTCAACAAAAGAAACTAGTGGGTGTGCATCCAACTTGCTTGCTCACGAAGACCTAGGGCACTTGAGGAGGCCCATTGTTGGAATATACAAGCCAAGTTCTATAATGAAAAAGTCCCACTAGTATATGAAAGTGATAACATGAGAGACTCTCTACTATGAAGATCGTGGTGCTACTTTGAAGCACAAGTGTGGCAGAGGATAGTAACATTGTCCCTTCTCTCTTTTTCTCTCATTTTTTTCTTTTTTGGGCCTTCTTTTTTTATGGTCTTTCTCTTTTTTTATGCCTTCTCTATTTTTTATGGCCTTTCTCTTCTTTTTTATTTATTCCTCACTTGGGACAATGCTCTAGAAAATGATGATCCTCACACTTCTATTTATTTACAACTCAATGATTACAACTCGATACTAGAACAAAAGATGACTCTATATGAATGCCTCCGGCGGTGTACTGGGATATGCAATGGACCAAGAGTGACATGTATGAAAGAATTATGAACGGTGGCTTTGCCACAAATACTATGTCAACTACATGACCATGCTAAGCAATATGACAATGGTGAATGTGTCATGATGAACGGAATGATGGAAATTTGCATGGCAATATATCTCGGAATGGCTATGGAAATGCCATAATAGGTAGGTATGGTGGCTTTTTTGAGGAAGATATAAGGAGGTTTATGTGTGAAAGAGCGTATCATATCATGGGGTTTGAATGCACCGGCGAAGTTTGCACCAACTCTCACTGTCAGAAAGGGCAATGCACGGTACCGAAGAGGCTAGCAAGGATGGAAGGGTGAGAGTGCGTATAATCCATGGACTCAACATTAGTCATAAAGAACTCACATACTTATTGCAAAAATCTACAAGTCATCAAAAACCTCGGTACTACACGCATGCTCCTAGGGGGATAGACTGGTGGGAAAAGACCATTGCTCGTCCCCGACCGCCACTCATAAGGAAGGCAATCAAATAACACCTCATGTTTCAAATTTGTTGCATAATATTTACCATACGTGCATGCTACGGGACTTGCAAACTTCAACACAAGTATTTCTCAATTTCACAACTACTCAACTAGCACGACTTTGATATTATTACCTCCATGTCTCAAAACAATCATCAGGCATCAAACTTCTCTTAGTATTCAACACACTAATAAGAAAATTTTATTATTAATCTTGCATACCAAGCATATTAGGATTTTAAGCAAATTACCATGCTATTAAGACTCTCAAAATAATCTAAGTGAAGCATGAGAGATCAATAGTTTCTATAAAACAAATCCACCACCGTACTATAAAAGATATAAGTGAAGCACTAGAGCAAACTTATATAACTCAAAAGATATAAGCGAAGCACATAGAGTATTCTAACAAATTCCAAATCATGTATGGCTCTCTCAAAAGGTGTGTACAGCAAGGATGATTGTGGTAAACTAACAAGCAAACACTCAAATCATACAAGACGCTCCAAGTAAAACACATATCATGTGGTAAATAAAAATATAGCTCCAAGTAAAGTTACCGATATAAGTAGACGAAAGAGGAGATGCCTTCCGGGACATCCCCAAGCTTTGGCTTTTAGGTGCCCTTAGATTATCCTGGGGGTTCCATGGGCATCCCCAAGCTTAGGCTCTTGCCACTCCTTGTTCCATAATCAATCAAATCTTTACCCAAAACTTGAAAACTTCACAACACAAAACTTAAAGTAGAAAATCTCGTGAGCTCCATTAGCGAAAGAAAACAAAATACCCTTCAAGGTACTGTAATGAACTCATTCTTTATTTATATTGGTGTTATACCTACTGTATTCCAACTTCTCTATGGTTTGACTAATTTACTAGCCATAGATTCATCAAAATAAGCAAACAACACACGCAAAACAGAATCTGTCAAAAACAGAACAGTCTGTAGTAAACTGTAGCTAGCACAAGATCTGGAACCCCAAAAATTCAAAAAGAAATTTCTGGACGTGAGGAATTTATCTATTAATCATATTCAAAAAGAATTAACTAAATATCACTTTCCAAATAAAAATGACATCAGTTCTCGTGAGCGCTAAAGTTTCTGTTTTTTACAGCAAGTTCAACAAGACTTTCCCCAAGTCTTCCCAACGGTTCTACTTGGCACAAACACTAATTAAACACAAAAACCAGAACCAAAAAGAGGCTAAATAATTTATTTATTACTAAACAGGAGCAAAAAGCGAGGAATAAAAAATAAAATTGGGTTGCCTCCCAACAAGCGCTATCGTTTAACGCCCCTAGCTAGGCATAACAAGCAAGAATAGATCTAGGTATTGCCATCTTTGGTAGGTGAGGGAGTCCTGGATTAGGGGGTCTCTGGACAGCCGGACTATATCCTTTGGCCGGACTGTTGGACTATGAAGATACAAGATTTAAGACTTCGTGTCGTGTCCGGATGGGACTCTACTTGGCGTGGAAGGCAAGCTAGGCAATACGGATATGTATATATCCTCCTTTGTAACCGACCTTGTGTAACCCTAGCCCCCTCCGGTGTCTATATAAACTGGAGGGTTTTAGTCCGTAGGACAACATACAATGATACCATAGGATAGCTTCTAGGGTTTAGCCTCTCTGATCTTGTGGTAGATCAACTCGTGTACTACTCATACTATCAAGAGCAATCAAGCAGGACGTAGGGTATTACCTCCATCAAGAGGGCCCGAACCTAGGTAAACATCATGTCCCCTGCCTCCTGTTACCATCCGCCTTAGACGCGCAGTTTCGGACCCCCTACCCGAGATTCGCCGGTTTTGACACCAACATTGGTGCTTTCATTGAGAGTTCCACTGTGTCGTCACCATAAGGCTGGATGGCTCCTTCGATCATCGCTAGCAATGCGGTCCAGGGTGAGGTTTTCCTCCCAGGACAAATCTTCGTATTCGGCGGCTTCACACTGCAGGCCAATTCGCTTGGCCATCTGGAGCAGATCGAGAGCTATGCCCTGGCCATCAGGTCAGATTTGGAAACTTGAACTACACGACCGGCATCTGCGGAGACTTGATCTTCGACGGATTCGACCCCATGTCGGACACGCCGCACAGCCATGACGAGCATGACGTAACTTTGTCGTCGGACTATGTTCGGGAGATTGCATCCACAACTGCTCCGGCCATTAATCCAGGGCAAATCGCGCCATCCGAGAGCGGAGGGATATACCCCGCCATGGAGGCCGCACTCTCAGCGGCGATAGAGCCAAATACTAACTTCACCCCTAACGAGAGCCGTGTCGCCGAACTGCCGGATTCTTCCCCGGCCACGGACTCCGAACTGCCTGCGTCCGTGCCTATCGAATCCAACTGGGCGCCGATCATGGAGTTCACCTCCGCGGATATCTTTCAGCACTCGCCCTTTGGCGATGTATTGAACTCATTAAGGTCTATCTCCTTGTCAGGAGAGTCCTGGCGGAACTATGGCCGGCCAGATCGGGATGCGCACGACGAAGAAATTCGCCACCCACCCACCACCCACTTAGTAGCCACTATCGACGATTTGACCAACACGCTTGACTTCGACTCCGAAGACATCGACGGTATGTACGACGATGCAGGAGACGAACAGGAGCCACTGCCCACAGGGCACTGGACGCCCACTTCATCATATGATGTATACATGATGGACACACCCAAAGAAAACGACGACGAGGAACGGAAGGACGCAGCGAAGGATCGTTCCCTTGAGAAGCAGTCAAAGCGGCGGCGTAAGCGCCGCTCCAAATCCCGCCTCGGCAGAAACAGCGATCATACAGACCCAGCGATAGAGCAGGGTGAGCCAGCGGACGACGAACACGGCATTGAACCACCGTCCGACCACGCAACACGGAGAATCAAACCGAACAACCCGTCTTCGGCGAAGATAGCAGTCCGGATGACATCACACCGGACAGGCACCCGGAGCAACAGAATCCCCATCAAAGGCTTGTCGCCACTGCGAGGAGTCTAAAAAAGCAGAAGCAAAGGCTCAAGGCTACACAAGACACACTTAGAATTAGATGGAGTAAAGTACTCAACACCGCAGCAAAGCACGGCGGCAGTCGCCACACAAAGAGCTACCCGAAGCGAAAGCTGCTACCTGAATTCGATAATGAGGCCTTAGAGCCCCCGCAATCAAAAAACAAAACAGCCATCCGATCGGATAGATGACCTCGTGGCCAACATAGAGCGGCAAACGACGCCACACACAAGCCAGTAAGCGATCCACATGAGGACGCACATCAAAAGGACGACGCAACCAGATCCATCTATGGGAGAAGCAAGCGCGCTCTAGCACGCAATGCAACACAACAAAAATCCGAACACCACGGTACACCCAAATACAGGAGTGCCGCACACCCCCTATGTTTCACCGATAACGTGCTGGACCATGGATTTCCAGAGGGATTCAAACCCGTAAACATAGAGGCGTACTGTGAGAACCTGGAATTAACTTCCAGACCCTCCTATGTATATTTGTCAACCCCAGGATCATTGTTGACAACATAGTGAAATGGTATCATTGCACAATGCACAAATGTATTACAAGTTTAATAAATCTTGCCACAAGGCATACATAGGGAAATGTCTAATGACATTTATTACATAGATATAACAGCGGAAAGTAAAAATGCGTAGCGACTCCATCTCAGCCACAGGCAGTCGATGTAGTCCACGTGACCTCACTTCTACAGATCGCAATAGTAGTCGTAGTCATCATCTTCGTCTCCAGGTAACTCTGTTGTCAACAAAATTATTGCCATGAGTACATTACGTACTCAACATGCCTCCCACGGGGAAGGTCCTCATAACTACATGTGGCTTCAAAGGAAGGTTGTATGGCTCATTTGCATAAAGCTAATTTTGTTTGACAAATAAAGCAGTTGGATAAAAGCAGTTTTTCATGAGAATGTGTTTTATCTCTAGAATAACTTTCTTCAAAGTGAGGATCCTCGATCAACTCACACTCTTCATAGGTTCCAAGAATAGGGGTAAAGAGGGAATAAGCAAGACAGGTCCTGTATGTCGAGAAAGATTCATGTGCTGTTCTTGACCGTGGACACGGCTATTCGAATAGTTTTACACTCTGCAGAGGTTGTACACTACCCACACGACACAATCCCGACTTGTTGCCACTAGCCGTCGCTAGCATAGTACACCATCTGGTATACCGGCAGGGAGATTGTAACGAGGTCTTTGGACTAGATCCCCCAAAGATGTGACATGCCCACCGGGTCTGGCGCATGGAACTGAGAGTACGTCCTCAAACCGGTCCCCACATCTGTGCCGAGGATACTCCTTGCAAGGCAGCTATCCCATCTGCGGTACGGCGACATCGACACCTAAGGCTGACTAGCTTACTTGACCAAGCCAGTGCCCATATAGCATGTGGCTGTACTGTTATCACAATCTTCAAATCCAAGACTTATTAGGGCTCATGCGACACGAATGACTGATTGCCCCTTCCGCTCATGAAGGGCAGCCAATCGCTCCTTCAATCCTTGATTCAGATGTCGCCCACACCAGTATTCAGATGGTAAGTTTCACCCAGAGTAGAAGAGGATAGAGAAGGTCAACAAGGACAACTTGCCTAGATCAGCGAGCTCAACAATAAGTTTCAAGTGTCAATGACTCAAATATCATTCAACAAAGAACCTATAGGGTAATAAGCATGGCTAAGCATTTCTACTCTACCAGAATACTATATAATTCTACTCAGGTGTCAAATGAATAGGCGACAAGCGGATCAGGGTAATGTGTCAATCAACATGCTAGCTACGAGATAAAATAGCATGCATATAGTAGCCATAAAACACAATGCAATTTTGTAAAACATAGGATAAGTATGATCAAAGAAGGAGGCATGCCTTCGTTGTTGGGTCCTTCTTCGTAACCTGTTATCTCCATGTCCAACATCGCCACTCCCTACTCGACGTAACGATAGCAAACGACACACAATAAATACCAAAGCAATAGTAAATCCAAATAACATCCAAACAAATTAAGAGCGGATGGATAGCAAGATATCGATCAAGACGAAGATTCCAAAATGAGGTAGCATGATAGGGAGGTAAGGAATATGATTCACCAAGGGACATTGTTGTGTTGACACAACTATGGAAGGCTTAGCGATCAAGACCAACGTTCTAATATTAACTAATAGTGCCCACCACACATCACGACTTAAGGAACTGCTATAACACCAACACAATGGCAACAACACACATGGAATGGAACCAGGGCCGAGCCGGCAAAATCGGAGGCCCTGTGCGAAACTCTAAAATGGGCCTTATCTCACTAAAAAACACTACATAAACAGAATTATAATGATATAAAGATCATAATACTTTACATACTAATTGGAAGTATCAAGAATCGTACCTATTTTTGGTTGTACTTGTATGGTCGACACTTAAACAACATCATTCTTTTAGTGTTCCTTCATTCTTTGTAAAAAATCTTCAATAATATCCTCACAATCAATCATTGCGTTCGGTAACCAGATTCATGTTTTCTAAATGAAAGACAATACTTGGATCTTGCAATATTAGTAGATGCCTAATAGATGAGATGAATAAAATTAACTAGGAGTACAAGCTTTTAGCAGAACTAAATAGCGGGTAAAATCAAAACACAAAGTCAAGGGCTTGCAGTATCACTATTTATTGACGCGACAACGCTTGAAAAATCCAAGATTGGGAGATGGCCTCAAGTTTCCTTGCCTTCGGGTGAATCAGTCATCCCTGTCGGCTGTTTGCTGTTCGGCGTTCCTGCCTTCTCTCCTGGTCTTGGCATCCTGCTCACGATTCCCAAAAAGGACCTACTAGACCAGATTCAAGAGATTGGTGATTTCCTGAGGAAGGAAGGAGGACTGGTGGAGCCCTAACTTGCCGTGTCGATGGCCGCCAAAGCCATACGAAAAGAGGAAGGGGCGCCTCGTCGCTTAGCTCGTCTCGATCGATCGTGGATTTGTTTCAGGGAATCGATCGAACGCTGCTGCGCGTGCCGATCAGGGCTTCTTCAGAGCGAGCGAGAGCCGCCAGAGGCCAGGCAACAGCAGCCTAGATGGCCAGATCGAAGGCTTAAGAGGCCCATCTCTATATAGGACACTGCTGCCTAGAAAATTTGGGGCCCCTGAAAACAGGGGGCCCTGTGCACCCACACAGGTTGCACCCCCTTGGGCTCGGGCCTGAATGGAACCACCTCATGCATTTAACTACGCAATCACAACATGACATGTTCAAGGTAAAAGTTAACCACAAATAAATAATTAGACATAATCTAAATATTTATAATGATCATCAATAGCATCCAAACATATACATCATCTATTATATTCAAAAGCAAGTAATCCATATGATAATCAAACCAACATTGTAAACCATATTAGTTAAGCAATCAAATACCATTCAACAACATGGATTTAGTTGATCTAGGTCTAGCCATAAAACATTACTAAAAGAAATAGGATCAAGCCTATTATATCAAACCAATTCATTTGTAAAGGAATTAACAAGAAACTATACAACACATGGAACAAAAGGATGTACAACTATCCTAAACATGAGATGAACTACCACAACAAGTATAAAGCACTCATAATACTATGTGAGACAAGTCAATCATATAAGAGCAACACAAGTACAACTATAACACCTGGAACATCATAAAATATGAAAGATCACTTGCATGAACGGCATCTAGATATACAACAATGTAATAACTAGGTACAAATGTATAACGCTAAGTATGAATGATCATCACACAAGATGCCAAAGTATGATACCAATATAATACAACTCGCAACAATGAGATAACTTAGTTGATATCAACTAACATGAACATGAAGAATGGCAAGAGCACACAACCTTACATACTAGTTATCTCATATAAGCACATGGACATAGTTATGTCCTATAAGCACATGGCCATGTCATACTAAGCATTTAGGCAAGTTAGACAACCAGATCATGACATCAAGCAATGTACTATACTAGAATGCGTGAAAATGACATGCACTTCTATTTGTTACAATCTATAGTTGCAAAGACATAGATACACCACTAGGCATGATCTAATACATGAACTGCTACATACATGCTATACAATCTAGTTATGCAGTTGCATCATCATGCGGGTTATTGATGAAGCATCAAACTTAAGTCATATGAGATCATACACTGGAAACATGTATCTCTAACAGGCAAAGGCTAACCATATGTGTGATCATAAAGTACAAACTAACACTCATATAACACATGTAAAGCATCCAATGGAACACACACGACTTTGAGAAAGTGCTAACAAAATATGACAAGCAATTCATCATGCATAACTACTACCTAGATAAGTAAATGGATAATTACTAAGAAGTAATAAACTAAGTTCTATGCCACGAGCACAAATTCTATATAGCACTAAGACCTAAATCATGACATAAAGGAACCAACAATGTAATCTAGGATGGCGACATGTACGAAAATAGAGGAACAACTACACAAAATGTGTTATGCCACAGGAAACTATAATGGAATTGTTCTAAAGTAATATAACACTTTATTTAACATCTATAACCTAGCATAAAGAAAACTATGCAAGAACACACATGACAAATACCTAAACAACTATCATAGGCATGGCATGATTTCAAACCAATAAAACAACATGTGACATGGATGGAAATGAACATGTGAACCATATCTAAGATATATCAATGCTAAGCAACAATTAAAATTAATCAAGACATGAAGTAATTAATGCTTCAATGAACAAAGTGAAGCCTAGAATAATCCTATAGAATTTAAGCATGGCGAACATTCAACAAAAATTGTACACATGCATAAGATAGCACTACATGCTATGCAGCAATATCACATGAGACAATTTACAAATATATAATAGGTAAGTAAAAAAATCCTTACAATAAATCTAGTCAGTCACATCTAACATCTAAAATTATGAAATAATTATGAGCGACTCCTAGGCATGTCATGAACATATAAAAATATTAAACCAACACAAAAGTTCACTGATCAACTACCACACATAATAATAATTTGCTGAAACTTGTACATAGTAATATCATACGACTACATACCCCACGAAAGAAATATCACATAATTATAATCGGTAAAATAAATAAATCAAGCAATCATATATATACGAGACACACAAATTATGAGATAGCTAGCACACACTCCTACGCATATCAAGAACACAAGAAAATAACATATTAATAAATAGTCCGATAAACAACCAAAAATCTATAACAAAACTCGATTAACCAAACAAGTAACCTGACTCCACTACGGGATTGCTACAACCATATAAAACGTTTCTTCTACTGGGGAGATCAAACGATGAACAAAAACGATGGAAATGTGACCATGACCTACGGTTTATGCGACGGATAGCATCAACGCGCCGAACGATAAAAATAGGAGGAACTATGATGTCTAGGAGATAAATTGAATGATGTTCTGAAGTCGCACAAAAGGAATTGGATAGTTCCTCACCGAGTTTGACAGAACGACGCGAAGAACTCGACGAACAGTGTTGGCGGACATGCAAAATTGTTTGCGTCTGGTCGATGAAACGCGTTCTTTCTTCTCTGAATGGATTCGTGGTGTGGAGAGGAACCTTGTGGCGCAAGGGTGCTGATGGAGATGGTCTACGCCACTGGGAACGAGCGCCGGCATCCATGGAGCAGCAGCAGTTCGGAGAGAGTTTTGGAGAGATTGTGGAAGGGAGAAGGGAGGAGTTGATATGGGTCTACAAGAGGAGCAAGGGGCACACATATATATACTCACGGATTTGAGAACGCTTGAGAAAATCAGGAGTGCTAGTGGGTGTACGTTTCAGCTTCGTGTGCTCATGTACGTTCAAGTGTGGGTGGAGCCGTGAGGAAGGAGAAGCGCTTGGGTTGGCGTTGGAAGATGGAATGTGGAGAGAAATAAGGAAGGAAAGAGGAATTTAAGTAGGATGCGGGAGTTTCGTATGTACATGTAGGCGGTTGTTTCTCTTCTGGAGTTGTCAACGTACAGGAGAAGAGGAGGAGAGGCGTTAGTTGGATGGGCCAAGTGGATGGAAGCCCATGTGAAGAGGAGGGGAGGAGAAAGAAAAAGAAGGAAAAAAAAGGGCTAAGCCCATGCGACTTAGACAGGAAAAATAACAGCGGCTCAACTCAGGGAAGAGAAGAGAGATGTACATATGCATGTATTGGTGGATTTGTCTAATAAACAATGTACGTCTGAAAGAAGTATGAGTAAGATATGTGAACAATTCAAATGGTAAAACGTATCTAATGGTCCGATGGAATTTGGCCCGAGATTGAGAAAAGGGAAAGAAATTGATTTCTATTTTAGGAAATCTAGAGAAGGAAAAGAAGCTCGAATACATATCAAAAGAACTGAGATATCCAAGACAGTGTAGACTCGCATATTTAATATGCCGAAGACAAATTTAAAAAAACCAATTAAAACAAAAGATCAAAACACAAATTTAATTTAAGTTGACATTAGTTCAAATTAAATCCACTAACTTTATGAAAACTCAATTTAAGCTTTTATTAACAAATAAAACAAACAAAATTTTCTTGCCCTGATTTTTGGAAAACTTTTTCTTAAACATTCCGGAAATCGGGATGTTACACGTACGACGGAACGACAGACCCTAGAGTCTGGATTGAGGACTACATCCTCCATATCCACATGGCTCGAGGAAACGATCTCCATGCCATCAAGTACTTACCCCTCAAGCTCAAAGGGACAGCTCGGCAGTGGCTTAAAAGCCTCCCCAAAAACTCCATTGGAAGCTGGAAAAAGCTCGAGTACGCTTTTCGGGCAAATTTTCAAGGGACCTATGTCCGACCACCAGATGCAAACGATTTAAGTAATATAACTCAACAGCCTGGAGAGTCAGCCCGAAAGCTTTGGAACAGGTTTCTCACTAAAAAGAACCAAATAGTCGACTCTCCGCACGCCGAAGCCTTAGCAGCTTTCAAGCACAGCATTCGAGACGAATGGCTTGCCAGACACCTCGGCCAAGAAAAGCCGAGAACAATGGCAGCATTAACAAGCCTCATGACCCGCTTTTGCGCGGGCGAGGATAGCTGGCTAGCCCGATGTAGCACCAGCGACCCAAGTACATCCGAAGTCAGGGACGGAAATGGGAAGCCACGTGCAGCAAAAACAATCGCCGGAATAAAGAAAACAACCCGAAGAGCATAGCGGTAAATGCCGGATTCAGAAGCTCTCGGCCATGTCAGCAAAAGCTGCCCTCCAAAGGCAACAGAGACGAACTGTCTAGCCTACACAAGATTCTGGACAAAATATGTCAGATCCACAGCACCCCCGATAAACCTGCAAATCATACCCATGGAGAATGTTGGGTCTTCAAGTAGTCCGGCAAGCTCAACGCCGAACACAAGGGGCAGGATACACCAAGCGAAGACGAGGACGAGCCTCGCAAGCAAAGCACTAGGGAACAGAAGAAATTCCCACCAGAAGTCAAAACAGTAAACGTGTTACACGTGATGAAGGGGAGAAACAAAGCGGCACTCCTAGAGACACATGCCCCAGGGCCTATCACTGCGGAGTTCTGCCACTGGTCGCCCCAACCGATCACCTTTGACCATCGGGATTACTCGGCAAGTATCCGACATGCAGGATGGGCTGCCTTGGTGTTGGACACGATAATTGACGGATACCACTTCACACGAGTCCTGATGGACGGCGATAGTAGTTTAAACCTGATATACAAGGACACAATCCGCAAAATGGGGATAGACCCAACAAAAATCAGCCATAGCAATACTACCTTTAAAGGAGTAATGTCAGGCCCAGAAGCCCATTGCACGGGCTCCCTGCTACTAGAGGTTATATTTGGCTTTCCCGATAACTTCCACAGCGAAAAGTTAACCTTCCACATCGCTTCGTTCCAAAGTGGCTATCAAGCACTACTCGGACGTGAAGCTTTCGCTCGCTTTAACGCAATACCGCATTACGCTTCCCTCATGCTTAAGATGCCCGGTCCACGTGGCATCATTACAGTAAATGGAAATATTGAGCGCTCCTTGCGCGCGGAACACCGTGCGGCTGCCTTGGCAGCCGCACACTAGACGGCCTCACCAACTAGAGCATCTGACATGTCGTTAAGACCACGGACACGGTTAGACGAGTCCGGTGTAGCTATATATAATTGATACAAGTTTGATGGCTATACCCCTATAACAATACAAGGGGCTCAACGCGTGTAAACAAGTGACAATTAGGCTCAACTTTACTCATCTTGAACTGTACATGGTTTATTTAGTATAACCTACCTTTTGCACGACAACTTTTCAACTAAGTTCCTCTCTTTTACAGATGACCATCGTGCTACTACACCCGTCCAGGATACAGCACAACGGAGACACAGGCGCAGATGTGCAGCAGGGACCTGTTCCAAGGATTCTTTTTAGATTAAGACCTTGCATAAACCTTTTTTACTGTCTCTTGTTGATACACATCCCCCGGATTCTCAGTACAACTGAGAAGGATGCTGACGTATTGGCATGTGGCCACGTCAGAATATTGCACGTACCTGGACACCAGGGGCTTATTACAAAGGGCACTATTTAGCCTGGTTTACATCATAAAGACCGAATACCTTAGGGAGTGTTCGGCGTCGCGAGTTTGGCCTTATATGCATCAGCTCCGAATCATGTCTTTGGTCAAATGTTGGGTTTGCTCGGCTCCTGTGTTTTGCTGCCTTACGTTCCGCTCTATCGGCTAGGGCGGCACCAGGAGAACTATTGCGATTGTGCCCTGGTTCATCCGGACGAGCACCTCAGTAGAGAAAGCCGAAAACTGACTGTCATGATATAGCATGAGACTGGTCAACCACTCGATGACCTAGCGGAATCTTCGGGATTCCTCCGCCTTAACGAAGGGCCGTTTCCCAGCCAGGCATGTACGCGCCCCGAATTCGGATGAGCGCGGAGCCACCAGGGGCTATATAGTAGCCCCACTGTCAAACTCCTCTGGCTAAGTGAAAGTGTTAAAGCATTATAGTCTGATTGCCTAGTTCGCTGCGCTATCACCTCCTTAATGGACCAAGACGTTGGATCAAGTATGAACATGCGTCTTCTGCGAACACCCCCGCATTATATGCGTGGGGACTGAAGCCGACGACTGCCATCTTTCATGTTATATACATATATACATAAACGGCCGCACATGAGGCATCATAGTACTTTCGGGCAAAAGTATAAATACAGCCTTGATAAACTCAATAAAACATTGTTTTTACAATGGGAATACATGTCACTAGAACATAATATTCTTCGAGCACTGAGCCTCTATCGAACGAGCGCCTTCAAGGACTTCTTCAAAGTAGTGCTCGGCAGCCACTCGGCCTACGGCCGAACCCTGTGTCACAACAGTGGTGGCCTCCATCTCCGCCCAGTATGTCTTGACACAGGCAAAGGCTATCCACGCACCCTCTATGCACGCCGATCTCGTTAAAGCATCGATGCGTGGCACAGCACCAAGGAACTATTGCACTAAACTAAAGTAGCTATTCAGACTTGGCCCTCCCGGCCATAGGTGATCCACAACGGACCTCATGGCAAGTCCGGACAACCTATGGAGCTCGGCCCACTCGGCCATTTGCTCATTCAACAGCAGCGGACGGACTGGAGCATGAAACTGTGACCAGAATAGTTTTTCCACTTCGTGATCTTTCTAATCCCTGAAGTACTCTACCGCATCAGCAGCACTTGCAGCCAAATCCGCATAGGCGTCCGCAGAACTCCATAGCCGGTCCAAAGGTGCATACTTCAGATCTCCAAACTTCGTCCGTAGCAAGAAGGGCTTCCCAGATATGATATCTGCAGCTTGATTCAGCTCCTCCTTCGTTGCTCTAATTTTGGAGCGGGCTTCCTTGGCAGCCACCAGGGCCTTCTCCAGGTCCGTCGCCTTTGCCCAGTTTTCTTCCTCAAGAAGCCGGTAATGGTCAGCGGCATCTTTTAACTCTACAGCCATCTCAGCTATTTTTTCCTTGCTCTCGCAATGCGCAGCATGTTCGGCCCTTAACTCTTCGGCCGCCTTTAGCGCGGCCGCATCGCTACTCCTTGCTTGCTCCTTAGCTCGGGAAAGCTCCGCCCGAAGGGTCTCCATGGTGGCAGCTCCATCTGCATTCACAACATGTTAAAGATACTGGCATGACACTCCTATTAACATGTGTTGACCACCAAAAAAATCACTTACCCTATGCCTCGTCAAGCTGCTTGTTGACAAGCACGATGTCAGCATCTGCCGTATCCAGTTGCCGCTTTAGCTTGGCAAACCCATCAGTCCGGCTAGCCACCAGGGCTCCAGCCACCTGCACATCAAGGCGGTCTGGTTATTACCTGGGACTATGATCCTCTGTTTGCCGCCGTTTACGACGACAACCAGAGTCTCAGGGGCTACTATCTGCATAGGGCACACCTAACGTGTGCGGTACTATCAAAAACATATACTTTTTCACGTACCTCAAAGCCTTTCAGCAGACTCATAAAAGCTTCATGCAAACCTCTTTATGCGGATGAAATCCTTTCAATTACCGTACCCATCAGCGTACGATGCGCTTCCGAGACAGCCGCTTGCCCCAGAAGATCCTTCAGCGCGTCCGATCGCATACTGTACAGACCCTTGCTGCCGCTCTCCTTAGGAGCCGGATACTGGGGATCCCGGGTAGCCAAAGGGTTATCCTCTAGCCTTGGCGGATCCGGAGATACCCTTCGCGACGACACTTCAAGGTCGCCCGCTTCATGAGGCGGGGTGCCAGGGGGAGGCGTTTCGCTCTCCATCATCTCCGGAAGAAGATCCCCCGAAGACGAACTCTGTCGAGACGGGCTACGATCCGGACTGCAATTTATAAGCACTGATTATCTTCTTCAGAAGTAACATAGGATATTTCCACTATTAAGTACTTTTCGACTACTTACAGCTCGCTAGAGGGCTGATCCCCGCGCGGACATTGTGTGGCAAGAATACCCTCCGAGGCAGGACCCTCTGATGAAGACTTCTTCTCCCGTTTGGAAACCTTAGTTTCCGGATCTTCGGAGGTAGTCCTCTTCCTTCCCCGGGGAGTGAGAATGTCAGATTCTTCTCTTTGGTTGCCCTCCCTCGCGGAGACGCTCATCTCCCCGGTTGGAATGAGTAGCGAGTGAGGCCCGCTTTCGCCCTCTCTACTCCCCCCATCATCTTCCTTTGAGGGCACTGGATAAGGCGCCGGCTCGAGCATCTTGTCCAGTACCGGATTGTCCAAGCCCTCAGGAAGGCGGGCCGAACACCTGATCATCATCGCCTTTGTTATCCAGTCCTGGTCAAAGAGCGGCTCTTTAGAATGATGCCAAGATAAATAAAAGGACAGCAGGTTCGGCACAGGATTACTTACTTGGGCAGCGGGGCGGTTGCAGCTCAGGCCCACGTCCTCGGTGGTGTCCAGACACTCTATTTTGGGTCCGAAGAATGATTTGTACATCTCTTCGTGCGTCATGCCGAGGAAATGTTGAATAGCTCGCGGTCCTTCCGGGTTGAATTCCCACATGCGAAGGGGCCGGCGTTTGGAAGGCTGGACTCGACGAACTAGCATAACTTGCACTACCATAACCAGACTGAAAGAGATCTCGGATACGGCTTTGCAGTATTGGCACGTCCTTGGCTGGACCCCAGCTCAGCCCCCTGCTGATCCATGACATCAGTTGTGGTGGGGGGCCTGACCGAAAGGTGGGGGCAGCTACCCACTTGGCACTTCGGGGAGCTGTGATGTAGAACCACTCCCGCTGCCACAATCCGGGCACCTTTGGGAAGCTACCCTCAGGCCATGGAGCGTCAGCGATTTTGCTTATTAAAGCGCCTCCGCACGCTGCATGCTGCCCCTCGATCATCTTCGGCTTCACATCGAAGGTCTTGAGCCATAGGCCGAAGTGAGGGGTAATGCGGAGGAAGGCCTCACATACGACAATAAATGACGAGATGTGAAGAAGGGAATCCGGGGCCAGATCGTGAAAATCTAGCCCATAATAGAACATAAGACCCCTAACAAAGGGATCCAGAGCGAGGCCTAGTCCTCGGAGGAAGTGGGAGACGAACATGATGCTCTCGTTGGGTTCGGGAGTAGGGACGACCTGCCCTCGGGCAGGCAGCCGATGCGAAATTTCGGCGGTCAGATATCTGGCCTCTCACAACTTCTTGATGTCCTCCTCCGTGACGGAGGAAGGCATCCACCGACCTTGAAGGTTGGATCCGGACATAATTGAAGGTCCAAAGCACCTGACCTGAGTTTCGGGTGTTAGAACTCGAGGCGGGGGAAGGATTTGATTGAGCACGAGAGGGAAAAATAGAAGGCCTTGTCCCCTTTATAAAGAGGGTGAATATCAAGCATCCTCCTCGCGGCTGTTTGGGACTTGCCTAAGATCTAGGAGTCCTACCAATAGGCATGGTTGGGTTACCCACGTCCGTATTTATGAGAATCCCGTGATAAGGGGGACACGATTCTGCTTTGACAAGACGTGTCAAGAAAACCGCCTCGCGTTATGCGCGGAGCTGGCTGAGAAAAACGGTTCGAATAATTACCGGGCCATGGCATGATGTCATGCTGTCAAAACGTGTCAGCAGATTGGATTTGTGGAAATATTATTCTCTCTACAGTGGTATATGGAACTTATTTTGTAGGGTCAGACACTATCCTTGTATTCAAAACTCTTCCATGATGTATGCGGAGGAGGAACCCGCCTTGCAATGCCAAACACAACACTACGCGCCGGACTCATCGTCATTGAAGCCTGGTTCAGGGGCTACCGAGGGAGTCCTGGATTAGGGGGTCTCCGGACAGCCGGACTATATCCTTTGGTCGGACTATTGGACTATGAAGATACAAGATTGAAGACTTCGTGCCATGTCTGGATGGGACTCTACTTGGTGTGGAAGGCAAGCTAGGCAATACGGATGTGTATATCTCCTCCTTTGTAACCGACCTTGTGTAACCCTAGCCCCCTCCGGTGTCTATATAAACCGGAGGGTTTTAGTCCGTAGGACAACATACAATGATACCATAGGCTAGCTTCTAGGGTTTAGCCTCTTTGATCTCGTGGTAGATCTACTCTTGTACTACCCATATCATCAATATTAATCAAGCAGGATGTAGGGTTTTACCTACATCAAGAGGGCCCAAACCTGGGTAAACATCGTGTCCCCTGCCTCCTGTTACCATCCGCTTTAGACGCGCAGTTCGGGACCCCCTACCCGAGATCCGTCGGTTTTGACACCGACAGTAGGCAATCCATAAGTGGCTCTCATAATAGATTCATAAGGTAATTTAATTTTCTTTCTAGGAAAGTGTTCCATGCCTTTCCTTAATGGAAATTGGAATCTAATATTTCCTTCCTTCATATCAATAATTGCACCAATCGTTCTAAGGAAAGGTCTACCAAGAATAATAGGACATGAAGGATTGCAATCTATGTCAAGAATAATAAAATCTACGGGCACATAATTCCTATTTGCAACAATAAGAACATCATTAATTCTTCCCATAGGTTTCTTAATAGTGGAATCCACAAGGTGCAAGTTTAGAGAGCAATCATCAAAATCACGGAAACCTAACAAATCACACAAAGTCTTTGGAATCGTGGAAACACTAGCACCCAAATCACCTAAAGCATAGCATTCATGATCTTTAATTTTAATTTTAATAGTTGGTTCCCACTCATCATAAAGTTTTCTAGGGATAGAAACTTCCAATTCAAGTTTTTCTTCATAAGATTGCATCAAGGCATCAACGATATGTTTAGTAAATGCTTTATTTTGACTATAAGCGTGAGGAGACTTTAGCACGGATTGCAACAAGGAAATAAAATCAATCAAAGAGCAATTTTCATAGTTAAATTCCTTGAAATCCATAATAGTGGGTTTAGCAACATCTAGGGTTTTAATTTCTTCAATCCCACTTTTATCAAATTTAGCATCAAGATCAAAAGATTCAGAATTCTTGGAACACCTTCTAGGTAAAGGTGGATCATATTCAATCCCATCATTATCAAGATTCATATTGCAAAACAAAGATTTAATAGGGGACACATCAATAACTTTTAGATCTTCATCATTATTTTCATAGGAACTAGGAGAACACGCTTTTATAAAGGCATCTTTCTTAGCACGCATCCTAGCAGTTCTTTCTTTGCACTCATCAATGGAAATTCTCATGGATTTGAGAGACTCATTGATATCATGCTTAGGTGGAATAGATCTAAGTTTCAAAGAATCAACATCAAGAGCAATTCTATCAACGTTCCTAGCCAAATCATCAATTTTAAGCAATTTTTCTTCAATCATAGCATTAAAATTCTTTTGCGAAGTAATAAATTCTTTAATATTAGAATCAAAATCAGAGGGCATCTTATTATAATTTCCATAAGAATTGTTGTAGGAATTACCATAATTATTAGAGGGATTACTAGGATAAGGCCTGGGATTGAAATTTCCTCTATATGCGTTGTTACCAAAATTGTTCCTACCAACAAAATTCACATCCATAGATTCATTATTATTCTCAATCAAAGTAGACAAGGGCATATCATTAGGATCAGAAGAAACACTCTTATTAGCAAATAATTTCATAAGTTCATCCATCTTTCCACTCAAAACATTAATTTCTTCTATCGCATGCACCTTTTTACTAGTAGATCTTTCAGTATGCCATTGAGAATAATTAACCATAATATTATCTAGGAGTTTAGTAGATTCTCCTAAAGTGATTTCCATAAAAGTGCCTCCCGCGGCCGAATCTAAAAGATTTCTAGAAGCAAAATTCAATCTGGCATAAAAAATTTGTATAATCATCCACAAATTTAAACCATGAGTAGGGCAATTACGTGTCATTAATTTCATTCTCTCCCAAGCTTGTACAACATGTTCATGATCAAGTTGCTTAAAGTTCATAATATCGTTTCTAAGAGAGATGATCTTAGCAGGAGGAAAATACTTAGAGATAAAAGCATATTTGCATTTGTTCCATGAATCAATACTATTTTTAGGCAAGGACGAAAACCGAGCTTTAGCACGATCTCTAAGCAAAAAAGGAAATAGCTTCAATTTAACAATATCATTATCCACATCTTTCTTCTTTTGCATGTCACACAAATTGTCGGTGTCAAAACCGGCGGATCTCGGGTAGGGGGTACAGAACTGTGCGTCTAGGCCAGATGGTAACAGGAGGCAGGGGACACGATGTTTTACCCAGGTTCGGGCCCTCTTGATGGAGGTAAAACCCTACGTCTTGCTTGATTAATATTGATGATATGGGTAGTACAAGAGTAGATCTACCACGAGATCAGAGAGGCTAAACCCTAGAAGCTAGCCTATGGTATGATTGTATGTTATGGTTGTTGTCCTATGGCCTAAAACCCTTTGGTTTATATAGACACCGGAGAGGGTTAGGGTTACACAAGGTCAGTTACAAAGGAGGAGATATCCATATCCGTACTGCCTAGCTTGCCTTCCACGCCAAGTAGAGTCCCATCCGGACACGAGACGAAGTCTTCGATCTTGTATCTTCATAGTCTAACAGTCCGGCCAATGGAGATAGTCCGGCTGTCCGGAGACCCCCTAATCCAGGACTCCCTCAGTAGCCCCTGAACCACGCTTCAATGACGACGAGTCCGGCGCGCAGTATTGTCTTCGGCATTGCAAGGCGGGTTCCTTCTCCGAATATACCGCAGAAGAATTTGAATACGAGGATAATGTCTGACCCTGCAAAATAAGTTCCACATTCCACCGTAGAGAGAATAATATTTTCACAGATCTAATTTGCTGGCTTGTTTTGGCAGCATGATGTTATGTCATGGCCCGGTGATTATTCGAACCGTTTCTTTTAACCAGCCCCGCACATAACACGAGGCAGTTTTTCAACACGTCTTGTCAAAGCAGAGATCGTGTCCCCTTATTACGGGATTCTCATCAATGCGGGTGTGGGTAACCCAACCGTGCCATCAATTGCGGCGCGTGGGGGATAAGCGAGTTTTACCAGGCAAGTGGGGACGCTTAGTTTCGTCCGCCCATATAAAGGGATAAGGATTCACCTTTCTATCCACGCTTTCTTCCTCCTCTGCTCATCCGTTTTCGCACACTCGAGCTCTAGCGCCCAAGTCCGCACTTCCCACCTCGACCTTCTCCAATCATGTCCGGAGCGGGAGGCAAGTGGATGGTCTCCTCCGTCACGGAGGGAGACATCAAGAAACTGAGGAGAGCCGGATACCTGCCCGACGACATCGCGCACCGGCTCCCAGATGAGGGGCAGCTCATCCCCACCCCCAGGCCCCATGAGAGGGTAGTATTCCTCACCCATTTCCTCCGCGGACTGGGGTTCCCTCTCCATCCCTTCGTCTGGGGGCTCATGTTTTATTATGGCCTGGATTTCCACGATCTGGCCCCGAACTTCATCCTCAACATCTCGGCGTTTATCGTCGTGTGCGAGGCCTTCCTCCGCATCAAGCCCCACTTCGGCTTATGGCTGAAGACCTTCAATGTCAAGCCGAAGGTGGTGGGCGGCCGCCAGGCGGAGTGTGGAGGCGCCATGGTGGGCAAGATGCCCAACATAACATGATTCGAGGGCTCCTTTGTGGAAACCATAAAGGGGTGGCAATCGGGGTGGTTCTATATCACCGAGCCGCGCGACCCTGCATGGGCAGCGGCCCCCGAGTTCCGATCTGGCATCCCCACGCGTCTCACCTCCTGGAAAGAGAAGGGCCTGTCCTGGGGTAGTTCGAAAGAGCTGACCGGACTCCAAACATGTATTCAAAACATGGTGGACAAGAAGCTCAAGCTTGTCAACATAGTCCAAGTTATGCTCATCCGCCGGATACTCCCATGCCAACAACGGGAGTTCAGCTTGTGGGAGTTCAATCCGGCGCAGCACCGAACTCTGAACAGGCTCTTCGACACGACTCATGAAGACGCCTGGAGGGTGTTGTTCAAAAGTGTCGAGGTTCCCCCCCTATTACTGAGGATCGCGGATTCAGCGCGAAGCGCCAAGCCAGTGCGGTAAGCTGCTTTACCTTTCACAGGATAATCATTTTTTATATAGATTGACTCTATGCGGGATCTAAACTCCCGTACCTTTAACAGGACTGGCAGAAGATGGCCGGACAGATCGACTGTCCGGCACCATTGCCCGAAGGCCCCGCAGACGCTCTTCTAGCGAAGATGCTGACTCCAGCCCCTTATAAGGTGCCGGAGAAGACCAAGAAGGCCAAGGGAACCCGAAAGAGTTCCCGACGCCAGGCGTCGTCGGACTCACCGTCCGATGACTCTGCGGCGCACTCTTCCCCTGAAGACGAGGAAGAGGAAGAAGAAGACGCTCCCCCACCGACTGGGGGAGACAAGAAAAGGAAGGCCGCCCCAACTGGGGAGGCCGGAGGGTCCAAGAAGGGAAAGACTCTCCTTCCGGACAGTTCCACCGCCGCCGACAAAGGCGAAGGCGAGTGGTTGCCCAGGGTCAAGCCCCCGGGGAGATCGTAAGTATTCGGATACCAAAGTAACCCATAGGATTCCTTTGTCGCACTGCTTTCCCTAATCACCGAACCTAATTATGCAGGCCGCCACGAGCCAATATCGAGGTATCATCGGATGGCTCCCTGGGCTTGTCGGACATGGATAGCGATCCAGTCCCGACCGCCACCGCCCCTCATCCTGCCGACGACACCGAGGTGTTGTCTCAAGAGGCACCGGATCGAGGGGAGACAGTCCCGGAGGCGCCTCAAGGCGACCTTACGGACTCCGGGAGCCGAGGGGACGGGGCCCCCGAGAGCTCCGAGTTCGGCCCTCAACCGAACACCGCGCCGGACCCTCTAGCGGTTCCGGGCTCAGGCAGGCGGCCTCCTTCTAAGAGGGGAAAAATGCCTGTGCCGATGACCTCTGTCCATCCAGAGGCGCCGGACAACCTATTGGAAGCGCTTCGCAGCGCTTCCATCGATGAGGAGCACCGCACCATCATGAGTGCGGTGATCCAGAAGGTTCAGTCCGCCAAGAGCGGATTGACTGAAGCCTGTGCCAGCCTTCTAACAGGCTTCGAGGTAAGTGTTTTAAAATGTAGTAGAAATATTACTGCATAGACAGTAGCCCCGGATGCTTTGTTCGGTGTTCACAAAGAAAAGCCGAACAAAGGATCAAATAATATCGCAGGAGTCTAATATAAGTGTGTCAATATGCATATTCAGGCTTCGCTACTGGCGTTCGCCGCACTTACTGCGGAGGTCACCGTACTGAAGCAGGACCTCGAGGGGTCCAAGAAAGAGCTTGGCCTTGCCAAGAGGCAGCTCGAGGAGAACACGGGTAAGTAATACCCCGTCTATAGATATGTATATATAAAAAAGGACGCGATTGCAAAATGATAGGATCATTGTATGTTTGCCAGGGGCCACGACCGAGGTGGCGACCCTAAAGCAAGCGTTGGCCAAGGCCGAAGATACAGCGGCCAAGGAGCGCACCGAGCGAGGGAAGCACGAGGCTCGGGTGGGCGAGGTGCAGCAAGAGCTCCAGGCTCTTGTGGCGAAGCATGAGGCGTTGGAGCTTGACTCGAAGACGCGGGAGTCTGAGCTTGCCGCGGCCCTCGAGAGTGTAAAAAGTGCCAAGGCCGAAGCCCAAAAGGCCCTCCAAGAGATCGATGCGATGAAGAAGATAGTGGCGGGTAAGGCTTTCTATATGCAAAGCAAGCATGTAAAAGTAAATTACCAATTACTTACCCGAATCCGGAGTTCTTCAGGAGCATTCGCAGATTTGCCCCGCAGTGTGTCCGATGCCGCACAATTTTACCAGGCCGAGGACGGAAGCTCGACGGAGAAGCTGTTCTGGTCTCAGTATGCTGAGGCCGAACATCTGGTGCCAATGAGCGACCAGCTGAAGTAGATGGTCGAGCTACATAAGGCAGCCAATCAGGCCATGAACAGCTTTATAGTCCGGTTGTGGCCTGGCGATGCCCTTCCGAACAGCTTCTTCGGCCTAGTGAGGCGGCTCGTGGATGCCTGCCCGCGACTGGAGGTCGTCAAGCGATCTGTCTTCATTGAAGGTGCACGCCGGGCTTTCGCCCGTGTGAAATTGCAGTGGGTCAAGCAAGACGCCGTGTAGCTGATCAAGGAGGGGCCGCCAGAGGGCAAGGAGCACCGCCACCCCGAGATGTACTACGAGGGTGTTCTACCGGGCGCCCGTCTCATCGCGGACGAGTGTTCGAAAGATGTAATATTTGAATGAGACTTGCTCGTTTTATCCTGTATGTATGAAAACTTGTTTCATATGCGCTATGCAACGCTTGTTGGAATTTAAAATATTACCTTCTGTTTGGCTGTTTATCCAATCTGAGAGATGGCTAGTCCTCGGCTTCTGCCCCCATGCCACGAGTGCTGGGGTGTTCGGGATAAACCTGAGCACTCTTGTTCCCATGTTTGGGTCCTTCGAGGGAGGTGCTCAGCACAACAAACAAGGCAACCAGACTAATAATGCTTTATCACTCTCACTTAGCCATAGAATTCTATAATTTTAAATTTTGGCGAAGCCCCTAGTATTCGGAAGGCCGAATTCGGGGCGCGATACACGCCTGTAAGCCGGATAGGGCCGGCCCCTCGCCCTAAGCGGCATAAGTCTTTAGGGACTCGAAAAACCTCGCCGAACAGCGACCAGTCTCTCGCCTTATCATGACAGTCAGTTTTAGCTTTCTCTACTGAGGTGCTCAGCCCGGCAGAACTGGGGCACAATCGCAGTAGTTCTCCTAGTGCTACCTTAGCCGATAGAGCGGAAAGTAAGGTACCAAAACATAGGAGCTGGGCAAACCCAACATTTGACCAAAGACATGATTCGGAGCTGATGCATATAATGCTATAAGTTCAGGGTGCCGCACTTGTGAAAGTGTTCGGACTTTTCACACCGCATTGTGGGGTACGTAAGCCCCTGGTGTATTGGTCGTACCAGAGTGTACGGTTGCAAGGCGTCATTAATGAACACATAGATATATATATATAACAAGAATGCAATAATAGTTGTAATGTCATGCATTGTTTATTGAAAAATTACGTTAAAGCAGAGTGATACAGATAGTGTGATAAGCAAAGAGTAGGACTATGTCCCTTCCAAGGGCAAGCTGAGGAATGATATGAAATTGAATATTTCGCTCGTTACTGTAATCAACCTGGGAATTCCGTTGTATGACGTAGTTGTCTGCCTCCTTGGTTGTTGCATCATGTGTTCGGCAATAGTGCTGCCGGACAGTGTTTCCAGAGATTAAGGTCCTGAAAGAAAAGGAAAAATAACCAAACGGGAAGCCCCTAGTGCGGTTTAGGCCGCGTTTTGGGGCGTGCCGCAGTTGTGCCCCCCTTCCCACCTGTGCCCATGGTATTTTTAATGCGTAATTATGTACGCGCAACACGAATATCGCCGTTGGGCTGGGATTGGGGTGGCCGCCGTATTGCTACGCGAGCTCAGATCGCGCCAGGCGGTCTATTTGCCGATTTCCCCGAGCCCGCTAGAAGGTGTCCGGGCTTTGAAGCACCGAACTGGTTGATTGCCTTAAGAGGCTGCTTTGCGCTTCTGCTGCGAGGGCTGCGGTGTGCTCCTCTGTTCGGAGAGAGCGCTCTGTGTTTCCAATGACTGTAATAACTCCACGAGGTCCTGGCATCTTGAGCTTGAGGTATGCATAATGCGGTACCGCATTGAATCTAGCGAATGCGTTTCACCCGAGCAGTGCGTGATAACCACTGCGGAATGGGACTATATCGAAGATTAACGCTTTGGAAATTATCCGGGGATCCGAAGACCACTTCCAGTGTAATTGAGCCTGTGCAATGGGCCTCTATACCTGGAATGACGCCCTTAAAGGTCGTTTTCATGGGTTTGATCCTTGAGGGGTCTATACCCATTTTGCGCACTGTGTCCTGATAAAGCAGGTTCAGGCTGCTGCCGCCGTCCATAAGGACTTGAGTGAGGTGGAATCCGTTGATGATTGGGTCTAGGACCAGTGCGGCAAATCCGCCATGACGGATACTAGTGGGGTGGTCTCTGCAATCGAAGGTGATCGGACATGAGGACCAAGGGTTGAACTTTGGGGCGACTGGCTCCAACGCATATACATCCCTGAGCGCACGCTTCCGCTCCCTCTTGGGGATGTGGGTTGCGTATATCATGTTCACCGTCCGCACTTGCAGGAGAAACCTCTTCTGTCCTCCAGTGTGCGGCTGCTGGGTCTCCTCCTCGTCATTGCTATGCGGCCCCTTGTCCTTGTTTTCGGCAATTAACTTGCCGGCCTGCTTGAACACCCAACAATCCCTGTTGGTGTGATTGGCTGGCTTGTCTGGGGTGCCGTGTATTTGACACGAGCGATCGAGTATACGGTCCAAGCTGGATGGACCCGGTGTACTTTGTTTGAATGGCTTTTTCCGCTGACCGGGTTTAGAGCCTTTGAATCCGGCATTGACTATCATATCCTCAGTATTGTCGCTGTTAATGCGGCGCTTATGCTTGTTGCGACGTGACCTGCTATTGCCGTCCTTGGTATCTGAGGTACCATGGTTCTTTGATATGTTATTACTTCGAGCCAGCCAGCTGTCTTCTCCCGCGCAAAAGCTGGTCATGAGCGTCGTGAGAGCTGCCATAGATTTCGGCTTTTCCTAACCAAGGTGCCGGGCTAGCCACTCGTCTCGGATGTTGTGCTTGAAAGCCGCTAAGGCCTCCGCATCCGGATAGTCGACGATTTGATTTTTCTTTGTAAGGAACCGGGTCCAGAATTGCCTGTCCGACTCTTCTGGCTGCTGAATTATGTGGCTCAAGTCATCGGTGTCTGGTGGTCGCACATAAGTGCCCTGAAAGTTGTTGAGGAATGCGGCTTCCAGATCTTCCCAACAGCTAATGGAGTCCGCTGGCAATCTGTTAAGCCAATGCCGCGCTAGTCCTTTGAGCTTTAGTGGGAGGTATTTGATGGCGTGTAAGTCATCGCCACGGGCCATGTGGATGTGGAGGAGGAAGTCCTCAATCCATACCGCGGGATCTGTTGTGCTGTCGTATGATTCAATATTTACAGGTTTGAAACCTTCTGGGAATTGATGTTCCATTACTTTGTCTGTGAAGCATGAGGGGTGTGCGGCGCCTCTGTATTGGGCTATATCGCGACGTAGCTCGAATGGGTCTTGCCCGCTGTGTTCGGCCCAGCCGGATTTCCTTTTAATGTATCCGGCGTGACGTTTGTCGTCTCGCAGAGTGGTGCGCCCTCGTGATCCGTAGATTGATCTTGAATGCTTTGCCTTGTCCTCCAATATATCTCACGGGTCTCGCGTAGCTCCCCATGTCTTTTTATTTGAATGGTGTTAGGGTGGAGGCTGAGCTTTTGGCTGGAATGCCTCTCTATCGCGGCCACGAGGTGGCCGATCAGCTGTATCATATGCTTCTTCCTCCAATCAGGGTAGTAACCTGCGCCTTGGGTAACTCTTGGAGGGACGCTCGAGTTTATATTCCTCGGCCGCGAGGACTTCTGTCCATTTGTCAGCTAGCAGATCTTGATCAGCTTGAAGATGCTGCTGCTTTTTCTTCAGGCTATTTGTCGTGGCCATAAGCCGGCGTTTGAAGCGCTCTTGTTGGACGGGATCCTCTGGTACGGCGAATTCATCGTCGCCGAGGCTTGCCTCTGTTGGAAATATGCCCTAGAGGCAATAATAAATTGGTTATTATTATATTTCCTTGTTCATGATAATGGTTTATTATCCATGCTAGAATTGTATTGATAGGAAACTCAGATACATGTGTGGATACATAACAACACCATGTCCCTAGTAAGCCTCTAGTTGACTAGCTCGTTGATCAATAGATGGTTATGGTTTCCTAACCATGGACATTAGATGTCGTTGATAACGGGATCACATCATTAGGAGAATGATGTGATGGACAAGATCCAATCCTAAGCATAGCACTAGATCGTGTAGTTCGTATGCTAAAGCTTTTCTAATGTCAAGTATCATTTCCTTAGACCATGAGATTGTGCAACTCCCGGATACCGTAGGAGTGCTTTGGGTGTGCCAAACGTCACAACATAATTGGGTGGCTATAAAGGTACACTACGGGTATCTCCGAAAGTGTGTGTTGGGTTGGCATGAATCGAGACTGGGATTTGTCACTCCGTGTAAGCGGAGAGGTATCTCTGGGCCCACTCGGTAGGACATCATCATAATGTGCACAATGTGATCAAGGAGTTGATCACGGGATGATGTGTTACGGAACGAGTAAAGAGACTTGCCGGTAACAAGATTGAACAAGGTATCGGGATACCGACGATCGAATCTCGAGCAAGTATCGTACCGCTAGACAAATGGAATTGTATACGGGATTGATCGAATCCTCGACATCGTGGTTCATCCGATGAGATCATCGTGGAACATGTGGGAGCCAACATGGGTATCCAGATCCCGCTGTTGGTTATTGACCGGAGAACGTCTCGGTCATGTCTGCATGGTTCCCGAACCCGTAGGGTCTACACACTTAAGGTTCGATGACGCTAGGGTTATAAAGGAAGTTTGTATGTGGTTACCGAATGTTGTTTGGAGTCCCGGATGAGATCCCGGACGTCACGAGGAGTTCCGGAATGGTTCGGAGGTAAAGATTTATATATAGGAAGTCCTATTTCGGCCATCGGGACACGTTTCGGGGTCATCGGTATTGTACCGGGACCACCGGAAGGGTCCCAGGGGCCCACCGGGTGGGGCCACCTATCCCGGAGGGTCCCATGGGCTGAAGTGGGAAGGGATCCAGCCCAAGGTGGGCTGGGGCGCCACTTTCCCCTAGGGCCCATGCGCCTAGTGTGGGGGAAACCCTAAAGGAAGAGTCCCAGAAGGGGAAGGCACCTCCTAGGTGCCTTGGGGAGGAGGGATTCCTCCCTTGGCCGCCGCCCCCCTAGGAGATTGGATCTCCTAGGGCCGGTGCCCCCCCCCCCTTGGCCCCCCTATATATAGTGGGGGAGATGGAGGACTTCTTACCTTTGCCTTTGGTGCAGCCCTCTCCCCTCTCCCAAGTCCTTCTCCTCTCCCGTGGTGCTTGGCGAAGCCCTGCAGGATTGCCACGCTCCTCCAACACCACCACGCCGTTGTGCTGCTGCTGGATGGAGTCTTCCTCAACCTCTCCCTCTCTCCTTGCTGGATCAAGGCATGGGAGACGTCACCGGGCTGTACGTGTGTTGAACGCGGAGGTGCCGTCCGTTCGGCACTTAGATCGGAATCAACCGCGATCTGAATCGCTACGAGTATGACTCCTTCATCCGCGTTCTTGCAATGCTTCCGCTTAGCGATCTACAAGGGTATGTAGATGCACTCTCCTTCCCTCGTTGCTAGATTACTCCATAGATTGATCTTGGTGATGCGTAGAAAATTTTGAATTTCTGCTACGTTCCCCAACAGTGGCATCATGAGCTAGGTCTATTGCGTAGATTTTATGCACGAGTAGAACACAAAGTAGTTGTGGGTGTTGATTTTGTTCAATATGCTTACCGTTACTAGTCCAATCTTGATTCGGCGGCATTGTGGGATGAAGCGGCCCGGACCGACCTTACACGTACTCTTAAGTGAGACTGGTTCCACCGACTGACATGCACTAGTTGCATAAGGTGGCTGGCGGGTGTCTGTCCCTCCCACTTTAGTCGGATCGGATTCGATGAAAAGGGTCCTTATGAAGGGTAAATAGCAATTGGCATATCATGTTCTGGTTTTGCGTAGGTAAGAAACGTTCTTGCTAGAAACCCATAGCAGCCACGTAAAACATGCAAACAACAATTAGAGGACGTCTAACTTGTTTTTGCAGGGTATGCTATGTGATGTGATATGGCCAAAGGATGTGATAGATGATATATGTGATGTATGAGATTGATCATGTTCTTGTAATAGGAATCACGACTTGCATATCGATGAGTATGACAACCGGCAGGAGCCATAGGAGTTGTCTTAATTTATTTATGACCTGCGTGTCAACATAAACGTCATGTAATTACTTTACTTTATTGCTAACCGTTAGCTGTAGTAGTAGAAGTAATAGTTGGTGAGACAACTTCATGAAGACACGATGATGGAGATCATGGTGTCATGCCGGTGACGATGATGATCATGGAGCCCCGAAGATGGAGATCAAAAGGAGCAATATGATATTGGCCATATCATGTCACTATTTGATTGCATGTGATGTTTATCATGTTTATACATCTTATTTGCTTAGAACGACGGTAGTAAATAAGATGGTCCCTCATTAAAATTTCAAGAAAGTGTTCCCCCTAACTGTGCACCGTTGCGACAGTTCGTTGTTTCGAAGCACCACGTGATGATCGGGTGTGATAGATTCTAACGTTCACATACAACGGGTGTAAGACAGATTTACACACGCGAAACACTTAGGTTGACTTGACGAGCCTAGCATGTGTACAGACATGGCCTCGGAACACAGAAGACCGAAAGGTCGAGCATGAGTCGTATAGAAGATACGATCAACATGAAGATGTTCACCGACATTGACTAGTCCGTCTCACGTGATGATCGGACACGGCCTAGTTGACTCGGATCATGTAATCACTTAGATGACTAGAGGGATGTCTATCTGAGTGGGAGTTCATAAGATGAACTTAATTATCCTGAACATAGTCAAAAGGTCTTCGCAAATTATGTCGTAGCTCGCGCTTCAGTTCTACTGTTTAGTTATGTTCCTAGAGAAAATTTAGTTGAAAGTTGATAGTAGCAATTATGCGGACAAGGTCCATAAACTGAGGATTGTCCTCATTGCTTCATAGAAGGCTTATGTCCTTAATGCACCGCTCAGTGTGCTGAACCTCGAACGTCGTCTGTGGATGTTGCGAACATCTGACACACACGTTTTGATAACTACGTGATAGTTCAGTTAAACGGTTTAGAGTTGAGGCACCGAAGACGTTTTTGAAACGTCGCGAAACATATGAGATGTTTCGAGGGCTGAAATTGGGATTTCAGGCTTGTGCCCACATCAAGAGGTATAAGACCTCCGATGATTTTCTTAACCTGCAAACTAAGGGAGAAAAGCTCAATTGTTGAGCTTGTGCTCAGATTGTCTGAGTACAACAATCATTTGAATCAAGTGGGAGTTGGTCTTCCAGATGAGATAGTGATGTTTCTCCGAAGTCATTACCACCAAGCTTCTAGAGCTTCGTGATGAACTATAATGTATCAGGGACATATATGATGATCTTTGAGATATTCGCGATGTTTGACACCACAAAAGTAGAAATCAAGAAGGAGCATCAATTGTTGATGGTTGGTGAAACCACTAGTTTCAAAAAGGGCAAGAAGGGATACTTCATGAAACGGCAATTCAGTTGCTGCTCTAGTGAAGAAACCCAAGGTTGAACCCAAACCCAAGACTAAGTGCTTCTATAATAAGGGGAACAGCCACTGGAGCAGAATTACCCTAGATACTTGGTAGATTAGAAGGCTGGCAAGGTCGATAGAAGTATATTCGATATACATTGTGTTGATGTGTACTTTACTAGTACTCCTAGTAGCACCAGGGTATTAGATACCGGTTCGGTTGCTAAGTGTTAGTAACTCGAAATAAAAGCTACGGAATAAACGGAGACTAGCTAAAGGTGAGCTGACGATATGTGTTGGAAGTGTTTCCAATGTTGATATGATCAAGCATCACACGCTCCCTCTACCATTAGATTGGTGTTAAACCTAAATAATTGTTATTTGGTGTTTGCGTTGAGCATAGACATGATTGGATTATGACTATCGCAATACGGTTATTCATTTAAAGAGAATAATAGTTACTCTGTTTATTTGAATAATACCTTCAATGGTCTTGCACCTAAAATGAATGGTTTATTGAATCTCGATCGTAGTGATACACATGTTCATGCCAAAAGATATAAGATAATAATGATAGTACCACCTACTTGTGGCACTGCCACGTAAGTCATATCGGTATAAAACACATGAGGAAGCTCCATGTTGATGGATCTTTGGGCTCACTCATTTTTGAAAGGATTGAGACATGCGAACCATGTTTGTTGGTGTATGTGCATGAAGAAACTCCATGCAAATGGACTGTTTGGACTCACTTGATTTTGAATCACTTGAGACATGCAAATCATACCACATGGGCAAGATGACTGAAAGCCTCATTTTCAGTCAAATGGAACTAGAAAGCAACTTGTTGGAAGTAATACATTTTGATGTGTACAGTCCAATGAGTGCTGAGGCATGTAGTGGGTATCGTTATGTCCTTACTTCACAGATGATTTGAGTAGATGTTGAGTATATTTACTTGATGAATCATGAGTCTGAATTATTGAAAGGTTCAAGTAATTTCAGGGTGAAGTTGAAAGATCGTCGTGACAAGAGGATAAAATATCTATGATATGATCATAGAATTACGAGTTTGGCACAGAATTAAGACATTGTGGAAATTGTTTCACAACTAATACAGCCTGGAACACCATAGTGTGATGGTGTGTCCGAACATCATAACTGCACCCTATTGGATATGATGCATACCATGATGTCTCTTATCGAATTACCACGATAGTTTATGGGTTAGGCATTAGAGACAACCACATTCACTTTAAACAGGGCACCACGTAATTCCGATGAGATGACACCGTATGAACTATGGTTTACAGAAACCTAAGCTGTCATTTCTTAAAAGTTTGGGGCTGCGACGCTTATATGAAAAAAAAAAGTTTCAGGCTGATAAGCTCGAACCCAAAGCGAATAAATGCATCTTCATGGGACACCCAAAACAGTTGGGTATACCTCCTGTCTCAGATCCGAAAGCAATAAGGGATTGTTTCTGGAATCGGGGTCCTTTCTCAAGGAAAAGTTTCTCTCGAAAGAATTGAGTGGGAGGATGGTGGAGACTTGATGAGGTTATTGAACCGTCACTTCAACTAGTGTATAGCAGGGCACAAAGAGTTGTTCCTGTGGCACCTACACCAATTGAAGTGGAAGCTTATGATATTGATCATGAAACTTCGGATCAAGTCACTCGCAAACCTCATAGGATGACAAGGATGCGTACTACTTCAGAGTGGTACGTAATCCTGTCTTGAAAGTCATGTTGCTAGACAACAATGAACCTACGAGCTATGGAGAAGCGATGGTGGGCCCGGATTCCGATGAATGGCTCGAGGCCATAAAATCCGAGAGAGGATCCATGTATGAAAACAAAGTGTAGACTTTGGAAGAACTACTTGATGGTCATAAGGCTGTTAGGTACATATGGGTTTTAAAAGGAAGACGGACAATGATGGTAAGTATCACCATTAAGAAAGCTCGACTTGTCGTTAAGATGTTTTCCGACAAGTTCAAGGAGTTGACTATGATGAGACTTTCTCACTCGTAGCGATGCTAAGAGTCTGTTGGAATTATGTTAACATGAGCTGCATTTATGAAATCTGGCAGATGGATGTCAAAACAAGTTTCCTTACCAGTTTTCGTAAGGAAAGGTTGTATGTGATACAATCAGAAAGGTTTTGTCTATCCTAAGGATGCTAAAAGGTATGCTAGCTCCAGCGATCCTTCCATGGACTAGAGCAAGCATCTCGGAGTCGGAATATACACTTTGATGGAATAATCAAAGTTTATGGGTTTATACAAAGTTTGTTAGAAACTTGTATTTACAATAAAGTGAGTGGGAGCACTATGACATTTCTGATAAGTATATGTGGATGACATATTGTTGATCCGAAGTGACGTAGAATTTCTGGAAAGCATAGAGGGTTATTTGGAAAGTGTTTTTCAATGGAAAAACTGGATTAAGCTACTTGAACATTGAGCATCAAGATCTATAAGGATAGATCAAAACGCTTAATGGTACTTTCAAATGAGCACATACCTTGACATGATCTTGAAGGTGTTCAAGATGGATCAGTCAAAGAAGGAGTTCTTGCCTGAGTTGTAAGGTATGAAGTTAAAGCTCGACCACGGCAGAACAGAGAGAAAGGACAAAGGTCGTCCCCTATGCTTAGACATAGGCTCCATAGTATGCTATGCTGTGTACCACACCTGATGTGTGCCTTGCCACATGTCTGGCTAGAGGGTACAAAGGTGATCTAGGAGTAGATCACCAGATAGCGGCCAAATTGTCCTTGGAGAAAATAAGGACATGTTTCTCGATTATGGAGGTAATAGAGAGTTCGTCGTAAAGGGTTATGTCGATGCAAACTTAACACCTATCCGGATAGCTCTAAGTAGAGATACCAGATACGTATAATGGAGCAACAATTTAGTATAGCTCCAAGCAGAACAATTATTTGAAATGGCTCCAAATGTAGCGTAGAGATTTGGGAAGTACATACGGATCTGAATGTTGCAGACCCGTTGACTAAAACCTCTCTCACAAGCATAACATGATCAAACCCAGAACTCATCGAGTGTTAATCACATGGTAAATGTGAACTAGATTATTGACTCTAGTAAACTCTTTGGGTGTTAGTCACATGGGGATGTGACCTTGAGTGTTAATCACATGACGATGTGAACTAGATTATTAACTCTAGTGCAAGTGGGAGACTGTTGGAAATATGCCCTAGAGGCAATAATAAATTGGTTATTATTATATTTCCTTGTTCATGATAATCGTTTATTATCCATGCTAGAATTGTATTGATAGGAAACTCAGATACATGTGTGGATACATAACAACACCATGTCCCTAGTAAGCCTCTAGTTGACTAGCTCATTGATCAATAGATGGTTATGGTTTCCTAACCATGGACATTAGATGTCGTTGATAACGGGATCACATCATTAGGAGAATGATGTGATGGACAAGACCCAATCCTAAGCATAGCACTAGATCGTGTAGTTCGTATGCTAAAGCTTTTCTAATGTCAAGTATCATTTCCTTAGACCATGAGATTGTGCAACTCCCGGATACCGTAGGAGTGCTTTGGGTGTGCCAAATGTCACAACGTAACTGGGTGGCTATAAAGGTACACTACAGGTATCTCCGAAAGTGTCTGTTGGGTTGGCACGAATCGAGACTGGGATTTGTCACTCTGTGTAAGCGGAGAGGTATCTCTGGGCCCACTCGGTAGGACATCATCATAATGTGCACAATGTGATCAAGGAGTTGATCACAGGATGATGTGTTACGGAACGAGTAAAGAGACTTGCCGGTAATGAGATTGAACAAGGTATCGGGATACCGACGATCGAATCTCGGGCAAGTATCGTACCGCTAGACAAAGGGAATTGTATACGGGATTGATCGAATCCTCGACATCGTGGTTCATCCGATGAGATCATCGTGGAACATGTGGGAGCCAACATGGGTATCCAGATCCCGCTGTTGGTTATTGACCGGAGAACGTCTCGGTCATGTCTGCATGGTTCCCGAACCCGTAGGGTCTACACACTTAAGGTTCGATGACGCTAGGGTTATAAAGGAAGTTTGTATGTGGTTACCGAATGTTGTTCGGAGTCCCGGATGAGATCCCGGACATGACGAGGAGTTCCAGAATGGTCCGGAGGTAAAGATTTATATATAGGAAGTCCTATTTCGGCCAACGGGACAAGTTTCGGGGTCATCGGTATTGTACCGGGACCACCGGAAGGGTCCCGGGGGCCCACCGGGTGGGGCCACCTATCCTGGAGGGTCCCATGGGCTGAAGTGGGAAGGGATCCAGCCCAAGGTGGGCTGGAGCGCAACTTTCCCCTAGGGCCCATGCGCCTAGTGTGGGGGAAACCCTAAAGGAAGAGTCCCGGAAGGGGAAGGCACCTCCTAGGTGCCTTGGGGAGGAGGGATTCCTCCCTTGGCCGCCGCCCCCCTAGGAGATTGGATCTCCTAGGGCCGGCGCCCCCCCTTGGCCCCCCTATATATAGTGGGGGAGATGGAGGACTTCTTACCTTTGCCTTTGGTGCAGCCCTCTCCCCTCTCCCAAGTCCTTCTCCTCTCCCGTGGTGCTTGGCGAAGCCCTGCAGGATTGCCATGCTCCTCCACCACCACCACGCCGTTGTGCTGCTGCTGGATGGAGTCTTCCTCAACCTCTCCCTCTCTCCTTGCTGGATCAAGGCATGGGAGACGTCACCGGGCTGTACGTGTGTTGAACGCGGAGGTGCCGTCCGTTCGGCACTTAGATCGGAATCAACCGCGATCTGAATCGCTACGAGTACGACTCCTTCATCCGCGTTCTTGCAATGCTTCCTCTTAGCGATCTACAAGGGTATGTAGATGCACTCTCCTTCCCTCGTTGCTAGATTACTCCATAGATTGATCTTGGTGATGCGTAGAAAATTTTGAATTTCTGCTACGTTCCCCAACAGCCTCATCTTCGGAGGGGGGCATGTGATTGTCATCCTCCTCTCCGTCTGCCGCTCTCTTAGGAGAGCTGGCTCCTCCATCCTCCTGCTCTAAATCTTGATGGAGGGGTTTGTTGTTTTCTTCGGCACTATCCGGAGTGTTATTATCTCCTGTGCCGGTATCACCACTTTTACTTTGGCGGGACTTAGAGCGGCGCCGCTGAGGTCGGCGTTTTGGTTGCTTCTTGGAGGGGTCATCCACCGCTATCCCGCTGCCATTGCCTTCTTTGGGTGTACCCACCATGTATATGTCATATGACGAGGTGGCTTTCCAGTGCCCTATAGGTGCTGGTTCATGTTCGTCTCCTACATCGTCGTCCATACCGTCGATGTCTTCGGAGTCGAAGTCGAGCATGTCGGTTAAATCATCGATAGTGGCTACAAAGTGGGTGGTGGGTGGGCGTCGAATTTCTTCGTCGTCCGCATCCCAATCCTGTTGGCCATAATCCGGCCAGGGCTCTCCTGACAAAGAGAGAGACCTTAGTGAATTCAGAATGTCGCCGAAGGGCGAGTGCTGAAAGATATCCGCGGCGGTGAATTCCATGATCGGCGCCCAATCGGATTCGATTGGCAGGGGCGCGGATGGTTCAGAGTCTGGAAAAGAGTCCGGCACCTTGGAGTCACGGGCTGCGTAGGGGATTATGCTGGTGTTTGGTTCGATCGCCGTTGAGACTGCAGCCCCTGAGGCGGTGTCTAACCACCCGTCCTCGATTGGCGCAGTTGGCTCCAAGCTATGGGTCGGAGCTGATGCGGGCGCGGCCTCTGGGGTAATGTTCGGCGGCAGAGCTAGGTCGTACCCGTCATGGTAGTGCGGCGCGCCCGGCTGTGGCTCGAATCCGTCGAAGATCAAGTCTCCGCGGATGTCGGCCGTGTAGTTCAAACTTCCAAATCTGACCTGATGGCCAGGGGCATAGCTTTCAATCTGCTCCAGATGGCCAAGCGAATTAGCCTGCAGTGCAAAGCCGCCGAATACGAAGATCTGTCCGGGGAGAAAAGTCTCACCCTAGACCGCATCGCTATTGATGATAGTAGGAGCCATCAAGCCTAACGGCAACGACACAGAGGAACTTTCAATGAAAGCACTGATGTCGGTGTCAAAACCGGCGGATCTCGGGTAGGGGGTCCTGAACTGTGCGTCTAGGCCGGATGGTAACAGGAGGCAGGGGACACGATGTTTTACCCAGGTTCGGGCCCTCTTGATGGAGGTAAAACCCTACGTCCTGCTTATTAATATTGATGATATGGGTAGTACAAGAGTAGATCTACCACGAGATCAGAGAGGCTAAACCCTAGAAGCTAGCCTATGGTATGATTGTATGTTATGGTTGTTGTCCTACGGACTAAAACCCTTCGGTTTATATAGACACCGGAGAGGGTTAGGGTTACACAAGGTCGGTTACAAAGGAGGAGATATCCATATCCGTACTGCCTAGCTTGCCTTCCACGCCAAGTAGAGTCCCATCCGGACACGAGACAAAGTCTTCGATCTTGTATCTTCATAGTCTAACAGTACGGCCAATGGAGATAGCCCGGCTGTCCGGAGACCCCCTAATCCAGGACTCCCTCATAAATCAATGAAGCTATTTAGATGGGTAGCGGCATATTCACTAGGAAGGCCGGAAAACAGATCTTTCATAACAAGATTCAGCAAAGCAACATTAATTTCACAAGATTCAACATCGGTAAGAGGAGCAATCGGAGTGCTAATAAAATCATAGTTGTTGGTATTGGTGAAGGCACACAATTTAGTATTATCTTGAGCCATCGTGACGAGCAAGCAAACAAACACACAAGCAAACAAAAAGCAAGCGGACAAAAAGAGGCAAATAGAGAAAGAGAGGGAGGATAGAGAGAGAGAGAGGGCAAATAAAACGGCAAGGGTGAAGTGGGGGAGAGGAAAACGAGAGGCAAATGGCAAATAATGTAATGCGGGAGATAAGGGTATGTGATGGGTACTTGGTATGTTGACTTTTGCATAGACCTCCCCGGCAACGGCCCCAGAAATCCTTCTTGCTATCTCTTTTAGCACTGCGTTGGTTTTCCCCGAAGAGGAAGGGATGATGTAGCAAAGTAGTGTAAGTATTTCCCTCAGTTTTTGAGAACCAAGGTATCAATCCAGTAGGAGGCTACGCGTGAGTCCCTCGTACCTGCACAAAACAAATAAATCCTCGCAACCAACGCAAATAGGGGTTGTCAATCCCTATAGGGCCACTTACGAGAGTAAGATCTGATAGATATGATAAGATAATATTTTTGGCATTTTTATGATAAAGATGCAAAGTAAAATAAAGGCAAAGTAAATAACTAAGTAGTAGGAGATTGATATGATAAAGATAGACCCGGGGGCCATAGGTTTCACTAGTGGCTTCTCTCAAGAGCATAAGTATTCTTCAGTGGGTGAACAAATTACGGTTGAGCAATTGACAGAATTGAGCATAGTTATGAGAATATCTAGGTATGCTCATGTATATAGGCATCACGTCCGAGAGAAGTAGACCGACTCCTGCCTACATCTACTACTATTACTCCACTCATCGACCGCTTTCCAGCATGCATCTAGAGTATTAAGTTAAAAACAGAGTAACGCCTTAAGCAAGATGACATGATGTAGAGGGATAGACTCATGCAATATGAAGAAAATCATGTCTTGTTATCCTCGATGGCAACAATACAATACGTGCCTTGCTGCCCTTACTGTCACCGGGAAAGGACACCGCAAGATTGAACCAAAAGCTAAGCACTTCTCCCATTGCAAGAAAGATCAATCTAGTAGGCCAAACCAAACTGATAATTCGAAGAGACTTGCAAAGATAACCAATTATACATAAAAGAATTCAGAGAAGATTCAAATATTGTTCATAGATAGACTTGATCATAAACCCACAATTCATCGGTCTCAACAAACACACTGCAAAAAGAAGATTACATCGAATAGATCTCCACAAGAGAGGGGGAGAACATTGTATTGAGATCCAAAAAGAGAGAAGAATGTTGGAAATATGCCCTAGAGGCAATAATAAAATGGTTATTATTATATTTCTTTGTTCATGATAATTGTCTATTGTTCATGCTATAATTGTGTTATTCGGAAATCGTAATACATGTGTGAATACATAGACCACAACACGTCCCTAGTGACCCTCTAGTTGACTAGCTCGTTGATCAAAAGATAGTCATGGTTTCCTGCCTATGGACATTGGATGTCATTGATAACGGGATCACATCATTAGGAGAATGATGTCATGGACAAGACCCAATCCTAAGCATAGCTCAAATATCGTGTAGTTCGTTTGCTGTAGCTTTTCTAAATGTCAAGTATCATTTCCTTAGACCATGAGATTGTGCAACTCCCGGACACCGTAGGAGTGCCTTGGGTGTGCCAAACGTCACAACGTAACTGGGTGACTATAAAGGTACATTACAGGTATCTCCGAAAGTGTCTGTTGGGTTGGCACGAATCGAGACTGGGATTTGTCACTCCGTATGACGGAGAGGTATCTCTGGGCCCACTCAGTAATGCATCATCATAATGAGCTCAATGTGATCAAGTGGTTGATCACAGGATCATGCATTACGGTATGAGTAAAGTGACTTGCCGGTAACGAGACTAAACAAGGCATTGGGATACCGACGATCGAGTCTCGGGCAAGTAACGTACCGATTGACAAAGGGAATTGTATACGGATTGATTGAATCCTCGACATCATGGTTCATCTGATGAGATCATCGTGGAGCATGTGGGAGCCAACATGGGTATCCAGATCCCGCTGTTGGTTATTGACCGGAGAGTCGTCTCGGTCATGTCTGCATGTCTCCCGAACCCGTAGGGTCTACACACTTAAGGTTCGATGACGCTAGGGTTGTTAGGAAGACTTGTATGTGATTACCGAATGTTGTTCGGAGTCCCGGATGAGATCCTGGACGTCACGAGGAGTTCCGGAATGGTCCGGAGGTGAAGATTTATATGTAGGAAGTTGTCATACGGTCACCGGAAAGGTTCAGGGGCATATCGGTATTGTACTGGGGCCACCGGAGGGGTTCCGGGGGTCCACCAGGATGGGCCACCTCTTCCGGAGGGCCTTATGGGTTGTATGGAGAAGGGAACCAGCCCAAGTGGGCTGGGGCACCACACCCCCTAGGGCCCATGCGCCTAGGGTTTGGGGGAAACCCTAAGGGGGGGCTCCCCCTTGCTTGGGGGGCAAGCCCCCCTCCCCTTAGCCGCCGCCCCCCCTCTAGATCTCATCTAGAGGGGGTCGGCCCCCTTCCCCTATAAATAGAGGGGTGAGGGGAGGGCTGCATACAACATCCAAGGCGCAGCCCCTCCCCTCCCCAACACCTCTCCTCCTACATAAGAGCTTGGCGAAGCCCTGCCGGAGTATTGCAGCTTCACCACCACCACGCCGTCGTGCTGCTGTTGGAGCCCTCTTCCTCAACCTCTCCCTCCTCCTTGCTGGATTAAGGCACGGGAGACGTCCTCGCTCCGTATGTGTGTTGAACGCGGAGGTGCCGTCCGTTCGGCGCTAGGATCTTCGGTGACTTGGATCACGACGAGTACGACTCCATCAACCCGTTCTCTTGAACGCTTCCGCTCGTGATCTACAAGGGTATGTAGATGCACTCCTCTATCCCTCATTGCTAGATGACTCCATAGATTGATCTTGGTGATGCGTAGAAAATTTTAAAATTCTGCTACGTTCCCCAACAGTGGCATCATGAGCTAGGTCTATGCGTAGTTACTATGCACGAGTAGAACACAAAGCAGTTGTGGGCATCGATATTGTCAATTATCTTGCCGTTACTAGTCTTATCTTGATTCGGCGGCATTGTGGGATGAAGTGGCCCGGACCAACCTTACACGTACGCTTACGTGAGACCGGTTCCACCGACTGACATGCACTAGTTGCATAAGGTGGCTGGCGGGTGTCTGTCTCTCCCACTTTAATCGGATCGGATTCGATGAACAGGGTCCTTATGAAGGGTAAATAGAAATTGGCAATTCACGTTGTGGTTTTGGCGTAGGTAAGAAACGTTCTTGCTAGAATCCTATAGCAGCCATGTAAAAACTTGCAACAACAATTAGAGGACGTCTAACTTGTTTTTGCAACAAGTGTTTTGTGATGTGATATGGCCAAAGGATGTGATGAATGATATATGTGATGTATGAGATGATCATGTTCTTGTAATAGGAATCACGACTTGCATGTCGATGAGTATGACAACCGGCAGGAGCCATAGGAGTTGTCTTTATTTATTTATGACCTGCGTGTCAACATAAACGTCATGTAATTACTTTACTTTATTGCTAAAGCGTTAGCCATAGTAGTAGAAGTAATAGATGACGAGACAACTTAAAGAAGACACGATGATGGAGATCATGGTGTCATGCCAGTGACAACGATGATCATGGAGCCCCGAAGATGGAGATCAAAAGGAGCAAATGATAATGGCCATATCATGTCACTATTTGATTGCATGTGACGTTTATCATGTTTTACATCTTATTTGCTTAGAACGACGGTAGCTTAAATAAGATGATCCCTCGTAATAATTTCAAGAAAGTGTTCCCCCTAACTATGCACCGTTGCGAAGGTTTGTTGTTTCGAAGCACCACGTGATGATCGGGTGTGATAGATTCTAATGTTCGAATACAACAGGTGTAAGCCAGATTTACACACGAATACACTTAGGTTGACTTGACGAGCCTAGCATGTACAGACATGGCCTCGGAACACAGAAGACCGAAAGGTAGAGCATGAGTCGTATAAAAGATACGATCAACATGAAGATGTTCACCGATGTTGACTAGTCCGTCTCACGTGATGATCGGACACGGCCTAGTTAACTCGGATCATGTTATACTTAGATGACTGGAGGGATGTCTATCTAAGTGGGAGTTCATTGAATAATTTGATTAGATGAACTTAATTATCATGAACTTAGTCTAAATCTTTACAATATGTCTTGTAGATCAAATGGCCCACGTTGTCCTCAACTTCAACGCGTTCCTAGAGAAAACCAAGCTGAAAGACGATGGCAGCAACTATACGGACTGGGTCCGGAACCTGAGGATCATCCTCATAGCTGCCAAGAAAGATTATGTCCTAGAAGCACCGCTAGGTGACGCACCCGTCCCACAGAACCAAGACGTTATGAACGCTTGGCAGACACGTGCTGATGTTTACTCCCTCATTCAGTGCGACATGCTTTACAGCTTAGAACCGGGGCTCCAAAAGTGTTTTGAGAGACACGGAGCATATGAGATGTTCGAAGAGCTGAAAATGGTTTTTCAAGCTCATGCCCGGGTCGAGAGATATGAAGTCTCCCACAAGTTCTTCAGCTGTAAGATGGAAGAAAATAGTTCTGTCAGTGAGCACATACTCAAAATGTCTGGGTTGCATAACCGCTTGACTCAGCTGGGAGTTAATCTCCTGGATGACGCGGTCATTGATAGAATCCTTCAGTCGCTTCCACCGAGCTACAAGAGCTTTGTGATGAACTTCAATATGCAGGGGATGGAAAAGACCATTCTTGAGGTATATTCAATGCTGAAATCAGCAGAGGTAGAAGTCAAAAAGGAACATCAGGTGTTGATGGTGAATAAAACCACTAAGTTCAAGAAAGGCAAGGGTAAGAAAAACTTCAAGAAGGACGGCAAGGGAGTTGCCGCGCCCGGTAAGCAAGCTGCCAGGAAGAAGCCAAAGAATGGACCCAAGCCCGAGACTGAGTGTTTTTATTGCAAGGGAAGTGGTCACTGGAAGCGGAACTGCCCCAAATACTTAGTGGACAAGAAGGCCGGCAACACGAAAGGTATATGTGATATACATGTAATTGATGTGTACCTTACCAGTACTCGTAGTAGCTCCTGGGTATTTGATACCGGTGCGTTTGCTCACATTTGTAACTCGAAGCAAGAGCTGCGGAATAAACGTAGACTGGCGAAGGACGAGGTGACGATGCGCGTCAGGAATGGTTCCAAGGTCGATGTGATCGCCGTCGACACGCTACCTCTACATTTACCTACGGGGTTAGTTTTAAACCTCAATAATTGTTATTTAGTGCCATCTTTGAGCATGAACATTGTATCAGGATCTCGTTTAATTCGAGATGGCTACTCGTTTAAATCCGAGAATAATGGTTGTTCTATTTATATGAGAGATATGTTTTATGGTCATGCTCCGATGGTGAATGGTTTATTCTTAATGAATCTCGAGCGTAATGCTACACATATTCATAGTGTGAATACCAAAAGATGTAAGGTTGATAATGATAGTCCCACATACTTGTGGCACTGCCGCCTTGGTCACATAGGTGTCAAACGCATGAAGAAGCTCCATGCAGATGGACTTTTAGAGTCTCTTGATTACGAATCATTTGACATGTGCGAACCATGCCTCATGGGTAAAATGACCAAGACTCCATTCTCAGGAACAATGGAGCGAGCAACCAACTTATTGGAAATCATACATACTGATGTGTGCGGTCCAATGAGTGTTGAGGCTCGCGGTGGCTATCGTTATGTTCTCACCCTCACTGATGACTTGAGTAGATATGAGTATGTCTACTTAATGAAACACAAATCTGAGACCTTTGAAAAGTTCAAGGAATTTCAGAGTGAGGTTGAGAATCAACATGACAGGAAAATCAAGTTCTTGCGATCAGATCATGGGGCAGAATACCTAAGTCACGAATTTGGCACACACTTAAGAAAATGTGGAATAGTTTCACAACTCACGCTGCCTGGAACACCTCAGCGTAATGGTGTGTCCGAACGTCGTAATCGCACTCTATTAGATATGGTGCGATCTATGATGTCTCTTACCGATTTACCGCTGTCATTTTGGGGCTATGCTTTAGAGACTGCCGCATTCACTTTAAATAGGGCTCCGTCGAAATCCGTTGAGACGACACCATATGAATTATGGTTTGGGAAGAAACCTAAGCTGTCGTTTCTAAAAGTTTGGGGATACGATGCTTATGTCAAGAAACTTCAACCTGAAAAGCTCGAACCCAAATCGAAGAATTGCGTCTTCATAGGATACCCTAAAGAAACTGTTGGGTATACCTTCTACCTCAGATCCGAAGGCAAGATCTTTGTTGCCAAGAATGGGTCCTTTCTAGAGAAAGAGTTTCTCTCGAAAGAAATAAGTGGGAGGAAAGTAGAACTTGATGAAGTATTGCCTCTTGAACCGGTAAGTGGCGCAGCTCAAGAAAATGTTCCTGAGGTGCCTGCACCGACTAGAGAGGAAGTTGATGATGATGATCATGAAACTTCAGATCAAGTTGCTACTGAACTTCGTAGGTCCACAAGGACACGTTCCGCACCAGAGTGGTACGGCAACCCTGTCTTGGAAATCATGTTGTTAGACAACGGTGAACCTTCGAACTATGAAGAAGCGATGGCGGGCCCGGATTTCGACAAATGGCTGGAAGCCATGAAATCCGAGATAGGATCCATGTATGAAAACAAAGTATGGACTTTGACTGACTTGCCCGATGATTGGCGAGCCATAGAAAATAAATGGATCTTTAAGAAGAAGACAGACGCGGATGGTAATGTGACCATCTATAAAGCTCGACTTGTCGCTAAGGGTTATCGACAAGTTCAAGGGGTTGACTACGATGAGACTTTCTCACCGTAGCGAAGCTGAAGTCCGTCTGAACCATGTTAGCAATTGCCGCATTCTATGATTATGAGATATGGCAAATGGACGTCAAAACGGCATTCCTTAATGGTTTCCTTAAGGAAGAATTGTATATGATGCAGCCGAAAGGTTTTGTCGATCCTAAGAATGCTGACAAGGTGTGCAAGCTCCAACGCTCGATTTATGGGCTGGTGCAAGCATCTCGGAGTTGGAACATTCGTTTTGATGAGATGATCAAAGCGTTTGGGTTTATGCAGACTTATGGAGAAGCCTGCATTTACAAGAAAGTGAGTGGGAGCTCTGTAGCATTTCTCATATTGTATGTGGATGACATACTGTTGATGGGAAATGATATAGAATTCTTGGAAAGCATAAAGGCCTACTTGAACAAGTGTTTTTCAATGAAGGACCTTGGAGAAGCTGCTTATATATTAGGCATCAAGATCTATAGAGATAGATCGAGACGCCTCATTGGTCTTTCATAGAGTACGTACCTTGACAAGATATTGAAGAAGTTCAAAATGGATCAGTCAAAGAAGGGGTTCTTGCCTGTATTGCAAGGTACGAGATTGAGCATGGCTCAATGCTCGACCACGGCAGAAGATAGAGAAAAGATGAGTGTCGTCCCCTATGCCTCGGCCATAGGGTCTATCATGTATGCTATGTTGTGTACCAGACCTGATGTAAACCTTGCTGTAAGTTTGGTAGGCCAAAGTAATCCCGGCATGGAACACTGGACATCGGTCAAGAATATCCTGAAGTATCTGAAAAGGACCAAGGAAATGTTTCTCGTTTATGGAGGTGACGAAGAGCTCGTCGTAAAGGGTTACGTCGATGCTAGCTTCGACACAAATCTGGATGACTCTAAGTCACAAACCGGATACGTGTATATTTTGAATGGTGGGCCAGTAAGCTGGTGCAGTTGCAAGCAAAGCGTTGTGGCGGGATCTACATGTGAAGCGGGGTACATGGCAGCCTCTAAGGCAGCACAAGAAGCAGTCTGGGTGAAGGAGTTCATTACCGACCTAGGAGTCATACCCAATGCGTCGGGCCCGATGACTCTCTTCTGTGACAACACTGGAGCTATTACCCTTGCCAAGGAGCCCAGGTTTCACAGGAAGACCAGGCATATCAAGCGTCGCTTCAACTCCATTCGTGAAAGTGTTCAAAATGGAGACATAGAGATTTGTAAAGTACATACGGACCTGAATGTAGCAGATCCGTTGACTAAACCTCTCCCTAGAGCAAAACATGATCAACACCAGAACTACATGGGTGTTCGATTCATCACAATGTAACTAGAATATTGACTTTAGTGCAAGTGGGAGACTATTGGAAATATGCCCTAGAGGCAATAATAAAATGGTTATTATTATATTTCTTTGTTCATGATAATTGTCTATTGTTCATGCTATAATTGTGTTATCCGGAAATCGTAATACATGTGTGAATACATAGACCACAACACGTCCCTAGTGAGCCTCTAGTTGACTAGCTCGTTGATCAAAATATAGTCATGGTTTCCTGACTATGGACATTGGATGTCATTGATAACGGGATCACATCATTAGGAGAATGATGTGATGGACAAGACCCAATCCTAAGCATAGCTCAAAGATCGTGTAGTTCATTTGCTGTAGCTTTTCTGAATGTCAAGTATCATTTCCTTAGACCATGAGATTGTGCAACTCCCGGACACCGTAGGAGTGCCTTGGGTGTGCCAAACGTCACAACGTAACTGGGTGACTATAAAGGTACATTACAGGTATCTCCAAAAGTGTCTGTTGGCACGAATCGAGACTGGGATTTGTCACTCCGTATGACGGAGAGGTATCTCTGGGCCCAATCAGTAATGCATCATCATAATGAGCTCAATGTGATCAAGTGGTTGATCACGGGATCATGCATTACGGTACGAGTAAAGTGACTTGCCGGTAACGAGACTGAACAAGGTATTGGGATACCGACGATCGAGTCTCGGGCAAGTAACGTACCGATTGACAAAGGGAATTGTATACGGATTGATTGAATCCTCGACATCGTGGTTCATCCGATGAGATCATTGTGGAGCATGTGGGAGCCAAGATGGGTATCCAGATCCCGCTGTTGGTTATTGACCGGAGAGTCGTCTCGGTCATGTCTACATGTCTCCCGAACCCGTAGGGTCTACACACTTAAGGTTCGATGACGCTAGGGTTGTTAGGAAGACTTGTATGTGATTACCGAATGTTTTTCGGAGTCCCGGATGAGATCCTGGACGTCACGAGGAGTTCTGGAATGGTCCGGAGGTGAAGATTTATATGTAGGAAGTTGTCATACGGTCACCGGAAAGGTTCGGGGGCATATCGGTATTGTACCGGGGCCACCGGAGGGGTTCCAGGGGTCCACCGGGATGGGCCACCTCTTCCGGAGGGCCTTATGGGCTGTATGGAGAAGGGAACCAGCCCAAGTGGGCTGGGGCGCCACACCCCCCTAGGGCCCATGCGCCTAGGGTTTGGGGGAAACCCTAAGAGGGGGCGTCCCCTTGCTTGGGGGGCAAGCCCCCCTCCCCTTGGCCGCCGCCCCCCTCTAGTTCTCATCTAGAGGGGGCCGGCCCCCTCCCCCCGTCCCCTACAAATAGAGGGGTGAGGGGAGGGATGCATACAACATCCAAGGCGCAGCCCCTCCCCTCCCCAACACCTCTCCTCCTCCATAAGAGCTTGGCGAAGCCCTGCCGGAGTACTGCAGCTTCACCACCACCACGCCGTCGTGCTGCTGTTGGAGCCCTCTTCCTCAACCTCTCCCTCCTCCTTGCTAGATCAAGGCGCGGGAGACGTCCTCGCTCCGTATGTGTGTTGAATGCGGAGGTGCCGTCCGTTCGGCGCTAGGATCTTCGGTGACTTGGATCACGACGAGTACGACTCCATCAACCCGTTCTCTTGAACGCTTCCGCTCGTGATCTACAAGGGTATGTAGATGCACTCCTCTCTCCCTCGTTGCTAGATGACTCCATAGATTGATCTTGGTGATGCGTAGAAAATTTTAAAATTCTGCTACGTTCCCCAACAAAGAAGCCATCAAGCTACTAACTATGGACCCGTAGGTCTGAGGTAAACTACTCACACTTCATCGGAGGGGCTATGGTGTTGATGTAGAAGCCCTTCGTGATCTATGCCCCCTCCGGCGGAGCTCCGGAAACGGCCCCAAGAAGGGATCTCGTGGATACATAAAGTTACGGCAGTGGAATTAGGGTTTTGTCTCTGTATCTGATCGTTTGGGGGTACGTGGATATATATATGAGGAAGAAGTACGTCGGTGGAGCAACAGGGGGCCCACGAGGGTGGACGGCGCGCCTGGGGGTAGGCACATCCCCCTACCTCGTGGCCTCCTGTTAATTGTCTTGACGTAGGGTCCAACTCTCCTGAGTTGTATTCGGTGAGAAAATCACGTTCCCGAAGGTTTCATTCTGTTTGGACTCCGTTTGATATTCCTTTTCTTCGAAACCCTAAAATAGGTAAAAACAACAATTCTGGGCTGGGCCTCCGGTTAATAGGCTAGTCCCAAAAATAATATAAAAGTGGATAATAAAGCCCAATAATGTCCAAAACAGTAGATAATATAGCATGGAGCAATCAAAAATTATAGATACGTTGGAGACGTATCACCTAGCAACGGCGCCAGAAATGGCTCGTTGTCGGGAGTCAAATCTTGACTTGACTTGGCGTGAATCTCCCCGACAACGGTGCCAGAAATCCTTCTTGCTACCTCTTGAGCACTACATTGGTTTTCCCTTGAAGAGGAAAGGGTGATGCAGTAAAGTAGCGTAAGTATTTCCCTCGGTTTTTGAGAACCAAGGTATCAATCCAGTAGGAGATCACGCTCGAGTCCCACGCACCTACACAAACAAATAAGAACCTCGCAACCAACGCGATAAAGGGGTTGTCAATCCCTTCACGGTCACTTAAGAGAGTGAGATCTGATAGATATGATAAGATAATATTTTTGGTATTTTTATGATAAAGAGAAATAAAGATGCAAAGTAAAGTAAACGGCAATAGAAATAACTAAGTATTGGAAGATTAATATGATGGAAGATAGACCCGGGGGCCATAGGTTTCACTAGTGGCTTCTCTCAAGAGCATAAGTATTACGGTGGGTAAACGAATTACTGTCGAGCAATTCATAGAATTGAGCATAGTTATGAGAATATCTAGGTATGATCATGTATATAGGCATCACGTCCAAGACAAGTAGACCGAAATGATTCCGCATCTACCACTATTACTCCACACATCGACCGCTATCCAGCATGCATCTAGAGTATTAAGTTCATAAGAACGTAGTAATGCTTTAAGGAAGATGACATGATGTAGAGGGATAAACTCATGCAATATGATATAAACCCCATCTATTTATCCTCGATGGCAACAATACAATACATGTCGGTTCCCTTTCTGTCACTGGGATCGAACACCACAAGATTGAACCCAAAGCTAAGCCCTTCTCCCATTGCAAGAAACATCAATCTAGTAGGCCAAACCAAACTGATAATTCGAAGAGACTTGCAAAGATAAACCAATCATACATAAAAGAATTCAGAGGCGAATCAAATATTGTTCATAGATAAACTGAATCATAAACCCACAATTCATCGGATCTCGACAAACACACCGCAAAAGAAGATTACATCGAATAGATCTCCAAGAAGATCGAGGGGAACTTTGTATTGAGATCCAAAGAGAGAGAATAAGCCATCTAGCTAATAACTATGGACCCGAAGGTCTGAAGTAAACTACTCACACATCACCGGAGAGGGCATGGAGTTGATGTAGAGGCCCTCCGTGATCAATGCCCCCTCCGGTGGAGCTCCGGAAAAGGCCCCAAGATGGGATCTCTCGGGTACAGAAGGTTGCGGTGGTGAAATTAGGTTTTCATGGTGCTCCTGGATGTTCGGGGGGTACGTGGATATGTATAGGAGGAAGAAGTACGTCGATGGAGCAACGAGGGGCCCACGAGGGTGGAAGGGGGGCCTAGGGGGGTAGGCGCGCCCCCTGCCTCGTGGCCACCTTGTTTGTTTCTTGACACCCACTCCAAGTCCCTTGGATCACGTTTGTTGAGAAAATCACGTTCTCGAAGGTTTCATTCCGTTTGGACTTCGTTTGATATTCCTTTTCTTCGAAACCCTAAAATAGCAAAAAAATAACAATTTGGGCTGGGCCTCCGATTAGTAGGTTAGTCCCAAAAATGATATAAAAGTGTAAAATAAATCCCATTAACATCCAAAATAGATAATATAATAGAATGGAGCAATCAAAAATTATAGAACGTTGGAGATGTATCAGTCAACAAGGACCGCCAAGCATCTTCTCTGTGATTTTCTGGCAAGTACCTCTACCACCGTCTACGAGAACGCCAAGTACCTCTCCAAAAACAAACATGCACCACTACACCCAGAGGCCTCGGATCCATCAAGTCCCAAGACCCTTAGTACCACGACAACCCCGAAGGGATTTGTATTCGTCAAGTTCACCTTCAAAACATGTACCACTACCGCTGCCCGAGCGTCTACAGAACATGTACCACAACCATCGCTGAAGACCCCGTGGACGTCAAGTTCCGTGTCATGACCCCGAAGATCTACGGACATGAACCACTACTTCCCTCTACGACTCGTGAATGACTACTTCCTCTATGAACCAATCTGCTTCGAAACACACACTTCGAAGGTATAACCACCGAGAACGACCGCCCGTGGACAAATGCATGAGTTGTATGAGATGCATGTTTGGATGTTGTATCTGCCCGTGAACGTTAGTTGTTCCTCCTCATTGCCACGACATCGATTCATGGGAACCCGGTTACCAGGATCACCCCACCTTCCTTGCATGACACGCTCCCGCCACACTTGTTCCTTTGCACCAGCATCTCAACTGAGTTGCCGGATCACCGGAATGTTGCCGTGGTAACATTTCTGTTTCGCCGCCGTGGCACCCCCTTTCCTTCCGCCATGGTGATAATGCTTCATATCATGTTCATGTCAACCTTTTCATAAAATTGTATAAAACTTGCATATGTCATCTGCATCATGATAACAACATCAAGAATGTTTAAATTGTTGTTTGCATTAAATTGCTAAATGCACATGAGGATTTATCGGAAGTGTTGTTGTTTCCGGCCTCATTTAAACTTGCTTAAATGTGTAGTTTTCATATGCTTCACCTCTTGCCATGCTTAACAACATTTAATATTGTTGGGTACATAAACAAGAGAGAACTAAATAATTGATGTGGTGTTTCGTCAATGTGCAACTCATTGCATATTGAGCTCCACTTAATTTGTAGTATTGTTTGTGCACTTTGCCATGCCATGCCTCTTTAAACCGGACATGCATCATACTTGTTTGCGCATCATGCCATGCTTATGTGATGGTTGTTTACTATGTTGCTTGCTTCTTTCCGGGTTGCTTCTCTCGTTAGCTTCGGTTTCGTTCTGGAGTTGTGAGGATTCGTTCGACGACGTCCGTTTGTCTTCTTCATGGACTCATTCTTCTTCCTTGCGAGATTTCACGCAAGATGACCATACTGTCGAAATCACTTCTATCTTTGCTTTGCTAGTTGTTCGTTCAATCGCTATATCGCGCTACCTACCACTTGCTATATCATGCCTCCCATATTGCCATGTCAAGCCTCTAACCCACCTTCCTATGCAAACCGTTGTTTGGCTATGTTACCGCTTTTGCTCAGCCCCTCTTATAGTGTTGCTAGTTGCAGGTGAAGCTGAAGTTTGTTCCATGTTGGAACATGGATTTGTTGGGATATCATTATTATCTCTTATTTACTTTAATGCATCTATATACTTGGTAAAGGGTGGAAGGCTCGGCCTTATGCCTAGTGTTTTGTTCCACTCTTGCCACCCTAGTTTCCGTCATACCGGTGTTATGTTCCTTGATTTTGCGTTCCTTACGCGGTTGGGTGTTATGGGAATCTAACACCCTCGATGCGACTGTATCTCCCACGTGTCGAGGCACGACTTAGAGGCATAATCGCATTGAAGGCATATGTCGCAAGTGAGGTAATCTTCACACAACCCATGTAATATAATAAGGAAAGAGATATATAATTGGCTTACAATCGCCACTTCACACAATTGCATGAATAAACATTACATCAATCAAATACACTCATGGTCCGACTACGGAACCAAAATAAAAGAAGAACCCCAAATGCGACAAAGGTCCCCGATCGACCCCAACTGGGCTCCACTACTGATCAACTAGAACGAAACAACATAAATGAACAAGGTCTTCAACGAGCTCCTCCTGAGCTGGGTTGCGTCATCTGCACGGACTCATCGACACCTGCAAACTGGTTTTTGGAAGTATCTATGAGCCACAGGGACTCAGCAATCTCGCACCCTCGCGATCAAGACTATTTAAGCTTATGGGTAAGGTAAAGGTATGAGGTGGAGCTGCAGCAAGCGACTAGCATATATGGTGGCTAACCTATTCGCAAACGAGAGCGAGAAGAGAGGGCAAGCACGGTCGATAAAAATATGATCAAGAAGTGATCCTGGACTACCTACGTCAAGCATAACTCCAACAACCGTGTTCACTTCCCGGACTCCGCCGGAAAGAGACCATCACGGTTACACACGCGGTTGATTCATTTTAATTAAGGTCAAGTTCAGGTTTTCTACAACCAGACGTTAACAAATTCCCATCTGCCCATAACCGCGGGCACGGCTTTCGAAAGATCAAATCCCTGCAGGGTGTCCCAACTTAGCCCATCACAAGCTCTCACGGTCAATGAAGGAATAGACCTCCACCCGAGACGTTCCGATCAGACTCGGTATCCCCGTACAACAAGACATTTCGACAGGGTAAAACTAAACCAGCAACACCGCCCGAATGTGCCGACAAATCCCGATAGGAGCTGCACATATCTCTTTCTCAGGGCACACTCAGATTGTCCTAGGTACGGGCAAGCCAGCCCAGAGTTGCCCCTGGTGGCCACCGGCAGCTGACAGGTGGACCAACACTTAGAGGAGCACTGGCCCGGGGGGTAAAATAAAGATGACCCTTGAGTCTGCAGAACCCAAGGGAAAGAAAAGGCTAGGTGGCAAATGGTAAAACCAATGTTGGGCATTGCTGGAGAAGCTTTACTTAAGGCGAACTGTCAAGGGGTTCCCATTATAGCCCAACCGCGTAAGGGACGCAAACTCCGGGAACAAAACACCGATATGACGGAAACTAGGGCGGCAAGAGTGGAACAAAACACCAGGCATAAGGCCGAGCCTTCCACCCTTTACCAAGTATATAGATGCATTAATTAAATAAGATATATTGTGATATCCCAACAAGTAAACATGTTCCAACAAGGAACGGCATCTCCATGTTCCAACAAGGAACAAACTTCAATCTTCACCTGCAACTAACAACGCTATAAGAGGGGCTGAGCAAAGCGGTAACATAGCCAATCAACGGTTTGCTAGGACAATGGTGGGTTAGAGGCTGAACATGGCAATTTGGGAGGCTGACAAGCAAGTGGTAGGCATCATAGCAATGGCATAGCAAAAGAGCGAGCAAACTAGCATAGCAAAGATAGTAGTGATTTCGAGGGTATGATCATCTTGCCTGAAATCCCGCAAGGAAGAAGAACGAGTCCATGAAGAAGACAAATGGGCGTAGACGAACAGATCCTCACAACACGACGTTGCCGGAACCAACCCGAAGAAGCAATCACCGGAAAAGAAGCACACAACATAGTAAACAACCAACACATCGATATGGCATGATGCACAATCGAGTATGATGCATGTCCGGTTTAAAGGGGGCATGGCATGGCAAAATGCACAAACAATTCTACAAATTAAGTGGAGCTCAATATGCAACGAGATGCATATTGACAAAACACCACATCAATTATTTAGTTCGATCTCGTTTATGTACCCAACAATGTTAAATGTTGTTAAACATGGCGAGAGGGGAAACATGATGAAACTATCTAATCTAGGCAAGTTTAAATGAGGCCGGAAGCAACGAACAACAATTCCGGAAAATCCTCATGTGCAAATATTAGGTTTGGACCTGATCTGTCCTAAACACAATTTTAGAGTTATTTAACATGCAAATAAAGGTCACCACGATAAACTAGGCATTATTCTACCCCATTTACATATATAGATTAATAAAATCCGAGTTACGGTTATTTAGTTATGAATAAAATCATTTTAGCATGGCATTTAAGCAAAATTTAAACAAACAACATTTTATTTGTTGTTATGATGATGCGGATGACATATGCAAGTTTTAAGCAATTTTATGCAAAATGTTGATAAGAGCATTATGAAGCATTGTCGCCGTGGTGGAAGGAAAAAGGGGTGTCACGGCAACGAATCCGAAAATGATGCCACGGCAACATATCGGTTCCGGTAACTCGATTGAGATCCCGGTGCAAACGGAAGTGCGGCGGGAGCGTGACATGAGATGAACGGTGGGGTGCTCCCAGTTACCGGGTTCCCACATGACGTGTGACAAGGTGAAAGAGGGCAACGTGCACCGAGCAACTCCGACACGGAGCACACACGAGCATTCGACATCGCAAGCATTCGTTCACGGATGTCGTCTCGAGGTTATACCTTCGGAGCATGCAAAGGAGACGGCTCGGGTTCGATGGGACGTAGGGGAAGTAGGCGTTCTCGGACATCGAGGGAAGTAGTGGTTCACGTTCGTTTTCGGAGAGGTACTTGACGAATCCAAGGTTCCCGGGGGCGACGGTAGTTGTTCTCGTATCACGTGGAAGTAGTCATACTCGGCGATAGTGGTACTTGGCGTTATCCGTGCATAGAGGTACTTGACGTCGTGGTACTTGGGTCTTCGGACTTGTCGGTCCCGATTCTGGCGACGCCAGCGGATCACGTTTTCGTAGGGGAACTTGACGAAAACACGTCGACGGTAGAGGTACAGACGTGCTCGGGGTACTTGTTGGTCCGGTCTTGACGGTCTCGTTTATGCGACGGTAGTTGTACTAGTCGGCGGTAGTTGTACATCTCAGAAGAGGAACTTGGTGCATCCAGGGTCTTCGGGCGTAGTGGTGCACACACGTAGATGAACTTGACAAAAAATGGGTCTCCTCGCGGATTTGATGCACCCGAGTTCTTCGGGTTTGTAGTTGTACTTGGCGTTCTTAGTCCGGGTCTTGACGGTGGTGGAACTTGGCATTTGATGTAGTCGATCTTGCCGGTCCTTGACGTTCAACACAAAACAACACAGGGCCTCGGGATGCCAACAGCAAGGAGGCGATGGCAAGGCGAGCAGCAGCCTGGTGGAACTCCGGTGAACTTGGCGCATGGGGGCTCCGAAGAGAGGAAGCTCCACGGCGTCCATGGCGGTGAGGCAAAACGGCGGAGGAGGCGGCGGTGCACGGCAGTGGCTTGGACTCGGGCAGGAGGAGAAGAAGACGGCGCGGTGCTCACTGGTGACGAGGAGGAAGCAGGGGCGCCGGACTATAGCAACTGCTACCGGAGGCTGGGAGCTCCGCGACGGCGGTCATGGCGCAGGAACCGAGCGGACGAGGACTTGGGACGCCGGCGACGGGCGACGTCTGTGGCGCGGGGACGAGGCAGGAAGCAGCTTGGGAGCACGGCGCGGGGACGACGACTGCCGGCGCGGGCACGGGCACTCCTCTCCTCGGGCGCCTGGGCGACGCGGAGATAGGTGAGGAGGAGGCGCGGCAGGGTGGCTCCGGCCAGGGGCACGGCGCGGGGTGGTCCCCCTAGATCGTCGCCGACGGCGGCGGGTGGCGACGGGAGAGGACCCGGGCAGAGGAGAGGGAGGCGCGTGGGAGGTCGAGGGGATCGGGCCCCTGTCTCTGGCGGCGCTGGAACGAAGACGAGAGGGAGCGAGGCTGCGAGGGAGATGGGGTAATCGGGCTAGGGTTAGGTTTTGGTGGGCCGGCTGGGCCTTAGAGGCCAGCGCTGGGGTGGGCCGGCGCGGTGAGGTTGGGAGGCCCCTGGCTGCTGGGCTCCTTCCCTCTCTCTAATTCTCTTTCACTTCTTTATATCCTGATTTAACAAATAAACCGAGGAATAAGAAATGTAGAGAGAGATAGGAGAAGAATTTGAGCAGGGCGCCAATTTTCTTGGACTCATAAAAATGAGCTTGATCCAAGAAAAATACATTTGACACCGTTTGGAAGGATTGCATTCGAACACATTTGAATGTGATTCAAATGAGTTTGAATTAGGAAAACATTTTTGGAGAGTCCAAAAATGTTCGGAATATTGGTGGAGCTCCGAAAAATGGAGAAAGGATAAAAGCAAAGTTTGGGGACCAAACTCGAAGCGAGAAAAGGCATTGGGATTTTTGCAAGTGTGTTCCGGTTAATTCCAAAAGAATGGAATATTTATTATAGCTCCCTAATATTGGGAGGATATATTATAAAGAGAAGTCATCCTTCCCTCGATTTAAATGGATCGAAGATCCATACGAATTATTTAGTTGAGATGCAAAAGATTATGACATGATGACAAAATGACATGATGCAATGCACATGATGACGTGACATGATGCAACACACAAGCACAAGACAATGCAACAACATCGAATAACTGCACGACACCTGGCACATCGGTCTCGGGGCGTTACAGGGAACCCCTTGACAGTTCACTTTGAATAAAACTCCTCCAGCAAGGCCCAACCTTGGTTTTAACATTTGCCACCTAAGCCTTTTTCCCTTGGGTTCTGCAGACTCAAGGGTCATCTTTATTTTAAACCCCCAGGCCAGTGCTCCTCTGAGTGTTGGTCCAAACTGGGCGATGTCCGGCGCCCCCTGGGCAACCAGGGTCTACGCCAACCCGACGTCTTGCCCGTTCGGTGTGCCCTGAGAACGAGATACGTGTGACTCCTGTCGGGATTTGTCTGCACATCGGGCGGCTTTGCTGATCTTGTTTTACCATTGTCGAAATGTCTTGTAACCGGGATTCCGAGACTGGTCGGGTCTTCCCGGGAGAAGGAATATCCTCCGTTGGCTGTGAGAGCTTGTGATGGGCTAAGTTGGGACACCCCTGCAGGGTATAAACTTTCGAGAGCCGTGCCCGTGGTTATGCGGCAGATGGGAATTTGTTAATGTCCTATTGTAGAGAACTTGACACTTGACTTAATTAAAATACATCAGCCGCGTGTGTAGCCGTGATGGTCTCTTCTCGGCGGAGTCCGGGAAGTGAACACGGTCTTGTGTTATGCTTGAACGTAAGTAGTTTCAGGATCACTTCTTGATCACTTCTAGCTTCTCGACCATTGCGTTGCTTCTCTTCTCGCTCTTATTTGCGTATGTTAGCCACCATATATGCTTAGTGCTTGTTGCAGCTCCACCTCACTACCTTCCCCTACCCATAAGCTTAAATAGTCTTGATCTCGCGGGTGTGAGATTGCTGAGTCCTCGTGACTCACAGATACTTCCAAATAGTTGCAGGTGCCAATGATACCAGTGCAGGTGACGCAACCGAGCTCAAGTGGGAGCTCGATGAAGATCTTGAACGTTGTTTTGTTTCGTTTCCTGTTGATCAGTAGTGGAGCCCAGTTGGGACAATCGGGGATCTAGCATTTGGGGTTGTCTTCTTATATTTTGGTTCCATAGTCGGACCTTTGATTGTACTTTGGTTGATGTATATTTATATTGTATTGTGTGAAGTGGCTATTGTAAGCCAACTCTTTACCCCTTTCTTATTCAGTACATGGGATTGTGTGAAGACTACCCCACTTGTGACTAAACCACCATGCGATTATGTCTCTAGGTCGTGCCTTGACACGTGGGAGATATAGCCACATCGTGGGCGTTACAGTCCCCGAGGCGGCCACAAGGTAGGGGGTGCGCCCAGGGGGGTAGGGCGCGCCCCCACCCTCGTGGTGGTCTTGGGAGTCTTCTGGCCCATCTCCGGTACTCCGTGGGCTTCTTCTGGTCCAAAAATGATCTCCGTGAAATTTCAGGTCAAATAGACTCTGTTTGGTTTTCCTTTTCTGCAATACTAAAAAATAAGGAAAAACAGAAACTGGCACTAGGCTCTAGGTTAATAGGTTAGTCCCAAAAATCATATAAAATACCATATAAATGCATATAAAACATCCTAGATGGATATATAATAGCATGGAACAATAAAAAATTATAGATACATTGGAGACGTATCAAGCATCCCCAAGCTTAATTTTCTGCTCGTCCTCGAGTAGGTAAATGATAAAAACATAATTTTTTATGTGGAATGCTAGCTAACATAATTATCGATGTAATTTTCTTTATTGTGGCATGAATATTCAGATCCATAAAATTCAAGACAAAAGTTTAATATTGACATAAAAATAATAATATTTCAAGCATACTAACCAAGCAATTATGTCTTCTCAAAATAACATAGCCAAAGAAAGCTCATCCCTACAAAATCATATAGTTTGGACATGCTTCATTTTCGTCACACAAAATGCTCTCATCATGCATAACCCCGATAACAAGCCAAGCAATTGTTTCATACTTTAGTATTCTCAAACTTTTTCAACTTTCACGCAATACATGAGCGCGAGCCATGGACATAGCACTATGGGTGGAATAGAACATAATGATGGGGGTTGTGTGGAGAAGACAAAATGGAGAAAGTCTCACATTGACGCGGCTAATCAACGGGCTATGGAGATGCCCATCAATTGATGTTAATGCGAGGAGTAGGGATTGCCATGCAACAGATGCACTAGAGCTATAAATGTATGAAAGCTCAATAAAAAAACTAAGTGGGTGTGCATCCAACTTGCTTGCTCACGAAGACCTAGGGCATTTGAGGAAGCCCATTGTTGAAATATACAAGCCAAGTTCTATAATGAAAAATTCCCACTAGTATAAGAAAGTGACAAAACAAGAGACTCTCTATCATAAAGATCATGGTGCTACTTTGAAGCATAAGTGTAGAAAAAGGATAATAGCATTGCCCCTTTTAATTTTATATATTTTTATTTTTATTTTTATTTGGCATTTTTTGCCCTTTATTTTTTTATTTGGCCTTTCCTCTTTTTTTTGGCCGCTCTTTTTTTCTCTTTTTTTCCGGGACAATGCTCTATTAATGATGATCATCACACTTCTATTTATTTACAACTCAAAGATTACAACTCGATACTAGAACAAAATATGACTCTATATGAATGCCTCCGGTGGTGTGCCGGGATGGGCAATGAATCAAGAGTGACATGTATGATAAATTATGCATGGTGGCCTTGCCACAAATACGATGTCAACTACATGATCATGCAAGGCAATATGACAATGATGATGTGTGTCATGATGAACGGAACGGTGGAAAGTTGCATGGCAATATATCTCGGAATGGCTATGGAAATGCCCTAATAGATAGGTATGGTGGCTGTTTTGAGGAAGATATAAGGAGGTTTATGTGTGACAGAGCGTATCATATCACGGGGTTTGGATGCACCGGGGAAATTTGCACCAACTCTCGAGGTGAGAAAGGGCAATGCACGGTACCGAAGAGGCTAGCAATGATGGAAGGGTGAGAGTGCGTATAATCCATGGACTCAACATTAGTCATAAAGAACTCACATACTTAATAAGCACTACGCGCATGCTCCTAGGGGGATAGATTGGTAGGAAAAGACCATCGCTCGTCCCCGACCGCCACTCATAAGGAAGGTAATCAAAGAAACACCTCATGCTTCAAATTTGTCACACAACGGTTACCATACGTGCATGCTACGGGACTTGCAAACCTCAACACAAGTATTTCTCAATTCCACAATTACTCAACTAGAACAACTCTAATATCACCATCTTTATATCTCAAAACAATTATCAAGTATCAAACTTCTCATAGTATTCAATGCACTTTTTATGAAAGTTTCTATTATACCCATCTTGGATGCCCATCATATTAGGACTAGTTTCATAACCAAAGCAAACTATCATGATGTTATAAAAGACTCTAAAAATAATATAAGTGAAGCACAAGAGTTCATCTATTTCTGCAAAATAAAACCACCGCCGTGCTCTAAAAGGATATAAGTGAAGCACTAGAGCAAATGACAAACTACTCAGAAAGATATAAGTCAATCACAATGAGTAGTTGAATAATTATCCAACTATGTGAAGACTCTCTAACATTTAAGAATTTAAGATCTTAGTATTTTATTCAAACAACAATCCAAACAAAATAAAATAAAATGACGCTCCAAGCAAAACACATATCATGTGGTGAATAAAAATATAGCTCCAAGTAAAGTTACCGATGAACGAAGACGAAAGAGGGGATGTCATCCGGGGCATCCCCAAGCTTAGGCTCTTAGTTGTCCTTGAATATTACCTTGGGGTTCCTTGTGCATCCCCAATATTAGGCTCTTGCCACTCCTTATTCCATAGTCCATCGAATCTTTACCCAAAACTTGAAAACTTCACAACACGAAACTTAACAGAAAACTCATAAGCCCCGTTAGTATAAGAAAATAAATCACCATTTAGGTACTGTTGTGAACTCATTCTAAATTCATATTGGTGTAATATCTACTATATTCCAACTTCTCTATGGTTCATACCTTCCGATACTACTCATAGATTCATCAAAATAAGCAAACAACACGATGAAAACAGAATCTGTCAAAAATAGAACAGCATGTAGTAATCTGTGTATTTCGAATACTTCTGTAACTACAAAAATTCTGAAATAAATTGTTGGACCTGAGGAATTTTTCTATTAATCATCTACAAAAATAATCAACCTAATCGCACTCTCCAGTAAAAAATGGCAGCTAATCTCGTGAGCGCAAAAGTTTCTGTTTTTTACAGCAAGATCGCAAAGACTTCACCCAAGTATTCCCAAAGGTTCTACTTGGCACAAACACTAATTAAAACATAAAACTGTTGGGGAACGCAGTAATTTCAAAAAAATTCCTACGCACACGCAAGATCATGGTGATGCACAGCAACGAGAGGGGAGAGTGTTGTCTACGTACCAACGCAGACCGACTGCGGAAGCGATCACACAACGTAGAGGAAGTAGTCGTACGTCTTCTTCTCGATCCGACCGATCCAAGCACCGTTACTCCGGCACCTCCGAGTTCTTAGCACACGTTCAGCTCGATGACGTTCCTCGGGCTCCGATCCAGCAAAGCGTCGAGGAAGAGTTTCGTCAGCACGACGGCGTGATGACGATCTTGATGTACTACCGACGCAGGGCTTCGCCTAAGCACTACAACGGTACGATCGAGGTGGAATTTGGTGGCAGGGGGCACCACACACGGCTAAGGAACGATCTCAAGGATCAAGTTGTGTGTCTATGGGGTGCCCCCTACCCCCGTATATAAAGGCCAGGGGCAAGGGGGTCGGCCGGCTAGGAGGGAGGCGCAGGGAGGAGTCCCACTCCTACCGGGAGTAGGACTCCTTCCCTCAAATCCTATTCCTAATAGGACTCTTCGGGAGAAAGAGAAGAGAGGGGGGCCGGCCCCTTCTCCTAGTCCTAATAGGACTAGGGAAGGGGGGTTCGGCCGGCTAGCCTGTGGGCTGCCCCTTCTCTCTTTTCCACTAAGGCCCAATAGGCCCATTTGCCTCCCGGGGGGTTCCGGTAACCCTCCCGGTAATCCGGTAAAATCCCGATTTCACCCGGAACACTTCCGGTGCCCAAACATAGGCTTCCAATATATCAATCTTTACGTCTCGACCATTTCGAGACTCCTCGTCATGTCCGTGATCTCATCCGGGACTCTGAACAACCTTCGGTACATCAAAATGCATAAACTCATAATAACTGTCATCGTAACGTTAAGCGTGCGGACCCTACGGTTCGAGAACAATGTAGACATGACCGAGACACGTCTCCGGTCAATAACCAATAGCGGGACCTGGATGCCCATATTGGCTCCTACATATTCTACGAAGATCTTTATCGGTCAGACCGCATAACAACATACGTTGTTCCCCTTGTCATCGGTATGTTACTTGCCCGAGATTCGATCGTCGGTATCCAATACCTAGTTCAATCTCGTTACCGGCAAGTCTCTTTACTCGTTCCATAATACATCATCTCACAACTAACTTATTAGTTGCAGTGCTTGCAAGGCTTATGTGATGTGCATTACCGAGAGGGCCCAGAGATACCTCTCCGACAATCGGAGTGACAAACCCTAATCTCGAAATACGCCAACCCAACATCTACCATTTGAGACACCTGTAGTACTCCTTTATAATCACCCAGTTACGTTGTGACGTTTGGTAGTACCCAAAGTGTTCCTCCGGTAAACGGGAGTTGCATAATCTCATAGTTACAGGAACATGTATAAGTCATGAAGAAAGCAATAGCAACATACTAAACGATCGGGTGCTAAGCTAATGGAATGGGTCATGTCAATCAGATCATTCTACTAATGATGTGACCTCGTTAATCAAATAACAACTCCTTGTTCATGGTTAGGAAACATAACCATCTTTGATTAACGAGCTAGTCAAGTAGAGGCATACTAGTGACACTCTGTTGGTCTATGTATTCACACATGTATTATGTTTCCGGTTAATACAATTCTAGCATGAATAATAAACATTTATCATGATGTAAGGAAATAAATAATAACTTTATTATTGCCTCTAGGGCATATTTCCTTCAGTCTCCCACTTGCACTAGAGTCAATAATCTAGATTACACTGTAATGATTCTAACACCCATGGAGCCTTGGTGCTGATCATGTTTTGCTCGTGGAAGAGGCTTAGTCAACGGGTCTGCAACATTCAGATCCGTATGTATCTTGCAAATCTCTATGTCTCCCACCTGGACTAAATCCCGGATGGAGTTGAAGCGTCTCTTGATGTGTTTGGTTCTTTTGTGAAATCTGGATTCCTTTGCCAAGGCAATTGCACCAGTATTGTCACAGAAGATTTTCATTGGACCCGATGCACTAGGTATGACACCTAGATCGGATATGAACTCCTTCATCCAGACTCCTTCATTTGCTGCTTCCGAAGCAGCTATGTACTCCGCTTCACATGTAGATCCCGCTACGACGCTTTGTTTAGAACTGCACCAACTGACAGCTCCACCGTTTAAAGTAAACATGTATCCGGTTTGCGATTTAGAATCGTCCGGATCAGTGTCAAAGCTTGCATCAACGTAACCTCTTACGGTGAGCTCTTTGTCACCTCCATATACGAGAAACATATCCTTAGTCCTTTTTCAGGTATTTCAGGATGTTCTTGACCGCTGTCCAGTGATCCATTCCAGGATTACTTTGGTACCTCCCTGCTAAACTTATAGCAAGGCACACATCAGGTCTGGTACACAGCATTGCATACATGATAGAGCCTATGGCTGAAGCATAGGGAACATCTTTCATTTTCTCTCTATCTTCTGCAGTGGTCGGGCATTGAGTCTTACTCAACTTCACACCTTGTAGCACAGGCAAGAACCCTTTCTTTGCTTGATCCATCTTGAACTTCTTCAAAATTTTGTCAAGGTATGTGCATTGTGAAAGTCCAATTAAGCGTTTTGATCTATCTCTATAGATCTTTATGCCTAATATGTATGCAGCTTCCCCGAGGTCTTTCATCGAAAAACTTTTATTCAAGTATCCCTTTATGCTATCCAGAAATTCTATATCATTTCCAATTAGCAATATGTCATCCACATATAATATCAGAAATGCTACAGAGCTCCCACTCACTTTCTTGTAAATACAGGCTTCTCCAAAAGTCTGTATAAAGCCAAATGCTTTGATCACACTATCAAAGCGTTTATTCCAACTCCGAGATGCTTGCACCAGTCCATAAATGGATCGCTGGAGTTTGCATACTTTGTTAGCTCCTTTTGGATCGACAAAACCTTCTGGTTGTACCATATACAACTCTTCTTCCAGAAATCCATTCAGGAATGCAGTTTTGACATCCATTTGCCATATTTCATAATCATAAAATGCGGCAATTGCTAACATAATTCTGACGGACTTAAGCATCGCTACGGGTGAGAAGGTCTCATCGTAGTCAACCCCTTGAACTTGTCGAAAACCTTTTGCGACAAGTCGAGCTTTATAGACAGTAACATTACCATCAGCGTCAGTCTTTTTCTTGAAGATCCATTTATTCTCAATTGCTTGCCGATCATCGGGCGAGTCAACCAAAGTCCATACTTTGTTCTCATACATGGATCCCATCTCAGATTTCATGGCCTCAAGCCACTTTGCGGAATCTGGGCTCACCATCGCTTCTTCATAGTTCGTAGGTTCATCATGATCTAGCATCATGACTTCCAGAACTGGATTACCGTACCACTCTGGTGCGGATCTCACTCTGGTTGATCTACGTGGTTCAGTAGAATCTTGATCTGAAGCTTCATGATCATCATCATTAGCTTCCTCACTGATTGGCATAGGTGTCGCAGAAACAGTTTTCTGTGATGTACTATTTTCCAATAAGGGAGCAGGTACAGTTACCTCGTCAAGTTCTACTTTCCTCCCACTCACTTCTTTCGAGAGAAACTCCTTCTCTAGAAATGATCCATTCTTAGCAACGAATGTCTTGCCTTCGGATCTGTGATAGAAGGTATACCCAACAGTTTCCTTTGGGTATCCTATGAAGACACATTTCTCCGCTTTGGGTTCGAGCTTATCAGGTTGAAGCTTTTTCACATAAGCATCGCAGCCCCAAACTTTAAGAAACGACAACTTTGGTTTCTTGCCAAACCATAGTTCATAAGGCGTCGTCTCAACGGATTTTGATGGTGCCCTATTTAACGTGAATGCGGCCGTCTCTAAAGCATAACCCCAAAATGATAGCGGTAAATCAGTAAGAGACATCATAGATAGCACCATATCTAGTAAAGTACGATTACGATGTTCGGACACACCATTACGCTGTGGTGTTCCGGGTGGCGTGAGTTGCGAAACTATTCCACAATTTTTCAAATGTATACCAAACTCGTAACTCAAATATTCTCCTCCACGATCAGATCGTAGAAATTTTATTTTCTTGTTACGATGATTTTCAACTTCACTCTGAAATTCCTTGAACTTTTAAAATGTTTCAGACTTATGTTTCATTAAGTAGATATACCCATATCTGCTTAAATCATCTGTGAAGGTGAGAAAATAACGATATCCGCCGCGAGCCTCATTATTCATCGGACCACATACATCGGTATGTATGATTTCCAACAAATCTGTTGCTCTCTCCATAGTACCGGAGAACGGTGTTTTAGTCATCTTGCCTATGAGGCACGGTTCGCAAGTACCAAGTGATTCATAATCAAGTGATTCCAAAAGCCCATCAGTATGGAGTTTCTTCATGCGCTTTACACCGATATGACCTAAACGGCAGTGCCACAAATAAGTTGCACTATCATTATTAACTTTGCATCTTTTGGCTTCTACATTATGAATATGTGTATCACTATCTTCGAGATTCAACAAGAATAGACCACTCTTCAAAGGTGCATGACCATAAAAGATATTATTCATATAAATAGAACAACCATTATTCTCTGATTTAAATGAATAACCGTCTCGCATTAAACAAGATCCAGATATAATGTTCATGCTCAACGCTGGCACCAAATAACAATTATTTAGGTCTAAATATTAATCCCGAAGGTAGATGTAGAGGTAGCGTGCCGACCGCGATCACATCGACTTTGGAACCGTTTCCCACGCGCATCGTCACCTCGTCCTTTGCTAGTGTCCGCTTATTCCGTAGTCCCTGTTTCGAGTTGCAAATATTAGCAACAGAACCAGTATCAAATACCCAGGTGCTACTGCGAGCTCTAGTAAGGTACACATCAATAACATGTATATCACATATACCTTTGCTCACTTTGCCATCCTTCTTATCCGCCAAATACTTGGGGCAGTTCCGCTTCCAGTGACCAGTCTGCTTGCAGTAGAAGCACTCAGTTTCAGGCTTAGGTCCAGACTTGGGTTTCTTCTCCTGAGCAGCAACTTGCTTGCTGTTCTTCTTGAAGTTTCCCTTCTTCTTCCCTTTGCCTTTTTTCTTGAAACTAGTGGTTTTGTTAACCATCAACACTTGATGCTCCTTCTTGATTTCTACCTCCGCAGCTTTCAGCATTGCGAAGAGCTCGGGAATAGTCTTGTTCATCCCTTGCATATTATAGTTCATCACGAAGCTCTTGTAGCTTGGTGGCAGTGATTGGAGAATTCTGTCAATGACGCAGTCATCTGGAAGATTAACTCCCATCTGAATCAAGTGATTATTATACCCAGACATCTTGAGTATATGCTCACTGACAGAACTGTTCTCCTCCATCTTACAGCTATAGAACTTATTGGAGACTTCATATCTCTCAATTCGGGCATTTGCTTGAAATATTAACTTCAACTCCTGGAACATCTCATATGCTCCATGACGTTCAAAACGTCGTTGAAGTCCCGATTCTAAGCCGTAAAGCATGGCACACTGAACTATCGAGTAGTCATCAGCTTTGCTCTGCCAGACGTTCATAACATCTGGCGTTGCTCCAGCAGCAGGCCTGTCACCCAGCGGTGCTTCCAGGACGTAATTCTTCTGTGCAGCAATGAGGATAATCCTCAGGTTACGGACCCAGTCCGTGTAATTGCTACCATCATCTTTCAACTTTGCTTTCTCAAGGAACGCATTAAAATTCAACGGAACAATAGCACGAGCCATCTATCTACAAGCAACATAAACAAGCAAGATACTATCAGGTACTAAGTTCATGATAAGTTTAAGTTCAGTTAATCAAATTACTTAGGAACTCCCACTTAGATAGACATCCCTCTAATCCTCTAAGTGATCACGTGATCCAAATCAACTAAACCATAACCGATCATCACGTGAGATGGAGTAGTTTTCAATGGTGAACATCGTCATGTTGATCATATCTACTATATGATTCACGCTCGACCTTTCGGTCTCTGTGTTCCGAGGCCATATCTGCATATGCTAGGCTCGTCAAGTATAACCTGAGTATTCTGCGTGTGCAAAACTAGCTTGCACCCGTTGTAGATGGACGTAGAGCTTATCACACCCGATCATCACATGGTGTCTGGGCACGACGAACTTTGGCAACGGTGCATACTCAGGGAGAACACTCCTTGATAATTTAGTGAGAGATCATCTTATAATGCTACCGTCAATCAAAGCAAGATAAGATGCATAAAAGGATAAACATCACATGCAATCAATATAAGTGATATGACATGGCCATCATCATCTTGTGCTTGTGATCTCCATCTCCGAAGCACCGTCATGATCACCATCGTCACCGGCGCGACACCTTGATCTCCATCGTAGCATCGTTGTCGTCTCGCCAATCTTATGCTTCCACGACTATTACTATCGTTTAGTAATCTAGTAAAGCATTACATCGCGATTGCATTGCATACAATAAAGCGACAACCATATGGCTCCTGCCAGTTGCCGATAACTTAGTTACAAAACATGATCATCTCATACAATAAAATCAGCATCATGCCTTGACCATATCACATCACAACATACCCTGCAAAAACAAGTTAGACGTCCTCTACTTTGTTGTTGCAAGTTTTACGTGGCTGCTACGGGCTTAAGTAAGAACTCATCTCACCTACGCATCAAAACCACAACGATAGTTCGTCAAATAGACTCCGTTTTAACCTTCTCAAGGACCGGGCGTAGTCACACTTGGTTCAACTAAAGTTGGAGAGACAGTCTTCCGCAAGCCATCTATGTGCAAAGCACGTCGAGGGAACCGGTCTCGCGTAAGAGTACGCGTAAGGTTGGTCCGGATCGTCTCAACCAACAATACCGCCGAACCAAAGTATGACATGCTGGTAGGCAGTATGACTTGTATCGCCCACAACTCACTTGTGTTCTACTCGTGCATATAACATCAAACCATAAACCTAGGCTCTGATACCACTGTTGGGGAACGCAGTAATTTCAAAAAATTTCCTACGCACACGCAAGATCATGGTGATGCACAGCAACAAGAGGGGAGAGTGTTGTCTACGTACCAACGCAGACCGACTGCGGAAGCGATCACACAACGTAGAGGAAGTAGTCGTACGTCTTTTTCTCGATCCGACCGATCCAAGCACCGTTACTCCGGCACCTCCGAGTTCTTAGCACACGTTCAGCTCGATGACGTTCCTCGGGCTCCGATCCAGCAAAGCGTCGAGGAAGAGTTTCGTCAGCACGACGGCGTGATGACGATCTTGATGTACTACCGACGCAGGGCTTCGCCTAAGCACTACAACGGTACGATCGAGGTGGAATTTGGTGGCAGGGGGCACCGCACACGGCTAAGGAACGATCTCAAGGATCAAGTTGTGTGTCTATGGGGTGCCCCCTGCCCCCGTATATAAAGGCCAGGGGCAAGGGGGTCGGCCGGCTAGGAGGGAGGCGCAGGGAGGAGTCCCACTCCTACCGGGAGTAGGACTCCTTCCCTCAAATCCTATTCCTAATAGGACTCTTCGGGAGAAAGAGAAGAGAGGGGGGCCGGCCCCTTCTCCTAGTCCTAATAGGACTAGGGAAGGGGGGTTCGGCCGGCTAGCCTGTGGGCTGCCCCTTCTCTCTTTTCCACTAAGGCCCAATAGGCCCATTTGCCTCCCGGGGGGTTCCGGTAACCCTCCCGGTAATCCGGTAAAATCCCGATTTCACCCGGAACACTTCCGGTGCCCAAACATAGGCTTCCAATATATCAATCTTTACGTCTCGACCATTTGGAGACTCCTCGTCATGTCCGTGATCTCATCCGGGACTCCGAACAACCTTCGGTACATCAAAATGCATAAACTCATAATAACTATCATCGTAACGTTAAGCGTGCGGACCCTACGGTTCGAGAACAATGTAGACATGACCGAGACACGTCTCCGGTCAATAACCAATAGCGGGACCTGGATGCCCATATTGGCTCCTACATATTCTACGAAGATCTTTATCGGTCAGACCGCATAACAACATACGTTGTTCCCTTTGTCATCGGTATGTTACTTGCCCGAGATTCGATCGTCGGTATCCAATACCTAGTTCAATCTCGTTACCGGCAAGTCTCTTTACTCGTTCCGTAATACATCATCTCACAACTAACTTATTAGTTGCAGTGCTTGCAAGGCTTATGTGATGTGCATTACCGAGAGGGCCCAGAGATACCTCTCCGTCAATCGGAGTGACAAACCCTAATCTCGAAATACGCCAACCCAACATCTACCATTGGAGACACCTGTAGTACTCCTTTATAATCACCCAGTTATGTTGTGACATTTGGTAGTACCCAAAGTGTTCCTCCGGTAAACGGGAGTTGCATAATCTCATAGTTACAGGAACATGTATAAGTCATGAAGAAAGCAATGGCAACATACTAAACGATCGGGTGCTAAGCTAATGGAATGGGTCATGTCAATCAGATCATTCTACTAATGATGTGACCTCGTTAATCAAATAACAACTCCTTGTTCATGGTTAGGAAACATAACCATCTTTGATTAACGAGCTAGTCAAGTAGAGGCATACTAGTGACACTCTGTTGGTCTATGTATTCACACATGTATTATGTTTCCGGTTAATACAATTCTAGCATGAATAATAAACATTTATCATGATGTAAGGAAATAAATAATAACTTTATTATTGCCTCTAGGGCATATTTCCTTCAAAAACACAATCATAACAAAAGCTAGATGAATTATTTATTACTAAACAGGAACAAAAAGTAAAAAACAAAAATAAAGTTGGGTTGCCTCCCAACAAGCGCTATCATTTAACGCCCCTAGCTAGGCATGATGATTTCAATGATGCTCTCATAAAAGATAAGAATTGAAACATAACGGGAGCATCATGAAGCATATGACAAGCACATTTAAGTCTAACCCACTTTCTATGCTTTGGGATTTTGTGATCAAACAACTTATGGGAACAATAATCAACTAGCATAACTTTAAAACCTTAAGCACATAGAGAGGAAACTTGATATTATTGCAATTCCTACAAGCATATATTCCTCCCTCATAATAATTTTCAGTAGCATCATGAATGAATTCAACAATATAGCTATCACATAAAGCATTATTTTCATGATGCATAAGCATAAAATTTTTATTACTCTTCACATAAGCAAATTTATTGTCATGGATAATAGTGGGAGCAAACTCAACAAAATAACTATCATGTGAGGCATAATCCAATTGAAAATTAAAATCAAGATGACAAGTTTCATGGTTATCATCATTATTTATAGCATACATGTCATCACAATAATCATCATAGATATCAACTTTGTTCACATAATCAATTGGAACCTCTTCCGAAATAGTGGATTCATCACTAAATAAAGTCATGACCTCTCCAAATCCACTTTCACAATTATCACAATATGATTCAACACCCTCCGAAAAAGTGGGATCATTACTTTCTAAAGTTGACACTCTTCCAAACCCACTTTCATCAATATAATCATCATAAATAGGAGGCATGCTATCATAAAAATAAATTTGCTCATCAAAACTTGGGGGACAAAAAATATCATATTCATCAAACATAGCATCCCCAAGCTTGTGGACTTGCATATCATTAGCATCATGGGTATTCAAAGAATTCATACTAACAACATTGCAATCATGCTCATCATCCAAAGATTTAGTGCCAAACATTTTAATACATTCTTCTTATAACACTTTGGCACAATTATCGGAATCCTTATTTTCACGAAAGACATTAAAAAGATGAAGCATATGAGGCAACCTTAATTCCATTTTTTGTAGTTTTCTTTTATAGACTAAACTAGTGATAAAACAAGAAACAAAAAGATCCGATTACAAGATTTAAAGATATACCTTCAAGCGCTAAACTCCCCGGCAACGGCGCCAGAAAAGAGCTTGATGTCTACTACACAACCTTCTGCTTGTAGACATTGTTGGGCCTCCAAGTGCAGAGGTATGTAGGACAGTAGCAAATTCCCCTCAAGTGGATGACCTAAGGTTTATCAATCTGTGGGAGGCGTAGGATGAAGATGGTCTCTCTCAAACAACCCTGCAACCAAATAACAAAGAGTCTCTCATGTCCCCAACACACCCAATACAATGGTAAAATTTTCTAGGTGCACTAGTTCGGCGAAGAGATGGTGATAGAAGTGCAATATGGATGGTAGATATAGGTTTTTGTAATCTGAAAATATAAAAACAGCAAGGTAACTAATGATAAAAGTGAGCGAAAATGGTATTGCAATGCGTTGAAACAAGGCCTAGGGTTCATACTTTCACTAGTGCAAGTTCTCTCAACAATAATAACATAATTAGATCATATAACTATCCCTCAACATGCAACAAAGAGTCACTCCAAAGTCACTAATAGTGGAGAACAAACGAAGAGATTATTGTAGGGTACGAAACCACCTCAAAGTTATCCTTTCTGATCGATCTATTCAAGAGTCCATAGTAAAATAACACGAAGCTATTATTTCCATTCAATCTATCCTAGAGTTCGTACTAGAATAACACCTTAAGACACAAATCAACCAAAACCCTAATGTCACCTAGATACTCCAATGCCACCTCAAGTATCTGTGGGTATGATTATATGATATGCATCACACAATCTTAGATTCATCTATTCAACCAACACAAAAGAACTTCAAAGAGTGCCCCAAAGTTTCTACCGGAGAGTCAAGACGAAAATATGTGCCAACCCCTATGCACAAGTTCACGAGGTCACGGAACTCGCAAGTTGATCACCAAAACATACATCAAATAGATCACATGATATCCCATTGTCATCACGGATAAGCACATGCAAGACATACATCAAGTGTTCTCAAATCCTTAAAGACTCAATCCAATAAGATAACTTCAAAGGGAAAACTCAATTCATCACAAGAGAGTAGAGGGGGAGAAACATCATAAGATCCAACTATAATAGCAAAGCTCGCGATACATCAAGATCGTGCCAAGTCAAGAACACGAGAGAGAGAGAGAGAGAGATCAAACACATAGCTACTGGTACATACCCTCAGCCCCGAGGGAGAACTACTCCCTCCTCGTCATGGAGAGTGCCAGGATAATGAAGATGGCCACCGGAGAGGGATTCCCCCCCTCCGGCAGGGTGCCGGAACGGGTCTAGGTTGGTTTTCGGTGGCTACAGAGGCTTGCGGTGGCGGAACTCCCGATCTAGGTTTGTTTCTGGAAGTTTGGGGTTATATAAGAGGTGTTGGAGTCGGAAACAAGTCAGGGGGATCCCCGAGGCGGCCACGAGGTAGGGGGGAGCGCCCAGGGGGTGGGGCGCGCCCCCACCCTTGTGGTAGCCTTGGGACTATTCTGGCCCATCTTCGGTACTCTGTGGGCTTCTTCTGGTCCAAAAATGATCTCTGTGAAATTTCAGGTTAATTGGACTCCGTTTGGTTTTCCTTTTCTGCGATACTCAAAAATAAGGAAAAAAACGGAAACTGGCACTGGGCTTTAGGTTAATAGGTTAGTCCCAAAAATCATATAAAATACCATATAAATGCATATAAAACATCCTAGATGGATAATATAATAGCATGGAATAATCAAAAAATTATAAATACGTTGGAGACGTATCAACCTGCGGCAGGATAGTACCTAGAAAGTGGGCTGCGGATATTGGAGCAGTACACATGTGTTAGCAGAATAAGGCTGGTGTTGTTAGAATAGACCCACCCTATATTACTTCATTTCATTGCTTACCTACCATGTAGCTTGCATATGAGTATGAAAGTATATCATAAGGAAAATGTGTAGAACATATGAATCATCAATGCAAAAAAGGCTTCTAGGAAATTTTAATAGCTAGTCACTTATGTAACTGCTCTTGAATGCCGAACCATCAAATTTCTTGCTCTCCTTATATAGTCAACATTGATGCCTCCACCTTCTCATGCATAGGTTACTCCTTGACTCACTTTCCATCCCTCTAAAGTTTATGATCTGTTCATTATATCTGTAATGATTCATGCATTTGCAGTACTTATTATGTTCATGGATGTGCATGTTCTATGCCTAGTACATACTTGCATGATAAGCTTATAATATGAAATCAATATTGTTAGCACCTTCGTCATGATTTTCTTATGGGTCGAATTAATCAAAAAATTGCTAATATATCCAACTCAAGGTCGAAAACATGTTCGGTTTCTAGTAGAGTATCAGATTATTTATGTTTTAGGGTGTTGTATGTTTAGTATAGACAAACTTTTGACTGAGATTTCATTTGTTGATATATGATCTTTATGGCATGAAACTAGTATCACTAAATTTGAATCTGGAAGTGCTTATTGATGATTATGCTTTCAGATCATATAAACAACATATTAATGGATTAACTCTTGGTCAAACCTAATATGCCCTACGTATAGGAATGGATGGAGTTCTACCGGTACCATGTTGACACATGGCGCTATTGAATAATTTACTTATGTGTTCTATATATAGAACACATATGATTGCTACTCCCATAAGAGTTGTTCGATTCCCTGAAGAGGAAAAAGTCATGTAGCACAACAGCATAAAGTATTTTTCTCAGTTAAGAATTAAGGTTTATCGAACCCGTAGGAGTCACCAAGCTAACAATGTAAACATCACCTGCACGCAAACACAAACAAATGCTTGCACCCAACTTGACAAGGTCGTTGTCAGTCCCCTTATCTTGCCAGTTACAAGATTAAAAGCAAATAGATAGTGATATAATAGTAAACTGAAAAAGGTAAAGGAAAAGAAAAGCGCAGAATTGTAAGAGCTCTGTATTAATGGAGAATGGACCGGGGGCCATAGGTTCACTAGTGACATCTCTCTCGAAAGCAGGTAGTGGCATGAACAAATTATTGTTGGGCAATTGATAGAACAATGGCAATTTATAACTATGATAATTCATGGCATAATCTCCCAGAGGCATTATGTTCGTGATAAGTAGATCATTAATCCAACTGCATCTACCACTATCACTCCACCCCAAGACCACTATCCAGCATGCATATCAAAGTATTACATTTATAAGAAATGGAGTAATGCAATAAGCAAGATGACATAATATAGACAAGAAGAAATCTAGCAATAAGATTAAACCCTGTCGTTTTATCCTACGTGCCAACAATACAAAAACGTGTCTTGTCCCTTTCTGTCACCGAAATATAGAAATTACCACTAGATTGAACTCACTATTATGCACCACTTCCTCTAAAGAAGTACTCATCTATCTTGGCTAGATAAGACTTATAGATCAAAAAGCATACATAGCTATTTAATTATGCAACAAAAAACTTCAAGAGATACAATAGAAATCAATGAATAATATGATCTTAAATCCATAATTCACCGGATCCCAACAAACACACCACATGAATTAGATCAGATTAATCTCATAATAGAACATGATATTGAAGATCTGATAGAGAGAGAGAGAGAGAGATCTAGCTACTAATATGGACCCGTAGGTCCTGAAGGAACTACTCACACACCATCATGGAGGCTGCAAGGTTGATCAAGATGGCCACTCCAATGGCTTCCCTCTCCGGCAGAACTCCGGAACATGGCTCCAGATGGGATCGCCTCGGAACAGAGGCTTGTGGAAACGATAAAATTGTTTCAGATCTCGCTTCGAGGGTTTCTGAATATATGTGAATTTATAGGTCAGGAATTAGGCCAAAATGGAGTTGCATGGGCCCCAGAAGCATGCCCGGCCCGGCCATGGGGGTACGCCCCTAGGCTTGTGGGCCCCTCAGCCATCTCTTGGTCTCCTTCCGAAGCTTCAAGAGTCACTTATGTTCCAGGAAAAATCGTCAAAAAGTTTCATCGTGTTTGGACCTTCGTAGGTATCGATTTTCTGTAAGAAAAAAACAAGCAGAAAACAACAACTGACACTGGGCACTAGATTAATATGTTAGTACAAAATAACAATTTAAAATGATGAAAAATGATGGCCAATGTATATAAGAATGATAATACAATAGTATGAAACAACAAAAAGTTATAGATACGCAAGAGACGCATCAATGATCATATTGGTCGACGGTCTCTTTCCATTGAACCTTGATGGTATTCTCCACATATGTGAATCATTTCTGTCTTGTCGAACTTTGAAAGTTGAAACTGCCCGCAAATCTTAGACCGGTTATTTAGTTTTTTGTGCATATTTGGCGTTTAAAAAGAAAAGGAGAAATAACATGAACACGAGGATGTAATGCATTGGGAGCCTACACCAAAGTATCTTATTTTGTCTATTGCACAAAAAGACACGATGAGTCCATTTTTCTCATAGTAATTTTGCACATTACACAATAGTCATTTTATGTGAAATTTTACAGATTTTACACTCATGGCATCAAAATTTTACATTATATGAGAACACCTAATGAATCACCATACAAACATAAGGCTAGGGTTCAAGTTAAATTGTTTTCGAAACTTTGTGATATATATGGATAATTTCATAGTCTATGATACCAATTGGACCAACCATCATAGTTCATGGTTTTAAGTTGACCTTATCAGTCTATAACCATTCAGAGAAGTAGCTAATTATGGTAACTATGATTAAACATCGAAAGAAAAATGCTATCCTTGGCGTTTTTCTTTATGAAAAAGACCACACACTAGAACAAAATAGAACTAAATCCACACCTTTATTGTTCGACATTGTTGATTTTTCTATTCTATTTTTTCAACACCCCCTATTCTTACTTGTCAAATATATGATTTTGGTGGTTTTTATTTGTGCTTTAAAAAATACTTCATAGTTAAATATGCCAGTTTGGCCAACATGTGTAGAAAGCACTGCCACACAATTGAAAAAACCCTTACAATGGTGTAAAGGGGTAAATCAAAATGGTTTGAAGGGTAGATAGTAAGATTATCCTTAAAATAGGATGATAATATAGGGTTTAAAATAAATATTTTCTTGCTATATATTTAGTGAATGTATTTTATTACATAAATGCGTACTTAAAATGACACTCTATCAATTTTGGCGTGTGGCAGAAGGCGCACTCACGTGGGATGCCTTGCTCACATATGGGAGATTTCTGTAATTGGAACAAGAAAGAATCGATCTGCCGTTGGTTTGTGATCCAAGGGCTATGAAAGAAATCTTACTCTTGAAACACATCCCCATCTCGTCTTTAAAAACAAACCACACTCTAAGCGATGACATGTTCCCTTTAGTCCTGACCCTTTCTTCTCGAGATCTATTCTTCGACGACCTCCTTCCTCGGTGACCCCACGACCAACGCACCGTAGATCGACGTCTCCTCGATCCTCTCGTCGGGCATCGACAGATCTGCACGCCAACGACATCTCGTTGTTGGTTTGCCCGTCCGACAACATCCCTAGCCTGGTGAATTCTTGTACTCCATGTACTCCTTTTGCTATAGATCTTCTGATTTATATCACACACTCGTGAATTTGAGTAGTCGCATACTTTTGCCAAACGATCTTAAGCAAACACCCTATATATTCATTGGTTGTCTTTTACAGATGTATATACACTCAAATCGGCACTCCCTCAATTTTGACGTGTGGTTAGAAGGCGCGCTTACTTGAGCGTGCCTTGCGTGTTTTTACACATGGAACATTTCGTTAGTTGAAAAAGGAGAGCATCAATCTGTTCGTTGGCAAATGATCCAAGGTTAGGAAGGAAATCTTCAAAGTCTTAGACACACCTCCCCATCTGGTCATTTTAAAAATGAACCACCTTCTCTAAGCTATGGCAATGTTCCCGTTCATCCTTACTCCTCTTTCCCCAGACCCCCATTCTTCGGCGACCTTCTTCCCCGTTAACCTCATCTCCCGTTGGGCATCAGCAGATCTGCATGACGATGGGCGTCTTCGTTGTCGAGGCGGCTAGTCGTCAACGCCCCTAACCTGCAGAATTCCTCATACACCATCTCTTATACATCTACTGCTTTATGACACATCGTCGTAAATTTAAGTAGCCACAGATTCTGCCAAACCGATTTTGGCGTATATTTATTGACTGTCTTTTATTATGTATGCACACACTTGAAACGGTAGTATGGTACTCCGCCAGTTTTGGCGTGTGGGAAGCCGCGCCTAGGTGGGGCGCCTTGCGTGTTTTCACATATGGGTCATTTTTGTAATTGGAGAAAAGAGAGCCTCGATCTGCCCGTTGATAGGTGATCCAAGGGTTAAGGGTCAGGAATAAAATTTTCGGGTTCTCGAAACGCCTGATAATGCTCCCTCTCTCGCCATTTCAAAAAACGAACTGCCCCCCTCTCCGAGCGACTCACCGTGGCATGTTCCTCCCAGTCCTCACCCTCTCCCTCCCGAGACCACTCTTCTCCGGCGGCCTCCTTCCCCTGTAGCTCCGCGGCCAGCGCATCCCCCTTATCTACCGATCGACGTCTCCTCGCCCCTCCTGTCGGGCTACGGCAGATCTGCGGCGGCGGCGGCGGCGGCCGTCTTCGTCGGCGGCGCGCCCGGCCGGCGGCTTCCCTAGCCTGGTGAGTTCCTTGTACTCTATTTCCCGTAGATCTTCTCCTTTATGGCTCACCGTCTTCGCGAATTTGTGTAGCCACTGATTCTGCCAAACTGAAAATGAAGCCCCCTTCTGAAATTTGAACGCTAGGTTGTTCTGTAGCAGCCCGTAGATTGGTAAAGTTGGCACCTTTTAGGCTTCCATTATCACACTGTTTCTGCCCGGAGGTCATTTGACAAGAACTGTGGCTGGGGCCGTCGGTTCTGAGACTTGAGGACATCTGGTGTTAGTTTTTGGTTGAAATGTCGTTCAGTTTTAGTTTTGTGCAAGGAAACCTAGGGCTCTGTTATATGCTTAGAAATTTAGGGCACGTCGACAGTGAATCGCTGGTAGGGGCAAGTTTGTTGTGCACATTTAGGTGGGGGTGAAACCTGAACATGAAACTATTAGGACTGGTTCTGCAATGCCGTTCAATTTCACTGCAGTTATATGCATCTTCCCGATTCGCTTTTTGTTTGGCCGCTATCACTGTAAGGTACATTTTTCTTTTTGGACATACATTATTTCAGTTCAACATAAAAAGTCCGAGTGTTCGTGCAACATAGCTTGCAGCAACTCCTCAAATGCCTCTATTAGGATTGACAGTTTAATGATTCTGATTCATAGGAAGATTAAACTGTTTTTTATACATCTACAAGGCTCTGCTATAGAGGGGATTGAGCATCCAGTCTTCACCCGTGATGACAAGCGATAAAGGAAAGGCTTCGAAGAAGGCTGGAGAGGCTTCTGGACAGCCATCTACTACTCATGAAGGGAAAGTCAGCAATGAGCCACAGAGGCAACGGTCGCTCAATGGGTAGATACTAACAGATCTTTGCATAAATGGTTAATTGTATAACTTTTTTCTTATAGTTATCTGCTCCTTCACCTTTAGGAGGACCACTGGCCCGACACGACGCTCAACCAAAGGAAATTGGACCCCCGAAGAGGTATGCCATACGAGCCGAATCTTATGTTTTTATTGGCAAATGGCTATTTACTGTCCAAATGGCTGGATGGTGAGTGCTGACTGAACATCCGAGAATAGTTTAGGACTGATCAACTGTAAGATATGCATTATGTTTATTTGCATCTCTTTCTTAAATACACAATAATGGCAAACACTTATAAGTTTTATGGAAAATAATAATAATTCGATGGAACACTCTGGCCCTTTTGTGGAGGCTTGAGTTGTCTCATTGGGTGGTTTAGTCCAACAGTTGTAGTTCAGTATGAGAATTTCTTGCACATACACCCATGGGAGCATATCATAACTGCGCAACTTGGATTAACCCATATACTCCCTCCATCCTGAATTGTTAGTTGCTATGCTATCAGTAGTGCTTCTGTCATATACTCAATTCCAGTTCCGCTTCATGCTGTGCTTGTTAGTTGCTATGCTATCAGTAGTGCTCCTGTCACATTTTTGTGGGGATATATTGTATATGTTTCAGTGCCTCACTGACATGTGGGCTCCATTTAATTAGCACCACAATGCAAAAGTCATAAATCAGTGGATTATACAAAAAATGAGTTTTTTTTTGCTGAAACCGTCTAATATTTCACTTGTGTGCTAATCAAATGCAGGATGATATATTGTCCAGAGCAGTCCAGACTTACAATGGGAAAAACTGGAAAAAGATAGGTATATTCTATGGATCGATTCATACGTGTGTAAAATTATGTGGGAATGCTATTAGTTTACTCTTGATGATGGTATTTTTGTAGCACATATAATTCTTTTACCTTTCTTGGACATCTCTATCACTCTTTCTGTACTTTGAAGTATATTAATACGACACACATTTGGGTGCTTGTTCAAAGAAAACACATTTTGAATTATATAGGCATCTAAAATCCATGTCCTATATCATCATAAGTGTTCTTTTGAGGGTAAGGACCCTACAGTATATGAAAGAGTAAGCTAAGAGAGTGGATCTCAGGGTATGAAGAACCCAAAATTGCTGGACAGACACCCCCCCCCCCCCCCCCCCCCCCCTCAGCTAGTCTGTTCAGGGTGCCAGAAGGGTTGAATGCAGGTTCTGTTCTTATTTTGCCTGAGGGATTCAAAATTAGTGCCGCTCGAACCTATTTCCCCTGAGTTGAAAGAAAAGGTGGAAAATCTCTCTTCTCAGAGTTATCGTCCCAATTAAACTATATGCTTTTGATCCTGTTCCCGGCAAGAAATATAGTGAAATTGTCTTTCCCATTCTTTCCCCTGATCCTGCTACGAAGAAAGATGTTTTGCTGTGTCACGTTCCGAAGGTGGTTTGTGCATTTTCTTTAGCATTTTTATATCTATGCGGCACTGCATTTTTTACAATGATGTTAGCTTCTTTTGTTCTTTTATTCTTCTATTCTCTTGTGCATGTTTGCTTTATAATTACATACATCGATTCATTAGAAACCAAGAGGATGATCCTTCCGTTATCTAAGATAAGATATTGATTTGTTCCATTAGTTTGTGCTTTCTCTCATTCGTCTCCAGTCAGCTTTCCTTTTTCTTTTCTGTTATTAGGAACACCTCCCTACACTTTCTGTTTTTTGACAAGTCTAAGCACTGACATATTGCCTTCTTTTCCAGCGGAGTGTTTTCCTGATAGAACCGATGTACAATGCCTGCACAGGTGGCAAAAGGTTCTAAATCCTGAGTTGATCAAAGGGCCATGGTCCAAAGAAGTAGGCCCCCTATTTGATTTGTTTCCATTTTCAGGCTTATTGAGCATCTTGTATGCTCACGTGAGTCTTATCAACCTGTTGTTTCATATTTTTAGGAAGACGATATCATTGTTGAAATGGTAAAGAAATATGGTCCAAAGAAATGGTCAACTATTGCCCAAGCTTTGCCAGGACGTATAGGAAAGCAATGCCGGGAACGGTATGGATGGGTGTGCCCTTTAATTTTATCAATCTTGTACCTAAGAACCTTTTTTCTTTGCAATATAATATATACGACTGAGCATTGAACAACTGAATGTGAACAGTAACTCATGGAGTTCCGTGGTGCCTTGTTGCTTTTGCACATCAGCACTGTGGTTTTATAAGGCACATGAATAATGTAATTCTTGATGCAAGTGATACAGAGTTCTCCTATGTATTCCTGGTTAAAGAACACAGTAATCTCAACAATCACTAATGCAATGTTGATTTTTGCAGAACCACAAAGCGTTAGTTTGCCTCTTTCCATTATCCCGATGGTTCTACTGTTAAGGCATAGGCTGGGTTCTGGATAAAAATGTTTCATTAAATAGTTTCAAAAACATAGAGGATCAAGTGAATAAAATGTCAATATGTCCCAACCTTGTAATGCTAGCACCTCTTCGTGCTGCTAGCTAGCAATATCAGAATTCAGGAGAGCTGATTTTATAATTTCAGATTCACCAGCCTTTTGGTAAAGTCAGTAAAAAGCAAAAAGACATTGGAACTAAAGTATTAACGTTTTTTTAATTACATGTTAACATACTACAGCTGTTCCTCTTACAATTATTGCTATTTAGTGAAAGTTCTTATTTTGGGGCCAACTGAGTAGCAGCTAAATACATTGGCTTTAATTCGTAGCCATAACTAATTGACCATAGAGCATGTATCCTTTAACAATGGACTATCTTATCTGTGATTAGGTGGCACAATCATCTTAACCCTGGCATAAACAAGGATGCATGGACACAGGAGGAGGAAATTACTCTTATACATGCTCATCGAATGTATGGAAACAAATGGGCTGAATTGACAAAGTTTTTACCCGGAAGGTAACTAAATGATGTTTCCATTTATGTATGAGCTGCTGGGAAATATTTATGTATGATATCATGATGAGTCCTGTCCTGTGAAAATAAGTTTTTCTTTTCATTCTCCCTGATGAATTCACAAACTTTTGGGTTCAGCATCCATTCCCCTTTTTTTCATTCGGCATCATTTGGAAGCTATGGTGTTATACTCGGGAAAAGATGGTATTCTCAAAAGGGAACTAAATTGTTTTGCTTTTGGAAAATAAAATTAGGGCACCGGTCCCATAAAAATGTTAAACCACTGCCACTGCAATAGCTCTCTTTTATTTTCTTTGAACAAAATTTGAAATAATATATGTTATTTTTAGTCAAATATGGTGTCGACTGGTGAGTATTACAGCAAGCAGAGAGAATGTGCGACATGTTAGCAGTATTCCCTTTATGCGCATATATGCTTTGCACCTGAAATGATTGACTTCTAAATTTATGTTTCCCCTGCCAGGACGGACAATTCAATTAAAAACCACTGGAACAGTTCTGTAAAGAAGAAAATTGATTCTTATATGTCATCAGGTTTACTTGCTCAAGTCTCGCGTCTCCCACTTATTGAACACCATGCACATTTTAATTCCTCACCGGCAATTACGCAACAAAACAGTGAAGACAGTGACAGCAATGCTGTCCGGGAGGTTGAGGATTCATCAGGGTGTAGTCAATCCTCATTGGCCATGGTTTCTTGCTCGCAAGCGCAGGACACCAATCTGGCCTTGAGCTGTGATTTACATGTGAATGCGGATCCCAGCAAGACAGAAGCACATGATTCTCAGTCTTCTATGTGCCAGGAAGGCTATACTTCCACCGAGGGTGTTGCATCTGCTTTGTCTGAAGTTCATTGCCATGCTTCTTCCTCCAGATTTGGTCCAGATAAACTCTTGCAGCAGGAAATTTCACAAAGAATGGATTTGCAGATGGATATTGATGAAACACCAGGTAACTCTATGTTTGAAAACAACCAGACCATTTGTAGCACATCGAATAATGAAAGACCGATGTTACAGTATGAGGTAGCACCAGATATGCCTATCTCTGTGCTAACTAATGTTTCTGGAGCTGAGCCAAAACTACATTTCATGTCCGAGGCTGACTTCAGCAGTCCTAATTGTTTGAAATCAGAACTTTGGCAAGATGTTTCGTTCCAGAGTCTTCTTTCTGGACCTGATGTAGTTGATGCTGATTCTCTTTCAAGACTAAACCACCATTCAGATACACATTCCTCTGAAGCAGACACCCATTTTTTGGCAGCACCCAACCCATCGCATACATCAAATCCGTCGAGTATGATGATGGCTGCTTATGGCCAGGATCCATCGTTATCAGTACCACAATCTCTTATTCCAAATGGTTTGTCGGATGTGGCTGATGAAAAGTCAAGAGAAATGCAAGTTTCTGGGTCAGAGATGATCACATGCATGCATGATTCTTTTGGTGATTCTGAGCAGTTTGCTACCCCTGGCAGTACTGATGGTAGACATGGTGCTTCAGCAATTATAGAAAGAATACCGGAATACGGGGACAAACAGTTAACTGACGCTGAAGAACCTGCTTCCAGCATGGCCAAAGAACCACCATTGGCACAAGGTGAGGCTGCGTCAGATGAAAAGCAAGATAAGGGAGCGCTATTCTATGAACCTCCTCGCTTCCCAAGCATGGATGTTCCATTTGTCAGCTGTGATCTTGTAACTTCTGGCGATTTGCAAGAGTACAGTCCCCTTGGCATTCGGCAGTTGATGCGCTCAACCATGAGCGTAACCACTCCATTGAGATTGTGGGGCTCCCCTACCCATGATGAAAGCCCTGATGTTGTGCTGAAGAGTGCCGCCAAAAGCTTCATAAGCACACCATCAATATTAAAGAAACGACCGAGAGATCTGTCATCTCCGACTCTCGAAAAAGGAATAGAGAAGAAGTCTAGGACTGAACAGGACAGTGGTGTGTTGGGCACATCCTCCGTCAGTGCTCAAACAAGTTGCATGCATGCCATTAAAGACAAAGGAATTGTTACCGAATCAGTTTTTTGCACTAATCGATCTTCATCTTTTAAACCTCTGGAGAAGAAACTTGAATTCTGTGATGAAAACAAGGGAAATTTGGGTGAAAGCGAGCAGGCAAAAGATGGACGAAATGCACAGAACAACCATCCTGTGGATGAGCATGCAAGAGGGGAACAGTGTTCCACTGCAAATATGGTCAATATTAATGATGAGGTAAGTACTTCTAAATCAGTTCTTCAATTGGTACCATATCTTAGTAGAACGGAAGGTAGCGCTTATATAGTTATTGCGGCGTAGCATAGCAGTTGCTACAATTTCTCCAGTAAATCTAGCTTTACGTGTCTTCAAGAAATGTGATTCAAAGTATCAAGATCTCTAGTGATGTCATCATGTATGTGATATGTGGGGTTGAACTGAAAGGCGGGGACAAAGTGGCATATAAGTTTTCCCCTTGACCTGCTGATCTTGTTCTTACTTATATTTTTGTTCCATGCAGCCACCGGCAACTGTTCTTGTTGAGCACAAGGGCAATGACATTTGTGATCATGGCGCAAATGCCATGTATCAGAAAATGAACACAAATCTTGAAGCTCTATCGGCCTGTAAGGAAACGTTTGCTAAATCGAAGTCTGGAGAACTCATTGCCGAGAAATCTTCACCATGCATTCAAATGGATTATGAATATGTGAACATGTAAGATTGCACACTAGTCTGTTTCCAAGATGATTTTTTGGGTTCTCCAATCAGTTTCTTTACTTTGGTCAGCACGTAGTATGTGTGAGTCTAGATCTTGCAGGTCTTACGAAATCCACTAAATATAAATGTGAAACTGGTACCTGGCAAGTTGCCATCCGTTCAATGTTAAAATCTCTTCATCGCTAGAAAGCTAAATTTGCCTGAAGATTTGGATTTACCTAGGTACCTATTCTACTATTAGATTTATGAATTTAATGATTAATACTCCCTCTGTAACTAATATAAGATCATTTAGATCACTATTAGTGATCTAAATGATCTTTATAATAGTTTACAGAGGGAGTACATATCTGTGAGAGTAGAATATTCTTTAAGTGCTCCCTTTTCTACTCTGAAGCCTAAGATTTTGGTTTATCTAGACTAAAATCATAATAAGTCATTTATCTACTGACCCCCTTACTGGTATGAGCATCTGCAATTTGAATTCAACTGTCGAAGAACACATGGATCTTTCTAACGGAAGAACACAATTACCGTTGCTCTTTCTTGCTATTCTGAATTGCTACTCTTTTTCAGATTGGCTGATACGCCTGGTGTCAAAAGAGGACTGGAATCTCCATCGGCTTGGAAGTCCCCTTGGTTCATAGATATGCAATATAAGGTACATTTAGCATTGAAATATTTATTGTCTTATAGCTATCCTGCGTCAAATCCGCAACAAGGTTTTTTTGATGGGCCATATTTGTAGTTTTGGACGAGCTGAAGCATGAGAAGTACTTGTCATCTGTTACTCATTCTTTCTTTCTTTTGGTTAATACCTTCACTTGTGCAGGGGTCATACTTCATCAGCCCAGCGGATACAACTTATGATGCATTAGGATTGATGAAGCGGATAAATGTGCAGAGTGCTTCTGCTTTGGCGGATGCCCGCGAGGTCCTGGCAAGTGGCAGCCAATGTGGCAACAAAGATTTTGATGAGGAAAACAAGGAAAACATAGATGCCGAAAATGAAACAGGAACTGGCAAGCCGCAAAATAAAATCATGGTGCGTAGTTCTCATCTGCTTCATTCAGTACCTGGGATAGTAGAGTTGGAATTTCTTAGGAGACCATAATTTAGTTGTTTTTTCCTAGGTATATAGCAATTACAAATCTTATGTGGGAAAACTATGGTAATTTGATTCCTGTAGTTGGTCAGATGTGATGATTTCGACCAATTTTGATTTTTGAACAAACTAGATCGAGCATTGACTACAGATACTACTCTATATATGATATTTAAGACTGCAGTATCATCAGTATTTCTAATTCCAGTTAACTCTGCAGGCTGAAGCAAGAGTCCTTGACTTCAACGAGTGCGCCACACCGGTAAGAACAGCAGACAGCAGTGTGGGCGGCAGGCTGACAAAATCGCTCAGCTCACCCATTCCTTCCTCCCACCTCCTGAAAAAATTCAGATAGCTAGACCTCTGAGAAATACACCAGAGATATTCTTTGATTGCGCGTTACCAGCATTGTACATGCCTTGTCGTAAATCCCAACACCCAGTTGTTCTCCTATTCGTTGCTCCTGTTACTTTGTACTTCGTGACTGGACCGCTGTCCGGCACACATTCCAGCCCGGAAAGAATCCTTGGACTGTTGAAAGTTGTATCATCAGTTAATTTATGTTGTTAATATTTCATATCCTAGACCCAGACTTTCACTGTCTTGGTGAGTCTGATAAATGGGACAGTTTTGAGCTCGTCTAGTTGTATACCAGCAACTCTTTCATGTTTCATGAGATTGAATTCATTTTGCCATCAAGTTTGGATGCCATAATTATGTAGTCTTGTCAATTATCAACCTTATTTTATACTCCCTACGTTTCTTTTTAGTTTGCATATAAGATTTGCAAAAGACATCAATATTCACTTATGAAATCAATATTATTAGATGAATGATGATATTAGTTTTCATAACATATAACTTTAGTATTGTAGATGTTGATATTTTTTTCTGTAAAGTTAGTCAAACTTTACAAAGTTTGACTTTGACCAAATCTTATATATAGACTAAAAAGAAACGTAGAGAGTATAACAAGAGTTTTATGTACAGTCTTGTCTTCCTAGGTGTATTCTATCTACCAATAGTTTCCACATCGGATTCAACAAAGTTGCTCTGGATCCTTGCCATGTCCCACTGCCCTGAGTGCTAATCTATCAGCTCATGCACTTTGGCAACCGATGCATTTGGTAGCTTGACCATGGGCCTCCTGCTATAATTCGAAATCCATGGGTCTGTCACCACATCGGGAAAGTATCAGGTGATACCAGCCCTTACATGCTACCATGATACCAACTTAAAAAAATCATATTTAAACTTTTCAAAAAATTCCAAAAAAAATCATGGATGTTCATGACATATATGTCGACAACCCCTAAAAAATCCAGATCAAAATTTGAAATATACATGAAGAAACAAAAAATGTCAAATTTAGATGTGAATAGTGTCATTTTTTCTTTTGTCTTCTTTTGACACTATTCATGATGGATTTGTCTTTTTTGTTTCTCTTTGTGTATGTCAAATTTTGATCTGATTTTTTTAGGGGTTGTCGACATATGTCATGAACATCCATGATTTTTTTCCAGATATTTTTGACAAGTTTAAATTTGAATTTTTAAAGTTGGTACCATGATAGCATATAAGGGTACTTTCCCCAACATCAACAACACTGCCGTTCCCACCCTCTTAAGCAATCCAAGCTGCGGGGCATCCTTGCCGTGAAGAATCACTTGCCAAGTATGAGAGGCATTGCGCCTATCTTTCTATGTCATAAAATCTCCATCGGCATATTTACCTTTCATAAGAGCATCTACAACCGCATATGACAAATATGACCCCTTAAATGCTTGTGGACGCGCCCAGGTGCTTCCATGGACAGTGACCAGACACTTCTCAAATTAACACAACTGCATCTGGACATCTCATACTAAATTTTTAAATCCATACAAAAGCATGCAAACTAAAAAACCTATGTACTACGTAGCTACTCCTTGTCGGAGATGTCGACAATCTCCGTGCCCGGCTCCGGGTACATGGGCGGCAGCTGCAGCTCCAGCCTCCTCCTCCTACTTTGCGTCGAGTTCGACGACTCCTGTTGGAGGAACTGTCGGTTGGCCTCCACATAGGCCTCATTCTGTATGGACTCCAAGATGGCCTGCTGCTCCGCCATCTCCGCGGCTTCGGCGACGGTGAACTCCACCTCCGCCATGGCGAACCCCGGAGCAGGCTGCTTCGCTTCCTCCTCCTTCGGATCCGCCACCTCCATCGGCTCCGGTAGCTGCTCTCCCTCCTCCTCCTCCAGTGAGTCTGGAGGCAGACCGGCAGTGATGCGGGCAGCGCGCCTAGCCTGGATCTCCTCCATGATCTGCCTCCCGCGCTCCGGCGTCAGCATAGTGTACGTCGTGATCTTGCGACGGACCTGGCGATGCCGGAGAGCGTGAGAGAGCGGGGGAGAGAAGGACGGCGGGCTCGGGTGGCGGCGCAGGGAGGAGATGGATGGGCTAGGGTTGGGGGACGTCGACCGACTTAAATAGCTGGATTTGGTCTCGGACGGCGAGCCAGAGTGGCGCCACACGGCGTTCACGCCACGGCAATGTAGGAGGCGTCTGTCGGACCGCCGTGTTTCCGGGTGTTTCCGCGTGAGGACCCCATCGTCAGTCCTACGTGACGGACGCGGCCGGGCGCGTCCGGACGCCTCCATATCCGCCTCATATTCGGGCTAGATATGAAGGGTGCCGGTTAGCCCGACATTTTGTGACCCGTTCGAAGCGCCCGTCTGGATCAGATTTTCGTGTCCGGTCATTGACTGGGCGGGCCACCCGGGCATTTGGCCCGGTTTGAAGCACCCGGCTGTAGATGCTCTAAGACCCTGGGTCGGGGTTTGTAAGCAGGTGCCATCCCTGCTTGGCGAAAATAACTTGGTCGACCAACTCAAAGTCTAGAAATCCACTTTCCCATCGTATCTCTTCGGTATGTCAGTATCTCTTTTCGCCGATGCATTTTTCTTCTATTTTCATCTCCTCTCGCTACCGAGCTTTTTTTTGCACATGTTTTCAGATAATTTGAAACAACTCATTAAGAAAGTATGACAGCCTGCCACGCAGAGTTCACAAGAACTTCTCTTCCGACACTATTTATCAATTTTGGGGTCCAACCATTTTCTAGTTTTCTAATACAATGGTTGATAGGATAGTCTTATCTTAAGTTTTGCATGTAATTTAGAGATGACAAAAAAATATATATCTACAATAAGTCATCTCTTAGCCTTATCTTCGATAACTAGCTATTCCTAAAAACGTGGTGGAACATATTATGCTAAGAGATCATCTCTTATTTTCTCTTAAATAAAAGAAGATAAAACTTTTCTTATGATTTCTCTCTTATCCATCTTCATTTATTATACATGGCATTCTTAATATAAAACCATTGTAGATGCCCTAATGTTTGTAGGAATACTTCTAAACTGGGCGTCAGGGGATCTTTCATGATGAATCCCAACTCCCTCTGCGCCAGGGTCAAGAAGGGTCGGTACTTTCCAGACTCTGAATTTTTACTCGCTACAGTTCCTAAATCATCCTCAGCCACATGGAGGGCGATCGTTGCAGGAAGAGATGCACTAAAAATGGGGCTCATAAAACGAATTGGAGATGGATCAACGATCTCGGTGTGGGAAGACAGGTAGATTCCCTCTATTGTTACTATGATGCCAAAGCTACGACAAACAGTAAGCGATTTGATTGATACAACAAACAGGGACATGGCGACATGATCTTGTGCGTAGCATATTCATACCACCGGACGCATCTGCTATATTGAACATTCCATTATGGCAGGGTGGCAATGAGGATTTTCTAGCATGGGCTTATGAGAAATCCGGTATTTACTCTGTTAAATCGGCGTATCGTGCTCTCGTGAATCAGAAAGAGCGTTTGGCTCTAGAGAAAGGGCAGATTACAGGAATTTCAGTGAATCAACAACAGATGTGGAATGCTATTTGGAAACTCAAGGTAGTCCCAAAAATGAGGGTCTTCTGATGGCGTATAATGCGAGGTATTGTGCCGGACGAGTGCACATTGAAGCATCGCCATATTAAAGAAGAAAGCACCTGCAAAATTGCCTAGCAATAGATGAAGATTTGGAACATGCACTCTTACTTTGCTCTCATGCCCGTCGTTTCTCGAAGGAAGCCAGACTACTGTTTGATATACATGTTCCACGACTCCATCCTTCTACATGGAAGAAAGACGTCCTATGTGATCAGCAATTCTCGGACAAGGGCCGAGCAATCATCATTACAGTGATGTGGGTTATTTGGATGTCCGGGAACAGATGGACACATGAGAAGGAGCGGATTGATCCGGTCACTTCAATTAGAAGAATCAAGAAGGATCTAGCGCTTCTGGATTTGCCCCGTGAGCGGGCACTTGAGTTGCCCGAGTTTGGCTGGCAGCCTCCAGACGTGTTACATGTCAAAACAAACACAGATGCTGCTGTTCACTTTAATGATGGCAATGCCGGCGTCGGTGGTGTTGCTCGTTTTGCATCGGGTTTCAAGGGTGCATGGTGTAAGTCTTTTGCAGGTGTCACGGACTCACTCATTGCCAAAATTCTCTCTATGAAGAAAGGCATCATTTTTGCCACACTCCGAGGCTATACGCATGTGATCATGGAAACCGACTGTCTAGAGGCAGTTAACTTTTGGAATTCTCGCTACACTGATTGTTGAGTGGCTGCACCAATTCTAACAGAAATTAGAAAACTAGCTCTTAGTTTTACTTCTTTTAGTATTCAACATGTAATAAGTTAAGCAAATGGTCCTGCATATCTCTGTGCTAAGTGTGGATGTACGCTTAATGTGACCGATAGCTGGTTATACTCTACCCCTAGCTTCCTGATCAGCAGCCTCTTGCTGACTGCTCGGCGAGTGCATTCGTTGAATAAAGCTCTGTGATATCCCCCGCAAAAAAAGGTGGTTGAAAGACCGTACCTAAGTACTTCTCCCTCAGCGCTTCGGCTAGGATCCCACATGCGCCATGTCAGATCCAGCCCATGCTGACCCACCCGACTCCACATATATCCGTCCTCATCTGCTTTTCGAACCAAGCCCTCTAGCCACTTCACTCCACTCCTCTCCCCTCCACTCCTCCACCCAAACTCCCACCGGCGATTTCCGGACTTGGCGGGAAGCGGATCTGAGCCCCACATCTCTAGATCCGTTGACCCCGAACTCATCCCATGCAGCCTCGAGAAGGAGAAGACCGTCTGACTTGCGCTCCGCCGCTCCCGGGAGGAGGCCACCGATGGCAATGCTCGGAGTCCTTCCGTCAGAAATCCATTGCGTCGGTCCAAATATTGGACTATTGGACAAGCCATTAGTCCACGCTTGGCATCGATGTAATGGAATACACGTGTAACTTAAAATGACGGGCAGATGCCTGTAAGTTTTATATGGTGATATTTGAAATGGAGCCTAAGGAATCATAGGTTTTTTGCATCGAGGAATTGTCGTCGCACCTCAATAGACTGTTATGGATATGTTTGCTGCCACCTGCCAGTGACTGGAAATTGTGCTAGCGGCATGTCATCTACAGTAGTTTTCAAAATCCCCATACGGAAGACTGGCTTGCAAACAAATCACTGATATTAAAAAAATTCATATTGTGATAACGACATCAATAAACAAGAGCTATACAAAGGACAAGTTTTTGACTCTTATTGCTAGCAGTACAACCAGAAGACCTCGTACAAATACTTCTTTGCTTCATGCTTGCAATTCTCCAGGCTTCTTCAATTGTACGTGATACTGACTTTCACCTCACCGTGGTTTGTGCTGATTGTCCGAATTCTATGGTCCCTGTCAAGAGGGAACTCAACATCACCTTCAAAGGGGATGGGAACCCCCTCGTTGCTTGGAGTTGTCACATTCAACCGTACCTTAATTGTAAGAAATGGCTGTGGATTGATTGGCACCGTAACAATGAACCGATGCATTGGCTTTAGGATCACACTACCATTGCCAGCAGAGGGGGTGAGCTGCACCTTCTCCTCCTCCTCACAGAAGAAGAGCAACACACTGTCATCCTCGAAGACCCGGTTATGCGCAGTGATTTGACTGTGCAAGTGGATGGTCTGAAATGTATCGTCACCAAAGAGGCGGAGGCTGACCTGCACATGGACCCCCAAGCCTTCCTTCATCAACACATATGACACAACGAGGTGGCGGCCATACTTTGTTGTGATAAGGCGATCTTCATGCTTGGCATCCACACATGGGTAATCTCCAAAAACTAGAGTAGCAGTGTCAATAACACCAGGTCTGCTTATCTCAGGGATTTCAATTGTCATGCAACCAGAACCGAATCCTGAGATAGTTTTGAATGGCCCTGTGAGCACCAAATTTTCCTGCAATTATCATATCAATGAGATTAACAAAAGATGAACATTCAACATAAAAAATGATACACAAGTACTCCCTCCATTCCATAATATAAGAGCATTGTTTTACACTAGTGTAGTGTCAAAAACGCTCAAGGGGGGAGTATAATAGATGTGCAGTCGCGGGTTAACCTACTAGAATATTCATGCTTTCACGCAAGGGCCTATGTGTGTGTGTGTGTGTGTGTGTGTGTGTGTGTGTGTGTACACAAATATAATATCAACTTTGTGTCACAAAAACATGAAGAAAATGTTGGTAAATAACTTATGTAACAAAACAAGAGAAATACAACTTATAAGTTGGAATCTAAGATTAATAAAGATAAGTAAAATTAGCATTTCACCAACATGTTAACATTCTTCTGCCCAACTCTAAAACAACCCTATATCATGACAGGGCCTAGCTATCATCAAATGAACCATGCCTACCTCAGAGTCAAGTTTGGGATTTTCTCCTTCTTGGTGGTAGACAAACTGACCACCATTCTCGTCAAAGACAGCGATTTTCCGAACGAAGGGGAAGAAGTGTGGATACACAGCCAATAGCTCCACCGATGGTTCAGGTCGACAAAAACGTATGACTTTCTTAAAGTCAACCACATCATCACTGGTTTCATTAGGTGGCGGCATTGGTAGCAGTTGCTTAATGTCATCATCCTCAGCATTGCCAGCAGTCGCTTGCCATGTCGATCGCTCTTTGCCATCAATAGTAGCAACAGTAGATGCCGGATCTTGCTGCTCATTGCTAGCATCGTCCTCATCGCCAGGTGAAAGCAAACGGAAATCTATCATATTTTTTGTTCTTGTGTTCCAAGCCTCACAAAAAATCACCATTGTTCTTGAGAAGATGCCTTTCAAAGAATGTGGATAACATTAGTAATAAGCATTTAACCTCAAATCTCTCCTACTTAAAAAACTATAAAACTATGTAAGCCATGCGATCCATATTAATTGTCACTAATTTAGTGCAATCCATATTATATTGCACTCCCTCCGTCCCATAATATAAGAACGTTTTTGACACTAGTGTAGTACAAAGCATAGTGATCAAAGTAGCATCCAGGATGACCGAAGTACAAAGCTAACTTGCAGCAGGAATCATCAAATTAGCTTTGCTAGCTACTCCCTCCGTTTCTAAATATAAGCCCTTTTAGAGATTTCAACCAGGACTACATACCGATGTATATAGGATGTATTTTAGAGTGTGATTCATTCATTTTGCTCCGTCTGTAGTCCATATTGGAATCTCTAAAAGGGCTTATATTTATTAATAGAGGGAGTATCAATCAAAACAAAACTAGGAAGTTCCCCATCAACCCGAGCAGATGCAACTCAAGATTCCATGATGCAGATTCCACCGAAGAAGCACCACTGAGAAGAACATTCTCCACTGAAAAATCAATTCCATAAGAACCAAACAACAATCATATACTAATAGAAGAAATGAGAAAAGTAGAATGTTCAAGGCAAACTATTTTGTTCAAGAAGCACATCTCTTCTGAAAAATCAGTTCCATAGGCAACAAAATCGAAGAAATGAGAAAAGTAGAATGTTCAAGGCAAACCATTTGTTCAAGAAGCACCAATGAGAAGAACATCTCTTCTGAAAAATCAATTCCATCAGCAACAAACCAGAATCATATTTAGTGGAGACTAATCAAAGACATGAGAAAGTAGAATGTTCAAGGCAAACTATTTGTTCAAGAAGCACCAATAAGAAGAATATTCCCTTCGGAAAAATCAATTCCATAAGCAACAAACCAGAATCATGACACTAACCGAAGACATGAGAAAAGTAGAATGTTCAAGAAAATCCAATATGCATTATTTTAGTTTATTTATAACAAGGGTCTGTTTAGGGCACATCTAGATGTGCCCTAATTATTGCACACCTAAGTGACTCAATCAAACATAAAAAAAGAAAAGAAAAAGGAAAAAAATACCCACACGAATCTTCACGTAAAATCAATGACACGGGGCTTAGATACTTAGGGCACATCTAGATGTGTTTTAGAAAAGACCATTATAACAACAATTCCTAGCACCTCTCAGCATCGAGTCACTACAAGTCAGGAGGCCACTACTGTTAACACAACAAATAGAAACCAACACAAGTGAAAGAGAGCAAGCAAATTAGGTGGCATCTTTCTTTATTACTCCCTTCATTTCTAAATGTAAGTCTTTTTAGAGATTTAATACAAACTACATACGGATGTATATAGACATATTTTAGAGTGTAGATTCACTCATTTTGCTCCATATGTAGTCTCTTATTGGAATCTCTAGAAAGACTTATATTTAGGAACGGAGGGAGTACCAAATATCAAAATCTGCTCATACCAAAATTTTATTTAGTCATAAGATGAACCTAAAGAACTCACCAGGAAATAGTTAAAAACCAAGTGCAATCATCATTGACAAGTATGTAGAACAGTAGTCCGACAAATCCAAGCATGACCTCAAAGCAATTCAAGTCATGTTCATGTGCATGCCACACTACAGCCAAATCATCCAGCAAAGCATACAAGCATACAAACACACAGACAAGGCACACACCATCCACCCGAGGCAATATTCACACACACACACACACACACACACACACACACAACAACAACAACAACAACAACAACAACACAACAACAACAACAACAACAACAACAACAACCATGGAAACAGACCGGGGGGCACTCCATATAAATATAAGGGCTAAAAATTCCAGAACTTGAATGAGTAAGCTGATGATTTCTTAAGAGGGGTGAGGGTGATTCCAATCTTCAGTCTCGGAAATAGGAAGCTAGAGTATCTTCATCACTAGGCACAGAACCTTCCACAATTTTAGGCATTAAATGTATGGATTATGGAACATTAGTGACATACGAACGGATACCTTGTCCTGATAATCCAGGATGTAACGAATATGCAATCGGCAGGAATTATCAAATCAGTGTTTAACTAGTTGTCAATTAAATTAGAAGTTCCCAAGTGTGCTTTGCATCTTAAAATCCAGGATGAAATAAGCACAAAACAAATTGGCATATGTACAAAGCTAACTTGAAAGTATACAACTAGCAGAAATCATCAAATTAGCTTTGCTAGCTATCAATCAAAATAAAACTAGATAGTTCCCCAGCAACTCCATGATCCAAATTCCACTAAAGAAGCATCAATGAGAAGAAAAGTCTCTGCTGAAAAATCAATAACAAACCAGAATCATATTTAGTGAGGATGACAAGATAAAAGTAGAATGTTCAAGGCAAAATATTTGTTCAAGCTTCAGTTCAGAATCCTCGATAGTTTATAACAACAATTCCTGACACCTCTCTGCATATCGAGTCATCAAGATTACCCAACTACAAGTCAGGAGGCCACTACTGTTAACACAATAAATACGGTATAAGCCAACACAAGCGAAAGAGAGCCAGCAAATTAGATGGCATCTTCTTTATCACCAAATTTCAAAATCTGCGCATACCAAAATCAATCTTGTGTCGTAAGATGAACCTAAAGAACTCGCCAGGAAAATAGCTAAATTAACAAACAAAGTGCAGTCATTGACATGTTGAATAAAAAACGCTCTTATATCACAGTCATTGCATACAAAAAATGTGTACCCCATTGCAACGCAGGGGCAATTATGTAGTCCAAGAAAAAATTAGCAGGAACTAACCATACGCTCTTTCTATGATATGATGAAAAATACAATTAATCATTCTCAAAGCACATAACAAGATACAAAGCGCAAATTTTGCAATTACTAAGTTTATCTATTGCCTTATATATATATATATATATATATATATATATTAGTTTCCAATCTAATGAATTATGATAATCCAATTTGCCTAACCAGCTTATGCACCATTTCCACAACAGATCATAAATAAGAAAGAATCGCAATAGAACATAGTTTAAGCAAAAGGTATCTTTAAGGCTGTCTTAGTTGCGTACAAATTTGTATTGTCCTCAGGATCTAGTATAGTTTCGTTTAACTTGATGTATGCTTTCGGAGTTAATATTATTTGACGAAAATAAGATAACATAATCAAATCAGAATAATCTACAGGGTGCCCACCTGCACATTGCCGAAACAATTCCTCATTGTTTCAAAGACTGGAGTCATCAAAAGAGACTCGGCGGTGAGTACCTTTCAAAGTGCAGATTTAATTAGCAGTGATTATTCGACTTAGACATTGAGTCTATGAATAAAAATATTTCAATGCAAATTGGTTGTTCTATTAAATTGATACGCCGAAGGAATAATTAAAATACAAATTTGTGGTGCAATCTTTATCTACTGCTTCAATTAATATTCAAAACCATCCGCATCTTGAAAATTGGCCAAGGTAAAAGCAGAGTCAAGGACCAAAAGGAAAGAATTATCTGAGAAAACAGATTTGGAGGTTGTGTTGGCTTACCAAACACGCCCACCAGGACGCTCTTTCCGTCGGCGGCGGCCCCCCGCCGGTCCCTGTCGACATACTTCACACCCACGCTCGCGGGCAGACGGCTCTCGACGCTCGACGGACAGTCTAAACCCTTGGACTAGATCAGATGCGGCGGCGAAGTGAGGGCGATGGCTCGAGGTCCTGGTCCTTTACTGCGTGGGTTGGCAAGCGGACGGAGTCCGACTCGGCCTCGTGCTCCGTCTCTTCCCAGCGACACGCTGGGAAGCGCAGCGCCGCACCGCCTTGTTGAACGTGTATCTAGTATGTACGTATTAAACCCATTAACAATCGCTACAAGGGAACCCTCAAAAAAAAAATCGCTACAAGGGCGCATGAAAGGCTATGCCACGTGTCTTTTACTGTGCGGAAAGGGGAAAAGTTAAAAATGCGTCTCCCTGTCTCTCTCGTTCCTCCCCAACTACGCCTCGGCGTACACTTAAAAAAAAAAACTAGGGTTGCCGCCGCCGCCGCCGCCCCATTGTTCCTCTGGCACTGCCCACCGGAGAGGGATGACCGTGGGAGGAGCAGCCACGCAAGGTGGAGCCCTCGTCACGATGAAGCAGCGGGAAGAGGAGCCCCACCCAGATGAGTTCCTCCACGTCGCCCATGGACGGTCCTTCTTCCCTGGAGACGCCCAGGGCTGACGGATGTTGCTTGTCGTCAGCCCAGGGCCCGGTTGGCCGGAGCAGTCGGAGAGGAGTGGCAGGCTCGCCGTCGCCATCGCCGGTAGGAGCGCCAGGCCCCATCTTCCTCGCATCGGCCGGACTGTTCGCGCGGCGGGGGTGGAGTTCGTGCGAGGCGGATGTTCGCCGATCTGTTCCTGCGAGCCCTTGGTTACCTGTGCTGCCTTATTTCCTAGGTGCCGCCATCCTAGCAAGCACGGCCACGCCGGCGTCTTCTCTGGTGCTACCGGCAAGCAATCGACCACGCCGCTGCCAAGCCTCTGGCGCTCCCTGGTAGCCATCCCTACATCTCTCTGGTACAACCGTCCCCTTCCCTCTCCTCTAGTATGGATCGAATTTGGCCATAGATACTTGGACTGTAGATAATTTCCAGATTTGTGAGCATTGATGCTTGTGCTTTCTTGTTCATGTTCTGGTGAGGAAGAAGGGAAAACGCTGGAGCCAATAGATGTTTAGTGGGACTATGTTCTGAATTGACAAAGCTAAAGGAATCACATGCCATCTATCTCTCAAATTGGTTATTTGGACGGTGAGATTAGCTTGTTCTGATAATTTTTCTCAATGCAAGGAAGGAAACAGAATATGGGGATTGCAACTATGGAATGGGGATTGGATATTCTTGACAGAGAGGCATAGATTTCTAATGTCAGTCTTTGATAGAGTTCACATATGACTGCAGTTTTTACATCTATGGAATTGTGATTGGATATTCTTGAGTATCCAGTTCTTCACTGTTAATTGAATATATATTGGAAGTCAAATTTCTAGTACAAGTCAAAGTGTGATAGGGAACTGCTTAACAACATTATAAACTGTTGAACCAAAAGCACTTCACTGAAAGAGCCAGAGTATGCTTATCAATTTATTGTCCGCCTCACAGTGGTTGTATTTAGGTTACTTTTTTGCCCTGAGTTTCAGCATTGACTCATTGTTTGCATATGTGATCAGATTTCCATTCTTCTTTTAGGCAACAGATAGGTTTATTGATATGGCTCGTATGCAAGCTCCTGCGGAAGTGAATCTCAATTTGCCAGTATGAAAAATTACGCTTGTACGGCATATGCTCATTTGCTATCAGATGGTTGCAGCTTAAGGCATGCGTTGTTCTAGCTCGATACCCAGTAAGCATAATCCAACACATTGGAGTGTGCATCTTAAAAAGATGGATATTACTCAACAGCAACCAACACTTGTATTGTCTAAAATCACCTACTGTTTTTAATAATGAAAGGATCAAAAGGCATTAAGCCTTGGTCAGTAGATCTCTTAAGTTTCAGATGTGGATGGAATGTTTCTCTCTAGACTACATGTTTAGTTAATTTTGGGCCAAATTTTCTTTTGGTTGTTGCTAACACTTGCGAATTGTGTCAGCACCAAGGGCGATGGAGATATGCAAGCACATTAGCTGATGAGAGGATGTACTAAATGTTATGCAGAAACCAAATGAATAACTTTTCTTGCTCATCCCTATATCATGTTCTCAGTCTTGTATCTTCTGATCAGTTAAGTCATTTTGGCTTGTGATCTTTTTTCCATTCAGTCAGTCTCAAATCTCATCTTGGCATATACATAAGAAAGAAGCCAAGAGCATGTGAAATGTATCTGTACATGTCTGCCACATAATTCTAGCTTTTATTTGCTCTGCGAAAATAGTTGCACGGGAGGCGTAATGAGATGCTTCAGCAAGAAAAGTGTGCCACAAGCACGCACTCAGGAGGCCGGCCGTTGGCGGGCCCCAGCCACTTGTAGGTTAGGGCACGCCTCCTTTCTCCTTCATTTCTAGGTACCGTGTATAGCTTGAGAGACAAGTTGAGTTGATGTTGTGCATCCTTTGTACCTATACATGTGCACTTGCACGTGAGCAATGAATTGAGTCACATCCAATCCAACCTTTTCTAATAACATGGTATTAGTTTCCGTTTTCTCTCCTGCGATCTAAACTTCTGCTCCACGCCGCCGTCGCTGCCGCTGCCCCAAAGCCAAAGCCGCCGCCGTCGCTGCCGCTGCCCCAAAGTCGTTGCTGCCGCCCTCTTGCCGTTGCGGCCTCTCTCTCCCTACCAATGTCGCCACCATACCTTGCCGCCGTTGCTGCAACCTGTTGTCGCCGGCCTCTTTCCTTCCCATCGCAGCCGCCGCTGCCTCTCTCCCTACCCACGCCACCGTCGCACCTTGCCGCCGCCTTCGTCCCTCTTGCAGCGGCCGCCGCAACCCCTTCCTCTCGTCACTGCAGTCGTCGTCCTTGTCGCCGTTGTTGCCTCTCTTCCTTCCATCTCATCTCCCACAAAAACCCTAATCCTCATCCACTTTGGACATCTACTGTTGTTGCCATGGACTCCTCTTTCTCGAGTGCCTCCAATCTTCTCACCGGCGCCAACCCGTGGACTGAAGTGGGCCATGCCCACCGCACACCGATTTCGTGCGACCCTGCATCGAACCTTCTCGGTTTGTGCCCGACCGACCATCAGGCATCCCTGGCGGCACCGCAACAGCCGCCTGGCGGCGGCTACGCACCACTGCCTGCGCAGGCGATGACGGGTGGCTACCCGCTGCTGCCCCACCCCAGCCCTATGGGGGCCCTGCAATGCCGTCGGCCCCTATGCCCTAGGATCCCGCTCCTCTTGCGGCACTGCACTCAGCTCCTTCACCGAGTAACTCCGGCGGCGGTGGTGATTGGTACATGGACACGGGCGCTACCGCCCACATGTCAACACATCCCGATAACCTTATCCCTTCCTATCCGGTTCACACATTGTAAGGGCATATTTATCCCTACGGTGTTTTGGTGATTGATGACAATGCATTTGCGGACTAATCGGGTGCTTTGAGTTTTTTCAGATATTCATTCTTCGGCACGAAACGATTATTTCCCCTCGGCGCTCTACTCAAGACGGTGTAGCTTCTGTCGTTTCTTTGTTGGTGGACTAAGTTTCGTAGTAGTCATCGTACTATCAAGAGGGGATCCGCTTCGGTATGGTTTGGGTGGAATCAACACGTACACGTCCTCTTCACACCCATCGTTTCTTTCCGCCTCAATGGAGCTTCTCTTTTCTCCCCTCTCTATCTTTTCCTGGACCCAGCGGTAGTACCGCGGGCCACAGCGGTAGTATCGCTGAAGCTCACTAAGCGGTAGTACCGCTCCTCGGAGTGGTAGTACCGCTTGATGGTCTCAGCAGTAGTACCGCTGCGGCTCCGTGCTCCTACCGCCTCGACTCGAGTGCGCATTTTCTCGTGTCGGGTTTTGCGGCACTAGCTGCGGTAGTAGTGGCGGTAGTACCGCTTATTAGCGGTAGTACCGCCCTGCCTCCACGGTAGTACCGCTCTAGGTCCCAGCCCCAGCCCCTTTCTCTTCTGGTGCGGCAGTACCGCTGAGGGGGAGCGGTAGTACCGCTTGCAGATCACGGTACTACCGTTGTCTGTCCAATTCCATCATATCTCTCCCATACTTTGATCACTTGTTGTGTTCTTTGGCTTATGCTCGTTTCTTCTGGTTGTTTTGCGTCTTTTGTGTTTGGCTCCAGGTGATGACCTTTCCGAGCAGCAAGGTCGCCGTATCAACCCCGGGCGTGCCACCTCCAAACGCTACCTCACCTCAGAGCCTGCCGGTGGTTCCTCGAGCACCCAACCGCCTCCAGCAAGTGCTTCTGCAAGTGTTCCTCCACCTCCTCAGCAATCGAAGTGAGCCGCCAACAAGCCAAAAGGGAAGACTGTGACTGAGATGACCAACAAGGAGTTTTGGGAGAGGCGTCGCCGCAACCCCTATGTGGTGGACCAAGAACCCACTTTGGTCAACCGCCCGTTCTGGAACCGTTTTCAGTTTGCCATCTACTTTGATGTGATCAAGGCCAAGAAGAATCTTTTTGTTGATGTTCGCTCCATTGACACTGATGCTATGGAGAAGGACCCAGAGTACTTTGGAGAAGCCCTTCAGATGTGCACTCAGCTGAACATTCTCAAGATCATGCAGTTCAACAAGGATTTCGATGCGGATTTGGTGGCTCAATTCTATGCCACCGTCCATCTTGGAACAGATGGCGACAAGACTCTGACTTGGATGACCAATGGCAAGCTGCTTTCCGTCAAGTGGCGGGCGTTCATGGAGTTACTTGATGTGGTGGATAACGGGCTTGAGACTCCTGTCGGTTTCTGTCCTCACCGCAATGCTACATCCACCCACAAGCAAGCCCTTTGGCCCTACTGCACTGTGAAGGTTCACCCTGTCACTGAGAAGAAGACCTATGAGCTGTGTCCGTATCTGAACATTCTTCATCGCATATTCCGTGAGACTCTCTTCCCTCGCATTGGGAATCTGGATCAGGTCCACTCCTACCTCGTGGACATGCTCCTTTTCTGTCAGCATGAGAAGGAAGCAAACACTGGAGAGAGCCTGGATATCTCTCATGTCATGTGGTCTGAACTTCTATCTGCCGTGTCTGAGCGCAAGTGTCCTATCTATGGTCCCTTCATCATGAGGCTCATTGAGAGGGCCTGGGCACAAACTTATCCCAGAGTGCTGCTAGAGACTAGAGACTTGGTTTCTCATGAGATCAAGCGTCTGAGGAAGAAGGACAACTGGACAGCGCCTCACACAGGGGTCCATCTGCTACTGCTGCCACAGGGGGCCCGTCTGCTGCTGCTGCTGCCATGGGGACCGAGGGTGAGCCTGCCACTGATGCTCACGATGAGGACTTTGGCCACTCTAGTGCAGAACCATCATGGGCACAGAAGCTCAGGCGCAAGATGAAGAAGCTCTTCTGCATGGAGTCCCATGGTCAGTACATGACTCATGTGGCGGAGAAACATGCCAGGACGCGCCACAAGGAGATCATGTGTCAGTTGGGAGCAATAGTTGTTAGTGGGTCTGAGGGACAGATCACTTAAGAGGAGGACTGGATTCATCAGAATTGCCACTGGACCGACTCCGATGCCGAGCAGTTTTCAACCCACGATGAAGATGCAGAGATGTGATGTTCGAGACCTTCCTTTCCCATCACCTGGAGTCGTAGTGTCCCTCTCTGCCCTTTTTGGTGTCTCGATGCCAAAGGGGGAGAGAGTTTAGGGATTTGTGTTTGCGAGTGTGTCTTTGTGTGTCGTTGTGTCGTTCGTTTGCTTTCTCGTTGCTGGTTTTGTTTGGTTTTGTGCCTGTGAGACCTAAGTTCCAGACATATGGTGTAAGACATATGCTACCTTTGTTATCTTATCTATGTTTTATGTACCTCGGTATCTTATAGCTAGCATGCTTATCCTATCATATGTTGTTCTCATATATCTTGCTTAGGATGTTGGTCTCTAAAATATAGGGGGAGCGGTGATCCTAGCATGTGTGCCGTGCAGTCCAAAGCACTTATCTAGTTTGCACACATCTAGGGGGAGCCTGTCTATATTTTAAAGGTGTGGGTTTGCTCGCATTCTATGTCATTACTCTTTTTTTTATGCAAATACCGTATTGTCATCAATCCACCAAAAAGGGGAGATTGTAAGGGCATATTTATCCCTACGGTGTTTTGGTGATTGATGACAATGCATTTGCGGACTAATCGGGTGCTTTGAGTTTTTTCAGATATTCATTCTTCGGCACGAAACGATTATTTCCCCTCGGCGCTCTACTCAAGACGGTGTAGCTTCTGTCGTTTCTTTGTTGGTGGACTAAGTTTCGTAGTAGTCACCGTACTATCAAGAGGGGATCCGCTTCGGTATGGTTTGGGTGGAATCAACACGTACATGTCCTCTTCACACCCACCGTTTCTTTCCGCCTCAATGGAGCTTCTCTTTTCTCCCCTCTCTATCTTTTCCTGGACCCAGCGGTAGTACCACTGAAGCTCACTAAGCGGTAGTACCGCTCCTCGGAGCGGTAGTACCGCTTGATGGTCTCAGCAGTAGTACCGATGCGGCTCCGTGCTCCTACCGCCTCGACTCGAGTGCGCATTTTCTCGTGTCGGGTTTTGCGGCACTAGCTGCGGTAGTAGTGGCGGTAGTACCGCTTATTAGCGGTAGTACCGCCCTGCCTCCACGGTAGTACCGCTCTGGGTCCCAGCCCCAGCCCCTTTCTCTTCTGGCGCGGCAGTACCGCTGAGGGGGAGCGGTAGTACCGCTTATGAGCGGTAGTACCGCCCTGCCTCCGCGGTAGTACCTCTCTCTGCGGGGCTGAGTGGGGGATAACGGTTGGATTGTTTCCCCCACTATAAAAGGGTGTATTCTTCCTCCTCTTTGACCTACCTCTTCCTCCCCAAGCTCCATTTATTGCTCAAGCTCCATTAAATACTCCAAGCTTCATTTTGCCCGATCTATCTCTCTAGCCAATCAAACTTGTTGATTTGCTCGGGAGTGGTTGAGAAGGCTCCGATCTACACTTCCACCAAGGGATTTTCGATTCCCCCACTCATCCCTAGCGGATCTTGTTACTCTTGGGTGTTTGAGCACCCTAGACGGTTGAGGTCACCTCGGAGCCATATTCCATTGTGGTGAAGCTTCGTGGTCTTGTTGGGAGCCTCCGATTAAGTTGTGGAGATTGCCCCAACCTTGTTTGTAAAGGTTCGGTTGCCGCCTTCAAGGGCACCAATAGTGGAATCACGGCATCTCGCATTGTGTGAGGGCGTGAGGAGAATACGGTGGCCCTAGTGGCTTCTTGGGGAGCATTGTGCCTCCACACCGCTCCAACGGATACGTACTTCCCCTCAAAAGGAAGGAACTTCGGTAACACATCCTTGTCTTCACCGGATCCACTCTTAGTTATCTCTTACCTTTACTTGTGCAAGCTCTTTAGTGTTTGTTCCCTTGCTTGCTTGTTTGCTTGTTGTTATTGCATCATATAGGTTGCTCACCTAGTTGCACATCTAGACAACCTACTTTGATGCAAAGTTTAATTTGGTAAAGAAAAGCTAAAAATTGGTAGTTGCCTATTCACCCCCCCTCTAGTCAACCATATCGATCCTTTCACACATCCACTCGCATTACCGTCGACGACGACTCTTCTTTACCTATCACACACATCGGTCATAGTTCTTTTCCTTCTACATCCATGCTATTATTCTTGTCTCACCTACGCTAATCAAGAATCTAGTTTCTGTTCGTTCTTTTACTCGTGAAAATCTTGTCACTGTTGAATTTGACGAAATCGGTTTTCCGTTAAGGACGCTCATACCCGGATGGTTCTCCACCGGTATGACAGCCTAGACGAGCTCTACCCGGTGCATTCATCCTCCACTGCCACCGCCGCCCATGTCACCCTCTCCACCGGTGTCAACCTCTGGCATGCTCGTTTAGGTCATCCCAATTCAGTCGCACTTCCTCATACTCTTCGGAGTTTCTCATCATGTAATAAGATCGATGACCATACCTGCCATGCTTGTCGTGTCGGGATGCATGTTCGTCTTCCATTTAGTGCATCCACCACCATATTTTCTTTTACGTTCCAATTACTTCACAGTGATATATGGACATCTCCGGTCGCGAGCAATACTGGCTATCTTTATTATCTCGTGATCTTAGACGATTTCTCACATTATGTGTGGACGTTTCCCTTACGTACAAGTCTGATGCACTCACGACTCTTACGGCTTTCTATGCCTACGGCTCCACAGAGTTTGATCGTCCCATACATGCACTCCAAACCGATAAAGGGAAAGAATTTGACAACCTTGTCGTTCGCACACTTCTCGCATCACATGGCACCATCTTTCGCCTCACATGTTCATAGACATCTCAGCAGAACGGTCCCGTTGAACCGTGCTACACATTCTCAATGACTGTGTATGTACCCTTCTCTTTCATGCTAACGTGCCTCCTCGATTTTGGCTCGACGCACTCGCCACCGCATCTCTTCTACCTAACATACGCCCATGTCGTGTTCGCTGGAACTATGCAGCCCACTAGCTCCTCTTCGGCACTCCACCCTCGTATGGCGAGCTTCGTGTCTTCGGGTGTCTTTGTTACCCTAGCATCGCCTCCACCACCCCTCATAAGCTCGCACCACGCTTCCTTGCTTGCATATTCCTCGGCTATCCTCCCAACACCAAAGGTTACTGGTGCTAGGATCCCATCTCCCACCGCATGTTCACCTCGCGACACGTTTACTTTGACGAGAGAATTTTTCCCTTTCACCAGGTACCATCGCCCGCGGCATCTTCGCCGCCCCCTCCTGACGCGCTCCAGACCTGGCATCCTAGCCGGACGAGGGCCACTGATACAGGCGCGGCCGCCTTGCCGCCTCCCTCGGGCGCGGCCACCTCGCCGGCCCTCTCGCCAGCCTCCTCGGGCGCGACCACCTCGCCGGCCTCCTCAGGTGTGGCCGCCTCGTCGCCCACGGGTTCTGGATCCATGCATGCCGGGCTCAACACCACCTTCGCCCGCCGCTCCCCTGGTGGTGCCCCGCCACATGATGACTCGTGCTCACGCCGGTGTACTCCGTCCCAACACGCGCTATCCGCCTGACGAGTATGCACCACATGGACCTCGTCACCATCGCCGGTTCCCTCTTCAGCTCATGCTGCTCTTCGCGACCCTCATTGGCTTGCCGCAATGCAAGAGGAGTTTGACGCATTGCAGCATAACCGCACGTGGCAACTTGTGCCATGCCCCCCTCACGCCAACGTCATTAACGGCGAATGGGTGTTCTGTCACAAGACCCGCACCAACGGTTCTCTTGAGCGCTACAAAGCGTGATGGGTGGTCTGTGATTTTTGGCAGCCCGCCGGAGTTGACTTCACTGACACCTTCGCTCCGGTTGTTACACCGGGCACGACGTGCGTTGTCCTACAGCTCGCGGTGTCTCGTGCATGGCCTGTGCATAAGTTGGACGTCTCCAACGCATTTCTTCACGGTCACCTCGCCAAGCAGGTGTTCTGCCAGCAGCCCACTGGATTCATGTCGACGCCACTCATCCGGATCACGTGTACCTACTTTCTCGATCCCTCTACGGGCTCAAGTAGGCACCCCACATGTGGTACCAGCGCATCGCCGCCTTCCTCCAGCGGCTGGGCTTTCGCTCCACCTGGCCCCACGCGTCGTTGTTTGTCTACCATCAGGGCGTTGCTACTGCCTACCTTTTGCTCTACGTTGACGGCATCATCCTGACGACATCCTCTACCAAGGTTCTTCATCAGCTCATTGCTCGTCTCCATGATGAGTTTGCCCTCAAGGATCTAGGGCCTCTTTACTACTTCCTCGGCATCGAGGTTGCATGGTGCGCTGACGGGTTCTTTCTTCATCAGCATCGGTATGCTCATGACCTTCTCGAGAGCGCAGGCATGCTTAACTGCAAGCCTGCCCCCACGCCTGTTGACACGAAGGCCAATCTCTCTGCACTTGACGGCTCGCCTGCGCCAGATACGACATTCTACCGCTCCATCCTCGGTGTGTTACAGTACTTGACGCTTACTTGCCCGGATCTCCAGTATGCTGTGCAGCAGGTGTGCCTTCACATGCATGCTCCACATGACTCCCATTGGACCCTGGTGAAGCGGATCCTTCACTAGATCCGTGGCACCATGGCTCTTAGGCTCACACTGACGGCGTCCTCCTCCATCGACCTTGTGGCCTATTCGGACGCTGACTGGGCTGGCTGGCCGGATACTCGATGCTCTACATTAGGCTACTATGTCTATCTCGGGTCATCATTGATCTCGTGGTTATCTAAACGACAACCCATGGTTTCCCGCTCGAGCGCTGAGGCGGAATACCGGGCAGTGGCTAACGCTGTTGCTGAGTGCTCTTGACTTTGCCAACTCTTTCAGGAGTTGCTTTGCGATATCCATAAGGCCATGGTCGTGTATTGCGACAATGTCTCCGCCGTCTACCTATCTGCTAACCCTGTTCATCATCGCCGGACGAAACACATTGAGCTCGACATACACTTTGTTCGTGAGCAGGTTGCACTTGGACGGATCCGCGTTTTGCATGTTCCCACCGCTTAACAGTTCACCAATGTTATGACTAAGGGGCTTCCGACATCCACCTTCGAGGAGTTTCGGTCAAGTCTCTACATTGCCGGCGATGTTTTGACTAGGGGGATGTTGAATGTGTATGTACATATAGGTTAGGGTCATGTATTGTCACGTCTTCTTTCTCCTACGTATAGTGTATAATTTGGAAGATAAGTCGAGGTTGTGCACCCTTGTACCTACAATGTGCACTTGCACACGATCAATAAATTGAGGCCCTGTTTGGTTCATAAGTCCTAGGACTTTTTTTAATCCCAACTTATAAGTCCCAAGTCCCAAAAAAGTCTTTACATGTGTAACACCGTCGATGCGACTATATCTCCCACGTGTCGAGGCACGACTTAGAGGCATAATCGCATTGAAGGCATATGTTGCAAGTCAGGAAATCTTCACAAACATCCCATGTAATATAGGAAAATAAAAGGGATAACATAGTTGGCTTACACTCGCCACGTCAATCAAGTACATAAATAACATACATCATCCAAACACTCATGGCCCGACTACGGCGCCAAAATAAAAGACAACCCAACATGCGACACGGTCCCGATCACCCCCAACTGGGCACCACTACTGATCATCAGGAAAGGAAACATAGTATCGCTGATAGTCCTCGTCGAACTCCCACTTGAGCTCGAGCGCGTCACCTGGAGCGGAATCATCAGGACCTGCATCTGGTGTAATAGTAATCTGTGAGCCACAGGGACTCAGCAATCTCGCACCCTCGCGATCAAGACTATTTAAGCTTAATAGGTAGGGTAAGGAGAATATATGTGGAGCTGCAGCAAGCGACTAGCATATAAGGTGGCTAACCTATTCGCAAAAGAGAGCGAGAAGAGGAGGCAAAGCGCGAGCGAGAAACTAGAGGACAACCTGCGCAAGCATTACTCCAACACCATGTCCACTTCCCGGACTCCGCCGAGAAGAGACCATCACGGTAACTCACACTGTTGATTCATTTTAATTAAGTTAAGGTTCAAGTTATCTACAACCGGACATTAACAAATTCCCATCTGCCCATAACCGCGGGCACGGCTTTCAAAAGTTCAAATCCCTGCAGGGGAGTCCCAACTTAGCCCATGACAAGCTCTCACGGTCAACGAAGGAATAGACCTCCTCCCGAGACGTTCCGATCAGACTCGGTACCTCGGTTCTTCAAGACACTTCGACAGGTTAAAACTAATCCAGCAACACTGCCCGAATGTGCCGACAAATCCCGATAGGAGCTGCACATATCTCGTTCTCAGGGCACACTCAGATAGGTCAAGCTACGAGTAAAACCAACCCTCGAGTTTCCCCGAGGTGGCCCCGTAGGCTGCTTGGTTCGGACCAACACTCAGAGGAGCACTGGCCCGGGGGGGTTTAAAATAAGATGACCCTCGGGCTCCGGAAACCCAAGGGAAAAGAGGCTAGGTGGCAAAAGGTAAAACCAAGGTTGGGCATTGCTGGAAAAGCTTTAATCAAGGCGAACTATCAAGGGGTTCCCATTATAACCCAACCGCGTAAGGAACGCAAAATCCGGGAACATAACACCGATATGACAGAAACTAGGGCGGCAAGAGTGGAACAAAACACTAGGCGAGAGGCCGAGCCTTCCACCCTTTACCAAGTATATAGATGCATTAAGATAACATGGCAATATAATGATATCCCAACAAGTAAATAAATGTTCCAACAAGGAACAGCCTCCAATCTTCACTTGCAACTAGCAACGCTATAAGAGGGGCTGAGCAAAGCAGTAACATAGCCAATCAACGGTTTGCTAGGACATGGTGGGTTAGAGGTTTGACATGGCAATTTGGGAGGCTTGAAAGCAAGTGGTAGGCATCGTAGCATTGGCATAGCAAAAGAGCGAGAAAACTAGCATAGCAAAGATAGTAGTGATTTCGAGGGTATGATCATCTTGCCTGTAAAGCTGTCAGAGTTGACTGGATCCTCGAAAGCAAACTCAACGGGCTCCTCGCTAGCGAACTCGTCTCCCGGCTCCACCCAAACAAGACAAACAAACAAACGGAACACAATCAATCACGTGCAAGGATCAAACAATATGATGCGATGAAGATATGCTATGCGGGATGCGATGCGGGATGCATATGCAAGATATGACAGGGAATGCATGAACCTGGCCTCAAGGAAATCCAAGTGTGCCACTGGAAAGATGAGATGAAATCGCTTGAAAACGATATAAAGAACGCCGGAATCGGAGTTACGGTTTGGAAATGGCAAGCGATTCAAATATGACCATGATCTGCGATTTACAGCAAGTAGCCATCTAAATGCAATGAGATGAACATGCTACAGCACCCAAACATGACAACAAAATACATGGCAGGGATGCATTCAAGATGCTTAACAAAAGTCTAGCACTGAGCTACGGCCAATTCATCCATTAACAGGTTCAAACAAGCATGGCAAAAATGCATATGGTAAACAGAACTCAGACTTAGTGAAATTAACACTTGTCTGAAATTTCATATCAGGTAGCACTCTTTGGAGCAACAAAACTACATGCTACAGGACCTGAACATGGCAAAGTAAAACATGGCATGGAGCTACTCAAAAAGCTTAACAAAAGTCCCTTAGTGACCTTGAGCCAAAAGGGATCAGAAAACATATTAGCAAGCATGTGAACATAGCAAAAGCATTATCAGTTTTCAGACTTAGTGAAAACTGGCACATGCTGAAACATATCTCAAGTAGGCATGTTTACGAGCTCGATGCATTCACTACGGAGCAATTCATGAAAAGCTAAGCATACATCTATCAAGAACACACAAAATGCAAGCTAGACATGGCAAGAACAATAGCATAGCATGCACGGATCAACTACAACAACATCGGCGAAATTGCAAAAAAGTTGACAATCTGCCCAGATTCACGAAGTAGCAAAAGTAGAGCTCGATTGACTCAAGCTAGGGTGCTCCATAATTGCAAACAAAGACATGGATGGATAGAGCACTACAAGATTAATAAAACATCCTTACTGATCATCCTCAAAAGAGGCATTGATCACTAGGAAACAACATGAACATATGGCAACATGAGATAAACAGGTCAAGGACTTAGCGGAAATGCTAAGTCCCTGAAAACAGGATTACCAAGTGCCTCACTTTGTAAGCTTGTGCTAGTCACCACACACATCACAAAAATACATGGGTTGCACCTCTGGAAAGATGACAAAACCCTTAACAAAACATATGTAGAGCATCAGGGCATATCATGCACACAATAATCATGGCAAAAATGACAAATCTCTAAATGGAGTAGCAGATCTGACAACTATCTCAAGTAGCCTCCTTCTAACAGCATTTCGAGCATCAAGATGAACTCAAATGAAAATGATGCAATGGAATGAAATGATGTACTCTCTGAGATGAACATTTTGATATGCTATATGCCAAAAACGGAGCTACGGATGCGGAGATATAGCATGATGAACAGGGGCACATGGATCTGAGATTTCGAGCAAAAGTCAACCGTCTCAGATCCGGATCTAGATCGGGCACGCAATTCGAGGTTCGTTGGGGTTTCGTCGGAGTCGAGGGCCGCAGTGGCTGGAGGAAGGAGGAGGCCGGCCGGAGCTCTTCGCCGGAGAAGAAATCGCAGGACGGGGCGGAGGAGGTCGCCGGCGCCGGAGCTCGCGGTGGTTCCGGCGGGCGGCGGGCGGAGCGCGCCGGCGCCGGACGCGGGGCGGCTAGCGGCGGTCGGCGGCCGTGGCGGAGAGACGGCGGCGGCGGCTCGTCGGCGCTCCCAGGCGCGGGGCGGCGATCGGAGCGCGGGGCGCTCGGGGCCCAGGGCGCCTCGGGCGGGCCTCCTGTGGGCCGCGGCGGCGCCGGTGGAGAGAGAGGGAGGCGGGGACAGGTGGCGGCTCCCGGTTGGCCGGGCGCAGCGGCGCGGGGCGTGTCCGGCGGGAGCGGACACGTCCGGCGGCGGAAGAGATGAAAATTAGGGTTAGGGTGGTTTTGGATCCGGAATTTCGGGGAGGAGACCATTTTATAGGTAGAGGGAGCTAGGAGAGTCCAAATGAGGTGCGGTTTTCGGCCACGTGATCGTGATCGAACGCTCTAGATGATGGAGAGGGTTTAGGTGGGTTTTGGGCCAACTTGGAGGGGTGTTGGGCTGCAACACACACGAGTCCTTTTCGGTCCCTCAGTTAACCGTTGGAGCATCAAACGAAGTCCAAATGGTACGAAACTTGACAGGCGGTCTACCGGTAGTAAACCAAGGCCGCATGGCAAGTCTCGGTCCAATCCGGAAATGTTTAATCCCCACACACGAAAGAAAGGTAGAAATGACCACCGGAGGAGAACGAAGCGCCGGAATGCAAAACGGACAACGGGGAAAATGCTCGAATGCATGAGATGAACACGTATGCAAATGCAATGCACATGATGACATGATATGAGATGCATGACAACGATAACAGCACACGGAGACCAAGACCCGAACCCGAGAAAATAAAATAACTTAAGGCCGGAAACGGCAAGAGTTGGAGTACAAATTGGGAAAGTTACATCCGGGGTGTTACAACACTCCACCACTACGAAAGGATCTCGTCCTGAGATCTATGACTAAAAGAATGCCGGGTACTCAGAACGGAGGTGATCCTCGCGTTCCTAGGTAGCTTCACGGTCGGAATGGTGTGACCACTTGACTTTGAGAAATTTGATTGACTTGTTGCGAGTCTTGCGTTCAGTCTCTTCAAGAATAGCAACGGGGTGCTCACGATAGGAGAGATCTTCTTGGAGCTCAATGTCCTCAAAGTTGACAGTGCGGTCAGGAGTCTTGAAGCACTTTCGGAGCTGAGAGACATGGAACACATCATGAACATTTGCAAAGTTTGAAGGAAGCTCGAGTTGATAGGCGAGGTCGCCTCTCTTGCTGACAATCTTGAAAGGTCCCATGTATCTAGGGGCAAGCTTCCCTTTGATACCGAAGCGACGAGTACCTTTCATAGGAGAGATACGGAGGTAAACATGATCTCCGATCTCGAAAGCCAAATCACGGTGCTTACTATCATAGTAGCTCTTTTGGCGGGATTGGGCTGCTTTGAGGTTATCTCGAATGAATTTGCACATTTCCTCTGCCTCTGTGATTAAGTCATTTCCGAGAAGCTGACGTTCACCGGTTTCAGACCAGTTGAGAGGGGTACGACACTTCCTGCCATACAGAATTTCAAATGGGGCCTTGCCCGAACTTGCTTGAAAACTGTTGTTGTAGGAGAATTCAGCATAAGGAAGACAATCCTCCCACTTCATGCCGAAAGAGATCACACAAGCCCTGAGCATATCTTCAAGAATCTGGTTGACACGCTCGACTTGACCGCTAGTTTGAGGATGGAAAGCTGTGCTGAAGCGGATGTTGGTGCCCATGGCCTTCTGAAAAGAATCCCAAAACTTGGAGGTAAAGATGCTGCCACGGTCTGAAGAGATCACTTGAGGGATACCGTGCAGAGAGACAATTCGAGAGATATAGAGTTCCGCCAATTGAGCTGCAGTGATTGACTCTTTGATAGGCATAAAGTGAGCCACTTTGGTGAGTTTGTCGATGACAACGAATATAGCATCATTGCCACGCTTGGACTTTGGAAACCCAGTCATGAAGTCCATCTCAATGTGGTCAAACTTCCATTCTGGAATGGCAAGAGGTTGGAGGAGACCAGCTGGTCTTTGGTGTTCTGCCTTCACTCTTCTGCAGACATCACACTCATTCACGAATTGAGCAATCTCGCGCTTCATTCGAGTCCACCAATAAGCCTGCTTAAGGTCCTGATACATCTTCGTGCTCCCAGGGTGGATGGAGAGGAGAGAATTGTGAGCCTCGTTCATGATCATTTTACGAAGGTCACCTTTGGGCACAATAGTACAATCCTCGAAGAAAAGAGTATCCTTGTCATCAAGGCGGTAGCACTTGTACTTGGGTTGACTCTTGGCAATCCCAATCTTCACCTTTTTCACCATAGCATCAAGAAGCTGGGCTTGGCAAATCTGGTCTTCCAAGGTAGGAGAGACTTGAAGGTTGGCAAGGAAACCTTGAGGAACAACTTGCAGATTAAGTTTGCAGAACGCTTCACAAAGCTCAGGTTGATAAGGCTTGAGAATAAGACTGTTGCAATAAGCCTTTCTGCTCAATGCGTCAGCAATCACATTGGCCTTGCCGGGAGTATACTCGATACTCGGATTATACTCTTGAATCATTTTGACCCATCGAGTTTGCCTGAGGTTGAGATTAGGCTGAGTGAAGATGTACTTGAGACTCTTGTGATCAGTGAAAATGTCCACTTTTCTTCCCAGGTCGTCGCCCCAGGTCGTCTCCAAATCAGTGCAAACACGGCACAAACTCGACGATTTCATTTAAATTTGTACAAACACGGCACAAACTCGGCGATTTCATTCAAATTTGTACAAAAAATAGAAAACAACTACGACTAGCCCTACTACGCCGCTGTCGCCGCCCGCCTTCTACATGCCGAGAAGTCTGTAGAACCGGGTGTAGTCACCGTCGTCGTCGTCGTCATCGCTGTCGCCGTCCTGTGTCCGCCGGAGCCGCCACCATCCCTGCTGCACCCCTGACCAGGGTCGTCAACGCGCGAGGGGTTGGACGGCCCGGGCACGTCCTCCTCGTCATCGCTATTGAGGACGACGACGCCGCCCTCGTCGCGTCCGCGACGCCGAGCTTTGATCTTCTCATAGGCCCGGCGTTGGCGCTCCACCTGCTCGCGGACATAGTCCACCTTCGCCCACTTGAGGGCGGTCTCGTTGGCGGTAGCCATCTCCACGTGCTCCTTCTTGACAGGGAGCAACCCCGGCTCGGTCTTTGGCCGGACGCGATGGAGGGAATGAGGGGAGGGCGGCTGCCCTCGTTGATGACGAGAGTGCCGCTGCGGGTGCGGCGCCCAAGCGGCGTCTCCTACGGCTCCGGCTTGACGGGGCGGAGCGCCGGCGACCCGGAGGAAAGTGATCCAGTGAAAGGGCATTTCCCTACTTTATGTTTTGGATGATGATGACAACCCTTTGTGGTCTAATCATGTGCTATATGTTTCAGGTTCTCGATGCTTAGGCTTACATCGGATTGCTATTGCCTCTCGTAGGAAAAGATCGAAGACGTGTCCTCTACGCTTTTATTATCTTTGGTCGTAGAGTACCCGTACTATCAAGAGGGAATCCTCATTAGGAAGCTCTGGGGGAATCAGTTCACATACACTTTCCTCACCCCTCCTTTGTCTTCCTCAGTTGTGAGAGAGAGAGTTCCCCCTGTCTTTCCTTCGTGTTTCTGCTCTTCCCAGCGGTTGTATCGCTCCCTGGAGTGGTTGTACCGCTGGACCTTGACGCTCTCCAGCTTTGACCGAGCGGTTGTACCGCTGCCTCCGGGCGGTGGTACCGCCACCTTGCTCAACAAAGGCTAGGGCGGTGGTTCCGGCCATGCACCACTCAAGTACCGCTCAAGGTTCTGTTTTGATGCGGTTCTCGGGCGGTGGTGGCCCGGTTGATCCGGTCGATCCTCGATGACCGGTACCACCGGTGGTCTGAGCGGTTCTTCCGCTCAGAACTTCGCCGTCCAAGAGCTCAAGGCCATGCGGTTGTTCCGGTCTTGCACCGCTCAAGTACCGGTCTCGTCTCTGTTTCGAGGCGGTAGTTGTGCGGTAGCTGGGCGGTTGGTCCGGTTACTCTTAACCGGTACTACCGCCTGTTGGGGAACGTAGTAATTTCGAAAATTTTCCTATGCACACGCAAGATCATGGTGATGCATAGCAACGAGGGGGAGAGTATTGTCTACGTACCAACGCAGACCGACTGCGGAAGCGATCTCACAACGTAGAGGAAGTAGTCGTACGTCTTCTTCCCGATCCGACCGATCCAAGCACCGTTACTCCGGCACCTCCGAGTTCTTAGCACACGTTCAGCTCGATGACGATCCTCGGGCTCCGATCCAGCAAAGCGTCGAGGAAGAGTTCCGTCAGCACAATGGCGTGGTGACGATCTTGATGTACTACCGACGCAGGGCTTCGCCTAAGCTCTACAACGATATGACCGAGGTGGAATTTGGTGGCAGGGGGCACCGCACACGGCTAAGGAACGATCAACAATGATCAACTTGTGTGTCTATGGGGTGTCCCCTGCCCCCGTATATAAAGGTTGGAGGGAGGGGGGCTGGCCGGCCAAAGAGAGGGAGGCGCAGGAGGAGTCCTACTCCTACCGGGAGTAGGACTCCCCCCTCCAATCCTAGTCCAACTAGGAATCCTTTAAAGGGGGGAGAGAGAGAGGTGGCCAGCCCCTCTCCTAGTCCTAATAGGACTAGGGAGAGGGGGGAGGCGCAGCCCTATGTGGGCTGCCCTCTCACCTTTCCACTAAGGCCCATGTTGGCCCATTTGGCTCCCGGGGGGTTCCGGTAACCCTCCCGGTAATCCGGTAAAATCCCGATTTCACCCGGAACACTTCCGATGTCCAAACATAGGCTTACAATATATCAATCTTTACGTCTCGACCATTTCGAGACTCCTCGTCATGTCCGTGATCTCATCCGGGACTTCGAACAACCTTCGGTACATCAAAATGCATAAACTCATAATAACTGTCATCGTAACGTTAAGCGTGCGGACCCTACGGTTCGAGAACAATGTAGACATGACCGAGACACGTCTCCGGTCAATAACCAATAGCGGGACCTAGATGCCCATATTGGCTCCTACATATTCTACGAAGATCTTTATCGGTCAGACCGCATAACAACATACGTTGTTCCCTTTGTCATCGGTATGTTACTTGCCCGAGATTCGATCGTCGGTATCCAATACCTAGTTCAATCTCGTTACTGGCAAGTCTCTTTACTCGTTCCGTAATATATCATCTCATAACTAACATCTTAGTTATTATGCTTGCAAGGCTTATGTGATGTATATTACCGAGAGGGCCCAGAGATACCTCTCCGACAATCGGAGTGACAAACCCTAATCTCGAAATACGCCAACCCAACATCTACCATTGGAGACACCTGTAGTACTCCTTTATAATCACCCAGTTACATTGTGACGTTTGGTAGTACCCAAAGTGTTCCTCCGGTAAACGGGAGTTGCATAATCTCATAGTTATAGGAACATGTATAAGTCATGAAGAAAGCAATAGCAACATACTAAACGATCGGGTGCTAAGCTAATGGAATGGGTCATGTCAATCAGATCATTCAACTAATGATGTGACCTCGTTAATCAAATAACAACTCTTTGTTCATGGTTAGGAAACATAACCATCTTTGATTAACGAGCTAGTCAACTACAGGCATACTAGTGACACTCTGTTGGTCTATGTATTCACACATGTATTATGTTTCCGGTTAATACAATTCTAGCATGAATAATAAACATTTATCATGATATAAGGAAATAAATAATAACTTTATTATTGTCTCTAGGGCATATTTCCTTCAGTCTCCCACTTGCACTAGAGTCAATAATCTAGTTCACATCGCCATGTGATTTAGCAGCAATAGTTCACATCACCATGTGATTAACACCCATAGTTCACATCGTCATGTGACCAACACTCAAAGGGTTTACTAGAGTCAATAATCTAGTTCACATCTCTATGTGATTAACACCCAAAGAGTACTAAGGTGTGATCATGTTTTTGCTTGTGAGATAATTTTAGTCAACGGGTCTGTCACATTCAGATCCGTAAGTATTTTGCAAAATTCTTTGTCTATAATGCTCTGCACGGAGCTACTCTAGCTAATTGCTCCCACTTTCAATATGTATCCAGATTGTGACTTTAGATTCATCTGGATCAGTGTCAAAAACTTGCATCGACGTAACCCTTTACGACGAACCTTTTTGTCACGTCCATAATCGAGAAACACATCCATATTTCACTAAGGATAATTCTGACCGCTGTCCAGTGATCTACTCCTAGATCACTATTGTACTCCCTTGCCAAATCAGTGCAGGGTATACAATAGATCTGGTACACAGCATGGCATACTTTATAGAACCTATGAATGAGGCATAGGGAATGACTTTCATTCTCTTTCTATCTTCTGCCGTGGTTGGGCTTTGAGTCTTTACTCAACTTCACACCTTGTAACACAGGCAAGAAACTTTTTCTTTGACTGTTCCGTTTTGAACTACTTCAAAATCTTGTCAAGGTATGTACTTATTGAAAAACTTATCAAGCGTCTTGATCTATCTCTATAGATCTTGAAGCTCAATATGTAAGCAGCTTCACCGAAGTCTTTCTTTGAAAAACTCCTTTCAAACACTCCTTTATGCTTTACAGAATAATTCTACATTATTTCCGATCAACAATATGTCATTCACATATACTTATCAGAAATGTTGTAGTGCTCCCACTCACTTTCTTGTAAATACAGGCTTCACCGCAAGTCTGTATAAAACTATATGCTTTGATCAACTCATCAAAGCGTATATTCCAACTCCGAGATGCTTGCACCAGTCCACAGATGGATCGCTGGAGCTTGCACATTTTGTTAGCACCTTTCGGATTGACAAAACCTTCTGGTTGCATCATATACAACTCTTCTTTAATAAATCCATTAAGGAATGCAGTTTTGTTTATCCGTTTGCCAGATTTCATAAAATGCGGCAATTACTAACATGATTCGGACAGACTCAAGCATAGATACGAGTGAGAAGCTCTCATCGTAGTCAACACCTTGAACTTGTTGAAAACCTTTTGCGACAATTCTAGCTTTGTAGATAGTAACACTACTATCAGCGCCCGTCTTCCTCTTGAAGATCCATTTATTCTCAATTGCTTGCCGATCATCGGGCAAGTCAACCAAAGTCCAAACTTTGTTCTCATACATGGATCATATCTCAGATTTCATGGCTTCAAACCATTTCGCGGAATCTGGGCTCATCACCGCTTCCTCATAGTTCGCAAGTTCGTCATGGTCTAGTAACATGACTTCCAGAACAGGATTACCGTACCACTCTGATGCGGATCTCACTCTGGTTTACCTACGAGATTCGGTAGTAACTTGATCTGAAGTTTCATGATCATCATCATTAGCTTCCTCACTAATTGGTGTAGTAGTCACAAGAACATATTTTTGTGATGAACTACTTTCCAATAAGGTAGAAGGTACAATTACCTTATCAAGTTTTCTACTTTCCTCCCACTCACTTCTTTCAAGAGAAACTCCTTCTCTAGAAAGGATCCATTATAAGCAACGAATGTCTTACCTTAGGATCTGTGTACCCAACAGTCTCCTTTGGGTATCCTATGAAGACATATTTCTCCGATTTGGGTTTGAGCTTATCAGGATGAAACTTTTTCTCATAAGCATCGCCAAACTTCAAGAAACGACAACTTTGGTTTCTTGCCAAACCATAGTTCATAAGGCGTCGTCTCGACGGATATAGATGGTGCCCCTTTTTAACGTGAATGCAGCTGTCTCTAATGCATGACCCCAAAAACGATAGTGGTAAATCGGTAAGAAACATCATAGATTTGCACTATATCTAATAAAGTACGGCTATGACGTTCGGACACACCATTATGTTGTGGTGTTCCGGGTGGCGTGAGTAGTGAAACTATTTCACATTGTTTTAACTGAAGACCAAACTCGTAACTCAAATACTCTTTTCTACGATCAGATCATAGAAACTTTATTTTCTTGTTACGATGATTTTTCACTTCACTCTGAAATTCTTTGAACTTTTCAAATGTTTTAGACTTATGTTTCATCAAGTAGATATACTCATATCTGCTCAAATCATCTGTGAAGATCAGAAAATAATGATACCTGTCGCGAGCCTCAATATTCATCGGACCACATACATCAGTATGTATGATTTCCAACAAATCTGTTGCTCGCTCCATTGTTCCGAAGAATAGAGTTTTAGTCATCTTGCCCTTGAGGCATGGTTCGCAAGCATCAACTGATTCATAATCAAGTGATTCCAAAAGCCCATCAGCATGGAGTTTCTTCATGCGCTTTACACCAATATGACCTAAACGGCAGTGCTACAAATAAGTTGCACTATCATTATTAACTTTGCATCTTTTGGTTTCAATATTATGATTATGTGTATCACTACGATCGAGATCCAATGAACTATTTTCATTGGGTGTGTAACCATATAAGGTTTTATTCATGTAAACAGAACAACAATTTATTCTCTTACTTAAATGAATAACCGTATTACAATAAACATGATCAAATCATATTCATGCTCAACGCAAACACCAAATAACACTTATTTAAGTTCAACACTAATCCCGAAATTATAGGGAGTGTGCAATGATGATCAAATCAATCTTGGAACCACTTCCAACACACATCGTCACTTCACCCTTAACTAGTCTCTGTTTATTCTGCAACTCCCGTTTCGAGTTACTAATCTTAGCAACTGAACTAGTATCAAATACTGAGGGTTTGCTATAAACACTAGTAAAGTACACATCAATAACATGTATATCAAATATACTTATGTTCACTTTGCCATCCTTCTTATCCGCCAAATACTTGGGGCAGTTCCGCTTCCAGTGACCAGTCTGCTTGCAGTAGAAGCACTCAGTTACAGGCTTAGGTCCAGACTTGGGTTTCTTCTCCTGAGCAGCAACTTGCTTGCTATTCTTTTTGAAGTTCCCCTTCTTCCCTTTGCCCTTTTCTTGAAACTTGTCAACCATCAACACTTGATGTTTTTCTTGATTTCTACCTTCGTTGATTTCAGCATCACGAAGAGCTTGGGAGTTGTTTCCGTTATCCCTTGCAGATTATAGTTCACCACGAAGTTCTGCTAACTTGGTGATGGTGACTAGAGAATTCTGTCAATCACTATCTTATCTGGAAGATTAACTCCCACTTGATTCAAGCGATTGTAGTACCCAGACAATCTGAGCCCATGCTCACTAGTTGAGCGATTCTCCTCCACCTTTTAGCTATAGAACTTGTTGGAGACTTCATATCTCTCAACTCGGGTATTTGCTTGAAATATTAACTTCAACTCCTGGAACATCTCATATGGTCCATGACGTTCAAAACGTCTTTGAAGTCCCGATTCTAAGCCATTAAGCATGGTGCACTAAACTATCAAGTAGTCATCATATTGAGCCAGCCAAACGTTCATAACGTCTGCATCTACTCCTGCAATAGGTCTGCCACCTAGCGGTGCATCAAGGACATAATTCTTCTGTGCAGCAATGAGGATAAACCTCAGATCACGGATCCAATCCGCATCATTGCTACTAACATCTTTCAACATAATTTTCTCTAGGAACATATCAAAATAAACACAGGGAAGCAACAACGCGAGCTATTGATCTATAATATAATTTGCAAAATACTACCAGGACCAAGTTCATGATAAATTTAAGTTCAGTTAATCAAATTACTTAGGAACTCCCACTTAGATATACATCCCTCTAATCCTCTAAGTGATCACGTGATCCAAATCAACTAAACCATAACCGATCATCACGTGAGATGGAGTAGTTTTCAATGGTGAACATCGTCATGTTGATCATATCTACTATATGATTCACGCTCGACCTTTCGGTCTCTGTGTTCCGAGGCCATATCTGCATATGCTAGGCTCGTCAAGTTTAACCTGAGTATTCTGCGTGTGCAAAACTGGCTTGCACCCGTTGTAGATGGACGTAGAGCTTATCACACCCGATCATCACGTGGTGTCTGGGCACGACGAACTTTGGCAACGGTGCATACTCAGGGAGAACACTTCTTGATAATTTAGTGAGAGATCATCTTATACTGCTACCGTCAATCAAAGCAAGATAAGATGTATAAAAGGATAAACATCACATGCAATCAATATAAGTGATATGATATGGCCATCATCATCTTGTGCTTGTGATCTCCATCTCCGAAGCACCGTCATGATCATCATCGTCACCGGCGCGACACCTTGATCTCCATCGTAGCATCGTTGTCGTCTCGCCAATCTTATGCTTCCACGACTATCACTACCGTTTAGTAATAAAGTAAAGCATTACATCGCGATTTCATTGCATACAATAAAGCGACAACCATATGGCTCCTGCCAGTTGCCGATAACTCGGTTACAAAACATGATCATCTCATACAATAAAATCAGCATCATGCCTTGACCATATCACATCACAACATGCCCTGCAAAAACAAGTTAGACGTCCTCTACTTTGTTGTTGCAAGTTTTACGTGGCTGCTACGGGCTTAAGTAAGAACTCATCTCACCTACGCATCAAAACCACAACGATAGTTCGTCAAATAGACTCCGTTTTAACCTTCTCAAGGACCGGGCGTAGTCACACTTGGTTCAACTAAAGTTGGAGAGACAGTCTTCCGCAAGCCATCTATGTGCAAAGCACGTCGAGGGAACCGGTGTCGCGTAAGAGTACGCGTAAGGTTGGTCCGGATCGTCTCACCCAACAATACTGCCGAACCAAAGTATGACATGCTGGTAGGCAGTATGACTTGTATCGCCCACAACTCACTTGTGTTCTACTCGTGCAAATAACATCAAACCATAAAACCTGGCTCTGATACCACTGTTGGGGAACGTAGTAATTTCGAAAATTTTCCTACGCACACGCAAGATCATGGTGATGCATAGCAACGAGGGGGAGAGTATTGTCTACGTACCAATGCAGACCGACTGCAGAAGCGATCTCACAACGTAGAGGAAGTAGTCGTACGTCTTCTTCCCGATCCGACCGATCCAAGCACCGTTACTCCGGCACCTCCGAGTTCTTAGCACACGTTCAGCTCGATGACGATCCTCGGGATCCTATCCAGCAAAGCGTCGAGGAAGAGTTCCGTCAGCACAACGGCGTGGTGACGATCTTGATTTACTACCGACGCAGGGCTTCGCCTAAGCTCTACAACGATATGACCGAGGTGGAATTTGGTGGCAGGGGGCACCGCACACGGCTAAGGAACGATCAACAATGATCAACTTGTGTGTCTATGGGGTGTCCCCTGCCCCCGTATATAAAGGTTGGAGGGAGGGGGGCTGGCCGGCCAAAGAGAGGGAGGCGCAGGAGGAGTCCTACTCCTACCGGGAGTAGGACTCCCCCCTCCAATCCTAGTCCAACTAGGAATCCTTTAAAGGGGAGAGAGAGAGAGGTGGCCGGCCCCTCTCCTAGTCCTAATAGGACTAGGGAGAGGGGGGGAGGCGCAGCCCTATGTGGGCTGCCCTCTCACCTTTCCACTAAGGCCCATGTTGGCCCATTTGGCTCCCGGGGGGTTCCGGTAACCCTCCCGGTAATCCGGTAAAATCCCGATTTCACCCGGAACACTTCCGATGTCCAAACATAGGCTTCCAATATATCAATCTTTACGTCTCGACCATTTCGAGACTCCTCGTCATGTTCGTGATCTCATCCGGGACTCCGAACAACCTTCGGTACATCAAAATGCATAAACTCATAATAACTGTCATCGTAACGTTAAGCGTGCGGACCCTACGGTTCGAGAACAATGTAGACATGACCGAGACACGTCTCCGGTCAATAACCAATAGTGGGACCTGGATGCCCATATTGGCTCCTACATATTCTACGAAGATCTTTATCGGTCAGACCGCATAACAACATACGTTGTTCCCTTTGTCATCGGTATGTTACTTGCCCGAGATTCGATCGTCGGTATCCAATACCTAGTTCAATCTCGTTACTGGCAAGTCTCTTTACTCGTTCCGTAATATATCATCTCATAACTAACATCTTAGTTATTATGCTTGCAAGGCTTATGTGATGTATATTACCGAGAGGGCCCAGAGATACCTCTCCGACAATCGGAGTGACAAACCCTAATCTCGAAATACGCCAACCCAACATCTACCATTGGAGACACCTGTAGTACTCCTTTATAATCACCCAGTTACGTTGTGACGTTTGGTAGTACCCAAAGTGTTCCTCCGGTAAACGGGAGTTGCATAATCTCATAGTTATAGGAACATGTATAAGTCATGAAGAAAGCAATAGCAACATACTAAACGATCGGGTGCTAAGCTAATGGAATGGGTCATGTCAATCAGATCATTCAACTAATGATGTGACCTTGTTAATCAAATAACAACTCTTTGTTCATGGTTAGGAAACATAACCATCTTTGATTAACGAGCTAGTCAAGTAGAGGCATACTAGTGACACTCTGTTGGTCTATGTATTCACACATGTATTATGTTTCCGGTTAATACAATTCTAGCATGAATAATAAACATTTATCATGATATAAGGAAATAAATAATAACTTTATTATTGTCTCTAGGGCATATTTCCTTCACCGCCTAGTGGCCCGGTTGTACCGCCTGGAAGGGTTCTGCAGCTACACCGTGAGTCCCGGTTGTACCGGGACAAGGACCGGTTGTACCGCTGCAGGGCTGAAAACACAGCAACGGCTGGATTTTTAGGGCTGGTATTTAAGAGTGCTTCTCCCACCTACCACTCTCACCTTTTACCTCTCTCACTCCACCATTAATGTACTTCAAGCTCTCTTGCCCGATCTCTCTCTCTAGCCACTCAAACTTGTTGATTTGCTAGGGATTAAAGGAGGATACCTAGATCTACACTTCCACCAAAGGATATTTGCTTTCCCCCATACTTTCTTGTGTGGATTTTGTTACTCTTGGGTGTTTGAGCACCCGAGACGGTTGAGGTCACCTCGGAGCCATATTCCATTGTGGTGAAGCTTCGTGGTTTTGTTGGGAGCCTCCAATTAAGTTATGGAGAGAGCCCCAACCTTGTTTGTAAAGGTTCGGTCGCCGCCTTCAAGGGCACCAATAGTGGAATCATGGCATCTCGCATTGTGTGAGGGCGTGAGGAGAATACAGTGGCCCTAGTGGCTTCTTGGGGAGCATTGTGCCTCCACACCGCTCCAACGGAGACGTACTTCCTCTCAAAGGGAAGGAACTTCGGCAACACATCCTCGTCTCCACCGTCTCCACTCTTGGTTATCTCGTGCCTTTATTTGAGCAAGCTTATTTGTTTCATATCTCTTGCTTGCTTGTGTTCCTATCCTTGTTGCATCATATAGGTTGCTCACCTAGTTGCATATCTAGGCAACCTACTTTGATGCGAAGTTTAAATTGTTAAAGAAAAGCTAAAAATTGTTAGTTGCCTATTCACCCCACCCCTCTAGTCAACCATATCGATCCTTTCAATTGGTATCAGAGCCTCGTCTCTTTATTAAGGACTTTACCGTCCAAAGAGTATGGTTGATACCGTAGACAGTGTGGAGGAACACTCCGGTGTGAATCCGACCTCGTCTACGGGCGATGTGGGAACCTCGGTCTCTCGTGAGGAGTTCAATGTGGCCTTGGAGACACTGAAAACCTCCATGACGACCGAAGTTGAAAGCATGTTTACTAAATTTCTTGAGGGGCTTAAACTATCCACCGCACCGTTGAAAGTGGGTGACCCCGCCGACAAGGTGACGGATGCTATCCCCGACAAAGGGGAAGCTAGTAGTGAAAAGGCTCCTTCTTCTAGTGGTAAGAATGGCACCGGTATCTTTGCCCATGTGGAACCACCACTTGTTTATGGTGGACCGGTTCCTTCCACTCATTTGAATCATGTCGGTCCTCCCCCTAAGATTGTGAAAAATGAGGACTTTGATTCTTGGGTTTACCACTTTAAACATCATTTAAATCATGTGAACACTAACCTTTGGAGAATCATTGAAGAAGGTTTCTATCCGCATGATCCAAGCAACTTCACTCCTCGAGAAGCCGCGGACAATCAATTCAATGAGAATGCTCTCTTCATCATTCAAGATGCAGTTCCACCCGAAGACCTACCTCATCTTCGTCCCTTCGCCTTGGCCAAAGATGCATGGCATTGTGTTGCTCTCTCTACCGGGGAAGCGCAAGCATTCAACGCTCCAACTATGAAGTGGTACAAGACGAGGCCAATGAGTTTGCAATGAAAGAAGATGAAGAACCTCGTGAGCTTTATCGGAGAGTAACCAAACTCGCGGTCTCACTACGAGATCACGGGAGCAAGGACACGGATGACAATTGGATCAAGCGCAAATTCATCAAGGAAATGATGCCCTATCACAAGGCCATGTCCTCCATCATTCGTCAAAGACCGGACTTCCACACTTTGACCTCAAGCGAAGTGTTGGATGAGTTTGTGGCCATGAACATTTTGGACAAGACCGCCGACAATGCGGTGCTTCGTTCTCAAAGGGCAAAGAGGCCTAACCTTGCATTGAAGGCCAAGCTCACCGTTGAAGAAGAAGAGGAAGAAGAGGAGAGCAACCCCGAAGATATGAAGTATGCATATCATGAACACATGGCACTTGCTTCAAGGCAATTTTGGAGCAAGAAAAACTCGAGGCCAAACTTTAGCAAAAACAACTCAAGTGGCACGAAGGGCAAGCAACGTGTAAGGACTTGCTACAATTGTGGAAACGTGAGTCATTTTGTTGCGGAATGCCCGTATGAGAAGAGGGAAGACAATGGTGGCAAGCTCATCCAAAAGGACAAGGCCAAGTCGTTCCCCAACAAGAGCAACTTCACCAAGAAGACGCCTCCCAGGGCATTGGTGGTACAAGAAGAGTACAATGAGGATGATGACGATGATGAAAGTGATGAGTCGGTTGCCATGGCCTCCGTTGCCATTGCGACGACTCCACGAGTGTCTCTCTTCGACTCATCCAATGAGAGCATCACCGCCAAGTGCCTCATGGCTAAAGCCACCAACAAGGTAACCCCCAACATCAAAACTACCATCATTAATCATCCTTCTTCAACGGATTGCATTGGTGAACATGAGGGAACTAATGTGGAGGAGAATGAGTTTGAGACCTTTATGGGTAAACTCAAGGGCAAGTCCAAGAAGCACTTTGTTGCTCTCTTGGAACAACTTGGTGAAGCCAATGACATGATCGATGCTCACGAAGATACCATCTCTAAGATGGAAGGGCATAGTCGTGACTATGCCGATGAGATTTCGGATCTTTCCAATGCTCTTGAGGAAGAGCGTGGTCTACGTTTGGCTCTTGAGGAGTCAGACAACGAAGATCACGCTAAATTAAAGAAAGATCGTGATCATGCTCTTGTTGTTTCTCGTGTGCTAAATTCCGAGAAGGCCAAACTTGGGGTTGATCTTGCTAGACTCAAAGAGGAGTTTGATATACTTGACAAGGCCCACAAGGCCTTGAAGGGTATTCACGCTAGTCTCAATGAGTCGCATGATCAACTCCAAGTGAAGCTAACTAAGGAGAAAGCCACATTTCCTCATATGGTTTTAATTGACAATGCAAATGCTACTAACCCGTGTTGTGAGAATATACATCTTATTGAGGAAAATGCTAAGTTGAAGGAGCAGCTTGATAAAGGCCTTGTGTCATGCATACAAGGTGAAAAGAACCTCAACGACCTTTTGAGTAGTCAAAAGGAAGTCGTGGCCAAGGAAGGGGTTGGGTACGTGCCCGACTCCAAGAACAAGAAGAAGAATGACAAGACCAAACGACCTCCTCCTCTCATGCAAACCTTTGTGAAGGAGGGAGAGAGTGTGTCCGAGGAGAATAAGAAGAACATTGCAAAGGGCGGCAATGTCAAGAAGGGTAATGCCACCCCTCCCAACAAAGCCGGCGATTTTAATCCTTCTTATGTGTTATGTCGTGCTAGTGATGGGCATGTTTATGCCAAATTTGTTGGTCATCTTCATGAATACATTGAATGGTCTATTTGGGTTCCAAAGACCCTTGTTACTAACATCAAAGGACCCATTACAAAATGGGTACCTAAAACCAAGCATTGATCTCTTATAGGTGTTTGCTTCCGGTGGGGGATCATGGTTGCTCGATAGCGGAGCTACAAATCATATGACCGGAAGCAAGGACTTGGTGGTGGACGTGCACAAGGTTCCATCTATGCCCACCAATGTCGAGTGGGGTGACGCCTCATCTTCTAAGGTATTGGGACTTGGCAAGGTGGTCATCTCTCATGATCTCACGATCGAGAAGGTCATGCTTGTTGAGTCCCTTGCATACAATTTACTTTCGGTTCGTCAACTTGCAATCATGGGCTTTGCCACCTTCTTTGATATCGATACCGTGGCCCTCTTGTGGAGCAAGACTCTTAAAGTAGCCTTTGTTGGGCATGTCGAGAACGGTCTGTATGTGATTAACTTTTCGGAGCGACCCACTAAGACCGCGACATGCCTAATGGCTAAAGTTGATGTGGGATGGTTTTGGCATCGCTGTTTAGCCCATGTCAATATGAGATCTTTGCAAAGTCTCCTCAAGGGGGACCATGTCCATGGACTAACGAATGTTAGTTTTGCTAAAGATCGTGCTTGCAGTGCCTGTATCGAAAAAAGCTACAGGAGAAGGCTCACCCTCCCACGACTATCATTTATTCAAAGAGGCCTTTGGAGCTCCTTCACATGGATCTCTTTGGGCCTCCATCCTTTGATAGTCTTGGAGGTAGGAAGTATTGCTTGGTGATTGTGGATGACTACTCAAGGTACACGTGGGTGTATTTCTTCAAGAGGAAGAGCGAGACCCAACAAACTGTCATTGACTTTGCAAATGAAGCACAACGTCAACACAATGGAAAGATCTTGACAATAAGAAGTGACAACGGCACCGAGTTCAAAAACTACACCTTGGATGAGTTTCTTAGTGATGAGGGAATCAAGCATCAATATTCCGCACCCTACACCCCTCAACAAAACGGTGTTGCGGAGAGGAAGAACCGGACGTTGATGGATGCGGCAAGGACCATGATGGCGGAGTTCAAGTCTCCGTACAACTTTTGGGCCGAAGCCATCAACACCGCGTGTCATGCATCCAATCGGCTCTACCTCCGCAAGGGCTTGAACAAGACTCCATATGAGATACTCATGGATAACAAGCCCAACCTCAAGTACTTTTGGGTATTCGGGTGTAAATGTTTCATTCTCAAGAAAGGTGTTCGGTTGTCTAAATTTGAGGCTAGAGCTTATGAGGGCATATTTGTTGGTTATGCTACAAACTCTCATGCTTACCGTGTCCTCAATAAATCCACGGGACTTATTGAGGAGACGTGTAACATGGAGTTTGATGAGAATAACGACTCCCAAGTGGAGCAAAGTGGCACTTGTGATGTAGGTGATGAAATTTCTCCCCAAGCCATAAGAAGAATGGGTGTTGGCTTTATCCTACCCATTGAGGAACCCCTTGTGGCCGAAGGAGAAGGACAAAGCTCCACTCAAGTGGAGCCATCACCAACCCAAGGCCCACACGCTTCCGAAGAATAAAGTGAAGGCCCTCAACCTCATGAACAAGACCAAGGGCAAGATCATACTCAAGACGGTGTTGACACACCAAGTGATGCCCAAGGTCAAGTTCTCTCCCCCGATCAAGTTCAAGATCAAGAACAAGTTCATGACGGCGCTCAAGATGATCAAGTAACCGCTCCTCACCCCACCACCGAGGAGGAATTAGAGCGTCATGCCGCCAAGATTGCATCCAAGCTCTCCACCAAGGATCATCTCATGACGAATGTGCTTGGAAGCTTAAGAAAGGGGGTAAGCACTCGTAGACAATTAGCAAATTATTGTGAGCATCACGCGTTTGTCTCTTGTGTGGAACCCCACAAGGTCTATGAGGCGCTAGAAGATCTGGATTGGCTCAATGCCATGCATGAAGAATGTTGGGGAACGTAGTAATTTCAAAAAAATTCCTACGCACACGCAAGATCATGGTGATGCATAGCAACGAGGGGGGGAGTATGATCTACGTACCCTTGTAGATCGCAACGGAAGCATTGACACTGAAGGAAATATGCCCTAGAGGCAATAATAAAGTTATTATTTATTTCCTTACATCATGATAAATGTTTATTATTCATGCTAGAATTGTATTAACCGGAAACATAATACATGTGGGAATACATAGACCAACAGAGTGTCACTAGTATGCCTCTACTTGACTAGCTCGTTAATCAAAGATGGTTATGTTTCCTAACCATGAACAAAGAGTTGTTATTTGATTAACGAGGTCACATCATTAGTTGAATGATCTGATTGACATGACCCATTCCATTAGCTTAGCACCCGATCGTTTAGTATGTTGCTATTACTTTCTTCATGACTTATACATGTTCCTATAACTATGAGATTATGCAACTCCCGTTTACCGGAGGAACACTTTGGGTACTACCAAACGTCACAACGTAACTGGGTGATTATAAAGGAGTACTACAGGTGTCTCCAATGGTAGATGTTGGGTTGGCGTATTTCGAGATTAGGGTTTGTCACTCCGATTGTCGGAGAGGTATCTCTGGGCCCTCTCGGTAATACATATCACATAAGCCTTGCAAGCATAATAACTAAGATGTTAGTTATGAGATGATGTATTACGGAAGGAGTAAAGAGACTTGCCAGTAACGAGATTGAACTAGGTATTGGATACCGACGATCGAATCTCGGGCAAGTAACATACCGATGACAAAGGGAACAACGTATGTTGTTATGCGGTCTGACCGATAAAGATCTTCGTAGAATATGTAGGAGCCAATATGGGCATCCAGGTCCCGCTATTGGTTATTGACCGGAGACGTGTCTCAGTCATGTCTACATTGTTCTCGAACCGTAGGGTCCGCACGCTTAACGTTACGATGACAGTTATTATGAGTTTATGCATTTTGATGTACCGAAGGTTGTTCGGAGTCCCGGATGTGATCATGGACATGACGAGGAGTCTCGAAATGGTCGAGACGTAAAGATTGATATATTGGAAGCCTATGTTTGGACACCGGAAGTGTTCCGGGTGAAATCGGGATTTTACCGGAATACTGGGAGGGTTACCGGAACCCCCCGGGAGGCAAATGGGCCTATTGGGCCTTAGTGGAAAAGTGAAAAGGGGCTGCCCACAAGGGCTGCGCGCCTCCCCCCTTCCCTAGTCCTATTAGGACTAGGAGAAGGGGCCGGCCCCCCTCTCTTCTCTCTTCTCTTTGAAGAGTCCTATTAGGAATAGGATTGGGGGGGAGTCCTACTCCCGGTAGGAGTGGGACTCCCCCTGCGCCTCTCTCCCTGGCCGGCCGAACCCCTCCCCCTGCTCCTTTATATACGGGGGCAGGGGGCACCCCATAGACACACAAGTTGATCATTGTTGATCGTTCCTTAGCCGTGTGCGGTGCCCCCTGCCACCAAATTCCACCTCGGTCATATCGTTGTAGAGCTTAGGCGAAGCCCTGCGTCGGTAGTACATCAAGATCGTCACCACGCCGTTATGCTGACGGAACTCTTCCTCGACGCTTTGCTGGATCGGAGCCCGAGGATCGTCATCGAACTGAACGTGTGCTAAGAACTCGGAGGTGCCGGAGTAACGGTGCTTGGATCGGTCGGATCGGGAAGAAGACGTACGACTACTCCCTCTACGTTGTGAGATCGCTTCCGCAGTCGGTCTGCGTTGGTACGTAGACAATACTCTCCCCCTCGTTGCTATGCATCACCATGATCTTGCGTGTGCGTAGGAAAATTTTCGAAATTACTACGTTCCCCAACAGTGGCATCCAAGCCTAGGTTTTATGGTTTGATGTTATTTGCACGAGTAGAACACAAGTGAGTTGTGGGCGATACAAGTCATACTGCCTACCAGCATGTCATACTTTGGTTCGGCGGTATTGTTGGACGAGACGATCCGGACCAACCTTACGCGTACTCTTACGCGAGACCGATTCCCTCGACGTGCTTTGCACATAGATGGCTTGCGGAAGACTGTCTCTCCAACTTTAGTTGAACCAAGTGTGACTACGCCCGGTCCTTGAGAAGGTTAAAACGGAGTCTATTTGAGGAACTATCATTGTGGTTTTGATGCGTAGGTGAGATGAGTTCTTACTTAAGCCCGTAGCAGCCACATAAAACTTGCAACAACAAAGTAGAGGACGTCTAACTTGTTTTTGCAGGGCATGTTGTGATGTGATATGGTCAAGGCATGATGCTGATTTTATTGTATGAGATGATCATGTTTTGTAACCGAGTTATCGGCAATTGGCAGGAGCCATATGGTTGTCTCTTTATTGTATGCAATGCAATCGCGATGTAATGCTTTACTTTATTACTAAGCAGTAGTGATAGTCGTGGAAGCATAAGATTGGCGAGACGACAACGATGCTACGATGGAGATCAAGGTGTCACGCCGGTGATGATGGTGATCATGACGGTGCTTCGGAGATGGAGATCACAAGCACAAGATGATGATGGCCATATCATATCACTTATATTGATTGCATGTGATGTTTATCTTTTATGCATCTTATCTTGCTTTGATTGACGGTAGCATTATAAGATGATCTCTCACTAAATTATCAAGAAGTGTTCTCCCTGAGTATGCACCGTTGCCAAAGTTCGTCGTGCCCAGACACCACGTGATGATCGGGTGTGATAAGCTCTACGTCCATCTACAACGGGTGCAAGCCAGTTTTGCACACGCAGAATACTCAGGTTAAACTTGACGAGCCTAGCATATGCAGATATGGCCTCGGAACACAGAGACCGAAAGGTCGAGCGTGAATCATATAGTAGATATGATCAACATGACGATGTTCACCATTGAAAACTACTCCATCTCACGTGATGATCGGTTATGGTTTAGTTGATTTGGATCACGTGATCACTTAGAGGATTAGAGGGATGTCTATCTAAGTGGGAGTTCCTAAGTAATTTGATTAACTGAACTTAAACTTATCATGAACTTAGTACCTGATAGTATCTTGCTTGTTTATGTTGATTGTAGATAGATGGCTCGTGCTGTTGTTCCGTTGAATTTTAATGCGTTCCTTGAGAAAGCAAAGTTGAAAGATGATGGTAGCAATTACACGGACTGGGTCCGTAACCTGAGGATTATCCTCATTGCTGCACAGAAGAATTACGTCCTGGAAGCACCGCTGGGTGCCAGGCCTGCTGCTGGAGCAACGCCAGATGTTATGAACGTCTGGCAGAGCAAAGCTGATGACTACTCGATAGTTCAGTGTGCCATGCTTTACGGCTTAGAATCGGGACTTCAACGACGTTTTGAACGTCATGGAGCATATGAGATGTTCCAGGAGTTGAAGTTAATATTTCAAGCAAATGCCCGAATTGAGAGATATGAAATCTCCAATAAGTTCTATAGCTGCAAGATGGAGGAGAACAGTTCTGTGAGTGAGCATATACTCAAAATGTCTGGGTATAATAATCACTTGATTCAGATGGGAGTTAATCTTCCAGATGATTGCGTCATTGACAGAATTCTCCAATCACTGCCACCAAGCTACAAGAGCTTCGTGATGAACTATAATATGCAAGGGATGAACAAGACTATTCCCGAGCTCTTTGCAATGCTGAAAGCTGCGGAGGTAGAAATCAAGAAAGGAGCATCAAGTGTTGATGGTTAACAAAACCACTGGTTTCAAGAAAAAGGGCAAAGGGAAGAAGAAGGGGAACTTCAAGAAGAACAGCAAGCAAGTTGCTGCTCAGGAGAAGAAACCCAAGTCTGGACCTAAGCCTGAAACTGAGTGCTTCTACTGCAAGCAGACTGGTCACTGGAAGCGGAACTGCCCCAAGTATTTGGCGGATAAGAAGGATGGCAAGGTGAACAAAGGTATATGTGATATACATGTTATTGATGTGTACCTTACTAGAGCTCGCAGTAGCACCTGGGTATTTGATACTGGTTCTGTTGCTAATATTTGCAACTCAAAACAGGGACTACAGAATAAGCGGACGCTAGCAAAGGACGAGGTGACGATGCGCGTGGGAAACGGTTCCAAAGTCGATGTGATCGCGGTCGGCACGCTACCTCTACATCTACCTTCGGGATTAATATTAGACCTAAATAATTGTTATTTGGTGCCAGCGTTGAGCATGAACATTATATCTGGATCTTGTTTGATGCGAGATGGTTATTCATTTAAATCAAAGAATAATGGTTGTTCTATTTATATGAGTAATATCTTTTATGGTCATGCACCCTTGAAGAGTGGTCTATTCTTATTGAATCTCGATAGTAGTGACACACATATTCATAATGTAGAAGCCAAAAGATGCAGAGTTGATAATGATAGTGCAACTTATTTGTGGCACTGCCGTTTAGGTCATATCTGTGTAAAGCGCATGAAGAAACTCCATACTGATGGGCTTTTGGAACCACTTGATTATGAATCACTTGGTACTTGCGAACCGTGCCTCATAGGCAAGATGACTAAAACACCGTTCTCCGGTAGTATGGAGAGAGCAACAGATTTATTGGAAATCATACATACCGATGTCTGTGGTCCAATGAATATTGAGGCTCGTGGCGGATATCGTTATTTTCTCACCTTCACAGATGATTTAAGCAGATATGGGTATATCTACTTAATGAAACATAAGTCTGAAACATTTGAAAAGTTCAAGGAATTTCAGAGTGAAGTTGAAAATCATCGTAACAAGAAAATAAAGTTTCTACGATCTGATCGTGGAGGAGAATATTTGAGTTACGAGTTTGGCATACATTTCAAAAATTGTGGAATAGTTTCGCAACTCACGCCACCCGGAACACCACAGCGTAATGGTGTGTCCGAACGTCGTAATCGTACTTTACTAGATACGGTGCGATCTATGATGTCTCTTACTGATTTACCGCTATCGTTTTGGGGTTATGCTTTAGAGACGGACACATTCATGTTAAATAGGGCACCATCAAAATCCGTTGAGACGACGCCTTATGAACTATGGTTTGGCAAGAAACCAAAGTTGTCGTTTCTTAAAGTTTGGGGCTGCGATGCTTATGTGAAAAAGCTTCAACCTGATAAGCTCGAACCCAAAGCGGAGAAATGTGTCTTCATAGGATACCCAAAGGAAACTGTTGGGTATACCTTCTATCACAGATCCGAAGGCAAGACATTCGTTGCTAAGAATGGATCATTTCTAGAGAAGGAGTTTCTCTCGAAAGAAGTGAGTGGGAGGAAAGTAGAACTTGACGAGGTAACTGTACCTGCTCCCTTATTGGAAAATAGTACATCACAAAAAACTGTTTCTGCGACACCTATACCAATTAGTGAGGAAGCTAATGATGATGATCATGAAACTTCAGGGCAAGATACTACTGAACCACGTAGATCAACCAGAGTGAGATCCGCACCAGAGTGGTACGGTAATCCAGTTCTGGAAGTCATGCTACTAGATCATGATGAACCTACGAACTATGAAGAAGCGATGGTGAGCCCAGATTCCGCAAAATGGCTTGAGGCCATGAAATCTGAGATGGGATCCATGTATGAGAACAAAGTATGGACTTTGGTTGACTTGCCCGATGATCGGCAAGCAATTGAGAATAAATGGATCTTCAAGAAAAAGACTGACGCTGACGGTAATATTACTGTCTATAAAGCTCGACTTGTCGCAAAAGGTTTTCGACAAGTTCAAGGGGTTGACTACGATGAGACCTTCTCACCCGTAGCGATGCTTAAGTCCGTCAGAATTATGTTAGCAATTGCTGCGTTTTATGATTATGAAATATGGCAAATGGATGTCAAAACTGCATTCCTGAATGGATTTCTGGAAGAAGAGTTGTATATGATGCAACCAGAAGGTTTTGTCGATCCGAAGGGAGCTAACAAAGTGTGCAAACTCCAGCGATCCATTTATGGACTGGTGCAAGCATCTCGGAGTTGGAATAAACGCTTTGATAGTGTGATCAAAGCATTTGGCTTTATACAGACTTTTGGAGAAGCCTGTATTTACAAGAAAGTGAGTGGGAGCGCTGTAGCATTTCTGATATTATATGTGGATGACATATTGCTGATTGGAAATGATATAGAATTTCTGGATAGCATAAAGGGTTACTTGAATAAAAGTTTTTCGATGAAAGACCTCGGGGAAGCTGCTTACATATTAGGCATAAAGATCTATAGAGATAGATCAAGACGCTTAATTGGACTTTCACAAAGCACATACCTTGACAAGATTTTGAAGAAGTTCAAAATGGATCAAGCAAAGAAAGGGTTCTTGCCTGTGTTACAAGGTGTGAAGTTGAGTCAGACTCAATGCCCGACCACTGCAGAAGATAGAGAGAAAATGAAAGATGTTCCCTATGCTTCAGCCATAGGCTCTATCATGTATGCAATGCTGTGTACCAGACCTGATGTGTGCCTTGCTATAAGTTTAGCAGGGAGGTACCAAAGTAATCCAGGAGTGGATCACTGGACAGCGCTCAAGAACATCCTGAAATACCTGAAAAGGACTAGGGATATGTTTCTCGTATATGGAGGTGACAAAGAGCTCACCGTAAGAGGTTACGTTGATGCAAGCTTTGACACTGATCCGGACGATTCTAAATCGCAAACCAGATACGTGTTTACTTTAAACGGTGGAGCTAACAGTTGGTGCAGTTCTAAACAAAGCGTCGTAGCGGGATCTACATGTGAAGCGGAGTACATAGCTGCTTCAGAAGCAGCGAACGAAGGAGTCTGGATGAAGGAGTTCATATCCGATCTAGGTGTCATACCTAGTGCATCGGGTCCAATGAAAATCTTCTGTGACAATACTGGTGCAATTGCCTTGGCAAAGGAATCCAGATTTCACAAAAGAACCAAACACATCAAGAGACGCTTCAACTCCATCCGGGATTTAGTCCAGGTGGGAGACATAGAGATTTGCAAGATACATACGGATCTGAATGTTGCAGACCCGTTGACTAAGCCTCTTCCACAAGCAAAACATGATCAGCACCAAGGCTCCATGGGTGTTAGAATCATTGCTGTGTAATCTAGATTATTGACTCTAGTGCAAGTGGGAGACTGAAGGAAATATGCCCTAGAGGCAATAATAAAGTTATTATTTATTTCCTTACATCATGATAAATGTTTATTATTCATGCTAGAATTGTATTAACCGGAAACATAATACATGTGTGAATACATAGACCAACAGAGTGTTACTAGTATGCCTCTACTTGACTAGCTCGTTAATCAAAGATGGTTATGTTTCCTAACCATGAACAAAGAGTTGTTATTTGATTAACGAGGTCACATCATTAGTTGAATGATCTGATTGACATGACCCATTCCATTAGCTTAGCACCCGATCGTTTAGTATGTTGCTATTACTTTCTTCATGACTTATACATGTTCCTATAACTATGAGATTATGCAACTCCCGTTTACCGGAGGAACACTTTGGGTACTACCAAACGTCACAACGTAACTGGGTGATTATAAAGGAGTACTAGAGGTGTCTCCAATGGTAGATGTTGGGTTGGCGTATTTCGAGATTAGGGTTTGTCACTCCGATTGTCGGAGAGGTATCTCTGGGCCCTCTCAGTAATACATATCACATAAGCCTTGCAAGCATAATAACTAAGATGTTAGTTATGAGATGATGTATTACGGAACGAGTAAAGAGACTTGTCAGTAACGAGATTGAACTAGGTATTGGATACCGACGATCGAATCTCGGGCAAGTAACATACCGATGACAAAGGGAACAACGTATGTTGTTATGCGGTCTGACCGATAAAGATCTTCGTAGAATATGTAGGAGCCAATATGGGCATCCAGGTCCCGCTATTGGTTATTGACCGGAGACGTGTCTCAGTCATGTCTACATTGTTCTCGAACCGTAGGGTCCGCACGCTTAACGTTACGATGACAGTTATTATGAGTTTATGCATTTTGATGTACCGAAGGTTGTTCGGAGTCCCGGATGTGATCACGGACATGACGAGGAGTTTCGAAATGGTCGAGACGTAAAGATTGATATATTGGAAGCCTATGTTTGGACACCGGAAGTGTTCCGGGTGAAATCGGGATTTTACGGGAATACCGGGAGGGTTACCGGAACCCCCCGGGAGGCAAATGGGCCTATTGGGCCTTAGTGGAAAAGTGAAAAGGGGCTGCCCACAAGGGCTGCGCGCCTCCCCCCCTTCCCTAGTCCTATTAGGACTAGGAGAAGGGGCCGGGCCCCCTCTCTTCTCTCTTCTCTTTGAAGAGTCCTATTAGGAATAGGATTGGCGGGGGGGAGTCCTACTCCCGGTAGGAGTGGGACTCCCCCTGCGCCTCTCTCCCTGGCCGGCCGAACCCCTCCCCCTGCTCCTTTATATACGGGGGCAGGGGGCACCCCATAGACACACAAGTTGATCATTGTTGATCGTTCCTTAGCCGTGTGCGGTGCCCCCTGCCACCAAATTCCACCTCGGTCATATCATTGTAGAGCTTAGGCGAAGCCCTGTGCCGGTAGTACATCAAGATCGTCACCACGCCGTTGTGCTGACGGAAATCTTCCTCGACACTTTGCTGGATCGGAGCCCGAGGATCGTCATCGAACTGAACGTGTGCTAAGAACTCGGAGGTGCCGGAGTAACGGTGCTTGGATCGGTCGCATCGGGAAGAAGACGTACGACTACTTCCTCTACGTTGTGAGATCGCTTCTGCAGTCGGTCTGCGTTGGTACGTAGACAATACTCTCCCCCTCGTTGCTATGCATCACCATGATCTTGCGTGTGCGTAGGAAAATTTTCGAAATTACTACGTTCCCCAACAGACACAACGTAGAGGAAGTAGTCGTACGTCGTCTTCCCGATCCGACCGATCCAAGCACCGTTACTCCGGCACCTCCGAGTTCTTAGCACACGTACAGCTCGATGACGACCCCGGGCTCCGATCTAGCAAAGCTTCGGGGAGGAGTTCCGTCAGCACGACGGCGTGGTGACGATCTTGATGTATTACCGACGCAGGGCTTCGCCTAAGCACTACAACGATATAATCGAGGTGGAATATGGTGGCAGGGGGCACCGCACACGGCTAAGGAATGATCTCAATGATCAACTTGTGTGTCTAGAGGTGCCCCCTGCCCCCGTATATAAAGGATCCAAGGGGGAGGGCTGGCCGGCCAAGGAGGAGGGTGCAGGAGGAGTCCTACTCCTACCGGGAGTAGGACTCCCCCCCTCAATCGTATTCCTAATAGGATTCCGAGAGAGAGAGAGAGAGAGAGAGGGAGAGAGAGAGAGAAGGGGGTCGGCCACCTTTCCTAGTCCTAATAGGACTAGGGGAGGGGGGAGGCGCGCAGCCCACCTTGGGCTACCCCTTTCACCTTTCCACTAAGGCCCAATAAGGCCCATATGGTTCCCGGGGGTTTCCGGTAACCTCTCGGTACTCCGGTAAAATCCCGATTTCACCCGGAACACTTCCGATATCTAAATATAGGCTTCCAATATATCAATCTTTATGTCTCGACCATTTCGAGACTCCTCGTCATGTCCGTGATCACATCCGGGACTCCGAACAATCTTCGGTACATCAAAATGCATAAACTCATAATAACTGTCATCGTAACGTTAAGCGTGCGGACCCTACGGTTCGAGAACAATGTAGACATGACCGAGACACGTCTCCGGTCAATAACCAATAGCGGGACCTGGATTCCCATATTGGCTCCTACATATTCTATGAAGATCTTTATCGGTCAGACCGCATAACAACATACGTTGTTCCCTTTGTCATCGGTATGTTACTTGCCCGAGATTCGATCGTCGGTATCCAATACCTAGTTCAATCTCGTTACCGGCAAGTCTCTTTACTCGTTCTGTAATACATCATCCCGCAACTAACTCATTAGTTGCAATGCTTGCAAGGCTTGTGTAATGTGCATTACCGAGAGGGCCCAGAGATACCTCTCCGACAATCGGAGTGACAAATCCTAATCTCGAAATACGCCAACCCAACATCTACCATTGGAGACACCTGTAGTACTCCTTTATAATCACCCAGTTATGTTGTGACGTTTGGTAGCACCCAAAGTGTTCCTCCGGTAAACGGGAGTTGCATAATCTCATAGTCATAGGAACATGTATAAGTCATGAAGAATAGCAACAGCAACATACTAAACGATCGGGTGCTAAGCTAATGAAATGGGTCAAGTCAATCAGATCATTCAGCTAATGATGTGACCTTGTTAATCAAATAACAACACCTTGTTCATGGTTAGGAAACATAACCATCTTTGATTAACGAGCTAGTCAAGTAGAGGCATACTAGTGACACTAAGTTTGTCTATATATTCACACATGTATTATGTTTCCGGTTAATACAATTCTAGCATGAATAATAAACATTTATCATGATATAAGGAAATAAATAATAACTCTATTATTGCCTCTAGGGCATATTTCCTTCAGTCTCCCACTTGCGCTAGAGTCAATAATCTAGTTCACATCGCCATGTGATTTAACAGCAATAGTTCACATCACCATGTGATTAACACCCATAGTTCACATCGTCATGTGACCAACACTCAAAGGGTTTACTAGAGTCAGTAATCTAGTTCACATATCTATGTGATTAACACCCAAAAAGTACTAAGGTGTGATCATGTTTTGCTTGTGAGATAATTTTAGTCAACGGGTCTGTCACATTCAGATCCGTAAGTATTTTGCAAGTTCTATGTCTACAATGCTCTACACGGAGCTACTCTAGCTAATTGCTCCCACTTTCAATATGTATCCAGATTGAGACTTAGAATCATCTGGATCAGTGTCAAAAACTTGCATCGACGTAACCCTTTACGACGAACCTTTTTGTCACGTCCATAATCGAGAAACATATCCTTATTTCACTAAGGATAATTCTAACCGTTGTCTAGTGATCTACTTTTAGATCACTATTGTACTCCCTTGCCAAATCAATGCAGGGTATACAATAGATCTGGTACACAGCATGACATACTTTATAGAACCTATGGCCAAGGCATAGGGAATGACTTTCATTCTCTTTCTATCTTCTGCCGTGGTCGGGCTTTGAGTTTTACTCAACTTCACACCTTGTAATACAGGCAAGAACTCTTTCTTTGACTGCTCCATTTTGAACTACTTCAAAATCTTGTCAAGGTATGTACTCATTGAAAAAAACTTATCAAGCGTCTTGATCTATCTTTATAGATCTTGAAGCTCAATATGTAAGCAGCTTCACCGAAGTCTTTCATTGAAAAACTCTTATTCAAGTATCCCTTTATGCTATCCAGAAATTCTATATCATTTCCAATCAGCAATATGTCATCCACATATAATATCAGAAATGCTACAGACCTCCCACTCACTTTCTTGTAAATACAGGCTTCTCCAAAAGTCTGTATAAAGCCAAATGCTTTGATCACACTATCAAAGCGTCTATTCCAACTCCGAGATGCTTGCACCAGTCCATAAATGGATCGCTGGAGTTTGCACACTTTGTTAGCTCCCTTTGGATCGACAAAACCTTCCGGTTGCATCATATACAACTCTTCTTCCAGAAATCCATTCAGGAATGCAGTTTTGACATCCATCTGCCATATTTCATAATCATAAAACGCGGCAATTGCTAACATGATTCGGACAGACTTGAGCATCGCTACGGGTGAGAAGGTCTCATCGTAGTCAACCCCTTGAACTTGTCGAGAACCTTTTGCGACAAGTCGAGCTTTATAGACAGTAATATTACCGTCAGCGTCAGTCTTTTTCTTGAAGATCCATTCATTCTCAATTGCTTGCCGATCATCGGGCAAGTCAACCAAAGTCCATACTTTGTTCTCATACGTGGATCCCATCTCAGATTTCATGGCTTCAAGCCACTTTGCGGAATCTGGGCTCACCATCGCTTCTTCATAGTTCGTAGGTTCATCATGATCTAGCAGCATGACTTCCAGAACTGGATTACCGTACCACTCTGGTGCAGATTTCACTCTGGTTTACCTACGAGATTCGGTAGTAACTTGATCCGAAGTTTCATGATCATTATCATTAGCTTCCTCACTAATTGGTGTAGGAGTCACAAGAACAGATTTCTGTGATGAACTACTTTCCAATAAAGGAGAAGGTACAATTACCTTATCAAGTTCTACTTTCCTCCCACTCACTTCTTTCGAGAGAAACTCCTTCTCTAGAAAGTATCCATTATAAGCAACGAATGTCTTGCCTTAGGATCTGTGATAGAAGGTGTACCCAATAGTCACCTTTTGGGTATCCTATGAAGACATATTTCTCCGATTTGGTTTTGAGCTTATCAGGATGAAACTTTTTCACATAAGCATCACAACCCCAAACTTTAAGAAACGACTACTTTGGTTTCTTGCTAAACCACAGTTCAGATTGTGTCGTCTCAACGGACTTAGATGGTGCCCCTTTTTAATGTGAATGCAGCTGTCTCTAATGCATAACCCCAAAACGATAGTGGTAGATCGGTAAGAGACATCATAGATCGCACTATATCTAATAAAGTACGGTTATGACGTTCGGACACACCATTACACTATGGTGTTCCATGTGGCGTGAGTAGTGAAACTATTTCACATTGTTTTTAACTGAAGGCCAAACTCGTAACTCAAATACTCTTCTCTACGATCAGATCATAGAAACTTTATTTTCTTGTTACGATGATTTTTCACTTCACTCTGAAATTCTTTGAACTTTTTAAATGTTTCAGACTTATGTTTCATCAAGTAGATATACTCATATCTGCTCAAATCATCTGTGAAGATCAGAAAATAATGATACCTGTCGCGAGCCTCAATATTCATCGGACCACATACATCAGTATGTATGATTTCCAACAAATCTGTTGCTCGCTCCATTGTTCCGAAGAACAGAGTCTTAGTCATCTTGCCCGTGAGGCATGGTTCGCAAGCATTAACTGATTCATAATCAAGTGATTCCAAAAACCCATCAGCATGGAGTTTCTTCATGCGCTTTACACCAATATGACCTAAACGGCAGTGCTACAAATAAGTTGCACTATCATTATTAACTTTGCATCTTTTGGTTTCAATATTATGATTATGTGTATCACTACGATCGAGATCCAACGAACTATTTTCATTGGGTGTGTAACCATATAAGGTTTTACTCATGTAAACAGAACAACAATTTATTCTCTTACTTAAATGAATAACCTTATTACAATAAACATGATCAAATCATATTCATGCTCAACGCAAACACCAAATAACACTTATTTAGGTTCAACACTAATCCCGAAATTATAGGGAGTGTGCGATGATGATCATATCAATCTTGGAACCACTTCCAACACACATCGTCACTTCACCCTTAACTAGTCTCTGTTTATTCTGCAACTCCCGTTTCGAGTTACTAATCTTAGCAACTGAACTAGTATCAAATACTGAGGGTTTGCTATAAACACTAGTAAAGTACACATCAATAACATGTATATCAAATATACTTATGTTCACTTTGCCATCCTTCTTATCCGCCAATCACTTGGGGTAGTTCCGCTTCCAGTGACCAGTCCCTTTGCAGTAGAAGCACTCAGTCTCAGGCTTAGGTCCAGACTTGGGCTTCTTCACTTGAGCAGCAACTTGCTTGCTGTTCTTTTTGAAGTTCCCCTTCTTCCTTTTGCCCTTTTCTTGAAACTAGTGGTCTTGTCTACCATCAACACTTGATGTTTTTCTTGATTTCTACCTTCATCGATTTCATCATCATGAAAAGCTCGGGAGTCGTTTTCGTCATCCCTTGCATACTATAGTTCATCACAAAGTTCTACTAACTTGGTCATGGTGACTAGAGAATTCTGTCAATCACTATCTTATCTGGAAGATTAACTCCCACTTGATTCAAGCGATTGTAGTACCCAGACAATCTGAGCACATGCTCACTAGTTGAGCGATTCTCCTCCATCTTTTAGCTATAGAACTTGTTGGAGACTTCATATCTCTCAACTCGGGTATTTGCTTGAAATATTATCTTCAACTCCTGGAACATCTCATATGGTCCATGACGTTCAAAACGTCTTTGAAGTCCCGATTCTAAGCCATTAAGCATGGTGCACTAAACTATCAAGTAGTCATCATATTGAGCTAGCCAAACGTTCATAACGTCTGCATCTGCTCCTGCAATAGGTCTGTCACCTAGCGGTGCATCAAGGACATAATTCTTCTGTGCAGCAATGAGGATAAACCTCAGATCACGGATCCAATCCGCATCATTGCTACTAACATCTTTCAATACAATTTTCTCTAGGAACATATCAAAGTAAACACAGGGAAGCAACAACGCGAGCTATTGATCTACAACATGATTTACAAAATACTACCAGGACTAAGTTCATGATAAATTTAAGTTCAATTAATCATATTACTTAAGAACTCCCACTTAGATAGGCATCCCTCTAATCCTCTAAGTGATCACGTGGTCCAAATCAACTAAACCATGTCCGATCATCATGTGAGATGGAGTAGTTTCAATGGTGAACATCACTATGTTGATCATATCTACTATATGATTCACGCTCGACCTTTCGGTCTCCGTGTTCCGAGGCCATATCTGTATATGCTTGGCTCGTCAAGTATAACCTGAGTATTCCGCGTGTGCAACTGTTTTGCACCCGTTGTATTTGATCGTAGAGCCTATCACACCCGATCATCACGTGGTGTCTCAGCACGAAGAACTTTCACAACGGTGCATACTCAGCGAGAACACTTCTTGATAATTTAGTGAGAGATCATCTTATAATGCTACCGTCAATCAAAGCAAGATAAGATGCATAAAAGATAAACATCACATGCAATCAATATAAGTGATATGATATGGCCATCATCATCTTGTGCTTGTGATCTCCATCTCCGAAGCACCGTCATGATCACCATCGTCACCGGCGCGACACCTTGATCTCCATCGTAGCATCGTTGTCGTCTCGCCAATCTTATGCTTCCATGACTATCACTACCGCTTAGTAATAAAGTAAAGCATTACATCGCGATTGCATTGCATACAATAAAGTGACAACCATATGGCTCCTGCCAGTTGCCGATAACTTGGTTACAAAACATGATCATCTCATACAATAAAATTTAGCATCATGCCTTGACCATATCACATCACAACATGCCCTGCAAAAACAAGTTAGACGTCCTCTACTTTGTTGCAAGTTTTACGTGGCTGCTACGGGCTTTAAGTAAGAACCAATCTCACCTACGCATCAAAACCACAACGATAGTTTGTCAAATAGACTCCGTTTTAACCTTCTCAAGGACCGGGCGTAGCCACACTCGGTTCAACTAAAGTTGGAGAGACAGTCGCCCGCAAGCCATCTATATGCAAAGCACGTCGAGGGAACCGGTCTCGCGTAAGCGTACGCGTAAGGTTGGTCCGGGTGGTCTCGTCCAACAATACCGCCAAACCAAAGTATGAAATGCTGGTAGGCAGTATGACTTATATCGTCCACAACTCACTTGTGTTCTACTCGTGCACATAACATCAAACCATAAAACCTAGGCTCGGATGCCACTGTTGGGGAATGTAGTAATTTCAAAAAAATCCTACGCACACGCAAGATCATGGTGATGCATAGCAACGAGGGGGAGAGTATGATCTACGTACCCTTGTAGATCGCAACGGAAGCGTTGACACAACGTAGAGGAAGTAGTCGTACGTCGTCTTCCCGATCCGACCGATCCAAGCACCGTTACTCTGGCACCTCCGAGTTCTTAGCACACGTACAGCTCGATGACAATCCCCGGGCTCCGATCCAGCAAAGCTTCGGGGAGGAGTTCCATCAGCACGACGGCGTGGTGACGATCTTGATGTATTACCGACGCAGGGCTTCGCCTAAGCACTACAACGATATAATCGAGGTGGAATATGGTGGCAGGGGGCACCGCACACGGCTAAGGAACAATCTCAATGATCAACTTGTGTGTCTAGAGGTGCCCCCTGCCCCCGTATATAAAGGATCCAAGGGGGAGGGCTGGCCGGCCAAGGAGGAGGGTGCAGGAGGAGTCCTACTCCTACCGGGAGTAGGACTCCCCCCCCCTCAATCCTATTCCTAATAGGATTCCGAGAGAGAGAGAGAGAGAGAGAGAGAGAGAAGGGGGCCGGCCACCTTTCCTAGTCCTAATAGGACTAGGGGAGGGGGGAGGCGCATAGCCCACCTTGGGCTGCCCCTTTCACCTTTCCACTAAGGCCCAATAAGGCCCATATGGTTCCCGGGGGTTTCCGGTAACCTCTCGGTACTCCGGTAAAATCCCGATTTCACCCGGAACACTTCCGATATCCAAATATAGGCTTCCAATATATCAATCTTTATGTCTCGACCATTTCGAGACTCCTCGTCATGTCCGTGATCACATCCGGGACTCCGAACAATCTTCGGTACATCAAAATGCATAAACTCATAATAACTGTCATCGTAACGTTAAGCGTGCGGACCCTACGGTTCGAGAACAATGTAGACATGACCGAGACACGTCTTCGGTCAATAACCAATAGCGGGACCTGGATGCCCATATTGGCTCCTACATATTCTACGAAGATCTTTATCGGTCAGACGGCATAACAACATACGTTGTTCCCTTTGTCATCGGTATGTTACTTGCCCGAGATTCGATCGTTGGTATCCAATACCTAGTTCAATCTCGTTACCGGCAAGTCTCTTTACTCGTTCTATAATACATCATCCCGCAACTAACTCATTAGTTGCAATGCTTGCAAGGCTTGTGTAATGTGCATTACCGAGAGGGCCCAGAGATACCTCTCCGACAATCGGAGTGACAAATCCTAATCTCGAAATACGCCAACCCAACATCTACCATTGGAGACACCTGTAGTACTCCTTTATAATCACCCAGTTACGTTGTGACATTTGGTAGCACCCAAAGTGTTCCTCCGGTAAACGGGAGTTGCATAATCTCATAGTCATAGGAACATGTATAAGTCATGAAGAATAGCAACAGCAACATACTAAATGATCGGGTGCTAAGCTAATGAAATGGGTCATGTCAATCAGATCATTCAACTAATGATGTGACCTTGTTAATCAAATAACAACACCTTGTTCATGGTTAGGAAACATAACCATCTTTGATTAACGAGCTAGTCAAGTAGAGGCATACTAGTGACACTAAGTTTGTCTATATATTCACACATGTATTATGTTTCCGGTTAATACAATTCTAGCATGAATAATAAACATTTATCATGATATAAGGAAATAAATAATAACTTTATTATTGCCTCTAGGGCATATTTCCTTCAAAGAACTCAACAACTTCGAGCGCAACAAAGTGTGGAGATTGGTGCCAAGGCCAACGGGGAACCACAATGTCATTGGAACCAAGTGGATATTCAAGAACAAGCAAGATGCCCATGGGATTATCATTCGCAACAAAGTTCGTTTGGTAGCACAAGGCTACTCCCAAGTCGAGGGTATCGACTACGGTGAAACCTTTGCTCCCGTTGCTCGGCTTGAATCCATTCGCATGTTGATTGCATATGCTTCTCATCATAACTTTAAGTTACAACAAATGGATGTGAAGAGTGCTTTTCTTAATGGTCCTATTAATGAATTGGTTTACGTCAAGAAACCCCCCGGGTTCGAGGATCCCTACCTTTCCGATCATGTGTATCAATTCGATAAGGTACTCTATGGCCTTAAACAAGCCCCACGTGCATGGTATGACCACCTTACCGAGTTGTTACAAGATCGTGGTTTTGAAGTTGGGCTAATCGACCCCACTCTTTTCACTAAGAAGGTCAAAGGGGAGTTGTTTGTGTGCCAATTATATGTTGATGACATTATCTTTGGTTCTCCTAACAAGGCTTTCAATGAGGAATTTGCCGCTCTCATGACCTCAAAGTTCGAGATGTCCTCCATGGGAGAGTTGAAGTTCTTTCTAGGGTTCGAAGTGAAGCAAAGAAGAGAAGGAACCTTCATCAATCAATCCAAATACACTCAAGACATGCTCAAGAGATTCAAACTAAGTGACGTCAAGCCAGCTTCCACTCCAATGCCCACCAAGTGCCGACTTGACTTAGATCCCAATGGTAAAGTGGTGAATCAAAAGGTATATCGCTCCATGATTGGTTCCTTGCTTTACCTTTGTGCATCTAGACCAGATATCATGTTGAGTGTGGGAATTTGTGCATGGTTTCAAGCCGCGCCTAAGGAAAGTCACTATGTGGCGGTCAAACGAATCTTTCGATATTTGGCTCATACCCCAAACTTTGGCTCATGGTATCCAAGAGGATCAAACTTCAAGCTTGTAGGGTACTCGGATTCCGATTGGGCGGGAGACAAAGTGGATAGGAAGTCCACTTCCGGAGGGTGCCAATTCCTTGGTTGCTCTTTGGTAAGTTGGTCTTCCAAAAAGCAAAGTTGTGTGTCTCTCTCGTCCACCGAGGCGGAGTATGTTGCAGCCGGGAGTTGTTGTGCACAACTCTTATGGATGAGGCAAACTTTAAAGGATTACGGTGTCTTTTGTGACAAAGTGCCTCTTTGGTGTGATAATGAAAGTGCCATCAAGATCTCTCTCAACCCGGTGCAACACTTCAAGACGAAGCATATTGAGATCCGGTATCACTTCATCCGGGATCACATTAGGCGAGGAGAGATCGAGCTCAACTATGTCAACACTCATGGTAACCTTGCAGATATCTTCATGAAGCCCTTGGATGAAGCAAGATTTCGCGAGTTAAGGCATGAGCTAAATATCATTGATTCAAGCAATGTTGCTTGAACTCTTGCACACCCCACGTACTCAACATGTTGTCTTGTTTAGATGTAGGCATGAACATAGGGGGAGTGTCCCTCAATGAACTCTCCCTCCCCCCATTATGCATAAATTGATCGAGTCTTTCACAATAGCCATGTTTGATGGTACTTGTGCTTCAAAGACGAGTTTTGGTCATGGACCCAAGGATAATTCTTCGCGGTGCCATACCAATTGACTCAAACATAGGTGGCCTCGGCCACTGTCCTCTCTTCGGGAGGTCGGAGTTAGCCTTGTTGTTCTCGTGTTGTTTTTCTCTCGTTCTTTCTTTGCTCTTTGTGTTGGGTTCTCCTAGGGTGTTGCTTCTCTCCTGTTTTGTGCTCTTTCTTCCTCCCTTCGGATTGCACTCATTTGATCTTGGCTTGGGCATAGGTGGTCGGGTGGTACAACCGGTATCACGGGCGGTTCTACCGTTGGTACCGGGTTGTGCCGTCCCAATGGGTCTCCGTTCGATGCTTGGGCGGTTCCCAAACCCACGGTAACCTACGTCCGGTACTACCGGTTGACGCCGAGCGGTACTACCGTTGCCTCCCAGGCACCGGAAGTATTGCCTCCAACCACCGGTCTATACCAGACGAGCGATACAACCGCTCCCCAAAGCGGTACTACCGGGGCGTGTCTACGGGCCTATATATATACTCGACGGGGCTGAAGGGTTGTCTTTTTCCCTTCTTCCTCGTTCCTCTTCTCTTTGCCCTAGCCGCCGGCCATCTCTACCCCAGCCCCGGAGTGCGTCTCGCGCTTCGGATCCTTGGCTCTCCGTGGATTCTCTCTGTGGAGGCCTCCCGATCTCTTCCCATGGATGGTGGTAATGCCTCGTGTTCTTGCTCCTAGATCTTTCTAGGGTTCTTCCTTTGTCTAGGGCATTACTTAACTTTCCGAGATTAGTGTTTGAACTATGGAGTAGAAGAGATCTTTGTTTGCCTCCTGTCTTGTTTGCAGCACTTAGAACTCGGAATATTACTTGTGTGATTCATATGCCTCGGTTAGATCTATATTCCCTGGTAGTGCCACTGTCAGCAGTTCTACCGCCCCTACGGGCGGTACAACCGCTGGAGCGGTACTACCGACGGAAGATCCGGTACAACCGGAGTATATCAACCACAAAGCACTGTTCTATCTTCTCTGTTGTTGCAACTTGTTCCTTTTCTGCTAGTGGGTGCAATCCTCTCATCATTGTTGGGTTTTGTGTGTTCTTTTCGTGTGTGTGTGTGTGTGTTCAGGTGGCTCTAGTTCTCGCTCTGCTCCTCGCAAGACCAAGAAGAGGGCACGAAGGACCTTGCGCCCAGTTGTGTCTGATGATGAAGAAGAAGTTGTGATTCCCACCAAGCCCACTCGCCGTGAAAAGTCTGCAGCTGCTAAGCAACGTGTGGTTATGCCGTTGCATCGTTGGAAAGCCAAGGATTGGGAAGCCTTCCGATCAAAGAATCCGTATGAGGTGCCCATTGCTCCCCGTTGGACCACCGTTCAGTTCCGGAATGAAATGCAAGTGCGTATTGTTCATGAACTCTTTGAGCACAACAAGAACAGGTATGCCAAGCAGTGGACAATTGATCTTGACCATTGGAGGAACAACTTGGAGTATTTTGGTGAGGCGCTGGCTCTCTGCGAGGAGTTTGATCTTGTCAAGCTCATGTCAGTCAACTGTGACTTTGATGTTCAACTCATCCATCAGTTCTATGCCACGGTTCATTTTGGGGAAGATGACGCACGCACTCTCACTTTCATGTGTCGTGATGAACTGTTTCAAGTTCCCTGGAGGGCATTCTGCAATGCTATTGGGTACGAGGATACCGGTCTGGAAGGAAGGGGTGGCATCCGTCCTCATGACCTTCCTGAATCCATGCCTAAGGAGAAGCTTGCCCCTCTGTACATTCGGGGCCGTGGGATTATTGGAGAATCCAAGGATTTGGAGAAAGTCTATGACATCATGCACCGAGTGTTCCGCAATGTGCTCTTGCCCAAGGTGGGAAATCAAGATGAGATTCATGGTTATCTGGTTGATTTGATGGTGGCTATGAAGACCATGGTGGGGACAGGGGCAACGTTTGATGTGTCCAATTGGCTGTGGCATGAGATGTACAACATGGTCATCTACCGTAAAGTCCCAATCTATGCTCCGTTTGTCATGTGCTTTCTGAACTCTGTGTGGGCTGTTTGTCGTCCTGGAGAGCTCCTCACTTCTCCAGACAACCTCACTGTTCATGAGGTCAAGCTCCTTAAGAAGAAGAAGCATGCCGAGCCTCGCTTCCCTGCAAATGCTCCTGAGGATGTCTATGCTACTTCTGATGATGAGGACTTTGAGATGGAGCCAGGGGCCAAGCCCTCATGGGTGGCCAAGCTCACTGCCAAGGTGAAGAAGACCTTTTGTCTCCAGACTGACATCCAGAAGAGGATGTATGAGGCACATGTCAATGAGAAGCTTGCACGGCGTCGCCAAATTGCTATGATGAAGCACCTCAACATGCCGATTCAGAGTGGCTCTGAGAAGAGTATCACCCTAGAGGAGCGTTGGATATCTACCCATAGCACCTGGACTGATGATGAAGCCCCTCCCCAGCCATCCTCCTCGTTGGCAGCAGCTGCCAATGCCATGGAAGAATCCGATCACGGCGACGATGACGATCTGATGATGAGGATCCAGATGCGACCGAGGAGTCAGAGGAGGACGCCTGAGCTTTGGGACGCTAGCTTCGCTCTTTTCCTTTTTGGTGTATTGATGCCAAAGGGGGAGAGGGTTCTATAGGTCTCGGGGATTTGCATGGTTTTTTTTTCTCTTTTTCTCGTGTTTGGTGTTGGTCTTTGTTCGTGGATTTGTTTCGTTCCTTGCTGTGTGTGAGACTTATGTTACTCCTTTTACCTTTCCGTTCATCGGTCATTATCGTTATTATTGCACTCTAAGTATTATATTGTCTCTCCTCTTTGTGCTCAGAGTGGTGAGTCTATAAAATCTAGGGGGGTCTAGTCCTGAAAGTGTGCCCATGCTTTCTAACAGCTAGTTCCTATTGGGGCACACATTCAGGGGGAGTTCCGTCTAGATTTCATTGACTTATCTCTTGCAAATCGAGTTGTTGTCATCATCCACCAAAAAGGGGGAGATTGAAAGGGCATTTCCCTACTTTATGTTTTGGATGATGATGACAACCCTTTGTGGTCTAATCGTGTGCTATATGTTTCAGGTTCTCGATGCTTAGGCTTACATCGGATTGCTATTGCCTCTCGTAGGAAAAGATCGAAGACGTGTCCTCTACGCTTTTATTATCTTTGGTCGTAGAGTACCCGTACTATCAAGAGGGAATCCTCATTAGGAAGCTCTGGGGGAATCAGTTCACGTACACTTTCCTCACCCCTCCTTTGTCTTCCTCAGTTGTGAGAGAGAGAGTTCCCCCTGTCCTTCCTTCGTGTTTCTGCTCTTCCCAGCGGTTGTACCGCTGGACCTTGACGCTCTCCAGCTTTGACCGAGCGATTGTACCGCTGCCTCCGGGCGGTGGTACCGCCACCTTGCTCAACAAAGGCTAGGGCGGTGGTTCCGGCCATGCACCGCTCAAGTACCGCTCAAGGTTCTGTTTTGATGCGGTTCTCGGGCGGTGGTGGCCCGGTTGATCCGGTTGATCCTCGATGACCGGTACCACCGGTGGTCTGAGCGGTTCTTCCGCTCAGAACTTCGCTGTCCAAGAGCTCAAGGCCATGCGGTTGTTCCGGTCTTGCACCGCTCAAGTACCGGTCTCGTCTCTGTTTCGAGGCGGTAGTTGTGCGGTGGCTGGGTGGTTGGTCCGGTCATTCTCTTAACCGGTACCACCACCTAGTGGCCTGGTTGTACCGCCTGGTAGGGTTCTGCAGCTACACCGTGAGTCCCGGTTGTACCGGGACAAGGACCGATTGTACCGCTGCGGGGCTGAAAACGCAGCAACGGCTGGATTTTTAGGGTTGGTATTTAAGAGTGCTTCTCCCACCTACCATTCTCACCTTTTACCTCTCTCACTCCACCATTAATGTACTTCAAGCTCTCTTGCCCGATCTCTCTCTCTAGCCACTCAAACTTGTTGATTTACTAAGGATTGAAGGAGGAGACCTAGATCTACACTTCCACCAAAGGATATTTGCTTCCCCCCATACTTTCTTGTGTGGATTTTGTTACTCTTGGGTGTTTGAGCACCCTAGACGGTTGAGGTCACCTCGGAGCCATATTCCATTGTGGTGAAGCTTCGTGGTTTTGTTGGGAGCCTCCAATTAAGTTGTGGAGAGAGCCCCAACCTTGTTTGTAAAGGTTCGGTCGCCGCCTTCAAGGGCACCAATAGTGGAATCACGGTAGCTCGGATTTGTGTGAGGGCGTGAGGAGAATACGGTGGCCCTAGTGGCTTCTTGGGGAGCATTGTGCCTCCACACCGCTCCAACGAAGACGTACTTCCTCTCAAAGGGAAGGAACTTCGGCAACACATCCTCGTCTCCACCGTCTCCACTCTTGGTTATCTCGTGCCTTTATTTGAGCAAGCTTATCTGTTTCATATCTCTTGCTTGCTTGTGTTCCTATCCTTGTTGCATCATATAGGTTGCTCACCTAGTTGCATATCTAGACAACCTACTTTGATGCAAAGTTTAAATTGTTAAAGAAAAGCTAAAAATTGTTAGTTGCCTATTCACCCCCCCCCCTCTAGTCAACCATATCGATCCTTTCAACCGGAACCCGACAATAAGGAGGTCGCCGCCTCCATTCGCCGTGGTGTCCAGGAACTCCCGCGGCGGCGAGAGAAGGACGGGGGCGCCGGGTACTTGAGGCGCGGCGTGTTGCCGGTCTCGATGTGGTCGAGGACGGCTTCGAGGGTGCGGCCGGGCACGCCCCCACCATTCGCGCCGCCTGTCGGCGTTGAGGCAGCCACGGGGGATGGCGCCGTTTGCAGAGGCGACCTGGTCAGCGTGGCGGCAATCGAAGTACATCATCCACAGCATGTGGCTGTCGGCGGCGTACCTCGGCTCGTTCCGCTGTGCCTCTGACAGCGACGAACGGATACGCGCGATCTTGACGCGCCGCTCAGCCTCCACGAGTCCGGCACCCGCATGTCCGGGGGCGCCGGGTAGTCGGCCTCGTAGAGGAGGCACGCCTTGTCCTCGCGCAGATGGCGTAGGCCGAAGCCGTTCGATGCCGCGGCGTCGCCTGGGTAACGCTCGGCCATTGCTCATTGGCGGGGGAAGAGGGGGAGAGAGTGGTTTATGTGGTGAGACGAGGCGAGAGAGGTGGCGAGTTGTGGCGACTATAGCGTTCACCGGCGGGGAGGTCGGCTTTTATAGCCGAAGCGGGACGGTGAGAAGCTGTCGGGTGCCGCGTGGCGGGAGTGGGTGGGACACGCGTCGCGGCGCCTTCACTGTGCCGCCCGTGAGGCATCAATGTATGGCTGACCGACGCGGCAGCCTTGGCTGATTCCCGTGGGAACCGAGGCGACGAGAACGACGAAGCGGCGTGTCGCTGACTCGGCAGGCCCATTCCTGTTCACGCCAAAATCAGTTTTCCCGGCGCCCCCAGCGAGCCGGATTCAGCCTGGGTTCGCCGACGCCAGGTTCGTGCCTAACCGGCGAAAAATCGACTCCTGTGCCGCGGGACCACGTGTCGGTTGGAGACATGCGCCACCCCGCCACTCTGCAGGGTGAGGCCTGCTCGTGCCACGCGCCGGAGGGCGTGGCCTGCCGCGGATGAGCCCTGCTGTGAAATCGCTCCGCGAGATAGCGTGTTGATAACGTGTTAAAGTTTTATAAAAAAAATGAATGATGGAATAACACTTGATTTCATTGATGATTGTGGTATACTTCCTTCTCTCCGGTTTAATAGTCTTGTACTCTCTCTGTCCAAAAATACTTGTTATCAAAATGGATAAAAAGGGATAGACTTGTCGACTTGTCATCTCCTTTTTTATTCATTTTAATTACAAGTCTATCCCTTTTTATCCATTTTAATTACAAGTCTATCCTTTTTATCCATTTTGATGACAAATATTTAGATACATCCATTTTTATCTATTTTGATGACAAATATTTTCAGACGAAAAGAATATCAAAAGCATTTTAAGTCCAATTGAGTTAAGATGCTTTTGAGTCTCATGCCATATTTAATTCATAGAGATAAGAGAGAAGGATTAGTGGTCGTGCATGCATCTTATTTTACAATGCACCATGCATCTTATTTTACAATGCACCATGCAAGTCCAATGGGATTAGTGGGTTTATAGCCTGCTTACATGTCAATTTTGCCTATGTGAAGGAGAGACATGAAAAAGTGAGGGAAGTGGACTCTCATGCAAGAGTCTAGCTATATGCGCACTCCTAAATAGATACAATAAATGTGAAGAAAGAGTTAAAAGAGAAGGTGGAGAGAAGTAGTACTCTTATAATCAACCTTATAACTAACCTTATTGTATGAGTGGCTACAAGTGATGACTATATATGACATGGCAATATCATATAGCCAGGAGTTGTCTATATTATTAACCGTGCTATGAGAGAGTGCTACACTTATTGCTTCGGGAATCAAATATGTTAAAAATATTTTAGTGTTTGTCTAGGACACATCTAGATGTACCTTAGTTATTGCACATCTAAGTGATTCAAACAAGCATAAAAAACATTAAAAAAAATACACACACAAATCTCCACATAAGATTAGTGACATGGGACTTAATGTTCAATACTAATCGGAAGGGAGAATGTTTAGATTGGTTGGAAGTTTACGTGACATGTACATGTACGTAGCGGCTTCGTAGTTTTAGCATTTTCGTTTCATATTTGAGCTCTCTAAATCAGAAAGGAGGGAGTGTATACAACTGAAAGGGACGCCGGTTAAATGTAGAGAGAAAGAAAGAGGGAAAGGGCGCGTCTATTGGGGATCGATATCTCCAACGAAGTGAACAATGGTGTCCTCTCTCGCCTCCGTGGACGGATCCCTTCCTTAGGCTGTGTTCAGTTGAGAGGGATTTGAAGGGGTCTTGGCAGGGATTGAAGAGAATTTAATCCCTATAAGTCAAACCCCCCAAATCCCCTCCAATCATCTTGTGGAGGGATGTAACTAGAGGTGCAGAGCGGTGCCCGATTCGTCCCGTTTTGTAGGCAAAATAGATTTAGGCTAATTATAATTGCCCCTCTCGAATTTAATTCAATTTGAACTAATCCTCTATTTATGCATCCCTAGGTGTAACCTAACAAGGCCTTAGAGCATATCTAACATACTCCTTATATCGTGAACCCGTAAAGTGAGTTTACAGTTCACGAAATGCTTCGAATACGGCCGAAAACATCCATGACAGAACAGAAACTAAAAGTGAACCTGTAAGCATTCATAGTTCTTGATCATCATACATATTTCATACATAGCCTATTTGCACAAAATAAATCGGAGGAGAGGCTGCCACCGTAAACCCTACTGCCAAATAGCCATACAGGTGCGGTGGCGACGCTACGGCGACGAACATCGCTAGTCATCGTCATCGGAGACACGGTCGACGTAGATGTCGTCATGTGCCTTGGCTTCGCGGCGCCGTGCGTCCAAGTTCTCGTCGAACTCCTACGCCTTCACAAGCCCCTGCTCGAGGAGGATTGCATCGAGGTCGGCTTCCCGTCTACAACGCTGCTCCGCCTCCTCCTCCTCCTCCCACGCACTACACGCAATGATGGCGGACTCAAAGACGTCCGCCTCTGTCGAGGGAGGAAATCCTTCGGCCCGATGATGCCACCGCCACACCGCTCCGCCTCCGCCTCCACCTCCCTCTTCACCGCACGGAGTGGCGGGAGCTTCTCCGGCTCCCCTTTCACCAGCGTGAGGGGCGCATGGGAGCTCAACCCCCTGGCGGAGCTACCCGCGTTGGAGGTCAACCGCGCCTGTACGCGGTCGTACTCATCCGTCTCACGCGAAGGAGCGATGGCGGCAGCTCTAGGCCGCGGTTCGTGTACTTCCGGGTGGCTTGCTTCCTCACAGCGTCGGCTTTGACGCACCGCTGCCGCTCAGGGTCGTCGCTACCGCCGGTGCGGCGGCCCAAGCTCCACATCCCGCGCCACAGGGTGGAGTGCGGCGGCTGATTGGAGTCAGGATAGGGTTTGGTCCCGTATACTCGCCGCGAACCCGTAGTTATACTGCGCGAGGGGGGTTCCGGGGCACTGTAAAATAATTTACGAGCCAGACGACTATATGGGCTCTGGTCTGGCCAAAAAAGGGCCAAACCCGTATAGTCGCCGAATTTTTACAGTTTACACGTTAGTAAGGAGTCTGTTAGAGATGCTCTTACGCATCTCTTTCTATGTGGATGACGTGGTTGTTTTCCTCAACCCCGTCAAGTCGGAGTTTCGAGTTGTTCAAAGGCATCCTGGAGAATTTCGGGGAGGTCCCTATCTGCTGCGAGCAGCTTGATGTGATGGATATTGTCAGCGAGCTCTTTTACAGTACCCTCAAACTAATATAGACCGTTCATTTCTCCTAATTCAATGGTTTAGATTGACTGGTACTCCAGTTCTAATGTTAGAGAGTACCACCACAAAAAAGAAGGAAGTACTATGACCTGAGGGTTAAAATAGTAATTCGCAAATATATCTAATTTCCTAATCCTAAGTTCATGCGCAAGTTCTGTGGTGGCAATGCGCCGGCTATTCGGCCGCCGACGGGAATGGGATGGCAGCCACAGGCTCCGAGCGCTGAAGCCACAACCTGCATGCCCGTAGGCATGAATGCATTAGAGCCATGGCCGATGGAGCCGTAGATTACGCAAGAAATTCCTGCACAGATCATCATATTCCTCGTCTGAATTCGTTTTAAGTTCTTTCCCATCCGAATCTCCCGAGCGACAATTCTTTCCCATCCGAATCTTCCGCAAGGAATTCCTGTGCAGGTCATCATCTTCCTCTTCTGGTGATCAGTAATTAATCCCTAAATTAAATCTTTTTTACGGAGACGGAATTCCGTCGTTGATGAAAACTGCACACTACAACAGGTTTGTTCGCCTCAAATTACCATACATCCTATGGCGATCAATTTTCTGTTTTTTGAAGAAACACACGATTGATTTGTTCCTGGTCGCACAGTGATGAAAGTGCCTCCAAAGGCGGCTGCGCGGTGGCATGCGCTTGATTAGGCTAGTATATCTGGGAACCTAGACAAAAGATTGGAAGACAACGCTCCTTTGACAGGAGAAAGGACTAAACTAACTCTGCAGATGAGCGGATGGATTTGATGGGTACTCCCACTCTACACTATGGAGTACCAGGGTACCGTAAAAAACCTCATTGTCAGCCCCTGGATTTGATGGGTACTCCCACTCTACACTATGGAGTACCAGGGTACCGTAAAAAACCTCATTGTCAGCCCCTGGATGCCCTTATCTCGTCCTTGCCTTGCAAGTTCCTTGCTTTGCCATTGTCCTTGCGTAGGCCACAGAAGATTGACTTTCGGCCTCTTCTGAACAAGCTTCGCACCAGGCTAGCCTTCTGGAAACTTATGCTATTTTCTATGGCGGGAAGATTGGTCTTGCTTAACTCTGTTCTCTCTGCCTTTGCCGTCTACTGGCTCTCCACAATTGAGCTGCCTTGTTGGTTGCGCTAGGAGATCGGCCGCATTCAGCGCGCCTGGCTCTGGCGTGGGCCTGACGTTGGTCAGTAACCAAGTATCCGTAAGTGTAGCATTATTGCAGTGGGAACTGTAAGGTGGCGTGGACCAAAAATTGCCGTCCTAAGCAGCTTGGCGGCTTTGGGGTGATCGACCTCACACTCTTCAGCACCGCTCTTCGCCTCAAATGGCTCTCGCATGAGCGGCTATCACCTTCCAAGCCTTGGTACGGCCTCCCGATCCCGCGCAAGCGCAACCTCTGTGAGACAGCAACCATGCGGTTTTTGCTGCGGTGGTCGGCGATGGGCTTCGTGCACGATTTTGGTTCGACAGTTGGATTGATGGCAAGGCTCCCTTCCTTCTTGCATCGGCCATATTCCTAGCCTCCTCTCACGAGCATTGCTCCTTCTCTGAAGCATTGGACTGGACAACAGATGGGTCATGGATCTATGTGGAAGGGTCACCGCCGACACCCTACCTGAGTTTGTCATGCTCTGGACAACTATCTAGCGTGTGCGGCTCACACCTGGCGTTGCTGACTCCTTCTCGTGGCGTCTTTCTACTAGCCGATAATTTTCTGTCAGTTCAGCATACCGCCTCATGCTCCTTGGCTCCACTGAACTTCGGCACCTTGGCGTAGTTGGAAGGCCTGGGCATCGGCAAAATGTCACTTCTTCGGCTGCTTGTTTGTGCTTGTGCAGAATAGACTGCTCACGGCAGACAAGCTGCTTGCTAGCCAATGGACGTCGTACTCATGTTTTTGTCCTCTTTGTCGGCGCAATCTTGAAATGGTTGAGCATCTCATGGTTAGCTGCCCATGGTCCCGCTCCCGCCGGCTTTGGTCGCTCTTGGTGGATAGGTTCCAAACTACTGCATTTTCCCCGGCCAACTGGACTTTGCTCCTCAGGCGTCTCTCGGTGAGTGGTTTGATGGCCTTTCTTCCGATCCGGCCTCCCGCAAGCAAGCTAGGTCGCTAGCCTATCTGGTTCATCTGGCGGGAGCGCAACGAGAGAATCTTCAGAGATGCTGAGCTCCGCGTAGCATCGGTTTTCCAAAACTTCATGGATGAGCTCTACTGTTGGGTGTTAGCGGGCGCTCTCCGCCTTATGTTCTGAGAGTAGGCCTTGCTTTTTTTGAAATTGAAATTGAGAGTAGGCCTTGCTTGGTTTCTTTTCCTTCTTCCTTTCTTTTATTTCCTCTTGGTTCTCCTGAACCTCTGTACAGTACGGCTGTCAGCCGCTCCTTCTTAATGCAACACGCAGAATCTGCTGCGAAGTTTCAAAAAAAATATGCGCGTACATACCGGTGATGGGCACATCTATATTCGTCTAGTGACAAGTCCTAATGACGGTTCATTAAGTAACATGTGGTAATTAACAAACCAGCATGTGCCTACACAGCTACACTAATGCTAACACATTGCTCTATGTTTTAGAGCATTTGGACCATATTTTATGCTTGAATTTGAACTTAGATTTCAAAATTGTGGGTTTAAATGATGTTTATATGTGCAGTAGAAACATGTTGGTTTGAATTGTTGTGATGAGAAATGGAATTTGTCATGGTGTTTATAACATGCCTAGAGAGAAATTGAAAACCTTGTATTATACTTTCTCTATACCGAAATACTTGTAGCTAGAGAAACTAGTACAAGTTCTCCAAACTACAAGTATTTCGGTACAGAGAGAGTAGAAATTTAGTTTATTGAGTATCTCCCCAATAAACCAAAGTGACACTCCGGGAGCTGAAACAGCCTCATGGGGGATACTATAAGACATGTGGAAGATGGTAACGTGTCACCATGGTAAAATTCAGCAACCCGGAACCTAGAGACTTCATATCTTTTTAGGGCGTACTTAGTACTTAATATTGACATGTGTTACACATACACATGTTGCACATCATCCAACTGATCTTTGGCAAACGTTGGCATCGTTGTGAACTGTTGGGTCTGTCCCCATGTAGTCATCGGCGAAGGCTACCAGCACAACATGAACGATGTTGCGGTCGCTCATCGCAACACGAGTAATGTTGTGCTCACCTATCACAACATGGACAATGTTGGGCCTGTCCCCATGTAGTCATCGGTGAAGGCTACAATTGCAACATGAACAATGTTGCGGTCGCTCATCACAACTTGAGTAATGTTGCGCACACCTATCACAACACGGACAACATTGCAATCACCCATTGCAAACACGAACAACATTTTATGGTTGCTCATTGCAACACATGGGATGTTGCAATGATCCATTGCAACACAGGCGATGCTACGAGCACCTCGCCAAGGGCAACATCCACCCCTTTCCCCACAACAGATGTTGCAGGGAGCCTCGCTGTCCGCAGAACCACGGCCCACCATCGTCATTGGGGCACCTCATCGTTGCAGCAGCAACCATCCCCTTCACAGCACCCACCGCAAGGCCACAAGGAAGGTGCCTCCCTTTTTCTCACCCGCTTCGGGAGCCACGTTGTTGGGCAGCGGACTAGGGTCAAGATCAGAAGGAGCGATGCATTGAGCCCACAGGGACACATGGCAAGAATGCAAGGCAACTGATGAGCGTCATGCAATCAGCCTCCAGATCTAATACCTGTGAGCTAAAAAATGTGCCCACCCAGTTGGATAAACGCGGAAGGTATCTCAAGTTCTCAATTAGCAACTGACAGATTACTCATCAAATAGCAAACAGGAACAAGAAACAAGATAATACAGTGAATTGCCAGTGCTTCACTGAGTCAAAAAGTGTACCAGAAGGCACAACTAATGCTCTGCTAACAGTAGTCATCACAAGTGCCTCTCACAATAGGAAAAAAGAAAAGGAAAACAGGATCCTGGGACGTTTCTCTCCTCCATGATCTCTACCATGCTCAGTCGAGCTGTACCTTGTCCAATTCAGCAATGGTTTCTTCAAACTGTAGGATATTGACAAAGGAAGTTTAGACTATGGTCTAGCAACGATGTGCTATCTATAAAAGGAAAGGGGGGAGGTATCATCAAGTGGGGCCTCAGGTACCTTTAAAATCTGTCTCAAAAAGTAGTCACCATGGCGCTTGGTCGACTTCGACTCTACGACATGAATAACATCCTGAATGATTGCAAATAGTTCATATGTAATTAGTCATACATTGACAAAGTAGGCAACAGACTTGAGAAGGCACAAGTTAACACAATCATGGTTGAACTTAAAGAATCTATATTGTTACACAAAGTTCATTCCAGGAAGGAGCTCCAATTATCTACAGACTACAGCAGCTCGATGTAGTACCTCAATTAGCAATTGATATAGTGAAGATATTAACTTCTAAGATACAGCAGAAAGCACCAACTCGTAATAAAGAAATCGACACAAACATAATAAGCGGATGCAAAACACTTATCTTAGCCACAGAAAGGAGAATCGGCATTACCTCATTAATGTAGAAATCAAAGTCTGCACTGGATACAATTTTCCCATTACTGTCAACTGCATGCATTTTGTGCTTGTACGTCATAAGGATAGACCTGTCCAAATGTTTGAAAATTTCTTATGCATACAGACCAATAAAAAAAACTAACAACACAAGTTAATGCTCACACAGACCTAAGTGTTGCCTCATCCATTTCCATATACTGGGCAAGTTTGGTGATGGTTATTGCTGAGTATAACTTTAGATAGCTCCGGATCCCAGAAAGCAGCTGCTGCTGCTTCACTTCGTACAGGAACAGCTTCAATTGAAGCCGATAGGCGTCCTGTCACGTAACAACAAAAATAATCAACAATTTATTCTGCATGTCTACTCTTTGATTTTTGGGGGGAAATTTACAAGTCAAGGAAATAGAAGTAATTCTCAAGGAATAAGAACCTCAAAACATATGCAGTACAGGTACACCGACAAAAATGTTCAGAAGTACATCTGTTCACAAATAGACGAGTGATACTAGCTTCCATCTGAGCATTTGCAACCGACATGCTAGCTGCTTAACTGATAAGAAAACTAGCCTCTTTATGCATCAACTTTACTTCAGGGGCTGCTTTTAGCAACTGTCTTGTTCCTGATACACCTTTCTTGTATGTATGTTTATTACCCTTAATGAAAAGATGTGCTAATGATATTTGAACATACTACATAGAAACTAAAAAAAAATGCAGACTAAAGCACTGAAACCTTTGAGAAAATATAAAAAGAAAAACCTCACCCTAGATGTTTTGACTACTACATGAGATTTATGTTGAATAGGACAAGAAAAACCTCACCCTGGAATTGTAGGACTCTGAAATATGGATTTCCAACTACCAAAGGGTTGATTCTTTTTCACTACTATTTTGTGATGACTAAAATAAGTAGGGTTACATGGTAGAATTTGCCTGTAGAAACTGAAAAGAAATAGATCGCCATTATGGTTGTCCACAAGAAACGTTACCTGGTTATAATTTGTAAGTGGCTGGTCCAGAACTGGAGGTGATGGGGTAATAAACTTGGGGCAGGCATACGAAAATAGCTCATCGTAGGCAGCATATGCTTCATCATCAAACCTCTGCATCTTTGTCATTTTGTCATTGTACTTTTCTTTCAGCTGGGTGCTAACATTTTCATCTATGAGTTTGTTCTGGGGACACAGAGATAGGCAAATTGCCAGCAGCGCATACATCTGCTCATTTTTCTTCAGAATCTGGTCATACTGAGGGGATTTCTGATGGTACTGCTTATACTTTATAATGTAAAGCAGAATTTTGTTGAATTCCTTGGTAGCATCGACATACCTAGGTTTACAAACGAATACAGTCTATTAGCTAAAAGAACTGAATCCCAGCTTTGGAAATTTCAAGATGGCTGAATCAAAATAAATTTCACATATTTGGATTTACATAAGAGAATCATGAGATCTTTGTTGAAGTTATATGACATAATACAATTTATTGGACAATTATAGAGATGCTAGCAAAGCATCTTATGCTGCTTATGTGTGTATGGAGCAGCAGAAAGTGAAGCTAAAAATGCATAAGGCCAGTGTGGTAATCCCCAAAAAAGGCAGATGCTTTTGTACCTGCGCATCATAAGGTTTGCAAATCCATAATGATAGATTGTCGAGATGTGACTCCCAATCACAATGGTGTAGACCCCCTGCTGGTTAAGGTTGATCGGTGCCAAGCACTTGAGGCCAGTGTGGTAATCACCAAGAAGGCAGTGTATCCTGAGAAGCCCAATCATGCTGTAGTAACCCAGGACCTTGAGCACATTGCTCCCACCCTGGTAGTCATACCCATCAGTGGCAGTAAACGACTCCAGCCCCTCTTTCTCCCTCTCCAGAATCTGTGCGATCATGGACTTCTCGACGAGTGCTTGCAGGTAATTGAGAACCCCATAGACATTCCATGCCTGCAAAAAAACAGAAAGAACTTATCAGCAGCAAAATCGCCGGATAAATTAAATCTAGTTTTTTTTTTGGAAAAGGAGGCTTGCCCCCGGCCTCTGATAAATTAAATCTAGCAAAGCAAAATAAAAATGAAGCGTTTATTTATTACCTTGTCAAACTGCTTTAGCTGCTGTAGCTCGTCCTCCGTCTTGTTCTTGAGCTTGGCGCGGTACTGGCAGAAGCTCTGGAACTGGTAGACGAACTCGTCCACCATGTCCCACAGCCACTGGTTAGGCAGCTGCATGTTGACGACGCCGTGGAGGACGACGCTGAAGAGGTCGCAGTAGTTGTTCCAGGACTCGGAGCGATGGCTGGCGGTGAGGGGGGAGAGGCGCGCGTAGGCGTGGCGGTACCAGAGCTCGCGGTAGAGGAGGAGGAAGACGTGGTCGCCGTCGCAGTAGGGCGCCACGGCCTCCGCCGACGGCCAGGGCGTGTCGCGGAAGAGGCGGTCGGAGAGGCGCTGGAAGCCGCCCTCGTACATCTGGTGGATCTCGTAGACGTTCTTGTCGCGGATGTGGCGGTACAGGTGCACCACGAAGGTCTTCACCGAGTCCGGCACGTAGTTGGGATCGTAGGCGTCGGCGGGGCCGCCGCCGTGCGGCTGCGGCGGCGCGAGGCCGTCCTCCCGGTCGTAGGCGGACGCCATGGTGTGGCGCTGGGGGGGTTTGGTTAGGGTTTCGGGGTTGCGGCGGCGGCGTGAGGGGGGTGGGAGGAGGCTTCAGAGGGGAGCGCTTTGTTGGTATGGCCTTTGTCTTTGTTTTGCTTGTGTTGATGGGTTTTTACGGGTTTTCATCGGTTGCATGGGCTTCAGGAATTCTCGGAGCTGGCCCCTTTCGGCCCACTTGAAGCGAGATCCCAATATATTATACATTTCTGCAGATCGCTAGAAAAAATATATTTTCTTCTTTCTCGAAGGATTAACATTAGAAAATAGGAAATGGTTGGTTTCTGCCGACGTGTCTCATGTGAGGCGTCCGTCACCTCCTACTTGCGACACGTGTCTTGCACGGGTCATCTAGTACTAGTTCTAGCAGTTTCATGCGATCATGTGCGCGCGACACAGAAAGTTTTCTGCAACATCATTTGTATTGTGAAATTTCTTCCGCAACAACTCTCATGTTGCAAAAAAGTTAAACGAAAAGAATCTGCAACATTACCGGCGGAAGTTGCCCTTGTCCGACCGTACCGCCGCATGCCAACAAATTTTTGCAACAACGACGGAGTTACAAAACGGCGACAACAACGAGGGCGGTGTTGTTGCGACATCATCTTTCATTGCAAATAAATTCACAACAACGTCCATGTTGCAGAAATCCTTTTTGCAACATTATCTATGTTACAAAAAAGTGAAGAAGAAAAAATCTGCAACATAATCTTTGTTCAATTGTTTCTGCAACATAAGTTATGTTGCAAAAGGTTATGAAACACTCCGTTTTGTTGCAATGAATTGTGCCAAATTTACTGCTGCGGAGGCGGCGGGTCTTTTGAAAAGATCAGTCGGCCGACGCGTAGCACGACTCTTAGAAAATACGAGAATTAACGAAAATCTTTTGGGAACCCCATTAAAATACCCTTGTAAAAGTGAAAAAATATCGAGCCATCAACCACACTGGCCTATTTTACATTACGTCGATGACACTTTAATCATTGTTAAATTTGATCCTAAGGTCGCAAAATATATATGTGAAGGAAATATGCCCTAGAGGCAATAATAAAGTTATTATTTATTTCCTTATTTCATGATAAATGTTTATTATTCATGCTAAAATTGTATTAACCAGAAACATAATACATGTGTGAGTACATAGACAAACAAAGTGTCACTAGTATGCTTCTACTTGACTAGCTCAGTGGTCAAAGATGATTATGTTTCCTAACCATAGACTTGAGTTGTCATTTGATAAACGGGATCACATCATGAGGAGAATGATGTGCTTGACTTGACCCATTCCGTTAGCTTAGCACTTGATCGTTTTAGTTTACTGCTATTGCTTTCTTCATGACTTATACATGTTCCTACGACTATGAGATTATGCAACTCCCGGTTACCGGAGGAACACTTTGTGTGCTACCAAACGTCATAACGTAACTGGGTGATTGTAAAGGTGCTCTACAGGTGTCTCTGATGGTATTTGTTGAGTTGGCATAGATCGAGATTAGGATTTGTCATTCCGATTGTCGGAGAGGTATCTCTGGGCCCTCTCAGTAATGCACATCACTATAAGCCTTGCAAGCAATACAACTAATGAGTTAGTTGCGGGATGATGCATTACGGAACGAGTAAAGAGACTTGCCGGTAACGAGATTGAGCTAGGTATTGAGATACCGACGATCGAATCTCGGGCAAGTAACATACCGATGACAAAGGGAACAACGTATGTTGTTATGCGATTTGACCGATAAAGATCTTTGTAGAATATGTAGGAGCCAATATGAGCATCCAGGTTCCGCTATTGGTTATTGATCGGAGACGTGTCTCGGTCATGTCTATATAGTTCTCGAACCCATAGGGTCCGCATTCTTAACGTTCGGTGACGATCGGTATTATGAGTTTATGTGATTTGATGTACCGAAGGTAGTTCGGAGTCCCGGATGTGATCACGGACATGACGAGGAGTCTTGAAATGGTCAAACATAAAGTTTAATATATTGGACAACTATATTCGAATACCGAAAGTGTTCCGAGTCATTTTGGAGAAAACCGGAATGCCGGAGAGTTACTGGAACCCCCCGGGAGAAGTAATGGGCCACATGGGCCTTAGTGGAGAGAGAGAGAGGGTCGGCCAGGGCAGTCCGCGCGCCCCCTCCCCCTCTGGTCCGAATTGGACTAGGGAAGGGGGGCGACACCCCCCTTTCCTTCTCCCTCTCCTCCTTCCTTTCCCCCTCCTAGTAGGAGTAGGAAAGGGGAGTCCTACTCCTACTAGGAGGATGACTCCTCCTCCTGGCATGCCCTGCAAGGGCCGGTCGGCCTCCCCCCTTGCTCCTTTATATACGGAGGTAGGGGGCACCCTAGGACACACAAGTTAATTGTTCCAAGCCGTGTGCGGTGCCCCCCTCCATCATAATCCACCTCGATCATATCGTAGTGGTGATTAGGCGAAGCCCTGCGTCGGTAGCAACATCATCACCGTCATCACGCCGTCGTGCTGACGAAACTTTCCTGTGAAGCTCTGTTGGATCGGAGTTCGTGGGACGTCATCAAGCTGAACGTGTGCTGAACTCGGAGGTGCCGTACGTTCGGTACTTGGATCGGCCGGATCGTGAAGACGTACGACTACATCAACCACGTTCTCATAACGCTTTCGCTTACGGTCTACGAGGGTACATGGACGATACTCTCCTCTCTTGTTGCTATGCATCACCATGATCTTGCGTGTGCGTAGGAATTTTTTTGAAATTACTACGTTCCCCAACAATATGTACCATCCTTGATGATTTCGCCTTGTTAAAGGGCCTCTTGATCAATTTGAAAAATATGCCTTTGTCTATCTCAACATCGCCCTCACCAATCCACTATCATGTCAACTGATCTAGGCACTAATATTGTGGCCTTTCCCAGAATCACGTTAGTCTCCCTCTCTCCTTGCACAAACTTCTTGCCATGGCCTTTCAACCAGATATAAACCGTTGTGACATCTACCTCACCGGATGGTGTGCCTTTTACTATCACGCGCTGGTCGTCTCATCCTCCTCTTCGCCCTTCTCGATAGTCTCCCTACCTACTTCATGCTTTGCTTCACACTTTCAAAAAGCATTATCGAGGAAATAAACAAACATAGCCAAATTTTCTTCTAGTCAAATGATGATTATTCCTACACTCCAAAAAAATGACATGGAAGGATTGGATACTTAACCACTCTCCACTTCACTTAGATTTAGGTATAAAATGCTTTCTTCCTTGACAGGGCATTTTTCAAACACTTAAATGCTCTTAGAGGAATTTCCCGAGTGTCAATTGGAGATGGATTGTCAACTTTCTTATCATTAGACACATGGGTTCTTATTGAGCCCATTTGCATTGCTTACCATGCCTCGCTCACCAACTATATTAAACTCATTGCCATCATAGGTAATATTTTGATGGATGGGATAGATTTGGGCATGCGTAGCTGACTAACCTTAACTACTTTCGATGAGCTTGCTTCCATGAGACTTTTGTTACATGGTGTGTAGCTGGTGGATGCTTCAGATACTCACACTCCTAAATAGGGAGGCACTCGGCACCAAAGGAGCTTGTGAGGGGGATCGCAACTTTTAGACCCAATCTTATCATTCATTTTAGGAATAACGTGTGCCATGCAAGGTTCGGGTGTTTGGGTGGTTATTCTACCTCGAGACGCTAAACACCCATGCAAATCTACATTGAAAATTGTTGCTCAATTCAGCCACCTATGAGGTTTGTGTTGGGGAACGTAGTAATTTCAAAAAAATTCCTATGCACACACAGGATCATGGTGATGCATAGCAACGAGAGGGGAGAGTGTTGTCCACGTACCCTTGTAGACCGAAAGCAGAAGCGTTTGCACAACGCGGTTGATGTAGTCGTATGTCTTCACGATCCGACCGATCAAGTACCGAACGTACGACACCTCCGAGTTCAGCACACATTCAACTCGATGAAGTCCCTCGAACTCCGATCCAGCCAAGCTTTGAGGGAGAGTTCCGTCAGCACGACGACGTGGTGATGATGATGATGTTCTACCGACGCAGGGCTTCGCCTAAGCACTGCTACGATATTATCGAGGTGGACTATGGTGGAGGGGGGCACCGCACACGGCTAAGAGATCCAAGAGATCAATTGTTGTTTCCCTAGGGGTGCCTACCTCCCCGTATATAAAGCAGTAGAGGAGGGGGAGGGGGCCGGCCACCCTTGACGCGCCCCATGAGGAGTCCTACTCCCGGTGGGAGTAGGATTCCCCCCTTTCCATGTTGGAGTAGGAGAGGAGAGGGAAGGAGAAAGAGGGAGAAAGGAAAGGGGGGCGCCGCCCCCCTTCCTAGTCCAATTCGGACTTGGGAGGGGAGGGGTGCGCGGGTGCCCCTTGGCCGCCTCTCCTCTTCCACCAATTGGGCCCATGAGGCCCATTAACCTCCAGGGGGGTTCCGGTAACCCACCGGTACTCCGGTATATATCCGATAACCCCTGGAACCATTCCGGTGTCCAAATATAGCCGTCCAATATATCAATCTTCATGTCTCGACCATTTTGAGACTCCTCGTCATGTCCGTGATCACATACGGGACTCTGAACTACCTTCAGTACATCAAAACACATAAACTCATAATATAACCATCATCGAACTTTAAGCGTGCGGACCCTACGGGTTCAAGAACTATGTAGACATGACCGAGACATGTCTCCGGTCAATAACCAATAGCGGAACCTGGAGGCTCATATTGGCTCCTACATATTCTACGAAGATCTTTATCGGTCAAACCGCATAACAACATACGTTGTTCTCTTTGTCATCGGTATGTTACTTCCCCGTGATTCGATCGTCGGCATCTCAATACCTAGTTCAATCTCGTTACCGGAAAGTCTCTTTACTTGTTCCATAATACATCATCCCGCAACTAACTCATTAGTCGCAATGCTTGCAAGGCTTATAGTGATGTGCATTACCGAGTGGGCCCAGAGATACCTCTCCGACAATCGGAGTGACAAATCCTAATCTCGAAATACGCCAACTCAACAAGTACCTTCGGAGACACCTGTAGAGCACCTTTATAATCACCCAGTTACGTTGTGACGTTTGGTAGCACACAAAGTGTTCCTTCGATAAACGGGAGTTGCATAATCTCATAGTCATAGGAACATGTATAAGTCATGAAGAAAGCAATAGCAACAAACTAAACGATCGTCGTGCTAAGCTAACAGATGGATCAAGTCAATCACATCATTATCTAATGATGTGATCCCGTTCATCAAATGACAACTCATGTCTATGGTTAGGAAACATAACCATCATTGATTCAATGAGCTAGTCAAGTAGAGGCATACTAGTGACACTATATTTGTCTATGTATTCACACATGTATTATGTTTCCGGTTAATACAATTCTAGCATGAATAATAAACATTTATCATGAAATAAGGAAATAAATAATAACTTTATTATTGCCTCTAGGGCATATTTCCTTCAGTCTCCCACTTGCACTAGAGTCAATAATCTAGTTCACATCGCCATGTGATTTAACACCAATAGTTCACATCACCATCTGATTAACACCCATAGTTCACATCGTCATGTGACCAACACCCAAAGGGTTTACTAGAGTCATAATCTAGTTCACATCGTTATGTGATTAACACCCAAAGAGTACTAAGGTGTGATCATGTTTTGCTTGTGAGAGAAGTTTAGTCTACGGGTCTGCCACATTCAGATCTGTATGTATTTTTGCAAATTTCTATGTCAACAATGCTTTGCATGGAGCTACTCTAGATAATTTCTCCCACTTTCAAAATGTATCCAGATTGAGACTTAGAGTCATCTGGATCAGTGTCAAAATTTGCATCGGCGTAACCCTTTACGATGAACCTTTTGTCACCTCCATAATCGAGAAACATATCCTTATTCCACTAAGGATAATTTTGACTGCTGTCCGGTGATCTACTCCTAAATCACTATTGTACTCCCTTGCTAAACTTAGTGTAGGGTATACAATAGATTTGGTACACAGCATGGCATACTTTATAGAAACTATGGCTGAGGCATAGGGAATGACTTTCATTCTCTTTCTATCTTCTGCCGTGGTCGGGCTTTGAGTCTTACTCAATTTCACACCTTGTAACACAGGTAAGAACTCTTTCTTTGACTGTTCCATTTTGAACTACTTCAAAAACTTGTCAAGGTATGTACTCATTAAAAAAACTTATCAAGCGTCTTGATCTATCTCTATAGATCTTGATGCTCAATATGTAAGTAGCTTCACCGAGGTCTTTATTTGAAAAACTCCTTCCAAATACTCCTTTATGCTTTCCAGAAAAATCTACATTATTTCCGATCAACAATATGTCATTCACATATATTTATCAGAAATGTTGTAGTGCCACCACTCACTTTCTTGTAAATACAGGCTTCACCACAAGTCTGTATAAAACTATATGCTTAGATCAACTCATCAAAGCGTATATTCCAACTCTGAGATGCTTGCACTAGTCCATAGATGGATCGCTGGAGCTTGCACATTTTGTTAGCACCTTTAGGATTGACAAAACCCTCTGGTTGCATCATATACAGCTCTTCTTCAAGAAATCCATTAAGGAATGTAGTTTTGACATCCATTTGCCAGATTTCAAAAAATGTGGCAATTTGCTAACATGATTCGGACAGACTTAAGCATCGCTACGAGTGAGAAAATCTCATGGTAGTCAACACCTTGAACTTTGTCAAAACCTTTTTCGACAAGTCTAGCTTTGTAGATAGTAACACTACTATCAGCGTCCGTCTTCCTCTTGAAGATCCATTTATTTTCTATGTCTTGCCGATCATCGGGCAAGTCAACCAAAGTCCACACTTTGTTCTCATACATCGATCCCATCTCAGATTTCAGGGCCTCAAGCCATTTCGCGGAATCTGGGCTCATCATCGCTTCCTCATAGTTCATAGGTTCGTCATGGTTGAAAGAACATGCGGTGCCCCCATGTTTGGTTTTGGTAATTGATGACAATCTCTATGGACTAATGGTTGCCTTGAGTTATATTTGAAGGTTTTGTCCATATGCTTTTCTTGGAGTACATGTGTTGATTTCAAGGAGAGTTTGTGTCGACCAAGGTGTTATTCAAGGAATTATCCAAAGATTGGTCATGTGAGAGTTGAGCTTATTGCAAGCATGTCTTGAAGAAGAAGATTGTGTGATCATTCATGTCTACCTTCAAGACATCATCCAAATGAAGAGAATTGGAAAGGTTCAAGGTTGATCAAGACTAAGTCAAGAGTGAATCAAGTTGATCAACTCACAAAGCGCAGAAGATGTACCGAGAGGGATCAAGTGATCCCATGGTATGGTAAGAATTGTCAATTACGCTTTGTGTACTAACCCATGGTCTTCGTGAGAGTTCTTTGTGGGGTTAGGTTGCGGTGTGCAAGTTCAAGTGGAGCACCACGAAGAGATGAAATGCTTGAAGCGTGCTATACTTTGTGGTGACAATGGACTCGTGAAGATGTGCGGAAGAAAGGCTCACCCATAGTGGAGTATGGGGGAGCAATCAACTAGTCTTCATCAAGCCAACACAATCAAGAAAGGTGGTCCAACTTGAGGGAGTCAAGATCGTCATCATCTAGCTCAAGTGGACCATGTGCAAGGCAAAGGTTTGCCCTTGGTAGGTTTTCTATTTTACCGGTCTCATGATGGTAGTTGGGAGACCGGGTTATAGGATCGATTGCCGTACTATCAAGGGGGGCCCTCGATGAATAGCTTGATCGTATCGTTCGTTGAAAGCTCAAACCTTTGCATCCTTGCATCATCTTTCTTGGTTCTTGTTTTGTTCTCTTTGTGAGTCTTAGAGCTTATGGTCATCTTGATGACAAGCTTGAGTTCATCGAAAACGGAGTTCGCATGCATCTTCTATGATGTTTTCGATGTTGGAGGTTTTGCCGGTTCTTCTCGGTTGGAGGTTTCACTCCTCTATTTGTTGGCATACCTCCCCTGCCTCTTCTTACTATAACCAGTCGCTGTTTTGATGCTACTCGTCGTCTTGTTTTCAACAAGCTTGAGTTTGCTCAATTCGGAGCTCATATGCAGAAGTTATGGCAGTTCTGGTTTTCTGGAGTATGGTTTTTCTCCTGGACCCAGCGGTAGTACCGCGGTCCACAGCGGTAGTGCGGCTGAGACTCCCTAAGCGGTAGTACCGCTCCCGGAGCGGTAGAACCGCTCCCCGGAGCGGTAGAACCGCTCCCCGGAGCGGTAGTACCGCTGGGTGGCCTCAGCGGCAGTACCTCTGCGGTTCCGTGCTACTACCGTCCTGTCACTGCGTCTGTAGCGGTAGTACCGCTCCTCGGAGCGGTAGTACCGCTTGCTGGGCTCAGCCGCAGTACCGTGGTGGCATGGTGCTCCTTCCGCTTCGATTCTTGCGCGCATTTTCTAGTGTCGGGTTTTGCGGTACTAGCTGCGGCAGTAGTGGCGGTAGTACCGCCCTGGGCCCCTGCCCCAGCCCTTCTCTTCTGGCGCGGTAGTACCGCTGAGGGGGAGCGGTAGTACCGCTTGAGGGCGGCAGTACCACTCTACCTCAGCGGTAGTACCGCTCTCTGCGGGGCTGTGTGGGGGATAACGGTTGGATTTTTCCCCTCCTATAAAAGGGGGTCTTCTTCCGCATTGAACCTAATCTTTTGAGCTCGTGTTCTTCCCCCATTGTTGACCTTCTTCGAGCTTGCTAACTCTCAATCCCTCCATGGATTCTTGCTAGTTTTTAAGGGAAAAGAGAGAGGAGATCTAGATCCACATTTCCACCAATCACTTTCTCCTCTATGTGAGGGGAACCCCTTGGATCTAGATCTTGGAGTTCTTGGTGTTCTCTTTCTTGTTCTTCCTCTCATTTTCCTCCCTAGCATTAGTTGCTTCGGTGGGATTTGAGAGAGAAGGACTTGGGCACTCCGTGTGCCCTTGCCATTGCATTTGGTGCATCGGTTTGAGTTCTCCACGTGATACGTGGAAGTTACAAGTTGAGAAGCTTATTACTCTTGGGTGCTTGGTACCCTTGAGCTTGTTCCTCTTGGGTGCTTGGGCGCCCTAGACGGTTGTTGGTGTTCGGAGCTCAATCATTGTGGTGCAAAGCTCCGGGCAAGCGTCGGGGTCTCCAATTAGGTTGTGGAGATCGCCCCGAGCAATTTGACGGGTACCGGTGACCGCCCCCAAGGGTTGCCAAAGTGTACGGGTTCGGTGACCGCCCCCAAGGGTTGCCATTTGTACGGGTTCGGTGACCGCCCTCAAGGGTCCCTTAGTGGAATCACGGCATCTTGCATTGTGCGAGGGCGTGAGGAGATTACGGTGGCCCTAGTGGCTTCTTGGGGAGCATTGTGCCTCCACACCGCTCCAAACGGAGATTAGCATCCGCAAGGGTGTGAACTTCGGGATACATCATCGTCTCCGCGTGCCTCGGTTATCTCTTACCCGAGCCCCTTTACTTATGCACTTTACTTTGTGATAGCCATATTGTTTCTTGTCATATATCTTGCTATCACATAGTTGCTTATCTTGCTTAGCATAAGTTGTTGGTGCACATAGGTGAGCCTAGTTGTTTTAGGTTTTGTGCTTGACAAATTAACCGCTAGGTTTATTCCGCATTTGTTCAAGCCTAAACCGTAATTATTTTAAAACGCCTATTCACCCCCCCTCTAGGCGACATCCACGATCTTTCAATGGTCAATTAACATGACCTCCAGAACAGGATTACCTTACCACTCTGGTGCGATCTCACTCTGGTTGACCTACGGGGTTCGGTAGTAACTTGATCTGAAGTTACATGATCATCATCATTAGCTTCCTCACTAATTGTTGTAGGAGTCACAGAAACAGATTTCTGTGATGAACTACTTTCCAATAAGGGAGCAGGTACAGTTACCTCATCAAGTTCTACTTTCCTCCCACTCACTTCTTTCGAGAGAAACTCTTTCTCTAGAAAGGATCCATTCTCAGCAACAAATATCTTGCCTTCAGATCTGTGATAGAAGGTGTACCCAACAGTTACTTTTGGGTATCCTATGAAGACGCACTTCTCCGACTTGGGTTTGAGCTTATCAAGATGAAACTTTTTCACATAAGCATCGCAACCCCAAACTTTAAGAAACGACAGCTTAGGTTTCTTGCTAAACCACAGTTCATACAGTGTCGTCTCAACGGATTTAGATGGTGCCCTTTTTAACGTGAATGCAGTTGTCTCTAATGCATAACCCCAAAACGATAGTGGCAAATCGGTAAGAACCATCATAGATTGTACCATATCTAATAAAGTACGGTTATGATGTTCGGACACACCATTACGCTGTGGTGTTCCAGGTGGCGTGAGTTGCGAAACTATTTCGCATTATTTCAAATGAAGACCAAACTCGTAACTCAAATATTCTCCTCCACGATCAGATCGTAGAAACTTTATTTTCTTGTTACGATGATTTTCCACTTCACTCTGAAATTATATGAACTTTTCAAACGTTTCAGACTTATGTTTCATCAAGTAGATATACACATATCTGCTTAAATCATATGTGATGGTCAGAAAACAATGATACCTGCCATGAGTCTCAACACTCATTGGACCGCATACATCGGTATGTATGATTTCCAACAGATTTGTTGCTCGCTCCATAGTTCCGGAGAACGGCGTTTTAGTCATCTTGCCCATGAGGCACGGTTCGCAAGTACCAAGTGATTCATAATCAAGTGGTTCCAAAAGTCAATCGGTATGGAGTTTCTTCATGCGCTTTACACTAATATAACCTAAACGGTAGTGCCACAAATAAGTTGCACTATCATTATTAACTTTGCATCTTTTGGCTTCAATATTATTAATATGTGTATAACTACGATCGAGATCCAACGAACCATTTTCATTGGGTGTATAACCATAGAAGGTTTTATTCATGTAAACAGAACAACAATTATTCTCTAACTTAAATGAATAACCGTTATGAAATAAACATGATCAAATCATATTCATGCTCAACGCAAACACCAAATAACATTTATTTAGGTTTAACACTAATCCCGAAAGTATAGGGAGTGTGCGATGATGATCATATCAATCTTGGAACCACTTCCAACACACATCGTCACTTCACCCTTAACTAGTCTATGTTCATTCTGCAACTCCCGTTTCGAGTTACTACTCTTAGCAACTGAACTAGTATCAAATACCAAGGGGTTGCTATAAACACTAGTAAAGTACACATCAATAACATGTATATCAAATATAGCATTGTTCACTTTGCCATCCTTCTTATCCGCCAAATACTTGGGGCAGTTTCGCTTCCAGTGACCAGTCCCTTTGTAGTAGAAGCACTTAGTCGCAGGCTTAGGTCTAGACTTGGGCTTCTTCACTTGCGCAGCAACTTGCTTGTCATTCTTCTTAAAGTCCCCTTTCTTTCCCTTTGCCCTTTTCTTGAAACTAGTGGTCTTGTTAATCATCATGAAAAGCTCGAGAATCATTTTTGTCATCCCTTGCATACTATAGTTCATCACGAAGTTCTACTAACTTGGTGATGGTGACTAGAGAATTCTGTCAATCACTATTTTATCTGGAAGATTAACTCCCACTTGATTCAAGCGATTGCAGTACCCAGACAATCTGAGCACATTCTCACTGCTTGAGCTATTCTCCTCCATCTTTTAGCTATAGAACTTGTTGGAGACTTCATATCTCTCAACTCGGGTATTTGCTTGAAATGTTAACTTCAACTCCTGGAACATCTCATATGATCCATGACCTTCAAACCGTCTTTGAAGTCCCGATTCTAAGCTGTTAAGCATGGTGCACTAAACTATTAAGTAGTCATCATATTGAGCTAGCCAAACGTTCATAACGCATGCATCTGCTCCTACAATAGGTCTGTCACCTAGCGGTGCATCAAGGACATAATTCTTCTGTTCAGCAATGAGGATAATCCTCAGATCACGGATCCAATCCGCATCATTGCTACTAACATCTTTCAACTTAGTTTTCTCTAGGAACATATCAAAAATAAAACAGAGGAGCTAAACGCGAGCTATTGATCTACAACATAGATATGCTAATACTACCAGGGCTAAGTTCATGATGAATTAAAGTTCAATTGATCATATTACTTAAGAACTCCCACTTAGATAGACATCCCTCTAATCATCTAAGTGATCACGTGATCCATATCAACTAAACCATGTCCGATCATCACGTGAGATGGAGTAGTTTCAATGGTGAACATCACTATGTTGATCATATCTACTATATGATTCACGCTCGACCTTTCGGTCTTAGTGTTCCGAGGCCATATCCGCATATGCTAGGCTCGTCAAGTTTAACCTGAGTATTTCGCGTGTCCAACTGTTTTGCACCCGTTGTATTTGAACGTAGAGCCTATCACACTCGATCATCACGTGGTGTCTCAGCACGAAGAACTTTCGCAACGGTGCATACTCAGGGAGAACACTTATACCTTGAAATTTAGTGAGAGATTATCTTATAATGCTACCATCGATCTAAGCAAAATAAGATGTATAAAATATAAACATCACATGCAAATGTGACATGATTTGGCCATCATCATCTTGTGCCTTTGATCTTCATCTCCAAAGCATCGTCATGATCTCCATCGTCACCGGCATGACACCATGATCTCCATCATCTTGATCTATATCAATGTGTCGTCACATGGCCGTCTCGGCAACTATTGCTCTTGCAACTGTTGCTATCGCATAGCGATAAAGTAAAGCAATTATTTGGCACTTGCATCTTATGCAATAAAGATACAACCATAAGGCTTCTGCCAGTTGCCGATAACTTCAACAAAACATGATCATCTCATACAACAACTTATATCTCATCACGTCGTGACCATATCACATCACAACATGCCCTGCAAAAACAAGTTAGATGTCCTCTACTTTGTTGTTGCAAGTTTTACGTGGCTGCTATGGGCTGAGCAAGAACTGTTCTTACCTACGCATCAAAACCACAACGATAGTTCGTCAAGTTAGTGCTGTTTTAACCTTCTCAAGGACTGGGCATAGCCACACTCAGTTCAACTAAAGTTGGAGAAACTAACACCCGCCAGCCACCTGTGTGCAAAGCACGTCGGTAGAACCAGTCTCGCGTAAGCGTACACGTAATGTCGGTCCGGGCCGCTTCATCCAACAATACCGCCGACCCAAAGTATGACATGCTGGTAAGCAGTATGACTTGTATCGCCCACAACTCACTTGTGTTCTACTCGTGCATATAACATCTACGCATAAAACCAAGCTCGGATGCCACTATTGGGGGACGTAGTAATTTCAAAAAAATTCCTACGCACACACAGGATCATGGTGATGCATAGCAACAAGAGGGGAGAGTGTTGTCCACGTACCCTCGTAGACCGAAAGCGGAAGCGTTTGCACAACGCGGTTGATGTAGTCGTACGTCTTCATGATCCGACCGATCAAGTACCGAACGTACGACACCTCCGAGTTCAGCACACGTTCAGCTCGATGACGTCCCTCGAACTCCGATCTAGCCGAGCTTTGAGGGAGAGTTCCGTCAGCACGACGGCATGGTGACGATGATGATGTTCTACCGACGGAGGGCTTCACCTAAGCACTGCTACAATATTATCGAGGTGGACTATGGTGGAGGGGGGCACCGCACACGGCTAAGAGATCTAAGAGATCAATTGTTGTTTCCCTAGGGGTGCCTCCCTCCCTGTATATAAAGGAGTAGAGGAGGGGGAGGGGCCCGGCCACCCTTGGCGCACCCCATGGAGTAGGACTCCCCCCTTTCCATGTTGGAGTAGGAGAGGAGAGGGAAGGAGAAAGAGGGGGAAAGGAAAGGGGGGAACCGCCTCCCTTCCTAGTCCAATTCAGACTTGGGAGGGGAGGGGCGCGTGGCTGACCCTTGGCCGCCTCTCCTCTTCCACCAATTGGGCCCATGAGGCCCATTAACCTCCGGGGGGGGGGGGGGGTTCCGGCAACCCCCCGGTACTCCGGTATATATCCGATAACCCCCAGAAGCATTCCGGTGTTCGAATATAGTCGTCCAATATATCAATCTTCATGTCTCGACCATTTCGAGACTCCTCTTCATGTCTGTGGTCACATCCGGGACTCCGAACTACCTTTGGTACATCAAAACACATAAACTCATAATATAAACGTCATCGAACTTTAAGCGTGCGGACCCTACGGGTTCGAGAACTATGTAGACATGACCAAGACATGTCTCCGATCAATAACCAATAGCGGAACCTGGATGCTCATATTGGCTCCTACATATTCTATGAAGATCTTTATTGGTCAAACCGCATAACAACATACGTTGTTCCCTTTGTCATCGGTATGTTACTTGCCCGAGATTCGATCATCGGCATCTCAATACCTAGTTCAATCTCGTTACTGGCAAGTATCTTTACTCGTTCCGTAATACATCATCCCGCAACTAACTCATTAGTTGCAATGCTTGCAAGGCTTATAGTGATGTGCATTACCGAGTGCGATCTACCTATCTTGAGGAAATTAAGTGCCCCCATGAAATTGAGAGTTCAATTTTCCGACCATTGTTGCGCCGTGTGCCAGCTGCGAGTGGATCCTTATCTTGACAATGATCATGTCTGAGAAGGGCATTTATGACAAATTATGTCGGGTTGCCCCCTCGCTATAAATAGCCGCTGATCTCTACTACGTAGTTTTATTCTTGTAGACTCGTGTTGGGCCTCCAAGCGTAGAGTTTTGCAGGACAGTAGCAATTTTCCCTTAAATGGATGACCTAAGGTTTATGAATCCATGGGGGCATAGGATTAATATGGTCTCTCTTAAACAACCATGCAACCAAATAACAAAGAGTCTCTTGTGAAACACCAAATACAATACTAAATTGTATAGGTGCACTAGTTCGACGAAGAGATGGTGATGCAAGTGTAGTAATGATAGTAGATATTGATTTTTGTAATAGGAACAATAAAAAATAGCAAGGTAGTAAGTAACAAAAGTGAGCACAGACGATATTGCAATGCTTGAAAATGAGGCCTAGGGTTCATACTTTCACTAGTGCAATCTGTCAACAATGCTAATATAATTGGATCATTTAACAATCCCTCAACGTGCGACGAAGAATCACTCCAAAGTTCTTATCTAGTGAAGAACATTAGAAGAAATTGTTTGTAGGGTATGGAACCACCTCAAAGTTATCCTTTTTGATTGATCTATAGAGCTATTCCTATAAGTGTCACAAATAGCCCAAGAGTTTGTACTAAAATAACATCATATGATACACATCAACCAACTCTAATGTCACCTAGATACCCCAATGTCACCATGAGTATCCGTGAGTTGATTATACGATATGCATCAAACAAGTTTGGACTCATAATACGCAATCAAACACAAAGAACTTCAAAGAGTGCCCCAAGATTTCTACTGGAGAAACAAGGACAAAAACGTGCATCAAACCCTATGCATAGACTACCCCAACGTCACTCGGGAATCTGCGAGTTGAGTGCCAAGACATACTGATACGTCTCCAATGTATCTGTAGTTTTTGATTGTTCCATGCTATTATATTATCTATCTCGGATGTTTTATATGCATTTATATGCTATTTTATATGATTTTTGGGACTATCCTATTAACCTAGAGCCTAGTGCCAGTTTCTTTTTTTCCTTGTTTTTGAGTTTCGCGGAAAAGGAATATCAAATGGAGTCCAAATGAGCTGAAAATTTATGGTGATTTTTTATGGACCAGAAGAATCCCCCGAAGCAAAAGAGTTGGGCCAGAAGAGCCACAAGGCCTCCACAAGGGTGGAGGGCTGATAACCCACAAGTATAGGGGGTCGGAACAGTTTTCGAGGGTAAAGTATTCAACCCAAATTTATTGATTCGACACAAGGGGAGCCAAAGAATACTCTCAAGTATTAGCAGCTGAGTTGTCAGTTCAACCACACCTAGAAACTTAGTATCTGCAGCAAAGTATTTAGTAGCAAAGTAATATGATAGTAGTGGTAACGGTAACAAAAGGTAACAATAGTAAAAGTAATGTTTTTGGTATTTTGTAGTGATGATAGCAATAGCAACGGGAAAGTAAATAAGCAAAGAACAATATATGGAAAGCTCGTAGGCAATGGATCAGTGATGGAGAATTATGACGGATGCGGTTCATCATCTAACAGTCATAACTTAGGGTGACACAGAACTAGCTCCAGTTCATTGATATAATGTAGGCATGTATTCCGACATAGTCATACGTGCTTATGGAAAAGAACTTGCATGACATCTTTTGTCCTACCCTCCCGTGGCAGCGGGGTCCTTACGGAAACTAAGGGATATTAAGGCCTCCTTTTAATAGAGTATCGGAACAAAGCATTAACACATAGTGAATACATGAACTCCTCAAACTACAGTCATCACCGGTAAGTATCCTGATTATTGTCACTTCGGGATTAACGGATCATAACACATAATAGGTGACTACTATATCATTGATGGCGCGCGTTGCTGCGCCCATCTATTTGTATAATGAAGTGTGAGGATTTTCTGTAAATATAAGATCACATGAAACATATTAAATTGCATAAATATAATTGTACATTATTCAGTAATATCAAGAACGGTAAAAGAAAGGTTCACACATACAAATTGGCTTGTATAACAACATACAAAACTATTTAAATAGTAAATAGAACTAATCAATACCGCCAAGACAAATACTAAGAAATAATCATTAGATTGTATATATGGTGCATAAATGACATCTTCACATGCCTCTACGAAGGGCCGCCATGTTTGGAAACAAAGAAGATATAGGTGACCCTAATGCACTTGGTCATTTCTTGTGGAGCGCATCACATTTATGGGACAAAAGTGTTGTCAAAGATTATAATTTTGAAATATCAATTAATGGTATTCTACAGATTAACATACAGGCAACATGGAGATATATAGTAATCATATATTTCATTTTTGTTTTCTTGTTTTGTTAGAGAATAACCATACTGAAAGTTGTATGTAACAACGTGGCAGACCATCAATTCCATTTGATACATGAAAAGCATTACCAAAATGAACCAGCATTGAAAGGGGTGTCGTTAGACTCGCACGAATTAAATAAGGTCCAAACTGAAATGTTAACCAATCAGGAACCGCCTGCATCACAGACAGAAAAGTAGAACTCCCGGTACAGACAGCATAACTAATATAGCAAGTAATATCATGCGTAAGAAGAAAGACAAACCATATTGGAATAAAAGTTATAACAGAAATAAATGTGAACATGCGTAAAATGTTAGTGCACCTACATGCTTTTAGTACCTCCTTCTTGAGCTGCTCAGGCTAGATATCATGGCTTGGTTATGCATTAGTACTGAAATAAATTTCAGCAAAGAGTCGATCAAATTTTGTTGAACGAGTACTACCTACAGAAAAGATGAAACTTGAATCCTCTTTGACAACATAACATTTGTTCAATTGGCAACAACCAAGCTTTCTGCAATTTTGTTAAAAAAGTTTGAGAACAGTCTAGCCTGATTGGCAAGCTCGCTTCTTGTGTAACTATATTTCATCTGACACAGAGCTATCTGAAGTTTGAGCTATGGCTCCCATTGTAGTGAAACCTTGTTCGACAATACAAAAAAGGTCCTAAATTTATACCCGGCTAGAGCTATTCAGAATTTATCTCTATGAATTATATACTAAGGGGAGACGTACTAAAGAAATAGACATTTAAAGGAATCTGTAGCAAACATTGCCTTCTGCTTAAATTTTTGGCATACCTTCGATATGTAATAAGCAACATGAGTATTTATGAGGAGTGGGAAAATGAAATGGAAGTATGGAACAGACCTTTGTGTTCTTGAGGCAGTTTATTAAATATTATACATATTGAGTCTGTACTCTAGAGAGCAAAAAAACTTACCTAATTTATAATCTTCATGTAGTATTACTGCTACTCATAACTCAACGAGGTGAAAAATAAATTTTGGATGTTGGCATATATTGCAACAGAATTCAAGATGCTCATAGACTCTAGTATATTGTACTTGATAATTTGCTTGCTCCAGCATATATAGCATTTGGTTTCGTTTCAGGCACTTAATCGGCTAATCTGTAGAGGAGGGGGAAACTGTAGGAAGAGCAAGTGGTAAGTACTAAATATTTCCAACTGAGAAACTTCAGAATCATGTACTAACAGTGGAACCAAGTTTGTGTTCCATTGCTATCTTATCATCCATCTGAAACTCAATAGATGGTATACGCAGAAGTTGTTTGATTTATACGATGGAAGGAATTGTTGAATTAGATATTAGAATTACACAAAGTAATCTGTTACCTTGATATTTAGAATAACAATATAAAACAACTGATTGCATTTAGATTAGAACATCAAAATATTTACATGTAACAAATTTATGATTTGTCAAGTAGATGATTCAAAAGTTTTGTCCATGCTCGCTTAGGCCTACTCTTAAAGTAGATAAGTTAAACTGCAGTTAGAGGGCTCGCCTATTAGTTTATCCACATGCAAACAAAGTGAAGTCATTAAGAATCTAGCAAAACTACATTGTAATATGTTTTGCCATGGTTCTCAAAGCAACTCACATGCATAGTGGGAGATGAGGTCTACCGACACATCGATACAACAAGGCATGACTTTGCTGAAGTAAACAACAATTGAACTTGAACTTATTTCATGCCTAACTCGATGGAACGAAAAGGAACAAACACACATAGAACCGATTCTACTAAAAATATGATAAATATAAACCTTCCTTGTCGTGTAATTAATCATCGTAAAATATGAACCAATGAAAGAAGCATGAAGGAATCACATAGTATAAAAAATATGGGATCGCCATAGAGTGAACATAGATAAGAAACTGATTTGGACCGAAGGGATTCCAAATGGCACACACGTCTAGAGGAAAATGCGCAGCTGACAAAAATTCCTAGCTAATAAATTATTACTGTAATCCTGCAACAGCAACCAATACTGTCTGACAGTAACACTCTCTTCCACTTGGAGCAAAGATTCAAGTCTGCTTCATAAAATAAAACTCAGAGCGGGTAACTTCTTGTGTGCAGTACTGAAACATGATCACTAAGACACACTTCCTTCCTTTTCTAGTTGGTTGTTTCCACACAAGAAAGCTACAAAGAACATGACGTGCAGAACACACCTATGAGGATGATGGCATGATATCACTAAAGTTGAAAAGAGCAAACCGTAATTATATTTTGCAACAACCAATTACCTATATTAATCAAATGACACCATAGAAAAATTATTAGAAAGAACTACCAATACATGAACATTAAGTTCCTCCATAAATATTTCCTTTACCTCCTCATAGCACAACGTTTTGACCTGCAACTGGCTCCACCAGAACAGAGAGAAATCGCAGATTGGATGAAATATCGTACGGGGGTGAGTGGAAGACAGAGATAAAAAAAGTTTGCAAAGTTGTATGAAGGTGATTGACTGGTTGCCTTGAGAGGAGGGGATTTGACGGCAACGTGTAGAGGAGGAGGGTGTCATGATGCATAGATAAACGCCCAAATCTAATCGTCTTGATCCACCCCAAATCCCCTTGATCTAGAGCCACAAGGCCAGTGGCGGCAACATACGGCCCTGGATGATAGCGGCGGTGGCATTCCACATTCCGGATCGGAGCGCTCAGGTAGACGGGGGGGGGGGGGGACGTGTTGTTGTGTTAAGCAAAACGACCAAGGGGGGTGCTGCTACCTAGAAAGCTAGCGCTTAGCGGTGGACATTGCTGCTAGTCTGCTAGAGATCAAGAAAGAGGGAGGTGCACCATTGCTTGAGGCTGTGATAGGCGACGATGCAGGGAAGGCTGCGTCGCAGTAGGCTGTAGGATTCCTGCCCAACCGCCAGGATCGCCATGGCCGTCGCTCCCGCATCGTTCGCGACCTAGCTCGGTCGTCCATGGGAAGAGCCGCCACGCGAGCGAAAGAGACCAGGCTCGCGAGCAGGCCCAGTAGGCTCAATTGAATCTCAGGTACCCAAAAAAACCACCGGAGCAGTGGCCCGAGAAGGTTAGCGTTCGTCAGGAAGCCTGTACGTGTGATTTGGGCGCGATTAAGAGATAATCCAATGGATAGAAATGCTGATGGCCTGAGAGGGCCGGGAGGGTGCTCAGTTTTAATGTATCTAAATAGACTTGCAAGATAGGATCAAGAACACTCATATATTGATGAAAACATAATAGGTTCAGATCTGAAATCATGGCACTCGGGCCCTAATGACAAGCATTAAGCATAGCAAAGTCATGGCAACATCAATCTCAGAACATAGTGGATACTAGGGATCAAACCCTAACAAAACTAACTCGATTACATGATAGATCCCATCCAACCCATCATCGTCCAGCAAGCCTATGATGGAATTACTCACGCACGACGGTGATCATCATGAAGTTGGTGATGGAGGATGGTTGATGATGACGATGGCGACGGATTCCCCTCTCCGAAGCCCCGAACGGACTCCAGATCAGCCCTCCCAAGAGGTTTTAGGGCTTGGCGGCGGCTCCGTATCGTAAAACGCGATGAATTCTTCTCTCTGGTTTTTTATCTCCCCGAAACACAATATATAGAGTTGGAGTTGAAGTCGGAGAGGCACCAAGGGGCCCACGAGGTAGGGGGCGCACCCTAGGGGGGCAAGCGCGCCCCCACCCTCGTGGACAGGTGGTGGGCCCCATGGCCTTCATCTTCTGTAGGTATTTTTTATATTTTCCAAAAAGTTGCTCCGTGAAGTTTCAGGTCATTCCGAGAACGTTTGTTTCTGCACATAAATAACACCATGGTAATTCTGCTGAAAACAACGTCAGTCCGGGTTAGTTCCATTCAAATCATGCAAGTTAGAGTCCAAAACAAGGGCAAAAGTGTTTGAAAAAGTAGATACGACGGAGACGTATCAACTGCCCCAAGCTTAAACCTTTGCTTGTCCTCAAGCAATTCAGTTGACAAACTGAAAGTGATAAAGAAAAACTTTTACAAACTCTGTTTGCTCTTGTTGTTGTAAATATGTAAAGCCAACATTCAAGTTTTCAGCAAAGATTATAACTAACCACATTCGCAATAACGCTTAGGTCTCAAGTTTACTCATATCAGTAGCATAATCAACTAGCCCTTTCTGAGACCGCAAAACATAAATGCAGAGCACCTTTAAAGACCAAGGACTAACTAGACATTGTAATTCATGGTAAAAGAGATCCAGTCAAGTCATACTCAATGTAAACTAACAATAATGAATGCAAATGACAGCGGTGCTCTCCAACTGGTGCTTTTTAATAAGAAGATGATGACTCAGCATAAAAGTAAATAGATAGGCCCTTTGCAGAGGGAAGCAGGGATTTGTAGAGGTGCCAGAGCTCGGTTTTGAAACAGAGGTGAATAATATTTTGAGCGGTGTACTTTCATTGTCAACATAACAACCAAGAGATGGCGATATCTTCCATGCTACACACATTATAGGCGGTTCCCAAACAGAATGGCAAAGTTTATACTCCCCCTTCCACCAACAAGCATCAATCCATGGCTTGCTCGAAACAACGAGTGCCTCCAACTAACAAGAGTCCCAGGGGAGTTTTGTTTGCAATTATTTTGATTTAGTTTGCATAAAGCATGGGACTGGGCATCCTGGTGACCAGCCATTTATCTCGTGAGTGAGGAGCGGAGTCCACTCCTCTTGAGAATAACCCGCCTAACATGGAAGATACAGACAACCCTAGTTGATACATGAGCTATTCGAGCATACAAAACAGGATATTTATTTGAAGGTTTAGAGTTTGGCACATACAAATTTACTTGGAACGGCAGGTAGATACCGTATATAGGTAGGTATAGTGGACTCATGTGGAATAACTTTGGGGTTTAAGGGATTGGATGCACAAGCAGTATTCCCACTTAGTATAGGTGAAGGCCAGCAAAAGACTGGGAAGTGACCAACTAGAGAGCGACAACAGTCATGAACATGCATTAAAATTAATCAACACTGAATGCAAGCATTAGTAGGATATAATCCACCATGAACATAAATATCGTGAAGGCTATGTTGATTTTGTTTCAACTACATGCATGAACATGCGCCAAGTCAAGTCACTTAAATCATTCAGAGGAGGATACCACCCTATCATACCATACATAACCATCTCAATAGCATGTTGGCACGCAAGGTAAACCATTATGACTCATAGCTAATCAAGCATGGCACAAGGAACTATGATCTCTAGTTGTCATTGCAAACATGTTTATTCATAATAAGCTGAATCAGGAACACTGAACTAATCATATTTACAAAAACAAAAGAGGTCGATTTCATACCAGCTTTTCTCATCTCAGTCAGTCCATCGTATATCGTCATAATTGCCTTTCACTTGCACGACCAAACGTTGTGAATAATAATAATAGTGCGCGTGCATTGGACTAAGCTGAAATCTGCAAGCATTCAATAAACAGGAGAAGACAAGGCAATATGGGCTCTTTTGTCAGATTAACAAGTATGCATACAAGAGCCACTCCAACAATTTAATTATGGTCTTCTCCTATCGACCCCCAAAGAAAAGAAAAGAAATAAAACTATTTACACGGGAGAGCTCCCAACAAGTAAAAGAAGAACATGAAATCTTTTTAGGTTTTCTTTTTAAGTACTACTACAAGCATGGAAATTAAACTAACTAAAAGCTACAACTAATTTTTTTCTTAAGGTTTATTAAACACACAAGAAGAAAGCATAAAAAGGAAAATAAACTGGTATGGATGATGCAATGAAAAAGTATGAGCACTGACATCTAGCAATGAGTGTGTGAACATAAATGTAATGTCGGTGGGAAATACGTACTCCCCCAAGCTTAGGCTTTTGGCCTAAGTTGGTTTATGGCCACGGCTGGCCTGGTGGATATCCATAATAATAGTTGGGGTCGTACTGAGATGCATCGGCTATCGCCTGCTGAGCTGCAGCATGGCGACGAGCGGCCTCCGCTCTCCTCTCGTACTCATCTGCCTCCTCTCTGGTGATAGTATATCTTCCTTTTTCCTGATGATCAAAGAAAGCAGGAGCAGGGAGAGTAATATGGACAACACGGTGTCTATCAAAGATTAGTCGATACTGGAGAGGTGATTCATTCATCTTGACAAACTGGTGGTGAACCATAGCATTAAAGTCTAGGTAAGCAGGAGGTAATTCAATATCATCTTCGCATATGGCTACACCAAGAAAATTAGCTATGCGGGTTGCATAAATTCTCCAAAGAAATCTCCATTAAATCTATTAAGATGCAACCTGCGTGCAACAATGGCTCCCAAATTATAAGATTTATCTCCTAACACAGCACTCCTAAGAATACTGAGGTCAGGGACACACATGTGACATGCCTCATCTTTACCATTAATGCATCTACCTATGAAGAGAGCAAAATAATGTATGGCAGGAAAGTGAATGCTCCCTATGGTAGCTTGTGTTATATCTCTAGATTCTCCCACAGTTATACTAGCAAGAAAATCTCTAAATTCAGATTTGCGAGGATCCTTTATACTACCCCATTGTGGAAGTTTGCAAGCAGTGGTAAAATCCTCTGAGTCCATAGTGTAAGAATTTTCATAAAGATCAAACAGGACAGTTGGAGAATTACGTGAAGATGAAAATTCAAACCTCCTCACAAAGGTACTAATGAGATTGTGATACTGGCTGCACTTCTCTTCCTCGAAGCTCACAAGATTAGCATTACGCAAATATGCATTGAATTCTTACTTAATTCCCGCTTGATCCATAACATTTTCCGAAGGCCATTCACAAGGTCGCACTGGAGCGTCTCTTGGTGGCTCTTCATCAGCATCACGCATTGCAAGCATGGGTCCTTGCTTCCTTGAGGAACCACCTTGGAACATTTTCCTAAGCATTTTCTTCCTCTAAAAAATTCTAAATTGTTTTAGTAACTTCAAAATAAAAGTAAGCCAAACTCAATAATATTGATAGCAACTACTCCTACAAGTGCGTAGGGCCTATATCATGCATCAAAACTACTTTTGACCATATAAATTTGACATGCAAGCTCAAGAACAGGGTCACCTAAGCAGCAAAAATTTGCAATGAATAAAGCACTAGAACAAAAACTAATTGGACCAATGGAGGAGTCACATACCAAGGAACAATCTCCCCAAGCAATTTTGTGAGAGGTGCTTTCAGCAAGGAGATCGAAAATGGCAGCAAAATGAGCTTGGACTCGGGTTTGAGCTGGATATTCGTGTTTGGGGAAGGAAGAAGGAGTGTGTGGGTGAAAGGATAAGTGGAGGAGGGCCACCGTGGGCCCACGAGGCAGGGGGGCGCGCTCTCCACCCTCGTGGGCAGGTGGTTGATCCCCCTGCTGTGTTCTGAGTGCCAAATATTCTCAAATATTCCAGAAAAAATCATATTTAAATTTCAGGGCATTTGGAGAACTTTTATTTTCGGGGTACTTTTATATTGCACGGATAATCAGATAACAGACAGAAAAATACTATTTTTATTTTATTTAATATAAATAACAGAAAGTAAAAGGAGGGTACAACAGGTTGTGCCTTCTAGTTTCATCCATCTCATGATCATCAAAAGGAATCCACTAACAAGGTTGATCAAGTCTTGTTAACGAACTCATTCCGAATAACATGGAACTGGAGAAATTTCGAATAACACTATGTTACCTCATCAGGGATATGCACATCCCCAATAATAATAATATCATATTTCTTCTTGACAGTAGGAAGAGGAAATTCAAAACCTCCAAATATAATCGTTGGAATTTTTCCAATGGAGTTGATACTATGAACTTGAGGTTGTTTCCTTGGAAAGTGTACCGTATGCTCATTACCATTAACATGAAAAGTGACATTGCCTTTAGTGCAATCAATAACAGCCCCTGCAGTATTCAAAAAGGTTCTTTCAAGAATAATAGACATACTATATCGTCCTCGGGAATATCAAGAATAACAAAGTCCGTTAAAATAGTAACGTTTGCAACTACAACAGGCACATCCTCACAAATACCGACAGGTATAGCAGTTGATTTATCAGCCATTTGCAAAGATATTTCAGTAGGTGTCAACTTATTCAAATCAAGTCAACGATATAAAGAGAGAGGCATAACACTAACACCGGCTCCAAGATCACATAAAGCAGTTTTAACATAGTTTCTTTTAATGGAGCATGGTATAGTTGGTACACCGGGATCTCCAAGTTTCTTAGGTATTCCACCCTTAAAAGTATAATTAGCAAGCATGGTGTAAATTTCAACTTCCGGTATCTTTCTTTTATTTGTAACAATATCTTTCATATACTTAGCATAAGGATTCATTTTGAGCATATCAGTTAATCGCATACGCAAAAAGATAGGTCTAATCATTTCAGCAAAGCGCTCAAAATCCTCATCATCCTTTTTCTTGGATGGTTTGGGAGGAAAAGCCATAGGTTTCTGAACCCATGATTCTCTTTCTTTATCGTGTTTCCTAGCAACAAAGTCTTTCTTATCATAACGTTGATTCTTTGATTGTGGGTTATCAAGATCAACAGCAGGTTCAATTTCTATATCATTATCATTACTAGGTTGAGCATCATCATGAACATTATCATTAATCTTATCACTAGTTTTAGGTTCATTACCAAATTGAGTTTCAACATCAGAAATAGAAATATCATTTGGATTCTCATGTGTTTCAATAATAGGATCACTAGAAGTATGCAAAGTCCTATCATTTTTCTTTTTCTTCTTTTTAGAAGGACTAGGTGCATCTATATTATTTCTCTGAGAATCTTGCTCAATTCTGTTAGGGTGGACTTCATGATACAAAGGTTCCCGAGTCATTCTACCACCTCTAGTCATAACTCTAACAGCATTATCATTATTCTTACTATTCAATTCATTGAGCAAATCATTTTGAGCTTTAAGTACTTGTTCTACTTGAGTGGTAACCATAGAAGCATGTTTACTAATAAGTTTAAGTTCACCTTTGACATTAGCCATATAATCACCCAAGTGTTCAAGAATATTTGAATTGTATTTCAATTGTCTACCAAAATAAGCATTAAAATCTTCTTGCTTAGCCATAAATTTATCAAAATCATCTAAGCATGGGCTAGCAAACTTAGTAAATGGGATTTCAGCTTTATCATATCTATAGAGAGAATTTACCTTTACTACCTGTGTCGCGTTATCAAGACCATGAGTTTCTTCAATAGGTAAGGGATTAAGATATTATGTTTCTTCAACAAGTGGTAAATTAAGACCATGTATTTCTTCAATAGGAGGTAAATTCTTAACATCTTCAGCTTTAATACCTTTTTCTTTCATAGATTTCTTTGCCTCTTGCATATCTTCAGGACTAAGAAATAGAATACCCCTCTTCTTCGGAGTTGGTTTAGGAATAGGCTCAGGAATTGGCTCCGGAGGTGTCCAATTATTTTCATTTGTCAACATATTATTCAATAGAATTTCAGCTTCATATGGTGTTCTTTCCCTAAAAACAGAACCAGCACAACTATCCAGGCATCGGTTAGTCCATTATAAAAGATATCAAGTATTTCATTTTTCTTAAGAGGATGATCAGGCAAAGCATTAAGTAATTGGAGAAGCCTAACCAAGCTTGTGGGAGACTCTCTTCTTTAATTTGCACAAAATTATATATATCCCTTAAAGCAGCTTGTTTCTTATAAGCAGGGAACTATTTAGCAGAGAAGTAATAAATCATATCCTGGGGACTACGCACACAACCAGGATCAAGAGAATTAAACCATATCTTAGCATCACCCTTTAATGAGAACGGAAATATTTTAAGGATATAAAAGTAACAAGTTCTCTCATTAGTAGTGAACAGGGTAGCTATATCATTTAATTTAGTAAGATGTGCCACAACAGTTTCAGATTCATAGCCATGAAAAGGATCAGATTCAACCAAAGTAATTATATCAGGATCAACACAGAATTCATAATCCTTATCGGTAACACAGATAGGTGAAGTAGCAAAAGTAGGGTTAGGTTTCATTCTAGCATTTAGAGATTGCTTGTTCCATTTAGCTAATAACCTCTTAAGTTCGTATCTATCTTTGCAAGCTAAAATAGCTAAAGAGGCTTCTTGATCAAAGACATAACCCTCAGGAATAACAAGTGATTCTTCATCATCACTTTCATTAGTATTATCAGATTCAATATTTTCAATCTCTCTAGCCCTAGCAAGTTGTTCATCAAGTGGAACAGTAGTATCAAGCATAGAAGTAGTTTCATCATAAGTACCATGTATAGCAGAAGTAACATCATCAATAACATGCGACATATCATAACGAATAGCAGAAGCAGGTTTAGGTGTCGCAAGCTTACTCAAAACAGAAGGTGAATCAAGTGTAGAGCTAGATGGCAGTTCCTTACCTCCCCTCGTAGTTGAGGGATAAATCTTAGTTCTCGGATCTTTCAAGTTCTTCATAATGATAAGCAGATATAAATCCCAAGTGACTCAAAGAGTAGAGCTATGCTCCTCGGCAACGGCGCCAGAAAATAGTCTTGATAACCCACAAGTATAGGGGATTGCAACAGTTTTCGAGGGTAAAGTATTCAACCCAAATTTATTAATTCGACACAAGGGGAGCCAAAGAATACTCTCAAGTATTAGCAGCTGAGTTGTCAATTCAACCACACCTGGAAACTTAGTATCTGCAGCAAAGTATTTAGTAGCAAAGTAATATGATAGTAGTGGTAACGGTAACAAAAGGTAACATTAGTAAAAGTAATGTTTTTGGTATTTTGTAGTGATGATAGCAATAGCAACGGGAAAGTAAATAAGCGAAGAACAATATATGGAAAGCTCGTAGGCAATGGATCAGTGATGGAGAATTATGCCGGATGCAGTTCATCATGTAACAGTCATAACTTAGGGTGACACAGAACTAGCTCCAATTCATTGATATAATGTAGGCATGTATTCCAAACATAGTCATACGTGCTTATGGAAAAGAACTTGCATGACATCTTTTGTCCTACCCTCTCGCGGCAGCGGGGTCCTTACGGAAACTAAGGGATATTAAGGCCTCCTTTTAATAGAGTACCAGAACAAAGCATTAACACATAGTGAATACATGAACTCCTCAAACTACGGTCATCACCGGTAAGTATCCCGATTATTGTCACTTCGGGGTTAACGAATCATAACACATAATAGGTGACTATAGACTTGCAAGATAGGATCAAGAACACTCACATATTGATGAAAACATAATAGGTTCAGATCTGAAATCATGGCACTCGGGCCCTAGTGACAAGCATTAAGCATAGCAAAGTCATGGCAACATCAATCTCAGAACATAGTGGATACTAGGGATCAAACCCTAACAAAACTAACTCGATTACATGATAGATCCCATCCAACCCATCACCGTCCAGCAAGCCTATGATGGAATTACTCACGCACGGTGGTGAGCATCATGAAATTGGTGATGGAGGATGGTTGATGATGACGATGGCGACGGATTCCCCTCTCCGGAGCCCCAAACGGACTACAGATCAGCCCTCCCGAGAGGTTTTAGGGCTTGGCGGTGGCTCCATATCGTAAAACACGCTGAATTCTTCTCTCTGATTATTTTCTCCCCGAAACATAATATATAGAGTTGGAGTTGAAGTCAGAGAGGCACCAGGGGCCCACGAGGTAGGGGGGCGCGCCCCCACCCTTATGGATAGGTGGTGGGCCCCCTGGCCTTCATCTTTTGCAGGTATTTTTTATATTTTCCAAAAAGTTGCTCCGTGAAGTTTCAGGTCATTCCGAGAATGTTTGTTTCTGCACATAAATAACACCATGGTAATTCTGCTGAAAACAACGTCAGTCCGGGTTAGTTCCATTCAAATCATGCAAGTTAGAGTCCAAAACAAGGGAAAACGTGTTTGGAAAAGTAGATACGACGGAGACGTATCAAGGGTGCCCCCTAGGGTGTGCCCCCTGTCTTGTCGTCGCCTCGTAGACCTCCCTGACTTGTTCTTGACGCCAAAAATTCCTATAAACATAGAAATCCCTAGAAATAAACCTAGACCGGGAGTTCCGCCACCGCAAGCCTCTGTAGCCACGAAAAACCAATTGGAAGCCCGCTCCGTCACCCTGCTAAAGGGGGAAACCATCACCGGTGGCCATTTTCATCATCCCGGCGCTCTCCATGACGAGGAGGGAGTAGTTCACCCTTGGGGTTGAGGGTATGTACCAGTAGTTATGTGTTTGATCTTTCTCTCTCTCTCTCTCATGTTCTTGATTTGGCATGATCTTGATGTACTGCGAGCTTTATTACTATAGTTGAATCATATGGTGTTTCTCCCCCTCTATTTTCTTGTGATGAATTTGAGTTTTACCTTCGAGGTTTCACTATTATCGTATTGAATACTATTATGGATCTGAGAACACTTGATGTATGTCTTGTTTGTGATACCCGTGGTGACAATGGGGTGTTCTATTGATTCTCTTGATGTATGTTTTGGCACTCAACTCGCGGATTCCCGAGGTGACATTGGGGTAATCTATGCATAGGTGTTGATGCACGTTTTTGTCCTTGTTTCTCCGGTAGAAATCTTTGGGGCACTCTTTGAAGTACTTTGTGTTGGATTGAATATTATGAATCTAAAGTTGTTTGATGCATATCGTATAATTGACCCACAGATACTTGTGGTGAAATTGGAGTATCTAGGTGACATTAGGGTTGATTGATGTGTATCATATGGTGTTATTTTACTACGAACTCTAGGCTGTTTGTGACACTTATGGGAATAGCCCAATGGATTGATCGGAAAGAATAACTTTGAGGTGGTTTCGTACCCTACAAGCAATTTCATCTTATGTTCTCCGTGATAGGAACTTTGGAGTGACTCTTTGATGCACATTGAGGGATTGTTATATGATGTAATTATGTTATCATTGTTGATAGAACTTGCACTAGTGAAAGTATGAACCCTAGGCCTTGGTTCCAAGCATTCCAATACCGTTTTGCTCACTTTTGTTACTAGTTACCTTGCTATTTTATATGTTCAGATTACAAAAACCTATATCTTGTTGGGGAACACAGTATTTCAAAAAAATTCCTACGATCATGCAAGATCTATCTAGGAGATGCATAGCAACGAGAGGGGAGAGTGTGTCCACGTACCCTCGTAGACCGAAAGCGTAAGCGTTTAGTAACGCGGTTGATGTAGTCGAACATCTTCATGATCCAACCGATCCTAGCACCGAACGTACGACACCTCCGTGTTCAGCACATGTTCAGCACGATGACGTCCCTCGAGCTCTTGATCCAGTTGACGACGAGGGAGAGTTCCGTCAGCATGACAGCATGTTGACGGTGATGATGAAGTTACCGGTGCAGGGCTTCGCCTAAGCACTACGACGATATGACCGATGTGTGTAATTATGGAGGGGGGGGGGCACCGCAGACGGCTAAGAGAAGACTTGGTGTGCCCTTGGTGTGCCCCCTCCCACATATATAAAGGAGGGGAGAAGAGGAGGCTGGCCCAAGGGGGGCGCGCCAAAGGGGGGAGTCCTACTTGGACTCCCGGTCCAAGTACGATTCAGCCCCCTGTAGGATCGAAAGTATGTCTAGAGGGGGGGGGGGGGGGGTGATTAGACTACTTGACCAAATAAAAAGTTATCCTTTTCGCAATTTTAGTTCCTGACAGATTTTAGCAACTTTGGACAAGTCAAGCAATCTTAAAACAATTCAAGCAAGCATGCAAAGAGTATATGAGCAGCGGAAAGTAAAGCATGCAACTTGCAAGAATGTAAAGGGAAGGGTTTGGAGGATTCAAACGCAATAGGAGACATGGATGTTTTTGTCATGGTTCCGATAGGTGGTGCTATCGTACATCCACGTTGATGGAGACTTCAACCCATGAAGGGTGACGGTTGAGCGAGTCCACGGAGGGCTCCACCCACGAAGGGTCCACGAAGAAGCAACCTTGTCTATCCCACCATGGCCGTCGCCCACGAAGGACTTGCCTCACTAGCGGTAGATCTTCACGAAGTAGGCGATCTCCTTGCCCTTACAAACTCCTTGGTTCAACTGCACAATCTTGTCGGAGGCTCCCAAGTGACACCTAGCCAATCTAGGAGACACCACTCTCCAAGAAGTAACAAATGGTGTGTTGATGATGAACTCCTTGCTCTTGTGCTTCAAATGATAGTCTCCCCAACACTCAACTCTCTCTCATAGGATATGGATTTGGTGGAAAGAAGATTTGAGTGGAAAGCAACTTGGGAAAGGCTAGATATCAAGATTCATATGGTAAGAATGGAATATTTTGGCCTCAACACAAGTGTAGGTGGTTCTCTCTCTCAGAAAAAGTAAGTTGGAAGTGTAGGTTTGTTCTGATGGCTCTCTCCACGAATGAAGAGGTGGTGGAGGGGTATATATAGCCTCCACACAAAATCTAACCGTTACACAACTTGCCAATCTTGGTGGGACCGAATTGTTAAACTCGGTAGGACCGATTCAGCAAAGCTAGTGACCGTTAGGGTTTTTCGGTGGGACTGACATGCAACTCGGTAGGACCGATATGATTAGGGTTAGGGCATAACGTAATCTCGGTGAGACCGATTACACAAACTCGGTGAGACCGATTTTGGTAATAAGCTAACCAGAGAGTTGGTCAGGTAAACTCAGTGGGACCGATCGCTCATTTCAGTGAGACCAAAACATTATGAAGGGAAAACAGAGAGTTTACATTGCAATCTCGGTGGGACCGATCGCTCATCTCGGTAAGACCGAAATGTTATGAAGAGAAACAGAGAGATTACAATCCCATCTCGGTGAGACCGAGATCCCTATCGGTGAGACTGATTTGCCTAGGGTTTGTGGAAGTGGCTATGACATTTGAAACTCAGTGGCGCCGGATAGAAAGAATCGGTGGGGCCGAGTTTGACTTTTGGTTTAGGCCATATGTGGATGTGAGAAAGTAGTTGAGGGTTTTGGAGCATATTACTAAGCATTTTGAGCAAGAGCCTCATTAAGCAACACCTCATCCCTCCTTGATAGTATTGGCTTTTCCTATAGACTCAATGTGATCTTGGATCACTAAAATAGAAAATGTAGAGTCTTGAGCTTTGAGCTTGAGCCAATCCTTTGTCCTTAGGGGTCCACTTTTCTCATCCATGCCATGCCAATCATTGAGATTTCCTGAGATATTAATCTTGAAATAACATTAGCTCAATGAGCTATATGTTGTTAGGAATTACCAAAACCACCTAGGGATAGTTGCACTTTCAATCTCCCCCCTGTTGGTAATTGATGACAACATATAGATCAAAGCTTCGACAAATGATAATAAGAGTGAAAAACATTGTCGCTTTGATAATTATGTGAAAAGCAAGAGCTCCCCCTAAATTTGTGCATAGTTTAAGATTTGCTTTGGACTGCAAATGCACAATGAGTTAGGAACATGGTTACTCTTCCACGTCACATACATCTTGGTGGAGCGCTCAAAATGATAATAATGAAATACATGCACTCATTACCAAGCAAAGTGAATGATCATATATGGGGATATAAAAGGATAATGTCATCCCACAAGCATTAAGGTAGCATATGATCAAACACATGATCATCCAAGTATCACACACAAGCAAATAAACAAAGTTTAACCACCAAACAAAAAGAGAGAATAAAAAGCAACACTCTCTCTCGAAGCCTATGATCTATACATTTTCTCCCCCTTTGGCAACAAGTTACCAAAAAGTTCATAAAAATGCATAGTGCTAGATCGACTCTCAGGCTTGGTCTTCAGGTGGTGGTGTAGATAACACGCCAAGGACGAAGGCATCAGTTGATGTAGATGGAGCTGGTGGAGTGGGTGCTGGAGCTAGTGGCACTGAAGCTGTAGCTGGTGCAGATGAAGTTGCTCTAGTGTCTGTGACAGACACTGCAGTAGATCTCTGTGCTCTGGGCACTCTAGCAAAAGCATCAGTGGTAGACTTGCCCTTCTTCTTCTTCTGCACTTCATCCTGAAGTTGCTCAACAACTGACTGGATCTCAGTGACCTTCACATCTAAGTCATAGAACTTCTGCTCGATGATCCTCTCCAAGCTCTCCTGGTTTTGAGTCAGGGTAGCCAATCCCTTCTCAATCCTCAGAGTGGAGGCAATCAAGTAGCCAAGCTGATCTTGCTTGCTTTTCAGAAGATACTGAGATGCCTCTTCAGTGGTTGGCATCTTTGCAACCTTTTCAGCCCTTGCCTTCTCCCTCTTGGCTTGTGCTTGCACAGAAGATGGTTCATTTTCATCCATCACCACAGTGTTGTCCTCAAAGTATGGGTAGATGGGCATGTGTTCCTTGTCCAGGAGATATGTGCCAGTGCCTATCTTGGAGTTGATTAGTCCTGAATCTGTGGGGCATACCCACAACTTCTCTTCTGATCTGCAGCTGTTCTCTTAATGGTTTCCACAATTAGGCTCATGACCTTGAACTTTTGAGGCACATCAAATATGTGAAGCAAGTTAATTGCATGGCCTCTGATCATCTTGTGATCACCTGACTTTGGCAAGAGAGTGTGCCTGAGGATCCAGTTGATTGTTGGCAAGCCTGACAGAAGGTAATGTACAGATCCAAACTTGTGTGTCTCAAGAGCAGCATCTGAGATCTCTTTGTACATATGTGCCATGGTGTTGTGATCCTTATTCTTCTTGGCATAGACATCTAAATCATCTTCACTCTCCTCAGGAGCATTGATCAATTTTGCCCATGCTGCAACCGTTGACTGGTACCTAGTACCTTCAGACATCCAGACAATCCTTCCATTTGGGTAGAAATGAGCTATGGAGTAGAACTGCATAATGAGCTCATTATTCCACTTTGTGAGCTTCTGAGCCACAAACTCATCAACTCCACATGCCTTGAAGCTGTCATATACACCAGGGAAGTGATCTTCATTTTCCTCAATGAATTTCCAATCAACCCATCTCATGTCACACACTATGGGCTTCTTGTCGAGTAAGATGGTCTCATAGAAGTCCTGCTGTTCCTTTGTATGGAACCTGTAGTCCACAACAGTCCTTCTCCTGGTGGCATATGGATCAGACTCTCTCCATAGCCTTAAACCTGAATCCTTCCTGATTTTCATGTTCTCTGCAACTGGGTGAGCATCATTGTGATCTGGAATTTTGGGCTTCAACTTTCTCAACACGACATAATCATCTTTTTCTTCAGCAGCTTGAGGCACTGGAGCCTTGTTCTTCTCCTCAGCAAGGATGTTCCTGGTGCTCCTCTTGGGTTTGGGCTTTGGAGCTGGAGCAGTAGTCTTAGGAGCAGTCTTAGACTTAGATGGAGTAGCCCCTGCCCTTATAGCATCTCCCATAAGCTTTTGAGCTTTGGGTGCTGGTGCTGCATCCTCTTCCTCTTCCTCTTCTTCAGAATCTTTCATTATTGAAGATCTCCCAAGCACTCTGGCAGTGGTCTTCTTGACCCTTTCCTTCCTTTTCTTTTCTGCCACAACCTGTTCTTTGGGTGCAGATCCCAAAGTCTCTTGAGTGGATGTTCTGGCTTTTGACATGGGAACTCTCTTGGCAGGAACCTTTTGCTTCATTCCTGGCTTAGTGGCAGCAGCTGTGCCATATTCCTTTTTTCAGGACTTTCCTCTTTGAGGTGGACTCTTCCTCAACAACCACATAGTCCTCATCCTCAAAATCTAAAGTTTTCTTCTTTCTGGTCCTGGTGGCTGCCTTAGGCAAGTTGCTGGGTGTACTCCTGCTTCCTTCATCAAAGCCTCTAGAGGGACTAGTGTCCTCCCTCATGTTCACTTGCTCCTCGGACTTGTTCTGACTGTCACTCTGATCTGACATGATGCAAACACTGACAGCAGACCCTGTGAATAGATTATAGATGAGGTAGATTTGATAAGAATCACAAAGTACAGAGGTTTTTGCAAAAGAATGAGTTAAAAACTTAGTTTTAGTTTTCCACAGAAAGCATTTCAGATCTACCGATTTGCAAACTCGGTGATACCGAAGCAGCTTTTGGAACCTAAACTAGTGAACTCAGTCAGACCGAGTCACAGTTCGGTGGCACCGAGACTGCTAGGGTTTCACAAAGTATTGAACTCGGTCACACCGATTTGCAATTCTCGGTCAGACCGAGAATCACATGTGCAATGGCCTTAGACAAATCGGTGGAACCAATTTCAACAACTCGGTCGGTCCGAGATGGTTTTGGCGGAAACCTAACCCTAAATTTTCAATCCATGACTAAACTATGGATTGATTTCGCTGGATAGAGTGATCTCAATCGTGGCAAGATACATGGCAAAACAATGTGCTAAGAATCGGAGGGGGAATAGCACAAGGATCAAGTCCATACCCTAGTGCGGCGATGGACTTGCTACGGCGGCAACGGCGGAGATGATTCCCATTGACGGCGGCGGAGACCAGCGGCAGGAGGCAGTTGGTGATGAGGAGGACGATCCGGAGACCCAGGGAGGCAGAGCAGGCTGAGCGCGGGTGAAGAGGTTCGGAAAATTTTCCAAATTTTGGGCCGCAGATATATATAGCCTGACTCTGTCGGTGTGACCGAGTGGAACAACTCGGTGGCACCGAGATTCATAACTGCAAGCAGTTACTGAAACTCGATGTGTCCGAAAAGTTCAAATTGGTTGCACCGAGATTGAAAACCTAGATCGACTTAGTGATCTCGGTATGACCGAAATGGATGAATCGGTCAGACCAAAACAAACAAAGAAGTTTTGGATTTTTAAGTCTATGACGAATCGGGGACTCCGAGTGCTCCTCACACAGAGTGGTTCGAATCTGACTTGATCAAACTTTGTGATGTAGCATGAATAGAGTTTGAGACGAGAAAAGCATAGATAGCTAGAGAAGGTTTTTAGGCATTCTTTTCCATTCACTTGGCAAAAGAAAAAGGAACCAAACAATTAAAACAACAAGTGGATGTCCTCAAATGAGTAAATTATGCAACCAACATGCTCACACAATAAAATGGCAAATTGAAATATGTGGCAAAGCATGCACAACCAATTCTAGCATCTATCAAGCAATTGGCGATGACTAGGTCATCTATATATGAGTATATTGACTTAGGAGTCAAATGAGAACATTTGATCATAGGTCATACTCATCGTTTAAGCACAAATGGGGTTACCATTTTTACATAAAGCGTTGTTGTGTTCACACCTTTAGAGTTGCTTTAGCTCAATTTTAGAGCAAAGCTCCCCCTAGATGTGAGATCCCCCTTAAGAGGGATGAACTAACCTTGGGTTTTGTCGATGATGACTTCATGTAGGTGTTGAAGATGTGGATGCTCAATGTGGATGTAGATCATTTGGAGAAATCCTTTGGAGTGAGTTACACTTTCAATACCTACACGGGTTAGTCCCACGAGGAACAAACAAGGATATCCATAGACATAGAGTGATGCACACACAAGATGATGTCTATGAAAGCATTAGGTTACCTTGTCCCTTGTCTTACCAACAAGATGGTTTGTGACTCCTTGAACTAGTGCAAGATGTGGAAGTTGATTGCACTTGTTCTTGCCAAAATGATAAGAGTGAGGTATGTTGGCGGAGTCACCCTCAAGAACTCTCTAGTTCTTCTTCGGGATCCACATCATCTTGATGGGAATCCTTGGATTTGTAGTCGTACTTGATGTAGTCTTGGGAACCCACTTGACCAAGGCCTTGGGTGCTTCTTCAAATGCATCAATTTCCTCTTGAAGCTTATCCTTGCCTTTTTGCTTGTGGTCTTGTGGCGGAAGATCATCTTGAGCTTGTGTCCCTTTGAAGGAAGTAGGATCATACTTCTATTGTTGAGGAACAAACTTCGTCTTGGGGTATTGATCTTATTCCCACTCAACTCCATTGGCATTGAACTTTTGTTCAAAACCAACACCTTGGTTCTTCCAGTGCCTTCCTTCCTTGCGTACAATTTCCTCGAATTGCTTATGCCCGACAAGGCTCTTGTAAACACCTTTCTCTATAATTCCCTTCAATAAGCTATTTTCTTGCTCAAGTGTAACTTGGCTAAGAGAATCATTAGTGAAATCAAGAGAACTACTAGAAGCAACAACATCAGATTTAGCATGATTATTGTTACTACTAAAGGAAGAATCTTTCTTGTTCTTGTTACTAGACTTGACTTGAGGCATGTAAGTGGATAAGAGTAAACGCTTGTCAATGTAAGAAGAACTTTTCTTGCGAATATCATCATTGATTGTCTTTAAGAACTCATGCTCTTGCTCAAGGTTGAGCTTTTCAAAACGTAATTTCTCATGAGTCCTTAAAAGTTCTTGATGATCTCCTAAGATAGTTTCATGAGCTAACTTAAGAGTGTTTAGTTCTTTAGTTAGAAACTCAATCTTCTCCTTATCATTGTCATTCGTTTTATCTTGATTAGCATGATTAATTGATGTTTCATCATAGTATTCATCACTAGAGTTGTTGACGGTGTCCTGGACTAGGGGGTACTCACCACGTCATCTCCCGATCTATTAGATTGGGCCGAGGACCCCCATGGCCGTATACTCGTGGGCCAGTTTGGACAACTGTCGCATACAAGGAAGATTCGACAAGACTTGGCGATCAAGACAAGGACTTCTCCCTACCGGCGTATTCGGCTAGGACTCTTGTTATCCTAGGCCTATGGTGCATTATATAAACCGAGGTCAGGCTAGTCGATAGATATATACATACAATCATACCATAGGCTAGCTTCTAGGGTTTAGCCTCTAAGATCTCGTGGTAGATCAACTCTTGTAATACTCATATCATCAATATCAATCAAGCAGGACATAGGGTATTACCTCCATCAAGAGGGCCCGAACCTGGGTAAACATCGTGTCCCCTGCCTCCTGTTACCATCCACCTTAGACGCACAGTTCGGGACCCCCTACCCGAGATCTGCCGGTTTTGACACCGACATTGGTGCTTTCATTGAGAGTTCCACTGTGTGATCGGCAAAAGGATCAATGGCTCGCCCGCAGGTCAACTGCGACGCCGACATCTTCGTCGCCGGCTCGACTAGTCACCTTGACTCGACCGAGGACCATGCTCCATCTCCGATCGTTATGTTCGGACGAGGGCCTTCTTCAACATCAACTCCGATCTCTATCATGATCATAGAGGAATCATCCATGGAGCTCGAGGGCTCAACGTCAACATTGCCCTCGGGCGGCCATGCTGTTTTTATGGATAGCGAACTTGTATCCGCCGTCACCGCCTCCTCGAGGGTCGGTTGGACAATTGCTTCAGTGGAATAGTTCGGAATTACGTCTACAACAGCCATGCAAAATTTCGTCGAGTTCTGATGGAGGAATCTCCGACAATCTACGATAATACCGGAGCCCTGTCAAATCTAGATGGGAATCTGGATGAGTTTAGGGAGTGGTCTCCAGAGCCCATCTTGGAGGTCCTTTGGAAGATCCAACCGTTCATCTACTGCAGAATTCCCATATCTACCACCCCTCCAAATTTCAGCTCGATCCAACGGTTCAAACTCCAGGAACCTTCCGATAAGTGGACCAATTTTCGGATATGTTTTCTACGCGAATACGGATCCGACCCGAATTCATATTTCTTTATGAACGTGATATTGGACAACCTTTTTAGAGGAATTCTCTTCTAGGGTATTGTGCGTCATTTCTAAACACGTGCCCGTAAAATTTTAAGCCTCCCCCGAGGTCATCTTCATCATCATGCTGGTGTCAAACCAGTCCGGCAATATTGCTCCAAGGCTGCCGACCTGCGCTAGACACGTCGTCACTTTGTTGAGCCGAGCTCAACTTCTTCGGATCATCATCTCGGCAAGCCGAACAAGAGTTCGGCATCGCGAAGGATAAATCATCACCAACATCGCCGCTCCACGGATTACACGGAGCATGCACACCGGCATCGCCGCACGGTCACTTCATCAAGCCGGCATTGACCACGTCACGACCTGCATCGGCAGGGCCACACTGTTGCTTCTTCGAGCCAATGTCCATCACGCCGAACTACTTCAACACCTCGGCTGACATGGCAACTACAACAACTCCTCACCAGCCTGCTCCGTCACCTCGGCTAGGCCGGGGACTTGGCTATTTCGTCATCAACCTACTCCGGAGACTTCGGCATCACTAGTCGACCAGCTCTGTCACGTTAGCTGGACCGAGGGCTTTGCCTCGGCGAGCCAACCTTTGCCAGCATCGCCATGCCATCGCTTTATCGCCCATCAGGCAATGGGTGTGCGGATCGAGTCCCAATTTTGGGAATCACCTTTCTTCGGATTGCTACAACAAATAAACCAGGTGCTATTAATCCTAGTATTTTTTGCTCGTTTGGGTTCATTTTCCCAAGGAATTATTACTATGGTTTGTCCATCATATGTACACAGGTCTATCAAATGGTGGCCGCATTAACGACGGTCGCATGGTGGTTCGGTCAGTTTCTGTACATGGTCCGGCGAGTGCCGCATCCGAAACTCGGACCGACCTATGAATTCAGGCTTTGCCATGCCTTTACAACATCACACCGACGCCCCGCATCGACATTGACTTCGGCGCCAGGCCATATTTCTTTTATTACTCACTTTGCATAAATTATTTATTATGCAACGATTTTTTTAAAAAATATTATTATTACTACTAACTCCGGTTTGCACTATTTTTTGTGCACAGGAAAATAATCCGGGTTGGGCAGTATCATCAACTCGGCGTACTGACATACCACCTCACCTCGGCTGGACGAGGGGCTTCGTCAACACTTCATTATCCCATGCCAGGGACTTCGGCATCACTCTGCTGGCCTGCATTGACCGTGCTATGTCACCACTTCGGAGTGCCGAGCTCTTTGCTCCGCCACCTCGGGACCGGCTTGGGGGATGGAGCCTTGTCCCGCATCAAGCTTGGACCGCGTCATCAATACCAAACACATTAACCAGCTAAGTTGCCTTCATGCTCAAAGTTTTAAATTTTTAACTTGTGTTCGGTTCGACCAAACATTATACTTTTTTGGAAAAAAGTTGCTTGTAAAAAATTTCCTTGTCAAGACTTTGTTTGTGACACACAAATTCAAATAACCCATTTACTTGGGGGCTTCCTTTATGAAGCTTTTCCTCTTGCATATGATTATACTTGTATGGCTTCATTCCTTGTTTGTGTATTACGCCACAATATGCACCATGTTGACTTAAGCAATTTGCAAGCTGGGTTGCCTCGCTCCTATGTTTACCCTTATGTTCCCGATTGTTCGGCTAGGGAGTAAAGGGAGCACCTCTGCGATTGTCACGATCGGGTCATCCGAGCCGGACCTCAGACTGGGTGAAGCCAAAAGCTAGCGCTCTTATTTTCAATTATGGTCGGCACACAACGGAACTCATGAGTACACAAAATCTATTGCACAAGTCTCATAGTAACAATGAGCACCAAAGAAAGGTATCGGTGGGGGTACTATTTTCTTCGAAGATGCTTCTTACACTTTGTTAGTAATATAGCATAAGTTCCCTGAGCGCGCTTTGTCTGTTATAGCCATATGGCCTGATTGCCTGGTTATCGGAAACACCGTTGATATTCTTGACAGGTGGAGTACATAACACTTTTCGGTCCTTGACCGAAGAGGGAGAAGCCGACGGTTGGTTAAGACGCGTTTGAAGTTCGGGTGAACACAAATAAGATACTAGTACTTTGGTACATAGAATCATTACACATAAAATTCTTTTACCCAAGTCACTTGGGGCTCTTAAATTTATATGAGCCGTTTTATAATAAGTGTTCTTCTTCTTAGTCATTGCAAAGTTTTATTATTATTATTTACCACTCCCTTTTTCGACACGAGTGTGTAGTCACTAGCCGGGGAGCCTAATTTCTCTCTCAAAGCTGCTAGAGTTTAGTTTGCTAAACTGGCCTAATGAGAAGTACTCCGCCTTCGGGATAGGAGGTTGAAGCCATAGGCTGACCCGCTTGAAGTCTTGAGATAGGATGTGTCATGTTAAAGCACGACAGAAGCACTTTTTTTTTCTTCTAAAGTCCAATTTTCAGATTGGCACCGAACACTTGATCTTATTCGGACGTCAGGTTTACACTGACGTTTTTTGGTTTTCCAAGCCTATGACACTTTTAATCTATTTGTGTGTTTCCAGCATTAGTCTCGTAGTGCAACGCCGGACACCTTTAGAGATTCGGCAAAAACATTCTCGGATATTGCTATATATGCATCGGTTTCGAATTGTGTCTTCGGTCAATAGTTGGGTTGACCGGCTCCTGTGCTTGCCTTGTATGTTCCGCTTTGTTCGGCTAGGTGTGCAAAGGGAGACCCACTGCAATTGTGCTTCCAGCTCACATGGTTAAGCACCTCAGTGGAGAAAGCCGAAAACTGACTGTCACAATAAGCGTAAACTGGTCAGCGATCCGATGATTATGTTAAATGATGGGCCATTCATAACATTGGTCGAAGTGTTTACGGCTTGACCTCGGATGTCGCCGAACACTAACCGGGGGCTCATAGCTAGCTTCCCCAGTTTAAAGCTCCTATGACTAAGCGAAAGTTATAAACCCCGCATATCTGATTGCCTCGTTTCTGCTAACACAATCGCCTTCGGGCACTGAGACGTGGGCTAAGGGTTGTTTTGTTATTGCGGAAACACCCTGCGTAGTATCTAAGGGGTAGAGGCCGACGATGGGCCACTTTCAACTGATAAATGGTCGCAATGGAGTCAAAATAATGATGTAAAGTACTTGGATACATAGAATCATTACACATAATCTGTGATTTTACTCTGGATATCGATCCTTAATTCGGCCACCCGTGCCCACATTAAGTCTCGGGGGCTACTGGGCTTTGCGCTCATTATTTACAAATATTAAAGGGGCACATCGATCCCCTGATCTGGTGTTGCCACCCGACCAGTGTCTCAGGGGCTACTGCATTGTCTATTCAATGCAGAAAATTCAAAGGTCTCAGTGTTCGGCTTGATCGAAATATGGGAAAGCGCGTCTTCGGACAACAATAAGTACCATCTGGACCTATCTGGCGTCAAGCTAATATATCATGGTGACTTCTCACGACCCTCCCTCAGGGGCCCGTTCGCCGATCACTATTATCTCTAATATATTACACTGCATTTTTATTCCTATATATGCTGCCGGGCTAGGAGTTGATCCTCAGGCCGATTTCGCGCATCGACCTGAGTCTCAGGGTCTACTGGGAACATCGGTTTTATGCTTACCTTCAGGTGCATATCGGGCTTTAGACTGATACACACCTTGAGGGCTACTAGATATACATCGGCAGAGAATAAACTGCACCAGTTAAAAATATTCACAAAAAATTAGCCCGTGGTCGGGGTGGTGCACCACCTTGGAAGCAGCCGGCATAAAGCTCGGGCGCTAGCGGCTAGCTCCATAGAGGGCATTTACGGCATTAAGCTCGGCTAAACTCCTTCAACTTTTTTGGACCAAGATGATCTATGACATCTTGGATATAGTCCGGCGTTGGAGCTTGGACACAGTCCGGCGTTGGAGCTCGGATACATTTTGGCGTTGGAGCTCGGAAGCAGTCCGGCATTGGTGCTCGGCTGCAAAAGATACCTCGAATGCAGTCCAACATTGGAGCTCGGACGCAAGAGGACACTGCCTCCCGGGAACAACTTCAAAACCCGAGGTGTGGCATAAAAATAACAAGGCATTGATAAAGGCCGAAAACTTAAAGGGGCTCCTCGGATACCCGACGTGTAAACTCTTTGGATGCACTTCAGCGATCCTCAAGATCGAAGATGAGAAGATTTGTTGAACCAGTTTTCAAGACCGACGACCGAAGATGAAGAATAGTTCGGAAGAATCGAGGAGCGTCCCTAACTTGAAGACCGGTTCAGGGGGCTACTAACGATGTCCTAGACTAGGGGGTACTCACCACATCATCTCCCGAGGCCGAGGACCCCCATGGTCGTATACTGGTGGGCCAGTTCGGACAACTGCCGCATACAAGGAAGATTCCACAAGACTTGGCAATCAAGACAAGGACTTCTCCCCACCGGCGTATTCGGCTAGGACTCTTGTTATCCTAGGCCTCTGGTGCATTGTATAAACCGAGGCCAGGCTAGTCGATAGAAATATACATATAATCATACCATAGGCTAGCTTCTAGGGTTTAGCCTCTAAGATCTTGTGGTAGATCAACTCTTGTAATACTCATATCATCAATATCAATCAAGCAGGACTCGCCAAGGAGAGCGTGAGAGCATTTCCCCGCCGTGCGTCACTCCGGCGCCGACGTCCACTTCCCGCCGTGTGCCACTCCGGTAGCGGCGTCCACTTCCCCGCCGTGTGCCTCGCTGGCCGTGGCGTCCACCCTCGGCTCCCTGCCGGTAGCCGGATTCTCCTTTCCCGCCCCTTCCTCTGCTCGCTTCCGTGCCGGTGCCATGGCGGATAGCCCGAGGTCGGTAACTTCGTCCTTCCAGGGTGAGCGACCGGTGGTGTCTGGGCTTGGGCTCTTGTCGGCCTCGGAGGGATCGGCGGCGGAGTTGGCTCCGGCCGTGCTGGGCGCCTCGGCTGCAGGGGAAGGTCCGCCGCGTCAGATCTCGCAGTGGCAGGAGGCCCCTGCTTCCAAGAAGACCATGTGGCGGCGCCGGCAGGAGGGGGGTCGGCTGGCTCTAGACTTGCGTCGCCCGTCGCCGCCCCACAAGGAGGTCTCGCCGGAGATGCGGGACAAATGTTTCAGCTGCTTGGCTAAAGGGCACTTCTTGAGAGATTGCACCAATGATGTGGTCTGTCTCCGGTGCAGCTTGTCGGGGCATGTTGCGTCTCAGTGCAAGCGTCCGCGCAGTCCTTCCCCGATGGAGGAGCTCCAGCGGGAGGCGGCGGCCAAGGTGGCGCGCCGGTCGGGACTGGAGGGAGCGGGGTCGGGTGCCCGGGTGGTGCGTGCTGAGGTGCAGCAGAGGCGTCTTCCAACCCCCCACCTCCGCCTCCTTCCTCGTCGCGCCCGGCTCCGGCGGCTCCGGTGTGGCCTCAGCTCGCGCCGCCGCGCCTGCAACTGGACTCGGACATGGAGATTGCCCCATGTGAGCTGTGCACGGTCAGGAGGACTCGTGCGATGGATGAATTGGAAGGGCGACTACAGCAAGCTATGGTGGTTTATGTGACTGGTGACAAAGAGGAGATGTCGCCGGAGTTGGCGTTGGCCGCGCTGCAGCAGAGGGTGGGTATCCCGCCGTACAGGGTTTCGGTCCATCGGTTCCGACCGGAGGACTTCATTGTGGTCTTTGCAAGGAGGGAAGATAGGATCAGGATGGGGCTTCGGCCGGTGATTGAGTTCCAGGGGCATCGTTTGTCCTTCAGGCAGTGGATCAGGCAGTCGCAGGCAGTCTTCGGCGCCATGAAATTCAAGGTGGGGCTGGAGCTCGAGGGAATCCCACCCCACGCATGGGAGCTGGAGGTGGTCGAACACTTGCTGGGCGGATCGTGCATCATCGAGGCTGTGGCACCGGAGACCTCGTCGCGGGCGGACATGTCGTCGTTCAAGTTGACGGCATGGACGGCGGAGCCAGAGCAGATTCCATCGCGTCGGTGGCTTGCGGTGCCGGAGCCGGCGGAGCAGAGGGAGCTCTTCAAGCCCAAGACGCTGCAGTATCGAGTTCTCATTCATCTAGATGCGGTAACTTCATTCCCGGAAGGGGAGGAACCATGGTTCCTGGGGGCTTTGTCGGACAGTGGACAGAGCGGGCTACCGGACTCGCCGCCGGAGATGGGTGCTGGACCGTCCACGCGCAGGCTTAGTTGGCAGTTCGGAGTCCGGGATCAGAGTGGTGGTGCGGTTGGAGGCGGCGGAGGCGCGCCGGTGAGCAGGCGGCTCGCCGGTGGGCCGGCCGGAGTTCTTGTGGATGGGGATTGGAGGATCCCTCCGATGGGTCCCGTGCCTCGGGTGGAGAGCCGTGGGGCCGGTGTTCCTGCTTAGGATAGGGTAATAGTACGTCACTCGGCTTTTGACCGGATTGGTGGAATGGATCGACAGGTGGGTGGCCCGGAGAGGGATCAGAGGGAAATTTCAAATCCGGTGCGCGCCTCCAGCATTGGGGTGATGGTGACTCAGCCAGCAGGGGCCCCAGTCGATCAGGGTGGGGCGCAGTTGCCCGTGCCCACTATCATGGTGCTAAGGGAGGAGCAAGCCGCGGTTTCGCTCCTTGGGCAGGAGAGAGAGACTGGTGGAGGGGTTGCAGGTGTGGACAAAAGCCCGCGGACGGACGTGGTGGGACCCCTCGTGGTTCCTTCCAAGGTCATGCCACAGGAGTTGATTGAGGCATGGAGATTGGGTGAAGAGAGGGAGGACAGACAGCTGGTGGTGGAGCCGGAAGAATCGTTGCATGCGACTGCAAAGGAGATGGCCGGACCAGACCAGGTTTTGGAGGATTGCATTCTGGTTGGTGGGAGACACGAGGTGGGGACACTGGCCACGGTGGGACAGCTGGTGCGGATGGAGGCTGATACGATGGGACCCTCCTCGGACGGTGTGAGGCAGGAGGGGTGGACCGGCCGCCAGTTTCCAATCAGGCGGCCCCACAACTGTCCGCGGATCGGATCTCGCCTATGATTGAGGAACGGATCCCGGGGAGCGTGGAGCGAAATTTGGAGCTGGGACAAGTGGCGGCTTCTCAAGGGGCCAGGGAGATGGAGGCAGATCGGCACGTTGATTTGGACATGCAAAATCAGATTCAGGCATGCACGACAGGGATGACACCCCAGGAGGCGGTGGCTTACGGCAAGCTCAAGTGGTTCTGTAACGCACTTGTGCGTAAGTTGGCTCCCCCGCTTCTCATGGAGGTGCAATCGATGCTTAGGCCAGAGGCTGAACCTTTCACTCCTCGACGAACGACCAGGGGATCCAAGAAGGCTCCAGCAAGCAAATTGTGTAAGGCAACCCAGGCAGAGAACGTGCTCATGCGGGCGCTTGGCATCGTGCCGGAGGACTTGGATGGCAATGAGGATAACATCGCCGAGCTGGCAGAGATCTTTGATTCACCATTAAGGGAGCAACACATTCGAGTCATCGCTGCTTTGTTTGGGAAGGAGATGCCATCGGTGAGAGACTTGGCCGTTGGATCCTCGGTAGTGTTGGGAGCGGCTTGAGTTTTGTGGAGTGTACTCGGGTGGTGCCATATGGGTTTAGATGGATTGGAACCCTAAGGTACTTTGTTGGAATGTGCGGGGCCTAAATAATCCGGCCAAAAGGAACGCGGTGAGGGAGTTTGTGGGTGAGGCTAAGGTTAACATTGTAGGTCTCCAAGAGACGAAGCTCGATTTAATTGACTCTTATATCGCAATGCAAAGTTTGGGGCCATCTTTTGATGGCTTTGCTTACATGCCGGCGGTGGAGACCCGAGGGGGTATTCTATTGGGATGGGACTCGACGGTGTTGTGCATTGACAACATTGCAGTGGACTCCCATGCGATCTCGGGGAGGGTTCACTCTAAGGATGGCTTTGAGTGGTGGGTGTCGGTGGTCTATGGTCCTCAAGGGGACGAGGCGAAGTTGCAGTTTCTCGTTGAACTACATAACAGAAGGGCTATGTGCCCGGGGCCTTGGATGTTGATGGGCGATTTCAACATGATTCTGAGGGCGGACGAGAAGAGCAACAATAATTTGAACCGTAGGATTATGAGGAGTTTCAAGGAATTCGTGGATGATTGTGAGCTCAAGGAACCGTACCTACATGGAAGGAGATTTACGTGGTCTAATGAAAGAGAGCAACCAGTACTCACGAAAATAGATCGGGTATTGGTTTCGGTGGATTGGGAGCTTGCCTACCCGGAGATGTTGCTTCAAGCATTGAGCTCTAACATTTCGGACCACGCGCCGTTGCACCTTACAACTTCGGCACCTTTCTGTGCCAAGAAGAGATTTCGTTTTGAGATGTGTTGGCTCAAGCTGGAGGGGTTTGAGCAAACGGTTCGAGACGCCTGGGTGTGCCCGCATGAGATCTTTGACCCGTTTAAGAGACTGGATTTCTTACTCCGCAACACGGCGACTGCCCTTCAGGCATGGGGACAGAAGAAGATGGGTAATATTAGAATCCAGTTAGCAATTGCGAACTACATTATCCAAGATGGATCGGGCAATGGAGGAACGTGAACTCTCGGCAGACGAGAGGTGGCTTCGGGGCAGCTTAAAGCTTGCGTTGTTGGGCTTGGCCTCCTTGCAGCGGACTATTGAAAGACAGAGATCGCGCCTTAAGTGGATACGAGAGGGGGACGCAAATACAAAACTTTTCTAGGCGGTGGCTAATGGACGTCGCTCCAAGAATTTCATTCCTCATGTGAGATATAATGGTGAACTGATTGTGGATCAGAGGCGGAAGGAAGACATCTTTTCGGAGACCTATGAGCAGCTACTCGGGACAACTCATGCGAGAGAGGTGGATGTGGATCTGGAATTCTTAGACATGGAGACCCATGATTTGTCCGAGTTGGATGTGATATTCACCGAGGAAGAAGTGTCGAATACCATTAAAGAGTTACCTCCGGATCGAGCACCAGGACCGGACGACTTTATTGTTGCTTTCTACCAGAAGGCTTGGCACATCATTAAGCACGATGTCATGGCAGTGCTTCTAAAGTTGTTTGTGGGGGACGGAAGAGGATTCAACAAGCTTAACCGAGCGCACATTGTGCTCATTCCGAAGAAGCCGGAAGCTGAGGAGGTGGGAGATTTTCGTCCCATTAGCCTCACCCATAGTGTTGCGAAGATCTTCACCAAGCTGCTCGCGAATAGAGTCAGGAAGAGGATGAAGGAGATTGTGACAGCAAATCAATCGGCTTTCATTTGTGGGCGACACCTACATGACAATTTCATTTTGGTCAGACAAGTGGCTAGGATGATTCATGCGCGGAAGGAGGCAGGAGTGTTCCTAAAATTAGACATATCCAGAGCGTTTGATTCACTCGCTTGGCCATTCTTGTTCAAGGTGCTGGCTCACAAGGGATTTGGGGACAAATGGTTATCATGGGTCTCCATACTTCTCAAGACAGCTAACACGAAGGTTTTGGTGAATGGGTGTCCGGGAAGAAGCTTTGATCATGTTAAGGGATTAAGGCAAGGGGACCTGGTGTCTCCGTTGCTGTTTGTCATAGCGATGGACGTGCTGTCCAAGATCATGTCCAAGGCTGCGAGTATGGGAGTGTTGAGTAAATTCACTGGGATCTTGGCGGAACAAAGCGTCTCTATCTACGCTGACGATGTGGCGCTATTTGTTAAGCCCACGGTGATGGATCTGAGGTTTGTGAAGGAAGCACTGTGGGTGTTTGGGGAGGCGTCGGGATTGAAGATCAACTATCAAAAATCCTTGGCGGTTTTGATTCAAGGAGATGACCAGGACAGGAGGAGTGTGGAGGATATCCTGCAGTGTGAGGTAGGGAATTTCCCTTGCAAATACCTAGGGCTTCAGCTGGCGATCCACCAACTGACTAGGGCGGAGTGGCAACCCCTGTTAGATCAAGCGAAGAAGGCAGCCCCGGCGTGGCAACGGGGGCTTATTCAGAGGTCGGGCCGGCTAGTGTTGGCCAAGTCTGTGATTGCAGCTAAACCCATCCACCATTTCATGATTGCGGAAGCTCCTATGTGGGTGTTGGAAGAGATCAACCAATGGATGAGAGCGTTCTTTTGGGCCGGCAAGGATAAGGTAAACGGTGGCCAGTGCTTGGTGGCCTGGAGTACGATTTGCAGGCCCACATATTTGGGTGGGTTGGGTGTCAGAGATTTGAGCTTGCAAGGTCTTGTGTTGAGAGTAAGATGGGAATGGCTTAAGAGGACGGATCCCACGAGGCCATGGCAGGGGCTGACCATGATGGAGGACACAGATGCCAGAGAGGTTTTTGATAGCCTTGTTAAGATTGATGTGGGAGATGGCAGTAAGGTTCTGTTCTAGAGGATAGATGGATCCATGGATTTGCGGTACGAGATATCACACCTTTACTACATTGCATGGTTGACACCCGTACCAGGAATCGGCGCACGGTGAGAGACGCGTTGGAGAATAGCAGATGGCTGCAGGATATGGACGGTGACCTCTCATTCATGGGGCACATGCAGCTAGTGCACCTCAATCTGGCTATAAGTATAGTGCCCAGGGAGGCAACCAGGGCAGACCATTTCTCTTGGCCGGCGGACCCGTCGGGGATGTATACTGCGAGATCGACGTACTATCGGCTGTGCCAGGGGATTGAGCGGGTGGCGTATGCTGCATGCATCTAGAAGAACTGGGCGCCCCTCAAGTGCAAAATATTCATATGGCTAGCTATACAGCACCGCATTTGGACTTCGGATCGGAGAGCTAGGCATGAGCTGCAGGACCGCCCTTGAAACTGCTTCACATGCTTGCAGGACGAAGACAACGCTGAACACATACTGATCCAATGTGTTTATGCTAGGGAAGTGTGGCACGGATGCTTGCATGAGCTCAACATGGGCGTGGTGCGACCGACCAGCGAGGATGAGCTATTGCACTGGTGGTTGGAGGCTAGGGGAGGGTTCCGGAAAGAGCACAAGAGAGGTTTTGACTCGTTGGTGACAGCGGTGGCTTGGGCCTTGTGGAAACAACGCAACGCGCGTGTGTTCAATAGAACGGTTCAACAGTTAGCCCCGACCGAGCTGGTGGAAGTGATTCTAAGAGATCTCCGCGAGTGGAGGGAGGCAGGTCTAGGGGTAGGAGGGTTGTCACGCTTTGTGATAGAGTAGGCTTTAGTGGTGTTGGGTGTGTCCGGGTGTAACCAAGGAGGGGCGATTGCTCCTCTTTGGCCTATCTTGTAAACTTGTTGCTCTCCTTCTATGAAATTAAGGTATGCGATTTGCGTGCTCTTGAAAAAAAATCAAGCAGGACATAGGGTATTACCTCCATCAAGAGGGCCCAAACCTAGGTAAACATCGTGTCCCCTGCCTCCTGTTACCATCCGCCTTAGACGCACAGTTCGGGACCCCCTACCCGAGATCTGCCAGTTTTGACACCGACAATTGTCAACAAGTAAATCATCATCACCTAACAAGCCATCTTCATCACTATTGAAATCAACATACTTGGGGTGTGATACCTTTGGGCCTTTAGCTATGAAGCATCTTCCAAGTCCTTCATTTGGTGAATCAAATATGTCGTAGGAGTTGGTTGACACAAGTGCTAGACCGACAACACCTTCATCTTGAGTATATTCGGAGTCGGAGTGATAGCTTCTCTCGGAGTGATTGTCGGAGTCGGAGCCGGATACCCATTCACCAACATGAGCTTGATGTCTTCATTTTGTGTAGCTCCTTGATGACTTGTCCTTCCTTTCCGAATCTTTGCTTCTCCGGGATGTTCTTCGTTCATAACGATCATCTCTACTCCTTCTCTCTCTTGATGGTGATTCTTCTCTTCTACTTCTTCTTTTTGGAGAATCTTCTCTTCTCTTGTAGGGTGCCATACACTCATTGGAATAATGTCCGGGTCTTCCACAATTGTAGCAATTTCGCTCTCAACTAGAAGATCTTTTGTCATTGTAGGACCTTGACTTGGAACTTCTCTCTTTGCTTCTACTCTTGTAGAACTTGTTGAAGTTCTTCACCATTAGGCTCAATTCTTCATTGAAGGTTTGTTTCTCACTTGATGATGTGGGAGATTCACATGAGGCTTTGTAAGCACCACTTGACTTGTTATGGAGCTCCTCCTTACCCTTGAGTGACATCTCATGAGCAACAATTCTTCCAATGAATTCCGTTGGCTTTAGATCTTTGTAATTGGGCATCATTTGGATCAATGTGCAAACGGTATCATATTTTCCGTCCAAAGCTCATAGGATCTTCTTGATGATGAATTTGTCGGTCATCTCTTCACTTCCTAAGCCGGCGATCTCATTTGTGATAAGAGCAAGCCTAGAGTACACTTCACCATCCTTCATTTTGAACTTGTCAAGCTGACTTTGAAGCACATCCAACTTGGATTCCTTGACAGAGTCGGTACCTTCGTGCATATCAATCAAAGTATCCCAACTTTCCTTTGCATTCTCAAGACGACTGATTTTCTTGAATTCTTCGGGGCACAATCCGTTGAAGAGGATATCACAAGCTTGATCATTGTATTGCAGCATCTTCAACTCTTCCGCAGTAGCTTCACGATTCGGTTCTCTCCCATCAAATAATTCACCTTGCAAGCCAATACACACAATAGCCCATACGGCGGGGTTATGTCCAAGAATATGCATTTTCATCTTATGCTTCCAACTAGCAAAATTAGTACCATCAAAGTAAAGACCTCTACGGTGGTAGTTTCCCTCGCTAGACGCCATACTCTCCTAGGTTGTGAAACCAAGGCTATGACTTCCAAAAGCTATGAAAATCAAGGCAAATGGAGACCAAAGCTCTAATACCACTTGTAGGATTGAAAGTATGTCTAGAGGGGGGGGGGTGATTAGACTACTTGACTAAATAAAAACTTATCCTTTTCCCAATTTTAGTTCTTGACAGATTTTAGCAACTTTGGACAAGTCAAGCAATCTTAACACAATTCAAGCAAGCATGCAAAGAGTATATGAGCAGCGGAAAGTAAAGCATGCAACTTGCAAGAATGTAAAGGGAAGGGTTTGGAGGATTCAAACGCAATAGGAGACACAAATGTTTTTGTCATGGTTCCGATAGGTGGTACTATCGTACATCCACGTTGATGGAAACTTCAACCCACGAAGGGTAATGGTTGCGCGAGTCCACGGAGGGCTCCACCCACGAAGGGTACATGAAGAAGCAACCTTGTCTATCCCACCATGGTTGTCGCCCACGAAGGACTTGCCTCACTAGCGGTATATCTTCACGAAGTAGGCGATCTCCTTGCCCTTACAAACTCCTTGGTTCAACTCCACAATCTTGTCGGAGGCTCCCAAGTGACACCTAGCCAATCTAGGAGACACCACTCTCCAAGAAGTAACAAATGTTGTGTTGATGATGAACTCCTTGCTCTTGTGCTTCAAATGATAGTCTCCCCAACACTCAACTCTCTCTCACAGGATATGGATTTGGTGGAAAGAAGATTTGAGTGGAAAGCAAGTTGGGAAAGGCTAGAGATCAAGATTCATATGGTAAGAATGGAATATCTTGGCCTCATGTAACACCCACGAGGCGGCTATATCTCCCACGCGTCGAAGCATGACTTAGAGGCATAACCGCATTGTAAGCAATGTCGCAAGTGGGGTAATCTTCACACAACCCATGTAATGAATAAGGAAAAAGAGGTACATAGTTGGCTTACAATTACCACGTCACACAATAGCGTAAATATCATTACATTCATCTAGATACAATCAAGGTCCGACTACGGAACCAAAATAAAGACAACCCCAAATGCATAATGTCCCCGATCGACCCAACTGGGCTGTAACGCCCCATATGTAACCTTCCCGAATTGTACTCCAACTCTTGCCGTTTCTGGCATTAAGTTATATTTAATTCTCGGGTTCGGGTCTTTGTCTCCGTGTGTTTTTTTGTTTTTCGTGCATCTCATATCATGTCTTCACGTGCATTGCATTTGCATACATGTTCTTCTCATGCATTCGAGCATTTTCCCCGTTGTCCGTTTGGCATTCCGGCGCTTCGTTCTCCTCCGGTGGCCATTTCTAGCTTTCTTTCGTGTGTGGGGATTAAACATTTCCGGATTGGACCAAGACTTGCCATGCGGCCTTGGTTTGCTACCGGTAGACCGCCTGTCAAGTTTCGGGTCATTTGGACTTCGTTTGATACTCCAACGGTTAACCGAGGGACCGAAAAGGCCTCGTGTGTGTGCAGCCCAACACCCCTCCAATTTGGCCCAAAACCCACCAAACCCCGCTCCATCGTCTCGGTCGTTCGATCATGATCGTGTGGGCGAAAACCGCACCTCATTTGGACTCTCCTAGCTCCACTTATGCCTATTTAAAGGCCCCCCATTTTCGGATCTCGGATTCTCCCCGTCCTCCTAAAAAAAAAACTCCAGATCGCGCCGACGGACGTGTCCGGCCCGCACCGGACAGCGTCCGCCGCCGCCCGCCTCCGCCACGTGGCGCAGCCACTGCGCGGGGCCCGAGGCGCCGCCACCCGCGCCGGCCTCCGCCGCCACCCGCGCCCGACCCCGCCGCCTTGATGCGCCGCCGCCCCGTCGCCCGGCCGGCCGCCGTCCGCCTCCTCTCCGGCCGCCGCCGCCCGCCTCCGCAGCGCCCCTCGCCGCCTCCTCCCTCACCGGCCGGCGCGCCTCGCCGAGCCCGGTGACCCAGCGAACTCCGGCCACCACCGTCATCTCCGGCGACCTCCGTGAACAGTGCTCCGGCCATCCTTGTTATTCGCGCTGTCCAGATACAGATCCAAAAAACCCTAACCCGGTTGACTTTCTCTCCTCCTCCCAGATTTTTATGCCATGTTTGACCTGCCATATCTTTGCATCTGTAGCTCCGATTTGGGCATATGATATGTCAAAATCTTCGTCTCGACGAGTACATCATTTCATTCCATTGCATCATTTGCATTTGAGGTCATCTTGGTGCGCAAAATGCTGTTGGAAGGAGGCATCATGAGTTAAATTGCAGATCCGTTAGTTCAACATGCACTTTTGTCATTTTTGCCATGTTTAATCCATGCATGATATGCCTGTGCCCCTTTGGGATGAATTGTTAAGCATGTTGTCTTCTTTCTAGAGGTGCCTTCCATGCATTTTTAGGATGTGTGTGTTGTCTTGTGCAAGCTTGCAAAGAGGGCTACCTGAGTTTACTGATTTCAGGGACTTAGTGAAAATCACTAAGTCTGGGATGTTTTAGTTCACGATGCTATATGTCCGGCTTGTTTCCTGGTGACCCGTGGCTCTTTTGAGGATGATCAGTAAGAGTGATTTGTTATGCTTGTTGTGCTTAATCCATCCATGTCTTTACTTGTTATTTTGGGGCACCCTAGGTTGACTCAATTGAGCTCAACTTTTGCATAGTTGTTGTTTTGGGCAGATCGTGAACTCTTTTGCGATTTTGCTGGAGCTATTGCTAGTGATCCATGCATGCTATGCCTTTGCTCTTGCCATGTCTAGCTAGAATTTTGTGCCTTCTTTATGGATATATGCTTGCCTTGCCATGACTTGCACCGTAGTGAGTGCATCGAGCTTGTTTACATGCCTCCGTGAGTTATATTTCAGCATGTCCCAGTTTTCACTGTCTGAAAACTGATTGTGTTTCATCGATGTTCGTGTGCTCGGTAGGGTATTTTGTGAACCCTTTTGGCCCCAGGTCATTTTGGGTGTTTTGTTAAGCTTGTTGAGTAGCTCCATGCCATGCTCTTACTTGCCATGTTCAGGTTTTGCTTCATGTTGTTTTGCTGCTCCGAAGAGAGCATCGTGGTCTGAAATTTCAGACTAGCGTTAATTTCGCTAAGTCTGAAATCTGTTTTGCTTATTCAGTTTTGCCATGCTTGTTTGAAGCCCTTAATGGATGAATTTGCCTATGCCTCAGTCCTGGTGTTTGTTAAGCTTCTTGAGTACATCACTGCCATGCAATTTGTTTTCATGTTGGGTGGCTGTAGCATGTTCATTTTGTTGCATTTAGGAGCCTACTTGCTGTAAATCGCAGATCAGTTCGTTTAGTAAAACAGTTGCCATTTCTAAACCGTAGCTCCGATTGCCATGATCTTTATATCGTTTTCAGGGGATTTCTTCCCCTCTATCCATTGGCACACTTGGTTTTCCAAGTTGAGGCCAGGTTCGTGCATTTCCTGTCATGTCTTGCATTTTGCATCCCGCATCGCATCCCGCATAGCATATCATCTTTGCATGTTATTGGTTGCCCTTGCACGTGGTTGATTGTATCCTTGTTGCTTGTTTGTGTTGTTGGGTAGAGCCGGGAGACGAGTTCGCTAACGAGGAGCCCGTTGAGTTTGCTTTTGAGGATCCAGTCAATTCTGACAACTGTGCAGGCAAGATGATCACACCCTTGAAATCACTACTATCTTTGCTATGCTAGTTTGCTCGCTCTTTTGCTTTGCCAATGCTATGATGCCTACCACTTGCTTGTCAGCCTCCCAATTGCCATGATTGAGCCTCTAACCCACCTTTGTCCTAGCAAACCATTGATTGGCTATGTTACCGCTTTGCTCAAGCCCCTTCTTATAGTGTTGCTAGTTGCAGGTGAAGATTGGAGCCGTTCCTTGTTGGAACATTTATTTACTTGTTGGGATATCATTATATTGCTATGTTATCTTTACTCATCTATATACTTGGTAAAGGGTGGAAGGCTCGGCCTCTCGCCTAGTGTTTTGTTCCACTCTTGCCGCCCTAGTTTCCGTCATATCGGTGTTATGTTCCCGGATTGTTGCGTCCCTTACGCGGTTGGGCTATAATGGGAACCCCTTGATAGTTCGCCTTGATTAAAGCTTTTCCAGCAATGCCCAACATTGGTTTTACCATTTGCCACCTACCCCTTTTCTTTCCCTTGGGTTTCCGGAGCCCGAGGGTCATCTTTATTTTAGCCCCCACGGGCCAGTGCTCCTCTGAGTGTTGGTCCCACCGAGCGATGTCCGGGGCTACCAGGGGCAACCCTGGGCTGGCCTACCCGACGTCTGGCTCATTTGAGTGTGCCCTGAGAACGAGATATGTGCAGCTCCTATCAGGATTTGTCGGCGCATTCAGGCGGTGTTGCTGGACTAGTTTTGACCTGTCGAATCATCTTGTTGTACCGGAATACCGAGTCTGATCGGTGGGTCCTGGGTGGAGGTCTTGTTGACCGTGAGAGCTTGTTATGGGCTAAGTTGGGACCCCCCTGCAGGGTTTGATCTTTCGAAAGCCGTGCCCGCGGTTATGGGCAGATGGGAATTTGTTAATGTCTAGTTGTAGACAACTTGAACCTTAAATAATTAAAATGAATCAACTGCGTGTGTTGCCGTGATGGCCTCTTCTCGGCGGAGTCCGGGAAGTGGACACGGCGTTGGAGTTATGTTTGCGTAGGCTGCTCTATATAGTTTCCGCTCGTGCTTTGCCTCCTCTTCTCGCTCTGCTTTGCAAATAAGTTAGCCACCACATATGCTAGTCGCTTGCTGCAGCCCCACTTTACATTACCCCTTTCCTACCTATTAAGCTTAAATAGTCTTGATCGCGAGGGTGCGAGATTGCTGAGTCCTTTGTGGCTCATAGATTACTATTACACCAGATGCAGGGACCGATGATACTTCTCCGGATGGCGCGCTCGAGCTGAAGTGGGAGTACGACGAGGACTCTCAGCGTTACTATGTGTCGTTTCCTGATGATCAGTAGGGATGCCTATTCGGGGTTAGATTCAGGGCCTAGTCGCTTGTTGGGGGTCTTTTCTATTTTGGCACCGTAGTCGGGCCATGAGTGATTGTATGATGGATGTTATTTATGTACTTTGATGTGACGTGGAGAGTGTAAGCCAACTATGCTATTATCCCCTTTATATTATATATATGTACTTGGGTTGTGTAATGATTCCCGACTTGCGACATTGCTTTCAATGCGCCTATGTCTCTAAGTCGTGCCTCGACACGTGGGAGACATAGCCGCATCGAGGGCGTTACAAGTTGGTAATCAGAGCCTTCCCCGACCTTAGGAGCCCCATTGCTTGATCGTTTTTAGCAGCCGAGTTGTGTCTAGAAAAATGTTTTGAGTCCTTAGGAATTATATATCGGAGAGCTTAGGAATTCTTTTTACTTCCCAGTCTCCTCATCGCTCTGGTAAGGCATCCTGACGTAGAGTTTTGACTCTTCTCTTCTCAAATTTCACTAAATTTTTTTTAGGATCACGCGAGTATCTTAGTTTTGTTCCGATGGCTTATGTTGAGAATACTGTCTTGGTGCCTCCTGTCAGGGGTTTAGTGGAAGTGTCCCGGGGAGTTGAGCTCTGAGGTGTTGTCATCATAATTCTATCGTTGCAATTCTGGTATACTTGAGATATGTGCGCGACATCGAAAATCTCCTTTATGCAGTTCGTTGGTGAGATAACCTCGACGCCACCCAGTACTGGGGCGGGAGTTCGGGAGTATCGCCATAACTTGTATAACGGATGCTTTTCGAAGGTTGAGATAGATGGTTTCCGAAGGTTTCTTGGTTATGTGTTGAAGGATGGATGTAGCTGGATGTAGGATTTGCTAGCTTGGGTGAGATATTATGCTTCCCCTGTATCCCCAACACCTGATTGCATAACCGGAAAGTTTCGGGAGTTTCATAGGTGGGAATTCAAGTAGCCTTAGGATATCTTTCCAAACAGATGTGTGATATGAAATTGGGGTTCGACGTCTAGTGGTTCGCCTATTCACGGTCGATTTTACAGTGGCCTCGTTGTGTCTTAAAGAGTCCTTGGCTATGCTGACTCAGGGACGCTTCGTATGTCATGTGCACTGCCTTGTACATGATGGTGCTGTACGGTCGAGCCCGTGTAGGTCCTACCACGAACACTTCGGACGAAATTTCTATCATGTATTTGTTCCGGCTTATTCCGCGAGCCAACCCTTGGTTTTATTTCGAGTTGTGGTATTCGTTCTTCTTCGACGTCATATGTTGATTCCATCCCTCGTTGATGTACCTCTTCTACCTGATTCTTCGTGGCTTCGCAATTTAGGAATATGTGACCACTTCAAGAGAAGTGCATTCGTTCATTTTGTTCGGATGTGAAGACTTTATGTTGCAATTTTCATTCCGTTGGTTTCACCTTCAATATTTCTCTATTTGTGTGCTAATGGTGGTCAACCTCTTCAGGATGGCTCCCGCTAAGAGCACCAGTCAGAACCAGAATCAAGATCCTCCGCCTCCTCCGCCTCCTCCGGAAGCATGGCAAGCTGTGATGGCTGCTACTAATGCAAATACTCAACTGATCATGCAAATCATCCAAGAGCGGAATCAAAGCAGTCAAGGAAATCAAGGCAACAACCAGAACCAATTTGCAACTCTGAATCAGTTCCTCGCAAATGGTCCAAAGACGTTCAGCAAGTGCGTTGAGGCTACCGATGCTGATGATTGGTTAGTCGATCTGGGCAAGCATTTTGAATGTAGCAACGTCAGACCTGAAGATTTCGTCAAGTTCGCGTCTTTCCAGCTCAAGGATCAGGCCGCAGAGTGGTTTCAGCAGTACCGGGATTCCAGAGGTGGACGTTTGATCACTTGGGATGATTTCCGTCGTGATTTCCGAGCTCATCACATTCCTCAAAGTGTGACTGAAAGCAAATGTGAAGAATTCCGCAATCTGAAGCAAGGCTCTTTGTCTGTCTATGACTACAACAAGTTGTTCCAGAAGCTCGCCCGTTTTGCCAAGCAGGATGTTCCTGATGAGAATAGCATGATCTATCAGTTCAGGGGTGGTCTTCGTGAAGAAATTCAGCTCGCTCTTGTCCTCTTCGAGCCGCTGAGATACGATGAGTTCTACAACATGGCACTGAAGCAAGCGGCTGCTCAGCTAAGGTGTGATGCTTCCAGGAAGCGAGTCAGAGACACTACATCTTCTTCCTCTACTCAAGTGGCCAAGCAGCAGAAGTATTGGCTTCCTCCTCCTTCGTTCCGTCAGCCGTATCAGCAGAAGAGCAAAGGTGGCAGTGGTCCATCCCACCCACCCAACCCAGGCTTTCAGAACAAGACTTAGTCTCAAGCTTCAAGATTGAGTGCTCCGTACCACCGTCCGCTCTCAGAGGTCACGTGCAACAAGTGCCAACAGAAGGGTCACTATGACAACAAGTGTTTCAACCAGAGGCGTCTTCCTCCTCCTCCTCCTGTCAGATCGGCAAGTACAGCTGTGGTCAAGCATAACCCCAAGTCCGCCAAGGTCAACTTGATGAACGCAGCTCAGGCAGAGGATTCGTCAGATGTGATCATGGGTAACCTTCCTGTTAATGATATTCCTACAAAAGTTCTTTTTGACACGGGTGCTTCGCATTGTTTCATCTCGAGGCCATTTGTTTCTAAGCATGAGTTGCCCTTGCAAGATTTGCCTAGGCAGTTGTCTGTTGTTTCTCCGGGAAAATTCATGAGTGCAAGCGCTATTGTTCCGGATATTTCTATCACGTTGGGCGATCACAAGTTTCTATCTTCTCCGGTTGTTCTTGGTAATTCTGATATCGATCTTATTCTTGGGATGGACTGGCTCTCTAAACATAAAGCTCACCTCGATTGCGCAGCCAAGCAGATTCAACTGACTCATTCGTCTGAGGAAGTAATTGTCTTTGCAGCTCGGGATAATACCATCCAGTTGTTCTCTCTCAATGAAAAGGGTGAATTGGATGCTATTTCACAGATTCCGGTTGTTTGTGAGTATCAAGATGTCTTCCCTGAAGAACTCCCAGTCATGCCTCCAAACCGGCCGGTTGAATTTGTTATTGAACTTGAGCCTGGTACGGAACCTGTGTGCAAACGTCCTTACAAGCTCGGCCCCGAAGAGTTGAAGGAGTTGAAGAAACAACTCGATGTGCAAGAAAGGATGGGTCTCATTCGGCCTAGTACTTCTCCGTGGGGTTGTGGTGTTCTTTTTGTGAAGAAGAAGGATGGAACGGACCGACTTTGTGTTGATTATCGTCCATTGAACAAGAAGACCATCAAGAACAAATACCCACTTCCCAACATCAATGAGCTGTTCGAACAACTCAAGGGTGCCCAAGTATTCTCCAAGCTTGATCTCCGTATGGGTTATCATCAAATTCGCATTCGTGAACAAGATATTCCAAAGATGGCATTCAGAACAAGCTATGGGTCATATGAATACACTGTTATGTCTTTTGGCCTCGCCAATGCTCCTCCGACGTTCTCTCGCATGATGAACTTCATCTTCAACCCCTACACCAACGACTTTGTTTTGGTCTATCTCGACGCCATCCTGGTTTTCTCGAAGAACAAGGAAGATCATGCCAAACACTTGCGTTTGGTTCTTGACAAGCTCAGGGAACATCAATTCTACGCCAAGTTCTCCAAGTGTGAGTTTTGGCTCGATGAGGTCCTTTATCTTGGTCATATTATCTCTGCCAAGGGCATTTCCGTGGATCCTGAGAAGGTGTCTGCAATCGTTAATTGGGAACCTCCTCAGAATGTGAAGCAACTCCATAGCTTCCTCGGTCTCGCAAGCTACTACCGAAGATTCGTTGAAAACTTTTCCAAGATCGCGAAGCCTCTCTCAAATCTTCTTCAGAAGCACATCAAGTACGTTTGGTCTCCGGAGTGCGATATTGCTTTCAACGCTTTGAAAGAGAAATTGATCACTGCTCCAGTTCTGACTCCGCCTGATGAAACCAAGCCGTACGAGGTCTTTTGTGATGCCTCTCTCCAAGGTCTCGGTGTCGGGGTAAATAGCCATGGGTAGCCCAGCCGGCTTCCCCTGGCCCCTCAGAAAAAATTGTGAGCCCGTCCGGCTCATAAGAAGACTCAAGACTTAGGCCGCCTCCCCCCTAGCCGGCTGCCTTCCTGGCCGGCTACGGGGGCGGCCCGCCCTTTCACCCTCATGAAGAAAACTGTGGAGGGCCGGCTATGGCAGGGCCGGCTATGGCACGGCCGGCTACCGCTGGGCCGGCTCCGATAAAGCAGTCAACGCCGTACCCGCGATGTATGCGTCCACCCTGTGATGATGAAGCGGGGCGTGGCTACAGTGGAGCCTGCCACCCCCAAAACCCGGAGCACGCCTGGTACAGCGCGTCGTGCGGGCAGCTGCGGCCCGCCCGGCGCGGCACTGTAGCCACGGCGGCTCTGACGCCGTCCACGACGGGCCGCCAGCGTGGCCCCCGAGGCGGTGGGCCCCTTCGGGCAGCGAGATGTCGAAGGCGGCCGCACCCCCTCTCAAGCCAGCGAGACAGAGGGCCGGCTTCGCGTAGCCGGCCTGCCGCCTTCCTCGAAGGAGACGCCCATTAAGGAGACAAGGTGCGGCGGGGCTACAGTAATCGCCCGCCAGGGCGGCGTTACTGTAGCCACGCTTACCCCGACCAAGCCTGCACCAACAAGCACGGAGCAACAGTAACCGGCCGCCGACAAGGCCTTGGCCGGTGGGGCCGGCCTGTCGACCCAGGAGCCGGCAGTCGGCGGGACCCACCAGCCGGCGGGCCCCAGAAGCCGGCGGAGAAGCCGGCGAGCATAGTCACAGACAGCTGGGCCCCGCACCCAGTCGGATTACCATTGTACCCCCGGGGGGTAGGCCTATATAAACCCCCCGGTGCACCCATGCAAAGGGTTGAACTCTCTTTCTAGATATAGACACTTGCAAGGAGAAGAGGCAGGCTGAGCTAAGCCCTTCTTCCTCCTTCTGCCCCAAAACAGCTCAAGGAGCATTGTAGCCACCTGTGAACTTAGTAACCATGCAGAGACCCCGCAGAGCAGCAGTAGGGGTGTTATCTCCCCGGAGAGCCCTGAAGCTGGGTAAGATTCGCCGGCGTGCATGTCTACGCCTCATCCCGTTTCCAGGCACCGGAGACGTTCTATTGGCCCCCGCAATGATAAGCCACCCGTTGGCATATGTCGATCCTACCACCCGACATTTGGCGCCCACCGTGGGGCCAGGTGCACCGTCGTCCGGAGACCTGTTCTGGACGGGAACCCTTTTCCTTCCTCGCGGGCGCAGCCAGCCTGGCTCGCCCGATGGCGCTTGCCGCGACGCGCTGCATGGCGTCGCCGACGCCTGTGCGGCTAGCAGCCTCGCCAGCCTCTTCGACAAGGCCCGCATCTCCGACGAGCTCGCTTCCGATGCGGGCACAGATCACCTCGCCAACCTCCTCAGCCAGCTCCACGTCTCCAGCGAGCCCGTTGCGGACTTGGAGTCGGTTGGCTCCACCGACCCGATGCCCGTCGACTCCGACGCGGCATCCTACGACACCTTCCCCACCAACGTCACGGTCTACAACGACCCGCTCCCTCCGGCTGGTGATCGCGATTCTGACGCCCCCGAGGTGATGGTTATCGGCCTCGACGGCCCGAATGACGAGGGCACCCGCGACTCCCCGCGCGCGGCAGCCCAAGACTTGTCCGTCCCCCTTCCGGCTGACGCCAGCGACGAAGTTCTGGAGGCACGCCGCCTCGCCCTCCTCGCGGTGGGCCGGCGGCTGGCCCCCGTAAGACGCCTCACCGAGGCCTACCAGCGCGAAGCTGACCGCGCCGCCTTCGGCACGCCGGCTCCGGCTGGCCCTAGCCGGGCCGGCACTGTCAGGCAACGCGGCGCCGTCATCGCCGACATGCTTGGGGTGGATCGCCCGGTCTACGCCACCCCGCTCGAGAATCTGCGCGCCGCCCAGGCGGCCGTAGACGAGCTAGATGGCTTGGAAGCCGAAGATCTCCCCCATATGACGCGGCGCATCCAGCAACTAATCGATGCGGCCGCACGACGGCACGAGGCCGACGCCTGCGCGGGGAGCCCTCCCCCGCGCCGCGAACACGGTGCGACCTCCCGGTCGCCGACTACCAGCTACACCTGCGCGCGGCGCGAGAAAGAGCCGGCTTCCAGCCGAAGCCGGACCCAAGTCTCCATCGAGCGAGACACGGACGGCCGCCCCCGAGCCATGGAATGGCGGGGCACCCTGCCTCCGCCTCGAGCTCGCGGAGAAAGATATCCTACCCCGCCCCCAGTGGCTCACCCGACTCTCAGCGGCCGGCTTGGTCGCCGGGAGGGAATCGGCGAAAACGACGCCCGCCACCGGATCGACCGCCTGGCCCGATCCCTGGCGCTAGAAGAAGAAGACGATGTCGGCCCGCCTTGCTTCGGCCCCCGCATCCGCGACGAGCCCTTCCCCAAAGGGTTCTCGCTCCCAAGAGACACACCCAAGTATAACGGCTCGGTGAAGCCGGAAGACTGGCTGACCGACTACTCCATAGCCGTCAGCATCGCCGATGGCAACCGGCGCGTTGCCGTAAAGTACGTGCCCCTCATGCTGCAAGGCACGGCGCGGACTTGGCTTAACAGCCTTAAGCCGCTCAGCATCAACAGCTGGGTGGACTTCACTGAAGCCTTCGTTCGCAACTTCACCAGCACCTACAAGCGGGCTCCCAAGCCCAGATAGCTCTCCCTGTGTGTACAGGGCCCAGCCGAGTCCACTCGCGACTACCTGACGCGTTGGGCCGAGCTCCGCAACTCCTGTGAGGGGGTGCACGAGGTGCAAGCCATCGAATACTTCACAGCCGGGTGCCGAGAGGGCACCCTCCTCAAGCACAAGCTTCTCTGCGATGAGCCGACTACCCTCGACGAGCTCCTAAACATCGCCGACAAGTACGCCACCGCCGACTCCTCGATGAAGACCGAGCTCCGGGTGGACGCATCCGGAAAGGTGCTCAATCCGGCGCCCAAAGCGCCGGCTGGAGACGGCGGCCGACGCCAACACCAGAACGATCAAAAACGCAAGGGCCCTGCACCGCCTCCCACCAGTCGGCAGGTGGCCACGTTCGAAGATGCGCCGCCTGAAGAGCGGCCCGCACCCAAGAAGCCCAAGGGCGGCAGGCCGGCTTGGCAGCCGGCCTTCTCCTACGAGCAAACCCTTGATGCCCCGTGCAAGTTCCACAGCGGCGCGAAGCCGTCCAACCACACGACCCGCAAATGCAACTGGCTCGCCCGAATCTCGAAGGGCGAGGGGCTCACGCCGACTCCGCCGGCCGGCCCGCTGCCGCCGGCTCCGCCGCCCAAAGCCGCCCGGCCCGCGGTCGACGCCGTGCAGGACGAGTTCCCCGATGAGCAAGCGTCTTATGTCGTCTTCACGAGCCAACCCGAAGACCGGCGCAGCAAGCGCCGAGAGCAGCAGGAGGTCAACATGGCCGCCACCAGCCCAGCCGGCCACATGCACTGGTCGGAGAAACCCATCAGCTGGAGCCGGGCCGACCACCCAGAGGTGATGCCATCCCCCGGCTCCTACGCGTTGGTCCCGGAGGCCACCCTAGCAACGGATACACGCGCCGCACGCTTCTCCCGCGTGCTGATCGACGGCGGAAGCAGCATCAACATCCTGTACCGCGACACCATGGAGAAGCTGGGCGTCAAGGTCAAGCAACTTGCGCCGACTCGAACGGTGTTCCACGGCATCGTACCCGGATTGTCCTGTGCCCCCATCGGCAAGCTCAAGATCGATGTACTCTTTGGGGGCAAGGATCATTTCCGCCGGGAAGCAATCTGGTTCGAGGTGGTGGACCTGGATAGCCCTTATCATGCCTTGCTTGGCCGACCCGCCTTGGCCAAGTTCATGGCGGTCCCCCACTATGCTTACCTGAAGATGAAGATACCGAGCTCAAAGGGTGTCATCACCATCGCCGGCGACTACAAGAAGTCCGCTGACTGCGCCGCGGCCAGCAGCCGGCTGGCCGAATCCCTCGTGATCGCAGCCGAGAGGAAGACGCTGGACCGGGTCGTGGCCCTGGCCAGCAAGCAGCTAAACCAACCCGCCGACTCCAAGGAGTATGATGCCCAAGGATCTTTCCAGCCGGCCAAGGAGACCAAGAAGATACAGCTCGACCCCGAGCACCCCGAGAGGTTTGCCGTCATTGGGGCGAGCCTGGATAGCAAATAGGAAGGCAAGCTCGCCGATTTCCTCCGTGAGAATCAGGATATCTTTGCATGGTCCCCCAAGGACATGCCGGGTGTTCCGAAGGATTTCGCCGAGCACAAATTGCACGTGCGGGAGGATGCTAAACCAGTCAAGCAGCCCCTCCGTCGACTGTCAGAAGAGAAGAGAAGGATCGTAGGGGAGGAGATAGCCTGGCTCCTTGCAGCCGGCTTCATCATGGAAGTTTTCTTCCCCGAATGGCTCGCGAACCCGGTTCTCGTGCTGAAGAAGAATAACAAGTGGCGCATGTGTATAGATTACACGAGCCTCAACAAAGCCTGCCCAAAAGATCCCTTCGCTCTGCCCAGGATTGATCAAGTGATAGACTCCACAGCCGGATGCGAGCTGTTGAGCTTTTTGGATGCCTACTCGGGATACCACCAGATCAAGCTGAACCCGGATGACCAACTGAAGGCCGCCTTCATCATGCCGTTTGGAGCCTTCTGCTACCTGACTATGACGTTCGGCTTGAGGAATGCCGGCGCCACGTTTCAGCGCTGCATGCAGAAGTGCCTCCTCACGCAGCTCGGCAAGAATGCCCACGTTTACGTGGATGATGTTGTGGTGAAGATGGAGAAGCGTGGCACTCTGCTGGAAGACTTGAAGGAGACGTTCGAGAACCTGCGCCGGTTCCGGATCAAGCTCAACCCAGAGAAATGCGTGTTCGGAGTGCCGGCCGGCCAGCTCCTAGGCTTCCTGGTGTCTGAACGCGGCATAGAGTGCAACCCTGTGAAGATCAAGGCCATCGAGAGGATGGCGGTCCCAACCAAGCTCAGAGAGATTCAGAAGTTCACCGGGTGCCTGGCCTCTCTTAACCGCTTCATCAGCCGGCTCGGAGAAAAAGCTCTCCCCCTCTACCGCCTCATGAAGAAGAGCACTCACTTTGAGTGGAACGACCAGGCCGACCAAGCTTTCCACGAGCTGAAGAAAATGCTGTCCACGCCGCCTGTCTTGGCGACACCGACTGAGAAGGAGCCCATGCTCCTATATATTGCCGCCACTAGCCGGGTGGTCAGCACCGTCATTGTGGTCGAACGCCCCGAAGAAGGCCGAGCCCAGCCGGTCCAAAGGCCGGTTTACTACCTGAGCGAGGTGCTGTCCGCCTCGAAGCAAAATTACCCGCACTATCAGAAGATGTGCTATGGCGTGTACTTCGCCACCAAGAAGCTGAAGCCATACTTTCAAGAGCACCCCATCACGGTCGTATGCACTACCCCGCTAGCCGACATCATAGGCAGCCGGGATGCATCCGGCCGGGTGGCCAAATGGGCCATCGAGCTGGCCCCCTACACCATCTTCTACCAACCCCGCACCGCCATCAAGACGCAAGCGCTGGCCGACTTCCTCGTCGACTGGGCCGAGACCCAGTACTTACCACCGGCGCCCGACTCCACCCATTGGCGCATGCACTTTGATGGATCAAAGATGCGCACCGGCTTGGGAGCCGGTGTTGTCCTTACTTCTCCAAAGGGCGACAAGCTCAGATACACGCTGCAGATCCACTTCGCCGCCTCCAACAATGTAGCCGAGTACGAGGCGCTCATACACGGGCTCCAGCTTGCCAAGGAGCTTGGTATTCGCCGGATCCTGTGCTATGGCGACTCGGATTTGGTGGTGCAGCAGTCTTCTGGCGACTGGGACGCCAAGGACGCGAACATGGCGAGCTACCATTTCCTAGTACAGAAAATCAGCGGATACTTCGACGGGTGTGAGTTCCTTCACGTGCCGCGAGCCGACAACGAGCCAGCAGATGCCCTGGCCCGAATAGGCTCCACGCGGCAAGCAATACCAGCCGGCGTCGCCCTGCAGCGCCTCCTCAAGCCTTCAATCAAGCCGTCTCCGGAGTCCGACTCCATTTTCGTGCCGCCTAACCCCGAGGGGGCCGGGTCCGGCTCGAAGAATCAAGCAGCCGGCCCGGGGACTTCAATATTCGGCTCGGGGACTGCCGCACCCGGCCCGGGGACTGCAGTAGCCGGCCTGGGGACTGCAGTAGCCGGCCCGGGGACTTCTTCAGCACAGGAAGCGGCGGCCGACTCCAGCGCTGCACTGCCCAACCCACCCACCCTGGTGGCTCTGGCCACATTGGTGGCTGGGGAGGTCGCCGCCCCATCATGGGCCCAAGCCATCCGCAACTTTCTGGTGAATCATGACCTGCCGGCTGACAAAAACGAAGCAAGACAAGTTCAGCGCCGGGCTGGAGCATACACAATCGTCAACAGAGAGCTTGTCAAGCGCAGCGCCACCGGAGTCTTGCAGCGATGCGTCGAGCAGGAGAAAGGCGTCGCGATCCTCAGGGATATACACCAAGGAGAATGCGGCCACCACGCCGCATCAAGATCACTGGTCGCCAAAGCCTTCCGCCACGGTTTCTTCTGGCCGACTGCTTTGGACGACGCCAAAGAGCTAGTCAAACACTTCAAAGGCTGCCAGCTTTTCAGCTCGCAGCAACACATGCCGGCTTCAGCACTCAAGACCATTCCCATCACCTGGCCCTTTGCCGTCTGGGGATTGGATATGGTGGGCCCATTCAAGACGGCGCGCGGCGGCATGACACATTTGCTCGTCGCCGTTGATAAATTCACCAAGTGGATCAAGGCGAAGCCGATCAAGAAGCTGAATGGGCCGACTGCAGTGACCTTCATTGCAGATATAACAACCCGGTACGGCGTATCGCACAGCATCATCACCGACAATGGCACGAACTTTGCCAAAGGTGCCCTGGCACGGTTCTGCGCTGTGCAAGGTATCCGGCTGGACCTTGCGTCAGTCGCCCACCCGCAGTGAAACGGCCAAGTGGAGCGAGCAAATGGCCTCATTCTGTCCGGCATCAAGCCTCGACTGGTCATACCCCTCGAGCGTTCAGCCGGCTGCTGGCTCGATGAGCTGCCGGCTGTCCTATGGAGTCTGCGCACTACTCCCAACAGATCAACCGGCTTCACTCCCTTCTTCCTTGTATATGGTGCCGAGGCGGTCATCCCAACAAACATCGAGTTCGACTCGCCTCGGGTAACCATGTACACGGAAGCGGAAGCCAAAGAAGCACGAGAAGACGGCGTCGACCTGCTGGAAGAGGCCCGGCTGTTAGCCCTCAGCCGGTCCGCCATCTACCAGCAGGGTCTGCGCCGCTACCATAGCCGGAGGGTCCGCCCAAGATCCTTCCAGGAGGGCGACCTTGTGCTCCGGCTGATCCAGCGAACAGCCGGCCAGCACAAGCTCGCAGCCCCCTGGGAAGGCCCCTTCATCATCAGCAGAGCCTTGGGCAACGACGCCTACTACCTCATCGACGCGCAGAAGCCGAAGGCACGCAAGAGAGACGACTCCGGCAAGTAGTCGGAGCGACCGTGGAACGCAAATCTCCTTCGGAAGTTTTACAATTAAAGCGCAGTATGTGTCATGCCCACTTTTGTATTTAGTATGATACAATAGGCTCCCCGAGAAAGACTCGGGGACTGCCACCCGTTGTTTTATGAATGAAAGTTATCATGCGTATGATATTACCTTTTCATTTATTTTGTCCGGTACCGGGTCCGACGAGTCGGCCCGGGGACTAGCCGACTAGAGTTATATTAGGAGCCTCACCCACAGTCAGACAAGTAATGTGCCGACACCCAGGCTTGGCTCTTGCCGAAATCGCAGCTCGAAGAACCGACTGCCCGGCTGGCAAGAGTCACCAGCCGGAAAGGGTGCGCACATGAAAAACGGCTAGGGACGAAACAGGCTCGCATATATAACAAAAGCCGGCTTGCTGTCTCCCGCCGACCGACTACCAGAGTAGCCGGCCGGCCGGCTTACATTCAGTCTACTTCAAATCCAAGAAAACTCAAGTACTTGCCTTCCCAAAGAGGGAAGGCGGCAAAGGAAAGAGCCTAAGGACAAAAAGTACACTCGGATGAACGGCAACACATGCATATATTAATATATTACACAAAAAGCCTCCAGAGAGGTCGACATCCAGCATTGTTCGATACACCCCCAGTGGGTGGAATTGCAGAAACTTAAATTTGTCCAAAAAGAAAGACAGGGACAAAAAGAACGGCAGATCAAGCCGGCGGGGCCGCAAACGAGCTGGATTAGGCGACGGAAGTAGTCGCGCCGGCTGGAGGAGCGGCCGGCTGGCGAACCTCGGCTTGATCGTCGTCTCCGGCAGAGGGCGCGCTCCCGCGTGGCTCGTTGCTAGAGGCACGATCGGCTGGGGGACAGTCGGCAGCCCCACCAGTCGGCTCGGCGTCTTCGCTGTCCTCTTCCTCGTCGTCCTCGCCCTCGTCGCTGGAGGCGATCTCTTCCGCCGAGTCCTCGCCGTCCGCCGGGTTCAGCCCGAACCATTCCTCCGGCTGGGCAGCGCCATCGTCGTTGAGCTCCAGCGCGAAGACGCTGGTGTCGGTACACTCGGCGATCGTCGAGGCGCGCTGCGCGATCACCGGCCACACCTCCTCCAGCTCGGCGTCGGCTTCCGACCGCCACGTCCGCAGCTGGTCCAGGCTTAGCCCTGGGTACCACGCGCGGACGAACTCCAGCGCGCGCCTGGCTCCAAGACGGGCCGCGGACGCCTTCCAGGCCTCGAAGCGGCCGACTGCGACTTCGAGCCAGTCGGCCGTCCGGCTTGGGGTCCGGGGAATTGCCTGGCCGGGCCAGAGCGCGGCCAGCATCATCGCCCCGGCGCGTTGGAGCCGGCGGAGCAACCGGTGGGCCGGCTGCAGCCGCGCCTGGACGGCGATAAGCTGCTCCGACAACGTCCGGTTCGCATCCGACGGAATCACGACCCCGGCCTGACGGCGCTCCTCGCGGTAGGCTTCGATGGCTTGGGCGGCAAGGACGGACTGGCCGGGGAAGTACTCTGCACAAGACAGCAAACACAAGTCAAAACAAAACCATAGGCGGTCGGCGAATGGAAGAAGAGCAAGAAAGACAGCCTACCGTCAATGAGATCCTCGACCCGGCCAAAGCCTTCTTCCAGCGCCCGGCACGTCTCGGCCCAGCTCGCCTCCCTGGCCCCGAACTCCGCCCTCAGGGTAGCCTCGCCGTCCTGCGCCTTTTGCAGGGCCGCCTTGTGGCTCTCCTCTTGGTCGGCCAGTTTCGTCGCCAGGCGGTCGCGCTCTTGAGCCAAGTCAGCGTACTCGGCGTCCTTGGCACGAAGAGCGGCCTGCACCACGCCGAGTTCCCTCCGCAGGTCGGCGTTGGCCTCTGCACGAGCAAGAAATAAAGAAAAAAATCAGCAAAGGAAAAGTCGTCAAGTAAGATCCGACCCGACTGCGCTGCAGTCGGCCCGGATCTCGGGGACTACACCCAGTGGGTGCGCTGTCGCGCCCCCACGAGAAATTAATAAGGACAAAACACTTACGCCGGCTGCTAGCGAGGTCTTCGGTCCTCCGGCTTAGCTCCCGAGCCTGGGAGTTGAAGGCGGCCGCGCAAGAATTGTGATAATCCTGAAGATCAGAAAAAACAGTCAACATAGTCGTCTAGTAAGATCCTACCCGACTGCGCTGCAGTCGGCCCGGATCTCGGGGACTACACCCAGTGGGTGCGCTAGCGCGCCCCCACGGAAAAAATTCAAAGGACCAGAGCGGTCAAGGAGTGAAGACTTACCCGGATTGCAGACCGCGTGGACAGAAACTCCTGAGTGAATTGCCTCAGGAGGCCGGCCTGTGCCTGCAGCCGGCTCCGAACCTCTTGGGCCGCGACGTTCAGCTCGCCGCTCCCTCCGCTGGGAGTACACCCGGACGTGGCGGAGCTGGCCGCCTCCAAGGCGTCTGCCGTCCGCTCGGCCCCCGCGGCTCGGCGCGTGTCCGACGGGCCCGTGCCCCCTCCGGCGGGCCGGCTCGCCGCCGGCTCGATCTCAAGGCCGGCTCCGGCCTCGTGTGCGGCCCGGGCCGGCTCCTCCGGCACCGCCGACGATCGGTCGCCTTCGCCTGCTCCGGCTGGCACTGCTGGCGACGTCCTCTCAGCGGATCCCTCGAAGACCTCGTCCCTCTGCACCGGCGGCTGCTCGGGGATAATCTCCTCCGCCGTGGGCAGAGGGATGTCCGGATCCAAGGTCTGGAGGGGGATGGCGAGCAGCGGGGTCTGGCTGCACACGCCTTCCACCTCCGTCTCCACGGCCGCCCGCTCCGACGGAGTCTCGGCCGCCGCGCCCGCTCGCCCTGGCGCCGTCTGGGCGGCCTTTCGCTCGGCCGCCGCCCGCTCGGCCGCCTCCCTCTCTCGGCGCGCCTCGCGAGCGTTGCGCTGCGTGGCTGCGTCAAGTTCGGCGCGGGGGTCCACTCGGCGGGACCCTGAGGAACCGGCGCTCGGCCTGACCACGGAGCCGGCTGGGCCTCGCTCGAGGGAGAGCGGCGCCCTGCCCAGGAAATCAGAAAAACATTCAAGGAAAGAAAACTTCAGAATAACAAGCATGCAGGCGGCTACCAGACTTACGCGGAAACTGACGGGGGCTTCTTCACCGCCTTCCGGAAGCGGGCCGCCTTCGCCGCCTCCTCCTCGCGCTTTGTGGCGGCGGCGGAGGCCTTCGGCTTCTTCGGCCGGCTTCCGAAGAGCGGGAGCGCGGCTCAGCGTTTTCCCTTCCCGCCACCGGCAGTCGGCGCGGCAGACGAGTTCGCGCCACGGCGGTCGGTTGCTGGCTGGCGGTGCGGGAGTTCTTCGGCTTCAAAATCGTCCGGCCAGTCGTCGAAACTGGCCGAAAGCCCGGTGCCGCCGAGCTCGGCGGCATCCCCCGTGGCGGCGTCCTCCATGGCGACGGCGGAGAGATCCGGGTCGTCGGGGTCGTCCACCGTGCGGTCCGGGGCATACTCTCGGTCGACTCCGGCTGCCCCGGCTGGCGGCGGGAGGAGAGGATTCTGATGAAGAGGAAAAAAAAGAAAAAATAGCCGCCTGGTCAGAGGCCGGCTAACCCAAGCCGGCAGACGACGAGAAGAAAAACTTACCACAGGCAGAGGCTGGGCGCGGGAGTACGGCGCCTTGCCGAATTGCCACTCGTCGGTGAGCTTCAAGTTGGCGACGTAGTTCGCCATCAGAGCCACCTCGGCATGGGGCATCTCCCATGTGCTCAGCCGGCAAGGATCGAACCGGCCACTCATTTGGCACATCATGTGCGGCCGGCTTTGAAGAGGCAAGATCCGGCGCTCGATGAAGGCGGTTACCAAGTCGGACGCGAGCAGACCTTCCGAATGGATCATCACCCGAAGCCGGGAGATGGAAGCGTTCCCCGCTGGAGACAGGGATTTCGACCAGTTGCCCCAGGTCCGCCGCCTCCCAGCCGGCGGGCCGGCTACGTAAGCCGGCAGGTTGACGTAGTCGCCGTGCCGGGCGACGTTCTTGACGTAGAAGTAAGACTTCTGCCATAGCTTGACAGACTGGATCAGAGGAATGTGGGGGAAGGGGTTGTCGTCGCTTGCCCTCTTCATCGCGATGAAGGCGCCGCAGGGAGCCGGCACGCCGGCGGAGACGGTGCCGAGCTTGTTCTGGAACAGTTCCGCCCAGAGCTCCAGCGTCGGCAGCACCCCCAAGTACCCTTCGCAGAGCGTGACGAAGGCCGAGAGTTGCAGCACTGCGTTGGGCGTGACGTGGTGCGGTTGGAGGTTGTAGAACTCGAGAAAGGACCGCATGAAGCTGCTCGCCGGGAAGCCGAAGCCCCGGAGGAAGTGCGTGCGGAAGACGACGCGCTCGCCTTCCTCCGGCGCCGGCGAGACCTCCTTCGCGGGCGCCAGGCGCACCTGCACGAGGTCGGCGGCGGGCAGACGCCGGGTCTGGCGGAGGAACTCGATGTGCTCGTCGTGGACGTTGGACCCATCCCACGAGCTCGACAAAGCCAGCGACATGGCGGCGTGGGTGGGCTACGGCGCGAAACTGCGTCGGGCGCGAGGTAGAAGAAGAAGAGCAAGAAGAAGAAGAGCAGGAGGGACGGGGAGCGGGGGAGCGAGCAGGCCCGTGCCTCTCCCCCTCCCCCCCTACTTGTAGGCGCGTGCGCCAGAGACGAGGAGGCGCGGCGTGGGGGATCATGGGGATCGATCGTGCCCATCTCCCCCACGCCCGCGTTAATTACGCGCCTTGATGACGCGAGGTAACGGCCGCGGGGAGGCGAGCAGCCCCCTCGGGCCACAGAAGATCTGCGCCCGGGCCGAGGCCAGGGAGTGGCGGGCCCGGGCCTGCGGAGGCGTCCCGTCGCGCGCGTGCGACGGCAGGGCTTCCCCGCCACATGGCTTGTCGTGGGGCCCGCGGCCGGTCCGCGGGTCAACCACGGTCGCCCTAATAAAGAAAAGCGCTCTGAAGTCGGCTGCTACGACGCAGTCGGCCCCTCACGGTATGAAGCCGGCCAAGCTTCCCGTCCTTCCGTCCGCCATGAAGCTCGCCCGCCTTCGGGGACTACTGTCGGGGTAAATAGCCATGGGTAGCCCAGCCGGCTTCCCCTGGCCCCTCAGAAAAAATTGTGAGCCCGTCCGGCTCATAAGAAGACTCAAGACTTAGGCCGCCTCCCCCCTAGCTGGCTGCCTTCCTGGCCGGCTACGGGGGCGGCCCGCCCTTTCACCCTCATGAAGAAAACTGCGGAGGGCCGGCTACGGCATGGCCGGCTGCGGCAGGGCCGGCTATGGCAGGGCCGGCTATGGCACGGCCGGCTACCGCTGGGCCGGCTCCGATAAAGCAGTCAACGCCGTACCCGCGATGTATGCGTCCACCCTGTGATGATGAAGCGGGGCGTGGCTACAGTGGAGCCTGCCACCCCCAAAACCCGGAGCACGCCTGGTACAGCGCGTCGTGCGGGCAGCTGCGGCCCGCCCGGCGCGGCACTGTAGCCACGGCGGCTCTGACGCCGTCCACGACGGGCCGCCAGCGTGGCCCCCGAGGCGGTGGGCCCCTTCGGGCAGCGAGATGTCGAAGGCGGCCGCACCCCCTCTCAAGCTGGCGAGACAGAGGGCTAGCTTCGCGTAGCCGGCCTGCCGCCTTCCTCGAAGGAGACGCCCATTAAGGAGACAAGGTGCGGCGGGGCTACAGTAATCGCCCGCCAGGGCGGCGTTACTGTAGCCACGCTTACCCCGACCAAGCCTGCACCAACAAGCACGGAGCAACAGTAACCGGCCGCCGACAAGGCCCTGGCCGGTGGGGCCGGCCTGTCGACCCAGGAGCCGGCAGTCGGCGGGACCCACCAGCCGGCGGGCCCCAGAAGCCGGCGGAGAAGCCGGCGAGCATAGTCATAAACAGCTGGGCCCCGCGCCCAGTCGGATTACCATTGTACCCCCGGGGGGTAGGCCTATATAAACCCCCCGGTGCACCCATGCAAAGGGTTGAACTCTCTTTCTAGATATAGACACTTGCAAGGAGAAGAGGCAGGCTGAGCTAAGCCCTTCTTCCTCCTTCTGCCCCAAAACAGCTCAAGGAGCATTGTAGCCACCTGTGAACTTAGTAACCATGCGGAGACCCCGCAGAGCAGCAGTAGGGGTGTTATCTCCCCGGAGAGCCCTGAAGCTGGGTAAGATTCGCCGGCGTGCATGTCTACGCCTCATCCCGTTTCCAGGCACCGGCGACGTTCTATTGCCCCCCGCAATGATAAGCCACCCGTTGGCATATGTCGATCCTACCACCCGACACTCGGTGCTGTACTGATGCAAGAGAAGAAAGTTGTTGCTTATACCTCTCGTCAGTTGAAGCCTAATGAGAAGAACTACCCCACTCATGATCTCGAGTTGGCGGCAGTTGTGCACGCATTGTTGACTTGGAGACATCTTCTCTTGGGAAGGAAAGTGGACATTTTCACTGATCACAAGAGTCTCAAGTACATCTTCACTCAGCCTAATCTCAAGCTGAGGCAGACTCGATGGGTCGAAATGATTCAAGAGTACAATCCAAGTATCGAGTATACTCCAGGCAAGGCTAATGTGATTGCTGACGCTTTGAGCAGAAAAGCATATTGCAACAGTCTGATTCTCAAGCCTTATCAACCCGAGCTTTGTGAAGCCTTCCGCAAACTTAATCTGCAAGTTGTTCCTCGCCAACCTTCAAGTTTCTCCTACCTTGGAAGACCAGATTCGCCAAGCCCAGCTTCTTGATGCTATGGTGAAAAAGGTGAAGATTGGTATTGCAAAGAGTCAGTCCAAGTACAAGTGCTACCGACTTGATGACAAGGACACTCTCTTCTTCGAGGATCGAATTGTTGTGCCCAAAGGTGAACTTCGTAAAGTGATCATGAATGAGCCTCACAACTCTCTCCTCTCCATCCACCCTGGGAGCACGAAGATGTATTAAGATCTGAAGCAAACCTATTGGTGGACTCGAATGAAGCGCGAGATCGCTCAATTCGTGAATGAATGTGATGTCTGCAGAAGAGTGAAAGCAGAACACCAAAGGTCAGCAGGTCTCCTCCAACCTCTCGCCATTCTAGAATGGAAGTTTGACCACATTGAAATGGACTTCGTGACTGGGTTTCCAAAGTCCAAGCGTGGCAATGATGCTATATTCGTTGTCATCGACAAGCCCACCAAAGTGGCTCATTTCCTGCCCATCAAAGAGTCAATCACTGCAGCTCAATTGGTGGAGCTCTATACCTCTCGAATTGTCTCTCTGCATGGTATTCCTCAAGTGATATCTTCAGACCGTGGCAGCATTTTTACCTCCAAGTTCTGGGATTCTTTTCAGAAGGCCATGGGCACCAACATTCGCTTCAGCACTACTTTCCATCCTCAAACAAGCGGTCAAGTCGAGCGTGTCAACCAGATTCTTGAAGATATGCTCAGGGCTTGTGTGATCTCCTTCGGCATGAAGTGGGAGGATTGCCTTCCTTATGCTGAATTCTCGCACAACAACAACTTTCAAGCAAGTTCCGGCAAGGCCCCGTTTGAAATTCTGTATGGTAGGAAGTGCCGTACACCTCTCAACTGGTCTGAAACCGGTGAACGTCAGCTGCTGGGTAATGACCTGATCATAGAGGCAGAAGAAATGTGCAAGGTCATTCGTGATAATCTCAAAGCAGCACAATCTCGTCAGAAGAGCTACTATGACAGCAAGCACCGTGATTTGGCCTTCGAGATCGGAGATCATGTCTACCTCCGCGTCTCTCCTATGAAAGGGACTCGTCGCTTCGGTATCAAAGGGAAGCTTGCCCCCAGATACGTCGGGCCTTTCAAGATTGTCAGCAAGAGAGGCGACCTCGCCTATCAACTCGAGCTTCCTGCAACCTTTGCCAATGTTCATGATGTGTTCCACGTCTCGCAACTCCGAAAGTGCTTCAAGACGCCTGAGCGCACTGTCAACTTCGAGGACATTGAGCTCCAAGAATATCCCTCCTACCGTGAGCACCCAGTTGCAATCCTTGAAGAGACTGAACGCAAAACATGCAACAAGTCAATCAAGTTTCTCAAAGTCAAGTGGTCACACCATTCCGACCGTGAAGCTACCTGGGAATGCGAGGATCACCTCCGTTCTGAGTACCCGGAGTTCTTTCAGTCCTAGATCTCGGGACGAGATCTTTTCGTAGTGGTGGAGGATTGTAACGCCCCATATGTAACCTTCCCGAATTGTACTCCAACTCTTGCCGTTTCCAGCATTAAGTTATATTTAATTCTCGGGTTCGGGTCTTTGTCTCCGTGTGTTGTTTTGTTTTTCGTGCATCTCATATCATGTCTTCACGTGCATTGCATTTGCATACATGTTCATCTCATGCATTCGAGCATTTTCCCCGTTGTCCGTTTGGCATTCCGGCGCTTCGTTCTCCTCCGGTGGCCATTTCTAGCTTTCTTTCGTGTGTGGGGATTAAACATTTCCGGATTGGACCGAGACTTGCCATGCGGCCTTGGTTTGCTACCGGTAGACCGCCTGTCAAGTTTCGGATCATTTGGACTTCGTTTGATACTCCAACGGTTAACCGAGGGACCGAAAAGGCCTCGTGTGTGTGCAGCCTAACACCCCTCCAATTTGGCCCAAAACCCACCAAACCCCGCTCCATCGTCTCGGTCGTTCGATCACGATCGTGTGGGCGAAAACCGCACCTCATTTGGACTCTCCTAGCTCCACTTATGCCTATTTAAAGGCCCCCCATTTTCGGATCTCGGATTCTCCCCGTCCTCCTCAAAAAAAAAACTCCAGATCGCGCCGACGGACGTGTCCGGCCCGCACCGGACAGCGTCCGCCGCCGCCCGCCTCCGCCACGTGGCGCCGCCGCCGCGCGGGGCCCGAGGCGCCGCCACTCGCGCCGGCCTCCGCCGCCACCCGCGCCCGACCCCGCCGCCTTGACGCGCCGCCGCCCCGTCGCCCGGCCGGCCGCCGCCCGCCTCCTCTCCGGCCGCCGCCGCCCGCCTCCGCAGCGCCCCTCGCCGCCTCCTCCCTCACCGGCCGGCGCGCCTCGCCGAGCCCGGCGACCCAGCGAACTCCGGCCACCACCGTCATCTCCGGCGACCTCCGTGAACAGTGCTCCGGCCATCCTCGTTATTCGCGCCGTCCAGATCCAGATCCAAAAAACCCTAACCCGGTTGACTTTCTCTCCTCCTCCCAGATTTTTATGCCATGTTTGACCTGCCATATCTTTGCATCCGTAGCTCCGATTTGGGCATATGATATGTCAAAATCTTCGCCTCGACGAGTACATCATTTCATTCCATTGCATCATTTGCATTTGAGGTCATCTTGGTGCCCAAAATGCTGTTGGAAGGAGGCATCATGAGTTAAATTGCAGATCCGTTAGTTCAACATGCACTTTTGTCATTTTTGCCATGTTTAATCCGTGCATGATATGCCTGTGCCCCTTTGGGATGAATTGTTAAGCATGTTGTCTTCTTTCCAGAGGTGCCTCCCATGCATTTTTAGGATGTGTGTGTTGTCTTGTGCAAGCTTGCAAAGAGGGCTACCTGAGTTTACTGATTTCAGGGACTTAGTGAAAATCACTAAGTCTGGGATGTTTTAGTTCACGATGCAATATGTCCGGCTTGTTTCCTGGTGATCCGTACCTCTTTTGAGGATGATCAGTAAGAGTGGTTTGTTATGCTTGTTGTGCTTAATCCATCCATGTCTTTACTTGTTATGTTGGAGCACCCTAGGTTGACTCAATCGAGCTCAACTTTTGCATAGTTGTTGTTTTGGGCAGATCATGAACTCTTTTGCGATTTTGCCGGAGCTATTGCTAGTGATCCATGCATGCTATGCCTTTGCTCTTGCCATGTCTAGCTAGCATTTTGTGCCTTCTTTATGGATATATGCTTGCCTTGCCATGACTTGCACCGTAGTGAGTGCATCAAGCTCGTTTACATGCCTCCGTGAGTTATATTTCAGCATGTCCCAGTTTTCACTAAGTCTGAAAACTGATTGTGTTTCATCGATGTTCGTGTGCTCGGTAGGGTATTTTGTGAATCCTTTTGGCCCCTGGTCATTTTGGGTGTTTTGTTAAGCTTGTTGAGTAGCTCCATGCCATGCTCTTACTTTCCATGTTCAGGTTTTGATTCATGTTGTTTTGCTGCTCCGAAGAGAGCATCGTGGTCTGAAATTTCAGACTAGCGTTAATTTCGCTAAGTCTGAAATCTGTTTTGCTTATTCAGTTTTGCCATGCTTGTTTGAAGCCCTTAATGGATGAATTTGCCTATGCCTCAGTCCTGGTGTTTGTTAAACTTCTTGAGTACATCACTGCCATGCAATTTGTTTTCATGTTGGGTGGCTGTAGCATGTTCATTTTGTTGCATTTAGGAGCCTACTTGCTGTAAATCGCAGATCGGTTCGTTTAGTAAAACACTTGCCATTTCTAAACCGTAGCTCCGATTGCCATGATCTTTATATCGTTTTCAGGGGATTTCTTCCCCCCTATCCAGTGGCAGACTTGGTTTTCCAAGTTGAGGCCAGGTTCATGCATTTCCTGTCACGTCTTGCATTTTGCATCCCGCATCGCATCCCGCATAGCATATCATCTTTGCATGTTATTGGTTGCCCTTGCACGTGGTTGATTGTATCCTTGTTGCTTGTTTGTGTTGTTGGGTAGAGCCGGGAGACGAGTTCGCTAACGAGGAGCCCGTTGAGTTTGCTTTTTAGGATCCAGTCAATTCTGACAACTGTGCAGGCAAGATGATCACACCCTTGAAATCACTACTATCTTTGCTATGCTAGTTTGCTCGCTCTTTTGCTTTGCCAATGCTACGATGCCTACCACTTGCTTGTCAGCCTCCCAATTGCCATGATTGAGCCTCTAACCCACCTTTGTCCTAGCAAACCATTGATTGGCTATGTTACCGCTTTGCTCAAGCCCCTTCTTATAGTGTTGCTAGTTGCAGGTGAAGATTGGAGCCGTTCCTTGTTGGAACATTTATTTACTTGTTGGGATATCATTATATTTCTATGTTATCTTTACTCATCTATATACTTGGTAAATGGTGGAAGGCTCGGCCTCTCGCCTAGTGTTTTGTTCCACTCTTGCCGCCCTAGTTTCTGTCATATCGGTGTTATGTTCCCGGATTGTTGCGTCCCTTACGCGGTTGGGCTATAATGGGAACCCCTTGATAGTTCGCCTTGATTAAAGCTTTTCCAGCAATGCCCAACATTGGTTTTACCATTTGCCACCTACCCCTTTTCTTTCCCTTGGGTTTTCGGAGCCCGAGGGTCATCTTTATTTTAGCCCCCACGGGCCAGTGCTCCTCTGAGTGTTGGTCCCACCAAGCGATGTCCGGGGCTACCAGGGGCAACCCTGGGCTGGCCTACCCGACGTCGGGCTCATCTGAGTGTGCCCTGAGAACGAGATATGTGCAGCTCCTATCGGGATTTGTCGGCGCATTCGGGCGGTGTTGCTGGACTAGTTTTGACCTGTCGAATCATCTTGTTGTACCGGAATACCGAGTCTGATTGGTGGGTCCTGGGTGGAGGTCTATTCCTTCGTTGACCGTGAGAGCTTGTTATGGGCTAAGTTGGGACCCCCCTGCAGGGTTTGATCTTTCGAAAGCCGTGCCCGCGGTTATGGGTAGATGGGAATTTGTTAATGTCCGGTTGTAGACAACTTGAACCTTAAATAATTAAAATGAATCAACTGCGTGTGTTGCCGTGATGGCCTCTTCTGGGCGGAGTCCGGGAAGTGGACACGGCGTTGGAGTTATGTTTGTGTAGGCTGCTCTATATAGTTTCCGCTCGTGCTTTGCCTCCTCTTCTCGCTCTACTTTGCGAATAAGTTAGGCACCACATATGCTAGTCGCTTGCTGCGGCCCCACTTTACACTACCCCTTTCCTACCTATTAAGCTTAAATAGTCTTGATCGCGAGGGTGCGAGATTGCTGAGTCCTTTGTGGCTCATAGATTACTATTACACCAGATGCAGGGACCGATGATACTTCTCCGGATGGCGTGCTCGAGCTGAAGTGGGAGTACGACGAGGACTCTCAGCGTTACTATGTGTCGTTTCCTGATGATCAGTAGGGATGCCTATTCGGGGCTAGATTCAGGGCCTAGTTGCTTGTTGGGGGTCTTTTCTATTTTGGCGCCGTAGTCGGGCCATGAGTGATTGTATGATGGATGTTATTTATGTACTTTGATGTGACGTGGCGAGTGTAAGCCAACTATGCTATTATCCCCTTTATATTATATATATGTACTTGGGTTGTGTAATGATTCCCGACTTGCGACATTGGTTTCAATGCGCCTATGTCTCTAAGTCGTGCCTCGACACGTGGGAGACATAGCCGCATCGAGGGCGTTACATGGGCTCCACTACTGATTGTCTGGAAAGGAAACGTAGTATCGTCCTGAGTCCTCATCGAACTCCCACTTGAGCTCAGTCGAATCTCCTGGAGCGGAATCATCGGTCCCTGCATCTGGTTTTGAAGTAATCTGTGAGTCACGGGGACTCAACAATCTCACACCCTCGCGATCAAGACTATTTAAGCTTATAGGTAGGGAAAATGTATGAGGTGGAGCTGCAGCAAGCACTAGCATATATGGTCGCTAACATACGCAAATGAGAGCGAGAAGAGAGGGCAAGGTACGATCGAGAAACTAGGATCAAGAAGTGATCCTAGAACAACCTACGTTCAAGCATAACACGAGACCGTGTTCTCTTCCCGGACTCCGCCGAAAAGAGACCATCACGGCCACACACTCTGTCGATTCATTTTAATTAAGTTAGGGTTCAGGTTTTCTACAACCGGACATTAACAAATTCCCATCTGCCCATAACCGCGGGCACGGCTTTCGAAAGTTCAAAACCCTGCAGGGGTGTCCCAACTTAGCCCATCACAAGCTCTCACGGTCAAAGGATATTCCTTCTCCCAAGACAATCCGATCAGACTCGGAATCCCGGTTACAAGACATCTCGACAATGGTAAAACTAAACCAGCAAAGCCGCCCGAATGTGCCGACAAATCCCGATAGGAGCTGCACATATCTCGTTCTCAGAGCACATCGGATGAGCCAGACATCGGGTTGGCATAGACCCTGGTTACCCAGGGGGCACCAGACATTGCTCAGGTTGGACCAACACTTAGAGAAGCACTGGCCCGAGGGGGGGGGGGGTTAAAATAAAGATGACCCTTGAGTCCGCGAAACCTAATGGAAAAAGGCTAGGTGGCAAATGGTGAAACCAAGGTTGGGCCTTGCTGGAGGAGTTTTATTCAAGGTGAACTGTCTAGGGGTTCCCATTATAACCCAACCGTGTAAGGAACGCAAAATCAAGGAACATAACACCGGTATGACGGAAACTAGGGCGGCAAGAGTGGAACAAAACACCGGGCATAAGGCCGAGCCTTCCACCCTTTACCAAGTATATAGGTGCATTAAAGTAGACAAGATATAATAATGATATCCCAACAATAAACATGTTCCAACAAGGAACAAACTCCAATCTTCACCTGCAACTAGCAACGCTATAAGAGGGGCTGAGCAAAGCGGTAACATAGCCAAACAACGGTTTGCTAGGACAAGGTGGGTTAGAGGCTTCGCATGGTAATATGGGAGGCATGATAGCAAGTGGTAGGTATCGTAGCATAGGAATAGCAAAAGAGCAAGCATTTAGCAAGCAAAGATAGAAGTGATTTCGAGGGTATGGTCACCTTGCCTGCAAAGTTCTCCGAGTTGACGTTAGCTTGATCCTCGTAAGCATACTCAACGGGCTCCTCGATTACGTACTCGTCTCCCGGCTCTACCCAAGCAAGAACACAAGCAAAGGGAGACACAATCAACCACGTGCAATGCACAAGCAACATGATGCAAAACATGGCATGATCTGCGGGATGCGATATGCAATGCATATGCATGTTTCGGAAAGGAAAGATTGAACCTGGCCTAAACTTGGAAAACCAAGAGAGCCACTGGAAAGATGAGTTGATTTCGGTCGAAATCGATATAAAGATCACCGGAAACGGATACACGGTTTGCAAATGACAAGCAAAACAAATATGGCACCGATCTGCGATTAATAGCACGAGGCCATCTAAATGCATCAAAAACAACAAGCTATGACACTCTAACATAACAACAAAGAACATGCTAGGGATCCACTCAAGATGCTTGACAAAAGATGAACACTGAGCTACGGCTAATTCACTCAATAGCAGGTTCAAACAAGCATGGAAAAAGTGCAAAAGATATCAGGTTATAGACTTAGTGGAAATAACATGTCAAGAATTTAACATCAGGAAGCAATGTTTAGAGCACGATAACAACATGCTACAGGCATATCATGGCAAAGCAAGGCACGGCATGAAGCTACTCAAAGCATACAACAAAAGTCCCTTACTGACCATAAGCCAAAAAGGATCAGAAAATACAATGGCAACCATGTGAATATAGCAACTTTCGTTAACAGATTCAGACTTAGTAGAAAACTGGAACATGGCAAAACAGATATTAAGTAGGCATGTTTACGAGCTCGATGCACTCACCACGAGGCATTGCTTGACAAACTAAGCATACACCCAGCAAGTAGACATGGCATAGAAGCTAAATATGGCAAGAACACCCTCATAGCATGCATGGATCAACTACAACAAGCTCGGCAAAAATGCTTAACATGTAAACATTCTGCCAGGAACATTTTATAGCAAAAGTAGAGCTCGATTGAGTCAAGCTAGGGTGCTCCATAATTGCAAACAAAGACATTGATGGATAGAGCACAATAATATCTCAAAATGATCCTTACTGAACATGCTCAAAAGAGGCATGGATCACTCTATAGCAACAAGGATACATGGCATAAAAATATTAATAGGGCAAAGACTTAGAAGAATTCTAAGTCCCTGAAATCAGCAACATTACGAGAGCTACTTTGCATGCTTGTGCTAGTCACGACAGAGATCACAAAAATACATGGCATACACCCCTGTAAAGATGGCATGGCATACTTCAAAACACATGTAGGGCTCAAGTTCATAGGAGGCACACATTAAATATGGCAAAAATGACAAATGTCCAATCTCTGATAAGAATCTGAAACTAACATTGCATAGCACTCTTGCAACAGCATTTAGGGCATCAAGATAAACTCAAATTAGCATGGTGCAATGGAATGAAATGAATTACTTGTCGAGACAAACAATTTGACATGCTACACGCCCAAAACGGAGCCACAGTTGATGAGTTATGATGCGATGAAGAATGCAAAAACATACTGGACCTAGGGAAAAAGTCAACCCTCTCAGATCTGGATCTAGGGTTCGTGCACGCAGATCGAGGATTGCCAGGGAGCTCGCCGGTGTTGACACCAGCGTCGAGGAGGAGGCCAACCGGAGGTGGGGAAGGTGACCAGAGACGGAGGGCGGCGAGGCTCTGCTCGCCGGCGTCGGGGAAGCGGCGGCGAGGCGCGACACACGCGGAGGCGCCGGACGGTGTGGTGGCGCGGCGGCGAAGGCGGATCGGGGCGGCGCGGCGAGGGCGGCGTCCCTCGGGCGAGTGGCGGCGGCGACCGGGCCTCGTGGGCCCGCCCTGGGCTCGGCGGGCCACGACGCAGGAGGCGGCCGACGTGCCATGTGGCGCGGGGCGGCGACGTGGTTCGTCCGGTGGAAAACGGACATGTCCGGCCGCGCGGAGGAGAGGGGAGCTAGGGTTAGGGTGGTTTGATCCGGGATTTTTGATGGAGGGACCTTTTTATAGGTAGAGGGAGCTAGGAGGCTCCAAATTGAGCATGGTTTGCGGCCACGCGATCGTGATCAAACGACCTAGGTGATGGAGGGGGTTTAGGTGGGTTTTGGGCCACTTTGGAGGGGTGTTGGGCTGCAACACACACACGAGGCCTTCACGGCTCCTCGGTTAACCGTTGGAGTATCAAACTAAGTCCAAATGGCACGAAACTTGACAGGCGGTCTACCGGTAGTAAACCAAGGCTTCTTGGCAAGTGTTGGTCCAATCCGAGAACATTTAACACCCACACACGAAAAGAGGTAGAAAGGGACACCGGAGGACATAGGAGCGCCGGAATGCAAAACAGACAACGGGGAAAATGCTCGGATGCATGAGAAAAACATGTATGCAAATGCGATGCACATGATGACATGATATGAGATGCATGATAAGACAAAAGCAGCATGAAGACAAAAACCTGACAATGAGGAAATACCATAACTTAGTGCCGGAAATGGCAAGAGTTGGAATACAAATATGGCAGGTTACATCCGGGGTGTTACAACACTCCACCACTACGAAAGGATCTCGTCCCGAGATCTAGGACTGGAAAAACTCCGGGTATTCAGAACAGAGGTGATCCTCGCGTTCCCAGGTGGCTTCACGGTTGGAATGATGTGACCACTTGACTTTCAGGAATTTGATAGACTTGTTACGAGTCTTGCACTCAGTTTCTTCAAGAATAGCAACGGGGTGCTCATGATAAGACATGCTTCTTGGAGGTCAATCTCTTCAAAGTTGACGGTGCGGTCAGGAGTCTTGAAACACTTGCGGAGTTGAGATACGTGGAACATGTTGTGCACATTAGCAAAGTTGGATGGAAGCTCAAGTTGATAGGCTAGATTGCCTCTTTTGCCAATGATCTTGAAAGGACCCACGTATCTAGGGGCAAGCTTCCCTTTGATACCGAAGCGACAAGTACCTTTCATTGGAGAGACGCGGAGGTAGACATGGTCTCCGATCTCGAAAGCCAAGTCACGATCCTTGCTATCATAGTAACTCTTCTGGCGTGATTGCACGGCTTTGAGATTTTCACGAATGACTTTGCACATTTCTTCAGCCTCTGTGATCAAGTCATTGCCAAGAAGTTGGCGTTCACCAGTCTCTGACCAATTAAGAGGAGTACGGCACTTCCTGCCATAGAGAATCTCGAATGGGGCCTTGCCCGAACTCGCTTGGAAGCTGTTGTTGTAGGAGAACTCGGCATATGGAAGACAATCTTCCCACTTCATACCAAAAGAAATGACACATGCCCTGAGCATATCTTCAAGAATCTGATTTACTCGCTCGACTTGGCCACTAGTTTGAGGATGAAAGGTTGTGCTGAAGCGAATGTTGGTGCCCATGGCCTTCTGAAAAGAATCCCAAAACTTGGAGGTAAAGATGCTACCATGATTTGAAGATATCAACTGCAGAATGCCATGCAGAGAGACAATCCTAGAGGTATATAGCTCTGCCAACTGAGCTGCTGTGATAGATTCTTTGATAGGAAGAAAATGAGCCACTTTGGTGAGCTTGTCGATGACAACAAAGATAGCATCATTGCCACGCTTGGACTTTGGAAATCCAGTCACGAAGTCCATCTCAATGTGGTCAAACTTCCATTCTAGAATGGCAAGAGGTTGGAGGAGACCAACTGGTCGTTGGTGTTCTGCTTTCACTCTTCTGTAGACATCACATTCATTCACGAACTGAGCAATCTCGTGCTTCATTCGAGTCCACTAATACGACTGCTTGAGGTCATGGTACATCTTTGTACTTCCAGGATGAATAGAGAGGAGCGAATTGTGAGCCTCGTTCATAATGACTTTACGAAGGTCACCTTTAGGAACAACAATGCGATCCTCGAAGAATAGAGTATCCTTGTCATCAAGACGATAACACTTGTACTTGGGTTGACTCTTGGCAATCCCAATCTTCACCTTCTTCACCATAGCATCAAGAAGTTGAGCCTCACGAATCTGATCTTCCAAAGTAGGAGAGACTTGAAGGTAGGCAAGGAATCCTTGAGGAACAACTTGTAGATTGAGTTTGCGGAAAGCTTCACAAAGCTCTGGTTGGTAGGGCTTTATAATCAAACTGTTGCAGTAAGCCTTCCTGCTCAGTGTGTCAGCAATCACATTGGCCTTGCTTGGAGTATATTCGATACTCGGATTATACTCTTGAATCATTTTGACCCAATGAGTCTGCCTGAGGTTGAGGTTTGGTTGAGTGAAGATGTACTTGAGACTCTTCTGATCGGTGAAGATGTCCACTTTCCTTCCCAACAAGAGATGTCTCCTTGTTAAAAGAGCATGGACAACTGCCGCCAACTCGAGGTCATGAGTGGGGTAGTTCTTTTCGTTGGGCTTCAACTGGCGAGAGGTGTAGGCCACAACTTTCTTCTCTTGCATCAACACTGCACCGAGACCTTGAAGGGAATCATCATAGAAAACCTCGAATGGTTTGGATTCATCAGGAGGAGTCAGAACTGGAGCAGTGACTAACTTCTCTTTCAGGGTGTTGAAAGCGATGTCACATTCAGGCGACCAGACATACTTCACATGCTTCTGGAGGAGCTTGGAAAGAGGCTTCACAATCTTAGAGAAGTTCTCAACGAACCTTCGACAATAGCTTGTGAGCCCAAGGAAGCTGCGGAGTTGCTTCATATTCTGAGGTGGCTCCCAATTCACAATTGCAGACACCTTCTCAGGATTAATAGCTATGCCCTTGGTGGAGATGATATGCCCAAGGTAGAGAACCTCATCGAGCCAAAACTCGCACTTTGAAAACTTCGCATAGAACTGATGTTTTCTGAGTTTATCCAGCCCCAATCTCAAGTGCTTGGCATAATCCTCCTTGTTCTTGGAAAAGACCAAAATGTCATCGAGGTAGACCAAGATGAAGTTGTTTGTGTAGGCATTGAAGATGAAGTTCATCATGCGAGAGAATGTTGGAGGAGCATTGACAAGGCCGAAAGACATGACAGTGTATTCATATGAACCATAGCTTGTTCTGAATGCTGTCTTGGGGATATCTTCTTCACGAATGCGAATTTGATGATAGCCCATATGAAGATCAAGCTTGGAGAATACTTGAGCACCTTTGAGTTGTTCGAAAAGCTCATTGATGTTGGGAAGTGGGTACTTGTTCTTTATGGTCTTCTTGTTCAATGGACGGTAGTCAACACAAAGTCGGTCCATTCCATCCTTCTTCTTGACGAAAAGAACACCACAACCCCATGGAGAAGAACTTGGTCGGATGAGACCCATACACTCTTGAATATCGAGTTGTTTCTTCAGCTCCTTCAAATCTTTAGGTCCAAGCTTGTAAGGACGTTTGCAAACAGGTTCCATGCCAGGCTCAAGATCGATGACGAATTCAACTGGCCGGTGAGGAGGCATTCCTGGAAGCTCTTCTGGAAAGACGTCTTGATATTCGCAAACGACTAGAATCTGAGAGATGGCATCCAGCTCGCCCTTCTCGTTGAGAGAAAATAGTCGAATGGTATCATCATGAGCGGCAAAGACGATTACATCCTCAGACGAATGTGTCAATTGAATCTGCCTGGCAGCATAATCAAGCTAAGCCTTGTGCTTAGAAAGCCAGTCCATTCCGAGAATAAGATCAATATCCGAGTTACCAAGAACCACTGGAGAGGACAGAGATTTATAGTCGCCCAACGTGATAGTAACATCCGGGACGCAATTGTTAGAAGTCATTTGCTTGCCCAGGGACACAATCTTCAACGGGAAAGGAATCTTTTCGGTCACAAATTCATCAGAACGATTCCAAGATACCTGTGTGATCCTAATTTTTTTTGTGAAATTTGGGAAGAGAAGAGTCAAAATTCTACGTCAGGTTGCCTCACTAGAGCGACGAAGGGACTGAGGAGTAAAAAGAATCCTACTCTCCAATATATATAATCCTAAATGACTCAAAATATTTTTCTAGACTCAACAATGCCAGCGATTCAATCAAGAAGGGGGCTCCTAAGTCGGGGAAGGCTCTGATTACCAATTTGCAACGCCCACGATGCGGCTATATCTCCCACGTGTTGAAGCACGACTTAGAGGCATAACCGGATTGTAAGCAATGTCGCAAGTGGGGTAATCTTCACACAACCCATGTAATGAATAAGGAAAAAGAGGTACATAGTTGGCTTACAATCGCCATGTCACACAATAGCATAAATATCATTACATTCATCCAAATACAATCAAGGTCTGACTATGGAACCAAAATAAAGACAACCCCAAATGCATAATGTCCCCAATCGACCCAACTAGGCTCCACTACTGATCATCTGGAAAGGAAACGTAGTATCGTCCCGAGTCCTCATCGAACTCCCACTTGAGCTCAGTCGAATCTCCTAGAGTGGAATCATTGGTCCTTGCATCTGGTTTTGAAGTAATCTGTGAGTCACGGGGACTTAGCAATCTCACACCCTCGCGATCAAGACTATTTAAGCTTATAGGTAGGGAAAAGGTATGAGGTGGAGCTGCAGCAAGCACTAGCATATATGGTGGCTAACATACGCAAATGAGAGCGAGAAGAGAGGGCAAGGCATGATCGAGAAACTAAGATCAAGAAGTGATCCTAGAACAACCTACATTCAAGCATAACACGAGACCGTGTTCTCTTCCCAGAGTCCGCCGAAAAGAGACCATCATGGCCACACACTCTGTTGATTCATTTTAATTAAGTTAGGGTTTAGGTTTTCTACAACCGAACATTAACAAATTCCCATCTGCCCATAACCGCGGACATGGCTTTCGAAAGTTCAAAACCCTGCAGGGGTGTCCCAACTTAGCCCATCACAAGCTCTCATGGTCAATGAAGGATATTGCTTCTCCCAAGACAATCCGATCAGACTCAGAATCCCGGTTACAACACATCTCGACAATGGTTAAACTAAACCAGCAAAGCCGCCCGAATGTGCCGACAAATCTCGATAGGAGCTGCACATATCTCGTTCTCAGGGCACATTGGATGAGCCAGACGTCGGGTTGGCATAGACCCTGGTTGCCCAGGGGGCACCGGACATCGCTCAGGTTGGACCAACACTTAGAGAAGCACTGGCCCGGGGGGGGGGGTGTTAAAATAAAGATGACCCTTGAGTCTGCGAAACCCAAGGGAAAAAGGCTAGGTGGCAAATGGTAAAACCAAGGTTGGGCCTTGCTGGAGGAGTTTTATTCAAGGCGAACTGTCAAGGGGTTCCCATTATAACCCAACCGTGTAAGGAACGCAAAATCAAGGAACATGCCACCGGTATGACGGAAACTAGGGCGGCAAGAGTGGAACAAAACACCGGGCATAAGGCCGAGCCTTCCACCCTTTACCAAGTATATAGGTGCATTAAAGTAGACAAGATATAATAATGATATCCCAACAATAAACATGTTCCAACAAGGAACAAACTCCAATCTTCACCTGCAACTAGCAACGCTATAAGAGGGGCTGAGCAAAGCGGTAACATAGCCAAACAACGGTTTGCTAGGACAAGGTGGGTTAGAGGCTTCGCATGGTAATATGGGAGGCATGATAGCAAGTGGTAGGTATCGTAGCATAGGAATAGCAAAAGAGCAAGCATTTAGCAAGCAAAGATAGAAGTGATTTCGAGGGTATGGTCACCTTGCCTGCAAAGTTCTCCGAGTTGACGTTAGCTTGATCCTCGTAAGCATACTCAACGGGCTCCTCGATTACGTACTCGTCTCCCGGCTCTACCCAAGCAAGAACACAAGCAAAGGGAGACACAATCAACCACGTGCAATGCACAAGCAACATGATGCAAAACATGGCATGATCTGCGGGATGCGATATGCAATGCATATGCATGTTTCGGAAAGGAAAGATTGAACCTGGCCTAAACTTGGAAAACCAAGAGTGCCACTGGAAAGATGAGTTGATTTCGGTCGAAATCGATATAAAGATCACCGGAAACGGATACACGGTTTGCAAATGACAAGCAAAACAAATATGGCACCGATCTGCGATTAATAGCACGAGGCCATCTAAATGCATCAAAAACAACAAGCTATGACACTCTAACATAACAACAAAGAACATGCTAGGGATCCACTCAAGATGCTTGACAAAAGATGAACACTGAGCTATGGCTAATTCACTCAATAGCAGGTTCAAGCAAGCATGGCAAAAGTGCAAAAGATATCAGGTTACATACTTGGTGGAAATAACAACATGTCAGGAATTTAACATCAGGAAGCAATGTTTAGAGCACGATAACAGCATGCTACATGAACATATCATGGCAAAGCAAGGCATGGCATGAAGCTACTCAAAGCATACAACAAAAGTCCCTTACTGACCGTAAGCCAAAAAGGATCAGAAAATACAACGCCAACCATGTGAACATAGAAACTTTCGTTAACAAATTCAGACTTAGTAGAAAACTGGAACATGGCAAAACAGATGTTAAGTAGGCATGTTTACGAGCTCGATGCACTCACCACGAGGCATTGCTTGACAAACTAACCATACACCCAGCAAGTAGACATGGCATAGAAGCTAAACATGGCAAGTACACCCTCATAGCATGCATGGATCAACTACAACAACCTCGGCAAAAATGCTTAACACGTAAACATTCTGTCAGGAACATTTTATAGCAAAAGTAGAGCTCGATTAAGTCAAGCTAGGGTGCTCCATAATTGCAAACAAAGACATGGTTGGATAGAGCACAACAATATCTCAAAATGATCCTTACTGAACATGCTCAAAAGAGGCATGAATCACTCTATAGCAACAAGGATACATGGCATAAAAATATTAACAGGGCTGAAAGTGCAACTACCCCTAGGTGGTTTTGGTAATTCATAACAACATATAGCTCATTGAGCTAATGCTATTCCAAGATGATTATTTCAGGAAAGCTCAATGATTGGCATGGCATGGATGTGAAAGTGAAACCCTCAAAATGCTAAGGACAAAGGATTGGCTGAAGCTCAAAAGCTCAAGACTCTTCATTTTATATTTTAGTGATCCAAGATCACATTGAGTCTTTAGGAAAAGCCAATACTATCAAGGAGGGATGAGGTGTTGCCTAATGAGCCTCTTGCTTCATGTGCTTAGTGATATGCTCCAAAATCCTCAACCACTTTCCCATATCCACAAATGACCTAAACCCTAAGCCAAACTCGGTCATACCGATTCTTTCTATCCGGCGCCACCGAGTTTCACTTGTCATAAGCCACTGCCAAACCCTAGCAATTCGGTCCTACCAATAGGGATCTCGGTCTCACCGAGATGGGATTGCAAACTCTCTGTTTCCCTTTCATAACTTTTCGGTTTCACCGAAAGAGCGAATCGGTCCCACCGAGATTGCAATGTAAACTCTTTGTTTCCTTTTTGTAACTTTTCGGTCTCACCGAAAGAGCAAATCGGTCCCACCGAGTTTACCTGACCAACTCTCTGGTTAGCTTATTACCAAACTCGGTCTCACCGAGTTTGTGTAATCGGTCTCACTGAGATTACGTTATGCCCAAACCCTAACAGAATCGGTCCTACCGAGTTGCATGTCAGTCCCACCAAAAATCTCTAACGGTCACTAGGTTTACCTTTTCGGTCTGACCGAGTTTGTTGATTCGGTCCCACCGAGATTGGTAGATTGTGTGTAACGGTTGGATTTTGTGTGGAGGCTATATATACCCCTCCACCTCCTCTTCATTCATGGAGAGAGCCATCAGAACACATACACAATTCCAACTCATATGTTCTGAGAGAGAACCACCTACTCATGTGTTGAGACCAAGATATTCCATTCCTACCATATTAATCTTGATCTCTAGCCTTCCCCAAGTTGCTTTCCACTCAAACCTTCTTTCCACTAGATACAAATCCTATGAGAGAGAGTTGAGTGTTGGGGAGACTATCATTTGAAGCACAAGAGCAAGGAGTTCATCATCAACACACCATTTGTTACTTCTTGGAGAGTGGTGTCTCCTAGATTGGCTAGGTGTTACTTGGGAGCCTCTGACGAGATTGTGGAGTTGAACCAAGGAGTTTGTAAGGGCAAGGAGATCGCCTACTTCATGAAGATCTACCGCTAGTGAGGAATGTCCTTCGTGGGCGATGGCCATGGTGGGATAGACAAGGTTGCTACTTCGTGGACCCTTCGTGGGTGGAGCCCTCCGTGGACTCGCGCAACCGTTACCCTTTGTGGGTTGAAGTCTCCATCAACGTGGATGTAGGATAGCACCACCTATCCGAACCACGGGAAAAACATCCGTGTCTCCAATTGCGTTTGAATTCTCCAAACCCTTCCCTTTACATTCTTGCAAGTTGCATGCTTTACTTTCCGCTGCCAATATACTCTTTGCATGCTTGCTTGAATTGTGTGATGATTGCTTGACTTGTCCTAAAATAGCTAAAATCTGCCAAGAACTAAAATTGGGAAAAGGTTAAATTTTTATTTGGTCAAGTAGTCTAATCACCCCCCTCTAGACATACTTTCGATCCTACAAGTGGTATCACAGCTTTGGTCTCCATTTGCTTTGATCTCCATAGCTTTTGGTGGTCATAGCCTTGGTTTCACAACCTAGGAGAGTATGGCGTCTAGCGAGGGAAATTATCACCGTAGAGGTCCTTAGTTTGATGGTACTAATTTTGCTAGTTGGAAGCATAAAATGAAAATGCATATTCTTGGACATAACCCCGCCGTTTGGGCTATTGTGTGTGTTGGTTTGCAAGGTGACTTCTTTGATGGGAGAGAACCAAACCGTGACGCTACCGTGGATGAGTTGAAGATGTTGCAATACAATGCTCAAGCTTGTGATATTCTCTTCAACGGATTGTGCCTCGAAGAATTCAACAAAATCAGTCGTCTTGCGAATGCAAAGGAAATTTGGGACACTTTGATTGATATGCACGAAGGTACCGACTCCGTCAAGGAATCCAAGTTGGATGTGCTTCAAAGTCAACTTGACAAGTTCAAAATGAAGGATGGTGAAGGTGTCGCTGAAATGTACTCTAGGCTTGCTCTCATCACAAATGAGATTGCCGGCTTATGAAGTGAAGAGATGACCGATAGATTCATCATCAAGAAGATTCTAAGAGCCTTGGATGGAAAATATGATACCGTGTGCACATTGATCCAAATGATGCCCAATTACAAAGATCTCAAGCCAACGGAAGTGATTGGAAGAATTGTTGCTCATGAGATGTCACTTAAGGATAAAGAGGAACTTAACAACAAATCAAGTGGTGCCTACAAAGCCTCATGTGAAGCCCCTACATCATCAAGTGAGAAACAAAACTTCAACGAAGAATTGAGCTTAATGGTGAAGAACTTCAACAATTTCTACAAGAGTAGAAGCAAAGATAGAAGCTTCAAGTCAAGGTCCTACAATGACAAAAGATCTTCTAGTCAAGAGCGAAACTGCTACAATTGTGGAAGACCCGGACACTATTCCAATGAGTGTACGGCTCCCTACAAGAGAAGAGAAGATTGTCCGAAAAGAAGAAGCAAAGAATCACCACCAAGAGAGAGAAGGAGTAGAGATGATCGTTATGAACGAAGATACTCACGGAGAAGCAAGGATTCGGAAAGGAAGGAAAAATCATCAAGGAGCTACACAAAACGAAGACATCAAGCTCATGTTGGTGAATGGGTATCCGGCTCCGACTTCGACAGCCACTCCGAGAGAAGTTATCACTCCGACTCCGAAGATACTCAAGATGAAGGTGTTGCCGGTCTAGCACATGTGTCATCCGACTCTTACGACATATTTGACTCACCAAATGAAGGAATTGGAAGATGCTTCATGGCCAAAGGTCCTAAGGTAACACACCCCGAGTATGTTGATTTTAATAGTGATGAAGATGACTTGTTAGGTGATGATGATTTGCTTGTTGACAACTCTAGTGATGAATACTATGATGAAACGTCAATTAATCATGCTAATCAAGATAAAATGAATGACAATGATAAGGAGAAGATTGAGGCTCTAACTAAAGAACTAAACACTCTTAAGTTAGCTCATGAAACTATCTTTGAAGATCATCGAGAACTTTTAAGAGCTCATGAGAAATTACGCTTTGAAAAGCTCAATCTTGAGCAAGAGCATGAGTTTTTAAAAGCAATCAATGATGATCTCCGCAAGAAAAGTTCTTCTTACATTTCCAAGCGTTTACTCTTATCCACTTACATGCCTCAAGTCAAGTCTAGCAACAAGAACAAGAAAGATTCTTCCTCTAGTAGTAACAATGATCATGCTAAATCCAATATTGTTGCTTCTAGTAGTTCTCTTGATTCCACTAATGATTCTCTTAGCCAAGTTACACTTGAGCAAGAAAATAGCTTATTGAAGGGAATTATAGAGAAAGGAGTGTACAAAAGCCTTGCCGGGAGTAAGCAATTTGAGGAAATTGTGCGCAAGCAAGGAATGCACCGGAAGAATCAAGGTGTTGGTTTTGAACAAAAGTTCAATGCCAATGGAGTTGAGTGGGAAGAAGATCAATACCCCAAGACAAAGTTTGTTCCTCAACAAGAGAAGTATGATACTTCCTTCAAGGGGACACAAGCTCAAGATGATCTTCCACCACAAGACTACAAGCAAAAAGGCAAGGACAAGCTTCAAGAGGAGATTGATGCATGTGAAGAAGCTCCTAAGACCTTAGTCAAGTGGATTCCCAAGACCACGTCAAGTTCCACTTCATCAAGTATGACTACAACTCCAAGGATTCCCATCAAGATGGTGTGGATCCAAAAGAAGAAGAACTAGAGAGTTCTTGAGGGTGACTCCGCCAACATACTTCACTCTTATCATTTTGGCAAGAACAAGTGCAATCAACTTCCACATCTTGCACTGGTTCAAGGAGTCACAAACCCCCTTATTGGTAAGACAAGGGACAATGTAACCTAAAAGTTTTCATGGACATCATCTTGTGTGTGCATCACTCTATGTCTATGGATATCCTTGTTTGTTCCTTGTGGGACTAACCCATGTAGGTATTGAAAGTGCAATTCACTCAAATGGATAGCTCCAAGTGATCTACATCAACATTGAGCATCCACATCTTCAACATCTACATGAAGTCATCATCGACAAAACCCAAGGTTAGTTCATCCCTCGTAGGGGGGATATCACATCTAGGGGGAGCTTTACTCTAAGACTTGAGCTAAAGCAACTCTAAAGATGTGAACACAACAATGCTTTATGTAAAAGTGGTAACCCCACTTGAGCTTAAATGATGAGTATGACCTATGATCAAGTGTTCTCACTTGACTCCTAAGTCAATATACTCATATATAGATGACCTAGTCATCGCAAATTGCTTGATAGATGCTAGAATTGGTTGTGCATGCTTTGTCACATATTTCATTTGCCATCTTATTGTGTGAGCATGTTGGTTGCATATTTTACTCATTCGAGGACATCCACTTGTTGTTTTGGTTGTTTGGTTTTATTTCCTTTTGCCAAGTGGATGGACAAGAATGCCTAAGAACCTCCTCTAGCTATCTATGCTTTTCTCGTCTCAAACTCTATTCATGCTACATCACAAAATTTGATCAAGTCAGATTCGAACCACTCTGTGTGAGGAGCGCTCGGAGTCCCCGATTCGTCATAGACTTAAACTTCCAAAACCTCTTTCTGATTCTCGGTCTGACCGATTCCCTACTTTCGGTCCTACCAAGATCATTAAGTTGATCTAGGTTTTCGGTCTCGGTGCAACCGATTTGAACCATTCGGTCACACCGAGTTGCAACAACTGTATACAGTTTTGCATCTCGGTGCCACCGAGTTGTTCCACTCGGTCACACCGACAGGGTCGGGCTATATATAGTCACGGGCAAAAATTTGGAAATTTCTCCGAACCCCTTCGCCCGCGCGACAGCCTGCTCTGCCAACTTGGTCTCCAGATTGTCTCCTCGCTGCCAGCCGCCTCTAGTCGCTGGTCTCCGTCGCCGTCAATGGGAATTCTACCCCGCCGTTGCCGCCGTAGCGAGTCTCCGTCGAACTAGGGTATGGACTCGATCTTTGTGCTATTCTCCAATCCGATTCCTAGCACATTATGATCATCATGATTCTTGCCATGTTTGATAAACTTCTATCCAGTCAATGAACTCGTAGATTAGGTTTAATTCGAAAATTTTAGGGTTAGGTTTCCGCCGAAACCATCTCGGACCCACCGAGTTGAAAAACTTGGTCCCACCGATTTGGCTTATGCCATTGCACAAGTGAGACTCGGTCTGACCGAGAATTACTTATCAGTGTGACCGATTTTGGAACTCTGTGAAACCCTAGCAGTCTCGGTGCCACTGAACTGTGACTCGGTCTGACCGAGTTCACTAGTTTAGGTTCCAAAACTGCTTTGGTATCACCGAGTTTAGAAATCGGTAGATCCGAGATGCTTCCAGTGGGAAACTAAAACTAAGTTTTTGAATTATTATTTTGCAAAAATCTCTGCATTTTGTGATGCTCATCCACTCTATCTCATCTATAACCTATTCACAGGGTCAGCAGTCAGAGTTTGCATCATGTCAGACCAAAGTGATAGCCAGAACATGTCAGAGCAGCAAGTACAGATGAGTGAGGGCACTAGTCCCTCAAGTTCCTCAGATGATGGCAGCAGGAGCACCCCTAGCAATCTGCCTAAAGCTGCCACAAGATAGAAAAAGAAGAGAACCTTAAACTCAGAAGATGAGGATTATGTGGCAGAAGAGGAAGCAACTTCCAAGAGAGTTGAGCCAGCACAGGGCATAAAACCAAGGATGAAGATCAAAAGGCCAGCAGGCAGGCAGCCTATGTCAAAGGCCAGAGCTTCAACTATGAAGCCCACTCCCATAGAGCCAGTTGCTACTGAAGGCAAGAAGAGGAAAGAAAGGGTGAAGAAAACTATAGCCAGAGTGCTTGGCAAAGCTTCCATCATGGAAGATGAGGAGGAAGAAGAAGAGGTAGCTACACCAGCACCAAAGGCACCCAAGCGGATGGGTGATGCCATAAGATCAGGGGCAGCTGCTTCCAAGGCCAAGCCAGCTCCAAAGCCAAAGCCAAAGAGGAATACAAGAAGCATCCCAGCTGCTGAGAAGAACAAGGCCCCAGTGCCTGAAGCTGCAGAAGAAGAGGAAGAGAATGTTCTTAGAAAGCTCAAGCCCAAGATCCCAGACCACAACGATGCTCATCCTGTGGCTGAGGATATGAAGCTCAGGAGAGATTCAGGGCTGAGGAAGTGGAGAGAAGCAGACCCGTATGCTTCAAGGAGAAGGACTGCAGTGACTACAGATTTCACACCAAGGAGCAGCAAGATTTTTATGAGACAGTGCTGCTAGACAAGAAGCCAATAGTCTATGATATGAGATGGGTCGATTGGCAATACATCAAGGACAACAAAGAGTACTACCCTGGAGTGCAGGACAGCTTCAAGGCGTGTGGAGTAGAGGACTTTGTTGGGCAGAAGCTCACAAAGTGGAACGAGGAACTCATCATGCAGTTCTACTCCACAGCCCATTTTTATCCAGATGGTAGGATAATTTGGATGTCAGAGGGTATGAGGTACCAGTCTACAGTTGCTGAATGGGCTTAGCTGATTAATGCCACAGAGGAGCAAGCAGATGACTTGGACATTTATGCCAAGAAGAAGATGGACCACAACTCAATGTCAAACATGTACAAGGAGATTCCAAATGAAGCACTTGATACGTTCAAGTTTGGCTCAGTACACTATCTTCTGTCAGGGCTGCCAACAATCAATTGGATACTGAGGCACACCTTATTGCCCAAGTCTGGAGATCACAAGATGATCAGAGGCCATGCAATCAACTTGCGTCATATCTTTGATGTGCCTCAGAAATTCAAGGTGATGAGCCTAATGGTAGAGACCATTAAGAGGACTGCAGCTGATCAGAAGAGGAGTTGTGGGTATGCCCCACAAATTCAGGAGCTCATCAACTCCAAGATGGGCACGGGCATATATTTATTGGACAAGGAACACCTGCCTATCTGTCCAGATTTTGAAGATAATCAAGTTGTCATGACTGAGAATGAGCCATCATCTGCCCAAGCACAAGCCAAGAAGGAGAAAGCAAGGAAGGAGAAAGCTGCCAAGATGCCTACTCAAGAGGAGGCATCTGAATATTTCCTGAAAATCAAACAAGAGCAGCTTGGTTACTTGATTGCATCCACCCTGCGGATTGAGCAAGGACTAGCCACCCTAACTCAAAACCTGGCAAGCTTAGAGAGGATCATGGAACAAAAGTTTTATGACTTGGATGTCAAAGTGATAGAGATTTAGTCTGCAGTGGAGCAGCTCCAGGATGACATGCAGGAGAGGAGAGGCAAGACTACAACTGATGCTTTTGCCAGAGTGCCACGAGGTCCGAGGTCGTCTGCAGTGCCAGTTGCTGACACCAGAGCCACCACTTCTGCACCAGCCACAACCTTAGTTCCACCAGCTCCAGCGTCCATTTCAGCCTCGACTCCGACCACGTCTATAGAAGGCTTCATCCTTGGAGTGCTCCGGACTCCACCACCACCTGAAGATCAAGCCTGAGTGTCGACTTAGCACTATGCATTTTCTAGGAACTTTTTGGTAACTTGTTGCCAAAGGGGGAGAAAATGTATAGATCATAGGCTTCGAGAGAGAGTGTTGCTTTTATTCTCTCTTGTTTTATTTGGTGGTTTTTCGAACTTTGTTTGCTTGTGTGCTTGAGATACTACGTCATTATCTGTGAGACATTGATGATCATGTGTTTGATCATAAGCTACACTTAATGTTTGCTTAATATTATCATCCTATCTATCTTATGTGATCATTCACTATTCTTGGTGATGAGTGCATGTATTTCATTCTTATCATTTTAAGCGCTCCACCAAGATGTATCTGACATGGAAGAGTAACCCATGACTCTAACTCTTTGTGCATTTGTAGTCCAAAGCAAATTTTAAATATGCACAAATTTAGGGGGAGCTCTTGCTTGTCACATACTTCTCAAAGCGACGATATATTTCATGCTTATTATCATTGTTGAAGCTTTGATCTATATGTTGTCATCAATTACCAAAAAGGGGGAGATTGAAAGTGCAACTATCCCTAGGTGGTTTTGGTAATTCATAACAACATATAGCTCATTGAGCTAATGCTATTCCAAGATGATTATTTCAGGAAAGCTCAATGATTGGCATGGCATGGATGTGAAAGTGGAACCCTCAAAATTCTAAGGACAAAGGATTGGCTCAAGCTCAAAAGCTCAAGACTCTTCATTTTATATTTTAGTGATCCAAGATCACATTGAGTCTTTAGGAAAAGCCAATACTATCAAGGAGGGATGAGGTGTTGCCTAATGAGCCTCTTGCTTCATGTGCTTAGTGATATGCTCCAAAATCCTCAACCACTTTCCCATATCCACAAATGACCTAAACCCTAAGCCAAACTCGGTCATACCGATTCTTTCTATCCGGCGCCACCGAGTTTCACTTGTCATAAGCCACTGCCAAACCCTAGCAATTCGGTCCTACCGATAGGGATCTCGGTCTCACCGAGATGGGATTGCAAACTCTCTGTTCCCTTTCGTAACTTTTCGGTCTCACCGAAAGAGCGAATCGGTCCCACCGAAATTGCAATGTAAACTCTTTGTTTCCTTTTTGTAACTTTTCGGTCTCACCGAAAGAGCAAATTGGTCCCACCGAGTTTACCTGACCAACTCTCTGGTTAGCTTATTACCAAACTCGGTCTCACCGAGTTTGTGTAATCGGTCTCACCGAGATTACGTTATGCCCAAACCCTAACAGAATCGGTCCTACCGAGTTGCATGTCAGTCCCACCGAAAATCTCTAACGGTCACTAGGTTTACCTTTTCGGCCTGACCGAGTTTGTTGATTCGGTCCCACCGAGATTGGTAGATTATGTGTAACGGTTGGATTTTGTGTGGAGGCTATATATACCCCTCCACCTCCTCTTCATTCATGGAGAGAGCCATCAGAACACATACACAATTCCAACTCATATATTTGAGAGAGAACCACCTACTCATGTGTTGAGACCAAGATATTCCACTCCTACCATATGAATCTTGATCTCTAGCCTTCCCCAAGTTGCTTTCCACTCAAACCTTCTTTCCAATAGATCCAAATCCTATGAGAGAGAGTTGAGTGTTGGGGAGACTATCATTTGAAGCACAAGAGCAAGGAGTTCATCATCAACACACCATTTGTTACTTCTTGGAGAGTGGTGTCTCCTAGATTGGCTAGGTGTCACTTGGGAGCCTCCGACAAGATTGTGGAGTTGAACCAAGGAGTTTGTAAGGGCAAGGAGATCGCCTACTTCGTGTAGATCTACCGCTAGTGAGGCAAGTCCTTCGTGGGCGATGGCCATGGTGGGATACACAAGGTTGCTACTTCGTGGACCCTTCGGGTGGAGCCCTCCGTGGACTCGTGCAACCGTTACCCTTCGTGGGTTGAAGTCTCCATCAACGTGGATGTAGGATAGCACCACCTATCCAAACCACGGGAAAAACATCCGTGTCTCCAATTGCGTTTGAATTCTCCAAACCCTTCCCTTTACATTCTTGCAAGTTGCATGCTTTACTTTCCGCTGCCAATATACTCTTTGCATGCTTGCTTGAATTGTGTGATGATTGCTTAACTTGTCCTAAAATAGCTAAAATCTGCCAAGAACTAAAATTTGGAAAAGGTTAAGTTTTTATTTGGTCAAGTAGTCTAATCACCCCCCCTCTAGACATACTTTCGATCCTACAAGGGCAAAGACTTAGAAGAATTCTAAGTCCCTGAAATCAGCAACATTACGAGAGCTACTTTGCATTCTTGTGCTAGTCACCACAGAGATCACAAAAATACATGGCATACACCCATGTAAAGATGGCATGGCATACTTCAAAACACATGTAGGGCTCAAGTTCATAGGAGGCACACATTAAACATGGCAAAAATGGCAAATGTCCAATCTCTGATAAGAATCTAAAACTAACATTGCATAGCACTTTTGCAACAACATTTAGGGCATCAAGATGAACTCAAATGAGCATGGTGCAATGGAATGAAATGAAGTACTCATCGAGACGAACAATTTGACATGCTACACGCCCAAAACGAAGCCATAGTTGATGAGTTATGATGCGATGAAGTATGCAAAAAAAATACTGGAGCTAGGGAAAAAGTCAACCCTCTCAGATCCGGATCTAGGGTTCGTGCATGCAGATCGAGGATCGCCGGGGAGCTCGCCGGAGTTGACACCGGCGTCGAGGTGGAGGCCGGCCGGAGCTGGGGAAGGAGACCGGAGACGGAGGGCGGCGAGGCCATGCTCGCCGGCGTCGGGGAAGCGGCGGCGAGGCGCGGCACGCGTGGAGGCGTCGGATGGTGCGGTGGCGCGGCGGCAAAGGCGGATCGGGACGGTGCAGCGAGGGCGGCGTCCCTCGGGCGAGTGGCGGCGGCGACCGGGCCTCGGGGGCCCGCCCTGGGCTCGGCGGGCCACGGCGCGGGAGGCGGCCGACGTGCCACGTGGCGTGACATCATTGGCGCGGGGCGGCGGCGCGGTTCGTCCGGCAGAAAACGGACATGTCCGACCGCGCGGAGGAGAGGGGAGCTAGGGTTAGGGTGGTTTGATCCGGGATTTTTGGTGGAGGGACCTTTTTATAGGTAGAGGGAGCTAGGAGGCTCCAAATTGAGCATGGTTTGTGGCCACACGATCGTGATCGAATGACCTAGGTGATGGAGGGGGTTTAGGTGGGTTTTGGGCTACTTTGGAGGGGTGTTGGGCTGCAACACACATGAGGCCTTCATGGCTCCTCGGTTAACCGTTGGAGTATCAAACGAAGTCCAAATGGCACGAAACTTGACAGGCGGTCTACCGGTAGTAAACCAAGGCCGCTTGGCAAGTCTTGGTCCAATCCGAGAACGTTTAACACACGCACATGAAAAGAGGTAGAAAGGGACACCGGAGGACATAGGAGCGCCGGAATGCAAAACAGACAACGGGGAAAATGCTGGGATGCATGAGACGAACATGTATGCAAATGCGATGCACATGATGACATGATATGAGATGCATGACAAGACAAAAGAAACACAAAGACAAAAACCCGACAACGAGGAAATAACATAACTTAGTGCCGGAAATGGCAAGAGTTGGAATACAAATATGGCAGGTTACATACGGGGTGTTACACCTCAACACAAGTGTAGGTGGTTCTCTCTCTCAGAAAAAGTAAGTTGGAAGTGTAGGTTTGTTCTGATGGCTCTCTCCACGAATGAAGAGGTGGTGGAGGGGTATATATAGCCTTCACACAAAATTTAACCATTACACAACTTGCCAATCTCGATGGGACCGAATTGTTAAACTCGGTCGGACCGATTCAGCAAAGCTAGTGACCGTTAGGGTTTTTCGGTGGGACCGACATGCAACTCGGTAGGACCGATATGATTAGGGTTAGGGCATAACGTAATCTCGGTGAGACCGATTACACAAACTCGGTGAGACCGATTTTGGTAATAAGCTAACCAGAGAGATGGTCAGGTAAACTCGGTGGGACCGATCGCTCATTTCGGTGAGACCGAAACGTTACAAAGGGAAAACAGAGAGTTTACATTGCAATCTTGGTGGGACCGATCGCTCATCTCGGTAAGACCGAAATGTTATGAAGGGAAACAGAGAGATTACAATCCCATCTCGGCGAGACCGAGATCCCTATCGGTGATACCGATTTGCCTAGGGTTTGTGGCAGTGGCTATGACATTTGAAACTCGGTGGCGTCGGATAGAAAGAATCGGTGGGGCCGAGTTTGACTTTTGGTTTAGGTCATATGTGGATGTGAGAAAGTAGTTGAGGGTTTTGGAGCATATCACTAAGCATTTTGAGCAAGAGCCTCATTAAGCAACACCTCATCCCTCCTTGATAGTATTGGCTTTTCCTATAGACTCAATGTGATCTTGGATCTCTAAAATAGAAAATGTAGAGTCCTGAGCTTTGAGCTTGAGCCAATACTCTGTCCTTAGCATTTTGAGGGGTCCACTTTTCTCATCCATGCCATGTCAATCATTGAGCTTTCCTAAGATATTAATCTTGAAATAGCATTAGCTCAATGAGCTATATGTTGTTAGGAATTACCAAAACCACCTAGGGATAGTTGCACTTTCACCCCCCTTTCCTATTCCAACTAGGAGAAATAGTGAAGGAGGAAGAGGGGAGAAGGAAAGAGGGGGGCGCCACCCCCTCTTGTCCAATTCGGACTAGCCATGGGGGGCACGCGGCCACCCCTTGAGGCCCTTCTCTCCTTTCCCCCAAAGCCCATTAAGGCCCACTACTTCCCGGGGGTTCCCGTAACCTCCGCGTACTTCGGAAAATACCTGAAACACTTCAGAACTATTCCGGTGTGCGAATACAACCTTCCAATATATCGATTTTTACCTCTCAACCATTTCGAGACTCATCGTCATGTCTGTGATCTCATCTGGGACTCCGAACAAACTTCGGTCATCAAATCACATAACTCATATTACAGATTGTCATCAAACGTTAAGCGTGAGGACCCTACGGGTTTGAGAACTATGTAGACATGACCGAGACACATCTCCGGTCAATAACCAATAGCGGGAACTCAATGCTCATATTGGATCCTACATATTCTACGAAGGTCTTTATCAGTCAAACCGCATAAAACATACGTTATTCCCTTTGTCATTGATTTGTTACTTGCCCGAGATTCGATCGTCAGTATCATCATACCTAGTTCAATCTCGTCACTGGCAAGTCTCTTTACTCATTCTGTAACGCATCATCCCGTAATTAACTCATTATTCACATTGCTTGCAAGGCTCATAGTGATATGCATTACCGAGAGGGCCCAGACATACCTCTCCGATACACAGAGTGACAAATCCTAATCTCGATCTATGCCAACTCAACAAACTAAAGGAAATATGCCCTAGAGGCAGTAATAAATTATTATTTATTTCCTTATATCATGATAAATGTTCATTATTCATGCTAGAATTGTATTAACCGAAAACATAATACATGTGTGAATACATAGACAAACAGTATGTCACTAGTATGCCTCTACTTGACTAGCTCGTTGATCAAAGATGGTTAAGTTTCCTAGCCATTGACATGGGTTGTCATTTGATTAACGGGATCACATCATTAGGAGAATGATGTGATTGACTTGACCCATTCCGTTAGCTTAGCACCCGATCGTTTAGTATGTTGCTATTGCTTTCTTCATGACTTATACATGTTCCTATGACTATGAGGTTATGCAACTCCCGTTTACCGGAGGAACACTTTGTGTGCTACCAAATGTCACAACGTAACTGGGTGATTATAAAGGAGCTCTACAGGTGTCTCCAAAGGTGATCTACAAGTGTCTCCGAAGGTACTTGTTGGGTTGGCATATTTCGAGATTAGGATTTGTCACTCCGATTGTCGGAGAGGTATCTCTGGGCCCTCTCGGTAATGCACATCACTTAAGCCTTGCAAGCATTGCAACTAATGAGTTAGTTGCGGAATGATGTATTATGGAACGAGTAAAGAGACTTGCCAGTAACGAGATTGAACTAGGTATTGAGATACCGACGATCGAATCTCGGGCAAGTAACATACCGATGACAAAGGGAACAACGTATGTAGGTATGCGGTCTGACCGATAAAGATCTTCGTAGAATATGTGGGAGCCAATATGAGCATCCAAGTTCCGCTATTGGTTATTGACCGGAGACGTGTCTCGGTCATGTCTACATAGTTCTCGAACCCGTAGGGTCCGCACGCTTAACGTTTCGATGACAGTTATATTATGAGTTTATATGTTTTGATGTACCGAAGGTTGTTCGGAATCCCGGATGTGATCACGGACATGACGAGGAGTCTCGAAATGGTCGATGCATGAAGATTGATATATTGGAAGCCTATGTTTGGATATCGGAAGTGTTCTGGGTGAAATCGGGATTTTACCGGAGTATTGGGAGGTTACTGGAACCCCGTGGGAGGTTAATGGGCCTTATTGGGCCTTTACGGAGAAGAGGAGAGGCGGCCAGGGCTGGGCCGCGCGCCCCTCCCCCTAGTCCGAATAGGACAAGGAGAGGGGGGCGGCGCCTGTAACGCCCCGAGACCATTGCGCCTGGTGTCTTCCAGTTATTCGCTGTTGTTGCCTTGTCATTTGCTTGCGTGTCATGCATTTCATATCATGTCATCATGTGCATCGCATTTGCATACATGTTCATCTCATGCATCCAAGCTTTTTCCTCACTGTCCGTTTTGCAATCCGGCGCTCCTATGTCCTCCGGTGTTCCCTTTTGCTTCTTTCCGTGTGCGGGTGTTAAACATTCTGGGATTTTACCGAGACTTGCCAAGAAGCCTTGGTATACTACCGGTAGACCGGCTGTCAAGTTTCGTGCCATTTGGACTTCGTTTGATACTCAAACGGTTAACTGAGGAACCGTAAAGGCCTCGTGTGTGTTGCAGCCCAACACCCCTCCAAAGTGGCCCAAAACCCACCTAAACCCCCTCTATCATCTCGGACGTTCGATCACAATCGCGTGGCCAAAAACCGTGCTCAATTTGGAGTCTCCTAGCGCCCTCTACCTATAAATGAGTCCCTTCCCCCGAAATTCACGGAGCAAACCCTAACTTCTTCCTCCTCCCGCCAACGGACATGTCCACCCCACCACTGGACATGTCTGCACCGCCCCTCGGCGAACCAGGAGCCGCCACCTATCCACCGCCATCGTCCCCGCGCCGCCGGGCCCGCGTAGCCTGTCTACGGCCACCCCGGGCCCGAGGAGACCCGCCCCTCGCCATCTCGCCGGATCTTCGTCGCTCCTTCGCCGGAGTTCCCCGCTACCGCCTCGGCTTCCGCCGGCCACCGCCTTCCCTTGCCGCCGCTCGCCTCCACTCGCTTGTGCCCGAGCTCCCCTGCGCGCTCGCCCGCGCCCTCATCCACCATCGCTGCCGAGGCCCGCGCGCGCCGCCGCTCCGCCGCGGAGCCCGTTCCCGCCGCCCGCTGCCATGGCGCCGCCGCCTCGCTTCCCAAGCGCCGCCATGGGCCACCTTGCCCCGCAGCCCACGCCACTCTTGCCGCCCAAGACGGCAACTACCTCATCGCGGCACCCTCGTCGAGATCCGGCCGGATCCGGCCAGTCCGGCCCGGATACGTCAACTCCGGCCATCTCCGACCTCGCCGGACTTCCTCGAGCTCGCTGGAGAACCGCGCCTCGCCGGAGATGAAGCGGGACCAGATCCACCAGGCCACCGAACCAAACGTCCGCGCCCGTCCCCGGATCTCTTTGTCCCGGAACCTCCTCGTCCAGTTTACCCGCGAGGTCTAAATATCCACTAAGTCCCAGATCTGATGTTATTTTTATGCATACTTCATCGCATCATAACTCTTCATGCGTAGCTCCGTTTTGGGCATGTAGCATATCAAATTGTTCGCCTCGGCGTGTACTTCATTTCATTACATTGTACTATGTTCATTTAAGTTCATCTTGATGCCGTAAATGATGTTGCAAGAGTGCTATGTAATGTTAGTTTCGGATTCTTATCAGTAATTGCACATTTGTCATTTTTGCCATGATTAATGTGTGCCTCATATGAACTTGATCCCTACATGTGTTTTGAAGTATGCCATGCCATCTTTACAGGGGTGTATGCCATGTATTTTTGTGATCTTTGTGGTGACTAGCACAAGCATGCAAAGTAGCTCTCGTGATGTTGCTGAATTCAGGGACTTAGAATTCTTCTAAGTCTTTGCCCTGTTAATATTTTTATGCCATGTATTCTTGTTGCTATAGTGTGATCCATGCATCTTTTGAGCATGTTCAGTAAGGATGATTTTGAGATAATGTTATGGTCTATCCATCCATGTCTTTGTTTGCAATTATGGATCACCCTAGCTTGACTCAATCAAGCTCTACTTTTGCTATAAAATGTTCCTGACAGAATGTTTACATGTTAATCAATTTTGCCGAGGGTGTTGTAGTTGATCCATGCATGCTATGAGAGTGTTCTTGCCATGTTTAGCTTCTATGCCATGTCTACTTGCTAGGTGTATGCTTAGTTTGTCATGCAATGCCTTGTGGTGAGTGCATCGAGCTCGTAAACATGCCTACATAATTCTGTTTATGCCCTGTCCAGTTTTCTGCTAAGTCTGAATCTGTTGACGAAAGTTGCTATGTTCACATGGTTGCCATTGTATTTTCTGATCCCTTTTGGCTTATGGTCAGTAAGGGACTTCTGTTGTATGCTTTGAGTAGCTTCATGCCATGCCTTGCTTTGCCATGTTATGTTCCTGTAGCATGTTGTTATCTTGCTCTAAACATTGCTTCCTAATGTTAATTCATGGCATGTTGTTAATTTCACTAAGTTTGTGAACCTGATATCTTTTGCACTTTTTTCATGCTTGTTTGAACCTGCTCTTGTGTGATTTAGTCGTAGATCAGTGTTCATCTTTTGTCAAGCATCTTGAGTGGATCACTGCCATGTGCTTTGTTGTTATGTTAGAGTGCAGTAGCTTATTTTTCTTGATGCATTTAGATGGCATTGTGCTGTTGATCGCAGCTTTGTGCCATTATTGTTTTGCTTGCCATTTGCAAACCGCGCATCTGATTTCGGTGATCTTTATATAGATTTCGACCGAAATAAACTCATCTTTCCAGCGGCACTCTTGGTTTTCCAAGTTGAGGCCTGATTCAATCTTTTCCTTCCAGAGCATGCATATGCATTGCATATCACATCCCGCATATCATGCCATATTTTGCATCATGTTGCTTGCGCATTGCATCGTGGTTGATGGTTGTTCCCTTGCTTGTGTTCTTGCTTTGGGTAGAGCTGGGAGACGAGTTCATGTTCGAGGTACCCGTTGAGTATGTTTACGAGGATCAAGCTTTCGCCTACTCGGAGAACTTTGCAGGCAAGATGACCATACCCTCGAAATCACTTCTATCTTTGCTTGATAGTTGCTCGGTCTATTGCTATGCCTATGCCTCGATACCTACCACTTGCTTATCATGCCTCCCATATTGCCATGTCAAGCCTCTAACCTACCTTTCCTAGCAAACCGTTGTTTGGCTATGTTACCGCTTTTCTCAGCCCCTGTTATAGCGTTGCTAGTTGCAGGTGAAGATGGAGTTTGTTCCTTGTTGGAACATGGATATGTTGGGATATCACAATATCTCTTATTTAATTAATGCATCTATATACTTGGTAAAGGGTGGAAGGCTCGTCCTTATGCCTGGTGTTTTGTTCTACTCTTGCCGCCCTAGTTTCCGTCATACCGGTGTTATGTTCCTTGATTTTGCGTTCCTTACGCGGTTGGGTTATAATGGGAACCCCTTGATAGTTCGCTTTGAATAAAACTCCTCCAGCAAGGCCCAACCTTGGTTTTACCATTTGCCACCTAGCCTTTTTCCCTTGGGTCGGCCAGCCCAAGGGTCATCTTTATTTTAACCCCCCCGGGCCAGTGCTCCTCTAAGTGTTGGTCCAAACTAGAGTCCTTTGCAGCGCCCCCTCGGGGAAACTCGAGGTTTGGTTTTAGCTGTACGGAGCACTCATCCAGTGTGCCCTAAGAACGAGATATGTGCAGCTCCTATCGGGATTTGTCGGCACATTCGGGCGGCTTTGCTGGTTTAGTTTTACCATTGTCGAGATGTCTTGTAACCGGGATTCCGAGTCTGATCGGGTCTTCCTGGGAGAAGGAATATCCTTCATTGCCCGTGAGAGCTTGTGATGGGCTAAGTTGGGACACCCCTGCAGGGTTTTGAACTTTCGAAAGCCGTGCCCGCGGTTATGGGTAGATGGGAATTTTTTAATGTCCGGTTGTAGAGAACTTGACACTTAACTTAATTAAAATGTATCAACCGCGTGTGTAGCCGTGATGGTCTCTTTCCGACGAAGTACGGGAAGTGAACACGGTGTTAGAGTTATGCTTGAATGTAAGTAGTCTAGGATCACTTCTTGATCATATCTAGTTCACGATCGTGCTTTGCCTTCTCTTCTTGCTCTCATTTGCGTAAGTAGCCACCATATATGCTAGTGCTTGCTGCAGCTCCACCTCATACCTTTTACCTACCTGTAAGCTTAAATAGTCTTGATCGAGAGGGTGTGAGATTGCTGAGTCCCCGTGACTCACAGATTACTTCCAAAACCAGTTTGCAGGTGCCGATGAAACCGTGCAGGTGTCGCAACCGAGCTCAGGGAGGAGCTCGATGAAGATCGTGTTCGTTATGTTGTTCCGTTTTTAGTTGATCAGTAGTGGAGCCCAGTTGGGATGACCGGGGATCTGTAGCATTAGGGGTTGTCTTCTTTTATTTTGGTTCCGTAGTCGGACCTTGATTGTATCTGGATGATGTAATGCTTTATTCATGTATTGTGTGAAGTGGCGATTGTAAGTCAACTCTGTACCTCTTTCTTATTCAGTACTTGGGATGTGTAAAGATTACCCCTCTTGCGACATGCCTACAATGCGGTTATGCCTCTAAGTCGTGCTCCGACACATGGGAGATATAGCCGCATCGTGGGTGTTACAGCGCCCCCCTTACTTCCTCTCTCCCTCCTCTTCCCCCTCCCAAGTCCTAATCCAACTAGGAAAGGGGGGAGTCCTACTCCCGGTGGGAGTAGGACTCCTCTTGGCGCGCCCTCTCTCCTGGCTGGCCGCACCCCCCTTGCTCCTTTATATACAGGGGCAGGGGGCACCCTAGAGACACAACAATTGATCAGTTGATCTTTTAGCCATGTGCGGTGCCCCCTCCACCATAGTCCACCTCGATAATACTGTAGCAGTGCTTAGGCGAAGCCCCGCGTTGGTAGAACATCATCATCGTCACCACGCCATCATGCTGACGAAACTCTCCCTCAACACTCGGCTGGATCGGAGTTCGAGGGACGTCATCGGGCTGAACATGTGCTGAACTCGGAGGTGCCGTGCGTTCGGTACTTGATCGGTCGGATGAAGACATACGACTACATCAACCGCGTCGTGCTAACGCTTCCGCTTTCGGTCTACGAGGGTACGTGGACAACACTCTCCCCTCTCGTTGCTATGCATCACCATGATCTTGCGTGTGCGTAGGATTTTTTTTGAAATTATTACGTTCCCCAACAGTGGCATCCGAGCCAGGTTTTATGCGTAGATGTCATATCACGAGTGGAACACAAGTGAGTTGTGGGCGATATAAGTCATACTGCTTACCAGCATGTCATACTTTGGTTTGGCGGTATTGTTGGCACTACAAGAAATATGTCAACTTATGACCTTCTGTCAGTGACCCTCGAAGAATTGGTCATAAATTTATGACCATTTTAGACCAATTGGTCAAAAGCTGTTCAGGGGGCTCCAAACCCTAAACCATTGCAACGATTTTGGTCAGAAAGGTCGTAATTTCCTTACACGAAATGGTCACAAAGCAAACAGTGCTAGTCCGCTGCCTTATTTCTAGTTGTTAATGACCAATATAGATGGTCATAGCCTTGTAGATTGTGGTGGGTTGTGATGACTAGGCGCCATCTCATCAGTTTTGCTTATGTGTCATGTCCATGTGGCAGTTTTTGCCCTAGGTTGTGAAGCAACCTATATTTCTATCATTCCCAAAATTCCCAAAAAATCTCATAAATTCTTTGGGGCATATCTTCATCAAATATGTAAAAATCCTTCCTTGCCTAGTTCAAAACTAATTCAACAATATTCATTTTCCTATTCTATTCAGAACAACACTTTACGAAGGAAGTGCTATTTATATATTCTTGATTGCCCTCGGAATTTTTGGGCACTCTTTCCTATCCAAATCATTACCGCATGACAAAATTAAGCTCCATTTGCCTAGCAAATCTTCCTCGGCAAATTTCCAAAGTTTTTGTCCACCTAGAAGCATTGTGAAGGAAGTACCTTTTTTATATCTCTAAATGACATGAAATTTATACAGTTCCTTTATATGCCCAAATTATCACCCTCCTCCAAATTGCAGCTCAGTCAAATCATCTATGTGAGCCCAGGTTCAATTTATATTTTATGGCCAAATTGGCACGTTGCAAAGCAAGTGTTATATAGACCCCTCCTATTACCCTCAAACTTTTCGGGCACTCTTCCATACCCAAATCATTGCTACATGGTAATATTCAGCTCAATTTTCCTAGTAAATCTTTCTCGGGAAATTTCCAAAGTTTCTACCTCGAGAGAAGCTTTGTGAAGTAAGTACTAGCTAGGCTTACCCAAATGATTTGAAAATTTACCAGCGCATGACCATACCTAAGTAACTTACCTACACCAATTTTGAGCTCATTTCATTCATCCAATCTCTCTCACTAGTTTTCCCAAGTTTCTGTCCATAGAAGAGCATTGTGAAGGAAGTACTACTTTGGCATGTCCAAATGGTATCAATTTTCTACAATGCTTTCCTATGCGCAAATAACCATCCTCCACCAAATTTCAGCTCACTCCATTCATTATTTTGAGCCCAGCTTCAACATTCATATTTTTGTCCAACATGGTACTTTGCAAAGCAAGTACCACCTAGGATCCTCCTTTTGAGCTAAAAATTTGTGAAGACATTCTCCTTAGTAGATGATCATCCTCAGCCAAAACTCACGCCCATTGGCCATGTGCATTTCCCGTACCGCTAATCAAACACTTGGCTGCTAATTCATGTTTGAGCATCGATCGGTCTCCTCGTGAGAATCTTATGTTGTAATTTTCTTCCTAGCACCAACCTGGGGAGTGCCTAACCCACTATACATGCCTAGGCCGCCCAGAACACATGGCAACATTACGGTCACGCGGTGACCACGCGACGGGCATGCGAGTTTACGCGCTCTAGAGTTGGGGCCCTCGTCCACCGCCCAAACCTCGACGTATCGCCACCAAACCATGTATTTATGATTAAATAGGTCCTTATGTAACTAGAAATGATTTTTGGAAAAAATAAATAGCAAACTATGAGGCAGGTGCAGTTCAAATTTGACCCGCTTCCAGCTGAATAGACGGAAATTTGTCTTTTTCATGAGAGGTGGATCAAAACTTTTTACACCCAACCATTTGGTCAATTATGCATTAAATATGGCCTAGTATTTTAGAAAAATGATTTGGTCCAATTTTGCAACAATTATTTGGTAGGTCCTTCACAAAAAAACCTCATTTGGGGCAATCGAAAAATGGAAAATGTTTTTCCGTGCACAGAAAATGAAAACTTCCTTAGGAAACATTGTTTGCCATTCCAAGATGCACCCTTTTGCACAATATGAGATCATTTGAACAAACTATGCCAAGAATGTGGCCATAAGATTGATCATTTGGCTTGATAGCCATGAACTTCACACATGATAGCTCGTTTCTGAGAACACTTTTTTAAAATAATTTCCGTATTACAAGTTTATTATTTTCCTGGAAACTTGGTCATATATAATGACACAATGCGAAGGTTTCCCAATTTTTTTATTTTTTTTGAATTTTTTATGCCCGTTTCAAAATGCTGTCAAAACGGCGGGAATGACCGTTCCTAGCTGGTCGTTTAATCTTGGATTTTTTTGGTGTTTCTATGATTAAATAGATATTTATGTACCTATAAATGATTTTTGGAAAAAATAAAGAGCAAACTATAAGGCAGCTACAATTCAAATTTGACCCGCTTCCAGCTGAATCGGTGGAAATTTGTCTTTTTCACGGGAGGTGGATCAAAACTTTTTATACCCAACTATTTGGTCAATTGTGCAGTAAATATGGCCTAGTATTTTAGAAAAATGATTTGGTCTAATTTTGCAACAATTATTTGGGAGGTCCTTCACAAAAAACCTCCTTTTGGGCACTCGAAAAATGGAAAACGGTTTTTTCATCCAAAGAAAATGAAAATTTCCTTAGGCAACATTGTTTTCCATTCCAATATGCACCCTTGTGCATAATATGAGATTATTTGAACAAACTATGCCATGAATGTGGCCATAAGATTGATCATTTGGCTTGAAAGCCATTAATCTCCACACATGATAGCTCGTTTCTGAGAACACTTTTTAAAAATAATTGCCGTATTACAAGGTTGTTACTTTTCCTGGGAACTTGGCCGCATATAATGACACAATGCGAAGGTTTCCCAATTATTTGATTTTTTTGAATTTTTTATGCCCGTTTCAAAATGCGGTCAAAACGGCGAGAATGACCATTCCTAGCTAGTGGTTGAATCTTGGATTTTTTTGGTGTTTCTCTGATTAAATAGATACTTATGTACCTAGAAATGATTTTGGAAAAAATAAAGTGCAAACTATAAGGCAGCTATAGTTCAAATTTGACCCGCTTCCAGCCGAATCGGCAAAAATTTGTCTTTTTCACGAGAGGTGGATCAAAACTTTTTACACCCAACCATTTGGTCAATTGTGCATTAAATATGACCTAGTATTTTAGAAAAATGATTTGGTCCAATTTTGCAACAAATATATTGTAGGTCCTTCACAAAAAAACTCATTTTGGGCACTCAAAAAATGGAAAATGATTTAAAAGAACTCATTTCTCATAACTCTTTAAAAAATATTTATCTTATTTTAATTTGTGATTATTCCTGAAAACTATAGTCAAATTTGCTGACACAATGAGAAGTTCTTTTTTAAAAAAAATCAGGTCATAATAAAATAGCTAACATGATTTAGCACCTAACTTTTAGTCGATTATGACCAATTTAAATGGTCAAAATATCATATCTGTATACTACGTTCTGATTGGTCCAGGGGCCTTTCATGCGGATCATGCATAAATCACCGTTGGATGCTCCTGGATCCAACGGCCCGGACCTCACCCTCTCACCCACCTACCGCGAGCTACGCCTAAAAAAACCCACCGCACACCACTCCTCTCTCCCCGCGCAGCGAACCCTAGCGCTCCCGATCTAGATCCCTCCCCTCGCCGCCACCCACCCCTCCCCTCCCCACCTCTGATCCTCGCCGCCGCCACCCACCTCTCCCCTCCCCACCTCAGATCCCTCCCCTCGCCGCCACCCACCCCTCCATTGGTCGTCGTGGACATGGTCGCCACCATCGACCGCGAGCGGGGGTCCTGGTCCTCTCGCCCGTCGTCCTCGGCGGCGGCATCTGGCTGAGCCACCGGGCCCCCGCCACCACCGGGACGCCCACCACCACATGCTCGGCCGCCTGGCGTCGATCGTTGCCAAGGAGCTGCTTAACAGGCAGCGCGTGGTGGTGGTCCGCTGCGAGGAGATCTGCATGTCCGGCGGCCTCATCCGCCAGAAGATGAAGTACCTCTACGTCCTCCGCAAGAGGATGAACACCAAGCCCTCCCACGGCCCCATCCACTTCCGCGCCCCGGCCAAGATCCTCTAGCGCACCATCCGCGGGTACGTCACCATTGCCGTGCTCGATTCCCAGGTGGGCGGCGGCCGCTCCTCTCCTCTCCTCTCCCCGCCCGACCGCCCATGCTCCCGGTAACCATCGGCCGCCTTATTCCTCGCCTTCTGATTCTGCTTCCACTTCATGGTGCAGGGTCCTGTGGCGGCTGCACGAGACTCACTCGAGGACAGCCCCTCGCTCGCCCGGTTCCGATGGGTTTCCCTCCCCGTCGACTAGGAGGGTTGTAACGCCCCATATGTAACCTTCCCCAATTGTACTCCGACTCATGCCGTTTCCGGCATTAAGTTATATTTAATTCTCGGGTTCGGGTCTTCGTCTCCGTGTGTTGTTTTTGTTTTCGTGCATCTCATATCATGTCGTCACGTGCATTGCATTCGCATACATGTTCATCTCATGCATTCGAGCATTTTCCCCGTTGTCCGTTTTGCATTCCGGCGCTTCGTTCTCCTCCGGTGGCCAATTCTAGCTTTCTTTCGTGTGTGGGGATTAAACATTTCCGGATTGGACCGAGAGTTGCCATGCGGCCTTGGTTTACTACCGGTAGACCGCCTGCCAAGTTTCGGGTCATTTGGACTTCGTTTGATACTCCAACGGTTAACCGAGGGACCGAAAAGGCCTCGTGTGTGTGCAGCCCAACACCCCTCCATTTTTGGCCCAAAACCCACCAAACTCAGCTCCATCGTCTCGGTCGTTCGATCACGATCATGTGGGCGAAAACCGCACCTCATTTGGACTCTCCTAGCTCCACTTATGTCTATAAATACCCCCTCCATTTTTCGGATCTCCCCTCTCCTCGAAACCCTAAATCCCAGATCCGTGCGCCGCCGGACAATTCGCGCGCCGACGGACACGTCCGGCTCCTCCCGCCGCCGCCACGTGTCGCCTCCTGGTAGGCCGCCGCCGCCGCCGCGGGCCGGGGAGCCCGAAGCCGGCCCCCGCGGCCCGGTTCGCTCGCGCCGCCCGGCCCCTTCACCCCTCCGCGCTCCGGTGGCCGGAGCCACCGTGGCCGCCATCGCCGACCCCCGCCGCCGTTCATCTCCGGCGGGCTCCACCGCGGTCCTCGCCGCCCGGCCGCCCCGGAGCCGACCTCCCCGCCGCCCGCGCCGCCCCGGGCCTCGGCGCCCGTGTCCGCCGCCGCCTCCTCGCCGTCCGGCCGCCCTCGTCGCCGGTCCGCCTCGCCGTCGCGCAGTCCGGCCGCCGCGCCATCGCCGGCGTCGTCCTGCTACAGTGCGCGAGATCGGATCCAGATCGCGGTGCTACAGTAAACCCTAGGGGTTATTTTTCTTCTAAGTCCCAGGATTTTTACTCCATATGCTCATGTTTGACCTGCCATAACTTTGCATCCGTAGCTCCGATTTGGGCGTATGATATGTCAAATTCTTCGTCTCGACGAGTACATCATTTCATTCCATTGCATAATTTGCATTCGAGGTCATCTTGGTGCCCAAAATGCTGTTGGAAGGAGGCATGTTGAGTTAAATTGCAGATCCGTTAATCCAACATGCACTTTTGTCATTTTTGCCATATTTAATCCGTGCATGATATGCCTGTGCCCCTTTGGGATGAATTGTTAAGCATGTTGTCTTCTTTCCAGAGGTGCCTTCCATGTATTTTTAGGATGTGTGTGTTGTCTTGTGCAAGCTTGCGAAGAGGGCTACCTGAGATTTCTGATTTCAGGGACTTAGTGATTTTCACTAAGTCTGAGCCGTTTTAGTTCACGATGCTATATGTCCGGCTTGTTTCCTAGCGATCCGTGCCTCTTTTGAGGATGATCAGTAAGAGTGATTTGTTATGCTTGTTGTGCTTAATCCATCCATGTCTTTACTTGTTATGTTGGAGCAACCTAGGTTGACTCAATCAAGATCAACTTTTGGATAGTTGCTGTTTTGGGCAGATCGTTAACTCTTTTGCGATTTTGCCGGAGTGATTGCTAGTGATCCATGCATGCTATGCCATTGTTCTTGCCATTTCTAGCTAGCATTTTGTGCCTACTTTATGGATATATGCTTGCCTTGCCATGAATTGCACCGTAGTGAGAGCATCGAGCTCGTTTATATGCCTCCGTGAGTTATTATTTCAGCATGTCCCAGTTTTCACTAAGTCTAAAAACTGATTGTGTTTCATCGATGTTCGTGTGCTCGGTAGAGTATTTTGTGAACCCTTTTGGCCCCAGGTCATGTTGGGTGTTTTGTTAAGATTGTTGAGTAGCTCCATGCCATGCTATTACTTGCCATGTTCAGGTTTTTCTTCATGTTGTTTTGCTGCTCCGAAGAGAGCATCGTGGTCTGAAATTTCTGACTAGCGTTAATTTCGCTAAGTCTGAAATCTGTTTTGCTTATTCAGTTTTGCCATGCTTGTTTGAAGCCCTTAATGGATGAATTTGCCTATGCCTCAGTCATGATGATTTGTTAAGCTTGATGAGTACATCACTGCCGTGCAATTTGTTTTCATGTTGGGTGGCTGTAGCATGTTCATTTTGTTGCATTTAGGAGGCATGTTGCTGTAAATCGCAGATCGGTTCGTTTAGTAAAACGCTTGCCATTTCTTAACCGTAGCTCCGATTGCCATGATCTTTATATCGTTTTGAGGGGATTTCTTCCCCTCTATCCAGTGGCACACTTGGATTTCCAAGTTGAGGCCAGGTTCATGCATTTCCTGTTACATGTTGCATTCTTGCATCCCGCATCGCATCCCGCATAGCATATCATCTTTGCATCTTATTGGTTGCCCTCGCACGTGGTTGATTGTATCCTTGTTTCTTGTTTGTGTTGTTGGGTAGAGCCGGGAGACGAGTTCGCTAACGAGGAGCCCGTTGAGTTTGCTTTTGAGGATCCAGTCAATTCTGACAACTGTGCAGGCAAGATGATCACACCCTTGAAATCACTACTATCTTTGCTATGCTAGTTTGCTCGCTCTTTTGCTTTGCCAATGCTACGATGCCTACCACTTGCTTGTCAGCCTCCCAATTGCCATGATTGAGCCTCTAACCCACCTTTGTCCTAGCAAACCATTGATTGGCTATGTTACCGCTTTGCTCAGCCCTTCTTATAGCGTTGTTAGTTGCAGGTGAAGATTGAAGCCGTTCCTTGTTGGAACATTTATTTACTTGTTGGGATATCACTATATTGCTATGTTATCTTTACTCATCTATATACTTGGTAAAGGGTGGAAGGCTCGGCCTCTCGCCTAGTGTTTTGTTCCACTCTTGCCGCCCTAGTTTCCGTCATATCGGTGTTATGTTCCCGGTTTGTTGCGTCCCTTACGCGGTTGGGCTATAATGGGAACCCCTTGATAGTTCGCCTTGATTAAAGCTTTTCCAGTAATGCCCAACATTGGTTGTACCATTTGCCACCTACCCTTTCTTTCCCTTGGGTTTCCGGAGCCCGAGGGTCATCTTTATTTTAGCCCCCCACGGGCCAGTGCTCCTCTGAGTGTTGGTCCGGAACGTCAGCCGCCGGTGGCCACCAGGGGCAACTCTGGGCTGGCCTACCGGAAGTTTAGACAATCTGAGTGTGCCCTGAGAAAGAGATATGTGCAGCTCCTATCGGGATTTGTCGGCGCATTCGGGCGGTGTTGCTGGACTAGTTTTGACCTGTCGAATCATCTTGTTGTACCGGGATACCGAGTCTGATCGGTGGGTCCTGGGTGGAGGTCTATTCCTTCGTTGACCGTGAGAGCTTGTTATGGGCTAAGTTGGGACCCCCCTGCAGGGATTGATCTTTCGAAAGCCGCGCCCGCGGTTATGGGCAGATGGGAATTTGATAATGTCCGGTTGTAGATAACTTGAACCTAATTAATTAAAATGTATCAACTGCGTGTGTTGCCGTGATGGCCTCTTCTCGGCGGAGTCCGGGAAGTGGACACGGCGTTGGAGTTATGCTTGCGTAGTCTGCTCTACTTAGTTATCGCTCGTGCTTTGCCTTCTCTTCTCGCTCTCTTTTGCGAATAAGTTAGCCACCATACATGCTAGTCGCTTGCTGCAGCTCCACTCACATTACCCCCCTTCCTTACCTATTAAGCTTAAATAGTCTTGATCGCGAGGGTGCGAGATTGCTGAGTCCTTGTGGCTCACAGATTACTATTACACCAGATGCAGGGACCGATGATACTCCTCCGGATGGCGCGTTCGAGCTGAAGTGGGAGTACGACGAGGACTCTCAGTGATACTATGTTTCTTTTCCTGGTGATCAGTAGTGGTGCCTGCTCGGGGTTCGATTCAGGGTTTAGTCGCATGTTGGGGTGTCTTTTCTATTTTGGCGCCGTAGTCGGGCCATGAGTGTTTGTATGATGGATGCTATTTATGTACCTTGATGTGACGTGGCGAGTGTAAGCCAACTATTATTATTATTAACCCCTTCATATTTATATGTACATGGGTTGTGTGAAGATTGCCTCACTTGCGACTTATGCCTTCAATGCGATTATGCCTCTAAGTCGTGCCTCGACACGTGGGAGATATAGTTGCATCGAGGGTGTTACAAGTTGGTATCAGAGCCTTCCCCGACCTTAGGAGCCCCATTGCTTGATCGTTTTTAGCAGCCGAGTTGTGTCTAGAAAAATGTTTTGAGTCCTTAGGAATTATATATCGGAGAGCTTAGGAATTCTTTTTACTTCCCAGTCTCCTCATCGCTCTGGTAAGGCATCCTGACGTAGAGTTTTGACTCTTCTCTTCTCAAATTTCACTAAATTTTTTTTTAGGATCACGCGAGTATCTTAGTTTTGTTCCGATGGCTTATGATGAGAATACTGTCTTGGTGCCTCCTGTCAGGGGTTTAGTGGAAGTGTCCCGGGGAGTTGAGCTCTGAGGTGTTGTCATCATAATTCTATCGTTGCAATTCTGGTATACTTGAGATATGTGCGCGACATCGAAAATCTCCTTTATGCAGTTCGTTGGTGAGATAACCTCGACGCCACCCAGTACTGGGGCGGGAGTTCGGGAGTATCGCCATAACTTGTATAACGGATGCTTTTCGAAGGTTGAGATAGATGGTTTCCGAAGGTTTCTTGGTTATGTGTTGAAGGATGGATGCAGCTGGATGTAGGATTTGCTAGCTTGGGTGAGATATTATGCTTCCCCTGTATCCTCAACACCTGATTGCATAACCGGAAAGTTTCGGGAATTTCATAGGTGGGAATTCAAGTAGCCTTAGGATATCTTTCCAACAGATGTGTGATATGAAATTGGGGTTCGACGTCTAGTGGTTCGCCTATTCACGGTCGATTTTACAGTGGCCTCGTTGTGTCTTAAAGAGTCCTTGGCTATGCTGACTCGGGGACGCTTCGTATGTCATGTGCACTGCCTTGTACATGATGGTGCTGTACGGTCGAGCCCGTGTAGGTCCTACCACGAACACTTCGGACGAAATTTCTATCATGTGTTTGTTCCGGCTTATTCCGCAAGCCAACCCTTGGTTTATTTTGAGTTGTGGTGTTCGTTCTTCTCCGACGTCATATGTTGATTCCATCCCTCGTTGATGTACCTCTTCTACATGATTCTTCGTGGCTTCGCAATTTAGGAATATGTGACCACTTCAAGAGAGGTGCATTCGATCATTTTGTTCGGATGTGAAGACCTTATGTTGCATTTTTTTCATTCCGTTGGTTTCACCTTCTATATTTCTCTATTTGTGTGCTAATGGTGGTCAACCTCTTCAGGATGGCTCCTCCAACGCGCACGACTCCGAACCCAGATCCTCCGCCACCTCCGCCTCCTCCGGAAGCATGGCAGGCTGTGATGGCTGCTACTAATGCAAATACTCAGCTGATCATGCAAATCATCCAAGAGCAGAATCAAAGCAGTCAAGCGAACCAAGGCAGCAACCAGAACTAGTTTGCAACTCTGCATCAGTTCCTCGCAAATGGTCCAAAGACGTTCAGTAACTGCGTTGAGGCTACCGATGCTGATGATTGGTTAATCGATCTGGGCAAGCATTTTGAATGTAGCAACGTCAGACCTGAAGATTTCGTCAAGTTCGCATCTTTCCAGCTCAAGGATCAGGCCACAGAGTGGTTTCAGCAGTACCGGGATTCCAGAGGTGGACGTTTGATCACTTGGGATGATTTCCGTCGTGATTTCCGCGCTCATCACATTCCTCAAAGTGTGACTGAAAGCAAACATGAAGAATTCCACAATCTGAAGCAAGGCTCTTTGTCTGTCTATGACTACAACAAGTTGTTCCAGAAGCTCGCCCGTTTTGCCAAGCAGGATGTTCCTGATGAGAAGAGCATGATCTATCAGTTCAGGGGTGGTCTTCGTGAAGAAATTCAGCTCGCTCTTGTCCTCTTCGAGCCGCTGAGATACGATGAGTTCTACAACATGGCACTGAAGCAAGAGGCTGCTCAGCTCAGGTGTGATGCTTCCAGGAAGCGAGTCAGAGACACTTCGTCTTCGTCCTCTACTCAAGTGACCAAGCAGCAGAAGTATTGGCTTCCTCCTCCTCCGTTTCGTCAGCCGTATCAGCAGAAGAGCAAAGGTGGCAGTGGTTCGTCCCACCCACCCAACCCAGGCTTTCAGAACAAGACTTCATCTCAAGCTCCAAGATCGAGTGCTCCGTACCACCTTCCGCTCTCAGAGGTCACGTGCAACAAGTGCCAACAGAAGGGTCACTACGCCAACAAGTGTTTTAACCAGAGGCATCTTCCTCCTCCTCCTCCTGTCAGATCGGCAAGTACAGCTGTGGTCAAGCACAATCCCAAGCACGCCAAGGTCAATATGGTGAATGCAGCTCAAGCAGAGGATTCGTCGGATGTGATCATGGGTAACCTTCCTGTTAACGATGTTCCTGCAAAAGTACTTTTTGATACAGGTGCATCACATTGTTTCATCTCGAAGCCTTTTGCATCTAAGCACGGGTGGTTTTCTCAAGTTATGCATCAGCCATTAGCAGTCGTCTCTCCGAGCAAATGCTTGCTTGCTAACTATGAAGTTCCGGATATTTCTATCTCGCTGGGTGACTTTAAGTTTCTGGCTTCCCCGATGATTCTTGGCAATTCCGATATCGACCTCATTCTTGGGATGGACTGGCTCTCTAAACATAAAGCTCAGCTGGATTGTGCAGCCAAGCAGATTCAACTGACTCATTCGTCTGAGGAAGTGATTGTCTTTGCTGCTCGGGATAATACCATCCGGTTGTTCTCTCTCAATGAGAAGGGTGAATTGGATACTATTTCGCAGATTCCGGTTGTTTGTGAGTATCAAGATGTCTTCCCTGAAGAACTCCCAGGCATGCCTCCAAACCGGCCTGTTGAATTCGTTATTGAACTTGAGCCTGGTACGGAACCGGTGTGCAAACGGCCTTACAAGCTCGGCCCCGAAGAGTTGAAGGAGTTGAAGAAACAGCTCGATGTGCAAGAAAGGATGGGTCTCATTCGGCCTAGTACTTCTCCGTGGGGTTGTGGTGTTCTTTTTGTGAAGAAGAAGGATGGAACGGACCGACTTTGTGTTGATTATCGTCCATTGAACAAGAAGACCATCAAGAACAAATATCCACTTCCCAACATTAATGAGCTATTCGAACAACTCAAGGGTGCCCAAGTATTCTCCAAGCTTGATCTCCGTATGGGTTATCATCAAATTCGCATTCGTGAACAAGATATTCCAAAGACGGCGTTCAGAACAAGCTATGGGTCATATGAATACACTGTTATGTCTTTTGGCCTCGCTAATGCTCCTCCGACGTTCTCTTGCATGATGAACTTCATCTTCAACCCCTACACCAACGATTTTGTTTTGGTCTATCTCGATGATATCCTGGTTTTCTCGAAGAACAAGGAAGATCATGCCAAACACTTGCGTTTGGTTCTTGACAAGCTAAGGGAACATCAATTCTATGCCAAGTTCTCCAAGTGTGAGTTTTGGCTCGGTGAAGTTCTTTATCTTGGGCATATTATCTCTGCCAAGGGCATTTCCGTGGATCCTGAGAAGGTGTCTGCAATCGTTAATTGGGAACCTCCTCAGAATGTGAAGCAACTCCGTAGCTTCCTCGGTCTTGCAAGTTATTGCCGAAGATTCGTTGAAAACTTCTCCAAGATCGCGAAGCCTCTCTCAAATCTTCTTCAGAAGCACGTCAAGTACGTTTGGTCTCCGGAGTGTGATGTTGCTTTCAACGCTTTGAAAGAGAAATTGATCACTGCTCCAGTTCTAACTCCGCCTGATGAAACCAAGCCGTACGAGGTCTTTTGTGATGCCTCTCTCCAAGGTCTCGATGCAGTACTGATGCAAGAGAAGAAAGTTGTTGCTTATACCTCTCGCCAGTTGAAGCCAAATGAGAAGAACTACCCCACTCATGATCTCAAGTTGGCGGCAGTTGTGCACGCCTTGTTGACTTGGAGACATCTTCTCTTGGGAAGGAAAGTGGACATTTTCACTGATCACAAAAGTCTCAAGTACATCTTCACTCAGCCTAACCTCAACCTCAGGCAGACTCGATGGGTCGAAATGATTCAAGAGTACAATCCGAGTATCGAGTATACTCCAGGCAAGGCTAATGTGATTGCTGACGCTTTGAGCAGAAAAGCATATTGCAACAGTCTGATTCTCAAGCCTTATCAACCCGAGCTGTGTGAAGCCTTCCGCAAACTTAATCTGCAAGTTGTTCCTCAAGGTTTCCTTGCCAACCTTCAAGTTTCTCCTACCTTGGAAGACCAGATTCGCCAAGCCCAGCTTCTTGATGCTATGGTGAAAAAGGTGAAGATCGGTATTGCAAAGAGTCAGTCCAAGTACAAGTGCTACCGGCTTGATGACAAGGACACTCTCTTCTTCGAGGATCGAATTGTTGTGCCCAAAGGTGAACTTCGTAAAGTGATCATGAATGAGGCTCACAACTCTCTCCTCTCCATCCACCCTGGGAGCACGAAGATGTATCAAGACCTGAAGCAAACTTATTGGTGGACTCGAATGAAGCGCGAGATCGCTCAATTCGTGAATGAATGTGATGTCTGCAGAAGAGTGAAAGCAGAACACCAAAGGCCAGCAGGTCTCCTCCAACCTCTCTCCATTCCAGAATGGAAGTTTGACCACATTGAAATGGACTTCGTGACTGGGTTTCCTAAGTCCAAGCGTGGCAATGATGCCATATTCGTTGTCATCGACAAGCTGACCAAAGTGGCTCATTTCTTGCCTATCAAAGAGTCAATCACTGCAGCTCAATTGGCGGAGCTCTACACCTCTCGCATTGTCTCTCTGCACGGTATTCCTCAAGTGATATCTTCAGACCGTGGCAGCATCTTTACCTCCAAGTTTTGGGATTCTTTTCAGAAGGCCATGGGCACCAGCATTTGTTTCAGCACTGCTTTCCACCCTCAAACAAGCGGTCAAGTCGAGCGTGTCAACCAGATTCTTGAAGATATGCTCAGAGCTTGTGTTATCTCCTTCGGCATGAAGTGGGAGGATTGCCTTCCTTATGCTGAATTCTCGTACAACAACAGTTTCCAAGCAAGTTCCGGCAAGGCCCCGTTTGAAATTCTGTATGGTAGGAAGTGCCGTACACCTCTCAACTGGTCTGAAACCGGTGAACGTCAGCTGCTGGGTAATGACCTGATCACAGAAGCAGAGGAAATGTGCAAGGTCATTCGTGATAACCTCAAAGCAGCCCAGTCTCGTCAGAAGAGCTATTACGACAGCAAGCACCGTGATTTGGCCTTCGAGATCGGAGATCATGTCTACCTCCGCGTCTCTCCTATGAAAGGGACTCGTTGCTTCGGTATCAAAGGGAAGCTTGCCCCAAGATACGTCGGGCCTTTCAAGATCGTCAGCAAGAGAGGCGACCTCGCCTATCAACTCGAGCTTCCTGCAACCTTTGCCAATGTTCATGATGTGTTCCACGTCTCGCAACTCCGTAAGTGCTTCAAGACGCCTGAGCGCACCTTCAACTTCGAGGACATTGAGCTCCAAGAAGATCTCTCCTACCGTGAGCACCCAGTTGCAATCCTTGAAGAGACTGAACGCAAAACTCGCAACAAGTCAATCAAGTTTCTCAAAGTCAAGTGGTCACACCATTCCAACCGTGAAGCTACCTGGGAACGCGAGGATCACCTCCGTTCTGAGTACCCGGATTTCTTTCAGTCCTAGATCTCGGGACGAGATCTTTTCGTAGTGGTGGAGTGTTGTAACGCCCCATATGTAACCTTCCCCAATTGTACTCCGACTCATGCCGTTTCCGGCATTAAGTTATATTTAATTCTCGGGTTCGGGTCTTCGTCTCCGTGTGTTGTTTTTGTTTTCGTGCATCTCATATCATGTCGTCACGTGCATTGCATTCGCATACATGTTCATCTCATGCATTCGAGCATTTTCCCCGTTGTCCGTTTTGCATTCCGGCGCTTCGTTCTCCTCCGGTGGCCAATTCTAGCTTTCTTTCGTGTGTGGGGATTAAACATTTCCGGATTGGACCGAGAGTTGCCATGCGGCCTTGGTTTACTACCGGTAGACCGCCTGCCAAGTTTCGGGTCATTTGGACTTCGTTTGATACTCCAACGGTTAACCGAGGGACCGAAAAGGCCTCGTGTGTGTGCAGCCCAACACCCCTCCATTTTTGGCCCAAAACCCACCAAACTCAGCTCCATCGTCTCGGTCGTTCGATCACGATCGTGTGGGCGAAAACCGCACCTCATTTGGACTCTCCTAGCTCCACTTATGTCTATAAATACCCCCTCCATTTTTCGGATCTCCCCTCTCCTCGAAACCCTAAATCCCAGATCCGTGCGCCGCCGGACAATTCGCGCGCCGAGGGACACGTCCGTCTCCTCTCGCCGCCGCCACGTGTCGCCTCCTGGTAGACCGCCGCCGCCGCCGCCGCCGCGGGCCGGGGAGCCCGAAGCCGGCCCCCGCGGCCCGGTTCGCTCGCGCCGCCCGGCCCCTTCACCCCTCCGCGCTCCGGTGGCCGGAGCCACCGTGGCCGCCATCGCCGACCCCCGCCGCCGTTCATCTCCGGCGGGCTCCACCGCGGTCCTCGCCGCCCGGCCGCCCCGGAGCCGACCTCCCCGCCGCCCGCGCCGCCCCGGGCCTCGGCGCCCGTGTCCGCCGCCGCCTCCTCGCCGTCCGGCCGCCCTCGTCGCCGGTCCGCCTCGCCGTCGCGCAGTCCGGCCGCCGCGCCATCGCCGGCGTCGTCCTGCTACAGTGCGCGAGATCGGATCCAGATCGCGGTGCTACAGTAAACCCTAGGGGTTATTTTTCTTCTAAGTCCCAGGATTTTTACTCCATATGCTCATGTTTGACCTGCCATAACTTTGCATCCGTAGCTCCGATTTGGGCGTATGATATGTCAAATTCTTCGTCTCGACGAGTACATCATTTCATTCCATTGCATCATTTGCATTCGAGGTCATCTTGGTGCCCAAAATGCTGTTGGAAGGAGGCATGTTGAGTTAAATTGCAGATCCGTTAATCCAACATGCACTTTTGTCATTTTTGCCATATTTAATCCGTGCATGATATGCCTGTGCCCCTTTGGGATGAATTGTTAAGCATGTTGTCTTCTTTCCAGAGGTGCCTTCCATGTATTTTTAGGATGTGTGTGTTGTCTTGTGCAAGCTTGCGAAGAGGGCTACCTGAGATTTCTGATTTCAGGGACTTAGTGATTTTCACTAAGTCTGAGCCGTTTTAGTTCACGATGCTATATGTCCGGCTTGTTTCCTAGCGATCCGTGCCTCTTTTGAGGATGATCAGTAAGAGTGATTTGTTATGCTTGTTGTGCTTAATCCATCCATGTCTTTACTTGTTATGTTGGAGCAACCTAGGTTGACTCAATCAAGCTCAACTTTTGGATAGTTGCTGTTTTGGGCAGATCGTTAACTCTTTTGCGATTTTGCCGGAGTGATTGCTAGTGATCCATGCATGCTATGCCATTGTTCTTGCCATTTCTAGCTAGCATTTTGTGCCTACTTTATGGATATATGCTTGCCTTGCCATGAATTGCACCGTAGTGAGAGCATCGAGCTCGTTTATATGCCTCCGTGAGTTATTATTTCAGCATGTCCCAGTTTTCACTAAGTCTAAAAACTGATTGTGTTTCATCGATGTTCGTGTGCTCGGTAGAGTATTTTGTGAACCCTTTTGGCCCCAGGTCATGTTGGGTGTTTTGTTAAGATTGTTGAGTAGCTCCATGCCATGCTATTACTTGCCATGTTCAGGTTTTCCTTCATGTTGTTTTGCTGCTCCGAAGAGAGCATCGTGGTCTGAAATTTCTGACTAGCGTTAATTTCGCTAAGTCTGAAATCTGTTTTGCTTATTCAGTTTTGCCATGCTTGTTTGAAGCCCTTAATGGATGAATTTGCCTATGCCTCAGTCATGATGATTTGTTAAGCTTGATGAGTACATCACTGCCGTGCAATTTGTTTTCATGTTGGGTGGCTGTAGCATGTTCATTTTGTTGCATTTAGGAGGCATGTTGCTGTAAATCGCAGATCGGTTCGTTTAGTAAAACGCTTGCCATTTCTTAACCGTAGCTCCGATTGCCATGATCTTTATATCGTTTTGAGGGGATTTCTTCCCCTCTATCCAGTGGCACACTTGGATTTCCAAGTTGAGGCCAGGTTCATGCATTTCCTGTTACATGTTGCATTCTTGCATCCCGCATCGCATCCCGCATAGCATATCATCTTTGCATCTTATTGGTTGCCCTCGCACGTGGTTGATTGTATCCTTGTTTCTTGTTTGTGTTGTTGGGTAGAGCCGGGAGACGAGTTCGCTAACGAGGAGCCCGTTGAGTTTGCTTTTGAGGATCCAGTCAATTCTGACAACTGTGCAGGCAAGATGATCACACCCTTGAAATCACTACTATCTTTGCTATGCTAGTTTGCTCGCTCTTTTGCTTTGCCAATGCTACGATGCCTACCACTTGCTTGTCAGCCTCCCAATTGCCATGATTGAGCCTCTAACCCACCTTTGTCCTAGCAAACCATTGATTGGCTATGTTACCGCTTTGCTCAGCCCTTCTTATAGCGTTGTTAGTTGCAGGTGAAGATTGAAGCCGTTCCTTGTTGGAACATTTATTTACTTGTTGGGATATCACTATATTGCTATGTTATCTTTACTCATCTATATACTTGGTAAAGGGTGGAAGGCTCGGCCTCTCGCCTAGTGTTTTGTTCCACTCTTGCCGCCCTAGTTTCCGTCATATCGGTGTTATGTTCCCGGTTTGTTGCGTCCCTTACGCGGTTGGGCTATAATGGGAACCCCTTGATAGTTCGCCTTGATTAAAGCTTTTCCAGTAATGCCCAACATTGGTTGTACCATTTGCCACCTACCCTTTCTTTCCCTTGGGTTTCCGGAGCCCGAGGGTCATCTTTATTTTAGCCCCCCACGGGCCAGTGCTCCTCTGAGTGTTGGTCCGGAACGTCAGCCGCCGGTGGCCACCAGGGGCAACTCTGGGCTGGCCTACCGGAAGTTTAGACAATCTGAGTGTGCCCTGAGAAAGAGATATGTGCAGCTCCTATCGGGATTTGTCGGCGCATTCGGGCGGTGTTGCTGGACTAGTTTTGACCTGTCGAATCATCTTGTTGTACCGGGATACCGAGTCTGATCGGTGGGTCCTGGGTGGAGGTCTATTCCTTCGTTGACCGTGAGAGCTTGTTATGGGCTAAGTTGGGACCCCCCTGCAGGGATTGATCTTTCGAAAGCCGCGCCCGCGGTTATGGGCAGATGGGAATTTGATAATGTCCGGTTGTAGATAACTTGAACCTAATTAATTAAAATGTATCAACTGCGTGTGTTGCCGTGATGGCCTCTTCTCGGCGGAGTCCGGGAAGTGGACACGGCGTTGGAGTTATGCTTGCGTAGTCTGCTCTACTTAGTTATCGCTCGTGCTTTGCCTTCTCTTCTCGCTCTCTTTTGCGAATAAGTTAGCCACCATACATGCTAGTCGCTTGCTGCAGCTCCACTCACATTACCCCCCTTCCTTACCTATTAAGCTTAAATAGTCTTGATCGCGAGGGTGCGAGATTGCTGAGTCCTTGTGGCTCACAGATTACTAGTACACCAGATGCAGGGACCGATGATACTCCTTCGGATGGCGCGTTCGAGCTGAAGTGGGAGTACGACGAGGACTCTCAGCGATACTATGTTTCTTTTCCTGGTGATCAGTAGTGGTGCCTGCTCGGGGTTCGATTCAGGGTTTAGTCGCATGTTGGGGTGTCTTTTCTATTTTGGCGCCGTAGTCGGGCCATGAGTGTTTGTATGATGGATGCTATTTATGTACCTTGATGTGACGTGGCGAGTGTAAGCCAACTATTATTATTATTAACCCCTTCATATTTATATGTACATGGGTTGTGTGAAGATTGCCTCACTTGCGACTTATGCCTTCAATGCGATTATGCCTCTAAGTCGTGCCTCGACACGTGGGAGATATAGTCGCATCGAGGGTGTTACAAGGGTAACGGATTCCTCTGCCGCTCCTCCTCCGTTTCTGCGCTTATTTTGCTGCTAGCACTACTACTTTAGTTCGGCAGATTGGTTTCGGTTCTGGGGAATTCCTGCCAGGTGGCGCCAACGATTTCGACGCATTCCCTTCACCACCTCGCGCAAGCCCCGTAGTTTTCATCTTTTTTTCTTCTTCAGCGATAAGTATTAGCGAGCCTAGTGTTGCATTGGTTGGTGTGTTTTTCCAGCAGTTGTTCTGCTCTGGTTTTGTATTGTGCCATTCCGTGTTAGCTTTATTTAGTCTTACTTACACTTGGGACATGAAGGATTGCGGGGTAGCCTAGCGTTGCATTGCTGGTGCTGGCATGTGAACCAAGTGATCGAATCTGGCCTACCTGTTCAACCCAACTGGACAACTCAGATTCGCACACTTTCAGTTTGCAATGCATTGCTATGCTTGCTCACGGTGTTGCTGCCCCATCATATCTGATGGATGAGTTTAATTTGATTGTATAGACTATGACCTTGGAGTACTAGTGATATGTGCTTTGATCGACTTAGTGGGGGGACCTAGTTTGCAGGTAATCTTTGGTAATTTCAGTATGATTTTTCTGACATTCTCATCAACAAAACATGATTTCAACCTAACTGATACATCCAGTCCCAGGGCATATATAAAAGCGAACATGTGCTTTTCCAAATGCCACCGCAATGTTTATTTTGAAACAAATGCCACCGCAATGTAAACCACAGCTTGATCGACGATTCTGTTGTCCTGTCGCACTTTCACGTCATGCAGCTTGCTTCGTTTGGAAACTGATGTAAAGGGCGAACTTGTTCAGCATGTTTTGTGCATGCTGGATGGTGATTGCCTTTGTGCTTTTGTGCATGTTGCTAGTAGTAGCAGCACTATGGTCATGAGCAGCTACCCAGCATAGGATAGGATCTGTGCGCCTGTGTTGTACTATCTTGGCCTCCTTCATGGGCATGGCTGATCGCCCCATAGTCTGAATTATGTTTCAGCACACGAGCGGTTTATTGTCTTCATCTTAAGCAATCATTGTGGTTTGCTCAACCACACGGGCGTGCTGTTCGATTCTGATTTCCCTCTCCCTCTCTCTGTGTTTTTCTGTCAGTAGCTAGTAGCATAAGTTGGAGCTGGCTGAACCAGGAACTATCTACATTTATTCAACTAGATCAAGTACAAGTACATTAGTTCGTAATCTGCTATTAATAAAGTGTCCAAGTCATAAATTTCCTGAAGTAGTGGATGTATATATTTAGGAGCTAGTTAATTAGAAAATGGATGTGATTACAAAATGTGTTCATCAGGTCTTGTGTAATCAAAAAAATTGTGATTCATATTCTTCAGCTAAATGCCTGATAAGTAAATTTGCAGAACAAGCACTTTTGAGCTAAATGCCTGGTAACTAAATTTGGGATGCATATTCTAGGCACAGTCCAGTTATGTCGAGTGTTATTATGGTGCTTGATTTCTTATGCTCTATTTTAGAATTGTGCAGCAACTGAGAACTATAATGGTATCTTAGTTTCCTTGCATCTGACGAGTCGTTTGTAATTCTACTGATATACCTATGCATTTTGGTGTAGTTATACAACAGTTCTTACCATTTCCCTTTCCAGCTTTGTACTTGTCTTTTGTTATACCTGTCACCCTGATATGTTGATTGATAGCAGCTAATGTTTCCTCCTGGTCTGAGCAGGTGTTCTGGATAATGAGGAATTGGGCATTGTGAACATCACTTTCCGCAAGTCACAGGGTTCTAGGCTGCTACAGGATGCCCTCCTCCTCTCCTCCACCCCCCTGACATGGTGAGCTCCACCCCTCCTTCTACACCTTGCAGATCTGATATGAAGTGGGCATTAGTTGCAATTGTTATGGCCACAACATAGCAGCATTATATTGGTTCAGTTTTTATGCATAACTCGATTGTGATTGTGTTGTTTGATACTGCTTGCCTCATCTATTTCCAGCATCTTTACTGAATTATGTGCTGAAAATGTTTTCTTATGTGTGTTTCAGTGCGAACACGGATCAGTTGCTGCTCTAAACCCAACAATTCAGAGGAGGAATGCACGAGAAGCGAGTCCCCCAACGATGCCAAGGTTGGCCGTGTATTATTACTATTTTTTGAGCTGTCTCTGTTTCAACCATACAATCCGTCTAGCATAAGGTAGATAAGGCAATTACTGGAGACACTGTCGTACATATTGGGCATGGTAGTAGACTGTCAGAACCTTATGGTCTTGCAAAATCTTCAAAATCAATATTCTGCTCCAGTCAGGTTCTATGTATATCCTCTTTTTCATGGGATATGTATATCCTGTAAGTCATGGTTTATATCAGAAAAGAGGATATATAACTGAGCTGTATAAGACCAACAAGTTTTTTTTTGCCAATTAGCTTTCCGTGTGCATGCTCTTAATCCCCATAGCACTAAGAGAGGACCTTACTGATTCCCATATTACTAATTTCTGTATCAAACATTATTATTTTGTATCTATGTGCTAGCTCTGTCAAATATAATCAACCTGCCTATGTTCCATTTTGCTATTTGTACTTGGATAGAAAAGCTAAAATCTGTATAGTGCTCTGTGTGTAATACCAAGTTGTTCCTGTTATTTACAAACTGCTGTTCTTATACACTGATCCACAACACCTTACATTACACATTTGAAATTAATTAAAATACATCTAAACACAGTGCTTCAACACAGATTTATCCTATGATTATACCTGAGACATTAGTTTGTTTTTATGCTTTTGTTTCCCACACTGCTTCAATCTTGTTTATTAACTCGATTTGTTGTTATTCTGTTTAACAGGAGACTGCAGCAGAAGCAGAGAAGACGGATGCTACACCAATCCAAGAGTAGCTAGCTTTAACTTGGTAGAGCGTTTTATTTTTCAATCACAATATTTGTGATTGTGTGGAATATTGTATGGTTATGTACGTGAAGTTTTAAGTTCCTGGGCATGCCATATTTGTAGGTTAAACTAGTTGTTGTGATGTGAACGAGTGTATGGAGTTTCACATGTTCTGTTCTGTACAGAATATATTCTAATAAACCTATTTTGGTTGTTATTTGAAGATTTTCATATTCTTTTCTTCTTTCTGTTTGATATATACTGCTTAAAAAAGCTATGTGGATCCACTGCCAGGAAAAATCTGACAATTGGGACCCATCTAAAAACTGGACCACAAAAAACCCTCGAAAATAAAAATGAAATGGACTGCAAAAGACCATGCCTAGAAAATCAAAAGGCCAAATTGTTGGGCCAGGCCCATGTAGCTAGAGAAAATTAATAGAGAAAATATATAGTAAAAAGGACGAATTGTTGGGCTAGGCCCATGTAGAAAATTGAATTGGACTGGGCTGAATCTTGTGCCACGTCAGATTGCCACGCTGGATGCCTACGTGGCCTGGGGAGGTTGCTAGTGACCAAAACGCCACAGTAGACGTATTTTGGTCATAAACATATATGACCATTCCAGAAGAAAGGTCGCTATAGTCAGTTTATGATGGCCAGCTTTTGACCTTCTGTTTTTGGTCACAAAAAGGTCACAAATGGAAATTTGTGACCATTCAGTGACCAATAGTGGTGGTCACAAGTTGACATATTTCTTGTAGTGTGGATGAAGCGGCCCGGACCGACATTACGCGTATGCTTACGCGATACTAGTTCTACCGACATGCTTTGCACACAGGTAGCTGGCGGGTGTCAGTTTCTCCAACTTTAGTTGAACCGAGTGTGGCTACGTCCGGTCCTTGCGAAGGTTAAAACAAGACTAACTTGACAAACTATCATTGTGGTTTTGATGCGTAGGTAAGAACAGTTCTTGCTAAGCCTGTAGCATCCAGGTAAAATTTGCAACAAACAAAGTAGAGGACGTCTAACTTGTTTTTGTAGCGCATGTTGTGATGTGATATGGTCAAGACATGATGCTAAATTTTATTGTATGAGATGATCATGTTTTGTAACCGAGCTATCGGCAACGGGCAGGAGCCATATGGTTGTTGCTTTATTGTATGCAATGCAATCGCCCTGTAATGCTTTACTTTATCACTAAGCGGTAGCGATAGTCGTAGAAGCATAAGATTGGTGAGATGACAACGATACTACGATGGAGATCAAGGTGTCGCACCGGTGACGATGGTGATCATGATAGGTGCTTCGGAGATGGAGATCACAAGCACAAGATGATGATGGCCATATCATAACACTTATATTGATTGCATGTGATGTTTATCTTTTATGCATCTTATCTTGCTTTGATTGGCGGTAGCATTATAAGATGATCCCTCACTAAATTATCAAAGTATAAGTGTTCTCCCTGAGTATGCACCATTGCGAAAGTTCTTCCTGCTGAGACACCACGTGATAATCGGGTGTGATAGGCTCTACATTCAAATACAACGGGTGTAAAACAGTTGCACACGCGGAATACTCAGGTTAAACTTGACGAGCCTAGCATATAACAGATATGGCCTCGGAACATGGAGACTGAAAGGTCAAGCGTGAATCATATAGTAGATATGATCAACATAGTGATGTTCACCGTTGAAACTACTCCATCTCACATGATGATCGGACATGGTTTAGTTGATATGGATCACATGATCACTTAGAGGATTAGAGGGATGTCTATCTAAGTGGGAGTTCTTAAGTAATATGATTAATTGAACTTAAATTTATCATGAACTTAGTACCTGATAGTATCTTGCTTGTCTATGTTGATTGTAGATAGATGGCCCGTGCTGTTGTTCCGTTGAATTTGAATGTGTTCCTTGAGAAAGCAAAGTTGAAATATGATGGTAGCCATTACACGGACTGGGTCCGTAACTTGAGGATTATCCTCATTGCTCCACAGAAAAGTTACGTCCTGGAAGCACCGCTAGGTGTACCACCTGCACCAGCAACTTCAGACAATGTGAATGCCTGGCAGTCACATGTTAATGACTACTCGATAGTTTAGTGTGCCATGCTTTACAGCTTAGAACCGGGACTTCAACGACGTTTTGAACGCCATGGAGCATATGAGATGTTCCAGGAGTTGAAGTTGATATTTCAAAAGAATGCCCGGATTGAGAGATATGAAGTCTCCAATAAGTTCTACAGCTGCAAGATGGAGGAGAATAGTTTTGTCAGTGAGCATATACTCAAGTTGTCTGGGTACTGCAATCACTTGATTCAACTGGGAGTTAATCTTCCGGATGATAGCGTCATTGACAGAATTCTCCAATCACTGCCACCAAGCTACAAGAGCTTCGTGATGAACTATAATATGCAAGGGATGGATAAGACAATTCCCGAGCTCTTCGCAATACTAAAGGCTGCGGAGGTACAAATGAAGAAGGAGCATCAAGTGTTGATGGTCAATAAGACCACTAGTTTCAAGAAAAAGGGCAAAGGGAAGAAGAAGGGGTACTTCAAGAAGAACAGGAAGCAAGTTGCTTCTCAGGAGAAGAAACCCAAGGCTGGACCTAAGCCTGAGACTGAGTGATTCTACTTCAAGCAGACTGGTCACTGGAAGCGGAACTGCCCCAAGTATTTCGTGGATAAGAAGGATGGCAAGCTGAACAAAGATATATGTGATATACATGTTATTGATGTGTACCTAACTAATGCTCGCAGTAGCACCTGGGTATTTGATACTAGTTCTGTTGCTAATATTTGCAACTAGAAACAGGGGCTACGGATTAAGTGAAGATTGGCTAAGGACGAGGTGACGATGCGCGTGGGAAATGGTTCCAAAGTCGATGTGATCGCAGTCGGCACGCTACCTCTACATCTACCTTCGGCATTAGTATTAGACCTAAATAATTGTTATTTGGTGCCAGCGTTGAGCATGAACATTATATCTGGATCTTGTTTGATGTGAGACGGTTATTCATTTAAAGCAGAGAATAATGGTTGTTCTATTTATATGAGTAATATCTTTTATGGTCATGCATCCTTGAAGAGTGGTCTATTTTTGTTGAATCTTGATAGTAGTGATACACGTATTCGTAATATTGAGGCCAAAAGATGCAGAGTTGATAATGGTAGTGCAACTTATTTGTGGCACTGGCATTTAGGTCATATCGGTGTAAAGCGCCTGAAGAAACTCCATACTAATGGACTTTTGGAACCACTTGATTATGAATCACTTGGTACTTGCGAACCGTGCCTCATGGGCAAGATGACTAAAATGCCATTCTCCGGTACTATGGAGAGAGCAACAGATTTGCTGGAGATCATACATACAGATGTATGTGGTCCGATGAATGTTGAGGCTCGTGGCGGATATCGTTATTTTCTCACCTTCACAGATGATTTAAGTAGATATGGGTATATCTACTTAATGAAACATAAGTCACAAACATTTGAAAAGTTCAAAGAATTTCAGAGTGAAGTTGAAAATCATCGTAACAACAAAATAAAGTTTCTACAATCTGATCGTGGAGGAGAATATTTGAGTTATGAGTTTGGTCTTCATTTGAAACAATGCGGAATAGTTTCGCAACTCACGCCACCCGGAACACCACAGCGTAATCATGTGTCTGAACGTTGTAATCGTACTTTACTAGATATGGTGCGATCTATGATGTCTCTTACTGATTTTCCGCTATCGTTTTGGGGTTATGCTTTAGAGACGACCGCATTCACGTTAAATAGGGCACCATCAAAATCCGTTGAGATAACGCCTTATGAACTATGGTTTGGCAAGAAACCAAAGTTGTCGTTTCTGAAAGTTTGGGGCTGCGATGCTTATGTGAAAAAGCTTCAACCTGATAAGCTCGAACCCAAATCGGAGAAATGTGTCTTCATAGGATACCCAAAGGAGACTGTTGGGTACACCTTCTATCACAAATCCGAAGGCAAGACTTTTGTTGCTAAATTTGGAGTTTTTCTAGAGAAGGAGTTTCTCTCGAAAGAAGTGAGTGGGAGGAAAGTAGAACTTGATGAGGTAACTGTACCTGCTCCCTTATTGGAAAGTAGTTCATCACAGAAACCGGTTTCTGCGACACCTACACCAATTAGTGAGGAAGTTAATGATGATGATCATGAAACTTCATATCAAGTTGTTGCTGAACCTGTAGGTCAACCAGAGTAAGATCCACACCAGAGTGGTACGGTAATCATGTTCTTGAAGTTATGTTACTAGACCATGACGAACCTACGAACTATGAAGAAGTGATGGGAGCCCAGATTCCGCGAAATGGCTTGAGGCCATGAAATCTGAGATGGGATCCATGTATGAGAACAAAGTGTGGACTTTGGTTGACTTGCCCGATCATCGGCAAGCAATTGAGAATAAATGGATCTTCAAGAAGAAGATTGATGCTGACGGTAATGTTACTGTCCATAGAGCTCGACTTGTTGCGAAAGGTTTTCGACAAGTTCAAGGGATTGACTACGATGAGACCTTCTCACCCGTAGCGATGCTTAAGTCTGTCCAAATCATGTTAGCAATTGCCGCATTTTATGATTATGAAATTTTGCAAATGGACATCAAAACTGCATTCCTGAATGGATTTATGGAAGAAGAGTTGTATATGATGCAACCGGAAGGTTTTGTCGATCCAAAGGGAGCTAACAAAGTATGAAAGCTCCAGCGATCCATTTATGGACTGGTGCAAGCCTCTCGGACTTGGAATAAACGCTTTGATAGTGTGATCAAAGCATTTGGTTTTGTACAGACTTTTGGAGAAGCCTGTATTTACAAGAAAGTGAGTGGGAGCTCTGTAGCATTTCTAATACTATATGTGGATGACATATTGTTGATTGGAAATGATATAGAATTTCTGGATAGCATAAAAGGATACTTGAATAAGAGTTTTTCAATGAAAGACCTCGGTGAAGCTGCTTATATATTGGGCATCAAGATCTATAGAGATAGATCAAGACGCTTAATTGGACTTTCACAAAGCACATACCTTGACAAAGTTTTGAAGAAGTTCAAAATGGATCAAGCAAAGAAAGGATTCTTGCCTGTGTTACAAGGAGTGAAGTTGAGTAAGACTCAATGCCCGACCACTGCAGAAGATAGAGAGAAAATGAAAGATGTTCCCTATGCTTCAGCCATAGGCTCTATCATGTATGCAATGTTGTGTACCAGACCTAATGTGTGCATTGCAATAAGTCTAGTAGGGAGGTACCAAAGTAATCCAGGAGTGGATCACTGGACAGCGGTCAAGAACATCCTGAAATACCTGAAAAGGACTAAGGATATGTTTCTCGTTTATGGAGGTGAAAAAGAGCTCATCGTAAATGGTTACGTTGATGCAAGCTTTGACACTGATCCGGACGATTCTAAATTGCAAACCGGATACATGTTTACATTGAACGGTGGAGCTGTCAGTTGGTGCAGTTCTAAACAAAGCGTCATGGCAGGATCTACGTGTGAAGCAGAGTACATAGCTGCTTCGGAAGCAGCAAATGAAGGAGTCCGGATGAAGAATTTCATATCCGATCTAGGTGTCATACCTAGTGCGTCGGGTCCAATGAAAATCTTTTGTGACAATACTAGTGCAAGTGGGAGACATAGAAATTTGCAAGATACGTACGGATCTGAATGTTGCCGACCCATTGACTAAGCCTCTTCCACGAGCAAAACATGATCATCACCAAGGCTCCATGGGTGTTAGAATCATTATTGTGTAATCTAGAATATTGACTCTAGTGCAAGTGGGAGACTGAAGGAAATATGCCCTAGAGGCAATAATAAAGTTATTATTTATTTCCTTATATCATGATAAATGTTTATTATTCATGCTAGAATTGTATTAACCGGAAACATAATACATGTGTGAATACATAGACAAACAATATGTCACTAGTATGCCTCTACTTGACTAGCTCGTTGATCAAAGATGGTTAAGTTTCCTAGCCATTGACATGGGTAGTCATTTTATTAATGGGATCACATCATTAGGATAATGATGTGATTGACTTGACCCATTCCGTTAGCTTAGCACCCGATCGTTTAGTATGTTGCTATTGCTTTGTTCATGACTTATACATGTTCCTATGACTACGAGATTATGCAACTCCCATTTACCAGAGGAACACTTTGTGTGCTACCAAATGTCACAACGTAACTGGGTGATTATAAAGGTGCTCTACAAGTGTCTCCGAAGGTACTTGTTGGGTTGGCGTATTTCGAGATTAGGATTTGTCACTCCGATTGTCGGAGAGGTATCTCTGGGCCCTCTCGGTAATGCACATCACTTAAGCCTTGCAAGCATTGCAACTAATGAGTTAGTTGTGGAATGATGTATTATAGAACGAGTAAAGAGACTTGTCGATAATGAGATTGAACTAGGTATTGAGATACCGACGATCGAATCTCGAGCAAGTAACATACCGATGACAAAGGGAACAACGTATGTAGTTATGCGGTCTGACTGATAAAGATCTTCGTAGAATATGTAGGAGCCAATATGAGCATCCAGGTTCCGCTATTGGTTATTGACCGGAGACGTCTCTTGGTCATGTCTACATAGTTCTCGAACCCATAGGGTCCGCACGCTTAACGTTTCCATGACAATTATATTATGAGTTTATATGTTTTGATGTACCGAAGGTTGTTCGGAGTCCCGTATGTGATCACGGACATGACGAGGAGTCTCGAAATGGTCGAGACATGAAGATTGATATACTGGAAGCCTATGTTTGGATATCGAAAGTGTTCCGGGTGAAATCGGGATTTTACCTGAGTACCGGGAGGTTACCGGAACCCCCCGGGAGGTTAATGGGCCTTAGTGGGCCTTTACGGAGAAGAGGAGAGGCGGCCAGGGCTGGGCCGTGCGCCCCCCTAGTCCGAATAGGACAAGGAGAGGGGGGCAGCACCCCCCTTCCTTCCTCTCTCCCTCCTCTTTCCTCCTCCCAAGTCCTAATCCAACTAGGAAAGGGGGGAGTCCTACTCCCGGTGGGAGTAGGACTCCTACTGGCGCGCCCTCTCTCCTGGCCGGCCGCACCCCCTTGCTCCTTTATATACGGGGGCATGGGGGCACCCTAGAGACACAACAATTGATTAGTTGATCTTTTAGCCATGTGCGGTGCCCCCCTCCACCATAGTCCACCTCGATAATACTGTAGCGGTGCTTAGGCAAAGCCCTGCATCGGTAGAACATCATCATCGTCAACACGCCGTCGTGCCGACAAAACTCTCCCTCAACACTCGGCTGGATCGGAGTTCGAGGGACGTCATCGGGTTGAACGTGTGCTGAACTTGGAGGTGCCTTGCGTTCGGTACTTGATTGGTTGGATCATGAAGACGTACGACTACATCAACCACGTTGTGCTAACGCTTCCTCTTTTGGTCTACGAGGGTACGTGGACAACACTCTCCCCTCTCGTTGCTATGCATCACCATGATCTTGCGTGTGCGTAGGATTTTTTTGAAATTATTACGTACCCCAGCACAAACACCATCGGACACACCTGTATAGCATCTTTATAATCACCCAGTTACATTGTGACAAGGTGTTCCTCCGGTATTCGGGAGTTGCATAATCTCATAGTCAGAGGAACATGTATAAGTCATGAAGAAAGCAATAGCAATAAAACTAGACGATCATTATGCTAAGCTAATGGATGGGTCTTGTCCAGCACATCATTCTCTAATGATGTGATCCCGTTCATCAAATGACAACACATGTCTATGGCTAGGAAACTTAACCATCTTTGATTAATGAGCTAATCAAGTAGAGGCATACTAGGGACACTCTGTTTGTCTATGTATTCACACATGTACCAAGTTTCTGGTTAGTACAATTCTAGCATGACTAATAAACATTTATCATGATATAAGGAAATATAAATAACAACTTTATTATTGCCTCTAGGGCATATTTCCTTCAATCTCCCACTTGCACTAGAGTCAATAATCTAGTTCACATCGTTATGTGATTTAACACCAATAGCTCACGTCTTTATGTGATTAGTTCACATCACTATGTGATTAACACCCAAACAGTACTAAGGTGTGATCATGTTTTGCTTGTGAGAGAAGTTTAATCAACGGGTCTGCCACATTTAGAGCCGTATGTATTTTGCAAATTTTCTATGTCTACAATGCTCTGCATGGAGCTACTCTAGATATTTGCCCCCACTTTCAATATGTATTCAGATTGAGACTCAGAGTCACCCGGGTCGGTGTAAAAGCTTGCATCGACATAATTCTTTATGATGAACTCTTTATCACGTCCATAACCGAGAAATATCTCCTTAGTCTTCTAAGGATAATTTTGACCATTGTCCAGTGATCCACTCCTGGATCAATATCGCACCCCCTTGCCAAACTCATGGCAAGGTACACAATAGGTTTGGTACACAGCATAGCATATTTTATAGAACCTATGGCTGAGGCATAGGGAATGACTTTCATTCTCTTTCTATTTTCTGTCGTGGTCGTGTTTTGAGTCTTACTCAACTTTACACCTTGCAATACAAGCAAGAACTCCTTCTTCGACTGTTGCATTTTAAACTACTTCAAAATCTTGTCAAGGTATGTACTCATTGAAAAATCTTATCAAGCATCTTGATCTATCTCTATAGATCTTGATGCCCAATATGTAAGCAGCTTCACTGAGGTCTTTCTTTGAAAAACTCCTTTCAAACACTCCTTTATGCTTTCCAGAAAATTCTACATCATTTCCGAGCAACAATATGTCATTCACATATACCTATCAGAAAGGTTGTAGTGCTCCCACTCACTTTCTTGTAAATACAGGCTTCACTGCAAGTCTGTATAAAACTATATGCTTTGATCAACTCATCAAAGCATATATTCCAACTCCGAGATGCTTGCACCAGTCCATAGATGGATCGCTGGAGCTTGCACATTTTGTTAGCACCTTTAGGATTGACAAAACCTTTTGGTTGTATCATATACAACTCTTCTTTAATAAATCCATGAAGGTATGCATTTTTGACATCCATTTGTCAGATTTCATAAAATGTGGCAATTGCTAACGTGATTCAGACAGACTTTAAGCATCGATACGAGTGAGAAAATCTCATCGTAGTCAACACCTTGAACTTGTCAAAAACCCTTTTTGACAAGTCGAGCTTTGTAGATAGTAACACTACTATCAACGTCTGTCTTCCTCTTGAAGATCCATTTATTCTCAATGGCTTGCCGATCGTCGGGAAAGTCCACCAAATTCCACACTTTGTTCTCATACATGGATTCTATCTCAGATTTCATGGCCTCAAGCCATCTGTCGGAATATGGGCTCATCATCGCCTCCTCATAGTTCATAGATTCATCATGGTCTAGTAACATGACTTCCAGAACAGGATTACCATACTACTCTGGTGTGGATCATACTCTGGTTGACCTACGAGGTTCGATAGTAACTTGATCTGAAGTTTCATGATCATCATCATTAACTTCCTCACTAATTGGTGTAGGCATCACCGGAACTGATTTCTATGTTGAACCATTTTCCAATTCGGGAGAGGGTACAATTACCTCATCAAGTTCTACTTTCCTCCCACTCACTTCTTTCGAGAGAAACTCCTTCTCTAGAAAGGATCCATTCTTAGTAACGAATATCTTGCCTTGGGATTTGTGATAGAAGGTGTACCTAACAGTTTCCTTTGGGTATCCTACGAAGACGCATTTCTCCGATTTGGGTTCGAGCTTATCAGGTTGAAGCTTTTTCACATAAGCATCGCAGCCCCAAACTTTAAGAAACGACAATTTAGGTTTCTTGCCAAACCATAGTTCATACAGTGTCATCTCAACGGATTTAGATGGTGCCCCATTTAACGTGAATGCAGCTGTCTCTAATGCATAACCCCAAAACGATAGTGGTAAATCAGTAAGAGACATCATAGATCGCACCATATCTAATAAAGTACGGTTACAATATTCGGACACACCATTATGCTATGGTGTTCCAGGTGGCGTGAGTTGCGAAACTATTCCACATTGTTTCAAATGAAGACCAAACTCGTAACTCAAATATTCGCCTCCACGATCAGATCGTAGAAACTTTATTTTCTTGTTACGATGATTTTCCACTTCACTCTGAAAATTCTTTGAACTTTTTCAAATGTTTCAGACTTATGTTTCATTAAGTAGATATACCTGTATCTGCTCAAATCATCTATGAAGGTCCTAAAATAACGATACTCACCACCATCCTCAACACTCATCGAACCGCATACATCAGTATGTATTGTTTCCAATAAGTCAGTGGCTCGCCCCATTGTTTCGGAGAACAGAGTCTTAGTCATCTTGCCCCATTGTTTCTTCATGCGCTTTACACCAATATGACCTAAACGGCAGTGCCACAAGTATGTTGCACTATCATTATCAACTTTGCATCTTTTGGCATCAATATTATGAATATATGGATCACTACGATCGAGATTCATAAACCATTTATATTAAGTGTATGACCATAGAAGGTTGTATTCATGTAAACAGAACAACAATTATTCTTTGACTTAAGTGAATAACCATATTGCAATAAACATGATCCAATCATATTCATGCTCTATGCAAAACACCAAATAACATTTATTTTCGGTTCAACACTAATCCTGAAGGTAAAAGGAGTGTTAAATGGTGATCTTATCAAACTTGGAATCATTTCCAACACACATCGTCACCTCGCCCTTAACTAGTCTCTGTTCATTTTGCAACTCCTATTTCGAGTTACTAATCTTAGCAACTGAACCGGTATCAAATACCCTAGGGTTACTATGAACACTAGTAAAGTACACATCAATAACATGTATATCAAATATACCTTTCACTTTGCCATCCTTCTTATCCACCAAGTATTTGGGGTAGTTCCGCTTCCACTGACCATTCCCTTTGTAGTATAAGCACTCAGTTTCAGGCTTAGGTCTAGCTTTGGGTTTCTTCACGGGAGTGGCAACTCGCTTGCCATTCTTTGTTGAAGTTCCCTTTCTTTTCCTTTGACCCTTTTCTTGAAACTAGTGGTCTCGTTAACCATCAACACTTGATGCTCTTTCTTGATTTCTACCTTCACCGATTTTAGCATCACGAAGAGCTCGGGAATCATTTTTGTCACCCCTTGCATATTATAGTTCATCACGAAGTTCGAGTAACTTGGTGGTATTGTCTAGAGAACTCTATCGATCACTATCTTATCTGGAATATTAACTCCCACTTGATTCAAGCGATTGTAGTACTCAGACATTCTGAGCACATGCTCACTGGTTGAGCTATTCTCCACCATCTTGTAGGCAAAGTACATGTCAGAGGTCTCATACCTCTCGACTCGGGCATGAGTCTGAAATACCAATTTCAGCTCTGGGAACATCTTATATGCTCCGTGGCGTTCAAAACGTTTTTGAAGTCCCGGTTCTAAGCCGTAAAGCATGGTGCACTAAACTATTAAGTAGTCATCATACCGAGCTTGCCAAACGTTCATAACGTCTGCATCTGCTCCTGCAATTGGTCCGTCACCTAGTGGGGCATCAAGGACATAATTCTTCTGTGCAGCAATGAGGATAATCCTCAGATCATGGACCCAGTCCGCATCATTGCTACTATCATCTTTCAACTTATTTTTCTCTAGGAACATATCAAAAATAAACAGGGAGATATAACATGAGCTATTGATCTATAACATAATTTGCAAATACTATCGGGACTAAGTTCATGATAAATTAAAGTTCAATTAATCATATTACTTAAGAACTCCCACTTAGATAGACATCCCTCTAGTCGTCTAAATGATCACGTGATCCACATCAACTAAACCATGTCCGATCATCACGTGAGATGGAGTAGTTTTTAATGGTGAACATCTCTATGTTGATCATATCTACTATATGATTCACATTCGACCTTTCGGTCTCAGTGTTCCGAGGCCATATCTGCATATGCTAGGCTCGTCAAGTTTAACCCGAGTATTCCGTGTGTGCAAAACTGGCTTGCACCCGTTGTATGTGAATGTAGAGCTTATCACACCCAATCATCACATGGTGTCTCGGCACAATGAACTGTAGCAATAGTGTGTACTTAGGGAGAACACTGATACCTTGAAATTTAGTGAGGGATCATCTTATAATGCTACCGCCGTACTAAACAAAATAAGATGCATAAAGGATAAACATCACATGCAATCAAAATATGTGACACGATATGGCCATCACCATCTTGTGCCTTTGATCTCCATCTCCAAAGCACCGTCATGATCTCCATCGTCACCGGCATGACACCATGATCTCCATCATCTTGATCTCTATCAACGTGTCGTCACATGGTCGTCTCGCCAACTATTGCTATCGCATAGCAATAAAATAAAGCAATTATATGGCGCTTGCATCTTATGCAATAAAGAGACAACCATAAGGCTCCTGCCAGTTGCCGATAACTTTAACAAAACATGATCATCTCATACAACAAATTATATCTCATCACGTCTTGACCATATCACATCACAACATGCCCTGCAAAGACAAGTTAGACGTCCTCTACTTTGTTGTTGCAAGTTTTACGTGGCTACTATGAGCTTCTAGCAAGAACCGTTCTTACCTACGCATCAAAACCACAACAATTTTTCGTCAAGGTGTTGTTTTAACCTTCAACAAGGACCAGCCGTAGTCAAACTTGATTCAACTAAAGTTGGAGAAATAGACACCCGCCAGCCACCTGTGTGTGAAGCACGTCAGTAGAACCAGTCTCATGAACGCGGTCATGTAATGTCGGTCTGGGCCGCTTCATCCAACAATACTGCGAAATCAAATTAAGACGTTGGTGGTAAGCAGTATGACTATTATCGCCAAGAAGTCATTGTGTTCTACTCTTGCATAAATCATATACGCATAAACCTGACTTGGATGCCACTGTTGGGGGACGCAGTATTTCAAAAAAATTCCTACGATCACGCAAGATCTATCTAGGAGATGCATAGCAACGAGAGGGGAGAGTGTGTCCACGTACGCTCGTAGACTGAAAGCGTAAGCGTTTAGTAGCGCGGTTGATGTAGTCGAACGTCTTCATGATCCAACCGATCCTAGCAACGAACGTACGACACCTCCGTGTTCGGCACATGTTCAGCATGATGACGTCCCTCGAACTCTTGATCCAGTTGAGGATGAGGGAGAGTTTCGTTAGCATGATGGCGTGTTGACAGTGATGATGAAGTTACCGGTGCAGGGCTTTGCCTAAGCACTATGACGGTATGACCGAGGTGTGAAACTATGGAGGGGGGCACCGCACAGGGCTAAGAGTAGACTTGGTGTGCCTTTGGGGTACCCCCCTCCCACGTATATAAAGGAGGGGGAAGAGGAGGCCGGCCCAAGGGGGGCGCGCCAAAGGGGGGAGTCCTACTTGGACTCCTGGTCCAAGTAGGATTCACCCCCTTCCTATTCCAACTAGGAGAAGGAGGGAAGGAGGAAGAGGGGAGAAGGAAAGAGGGGCGCCGCCCCTCCTAGTCCAATTCAGACCAACCATTGGGGGGCACACGGCCACCCGTTGAGGCCCTTCTCTCCTTTCCCCTAAAGCCCATTAAGGCCCACTACTTCCCCGGGGGGGGGGGGGGGGGGGGTTCCGGCAACCTCCCGGTAATCCGGAAAATACCCGAAACACTTCGGAACCATTCCGGTGTCCGAATACAACCTTCCAATATATTTATATTTACCTCTCGACCATTTCGAGACTCCTCGTCATGTCCTTGATGTCATCCGGGACTCCGAACAAACTTCGGTCATCAAATTACATAACTCATAATACAAATCGTCATCGAACGTTAAGTGTGCGGACCTTATGAGTTCGAGAACTATGTAGACATGACCGAGACACATCTCCGGTCAATAACCAATAGCGGAACCTGGATGCTCATATCGGCTCCTACATATTCTACGAAGATCTTTATCGGTCAAATCGCATAACAACATACGTTATTCCCTTTGTCATCGATATGTTACTTGCCCGAGATTCGATCGTCGGTATCATCATACCTGGTTCAATCTCATCACCGGCAAGTCTCTTTACTCGTTCCATAATGCATCATCCCGTAACTAACTCATTAGTCACATTGCTTGCAAAGCTTATAGTATTGTGCATTACCGAGAGGGCCCAGAGATACCTCTCCGATACACGGAGTGACAAATCCTAATCTCGATCTATGCCAACTCAACAAACACCACCGGAGACACCTGTAGAGCATCTTTATAATCAACCAGTTACATTGTAACATTTTGATAGCACACAAGGTGTTCCTCCGGTATTCGGGAGTTGCATAATCTCATAGTTAGAGGAACATGTATATGTCATGAAGAAAGCAATAGCAATAATACTAAAAGATCATTATGCTAAGCTAACGGGTGGGTCTTGTCCATCACATCATCCTCTAATGATGTGATCCCGTTCATCAATTGACAACACATGTCTATGGTTAGGAAACTTAACCATCTTTGATTAACGAGCTAATCAAGTAGATGCATACTAGGGACACTCTGTTTGTCTATGTATTCACACATGTACCAAGTTCCGGTTAATACAATTCTAGCATGAATAATAAACATTTATCATGATATAAGGAAATATAAATAACAACTTTATTATTTCCTCTAGGGCATATTTCCTTCATATCTACCATCCATATTACACTTGTGTCACCATCTCTTCGCCGAACTAGTGCACCTATACAATTTACCATAGTATTGGGTGTGTTGGGGACACAAGAGACTCTTTGTTATCTGGTTGCAGGGTTGTTTGAGAGAGACCATCTTCATCATATGTCTCCCACGGATTGATAAACCTTAGGTCATCCACTTGAGGGAAAATTGCTATTGTCCTACAAAACTCTGCGCTTGCAGGCCTAACACGAGTCTACAAGAAGAAGGTTGTGTAGTAGACATGAAGCTCTTTTCTGGCGTCGTTGCCGGGGATGTTAGTGCTTGAAGGTATATCTTTAGATCTTGCAATTTAATCTTTTATTTTCTTGTTTTATCACTAGTTTAGTCTATAAAAGAAAACTAGAAAAAAATGGAATTGAGGTTGCCTCATATGCTTCATCTTTTTAATGTCTTTCGTGAAAATGATGGAAAGGAAAATTGTGCTCAATTGTTAGAAGAAGAAGTCAATTAAATGTTTGGCATAAAAAATTTGGATGATGAGCATGATTGCAATGTTGTTAGTATAAATTCCTTGAATATCCATGATGCTAATGATGTGCAAAGCTACAAGCTTGGGGATGCTATATTCGATAAAGATGATATTTTTTGTCCCCCAAGTTTTGATGAGAAAATTTATTATGATGATAGCATGCCTCCTATTTATGATGATTATATTGATGAAAGTGGGTTTGGAAGAGTGTCAACTCTAGGTAATGATCCACTATTTTGGAGGGTGTTTAATCTTATACTCCCTCCATCCCAAAATAAGCATCTCAACTTTGTACTAACTTTAGTACAAAGTTATAATAAGGTTAAGACACTTATTTTGAGATGGAGGGAGTAATATTTATGAAAGTGGATTTGGAGACGTCATGACTTTATTTAGTGATGAATCCACTATTTCGGAAGAGGTTTCAATTGATTATGAGAACAAAGTTGCTATCTATGATGATTATTGTGATGACATGTATGCTATAAAGAATAATGATAACCATGAAACTTGCCATCGTGATTTTAATTTTCAATTGGATTATGCCTCACATGATAGTTATTTTTTTGAGTGTGCTCCCACTACTATGAATGAGAGTAATTTTGCTTATGTGGAGAGTAATAAAATTCCTATGCTTGTGGATCATGAAAAGAATGCTTTGTGTGATAGATATATTGTTGAATTCATTCATGAAGCTACTGAAAATTATTATGAGGGAGGAATATATGCTTGTAGGAGTTGCAATAATATCAAGTTTCCTCTCTATGTGTTGAAAATCTTGAAGTTATGCTTGTTTTACCTTCCTATGCAAGTTGATTATTGTTCCCATAAGTTGTTTGCTCACAAAATCCCTATGCATAGGAAGTAAGTTAGACTTAAATGTGCTTGTCATATGCTTCATGGTGCTCCCATTATGTTCCAATTCTTATCTTTTATGTGAGCTCCATTGAAATCATCGTGCCTAGCTAAAAAGCATTAAAGAAAAGCGCTTGTTGGGAGACAACCCAACATTTACCCCTACTGTTTTTTTTTTCACATGATTAGGATACTGTAGTAATCATGTTTATAGCTTTTGTTTCAATAAAGTGCCAACTAAGACCTTTGGGATGGTCTATGGTGATAGTTGATTTGATCTTGCTGAAGAACGGAAACTTTTGTGCCCAGTAAAATAATTTTGGTTTTACAGAAGCGTGATAAAATCTTGACTCGTCTTGCACAAGATTTATATACAAATTGCCCAGGTTGTCCTAATGTTTCAGAATTTTTGGAGTAGAAGAAGTATTGTTGTTGTTCAGATCATTATAGACTGTTCTATTTTTGATAGATTCCATTTTTAACGCATAGTTTGCTTGTTTTAGTGTTTCCATGGCTTATATTAAGTAATATAAATGGTGTAAATGATAGAGTACAGTAGGAATTATGTGGAAACAATTATGAATCTTTTCTTGGCAGTACCAAAGTTAATGATTTGTCTTTATCATACTAACTCATCTCACGAAGTTTCGTTAAGTTTTGTGTGATTGAAGTTTTCAAGGTTTGGGTGAGATATCGATATGAGGAGAATATGAGTGGAAAGACACTAATATTTGGGATTCCCAAGGCACTCAAATGTAATATTCAAGGAATATCCAAGGAACTAAGTTTGGGGATGCCCCGGAAGGCATCCCCGCTTTCGTCTTCAACATTATCGATAACCTTACTTGGAGCTATATTTTTATTCATTACATGATATGAGTTTTGCTTGGAGCGTCATTTTATTTTATTTGTATTTTCTTGCTGTTATTTAGAGTAATTTTTTGCATCTTTTAGTTCAATAAAAAGGTCAAGTATGTCCTTTACCATGCTTATTTTGCAAGTCTATATGTTGCTGTTTAAAAACAGAAAGTTTGATGTTATGTTTTGAATATTCGTGAATAGTCATAACATGATAAAATATTGAAATTTTTACAAAATTAGTAACAACAAATTATCTACATTGTGGTAATTTTCCAGAATTTTTGGAGTTAAATAATTATGATTCCTCTTGCATTCTTTATAGACTGCCTTGTTTAGGCAGATTGCTATTATGAATGCATTGTTTGCATATGTTTGATTGTTTAATGATTATATTTGAGGATAGGAGTGTTAAATATGCAGAGGCATTTAGTATGCAATGTCAAATTATAATTTTAGTGATTTTCTACAGTAGAGAATGATAAGGTTTTGCATGGATTTATACTAAGTTATCTCACGAGCTCTTGTCGAGTTTTGTGGGCATGAAGTTTTTAAGATTCCGGGAAACTATGATATGAGAGGAATTAAGGAGACACAAAATCTCAAGCTTGGGGATGCCCAAGGCATCCCTAATTAATATTTCAAGAAGTCTCAAGCATCTAAGCTTGGGGATGCCACGGTTGGCATCCCGCCTTTCTTCATCAACAATTATCGGTTAGCCTCGGTTGAGCCAAAGTTGTTGCTTCTTCACATTGTTTGTGTTATACTTGGAATGCCATTTTATTTTGTTTTTCTTGCAGTTTGAATAAAGTACTTAAGATATGAAATTTTCTTAAATGAGAGAGAGAGAGAGTCCTCACATAGCTAAATAATTATTTGACTACTCATTGATCTTCACTTATATCTTTTTGGAGTAGTTTGTCATTTACTCTCGTGCTTCACTTATATCATATGAGTAAATGGTTGAATGAATTGAATATCATAAAATCTGAAATTATATATGTTTCATATGCTTATCCCATGGGGAGTAATGACTTCACATATAAGAAGTAGACACTACAAAAAAATATACTTCCGTGATGATACGTGTTTGTCACAGTAGGTCGCGTTTTCTGTCATGCATGTACATCCATGACGATTTTATAACAGAATCAAGATAGTCATACCTATGCTATCGTAGAAGTGTTCCATGACATTAGCAAAATTATCATCACGGAAGTGTCCACTTCCATGACGATAGATCGTGCGTCACAGAAGTGCTTTCGTCAAGGGTGAGCGACACGTGGCATCCACTGTAACGGAACGCCGTCAAGCTATCGGGTCGGGTTTTGAATCCGATAACCCGTTAACAACCCCGACCAATGGGGATTTTCCACGTGTAAAATCATCATTGGTTGGAGGAAACACGTGTCGGCTCATCGCTGGGACAGATGTCATCCACTCATTGGACAGAAGGCGCCTATGATACATCGACACATGGCACGGCCCAACAGAGGCCCATTCCTGTGAAAAGGCCGGCCTGTTTGACTTGGTCAAAAGGTGGCGGGCCGGCCCATGGAAAGCCCGTTAAAGGCCTGTTCGCATATAGCCCATTTACAACCCGCTAACCCAAGGCCCGTTAAGCCCTATTCGAATTTGGCCCAGTAGCGTCATCTGGGCCATCCAATATGATTCCAGCCCGTTTTCACTTCTGGCCCATGTATGGCCCATGACGTCTTTCGGCCCATATGAGGCCCTATGTAACTCTTGTCCTATTAACGGCCCGTGGTGAAACTGGCCCGTAATGAACAGTGCATCACTTTACACCCATTAACGGCCCATGGTGAAACTGGCCCGTAAAGAACAGTGTATCACTTTATACCCATTAACGGCCCGTTATTCCGTTGGGCCGTTTCCAGCCCATGTTATCTTTCGGCCTTCTCAGAGCCCATGTTATTCTTGGGCTATTTTCCAGCATTCGTTTACTTACGACCCGTTATTATCATTTTCTGCTTGTGGGCCAAATTCAGCCCGTGGTTACAGTCGGCCCGTTTGTGGTCCGTTAATATGTTGGGCCATTTTCATAGCGTCATCAAATACGACCTATTAACAATGGCCCGTTATGGTCGGGCCATGAACGGACGATTCCAACTCTAGCCCGTTTACGGCCAGAATGCGGTATGTTTGGCCCATGTTTGGCCAATCGATCATACGGCCCGTATAAGGCCCATTGATGATACGACCCGTAGAAGGCCCATTGTTTCTACGGCCCGTAGAAGGCCCACTGTTTCTACGGCCCGTAGAAGGCCCACTGTTTATACGACCCGTAGAAGGCCCACTATTTCTACGGCCCATAGGAGGCCTAGTGTCACTATAGTAAATATTAGCCCATGGTTATTGTGGCCTAGTTTTAAAAAATAGGTTATTGCAACCACTAGCAAACCGCGGAAAAAGAACTGCACTGACTACAAGAAAACAAATAAACAAGACAACAAGGAAATAAATAAGCAAGCAACTTACACTAGGCTATCACGGCTATTACACATATTACATCCACTGGGCATCAAAGTTCACCACCAGTGCAAATATAGGGAACACAACAGCATATAAACGCTGCAGCAAAACAAGTCTAGAACTGAAACCACTTCAGGAGAGCTCAAGAAACAATATCCTGGGTACCCATAATGCTGGCAAGATGCTTAGCAAGCTTATTAACTTTCTCTTGTTTGGCGCTTAAGTCCTCCAGCACTTGTTGTTGCACCAGAAAGTATGCATCTGAATTCTGCAGGGACTTCCTCAGTCCTTCGGCTTCCTGTCGCATAACATCTGATTGATGTCTTTCAACTTGAAGTTGAGACTTAAGAAGCCAAACTGATTCAGGAAACGAGTTCGAAGAGCTGGTGCCAGTAGTGGTAGCCAGTAACTCGAACACTACATCAAGACATGACTTTGGGGTTGTCTCAGTGTCTTCAATATAGTTTTTATCAGCTTTCTTGGAGACCAACAAGGATGTCTCACTATCTTGAACCTTATCTGCATTACTTCCTTTACCATTGTATAATAGGGTACTCTTCTCCAATATTTTATCCGCGTTCTAAAAGAGAAACAAACAAACACATCTTAGGTTTACAATGTAGTATATGAAACTCATTTTGGTAAACCAGTTCATTAGTAAGGTGGACAGGATAACATGATGAAACAAACATATATCTATGTAGTATGGTCACTGTATGGTCTATATCATTCTAGTTTATGTTGCCAAATCAAGATAGATACAGTTCAAATCATATCTATTTAAGACAAAGCGGCATAGACAGAATATAAGTGTGGGAAACTACACAACAATAACAACACTTGTAATGTGCATGTCATGAGAACATAACTGTTTATTCAATTGAAACTGAAATCAACATAGAGCAAGTTACAACAGCAAACAGCCAAACACGTTGAAGAAACAGGTTTAAAACATACCTGTTGCGCCATTGGAGTTTCAATTGCATCCTTCAAATTTGAAATTAGTTGGTATCAGTAAATACAGTGATGCAAGAGCAAAGTAGTATGAACCATAACTACAGAACCTGACCCGAGAACAATTCTTCTTCTGCTTTAAGCGTTGACTTCGGGTTCGGAGTGGCGGTCCTCGTGATTTGGGCACTGCAGTTGCCTTACTAACTGCTCATGTTTGGGTGCTCTGTGGTGGAGACGGTGCTGTGTCAACGGGAACTGGGTGTCTATCTGCTGGGGTTGGGCTTAGAAGGGGTGTAGCTGGTTCTCGATCCAACTGGGTAGGGGTACAATCTACATGAGTGTGGGTTATGTGTGGTGGGGCTGGTTCTTGGGCAAGTACAACCATGGTTCTATCTGCATCGACATGTAGCACGATCTTTTCTGAAGACCGTGTTTCTACTCCCACAGATACTGCCATCACTCCCTCCAATTGAAATGGCTGATAAACAAGAAAAGTAATTGAATGTACAGACATTGTAATATAGACATGTGCAATGGATAGTAGGGAAGAAAACAGGGCATGAAATAATTCACATTTATGTTGTCTAAGCAAACAGAATAGCAGGACATAATTTCACATATATGATGGCCAATTAAACAGGATAGCATGACACAATTTCACATGTATGATGGCTAACTAAACATGATAGAATGACATACTTCAAAATATGATGACTATGTAAACAAGATGACATGACATAACTATACGACGTGTCTATTAAAGTGGTTGGCATGCCATATATCACAAACATGCCGTCGATGGAAACATGATGGCATGATATAATTCATGGATAGAATGACATAATTTAAAATATGATGACTATGTAAACAGGATGAGATGATATAACTATATTATGTCTTTAGAAAATGGGTTGGCATGCCATAATTCAGATACATGCTGTCTATGTAAACATCATGGCATGACATAATTCAAATATATGATTTATATACTAAGGAAGTGAGCAGAGGGCAATCGCATATATGATGTGTCAACTAAGGAGATGGCATTCAATATTGTGTATATGATGTAAAAACTAAGCATTGCAATACAACATATGCATTATATGAGTAATATAACCCTGCCAATTTTGAGCATACACCTCAGGGGGATAATAGGACTGGTCATCTGCCTCTGAATCCCCCTGAAGAGCTATCTGTAACCAGCAAGATATCTACTTCAGCAGGTAGCATTGTCTGCTATGAAGACCTTGTTTTCACTCCAGATTTCTCCATCACCAATTCAAATGGCTGATGCACAGGAAGAGCAGTTGAATATAAAAACATTATCAACAAAAGCAATGAGAAATACAAAAAAGTATGGCATGATATAATTCACATATATGACGCTTGCCTAAATAGCATGGCATTGCATAATTCACATATATAATGTCTTGCAACAAGATGGCATTGCATAATTCACATATATGGTAATTAGACACTAAACAGGTGGCATTCACACAAAGCATGTCTAAACTAAGCAAATGACATAGCAATGCAAGATACCATACACACAATATGAGCAACATAACCCTGCCAAGTTAGGGCATGCACCCGGGGGGGAATATGACTGGTCATCTGTCTCTAAATCCTCCTCTCAGGAGCTATCGGTAACCAGCAAGACATGCGCTTCGTCAGATAGCATTGTCTGCTCTGAAGACCTTGTTTCCACTCCAGATTTTTCCATGACCGTGCCGAATGGCTGATGCACAGGAAGAGTAATTGAATGTACTAAAATTGTTGACAAATTTAACATGTAATAAAAAAATGATGGCATGATATAATTCACATATAAGATGACTGGCTAACCAGGGCGGCATTGCAAAATTCACATATATGATGCCTGGCTAGACAAGATGGCATTGCATGATTCACATATACGATAAAGAAACTAAACAGATGGCATTGACATAAAGCATGTCTAAACTGAGTAGATAACATCTTTAATGTATAAAGTAAGCAATGCAAGGCACCATATGCATGATATTACCAACATCAGCATGCCAAGTTAGAGCGAAGACCTCATGGGGTAAATAGGAGTGGTCTTCTCCTTCAAAATCCCCCTCAGAACAGTTATCTTCCTCTTGATTACGATCTGAAATGGGTGGAGGGGGGGCTGCCTTTGCGCCCACCATGGAATGACGTCTGTATGAAATTTTATTGCCACGCAAGGCTCGCCTCTTTTTCTCTACATGATTAGTTCCATTGTGTACAATAACTGGCATGCATAGGAATAAAACATAGTGAGATTATGTAAGGAGTGCATGCACAAATCCAGAGTGATGGTAGCAAACTGTGGATAGACCCAAAACCAATGATAGTAGGCAGATAATAGCTTTAGTTAAAAAATACAGATAATGGCTCCTTTAATGTTTGTTTGCACCCAACATGAAACTCATAGTAGACACCGGAGATTAACCAGATAGTAGACAGATAGTACTAATTGCTGCCACAATATGTACCCCACAACCATTTAAAAACTCAAGTTTCAGCATTAGTTTGGACCTGACTCGGAGTCTAATAGGTGAACATGACGATAATGTAGCATGTCATCATATTAAGCGATGCATAATGTAAGCAGACACGGAAGAGTGTGACCTCTCTTGCGGACCTGTGTAGTCCTTAAGGTCATCTGCTCAGTTGATGATGGTAATGCAGTTGTCGTGGCTGCCGGCGGTGGGGAAGAATATCTGAGGTGGCGAAAGACAGTCTGGAGAGCGGATCCCTGCTGTGGTGAACCCTTCCATCGTTGGAGCAGCTGAGCTGGGGTGGAACACAGCGCCACAGGAGCAGGACAAACCACACAAGGTTTTCTTCGACACATATCTATCACAGAAGTAATTGAGTAAGGGCTTGTTTGGATTTGAGGATCTAACAATGCAGGGATAGGAAATAGACAGGAACAGGATAGTAATGCACGTGCAAAACAAAGAATTTAAAAACACAGGATTTCTGCCAATCTGGGTGTTTGATTCACAACGTTTGCAGCAGCCTACTCCCTCGTCTTCTCGCGTCTCTGTCGAACCGACTAGGCGGAACTGCCCCGCCGCCTACCGCACAGGAAAAGCCTCGCCCTCGACTTTTAAATAGTATAAAGTATACTAATTTTGTATCCATGGATTGCGCCCGCGCCATGGAGCAAAGCGTCTAGAAAACGGCGGTACACATGTATGGAGTATACATCACGCCCGCCGCATTCGCGTCGCACCCCAGACGGTCGGTCGGTCTGGCACGCTACTCTCCGAATGGAACGCGCATCATATTGTGTTTGCACACACATGTGCGACGGCAATTGAGAACCGACCATAAGCACATTCCCCAGCCCCGCAAGTCGGGTGACTTAATAGAAGAGGGAGACGAGCGATAGTACTAGAGAAGTGTTGTACTACGTTGGTGCCTGGACGATCCCTGCAAGACACGGAAGATCAGTTCGTCCATGCATGTGACCAGACTCCAGCAGACACGCCTGGATTGGCTACCGTCTACATATCGTGCAGGCTGTGTTGTACATGGCTGTAGTTGTGGTGAGAAATCTAAAAAAGGTTTCTTGTCATCTCGCAAAATTAGGTGTCATGTGCTTCGAATCACTGCGAGGGTTAAACAACGACAACTGAGTTGGGCTAGTCATTGGGGGCACATGCACGAACAGTGACTACTCGGCTGCTATCTAGGTCAAGCCAACTATGTTAATTAGGACATCTATCGACGGACCCCTTTTCTACGAGTTTATCTTTAATTTGAACTTTGTTCCTCATCTAGTTTGTCTGTCGGGATTCATGTTGTCTCCTTTGGGCAGTGAGGTTATGATTTCTTGTCATGTGGTATTTTTTCGTGTTATATGTTAAAATCCGGCGCTTCAGATCAAAATGACGACAACTTCGCCTCCGGGCCACGTGCATGAAGACTTCTCGACAGTCATTGATGAGGTCAAGCCGGCTTCGGTAGACAAAAGAAAACTAGTACTACTCCACTATATAGGCAGGAGCCTCCGCGCTTGCTTGCTAGTGTTGCTCTCTTCACACTGTCTCGGCCTCTCCAGATCTAAACATGACAGTGGTGGCCACACACTCTCTCTCTCTGCTCACCGCTGGTCACAGATCCAGCCAGATCCTCTCCGCCGGGGAAGGTGAGAAGGTGCAACGTTCACGCGGCCGTCCTCGGCGACGGCTCTTACCCGTTGCTGGGCGCGTCCCAATCAGCCTGCCTTGCCTTTCTCTCCCAAGCACCGCTGGCGAGGGAGGGCCTCCGACCCCTTCTTCCTCGCTGCCGTAGTGTGGGCAAATCTGGCCTCCCGCCGCCGACCTAGCGACATCCCAGTGACCATCAGGTATAACTTCCTTCGAAACCATCCTTGCTCTACTTCCCGAGCTCCTAACGTTGCTGCATTTGTATCTTTTACTATTTCTCAGCCCCCCTCATAGATAGGATCGATCGGCTGTTCAAAAACCACCTAATTTTTTTATGTTTAAGAGGTAAAACTAGTTCATGCACTTGAATCTAGTACTACTTGGTTCAAACAAGGAAGAAAGGGTGTTGCGGGTGGGGGAGGATTTGTTACCTGAATCTAGGACTTGATCGAAAGAGGAAATAATGGGGGCAAAAAGTAGCAGAGACTGGCTATCCAACTGGTCTCTAGGTCTAATAGGAAATAAAGGGAAACACAATACAAACTCAATATAAACCCAATCTATTGGTTGAAAAAGGAAATAAAGTGGGGACTGGGGGACAAGTCAACAAAGTAAGTCCAGCACTAGATTTTCTAGCCTCACACAGTATAAGGTGGCTATACCGAACAAAAATGGGACCAACCCAGATATCCTGTTCTGATGTTTGTTGCCCTGAGCCACTCTTATGTAACGCCACTGGTAAAATGTAGCAGCCGCACTGTTAAAAGTAAGGACACGTTAAACCAATGTTGTTTTCAATGTAATGCCTCTAGTAATATGAATCAATGGCACTTCTTTACATGTCCTTGCTAAAATTTCCCATTAAGATAAGTTGGTTCTTTTCGTTAGAAATGCAACTGTCCTGGTCCGCCTACTCTCCCGTGCCCAAAGTAATGTCGTATTTAACGGTTGTCATAGTTAATCCTAATGCCCACACTAATATCTAGCAATGCCGGTGATTTAGAAATTGCTACTGCCCTTGTAGGATTTCCATTCAGATAAGGAACATGCTTCTTTTCATTTGATGCATGTTTCATCACTTGTTAGTCACCCTACTTTGCACCTTTTTTGCGCAAACAGAGATATACATTTCACGCTCGATCTTAGTTGAACTGCACAAATGATATCCAAATTATAGTTGAGCATTCCAAGAGCTTCACAACCAACCTTGATGTTGCTCAATTTTATTGCAACTAATGAAGAAGAAGCTCTGTGGGTTTCGTTTTCTGATGGAAATGGAACCGGGGCTGGGGCCCTTTTCCTAAAAAAATTTGAAGAAGAAGCTGCTAGCTCACGGGACATTGCTTCATTTTAGGTGAACTGCACCAAAAGGTCCCATGAATTGAATCATCCATGTTGGTGACTGAGGGAGCTAGCTTCAGCATCCCAGTCTAAGCACCCCTGGCCTCCATCCCTGCGACGCACGGTACACCTCGTTTGCCAGCTGCTCGACCCTAGTATCACTGATAAAATGAAGTAATAATACAGTTAAAATAGAGCGAGTGCCATCTCTATCATTTCATTTCCAATGTAGATAAAGAAAGTGCTTGTCTTTGTTAATGTATGTTTCATCAACTAGTCCCATTGTTAATGTTTAAGCGTTTCTACAAACTGGGGTGCTTAATTTTAGTTGATATGTACAAAAATAGAGATTTGAATGTCTCAAGGCGCCTGCTTGTACTACCGCTGTACACTGATGTTCGTCACTGGCAGAAGGTGTATCTGGGAGACTTGGGATGATGTCCAGTATGAGCCGTACCGTATGAGGCGTCGCAGGGTGTCACACCCTAGCTAGGCTATGCATTAGAGTGTGCATCATGCTTACCTTCATCAGAAAATTGAAATGGGGAAAGCAGAACCCCCAGCACCCCCCCTGAAATCAACTAGGGTTTACTAAAAATAAATTCAATGAACCTGAAATGCCCTTCAGATATGTTCACCCTCTTTGCCTTGGGTTAGAACCCTTGGGAAAAAATGGTGCATATATTTTTAGGTCAACAAAAGGGGCATTGACTTAATTCATAAATATTTGAATTTGGGCATTTAAATACTATTAAATAATTCAAATGCTCAAATAATGTTGGAATTATTTTTGGGCCACTGAAATAATTCAGAAAGTGTCCATAAATATTTTCAGGATTTTATAAAATGATTTAGTATTTAAACTAAATCAAAACAGAATAGCAAAAAATAGAAAACAGAATAAAATTTGAGAGAGAGAGAGAGAGTAGGCCAGTGGGCCACCTACCTGGCGCCACCAACCGGCCCAGCACGGCCCAGCCCACCAGGCGACGCCAGTCGTCTCCTTCCTTTGCCAGGAGGACGACGGCGTGGCGCGCGCACAGGAGGCGAAGCCACCTCCTGCTTCCACCTCCTGCTCCCCCCGGCCCTCCTAGCGAGGCCACGGCGATGTCCCGTGTCCCCTTGCTCCTCTCCCTCACTCGCTCCACTCTCTCTCGCTCCCCTGACCCTCTTCCCCGAGCTCATCCGAGAGTCGCCGTCGCCGTCGCTTGTCGTTACCGTGGCCACCAGCACCCCCCACGCCGGCCAGCGCCCCCATGAGCTTCGCCTCGACGCCGTAGAGCCGTACGCCAAGGCACGTGACCCCGGGAGGCCAGCAACATCGCCATCACCGTCGTCTTCCACCTCGGGCTCCGGCCACCTTCATCATCGATTCGCCGCACGCAGGACGCCTCCGAGCCCGCTAACCATCCCTACGGCACCGCTGTGAGCTCCGCAACCGTTTCCCCCTCTTCCCCGCTTCAATTGGTTGCCGTAGCCGTCACCCCCGTGATGACCGAAGTGCGCCGCCGCCTGAGCTCGCTGTCGACGATGCTCCGGTGACCAAATGGTCACCCTGGAGTGTCGAACTTACTCCTCGCGGTGCGTAGCGCCCTCCTAGCCCCTTTGCCCCGCTCTTCTACGCACCAAAACGTGATCCCGCGATCACCCGAACTCCGGCGACCGCCAAAGTCGTCGCCGGCGACGTCTCCGGCCACCCCGAGCTCCACCACCACCACCAAGAGCTGCGGCTCGTTCCCAGGAGCTCGTAGATGCTCTCCACGCCCCAAATGGTGCCCCGTGGGCGATTTCCGCAGCGCGCCACCGCGTCTGGCCTCGCCGGCGGCTAAACGCCGGCAGGCTTTGACCCGCTGACCGGGGAGGTTTGACCTGCTGACGTGGGTTGACTCCCCCCCTTCTCTCACTAACATGCGGGCCCTGCCCGGCTAATTACCCTGTTAGTACTAACTAAATAGATTAGTTAATTAGATAGTCACTGACTAGTGGGCCCCGCCTGTTAATTAGGCTAACTAAGCGCGGTTAGTGCACAGAGACACTGACCAGGGGGCCCCACCAGTCAGGTTTGACCTGGCTGGCGCCTTTGACTTGCTGATGTCATGCTGACGCAAGGCTGACGCAGTAAACCATTCTCTAGTTTAAAAATAATTCAGGAAATTCCAGAAAATACCCAAAACTTCAAAAATTCATAGAAATTCAACCATAACTCCAAATGAGACAAATTATATATGTAAAATTATCAGAAAAATTCAAGGAATCCATCTGTACCATTTTCATGCATGTTTGAACAATGTTTGTCCCCTGTTTTGGACAAAACAAATAAAGGGCATTTAAATAATCATATATGGGGTTGGAATTTGAATCTTGTACTCAAACCAACTTCATTTAAATCATAGCTAGTTGCATTAGCTCGAGACACATCCATATTGCCATGTCATAGCATGCATCATATTGTTGCATATCGTCATGTGTTGATTGTGCTCGGTTGTGTTATTCGTGGTAGGTTCTGCCTCCGAGGATATTCACGAGTATCCAACTGAAGGGCAGTATCCCGTCACCACTCCATCAGGCAAGCAACCATTGATCATTCCGATACAACCCATGTTCTTGCTCCTGCTCTTGTTTAATGCATTAAGACAACACGATTCAAACTGCTGTGTGCTACGGTAGTTGAACTCTTATCCTCTGCATGACCTGTCATTGCCACAGTAACTAGATGAAACCCACTAGCATGTGTAGGAGTTGATTGAGCCATGTTTTGTGATTCCTACCTTGCTATGCCTGCTATGCTTAGAGTTGTGTCAGGTCTGGTTCATCTGGGTGATGGGCTAGAGTGAAATGCTTGTGCCAGTATTATGTGGGATGTGTTGAACATGTTTTGGTAAAGGTATCGATGAGAGGCCATGTAGGAGTACATGGTGGGTTGTTTCATTGAAGCCGTCCCTAAGAACTGAGTTCTGTATGCGTGAATTAAGATTCAGCTACTACCACACATTGGGCCCTGAAATATGACCCCGCTCGACTTACTGACCCCTCTCGCCTCAGTCCAGGAGTTGCAACTAGTTTCTGGTGTTTGTAGGACATGTGTTGGCGGCCGTGCGTAGCGCTGACCCTAGGGGTGGGCTATGTTGCGGTAGATACACCGTGGCACGGTGTACCGAGTCACCCGTTTGGTGTCTCGGGAACCCTGTTCACATCGTTCGGGGCCGTTGAGGACACCCCGGCCGGATTCCCTTGCGGATGGAACCTGAATAGGCGATGACCCTGGACTAGAGACTTGTGAGGTTAGTCAGGTCGTGGTCTACACCCACGTCGGTTTTCGCTTGAAGTCTGCCGAGCACATTTCGTGTGCAGACGCTAAGTGGTGGAAACATGTGTGACGAAGTACACCCCTGCAGGGTATAAAACTATTCGAATAGCCGCGTCCGCGGTAAAGGACTACTTGATTGCATATACAGTTCATAGACAAGTTAATGGATACTACTAAAAGACTCAAGATAAGTGTGAGTACCGGGGATGGCCCCCCTCACAGGATACGAGGGAGGATCCTCGGTGGAGTATTGTGATGGTGAGTAGTGGACTCGTGTGCGAAAACTATTTTGCTAAAAGATTCCGTAGGATAGCTTAGCCAAGAGTCAAAGCTGGCTTGCTGCATAAACCCCACCACCTTCTTGAGAATGAGCATGTACAGTAGGTTCTGATGTAAGACTTGCTGAGTACCTTTGTACTCATGTTTGCTTATTTATTGTTTTCAGACGACAACACTGCCCCCTCCGATGGGTTTTACGTAGATCTTGACGTCGACGAGTGACTAGCCACCCAGGTGGTGATCCAGGCCATGGAGGGCCCTATGTAGATAGACAGGCTTCGAGAAGCCTTCTTTCTTTCTAGAGTCTGTACTCAGACTAGTTGCTTCTGCATGTGCTTGTATGACTGTATGACTTGAGTGTCGGGTCATGTGACCCCTACCTGTATGGATATGTTATGTATGGCTCCCTGGAGCCTTTAAATAAAGTACTTGAGTTGTAGAGTTTTGTTGTGATGCCATGTTGTATGTACTCATATCGAGCATATTGCATGTATGATTGAAATGCTTGGTATGAGTGGGATCCGACAATCTAGTTGTTTGTCCTTCACAGCCTTTCTTATGGGGAAATGTAGTCTAGTGCTCCTCGAGCCATAGTAGTCCGCTACAGCCCGGTTCACCGGAGTCCTGCTAGCCCAGCACTACTGTTCAGGACACTTGACTGGCCGGCATGTGTTTCACTTCGTCCCTATGTCTGTCCCTTCGGGGAAATGTCACGCGGTGATCTCCGGAGTCCTGTCTAGCCTGCTACAGCCCGGGATCCCCGGAGTCCTGTTAGCCCAGTGCTACAGCCCGGAATCACTCGTTGATGACCGACATGTTCGATGTGATTCATGTATGCCTGTCTCCATAGGTCTGTGCCGCTTTGGGTTCACGACTAGCCATGTCGGCCCGGGTTCTCGGTCATATGGATGCTAGCGACATTTTCATATACGCGAGCCAAAAGGCGCAAACGGTCCCGGGCCCTGGTAAGGCGACACCCATGGGATACCGTGCGTGAGGCCGCAAAGTGATATGAGGTGTTACCGGCTAGATCGATGTGGCCTGGAATCGGGGTCCTGACAGCGTTGGTATCAGAGCCGGACTGCCTGTAGGTTCGTTCAGCCAAACTGGTCGATGTCGAGTCTAGAAATGCTTTAGTTATATGTAAGGGAATTGATTGTGGGAGGGAACGTAAGGTTCTTTTACTCCTTTACCCTATGCTTCTGATCTGAGTCATTCTCTTCTCATTCAACGTGGGTTAAGGACTAGGCTCTCTTCTTCTATCAGGTTCACGTGTTACTAATCTGTAGTAGCTCATAGGATTATTGCTACGAGTTTCCGTCCAGTTTCTACTATTTTAGTACGTGGCTATTTGAATCAGAACCTTGATATGATGCTGTTGAGCGGTATTGTGAACTGTTGTGGATGTCTCAAATCTTTTTCTGAGCATTTACAGCCGTTATGCTGCCCAATTTTCCCTAGGAATTCTGATGTCTTTGTCTTGTGGCTGTGCTTTCAGATGGCCAACCAGTCTCAAAATCAAGTGGTTCGCCTGACCAGGTGCCTCGACGTGCCCGGTCATACTGCTATGTTGGTCCGGGTCATGATCGAGACAGGATACCGTTGGTATCCCGAATACACTGTTGAAGAGCAGTTCCGCGACTTTAATCAAAGCCAGTATTTATGCACCGTCAGGATATTTCCTTCCTATCCTGGATCTACCGAGCCCCTTCACTGTTCCTATGGACTCGGAGTTACCATTGAGATGGCTGTGCAGGATGCTGCCTATTCCATGATGACCATCTTGCGAGTCCGGACTGGCCTGCTTCGGAACACTGACTTCCGTTACATGCCAGCTTCACTTCCGGGAGCGCAGGGGTATCTTCAGGCTAACTATGCTGACTCCACTCAGGAGGACTCATTAACTCGTACCACCGCTGAGATGCTCGAAGATAAGGACCGAGAGAATCGGGCCTTGAGGCTGGAGCTCTTCAATACCCGTGCTGATCATTGGGCCACATTGACTCGGTTTGCACCCGCGATGCAAGCTGGATGTATGGATACCAGGGACCTGTATCCTGTGAGAGCAGCTCTGCCAGACATGGTGGATTGGCGTGATGTGGGAGGCATCACCCCACCCCTTGGTCCCCGCAGGCCACCGTTTGTTGGTCCAAGACCTTATCCTAGTCCCTATGGTCCACAGGCTCCTCAGGACCGTCTGTTTCCGGATGATCACGTTGAACTTCCAGGCTATGGAGGTGACTTCTATGAGGACTACTACGGAGCTATCTGAGTTAGCAGTAGTACCACTAGTATTGTAGTAGTTGTATCTCCACTGTCCTGTGTGACTTGTGGAATACAACTTGGTGGTGTAATCGATTCCGGAGGTGTAGACAAATAATGTATAGGGACTCGGAATGCCTCCGATGAGATGTAACGTCTACTTTCATAGTTGTACTGTAGCATGGGCTTGTACTAAACTATGTATGACGAGTATGACCGTTGGTGTATATATGGCAGTTTTATATTACCATGGCATACGAATGAGCATCTCTGCATTCCGCGTTATCCTTTACATTCTGCACTTCCCTGTTCAGTTTGAGCCATCCTTGTCTAAACCATTGTCTTGTTTTTCCTCCTAGGATGGTCAACACCCGTGGAAACCCTGCTACCCCAGCGCAGGGGGAAGCCAATGCAGCTAGAGGTGAAAATTTGCCTCACCCACCTTCCCTGGCCGAAGTGATGCTGGAGGCGGAAAGGAACAAGCATGAGACCAACCGCCTGCTGGAGCGGATTGAGCAGAACACTGCACGCCACCCACGAAATGACTTGGTGTCAATCAACGACTTTATCAAGCTGTACCCACCAAAGTTTAACCATTCCGTCGAGCCCCTCGACGCGGATGATTGGCTTCGCAGCATCACCCACAAGCTACGTTCTGCCAACGTAGCTGAAGCCGACAAGGTTACCTATGCTGCTTATCATCTTGAGGGCCCCGCTAGCCATTGGTGGGAAAACTACGAAGCTATGCGCCCGGTCGGCCAAATCACTACCTGGGCTGAGTTCAGCGAGGCTTTCCGTGAGCATCACATTCCGGAAGGTCTCATGGATCGCAAGAGGGAGGAGTTCTGCAACTTCACCCAAGGAAGGCTGACTGTGGATGCATATAGCCGAGAATTTGGGAACCTGGCACGCTATGCTCCTGAAGAGGTTTCTACTGACGCCAAGAAGCAGGCAAGGTTCCGTAAGGGACTTAGCCCTGAGCTTCGCCGCGATCTCCGTCTGCATGAGTGCACATCCTTCCAGAAGCTGGTCAATAAAGCTATCAGTGCTGAGACAGGCCAGACTGATTATGACGCTTCACGCAAGCATTCTCGAGATTTTGGGTCTTCATCCGGCTCGGGAGCTCAGAAGCGCCGGGTGTGGATTCCAAGCACCGCACTGCCACCCAGATTCACCCCGAGGCCATCCTTTGAGGCGCCTCGTCCCAACCAGCAAATTGCACCGTCCAAGTCCTATGGTGGCCCCGCTGCTAATGTTGCTCCACGCCCCACTGTGGTAACATGCTTCAAGTGTGGAGAACCGGGTCACTATAGTCGAGAGTGTCCCCAGAACAACCCCAATCAAGCTGGAAAGTCCGTTGGCCGTGGTAAGCCCGCGGGAAAGACTTTCTACGCCAAGCCGGCCACTACTGCACGTGGCCATGTCAACTACGTCTCAGCCGAAGAGGCTCATGAGGATCCCAACGTCGTCCTTGGTACGCTCCTTGTTAACTGCCATCCGGCATCTGTTCTTTTCGATACTGGAGCATCTCATTCATTCATATCCGAGAATTATGCTCGGTTGCATAACACGACATTCTGTGACATGCCCACTTCCATGGTAATTCAAACTCCGGGTTCCAAATGGCAAACTTCTAGGGTAAGCCATGGGAACGAAATTCTTGTCGATAGGCTTGTCTTCCTTGCATCTTTAATAGCTCTCAAGTCCTCCGACATAAACATCATCTTGGGTATGGACTGGATGTCGGCTCATTGCGCCAAGATCGATTGTGCCACTAGAACCGTTCAACTTACTCATCCCTCGGGCAAGACAGTTAATGTCTTAACTCGAGTGGCCAAGCGCCAACTTTACTCTCTCAATGCCAACCCTCTTCCAGACCTTGAGGACGTTCCGGTAGTCCGAGACTTCCCGGATGTGTTTCCGGAAGAACTGCCAGGTGTTCCACCTGACCGGGATGTCGAGTTTGTGATAGACCTTGTTCCAGGAACCGTTCCAATTGCTAGAAGACCCTACAAGATGGCACCCTTAGAACTAGCCGAGCTTAAGAACCAACTCGATGAGTCCTTGAACAAAGGGTTCATCCGTCCTAGCTCCTCTCCTTGGGCTTGACCCGTCCCCTTCGTCAAGAAGAAGGATGGAACGGATCAAATGGTTGTGGATTACCGACCTGTCAATCTGGTCACCATCAAGAACAAATACCCGCTTCCCAGGATCAACGACCTGTACGATCAGCTCGCTGGATCCTCAGTCTTCTCCAAGATGGATTTGAGGTTGGGCTACCATCAAATCAAAATCAGAAACGGGGACATTCCCAAAACGGCTTTTGTCACTCGTTATGGCCAATACGAGTACACCGTCATGTCCTTCGGTTTAACCAATGCCCCGGCCACTTTCTCCCGGTTAATGAACTCGGTTTTCATGGAGTACTTGGACAAATTCGTCGTAGTATACCTCGATGACATACTCATCTACTCCAAAAATGAAGAGGAACATGCCGAACATCTAAGACTGGTATTGATGAAACTTCGAGAGCATCGCCTTTATGCCAAATTCTCCAAGTGTGAATTTTGGTTGTCAGAAGTGACCTATCTAGGCCATGTAATCTCTGGTAAGGGTATTGCTGTCAATCCCGAGCGAGTTCAAGCCGTCCTTGATTGGACTCCACCTATTTCGGTCAAGCAAGTTCGGAGTTTCCTTGGCCTAGCGAGCTATTGCCGCCGCTTCGTCGAGAATTTCTCCAAGGTTGCTAAACCTCTAACTGAACTCCTCAAGAAAGATAAAAAGTTCGAGTGGACTCCACAGTGCGAGTTCAGTTTTCAGGAACTGAAAAGACGCCTGACATCTGCTCCCGTACTGGTACCACCAGATTTCTCCAAGGACTTTATTATCTATTGCGACGCCTCGCGACAAGGACTAGGTTGCATACTCATGCAGGATCGTCAGGTGATTGCCTATGCCTCACGGCAATTACACCGACATGAGGAAAATTATCCCACACATGATCTAGAGCTTGCAGCTGTAGTCCATGCACTCAAAACCTGGCGACATTACCTTCTCGGTAATCGTTGCGAGATCTTCACCGATCACCAAAGCTTGAAATATATCTTCACCCAACCAGATTTGAATCTCAGGCAAAGACGTTGGGTCGAGTTGATCTCGGATTATGACTTAGGAATAACTTACACCCCTGGCAAAGCCAATGTCATGGCTGATGCACTAAGTCGTAAGTCCTACTGTAACAACCTGATGTTACAACAAAGTCAACCACTTCTCCATGAGGAATTTCGTAAGCTTAACCTTCACATTGTTCCTCGTGGATTCCTATCTACCCTGGTGGCGAAACCTACCCTTATGGATCAAATCATAGCTGCCCAAAAGCGTGATAAGGGCATATCCCGGATTAAGGAAAACATTGTTAGCGGAGTAGCTAAATGTTTTTCCATGGATGAGCAAGGTGCTGTCCTCTTTGAGAACCGCCTGGTGGTTCCCAAGAACCAACATCTACGCCAGATGATCCTTAAGGAAGCTCATGAATCCCCTCTCACCATTCATCCCGGTAGTACTAAAATGTATCAAGACCTACGCCAGAGGTTTTGGTGGACTAGGATGAAGAGGGAAATTGCTCAATACATTGCTAATTGCGACGTTTGTCATCGTGTTAAAGCAGAGCATCAACGGCCTGCTGGCACCCTTCAACCTTTGGCTATTCCTGAATGGAAATGGGACAAAATCAGTATGGATTTCATCACTGGGTTTCCCAGGACCAAGAGGGGGAATAATGCCATCTTCGTCGTGATCGACCGTCTTTCCAAAGTAGCCCATTTTCTACCTGTTCGGGAGAGTATCACCGCTAGCCAGCTAGCTGACCTATACATCTCCCGAATAGTGTCTCTTCATGGTGTCCCGTTGGAAATTAACTCAGACCGTGGAAGTCTCTTCACCTCTCGATTTTGGGAAAGTTTCCAAAATGCTATGGGAACTCATCTCTCCTTTAGCACCGCCTTCCATCCTCAATCAAGTGGTCAAGTAGAGCGAGTAAATCAAATTCTGGAAGATATGCTCCGAGCTTCTGTTATCTCGTTCGGAATGAGTTGGGAGAAATGCCTTCCATTCGCGGAGTTTGCCTATAACAATAGCTATCAAGCTAGTTTGGGCAAGGCTCCCTTCGAAGTTCTCTATGGACGAAAATGTCGAACGCCTCTTAACTGGTCAGAAACCGGGGAAAGACAACTCTTTGGCCCGGATATGATTCAGGAAGCAGAAGAGCAGGTTCGCGTTATTCGTGAGAAATTGAAAACGGCCCAATCTCGCCAAAAGAGTCAATATGATCGTAAGCATAAGCCTATGACATTTGAAATTGACGAGAAAGCTTACCTTCGGGTTACCCCGTTAAAGGGAACCCATCGCTTCGGTATCAAAGGCAAATTGGCTCCTCATTACATTGGACCCTTTCGCATTATTGCCAAACGAGGAGAAGTTGCCTACCAATTGGAACTACCTCCGCATCTTTCCAGAGTTCACGACGTCTTCCACGTTTCGCAACTCAGGCGTTGCTTCACGGATCCTATCCGTGGAGTGGACCACGAAAAGCTTGATTTACAAGATAACCTTTCTTATCGGGAATACCCCATTCGTATCCTTGATCAAGCCGAGCGTACCACTCGACGTCATAATATCAAGTTTCTCAAGGTTCAATGGTCACACCATTCCGAGGAAGAAGCCACTTGGGAAAGGGAGGATCGTCTTCGACTCGAGTACCCCGCCTTCTTCCCAGATGATCCTAAATCTCGGGACGAGATTCTATTGAGTGGGGGTGAGTTGTCACACCCTAGCTAGGCTATGCATTAGAGTGTGCATCATGCTTACCTTCATCAGAAAATTGAAATGGGGAAAGCAGAACCCCCAGCACCCCCCCTGAAATCAACTAGGGTTTACTAAAAATAAATTCAATGAACCTGAAATGCCCTTTAGATATGTTCACCCTCTTTGCCTTGGGTTAGAACCCTTGGGAAAAAATGGTGCATATATTTTTAGGTCAACAAAAGGGGCATTGACTTAATTCATAAATATTTGAATTTGGGCATTTAAATACTATTAAATAATTCAAATGCTCAAATAATGTTGGAATTATTTTTGGGCCACTGAAATAATTCAGAAAGTGTCCATAAATATTTTCAGGATTTTATAAAATGATTTAGTATTTAAACTAAATCAAAACAGAATAGCAAAAAATAGAAAACAGAATAAAATTTGAGAGAGAGAGAGTAGGCCAGTGGGCCACCTACCTGGCGCCACCAACCGGCCCAGCACGGCCCAGCCCACCAGGCGACGCCAGTCGTCTCCTTCCTTTGCCAGGAGGACGACGGCGTGGCGCGCGCACAGGAGGCGAAGCCACCTCCTGCTTCCACCTCCTGCTCCCCCCGGCCCTCCTAGCGACGCCACGGCAATGTCCCGTGTCCCCTCGCTCCTCTCCCTCACTCGCTCCACTCTCTCTCGCTCCCCTGACCCTCTTCCCCGAGCTCATCCGAGAGTCGCCGTCGCCGTCGCTTGTCGTTACCGTGGCCACCAGCACCCCCCACGCCGGCCAGCGCCCCCATGAGCTTCGCCTCGACGCCGTAGAGCCGTACGCCAAGGCACGTGACCCCGGGAGGCCAGCAACATCGCCATCGCCGTCGTCTTCCACCTCGGGCTCCGGCCACCTTCATCATCGATTCGCCGCACGCAGGACGCCTCCGAGCCCGCTAACCATCCCTACGGCACCGCTGTGAGCTCCGCAACCGTTTCCCCCTCTTCCCCGCTTCAATTGGTTGCCGTAGCCGTCACCCCCGTGATGACCGAAGTGCGCCGCCGCCTGAGCTCGCTGTCGACGATGCTCCGGTGACCAAATGGTCACCCTGGAGTGTCGAACTTACTCCTCGCGGTGCGTAGCGCCCTCCTAGCCCCTTTGCCCTGCTCTTCTACGCACCAAAACGTGATCCCGCGATCACCCGAACTCCGGCGACCGCCAAAGTCGTCGCCGGCGACGTCTCCGGCCACCCCGAGCTCCACCACCACCACCAAGAGCTGCGGCTCGTTCCCAGGAGCTCGTAGATGCTCTCCACGCCCCCAAATGGTGCCCCGTGGGCGATTTCCGCAGCGCGCCACCGCGTCTGGCCTCGCCGGCGGCTAAACGCCGGCAGGCTTTGACCCGCTGACCGAGGAGGTTTGACCTGCTGACGTGGGTTGACTCCCCCCCTTCTCTCACTAACATGCGGGCCCTGCCCGGCTAATTACCCTGTTAGTACTAACTAAATAGATTAGTTAATTAGATAGTCACTGACTAGTGGGCCCCGCCTGTTAATTAGGCTAACTAAGCGCGGTTAGTGCACAGAGACACTGACCAGGGGGCCCCACCAGTCAGGTTTGACCTGGCTGGCGCCTTTGACTTGCTGATGTCATGCTGACGCAAGGCTGACGCAGTAAACCATTCTCTAGTTTAAAAATAATTCAGGAAATTCCAGAAAATACCCAAAACTTCAAAAATTCATAGAAATTCAACCATAACTCCAAATGAGACAAATTATATATGTAAAATTATCAGAAAAATTCAAGGAATCCATCTGTACCATTTTCATGCATGTTTGAACAATGTTTGTCCCCTGTTTTGGACAAAACAAATAAAGGGCATTTAAATAATCATATATGGGGTTGGAATTTGAATCTTGTACTCAAACCAACTTCATTTAAATCATAGCTAGTTGCATTAGCTCAAGACACATCCATATTGCCATGTCATAGCATGCATCATATTGTTGCATATCGTCATGTGTTGATTGTGCTCGGTTGTGTTATTCGTGGTAGGTTCTGCCTCCGAGGATATTCACGAGTATCCAACTGAAGGGCAGTATCCCGTCACCACTCCATCAGGCAAGCAACCATTGATCATTCCGATACAACCCATGTTCTTGCTCCTGCTCTTGTTTAATGCATTAAGACAACACGATTCAAACTGCTGTGTGCTACGGTAGTTGAACTCTTATCCTCTGCATGACCTGTCATTGCCACAGTAACTAGATGAAACCCACTAGCATGTGTAGGAGTTGATTGAGCCATGTTTTGTGATTCCTACCTTGCTATGCCTGCTATGCTTAGAGTTGTGTCAGGTCTGGTTCATCTGGGTGATGGGCTAGAGTGAAATGCTTGTGCCAGTATTATGTGGGATGTGTTGAACATGTTTTGGTAAAGGTATCGATGAGAGGCCATGTAGGAGTACATGGTGGGTTGTTTCATTGAAGCCGTCCCTAAGAACTGAGTTCTGTATGCGTGAATTAAGATTCAGCTACTACCACACATTGGGCCCTGAAATATGACCCCGCTCGACTTACTGACCCCTCTCGCCTCAGTCCAGGAGTTGCAACTAGTTTCTGGTGTTTGTAGGACATGTGTTGGCGGCCGTGCGTAGCGCTGACCCTAGGGGTGGGCTATGTTGCGGTAGATACACCGTGGCACGGTGTACCGAGTCACCCGTTTGGTGTCTCGGGAACCCTGTTCACATCGTTCGGGGCCGTTGAGGACACCCCGGCCGGATTCCCTTGCGGATGGAACCTGAATAGGCGATGACCCTGGACTAGAGACTTGTGAGGTTAGTCAGGTCGTGGTCTACACCCACGTCGGTTTTCGCTTGAAGTCTGCCGAGCACATTTCGTGTGCAGACGCTAAGTGGTGGAAACATGTGTGACGAAGTACACCCCTGCAGGGTATAAAACTATTCGAATAGCCGCGTCCGCGGTAAAGGACTACTTGATTGCATATACAGTTCATAGACAAGTTAATGGATACTACTAAAAGACTCAAGATAAGTGTGAGTACCGGGGATGGCCCCCCTCACAGGATACGAGGGAGGATCCTCGGTGGAGTATTGTGATGGTGAGTAGTGGACTCGTGTGCGAAAACTATTTTGCTAAAAGATTCCGTAGGATAGCTTAGCCAAGAGTCAAAGCTGGCTTGCTGCATAAACCCCACCACCTTCTTGAGAATGAGCATGTACAGTAGGTTCTGATGTAAGACTTGCTGAGTACCTTTGTACTCATGTTTGCTTATTTATTGTTTTCAGACGACAACACTGCCCCCTCCGATGGGTTTTACGTAGATCTTGACGTCGACGAGTGACTAGCCACCCAGGTGGTGATCCAGGCCATGGAGGGCCCTATGTAGATAGACAGGCTTCGAGAAGCCTTCTTTCTTTCTAGAGTCTGTACTCAGACTAGTTGCTTCCGCATGTGCTTGTATGACTGTATGACTTGAGTGTCGGGTCATGTGACCCCTACCTGTATGGATATGTTATGTATGGCTCCCTGGAGCCTTTAAATAAAGTACTTGAGTTGTAGAGTTTTGTTGTGATGCCATGTTGTATGTACTCATATCGAGCATATTGCATGTATGATTGAAATGCTTGGTATGAGTGGGATCCGACAATCTAGTTGTTTGTCCTTCGCAGCCTTTCTTATGGGGAAATGTAGTCTAGTGCTCCTCGAGCCATAGTAGTCCGCTACAGCCCGGTTCACCGGAGTCCTGCTAGCCCAGCACTACTGTTCAGGACACTTGACTGGCCGGCATGTGTTTCACTTCGTCCCTATGTCTGTCCCTTCGGGGAAATGTCACGCGGTGATCTCCGGAGTCCTGTCTAGCCTGCTATAGCCCGGGATCCCCGGAGTCCTGTTAGCCCAGTGCTATAGCCCGGAATCACTCGTTGATGACCGACATGTTCGATGTGATTCATGTATGCCTGTCTCCATAGGTCTGTGCTGCTTTGGGTTCACGACTAGCCATGTCGGCCCGGGTTCTCGGTCATATGGATGCTAGCGACATTGTCATATACGCGAGCCAAAAGGCGCAAACGGTCCCGGGCCATGGTAAGGCGACACCCGTGGGATACCGTGCGTGAGGCCGCAAAGTGATATGAGGTGTTACCGGCTAGATCGATGTGGCCTGGAATCGGGGTCCTGACACAGGGCCCATCTCGACCTCGCGGGATGGCATACTATGATACTATCGCAATATTTTCTTCTATTTATTTTGTATGTTTCATCAACTAGTGCCACTATAATGTAATCACGCTTTTTCATTATTTGTGCAAACAGGCTTAGTCAACTGCATTTTGGTGGAACTACACAAATGTACGTATGGAACCGACATATATGCAGAGTGCGAGGTGGTTTTGCAATGGAGAAGATCAGAAGAGGGAGAGGCGAGATGGTGGTTTTGGAATGGAGATGATGGAGAGGAGAGGAGGTGGTTTTGCAATGGTGAAGAGGGAGAGGAGCGTGCGGCAGCAATTTAGGATTGGAGGAGAGGGCTGGCGCGCTGTGACTGGATCAAAATCAAAATCAATTTACCCTTCAATTAAGAAAGCGACCCCACATTAACTAGTCTCCCTTTTATTCTGGGTCATAATTGACCATGATTTTCGCACATAAAATATATGTTATACGTTGCAAAAATAATATAATTTGAAAGTACATTCAGATACAAACCAAACGATACAATTTTTGGTGACATGCATTCACATTTTGCTTGTCAAATACAGTACGTGGTCAAACTTTGACCCAAAATACGCAAAACAACAAAAAATACTTCCAAGACCAGCGCCGCTCTTCCGCTCTTCTCCTCTTAAACCAGCGCCGCTCCTCTCCTGTTCCAATCTAAATGCAGTGCCGCTCCTCTCCTCTTCCATTTCAAAACCACCGCCCCTCCTCTCCTGTTCCAGTCCAAAACCAGCATCGCTCCTCTCCCGTTCTAATCCAAAACCAGTGTTGCTCCTCTCCTCTTCCATTCAAAAACCACCGCCGACGAGTGAAGGTGCTATGGAGAAGTAGATCGATGGAGGAGTACAACCGATACGCGAGGATCGCAGATGGCGACCCTGTGAAGCTAGCTAGGATGTTGGAGATACAGTCTTGGTTTGACAACAAGGACCAACTAGCGGCGACGGTGACAACCATGGCCAAATATCTGCAACAGAGCGAAAAGGCGGCGATACTCCCGAAGGGAGTCGCGCCGGAGTACATAGAGCTGCTCCTCTGGGCCATGGAGCAAACAGATTCACCGAATCCGATCGTGAGGGAGCGGTGGTGGGAGTATCGATCCCAGATGGAGCATCCACCAGAGATTGAAGGATCGAGCATCTACAGGGTGCCGTTTGCGAGGGTGTCCTGCCAGAGAGAGCCGGTGGAGTCTTCGTCTACCGAACTCAACTACAAGAGGAGAAAAGCAGTTCGCCCGACGACGCTTCCCCGCCATCGTCTCCCTCGCCGTTCACATCGTCTCACGGGGCGGCTGTCTGCCGCCGAGGAATAGGAGGGGGCTTCCCCCCAGCCCAATAGTCGGGCAGGTTGTGAATTGTCAGGATGAGCTTAGGGTTGTCAGTATTTGCAGGTTGTGAATTGTGTTTTATTTTGAGAGTACTTTCAGATATGAATGTCTTCTGAATTTCAGATTTGCAGTATTGAGCATATGAAGTATTTTATGAATTCTAGAGATCTATTTTTAGCACTTAAGAATGTAGTTTCATAGGAGTATAAAAGTATAGACAATGTGATTCTCAGAGAAGAAACTGCAATTTCAGTTTCAGATAAGAAACTGCAACTTTCAGAGGCAGAGCATTTATATTAATACGACCTTTTCAAACAGGGGTAACATCATGTTGGAAGTTTTATTCATGGTCGAAAATGGAACTACCAGCCAGTTAACATCATGCTGATCAACATTCATGCATAACACATCTTCATATGATGCACAGTCAAAATGCCCACACAATGTCGAGTGTGCGAAACACAGAGAAAACGAGGGACAAAGTTTTGGCAAGTGTTGGACGTGGTTTTGGGCTACCCTGTCTAGGCTTTCATTTTTAACATGCGCAACCCACAACCTGGGATGGGAGGTCCATAGGCCTGTTTGTATTTTCTTAGGGCCGTCATGTATCGACCGGCCTATGGACCTCCCATCCGAGGTTTTATTTTTGGCAGCCCAATTTATGTATTTTTTTGAAGAAAATGCAAAGGCCTGTTCTATTTTTCTATATAAGAATAGGAACGCCAGGTCCAACTTATGTTTCCCTTCTAACTATATTATATATATTTAAATTATTTTATATGTTATTATATATTATTTTTATTGTCATCATATATTTAACAGATACTTACATATAAGAAAATAATATCCCACATCTTATTAACTTATAAAAATAATTTCTTAACAAATAAAATCCTGGATTGTTTTGGCACGAAAATCCTAGTGATTGTGTACAAAAGCTTGGTAAGATTTAAGGACGAATGTAATAATATCACTTATTATTTAAATATATTTATAACAAAATGCTCAGCCCCTTTTTATTTTTTGATAACATTGCTGGCCCAACCCAACATTATAATTAGAATCAGCCCAGCAAAATCATGTATTTCGAGAAAGTGCAAATGGCCTGTAATTTTTTAGGAAATAAAATAAATGGGCCGCATGGACGCTACATTATTTGTTGACCCAGCCTAGCTAATGGCTGTAATTCAAAAAAGAAGAAGATCAAATTGACTGTAAATTCTACCGTGCAAAAAAAGACTGTAAATTCTGAAAAAAATGGGTTGAATACAAGCCACATTTTTGGAGGTTGAAATGTGGGCCAATAGGTCGAAGCTAACGCAAGTCGTTGTCAATTTAGTCAACAAATGATTCTGACATGTTAGCCGTTGGATTTACATCCAACGACCGACATCCATCTTCAATCTCTCGTCTTCTTCCTCCAGCGCCGCCGGCACCACCTCCCGCCTCCTGCTGCTAGGAGCTCTGCTTAGCACGCTTCGCTATGAAGCGCTACTCCACCATTGGCCAGGTCATCCCTCCACCCCTCCTATTCTTCTCCACCGACGGTCGAACCACACCGCACTAGAACCAGTTAACCCTCGTACACCTCTCAGTCTGCGACTCTACTCACGCGTCTTCCCATCTCCGGCTCGTTGCTGTCCGGGGCCTCGCCATCGTCCACCTCCTTGGATGCGCTCGGCGCGGCGTGGTCAACATGGTCAACAAACGACACCATCGGAAGTAGACTGTGTGTGGAGAGGCTGACAGTTGGGTCCATGGCCGCACACAAGGAAATGCCTCCTTATTACGCGCAAAATAATGATTCCTCCACCTGACATCTAGGACCCACCGGAAGGGCCTCTGTATTTCGCGAAAATAACATTCCCACCACTGACATGTCGGACCCACCAGCTATCTTCGCACACAAGGAAGTGCCTCCTTATTACGCAAAAAAATGAATATTCCCCCTGCCAACTGGAACCCAGCATAGTAGGAGGCTGACTTGTGGGCCTACCAAGTTGACAGGGATGGAGGGCTTTGTCAACTTAGTCAATATGAACGATTCTAGCTACTGTTACCATATGATGTTCATCCAACGGCCGTAGTGCTTATTCAACCTCTGGTCTTCTTGCTCCAGCCGCCCAAACCAGCGCCGGTCGTGCCCCGTGCTCCTGCCTCCCATGGCCGGCTGTGATGGTGCGGAGGCCTCACCGCCCCTACTACTCCCACCGCTGGCCAGGCCATCCCTCTACTCACCCACACCCCTGTTATTCTGCGGCGACAGCAGCCTCACACCGCAACCGAACCAGTGAACCCTCGTACTCCTCTCCGCGTGGGCATCCACTACTACGTCTTCCCCGGCTCCGAGTTGTCCCCTTCCTAGTCCTCGCCGTCGTCCACCGCCGTGGTGCTCTCGGCGCGGCGTGGTCAACATGGTCAAGGAATGACTTCCATCGGATGTGGACTGTACGCGGAGAGGCTGACAGCTGGGTCCACGGCCGCAGCAAGGAAGTGCCTCCTTATTACACGCAAAATAATGATTCCTCCACGTGACAGCGGGGACCCACCGGACGATCCACCGTATTTCGCGAAAAAAACGTTTCCCCCTGACTGCTGGGACCCACCAGCTACATCTTCGCACGCAAGGAAGTGCGTCCGGGCAAAAAAAACGATTCGCCCCCTGACTGCTGGGACCGACCACCTACATCTTCGCACGCAAGGAAGTGCGTCCGGGCAAAAAAAAAACGATTCGCCCCCTGACTGCTGGGACCCACCAGCTACATCTTCGCACGCAAGGAAGTGCCTGACAGTCGAGACCCACCTGGTCGAAGCATACATAGCGTTGTAATTCTGGTCGCGTACGTGTACGTACATATATACTGGTGGATGTAGAGGCGCGCACGTGTCGTAGTAGAGGCGCGTACGTGCCGTAGTAGAGGAGCGCACGTAGCATGTACACGTACGTACATCGGCCAGGGTGCAAGAAAGAAAATACGGCCACGTATGTGTACATACGGGCAGGGTCTCGAACGCCTACTCGCGCATACGTACGGCCAGAGCTCGTGTACATGGCTAGGTCGGAACAGAGAAACAGCGTCGTCGTCGTGTTCATGGGGAGGCAACGGAATGCGTCGTGTTCATGGGGAGGCAATGAAATGCGTCGTGTTCATGGGGAGGCAACAGAATGTGTCGTGTTCATCGGGAGGCAACGGAACGCGTGGGAGCCAACCAGCTGGGTCGGAACGGAATGCGTGGTCGTGTTCATCGGGAGGGCTTGGACGGAACATGCGATGGAAACGAGGCCTGGCGTACCGAAAAATGGAGGAAACGGACCTCCTACATTCGGAATGGGGTCCTATTGATCGGGAGGGGTGTGGCATACCACAAAACGGAGGAAACGGATCTCCTACGGTCGAAACGTGGGTCCTGTTGATCAGGAGGGGTGTGGCGTACCACAAAACGGATGAAACGGACCTCCTACAGTCGAAACGGGGGTCCTGTTGATCGGGAGGGGTGTGGCGTACCGCAAAATGGACGAAATGGACCTCCTATGGTCGAAACGGGGGTCCTCTTCATCGGGAGGGGTGTGGCGTACCGCAAAACGGGACTCCACGGGATACTGTTCATCTCCACCGTTGACCTCCTCCAGCCTCCACGGGCTACTATCGACCTCCTCCAGCCTCCACGGGCTCCTGTTCATCCAGCCTCCACCGCGCGCTACTCCACCTGCTACTGTTCAACCACCCCTCCACGGGCACCCCTCCACCGTCTACTGTTCATCCAGCCCTCCACACCACGGGGTCCTGTTCAACCACCGCTCCACGGGCACCCCTCCACCGTCTACTGTTCATCCAGCCATCCACACCAAGGGGTCCTGTTCATCCAGAGGCAACGCCACCACTCACTGTTCATCCAAACCCCCTGCAACGCTCATTGTTCATCCAATCGATCGACTTCAGTTAGCAGCAGTAGCGAAGGAATCACTCGATCGAGTTCAGTTAACAGCCATCGATAGATCGCTCGGGTTCAGTAACGCGTAGCCTGCAGTGCAATCGCTCGGGTTCAGTTATGTAACATACCAATTTTTCAATTTGGAATGTTATACATTAGATCATCAATGCATATCATGTTTTATTTGCATTTTGGTTGATCCTAGAAATTCTACGCAACTCAATGACCAACGGAGAGAGTTGGGGATTTCGTTATTTTCATATTTGAGTTTTCTCAAATTTTGAGAATAGGGTCATTTGATTTTATTTATTTTATCATCTATTATTTCTATTACAAAAATATGAGAGAGGGAATAAAATGACTTTCCCAAAATAAAGAAATATTGAGGATTTAATAATAAAATCAAAATAAGATTTTATTCCGGAGTTTTTTCGGTGTTTTATTTGAATTTAGGAAAAAATGCATTTTTCAAAATTGCATTTAGGGCCAAATAAATGTTCACTTTGTTGGGCTTGATTTTAGAAGCCCGGGAAAATTTATTTTGGGATTTTTGGAGTCTGTTTAGTATTTCTTTTTATTTTTCTTCCGAGCGTAATTATTTTAAAAAAAAAGAAAAAAAGGGGAACCGACCTACGGGCCGTGTCCGACTAGGACTCCCGGCCTGTAGGGGCTTTATAAGCCGGCCCACCCGGGGGGAACCCTAGCCCCGAGCCCCGCCCCAGCCCTGCACCCGCGCCGCCGCCCGCGCCGCCGCCGTAGCCCCGCCACGCCGCTCGCCGCCCGCCGCCGCCCCGTCGCCGGAGCCGCCGCCCGTTTTTTTAGTAAACCGATTGGTTTTCCGTCGGTTTATTTTCGTTTTTTTAGTTTTCGTTTTTTAGATCATTTTTTGGTTTAGGTTAAATAGCGAGCGTTCGCTCGTTTGTTCGTTTAAATGAACACGTTCATCATTTAGATCTGGATAACGAACGTTCGTTCGTTAATCCATTCGTCGTTTTTCTTTTTCTTGGATTTTCCGCGGTTATTTTCTGATCGCGATTCCTGATCCTATTTTCGTTTTAGTATAATTTTTCGCTCGTTTATCGGAATCAGGCGATTCAAGCGCCTAGAGTTTCGTCTCGAAACCCTTTATCCGTTTAACCAACTTAAACAAGATTTTGCTACTGTAAAATTTGCTCTAGATCCAGATTACTAGAACGAAGTTGTTTTCTTTCGCCGTTTGACTTTCGTTGCTTTGTTCGAATTGATTCTTTTTGCCAACCGGAGTTCTTAAGTTGAACCTTCTGGTTAGATCTCTTATTTGAGTTTTACCTGTGCATTAGATGAGTACTTATTGTATGCTTGTTTGTTGTTTGTGATAGAGTATCCGGAGTGCGCCGCCTGTTACTTCGAATCGTTAGGTTTCCCGGATCATCAGCAAGGCAAGTAACACTTTGATCATACCTTTTCTGCTACCCAGATTTATTGCATTAGATCAAACCTCACACATTGCATGATTAGGATCTAATTAAATTGTGGGATGGGAAGTAGATGAGGTAGTACCTATTACCTGTTTATTATCAAACCTTTGGAAGTTACTTCTACATTTGCTTATCATGCCATGCTATGCTAGTAGACGTGGATTGGGTGAGTGAAATCCATTGACAGATGTGAGATTGTTAATTAATGGTTTATCTAAGGTGGCAACTTAAACACACATCTGGGTGGATTGAGGCACCTGGGTATTCCAGGACTTGCCGGTTTTCTTTTGGACCGCCACCCAGGCTCAAAGGGATCATGAGACTATTCATACTAGAAACTTCCGTGTGCAGCCACAAGCTATTATGGGCTCTAGCATAGTTGACTAAGTTGTGTGAACTCTTACAGTGGTAGACTAGCATATGTAGGGGATGTAGGTGATACGGTCTACCCGATCGTAAGGTGCTAGCGCTTCTGAAAGACTATGTCTCGGTCATCCGTCTTCTCAAACACCATGTAGTGCGAGAAAACAAACGGAGGCGATCGAGTCTTGTGGGGAAAAGTGCGCAAACCTCTGCAGAGTGTAACAAACTAATCATGATTAGCCGTGTCCCCGATTATGGACATCTTGAGTATCTAGTACCTGGATTTTCATGTGAATCTCAACATGTTACTCTAAATTAATTTTGTTGGGTTATGTTTAATGATGATGCTTCATTGGGATTGAGAATGCTGTCAACCATTCTCAATGTTTAACAACCACCATGATAGTTAAATAAATTTATTCCTTTGAAGTAGGGAAAAATTGGATTTACGCAAAACTGTAACCGTAGAGCTTTCCACCAGCCAAATATGCATATAGTATAGCTGTTTCATTCCATTACTCTCTATGTGTTACATTGCCAGCATATTCCATGTGCTGACCCATTTCGGGCTGCAACGTTAATGTTGCAGACTTTTCAGACGATGATTAAGGAGTTTTAAGGTCGTGGTTCTATACTCAGTGATGCCGTTGGAGTTGATGGACTCACTTATCTTCCAAGCCTTCCGCTGTTATCATTATTAGATGGCCTTAAGCCATATTTATTGTAATAAGTTCTCTTATGAGACACTCGATGTAATAAGTGTGTGATTTCTACTCTGCTATAAATCCTCCGAGTACTATGTGGTGTCAGCATTACTGATCCAGGGATGACACCGGAGCACAGAGATCAGACTGTTTGAGGTCTGGTCGCTATAGAGATGGTATGAGAGCACACACTGACTATAGGACACGACCACTAAGCTAAAAGCCCTAGATCACTATTCACTCTCCTCTCTTCTGACCTCTCATCTTTTCTACTCTTTAGGATGGCGGATGCAAGGAACAAGTTCACACAACCGGATGAAGATACACCCTTTGGACAACACTTGAAGGAAGTCACTAGATACCTGAACATAGGAGTACCAAGCTTCACGGGAACCTACAACGCCACTTTACCTGAAGAAGAGCGCTGGATGATTCAAGTTCAAGTTCCAGGAAGGACGTTCATGACAGTCACTGAGCCCATAGAGTTTTCATTTGATGCACCAACTTGGAGTCTGGGAATGAGCATGGCAGCTCACATCGCCATGGGACGCATTGGAGAAGTCTACCGCAAGGATCTCAAGGATACTATCTACCAGATTTGTGGGCGCCTAGATGAGCACTGGGAGATGATCAGCACCAGGAAGGATAGATCAATCGCATCTTTTATCCAGGAATTAAACCAGCACATTCAACGCCAGGATGACCAGATGTGTGCCGACATGATAGATCTGAAGAAGGCTAAGACTAGAATCAAGGAACTAGAGGAAGAACTCAAGGCTACACGTGAAGATTATGAAGAGGAAATTGAAGTATTGGTGGAGAAGAATGACGAACTGATCAACAAGATTGGAATATTTATGGGAGGCCCGACACCAGTAGATGAAGACGAAGAACCCAAGGAGATTAGCCCAGAAGACTACATCATCATCGACGGCACCGACTCGGAACCAGACAGTAGCGATGATGACTATGTTGATGAAGCTGGAGCAGATATCATGGAGTCAACGACTGTAGAATATTTCTAGTAGACCACCCCATCAGTAGTAGTAGTCCACCATGTAAATATAGTAGTCCGAGCACTTTTGCGATAGATAGATCGATTATATGCCCTTGTTTGATTGATTGAAGTGAATTGGTTGCTTTTGCCTCATGTGCATATGGGTAGTGTTTTCTCTTTAGACCCCCTCTATTCTTACATCTCATCTTTTCTAAACCCTCAGATACCTCCGAGACGTGACCCCAGATTTGCCTTTCCATCGGAGCTCACCCAGTTGATCCAGCAGCAGAACACATTGATGCAGTTGCTTGTCCAGAATCAGAATCAAGGGAACAACAACAACAACCCACCACCACCACCACCTGTTGATCACTAAGCCCATTTTCTTAGGCTGAATCCGCCGGTGTTTTCCAGTAGCACCGAGCCAATAGTAGCAGATGATTGGCTCCGCAAGATAGCTAGGGAGTTGACCACAGCAGGATGCACAGATGCGGAGAAGGTGAAGTTTGCAGGACATCAGTTAGAAGGACCCGCAACATCATGGTGGGAGAATTTCACAGCCACTTTCCCAGTTGACACTGTCACATGGGACCAGTTTCAGCAAGCTTTTCGTACTGCACATTTTTCAGCAGGAGCTATGGCCATGAAGAAGCATGAGTTTCGCAACTTGCGCCAAGGAGGAAGGACAGTTGGCCAGTATGTGGAGGAATTTAGTAAGTTAGCACGTTATGCCCTAGATGACATCGCTACGGATCCAACTAAGCAGGAGAAGTTTCTGGAAGGACTGAATGATGAGTTAAGCATGCAGTTGATGGTAGCAACCTTCAACAACTACCAGGAGTTGGTAGATCATGCTCTTATGATTGAAGGGAAGCATCAACAAATTGAGAATCGCAAGAGGAAGTATGGACAAGGAAAATACAATTCAGGAGCTCAGCAGAAGCCACGTTTTACCCCTAGACCGGGAGGACATTTTCAGCATACCCATGGAGGAGGTAGCTCGCACAATCACAATGGCACCAAGAATGGTAATGGCAATGGAGGGAGCAACAGCCAGAACCGCACCAACCCCTCAACCCCAGCCAAGAAGGACTTGAGCCAAGTCACTTGCTATAAGTGTTCGAAGACCGGACATTATGCCAATGAATGTCCTGAAGGCCAAAATGGCAATGGAAGTTCTGGGAAGAAGCCGAACCCTTTCAACAGGGGACAGGTGAACCATGTTAGCATGGAGGAGGTTGAAGCTCAGCCCGATGCAGTAATATGTAAGTTTTTGGTTAAGTCATTTACTGCACTCGTTGTTTTTGATACTGGTGCATCGCATTCATACATCTCAAGGGGATTTGTGGATAAGTATAACCTACCAACCCAAGCCCTTAGGTCACCCATGTTAGTAACCTCGCCTGGAGCAGAGTATGTGGCTAGTCTATGGTGTGATCGGTTACCATTAAGGACTGGTAACTATGTTTTTCCCTCAAACCTAATAGTATTGAAATCTCAAGGATTGGATGTGATATTAGGCATGGATTGGTTATCAAATTATGAAGGGAATATTGAGTGTGCTAGTAAGTCAATTTTGCTTACCACACCAGAAGGAAGAAGGATCAAGTATGTATCCCAGCATGTGCCAAAGAGGACCCAAGTAAATTGCCTAACAGGAGTTGTGCAGGAGGAAGTACCAGTGGTAAGGGATTTTCCTGACGTATTTCCAGAAGAGTTGCCAGGCATGCCACCGGATAGAGATATTGAGTTCTTGATTGAGCTATTGCCAGGCACTGGGCCACGTATAGGATGCCAGCAAAGGATTTGGTGGAAATTAAGAAGCAGATTAAGGAGTTACTGGATAAGGGATATATTCGCACAAGTTCTTCACCTTGGGGATCGCCAGTACTTCTAGTGGAGAAGAAGGATGGATCATTAAGTATGGTTGTTGATTATTGAGGATTGAATGAAGTAACGATCAAAAACAAGTACCCGCTACCAATGATCAACGATTTGTTTGATCGATTGCAAGGAGCTAAGGTATTTTCCAAGATCGATCTACGATCAGGATACCACCAGTTGAAGATTCGAGAATAGGATATTCCGAAGACAGCTTTTACCACCAGGTATGGGCTGTATGAGTATACCGTTATGTCATTTGGTGTGACTAACGCACCTGCCTATTTTATGAACATGATGAACAAAGTGTTTATGGAGTTTTTGGATAAGTTCGTTGTAGTGTTCATTGATGATATCCTGGTTTATTCGAAGAATGAAGAGGAGCATAAGGAGCATTTGCGTTTGGTACTTGGAAAGCTCAGAGAACATCAATTATATGCCAAGTTCAGCAAATGTGAGTTTTGGTTGAAGGAAGTAGGATTCCTCAGACACGTTATATCTGGAGAAGGTATAGCGGTAGATCCCGCTAAAATTGAAACCGTGACCAAGTGGGAAGCCCCAACAACAGTTGGAGAGATCCGGAGTTTTCTTGGACTCGCAGGATACTACCGGAGATTTATTGAGAATTTCTCAAAGATTGCAAAGCCTATGACAGAGTTATTAAAGAAGGATACCAAGTTCATATGGACAGAGGAGTGTGAGGCTAGTTTCCAGGAGTTGAAGAAAGTTTGGTTACCTCACCAGTGTTGATTTTACCAGACCAGACCAAAGATTGTGAGGTGTACTGCGACGCTTCACGTCGAGGACTTGGAGCAGTGCTTATGCAGGAAGGGAGAGTTGTTTCATATGCCTCAAGACAACTGAAGCCCCATGAGTTGAATTATGCTACGCATGATTTGGAGTTAGCAGCCGTAGTGCATGCTTTGAAAACATGGAGATATTTTCTCATTGGAAACCATTGTGAGGTGTACACGGATCATAAGAGTTTGAAGTACATTTTCACACAAAAGGAGTTGAATCTCAGACAAAGGAGATGGTTGGAGCTCATCAAAGATTATGATATGAAATTGTATTATCATCCCAGAAAGGCTAATGTAGTAGCTGACGCATTAAGCCGTAAGAGCCATGTCAATACGTTAATGACGGGAGTAATATCCAAGGAGTTAGCAGAAAATCTTTTGTGAACTATGTTTGGAAATAGTTCCGAGAGGCTATGTAGCAGCATTGGACATTCAGTCAACTTTGATGGATAGAATCAGAGAAGCTCAGAAAACTGACAAAGAGATTGCCACTATAAAGGAGAAACTAAGCAAAGGAAAAGCTAAAGGATTTCGTGAGGATGAGCACGACACCCTATGGTTTGAAGACCGCGTTTACGTGCCCAATGACCCGGAGATCAGGAAGTTGATTTTGCAAGAGGCACACGATTCACCATATTCAATTCACCCAGGAAATACCAAGATGTATTTGGATTTGAAGGATATTTTTTGGTGGACCAGAATGAAGAAGGATATTGCGGAGTATGTAGCAGTTTGTGATGTATGTCAGAGAGTAAAGGCAGAGCATCAGAAGCCAGCAGGATTGTTACAACCATTGCCGATACCTGAATGGAAGTGGGATAAGCTAGGCATGGATTTTATCACGGGATTGCCCAGAACTCATTCAGGCTATGACTCAATTTGGGTTGTAGTTGATCGATTGACGAAAGTAGCTCATTTCATCCCAGTAAAGACCACTTACACCAGTGCTAAGTTGGCAAAGATATACATGACCAAGATCGTATGTCTGCATGGAGTTCCAAGGAGTATCGTATCAGATAGAGGAACCCAGTTTACCTCAAAGTTCTGGAAGCAGTTGCATGAAACTTTGGGTACCAGGCTAGAATTTAGTACAGCTTTTCATGCACAGACAGATGGACAGACCGAGAGAGTCAATCAGATTTTGGAGGATATGCTGAGAGCTTGTGCGCTAGATTACGGATCTAGTTGGGACGACAATTTGCCATATGCAGAGTTCTCTTACAACAACAGTTAACAAACCAGTTTAAAGATGGCCCCTTTCGAAGCCTTGTACGGAAGGAGGTGCAGGACACCGTTGTCATGGGACGAAGTTGGAGACCGTCAGTTGTTTGGTCCTGACTTGATTAAAGAGTCTGAATAGAAGGTGAAATTGATTCGCGATAGGCTCAAGGTAGCCCAGTCCAGACAGAAAAGTTATGCAGATTCTAAACGCAAGGAGACAGTTTACGAAGTTGGAGATAGAGCTTATCTTCGAGTATCTCCACTTCGGGGAACAAAGCGTTTTGGAGTTAAAGGGAAGTTAGCACCACGATTTGTAGGACCATATCGAGTTTTGGAACGTATGGGGGAAGTGGCCTACAAGTTGGAATTGCCCGAAGGATTGTCAGGAGTTCATGATGTGTTCCACGTATCTCAGCTGAAGAAGTGTCACGCGGAGATGGCTGACATACCATTGAGAGATACAGTGCCTTTGGAAACTATTCAGTTGGATAACGGTTTGACCTATGAGGAGAAGCCAGTCAAGATTCTCGAGTTTGCCAACGGAGTTACTCGCAGCAAGGTTATCAAGTTTTGCAAAGTTCAGTGGAGCCACCACTCAGAGGATGAAGCCACCTGGGAGCGAGAGGAAGATTTGTTCAAAGACCACCCTCACCTATTTTCTAGCCAACCCGAATCTCGAGGGCGAGATTCATCTTAAGGGGGGTAGGTTTGTAACATCCCAAATTTTCAATTTGGAATGTTATACATTAGATCATCAATGCATATCATGTTTTATTTGCATTTTGGTTGATCCTAGAAATTCTACGCAACTCAATGACCAACGGAGAGAGTTGGAGATTTTGTTATTTTCATATTTGAGTTTTCTCAAATTTTGAGAATAGGATCATTTGATTTTATTTATTTTATCATCAATTATTTCTATTACAAAAATATGAGAGAGGGAATAAAATGACTTTCCCAAAATAACGAAATATTGAGGATTTAATAATAAAATCAAAATAAGATTTTATTCCGGAGTTTTTTTCGGTGTTTTATTTGAATTTAGGAAAAAAATGCGTTTTGCAAAATTGCATTTAGGGCCCAAATAAATGTTCACTTTGCCGGGCTTGATTTTACAAGCCCGGGAAAATTTATTTCGGGATTTTTGGAGTCCGTTTAGTATTTCTTTTTATTTTTCTTCCGAGCGTAATTATTTAAAAAAAGGGAACCGACCTACGGGCCGTGTCCGACTAGGACTCCCAGCCCGTAGGGGCTTTATAAGCCGGCCCACCCGGGGGCGAACCCTAGCCCCGAGCCCTGCCCCAGCCATGCACCCGCGCCGCTGCCCGCGTCGCCGCCGCCGCCTGCGCGCTGCCGCCGCCCCGCCGTGCCGCTCGCCGCCCCGCCACGCCGCCGCCGGAGTCGCCGCCCCGCCCGCTTGCTCGCCGAGGTTCGCCACCACCTCGTAATCCGCGCTGCCCGTTTTTTTATAAAACGATCGGTTTTCCATCGGTTTATTTTCGGTTTTTTTAGTTTTTGTTTTTTTAGATCGTCTTTTTCCAGTTTAGGTTAAATAGCGAGCGTTCGCTTGTTTGTTCGTTTAAACGAACACGTTCATCGTTTAGATCTGGATAACGAACGTTCGTTCATTAATCCGTTCGTCATTTTTCTTTTTCTCGGATTTTCCGCGGTTATTTTCTAATCGCGATTCCTGATCCGATTTTCGTTTTAGTATAACTTTTCGCTCGTTTATCAGAATCAGGCGATTCAAGCGCCTAGAGTTTCATCTCGAAACCCTCTATCTGTTTAACCAACTTAAACAAGATTTTGCTACTGTAAAATTTGCCCTAGATCCATATTACTAGAACGAAGTTGTTTTCTTTCGCCGTTTGACTTTCGTTGCTTTGTTCGATTTGATTCTTTTTGCCAACCGGAGTTCTTAAGTTGAACCTTCTGGTTAGATCTCTTATTTGAGTTTTACCTGTGCATTAGATGAGTACTTATTGTATGCTCGTTTGTTGTTTGCGATAGAGTATCCGGAGTGTGCCGCCTGTTACTTCGAATCGTTAGGTTTCCCGGATCATCAGCAAGGCAAGTAACACTTTGATCATACCTTTTCTGCTACCCAGATTTATTGCATTAGATCAAACCTCACAAATTGCATGATTAGGATCTAATTAAATTGTGGGATGGGAAGTAGATGAGATAGTACCTATTACCTGTTTATTATCAAACCTTTGGGAGTTACTTCTACGTTTGCTTATCATGCCATGCTATACTAGTAGACGTGGATTGGGTGAGTGAAATCCATTGACAAATGTGAGATTGTTAATTAATGGTTTATATAAGGTGGCAACTTAAACACACATCTGGGTGGATTGAGGCACCTGGGTATTCCAGGACTTGCCTGTTTTCTTTTGGACCGCCACCCAGCCTCAAAGGGATCATGAGACTATTCATACTAGAAACTTCCGTGTGCAGCCACAAGCTATTATGGGCTCTAGCATAGTTGACTAAGTTGTGCGAACTCTTAAAGTGGTATACTAGCAGATGTAGGGGATGTAGGTGGTACGTCTACCCGATCGTAAGGTGCTAGCGCTTCTGAAAGACTATGTCTCGGTCATCTGTCTTCTGAAACACCATGTAGTAGGAGAAAACAAACGGAGGCGATCGAGTCTTGTGGGGAAAAGTGCGCAAACCTCTGCAGAGTGTAATAAACTAATCATGATTAGCCATGTCCCCCGTTATGGACATCTGGAGTATCTAGTACCTGGATTTTCATGTGAATCTCAACATGTTACTCTAAATTAATTTTGTTGGGTTATGTTTAATGATGATGCTTCAATGGGATTGAGAATGTTGTCAACCATTCTCAATGTTTAACAACCACCATGATAGTTAAATAAATTTATTCCTTTGAAGTAGGGAAAAATTGGCTTTACGCAAAACTGTAACCATATAGCTTTCCACCAGCCAAATATGCATATAGTATAGCTGTTTCATTCCATTACTCTCTATGTGTTACATTGCCAGCATATTCCATGTGCTGACCCTTTTCGGCCTGCAACGTTAATGTTGCAGACTTTTCAGACGACGATTAAGGAGTTTTTAGGTCTTGGTACTATACTCAGTGATGTCGTTGGAGTTGATGGACTCACTTATCTTCCAAGCCTTCCGCTGTTATCATTATTAGATGGCCTTAAGCCATATTTATTGTAATAAGTTCTCTTATGAGACACTCGATGTAATAAGTGTGTGATTGCTACTCTACCATAAATCCTCCGAGTACTGTGTAGTGTCAGCATTACTGATCCAGGGATGACACCGGAGCATAGAGATCAGACTGTTTGAGGTCTGGTCGCTACAAGTTAGAGCCCAACGCCTCGCTCGAGTTCAGTTAGAGCCAACGCCTCGCACACATGCGTGTACGTCTATGAGAGAAACGCGCATCGCTCGGCCCCCGACCTCCCACCGTAACCGGGAACTCCCCGAAATTTTCCTCCCCCTCGCTTCTACCACGGGTTTTTCTGTCATGGACGGCCCAAAGAATGTCATGCAGCTGCGTCTCCGGCCCGCCCAGGACGAAAAGCCCATTTTCTATCATGATTTTTTGTCATAGAAGTAGGAGCCCACCACATCTGTGATGATACCGGGTTTTGTCACAATTATCGTCATAGAAGTGTCATATGTATGACAGAAAAAAATTCGTTAGGCCCAAAATGTCACCGATGTGTCTTTTTTTGTAGTGAGAGGTGGTAAATTTATTGAAAGTTAGCAAACATAGTATTGGTCACTTGAACAATTCATGAAAGAATATTGAAGGAAGTGTGATTTCACATATAAATATCCTATCTTGGACAACTTCTATGATTGTGAACCCCATTAATTATTTTCAAACTTGAGAAAATTAGTTGAAGTTGAACAAGGAAGACAACTTAATGAGTTATGTTTGGGTATATTTGTATAGAAGTTATATTGTTATGGACCCTCCAACATGTGGTGCTTGCTTTTTAGAATCTTTTACTCGCCAAAATTTCTGTACTAAGCGGGAATACTGCTTGTGCATCCAAAATCCTTGAACCAAGTTTCTTTCATGAGTGTCCATCATATCTACTTATATGAGGTTGACGTCTGCTAGAACTACGTCAGTATTTCCCCAAAGAGGAAGCGATGATGCGGCACAACGACGGTAGGTATTTCCCTAAGTGATGATACCAAGGTTATCGAACCAGTAGGAGAACCAAGCAACACTATGCAAACAACACCTGCACACAAATAATAAATACTCGCAACCCGACATGTTAAAGGGGTTGTCAATCCCTTTCAGGTAACGGCGCCAGAAATTGGCACGTGGACGGGAGAAAGTTGTAATAGATTGATAGATCGAACGGAAAAGAAAATAAATTGTAGCAAGGTATTTTTGGTTTAATAGATCTGAAAATAAAAAAGGCAAATAAAATAGATCGCAAAGGCAAACATATTAAAGAAGAGACCCTGGGGCCATAGGTTTCACTAGTGGCTTCTCTCGAGAAAAATAGCAAACGATGGGTAAACAAATTACTGTTGGGCAATTGATAGAACTTCAAATAATCATGACGATATCCAGGTAATGATCATTATATAGGCATCACGTCCAAGATTAGTAGACCGACTCCTGCCTGCATATACTACTATTGCTCCACACATCGACCGCTATCCAACATGCATCTAGTGTATTAAGTTCATGGAGAAACGGAATAATTCAATAAGAATGATGACATCATGTAGACAAGATCTATTTATGTGGAAATAAACCCCATCTTGTTATCCTTAATAGCAACGATACATACATGTCGGTTCCCTTTCTGTCACTGGGATCAAGCACCGTAAGATCGAACCTATTACAAAGCACCTCTTCCCATTGCAAGATAAATAGATCAAGTTGGCCAAACAAAACCCAAATATCGGAGAAGAAATATGAGGCTATAAGCAATCATGCATATAAGAGATCAAAGAAGACTCAAATAACTTTCATGGATAAAAAGATAGATCTGATCATATACTCAAAGTTCATTCGATCCCAACAAACACACCACAAAAAGAGTTACATCATGTGGATCTCCAAGAGACCATTGTATTGAGAATCAAACGAGAGAGAGGAATCCATCTAGCTACTAACTACGGACCCGTAGGTCTACAAAGAACTACTCACGCATCATCGGAGAGGGACCAATGGACATGATGAACCCCTCCGTGATGGTGTCTAGATTGGATCTGGTGGTTCTGAACTCTGCGGTGGCTGGAATTGATTTTCGTTGACTCCCCCTAGGGTTTCTGGAATATTGGGGTATTTATAGAGCAAAGAGGTAGTTTAGGGGGCACCCGAGGTGGGCACTACCCACCTGGGTGCGCCTGGGCCTCCAAGCATGCCCTGGTGGGTTGTGCTCCCCTCGGAGCACCCCAGGTGTTTCTCCGGATGTCTTCTGGTCCAAAAAATCCACAAAAAGTTTCGCCGTGTTTGTACTTCGTTTGGTATTCATTTCATGCGATGTAAAAAACATGTAGAAAACAACAACTGGCACTTGGCACTATGTAATATGTTAGCACGAAAAAATTATATAAAATGATTATAAAACATCCAAGAATGATAATATAGCAGCATGGAACAATCAAAAATTATAGATACGTTGGAGACGTAACAGCGGTATTTACCTGCTGTTCCAAGTAAATTTGTGTGCTCTAAACCTTCAAATAATAATCTGTTTTGTATGCCCGAATCGCTCATGTAGCGACTAGGGGCTGTCAGTATCTTCCATTATAGGTGGGTTATTCTCACGATGAGTGGACTCCGCTCATCATTCATGAGAAAATGGCTGGTAACCAGGATGCCCAGTTCCATGCTCACATCAAATCAAAATATAATTGCAAACAAAACCCCCAGGATTGTTGATAGTTGGACGGTACCTATTGTTTCAGACCAACCGTGGAATGTGCTTGTTGGTGGTGGGGGAGTAAAAACTTTACCATTCTGTTTGGGAACCGCCTATAATGTCTCTAGCATGGAAGATAGTGAGAACTCTTGGTTGTTATGTTGACAATGAAAGCATACCTCCCAAAACTATTTCCATCTTTGTTCTAAAAGCTTAGAGCTCTGGCACCTCTTCAAATCCCTGCTTCCCTCTGCGAAGGGCCTACCTTTTACTTTTATGGAAGAGTCAGTAGTATTCCTTCTCATTCCAACCTACTCTTTAGTTGGCAAGCATCATGTGATGGGGAAAGATCTAAGCATATATGGCCATTCAAATATATTTGATCATGAATTATTATTGTTGACAATTATCTATATGGTAAGTAAGTTGGGAGGCGAAACATTAAGCCCCTATCTTTCTTTTTGTTCAATGGATGCTATTTGTTCTAAAAATATGCTTTGAGTGGTAGCAATCATGGAAGACTGTATGATAGTTGAGTGTGTGGGATTTGCTAAATCAAAGCTCTTACATAGACCCTTCCTGAAAATAAGATGAATTGCAATTGTTTGTGTTCGGGAACGTAGCATGGAATTTCAAAAAAATTCATACACTCATGCAAGATATATCTAGGAGATGCATCACAACGAGAGGGGGAGAGTGTGTCCATGTGCCCTCGTAGACCAAAAGCGGATGCGTTTGACAACGCGGTTGATGTAGTCGAGATTCTTCTCGTTCCGACTGATCAAGCACCGAATGTATGACACCTCCGAGTTCTGCACATGTTCAGCTAGATGATGTCCCTCGAACTCTTGATATAGAAAAGTGTCGAGGGAGAGTTCCATCAGCACGACAACATGGTGACGGTGATGGTGAAGTGATCCGCGCAGGGCTTCGCCTACGCACTATGTGAATATGACCGGAGGCGTAAACTGTGGAGGGGGGCGCAACACACGGCTAACAATTGTTCGTTTGTGTTCTAGGCTCCCCCTCCCCACATATATATAGGTGGGAGGGGAGGAGGATAGCCAAGGGGCGCCCAAGTAGGAGGAATCCTACTTGGGGCCCTTGTGCAATTTGCCCCCCCCCATAGTATAACTTCCGGAGGGGGAAGGAAGGTGGATGGAGGAGGGAGGGAAGGGGGAGGCCGAATCCCTCCCCTTCCTTCTCTCTTCCCCTCTTTCCTTCTCCCTCAGGTGCGGCTCATATAAGGAGCGAAGCATCCCATGCTGGCTGTTGTGTTTCCCCTCTTGCCCATTAGGCCCATATAGTTGCCGGGGGTGCCCGGAGCCCCTTCCGGTGACCCGATGATACATCCATTTTGCATCATGCTTTTATATCGATATTTATTGCATTATGGGCTGTTATTACACATTATGTCACAATACTTATGCCTATTCTCTCTTATTTTACAAGGTTTACATAAAGAGGGAGAATGCCGTCAGCTGGGATTCTGGGCTGGAAAAGGAGCAAATATTAGAGATCTATTCTGCTCAGCTCCAAAAGTCCTGAAACTTCACGGAAGACGTTTTCAGAATATATAAAAAATACTGAGCACAAGAAGTTCACTAGGGGGGCCACACCCTGCACACGAGGGTGGGGGGTGCGCCCCCTACCTCGTGGGCCCCCTGGTGGCCCTCCGATGTCCATCTTCTGCTATATGAAGTTTTTCGATGAGAAAAAAATCAGAAGCCATCTCCTCGAGCGAAAGTCCACCGCCACGAGGCGGAACCTTGGCGGAACCAATCTAGGGCTCCGGTAGAGTTGTTCTGCTGGGGAAACTTCTCTCCGGGAGGGGGAAATCATCGCCATCGTCATCACCAGCGCTCCTCTCAACGGGAGAGGGCAATCTCCATCAACATCTTCAGCAGCACCATCTCCTCTCAAAACCCTAGTTCATCTCTTGTATCCAATTCTTGTCTCCAAGTCCGGGATTGGTGCTAGTAGGTTGCTAATAGAGTTAATTACTCCTTGTAGTTGATGCTAGTTGGTTTAATTGGTGGAAGATCATATGTTCAGATCCTATATGCATATTAACACCCCTCTGATTATGAACATGAATATGCTTTGTGAGTAGTTACGTTTGTTCCTGAGGACATGTGAGAATTCTTGCTATTAGTAGTCATGTGAATATGGTATCCGTTCGATATTTTGATGAGATGTATGTTGTCTCTCCTCTAGTGGTGTTATGTGAACGTCGACTACATAACACTTCACCATGATTTGGGCCTAGAGGAAGGCATTGGGAAGTAATAAGTGTCGGCGTTCTGGGAACGGGGGTCCCCAGTCTTGCCTGCCTAAGGCCTGCGGCGTGGCTCAAGTGGGGGCCCGGCGTGGCCCAGCTTCATCAGCTCAAGCTCAAGACCCTCGCGAGGGGCCAAGCCTCGTAGGGTGGACGACAGAAAGCATCCTCAGAGGCAGCCTTATCAGGCAGGCTCGCGAGGAGGCGGAGAGATCAAGGCAGGGATATCTCGCGAGGAGCCCGTGACGCAAGCCATGACGATCGAGACCAGGCGGGCGCCGGCCTGCGCAGTGTCCTTGTTTCCCCTTTGGTGCAAAGGGGGCAAGCACAGGCCAAGGCATCGGGCAAAGGTACCATTCCGGTGCAACGAGACCCAAACCAGCAGAGCGGTAGGATGGAGGTCACCGTGGATCCCAAGACGGCGTCATCACCAGTGCTTTTGGAAGCCGAAAACCACCTTTGGTCAGGATAACTTGTACTAGATGTTCCCCTTCAAAATGACCAATTGTTGGCGCCCTTCCCGCTCATTATTTGGGGAGAGGCCCAGGGCCTCTATAAATAGAGCTAGCCACCACAGAGTAGCGGGGAGAGACATCTAGAGATATGATAGAGCCCTAGCAGAGAGAGAGAGAGAGGCGACTGAACTCACCCAAGCAGTTCAACGCACCAGCTCAAGAACACCTCTCGCGAGGCTGTTCTTCCCTTGTACTATTCATCATCAGCTCCTGAGGCAATCCACCACACCACACACTGGAGTAGGGTATTACACCACAATGGTGGCCCGAACCAGTATAAACCTCGTGTCCCTTGTGTTGTTCGTTGTTTCCAGCTTAGATCACGCGAGGAGATTGGACGTAGATCGGTAGGGGAGAGATCTCTCCGCGCAGCCCAAGTGTTTGAACCTCAAGGGTCTGCCGGAACCCGAAATCCGACATTTGGCGCGCCAGGTAAGGCTGCGCCGGAATCTTTCGTCCGCTGTTCGCGTGTGATCTTCCGTCATGTCCATGGCTGACGCTCATCGGGCTCGCGCCGAGCGCCGGGCTGCTCTCGCCACCTGCGTCGCCCAGACGGCGCCCGTCGGCGGATGCCCTCCTCGTTCCCCGTCGCCTAACGCCAATGCCGCCACCAGCCCGACGGGGAACGAGCAGCAGGCCTCGTCCCAGCATCATTCAGTGCAGCGGGAGGGCCGCACCGCCACACCATCGCTGACTCCAGCCGCTTCGTCGTCCCACGCCCGCCGCGCCCGCACGGACGCGCACGCCACGCTGCTCCTGGCAAGAGAGCTCTTGCACTACCGCCCCGTCGACGACCTCTACGAGGACTGGCTCGCCCGCATCACCGAGCTTGTCAGCACCGCGGGGGGCTCCCCCTTGCCGTCCCTCTCGCTGCCTCGCCCACCATTCCGCGCAGGAGGCGGGGATCAGGAGGTGCCTCCGCCACCTCCTCCCCAAGAAGGCGCCCTGGCTCCAAGGCGCGCAGCCCCTGGGCGAGACCCTCCGCATCCAGCACTTGCGCAGCAAGAAAGGAGCTGCCAAGAGATCCCTCGTCGCCAAGAAGGTGCTCGCGCGCTCCTAGCGCCGACGCGCCAAGATTGTGTCCCTGCACCTCCACGCCAACACCCCGCGCTGCTCCAAGCAGCGACGCGCGGTAATCCCCAGGAACAAGCCCAGCACCAGCAAAAGGCACCGGTGGCCACAGCAGGCTGCCGCGCCCTCACCCCCGAGCTACGCGGCGTCGCATGGCCAGGCAAGTTCAAGCCTGACCTGCCCCCTCGCTACGATGGCACGACAGACCCCGCGAAGTTCGTACAGCTCTACGAGCTATGCATCGAAGCCACCAACGGAGACGAAAGTTTCATGGCGAACTGGTTTCCCATGGCCCTCAAGGACGGGGCCCGCACCTGGCTCCTGAACCTGGCTCCTGGCGCAATCTCCTCCTGGGACGAGATGCGCACTCGCTTCATCGCCAACTTCCAGGGCACTCGCGACCGGCCCCCGGTCGTGAGCGATCTGCGTCGCATCAAGCAGCAGCAAGGGGAAACCCTGCAGAAATACATCCAGTGCTTCAACAACGCTCGCCTCAAGATCCCCAAGGTGACTGAAGAAGCCATCATCTCGGCCTTCTTCGATGGAGTACGCGACATCAAGATGAAGGAGGAGCTAGCTATCCATGAAGACCTCTGCACATCCCTGGAGCTGTTCAACTTGGCGACCAAGTGCGCCAGGGCTGAGGAATGGCGCCTTTCCCTCCTCGAACTCCCGGCTGCCGACCTAGAAGAGAAGAAGCCCAAGGCCAAGGACGTGAAGTGCAAGGGGGCTGCCATGCTTGCAGCGGAACCAGACACCAAGCGAGGCAGGGATCAGCCTAAGTCATCCAAGGGCAGCCGATACTGCGTGTACCATGACCTCCACACCCACAACACCAACGAATGTCAAGAGCTCAGGGCTGTGAGAGATGGACATGTCGGTCGACGCCCCAAGCGCAACGACAGGGGCTATGGCCGAGGAGGAGGAAGAGGTGGCGGACGATGGGAAGACCGTGGGCCGCGCCAAGGGTGGCGTGACCGACCTCGCGAGGATCGCTGGCAGGACCAGCCTCGCGAGGGAGGTTGGAGAGATCAGCCTCGTGAGGATCGCCCGCACAGCAACGCAGGCCTTCCTCTTCTGCCACCACCGCCAAGGAGGAACGAAGGCCAACATGAAGACGAGGGGGCTGGGGGCTTTCAAGAGCCGCGCGCAATCGCTTGCATCTTGGGTGGAGCGCAGGCCCCAGCCTCACAGCGCATCTTCAAGTAGTTTGCTCGCGAGGTGAATGCAGTCCTCCCCAAGCTTGAGGCCACGTGCCCTCTCAGGTGGTCTGCGTGCGCTATCACGTTCAGCTCAGCGGATCAGCTCAAGTGCGCGGCAACGGCCAGAGTCCTCCCGATGCTTTGCTCCCTAGTCATCAACAACGTGCAGGTCACCAAGGCCCTCATTGATGGCGGAGTAGGACTCAACGTCCTGTCCATCGAGACGTTCGACAATCTCCAAGTGCCGTACGATCAGCTTCAGCCGACCAAGCCCTTCTCAGGAGTCACTGATGGTTCCACTGTTCCAATAGGGCAGGTTCGCCTTCCAGTCACCTTTGGGCAGCGCAACAACTACCGCACCGAGCTCATCGACTTCGACGTCACCCACATCCGTCTGCCATACAACGCCATCCTCGGGTACCCAGCCCTGGCCAAGTTCATGGCAGTGACTCACCATGGATACAATGTCCTCAAGATGCCAGGAAGCGGTGGAGTCATCACCGTACCCTGTGAAGAAAGGGACGTAGTGTGTTCACTTCAGCGCACGTTCCAAGCCGCATCAATCGAAGACCCGGACCACAGGAACAGAAGACTTCCCGAGGCGACCCTTAAGAAGAAGGTTTTGCCTGGCCCAAGCCATAAGGAGGCAGGCGCCTCCGGAGGTGTTGCGCCAGGATCTGCGCCCAATCAGGGAGCGCCACCCTCTCTCGCATAGGAAGGCGTGCCCGGCGCCCTCCTCAGGCAAGGCTCGAGGGCTCTTTCTTGGAGAGCCACCGACTTTGCCAAGGTCGCGAGGGAGGCGCTCGGGCACCACTTGGAGGGGTGCTTCCAGGCACGTTTCCCTCAAGAAGGTACGAGGCAAGGAAGACCAAACCCTCAGGAGTTTATCGCAAGAAACACCCAGGAGCTACCGGTGTCGAGAGTCATGCGCGACAGCCACCGCCTGCCCACCGTGGCCCCACATCCAGGCGAGAATGGTGGGCTGCACGTCTGCATCGACATTCCAGGGCTCAACCAAGCCGCGTCTTAGGAGCGCCTCTGACCTTCGCGCGTGGGGCGTTGCGAGGGTCCACCTCACAGCTACGTTCGCATGCCTTTTGGCCTGCCGAACGCGGTCGCCGCTCATCAGCGCCTGCTGAGGAGCATTCTGGAGGCCCAGGAGGTCAGTCATTGTGCGGTCCTGGCGGAGATGGAGATGGCCCTCGGAGACCCACCTGCGCCCCCGGAGCCTCTCGAGGCTCCTGGGTCTGGGCGGCAGAAACCAAGCAAAGCACGAATCGAGCACTTACTGGTCGTCGCTCGTGGACTCAAGCAACTTTTGGCCAAACTTGAAGCCCGAGAGCCTGCAGCTGGGGTCAGCCTCGGGAGGCCCGGAAGCAGAGGGCACATTAGGAGGGCTGGAGCTGGCCTCAGACCGCCCAGGGACCAGAGCAGACCCTGGGGGAACCAGCCCCGACCTGCCCTTCCTTGTGACCAAGGGGGAGTCCTCCGCTCCTCGCCTAGCGCCGGCCTCGTCGTCGTCCGGCATGGAGCGGAGGGCCTGGGACCTGCGCCAAGGGAAAGACTCCCTCGACTCCTCGCCGGTCGCCTCAGAGTCAGACTCTTCCTCCTCCACCTCTTCTTCCCCCTTGCTCCCGCTGGAGCTGTCGGAGGACACATTCACCATCGCCAGTGCCGCAAGACCCTCAGGAGCTTCCGCGGGCACCAGCCCCTCACCATTGAAGGTGGGCATGGCGTTCACCACCTGCTCCCAGTCGTCACGAAGGAACATGGGGACGGGGGCGCCCACCGGCTTCGCCACGTCTCCCCCAACCAAGGAATGGAGGGCCGCGACCAGATTCTCATCGGTCAGGGCCTCAGAGCTTAGGCGCAAGGCGGCGTCCGCTTCCCCAAGCCTCCACAACGGGAGCGAGTGCTCCTGGAGTGGAGCCACCCGGTGCTCCAAGAACTCCCTCAGGAGCGTGGCCCCGGTCAGCGTCGCCGCCCCCAAGTTGCTTGGCCTCAGGTCCGTGTTCATCCTCTTCAGCACCGCCCTCGCACGGGGGTCGACGAGCTCCGCGCGGGACCACGTGTCGACAGCCTTGGGCTGCCCCGTAGGCAACACCAGACGGGGGTGGAGGTGCCCGACGTCCACCATGACCCACTTGCTCCGGAAGCCTTCGATTCTCTTCCCAGGCTTCGAGATAGCATTGGAATTAGAGTATGCAATGAAGCACGCACATGCGGAGATATGGCCACCAGAAACCCAGAGGGAAAAATAGTGACGCAACAAGGCCACCGAGGGCTTTACACCGATGTGAGCCTCATAGTAGTAAGCAAAAATCGCCAGGAGAAGAACAGAGTTGGGGCGGAGGTGCAGAGCCTGCAAGTTGTACTGGCGGAGAACAACAAAGAAGAACTCAGAGAAAGGAGGCACCAGACCGGCGACGATGGAGCTCACAAAGAGCGGATAGAAGGTGCTCCCCTTGCCTTCAGGCTGGTCGGAGCCGGCCTTGAGCACATTCGCCCCCTTGCTGCCCTGTGCCACAATCATCAGGCGCGTGAGGGCGAGGTTCTTCTCCGAAAGGTTGGGGGAATCCAGAGCCGGGGAGTACCGGGCCTCGGTCGGGGACTTGCGAGGCGCCATGGTGTGTCGGATGAGGAGGATTGAAACAGATCTAGAGGATTTCAGGAGCAAGAAGGAGGAGAGCGAGAAAGGGGATCTGGGGCGAGGCGAACGAGAACAAAGCAAGTAAGTCTGGCCCGGGCACCTCTTTTGTCAGATGGACAGTTGCCGAAGCGTCGTGGGGAAGCGCAGACACCCACGTCCAATCAATTGCCACGCGGCGCCCAAGGCTGCAGGCTGTTGGGGCCCGCGGCGCTTCGCGCTTGCCCTTTTGCTCCCTGCTAGGCCAAAGCCCGGGCGCACCTTGGGCCCGGGGGCTACTGTCGGCGTTCTAGGAACGGGGGTCCCTAGTCTTGCCTGCCTGTGGTGTGGCTCAAGTGGGGGACCAGCGCGGCCCAACTTCATCGGCTCAAGATCAAGACCCTCACGAGGGGCCAAGCCTCGCGGGGCGGACGACAGAAAGCTTCCTCAGAGGCAGCCTCATCAGGCAGGCTCGCGAGGAGGTGGAGAGATCAAGGCAGGGATACCTCGCGAGGAGCCCGTGACGCAAGCCATGACAATCGAGACCAGGCGGGCGCCAAGCGGGCGCCGGCTTGCGCAGTGTCCTTGTTTCCCCTTTGGTGCAAAGGGGGCAAGCACAGGCCAAGGCATCGGGCAAAGGTTACCATTCCGGTGCAACAAGACCAAGACCAGCAGAGCGGCAGGACGGAGGTCACCGTGGAGCCCAAGACGGCGTCATCACCAGTGCTTTTGGCAGCCGAAGACCACCTTTGGTCAGGATAACTTGGACTAGATGTTCCCCTTCAAAATGGTCAATTGTTGGCGCCCTTCCCGCTCATTATTTGGGGAGAGGCCCAGCGCCTCTATAAATAGAGCTAGCCACCACAGAGTAGCGGGGAGAGACATCTAGAGATCTGATAGAGCCCTAGCAGAGAGAGAGAGAGGCAACTGAACTCACCCAAGCAGTTCATCGCACCAGCTCAAGAACACCTCTCGCGAGGCTGTTCCTCCCTTGTACTATTCATAATCATCCCCTGAGAGCAATCCACCACACCACACACTGGAGTAGGGTATTACACCACAACGGTGGCCTGAACCAGTATAAACCTCGTGTCCCTTGTGTTGTTCGTTGTTTCCAGCTTAGATCACGCGAGGAGATTGGACGTAGATCTGTAGGGGAGAGATCTCAATGCGCACCCCAGTGTTCGAACCTGAAGGCTCTGTCGGAACCCAAAATCCGACAATAAGTAGATCATGGGTTGCTAGAGTGACAGAAGCTTAAACCCTAGTTTATGCATTGCTTCGTAAGGGGCTGATTTGGATCCATATGTTTCATGCTATGGTTAGGTTTACCTTAATACTTTTGTTGTAGTTGCGGATGCTTGCAATTGAGGTTAATCATAAGTGGGATGCTTGTCCAAGTAAGGGCAGTACCCAAGCACCAGTCCACCCACATACCAAATTATCAAAGTGCCGAACACGAATCATAAGAACGTGATGAAAACTAGCTTGATGATATTCCCATGTGTCCTCGGGAGCGCTTTTCTCTATATAAAAGTTTGTCCAGGCTTGTCCTTTGATACAAATAGGATTGGGCCACATTGCTGCACTTTATTTACCTTTGTTACTTGTTGCTCGTTACAAATTATCCTATCACAAAACTATCTGTTACCACTTATTTCAGTACTTGCAGAGAATACCTTGCTGGAAACCGCTTATCATTTCCTTCTGCTCCTCATTGGGTTCGACATTCTTACTTATTGAAAGGACTACGATAGATCCCCTATACTTGTGGGTCATCAAGAATCTTTTCTGGCGCCCGGGGAGTGAAGCGCCTTTGGTAGGTGGAATTTGGTAAGGAAAAATTTATATAGTGTGCTGAAATTTACTATCACTTGTTACTATGGAAAGTAATCCTCCGAGGGGCTTGTTCAGGGTATCTTCACCCCGACCAGTAGAGCAAAGAGTTGCTCCTCAACCTACTGACCATACTGAAAATGAAAATGTCTGCTTTGAAATTCCTTCGGGTATGATAGAAAAACTGCTAGCTAATCCTTTTGTAGGAGATGGAACAAAGCATCCTGATGAGCATCTAATATATGTGGATGAAGTTTGTGGATTATTTAAGCTTGCAGGTGTACCCGGAGATGTTGTTAAGAAGAAGGTCTTCCCTTTATCTTTGAAGGGAGATGCATCGACATGGTATAGGCTATGTGATGATACGGGGTCATGGGGCTACAAACGATTGAAATTGGAATTTCATCAGAAGTTTTATCCTATGCATCTTGTTCATCGTGATCGCAATTATATATATAATTATTGGCCTCGCGAAGGAGAAAGCATCGCTCAAGCTTGGGGGAGGCTTAAATCAATGTTATATTCATGCCCAATCATGAGCTCTCAAGGGAAATGATTATTCAAAATTTTTATACTCGGCTTTCTGATAGCAATCGCACCATGATAGATACTTCTTGTGCTGGCTCTTTTATGATGAAGACTATTGAATTCAAATGGAATTTATTGGAAAGAATTAAATGCAACTCTGAAGATTGGGACCTCGACAAAGGTAAGGAGTCAGGTATGACACCTAGGTTTGATTGTGTTAAATCTTTTATGGATACTGATGTTTTCCGTAAATTTAGCACTAAATATGGACTTGACTCTAAGATAGTAGCTTCTTTCTGTGAATCTTTTGCTACTTATGTTGATCTCCCCAAGGAGAAGTGGTTTAAATATCATCCTCCCATAGAAGTAAAAGTAGCTGCACCTATTAAAGTTGAAGAAAAGACTATCACTTATAATGATCCTATTGTTCCTACTTCTTATGTTGAGAAACCACCTTTCCCTGTCAGGATAAAGGATCATGCTAAAGCTTCAACTGTGGTTCGTAAAAGCAATATTAAAACTTATACACCTTCTGAGCAAATTAAAGTTGAGCCTGATATTGCTATTGTTAAAGATCTCTTGGCTGATAATATTGATGGGCATGTTATTTATTTCTGTGATGAAACTGCTAGAATTGCTAAACCTTGTGCTGAAGATAAACCTAGACCTGTGGTAGGCATACCTGTTATTTCTATTAAAATAGGAGATCATTGTTATCATGGTTTATGTGATATGGGTGCTAGTGCTAGTGCAATACCTATTGGCCTATATAGAGAAATTATGCATGATATTGCACCTGTTGAGTTAGAAGATATTGATGTCACAATTAAACTTGCCAATAGAGATACTATTTCACCAATGGGAATTGTTAGGGATGTTGAAGTCTTGTGTGGGAAAACTAAATATCCTGCTGATTTTCTTGTTCTTGGTTCCCCACAAGATAGCTTTTGTCCCATTATATTTGGTAGACCCTTCTTAAACACTGTTAATGCTAAGATATTGCAAAAAGGATGTTGTTACTATCGGTTTAGATGATATGTCTCACGAATTTAATTTCTCTAAATTTAGTAGACAACATCGTGAAGAAGAATTACCTAGTAAGGATGAAATTATTGGTCTTGCTTCTATTGCCGTACCTCCTAGTGATCCTTTAGAACAATATTTGCTAGACCATGAAAATGATATGTTTATGAATGAAAGAAGGGAAATAGATGAAGTATTCTTCAAACAGGAACCCATTCTGAAACACAATTTGCCTATTGAAATCCTAGGGGATCCTCCTCCACCCAAGGGTGATCCCGTGTTTGAGCCTAAACCGTTGCTTGATACTCTTAAATATGCTTATCTTGATGAGAAAAGGATATATCATGTTATCATTAGTGCTAACCTTTCAGAGCATGAGGAAGAGAGATTATTGAAAACTCTGAAGAAGCACCGTGCTGCTATTGGGTATACTCTTGATGATCTTAAGGGCATTAGTCCCACTCTATGTCAACATAAAATAAATTTGGAAGAAGATGCTAAATCAGTTCGTGATCATCAACGATGGCTGAATCCTAAAATGAAGGAAGTGGTAAGAAAGGAAATACTAAAGCTCCTTGAGGCAGGTATAATTTATCCCGTTGCTAATAGTCAGTGGGTAAGTCCTGTCCATTGTATCCCTAAGAAGGGAGGTATTACTGTCGTTCCTAATGATAAAGATGAATTGATTCCTCAAAGAATTGTTACAGGTTATAGGATGGTAATTGATTTCCGCAAATTAAATAAGGCCACTAAAAAGGATCACTACCCCTTAACTTTTATCGATCAAATGCTAGAAAGATTATCCAAACATACACATTTTTGCTTTCTAGATGGTTACTCTGGTTTCTCTCAAGTACCCGTGTCAGCCAAAGATCAATCAAAGACCACTTTTACTTGCCCTTTTGGTACTTTTTCTTATAGACGTATGCCTTTTGGTTTATGTAATGCACCTGCTACCTTTCAAAGATGCATGATGGCTATATTCTCTGACTTTTGTGAAAAGATTTGTGAGGTTTTCATGGACGATTTCTCCGTCTATGGATCTTCTTTTGATGATTGCTTGAGCAACCTTGATCGAGTTTTGCAAAGATGTGAAGAAACTAATCTTTTATTGAATTGGGAAAAGTGCCACTTTATGGTTAATGAAGGTATTGTCTTGGGGCATAAAGTTTCTGAAAGAGGTATTGAAGTTGATAAAGCCAAGGTTTATGCTATTGAAAAGATGCCATGCCCCAAGGACATCAAAGGTATAAGAAGTTTCCTTGGTCATGTTGGATTTTATAGGAGGTTCATTAAGGACTTCTCAAAAATTTCTCGGCCTCTGACTAATTTATTACAAAAAGATATACCATTTGTCTTTGATGATGATTGTGTAGAAGCATTTGAAATACTTAAGAAAGCATTGATCTCTGCACCTATTGTTCAGCCACCTGATTGGAATTTACCCTTTGAAATTATGTGTGATGCTAGTGATTATGCTGTAGGTGCTGTTCTAGGGCAAAGAGTTGATAAGAAATTAAACATTATTCAATATGCTAGTAAAACCCTAGACAATGCTCAAAGAAATTATGCTACTACTGAAAAAGAATTCTTAGTAGTTGTATTTGCTTGTGATAAGTTCAGACCTTATATTGTTGATTCTAAAGTAACTATTCACACTGATCATGCTGCTATTAAATATCTTATGGAAAAGAAAGATTCTAAACCTAGACTTATTAGATGGGTTCTCTTGCTACAAGAATTTGACTTACATATTGTTGATAGAAAGGGAGCTGAGAACCCCGTTGCAGACAACTTGTCTAGGTTAGAAAATGTGCTTGATGACCCACTACCTATTGATGATAGATTTCCTGATGAGCAATAAATGTCATAAATGCTTCACATACTGCTCCATGGTATGCTGATTATGCTAATTACATTGTTGCTAACTTTATACCACCTAGTTTCACATACCAGCAAAAGAAAAAGTTCTTCTATGATTTGAGGCATTACTTTTGGGATGACCCACATCTTTATAAAGAAGGAGTAGATGGTGTTATTAGACGTTGTGTACCTGAGCATGAACAGGAACAGATCCTATGCAAGTGTCACTCCGAAGCTTATGGAGGACACCATGCTGGAGATAGAACTGCACATAAGGTAGTGCAATCTGGTTTTTATTGGCCTACTCTCTTCGAGGATGCCCGTAAGTTTGTCTTATCTTGTGATGATTGTCAAAGAATTGGTAATATTAGTAGACGTCAAGAAATGCCTATGAACTATTCACTCGTTATTGAACCATTTGATGTTTGGGGCTTTGACTATATGGGACCTTTTCCTTCCTCTAATGGATATACACATATTTTAGTTGCTATTGATTATGTTACTAAGTGGGTAGAAGCTATTCCAACTAGTAGTGCTGATCATAATACTTCTATTAAAATGCTTAAAGAAGTTATTTTTCCAAGATTTGGAGTCCCTAGATATTTAATGACTGATGGTGGTTCACATTTTATTCATGGTGCTTTCCGTAAAATGCTTGCTAAGTATGATGTTAATCATAGAATTGCATCCCCTTATCACCTTCAGTCTAGTGGTCAAGTAGAATTGAGTAATAGAAAGCCCAAATTAATTTTGCAAAAGGCTGTTAATAGATCTAGAAAGAATTGGTCCAAGAAACTTGATGATGCAGTATGGGCCTATAGAACTGCATATAAAAATCCTATGGGTATGTCTCCGTATAAAATGGTTAATGGAAAAGCATGTCACTTACCTCTCGAACTAGAACACAAGGCATATTGGGCTATTAAAGAGATCAATTATGATTTTAAACTTGCCAGTGAGAAGAAGTTATTTGATATTAGCTCACTCGATGAATGGAGAACCCAAAACTACGAAAATGCCAAGTTGTTTAAAGAAAAAGTTAAAAGATGGCATGATAAAAGGATACAAAAGCGAGAGTTTAATGTAGGTGATTATGTATTGCTATACAACTCTCGTTTAAGATTTTTTGCATGAAAACTTCTCTCTAAATGGGAAGGTCCTTACGTTATCGAGGAGGTCTATCGTTCCGGTGCCATAAAAATCAACAACTTCGAAGGCACAAATCCGAAGGTGGTGAACGATCAAAGAATCAAACATTATATCTCAGGTAATCCCATAAATGTTGAAACCAATGTTATTGAAACCATAACCCCGGAGGAATACATAAGGGACACTTTCCGGAACGTTCCAGACTCCGAAAAGGAATAGGTATGTGGTACGGTAAGTAAACCGACTCCAAAACAGTTTTTAAGGCAATATTTCTCCGTTTTGGAATATTTAGAAAAATAAGAAGCAGTCTGGGAAGGACACGAGGGCTCCACGAGGGTGGAGGGCGCGCCCTACCCCCTGGGCGCGTCCCCCTACCTCGTGGGCACCTCGTGCGCTCTCCGGACTCCGTTTTCGTACATGACACGTATTTTGGTCGGTAAAAATTCATTATATAATCTCCCGGGGGTTTTGATTCCCGTATCATGCAATTATCCTCTGTTTTTGTTTCGAGCTGTTGCTGCTGCAGATTAGAGCAAGATGTCTTTGCAAGAGTTAGTCGGGAAGAGCCAGGTGTCTCATCCGACACCGAGATCAATGACAAACAACAATGTTGACCTCTTTGGGCCAGCCACGGAGGAAGAGATGGTGGCTGATTTGAAGAGGATAGATGCCATGGAAGAGGATCGAGAAGTCACTTCCCTTTTCCGAGCTGGATTCACAATGGGAGAACTGCAGAGCTCGACTATCCAAACTCGGTTATCCCTTCCACTGTTAGATTTCTTTCTTATGAGAATATGAAAAATAGTGTCACTAGTTCTCCCGCAGCTATGCAACACCCTTGGGTGCAGGGAGCTTTGGCTATTACGGGAAAACTCCGAAAGGAAATAATGGACCTGAAGCAGCAAGTCAATAAGCTCGAGGAGGAGAATCGTATCCTGAGGGGCATCATCGCCAAGAATATCACATCACCATCCCCGAAAAGAGAGACATAATCACATGGGTATGGGCACTCCCCTTGGCAACTGCCAAGCTTGGGGGAGTGCCCCGGTATCATATCACCATAACTTTTATCTTTACCATTTTTCTTAGTTCGATTCTTTTGGTAATATCTTGATCTAGTAGAATAAAAGTTCTTAGTATGATCTAGTTGTGAGTTTTGCTTTATAATTCCTCTATGTAATCGAGTCCATGAGGTATATATATATATATATAATAAAGATTAGTGTTGAGTCAAGGGCTTGATTATTTTTCCATGATCCTAATGAATAAAAGAAAAGAAAAATAATAAAAAAGGAAACAAAGAGATCATATTGATCTTATGGAGAGTAATGAGCTCACATAGAAAAAGTATGATGAATAGAAGTTGTTGAGAGTTGACAAGCATAGTTTTGGTCATCGTTACAATTAATAGGAAGTAATAAAGAAAGAGAGGTCTTCACATATAAATATACTATCTTGGACATCTTTTATGATTGTGAGCACTCATTAAAATATGACATGCTAAAGAGTTGACGTTGGACAAGGAAGACAACATAATGGGTTATGTTTTCTTACATCTGAGATAAATTATATTGTCATGGATCATCCAACATGGTTGAGCTTTCCTTTCCCCCTCATGTTAGCCAAATTCATCGCACCAAGTAGAGATACTACTTGTGCTTCCAAATACCCTTAAACCAGTTTTTCCATGAGAGTCCACCATACCTACCTATGGATTGAGTAAGATCCTATAAGTAAGTTGTCATCGGTGCAAGCAATAAAAATTTCTCTCTAAATATGTATGACTTATTAGTGTGGGAGAAAATAAGCTTTATACGATCGTGTGATATGGAAGAAATAAAAGCGACAAACGGCATAATAAAGGTCGATATCACAAGTGGCAATATAAAGTGACGTTCTTTCGCATTAAGATTTTGTGCATCCAACCATAAAAGCGCATGACAACCTCTGCTTCCCTCTGCGAAGGGCCTATCTTTTACTTTTATCTCCTACCTTGCATAAGAGTCATGGTGATCTTCACCCTTCCTTTTTACATTTTATCCTTTGGCAAGCACAGTATGTTGGAAAGATCCTGGTATATATGGCTAATTGGATGTGAGTTTTCATGAAATATTATTGTTGACATTACCCTTGAGGTAAAACGTTGGGAGGCAAAACTATAAGCCCCTGTCTTTCTCTGTGTCCGATTAAAACTCCATACCCATAAGTATTGCGTGAGTGTCAGCAATTGTGAAAGACTATATGATAGTTGAGTATGTGGACTTGCTGAAAAGATCTTATACATTGACTCTTTCCTATGTTATGATAAATTGCAATTGCTCCAATGACTGAGATTATAGTTTGTTAGTTTTCAATGAAGTTTACGATTAATACTTGAAATTGTGATTGAATTATCACTATAGCATAAGAAATCATATGACAAGAATTATATAAGTTGTTGTTCTAAGAATGATCATGATGCCCTCATGTCCATATTTTATTTTTATCGACACCTCTATCTCTAAACATGTGGACATATTTTTCGATTTCGGCTTTCGCTTGAGGACAAGCGAGGTCTAAGCTTGGGGGAGTTGATACGTCCATTTTGCATCATGCTTTTATATCGATATTTATTGCATTATGGGCTATTATTACACATTATGTCACAATACTTATGCCTATTCTCTCTTATTTTACAAGGTTTACATAAAGAGGGAGAATGCCGGCAGCTGGGATTCTGGGTTGGAAAAGGAGCAAATATTAGAGACCTATTCTGCTCAGCTCCAAAAGTCCTGAAACTTCACGGAAGACGTTTTCAGAATATATAAAAAATACTGTTGGGGAACGTAGTAATTTCAAAAAATTTCCTACGCACACACAAGATCATGGTGATGCATAGCAACGAGGGGAGAGCATGATCTACGTACCCTTGTAGATCGCAACGGAAGCGTTGACACAACATAGAGGAAGTAGTCGTACGTCTTCTTCCCGATCCGACCGATCCAAGCACCGTTACTCCGGCACCTCCGAGTTCTTAGCACACGTTCAGCTCGATGACGATCCCCGGGCTCCGATCTAGCAAAGCTTCGGGGAGGAGTTCCGTCAGCACGACGGCGTGGTGACGATCTTGTTGTTCTACCGACGCAGGGCTTCGCCTAAGCACTACAACGATATGATCGAGGTGGAATATGGTGGCAGGGGGCACCACACACGGCTAAGGAACAATCTCAATGATCAACTTGTGTGTCTAGAGGTGCCCCCCTGCCCCTGTATATAAAGGAGCCAAGGGGAAGGGGTGCGCCGGCCAGGGAGAGGGCGCATGAGGAGTCCTACTCCCACCGGGAGTAGGACTCCCCCCCAATCCTAGTTGGACTAGGTTTCCCAAAGGGGGAAAGAGAGAGAGAGGGGGGCCGGCCCCTTCTCCTAGTACTAATAGGAATAAGGGAAGGGGGGCAAGCGGCCACCTATGGGCTGCCCCTTTTCTCCTTTCCACTAAGGCCCATGAAGGCCCATATGGCTCCCGGGGGGTTACGGTAACCTCCCGGTAATCCGGTAAAATCCCGATTTCACCCGGAACACTTCCGATATCCAAATATAGGCTTCCAATATATCAATATTTATGTCTCGACCATTTCGAGACTCCTCGTCATGTCCGTGATCACATCCGGGACTCTGAACAACCTTCGGTACATCAAAATGCATAAACTCATAATAACTGTCATCGTAACGTTAAGCGTGCGGACCCTATGGTTGGAGAACAATGTAGACATGACCGAGACACTTCTCCGGACAATAACCAATGGCGGGACCTGGATGCCCATATTGGCTCCTACATATTCTACGAAGATCTTTATCGGTCAGACCGCATAACAACATATGTTGTTCCCTTTGTCATCGGTATGTTACTTGCCCGAGATTCGATCGTCGGTATCCAATACCTAGTTCAATCTCGTTACCGGTAAGTCTCTTTACTCATTCCGTAATACATCATCCCGCAACTAACTTATTAGTTGCAATGCTTGGAAGGCTTAAGTTATGTGCATTACCGAGAGGGCCCAGAGATACCTCTCCGACAATCGGAGTGACAAATCCTATTCTCGAAATACGCCAACCCAACATCTACCATTGGAGACACCTGTAGAGCTCCTTTATAATCACCCAGTTACGTTGTGAATTTGGTAGCACACAAAGTGTTCCTCCGGCAAACGGGAGTTGCATAATCTCATAGTCATAGGAACATGTATAAGTCATGAAGAAAGCAATAGCAACATACTAAACGATCGGGTGCTAAGCTAATGGAATGGGTCATGTTAATCAGATCATTCAACTAATGATGTGACCTCGTTAATCAAATAACAACTCTTTGTTCATGGTTAGGAAACTTAACCATCTTTGATTAACGAGCTAGTCTAGTAGAGGCATACTAGTGACACTCTGTTTGTCTATGTATTCACACATGTATTATGTTTCCGGTTAATACAATTCTAGCATGAATAATAAACATTTATCATGATATAAGGAAATAAATAGTAACTTTATTATTGCCTCTAGGGCATATTTCCTTCAGTCTCCCACTTGCACTAGAGTCAATAATCTAGATTACACAATAATGATTCTAACACCCATGGAGCCTTGGTGCTGATCATGTTTTGCTCGTGGAAGAGGCTTAGTCAACGGGTCTGCAACATTCAGATCCGTATGTATCTTGCAAATCTCTATGTCTCCCACCTGGACTAGATCCCGGATGGAATTGAAGCGTCTCTTGATGTGTTTGGTCCTCTTGTGAAATCTGGATTCCTTTGCCAAAGCAATTGCACCAGTATTGTCACAAAAGATTTTCATTGGACCCGATGCACTAGGTATGACACCTAGATCGGATATGAACTCCTTCATCCAGACTCCTTCGTTCGCTGCTTCCGAAGCAGCTATGTACTCCGCTTCACATGTAGATCCCGCTACGACGCTTTGTTTAGAACTGCACCAACTGACAGCTCCACCGTTTAAAGTAAACACATATCAGGTTTGCGATTTAGAATCGTCCGGATCAGTGTCAAAGCTTGCATCAACGTAACCCCTTACGGTGAGCTCTTTGTCACCTCCATACACGAGAAACATATCCTTACTCCTTTTCAGGTATTTCAGGATGTTCTTGACTGCTGTCCAGTGATCCACTCCTGGATTACTTTGGTACCTCCCTGCTAAACTTAGCAAGGCACACATCAGGTCTGGTACACAGCATTGCATACATGATAGAGCCTATGGCTGAAGCATAGGGAACATCTTTCATTTTCTCTCTATCTTCTGCAGTGGTCGGGCATTGAGTCTGACTCAACTTCACACCTTGTAACACAGGCAAGAACCCTTTCTTTGCTTGATCCATTTTGAACTTCTTCAAAATCTTGTCAAGGTATGTGCTTTGTGAAAGTCCAATTAAGTGTCTTGATCTATCTCTATAGATCTTTATGCCTAATATGTAAGCAGCTTCCCCGAGGTCTTTCATCGAAAAACTTTTATTCAAGTATCCCTTTATGCTATCCAGAAATTCTATATCATTTCCAATCAGCAATATGTCATCCACATATAATATCAAAAATGCTACAGAGCTCCCACTCACTTTCTTGTAAATACAGGCTTCTCCAAAAGTCTGTATAAAACCAAATGCTTTGATCACACTATCAAAGCGTTTATTCCAACTCCGAGAGGCTTGCACCAGTCTATAAATGGATCGCTGGAGCTTGCACACTTTGTTAGCTCCCTTTGGATCGACAAAACCTTCCGGTTGCATCATATACAACTCTTCTTCCAGAAATCCATTCAGGAATGCAGTTTTGACATCCATCTGCCAAATTTCATAATCATAAAATGCGGCAATTGCTAACACGATTCTGACAGACTTAAGCATCGCTACGGGTGAGAAGGTCTCATCGTAGTCAACCCCTTGAACTTGTCGAAAACCTTTTGCGACAAGTCGAGCTTTATAGACAGTAATATTACCGTCAGCGTCAGTCTTTTTCTTGAAGATCCATTTATTCTCAATTGCTTGCCGATCATCGGGCAAGTCAACCAAAGTCCATACTTTGTTCTCATACATGGATCCCATCTCAGATTTCATGGCTTCTAGCCACTTTGCGGAATCTGGGCTCACCATTGCTTCTTCACAGTTCGTAGGTTCATCATGATCTAGTAGCATGACTTCCAGAACTGGATTACCGTACCACTCTGGTGCGGATCTCACTCTGGTTGATCTACGAGGTTCAGTAGTATCTTGTCCTGAAGTTTCATGATCATCATCATTAGCTTCCTCACTAATTGGTATAGGTGTCGCAGAAATAGTTTTCTGTGATGTACTACTTTCCAATAAGGGAGCAGGTACAATTACCTCGTCAAGTTCTACTTTCCTCCCACTCACTTCTTTCGAGAGAAACTCCTTCTCTAGAAATGATCCATTCTTAGCAACGAATGTCTTGCCTTCGGATCTGTGATAGAAGGTGTACCCAACAGTCTCCTTTGGGTATCCTATGAAGACACATTTTTCCGATTTGGGTTCGAGCTTATCAGGTTGAAGCTTTTTCACATAAGCATCGCAGCCCCAAACTTTAAGAAACGACAACTTTGGTTTCTTGCCAAACCATAGTTCATAAGGCATCGTCTCAACGGATTTTGATGGTGCCCTTTTTAATGTGAATGCGGCCGTCTCTAAAGCATAACCCCAAAATGATAGCGGTAAATCAGCAAGAGACATCATAGATCGCACCATATCTAGTAAAGTACGATTACGACGTTCGGACACACCATTACGCTGTGGTGTTCCGGGTGGCGTGAGTTGCGAAACTATTCCACAATTTTTCAAATGTACACCAAACTCGTAACTCAAATATTCTCCTCCACGATCAGATCGTAGAAACTTTTTTTCTTGTTACGATGATTTTCAACTTCACTCTGAAATTCTTTGAACTTTTCAAATGTTTCAGACTTATGTTTCATTAAGTAGATATACCCATATCTGCTTAAATCATCTGTGGAAGTGAGAAAATAACGATATCCGCCACGAGCCTCAATATTCATCGGACCACATACATCGGTATGTATGATTTCCAACAAATCTGTTGCTCTCTCCATAGTACCGGAGAACGGTGTTTTAGTCATCTTGCCCATGAGGCACGGTTCGCAAGTACCAAGTGATTCATAATCAAGTGGTTCCAAAAGCCCATCAGTATGGAGTTTCTTCATGCGCTTTACGTCGATATGACCTAAACGGCAGTGCCACAAATAAGTTGCACTATTATTATCAACTCTGCATCTTTTGGCTTCAACATTATGAATATGTGTATTACTACTATCGAGATTCATCAAAAATAGACCACTCTTCAAAGGTGCATGACCATAAAAGATATTACTCATATAAATAGAACAACCATTATTCTCTGATTTAAATGAATAACCGTCTCGCATCAAACAAGATCCAGATATAATGTTCATGCTTAACGCTGGCACCAAATAACAATTATTTAGGTCTAATATTAATCCCGAAGGTAGATGTAGAGGTAGCGTGCCGACCGCGATCACATCGACTTTGGAACCGTTTCCCACGTGCATCGTCACCTTGTCCTTTGCCAGTGTTCGCTTAATCCGTAGTCCCTGTTTCGAGTTGCAAATATTAGCAACAGAACCAGTATCAAATACCCAGGTGCTACTGCGAGCTCTAGTAAGGTACACATCAATAACATGTATATCACATATACCTTTGTTCACCTTGCCATCCTTCTTATCCGCCAAATACTTGGGGCAGTTCCGCTTCCAGTGACCAGTCTGCTTGTAGTAGAAGCACTCAGTTTCAGGCTTAGGTCCAGACTTGGGTTTCTTCTCCTGAGCAGCAACTTGCTTGCCGTTCTTTTTGAAGTTCCCCTTCTTCTTCGCTTTGCCCTTTTTCTTGAAACTAGTGGTCTTGTTGACCATCAACACTTGATGCTCCTTCTTGATTTCTACCTCTGCAGCTTTCAGCATCGCGAAGAGCTCGGGAATAGTCTTGTTCATCCCTTGCATATTATAGTTCATCACGAAGCTCTTGTAGCTTGGTGGCAGTGATTGGAGAATTCTGTCAATGATGCAATCATCTGGAAGATTAACTCCCAATTGAATCAAGTGATTATTATACCCAGACATTTTGAGTATATGCTCACTGACAGAACTGTTCTCCTCCATCTTGCAGCTATAGAACTTATTGGAGACTTCATATCTCTCAATCCGGGCATTTGCTTGAAATATTAACTTCAGCTCCTGGAACATCTCATATGCTCCATGATGTTCAAAACGTCGTTGAAGTCCCGATTCTAAGCCGTAAAGCATGACACACTGAACTATCGAGTAGTCATCAGCTTTGCTCTGCCAGACGTTCATAACATCCGGTGTTCCTCTAGCAGCAGGCCTGGCACACAGCGGTGCTTCTAGGACGTAATTCTTCTGAGCAGCAATGAGGATAATCCTCAAGTTACGGACCCAGTCCGTGTAATTGCTACCATCATCTTTCAACTTTGCTTTCTCAAGGAATGCATTAAAATTCAACGGAACAACAGCACGAGCCATCTATCTACAATCAACATAAACAAGCAAGATACTATCAGGTACTAAGTTCATGATAAGTTTAAGTTCAGTTAATCAAATTACTTAAGAACTCCCACTTAGATAGACATCCCTCTAATCCTCTAAGTGATTACGTGACCCAAATCAACTAAACCATAACCGATCATCACGTGAGATGGAGTAGTTTTCAATGGTGAACATCGTTATGTTGATCATATCTACTATATGATTCACGCTCGACCTTTCGGTCTCTGTGTTCCGAGGCCATATCTGCATATGCTAGGCTCGTCAAGTTTAACCTGAGTATTCTGCGTGTGCAAAACTGGCTTGCACCCGTTGTAGATGGACGTAGAGCTTATCACACCCGATCATCACGTGGTGTCTGGGCACGACGAACTTTGCCAACGGTGCATACTCAGGGAGAACACTTCTTGATAATTTAGTGAGAGATCATCTTATAATGCTACCGTCAATCAAAGCAAGATAAGATGCATAAAAGGATAAACATCACATGCAATCAATATAAGTGATATGATATGGCCATCATCATCTTGTGCTTGTGATCTCCATCTCGGAAGCACCGTCATGATCACCATCGTCACCGGCGCGACACCTTGATCTCCATCGTAGCATCGTTGTCGTCTCGCTAATCTTATGCTTCCACGACTATCACTACCGCTTAGTAATAAAGTAAAGCATTACATCGCGATTGCATTGCATACAATAAAGCGACAACCATATGGTTCCTGCCAGTTGCCGATAACTCGGTTACAAAACATGATCATCTCATACAATAAAATTTAGCATCATGCCTTGACCATATCACATCACAACATGCCCTGCAAAAACAAGTTAGACGTCCTCTACTTTGTTGTTGCAAGTTTTACGTGGCTGCTACGGGCTTAAGCAAGAACCAATCTCACCTACGCATCAAAACCACAACGATAGTTTGTCAAATAGACTCCGTTTTAACCTTCTCAAGGACTGGGCGTAGCCACACTCGGTTCAACTAAAGTTGGAGAGATAGTCGCCCGCAAGCCATCTATGTGCAAAGCACGTCGAGGGAACCGGTCTCGCGTAAGCGTACGTGTAATGTTGGTCCGGGTCGTCTCGTCTAACAATACCGTTGAACCAAAGTATGACATGCTGGTAGGCAGTATGACTTGTATTGCCCACAACTCACTTGTGTTCTACTCGTGCAAATAACATCAAACCATAAAACCTAGGCTCGGATGCCACTGTTGGGGAACGTAGTAATTTCAAAAAATTTCCTCCGCACACACAAGATCATGGTGATGCATAGCAACGAGGGGAGAGCATGATCTACGTACCCTTGTAAATCGCAACGGAAGCGTTGACACAACGTAGAGGAAGTAGTCGTACATCTTCTTCCCGATCCGACCGATCCAAGCACTGTTACTCCGGCACCTCCGAGTTCTTAGCACACGTTCAGCTCGATGACGATCCCCGGGCTCCGATCTAGCAAAGCTTCGGGGAGGAGTTCCATCAGCACGACGGCGTGGTGACGATCTTGATGTTCTACCGACGCAGGGCTTCGCCCAAGCACTACAACGATATGATCGAGGTGGAATATGGTGGCAGGGGGCACCGCACACGGCTAAGGAACGATCTCAATGATCAACTTGTGTGTCTAGAGGTGCCCCCCTGCCCCTGTATAGAAAGGAGCCAAGGGGAAGGGGTGCGCCGGCCAGGGAGAGGGCGCAGGAGGAGTCCTACTCCCACCGGGAGTAGGACTCCCCCCCCCCCCAATCCTAGTTGGACTAGGTTTCCCAAAGGGGGAAAGAGAGAGAGGGGGGGGGGCGACCCCTTCTCCTAGTCCTAATAGGACTAAGGGAAGGGGGGCGCGCGGCCACCTATGGGCTTCCCCTTTTCTCCTTTCCACTAAGGCCCATGAAGGCCCATATGGCTCCCGGGGGGTTCCGGTAACCTCCCGGTAATCCGGTAAATCCCAATTTCACCCGGAACACTTCCGATATCCAAATATAGGCTTCCAATATATCAATGTTTATGTCTCGACCATTTCGAGACTCCTCGTCATGTCCGTGATCACATCCGGGACTTCGAACAACCTTCGGTACATCAAAATGCATAAACTCATAATAACTGTCATCGTAATGTTAAGCGTGCGGACCCTACGGTTTGAGAACAATGTAGACATGACCGAGACACTTCTCTGGTCAATAACCAATATCGGGACCTGGATGCCCATATTGGCTCCTACATATTCTACGAAGATCTTTATCGGTCAGACCGCATAACAACATACATTGTTCCCTTTGTCATCGGTATGTTACTTGCCCGAGATTCGGTCGTCGGTATCCAATACCTAGTTCAATCTTGTTACCGATAAGTCTCTTTACTCGTTCCGTAATACATCATCCCGCAACTAACTTATTAGTTGCAATGCTTGCAAGGCTTAAGTGATGTGCATTACCGAGAGGGCCCAGAGATACCTCTCCGACAATCGGAGTGACAAATCCTATTCTCGAAATACGCCAACCCAACATCTACCATTGGAGACACCTGTAGAGCTCCTTTATAATCACCCAGTTACGTTGTGACGTTTGGTAGCACACAAAGTGTTCCTCCGGCAAACGGGAGTTGCATAATCTCATAGTCATAGGAACATGTATAAGTCATGAAGAAAGCAATAGCAACATACTAAACGATCGGGTGCTAAGCTAATGGAATGGGTCATGTCAATCAGATCATTCAACTAATGATGTGACCTCGTTAATCAAATAACAACTCTTTGTTCATGGTTAGGAAACTTAACCATCTTTGATTAACGAGCTAGTCTAGTAGAGGCATACTAGTGACACTCTATTTGTCTATGTATTCACACATGTATTATGTTTCCGGTTAATACAATTCTAGCATGAATAATAAACATTTATCATGATATAAGGAAATAAATAATAACTTTATTATTGCCTCTAGGGCATATTTCCTTCAAATACTTAGTGCAAGAAGTTCACCAGGGGGCCACACCCTGCCCACGAGGGTGGGGGGCGTGCCCTACCCCCTGGGCACGCCCCCTACCTCGTGGGCCCCCTGGTGGCCCTCCGATGTCCATCTTCTGCTATATGAAGTTTTTCGATGAGAAAAAAATCAGAAGCCATCTCCTAGAACGAAACTCCGCCGCCATGAGGCGGAACCTTGGCGGAACCAATCTAGGGCTCCGGCAGAGCTGTTCTGCCGGGGAAACTTCCCTCCGGGAGGGGGAAATCATCGCCATCGTCATCACCAACACTCCTGTCATCGGGAGAGGGCAATCTCCATCAACATCTTCATCAGCACCATCTCCTCTCAAAACCCTAGTTCATCTCTTGTACCCAATTCTTGTCTCCAAGTTCGGGATTGGTGCTAGTAGGTTGCTAGTAGTGTTAATTACTCCTTGTAGTTGATGCTAGTTGGCTTAATTGGTGGAAGATCATATGTTCATATCCTATATGCATATTAATACCCCTCTGATTATGAACATGAATATGCTTTGTGAGTAGTTACGTTTGTTCCTGAGGACATGGGAGAAGTCTTGCTATTAGTAGTCATGTGAATTTGGTATTCGTTCGATATTTGGATGAGATGTATGTTTTCTCTCCTCTAGTGGTGTTATGTGAACGTCGACTACATAACACTTCACCATGATTTGGGCCTAGAGGAAGGCATTGGGAAGTAATAAGTAGATGATGGGTTGCTAGAGTGACAGAAGCTTAAACCCTAGTTTATGCGTTGCTTCGTAAGGGGCTGATTTGGATCCATATGTTTCATGCTATGGTTAGGTTTACCTTAATACTTTTGTTGTAGTTGCAGATGCTTGCAATAGAGGTTAATCATAAGTGGTATGCTTGTCCAAGTAAGGACGGTACCCAAGCACCGGTCCACCCACATACCAAATTATCAAAGTACCGAATGCAAATCTTACGAACGTGATGAAAACTAGCTTGACGATATTCCCACGTGTCCTCGGGAGCGCTTTTCTCTATATAAGAGTTTGTCCAGGCTTTTCCTTTGCTACAAAAAGGATTGGGACACCTTGCTGCACTTTATTTACTTTTGTTACTTGTTGCTCCTTACAAATTATTCTATCACAAAACTATCTGTTACCACTTATTTCAGTACTTGCAGAGAATACCTTGCTGGAAACCGCTTATCATGTCCTTCTGCTCCTCGTTGGGTTCTACACACTTACTTATCAAAAGGACTATGATAGATCCCCTATACTTGTGGGTCATCACCCGATATGTACCCGGTGCCCCCGGAACACTTCCGGTGTCCGAATATCATCGTCCTATATATGAATATTTACCTCTCAACCATTTCGATACTCCTCATCAAGTCCGTGATCACATCCGGGACTCCGAACAACATTCGGTCACCAAATCACATAACTCATATAATACAAAATCATCATTGAACATTAAGCGTGCGGACCCTACGGGTTCGAGAACTATGTAGACATGACCGAGACACCTCTCCGGTCAATAGCCAACATCGGAACCTGGATGCTCATATTGGTTCCCACATATTCTATGAAGATCTTTATCGGCCTTACCATAATGACAACATATGTTACTGCCTTTGTCATCGATATGTTACTTGCCCGAGACTCGATCGTCGGTATTCAAACTAGTTCAATCTCATTACCAGCAAGTCTCTTTACTCATTCCATAATACATCATCCCGCAACTAACTCATTAGTCACATTGCTTGCAAGGCTTCCTAGGAAACTTAACCATCTTTGATTAACGAGCTAGTCTAGTAGAGGCTTACTCGGGACATCGTGTTTTGTCTATGTATTCACACATGTATCAAGTTTCCAGTTAATACGATTCTAGCATGAATAATAAACATTTATCATGATATAAGGAAGTATTAATAACAACTTTATTATTGCCTCTAAGGCATATTTCCTTTAGTCTACCACTTGCACTAGTCAATAATCTCGATTACATTCTAATGATTCTAACACCCATGGAGTCTTGGTGCTGATCATGTTTTGCTCATGGAAGAGGCTTAGTATACGGGTCTAGCACATTCACATCCGTATGTATTTTGCAAATCTCTATGTCTCCCTTCTTGACTTGATCACAGATGGAGTTGAAGCATCTCTTGATATGTTTGGTTCTTTTGTGAAATCTGGATTCCTTCGCCAAGGCAATTGCTCCAATATTGTCACACAAGATTTTCATTGGACATGATGCACTAGGTATTACACCCAGATCAGATATGAACTACTTCATCCAGACTCATTCATTCGCTGCTTCAGAAGCAGCTATGTACTCTGCTTCACACATAGATCCCACAACGATGTTTCGCTTCGAACTGCACCAACTGAGAGCTCCACCATTCAATATAAATACATATCCGGTTTGTGACTTAGAGTCATCTGGATCAGTGTCAAAACTAGCATCGACGTAACCATTTATGATGACCTCTTTGTTACCTCCATAAATGAGAAACATATCCTTAGTCCTTTTCAAGTACTTCAGGATGTTCTCAACCGATGTCCAGTGATCCATTCCTGGATTACTTTGGTACCTCTCTCCTAAACTTATAGCAAGGCACACATCACGTCTGGTACACAGCATAGCATACATGATAGAACCTATGGCTGAGGCATAGGGAATGCCTTTCATTTTCTCTCTATCTTCTGCTATGGTCGGGCATTGAGTCTGACTCAACTTCACACCTTATAACACAGGCAAGAACCCTTTCTTTGACTGATCCATTTTGAACTTCTTCAAAACTTTATCAAGGTATGTGCTTTGTGAAAGTCCAATTAAGCGTCTTGATCTATCTCTATAGATCTTGATGCCTAATATATAAGCAGCTTCACCAAGGTCTTTCATTGAAAAACTCTTATTCAAGTATCCTTTTTATGCTATCCGGAAATTCTATATCATTTCCAATCAACAATATCTCATCCACATATAATGTTAGAAATGCTACAGAGCTCCCACTCACTTGTAAATACATGCTTCTCCAAAAGTCTGTATAAAACCATATGCTTTGATCACATTATCAAAGTGTATATTCCAACTCCGAGATGCTTGCACTAGTCCATAAATGGATTGCTAGAGCTTGCACACTTTGTTAGCACCTTTAGGATCGACAAAACCTTCTGGTTGCATCATATTGAACTTGTCGAAAACCTTTCACGATAAGTCGAGCTTTGTAGACAGTAACATTACCATCAACGTCAGTCTTCTTCTTGAAGATCCATTTATTCTCTATAGCTTGCAGATCATCGAGCAAGTCAACCAAAGTCCACACTTTGTTCTCATACATGGATCCTATCTCAGATTTCATGGCCTCAAGCCATTTATCAGAATCTGGGCTCATCATCACTTCCTCATAGTTCGTAGGTTCTTCATGGTCTAGTAACATGACTTCTAGAACAGGATTACCGTACCACTCTGGTGCAGAACGTGCTGTGGTTGACCTACGAGGTTTGGTAGTAACTTGATCCGAAGTTTCATGATCATTATCATTATCTTCCTCTCCAGTTGGTGTAGGCATCACACGAACGGTTTTATGTGATGAACTACTTTCCAATTCGAGAGAAGGTACAATTACCTCATCAAGTTCTACTTTCCTCCCACTCACTTCTTTCAAGATAAACTCCTTCTCTAGAAAGGATCCATTCTTAACAAGAAAGATCTTGCCTTCGGATTTGTGATAGAAGGTGTACCCAACAGTTTCTTTTGGGTATCCTATGAAGGCACACTTCTCCGATTTGGGTTCGAGTTTATCAGGCTGAAGCTTTTTCACATAAGCATGGCAACCCCAAACTTTAAGAAACAACAGCTTAGGTTTCTTGCCAAACTACAATTCATACGGTGTTGTCTCAACGGATTTAGACAATGCCCTATTTAAAGTGAATGCAGATGTCTCTAATGCATAACCCCAAAACGATATTGGTAAATCGGTAAGAGACATCATAGATCGCACTATATATCTAATAAAGTATGGTTATGGCGTTTGGACACACCATTACGTTGTGGTGTTACAGGTGGCATGAGTTGTGAAACTATTCACATTGTTTTAAATGAAGGCCAAACTCGTAACTCAAATATTTGCCTCCATGATGAGATCGTAGAAACTTTGTTTTCTTGTTATGATGATTCTCCACTTCACTCTGAAATTCTTTGAACTCTTCAAATGTTTCGGACTTGTGTTTCATTAAGTAGATATACCCATATCCACTCAAATTATCTGTGAAGGTCAGAAAATAATGATATCTGCCGCGAGCCTCAACACTCATCAGACCGCATACTTTTGGGGAATGTAGCATGCAATTTCAAAAAAATTCCTACGCTCATGCAAGATCTATCTAGGAGATGCATAGCAATGAGAGGGGGAGAGTGTGTCCATGTAACCCTGTAGACTGAAAGCGGAAGTGTTTGACAACATGGTTGATGTAGTCGAACTTCTTCTTGTTCTGACCGATCAAGCACCGAACGTACGGCACCTCGAAGTTCTGCACATGTTCAGCTTGATGATATCCCTCGAACTCTTGATCCAGCAGAGTGCCAAGGAAGTAGATGAGTTCCGTCAACACGACGGCGTGGTGATGGTTATGGTGAAGTGATCGGTGCAAGGCTTCGCCTAAGCACTACGATAATATGACTGGAGGCGTAAACTTTGGAGGGGGGCATCGCACACGGCTAACAGTCATTGTTGTGTGTTCTAGCGGTGCCCCCCTCGTATATATAGGTTGGAGGGGACGAGAGGCAGCCAAGGGGGCGTCCGAAGTAGGAGGAATCCTACTTGGGCGCCTCCCAATTCGGCCTCCCCCCTTCCATATTCATCCGGAGGGGGAAGGAAGGAGGAGTAAGGAGGGAAGGAAGGGGGAGGCCGAATTGCTCCCCTTCCTTTCTCTCTTCCCCTCTTTCCTTCCCCTTTATTTCGGCCTACATGGGGTGCACCAGCCCCCTAGGGGCTGGTCTGTCCCCTTCTTGGCCCATTAGGCCCATGTAGTTGGCGGGGGGGGGGGGGGGGGGGGGGGGGGATGCCCGGAACCCCTTCCGGTGACCCGGTACCCCCGGAACACTCCAAGTGTCCAAATACCATCGTCCTATATATATATATATATCAATCTTTACCTCTTGACCATTTCAAGACTCCTCGTCATGTTCATAATCTCATCCGGGACTCCGGACAACATTCATCACCAAATCACATAACTCATATAATACAAAATCCTCATCGAACGTTAAGCGGGTGGACCCTACGGGTTCGAGAACTATGTAGACATGACCGAAACACCTCTCCGATTAATAACCAACATCGGAACCTAGATGCTCATATTGGTTCCCACATATTCTACGAAGATCTTTATCAGTCGTACCGTAATGACAACATACGTTATTCCCTTTGTCATCGGTATGTTACTTTCGCCCGAGATTCGATCGTCGGTATGTTCATACCTAGTTCAATCTCATTACCGACAAGTCTCTTTAATCGTTCCGGAATACATCATCCCATAACTAACTCATTATTCACATTGCTTGCAAGGCTTATCATGATGTGTACTACCGAGAGAGCCCAGAGATACCTCTCTGATACTCGGAGTGACAAATCCTAATCTCGATCTATGCCAACCCAACAAAAACCTTCAGAAATCCCTATAGAGCATCTTTATAATCACCTAGTTACATTGTGATGTTTGATAGCACACAAGGTATTCCTCCGGTATCTAGGAGTTGCATAATCTCATAGTCGAAGGAATATGTATTTGACATGAAGAAAGCAATAGCAATAAAACTGAACAATCAATATGCTAAGTGTAACATCCCAAATTTTCAATTTGGAATGTTATACACTAGATCATCATGCATATCATATTTTCTTGCATTTTGTCGATCCTAGAAATTTCACGCAACCCAAGGACCCTCGGAGAGAGTTGGAGATTTCGTCATTTTCATATTTGAGTCTTCTCAAATTTCGAAAAGAGGATCATTGGATTTGTCGGAGTTTCATTTGCATTTTATTTGGATAGGGAAAAATGTGCGTTTTCAAAATTTGCATTTTAGGCCCGGAGAAAAGTTCATTTTGTTCGACTCGTTTTTAGGAGTCGGGGAAAATTTACTTTAGAAGTTTTGGAGTTCGTTTAGTTTTCTTTTCTTTTGTTTTTCTGCGCGCGAAACTGATTTAAAAAAAATCCTGCAGCGCCCTGGGCCAAGGCCCAGCCAGCGGGCCGGCCGGCCAGGCCAGGCCGCCGCGCCGCGCCGCGTGCCAGGAGGCCGCCGCCGCCTATAGGAGTCCTAGTAGGACTCCGTTTGCCTTTTTTTTCCAATCTCCCTCTCCTTCTCTTTTTCCTCCTCTTTTTCTTGCCCCCTCCCCCAAGCAATCTCTCCCCCTCACCTATATAAATACCCACACCCCCCCTCTAAACCCACATCAAATCAAGCCCCAAGCCTCACCCCGCGCCACCCTAGCGCCGCCGCACCTTGCCCGCGCCGCCGCCCTGCGTCACCGCGCCGCCGCCCTGCGTCACCGCCGCCGCCGCCCTTGTGCATCGCCGCCGCCGCCCAACCCCGCCCTCGCCGGAGCCTCGCCGAGGTATCCACGCCACGTCTTTTTTCTCCCCTCGGTTCGGTTTTTCTTCTAAACCGTTCCGATTCTTTTCTTCTCTTCCAATTCATTTTCTTTCCGATTCTTTTCTTCTCTAAACCGTTCCGGTTTTCTAGATCGGTTTTTCGTTCTGTTTTCTTCTCCGAAACCCTAGATCGGATTCGTTCTCTTTTCCGATTTAGTTGCCTAGCGACCATTCGCCAGACCGTTCGTCCTAACGAACGTGATCACCGGATTCTTCTAGGTTAACGAACGTCCGTTCGTTCAACCGTTCTTCTTTTTCTTCTCGTCGGATTTATTCCACGATCGTGATCTCAGATCCTATCTTCGTTCTAGTTTATCTTCTCGCTCGTTTATCGGAATCAGGTGATTCAATCGCCTAGAGTTTCATTTCGAAATCGCCGTTCCGACTAATCAACTTTAACTAAGTTTTGCTGCGGTAAAATTTGACCTAGTTTCAACTTGCTAGAACCGAGTTGTTTTCTTCCGCCATTTGTTTTCGGTTTCTTTGTTCGGTTCTTTCTCTCTTTGCAACCAGAGTTCTTAAGTTGAACTTTCTGGTTCGACCTTTGGTTCGAGTTTTACCTGTGCATTAGATGAGTACTTATTGTATGCTTGTTGTTTGTCTGCGATAGATTACCCGGATTGCGCCGCCTGTTACTTCGAATCTCTAGGACTCGCGGATCATCAGCAAGGCAAGTAACACTTTGATCATACCTTTTCTACAACCCAGTTTTATTGCATTAGATCAATCCTCACACATTGCATGATTAGGATCTAATTAAATTGTGGGATGGGAAGTAGATGAGGTAGTACCTATTACCTGTTTATTATGAAACCTTTGGGAGTTACTTCTACGTTTGCTTATTATGCCATGCTATGCTAGTAGACGTGGATTGGGTGAGTGATATCCATGACAGATGTGAGTGTGATAATTTTAATGGTTTATCTAAGGTGGCAACTTAAACACACATCTGGGTGGATTGAGGCACCTGATGTCTATCAGGACTTGCCTGTTTTATTTTGGACCGCCACCCAGGCTCAAAGGGATCATAAGATCTTTCATGCTAAATACTTACGTGTGCAGCCACAAGCCATTATGGGCTCTGGCATAGTTGACTAAGTCGTGCGAACTCTTACAGGGTAGACTAGCAGATGTAGGGGAAAGTAGGTGTACTGGTCTATCCATCGTAAGGTGCTAGCGCTTCTGAAAGACTGTGTCTCGGTCATCCGTTTCTCAAAAACCAGTAGTGCGAGAAATCCAACGGAGGCGATCGAGTCTTGTGGGGAAAAGTGCGCACACCTCTGCAGAGTGTAATAAACTAATCATGATTAGCCGTGTCCCCGGTTATGGACATCTTGAGTATCTAGTACTTGAATATCATGTGAATCTCATCATGTTACTACTAATTAATATTGTTGGGTTTTAATTGTTCACTTAATTGGGATCGGAATGCTGTCAACCATTCTCGATGTTTAACAACCACCATGATAGTTAAATAAATTTATTCCTTTGCAGTAGGGAAAAATTGGCTTTACACAAAACAGTAACCATAGAGCTTTCCACCAGCCAAATATGCATATAGTATAGCTGTTTCATTCCATTACTCTCTATGTGTTACTTTGCCAGCATATTCCATGTGCTGACCCGTTTTCGGGCTGCAACGTTAATGCTGCAGACTTTTCAGACGATGATTAAGGTGCTTTTAGGTCGTGGTTCCATACTCAGTGATGCCGTTGGAGTTGATGGACCCATTTTATCTTCCAAGTCTTCCGCTGTTATTGATATTAGATGGCCTTAAGCCATATTATTGTAATAAGTTCTCTTCGGAGACATCGATGTAATAAGTGTGTGATTGCCACTCTGCTATAAATCCTTCGATGTATTGTGTGGTGTCAGCATTACTGATCTAGGGATGACACCGGAGCACATTAGACTTGATCCATTCGGATCTGGTCGCTACACTAAGCTAACGAATGGGTCTTGTCCATCACATCATTCTCCTAATGAAGTGATCCCATTCATCAAATGAAAGCACATGTCTATGGTTAGGAAACTTAACCATCTTTGATTAACGAGCTAGTCTAATAGAGGCTTACTAGGGACACTGTGTTTGTCTATGTATCCACACATGTATCAAGTTTCCAGTTAATATAATTCTAGCATGAATAATAAACATTTATCATGATATAAGGAAACATAAAGAACAACTTTATTATTGCCTCTAGGGCATATTTCCTTTAGTCTCCCACTTGCACTAGAGTCAATAATCTAGTTCACATCGTCATGTGATTAACATCCATAGTTTACATTGCCATGTGACCAATACCCAAAGAGTTTACTAGATTCAGTAATCAAGTTCATATCGTCATGTGATTAACACCTAAAGAGTACTAAGGTGTGATCATGTTTTGTTTGTGAGAGAGGTTTAGTCAATGGGTCTGCAACATTCAGATCCATATGTATTTCACAAATTTATATGTCTACAATGCTCTGCATGGAGCTACTCTAGCTAATTGCTCCCACTCTCAATAGTCAATACGTATCCATATTGAGACACGGAGTCATCTGTATCGGTGTAAAAGCTTGCATCAACATAACTCTTTTCGATGAACACTTTATCACCTCCATAACCGATAAATATTTCCTTAGCCCTCTTAAGTAACTGAGGATAACTTTGACCGTTGTCCAGTGATCCACTCCTCGATCACTATCGTACCCCCTTGCCAAACTCAAGGCAAGGTACACAATAGGTCTGATACATAGCATAACATACTTTATAGAACCTATGGCTGAGGCATAGGGAATGACTTTCATTCTCTTTCTATTTTCTGCCGTGGTTGGGTTTTGAGTCTTACTCAATTTCAAACCTTGCAACACAGGCAAGAACTCCTTCTTTGACTATTCCATTTTGAACTACTTCAAAATCTTGTCAAGGTATGTACTCATTTGAAAAATCTTATCTAGCGTCTTGAATTATCTCTATAGATCTCGATGCCCAATATGTAAGCAGCTTCACCGAGGTTTTTCATTGAAAAATTCTTATTCAAGTATCCTTTTATGTATCCAGAAATTCTATATCATTTCCAATTAACAATATGTCATCCGCATATAATATTAGAAATGCTATGACACGTCTCTGTCGTATCTATAATTTTTGATTATTCCATGCCAATATTCTACAACTTCCATATACTTTTGGAAACTTTTTATACTATTTTTGGGACTAACATATTGATCCAGTGCCCAGTGCCAGTTCCTGTTTGTTGCATGTTTTTTGTTTTGCGGAATATCCATATCAAACAGAGTCCAAATGGGATAAAAACTGACGGAGATTTTTTTTTGGAATATATATGATTTTTGGGAAGAAAAATCCACGCGAGACGGTGTGACGCCCCCGATTCAATCGTACACTAATCATACATGCAAACGTGTACGATCAAGATCAGGGACTCACGGGAAGATATCACAACACAACTCTACAAATAAAATAAGTCATACAAGCATCATATTACCAGCCAGGGGCTTCGAGGGCTCGAATACAAGAGCACGATCATAGACGAGTCAGCGGAAGCAACAATATCTGAGTACAGGCATAAGTTAAACAAGTTTGCCTTAAGAAGGCTAGCACAAACTAGGATACCGATCGAAAGAGGCGCAGGCCTCCTGCCTGTGATCCTCCTAACTATTCCTGGTTGTCGTCAGCGGGCAGCACGTAGCGGTAGGCACGTCCGGTGTAGTAGGAGTCGTCGTCGACGGTGGCGTCTGGATCCTGGGCTCCAACATCTGGTTACGACAACCAGGTAGAAGGGATAGGGGGAAAAGAAGGAGAAAGCAACCGTGAGTACTCATCCAAAGTACTCGCAAGCAAGGAGCTACACTACATATGCATGGGTATATGTGTAAAGAGGCAATATCTGTTGGGGAACGTAGTAATTTCAAAAAAAATCCTACGCACACGCAAGATCATGGTGATGCATAGCAACGAGAGGGGAGAGTGTTGTCTACGTACCAACGCAGACCGACTGCGGAAGCGATCACACAACATAGAGGAAGTAGTCGTACGTCTTCCCGATCCGACCGATCCAAGCACCGTTACTCCGGCACCTCCGAGTTCTTAGCACACGTTCAGCTCGATGACGATCCTCGGGCTCCGATCCAGCAAAGCGTCGAGGAAGAGTTCCGTCAGCACGACGGCGTGGTGACGATCTTGATGTACTACCGACGCAGGGCTTCGCCTAAGCACTACAACGGTATGATCGAGGTGGAATTTGGTGGCAGGGGGCACCGCACACGGCTAAGGAACGATCTCAAGGATCAACTTGTGTGTCTTGGGGTGTCCCCTGCCCCCGTATATAAAGGATGAAGGGGGGAGGCTGGCCGGCCAAAGGAGGGAGGCGCAGGAGGAGTCCTACTCCTACCGGGAGTAGGACTCCCCCCCCAATCCTATTCCTAATAGGATTCCCCAAAGGGGAAGAGAAGAGAGAGGTGGCCGGCCCCTCTCCTAGTCCTAATAGGACTAGGGAGAGGGGGGAGGCGCAGCCCTATGTGGGCTGCCCTCTCACCTTTCCACTAAGGCCCATGTTGGCCCATTTGGCTCCCGGGGGGTTCCGGTAACCCTCCCGGTAATCCGGTAAAATCCCGATTTCACCCGGAACACTTCCGATGTCCAAACATAGGCTTCCAATATATCAATCTTTATGTCTCGACCATTTCGAGACTCCACGTCAAGTCCGTGATCACATTCGGGACTCCGAACTACCTTCGGTACATCAAAATGCATAAACTCATAATAACTGTCATCGTAACGTTAAGCGTGCAGACCCTACGGTTCGAGAACAATGTAGACATGACCGAGACATGTCTCCGGTCAATAACCAATAGCGGGACCTGGATGCTCATATTGGCTCCTACATATTCTACGAAGATCTTTATCGGTCAGACCGCATAACAACATACGTTGTTCCCTTTGTCATCGGTATGTTACTTGCCCGAGATTCGATCGTCGGTATCCAATACCTAGTTCAATCTCGTTACTGGCAAGTCTCTTTACTCGTTCCGTAATACATCATCCCGCAACTAACTCATTAGTTGCAATGCTTGCAAGGCTTAAGTGATGTGCATTACCGAGAGGGCCCAGAGATACCTCTCCGACAATCGGAGTGACAAATCCTAATCTCGAAATACGCCAACCCAACATCTACCTTTGGAGACACCTGTAGTACTCCTTTATAATCACCTAGTTACGTTGTGACGTTTGGTAGCACCCAAAGTGTTCCTCCGGCATACGGGAGTTGCATAATCTCATAGTCATAGGAACATGTATAAGTCATGAAGAAAACAATAGCAACATACTAAACGATCGTGTGCTAAGCTAATGGAATGGGTCATGTCAATCAGATCATTCAACTAATGATGTGACCTCGTTAATCAAATAACAACTCTTTTGTCCATGGTTAGGAAACATAACCATCTTTGATTAATGAGCTAGTCAAGTAGAGGCATACTAGTGACACTCTGTTTGTCTATGTATTCACACATGTATTATGTTTCCGGTTAATACAATTCTAGCATGAATAATAAAAATTTATCATGATATAAGGAAATAAATAATAACTTTATTATTGCCTCTAGGACATATTTCCTTCAATATCGGTGGTCTGAACTGCAGAATGCCAGAATAAGAAGGGGATAGCTAATCCTGTCGAAGACTACGCTTCTGGCAGCCTCCGTCTTGCAGCATGTAGAAGAGAGTAGACTGAAGTCCTCCAAGTAGCATCGCATAGCATAACCCTAACCGATGATCCTCCCCTCGTCGCCCTGTGAGAGAGCGATCACCGGTTGTATCTGGCACTTGTAAGGGTGTGTTTTATTAAGTATCCGGTTCTAGTTGTTATAAGGTCAAGGTACAACTCCAAGTCGTCCTGTTACCGAAGATCACGACTATTCGAATAGTTTAACTTCCCTGCAGGGGTGCACCACATAACCCAACACGCTCGATCCCATTTGGCCGGACACACTTTTCTGGGTCATGCCCGGCCTTGGAAGATCAACACGTCGCAGCTCTACCTAGGCACAACAGAGAGGTCAACACGCCGGTCTAAATCTTATGGCGCAAGGGTCTGGGCCCATCGCCCTTTGCACACTTGCATGTTGCGAACGCGGCCACAAGCAGAACTAGCCCCCCTTAATACAAGAGCAGGCTTATGGTCCAATCCGGCACGCGCCACTCAGTCGCTGACGTCACGAAGGCTTCGGCTGATACCACGATGTCGAGTGCCCATAACTGTCCCCGCGTAGATGGTTAGTGGGTATAGGCCAGTAGCCAGACTCAGATCAAATACCAAGATCTCGTTAAACATGTTATCTTGAAGACACCGCGAATGCCGAGCAGGGCCAGGCCCACCTCTCTCCTAGGTGGTCTCAACCTGCCATGTCGCTCCGCCACAAAGATCCACCCAGAGGGCCGTCGGGACAAAGGTCCTTTCAGCCCCCAATCCGTGAATCACTCGCGGGTACTCCTCGAGCCAACCCGACTTTAGTCATCACATGTATCATGTATAAAGTATAGGTATATACCCGTCATCAACTCCCGAGTGATCACGACCCGATAGTATAACATGGCAGACGGACAAGAATGTATGGCCACTAATGATAAACTAGCATCCTATACTAAGCATTTAGGATTTCATGTAAGGTATCAACAGTTATAGCAACAATGACGGGCTATGCATCAGGATAGGATTAATGGAAGCAGGGAAAGCAGTAACATGCTGCACTACTCTAATGCAAGCAGTATAGAGGAGAGTAGGCGATATCTGGTGAGCAAGGGGGGGGGGAGCTTGCCTGGTTGCTCTGGCAAGAGAGAGTGGTCGTCAACACCGTAGTCGTACTGGGTAGCAGCGGCGTCGGTCTCGGTGTCTAGCGAGAGAAGAGGGGGAAGAAAAAATAAATATAATGCAAACAAATGCATGATGATGCCTAACATGACAAAGCGTGATGCTAGGTGTGCCCTAACGCGGTACGAGGTTGTACCGGTGAAGGGGGAAAACATCCGGGAACGTATTCCCGGTGTTTCGCGTTTTCGGACAGATGAACCGGAGGGGGAAAGTTGCATGTTCGGTATGCTAGGGATGCGTGGTGAACGAACGGGTTGCGTATCCGGATTCGTCTCATCGTTCTGAGCAACTTTCATGTACAAAGTATTTTCATCCGAGCTACGGTTTATTTTCTATGATTTTTCGAAGTTTAAACAATATTATGGAATTATTAAATTTGATAATAAACAGTGAAGTACTTTTGTCACCTAGTGATGTGCCAGCCACAGTCAATGACATGTGGGGCCAGGTCAAAGTCAACGGCACAATCAACTATTGACTGGGTCAACCAGTGAAGAGTGCATGGGTCCCGCGTGTCATGACTCACATTAACTAAACAACCTTAATTAGTTTTATCTAAATGACGATTAGGTTAATTTATTCTAATTAGTTTAGTTAAACATGATTAATTAATTAATTAATTAATTAATTTTATTTTCATTGTTTTTTAATCCTTTTTTTTGTTCTGGGCGTGGGGCCCCACTATCATAGGCCAGAGGGCCTATCGGGTGCGCGGGTGTGCGAGCACTAGCGGGCGTCCGGGCGCTAACGGGCACGGGCGCAGCCCGGCTGGCCCCGGGCACTGGCCGGGGCGGAGGAGAGCGCCGGCCAGAGCGGAGGAGAGCGCCGGCCAGGGCGGAGGGAGCGCCGGTGAGGCTGTGGCGGAGGCGATGTGCGCAGGAGGGGGGGTGGAGGTGGAGTGCTGTCGGCGGGGCGACGGGCAGGTACGGCAGCAACGCAGCAGCAGGATGTGGGCCGCGGCGTAGCGTCTAGGAGCAGGGGGCGTGCGGGCACGGACGGCCCTGGAGCGCATAGGTTACGGGGCGGGGGCGTGCTCGACCGCAAGGCAGAGGCGAGCGTCGGCGATGTTGAGCAGCAGCAGCAGTGGTGTAGCGAGGCGAGGCGGGGCGCGATGCGGGCTTCCAGGGCACGGGCGCCGGCGGGGAAGCGAGCGGTGACGGGGAGGAGCAGGTCGGCGCGGCCCTGGGAGGAGCGTGGCAGCGGCGGGCGCGGGCTAGGCGCGTGCGGGGCGAGTGCGCGCAAGCGAGACGGTGGACGTGCGGGACGGCGGGGAAAGGGAAGAAGGGGAATGGGGTTCTCACCCCCGTTGCAGGGGAGTTGGGCGGCGAGGCGGGATGGCGCCGGCGGGGAGGAGGACGAGGCGGACGGCGGTGAGGTCCTGGGTCGGCCGGCGTTGGGGAGGCGGGGCGGGCAGTCCAGCGAGCGTCGGGGTGGCGCCGGGGATGGGCGCTGGTGTCAGGGGCGTGGGGCGGCGCGGGATATGGCTCCTCTTCCTCAATCGAGATGGGGAAGGGGAGAGAAGCGTGGGAGAGATTGAGGGTAGTGGGGATCCTGTGGTGGGTGGGGGAGTGGGAGTGTCGGTGGGTTAGGGTTTGGCCTGGGAAGGCCATATAGGGGGTGGGGTGGGCCGGCCTGGTAGGCCGATGGCTGGGCTGAGGCCCAGTTGGGGGAGGGGGTTGTTTTACTTTATTTTTAGTTTTATTTTATATGTCCTATTGTTTTCTATTTCTTTCTTGTTTTAATTTTAGTCCCACATTATTTTTGGTTATTAAAATATGACAATAGCTCCTGAAATAATGTTTCAAAATAACCCTCTGCCAAAAAAGGTTTTAACCCAAAATAAAATAGTTTAGTATTTTATAAAATACCAAAGGTAATTAAATAATGTTTTTGGCTACCGTTTAAATCATTTTAGTGCATTTATACATTATATAAAGATATGGATTCTTCATCATAATCACCTATGCATTAACTGGCACAACCTGAACATTTTGGATTTAATATTTGAAAAGTTTTATTGTTTGTCTTTAACTTGAAGTTGAATTCCGAATTGTTTTTGAACTAACATGAGATTATCAACACTAACCGAGGTGATGTGGCATCATTTCTAGAGGGTTACTGTAGCTTAATTACCCGGGCGTCACAATTCTCCTCCACTACAAGAAATCTCGTCCCGAGATTTAGGAGGGGAAGTAATGGGGAAGGGATTTGGTTGCGAAATTCTAATGAGCCTTCTCGGTCGTAGTGGCTGTTCTTGAAGAGGTAGACTCATAGCATCGATGTCTTCATTCCTATGCATCAATGTATCATGATGAAGTTGTCATCCTTTCTTCGGAGTCTTCATTGTACGTATGAAGGACACGGGGTAACTTCAAAAAACGGACCTCTGAAAGATTGACTATCTGGTTGATAACATCGGGGATGTGTGGTAGAAAGTATCTCTCGAATAGAAACTTAAGAAAATATCGAGAGTGAAGTAAGAACGTACCATGAGAAGTTTCAAGCGGGTAGGCAATCGCTTGATGCCTAATCAAAAGGTGAGAGGGTTTCAGGACAACGTGAAGTATTACCAGAATAGATCACTAGGAACGTGGCTCATGAATTGCATACAGAGCCACGCGCGAGGAATAACTTTGGGAACATGTGGTGTACAGGAGAGTCAGGTTTCGATCCTGTGGAACTGTGGGTTATGGGCCCACCATGTGGGTTAAAAGTAGGAAGGGTGGTGACATCTCGCGTGATTATGTAAGAAAGGCATGTCAGAGGATTGCCTGTCATTTATGTCGGCAACAACATCGGTACCAAGGGCGAGGAACGAAGAGAACCATTTTCCTGCCCGTCGAAACGAGGCGGACCAATAGGCAAAGTTCTCGTTCATCGGTGGTTACCGAAATGTCAACAACAATAGTAACAGGGTCTTACTGACAGAGTTGTACGCTGAGGTGCTTATAAAAGTAGTGACGTATTACTGCTTAGATCATATAAACCTCAAGAAGGTTAAACAGAACAATGGAAAGGAACATGTGATTATCAGATTAAATAGAACAATGGAAAGGAAAAATGTGTTTAAACACATATTTCAGGGGTATATCCTTCCCAAGACAAGCAGAGTATGATATCCAAGACCGGATAGAAGGTAGAAAACCACTTAGGTAAGGGGAGAGGAATTTCATGACGTTACCCATACAGTGGTGTTTGGGTAATTGAGCAGGAAACATTAGCATTGGGCTTCAAATGTTCTTGTTGAAAATCGGAGTACCACAGACATGCTTCGAGATAGCATTGACATGGTCTTCAATCAAAGGTCGGACTCTGGATACACAATGGACTTATTAGGAACAACTTATAGAATAAGTCTTACAATTTCCTCATGGAAGAATGGTTAAACTCACTAAAGAGGAAACTATAGCAATAGGTCCTCCGGTCAGGTGTGCTAGGCATGCCACCACCTTACCGGTTCGTATAAAGACCAATGTTATAACTCTTGGAAATATGTCCCAACCATCACATCTGACCGAGATTCAGATCTGATTGGTGTCAAACTACCTCAGACTCAGGATGCCTGAGAAGAAAGGTGCAACACAAATTGTCAAGATGACATTGTACGATTCTCGGGAAATGTACTATGGAAGCGAGTTCCAAAACAAGAGTTCATCATTAAAACCAAGGGGAGAATGAAGAGCTGGCTGATGAACTCAGCGACGATTCATTGAGATTTTCAAAAGATGGATTTCCACACTTATGTGCACAAGGAGTCAACATTTGTCGGACCAAATGATATAAGGATGTATGCTCGAGGAAAACATACACAATTAAGCATTGGTTGAAAAGTGCACCCAAAATATGGTCTTAGGTAGCATGATCAATGTTAGAAAGGTGATTCAACAACCAATAGTCTAAGAATGAAATATCGACCATTAACTTGAAAGCAATAGGGTGCTAGAGACACGAACAAGTTTGTGTTGAACGGAAGGCAATAAAGCGGTCGATGATAACACAAATCATCGAGGACAAGGAGGGTACTTCTCATCATGAATTCAATTTATATCTTGGAAGGGGTCAAAATGTTGATGATGATCACGACAAATCTTGTCGAGAGGCTCCATGAGGATGCAATCGCTCGGCGATGACATCAAGCCAAGGGAATGGTTAAGCAAAAGGTTATTATAACCATAGATAAGATGCCATCTCAGAATTCAGAGTTGTCTCTCAAGACAAACAATATGATGATGAAGGTTTGATGTAAGCTTAGAGCACTGTCGGGATTGTGTCCCGAGGATGAAGGACATAGGTAGAATGGTCAAGCAGTTAGCCTGACGATGATGATGTAGTCAATCAGCTGGGAATGACACTATTGAGTACAAACTCGTAAGCATTGAAGATTACTAAGAGTTGTTGAATCGCAGTGCAGACTCGATTCAGTTATCGATGTCTTTGAGTGTTAAATAACTCAGAGCCCACGAAAAATTGCAATCAATGAGAATGTAGCACTAGATGAAGAACTCGTAAGAAGTTATGCAGTTCCATGATAATCTTGAGATACCAGGGGGGTAATACTCGACGACAAATCAATGTAGAGGTTGGACTGGGGTATTACTCCACAGAAGACAAGTGCTTAAACTTGCACGAGAAATGGTATTTAAAGGAGAACATGGTCGGAACCATGATTGCAAAAGGCCAGATCCCAGATATAAGATGAACTTATACCAAAGGAATAATTAATTTAACAGAAGCTTTAATGATAAGATCTACATCGTGTCCATGGGCATGAACACAGGGTTCAAGGTTGACTCCCACTTGTTCAACGCATAACCTTTCATTCACCTCTTGTATTTCAAAAATGACATTACTTGTTGAAAGTTTTTACCTGGTGCAATACTAGATAAGTATGACCTGTGAAATCTTTTGGGTTCACATGGTTTTAGAGCAGGTATAGGTTCAACCCATAGGGGCATCTTAGGAACATATACCACAAGCTTCAATCGTAAATACCACCAGCTCGGAAACAAAGCATGGTTGAGAAAAAAGAGGATACAATTTACTAAAGGCATTATGTATCCAAGCAAAAGGCTCACATGCTTATTGAATATGAAGGACGTTGTTGGATAAAATACGGCAAAGGGTCTGGTGGTCCGCAAGGGATCCGACGTGAGCATCGATACTCAACCAGAGGAAGAAAGAAGGCAAGGAGATCAGATTATAGAAACAACTGACTAACTCAAAGCTCAAAGGCAAATGAATTATGAATTCCAAGACAAGGGATCAGAAGCAAGGGCTCTGATTCAGGATGGGTAAGCCGAGTAGGCTTAGGGGAATAATCGATGGCAAATTAGATTGGTCGAGATCCAGCTCATGTTTAAAATGCCGTTTGAGCCGGGAAGATAATTTAAAAGGATATCCCGATGATCGCGTGCATACGCACATATTGAATCATTAGGGTCAAAATGGCAAAGTCAAGGGATGTCAACGAAGACTACTAGACATATGGAATTAACCATAATGTAAGCAAACAAGTATTCACAGAGCATTAAGCTACTGAGGATTTTCGGAAGATCGAATAGTATTTCGAAGACCTTCATGAAACACTTGAACAACTAGGGATGAAAAGATACTCGGCAAGTGCGAGGAATTATCCATAGGGGTATTCAGATGACAAAGAACAGCAAGGCAGTAAGCTCAAAGGATTATCAAAACAATGACAAGTATTTTGGGGTATCTTGTAATAACAAGACCAACTAGGGATGTATGTAAGCATAACAACTGCAAGTATTTATCCATAAGGGTTGACGGTGGAAGGGGAGTTGCAAATGCGATGAACACAAGTTCTCGGGTTAACAGCGGAGAGTATCTTCAGGGTCTTCACGTGCAGCAGACGATCATCAATAATAAGGGGCTCTCCGGGTGAAAGTGATAACGAGATCCTAATGTTAGATTTAGCAAAATTAATTTAACTCGAATAGAAGAGAGATCAGAGTCCCAGAGTATAGACAAGGAGTAAAAGATCCTAATACCACCCAATGGCGATGTGGGCCCGTAAGGCACACATCCATGTTAGTAAAGGTTTTTATAATGTCTAGACTCGACTTCGGCCAAGGAGTGTGGAAGGGGATTCCTACAGGCAGTCGGCTCTGATACCAACTTGTGACGCCCCCGATTCAATCGTACACTAATCATACACGCAAACGTGTACAATCAAGATCAGGGACTCATGGGAAGATATTACAACACAACTCTACAAATAAAATAAGTCATACAAGCATCATATTACCAGCCAGGGGTCTCGAGGGCTCGAATACAAGAGCTCGATCATAGACGAGTCAGCGGAAGCAACAATATCTGAGTACAGACATAAGTTAAACAAGTTTGCCTTAAGAAGGCTAGCACAAACTGGGATACAGATCGAAAGAGGCGCAGGCCTCCTGCCTGGGATCCTCCTAACTATTCCTGGTCGTCGTCAGCGGGCAGCATGTAGCGGTAGGCACCTCCGGTGTAGTAGGAGTCGTCGTCGATGGTGGCGTCTGGATCCTGGGCTCCAACATCTGGTTGCGACAACCAGGTAGAAGGGATAGGGGGAAAAGAAGGAGAAAGCAACCGTGAGTACTCATCCAAAGTACTCGCAAGCAAGGAGCTACACTACATATGCATGGGTATATGTGTAAAGAGGCAATATCGGAGGGGATAGCTAATCCTGTCGAAGACTACGCTTCTGGCAGCCTCCGTCTTGCAACATGTAGAAGAGAGTAGACTGAAGTCCTCCAAGTAGCATCACATAGAATAACCCTAACCGATGATCCTCCCCTCGTTGCCCTGTGAGAGAGCGATCACCGGTTGTATCTGGCACTTGGAAGGGTGTGTTTTATTAAGTATCTGGTTCTAGTTGTCATAAGGTCAAGGTACAACTCCAAGTCGTCCTGTTACCGAAGATCACGGCTATTCGAATAGTTTAACTTCCCTGCAGGGGTGCACCACATAACCCAAGACGCTCGATCCCATTTGGCCGGACATACTTTTCTGGGTCATGCCCGGCCTTGGAAGATCAACACGTCGCAACCCTACCTAGGCACAACAGAGAGGTCAGCGCGCCGGTCTAAATCCTATGGCGCAGGGGTCTGGGCCCATCGCCCTTTGCACACTTGCACGTTGCGAACGCAGCCGGAAGCAGAACTAGCCCCCCTTAATACAAGAACAGGCTTACGGTCCAATCCGGCGCGCGCCACTCAGTCGCTGACGTCACGAAGGCTTCGGCTGATACCACGACGTCGAGTGCCCATAACTGTCCCCGCGTAGATGGTTAGTGCGTATAGGCCAGTAGCCAGACTCATATCAAATACCAAGATCTCGTTAAACGTGTTATCTTGAAGACACCGCAAACACCGACCAGGGCCAGGCCCACCTCTCTCCTAGGTGGTCTCAATCTGCCATGTCGCTCCACCACAAAGATCCACCCAGAGGGCCACGGGACAAAGGTCCTTTCAGCCCCAATCCGTGAATCACTCGCGGGTACTCCTCGAGCCAACCCGACTTTAGTCATCACATGTATCATGTATAAAGTATAGGTATATACCCGTCATCAACTCCCGAGTGATCACGGCCCGATAGTATAACATGGCAGACGGACAAGAATGTATGGCCACTGATGATAAACTAGCATCCTATACTAAGCATTTAGGATTTCATGTAAGGTATCAATAGTTGTAGCAACAATGACAGGCTATGCATCAGGATAGGATTAACGGAAAGCAGTAACATGCTACACTACTCTAATGCAAGCAGTATAGAGGAGAGTAGGCGATATCTGGTGATCAAGGGGGGGGGGGCTTGCCTGGTTGCTCTGGCAAGAGAGAGTGGTCGTCAACACCGTAGTCGTACTGGGTAGCAGCGGCGTCGGTCTCGGTGTCTAGCGAGAGAAGAGGGGGAAGAAACAATAAATATAATGCAAACAAATGCATGATGATGCCTAACATGACAAAGCGTGATGCTAGGTGTGCCCTCACGCGGTACGAGGTGGTACCGGTGAAGGGGGAAAACATCCGGGAACGTATTCCCGGTGTTTCGCGTTTTTGGACAGATGAACCGGAGGGGGAAAGTTGTGTGTTCGGTATGCTAGGGATGCGTGGTGGACGAACGGGTTGCGTATCCGGATTCGTCTCATCGTTCTGAGCAACTTTCATGTACAAAGTATTTTCAACCAAGCTACGGTTTATTTTCTATGATTTTTCGAAGTTTAAACAATATTATGGAATTATTAAATTTGAATAATAAACAGTGAAATACTTTTGTCACCTAGTGATGTGCCAGCCACAGTCAATGACATGTGGGGCCAGGTCAAAGTCAACAGCATAGTCAATTGTTGACTGGGTCAACCAGTGAATAGTGCGTGGGTCCCGCGTGTCATGACTCACATTAACTAAACAACCTTAATTAGTTTTATCTAACTGCTGATTAGGCTAATTTATTATAATTAGTTTAGTTAAACATGATTAATTAATTAATTAATTAATTTTATTTTCATTGTTTTTTAATCCTTTTTTTGTTCTGGGCGTGGGGGCCCACTGTCATAGGCCAGAGGGCCTATCGGGTGCGCGGGCGTGCGAGCACTAGCGGGCGTCTAGGCGCTAACGGGCACGGGCGCAGCCCGGCTGGACCCGGGCACTGGCCGGGGCGGAGGAGAGCACCGGCCAGGGCGGAGGAGAGCGCCGGCTAGGGCGGAGGGAGCGACGGTGAGGCTGTGGCGGAGGTGATGTGCGCAGGAGGGGGTGGAGGCGGAGTGCTGTCGGTGGGGCGACGGGCGGGTACGGCAGCAACGCAGCAGCAGGATGTGGTCCACGGCATAGCATCTAGGAGCAGGGGGCGTGCGGGCATGGACGGCCCTGGAGCGCATAGGGTACGGGGCGGGGGCGTGCTCGACCGCTAGGTAGTGACGGGGCAGAGGCGAGCGTCGGCGATGTTCAGCAGCAGCAACAGTGGTGCAGCGAGGCGAGGCGGGGCGTGATGCGGGCTTCCAGTGCACGGGCGCCGGCGGGGAAGCGAGCGGTGACGGGGAGGAGCAGGTCTGCGCGGCCCTGGGAGGAGCGTTGCAGCGGCGGGCGTGGGCTAGGCGCGTGCGGGGCGAGTGCGTGCGAGCGAGACTGTGGACGTGTGGGACGGCGGGGAAAGGGAAGCAGGGGAATGGGGTTCTCACCCCCGTTGCAGGGGAGTTGGGCGGCGAGGCGGGATGGCGTCGGCGGGGAGGAGGACGAGGCGGACGTCGGTGAGGTCCTGGGTCGGCCGGCGTTGGAGAGGCGGGGCGGGCAGTCCAGCGAGCGTCGGGGTGGCGCCGGGGATGGGTGCTGGTGTCAGGGGCACGGGGCGGCGCGGGATATGGCTCCTCTTCCTCGATCCAGATGGGGAAGGGAAGAGAGGCGTGGGAGAGATTGAGGGGAGTGGGGATCCTGTGGTGGGGGGGAGTGGGAGTGTCGGTGGGTTAGGGTTTGGCCTGGGAAGGCCATATAGGGGGTGGGGTGGGCCGGCCTGGTAGGCCGATGGCTGGGCTGAGGCCCAGTTGGGGGAGGGGGTTGTTTTACTTTATTTTTAGTTTTATTTTATATGTCATATTGTTTTTTATTTCTTTCCTGTTTTAATTTTAGTCCCACATTATTTTTGGTTATTAAAATATGACAATAGCTCCTAAAATAATGTTTCAAAATAACCCTCTGCCAAAAAAGGTTTTAACCCAAAATAAAATAGTTTAGTATTTTATAAAATACCAAAGGTAATTAAATAATGTTTTTGGCTACCATTTAAATCATTTTAGTGCATTTATACATTATATAAAGATGTGGATTCTTCATCATAATCACCTATGCATTAACTGGCACAACCCAAACATTTTGGATTTAATATTTGAAAAGTTTTATTGTTTGTCTTTAACTTGAAATTGAATTCCGAATCGTTTTTGAACTAACGTGAGATTATCAATACTAACCGAGGTGATGTGGCATCATTTCTAGAGGGTTACGGTAGCTTAATTACCCGGGCATCACAGACGGTGCCCGAGGTAGCCACGAGGTAGGGGGGTGCGCCTGCCCCCCCCCCCCCCCCGAGGTGTGCCCTTGACCCTCGTGGGCCACCCGTAAGGCGGTTGGTGCCCTTGTTTCGCCGCAAGAAAGCTCATTTCCGGATAGAGATCGTGTCAAAGTTTCAGCCCAATCGGTTACGGATCTCCAGGAATATAAGAAACGGTGAAAGGGTAGAATCGGAGAACGTAGGAACAGAGAGAGACAGAGAGCCAGATCCAATCTCGGAGGGGCTCTCGCCCTCCCGTGCCATCGAGGCCATGGACCAGAGGGGAAACCCCTCTCCCATCTAGGGAGGAGGTCAAGGAATAAGAAGAAGCAGGGGGGCTCTCTCCCCCTCGCTTCCGGTGGCACCGGAGTGCCACCGGGGCCATCCTCATCACCGCGATCTACACCAACACCTCCTCCATCTTCACCAACATCTCCATCACCTTCCCCCCTCTATCTACAGCGGTCCACTCTCCCGCAACCCGCTGTACCCTCTACTTGAACATGGTGCTTTATGCTTCATATTATTATCCAATGATGTGTTGCCATCCTATGATGTGTGAGTAGATTTTCGTTGTCCTATCAGTGGTTGATGAATTGCTATGATTGATTTAATTTTCTTGTGGTTATGTTGTTGTCCTTTGGTGCCCACCATATGATTGCGCGCGTGGATCACACCCTAGGGCTAGTTGTATGTTGATAGGACTATGTATTGGAGGGCAAGAGTGACAAAAGCTTCAACCTAGCATAGAAATTGATGCATACGGGATTGAAGGGGGACCAATATATCTTAATGCTATGGTTGGGTTTTACCTTAATGAACATTAGTAGTTGCGGATGCTTGCTAATAAGTCCAATCATAAGTGCATAGAATTCCAAGTCAGGCATGACATGCTAGCAGTGGCCTCTCCCACATAATACTTGTTATCGGTCTAGTAAAGTAGTCAATTGCTTAGGGGCAATTTCGAAACTCCTACCACCACTTTTCCACACTCACTATATTTACTTTATTGTTTCTTTATCGAAACAACCCCTACTTTTTATTTACGTACTCTTTATTATCTTGCAAACCTATCCAACAACACCTACAAAGTACTTATAGTTTCATACTTGTTCTAGGTAAAGCGAACGTCAAGCGTGCGTAGAGTTGTATCGGTGGTCGATAGAACCTGAGGGAATATTTGTTCTACCTTTAGCTCCTTGTTGGGTTCGACACTCTTACTTATTGAAAACTGTTGCGATCCCCTATACTATTGGGTTATTAAGACCTTTTTCTGGCACCGTTGCCGGGGAGCAATAGCGTGGGGTGAATATTCTTGTGTGTGCTTGTTTTTTTATCACCAAGTAATTTTTATTTGCTGTTCTTAGTTGTTTTCTATCTTTACTTATGGGTAGGAAACGCAAAATACCAAAAAAATTAGTTGTACCTACTAAACAAATGGTTGAAGAACCACTCAAAATCTATCACACTTCTGAAGCTTATTACTTGGATCATCTTTGATCCCTATGTGCTCGTGCTGAAACCCAAACTAGCTTAGTTGAGGGCAAATCTTTAGATGAGCATGCTTATTATGTGCGACACCGAATATCTGAAAAAGGGAAAACTTTACCGGATCAAATTCATGGTTTGCAATGCTATGCTTGGAATTTATGTGAAATATATGATTTTACTTGTTGTTCTGAAAACCCTAAGAAACACCTTCCCTATCAATGTGAGTTTAGTGATAATGGAATCGTATCTTTGTATGCTAAGCGTGTTTATAATTACTATGATGTTCAACAAATTGAAGAATTTGTTGCTTTTAAGGGTGCTTACGAGATTTCTTCTTTGATTGAAAAGGATGATGCTACTCTTTACAAATCTGAAATTTTTGACATACTTAAATATTGCTATGATAATTATGCTTCTAATGCCTATGTTGAACCTTATATTGAGGATTACTCCACTGTCCAAGAAGAGACTAATATTTTGCAGGAGTCTATGGAAGAAGAAATTGATGAAACTGTGAGCTCATTGGATGAAAAAGATGAGGAGAGTGAAGAACAAAAGGAGGAAGAGTGGATTAGCTACCCGTGCCCACCTTCTAATGAGAGTAACTCTTCAACTCATACATTGTTTAATTTCCCTTCGTGCTTATCGGAGGATGATTGCTATGATGATTGTTATGATCCCGTTGATTCTCTTGAAATATCCCTTTTTGATGATGCTTGCTATGCTTGTGGCCAAGATGCCAATATGAATTATGCTTATGGAGATGAACTTGCTATAGTTCCTTATGTTAAACATGAAATTGTTGCTATTGCACCCACACATGATAGTCCTATTATCTTTTTGAATTCTCCAAACTACACTATATCAAAGAAGTTTGCTCTTATTAAGGAATATATTGATGGGTTGCCTTTTACTGTTGCACATGATAATTTTGATGAATATAATATGTATGTGCTTGCTGCTCCGACTTGCAATTATTATGAGAGAGGAACTATATCTCCACCTCTCTATGTTTCCAATACAACAAAATTGCAAGAAACTCTTTATACTATGCATTGGCCTTTACTATGTGTGCATGAATTATTCTTTTATGACATGCCAATGCATAGAAAGATAGTTAGACTTCGTAGTTGTATGATATATGTTACTTTGTGCTCACTACTAAATTACAAATCATTGTTAATTAAAATTGGCTTTGATATACCTTGGGATCCGGGTGGATTCATTACTTGAGCACTCTATGCCTAGCTTAATGAATTTAAAGAAAGCGCTACCAGGAAGACAACCCGGAAGTTTTAGAGAGTCATTTATTTCTGTTGTGTGCTTTTATAAAGTTTAAATATAAAAATAATGTGCCAAGGTTTGCCTTTAGGATGTTTACATTTGCTTGATGGTTTGTATGGTCCAGGACAGAAACTTTGGCTGTAGTGCGCGATTTTACATTTTTAGCTGGAACGTCAAATGGTTCTGATTCTTTTTGCACTGTCTTTATATGCAAACTTTTTATTTTTCTTAATTTGTTTTAGAATTTTTCAAGTAGCATAAGTATGGTGAATGTTCAGATTATTACAGACTATTCTGTTTAGACAGATTCTGTTTTTGATGCATAGTTTGCTTGTTTTGATGAAACTATCGATTCATATCAGTGGATTAAGCCATGAAAAAGTTATATTACAGTCGACACAATGCAAAAACAAAATATGAATTGGTTTGCAACAGTACTTAGCGTAGTTATTTGCTTTATTATACTAACGGATCTTACCGAGTTTTCTGTTGAGGTTTTGTGCGGGTGAAGTGTTCGATGATCGAGAAGGTCTCGATGTGAGGAGAAGAAAGTGAAGGAAATATGCCCTAGAGGAAATAATAAAGTTATTATTTATTTCCTAATTTCATGATAAATGTTTATTATTCATGCTAAAATTGTATTAACCGGAAACATAATACATGTGTGAATATATAGACAAACAGAGTGTCACTAGTATGCCTCTACTTGACTAGCTCGTTAATCAAAGATGGTTATGTTTCCTAACCATGGACAAAGAGTTGTTATTTGATTAACGGGATCACATCATTAGATGAATGATCTGATTGACATGACCCATTCCATTAGCTTAGCATCCGATCGTTTAGTATGTTGCTATTGCTTTCTTCATGACTTATACATGTTCCTATGACTATGAGATTATGCAACTCCCGTTTGCCGGAGGAACACTTTGGGTGCTACCAAACGTCACAACGTAACTGGGTGATTATAAAGGAGCACTATAGGTGTCTCCAAAGGTACATGTTGGGTTGGCGTATTTCGAGATTAGGATTTGTCACTCCGATTGTCGGAGAGGTATCTCTGGGCCCTCTCGGTAATGCACATCACATAAGCCTTGCCAGCATTGCAACTAATGAGTTAGTTGTGAGATGATGTATTACAGAACAAGTAAAGAGACTTGCCGGTAACGAGATTGAACTAGGTATTGGATACCGACGATCGAATCTCGGGCAAGTAACATACCGATGACAAAGGGAACAACGTATGGTGGATTTCGGGCCACCATTGTGGTGTAATACCCTACTCCAGTGTGTGGTGGATGGATTGCCTCCTGGGGCTAGTGATGAGGAACAGTACAAGGAAGAACAGCCTCGCGAGGGTCTTTTCTTGGCTGGGGTGATGAACTGCTGGGAGGAGTTCAGTCACCTCTCTCTCACTCTCTCTCTACTTGCTAGTCGGACCAACCAACGAACCGACCCCTCTCTGATCGAACCAAACCCCTCCGAACGAACCGATCGAACCCCTTGCTATGTGGGTGACCGGTCCTATTTATAGGCAAAGGCCCTGGGCCTCTTCCCAAATATTGAGCGGGAAGGGCACCAACAATGGCGGGCTAATTTGAAGGGGAACATCTAGTACACTTATCCTGACTAAAGTTGGTCTTCGCCTGCGAAAGGCCCTGCGGTGACGCCGCGCTGGGCTCTACGGTGACCTCCATCACGTAGTCCTCCTGGTCCTGGTCTCGTTGCACTGATATGGAAAACTTTGCCTGATGCCTCGGTACTCCGCGGCTGCGCTTGCCCCCTTTGCACCAAAGAGGAAAGAAGGACGTTGCGCGCGCTGGCGCCCGCCTGGCATCCTGAGTCGTCATGGCTTGCGTCATGGGCACCTCGCGAGGTACCCTGCCTTGATATCTCCGTCTCCTCGCGAGCCAGCCTGAGGAGGCTGCGCCTGAGGATGCGCCATGTCGTCCGCCTTGCGAGGCTTGGTCCCTCGCGAGGGTCTTGAGCCTCGTGCTGATGAAGATGGGCCATGTTGGGCCCCCATTGAGCCACGCCGTGGGCCGCAGGCAGGCAAGTTTGGGGGCCCCGTTCCCAGAACACCGACAGGTTTAGGTCAAATGTGGATATAGGAAAGTAGCTGAGGATTTTGGAGCATATCATTAAGCACATGAAGCAAGAGGCTCATTAAGCAACACCTCATCCCTCCTTGATAGTATTGGCTTTTCCTATGGACTGAATGTGATCTTGGACCACTAAAATGTAAAATGAAGAGTCTTGAGCATATGAGCTAGAGCCAATCCTTTGTCCTTAGCATTTTGAGGGTTCCACTTTCACCATCCATGCCATGCCAATCATTGAGCTTTCCTGAAATGATCATCTTGGAATAGCATTAGCTCAATGAACTATATGTTGTTATGAATTACCAAAACCACCTAAGGATAGTTGCACTTTCAATCTCCCCCTTTTTGAAGGAAATATGCCCTAGAGGCAATAATAAAGTTATTATTTATTTCCTTATATCATGATAAATGTTTATTATTCATGCTAGAATTGTATTAACCGGAAACATAATACATGTGTGAATACATAGACAAACAGAGTGTCACTAGTATGCCTCTACTTGACTAGCTCGTTAATCAAAGATGGTTAAGTTTCCTAACCATGAACAATGTGTTGTTATTTGATTAACGAGGTCACATCATTAGTTGAATGATCTGATTGACATGACCCATTTCATTAGCTTAGCACCCGATCGTTTAGTATGTTGCTATTGCTTTCTTCATGACTTATACATGTTCCTATGACTATGAGATTATGCAACTCCCGTTTGCCGGAGGAACACTTTGGGTACTACCAAACGTCACAACGTAACTGGGTGATTATAAAGGAGTACTACAGGTGTCTCCAATGGTAGATGTTGGGTTGGCGTATTTCGAGATTAGGATTTGTCACTCCGATTGTCGGAGAGGTATCTCTGGGCCCTCTCGGTAATGCACATTACACAAGCCTTGCAAGCATTGCAACTAATGAGTTAGTTGCGGGATGATGTATTACAGAACGAGTAAAGAGACTTGCCGGTAACGAGATTGAACGAGGTATTGGATACCGGCGATCGAATCTCGGGCAAGCAACATACCGATGACAAAGGGAACAACGTATGTTGTTATGCGGTCTGACCGATAAAGATCTTCGTAGAATATGTAGGAGCCAATATGGGCATCCAGGTCCCGCTATTGGTTATTGACCGAAGACGTGTCTCGGTCATGTCTACATTGTTCTCGAACCGTAGGGTCCGCACGCTTAACGTTACGATGACAGTTATTATGAGTTTATGCATTTTGATGTACCGAAGATTGTTCGGAGTCCTAGATGTGATCACGGACATGACGAGGAGTCTCGAAATGGTCGAGACATAAAGATTGATATATTGGAAGCCTATATTTGGATATCGGAAGTGTTCCGGGTGAAATCGGGATTTTACCGGAGTACCGAGAGGTTACCGGAAACCCCCGGGAACCATATGGGCCTTATTGGGCCTTAGTGGAAAGGTGAAAGGGGCAGCCCAAGGTGGGCTGCGCGCCTCCCCCCTCCCCTAGTCCTATTAGGACTAGGAAAGGTGGCCGGCCCCCTTCTCTCTCTCTCTCTCTCTCGGAACCCTATTAGGAATAGGATTGAGGGGGGGAGTCCTACTCCCGGTAGGAGTAGGACTCCTCCTGCGCCCTCCTCCTTGGCTGGCCAGCCCTCCCCCTTGGATCCTTTATATACGGGGGCAGGGGCACCTCTAGACACACAAGTTGATCCTTGAGATCGTTCCTTAGCCGTGTGCGGTGCCCCCTGCCACCATATTCCACCTCGATCATATCATTGTAGTGCTTAGGCGAAGCCCTGCGTCGGTAAAACATCAAGATCGTCACCACGCCGTCGTGCTGACGGAACTCCTCCCCGAAGCTTTGCTGGATCGGAGCCCGGGGATCGTCATCGAGTTTTACGTGTGCTAAGAACTCAGAGGTGCCGGAGTAACGGTGCTTGGATCGGTCGGATTGGGAAGAAGACGTACGACTACTTCCTCTACGTTGTGTCAATGCTTCCGTTGCGATCTACAAGGGTACATAGATCAGACTCTCCCCCTCGTTGCTATGCATCACCATGATCTTGCGTGTGCGTAGGAAAATTTTGAAATTACTACGTTCCCCAACAGTTGCATCCGAGCCTAGGTTTTATGGTTTGATGTTATGTGCACGAGTAGAACACAAGTGAGTTGTGGACAATATAAGTCATACTGCCTACCAGCATGTCATACTTTGGTTCGGCGGTATTGTTGGACGAGACGACCCGGACCAACCTTACGCGTACGCTTACGCGAGACCGGTTCCCTCGACGTGCTTTCCACATAGATGGCTTGCGGGCGACTGTCTCTCCAACTTTAGTTGAACCGAGTGTGGCTACGCCCGGTCCTTGAGAAGGTTAAAACGGAGTCTATTTGACAAACTATCGTTGTGGTTTTGATGTGTAGGTGAGATTGGTTCTTACTTAAAGCCCGTAGCAGCCACGTAAAACTTGCAACAAAGTAGAGGACGTCTAACTTGTTTTTGTAGGGCATGTTGTGATGTGATATGGTCAAGGCATGATGCTAAATTTTATTGTATGAGATGATCATGTTTTGTAACCAAGTTATCGGCAACTGGCAGGAGCCATATGGTTGTCGCTTTATTGTATGCAATGCAATCGCGATGTAATGCTTTACTTTATTACTAAGCGGTAGTGATAGTCGTGGAAGCATAAGATTGGCGAGACGACAACAATGCTACAATGGAGATCAAGGTGTCGCGCCGGTGACGATGGTGATCATGACGGTGCTTCGGAGATGGAGATCACAAGCACAAGATGATGATGGCCATATCATATCACTTATATTGATTGCATGTGATGTTTATCTTTTATGCATCTTATCTTGCTTTGATTGACGGTAGCATTATAAGATGATCTCTCACTAAATTATCAAGAAGTGTTCTCCCTGAGTATGCACCGTTGCGAAAGTTCTTCGTGCTGAGACACCATGTGATGATCGGGTGTGATAGGCTCTACGTTCAAATACAACGGGTGCAAAACAGTTGCACACGTGGAATACTCAGGTTATACTTGACGAGCCAAGCATATACAGATATGGCCTCGGAACACGGAGACCGAAAGGTCGAGCGTGAATCATATAGTAGATATGATCAACATAATGATGTTCACCGATGAAACTACTCCATCTCACGTGATGATCGGACAAGGTTTAGTTGATTTGGATCATGTGATCACTTAGAGGATTAGAGGGATGTCTATCTAAGTGGGAGTTCTTTAGTAATATGATTAATTGAACTTAAATTTATCGTGAACTTAGTACCTGATAGTATCTTGCCTGTTTATGTTGATTGTAGATAGATGGCTCGTGCTGTTGTTCCGTTGAATTTTAATGCGTTCCTTGAGAAAGCAAAGTTGAAAGATGATGGTAGCAATTACACGGACTGGGTCCGTAACTTGAGGATTTTCCTCATTGCTGCACAAAAGAATTACGTCCTGGAAGCACCGCTGGGTGCCAGGCCTGCTGCTGGAGCAACACCAGATGTTATGAACGTCTGGCAGAGCAAAGATGATGACTACTCGATAGTTCAGTGTGCCATGCTTTACGGCTTAGAATTGGGACTTCAACGACGTTTTGAACGTCATGGAGCATATGAGATGTTCCAGGAGTTGAAGTTAATATTTCAAGCAAATGCCCGGATTGAGAGATATGAAGTCTCCAATAAGTTCTATAGCTGCAAGATGGAGGAGAACAGTTCTGTCAGTGAGCATATACTCAAAATGTCTGGGTATAACAATCACTTGATTCAGATGGGAGTTAATCTTCCAGATGATTGCGTCATTAACAGAATTCTCCAATCACTGCCACCAAGCTACAAGAGCTTCGTGATGAACTATAATATGCAAGGGATGAACAAGACTATTCCCGAGCTCTTCGCAATGCTGAAAGCTGCGGAGGTAGAAATCAAGAAGGAGCATCAAGTGTTGATGGTTAACAAGACCACTAGTTTCAAGAAAAAGGGCAAAGGGAAGAAGAAAGGGAACTTCAAGAAGAACGGCAAGCAAGTTTCTGCTCAGGAAAAGAAGCCCAAGTCTGGACCTAAGCCTGAAACTGAGTGCTTCTACTGCAAGCAGACTGGTCACTGGAAGCGGAACTGCCCCAAGTATTTGGCGGATAAGAAGGATGGCAAGGTGAACAAAGGTATATGTGATATACATGTTATTGATGTGTACCTTACTAATGCTCGCAGTAGCACCTTGGTATTTGATACTGGTTCTGTTGCTAATATTTGCAACTCGAAACAGGGACTACGGATTAAGCGAAGATTGACTAAGGACGAGGTGACGATGCGCGTGGGAAACGGTTCCAAAGTCGACGTGATCGCGGTCGGCACGCTACCTCTACATCTACCTTCGGGATTAATATTAGACCTAAATAATTGTTATTTGGTGCCAGCGTTGAGCATGAACATTATATCTGGATCTTGTTTAATGCGAGACGGTTATTCATTTAAATCAGAGAATAATGGTTGTTCTATTTATATGAGTAATATCTTTTATGGTCATGCACCCTTGAAGAGTGGTCTATTCTTGTTAAATCTCGATAGTAATGATACACATATTCATAATGTAGAAGCCAAAAGATGCAGAGTTGATAATGATAGTGCAACTTATTTGTGGCACTGCCGTTTAGGTCATATCGGTGTAAAGCGCATGAAGAAACTCCATACCGATGGACTTTTGGAACCACTTAATTATGAATCACTTGGTATTTGTGAACCATGCCTCATGGGCAAGATGACTAAAACACCGTTCTCCGGTACTATGGAGAGAGCAACAGATTTGTTGGAAATCATACATACAGATGTATGCGGTCCAATGAATATTGAGGCTCATGGCGGATATCGTTATTTTCTCACCTTCACAGATGATTTAAGCAGATATGGGTATATCTACTTAATTAAACATAAGTCTGAAACATTTGAAAAGTTTAAAGAATTTCAGAGTGAAGTGGAAAATCATCGTAACAAGAAAATAAAGTTTCTACGATCTGATCGTGGAGGAGAATATTTGAGTTACGAGTTTGGTGTACATTTGAAAAATTGTGGAATAGTTTCGCAACTCACGCCACCCGGAACACCACAGCGTAATGGTGTGTCCGAACGTCGTAATCATACTTTACTAGATATGGTGCAATCTATGATGTCTCTTACTGATTTACCGCTATCGTTTTGGGGATACGCTCTAGAGACGGCCGCATTCACGTTAAATAGGGCACCATCAAAATCCGTTGAGACGACGCCTTATGAACTATGGTTTGGCAAGAAACCAAAGTTGTCGTTTCTGAAAGTTTGGGGCTGCGATGCTTATGTGAAAAAACGTCAACCTGATAAGCTCAAACCCAAATCAGAGAAATGTGTCTTCATAGGATATCCAAAGGAAACTATTGGATACACCTTCTATCACAGATCCGAAGGCAAGACTTTTGTTGCTAAATTCGGAAATTTTCTTGAGAAGGAGTTTCTCTCGAAAGAAGTGAGTGGGAGGAAAGTAGAACTTGACGAGGTAACTGTACCCGCTCCCTCATTAGAAAGTAGTACATCACAAAAATCTGTTTCTACGACACCTACACCAATAAGTGAGGAAGTTAATGATAATGATCATGAAACTTCTGAACAAGATACTACTGAACCTCGTAGATCAACCAGAGCAAGATCCGCGCCAGAGTGGTACGGTAATCCAGTTCTGGAAGTCATGCTGCTAGATCATGATGAACCTACGAACTATGAAGAAGCGATGGTGAGCCCAGATTCCGCAAAGTGGCTTGAAGCCATGAAATCTGAGATGGGATCCATGTATGAGAACAAAGTATGGACTTTGGTTCACTTGCCCGATGATCGGCAAGCAATTGAGAATAAATGGATCTTCAAGAAAAAGACTGACGCTGACGGTAATATTACTGTCTATAAAGCTCGACTTGTCGCAAAAGGTTTTCGACAAGTTCAAGGGGTTGACTAGATGAGACCTTCTCACCCGTAGCGACGCTCAAGTCTGTCCGAATCATGTTAGCAATTGCCGCGTTTTATGATTATGAAATATGGCAGATGGATGTCAAAACTGCATTCCTGAATGGATTTCTGGAAGAAGAGTTGTATATGATGCAACCGGAAGGTTTTGTCGATCCAAAGGGAGCTAACAAAGTGTGCAAACTCCAGCGATCCATTTATGGACTGGTGCAAGCATCTCGGAGTTGGAATAAACGCTTTGATAGTGTGATCAAAGCATTTGGCTTTATACAAACTTTTGGAGAAGCCTGTATTTACAAGAAAGTGAGTGGGAGATCTGTAGCATTTCTGATATTATATGTGGATGACATATTGCTGATTGGAAATGATATAGAATTTCTGGATAGCATAAAGGGATACTTGAATAAGAGTTTTTCAATGAAAGACCTCGGTGAAGCTGCTTACATATTGGGCATTAAGATCTATAGAGATAGATCAAGACGCTTAATTGGACTTTCACAAAGCACATACCTTGACAAGATTTTGAAGAAGTTCAAAATGGATCGGGCAAAGAAAGGGTTCTTGCCTGTGTTACAAGGTGTGAAGTTGAGTCAGACTCAATGCCCGACCACTGCAGAAGATAGAGAGAAAATGAAAGATGTTCCCTATGCTTCAGCCATAGGCTCTATCATGTATGCAATGCTGTGTACCAGATCTGATGTGTGCCTTGCTATAAGTTTAGCAGGGAGGTACCAAAGTAATCCAGGAGTGGATCACTGGACAGCGGTCAAGAACATCCTGAAATACCTGAAAAGGACTAAGGATATGTTTCTCGTATATGGAGGTGACTAAGAGCTCACCGTAAGAGGTTACGTTGATGCAAGCTTTGACACTGATCCGGACGATTCTAAATCGCAAACCGGATACGTGTTTACTTTAAACGGTGGAGCTGTCAGTTGGTGCAGTTCTAAACAAAGCGTCATAGCGGGATCTACATGTTAAGCGGAGTACATAGCTGCTTCAGAAGCAGCGAACGAAGGAGTCTGGATGAAGGAGTTCATATCCGATCTAGGTGTCATACCTAGTGCATCGGGTCCAATGAAAATCTTTTGTGACAATACTGGTGCAATTGCTTTGGCAAAGGAATCCAGATTTCACAAAAGGACCAAACACATCAAGAGACGCTTCAATTCCATCCGGGATCTAGTCCAGGTGGGAGACATAGAGATTTGCAAGATACATACGGATCTGAATATTGCAGACCCGTTGACTAAGCCTCTTCCACGAGCAAAACATGATCAGCACCAAGGCTCCATGGGTGTTAGAATCATTACTGTGTAATCTAGATTATTGACTCTAGTGCAAGTGGGAGACTGAAGGAAATATGCCCTAGAGGCAATAATAAAGTTATTATTTATTTCCTTATATCATGATAAATGTTTATTATTCATGCTAGAATTGTATTAACCGGAAACATAATACATGTGTGAATACATAGACAAACAGAGTGTCACTAGTATGCCTCTACTTGACTAGCTCATTAATCAAAGATAGTTAAGTTTCCTAACCATGAACAATGTGTTGTTATTTGATTAACGAGGTCACATCATTAGTTGAATGATCTGATTGACATGACCCATTTCATTAGCTTAGCACCCGATCGTTTAGTATGTTGCTATTGCTTTCTTCATGACTTATACATGTTCCTATGACTATGAGATTATGCAACTCCCGTTTGCCGGAGGAACACTTTGTGTGCTACCAAATTCACAACGTAACTGGGTGATTATAAAGGAGCTCTACAGGTGTCTCCAATGGTAGATGTTGGGTTGGCATATTTCGAGATTAGGATTTGTCACTCCGATTGTCGGAGAGGTATCTCTGGGCCCTCTCGGTAATGCACATTACACAAGCCTTGCAAGCATTGCAACTAATGAGTTAGTTGCGGGATGATGTATTACAGAACAAGTAAAGAGACTTGCCGGTAACGAGATTGAACTAGGTATTGGATACCGACGATCGAATCTCGGGCAAGTAACATACCGATGACAAAGGGAACAACGTATGTTCTTATGCGGTCTGACCGATAAAGATCTTCGTAGAATATGTAGGAGCCAATATGGGCATCCAGGTCCCGCTATTGGTTATTGACCGGAGACGTGTCTCGGTCATGTCTACATTGTTCTCGAACCGTAGGGTCCGCACGGTTAACGTTACGATGACAGTTATTATGAGTTTATGCATTTTGATGTACCGAAGATTGTTCGGAGTCCCGGATGTGATCACGGACATGACGAGGAGTCTCGAAATGGTCGAGACATAAAGATTGATATATTGGAAGCCTATATTTGGATATCGGAAGTGTTTCGGGTGAAATCGGGATTTTATCGGAGTACCGAGAGGTTACCTGAAACCCCCGGGAACCATATGGGCCTTATTGGGCCTTAGTGGAAAGGTGAAAGGGGCAGCCCAAGGTGGGCTGCGCGCCTCCCCCCTCCCCTAGTCCTATTAGGACTAGGAAAGGTGGCCGGCCCCCTTCTCTCTCTCTCTCTCTCTCTCTCTCTCTCGGAATCCTATTAGGAATAGGATTGAGGGGGGCAGGGGTAGGACTCCTCCTGCGCCCTCCTCCTTGGCCGGCCAGCCCTCCCCCTTGGATACTTTATATACGGGGGCAGGGGGAACCTCTAGACACACAAGTTGATCCTTGAGATCGTTCCTTAGCCGTGTGCGGTGCCCCCTGCCACCATATTCCACCTCGATCATATCGTTGTAGTGCTTAGGCGAAGCCCTGCGTCGGTAAAACATCAAGATCGTCACCACGCCGTCGTGCTGACGGAACTCCTCCCCGAAGCTTTGCTGGATCGGAGCCCGGGGATCGTCATCGAGCTGTACGTGTGCTAAGAACTCGGAGGTGCCGGAGTAACGGTGCTTGGATCGGTCGGATCGGGAAGAAGACGTATGACTACTTCCTCTACGTTGTGTCAACGCTTCCGTTGCGATCTACAAGGGTACATAGATCAGACTCTCCCTCTTGTTGCTATGCATCACCATGATCTTGTGTGTGCTTAGGAAAATTTTGAAATTACTATGTTCCCCAACATTTTTGGTAATTGATGACAACATATAGATCAAAGCTTCGACAAATAATAATAAGAATGAAATATATCATTGCTTTGAGAAGTATGTGATAAGTAAGAGCTCCCCCTAAATTTGTGCATATTTAAAATTTGCTTTGGACTGCAAATGCACAAAGAGTTAGAGTCATGGGTTACTCTTCCATGTCACATACATCTTGGTGGAGCGCTCAAAAAGATAAGAATGAAATACATGCACTCATCACCAAAGAAAGTGAATGATCACACAAGATAGATAAGATATATCAAGCATGCATAAGTGTAGCTTATGATCAAACACATGATCATCAATGTCTCACAAGCATATCAAAGTATCTCAACCAAAAGCAAACAAAGTTTGAAAAACCACCAAATAAAGCAAGAGAGAAAAACAACACACTCTCTCTCGAAGCCTATGATCTATTCATTTTTCTCCCCCTTTGGCAACAAGTTACCAAAAAGTTCCTAGAAAATGCATAGTGCTAGATCGACTCTCAGGCTTGATCTTCTGGTGGTGGTGGAGTCTGGATCACTCCAAGGACGAAGCCTTCTGTAGACGTGGTTGGAGTTGGAGCTGAAGTAGATGCTGGAGCTGGTTGGGCTGGTGCTGTGGCTGGAGCTGAGGTGGTGGCTCTGGTGTCAGGAACTGGCACTGCAGTCGACCTCTGAGCTCGTGGCACTCTCGCAAATGCATCAGTTGTAGTCTTCCCTCTCCTCTCCTGCATGTCATCTTGAAGTTATTCCACTGCAGACTGAATCTCTGTTACTTTGACATCCATGTCACAGAACTTTCGTTCTATGATCCTCTCTAAGCTCTTCTGATTCTGAGTGAGGGTGGCCAGTCCTTTCTCAATCCTCAATGTGGATGCAATCAAGTAACCAAGCTGCTCTTGTTTGGTTTTCAAGAAATACTCATATGCCTCTTCTTGAGTTGGCATCTTGGCAGCTTTCTCCTTCCTTGCCTTCTCCTTCTTTGCTTGTGCTTGAACTGATGATGGTTCATTCTCATTCATCACAACTTGATTGTCCTCAAAATCTGGATGAATAGGCAAATGTTCCTTATCCAATAGGTATATGCCTGTGCCCATCTTGGAGTTAATTAGCTCCTGGATCTGAGGGGCATAACCGCAGCTCCTCTTCTGATCAGCTGCAGTCCTCTTGATAGTCTCTACTATGAGGCTCATGACTTTGAATTTCTGTGGCACATCAAAGATATGAAGCAAATTGATTGCATGACCTCTGATCATCTTGTGATCACCTGACTTGGGCAACAAAGTGTGCCTCAAAATCCAATTGATAGTTGGCAACCCTGATAGAAGATAATGTACAGACCCAAACTTGAAAGTATCAAGTGCCTCGTTTGGAATTTCCTTGTACATGTTGGACATAGAATTGTGATCCATCTTCTTCTTGGCATATATGTCCAAGTCATCTTCATTTCCCTCTGGGGCATTGATGAGTTGTGCCCACTCAGCAACTGTTGATTGGTACCTCGTACCTTCAGACATCCACACAATCCTTCCATCTGGATAGAAGTGTGCTGTGGAGTAGAACTGCATGATCAGCTCTTCATTCCACTTTGTGAGCTTCTGCCCAACAAAGTCTGCTACTCCACAAGCTTTGAAGCTGTCTTGCACTCCAGGATAGTGCTGTTCATTGTCCTTGATGCACTCCCAATTGACCCATCTCATGTCACAAACAATGGGCTTCTTATCAAGCAAAATTGTCTCATAGAAGTCCTGCTATTCCTTTGTGTGGAACCTGTAATCAACAACAGTTCTTCTCCTTGAAGCATATGGATCTGCTTCTCTCCACTTCCTTAGCCCCAAGTCTCTTCTGATTTTCATGTCCTCAGCCACAGGATGATCATCATTGTGGTTTGGAATCTTGGGCTTAAGCTTCCTCAGAACTTGACCTTCTTCTTCTTCAGCAATGTCAGGCACTGGGGCCTTGTTCTTTTCAGCAGTTGGTATGCTCCTTGTGTTCCTCTTTGGAGCTGTCTTGGCCTTTGATGCAGCCTTGGGTGCTTCCTTGGGCTTGGATGCAGTAGCCCCTGATCTTATAGCATCACCCATCAGCTTTTGTGCCTTGGGTGCTGGTGCAGCAACCTCTTCTTCCTCTTCCTCTTCAGAATCTCTCATGATTGAGGATCTGCCAAGCACTCTAGCAGTGGTCTTTTTGATCCTCTCCTTCCCCTTCTTCCCTTCTGCAGCAGCCTCTTTGGGTTCAGGCTTTTCAGGAATCTGAGTTGAGGCTCTGGCCTTTGGCATAGGCTGCCTACCTGCTGGCCTTTTGACTTTCAATCCTGGCTTTGTGCTTTGAGCTGAGACATATTCCTTCTTGAGCACTACTTTCTTTGATGTGGCTTCCTCTTCTTCTGCCACATAGTCTTCATCCTCTGAGTCTGAGGTTCTCTTCTTCCTTTGTCTGGTGGCAGCTTTTGGCAGATTGCTTGGGGTGCTCCTGCTGCCTTCATCTGAAGAACTGGAGGGACTAGTGCCCTCACTCATGTGCACCTGCTCTTTTGATATGTTCTGGCTGTCACTCTGATCAGACATGATGAAAATTCTGACTGCTGACCCTGTGAATAGTTTATAGATAAGGTAGAGTGGATAAGCATCACAAAATGCAGAGATTTTTACAAAAGAATTGTCGGCGTTCTGGGAACGGGGGTCCCCAGACTTGTCTGCCTGCGGCCTGCGGCGTGGTTCAAAGGAGGCCCAGCATGGCCCATCTTCATCAACACAAGACTCAAGACCCTCGCGAGGGGCCAAACCTCGCGGGGCGGAAGACACGGCGCATCCTCAGGTGCAGCCTCCTCAGGCTGGCTCACGAGGAGGCGGAGAAATCAAGGCGGGGTACCTCGCGAGGTGCCCATGACGCAAGCCATGAGGACTCAGGGCGCCAGACGGGCGCCAGCGTGCGCAGCGTCCTTCTTTCCTCTTTGGTGCAAAGGGGGCAAGCGCAGCCGCGGAGTACCGAGGCATCAGGCAAAGGTTGCCATTTCGGTGCAACGAGACCAAGACCAGGCGGACTACGAGACGGAGGTCACCATGGAGACCAGCACGGCGTCACCGCAGAGCCTTTCGCAGGCGAAGACCAACTTTAGTCAGGATAAGTGTACTAGATGTTCCCCTTCAAATTAGCCTGCCATTGTTGGCGCCCTTCCCGCTCAATATTTGGGAAGAGGCCCAGGGCCTTTGCCTATAAATAGGACCAGCCACTCGCATAGCAAGGGGTTCGGTTCGGTTTGTTTGGGAAGTAGGTTGGTTGGTCCGGCTAGCAAGCAGAGAGAGTGAGTGAGAGAGAGAGAGAGAAAAGGGCGACTGAACTCCTCCTAGCAGTTCATTCCCCCAGCCAAGAACAGACCCTCGCGAGGCTGTTCTTCCCTGTATTGTTCATCATCATCAGCCCCAAGAGGCAATCCACCCACCACACACTGGAGTAGGGTATTACACCTCAATGGTGGCCCGAACCAGTATAAACCTTGTGTCTCTCGTGCAGTTCTTTTAGTAGTTTAGATCTTTGTGAGACGGGGAGGTAGAAGGCGTGATCTCCGCGCGCACCCCAGTGTTCGAACCTTAAGGGTCTGCCGGAACCCCTGAATCCGACAAGAATGATTCAAAATCTTAGTTTAAGTTTCCCATAGAAATCATTTCGGATCTACCGATTTTTAAACTCGGTGATACCGAAGCAGTTTTGGAACCTAAACTAGTGAACTCGGTCAGACCGAGTCATAGTTCGGTGGCACCGAGACTGCTAGGGTTTCACAAAGTTCCAAAATTGGTCACACCGATTAGTAATTCTCGGTCAGACAGAGTCTCACTTGTGCAATGGCATGAGCCAAAACGGTGGGACCGAGTTTTTCAACTCGGTGGGTCCGAGATGGTTTCGGCAGAAACCAAACCTAAAGTTTTCGAATCAATCCTATTCTACGAACGCATTGACTTGATAGGAGTGTTTCAATCATGGCTAGAAACAATAATATCACAATGTGCTAGGAATCAGATTAGGGATAGCACAAAGATCGAGTCCATACCCTAGTTCGTCGAAGACTCGCTACGGCGGCAACGACGGGGTTGAATTCCGTTGACGGCGATGGAGACCAGTGACTGAAGGCGGCTGGCGGCGAGGAGACGATCCGGAGACCACGCTGGCAGAGCGAGCTATCACGCGGGCGAAGGGGCTCAAAGAAATTTCCAAATTTTTGCCCGTGCCTATAAATAGCCCGACCCTGTCGGTGTGACCAAGTGGAACAACTCAGTGGCACCGAGATGCAAAACTGTATACAGTTATTGCAACTCGGTGTGACCGAATGGTTCAAATCGGTTGCACCGAGATTGAAAATTCAGATCAACTTAATGATCTCGGTAGGACTGAAAGTAGGATATCAGTCAGACCGAGAATCACAAAGAGGTTTTGGAAGTTTGAGTCTATGACGAATCGGGGACTCCGAGTGCTCCTCACACAAAGTGGTTCGAATCTGACTTGATCAAATTTTGTGATGTAGCATGAATAGAGTTTGAGACGAGAAAAGCATAGATAGCTAGAGGAGGTTCTTAGGCATTCTTGTCCATCCACTTGGCAAAAGGAAATAAAACCAAACAATCAAAACAACAAGTGGATGTCCTCGAATGAGTAAAATATGCAACCAACATGCTCACAAAATAAAATGGCAATTGAAATATGTGACAAAGCATGCACAACCAATTCTAGCATCTATCAAGCAATTGGCGATGACTAGGTCATCTATATATGAGTATATTGACTTAGGAGTCAAGTGAGAACACTTGATCATAGGTCATACTCATCGTTTAAGCTCAAGTGGGGTTACCACTTTTACATAAAGCATTGTTGTGTTCACATCTTTAGAGTTTCTTTAGCTCAAGTCTTTGAGTAAAGCTCCCCCTAGATGTGATATCCCCCCTAAGAGGGATGAACTAACCTTGGGTTTTGTCGATGATGACTTCATGTAGATGTTGAAGATGTGGATGCTCAATGTTGATGTAGATCACTTGGAGCTATCCATTTGAGTGAATTGCACTTTCAATACCTACATGGGTTAGTCCCACAAGGAACAAACAAGGATATCCATAGACATAGAGTGATGCACACACAAGATGATGTCCATGAAACCTTTTAGGTTACCTTGTCCCTTGTCTTACCAACAAGAGGGTTTGTGACTCCTTGAACTAGTGCAAGATGTGGAAGTTGATTGCACTTGTTCTTGCCAAAATGATAAGAGTGAAGTATGTTGGCGGAGTCACCCTCAAGAACTCTCTAGTTCTTCTTCTTTTGGATCCACACCATCTTGATGGGAATCCTTGGAGTTGTAGTTGTACTTGATGAAGTGGAACTTGAAGTGGTCTTGGGAATCCACTTGACTAAGGTCTTAGGACCTTCTTCAAATGCATCAATTTCCTCATGAAGCTTGTCCTTGCCTTTTTGCTTGTAGTCTTGTGGTGGAAGATCATCTTGAGCTTGTGTCCCCTTGAAGGAAGTAGTATCATACTTCTCTTGTTGAGGAACAAACTTTGTCTTGGGGTATTGATCTTCTTCCCACTCAACTCCATTGGCATTGAACTTTCGTTCAAAACCAACACCTTGATTCTTCCGGTGCCTTCCTTGCTTGCGCACAATTTCCTCGAATTGCTTACTCCCGGCAAGGCTTTTGTACACTCCTTTCTCTATAATTCCCTTCAATAAGCTATTTTCTTGCTCAAGTGTAACTTGGCTAAGAGAATCATTAGTGGAATCAAGAGAACTACTAGAAGCAACAATATTGGATTTAGCATGATCATTGTTACTACTAGAGGAAGAATCTCTCTTGTTCTTGTTACAAGACTTGACTTGAGGCATGTAAGTGGATAAGAGTAAACGCTTGGCAATGTAAGAAGAACTTTTCTTGCGGAGATCATCATTGATTGGCTTTAAAAACTCATGCTCTTGCTCAAGATTGAGCTTTTCAAAGCGTAACTTCTCATGAGCTCTTAAAAGTTCTCGATGATCTTCTAAGATAGTTTCATGAGCTAACTTAAGAGTGTTTAGTTCTTTAGTTAGAGCCTCAATCTTCTCCTTATCATTGTCATTCGTTTTATCTTGATTAGCATGATTAATTGACGTTTCATCATAGTATTCATCACTAGAGTTGTCAACAAGTAAATCATCATCACCTAACAAGTCATCTTCATCACTATTAAAATCAACATACTCGGGGTGTGTTACCTTAGGACCTTTGGCCATGAAGCATCTTCCAATTCCTTCATTTGGTGAGTCAAATATGTCGTAGGAGTTGGTTGACACCAGTGCTAGACCGGCAACACCTTCATCTTGAGTATATTCAGAATCGGAGTGATAACTTCTCTCGGAGTGGTTGTCGGAGTCGGAGCTGGATACCCATTCACCAACATGAGCTTGATGTCTTCGTTTTGTGTAGCTTCTTGATGATTTTTCCTTCCTTTCCGAATCCTTGCTTCTCCGTGAGTGTCTTCGTTCATAACGATCATCTCTACTCCTTCTCTCTCTTGGTGGTGATTCTTCTCTTTTGCTTCTTCTTTTTGGAGAGTCTTCTCTTCTCTTGTAGGGAGCCGTACACTCATTGGAATAGTGTCCGGGTCTTCCACAATTGTAGCAGTTTTGCTCTCGACTAGAAGATCTTTTGTCATTGTAGGACCTTGACTTGGAGCTTCGATCTTTGCTTCTACTCTTGTAGAACTTGTTGAAGTTTTTCACCATTAAGCTCAATTCTTCATTGAAGTTTTGTTTCTCACTTGATGATGTCGGGGCTTCACATGAGGCTTTGTAGGCACCACTTGATTTGTTGTGAAGTTCCTCTTTATCCTTAAGTGACATCTCATGAGCAACAATTCTTCCAATTACCTCCGTTGGCTTGAGATCTTTGTAATTGGGCATCATTTGGATCAATGTGCACACGGTATCATATTTTCCATCCAAGGCTCTTAGAATCTTCTTGATGATGAATCTATCGGTCATCTCTTCACTTCCTAAGCCGGCAATCTCATTTGTGATGAGAGCAAGCCTAGAGTACATTTCAGCGACACCTTCACCATCCTTCGTTTTGAACTTGTCAAGTTGAATTTGAAGCACATCCAATTTGGATTCCTTGACAGAGTCGGTACCTTCATGCATATCAATCAAAGTGTCCCAAATTTCCTTTGCATTCTCAAGACGACTGATTTTGTTGAATTCTTCGGGGCACAATCCGTTGAAGAGAATATCACAAGCTTGAGCATTGTATTGCAATATATTCAACTCATCCGCGGTAGCTTCACGGTTTGGTTCTCTCCCATAAAAAAAGTCACCTTGCAAACCAACACACACAATTGCCCAAACGGCGGGGTTATGTCCAAGAATATGCATTTTCATTTTATGCTTCCAACTAGCAAAATTAGTACCATCAAAGTCAGGCTCTATGGTGATAATTTCCCTCGCTAGACGCCATACTCTCCTAGGTTGTGAAACCAAGGCTATGACCACCAAAAGCTATGGAAATCAAAGCAAATGGAGACGAAAGCTCTGATACCACTTGTAGGATCGAAAGTATGTCTAGAGGGGGGGTGACTAGACTACTTGACCAAAGAAAAACTTAACCTTTTCCCAATTTTAGTTCTTGGCAGATTTTAGCTATTTTAGGACAAGTCAAGCAATCATCACACAATTCAAGCAAGCATGCAAAGAGTATATTGGCAGCGGAAAGTAAAGCATGCAACTTGCAAGAATGTAAAGGGAAGGGTTTGGAGAATTCAAACGCAATTGGAGACACAGATGTTTTTCCCATGGTTCGGATAGGTGGTGCTATCCTACATCCACGTTGATGGAGACTTCAACCCACGAAGGTTAACGGTTGCGCGAGTCCACGAAGGGCTCCACACACGAAGGGTCCATGAAAAAGCAACCTTGTCTATCCCACCATGGCCATCGCCCACGAAGGACTTGCCTCACTAGCGGTAGATCTTCACGAAGTAGGCGATCTCCTTGCCCTTACAAACTCCTTAGTTCAACTCCACAATCTTGTCGGAGGCTCCCAAGTGACACCTAGCCAATCTAGGAGACACCACTCTCCAAGAAGTAACAAATGGTGTGTTGATGATGAACTCCTTGCTCTTGTGCTTCAAATGATAGTCTCCCCAACACTCAACTCTCTCTCACAGGATTGGGACTTGGTGGAAAGAAGATTTGAGTGGAAAGCAACTTGGGGAAGGCTAGAGATCAGGATTCATATGGTAGGAATGGAATATCTTGGCCTCAACACATGAGTAGGTGGTTCTCTCTCAGAACATATGAGTTGGAAGTGTAGATGTGTTCTGATGGCTCTCTCCACGAGTGAAGAGGAGGTGGAGGGGTATATATAGCCTCCACACAAAATCCAACCGTTACACACAATTTACAAATCTCGGTGGGACCGAATCAACAAACTCGGAGGAGACATGCCTATGATACGTCGACACGTGGCTGGGCCCAACAGAGGCCCATATAGGTTAAAAAGGCCGGCCCAGTCAAAGGCCTGTAGAACTTAATTGGGTACTAGTGGGCCAGCCCAATAAAGGCCTTCTTAATAAAGGCCCATTTATGGCCCGAAGCCATATCTGGCCCGTTAATTGTTCGCCCAAAATTTGGGCCCATTTACGGCTCGAAGCCAGATCTGGCCCGTTAATTGTTCGCCCAATATTTGGGCCCATTTGCGGCCCGAAGCCAGATCTGGCCCGTTAATTGTTCACCGAATATTTGGGCCCAACTACAGCCCAGTGAATTTTGGCCTGTTAGAGGCCTGATGTAGACATGGGCCCATTTCAGCCCGGTGTGAGTTTCGGCCTGGGAATGGCCCGTGCTGCCCATGGGCCATATATGGTCCGACGGGACATCGGGCCCACTAACGGCCCGTGCTAAAGGTGACAACAGTTAAGCCCAACATGACTTTGGGCCTGTTAAAGGCCTGTCGCGTAATTCGGCCCGTTGATGCCTGTGCTAAGCTTTCGGCCTCTTAAAGGCCCATGATATTAGTGGGCCAACTAAGGCCCGAGATATGTTTCGGCCTGGTAACGGCCCATGAGCTAACTGGGCCCAAAACGGCCCGGTCTACATTTCGGCCTACTGAAGGCCCGTTCACGACTAGTGAAAATTGAGGCCCAACATGCATTTTGGCCTGCTAAAGGCATGTGGTTTCATCTCGGCCGTAACAGGCTAGTACAATATTCAGCCTGTTAATGGCCCAACGCTACCTGGGCCAAACTAAGCGCTGGGTCGACAAAAGGCCCAACTAAAATATTGGCCGGTGTAAGTTTGGGCCTGGCGCAATGTGTGAAGGCCCCAATCATTCGGGCCCGAGAAAGACGCAGGCCGGCCCAATTGTGGCCCGTTAAAAACCTGGCCCGTTAGAGTCGAATGTTTTGGTCCGGTCGACTACATCTAATTTTTTTCCAGATAGCGAATGATGGCAGTAACTAGTAGGAATTAAGAACAAACATACTCTATACAATAAAGAAATTATAGCATAGTAACTAAGAATAAACCTACACTATACAGTAAAGGATTTAAGGTATATTGCATCCACTGGGCATCGAAGTTCGCCACCAGTGATCATAAAGCGCAACGAAGAAGTAGATTACAAAAACTGGGCACCATTGCAGCGTAACAAAATAATACTGAACCGAGACCACTTCCAAGACATTTCAAGAAAGGTTAGCCTTGCGGGGGAACTGCAGCGCAAGCTGCTGAGCAAGGCTGTGAGACCGGCCTAGCATGTCTGTCGGGGGTTAGGTGCGACATATGCCAAAGGATGGCTTATCATGGTGGGGGCGAGTAGAACATCGCCAGTGCCTGGAAACGGGATGAGGTGAAGACATGCACGCCGGCGAATCTTACCCAGCTTCAGGGCTCTTCGAGGAGATAATACCCCTGCTGCTACTCTGCGGGGTCTCCGCATGATCACTATGGCAAAGTGTTTACACGGTTGCTCCTTGAGCTGTTTCCTGGAGGTAGGAGAGGGCAAGGCTAGCTCTCTCCCTCCTATATGATCTGGTCTAGAGCTAATGGGTTCCAACCCTTTGCACGGGTGCCCTGGGGGGTTTATATAGGCCTACCCCTTAGGGGTACAATGGTAATCCGGCTGGACGCGGGCCCAGCCGTCAGCGCCTCTGGCCTTTGTCTTCCCTGTCGACCGCTGGGGCCCGCCGACTGGCCTAGTACGGAGCCGACAGGCCGCGTCCGCCACGGGCGGGTCTTGCCGGCTGCTGATTACTGTAGCCGTGCTTCTGATGATGCAGGCTTGATCATGGGGTCGTGGCAACAGCCCCGCTGCCTGGCGGGCGATCACTATTGCCACTCTCCATCACATCTTGATTAATGGCGCGTGGGCCTCGGGAGAGGGCTCGGTCGACTCCCCGGGGCCGACTCCCGACGGGTCCGACTGGTGGTCCTCTTGCCGTCTCCTGGGGTCACACTGACTGGCGGGACCTGCTACCTCTGGGCCGTATAGACAAGCCGTCGTGGGTGCAGGATTCGCCCCTGTGGTGTTGATGTTAGGGCCGGCATGGCAACAGTGCCACGCCGCACGGAGATCTTCCGGGGCACGGCGTGTTGTGGCCATGCCTGCCCTTGGTAAGGGGCGGGAGTGGGCGTCATTGTAGCCACTCCCCTACCCCGTCCCACTTGATGAGGTCATGGGGTTTGTTGGAGTCGCAGGCTGATTCCCCAAAGCCGGCTTCTCTGGAAGTCGCCAGTCAGGAGTCGGCTTTCCCTGAAGTCGTCCCTGGGACTCGGCCGTGAGTGGTCAGTCGGCGATCTTGCCGTCGACTTCTGGAAGGCGGCTCTTCGTCCTGGGGTTTTGAGGGGCGCAGCCTGCCCCGATGTCTTGAAAACTTCTGGGCCTCGGGTTGGCCTACCCATGGCCCATTACTCCGACAATGTCGGTCATAGCTTCCAGGTGTAGCTGTTTAGCGATGAGGTTCTCATTGGTGTTCTCCACAATCTTTCTTAGAGATAGGACTTCAAGTCAAAGTTGAGTTGCAGAATGCCTTTCTTCTAGAACTTGGGACTGAAGAAGTCGAACTGATTCAGACAACGAATTATGTGAGCTTGTTTGACTATTAGTCCCAAGTAACTTGAACACTGCGTCAAGACAAGACTTTGGGGTTGTCTTGCTATCTTCAAGATGTTTTGCCTTCTTTGCTGCAATATATGTTGGGTTTGTCTCACAGCCTTCAGCAGAGTTGTGCATGCCATCAGGCATATCACCCTGAAACAAAGCAGATAGATGACATGTTTTGCATGTGTATAAAGAAAGATGATAACTGTTCTGTCAATTCTATCCAATTTTAAATTAGAAAATAAAGAGTAAGTTCAAAATATCAATAGCATAATTTGGCATTGTTCATAATGCGGGGAGCTTCACCACACTACTGGATTACCATGTCAACATAACAAGCATAGACGAAGGGCAAAGAAAATCATTGTATCTATTTTGGATAATGTGCACAGCATGTTGTTCATATCATCAGCCACATCAGTAAGATAAAATAGGAGATGACAAGGTGCAAACGTGGGCTGCTTCACCACACACTGGATTATAGATCCACAAAAACAAGCATACACATAGGTAGTATTAAGTAATGTGCATGGTATGAATAAGGAATTTGGTTTTACAAGTAAAACTTAGAACTTACGGTTCTTACGAACATGCATTTTGGTAGAAACAGCAAACTAAACAGCAGTAAACGATAGGGAGTATGAGCAAATTAAACAACAGTTGAGGATAAAGGCTTTAGAAGGACCGACTTACATTAACAGTTAACACCGACTTTATAATTTCCTTCTCCATGTCAAGGGAAGGATAACTCAAGAATTTCAGCACAGAATCTTCTTCATAAGCAATGCCTGTACTCTACATTTTGTAGAGAGTAATTATAGATATGATAATACTAGAAGGGATAGAGGATAATGAAGATAAGATGCAGATTGATGCTACATAATCAACTACCAATCCCTGGAAGTACAAGTGTTACAGGAAAAAATGTACTGACAAGAGCAATAGGCTACACTTCTGCACTGGCATTGTCTGTGTATTCTACTTGTTGGTAAGATTAAATATAGATCTGATCTTTTTTAGTAAATGGTGGGTGAGGGAGATAAGATGCAGAATGCTACAAAATGAACCAATCCCTCTTCCCATAATACAAGAGTGTTTTGAACACTGGTGTACTGTACAAAACGTTCTTATATTATGGGACGGAGGGAGTAGCTATTAATGTAAGTATAGTGATAGACCATGTTCAGTCCTTACAAGAGGACTGCAGAGCTAAACCTCTTCAAAATCATTGGGTTGATTCTAAATTTATGTAAGAGTCCATATGGATCTTATAATGTCCACCAAATGGACGATTACAAGGCTAACATGTGCAGTGATGCTACATAATCAAACAACTATGAAAGTAAGTATGGTCATACAGGGCAAGAGGTACTCACAAGAGCAATGCAGTGTGTAGTATAGTTGCGAGATTCTGTGGTCCCTTGAGAACAAATGTTCTTCTACTAACAATTTTCGTACAAGTGAGACATTAAGGCAAATGCAGAAATGTAGTTCAAATTGTGATGTGATATCATAGGCAGTACCTTACGCTGTAGCAGAGACCAATGTGTAACAGGATTATTCTAGTCACCGTCAGATAAATGTAGCACCAGAGACTTTACAGAAATTTCGTTCAGAGGCTTGCCATCGAAGTGCGCTGGCCTCAGGTAGGAACAACACTTCATCAACGAGTGCTTGAAAAGCGCAACCAACCCTTGCTCGTCATCACAATCCAGTTTGCTCCTCGCCTATTTAAAAGAATGAAATCTTGTGTCTTCTCTCAGCAGAAACATACGAAGTAATGACCATGAATAACATTAGTACATTACTTACGCGTAAGTTGCGGAGGAAGACTGGAAATTGTTCTGTGTCTGCGGTATAATCTTTCCATGAAGGAAAGATGCGCACAAAGTTCCTGACAACAACATAAGCTTCGTCTTCTAAACTGGGAAGAAATGGAACAGGGGTCCTATTTGCTGCAATTGGGGCTCTCTCTGGTTCAAAAAGGGATTTGGCAACTGGATTTGGTGTACTCTTTGCTGGAATGGGGGTTTTGCGTCGTACAGCTGGTGCTATGTCAACTGGCATAATCATACTGTTTGCTGCAGTTGGGGTCTGCTGAGTTGGGGCATCAGAAATGACCAGTGTAGTAGGGCTAGAGTCTGCTAGAGTTGGGGTATTTTGTGGGTCAGGTGATATTGCAACTACACCTAATGGGCTATTTGATTTATCAGGTGCCACTATCTTTTCCAAATACCTTGCTTGTGCTCCTCCATGATCAGCAATCGCTCTCTTCCTTTTCAACGTCTGATACATAAGAACATCATTTGAATGGATAAATATGGTATGATGACAGATGGAATATGTACTGAAAATGGATAGGCAGGCGTATTCACATACACAATGTGTAAACTGAGCTAATGGCAGTTCAACAAAGTAGAAGCAATGCAAAGCATCAGTTGCAAGATATGTGAGAGCGATGTAACCTTGGAAAGTTAGAGCAAGTACCTTGATGGGTGAATAAGATAGGGCATCTTCCTCTGACTCCTCCACTAGGGAGATACATTTACTTAGGTCTCCCTCTAGCTCAGAATCACTGTTAGGATCATATTCTAAGCATGAATCTGTAGGTGGAGAGCGTTTGCATTGCATTGCATCCAAACTTGATTTCAGTCCCTTAATGCCATGTTTGACGGCCATGGCATTGTTCTACATTATTCTTTTCATGCGCGCAAGCTCATAATCATTATGATGCTATTCAGAATCTGAGATTCATGCAAACATAAAAAGTAGTCAGATTATCTATGGTATGCATTGCGGATTCAACTCGGAGAGTGTCTCCCTATAAACCCCTGCATATGCAAAGTTCACCTCCCCAACCGTGCGGACCAGACCACACACAGAAATACAAACCCCTTATGTCTCTATAACAGGCAGACACACATTTCAAAACTGAAGTAGGAACATTAGAATCATATGAAATTTGTATTTGACCAAATAAACTAAGCAATTATGAGTGGCGTAATGTTTAGCTTCAAGGGCGGAGTGTTGGTAGTGCGACACAAAGCAAGTAGGCAGATTGTATTCCATGTAAAAGATTGAAACCTACGTAACAACTGGAAATGACACTTTCTTTATATACAATGTAGTGTTCGTTACCCACACATGATGGAAGAGATCACATAGAGAAATACTATTCACTCATGTCTACAGTTCCAATATTTAGAAATAGGGTGGTCCACCCTAAAAGAATATTGACAACAAATATGACAAGGCAAGCATAGATGTAGTGAATCAATCATTTACTTGTGAGCTTACTAGGACAAGTATGCAGAATTGTAACTGCAGTAAGAGACCGTCCCAAATCTGAATGAAGAAGTTTGTCTAGCACTTATTGTTTGCAACTAATCGACGTGAATAATTGGATATTATATCGAATGAGTAAGAAAGACAAGTAAAATTTTCAACAAACATGGCTTGTAGTAGTAATCTGGGTCAATATCACTACGACCAACAATCCAAAATGACTAGTTTCTGTTCTGAGGGTCGGAATTTTGAAAACCCTGTGAACTTTAGAGGTACTAAAGATTACCGAAATACATCTGAACCATTAAGTGTAGGTAGCTATAAGCACACAACAAACCCTACTGACAGTCCTGCCTAATGAGTAATGAATCAATTAGAAAATGGGTGATGAGGAGTGGCTGCTGAGTGTTGAGGACGTATCTCAGGATAAATCGGGTTGGCTTGGTGGGTGCTGCACGCCTGAGACCTGAACATACTGGGAAGGTAGGCACGGCGCCGCGCCCGGGCAGCGGTGACGCTGTTGGGCGAGCGGCTCCTGGCCTCCTGTTAGTCCGGCGTCTCCTCCAGAGTCATGCCGGCCAGGGACGGCAAGTCGCCCGCGAGGCAGGCGGCTAGGGGCGAGTAGAGATCGGAAGCGCGCAGTAGAACAGAGGGGAATCGGGGCCTGGGACGACCCAAAATCCCAGGGTGGGCCGGCCCACCGTGGGCACCCTATAGAGATACACACCCGAGCGGCGAACATGCATTTTCGAAACTAATTTAGGAACATTTAGCTGACCAATTAAACAACTCTGTTTTAATAATATCAGATTCGTATTTGAACAACTAAGCTTGTTTAGCTTGATGGGTGGAGCAATGTTATTATGACACGAAGCACGTATTCTCATCGATTAGTGATCATAAAAGGGGGAAACTCTAAGCATATTTTTTAGCAAAAGAGGGTTTCCCCTCCGATTTCTATTAAAGAAACCACCACGGAACCAACATGATCAATTAAACCCTAAGCATGATCAATTAAACCGTATTATGGCTGTGCCATGGCAGATTTGAAGCTGCAAACCGGAGAAATGATATTTATCATCCATTGTTTGCTTCGAACTAAGAACTAAATTCTAAGAGCTGAAAAGAAAGTAGAGTAACCAAGTTAAGATCTATTTTCTGGTTGAGATCAAAAAGTTGAGGAGATATGAAGTACCACCTCTCTTGCGGCGCCGTGTAGGCATCGGGGGTGCGATTGCTGTCGGTGGCGTTGAAGCAGATCTGTGACGGTAGATGGGTGCATCGGGGGATAAGTCCCGTTGCGGTGGAAGAGAAGGTCATGTGAGCGGCCCCAATAAAGAGGACGACGGCGCCGATGAAGCGAGAGGACGCGATGCAAGGCTATTGGTCCGTCACCGTGGATGGGAAACGTCCATCTCTAGCAGTGGATGACACGGTCTTGGTAGGCGCTCCGGCATGGTGGAGGACGGTGGAAATGGATGTGGTGGAGGACGGTGGCAATGGATGTGGTGGCGGACGGAGGTTGGTGTGGGGATGGGGTGTTCTAGCGCGGACGGTGTATGAATGGAAAATGGAGGGAGAGGTACGGGGAACCATTTTTTTGGGATGCGCCTGTCTGAAATATGGGAAAGTTACGAACTTAACCCCCGTTTAAAATTTGGACATCTCATCGGTTGGGGATAGGACGGTAATCTCGCATCTCGCCAATATTTGCATAGAGCGATTTCGGGCGAGGAGAGGGTGGTTGGCGCCCATGGTTGGCTCCCACGGTGTATGAACGGGGCTGACAGGTAGGGCGGTTGTGTCATGTCTGAGTGAAGCTACAAACCTGCCCTTATTGAAAATATTTGCCTACATCGATTTCGGCCGAGTCGAGTTTGTTTTGCCACCCACCGTGTATGAATGGGGAATGGAGGGAGAAACAGAGGTCTTTCGGACGATCTTGAATCAAATGAGTTTTGCCGCCCATGTTTGATGCCCACCATGTCGGAATGGGCTCAGGGGCGGTCGTGTCACGTCTAATTGAAGTTACTAACCTACCCCAATTTAGAGCAGTGGAAATCAGGCCGATGGATTGTTCGTGTAATGGGTAGACAGTAATTTCCATCTCCCAAACACTTGGCTTCGGTCAGCTGACGTGGGAGTGGACATTTTGCTGCTTCTTTCGAATTTTGGGACAATAAGCATCCACCTTTACCCTGGCAACTAAATTCGAATCCATTTTGTATTCCTATATGAATCTTTATAAATCATTCTATGTGTTTTTATATATCTTCAAAAGGACGACAAAGATGTATTCCACGGTCATATATGAATATGGTTTACAAATGCCGACACTCAAATTCAGAAACTAGAATCCAGTTTAAGGTGAATTCGAATATTTGGAACACTTCATGTCCAACTCAAATGTCACACGCAACATAATGTGTACTCCCATTTAGATATGTACACAAGCGATGTATTAAGATTCAAATACCGAGTCAATCAACCAAGAATGTACAAAACTAACAGACATATAAAACACTTATAGAGTATGTGGATCAATAATATCAACTAACATACATAAGCCAGGCCGCTGTACTTTTTTTGGCTACAACATCAAACTTTTTTAGCCAGCATCTTGGCCCTTTCCGATGCGTGCCACTTATGGTCCATCTATACTACTACTATTGCTGAATGCACATTCAGCCCGATTGGCATATTTGTATGTCTGGCACAGCAATCCAAATGAAATGTCTTCGAGTCTTATCAATTAATACAGACTTGTGCTCAAATAAAATTACAAACCCAAAAAAATATATTACATGATCTCTAAAACAAATGGTTTGATTGATTACATGAACAGACAACACAAAGGTTATTCAACTATGGAAAGAACATTTCACCTATGATTTACCAAGTAGGAATTTAATTTCCTTTTTTCCTTCAGGACCTTAACAATCTGGTCAGTCTCAGCTTGCTTCGTTTTGAAATCCACCAAATATTTAATGGTTATCTTGAGTACTGCTTGTGATTGTGCTGTTTGCTTCCTCAACATGTCAACTTCATCTCTAAGTGCAGAAGCAGAATCTTTGGTAAGTCATCCCAAAATTTCCTGATTGGCTCTCTCAGCTTGACCATTGGATTGAGGATGAGCTATAGAAGAAACATCAAGCCGGATGTGCTCTTGTTGACAAAACTCCTCCATAGCCCCTTGGGACAGATTAGTGCCATTGTCAGCGATAATGCTGTGTTGAAAACCAAAACGAAAGATCACCTTTTTCATGAACTGAACCGCCGTGGCCGCGTCACACTTACTCACAAGCTCCGCCTCAACCCACTTGGTGAACTTATCAACTGCCACCAAGAGATGTGTCTTTTTATCCTAAGACCTTTTGAAAGGTCCCACCATGTCAAGCCCCCAGACCGCAAACGGCCAAGTGATTGGAATCATCTGGAGCTCTTGAGCCGGCACATGCGCTCGTCGTGCAAACTTTTGACATCCATCACATCTACTGACCAGATCTTCTGCATCAGCGTGAGCCGTCAACCAGTAAAAACCATGACAAAACGCCTTGGCCACCAAAGATTTTGACCCGGCATGATGTCCACAATCACCTTCATGGATCTCACGTAGGATTTCTTGACCTTCTTTAGGGGAAACACACCGCTGAAATGCTCCGGAAACACTATGATGGTATAACTCTCCATCTGAAATCGTCATTGACTTAGACCGCCGGGTTATCTGTCGAGCCAGGGTTTCATCCGCTGGCAACTCTCCCCGGGTCATGTAAGCCAAGAACGGTACTGTCCAATCTGGGATGACATGAAGAGCCGCCACCAACTGCGCCTCTGGGTCAGGAACAGCTAAATTTCTTCTGTGGGCAACTTGACAGAGGGGTTATGCAAAACATCCAAAAAGGTGTTAGGTTGTACCGGCTTACATTGAGACCCCAAACGGCTTAAGGCATCAGCCGCTTCGTTCTTTCGACGGTCAATGTGCTCCACCTGATAACCTTTAAAATGCCCTGCAACGACATCAACCTCCCGGCGATAAGCCGCCATGAGAGGGTCCTTGGAATCCCCCTTGCCAGATACCTGTTGAGCCACTAGATCTGAGTCGCCAAGACATCTGACCCGGCTCAAACTCATCTCTTTTGCCACTCGAAGACCATGGAGTAAGGCTTCATACTCTGCTGCGTTGTTAGTGCAAGGAAACATCAACCGCAACACATAACAAAATTTGTCACCTCGTGGAGAAGTTAACACAACTCCAGCCCCCAAGCCTTCCAACTGTCTGGACCCATCAAAATGAATTGTCCAATATGTGTTGTCTGGTTTCTCATCTGGCATCTGCATCTCTGTCTAGTCATTAATGAAGTCAACCAGTGCTTGAGATTTGATCGCAGTATGTTGCACATACTTCAACCCATGAGACCCAAGCTCAATTGCCCACTTGGCGACTCGCCCAGTGGCTTCTCTGTTTTGAATGATGTCTCCCAAAGGAGTAGAGCTAACCACGGTGATTGGATGTCCCTGAAAATAATGCTTAAGCTTCGGGCTTGCCATGAACACCCCATATACGAGCTTCTGCCAATGTGGATATCGTTGCTTGGATTCAATCAACACCTCACTGACGTAGTAAACCGAACGTTGAACCGGATGTTCCTTGCCAGCCTCCTTGCGCTCCACCACAATAGCCACACTAACAGCTCATGAGTTGGCGGCCATGTATAATAACAGCGGCTCTTTTTCAACTGGAGCAGCAAGGACTGGCGGCTCAGCAAGCTGCGTCTTCAGATCCTCAAAAGCAGTATTTACAGCATCACTCCAAATAAAAGCATCTATTTTCTTCATCATCTGATACAAAGGCATTTCCTTCTCCCTTAACCGGCTTATGAACTGACTCAAAGCAGCAACACGACCCGCCAGCCGCTGAACGTCGTTGATGCATGTTGGTTTGGCTAGGGATGTAATTGCCTTAATTTCTCCGGGTTAGCTTCAATACCTCGGTTGGATACCAAAAAACCCAAGAGCTTGTCGGCTGGGACTCCAAAAACACACTTGGCCGGGTTAAGCATCATTTTGTAGACCCGGATATTATCGAAAGTCTCTTTCAGATATGTAACCAAGGTTTCCTCCTTCCTGGATTTTACCACTATATTATCCACATAAGCATGAACATTGCGCCCAATTTGATCATGAAGACAATTCTGCACACACCGTTTGTAAGTCGCCTGGGCACTCTTATGCCCAAAAGGCATAGACACATAGCAGAAAGCTCCAAAAGGAGTGATAAAAGCCCTCTTCTCCTCATCTTTGACCGCCATCTTAATCTGATGATAACCTGAATAAGCATCCAAGAAACTCAAACGCGCGCAACCCGCCGTAGCATCAATGATCTGATCAATACGGGGGAGTGTAAAAGGATCAGCTGGACATGCCTTGTTCAGATTGGTGTAATCCACACACATACGCTAGGTGCCATTCTTTTTGAGTACAAGCACCGGGTTAGCTAATCATTCAGGGTGAAAGACCTCCACAATGAACCCGTCCGCCAAGAGCCGGGCCACCTCTTCTCCAATGGCCTTGCGCCTTTCTTCATTGAACTGTTGGAGAAACTATCTGACAGGTTTGAACTTTGGATCAACATTAAGAGTGTGCTCAGCGAGTTCCCTCGGGACACCCGGCATGTCTGAAGGTTTCCATGAGAAGATGTCCCGGTTCTCACGGATGAACTCGATGAGCGCGCTTTCCTATTTCGGATCCAAGTTTGCACTGATGATGAACTGCTTGGATGAGTCGCCAGGCACAAAGTCAACCATCTTAGTGTCATCAGCTGATTTGAATTTCAACGCCGGCTCACGCTCTATTGTTGGCTTCTTTAATGATGTCATGTCTGCCGGGTCAACATGATCTTTGTAAAATTTTAACTCCTCTGTTGCACAAACAGATTAAGCATAGGCAGCATCACCTTCTTCACACTCCAAGGCTATCTTCTGGCTCCCATGTACTGTAATGGTACCCTTATGACCCGGCATCTTTAGCTACAAATACACATAACACGGCCAAGTCATGAACTTGGCATAAGCCAGCCGACCAAACAGAGCATGATATGGATTTTTGATCTTAACCACCTCAAAGGTCAACTTTTCTGCTCTGGAGTCATACTCATCCCCAAAGGCTACTTCCAGTTCAATCTTACCAACTAGGTATGCCGATTTACTAGGTACCACACTATGAAAAATAGTGTTGGATTGTTTAAGATTTTTATCAGTCAATCCCATTCGGCGGAATGTCTCATAGTAGAGGATGTTGATGTTGCTGCCTCCATCCACGAGCACCTTAGTGAACTTGTATCCACCAACCTGAGGTGCCACTACCAAGGCCAAGTGACCCGGATTATCAACCCGGTGCGCGTGATCCTCTCTGCTCCACACAATGGGCTGCTCTGACCAACGTAGATAATGTGGAATCGCCGGCTCAATGGCATTGACGGCCCTCTTGTGAAGCTTCTGGTCCCTCTTACATAAACTAGTGGTGAACACATGGTATTTCCCACTGCTCAGCTGTTTCGGTTTTCTCTGATAACCGGATTGTTGCTGCTGATTACCTCGGCTAGGTTGTTGATTATATCCTTCTTGGTTACCAGGATGGTCCTGACCGTGAAATCCTCCTCCACCTGAACTGGAGCCCGGGCCATAAAAATCGCCTCCTCCTGAACCGCCATTTGGACCGTGACCTCCATCAAATGCGTTTGAATTTTTAAATGCCTTCATGATCGTACAATCTTTCCATAGGTGGGTAGCTGGCTTCTCCCGTGTGCCGTGCTTTGGACAAGGTTCATTTAATAACTGCTCAAGGGTGGGACCTGACCCGCCCAACCGAGGGGGCTGTCTGCCCTTACGCCGTTGATCACCGCCCTGTGCATTGGTCTTAGTAAAAAACTCATCAGCCTTACGTTTATTACCTCCCTGATTTGCCGGGTTATGCTGGAGACCCTTGTCGTTGCCGTTCTTCCTTCCCTTCGTTGCCTTTTCTTTGTCAGACACCGGGTCTTTGGTAGTATCAGAATTAGCATACTTGACAAGAGCCGCCATCAACGTTCCCATGTCATTACAGTCATGCTTGAGCCGCCCCAGCTTCTACTTCAGAGGTTCAAAACGGCAATTTTTCTCCAACATCAAGACTGCTGAATGTGTTATCTCCTTGACCCGGCGCACCCAATGGGTTCTGGATTCACCATCCTCTTGCTTGCAATTGGTCAGGTCCACAATCGACATAGGTTGCTTACACGTGTCCTTAAAGTTCTAGATGAACCGGGCCTTCAACTCCGCCCATGAGCCGATAGAATTGGGTGGCAATCCCTTCAACCAAGTACGAGCTGTTCCATCTAACATCATGGTGAAATACTTGGCCATTGCAGCATCGCTGACTTCCAATAACTCCATAGCCATCTCGTAACTCTCAATCCAAGCCCCAGGCTGTAGGTCAGCTATGTAGTTAGGCACTTTATGAGGCCCCTTGAAGTCCTTTGGCAAATGATCATTACGTATGGCCGGCACCAAGCAAGGCACGCCTCCGGTTCTTGTGGTCACTCCTGCCTCGACCGAGGTTGCTGGATAAGCCGGAAAAGTTTGATGAGCCGCCTGATCTGCTGCCATTTGAGTGCTTGTCCCGCCTCTTGACGAATCCTCTCCTAATCCGCCAAGTTAAGGGCTCCGGCCCGCACCAGTTCATGCGTGTATGGCCGGTTGTGGCGTTGAGCATTGCTTGACATATCCGTGGACTCCATATGCCTATTGTAACTCAGGCTCAGGCTTGGGCAAGGAGTTGAATGGATCTTGTCTCAACTATAGGAGTACGCATCCTGCTGTGCCTGAGCTGTTTGAAGAAGTTCTCTTACCCTTCGTGTTTCAAGTGCCGCTGGTGAGTCAGCTTCCATCGGAAGAGCCGCCAAATGAGCCGATGCTGCGATGAGGTTTTCCAAAGGGTTGGAGAAGTGACCCGGCGTTGTTGGTACATAATGAGGTGGAGCGGCAATTATACGAGGTGGTTCCATGGCACATGGCTGAACCGGTGCACCGGGTGTCGTGATCCGGTTTGCCTCCGGCGGGTTGTTTACCCCAGCCCCAGGTGTTTGGAATAGGTTCCTAGGATAAAGCGTCAGAGGTAGGTGTGATTGAGATTTCTGATTCCTCCTCCTCATGACCTAATATGATGCGTTAATATCCACCGAGAGCCGGAATGTCTCCGCTTGAAGCTGTTGAGCACGAACATCCAAAGCCACCCGCTCTGCTGCCATCCTAGCTTCCTCTGCGGCTAGATTTTCCTTAGCTTGCACCATCTCTTCACCTACGCGTGCCACCTCTGCTTCATGCTGGGCTTTATCTGCTGGCTCTACCACGATGGTCAATAGAGTCGTCAGTTTATCCATGAGGTCCATTAGAATTTGAGCCGGGGGGCGCGCGGGGTCTCCTGACCTGGCAGCAGCCGACCCGGTACCTATTGCTGTCGCTGTTGCAGAGTTCTGCCCGGGCTGTGTCCCTGCCATGAAGACTCCGACCCAATTTGGCGGCTCAAGAGGGTCCGGAATACTGCTGCCATTGGAACAGCCCCCGAGCATGCCGTCTTGCAGCTGGTACAAAGAGCCCGTCTCGCCCGTTGATGATGTAGTGTCAGAACAGACAACCGTCTCACCACCTTGCACCGATCCTTCAGAGTATTCACCGCCGTGGTCCTTACACGCTGAGCCGTTTCAATGAGGTTGATGCGGACGTCCGGCTCAGGGCCTCACTCGCCGATCCGGCCGATGAAGACATGAATTCCGCCGAAGGGGACCCGGCACTCGTACTCAATTGAGCCGGCCTCGGGGTCCCAGCCTTCGTCGTCGATGTAGAGCTTGTCGCGATGACTCTTGGTCATCCGGCCCATAGCGTATCCCTTGAACCCTTCGAAGTTGCCCTTCAACACTAGTAGAAAAAGGGTCAAACGTGAAGCACATTAGTGCCGGTTTGTATTTGAGCCGACACTAATGTATACATTAGTGCCGGTTCCAACGGCTAGCCGGGCCGCTTTCATTAGTACCGGTTCGTGGCGAACCTTTAGCACCAGTTCGTGCCACGAACCGGTACTAATGAGAGTGGTGGCAGGATGTTGTCAGAATGGGGCCCCTCCAGCCCCTTTAGTACCGGTTCTTGGCACGAACCGGTACGAAAGGTCGTCCTACATAGACCCTTCGTCCACCCGAGCTCGCTCTGTTCTTCCCCTTTCCCCTCTCCTCTCTGTTCTTCCCCTCTTCCTCTCGAGCTCATCACACATTTTGCCCAAAATTTGTCAAGATTTGAAGGCCCCCATCCATTCAAATGATCACGAAGGTTAGCAACTTTGTCCTTTCATCTCTCATTGCTAGATTAGCTCTTGCAATGCTTTATATAGTGATTAATTTGTGAGTTTAGTAATTTGGGAGGATATATATATATGTGTGCTAGTATTTGATTTATATGCAATTTGAGGTCAAAAATAACACTTAGTTTGCATATGTAGGTGTGGTTTACTTAGTGCCTTCTAAATCTCCATCGTAGCCACCGTCGATCGCCCGCACCGTCCCGTCGCCGGCACCACCTTGTGGTGAGCCTCTTGTTCATGAAATTTTATATAAAAATTGATGTTTGTGTGATTTGGATATATAGTTACTTGTATAATTATCTTACCCGTACGTTGTTTGTTATACATATAGTGCCATGGTCTTGATATCCGTCCCCGTCGGCCCTAGTCCTTGTTATGATTCAGATGTGGTATGTATATTCTCTTTTAAAACTAGTTGCATTTTGTGTTTATGACAAATTATGCCCATCAAGTTGACATAGAAATTTTTTCTAGGAGGTATGTGAACCGGAAATTCCAACCGACCCTATTGCCGAGAGGTTAAATTTAGTTGAAAAAGAAAACGAGTACTTGAAAGAAAAGTTGAAAAGAATTGAGGGGGAGAAGATGGAATTGGAGTTGCATGTTGCCGATGTCGTCGATGATCACAAGATCAAGATGGAGAAAATGCGCTTGAAGATTAGAAAGATTAGAAAATATGCCATCGATAGTGAGGCTTGGTATCATTATGCTGTTGGATCCATTGTTACCTTAGTTGTGATCTTGATCGTATTTGTTGTTGCATTTAAATGCTTTAGCTAGAGAGTTATTTGTTTGTTGCATTTAAGTGTTGTATGAACTTTATGTATGAACTTGTATTAATTTGGTCTATTCGGTGTTGTGTAATGAAGATGAGCCGGCAATGGATGTACGATGACCGATGCTCTCCCCAGTTCGTTGAGGGCGTGCATACTTTTCTGCTTGCGGCTGAGGCAAACAAGCGGGCGGATGGTTATATGCCTTGTCCATGTGCTAGCTGTAAGAATGGTAACAATTACTCTACGTCAAGAACCATTCACGTCCACCTGTTTAAGTCCGGTTTCATGCCCCATTATAATGTTTGGACCAAGCACGGAGAAAGAGGGGTTATGATGGAAGACAATGAAGAAGAAGAGGACGACGACAGCTATCCTGGCCATGGGTTCCCTGAATACGATGATACAACAATGGGGGAAGAAGCTGAGCCGGTAATGCGGGAAGAAGCTGAAGAAGAGGCATCAGATGAGCCCGTTGATGATCTAGGTCGGGCCATTGCCGATGCAAAGAGAAATTGCGCAAGTGATTTGGAGAAGAAGAAGTTGCAGCGCATGTTAGAGGATCACAAAAAGTTGTTGTACCCGAATTGCGTAGGTGACAAGAAAAAGCTGGGCACCACACTGGAATTGCTGCAATGGAAGGCAGAGAATGGTGTATCTGACAAGGGATTTGGAAAGTTGCTGGTAATGATAAAGGATATGCTTCCAAAGGACAACAAATTGCCCGAGAGTATGTACTAAGCAAAGAAGGCTGTCTGCCCCTCTAGGGTTAGAGGTGCAGAAGATACATGCATGCCCTAATGATTGCATCCTCTACCGCGGTGAGTACGAGGATTTGAACGCTTGCCCGGTATGTGGTGCATTGCGCTATAAGATCGGCTGCGATGACCCTGGTGATGTCGAGGGCCGGCGCCCCAGGAAGAAGATTCCTGCCAAGGTGATGTGGTATGCTCCTATAATACCACGGTTGAAACGTTTGTTCCAAAACAAAGAGCATGCCAAGGCGATGCCATGGCACATAGAAGACCGTAAGAAAGACGGAAAGTTGAGAGTACCCACTGATGGGTCGCAGTGGAGAAAAATCGAAAGAAAGTACGGGAAGGAGTTTGCAGATGACGCAAGGAGCATATGGTTTGGTCTAAGCGCAGATGGCATTAATCCTTTTGGGGAGCAGAGCAGCAACCATAGCACCTGGCCTGTGACTCTATGTTTGTATAACCTTCCTCCTTGGTTGTGCATGAAGCGGAAGTTCATTATGATGCCAGTGCTCATCCAAGGCCCTAAGCAACCCGGCAATGACATTGATGTGTACCTAAGGCCATTAGTTGAAGAACTCTTACAACTGTGGAATGGAACAGGTGTACGTGCGTGGGATGAGCACATGGGGGAAGAATTTGACCTAAAGGAATTGCTCTTCATGACCATCAATGATTGGCCTGCTCTCAGTAACCTTTCAGGACAGACAAACAAGGGATACCGCGCATGCACGCACTATTTGGACGATACCGACAGTATATATTTGGCTAATAAGAATGTGTACCTGGGACATCGTTGATTTCTTCCGAGCAGTCATCCCGTAAGAAAGAAAGGCAAGCATTTCAAAGGTGAGGCAGATCACCGGACGAAGCCTCGCCACCGTACTGGTGCTGATGTACATGATATGGTCAAGGATTTGAAGGTGGTCTTTGGAAAGGGTCCTGGTGGACAACCTGTTCCGAATGACGCTGACAGACACGCACCCATGTGGAAGAAGAAATCTATATTTTGGGACCTGCCCTATTGGAAAGACCTCGAGGTCCGCTCCACAATCAACGTGATGCACGTGACGAAGAATCTTTGCGTGACCCTGCTTGGCTTCTTGGGCGTGTATGGGAAGACAAAATATACACCTGAGGCACGGGAGGACCAGCAACGTATGCACAGAAAAGACGGCATACATCAGGGTCATGCAAGCTACGCTCTTACCAAAGAAGAGAAGGAAATCTTCTTTGAATGTCTGCTCAGTATTAAGGTACCGTCTGGCTTCTTGTCGAATATAAAGGTAATAATAAACATGGCAGAGAAAAAGTTCCAGAACCTAAAGTCTCATGACTGCCACGTGAATATGACGCAACTGCTTCCGGTTGCATTGGGGGGGCTTCTACCGGAAAATGTTCGATTAGCCATTGTGAAGCTATGTGCATTTCTCAATGCAATCTCTCAGAAGGTAATCGATCCAGAAATCATACCAAGGTTACAGAATGATTTGGTGCAATGTCTTGTCAGTTTTGAGTTGGTGTTCCCACCATCCTTCTTCAACATCATGACGCACGTCCTAGTTCACCTATGTGAAGAGATTAACGTTTTGGGTCCTGTATTTCTACACAATATGTTCCCCTTTGAGAGGTTCATGGGAGTCTTAAAGAAATATGTTCATAACCATGCTAGGCTAGAAGGAAGCATCTCCAAGGGCCGTCAAAATGAGGAGGTCATTGAGTTTTGTGTTGACTTTATTCCTGACCTTAAGCCGATTGGTGTTCCTGAATCGCGGCATAAGGGCAGACTGGATGGAAAAGGCACGCTAGGAGGGGAACAAATAATATGTATGGACGGACATTCTCTCACTGAAGCACACTACACAGTTCTACAGAATTCCGCCTTGGTGGCTCCGTATATGGATGAACACAAGAATTTGCTACACTCCAAACACCCGGAGCGGTCTGATGACTGGGTTACACGTGAACAAACCAGAAGTTTTGCCAGCTGGTTGCAAGCACATACCATGCATGACACCTCTATTGAAGATGACCTGTACTTGCTGTCCAGTTACCATCTTCGAATATAATGACTTTCAAAGGGTACGAGATAAATGGTAATACATTTTACACGATCGCCCAAGATAAGTAGAGCACCAACCAAAACAGTGGTGTCCGCTTTGATGCAGAAACCAAGACGGGAAAGGAAACATATTATGGTTATATAGAGGACATATGGGAACTTGACTATCGACGTGGTTTGAAGGTCCCTTTGTTTCGGCGCAAATGGGCCAATATGACACGAGGCGGGGTAACAGAAGACCCGCAGTACGGAATGACAACAGTGGATCTCAACAATCTTGCGTATGCAGACGAACCATTCGTCCTAGCCAATGATGTGGCACAGGTTTTCTATGTGAAGGACATGTCTACCAAGCCAAGAAAAAGAAAAGATAAGGAAGCGAATGCATCGTACGATGAGCCAAAGCGGCACATAGTTCTTTCTGGGAAGAGAAACATCGTGGGAGTGGATGACAAGACAGACAAGTCAGAAGATTATGAAAAGTTTGATGAAATTGCTCCATTCACAGTGAATATTGACCCGAGCATCCCGTTAAATGATGAAGATTTTCCATGGCTACGCGCAAAGGGACACGCGCGAAGAAAAAGTTTCACACCCAAAGATCTGGGATGTGATCGGCTTAACTATCATCACTTTCTTCTGTGTTTCACACCCAGGAGGGAATCTCTGTAATAGTTAGGGTAGCTAGTTATGTGTTTTGGCATTTGAAACACGAAGAAATTTTATGTGCAAGCAAATTCTTTCATGCATTTACTGATTTTTTCAGCTAAATGACCCTGAAATTGAAAAGCATTTCAAATGAACTCAGAAAAGGATGAAAGTTGGCATGGTATCATAATTTCACCCACATAGCATGTGCAAAAAAGTAGAGAGGGTTACCGCAAAAACTGGATGCACTTTGTGTACAAAATGGACAATCTGTTTCGAAGTATCAGGGTTTCGGACGAAAACTCATCCGTTACAATGGCATTTCATTTTTTAAATAACCAATTTGAACATAATGATAGAACACACTAATATTAAACATAAGAAAAAAAGAATCACTGAAAAATCTATTTTCAAAGTTAAGTTATTCACAAAAATAAATAAAGCAAAAAAAATAAGAAAAAAAACCCCACCTACTGGGCCACAGCGGCCTGCATACGACTAGAAACCCAAATTCAAGTTGGGCCAGGATGCAGGCCCGCTAGCCCAGTAGGCCCAACAGGGCATCGCAGAAGAGATAGGCCCAGAAGGCCTGCTTAAGAGAGGAGCTCGAGACAGCAGCGACGGCGGGGCTTATAAGCAGGTGCGAGTGCCCCTCGGCTAGCGAGGTGGGACTAAACTTTTGTGCCCCTCGCCTGGCAGCGTACCCCCCTTTAGTACCGGTTCGTGGCACCGACCGGTACTAAAGGGGGGGCCTTTAGTACCGGTTGAAGCTAGGAACCGGTACTAAAGAGGGGTGCTTCCCGCCGCTTGGCCTGGCCAAAATAGGCCTTTAGAACCGGTTGGTGGCTCCAACCGGTACTAAAGGTGCCTTCTATATATACATCACTTTGAAAAATTTCATTCTCCCTTTGTTTCTTCCTCTGTTTCCCCATTGAAGCACCGCCCGTCTCGATCGATCGACGCCGTCGCCGCCCCCGTCGCGCGCCGTCGCCGCCCCCGTCGCGCGCCGTTGCCGTAGCCGCCCCCATCCTCGTCGCCGCCCTCATCCCCGTCCCCGCCCCTGTCCCCGTCGCTGCCCCCGTCGTCATTGCCACCCCGTCACACCCCGGCCCGTCGCCGCCCCGTCACACCCCGGCCCGTCGCCTCGCCATCGCCGTCGCCCCGCTGTGAGCTCTCCCCCTCTAACCCCTCTCCCTCGCCAACGGTGGCCACCATGGGCGCCGCCCCTCCTCGAGCCCATACGCACACACAAGCATGATGAACACACACACAGACACGCACATTTCCTTAATTAATTAGTATATACGTATTTTGTATGTTTAATTAGTTTAGATTTTTCAGATTATTATTTTTTCACTAGTATATATGTATGAATGCATGTTAGATGGATATAATTAGTGTTTAATTAGTATGGAATTTTTTTATATAATGTTGTTTTTCTGTTTTTAATGGATGTATAGAAGTTGTTTTTTCTGTTTTTAGTGTTAGATGCTTAATTAGTATGAAATAGCATATAGAATTTTGACATATGCAATGATAGCATAATTAGTGTTACATTTGCATATAGTATTTGTTGTCGACGATGCCCGGCCCGCATCCTCGTCGTCGACCCGTTTGCGACGACGTCCTGCTTCAGAGGACCCATGTCCGGGACTAGGCTCCGCCGGGCTGGCACTGGGAGGTGCTACCTTCAGGGGCGCGACGCTTGGTGAGGAACCCGGCCCCGGGTCCCGTCGTCGACCCTCATCTCCTTTGGTGGCATTCGCATGGGCCACTTTCGGTGCGGAGGGTGCCGGCCCCGCCGGAGGTGGTACGTCGCCGTGTCAGGGAGGAGGACGAGCACGTCCATCGCTACATGGCTGCTATGGACGTCAGGTTCTCCAATACCTAGCAGGTTCTTTGGGGAGATCACCCGAGCTATGATCCAGTGATGGTTCCTTCACTTTGGTTGTCCACCGCCTAGATTACTCTCTAGTATTCGATCTTTATTAGCTAGCTAGCTAGCTAGTGATGTATTCGATATATAATATTCGAGATGATTTATTTGAGATTATATATATTATTTGAGACGATGTATTCGACGAGATTATATCTATTATTTGAGACGACGTATTCGAGATTAAATCTATTATTCGAGACGATGTATTCGAGATTATATCTATTATTCGACACGATGTATTCGAGATTATATCTATTATTCGAGATTATACTAAATTGTTTTATATTTCTTTTGGCATAGTTAAATAAAAGCTATGGCGGACAATACCGACAGAGATAGAGAGAACAGACCATGTTCGATATCATACGCGGGCCAGATGATGATCAGAATGAAGAAGATTTTGACGGCTCCGAATTTCTAAACAACACCGGAGAGGGTGATATGATATTCGATCGCGACGACCGAGAAGATGAAGTCATGAACTACGACGAAGAACATGTTGATCCTGAAACAACAAACACCGGCGAGGTATATATATTTATATAAGTAGGAATCTGGTGATCATCGCATGTTTTAAATGAGTTGAAGATATATTAACGAATCGATCTTTCTTCTTTCAGCCATCCGGATCGAGCAAATCTTCATGCAAAAGGACGAAATGAGGCCCGAACAAAAAGTTGAAGGAGGGCGTAAAGTACAATATCGAGGCATTCAAACCTAATGGCGAACCATTAGCGCCTAAGAAGATTGCGGACAAGTTCGTTCGTCAGTGCGGAGTTCTTGTGAAGGACCAACTCCCGATCCCCCTTCAAGAATGGAGAAAGCCAGCAAATCCACGTCCAGATGTTACTTTTGTCGACGAGAATCAAAAAATCTGCTTTGGGATAATCTCATGGAACATTTCACCCTACCAGATCATTTCACAGAAGCAGATGCGTGGAAAGTCAAGAACGCTGCTTTTAGGAAGATGGCGGTTGCATTCAAGAACCACAAGAGAATGACGTGGGAGAAGTACATCAAGGGAGGAAGGAAGACTCCAGTATTCGAGGGGATACTAGAGAATCAAAGTGCTCATTGGGACGATTTTGTGAAATTCAAGGATTCAGAATTAGCTAAGGAACGGTCGAGAATAAACAAGAAGAATGCCGAAAAAAAGGATAAGTTCCATAAGCTGGGGCCAGGTGGCTACGCGGTGGCAATGCCTAAGTGGGATAAGTCTGAGAAAGATATGGAGGATGCAAGTGTCACTCCGGTTACTAAGAGATGGCCCCCCAGGTGCAGGACTTGGTTCTATGTGCATGGGGGGGAGTTGGACCCGAAGACAGGCAATGTTTCGACGAAGGCATGTCTGAACGGAGCCGACGATGCGCTACTTGTTGCAATAGAAGAGGCTCGATGGGGGGGTGTTCCAGCCCAACAGAGAGAACGACGAGCTTACGCGTGCCCTGGGAAATCCTGAACACCCGGGAAGAACACGAGGCAAGGGCGCTATTCCGTGGTATGAGGGGTTTTCGGACTGGCACGCTGGCTACAGAACCCATGCGAGAAAGAAGATTGCGGAGGAGAAGAAGAGGAAGATGGAGGAGGAGGAGAGGAAGCGGGACTATGAACGCCTTCAAGGCCTAGAAGCAAGTCAAGCGGAATTGGCAGCTAAATTCCAGCGGCAGCAGGAGCAGATCGACTCACTTAGCCAGCAAAGGGGGTCTCAGCAGCTGCAGCAGCTAGCGGATGATCCAGCATTGGATACCACCGCCCCATCCATGCCGAGAAGCAGCGTGGGTTCCGCCCCGGGTGACGCAGTAGTGCTGGATGGTACATGGACATTCCCAAGAGATCCGATCGAGAGTCCCTCATGGTGTATGTCAAGAAGGATGATTACTACCATGAGAAAGCTGTGGCCGTTGAGTATTCTGAACTGTTTCAGTTATACAATCAAGACACACTCGACAAATCTATCGTCAGTTGCTATTGTCTGTAAGTGATTTCTTTCTGTAATTTAAGTCTCAAGCTAGCTGTAGTGATCCTTTTGATCAATCATTACGTGTAATTATCCTCACTATATTCTTTTCTGTGGTATTATGCAGGATGAAGATGTATGAAATGAGAAAAGGTGGACGCTATGGCATTGGGTTCATTGACCCAAACACCATTAATGAATACACATGGAAATTAGATGCATATTATGAAAAAGAGGTAGAGGACAGCATGCTAGAGTTCTTGAAGCGCCTCAAATACAATTAAGATATACTACTTCCTTACAACTTCGAGTGAGTCACACTTTCTTGTACTACAAATTCTCTGTTTTTGCCTACTAGCTAGCTACATGTTTTTAATTACATATGTCCGCTTAATTAAGACATGCAAATGTGTGTGCATGTAGATTTCACTGGATCTTGTGTATCATTAAAGTTGACGCCGGAAAAGTTGAAATACTGGACTCGCTACTCAAAGCAAATAGTGACTATAACATCTTGTTTGGGATAGTCAACAGGTAATTTCAATCATTATTAACTATATATCTCGGCCTATTTAGTTCGTCATTTCATGATATGAACTATTTAATAACCCCTTTATTCATTTTCTTTGTCGGTGGGCAGGGCTTGGGCAAGGTTCATCAGCGTCACTCCAGGCGAATGGAAACAAAAGCTGAAATGGTTTCGACCCAAGGTAAGTAATTAAGTAGTACTAGCTAGCTAGCTAGCTGCCATCTCTTTACTTATCATGCTTGATTAATTATTATCTGATCAAATTCCATTCTCGTAAAGGCCCTTCAGCAGGCGCAGGGGACTGATCTGTGTGCATACTGCGTTTGCGAGAACATTCGCATGATGGTGTCCGAAAGGAGCAGATCTCAAAGACAGGAATGGGTACGTTTGTCAGAACAATATTCACAATTTTTAAACCATTATCGATATCTAGTCACACAACTAATACACATGCATATTGATCTCCTTCTTAATAGTTCAAAGAGGTGCGGGACAAGCTCCTACCAACGGAGCGCGTAGAAGCACTTCAAGAGGAAATAGCGGGATTTTTGCTCGACCAGGTCATAAATCCGAAGGGAGAATATTATTACCCGCTACCGCCCCCATCGAAAAAGACATGAACCACTTCCAATTGTCATCGTGCTCCGAAGGCACCAATCAGGCTAATGCCACTGGCTCCGAAGGCAACATGCATATGTAGGAGAAATTGTATATAGCTATACATGTGTGTATGTGTGAATTAATATGGTGGTTTGTGAGACATGATTGATGATATATATATATGATTGGTTCTACTAGAAATTCTATTTATATATATATATGCATAACGTGTACAATGTGTAGTACCGTAAAATACCAGCAAACGAAAAAGAATTAAAATGGAAAACACAAAATTAAATGAAAAAGAAATCATAAAACCAAAAACCCCCCAACATTTTAGTACCGGTTGGCGTTACCAACCCGTACTAAAGGGCTCCCGGCCCCCAGAGCTGGCTCGTGCCACGTGGTTGCCCTTTAGCACTGGTTCATGCTGAACCGGTACTAAAGGGGGGCCTTTAGTGCTGAAATTTTAGTGCCGGTTACCTAACCGGCACTAAAGGGCCTTACGAACCGGTGCTATTGCCCAGTTCTGCACTAGTGCAAGAACTCAAATCCACCGTGCGCTGGCCCCATGGTGGGCGCCAACTGTCATGGAATTGTCACGACAGATGTCCTAGAGCAAGGACTTAGTCGTAGGGCCATCGCACTAGGAAGCTTAAAGGGGTTAATCGGGACAAAGGACACGAGAGAGTTTTATACTAGTTCGGCCCCTTACGATGAAGGTAAAAGTCTACGTCTAGTTGGGATTGGTATTGCTGAGGTTTAGATCACCAAGAGGCTCAACTCGCCGGCTTGGTTTTCAACTTGTTGTTTCTTGCCCTAAGCCGCCACCGGGTCGTCCCCTTATATACATGGGTTGACGCCTGTGTAACACCCTCGATGCGGCTATATCTCCTACGTGTCGAAGCACAACTTAGAGGCATAACAGCATTGAAAGCAATGTCGCAAGTAATGTAATCTTCACAACAACCCATGTAAACATATAAAAGGGGAAAGGATACATAGTTGGCTTACACTCGCCACGTCACACAAATACGTGAATAACATTACAATCATCCAATACACTCATGGTCCGACTACGGTACCAAAATAAAAGAGCAACCCCAACATGCGACACGGTCCCCGATCGCCCCAACTGGGCACCACTACTGATCATCTGGGAAAGACACATAGTAACAACGAGAGTCTTCATCGAACTCCCACTTGAGCTCAAGCGCATCGTCTGGAGCGGTATCATCGGTCCCTGCATCTGGTTTGGAAGTAATCTGTGAGTCATGGCGACTCAGCAATCTCGCACCTCGCGATCAAGACTATTTAAGCTTATAGGTAAGGCAAGGCAATATGTGGAGCTGCAGCAAGTGACTAGCATATATGGTGGCTATCCTGATCGCAAAAGAGAGCGAGAAGAGAAGGCAAAGCTCGAACGAAGAACTATGATCAAGAAGTGATCCTAGAACAACCTACGTCAAACATTACTCCAACACCGTGTTCACTTCCCGGACTCCGCTGAGAAGAGACCATCACGGTTACACATGCGGTTGATTCATTTTAATTAAGTTAAGTTTCATGTTATCTACAACCGGACATTAACAAATTCCCATCTGCCCATAACTGCGGGCACGGCTTTCAAAAGTTCAAAACCCTGCAGGGGTGTCCCAACTTAGCCCATCACAAGCTCTCATGGTCAACAAAGGATATTCCTTCTATCGGGAAGACCCGATCAGGCTCGGAATCCCGGTTACAAGACATCCTCGATAATGGTAAAACTAAACCAGCAACACCGCCCAAATGTGCTGACAAATCCCGATAGGAGCTGCATATATCTCATTCTCAGGGCACACCGGATTGTCCAAGGTTCCGATAGGCCAGCCCAGAGTTGCCCCTGGTGGCCACCGGCAGCTGACAGGTTGGACCAACACTCAGAGGAGCACTGGCCCGGGGGATTAAATAAAGATGACCCTTGAGTCCGCGGAACCCAACGGAAAAAGAGGCTAGGTGGCGAATGGTAAAACCAAAGTTGGGCATTGCTGGAAGAGTTTTATTCAAGGCGAACTGTCAAGGGGTTCCCATTATAACTCAACCGCGTAAGGAACGCAAAATCCGGGAACATAACACCGATATGACGGAAACTAGGGCGGTAAGAGTGGAACAAAACACTAGGCAAAAGGCCGAGCCTACCACCCTTTACCAAGTATATAGGTGCATTAAGATAAACAAGATAATATGATGATATTCCAACAATAAACAATGTTCCAACAAGAAACGATCTCCAATCTTCACCTACAACTAGCAACACTACAAGAGGGGCTGAGCAAAGCGGTAACATAGCCAATCAACAGTTTGCTAGGACATGGTGGGTTAGAGGTTGACATGGCAATTTGGGAGGCATGAAAGCAAGTGGTAGGTATCGTAGCATAGGCATAGCAAAAGAGCGAGCATCTAGCAAGTAAAGATAGAAGTGATTTCGAGGGTATGATCATCTTGCCTGCAAAGTTGTCAGAGTTGACTTGATCCTAGTAAGCAAACTCAACGGGATCCTCGTTAGCGAACTCGTCTCCCGGCTCTACCCAAACAAGACAACCAAGCAAAAGGAACACAATCAACCACGTGCAATGCTCAAACAACATGATGCGAACATGGTATGCTATGCGGGATGCGATATGTGATGCATATGCAAGATTTGACAAGGAATAATTGAAAATGGCCGCAACTTGGAAATCTAAGAGTGCCACTAGAAAGGTGAGGTGATTTCGGTTGAAATCGATATAAAGATCACCGGAATCGGATGCACGGTTTGGAAATGGCAAGCAAAACAAATATGGCACCTGTCTGCGATAATCAGCAAGTAGCCATCTAAATGCATGAAGATAAAAATTCTACAACACTGAAACATGACAACAAAATACATGGCAGGGATCCATTCATGATGCTTGACAAAATATGAACACTGAGCTACGGCTAATTCGTCCATTAACAGGTTCAAACGAGCATGGCAAAAATGCAAATGATAACAGGTTTCAGACTTGGTGAAATTAACACAAGTCTGGAATTTAACATTAGGAAGCACACTTTAGAGCATGAAAACTACAAGCTACAGGAACTTAACATGGCAAAGCAAGGCATGGCATGAAGTTAGTGAAAGCACTTAACAAAAGTCCCTTAGTGACCTTGAGCCAAAAGGGATCAGAAAATACAATTGCAAGCATGCGAACATGGCAAAAACATAATCAGATCTCAGACTTAGTGAAAAACTAGAGCATGCAAATCAGTTCAAGAGTAGGCATGTTCCCGAGCTCGATGCACTCACTACAGAGCATGGCATGACACACTAAGCATACAGCCATCAATAATACATGGCATAGAAGCTAGACATGGCAAGAACAACAACATAGCATGCATGTATCAATAACAACATCCTCGGCAAAATCGCTAACAAGTCAACAATCTACCAGGATTCACGAAATAGCAAAAGTAGAACTCGATTGACTCAAGCTAGGGTGCTCCATAATTGCAAACAAAGACACGGATGGATAGAGCACCACAAAGTTAACAAATCATCCTTACTGATCATTCTCAAAAGAGGCACGGATCACTAGGAAACAACATGAACATATGGCATAACGACAAAAACAGATCAAGGACTTGGAGAAATTCGAAGTCCCTGAAATCAGCATTACCGATTGCACTACTTTGCAAGCTTGTGCTAGTCACCACACATATCACAAAAATACATGGTAAGAACCTATGTAAAGATGGGATGGCATATAACAAAACTCATGTAGAGTTCAGGATCATATCATGCACACATTAATCATGGCAAAAATGACAAATATCTATTTCATGAAAGAGATCTGACAATTATATCACATAGCCCTCTTCCAACAGCATTTATGACATCAAGATTAGCTCAAACAAAAATGATGCAATGGAATGAAATGATGTACTCGTTGAGACAACCATTTAATATGCTACACGCACAAATCGGAGCTACGTATGCAGAGTTACGACATGATGAAAATTGCTAAAAAATTAGGGTTTCGGGGAATAAAGTCAACCGAAATTTCAGATCTGAGATCTACTGTAGCAACACTGTAGCAGGGCGCAGACTTCAAGGCGCTCGCCGGGTACACTGTTCGCCGGAGTTGTCTATGAAGCTCGCCAGAGTTGCCGAGACGCGGTGGCCGGCCGGGATCTACGAGGGGCGGCGAGGACAGCGGAGGAGACCGGGCGGCGCGGCACTTGGCGAGGTGGCGGTGGCGACCGGCGACTAGAGACGACGCTGGCGCGCGGTGAGGCGGCGGAGGCGGCCGGCGGCGAGGTGGAATAGGGCGGCGCAGTCGGGCTCGGGCGGCGCGCGAGGAGACCAGGCGGCGGGGTGGAGAAGATGGCGGCGCCCGACGTGGGCCGCGGGGGCCGGCGCTGGGCCTCACGGGCCTGGCGGTAGAGAAGGGCGGCGGTGCCACTGGTGCGGGGCGGCAGCGCGGTGGTGTCCAGCCGGACCGGACGTGTCCGGCGCGGCGAGAGGGAGAGGATCTAGGTTTAGGGTAGGGAAGACCCGAAAATTTCGGGGAAGACCTAGTTTTATAGGTAGGAGGAGCTAGGAGGCTCCAAATTGAGGATGGTTTTCGGCCACACGATCGTGATCGAACTCTCTAGATGATGGAAGGGTCTTTGGTGGGTTTGGGGCCAAATTGGAAGGGTGTTGGGCTGCAACACAAACGAGGACTTCTTGGTCCCTCGGTTAACCATTGGAGTATCAAACGATGTCCAAATGCTACGAAACTTCACAAGCGATCTACCGGTAGTAAACCAAGGCCGCTTGGCAAGTCTTGGTCCAATCTGGAAAAGTTTAACCCCCACACACGAAAAGAGGTAGAAAGGGGCACCGGAGGAGATAGGAGCGCCGGAATGCAAAACGGACAACGGGGAAAATGCTCGGATGCATGAGACGAACACGTATGCAAATGCAATGCACATGATGACATGATATGGGATGCATGACAAAGGCAACAACACACGAATACAAAAACCCGAACCCGAGGAAAATAAAATAACTTAGCGCCGGAAACAGCAAGAGTTGGGATACATATAAGGTAAATTACATCCGGGGTGTTACAACACTCCACCACTACGAAAGGATCTCATCCCGAGATCTAGGACTGGAAAAACGCTGGGTACTCAGAATGGAGGTGATCCTCACGTTCCCAGGTGGCTTCACGGTCGGAATGGTGTGACCACTTGACTTTGAGGAATTTGATTGACTTATTGCGAGTCTTGCGTTCAGTCTCTTCAAGAATAGCAACTGGGTGCTCACGATAAGAGAGGTCTTCTTGGAGATCAATGTCTTCGAAGTTGACGGTGCGGTCAGGGTTCTTGAAGCACTTGCGGAGCTGAGAGACATGGAACACGTCGTGCACGTTTGCGAAGTTTGAAGGAAGCTTGAGTTGATAAGCGAGATCGCCTCTCTTGCTGACAATCTTAAAAGGACCCACATATCTAGGGCAAGCTTCCCTTTGATACCGAAGCGACAAGTACCTTTCATTGGAAGGACGCGGAGGTAAACATGGTCTCCGATCTCGAAAGCCAAATCACGATGCTTACTATCATAGTAGCTCTTCTGACGCGATTGCGCTGCTTTGAGGTTATCACGAATGACTTTGCACATCTCCTCTGCCTCTGAGATCAAGTCATTTCCGAGAAGTTGACGTTCACCGGTCTCTGACCAGTTAAGAGGAGTACGACACTTCCTGCTATAGAGAATTTCAAATGGGGCCTTGTCCGAACTCGCTTGAAAGCTGTTGTTGTAGGAGAACTCGGCATATGGAAGACAATCTTCCCACTTCATATCGAAAGAGATAATGCAAGCCCTGAGCATATCTTCGAGAATCTGATTGACACGCTCGACTTGGCCGCTAGTTTGAGGATGGAAAGCTGTGCCGAAACGGATGTTGGTGCCCATGGCCTTCTAAAAGGAATCCCAAAACTTGGAGGTAAAGATGATGCCACGGTTTGAAGAGATCAACTGCGGAATACCGTGCAGAGAGACAATTGAGAGGTATAAAGCTCCGCCAATTGAGATGCAGTGATAGACTCCTTGATCGGCAGGAAATGAGCCACTTTAGTGAGTTTGTCGATGACAACGAATATAGCATCATTGCCACGCTTGGACTTTGGAAACCCAGTCATGAAGTCCATCTCAATGTGGTCAAACTTCCATTCTGGAATGGCAAGAGGTTGGAGGAGACCAGCTGGTCGTTGGTGTTCTGCCTTCACTCTTCTGCAGACATCACATTCATTCACGAACTGAGCAATCTCGCGCTTCATTCGAGTTCACCAATAAGCCTGCTTGAGGTCCAGGTACATCTTCGTACTCCCACGGTGGATGGAGAGGAGAGAATTGTGAGCCTCGTTCATAATGAATTTACGAAGGTCACCTTTAGGCACAACAATGTGATCCTCGAAGAAGAGAGTATCCTTGTCATCAAGACGATAGCACTTGTACTTGGGTTGACTCTTGGCAATCCCAATCTTTACCTTCTTCACCATAGCATCAAGAAGTTGAGCCTCGCGAATCTGATCTTCCAAAGTAGGAAATACTTGAAGGTTGGCGAGGAAACCTTGAGGAACAACTTGCAAATTGAGTTTGCGGAAAGCTTCACAAAGCTCGGGTTGGTAAGGCTTGAGAATCAGACTATTGCATTATGCCTTCCTACTCAAAGCGTCTGCAATCACATTGGCCTTGCCTAGAGTATATTCGATGCTCGGATTATACTCTTGAATCATTTCGACCCAACAAGTCTGCCTAAGGTTGAGATTAGGCTTAGTGAAGATGTACTTGAGACTCTTGTGGTTAGTGAAGATGTCCACTCTTCTTCCCAATAAGAAATGTCTCCAAGTCAAAAGAGCATGCACAACTGCCGCCAACTCGAGGTCATGAGTGGGGTAGTTCTTCTTGTTGGGCTTCAACTGGCGAGAGGTATAAGCCACAACTTTCTTCTCTGGCATCAACACTGCACCAAGACCTTGAAGAGAGGCATCGCAGAAGACCTCGAACGGTTTGGATTCATCAGGAGGAGTCAGAACTGGAGCAGTGACTAATTTCTCTTTCAGGGTGTTGAAAGCGATGTCACATTCCGGAGACCAAACGTACTTGACGTGATTCTGGAGAAGGTTTGAAAGAGGCTTCGCGATCTTTGAAAAGTTCTCAACGAACCTTCGACAGTAGCTTGCGAGACCAAGGAAGCTGCGGAGTTGCTTCACGTTCTGAGGTGGTTCCCAATTCACAATTGCAGACACCTTCTCAGGATTCACCGCAATGCCCTTGGCAGAGATGATATGCCCAAGATAGAGAACCTCATCGAGCCAAAACTCGCACTTTGAGAACTTGGCGTAGAACTGATGTTCTTTGAGCTTATCCAACACCAAACGCAAGTGCATGGCATGATCTTCCTTCTTCTTGTAAAAGACCAGAATGTCATCGAGGTAGACCAAGACGAAGTCATTTGTGTAGGCGTTGAAGATGAAGTTCATCATGCGAGAGAAAGTCGAAGGAGCGTTGACGAGGCCAAAAGACATGACTGTGTATTCATATGAACCATAGCTTGTTCTGAAAGCCGTCTTGGGAATATCTTGCTCATGAATTCGAATCTGGTGATAGCCCATACGGAGATCAAGCTTGGAGAATACTTGAGCACCTTTGAGTTGTTCAAACAGCTCGTTGATGTTGGGAAGTGGGTACTTGTTCTTTATAGTCTTCCTGTTCAATGGACGGTAGTAAACACAAAGTCGGTCCGTTCCATCCTTCTTCTTCACAAAAAGAACTCCACAACCCCACGGAGTAGAACTAGGTCGGATGAGACCCATTCGCTCTTGAATATCGAGTTGCTTCTTCAGCTCCTTCAACTCTTTAGGTCCAAGCTTGTAAGGATGTTTGCAAACAGGTTCCGTGCCAGGCTCAAGATTGATGACGAATTCAACTGGCCGGCGCGGAGGCATTCCTGGAAGCTCTTCTGGAAAGACGTCTTGATATTCGCAAACGACTGGAATTTGAGAGATGGCATCCAATTCACCCTTCTCATTGAGAGAAAGTAGACGGATGGTATCATCACGAGCGGCAAAGACAATTACATCCTCAGACGAATGAGTCAATTGAATCTGCCTGGCAGCAGAATCAAGCTGAGCCTTGTGCTTAGAAAGCCAATCCATCCCAAGAATAAGATCAATATCCGAGTCACCAAGAACCATAGGAGAAGACAGAAACTTGTAGTCACCCAAAGTGATAGTAACATCCGGAACAATGGAGTTAGCATTCATGCGCCTACTGGGAGAGACAACTGCTATCGGTCTAGGCAAAACTTGGAAAGCCAACTCATGCTTAGATGCAAAAGGTCTTGAGATGAAACAATGTGATGCACCAGTGTCAAAAAGAACTTTAGCCGGAATATCGTTAACAGGAAGGTTACCCATGATGATATCTGACGAATCCTCTGCCTGAGCTGCATTCATCAAGTTGACCTTGGCGTGCTTGGGGTTATGCTTGACCACAACTGTACTTGCCGATCTCACAGGAGGAGGAGGAGGAGGAGGGAGACGCCTCTGATTGAAGCATTTGTTGGCATAGTGACCCTTCTGTTGGCACTTGTTGCACATGACCTCTGAAAGCAGACGGTGATACGGAGCACTTGATCTTGGAGCTTGAGACGAAGTCTTGTTCTGAAAGCCAGGGTTGGGTGGGTGGGAAGATCCACTACCACCTTTGCTCTTCTGCTGATAAGGCTGGCGGAACGGAGGAGGTGGAAGCCGATACTTCTGCTTCTTAGCCACTTGAGTTGAGGAAGAAGGAGTAGCATCTCTGGTTCGCTTCTTGGAAGCATGGCACTTCAGTTGAGTAGTCTCTTGCTTCATTGCCATGTTGTAAAACTCATCGTGCCTCTTGGGCTCAAAGAGAACGAGAGCTAGCTGGTTTTCTTCTCTGAGACCACCCCTGAACTGATATATCGTGCTCTTCTCGTCAGGGACGTCCTGCTTAGCAAAACGGGCAAGCTTCTGAAACATCTTGTTGTACTCGTAGACAGACAAAGAGCCTTGCTTCAGGTTGCGGAATTCCTCACGCTTGCTTTCAACCACGCTTTGAGGAATATGATGAGCTTTGAAGTCTTGACGGAATTCATCCCAGGTAATCACACGGCCTCCTCTAGAATCTTTGTACTGCTGAAACCATTCTGCAGCTTGGTCTTTGAGTTGGAAGGAATCGAACTTGACAAAGTCCCCAGGCCTGACATTACTGCACTCGAAATGCTTGCATATGTCCACGAGCCAATCATCAGCGTCTGTTGCCTCAACACAATTGCTGAAGGTCTTTGGCTGGTTAGCAAGGAACTGGTTGAGTGTAGCAAAGTGATTCTGATTGTTGCCTTGGCCCTGGTTCCCTTGGTTGCGCTCTTGAAGAAGTTGCATGATCAGCTACATGTTTGTATTGGTAGCGGCCATCATAGCTTGCCATGCCTCCGGAGGTGGAGGTGGTGGTGGCGGATCAGGATTCGGAGTCATGCGCGTTGGAGGAGCCATCCTGAAGAGGTTGACATCCATTAGCACATTGACAGACAAATTTCGAAGCTGAATCAAACGGGTTGAAATTGCAACATAAAGTCTTCACATCCGAACCAAATGAACGAATGCATTCCAATAGAAATGGTCACATATCCATAAATTGAGAAGCCACTTAGAATTGAGGTAGAAGAAAAAAACAACAAGGTACAGAACAAGAATGAATACTCGGTAAGGATCACCCAATCTCAAACCAAATATCCACAGAAGAAGAACTAGAGCTACAAGAATTCCCACCTATGAAACTCCCAAACCTTTCCGGTTATGCAATCAGGTGTTGGGGATACAGGGGAAGCATAATATCTCACCCAAATCTAGCAAATCCTACATCCAGCTGTATCCATCCTTCAACACATAACTGAGAAAAACTTTAGAAATTGTTTACCTCAACCTTCAAAAAGCATCCGTTATACAAGTTATGGCAATACTCCCGAACTCCCGCCCCAGTACTGGGTGGCGTCGAGGTTATCTCACCAACAACTGCATAAAAGAGATTTTCGATGTCGGCGAAACTAAACTCAGGTATTCCAGAACTGCAACGATAAAATTGTGACGGCAACACCTCGGAGCTCAACTCCCCGGGACACTGCCACAACCCCTAAATGTCAGGAGGCACCAAGAACAATGTTCTCGTCACAAAACCATCGGAACGATTCCAAAATACCCGCATGATCCTAAATTTTTTTTAGTGAAATTTGAGAAGAGAAGAGTTAAAACTCTACGTCAGGATGCCTCACCGGAGCGATGAAGGGACTGGGGAGTAAAATAATTCCTAACTCTCCGATATATATAATTCCTAAATGACTCAAAACATTTTTCTAGACTCAAATACGCCAGCGATTCAATCAAGCAGGGGGCTACTATGGTCGGGGAAGGCTCTGATTACCAACTTGTAACGCCCTCGATGCGGCTATATCTCCTACGTGTCGAAGAACGACTTAGAGGCATAACCGCATTGAAAGCAATGTCACAAGTAAGGTAATCTTCACAACAACCCATGTAAATATATAAAAGCGGAAAGGATACATAGTTGGCTTACACTCCCCACGTCACACAAATACATGAATAACATTACAATCATCCAATACACTCCTGGTCTGACTACGGTACCAAAATAAAAGATCAACCCCAACATGCGACACGGTCCCCGATCGCCCCAACTGGGCACCACTACTGATCATCTGGGAAAGACACATAGTAATGACGAGAGTCTTCGTCGAACTCCCACTTGAGCTCAAGCGCATCGTCTGGAGCGGTATCATCGGTCCCTGCATCTGGTTTGGAAGTAATTTGTGAGTCACGGGGACTTGGCAATCTCACACCCTCGCGATCAAGACTATTTAAGCTTATAGGTAAGGCAAGACAATATGTGGAGCTGTAGCAAGCGACTAGCAAATATGGTGGCTATCCTGATTGCAAAAGAGAGCGAGAAGAGAAGGCAAAGCACGAACAAAGAACTATGATCAAGAAGTGATCCTAGAACAACCTACGTCAAACATTACTCCAACACCGTGTTCACTTCCTGGACTCCGCCGAGAAGATACCATCACGGTTACACACGCGGTTGATTCATTTTAACTAAGTTAAGTTTCATGTTATCTACAACCGGACATTAACAAATTCCCATCTGCCCATAACCGTGGGCACGGCTTTCGAAAGTTCAAAACCCTGCAGGGGTGTCCCAACTTAGCCCATCACAAGCTCTCATGGTCAACGAAGGATATTCCTTCTAGCGGGAAGACTCGATCAGGCTCGGAATCCCGGTTACAAGACATCCTCGACAATGGTAAAACTAAACCAGCAACACCGCCTGAATGTGCCGACAAATCCCGATAGGAGCTGCACATATCTCGTTCTCAGGGCACACCGGATTGTCCAAGGTTCCGGTAGGCCAGCCCAGATTTTCCCCTAGTGGCCACCGGCAGCTGACAGGTTGGACCAACACTCAGAGGAGCACTGGCCCGGGGGTTTAAATAAAGATGACCCTTGAGTCCGCGGAACCCAAGGGAAAAAGAGGCTAGGTGGCGAATGGTAAAGCCAAAGTTGGGCATTGCTGGAAGAGTTTTATTCAAGGCGAACTGTCAAGGGGTTCCCATTATAACCCAACCACGTAAGGAACGCAAAATCCAGGAACATAACACCAATATGACGAAAACTAGGGCGACAAGAGTGGAACAAAACACTAAGCAAAAGGCTGAGCCTTCCACCCTTTACCAAGTATATAGGTGCATTAAGATAAACAAGATAATATGATAATATCCCAACAATAAACAATGTTCCAACAAGGAACGATCTCCAATCTTCACCTGCAACTAGCAATGCTATAAGAGGGGCTGAGCAAAGTGGTAACATAGCCAATCAACGGTTTGCTAGGACATGGTGGGTTAGAGGTTGACATGGAAATTTGGGAGGCATGAAAGCAAGTGGAAGGTATCGTAGCATAGGCATAGCAAAAGAGCGAGCATCTAGCAACTAAAGATAGAAGTGATTTCGAGGGTATGATCATCTTGCCTGCAAAGTTGTCAGAGTTGACTTGATCCTCGTAAGCAAACTCAACGGGATCCTCGTTAGCGAACTCGTCTCCTGGCTCTACCCAAACAAGACAACCAAGCAAAAGGAACACAATCAACCACGTGCAATGCTCAAACAACATGATGCGAACATGGTATGCTATGCGGGATGCGATACGTGATGCATATGCAAGATTTGACAAGGAATAATTGAATCTGGCCTCAACTTGGAAATCCAAGAGTGCCACTGGAAAGGTGAGGTGATTTCGGTTGAAATCGATATAAAGATCACCGGAATCGGATGCATGGTTTGGAAGTGGCAAGCAAAGCAAATATGGCACCGGTCTGCGATAATCAGCAAGTAGCCATCTAAATGCATCAAGATAAATATGCTACAACACTCAAACATGACAAAAAAAAATACATGGCACGGATCCATTCATGATGCTTGACAAAAGATGAACATTCAGCTACGGCTAATTCGTCCATTAACAGGTTCAAACAAGCATCGCAAAAATGCGAATGATAACAGGTTTCAGACTTGGTGAAATTAATACAAGTCTGGAATTTAACATCAGGAAGCACACTTTAGAGCATGAAAACTACAAGCTACAGGAACTTAACGTGGCAAAGCAAGGCATGACATGAAGCTACTCAAAGCACTTACCAAAAGTCCCTTAGTGACCTTGAGCCAAAAGGGATCAGAAAATACAATTGCAAGCATGTGAAGATGGCAAAAACATAATCAGATCTCAGACTTTGTGAAAAACTGGAGCATGCAAATTAGTTAACGAGTAGGCATGTTCACGAGCTCGATGCACTCACTACAGAGCATGGCATTACAAACTAAGCATACACCCATCAAGAATACATGGCATAGAAGCTAGGCATGGCAAGAACAACAACATAGCATGCACGGATCAATAACAACATCCTCGGCAAAATCGCTAACAAGTCAACAATCTGCCAGGATTCACGAAATAGCAAAAGTAGAGCTCGATTGACTCAAGCTAGGGTGCTCCATAATTGCAAACAAATACATGGATGGATAGAGCACCACAAAGTTAACAAATCATCCTTACTGATCATCCTCAAAAGAGGCACGGATCACTAGGAAACAACATGAACATATGGCATAATGACAAAAACAGATCAAGGACTTGGAGAAATTCTAAGTCCCTGAAATCAGCATTACCGATTGCACTACTTTGCAAGCTTGTGCTAGTCACCACACATATCACAAAAATACATGGTAAGCACCTCTGTAAAGATGGCATGGCATATAAACAAAACTCATGTAGAGCTCAGGATCATATCATGCACACATTAATCATGGAAAAAATGACAAATATCTATTTGATGAAACAAATCTGACAATTATACCACATAGCCCTCTTCCAACAGAATTTAGGGCATCAAGATGAGCTCAAAATGAAAATGATGCAATGGGATGAAATGATGCACTCGTTGTGGCGAACATTTTGCTATGCTACACGCACAAATCGGAGCTACAGATGAAGAGTTACGACATGATGAAAATTGCTAAAAAAATTAGGGTTTCAGGGAATAAAGTCAACCGAAATTTCAGATCTGAGATCTACTGTAGCAACACTGTAGCAGGGCGCGGACTTTGAGGCACTCGTCGGGTTCACTGTTTGCCGGAGTTGTCGATGAAGCTCGCCGGAGTTGCCGGGACGCGGTGGCCGGCCGGGATTTACGAGGGGCGGCGAGGACAGCGGAGGAGACCGGGCGGCGCGGCGCTCGGCGAGGTGGCGGCGGTGACCGGCGACTGGAGACGATGCTCACGCGCGGTGAGGTGGCGGAGGCGGCCGGCGGTGAGGTCGAACAGGGTGGCGGCAGCCGGGCTTGGGTGGCGCGCGAGGAGACCAGGCGGTGGGGTGGGGAAGATGGCGGCGCCCGACGTGGGCCGCGGGGGCCGGCGCTGGGCCTCGCGGGCCTGGCGGCAGAGAAGGGCGGCGGTGCCACTGGTCCGGCGCGGCGAGAGGGAGAGGATCTAGGTTTTGGGCCAAATTGGAAGGGTGTTGGGCTGCAACACAAACATGGCCTTCTCAGTCCCTCGATTAACCGTTGGAGTATCAAACGAAGTGCAAATGGTACGAAAGTTGACAGGCGGTCTACCGGTAGTAAACCAAGGCAGCTTGGCAAGTCTTGGTCCAATCCGGAAAAGTTTAACCTCCACACAAGAAAAGAGGTAGAAAGGGGCACCGGAGGAGATAGGAGCGCCGAAATGCAAAACGGACAACGGGGAAAATGCTCGGATGCATGAGAGAACACGTATGCAAATGCAATGCACATGATGACATGATATGGGATGCATGACAAAGGCAACAACACACGAAGACAAAAACCCGAACCCGAGGAAAATAAAATAACTTAGCGCCGGAAACGGCAAGAGTTGGGATACATATAAGGTAAATTACATCCGGGGTGTTACAGCCTGACGGCCTACAGAGTCCCGGCCGGCTCATAATCGTGTTCGGCTTGATGACTTCCTTTACATTCCTTTCTTTACAAGTCTTTCCTTACATATGGTGGTTCATAATATCAGGCCTTAAACCGCCTTCAGGCCTTTGGGCCTTCTATTAGATTTAATAAACTACAATCTTGAATCTCTGCTAGGCTTCTTGCATGACCCGCCATTGGGGCTGACCCGGCCCCTCCTGGGCGGGTCTCAACTGATAGTAATATCCCCAACATCCACTAGTTTAGCCTCTAGAGCATCAGCAGTTGGCAATTCATAATGCACGATTGGGCCGGTGCCACTGCTGTGGGATGATGCAACGTCCATGGGGACCTTGCTCTTTGATCTTGGGCTAACCTGTTTTGCCATTAAAGTTCCGATTGGATTCAAAAAAGTTGAAGTTAGCAAAACATCTCAACTGGGAGTTATAACACCAAACCAGTTAAACAAACAAGGAAAAGAGTTTCAATTAGATGCTGAAAAGTAGTTATTAACAACATTGTAACCCGATGTTGCAGCAGCAAAGCAGTTAAACAAACAAGTAGATATTTAAGTTAAGGCAAACAGGTAATTCTTAACAGTAAGTATCAAACACATAGATAGGCGCAGTCTACAATATGATTAACAGGATGTGCCATTATGTAATCAGTAGCAAACTAAATTAAGCCAAGCAACGTAATTGAACAATTTTGCAATAAGTGGCTAACTAACATTCCAAGAAGCAGGTAACTGAACTTACGCTAGTTCTTTGTACAGGCACACTGCAACTTCTTGGTCGCTTACAAGGTTGTACGAAGGAGTCCTTGGCATCAATTGCTTGGATACGCAGTCCTAATACTTATTTCTTCCCACACTGCATGGGTAAGTCGAATGATTAATCTGGTAAGATGGTGCGTCCTTGATATGTTATATGAGGACGTGTAGTCAGACTAGTTGTAGCCAAACACATCACACTGTCTTTTACTGTATATTTCATGCGATTACTTTTGGCATATCGAGATCTAAGCAATCTACAATAGGATGAAAAGACTGGCATCCTTCACATTATTGGCAAACTCAGTTCATAGAAACAAGCAATTCAACCATTCTGTGGGTAAATCAAAAGCGCGACTGGATTATTTTTCACTATCCAATCATACACGCAAAATGGGCGATGCCACCATAGGGGCTGGTATGGGCGGCCGCCTCAGGTGGCTGGAAAGTGTGCACCTAGTTTGAGTCATCCAGGTTGGCCCACGCTAGTTTTGTTCATCCCAACACACGAGCAGGCAATGTAAAAAATGAAGAAAAATGTTTCAATTTGGATGGGCAATAACATAAGTGCAAGGCAGGCCCTATAGCAGGCTCGCAGCCCAAACGAGTGCCTCCCATATCGATCGATAGCAGGAAAAACCCAATTCATTCGCTCCAGCCTCCAGTCTGGTTCGCTCCTAACCTAGCCGCCGCTGGACAGACCGACACAGCACTTCCTCGCGCCCTCATTGGAGGGCGGTCGCCGGGCTTCAAGTGAACGGAAGGACAAGAAGATGAAGATCCAACCCTGGGTGTAGCCTGCGTGGGAGGCAGCGGCGGCAGCACGGGCATGGCATCGAGCTTGCGCAAACGGACAGTCGCAGCTTGCAAGAGTAGCATGCACAACGAGCAGGTACATCACATCCCTAATTATATCTAATTCAACTCTTCAATTTCTGGGCAATAGTTAAACTTGACGGTGTTGTAAAACTGCTTGTATGTAGGGAATCTATGAGAAAATGAAACCAATTTCTACTTATTTTATAACTCCCCCAATCAATACTGAACTGACAGAATCTGATGTATCTAATCAAGTTTCCGGTGCAAACATACAAGCTCATGTTGTTCTTGAGCCTGAAGTGTCTAATGAACAGACTGCTAATGAAGGATTTGATGCAAACATTTTAAATGCTCCTGCTGATGAACATATAGTGTCTAATGAGGGATCTAATGCAAGCATCTTGCAAGCTCATTGAAGGATTTAGTGTCTAATGATGATCTACTATGTTGAGAGAGACAGAGATTTGCAGGCATTGATGACAAGAAAATTATAGTGCATTTTCATAGCTTGAGGAAACGTCGAGGCCATCTACCAGAAAGTCCCCGTATCATGACAACATAGCATAAATACTTTTCTAATCTGTTGTTTGAAACTATTGGCATACTTGTGCAGGATAGATATATTGATATGCAGTTTGCACACTGGTTATACGTGCAATTACACTTCGATATTTTCAGCCAGAGAACGAATAATTCAAGCAAGTATAGACCATGTTTGTAGTCCTTCTACACCATGTTGCATTTTCTGTTTTTTGGTGCTTGCATCATTTAGTGTTTATAATCTGAACTACTTTGGATCATTAGCTGGTTTTCATAGTGCATGTAGCTTCACATTTCTCAAGTTATGTTGATTTCCGGAGTGCAAGTGCCTTCGTATTTTTTAAGTTAAATGTTCGCCCCTGGTAACTTGAATTCTTGGATCAGCCACTGCACACAAATCATACATGAATGCCAGTATGAATTAAATGAAATGCAGGGACTTGCGCTAACTCGTTGTACAGGCTCACCACAGCTCTACTTGCGCTTGGGATGTTCCATGTACAAGTCCATGTTACCACTTGCTTGGATGTGCAGGCCATGTGCTCCTTGCATCCCCCTCTGCATTTTTGACACGGCGAATGGTTGATCAAATAAGAGGAATCGACCTTGATGTTGTACCGGAGGACGGATACTTACAAGGTTATACGGGTGTGCAGGATGTGTACCAGATCCCGTAGCGCCATCATGCTTCGCTAAAAAATGTATTTGCTTGTCTTAGATGATATCTCCAGAAGAAATAAGAGTTAAAGTCAGGGTTGCATAGGCATGTAAGCTAAGAGAGCAGTGAAAGGATATCCAAACATCGTCGGAATAGTGCACAAGGGAGTGATGTGTGGATACCTAGTTCGGGTCGGCGTTTGGGCATGCTCGCCTAGCTAGAATGCGGGTCACTTCAGAGTCATTGAGGGTGATGCGCTGGCTGGCCGCGCACGGATGCGGATCTTGAGTGGCAGCGGAGCGCTACGATGCGGTGGACGAGACCGTTGGTGAAGCCCCAACGGCCTCGGGGGGCGGAGGTGAGACGATGTGCTCGGTGAAGTAGTCCCGTTGAGCTAGGAGACGGCGTCGGTGAAGCGCACCTGATGTGGTGGAACTCGGTGTCTGTGAGGCATGTCGTTTGCGGCGGCCGACATTGTCGGTGGACCACCCGGTGCGTTGGACGAGGGCGTAGATGAGGTAGCTCCGGTGCGGTGGTGAAGCGCGACCGTCGTCTTCATCGTCGTCTAGCATAGAGGTGGGGAACAGTGGGGAAAGAGACGAGACGAGGTGTGATTCGAGGGTTGGCGGCGAATTAGGGATTTGAGCAATCTGGGCGCGGAAGGGGACGGTGGAGAAGAGAGATTTTGCAGGGCTGGAATTGGGGCCGCCAGATATTTCAATCCAAAATGTGGAAGCACGAACTTATATTGTCGTCGTCCTTTTTTGGGGGGGAGGGGGTGGGTGGCTGGGTGCTACATGTCCGTCTGACACACGCGACCACCCCGACAAGACTATGCTTCGGTGCCTTAAGGCACCTGCCTCTGTGTCCATGACATGTGGGCCCAATAGGTGGCTGACCCACATGTCAGTGACCCAAAGGCAGTTGCCTTTAAGGCACCGACGCAGCGTCCACCCCGACACGACCCTGGTCTGCCTGGTGCACCTACATTTGAGAATGCAAACAAATCTTCTTTCATTTGAAAAAGAATCTGTATGCATTACCATGCCCGTGTTTTCCTTGCAATAATTAGTCATTCGAAACGAGATACTCCATCGGTTCACTTTTGTAAGTCGTTTCAGACAACTTAAAATGAACTGTTTTGCACATTATTTGAAATGTCTTCAAGGTCTTATAAAAGTGAACAGAGGGAGTACTACAAATTAATTAATGAGGAGTTATTTGAAAAAAATCGAAACGATACCCACGCTAACGTGGATTAGAGTGTGTGTCACATAATTAGTTATTTGAATCAGAGTGTGTGTCACGTAGTTAGTTATTTGAATTAGAGTGTGTGTCACGTAGCGATCTCTAGTTCTAACGTGGATTTCGCATTTCACTATATCCATGCTACTTTTTTAATACAAATTCATATGTATATGATGAACACTATGGTAGCGAGAAAACTTTTGGATGGATTCAAACATATGACCTACAAAATAGCACAACAAACTGAGTCAATGTCAACTTTTCAAAACTTAGTATAGCACAAATTCGAAAGAATTACCCGTATGCCTCGTCCTTCGTGCAAATCTTACAATGTACACCGAATTGAAACATCGATATTAAGCTTCGTACTATGTACATTCAAATGTTGTTTTTAGCCCCCCCCCCCCCGCACAAACGCTACATACTTCCTGTATTGGTCAATCTTCCTCTCCTAACCACCTTAGGAAGCTATCGGTTTCCAACACACATTCATTTTTTCTCTCCATGTTTCGATCTCTAAGTCTCTCAACTACACAACCCCTTTTTCCACTCTCTTACCAAATGTATTTACCTCACACACACCCGCCATTGCACCCCATGCCGAGATCTCTCTCTCCCCCCTCTCCCTCTCACCCTCTCGCGCTAAATACATGCATTGCCTATCTAGCCCCCCAACCTCTCGTGCGCACACACACACGTTGTATATCTAGGTCACTCCCTCGAGACTGTCTCACTCTTTCTTCCGCACGGCGGGCCACACTCGCTCAATCTCGCTCTCTTTATCTGAGTCTCGTTTAACCTCATTTTCTTTCACACACAAATGATATATCTCCCTGTTCGGGCCTCGATCGACACATGCTATACTCTCTCACGCATATTGTCTATCTAGGTCAGTCCATCCAAGTCGCCGCCACTCTTTCGACCTCTTGGTAGGCCACGCTCACTCAATCTCCCTCTCTGTCTCTCTCTCTCTCTCTCTCTCCGTATGTCTCGATTGACCTTGCTCTTTCTCAGACAAGAACGATATATCACCATGTTTGAGCCCAATTCGACCTATTCACAATGTATACTCTCTCACGCACATCGTCTATCTAGGTCACTCTCTCCAACACATCTCACTCTTTCGATCGCACGGCGACCCTATGTGATCGGTTGACCTTGCTTCCTCCCACGCACAAAATATATCTACACGTCTGTGACTGGATCATCTCTCAAGCTCTATCTTACAGCCCTCACCCTTGCCAAAAAGCTCAATCGGACAATATCCCTCCAGAGCATATATATTTGTTTAATGAATGTCGGACCACACTCACTTTGTCTCTCTATCTATATGTCTCTCAATTGACCTCGCTTTCTCATACCGTATCTTCCACGCGTTGAAGCTACTACCTCTCCATCCCTCGCAAAGCCGGAGCTATTTACATTGCGAGGGGCACTCCAACCTTAGATTAATTTGTGTAGGCATTTATTCCGGTCGGTTTAGATTATATTTTCGTAGCATTCGGCCCACAACTACTCCAACCACCGTTGTAACCCACGCAACTCCCCTAGTTGATTTCCCTCTGGCTCGGTCATCGCTCTCTTGCACGTCCTTTCTCGCCTTCAATGTCGCACCATGGTATTATTGAAAAAACTATGTTGTTCTCTTTAATTATTATAAATAAGCTACAAAACTACACACCGATAGTCCACTTGGAATGGAACCAATTTTGACCCACAAATTAAAGTGCTACAAACTACACACCGAGGGGACCACATATCATGAAACAAATTTGGACCCATATACAAATTAAAAAATAAAGGACGAGGATTGAACATGCGACCAGGCCTTCAAGCCGCACGTCAATAGGCGACATACGTAGAATATCAATGTTTGTTGTACCCCCTTTGTTCGCATAATGTTTTTATATTACCACATCCTAATTAATGGATAACATGTAATATTATTTTTAGTACTATTCGCCTTCACTTACTGGTGGGTTCCATGTGTGCTCTCTCTCTCCTCCCCTTCTGCGTTTAGACGCATGGGCAAACAGGAAGAACTCGCGGGCGATGTTGCCGTTGAACATATCTGGATGCGTTCACAAGTCACGGCACCAGTTTCACATACTAGCAGCACTAGTCAGTGTGTATGTGCAATGCACGTTAATTTGGAAGTATATTAAGTGCATGCGGATATTAACTACTACGATATTATTTGCGTGTTCTCATGTGATTAGCACTATTTTGGCATGAAATTAATTGCACGCTAAACGTGTTGAGTGCTCGACATTGAAGTAGTCTAGGTCGTTGGATGACAAGAAATACATGTGGCTTGATGATGTTTTATATTTAATTTGATATGGCTCTAGCAGAACATTCAATCGATCACACCATACATTTCGTTCAGTCTGACTTTGACTTTAAATTATACGACGATTGATACAAAATAAACGGAAATGATAAACGTTCAGATTTTAAGCATGGCAATCTGAACGTTTTTCATGGAAAATTTAGATTACGCGGCGGCGGCGGGGGCGTCTCGCGGTGGGAAGCGGCTCCTCTGCCGTGCTCTGTGTGTCGTCGGGCCACTGAACGACGGCGACGGCGGTGTCTTGCGCCGTTGTTTGCGTACCCCTGGACGTTGGCCTAGCTTCAAGGAAGGCCAAAATGTTCTGGACTTCGGAGCGAGTCAACTGGCGGGAGGAGGCGACTGGCGTTGGTGCAAGGAAGCGGTCGACAACGGCCATCCATGCCGCAGAGGGGGGCACTGGCACCCGCGCGGGGACAGGCGCTGTCAACGGCGCGGCGGAGACATTCGTGTGCACGGGCACCAGCACGGGCGCGCACGTCAGTGCACGCGCAGGCGCATGCGCTGGCAGGTGCACGGGCACCGGCACGGGCGTGCGCTTCAGCGCACGCGCAGGCTCATGCGCTGGTAGGTGCACGGGCGCGTGAAAGTCGGCGGGGACCTCGTGGAACCCCGCTGGATCAAGCTCGGCGACAATGTGCGGCTCCCAGCCCATCAATGCCACGGGGATGGGCGCGGCGTCTTCCCACAAGGCCAGTTCAAGCACGTCCCAAAGCGCCCTATGTTCTTGAGACTCCGGCTGGGTGTCTTCCTCGGGAAACTGGAACACTAAGGGCAGACCATCGTGATGCGGCATGGCGTATGTTTAGGTCAGGCTAGTTGGAGGTAGACAACAGGGGAATCGGAGAGGAAGAGAGAGGATTGTAGCGATACCGGGTAGTGCGGGGTTAATTTTAAACTATGGTGCCCACGACATTAAAAGTGGGAGCAGTTGTGACGACGGTGGGCAGCGGAGCCTGGTCAAAGGGTTCGCCTCCCGGTGAGCCTGCACAGTGGTCTGCTCGCACGCCTCCCTGACAGCCGGCGCAGCGGTCTGCTCGCACGCCTCCCGTCGACTCACACGCTTGCTCGGATGGCACCTGCCGATGAGAAGCGGGGACTCGTGGCGGCACGTAAATGCCCACGATTTCAATAGTGAAAGCGTTCGCCTTAACATGACAGGTCTTTCTTCCAGAATACCTTGGCTCTTCATTTGTGCAACTTGTCATAAGCAGCTTGTCTCAAATTGAAGAAAAAACTTACGAAGTAATATTTGTGCCATATCACGTGACCATGCTTAGTTTCAAGAATTTATGCTCACTTTTGGATTTTCTGAAATTTAAGATCCAGGATTCGAAACCATATCATAACCTGCATCATGCAATAAATTTTCAAGCCGTACATCTATCCTGTTGTATTTCTTAAGAAAGGATTTGGTCAAACATTTTGCTTAGTTAGACTTCAGACAAGTTATAAATGCAGAGTAAAAGGATAATCCCTCTGTACCAGTGCATTGCCTGATATATCAACTCAAGTACTAGGCACGAACAAACGGGCTCAATTCTGTGCTCATCCTGGTGTAGTAGTAGTAGTAGTAGGCAACGCAGTTCACGGGTGACCTTGACGAGCGGTGACCGAGGGAATTGAACCGTGCTTGGCATGGTAGGTAACGTTGTCTAGTTACTAAAGCATACCTCCGTTGTTCATCGGTAGTCATTATGGACTGGGGACATGAGGGGAATTTCCTAGGGCTTGAATTCTGGCCGCCAGATATTTCGACTTGAAACGCTGAGGCTCGATTGGTTGGGGTTGCCTAATGTGTGTACCACGCATGCCACCGAAGGACATGAGCCTAGTTTTTTTAGGATCAACATGAGCCAAGGTCTGGATGGTACGTCGTTGGGTCCTACCATTCGAGAATACGAAAGGAACCTTCAAATTGCTGAACGAATCTATGTGTATTACAATACCCGTATTTTCCTTGCAAATACTAATCTCAACGTGGTAATTGATTTATGACGAGTTGTTGAATTAGAGTGTGTTTGTGATATAGTGATCTCAATGTGGATTTCATATTTCATGGTATCCCTAGTAAGTTTTCCAATGCAAATTCAAATTTAAAAGATGAACAATATGGAGGTGAGAAAACTTTGTATGTATCAAGCATATGACCACACACACACAGAGAGACACACATGCACGAACCCAACAATTGGGAGCGAGCTTGTGAGGTTTCTGTTGATCCACTCGGAGGACCAAATCTCCTTCTTGAAAGGCTCGACTTTTCACGTTCCGGGCATGGAATCGACGCAAGTCCTGCTGGTAAATGGTTGATCTGATCATTGCCATCTCCCTCTCTTCCTCCAAGAGGTCGACTGCGTCTTGCCGGGCCTGCTCCGCTTCATCTTCGGTGTAAAGTTCAACTCGGGGCGCATTATGAAGGAGATCGCTTGGCAGGACAGCTTCGGCTCCATAAACCAGGAAGAACGGGGTCCTTCCAGTCGACCGGTTAGGGGTGGTCCTTAATCCCCATAGCACTGACGGAAGCTCGTCGACCCAAGCACCTGCCGCGTGCTTGAGATCGCGCATCAGCCGGGGTTTTAGCCCTTTGAGGATCAGACCATTTGCCCTCTCAGCCTGTCCGTTCGACTGGGGGTGAGCGACTAAGGCGTAGTCGACTCGTGTGCCTTGAGAAGCGCAAAATGCCCTGAATTCATCCGAATCAAAGTTTGACCCGTTATCAGTGATGATGCTGTGTGGGACTCCATATCTGAATGTCAACCCTCTGATGAAACTGATAGCGGTGCCAGCGTCAAGGCTCTTTATGGGCTTAGCCTCGATCCATTTGGTAAACTTGTCGACTGCCACAAGCACGTGAGTGAACCCACTCCTGCCCGTTCTCAAGGGGCCAACCATGTCCAATCCCCAGACGGCAAAGGGCAAGATGAGCGGAATGGTTTTCAGGGCTGACGCGGGCTTGTGTGACATGTTGGAGTAGAACTGGTAGCCCTCGCACCTGTCGACTATCTCTTTCGCCATCTCATTTGCCCTTGGCCAATAAAATTCAGCTCGGTATGCCTAAGCCACAATGGTCCGAGAGGATGCATGGTGACCGCAGGTTCCCGAGTGGATATCGTTGAGGATCATTTGACCCTCTTCTGGCGTCACGCATTTCTGGCCGACTCCGGTTGCACTTTCTCTGTACAGCTGTCCTCTTATGACCGTGAAGGCCTTAGATCGGCGGACGATCTGTCGAGCCTCCTCCTCGTCCTCCGGGAGTTCTTTCCTTAGGATATATGCAATGTATGGTATCGTCCAGTCAGGGGTGACTGCCAAAACTTCCATGATCAGGTCGACTACTGCAGGCACTTCAACTTCAGTCGGGTCTGTGGCACTTTTCGGCTGCGGGGCTTCTTCTGTGAAAGGATCTTCTTGGACTGACGGCGAGTGAATGTGTTCCAAGAACACGTTGCTTGGAATGGCTTCTCTCTTGGAGCCTATCTTTGCCAAGTCGTCAGCTGCCTGGTTTTTCAGTCGGGGGATGTGGTGGAGCTCCAACCCCTCGAACTTCTTCTCTAGCTTTCGTACCGCATTGCAGTACCCAGTCATTGCCGGACTCCTGACGTCCCATTCTTTCATCACTTGATTAACCACCAGATCTGAATCGCCATAGACCATGAGGCGACAGACGCCGAGCGAAATGGCCATGCGCAACCCATACAAAAGTGCTTCATACTCTGCTTCGTTATTGGAGGAATCGAAGTGAATCTGGAGAACATATCTGAGCTTATCTCCTCGGGGGGAGACCAGAACTACCCCCGCGCCTGAGCCATTCAGCATCTTGGATCCATCGAAGAACATAGTCCAGTGTTCCGAGTGAACTTGAGTCGGAAGTTGCTGTTCAATCCACTCGGCGATAAAATCCGCGATTGCTTGAGACTTGATAGCTTTCTTTGCTTCAAACTTGATGTCTAAAGGAAGGAGTTCAATCGCCCACTTGGCCACTCGACCAGTTGCATCTCTGTTATGCAGGATCTCCGATAACGGGGCGTCGCTGACGACTGTAATGGAGTGGTCAGAGAAATAATGTGCAACTTTCTTCGTGGTCATGTAAATCCCATATACCAGCTTCTGGTAGTGGGGGTATCTTTGTTTTGAAGGGGTCAAAACTTCAGACACATAATAAACAGGGCGTTGAACTTTGAAGGCCTTCCCTTCCTCTTCCCGCTTGACCGTAAGTACTGTACTGACAACTTGTCCCGTGGCTGCAATGTAAAGCAGCAGAGGCTCTTTGCTGATTGGAGCAGCTAGCACCGGCTGGGTGGAGAGTAGAGCTTTGAGCTCTGCGAACGCTGCATTAGCTTCTGGAGTCCATTCGAACTTGTCAGACTTTTTCATCAGTCGGTAAAGAGGCAACGCTTTTTCACCGAGTCGAGAGATGAATCGACTTAAGGCGGCCAAGCAGCCTGTAAGTTTTTGGACATCATGCACACGTACAGGGCGCTTCATCCGGAGTATGGTGCCAATTTTTTCAGGATTGGCATCGATTCCCCATTCGGAAACGAGAAAACCGAGTAGCTTGCCACCTGGAACTCCGAAAGTGCATTTCGACGGATTGAGCCTGATATCGTACCTCCTGAGGTTGGCGAAGGTTTCAGCAAGGTCAGCCCGTAGGTCGGAACCTTTCCGGGACTTGACTACGATATCGTCCATGTACGCCTCCACATTCCGACTGATTTGAGTGAGTAAACACTTCTGGATCATTCTCATGAATGTGGCTCCGGCGTTCTTGAGGCCGAATGGCATGGTGACGTAACAGAAGCATCCGAATGGAGTGATGAAAGCTGTTTTGATTTCGTCGGGCCCATACAGACGGATCTGATGGTACCCGGAGTAGGCATCTAAAAAAGATAATCTCTCGCATCCCGCAGTCGAGTCGACAATTTGATCGATGCGAGGGAGAGGAAAATGATCTTTCGGGCAGGCCCGATTGATGTGCTTGAAATCAATGCACATGCGGAGTGACTTGTCCTTCTTGGGGACCATGACAACATTGGCGAGCCACTCGGAGTGGTAGATTTCTCGAATGAACTCCGCTGCTAAGAGCCGAGCCACTTCTTTGCCGATGGCTTGTTTTTTCTGGACGGCGGACCGTCGCAGATGTTCCTTCACGGGTTTGAACTTTGAGTCGACTCGTAGGCGGTGCTCAGCCAGCCCCCTGGGAACTCCAGGCATGTCAGAGGGTTTCCATGCGAAGATGTCCCAGTTCTCACGGAGGAGCTGGATGAGCGCTTCTTCCTATTTGGAGTCGAGCGTCGTTGAGATGTGAGTCGGAGCTGCCTCGGGGTCGGTCGAGTGAATGTGGACCGTCTTCGTTTCGCCGGCCGACTGAAAAGCTGACTCGGAGGCAGGCTTCTTAGCCCGCAGCAATTCACTCGGATCGGCAGTCTTTTGGTACTCTTTCAGCTCGGCCACTGCCATCTGAGCGTCGGCGATCTTTGATCCCTTCTGGAAACATTCTTCTGCTTTCTTCCGGTTGCCCGTAACAGTGATCACACCTTTGGGGCCAGGCATCTTTAATTTAAGATACACGTAGCATGGTCGAGCCATGAAGCGTGCATAAGCCGGCCTGCCCAAGATGGCGTGATAAGCACTCTGGAAGTCCACAACTTGAAACGTTAACTTTTCCTTGCGATAATTCTTTGAATCACCGAAAACCACATCAAGAGCAATCTGGCCGAGTGACTCGGCTTTCTTCCCAGGAATGACTCCGTGGAAGCTCATGTTACTGGTGCTGAGTCTGGACATCGGAATGCCCATTCCTTTCAAGGTTTCCGCGTACAGTATGTTCAGGCCGCTGCCACCGTCCATCAGGACTTTGGTCAGTCGAGTGCCCTCGACAACTGGGTCGACCACCAAAGCTTGCCTCCTAGGGGTGGCAATGTGTGTTGGGTGATCGGATTGGTCGAACGTGATGTCCGTCTGAGACCACTTTAGGTAACTGGGAGTCGCAGGGGCAACCATGTTCACCTCACGGTTAATGACTTTCAGTCGACTTTTGCTTTCGACATCGGCAAAAATCATCAGGGTGGAATTGACCTGGGGGTATCCATCGTCGCTATCGTCCCTGTCCTCGACCCTGTCTGGCTCTTTTTCTTTATCCTTGGGCTGCTTGCCCTAAAACTGCTGGATCAGGAGCCGACATTGCCGAGTGGTATGTTTGGGGTAAATAAAATTACCCTCTTCATCTTTCTTGGTGTGAATGTGACATGGCAGATCCAAAACATCATTCCCATCCTGATCCTTGACTTTCTTGGGCTTCCAAGTGCCCTTGGGTTTCCCCTTGAAGTTTCCCTGGGTCACGGCCAGGGCCTCCCCGGGAGCGGCTGGCTCGGCCTTCCACTTCTCCTTCCGACTGGAGTTTCCTCCGGTCTCTTGGGCGACTAACTTAAGTTTGCCGCTTCGGAGTCGGTCCTCGTCTTCTCCATTGGCATACTTGGTGGCAATCTCCATCATCCGATTAAGGGACATCTCTCCGGTCCGGCCAAATTTCAGATTCAACTCCCTGTACTTGACGCCTTCCTTGAAAGCGCAAACTGCTTGATGGTCTGGCACGTTTTCGACCGAGTGGTGCAGTGTGATCCACCTCTGGATGTATTCCCTCAGCGTTTCATTCGGCTTCTGTACGCAAGACCGCAGCTTCGTAAGGCCTGCGGGGCGCTTGCATGTCCCTTCGAAGGTTGTAACAAACACTCGGGAGAGATCCTCCCAAGTGTAAATGCTGCTGGGCGCCAGCTGATTCAGCCACGCCCTAGCCGAGCCTTCCAACATGAGGGGTAGATGCTTCATGGCCACCTCGTCGTTGCCGCCGCTGATCTGCACAGCCACTCGGTAATCCTCGAGCCACGTGTCAGGCTTGGACTCGCCGGTGAACTTGCTGATCCCAGTCGCCAGCCGGAAGTTGGGAGGGATCACCGCAGCTCTGATGGCTCGACTGAAACACTCAGGCCCCGAGGCGTGTGCCCTGCTGCCGGGGGCGTATCTCTGTTGTGGCCCTCTCGATGAGCCATGTTCCTGTCCACCAGACCTTGAACGAGGATGGATCTCGCGTCAAAGCCTGGGTCCCTGGGGTCGACTGGGATCCTCTGCCCAGTGTGATGGGGGCGCCTGTCGTCTCGATGCTCAGGTGCATATCATGCACTCCGCGGAGGAGGGGACGGCACCCGACACCCATCATCACGGTCGGGTCAGTGATCATATTGCTCGTTCCTCCTATACCGATCGTGCCGGTCTCCACGTCGCTCACGCCTCGGGGGCGATCTCGGGCTGTGAGCCGACTGGACGGTCTCCGTTGCGACGGATCGACTGTGGATCCTGTCCCGCGACTGAGAGACGGCGGAATTCTGATTCCCCGCTGCTCAGAGCAATTCTCTGATCTGCAGCAATCCTCTTCCGGCCTCGGACTGGGAGGGCTGGATCGACTCCGCTATGTGGGCTGCGGCAGCCAGGTTCTGAACCGGAGTTCGGTACACCTGTGGTGGCGGGAAAAGCTGCGGTCGACTGGGTTCGGGTGCCTGCTGGCGTCGACTGGACTCGGGAGCCCGCTGACGCGCCCGCTCATCGAGAGCCCGCTGTAGATTCTCCAGCCGAGTGCGCTCGGCTAGATTAGCCAAGCACGCATCCTCCAAGGCCCGGGCCTCGGGGGTTTCTCCAACAATAGGTGTGTAGAGCGCGTCCATGTTCCGGCGATGAAGCTCCTCCCGTTGCAACGACGTAAGAGGCTCGGGGAGGTATTCGTCGTGAGGGTGCAACGGATCGCCCCTGTCGGCACCATCGTCAGCGCAAGGGAATCCAGGGGGACTGCATGTCCCCTCGACCGCCAGGACCTCCGCCAGGAGGTCGCTGCTGTCACACTCGGAAGCGGACTCCATGGAGCCAGTCGATAGATCGAACAGGCCGCAGAGGGATTCGTCAGGCTCGATTGCAGCGACCTGCTGGGTCGCCGATTGGCGGGCCACGGCGTGCTTCATCCACCGCTGGAGCCTCGACCGACCTGAGCGCTTGCACTGGCGGGAGACAGGACGGGGAGATGGCACGGGAGTCGACCGATATGGGGTCGATGGCTGCCTCAGGAGGACGCCACGGACGCACGCGCGGAAGTGCGTCGCACCGCGGACGGGGAGCGCGTCGACGTCAAGCGGCGCCTCCTAGAGCCAAGCGGAGTCGTCGGCGATGAAAGCAAGTCGGCCGAGACGGATCTCGTGGCCCTCCGCCAAAGCTCCGCAGGAAAACATGATCGAGTGGATCGGAAAAATCACAACTTCTCCAATTAGGCGCTAAGACTAAGGCCCCACGGTGGGCGCCAACTGTCGTGGTTCTAAGTCTGACAGTGAGGTAGGGGGTATGTATGAAGAGGCTAGACCTTAGCTATTGAGAAGTTGTAAGCACGCAAGGTTTACGAGTTCAGGCCCTTCTCTGAGGAAGTAACAGCCCTACGTCTCGGTGCCCGGAGGCGGTCGATGGATTATGCGTGAGTAAGATGACAGGGGTGCGAACGCTTGATACTGAGGAGGGGGTGGCTTATATAGAGTTCGCCAGCCCTCTCCTACCCTCAGTAATGCAGGTTTTAAGGTACATTTAAGGTGGGCGTACTGATAACATCCCTAATAAAGTGTCATAATAATCATAAAGACTACTTAATAGCCGACCGTTTGCATGCGGAGTGACTTGAGGTCCCCTAGCAGTCGAGTGGTTGGCTTCTTGGTCGAGTGACAGCTTCTTAGTCGAGTGTCTTCAATCCGTCGAGTGGGATATCTTCAAGTAATTTGAAAGGTGACTTCCTCTAAGGATGTCCTATGGCAGGGCTCTTAGGACGGGTCCGTGTCCCTACCGTAGGTACATGACTTCATCAGGACCCACGACATTGTGAGCGTATATAGTCAATAGACAGGAGAACAACACAAGATCGGCTGACACCTAGGACGTAGCTACTCGAGTAGTATTTTTTTGTTTGGTATTGTTGAGACGGAGCAGGGTTTGAACTGGGTTGTGGCCCGTCTAGCCCAGGCTTATATTTTATGTTCACCATGTGACCAGCCCAGCTATTTTTTCTTTGTGAAAATGAGCCCAACTTATTTTCTCTAAAGAATACCCAATCTAGGCCTACTTATTTTTCTACACCCTAATGGGCTGCCACTCTTTCAAGACGCCTGCAAATCTTGAAAGTAATATGAAATGGGTTGTAAATATAAAAATAGATGACAAATTGGCAATTACTTTATAATTTCTGAAATTTTTCACATTTTTACATTCCTATTTCACTAGGCATTAACCTAATTTAAAAATATCTTCAAAGTACTTTAAATCTGGCTCGACATTTCGGAATTAAAAATAGTTTGGAACCCACAGAAATATGTGAAATTGGCCTTGGCCAACCAAAAAACGACTGCAATAAATTGCATATTAAGTTGCCATGAGCTATATATAAATTATTAAAAAAGAGGGAGTGGCCTGACTTGTGGGCCTGTTTAGTTGACGCGTATGCAAGATTTTTTTAGTTGTTATATACGTCAACAAACGATTCTAGCAGACGTAACCGTTGGATGTCAATCCAACGGCCGTCGTGTTTCTTCAATCTCTGATCTTCTTGCTCCAGCCGCCAAAGCAGCGCCGGCGGGACCGCCTACTCCCGCCTCCCGTGGCCGGCTGTGCTGTCGCGCAGGCCTCAGTGCCCCCTACTAGTCCCACCGCTGGCCAGGGCATCCATCTACTCACCCACACCCCCTGTTATTCTGCTGCGACGGCAGCCTCACACCGCAGCCGAACCGGTGCAACCTCGTACTCCTCTCTGCGCGGGCTTCCACTGCCGCATCTTCCCCGGCTCCGTGTTGTCCCCTTCCTAGGCCTCGCCGTCGTCCACCGCCGTGGTGCTCTCGGTGCGGTGTGGTCAATGTGGTCAACGAACGACTTCCATCGGAAGAGTACTGTACGTGGGGAGGCTGACAGTTGGGTCCACGACAACCGCAAGGAAGTGCCTCCTTATTACGCGGAAAATAATTATTCCTCCACCTGACAGCAGGGACCGATCGGTAGGGCCACCGGTATTTCGTGAAAAAAATGTTTCCCCCTGACTACTGGGACCCATAGGACGGGCCACCATATTTCGCAAAAAAAAGGTCGCCCCCCCCCCGCTATCATCTCGGACCCACCGGAAGTGCCTCCTTATTACGCACAAAAAATGAATACCCCCTGCTAGCTGGGACCCACCTTGGTGGGAGGCTGACTTGTGGGCCTACTAAGTTGACTGGGACGGAGGCCTTTGTCAAATTTAGTCAATATATGAACGATTCTAGCTCCAGTGACCGTATGATGTCCATCCAACGGCCGTAGTGCTTCTTCAACCTCTGGTCTTCTTGCTCCAGCCGCCCAAAGTAGCGCTGGACGTGCCGCCTGCTCCTGCCGCCCATGGCCGGCTGTGATGCCGCGGAGGCCTCACCGCCCCCTACTACTCCCACCGCTGGCCAGGCCATCCCTCTACGCACCCACACCCCCTGTTATTCTGTGGCGACGGCAGCCTCACACCATAGCCGAACGAGTGAACCCTCATACTCCTCTACGTGTGGGCATCCACTGCCGCGTCTTCCCCGGCTCTGCGTCGACCCCTTCCTAGGCCTCACTGTCGTCCACAGCCCTGGTGCTCTCGGCGTGGCGTGGTCAACGTGGTCAAGGAATGGCTTCCATCAGACGTGGACTCTACATGGAGAGGCTGATAGCTGGGTCCACGGCCGCAGCAAGGAAGTGCCTCCTTATTACGCGCAAAATAATTATTCCTCCACCTGACAGCAGGGACCTGCTGGGACCCACCAGCTACATCTTCGCACGCAAGGAAGTGCGTCCGAAAAAAACGATTCGCCCCCCTGACTGCTGGGACCCACCAGCTACATGTTCGCATGCAAGGAAGTGCATCCGAAAAAAACGATTCGCCCCCCTGACTGCTGGGACACACTAGCTACATCTTCGCACGCAAGGAAGTGCATCCGGGAAAAAAACAAAACGATTCCCCCCTGACTGCTGGGACCCATCAGCTACACCTTCGCAGGCAAGGAAGTGCGTCCAGGCAAAAAAACAAAACGATTCGCCCCCCTGACTGTTGGGACCCACCAGCTACATCCTCGCAGGCAAGGAAGTGCCTGACAGTTGGGACCCACCTGGTCGAAGCGTATGTAGTGTTGTCATTCTGGTCGTGAACATGTACGTACATATATACTGGTCGATGTAGAGGCACGCACGTGTCGTAGTAGAGGCGCGTATGTGTCGTAGTAGAGGCGCACACGTAGCATGTACACGTACGTACAGCGGCTAGGGTGCAAGAAAGAAAATGCGGCCACGTACGTACATACGGGCAGGGTCTCGAACGCCTACTCACGCATATGTACGACCAGGGCTCGTGTACATGGCTGGGTCGGAACGGAGAAACAATGTCGTCGTCGTGTTCATGGGGAGGCAACAGAATGCGTCGTGTTCATGGGGAGGCAACGGAATGCGTCGTGTTCATGGGGAGGCAACGGAATGCGTCGTGTTCATCGGGAGGCAGTGGAACGCGTGGGAGCCAACCGGCTGGGTCGGAACGGAATGCGTGGTCGTGTTCATCGGGAGGGCTTGGACGAAACAGGCGATGGTAACGAGGCCTGGCATACCGCAAAATGGAGGAAACGGCCTTGTGTTCGACCGGCAACGTTCGAAACGAGATCCTGTTCATCGGGAGGGGTCTGGCGTATCGCAAAACGGAGGAAACGGACCTCCTACGGTCGAAACGAGGGTCCTGTTTATCGGGAGGGGTGTGGCGTACTGCAAAACAGAGGAAACAGACTTGTGTTGGAGCGCTATGGTCGAAATGGGGGTCCCGTTGATCGGGAGGGGTGTGGCGTACCGCAAAACGGGACTCCATGGGATACTGTTCATCTCCACTGTTGACCTCCTCCAGCCTCCACGGGCTACCATCGACCTCCTCCAGCCTCCACGAGCTCCTGTTCATCCAGCCTCCACCGTGCGCTACTCCATCGACTACTGTTCAACCACCCCTCCACGGGCACCCCTCCACCGTCTGTTGTTCATCCAGCCCTCCACACCATGAGGTCATGTTCAACCACCCCTCCATAGGCACCCCTCCACCGTCTACTGTTCATCCAGCCCTCCACACCACGGGTCCTGTTCATCCAGAGGCAACGCCATCGCTCACTGTTCATCCACCCCCCGGCAACACTCACTGTTCATCCAATCGATCAGCTTCAGTTAGCAGCAGTAGCGAAGGAATCGCTCGATCGGGTTCAGTTAACAGCCATCAATCGATCGCTCGGGCTCAGTAATGAGTAGCCTGTAGTGCAATCGCTCGGGTTCAGTTAGAGCCCGACGCTCCGCTCGTGTTCAGTTAGAGCCAACGCCTCACACACACGCGCGTACGTGTATGAGAGAAACGCGTATCGCTCGGCCCCCGACCTCCCACCGTAACCGGGAACTCCCTGAAATTTTCCTCCCCGTTGCTTCTACCATGGTTTTTTCCGTCATGGACGGACCAAAGAATGTCATGCAGCTACGGCTCCGGCCCGCCCAGGATGAAAAGCCCATTTTCTGTCATGATTTTTTGTCATAGAAGTAGGAGCCCACCACATCTATGATGATACCGGGTTTTGTCACAATTATTGTCATAGAAGTGTCATATGTATGACATAATTTTTTTTCATTCGGCCCAAAATGTCACGGATGCGTCTTTTTTTGTAGTGGTGTGAAGTTGAGTAAATACTCAAAACCATACCACGGCAGAAAATAGAAAGAGAATGAAAAGTCATTCCCTATGACTCGGTCATAGGTTCTATAAAGTATGCTATGATGTGTACCAGACCTATTGTGTACCTCACTGATACGTCTCCATCATATCTACTTTTCCAAACACTTTTGCTCTTGTTTTGGACTCTAACTTGCATGGTTTGAATGGAACTAACCCGGACTAACGCTATTTTCAGCGGAATTGCCATGGTGTTATTTTTGTGCAGAAATAAAAGTTCTCAGAATGACCTGAAAATCAATGGAGAATTATTTTGGAATATATAAAAAATACTGGAAGAAAGATCCACGTCAGAGGGCCCACACCCTATCCACGAGGGTGGGGGGCGCGCCCCCTACCTCGTGGGCCCCCTGATGCTCCACCGACCTCAACCCTGACTTCATATATTCAGTTTCGGGGAGAAAAAAAATCAGAGAGAAGGATTCATCGAGTTTTACGATACGGAGCCGCCGCCAAGCCCTAAACTCTCTCGGGAGGGCTGATCTGGAGTCCATTCAGGGCTCCGAAGAGGGGAATCCATCGCCATCGTCATCATCAACCTTCCTCCATCACCAATTTCATGATGCTCACCGCCGTGCGTGAGTAATTCCATCATAGGCTTGCTGGATGGTGATGGGTTCGATGAGATTTATCATGTAATCGAGTTAGTTTTGTTAGGGTATGATCCCTAGTATCCATTATGTTCTGAGATTGATGTTGCTATGACTTTGCTATGCTTAATGCTTGTCACTAGAGCCCGAGTGCCATAATTTCAGATCTAAACCTATTATGTTTTCATCAATATATGAGAGTTCTTGATCCTATCTTGCAAGTCTATAGTCACCTATTATGTGTTATGATCCGTTAACCCCAAAGTGACAATAATCGGGATACTTACCAGTGATGACCGTAGTTTGAGGAGTTCATGTATTCACTATGTGTTAATGCTTTGGTTTGCTACTCTATTCAAAGGAGGCCTTAATATCCCTTAGTTTCCATTAGGACCCCGCTGCCACTGGAGGGTAGGACAAAAGATGTCATGCAAGTTCTTTTTCATAAGCACGTTTGACTATATTCGGAATACATGCCTACATTGCATTGATGAACTAGAGCTAGTTCTGTGTCACCCTAGGTTATGACTATTACATGATCGATCGCATCCGGCATAAATCTCCATCACCGATCCATTGCCTACAAGCTTTTTCTATATTGTTCTTCGCTTATTTACTTTTCCGTTGCTATTGTCACAATCACTACAAAACCCAAAAGTATTACTTTTGCTATCATTACCACTACTATCATATTACTTTGCTACTAAATACCTTGCTGCAGATATTAAGTTTCCAGGTGTGTTTCAATTGACAACTCAGCTACTAATACTTGAGAATATTCTTTGGATCCCCTTGTGTCGAATCAATAAATTTGGGTAGAATACTCTACCCTTGAAAACTGTTGCGATCCCCTATACTTGTGGGTTATCAAGAACATTTTCTAGCGCCGTGGCCGAGGAGCATAGCTCTATTCTTTGAGTTACTTAGGATTTATATCTGCTTATCACTATGAAGAACTTGAAAGATCCAAGAACCAAGATTTATCCGTCAACTACGAGGGAAGGTAAGGAACTGCTATCTAGTGCTGCACTTGATTCCCCTTCTGTTTTGAGTAAACTTGCGACACCTAAACCTGCTTCTGCTATTAATTCTGATATGTAGCATGTTATTGATGATGCCACTTCTGCTATGCATGATACTTACGATGAAACTACTTCTATGCTTGATACTACCGTGCCACTTGGTGAATTTCTTGATGAACAACTTGCTACGGCTAGAGAGAATGAAATTATTGAAACTGATAATATTGATGAAAGTGATGATGAAGATTCTCCACCTAGATATGAATTGCATGTTGTTCCTGAGGGTTATGTTATGGATGAAGAAACTTCTAGAGACTTTCTTGCTTGCAATGATAGATCTGATCTTAAGAAATTATTAGCCAAGCTTAAAGAAAAATCTCTGAATGCTAGACTGAAATACGATCCTGCTTATGCTACTTCACCTATCCTTATTACTGATAAGGATTATAATTTCTCTATTGATCCTTAGTTAATTACTTTGGTTGAATCTGATCCTTTCTATGGCTATGAATCTGAAACTGTTATGGCACATCTTACTAAATTAAATGATATAGCTACCCTGTTTACTAATGATGAGAAAACTCGCTACTATTATATCCTTAAATTATCTCCGTTCTCATTAAAGGGTGATGCTAAGATATGGTTTAATTCTCTTGATCCTGGTTGTGTGCGTAGTCCCCAGGATATGATTTACTACTTCTTTGCTAAATATTTCCCCTCTCATAAGGAACAAGCTGCTTTAAGGGAAATATATAATTTTGTGCAAATTGAAGAAGAGAGTCTCCCACAAGCTTGGGGGGGGGGGGGCTTCTCCAATTACTTAATGCTTTGCCTGATCATCCTCTCAAGAAAAATGAAATACTTGATATCTTTTATAATGGACTAACCGATGCTTCCAGAGATTACATGGATAGTTGTGTTGGTTGTGTTTTCAAGGAAAGAACTGTTGATTAAGCTGAAATTCTATTGAATAATATGTGACTAATGAAAATAATTGGACACTTCCTGATACAACTCCTAAGCCAACTCCGAAGAAAAGGGGTATTCTATTTCTCAGACCTGAAGATATGTAAGAGGCAAAGAAATCGATGAAAGAAAAAGGTATAAAAGCTGAAGATGTTAAAAATTTACCGCCTGTTGAAGAAATACATGGTTTTAATTCATCACCTATTGAAGAAACACATGGTCTCGATAACCCTACACAGGTAGTAAAGGTAAATTCTCTATATAGATATGATAAAGCTGAAAACCCTCATGCTAAGCTTGCTGGCCAATGTTTGGATGAATTTGATAACTTTATGGTTAAGCAAGAAGGTTTCAATTCTTATGTTGGTAGACAATTGAAATATAATGCTTATATGATTGAACACTTGAGTGATTATATGGCTAATGTTAAAGTTGAACTTAAACTTATTAGTAAACATGCTTCTATGGTTCCCACTCAACTAGAGCAAGTACTTAAAGCTCAGAGTGAGTTGCTCAACGAATTAAATAATAAGTATGATAATGATCTTAGAGTTATGACTAGAGGTGGTAAAATGACTCAGGAACCTTTGTATCCTACGGGCCATCCTAAGAGAATTGAGCAAGATTCTCAAAGAGCTAATGTAGATGTACCTAGTCCTTCTAGAAGGAAGAAAAAGAAAAATGATAGGACTTTGCATGCTTCTAGTGAACCTGTTGTTGACACACCTGAGAATCCCAATGATATTTCTATTTCGGATGCTGAAACACAATCTGGTAATGAACATGAACCTAGTGATAATATAAATAATGATGTTCATGTTGATGCTCAAACTAGCAATAATAATGATGTAGAGATTGAACCTGCTGTTGATCTTGATAACCCACAATCAAAGAATCAACGTTATGATAAGAGAGACATTGTTGCTAGGAATCATGGTAAAGAAAGAGAACCATGGGTTCAGAAACCCATGCCTTTTCCACCTAAACCATCCAAGAAAAAGGATGATGAGGATTTTGAGCGCTTTGCTGAAATAATTAGACCTATCTTTTTTTGCATATGCGGTTAACTGATATGCTTAAAATGAATCCTTATGCTAAATATATGAAGGAAATTTTTGCAAATAAGAGAAAGATACCAGAAGCTGGAATTTCTACCATGCTTGCTAATTATACTTTTAAGGGTGGAATACCAAAGAAACTTGGAGATCCAGGAGTACCAACTGTACCATGCTCCATTAAAAGAAACTATGTTAAAACCGCTTTATGTGATCTTGGAGTCGGTGTTAGTGTTATGCCTCTCTCTTTATATCATAGACTTGATTTGAATAAGTTGAAACCTACTGAAATATCTTTGCAAATGGCTGATAAATCAACTGCTATACTTGTCAGTATTTGTGAGGATGTGCTTGTTGTGGTTGCAAACATTACTATCTTAATGGACTTTGGTATTCTTGATATTCCTGAGGACGATAGTATGTCTATTATTCTTGGAAGTCCCTTTTTGAATACTGCAGGGGCTGTTATTGATTGCACCAAAGGCAATGTCTCTTTTCATGTTAATGGTAATGAGCATACAGTACACTTTCTGAGGAAACAACCTCATGTCCACAGTATCAATTCTATTGGAAAATTTTGTCGGATGTGGGGTTCCGGCAAACCCTTAAGGTTATGTCGGATGTGTGGTTCTGGCAAACTCTTAAGGTTCGAACACTAGGGTGCGCGCAGAGTCTTTCCTTCCCACCAATCTACGCCCTATCTCACTAAGATCTCGCGGACGAACTCGATGAACTCGCAACACAGAAAGACGCAAGATTTACACTGGTTCGGGCCACCGTTGTGGTGTAATACCCTACTCCAGTGTGGTGGTGGTGGATTGCCTCTAGGGCTGATGGTGAACAGTACAAAGGAAGAACGGCCTCCTGAGGTTGAGGTGTTCTTGAGCTCAGTGAGCTTGTGTGTGTGGGTGGTCTGAATGATCCGTCCCCGAATGATCTATGCCTTCGTGATCCGTCTCCGAATGATTTGTGCCTTCGTGATCCGTCCTCTCCTAAGGTGGTGGCTAGCCCTACTTATATAGGGCTTGGTCCTCTTCCCAAATATCGAGCGGGAAGGGAGCCAACAATGGCGGGCTAATTCAAAGGGGGACAGCTAGTACAAGCTATCCGGACAAAAGTGGTCTTCGCCTGCCAAAGGCTCTGGTGGTGATGCCGTCTTGGGCTCCATGATGACCTCCGTCTTGCCGTCCTCCTTGTCTTGGTCTCGTTGCACCAATATAGCAACCTTTGCTTAATGCCTCGGTACTCTTCGCCTGTGCTGACCTCCTTAGCACCAAAGAGGAAATAAGGACGCTGCGCGCATTGGCGCCCGCCTGGTGCCGTGCATCATGGCTCACATCACGAGAGTCTCGTGAGGTTTGCCCCGCCTTGATATCTCCGCTCCTCGTGAGCCTGCCTAGCTAGGCTACTCCCGAGTAGGTCTAGCGGCATCTTCCCCGCGAGGCTTGGACCCTCGCGAGGGTCTTGGATGCTTTGCTGGTGAAGATGGGCCGTACGGCCTGCAAGCTCAGGCACGCCGCGGGCCGCAGGCAGGCAAGTCTGGGGACCCCTGTTCCCAGGACGCCGACAGTAGCCCCCGGGCCCAAGGTGCGCTCGGGCTTGGCTTTGCGGCGAAGCCGAGGGCCAAGTATGGAGCGCCGCGGGCCCCAAAAGCCTGCGGCCTTGGTTGACGCGTGGCGGTTGATTGGACGTGGGCGTCTCCCCTTCCCCATGTTGTCTCGGCAACTGCTTGACTTGTCAGGTCCCCGCGACATGAACGGAAAACCATCATTACCTGCGATCGTGGGAGACGTCGGTTGGCCTTCCCTTCCTATAAATGGGGATGGGGCAGAGCCCCCGTTGCCCATCTCTTCCTTGCTTGCTTGCTCCTTCCTCCTTGCTCCATCACTTGCAGTGACACCCATGGCACCACGAAGGAAGTTCTCCGCCGCCGAGAAGGAGAAAGCCCCTCGCGAGGGACCCGGCTCCCCGGCGCCCAAGCGCTGTCGCGGCCGCCCGCGTAAACATGCCGCGACCCCCGCCATGGCCCATTGTTGAGACAGCGCCATGGCACGCTGAATGGGTCATCCCAGCCAGGGCGGTCCAGTTGATGAGGGGAGGCGTGCCATGGTGGCGCGGCATCCTCGTCCGTGCTTCCACACGGCTGACGTCTCACTGGAGTTCTTTGTCTGGTGAGAGAACCCGGCCGGCAACTGGCTCTAACTCCCGCGCTTCTTCGCCGGCGAACTGTCGGCCTCTGGTCCAACTAGACTCTGGCTGCAGGCAGATGGCTGCTGCAGCAAGGCCTCTTGGGTTGCGGTCGAGACTTCCACTGCGGGTGATACGCCTCCAACGTATCTATAATTTTTGATTGCTCCGTGCTATATTATCTACTGTTTTGGACATTATTGGGCTTTATTATCCACTTTTATATTATTTCTGGTACTAACCTATTAACTGGAGGCCCAGCCCAGAATTGCTATTTTTTGCCAGTTTTAGGGTTTTGAAGAAAAGGAATATCAAACGGAGTCCAAACGGAATGAAACCTTCGGGAACGTAATTTTCTCAACGAACAAGACCCGAGAGACTTGGACTCTACGTCAAGAAAGAAAAGAGGAGGCCACAAGGTAGGGGGGCGCGCCTACCCCCCCCCCCCCCAGGCGCGGCCTCCACCCTCGTTGGCCCCCTGTTGCTCCACTGACGTACTCAATCCTCCTATATATAGCTACGTACCCCCAAACGATCAGATACAGAGCCAAAACCCTAGTTCCAACGCCGCAACTTTCTGTATCCACGAGATCCCATCTTGGGGCCTGTTTCGGAGCTCTGCCGGAGGGGGCATCGATCACGGAGGGCTTCTACATCAACACCATAGCCCCTCCGATGAAGTGTGAGTAGTTTACCTCAGACCTACGGGTCCATAGTTAGGACCTAGATGGCTTATTCTCTCTTTTTGGATCTCAATACAATGTTCTCCCCCTCTCTTGTGGAGATATATTCGATGTAATCTTCTTTTTGTGGTTTGTTTGTTGAGACCGATGAATTGTGGGTTTATGATCAACTCTATCTATGAATAATATTTGAATCTTCTCTGAATTCTTTTATGTATGATTGGTTATCTTTGGAAGTCTCTTTGAATTATTAGTTTGGTTTGGCCTACTAGATTGATCGTTCTTGCAATGGGAGAAGTGCTTAGCTTTGGGTTCAATCTTGCGGTGTCCTTTCCCAGTGCCAGTAGGGGCAACAAGGCATGTATTGTATTGTTGCCATCGAGGATAACAAGATGGGGTTTTCTTCATATTGCATGAGTCTATCCCTCTACATCATGTCATCTTGTTTAAGGTGTTACTCTATTTTTAACTTAATACTCTAGATGCATGCTGGATAGGGGTCGATGAGTGGAGTAATAGTAGTAGATGCAGGCAGGAGTCGGTCTACTTGTCTTGGACGCGATGCCTATATACATGATCATACCTAGATATTCTCATAACTATGCTCAATTCTGTCAATTGCTCAACAGTAATTTGTTCACCCACCGTAGAATACTTATGCTCTCGAGAGAAGCCACTAGCGAAACCTATGGCCACCGGGTCTATCTTCATCATATTAATCTCCTACCACTTAGTTATTTCCTTTGCTATTTACTTTGCCTTCATTTTACTTTGCATCTTTATCACAAAAATACCAAAAATATTATCTTATCAGATCTCACTCTTGTAAGTGGCCTTATAGGGATTGACAACCCCTATTTGCGTTGGTTGCGAGGATTTATTTGTTTTGTGCAGGTACGAGGGAGTCACGCATAGCCTCCTACTAGATTGATACCTTGGTTCTCAAAAACCGAGGGAAATAGTTACGCTACTTTGCTGCATCATCCCTTCCTCTTCGGGGAAAACCAACGCAGTTCTCAAGAGGTAGCAAGAAGGATTTCTCGCCCCGTTGCCGGGGAGGTCTACGCAAAAGTCAAAATACCAAGTACCCATTACATACCCTTATCTCCCGCATAACATTATTTGCCATTTGCCTCTCGTTTTCCTCTCCCCCACTTCACCCTTGCCATTTTATTCACTCTCTCTCTCTCTCTCTATCCTCCTCCTCTCTTTTCCGTTTGCCTCTTTTTGCCCGTTTCTTGTTTGCTCGTATGGTTAGAATAGTTGTTTATTTATTACTAAATAGAGAACCTAAGATCTATGGATCCTCATCCTCTTGCTAATATTTTTAAGAGATCCAATTATGATGAACCAATTGCTAGTGAGTTTTGTGCACTAGATTATCTTTACGAAGTTTTGCTTGAAATTCGTGAATCTGAAAATTGCGATGAAGAATTTTATGAAGTGATTCACGATAGATGTTCGAATAAAAAGCAGGATTGCAATGATGATAGTATAAATTTTATTGATATAAATTGTTCTAATAATATGCAAAACCATAAGCTTGGGGATGCTAGTTTTGCTATGTCCTCTACTTGTTGCAATGATCATGATTGGGGTTATTCTTCTTTTAATCTTGAAAATTTATTTAAACCCCATGATGAATATGAGATTGATTATAATGTTTGCAATAATACTGAAAGTGGATTTGGAATGGTCATGACTTTAGTTAATGTTGATCCCACTATTTCGGAAGAGTGTCAACTTTGCATGCATGTGGATCATGTTGATAATATTTTATGTGATAGCTATATTGTTGAATTCTCTTATGATCCTACATGTAATTATTATGAGAGAGGAAAATATGGTGGTAGAAATTTTCATGTTACTAAATTACCTCTCGTTATGTTGAGATTTCTATTGTTTCGTTCCGTGTAACGCCCACGATGCGGCTATATCTCCCACGTGTCGGAGCACGACTTAGAGGCATAACCACATTGTAAGCAATGTTGCAAGAGGGGTAATCTTAACACATCCCATGTACTGAATAAGAAAAGAGGTACATAGTTGGCTTACAATTGCCACGTCACACAATAGCATAAAAATATATCATTACAATCATCCAAATACAATCAAGGTCCGACTACGGAAATAAAGACAACCCCAAATGCATAATGTCCCCGATCACCCCAACTGGGCTCCTCTACTGATCGTCTGGAAAGGAAATGTAGTATCGTCCTGAGTCCTCATCGAACTCCCACTTGAGCTCAGTCGCATCTCCTGGAACGGTATCATCGGTCCCTGCATCTAGTTTTGGAAGTAATCTGTGAGTCACGGGGACTCAGAAATCTCACACCCTCGCGATCAAGACTATTTAAGCTTATAGGTAGGGTAAAGGTACGAGGTGGAGCTGCAGCAAGCACTAGCATATATGGTGGCTATCATACGCAAATGAGAGCGAGAAGAGAAGGCAAAGCGCAGTCGAGAAACTATGATCAAGAAGTGATCCTAGAACAACATACGTTCAAGCATAACACGAGACCGTGTTCTCTTCCCGGACTCCGCCGAAAAGAGACCATAACGGCTACACACGTTGTTGATTCATTTTAATTAAGTTAAGTTTCAGGTTTTCTACAACCGGACATTAACAAATTCCCATCTACCCATAACCACGGGCACGGCTTTCGAATGTTCAAATCCCTGCAGGGGTGTCCCAACTTAGCCCATCACAAGCTCTCATCGGCAACGAAGGATATTCCTTCTCCCAGGACGACCCGATCAGACTCGGAATCCCGATTACAAGACATCTCGACAATGATAAAACTAAACCAGCAAAGCCACCTGAATGTGCCGACAAATCCCGATAGGAGCTGCACATATCTCGTTCTCAAGGCACACCGGATAAGCAATCCGTACAACTAAAACCAACCCTCGAGTTTCCCCGAGGTGGCGCTGCAAGGGGCTCTAGTTTGGACCAACACTCAGAGGAGCACTGGCCCGGGGGTTTAAAATAAAGATGACCCTTGAGTCCACGGAACCCAAGGGAAAAAGAGGCTAGGTGGCAAATTGTAAAACCAAGCTTGGGCCTTGCTGGAGGAGTTTTATTCAAGGCGAACTGTCAAGGGGTTCCCATTATAACCCAACCGTGTAAGGAACGCAAAATCAAGGAACATAACACCGGTATGACGGAAACTAAGGCGGCAAGAGTGGAACAAAACACCAGGCATAAGGCCGAGCTTTCCACCCTTTACCAAGTATATAGATGCATTAAAGTAAACAAGATATAATAGTGATATCCCAACAATAAACATGTTCCAACAAGGAACAATCTCTAATCTTCACCTGCAACTAGCAACGCTGTAAGACGGGCTAAGCAAAGAGGTAACATAGCCAAACAACGGTTTGCTAGGACAAGGTGGGTTGGAGGTTTTACATGGCAATATGGGAGGCATGATAAAGCATGTGGTGGATATCGTAGCATAGGCATGGCAATAGAGAGAGCATCTAGCAAGCAAAGATAGAAGTGATTTCGAGGGTATGGTCATCTTGCCTGCAAAGTTCTCCGAGTTGACGTTAGCTCGATCCTTGTAAGCATACTCAACGGGTTCCTCTATCACGTACTTGTCTCCCTGCTCTACCCAAAGCAAGAACACAAGCAAAGGGAGACACAATCAACCACGGTGCAATGCGCAAGCAACATGATGCAAAACATGGCATGATATGCGAGATGTGATATGCGATGCATATGCATGCGTCGGAAAGGAAAGATTGAACCTGGCCTCAACTTGGAAAACCAAGAGTGCTGCTGGAAAGATGAGTTGATTTCGGTCAAAATCGATATAAAGATCACCGGAATCGGATGCACGGTTTGCAAATGGCAAGCAAAACAAATATGGCACCGATCTGCGATTAACAGCACGAGGCCATATAAATGCATCAAGAACAACAAGCTACTGCACTCTAACATAGAAACAAAGCACATGGCAGTGATCCACTCAAGATTCTTGACAAAAGATGAACACTGAGCTACGGCTAATTCACTCAATAGCAGGTTCAAACAAGCATGGCAAAAGTGCAAAAAATATTAGGTTACAGACTTGGTGAAAATAACAACATGCCATGAATTAACATTAGGAAGCAAATTTTAGAGCAAGATAACAACATGTTACAGGAACATATCATGGCAATGCAAGGCATGGAATGAAGCTACTCAAAGCATATAACAAAAGCCCCTTACTGACCATAAGCCAAAAGGGATCGGAAAATACAATGGCAACCATGTGAACATAGCAAGTTTCGTTAACAGATTCAGACTTAGCAAAAAACTGGAACATGGCAAAACAGATTTACGTAGGCATGTTTACGAGATCGATGCACTCACCACAAGGCATTGCATGACAAACTAAACATACACCCAGCAAGAAGACATGATAGTTAAGCTAACCATGGCAAGAGCAACCTCATGGCAAGCATGTAACAACTACAACAACATCGACAAAATTGCTTAACATGTAAACAATCTGCCAGGAACATTTTATAACAAAAGTAGAGCAAGATTGAGTCATGCTAGGGTGCTCCATAATTGCAAACAAAGACATGGATGGATAGAGCATAACAATATCTCAAAATCATCCTTAATGAACATGCTCAAAAGAGGCATGGATTACTCTGTAGCAACAAGAATACATGGCATAAAAATATTAACAGGGAAAAGACTTAGAAGAATTCTAAGTCCCTGAAATCAGCAACATTACAAGGGCTACTTTGCATGCTTGTGCTAGTCACCACAAAGACCACAAAAAATACATGGAATACACCCCTGTAAAGATGGCATGGCATACTTCAAAACACATGTAGGGCTCAAGTTCATAGGAGGCACACATTAAACATGGCAAAAATGACAAATGTCCAATATCTGTTAAGAATCCGAAACTAACATTACATAGCACTCTTGCAACAACATTTTGGACATCAAGATGAACTCAAATGAACATGGTGCCATGGAATGAAATGAAGTGCACATCGGGGCGAACAATTTGATATGCTACACGCCCAAAACGGAGCCACGGATGCTAAGACATGACATGATGAAGTATGCTAAAAAATATGCCAAACTGGGACAAAAGTCAACCCTTAGGGTTTCTCAGATCCAGATCCGAACGGCGCGCGGATCGAGGTTCGACGGGGTTGGCGCCGGAGTTGAGGAAGAGCTCGGTCGGGGCTCGCCGGAGCTCGTCGGAGAGGCGGAGAGACGACGGGGTGGCGACCTTGGGGCCTGCCTGGCCATGGCAGACGACGGCGGCGAGCAGGGGCGAGGCGGCGGGCGGCGGAGGAGGTGCGATGAGACAAAGAGGCGGCGGTCGGCGGCGGTCGGCGGCTGGCGAGGCGGCGCTTGGGCGCGGGCAGGCAGAGTCGGGCGGCAGGGACGAATGGGCCGGGAGGGCCTCCTGCGGGCCCGGGCAGGCCGTAGGCGATGTGGGCGCCGAGGGGCCACGTGGCGGTGTGGGAGTGGTGGCGGCAATTTTTGTCCGGCGTGGACCGGACGTGTCCGGCACGCGGAGGGGAACGAGGCTAGGGTTAGGGTTGGAGTTGATCCGGGATTTTTGGGGGAGTTGCCTTTTTATAGGTAGAGGGAGCTAGGAGGCTCCAAATTGAGCACGGTTTGCATCCACGCAATCGTGATCGAACAACCGAGATGATGGAGGGGGTTTAGCTGGGTTTTGGGCTAGTTTGGAGAGGTGTTGGGCTGCAACAAACACAAGGCCTTTATGGTTCCTCGGTTAACCGCTAGAGTATCAAACAAAGTCCAAATAGCACGAAACTTGACAGGCGGTCTACCGGTAGTAAACCAAGGCTGCTTGACAAGTCTCAGTCCACTCCGAGAACATTTAACACCCGCACACGAAAAGAGGCAAAAGGGGACACCGGAGGACATAGGAGCGTCGGAATGCAAAACGGACAACGGGGAAAATGCTCGGATGCATGAGACGAACACGTATGCAAATGCGATGCACATGATGACATGATATGAGATGCATGAAAATGACAAAAGCAGCATGAAGACAAACCCCAACAATGAGGAATATCATAACTTAGTGCCGAAAATGGCAAGAGTTGGAATACAAATATGGCAAGTTACATATGGGGCGTTACATTCCGCTTCCTTACATATGCTAGTTTTTTCTTGCCTTGATAATTTGTTTGCCTATAAGATGCCTATGCATAGGAAGTATGTTAGACTTATATGTGTTTGTCACATGCTTTATGATGCTCTCTTTGTGCTTCAATTCTTGTCTTTCATGTGAGCATCATTAAAATTATCAATGCCTAGCTAAAAAGGCTTTAAAGAAAAGCGCTTATTGGGAGACAACCCAATATTTTTCCTTGCTGTTATTTAATAAATAATTTATCTAGATTCTGTTTTGGTTGTGTTTTTTGTATTTAATTAGTGTTTGTGCCAAGTAGAACCGTTGGGAAGACTTGGGGGAAGTCTTGTTGAACTTGCTGTAAAAAACAGAAACTTTAGCGCTCACGAGAACTGCTGTCATTTTTATTTGGAAAGTTCTATTTAGTTAATTATTTTTACATATGATTAATATATAAATTCCTCACGTCCATAAATTTATTTTAGAATTTTTGGGGTTCCAGATCTTGCGCTAGCTACAGATTACTACGGACTGTTCTGTTTTTGATAGATTCTGTTTTTCGTGTGTTGTTTGCTTATTTTGATGAATCTATGGCTAGTAAAATAGTTTATAAACCATAGAGAAGTTGGAATACAGTAGGTATAACACCAATATAAATAAATAATGAGTTCATTACAGTACCTTGAAGTGGTCTTTTATTTTCTTTCGCTAACGGAGCTCACGAGATTTTCTACTTTAAGTTTTGTGTTGTGAAGTTTTCAAGTTTTGGGTAAAGATTTGATGGATTATGGAACAAGGAGTGGAAAGAGCCTAAGCTTGGGGATTCCCATGGGACCCCCAAGATAATCTAAGGACACCTAAAATCCAAAGATTGGGGATGCCCCGGAAGGCATCCCCTCTTTCGTCTATTTCTATCGGTAACTTTACTTGGAGCTATATTTTTATTCGCCACATGATATGTGTTTTACTTGGAGAGTCTTGTATGATTTGAGTCTTTTCTTGTTAGTTTACCACAATCATCCTTGCTGTACACACCTTTTGAGAGAGCCATACATGATTTGGAACTTGTTAGAATACTCTATGTGCTTCGCTTATATCTTTTGAGTTATATAGTTTTGCTCTAGTACTTCACTTATATCTTTTAGAGCACGGAGGTGGATTTGTTTTATAGAAACTATTGATCTCTCATGCTTCACTTAGATTATTTTGAGAGTCTTAATAGCATGGTAATTTTCTTAAAATCCTAATATGCTAGGTATTCAAAGTTAGTAAAAATTTCTTAAGAGTGTTTTGAATACTAAGAGAAGTTTGATGCTTGACGATTGTTTTGAGATATGGAGGTAATAATATCAAAGTCGTGCTAGTTGAGTAGTTGTGAAATTGAGAAATACTTGTGTTAAAGTTTGCAAGTCCCATAGCATGCACGTACGGTAAACGTTATGCAACAAATTTGAAACATGAGGTGTTATTTGATTGTCTTCCTTATGAGTGGTGGTTGGGGACGATAAATGGTATTTTCCTACCAATCTACCCCCCTAGGAGCATGCGCGTAGTACCGAGGTTTTTGATGACTTGTAGATTTTTGCAATAAGTATATGAGTTCTTTATGACTAATGTTGTGTCCATGCATTATACGTACTCTCACCCTTCCATCCTTGCTGGCCTCTTCGGTACCGTGCATTGCCCATTCTCACATTGAGAGTAGGCACAAACTTCGCCGGTGCATCCAAACCCCATGATATGGTACGCTCTTTCACACATAAACTTCCTTATATCTTCCTCAAAACAGCCACCATACCTACATATTATGGCATTTCCATAGCCATTCCGAGATATATTGCCATGCAACTTTCCATCATTCCGTTCATCACCACACATTCATTATTGTCATATTGCTTAGCATGATCGTGTAGTTGACATAGTATTTGTGGCAAAGCACCATTCATAATTCTTTCATACATGTCACTCTTGGTCCATTCCATATCCCGGTACACTGCTGGAGGCATTCATATAGAGTCATCTTTTTGTTCTAGTATCGAGTTGTAATCATTGAGATGTAAATAAATAGAAGTGTGATGATCATCATTTTCTAGAGCATTGTCCCAAGTGAGAAAAAAGAGAAAGGCCATATAAAAAAAGAGAAGGCCCAAAAAAGAGAGAAAAAGAGAGAAGGGACAATGTTACTATCCTTTGCCACACTTGTGCTTCAAAGTAGCACCTTAATCTTCATGTAAGAGAGTCTCTTGTTTTGTCACTTTCATATACTAGTGGGAATTTTTCAATATAGAACTTGGCTTGTATATTCCGACAATGGGCCTCCTCAAGTGCCCTAGGTCTTCGTGAGCAAGCAAGTTGGATGCACACCTGAGGGAGTCCAGGATTAGGGGGTCTCCGGACAGCCGGACTCTATCCTTTGGTCGGACTATTGGACTATGAAGATACAAGATTGAAGACTTCGTCTCGTGTCCGGGTGGGACTCTACTTGGTGTGGAAGGAAAGCTAGGCAGTACGGATATGGATATCTCCTCCTGTGTAACCGACCTTGTATAACCCTAGCCCCCTCCGGTGTCTATATGAACCGGAGGGTTTTAGTCCATAGGACAACATACAACCATACCATAGGCTAGCTTTTAGGGTTTAGCCTCTCCGATCTCATGGTAGATCAACTCTTGTAATACCCATATCATCAAGAATAAATCAAGTAGGACGTACGGTTTTACCTCCATCAAGAGGGCCCGAAACTGGGTAAAACATCATGTTCCCTGCCTCCTGTTACCATCCGCCTTAGACGCACAGTTCGGGACCCCCTACTCGAGATCCGCTGGTTTTGATACCAACATTGGTGCTTTCATTGAGAGTTCCTCTGTGTCATCGTCGTTAGGCTTGATGGCTCCTACAATCATCAAGAGTGATGCAGTCCAGGGTGAGACTTTTCTCCCAGGACAAATCTTTGTGTTCGGCGGCTTCCCACTATGGGCCAACTCGCTTGGCCATCTGGAGCAGATCGAAAGTTACGCCCTGGCCACCAAGTCTGGTTTGGAAGCTCAAACTACACAGCCGATATCCGCGGAGACTTGATCTTCGACGGATTCGAGCCTCCGCCTTGTGCGTCACACGGTCACGATGAGTACGATTTAGCTCCACCATCGGACAGTATTCAGGAGATCGCACCGGCAACCGCTCTGACCCTCAATTCGGAGCCAGTTGCACCGTCCATGGACGGGTGGATGGACCCCGCCACGGAGCCCTTATCCTCAGCGGCGATTGAGTCGAACATCGACCTTACCCTGCAGGAGAGCCGTGTTGTCAAACTGCCGGATCCTTCTCCGGCCATGGACTCTGAACTGCCGGCGCCCATTCCTAGCGAATCCGATTGGGTGCCAATCATGGAGTTTACCTCCACGGATATTTTTCAGCACTCGCCCTTTCGCGACATACTAAACTCATTAAGGTCTCTCTCCTTGTCAGGAGGATCCTGGCCGAACTATGTCCAGCAGGATTAGGATGCGGACGACGGAGAAATTCGCTGCCCACCCACCACCCACTTAGTAGCCACTGTCGTCGACTTAACCGACATGCTCGACTTCGACTCCGAAGACGTCGACGGTATGGACGATGATGCGGGAGACGAAGAGGAACCACTGCCCACAGGGCACTTGACAGCCACCTCATCATACGATATATACATGGTGGACACACCCAAAGAAGGCAATGGCGACGAGACAGCGGAGGATGACCCCTCCAAGAAGCAACCCAAGCGCCAACGTTAGCAGCGCCGCTCTAAGTCCCGCCAAAGCAAAAGTGGTGATACCGGCATAGGAGATAATAACACTCCGGATAGTGCCGAAGATGGCAAGAATCCCCTCCAGCATGATTTAGGGCAGGAGGATGGAGAAGCCAGCCCTCCAGAAGGAGCGGCAGACGGAGAGACGGAGCATGATAATTACATGCCTCCCTCCAAAGACGAAGCAAGCCTCGACGATGACGAATTTGTCGTGCCAGAGGATCCCATCGAACAAGAGCGCTTCAAGCATCGGCTTATAGCCACAACAAATAGCCTTAAGAAAAAGCAGCAGCAGCTTCAAGCTGATCAAGATCTGCTAGCTGACAGATGGACTGAAGTCCTTGCGGCCGAGGAATATAAACTCGAACGCCCCTCCAAGATTTACCCAAAATGCAGGTTGCTACCTCGACTAGAGGAAGAAGCGTACGACGCGGCTGATCGGCCACCTCGTGGCCGCGACAGAGAGGCATTCCAGCCAAAAGCTCAGCCTGCACCCCGACGCCATTCAAATAAAAAGGCATGGGGAAATACGCCAGACCTACGAGACATATTCGAGGACAAAGCAAAACATGCAAGATTGATCTACGGATCACGAGGGCACGCCACTATGCGAGATGATAATCGTCACGCCAGATATAGTAAAAGTAAATCCGGTCGGGCCGAGCACAGCGGGCAAGACTCATTGGAGCTGCTCGTGATATAGCCCAGTACAGAGGCGCCGCACACCCCTTATGCTTCACAGACGAAGTAATGGATCATCAAATCCCAGAGGGTTTCAAACCTGTAAATATAGAATCATACGACGGCACAACAGTTCCTGTGGTATGGATCGAGGATTTCCTCCTGCATATCCACATGGCACGCGGTGATGAACTACACGCCATTAAATACCTCCCACTCAAACTCAAAGGACCAGCTCGGCATTGGCTCAATAGCTTGCCAGCAGAGTCCATTGGCTGTTGGGAAGATCTGGAAGCCACATTCCTCGACAAATTTCAGGGCACTTATGTGCGACCACCAGATGCCAATGACTTGAGCCATATAATTCAGCAGCCATAAGAATCGGCCAGGAAATTCTGGACACGGTTCCTAACAAAGAAAAACCAAATTGTCGACTGTTCGGATGCAGAGGCCCTAGCAGCTTTCAAGCACAACATCCGCGACGAGTGCCTAGCCCGGCACCTTGGTCAGGAAAAGCAGAAATCTATGGCAGCCCTCACGACACTCATAACCCGCTTTTGTGCGGGAGAAGACAGCTGGCTGGCTCGCAGTAATAACATATCAAAGAACCATGGTACTTCGGATACCAAGGACGACAATAGCAGGTCACGTCGCAACAAACATAAGCGCCGCATTAACAGCGACAATACCGAGGATACGGCAGTCAATGCCGGATTCAAAGGCTCTAAACCCGGTCAGCGGAAAAAGGCATTCAAAAGAAGCACTCTGGGCCCATCCAGTTTGGACCGTATACTCGATCGCTCGTGTCAAATACACGGCACCCCCGACAAGCCAGCCAACCACACCAAAAGGGATTGTTGGGTGTTCAAGCAGGCCGACAAGTTAAATGCCGAAAACAAAGATAAGGGGCCACATAGCGATGACGAGGAAGAGCCCCGGCAGCCGAACATCGGAGGACAGAAGAGGTTCCTCCCACAAGTGCGGACGGTGAACATGATATATGCAACCCACATCCCCAAGAGGGAGCGGAAGCTTGCGCTCACGGACGTATATGCGTTGGAGCCAGTCGCCCCAAAGTTCAACCCATGGTCCTCCTATCCGATCACCTTCGATCGTGGGGACCACCCCACTAGTACCCGTCATGGCGGATTCGCCGCACTGGTGCTAGACCCAATCATTGACGGATTTCACCTCACTCGAGTCCTTATGGATGGCGGCAGCAGCCTGAACCTGCTTTACCAGGACACAGTGCGCAAAATGGGTATAGACCCCTCAAGGATCAAACCCACAAAAACGACCTTTAAAGGCGTCATACCAGGTGTAGAGGCCCATTGCACAGGCTCAGTCACACTAGAAGTGGTATTCGATCCCCGGATAACTTCCGAAGCGAAGAGTTAATCTTCGATATAGTCCCGTTCTGCAGTGGTTATCATGCACTGCTCGGGAAAACCGCATTTGCGACATTCAATGCGGTACCGCATTATACATACCTCAAGCTCAAGATGCCAGGACCTCGGGGGGGGGGGGAGGGGGGGGGTCATTGCAGTTAATGGAAACACAGAGCGCTCTCTCCGAACGGAGGAGCACACTGCGGCCCTCACAGCGGAAGTGCAAAGTAGCCTCTTAAGGCAATCCACTAGTTCGGCGTTTAAGGACCCGAACACCTTCAAGCGCGCCCAGAGTAATTGGCAACAAGACCGCCTGGCATGTTCCGAGCTCGCATAGCAATGCGGTCCCCACCCCGGCCCAAGCCAAACGGTGAAACTCGTGCCACGCGTACATAATTACGCATTAAAAATACCATGGGCACAGGTAGGGAGGGGGCACGATTACAGCACACTGCAAGATGCGGCTTAAACCGCACTAGGGGCTTCCTGCTTTGTTATTTTTCTCTTTCAAGACTTTAATCTCTGGAACCCTGTCTAGCAGTATGATTGTCGAACATATGATGTAGCAACCAAGAAGGTAGAAAGCTACGTCACACCACGGAACTCCTAGGAGGATTACGATAACTAGTGAAATACTTGCTTTAATACTATTCTTCAGCTTGCACTTGGAGGGGACATCGTCCTACTTTTTGCTTATCGCACTACCTGTATCATTCTGCTTTAACGCACCTTTTTGAATAAACAATGCATAGCATTAAGACTATTATTGCATTCTTCTTATATATATATATATGTTCATTCATGACATCCAGCACCCGTATGCTCTGGTACGGCCAATACGCTAGGGGCTTAAGCATACCCCATAATACGTCGTGAGAAGTCCGAACACTTTCGACAGTGCGGCACCCCCAACTTATAGCATTATATGCATCAGCTCCGAATCATGTCTTGGGTCAATAGTTGGTTTTGCCCGACTCCCATGTTTTGGTACCTTACGTTCCGCTATATCGGCTAGGTTAGCACTGGGAGAACTACTGCGACTGCTGGGCTAAGCACCTCAGTAGAGAAAGCTAAAACTGACTATCATGATAAGGCGAGAGACTGGTCGCTGTTCGAGAGGTTTCGAGTCCCTAAAGACTTATGCCGCTTAGAGCGAGGAGTCGGCCCTGTCCGGCTTAAGGCGTGTATCGCGCCCCGAATTTGGCCTTCCGAACACTAGGGGCTTCACCGAAATTTAAAATTACAGAATTCTATGGCTAAGTGAGAGTGATAACGCATTATAGTCCGATTGCCTTGTTCGTTATGCTGAGCACCTCCCTCGAAGGACCCAAAAATGGGAACAAGAGTGCTCAGGTTTATCCCGAACACCCCAGCACTGGTGGCATGGGGGCAGAAGCCGACGACTAGCCATCTGTCAGATTTGATAAATAGCCGAACAGAAGGTAATATTTTAAATTCAAACAAGCGTTACATAGCGCATATGAACAAGTTTTCATGAATACAGGATTACACGAGCAAGTTTACTCAAATATTACATCTTTCGTACACTCGTCCGCTACAAGACGGGCACCCTTCAGGACACCCTCATAGTACATCTCAGGGTGGCGATGCTCCTTGCCCTCTGGCGGCCCTTCCTTGATCAGCTTCACGGCGTCCAGCTTGGCCCATTGCACCTTCACACGGGCGAATGCCCGGCGTGCACCTTTGATGCAGACGGACTGCTTGATGACTTCCAGCCGTGGGCAGGCATCCACAAGCTGCCTCACCAGGCCGAAGTAGCTGTTGGGAAGGGCGTCGCCAGGCACATCCGGACTATAAAACCCTTCATGGCCTATTCGGCGGCCTTGTGTAGCTCGACCAACTGCTTTAGCTGGTCGCTCATAGGCACCGGGTGTTCGGTCCCAGTATACTAAGACCAGAACAGCTTCTCCATGGAGCTTCCCTCCTCGGCCCAGTAAAATTTTGCGGCATCCGACACGCTGCGGGGAAAATCTGCGAAGGCTCCTGGAGAGCTCCGGATTCGCGTATGTAACAAGTAATTTACTTTTACATGCTTGCTTTGCATATAGAATGCCTTACCCGCCGCTATCTTCTTCATCGGATCAATCTCTGGGAGGGCCTTTTGGGCTTCGGCCTTGGCATTCTTTGCGCTCTCAAGGGCCACGGCAAGCTCGGACTCTCGCGTCTTCAAGTCAAGCTCCAACGCCTCATGCTTCGTCACGAGAGCGTGGAGCTCTTGCTACACCTCCCCCACCTAAGCCCCCTGCCTTTCCCCCTTGGTGTGCTCCTTGGCCACTTTGTTTTCGGCCTCGGATAGCGCTTGCTTCAGGGTCGCCACCTCGGTCGTGGCCCCTAGCAAATTTACGATGATCCTGTTATTTTGCAATCGCATTCGTTTTATATATATCCATAGACTAGGTACTACTTACCTTTGTTCTCCTCGAGCTGCCTCTTGGCAAGGCCGATCTCTTCCTTGGACCCTTGGAGGTCCTGCTTCAACATGGCGACCTCTGCAGTCAGTGCGACAGAGGCCAGCAGCGAAGCCTGCATACGCATATAGACATACTTATATTAGACTCCTGCGATATTGTTTGATCCTCTGTTCGGCTTTTCTTTGTGAACACCAAGCAAAAGCATCAGGGCTACTGTCTATGCGGTAATATTTTTCCTATATTTCAAAAACTTACCTCAAAGCCTGTTAGAAGGCTGGCACAGGCTTCAGTCAGTCCGCTGTTGGCGGACTGAACCTTCTAGACCACCGCACACATAATAGTGCGGTGCTCTTCGTTAATGGAAGCGCTGCGAAGCGCTCCCAGCAGATTGTCCGGTGCCTCTGGATGGACAGAGGTCACCAGCATAGGCGTCTTGCCCCTCTTGGAAGAAGGCCGCCTGCCCGAGTCCGAAACCACTAGAGGTTCCGGCACGGTGTTCGGCTGAGGGCCGAACTCGGAGCCCCCGGGAGCCTTGCTCCTTCTGCTCCCGGAGTCCGGAAGGTCGCCTTGAGGCACCTCCGGGACTGTCTCCCCTCGACCCGGTGCCTCTTGAGACAACACCTCGGCGTTGTCTGTAGGGCAGGGGGAGGTGGCGGTCAGAAGTGGTTCGCTATCCATATCCGACGAGCCCAGGGAGCTGTCCAACAAGGATACGTCGATATGGTCTCGGGGCGGTCTGCATAATCATAATCCGGCATTAGGAGAGGCAGGGCGACAAGAGTATGCTATGAGTTACTCTGGCGTCCGAATACTTACGACTTCGCCAGGGGCTTGGTCCTGAGCAGCCACTCGTCTTCACCGTCGACGGCGGTGGTGGAGTAGTCCGGAAGGAGAGTCCTTCCCTTCTTGGACCCGCCGGCCCCCCAGTGGGGGCGGCCTTCCTTTTCTTGTCTCCCCTGACTGAAGGGGGAGCATCTTCATCTTCCTCCTCATCTTTGGGGGAGGAGTGCGTAGCGGAGTTATCGGACGATGAGTCCGATAACACCTGGTGCCGGGAACTCTTTCGGGTTCCCTTGGCCTTCTTGGTCTTCTCCGGCACCTGGTAAGGAGCCGGAGTCAGTATCTCCGTCAGGAGAGCATCCGCAGTGTCTTCGTTCAGAGGGGCCAGACAGTTAATCTGCCCTGATGTCTCCACCCAGTCCTGTCAAAGGCGTGGAGACTCAGACCCCGCACATGGTTAAGGAAGGGGAAATAAATATCCTACCGGATGTATAGAACTCATCGAATGCGCTCGGCGCTTCACGCTTAGCCTGCGGTCCTCGGTGAGAGAGGGAGGGACCTCGGCGCCCTTGAACAACACCCTCCAGACATCCTTGTGCGTCGTGTCGAAGAGCTCGCTCAGAGTTTGGTGCCGGGCCGGGTCGAACTCCCACAAGTTAAAATCCCGTTGTTGACATGGGAGGATCCGGCGGATGAGCATGACCTGGACTATGTTGACAAGCTTGATTTTCTTGCTTGCCATGTTTTAGATACATTTCTGGAGTCCATCCAGCTCCACCGATGAACCCCACGACAAGCCCTTCTCTTTCCAGGAAGTGAGCCGTGTAGGGAATCTGGATCAAAACTCGGGGGACGCCGCCCAGTTGGTGTCGCGCGGCTCGGTGATGTAGAACCAGGTCGATTGCCACCCCTTTATGGTCTCCACGAAGGAGCCTTCAAGCCATATAACATTGGGCATCTTGCCCACCATGGCTCCGCCGCATTCTGCTTGTTGGCCGCCCACCACCTTCGGCTTGATATTGAAGGTCTTCAGCCACAGACCGAAGTGGGGGAGGATGCGGAGAAAGGCCTCACAGACGACGATGAACGCCGAAATGTTGAGGATGAAGTTCGGGGCCAGATCATGAAAGTCCAGCCCATAGTAGAACATGAGACCGCGGATGAATGGATGAAGGGGAAACCCCAGTCCACGGAGGAAGTGGTGGAGGAAAACTACCCTCTCATGAGGTTCTGGTGTAGGGACGATCTGGCCCGCAGCGGGCAGCCGATGCGCGATATTCGCGGCTAAGTATCCGGCTCCGCGCAGCTTTTTGATGTGTTCCTCCGTAATGGAGGAAGCCATCCACTTTCCTCCTGCTCCGGACATGTTTGGAGAAGGTTGAGGAGAAATATGTGGACTTGGGCGTTGGGGCTCAAGTGCGCGAGAATGGATGAGCAAGGAGGAAGAAGGCATGGGTAGAAAAAGGTTAAACCTTATCCCTTTATAAGGCAGGCTGAAACTATGCGCCCCACTAGCCTGGTAAAACTCGCTTATCCCCCAAGCGCCATAATCGATGGCGCGGTTGGGTTACCCACGCCCGTATTGATGAGAATCCCGTAATAAGGGTAACACGATCTCTGCTTTGACAAGACGTGTCAAGAAACTGCCTCGCGTTATGTGCGGGGCTAGTTAAAGGAAACGGTTCGAACAATCACCGGGCCATCACATAATGTCGTGTTGCCAAAACGCGTTAGCAGAACAGATTTGTGGAAATATTATTCTCTCTACGATGGTATATGGAACTTATTTTGCGAGGTCGGACACTATCCTTTTATTTGAACTCTTCTGTGCTATATCCGGAGGAGGAACCTGCCTTGCACTGCCGAAGACAACACTGCGCATCGGACTCATCGTCATTGAAGCCTGGTTCAGGGGCTACTGAGGGAGTCCGGGATTAGGGGGTCTCCGGATAGCCGGACTCTATCCTTTGGCCGGACTGTTGGACTATGAAGATACAAGATTGAAGACTTTGTCTCGTGTCCGGGTGGGACTCTACTTGGCGTGGAAGGCAAGCTTGGCAGTACGGATATGGATAACTCCTCCTTTGTAACCGACCTTGTGTAACCCTAGCCCCCTCCGGTGTCTATATAAACCGGAGGGTTTTAGTCCGTAGGACAACATACAATCATACCATAGGCCAGCTTTTAGGGTTTAGCTCTCCGATCTCGTGGTAGATCAACTCTTGTAATACCCATATCATCAAGAATAAATCAAGTAGGACATAGGGTTTTACCTCCATCAAGAGGGCCCGAACCTGGGTAAAACATCGTGTTCCCTGCCTCCTGTTACCATCCGTCTTAGACGCACAGTTCGGGACCCCCTACCCGAGATCCGCCGGTTTTGACACCGACAACACCCACTAGTTTCTTATGTTGAGCTTTCATACATTTATAGCTCTAGTGCATCCGTTGCATGGCAATCCCTACTCCTTGCATTAACATCAATCGGTGGGCATCTCCATAGCCCATTGATTAGCCTCGTTGATGTGAGACTTTCTCCTTTTTTGTCTTCTCCACATAACCCCCCTCATTATACTCTACTCCACCCATAGTGCTATGTCCATGGCTCGCGCTCATATATTGCGTGAAAGTTTATAGGTTTGAGATTACTAAAGTATGAAACAATTGCTTGGCTTGTCATCGGGGTTGTGCATGATGAGAGCATTCTTGTGTGACGAAAATGAAACATGACTAAACCATATGATTTTGTAGGGATGAATTTTCTTTGGCCATGTTATTTTGAGAAGACATAATTACTTAGTTAGTATGCTTGAAGTATTATTTTTTTTATGTCAATATGAACTTTTGTCTTGAATCTTTCGGATCTGAATATTCATACCACAATTGAGAAGAATTACATTAAAATTATGCCAAGTAGCACTCCGGAACAAAATTTCTGTTTTTATCATTTACCTACTCGAGGACGAGCAGGAATTAAGCTTGGGGATGCTTGATACGTCTCCAACGTATCTATAATTTTTGATTGCTCCATGCTATATTATCTACTATTTTGGACATTATTGGGCTTTATTATCCACTTTTATATTATTTTTGGGACTAATCTATTAACCGGAGGCCCAGCCCAGAATTGCTGTTTTTTGCCTGTTTTAGGGTTTCGTAGAAAAGGAATATCAAGCGGAGTCCAAATGGAATGAAACCTTCGGGAACGTAATTTTCTCAACGAACAAGACCCGGGTGACTTGGACCCTACGTCAAGAAAGAAAAGAAGAGGCCACGAGGTAGGGGGGCGCGCCTACCCCCCCAGGCACGCCCTCCACCCTTGTGGGCCCCCTGTTGCTCCGACGTACTCCTTCCTCCTATATATACCTACGTACCCCCAAACGATCAGATACAGAGCCAAAAACCCTAATTCCACCGCTGCAACTTTCTGTATCCACGAGATCCCATCTTGGGGCCTGTTCCGGAGCTCCGCCGGAGGGGGCATCGATCACGGAGGGCTTCTACATCAACACCATAGCCCCTCCGATGAAGTGTGAGTAGTTTACCTCAGACCTACGGGTCCACAGTTAGTAGCTAGATGGCTTCTTCTCTCTTTTTGGATCTCAGTACAATGTTCTCCCCTCTCTTGTGGAGATCTATTCGATGTAATCTTCTTTTTGCGGTGTGTTTATTGAGATCGATTAATTGTGGGTTTATGATCAATTCTATCTATGAATAATATTTGAATCTTCTTTGAATTCAGTTTGGTTTGGCCTACTAGATTGATCTTTCTTGCAATGGGAGAAGTGCTTAGCTTTGGGTTCAATCTTGCGGTGTCCTTTCCCAGTGACAGTAGGGGCAGCAAGGCACGTATTGTATTGTTGCCATCGAGGATAACAAGATGGGGTTTTCTTCATATTGCATGTGTCTATCCCTCTACATCATGTCATCTGGCTTAAGGCGTTACTCTGTTTTTAACTTAATACTCTAGACGCATTCTGGATAGCGGTCGATGAGTGGAGTAATCATAGTTGATACAGGCAGGAGTTGGTCTACACTACAAAAAAAGACACATTCGTGACATTTTGGGCCGAACGAAGTTTTTTTCTGTCATACATATGACACTTCTATGACGATAATTGTGACAAAACCCGGTATCATCATAGATGTGGTGGGCTCCTACTTCTATGACAAAAAATCATGACAGAAAATGGGCTTTTCGTCCTGGGCGGGCCGGAGACGCAGCTGCGTGACATTCTTTGGGCCGTCCATGATGGAAAAAACCGTGGTAGAAGCGAGGGGGAGGAAAATTTCGGGGTGTTCCCGGTTACGGTGGGAGGTCAGGGGCCGAGCGATGCGCATTTCTCTCATACACGTACGCACGTGTGTGCGAGGTGTTGGCTCTAACTGAACCCGAGCGAGGCATTGGGCTCTAACTGAACCCGAGCGATTGCACTATAGGATACGCGTTACTGAACCCGAGCGATCAATCGATGGCTGTTAACTGAACCTGATCGAGCGATTCCTTCACTACTGCTGCTAACTGAAGCCGATCGATGTTTCCTTTGGATGAACAGTGAGCATTGCGGGGGGTTTGGATGAACATTTCCCAGTGGGGGTGGATGAACAGGACCCCGTGGTGTTGCCTCTGGATGAACAGGACCCCGATCGATTGAGCCGGTTGTGGCTGGATGAACATGACCCAGTGGAGGGCTGGATGAACAGGACCACCCCGTGGAGGGCAGGATGAACAGTAGACGGTGGAGGGCAGGATGAACAGTAGCCTGTTGAGGGGTGGTTGAACAGGAGCCCGTGGAGAGGGCTGGTTGAAAAGTAGCCGGTGGAGTAGCGCGCGGTGGAGGATGGATGAACAGGAGCCCGTGGATGAACAGTCACAGGTGGAGGCGGGAGGAGGTCGACGGTGGATGAACAGTAGCTCGTGGAGGCTGGAGGGGGTCAAAGGTGGAGATGAACGGTATCCCATGGAGTCCCGTTTTGCGGTACGCCACACCCCTCCCGATGAACAGGACCCCCGTTTCGACCGTAGCGCTCCAACACAAGTCTGTTTCGTCCATTTTGCGGTATGCCACACCCCTCCCGATCAACATGGCCCCCGTTTCGACCGTAGGACGTCCGTTTCCTCCGTTTTGCGGTACGCCAAACCCCTCCCGATGAACAGGATCCCGTTTTGAACGTGGCCGGTCGAACACAAGGCCGTTTCCTCCATTTTGCGGTACGCCAGGCCTCACTTCCATCGCCTGTTCCATCCAAGCCCTCCCGATGAACACAACACATTCCGTTGCCTCCCCATGAACACGACGCTTTCCATTGCCTCCCCATGAACATGATGCATTCCGTTGCCTCCCCATGAAGACGACGACGACGCTGTTTCCTCGTTCAGACCCAGCCATGTACATGAGCCCTGGCCGTACGTATGCGCGAGTAGGCATTCGAGACCCCGCCCGTATGTACACATACGTGGCCGTATTTTCTTTCTTGCACCCTGGCCGCCTCTACTACGACACGTGCGCACCTCTACATCGACCAATATATATGTACGTACACGTTTGCGACCAGAATGACAACGCTGCGTACGCTTTGACCAGGTGGGTCCCGACTGGTAGGCACTTCCTTGCGTGCGAAGATGTAGCTGGTGGGTCCCAGCAGTCTGGGGGGCGAAATATGGTGGCCCGTCCGGTGGGTCCTGCTGTCAGGTGGAGGAATAATTATTTTGCATGTAATAAGGAGGCACTTCCACGTACAGTCCATGTCCGATGGAAGCCGTTCCTTGACCACGTTGACCACGCCGCGCCGAGAGCACTAGGGCAGTGGACAACGGCAAGGCCTAGGAAGGGGACGACGCAGAGCCGGGGAAGGCGCGGCAGTGGATGCCCACACATAGAGGAGTACGAGGGTTCACTGGTTCGCTACAGTGTGAGGCTGCCGTCGCCGCAGAATAACAGGGTGTGTGGGTGAGTAGAGGGATGGCCTGGCCAGTGGTGGGAGTAGTAGGGGGCGGTGAGGCCTCCGCCGCATCGCAACCGGCCATGGGAGGCAGGAGTACGAGGCACGACCGGCGCTGGTTTGGGCAGCTGGAGCAAGAAGACCAGAGGTTGAAGAAGCACTACGGCCGTTGGATGGACATCGTACGGTCACTGGAGCTAGAATCGTGCATATTGACTAAGTTGACAAAGCCCTCCATCCCCGTCTACTTAGTAGGCCCACAAGTCAGCCTGCCACTATACTGGGTCCCAGCTAACACGGGGAGTATTCATTTTTTTGTGCGTAATAAGGAGGCACTTCCTTGCGTGCGAAGATATAGCTGGTGGGTCCGAGCTGTCAGCGGCGGTAGCGTTTTTTTCGCGAAATACAGAGGCCCTTTCAGTGGGTCCCCGATGTTAGGTGGAGGAATCATTATTTTGCGCGTAATGAGGAGGCATTTCCTTGCGTGCGGCCGTGGACCCAGCTGTCGGCCTCTCCACTTAAAGTCCACTTCAGATGCATGTCAGTCATTGACCATGTTGACCAGGCCGCGCCGAGAGCACCAGGGCGGTGGATGACGGCGAGGCCTAGGAAGGGGATGACACGGAGGCAGGGAAGACTCGGCAGTTGTTTCCCATGCGGAGGGGAGTACAACTATATGAGGGTTTACTGGTTCATCTGCCGTCGCCGGAGAATAACAACAGGTGTGGGTGAGTAGAGGGATGGCTAGGCCAGCGATGGGAGTACGGTCGTGCGGTGAGGCATGCGCGGCAGCACAGCCGGCCGCGAGGAGGAGGGAGCAGGCAGTCCCGCCGGCGCTTGTTTGAGCGGCTGGAACAGGAAGAGGAGAGATTGAAGAAGCACGGCGACCGTTGGATGGACATCCAACAGTCAGTGCTTGTGCGTCAACCTTTTTTAGGAAAGTCTCAAATCTGTGGAAAACAACATACATCCAATCTGCCATTATTTCTAATATTTTACAACCCATTTGCTAATTCTTAAGGGTTTTTTGGAGCTCATAGTCTTTTTGTTAGCATTACAGCCCATATTGTGGCAACTGTTAAAAAATTATACGAAATTTTGCATATTTCGGTGCAGTCCGAACTGTTTTTAATCCCGAAATTTCGACTCACATTCAAACTTATTTTAAAAATAAATGTATATCAATATAAAATCCAACAAATTCTCCATGCATAAAAATTAATGTAATTTAAAATCTTGAAATGAAAAAAAAGATATTTGAAACTAATTGCCGGTTTGATGTGTTTTAAAAATGTACAACCCATTTCTTATTACTGATGGGCCATTTTCTCAGCCAGCCGAATGAAAGCTCTCCCCGTCTTGAAAGAATTGCAGCCCAACAGGCCTAACAAAGCGACTTACTTGGCAAATCACAAAAAAACTGGGTTGTGGCCGTGGACCCAGCTGTCAGCCTCTCCACGTACAGTACTCTTCCGATGGAAGTCGTTCCTTGACCACGTTGACCACGCCACACGTAGAGCACCACGGCAGTGGACGATGGCGAGGCCTAGGAAGGGGACGACGCGGAAGTGGAAGCCCACGCGGAGAGGACTACGAGGGTTCACTGGTTCGGCTGTGGTGTGAGGCTGCCGTCACCGCAGGGCCTGGCCAGCGGTGGCAATAGTAGGGGGCAGCGAGGCCTCTGCGACAGCACAGCCGGCCACGGGAGGCAGGAGCATGCGGCACGACCGGCGCTGCTTTGGGCTGCTAGAGCAAGAAGACATAGGTTGAAGAAGCACTACGGCCGTTTGATGGACATCGTACGATCACTGGAGCTAGAATCATTCATATTGACTAAGTTGACAAAGCCCTTCATCCCCGTCAACTTAGTGGGCCCACAAGTCAGCCTCCCAGCAAGGTGGGTCCCAGCTAGCCGGGGGAGTACTCAATTTTTTGTGCGTAATAAGGAGGCACTTCCGGTGGGTCCAAGCTGACAACGGGGGGAACGTTTTTTTCACGAAATACGGTGGCCCGTCATGTGGGTCCCAGGAGTGAGGGGGAAACAATTTTTTTCGCAAAATACTGGTGGCCCGTCTGGTGGGTCCCTGCTGTCAGGTGGAGGAATAATTATTTTCCGCGTAATAAGGAGGCACTTCCTTGCGGCTACGGTGGACCCAGTTGTCAGCCTCTCCACGTATAGTACTCTTCCGATGGAAGTCGGTCGTTGACCACATTGACCACGCCACGCTGAGAGCACCATGACGGTGGACGATGGCGAGGCCTAGGAAGGGGACAACAAGGAGTCATGCAAGACGCGGCAGTGGATACCCATGCGGAGAGGAGTACGAGCGTTCACTGGTTTGGCTGCGGTGTGAGGCTGCCGTCGCCGCAGAATAGCAGGGGGTGTAGGTGAGTGGAGGGATGGCATTGCCAGTGGTGGGAGTAGTATGGGGGCGGTGAGGCCTCCGCGGTAGCACAGCCGGCCATGGGAGGCAGGAGCAGGCGGCACGACCGACGCTGCTTTGGGCGGCTGGAGCAAGGGGACCAAAGGTTGAAGAAGCACTATGGCCGTTGGATGGACATCATAAGGTCACTGGAGTATTGACTAAGTTGACAAAGCTCTCCGTCCCTATCAACTTAGTAGGCCACAAGTCAGCCCAACAATATGGTGGGTCCCAGCTAGCAGGGGGTATTCATTTTTTGGGCGTAATAAGGAGCCACTTCCTTGCGTGCGAAGATATAGCTGGTGGGTCCGACCTATCAGCGGGGTGAACATTTTTTTCGCGAAATACAGAGGACCTTCCTGTGGGTCCTAGCTGTTAGGTGGAGGAATCATTATTTTGCGCGTAATAAGGAGGAATTTCCTTGCGTGCGGCCGTGGACCCAGCTGTCAGCCTCTCCACATACAGTCCAGTTCCGATGGATGTCGTTCATTGACCACGTTGACCAGGCCGCACCAAGAGCACCAGGGTGGTGGACGACGGCGAGGCCTAGGAACGGAATGACACGGAGCCAGGGAATACTCGGCAGTTGTTTCCCACGCGGAGGAGTACGAGGGTTTATTGGTTCGTTTGTCGTCGCCGGAGAATAAAAGGAGGTGTGGGTGAGTAGAGGGATGGCTAGGCCAGCGATGGGAGTATGGTGGGGCCGTGAGGCCTGCACGGCAGCATAGCCGGCCGTAGGAGGAGGGAGCAGGCAGTCTCGCCGACGGTTGTTTGAGTGGCATGAGCATGAAGAGCAGAGATTGAAGAAGCACGACAGCCGTTGGATGGACATCCAACAGTCACTGCTCTCGTGTGTTGACTAAGTTGACAGGGCGTTGCGTGTGCGTCAACCTTTTTTTATGAAAGCATACGCGTCAACCTGTAGTAGGCGCACAAGTCAGCCTCAAATTTGTGGAAAACAGCATACATCCTATCTGCCATTATTTCTAATAACGTACATCCCATTTGCTAATTCGTAAGAATTTTTTTGGAGCCCATCTTCTTTTTGTTAGCATCACACCCCATATTATGGCCACGGTTAAAAAGTATACGAAATTTTGCATATTTCCATGCGGTCAACTGTTTTTAATCCAGAAATATCGATTCACATTCAAACTATTTTGAAAAATAATTTATATAAATATAAAATCCAAATAATTGTCCACACATAAAAATCAATGGAATTTAAGATCTTGTAATGAAAAAAATTGAAACTAATTCCCGGTTTGATGTGTTTTAAAAATGTACAGCCCATTTCTGTGCAAACCGAATAAAACTCTCCTTGTCTTGAAAGATTTGCAGCCCAGCAGGGCCGATAAAGCAAGTAGGCCTTGTTTGGGTATTTCTTAAAAAAATAGAACCGGGCTAGCCATTTTTAGCAAGAAAAAAACACAACTGGGCTCATGATGTGGTAAACATAAATAAAACCCTGGCTAGACGGGCCACAGCCCCAGCACAGCCCCGTTGTTACCCTGATCCATCGCTAAAACTAGTATAAATAACAACTGCTTGTTCCTCAAAAAAACTGTGCGACTTGCTGGGTCCTTGGTGTCAGCCGCTCGTAGTGTAATTCTCTCGTTTATTGACTACATTGACAATGGCGTGAGCCCCAGATGTCCAACCAATTAGGAGGAACCATATTTTCGGCTTGTACTACAGAGGCACTTGCTTGCCTACTGCCATGACGCTGGTGGGTCCCTACTATCATCCTCTCCACGTATAGTCATCTCCTTGTTCCTCTCGGTTGTTGACGACGTTGACAACGCAAGAGGGCGGCGCATCGCGCACGGCAAGCGAACCAAGGCCGCAAGGCGGAGGACGACGGTGAGGCCTCGGATGGAACGAACAGGAGCCGTTGAAGATGCGCCAGTCCAGTCGTAGGCGGAGGGGAGTACGAGGGTTGACCGGTTCAGGTGCGGGTGCGTGTTGGGGATGACGTCGCCAGAGAATAGCAGGACATGTGGGGGAATAGAGGGAGGGACTGGCCAATGTTGGAGGGTACGTACAGTAGGGCGGCAGAGGCGTAGCCAGTGATGGGAGGCAGGAGCAGGCGGAGCCGACGGGGTGGTTTGGTTTGGGCGATCAGAGGAAGAAGAAGACAAGAGATAGAAGATACACGACAGATGTTGGATGTCAATCCAATGGCTGGTAGGCAGAATCGTTTGTTGGCTGGCTAGTAAGTCGACACCACCTTGGATATGCTATTTTCTCACGGGTCCCAAATGTCAGAATCCAAATCAGTCATGGTCATGCAGCCTTTCCTATGACAATTTACAGCCCATTTGATGTGCTAGTTCGAAATAAGTTTGTGGGTGCTGGTGGGGGCTAATCACTTGGCTTCTGTAATGCACAGTGAGCTCAAGCAGCCGGGGAGAGTGATGTTATTTCCCTTGGTTTGGATTTGTTACAATATTTCACTCTAAATTAAACGAATGGCAAGCCATTTTCCTTGTTTCAAAGAAAGTATGACAGTCACAGCCGAGTTGAAAAGGGCAGGAACATCTAACTCCAGCTTACAAACTGTACAAAAGCACGAGGGTTAATTGTTCATCAGGTTTACAAAAAAACCAGATTGAAAAGGGCAACAACCTCTAACTCCATCACTGTTTTCGGCAGTCACAGTCAAATGGATCGGTCAGGTCCATAGAATGAACATCCTGGGTCGTAAAATTTACTGTATTATGACCACAATATGTTGTAAATAGAAGCCCGGCACATTCAGAAGCTCTTTTTCCCACCTGAAACTCCTTTTTTTGCTCTTCGACATACCCATCCATCAAACATGCTGCTGATAAACTTAAGCCTGATGGAAAATAGTAACCTCGCATTCAGCAGGAAGAATGTGACAAATCTTGTGTTTGCATGGTTGGCTACATATCGTTCTAGCGTTATTATCTTCAATCGAATCTCATGAGAAGTGAGAAAATCCCGATTCTTATGAATCCACCGATTGGTTATAACTTTCTTACCCCGTCTTGTTGCCTAAATAGACATGAAGATTGAAAACAGTTAAGGTCTAAAAGAAGAGTGTCGAAAGAGCAACAGCTGAACGGTTAATTCTAGTACACTATATGCGGGCTTCCAATGTGCGTGAAATTATCACCTTTATGTACAACTTCTCCAGACATGGAAAGCATTGCAGCAAGCCAATAATCTTGTTCATATCAAAACTATTCATTTGGATATATAAGATCTTAACATAATCCAGCACCATTGATAGGCCATCCATGGAGAAACTCTTCATTGAGCATAGAACATAATATTAGTACAAATTGTGTACTCCAAGATGATATATAAATATTATGCACATAAATTTAAAATGCAGCTTATGGTTACAAGTGTAGACGATAATATAAAGTACCTGAAGAACTATGGAGCCAAACACCATATTGAAATGAGCACAGAGATCATGTATTACACCCAAGGTCTCCAGTTTAGGCGCAGAGAGGATGGTTATTTGCAACGGTGAATAACTAGAATCAAGGATCAACCTTTGAAGTGAAGGGGCATCTTGGATGATGAGCTGCCTTCCGTCAAAAGAAATTCCAATTCTTACAAGGTTAGGCGACTTTATTTGGAGACAACCGATTCTAACTGTGAAAACAAGCACCAAGCACTCCAGCGCAGGGCAACTGGAGTGGATGATGCTGTGCAATGAGGCCTCCGATATATGAACCCGCACAAGTGAAAGTTTCTTGAGAAATGGGAGTCGAAGGTTTAGTACCAGATTGTCTGGTAGGTAGCACTGCGCAAAGGTGGCGGTGTGGAGAGAGGACAAAAACCCCGAGATGGACATCGGTGCTGAGGGCACAAGTTCATGGCGTTCGGTATGTGGTATGTGATTTCCAGGGGAATAGTAGAACTCAAGCAGCTGTAGTTCTGTGAATTCAGGGGATTCCAGCCAGGCGTCCATCGTGCAGGGCATGGTATGCTTGCTCAGGTAGCATGAAAGGATACAGAGGCATTGAACGGAGCCCTGGTGGGAGGAGATGATGGATCTGGGGATTTCAAAATCATTGAAGAGAGATAGCTGACGACAGTCGAGATTAAGGGGAACGGCGCGCCATAGAGGGCGCCACCAAATTGAGAGGACTTGGGTGCAGCAGCAATCCTTGGTGGGGAGAAGCGAGATGATCTCCCCAAGGATGACATCCGGGAGATCGCTGATGCGGTCCACCCGAGATTCTACGGGTTCCTGGGATCCGGTGGGGGCGGGGTCGCCGCTTCTCCCTGCGCTACCGGGTGCGGGATCTACAACAGGCATCGCCGCTGGCGAGAGCCTCATCTTCTTGGCGCTGGGGTCAGCCGACTCCATTTTCCTCGAGGGAGTCGCGTCGCGCTCACGGATTTGAGCAGAGTAACGAATGACGAGCCTAGTTGTAGTGCGAGAAAAGAAGAAGGGGAGCCGGGGGTTTTCTGTAGGAGTGAAGAAGAAGGGGAGCTGGGGTTTTCTGTAGGAGTGAGGTGAGGAATTTGGGGGTACGAGTGGAGCGAGCTGACGTGAGCTGGGTGGGAGCGAGGAGGAAGAAGAGCGCCCAGGTTGTTGAATTGATTTTACTATTTACTAGTGTGGATGGGCTGTTTTGTCTTGGGACCCGAGAAACAATTACTACTAGTACAATGGAGACACTCTACAGCTACCCAGAAAAACAATTACTACTAGTACAGTGGAGACACTCTACCGCTTCTGGCTCCTCCTAGGTCATTGAAACGTCTCCCTCTACTGAATGCCGTTATACTTTTGTTCACTGACATGCGGGCCATGCAGCGCACGGGCCCAAATGCCATCCACCAAATTAGAAGGCAGTATGCAGGCGGAGAGTCACCCCGGTCGTAGTGGCGCAGTAACGAGCCGTCGCATCACAAAACCCCACCTCTCCGCAGTCTAAGTTTGATGGACGGAGCAGCCATAATTTCACTATTCGCTGAATCCCCTTCTCCCTCACCGTCTTCAAGAAAGGCAGCACTTGCATCTGCCACTGTTCTTCTCTCCGAATGAAGGGAAGGTAAGCGGATCTGTGATGTTGGTATATTTTTGTTCAGAGGAAAAAAAAGAAATTTTGCAAAGCAGTAACCGATCCTCACTCTCTTTTTTGTTTCATTATCATTTCGATTGTGTTTTCCTTTCAGTGGACTCCTAGTATTCGTCAGTTTCATGATGGACCAAGGAGAACCAGGCAAAGATCTGCCGATATTGGAGTAGACGCGGGAGGCTGATCCCCACGAGACAGAGAGCTCCAAGAAGATGGAGGCAACCACCGAGGCGACCCCAGATACTGAGATGGTCAACGCCCCGTTTGAGGTTACAACCCCCGTGGCACTACAGGAGCAGTTTTCCCCCTTCGAGGATGTGTCCCCCCCCCCCCCCCCGCTGAGCTGCCCAAGGTGATTTCCTTCTTTGCCGATCTCGATTGTGGTTTTTCATCTAAGCATGTGGTGATTTTTTTTAGAAAAGGAAGTATGTGGTGATTAATAATGCACAATTTTATTAGCTTCGATGTCATGGTATACGTAGTGGTTTAAATAACTTGTGTTTCTTATACTGAAAAGTAATTTAGAATTTGTTTCTGTTTCAATTAGAGCCCTGATGCAGACAAGGATTGTGCGGTTGTGCATGTCACTCGCTATGAGGTGGACGACCTGAATATACGCGCTGGGAAAATAGAGTTCTTAGGCTGTTGGATCCTGGAAGCCATTTGCGGTTATACGAATGAAGAGTTGTATTCCAGCCTCACTGTTGTCAGGCATGTTGTCCAGGGCGTACTGAAGCACAAGAAGTTCAAAGATACTCCTTTGTTTGTGAGGAATACTGTTCTTGTCAATCTTACGCAAGAAAATGACATGGCATGCCTCCACAAACAAGTTTATCAGTGGCAAGGTCACAAGGTTGTCTTCATGAAGGTTCACAGGATTGAGCTGCTGTGGGACGTCCTCGATGATGTTCATGGCAAGGTCCGTCTTGTGTCCAGCCCAAATTAGATCGAGGCATGAAATAGTTGCCCCAGCTAGTGTTTAATAGTAGTTTGGATTGTGTCTAATTATCCGAACCTTGCCTGTTATCGACCCCTCTGGGGCTAGTACTCTGTTTGAATGCGTCTATGGGAACTGCTACTACTTTTGTGTGCCCGTGAATCATGTGAGAACCATCGTAATTGTTGCCGAAACAGATGCGTCCTCACTAGTTTTTTCATGAATATGGCATGGTAAGACATAAGTTGTCACGGTTTATCATACGAGCAGTGTGTGTTTTGATGAAATAGAGCACTCTTGGTACACTGACGTATACATAAGTACTTGTAAACACTATTGGTGCTACCCCACTTGTAAGAAGTTGTGCAAAACACTAGGCTATCGACCAACTAACAATCAACAATCTGCTGTCTGACATATAAGAAACTATGTATCTTGTTACAGTGGTTCATGCAGTTAATTGAGGCCACAATGTAATAAATTCCAAACATTCACATGCTAGTCCAGCGCTCTTGTGGAACACTCACAATAAACTCGTCTTCATAAAACACTTGAAAAGCATAAGTTAAGCAATTTTATACATCTCAATGATTCATAGAACATAACAAACATATACTAGTTCACATCAAAAGACAAAGTTGTGAGAAGGTTTACAAATCAGGAAAAAACAAGCAAGGCTTCTCTCTGAGCAAAGGGCCTCCCGGCAGGCTTAAATTTCCTGGAGTTCACTCTGGTTTTTTCTTGTTGCCACCATTCAGGGTTAGGTTCTCTCATTCCAGAATAACCAATTATAATTGTGGTATCAGTTGGAATGCTGAACTGAACCATGCAGTGTACTAACCAGCTGAAATGCTTGTGCATTCCACTAAATTTAAGCACCCCTATTTGCAGAAAATGCAGACCACAATGCCTCTTGTTCGCGCACCTGTCCAAAAAACCGCCATGCAGCCGTGCCAGCTAGTCCTTGGTCCATGGATGAACTGGTAGAAAGTGCATTCTGGACTAGGATGCAGTTGTTTTCGCTCGTCCCTGAACTGCAATCAGGAAGTAAAACGTACGAATCAGCTTCTTTTAGATTGCGTTGGTCATTCTACCTTAGTTACTACCAATGTAGGGATACCTTGAAGATGGGAGGTTAGATGACGGCAGCAAGGGATAGCCATCTAATTTTGCGCAGTTGTACTAAAATTGAGGTGTGTGCTTTTGATTGCGCGGATAGAAATGATATGGAGACAGACATCCCGAAACGATATGGAGACAGACATCCCTGTTTGCTCAAATAAGATATACAGTTATTTAAACAGTGACAGATATTACTACTTTCCCCCGTTTCCTCTTAGAACCAAGTCCTAGATTCATGCTACAGCTTTCCCATTTTCTTCCCTGTTTGAACCAACGCTTTGAGTCGACTATATGACATAGCTTTACTTCTAATCTACTACTACTATAATGCGGCAGTTTTGAAATTGGATTTACCACTCCATCTTCGGTTTTCCCGCCCAAACAAGCATTGGCTCAAAATCCACCATTTCATTTCCCCTCTCATGCATATCACTGCCGTCCATGAAACAAAGGATGACATGATCTGACGGCTAAGAGCTGCCGGATTCGCTCCCGCTCCTTATGCACATGGCCGACTGCTCTCCAAGTAAACAAATAAAGAAGTCCCCGTTGAATCTGGATTACACCTACTGAAGTTGAGAAATGTATAGAAACTACTGCCACCTCCTCACATGCAAGTATGACAAGTTGGCAAATAGCTAGCACATTTTGGTTCCCCGTTGTCACCTAGGAAATAAACACTCTACTACTAACTAATTTTTTAGATTACTGTAAAAATGGATTTTTTAGATGCCGCTATACTGCAAAGTTTACACTGTTCACATAACATAACATTGCATGGCTGATGCTAGCTAAAGTTTTATTCTGCTTCATCGAGAAATGTAATATTTTTATTATTCGCTGAAAAAGTGTAATATTTTATTTCAGTCATACATAAGCTATACCTCAAGCTAATACAGGACATGAGTGTCTGTCAGATCTAAATGACTTATTTAGTTGCACAAAATAGTCCATAAACATGCATGTAAACCGTCAAACAACTCCGGAACTATACATCAATGGAACCCAGGAAACAACATATAATAAAACTACAACTTTTATCTTGTAATCAAATTCTTACTTGTAACTCCGTTTGATTTGTGCAAGTGATTTTATTCTTATTTCAGAATAGTCCTTAGATCATGCAAACAAACACACTATGCACTACAAAAAAAAGACACATCCGTGACATTTTGGGCCGAACGAAAAAATTTTGTGTCATACATATGACACTTCTATGACGATAATTGTGACAAAACCTGGTATCATCATAGATGTGGTGGGCTCCTACTTCTATGACAAAAAATCATGACAGAAAATGGGCTTTTCGTCCTGGGCGGGCCGGAGACGCACTTGCATGACATTCTTTGGGCCATCCATGATGAAAAAAACCATGGTAGAAGCGAGGGGGAGGAAAATATCAGGGAGTTCCCAGTTACGGTGGGAGGTCGGGGGCCGAGCGATGCGCGTTTCTCTCATACACGTACGCACGTGTGTGCGAGGCGTTGGCTCTAACTGAACCCGAGCGAGGCGATGGGCTCTAACTGAACCAGAGCGATTGCACTGCAGGCTACGCGTTACTAAACCCGAGCGATCGATCGATGGCTGTTAACTGAACTCGATCGAGCGATTCCTTCGCTACTGCTGCTAACTAAAGCCGATTGTTGCTGCCTCTGGATGAACAGTGAGCATTGCGGGGGGGGGTGGATGAACTGTTCCCGGTGGGGGTGGATGAACAGGACCCCGTGGTGTTGCCTCTGGATGAACAGGACTCCGGTCGATCGAGTCGGTTGGGGCTGGATGAACAGGACCCCGTGGAGGGCTGGATGAACAGGACCACCCTGTGGAGGGCAGGATGAATAGTAGACGGTGGAGGGTAGGATGAACAGTAGCCCGTGGAGGGGTGGTTGAACAGGAGCCCATGGAGAGGGCTGGTTGAACAATAGCCGGTGGAGTAGCGCGCGGTGGAGGCTGGATGAACAGGAGCCCGTGGATGAACAGTCGCAGGTGGAGGCTGGAGGAGGTCGACGATGGATGAACAGTAGCTCGTGGAGGCTGGAGGGGGTCGACGGTGGAGATGAACAGTATCCCGTGGAGTCCCGTTTTGCGGTACGCCACACCCCTCCTGATGAACAGGACCCTGTTTCGACCGTAGCGCTCCAACACAAATCTGTTTCCTCCATTTTGCGGTACGCCACACCCCTCCCGATCAACAGGACCCCCGTTTCGACCGTAGGATGTCCGTTTCCTCTGTTTTGCGGTACGCCAGACCCCTCCTGATCAACAGGACCCCGTTTCGAATGTGGCCGGTCGAACACAAGGCCGTTTCCTCCGTTCCGCGGTACACCAGGCCTCGTTTCCATCGCCTATTCCGTCCAAGCCCTCCCGATGAACACGACGCATTCCGTTGCCACCCCATGAACACGACGCATTCCGTTGCCTCCCCATGAACACGACAACGACGTTGTTTCTCCATTCCGACCCAGCCATGTACACGATCCCTCACCGTACGTATGCGCGAGTAGGCGTTCGAGACCCCGCCCATATGTACACATATGTGACCGTATTTTCTTTCTTGCACCCTGGCCGTTGTACGTACGTGTACATGCTACGTGCACGCCTCTACTATGACACGTGCGCGCCTCTACTACGACACATGCGTGCCTCTACATCGACCAGTATGTACGTACACGTTCGCGACCAGAATGACAATGCTACGTACACTTCGACCAAGTGGGTCGCGACTGTCAGGCACTATCTTGCCTGCAAAGATGTAGCTGGTGGGTCCCAGCAGTCAAGGGGCGAATATTTTTTTTGCCCCGACGCACTTCCTTACATGCAAAGCTGTAGCTGGTGGGTCCTAGCAGTCAGGGGGAAACGTTTCTTTCACGAAATACAGTGGCCCGTCCGGTGGGTCCTAGCTGTCAGGTGGAGGAATCAGTATTTTCCGCGTAATAAGGAGGCACTTCCTTTCTGTGGCCATGGACCCAGCTGTCAGCCTCTCCACGTACAGTCCATGTCCGATGGAAGTCATTCCTTGACCATGTTGACCATGCTGCGCCGAGAGCACCAGGGCGGTGGACGACGGCGAGGCCTAGGAAGGGGACGACATGGAGGCAGGGAAGAGTCGGCAGTTGTTTCCCACGCGGAGGGGAGTACGACTGTACGAGGGTTTACTGGTTCGTCTGCCATCGCCGGAGAATAACAGCAAGTGTGGGTGAGTAGAGGGATGGCTAGGCCAGCGATGGGAGTACGGTCGGGCGGTGAGGCCTGCGCGGCAGCACAGCGGCCGCGAGAAGGAGGGAGCTGGCAGTCCCGCCGGCGCTTGTTTTAGCGGCTGGAGCAGGAAGATCAGAGATTAAAGAAGCATGAAGACCATTGGATGGACATCCAACAGTCAGTGCTTGTGCGTCAACCTTTTTTTAGGAAAGCCTCAATCTGTGGAAAACAACATACAACCCATCTGCCATTATTTCTAATAATTTACAGCCCATTTGCTAATTCTTAAGGTTTTTTTGGAGCCCATATTCTTTCTGTTAGCATTACAACCCATATTGTGGCAACGGTTAAAAATTATATGAAATTTTGCATATTTCGATGCGGTCCGAACTGTTTTTAATCCCGAAATTTTGACTCACATTCAAACTGATTTTAAAAATAAATGTATATCAATATAAAATCCAACAAATTCTCCACGCATAAAAATTAATGTAACTTAAAATCTTGAAATGAAAAAAAAAGATATTTGAAATTAATTGCCGGTTTGATGTGTTTTAAAAATGTACAACCCATTTCTCATTACTGATGGGCCATTTTCTCGGCCAGCCGAATGAAAGCTCTCCTCCTCTTGAAGGATTTGCAGCCCAACAGGCCTGACAAAGCGACTTACTTGGCAAATCACAAAAAACCTGGGTTGTGGCCATGGACCCAGCTGTCAGCCTCTCCACGTACAGTACTCTTCCGATGGAAGTCGTTCCTTGACCACGTTGACCATGCCGCACGGAGAGCACCACGACGGTGGACGACGGCGAGGTCTGGGAAGGGGACGACACGGCAGTGGAAGCCCACGCGGAGAGGACTACGAGGGTTCACTGGTTCGGTTGCGGTGTGAGGCTGCCGTCCTCCTCCACCATGCCGGAGCTGATACCCCGACGCCGCCGTCCATTACAAGAGATCGACCTCGCTCATCCACGGCTTCGGACCGGGATCCTTGCATCCCATCCTCTCACTTCATCCCCGCCGTCGTCCACCTTGCCAGCGCCGCTCCTACGACCGTCTCCTCCACCGCGCCCCACCGCCACCATCTACCCTCCTAGATCTGCTTCCACGCCACCGACAGCCATCGCTACCGCAGCACCGTCAAATTCTCAGCAGATGCCTACACGGCGCCGCACCAGAGGCGGTACTCTTTCGTATCTACTCAACTTATTTATCGCAGCAAGAAAATAGATTGCCATGGCTTTACTCTGATTTCTTGTCTTGGTTGCGAAGTTTCCTTTGTCTGGTTTGCACCTTCAGATCCGCCATGGCACGCTCAACACCATACTCGCAATGCTTATGGTTTTCCCCTTTTATATACACACTAGTCAAATCATAGTAGACTAAATTTCAAAATTGGGTCAGTCAATTTTTCAGAGCTCGCTGGAGTTCGCCGGTGCGATCGAAGGGGCTCGGGTGGTTGTGGGGCCTCGCCGAATGAAGAAAACTCGACGCGGGTGGGGGTTGGGGTGGGGGTGGGGGTGGCGGAGGAATACATGCGATGGGGGCCGGTGGTCCGGCCGGCGACCCGTGCGGTGTTCTGTATGGGAAGAATCAGAGACGAGGAAGAAGAAGGATTAGGAGACGTAGGAACTTCATCCAACCTGAAAGCACAAGTGCTCCCTAGGTGGTTTTGGTAATTGATGACAATATATCTCTTGTTGGACTAATACCTTTACCTAGTATATTTCAGATAAGTTCAACAATGGAGTCGCATGGACTAAAGGTTGTGGGAACCTCTTCAAGATGCTAAGGACAAAGGATTGGCTAAAGCTTCAAGCTCAAGACTCTTCTTTTTATATATTTTAGTGATCCGAGATCACATTGAGTCTTTAGGAAAAGCCAATACTATCAAGAAGGGATGAGGTGTTGCTTAATGAACCTCTTGCTTTATGTGCTTAATGATATGCTCCAAAATCCTCAGCTACTTTCCCACTTCCACAAATGACCTAAACCCTAAGCCAAACTCGGTCATACCGATTCTGTCAATCCGGCGCCACCGAGTTTCACTTGTCATTTGCCACTACCAAACCCTAGCAATTCGGTCCTACCGATACGGATCTCGGTCTCACCGAGATGGGCTTGCAAACTCTCTGTTACCTATTGCAATATCTTCGGTCCCACCGGGATATGCAATCAGTCCCACCGAGTTTGCTTGGCCAACTCTCTATTTCACTTATTACCAAAATCGGTCCCACCGAGTTTGAGTAATCGGTCAAACCGAGTTTTGGATTTTCCCTAACCCTAGCACATCGGTCCCATCGAGTTGTTCCGGTCGGTCCCACCGAAATCTCTAACGGTCACTAGGTTTACCATTTCTGTCTGATCGAGTTTGATGATTCGGTCCCACCAAGATTGGAAAACTGTGTGTAACAGTTGGATTTTGTGTGGAGGCTATATATACCCCTCCACCACATCTTCATTCGGAGAGAGAGCCATCAGAACACATAGACCATTCCTACTCATATGTTCTGAGAAAGAACCACCTACTCATGTGTTGAGACCAAGATATTCCATTCCTACCATATGAATCTTGATCTCTAGCCTTCCCCAAGTTGCTTTCCACTCAAATCTTCTTTCCACCAGATCCAAATCCTATCAAAGAAGGTTGAGTGTTGGGGAGACTATCATTTGAAGCACAAGAGCAAGGAGTTCATCATCAACACACCATTTGTTACTTCTTGGAGAGTGGTGTCTCCTAGATTGGCTAGGTGTCACTTGGGAGCCTCCGACAAGATTGTGGAGTTGAACCAAGGAGTTTGTAAGGGCAAGGAGATCGCCTACTTCGTGAAGATCTACCGCTAGTGAGGCATGTCCTTCGTGGGCGATAGCCATGGTGGAATAAACAAGGTTGCTTCTTCGTGGACCCTTCGTGGGTGGAGCCCTCCGTGGACTCGCGCAACCGTTACCCTTCGTGGGTTGAAGTCTCCATCAATGTGGATGGAGGATAGCACCACCTATCCGAACCACGGGAAAAACATCCGTGTCTCCAATTGCATTTGAATCCTCCAAACCCTTCCCGTTACATTCTTGCAAGTTGTATGCTTTACTTTCCGCTGCCTATATACTCTTTGCATGCTTGCTTGATATGTATTGTGTATGTTAAAATTGTGCCTGAACTCCACTTAAACCGAAAAAGCTTAAAAAGTGCAACTTTAGCATTAAGTGTCTAGTCACCCCCTCTAGACACTCCTTCTTCTAGATCCTACAAGTGGTATCAGAGCTTTGGTCTCCATTGCCTTGGTTTAATCACCATTGGAGGAAGATGGATGTGTCTACTTTAGGGAGTCTTAGACATAGAGTGCCTATTCTTGATGGAGAGTACTTTCATGAGTGGAAAATGAGATGCTTGTAATCTTCAATCAATATCATTTAAACAAGTATATTGCTAGCCCTTGTGCACCTCATATTGATCCTTTGCATCCTACCCTAGATGAAGATATTGACATGATTCGCAATCTTAGAACCATTGAGCTCATCATTAGAGGATTGCCCAAAAATTTCATTGCTAGTTTGCCTACTCTTAATTGTGCCTATACTATATGGAAATTTCTTGAGGAACGATTTCCCGATCATTCCTTGAAAAATTTGGATAAAATTCTCCATAAATCTATTGCCTTGAGTAAGATAAACTCTAGTGATACTAAGTTTGGTGATTGTCTATTTGAGCTTACCAATCTCAAGCATGCTAAAGGAGATGTTGGAATCATTAGTGATATTATATTTGAAGCTATAAGAATTCATAAAAGTGACCACTTTGATGACCATTTATCTAATGAATTACCCTCTGTAGGAAATGATGAGTCACAAGATCATGATGAACATGGATACTATGATGATGATGATAGTGACCTCGATCTTGATGATGCAATGAGACATTTTGGTCTTATGGCAAATCTTCGGGGATATGCGTCAGGTGGAAAGGAATGGGTTTTTGATAGTGGATGTACTGATCATATGACCGGAGATGAAGAGATGTTCCGTGAGCTTGCTGAAAATGACGGCCCTCGAAAATATGTCACCTTTGGTGATAATTCAAAGGGTAAAGTAGTCGGCCTTGGTAAGGTGGCCATCTCACATGATAGTTCCATTCAAAATGTCATGCTCGTTGAATCTCTCGGCTACAATTTACTTTCAGTATCTAGACTTGCTGATTTTGGCCTAAATGTTCTATTTACTGAGGTAGATTGCCAAGTGTTTCGTCGAGACAATCATAAAATGGTCTTTACCGGTATGCGTAGAGGTGATCTTTACATTGTCGATTTCTCTAAAAAGGCACAACCTAAAACTTGCTTCATTGCTAAATCCTCAAAAGGTTGGTTGTGGCATAGACGACTAGGTCACGTTGGCATGAGAAATCTTGACAAGCTTATTAAAGGAAATCATATACTTGGAGTTAACGATGTCATATTTGATAAGGATAGAATTTGCAGTGCTTGTCAAGCAGGTAAACATGTTGGAGGAAGGCATCCTGTGAAGAACATCATGACCACAAGGAGGCCACTCGAGCTACTTCATATGGATCTTTTCGGTCCCAACGCCTACAAAAGTATCGGTGGAAATTCTTTTGGTCTAGTTATAGTTGATGATTTTTCAAGATTTACATGGGTGTTCTTTCTTAATGACAAGTCGCGGGTCCAGAAGATCTTCAAAGACTTCGCTAGGAAAGCCCAAAATCAGTTTGAAGTGAAGATCAAGAAGGTTCGGAGTGACAACGGAACGGAGTTCAAGAACGCAAATGTGGACACCTTTCTTGACGAAGAAGGGATTTCACACGAGTTCTCGGCTATGTACACACCTCAACAAAATGGAGTTGTTGAGAGGAAGAACCGGACGCTCATCGAAATGGCAAGAACGATGCTTGATGAATACAGGACGCCAAAGCACTTTCGGGCAGAAGCGGCTGAGACAGCTTGTCACGCACCAAACCGCTTTTATCTTCACAAGCTACGCGGCAAGACAGCATACGAGCTCCTCACCGGTAACAAACCCCAAGTTGGATACTTTTGAGTATTCGGCTCAAAGTGCTACATTCTTGATAAGCATCGTCGTTCAAAGTTTGCTCCTAAATCTCATGAAGGCTTCCTACTCGGTTATGGCTCAAACTTTCACACTTACCGTGTCTACAACAATTTCACCCGAAAAGTTGAAGAGACGGTAGATGTGAAGTTTGACGAATCTAATGGCTTGCAAGTAGAGCAATTGCCAATTGATGTAGGAGACAAAGACCCTTCAGAAGCAATCCAAGACTTGTCCATTGGCAAAGTTCGTCCAACGGAGGTGAAGGAGAGTATGTCATCCGTCCAAGTGGAAGCTTCTACTTCACGACAAGGTGAACCAAGAATCGACACGGAAGCATCCACAAGTGGGACACACCAAGATGAAGAAGACGAGGAAGTACATCAAGACGAACATCAACAACCTCCTTCCCCACCACGACAAGAGAATGACAACGTCAACAATGAAGAAGGCCAAGAAGAAGAACAAGATGAAGAAGATGCGCAACGAAGACCCAAGCAAAAGCTCTCACGAGTTCGAACAAGAATTGCCAAAGATCATCCCGTCGAGCAAATCCTCAATGATATACAAACCGGGAGAATCACTCGCTCAAAAACTCGTTTAGCTAACTTTTGTGAAAACTATTCATTCATCTCTAGCATTGAACCTATGAAGGTTGAAGAAGCATTGGAAGATCTGGATTGGATAAACACTATGCATGAAGAGCTACACAATTTTGAGAGAAACCAAGTTTGGACATTGGTTGAGAAGCCCGACAACAACCACAACATCATTGGTATCAAATGGGTGTTTCGCAACAAGCAAGATGAAAATGGACAAGTGGTCCGCAACAAAGCACGTCTCGACGCCCAAGGGTACACACAAGTCGAAGGTATGGACTATGGTGAGACATATGCTCCCGTTGCTAGACTTGAGTCCATTCGCATCTTACTTGCCTATGCTAATCACCATAATATCACCTTGTACCAAATGGACATTAAGAGTGCTTTTCTAAATGGTGAAATAGAGGAGGAAGTTTATGTCAAACAACCTCCCGGCTTTGTCAATCCTAAGAAACCTAATCATGTTTACAAACTTCACAAAGCTCTTTATGGTCTTAAACAAGCTCCTAGAGCATGGTATAAATGCTTGACCAAGTTCCTTATTGCAAGTGGTTTTGAAATTGGTAAAATTGATTCTACTCTCTTCACTAAAAGGGTTAATGGAGAACTATTTGTATGTAAAATCTATGTTGATGATACCATATTTGGTTCAACTAACCCTCTCTTTAGTGAAAAGTTTGGAAAGCTAATGTCAGAGAAGTATGAGATGTCTATGATGAGTGAACTCAAATTATTTCTTGGTTTGCAAATCAAGCAAACTAAGGAAGGTACATTTGTCTCTCAAACGAAGTACACCAAGGACTTATTCAAGAAGTTCAATATGCAAGAGTGCAAAGGTATGTCCACACCCATCCCCACTAGTGGACATAATGATTTGACCAAAGGTGGTGAACCGGTTGATCAAAAGGTTTATCGTTCTATGATTGGTTCGTTACTATACCTATGTGCTTCACGTCCCGATATTATGCTAAGTGTATGCATGTGTGCACGATATCAAGCTGCTCCTAAAGAATGTCATCTTAAGGCTGTGAAAAGGATAGTGAGATACTTAATTCACACACCAAACTTTGGCATTTGGTATACTAAGAGGTCTTCTTTTGATCTTGTTGGCTATTCTGACTCGGATTATGTCGGAGACAAGGTTGATAGGAAGTCCACTTCGGGTACCTGTCAATTACTTGGCAGATCTCTTGTGTCTTGGTCCTCCAAGAAACAAAACTCGGTATCCTTATCCACCGCCGAAGCAGAATACATTGCCGCTGGTTCATGTTGTGCTCAATTACTTTGGATGACCCAAACTCTTAAAGATTATGGAATTTATGTGAAACATGTTCCACTGCTTTGTGACAATGAAAGTGCTATCAAAATTGGTCATAATCCCGTACAACATTCTCGAACTAAGCATATTGAAGTTCGTCATCATTTCATTCGAGATCTTGTTGCTAAGGGTGACATTAATCTTAAGCATGTTCGCACTAATAAGCAATTAGCGGATATATTCACTAAACCACTTGATGAGAAAGTATTTTGCAGGCTAAGAGGAGAATTGAACATCATTGATGCTTCAAACGTGGAGTAGGAACTCCATTGGACACATGCAAGACATGAGCTTATGACTAATCCATGATATATCTCTTATGATGACTATCTTATGTCTTGGATATATTTGTACCTTGCATGTTGTCTAACCCATGTAGGTACTTGATTGAAACTAATTCCATGGGATTGCGACTCACTCACATCTTGAGAAATCTTTACATCACCAAGTCTCTACACAATGGTGGTTGAAGACAAGGAAGCACAAAACCATTCAAACATATCCTTTGACAAATTCTATGTTGAGTTTCATGATTGTCATTTTTGGATACACAAGTGCTCTTCCTTGCAAGAACTAACCCATGTAGGTAGATGAACTCAAACTCCAAGTGGTGCTCCAAATTCTTGATGGACTACATCAACCTTGAGCACCCACACAAGTTCAACTACATCAGCAAGAACCACTCCACCACCCAAGGTATGTTATCCCATCTTAGAGAAGCTTTACTCCAAGACATGAGTCAAAGCAACTCAACAAGATGTGAATACATCAAGATGCTTAAACGAAAAATGGCAACCCCATTTTGAGCTTAAACAATGAGTATGACCTATGATCAAGTGTTCCCACTTGACTCCTAAGTCAATATACTCTAACATAGGTGACTATGTCATCGCCCAACTCTAGATGAAGTTCTCTTGTGTTTCTTTCTATGTTACTGCATTTGTCTCATGCTTGTTTATTTGTTTCCTTCTACTTCATCTAGATCCTTCAGTTTCTTTTCTTTTCTTTTTATTCTGCATTTTCTGCATTCAATTCATTGCAAATCTTTGTGAGATCCCGCATGTCTAGTGAGCTGAGGTGACAAGTGTTTTTCTCTGTGTGAACTCGGTCTCACCGAATTGTAATTTTCGGTCCAACCGAATTCCTTCGGTACCACCGAATCATACCACTCAGTGCCACCGACTTCGCAACAGGAAAAACAGTTTGTCACATACCCTATAATTCTTCTGATCCAGCTCCACTCAATGAATCTTGTCCTCTACAAGCATCCCAATTTTATTCTTTGCTTTATGCTGAGTCTCAAGGACCAAACCTTTTGGACGGATTCCAGAAGAACCTTCTTGGAAATTGATGTCAAAGGGGCAGAGAGAGATCACATCAAAGCTTATCTTCGGGGAGAAAGAGATCACATCAAAGCACTAAAGGGGGAGAGCACATCTCAAGGATCCCAGATGTCCCAGATAATGTATTAAGGGGGAGAAAGAGATCCCTAGGGGAGAGACAATACTCAAGGATCCCAGATGCTTGATGATCAAGAGGAGAGATGTCACATGTCTTTTTAGGGGGAAAGACATGTTCATTTGTTTTGTTTCTTTCAGCTCTGATTTTCTATTCCCTATCTTCTCTTGGGAAAGAAATCAGTCAAATTCATTGCATATCTTTACTCTTGGGGACATGTTGAATTCAATGCAGTACCTAGTACTTACTCTCTACATGTCATCCCAGTCTTGGTATTCTTGTGGTTTCTTCAGTTTACTCTGGCTAGTGGACGTACCTGTGTTATCTAACCTTGTTTGTGCAGGTTCATTCCGTCCTAAGTCAACCAAAGACTACAAGGTAAGTGTATGCATCAAAATCATGAGTATGAGAAGTTCTTGCTTATGTACATACTGTTTGCAAGAAGGACTCATGAGCATGAAGGTATTTTCCTTAACAATCTTTTACTCTGATGCATATGGCCAAGATACATGTAACACATTGCCCACTCTGTCATGGTTATGCCCTCACATGCCTCTATATTTCATATTCACATGAGTGCATACATGTAGGGGGAGCCTATGCTTGTTACATGTCCTTCCAAAGCTTTACTTGCTGTTCTTTATATCTTTATCTAAAGCTTTGATGTATGTTGCCATCAATTACCAAAAAGGGGGAGATTGAAAGCACAAGTGCTCCCTAGGTGGTTTTGGTAATTGATGACAACATATCTCTTGTTGGACTAATACCTTTACCTAGTATATTTCAGATAAGTTCAACAATGGAGTGGCATGGACTAAAGGTTGTGGGAACCTCTTCAAGATGCTAAGGACAAAGGATTGGCTAAAGCTTCAAGCTCAAGACTCTTCTTTTTATATATTTTACTGATCCGAGATCACATTGAGTCTTTAGGAAAAGCCAATACTATCAAGAAGGGATGAGGTGTTGCTTAATGAACCTCTTGCTTTATGTGCTTAATGATATGCTCCAAAATCCTCAGCTACTTTCCCACTTCCACAAATGACCTAAACCCTAAGCCAAACTCGGTCATACCGATTCTGTCAATCCGGCGCCACCGAGTTTCACTTGTCATTTGCCACTACCAAACCCTAGCAATTCGGTCCTACCGATACGGATCTCGGTCTCACCGAGATGGGCTTGCAAACTCTCTGTTACCTATTGCAATATCTTCGGTCCCACCGGGATATGCAATCAGTCCCACCGAGTTTGCTTGGCCAACTCTCTATTTCACTTATTACCAAAATCGGTCCCACCGAGTTTGAGTAATCGGTCAAACCGAGTTTTGGATTTTCCCTAACCCTAGCACATCGGTCCCATCGAGTTGTTCCGGTGGGTCCCACCGAAATCTCTAACGGTCACTAGGTTTACCATTTCGGTCCGACCGAGTTTGATGATTCGGTCCCACCGAGATTGGAAAACTGTGTGTAACGGTTGGATTTTGTGTGGAGGCTATATATGTCCCTCCACCACCTCTTCATTCGGAGAGAGAGCCATCAGAACACATACACCATTCATACTCATATGTTCTGAGAAAGAACCACCTACTCATGTGTTGAGACCAAGATATTCCATTCCTACCATATGAATCTTGATCTCTAGCCTTCCCCAAGTTGCTTTCCACTCAAATCTTCTTTCCACCAGATCCAAATCCTATGAGAGAAAGTTGAGTGTTGGGGAGACTATCATTTGAAGCACAAGAGCAAGGAGTTCATCATCAACACACCATTTGTTACTTCTTGGAGAGTGGTGTCTCCTAGATTGGCTAGGTGTCACTTGGGAGCCTCCGACAAGATTCTGGAGTTGAACCAAGGAGTTTGTAAGGGCAAGGAGATCGCCTACTTCATGAAGATCTACCGCTAGTGAGGCAAGTCCTTCGTGGGCGATAGCCATGGTGGAATAGACAAGGTTGCTTCTTCGTGGACCCTTCGTGGGTGGAGCCCTCCGTGGACTCGCGCAACTGTTACCCTTCGTGGGTTGAAGTCTCCATCAATGTGGATGTAGGATAGCACCACCTATCCGAACCACGGGAAAAACATCCGTGTCTCCAATTGCGTTTGAATCCTCCAAACCCTTCCCGTTACATTCTTGCAAGTTGCATGCTTTACTTTCCGCTGCCTATATACTCTTTGCATGCTTGCTTGATATGTATTGCGTATGTTAAAATTGTGCCCGAACTCCACTTAAACCGAAAAAGCTTAAAACGTGCAACTTTAGCATTAAGTGTCTATTCACCCCCCCCCCTCTAGACACTCCTTCTTCTAGATCCTACACAACCGCCTGAAATGGTCGAGAGACAGCTAGGAGTTGCATTCTTAATGCGCTCTGGTTCATCATGTTTGGGCACTGCGCAACCAACATTTTATTATCCAAAATCTGCTTCCTCTTCTTTACCATGTTCCTCTTCCGTTCTTCTTTAATATGGAGCAAAATGAGTGAATCTACACTCTAAAATGTACCTGGATACATCTATATGTGATCCATAGTGGAAATCTCTACCAAGACTTATATTTTGGAATGGAGGGAGTATGATAGTAGTACAGTATGTTCCTTGTACTGAATATGAGCAGGGACATTTGCAGTGTAGAGGTCGATACGGTCGGTTGTGATGGACACTTTGAGCCTCTTTGATTCATAGGATCTTGTAAACATAGGAATAGGATTTGTAGCGGCATGCCCACTTGAATCCTATAAGAATAGCAAGGAAATGCGGGGAGCTGTGTCGCCTTTGAGAGTTACATTGATATTAACAGTGCCGCACCTTCACTTGAAGAGAGCTTGTATCCGAAGCCTTTCTAGCCATACCGGCAATACTAGCACATATATTCCAGCAAGTTCCACTTTGCTGATTTTACTCTGATGCTTAAGGTTTTCCCGTTATATCTACACTATAATCCGTGTAGCTGCTTTGTGTCGCACTAGCAGCAGTCCACTCTTGAAGCTAAACACTGCACTGACTTACAAAATTGGCACCAAGGCATTGAGTGCCATTCTGGATGCAATGAAACTCATACGCTCCCCACCTGTTGATTCTTGTTCAGAATATCATCCTAATGACTATTCTAACCTTATGGAGTCAAAGGCAGATGGCCTTTCCTATTCACCCATCAAGGTGCCTATTCTAATTTGGAAATGTTTTATTGATTGCGGGTATCTTGCATATGTTGTCTTGCATTTCTTCTACTTTGTTGCACCGCCATCTTCTTAGTTTACTCATCATATATGTCGAGATGCCATGTCCATCCATTATCAATACATATTCCATCTGTCATCATACCATGTTTTTCCACTCAAATGCTATTCTTGTGCATCAGACATCAAAAAAGAAGAGGGTGATTGCCGAACCTGAAGGAGCACCAGCAAAGTCCTTGAAAAACGTGGTGGTGCAGGAGAAATCAGATAGCACCCCACTTATATTGGTTATACAACCAATGACACAAAACGAAGGACCGACTCCAGCAGTCTGTATCCATCCTTCACTGGCCACACCACTAGCCCCACCACATAGGACCTTCACTCCAGCAAAAGGTATACCGATTTCATTTGCCATAGCACTAGTTGTACCATAGAAAAATCCCACTCCAGCAAAAAGTACAGCAAGTCCACTGGCCAAAGACCTATCCCAACTGCAGAGACGGCCAATTCCTGTAGATTGGAACCCCATTCCATTTATTCCCAGTTTAAAAGACAATGCTTTCAATGTTGTTAGGGACTACGTGCATATATTCCCATCATGGGAAGATTATTGTGAAGACAAACACCATTTTCACATCTTCCTGTCCAACTTACGTGTAAGTGCTATTATTCATGGTTATTATTTTCCTGTTTTCTGCTGATTGAACACATGAATGATTTACATTACATTGTTGTAAGTAGGCAAGGGTCAATCTGGGTAGTCATGACGAGCAAAACTTGCTTGTGCTTTTCAAGGAGGCATTGCAGCAGTATCGGTGTTACCTGAGGAAATCACACTTTGATGGCAAGTCTATAAACGAATTTCCGGTGAAGTATCCTGTGCTAAATTTAGAAGGCATTGAATGGAAAAACCTTTTTATGCACTGGTCTTGTTCCCAGGATGAGGTACTGTCTATGAAATCACATGACAATTTGAACTTCTACTTTTCCGCATGTGCCTTACAGTTCTTTTTTGCAGGAAATCTGCTCGAAGAAGAATTCCGGTTTGACAAGAATGACAGGATATCGCAAATATGCTGCCCGCTGCTTTGCTCTTGTTAGTACCTTTTGTCCTCTATCACTGTACTTGCATACATACCTGGTTCATTATGTGACAGTAGTATGCATGATATCTTGCTTATCAATTGTTCGCTCCAAATTATCTGATCTGTATGAACGGTTACATTAGTGTAGAATATATCCAATGCTAATGTTTTTTTAGCTCTGCATTGTTCTTGTAAGTACATGCTGTCCTTTATCAGTGTACTTATAATGACAGGTAGTTGTTCATGTACCATCACTCTGCAGCTTATTTTCCTTTGCCCTCCATTTTCTACACATCAGATCTATATTTACTCTTACCATAAGGTTGGTACTGAAGAAGTTTAGTTGTGCATTGCTCTTGGCTGTACCTTTTGCCTGTATCGCTACACTTACATTTATAGCTACTTGGTTATGTAGCATCACTCTTCATCTTATCTTAAATATTCTCCATTTTTCGTATATTATCACATCTATATTTACTCTTAACAAAATGTAGAATAAAGGCAATGCTTTTGAAGAAGATTATGTGGTAAACTTCTTGAATTGTCCCCCATTAGCATGGACAAGGCCTTATAGAGCCTGTCTTCACCAATAATGTAAGTTTGTCCATCTCAAGCCTTCAAACTTTGTTGTATATATTTGGTTAGGCATGACTGCAACAGCTGTTTATTTTTGGTGTTTGCATCAAATTGCTTGTTTAAAGTTTATTATATAGTTCATAAACAAAAGTTTGTCCTTTCTCAAGTTAAGTTTTCAGTTGTACAACCAACTTCCTTCTTCATACCATGTAAATTAAACTATACAGAGCAAGTGATCTTCTTTTGCACTGCATGTATGCTTCTGTTCTTCATCCGTAATCCAGTGGTGTGGTGAAACTACCCACCATAGCACAATGTCATATTCTGCAATGTTTTAACTATGAACAATGTCATATCATTCTACTATTATTTAAACTGTCTCTTAATTTGCCAATCTGAAATGGTATAAATTGACAGCACACTAACCATTGATACTTATGAGTTCTTGATCTGTAATCCAGTGGTGTTGTGAAGCCGCCAACTCCTTCACAGTGTCATTTCCTGCCATGTCTTGACCTGAACAATACCATATTGTGTTAATGCAAATTTAAACTAGGTCACTTTATTCATCAGTAAGAAATGTGATGAATTGTCAGCACTGATACTTTTATGTGCAAAACATGTCATCTGTCTGCTTGTTTATCTTTTAGAGTGAGGAAGATATAAGTGTTGAACAAGCGCAGTCTCATCATCTTGCTCAGCTGCTTGCGCTGCAGCTCCCCAGCAGGGCTAACCTTTCTTGAACTCTATTGAAGTGTTGTCGGTTTTGTATATTATTTTGTCGGTGTGTTTATTTGCACTGGTGGCGATATTTGATGCCCAGTGTATGTAATCTGCTGTCTGCTTGTGCTTTATTACCATAGTGGCAAACTTTGATGCCCAGTGGATGTAATATGCCGTAATTTCTTTATTGTATAGTATAGGTTTTTTCTTATTCACGATGCTGCAGTTATTTTACTTTATATATATCCTGTCTTCGCAGTAAACTAGCCAAACCATAAAATTGCGGTACATAATCGGGCCGTCATGCAATCACGATGTAGGTTGGGCCTGAAACCTGCCGATCAGCTCACGGGCCGGCAGCAGCCCGAAATGAACCCCGACCCATGATTGTGCGAATCAAATCACGGGCTTTTAACAGGCCGAAAAATTGTCTCAGTCCTTGTTTGGCCCAATCAAATATCAGCTGCAAGCAGGCCGGATGCAAACCGGGCCATAGTTAGGCCCAACTATATGACGGGCTTTTAACAGGCTGAAATTAATATAGGGCCGAAATGTTAAGCGGGCCCTTAACAGGCCAAAACTAATATCAGGCTGAATTACTAAGTGGGCCTTTAGCAAGTGGGCCCAAAAGCATAGTGTCCAGTTAACGGGCTGAATCTGATATGGGCCATAATTAGGCCCAAAACCTCTTTAAGGGTCGGACCTGATCCGGGCCGTAATTTGGCCCAAAACGTGGTAGGCTTTTAACAGGCCGGATCTCATATGGGCCACTATTAGGCCCGGAGCGTGGCAGGCCATTAATAGACCGGATCAAATATGGGCCGACATTTGGCCCAAAACATGGCAGCTAGTTAATGGGCCGGCCTACTAGGGTCCTCAAAATCTTGTGGGCCTACAGCTGGGTCGGCCCATTAATGTTGGAGAAATCTCATGGGCCTTTAGCTGGGCCGGCCCATTATGATCCGCAAGAAATTTGTGGGCCTTTACCTGGGCTGGCCTATTATGGCACACGAAAATCTTGTAGGCCTTTACCTAGGCCGGCCCATTATGGCCCGCGAAATCTTATGGGCCTTTAGCTGGGCCAGCCCATTATGGTCCACAAAATCTCATGGGCCTTTAGCTGGGCCGGCCCATTATGGTCCACAAAATCTTGTGGGCCTTTAGGTGGGCCGGCCCATTTAAACTTGTTGGGCCGTGCCACGTGTCGACATATCATAGGCACATTCTGTCCAGTGAGTCGATGACATATGTCCCGACGATGAGCCGACACGTGTTTCCTCTAGCCAATGATGATTTTACATGTGGAAAATCCTCATTGGTCAGGGCTGTTAACGGGTTATCGGATCCAAAACCCGACCCGATAGCTTAACGGCGTTCCGTTACGGTAGATGCCATGTGTCGGTCACCCTTGACGAAAGCACTTCTGTAACACACGATTTATCGTCATGGAAGTGGACACTTCCGTGATGATAATTTTGGTAATGTCATGGAACACTTCTACGACAACACAGGTATGACTATCTTGATTCTATCATAAATTTGTCATGGATGTACATACATGACAAAAAAAAGCGACCTACTGTGACAAACACGTATCATCACGGAAGTGTATTTTTTTGTAGTGATGGTATCTACTCAATATACGAGTACCCATTTCTCTCTCTAAAAATAAGGTATATGAGTCTCTATCATACACAACATACGTGCAAAGCATGTGCCTTAGTAGAAGTCTAGGTGGCTTTGGAACAGCGGACAGAGGTAGAAAAGGATCCACACGAAGGGAGCTGGGGAAGTAGAGCAAGGCAGGTTTCGAAGGAATATATACCTGAGGGTCGTCGACATGTCGCAAAGACAGCGTCGGGAGCCGCATCTTGGCCACACAGAACGTACGCCCAAAGAACGTACGTCCATCTTCGTGAGAGTACAATATACTATGCCCAAAGAACGTACGCCGCAAGAGTAATAGTACAAGTGTGTGACGAGTGAGCTAAAATAAAATGTGCGTGCCGTCTTTTGTTTTTTAGAAGTTCTGAGGGTAGGGTGTGAAGAGCACATATGTGCGTGACGTCTACGTGCAGATAGACGGTGGGTGCGACGTGCGAGTCTGCGAGAGGACTCAGGAGAGTCGTGACTCGTGAGGGTGCGTGTGCGTAAGAGAGAGGGGGCACCTATCAATGCAATGCATGTGTCCGTAAATCATTATCCGACAAACGTTCGCCACAAGCCTTTTCCTGACGAACGCCGTAAGGACCGTTAGATCGGCATCCAACAGTGTCAGTTTTGCCATGTCATTTAACAGAACAGCCACTCCTCCTACACACAAATCTTCCACGTGAGTGTTAGCAACTGCCATATGCTCCCTCCGTTCTGAAATGCAGTGCATATAGCTTTATTGAAAATTTGAACCTTGCAAACTTTTACCGAGTTTTCGTGTACCAAATTGCACATGTAGAATACCATGTATATATCATTTCATTCATCTTCGAGAGGACTCTACAAAGAAAGACCATCGTATCACCCGCAGCAATTTCAAGCATCCTTTAGTGTCGAGGAATATCATAGGAACTCTATATGATATGATTTTTATAGGATTTTTTCCTTTAGAGCCAATTGGTTCATAGGAATAGATTCATATACTCCACATTTCAAAGGAAATAAACATGATATCATTTCTATAGCTTTAGAGCCACTTGGTTCATATGAATGGATTCCTATACTCCCTTAATTTCAAAGGAAAATAAACATTAGCGTATATTCAATAGAAAAGTTCCTATGATATGAACCAAATTACATCTCTTTTCTAATCCCTCCTCATAGGAACTGAGAAACATGTCATCTCTATATTCAATAGAAAAGTTCCTATGATGTGAACCAAATGACATCTATTTTCCAATCCCTACTCCATGTCATCTCTTTCCCTACAACTTCCATGTATACATCTTCTATTCCTGAATAGATAGTACAAGCCACTAGTAGCTTTTTTTCCAAAACATGCAACTATGGCACAAGAACTATATAGTGTGCCAATAACTTTGAAAGATGGTCGCTGGATGAAGCTAACCCGACAGTGCAGAGATAGGCAAATCCAAGCACTACTGGCCGTTGGATATCATCAACATTCCACCAGATCTGCCACATGTACAGTTTAGAAGACTCCATGGTTGAACTTAAGCATAATGCACAAACCTCAAAACACAAGCACTTCTCCTTTGTTATAGAATCTTCTGTATCATAATTGATTTTTTTTCTAAATGAGTTGCCATTACTTGTTTTTTACTTTATGATTTACTCCCTTCGTTCCAAAATAGATGACCCAACTTTGCACTAACTTTGTACAAAGTTAGTGCAAAGTTGGGTCATCTATTTTGGAACGGAGGGAGTACAATGCACAACCCCATGAATCTTAACATTTTTATAAAACTTATTGATTTTGAATGAGATGAACTATAAGAACTAAACGAACATCTACATCATGCATATATGACTCAAAGCTTTACATCCTATAGTGTGTATTTATTCATAATTTGATTTCGAAATCTCATGCGTTCAATACATGTATACCTTACTAGTTTTGAGTTGAGTAGCAAATTTCACGCGGCCCTGGGTATATCAAAATGCAGGGCCCATGCATCATTGCCTTTCGGTCGAACCTACGTCCACAATTTTTTGTACGTACTATATCTCCACTAGTCCCCGAACCCAAAATGATGCCTCGTTCCCATAAAACCAAGCGGCCCACACATATTTAAGGCGTCAGTCAAACCCGTTTACTATGACGTGGCCCCGCACACCGTAGAACTCCTACAAACCCTACCGCCGCACTCATCATCGGTTTTCTTCAAGAGGACGAGGGAGAAGCCGATTTGTAGTGGAGGCGCTTTCAAAAAAAGGATTTGTAGTGGAGACCCCTACCCTAGGGTGCCCTAGGTAGCTGCTGCACACATCATTGTTTTCTCTTTTCTTTATGCTCTTGCGCCCTAGAGTGAAATGATGGTTGCTTCATCCGTCCAGCTTAATGCAGGAAAGGTGGGGCTTTGTGATTTGACCCCTCGTCGCTCATTTTCTACTACTGCGGCGCTACGACCGGGGTGCCTCCAATTCCAACCGCTACTCCGAACTGTAATTTGGTGCATCGCACGTGGAACAAGACGGTGGATGAGCCACATGTCGGCCAAAGGGGTCCTGTTAAGTGTGTCGCCATTTCGTGTGCGGACTGACCCTACTTGAGTTGCTACGCCAACACGACAGGAGCAGCCTACCACTTGGTTTTGCTCCTTGGTGAATCCCGACTATATTGATCTAAAAAGATACGTGCTGAACTACCCTCTCCGTCTCGATTTTTTTATTTTTAGGCGTCTCGGTTTATAGGGCCTGCACGTAGTTCTAGGTCATCCATTTGACTAACTAAATATGAGTTACTATGTCACAAAAATTATATCATTGGATTCTTAAGCGGATGTAGTTGTATTTAAAATTCGAGGGCGGGGCTTTTCCTGCGCGGTAGGCGGCGGGGCAGTTCCGCCTAGTCGGTTCGACAGAGACGCGAGAAGACGAGGGAGTAGGCTGCTGCAAACGTAGGGCTGTGTGATTTGACAGCGAGTTACTGCTGGACAGGTGGGCCCCCGTGATTTGACTTGCCATTATCATTTTAACTGCGGCGCTACGACCGGCGTGAGTCTCCTAGATTCCTGACCACCTCCATACAAGTGCCTCTCCCAATGCTCCACCATGTAGTAGAGGCTGGCTCTTGCATGAGAGCCCACTTCTCCACTTTTTCATTGCCTCTCTTTCCTCCACATATGCAAAAATGCCATGTAAAGCGCACTATTGTACTTACTTTTACTTGCTCCTACAGGTGTTGAAGCTTGCCACATAAGCATAAAGTCTGATGTGGCAAGTTAATCAAGAAGAGAGAGACTAGTTTGGTGACCCAAGGAAGAAACGGTGATAAGCGCGTGTACCTAGGTGAAAAGACAATTTTGAGTCTATAGCTAATTAAATGAAGCAAACTTAGCAACACCATTTCATTGGAAGAGGTCACTCCTAGGCAAATGCAATAAATACACGCGCTTAGCACCGTTTCTTCCTTGAGTATGAAGAAAGAGATAGAGAGGAATAAAAAAATACACTTGTAGCCAACCTTGTTGTATTATGAGTGACTAAGTGATGACTATGTAGGACATGCCAACATCATATAGCCTAACGCACCGTGTTAAATCTCCAAGGGAGCGACCACACGAGCGATGCGATGGTCATGGTAGGCGCGACCATGATACGGGCTGCTGGCAGCCCTTGGATATGAGATCAAACGGTCGCATGCTAAGTTGTTGAAAATTTGTAGAATAACCCTCCAGGATAGGATATTCACCCATAGGTCTAGAACCACGCCATGCATCCGTTCGATCTCAGATCCAAGGGCTCTCGGAAGCCCGTATCATGGGAGAATGGAAAGCCACTACCCTGTCGTTCGCACGCTTGCAGTTCGCTCCTACTCGTCCCCGCACGTCCTTCAATAGTACGGCGGTTCGCTCCTAGTCGTCCCGTCCATTCACATTATGGCAGTTCCACTAATCCTAACCCTCCTCCCAAATCCATGGCGCCCCAAATCTCCACGATTGGCAGTGAGTACAAGGTTAGAACCATCACCGTCGATGAGTTCGACGTCATCTACACCCGTTCTTCCACGACGGTGAAAGGATGCCTTTCTCGCTTTAGACGCATGTTCGAAGACTCAGATGATGAGTGGGTCGCTGGGCTAGATGTTGAGTACACCACAGTCCTAGGACGAGAGAAGGATCTAAAGGACGAAGAGAGGAAGAAGCCCGCCGTGATCCATGTTTGCGTGCATGACTTATGCTTGGTCTACCACATATGCCATGCCGACGTTGAGTGCCAAGATTTTAAGGACTTCCTCAAGAGCAACCTAGTCAAATTCGTTACTGTAGACTTTGGTAACGACAAAGAAGTCCTGCATCGGATAGGCCTCGTTGTAGGCAACACCTTCGACCTCCGGAAGAATCGGTTGGTGTCCTGTCGTCAGCCTTCAATGCTGACCCTGGCAGGAGCCATGGTTCATCCTTCATATGGTAAACTGGAGAAACCTCATTACACGTTTCATCGTCATGCATGGCAGCGGAATGTACTAGATATAGACCACATCCACTACGCTGCAATGGATGGCTACCTTTGCCTCAATATCTACAAGGGTTGGATGAAGAGCAACAGCCAAGTGTGCGGTTCAAGCAAACAAGTATCGGCCAAGAGGAAGAGGGACAAGGACGAAGTCGAGTATGTGGACGAGGACTCTGAGTAAGGTGGCAGTTTCGTTGCTCATGGTGGTTCTAATGCAGTGTCTACCGGAATAGTTGCAAAGTTTAATTTCAGGTGTGCTTAATTTAATTTGAGGGGTGTGTTGTGCTGAGCCCCCAGCAGAACTATGTTATGTTTCTTCTCGTTACTTTAACTCTTCAGTACGTACATACTAGTATTTCTTACATTTCATCTTTTAGTTGGTATAGTACTACCACTCGTTTCTTCACATTATATACGTACAATATATATGGCCAACATCATATAGCCAGCAGTTTAGTTGTCAAAGAATTTCAGGGTGCTTAGTTTTGTCAAAGAATTCCAGGATGCTTAGAGGATGCTTGGATCCAAGGGACTTATTTTAGTCTGACTAAAAATAGCCTCTTTAAGAGGCTAAAGTTCCAAGCACCCCTGACTAAGGCTGGTTGTAATGGGGAGTATCATATACTAGCATCATGCATATGATACTAGTGTATGATACTACCTCCCTAATGCATAGTATCACATATTAGTATCATGTAGTGCTCTATTTATTGCCATGCATGACACAAAGTAGCATAGCATTTATTATGATACGGTATCATGATATGATACTCCACCCTCTCTTTCTTCATTTAATACTATGACACCTCATCAAAATTGCCTAGTTGGCATGCATGATACTAGTTATCATACTACCATTACGACCAGCCTAAAGAGGGGCTAAAACTAGTCTTGAGACTAAAAATATTTAGTCAGGGGTACCCCTACAAAAATGTGGATTAGTCCTCTCTCTACTCATTTAACTCCTCTCCTTTAACACAGGTGAGTTCTGGATTGGAGGGTTTGGAGGATAATAAATGCTCAGTAACTTGATTTTAGCCTTTTTAGTATTTGGATCCAAGCATCGGTGAGGCTAGCATGTTTTAGTCATGGGACTAAAACGTATCCAAGCACCCTCTTAGTTTTATTTGAGGGGTGGGTTGTGCTGGACACCATTATTGTGACTAGCCTTTTTAATAGTACTATATGCATAATTTGGCGACGAGCGCTCTCTATATGTACCACCTTTTTTTAATTTCAATTTTTGCTCCATGGCGCAATCCATCGATAGTACTGCTGTACAAAAGTATACATTTTAAAAGGCTAGAGTACTGTTCATCACATATATAGCCAGTTAAATTCTCAACCTAGAATGACGTGCATGCCATGTAGTAAACTGATATGGAGGAAGTATAGTAAAAATGAGGTGATTTTACCGAGCGATCGGCGGGGGAGCATGGCCTGTCATGCGGTTCCACGTGTCATGATGTACCAAGGCGATGCGCGTGTCCCTCTTGAGGTAGAAGCAATACTAGTACGTGGTTTGAGATGATGGCGAACCGAAGTGTGAAATAATGGTTGCTTCGTCCGTCTGGGAAAGTGCAGCATTGCGATTTGACGTCTCATTTCTCATTACTACTACTGGGCTGGTACGAGTGGGGTGCGTCCCCCTGCTGTTCTGCACTGTTATTTGGTGCTTGACACGTCGACCCGGTTGCTATATGTCCCACATGTCGGCGACAGGAAGTACATAATTCATGAAAGGGAGCGTCGACGGAGGAGTATACTACAGAATTCATGAAAGGGAGCGACTTAGTTTTGGAAAAATATGTTTTTACGGAGTACGTACCCACTAAGGTTTATAGGGCTCATCTAAAAAACATTCGTTTTTCCGTTTGATAAGTCTCAATTCTACTATACTAGTAGTAGTACCATTACATGTTGGATTTCGAGGTGCGTTAGATCACCCGACGCAAGCAGTGTAAAGAGGAAACTAACCAATGCATGTACAAGTTCATGGAAATTTAGTGGTCATTCATGCATTCGTTCTAATTAATGCCTCGGTAAACACAACTTCTTGAGAAAAACGAGCGTACTAATTACTTGTGCAAAATACGAAATTAATTCGACCACTCACCGTCTACCTTGTATGGAGAGATTTTGAAATTGAGCCATAAACTGGAAAGGAGGGAGTAGTAACTTTTGTCTTGATTACTATTTGTGGCCTTGTATAGATGCAAAATGTATTTTTTATAGTGGCCTTGTATAAGTAAATGGAGGGAGTACTAACCAAAGTACGTAGTAGGGACGAGGAGTAAACAGAGGGAGTAGTAAAATTTTCTCCTCGTGCTGCCAGTCACCGCGCGTGCAGGCGAGGGAGCGGGCGTAAGGCGTACTAGTAAGCAAGCTTCACCTCATCCTGCGAGCCACCGCACCCGTGGGCGGGGGAGACGGCGTACTCAGCAAGCTTCTCCTCGTTCTGCGAGTTGACGGGACACATCAAAAGTACTCCAGTGTATAGAGCCTTGCCTCTAAGGTAGGCCCCACATGGTTTGCCTCTTTTTTTTAATTTAACATAACGCGTCAAGTCACAATTTGTTTGTTCACCCGTGGTAGACGATCCTCCCTCCACCAAGTGTAAAACCAGTACATGTGCCAAATTACCACGTGGGCTGCCTTTTTTGTACAGAAATGAGCTCCACCGTGTACCCGCGCGGGTGTGGTTGGGAAAGATACGGGAGTATGTGCACCGTGCGTGCACCTCTTCTCTTCGTGCACGTCCCCCACCTACGTGGGTGTGTGTGAGAGAGATACAAACCTAGACATAATGCGCCATCCATCCCCATGCCTCCGCCCAGTCCGACCACCAGTCACCACCACGCCCCACTCCTCCTCACCTTATCTCTCATCCTTCTCCCTCCATTTTTATATACAAGGGGGCACTATCAAAATTACAATTTGCAGATATACAAGGCCACTAACACTAATTGATGCAATATTAATGGTGTTTGCCTCATGGTACTAGCAAAGGAGGACATTAATTATCCCTTGCATACATGCGGGAGTTTGTAAAAAATGCATCTTGATGTTTCGTGCAATGCACGGGCATCTTGCTAGTCCATGAAAACAACACATGGCAAAATTCCACGGCTTGGGGCGGCAACTGGCTCCGTCGGGCGAGGGGAGGGAGGTGGATCAGCGAGCTGCATAGCTCGTATCCAGCGGGCTACCCAGCCGGCTTGGATGCGGAATAACTACTCTTCATAAGCCATTGTAAGAGCGGACAAAATGGTGGAGGAGATAGGGGAGCGGTCCGGTCATGAACGGACGTGTGTCCAGAGTGGGTTTCTCGGCTTCCACACGGGCGGGTTTCATGGAGGCGTTTGAATGCGGCACGGAGGCGTGTTCAGCCGGGCGTGCCGCGAGTGGTGCCCTCGACTCTGACCTAGGACACCGCGCCATTCTTCGACTGACATGTGGGCTCTCTGGGTGCATGGCATGCATGTTAGTGACCCAACACAGGTAGCGCATAGTAGACGAACCTTTGGTGGGCCAGGGCGGTTAGAAGCGGGCATTTCATAACCCGATGATTGTTCATTGAGTGTGACGTCATCTTTTTCATGTAGATAAGCCTACTATGTTGATAGCCCGTTCGATACGTTGTGATTCGTAAAGACCACTGCAAACATCAATGTTCTGCTTATCACAGATAAGATTGATTAATACCCGTAACAATCCATGTCCTTAACAAAGGGTGCATGCACGTATAGGTTGAACGTGTGTCTTGCGTCATGTGCTGTGTGCATGCAGGCGTGCAAGTGTTGTGTGCGTGCAAGGGTATGTTTCAGTGTTGCATGCATGGGTGCGTACGTGCGTGTGTTCGTGAGTGCATGTGTACGTGTCAGTGTTGCACGCCAGCATGCGTGCATGTGTACGTGTCAGTGTTGCACGCCTACATGCGTGCGTGTCTTGCGTGGGTGCATGTGTACGTGCGGGGTGAGGCTACACGTCAGTCGACTGACTATTTCATCTCTGGTCATTAGATTTTCCAGCCGTTGGAGACAAAATCAAGGGCCTCCGGTTTATCATCAAACTCCACCACCTTAAGCCGCCAGCCACCACCGGCCGAACCGCCAGCCCCCGCCGCCCGCGGCTGGCCCACCCTCCCCAAAACCACTCATTTATTACCATTTTTGTCCTTCATATACGCACTGAGGGGTGGGCCCTATGGTAATGTGCGCTGCTGAATGTGGACCGTTTGACTGGTCAATTGATCGTGTTATCAACAAATTACGGAGCTGTATGGTGAGCCAGTGACCGTATGATCACCCTAAAATGTACTCCTGTTTTATTAACACAGTACAGACTCAAACTACCATTTCTTTCTTTCATATACGAGCTGACATGTGGGCCCCATGATTACGCGCCTCGATGGTGCAACACTAGTTGCGCCGCGTGGAACGTTTGACTGGTCAATTGATTGTGTCATCAACAAAATACGGAGTTGTACGGGTGAGCCAGTGACCGTATAATCATGATATGTATTTGTTTAACACGGTACAGACGCAAGGGCTCATATATACGCGCAAGCACTTACCGCTATAAGCGCACACACGCGAACCCTACCCCTATGAGCACCTTCGAGAGAGTGGGCCAGCATATATGATCTTGAGATTTTACGAAGTCACCATAGGTGCCTCTTAGTCGAGTGGAACGTCTCCTCCCACTGAACGTACGTCGCCGGAAAATACTGAAATTAACACAAGATAAATGCGAGCACCGGGACTTTAACCTTGCTGGGCTTGAGAAACCACTGTCCTCTAACCATCCAACCACATATTGGTTAGCACGACAAAATGTATGTGGTGACCGTGATGAGCTTATTCTGAAGTCCAGTGACCATATCATGCTTTCCCTTCAAATACAATGACCGTAAGTGTCGTCAACAAAATACGGAGCATGCATCAAATGCAAAGTCCGTCGGTGTCATCAACAAAATATGGAGACATATCATGAGCTAGAAACCATTGTACTATTGTATATGCTTATTTTATTAGTGGCCGATTGCGTGTGTGGTGTGGTGGGCACATCATTTCTAGTTGTGGTGGGTCAACCTGAAGACTCATGAGTTGGTTCCATCCTACGCCACATATAGGTTGGACCGAGACGTGTTATACGAAGACCCATGTGGAGGAGTCGGCGTACAACACGAAGCTACCAGAGTCACGGAGGACTCTATCTCCACTGGTGATAAGCCGACTATATATGATTTGTAACCCTAGGCCCTTAGTATGTTATACAAGCTTGGGGGCTAGTTCGTCGATAGTATACACACACGCACAATGCCTGGTATTCACGTGTACTTTGTACACACCCCTATCACTAATATACAGTACCAGGAGTAGGCTCTTTCTTCAACTGCAATTGAATTCTGGCACGTGCATGTGTTTATTTCATATTATCGATCCATAGAGTGAGAGCGGTTTGAAATACAGGCAATGGATGCTTTTGCAATTCATATATAAACATTAATTAGTGCACTCCATGGTGTTAGTGTGAAGCACTTTATACATTTGTCACTTGCATGGATACATTCCAAATTGCTAGCTACGAAATAGAATACATGTCGAATTCAACATAAAGGGGGTTTCAAAGATTCGAATTCATAGGAAGTGCATTCATCTATTTGAACCCGAGATAATGGCATTTGTAAATCAGATGTAAAGGGGGCATCAATCTTTGTTGTGAGTTTGAACATGCTATATATATTCATACGCATATCTAACTTTTTTTGCAACCAAGGAGATTATATCTGGAACCATGCATGAACTGAGGTAAGTTGCATATTTTTTAATATATACTCGTGTACAATGTATATTCAAATGTACCCCCTCCATTCCAAAATAATCGTAGCTTTAGGATTTTCAAGAGTAAAGATTTGTGAAGTTTGACAAATCCTGAAAGTTCAATTCAAGAGAACCAAAAATGTTAAATGCTTCTGCTCCCAAATATTGAGGGCTCCTTTGATTCAAAGGAATTGCATAGGATTTCTGGAGGATTTAAACCCTTAGGAACTTTTCCTGTGATGCTCGTTTGATTCGTAGGATTGGCATCCTTAGGAATTTTTCCATATGATCCATTTGTACTACATTTTGGAGGAAAATTTCCATCCACTCAAACCTCTTTGTAGAATTCCTTTGTTTTTCCTATGCTATCAAACATTCTTTCAAATCCTATAGGACACTATGGGACATGTCACCCTATTCCTGCATTTTTCCTATTCCTTCATTTTAACAGTCCTGTGAATCAAAGAGGCCCTGAACGAAGCGCCAAATAGGCCTCTGGTCACCTGAAACAGCGCGAGACTAATGTTTTGGTGGTAGGAAATTACTGACCTGACTCTGGCCCGTGTAGCCTATCGGCCCAATGTCCAAAGGTCTAAACCGGGGTAGGTTTGTAACTTCACCAAGACGCCAGAGAAGCATTCATACGTCGTGGGCGCCTACCCATGCGCTCGGCCGAAATCTATCCCGCCCAGATTTGGGACACCTGACATGAATGTCCTACCCTCAACCCGCAATATGTCCAAAATTTTAGATGGGGGGAAAGTCTGTAACTTTCCCCAAAATTCAAACAAGTGCGTCTCAAACCGAAACATTGTTCCCCCTTAGTTCCCCGCCTCCCTCTGTTTCCCCATTCATACTCCGTGCGCGCGAAAACACCCTCTCCACCAGCCGCGAAACCCCAGCCTCCTCCGTTCTCCACCCCATAGCGGCCAATCCACCGCCGCCCTCCTCCATCACGCCAGAGCCGGTACCCCGACATCGTCGTCCAACGCAACCGCAACCGCAACGCCCTTAAGGACTTAGGAGCGGAAGCCGAGGCAGAGCTGCCTCCACGACGCTGATGCCGACGTGCGCCGTACCAGAACCACTCTAACCATGCCATCCTGCGCCTCACTGCTGCGGTTCCACTGTCGCAACCGTCCACCGCACCAGAGCTGTTCCCGCTACGCCGTCGTTCGCCGCCTCGGATCTGCTTCCCCGCCGCAGACAGACGGCCACCGCACCACACTCAACAACTTGGCCATGGGTTCGTCCAAGGCTGCACCGTCCTCCACAACTTCTACTTTCCGGCGAACAACAAGAAGATCGTCGGAAAAACCGAAGGAGGACACAGCACTGCCAGCAGAAAGATGTACTCCTCTTCCCTTATTCGTGCAAATCTTACGTCTCCGCTCACACCGTATTCATCCCATGAAAGAAACTAGTTGAGCGCTTCTTACTGCATCTTCTTCGTGATACTAAGTGCACAAGGTTTCCTCCCTTCTACTATTTCACCTTTGCTAGAGGTCAGTAGCCCGCCTGGATTTCAATTCAGGGTCAGTCGAACCGCAATTAAAAGAAGCAACACACGCTTAGGTGCGCGGAGCACCTAGTCCGCCTGTTCCCCGGGGAAGCGACGCATCGGTGTCTATCATAGGGGTGTGGGGTGCAGGAGCTGCTTGCGCCCGACCTGGAGGTCGGCGGGGCTTGAATGGATGGCCGGGGGGTAGTGCCAAGCACAGCGGTGCGGTGAGGTCGAGGGGAGGGCGCAGGAAGGGGAGGAATACTAGGCCGGTGGTCGCTGGCGTTTCGAGGAAGATCGTCAACACTAACTCGCTGGAGGTAGATGAAGGCGATCTGCCCGTTCTTTGTACATCGTACGGTGCAGAAAAAATGGACTGACCTTTTTGCTTTCAGTCGACTGTTATTTTCATAGAATCCTGTAGTAATTTAGTGTGCCATGCATGTTGTAGAGCTATCATATGTCTCCCGTCATTTATTTCTCACCGACCTGCTATCTGCTACCTTTACACTGTACTAATTTTGCACACACTTCACCCATACTCACACTATTGTTTTTTATGCATGGGTATTTCAGACTCTGACGCAGTGTTGATGAATGCAGAAAAGAAAAGACAGAAGTCGCTCTAGTGTAATTCGAAGATAAGCACTAAGCGTTCCAGCGCTCTAACGGGTGCAGTGTCAGCAGTTGGAGACAGTAAACTTAGCTTTGCAGTTGAAGATCCCAATTGCCACACACAACCATCCCAGGTTCTTGCTTTAACTTCGCGCTATCAAATGTGGATGCATGTTGCATATGGTGTCAAGCTTGTATTGCTTCCAGTTTGGTTAAATTGCATCTGCTTACTTTACACATTATACCTTTGATAATGTCATGCCTTCCTATTTTTGATACATACTACATATGTCTATTAACCATGTTCGTACATCAAACTAATGCTCTTTTGTATCCCTCGTCAATCACTTATGATGAGACAGTCACCCGGGTGGGTTTTTGTGAGACGCCATACTCGTTTAAAGAGTGCAGTGTCATCCTCCCCACATGATTCTCAAGAAACAGCAAGGCTAAATGAAGATAGTCAACGTAGCTCTCTAGTTGATCACCGCAATTCCCCCACACCACCATCGTAGGTGCTTGCTCTTACTTGGCAGTGTGATATGTAGTGTTCGTCTTACGTGAAAGTAGTGTTCATCAGCATCATGCATCAATGAGTTCTGAAGAGCAAAATTTATTCCTTTTTCTTGTGGGTTTGACTTGACAAGGCAAAATCAAGAAAGGGGAAGGAAAAGAGTAAGGAAGGCGATGATGGTGGTCTCTGCAGCAACGTAAACGGAGCATCTGTACCGATTCTCCTTGTACTGATAGTGCATTACAAGGTCCAAGTCTCCGCTCCCCTACTCCACCATCCAAGGTGCTTGCTCTAACTTGGCAGTGTGATATCTGGTTGCATGTTGCATATGGTGTCTAGCTCGTATTGCTCCTAATTAGTGTAAACTGCATCTGCTTAGCTTACACATGATACATGTGAATATGACACGCTTTCCTGTTTTTGGTACATACTATATCTTATGATAAGGCACTCTTCTTGTGTATCCCTCATCAATGCTCCTAATTTGTTAAATTGCATCTCCTTAGCTTACACATTATACATGTGAATATGACACGCCTTCCTCTTTTTGGTACATACTACATCTGCCTATCACACCATGTTCTTACATCAAACTACTGTTCTTATGTATCCTGTGTCTATCGCTTATGATGAGACAGTCACGCGCGTGGGTTAATATGAGACGCAATACTCTTATAAAGAATGCAATTTCATCCTCTCCACATGATTCTCAAGAAACAACAAGCCTAAATGAAGATATTGAACGTAGCTCTGTACCTGAAGACCGCACTTCCCCTACACCACCATCACAGGTGCTTGCTCTAACTTCACAGTGTGATATGTGGTTGCATGTTGCATACAGTGTCTAGCTTGTAATGCTTCTAATTAGGGTAAATTGCATCTGCTTAGTTTACACACTATACCTGTGAATATGACATGCCTTCCTATTTTTGGTACACACTACATCTATGTGTTAACCTTGTTCTTACATGAAACTACCTCTCTTCTGTATCCTGCATCAATCACTTACGATGGGTCACCTTTATTCGTTGCATATTGCATATTATTTCTAGCCTGTTGCCATATATTTCTTCTAATTTGGTCAAACACATTTGTTAGGGCACCCTTTTAATTTGGCAGAGTGATATTGGTTTCATCTTTCATATGGCTTCTAGCTTGCATCGATTCTAACAAGTTCAAGCACCCTGTGCTTAGTTTACACTTTATACATCATACATGTCAACATGTCATGCCGTCCTGTTTTTCATATATATTCCATCCTCCTATCATGCGGCTGCCTTACAAGAAAGTAGTGTTCGTCAGTATCATACATCAATGAGTTCTGAAGAGCAAATTTTATTCTTTTTTCTTGTGAGTTTGACTTGACAAGGAAAAATCAAGAAAGAGGAAGGAAAAGAGTAAGGAAGGCGATGATGGTGGTCCTCTGCAGCAACGTAAACGGAGCATCTGTACCGATTCTCCTTGTACTGATAGTGCATTACAAGGTCCAAGTCTCCGCTCCCCTACTCCACCATCCAAGGTGCTTGCTCTAACTTGGCAGTGTGACATCTGGTTGCATGTTGCATATGGTGTCTAGCTCGTATTGCTCCTAATTAGTGTAAACTGCATTTGCTTAGCTTACACATGATATATGTGAATATGACACGCTTTCTTGTTTTTGGTACATACTATATCTGTCTATCACACCATGTTCTTACATGAAACTACTCTTCTTGTGTATCCTGCATGAGTCACTTATGATGGGACACCTTTAAGTTGGCATTGTGATATTGGTTTGCGTCTTGAATATGATTTCTAGCATGTATTGCTTCTAGTTTGATGAACGCCACCTATGACGAGACAATTTTAACTTGGCAGAGTGATATTGACTGCACCTTCCATATGGTGTCTTGCAGTGTTTCTAATTTGTTGAAGTGCCTTTTGCTTAGTTACCACATCATAGGTGTGAATATGTCAAGCCGTCCATTTTTTCGTACATATTCCATCCTCGTATCATGACTTTGCCTTTCATTAGAGTAGTGTTCGTCAGTATCATGCATGAATGAGTTCTGAAGAGCGAATGATATTCCTTTTTCTTGTCGGTATGACCTCACAATGCAAAATCAATAAAGCTGAAGGAAATTGGCAAGGCATTGGATGATGGTGGTCCTTCGGAGCAACTCAAACAGGGGGTCTCTACAGATTCTACTCCGCCATCCTCCCAACAAGATTCGCAAGACAACGCAAGGCTAGACAGTCAACGTAGCTGTGTAGATGATGAGCACATCTCCCCTACTCCACCATCACAGGTGCTTGCTCTAACTTGGCACTATTATATGTGGTTGCATGTTGCGTATGATGTCTAGCTTGTATTTCTTCTAACTTTCTTGAATTGCATCTTCTTACTTTACACATAATGCCTGTGAATATGACATGTGTTCCTGTTTCTACATCAGACTACTATTCTTGCATATCCCGCATCAGTCACTTATGATAAGGCACCTTTAAGTCGCCATTGTGATATTGGTTGTGTCTTGCATATGATTTCTAGCATGTACTGCTTCTAATTTGTTGAAACGCCATACAGTTTGAACTTGGCAGAGTGATATTGGTTGCATCTTTCATATGGTGTCCAGCTTGCAGTGCTTCTAATTTGTTGAAATGCCTTCTGCTTAGTTACCACATCATAGGTGTGAATATGTCACACCATCCTGTTTTTCATACATATTCCATCCTCGCATCATGTGTTTGCCTTTCATCCGAGTAGTGTTCGTCAGTATCATGCATGAATGAGTTCTAAAGAACGGATTTTATTCCTTTTTGTTATCGGTTTGACTTCACAATGCAAAATCATTACAGCTGAAGGAAATTAGTTCGGCAGTGGATGATGGTGGTCCTTCGGAGCAACTCAAACAGGGGGTCTCTACAGATTCTACTCCGCCATCCTCCCAACAAGATTCGCAAGACAACACAAGGCTGGACAGTCAACGTAGCTGTGTAGATGATGAGCACATCTCCCCTACTCCACCATCACAGGTGCTTGCTCTAACTTGGCACTATTATATGTGGTTGCATGTTGCGTATGATGTCTAGCTTGTATTGCTTCTAACTTTCTTGAATTGCATCTTCTTACTTTACACATAATGCCTGTGAATATGACATGTGTTCCTGTTTCTACATCAGACTACTATTCTTGCATATCCCGCATCAGTCACTTATGATAAGGCACCTTTAAGTCGCCAATGTGATATTGGTTGTGTCTTGCATATGATTTCTAGCATGTACTGCTTCTAATTTGTTGAAACGCCATATAGTTTGAACTTGGCAGAGTGATATTGGTTGCATCTTTCATATGGTGTCCAGCTTGCAGTGCTTCTAATTTGTTGAAATGCCTTCTGCTTAGTTACCACATCATAGGTGTGAATCTGTCACACCATCCTGTTTTTCATACATATTCCATCCTCGCATCATGTGTTTGCCTTTCATCCGAGTAGTGTTCGTCAGTATCATGCATGAATGAGTTCTGAAGAACGAATTTTATTCCTTTTTGTTATCGGTTTGACTTCACAATGCAAAATCATTACAGCTGAAGGAAATTAGTTCGGCAGTGGATGATGGTGGTCCTTCGGAGCAACTCAAACAGGGGGTCTCTACAGATTCTACTCCGCCATCCTCCCAACAAGATTCGCAAGACAACACAAGGCTGGACAGTCAACGTAGCTGTGTAGATGATGAGCACATCTCCCCTACTCCACCATCACAGGTGCTTGCTCTAACTTGGCACTATTATATGTGGTTGCATGTTGCGTATGATGTCTAGCTTGTATTGCTTCTAACTTTCTTGAATTGCATCTTCTTACTTTACACATAATGCCTGTGAATATGACATGTGTTCCTGTTTCTACATCAGACTACTATTCTTGCATATCCCGCATCAGTCACTTATGATAAGGCACCTTTAAGTCGCCACTGTGATATTGGTTGTGTCTTGCATATGATTTCTAGCATGTACTGCTTCTAATTTGTTGAAACGCCATACAGTTTGAACTCGGCAGAGTGATATTGGTTGCATCTTTCATATGGTGTCCAGCTTGCAGTGCTTCTAATTTGTTGAAATGCCTTCTGCTTAGTTACCACATCATAGGTGTGAATATGTCACACCATCCTGTTTTTCATACATATTCCATCCTCGCATCATGTGTTTGCCTTTCATCCGAGTAGTGTTCGTCAGTATCATGCATGAATGAGTTCTGAAGAACGAATTTTATTCCTTTTTGTTATCGGTTTGACTTCACAATGCAAAATCATTACAGCTGAAGGAAATTAGTCCGGAAGTGGATGGTGGTGGTCCTTCGGAGCAACTCAAACAGGGGGTCTCTATAGATTCTACTCCGCCATCCTCCCAACAAGATTCGCAAGACAACACAAGGCTGGACAGTCAACGTAGCTGTGTAGATGATGAGCACATCTCCCCTACTCCACCATCACAGGTGCTTGCTCTAACTTAACACTATTATATGTGGTTGCATGTTGCGTATGATGTCTAGCTTGTATTGCTTCTAACTTGAATTACATTTGCTTACTTTACACATAATGCTTGTGAATATGACACGTGTTCCTATTTCTAGAACATACGTCTACATGATGAGCACATCTCCCCTACTCCACCATCACATGTGCTTGCTCTTACTTGGAACTGTTATACGTGGTTGCGTTTTCCGTATGATGTCTAGTTTGTATTGCTTTTGATTATGTTGAATTGCATCTACGTAGCTTACAACTTATACCTGCAACGATCACTTACCCATAAGACACATTTAACTTGGGACTGTGATGTAGGTTTCATCTTGCATTGCCTTCTAGCTTGTACTGCTTCTAATTTCTTGAAATGGCTCTTACGACGAGACACTTTTTACCTGATAGAGTGATATTGGTTGCATGTTTCATATGGTGCCTAGCTTTCATTTCTTCTAATTTTGTTGAAATGCCTTCCGCTTACTGTTTTTTCATACATATTCCATCCTCCTATCGTACGTGTGAATATGAAACACTGTCTTTTTTTGTATATATTCCATCCTCCTATCCTGTGCTTGCCTTACATCAAAGTAGTGTTCGTCTGTATCATGCATCAACCAGTTATGCAGAGCTAATTTTATTCATCTTCTTGTGGTTTTGACTTCATAAGGCAATATCAGAAAATCGAAGGAAAAGAGTAAGTTAGGGGATGTTGGTGGTCCTCCCCACCGACACAAATAGAGACTCTCTAGTTTTGCCACTGCTACTGCTAATGAAGTTGAAGTCCCAAGTCTACATGATGAGTTCATCTCCCGTACTCCACCATCGCAGGTGCTTGCTCTAAGTTGACAGTGTGATAATTGGTTTCATGTTTCATATGTTGTCTAGCCTGTATTTCTTCTATTTTGATTAAATTGCACCAGCTGAGTTTATACATTATACATGTGCATATGACATGGCTTTCTGTGTCTAGAATACACTTCATCTATCTATCATACCATGTTCTTACATCAAAGTACTGTTGTTGTGTATCCTGCATCAGTCACTCATGATTGGACGCTTCTAACATGGCAGTTTGATAGTGGTTGCATCTTGCATTGATTTCTACGTTGCACTGCTTCTAATTTTTCAAATTGCCACTTATGACAAGACACTTTTGACTTGGCAGAGTAATATTGGTTGCATCTTTCATATGGTGTCTAGCTTGTATTACTTCTATTTTCTTTAAAATCCTTCTGCATAATTTGCACATTGTAGCTGTGAATATGTCATGTTGTCCTGTTTTTCTTACATATTCCATCCTCATACGGTTGTCTTACATCAAATTATTGCTTGTCTGTATCATCCATCAATGAGTTCTGAAGAGTGATTTTATTCTTTTGTGTTGTGGGTATAGCTTGACATGGCAAAGTCAAAAAAGAGCAAGGAAAATAATATAGTAGGGAGTGTTGTTACTCGTCGGGTGAAACGGAAAAGGTTCTGCCGTTGAGATTCTGCTGGTACTTATAGTGCAGTAGAAGGTCCAAGTCCACCGGCTAAATCTACAAACACAGTATCACCTGCTCCACCAACCGCAGCATCCGCTTCAACTGTACCAGCATCTCAACCAGTTACTCGATTGTTTGCTCCGGAACTGGCCAGTTCCCAAGCTGCCTTCACACCTAACACTACTTCCGAAGCACTGCTGACACAACAGGACTTGGCAAGATTAGATGAACCTCATGAGCATCAACACCAAGATGGTACCTGACCGAGTCAAGTTGCAGTTGCATGCTCCTTTATATGTACTCTCATAGTTTGATGTACACTAACACTTTCCATATTCGTTGTTGAACTAGCACCACGGCGCAAGCGGAAACAGACATCAGGGATAATGCTTGACAGATTAACAAAATCTAAAGGAGGAAGAATGGAGATCCATTTTGAGAAAGGTTTAAAAAGGCCATGTGATGCTACAGAGTCAGCCAAGTTAGTATCAGAGGCAGTCGTTGCCGTTAGGTGTCATGCACGTATCCTCCCAATGTGGATCCAGTACGGGAATGAGAAAGACAATACCCAGTTTAACACCTTCCTTGACCATTTATCCGTAAGTAATGTTATTCATCGCAATTAGTAATATTGTCTTGCTCTGTCCCATACTTTCTAGCTTCCTCCTAATAAGACTTACATTATTTTTTCAACAGATGAGGTTCAAGTTGGATCCGAAAGATGATGCAACTAGACAAGCATGCACTCATGTTTTTCAATCAACTCTGTGACAGTATCGGTACCGCCTTAGAAAATCTCACTTTGAAGGCAAGGCTAACAATGAAATCGCCAAAACATCTCCAGTGGAATATATTACAGATGAAGACTGGACAGCCCTCGTTAAACACTGGTCTGATCCAAAGTATCAGGTAGGCTATATGTATTTGATCAGACCACATATTGAACTTGTATTTATGTATGTGCCTTACAAGTGTATCTTCTTCTAGGCTAACTGTTTAAAGAACAAAACCAACCGTTCTAAGGTGAAATTCCAACAAACCATAGGATCTCGTAGCTATATTGCACACTGTGAGGCTCTTGTAAATAGCTGCTACTTCCTTCTTTTTTTGTGCCATATTATCGTATCTATATTGACTTGTTCCAAATACAGAGGAAATCCCATGCAGACCAAAAAGAACCTGAACCGAATGCAGTGCAAATCTTCAAGGATTGCCACACCAGCAAGATGAAGGGCATGAGCACACCAGTTCAAGCAGCTGTTGTAAGTCCTTACTCCTCCTGCCTTGAACTGATTGGTACTGTGATGTGTTCATTTAACTACTTGGTTTGCAGCCAATGTCAATTACTCTGTTCACTTTTATTCACACTTGTCTTAACATATCATTTCACCTTACATGGTTTAAAAGAGATGAAGGATATTCTTTTAGTCTTGATCTATAATCTAGTTGTTATGTTCACGTGTGCACACAATGATAAAATAGCATGTTTGTTTTATATGTGTTTGCCCATGATATGAATGATGTCATACTTTGTTCATCCTACTTTAAACCATGTCTCTTTATCCTTAGATGTCAACGAATGTGCGGAAATAGACAATACAGTAGGCATGCTACATGGACATATGTTCCGAAAGTGATTTTATTATGTAGTTGGCACTACAATACATGCTAATGTATTACAGTAGTTCACCAAAATAAGTTATGTATAAACGTTTAACCTACTTTGTTTATTTTTGTCTCATTAGTAACTTATCTGGTACACTAATCTACAAGTTAAAACTTTCAGGAAGCTATGGAACAAATGATTGAACAGCCACAACCACCTGAAGGTGATGAGGCTACTACAGGCACAATGTCACCTCTTGCTGCAGTGCGTCAGTATCTCTCCACTAACCGTGCAAAAAGCACCTTCCTGCGTAATTCTGGGTTGGTTGTCAAGGTAACCTCGTCCAAATCGCCTACTGAACAAAATCTTCCTGCTAGACAGAGTGATATATCTGTGCTCCAGACACAAGTCCAATCCCTAGTGGACATTGTTGCGGAAAAAAGAATAGTGGTTGAGAAATGTCGTCAAGATATGAATGGTTTTGAAACCAGACTATCAGACATTCGCTTCGTTGTTCAAGAGCAATGGCGGAAAAAGGTGGAGATCGTGCTGCTCCATCAGATTCTACAGCCTAAAACATTAGCACTCAGGTCAAATGATCTGTGCTTCTATACATCTGATGGTGCTTTTATCTGGAAGGACTGTAAACTTTATGCCAACGGGCCTTTTGTTGTATGGTTGGAACTTATTTTGTTGTGATACAACATTTATGATGCTGCCTCAGGCTTTAGTAATTACGACGCTATTTTTGTATAGTGTAGTTTTATCTTAGTAATGTATTCGGCCTAAAGCTTCGTAGGAGCCCAACATGCCAACATTCGTCGGGCCCATTCCAATTGGGCTAAAAACGATTATGGGCTGAAATTGGCATGTAGCCCACTAAAAATATCTGGGCCTAAATCAGCATAAGCTTTCATATTTTTCTGGTAGGCCTGTGCCCATAGTGGGCCTTTAGCAGGCCTAAACATAATTTGGGCCCTTAGTAAAAATAGGCTGTTTACAGGTGTAAATATCTCGAGCCCATAAAATACATGGGCATTTAATAGACAAAAAGTGAGATTGGGCCCTGATTGTGCTAAATAACCCACTGGACTTTAACAGGCCGAAATTTAGATGGGCCGTAAATGCGCCGACCTAATACACGGACCTTTAACAGGCCGGAACTTCGGCCGGGCTAGATTATCGTCATTTTTATATGGGCCGTTAATGGGCCCGATATGACATTGGGCCACATATGGCCCATGGTTTACGTCCAGCGTTAATAGGCCAAAAGTGGCCCAAAGCTATAGTGGACCTCTAACAGGCCGAATGTGAGACATGGCCGAATATGACCCAAATCCTTCACGGTCGTTTATGGGCTGAAAGTTTTGATGGCCTGTAAATGGGCCCAAATGAAGCCGGACCTTTAACAGGCCGGAAATACACCGGGTCGTAATTCAGTCCAATTACTTACTGGACTGTTAACGGGCCAGAAGTGACCATGGGCCGCATTGATGACAAGTTTAGGACAGGCCGTTGACGGCCCGATTTGACAGAGAATGTTGGGCCTTTAGCTTTGCCGACCCAATATGGTCGGCAGAATCTAGTGGGCCTTTAGCTGGGCCGGCCCATTGTGGTCCGCAAAATCTTGTGGGCCTTTAGCTGGACCGGCCCATTATGGTCTACAAAATCGTGTGGGCATTTAGCTGGGCCGGCCCATTATGGTCCGCTAAATTTTGTGGGCCTTTAGCTGGGCCGGCCCATTATGGTCCGCTAAATCTTATGGGCCTTCGGTTGGGCCGACCCATTTAATCTTTGTGGGCCACTTTTGGGCTGGTCCATGTGTCAACATATCATAGGCCCATCTCGACCGTTGGATGAGTGATACCTGTGCCAACGCGGAGCTGACGTGTGGATCCGTCAACCAATGAGAATTTTACACGTGGAAAATCGGTATTGGTCGTGGCTGTTAACGGGTTATCGGATCCAAAATCCGACCCGGTAGCTTAACGGTGTTCCGTTACAGTGGATGCCACGTGTCGGTCACCCTTGATGAAAGCACTTCTGTGACGCGTGATTTATCGTCATGGAAGTGGACACTTCCGTGATGATAATTTTGGCAATGTCATGGAACACTTCTACGACAGCACAGGTATGACTATCTTGATTCTGTCATAAATTTGTCATGGATGTACATGCATGACAGAAAACGCGACCTACTGTGACAAACACGTATCATCACGGAAGTGTAATTTTTTTGTAGTGCTTCTTGTCTCGGACATGATGCCTATATACATGATTATACCTAGATATTCTCATAACTATGCTCAATTCTGTCAATTGCTCAATAGTAATTTGTTCACCCACCATAGAATACTTATGCTCTCGAGAGAAGCCACTAGTGAAACCTATGGCCCCCGGGTCTGTCTTCATCATATTAATCTCCTACCACTTAGTTATTTCCTTTGCTATTTACTTTGCCTTTATTTTACTTCGCATCTTTATCACAAAAATACCAAAAATATTATCTTATCATATCTATTAGATCTCACTCTCGTAAGTGGCCTTATAGGGATTGACAACCCCTATTTGTGTTGGTTGTGAGGATTTATTTGTTTTGTGCAGGTACGAGGGACTCACGCATAACCTCCTACTGGATTGATACCTTGGTTCTCAAAAACTGAGGGAAATACTTACGCTACTTGCTGCATCATCCCTTCCTCTTCGGGGAAAACCAATGTAGTGCTCAAGAGGTAGCAGCGGGCAACATAGCCCTGGCCCGCGGCTGGCAGACATTCGCCCGCGCGCGCGGCCTGGGCAGGCGGTGCACCCTCCACTTCAGGTATGATGGTGGGTCGACCCTTTATGTGAGGGTGTTTGGGGAAGATGGTCGCCGCGCCGGGTGCTGCCCCGAGGGAAGCGATGGTGAGGAGGTACTCGGCCTTGGGGACAGTCGCGATGAGGACGAGGGTGAGCCTGCCCTCGCCGGCGATCGTGTCTCATCCAGCTACGGCGGCTCTTCCTCAGGCTACAGCTGCAGCAGTGGCGGCTATGCCCAGCCGTCGCGCCCGTCTTGAAGGCGGCGGTGGGTCGTCTCGTCGCCACACCTCCGTGAAGCGTGAGGAAGGATCTGGCTAGGCTCGGGGTAGTGCTACGTGCCTGTCCTCACGAATCGCTGCAATGCTACTTTTGTTTTGCTCTTTTCCTGCATCAAGAATGAAACCAGCATGGGCCCAGGGGGCGTGTATCGAACTATGGTTCCTTGGTTATATTAGTATGCGTGTTGTTCTTGTGCTGTGTCGTTATTTTCTGCAAAGATAACTTAACTAGGTATCCTCAGGACGTCCTCTTCCTCGCGAAGCATTTATTTCCTTGCATTCATCTTGCCTCGGTGGCCTGCATTCGCTCAGGGACTGCGAAAAACTCATTAGGAAGTGCATTAAAAGATTTGTTGTTCATCTTGTCCCTAACCTGGCGCTTTGTGTCGCGGTACCCGAGGGGCACGGACTAGGAGAGGTGCGCCAACCATTGGGCTCGAACGAGGGTGGCTTGCGAGAAGGCAGAAAGAAGAAAAAATGCTCGTGAAGGCACCTGCCTAGCCCCCTCGCGAGGCATGCGAGAGAGAACATGAGCAAATTCGAGTCGGAAAAGTGTAGTGAGAGCTGAGGGAATCAAATCCATAAGGAACGCCAAAGGCAAACTTTGATTGAGGAAAAGTGAGTCAACTACGGAAAGCAAATGAAAAGCCGCGTCCGGCACCTAATCTAGTCTTCAAGTCTTCTCACCAGCATGGAGCTAAGTGCTATCCACTAGGCGTGGGAGGGAGCCCCAGGGCCTGAGGCTTGCGCTCCTGAGACTCTGGAGCGTGTACAGCCCCACTCATTATTACATGAGAGTGTCACGGGCGGCGATTCTTCACAGGAACCGAGCCTTCTTCACAGGCTCTGGGCCTTTCTTCTCAGGCTCTAGGCCTTGCTTCTCAGGCTCTGGGCCTTGCTTCTCAAGCTCCGGGACTTGCTTCTCAGGCTTTGGGCCTTGCTTCTCAGGCTCTTGGCCTTGCTTCATGGATAGAACTTCTGGAGGTGCTGGATGTTCCACGCGTTCTGGATAGGTATCCTGTCCTTCGTCTCCAGGCGCGCTGCACCCGGCCTGGAGACATGGAGGACCCTGAACGGACCCTCCGACATGGGTGAGAGCTTGTGCGGCCCTTCCCTGGAGAGGACCCGCCTCCGGACGAGGTCGCCCACCTCGAGCGTCCTGGAGCGGATGTTGCGGCACTGGTATCGCCGCAGCGCTTGTTGGTACCTTGCTGCCCTCAACGCGGCTTCGCGACGGCGTTCCTCCCCCAGCACGAGATCCATCCCCCACATGGCGTCCTGCTGCGTTTCATCGAACACTAGGACCCGTGCGGAGCGATGCTTGACCTCATGAGGGAGGACTGCTTCAGCTCCGTAGACGAGAAAGAATGGGGTCTCGCCCGTTGGCTTGGTGGCGGTAGTTCGGATGGACCACAACACGGACTGGAGCTCGTCGTGCCATCCCCTACCGCAGGCCTCTAGCTTCTTGAAGGTCCTGGTCTTGAGGCCCCTCAGGACCTCCGCATTAGCGTGCTCGGCCTAACCGTTATTCCTGGGGTGGGCCACCGAAGCGTAGCAGATCTGCGTTCCAAGGTTATCACAGTAGGTTTTGAAAAGGTTGCTAGTAAACTGCGAACCATTATCTGTGATGATGTGGTTGGGGACCCTGAAGTAGCTCACGAGGCCCTTGATGAACTTGACAGCAGAGCCGGCTGGAATGGTACGGACGGCTTCCACTTCCGCCCACTTGGTGAACTTGTCGATGGCGACGTAGAGATAGCGGTAGCACCCTGGAGCCCGGGGAAATGGGCCTAGGATGTCCAGCCCCCAGACGTCTAACGGCCATGTGAGCGGCATGATTTGGAGGCCTTGAGCGGGCTGATGGATTTGCTTGGCATGGAATTGGCAAGCTTCACAGGACTTCACCAGCTCGGCCGTGTCATTGAGTGTTGTAGGCCAATAGAACCCACTGTGGAACACCTTGCCGACGAGGGTCCGTGATGACAAGTGGTGTCTGCAATCACCGCCGTGTATGTCAATCAGCAACTCCCTTCCTTGATCGCTGGAGATGCAGCACAGCGTGACATCGTTTGGTCGTTTCCTGTATAACTCGCCATCTTGGATACAGTACGTCGTGGCCTGCCGGGCCACGCACTCTGCGTCCTCTTCCTTCTCCGGCAGCATCCCATGCATCAAGTACTCCTTGAATTCCTTGATCTAGCACTCCTCCTGGGGCTCGAGCGCCAAGAGCAGCCGAGCTCCTGAGGTCGGGCCGCAGGCTGGGGCTCGCGTGGCCGGGTGGCTGCGGGAGTTCCCCCCGAGGCTGAGTCATGCTTGAAAGAGGTGGCCCAGCTGATGTCTTGAAGAGCTGCTCTTTGAAGACACCAAGCTCATGCGGTTGCCGCTTGGATGCTCTCCTGGCGAAGTCATCAGCTTCCTTGTTGGTGCCCCGGGGCACATGCTATAGCTCCAGGCCCGAGAACTGCTTTTCCATCTTGCGCACCTCCACGAGGTAGGCCTCCATGTGCTCGTCCTTCGGCTCGTATACCTTGTTGAAAAAGTTGACGAGGAGCTGCGAGTCGCCTTTGACAGTGAGGCGCTTCACCCCTAGAGCTGCCACAGCCCTTAGGCTAGCTATGAGGCCTTCGTATTCTGCGATGTTGTTGGAGACCTTCTTGCCGTACTGAAAACAGAGTTGCACGGCGTAGTAGAGCTTGTCCTGATGGGCGAGATGAGCACTGCTCTAGCCCCTGCGCCCTGATGCGCGAAGGGGCCATCGAAATACATGACCCAGCCGTCTGGTGCCTCGCTTCCTGGGGAGGTGGACCGGTCTTCTCCTTCCTCAAGAGCGGGGGCATCTGTCCATTCTGCCACAAAATCGGCAAGCTCGGCTCCCTTGATGACCCTGGTAGTGCTAAACTCCCACTGGAATGCTTGTAACTCGATGTTCCACTCAGCAACCCTTCCAGCTGAGTTAGGGCTCCTGAGCACCCTCTCCAATGGGTTGGCTAAGACGACCTTAATGGGGTGACCCTGGAAGTAGTGTTGCAGCTTGTGCGACGCCACCAAGAGTGCGAGCATGAGATTTTGCGGCATGGGGTAGCGCGCCCTCGCGTCCTGCAGTACGGTGCTGACGAAGTACACCGGGTGCTCGATGAGGGCTAGAACACTGTCGAGGCTCAGATCCCATGGACATTGTGGCATATCCTGAGGTGGTGGGTTTCCTGAGACCCGACCATCCTCAGGAGCTTCTGCGATGTTGCCCTATTGAACTTGGTCTTCCGCCGCAGATGGATTTGCCACACCTTCCTGACCCCGCGCTGCATCAGCTTTGGCTTGGCGCGACATGCCCTTGTCTTGGCGCTTCTCCCAAATTGCCACCAGCGCCGCGCTGGCGGTGTATGGTGTGGTGGCAATGTAGAGCACCAGAGGCTCGAGAGGCCGTGGTCCCACCATCACTTGGGGGCTGGTGAGGTATTTCTTGAGGTCTTGGAAGGCCCGGTCAGCCTCCGGGGTCCACTCGAATGGGCCCTTTTTCTTCATGAGCTTAAAGAAGGGTAAGGCGTGCTCGCCTAGCTTGGAGATGAAGCGCCCTAACGCGGTCACCCGCCCTGCTAGTTTCTGCATTTCCTTGAGGGTCTGTGGTGGGCTCATGTCTTCGATGGCCTTGATCTTCTCCGGGTTCGCCTCGATCCCTCTGTGGGATATGAGGAACCCCAGTAACTTGCCGGAGGGGACGCCAAACACCCACTTCTCTAGGTTAAGCCTCAAGTTCACTTGGCGCAAGCTCTCGAAGGTCTCCTCCAAGTCTTGAATCAATGTCCTCGCCTCGCGAGATTTGACCACTATGTCATCAACGTAGGCCTCTATGTTTCTGCCGAGCTGCCGCCCCAAGGCGATTTGCATCAACCATTGAAAGGTCGCACCCGCGTTGCGTAGCCCGAGGGGCATGCAGGTGTAGCAGTAGACCACGCATCGTGTCAGGAAGGCTGTCTTCTCCACATCCTCCACCGCCATCTTGATTTGATGGTATCCCGAGAACGCATCCAGGAAACATAGCAAGTTGCACTCGGCAGTGGAGTCGACGATTTGATCGATGCGTGTAAGCGGGAATGGATCCTGGGGGCACGCTTTGTTAAGGTTGGTGAAGTCGACGCACATTTGTTCCTTCCCGCCTTTCTTCGGTACTACGACGGGGTTCGCCAGCCATTCGGGGTATCGAACTTCTCGGATGGTACCCACTGCCTCCAGCTTACGTGTCTCTTGGACGATGAAGGCCTGCTTCTCAGTGGACTGCCATCTTGCTCGCTGCTTCACAGGGCGTACGTTGGGGCACACCCATAGATGATGCTGGATTACCTCTCTTGGGACCCCTACGAGCTAATTGGGCTCCCACGCGAATATCTCCTTGTTCACGCGTAAAAATCTCACCAAGGCCGGTCCCTATGGTGAAGGTGGCTCTTGAGGACCCGTCCTCGTCGACCAGCACCTGCTTGGTCTCCGCCTTGCCTTGAGTGAATAGCTGCCTCTTCTTTGTGGGCGCGGTTTCCTTGGCCTCGGGTGTACCGACGCCGGCTGGCTGTGCTGCTGCCGCGGTCTTGAAGGCGAGCCTGAGCGCCGCCACGGCTTCCTTAGCGTCCCACTTGATGGTGAGGACGCCCTTGCTCCCTGGCATCTTCATGAGGTTGTAGGCCGGGTGAGTCGCCACCATGAACTGAGCGAGAGCCGAGTACCCGAGGATGGCATTGTACGAGAGACCAATGCGGCCGATGTCAAAGTCCACCAGCTCGGTGCGATAGTTGTCTCGTGTGCCAAAGGTGACGGGGAAGCAGATCTGCCCCAGAGGGTGGACAGCTCCACCAGCCACTCCTGTGAAGGGCTTGCTGAGGCCGAGCCGTTCGAGCGGCACATGAAGGAGGCTCAAGGCTTCTATAGAGAGCAAGTTAAGGCCGGCGCCGCCGTCGATGTGGGTCTTGGTGACGGCCATGTTGCAGATGGTGGGCGTGCAGAGAATCGGGAGTATCCCGGAGCCAGCGGTGGAGCCGGGGTGGTCTTCTGAGCCGAAGGTGAGGTCGGCCTCCAACGCAGCCCAACCCGGCGGAGCCCCCGTGCGCTTGCAGGCTGCCCCAATCTGACGAACGAAAGGCTTGACGTGGCGATCTGAAGGAGGGCTTGGGAGCCACCCAGCAGTGCCGCGACTGCGTGGGGTGCCGGTGCCGTGAAGTGCGCAGTGAAGAGGTCGCAGAGTTCCCCCCAGGATGTCACCGTGGATCCCGGGAGGTTGAGCAGCCAGGCACGCAGCTCGCCGGCGAGGGCCAAGGGGAACAAGTTTGCCATGATATTGTCGTCACCTCCAGCTTCGAGGACGGCCTCCTCGTACGCTAGCAGGAACGGCGCCGAGTCTGCCACGCCGTCGTAACACGGTGGCATCTCCGGCTTGAACTTGGCCGGCCACTGCACTCACCGCAGGGCGGGGGCCAGGGCTCAGTACCCAGACTCCCTGCTGCTGGCCTTGGCCGCAGAGGTCGGCGGCGGGGCACCTACCATGGGAGCGTAGTGCGACGGTGCGGGGCACAGGTTGGTGGAGAGGAGCCCCGGCACACCCCTACCTGGCATGCCAAATGTCGGATGTGGGGTTCCGGCAAACCCTTAAGGTTATGTCAGATGTGGGGTTCCGGCACACCCTTAAGGTTCGAACACTGGGGTGCACGCGAAGTCTTTCCTTCCCACCAATCTACGCCCTAGCTCACTAAGATCTCGCGGACGAACTCGACGAACTCGCAACACAGAAAGACGCAAGATTTATACTGGTTCGGGCCACCGTTGTGGTGTAATACCCTACCCCAGTGTGGTGGTGGTGGATTGCCTCTAGGGCTGATGGTGAACAGTACAAAGGAAGAACGACCTCCTGAGGTTGAGGTGTTCTTGAGCTTGGTGAGCTTGTGTGTGTGTGGGTTGTCCGAATGATCCGTCCCCGAATGATCTGTGCCTTCGTGATCCTTCTCCGAATGATCTGTGCCTTTGTGATCCATCCTCTCCTAAGGTGGTGCCTAGCCCTACTTATATAGGCCCTGGTCCTCTTCCCAAATATCGAGCGGGAAGGGAGCCAACAATGGCGGGCTAATTCAAAGGGGGGCAACTAGTACAAGCTATCCTGACAAAAGAGGTCTTCGCCATCCAAAGGCTCTGGTGCTGACGCCGTCTTGGCCTCCACGATGACCTCCGTCTTGCTGTCCTCCTTGTCTTGGTCTCATTGCACCAATATAGCAACCTTTGCCTGATGCATCGGTACTCTTCGCCTGCGCTGGCCTCCTTAGCACCAAAGAGGAAACAAGGACGCTGCGCGCGCTGGCGCCCGCCTGGTGCCGTGCGTCATGGCTCACGTCACGACGGTCTCGTGAGGTTTGCCCTGCCTTGATATCTCCGCTCCTCATGAGCCTGCCTAGCTAGGCTACTCCCGAGGAGGTATAGCGTCGTCCGCCTCCCGAGTCTTGGACCCTCGCGAGGGTCTTGGATGCTTTGCTGGTGAAGATGGGCCGTATGGCCTGCAGGCTCAGCCACGCCACGGGCCGCAGGCAGGCAAGTCTGGGGACCCCTGTTCCCAGGACGCCGACAAATTTCAACAATTACTATTGAAGGTTTTGAATTTCCTCTTCCTACCGTCAAGAAGAAATATGATATTCTTATTGTTGGGGATGTGCATATCCCCGTTGAGGTAACCTAGTGTTATTCGAAATTTCTCCGGTTCCATGTTATTCGAAATGAGTTTGTTAACAAGACTTGATCAACCTTGTTAGTGGATTCCTTTTGATGAGCATGAGATGGATGAAGTTAGAAAACACAACTCTTTGTACCCTCTTTTTACTTTCTATTATTTATATTAATTAAAGCAAAAATAGTATTTTTCTGTCAGTTTTCTGAATTATCCATGCAATGAAAAATACCCCGAAAATAAAAGTTCTCCAAATGCCCCGAAATTTAAATATGATTTTTCCTAGAATATTTGAGAATATCTGGAACTGAGAACATAGCAGGGGGAGCAAGCACCTGGCTATGAGGGTCCAGGGCGCACCCCTCTGCCTCGTGGGCCCATGGTGGCTCCTCTCCACTTATTCCAGCTACCACACACATCTTCTTCCTCCCAAAAAATCACCAACCAGCTCAAACCCGAGTTCTAGCTCATCTTGCTACCATTTTCGATCTCCTAGCTCAAAGCTCCATTCACAAAACTGCTTTGGGGGATTATTCTTCGGTATGTGACTCCTCCAATGGTCCAATTAGTTTTTGTTCTAGTGCTTTATTCATTGCAAATTTTTGGTGCTGAGGTGACCCTGTTCTTGAGCTTGCATGTCAAATTTATATGGTCAAAAGTAGCTTTAATGCATGATATTGCCTCTAGGCACTTGTAGGAGTAGGTTCTATCAATTTTGTTGAGTTTGGTTCACTTTTATTTTTGAGTTGCTAAAAAAATTTGGAAAATTTCAGAAAAAGATGAAGAGATTTTTGAGGGGCTCATCGAGGCGAAGCTCGAAGGATAAACAAAGTAAAGAGAACAAGAAGCCCAAGTATAATCTCCCTCGCACCGCGGAGGGTTGGCCGTGTGAATGGCCTTGTGATGATTTCTCGAGAGCAGTCAGGATTTATGATGATTTCTATGAATTGGCTGAGAATGCAGGCCTCACCGCCTTCCTCCATGACCAACGCGAATAGTATATCTTACTCACCAATATCTTTGTGCAAAACTTTCATTTCCATGCTAGGAGCTCACCACCTGCGGTGGAATTTTATTTATATGATGAGCATAAGGAGATGTCACTTCGTGATTTTTGTCGGGTTTGTTTGATCCCTTTTGAGGGTAGCATAGAGGAACCACACCGTGATGATGTGGAAGGGTTTATTGATAGAATTGCTGTAGGGGACACGAGGAAGGTTTCCGACGCAAGAATTACTTGCATACATTTTCCTATTTTGTGTTACTTTGCAATATTTGCTAGTAGATGCTTCATTGGTCGCAGAAACTGTGGCAACCTTAGTGCCCCTGATATTGTTATTTTGTGCCATGCATTGTTTCGTGATGACACAATTGAAGGAAATATGCCCTAGAGGCAATAATAAAGTTATTATTTATTTCCTTATATCATGATAAATGTTTATTATTCATGCTAGAATTGTATTAACCAGAAACATAATACATGCGTGAATACATAGACCAACAGAGTGTCACTAGTATACCTCTACTTGACTAGCTCGTTAATCAAAGATGGTTATGTTTCCTAACCATGAACAAAGATTTGTTATTTGATTAACGAGGTCACATCATTAGTTGAATGATCTGATTGACATGACCCATTCCATTAGCTTAGCACCCGATCGTTTAGTATGTTTCTGTTGCTTTCTTCATGACTTATACATGTTCCTATAACTATGAGATTATGCAACTCCCGTTTACCGGAGGAATACTTTGGGTACTACCAAACGTCACAACGTAACTGGGTGATTATAAAGGAGTACTACAGGTGTCTCCAATGGTAGATGTTGGGTTGGCGTATTTCGAGATTAGGGTTTGTCACTCCGAGTGTCGGAGAGGTATCTCTGGGCCCTCTCGGTAATGCACATCACATAAGCCTTGCAAGCACTGCAACTAATATGTTAGTTGTGAGATGATGTATTACGGAACGAGTAAAGAGACTTGCCGGTAACGAGATTGAACTAGGTATTGGATACCGACGATCGAATCTCGAGCAAGTAACATACCGATGACAAAGGGAACAATGTATGTTGTTATGCGGTCTGACCGATAAAGATCTTCGTAGAATATGTAGGAGCCAATATGGGCATCCAGGTCCCGCTATTGGTTATTGACCGGAGACGTGTCTCGGTCATGTCTACATTGTTCTCGAACCGTAGGGTCCGCACGCTTAACGTTACGATGACAGTTATTATGAGTTTATGCATTTTGATGTACCGAAGGTTGTTCGGAGTCCCGGATGTGATCACGGACATGACGAGGAGTCTCGAAATGGTCGAGACGTAAAGATTGATATATTGGAAGCCTATGTTTGGACACCGGAAGTGTTCCAGGTGAAATCAGGATTTTACCGGAATACCGGGAGGGTTACCGGAACCCCCCGGGAGGCAAATGGGCCTATTGGGCCTTAGTGGAAAAGTGAAAAGGGGCTGCCCACAAGGGCTGCGCGCCTCCCCCCTTCCCTAGTCCTATTAGGACTAGGAGAAGGGGCCGGCACCCCTCTCTTCTCTCTTCTCTTTGAAGAGTCCTATTAGGAATAGGATTGGGGGGGAGTCCTACTCCCGGTAGGAGTGGGACTCCCCCTGCGCCTCTCTCCCTGGCCGGCCGAACCCCTCCCCCTGCTCCTTTATATACGGGGGCAGGGGGCACCCCATAGACACACAAGTTGATCATTGTTGATCGTTCCTTAGCCGTGTGCGGTGCCCCCTGCCACCAAATTCCACCTTGGTCATATCGTTGTAGAGCTTAGGCGAAGCCCTGCGTCGGTAGTACATCAAGATCGTCACCATGCCGTTGTGCTGACGGAACTCTTCCTCGACGCTTTGCTGGATCGGAGCCCGAGGATCGTCATCGAGCTGAACGTGTGCTAAGAACTCGGAGGTGCCGGAGTAACGGTGCTTGGATCGGTCGGATCGGGAAAAAGACGTACGACTACTTCCTCTATGTTGTGAGATCGCTTCCGCAGTCGGTCTGCGTTGGTACGTAGACAATACTCTCCCCCTCGTTGCTATGCATCACCATGATCTTGCGTGTGCGTAGGAAAATTTTCGAAATTACTACGTTCCCCAACAACATTTAGTATGGGCGCTATTGTTGCAAAGCGGTTAAATCTTAACCGTACTAAGGGCCCCGTCCTTGGAGGCATCTTCGCCTCGCACCTCGCTGCACACTTTAACATACCTATTAGGAATGATGAGAAAGAAGAAAAGTTGCTACCTTCTATTTTTCTAGAATATAAGAGTATGGTAGCACATGATTTTATCGTTAAGAATAAACAAAAGATGCTTAAGTACAAGCTGATATTTGATAAAAATCACCCTGAGACTATTACTTTGCCTGTTCCTTCCTTGTTTGACTTATCTGCAGACAAGTATCTTGTTCCGCCGGATGCCATTCATGCCTACCAAAACACCACACCAGCTATAGAGCCAGAGCCAGAACCACAATTTGATCCTCACCGGCAGTCTGTTTATCAATGGAATCCGGAACAGATCGCCAATCAGTGGCACCAAGGGGATCCTTCTCAGTATGACCCCAACTATTACTTTGGATATCCGTGAGGCCAGCCGTGGCCATAGACCAACTTAGGCCAAAAGCCTAAGCTTGGGGGAGTACGTATCTCTCACCGACATTACATTCCTGTTCACACACTCATGCTAGTTGTCGATGCTCATACTTTTTCATTGTATCATCCATGCTAGTTTACTTCCCTTTTATGCTTTCTTCTTGTGTGTTTGATAAACTTTAGAAAAACAAAAAATTAGTTGTAGCTTTTAGTTAGTTTGCTTTCCATGCATGTAGTAGTAGTAATTAAAAGGAAAGCCCAAAAAGATTTCTCGTTCTTCTTTTGCTTGTTGGGAGCTTTCCCTTGTAAATAGTTTTATTTCTTTTCTTGCTCCTTAGGGGTCGAGAGGAGAAGACCATTAATGGAAATGTTGAGTTGCTCTCATATGCATTATTGTCGATCTAACAAAGATCCCATATTACCTTGTCTTCTCTCTTGAATTGAATGCTTGCAGATTCCAGCTTAGTCCAATGCACACGCACTATTATTATTATCCACACTATTTAGTCGTGCAAGTGAAAGGCAATAATGATGATTATATGATGAACTTATTTAGATGAGAAAAGCTGGTATGAACTCGACCTCTCTTGTTTTTGTAAATATGATTAGTTCATCGTTCCTGATTCAGCCTATTATGAAAGAAACATGTTTGCAATGACAATTAGAGATTGCAGTTGCTTATGCCCTGCTTAATTAGCTAGGAGCTTATAATGGTTTACCTTGTGTGCCAACATGCTATTAAAATGGTTGTGATGTGGTATGATAGGGTGGCATCCTCTTTTGAACGATTCGAGTGGCTTGACTTGGCACATGTTCACGCATGTAGTTGAAACAAAATCAACATAGCCTCTACGATATTCATGTTCATGGTGCATTATATCCTACTCATGCTAGCATTCGGTGTTGATTAATTTTAATACATGCTCATGACTGTTGTCGCTCTCTAGATGGTCGCTTCCTAGTCTTTTTCTAGCCTTCACTTGTACTAAGCGGGAATACTACTTGTGCATCCAACTCCATAAACCCCAAAGTTGTTCCATATGAGTCCACCATACCTACCTATATACTGTATCTACCTGCCATTCCAAGTAAATTTGTATGCGCCAAACTCTAAACCTTGAAATAAACATTCTGTTTTGTATGCTCGAATAGCTCATGTATCAACTAGGGCTGTCTGTATCTTCCATTCTAGGTGGGTTATTCTCAAGAGGAGTGGACTCCGCTCCTCACTCACGAGAAAATGGCTGGTCACCGGGATGCCCAGTCCCATGCTTTACGCAAATCAAATCAAAATAACTGCAAACAAAACTCCCCCGGGACTCTTGTTAGTTGGACGCACTCGTTGTTTCGAAAAAGCCATGGATTGATGCTTGTTGGTGGAGGGGGAGTATGAACTTTACCATTTTGTTTGGGATGTGCCTATAATGTGTGTAGCATGGAAGATATCGAGATCTCTTGGTTGTTAAGTTGACAATGAAAGTATACCGCTAAAAATATTATTCATATCTATTTCAAAACCGAGCTCTGGCACCTCTACAAATCTCTGCTTCCCTCTGCGAAGGGCCTATCCATTTACTTTTCTGTTGAGTTATCATTCTCTTATTAAAAAGCACCAGTTGGAGAGCACCTCTGTCATTTGCATCCATTACTTTTAGTTTACATTGAGTATGACTTGACTGGATTTCTTTTACCATGAATTACAATGTCTAGTCAGTCCCTGATCTTTAAAGGTGCTCTGCATTTATGTTTTGCGGTCTCAGAAAGGGCTAGCGAGATACCATCTTGTCATATCATATTGTGATTGTTTTGAGAAAATGTTGTCATCCGAGATTTATTATTATTGCTTGCTAGTTGATTATGTCATTGATATGAGTAAACATGAGACCTAAGTGTTATTGTTAATATGGTTAGTTCATAATATTTGCTGAAAACCTGAATGCTGGCTTTACATATTTACAACAACAAGAGCAAACAGAGTTTGTAAAAGTTTTTCTTTATCACTTTCAGTTTATCAACTGAATTGCTTGAGGACAAGCAAAGGTTTAAGCCTGAGGGAGTTGATACGTCTCCATCGTATCTACTTTTCCAAACACTTTTGCCCTTGTTTTGGACTCTAACTTGCATGATTTGAATGGAACTAACCAGGACTGACGCTGTTTTTAGCAGAATCGCCATGGTGTTATTTTTGTGCAGAAATAAAAGTTCTTGGAATGACCTGAAAATCAACGGAGAATTATTTTGGAATATATAAAAAATACTGGAAGAAAGATCCACGTCAGGTGGGCTCAAACCCTGTCCACGAGGGTGGGGGCGCACCCTACCCCCTGGGTGCGCCCCCTGCCTCATGGGCCCCCTGATGCTCCACCGACCTCAACCCTGACTCCATATATTCACTTTCGGGGAGAGAAAAATCAGAGAGAAGGATTCATTGCATTTTACGATATGGAGTCGCCGCCAAGCCCTAAACTCTCTCGGGAGGGCTGATCCGGAGTCCGTTCGGGGTTCCGGAGAGGTGAATCCATCGACATCATCATCATCAACCTTCCTCCAGCACCAATTTCATGATGCTCACCGCCGTGCGTGAGTAATTCCATCGTAGGCTTGCTGGACGGTGATGGGTTGGATGAGATTTATCACATAATCGAGTTAGTTAGGGTTTGATCCCTAGTATCCATTATGTTCTGAGATTGATGTTGCTATGACTTCGCTATGCTTAATGCTTTTCACTAGGGCCCGAGTGCCATCATTTCAGATCTAAACCTGTTATGTTTTCATCAATATATGAGAGTTCTTGATCCTATCTTGCAAGTCTATAGTCACCTATAATGTGTTATGATCCGTTAACCTTGAAGTGACAATAATTGGGATACTTACCGATGATGACCGTAGTTTGAGGAGTTCATGTATTCACTACGTGTTAATGCGTTGGTCTGGTACTCTATTAAAAGGAGGCCTTAATATCCCTTAATTTCCATTAGGACCCCGCTGCCACGGGAGGGTAGGACAAAAGATTTCATGCAAGTTCTTTTCCATAAGCATGTATGACTATATTCGGAATACATTCCTACATTGCATTGATGAACTGGAGCTAGTTCTGTGTCACCCTAGATTATGACTGTTACATGATCGATCGCATCCAGCATAATTCTCCATCACCGATCCATTGCCTATGAGCTTTTCCTATATTGTTCTTCGCTTATTTACTTTTCCGTTGCTATTGTCACAATCACTACAAAGCCAGCATTCAAGTTTTCGGCAAAGATTATAAACTAACCATATTCACAATAATGCTTGGGTCTCATGTTTACTCATATCAATGGCATAATCAACTAGAGAGCAATAATAATAAATCTCCGACGACAACACTTTCTCAAAACAATCATAATATGATATAACAAGATGGTATCTCGCTAGCCCTTTCCGAGACCGCAAAACATAAATGCAAAGCACCTTCAAAGATCATGGACTGACTAGACATTGTAATTCATGGTAAAAGAGATCCAGTCAAGTCATACTCAATGTAAACTAACAGTAATGAATGCAAATGACAGTGGTGCTCTCCAACTGATGATTTTTAATAAGAGGATGATGACTCAACATAAAAGTAAATAGATAGGCCCTTCACAGAGGGAAGTAGGGATTTGTAGAGGTGCTAGAGCTCGGTTTTGAAATAGAGGTGAATAATATTTTGAGTGGTATACTTTCATTGTCAACATAACAACCAAGAGATGGCGATATCTTCCATGCTACACACATTATAGGAGGTTCCCAAACAGAATGGTAAAGTTTATACTCCCCCTCCAACAACAAGCATCAATCCATGGCTTGCTCGAAACAACGAGTGCCTCCAACTAATAAGAGTCCCGGGTGGAGTTTTGTTTGCAATTATTTTGATTTGATTTGCATAAAGCATGGGGCTGGGCATCTGGGTGACCAGCCATTTTCTCGTGAGTGAGGAGCGGAGTCCACTCCTCTTTAGAATAACCCGCCTAACATGGAAGATACGGACAACCCTAGTTGATACATGAGCTATTCGAGCATACAAAACAGGATATTTATTTGAAGGTTTAGAGTTTGGCACATACAAATTTACTTGGAACGACAGGTAGATACCGTAAATAGGTAGGTATGGTGGACTCATATGGCATAACTTTGGGGTTTATAGAGTTGGATGCACAAGCAGTATTCCCGCTTAGTACAGGAGAAGGCTAGCAAAAGACTGGGAAGCGACCAGCTAGAGAGCGACAACAGTCATGAACATGCATTAAAATTAATCAACACCGAATGCAAGCATGAGTGGGATATAATCCACCATGAACATAAATAACGTGAAGGCTTTGTTGATTTTTTTTTCAACTACATGCGTGAACATGTGCCAAGTCAAGTCACTTAAATCATTTAGAGGAGGATAACACCCTATCATACCACATTACAACCATTTTAATAGCATGTTGGCACGCAAGGTAAACCATTATAAGCTCCTAGCTAATTAAGCATGGCACAAGAAACTATGATCTCTAGTTGTCATTGCAGACATGTTTATTCATAATAGGCTGAATCAGGAACGATGAACTAATCAACTATACCTACTAATAAAGCAAGGTGCGTTTCTCCAATATTTTCATCTGTTCACCACAAAATATATTTTTTGTTCTATCCGAGGTGGTACTAAATTTTTATGCCTCCATCTGCTAGAAAAGAAAAACAATTCTGCCCCGAATTTTGTATGTGGGCCATGCAAGCCGCGGCCTAGCAAACCAAGCCCATTAGTTTCCTGCCCATGCATCTGAGAAATATTATTTACCGCATGGGGCGGCAAATAGTCAGAATTTCACACATGGCGCCAAGTATTGGGCCGACCAGTCTTCATTTTTTTAAACTATTTTGTTTCTATATTTTCCTTTTTTCCTTCATCATTTTTATTTTTATTTTCCAAGTTTATTTTTATTTTTCCTTTTCACAAAATACTATTTTTCAATTTTTTTAGGATTCCATTTTAAAAAAATTGTGAAATGTACATAATTTCAAAATTTTGTTCCCATTTTGAAATATGTTTGGAACTTTTAATTTTTTTATTCTCATTCCAATTTTTTTCAAAATTAAAAAAATGTTCTCATTTTTAAAAAGATGTTTCATTTTCCAAAATTGTTCGAGATTTTCAAAATAAATTGTATTTTGGAAAAATGATACAAATTCAAAAAATATTTATGTCTATTGAAATGTTCACAAATTTAAAGTATTGTATGTGTTTAAAAACACATTTTACAAAAAATTCAATGATCAAAACATGTTTCCATTTTCAAAAATTGTTCACAATTAAAAAAATCATTTTCTTAAAAAGAGGTTTATGTTTTTAAAAAATGTGTATGAATTTCAAAAAAACCGTTTCAAGTTTTGTTCATATTTTTCCAAATTTAATGAAATTTCCAAACAAAATGCTCGATTTTTTAGAAAAAGAATCAGGATTTCAAAAATTGTTCACATTTCAAAGAATATTTAGAATTTCATAATTATTACTTTATTTTTTGAAAAGCTAAAAAAATAAGAAAAATGAAAAATGTTTCGAATGTTACGCTACATTATGTTCTTAAACATCTGCGCTGGCCATTTTTTAGTAGGAGCTGTTTGTTCGAACGGCTAGTAGCACATGGTCGAGATTTTGAGGTCATGAGTCTAATCCTTCAACTCAGCGGTTGTTTTGGATTTTTATTCGTGTCTTACAAACACACATCATTTTGGTAAACTTCCAGTGGCCTGACCCATACATGAACTGTTGTGCATCCCACATACCATTTGATGATAAAAGAGAACATGTTGGTTGGCTATAATTAAAAGAAATTGTAGGCACATGCAAATAAAAGAGGATATGTTGGTTTGGCTCTGATTAAAAAAATGTAGCCAAATGAGCGCTAAAATAATTAAAGAAAGTAAACATTGTTAAAGCAGGGACTACCTCTGATTATGGCAATTAAATGGGATTCACTGAATTAGTAATCCATTCGGTTACGCCCTCGTAGGAGAGTGGTCGAAGCGACTTTGTCCTGAAGGTCATCGTGTAGCCACAAAATAAGGAGGCAACCACAACCTTGGCATCGAGGTGGACCAGAGAAAAAAAAGACACAAGTTGAGTGGTGGCCACCACACCGACCAATCCCACCATTATCAAGATCTCGCAGGCCAAACATGACCCGTGAGAACAACGCAACCCCTCACTTTGTCGCCCCACCGCTACGGAGACCGTTTTGATGGACACATCAATTATCTCTCTCGATGCTTCTCGCAAAAAGAAATCTCCCGTTACAACACACGGGCATATGTGCTAGTATTTACAAAAACAAGAGAGGTCGAGTTCATACCAGCTTTTCTCATCTCAGTCAGTCCATCATATATCGTCATAATTGCCTTTCACTTGCATGACCGAACGATGTGGATAATAATAGTGCACGTGCATTGGACAAAGCTGGAATCTGCAAGCATTCAATAAACATGAGAAGACAAGGCAATACGGGCTCTTTTGTCAGATCAACAATAATGCAAATAAGAGCCACTTCAACAATTTAATTATGGTCTTCTCCTATTGACCCCCAAAGAAAAGAAAGAAATAAAACTATATACACAGGAAAGCTCCCAACAAGTAAAAGAAGAACAAGAGATCTTTTTGGGTTTTCTTTTTAATTACTACTACAAGCATGGAAAGTAAAACTAGCTAAAAGCTACAAGAATTTTTTTTGATTTTTCTTACGGTCTATTAAGAACACAAGAAGAAAGCATAAAAAGGGAAATAAACTAGCATGGATGATACAATGAAAAAGTATGAGCACCGACATCTAGCAATGAGTGTGTGAACATGAATATAATGTCGGTGAGAAATACGTACTCCTCCAAGCTTAGGCTTTTGGCCTAAGTTGGTTTATGGCCACCGATGGCCTAGCGGATATCCATAGTAATAGTTGGGGTCGTACTGCGATGCAGCAGCTATTGCCTCCTGAGCTGCAGCGTGGCGGCGAGCTGCCTCCGCCCTCCTCTCGTACTCATTTGCCTCCTCTGTGGTAACAAAATGTCTTCCTTTTGCCCGATAATCAAAGAAGGCAGGAGTAGGGAGAGTAATACGGACAACACGATGTCTGTCAAAGATTAAGCGATACTGGAGAGGTGATTCATTCCTCTCGACAAACTAGTGGTGAACCATAGCATTAAAGTCTAGGTAAGCAGGAGATAATTCAATATCATCATTACGTATAGTTACACCAAGAAAATCAGCTAAGTGGGTTGCATAAATTCCACCAAATAAATCTACATTAAATCTATTAATAAGATGCAACCTATGTGCAACAATGGCTCCCAAATTATAAGATTTATCTCCTAACACAGCACTCCTAAGAATACTGAGGTCGGGGACACACATGTGACATGCCTCATCTTTACCATTAATGCATCTACCTATGAAGAGAGCAAAATAATGTATAGCAGGAAAGTGAATGCTTCCTATGATAGCTTGTGTTATATCTCTAGATTCCCCCACAGTTATACTGGCAAGAAAATCTCTAAATTCAGATTTGTGAGGTTCCCTGACACTACCCCATTGTAGAAGTTTGCAAGTAGTGGTAAAATCCTCTAAGTCCATAGTGTAAGAATTTTCATAAAGATCAAACAGGACAGTTTGAGAATTACGTGAAGATGAAAATTCAAACCTCCTCACAAAGGAACTAGTGAGATAGTGGTACTGACGTCATTTTTCTTCCTCGAAACTCACAAGATTAGCGTTACGCAAATATGCATTAAATTCTTCCTTAATCCCTACTCAATCCATGAAGTCCTCTAAAGGCCATTCACAGGGCCGCACTGGAGCGTCCCTTGGTGGCTCATCATCAGCATCACACATTGCAAGCCTGGGTTCTTGTTTCCTTGAAGAGCCACCTTGGTACATTTTCCTAAACATATTTCTTCCTTTGAAAAATTGCTGAAATTTTTTAGTAACTTCAAATAAAAGTGAGCCAAGCTCAACAAAATGGATAGCAACAACTCCTACAAGTGCCTAGAGCCTATACCATGCATTAGAACTACTTGGGACCATATAAATTTGACATGCAAGCTCAAGAACAGGGTCACCTAGGCAGCACAAATTTGCAATGAATAAAGCACTAGAACAAAAACTAATTGGACCAATGGAGGAGTCAGATACCAAGGAACAATCCCCCAAACAGTTTTGTGAGAGGTGCTTTGAGCAAGGACATCGAAAATCGCAGCAAAATGAGCTAGAACTCGTGCTTGAGCTGGATATTGGTGTTTGTGGGAGGAACAAGAAGAGTGTGTGTGCTGGAATAAGTGGAGGAGGGCCACCGTGGGCCCACGAGGCAGGGGGCGCGCCCAGGGGGGTAGGGCGCGCCCTCCACCCTCGTGGCCAGGTGGATGCCCCCCTGTTGTGTTCTCAGTGCCAGATATTCTCAAATATTCCAGAAAAAATCATATTTAAATTTCAGGGCATTTGGAGAACTTTTATTTTTGGGGTATTTTTATATTGCACAGATAAATCAGATAACAAACGGAAAATACTTATTTTTATTTTATTTAATATAAATAACATAAAGTAAAAAGAAGGTACAGAGAGTTGTGCCTTCTAGTTTCATCCATCTCATGCTCATCAAAAGGAATCCACTAACAAGGTTGATCAGGTCTAGTTAACAAACTCATTCCAAATAACATGGAACCGAAGAAATTTCGAATAACACTATGTTACCTCAACGGCGATATGCACATCCCCAATAATAAGAATATCATATTTCGTCTTGACAGTAGGAAGAGGAAATTCAAAACCTCCAAATATAATCGATGGAATTTTCCCAATAGAGTTGATACTATGAACTTGAGGTTGTTTCCTCGGAAAGTGTACCGTATGCTCATTACCATTAACATGAAAAGTGACATTGCCTTTAGTGCAATCAATAACAGCCCCTACAGTATTCAAAAAGGGTCTTCCAAGAATAATAGACTTACTATCATCCTCGGGAATATCAAGAATAACAAAGTCTGTTAAAATAGTAACATTTGCAACTACAACAGTGTCACACCCTAGCTAGGTTATGCATTAGAGTGTGCATCATGTCTACTTTCATCAGAAATGGAAATGGGGAAAGCAGAACCCCCAGCACCCCCCCCTGAAATCAACTAGGGTTTACTAAAAATAAACTCAATGAACCTGAAATGCCCTTCAGATATGTTCACCCTCTTTGCCTTGGGTTAGAACCCTTGGGAAAAATGGTGCATATATTTTTAGGTCAACAAAAGGGGCATTGACTTAATTCATAAATATTTGAATTTGGGCATTTAAATACTATTAAATAATTCAAATGCTCAAATAATGTTGGAATTATTTTTGGGCCACTGAAATATTTCAGAAAGTGTCCATAAATATTTTTGGATTTTATAAAATGATTTAGTATTTAAACTAAATCAAAACAGAATAGCAAAAATAGAAAACAGAATAAAATTTGAGAGAGAGAGAGAGAGTAGGCCAGTGGGCCACTTACCTGGCGCCACCAACCGGCCCAGCACGGCCCAGCCCACCAGGCCGTGCCAGTCGTCTCCTTCCTTTGCCAGGAGGACGACGGCGTGGCGCGCGCGCAGTAGGCGAAGCCACCTCCTGCTTCCACCTCCTGCTTCCCCCGGCCTCCTAGCGACGCCACGATGATGTCCCGTGTCCCCTCGCTCCTCTCCCTCACTCGCTCCACTCTCTCTCGCTCCCCTGACCCCCTTCCCCGAGCTCATCCGAGAGTCGTCGTCGCCGTCGCTTGTCGTTACCGTGGCCACCAGCACCCCCCACGCCGGCCAGCGCCCCCATGAGCTTCGCCTCGACGCCGTAGAGCCGTACGCCAAGGCACGTGACCCCGGGAGGCCAGCAACATCGCCATCGCCGTCGTCTTCCACCTCGGGCTCCGGCCACCTTCATCATCGATTCGCCGCACGCAGGACGCCCCCGAGCCCGCTAACCATCCCTACGGCACCGTGGTGAGCTCCGCAACCGTTTCCCCCTCTTCCCCGCTCCAATTGATCGCCGTAGCCGTCACCCCCATGATGACCGAAGTGTGTCGCCGCCCGAGCTCGCCGTCGACGATGCTCCGGTGACCAAATGGTCACCCTGGAGTGTCGAACCTACTCCCCGCGATGCGTAGCACCCTCCTAGCCCCCTTGCCCCGCTCTTCTACGCACAGAAACGCGACCCCGCGCGCAACCGAATGCCGGCGGCCGCCAAAGAGCTCGCCGCCGTCAACTCCGGCCATCCTAGCTGCTGCTGCTGCCACCACTAGATCCGCGAGAGCGCCAGCAAGCCGTAGCAACAAACCACGCTCAAAATGGAGCCCTATAGAGCATTCCCGAGCCGCTCCGTCGTCTCTGTCGTCGCCGGCGATGAGCCGTGGACCAAGTCCGGCAGGTTTGACCCCGCTGACTGCTGACTGGGTGGGCCCAGTTGACCCCCTGGGTCACTGACGCGTGGGCCCTAGGCCACTAATGAACCAGGATTAGGATTAACTTAAATTAGTTAAACTAATGACCCTGACAGGCGGGACCCACTAGTCAGCCTCTCTCCCTGCCCTGTTACACTGACCAGTCGACCCCACTGGTCAGGTTTGACCTGGAGGCAACCCTGTTGACCAGCTGACGTCACCCTGACGTCAAGCTGACGCAGTAAATCATTTTCTAGTTTAAAAATAATTCAGGAAATTCCAGAAAATACCCAAAACTTCAAAAATTCATAGAAATTCAACCATAACTCCAAATGAGACAAATTATATATGTAAAATTATCAGAAAAATTCAAGGAATCCATCTGTACCATTTTCATGCATGTTTGAACAATGTTTGTCCCCTGTTTTGAACAAAACAAATAAAGGGCATTTAAATTATCATATATGGGGTTGGAATTTGAATCTTGTACTCAAACCAACTCCATTTAAATCATAGCTAGTTGCATTAGCTCAAGACACATCCATATTGCCATGTCATAGCATGCATCATATTATTGCATATCGTCATGTGTTGATTGTGCTCGGTTGTGTTCTTCGTGGTAGGTTCTGCCTCCGAGGATATTCACGAGTATCCAACTGAAGGGCAGTATCCCGTCACCACTCCATCAGGAAAGCAACCATTGATCATTCCGATACAACCCATGTTCTCGCTCCTGCTCTTGTTTAATGCATTAAGACAACACGATTCAAACTGCTGTGTGCTACGGTAGTTGAACCCTTATCCTCTGCATGACCTGTCATTGCCACAGTAACTAGATGAAACCCACTAGCATGTGTAGGAGTTGATTGAGCCATGTTTTGTGATTCCTACCTTGCTATGCCTGCTATGCTTAGAGTTGTGTCAGGTCTGGTTCATCTGGGTGATGGGCTAGAGTGAAATGCTTGTGCCAGTATTATGTGGGATGTGTTGAACATGTTTTGGTAAAGGTATCGATGAGAGGCCATGTAGGAGTACATGGTGGGTTGTTTCATTGAAGCCGTCCCTAAGAACTGAGTTCTGTATGCGTGAATTAAGATTCAGCTACTACCACACATTGGGTCCTAAAATATGACCCCGCTCGACTTACTGACCCCTCTCGCCTTAGTCCAGGAGTTGCAACTAGTTTCTGGTGTTTGTAGGACATGTGTTGGCGGCCGTGCGTAGCGCTGACCCTAGGGGTGGGCTATGTTGCGGTAAATACACCGTGGCACGGTGTACCGAGTCACCCGTTTGGTGTCTCGGGAACCCTGTTCACATCGTTCGGGGCCGTTGAGGACACCCCGGCCGGATTTCCTTGCGGATGGAACCTGAATAGGCGATGACCCTGGACTAGAGACTTGTGAGGTTAGTCAGGTCGTGGTCTACACCCACGTCGGTTTTCGCTTGAAGTCTGCCGAGCACATTTCGTGTGCAGACGCTAAGTGGTGGAAACATGTGTGACGAAGTACACCCCTGCAGGGTATAAAACTATTCGAATAGCCGCGTCCGTGGCAAAGGACTACTTGATTGCATATACAGTTCATAGACAAGTTAATGGATACTACTAAAAGACTCAAGATAAGTGTGAGTACCAGGGATGGCCCCCCTCACAGGATACGAGGGAGGATCCTCGGTGGAGTATTGTGATGGTGAGTAGTGGACTCGTGTGCGAAAACTATTTTGCTAAAAGATTCCATAGGATAGCTTAGCCAAGAGTCAAAGCTGGCTTGCTGCATAAACCCCACCACCTTCTTGAGAATGAGCATGTACAGTAGGTTCTGATGTAAGACTTGCTGAGTACCTTTGTACTCATGTTTGCTTATTTATTGTTTTCAGACGACAACATTGCCCCCTCCGATGGGTTTTACGTAGATCTTGACGTCGACGAGTGACTAGACACCCAGGTGGTGATCCAGGCCATGGAGGGCCCTATGTAGATAGACAGGCTTCGAGAAGCCTTCTTTCTTTTTAGAGTCTGTACTCAGACTAGTTGCTTCCGCATGTGCTTGTATGACTGTATGACTTGAGTGTCGGGTCATGTGACCCCTACCTGTATGGATATGTTATGTATGGCTCCCTGGAGCCTTTAAATAAAGTACTTGAGTTGTAGAGTTTTGTTGTGATGCCATGTTGTATGTACTCATATCGAGCATATTGCATGTATGATTGAAATGCTTGGTATGAGTGGGGTCCGACAATCTAGTTGTTTGTCCTTCGCAGCCTTTCTTATGGGGAAATGTAGTCTAGTGCTCCTCGAGCCATAGTAGTCCGCTACAGCCCGGTTCACCAGAGTCCTGCTAGCCCAGCACTACTGTTCAGGACACTTGACTGGCCGGCATGTGTTTCACTTCGTCCCTATGTCTGTCCCTTCGGGGAAATGTCACGCGGTGATCTCCGGAGTCCTGTCTAGCCTGCTACAGCCCGGGATCCCCGGAGTCCTGTTAGCCCAGTGCTACAGCCCGGAATCACTCGTTGATGACCGACATGTTCGATGTGATTCATGTATGCCTGTCTCCATAGGTCTGTGCCGCTTTGGGTTCACGACTAGCCATGTCGGCCCGGGTTCTCGGTCATATGGATGCTAGCGACATTGTCATATACGCGAGGCAAAAGGCGCAAACGGTCCCGGGCCATGGTAAGGCGACACCCGTGGGATACCGTGCGTGAGGCCGCAAAGTGATATGAGGTGTTACCGGCTAGATCGATGTGGCCTGGAATTGGGGTCCTGACAGCGTTGGCATCAGAGCCGGACTGCCTGTAGGTTCGTTCAGCCAAACTGGTCGATGTCGAGTCTAGAAATGCTTTAGTTATATGTAAGGGAATTGATTGTGGGAGGGAACGTAAGGTTCTTTTACTCCTTTACCCTATGCTTCTGATCTGAGTCATTCTCTTCTCATTCAACGTGGGTTAAGGACTAGGCTCTCTTCTTCTATCAGGTTCACGTGTTACTAATCCGTAGTAGCTCATAGGATTTTTGCTACGAGTTTCAGTCCAGTTTCTACTATTTTAGTACGTGGCTACTTGAATCAGAACCTTGATATGATGCTGTTGAGCGGTATTGTGAACTGTTGTGGATGTCTCAAATCTTCTTCTGAGCATTTACAGCCGTTATGCTGCCCAATTTTCCCTAGGAATTCTGATGTCTTTGTCTTGTGGCTGTGCTTTCAGATGGCCAACCAGTCTCAAAACCAAGTGGTTCGCCTGACCAGGTGCCTCGACGTGCCCGGTCATACTGCTATGTTGGTCCGGGTCATGATCGAGACAGGATACCGTTGGTATCCCGAATACACTGTTGAAGAGCAGTTCCGCGACTTTAATCAAAGCCAGTATTTATGCACCGTCAGGATATTTCCTTCCTATCCTGGATCTATCGAGCCCCTTCACTGTTCCTATGGACTCGGAGTTACCATTGAGATGGCTGTGCAGGATGCTGCCTATTCCATGATGACCATCTTGCGAGTCCGGACTGGCCTGCTTCGGAACACTGACTTCCGTTACATGCCAGCTTCACTTCCGGGAGCGCAGGGGTATCTTCAGGCTATCTATGCTGACTCCACTCAGGAGGACTCATTAACTCGTACCACCGCTGAGATGCTCGAAGATAAGGACCGAGAGAATCGGGCCTTGAGGCTGGAGCTCTTCAATACCCGTGCTGATCATTGGGCCACATTGACTCGGTTTGCACCCGCGGTGCAAGCTGGATGTATGGATACCAGGGATCTGTATCCTGTGAGAGCAGCTCTGCCAGACATGGTGGATTGGCGTGATGTGGGAGGCATCACCCCACCCCTTGGTCCCCGCAGGCCACCGTTTGTTGGTCCAAGACCTTATCCTAGCCCCTATGGTCCACAGGCTCCTCAGGACCGTCTGTTTCCGGATGATCACGTTGAACTTCCAGGCTATGGAGGTGACTTCTATGAGGACTACTACGGAGCTATCTGAGTTAGCAGTAGTACCACTAGTATTGTAGTAGTTGTATCTCCACTGTCCTGTGTGACTTGTGGAATACGACTTGGTGGTGTAATCGATTCCGGAGGTGTAGACAAAATAATGTATAGGGACTCGGAATGCCTCCGATGAGATGTAACGTCTACCTTCATAGTTGTACTGTAGCATGGGCTTGTACTAAACTATGTATGACGAGTATGACCGTTGGTGTATATATGGCAGTTTTATATTACCATGGCATACGAATGAGCATCTCTGCATTCCGCGTTATCCTTTACATTCTGCACTTCCCTGTTAAGTTTGAGCCATCCTTGTCTAAACCGTTGTCTTGTTTTCCCTCCTAGGATGGTCAACACCCGCGGAAACCCTGCTGCCCCGGAGCAGGGGGAAGCCAATGCAGCTAGAGGTGAAAATTTGCCTCACCCGCCTTCCCTGGCCGAAGTGATGCTGGAGGCGGAAAGGAACAAGCGTGAGACCAACCGCCTGCTGGAGCGGATTGAGCAGAACACTGCACGCCACCCACGAAATGCCTTGGTGTCAATCAACGACTTCATCAAGCTGTACCCACCAAAGTTTAACCATTCCGTCGAGCCCCTCGACGCGGATGATTGGCTTCGCAGCATCACCCACAAGCTACGTTCTGCCAACGTAGCTGAAGCCGACAAGGTTACCTATGCTGCTTATCATCTTGAGGGCCCCGCTAGCCATTGGTGGGAAAACTACGAAGCTATGCGCCCGGTCGGCCAAATCACTACCTGGGCTGAGTTCAGCGAGGCTTTCCGTGAGCATCACATTCCGGAAGGTCTCATGGATCGCAAGAGGGAGGAGTTCTGCAACTTCACCCAAGGAAGGCTGACTGTGGATGCATATAGCCAAGAATTTGGGAACCTGGCACGCTATGCTCCTAAAGAGGTTTCTACTGACGCCAAGAAGCAGGCAAGGTTCCGTAAGGGACTTAGCCCTGAGCTTCGCCGCGATCTCCGTCTGCACGAGTGCACATCCTTCCAGAAGTTGGTCAATAAAGCTATCAGTGCTGAGATAGGCCAGACTGATTATGACGCTTCACGCAAGCATTCTCGTGATTTTGGGTCTTCATCCGGCTCGGGAGCTCAGAAGCGCTGGGTGTGGATTCCAAGCACCGCACTGCCACCCAGATTCACCCCGAGGCCATCCTTTGAGGCGCCTCGTCCCAACCAGCAAATTGCACCATCCAAGCCCTATGGTGGCCCCGCTGCTAATGTTGCTCCACGCCCCACTGTGGTAACATGCTTCAAGTGTGGAGAACCGGGTCACTATAGTCGAGAGTGTCCCCAGAACAACCCCAATCAAGCTGGAAAGTCCGTTGGCCGTGGTAAGCCCGCGGGAAAGACTTTCTACGCCAAGCCGGCCACTACTGCACGTGGCCATGTCAACTACGTCTCAGCCGAAGAGGCTCATGAGGATCCCAACGTCGTCCTTGGTACGCTCCTTGTTAACTGCCATCCGGCATCTGTTCTTTTCGATACTGGAGCATCTCATTCATTCATATCCGAGAATTATGCTCGGTTGCATAACACGACATTCTGTGACATGCCCACTTCCATGGTAATTCAAACTCCGGGTTCCAAATGGCAAACTTCTAGGGTAAGCCATGGGAACGAAATTCTTGTCGATAGGCTTGTCTTCCTTGCATCTTTAATAGCTCTCAAGTCCTCCGACATAAACATCATCTTGGGTATGGACTGGATGTCGGCTCATTGCGCCAAGATCGATTGTGCCACTAGAACCGTTCAACTTACTCATCCCTCGGGCAAGACAGTTAATGTCTTAACTCGAGTGGCCAAGCGCCAACTTTACTCTCTCAATGCCAACCCTCTTCCAGACCTTGAGGACGTTTCGGTAGTCCGAGACTTCCCGGATGTGTTTCCGGAAGAACTGCCAGGTGTTCCACCTGACCGGGATGTCGAGTTTGTGATAGACCTTGTTCCAGGAACCGTTCCAATTGCTAGAAGACCCTACAAGATGGCACCCTTAGAACTAGCCGAGCTTAAGAACCAACTCGATGAGTCCTTGAACAAAGGGTTCATCCGTCCTAGCTCCTCTCCTTGGGCTTGCCCCGTCCTCTTCGTCAAGAAGAAGGATGGAACGGATCGAATGGTTGTGGATTACCGACCTGTCAATCTGGTCACCATCAAGAACAAATACCCGCTTCCCAGGATCAACGACCTGTACGATCAGCTCGCTGGATCCTCAGTCTTCTCGAAGATGGATTTGAGGTTGGGCTACCATCAAATCAAAATCAGAAAGGGGGACATTCCCAAAACGGCTTTTGTCACTCGTTATGGCCAATACGAGTACACCGTCATGTCCTTCGGTTTAACCAATGCCCCGGCCACTTTCTCCCGGTTAATGAACTCGGTTTTCATGGAGTACTTGGACAAATTCGTCGTAGTATACCTCGATGACATACTCATCTACTCCAAAAATGAAGAGGAACATGCCGAACATCTAAGACTGGTATTGATGAAACTTCGAGAGCATCGCCTTTATGCCAAATTCTCCAAGTGTGAATTTTGGTTGTCAGAAGTGACCTATCTAGGCCATGTAATCTCTGGTAAGGGTATTGCTGTCAATCCCGAGCGAGTTCAAGCCGTCCTTGATTGGACTCCACCTGTTTCGGTCAAGCAAGTTTGGAGTTTCCTTGGCCTAGCGAGCTATTGCCGCCGCTTCGTCGAGAATTTCTCCAAGGTTGCTAAACCTCTAACTGAACTCCTCAAGAAAGATAAAAAGTTCGAGTGGACTCCACAGTGCGAGTTCAGTTTTCAGGAACTGAAAAGACGCCTGACATCTGCTCCCGTACTGGTACCACCAGATTTCTCCAAGGACTTTATTATCTATTGCGACGCCTCGCGACAAGGACTAGGTTGCATACTCATGCAGGATCGTCAGGTAATTGCCTATGCCTCGCGGCAATTACACCCACATGAGGAAAATTATCCCACACATGATCTAGAGCTTGCAGCTGTAGTCCATGCACTCAAAACCTGGCGACATTACCTTCTCGGTAATCGTTGCGAGATCTTCACCGATCACCAAAGCTTGAAATATATCTTCACCCAACCAGATTTGAATCTCAGGCAAAGACGTTGGGTCGAGTTGATCTCGGATTACGACTTAGGAATAACTTACACCCCTGGCAAAGCCAATGTCATGGCTGATGCACTAAGTCGTAAGTCCTACTGTAACAACCTGATGTTAAAACAAAGTCAACCACTTCTCCATGAGGAATTTCGTAAGCTTAATCTTCACATTGTTCCTCGTGGATTCCTGTCTACCCTGGTGGCGAAACCTACCCTTATGGATCAAATCATAGCTTCCCAAAAGCGTGATAAGGGCATATCCCGGATTAAGGAAAACATTGCTAGCGGAGTAGCTAAATGTTTTTCCATGGATGAGCAAGGTGCTGTCCTCTTTGAGAACCGCCTGGTGGTTCCCAAGAACCAACATCTACGCCAGATGAGAGGCCATGTAGGAGTACATGGTGGGTTGTTTCATTGAAGCCGTCCCTAAGAACTGAGTTCTGTATGCGTGAATTAAGATTCAGCTACTACCACACATTGGGCCCTGAAATATGACCCCGCTCGACTTACTGACCCCTCTCGCCTCAGTCCAGGAGTTGCAACTAGTTTCTGGTGTTTGTAGGACATGTGTTGGCGGCCGTGCGTAGCGCTGACCCTAGGGGTGGGCTATGTTGCGGTAAATACACCGTGGCATGGTGTACCGAGTCACCCGTTTGGTGTCTCGGGAACCCTGTTCACATCGTTCGGGGCCGTTGAGGACACCCCGGCCGGATTTCCTTGCGGATGGAACCTGAATAGGCGATGACCCTGGACTAGAGACTTGTGAGGTTAGTCAGGTCGTGGTCTACACCCACGTCGGTTTTCGCTTGAAGTCTGCCGAGCACATTTCGTGTGCAGACGCTAAGTGGTGGAAACATGTGTGACGAAGTACACCCCTGCAGGGTATAAAACTATTCGAATAGCCGCGTCCGCGGCAAAGGACTACTTGATTGCATATACAGTTCATAGACAAGTTAATGGATACTACTAAAAGATTCAAGATAAGTGTGAGTACCGGGGATGGCCCCCCTCACAGGATACGAGGGAGGATCCTCGGTGGAGTATTGTGATGGTGAGTAGTGGACTCGTGTGCGAAAACTATTTTGCTAAAAGATTCCGTAGGATAGCTTAGCCAAGAGTCAAAGCTGGCTTGCTGCATAAACCCCACCACCTTCTTGAGAATGAGCATGTACAGTAGGTTCTGATGTAAGACTTGCTGAGTACCTTTGTACTCATGTTTGCTTATTTATTGTTTTCAGACGACAACATTGCCCCCTCCGATGGGTTTTACGTAGATCTTGACGTCGACGAGTGACTAGACACCCAGGTGGTGATCCAGGCCATGGAGGGCCCTATGTAGATAGACAGGCTTCGAGAAGCCTTCTTTCTTTTTAGAGTCTGTACTCAGACTAGTTGCTTCCGCATGTGCTTGTATGACTGTATGACTTGAGTGTCGGGTCATGTGACCCCTACCTGTATGGATATGTTATGTATGGCTCCCTGGAGCCTTTAAATAAAGTACTTGAGTTGTAGAGTTTTGTTGTGATGCCATGTTGTATGTACTCATATCGAGCATATTGCATCTATGATTGAAATGCTTGGTATGAGTGGGGTCCGACAATCTAGTTGTTTGTCCTTCGCAGCCTTTCTTATGGGGAAATGTAGTCTAGTGCTCCTCGAGCCATAGTAGTCCGCTACAGCCCGGTTCACCAGAGTCCTGCTAGCCCAGCACTACTGTTCAGGACACTTGACTGGCCGGCATGTGTTTCACTTCGTCCCTATGTCTGTCCCTTCGGGGAAATGTCACGCGGTGATCTCCGGAGTCCTGTCTAGCCTGCTACAGCCCGGGATCCCCGGAGTCCTGTTAGCCCAGTGCTACAGCCCGGAATCACTCGTTGATGACCGACATGTTCGATGTGATTCATGTATGCCTGTCTCCATAGGTCTGTGCCGCTTTGGGTTCACGACTAGCCATGTCGGCCCGGGTTCTCGGTCATATGGATGCTAGCGACATTGTCATATACGCGAGCCAAAAGGCGCAAACGGTCCCGGGCCATGGTAAGGCGACACCCGTGGGATACCGTGCGTGAGGCCGCAAAGTGATATGAGGTGTTACCGGCTAGATCGATGTGGCCTGGAATCGGGGTCCTGACAAACAGGCACATCCTCACAAATAGCGAGAGGTGTAGTAGTTGATTAATCAGCCATTTACAAAGGTGTTTCAGTAGGTGTCAACTTATTCAAATCAAGTCTATGATATAAAGAGAGAGGCATAACACTAACACCGGCTCCAAGATCACATAAAGCAGTATTAACATAGTTTCTTTTAATGGAGCATGGTATAGTGGGTACTCCTGGATCTCCAAGTTTCTTTGGTATTCCACCCTTAAAAGTATAATTAGCAAGCATGGTGGAAATTTCAGCTTCCGGTATTTTTCTTTTATTAGTAACAATATCTTTCATGTACTTAGCATAAGGATTCATTTTAAGCATATCAGTTAATCGCATATGCAAAAGATAGGTCTAATCATTTCAGCAAAGCGCCCAAAATCATCATCATCCTTTTTCTGGGATGGTTTGGGAGGAAAAGGCATGGGTTTCTGAACCCAAGGCTCTCTTTCTTTTCCGTGTTTCCTAGCAACAAAGTCTTTCTTATCATAACGTTGTTTCTTTGATTGTGGGTCATCAAGATCAACAGTAGGTTCAATTTCTATATCATTATCATTACTTGGTTGAGAATCATCATGAACATTATCATTAACATTATCACTAGTTTCAGGTTCATTACCAGATTGTCTTTCAGCATTAGCAATAGAAATATCATTTGGATTCTCAGGTGTTTCAATAATAGGTTCACTAGAAGCATGCAAAGTCCTACCATTTGTCTTTTTCTTCCTTTTAGAAGGACTAGGTGCATCTATATAATTTCTCTGAGAATCTTGCTTGAGTGGTAACCATAGAAGCATGTTTACTAATAAGTTTAAGTTCACCTTTGACATTAGCCATATAATCACGCAAGTGTTCAAGCATATTTGAATTGTATTTCAATTGCCTACCAAAATAAGCATTGAAGTCTTCTTGCTTAACCATAAATTTATCAAACTCACCTAAGCATGGGCTAGCAAACTTAGTAAATGGGATTTCAGCTTTATCATATCTATAGAGAGAATTTACCTTTACTACCTGTGTCGGGTTATCAAGACCATGTGATTCTTCAATAGGTAATGGATTAAGATCATATGTTTCTTCAATAGACAGTAAATTAAGACCATGTATTTCTTCAATAGGAGGTAAATTATTAACGTCTTCAGCTTTAATACCTTTTTCTTTCATAGATTTCTTTGTCTCTTGCATATCTTCAGGACTGAGAAATAGAACACCTCTTTGTTGGGGAACGCAGTAATTTCGAAAATTTTCCTACGCACACGCAAGATCATGGTGATGCACAGCAACGAGAGGGGAGAGTGTTGTCTACGTACCAACGCAGACCGACTGCGGAAGCGATCACACAACGTAGAGGAAGTAGTCGTACGTCTTCTTCCCGATCCGACCGATCCAAGCACCGTTACTCCGGCACCTCCGAGTTCTTAGCACACGTTCAGCTCGATGACGATCCTCGGGCTCCGATTCAGCAAAGCGTCGAGGAAGAGTTCCGTCAGCACGACGGCGTGGTGACGATCTTGATGTACTACCGACGCAGGGCTTCGCCTAAGCACTACAACAATATGATCGAGGTGGAATTTGGTGGCAGGGGGCACCGCACACGGCTAAGGAACGATCTCAAGGATCAACTTGTGTGTCTTGGGGTGTCCCTTGCCCCCGTATATAAAGGTTGGAGGGAGGGGGGCTGGCCGGCCAGAGAGAGGGAGGCGCAGGGGGAGTCCTACTCCTACCGGGAGTAGGACTCCCCCCTCCAATCCTATTCCAACTAGAACTCTCAAGGGGGAAAGGAGAGAGGGGGGGCCGGCCCCTTCTCCTAGTCCTACTAGGACTTGGGGAAGGGGGGGCGCGGCCAGCTGTGGGCTGCCCCTTTTCTCTTTTCCACTAAGGCCCAATAGGCCCATTAGTCTCCCTGGGGGTTCCGGTAACCCTCCCGGTATTCCGGTAAAATCCCGATTTCACCCGGAACACTTCCTATGTCCAAACATAGGCTTCCAATATATCAATCTTTACGTCTCGACCATTTCGAGACTCCTCGTCATGTCCGTGATCTCATCCGGGACTCCGAACAACCTTCGGTACATCAAAATGCATAAACTCATAATAACTGTCATCGTAACGTTAAGCGTGCGGACCCTACGGTTCGAGAACAATGTAGACATGACCGAGACACGTCTTCGGTCAATAACCAATAGCGGGACCTGGATGCCCATATTGGCTCCTACATATTCTACGAAGATCTTTATCGGTCAGACCGCATAACAACATACGTTGTTCCCTTTGTCATCGGTACGTTACTTGCCCGAGATTCGATCGTCGGTATCCAATACCTAGTTCAATCTCGTTACCGGCAAGTCTCTTTACTCGTTCCGTAATACATCATCTCACAACTAACATATTAGTTGCAGTGCTTGCAAGGCTTATGTGATGTGCATTACCGAGAGGGCCCAGAGATACCTCTCCGACACTCGGAGTGACAAACCCTAATCTCGAAATACGCCAACCCAACATCTACCATTGGAGACACCTGTAGTACTCCTTTATAATCACCCAGTTAAGTTGTGACGTTTGGTAGTACCCAAAGTATTCCTCCGGTAAATGGGAGTTGCATAATCTCATAGTTATAGGAACATGTATAAGTCATGAAGAAAGCAATAGCAACATACTAAATGATCGGGTGCTAAGCTAATGGAATGGGTCATGTCAATCAGATCATTCAACTAATGATGTGACCTCGTTAATCAAATAACAACTCTTTGGTCATGGTTAGGAAACATAACCATCTTTGATTAACGAGCTAGTCAAGTAGAGGCATACTAGTGACACTCTGTTGGTCTATGTATTCACACATGTATTATGTTTCCGGTTAATACAATTCTAGCATGAATAATAAACATTTATCATGATATAAGGAAATAAATAATAACTTTATTATTGCCTCTAGGGCATATTTCCTTCAGTCTCCCACTTGCACTAGAGTCAATAATCTAGTTCACATCGCCATGTGATTTAGCAGCAATGGTTCATATCACCATGTGATTAACACCCATAGTTCACATCGTTATGTGACCAACACTCGAAGGGGTTACTAGAGTCAGTAATCTAGTTCACATATCTATGTGATTAACACCCAAAGAGTACTAAGGTGTGATCATGTTTTGCTTGTGAGATAATTTTAGTCAACGGGTCTGTCACATTCAGATCCGTAAGTATTTTGCAAGTTCTATGTCTACAATGCTCTACACGGAGCTACTCTAGCTAATTGCTCCCACTTTCAATATGTATCCAGATTTAGAATCATCTGGATCAGTGTCAAAAACTTGCATCGACGTAACCCTTTACGACGAACCTTTTTGTCACGTCCATAATCGAGAAACGTTTCCTTATTTCACTCAGGATAATTCTGACCGCTGTCTAGTGATCTACTCCTAGATCACTATTGTACTCCCTTGCCAAATCAGTGCAGGGTATACAATAGATCCGGTACACAGCATGGCATACTTTATAGAACCTATGAATGAGGCATAGGGAATGACTTTCATTCTCTTTCTATCTTCTGCCGTGGTCGGTCTTTGAGTCTTTACTCAACTTCACACCTTGTAACACAAGCAAGAAACTTTTTCTTTGACTGTTCCATTTTGAACTACTTCAAAATCTTGTCAAGGTATGTACTTATTGAAAAACTTATCAAGCGTCTTGATCTATCTCTATAGATCTTGAAGCTCAATATGTAAGCAGCTTTACCGAAGTCTTTCTTTGAAAAAACTCCTTTCAAACACTCCTTTTATGCTTTACAGAATAATTCTACATTATTTTTGATCAACAATATGTCAATCACATATACTTATCAGAAATGCTGTAGTGCTCCCACTCACTTTCTCGTAAATACAGGCTTCACCGAAAGTCTGTATAAAACTGTATGCTTTGATCAACTCATCAAAGCGTATATTCCAACTCCGAGATGCTTGCACCAGTCCACAGATGGATCGCTGGTGCTTGCACATTTTGTTAGCACCTTTTGGATTGAAAAAAAAACTTTCTGGTTGCATCATATACAACTCTTCTTTAATAAATCCATTAAGGAATGCAGTTTTGTTTATCCGTTTGCCAGATTTCATAAAATGCGGCAATTACTAACATGATTCGGACAGACTTAAGCATAGATACGAGTGAGAAAATCTCATCGTAGTCAACACCTTGAACTTGTCGAAAACCTTTTGCGACAATTCTAGCTTGGTAGATAGTAACACTACTATCAGCGTCCGTCTTCCTCTTGAAGATCCATTTATTTTCTATGGCTTGCCTATCATCGGGCAAGTCAACTAAAGTCCATACTTTGTTCTCATACATGGATCATATCTCAGATTTCATGGCTTCAAGCCACTTTGCGGAATCTGGGCTCACCATCGCTTCTTCATAGTTCGTAGGATCATCATGATCTAGTAGCATGACTTCCAGAACAGGATTACCGTACCACTCTGGCGCGGATCTTACTCTGGTTGATCTACGAGGTTCAGTAGTGTCTTGTTCTGAAGTTTCATGATCATCATCATTAGCTTCCTCACTAACTGGTGTAGGTGTCACAGAAACATTTTTCTGTGATGTACTACTTTCCAATAAGGGAGCAGGTACAGTTACCTCGTCAAGTTCTACTTTCCTCCCACTCATTTCTTTCGAGAGAAACTCCTTCTCCAGAAAGTTTCCGAATTTTAGCAACAAAAGTCTTGCCTTCGGATCTGTGATAGAAGGTGTATCCAATAGTTTCCTTTGGATATCCTATGAAGACGCGCTTCTCCGATTTGAGTTTGAGCTTATCAGGATGAAACTTTTTCATATAAGCATCACAACCCCAAATTTTTTAAGAAACGACAGCTTAGGTTTCTTGCCAAACCATAGTTCACATGGTGTCATCTCAACGGATTTAGATGGTGCCCTATTTAACGTGAATGTAGCTGTCTCTAATGCATAACCCCAAAACGATAGTGGTAGATCAGTAAGATACATCATAGATTGCACTATATCCAATAAAGTACGGTTATGACGTTCGGACACACCATTATGCTGTGGTGTTCCATGTGGCATGATTTTGTGAAACTATTCCACATTGTTTTAATTGAAGACCAAACTCGTAACTCAAATATTTTACCTCTGCGATCATATCGTAGAAACTTTTATTTTCTTGTCACGATGATTTTCCACTTCACTCTGAAATTCTTTGAACTTTTCAAATGTTTCAGACTTATGTTTCATCAAGTAGATATACTCATATCTGCTCAAATCATCTGTGAAGATCAGAAAATAATGATACCTGTCGCGAGCCTCAATATTCATCGGACCACATACATCAGTATGTATGATTTCCAATAAATCTTTTCTCGCTCCATTGTTCCGGAGAACGGCGTTTTAGTCATCTTGCCCAAAAAGCATGGTTCGCAAGCATCAAGTGATTCCGAAAGCCCATCAGCATGGAGTTTCTTCATGCGCTTTATACCAATATGACCTAAACAGCAGTGCCACAAATAAGTTGCACTATCATTATTAACTTTGCATCTTTTGGTTTCAATATTATGAATATGTGTATTATTAAGATCGAGATCCAATGAACTATTTTCATTGGGTGTGTAACCATATAAGGTTTTATTCATGTAAACAGAACAACAATTTATTCTTTTACTTAAATGAATAACCGTATTACAATAAACATGATCAAATCATATTCATGCTCAACGCAAAAACCAAATAACACTTATTTAAGTTCAACAATAATCCCGAAAGTATAGGGGAGTGTGCGATGATGATCATATCAATCTTGGAACTACTTCCAACACACATCGTCACTTCACCCTTAACTAGTCTCTGTTTATTCTGCAACTCCCGTTTCGAGTTACTAATCTTAGCAACTAAACTAGCATCAAATACTGAGGGGTTGCTATAAACACTAGTATAGTACACATCAATAACATGTATATCAAATATACTTATGTTCACTCTGCCATCCTACTTATCCGCCAATCACTTGGGGTAGTTCCGCTTCCAGTGACCAGTCCCTTTGCAGTAGAATCACTTAGTCTCAGGCTTAGGATCAGACTTGGGCTTCTTCACTTGAGCGGCAACTTGCTTGCCGTTCTTCTTGAAGTTCCCCTTCTTCCCTTTGCCCTTTTCTTGAAACTAGTGGTCTTGTCAACCATCAACACTTGATGTTTTTCTTGATTTCTACCTTCGTTGATTTCAGCATCACGAAGAGCTTGGGAGTTGTTTCCGTTATCCCTTGCATATTATAGTTCATCACGAAGTTCTACTAACTTAGTGATGATGACTAGAGAATTCTGTCAATCACTATCTTATCTGGAAGATTAACTCCCACTTGATTCAAGCGATTGTAGTACCCAGACAATCTGAGCACATGCTCACTAGTTGAGCGATTCTCCTCCATCTTTTAGCTATAGAACTTGCTGGAGACTTCATGTCTCTCAACTCGGGTATTTGCTTGAAATATTAACTTCAACTCCTGGAACATCTCATATGGTCCATGACGTTCAAAACATCTTTGAAGTCCTGATTCTAAGCTGTTAAGCATGGTGCACTAAACTATCAAGTAGTCATCATATTGAGCTAGCCAAACGTTCATAACGTCTGCATCTGCTCCTGCAATAGGTCTGTCACCTAGTGGTGCATCAAGGACATAATTCTTCTGTGCAGCAATGAGGATAAACCTCAGATCACGGATCCAATCCGCATCATTGCTACTAACATCTTTCAACACAATTTTCTCTAGGAACATATCAAAATAAACACAGGGAAGCAACAACGCGAGCTATATAACATAATTTGCAAAATACTACCAGGACTAAGTTCATGATAAATTTAAGTTCAATTAATCATATTACTTAAGAACTCCCACTTAGATAGACATCCCTCTAATCTTCTAAGTGATCACGTGATCCAAATCAACTAAACCATAACCGATCATCACGTGAGATGGAGTTGTTTTCAATGGTGGACATCGTCATGTTGATCATATCTACTATATGATTCACGCTCGACCTTTCGGTCTCCGTGTTCCGAGGCCATATCTGTATATGCTTGGCTCGTCAAGTATAACCTGAGTATTCTGTGTGTGCAACTGTTTTGCACCCGTTGTATTTGGACGTAGAGCTTATCACACCCGATCATCACGTGGTGTCTGGGCACGACGAACTTTGGCAACGGTGCATACTCAGGGAGAACACTTCTTGATAATTTAGTGAGAGATCATCTTATAATGCTACCGTCAATCAAAGCAAGGTAAGATGCATAAAAGGATAAACATCACATGCAATCAATATAAGTGATATGATATGGCCATCATCATCTTGTGCTTGTGATCTCCATCTCCGAAGCACCGTCATGATCACCATCGTCACCGGCGCGACACCTTGATCTCCATCGTAGCATCGTTGTCGTCTCGCCAATCTTATGCTTCCACGACTATCACTACCGCTTAGTAATAAAGTAAAGCATTACATCGCGATTGCATTGCATACAATAAAGCGACAACCATATGGCTCCTGCCAGTTGCCGATAACTCGGTTACAAAACATGATCATCTCATACAATAAAATCAGCATCATGCCTTGACCATATCACATCACAACATACCCTGCAAAAACAAGTTAGACGTCCTCTACTTTGTTGTTGCAAGTTTTACGTGGCTGCTACGGGCTTAAGTAAGAACTCATCTCACCTACGCATCAAAACCACAACGATAGTTCGTCAAATAGACTCCGTTTTAACCTTCTCAAGGACCGGGCGTAGTCACACTTGGTTCAACTAAAGTTGGAGAGACAGTCTTCCGCAAGCCATCTATGTGCAAAGCACGTCGAGGGAACCGGTCTCGCGTAAGAGTACGCGTAAGGTTGGTCCGGATCGTCTCACCCAACAATACCGCCGAACCAAAGTATGACATGCTGGTAGGCAGTATGACTTGTATCGCCCACAACTCACTTGTGTTCTACTCGTGCAAATAACATCAAACCATAAAACCTAGGCTCGGATGCCACTGTTGGGGAACGCAGTAATTTCGAAAATTTTCCTACGCACACGCAAGATCATGGTGATGCACAGCAACGAGAGGGGAGAGTGTTGTCTACGTACCAACGCAGACCGACTGCGGAAGCGATCACACAACGTAGAGGAAGTAGTCGTACGTCTTCTTCCCGATCCGACCGATCCAAGCACCGTTACTCCGGCACCTCCGAGTTCTTAGCACACGTTCAGCTCGATGACGATCCTCGGGCTCCGATCCAGCAAAGCGTCGAGGAAGAGTTCCGTCAGCACGACGGCGTGGTGACGATCTTGATGTACTACCGACGCAGGGCTTCGCCTAAGCACTACAACGGTATGATCGAGGTGGAATTTGGTGGCAGGGGGCACCGCACACGGCTAAGGAACGATCTCAAGGATCAACTTGTGTGTCTTGGGGTGTCCCCTGCCCTCGTATATAAAGGTTGGAGGGAGGGGGGCTGGCCGGCCAGAGAGAGGGAGGCGCAGGGGGAGTCCTACTCCTACCGGGAGTAGGACTCCCCCCTCCAATCCTATTCCAACTAGGACTCTCAAGGGGGAAAGGAGAGAGAGGGGGCCCGGCCCCTTCTCCTAGTCCTACTAGGACTTGGGGAAGGGGGGGCGGCCAGCTGTGGGCTGCCCCTTTTCTCTTTTCCACTAAGGCCCAATAGGCCCATTAGTCTCCCGGGGGGTTCCGGTAACCCTCCCGGTATTCCGGTAAAATCCCGATTTCACCCGGAACACTTCCTATGTCCAAACATAGGCTTCCAATATATCAATCTTTACGTCTCGACCATTTCGAGACTCCTCGTCATGTCCGTGATCTCATCCGGGACTCCTAACAACCTTCGGTACATCAAAATGCATAAACTCATAATAACTGTCATCGTAACGTTAAGCGTGCGGACCCTACGGTTCGAGAACAATGTAGACATGACCGAGACACGTCTCCGGTCAATAACCAATAGCGGGACCTGGATGCCCATATTGGCTCCTACATATTCTACGAAGATCTTTATCGGTCAGACCGCATAACAACATACGTTGTTCCCTTTGTCATCGGTATGTTACTTGCCCGAGATTCGATCGTCGGTATCCAATACCTAGTTCAATCTCGTTACCGGCAAGTCTCTTTACTCGTTCCGTAATACATCATCTCACAACTAACATATTAGTTGCAGTGCTTGCAAGGCTTATGTGATGTGCATTACCGACAGGGCCCAGAGATACCTCTCCGACACTCCGAGTGACAAACCCTAATCTCGAAATACGCCAACCCAACATCTACCATTGGAGACACCTGTAGTACTCCTTTATAATCACCCAGTTATGTTGTGACGTTTGGTAGTACCCAAAGTATTCCTTCGGTAAACGGGAGTTGCATAATCTCATAGTTATAGGAAGATGTATAAGTCATGAAGAAAGCAATAGCAACATACTAAACGATCGGGTGCTAAGCTAATGGAATGGGTCATGTCAATCAGATCATTCAACTAATGATGTGACCTCTTTGTTCATGGTTAGGAAACATAACCATCTTTGATTAACGAGCTAGTCAAGTAGAGGCATACTAATGACACTCTGTTGGTCTATGTATTCACACATGTATTATGTTTCCGGTTAATACAATTCTAGCATGAATAATAAACATTTATCATGATATAAGGAAATAAATAATAACTTTATTATTGCCTCTAGGGCATATTTCCTTCACTCTTTTCTTTGGAGTTGGTTTAGGAATAGGCTCAGGAGCTGGCTCAGGAAGTGTCCAATTATTTTCATTTGTCAACATATTATTCAATAGAATTTCAGCTTCAGCCGGTGTTCTTTCCCTGAAAACAGAACCAGCACAACTATCCAGGTAATCTCTGGAAGCATCGTTAGTCCATTATAAAAGATATCAAGTATTTCATTTTTCTTAAGAGGATGATCAGGCAAATCATTAAGTAACTGGAGAAGCCTCCCCCAAGCTTGTGGGAGACTCTCTTCTACAATTTGCACAAAATTATATATATCCCTCAAAGCATCTTGTTTCTTATGAGCAGGGAAATATTTAGTAGAGAAGTAATAAATCATATCCTGGGGACTATGCACACAAGCAGGATCTAGATAATTAAACCGTATCTTCGCATCACCCTTTAATGAGAACGAAAATATTTTAAGGATATAAAAGTAACGAGTTCTCTCATCATTAGTGAATAGGGTGGCTATATCATTTAATTAGTAAGATGTGTCACAACAGTTTCAGATTCATAGCCATGAAATGGATCAGATTCAACCAACGTAATTATATCAGGATCAACAGAGAATTCATAATCCTTATCAGTAACACAAATAGGTGAAGTAGCAAAGGCAGGGTCAGGGTTCATTCTAGCATTAAGAGATTGCTGCTTCCATTTAGCTAATAACCTCTTGAGCTCGTATCTATCTTTGCAAGCTAAAATAGCTAAAGTAGCTTCCTTTTCAAAAACATAATCCTCAGGAATAACAGGTGATTCATATTTATTAGGGGGAGAGTCTTCATCATCACTTTCATCAATGTTATCAGTTTCAATAATTTCATTCTCTCTAATCCTAGCAAGTTGTTCATCAAGAAATTCACCAAGTGGCATAGTAGTATCAAGCATAGAAATAGTTTCATCATAAGTATCATGCATAGCAGAAGTGGCATCATCAATAACATGCGACATATCAGAACGAATAGCAGAAGCAGGTTTAGGTGTCGCAAGCATACTCAAAACAGAAGGTGAATCAAGTGCAGAGCTAGATGGTACTTCCTTACCTTCCCTTGTAGTTGAGGGATAAATCTTGGTTTTTGGATCTCTCAAGTTCTTCATAATGATAAGCAGATATAAATCCGAAGTGACTCAAAGAATAGAGCTATGCTCCCCGGCAACAGTGCCAGAAAATAGTCTTGATAACCCACAAGTATAGGGGATCGCAATAGTTTTCGAGGGTAGAGTATTCAACCCAAATTTATTGATTCGACACAAGGGGAGCCAAAGAATATTCTCAAGTATTAGCAGCTGAGTTGTCAATTCAACCACACTTGGAAACTTAATATCTGCAGCAAAGTATTTAGTAGCAAAGTAATATGATGGTAGTGGTAACGGTAAGAAAAGGTAGTGATAACAAAACTAATGTTCTTGATATTTTGTAGTGATTGTAAAAATAGCAATGGAAAAGTAAATAAGTGAAGAACAATATGTGGAAAGCTCGTAGGCAATGGATCGGTGATAGAGAATTATGCTGGATGTGGTTCATCATGTAACAGTCATAACCTAGGGTGACACAGAACTAGCTCCAATTCATCAATGTAATGGAGGCATGTATTCCGAATATAGTCATACGTGCATATGGAAAAGAACTTGCATGACATCTTTTTTCCTACCCTCCCGTGGCAGCGGGGTCCTAGCGGAAACTAAGGGATATTAAGGCCTCCTTTTAATAGAGTACCGGACGAAAGCATTAACACATAGTGAATATGTGAACTCCTCAAACTACGGTCATCACCAGGAGTGGTCCCGATTATTGTCACTTTGGGGTTGCCGAATCATAACACATAGTAGGTGACTATAGACTTGCAAGATAGGATCAAGAACTCACATATATTCATGAAAACATAATAGGTTCAGATCTGAAATCATGGCACTCGGGCCCTAGTGACAAGCATTAAGCATAGCAAAGTCATAGCAACATCAATCTCAGAACATAGTGGATACTAGGGATCAAACCCTAACAAAACTAACTCGATTACATGATAAATCTCATCCAACCCATCACCGTCCAGCAAGCCTACGATGGAATTACTCACGCACGGCAGTGAGCATCATGAAATTGGTGATGGAGGATGGTTGATGATGATGACGATGGCGACGGATTCCCCTCTCCAGAGCCCCGAACGGACTCCAGATCAGCCCTCCCGAGAGGTTTTAGGGCTTGGCGGCGGCTCCGTATCGTAAAACGTGATGAATCTTTCTCTCTAATTTTTTTCTCCCCAAAAGAAAATATATAGAGTTGGAGTTGAGGTCGGAGGAGCTCCAGGGGGCCCACAAGGTAGGGGGCGCACCCCCACCCTCGTGGCTAGGGTGTGGTCCCCCTGGTCTTCTTCTTTTGTAAGTATTTTTTATTATTTCCAAATAGACGTTCCCTGAAGTTTCAGGTCATTCCGAGAACTTTTGTTTCTGCACATAAATAACACCATGGCAATTCTGCTGAAAACAGCGTCAGTCCGGGTTAGTTCCATTCAAATCATGCAAATAGAGTCCAAAACAAGGGAAAAAGTTTTTGGAAAAAGTAGATACGACAGAGACATATCAATACACCACTAGGTGACGGACCTATTGCAGGAGCAGATACAGACATTATGAACGTTTGAAAGCTTGATATGATGACTACTTGATAGTTTAGTGCACCATGCTTTATGGCTTAGAACCGGGTCGTCAAAAATGTTTTGAAACTCCAAGGAGCATATAAGATGTTCTAAGAGTTGAAATTGTTATTTCAGACTCATGCCCATGTCGAAAGGTATGAGACCTTTGACAAGTACTTTGCCTACAAGATGGAGGAGAATAGCTCAACCAGTGAGCATGTGCTCAGATTGTCTGAGTACTACAATCACTTGAATCAAGTGGGAGTTAATCTTCCAGATAAGATAGTGATTGACAGAGTTCTCTAGTCACTGTCACCAAGTTACTAGAACTTCGTGATGAACTATAATATGCAAGGGATAACGGAAATGATTCCCAGGCTCTTCGTGATGTTGAAATCAATGAAGGTAGAAATCAAGAAAAACATCAAGTGTTGATGGTTGACAAGACCACTAGTTTCAAGAAAAGGGCAAAGGGAAGAAGGGGAACTTCAAGAAGAACGGCAAGAAAGTTGCTGCTCAAGTGAAGAATCCCAAGTCTAGACCTTAGCCTGAGACTAAGTGCTTCTACTGCAAAGGGACTGGTCACTGGAAGCAGAACTGCCCCATGTATTTGGCGGATAAGAAGGATGGCAAAGTGAACAAAGTTATATTTGATATACATGTTATTGATGTGTACTTTACTAGTGTTTATAGCAACTCCTTAGTATTTGATACTACTTTAGTTGCTAAAAATTAGTAACTCGAAACAGGAGTTGCAGAATGAACAGAGACTAGTTAAGGGTGAAGTGACGATGTGTGTTGGAAGTGGTTCCAAGACTGATATGATCAACATCCCACACTCCCTATACTTTCGGGATTAGTGTTGAACCTAAATAAATGTTATTTGGTGTTTGTATTAAGCATGAATATGATGTAATCATGTTTATTGCAATACAGATATTCATTTAAAGTCAGAGAATAATTGTTGTTCTGTTTACATGAATAAAACCTTCAATAGTCATACAACCAAGGTGAATGGTTTATTGAATCTCGGTCGTAGTGATACACATATTCATATTTAAGCCAAAAGATTCTAAGTTAATAATGATAGTGTAGCTTATTTGTGGCACTGCCGTTTAGGTCATATTGGTGTAAAGCGCATGAAGAAAATCCATGATGATGGGCTTTTGGAATCACTTGATTATGAATCAGTTGATGCTTGTGAACCATGCCTCATAGGCAAGATGACTAAGAATCCGTTCTCCGGAACAATAGAGAAACCAACTAACTTAATGGAAATAGTACATACTGATGTATGCGATCCGATAAGTGTTGAGACTTGCGGTGGGTATCGCTATTTTCTAACCTTCACAGATGATTTGAGCAGATATGGGTATATCTACTTAATGAAACATAAGTCTGAAACATTTGAAAAGTTCAAAGAATTTCAGAGTGAAGTGGAAAATCATCGTAATAAGAAAATGAAGTTTCTACGATCTGATCGTGGAGGAGAATATTTGAGTTACGAGTTTGGTCTACACTTGAAACAATGCGGAATAGTTTCGCAACTCACGCCACCCGGAACACCACGGTGTAATGGTGTGTCTGAACGTCGTAATCGTACTTTACTAGATATGGTGTGATCTATGATGTCTGTTACTAATCTACCATTATTGTTTTGGGGTTATGCTTTAGAGATGGCTGCATTCACATTAAATAGGGCACCATCGAAATCCGTTGAGACGACGCCTTATGAACTGTGGTTTGGCAAGAAACCAAAGTTGTCGTTTCTTAATGTTTGGGGCTGCGATGCTTATGTGAAAAAGCTTCAACCTGATAAGCTCGAACCCAAATCAGAGAAATGTGTCTTCATAGGATACCCAAAGGAGATAGCTGGGTACACCTTCTATCACAGATCTGAAGGCAAGATATTTTGTTGCTAAGAATGGATCCTTTCTAGAGAAGGAGTTTCTCTCGATAGAAGTGAGTGGGAGGAAAGTAGAACTTGATAAGGTAATTGTACCTTCTCCCGAATTGGAATGTAATTCATCACAGAAATCAGTTCTTGTGATTTCTACGCCAATTAGTGAGGAAGCTAAATGATGATGATCATGAAACTTCATATCAAGTTACTACCGAACCTCGTAGGACAACCAGAGTATGGTCCGCACCAGAGTGGTACGGTAATCCTTTCTGGAAGTCATGTTACTAGACCTTGACGAACCTACGAACTATGAGGAAGCGATGATGAGCCCAGATTCCATGAAATGGCTTAAGGCCATGAAATCTAAGATGGGATCCATGTATAAAGAACAAAGTATGGAATTTGATTGACTTGCCCAATGATTGGAAAGCCATAGAAAATAAATGGATCTTCAAGAGGAAGACGGACACTAATAGTAGTGTTACTATCTACAAAGCTCGAATTGTCGAAAAAATGTTTTCCACAAGTTCAAGGTGTTGACTACGAAGATATGTTCTCACTCGAATCGATGCTTAAAAGTCCGTCCGAATCATGTTAGCATTTGCCACATTTTATGAAATCTGGCAAATGGATGTCGAAACTACATTCCTTAATGGATTTCTTAAAGAAGAGTTGTATATGATGCAACCAGAAGGTTTTGTCGATCCTAAAGGTGCTAACAAAGTGAGCAATCTCCAGCGATCCATCTATGGACTGGTGCAAGCATCTCAGAGTTGGAATATATGCTTTGATAAAGTGTTCAAAGCATATGGGTTTATACAGACTTGCGGTTAAGCCTGTATTTACAAGAAAGTGAGTGGGAGCACTACAACATTTCTGATAATTATATGTGAATGACATATTGTTGATCGGACATAATGTAGAATTTTCTGGAAAGCATAAAGGAGTGTTTGAAAGGAATTTTTCAAAGAAAGACCTCGGTGAAGCTACTTATATATTGAGCATCAAGATCTATAGAGATAGATCAAGATGCTTGATATATTTTCAATGAGTACATACCTTGACAAGATTTTGAAGTAGTTCAAAATGGAACAGTCAAAGAAGGAGTTCTTGCCTGTGTTGCAAGGTGTGAAGTTGAGTAAAGACTCAAAACCAGACCATGGCCGAAAATAGAAAGAGAATGAAAAGTCATTCCCTATGCCTCGGTCATAGGTTCTATAAAGTATGCTATGATGGGTACCAGACCTACTGTGTACCTCACCATAAGTTTGGCTAGAGGGTACAATAGTGATCCAGGAGTGGATCACTGGACACCGGTCAAAAATATCCTTAGTAGAATAAGGAAATGTTTCTCGGTTATGGAGGTGACAAAGAGTTCGTCATAAAGAGTTACGTCGATGCAAGCTTTGACACCGATCTGGATGACTTTAAGTCTCGACCTAGATACATATTGAAAGGGGGAGCAATTAGCTAGAGTAGCCCCGTGCAAAGCATTGTAGACATAGGAAATTTGTAAAATACATACGGCTCTGAATGTGGCAGACCCACTGACAAAATTTATCTCACAAGCAAAACATGATCATTCTTTGGGTATTAATCACATAGCGATGTGAACTAAATTATCGACTCTAGTAAGCCCTTTGGGTGTTAGCCACATGGAGATGTGAACTAATCACATAAAGATGTGAACTAATGGTGTTAAATCACATAACGATGTGAACTAGATTATTGACTCTAGTGCAAGTGGGAGACTGAAGGAAATATGCCCTAGAGGCAATAATAAAGTTGTTATTTATATTTCCTTGTATCATGATAAATGTTTATTATTCATGCTAGAATTGTATTAACCGGAAACTTAGTACATGTGTGAATACATAGACAAACAGAGTGTCACTAGTATGCATCTACTTGGCTAGCTCGTTGAATCAAAGATGGTTAAGTTTCCTAGCCATAGACATGAGTTGTCATTTGATTAACGGGATCACATCATTAGAGAATTATGTGATTGACTTGACCCATCCGTTAGCTTAGCACAATGATCGTTTAGTTTGTTGTTATTGCTTTCTTTATGACTTATACATGTTCCTATGTCTATGAGATTATGCAACTCCCGAATACCGGAGGAACACTTTGTGTGCTACCAAACGTCACAACGTAATTGGGTGATTATAAAGGTGCTCTACAGGTGTATCCAATTGTACTTGTTGAGTTGGCATAGATCAAGATTAGGATTTGTCACTCTGATTGTCGGAGAGGTATATGTGGGCCCTCTCGGTATTGCACATCACTATAAGCCTTGCAAGCATTGTCACTAATGAGTTAGTTGCCGGATGATGTATTACGAAACGAGTAAAGAGACTTCCCGGTAACGAGATTGAACTAGGTATGAGGATACTGACGATCGAATCTCGGGCAAGTAACATACCGATGACAAAGGGAACACCGTATGTTGTTATGCGGTTTGACCGTTAAAGATCTTCATAAAATATGTAAAAACCAATATGAGCATCCAGGTTCCACTATTGGTTACCGACCGGAGACGTGTCTCGGTCATGTCTACATAGTTCTCGAACCCATAGGGTCCGCACGCTTAAAGTTCTGTGACGATCGGTATTATGTGTTTCTGTGTTTTGATGTACCGAAGGTAGTTCGGAGTGCGGATATGATCACAGACATGACGAGGAGTCTCGAAATGGTTGAGACGTAAAGATCGATATATTGAACGACTATGTTCAGACACTTGAAGTGTTTCAGGAGGTTTTGGACATATACCGGAGTACCGGGGGTTACTGGAACCCCCCCCCCCCCCCGGGGGGGGGAGTATATTGGGCCTAATGGGCCCTGGTGGTAGAAGAGGAGGGGCGCCCAGGGCAGCCGTGCGCCCCCTCCCCCTCTAGTCCAAATTGGACAAGGAGTGGGGGGGCGCCCCTTTCCTTCTCTCTCTCCCTTCCTTCTCCTCTCCTAATCCTACTTGGAAGGGGGGAGTCCTACTCCTGGTGGGAGTAGGACTCCTCATGGAGCGCGCCATAGGAGGCCGGCCCCCTCCCCCTCCTCCAATCCTTTATATACGGGGAGGGGGGCACCCCTTGGAGACAACAATTAATCATTGATCTCTTAGTCGTGTGCGGTGCCCCCCTCCACCATAATCCACCTCGGTCATATCGTAGCGGTGCTTAGGTGAAGCCCTGTGTCAGTAGATTCATCAACACCGTCAGCACGCCGTCGTGCTGATGAATCTCTTCCCGGAAGCTCTACTGGATCATGAGTTCGCGGGACGTCACCGAGCTGAATGTGTGCTGAACGCGGAGGTGCCATACGTTCGGTACTGAGGATCGTTCGCGAAGGCGTACGACTACATGAACCGCGTTATCATAACGCTTCCGCTTACGGTCTACGAGGGTACGTAGACGACACTCTCCCCTCTCGTTGCTATGCATCACCATGATCTTCTGTGTGCGTAGGAATTTTTTTGAAATTACTACGTTCCCTAACACCTCCTGCGCGTCGCCGCCAAACCACCTCGCCGGCGCCGTCCCAAGGGAATAAGGGCAGCCCTGACACCTCGAGCTCCCTCCCCTCTTGCCCACTCCACCCTGCTCCCCTCCCGCCCTCACCCTCTTTCCCCCTCCTCATATCCCCTTTCATCCGAGTGCCCCCACCGCCGCGCTAGTGCTCCACCGCGGCCACCGGCCACCCCATACCCCACAGTCGTGCCCGAGAGCATGGCCGTCATCTGCCTCATCGTCCCCGACCACTCAAGTGGGCCGGGTGCCACTGGAGAGCCCGCTGCGATGACTTCTTCCTCCTCTGCACTGCCGCACACCGTCACCGTCTCCGGCCACCGTGAGCCCTCCCCGAGCCCGCAAATGCACAACTACAGGGCCCGGTGAGCCCCGCGCTCCTCCCCCTCTCTTCCCAGCCTCTGCCTCGGCCGTAGCTTCTTCCCCCATCATGCTCGAGCTCATCGCCGCGGTGGTGCTCGCCGCCATGGACACGGCTCGAGGAGCTCGCAGTCGACCACCCTGTCGTGCTCAGCAGCTCCACCCGCACCCACTTCACGCGCCCGCTACTCCTCCCGCTCCCCTAGCGTCGTCCTCGACGGGGCAGTGATCCGGCCACTGCCGGAAGCTTGTCTATGGCGAGCTCATCGCCTCTCGCTTGTCGCCGACTGCGGCAATGGACTCACATTAGCGCCATCTGCGCGTAGAGCCGCTCCGCACGCCAAACCATGCCCTGCCTTCCCGTCCTCGTGGAGCGCCCGAAATTGCCGCTGCCGCCGTTGTTGTAGCTCTCAGCTCCGGCCACCCCTCCCTACGAGACCACCATGGGTGGATGCGGCTTTGTCCGCACGTTCGAACGCGGCTGGCCCCGTGCCAAACGATGGCACGTGGCTGTTTTCCAGCGAGCCCCGGGGGCTCCGCCACGAAAATGGTCGCCGGAGCCCCTCTCCGGTGCCCTGTCGACGTGGTGCCACTGGGGCCACCCCCGCAGCCACTGACTGGTGGGCCCTACTGGCCCCACTGACCCCGTTGACTGCTTTGACCAGCCAACGGTGCTGACTGGCAACCCCAGTCGCCGACATGTGGGCCCCCTCTGTTAATTAGGCTAATTAAATGTTTTATAATTAAAAGTAATTAGTAATCTAATCTGCCATTGACATGTAGTTAGGGCGCAACTGTTAATTAACCTCATTTTAGTTAGTTTAAACTTCTGTTAGTCCACTGTCTATGACAGGTGGGACCCACTGGTAAGTTTGACCTGGTCAGCCGTCCTGTTGACTGCTGACTTCACAATGATGTAATGCTGACATCATAATTCCATTTCTGTTAATTTAGATAATTCCAGTAAACATTTAAATCTTTGATAAATCTTTGATAAATCATAGAAAATAACCCGTAACTCGGATGAAAATGTTTTCTACATGGAAGTTGCTCAAAAAAGCGAGATGAACCCGAATACGCTACCCACATCCCTGTCAGATGCCTCTAACTATCTGAACACGGAACATTCCCCCTTCGGTCATCTGTCTGACACAGGTCCAGAACTGGGAAAACATTCCCGATTGAATTCACCCTTTACCTATATCGTGTAGCCATATGTTAGGTCACAACCGGCACAGCATATTGCCATGTTATGCTTTGTGATGCCTTGTTTGCTTTTTATTTATTGTTTCTTCCCCCTCTTTGCTCCGGTAGACCCCGAGACCAATGCCGCCCCTGTGACCGACTACGTCGGCGACACTTCTTCCTTTTCAGTAGAGCTTCCAGGCAAGCAAGCCCCCCTTTGATCATCCCGATATCGCCCATTCCATTCTCTCATGCTTGCATTAGGTTTTGCTATTGTTATTGTTTGCTCCTATTCTGATGCATAGCCTGCTTTTGTAACCTGCTTATTGTTACCTTACCTGCTTATCCTAAACTGTTTAGTGTAGGTTGGTTTGTGATCCAGCAGTGACCCCCACCTTGTCCTTCTTGCCCCTGCTTCATCATCGACCACTGGGTCAACGTGATCGACGACCAGAGGCCAACACCTCACATCACATCACGCCCCTTTTGTTGCTCGACTCTACAGAGTTACCATCGAGTGCCGAGGGTGGAACCTCATACATCACTCCTGATGAGATCTCTGTAGTGTAGCTATTCAGTCGTGGTCATCGAGGGTGATTTCCTCCTTAACCGCTTCTGATACAACTCTGTCGTGCAATCCCTCAAGTGTGAACCTTGAGGGTGGTTCCTCTTACGTTCACCTTGATGGTTACATTGAGTGGAATCCATCGAGGGTAGTTCCTCAGGGTTCCCCTTGGTGTTAGACACACAGTTACTATGGTTACTATGACTTTACCCTGAACCAGGTTACTAAAGACGGGTCGGCCCTGAGGGGTACCCGCGCGAGCTTAATTGCGAGTGATGTGGAGTCGGGTTGACCTGGAGGGTGCCCGCGAGATAATTACGAGGCGTGGTCGGGCATTCTTAGCCCTTGCCGCAAGTCCTCAAGACGGGGCGATGGGGTCACAACTTTTGTGAGTCTCTGCTTGTTACTGCGCGTTCCTAATCCACTACGATTTGGATATTTGATCCGAGGGGCCTCTGGCCTGATAGCACCAACCATCACGTGGGCATTGTATGGGAGTTCTGCGTCATATGCATCAGCCGAAGCTTATTAGACGTCAGCGACTGAGCGGCACGCGCCGGGTTGGACTGGTAAGCTCCTGCCTTTTTAAGGAGGTAGCTAGGTCTGCTCACCAACCGCCCACGCAACGTGCAGGAGTTCCCAGGGCGATGGCCCATGACCCCTGGGGGCATAGGTTTAGTCTGGCGTGCTGACCTCTCTATTAAGCCTAGGTCGGGTTGCGGCGTATTGTTTGGCCGAGGTCGGCATGACCCAGGAAAGTGTGTCCGGCCGGAGTTAATCGAGCGTGGTGGGTAAGTTGGTGCACCCCTACAAGGAATAAAACATCTATTGATAGCCTGTCCTACGGTAACAGACACTTAGAGTTGTATCCCGATCGATACAACTAGAACTGGATACTTGAGGTGATAACTAGATAGTATGACTCTAGGATTGCTTTCTCACAAGGAGTCGAGAAAGGATCTCTGGCCGAGGTTGATAATACTACTACTACTTTACATTATGTTGACATGGACTCTTCTAAATGTTGCAAGATGCTTGAAGATGCTTGAAGATGCTAGCCTTTGATAGGCTATGCTTTCCCCTTCTCTTTTAGCATCCTGTAGTTTAGTCCACAGATACAACCCATTCATTTGATGTAGATGCATACTTACTTTAGATCTGATGTAAGTCTTGCGAGTACTTTGGATGAGTACACACGGTTGCTTTGCTACCTCTTTTCCCCCATACCCGATTGTTGCGACCAGATGACAGATCCCAGGAGCCAGACGATGCCACTGATGATTACTACTACCCTGAGGGTGCCTACTACTACGTGACGGCCGCTGACGACCTTGAGTAGTTAGGAGGCTCTCAGGCAGGAGGCCTTGCCTTTTCGATCATAGATGCTTTTGTGCTAGCCTTCTTAAGGCAAACTTGTTTAACTTATGTCTGTACTCAGATATTGTTGCTTCCACTGATTCTTGCGTTTTCGAGTTGATGTATTCGAGCCCTCAAGGCACCTGGCTTGTAATATAAGGCTTGTATTATTTTATTTGTGTCTAAAGTTGTGTTGTGATATCTTCCCGTGAGTCCTTGATCTTGATCGTACACAATTGCATGTGTGATTAGTGTACGATTGTATCGGGAGCATCACACCCATGTATATATTGGTGGGAGGGGGAGGAGGACAGCCAAGGGGCGCCCAAGTAAGAGGAATCCTACTTGGGGCCCTAGTGCAATTCGCCCCCCTACCAAAACTTCCGGAGGGGGACGGAAGGAGGAGGGAGGAGGGAAGGAAGGGGAGGCCGAATACCTCCACTTCCGTCTCTCTTCCCCTCTTTCCTTCTCCCTTAGGTGCAGCTCATATGGGGGGAGCAGCAGCCCATGCTGGCTGCTGCGTTTCCCCTCTTGGCCCATTAGGCCCATATAGTTGCCGGGGTGTGCCCGGAACCCCTTCCGGTGACCCGATATGTACCCGGTACCCCAGAATACTTCCGGTGTCCGAATATCATCGTCCTATATATGAATCTTTACCTCTCGACCATTTTGAGACTCCTCGCCATGTCCGTGATCTCATCCGGGACTCCAAACAACATTCGGTCACCAAATCACATAACTCATATAATACAACATCGTCATCGAACGTTAAGCGTGCGGACCCTACGGGTTCGAGAACTATGTAGACATGATCGAGACACCTCTTCAGTCAATAACCAACAGCGGAACCTGGATGCTCATATTGGTTCCCACATATTCTACGAAGATCTTTATCGGTTGTACCGTAATGACAACAGACGTTATTCCCTTTGTCATCGGTATGTTACTTGCCCGAGATTCGATCGTTGATATCTTCATACCCAGTTCAATCTCGCTACCGGCAAGTCTCTTTACTCATTCTATAATACATCATCCCGCAACTAACTCATTAGTCACATTGCTTGCAAGGCTTCTTATGATGTGTATTATCGAGAGGGCCCAGAGATACCTCTCCGATACTCGGAGTGATAAATCCTAATCTCGATCTATGCCAACCCAACAAACAACTTCGGAGATACCTGTAGAGCATCTTTATAATCACCCAGTTATGTTGTGACGTTTGATAGCACACAAGGTATTCCTCTGGTATTCGGGAGTTGCATAATCTCATAGTCAAAGGAATATGTATATGATACGTCCATTTTGCATCATGCTTTTATATTGATATTTATTGCATTATGGGTTGTTATTACACATTATGTCACAATACTTATGCCTATTCTCTCTTATTTTACAAGGTTTACATGAAGAGGGAGAATGTCGGCAGCTGGGATTTTGGGCTGGAAAAGGAGAAAATATTAGAGACCTATTCTGCACAGCTCCAAAAGTCCTAAAACTTCACGGAAGTTATTTCTAGAATATATAAAAAATACTAACCGAATAAAGTTCCAGAGGGGGGCCACACCCTGGCCACGAGGGTGGGGGCGCGCCCCCTGCCTCGTGGTGGCCCTCCGATGCCCATCTTCTACTATATCAAGTCTTTCGTCGAGGAAAAAATCATAAGCAAGCTTACGGGACGAAACTCCGCCGCCACGAGGCGGAACCTTGGCGGGACCAATCTAGGGCTCCCGCTGAGCTGTTCTGGCAGGGAAACTGCACTCCGGGAGGGGGAAATCATCACCAACAATCCTCTCATCGGGAGGGGGTCAATCTCCATCAACATCTTCACCAGCACGATCTCATCTCAAACCCTAGTTCATCTCTTGTATCCAATCTTTGTATCCAAACCTTAGATTGGCACCTGCGGGTTACTAGTAGTGTTGATTACTCCTTGTAGTTCATGCTAGTTGGTTTACTTGGTGGAATATTATATGTTCAGATCCATTATGCATATTAATACCCCTCTGATTATGACCATGAATATGCTTTGTGAGTAGTTACGTTTGTTCCTAAGGACATGGGAGAAGTCTTGCTATTAGTAGTCATGTGAATTTGGTATTCGTTCGATATTTTGATGAGATGTATGTTGTCATCCCTCTAGTGGTGTCATGTGAACGTCGACTACATGACACTTCACCATTGCTTGGGCCTAGAGGGAGGCATTGGGATGTAATAAGTAGATGATGGGTTGCTAGAGTGACAGAAGCTTAAACCCTAGTTTATGTGTTGCTTCGTAAGGGGCTGATTTGGATCCATATGTTTCATGCTATGGTTAGGTTTACCTTAATACTTCTGTTGTAGTTGTGGATGCTTGCAATGGGGTTAATCATAAGTGGGATGCTTGTCCAAGTAAGGACAACACCCAAGCACCAGTCCACCCACATATCAAATTATCAAAGTACCGAACGCGAATCATATGAACGTGATGAAAACTAGCTCGATGATAATTCCCATGTGTCCTTGGGAGCGCTTTCCTTCATATAAGAGTTTGTCTAGGCTTGTCCTTTGCTACAAAAAGGATTGGGCCATCTTGCTGCACCTTATTTACTTTTATTACTTGTTGCTTGTTACAATTTATCTTATCACAAAACTATCTGTTACCGATAATTTCAGTGCTTGCATAGAATACCTTACTGAAAACTGCTTATCATTTCCTTCTGCTCCTCGTTGGGTTTGACACTCTTACTTATTGAAAAGGCTACGATAGATCCCCTACACTTGTGGGTCATCAGTATACGACATGAAGAAAGCAATAGCAATAAAACTTAATGATCATTATGCTAAGCTAATGGATGGGTCTTGTCTATCACATCATTCTCCTAATAATGTGATCTCGTTCATCAAATGACAACACATGTCCATGGTTAGGAAACTTAACCATCTTCGATTAACGAGCTAGTTTAGTAGAGGCTTACTAGGGACACGGTGTTTTGTCTATGTATCCACACATGTATCAAGTTTCCGGTTAATACAATTCTAGCATGAATAATAAACATTTATCATGATATAAAGAAATATAAATAACAACTTTATTATTGCCTCTAGGGCATATTTCCTTTAGTTTGATGACTGAGAACCTAGTTTGTTAGTTTTGAAGAAAGTTTATGGTCTATGCTTTAACATGTGAATAGCTTGTTACTTGATCAAGAGAAGCTTTATGATATGAGCTACTGTTATGATATATAATGATGCTAGAAAAAGTGATTGAAATTATCATTGATCAAACTTGTGCACTAGCTAGCATTCCACATCAAAAATTCTATTTTTATCATTTACCTACTCGAGGACGAGTAGGAATTAAGCTTAGGGATGATTGATATGTCTCCAAAGTATCTATAATTTCTGATTGTTCCATGCTATTATATTATCTATCTTAGATGTTTTATATGCATTTATATGATTTTTGGGACTAACCTATTAACCTAGAGCCTAGTGCCAGTTTATGTTTTTTACTTGTTTTGAGTTTCGCAGAAAAGGAATATCAAACGAAGTCCAAATGAGCTGAAAATATACGGTGATTTTTTATGGACCAGAAGAAGCCCTCGGAGCAAAAGAGTTGGGCCAGAAGAGCCACGAGGCCTCCACGAGGGTGGAGGGCAACCCCCCAAGGGCGCGCCCCCTATCTTGTCGTCACCTCGTGGACCCCCTTGACTTGTTCTCGATGCCAAAAATTCCTATAAATATAGAAACCCCTAGAAATAAACCTAGATTGAGAGTTCCGCCACCGCAAGCCTCTGTAGCCATGAAAAACTAATCAGGAGCCTGTTCTGGCACCCTGCCGGAGGGGGAAACCATCACCGGTGGCCATCTTCATCATCCCGGTGCTCTCCATGATGAGGAGGGAGTAGTTCACCCTCGGGGTTGATGGAATGTACCAGTAGCTATGTGTTTGATCTCCCTCTCTTTCTCTTGTGTTCTTGATTTGGCACGATCTTGATGTACTGCGAGCTTTGTTACTATAGTTGAATCATATGGTGTTTTTCCCCTCTATCTTCTTGTGATGAATTGAGTTTTACCTTTGAGGTTTCACTATTATCGTATTGAATACTATTATGGATTTGAGAACACTTGATGTATGTCTTGCGTGGGATACCCGTCGTGACAATGGGGTGTTCTATTGATTCACTTAATGTATGTTTTGGCACTCAACTCGTGGATTCTTGAGGTGACATTGGGGTAATCTATGCATAGGGTTTGATGCACGTTTTCGTCCTTGTTTCTCCGGTAGAAATCTTTGGGGCACTCTTTGAAGTATTTTGTGTTGGATTGAATATTATGAATATGAAGTTGTTTCATGCATATCGTATAATTGACCCGCGGATACTTGTGGTGACATTGGATTATCTAGGTGACATTAGGGTTGATTGATGTGTATCATATGGTGTTATTTTACTACGAACTCTAGGGCTGTTTGTGACACTTATAGGAGTAGCCCAATGGACTGATCAGAAAGAATAACTTTGAGGTGGTTTCGTACCCTACAAGAAATTTCATCTTATGTTCTCCGTGATAGGAACTTTGGAGTGACTCTTTGTTGCATGCTAAGGGAGTGTTATATGATCTAATTATGTTATCATTGCTGAGAACTTGCACTAGTGAAATTATGAACCCTAGGCCTTGGTTCCAAGCATTGCAATACCGTTTTTGCTCACTTTTGTTACTAGTTACCTTGCTGTTTTTATATTTTCAGATTACAAAAACCTATATCTACCAACCATATTACACTTGTATCACCATCTCTTCGCTGAACTAGTGCACCTATACAATTTACCATTGTATTGGGTGTGTTGGGGACACAAGATATTCTTTGTTATTTGGTTGAAGGGTTGTTTGATAGAGTCCATCTTCATCCTACGCCTCCCACATATTGATAAACCTTGGGTCATCCACTTGAGGGAAATTTGCTATTGTCCTACAAAACTCTGCGATTGGAGGCCCAACACGAGTCTACAAGAAGAAGGTTGCGTAGTAGACATCACATACGTCAAGTGCACTCAAATCCAACAAATTATTCAATCCGATAAAACTGAAATCTCAAAGGTAGAACTCAATTCATCACAACAAGATAAAGAGGGAAAACACCATATGATCCAACTATTTAATAAAGCTCGCGATACATCAAGATCGAGCCAAATCAAGAACATGAGAGAGAGAGAGAGATAAAACACATAGATACTAGTACAAACCCTCAGCCCGAGGGTGAACTACTCCCTCCTCATCATGGTGGCCACCAGGATGGTGAAGATGGCTTCCGGTGATGATTTGCCCCTCTGGAAGGGTGCTGGAACAGGGTCTAGATTGATTTTACATGGCTATAGAGGCTTGCGGTGGCAGAACTTCTAATCTAGGGTTATTTCTGGGGGTTTCTGTATATATAGGATTTTTTGGCTTCGCTCTCATGTTTAGATGGGCCATGAGGTGCTTGATACGTCTCCAACGTATCTATAGTTTTTGATTGTTCCATGCTATTATATTATCTATTTTGGATGTTTTATATGCATTAATATGATATTTTATATTATTTTTGGGACTATCCTATTAACCTAGATCCCAGTGTCAGTTCTTGTTTTTCCTTGTTTTAGAGTTTCATAGAAAAGGAATACCAAACGGAGTCCAAACGGAATAAAACCTTCGTGATGATTTTTCTTGGACCAAAAGACAACCAGGAGACTTGGAGATGAAGTCGGAGGAGCCACGAAGCGGCCACAAGGACGAAGGGCGCGCCCCCACCCTAGTGGGCCCCTTGTGACTCCACCTACCTATTTATTTCGCCTATATATACCCATATATCCCCAAACCAATCAGGAGAGCCACAAAAACACTTTTCCACCGCCGCAACCTTCTGTACCCGCGAGATCCCATCTAGGGGCCTTTTCCGATGTCCTACCGAAGGGGGATTCGATCATGGAGGGCTTCTACATCAACTCCATTGCCCTTCCATTGAAGCGTGAGTAGTTTACCACAGACCTACGGGTCCATAGCTAGTAGCTAGATGGCTTCTTCTCTCTCTTTGATTCTCAATACCATGTTCTCCTCAATGTTCTTTGAGATCTATTCGATGTAATACTTTTTTGCGGTGTGTTTGCCGAGATCTGATGAATTGTGGATTTATGATCAGCTTATTTATGAATATTATTTGAATCTCCTCTGAATTCTTTTATGCGTGATTTGATATCTTTGCAAATCTCTTCGAACTATCGATTTGGTTTGGCCAACTAGATTGGTTTTTCTTGATATCTATTGATGGGCATCTCCATAGCCCATTGATACGCCTAGATGATGTGGGACTATCTCCTTCTTTTTGTCCTCTCCACAACCACCGTCAAGTCCACCTATAGTTATATGTCCATGGCTCACACTCATGCATTGCGTGAAAGTTGAAAAAGTTTGAGAACATCAAAAGTATGAAACAATTGCTTGGCTTGTCATCGGGGTTGTTGATACGTCTCTAACGTATCTACTTTTCCTAACACTTTTCCTGTTGTTTTGGACTCTAATTTGCATGATTTGAATGAGACTAACCCCGGACTGAAGCTGTTTTCAGCAGAACTAGCATGGTGTTGTTTTTATGCAGAAATAAAGTTCTCAGAATGGAATGAAACTTTGCGAGAATTTTTTATACAATAAACAAGAATTTCTGGAGCCAAGATCCACCGGAGGGGGCACCTGGGTGGGCACAACCCACTAGGGCACGCCCCCTCCTAGCGTGCCCAGGTGGGTTGTCCCCACCTGGTGGCCCCGCAGACCCTGAAACCGGCGCTATAGGATCCTACTTTTTTAGAGAAAAAAATCAGGGAGAAATAATTATCGTGATCCATGAGACGGAGCCGCCGTCACCTCCTCTTCTTCATCGGGAGGCCAGATCTGGAGTCCGTTTGGCGCTCCGGAGAGGGGGATTTTCGTTCTTCATCATCACCAACCCTTCTCCATCGACAATTCCATGATGCTCCCCACCTGGAGTGAGTAATTCCTTCATAGGCTCGCTGGTCGGTGAGGAGTTGGATGAGATTCATCATGTAATCGAGTTAGTTTTGTTAGGGCCTGATCCCTAGTATCCACTATGTTCTAAGATTGATGTTGCTATGAATTTGCCATGCTTAATGCTTGTCACTTTGGGCTCGGGTGCCATGATTTCAGATCTAAATCGTTTATGTTATCACCATTATATCCATGTTCTAGATCCGATCTTCAAAGTTATAGTCACCTAATACGTGTTATGATCCGGCAACCCTGGAGTGACAATAGTCGGGACCACTCCCGATGATGACGGTAGTTTGAGGTGTTCAAGTATTCATCATGTGTTAATGCTTTGTTCCGGTTCTATATTAGAAGGAGGCCTTAATATCCCTTATTTTCCAATAGGACCCCGCTGCCACGGGAGGGTAGGACAAAAGATGTCATGCAAGTTCTTTCCATAAGCACGTATGACTATTTACGGAATACATGCCTGCATTATATTGATGAACTAGAGCTAGTGCCGTATCACCCTAGGTTATAACTGTCTCATGATGAATACCATCCAACAAGTCACCGATCCAATGCCTACAAATTTATCTTATATTGTTCTTGCTAAGTTACTACTACCATCGTCATGGTTACACTTGCTACAAAACTACTGTTATCTTTGTTACCATTACTATTGTTGCTGCCATTACTATCAAACTACTTTGCTACTGATCACGTTGCTGCAGATAATTAATCTCCAGGTATGGTTGAATTGACAACTCAGCTACTAATACCTTCAAATATTCTTTGGCTCCCCTTGTGTCGAATCTATAAATTTGGGTTGAATACTCTACCCTCGAAAACTATTGCGATCCCCTATACTTGTGGGTTATCAAGACCTTTTTTGGCGCTATTGCTGGGAGCATAGCTATATTTGTTGAGTCGCTTGGGATTATTATCAGCTTATCACTATGAAGAATCTAAAGGATGCTAATACTAAGATTTATCTCTCTAAGACGAGGGGTGGTAAGGAACTGCCATCCAGTTCTGCTTTAGATTCATCTTCTGTTATAAGTAAACTTGCAATAACACCACATGCTATTAATTCTTATATGTTGCAAGTTATTGATGATGCTACTTCTGCTATGGATAATGCTTATGATGATGCTAGTACCTTGCTTGATGATAATGATGTGCCACTTGGTGATTTTCTTGATGAACAAATTGCTAGGGTAATAAAACATAATGTTGTTGAATCTGATTATGAGCTTGAAACTGAAACTCCTTAAACACCTGCTAGAACCATCCCTCCTAGATATGAATTGCCTAAGGTACCGGAAGGTTATGTTATGAATGAGGAGACAACTAGAGATATCTTGCTTGTAGGGATAGAGATGATCTAGAGAAATTATTATGCAAGTGTAAAGAAAAATCTCTAAATGCTAGAATGAAATATGATCCTAAGTTTGCTACTTCACCTATCTTTATTGATGATAAGGATTATGAATTCTCTGTCGACCCAGAGTTAATTACTTTGGTTGAATCTGATCCTTTCCATTGTTATGAAACTAAAATTGTTGTGGCACATCTTACTAAGTTGAATGACATAGCCACCCTTTTTACTCATGATGAGAAAACTCACTATTACTTTATTCTCAAATTATTTCCATTCTCATTAAAGGGTGATGCTAAAGCTTGGTACAATACTCTTTCTCCTGGTTGTGCGTGTAGTCCCCAGGATATGATTTATTACTTCTCTGAAAAATATTTCCCTACTCAAAAGAAACAAGCTACCTTGCAGGAAATATTTAACTTTGTGCAAATTAAAGAAGATACTCTCCCACAAGCTTGGGGGAGGCTTTGCCAATTACTTAATGTTTTGCCTGATCATCCTCTTAAGAAAAATGAAATACTTGATATCTTCTATAATGGACTAAGTGATGCTTATAGGGATTTCCTAGATAGTTGTGCTGGTTGTGTTTTCAGGGAACGAACCGTTGGGCAAGCTGAAGATTATTGAATAACATATTGAAAAATTATGATGATTGGACTCTTCCCGAACAACCGGTTAAACCCACTCTGTCGGGGATATACCCCGCGATATGACCCGGCCGGGCTTGGCGGTTTACTTGAGACCCGGTTTACACTTGGCGATTCACTGGCGACCCGCCCTGATCAGAAGGTTTACAAGCAACCTGCCTGTACATTATGACTCACTAATAACCTGGCAGGCGGGACAGATGGATGACAAGGCCCAAGGCCTAGAAGGCCGGTTTATGTTAATGGTGGGCCGGTTTAAGAGGAAAGGCGTGAGGAATATTTACCTTACAAGGAGTTAAGACCGGGACTTGTATCCGGTTTGTATTAGAAGGTAGACTAGTCCTAATCCTAATAGGACTCCACAGTAACCCGCCCCTCTAACTTATATATGGAGGGGAAGGGAACCCCAAGAGGACAGGTTTTTGATAAGTTAGGTTTAGACAGACAACTCAATAGCTCTCGAGATAGAGCTCCCTTGTAATCGTGATCATCATCATCAATATCAATGAAGCAGGATGTAGGCTTTTACCTCCACCGTGAGGGGCTGAACCTGGGTAAAACCTCACGTCTCTCATTCCACTCAACCCCTCTCAAGCTACCACATAGATGCGTTGGCCTCGCGACTAAGTCCTGACACAAGGACATCTTCCGTGACAATTCCACGACAGTTGGCGCCCACCATGGGGCCTGCACATGGTGGTGTTGAGTTCTTCGAGGAATCTTTCACAGGGATCGAGAAGTTCATAATTTGCCAGATTAGGAAGATCCGGTTGGAGAGTATCTACATCAGCTTTGAGTTCATCGGTTTTGGTTCATAGTTTAAGAGATTTAAGTCATCACCAAGACCGTTTGGACACCCTACAAGTCTAGAGGCATCAATCGAAGCTACTGTTTACTCCAGGTGGAGATCAAACACATGTCAACTACTCCGGTCAAGATCAATCAAGTAGTACTGCTATTCACCGGGAAGCCACACTGGTGTCGGATCCATACACGTGCAGCCAGACATAAAAGTCCAAAACTCAACATGACTCAGATGATTTGTTCAAACCAGCCACGACCTGGAAAAGGACCCAGACGTGAACACGGACTCGGACGATTTTGCGGTGCCAACCTCGCCCTGAGCTGTTATACGCTGCGACAGGATAAAGCAAGACCATGAAGAAAATTTGGAGGCGGAGCGATTTCTCAGTCAACCGGGTCGTTCTGCACCAGTACTACCAATCCTTGAAGCAGTACACGCACAAGTACCAAAGTATGATCTGAGGTCTAGTCAGATTTGTTCCCTGCTTCTAGTTTAGTTTTTTTTCTGCCATCAATTGCCACCGAAGATTTTGCTAGGAGACTTGGCACCCACTCCGGGTCGTTTTTTCCTCTGATCCACGGTGAACCGCCGCTCTGAGCGGCCACTTTTAGACCGGCCAGGCCTCAATTGAGCCACCATGGCCAGTCCCGGTTGAGACCCGCTGTCGAGCCGCCTTCATCATTGTGCTTCCCCAAGTCGTTGTTGCTGCTCTTCATTGTTATCAACACCAGCCCGACATCCACATTAGGCCGACCTTGAGCTGTCGTTCTTTGCCTCTGCTGTGTTGAGCCGTCGCGGCAGCATTGTGAAGGAAATATGCCCTAGAGGCAATAATAAAGTTATTATTTATTTCCTTATATCATGATAAATGTTTATTATTCATGCTAGAATTGTATTAACCGGAAACATAATACATGTGTGAATACATAGACCAACAGAGTGTCACTAGTATGCCTCTACTTGACTAGCTCGTTAATCAAAGATGGTTATATTTCCTGACCATGAACAAAGAGTTGTTATTTGATTAACGAGGTCACATCATTAGTTGAATGATCTGATTGACATGACCCATTCTATTAGCTTAGCACCCGATCGTTTAGTATGTTGCTATTGCTTTCTTCATGACTTATACATGTTCCTATAACTATGAGATTATGCAACTCCCGTTTACCGGAGGAACACTTTGGGTACTACCAAACGTCACAACGTAACTGGGTGATTATAAAGGAGTACTACAGGTGTCTCCAAAGGTAGATGTTGGGTTGGCATATTTCGAGATTAGGATTTGTCACTCTGATTGACGAAGAGGTATCTCTGGGCCCTCTCGGTAATGCACATCACTTAAGCCTTGCAAGCATTGCAACTAATGAGTTAGTTGTGGGATGATGTATTACAGAACGAGTAAAGAGACTTGCCGGTAACGAGATTGAACTAGGTATTGGATACCGACGATCGAATCTCGGGCAAGTAACATACCGATGACAAAGGGAACAACGTATGTTGTTATGCGGTCTGACCGATAAAGATCTTCGTAGAATATGTAGGAGCCAATATGGGCATCCAGGTCCCGCTATTGGTTATTGACCGGAGACGTGTCTCGGTCATGTCTACATTGTTCTCGAACCGTAGGGTCCGCACGCTTAACGTTATGATGACAGTTATTATGAGTTTATGCATTTTGATGTACCGAAGGTTGTTCGGAGTCCTGGATGAGATCACGGACATGACGAGGAGTCTCGAAATGGTCGAGACGTAAAGATTGATATATTGGAAGTCTATATTTGGACATCGGAAGTGTTCCGGGTGAAATCGGGATTTTACCGGATTACCGGGAGGGTTACCGGAACCCCGCGGGAGCCAAATGGGCCTACATGGGCCATTGTGGAAAGGTGAAAGGGGCTGCCAAGGAGGGCTGCGCACCTCCCCCCTCCCCTAGTCCTATTAGGACTAGGAGAGGTGGCCGGCCACCTCTCTCCCTTTCCCTCTCCCTTTTTCCCAAGGAGTCCTAGTTGGACTAGGATTGGAGGGGGGAGTCCTACTCCCGGTGGGAGTAGGACTCCTCCTGCGCCTCCCCCTCTTTGGCCGGCCAGCCCCCCTCCCTCCAACCTTTATATACGGGGGCAGGGGACACCCCAAGACACACAACTTGATCCTTGAGATCGTTCCTTAGCCGTGTGCGGTGCCCCCTGCCACCAAATTCTACCTCGATCATACCGTTGTAGTGCTTAGGCGAAGCCCTGCGTCGGTAGTACATCAAGATCGTCACCACGCCGTCGTGCTGACGGAACTCTTCCTCGACGCTTTGCTGGATCGGAGCCCGAGGATCGTCATCGAGCCAAACGTGTGCTAAGAACTCGGAGGTGCCGGAGTAACGGTGCTTGGATCGGTCGGATCGGGAAGAAGACGTACGACTACTTCCTCTACGTTGTGTGATCGCTTCCGCAGTCGGTCTGCGTTGGTACGTAGACAACACTCTCCCCTCTCGTTGCTGTGCATCACCATGATCTTGCGTGTGCGTAGGAAAATTTTCGAAATTACTACGTTACCCATCAGTGGTATCAGAGCCTAGGTTTTATGGTTTGATGTTATATGCACGAGTAGAACACAAGTGAGTTGTGGGCGATACAAGTCATACTGCCTACCAGCATGTCATACTTTGGTTCGGCGGTATTGTTGGGTGAGACGATCCGGACCAACCTTACGCGTACTCTTACGCGAGACCGGTTCCCTCGACGTGCTTTGCACACAGATGGCTTGCGGAAGACTGCCTCTCCAACTTTAGTTGAACCAAGTGTGACTACGCCCGGTCCTTGAGAAGGTTAAAACGGAGTCTATTTGACGAACTATCATTGTGGTTTTGATGCGTAGGTGAGATGAGTTCTTACTTAAGCCCGTAGCAGCCACGTAAAACTTGCAACAACCAAGTAGAGGACGTCTAACTTGTTTTTGCAGGGTATGTTGTGATGTGATATGGTCAAGGCATGATGCTGATTTTATTGTATGAGATGATCATGTTTTGTAACCGAGTTATCGGCAACTGGCAAGAGCCATATGGTTGTCGCTTTATTGTATGCAATGCAATCGCGATGTAATGCTTTACTTTATTACTAAACGGTAGTGATAGTCGTGGAAGCATAAGATTGGCAAGACGACAACGATGCTACGATGGAGATCAAGGTGTCACGCCGGTGACGATGGTGATCATGACGGTGCTTCGGAGATGGAGATCACAAGCACAAGATGATGATGGCCATATCATATCACTTATATTGATTGCATGTGATGTTTATCCTTTTATGCATCTTATCTTGCTTTGATTGACGGTAGCATTATAAGATGATCTCTCACTAAATTATCAAGAAGTGTTCTCCCTGAGTATGCACCGTTGCAAAAGTTCTTCGTGCTGAGACACCACGTGATGATCGGGTGTGATAGGCTCTACGTTCAAATACAACGGGTGCAAAACAGTTGCACACGCGGAATACTCAGGTTATACTTGACGAGCCAAGCATATACAGATATGGCCTCGGAACACGGAGACCGAAAGGTCGAGCGTGAATCATATAGTAGATATGATCAACATAACGATGTTCACCATTGAAAACTACTCCATCTCACGTGATGATCGGTTATGGTTTAGTTGATTTGGATCATGTGATCACTTAGAGGATTAGAGGGATATCTATCTAAGTGGGAGTTCTTAAGTAATATGATTAATTGAACTTAAATTTATCATGAACTTAGTCCTGGTAGTATTTTGCAAATCATGTTGTAGATCAATAGCTCGCGTTGTTGCTTCCCTGTGTTTATTTTGATATGTTCCTAGAGAAAATTGTGTTGAAAGATGTTAGTAGCAATAATGCGGATTGGATCCGTGATCTGAGGTTTATCCTCATTGCTGCACAGAAAAAATATGTCCTTGATGCACCGCTAGGTGACAGACCTATTGCAGGAGCAGATGCAGACGTTATGAACGTTTGGCTAGCTCAATATGATGACTACTTGATAGTTTAGTGCACCATGCTTAATGGCTTAGAATCGGGACTTCAAAGACGTTTTGAACGTCATGGACCATATGAGATGTTCCAGGAGTTGAAGATAATATTTCAAGCAAATACCCGAGTTGAGAGATATGAAGTCTCCAATAAGTTCTATAGCTAAAAGATGGAGGAGAATCGTTCAACTAGTGAGCATGTGCTCAGATTGTCTGGGTACTACAATCGCTTGAATCAAGTGGGAGTTAATCTTCCAGATAAGATAGTGATTGACAGAATTCTCTAGTCACCATGACCAAGTTAGTAGAACTTCGTGATGAACTATAATATGCAAGGGATGACAAAAGTAATTCCTAAGCTCTTCGTGATGCTGAAATCAACGAAGGTAGAAATCAAGAAAAACATCAAGTGTTGATGGTTGACAAGACCACTAGTTTCAAGAAAAGGGCAAAGGGAAGAAGGGGAACTTCAAGAAGAACGGCAAGCAAGTTGCTGCTCAAGTGAAGAAGCCCAAGTCTGATCCTAAGCCTGAGACTGAGTGCTTCTACTGCAAAGGGACTGGTCACTGGAAGTGGAATTACCCCAAGTGATTGGTGGATAAGAAGGATGGCAGAGTGAACATAAGTATATTTGATATACATGTTATCGATGTGTACTTTACTAGTGTTTATAGCAAACCCTCAGTATTTGATACTAGTTCAGTTGCTAAGATTAGTAACTCGAAACGGGAGTTGCAGAATAAACAGAGACTAGTTAAGGGTAAAGTGACGATGTGTGTTGGAAGTGGTTCCAAGATTGATATGATCATCATCGCACACTCCCCATAATTTCGGGATTAGTGTTGAACCTAAATAAGTGTTATTTGGTGTTTGCATTGAGCATGAATATGATTTGATCATGTTTATTGTAATACGGTTATTCATTTAAGTAAGAGAATAAATTGTTGTTCTGTTTACATGAATAAAACCTTATATGGTTACACACCCAATGAAAATAGTTCGTTGGATCTCGATCGTAGTGATACACATAATCTTAATATTGAAACCAAAAGATGCAAAGTTAATAATGATAGTGCAACTTATTTGTAGCACTGCCGTTTAGGTCATATTGGTGTAAAGCACATGAAGAAACTCCATGCTGATGGGCTTTTGGAATCACTTGATTATGAATCAGTTGATGCTTGCGAACCATGCCTCATGGGCAAGATGACTAAGACTCTGTTCTTCGGAACAATGGAGCGAGCAACAGATTTGTTGGAAATCATACATACTGATGTATGTGGTCCGATGAATATTGAGGCTCGCGACAGGTATCATTATTTTCTGATCTTCACAGATGATTTGAGCAGATATGAGTATATCTATTTGATGAAACATAAGTCTGAAACATTTGAAAAGTTCAAAGAATTTCAGAGTGAAGTGAAAAATCATCGTAACAAGAAAATAAAGTTTCTATGATCTGATCGTAGAGAAAAGTATTTGAGTTACGAGTTTGGCCTTCAATTAAAAACAATGTGAAATAGTTTCACTACTCACGCCACCTGGAACACCACAGCATAATGGTGTGTCCGAACGTCATAACCGTACTTTATTGGATATAGTGCAATCTATGATGTCTCTTACCGATTTACCACTATTGTTTTTGGGGTCATGCATTAGAGACAGCTGCATTCACGTTAAAAAGGGGCACCATCTATATCCGTCGAGACGACGCCTTATGAACTATGGTTTGGCAAGAAACCAAAGTTGTCATTTCTTAAAGTTTGGGGTTGCGATGCTTATATGAAAAAGTTTCATCCCGATAAGCTCAAAACTCAAATCGGAGAAGTGCATCTTCATAGGGTATCCAAAGGAAACTATTGGATACACCTTCTATCACAGATCCGAAGGCAAGACTTTTGTTGCTAAATTCGGAAACTTTCTGGAGAAGGAGTTTCTCTCGAAAGAAGTGAGTGGGAAGAAAGTAAAACTTGATAAGGTAATTGTACCTTCTCCCTTATTGGAAAGTAGTTCATCACAGAAATCTGTTCCTGTGACTACTACACCAATTAGTGAGGAAGCTAATGATGATGATCATGTAACTTCAGATCAAGTTACTACCGAATCTCGTAGGTAAACCAGAGTGAGAACCGCACCAGAGTGGTACGGTAATCCTGTTCTGGAGGTCATGTTACTTGACCATGACGAGCCTACGAACTATGAAGAAGCGATGGTGAGCCCAGATTCCGCAAAGTGGCTTGAAGCCATGAAATCTGAGATGGGATCCATGTATGAGAACAAAGTTTGGACTTTGGTTGACTTGCCCGTTGATCGGCAAGCCATAGAAAATAAATGGATCTTCAAGAGGAAGACGGACGCTGATAGTAGTGTTACTATCTACAAAGCTAGAATTGTCGCAAAAGGTTTTTGACAAGTTCAAGGTGTTGACTACGATGAGATTTTCTCACTCGTATCTATGCTTTAGTCTGTCCGAATCATGTTAGCAATTGCCGCATTTTATGAAATCTGGCAAAGGGATAAACAAAACTGCATTCCTTAATGGATTTGCTAAAGAAGAGTTGTATACGATGCAACTAGAAGGTTTTGTCGATCCTAAAGGTGTTAACAAAGTATGCAAACTCCAACGATCCATTTATGGACTGGTGCAAGCATCTCGGAGTTGGAATATACGCTTTGATGAGTTGATCAAAGCATATAGTTTTATACAGACTTGCGGTGAAGCCTGTATTTACGAGAAAGTGAGTGGGAGCACTACAGCATTTCTGATAAGTATATGTGAATGACATATTGTTGATCGGAAATAATGTAGAATTATTCTGTAAAGCATAAAAGGAGTGTTTGAAAGGAGTTTTTCAAAGAAAGACTTCGGTAAAGCTGCTTACATATTGAGCTTCAAGATCTATAGAGATAGATCAAGACGCTTGATAAGTTTTTCAATAAGTACATACCTTGACAAGATTTTGAAGTAGTTCAAAATGGAACAGTCAAAGAAAAAGTTTCTCGCCTATGTTACAAGGTGTGAAGTTGAGTAAAGACTCAAAGCCCGACCACGGCAGAAGATAGAAAGAGAATGAAAGTCATTCCCTATGCCTCATTCATAGGTTCTATAAAGTATGTCATGCTGTGTACCGGATCTATTGTATACCCTGCACTGATTTGGCAAGGGATTACAATAGTGATCTAGGAGTAGATCACTGGACAGCGGTCAGAATTATCCTTAGTGAAATAAGGAAATGTTTCTCGATTATGGACATGACAAAAAGGTTCGTCGTAAAGGGTTACGTCGATGCAAGTTTTTGACACTGGTCCAGATGATTCTAAATCTGGATACATATTGAAAGTGGGAGCAATTAGCTAGAGTAGCTCTGTGTAGAGCATTGTAGACATAGAACTTGCAAAATACTTACGGATCTGAATGTGACAGACCCGTTGACTAAAATTATCTCACAAGCAAAACATGATCACACCTTAGTACTCTTTGGGTGTTAATCACATAGATATGTGAACTAGATTGCTGACTCTAGTAATCCCTTTGAGTGTTGGTCACATGACGATGTGAACTATGGGTGTTAATCACATGGTGATGTGAACCATTGCTGATAAATCACATGGCGATGTGAACTAGATTATTGACTCTAGTGCAAGTGGGAGACTGAAGGAAATATGCCCTAGAGGCAATAATAAAGTTATTATTTATTTCCTTATATCATGACAAATGTTTATTATTCATGCTAGAATTGTATTAACCGGAAACATAATACATGTGTGAATACATAGACCAACAGAGTGTCACTAGTATGCCTCTACTTGACTAGCTCATTAATCAAAGATGGTTATGTTTCCTGACCATGAACAAAGAGTTGTTATTTGATTAACGAGGTCACATCATTAGTTGAATGATCTGATTGACATGACCCATTCTATTAGCTTAGCACCCGGTCGTTTAGTATGTTGCTATTGCTTTCTTCATGACTTATACATGTTCCTATAACTATGAGATTATGCAACTCCCGTTTACCGGAGGAACACTTTGGGTACTACCAAACGTCACAACGTAACTGGGTGATTATAAAGGAGTACTACAGGTGTCTCCAAAGGTAGATGTTGGGTTGGCGTATTTCGAGATTAGGATTTGTCACTCCGATTGACGGAGAGGTATCTCTGGGCCCTATCGGTAATGCACATCACTTAAGCCTTGCAAGCATTGCAACTAATGAGTTAGTTGTGGGATGATGTATTACAGAACGAGTAAAGAGACTTGCCGGTAACGAGATTGAACTAGGTATTGGATACCGACGATCGAATCTCGGGCAAGTAACATACCGATGACAAAGGGAACAACGTATGTTGTTATGCGATCTGACCGATAAAGATCTTCGTAGAATATGTAGGAGCCAATATGGGCATCCAGGTCCCGCTATTGGTTATTGACCGGAGACGTGTCTCGGTCATGTCTACATTGTTCTCGAACCGTAGGGTCCGCACGCTTAACGTTACGATGACAGTTATTATGAGTTTATGCATTTTGATGTACCAAAGGTTGTTCGGAGTCCTGGATGAGATCACGGACATGACGAGGAGTCTCGAAATGGTCGAGACGTAAAGATTGATATATTGGAAGTCTATATTTGGACATCGGAAGTGTTCCGGGTGAAATCGGGATTTTACCGGATTACCGGGAGGGTTACCGGAACCCCCGCGGGAGCCAAATGGGCCTACATGGGCCATTGTGGAAAGGTGAAAGGAGCTGCCAAGGAGGGCTGCGCACCTCCCCCCTCCCCTAGTCCTATTAGGACTAGGAGAGGTGGCCGGCCACCTCTCTGCCTTTCCCTCTCCCTTTTTCCCAAGGAGTCCTAGTTGGACTAGGATTGGAGGGGGGAGTCCTACTCCCGGTGGGAGTAGGACTCCTCCTGCGCCTCCCCCTCTTTGGCCGGCCAGCCCCCCTCCCTCCAACCTTTATATACGGGGGCAGGGGACACCCCAAGACACACAACTTGATCCTTGAGATCGTTCCTTAGCCGTGTGCGGTGCCCCCTGCCACCAAATTCTACCTCGATCATACCGTTGTAGTGCTTAGGCGAAGCCCTGCGTCGGTAGTACATCAAGATGGTCACCACGCCGTCGTGCTGACGGAACTCTTCCTCGACGCTTTGCTGGATCGGAGCCCGAGGATCGTCATCGAGCTGAACGTGTGCTAAGAACTCGGAGGTGCCGGAGTAACGGTGCTTGGATCGGTCGGATCGGGAAGAAGACGTACGACTACTTCCTCTACGTTGTGTGATCGCTTCCGCAGTCGGTCTGCGTTGGTACGTAGACAACACTCTCCCCACTCGTTGCTGTGCATCACCATGATCTTGCATGTGCGTAGGAAATTTTTTGAAATTACTACGTTACCCATCACATTGAACCGCCTCAGTTGTATTGAGCTGTCGGGGCCGCATTGAGGCGCCTCTGGCGTATTGAGCTGCCGGGGCTATATTGAGTCGCCAGTCCGCGTGATCCGCCTCTATCGCGTTGAAATGGATCATCCGTCATCCGAACAAATCAGGTGATATCCATACAAGTTTGTTTTATTATCACATATTGTTTTTTGTCAAAGAACAATTTATCTTTGTGTGGTCTGCAATGTTTTTATGTAGGATAATTATTTATGACAAAAGGCATTTTTATACCCCGGACATGGAGCGTGTGCCAGCATAATTTTGCACTGGCGTTCCTCCGTGCCATGCTGTCGACGTGGAAATCGGTGCCCCTGCTGTTCCGTTTACATCTGTCCGCGCCTACGGTCGACTCACTGTCCGCGCCGGCTTACAAACATCGTGGCCGTCTCTCGCGACCGCATCGGCTTACAACACCACGGATGAGTCGACCGTCCGCTCTCGTGGGTAATTTTTTGGCCTAACATATCCAGGAGCAATTGTTCATCGCAAAAGCTATGGCTGTATCATGGATGTATAGCTCGCGCCACCATTATAATGCGCTAGTATCTGACCACACCATCAAGCTCGGTGAATAAACCTGCAAGCCGCCATTCTGCAGACCAGTTTACATCAACGTGATGTGGTTAACTCGCCCGTCCGCACCGGGTTATAGTGCCGCGGCCGACTCATCTGTCCGAGCCACCTCTGATGTTGCGGTCGTTTTTGTCATTCATCTCTCGCGGCCTGTTATACATCAACACACCGGGCCGCACCTGTCAACATGGGCTGTTTATTGGGTATAAAGCCAGTCACTGCTCGTGTAGTGACCAGACCTCGAACAGTCTGATCTCTGTGCATAAGTGTCATCCCTGGATCGGTAATGCTGACACACACAGTACTTGAAGGATTTATAACAGAGTAGCAATCACACACTTATTACATCGAATGTCTCAAAAGAGAACTTATTACCATAAATATGGCTTAAGGCCATCTAAATACGATAAGAGCGAAAGGCTTGGAAGATAAAGTGAGTCCATCAACTCCAACGGCATCACTGCGTGAAAGACCACGACCTAAGGCTCCTTACTCATCGTCTGAAAAGTCTGGAACATGATACGTTGCAGCCCGAAAACGGGTCAGCACATGGAATATGCTGGCAGTGTAACACAAGAGAGTAATGAACAGAATAATGCTATCACTACATGCATATATGGCTGGTGGAGGCTGTATGGTTACTAGATTTTGCGAAAAAGCCAATTTTTCCCTACTGCAAAGGAATAAATTTTATTTAACTATCATGGTAGTTGTTAAACATTGAGAAGGTTCACCCAACTCAATCCAATTAAGCATCGTCATTAAACCCAATCAAATTATATTAAGAGTGATGAGATCCACATGATAATCCAAGAACTAGCTAGATACTCAGGATGTCCATAACCGAGGACCCAGCTAACCATGATTAGTTTGTACACTCTGCAGAGGTTTGTGCACTTTTCCCCACAAGACTCGATCTCCTCCATTGGATTTCTCTCACTACATAATGTTTGAGAAATGGATGACCGAGACACAGTCTTTCCGAAGAGGTCCCCTTAACCAATAGATAGGTCGGTACACCTACAATCCCCTACATTTGCTAGCCCATCATGTAAAGGTTTCCCACAACTTACTCAACTATGCCAGAGCCCATAATGGCATGTGGCTGCACATGGAAGTTTCTAGCATGAATAATCTTATGATCCCTTTGAGCCTGGGTGGCGGTCCATAGGAAAATCACACGGTACCCCGGGATTTCCAAAAATACAGGCAATCACTGGATACCCCAGGTGCTTCAATCCACCCAGATGTGTATTAAAGTTGCCACCTTAAGTTGAACCATTAATTAACAATCTCACATATGTCATGAATACACTCAAACCCAATCCACGTCTACGAGCATAGCATAGAAGTATAAGCAACGTAGAAGTAACTCCCAAGGTTTAATAATAAACAGGTGAATAGGTACTACCTCATCTACTTCCAAACCCACAATTTATTCAGATCCTAACCATGCAATTGTTTGAGGATTGATCTAATGCAATAAAACTGGGTAGGAAAGAGGTATGATCAAAGTGTTACTTGCCTTGCTGATGATCCGTGAAACCTAGAGACTCGATGTAGCACGCTTCGCACTCTGGGTACTCTATCGTAATCAAACAAGCACACAATAAGAAATCAAGCAAGGGCACGGGTAAAAATCAAATAAGAGATCTAACCATAAAGTTTAACTTAAGAACTCCGGTTTGCAAAAAGAATAAAATCAAACGAAGCAACCAAACTAAAATGGTGAAAAAAACCAGCTTCGTTTACTAATCTGGACTAAAGTCAATTTTTACAGTAGCAAAAACTTGTTTAAGTTGGTTAAACACAAAGAGGGTTTCGAGACGAAACTCTAGGCGCTTGAATCGCCTGATTCCGATAAACGAGCGAAAAGTTATACTAAAACGAAAATCGGATCAGTAATCGCGATAAGAAATAATCGCGGAAAATCCGAGAAAAAGAAAATCTGACGTACAGGCTAACGAACGTTCACTATCTGCGGCTAACGGACGAAAACCGTTCATTAAAACGAACGTACGAACGGGCGTCCTCTATTTAACTAAACCGAAAAAACCAAACCAAATCTAAAAAAACGGATCTAGGGTTCTAAAAAACCGACGGTTTTCTAACAAAAACCGCGGCGGCGGCTCCGGCGAGGGCGGGTGGCGGCGCGGGCGGCGGTGATGGTCGGCAGCGACAGGCGGCGGGGCGATGGTAGGTGGCGGCGGGGCGGCGGCAAGGCGCGGCGGCGTCGGCGCGGGGCGGCAGCGGCGTCGACGGCGCGCGGCGCGATTAGGGTTAGGGTCTGGGCGGCGGTGGGCTTCGGCTGCGGCTGGGGCTGGGCCTCGGCGGCTCGGGTGGCGCGGCTTATAAAGCGCCCCCGCCCCCCCCCCCCCCCGGCGGAGTCCCGCTCGGGTACGGCCTGGAGTCGATTTGACTTTTTTTAAAATAATTCCGACGTGCAGAAAAAGAAAGAAAAGAGATACTAAACAGACTCCAAAAATCCCGACATAAATTTTCCCCGTCCTCTAAAAATAATCCGGACAAGGTGAACATTTATTTGGGCTAAAATGCAATTCTGAAAAACACATATTTTTTCCTCATTCAAATAAAATAGCGATAAAACTCCGAATAAAAATCTTATTTGATTTTAATATTAAATCTTCGATATTTATTTATTTTGTGGAAGTCATCTTATCCTCTCTCTTTTATTTTTTATAAATGAAATATTTGAAGATAAAATAATTAAAATCAAATGATCCTCTTTTCAAAATTTGAGAAAAACAAAAATATGAAAATAACGAAATTCCCAACTCTCTCTGTGGGTCCTTGAGTTGCGTAGAATTTCTAGGATCTAGTCAAAATGCAATAAAATATGATATGCAATGATGGCCTAATGTATAACATTCCAAATTTGAAAATTTGGGAACCTACCCCCCTTAAGATGAACCTCACCCTCGGGATTCGGGTTGGCTTGAAAATAGGTGTGGGTGATCCTTCCGTAGGTCTTCCTCTCGTTCCCAGGTGGCTTCATCTTCGGTATGGTGACTCCACTGAACCTTGCAAAACTTGATAAATTTGCTGCGTGTGACTCGGCTAGGAAACTCGAGTATCTTGACTAGTTTCTCCTCATATGTCAAATCACTATCCAACTGTAGCGCCTCCAGTGGTACTATATCTCTCAGAGGAATATCAACCATCTCTGCGTGGCACTTTTTCAACTGAGAAACATGGAACACATCGTGAACTCCTGACAATCCTTCAGGCAATTTCAACTTGTAAGAAACTTCTCCCATACGTTGCAAAACTTTGTATGGTCCCACAAAACGTGGTGCTAAGTTTCCCTTAACTCCAAAGCGCTAAACTCCTCGGAGTGGTGATACACGAAGATACACTATGTCTCCAACTTCGTAAGCTTTCTCCTTGCGTTTAGAATCCTCATAGCTCTTTTGCCTAGACTGGGCTACCTTGAGTATATCACGAATCATCTTAACCTTCCCTTCAGGTTCTTTAATCAAATCTGGTCCAAACAACTGTCGGTCTCCAACTTCATCCCACAACAACGGTGTTCTGCACCTCCTTCCGTACAGTGCTTCGAAAGGGGCCATCTTCAAACTGGCTTGATAACTGTTGTTGTAAGAGAACTCTGCGTAAGTCAAATTATTGTCCCAACTAGATCCATAATCTAGCGCACAGGCTCTCAACATGTCCTCCAGAATCTGATTGACTCTCTCAGTCTGTCCATCCATCTGCGGGTGAAAAGCCGTACTGAACTCTAGCCCGGTTCCCAAAGTTTCATGTAACTAATTCCAAAACTTTGAGGTAAAGTGGGTTCCTCTATCTGATACAATTGTCCTCGGAACTCCATGCAAACATATGATCCTGGTCATGTATATCTTTTCCAACTTAGCACTAGTGTAAGTGGTCTTCACTGGGATGAAATGAGCTACTTTCGTCAAACGATCGACTACAACCCATATCGATTCATAGCCTGAACGAGTCCTGGGTAATCACGTGATAAAGTCCATGCCCAGCTTATCCCACTTCCATTCGGGTATCGGCAATGGTTGCAGCAATCATGCTGGCTTCTGATGCTCTGCCTTCACTCTCTAACATACATCACAAACTGCTACATACTCTGCAGTATCCTTCTTCATTCTGGTCCACCAGAAGCTATCCTTCAGATCTAGGTACATCTTGGTATTTCCTGTGTGAATCGAATATGGTGAGTCATGGGCCTCCTGCAAAATCAGCTTCCTGATCTCCTGATCATTTGGTACATATATGCGGTCCTCAAACCATAGGGTATCGTGTTCATCCTCGCGAAATCCCTTGGCTTTTCCTTTGCTCATCCTTTCCTTTATATCGGCAATCTCCTTTTCCGTCTTCTGCGCTTGTCTGATCTTATCCATCAAAGTAGACTGAATCTCCAAAGTTCCTACATAGCCTCTCGGAACTATCTCCAAACATAGCTCACGAAGGTCTTCTGCTAACTCCTTGGGTAACTCTCCTGTCATGAGTGTATTGACATGACTCTTGCAGCTCAACGCATCGGCTACTACGTTAGCCTTTCCGGGATGATAGTGTAATCTCATATCATAATCCTTAATGAGTTCCAACCATCTCTTATGTCTGAGATTCAACTCCTTCTGCATGAAGATATACTTCAAACTCTTGTGATCTGTGTATACCTCACAATGGTTTCTGATGAGAAAATGTCTCCAAGTCTTCAATGCATGCACTACGGCTGCTAACTCCAAATCATGCATAGCATAATTTAACTCATGGGGTTTAAGCTATCGTGAGGCATATGAAACAACTCTTCCTTCCTGCATAAGCACTGCTCCAAGTCCTCGACGAGAATCGTCGCAATACACTTCATAATCTTTGTGTTGATCTGGCAGAATCAACACAGGTGATGTAAACAAACGTTTCTTTAATTCCTAAAAAGTAGCCTGACATTCCTCAGTCCATTTGAACTTGGTTTCCTCCTTCAACAACTCCATCATAGGCTTTGAAATCTTCGAGAAATTCTCAATGAACCTCCGGTAGTATCCCGCGAGTCCAAGGAAACTCTGAATTTCTCCAACTGTCGTGGGTGCCTCCCAATTTGTCACAGTGACGACTTTGTTGGGGTCTACCGATATTCCTTCTCCGCATATAACATGTCCATGGAATCCGAATTCCTTCAACCAAAACTCACACTTGCTTAACTTGGCGTATAGCTGATGTTCTCTGAGCTTCCCAAGTACTAAACGCAAACGCTCCTTATGCTCCTCTTCATTCTTCGAGTAGACCAGAATATCATCAATGAACACCACAACGAACATATCCAAAAACTCCATAAACACCTTGTTCATCATGTTCATGAAATAGGAAGGTGCGTTAGTCAGGCCAAATGACATAACGGTATACTCATATAGCCTGTACCTCGTGGTAAAAGCTGTCTTAGGTATATCCTGCTCTCGAATCTTCAACTGGTGGTACCCTGATCGCAGATCGATCTTGGAAAACACCTTAGCTCCTTGTAGCTGATCAAATAAATCATTGATCATTGGCAGTGTGTACTTGTTCTTGATCGTTACTTCATTCAATCCACGATAATCAACAATCATCCTTAATGATCCATCCTTCTTCTCCACTAGAAGTACTGGTGATCCCCAAAGTGACGAACTTGGGTGAATATAAACTTTATCTAGTAACTCCTTAATCTTCTTCTTAATTTCCTCTAAATCCTGTGCGGGCATCCTGTATGGTCTCTTAGATATTGGCCATGTGCCTGGCAAAAGCTCAATAAAAAACTCAATGTCTCTATCCGGTGGCATGTCTCGCAAGTCTTCGGGAAATACATCTAGGAATTCCTTCACCACTGGTACTTCCTCCTGTACAACTCCTGATAAGGAATTTACTTAAGTCCTAATCGGCACATGCCGGGATACATACTTGATCCTTCTTCCTTCTGGGGTGGTGAGAAAAATTGACTTACTAGCGCAATCAATGTTCCCTCCATACATCGATAGCCAATCCATACCCAGAATCACATCCAAACCTTGCGACTCCAGAATTATCAGATCTGAGGGGGAAACATATGGCCAACGGTATCTGAAAACATCCTTGGCTTGCCATATACTCTGCTCCTGGCAAAATCGCTAACATAGGTGTACTAAGAACTTTGGTGGGCAGTTTATACTTATCCACAAATCCCCTTGATATGTATGAATGCGATGCACCAGTATCAAAAAGTACGACTGCAGTAAAAGACTTAACCAAAAACTTACCTATTACTGCATCTGGCTAGGCTTCAATCTCCTCCATGTTAACGTGGTTCACTTGTCCCCTGTTGAAAGGGTTGGGCTTCTTCCCAGAGCTTCCATTTCCGTTCCCGTTCTTAGCTTCAGGACATTCATTGGCGTAATGTTCGGTCTTCTGGCACTTGTAGCAAGTAACGTGGCTTAGATCTTTCTTGGCGGGCGTTGCTGGGTTTGAAGGGTTCTGTCCGTTGCTTCCTCCATTACCATTCTTGGAGCCACTATGGTTGTGAGTACTTCCTCCATTGTGAGTGTGGCCTCCATGGTTATGCACAAGTCATCCTGAGTTCGGGGTAAGACGGGGTCTCTGCTGGGCTCCAGAATTATACTTCCCTTGTCCATACTTCCTCTTGCGGTTATCAAGCTGCTGCTTCCCTTCAATCATGAGAGCTCTATATACCAACTGTTGGTAGTTATCAAGGGTTGCTGCCATCAACTGCATGCTCAGCTCATCATTCAGTCCTTCCAAAAACTTCTCCTGCTTAGCTGCATTCGTAGCAACGTCATCTGGGGCATAACGTGCTAGCTTGCTAAAGTCGTCCACATACTGGCTAACGGTGCGTCCTCCTTGGTGTAAGTTGCAAAACTCACGCTTCTTTATGGCCATAGCTCCTGCTGATACATGGGCAGTGCGAAAAGCCTGCTGGAACTGGTCCCATGTAACAGCGGCTATAGGATTGGTGACAGTGTAATATTCCCACCATGAGGCTGCTGGTCCATCCAATTGGTGTGCGGCAAAACGCACCTTCTCAACATCTGTGCATCCTACAGTGGTTAACTCCCTTCCAATCTTGCGGAGCCAATCATCTGCAACTATCGCCTCGATGCTACTGGAAAACACCGGCGGCTGCAACCTCAGAAAACGGGCTAAGTTGTCAACTCAGGTTGGTGGTGGTGGGTTGTTGTTGTTGCCTTGGTTCTGAACTAACAACTGCATCAGGGTATTCTGCTGCTGGATCAACTGAGTGAGGTCCGGTGGAAAGGTAAATCCGGGGTCACGTCTCGGAGGCATCTGAGGGTTTAGAGGGAAGAGAATAGAATAGAATGAGGTCTAGTGAGAAAACACTACCCATATGCACATGAGACAAACACAATCATATCACTCAATCAATCAAGCAAGGCATACAATCGGTCTAGAACTATCGTTACAAAGTGCTTGGACTATACTATTTACATGGGGGAATACTACTACTGATATGGTGGTCGACTAGAAATATTGATCGGTCGAATACTCCACGATATCTGCTCCAGCTTCATCAACATAGTCATCATCACTATCATCAGGGTCCGAGTCGGTGTCGTCGATGATGATGTAGTCTTCAAAACGAATCTCCTTGGGTTTGTCATCTTCTCCTCCTGGCGCGGGGTCTCCCATGAATACTCCTAGCTTCCTTTCCAGGTCATCATTCTTCTCCACTAGTATGATGATTTCCTCCTCATAATCTTTGCGTGTAGCCTTGAGTTCTTCTTCAAGCTCTGTGATCCTTGTCATTGCCTTCTTCAGATCTATCATGCTTGCGCACATCTGGTTCTCCTGGCGACGAATGTGCTGGTTTAACTCTTGGATGAAAGCGGTAATTGATCTATCCTTCCTGGTGTTGATCATCTCCCATTGCTCATCTCGGCGCCCACAAATCTGGTAGATAGTATCCTTGAGATCCTTATGGTAAACTTCTCCAATTTGTCCCATGGTAATGTGAGCTGCCATACTCTTTCCTAGACTCCAGGTTGGTGCATCAAAGGAAAACTCTATGGGCTCAGTGACTGGCGTAAATGTCCTTCCTGGAACTTGAAATTGAATCATCCAGCGCTCCTCTTCTGGTAAAGTGGCGTTGTAAGTCCCAGTGAAGCTTGGTATTCTAATGTTCAGGTACCTAGTGACTTCCTTCAAGTGGCGAACAAAAGGTGTGTCTTCATCCGGTTGTGCAAACTTGTTCGTTGCGTCCGCCATCCTAAAGAGTAGAAAATGGAGAGGAGTCAGAAATGAGAAGAGAGTAGTGATCTAGGGTTTTGGCTTAGTGGTCGTGTCCTAAAGTCAGCGTGTGCTCTGATACCATCTTTGTAGCGACCAGACCTCAAACAGTCTGATCTCTATGCATAAGTGTCATCCCTGGATCGGTAATGCTGACACACACATTACTTGAAGGATTTATAACAGAGTAGCAATCACACACTTATTACATCGAATGTCTCAAAAGAGAACTTATTACAATAAATATGGCTTAAGGCCATCTAAATACGATAATAGCGCAAGGCTTGGAAGATAAAGTGAGTCCATCAACTCCAACCACATCACTGAGTGAAAGACCACGACCTACGGCTCCTTACTCGTTGTCTGAAAAGTCTGCAACATGATACGTTGCAGCCCGAAAATGGGTCAGCACATGGAATATGCTGGCAGTGTAACACAAGAGAGTAATGAACAGAATAATGCTATCACTACATGCATATATGGCTGGTGGAGGCTGTATGGTTACTAGATTTTGCGAAAAAACCATTTTTTCCCTACTGCAACGGAATAAATTTTATTTAACTATCATGGTAGTTGTTAAACATTGAGAAGGTTCACCCAACTCAATCCCAATTAAGCATCATCATGGAACCCAATCAAATTATATTAAGAGTGATGAGATCCACATGATAATCCAACAATTAGATACTCAAGATGTCCATAACCGGGGACACGACTAACCATGATTAGTTTGTACACTCTGCAGAGGTTTGTGCACTTTTTCCCACAAGACTCGATCTCCTCCGTTGGATTTCTCGCACTACATAATGTTTGAGAAACGGATGACCGAGACACAGTCTTTCCGAAGAGGTCCCCTTAACCGATAGATAGGCCGGTACACCTACAATCCCCTACATATGCTAGCCCATCAAGGAAAGGTTTCCTAGAACTTACTCAACTATGCCAGAGCCCATAATGGGATCTGGATGCACACGGAAGTTTCTAGCATGAATAATCTTATGATCCCTTTGAGCCTGGGTGGCGGTCCATAGGAAAATCACATGGTACCCCGGGATTTCCAAAAATACAGGCAATCACTGGATACCCTAGGTGCCTCAATCCACCCAGATGTGTATTAAAGTTGCCACCTTAAGTTGAACCATTAATTAAAAATCTCACATCTGTCATGAATACACTCAAACCCAATCCACGTCTATGAGCCTAGCATAGCAGTATAAGCAATGTAGAAGTAACTCCCAAGGTTTGATAATAAACTGGTGCATAGGTACTACCTCATCTACTTCCCAACCCACAATTTATTCAGATCCTAACCATGCAATTGTTTGAGGATTGATCTAATGCAATAAAACTGGGTAGTAAAGAGGTATGATCAAAGTGTTACTTGCCTTGCTGATGATCCGTGAAACCTAGATATTCGATGTAGCACGCTTCGCACTCCGGTACTCTATCGCAATCAGACAAGCACACAATAAGCAATCAAGCAAGGGCATAGGTAAAACTCAAATAAGAGATCTAACCATAAAGTTCAACTTAAGAACTCCGATTTTCAAAAAGAATAAATTCAAACGAAGCAACCAAACTCAAATGGCGAAAGAAACAACCTTCGTTTACTAATCTGGACTAAAGTCAAATTTTACAATAGAAAAAACTTGTTTAAGTTGGTTAAACAGAAAGAGGGTTTCGAGATGAAACTCTAGGCGCTTGAATCGCCTGACTTCGAGAAAAGAGTGAAAAGTTATACTAAAACGCAAATCGGATCAGAAATTGTGATAAAAAATAATCGCGGAAAATCCGAGAAAAAGAAAAACTGACGAACAGGCTAACGAACGAACGTTCGCTCTCTGCGGCTAACGGACGAAAACCGTTCGTTAAAACGAAAGTACGAACGGGCGTCCGCTATTTAACTAAACCGAAAAAACTGAACCGAATCTAAAAAAATGGATCTAGGGTTCTAAAAAAACCGATGGTTTTCTAATGAAAACTGCGGCGGCGGCTCCGGCTACCTCGACGACTCCGGCGAGGGTGGGTGGCAGCGCAGGCGGCAGTGGTGGTCGGCAGCGACGGCCGGCGGGGCGACGGCGGGTGGCGGCGCGGGCGGCGGCTCTGGGCGGCGGCAAGGCGCGGCGGCGCGAGGCGGCGGGGCGTGGTTAGGGTTAGGGTTTGGGCGGCGGTGGGCTTCAGCTACGGTTGGGCCTCGGTGGCTCGGGTGGCACAACTTATAAAGGCCCCCCCCGGGCGGAGTCCCACCCGGGTACGGCCTGGAGTCGGTTTGACTTTTTTTTAAATAATTTTGACGTGCAGAAAAAATAAAGAAAAGAGATACTAAACGGACTCCAAAAATCCCGAAATAAATTTTCCCCGTCCTCTAAAAATAAGACGGACAAGGTGAACATTTATTTGGGCCTAAGATGCAATTTTGAAAAAACGCATATTTTTTTCCTAATTCAAATAAAATAGCAATAAAACTCCGAATAAAAATCTTATTTGATTTTAATATTAAATCTTTGATATTTCTTTATTTTGAGGAAGTCATTTCATCCTCTCTCTTTTATTTTTTATAAACGAAATATTTGAAGATAAAATAATTAAAATCAAATGATCCTCTTTTCAAAATTTGAGAAAAACTCAAATGTGAAAATAACGAAATTCCCAACTCTCTTCGTGGGTCATTGAGTTGCGTAGAATTTCTAGGATCTAGATAAAATGCAATAAAAATATGATATGCAATGATGACCTAATGTATAACATTCCAAATTTGAATATTTGAGATGTTACAGCTCGGGTGGCTCGGTTTTTATTTCGACAAATTGGAGGAAAATTATCATATACTATCAACCGACGTCTGCACTGGATTGCTCAGGCGCACAAGTCGCCGCTACTACAGTTTGGTTAAACTTCAAAACAGCTAGTTGGAAGGAACCATTGGCCGAGTTGCTGACATGGCTCATACAGGATCATTTATAATCCGCCGCAGTCACCTCAACCTTTTGTGGATTCACATCATGCTATCAACACCAATGATATACAACTTACGCCAGTTTATATCACGGTCAAATATGAAGAATCTCAAGCCAACTCCTCGAGTCACCTTGAGACTCGGGGGCTACAATGGTATGACTCAACAAATATTGCCGGTTTTTTCAATGAATTCAAGAACCTCAGGACAATGGAGCACTACTAGGGAAAACCTTATACACAGAACTTTAGCAGTAGCGCGGGTCAAAGAAGCACGCTGGTGCTAAGTAGCAGTAGCGCGCCTGTGCAAACCGCGCTGTAGATAAAGTTTTAGCAGTAGCGCGTCTTGTTCTAAACACGTTACTACTAAAATTCCCACGGCTTAGCCAATAGGCTATACATAGTAGTAGTGACCTATATCGAACCGCGCTACCGCTACTTTCTTTGTAGCAGGGCATTTTAATCTAAACTCGCTACTGCTAAAGGATATAAAATTGAATGGAAAGCACATAGAAAGGTAATTGAAAATGAAAGAAATAGAATAAGGTGAAAGGAAAAAAATTGAAGAAAACTAAATGAAAAAGGGGGGGGGGAGATAAAGGAGTAGCAGTAGCGTGTATCCCAGAAAGCGTTGTAGCTAATGTAGCAGTAGCGCGCTTTCTGGAACGCGCTACTGCTACTTCTGACTTAACCACGGGGTTCGTCCTTCCCCACGACCACTTCCCCCAAATCCAGCTCTCCACTCTCGCTGCCGCTGTCGCCCGTCGGTCGCCGCGCGCTCTCCGCACACCCTCTACACCGCCCCGACCCCAGATTCAATGCCACCCCCGCCCCCAACCTCAACGCCGCCCCGGACGCCGCCCCCGACCCCGACCTCGATGCCGCCATCCATCGCGTGCCCGAGCCCCGACCCCGACCTCGATGCCGCCTACCCCTCCCTCGTCGCAGGCACCCGAGGTGAGCACGCCTGCTCCTCCCTCTCCCCTACCTCTACTTAGGGTTTCTTTATATTTTAGTTGCATCAAATTAGTTAGGGTTCATGTAAGGGTGGAAACGAATCGGATGCGGATGCGGCTCAAATGAGTTAGGGTTCATGTAAGGGTGGAAACGAATCAAATTTCTAAGATGAATCATAAAATGAGTAAAATTTGACCACTTCTTTCACTTTATAGTTGGATAATTGGAATATCCGCTACCACTTTCCACCCCTAGCTTCATCAAATTAGATGGTAATTAGGGCAGTAGTTCCTAGGTACTAATTAGTTAGTAAGAACTAGGTACTAATTAGGTACTAGTTTATTTTTATTTATAGTAAGTTTATTTTTAATAAGAAAGAGTTGAATTAATAGAACTAGTTAATAAGAACTTGTTGCTATTTTTTTAGTTAAAGCAATTTTTCCCGCATCGACGTGGACGATGCCTATCCCGCATCCTCGTCGTCGAGTCGGCGGAGGACGACACCTGGTTGACCAGATGGGCCATGTCCGGGACTGGGCTCCGCCGGGGTGGTACTGGGAGGCGCTACCTACCGGGGGGTGCAGGTTGGTGAGGAGCCAGCCTATCATTGACCCGAACCTTCTTTGGTGGCGGTCGCGTGGGCCAGTGACGGTCCAGAGGCTCGAGGACCCCGCGGAGGTGGTGCGTCACCGTGTCAGTGAGGAGGACGCGCACGTCCGTCGCTACTTGTTTGTGTTGGAGCACAGGTTCTCCAATACCTGGCAGGTTCTCTAGGGATCTCACTGGAGCCATGATCCCGTGATGGTTACTTCTCTATGGGTGTCCACCGCCCGCGCCGATACCCGTCATGTGCTAGGGTTTTAGTTGTATTAGTGATGTTATATGTATGACACTATTTGGGATGTATTAGTGATAATATTCGATGATGTATGGATGCATGAGATGATTTACTTTTGCTTATTGAATGCATGCTAATTTGAGTCCTATAAGAAATTTTGAAATGTATATCTTGTGTTGCTCAAATAGGATATGTGCTTGCCCAAGTGGCCGGTCATGTTTGCAGGTTACACCTTCGAGTGGCCTATGTTTTGCTGGAGTGTTGATTCATTTCCGTTCCGGCAAATTTCAGGCGCTCGATATGTCCTATTTTAGCAAAGGTCATGCCGGATTTTTCTGTGAATTTTGGCATGACTTGTGCCAGAAGATGTAGGAAATATCGAGTGCCCCGGATTTGTGTGTTGAGTATCATGGTAGTTATCTTCGATCAATTTTCAATTAATGTTTTAACTATGAACATAGGAAATGTCTGACGACGAAAAGGATTTCGGTATTTGCAAATACTGCAAAGACGAACGCGGCCTGTGCGACGGAATCTTCCTAGATGATGATAGGCGCTTCAGCATCAAGCTGGGCGAGAACTTCGAAGTGGATACAGTAAGTCACAACGACAAGTCTTTTTCGTAATTAAGCATGACATTTGATTCATTTGCTTCAACTTATAATTTAAGCATGACATTAAGCATGACAAGTCTTTTTTTTACTATTCTACTAGCGTATCCCCTGCCATGCAAGAGTTTTTGTATTGGATAAGATAGGTTTCAGTCGTACTATGGAGGAAAAGAAAGTTTACTTGAAGACCGAGCATGGCTATATTTTCCATGCAAAATTATACAATTCAGGCGACTACACATATTTTGGATGCAAAACATGGCGAGCACTATGCATTTGAGCCTGATATGGTTATCACCTTTGATATTCGTCTGGAAGATGATATTGAAGGTAATACCGACATCTGGGTCGATGTGCAAACGCCTCCAGTTATACCATTATGTAAGTTTCTCAACCATATTTATGTCTTTGATATTGTTTATTCAAAAATAGTTGACAACTAATTTGTATTGTCAACTTATTTTGGTGCAAGCAAACATGTCCAGCGCTTGGTAGACAGGACCTACTACTGTCCCGAGGCTGAACTAAACTGCGAGGAGCTAAGTCATTATGTTTCATGGCTTGAGGATCTTGATACTGTCAAGAAAAATTTTCTTCCTGCATTTAGAAATGTTAGTACTGAAAACGTGCAACCAATAGTGTTCGTAATGAACTACGGTCACATCTATTTAGGAAGGATGGTAAGATTTTTACTATTTGTCCTCAGTGCATCTTTTCCATACATTATTTTTGAAGCTAAACTTCATTGCTAAGTATGTTACCATACGATGTTCTTCAACGGGGACTCCCGATGAATGTTGTGCCTTATGGGATCGAGACTAAAGGTACCATGAGTATTATTAGCTTACGGCCAAGATATCCTGCAGATGACTTTAGTGCATTCAAGATTAGCGACGGATGCTTAATAGTGCAAGACTGGACCAAATGTGTGATGGAGAAGCGCGGAGAAGTACTAGGGGGCAGCAAACAGATGCACTACCCATGATTAGGAGATAGGTTCATCTACATGCTCCAACTTGATCAAGGAGGAGAGCTACACATGTTTTATGTTATTTTACCTAAGAGAGAGCAGCAGGAGTGATTAGCTAGCTAGAAATGAGTTTGAGGATGATGATGTGCTACACTATTACTATGATGATAAAATAGCTAGTGTTGGTGGTAATGAGTATGATGATTATTATTAGCTAGTGTTAGTGGTGATTAAATAAATACTGTTGGTGGTAATGACTATGATGATGATTAAATAGCTTGTGCTGGCGGATTAGATTCAAGTGGAGGCAACATGTGGTGCACATCGAAAGTACTACTAGTCCAAACTGATCAAGTTTGGATTAGTAGTATACTTTTGACATGCACCACATATTGCCTCCACTTGAACCTAATCCACCTTCATTTGACACACTGTTATGGACATAATGATGTAAACCTCATAACTGGTATTGTACCAATATTTGTACGATGGCGCATAAATACACTAAACATAAAAAATAAAAAAGAATACTAGTAGCAATGGAGAGAAAACACGCTGCCAGTACAGTTACAATAGCAGTAGCGTGGGAGTGAACGAACGCTGCAGCTATTTGTCCTAGCAGTAGCGCGTGCGGGCATGCGTTGTTGCTAAGCAATAGTTGTAGCGCCTTATTAGTAGCACGCCTGCCCGCGCAACTAGTGAGCACAAAACCAGCGCTACTACTAGGATTTTCCTTAGTAGTGGAGGGAAAGATAACCCAGTCCCAGAGGCTACTACCATATTGATGAAAATTTAAAAGGGCATCAGAAATATTTCAGCTCACAATGATACTTCCGGTTTACAATCCGGTTCAAGGGAAATCGCGTCTCCAACAAAGCGCTGAAGCCCTCAATATCCAGTTCAAAATCCAGTTTAAGACAAAGTTGTCTCTCGCAAAGCTCTGAAGCTCTCAAATCTGGTTTTAGAATTTCTGGTTCAAAAAAATTAATCTCTCGCAAGTTCGAGTTTAAAGGCCGTCAGAAAATTTCCGGCTAAAAATGAAGATTCCAGTTTAAATTCTGGTTCAAGGGAAAGATGTCTCCCACAATGCTTTGAAGCTCTCAAAATCCGGTTTAACATAAGGTTCAAGAAGAAATATCTCTCGCAAAGTTCGAGTTCTCAGAAAAATCACTTGGGGCTTGGTCGTATTCGAACCATAACTACACCTCTTGATCAGCGTAAGGCCACCAGGGAAATCACTTGGGGGCTTGGTCGTATTCGAACCATACCTACACCTCTTAATCGGCATAAGGCCACCAGCAAAATCACTTGGGGGCCAAAGAGAGTGTTGCAAAACCACAACTCAAACATAGGCACCCACTAAGCACAGCGCAAAATATTGCTCGGGGGCTCTTTGCTGCTCAAAGAATAAAGTGTCTACACCCTTGTAATAGGCTATCAAGCCAGGCTTGGAAGCCAGGTGTATTCACCTAAAACCTCGGGTTATCCTGCCTCTTTAAGTAAGCCACTCCGTCCAGGTAATCCTGGTATGACCCGCCGAACGTTTGACAAGTCAATCTCATAGACCCTGAACTTGTCAAAGTTAAAACGACGATTGGTTAATGTGAGGTCCATCTTAAAAGGCTTTGTAAAACGGTTTAACTCAGTGGCCTAGCAGCCCATGAAAAGCCTCGATTTTGGGCCTGGCATCCCATGAAAAGCCTCGCATATTATTTTTATGCTTTTATTTGCCAAGTATTTTCTCCTTTGATGAGGTTCATATTATCTTATGATAAACCGGCGTTTATTGACCCGGCTTGGCTTTCAACTACAAGTTGTCAGTACATGATCAGTTATAATCCGGTGCTTATTGACCCGGTCTGGTTTCTACTACAAGTTGCCAGTATTATATACAGATAATCCGGTGTTTATTACAACCCGGTACGGTTTAACTATAAACCGGCAAGACATGGCAAGAGTTATCAGTACTCAAAATTTGGGTTATCACCTTTACTACAAAAAGTTGGTAAACCAACGATGTGATTCAATGTCACAGGTATGATATATTTCATATTTGATTATTCTTAAGTGCAGCCTTGGTTTTAAACCCGGGTTATATGTTGGGCATTATGACCCGTCCGGCGGTAAACCGCCAGGACACTTTAAACTTGTTGTATGCAGAAATAGGTTGAATAAAGCATGATTATAAATCACCAGGGTTTATTAACCCGATCTGGCTTTTGACTATAAGTTGCCAGTATGATGATAAATTATCCAGTGTTTATTAACCTGGACTGGCTTGGGATTATAAGGCGCTAGTATATATTTGGATTGCACCATTGGAATCATGCGATCATACATCATTGGATTATATTATTCAAATCTTCCAATAGCCAACATGGTGTGATTTTTTATGGTTATTAATAACCAGTATTATGATTAAGTTTTTCAAAGTCGCTTTAGCGCAATGGCTATTATATTATCAATGGATATGATTTATTCTACAATTGAAGGAATAGTCTCGAGTCGCTGCAGGCTTACGACTCGGCACTTGGGGGCTACATTATTAAAATTGAGATTATATCAAATATGCAAGTCTCATGTCGTTGCAAGCATGCACCATGACACTTGGGGGCTAATGCAAAGTCATTTTTATTGTCCTTATTGAAGACCCGACTCATCACATCATAATGAGCCGGCCCTTGGGGGCTACCAATTGCTCCTATCAATGATTCAAGGTACACAAGTCTTAATCCATTATATTGAAGGATCCACTGCTCAGTTGGTAAAGCACAAAGCTTTTAACCTTGTGGACGTGGGTTCAAGCCCCATGGTGAGGTTACATCATATGATGGTATTTTCAATGAAGTATATATATAAAGTCCCTACTCATTATTGCATAATGACCCGGCCCTTGGGGGCTACACATTGCTAATTCAAGTCTACATGATCATATTTATAAAGTCCCTGCTCATTATTGCATAAATGACCCGGCCCTTGGGGCTACACTGGTTGAAGTTTTTATGAGCATAAAGGCAATTATAAGTCCCAGGCTGCTGCAAGCATGACAACCTGGCACTTGGGGGCTACATATGTGGAATAGTCAGTTTTGACTAGTGACTGAGATGAAAAATCTAGATTTATTCAAAGGTTGTAACATTTATATTGAAGCAAGTCTTAAGCTATCACTATGTTCTCCTCTTAAGACTTGCGGGCTACATGTAATATGCATATGAAGGAGGAACATCTTCAAATTCTCAGTTTTGAGCAAAGCAGGAAGATTAATTGTGTCGCCCGGTGTTGGTAACAATCATGACCCGGTGTCTATAACAGTCATGACCTGGAATTATCAGTTTTTATAACCTGGCAATGGTGCTAATCATAAACCAACAAGTTCTACATTTTCAAGCCAGTTGGATATCAGTTGAATATTTCAAAGACCAATATTTTTGTCAAGTCAAAGCATTGAAGGCCGGCTCAAATGGATTCTTGATTTACAATATTTCTTATGCAAGCAAGTTGATTACGAAGCTGGTCTGTTGACCCGGATTTTCTAGAAGAAGGAAATGACAAGGACCTAAGGATGTTCAGGTGCCGGTTTACAAGAATTTCTTAACCCGGGGCACAACCTGTCAAATTTGTTCTTGTGTTTTTTGCAGCATAAGTTTACCATGGATAAATCCAAGCTAAACTGGGGGCTAATGTCGGGGATATACCCCGTGGTATGACCCGGCCGGGCTTGGCGGTTTACTTGAGACCCGGTTTACACTTGGCGATTCACTGGCGACCCGCCCTGATCAGACGGTTTACAAGCAACCTGCCTGAACATTACGACTCACTGATAACCTGGAAGGTGGGATAGATGGATGACAAGGCCCAAGGCCCAGAAGGCCGGTTTATGTTAATGGTGGGCCGGTTTAAGAGGAAAGGCGTGAGGAATATTTACCTTACAAGGAGTTAGGACCCGGACTTGTATCCGGTTTGTATTAGAAGGTAGACTAGTCCTAATCCTAATAGGACTCCACAGTAACCCGCCCCTCTAACTTATATAAGGAGGGGCAGGGCACCCCAAGAGGGCAGGTTTTTGATAAGTTAGGTTTAGACAGACAACTCAATAGCTCTCAAGATAGAGCACCCTTGTAATCATGATCATCATCATCAATATCAATGAAGCATGACGTAGGCTTTTACCTCCACCATGAGGGGCCGAACCTGGGTAAAACCTCACATCTCTCGTTCCACTCAACCCCTCTCAAGCTACCACATAGATGCATTAGCCTCGCGATAAGTCCTAACACTAAGGACATCTGCCGTGACAATTCCACGACACACTCCGAAGAAGAGGGGTATGTTATATCTCAGTCCTGAAGATATGCAAGAGGTAAATAAATCTATGAAGGAAAAAGGTATTAAAGCCGAGGATGTTAAAAATTTACCTCCTATTGAAGAAATACATGGGCTTAATAATACACCACCTCCTAAGGTGGTAGAGGTAAATTCTCTAATGAAGTTCAATAAAAATGACAATCCTCACAATATGCACCCTAGCCAATGCCTTTATGAGTTTGAAAACTATATTAGAAAACAAGATCACTTCAATGCAAATGTTATGAAACAATTGAAATACAATTCTGATATGATTGCTCACTTGAGTGACTTGTTATTTAGAATCTCAAATAATGTTAGAGGTGTTGGAAAGCATGCTTCTATGGTTCAAACTCAATTAGAACAAGTTGCTAAATCTCAAAGAGAATTGCTTGATGAAATGAATAATAATATACATGACTTTGCTGTTAGAGTAGAAACTAGAGGAGGTAAAATGACTCAGGAACCACTTTATCCTGAGGGACACCCAAAAAGAATAGAACAAGATTCACAAAGGAACAACACCACCACACCTAGTCCTTCTAGAAAGAAAAGGAAAAGGACAAATGATAGGACTTAGCATGCTTCTAGTGAACCTGAAATAGAAAAACCTCCTGATAATGATAATGAAGTCTCTATCTCTGATGTTGAGACTCAACCTGGTAGTGAACACTCACCTTATGATAATGAAAAAGTTAATGATGAGGTTCATGAAGATAGTCAAACAAATAATGAGAAACCAGACAATGATGTTGAGATAGAACCACCTGTTGATCATGATAACCCACAACCTAAGAATAAGAGGTATGATAAAAGTGACTTCATGGCTAGAAAACATGGTAAAGAAAGAGAACCGTGGGTTCAAAAACCTCTGCCTTTTCCACCTAAGTTAACTAAAAAGAAAGATGATGAAGAATTTGAACGCTTTGCTGAAATGCTGAGGCTAGTCTTTTTGCGTACTCGCTTGACTGATATCTTGAAAATTCCTCCTTATGCAAAGTATATGAAAGACATCATCACTAATAAGAGAAAAATACCGAAAGCTGAAATCTCCACTATCCTTGCTAATTATACTTTTAAGGATGGAGTACCTAAAAAATTTGGAGATCCAGGAATACCAACTATACCTTGCTCTATCAAAAAGAATTATGTGAAAACTGCTTTGTGTGATTTAGGAGCTGGTGTTAGTGTTATGCCTTTCTCTTTATATAAAAGACTTGATTTGAATAAACTCGCACCTACTAAAATATCTTTGCAAATGGCTGACAAATCAACTACCATACCTATCGGTATTTGTGAGGATGTTCCCGTTGTTGTTGCTAATGTTACTATTTTGACTGACTTTGTTATACTTGAGATGCCCGAGGACGAAAACATGTCGATTATCCTTGGTAGACCCTTCTTGAATACTGCAGGGGCTATTATTGATTGCAATAAAAGCAAGATCACTTTTCATATCAATGGTAATGAGCATACAGTGCACTTTCCGAAGAAACAATTCCAAGTGAATGGTATTAATGTTATTGAAAAATCTCCGACAATCACTATTGGAAGTTTCCAAATACCTCTACCTACTGTAAAAAAAGAAATACGAAATGCTTATTGTTGGGGACATTCATATCCCCATTGAGGTAACTTAGTGATTTACGGAAGTTCTTCGGTTTCATGCTAATCGAAAGTGGTTGTTAATAAGACTTGATCAACCTTATTAATGGATCATTTTTGAGCGGTATGAAGTTGATGAATTTAGTAAGTACTACCTTATGTCCCTACTTTTTGTTTTTTGTTTTTATTTGTTAAATAAAATAAAATGCCATGTTTTGTCTGTTTTCCGAATTTTCTGTGCAATAAAAAAATGACCCAAAAATAAAAGTTCTCAGAATGCCCAGGAAATTATACACGGTTTTTCTGAATATTTAAGAATTTCTGGTGCAAATAATATCATAGGAAGGTGCACAGGTGGGCACAACCCAGCTGGGCATGCCAGGACCCCCAGGCGCGCCCTGGTGGGTTGTGGTCCCCACGTGGGCCCCCTCACTTATCCCTCCACATCATCACTTACTTCGAGAAAAAAAATCTCCATTGCTCTCTCTCTCTCGTGTTCTTGCTCTCAAACCCGCGGATTTTGATCTCTTTACTCGAAGCTCCGTTTCTGAAACTGTTTCGGGGGATTGTTGCTTGGTATGTGACTCACTGTTTGTCGAATTAGTTTTTGTTTTAGTGGTTTATATTTTGAATAATTAGCTACTCTTGGTGTTGTTGTAGATGAGCTTGCATGTTTAATTCTTATAGTTCTAAGTAGTTCGAATGCTTGTTATGGTCTCTATGTATCCCTATGAGTAGTTGCTATAAATCTTATAAAGTTTTGCTGATAAATTTTTGTCACCCAAATTTTTTTAGAAAATTGTACGCGAACATGATGAACCTATTGAGAAGGAGTTCTTCGAGGAGGAGATTCTCGAGGGCATCTTCTAGTGACAGCTCCACTCGTCGGTCTTATGTTGAACCAAGTGAAAGTCCATTCGAGATGCCGCCACCAAAACATGCATATGGCCATGAGATGATTATATATTGCGTGTGGGCATTGAGGAGGAATTTGAGCAATATGTTCACAATGCCGGTTTCGGTCCCTACATTTCAGATAAGTGCGATCAACACTAGTCTCTCACTGAATCATTTGGTGAAGGATTTAAATTCCATCCACATGAGTATAGGGTGTCATTTAAACTATATGAAAATCCATTTACCATATCACTAGAGAGATTTGCTCACCACTACAAACTCCCATTCTGGGGTTCGCTTGGTGAACCGCCAAGGGCTGAGTACCAGTCATTTTTGACTAGTCTTTGCTACGGTGAGATGAGGGGAGTGACATAGGGTAGAATAAAGAGCATTCATTTTCCCGCAATTCAGCAATTTGCTTTATTTAATGGGAAATGTATTGTAGGAAAAACAAGATTGTAGTACACTTTGTGCTCCAGACTTGAGCCTCATATGCAACGCTCTCACCGGTGATAGAAGTTATAATCTTGGGGCGATTGTTGCACGTAGGTTACAACACAACACTAATAGCGGTTGTTTCTATGGTGGAATTTATGCCACGCGTTTAGCAAGAGAGCTGGGTGTTTCACCTTTACCCTTTGATCCTATTCTACCTACGCAGTATTTAGACTTTGATGCTACGAAAGATCATAAGATCCTTAAAGGAGACACTCATATTTTCACCTATAAATTGTTGTTTAACCAAGCATCTGTTGTGCACACATAGTTGCATGTGCCTACTCTTTTTGACTATAACAGCAAAGGGATATATTTTGTTCTTGAGAGTGAGGCCCGAGCTCACAACACGGCAGTGGAGGCAACACTGCAGGCTGAGGCATCCGCACCGAGAGCCTCCATGAGCTACCACGCCAACTACTACCCAGGCTACTGGTCGATTACCAAGCTAGGACAAAAGCCTAAGCTTGGGGGAGTATGTGTTTCTCACCGACATTACATTCATGTTTACTTATTCCGTTTGTTGGTGTTCACACTTTTTCATTGTATCATCCATGTTAAATTTATTTGCTTGCTTTCTTCTTGTGTGTTTGAAAAAACTTTAGAAAAACAAAAAAATTACTTGTAGTTAGTTTACTTTCTATGCATGCTTAGCTATAGCACTAAAAAGAAAACCCCAAAAGATTTTCTTGTTCTTCTTTTTGTTTGTTGGGAGCTTTCCCGTGTAAATAGTTTTTCTCGTTTTTTCTTTTATCTTTTATTTGCTTGCTCAAGAAAACCAAAAACTCCAAAATATTTCAATGCGTTTCTCTGAATTTCTGTTCTTTTTATTTGAGTTGTACCAAGGAGAAGACCACGATGAAAATGTTGAGTGGCTCTCATATGAATAACTATTGATCTAATAAATAGTCCATTTTACCTTGTCTTCTCCTATTGAATAAAATGTTTGCAGAATCCAGCCTAGTCCACGGCATTCTTGCACTGTTATTATTTTCGTATCGTTCGGTCGTGCAAGTGAAAGGCGATAATGACGATATTCGATGAACTGGTCGTGGCAGAGAGAAATGGGTATGAACTCGACTTGTTCTGTTTGTGTAAATATGTTTAACCTAGTATCCATGATTCAACCCATCATTATTAAACATGTTTGCAATGACAATTAGATATTATAGTTTCTCATGCCATGCATAAGTATCTAGGAGTGGATAATGATTCATCTTGGATATCAACATTGCGTTAAAATGATTGTGGTGTAGTATGATGATATGGTATCCTCCTTTGAGTGTTCGAGTGGCTTGACTTGGCACATGTTCATGCATGTAGTTGAATCAAAACCAACATAGCCTCTATGATATTTATGTTCATGGTGCGCATATCCTACTCATGCTAGTGTCCAATGTTACTTATGCATAATGCATGTTCATGACCGATGTTGCTCTCTAGCTGGCCGCTTCTCAACCTATTTACTAGCCTTGGCCTGTACTAAGTGGGAATTCTACTTGTACATCAAAAACCTTGAACCCAAAAGTTATTCCAGATGAGTCCACCATACCTACCTATATGCGGTATTACCCTGCCGTCCTAAGTAAATTTGCATGTGCCGCCTCTAAAAATTTCTAATAAATACCCTTTTGTGTGCCTGTATCGTACATGGAATGACAGGAGGTGGTCGGTATCTTCCATGCCAAGCGGGTTATTCTTAGGTCGAGTGTTTATTCACTCGCCATCGCACGAGAAAAGGGCAATAATAGGGATGCCCAGTCCCAAACTGCAAACAGAAAAAGCTTACAAATAATCAAACAAAAACTCCCAATGGAGTCAAAACCTTTACTTCTATCGCTTGGGAACCGCCACTAGTGTTCTTAGCATGGAAGATATTGATAACTGATAGTCGTGAAGTAAATGAGAAGGGTGCATGTATCAAAATATCATTTACCTCTGTTTTTAAAACCTGAGCTCTGGCACCTCTGCAAATCACTGCATCCCTCTGCGAAGGGGCTGTCTATTTACTTTTATGTTGTGTCATCATCCTCTAAAACAAGCGCCAGAACTTGAGAGCACTGCAGTCATGACTTATGCATTGTGTGTAGCTAATGTTGGGTGCATCATGACTTTGGAGGTGCTCTGCATTTATGTTTTGCGGTCTCAGAAAGGGCTAGCGAGATACCACTATTGTCATATTATATCATGGTTGTTTTGACAACGTGTTGCCGTTTGAGATATCTTATTATTGCTCGCTAGTTGATTATGTCATTGATATGAGTTAATATTATCTTTAAGAGTTATTGTCGGCATTGTTAGTTATAATGTTGGCTGACAACCTGGGTGTTGTTTAAGCTTATTTACGCAAACAAGAGCAAAAGAGTTTGTAAAAGTTTTTCTTTTTCACTTTCAGTTTATCAACTGAACTGCTTGAGGATAAGCAAAGGTTTAAGCTTGGGGGAGTTGATACATCTCCAACGTATCTACTTTTCCTAAAGCTTTTCCTCTTGTTTTGGACTCTAATTTCCATGATCTAAATGAAACTAACACCGGACTGACGCTGTTTTCAGCAGGACTACCATGGTGTTGTTCTTGTGTAGAAATAAAAGTTCTCGGAATGGAATGAAACTTTGCGAGGAATTTGTATGCAATACATAAGAATTTCTGGAGCCAAGAGCCATCGGAGATGGGCACCTGGTTGGGCACGCCCCCCTCTCCTGGCGCGCCCAGGTGGGTTGTCCCCACTGGTGGCCCCGCAGACCCTGAAACCGATGATGTAAATCCTATTTTTCCAGAAAAAATCATGGAGAAAGAATTATCGTGATCCACAAGACGGAGCCGCTGTCACCTCCTTTTCTTCATCGGGAGGCTAGATCTAGAGAGCGTTTGGGGCTCCGGAGAGGGGGATTTTCGTTCTTCATCATCACCAACCCTTCTCCATCTCCAATTCCATGATGCTCCCCACCGGGAGTGAGTGATTCCTTAGTAGGCTCACTAGTCGGTGAGGAGTTGGATGAGATACATTATATAATTGAGTTAGTTTTGTTAGGGCTTGGTTCCTACTATCCACTATGTTCTTAGATTGAGGTTGCTATGACTTTGCTATGCTTAATGCTTGTCACTTTGGGCCTGGGTGCCATGATTTTAGATCTGAACCGTTTATGTTATCACCATTATATCCATGTTCTAGATCCAACCTTGCAAGTTATAGTCACCTACTATGTGTTATTATCCGACAACCCCGGAGTGACAATAGTTGGGACCACTCCCAGTGATGACCGTAGTTTGAGGACTTCATGTATTCACCGTGTGTTAATGCTTTGTTCCGGTTCTCTATTAAAAGGTGGTCTTAATATCCCTTAGTATTCAATAGGACCCCGCTGCCACGGGAGTGCAGGACAAAAGATGTCATGCAAGTTCTTTCCATAAGCACGTATGACTATTTACGGAATACATGCCTACATTATATTGATGAACTGGAGCTAGTGTTGTATCGACCTAGATTATAACTGTCTCATGATGAATATCATCCAACAAGTCACCGATCCAATGCCTACGAATTTATCCTATATTGTTCTTGCCAAGTTACTATTGCTGCTGCTACTGTTACAAAACCACTGCTATCACTGCTATCGTTACCATTGATACTACTACTATCATCAGGACTATCATATTACTTTGCTACTGATCACTTTGCTATAGATAATTAATATCCAGGTGTGGTTGAATTGACAACTTAGCTGCTAATACCTTCAAATATTCTTTGGCTCCCCTTGTGTCGAATCTATAAATTTGGGTTGAATACTCTACCCTCAAAAACTGTTGTGATCCCCTATACTTGTGGGTTATCAAGTCTCTCCAATGTATCTACTTTTCCTAACGCTTTTCCTCTTGGTTTGGACTCTAATTTGCATTTTGCATGATTTGAATGAAACTAACCCCAGACAGATGCTGTTTTCAGCAGAACTACCATGGTGTTGTTTTTGTGCAGAAATAAAAGTTCTCGGAATGGAACAAAACATTGCGAGGGCTCTTTATACAATAAACAAGAATTTCTGGAGCCAAGATCCACCGGAGGGGGCACCTGGGTGGGTGCAACCCACCAGGGTGCCCCCCCTCCTGGCGCGCCCAAGTGGGTTGTCCCCACCTGGTGGCCCCGCAGACCCTGAAATTGACGCTATAAAATCCTATTTTCCATAAAAAATCAGGGAGAAAGAATTATCACGATCCACGAGACGGAGCCGCCGTCACCTCCTGTTCTTCATCGAGGGGCCAGATCTGGACTCCGTTTAGGGCTTCAGAAACGGGGATATTCGTTCTTCGTCATCACCAACCCTTCTCCATCGCCAATTCCATGATGCTCCCCACCTGGAGTGAGTAATTCCTTCATAGGCTCGCTGGCTGGTGAGGAGTTGGATGAGATTCATCATGTAATCGAGTTAGTTTTGTTAGGGCATGATCCCTAGTATCCACTATGTTCTAAGATTGATGTTGCTATGACTTTGCCATGCTTAATGTTTGTCACTTTGGGCCCGGGTGCCGTGATTTCAGATCTGAACCGTTTATATTATCACCATTATATCCATGTTCTAGATCCGATCTTGCAAGTTATAGTCACCTACTACATGTTATGATCCGGCAACCCTGCAGTGACAATAGTCGGGACCACTCCCGGTGATGACTGTAGTTTGAGGAATTCATGTATTCATCGTGTGTTAATCCTTTGTTCTGGTTCTCTATTAAAAGGAGGCCTTAATATCCCTTAGTTTCCAATAGGACCTCGCTGCCTCTGGAGGGTAGGACAAAAGATGTCATGCAAGTTCTTTCCATAAGCACGTATGACTATTTACGGAATACATGCCTACGTTATATTGATGAACTGGGGCTAGTGCCATATCACCCTAGGTTATAACTGTCTCATGATGAATATCATCCAACAAGTCACCGATCCAATGCCAGTGAATTTATATTATATTGTTCTTGCTAAGTTACTACTGCTATTGTCACTGTGACACTTGCTACAAAATTACTGTTATCATTGTTACCGTTACTATTGCTACTACCATTACTATCAAAACTATCAAACTACTTTGCTACTGAGCACGTTGCTGTTCGGTAACACAGTAATTTCAAAAAAAATCCTACGCACACGCAAGATCAGGGTGATGCATGGCAATGAGAAGGGAGAGTGTCGTCCATGTACCATCGTAGACCGTAAGCGGAAGCATTACGAGAACGCGGTTGATGTAGTCGTACGTCTTCACGATCCGACCAATCCAAGTACCGAACGTACGACACCTCCGAGTTCAGCACACGTTTAGCTCGGTGACGTCCCACAAACTCTGATCCAGCAGAGCTTCGAGGGAGAGCTCCATCAGCACGACGGCGTGATGACGGTGATGATGATGCTACCGACGCAGGGCTTCACCTAAGCACCACTATGATATGACTGAGGTGGATTATGCTGGATGGGGGCACCGCACACGGCTATGAACAATGTCAACGTGTGTGTTCTAGGGTGCCCCTCTCCCCACGTATATAAAGGAGGGAGGGGAGGCCGGCCGGCCTCTCTAGGTGCGCCAAGGGGGAGGAATCCTCCTCCTAGTAGGAGTAGGATTCCTCCTTTCCTAGTCCTACTAGGAGGGGGAAGAAGGAGAAGGGGAGGAGAAGGAAAGAGGGGGCGCAGCCCCTCCCCTAGTCCAATTCGTACTAGGCCCATGGGGGTCGCGCTGCCAGCCCTCGTTGCTTCTCATCTTTTCCCCTTAAAGCCCACTAAGGCCCATATGTACTCTCGTATTCCCGTAACTCCCCCGGTACTCCGAAAAATACCCGGATCACTCGGAACCTTTCCAATGTTCGAATATAGCCTTCCAATATATCGTTCTTTACGTCTTGACCATTTCGAGACTCCTCTTCATGTCCCCGATCTCATCCGGGACTCCGAACAACCTTTGGTACATCAAATCACATAAACTCATAATACTAATCATCACCGAACGTTAAGCGTGCGGATCCTATGGGTTCGAGAACTATGTAGACATGACTGAGACATGTCTCCGGTCAATAACCAATAGCGGAACCTGGATGCTCATATTGGCTCCTACATATTCTACGAAGATCTTTATCGGTCAAACCGCATAAAGGTATACGTTGTTCCCTTTGTCATCGGTATGTTACTTACCTGAGATTCGATCGTCGGTATCCTTATACCTAGTTCAATCTCGTTACGAGCAAGTCTCTTTACTCGTTCCATAATGCTACATCCCGTGACTAACTCATTAGCTACATTGCTTGCAAGGCTTATTGTGATGTGCATTACCGAGAGGGCCCAGAGATACTTCTCTAACAATCGGAGTGAAAAATCCTAATCTCGATCTATGACAACTCAACAAGTACCATCGGAGACACCTGTAGAGCACCTTTATAATCACCAAGTTATGTTGTGACGTTTGGTAGCACACAAAGTGTTCCTCCGGTACTTCGGAGTTTCCTAATATCGTAGTCATAGGAACATGTATAAGTCATGAATAAAGGAATAGCAACAAACTAAATGATCGTCGTGCTATGCTAATGGATGGGTCAAGTCAATCACATCATTCTGTAATGATGTGATCCTGTTAATCAAATGACAACTCATGTCTATGGTTAGGTAACATAACCATCATTGATTCAACGAGCTAGTCAAGTAGAGGCAAACTAGTGACACTCTGTTTGTCAATGTATTCACACGTGTACTAAGTTTCCGATGAATACAATTCTAGCATGAATAATAAACATTTATCATGATATAAGGAAATAAATAATAACTTTATTATTGCCTCTAGGGCATATTTCCTTCAGTCTCCCACTTGCACTAGAGTCAATAATCTAGTTCACATCGTCATGTGATTTAACACCAATAGTTCACATCTTTATGTGATTAGTTCACATCTCCATGTGACTAACACCCAAAGGGTTTACTCGAGTCAATAATCTAGTTCACATCGCTATGTGATTAACACCCAAAGAGTGATCATGTTTTGCTTGTGAGAGAAATTTAGTCAACGGGTCTGCCACATTCAGAGTCGTATGTATTTTCCAAATTTTCTATGTCTACAATGCTTTGCACGAAGCTACTCTAGCTAATTGCTCCCACTTTCAATATGTTTCTAGATTGAGACTTAGAGTCATCCAGATCGGTGTCAAAGCTTGCATCGATGTAATTCTTTACGGCGAACTCTTTATCACCTCCATAACTGAGAAACATTTCCTTATTCCAATAAGGATATTTTTGACCGTTGTTCAGTGAACCACTCCTAGATCACTATTGTACTGTGATGGCCTGGCTTATTAGGGATGATAGACTACTCATATCAATAAGGAATTCCTTCTTTTCCGGGAGCCCATTCGGACAAAACTCCAAAGTTAAGCGTGCTCAGCTTGGAGTAGTGTCAAGATGGGTGATAGACCGGGAAGTTGCTCCCGGGTGTGCACGAGTGAGGACAAAGTGCGCAGAAAATACTAGTATTGATCTGTGAGGCCAGTCTAGATCCCGCCAGGAGTAAAGACCACCGACGGGTGTGTCCGAGGCGTTACAAGTTGGTAGCAGAGCCGACCCTCACGGTTACATGGATATTTGTGGACAGGTGCGCGGTCATGTTGTTCATGACGTTTGTGACCCGTCGTGGCACGCGACATGGTACATGTACCGGACTGGATGCATAGACTTATGTGCCAAGAGGGAACGTTCCTGTGGCCCGACGAGGACGTCGGTTCCTCTGAGTGGGGGTGTATGTGATGGCCTGGCTTATTAGGGATGATAGACTACTCATATCAATAAGGAATTCCTTCTTTTTTGGGAGCCCATTCGGACAGAACTCCAAAGTTAAGCGTGGTCAGCTTGGAGTAGTGTCAGGATGGTGACTGACCGGGAAGTTGCTCCCAGGTGCGCAAGAGTGAGGACAAAGTGCGCAGAAAAGACTAGTATTGATCTGTGGGGCCAGTCTAGATCCCGCCAGGAGTAACGACCACCGGCGGATGTGTCCGGGGCGTTACATGTACCCTCTTACCAAACTTTTGGCAAGGTACACAATAGGTCTGGTACACAGCATAGCATACTTTATAGAACCTATGACTGAGGCGTAGGGAATGAATTTTCTGTCGTGGCCGGGTTTTGAGTCTTTACTCAACTTCACACCTTGCAACAAAGGCAAGAACTCCTTCTTTGACTGTTCCATTTTGAACTACTTCAAAATCTTGTCAAGGCATGTACTTATTGAAAATATATCAAGCGTCTTGATCTATCTCTATAGATCTTGATGCTCAATATGTAAGTAGTTTCACCGAGTTCTTTCTTTGAAAAGCTCCTTTCAAACAGTCCTTTATGCTTTCCAGAAAATTCTATATTATTTCCGATCAACAATATGTCATTCACATATACTTATCAGAAATGCTCTAGTGCTCCCACTCACTTTCTTGTAAATGCAGGCTTCACCGCAAGTCTATATAAAACCATATGCTTTGATCACTTTATCAAAGCATATATTCCAACTCCGAGATGCTTGCACCAGTCCATAGATGGATCGCTGGAGCTTGCTCACTTTGTTAGCACCTTTAGGATCGACAAAACCTTTTGGTTGCGTCATATATAACTCTTCTTTAAGAAATCCATTAAGAGATGCACTTTTGACATCCATTTGCCAGATTTCATAAAATGCGGCAACTGCTAACATGATTCGGACAGACTATTAAGCATCGATACGAGTGAGAAAATCTCATCGTAGTCAACACCTTGAACTTGTCGAAAACCTTTTGCGACAATTCGAGCTTTGTAGATAGTAACACTACTATCAGTGTTCATCTTCCTCTTGAAGATCCATTTATTCTCAATGACTCACCGATCATCGCGCAAGTGAATCAAAGTCCATACTTTGTTCTCATACATAGATCCCATCTCAGATTTCATGGCCTCAAGCCATTTTGAAGAATCTGGGCTCATCATCGCTTCCTCATAGTTCGTAGGTTCGTCATGGTCTAGTAACATCACTTCCAGAACAGGATTACCGTACCACTCTGGTGCGGACCGTACTCTGGTTGACCTACGAGGTTTGTGAGTAACTTGATCTGAAGTTTCATGATCATCATCATTAGCTTCCTCACTAATTGGTGTAGGAATCACTAGAACTGATTTCTGTGATGAACTGCTTTCCAATTTGGGAGAAGGTACAATTATCTCATCAAGTTCTACTTTCCTCCCACTCACTTCTTTCAAGAGAAATTTCTTCTCTAGAAAGGATCCATTCTCAGTAACGAATTTCTTGCCTTCGGATCTGTGATAGAAGGTGTACCCAACAATTTCCTTTGGGTATCCTATGAAGACGCATTTCTCCGATTTGGTTTCGAGCTTATTAGGTTGAAACTTTTTCACATAAGCATCGTAGCCCCAAAAATTAAGAAACGACAGCTTAGGTTTCTTGCTAAACCACAATTCATATGGTGTCGTCTGAACGGATTTAGATGGTGCCCAATTTAACGTGAATGCAGCTGTCTCTAATGCATAACCCCAAAATGATAGTGATAAATCGGTAAGAGCTATCATAGATCGCACCATATCTAACAAAGTACGGTTATGACATTCGGACACACCATTACGCTATGGTTTTCCAGGTGGCGTGAGTTGCGAAACTATTCTGCGTTGTTTCAAATAAAGACCAAACTCGTAACTCAAATATTCTCGTCCACGATCAGATCACAGAAACATTATTTTCTTATTACGATGATTTTCCACTTCACTCTGAAATTCTTTGAACTTTTCATATGTTTCAGACTTATGTTTTATCAAGTAGATATACCCATATCTTGCTCAAATCACCTGTGAAGGTCAGAAAATAACGATACCCGCCGCAAGCCTCAACATTCATTGTACCGCACACATCAGTATGTATTATTTCCAATAAGTCTGTTGCTTGCTCCATTGTTCCGAAGAACGGAGTCTTAGTCATCTTTCCCATGAGGCATTGTTCACAAGCATCAAGTGATTCCAAAAGTCCATCAGCATGGAGTTTCTTCATGCACTTTACACCAATATGACATAAACGGCAGTGCCACATATAAGTTGCACTATCATTATCAACTTTGCATCTTTTGGCTTCAGTATTATGAATATGTGTATCACTATGATCGAGATTCAATAAACCATTTATATTGAGTGTATGACCATAGGAGGTTTTATTCATGTAAATAGAACAATAATTATTCTTTGACTTAAATGAATAACCGTGTTGTAATAAACATGATCCAATCATATTTATGCTCAACGCAAACATCAAATAACATTTATTTTAGGTTCAACACTAATCCCGAAGGTAAAGGGAGTGTGCGATGCTGATCTTATCAACCTTGGAATCACTTCCAACTCACATCATCCCTTCACCCTTAACTAGTCTCTGTTTATTTTGCAACTCTTGTTTCGAGTTACTACTCTTAGCAACTGAACCAGTATCAAATACCGAGGGGTTGCTATAAACACTAGTAAAGTACACATCAATAACATGTATATCAAATATACCTTTATTCACTTTGCCATCCTTCTTATCCGCCAAGTATCTAGGGCAGTTCCACTACCACTAACCATTTCCTTTGCAGTAGAAGCACTCGGTTTCAGGCTTGGGTCTAGCTTTGGGCTTCTTCATGGGAGTGGCAACTTTCTTGCCATTATTCTTGAAGTTCCCTTTCTTTCCCTTACCCTTTTACTTGAAACTAGTGGTCTTGTCAACCATCAACACTTGATGCTTTTCTTGATTTCTACCTTCACTGATTTCAGCATCGCGAAGAGCTCGGGAATCGTTTTCGTCATCCCTTACATATTATAGTTCATCACGAAGTTCTAGTAACTTGGCAATAGTGACTAGAGAACTCTGTCAATCACAATCTTATCTGGAATATTAACTCCCACTTGATTCAAGCGATTGTAGTACTCAGACATTCTGAGCACATGCTCACTGGTTGAGCTATTCTCCTCCATCTTGTAGGCAAAACATTTGTCGGAGGTCTTATACCTCTTGACTCGGGCATGAGTCTGAAATACAAATTTCAGCTCTTGGAACATCTCATATGCTCTATGGCGTCCAAAATGTTTTGAAGTCCCGGTTCTAAGCTATAAAGCATGGTGCACTAAACTATCAAGTAGTCATCATACCGAGCTTTGCCAAACGTTCATAACGTCTGCATCTGCTCCTGCAATAGGTCCATCACCTAGCGATGCATCAAGGACATAATTCTTCTGTGCATCAATGAGGATAATCCTTAGATCATAGACCCAGTCCACATCATTGCTACTATCATCTTTCAACATAGTTTTTCTCTATGAACATATCAAAAATAAACAGGGAGCTACATCGCGAGCTATTGATCTACAACATAGTTATGCAAATACTATCAGGACTAATTTCATGATAAATTAAAGTTCAATTAATCATATTACTTAAGAACTCCCACTTAGGTAGACATCCCTCTAGTCATCTAAATGATCACGTGATCCCAATCAACTAAACCATGTCCGATCATCACGTGAGATGGAGTAGTTTTCAATGGTGAACATCACTATGTTGATCATATCTACTATATGATTCACGCTCGACCTTTCGGTCTCCAGTGTTCCGAGGCCATATCTGCATATGCTAGGCTCGTCAAGTTTGACCCGAGTATTCTGCGTGTGCGAAACTGGCTTGCACCCGTTGTATGTGAACGTAGAGCTTATCACACCCGATCATCACGTGGTGTCTCGACACGACGAACTGTCACAATGGTGCATACTCAGGGAGAACACTTATACCTTGAAATTTAGTGAGAGATCATCTTATAATGCTACCGCCGAACTAAGCAAAATAAGATACATAAAGGATAAACATCACATGCAATCAAAATATGTGACATGATATGGCCATCATCATCTTGTGCCTTTGATCTCCATCTCCAAAACACCGTCATGATCTCTATCGTCACCGGCATGGCACCATGATCTCCATCATCTTGATCTCTATCAACGTGTCGTCACATGGTCGTCTCACCAACTATTGCTTTTGCAACTATTGCTATCGCATAGCGATAAAGTAAAGCAATTATATGGCGCTTGCATCTTATGAAATGAAGAGACGACCATAAGGCTCCTGCCACTTGCCGATAACTTTAACAAAACATGATCATCTCATACAACAATTTATATATCATCACATCTTGAGCATATCGCATCAAAACATGCCCTGCAAAAACAAGTTAGACATCCTCTACTTTGTTGTTGCAAGTTTTACATGGCTGCTACGGGCTGAGCAAGAACCGTTCTTACCTACGCATCAAAAACCACAATGCGGTATAGTGATTGCTTTTTGATCTTCAGAAAGAACCATGTTCATTGAATTAGATTCAACTAAAGTTGGAGAAACAGACACCCACTAGCCACTTGTGTGCGAAGCACGTCGGTAGAACCAGTCTCTCGTAAGCGTACGCGTAATGTCGGTCTGAGCCACTTCATCCAGCAATACCGCCGAATCAAGAGTCAACTACGGATGGCAAGCGATATGTATATACCCACGCCCACAACTCCTTTGTGTTCTACTCGTGCATATAACATCTATGCATAAACCTGGCTCAGATGCCACTGTTGGGTAACGCAGTAATTTCAAAAAAAATCCTACACATACGCAAGATCATGGTGATGCATTGCAACGAGAGGGAGAATGTTGTCCATGTACCCTTGTAGACTGTAAGATGAAGCATTATGAGAACGCGGTTGATGTAGTCGTACGTCTTCACGATCCGACCGATCCAAGTACCGAACGTACGGCACCTCCGAGTTCAGCACATGTTCAGCTCGGTGACGTCCCACAAACTCCGATCCAGCAAAGCTTCGAGGGAGAGTTCCGTCAGCACGACGGCGTGATGACGGTGATGATGATGCTACCGATGCAGGGCTTCGCCTAAGCACCACTACGAGATGACCGAGGTGGATTATGGTGGAGGGGGGCACCGCACACGGCTAAGAACAATGTCAACTTGTGTCTTCTAGGGTGCCCCTTCCCCACGTATATAATGGAGGGAGGGGAGGCCGGCCGGCCTCTCTAGGCGGGCCAAGGGGGGAGGAATCCTCCTCCTAGTAGGAGTAGGATTCCTCCTCTCCTAGTCCTACTAGGAGGGGAAGGAAGGAGAAGGGGAGGAGAAGGAAAGAGGGGGCGCAGCCCCTCCCCTAGTCCAATTCGGACTAGGCCCATGGGGGGCGTGCTGCCATCCCTCGTGGCTTCCCCTCTTTTTCCCTTAAAGCCCACTAAGGCCCATATGTACTCCCGTATTCTCGTAACTCCCCCGGTACTCTGAAAAATACCCGGATCACTCGGAACCTTTCCGATGTCCGAATATAGCCTTCCAATATATCGATCTTTACATGTCGACCATTTTGAGACTCCTCGTCATGTCCCCGATCTCATCCGGGACTCCGAACAACCTTCGGTACATCAAATCACATAAACTCATAATACCAATCATCACCGAACGTTAAGCGTGCGGACCCTACGGGTTTGAGAACTATGTAGACATGACCGAGACATGTCTCCGGTCAATAACCAATAGCGGAACCTAGATTCTCATATTGGCTCCTACATATTCTACGAAGATCTTTATCGGTCAAACGGCATAACGGTATACGTTGTTCCCTTTGTCATCGGTATGTTACTTGCCCGAGATTTGATCGTCGGTATCCTCATACCTAGTTCAATCTCGTTACCGGCAATTCTCTTTGCTCGTTCCATAATGCTACATCCCGTAACTAACTCATTAGCTACATTGCTTGCAAGGCTTATTGTGATGTGCATTACCGAGAGGGCCCAGTGATACTTCTCCGACAATCGGAGTGACAAATCCTAATCTCGATCTATGCCAACTCAACAATTACCATCGGAGACACCTATATATCAACTTTATAATCACCCAGTTATGTTGTGACGTTTGCTAGCACACAAAGTGTTCCTCTGGTACTCGGGAGTTGCATAATCTCATAGTCACAGGAACATGTATAAGTCATGAAGAAAGCAATAGCAACAAACAAAACGGTCATCGTGCTAAGCTAACGATGGGTCAAGTCAATCACATCATTCTCTAATGATGTGATCCCGTTAATCAAATGACAAGTCATGTCTATGGTTAGGAAACATAACCATTATTGATTCGACGAGCTAGTCAAGTAGAGGCAAACTAGTGACACTCTGTTTGTCTATGTAATCACACATGTACTAAGGTTCCGGTTAATACAATTCTAGCATGAATTATAAACATTTATCATGATATAAGGAAATAATTAATAACTTTATTATTGACTCTAGGGCATATTTCCTTTAGTTGCTATAGATAGTTAATCTCCAGGTGTGGTTGAATTGACAACTCAGCTGCTAATACCTTCAAATATTCTTTGGCTCCCCTTGTGTCGAATCTATAAATTTGGGTTGAATACTCTACCCTTGAAAACTGTTGTGATCCCCTATACTTGTGGGTTATTAATTTTGCATGATTTAAATATTTTGTGTGATGAAGATGGAGTAGAGCCAGCCAATATGATTTTGTAGGGATACGCTTTCTTTGGCCATGTTATTTTGAGAAGACATAACTGCCTTGTTAGTATGCTTGAAATATTATTGTTTTTATGTCAATATTAAACTTTTGTTTGGAATCATACGGATCTGAATATTCATGCCACAATAAAGAAATTACAAGGATAAATATGTTAGGTAGCATTCCACATCAAAAGTTCTGTTTTTATCATTTACCTACTTGAGGACGAGCGGGAATTAAGCTTGGGGATGCTTGATACGTCTCCAACGTATCTATAATTTTTGATTGTTCCATGCTATTATATTATCTGTTTTGGATGTTTTATATGCATTAATATGCTACTTTATATTATTTTTGGGACTAACCTAGAGACCAGTGCCAGTTGCTGTTTTTTCCTTGTTTTAGAGTTTCGTAGAAAAGGAATACCAAACAGAGTCCAAACGGAATAAAACCTTCGCGATGATTTTTCTTGGACCAGAAGACAACCAAAAGACTTGGAGATGAAGTCGGAGGAGCCACGAGGCGGCCACAAGGATGGACGGTGCGACCAGGGGGTAGGGCACGCCACCCACCCTTGTGGGCCCTTCGTGACTCCACCGACCTATTTCTTTCACCTATATATACCCATATATCCCCAAACCAACCAAGAGAGCCACGAAAACACTTTTCCACCACTGCAACCTTCCATACCAGTGAGATCCCATGTAGGGGCCTTTTCCAGCGTCCTGTCGGAGGGGGATTCGATCACGGAGGGCTTCTACATCAACTCCATTGCCCTTTCGATGAAGCGTGAGTTGTTTACCACAGACCTACGGATCCATAGCTAGTAGCTAGATGGCTTCTTCTCTTTCTTTGATTTTGAATACCATGTTCTCCTTGATGTTCTTGGAGATCTATTCGATGTAATACATTTTTGCGGTGTGTGCCGAGATCCGATGAATTGTGGATTTATGATCAGCTTACCTATGAATATTATTTGAATCTCCTCTGAATTCTTTTATGCATGATTTGATATCTTTGCAAGTCTCTTCGAACTATCGATTTGGTTTGGCCAACTAGATTGGGTTTTCTTGCAACGGGAGAAGTGCTTAGCTTTGGGTTCAATCTAGCGGTGTCCTTTCCCAGTGACAGTAGGGGCATCAAGGCAGATATTGTATTGTTGCCATCGAGGATAACAAGATGGGGTTTTCATCATATTGCTTGAGTTAATTCCTCACATCATGTCATCTTACTTAATGTGTTACTATGTTCTTCATGAACTTAATACTCTAGATGCATGATGGAGCGTTCGATGTGTAGAGTAATAGTAGTAGGTGCATAATCGTTTCCGTCTACTTGACACGGACGTCCTACCTATATTCATGATCATTGCCTATGATCATTGCGAAGGCGCCATCGTGATCGACCTGCTGGCGCCCAGCGACGACGATGACATATGATCAACGGCGAGGACCTAGTTTTATTTTTAGGGTTTAAATATATGTTGAATCAAACTATGTAATATAAATATGTTGAATGCAATGAAAAATTTGGATGAGAAATTGTTCACTGACGGCGGTGCTGGCGAAGGCGCGTCCGGGGCTGCGTGTGATACGTCTCCAATGTATCTATAATTTTTTTATTGTTCATGCTATTATATTATCTGTTTTGGATTTTTATATGCATTAATATGCTATTTTATATGATTTTTGGAACTAACCTATTAACTTAGAGCCCATTGCCAGTTTTTGTTTTTTCCTTGTTTAAGAGTTTCGCAGAAAAGGAATACCAAACGGAATAAAACTTTCGCCATGATTTTTTGTAACATCCCAAATTTTCAATTTGGAATGTTATAAATTAGGTCATCATTGCATATCATATTTTATTTTTGCATTTTGGTTGATCCTAGAAAATTCTACGCAACTCAAGGACCCATGGAGAGAGTTGGGGATTTCGTTATTTTCATATTTGAGTTTTCTCAAATTTTGAGAATAGGATCATTTGATTTTATTTATTTTATCATTAATTATTTCTATTACAAAAATATGAGAGAGGGAATAAAATGACTTTCCCAAAATAGAGAAATATTGAGGATTTAATAATAAAATCAAACAAGATTTTATTTCGGAGTTTTTCGGTGTTTTATTTGAATTTAGGAAAAATGTGCGTTTTTCAAAATTGCGTTTAAGCCCCAAATAAATGTTCACTTTGTCGGGCTTGATTTTAGAAGCCCGGGAAAATTTATTTCGGGATTTTTGGAGTCCATTTAGTATTTCTTTTTATTTTTTTCCGAGCAGAAATAAATTAAAAAAACGAACCGACCTAACGGGCCGTGTCCGACTAGGACTCTGGCCCGACTAGGCTTTATCAGCCGAGGCCCAGCCCCGGAGAACCCTAGCCACCCCAGCCCCAACCCAAGCCGCCACCCGCGCCGCCGCCGCCACTGCCCGCCACCCGCGCCGCCGCCGCCGCTGCCCGCCGCCGCCACCCGCCCGCGCCGCCGTCGCCGGACGCCGCCGCCGCCACCGAGGTTCGCCGCCGCGCCTCGTTTTTCTTGCCTTCGGTTTTTTAGAAAAAAATCGATCGATTTTCGTCGGTTTTCATTGGTTTAATATATTCGGTTTTTTTAAAATAGATCGGTTTTTCCGATTTATTTATTTTGCGAGCGTTCGTTGTTTTTCTTTTTCTCGGATGAAATCCGCGATTTTTCTGATCGCGATTCCTCATCCGATTTTCGTTTTAGTTTAACTTTTCGCTCGTTTATCATAATCAGGCGATTCAAGCGCCTAGAGTTTCGTCTCGAAACCCTCTATCCGTTTAACCAACTTAAACAAGACTTTGCTACTATAAAATTTGCCCTAGATCCAGATTAGTAGAACAAAGTTGTTTTCTTTCACCGTTTGACTTTTGTTGTTTCGTTCGATTTGATTCTTTTTGCCAACCGGAGTTCTTAAGTTGAAACTTCTGGTTAGATCTCTTATTTGAGTTTTACCTGTGCATTAGTTGAGTACTTATTGTATGCTTGTTTGTTTGTCTGCGATAGAGTATCCGGAGTGCGCCGCCTGTTACTTCAAATCGCTAGGTTTCCCGGATCATCAGCAAGGCAAGTAACACTTTGATCATACCTTTTCTACTACCTAGTTTTATTGCATTAAATCAATCCTCACACATTGCATGATTAGGATCTAATTAAATTGTGGGATGGGAAGTAGATGAGGTAGTACCTATTACCTGTTTATTATCAAACCTTTGGGAGTTACTTCTACGTTTGCTTATTATGCCATGCTATGCTAGTAGACGTGGATTGGGTGAGTGATATCCATGACAGATGTGAGATTGATAATTAATGGTTTATCTAAGGTGGCAACTTAAACACACATCTAGGTGGATTGAGGCACCTGGGTATTCCAGGACTTGCCTGTTTTCTTTTGGACCGCCACCCAGGCTCAAAGGGATCATGAGACTATTCATACTAGAAACTTCCGTGTGCAGCCACAAGCTATTATGGGCTCTAGCATAGTTGACTAAGTTGTGCGAACTCTTACAGTGGTAGACTAGCAGATGTAGGGGATGTAGGTGGTACGGTCTACCCGGTTGTTAGGTGCTAGCGCTTCTGAAAGACTATGTCTCGGTCATCCGTCTTCTCAAACACCATGTAGTGCGAGAAAACAAACGGAGGCGATCGAGTCTTGTGGGGAAAAGTGCGCAAACCTCTGCAGAGTGTAACAAACTAATCATGGTTAGCCGTGTCCCCGATTATGGACATCTTGAGTATCAAGTACTTGGATTATCATGTGAATCTCAACATGTTACTCCAAATTAATTTTGTTGGGTTATGTTTAATGATGATGCTTAATTGGGATTGAGAATGCTGTCAACCATTCTCAATGTTTAACAACCACCTTGATAGTAATTAAAATTTTCTTCCTTTGAAGTAGGGAAAAATTGGCTTTACGCAAAACTATAACCATAGAGCTTTCCACCAGCCAAATATGCATATAGTATAGCTGTTTCATTCCATTACTCTCTATGTGTTACCTTGGCAGCATATTCCATGTGCTGACCCGTTTTCGGGCTGCAACGTTAATGTTGCAGACTTTTCAGACAACGATTAAGGAGTTTTTAGGTCGTGGTTCTATACTCAGTGATGCCATTGGAGTTGATGGACTCAGTTATCTTCCAAGCCTTCCGCTGTTATCGTTATTAGATGGCATTAAGCCATATTTATTGTAATAAGTAATCTTTTGAGACATTTGATGTAATAAGTGTGTGATTGCTACTTTGCTATAAATCCTCCGAGTACTGTGTGGTGTCAGCATTACTGATCCAGGGATGACACCGGAGCACAGAGATCAGACTGTCTGAGGTCTGGTCGCTAAAGAGATGGTATCAGAGCACACGCTGACTATAGGACACGACCACTAAGCTAAAGACCTAGATCACTCATATTTTCTATTCTTTAGTATGGCGGATGCAAGGAACAAATTTATGCAACCGGATGAAGATGCACCCTTTGGACGCCACTTGAAGGAAGTCACTAGATACCTGAACATAGGAGTACCAAGCTTCACAGGAACCTACAACGCCACTTTACCTGAAGAAGAGCGCTGGATGATTCAAGTTCAAGTTCCAGGAAGGACGTTCATGCCAGTCACTAAGCCCATAGAGTTTTCTTTTGATGCACCAACTTGGAGTCTAGGAAAGAGCATGGCAGCTCACATCGCCATGGGACGCATTGGAGAAGTCTACCGCAAGGATCTCAAGGATACTATCTACCAGATTTGTGGGCGCCGAGATGAACACCGGAAGATGATCAGCACCAGGAAGGATAGATCAATTGCAGCCTTTATCCAAGAGTTAAACCAGCACATTCGATGACAGGAGAACCAGATGTGCACCAAGATGATAGATCTGAAGAATGCTAAGACTAGAATCAAGGAACTGGAGGAAGAACTCAAGGCTACACGTGAAGATTATGAAGAGGAAATTGAAGTATTGGTGGATAAGAATGCCGACCTAACAAAGAAGATTGGAATATTTATGGGAGGCCCGACGCCAGTAGAGGAAGATGAAGAACCCAAGGAGATTAGCCCGGAAGACTACATCATCATTGACGGCACCGACTCGGAAGTAGATAGTAGCGATGATGACTATGTTGATGAAGCTGGAGCACATATTATGGAGTCAACAACCGTAGAATATTTCTAATAGACCACCTCACCAGTAGTAGTAGTCCACCATGTAAATATAGTAGTCCGAGCACTTTTGTGATAGTTAGATCGATTGTATGCCTTTGGTTGATTGATTGAAGTGAATTGTTTGCTTTTGCCTCATGTGCATATGGGTAGTGTTTTCTCTTTAGACCCTCTCTATTCTTATATCTCATCTTTTCTAAACCCTCAGATGCCTCCGAGACATGACCCCGGTTTTGCTTTCCCACCGGAGCTCACCCAGTTGATCCAGTAGCAGAACACATTGATGCAGTTGCTAGTCTAGAATCAGAATCAGGGGAACAACAACAACCCACCACCACCACCACCACCTGTTGACCACTTAGCCCGTTTTCTTAGGCTGAATCCGCCGGTGTTTTCCAGTAGCACCGAGCCGATAGTAGTAGATGATTGGCTCCCCAAGATAGCTAGGGAGTTGACCACATCAGGATGCACAGATGCGGAGAAGGTGAAGTTTGGCGCACATCAGTTAGAAGGACCCGCAGCATCATGGTGGGAGAATTTCACAGCCACTTTCCCAGTAGACACTGTCACATGGGACTAGTTTCAGCAGGCTTTCCGTACTGCCCTTGTTTCAGCAGGAGCTATGGCCATGAAGAAGCGTGAGTTTCGTAACTTGTGCCAAGGAGGACGGACAGTTGGCCAGTATGTGGAGGAGTTTAGTAAGCTAGCATGTTATGCCCCAGATGACGTTGCTACGGATGCAGCTAAGCAAGAGAAGTTTCTGGAAGGATTGAATGATGAGTTGAGCATGCAGTTGATGGTAGCCACCTTCAACAACTACCAGGAGTTGGTAGATCGTTATCTTATGATTGAAGGGAAGCAGCAGCAAATTGAGAATCGCAAGAGGAAGTATGGATAAGGAAAGTACAATTCAGGAGCTCAGCAGAAGCCACGTTTTACCCCTAGACCGGGAGGACATTTTCAGCATACCCATGGGGGAGGTAGCTCTCACAATCACAATGGCACTAAGAATGGTAATGGCAATGGAGGAAGCAACGGCCAGAACCGCAACAACCCATCAACCCTAGCCAAGAAGGACTTGAGCCAAGTCACTTGCTATAAGTGTTTGAAGCCAGGACATTATGCCAATGAATGTCCTGAAGGCCAAAATGGCAATGGAAGTTCTGGGAAGAAGCCGAACCCTTTCAACAGGGGACGGGTGAACCACGTTAGCGTGGAGGAGGTTGAAGCTCAGCCCGATGCAGTAATAGGTAAGTTTTTGGTTAAGTCATTTACTGCACTCGTTCTTTTTGATACTGGTGCATCGCATTCATACATCTCAAGGGGATTTGTGGATAAGTATAACCTACCAACCCAAGCCCTTAGGTCACCCATGTTAGTAACCTCGCCAGCAGCAAAGTATGCGGCTAGTCTATGGTGTGATCGGTTACCATTAAGGATTGGTAACTATGTTTTTCCCTCAGACCTAGTAGTATTGGAATCTCAAGGATTGGATGTGATATTAGGCATGGATTGGTTATCAAAGTATGAAGGGAATATTGAGTGTGCTAGTAAGTCAATTTTGCTTACCACACCAGAAGGGAGAAGGATCAAGTATGTATCCCGACATGTGCCAAAGAGGACCCAAGTAAATTGCCTAACAGGAGTTGTGTAGGAGGAAGTACCAGTGGTAAGGGATTTCCCTGATGTATTTCCAGAAGAGTTGCCAAGCATGCCACCAGATAGAGATATTGAATTTTTGATTGAGCTATTGCCAGGCACTGGGCCAATATCAAAGAGACCATATAGGATGCCAGCAAAGGATTTGGTGGAAATTAAGAAGCAGATTAAGGAGTTACTGGATAAGGGATATATTCACCCAAGTTCTTCGCCTTGGGGATCGCCAGTACTTCTAGTGGAGAAGAAGGATGGATCGTTAAGGATGGTTGTTGATTATCGAGGATTGAACGAAGTAACGATCAAGAACAAGTACCCACTACCAATGATCAACGATCTGTTTGATTGATTGCAAGGAGCTAAAGTATTTTCCAAGATCGATTTGCGATCAGGATACCACCAGTTGAAGATTCAAGAACAGGATATTCCGAAGACAGCTTTTAGCACCAGGTATGAGCTATATGAGTATACCATTATGTCATTTGGTCTGACTAATGCGCCTGCCTATTTTATGAACATGATGAACAAAGTGTTTATGGTGTTTTTGGATAAGTTCATCATAGTGTTCATTGATGATATCCTCGTATATTCGAAGAATGAAGAGGAGCATAAGGAGCATTTGCGTTTGGTACTTGGAAAGCTCAGAGAACACCAATTATATGCCAAGTTTAGCAAATGTGAGTTTTGGTTGAAGAAAGTAGGATTCCTCAGACACGTTATATCCGGAGAAGGTATAGCAGTAGATCCCGCTAAAGTTGAAACCGTGACCAAGTGGGAAGCCCCAACAACAGTTGGAGAGATCCGGAGTTTTCCTGGACTCGCAGGATACTACCGGAGGTTTATTGAGAATTTCTCAAAGATTGTGAAGCCTATGACGGAGTTGTTGAAGAAAGATACCAAGTTCATATGGACGGATGAGTGTGAGGCTAGTTTTCAGGAGTTGAAGAAACGCTTGGTTACCTCACCAGTGTTGATTTTGCCAGACCAGACCAAAGATTATGATGTGTATTGTGACGCTTCACGTCGAGGACTTGGAGCAGTGCTTATGCAGGAAGGGAGAGTTGTTTCATATGCCTCAAGACAACTGAAGCCCCATGAGTTGAATTATGTCACGCATGATTTGGAGTTAGCAGCCGCAGTGCATGCCTTGAAGACATGGAGACATTTCCTCATTGGAAACCATTGTGAGGTGTACACGGATCATAAGAGTTTGAAGTACATTTTCACACAGAAGGAGTTGAATCTCAGACAAAGGAGATGGTTGGAGCTTATCAAAGATTATGATATGAAATTGCACTATCACCCCGGAAAGGCTAATGTAGTAGCTAACGCGTTAAGCCGTAAGAGCCATGTCAATACGTTAATGATGGGAGGGATACCCATGGAGTTAGCAGAAAATCTTCGTGAACTATGTGTGGAAATAGTTCCGAGAGGCTATGTAGCAGCACTAGAGATTTAGTCAACTTTGATGGATAGAGTCAGAGAAGCTCAGAAAACTGACAAAGATATTGCCGCTATAAAGGAGAAACTGGGCAAAGGGAAAACTAAAGGATTTCGTGAGGATGAGCACGATACCCTATGGTTCGAAGACCGTATTTATGTGCCCAATAACCCGGAGATCAGGAAGTTGATTTTGCAAGAGGCACACGGTTCACCGTATTCAATTCACCCAGGAAATACCAAGATGTATTTGGATTTGAAGGATATTTTCTGGTGGACGGGAATGCAGAAGGATATTGCGGAGTATGTAGCAGTTTGTGATGTATGCCAGAGAGTAGAGGCAGAGCATCAGAAGCCAGCAGGATTGTTACAACCATTGCCGATACCCGAATGGAAGTGGGATAAGTTAGGCATGGATTTTATCATGGGATTGCCCAGGACTCGTTCAGGCTATGACTCAATTTGGGTTGTAGTTGATCGATTGAGAAAAGTAGCTCATTTCATCCCAGTAAAGACCACTTACACCAGTGCTAAGTTGGCAAGGATATACATGACCAGAATAGTATGTCTGCATGGAGTTCTGAGGAGTATCGTATCAAATAGAGGAACCCAGTTTACCTCAAAGTTCTGGAAGCAGTTGCACGAAACTTTGGGTACCAGGCTAGAATTCAGTACAGCTTTTCATCCACAAACAGATGGACAGACCGAGAGAGTAAATCAGATTTTGGAGGATATGCTGAGAGCTTGTGCGCTAGATTATGGATCTAGTTTGGACGATAATTTGCCATATGTAGAGTTCTCTTACAACAACAGTTACCAAACCAGTTTGAAGATGGCCCCTTTCGAAGCTTTGTACGGAAGGAGGTGCAGGACACCGCTGTCGTGGGACGAAGTTGGAGACCGCTAGTTATTTGGACCTGACTTGATTAAAGAGTCTGAACAGAAGGTGAAATTGATTCGCGATAGGCTCAAGATAGCCCAGTCCAGACAGAAGAGTTATGCAGATTCTAAACGCAAGGAGACAGTTTACGAAGTCGGAGATAGAGCTTATCTTCGAGTATCTCCACTTCGGGGAACAAAGCGTTTTGGAGTTAAAGGGAAGTTAGCACCACGATTTGTAGGACCATATCGAGTTTTGAAACGTATGGGAGAAGTGGCCAACAAGTTGGAATTGCCCGAAGGATTGTCAGGAGTACATGATGTGTTCCACGTTTCTCAGTTAAAGGAGTGTCACGCGGAGATGGCTGGCGTACCGTTGAGAGATACAGTGCCTTTGGAAACTATTAAGTTGGATAACGATTTGACCTACGAGGAGAAACCAGTTAAGATCCTCGAGTTTGCCAGCCGAGTTACTCGCAGCAAGGCTATCAAGTTTGCAAAGTTCAGTGGAGCCACCACACGGAGGATGAAGCCACCTGGGAGCGAGAGGAAGATTTGCTCAAATACCACCCTCACCTATTTTCCAGCCAACCCGAATCTCGAGGGCGAGATTCATCTTAAGGGGGGTAGGTTTGTAACATCCCAAATTTTCAATTTGGAATGTTATACATTAGATCATCATTGCATATCATATTTTATTTTTGCATTTTGGTTGATCCTAGAAAATTCTACGCAACTCAAGGACCCATGAAGAGAGTTGGGGATTTCGTTATTTTCATATTTGAGTTTTCTCAAATTTTGAGAATAGGATCATTTGATTTTATTTATTCTATCATCAATTATTTCTATTACAAAAATATGAGAGAGGGAATAAAATGGCTTTCCCAAAATAGAGAAATATTGAGGATTTAATAATAAATTCAAACAAGATTTTATTTCGGAGTTTTTCGGTGTTTTATTTGAATTTAGGAAAAATGTGCGTTTTTCAAAATTGCATTTAGGCCCCAAATAAATGTTCACTTTGTCGGGCTTGATTTTAGAAGCCCAGGAAAATTTATTTCGGGATTTTTGGAGTCCGTTTAGTAATTCTTTTTATATTTTAGTGGAAATAAATTAAAAAAACGAACCGACCTAACGGGTCGTGTCCGACTAGGACTCTGGCCCGACTAGGCTTTATAAGCCGAGGCCCAGCCCCGGGGAACCCTTGCCGCCCCAGCCCCAACCCGCGCCGCCGCCGCCACCCGCCCGCGTCGCCGCCGCCGCCGCTGCTGCCCGCCGCCGCCACCCGCCCGCGCCGCACCGCCGCCGCCGCTGCCCGCCGCCGTGCCGCCCCGCGCCGCCGCCGCCGAGGTTCGCCGCCGCGCCTCATTTTTCGTGCCTTCGGTTTTTTTGAAAAAAAATCGATTGGTTTTCGTCCGTTTTCGTCGGTTTAATAGATTCGTTTTTTTAAATAGATCGGTTTTTCCGGTTTATTTATTTTAGCGAGCATTCGTCGTTTTTCCTTTTCTTGGATTAAATCCGCGATTTTTCTGATCACGATTCCTGATCCGATTTTCGTTTTAGTTTAACTTTTCGCTTGTTTATCGGAATCACGCGATTCAAGCGCCTAGAGTTTCGTCTCGAAACCCTCTATCCGTTTAACGAACTTAAACGAGACTTTGCTACTGTAAAATTTGCCCTAGATCCAAATTAGTAGAAAGAAGTGGTTTTCTTTCGCCGTTTGACTTTCGTTGTTTCGTTCGATTTGATTCTTTTTGCCAACCGGAGTTCTGAAGTTGAACCTTCTGGTTAGATCTCTTATTTGAGTTTTACCTGTGCATTAGTTGAGTACTTATTGTATGCTTGTTTGTTTGTCTATGATAGAGTATCCGGAGTGCGCCGCCTGTTACTTCGATTCGCTAGGTTTCCCGGATCATCAGCAAGGCAAGTAACACTTTGATCATACCTTTTCTACTACCCAGTTTTATTGCATTAGATTAATCCTCACACATTGCATGATTAGGATCTAATTAAATTGTGGGATGGGAAGTAGATGAGGTAGTACCTATTACCTGTTTATTATCAAACCTTTGGGAGTTACTTCTACGTTTGCTTATTATGCCATGCTATGCTAGTAGACGTGGATTGGGTGAGTGATATCCATGACAGATGTGAGACTGATAATTAATGGTTTATCTAAGGTGGCAACTTAAACACACATCTAGGTGGATTGAGGCACCTGGGTATTCCAGGACTTGCCTGTTTTCTTTTAGACCGCGACCCAGGCTCAAAGGGATCATGAGACTATTCATACTAGAAACTTCCGTGTGCAGCCACAAGCTATTATGGGCTCTAGCATAGTTGACTAAGTTGTGCGAACTCTTACAGTGGTAGACTAGCAGATGTAGGGGATGTAGGTTGTATGGTCTACCCGATCGTAAGGTGCTAGCACTTCTGAAAGACTATGTCTCCGTCATCCGTCTTCTCAAACACCATGTAGTGCGAGAAAACAAACGGAGGCGATTGAGTCTTGTGGGGAAAAGTGCGCAAACCTCTGCAGAGTGTAACAAACTAATCATGGTTAGCCGTGTCCCCGGTTATGGACATCTTGAGTATCTAGTACTTGGATTATCATGTGAATCTCAACATGTTACTCCAAATTAATTTTGTTGGGTTATGTTTAATGATGATGCTTAATTGGGATTGAGAATGCTGTCAACCATTCTCAATGTTTAACAACCACCTTGTTAGTAATTAAAATTTTATTCCTTTGAAGTAGGGAAAAATTGGCTTTACGCAAAACTATAACCATAGAGCTTTCCACCAGCCAAATATGCATATAGTATAGCTGTTTCATTCCATTACTCTCTATGTGTTACCTTGGCAGCATATTCCATGTGCTGGCCCATTTTCGGGCTGCAACGTTAATGTTGCAGACTTTTCAGACAACGATTAAGGAGTTTTTAGGTCGTGGTTCTATACTCAGTGATGCCATTGGAGTTGATGGACTCACTTATCTTCCAAGCCTTCCGCTGTTATCGTTATTAGATGGCATTAAGCCATATTTATTGTAATAGGTTATCTTTTGAGACATTCGATGTAATAAGTGTGTGATTGCTACTCTGCTATAAATCCTCCGAGTACTGTGTGGTGTCAGCATTACTGATCCAGGGATGACACCGAAGCACAGAGATCAGACTATTTGAGGTATGGTCGCTACATTTTTCTTGGACTAGAAGACACCTAGGAGACTTGGAGTACAAGCCAGATGAGCCTCGAGGCGGCCACAAGGGTGGAGGGCATGCGCTAGGGGTGCCCCCCGACCTTATCGGCCCCTCGTAGCTCCCCTCACCTAAGTCTTCCACCTATATATATATATATATATACTCTTATACCGAAAAACATCCAGGAGAGCCACAAAACCACTTTTCCACCGCCGCAACCTTCTGTACTCGTGAGGTCCCACCTTGGGGAATTTTCCGGCATCCTGCCGGAGGGGGAATCAATCGCGGAGGGCTTCTACATCAACACCATTGCCTCTCTGATGAAGCGTGAGTTGTTTACTTCAGACCTACGGGTCCATAGCTAGTAGCTACATGGCTTCTTCTCTCTCTTTGATTCTCAATACAAAATTCTCCTCGCTGTTCTTAGAGATCTATTCGATGTAATACTCTTTTGGGGTGTGTTTGCCGAGATTCGATGAATTGTGGATTTATGATCAGCTTATCTATGTATATTATTTGGATCTCCTCTGAATTCTTATACGCATGATTTGATATCTTTGCAAGTCTCTTCAAACTATCGATTTGGTTTGGCCAACTAGATTGGTTTTTCTTGCAATGGGAGAAGTGCTTAGCTTTGGGTTCAATCTTGTGGTGTCCTTTCCCAGTGACAGTAGGGGAAGCAAGGCACGTATTGTATTGTTGCCATCGAGGATAACAAGATGGGGTCTTCATCATATTGCTTCAGTTAATCCCGCTACATCGTCTCATATTGCTTAATGCGTTACTCTGTTCTTATGAACTTAATACTCTAGATGCAGGAAGGAGTCGGTCAATGTGTGGAGTAATAGTAGTATATGCAGAATTGTTTCGATCTACTTGACACGGACGTGATGCCTATATTCATGATCATTGCCTTAGATATCGTCATAACTTTGCGCTTTTCTATCAATTGCTCGACAGTAATTTGTTCACCCACCGTAATATTTTCTATCTTGAGAGAAGCCACTAGTGAAACCTATGGCCCCTGGGTCCATTTTACATCATATTAGTTTTCCATCAACTTGCCAATTTCTGTCGCCATTCCATTACTTCGCAATCTTTTACTTTCTGTTCCATAAATCAAAAATACCAAAAATATTACTTTACCGTTTATCCATCTCTATCAGATCTCACTTTGCGAATGACCGTGAAGGGATTGACAACCCCTTTGTCGCGTTGGTTGCAAGTTGGTGTTTGTTTGTGCAGGTATTCGGTGGCTTGTTGCGTAGTCTCCTACTAGAATGATACCTTGGTTCTCAAAACTGAGGGAAATACTTATGCTCCTTTGTTGCATCACCCTTTCATTTTCAAGGGAAAAACCAACGCAAGCTCAAGAGGTAGCAAGTAGGATTTCTGGCGCCGTTGCCGGGGAGATCTACACCAAGCCAAGACATACCAAGTACACATCATAAATTCTCATCCCTCGCATTACATTATTTTCCATTCGCCTCTCGTTTTCCTCTCCCCCACTTTTAAAATTTTTTTTGAAAAGATTCGCCTTTTCTTTGCCCCTCTTTTGTTTGTCTTTTTGTTTGATTTGATGTCTTATTTGGCTCGTTTGCTCGTTTGGTTGGAATAATTGTGTATTTATTGCAAATCAGAAAACCTAAGATCTATGGATCCTCATCCGCTTGCCAATCTTTTTAAGAGATCCAATTATGATGAACCAATTTCTAGCGAGTTTTGTGCACTAGATTATCTTTATTAAGTTTTGCTTGAAATTTGTGAATCTGAAAATTGTGATGAAGTACTTTATGAAGTGATTCCCGATAGATCCTTGAATAAAAAGCATGATTGCAATGATGTTATTATAAATTCTATTAATTTCAATTGTGCTAATAATATGCAAAACCCTAAGCTTGGGGCTGCTAGTTTTGCTATGTCCACTACTTATTGTAATGATCATGATTGGGGTGATTCTTCTTATGATCTTGAAAATTAGTTTAAGCCCCATGACGAACATGAGATTGATAATAATGTTTACAATAAAATTGAAAGTGGGTTTGGAAGAGTGTCAACTTTAGATCCCACATATTTTGATGATGTTTAATCTTATGAAGTTTTTGATAAAAGTGTGTTTGGAGATGTCATGAGTTTAGTTAATGATATTCCCACTATTTTGGAAGAGTGTCAACTTTGCATGCATGTGGATCATGTACAGAAAATTTTAAGTGATAGCTATATGATACGTCTCCAACGTATCTATAATTTTTGATTGTTACATCCTATTATATTATTTGTTTTGGATGTTTAATGGGCTTTAAAATACCTTTTTATATTATTTTTGGGACTAACCTACTAACCAAAGGCCAGTGCAAATTGTTGTTTTTTTGCCTATTTCAATGTTTCGCAGAAACGGAATATCAAACGGAATCCAAACGGAATGAAACCTTCGGGAGAGTTATTTTTGGAACAAACGTGATCAAGGAGACTAGGAGTGGCCGTCAAGAAAGAAGCAAGGAGGCCACGAGGCAGGAGGGCGCGCCTAGGGGAGTAGGCGCGCCCCCACCCTCGTGGGCCCCTCGCAGCTCCACCGACGTACTTCTTCCTCCTATATATACCCATATACCCCGAAAACATCCAGGAGCACCACGAAACCTTATTTCCACCGCCGCAACCTTCTGTACCCGTGAGATCCCATCTTGGGGCCTTTTCCGGCGCTCTACCGGAGGGGGAATCAATCATGGAGGGCTTCTAAATCGACACCATAGCCTCTCCGATGATGTGTGAGTAGTTTACCACAGACCTTCGGGTCCATAGTTATTATCTAGATGGCTTCTTCTCTCTCTTTGGATCTCAATACAAATTTATCCTCGATTCTCTTGGAGATCTATTCGATGTAATTCTTTTTCCGGTGTGTTCATCGAGATCCGATGAATTGTGGGTTTATGATCAAGATTATCTATGAACAATATTTGATTCTTCTCTTAAATCTTTTATGCATGATTTAATATATTTACAAGTCTCTTCGAATTATCAGTTTGGTTTGGCCTACTAGATTGATCTTTCTTGCAATGGGAGAAGTGCTTAGCTTTGGGTTCAATCTTGCGGTGTCCTTTCCCAGTGACAGCAGGGGCAGCAAGGCACGTATTGTATTGTTGCCATCGAGGATAAAAAGATGGGGTTTATATCATATTGCTTGAGTTTATCCCTCTACATCATGTCATCTTGCCTAATGTGTTACTCTGTTCTTATGAACTTAATACTCTAGATGCATGTTGGATAGCGGTCGATGTGTGGAGTAATAGTAGTAGATGCAGAATCATTTCGGTCTAGTTATCGCGGACGTGATGCCTATATACATGATCATGCCTAGATATTCTCATAACTATGCACTTTTCTATCAATTGCTCGAAAGTAATTTGTTCAACCACCGTAGAATTTGCTATCTTGAGAGAAGCCACTAGTGAAACCTATGGGCCCCGGGGTCTATTTTCCATTATATTATTCTCCCGTCAACAATCTATTTATGTCGCTGTTTATTTTGCAATCTTTATTTTCCAATGTATACAACAAAAATACCAAAAATATTTATCTTATTATCTTTATCAGATCTCACCTTCGTAAGTGACCGTGAAGGGATTGACAACCCCTTTATCGTGTTGGTTGCGAGGTTCTTATTTGTTTGTGCAGGTACGAGGGACTTGCGTGTAGTCTCCTACTGGATTGATACCTTGGTTCTCAAAAACTGAGGGAAATACTTATGCTACCGTACTGCATCAGCCTTTCCTCTTCAAGGGAAAACCAACACAAGCTCAAGAGGTAGCACTATATTGTTGAATGTGAATACGATCCCACATGTAATTATTTTGAGAGAGGAAAATATGGTTGTAGAAATTTTTCATATTACTAAATTACCTCTCGTTATGTTGAGATTGCTATGGTCCTTACTTCTTCCTTGCATATGCTAGTTTTTTCTTGCCTTGATAATTTGTTTGCTTATAAGATACCTATGCATCGAAAGCATGTTAGACTTAAACTTTTTTGTCACATGTTTTATGATGCTCTCTTTGTGTTTCAATTGCCATATTTCATTTTGGTTAGATGTGGTTTTGTGTTTTAATTCGTTTTTGTACCAGGCAAGACCTTTGGGATAGCTTACGGTGATAGTTAATTTGATCCTGCTGAAAAATAGAAACTTTTGCACCCAGGAGATTAGTTTTAGTCTTTTATAGAAGAATGATAAATACTCATTCATTTTGCAGAGAATTAATAAAATTTTTATCTAGTACTTCCTAATTTATGAGAAGTTTTGGAGTTACATAAGTACTTGAAATATCCAGATTGCTACAGACTATTCTCTTTCTGACAGATTCTGCTTTTTGTGTGTTGTTTGCTTATTTTGATGCATCTATGGCTAGTATCGGGGGGTATGAACCATGGAAAAGTTGGAATACAGTGGATATTACACCAATATAAATAAAGAATGAGTTCACAACAGTACCAAAAGTGGTGATTTATTTTCTTATACTAACGGAGCTTACGAGATTTTCTGTTAGAGTTTTGTGTTGTGAAGTTTTCAAGTTTTGGGTAAGGATTTGATGGACCATGGAATAAGGAATGGCAAGAGCCTAAGCTTGGGGATGCCCAAGGCACCCCAAGGTAATATTCAAGGATGTCAAAAATCCTAAGCTTGGGGATGTCCCGGGAAGGCATCCCCTCTTTCGTCTTTGTCTATCGGTAACTTTACTTGAGGCTATATTTTATTCACCACATGATATGTGTTTTGCTTGGAGAGTCTTGTATGATTTGAGTCTTTTCTTTTTAGTTTTCCACAATCATCCTTGTTGTACACACCTTTGAGAGAGACACACATGAATCAGCTTGTAGGCCCTTCGTGACTCCACCCTTGTAGGGCGCGCCACCCACCCTTGTAGGCCCTTCGTGACTCCACCAACCTATTTCTTTCGCCTATATATACCCATATATCCCCAAACCAACCAGGATAACCACGAAAACACTTTTCCACCGCCGCAACCTTCTATACCCATGAGATACCACCTTGGGGCGTTTTCCGGCATCCTGCCAGAGGGGGAATCGATCACGGAGGGCTTCTACATCAACACCATTGCCTCTCCGATGAAGCGTGAGTAGTTTACTTTATACCTATGAGTCCATACCTACTAGTTATATGTCTTCTTCTCTCTCTTTGATTCTCAATACAAAATTCTCCTCGATGTTCTTAGAGATCTATTCGATGTAATACTCTTTAGCGGTGTGTTTGCCGAGATCCGATGAATTGTGGATTTATGATCAGCTTATTTATGAATATTATTTGAATCTCCTCTGAATTCTTATATGCATGATTTGATATCTTTGCAAGTCTCTTCAAACTATCGATTTGGTTGGGCCAACTAGATTGGTTTTTCTTACAACGGGAGAAGTGCTTAGCTTTGGGTTCAACCTTGCGGTGCCCTTTCCCAGTAACAGTAGGGGCAGCAAGGCACGTATTGTATTATTGCCATCGAGGATAACAAGATGGGGTTTTCATCATATTGCTTGAGTTAATCCCGCTACATCATGTCATCTTGCTTAATGTGTTACTTTGTTCTTATGAACTTAATACTCTAGATGCATCCTGGATAGCGGTCGATGTGTGGAATAATAGTAGTAGATGCAGAATCGCTTCGGTCTAGTTGTCACGGATGTGATGCCTATATTCATGACCATTGCCTTAGATATCATCATAACTTTGTTCTTTTCTATCAATGGCTCGACAGTAATTTGTTCACCCACCGTAATATTTTCTATCTTAAGAGAAGCCACTAGTGAAACCTATGGCCCCCGAGTCTAGTTTACATCATAGTAGTTTTCCGTTGACTTGCCAGATTCTGTTGCCGTTCCCTTACTTTGCAATCTTTTACTTTCCGTTCCATAAACCAAAATACCAAAAATATTACTTTGTCGTTTATCCATCTCTATCATATCTCACTTTGCGAATAATCATGAAGGTATTGACAACCCCTTTGTCGCGTTGGTTGCAAGTTGTTGTTTGTTTGTGCAGGTATTCGGTGGCTTGTTGCGTAGTCTCTTACTGGATTGATACCTTGGTTCTCAAAACTAAGGGAAATACTTATCTCCTTTGCTGCATCACCCTTTCCTCTTCAAGGGAAAAACCAATGTAAGCTCAAGAGGTAGCAGCGTGCAGGAGCGGCGGGGGTGGGGGCGGCTGAGGGGCGTGGGGCCGGGGGGCTTAGCGGCGGGGCGTTAGTGGCAGCGGGCGGCGTGGGGTCAGGGGCGGCGGCAGGGTGCGGTCGGGGAGAGAGAAGGGTAGACAAAGAGAGAGGAGGGCGGGTGGGAGATAGGGTTAGGGTTAGGTTGGGGGCGGGTGCGTCAGCGCTGTTAGATAGAATATTGCTTTGTCGTCCGCTAACTGACGGCAAAGTATCTTTGTCGTCAGCTAGCGGACGGCAAAGAACTGGCTGACCGCAAGAGCTAGTTTGTCATATGCTAGCCGACAACAAAGATCTGGCTGACGGAGAAGGCGTTGTTTGCCGTCAGCCAGTTGTTTGTCGTCTGCTTTTCGTGAGCGGACGACAAAGAATGTCTTTGTCATCGGTTAGCGGACGGCAAAGAGCCAGCTGATGACAAATTACCTGATTCCAGTAGTGCTACTATTAACATTAAGATTAAAGATTATGAGTGCCATGCTTTGTGTGATTTGTGTGTGTGGGGACCCCGACTCATAAGTCGTGATCACCGAGTGCACGCGTATAGTGATCCCAGAGATCAATGCTCACTAAACACACAGAAGCTGAATAACAAGAATCTTACATCCATACATACCGTATTACACAAGTAGGACCATTATGGTCAAGTCCTGAGTATAGCATCGCAGCGGAAATCTTCGTCGATAACTTGGACCCATGCCATCTGCCTTAACCCTACAGGCATTCTGACTGGGAAGCGTCCTAGCTCGCATGCTCGTCAACAAAGAATTCTTCTTCATATCATGTTCTTTCATGCCTGGCCAATAAAATAACCAGTGGCAAGCCAATGAGTACTTTGAATGTACTCGCAAGCAACCCAAGGGTGATAACAGAATAATTATGCAAGGCATTACTACCAATTTGGCATTTTTGCGGAAAGCTAGTTTTTCTCATGCAAGTATGATCAACATTTATCAAGGATATGAATGCGTCTGCAACAAGTATCAGGAGGTTACATACATCAACATCGGGATAGAGTTGTGAACAACTCATACTCAAGCTCATCGTGACTTCCTCACGAATCACGTCAACAGATTTACCAAACCGTGTTGTTTGCTAGAAACATATGGACGTAGTCTAAGAGCACCACCCAACTGTCCTTGACCGTGGACACGGCTATTCAAATAGTTTTACACTCTGCAGAGGTTGCACACTTTACCCACAAGATCCGGGGAACTTCCGTGTCATCCACGACACGCGGTACCTCAAGTACCCGGGATAAGCACCCGATCACTATCTTTCCCTAGACGACACTAACAAGGAGTCCACTTGTTGTTCCGTATCCTCATGATGTACATCATACGAGACTCACTCAAGATCGTAACATCCGAGAGGGGACACAACGGTGTATCCGGTGCCCTGTGAAAACAGTCATTGCCGCCCTACCTGGCACGACCCCGTCCCGAGAGAGCGCACCAACAACTCTCCCGTCACTAGTAATGCGGGCTCCAAGCTAGTATCGGCCTAGGTAATCAATAATGCCCTTTCCCATATAAGGGTAGAGTGGTTGCGCATGTAAGGTTTGGATAGTCGACAAATCTTAAATCTAATCCGTCTCTGTAAACAACACTTTTATTGAGCGTCGGTACACTACCTCTCCACCAAGTAGTGACCTAGTTCATCATCATCTCCCAGGGGCATTAGTGGCACCCACTGGGCTGTTTGCAAGTATGTCAACCCATACTTGTTTCTTTCCATGCATAACCCTGACCCACTTTGCGTAGCCATCTACTAAAGCATATTTCTACAACCCACCAACACAACTCTAAGCAAGGGTAGAGTCATGAACAATGCAAGTATCAATGGAGTATGCAACGGAGGCAAGCCTAGCAAGGTTGCCATTCAAGGTATATCATGCACTCAGTGAAGCAACGAAAATGCAATCATGATGTAAAATGGTTCATCATGGTCAAAGGGCTGCTTGCCTGTTTTAACAAAGTCTTCGAGGTCTTCAAATATCTCTGTTCCAACTCCAAGCATTTCGTCTACTTCGTCAACTATCATCGAAAGCAACCATAATAAGCAACTCAACAAGGTAGAAAATAAAAGCGCTCTAAAAATATTAAGTTGACTTTTATTGGATACCTCTGGTCATATGAGGAATGACCAAGGTGATGTCATTGGAAGTGGATCAATGGATATTTCTAAACATTTCGATATGATGGAATCAAGGGGTTTATGGATTTGTAAGAAGTGTACAGAAACATATTTTTGAAAAATGAGCAAAGGCACCCATTTAACAAACCATGATTTTAGAAGCATCTAGGAGTTGGTTTCACTAGATTTGGAGTTCAAATGAATTTGCAAAGTTGACAAATATGAAGAAATGGCTCATTATTTTGTTTGGTATAGAAAGTATTAAGAAAAATGTTCATAAACTAAGTTATGAGTTTATAAGCATCTAGGAATTTGAATCATGGCATTTGGATCAAAAATGGGCTCTCTGTGATTTTCTAAAGTTTATCAAAGAAATGGAATAATAGGATTTGCTAATTATTTGTGAAAGAAATATCTCTGTAAAAATGTGCAAGTAGCACCATGTGGTAGGGAATGAATTTAGAAACTACTAGAAATTTGAATCATCAAATTTAGAGTTAATTTGAATTGTTTATGGATTTTTGAAGTTGACTGGAAAAAGGAAAAGGAAATAAGGCTTTAACCTTATCCTGTGCACGGGGTGGCAGATAGACTGTGGGCCGACCCAGCGGCTCGGCCGCACCAGGCGCCCAGGCGACGTCGATGGCGCACTTCTAGAAAGCGCCAACGGTGTGGGGGAGGCGCCAGCAGCTGATCCCGCCTCCACTTAAATGACGTGGCCGCCTGCGGGTCGCTGACTCGTGGGACCCAGCTTCAGGGCCACCCCCTCGCCCTGCGTCATCTTCTTCCTCGCGCGCGGGCGACGGCTAGGGAGGCAGAGGCTCGGGCGTCGCCCCACGCCGGTGACACGGGCCGTCCCCGATGTGGCTGCGGGCATCGGAGAGCTCAGGGGGTACTACCGCGTCCGATGGCGGTCGAGAGGGCCGCCGGCGAGCTCGACAGCGAGCTCTCTGTTGGCCGTGGCGGAGGGAGATGAAGGTGAGGGTGGAGCCGGCAAATTCGGCCGTGGTGAAGAAGGAATCGAGGGCGGGGAGGTTTATGGAGGCCGTGGGGGTCCTCGAGAGCAATGAGAGGGAGCGGGGGAAGCAATGAAGGCTCGGGTTGGTCTGGGGGCACAACGGCGGCAACCCAGCCATGGAGGGGTCAGGAGACCACGAGGGGGAGAGAGGGAGTGTCCGAGAGGTTTCTGGGGGATAGGGAGAGCGGGAAGAAGCCGTAGGAGAGCTCGGGAGGGCCTTTAAATAGAGGGGTCTTGGTGCACCGTGGACGCGGCCTACGGCGCACTCGGGCGAGCCCCATGGAGGAGAGAGGGGAGAGGTTTAGGAGGGGACCGGCAGCTTGCCGTGTCCCAGACGCCGAGGCGGCCTCGTGAGACACGCTGGGAAGGCCCGAGGTGGCCGGAGGCGGTTGGCAGGGGGCGTCTACAGTGCAGGAGCGCACTGTAGCGCGCTCCAGAGCGCCCAAATGGCATGCCATGGCATAAAAAAGGGGAAGTGGGCATGGCCACTTGTGTCCAGTAGTGCTAGGGAGCGGTAAAGAAAGGGGAGGAAGCATTGGATGCCATGGAGGGCCACTGGAATGAGGAGGGAGGTGAGAAAGGAGAAGAATGCTGCTGTCCAGAAGGGTAAATGGGGGTGTTTCACCCCTCAATCATTGAGCTGAGGCTAGGGAAGAGTTACTGGAGATAGGAGAAGACTAGGAGGAGCTGTGGTAAAAAGTTGAGCTCATGGAGATTAGTGGAAGAGCTCAAAATGATGATTTTGGAAAAATGGTAGAAGGTGTTTGTTGTTGGTTTGGGCAAGAAAATTAATTCCACTTGCCATGATAATTAACTGGATGGAATGGCACTTAGAAATAGTGTGTTCTACCAAATTTAAGCTCATTTGGGCAAAGTTGACAATGCAAATTTTGTAAACCCTAGAAATCAATAGAAATGGGTTTTCCAAGATCTAGTCATGCAAAACCATTCTCCTTGATGCACCACTTGGTGTAGTGTCATCATTTGGGGATTTGAACATGTCCACAAAAATTCAGATCAAAAGGACACACTTGGCAATGTAGAGTTGTTCAAATTTGGTTCTGGACAGAAAGGATTTTGGGGTACTTTGATCAAGATAACTTTCTCTCCAACTTGTGCCATTTGGTCTAGATGCATTATTACACTATTTGAGCATGTGCACCAATTTTGAGAGCATTTGGAAATGTTTGACAATGCAAAAATGTTCAAACTTGAAAAAGGACAGAAGTGGTTTTGAGAGGGTTTCATGGGGTTATACTATTCTCCATAACATGGTACTTGGCCAGATCATCAAAAATGTCATATGTGACATGCTAGAATTTTCCTGGATTTATTTGAAAATATTTCTTATAGAAATATTTCAAATATTTGAAATGAGCTGAAATGGTTCTGAAGGGTTTTTTCCAATATTTTGATCATGACTATATGCTGAAACGCATATATATGGAAAATATATGTCCATTGAGTCTCCCTAATTTTTCTCAAATATTTTTAAAGCTTTAAAATAATTTTAACCTATTAAAGACCATTTATGGCCATCAGAAAAAGCCTTTAAATAAAATAGAAAAATATCTTTTAAAATTATATTTTTGTGGTTTCTAGGTATCCTATATCTAATAGGAGTCAAACATATTTTTGGAAAAAAATTTACTGCCCTTAATTAAGTACTTGCAGTGCAAACCTCAATTCGGGGGTTTTTGAAAAACTAATTTTTGAAAATACTATTTGGAAAAATTATTTTTGTAAGAAATTATTTTTATATCCTATACACATGGCATGATCATTGGTTCAAGAGTTTGGAGCAAGGAGATGAAGTACAGGAGTTGGAGGATTTATTTGATTTTAGAGCACTTGCAAACAAGAGACAAAAATCCAATCAAGGCAAGGTCCAAAACACTCAAAAGATTTTGTCGAACCACATTTTATCATGATTGTTAGCTTAAGTGTAGTGGCATGAAAATCAGGGTGTGACAGACCTACCCCCCTTACAAGAATCTCGTCCCCGAGATTCCCAGACTAGGCGCGGAAAGGAATACATAAACTTGGATTTGGGGTAGTCTTCATGTCTTCATACTGCTTCTGCTTCCGTTTTGTGCTCCATTGAACCTTGAAGTACTCGATGGCATGGCTTCGTGTTTGTCGTCCTACTTGATCCAGATTGCAATTGGGGTCTCTCGCGCAGGTCATATTGGGCTGGAGGTCGATGGCTCGTGGTCGATGTCCTTGTAGAGACCGGGCTAGTTAGAAAGTTGGAAACGTTTTCGGAGTGGTGTCGTGTGGAAAAACGTTGTGCACAGTGGGTGACTCAGGTGATAAGTCTAGCTGGTAGCCGTCTATTCTTCGTCTTGCGGTGATCTTGGAGAGGGCCGATAAATCTTGGGGTGAGCTTTCCTTTGCCATAGAAATGCTCGGTTCCTTTGAGAGGAGTGGTTTGCAGGTACGCACGGTCTTCGACGAGGAAGTTCACTTCTTGATGGTAGTCGTTGGTATAGTTCTTCCTCCTTGACATGGCGATCTTCAGATGTTCCTTAACCAGCTAAATGATTCTTCTTCCATCTTCAGTTAGACGAGTAGTTCACCAAGTAAAAGTGACAACCAGCGTGACCAAGTACTCCATGAAGTCTATGGGGTACATAAAGTAGGATGGGGTATTGGTGGTGGTAACGGTTGAGTGTGGGCCAAGGTGTTTTCGATCTAGAGTCAAAACCCAAAGTTATGATTCGACCATGTTGTGGCTTGGTAGGTCTTAAGGGTTTCAAGGATCTAGTGTGCGAGTGAACATTTATCATCTTATCCTTGGGCACAGTTTCTGAGATGCCAATTGTTCTATCTAGTCCTTTAAACAAATAGCCTTATACCACCGAAAGCATCAACTCTTGTAGGTCAGCTCCAATCATCACTCATGCTATTATTATCCTCATGACTCCTAAGGGGAGGTCTACAAATCTATACATGTCAACTATCCCCAAACTCATATGTATGGCTACCCCTAAAAATCCATGGCTAGAGCATATAAGCTGCTAAGCTTGAATTTAATCACCACAATCCAAGTGCTCAGTCTATTGATCCAAGGTCCATGATTAAGCATCTCTATCCTAAGGAAACATGTCGTAAGCCACTCCAAGATCTTGTTTCCTTCCTATGAATCAACTCCAATAGCCCATTAACTTCCATTAATCACTACATAATCCATTAATTCTACAAATCCAATGTTTATGGTGTCCCACATAATCTTCTAATGTCCTATAATCCTCAAATACTTGAAAAGGGTTATCTTTACTATAGTCAGTCCACCAATTCCCATTATCGGGGTCAAGTAAACTCCAAGGTCAAGCTTATATCAACTCCGAGAATTAATCCAATCTCCTAGTTTATCGCCCACCGAGAAACATGGTACCTTGATCGAGATCATCAGTCTAAATCCAATTTACTCCAGACCATGTAGACATACTCAGCATCTATATTCAACTAGAATCACCTACTTAAATCAAAATCTCTTGTCCAACGAGAATTCCTACATGTTCCCCCAAGTCATTATCGTACTGCCAACTATCTTCTATTAATATCCCTGGCTAAGTCAAATCCTTATACTTCCAAGAATTCAGCTTGCGGTCTTAATTGTCCCACTAAATCCAATTTATCCAGGGGTAAAGAAAGCTATGCAACTCTATAATCATGATCCAGCCACGTTCATCTACCAACATGAAAGCCCCATAATCCACCAAATAGTCTCAGATGATTCCTCAAAGTCATTGATATAAAATCATCAAGTCATTTGTCCTCTATTCCTATATCCTCAAATTGGTCTTCCCTATGGCATCGTCAGTCCTGGTGCTATATTAGGATGATAATGTGCTTGTTCACTATGTCCACTAGTTCCATAATGAACCCAGTGTTGTGCGAGGTTTACAGAGGCTTAACTGGTTCTCTTGCGATTCTGTGGGTTAAGCACTTGGTTAAGGACTCGAGCTAGGGTATCTCATGAAGTCTCGAAGGGTCTAGGAATGGGCTTCTAGTCTGGAGGGTCAAATATAACTCTACGGGGTTGCACTTGGTCATGGAGATTGTAGCAGAAGTCTTCATTGCTAGCTGGTTGCTGAAGCAGAATCCTTGGTGTTGCCGGTCTTCAGTTGAGAGAGATGAGAGGGAAAGGTAGCATAGAGGAGGTAGGATGCCTAAAGGGGGTTCTATAGTGCAAGTATAAACAAACAGGTGCAAAAAGGGCCAAACACAAACAACAAAATAAGGTAGGTGATATAGTTGCGAACTTGTTGCCTAGGGCAAAAGTATCGAAACACAAACAAATAAAAACAAGCAACACACAATCATGGTTCTATTTGAACCATCATACGGTCTCGACTGCGCATAGGGGGGTACACGACTCATCCTACCCTAGGGGTTCTCGGATTTTTAGTAGTCGTGCTTTGCTCTGTGCCTCATGCAGTCTTCTGGGTTTTCCTCAGGTGTCGCTACGTCTCTTGTAGTTGTTTGATGAAACGATCCAGGTTGGGCCTGAAGATTCTTCAACAACTTTCTCGCCTGTTGAAGTGATGGAGTGAAGGTGGCTCCTCGTAGCTGCATTGACTTGGTCTTCTGTTGTCTTCTTAATCATGACAACCCCTTTTTGTCTTCTAAGGCATCGATGGTACCAAGTAGGTAATCCTTTATGCAATGACATTAACAAGGCATAGTAGAGGTCCAACATGTCGGTTACGTTGATGAAAATATTGACACCAAGAGCGGGGGATGAAGAGAACCGTTTTCCTGCTCACTACAGTGAGGCGGGCCAAATGCCGAGGTTCTCATCCACCGGTGGTTGCCGATACAACAACGGTAAGGACATGATTTCTCTATTAGCGTTGTCTATCATGGTCTTGCATATCTTACACCCTGATCGTCATAGAAAAAGGTTGCATCATCCTGGGACAAATTCAAAGGTGTCACCATCCTCTGGGTCTTCATGTCCTCATTCTTCAAAGGCGTATCTTCTGTTGGCATCATCTTGTTGTGGTGTCGCGAATCATGGGTTCAGAAGAGGTGGGTGAGTATTTGGCAAGGTGTTCTCCTTCTAGGCTATCCACTTGGATTACAAGGAATCCCGTGGTCAGGGGCATAAGGGTTCTAGCGACAAAAGGTTTTGAAGGGGAAGAGATCAATAAGGAAAGTATACCTTAGTTTTCGAAAAATTGAGAAGGGAAGAGAAGTATAGATAGTTTTGAAAACTAGTAGTAGTTTTGGAAATAGTTTTACCCTAACTAACGACCATGCTAACTAAGGCTTCCTACAGTCAGGATGGCTCTGATACCAGCTCTGTGGGGACCCCGACTCATAAGTCGTGATCACCGAGTGCACGTGTACAGTGATCCCAGAGATCAGTGCTCACTGAACACACAGAAGCTGAATAACAAGAGTCTTACATCCATACATACTGTATTACACAAGTAGGACCATTATGGTCAAGTCTTGAGTATAGCATCGCAGCGGAAATCTTCGTCGATAACTTGGACCCATGCCATCTGCCTTAACCCTATAGGCATTCTGACTGGGAAGTGTCCTGGCTCGCATGCTCGTCTCCAAAGAAGTCTTCTTCATATCATGTTCTTTCATGCATGGCCAATAAAATAACCAGTGGCAAGCCAATGAGTACTTTGAATGTACTCGCAAGCAACCCAAGGGTGATAACAGAATAATTATGCAAGGCACTACTACTAATTTGGCATTTTTGCGGAAAGCTTGTTTTTCTCATGCAACTATGATCAACATTTATCAAGGATATGAATGCGTCTGCAACAAGTATCAGGAGGTTACAGACATCAACATCGGGATAGAGTTGTGAACAACTCATACTCAAGCTCATTGTGACTTCCTCACGAATCACATCAAACAGATTTACCAAACCGTGTTGTTTGCCAGAAACATATGGACGTAGTCTAAGCAGCACCACCCAACTGTCCTTGACCGTGGACACGGCTATTCGAATAGTTTTACACTCTGTAGAGGTTGCACACTTTACCCACAAGATCCGGGGAACTTCCGTGTCATCCACGACCCGCGGTACCTCAAGTACCCGGGTTAAGCACCCGATCACTATCTTTCCCTAGACGACACTAACAAGGAGTCCACTCGTTGTTCTGTATCCTCACGATGTACATCATACGAGACTCACTCGAGATCGTAACATCCGAGAGGGGACACACCGGTGTATCCGGTGCCCTGTGAAAACGTTCATGGCCGCCCTACCTGGCACGACCCCGTCCCGAGAGAGCGCACCAACAACTCTCCCGTCACTAGTAATGCGGGCTCCAAGCTAGTATCGGCCTAGGTAATCAATAATGCCCTTTCCCATATAAGGGTAGAGTGGTTGCGCATGTAAGGTTGGGACAGTCGACAAATCTTAAATCTAATCCGTCTCTGTAAACAACACTTTTATCGAGCCTCGGTACACTACCTCTCCACCAAGTAGTGACCTTGTTCATCATCATCTCCCAGGGGCATTAGTGGCACCCACTGGGCTGTTTGCAAGTATGTCAACCCATACTTGTTTCTTTCCATGCATAACCCTGACCCACTTTGCGTAGCCATCTACTAAAGCATATTTCTACAACCCACCAACACAATTCTAAGCAAGGGTAGAGTCATGAACAATGCAAGTATCAATGGAGTATGCAACGGAGGCAAGCCTAGCAAGGTTGCCATTCAAGGTATATCATGCACTCAATGAAGCAACGAAAATGCAATCATGATGTAAAATGGTTCATCATGGTCAAAGGGCTGCTTGCCTGTTTTAACAAAGTCTTCGAGGTCTTCAAATATCTCTGTTCCAACTCCAAGCATTTCATCTACTTCGTCAACTATCATCGAAAGCAAGCACAATAAGCAACTCAACAAGGAAGAAAATAAAAGTGCTCTAAAAATATTAAGTTGACTTTTATTGGATACCTCTGGTCATATGAGGAATGACCAAGGTGATGTCATTGGAAGTGGATCAATGGATATTTCTAAACATTTCGATATGATGGAATTGTTGGGGAACATAGTAATTTCAAAAAAATTCCTACGCACACGCAAGATCATGGTGATGCATAGCAATGAGGGGGAGAGTCTGATCTACGTACCCTTGTAGATCGCAACGGAAGCATTGACACAACGTAGACGAAGTAGTCGTACGTCTTCTTCCCGATCCGACCGATCCAAGCACCGTTACTCCGGCACCTCCGAGTTCTTAGCACACGTACAGGTCGATGACGATCCCTGGGCTCCGATCCAGCAAAGCTTCGGGGAGGAGTTCCGTCAGCACGACGGCGTGGTGACGATCTTGATGTTCTACCGACGCAGGGCTTCGCCTAAGCACTACAACGATATGATCGAGGTGGAATATGGTGGCAGGGGGCACCGCACACGGCTAAGGAACGATCTCAAAGATCAACTTGTGTGTCTAGAGGTGCCCCCTGCCTCCGTATATAAAGGAGCCAAGGGGGAGGGTTTGGCCGGCCAGGAGGAGGGCGCAGGAGGAGTCCTACTCCTACCGGGAGTAGGACTCCCCCCCCCCAATCCTATTCCAAATAGGATTCCCAAGAGGGAAAGAGAGAGAGAGGTGGCCGGCCACCTCTCCTAGTCCTAATAGGACTAGGGGAGGGGGGAGGCGTGCAGCCCACCATGGGCAGCCCCTTTCACCTTTCCACTAAGGCCCAATAAGGCCCATATGGCTCCCGGGGTTTCTGGTAACCTCCCGGTAATCCGGTAAAATCCCGATTTTACCCGCAACACTTCCGATATCCAAATATAGGCTTCCAATATATCAATCTTTATGTCTCGACCATTTCGAGACTCCTCGTCATGTCCGTGATCACATCCAGGACTCCGAACTAACTTCGGTACATCAAAATGCACAAACTCATAATAACTGTCATCGTAATGTTAAGCGTGCGGACCCTACGGTTCGAGAACAATGTAGACATGACCGAGACACGTCTCCGGTCAATAAACAATAGTGGGACCTGGATGCCCATATTGGCTCCTACATATTCTACGAAGATCTTTATCGGCCAGACCGCATAACAACATACGTTGTTCCCTTTGTGATCGGTATGTTACTTGCCCAAGATTCGATCGTCGGTATCCAATACCTAGTTCAATCTCGTTACCGGCAAGTCTCTTTACTCGTTCCGTAATACATCATCTCACAACTAACATATTAGTTGCAGTGCTTACAAGGCTTATGTGATGAGCATTACCGAGAGGGCCCAGAGATACCTCTCCGACAATCGGAGTGACAAATCCTATTCTCGAAATACGCCAACCCAACATCTACCTTTGGAGACACCTGTAGTACTCCTTGATAATCACCCAGTTACGTTGTGACGTTTGGTAGCACCCAAAGTGTTCCTCCGGTAAACGGGAGTTGCATAATCTCATAGTCATAGGAACATGTATAAGTCATGAAGAATAGCAACAGCAACATACTAAACGATCGGGTGCTAAGCTAATGAAATGGGTCATGTCAATCAGATCATTCAACTAATGATGTGACCTTGTTAATCAAATAACAACACCTTGTTCATGGTTAGGAAACATAACCATCTTTGATTAACGAGCTAGTCAAGTAGAGGCATACTAGTGACACTAAGTTTGTCTATATATTCACACATGTATTATGTTTCCGGTTAATACAATTCTAGCATGAATAATAAACATTTATCATGATATAAGGAAATAGATAATAACTTTATTATTGCCTCTAGGGCATATTTCCTTCAGTCTCCCACTTGCACTAGAGTTAATAATCTAGTTCACATTGCTATGTGATTAACACCAATAGTTCACATCTTTATGTGATTGGTTCACATCTCCATGTGACTAACACCCAAAGGGTTTACTAGATTCAATAATCTAGTTCACATCGCTATGTGATTGACACCCAAAGAGTGATCATGTTTTGCTTGTGAGAGAAATTTAGTCAACGGGCCTGCAAAATTCAGATCCGTATGTATTTTGCAAAATTCTATGTCTACAATGGTCTGCACGGAGCTACTCTAGCTAATTGCTCCCACTTCCAATATGTATCCAGATTTAGAATCATCTGGATCAGTGTCAAAACTTGCATCGACGTAACCCTTTATGACGAACCTTTTTGTCACGTCCATAATCGAGAAACATATCCTTATTTCACTAAGGATAATTCTGACCGCTGTCCAGTGATCTACTCCTAGATCACTATTGTACTCCCTTGCCAAAACAGTGCAGGATATACAATAGATCTGGTACACAGCATGACATACTTTATAGAACCTATGGCCAAGGCATAGGGAATGACTTTCATTCTCTTTCTATCTTCTGCCGTGGTCAGGCTTTGAGTCTTACTCAACTTCATACCTTGTAATACAGGCAAGAACTCTTTCTTTGACTGCTCTATTTTGAACTACTTCAAAATCTTGTCAAGGTATGTACTCATTGAAAAAACTTATCAAGCGTCATGATCTATCTCTATAGATCTTGAAGCTCAATATGTAAGCAGCTTCACTGAAGTCTTTCTTTGAAAAATTCCTTTCAAACACTCCTTTATGCTTTACAGAATAATTCTACATTATTTCTGATCAACAATATGCCATTCACATATACTTATCAGAAATGCTGCAGTGCTCCCACTCACTTTCTTGTAAATATAGGCTTCACCGCAAGTCTGTATAAAACTATATGCTTTGATCAACTTATCAAAGCATGTATTCCAACTCCGAGATGATTGCACCAGTCCATAGATGAATCGCTGGAGCTTGCATATTTTGTTAGCACCTTTAGGATTGACAAAACCTACCGGTTGCATCATATACAACTCTTCTTTAAGAAATCCATTAAGGAATGCAGTTCTGCTTATCCATTTGCCAGATTTCATAAAATGCGGCAATTGCTAACATGATTCGGACAGACTTAAGCATAGATACGAGTGAGAAACTCTCATCGTAGTCAACACTTTGAACTTGTCGAAAACCTTTTGCGACAATTCTAGCTTTGTATATAGTAACACTACTATCAGCGTCCGTCTTCCTCTTGAAGATCCATTTATTATCAATTGCTTGCCGATCATCGGGCAAGTCAACCAAAGTCCAAACTTTGTTCTCATACATGGATCATACCTTAGATTTCATGGCATCAAACCATTTCGCGGAATCTGGGCTCATCATCGCTTCCTCATAGTTCGCAAGTTCGTCATGGTCTAGTAACATGACTTCCAGAATAGGATTACTGTACCACTCTGGTGCGGATCTCACTCTGGTTTACCTACGAGATTCGGTAGTAACTTGATCTGAAGTTAGATGATCATCATCATTAGCTTCCTCACTAATTGGTGTAGTAGTCACAAGAACAGATTTTTGTGATGAACTACTTTCCAATAAGGGAGAAGGTACAATTACCTTATCAAGTTTTCTACTTTCCTCCCACTCACTTCTTTCGAGAGAAACTCCTTCTCTAGAAAGGATCCATTCTTAGCAACGAATGTCTTGCCTTCGGATCTGTGATAGAAGGTGTACCCGACAGTCTCCTTTGGGTATCCTATGAAGACATATTTCTCCGATTTGGGTTTGAGCTTATCAGGATGAAACTTTTTCATATAAGCATCACAATCCCAAACTTTAAGGAACGACAACTTTGGTTTCTTGCCAAAACACAGTTCAGATTGTATCGTCTCAACAGATTTATATGGTGCCCCTTTTTAACGTGAATGTAGCTGTCTTTAATGCATAACCCCAAAAACTATAGTGATAAATCGGTAAGAAACATCATAGATTGTACTATATCCAATAAAGTACGGTTATGACGTTCGGACACACCATTATTCTTTGGTGTTCCAGGTGGCACGAATTTGTGAAACTATTCCACATTGTTTTAATTGAAGGCCAAACTCGTAACTCATATATTTTACCTCTGCGATCATATCGTAGAAACTTTTATTTTCTTGTCACGATGATTTTCCACTTCACTCTGAAATTCTTTGAACTGTTCAAATGTTTCAGACTTATGTTTCATCAAGTAGATATCCCCATATCTGCTCAAATCATATGTGAAGGTCAGAAAATAATGATACCTGCTGCAAGCCTTAATATTCATCGGACCACATACATCAGTATGTATGATTTCCAACAAATCTGTTGCTTGCTGCATTGTTCCGGAGAACGGCGTTTTAGTCATCTTGCCCATAAGGCATGATTCGCAAGCATCAAGTAATTCATAATGAAGTGATTCCAAAAGCCCATCAGCATGGAGTTTCTTCATGCGCTTTACACCAATATGACTTAAACGACAGTGCCACAAATAAGTTGCACTATCATTATTAACTTTGCATCTTTTGGTTTCAATATTATGAATATGTGTATCACTACGATCGAGATCCAACGAACTTGTTCATTGGGTGTATGACCATCGAAGGTCTTATTCATGTAAATAGAATAACAATTATTCTCTAACTTTAATGAATAACCGTATTGCAATAAACATGATCAAATCATATTCATGCTCAACGCAAAAACCAAATAACACTTATTTAGGTTCAACACTAATCCCAAAAGTATAGGGAGTGTGCGATGATGATCATATCAATCTTGGAACTATTTCCAACACACATCGTCACTTCACCCTTAACTAGTATCTGTTCATTCTGCAACTCCCGTTTTGGGTTACTACTCTTAGCAACTGAACCAGTATCACATACCGAGGGGTTGCTATGAATACTAGTAAAATACACATCAATAATCTGTATATCAAATATACCTTTGTTCACTTTGCCATCCTTCTTATCCGCCAAATACTTGGGGTAGTTCCGCTTCCAGTGACCAGTTCCTTTGAAGTAGAAGCACTTAGTATCAGGCTTAGGTCCAGACTTGGGCTTCTTCACTTGAGCAGCAACTTGCTTGCTGTTCTTCTTGAAGTTCCCCTTCTTCCCTCTGCCCTTTTCTTGAAACTAGTGGTCTTGTCAACCATCAACACTTGATGTTTTTCTTGATTTCTACCTTCATTGATTTCAGCATCACGAAGAGCTTGGGAGTTGTTTCCGTTATCCCTTGCATATTATAGTTCATCACGAAGTTCTACTAACTTGGTGATGGTGACTAGAGAATTCTGTCAATCACTATCTTATCTGGAAGATTAACTCCCACTTGATTCAAGCGATTGTAGTACCTAGACAATCTGAGCACATGCTCACTAGTTGAGCGATTCTCCTCCATCTTTTAGCTATAGAACTTGTTGGAGACTTCATATCTCTCAACTCGGGTATTTGCTTGAAATATTAACTTCAACTCCTGGAACATCTTATATGGTCCATGACGTTCAAAACGTCTTTGAAGTCCCGATTCTAAGACGTTAAGCATGGTGCACTAAACTATCAAGTAGTCATCATATTGAGCTAGCCAAACGTTCATAACGTCTGCATCTGCTCCTGCAATAGGTCTGTCACCTAGCGGTGCATTAAGGACATAATTATTCTGTGCAGCAATGAGGATAAACCTCAGATCACGGATCCAATCCGCATCATTGCTACCAACATCTTTCAACACAATTTTCTCTAGGAACATATCAAAATAAACATATGAAAGCAACAACGCGAGCTATTGATCTACAACATAGATATGCTAATACTACCAGGACTAAGTTCATGATAAATTAAAGTTCAATTAATCATATTACTTAAGAACTCCCACTTAGATAGACATCCCTCTAATCCTCTAAGTGATCACGTGATCCAAATCAACTAAACCATGTCCGATCATCACGTGAGATGGAGTAGTTTCATTGGTGAACATCACTATGTTGATCATATCTACTATATGATTCACGCTCGACCTTTCGGTCTTCGTGTTCCGAGGCCATATCTGTATATGCTTGGCTCGTCAAGTATAACCTGAGTATTCCGCGTGTGCAACTGTTTTGCACCCGTTGTATTTGAACGTAGAGCCTATCACACCCGATCATCACGTGGTGTCTCAGCACGAAGAACTTTCACAACGGTGCATACTCAGGGAGAACACTTCTTGATAATTTAGTGAGAGATCATCTTATAATGCTACCGTCAATCAAAGCAAGATAAGATGCATAAAAGATAGGGTTTTTATCAGTTATGCCACCGGTTGTGTCCCACTACTCAGTTTTGCCACTAGAAATTTCAACTGTTCAAAAATGCCATCGCTTCATTAGACACATGCTCAAAAATGCCACTAAACATCATTATTGTGATCTCAAATCTCTTTTGTCATGTTATAATGACATAAATACCTATGAACCAACATGCCAGCTCTCCCTCTATCTCACTACAATAAAGTATGGGGCCCACTTAATCCCAACAGCGTTCTTATTTTCCTGTAAAATTATTTGCTTGGTTACTCCTGACAAGTGGGGCCACACATATCATTGTGAGATAGAGAGAACTGACATGTGGGTCTAGGCTGATTTTTGTCATAGAACATGGTCAACGGGTTTGACGTAAAAATAACAATGTCTAATGGCATTTTTGAGCAAACATCTAACCGAACGATGGCATTTTTGAGATATCTAATGTCATTTTTGAGCAAGTATCTCATGGATTGATGGCATTTTTAAGCAGTTGTAACTTCTAATGGCAAAACCGAGTAGTGGGACACAACTAGTGGCATAAATGATAAAAACCCTAAAAGATAAACATCATATGCAATCAAAATATGTGACATGATATGGCCATCATCATCTTGTTTCTTTGATCTCCATCTCCAAAGTACTGTCATGATCTATATCGTCACCGGCATGACACCATGATCTCCATCATCTTGATCTATATCAATGTGTCATCACGTGGTCGTCTCGCCAACAATTGCTCTTGCAACTATTGCTATCGCATAGTGATAAAGTAAAGCAATTATTGGACGCTTGCATCTTATGCAATAAAGAGACAACCATAAGGCTTTTGCCAGTTGCCGATAACTTCAACAAAACATGATCATCTCATACAACAACTTATATTTCATCACATCTTGACCATATCACATCACAACATGCCCTGCAAAAACAAGTTAGACGTCCTCTACTTTGTTGTTGCAATTTTTACGTGGCTGCTACGGGCTTAAGCAAGAACCAATCTCACCTACGCATCATAACCACAACGATAGTTTGTCAAATAGACTCCGTTTTAACCTTCTCAAGGACCGGGCGTAGCCACACTCGGTTCAACTAAAGTTGGAGAGACAGTCGCCCGCAAGCCACCTATGTGCAAAGCACGTCGGGGAAACCGGTCTCGCGTAAGCGTATGCGTAAGGTTGGTCCGGCTCGTCTCGTCCAACAATACCGCCGAACCAAAGTATGACATGCTGGTAGGCAGGATGACTTGTATCGCCCACAAGTCACTTGTGTTCTACTCGTGCAAATAACATCAAACCATAAAACCTAGGCTTGGATGCCACTGTTGGGGAACGTAGTAATTTCAAAAAATTTCCTACGCACACGCAAGATCATGGTGATGCATAGCAACGAGGGGGAGAGTCTGATCTACGTACCCTTGTAGATCGCAACGGAAGCGTTGACACAACATAGAGGAAGTAGTCGAACGTCTTCTTCCCGATCCGACCGATCCAAGCACCGTTACTCCGGCACCTCCGAGTTCTTAGCACACGTACAGCTCGATGACGATCCCCGGGCTCCGATCCAGCAAAGCTTCGGGGAGGAGTTCCGTCAGCACGACGGCGTGGTGATGATCTTGATGTTCTACCGACGCAGGGCTTCGCCTAAGCACTACAACGATATGATCGAGGTGGAATATGGTGGCAGGGGGCACCGCACACGGCTAAGGAACGATCTCAAAGATCAACTTGTGTGTCTAGAGGTGCCCCCTTCCTCCGTATATAAAGGAGCCAAGGGGGAGGGTGCGGCCGGCCAGGAGGAGGGCGCAGGAGGAGTCCTACTCCTACCGGGAGTAGGACCCCCCCCCCAGAATCCTATTCCAAATAGGATTCCCAAGGGGGAAAGAGAGAGAGAGGTGGCCGGCCACCTCTCCTAGTCCTAATAGGACTAGGGGAGGGGGGAGGCGCGCAGCCCACCATGGGCAGCCCCTTTCACCTTTCCACTAAGGCCCAATAAGGCCCATATGGCTCCCGGGGGGTTCTGGTAACCTCCCGGTAATCCGGTAAAATCCTGATTTTACCCGCAACACTTCCGATATCCAAATATAGGCTTCCAATATATCAATCTTTATGTCTCGACCATTTCGAGACTCCTCGTCATGTCCGTGATCACATCCGGGACTCCGAACTAACTTCGGTACATCAAAATGCATAAACGCATAATAACTGTCATCGTAACGTTAAGCGTGCGGACCCTACGGTTCGAGAACAATGTAGACATGACCGAGACACGTCTCCGTTCAATAACCAATAGTGGGACCTGGATGCCCATATTGGCTCCTACATATTCTACGAAGATCTTTATCGGTCAGACCGCATAACAACATACGTTGTTCCCTTTGTCATTGGTATGTTACTTGCCCGAGATTCGATCGTCGGTATCCAATACCTAGTTCAATCTCGTTACCGGCAAGTCTCTTTACTCGTTCCGTAATAAATCATCTCACAACTAACATATTAGTTGCAGTGCTTACAAGGCTTATGTGACGAGCATTACCGAGAGGGCCCAGAGATACCTCTCCGACAATCGAAGTGACAAATCCTATTCTCGAAATACGCCAACCCAACATCTACCTTTGGAGACACCTGTAGTACTCCTTTATAATCACCCAGTTACGTTGTGACGTTTGGTAGCACCCAAAGTGTTCCTCCGGTAAACGGGAGTTGCATAATCTCATAGTCATAGGAACATGTATAAGTCATGAAGAATAGCAACAGCAACATACTAAACGATCGGGTGCTAAGCTAATGAAATGGGTCATGTCAATCAGATCATTCAACTAATGATGTGACCTCGTTAATCAAATAACAACACCTTGTTCATGGTTAGGAAACATAACCATCTTTGATTAACGAGCTAGTCAAGTAGAGGCATACTAGTGACACTAAGTTTGTCTATACATTCACACATGTATTATGTTTCCGGTTAATACAATTCTAGCATGAATAATAAACATTTATCATGATATAAGGAAATAAATAATAACTTTATTATTGCCTCTAGGGCATATTTCCTTCAGGAATCAAGGGGTTTATGGATTTGTAAGAAGTGTACAGAAACATATTTTTGAAAAATGAGCAAAGGCACCCATTTAACAAACCATGATTTTAGAAGCATCTAGGAGTTGGTTTCACTGGATTTGGAGTTCAAATGAATTTGCAAAGTTGACAAATTTGAAGAAATGGCTCATTATTTTGTTTGGTACAGAAAGTGTTAAGAAAAATGTTCATAAACTAAGTTATGAGTTTAGAAGCATCTAGGAATTTGAATCATGGCATTTGGATCAAAAATGGGCTCTCTGTGATTTTCTAAAGTTTATCAAAGAAATGGAATAATAGGATTTGCTAATTATTTGTGAAAGAAATATCTCTGTAAAAATGTGCAAGTAGCACCATGTGGTAGGGAATGAATTTAGAAACTACTAGAAATTTGAATCATCAAATTTAGAGTTAATTTGAATTGTTTATGGATTTTTGAAGTTGACTGGAAAAAGGAAAAAGAAATAAGGCTTTAACCTTATCCTGCGCACGGGGCGGCAGATAGACTGTGGGCCGGCCCAGCGGCTCGGCCGCACCAGGCGCCCAGGCGACGTCGATGGCGCACTTCTAGAAAGCACCAACGGTGTGGGGGAGGCGCCAGCAGTTGATCCCGCCTCCACTTAAATGACGTGGCCGCCTGTGGGTCGCTGACTCGTGGGACCCAGCTACAGGGCCACCCCCTCGCCCTGCATCATCTTCTTCCTCGTGTGCGGGCGACGGCTGGGGAGGCAGAGGCTCGGGCGTCGCCCCGCGCCGGTGACACGGGCCATCCCCGACGTGGCTGCGGGCACCGGAGAGCTTAGGGGGTACTACCGCGTCCGATGGCGGTCGAGAGGGCCGCCGGCGAGCTCAACAGCGAGCCCTCTGTTGGCCGTGGCGGAGGGAGATGAAGGTGAGGGTGGAGCCGGCAAATTCGGCCATGGTGAACAAGGAATCGAGGGCGGGGAGGTTTATGGAGGCCGTGGGGGTCCTCGAGAGCAATCAGAGGGAGCGGAGGAAGCAATGAAGGCTCGGGTTGTCCGGGGGCACAACGGCGGCAACCCTGCCATGGAGGGGTCAGGAGACCACGAGGGGGAGAGAGGGAGTGTCAGAGAGGTTGCTGGGGGATAGGGAGAGCGGGAAGAAGCCGTAGGAGAGCTTGGGAGGGCCTTTAAATAGAGGGGTCGTGGTGCACCGTGGACGCGGCCTACGACGCACTCGGGCGAGCCCCATGGAGGAGAGAGGGGAGAGGTTTAGGAGGGGACCGGCAGCTTGCCGTGTCCCAGACGCCGAGGCGGCCTCGTGAGTCACGCTGGGGAGGCCCGAGATGGCCGGAGGCGGTTGGCAGGGGGCGTCTACAGTGCGGGAGCGCACTGTAGCGTGCTCCAGAGCGCCCAAATGGCATGCCATGGCATAAAAAAGGGGAAGTGGGCATGGCCACTTGTGTCCAGTAGTGCTAGGGAGTGGTAAAGAAAGGGGAGGAAGCATTGGATGCCATGGAGGGCCACTGGAATGAGGAGGGAGGTGAGAAAGGAGAAGAATGCTGCTGTCCAGAAGGGTAAATGGGGGTGTTTGACCCCTCAATCATTGAGCTGAGGCCAGGGAAGAGTTACTGGAGATAGGAGAAGACTAGGAGGAGTTGTGGTAAAAAGTTGAGCTCATGGAGATTAGTGGAAGAGGTCAAAATGATGATTTTGGAAAAATGGCAGAAGGTGTTTGTTGTTGGTTTGGGCAAGAAAATTAATTCCACTTGCCATGATAATTAACAGGATGGAATGGCACTTAGAAATAGTGTGTTCTACCAAATTGAAGCTCATTTGAGCAAAGTTGACAATGCAACTTTTGTAAACCCTAGAAATCAATAGAAATGGGTTTTCCAAGATCTAGTCATGCAAAACCATTCTCCTTGATGCACCACTTGGTCTAGTGTCATCATTTGGGGATTTGAACATGTCCACAAAAATTCAGATCAAAAGGACACACTTGGCAATGTAGAGTTGTTCAAATTTGGTTCTGGACAGAAAGGGTTTTGGGGTACTTTGATCAAGATAACTTTCTCTCCAACTTGTGCCATTTGGTCTAGATGCATTATTACACTATTTGAGCATGTGCACCAATTTTGAGAGCATTTGGAAATGTTTGACAGTGCAAAAATGTTCAAACTTGAAAAAGGACAGAAGTGGTTTTGAGAGGGTTTCATGGGGTTATACTATTCTCCATGACATGGTACTTGGCAAGATCATCAAAAATGTCATATGTGACATGCTAGAATTTTCCTTGATTTATTTGAAAATAGTTCTTATAGAAATATTTCAAATATTTGAAATGAGCTGAAATGGTTCTGAAGGGTTTTGTCCAATATTTTGATCATGACCATATGCTGAAACTCATATATATGGAAAATATATCTCCATTGAGTCTCCCTAATTTTTCTCAAATATTTTTAAAGCTTTAAAATAATTTTAACCTATTAAAGACCATTTATGGCCTTAAGAAAAAGCCTTTAAATAAAATAGAAAAATAGCTTTTAAAATTATATTTTTGTGGTTTCTAGGTATCCTATATCTAATAGGAGTCAAACATATTTTTGGAAAGATTTTTACTGCCCTTAATTAAGTACTTGCAGTGCAAACCTCAATTCAGGGGTTTTTGAAAAACTAATTTTTGAAAATACTATTTGGAAAAATTATTTTTGTAAGAAATTATTTTTATATCCTATACACATGGCATGATCATTGGTTCAAGAGTTTGGAGCAAGGAGATGAAGTATAGGAGTTGGAGGATTTATTTGATTTTTAGAGCACTTGCAAACAACAGACAAAAATCCAATCAAGGCAAGGTCCAAAACACTCAAAAGTTTTTGTCGAACCACATTTTATCATGATTGTTAGCTTAAGTGTAGTGGCATGAAAATCAGGGTGTGACGGACCTACCCCCCTTACAAGAATCTCGTCCCCGAGATTCCCAGACCAGGCGCGGAAAGGAATACGGAAACTTGGATTTGGGGTAGTCTTCATGTCTTCATACTGCTTCTGCTTCCGTTTTGTGCTCCATTGAACCTTGAAGAACTCGATGGCGTGGCTTCGTGTTTGTCGTCATGCTTGATCCAGATTGCAATTGGGGTCTCTCGTGTAGGTCATATTGGGCTGGAGGTCGATGGCTCCTGGTCGATGTCCTTGTAGAGACCGGGCTAGTTAGAAAGTTGGAAACGTTTCCGGAGTGGTGTCGTGTGGAAAAACGTTGTGCACAGTGGGTGACTCAGGTGATAAGTCTAGCTGGTAGCCGTCTATTCTTCATCTTGCGGTGATCTTGGAGAGGGCCAATAAATCTTGGGGTGAGCTTTCCTTTGCCATGGAAATGCTCGGTTCCTTTGAGAGGAGTGGTTTGCAGATACGCACGGTCTTCGACGAGCAAGTTAACTTCTTGACGGTAGTGGTTAGTATAGTTCTTCCTCCTTGACATGGCGATCTTCAGATGTTCCTTAACCAGCTGAACGATTCTTCTTCCATCTTCAGTTAGACGAGTAGGTCACCAAGTAAAAGTGACAACCAGCATGACCAAGTACTCCATGAAGTCTACGGGGTATATAAAGTAGGATGGGGTATTGGTGGTGGTAACAGTTGAGTGTGGGCCAAGGTGTTTTCGATCTAGAGTCAAAACCCAAAGTTATGATCCGACCATGTTGTGGCTTGGTAGGTCTTAAGGGTTTCAAGGATCTAGTGTGCGAGTGAACATTTATCATCTTATCCTTGGGCACAGTTTCTGAGATGCCAATTGATCTATCTAGTCCTTTAAACAAATAACCTTATACCACCGAAAGCATCAACTCTTGTAGGTCAGCTCCAATCATCACTCATGCTATTATTATCCTCATGACTCCCAAGGGGAGTGTTGGAAATATGCCCTAGAGGCAATAATAAATTGGTTATTATTATATTTGCTTGTTCATGATAATCGTTTATTGTCCATGCTAGAATTGTATTGATAGGAAACTCAGATACATGTGTGGATACATAGACAACACCATGTCCCTAGTAAGCCTCTAGTTAACTAGCTCGTTGATCAATAGATGGTTACGGTTTCCTGACCATGGACATTGTATGTCATTGATAACGGGATCACATCATTAGGAGAATGATGTGATGGACAAGACCCAATCCTAAGCCTAGCACAAAGATCATGTAGTTCGTATGCTAAAGCTTTTCTAATGTAAAGTATCATTTCCTTAGACCATGAGATTGTGCAACTCCCGGATACCGTAGGAGTGCTTTGGGTGTGCCAAACGTCACAACGTAACTGGGTGGCTATAAAGGTACACTACAGGTATCTCCGAAAGTGTCTGTTGGGTTGGCGCGAATCGAGACTGGGATTTGTCACTCCGTGTAAACGGAGAGGTATCTCTGGGCCCACTCGGTAGGACATCATCATAATGTGCACAATGTGATCAAGGAGTTGATCACGGGATGATGTGTTACGGAACAAGTAAAGAAACTTGCCGGTAACGAGGTTGAACAAGGTATTGGGATACCGACGATCGAATCTTGGGCAAGTATCGTACCGATAGACAAAGGGAATTGCATACAGGATTGATTAAGTCCTTGACATCATCGTTCATCCGATGAGATCATCGTGGAACATGTGGGAGCCAACATGGGTATCCAGATCCCGCTATTGGTTATTGACCGGAGAGTCATCTCGGTCATGTCTGCATGTCTCCCGAACCCGTAGGGTCTACACACTTAAGGTTTGATGACGCTAGGGTTGTAAAGGAAGTTTGTATGTGGTTACCGAATGTTGTTCGGAGTCCCGGATGAGATCCCGGACGTCACGAGGAATTCCGAAATGGTCCGGAGGAAAAGATTTATATATGGGAAGTCCTGTTTTGGTCACCGGAAAAGTTTCGGGGTTTATCGGTAACATACCGGGACCACCGGGAGGGTCCCGGGGGTCCACCAAGTGGGGCCACCAGCCCTGGAGGGCTGCATGGCCCAAGTGTGGAAGGGGACCAGCCCCAGGTGGGCTGGTGCGCCCCCCACAAGGGCCCAAGGCGCAAGGGAGAGGAGAAGGGGGCAAACCCTAGGGCAGATGGGCCCTAAGGCCCATCGTGGTGCGCCTCCCTCTCCCCCTCCCCTTGGCTGCCCCCTAGATGGGATCTAGCAGCTGCCGCCACCCCTAGGGAGGGAACCCTAGGTGGGCGCACAGCCCCTCCCCTTCCCCTATATATACTTGAGGTTTGGGCTGCCCATTACACATGACTTCCTCTCCTCTTGCTGGCGCAGCCCTACCTCTCTCCCTCCTCATATCTCGCGGTGCTTGGCGAAGCCCTGCTGGATCACCACGCTCCTCCACCACCACCACGCCGTTGTGCTACTGCTGGATGGAGTCTTCCTCAACCTCTCCCTCTCTCCTTGCTGGATCAAGGCGTGGGAGACGTCACCGGGTTGTACGTGTGTTGAACACGGAGGTGCCGTCCGTTCGGCACTAGGATCATCGGTGATTTGGATCATGGCGAGTACGACTCCATCAACCCCGTTCTCTTGAACGCTTCCGCTTAGCGTTCTACAAGTTTATGTAGATGCACTCTCCTTTCCCTCGTTGCTGGTCTCTCCATAGACTGATCTTGGTGACACGTAAGAAAATTTTGAATTTCTGCTACGTTCCCCAACAGTGGCATCATGAGCTAGGTCTATGCGTAGTTTCTATGCCCGAGTAGAACACAAAGTAGTTGTGGGCGTTGATTTTGTTCAATATGCTTACCGTTACTAGTCCAATCTTGATTTGGCAGCATTATGGGATGAAGCGGCCCGGACCAACCTTACACGTACGCTTATGTGAGACCGGTTCCACCGACTGACATGCACTAGTTGCATAAGGTGGCTAGCGGGTGTCTTTCTCTCCCACTTTAGTCGGATCGGATTCGATGAAAAGGGTCCTTATGAAGGGTAAATAGCAATTGGCATATCACATTGTGGTTTTTGCGTAGGTAAGAAACGTTCTTGCTAGAAACCCATAGCAGCCATGTACAACATGCAAACAACAATTAGAGGACGTCTAACTTGTTTTTGCAGGGTATGCTATGTGATGTGATATGGCCAAGAAGAATGTGATGAATGATATGTGATGTATGAGATTGATCATGTTCTTGTAATAGGAATCACGACTTGCATGTCGATGAGTATGACAACCGGCAGGAGCCATAGGATTTGTCTTTATTTATTATATGACCTGCGTGTCATTAAACAACGCCATGTAATTACTATACTTTATTGCTAACCGTTAGCTGTAGTAGTAGAAGTAATAGTTGGCGAGACAACTTCATGAAGACACGATGATGGAGATCATGATGATGGAGATCATGGTGTCATGCCGGTGACGATGATGATCATGGAGCCCCGAAGATGGAGATCAAAAGGAGCAATATGATATTGGCCATATCATGTCACTATTTGATTGCATGTGATGTTTATCATGTTTATACATCTTATTTGCTTAGAACGACGGTAGTAAATAAGATGATCCCTCATTAAAATTTCAAGAAAGTGTTCCCCCTAACTGTGCACCGTTGCGAAAGTTCGTCGTTTTGAAGCACCACGTGATGATCGGGTGTGATAGATTCTGACGTTCGAATACAACGGGTGTTGAAGAGCCTAGGATGTACAGACATGGCCTCGGAACACATGCAAAACACTTAGGTTGACTTGACGAGCCTAGCATGTACAGACATGGCCTCGGAACACAAGAGACCGAAAGGTCGAGCATGAGTCGTATGGTAGATACGATCAACATGAAGATGTTCACCGATGTTGACTAGTCCGTCTCACGTGATGATCGGACACGGCCTAGTTGACTCGGATCATGTAATCACTTAGATGACTAGAGGGATGTCTTTCTGAGTGGGAGTTCATAAGATGAACTTAATTATCCTGAACATAGTCAAAAGGTCTTCGCAAATTATGTCGTAGCTCACGCTTCAGTTCTACTGTTTAGATATGTTCCTAGAGAAAAATTTAGTTGAAAGTTGATAGTAGCAACTATGCGGACTAGATACGTAAACTGAGGATTGTCCTCATTGCTTCATAGAAGACTTATGTCCTTAATGCACCGCTCAGTGTGCTGAACCTCGAACGTCGTCTGTGGATGTTGCGAACATCTGACATACACGATTTGATAACTACGTGATAGTTTAGTTAAACGGTTTAGAGTTGAGGCACCAAAGACGTTTTGAAACGTCGCGAAACATATGAGATGTTTCGAGGGATGAAATTGGAATTTCAGGCTCGTGCCCACGTCAAGAGGTATAAGACCTCCGACGATTTTCTTAACCTGCACACTAAGGGAGAAAAGCTCAATTATTGAGCTTGTGCTCAGATTGTCTGAGTACAACAATCATTTGAATCAAGTGGGAGTTGATCTTCCAGATGAGATAGTGATGTTTCTCCGAAGTCATTACCACCAAGCTGCTAGAGCTTCGTGATGAACTATAATATATCAGGGACATATATGATGATCCTTGAGATATTCGTGATGTTTGACACCACAAAAGTAGAAATCAAGAAGGAGCATCAATTTTTGATGGTTGGTGAAACCACTAGTTTCAAGAAGGGCAAGGGCAAGGGCAAGAAGGGATACTTCATGCAACGGCAATTCAGCTGCTGCTCTAGTGAAGAAACCCAAGGTTGAACCCAAACCCGAAACTAAGTGCTTCTGTAATAAGGGGAATAGCCACTGGAGCAGAATTACCCTAGATACTTGGTAGATGAGAAGGCTGGCAAGGTCGATAGAAGTATATTGGATATATATTGTGTTAATGTGTACTTTACTAGTACTCCTTGTAGCACCATGGTATTAGATACCGGTTCGGTTGCTAAATGTTAGTAAACTCGAAATAAAAGCTACGGAATAAACGGAGACTAGCTAAAGGTGAGCTGACGATATGTGTTGGAAGTGTTTCCAAGCTTGATGAGATCAAGCATCGCACGCTCCCTCTACCATCGAGATTGGTGTTTGCGTTGAGCATAGACATGATTGGATTATGTCTATCGCAATACGGTTATTCATTTAAGGAGAATAATGGTTACTCTGTTTATTTGAATAATACCTTCAATGGTCTTGCACCTAAAATGAATGGTTTATTGAATCTCGATCGTAGTGATACACATCTTCATGCCAAAAGATATAAGATAGTAATGATAGTACCATCTACTTGTGGCACTGCCACGTAAGTCATATCGGTATAAAACGCATGAAGAAGCTCCATGTTGATGGATCTTTGGGCTCACTCGTTTTGAAAAGTTTGAGACATGCGAACCATGTCTATTGGTGCATATGCATGAAGAAATTCCATGCAAATGGACCGTTTGAACTCACTTGATTTTGAATCACTTGAGACATGCAAATCATACCACATGGGCAAGATGACTGAAAGCCTCGTTTTCAGTAAAATGGAACTAGAAAGCAACTTGTTGGAAGTAATACATTTTGATGTGTGCAGTCCAATGAGTGCTGAGGCGTGTAGTGGATATCGTTATGTTCTTACTTCACAGATGATTTGAGTAGATGTTGAGTATATTTACTTGATGAATCACGTGTCTGAATTACTGAAAGGTTCAAGTAATTTCAGGGTGAAGTTGAAAGATCGTCGTGACAAGAGGATAAAATATCTATGATATGATCATAGAGATGAATATCTGAATTACGAGTTTAGCACAGAATTAAGACATTGTCGAAATTGTTTCACAACTAATACAGCGTGGAACACCGTAGTGTGATGGTGTGTCCGAACATCATAACTGCACCCTATTAGATACGATGCATACCATGATGTCTCTTATCGAATTACCACGATAGTTTATGGGTTAGGCATTAGAGACAACCACATTCACTTTAAATAGGGCACCACATAATTCCGATGAGATGACACCGTATGAACTATGGTTTAGAGAAACCTAAGTTGTCATTTCTTAAAAGTTTGGGGCTGCGACGCTTATGTGAAAAAGTTTCAGGCTGATAAGCTCGAACCCAAAGCGGATAAATGCATCTTCATAGGACACCCAAAACAGTTGGGTGTACCTCCTGTCTCAGATCCGAAAGTAATAAGGGATTGTTTCTAGAATCGGGTCCTTTCTGGAGGAAAAGTTTCTCTCGAAAGAATTGAGTGGGAGGATGGTGGAGATTTGATGAGGTTATTAAACCGTCTCTTCAACTAGTGTGTGGCAGGGCACAGGGAGTTGTTCCTGTGGCACCTACACCAATTGAAGCGGAAGCTTATGATAGTGATCATGAAACTTCAGATCAAGTCACTACCAAACCTCGTGGGATGACAAGGATGCGTACTGCTTCAGAGTGGTACGTAATTCTGTCTTGGAAGTCATGTTGCTAGACAGCAATGAACCTACGAGCTATGGAGAAGCGATGGTGGGCCTGGATTCCAAAATGGCTCGAGGCCATATGATCCGAGAGAGGATCCATATATGAAAACAAAGTGTAGAGTTTGGAAGAACTACTTGATGGTCGTAAGGCTGTTAGGTACATATGGATTTTAAAAGGAAGACGGACAATGATGGTAAGTATCACCATTAAGAAAGCTCGACTTGTCGTTAAGATGTTTTCTGACAAGTTCAAGGAGTTGACTGCGATGAGACTTTCTCACTCGCAGCGATGCTAAGAGTCTGTTGGAATTATATTAGCAATTACTGCATTATTTATGAAATCTTGCAGATAGGATGCCAAAAACCATTGTTTCCTCGACGATTTTTGAGGAAAGGTTGTATGTGATACAACCGGAAGGTTTTGTCAATCCTGAAAGATGCTAACAAGTATGCAAAGCTCCAGCAATCCTTCGAGGACTGGAGTAAGAATCTCGGAGTTGGAATGTATGCTTTGATGAGATGATCAAAGTTTTGGGTGTATACAAAGTTTATGAGACACTTGTATTTCCAAAGAAGTGAGTGGGAGCACTATAGAATTTCCGATGAGTATATGTTGTTAACATATTGTTGATCGGAAATGATGTAGAATTTCTGGAAAGCATATAGGGTTATTTGGAAAGTGTTTTTCAATGGAAAGCCTGGATTAAGCTACTTGAACACTGAGCATCAAGATCTATAAGGATAGATCAAAATGCTTAATGGTACTTTCAAATGAGCACATACCTTGACATGATCTTGAAGGTGTTCAAGTCAAAGAAGGAGTTCTTGCCTGAGTTGTAAGGTATGAAGTTAAGACTTAAAGCTCGACCACGGCAGAAGAAAGTGGAAGGACGAAGGTCATCCCCTATGCTTTTGTCATAGGCTCTCTATAGTATGCTATGATGTGTGCCGCACCTGAAGTGTGCCTTGCCATGAGTCAGTCAAGGGGTACAAGAGTGATCCAAGAATGGATCACAGGACAGCAGTCAAAGTTATCCTTAGTAACTAGTGGACTAAGGAATTTTCTCGATTATGGAGGTGGTAAAAGAGTTCGTCGTAAAGGGTTACGCCGATGCAAACTTTGACACTAATACAGATTATTTTGAGTAGTAAACTGGATTTGTATAGTAGAACAGTTATTTGGAATAGCTCCAAATAGAACGTGGTAGCTGCATCTAGGAGATGACATAGAGATTTGTAAAGCACACACAGATCTAAAAGGTTCAGATCCGTTGACTATAACATCTCTCACAAGCATAACATGATCAAACCCAGAACTCATCGAGTGTTAATCACATGGTAATGTGAACTACATTATTGACTCTAGTAGACTCTTTGGGTGTTAGTCACATGGGGATGTGACCTTGAGTGTTAATCACATATCGATGTGAACTGGATTATTGACTCTAGTGCAAGTGGGAAACTGTTGGAAATATGCCCTAGAGGCAATAATAAATTGGTTATTATTATATTTCCTTGTTCATGATAATCGTTTATTGTCCATGCTAGAATTGTATTGATAGGAAACTCAGATAAATGTGTGGATACATAGACAACACCATGTCCCTAGTAAGCCTCTAGTTGACTAGCTCATTGATCAATAGATGGTTACGGTTTCCTGACCATGGACATTGGATGTCATTGATAACGGGATCACATCATTAGGAGAATGATGTGATGGACAAGACCCAATCCTAAGCCTAGCACAAAGATCATGTAGTTCGTATGCTAAAGCTTTTCTAATGTCAAGTATCATTTCCTTAGACCATGAGATTGTGCAACTCCCGAATACCGTAGGAGTGCTTTGGGTGTGCCAAACATCACAACGTAACTGGGTGGCTATAAAGGTACACTACAGGTATCTCCGAAAGTGTCTGTTGGGTTAGCGCGAATCGAGACTGGGATTTGTCACTCCGTGTAAACGGAGAGGTATCTCTGGGCCCACTCGGTAGGACATCATCATAATGTGCACAATGTGATCAAGGAGTTGATCACGGGATGATGTGTTACGGAACGAGTAAAGAGACTTGCCAGTAACGAGATTGAACAGGGTATCGGGATACCGACAATCGAATCTCGGGCAAGTATCGTATCGATAGACAAAGGGAATTGCATACGAGATTGATTAAGTCCTTGACATCGTGGTTCATCCGATGAGATCATCGTGGAACATGTGGGAGCCAACATGGGTATCCAGATCCCGCTGTTGGTTATTGACCGGAGAGTCATCTCGGTCATGTCTGCATGTCTCCCGAACCCGTAGGGTCTACACACTTAAGGTTCGATGATGCTAGGGTTGTAAAGGAAGTTTGTATGTGGTTACCGAATGTTGTTCGGAGTCCCGGCTGAGATCTCGGACGTCACGAGGAGTTCCGGAATGGTCCGGAGGTAAAGATTTATATATGGGAAGTCTTGTTTTGGTCACCGGAAAAGTTTCGGGGTTTATCGGTAACATAGCGGGACCACCGGGAGGGTCCCGGGGGTCCACCAAGTGGGGCCCCCAGCCCCGGAGGGCTGCATGGGCCAAGTGTGGAAGGGGACCAGCCCCAGGTGGGCTGGTGCGCCCCCCACAAGGTCCCAAGGCGCAAGGGAGAGGAGAAGGGGGCAAACCCTAGGGCAGATGGGCCCTAAGGCCCATCCTGGTGTGCCTCCCTCTCCCCCTCCCCTTGGCCGCCCCCTAGATGGGATCTAGGGGCTGCCGCCACCCCTAGGGAGGTAACCCTAGGTGGGGGCACAGCCCCTCCCCTTCCGCTATATATACTTGAGGTTTTGGCTGCCCATTACACATGAGTTCCTCTCCTCTTGCTGGCGCAGCCTACCTCTCTCCCTCCTCATATCTCGCGGTGCTTGGCGAAGCCCTGCTGGATCACCACGCTCCTCCACCACCACCACGCCATTGTGCTGCTGCTGGATGGAGTCTTCCTCAACCTCTCCCTCTCTCCTTGCTAGATCAAGGCGTGGGAGACGTCACCGGGCTGTACGTGTGTTGAACACGGAGGTGCCGTCCGTTCGGCACTAGGATCATCGGTAATTTGGATCACGACGAGTACGACTCCATCAACCCCGTTCTCTTGAACGCTTCTGCTTAGAGATCTACAAGGGTATGTAGATGCACTCTCCTTCCCCTCGTTGCTGGTCTCTCCATAGATAGATCTTGGTGACACGTAGGAAAATTTTGAATGTCTGCTATGTTCCCCAACAGGGAGGTCTACAAATCTATACATGTCAACTATCCCCAAACTCATATGTATGGCTACCCCTAAAAATCCATGGGTAGAGCATATAAGCTGCTAAGCTTGAATTTAATCACCACAATCCAACTGCTCATTCTATTGATCCAAGGTCCATGATTAAGCATCTCTATCCTAAGGAAACACGTCGTAAGCCACTCCAAGATCTTGTTTCCTTCCTATGAATCAACTCCAATAGCCCATTAACTTCCATTAATCACTACATAATCCATTAATTCTACAAATCCAATGTTTATGGTGTCCCACATAATCTTCTAATGTCCTATAATCCTCAAATACTTGAAAAGGGTTATCTTTACTATAGTCAGTCCACCAATTCCCATTATCGGGGTCAAGTAAACACCAAGGTCAAGCTTATATCAACTCCGAGAATTAATCCAATCTCCTAGTTTATCGCCCACCGAGAAACATGGTACCTTGATCGAGATCATCAGTCTAAATCCAATTTACTCCAGACCATGTAGACATACTCAGCATCTATATTCAACTAGAATCACCTACTTAAATCGAAATCTCTTGTCCAACGAGAATTCCTACATGTTCCCCCAAGTCATTATCATAATGCCAACTATCTTCTATTAATATCCCTGGCTAAGTCAAATCCTTATACTTCCAAGAATTCAGCTTGCGGTCTTAATTGTCCCACTAAATCCAATTTATCCAGGGGTAAAGAAAGCTATGCTACTCTATAATCATGATCCAGCCATGTTCATCTACCAACATGAAAGCCTCATAATCCACCAAATAGTCTCAGATGATTCCTCAAAGTCATTGATATAAACTCATCAAGTCATTTGTCCTCTATTCCTATATCCTCAAATTGGTCTTCCCTATGGCATCGTCAGTCCTGGTGCTATATTAGGATGATAATGTGCTTGTTCACTATGTCCACTAGTTCCATAATGAACCCAGTGTTGTGCGAGGTTTACAGAGGCTTAACTGGTTCTCTTGCAATTCTGTGGGTTAAGCACTTGGTTAAGGACTCGAGCTAGGGTATCTCATGAAGTCTCGAAGGGTCTAGGAATGGGCTTCTAGTCTGGAGGGTCAAATATAACTCTACGGGGTTGCACTTGGTCATGGAGATTGTAGCAAAAGTCTTCATTGCTAGTTGGTTGCTGAAGCAGAATCCTTGGTGTTGCCGGTCTTCAGTTGAGAGAGATGAGAGGGAAAGGTAGCATAGAGGAGGTAGGATGCCTAAAGGGGGTTCTATAGTGCAAGTATAAACAAACAGGTGCAAAAAGGGCCAAACACAAACAACAAAATAAGGTAGGTGATATAGTTGCGAACTTGTTGCCTAGGGCAAAAGTATCGAAACACAAACAAATAAAAACAAGCAACACACAATCATGGTTCTATTTGAACCATCATACGGTCTCGACTACGCATAGGGGGGTACACGACTCATCCTACCCTAGGGGTTCTTGGATTTTTAGTAGTCGTGCTTTGCTCCGTGCCTCATGCAGTCTTCTGGGTTTTCCTCACGTGTCGCTACGTCTCTTGTAGTTGTTTGATGAAACGACCCGGGTTGGGCCTGAAGATTCTTCAACAACTTTCTCGCCTGTTGAAGTGATGGGGTGAAGGTGGCTCCTCGTAGATGGTATTGACTCGGTCTTCTGTTGTCTTCTTAATCATGACAACCCCTTTTTGTCTTCTAAGGCATCGATGGTACCAAGTAGGTAATCCTTTATGCAATGACATTAACAAGGCATAGTAGAGGTCCAACATGTCGGTTATGTTGATGACAATATTGACACCAAGAGCGGGGGATGAAGAAAACCATTTTCCTGCTCACTACAGTGAGGCGGGCCAAATGGCGAGGTTCTCATCCACCGGTGGTTGCCGATACAACAACGGTAAGGACATGATTTCTCTATTAGCGATGTCTATCATGGTCTTGCATATCTTACACCCTGATCGTCATAGGACAATGTTGCATCATCCTGGGGCAAATTCAAAGGTGTCACCATCCTCTGGGTCTTCATGTCCTCATTCTTCAAAGGCGTATCTTCTGTTGGCATCGTCTTGTTGTGGTGTCGCGAATCTTGGGTTCAAAAGAGGTGGGTGAGTATTTGGCAAGGTGTTCTCCTTCTAGGCTATCCACGAGGATTACAAGGAATCCCGTGGTCAGGGGCATAAGGGTTCTAGCGACCAAAAGTTTTGAAGGGGAAGAGATCAATAAGGAAAGTATACCTTAGTTTTCGAAAAACTGAGAAGGGAAGAGAAGTATAGATAGTTCTAAAAACTAGTAGTAGTTTTGGAAATAGTTTTACCCTAACTAACGACCATGCTAACTAAGGCTGAATAACTAGAAGTATAGATCAGTGCTCACTGAACACACAGAAGCTGAATAACAAGAGTCTTACATCCATACATACTGTATTACACAAGTAGGACCATTATGGTCAAGTCTTGAGTATAGCATCGCAGCAGAAATCTTCGTCCATAACTTGGACCCATGCCATCTAACCCTACAGGCATTCTGATTGGGAAGCGTCCTAGCTCGCATGCTTGTCTCCAAAGAATTCTTCTTCATATCATGTTCTTTCATGCCTGGCCAATTAAATAACCAGTGGCAAGCCAATGAGTACTTTGAATGTACTCTCAAGCAACCCAAGGGTGATAATAGAATAATTATGCAAGGCACTAGTGCTAATTTGGCATTTTTGCGGAAAGCTAGTTTTTATCATGCAAGTATGATCAACATTTATCAAGGATATGAATGCGTCTGCAATAAGTATCAGGAGGTTACAGACATCAACATCGGGATAGAGTTGTGAACAACTCATACTCAAGCTCATTGTGACTTCCTCACGAATCACGTCAACATATTTACCAAACCGTGTTGTTTGCTAGAAACATATGGACGTAGTCTAAGCAGCACCACCCAACTGTCCTTGACCGTGGACATGGCTATTCGAATAGTTTTACACTCTGCAGAGGTTGCGCACTTTACCCACAAGATCCGGGGAACTTCCGTGTCATCCACGACCCGTGGTACCTCAAGTACCCGGGTTAAGCACCCGATCACTATGTTTCCCTAGACGACACTAACAAGGAGTCCACTCGTTGTTCTGTATCCTCACGATGTAGATCGTACAAGACTCACTCGAGATCGTAACATCCAAGAGGGGACACAACGGTGTATCCGGTGCCCTATGAAAATAGTCATGGCCGCCCTACCTGGCACGACCCCGTCCCGAGAGAGCGCACCAACAACTCTCCCGTCACTAGTAATGCGGGCTCCAAGCTAGTATTGGCCTAGGTAATCAATAATGCCCTTTCCCATATAAGGGTAGAGTGGTTGCGCATGTAAGGTTGGGACAGTCGACAAATCTTAAATCTAATCCATCTCTGTAAACAACACTTTTATCGAGCCTCGGTACACTACCTCTCCACCAAGTAGTGACCTAGTTCATCATCATCTCCCAGGGGCATTAGTGGCACCCACTGGGCTGTTTGCAAGTATGTCAACCCATACTTGTTTCTTTCCATGCATAACCCTGACCCACTTTGCATAGCCATCTACTAAAGCATATTTCTACAACCCACCAACACAACTCTAAGCAAGGGTAGAGTCATGAACAATGCAAGTATCAATGGAGTATGCAATGGAGGCAAGCCTAGCAAGGTTGCCATTCAAGGTATATCATGCACTCAGTGAAGCAACGAAAATGCAATCATGATGTAAAATGGTTCATCATGGTCAAAGGGCTGCTTGCCTGTTTTAACAAAGTCTTCGAGGTCTTCAAATATCTCTGTTCCAACTCCAAGCATTTCGTCTACTTCGTCAACTATCGTCGAAAGCAACCATAATAAGCAACTCAACAAGGCAGAAAATAAAAGTGCTCTAAAAATATTAAGTTGACTTTTATTGGATACCTCTGGTCATATGAGGAATGACCAAGGTGGTGTCATTGGAAGTGGATCAATGGATATTTCTAAACATTTCAATATGATGGAATCAAGGGGTTTATGGATTTGTAAGAAGTGTATAGAAACATATTTTTGAAAAATGAGCAAAGGCACCCATTTAACAAACCATGATTTTAGAAGCATCTAGGAGTTGGTTTCACTGGATTTGGAGTTCAAATGAATTTGCAAAGTTGACAAATATGAAGAAATGGCTCATTATTTTGTTTGGTACAGAAAGTATTAAGAAAAATGTTCCTAAATTAAGTTATGAGTTTAGAAGCATCTAGGAATTTGAATCATGGCATTTGGATCAAAAATGGGCTCTCTGTGATTTTCTAAAGTTTATCAAAGAAATGGAATAATAGGATTTGCTAATTATTTGTGAAAGAAATATCTCTGTAAAAATGTGCAAGTAGCACCATGTGGTAGGGAATGAATTTAGAAACTACTAGAAATTTGAATCATCAAATTTAGAGTTAATTTGTATTGTTTATGGATTTTTGAAGTTGGCTGGAAAAAGAAAAAGGAAATAAGGCTTTAACCTTATCCTGTGCACGGGGCGGTAGATAGACTGTGGGCCGGCCCAGCGGCTCGGCCGCACCAGGCGCCCAGGCGACGTCGAGGGCGCACTTCTAGAAAGCGCCAACGGTGTGGGGGAAGCGCCAGCAGCTGATCCCGCCTCGGCTTAAATGACGTGGCCGCCTGCGGGTCGCTGACTCATGGGACCCAGCTGCAGGGCCACCCCCCTCGCCCTGCGTCATCTTCTTCCTCGCACGTGGGCGACGGCTGGGGAGGCAGAGGCTCGGGCGTCGCCCTGCGCCGGTGACACGGGCCGTCCCGACGTGGCTGTGGGCGCTGGAGAGCTCAGGGGGTACTACCGCATCCGATGGTGGTCGAGAGGGCCGCCGGCGAGCTCGACAGCGAGCCCTCTGTTGGCCGTGGCGGAGGGAGATGAAGGTGAGGGTGGAGCCGGCAAATTCGGCCGTGGTGAAGAAGGAATCGAGGGAGGGGAGGTTTATGGAGGCCGTGGGGGTCCTCGAGAGCAATCAAAGGAGCGGAGGAAGCAGTGAAGGCTCGGGTTGGTCCGGGGGCACAACGGCGGCAACCCAGCCATGGAGGGGCCAGGAGACCACGAGGGGGAGAGAGGGAGTGTCCGAGAGGTTGCTGGGGGATAGGGAGAGCGGGAAGAAGCCGTAGGAGAGCTCGGGAGGGCCTTTAAATAGAGGGGTCGTGGTGCACCATGGACGCGGCCTACGACGCACTCGGGCGAGCCCCATGGAGGAGAGAGGGGAGAGGTTTAGGAGGGGACCGGCAGCTTGCCGTGTCCCAGACGCCGAGGCGGCCTCGTGAGACACGCTAGGGAGGCCTGAGGTGGCCGGAGGCGGTTGGCAGGGGGCGGCTACAGTGCGGGAAAGCACTATAGCGCGCTCCGGAGCGCCCAAATGTTATGACATGGCATAAAAAAGGGGAAGTGGGCGTGGCCACTTGTGTCCAGTAGTGCTAGGGAGTAGTAAAGAAAGGGGAGGAAGCATTGGATGCCATGGAGGGCCACTGGAATGAGGAGGGAGGTGAGAAAGGAGAAGAATGCTGCTGTCCAGAAGGGTAAATGGGGGTGTTTCACCCCTCAATCATTGAGCTGAGGCCAGGGAAGAGTTACTGGAGATAGGAGAAGACTAGGAGGAGCTGTGGTAAAAAGTTGAGCTCATGGAGATTAGTGGAAGAGGTCAAAATGATGATTTTGGAAAAATGGCAGAAGGTGTTTGTTGTTGGTTTGGGCAAGAAAATTAATTCCACTTGCCATGATAATTAACAGGATGGACTGGCACTTAGAAATAGTGTGTTCTACCAAATTTAAGCTCATTTGGGCAAAGTTGACAGTGCAACTTTTATAAAGCCTAGAAATCAATAGAAATGGGTTTTCCAAGATCTAGTCATGCAAAACCATTCTCCTTGATGCACCACTTGGTGTAGTGTCTTCATTTGGGGATTTGAACATGTCTACAAAAATTCAGATCAAAAGGACACACTTGGCAATGTAGAGTTGTTCAAATTTGGTTCTGGACAGAAAGTGTTTTTGGGTACTTTGATCAGGATAAATTTCTCTCCAACTTGTGCCATTTGGTCTAGATGCATTATTACACTATTTGAGCATGTGCACCAAGTTTGAGAGCATTTGGAAATGTTTGACAGTGCAAAAATGTTCAAACTTGAAAAAGGACAGAAGTGGTTTTGAGAGGGTTTCATGGGGTTATACTATTCTCCATGACATGGTACTTGGCAAGATCATCCAAAATGTCATATGTGACATGCTAGAATTTTCCTGGATTTATTTGAAAATATTTCTTATAGAAATATTTCAAATATTTGAAATGAGCTGGAATGGTTCTGGAGGGTTTTGTCCAATATTTTGATCATGACCATATGTTGAAACTCATATATATGGAAAATATATGTCCATTGAGTCTCCCTAATGATTCTCAAATATTTTTAAAGCTTTAAAATAATTTTAACCTATTAAAGACCATTTCTGGCCTTAAGAAAAAGCCTTTAAATAAAATAGAAAAATAACTTTTAAAATTATATTTTTGTGGTTTCTAGGTATCCTATATCTAATAGGAGTCAAACATATTTTTGGAAAGATTTTTACTGCCCTTAATTAAGTACTTGCAGTGCAAACCTCAATTCAGGGGTTTTTGAAAAACTAATTTTTGAAAATACTATTTGGAAAAATTATTTTTGTAAGAAATTATTTTTATATCCTATACACATGGCATGATCATTGGTTCAAGAGTTTGGAGCAAGGAGATGAAGTATAGGAGTTGGAGGATTTATTTGATTTTTAGAGCACTTGCAAACAACAGACAAAAATCCAATCAAGGCAAGGGCCAAAACACTCAAAAGTTTTTTTCGAACCACATTTTATCATGATTGTTAGCTTAAGTGTAGTGGCATGAAAATAAGGGTGTGACAGTGTGCTAGCGTTTCCACGATTCCAAAAAGTTTATATGATATGTTAGGTTTTCGTGAATTTTATGATTGTTCTTTAAATTTGCATCTTGTGGATTCCACTATTTAAGAAACCTATGGGAAGGATTAATGATGTTCTTATTGTTGCAAATAGGAATTATGTGCCCGTAGATTTCATTGTTCTTGATATAGATTGCAATCCTACATGTCCTATTATTCTTGGTAGAGCTTTCCTTTGAATGATTGTGCAATTATTGATATGAAAGAAGGAAACATTAGATTTCAATTTCTATTAAGGAAAGGCATGGAAAACTTTCCAAGAAAGAACATTAAATTGCCTTATGAATCTATTATGAGAGCCACTTATGGATTGCATACCAAAGATGAGAACACTTATTCGTGTTTTATGCCTAGCTAAGGGCGTTAAACAATAGCGATGGTTGGGAGGCAACCCAATTTTATTTTTGTTTTTGCCTTTTAGGTTCTATTTTGCAATAAATAATTCATCTAGCTTCTAGTTAGATGTGGTTTTGTGTTTTAATTAGTGTTTGTGTCAAGTAAGACCTTTGGGATAGCATACGGTGATAGTTGATTTGATCTTGCTGAAAAACAGAAACTTTTGCACCCAGGAAAACAATTCTCACTTTTAACAGAAGCGTGATAAAATACTTATTCTTTTTTAAGAACATTAACAAACACATTGCTTAGGATTTCCTAATTGTTCAGAATTTTTGGAGTCACAGAAGTATTCGAAATATCCATATTTCTACAAATTGTTCTTGTTGGGGATATAGCTATTAGTTATGACCCGCCCGGGAGGGGCCGGGTCAAGACCCAATGGCGGGTCACAAAGGAAGCCCAGTAAACACTCAAGGTGATAGTCTATTAAATCTTATAGAAGGCCTGAAGGCCTAGAGGCGGTTCAAGGCCCAATATTGTAAACCGCCATATGTAAGGAAAGACTTGTAAAGAAAGGCATGTAAAGAAGTCACCGAGTCGAACACGATTTATGAACCGGCAGGGACTCTGTAGGCCACCAGGCATTAACCTGTGTATATAAGGGGACGACCCGGTGGCGGCTTAGGGCAAGAGACAAGAGACCGAGAACCAAGCCGGCGAACTAGCCTCTTGGCGATCGAAACCCCAGCAATATCAACACAACTAGACGTAGGCTTTTACCTTCATCGTAAGGGGCCGAACTAGTATAAAATCTCTCGTGTCCTTTGGCCATGTTATTTTGAGAAGACATAATTGCTTTGTTCGTATGCTTGAAGTATTATTATTTTTATGTCAATATGAACTTTTGTCTTGAATATTTCGAATCTGAATATTCATATCACAATTAAGAAGATTTACATTGAAATTATGCCAAGTAGCACTCCGCATCAAAAATTATCTTTTTATCATTTACCTACTCGAGGACAAGCAGTAATTAAGCTTGGGGATGCCTGATACGTCTCCAACGTATCTATAATTTTTTATTCTTCCATGCTATATTATCTACTGTTTTGGACTATATTGGGCTTTATTTTCCACTTTTATATTATTTTTGGGACTAACCTATCAACCGGAGGCCCAGCCCAGAATTGTTGTTTTTTGCCTATTTCAGTGTTTTGAAGAAACGGAATATCAAACGGAGTCCAAATGGAATAAAACCTTCGGGAACGTGATTTTCTCACCGAACGTGATTCAGGAGACTTGGACCCTACTCCAAGGAGTCAAAGAGGCGGTCACGAGGGTTGGGGGCGCCCCCCCTAGGGCGCGCCCCCTGCCTCGTGGGCCCCTCAGTGCTCCACCGACGTACTCCTTTCTCCTATATATACCTACGTACCCCCAAACGAACAAAAAAGGAGCCAAAAACCTAATTCCACCGCCACAACTTTCTGTATCCACGAGATCCCATCTTGGGGCCTGTTCCGGAGCTCCACCGGAGAGGGCCGTCATCACGGAGGGCTTCTACATCATCATAGCCTCTTCGATGAAGTGTGACTAGTTTACCTCAGACCTTCGGGTCCATAGTTAGTAGCTAGATGGCTTCTTCTCTCTTTTTGGATCTCAATACAAAGTTCTCCCCCTCCCTTGTGGAGATCTATTCGATGTAATCTTCTTTTTGCGGTGTGTTTGTTGAGACCGATGAATTGTGGGTTTATGATCAAGTCTATCTATGAATAATATTTGAATCTTCTCTGAATTCTTTTATGTATGATTGGTTATCTTTGCAAGTCTCTTCGAATTATCCGTTTGGTTTGCCCCACTAGTTTGGTAGTTCTTGCCATGGGAGAAGTGCTTAGCTTTCGGTTCGATCTTGCGGTGTCCTTTCCCAATGACAGAAGGGGCAGCAAGGCACGCATTGTATCGTTGCCATCGAGGATAACAAGATGGGGTTTATTTCATATTGCATGAATTTATCTCTCTACATCATGTCATCTTGCTTAAGGCGTTACTCTGTTTTTAACTTCATACTCTAGATGCATGCTGGATAGCGGTCAATGAGGTGAGTAATAGTAGTAGATGCAGAATCGTTTCGGTCTACTTGTCACGGACGTGATGCCTATATACATGATCATGCCTAGATATTCTCATAACTATGCTCAATTCTGTGAATTGCTCAACTGTAAATTGTTCACCCACCGTAGAATACTTGTGCTCTTGAGAGAAGCCACTAGTGAAACCTATGGCCACGGGTCTATTCTCATCATATCAATCTCCATCACTTTAATCTTGCTTTTCTTTTTACTTTGCCTGTACTTTTTACTTTGCATCTTTATACCAAAAATATTATATCTATCAGATCTCACTCTCGTAAGTGACCATGAAGGGATTCACAACCCCTAATCGCGTTGGTTGCGAGTAGCTATCGTTTTGTGCAGGTACGAGGGACTTGAGCGTGGCCTCCTACTGGATTGATACCTTGGTTCTCAAAAACTGAGGGAAATACTTACGCTACTTTGCTGCATCATCCCTTCCTCTTCGGGGAAAACCAACGCATGCTCAACAGGTAGCAAGAAGGATTTCTGGCGCCGTTGCCGGGGAGTATAGACAAAAAGTCAACATACCAAGTACCCATGACAATCCCTATCTCTCGCATTACATTATTTGCCATTTGCCTCTCGTTTTCCTCTCCCCCACTTCACCCTTGCCGTTTTATTCGCCCTCTCTCTCTCTCTCTTTCTCTATCCTCCCTCTCCTTTCCGCTTGCTTTTTCGTTTGCTTGTGTGCTAGTTTGTTTGCTTGTCGTCATGGCTAGTCTCATATCTTCTCCGTTGTCTCCCGAGAGTGAAGTTCTAAATTTTAAACAAAGGGAGGGAGAAAATCTAAAAGATGCTTGGTATAGAATTTGCAATGCTCAAAATAGATCTACCAGGAAGCAATCTACCTTAGTTCTTCTCCGCAATTTTATGTAGGTGTTAATCCTTGGTATAGATATATCCTCGATACCATTACCGGAGGGAACTTCTTGGGTAGCCATACTTTTGATTCTTATAATGCTATGTTAAATTTATTTGGCTCACCACCTCTTTTGGTTAATGGAACCCTGTTAACTTTGGAGCATGTTATGCAAAGACTTGAAATTATTGAAAATAAACTTTCTACTATTGAATTAATTGAAGATCTAGATAAAAAGATCCACAATCAAATTACTCAATATGGATATAAGGTAGGAGTGACTTTGAAAAATATTAAGGAAAAGGAACCCATAGTTAATGAGAAGATAAACTTAGATTCTACTAGAATTGATAAACTTGAGGGTATCATTACAAACTTGGGAACCGCTTTTTCTTCCGTAAAGAATACTCAAAGTCCTCCTACTAAAATTTCCAAGCTTATGTATGTTCCTAAAAATAAGGGTGAATCATCTAGTAAGGAAACTGCGGATCTTAAATCTATAAGTATTCATCCCAATCTTTTTGCTATCATTAAGGAACCAATTGCTACAAATGAATTTTTCGATCTTGTGCCTAAAAGTTTGATAATAACTAGAAAGAAAGAAATTCCTAAGGGAAATAGGTGCCTCATCGAAGAATTTCCTACCAAAGATGGCAATACCTAGATCTATCCTCGCTTTTATGCCTAGCTAGGGGCGTTAAACAATAGCGCTTGTTGGGAGGCAACCCAATTTTATTTTTATTCCTTGCTTTTTGCTCCTGCTTAGTAATAAATAAATTATCCAGCCTATGTTTTGGTTGTGTTTTTTGTGTTTAATTAGTGCTTGTGCCAAGTAGAACCGTTGGGAAGACTTGGCGAAAGTCTTGTTGAACTTGCTGTAAAAAACAGAAACTTTAGCACTCACGAGAACTGCTTTCATTTTTATTTGAAGAGTGCTATTTAGTTAATTCTTTTTGCATATGATTAATAGATAAATTACTCACGTACAACAATTTATTTTAGAATTTTTGGGGTTCCATATATTGCGCTAGCTACAGATTACTACAGACTGTTCTGTTTTTGAAAGATTCTGTTTTTCGTGTGTTGTTTGCTTATTTTGATGAATCTATGGTTAGTAAAATAGTTTATAATCCATAGAGAAGTTGGAATACAGTAGGTTTAACACGAATATAAATAAAGAATGAGTTCATTACAGTACCTTGAAGTGGTCTTTTGTTTTCTTTCGCTAACGGAGCTCACGAGTTTTCTACTTTAAGTTTGGTGTTGTGAAGTTTTCAAGTTTTGGGTGAATTCTTGTGATGGATTATGGAACAAGGAGTGGCAAGAGGCTAATCTTGGGGATGCCCATGGCACCCCCAAGATAATCCAAGGACACAAAAAAGTCAAAGCTTGGGGATGCCCCGGAAGGCATCCCCTCTTTCGTCCACTTCCATCGGTAATTTATTTGGAGCTATATTTTTATTCACTAACATGATATGTGTTTTGCTTGGAGCATCTTGTATTATTTGTGCCTTTGTATTTTAGTATGCCACAATCATCCTTGTTGTACACACCTTTTGAGAGATCCATATATGAATTAAAATTTGATAGAATACTCTATGTGCTTCACTTATATCTTTTGAGCTAAGTAGTTTTGCTCTATGTGCTTCACTTATATCTTTTGAGCTAAGTAGTTTTGCTCTATGTGCTTCACTTATATATTTTGAGCGTTATAATTTTTGCTCTATGTGCTTCACTTAGATCTTTTAGAGCATGGTGGTGTATTTGTTTTAAAGAAACTATTGATCTCTCATGCTTCACTTAAATTATTTTGAGAGTCTCTTAATAGCATGGTAATTTGCTTAATAATAATATGCTTGGTATTCAAGATTTGTGAAACTTTCTTTTGAGTGTGTTGAATACTAAGAAAAGATTGAAACATGATAATTGTTTTGAGATATGGAGGTGATAATATTAAAGTCATGCTAGTTGAGTAGTTGTGAATTTAAAGAATACTTGTGTTAAAGTTTGTGATTCCCGTAGCATGCACGTATGGTGAACTGTTATGTGATGAAGTCGGAGCATGATTTATTTATTGATTGTCTTCCTTATGAGTGGCGGTCGGGGACGATCGATGGTCTTTTCCTACCAATCTATCCCCCTAGGAGCATGCGCGTAACACTTTGCTTTGATAACTTCTAGATTTTTGCAATAAGTATATGAGTTCTTTATGACTAATGTTGAGTCCATGGATTATATGCACTCTCACCCTTTCACCTTTGCTTGCCTCTCTAATACCGCGCACTTTTCACTGGTATCATACACCTACCATATACCTTCCTCAAAACAGCCACCATACCTACCTATTATGGCATTTCCATAGCCAATCCGAGATATATTGCCATGCAACTTTCCATCGTTCCGTTTATTATGACACACCTCATCATTGTCATATTGCATATCCTGGTACACCGCCGGAGGCATTCATATAGAGTCATATTTTGTTCTAAGTACCGAGTTGTAATTGTTGAGTTGTAAGAAAAATAAAAGTGTGATGATCATCATTATTAGAGCATTGTCCCAGTGAGGAAAGAATGATGGAGACTATGATTCCCCCACAAGTCGGGATGAGACTCCGGACGAAAAAAAAGAGGCCAAAGAAGCCCAAATAAAAAGAGGACATAAAAAAGAGAAAAGGCCCAAATAAAATAAAATAATAATAATAAAATGAGAGAAAAAGAGAGAAGGGACAATGTTACTATCCTTTTACCACACTTGTGCTTCAAAGTAGCACCATGATCTTCATAGTAGAGAGTCTCTCATGTTATCACTTTCATATACTAGTGGGAATTTTTCATTATAGAACTTGTCTTGTATATTCCAAGGATGGGCTTCCTCAAATTGCCCTAGGTCTTCATGAGCAAGCAAGTTGGATGCACACCCACTTAGTTTCTTTTTGAGCTTTCATATACTTATAGCTCTAGTGCTTCCGTTGCATGGCAATCCCTACTCACTCACATTGATATCTATTGATGGGCATCTCCGTAGCCCGTTGATATGCCTAGTTGATGTGAGACTATCTTCCTCTTTTTGTCTTGTCCACAACCACCATTCTATTCCACCTATAGTGCTATATCCATGGCTCAAGCTCATGTATTGCGTGAAGATTGAAAAAGTTTTGAAAAAGTTAGAGTATGAAACAATTGCTTGGCTTGTCATTGGGGTTGTGCATGATTTAAATAATTTGTGTGGTGAAGATAGAGCATAGCCAGACTATATGATTTTGTAGGGACAACTTTCTTTGGCCATGTTATTTTGAGAAGACATAATTGCTTTGTTAGTATGCTTGAAGTATTATTATTTTTATGTCAATATGAACTTCTGTCTTGAATATTTCGAATCTGAATATTCATATCACAATTAAGAAGATTTACATTGAAATTATGCCAAGTAGCACTCCGCATCAAAAATTCTCTTTTTATCATTTACCTACTCGAGGACAAGCAGTAATTAAGCTTGGGGATGCCTGATACGTCTCCAACGTATCTATAATTTTTGATTGCTCCATGCTATATTATCTACTGTTTTGGACTATATTGGGCTTTATTTTCCACTTTTATATTATTTTTGGGACTAACCTATTAACCGGAGGCCCAACCCAGAATTGCTGTTTTTTTGCCTATTTCAGTGTTTCGAAGAAACGGAATATCAAACGGAGTCCAAACGGAATAAAACCTTCGGGAACGTGATTTTCTCACCGAACATGATCCAGGAGACTTGGACCCTACTCCAAGGAGTCAAAGAGGCGGTCACTGTTGGGGAACGTAGTAATTTCAAAAATTTCCTACGCACACGCAAGATCATGGTGATGCATAGCAACGAGAGGGGAGAGTGTTGTCTATGTACCCTCATAGACCGACAACGGAAGCGTTATGACAACGCGGTTGATGTAGTCGTACGTGTTCATGGCCCGACCGATCAAGCACCGAAACTACGACACCTCCGAGTTCTAACACACGTTCAGCTCGATGACGATCCCCGGACTCCGATCCAGCAAAGTGTCGGGGAAGAGTTCCGTCAGCACGACGGCGTGGTGACGATCTTGATGTTCTACCGTCCCAGGGGTTCGCCTAAGCACCGCTACAATATTATCGAGGAGTATGGTGGAAGGGGCACCGCACACGGCTAAGAAAACGATCACGAGGATCAACTTGTGAGTCTAGAGGTGCCCCCCTACCCCCATATATAAAGGAGCAAGGGGGGTGGTCGGCCGGCCCTTGGGCGCGCCAAGGAGGAGTCCTCCTCCTAGTAGGAGTAGGACTCCCCTCTTTCCTACTCCTACTAGGAGGGGGAAAGGAAGGGGGAGAGGGAGAAGGAAAGGGGGGCGCCGCCCCCCTCTCCTAGTCCAATTCGGACTAGAGGGGGAGTGGGCGCGTGGTCCACCCTGGCCGCCCCTCTCTCTCTCCACTAGGGCCCATAAGGCCCATTACTTCTCCCGGGGGGTTCCGGTAACCCTCCGGCACTCCGGTTTTCTCCAAAATCACCCGGAACACTTCCGGTGTCCGAATATAGCCGTCCAATATATCAATCTTTATGTCTCGACTATTTTGAGACTCCTCGTCATGTCCGTGATCACATCCGGGACTCCGAACAAACTTCGGTACATCAAAATATATAAACTCATAATGAAAATGTCATCATAACGTTAAGCGTGCGGACCCTATGGGTTCGAGAACAATGTAGACATGACTGAGACATGTTTCCGGTTAATAACCAATAGCAGCACCTGGTTGCTCATATTGGCTCCCACATATTCTTCGAAGATCTTTGTCGGTCAGACCACATAACAACGTACTTTGTTCCCTTTGTCATCGGTATGTTACTTGCCCGAGATTCGATCGTCTGTATCTCAATACCTATTTCAATCTTGTTATCGGCAAGTCTCTTTACTCGTTTCGTAATACATCATCTCGCAACTAACTCATTAGTTGCAATGCTTGCAAGGCTTATGTGATGTGCATTACCGAGAGGGCCCAGAGATACATCTCTGACAATCGGAGTGACAAATCCTAATCTTGAAATACGCCAACCCAACATGTACCTTTGGAGACACCTGTAAATCTCCTTTATAATCACCCAGTTACGTTGTGACGTTTGGTAGCACACAAAGTGTTCCTCCGGCAAACGGGAGTTGCATAATCTCATAGTCATAGGAACATGTATAAGTCATGAAGAAAGCAATAGCAACATACTAAACGATCGGGTGCTAAGCTAACGGAATGGGTCATGTCAATCACATCATTCTCCTAATGATGTGATCCCATTAATCAAATGACAACTCATGTCTATGGCTAGGAAACTTAATCATCTTTGATTCAATGAGCTAGTCAAGTAGAGGAGTACTAGTGACATACTGTTTGTCTATGTATTCAGTTTCCAGTTAATACAATTCCAGCATGAATAATAAACATTTATCATGATATAAGGAAATAAATAATAACTTTATTATTGCCTCTAGAGCATATTTCCTTCAGTCTCCCACTTGCACTAGAGTCAATAATCTAGTTCACATCGCCATGTGATTTAACATCAATAGTTCACATCACCATGTGATTAACACCCATAGTTCACATCGACATGTGACCAACACCCAAAGGGTTTACTAGAATCAATAATCTAGTTCACATCGTTATGTGATTAACACCCAAAGAGTACTGAGGTGTGATCATCTTTTGCTTGTGAGAGAATTTTAGTCAACGGGTCTGCCACATTCAGATCCGTAAGTATTTTGCAAATTTCTATGTCAACAATGCTCTGCATAGAGCTACTCTAGCTAATTGCTCCCACTTTCAATATGTATCCAGATTGAGATTTAGAGTCATCTGGATCAGTGTAAAAAATTTGCATCGACGTAACCCTTTACGACGAACCTTTTGTCACTTCCATAATTGAGAAACATATCTTTATTCCACTAATGATAATTTTGACCAATGTCCAGTGATCTACTCCTAGATCACTATTCTACTCCTTTCCTAAACTCAGGGCAGGGTATACAATAGGTCTGGTACACAGCATGGCATACTTTATAGAACCTATGGCTGAGGCATAGGGAATGACTTTCATTCTCTCTCTATCTTATGCCGTGGTCGGGTTTTGAGTCTTACTCAACTTCACACCTTGTAACACAGGCAAGAACTCCTTCTTTGACTGTTCCATTTTGAACTACTTCAAAATCTTGTCAAGGTATGTACTCATTGAAAAACTTATCAAGCGTCTTGATCTATCTCTATAGATCTTGATGCTCAATATGTAAGCAGCTTCACCGAGGTCTTTCTTTGAAAAAACTCCTTTCAAACATTCCTTTATGCTTTGTAGAATAATTCTACGTCATCTCCGATCAACAATATGTCATACATATACTTATCAGAAATGTTGTAGTGCTCCCACTCACCTTCTTGTAAATACAGACTTCACCACAAGTCTGTATAAAACTATATGCTTTGATCAACTTATCAAAGTGTATATTCCAACTCCGAGATGCTTGCACCAGTCCGTAGATGGATCGCTAGAGCTTGCATATTTTGTTAGCACCTTTAGGATTGACAAAACTTTCTTGTTGCATCATATACAACTCTTCTTTAATAAATCCATTAAGGAATGTAGTTTTGTTTATCCATTTGCCAGATTTCATAAAATGTGGCAATTGCTAACATGATTCGGATAGACTTAAGCATAGATACGAGTGCGAAACTCTCATCGTAGTCAACACCTTGAACTTGTCGAAAACCTTTTGCGACAATTCTAGCTTTGTAGATAGTAACACTACTATCAGCGTCCGTCTTCCTCTTGAAGATCCATTTAATCTCAATTGCTTGCCGATCAACGGGCAAGTCAACCAAAGTCCACACTTTGTTCTCATACATGGATCCCATCTCAGATTTCATGGCCTCAAGCCATTTCGCGGAATCTGGGCTCATCATCGCTTCCTCATAGTTCGTAGGTTCGTCATGGTCAAGTAACATGAACTCTAGAGCAGGATTACCGTACCACTCTGGTGCGGATCTCACTCTGGTTTACCTACGAGGTTCGGTAGTAACTTGATCTGAAGTTACATGATCATCATCATTAGCTTCCTCACTAATTGGTGTAGTAGTCACAGGAACAGATTTCTATGATGAATTACTTTCCAATAAGGGAGCAGGTATAGTTACCTCATCAAGTTCTACTTTCCTCCCACTCACTTCTTTCGAGAGAAACTCCTTCCCTAGAAAGGATCCATTCTCAGCAACGAATATCTTGCTTTCAGATCTGTGATAGAAGGTGTACCCAACATTTTCTTTTGGGTATCCTATGAAGACGCACTTCTCCGATTTGGGTTTGAGCTTATCAGGTTGAAACTTTTTCACATAAGCATTGCAACCTCAAACTTTAACAAATGACAGCTTAGGTTTCTTGCCAAAACATAGTTCATACGGTGTTGTCTCAACGAATTTAGATGGTGCCCTATTTACCGTGAATGTAGTTGTCTCTAATACATAACCCCAAAATGATAGTGGTAAATTGGTAAGAGACATCATAGATTGCACCATATCTAATAAAGTACGGTTATGATGTTCGGACACACCATTACACTGTGGTGTTCCAGGTGGTGTGAGTAGTGAAACTATTTCACATTGTTTTAATTGAAGGCCAAACTCGTAACTCAAATATTTTACTTCTGCGATCATATCATAGAAACTTTTATTTTTTTCTTACGATGATTCTCCACTTCACTCTGAAATTCTTTGAACTTTTCAACTGTTTCAGACTTGTGTTTCATTAAGTAGATATACTCATATCTGCTCAAATCATCTATGAAGATCAGAAAATAATGATACCTGCTGCGAGCTTCAATATTCATCGGACCACATACATCAGTATGCATGATTTCTAACAAATCTGTTGCTTGCTGCATTGTTCCGGAGAACGGAGTCTTAGTCATCTTGCCCATGAGGCATGGTTCTTAAGCATCAACTAATTCATAATCAAGTTATTCCAAAAGTCCATCAGCATGGAGTTTCTTCATGCGCTTTACACTAATATGACCTAAACGGCAGTGCCACAAATAAGTTGCACTATCATTATTAACTTTGCATCTTTTGGTTTCAATATTATGAATATGTGTATCACTACGATCGAGATCCAACGAACCATTTTCATTGGGTGTATGACCATAGAAGGTTTTATTCATGTAAACAGAACAACAATTTATTCTCTTACTTAAATGAATAACCCTATTGCAATAAACATGACCAAATCATATTCATGCTCAACACAAACACTAAATAACACTTATTTTGGTTCAACACTAATCCCGAAAGTATAGGGAGTGTGCGATGATGATCATATCAATCTTGGAACCACTTCCAACACACACCGTCACTTCACCCTTAACTAGTCTCTGTTCATTCTACAACTCCCGTTTCGAGTTACTACTCTTAGCAACTGAACAAGTATCAAATACGGAGGGGTTGGTATGAACACTAGTAAAGTACACATCAATAACATGTAAATCAAATATACCTATGTTCACTTTGCCATCCTTCTTATCCGCCAATTACTTTGGGGTAGTTCCTCTTCTAGTGACCAGTCCCTTTGCAGTGGAAGCACTTAGTCTCAGGCTTAGGTCCAGACTTGGGCTTCTTCACTTGAGTAGCAACTTGCTTGCCGTTCTTCTTGAAGTTCCCTTTCTTTCCCTTTGCCCTTTTCTTGAAACTAGTGGTCTTGTTAACCATCAACACTTGATGTTTTTCTTGATTTCTACCTTCGTCGATTTCAGCATCACGAAGAGCTTGGGAATTACTTTCTTCATCCCTTGCATATTATAGTTCATCACGAAGTTCTACTAACTTGGTGATGGTGACTAGAGAATTCTGTCAATCACTATTTTATCTAGAAGATTAACTCCCACTTGATTCAAGCGATTGTAGTACCCAGACAATCTGAGCACATGCTCACTGCCTGAGCTATTCTCCTCCATCTTTAAGCTATAGAACTTGTTGGAGACTTCATATCTCTCAACTCGGGTATTTTACTTGAAATATTAACTTCAACTCCTGGAACATCTCATATGGTCCATGAGGTTCAAAACATCTTTGAAGTCCCGATTCTAAGCTGTTAAGCATGGTGCACTAAACTATCAAGTAGTCATCATATTGAGATAGCCAAACGTTCATAACGTCTTTATCTGCTCCTGCAATAGGTCTGTCCCCTAGCGGTGCATCAAGGACATAATTCTTCTGTGCAGCAATGAGGATAAACCTCAGATCACGGATCCAATCCGCATCCTTGCTACTAACATCTTTCAACTTAGTTTTCTCTAGGAACATATCAAAACATAAAACTGGGGAGCTAAACTCGAGCTATTGATCTACAACATAGATATGCTAATACTAACAGGACTAAGTTCATGATAAATTTAAGTTCAATTAATCATATTACTTAAGAACTCCCACTTAGATAGACATCCCTCTAATCCTCTAAGTGATCACGTGATCCAAATCAACTAAACCATGTCCGATCATCACGTGAGATGGAGTAGTTTCAATGGTGAACATCACTATGTTGATCATATCTACTATATGATTCATGCTCGACCTTTCGGTCTCTGTGTTTCAAGGCCATATCTGTTATATGCTAGGCTCATCAAGTTTAACCTGAGTATTCCGCGTGTGCAACTGTTTTGCACCCGTTGTATTTGAACATAGAGCCTATCACACCTAATCATCACGTGGTGTCTCAGCACGAAGAACTTTCGCAACGGTGCATACTCAGGGAGAACACTTGTACCTTGATAATTAGTGAGAGATCATATTATAAAGCTATCGTCGAACTAAGCAAAATAAGATGTATAAAAGATAAACATCACATGCAATCAAAATATGTGACATGATATGGCCATCATCATCTTGTGCCTTTGATCTCCATCTCCAAAGTATCGTCATGATTTCCATCATCACCGGCATGACACCATGATCTCCATCATCTTGATCTATATCAATGTGTCGTCACATGGCCGTCTCGCCAACTACTGCTCTTGCAACTATTGATATCGCATAACGATAAAGTAAAGCAATTATTTGGCACTTGCATCTTATGCAATAAAGAGACAGCCATAAGGCTTCTGCCAGTTGCCGATAACTTCGACAAAACATGATCATCTCATCACGTTTTGACCATATCACATCACAACATGCCCTGCAAAAACAAGTTAGACGCCCTCTACTTTGTTGTTGCAAGTTTTAGGTGGCTGCTACGGGCTTAGCAAGAACCGTTCTTACCTACGCATCAAAACCACAACAATAGTTTGTCAAGTTGGTGCTATTTTAACCTTCGCAAGGACTGGGCATAGCCACACTCGGTTGAACTAAAGTTGGAGAAAATGACACCCGCCAGCCACCTGTGTGCAAAGCACGTCGGTAGAACTAGTCTCGCGTAAGCGTACGCGTAATGTCGGTTCGGGCCACTTCATCCAACAATACCGCCGAACCAAAGTATGACATGCTGGTAAGCAATATGACTTATATCACCCACAACTCACTTGCGTTCAACTCGCGCATAACATCAATGCATAAAACCTAGGCTCGGATGCCACTGTTAGGGAACATAGTAATTTAAAAAAATTCCTACACACACGCAAGATCATGGTGATGCATGGCAATGAGAGGGGAGAGTGTTGTCTACGTACCCCCATAGACCGACAGCGGAAGCATTATGACAACGCGGTTGATGTAGTCGTACGTCTTCACGGCCCAACCGATCAAGCATCGAAACTATGGCACCTCCGAGTTCTAGCACACGTTCAGCTCGATGACGATCCCCGGACTCCGATCCAGCAAAGTGTCGGGGAAGAGTTCCGTCAGCACGACGGCGTGGTGACGATCTTGATGTTCTACCGTCGCAGGGCTTCGCCTAAGCACCGCTACAATATTATCGAGGAGTATGGTGGAAGGGGGCACCGCACACGGCTAAGAAAATGATCACGAGGATCAACTTGTGTGTCTAGAGGTGCCCCCCTGCCCCCGTATATAAAGGAGCAAGTGGGGAGGCCGGCCGGCCCTTGGGCGCGCCAAGGAGGAGGAGTCCTCCTCCTAGTAGGAGTAGGACTCCCCTCTTTCCTACTCCTACTAGGAGGGGAAAGGAAGGGGGAGAGGGAGAAGGAAAGGGGGGCGCCCCCCCCCTCTCCTAGTCCAATTCGGACCAGAGGGGGAGGGGGCGCGCGGCCCACCCTGGCCGCCCCTCTCTCTCTCCACTAGGGCCCATAAGGCCCATTACTTCTCCTGGGGGGTTCCGGTAACCCTCCGGCACTCCGGTTTTCTCCGAAATCACCCGAAACACTTCCGTGTCCGAATATAGCCGTCCAATATATCAATCTTTATGTCTCGACTATTTCGAGACTCCTCGTCATGTCCGTGATCACATCTGGGACTCCGAAAAACTTCGGTACACCAAAATATATAAACTCATAATGAAACTGTCATCGTAACATTAAGCAGGCGGACCCTACGGGTTCGAGAACAATGTAGACATGACCGAGGCATGTTTCCGGTCAATAACCAATAGCGGATCCTGTATGCTCATATTGGCTCCCACATATTCTTCGAAGATCTTTATCGGTCAGACCGCATAACAACATACTTTGTTCCCTTTGTCATCGGTATGTTACTTGCCCGAGATTCAATCGTCGGTATCTCAATACCTAGTTCAATCTCGTTACCGGCAAGTCTCTTTACTCGTTTCCTAATACATCATCTCGCAACTAACTCATTAGTTATAATGCTTGCAAGGCTTATGTGATGTGCATTACCGAGAGGGCCCAGAGATACCTCTCCGACAATCGGAGTGACAAATCCTAATCTCAAAATACGCCAACCCAACATGTACCTTTGGAGACACCTGTAGAGCTCCTTTATAATCACCCAGTTACGTTGTGACGTTTGGTAGCACACAAAGTGTTCCTCCGGCAAACGGGAGTTGCATAATCTCATAGTCATAGGAACATGTATAAGTCATGAAGAAAGCAATAGCAACATACTAAACGATCGGGTGCTAAGCTAATGGAATGGGTCAGGTTAATCACATCATTCTCCTAATGATGTGATCCCGTTAATCAAATGACAACTCATGTCTATGGCTAGGAAACTTAACCATCTTTGATTCAACGAGCTAGTCAAGTAGAGGCATACTAGTGACATACTGTTTGTCTATGTATTCACACATGTATTATGTTTCCGATTAATACAATTCTAGCATGAATAATAAACATTTATCATGATATAAGGAAATAAATAATAACTTTATTATTGCCTCTAGGGCATATTTCCTTCAGTCACGAGGGTGGGGGCGCCCCCCTAGGATGCGCCCCCTGCGTTGTGGGCCCCTGAATGCTCCACCGACGTACTCCTTCCTCCTATATATACCTACGTACCCCCAAACAAAAAAGGAGCCAAAAACCTAATTCCACCGCCGCAACTTTCTGTATCCACGAGATCCCATCTTGGGGCCTATTCCGGAGCTCCGCCGGAGAGGGCCGTCATCATGGAGGGCTTCTACATCATCATAGCCTATCCGATGAAGTGTGAGTAGTTTACCTCAGACCTTCGGGTCCATAGTTAGTAGCTAGATGGCTTCTTCTCTCTTTTTGGATCTCAATACAAAGTTCTCCCCCTCTCTTGTGGAGATCTATTCGATGTAATCTTCTTTTTGCGGTGTGTTTGTTAAGACCGATGAATTGTGGGTTTATGATCAAGTCTATCTATGAATAATATTTGAATCTTCTCTGAATTCTTTTATGTATGATTGGTGATCTTTGCAAGTCTCTTTGAATTATCCGTTTGGTTTGGCCAACTAGATTGGTAGTTCTTGCCATGGGAGAAGTGCTTAGCTTTGGGTTCGATCTTACGGTGTCCTTTCCTAGTGACGGAAGGGGCAGCAAGGCACGTATTGTATCGTTGCCATCGAGGATAACAAGATGGGTTTTATTTCATATTGCATGAATTTATCTCTCTACATCATGTCATCTTGCTTAAGGCGTTACTCTGTTTTTAACTTAATACTCTAGATGCATGCTGGATAGCGGTCAATGAGTGGAGTAATAGTAGTAGATGCAGAATCGTTTCGGTCTACTTGTCACGAACGTGATGCCTATATACATGATCATGCCTAGATATTCTCATAACTATGCTCAATTCTGTCAATTTCTCAATAGTAATTTGTTCACCCACCATAGAATACGTATGCTCTTGAGAGAAGCCTCTAGTGAAACTTATGGCCCCGGGGTCTATTCTCATCATATCAATCTCCATCACTTTAATCTTGCTTTTCTTTTTTACTTTGCCTTTACTTTTTACTTTGCATCTTTATACCAAAAATATTATATCTATCAGATCTCACTCTTGTAAGTGACCATGAAGGGATTGACAACCCCTAATCACGTTGGTTGCGAGTAGCTATCATTCTGTGCAGGTACGAGGGACTTGAGCGTGGCCTCCTACTGGATTGATACCTTGGTTGTCAAAAACTGAGGGAAATACTTATGCTACTTTGCTGCATCATCCCTTCCTCTTCGGGGAAAACCAACGCATGCTCAAGAGGTAGCAGCTTCCTAGTTGTGATGGCCCTATGACTAAGTCCTTTTGCTAGGACATCTGCCATGGCGATTCCACGACAATTCTGTTTTTCACAGATTCTGTTTTCTATGTGTTGTTTGCTTATTTTGATGAATCTATGGCTAGTATCGGGGGGTATGAACCATGGAAAAGTTGTAATACAATATATATTACACCAATATGAATAAAGAATGAGTTCACAACAGTACCAAAAGTGGTGATTTATTTTCTTATACTAATGGAGCTTATGTGATTTTGTGTTGTGAAGTTTTCAAGTTTTGGGTAAGGATTTGATGGACTATGGAATAAGGAGTGGCAAGAGCCTAAGCTTGGGGATGCCCAGAAAGGCATTCCTCTTTCATCTTCGTCTATCGGTAACTTTACTTGAGGATATATTTTTATTCACCACATGATATGTGTTTTGCTTGGAGCGTCTTGTATGATTTGAGTCTTTGCTTTTTAGTTTGCCACAATCATCCTTGTTGTACACACCTTTTGAGAGAGACATGCATGAATCGTGATTTATTAGAATGCTCTATGTGCTTCACTTATATTTTTTAGCTAGGCAAAATTTGCTCTAGTGCTTCACTTATATCTTTTTAGAGCACGACGTGGTTTTATTTTATAGAAATTGATGAACTCTCATGCTTCACTTATATTATTTTGAGAGTCTTTAAACAACATGATAATTTCCTTTGGTTATAAATTTAGTCCTAGTGTGATATGCATCCAAGAGGGATAATAAAAACTTTCATATAAAGTGCATTGAATCCTATGAGAAGTTTGATTCCTTATGATTGTTTTCAGATATGAAGATGGTGATATTAGAGTCGTGCTAGTAAGTACTTGTGAATTTGAGAAATACTTGTGTTAAAGTTTGTGATTCCCGTAGCATGCACGTATGGTGAACCATTCTGTGATGAAGTCAGAGCATGATTTATTTATTTATTGTCTTCCTTATGAGTGGCGGTCGGGGACGATCGATGGTCTTTTCCTACCAATCTATCCCCCTAGGAGCATGCGTGTAGTACTTCAAACTATCGGTTTGGTTTGGCCAACTAGATCATAAATCCATAGATAAGCTGATCATTAATCCACAATTCAAACTATCGTCGCATTTGGAGAACTTCTATTTCTGCACAAAAAACAACACCATGGTAGTTCTGCTGAAAACAGCGTCAGTCCGAGTTAGTTCCATTCAAATCATACCAAAACCATATATAACTATTGTAAACATGGTGATGTCTCTTGAAGCTATGTTGGTATTCCCCCAAAGAGGAAGGGATGATGTAGCACAACAGCGGTAGGTATTTCCCTCAGATATGAAACCAGGGTTATCGAACCAGTAGGAGAACCAAGAAACACAACGTAAACATCACCTGCACACAAATAGCATCTACTCGCAACCAGACATGTAAAAGGGGTTGTCAATCCCTTTCGGGTAGCGGTGCCCCGAGATGGGCAAAAGGACGTGAGAGAGTTGTAAATATTGATAGATCCAACGCCAAATAAAATAAATTTCACCAAGGTATTTTTGTATTTTTGGTTTAGTAGATCTGAAAATAAAAGGCAAATAAAATAGATCGTGAAGGCAACTAATATGAGAAAGAGGCCTGGGGGCCGTAAGTTTTACTAGTAGCTTCTCTCAAGAAAAATAGCAAACGGTGGGTAAACAAATTACTGTTGGGCAATTGATAGAACTTTAAACAATCATGACGATATCTAGGCAATGATCATTACATAGGCATCACGTCCATGATTAGTAGACCGACTTCTGCCTGCATCTACTACTATTACTCCACATATCGACCACTATCGAGCATGCATCTAGTGTATTAAGTTCGTGGAGAAACGGAGTAATGCAATAAGAACGATGACATGATGTATACAAGATCTATCTATGTAGAGATAGACCCCATCGTTTTATCCTTAGTAGCAACGATACATACATGTCGGTTCCCCTTCTGTCACTGGGATCAAGCACCGTAAGATCGAACCCACTACAAAGCACCTCTTCCCATTGCAAGATAAATAGATCAAGTTGCCCAAACAAAACCCAAATATCGGAGAATAAATATGAGGCTATAAGCAATCATGCATAAAAGAGATCAAAGAAACTCAAATCCTTCCATGGATATGAAAAGATAGATTTGATCATAAACTCGAAGTTCATCTGATCCCAACAAACACACCGCAAAAAGAGTTACATCATATGGATCTCCAAGAGATCATTGTATTGAGAATCAAACGAGAGAGAGGAAGCCATCTAGCTACTAACTACGGACCCGAAGGTCTACAAAGAACTACTCACGCATCATCGGAGAGGCACAAATGGAGGTGGTGAACCCCATCCGTGATGGTGTCTAGATTGGATCTGGTGGTTCTGGACTCTACGGCGGCTGGAATTGATTTTTGTCGACTCCCCTAGGGTTTCTGGAATATTGGGGTATTTATAGAGCAAAGAGGCGGTCCGGGGGCACCCGAGGCGGGCACAACCCACCAGGGCGCGCATGGGCCTCCTGGCGCGCCCTCGTGGGTTGTGCTCTCCTCAGAGCACCCCCAGGCGCAGCCTTGGCCCATTAGGTGTCTTATGGTCCATATAAAAATTCCATAAAGTTTCGTGGCATTTGAACACCCTTTGGTATTGATTTTCTGCGATGTAAAAACATGCAAAAAACAGCAATTGGCACTTGGCACTATGTCAATGGGTTAGTACCAAAAAAATGATACAAAATGACTATCAAATGATTATAAAACATCCAAGATTGATAATATAACAGCATGGAAAAATCAAAAATTATAGATGCGTTGGAGAAGTATGAACATCCCCAAGCTTAACTCCTACTCGTTCTCAAGTAGGTAAGTGATAAAAATAGAATTTTTGATGTGGAATGCTGCCTATCATGTCATATCATACTCTATTCTTCATAGCATGGACATTTGGACTTTTATATTGTTCAAAGCAATAGTCTAGTTTTGACATGATAACTTAAATACTCAATCATATCAACAAGCAACAATGTCTTTCAAAATATCAATGCTAAAATAATCTATCCCTATCCCATCATGCTCAATCATTCATCCATTCATGAAACACACTCGCATATTAACTACACCCAATGCTCAAGTACGATCATAGTGCCTCCTAGTTGGTGCTTTATAAGAGAAGATAGAGACTCAAATTTAAAATAAAAATTGCATTAAAATAAAAGAAAGGCCCTTCACAAAGGGAAGTAGGGATTTGTAGGGGTGCCAGAGCTCAAAGCGAAAAACTTAAAGATAAAAACATTTTGGGAGGTGTATCCATCCCACCAACGAAAACGACTTAGAGTTCCCAACACTTTCCATGCTAGATATATCATAGGCAGTTCCCAAATAGAAAATAAAGTTTATTCCTTTTTCAACCATACTTTCACTTTCCATGGCTAGCCGTATCCACGGTTTCAACTCCATACCAGCACTTTCCAAGGAATTTATTATTTGACAACATAAAGTAAATTCAGTTTTCATTTCGGGACTGGGCATCCCTAAAATCTTTGCCTTACTCTCGTGCAATGATAAGTGAATGAACACTCATCGTGAGAATAACACATCTAGCATGGAAAATATTAGCCACCCCTCACCGCTCCGCGAGCAAAACGAACACACAAAAGAGAAGTTTATTTTGAAAATTAGAGATGGCACATACACATTTGTTTAGAATGGCAAAAGAATACCGCATATAGGTAGATATAGAGGACCCATGTGGCAAAACTGGTTTAAAGGTTTTTGGATGCATAAGTAGTGATCATACTTAGTGCAAAATGAAGGCTAGCAAAAGATTGAGAAGCGACCAACCAAGAAACGAATAATCTCATAAGCAAGCATTAAGTATAATTAACACCGAATAATGTTGGAAATATGCCCTAGAGGCAATAATAAATTGATTCTTATTATATTTCCTTGTTCATGATAATCGTTTATTATCCATGCTAGAATTGTATTGATAGGAAACTCAGATACATGTGTGGATACATAGACAACACCATGTCCCTAGTAAGCCTCTAGTTGACTAGCTCGTTGATCAATAGATGGTTACGGTTTCCTGACCATGGACATTGGATGTCGTTGATAACGGGATCACATCATTGGGAGAATGATGTGATGGACAAGACCCAATCCTAAGCCTAGCACAAGATCGTGTAGTTCGTTCGCTAAAGCTTTTCTAATGTCAAGTATCATTTCCTTAGACCATGAGATTGTGCAACTCCCGGATACCGTAGGAATACTTTGGGTGTGCAAAACGTCACAACGTAACTGGGTGACTATAAAGGTGCACTACGAGTATCTTCGAAAGTGTCTGTTGGGTTGGTACGAATCGAGATTGGGATTTGTCACTCCGTGTGACGGAGAGGTATCTCTGGGCCCACTCAGTAGGACATCATCATAGTGTGCACAATGTGATCAAGGAGTTGATCATGGGATGATGTGTTACGGAACGAGTAAAGAGACTTGCCGGTAACGAGATTGTACAAGGTATCGGGATACCGACGATCAAATCTCGGGCAAGTATCGTACCGATGGACAAATGGAATTGTATGCGGGATTGATTGAATCCTTGACATCGTGGTTCATCCGATGAGATCATCGTGGAACATGTGGGAACCAACATGGGTATCCAGATCCCGCTGTTGGTTATTGACCGGAGAGTCGTCTCGGTCATGTCTACATGTCTCCCGAACCCGTAGGGTCTACACACTTAAGGTTCGGTGACGCTAGGGTTGTAGGGATATGTATATGCAGTAACCCGAATGTTGTTCGGAGTCCCGTATGAGATCCCGGATGTCACGAGGAGTTCCGGAATGTTCCGGAGGTAAAGAATTATATATAGGAAGTGCTATTTCGGCCATCGGGACAAGTTTCGGGGTCACCAGTATTGTACCGGGACCACCGGAAGGGTCCCGGGGGTCCACCGGGTGGGGCCACCTGCCCCGGGGGTCACATGGGCTGTAGGGGGTGCGCCTTGGCCTACATGGGCCAAGGGCACCAGCCCCAAGAGGCCCATGTGCCTAGGGTTTAAAGATGGGAAGAGTCCCAAAGGTGGAAGGCACCCCCTAGGTGCCTTGGGGGGGAGGGACTCCTCCCTTGGCCGCCGCCCCTTAGGAGATTAGATCTCCTAGGGCCGGCGCCCCCCCCCTTGGCTCCCTATATATAGTGAGGGAAGGAGGGCCTCTCAGACAACGCCTTTTGTGCCTCCCTCTCCCTCTCCAACACCTCCTCCTCCTCCATAGAGCTTAGCGAAGCCCTGCCGAAGTACTGCAGCTCCATCACCACCACGCCGTCGTGCTGCTGCTGGAGCCATCTTCCTCAACCTCTCCTCTCCCCTTGCTGGATCAAGAAGGAGGAGACGTCATCCGCTCCGTACGTGTGTTGAACGCGGAGGTGCCGTCCGTTCGGCACTAGGATCATCGGTGATTTGGATCACGACGAGTACGACTCCATCAACCCCGTTCTCTTGAACGCTTCCGCTTAGCGATCTAAAAGGGCATGTAGATGCACTCTCCTTCCCCTCGTTGTTGGTCTCTCCATAGATTGATCTTGGTGATGCGTAGAAAATTTTGAATTTCTGCTACGTTCCCCAACAGTGGCAGCATGAGCTAGGTCTATTGCGTAGATTCTATGCACAAGTAGACCACAAAGTAGTTGTGGGCGTTGATTTTGTCAATTTACTTGCCGTTACTAGTCTTATCTTGATTTGGCGGCATCATGGGATGAAGCGGCCCGGACCGACCTTACACGTACTCTTACGTGAGACTGGTTCCACCGACTAACATGCACTAGTTGCATAAGGTGGCTAGCGGGTGTCTATCTCTCCCACTTTAGTCGGATCGGATTCGATGAAAAGGGTCCTTATGAAGGGTAAATAGCAATTGGCATATCACGTTGTGGTTTTTGCGTAGGTAAGAAACGTTCTTGCTAGAAACCCATAGCAGCCACGTAAAACATGCAAACAACAATTAGAGGACGTCTAACTTGTTTTTGCAGGGTATGCCATGTGATGTGATATGGCCAAAAGGATGTGATGAATGATATATGTGATGTATGAGATTGATCATGTTCTTGTAATAGGAATCATGACTTGCATGTCGATGAGTATGACAACCGGCAGGAGCCATAGGAGTTGTCTTTATTTATTGTATGACCTGCGTGTCATTGAACAACGCCATGTAATTACTTTACTTTATTGCTAACTGGTAGCCATAGTAGTAGAAGTAATAGTTGGCGTGCAACTTCATGGAGACACAATGATGGACATCATGGTGTCATGCCGGTGACGATGATGATCATGGAGCCCCGAAGATGGAGATCAAAAGGAGCAAAGTGATGATGGCCATATCATATCACTATTTGATTGCATTTGATGTTTATCATGTTTATGCATCTTATTTGCTTAGAACGACGGTAGTAAATAAAATGATCCCTCATTAAAATTTCAAAAAAGTGTTCCCCCTAAATGTGCACCGTTGCGAAAGTTCGTCGTTTCGAAGCACCACGTGATGATCGGGTGTGATAGATTCTTACGTTCACATACAACGGGTGTAAGCCAGATTTACACATGCGAAACACTTAGGTTGACTTGACGAGCCTAGCATGTACAGACATGGCCTCGGAACACAAGAGACCAAAAGGTCGAGCATGAGTCGTATGGTAGATACGATCAACATGAAGATGTTCACCGATGTTGACTAGTCCGTCTCACGTGATGATCGGACACGGCCTAGTTGACTCGGATCATGTAATCACTTAGATGACTAGAGGGATGTCTTTCTGAGTGGGAGTTCATAAGATGAACTTAATTATCCTGAACATAGTCAAAAGTTCTTCGCAAATTATGTCGTAGCTCACGCTTCAGTTCTACTGTTTAGATATGTTCCTAGAGAAAAATTTAGTTGAAAGTTGATAGTAGCAACTATGCGGACTAGGTCCGTAAACTGAGGATTCTCCTCATTGCTTCATAGAAGGCTTATGTCCTTAATGCACCGCTCAGTGTGCTGAACCTCGAACGTCGTCTGTGGATGTTGCGAACATCTGACATACACGATTTGATAACTACGTGATAGTTCAGTTAAATGGTTTAGAGTTGAGGCACCAAAGACGTTTTGAAACGTCGCGAAACATATGAGATGTTTTGACGGATGAAATTGGAATTTTAGGCTCGTGCCCACGTCAAGAGGTATAAGACCTCTGATGATTTTCTTAACCTGCACACTAAGGGAGAAAAGCTCAATTATTGAGCTTGTGCTCAGATTGTCTGAGTACAACAATCATTTGAATCAAGTGGGAGTTGATCTTCCAGATGAGATAGTGATGTTTCTCCGAAGTAATTACCACCAAGATGCTAGAGCTTCGTGATGAACTATAATATATCAGGGACATATATGATGATCCTTGAGATATTCGCGATGTTTAACACCACAAAAGTAGAAATCAAGAAGGAGCATCAATTGTTGATGGTTGGTGAAACCACTAGTTTCAAGAAGGGCAAGGGCACGAAGGGATACTTCATGAAACGGCAATTCAGCTGCTGCTCTAGTGAAGAAACCCAAGTTTGAACCCAAACCCGAGACTAAGTGCTTCTGTAATAAGGGGAACAGCCACTGGAGCAGAATTACCCTAGATACTTGGTAGATGAGAAGGCTGGCAAGGTCGATAGAAGTATATTGGATATACATTGTGTTAATGTGTACTTTACTAGTACTCCTAGTAGCACCATGGTATTAGATACCGGTTTAGTTGCTAAGTGTTAGTAACTCGAAACAAAAGGCTACGGAATAAACGGAGACTAGCTAAAGGTGAGCTGACGATATGTTGGAAGTGTTTCCAATGTTGATATGATCAAATATCGTACGCTCCCTCTACCATCGAGATTGGTATTTGGTGTTTGCGTTGAGCATAGACACAATTGGATTATGTCTATCGCGATACGGTTGTTCATTTAAGGAGAATAATGGTTACTCTGTTTATTTGAATAATACCTTCAATGGTCTTACACCTAAAATGAATGGTTTATTGAATCTCGATCGTAGTGATACACATGTTCATGCCAAAAGATATAAGATAGTAATGATAGTACCACCTACTTGTGGCACTGCCACTTAAGTCATATCGGTATAAAACACATGAAGAAGCTCCATGTTGATGGATCTTTGGGCTCACTCGTTTTTGAAAAGTTTGAGACATGCGAACCATGTCTATTGGTGTATATGAAACTCCATGCAAATGGACCGTTTGGACTCACTTGATTTTGAATCACTTGAGACATGCAAATCATACCACATGGGCAAGATGACTGAAAGCCTCGTTTTCAGTAAAATGGAACTAGAAAGCAACTTGTTGGAAGTAATACATTTTGATGTGTGTAGTCCAATGAGTGCTGAGGCGTGTAGTGGATATTGTTATGTTCTTACTTCACAGATGATTTTAGTAGATGTTGAGTATATTTACTTGATGAATCATGAGTCTGAATTATTGAAAAGGTTCAAGTAATTTCAGGGTGAAGTTGAAAGATCGTCGTGACAAGAGGATAAAATATCTATGATATGATCGTAGAGATGAATATCTGAATTACGAGTTTGGCACAGAATTAAGACATTGTGGAAATTGTTTCACAACTAATAGGGCCTGGAACACCATAGTGTGATGGTGTGTCCGAGCATCATAACTGCACCCTATTGGATATGATGCATACCATGATGTCTCTTATCGAATTACCACAATAGTTTATGGGTTAGGCATTAGAGACAACCACATTCACTTTAAATAGGGCACCACGTAATTCCGATGAGATGACACCGTATGGACTATGGTTTAGAGAAACCTAAGCTGTCATTTCTTAAAAGTTTGGGGCTGCGACACTTATGTGAAAAAGTTTCAGGCTGATAAGCTCGAACCCAAAGCAGATAAATGCATCTTCATAGGACACCCAAAACAGTTGGGTATACCTCCTGTATCAGATCCGAAAGCAATAAGGGATTGTTTCTAGAATCGGGTCCTTTCTCGAGGAAAAGTTTCTCTCGAAGGAATTGAGGATGGTGGAGACTTGATGAGGTTATTAAACCGTCTCTTCAACTAGTGTGTGGCAGGGCACAGGAAGTTGTTCCTGTGGCACCTACACCAATTGAAGTGGAAGCTTATGATAGTGATCATGAAACTTCAGATCAAGTCACTATCAAACCTCGTAGGACGACAAGGATGCATACTACTTCAGAATGGTATGTAATCCTGTCTTGGAAGTCATGTTGTTAGACAACAATGAACCTACGAGCTATGGAGAAGCGATGGTGGGCCTGGATTCCGATAAGTGGCTCGAGGCCATAAAATCCGAGAGAGGATCCATGTATGAAAACAAAGTGTAGACTTTGGCAGAACGACTCGATGGTCATAAGGCTGTTGAGTACAGATGGATTTTAAAAGGAAGACAGACAATGATGGTAAGTGTCACCATTGAGAAAGCTCGATTGTCGTTAAGATGTTTCCCGACAAGTTCAAGGAGTTGACTATGATGAGACTTTCTCACACGTAGTGATGCTAAAAGTCTGTTGAAATTATATTAGCAATTACTGCATTATTTATGAAATCTTGCAGATAGGATGTCAAAACATTGTTTCCTCAACGATTTTCTTGAGGAAAGGTTGTATGTGATACAACCGGAAGGTTTTGTCAATCCTGAAAGATGCTAATAAGTATGCAAAGCTCCAGCAATCCTTCTAAGGACTGGAGTAAGTGCTTGGATGAGATGATCAAAGCTTTTGGGTTTATACAAAGTTTATGAGAAACTTGTATTTCCAAAGAAGTGAGTGGGAGCACTATAGAATTTCTGATGAGTATATGTTGTTGACATATTGTTGATCCAAAATGACGTAGAATTTCTGGAAAGCATATAGGGTTATTTGGAAAGTGTTTTTCAATGGAAAGCCTGGATTAAGCTACTTGAACATTGAGCATCAAGATCTATAAGGATAGATCAAAACACTTAATGGTACTTTCAAATGAGCACATACCTTGACATGATCTTGAAGGTGTTCAAGATGGATCAGTCAAAGAAGGAGTTCTTGCCTGAGTTGTAAGGTATGAAGTTAAGACTTAAAGCTCGACCACGGCAGAAGAAAGAGGAAGGACGAAGGTCGTATCCTATGCTTTTGTCATAGGCTCTCTACAGTATGCTATGCTGTGTGCCGCACCTGAAGTGTGCCTTGCCATGAGTCAGTCAAGGGGTACAAGAGTGATCCAAGAATGGATCACAGGACAGCGGTCAAGGTTATCCTTAGTAACTAGTGGACTAAGGAATTTTCTCGATTATGGAGGTGGTAAAAGAGTTCGTCGTAAAGGGTTACGCCGATGCAAACTTTGACACTAATCCAGATTATTCTGAGTAGTAAACTGGATTCGTATAGTAGAACAGTTATTTGGAATAGCTCCAAATTGAACGTGGTAGCTGCATCTAGGAGATGACATAGAGATTTGTAAAGCACACACGGACCTGAAAGATTCAGACCCGTTGACTATAACCTCTCTCACAAGCATAACATGATCAAACCCAGAACTCTTTGGGTGTTAGTCACATGGGCATGTGACCTTGAGTGTTAATCACATATCGATGTGGACTGGATTATTGACTCTAGTGCAAGTGGGAGACTGTTGGAAATATGCCCTAGAGGCAATAATAAATTGATTATTATTATATTTCCTTGTTCATGATAATCGTTTATTATCCATGCTAGAATTGTATTGATAGGAAACTCAGATACATGTGTGGATACATTGACAACACCATGTCCCTAGTAAGCCTCTAGTTGACTAGCTCGTTGATCAATAGATGGTTATGGTTTCCTGACCATGGACATTGGATGTCGTTGATAACGGGATCACATCATTGGGAGAATGATGTGATGGACAAGACCCAATCCTAAGCCTAGCACAAGATCGTGTAGTTCGTTCGCTAAAGCTTTTCTAATGTCAAGTATCATTTCCTTAGACCATGAGATTGTGCAACTCCCGGATACCGTAGGAATACTTTGGGTGTGCCAAACGTCACAACGTAACTGGGTGACTATAAAGGTGCACTACGGGTATCTCCGAAAGTATCTGTTGGGTTGGTACGAATCGAGATTGGGATTTGTCACTCCGTGTGACGGAGAGGTATCTCTGGGCCCACTCGGTAGGACATCATCATAGTGTGCACAATGTGATCAAGGAGTTGATCACGGGATGATGTGTTACGGAACGAGTAAAGAGACTTGCCGGTAACGAGATTGAACAAGGTATCGGGATACCGACGATCGAATCTCGGGCAAGTATCGTACCGATGGACAAAGGGAATTGTATGCGGGATTGATTGAATCCTTGACATCGTGGTTCATCCGATGAGATCATCATGGAACATGTGGGAACCAACATGGGTATCCAGATCCTGCTGTTGGTTATTGACCGGAGAGTCGTCTCGGTCATGTTTACATGTCTCCCGAACCCATAGGGTCTACACACTTAAGGTTCGGTGACGCTAGGGTTGTAGGGATATGTATATGCAGTAACCCGAATGTTTTTCGGAGTCCCGGATGAGATCCCGGACATCACGAGGAGTTCCGGAATGGTCCGGAGGTAAAGAATTATATATAGGAAGTGCTATTTCGGCCATCGGGACAAGTTTCGGGGTCACCGGTATTGTACCGGGACCACCGGAAGGGTCCCGGGGGTCCACCGGGTGGGGCCACCAGCCCCGGGGGGCCACATGGGCTGTAGGGGGTGCGCCTTGGCCTACATGGGCCAAGGGCACCAGCTCCAAGAGGCCCATGCGCCTAGGGTTTAAAGATGGGAAGAGTCCCAAAGGTGGAAGGCACCCCCTAGGTGCCTTGGGGGGGAGGGACTCCTCCATTGGCCGCCGCCCCCTAGGAGATTAGATCTCCTAGGGCCGGCGCCCCCCCCCCCTTGGCTCCCTGTATATAGTGAGGGAAGGAGGGCCTCTCAGACAACGCATTTGGTGCCTCCCTCTCCCTCTCCAACACCTCCTCCTCCTCCATAGAGCTTAGCGAAGCCCTGCCGGAGTACTGCAGCTCCATCACCACCACGCCGTCGTGCTGCTGCTGGAGCCATCTTCCTCAACCTCTCCTCTCCCCTTGCTGGATTAAGAAGGAGGAGACGTCATCCGCTCCGTACGTGTGTTGAACGCGGAAGTGCCGTCTGTTCGGCACTAGGATCATCAGTGATTTGGATCACGACGAGTACGACTCCATCAACCCCGTTCTCTTGAACGCTTCCGCTTAGCGATCTAAAAGGGTATGTAGATGCACTCTCCTTCCCCTCGTTGCTTGTCTCTCCATAGATTGATCTTGGTGATGCGTAGAAAATTTTGAATTTCTGCTACGTTCCCCAACAAATAATGCACCACAAGTAGGATATAATTTCATTGCATAATTATTGACTTTCGTGCTTGCATAGGGAATCACAAACCTTAACACCAATATTCTTACTAAAGCACAATTACTCATCAACATAACTCACATATCACATCATGATATCTCAAAACTATTACGAAGAATCAACTTTATTTTGTCCAATGATCTTTATGAAAGTTTTATTATATCCTTCTTGGATACCTATCACTTTGGAACTAATTTTCATATGTTTCTTTTGATAATCTCAAACAAATATAAGTGAAGATCATGAGCATGATTTTTCTTTCTCTCAAAATAATTTAAGTTAAGTAAGAGAGAATTTCTTGAAAATTTTACTTACTCTCAAATAAATCTAAGTGAAGCAAGAGAGCATTTCTTCAAAAATACTGAAGCACACCGTGCTAAAAAGATATATGTGAAGCACTAGAGCAAGTCCATAGCTCATAAAAATAAGTGAAGCATGGAGAGCAATTCTAACAAGTCATGACATAATTTTCGCTCTCTAAAATAGGTGTGTCCAGTAAGGAATCAACACTTAAAGCACAAAATAAAACAAGCAAAGACTCGTATCATACAAGACGCTCCAAGCAAAACACATAGTATGTAACGAATAAAAAATAGCTTCGAGTAAAATACCGATGGTCGCTAGAGGAAAGAGGGGATGCCACTCGGGGCATCCCCAAGCTTAGTTGCTTGATCTCTTTTGGATAATAGCGGGGGATGCCCGGGCATACCCAATCTTAGGATCTTCTTACTCCTTATTCCGTCATGCATCGTAAGATAACCCAAAACTTGAAAACTTCAATCACAGAAAACTCAACAAAACCTTCGTGAGATCCGTTATTATAAGAAAATAAATCACTACTATAAGTGTTGTATCAAACCAATTCATATTTTGTTCTTGCATTATATCTATTGTATTCCAACTTTTCTATGGCAAAAACTCATCAAAGAAAACCATAGAGCCATCAAAACAAGCACACAACGCAAAGAACACAGAATCTGTCAAAAACAGAATAGTTTGTAGCAATCTAGACGTTTTGAATACTTCTGTAACTCCAAAAATTCTGAAAATTTGGACGTCCTGAGTAATTTGTATATAGATCTACTGAAAAAGTAATAGGTATTTTATCACTCTCTAGTTAAAAATGAGAATTTTTTTCGTGAGCGCAAAAGTTTCTGTTTTTTCAGCAAGATCAAACAACTATCACCCAAGAAGATCCTAAAGGCTTTACTTGGCACAAACACTAATTCAAACACAAAAACACAATCATAACAGTAGTATAATTGTGCTAACACTCAAGAACAGGAAGCAAAAAAGCAAAAATAAATTTTATTCATTGGGTTGCCTCCCAACAAGCGCTATAGTTTTACGGCCTTAGCTAGGCATAAAGCAAGGATCTAAGTTTTGTCATCTTTGGTTCGAGATACATAAGATGCCCTCATGATTGATTCATATGGTGGCCTAATTCTTGTTCTAGGGAAGTGTTCCATATGCTTCCTCAAAGGAAAATGGAACTTGATATTGCCTTCTTTCATATCAATCATGACAATGGTAGTGCGTAAAGACGGTCTACCAAGAATAATTGGACAAGACGAATTGCAATCAATATCAAGAACAATAAAATCTATGGGCATATAATTCCTATTTGCAAGATTAAGAACATCATTAATTCTTCCCATATGCTTTTTAATATTAGAATCTTCCAAGTGCAAATTTAAAGAACATGATTCAATATCGTTAAGACCAAGCACATCATATAAAGATTTCGGAATAGTAGGAACACTAGCACCTCAGTCACGCAAAACACTCATAATTTTTAATCTTGACTTTGATAGTAGGTTCCCATTCATCATGCAATTTTCTAGGAATTGAAACTTCTAATTCCAACCTTTCTTCTAAAGCTTTCATCATAGCATCAACAATATGTTTAGTAAAAGCTTTATTTTGTTCATAAGCATGGGGTGTATTTATCATGGATTGCAACAAAGAAATATAATCAATCAAATAGCAACTATCATAATTGAAGTCTTTCTAATCCAAAAGAGTGGGCACATCACTAGCTAAAGTTTTGACCTCTTCAAACCCACTTTTATCAATTTTCTCAACAAGATTTTCACCCTCCGAAATATCGGGACGCCTTCTAGCTAAAGTTGACTCTTCTCTAGTCCCTTTTTCATCAATCTTAATATTACTAAACAAGGAATCAATAGAAGAAACACCAATAATTTTAAGATCTTCATCACTTTTGTGAAAGTAATCACTAGAAAATGTTTTTTTCTAAAAATTCTCTTTTAGCTCTAAGAATTGTGGTTCTTTTCTAACTTTCATCCATAGAAACCTAAAGAGATTTAATTGATTCATCAACCTTAGGCACGAATAAATTCATCTTGAGATTTTCCACATCATGAGAAATTCTATCAACACTTCTAGACAAATCATCAATCTTATTCAACTTTTCTTCTATGGAAGTGTTGAAAACTTTTTGCGTGTTGATAAATTCTTTAATATTATTCTCAAGATCAGAGGTGTTCCTATTATTATTATAGGGAGGATTACCATAGGAATTACCATAATTATTAGAGGAATTACTAGGAAAAGGCATATGATTAAAATTAGCTCTATAAGCATTGTTTTTGAAATTATTTCGAGAGATAAAATTCACATCTACGGCATCACTATTTTGCTCAATCAAAGTAGACAAAGGCATATCATTAAAATAAATAGGAGCACTTCTACTAGCAACCAATTTCATAAGAGCATCAACCTTTTCAATCAAAGAAGAAATTTCTTCAATTGAGTTAACTTTTTTTACTAGTAGGAGCTCTTTCGGTATGCCATTGTGAATAATTTGCCATGATATTATCAAGAAATTTGGTGGCTTCACCAAAAGTAATTTCCATAAAAGTACCACCCGCGACTGAATCTAAAAGATTACGAGAAGAAAAATTCATTCCCACATAAAAAAATTTGCATGATCATCCAAAGATTTAACCCATGAGTTGGGCAATTCCTTAGCATCATTTTCATCCTTTCCCAAGATTGTGCAACATGCTCATGTTCAAGTTGCTTGAAATTCATGATCTTGGTTCTAAGGGAAATAATTTTTGCAGGTGGAAAATACTTAGTGATAAAAGCATCTTTGCACTTATTCCAAGAATCGATACTATTGCGAGGCAAAGAGAACCAAATTTTTGCAGAATCACGCAAAGAAAACGGAAATAATTTCATCTTCACGACATCATTGTCCACATATTTTTTCTTTTGCATATCGCAAAATTCCATGAAGGTATTAAGATGGTAGCGGCATCCTCATTAGGAGTACCGGAAAATTGATCTTTCATAACAAGATTCAGCAAAGCAGTATTAATATCACAAGTCTCCGCACTAGTGGCGGGAGGAGCAAGCGAGTGCCAATAAAATCATTGTTGTTGGTATTTGAGAAATCACACAACTTGGTGTTCTCTTGAGTCATGATGACTACACAACAAGATTGCACTCAAAAAACAGATCCGGCAAAAAAAGGCGAACGGAAAAAAGGGGCGAATAAAAAAGGCAAATTTTTGTGAAGTGGGGGAGAGGAAAATGAGAGGAAAATGCCAAATAATGTAAATTGCGAGGAGATGAGATTTGTGATTAGGAACCTGGTATATGTTGAAGATCCTCCCCGACAACGGTGCCAGAAATTCCTTTTGATGTCGCTTGAAGCTACGTCGGTATTTCCCTAAAGAGGAAGGGATGATGCAGCATAGTGGCGGTAGGTATTTCCCTCAGATATGAAACCAAGGTTATCGAACCAGTAGGAGAACCAAGCAACACAACGTAAACAGCACCTGCACACAAATAACAACTACTCGCAACCTGATGTCGCTTGAAGCCATGTCGGTTTTTCCCCAAAGAGGAAGGGATGATGCAACACAGCGGTGGTAGGTATCTCCCTCAGATATGAAACCAAGGTTATCGAACCAGTAGGAGAACTAAGAAACACAACGTAAACAGCCCCTGCACACAGATAAAAAATCCTCGCAGCCCGATGTGTTAAAGGGGTTGTCAATCCCTTTCGGGTATGACCCCTCAAGATAGGCAAACGGACGTGAGATAAAATTGTAGTAGATTGATAGATCGAACGCCAAATAAAATAAATAACAATAAATTGCAGCAAGGTATTTTTGTATTTTTGGTTTAATAGATCTGAAAATAAATGTCAATAAAATAGATCGTGAAGGCAACTAATATGAGAAAGAGACCTGGGGGCCGTAAGTTTTACTAGTAGCTTCTCTCGAAAAAATAGCAAACGGTGGGTGAACAAAGTACTCTTGGGCAATTGATAGAACTTCAATTAATCATGACAATATCCAGGCAATGATCGTTACATAGGCATCACGTCCAAGATTAGTAGACCGACTCCTGCCTGTATCTACTACTATTACTCCACACATCGACCACTATCCAGCATGCATCTAGTGTATTAAGTTCATGGAGAAACAGAGTAATGCAATAAGAACGATGACATGATGCATCGAGTAGGTAAGTGATAAAAATAGAATTTTTGACGTGGAATGCTACCTATCATGTCATATCATATTCTTTTCTTCATAGCATGGACATTTGGACTTTTATATTGTTCAAAGCAATAGTCTAGTTTTGACATGATAACTTAAATACTCAATCATATCAACAAGCAACCATGTCTTTCAAAATAACAATGCTAAAATAAGCTATCCCTAGCCCATCATGCTCAATCATTGATCCATTCATGAAACACACTCGCATATTAACTACACCCAATGCTCAAGTACGATCATAGTGCCTCCTAGTTGGTGCTTTATAAGAGAAGATGGAGACTCAAATTTAAAATAAAAAATGCATAAAATAAAAGAAAGGCCCTTCATAGAGGGAAGTAGGGATTTGTAGAGGTGCCAGAGCTCAAAGCGAAAAACTTAAAGATAAAAACATTTTGGGAGGTGTATCCATCCCACCAACGAAAACGACTTAGAGTTCCCAACACTTTCCATGCTAGATATATCATAGGCAGTTCCCAAACAGAAAATAAAGTTTATTCCTTTTTTCAACCATACTTTCACTTTCCATGGCTAGCCGTATCCACGGTTTCCCTCCATACCAGCACTTTCCAAGAAATTTATTATTTGACAACATCAAGTAAATTCATTTTTCATTTCGGGACTGGGCATCCCTTAAATCTTTGCCTTACTCTCGTGCAATGACAAGTGAATAAACACTCATCGTGAGAATAACACATCTAGCATGGAAAATATTAGCCACCCCTCACCGCTCCGCGAGCGAAACGAACACACAAAAGAGAAGTTTATTTTGAAAATTAGAGACGGCACATACAAATTTGCTTAGAATGGCAAAAGAAAACCGCATATAGGTAGATATAGTGGACTCATGTGGCAAAACTGGTTTAAAGGTTTTTGGATGGACAAGTAGTGATCATACTTAGTGCAAAATGAAGGCTAGCAGAAGATTGAGAAGCGACCAACCAAGAAACTAATAATCTCATAAGCAAGCATTAAGTATAATTAACACTGAATAATGCACCACAAGTAGGATATAATTTCATTGCATAATTATTGACTTTCGTGCTTGCATAGGGATTCACAAACCTTAACACCAATATTCTTACTAAAGCACAATTACTCATCAACATAACTCACATATCACATTATCATATCTCAAAACTATTACTACGAATCAAGTTTATTTTGTCCAATGATCTTGATGAAAGTTTTATTATATCCTTCTTGGATACCTATCACTTTGGAACTAATTTTCATATGTTGTTTTTGATAATCTCAAACAAATATAAGTGAAGATCATGAGCATGATTTTTCTTTCTCTCAAAATAATTTAAGTGAAGTAAGAGAGAATTTATTGAAAATTTTACTAACTCTCAAATAAATCTAAGTGAAGCAACAGAGCATTTCTTCAACAATACTGAAGCACACCGTGCTAAAAAAGATATATGTGAAGCACTAGAGCCAGTCCATAGCTCATAAAAATTTAAGTGAAGCATAGAGAGCAATTCTAACAAGTCATGACATAATTTTCGCTCTCTAAAATAGGTGTGTCCAGCAAGGAATCAACACTTAAAGCACAAAATAATACAAGCAAAGCCTCGTATCATACAAGACGCTCCAAGCAAAACACATAGTATGTGACGAATAAAAAAATAGCTTCGAGTAAAATACCGATGGTCGCTAGACGAAAGAGGGGATGCCACTCGGGGGCATCCCCAAGCTTAGTTGATGAATCTCTTTTGGATAATAGCGGGGGATGCCCGGGCATACCCAAGCTTAGGCTCTTCTTACTCCTTATTCTGTCATGCATCGTAAGATAACCCAAAACTTGAAAACTTCAATCACAGAAAACTCAACAAAACCTTCGTGAGATCTGTTATTATAAGAAAATAAATCACTACTATAAGTGTTGTACAAAACCAATTCATATTTTTTTCTTGCATTATAGCTATCACATTCCAACTTTTCTATGGCAAAAACTCATCAAAGAAAACCATAGAGCCATCAAAACAAGCACACAACGCAAAGAACACAGAATCTGTCAAAAACAAAATAGTTTGTAGCAATCTAGACGTTTTGAATACTTCTGTAACTCCAAAAATTCTGAAAATTTGGACGTCCTGAGTAATTTGTATATATATCTACTGAAAAATTAATAGCTATTTTATCACTCTCTGGTTAAAAACAAGAATAGTTTTCGTGAGCGCAAAAGTTTCTGTTTTTTCAGCAAGATCAAACAACTATCACCCAAGAAGATCCTAAAGGCTTTACTTGGCACAAACACTAATTAAAACACAAAAACACAATCATAACAGTAGTATAATTGTGCTAACACTCAAGAAAAGGAAGCAAAAAGCAAAAATAAAATTTATTCATTGGGTTGCCTCCCAACAAGCGCTATAGTTTTACGCCCTTAGCTAGGCATAAAGCAAGGATCTAAGTTTTGTCATCTTTGGTTCGAGATACATAAGATGCCCTCATGACTGATTCATATAGTGGCCTAATTCTTGTTCTAGGGAAGTGTTCCATATGCTTCCTCAAAGGAAATTGGAACTTGATATTGCCTTCTTTCATATCAATCATGACAATGGTAGTGCATAAAGACGGTCTACCAAGAATAATTGGACAAGACGAATTGCAATCAATATCAAGAACAATAAAATCTATGGGCATATAATTCCTATTTGCAAGATTAAGAACATCATTAATTCTCCCATATGCTTTTTAATAGTAGAATCTTCCACGTGCAAATTTAAAGAACATGATTCAATATCGTTAAGACCAAGCACATCATATAAAGATTTCGGAATAGTAGGAACACTAGCACCTCAGTCACATAAAGCAAAACACTCATAATTTTTAATCTTGACTTTGATAGTAGGTTCCCATTCATCATGCAATTTTCTAGGAATTGAAACTTCTAATTCCAACTTTTCTTCTAAAGCTTTCATCATAGCATCAACAATATGTTTAGTAAAAGCTTTATTTTGTTCATAAGCATGGGGTGAATTTATCATGGATTGCAACAAAGAAATACAATCAATCAAATAGCAACTATCATGATTAAAGTCTTTGTAATCCAAAAGAGTGGGCACATCACTAGCTAAAGTTTTGACCTCTTCAAACCCACTTTTATCAATTTTCTCAACAAGATTTTCACCCTCCGAAATATCGGGACGCCTTCTAGCTAAAGTTGACTCTTCTCCAGTCCCTTTTTCATCAATCTTAATATTACTAAACAAGGAATCAATAGAAGAAACACCAATCATTTTAAGATCTTCATCACTTTTTCGAAAGTAATCACTAGAAAACGTTTTTTCTAAAAATTCTCTTTTTGCTCTAAGCATAGCGGTTCTTTTCTTACTTTCATCCATAGAAACATAAAGAGCATTAATTGATTCATCAACCTTAGGCACACAAAATTTCATCTTGAGATTTTCCACATCATGAGAAATTCTATCAACACTTCTAGACAAATCATCAATCTTATTCAACTTTTCTTCTATGGAAGTGTTGAAAACTTTTTGCGTGTTGATAAATTATTTAATATTATTCTCAAGATCAGAGGTGTTCCTATTATTATTATAGGGAGGATTACCATAATTATTAGAGGAATTACTAGGAAAAGGCCTAGGATTAAAATTTGCTTTATAAGCATTGTTGTTGAAATTATTTCGAGAGATAAAATTCACATCTACGGCATCACTATTTTGCTCAATCAAAGTAGACAAAGGCATATCATTAAAATAAAAAGGAGCACTGCTGCTAGCAACCAATTTCATAAGAGCATCAACCTTTTCAATCAAAGAAGAAATTTCTTCAACCGAATTAACTTTTTTACTAGTAGGAGCTCTTTCGGTATGCCATTGTGAATAATTTTCCATGATATTATAAAGCAATTTGGTGGCTTCACCAAAAGTAATTTCCATAAAAGTACCACCCGTGACGGAATCTAAAAGATTATGAGAAGCAAAATTCAATCCCACAAAAAAAAATTTGTATGATCATCCAAAGATTTAACCCATGAGTTGGGCAATTCCTTAGCATCATTTTCATCCTTTCCCAAGATTGTGCAACATGCTCATGTTCAAGTTACTTGAAATTCATGATCTTGGTTCTAAGGGAAATAATTTTTGCAGGTGGCAAATACTTAGTGATAAAAGCATCTTTGCCCTATTCCAAGAACCGATACTATTGCGAGGCAAAGAGAACCAAATTTTTGTAGAATCACGCAAAGAAAACGGAAATTGTCCACATCTTTTTTCTTTTGCATATCACGAAATTCCACGAAGTTATTAAGATGGTAGCGGCATCCTCATTAGGAGTACCGGAAAATTGATCTTTCATAACAAGATTCAGTAAAGTAGTATTAATATCACTAGTCTCCACGCTAGTGGCGGGAGCAGCAAGCGGAGTGCCAATAAAATCATTGTTGTTGGTATTTGAGAAATCACACAACTTGGTGTTCTCATGAGTCATGATGACTACACAACAAGATTGCACTCAAAAAACAGACCCGGCAAAAAAAAGCCGTACGGAAAAGAGGGGCAAATAAAAAGGCAATTTTTTGTGAAGTGGGGGAGAGGAAAATGCCAAATAATGTAAATTGCGAGGAGATGAGATTTGTGATTAGGAACCTGGTATATGTTGAATATCCTCCCCGGCAACAGTGCCAGAAATTCCTTTTGATATCGCCTGAAGCTACGTCGGTATTTCCCCAAAGAGGAAGGGAAGATGCAGCATAGTGGCGGTAGGTATTTCCCTCAGATATGAAACCAAGGTTATCGAACCAGTAGGAGAACCAAACAACACAACGTAAACAGCACCTGCACACAAATAACAACTACTCGCAACCTGATGTCGCTTGAAGCCATGTCGGTTTTTCCCCAAAGAGGAAGGGATGATGCAGCACAGCGGTGGCAGGTATTTCCCTCAGATATGAAACCAAGGTTATCGAACCAGTAGGAGAACTAAGCAACACAACGTAAACAACCCCTGCACACAGATAACAAATCCTCGCAACCCGATGTGTTAAAGGGGTTGTCAATCCCTTTCGGGTATGACGCCTCAAGATAGGCAAACGGACATGAGATAAAATTGTAGTAGATTGATAGATCGAACGCCAAATAAAATAAATAAGAATAAATTGCAGCAAGGTATTTTTGTATTTTTGGTTTAATAGATCTGAAAATAAATGGCAAATAAAATAGATCGCAAAGGCAAATATATGAGAAAGAGACCCGGGGGTTGTAGATTTCACTAGTGGTGTCTCTCAAGAAAAATAGCAATCGGTGGGTGAACAAAGTACTATTGGGCAATTGATAGAACTTCAAATAATCATGATGATATCCAAGCAATGATCATCAAATAGGCATCACGTCCAAGATTAGTAGAACGACTCCTGCCTGCATCTACTACTATTACTCCACACATCGACCGCTATCCAGCATGCATCTAGCGTATTAAGTTCATGGAGAAACGGAGTAATGCAATAAGAACGATGACATGATGTAGACAAAATCTATCTATGTAGAGATTGACCCCATCGTTTTATCCTTAGTAGCAATGATACATACGTGTCGGCTCCCCTTCTGTCACTGGGATCAAGCACCGTAAGATCTAACCCACTACAAAGCACCTCTTCCCTTTTCAAGATAAATAGATCAAGTTGGCCAAACAAAACCCAAATATCGGAGAAGAAATATGAGGCTATAAGCAATCATGCATAAAAAGAGATCAAAGAAACTCAAATGCTTTCATCGATATAAAAAGATAGATTTGATCATAAACTCAAAGTTCATCCGATCCCAACAAACACACTGCAAAAAGAGTTACATCATATGGATCCCCAAGAGACCATTGTATTGAGAATCAAGAGAGAGAGAGAGAGAAAGAGAGTGAGAGAGAGAGAGGAAGCCATCTAGCTACTAACTATGGACCCAAAGGTCTACAAAGAACTACTCACGCATCATCGGAGAGGCACCAATGGAGGTGGTGAACCCCATCCGAGATGGTGTTTAGATTGGATCTAAAGGTTCTGGACTTTGCAGCGGTTGAATCAATATTTTGTCGACTCCCCTAGGGTTTTGGGAATATTGGGGTATTTATAGAGCAAGGAGGCGGTCCGGGGACACCCGAGGTGGGCACAACCCACCAGGGCGCGCCTGGGCCTCCTAGCGCCCTGGTGGGTTGTGCTCTCCTCGGAGCACCCCCCCCCCCAAGCGCAGCCAGGGCCCATTATGTTCCTTATGGTCCCAAAAAAATCTCTGTAAAGTTTGGTTGCGATTGGACTCCGTTCGATATTGATTTGCTGCAATGTAAAAAACATGCAGAAAACAGCAACTGGCACTTGGCACTATGTCAATTGGTTAGTACCAAAAATGATATAAAATGATTATAAAACATCCAAGATTGATAATATAACAGCATGGAACAATCAAAAATTATAGATACGTTGGAGACGTATCAGCATCCCCAAGCTTAACTCCTACTCGTTCTTGAGTAGGTAAGTGATAAAAACAGAATTTTTGATGTGGAATGTTGCCTATCATGTCATATCATATTCTTTCTTTATAGCATGGACATTTGGACTTTTAGGTGATTTAAAGCAATATTCAAGTTTTGACATGATAATTTAAATACTCAAGTATATCAACAAGCAACCATGTCTTTCAAAATATCAAAGCTAAAATAACTTATCCCCAGCCCATCATGCTCAACCATTGATCCATTCATGAAACACACTCGCATATTAACTACACCCAAAACTCAAGTACGATCATATTGCCTCCTAGTTGGTGATTTTATAAGAGAAGATGGAGACTCAAATTCAAAATAAAAATGCATAAAGTAAAAGAAAGGCCCTTCGCAGAGGGGAGTAGGGATTTGTAGAGGTGCCAGAGCTCAAAACAGAAAACTTAGAGATAAAAATATTTTGGGAGGTGTATCCATCCCACCAACGAAAATGACTTAGAGTTACCAACAATTTCCATGCTAGATATATCATAGGAAGTTCCCAAACATAAAATAAAGTGTATTCCTTTTTGCACCATACTTTCACTTTCCATGGCTAGTCGTATTCATGAGTGCCTTCCATACCAACAGTTTCCAAGGAATTTATTATTTGATAAACATAAAGTAAATTCATTTTTTCATTTCGGGACTAGGCATCCCTGATAGCGTTGCCTTACTCTCATGCAATGACAAGTGAATAAACACTCACCATGAGAATAACACATCTAGCATGGAAAGTATTGTCCACCCCTCACCGCTCCGCGAGCGAAACGAACACACAAAAGAGAAGTTTATTTTGAAAATTAGAGATGGCACATGCAAATTTGCTTAGGGCGACAAAAGAATACCGCATATAGGTAGATATAGTGGACTCATGTGGCAAAACTGGTTTAAAGGATTTTGGATGCACTAGTAGAGATCATACTTAGTGCAAAATGTAGGCTAACAAAAGATTGAGAAGCGACCAACAAGAAGCAGATAATCTTGTAAGCAAGCATTAAGCATAATTAACACCGAATAATGAACCACAAGTAGGATATAATTTCATTGCATGACTGTTGAATTTCGTGCTTGCATAGGGAATCACAAACCTTAACACCAATATTCTTACTAAAGCATAATTACTCATCAACTTAACTCACATATCACATCATTATACCTCAAAACAATTACTAAGAATCAAGTTTATTTTGTCCAATGATCTTCATGAAAGTTTTTATTATATCCTTCTAGGGTATCTATCACTTTGGGACTAATTTTCATGTGTTTCTTTTCATAAGCTCAAACAAATATAAGTGAAGATCATGAGCATAATATTTATTTCTTTCTCTCAAATTAATTTAAGTGAAGCAACAGAGAATTTCTTGAAAATTTTACTAACTCTCAAATAAATGTAAGTGAAACAACAGAGCATTTCTTCAAAAATACTAAAGCACACCGTGCACAAAAAGATATAAGTGAAGCACTAGAGCAAGTCCATAGCTCAGAAAATTTAAGTGAAGCAAAGAGAGCAATTCTAACAAGTCATGAAATAATTTTCGCTCTCTAAAATAGGTGTGTCCAGCAAGGAATCAACACTTAAAGCACAAAAAAACAAGAAAAGAATCGCATCATACAAGACGCTCCAAGCAAAACACATAGTATGTGACGAATAGAAAAATAGCTTCGAGTAAAATACCGATGGTCGCTAGAGGAAAGAGGGGATGCCACTCGGGGGCATCCCCAAGCTTAGTTGCTTGATCTCTTTTGGATAATAGCGGGGGATGCCCGGGCATACCCAAGCTTAGGCTCTTCTACTCCTTATTCCTTTATCCATCATAAGATAACCTAAAACTTGAAAACTTCAATCACACAAAACTCAACAAAACCTTCGTGAGATCCGTTAGTTTAAGAAAATAAATCACTACTATAAGTGATGTATCAAACCAATTCATATTTTTTATTGCATTATATCTATTGTATTCGAACTTTTCTATGGCAAAAACTTATGAAAGAAAACCATAGACCATCAAAACAAGCACACAACGCAAGGAAAACAGAATCTGTCGAAACAGAACAGTCTATAGCAATCTGACTATTTCGAATACTTCTGTAACTCCAAAAATTCTGAAAGATTAGGATGACCATAGAAATTTGTATATTGATCTACTAAAAAATGAATGGGTATTTTATCGCTCTCTGGTTAAAATGAGAATTATTTTTGTGAGCGCAAAAGTTTCTATTTTTTCAACAAGATCAAACAACTATCACGCATGAAGATCCTAAAGGCTTTACTTGGCACAAACACTAATTAAAACATAAAAACACAATCATAACAGTAGCATAATTGTGCTAACACTCAAAAACAGGAAGCAAAAAGTGAAAATAAATTTTATTAATTGGGTTGCCTCCCAACAAGCGCTATAGTTTTATGCCCTTAGATAGGCATAAGGCAAGTATCCGAGTTTTGTCTTCCGAAGTTTTGGCAACTTTTGTAAGGATTTTCTCAAACCCGGGAGGCTCTTTAAGCTTCCCTAAATTCTCCGGGAAATAAACCATCTTAATATCCAAAATATCCAATCGCTTGTTGCAAAGAGTAATCAGGGTATTCATGCGATTGATACTACCATTAAGGTGTTTGAGGGGTTCATTATATTTTTGTATTTCAACCATATGTTTATGCAAATCACCAAGTTTTTCCAACATTTGAGCTCCCTCAAGGGTAAAAGAAAACCCCATCTTTTGCGGTGGAATTCCCAAAATTCCTTCTAAAATTTATAGGCAACATTGGCATCAAGCTCAATGAAACTTCCTTTAGCGGCAAAATATAGAAGTTGTCTATGAGGCAAAGCCAATCCTATGTAAAAATTACAAAGAAAAACCTTAGCGCCCCCCTTTAAATTGGAAATACAATATGATTCCATAAGCCTATACCGGGCATCTTTCAAATTTTCTCCTTCTCTTTGTTTGAAGTAAAGAACTTCAAAATCTAGTGACAAAGGAGGAGTAGGAACGCTAGCCATCAAGACTGGAAAGCAAGAGAACGGCGAATGAAAAGGAGGGGCAAATAAAACACCAAATTTTTTTGAAGTTGGGGAGAGGAAAATGAGAGGCAAATGGCAAATAATGTAAATTGTGAGGAGATGAGATTTGTGATTAGGAACTTGGTATATGTTGAAGATCCTCCCCGGCAACGGTGCGAGAAATTCCTTTTGATGTTGCCTGAAGCTACGTCGGTTTTTCCCCAAATAGGAAGGGATGATGCAGCACAGCAGCGCTAGGTATTTCCCTCAGATATGAAACCAACATTATCGAACCAGTAGGAGAACCAAGCAACACAACGTAAACAGCCCCTGTACACAGATAACAATGTCGGATTTCGGGTTCCAGCAGACCCTTAAGGTTCGAACACTGGGGTGCGCGCGGAGATTATGCCTTCTACCTCCCTGCCTCGCAAAGATCTAAACTACTAAAAGAACTGCACAAGGGACACCAGATTTATACTGGTTCGGGCCACCGTTGTGGTGTAATACCCTACTCCAGTGTGTGGTTGGTGGATTGCCTCTTGGGGCAGATGATGATGAACAATACAAGGAAGAACAGCCTCGCGAGGGTCTGTTCTTGGATGGGGTGATGAACTGCTAGGAGGAGTTCAGTCACCCTTCTCTCTCACTCACTCACTCTCTCTGCTTTGCTCTCACTTGTCGACCGTCCGTTTGCTATGCGGGTGGCTGGTCCTATTTATAGAGGCCCTGGTCCTCTTCCCAAATATCGAGCGGGAAGGGAGCCAACAATGGCGGGCTAATTTGAAGGGGGGCAGCAAGTATCAACTATCCTGGCAAAAGCAGTCTTCGCCTGCGCAAAGCTCTGGTGATAACGCCGTCCTGGGCTCCACGGTGACCTCCGTCTCGTAGTCCTCCTGGTCTTGGTCTCGTTGCACCGAAATGGCAACCTTTGCCTGATGCCTCGGTACTCCGCGGCTGCGCTTGCCCCCTTTGCACCAAAGAGGAAAGAAGGACGCTGCGCGCTGGCACCCCCTGGCGCCCCGAGTCGTCATGTCTTGCATCTTGGGCACCTCGCGAGGTACCCCGCCTTGATCTCTCCGCCTCCTCACGAGCCAGCCTGACAAGGCCGTGCCTGAGGAAGCTCCGTGTCGTCCGCCTCGCGAGGCTTGGCCGCTCGCGAGGGTCTTGAGTCTTGTGTTGATGAAGATGGGCCATGCTGGGCCTCCTTTGAGCCATGCCGCAGGCCGCAGGCAGGCAAGTCTGGGGACCACCGTTCCCAGAATGCTGACAGTAGCCCCCAGGCCCAAGGCGCGCCCGGACTTGGCCGTGCAAAGAGGCGAAAGGGCAAGGGCGAAGCGCCACGGGCCCTAACAGCCTGCGGCCTTGGGCGCCGCATGGCGGTTGATGGGACGTGGGCGTCTCCACTTCCCCATGACGCCTCGGTGATCGCGCGAGTTGGACAAGTCCCTGCATGCAGATCGTGTCATTATTACCTGTGATCATGGAGGCCGGCGGTTGGCCTTCGCCGGCTATAAGTACGAGGCTGCGCGTGCCCTTCCAGTCCATTCCTCCTGGCTTCTCCTTCTTCCCGATCCTTGCTCCGTCTTGCTGTGATGGCTCCGATCCGCCGGTTCTCTGCAGCGGAGAAGGGAAAGGCTCCTCGAGAGGGGCCAGACCCGCTCCCGCCGAAGAAACGGCTCGCCCTTTGCGGCCGGGACGAGGAGGACCGCCAAGTGGTGGCGAGGCCTTGGTGCGAGCGGGCTCCGCCGGGGTTCCCACTTCCCTTGTATGCCCATGTCGAGGGCCTCGAAGGTGTCGATGCCGATCCTCGCGGTCGGCGCCGTCGGGTCACGGAGGCGTGGGTTGTTCCTCCTGGAGTCCATGCCGAGGGCTCCTCCCAAGAGTTCATGCTCCACGTTGCCATTCCTCTCCAGTCTTGGATCCGTCTGCCTCCCTTCTTCGCCTCCATCATCCCTCCGGGGGAGCCCCTGGAGCTCTGGCTGCAGCACGCCGGCTGCAGCACCCTCGCGACCGAGGCAGAGGTCGTGGTCGCTGCCTCGGGCGAGGTCTACATGTCCCATGGCTGGAGAGAGATCGCCCGAGTTTGCAGGGAAAGGGGCGTCTTCGTGGTCCACTTGGAGTACGATGGCGCTGCGGCGATGTTCTTTAAGGTCTTCGACGCGAACGGGCGCCGGCTGGAGTGTTGCCCCGGGAGAGGTGGCCAGGACCTTGCCCTGGTGAGGGCTAGGCCCGTCGACCGCTCCCTTGGCAGAGGCGCCGGAGGGTCCTGTGACTCCGGCGAGATCTTCGCGACTCCAGAGACGAGCGACGACAGCTACGAGCCCCCGAGTCGGCGCCGCTCCCGGAGCAGGGCGGGCTCGTCTGGCCGTCGCCGACTCTGATCTGGATGGGGTTGGCGCTGGCGCTTGACGGCCCACTGTTGATGATGGCATCTTTTGCAGGTGCACGTGTAGTTAGCATCCCTTAGGATCAGTTCCCTGCGAGGAATCGAAATGCCCCCCATGGGGGCTTGTAAGGTGCCTGTAGTCCCGTTTGTTAATACATAACCTTTGCTGCAGAGCTGTGTGAGTTGCTGATTCCGTCTTAGCTCAGTTCTCCCTTTCGAACCTCGCAAGGGCTTGGTGCTCTGCGCCGACAGGTCCCAGTCCCAAGGCGGCCTCAGCCGTCGCTGGTATGCCAGGTCGCGATGCCGTGGTCAAGGCCAGGAGGTGAGCGACCCGGGGTCCGGTAAGAGCCCCTGAGTCGCGTTGCTCAGGAGGTCCCCTTTCGCGCCCAAGCAGTCATCGTTCAGCGAGAAAGGAGAGCGGCGTCGCTGACACGGAATTGCATTAGGTGCGGGGGTAGTGCTGCGATAGCCGGTGCTTTCGGGCGGCGACTTATCTCGAGAGTCGGGGATTATTCCTGGTGTGCCGTCGGGTCCGCGCGTCGGCAGGAGCGGAATCGCTCGGCAAGGTCCTCGCGAGCCCCTTCTGCCCCACCTTTGCTCCCCTTTCTGCTCTACGTCCTCGGGTCCCGGCCCTCGAGCTAGTCTCAGCCGTCGCTGGTATGCCAGGTCACGATGTCGTGGTCAAGGTCAGAGGGTGAGGGCTGGAGAGCCAGTAGGAGCCCTGAGTCGTGATGCTCAGGCACCCCCCCCTTTAACGTGCAAGCGGTTTGCGCGGGCGAGAGTGAAAAGAACGCCGCGAGGGCCGTGCCTGGTGCAACTCCCTTAGGCGATCCTGTAAACTCATCATAGAAGGAAGAAAAGGTTGTCATGACAACTGTCAGTCTGCCGTTAGTTGCTTCCGAGGGGGGATGAGGCACTGGAGGCTTGACGAGGTGGCGCTATGCGGGGATGCCGCGGCCAGAGCTCAACCATTCAGGTTTGTCGGCGTTGCAGGGACGGACCCATGCGCAAGCATCGTGCCGTTGTGGGAGCAATTCCGTCAGTTGGCGCCAGTTGAGTAGGCAACTAGATCAAACACGTTAGCTGTGGAGGAGGGGATTCATTCAAACAGATGCTGGGAAGGTAAACATCGCTGGGTTGGGCCCGAGCGACTTGGGGATGATGCAGCCTGAGGGGCGCCCCCAACAAAGCAAGCTAGCGATATGAAATAAAGGGACACATACAGCAGGGACGGACCCACACGGCCTGGGAACGATGCATCCCTGGGAGGGCGCTCCCAGCTGAAAATGAAACTTGTAAGATGTCACCTGAGGGTGTCGAGGGCGAAGGGGTGTCGGTGTAGCAGACTCGGGAGGCTGCGGAAGCCGATCCTCACAAGCCCCCAGGCCCAGGGGCCTCGGGAGGCTCCGGAGGCACTGGTAGCTCTTCAGGAGTCATCTCCATCTCCGCCAGGGCTGCGGAACGCCTGTCTTCTTGAGCCTCCATGATGCCCCTCATGAGGCGCTGGCGCGTAACAACCGCGCTCGGCAGGCCGTAAGGCATGCGAACGTAGCTGTGGGGCGGACCCCCGCAACGCCCCACTCGCGAGGGCCAGAGGCGCTCCATGGTAGCGACTTGGTTGAGCCCTGGTACATCGACGCAGACGCGCAGCCCACCATCCTTGCCTGGATGGGGAGCCGCAGCCAGTAGATGGCAGCAACCTCTCATGATCCTTGATTCCTGTAGTTCTTGAATGGCTCTGTCGACGAACTCCTGCGGGTCTGACCTTCCTTGCCTTGCTCCTTCTTGAGGGAAATGTGCTTCGAAACACACCTCCACGTGGTGCCCAAGTGCCTCCCTCGTGACCCTGGCCAGGTCGGTGGCCCTCCAGGGGAGAGCCCCCGAGCCCTGCCTGAGGAGGGCGCCGGGCGCGCTTTCCTATGTGATGGAAGGAGGTTCCCCCAAGGCAGACGCAGGCCCTGAGGGGCCTGCCTCCCGAGGGGCCGGTCCGGATGATGTCTTCTTCTTCTTGGGGGTGGTCTCAAGAAGCCTCCTGCTTCCGCGATCTAGGTCTTCCAGTGACGCGGCCTGAAAGGCTCGCTCCAGGGAACACACTACATCCCTCTCTGCATAGGGCACCGTGATGACTCCGCCACTCCCTAGCATCTTGAGGACGTTGTAGCCATGGTGAGTCACGGCCATGAACTTGGCCAGTGCTGGGTACCCGAGGATGGCGTTGTACGGCAGGCGGATGTGGGCGACGTTGAAGTCGATGAGCTCGGTGCGGTAGTTGTCGCCTGCCCCGAAGGTGATAGGGAGGCGGACCTGCCCAATCGGGACCGTGGAGCCGTCGGTGATTCCGGAGAAGGGCTTGGTTGGCTGAAGCTGGTTGTAGGGCACTTGGAGATTGTTGAACGTTTCCACAGACAGGACGTTGAGTCCTGCCCCACCATCGATGAGGGTCTTGGTGACTAGCACATTGCTGATGACTGGGGAGCAGAGCATCGGGAGGACGCCAGTTATGGCTGCACACTTGAGTTGATCCGCTGAGCTGAATGTGATGGCGCATGCCGACCACCTGAGAGGGCGCGTTGCTTCGAGCCTGGGGAGGGATGCGTTCACCTCGCGGGCAAACTACTTGAAGATGCGTTAGGAGGCTGGGGCTTGAGCTCCGCCCAGGATGCAGGCGATTGCGCGTGGCTCCTGGAAGCCCCCAACCCCCCTCGTCTTGATGGCGGTCCTCGTTCCTCCTTGGCTGAGGCGGCAGTGGAGGGAGGCCTGAGTTGCCTTGTGGGCGATCCTCACGAGGCTGATCCCTCCAGTCCCCCTCGCGAGGCAGGTCTCACCAGCGATCCTCGCGAGGTTGATCGCGCCACCCTGGGCGTGGGCCGCGGTCTTCCCAGCGTCCTGCGTTTCTTCCTCCTCCTCGGTCGTAGCCCCGATCGGCGCGGTCGGGACAACGGCCGATCCTTCCTTCTCGCACGGCGCGGAGTTCTTGGCATTCGTTGGTGTTGTGGGTGTGGAGGTCGTGGTACACACAGTACCGGCTGCCCCTGGAGGACTCAGGCAGATCTTTTCCCCGCTTGGTGTCTGGTTCTGCTGCGAGCACGGCAGCTCCCTTGCGCTTCATGTCCTTGGCCTTGGGCTTCTTCTCTTCTGGGTCTGCGGCAGGCAGCTCGAGGAGGGAGAGGCGTCCCTCCTCAGCCCTGGCGCACTTGGTCGCCAAGTTGAACAGCTCGAGGGAGGTGCACTGGTCTTCATGCATCGCCAGCTCCTCCTTCATCTTGACGTCGCGCACACCATCGAAGAAGGCCGAGATGATGGCCTCCTCGGACACCTTGGGGATCTTGAGGCACGCGCTATTGAAGCACTGGATGTACTTTTGCAGGGTCTCTCTAGGTTGTTGCTTGATGCGGCGCATGTCGCTCACGGTGGGCGGCCGGTCGCGAGTACCTTGGAAGTTGGCGATGAAGCGGGTGCGCATATGGTCCCATGAAGAGATCGTGCCCGGAGCCAGATTAAGGAGCCAGGTGCGAGCTCCTTCCTTGAGCGCCATGGGGAACCAGTTCGCCGTGACCTTTTCGTCCCTGCTGGCAGCTTTGATGCCCAGCTCATAGAGCTGGAGGAACTCTGCAGGGTCAGTCGTGCCATCGTAACGTGGAGGCAGGTCTGGCTTGAACTTGCCGGGCCACGCGACGCTACGCAGCTCGGTGGTGTAGGCACGGCAGCCTGCGGTGGCCACGAAAGGCCTCGGCTGGTGGGGAGCTTGGTCTTGAGGGTCCCCATGCGCTGCAGCTAGGAGCAGCGCGGGGTCTTGGCATGCCGGAGCTGGAGCAGGGTCGCGGCGCGCCGGAGCAGGGAGCGCCCGGGCAGCTCCTTGCGGGCGTGGGATCTCTTGGCAGCTCCGTTCTTTCCGCGCTGGTGCCTGACGGAGGGGCCACGCGCCTTGGAGCCATGGCGTCTTCTTGGAGAGGAGGCAGCTGGTACGCCTCCGGGGCTTCGTTGCCCGCGCGGGGCGGGGTGCGGCGCAGCGGAATGGACGGCGCGGGAGAGCCCCCTGCGGCGCAGACAAGCTCGGCGACTCGGTCGAGCCACTCCTCGTAGACGTCGTCGACGGGACGGTAGCGCAGGAGCTCGTTTGCCGCGAGGAGCGCAGCTCAAGCCTCCAAGGGTGCGCGGAGCGCGCGGGACGAAGAACCAGCTGGTGCGAGCGATGGAGTAGCGGTGTGGCCGTCTTGTCGCACAGAGGGATGCTGGGACGATGCTTGCTGCTCGCCCCCCGCCGGGCCAGTGGCGGCGTTGACGGCGGGCGACGGGGAACGACGAGGACGTCCGCCGACAGGCGCCGTCTGGGCGACGCGAGAAGTGATGGCGGTCCGGCGCTCGGCGCGGGCCCGACGTGCGTCGGACATGGATGCGATGGTCGGAGGAGAACAGGGCGGTGGACGACGAATTCCGGCGCACCCCTACCTGGTGCACCAAATGTCGGATTTCAGGTTTCGGCAGACCCTTAAGGTTCGAACACTGGGGTGCACGCGGAGATTACGCCTTCTACCTCCCTACCTCGCAAAGATCTAAACTACTAAAAGAACTGCACAAGGGACACAAGATTTATACTGGTTCGGGCCATCGTTGTGGTGTAATACCCTACTCTAGTGTGTGGTTGGTGGATTGCCTGTTGGGGCTGATGATGATGAACAATACAAGGAAGAACAGCCTCGCGAGGGTCTGTTCTTGGCTGGGGTGATGAACTGCTAGGAGGAGTTCAGTCACGCTTCTCTCTCTCTCTCTCACTCACTCTCTCTGCTTTGCTCTCACTTGTCGACCGTCCGTTTGCTATGCGGGTGGCTGGTCCTATTTATAGAGGCACTGGTCCTCTTCCCAAATATCGATCGGGAAGGGAGCCAACACTGGCAGGCTAATTTGAAGGGGGACAGCAAGTATCAACTATCCTGACAAAAGCAGTCTTCGCCTGCGCAAAGCTCTAGTGATGACGCCGTGCTGGGCTCCACGGTGACCTCCGTCTCGTAGTCCTCCTGGTCTTGGTCTCGTTGCACCAAAATGGCAACCTTTGCCTGATGCCTCGGTACTCCGCGACTGCGCTTGCCCCCTTTGCACCAAAGAGGAAAGAAGGACGCTGCGCGCGCTGGCACCCGCCTGGCGCCGTGAGTCGTCATGGCCTGCGTCACGGGCACCTCGCGAGGTACCCCGCCTTGATCTCTCCGCCTCCTCGCGAGCCATCCTGACGAGGCCATGCCTGAGGAAGCTCCGTGTCGTCCGCCTCGCGAGGATTGGCCCCTCGCGAGGGTCTTGAGTCTTGTGTTGATGAAGATGGGCCATGTTGGGCCTCCTTTGAGCCACGCCGCAGGCCGCAGGCAGGCAAGTCTGGGGACCCCCGTTCCCAGAACACCGACAAACAAATCCTCGCAACCCGGCATGTTAAAGGGGTTGTCAATCCCTTTCGGGTATGGCGCCTCAAGATAGGCAAACGGGCGTGAGATAAAATTGTAGTAGATTGATAGATCGAACGCCGAATAAAATAAATAATAATAAATTGCAGCAAGGTATTTTTGTATTTTTGGTTTCATAGATCTGAAAATAAATGGCAAATAAAAGTAGATCGCAAAGGCAAATATATGAGAAAGAGACCCGGGGGTCGTAGATTTCACTAGTGGCTTCTCTCGAGGAAAATAGCAAACGTTGGGTGAACAAATTACTGTTGGGCAATTGATAGAACTTCAAATAATCATGACGATATCCAGGCAATGATCATTATATAGGCATCACGTCCAAGATTAGTGGACCGTGTAACGCCCCGAGACCGTTGCGCAAAGTGTCGTCCAGTTATTCGCTGTTGTTGCCTTGTCTTTTGTTTGCGTGTCATGCATTTCATATCATGTCATCATGTGCATCGCATGTAGCGACCCGACCTCAGATGGTCAAGTCTCTGTGTTTTAGTGTCATCCCTGGATCAGTAATGCTGACACACACAGTACTCGAAGGATTTATAACAGAGTGGCAATCACACACTTATTAGATCGAATGTCTCAAAAGAGAACTTATTACAATAATGTGGCTTAAGGCCATCTAATACAATAACAGCGGAAGTCTTGGAAGATAAAGTGAGTCCATTAACTCCAACGGCATAGCTGAGCTGCACAGCAATGACCTAACGAACCTTACTCCTCGTCTGAAAAGTCTGCAACATAATACGTTGCAGCCCGAAAATGGGTCATCACATGGAATATGCTGGCAAAGTAACACAGTAGAGCAAGAACAGAATAATGCTATCACTATATGCATATTTGGCTGGTGGAAAGCTCTATGGTTATAGTTTTTTGCGAAAAGCCAATTTTTCCCTACAACAAAGGAATAGATTTTAATTTAACTATCATGGTAGTTGAAACATCATTGAGAAGGTTCCTCCAACTCAATCCCAATTAAAGTGATTAACAACCCAACAATATTATTTAAGAATGATGAGATACATGTGATAACCCAAATACTAGATACTCAAGAATTGTCCATAACTGGGGACATGGCTAACCATGATTAGATTATACACTCTGCAGAGGTTTGTGCACTTTTCCCCACAAGACTCGATCTCCTCCGTTGGATTTCTCGCACTACAGGGTGTTTGAGAAATGGATGACCGAGACACAGTTTTCAGAAACATTAACTCTCTACTCCTGACAGACCATACCAAACCTACATCCCACTACCTGTTGTTCTGCCTCTTCAAGATCTTCACGTAACTTACTCAACTATGCTAGAACCCATAATAGCATGTGGCTGCACACGGAAGTTTCTAGCATGAATCATCTCAGTTCCCTTTGAGCCTGGGTGGCGGTCCATAGGAAGATCACACGGGTACTCCGGGATTTCCAAAAAAATACAGGCAACACTGGGTACTCCAGGTGCCTCAATCCACCCAGATGTTAATTTAAGTTGCCACCTTAAGTTGAACCATTAATTAACAAACTCACATCTGTCATGGATTTCACACAAACCCAAACCACGTCTACGAGCATAGCATAGCATAGCAATATAAGCAACGTGTAGAAGTAACTCCCAAGGGTTTGAATGTAATAGGGTAATAGGTTCTACCTCATCAACTACTTCCCAACCCACAAGTTAATGATATCCTAATCATGCAATGTTTGAGGATTGGAACTAATGCATAAAAACTGGGTGATAAAAGGGATATGAGATGATAGCATGTGGCTGCACGCTTCGCACTCCGGGTGTCCTATCGCAAACAAACAATAACATACATAAGCAACAAGCAAAATGCGCAAGCAAAACTCAAATAAAAGAGGTTGACCAGAAGGTACAACTTAAGAACTCCAGTTCGCAAAAAGAATCAAATCAAACGGAGCAACGAAACTCAAACGGCGAAAGAAAGAAGCTTCGTTTACTAATCTGAACCTAGGTCATATTTTACAGTAGCAAAAACTTACTTAATTTGGTTAAACGGAAAGAGGGTTTCAAGACGAAAATCTAGGCTCTTGAATCTCCTGATTCCGACTAACGAGCGAAAAGATAAACAGAAACTAAGATCGGATCAGAAATCGCGATCGAGAAAACTCGCCGAATAAATCCGATAAAAGAAAACTAACGAATAGACTAACGAACGAGCGATCGTTAGCTGTAACTAACGGGCGAAAACCGTTCGTTAAAACGAACGTACGGATGAACGTCCGCTAACTAGAAGAACCGAAAAAAACGGCGATCCGAAAAAAACGAATCTAGGGTTTTCTAAAAAAACCGAATGGTTTTAAAAAAACCGGCGGCGGATCCGGCGGCTACCTCCGGCGAGGGGCTCCGGCGGGGCAGCAGGGCTTGGCGGCGGCGGCTAGGCGGCGTGGGCGGCGGCTGGCGCTGGCGGCGGCGAGGTGGCGCGGCTCGGGTGGCGGCAGTGGTGGTGGTTTGGGCGGCGGGGTGGCGGCTTATATGGAGGGGGGCTTTCTTTGAGGAGGGGGCAAGCGGCGGCGAGGCGTAGTCCGGCTTGGACTCCGGGTCTGAGCGGCAGCGGGGCGGCGCGCGCGCGGGGAGGTGTCGGCGGCTGCGGGCCGGCCTGGCTCGGCTGGGCATTAGGCCCAGTCGGGCGCGGGAACTTTTTTTAAAATAATTTCGCCGACCAAAATAAAATCCTAGAAAAACAATCTAAAAATGCAAAAATAAATTTTCACCGTCTAAATAAAATATTTAGAACGAGATGAACATTTTCTTGGCCCTAAAATGCAATTTTGAAAACGTGTAATTTTTCTAATGCAAACAAAATTGCAGTAAAATCCAAATAAAACAAATATTTGATTTTAATATTTTTCCTCCAATATTTCAATTGGCTTGGAGAAGTCATATTATCTCCTCTCATATATTTCAATATGAAATATTTTCGGAGAGAAAAATAATTAAAACCAAAATCCTCGTTCAAAATTTGATAAAATCAAATTTGAAAACCGGGAAAAATCCCCAACTCTCTCCGAGGGTCCTTGAGTTTCTTAGGATTTCAAGGATCGCGAGACGGAAAGCAAATAAAATATGATATGCATGGATGACTATGTATGACATTCCAAATTGAAAATTTTGGATGTTACATTGCATTTGCATACATGTTCGTCTCATGCATCCGAGCATTTTCCCCGTTGTCCGTTTTGCAATCTGGCACTCCTATGTCATCCGGCGTCCCTTTTTGCCTCTTTTGGTGTGCGGGTGTTAAACGTTCTCGGATCGGACCGAGATTTGCCAAGCGGCCTTGGTTTACCACCGGTAGACCGCCTGTCAAGTTTCGTGCCATTTGGAGTTCGTTTGATACACCAACGGTTAACCGGGGAACCGTAAAGGCCTCGTGTGTGTTGCAGCCCAACACCCCACCAAAGTGGCCCAACAACCCATCCAAACTCCCTCCATCCTCTCGATCGTTCGATCACGATCGCATGGCCGAAAACCGCACCTCATTTGGACTCTCCTAGCTCCCTCTATCTATATATATGGGTCTCCCTCTGAAATCTCGCGGACGAACCCTAGATCCAACTCTCTCTCTCTGCGCCGGACATGTCCTCCCCTTGCCGGACACGTCCGCCGCCTCCTGTGCCCAATCTTGCGCCGCCACATGGCTCCGCCGCCGTCCCCGCGCCTCCGGCCCGCGGAGCCCACGCGAGGCCCGCCCGGGCCTGATTCGCACCGCCGCGACCCGCAGGCGCCCCGCTCCCCGCCTCATCGATCCGGCGCGCCGCCCTCGACCATCGCCGCCGGCGCCCCGCTCCAGCAGCCGCCTCGTCACCGCAGCCAACCGCTGCACCTCGCCGCACCGCCGCCTTTGCCCGGCGCCCCGCCGCCCGTGCTGGCTCGGCCCATCGGAGCGCCACCTCGCCTCTGCCTCCCGCTCCGCCGACGAGCAGCTCCGCCCAGCCCCTCGCCGGAGCACCACCGCCCGTCGTCGCCAGCCTCCGCCGAGCAGCCGTCGCCGGACTCAGAACCGCCCTCGTCCAGATCTGGTCAGGTGGACCAGATCCACCGGGTTCCCCATCCAAGCGGCTCCCCTCCGTCCTGGATCTCCTCGTCCTGCACGTCTCCGTCCTGAGTTGACTTTTCTGGAGGTTGATTTTCCACTAAGTCCCCAGATCTGTGTTATTTTCAGGCCATGTTCATCGCATCATAACTTCATCACCATGGCTCTGTTTTGCATGCATAATATATCAAAATGTTCATCTGATTGTGCTCTTCATTTCATTCCATTGTGCCATGCTTGTTTGAGTCCATCTTGATGCCCAAATTGTTTATGCAAGAGTGCTATAAAATGTTAGGTGCTGACTCTTATCAGTTTATGAGCACTTTTCATTTTTGCCATGATTATTGTGTGTTGCATATGGTCTTGAGCTCTACATGCGTTTTGGGCTATGCCATGCCATATTTACAGGGGTATATGCCATGTATTTTTGTGATCAATGTTGTGACTAGCACAAGCATGCAAAGTAGCTCTCGTGTTATTGCTGATTCCAGGGACTTAGAATTTCACTAAGTCATTTCCCTAATGTTATTTTTATGCCATGTATTCATGTTTCTACAGAGAGATCCATGCTTCTTTTGAGTATGTTTAGTAAGGATGATTTTGGAATATGGTTATGCTCTATCCATACATGCCCTTGTTTGCATTTATGGAGTACCCTAGCATGACTCAATCTTGCTCTACTTTTGCTATAAAATGTTTCTGGCAGATTGTTTACGTGTTAATCAATTTTGCCAAGGTTGTTGTAGTTGATCCATGCATGCTATGAGATGGTTCTTGCCATGGTTAGCTTCTTGAACATGTCTTCTTGCTGGTAGTGTGCTTAGTTTGGCATGCAATACCTTGTGTTGAGTGCATCGAGCTCGCAAACATGCCTTCATAATTCTGTTTATGCCATGTCCAGTTTTTTGCTAAGTCTGAATCTGTTAACGAAACTTGCTATGGTTACATGGGTGCCATCATATCTTCTGATCCTTTTTGACTTTTGGTCAGTAAGGGACTTTTGTTATATGCTTTGAGTAGATTCATGCCATGCCTTCTGCTGCTATGATATGTTCCTGTAGCATGTTGTTATCTTGCTCTAAACATTGCTTCCTGATGTTAATTACTGGCATGTTGTTATTTTCACTAAATCTCTGATGCTGTTATCTTTTGCACTTTTGCCATGCTTGTTTGAACCTGCTCTTGTGTGATTTAGCCATAGCTCAGTGTTCATCTTTTGTCAACCATCTTGAGTAGATCACTGCCATGTGCTTTGTTGCTATGTTAGAGTGCGGTATCTTAGTTTCTTGTTGCATTCTAGATGGCATCGTGGTGTTAATCGCGGGATTATGCCATTATTGTTTTGCTTGCCATTTGTAAACCGTGCATCAGATTCCGGTGATCTTTATATTGATTCCTACCGAAATCAACTCATCTTTCCAGCGGCGCACTTGGTTTGCCAAGTTGAGGCCTGGTTCAATCTTTTCCTTCCGAAGCACGCATATGCATTGCATAGCACATCCCGCATATCATGCCATGTTTTGCATCATGTTGCTTGTGCATTGCACCATGGTTGATTGTGGTCTCCTTTCCTTGTGTTATTGCCTTGGGTAGAGCCGGGTGACGAGTTCATGTTCGAGGAACCCGTTGAGTATGCTTACGAGCATCAAGCTTTCGTCTTCTCGGAGAACTTTGCAGGCAAGATGACCATACCATCGAAATCACTTCTATCTTTGCTTGCTAGTTGCTCGCTCTTTTGCTATGCTGCGATACCTACCACTTGCTATATCATGCCTCCCATATTGCCATGACTAGCCTCTAACCCACCTTGTCCTAGCAAACCGTTGTTTGGCTATGTTACCGCTTTGCTCAGCCCCTCTTATAGTGTTGTTAGTTGCAGGTGAAGATTGGAGTTGTTCCATGCTAGAACATGGATATGTTGGGATATCACAATATCTCTTATTTAATTATTTAATGCATCTCTATACTTGGTAAAGGGTGGAAGGCTCGGCCTTATGCCTAGTGTTTTGTTCCACTCTTGCCGCCCTAGTTTCCGTCATACCGGTGTTATGTTCCTTGATTTTGCGTTCCTTACGCGGTTGGGTTATAATGGGAACCCCTTGACAGTTCGCCTTGAATAAAACTCCTCCAGCAAGGCCCAACCTTGGTTTTACCATTTTCCACCTAAGCCTTTTTCCCTTGGGTTCTGCAGACTCAAGGGTCATCTTTACTTTAAACCCCAGGCCAGTGCTCCTCTGAGTGTTGGTCCAACCTGTCAGCCGCCGGTGGCCACCAGGGGCAACTCTGGGTTGGCCTACCGGAAGTTTGGACAATCCGGTGTGCCCTGAGAACGAGATATGTGCAGGTCCTATCGGGATTTTTCGGCACATCCGGGTGGCTTTGCTGGTCTTGTTTTACCATTGTCGAAATGTCTTGTAACCGAGATTCCGAGTCTGATCGGGTCTTCCTGGGAGAAGGAATATCCTTCGTTGACCGTGAGAGCTTGTGATGGGCTAAGTTGGGACACCCCTGCAGGGTTTTGAACTTTTGAAAGCCGTGCCCGCGGTTATGGGCAGATGGGAATTTGTTAATATCCGGTTGTAGAAAACTTGACACTTAACTTAACTAAAATGCTTCAACCGCGTGTGTAACCGTGATGGTCTCTTTCCGGCGGAGTCCGGGAAGTGAACATGGTTCTTGTGTTATGCTTGAACGTAAGTAGTTTTAGGATCACTTCTTGATCACTTCTAGTTCACGACCGTGATTTGCTTCTCTTCTCGCTCTCATTTGTGTAAGTTAGCCACCATATATGCTAGTGCTTTCTGCAGCTACACCTCACTACCTTTTCCTACCCATAAGCTTAAATAGTCTTGATCGCGAGGGTGTGAGATTGCTAAGTCCCCGTGACTCACAGATTACTTCCAAAACCAGTTGCAGGTGCCAATGATGCCAGTGCAGATGACGCAACCAAGCTCAAGTGGGAGCTCGATAAAGATCATGTTTGTTGTGTTGTTTCATTTCCAGTTGATCAGTAGTGGAGCCCAGTCGGGGCGATCGGGGATCTTTTGCATTAGGGGTTGTCTTTCTTTATTTGGTTCCGTAGTCGGACCTTGATTGTATTCTGGATGTTGTAATGCTATATTTATGTATTGTGTGAAGTGGCGATTGTAAGCCAACTCTTTATCCCTTTCTTATTCAGTACATGGGATGTGTAAAGATTACCCCTCTTGCAACATGCCTACTATAGGGTTATGCCTCTAAGTCGTGCTCCGACACGTGGGAGATATAGCCGCATCGTGGGCGTTACACACCGACTCCTGCCTGCATCTACTACTATTACTCCACACATCGACCGCTATCCAGCATGCATCTAGTGTATTAAGTTCATGGAGAAACAGAGTAATGCCATAAGAACGATGACATGATGTAGACAATATCTATCTATGTAGAGATAGACCCTATCATTTTATCCTTAGTAGCACCGAAACATACGTGTCGGTTCCCCTTCTATCACTGGGATGAAGCACCGTAAGATCGAACCCACTACAAAGCACCTCTTGCCATTGCAAGATAAATAGATCAAGTTGGCAAACAAAACCCAAATATAGAGAAGAAATATGAGGCTATAAGCAATCATGCATAAAAGAGATCAAAGAAACTCAAATACTTCCATGGATATAAAAAAAGATATATCTCATCATAAACTCAAAGTTCATCGATCCCAACAAACACACAGCAAAAGCTTTACATCATATGGATCTCCAAGAGACCATTGTATTGAGAATCAAGAAAGAGAGAGGAAGCCATCTAACTACTAACTATGGACCCAAAGGTCTACAAAGAACTACTCATGAATCATTGAAGAGGCACCAATGGAGGTGGTGAACCCCATCTGAGATGGTCTCTAGATTGGATCTGGTGGTTCTAGATTTCGCAGCGGCTGGATCAACATTTCGTTGACTCCCCTAGGGTTTTGGGATTATTGAGGTATTTATAGAGCAAAGAGGCGGTCTGGGGGGCACCCGAGGTGGGCACAACCCACCAGGGCGCGCCTGGGCCTCCTGGCGCGCCCTGGTGGGTTGTGCTCTCCTCGGAGCACCCCCAGGCGCAGCCAGGGCCCATTATGTTCCTTCTGGTCCAACAAAATCTCCGTAAAGTTTCGTTCCGTTCGGACTCCGTTCGATATTGATTTCCTGCGATGTAAAAAACATGTAGAAAACAGCAGCTGGCACTTGGCACTATGTCAATAGGTTAGTAACAAAAATGATATAAAATGATTATAAAACATCCAAGATTGATAATATAACAGCATGGAACAATCAAAAATTATAGACATGTTGGAGACGTATCAACATCCCCAAGCTTAACTCCTACTCATCCTCGAGTAGGTAAGTGATAAAAACAGAATTTTTGATGTGGAATGTTGCCTATCATGTCATATCATATTCTTTCTTTATAGCATGGACATTTGGAGTTTTATGTGATTCAAAGCAATAGTCTAGTTTTGACATGATAATTTAAATACTCAAGTATATCAACAAGCAACCATGTCTTTCAAAATACCAACACTAAAATAAGTTATCCCTAGCCCATCATGCTCAACCATTGATCCATTCATGAAACACACTCGCATATTAACTACACCCAATACTCAAGTATGATCATATTGTCTCCTAGTTGGTGCTTTTATAAGAGAAGATGGAGACTCAAATTCAAAATAAAAATTGCATAAAGTAAAATAAAGGCCCTTCACAGAGGGAAGTAGGGATTTGTAGTGGTGCCAAAGCTCAAAGCGAAAAACGTAGAGATAAAAACATTTTGGGAGGTGTATCCATCCCACCAACGAAAACGACTTAGAGTTCCCAACACTTTCCATGCTAGATATATCATAGGAGGTTCCCAAACAGAAAATAAAGTTTATTCATTTTCCCAGCATACTTTCACTATCCATGGCTAACCGTATCCATGGGTGCCTTCCATACCAACACTTTCTAAAGAATTTATTATTTGGCAACATGAAGTAAATTCATTTTTTCATTTCGGGAATGGGCATCCCTAATACCTTTGCCTTACTCTCGTGCAATAACAAGTGAATAAACACTCATCATGGGAATAACACATCTAGCATGGAAAATATTAGCCACCCCTCACTGCTTCGCGGGCGAAACAAACACACAAAAGAGAAGTTTATTTTGAAAATTAGAGATGGCACATGCAAATTTTCTTAGGATGACAAAATAATACCGCATATAGGTAGATAGTGGACTCATGTGGCAAAACGGGTTTAAAGGATTACAGATGCACAAGTAGAGATCATACTTAGTGCAAAATGAAGGCTAGCAAAAGATTGAGAATCGACCAACCAAGAAACGGATAATCTCATAAGCAAGCATTAAGCATAATTAACACCGAATAATGCACCACAAGTAGGATATAATTTCATTGCATGACTATTGACTTTCGTGCTTGCATAGGGAATCACAAACCTTAACACCAATATTCTTACTAAAGCATAATTACTCATCAACATAACTCACATATCACATCATCATACCTCAAGACATTACTAACAATCAAGTTTATTTTGTCCAATGATCTTCATGAAAGTGTTTATTATATCCTTCTTGGATATCTATCACTTTGGGACTGATTTTCATATGTTGCTTTTAATAAGCTCAAACAAATATAAGTGAAGATAATTAGCATAATATTTATTTCTTTCTCTAAAATTAATTAGAGAATTTCTTGTAAATTTTACTAACTCTCAAATAAATCTAAGTGAAACAAGAGAGCATTTATTCAAAAATACTAAAGCACACCGTGCTCAAAAAGATATAAGTGAAGCACTAGAGCAAGTCCAAAGCTCATAGAAAATTTAAGTGAAGCAAAGAGAGCAATTCTAACAAGTCATGACATAATTTTGGCTCTCTCAAATAGGTGTGTCCAGAAAGGGATCAAGACTTAAAACATAAAATAAGTCAAGCAAAAACTCATATCATACAAGACGCTGCAAGAAAAACACATAGTATGTGACGAATAAAAATATAGCTTCGAGTAAAATATCGATGGTCGTTAGAAGAAAGAGGGGATGCCACTCGGGGGCATCCCCAAGCTTAGTTGGTTGCTCATTTTTGGATAATAGCTTGGGATGCCGAGGCATCCACTAGCTTAGGCTCTTCTACTCGCTATTTCTTCATCCATCGTAAGATAACCCGAAACTTGAAAACTTCAATCAAACAAAACTCAACAAAACCTTCTCGACATCCGTTAGTATAAGAAAATAAATCACAACTATAAGTATTGTATCAAACCAATTCATATTTTGTTCTCGCATTATATCTATTGTATTCCAAGTTTTCTATGGCAAAAACTCATCAAAGAAAACCATAGAGCCATCAAAACAAGAACACAATGCAAAGAAAATAGAATCCGTCAAAGTAGAACAGCATGTAGCAATCTGACAATTTTGAATACTTCTGTAACTCCAAAAATTCTGAAAGATTAGGAAGGTCTGAGAAACTTGTATATTGATCTACTGCAAAAGGAATGGGTATTTTATCGCTCCCTGGTTAAAATGAGAATTATTTCTGTGAGCGCAAAAGTTTTTGTTTCTTCAGCAAGATCAAACAACTATCACCCAAGAAGATCCTAAAGGCTTTACTTGGCACAAACACTAATTAAAACATAAAAACACAATCATAACAGTAGCATAATTGTGCTAACACTCAATAACAGGAAGCAAAAAGCAAAAATAAATTTTATTCATTGGGTTGCCTCCCAACAAGCGCTATAGTTTTATGCCCTTAGATAGGCATAAAGAAAGGATCTAAGTTTTGTCTTCCGGAGTTTTGGGAACTTTTGTAAGGGCTTTCTCAAACCCGGGAGGCTCTTTATACTTCCCTAAATTCTCTGGGAAAGAAACCATCTTAAGATCCAACATATCCAATCGCTTGTTGCAAATAGTAATCAGGGTATTCATGCGATTGATACTACCATTGAGGTGTTTGAGGGGTTCATTATATTTCTGTATTTCAACCGTATGTTTATGCAAATCACCAAGTTTGTACAGCATTTGAGCTCCCTCAGGGTAAAAGAAAACCCTTCTTTTGAGGTGGAATTCCCAAAATTCCTTCTAAAATTTCATAGGCAGCATTGGCATCAAGCTCAATGAAATTTCCTTTAGCGGCAAAATCTAGAAGTTGTCTATGATGCAAAGCCAATCCTATGTAAAAAATTATGAAGCAAAACCTTAGTGTCCCCCTTTAAATTGGAAATATGATATGATTCCATAAGCCTATACCAGTCATCTTTCAAATTTTCTCCTCTCTTTGCTTGAAGTAAAGAACTTCAAAATCTGGTGACAAAGGAGGAGTTGGTACACTAGCCATCAAGGCTGGAAAGCAAGAGAACGGCGAACGAAAAAGAGGGCGAATAAAACGGCAAATTTTTGTGAAGTTGGGGAGAGGAAAATGAGAGGCAAATGGAAAATAATGTAAATTGTGAGGAGATGAGATTTGTGATTAGGAACCTGGTATATGCTGAAGATCCTCCCCGACAATGGTGCCAGAAATTCCTTTTGATGTTGCTTGAAGCTACGTTGGTTTTTCCCCAAAGAGAAAGGGATGATGCAGCACAATGGCAGTAGGTATTTCCTTCAGATATGAAACCAAGGTTATCGAACCTGTAGGAGAACCAAGCAACACAACGTAAACAGCCCCTACACACAGATAACAAATCCTCGCAACCCGACGTGTTAAAGGGGTTATCAATCCCTTTCTGGTACGGTGCCTCAAGATAGGCAAACGGACGTGAGATAAAATTGTAGTAGATTGATAGATCGAACGCCAAATAAAATAAATAAGAATAAATTGCATCAAGGTATTTTTGTATTTTTGGTATAATAGATCTGAAAATAAATTGCAAATAAAAGTAGATTGCAAAGGCAAATATATGAGAAAGAGACCCGGGGGTCGTAGATTTCACTAGTGGCTTCTCTCGAGGAAAATAGCAATCGGTGGGTGAACAAAGTACTGTTGGGCAATTGATAGAACTTCAAATAATCATGACGATATCCAGGCAATGATCATTACATAGGCATCACATCCAAGATTAGTAGACCGACTCCTGCCTGCATCTACTACTATTACTCCACACATCGACCGCTATCCAGCATGCATCTAGTGTATTAAGTTCATGGAGAAATGGAGTAATGCAATAAGAATGATGACATGATGTAGACGAGATCTATCTATGTAGAGATAGAGCCCATCGTTTTATCCTTAGTAGCGGTGATACATACGTGTCGGTTCCCCTTCTGTCACTTGGATCAAGCACGATAAGATCGAACCCACTACAAAGCACCTCTTCCCATTTCAAGATAAATAGATCAAGTTGGCCAAATAAAACCAAAATATCAGAGAAGAAATATGAGGCTATAAGCAACCATGCATAAAAGAGATCAAAGAAACTCAAATGCTTTCATGGATATAAAAAGATAGATTTGATCATAAAATCAAAGTTCATCCGGTCCCAACAAACACACCACAAAAAGAGTTACATCATATGGGTCCCCATGAGACCATTGTATTGAGAAACAAATGAGATAGAGGAAGCCATCTAGCTACTAACTACAGACCAGAAGGTCTACAAAGAACTACTCACGCATCATCGGAGAGGCACCAATGGAGGTGGTGAACCCCATCTGTGATGGTGTCTAGATTGGATCTGGTGGTTCTGGAATCTTTGATACGTCTCCGTCGTATCTACTTTTCCAAACACTTTTGCCCTTGTTTTGGACTCTAACTTGCATGATTTGAATGGAACAAACCCGGACTGGCGTTGTTTCAGCAGAATTATCATGGTGTTATTTATGTGCAGAAACAAACGTTCTCGGAATGACCTGAAACTTCACGGAGCAACTTTTCAAAAAATATGAAAAATACGTGCAAAAGATGAAGGCCAGGGGGGCCACCACCTGTCCATGAGGATGGTGGGCGCGCCTGCTCCCCTAGGGCGCGCCCCTACCTCATGGGCCCCCTGATGCCTCTCCAACTCCAACTCAATATATTGTGTTTCGGGGAGAAAAAAACAGAGATAAGAATTCATCGTGTTTTACAATGCAGAGCCAAGCCAAGCCCTAAAACCTCTCAGGAGGGCTGATCTGGAGTCCGTTCGGAGCTCCGGAGACGGGAATCCGTCGCCATCGTCATCATCAACCATCCTCCATCACCAATTTCATGATGCTCACCGCCGTGCGTGAGTAATTCCATCGTAGGCTTGCTGGACGGTGATGGGTTGGATGGGATCTATCATGTAATCGAGTTAGTTTTGTTAGGGTTTGATCCCTAGTATCCAGTATGTTCTGAGATTGATGTTGCTATGACTTTGCTATGCTTAATGCTTGTCACTAGAGCCCGAGTGCCATGATTTCAGATCTGAACCTATTATGTTTTCATCAATATATGAGAGTTCTTGATCCTATCTTGCAAGTCTATAGTCACCTATTATGTTATATGATCCATTAACCTTGAAGTGACAATAATCGGGATACTTACCGGTGATGACCGTAGTTTGAGGAGTTCATGTATTCACTATGTGTTAATGCCTTGTTCCGGTTCTCTATTAAAAGTAGGCCTTAATATCCCTTAGTTTTTGTAAGGACCCCGCTGCCACGGGAGGGTAGGACAAAAGATGTCATGCAAGTTCTTTTCCATAAGCACGTATGACTATATTCGGAATACATGCCTACATTATATCATTGAACTAGAGCTAGTTCTGTGTCACCCTAGGTTATGAATGTTACATGATGAACCGCATCCGGCATAATTCTCCATCACCGATCCATTGCCTATGAGTTTTCCATATATTGTTCTTCGCTTATTTACTTTTTCGTTGCTATTGCTATCATCACTACAAAATACCAAAAACATTACTTTTGCTACCGTTACCTTTTACTATCGTTACCACTACTATCATATTACTTTGCTACTAAACACTTTGCTACAGATATTAAGTTTCCATGTGTGGTTGAATTGATAACTCAGCTGCTAATACTTGAGAATATTCTTTGGCTCCCCTTGTGTCGAATCAATAAATTTGGGTTGAATACTCTACCCTCGAAAACTGTTGCGATCCCCTATACTTGTGGGCTATCGAGACCATTATCTGGTGCCGTTGCCGGGGAGCATATCTCTATTCTTGGAGTCACTTGGGATTTATATCTACTTATCATTATGAAGAACTTGAGAGATCCAAGAACCAAGATTTATCCCTCAACTATGAGGGGAGGTAAGGAACTGCCATCTAGCTCTGCACTTGATTCACCTTCTATTTTGAGTAAGCTTGCGACACCTAAAACTGCTTCTACTATTCGTTCTGATATGTCGCATGTTATTGATGATGCTACTTCTGCTATGCATTACACTTATGATGAAACTACTTCTATGCTTGATACTACTGTGCCACTTGGTGAACTTCTTGATGAACAACTTGCTAGGGCTAGAGAGATTGAAAATATTGAATCTGATAATACTGATGAAAGTGATGATGAAGAATCACTTGTTGTTCCTAAGGGTTATGTTTTTTTATCAAGAAGCTTCTTTAGCTATTTTAGCTTGCAAAGATAGAAACGAACTAAAGAGGTTATTAGGTAAATGGAATAAGCAATCTCTAAATGCTAGAATGAAACCTGACCCTGCTTTTGCTACTTCACCTATTTGTGTTACCGATAAGGATTATGAATTCTCTGTTGATCCTGATATAATTACTTTGGTTGAATCAGATCCTTTTCATTGTTATGAATCTGAAACTGTTGTAGCACATCGTACTAAACTGAATGATATAGCCACCCTGTTCACTAAAGATGAGAGAACTCGTTACTTTTATATCCTTAAAATATTTCCGTTCTCATTAAAGGGTGATGCTAAGATATGGTTTAGTTCTCTTGATCCTAGTTGTGTGCGTAGTCCCCGGGATATGATTTATTACTTCTCTACTAAATATTTCCCTGCTCATAAGAAACAAGCTACTTTAAGGGATATATATAATTTTATGCAAATTGAAGAAGAGAGCCTCCCACAAGCTTGGGGGAGGCTTCTCCAATTACTTAATTCTTTGCCTGATCATCCTCTTAAGAAAAATGAAATACTTGATATCTTTTATAATGGACTAACCGATGCTTCCAGAGATTACCTAGATCGTTGTCCTGGTTCTGTTTTCAGGGAAAGAACGCCGGATGAAGCTGAAATTCTATTGAATAATATGTTGACAAATGAAAATAATTGGACACCTCCGGAGCCAATTCCTGAGCCTATTCCTAAACCAACTCCGAAGAAGAGGGGTATTCTATTTCTCAGTCCTGAAGATATGCAAGAGGCAAAGAAATCCATGAAAGAAAAAGGTATTAAAGCTGAAGATGTTAAGAATTTACCTCCTATTGAGTAAATACATGGTCTTAATTTACCGCCTGCTGAAGAAACATATGATCTTGATCCATCACCTATTGAAGAAACTCATGGTCCTGATAACCCGACACAGGTAGTAAAGGTAAATTCTCTCTATAGATATGATAAAGCTAAAATCCCATTTACTAAGTTTGCTAGCCCATGCTTAGATGAGTTTGATAAATTTATGGCTAAGCAAGAAGACTTTAATGCCTATTTTGGTAGACAATTGAAATACAATTCAAATATGCTTGAACACTTGGGTGATTATATGGCTAATGTCAAAGGTGAACTTAAACTTATTAGTAAACATGCTTCTATGGTTACCACTCAAGTAGAATAAGTACTTAACTCAAAATGATTTGCTCAATGAATTGAATAGTAAGAATAATGATTATGCTGTTAGAGTGGCTACTAGAACTGGTAGAATGACTTAGGAACCTTTGTATCCTCAAGGCCACCCTAAGAGAATTGAGCAAGATTCTCAGAGAAATAATTTAGATGCACCTAGTCCTTCTAAAAAGAAGAAAAAGAAAAATGATAGGACTTTGCATGCTTCTAGTGAACCTGTTATTGAAACACCTGAGAATCCAAATGATATTTCTATTTCTGATGCTGAAACACAATCTGGTAATGAACCTAAAACTAGTGATAATGCTAATAATAATGTTCATGATGATGCTCAACCTAGTAATGATAATGATATAGAAACTGAACCTGCTGTTGATCTGGATAACCCACAATCAAAGAACCAACATTATGATAAGAAAGACTTTGTTGCTAGGAAACATGGTAAAGAAAGAGAACCATGGGTTCAGAAACCCATGCCTTTTCCTCCCAAACCATCCAAGAAAAAGGATGATGAGGATTTTGAGCGCTTTGTTGAAATGATTAGACCTATCTTTTTGCGTATGCGATTAACTGCTATGCTCAAAATGAATCCTTATGCTAAGTATATGAAAGAAATTGTTACAAATAAAAGAAAGATACCGGAAGCTGAAATTTCCACCATGCTTGCTAATTATACTTTTAAGGGTGGAATACCAAAGAAACTTGGAGATCCAGGAGTACCCACTGTACCATGCTCCATTAAAAGAAACTATGTTAAAACTGCTTTATGTGATCTTGGAGCTGGTGTTAGTGTTATGCCTCTCTCTTTATATCGTAGACTTGATTTGAATAAGTTGACACCTACTGAAATATCTTTGCAAATGGCTGATAAATCAACTGCTATACCTGTCGGTATTTGTGAGGATGTGCCTGTTGTAGTTGCAAATGTTACTATTTTAACGGACTTTGTTATTCTTGATATTCCCGAGGACGATAGTATGTCTATTATTCTTGGAAGACCCTTTTTGAATACTGCAGGGGCTGTTATTGATTGCACTAAAGGCAATGTCACTTTTCATGTTAATGGTAATGAGCACACGGTACACTTTCCGAGGAAACAACCTCAAGTTCATAGTATCAACTCTATTGGAAAATTCTATCGATTATATTTGGAGGTTTTGAATTTCCTCTTCCTACTGTCAAGAAGAAATATGATATTCTTATTATTGGGGATGTGCATATCCCCGTTGAGGTAACATAGTGTTATTCGAAATTTCTCTGGTTCCTTGTTATTAGGAATGAGTTCGTTAACAAGACTTGATCAACCTTGTTAGTGGATTCCTTTTGATGATCATGAGATGGATGAGACTAGAAGGCACAACCTTCTGTACCCTCCTTTTACTTTCTGTTATTTATATCAAATAAAATAAAAACAAATATTTTTCTGTCTGTTATCTGATTATCCGTGCAATATAAAAATACCCCGAAAATAAAAGTTCTCCAAATGCCCTGAAATTTAAATATGATTTTTTTTCTAGAATACTTGAGAATATTTGGCACTCAAAACACAACAGAGGGGTCAACCACCTACCCACGAGGGTGGAGGGCGCGCCCTACCCTTGGGCGCGCCCCCTGCCTCATGGGCCCACGGTGGCCCTCCTCCACTTATCCTTTCACCGACACACACTCCTTCTTCCTCCCCCAAACACGCATATCTAGCTCAAGCATGAGTTCTAGCTCATTTTGCTGCCATTTTCGATCTCCTTGCTCAAAGCACCTCTCAACAAACTGCTTGGGGAGATTGTTCCTTGGTATGTGACTCCTCCATTGGTCCAATTAGTTTTTGTTCTAGTGCTTTATTCATTGCAAATGTTTGCTGCTTAGGTGGCCATGTTCTTGAGCTTGCATGTCAAATTTATATGGTTCCAAGTAGTTTTGATGCATGATATAGGCTATAGGCACTTGTATGAGTAGTTGCTATCAATATTATTGAGTTTGGTTTACTTTTATTTTGAAGTTACTAAAAATTTCAGAATTTTTCAGAAAATGATGAGGAGACTTTTGAGGGGCTCATCGAGCCAAAGCTCGAAGGAAAAGGCACCAAAGCCTAAGTATAATCTGCCTCGCACCGCGGAGGTTCGGGCGTGTGAATGGCCTTCCGATGACTTCTTGAGAGCAGCCAGGATTTATGAAGATTTTCATGAATTGGCTAAGAATGCAGGCCTCACCGCTTTCCTCCACGACCAATGCGATCAGTATCTCTTACTCACAAATATGTTTGTGCAAAACTTTAATTTCCATTCTAGGAGCTCACCACCTACGATGGAGTTTTATTTATATGATGAGCATAAGGAGATGTCACTTTATGATTTTTGTCGGGTTTGTTTGGTCCCTTTTGAGGGCAAGACAGAAGAACCACATCGCAATGATGTGGACGGGTTTATTGATACTATCACTGTAGGGGAAACAAGGAAGGTTTCCGATGCACGAATCACTAGCATACATTTTCCTGTTTTACGTTATTTTGCATTATTTGCTAGTCGTTGTTTAATTGGTTGCGGAAACTGTGGAAACCTTAGTATCCCTGATATTATTATTTTGCTCCACGGTTTATAAAGTGATAACTCTGTTAGTATGGGTGGCATTATTGCTAAACGGTTAAGTTTGAACCGTACAAAGGGCCCCATCTTTGGAGGCATCTATGCTTCACGCCTAGCTGCACATTTTAACATACCTATTAGGCATTATGAGAAGGAAGAAAAGGTGTTGCCTCGTGTTTATCTAGATTATAAAAGTATGGTGGCACATGATTTTATTGTTAAGAATAGGGAAGGAGAGCTTAAATACCAATTGTTCTTTAATAAACATCATCCTAAGACTATTACCCTGCCTGCTCCTTCTTTGTTTGATTTATCTGCAGGCCAGTACCTTGTTCCGTTGAAGGCTATTCACGCCTACCGGAACCCTGCACTAGCCATGGAGCCAGAGCTGGAACCACAAGTTGATCCTTCACGACAGTCTAATTACCAGTGGGATCCGGAGATGATTGTCAGCTAGTGGCAATCGGAGTCTTCCTCTTCTTCTTCTCAGTATGACCCCAACTACTATTATGGATATCCGCCAGGCCAGCCATGGCCATAGACCAACTTAGGCCAAAAGCCTAAGCTTGGGGGAGTACGTATTTCCCACCGACATTACATTTATGTTCACACACTCATTGCTAGATGTCGGTGCTCATACTTTTTCATTGTATCATCCATGCTACTTTATTTCCTTCTTATGCTTTCTTCTTATGTGTTCGATAAACCTTAAGAAAAACCAAAAAAAAATTAGTTGTAGCTTTTAATTAGTTTACTTTCCATGCATGTAGTAGTAATTGAAAAGAAAACCCAAAAAGATTTCATGTTCCTCTTTTACTTGTTGGGAGCTCTCCCGTGTAAATAGTTTTATTTCTTTTCCTTTCTTTGGGGGTCGATAGGAGAAGACCATAATTAAATTGTTGAAGTGGCTCTTATATGCATTATTGTTGATCTGACAAAAGAGCCCATATTGCCTTGTCTTCTCCTGTTTATTAAATGCTTGTAGATTCCAGCTTAGTCCAATGCACGTGCACTGTAGTTATTATTCACATTGTTCGGTCATGCAAGTGAAAGGCAATTATGACGATATATGATGGACTGACTGAGATGAGAAAAGTTGGTATGAACTCGACCTCTTTTGTTTTTGTAAATATGATTAGTTCATTGTTCCTGATTCAGCCTATTATGAATAAACATGTTTGCAATGACAACTAGAGATCATAGTTTCTTGTGCCATGCTTGATTAGCTAGGACCTTATAATGGTTTACCTTGCGTGCCAACATGCTATTGAGATGGTTATGATGTGGTATGATAGGGTGGTATCCTCCTCTCAATGATTTAAGTGACTTGACTTGGCGCATGTTCACGCATGTAGTTGAAACAAAATCAACATAGCCTTCATGATATTTATGTTCATGGTGGATTATATCCTACTCATGCTTGCATTCCTTGTTGATTAATTTTAATGCATGTTCATGATTGTTGTCGCTCTCTAGCTGGTCGCTTCCCAGTCTTTTGCTAGCCTTCACCTGTACTAAGTGGGAATACTGCTTGTGCATCCAAACTCCTTAAACCCAAAAGTTATTCCACATGAGTCCACCATACCTACCTATATACGGTATCTACCTGCCGTTCCAAGTAAATTTGTATGTGCCAAACTCTAAACCTTCACATAAATATCTTGTTTTGTATGCTCGAATAGCTCATGTATCAACTAGGGTTGTCTGTATCTTCCATGTTAGGTGGGTTATTCTCAAGAGGAGTGGACTCCGCTCCTCACTCACGAGATAAATGGCTAGTCACCGGGATGCCCAGTCCCATGCTTTATGCAAACTAAATCAAACTAATTGTAAAAAAATCTCCCCCTGGGACTCTTGTTAGTTGGAGGCACTCGTTGTTTCGAGCAAGCCAAGGATTGATGCTTGTTGGTGGAAGGGGGAGTATAAACTTTACCATTCTGTTTGGGAACCGCCTATAATGTGTGTAGCATGGAAGATATCGCCATCTCTTGGTTGTTATGTTGACAATGAAAGTATACCGCTCAAAATATTATTCACCTCTATTTCAAAACCGAGCTCTGTCACCTCTACAAATCCCTGCTTCCCTCTGCGAAGGGCCTATGTATTTACTTTTATGCTGACTCATCACCCTCTTATTAAAAAGCACCAGTTGGGGAGCACCGCTATCATTTGCATTCATTACTATTAGTTTACATTGAGTATGACTTGACTGGATCTCTTTTACCATGAATTACAATGTCTAGTCAGTCCTTGGCCTTTAAAGGTGCTCTGCATTTATGTTTTGCGGTCTCAGAAAGGGCTAGCGAGATACCATCTTGTTATATCATATTATGGTTGTTTTGAGAAAGTGTTGTCATCTGAGATTTATTATTATAGCTCGCTAGTTGATTATGCTATTGATATGAGTAAACTTGAGACCTAAACGTTATTGTGAATGTGGTTAGTTATAATCTTTGCTGAAAACTTGAATGTTGGCTTTACATATTTACGACAACAAGAGCAAACAGAGTTTGTAAAAGTTTTTCTTTATCACTTTCAGTTTATCAACTGAATTGCTTGAGGACAAGCAAAGGTTTAAGCTTGGGGGAGTTGATACATCTCCGTCGTATCTACTTTTCCAAACACTTTTGCCCTTGTTTTGGACTCTAACTTGCATGATTTGAATGGAACTAACCCAGACTAATGCTATTTTCAGCAAAATTACCATGGTGTTATTTATGTGCAGAAACAAACGTTCTCGGAATGACCTGAAACTTCACGGAGCAACTTTTTAGATAATATGAAAAATAGCTGCAAAAAGATGAAGGCCAGGGGGCCCACCACCTGTCCACGAGGGTGGGGGCGCGCCTGCTCCCCTCAGGCGCGCCCCCTACCTCGTGGGCCCCCTGATGCCTCTCCGACTCCAACTCCTACTCCATATATTGTGTTTCGGGGAGAAAAAAATCAGAGAGAAGAATTCATCGCGTTTTACGATACCGAGCCGCCGCCAAGCCCTAAAACCTCTCGGAAGGGCTGATGTGGAGTCCGTTCAGGGCTCCGGAGAGGGGAATCCGTCGCCATCGTCATCATCAACCATCCTCCATCACCAATTTCATGATGCTCACCGCCGTGCGTGAGTAATTCCATCATAGGCTTGCTGGACGGTGATGGGTTGGATGGGACCTATCATGTAATCTAGTTTTCTTAGATTTTGATCCCTGGTATCCACTATGCTCTGAGATTGATGTTGCTATGACTTTGCTATGCTTAATGCTTGTCACTAGGGCCCGAGTGCCATGATTTCAGATCTGAACCTATTATGTTTTCATCAATATATGAGAGCTCTTGATCCTATCTTGCAAGTCTATAGTCACCTATTATGTGTTATGATCTGTTAACCCCGACGTGACAATAATCGGGATACTTACCGGTGATGACCGTAGTTTGAGGAGTTCATGTATTCACTATGTGTTAGTGCTTTGTTCCGGTTCTCTATTAAAAGGAGGCCTTAATATCCCTTAGTTTCCGTAAGGACCCCGCTGCCATGGGAGGGTAGGACAAAATATATCATGCAAGTTCTTTTCCATAAGCACGTATGACTATATTCAAAATACATGCCTACATTATATCAATGAACTGGAGCTAGTTCTGTGTCACCCTAGGTTATGACTGTTACATGATGAACCGCATCCGGCATAATTCTCCATCACCGATCCATTGCCTACAAGCTTTCCATATATTGTTCTTCACTTATTTACTTTTCCGTTGCTATTGCTATCATCACTACAGAATACCAAAAACATTACTTTTGCTACTGTTACCTTTTACTATCGTTACCACTACTATCATATTACTTTGATACTAAACACTTAGCTGCAGATATTAAGTTTCCAGGTGTGGTTGAATTGACAACTCAGCTGCTAATACTTGAGAATATTCTTTGGCTCCCCTTGTGTCGAATCAATAAATTTGGGTTGAATACTCTACCCTCGAAAACTGTTGCGATCCCCTATACTTGTGGGTTATCACTCTGCGACGGCTAGAATTGATTTTTGTTGACTCCCCTAGGGTTTCTGGAATATTGGGGTATTTATAGAGCAAAGAGGCGGTCCAGGGGGCACCCGAGGTGGGCACAACCCACCAAGGGGCGCCTGGGCCTCCTGGCGCACCGTGGTGGGTTGTGCTCTCCTCGGAGCCCCCCCCCAGGCGCAGCCATGGGCCATTAGGTGTCTTCTGGTCCATAAAAAATCTCCGTAAAGTTTCGTGGCATTTGGACTTCGTTTGATATTGATTTTCTATGATGTAAAAACATGCAAAAAACAGCAACTGACACTTGGCACTATGTCAATAGGTTAGTACCAAAAAATGATATAAAATGATTATAAAACATCCAAGATTGATAATATAGCAGCATGGAACAATCAAACATTATAGATACGTTGGAGACGTATCACATGGCATGAATACTTCATAAATGATAGATACGTTGGAGACGTATCAGCCGCCCCTACGACCACTTGTTGGTTGGCTGCACTAGAGAAAACTTGACAGTTGTCATTTGAGAGCAACCATTTCTCTAGCGACTTTGACAGAAACCCAAGTGAGGAAAAACCCAACCTGAGCCAAAGTGATTGAGGATCACTGAAGAGATTGATCTGTGTGATCCGATGGATGTTACATTTGAAGTCTGTCATTCTTCCAGACAATTATGCGTCATGTTCTAAGCACCCCAAGACTAATTGTGGTGTGCCGGCGAACAAGTGTGTGAAGGTTTTGGAAGTCTACCTTGAAGACTTACCATGAGTGATTGGGCGAGGTCTAAGTGACCTTGGCTCAAGAGGAATACGGTGAGGACTAAGTGTCCTCTGAGTTCATCTCAGCCACCTCAACCAGACATAAACTTGATACAACAACTGTAACTCATCTGCCAAATCGATGTGTCTTCATGAAGCCTACATCGTTTCAATTTCCTCACCCCTTTACCTTTACGTTATTCCACCGCTGAAAGATTTGTGATCTACCTTCTGAAGAATTTGAACTGAAGACTTTCATCATGTTGTTTTTGATTTCTTCAGTTCATCTTCCTCATGCCTGTATGCTTTGTATGATTACATGTTCTTCACATGTATGTATCTTGTGTGCTTGCTTTCTGTTGCTGTGATGATTTAGTTCCCTCGCATTTATATTTCTTCACGCTAATTTTCATCAAAATCATCATAGTTTAATGGATTTCTAAAAATCTCCCATTCAGCCCCTCTGGTAGTAAACCTGCGCTTTCAAGATCCAAGAAAGTCCAAGGTGTTTAGAGTTATTTATCTTCCCCTAACTCTATAGTCTCTAATATCATCTTTGGTCTCATCGCATGTGGCTCATGGTGTGCATTCAGTTGATTCGGTTTGGTTTACATGATTTTTTGGTTTATACGGTTTTTATACTTTAGGTTATACGATTTTATACATAGATACGGTTCGGTGTCGGTAATAACCATTTGGTTTCGGTTTGGTTTTGGTAATAACCAAAGTTTACTGGAAATTTTGAGCAAGACATGATTTGGCCACATGAAGAAACTAATTTAGTACATGACGCATGCTTGAAATTTGATCAACACATGACACACATGAAATTTTGGAACAACTAAGCATGTCCAATAAAATAACAAGTAGAACTGCACGAGGCACAAATCAATCACACATGAAATTCTGGAACACATCAAGATACCAAAGTTTAGTACACGTACACATGAAATTTTGGCGCATAAGCTGAACACAAGCACACATGAAATTCTGGAACAACCAAAGTTCAACACAACACATACAAACAAAAGGCGCAACTTTCCGCTCCAGCTCCACGCGTGAAGATCAACTGTGAAGTGCATCCATGCCTTTGACCTCCTATTCATTTTCTTGACAACATTGTCAAGGGTAACATCATGATATGTTGAGAGAGTTTCAGGTAAGGAAAAAAGTTGGGCGGTTTCCATTCAGTATTAGTGACCAGCAATAGAACCAACATTAGTAAATTTAAAAGTTACCGGAAAACTAAATAGGAAACATTTATGTTTGTGTTTGCAACTACCAGATTAATTGATACAAAAAGTCATCACATATCCTCAACAATGGTGGCGTGGTTCATAAATAATTTCTACCGAACAACTATTCAATAGCATGAAATCAGGGAGATGATACTGCAAGTCATCACAACTATTTAGATCCAGTACTATAATTAATTGCTACCAAACAACTATTCAGTAGCATGAGATGAAGGAGATGCTAATTGATTGCTTGTATCTGCATTGGTAATTCCCCGAAGAGGAGAGGATGATGCAGTACAGTGATGCTTCTCCAATGTATCTATAATTTACGAAGTATTCATGCTGTTATATTGTCATTCTTAGATGTTTTACAATCATTTTATAGCAACTTTATATCATTTTTTGGGACTAACCTATTGAGATAGTGCCCAGTGCCAGTTGCTGTTTTTTTGCTTGTTTTTTACTTCGCAGAAAATCAATACCAAATGGAGTCCAAACGTAGCGAAACTTTTTGGAGATTTTTTTGGACCAGAAGACCACTGTCGGTGTCAAAACCGGCGGATCTCGGGTAGGGGGTCCCGAACTGTGCATCTAGGTCGGATGGTAACAGGAGGTAGGGGACACGATGTTTTACCCAGGTTCGGGCCCTCTTGATGGAGGTAAAACCCTACGTCCTGTTTGATTAATATTGATGATATGGGTAGTACAAGAGTAGATCTACCATGAGATCAGAGAGGCTAAACCCTAGAAGCTAGCCTATGGTATGATTGTTGTTCGTCCTACGGACTAAAACTCTCCGGTTTATATAGACACCGGAGAGGGCTAGGGTTACACAGAGTCAGTTACAATGGTAGGAGATCTACATATCCGTATCGCCAAGCTTGCCTTCCACACTAAGGAAAGTCCCTTCCGGACACGGGACGGAGTCTTCAATCTTGTATCTTCATAGTCCGGGAGTCCGGCCAAAGGTATAGTCCGGCCATCCAGACACCCCCTAATCCAGGACTCCCTTAGTAGCCCTTGAACCAGGCTTAAATGACGACGAGTCCGGCGCGCAGATTGTCTTCGGCATTGCAAGGCGGGTTCTCCTCCAAATTCCGTGTACCTGTTGAATAGTGTCTGGTTTCTTGTAAATGTAGTGCTCCTTGGCTTCTACGCCCAATAATGGCCATTTTCCATGTGACAAACGAATACGAAAAGTCAGGGTGTTTTTTATATTTACACCCCTAGCCGCGTGAATGAGCCGCCTATTTAAGGGGACGAGGATTTAGATCCAAACCACACCTTCTCCCTTCCGCGAGTATTCATCAGAGCGTATCCGACAGAGGTCCATTCTATCATGGCCGGCCGCCGCAGCTCCTCCTCTCGCACTTCCAGCCCTTAGTGGAGATTGGAAGAGGTGCTCCATCCCGCACAGCGAGCTAGTGAAGCTCCAGACCAAGGGATTTCTCCCCCCGGCCTATATGGTCCCGGTTCGTGCCGGACTTGCCACCTATAATGGCGGAGAGCAAGCGGAGAGCGCCCCCAATCCCTCCAAAGGAGAGTGGGTATGCCTTGCCCCTTACTTAATAAGAGGGCTCGGATTTCCAATTCATCCGTTTCTCCGGGGGTTTCTGGAGTTCTATGGCCTCCAGCTGCACAACCTCATGCCTGCCTCCATATTGCATATCACGGGCTTCGTCGCCCTTTGCGAGCTGTTTTTGGGCTGCGAGGCTCATTTCACGCTTTGGAAAAGGCTATTCTGCCTTGTGCCCCGCTCTAAGGAGGGGTCGATATATCAAGTGGGCGGAGCCGAAGTGTGGCGCATCGCCAGGACCGGATATCCATCCGGAACCCCAAAGAAGGCGTCCTAGGACTGGCCTTCGGAATGGTTTTATATAGAGGACGTCCCGCAGCCGGATCCTGTCCGGATTGGCCTCCCTGAGTTCGACAATGCTACCCTAAAGAAGCACCTAAGCTGGCGTCCACGGAGCCCTTAGAGGGAAAGTGACAGGGACGTTATTTACCTGATGGGCCGGATAAGATTGTTAGCTCATTCCGGACTGACCATGATCGGGGTCATGGCCGCATGCATCATGCGAGGGGTGCAGCCGCTTCAGTATAGAGGCCGCCCCATGTGGGACTTCAACGGGGAGGACGACGCCACCCGCTACAGCCGTAAGGGGTCGGATTCGGCTGCCGCTCTAATAAAGACCTTGTCCGCTTTGTACAAGGGAGAAGAGGAGGAATTTCTCCGTGTCAACCCACGGGGTGGATTTTCTATGTACAATCCCCCAAGTTGGGTAAGTGGACACTTTTACTTGCCCATCCGTTTATATTCCCATTGTTAAATTTTTAGTCTAACGACTTCAACGCAGGAACTGCGCCAGGCTGTTAAAGAAATAAACAGCCCTCCTCCACAACCCGAGGATCCGGGACGGTCCCTCGACCCGGCCTCTCAAGAGGATCCGAACTTATCTATGGAGCTGATTGATGGAGTGTTTCATCAATTGAGCAAGGACAACGCCTTGGTGGCCATTACGGCCGATTATCCAAGGCTACTCCCAGCCTTGCAGGTATCTGAGACCGGAGTCCCAGCACTTTGAAAAGGGATCTGTCCTCGCGTGTTTTCGATTGCCGTATGACAACCGTGTTTTGCAGGGGAGGTCCTTGAGACGGGAGGCCGAGCCTGCGGCGACTAGCCAACGAGGGGCGGCAAGGCCCCGCGAGCTAAAAAGAAGTGCGGTCCGGACTGAGGCACCGGCGCAAAGGTATAGAGCGCCGCCTTATTCATAGGTGTTATTCCTACGAGGCATATTAATGCTCGTGCTCTCTTCAGGATAAAGAGACCTCGCCGAACTATATCCGGAGAGGCTGCCAATCGCGCCTCCACCAGCCAGGCTCCAAAGCTTGGTCCGGAAGCGGAGGCGAACACGAGGCACGCACCGGACGCTCCTCCAACGGAGGATGCGGACAGGTTGTCTGCCACCAATTCCGAGGTGGAGAGTGCCATGGACCACATGCGTCGCCGGACAGTTCTTCGTGACGCTTGTTTCTCCCAAGAGGCATTGGATGCCTTCAATTCGGGAGATGCGTACCTCCGTGCCGCTCAAAATGGTCTAGCCAGAGCCACGGAGTAGTATGTGAAAGACATACGGGTAAGAAAATTTTGGTAATTATATATATGTACCAGTAGCCCCCGAGACTTGAAACAGTTAGAATAACCGATTTAAGGATCATCTGTTATGCAGGTTCTTGCAGAAAAGAATACCCTGCTGTCCCAGGAGCTGGAAGAGTGCAAAGCCCAACTTGAGGCCATACTAGCTGCGGCAGGGGAGCCCAAGGAGACCCCCTCCGGTAATATATGCTTCGGAAGATAAGTATTTTGCGAGGTGCGGCGTGGGTGCAAATCTGACAAATGAAATTGCAGATGGCGCCGGATTAAATCCAGAAGTGCAACAACTCCGACGCCAGCTGAAGGCTGGTGAGAGCGTGCTGACAAAGGTGAGGCGGGTAAAGAACGATCTCCAAGATGCCAACACCAAGCTGGGCGTTGAACTGGAGGACGTTCGTGCCTAGCTGTTGGACTCCGTGAAGGAGAATCAGCGGCTTCGACGCGGCATATATAGTAAGTGCTTAAACGAACTTTGAAAAAAGAGTTCGGCGAGGAAGTAGACTAATAGAGTAATGTCTGTAGGTATGCTAACAGGTCGTCCTGCAGAGGAAATGCCCGCTTCTACGGGTGACCTTCTTCCCGAGCTCTCACAACTGCACGAGCGAGTTCGGCAGGTGATGCAAGGCGTCGCCCAGGCCTTGTGGCCATCCGTCTCCATGCCCGAAGGCCTTGGAGAGCTTGTAGAAGAGCTGAAGGGAGCGCGGCAGCGCTTCCGATTGTGGAAGATGTCGGCCTGCCGTCAAGGCGCCAGGGAGGCCTGGGCCATGGTGAAGACGCGGTACACGAAGGCTGATCCAAACCACATGGCCGAGGTCGGACCCGTAGGGCCCGATGGGAAGGAGATCCCTGTGAGCTTAGTATACGGCCAAGTAGAGTTGGCCGCAAAGTATTCCCAACAGGTCTGTAAACTAGACAGCCTGTTAGATGGTATTGAAGAGGAATACAATCAGTCAGATTGACTATGTAATTTTAATTGACATGTGTAATGCCTTCTAGCCGGATTGTAGATCGTTTGTCATGGCCGACCTTTTCGCTTCAACCTCGGGACCTGACGGTCCGGAGTGTGTCCGAATACCCTCGTGGTTATATAAGAACGGGGGTATGCATGGAGACCAGGCGTAGGGGTCATTAGTGCTTGAACAGACAAGTGCCCAACTAGTTATGTTATATTACATGGTTAGTAAGAAACATCTTCCAGGGAGAATAGTTCCGTTAGGGGTTCCTTTCCCTGGGAGGCATGCCCTACAGTGCATGTCCATTCTGCGAAAAGAGGCGCGGGAAAAACATCTGGGGGCATATAGATAAAAAAAGATCATCTTTAGTTCACCGACCGAATATTCCCTTAAGAACGCTAGCTTTCGGCTTCACCCAGTCTGAGGTACACATCCGGCTGACCCGACAGTAACAATCGCAGAGGTGCTCCCTTTACCACCTAGCTGAACAATCGGGAACATAGGGGTAAGCACAGGAGCCAGGCAATCCAGCTTGGCCAAAACTTAAGTCATATCGATGCATATCATGGCGAATAAAAGGTACATGCGGAAGTGTGACACATGTGTTGGGCATGAAGCCCGTATAAATAAGCTTCTGTTTAAAGAAGCCCCCAGGTTTAATGAGCACGGATAGCGCATCATTTTATGAGACGTTAAAGGCTATAAGAGAAAGAGAGAGGAGAAGGAGAGAAATGTAAGACAGAAAGTATGTAAAAAATGGACAGAGGAAGGAGACGAACACGGAGTCCGGCGCTAGGCATAGAATCTTCGTAGATGGGCTGCGTTCCATGGGTTCGGCTCGAGTCGGTTATCCGATGCATCTCGCAGGCGGTACACTCCACCAGTCAGGACTTGGTCAATTATGAAGGGACCTTCCCACTTGGGCTTGAGTTTGTCCTTTTTCTTGTCCGGCAAACATAGAACTAATTCGCCAATGTTGTAATTTTTGGCCCGTACTTCTCTGCTTTGGTATCTTTGAGCCTACTGTTGATAGAATGCGGAACGGGCCTTTGCCACGTCTCGCTCTTCCTCCAAGACGTCCAAACTGTCCTGCCGATCGAGCTCGGCTTCTCTTTCTTCGTACATGCGCACTCGAGGTGAGTCATGAATTATGTCGCACGGCAAAACTGCCTCTGCGCCGTACACCATGAAGAATGGTGTGTATCCGGTGGTGCGATTCTGCGTGGTCCGCAGCCCCCAGAGTACGGAGTCGAGCTCCTCTACCCAGTGCGTATTAGATTCCTTAAGGGACCGCACTAATCTGGGTTTGATGCCACTCATGATAAGACCATTTGCACATTCGACCTGGCCGTTGGTTTGTGGGTGATAGACGGAAGCGTAATCGAGCTTGATGCCCATGTTTTTGCACCAGAGTTTTACCTCATCGGCCATAAAGTTCGTGCCTTTATCAGTGATGATGCTGTGGGGGACGTCGTAATGGTGTACAACTATAAAGTCTATCACCGGTCCGGATTCGGCCGTCTTAACAGGCTTGGCCTCTATCCATTTGGTGAACTTATCCACCATGACCGGTAAGTATTTTTTCTTGTGGGTTCCGCCTTTAAGGGGTTCAACCATGTCAAGCCCCCAGACCGCAAAGGGCCAAGTGATGGGGATAGTTTGGAGGGCGGTGGGTAGCATATGGCTTTGGTTTGCAAAAAGCTGGCAACCGACGCATCGTTGGACTAAGTCCTGGGCGTCTGCCCGGGCCGTCGGCCAATAAAAGCCTGTACGGAAGGCCTTGCTTACAAGGGACCGAGCTGCAGCGTGATGTCCGCCGAGTCCGGCATGAATTTCAGCCAGGAGGTTCCGCCCTTCCTCTTCGGAGATGCACCTTTGAAGGACTCCGGTAGTTCTTTTCTTATAAAGCACTCCCTCATGGACTTTATAGGCTTTAGATCGCCGCACTATGCAGCGTGCCTCATTTTGGTCCTTAGGGAGTTCCTGCCTAGTAAGGTAGGCGAGGAATGGTTCTATCCACGGAGCGATGACGGCCATTATTACGTGGGCTGAAGGTGTTATTTCATTGGCAGAGCCTCCAATTGTGTCAAAGTGTTTGGTGTCGGGCAGTGCGGTTGTGTCCGGGCTGCTATTGCCAGGTTCCCCTTCCCATACTACGGACGGCTTGAACAGCCTTTCCAAGAAGATGTTGGGGGGGACTACATCGCGTTTTGCGCCGATGCGTGCCAGGACATCTACCGCCTGATTATTTTCCCGGGCTATATGGTGAAATTTGAGCCCTTCGAACCGAGCTGACATTTTTAGGACAGCGTTGCAATAAGCTGCCATTTTTGGATCCTTGGCATCAAAGTCTCCATTTATTTGGGATATTGCGAGGTTCGAGTCCCCGCGCACCTCTAGGCGTTGAATGCCCATGGATACTGCCATCCGGAGACCATGTAAAAGGGCCTCATATTCGGCTGCGTTGTTGGAGTCTGTGTACATTATCTGGAGTACATATTGAACTGTGTCTCCTGTGGGGGACGTCAAAACGACACCAGCCCCTAGACCAGCCAACATTTTGGAGCCGTCGAAGTGCATTACCCAGTTTGAATATGTGTCGTACTCTTTAGGGAGTTCGGCCTCCGTCCATTCTGCGATGAAGTCGGCCAAAACTTGCGACTTGATAGCTCGTCGTGGCTTGTAAGTTATGTTAAACGGGAGGAGCTCAATGGCCCATTTTGCAATCTGGCCTGTCGCGTCGCGGTTGTTTATAATATCGTTAAGTGGCACTTCCGAGGCTACTGTTATTGAACACTCTTGAAAGTAGTGTCGCAGCTTCCGGGATGCCATAAATACCACGTACGCAATCTTTTGATAATGCGGGTACCATGACTTGCATGGAGTAAGGACAGTGGACACATAATAGACCGGCTTTTGAAGGGGGAATTTGTGTCCGTCCGTTTCTCGTTCGACGACGAGCACTGCGCTTACGACCTGATGGGTTGCTGCAATGTATAATAGCATTGGTTCGCCAATGTTTGGCGCGGCCAGGACTGGGTTTGTTGCCAAGATGGCTTTTATTTCATCGAGTCCAGCCGTGGCTGCATCCATCCACTCGAAGTGTTCGGTGCGCCGAAGGAGGCGGTAAAGGGGTAGGGCCTTTTCTCCTAAGCGGGAGATAAAGCGGCTTAGAGCCGCCACGCATCCGGTTAATTTTTGTATTTGTTTAAGGTCCTTTGGGATATCCAATTGTGACAGAGCTCAGATCTTGGCTGGATTTGCTTCAATTCCTCTACCAGATACAATGAAGCCCAAGAGCTTTCCGGCTGGAACGCCGAAAACGCATTTTCCGGGTTGAGCTTGATGCCGTACGTTCGGAGGTTATCGAATGTTAGCCTCAAGTCATCTACTAGAGATTCGACATGTCTTGTTTTAATGACCACATCATCTACGTATGCCTCCACTGTTTTGCTGATCTGGTTTGCCAGACATGTCTGAATCATGTGCTGATATGTTGTGCCGGCGTTTTTGAGCCCGAAGGGCATTGTGTTGAAGCAGAATGGGCCGTATGGTGTGATGAATGCCGTTGCGGCTTGGTCTGACTCTGCCATCTTTATTTGATGGTAGCCGGAGTATGCCTCGAGGAAACACAACGAATCGGGTCCTGCGGTAGCATCGATAATTTGATCGATGCGGGGGAGAGGGAAGGGATCCTTTGGGCAAGCCTTGTTAAGGTCTTTGAAATCAACACACAGGCGCCAGGATTTGTCCTTCTTTGGTACCATCACCAGGTTTGCTAGCCAGTATGGATGTTTGATATCGTTGATGAATCCGGCTTCCAATAGCTTGGCTAGTTCCTCTCCCATGGCCTGTCTCTTAGGTTCGGAAAAACGCCGAAGAGCCTGTTTGACTGGCTTGAATCCTTTTAGGATATTTAAGCTTGTTCGGCCAGCCCGTGTGGGATTCCTGGCATGTCTGAAGGGTGCCAGGCGAAAAGGTCCCAGTTCTCTCGTAGGAACTCTCGCAGTGCGGCGTCTACATCAGGGTGTAATTGTGCCCCGATGGAAGCTGTTTTATTGGGGTCCGTTGGATGGACCTGGAATTTGACTATTTCGTCCGCCGGTTTAAAGGAGGTGGACTTGGATCTTTTATCGAGTATCACATCATCCCTATTCACCGTGGAGCGCAGCGCAGTCAGTTCCTCAACCACTAGGGCTTCGGATAGCGCCTCGAGGGCCAGTGCGGCTGTCTTGTTTTCGGCGTGGAGTGCTATGTCCAGATCACTAACGAGAGGGATGATTCCGTTAGGCCCGGGCATCTTGAGCTTCATGTACCCGAAATGGGGTATTGCTTGGAAGACTATAAACGCTTCCCGCCCTAGCAGAGCGTGATATCCGCTACTGAACAGGGCCACCTGGAACGTGACCTCTTCAGACCTGTAATTATCCGGCGTGCAGAACACCAGATCTAGTGTGATTTTTCCTGTACAGCGCGCTTCCCGATTGGGGATTATTCCTCTAAAGGTTGTGCTGCTTCGCTCAATGCGGTTCCAGTCTATTTCCATTTTTGAAGGGTTTCCTCATAAATGAGGTTCAATCCGCTGCCGCCATCCATGGGTACCTTGGTAAGACGAAAGCCGTCCACTATTGGATGAGGACCAATGCGACTGGTGCTCGGGCTGTTCGGAATTTAGGTTCGTCACTGGCGTTAAAAGTAATAGCCGTGTCACTCCATGGGTTTATCGTTGCTACTTGGTAGACTTCGGCAAGGCCGTGGAGTATTCTTTTTCGCATATTATTTGATGTGAAAGTCTCGAAGACTGTTAATACCGTACTGGTTTCTCTGGGGTGGCTTTCTGTGGCTTCTGGAATTAGAAGATCTTCGCCAATTTTTGCCACCTGCCAGAGTATCCAACATGCTCTAAGGCTGTGAGTTGGTGTGGCGCCCTCTACACTGTGAATTTTACAGGGTCCATCAAGCCATCCTTCCAGTACGGTTCCGTGCCCTGTAGAGGGCTTTTGCTTTTTGGTATTGAACCCGGGTGTCTGACGATGATGCACCCTTTTATTTCGGACCGGGTTTGTATTCAAGGCCGGATTGTCCCAAAATTTTGTTTCGGTTTTCCAGGCGCTTTCCATCGCACAGTACTTTCGTACTATGGACGCCAAGTCAGCAAAGCGTGTAATATAACGGCGACTTATGGCGTTGAGGATTCCCTTGTACGTGCAATTATTGCAGAAGAATGAAATTGCGTCTTCCTCGCGGCAGTCCTTTATCCTGTTCATAACCAGGAGGAATCTGGCCCAGTGTGATGCACTGTTTCTTCGGGCTCTTGCCTAATTTGGGATAGATCGCTTATGTACGGGTGGGTGGGTGGAATCAAATCCGAAACCTCACCCAATCTGAGACCCAGGGGCCAAGGAGTTTCCGAACTCGGACGTTGGGATTCTTAGATGCGGCCCAATGAATCTAGTCTATCGCCTGACTTTAAGTTCAGGTCTTGAGTGATATCCTCCCCTCCACGGGTATCCGGCTTGGAGGGATCGGGAATCTGGACATAGCTAGTCCTTAAGATAGATGAAGGGTCGCCGCACTATCCCTCTACCACGACAATGTGATGGGTGACCTGGGGAGAGTTAATCTCTCTCAGATCGGGTTTAGGCCCAGTCTGGTCGTAATCCGTAGCGACTCCCAAGGCGGCGATGCGATCCAAGAGCTCGTTTAGGGAAGAGAGCTCCATTGGATCTAGCTGCTCGGTGAATTCCAAGCTGACGTGAAGATTGCTTTCGATGACCCGAGAGGTCATCGTCGGCGCAGCAGCCGAACAGGCGGTCATAAGGAAACCGCCTAGCCGGAGAGTTTGGCTGACAGCCAAAGCTCCCTTAGCAACGGTGCCGTCTTTAAAGACGGGATGAGGCATCCTTCCTGATGGCGACGGCATAGAGGAACTCTCAATGAAAGCACCAATGTCGGTGTCAAAACCGGCGGATCTCTGGTAGGGGGTCCCGAACTGTGCGTCTAGGTTGGATGGTAACAGGAGGCAGGGGACACGATGTTTTACCCAGGTTCGGGCCCTCTTGAAGGAGGTAAAACCCTACGTCCTGCTTGATTAATATTGATGATATGGGTAGTACAAGAGTAGATCTACCACGAGATCAGAGAGGCTAAACCCTAGAAGCTAGCCTATGGTATGATTGTTGTTCGTCCTATGGACTAAAACTCTTCGGTTTATATAGACACCGGAGAGGGCTAGGGTTACACAGAGTCGGTTACAATGGTAGGAGATCTACATATCTGTGTCACCAAGCTTGCCTTCCACGCCAAGGAAAGTCCCTTCCAGACACGGGACGAAGTCTTCAATCTTGTATCTTCATAGTCCAGGAGTCCGGCCGAAGGTATAGTCCAGCCATCCGGACACCCCCTAATCCAGGACTCCCTCAACCACCAATGGGCCAATGAAGTACCAGATGGGTGCCCCGAGGGGGGCACAACCCACCTCGGTGGCCTCCCGCGCCGCCTCTTCACCCTATAAATTCCCAAATATTCCAAAAACCCTCGGGGTGACCCTAGGTTAGAAGTTCCGCCGCCGCAGGCCTCTGTAGCCACAAAAAACCAATCTAGACCACGTTCCGGCACTCCATCGGAGGGGGAAATTATCACTGGTGGCCATCTTCATCATCCCAGGAGGGAGTAGTCCACCCTTGGGGCTGAGGGTTTGTACCAGTAGCTATGTGTTTAATCTCTCTCTCTCTCATGTTCTTGAGATGTTACGATCTTGATCTATCGCAGGCTTTGTTAATATAGTCGGATATGGTGTTTTCCCTCTCTATCTTGTTGTGAATTGAGTTTTCCCTTTGAGATTTCATTTTATCAAATTGAATAATTTTATGGATTTGAGAGCACTTGATGTATGCCTTGCTATGAATACCCATGGTGACAATGGGATATCATATTGATTCACTTGATGTGTGTTTTGGCACTCAACTTGTGGATTCCTGAGGTGACATTGCATTAATCTATGCATAGGGTTGATGCATGTTCTCGTCTTTTGTTTCTCCGGTAGAAATCTTGGGGCACTCTTTGAGGTTCTTTGTGTTGGATTGAGTATTATGAATCTGAATTTTCTTTGGTGTTATTTTAGTACGAACTCTTTATAGATCGATCGGAAAGAATAACTTAGTGTTATTTTAGTACGAACTCTTGATGGATCGATCAGAAAGAATAACTTGGTGTTATTTTAGTACGAACTCTTGGATAGATCAATCGGAAAGAATAGCTACAAACAATTTCTTCTTATGTTCTCCGCTAGATAAGAACTCTGGAGTGATTCTTCATCGCACGTTAAGGGATGGTTATGTGATCCAATTATATTAGCATCATTGAGAGGTTGCACTAGCGAAAGTATGGACTCTAGGCCTCATTTCAAGCATTGCAATACAGTTTGTGCTCCATTTTATCAATTTATACCTTGTAGTTTTTTATTGTTCTTATTACAAAAATCAATATTTATTATCCATATTACACTTGTATCACCATCTCTTCGCCGAACTAGTGCACCTATACAAATTACCATTGTATTTGGTGTGTTGGGGACACAAGAGACTTTTTATTATTTCGTTGCAGGGTTGTTTGAGAGAGACCATCTTCATCCTACGCCTCCCACAGATTGATAAACCTTAGGTCATCCACCTGAGGGAAAATTGCTACTGTCCTACAGAACTCTGGGCTTCGAGGCCCAACACGTGTCTACAAGCATAAAGTTGCGTAGTAGACATCATACAACAACGGCAAGTATTTCCCTCAGTTATGAAACCAAGGTTATCAATCCAGTAGGAGAACCAAGCAACACTATATAAACAACACATGCACACAAACCACAAAAACTTGCAACCCAATGCGTACACTACAAAAAAAGACACATCCGTGACATTTTGGGCCGAACGAAAAAAAAATTGTCATACATATGACACTTCTATGACGATAATTGTGAAAAAACCCGGTATCATCATAGATGTGGTGGGATCCTACTTCTATGACAAAAAATCATGACAGAAAATGGGCTTTTCGTCCTGGGCGGGCCGGAGACGCAGCTGCATGACATTCTTTGGGCCGTCCATGACAGAAAAACCCGTGGTAGAAGCGAGGGGGGTTTTGGGGAGTTCTCGGTTCCGATGGGAGGTCGGGGGTCAAGCGATGCGCGTTTCTCTCGTACACGTACGCGCGTGTGTGCGAGGCGTTGGCTCTAACTAAACCCGAGCGATTGCACTGCAGGCTACACGGTACTGAACCCCAGCGATCGATCAATGGCTGCTAACTGAACCCGATCGAGCGATTCCTTCGCTACTGCTGCTAACTGAAGCCGGTCGATTGGATGAACAGTGAGCGTTGCGGGAGGGGGGGGTTGGATGATCAGTGAGCGGTGGCGTTGCCTCTGGATGAACAGGACCCCGTGGTGTGGAGGGCTGGATGAACAGTAGACGGTGGAGGGGTGCCCGTGGAGGGGTGGTTGAACAGGACCCCGTGGTGTGGAGGGCTGGATGAACAATAGACGGTGGAGGGGTGGTTGAACGGTAACCGATGGAATAGCGCGCGGTGGAGGCTGGATGAACAGGAGCCCGTGGAGGCTGGAGGAGGTCGACGGTGGAGATGAACAGTATCCCGTGGAGTCCCGTTTTGCGGTACGCCACACCCCTCCCGATGAATAGGACCCCCGTTTTGACCGTAGGAGATCTGTTTCGTCCGTTTTGCGGTACGCCACACCCCTCCCGATCAACAGGACCCCCGTTTCGACCGTAGGAGGTTCGTCTCCTCCGTTTTGCAGTACGCCACACCCCTCCCGATCAACAGGACCCCTGTTTCGACCGTAGAAGGTCTGTTTCCTCCATTTTCCGGTACGCCACACCCCTCCCGATCAACAGGACACCCGTTTCGACCGTAGGAGGTCCGTTTCCTCCGTTTTGCGGTATGCCACACTCCTCCCGATCAACAGGACCCCCGTTTTGACCGTAGGAGGTCCGTTTCCTCTGTTTTGTGGTATGCCACACCCCTTCCCATGAACACGACGCATTCCGTTGCCTCCCCATGAACACGACGACACTGTTTCTCCGTTCCGACCCAGCCATGTACACGAGCCCTCGCCGTATGTATGCGTGAGTAGGTGTTCGAGACACTGCATGTACGTACGTACGTGGCCGTATTTTCTTTCTTGCACCCTGGCCGATGTACGTATGTGTACATGCTACGTGCGCGCCTCTACTACGACACATACGCGCATGTACTACGACACATGCGCGCCTCTACATCGACCAGTATATATGTACGTACACGTTTGCGACCAGAATGACAACGCTACGTACGCTTCGACCAGGTGGGTCCCGACTGTCAGGCACTTCCTTGCCTGCGAAGAAGTAGCTGGTGAGTCCCAGCAGTCAGGGGGGCGAATCGTTTTGGTTTTTTTGCCCGGACACACTTCCTTGCCTGCGAAGATGTAGCTGGTGGGTCCCGGCAGTCAGGGGGGCGAATCGTTTTTTTTTTGCCCGAACGCACTTCCTTGCGTGCGAAGGTGTAGCTGGTGGGTCCCAGCAGTCAGGGAGGAAACGTTTTTTCGCAAAATACGGTGGCCCGTCCGGTGGGTTCCTACTGTCAGGTGGAGGAATCATTATTTTCCGCGTAATAAGGAGGCACTTCCTTGCTGCCGCCGTGGACCCAGCTGTCAGCCTCTCCATGTACAGTCCATGTCTGATGGAAGTCGTTCCTTGACCACGTTGACCACGCCGTGCCGAGAGCACCAGGGCGGTGGACGACGGCGAGGCCTAGGAAGGGGACGACATGGAGCCGGGGAAGACGCGGCAGTGGAAGCCCGCGCAAAGAGGAGTACGAGGGTTCACTGGTTCGGCTGCGGTGTGAGGCCGCCGTCGCCGCAGGGCCTGGCCAGCGGTGGGAATAGTAGGGGGCGGTGAGGCCTCCGCGACAGCACATCCGGCCATGGGAGGCAGGAGCATGCGGCACGACCGGTGCTGCTTTGGGCGGCTGGAGCAAGAAGACCAGAGGTTGAAGAAGCACTACGGGCATTGGATGGACATCGTACAGTCACTGGAGCTAGAATCGTTTATATTGACTAAGTTGACAAAGCCATCCGTCCCCGTCAACTTAGTAGGCCCACAAGTCAGCCTCCCACCAAGGTGGGTCCCAGCTAGCAGGGGGTATTCATTTTTTGTGCGTAATAAGGAGGCACTTCCGGTGGGTCCCTGCTGACAGCAGGGGGAACGTTTTTTTCGCGAAATACGGTGGCCCATCGGGTGGGTCCCAACAGTCAGGGGCAAATGTTTTTTTCGTGAAATACTGGTGGGCGTCCGGTGGGTCCCTGCTGTCAGGTGGAGGCATAATTATTTTCCGCGTAATAAGGAGGCACTTCCTTGCGGCTGCCGTGGACCCAGCTGTCAGCCTCTCCACGTACAATATTCTTCCGATGGAATTCGGTCGTTGACCACATTGGCCACGCCGCGCCAAGAGCACCATGGCGGTGGACGATGGCGAGGCCTAGGAAGGGGACGAAGCGGAGCCGGGGAAGACGCGGCAGTGGATGCCCACGCGGAGAGGAGTACGAGGGTTCACTGGTTCGACTGCGCTGCCGTCACCGCAGAATAATAGGGGGTGTGGGTGAGTGGAGTGGAGGGATGGCCTACCAGTGATGGGAGTAGTATGGGGGCGGTGAGGCCTCCGCGGCAGCATAGCCGGCCACGAGAGGTAGGAGCAGGCGGCACGACCGACGCTGCTTTGGGCGGCTGGAGCAAGAAGACCAGAGGTTGAAGAAGCACTACGGCCGTTGGATGGACATCGTACGGTCAGTCGAGCTAGAATCGTGCATATTGACTAAGTTGACAAAGCCCTTCATCCCCGTCAACTTAGTAGGCCCACTATACTGGGTCCCAGCTAGCAGGGGGAGTATTCATTTTTTGTGCGTAATAAGGAGGCACTTCCTTGCGTGTGAAGATATAGCTGGTGGGTCCGAGCTGTCAGCGGCGGTAATGTTTTTTTCGTGAAATACAGAGGCCCTTTTGGTGGGTCCTAGATGTCAGGTGGAGGAATCATTATTTTGCGTGCGGCCGTGGACCCAGCTGTCAGCCTCTGCACGTACAGTCCACTTCAGATGCATGTCGGTCATTGACCACGTTGACCATGCCATGCTGAGAGCACTAGGGCGGTGGACGACGGCGAGGCCTAGGAAGGGAACGACACGGAGGCAGGGAAGACTCGGCAGTTGTTTTTGTTTCCCACGCGGAGGGGAGTATGACTGTACGAGGGTTTACTGGTTCGTCTGTTGTCGCCGGAGAATAACAGCAGGTGTTGGTGAGTAGAGGGATGGCTAGGCCAGCGATGGGAGTACGATGGGGCGGTGAGGCCTGCGCGGCAGCACAGCCGGCCGCGGGGAGGAGGGAGCAGGCAGTCCTGCCGGCGCTTGTTTGAGCGGCTGGAGCAGGAAGAGCAGAGATTGAAGAAGCACGACAGCCGTTGGATGGACATCCAACAGTATACAAGCCATCTGTGGGAAGCCTCAAATCTGTGGAAAACAGCATACAACCCATCTGCCATTATTTCAAATAATTTACAGCCCATTTGCTAATTCTTATGGGTTTTTTTGGAGCCCATATCCTTTTTGTTAGCATTACAGCCCATATTGTGGCCACGGTTAAAAAATTATATGAAATTTTGCATATGTCGGTGCGGTCTGAACTGTTTTTAATCCTGAAATTTCGAGTCACATTCAGACTGATTTTGAAAATAAATGTATATCAATATAAAATCCAATAAATTGTCCACGCATAAAAATCAATGCAATTTAAAATCTCGAAATGAAAAAAAAGATATTTAAAACTAATTGCCAGTTTGATGTTTTTTTAAAAATGTATAGCCCATTTCTCATTACTGATAGGCCATTTTCTCGGCTGGCCGAATGAAGCTCTCCTCGTCTTGAAAGATTTGCAGCCCAACAGGCTTGATAAAGCGACTTACTTGACAAATCACAAAAAAACTGGGCTAGTCATTTTCAGAAAGAAAAAAAACTATTGGGCTGGTCTGTGGTAAACATAAAAGAAAAGGCTGTCTTGACAGGCCAGAGTGTCCCGCATAGCCTAGTTGACACCCTGCTTCCATCTCAAAAACAAATTAGATAAATGCCACCCCAATTATGGCGATTCATAACAATGCCACTGCAATTTCCAAACTTTGAAAAATGCCACTGCAATTTTTGCAAACTTTGAAAAACGGCACTGCAGTTTGCAAACTTTGAAAAACGCCACTCCAGACTTCGAAAAATGCCACTAGAAATGGCATGAAATGACATTTTTCAAAATTTGGAAATTGAAGTGGCATTTCTCAGATACACCAGATTTGGAGTGGCATTTATCAAATTAACCCAAAACAAAAATAACTGGGCGAGCTGTTGGGTCCCTGGTGTCAGCCGCTCATTGTGCAATTCTCTCGTTTATTGACTACGTTGACAATGGCATGGGACCCAGATGTGAGAAATCCACTAGGAGGAGCCATTTTTATTGGCTTGAAATAAGGAGGCACTTGCTTGCGTACTGCCATGACCTTGGCGGGTCCCTGCTGTCATCCTCTCCACGTAAAATCATCTCTTGATTGTGTACGCGTCAACTTTCTAGGCCCACAAGTTAGCCTCTAAACCCGTGGAGGACAAATACAACCCATTTAAAAAAATAACAACCCATTCCATACGTTCAAACGGAAAATTCAACATTCAGAGCAAAGTAACTAGCCTGATCCACATATAGAGTACTGAACTTCCACGTTGACAACCATCATAGCCAAGTTAACTATCTACTGCCACTAATACTCTAGTAGCGTACAAGTACTAACTTACTCTTAGCTAACTAGATGATGCCGGCCGCCATCTGTGGTACACACTAAACGCTGGCATCGGCGTCGTGCGCCTCGCCTCGGACTTACAAGAGGTGCGATAGGGCGCGTTGCTCGCGCGTGTTGGCCCTTTCCATGCCGGCGTGGTCCACCGAAGCTTCGGCTTCCAAGCGGGAAACCCACTTGACGAGCTGGTAGTAAAAATCAGCATCGCGAAGGCGTGCCTGCCCGACAGCCTCCAGGGCTATTTGTCGGGCGCCGGCCTCCACGTAGTCAGCTCAGTTGCGGGTGCTCTGCTCGCGACTCAAAGCGTCGATGCGCTGCTGCTCCATGTCCCGCTGGCGGCGCAAATCGGTGATACGCTGCTCCTGCGCCAGGCGGTCGCGCTCCAACAACTCCTGCTCCTCCGCCATGCGGTTGCGCTCCAACAACTCCTCGATCTCCGCATTGCCATCTAAAGATAGATAGAATGCCTCCTCCCTCCTTCTGCCTTCCGGTGAAAACCCGAACACTAGTTCCGGCGGTGACCGCCTCCGGCGTCGCCTACCGTGGACGGGCGGGGGCATGGCGGACGTGGCGAGCGACATCGGGCTGGTGGGGGCTTATGAGGATATGGCGAGTTGGGTCACGGTGGCACCGGAGAAGGCCGGGAAACAGTACTTATAGGTGGAAGGTAGCGCGACGGTCATCGGAATTCAATGCATAATGGCTTAGCGCGCCAGTTTGCCGTGCAAAACTAGAGAAACTGAAATTATGACTGTGTCATCCCGTCTCGTCTGGGTCGCACGCCGGCATGGCGGTCAAACGAGTGCACTCGAATCATCTCCGTCCTTGTCAATAATGATTCCACGGATTTAAAAAGTCTGCAACAATTAAAGCGTATCTTTTTCGCATTAGTTAGCTGCCTTAATTACAGCTGGCTGCACGCAGGCACTCAGAATCGCTCGTAGGCAGTACGCGAAGCAGCATGCAACGAGTCGCAGCCGAGGGCACGCGTCCAACCACTTAAATCGCTAGAATTAATTAGGCTTAAACTTCTGCATGCCATTAATTATTGCCATGCCTTGGTCTTGCTCTTTGCTCACGGGACTAATAAACCCGAACGGGTTTGAATTAAGCCCTGCAAACCTGAAAGGAGGTACTAGTACGTGCGTGATCCGCTATTTATTCGTGTAGGATCGAGTAGGTCGTTTCTTGAATTGAGCCCTGCAAACCGGAAAGGAGGTAGTACGTGTGTGATCCGCTATTTATCCGTGTAGGATCGATAGTGTAGCTTGTCAGTTTCTTCGGAGGTAGGCATTTTTATCCGTGTAGGATCGATAGTGTAGCTTGTCAGTTTCTTTAGAGGTAGGCATTTTTATTCAAAAAACTGCCACTTCGCATCTTGCGTCGCAAATAAAACTGCCAGGAGCGCATTTGTAGGCTAGCTAGTGATTGATCAGTAACTTGTAAACACTGAGCGAACAGAAATAAGTAACTGTTAATGCATCTCAATGTTTCACAGATCATATACAAATATGTAGCTCCAAAAGCAAAGATCAGCCACTTCGGATCTTGCGTCGCAACTAAAACTAACTAGTATGATTCCCATACATAAGATCAACATGTTAATGCATCTCAATGATTCACAGATCATATACAAATATGTAGCTCCAAAAGCAAAGATCTAGAAAAAACATCTGTTCTTCCTACTAACATGGATGCTTCTCTTGTCCAACATTCAGTACAGACTGAAAGGAAAATTTGTTTGTGAAGTCTACAATTCCTTTTGCAAACATAAGTGGTTCCACCAACAGCTGGAACCATGAGAATGAACCACACATGATGGAGGAACATCCACTGCAATATGATTTGGTCTTCTCTCGATCACACCGCGAGACTATTTTCGGAATACAAACTTTAACATAGGCAAAATAATGCCCATTGTATAACCAGACCAAAGCAATGAAGCACCTAGTGTTGGCCAATAAATAGTACAGTACTACTTTTCTGTAGTCCATGAAGTGACTATCCAATCTTTCTGTGTCTATTTTCAAATGGCACTGCATGCAGTGACTATACTATTCTCTTGTGTAGTTCAACCAAAATTGCGGACACTTTGTTTGTTTGCCAAATAGCAATGGGCAGACATCTCTGTCTGCACAAATATCAAGCAGCTAGTAAACATATACGACACCTTGTATTTTCGGTTTAAACATGTCTCTTCCGCTTAGCATCTGTCATGTTCTGCACTGGACAATCTGATACAGTTATGTTTTGCCCTGGACAATTTCATACTGAATTGATTTGTTGGTTCAGAGCAGAAATATAGCGCCTATTCTTCATCAGACCAAGGATATCCATGTTCACAGTGATGGAAGAGGTGAAATCAATACAGCCAAAATTGAGCATCCAATCATTGAATCCTGTCCTGCACCTTCAATGTAGGTCCACCCTGGAAATAAATTCACATGCAAACCACTAGTATTACTATCTAATGACAGTACAAAAAGAGTAGAAAGATAGTAGCAAACCACGTACCTTCGTAATGAACAGCTCATAGTGCCACCAATTGGATATAAAGGTTTGGAAAAAAACATGCTCCTAATGTTGAACCAGTTGGACTTTTTGTGCAGTTCCACTAAAATCGAGCATCCCTGTTTGCATAGATATTGAAAGTGTGATTACTCTAAAAGTGGCACTAGTTGAAGCATAGACTCACAAATATAAGCATTCCAATTTCTTAATGGGAAAAGGTAGCAAGACTGTTTCTAACCACCTGTTTGAAGGAATAAATAAAGCAACAGCGGCTGATGTCAGGAAGGCATACATAGTTTTTTCTAAAAAACTGAGCCATTCCTGACCTTTCCTCTTCTTTTAAGCAAATTTTGTGAAGTTCTACTAAAATAAAATGCCATCACCGCCTTGACAATTCAGTGACACTGTACAAAAGGAAATGACTTAACATTACATCATGATGTCAAGTATGTAGTCGACAGGCATTAGAGACAAACATACAGACCTCCTCCGATAACATAATGAACATTAATTTTCACAAAGGTGTGGCTAGCTTTACCGGGATAATTTGAGTGAACTCTACACCCTTTGTTCCTTAATATAAGACATTTTCGCGGTTCAATTTAAAGTACCCAAACATCTAGTATTTAGAAAAACAGGTAGTAGCTTTCTTGAGCACATATCTGGGAAAGCTTGCCACACTTTATTTACGTCCATACGCTAATGCAACACCATTCGAATACTACAAATATACACTAATCCAGTGGCTAGTGCAATAGTAGAGTAGTTAGTTTATTACAAGGTACAGTACAATGGTTTTACTGAACAGATTTCAATAAACTCTAGCACTGGAAGGTTTCTATAAGAATTAACAATACAAAATGTAAAGGTAACAAGTTTCAGCATTGGTATACTAGCTGTGCATGAGCATTAAACCAAATACAAAAGTCTGGAGGTAACTAGCATTATTAATTAATGACAGTATAAAAAAATTGCAAACCATGTACCTCCAAGGTAAATATCATTTCGAACTCGGGGGGACCTTAAAAATTGCTATCCCAATCTTGATAATCGATCAAACATAAAAACTTGATCGAACGAATCAAGAGAATAGCCGGAGGAGGAGGTGCCCACTCTTGACCTTTCCTCTTGTCTTCATAATTGTCTGTGTAGTTTAACCAAAATAAAATGACATCAGTGCCTTGGCATTTTGGTGACACTGTACAAAAAAATTAACTTATCTCATGAAAGTGAGGTATGTAATCTATAAGCATTAACAGTGCAAAAATCTGAAGGTAGTAACAAGTTTCATCGTTGGTATATTGGCTGTGTAACAGCATTAGAATGCCTTAGCTGAAAAATCTTTAATACATCCACAATCAACAGCTAACCCTGAAATAATACAGTGACATTAAATGGCATTGCTTAAATTTATCGGTGGCATTAGACTAAGAGCGGCGTTAGTTAAATATGGCATCACTTTAGCAGTAGCATTGTAACATCCCAAATTTTCAATTTGGAATGTTATACAATAGATCATCATTGCATATCATATTTTATTGCATTTTAGTTGATCCTAGAAGTTTCACGCAACTCAAGGACCCTCGGAGAGAGTTGGGGATCTCGTTATTTTCATATTTGAGTTTTCTTAAATTTTGAAAAATAGGATCATTTGATGTTATTTATTTTATCTTCAGTTATTTCTATTATCAAAATATGAGAGAGGGAATAAAATGACTTTCCCAAAATAAGGAAATATTTAGGATTTAATAATAAAATCAAATAAGATTTTATTTTGATTTTATTTGCTATTTTATTTGAATTTAGGTAAAATGCGTGTTTTTCAAAATTTCATTTAGGCCCCAAATAAATGTTCATCCTATGCGGCTTGATTTTAGAAGTCGGGGAAAATTTATTTCAGGATTTTTGGAGTCCGTTTAGTATTCCTTTTGTTTTTTCTGAGTGTAATTATTTAAAAAAAGTCCGAACCGACCTTGGGCCGTGTCCGGCCAGGACTCCGCCAGGCCGGGGGCTTTATATAGCGCGCCACCCGGGCCGCCTTGGCCCAAAGCCACCGCCGCCGCCGCCCAAACTCTAGCCGCCCACGCCACCCGCCCTAGCCGCTGCCACCGCCGCCCGCCGTTTTTTTAGAAAACCGTTAGTTTCACCGGTTTTTTTGGTTTTTTTAGATTCATTTTTTAGATAGATCAGTTTTTTCTCGGTTTAGTTAATTAGTGAGCGTTCACTCGTTCGTTCGTTTTAACGAATGTGTTCATCGTTTAGATCCAGATAGCGAACGTTAGTTCGTTAATCTGTTCGTCGTTTTTCTTTTTCTCGGATTAAATCCGCGATTTTTCTGATCGCGATTCCCGATCCGATTTTCGTTTTAGTATAACTTTTTGCTTGTTTATCGGAATCAGGCGATTCAAGCGTCTGGTGTTTCGTCTTGAAACCCTCTTTCCGTTTAACCAACTCAAACAAGTTTTTGCTTCTGTAAAATTTGACCTAGATCCAGATTAGTAAATGAAGCTTGTTTCTTTTGCCGTTTGTCTTTCGTTGCTTCGTTCGATTTAATTCTTTTTGCCAACCGGAGTTCTTAAGTTGAACTTTCTGGTTAGATCTCTTATTTGAGTTTTACCTGTGCATTAGTTGAGTACTTATTGTATGCTTGTTTGTTTGCGATAGAGTACTCGGAGTGCGCCGTTTGCTACTTCGAATCGCTAGGTTTTGCGGATCATTAGCAAGGCAAGTAACACTTTGATCATACTTCCTATTACCCAGTTTTTATTGCATTAGATCAATCCTCACACACTGCATGATTAGGATCTAATTAAATTCTGGGTTTGGGAAGTAGATGAGGTAGTACCTATTACCTATTTTATTATCAAACCTTTGGGAGTTACTTCTATGTTTGCTTATATTGCCATGCTATGCTAGTAGACGTGGATTGGGTGAGTGAAATCCATGACAGATGTGAGATTGTTAAAATAATGGTTTATCTAAGGTGGCAACTTAAATACACATCTGGGTGGATTGAGGCACCTGGGTATTCGAGCGATTGCCTTTTTTTCTTTTCGACCGCCACCCAGGCTCAAAGGGATCATGAGATTATTCATACTAGAAACTTCCGTGTGCAGCCACAAGCTACTATGGGCTCTAGCATAGTTGACTAAGACGTGTGAACTCTTACAGTGGTAGACTAGCAGATGTAGGGGAAAGTAGGTGTAACAGTCTACCCGTTCATAAGGTGTCAGCGCTTCTGAAAGACTATGCCTCGGTCATCCGTTTCTCAAACACCATGTAGTGCGAGAATCCCAATGGAGGAGATCGAGTCTTGTGGGGAAAAGTGTGCAAACCTCTCCAGAGTGTATAAACTAATCATGGTTAGCCATATCCTCGGTTATGGACATCTTGAGTATCTAGTACTTGGATTTTCATGTGAATCTCATCATGTTACATTAATTAATATTGTTGGGTTTTAATGTTGATGCTTAATTGGGATTGAGAGCGTGTCTACACTCTCAATGTTTAACAACCACCATGATAGTTAAATAAAATTTATTCCTTTGCAGTAGGGAAAATTTGGCTTTACGCAAAACTGTAACCATAGAGCTTTCCACCAGCCAAATATGCATATAGTATAGCCTTGTTCTTTCATTGCTCTCTATGTGTTACATTGCCAGCATATTCCATGTGCTGACCCGTTTCGGGCTGCAACGTTCATGTTGCAGACTTTTCAGACGATGAGTAAGGTGCTTTTAGGTTGTGGTTCTATACTCAGTGATGCCATTGGAGTTGATGGACTCACTTATCTTCCAAGACTTTCGACGTTATCATTATTAGATGGCCTTAAGCCATATTTATTGTAATAAGTTCTCTTTTGAGACTCGATGTAATAAGTGTGTGATTGCTACTCTGTTATAAATCCTTCAAGTACTATGTGGTGTCAGCATTACTGATCCAGGGATGACACCGGAGCACAGAGATTGGACCGTTTGAGGTCTGGTCGCTACAAGCATTGCTTGACTTGACTGGTGGCGTTATACTAACAGCAAATAAAGTGGCAATAAGAGCATGGGAGGCCCATTCGGACAGTGGGCGCACCAGTACGATGTACCTCCACGGACGCAGAGTGGTGAGGGAGGTATGGTTGCCCAGAGCAACAAATATCCAGGCAGCATATGTGGATTACATCCCATTTTTATTCTCTTTACCACCTTTTTCCTATGCGAGGACAACAAACCGATCGACCTGGTCATTCTCTATTGCGTTGTCATGCCTTTCTACCCTTCTTCAACCAAGAGACATGAGACTCGTTCCTTAGCTACTAATTTTCCCCTTTTCAACCTAGATGCGGGTTCGATGCCTACTCTCTTGGATAGTACAGTCTCCCTTCCTTTCCTTATTCAACCCAGACATGGATTAGTCTTCATGAAGTAGGGTTTCCTTTAATAGTGCAAATTATGGTTTTCGTCTGCGTGGCCAGTAGAGCAGAGGATAGCAAATTGGGAAGATGGTGGAGTGGAAAAAGATCCACATGCAACGACGTGGCAGATGGGGCAATAGAACAAGGTTATGGTTCGAAAAGAGGTAGCATACCTGAGGGTCGACGGGAAGTGGCTTCGCTCGTGGTCGTCGCCCTCCGCACACACTATGGCAGTGAGCTTGGGGACAGAGGCCATCCCGCGCGGGCGCTAGGTCTGAGAGGACGGCCTTGTCGTCAGTGCGTGACCTCGCTCGCCGACGACGAGTGCGTCAATGCTGCACGTCCTTTTCTTCCCCGGCGGATCTGTGACCACCGGTGAGGAGGGAGAGAGGGGCCGTCTTTTTTAGATCTGGAGAGAGGGAGGTAGTGTGAGAAGCAAGTGGGCAGCCCTTAGCAAGAAAGCACTGAAGCTCCAGCCTATATATCTTTTTTATACTACTAGTACTGGAGGTGGAGTAGTGGTAGAGTAGTTTATATTTTCTCTGCTTACAGTACCAGTTAGTCGTGCTTCAAACTTGATCGGCACGCCATTAAAAAAATAAAGGTCGATAACTAATGCGGCACCTCGGGCCAACGCGGCTAGATCGCATTTTGCACGAGAAATTACACACCATGTTTCATTGACATGTGGTCCCGTTCCAACATATCAGTGAGACGACGGCGAGTAGTAGGAGTATTTTTGAACGGACGTGTAGGCCGGGGCGCCTCTTCGTGAACCATGGCAAACTCGCAACCGTCCACCGAATCTTTGCCTTTCCCTCTCGATTTGGAACTGCTGTCGCACGCTCTTCCTCTCCCTCCTCCATTTTCCTTTAGCCCTTCACCCTTTCTTCTGCCATTGTTCGATCATCTTCTCCATGGAGGGAACAGGCCGGAAATGACCCCGTTATTCTTACCCCGATCTGAAAGATGACGTGGTGGAGGAACTCATTAATCGGTGCAACGTCATCACCTCGACTAGCATGGCAGGTTCGTTCAAGCCCATTTTCGACTCAACTAATAACATCATTATAAGGAACCCAAGAGTCAAGGAGTGGTTTGATCTCCCGTATCTTCTTCGCCGTGACCCTGATGACTGGCGCTAGCACGACGGAGGCCTCGCCCTGTGCAAGTTGATGCCGCTTGATAATGATATGTATGATGTTAAGATGCCATCGCTTGAGGGCAAGGCTTGGGTGGGCGCAAATGGAGATTGGGTTGTTTACATTGGGTCCAACTGCGAGTGGGAACTAGTGAATGTGTACACTCATGACCGGGTTCCACTTACAAAAATCTCAACAGACTGCCCAGAGGTTGAGCACAACGGTATTGTACGCACGTTCAAATACGATCATGGTGACTGTCTTCTACGGAAGATAGCAATTTGTCGAGTTCCCAACCGCTCTTGGAATTACAACAACTATGAAGTTGTTTCTATCTTCGACAAGCTTGTTGCCGTCCTTGGTGGTTTGACTCGATGGATATTGCATGGGATCCTCGTAGTTTTGGTACGTTTGTCTTCCACCGTAATTATAATTGTTTCATCCGCATGCATGCGGGTTAGCAAGTTTCCCTTTACTAATTAACCTTCTTCTTGTGTTCCCAAGGTCCTGTGAACATCCCACCACCTATACTTGAAAATTTTATAACCAAGGGGGAGATGATGATGGTGATGATCACGAGCATGAGGACGAGTAGCGCCCATATACTCTGTGGTGCCTGGCAACTAATTCCGATGGATCACCTCTTCTTGTGTGTATACAGCCCACTGATGATGTTACTGCTAAGGAAGCAGGTGTAGTCTCCCATGGTCGCACTCTCCGGACCTATTCCAACACCTGTTGCATGGTATTCGGGATGGATACTAGTGTGCTAGCGCCAACTCCTTCTCCCTGGTACAGAATTGATAGTCTTGGAGAAAACTCGCTCTTCCTTGGACAAAACTATCCGATGATGGTGAAAGGCGATCCAACTGCTGTTGACACAACATTACTAGTACCATTTATGAGAAGCAACTGTTTCTATACCTCGGATATTTGGGTGGTTCCCTACCCTGGTACTGATATAGTAGGCCGCTTCAGCCTGGATGATCAGTCCTACGTTGGTCTCCAGATCGACAATGGATGGCCCGTCCCAGAGAATCACTTGTGGTTCAAAGCAAGCGTTTCCAATGTAGAAGGAATGGTTTAGTTGAAGTTCATTTCATTGCTTGTTATTTGTTGTGTGGTGAAAACTTTAGTATTTATAATGTATCCTCATTGTCGATGTGGGTTGATGACCTGTTGTATGTAATAAAATGATATGCCTGTGGTAAACTTACTAAATTTATGAATGGCTTTCGAGTCGCTTCTCTGAGTGAGTGGTGCGACGAGGCAAAAAAATATTTTCTGAATACATAATTGTACATGCATTGCAACAGGTTATCGGATGAGGCCAATCAACAATAGTAGTACACTATTTGTACTAGCTTCACATGCTTCGCGCGTCAGGCGGGTGTTTTTACTATAGCCATATGTTAATGTGTTCGCTGTACGTAACCAGCACCTCGAATCCTCGATACTAGTACTATATAGTAGGAGTAAGTAGTAGGAGTAGTAGGGTGGCATGGGCCAGAACAAGCATTCACGTCCAGGAGTACGACACACGCCACCACCACGACATCCATCTGACACCATATTATTTCTTGGAGTTCGTGCTAGAGCAATCTCTTCAACCTCTTCGTTTCTCTAACTTCAGCCATCGTGTGGCGGGCGAGGTGGGGGTTTGCCGATAGTCGGTTTCCTTAACTGCGGTCCCACTTGTAAGGCCAACTCCAACGCACGACCCCAAACGGACCTCCGTTTTGCATGAACTCCAATGATAATTTTGACTAGAAAAGTAAGACCAAAGAAAACAAGAACCACAAGAATACATTTTACTACTCCTGTAAGTTGGATTAGTGCCTTCTCGATGCATTCATTGTTGATCTGCGGAGGCTCGATCTTGCGTGCTTCTTTCTTCTTCGAGAGTAAAGAAGTAGGCATTGCTTCCTCGCATCTAGTCTCATGTCTAGCCTCTATTCTAGTAGGAGTATCAACAAGTGCACTAATCTCATCTCTAGCCTCTGTGCTAGCTAAAAGTGATAGAACATCTACTAAATTGCGCTCTATCAATATATGGATGTACTCTTCTTCCCAATACAAAAACTTGCATCCATTCTACTCCCTCCGTTACACAATACATGCCTTCTATTTGTCAAAATATATATGTATCTAGACATGTTTTAGTATATAGGTACATCCATTTTTGGACAAATGGAAGTCAAGTATTTTGGAACGGAGGGAGTGCACAATAAAAATTTTAAGTTAGCACAACAAGTCTAATCCGAGAGCACAACCGAAGATTTGGTCGGGTTCTTCCTCCTTTTGCCGACACGTGGGACATCCAGCATCCAGGTCGTGTCATGAAAGAAAATAGAGTGGTAGTTGAAGCCACGAGATGTGCATCTTGGGTTAAACTGTAAATAGAATCTTACTACTCTTGAGTAACTCCAAAAGCGGCCACCGAAGATCTTTATTGGTTTTGTTTTTCATCACCAGCACGTCGAGGTGAAAGATGTGCAGGTTTAGTGGGTCCTCTTGTGTTTCCACTGACATGTGGGGTCGCATGTGAGCAAACAGACGATGGGCTCCGCACGTCCGCTGGCTGGCTGAGAAGAGAGATAGAGGAGGGCTGAGCATGGACTACAGGAAATTTTTTCTACGTACCTTGATATAGGCTCGATATAGTGGGGTGGCATGGGCCATAACTAGCATTCACGTCTAGCAGTACGGCACACGCCACCCACACGAGTCCCATCCAACACCAATTTTCTTGGAGTCCGTGCTACAACCATCTCTTCTCCCTCATATTTTCTCAGCCATCGCATGGTGGGCGGGGTGGGGGTTTGCCGATAGTCTATTTGCTCAACTGCGATCCCACTTGTAAGTGAAAATGCAACACCGCACGCATTCCCGCTTGAGCGGCGTGCCGGACCAACCGTGTGGGGGTGCGACGCGAACACGGCAGGCTTTTCCTTTTGAACTCCTAACTTGTAAAATTTGGTTCTGCTCCATGGCGCGACTGATAGATAGAAAATAACGATTTTGCCTAGAGTAATGAGAAGTTTGGTTCTGGCGCCGTTCATGCATGGAGTACGTATGAAAATTATGAAGTTGATGCGAAAGGTAAGATAATTACTGTAGTATCATATACTACTACATGGATTTGACGGAAAGATAAAAATACATACGGATCCATCAACGACATCCTCACGCCCTAGTGCGTCGGGTCACCAACCGACATGTGAGGAGCAGCGGTGTTGGCGGCGAGCTCAACGTGCTTCTGAACAGTGTCGTCCAAGGTTGCCCTGCGGTCCAAGAAGGCCAGTGTCCTATCGTCCTCCTTTTGCATGTAGTAGTCCTTGTGGATGATTTGCGTGTAGACGTGGGTGATTATGTCGATGGTGTCTTGCTGTGCCAGGCGCTGCGCGGCAAGCGCGACCTCGAGATGGACATTCTCCGGCGCGCCGGCGGGCAGTCGCAGGGCCACCAGTGCGTTGAAGAGGTTGTCACCATAGTGGCCGTTGAGGGTGGCGGGCATCGCAGAGCCTGGGCGCGATGGCTGGAGGCTTACGTCAAAGTCGTCCGAAGCTTCTTGACGACGGTGAACTTGTCGAGGAAACCGAAGAGGACCTCGTCGAACAAGGAGACGAAGCTGTCGTCCAAGCGGCCCCTCGCCCTGGCAGCCTCAAGCAATACTACCTGGAGACGTTCCTCGGTGCCGGGCCGCAGGCAGGCGTCTTTGACCATCTGGCACAGCCGGCTGATGCTCGCGCTCATTGCCTCCATGGGTCTAGCTTAGCTTCTAGTCAACTGATCTTGCGATTCAAGTGATCACTCTTGCCCTTGGTTAGCGTGCGTAGGTGCGTAGGATTTCGTACTACTCCTCGGCCCTCTACTACACCTGCCTTTGGCTGTATGATAGGTGGGCCAGCCACCCCCTGGGCCCATGATATGTCTCCAACGTATCTATAATATTTGATTGCTCCATCCTATGTTATCTACTCTTTTGGACATTATTGGGCTTCATTATCCACTTTTATATTATTTTTGGGACTAACCTATTAACCAGAGGCCCAACCCAGAATTGTTGTTTTTTTCCTGTTTTAGGGTTTCAAAGAAAAGGAATATCAAATGGAGTCCAAACAGAATGAAACCTTCGGGAACGTGATTTTCTCACTGAATACAATGCAGGAGACTTGGACCCTACGTCAAGCCAATCAACAGGAGGCCATGAGGTAGGGGGCGCGCCTGCCCCCCCCCCCAGGCGCGCCCTCCACCCTCGTGGGCCCCCTGTTGCTCCACCGACGTACTTCTTCCTCCTATATATACCCATGTACCCCCAAACGATCAGATACGGAGCCAAAACCCTAATTCCACCGCCGTAACTTTCTGTATCCACGAGATCCCATCTTGTGGCCTGTTTCGGAGCTCCACTGAAGGGGGCATTGATAACGGAGGGCTTCTACATCATCACCATAGCCTCTCCGATGAAGTGTGAGTAGTTTACTTCAGACCTACGGGTCCATAGTTAGTAGCTAGATGGCTTCTTCTCTCTTTTTGGATCTCAATACAATGTTCTCCCCCTCTCTTGTGGAGATATATTCGATGTAATCTTCTTTTTGCGGTGTGTTTGTTGAGACCGATGAATTGTGGGTTTATGATCAAGTCTATCTATGAATAATATTTGAATCTTCTCTGAATTCTTTTATGTATGATTGCTTATCTTTGCAAGTCTCTTCGAATTATCAGTTTGGTTTGGCCTACTAGATTGATCTTTCTTACAATGGAAGAAGTGCTTAGCTTTGGGTTCAATCTTGCGGTGTCCATTCCCGGTGATAGTAAGGGCAGCAAGGCACGTATTGTATTGTTGCGATCGAGGATAACAAGATGGGGTTTTCTTCATATTGCATGAGTCTATCCCTCTACATCATGTCATCTTGCTTAAGGCGTTACTCTGTTTTTAACTTAATACTCTAGATGCATGCTGGATAGTGGTCGATGAGTGGAGTAATAGTAGTAGATGCAGGCAGGAGTCGGTCTACTTGTCTCGGACGTGATGCCTATATACATGATCATACCTAGATATTCTCATAACTATGCTCAATTCTGTCAATTTCTCAACAGTAATTTGTTCACCCACTGTAGAATACTTATGCTCTCGAGAGAAGCCACTAGTGAAACCTATGGCCCCCGGGTCTATCTTTCTCATATCAATCTCCTACTACTTTGCTATTTTATTTTGCCTTTATTTTACTTTGCATCTTTATCATAAAAATACCAAAAATATTATCTTATCAGATCTCACTCTCGTAAGTGGCCCTATAGGGATTGACAACCCCTATTTGCGTTGGTTGCGAGGATTTATTTGTTTGTGCAGGTACGAGGGACTCACGCGTAGCCTCCTACTGGATTGATACCTTGGTTCTCAAAAACTGAGGGAAATACTTACGCTACTTTGCTGCATCATCCCTTCCCCTTCGGGGAAAACCAATGCAGTGCTAAAAGAGGTAGCAAGAAGGATTTATGGCGCCGTTGCCGGGGAGGTCTACGCAAAAGTCAACATACCAAGTAGCCATAACATACCCTTATCTCCCGCATTACATTATTTGCCATTTACCTCTCGTTTTCCTCTCCCCCAAATTCACCATTGCCGTTTTATTCGCCCTCTCTCTCTCTATCCCCCTCTCTTTCTCTATTTGCCCCTTTTTGTCTGCTTGCTTTTTGTTTGCTTGTGTGTTAGTTTGCTTGCTTGTCATTATGGCTAGTTCTTTACCCTCTGCATCTATGTCTGAAATTGGGGATACTATTGTCGATAATAATTTTGATGCTCCTACTAAAGAACCCACTATCTCACATATAAAAAGATTTCGTGTTAGTAGTGGTAATATTATTGGAAAAGGAGTTATTCAAGATTTCTTTACTTGTGCTGGTGCTTTACCTTCTATGGGTAGTTCTATTCTTCATAAAACTAGTAGTCTTGTGGACGCTATTGCCATGCTTGTAGTTGAACTTGAGAGACAATTCATGCACATGCATCCTTCTATACAAAGTATTTTCCTAGAATTTTCTAATATTGAGCATTCTTCTGTTAAGCGTGTCGTTACTATCTTTTAGCTCATGAGTTTCGATTCATAATAGAAGAGGCCAAAGAAATCTTTGCGCATTATAGGGTGGACGCTTGTCGTCCTCCCATAGAGACTATCCTCTTTGATCAAGAAGAAATAATACGTTTTCAATCTTTAGACTATGTTGCTTTCAATGAAAATCTTAGAAAAAGGGTTCCTACCAATGTTTTAGTTGATAGAATTTCTAAACTTAATGATGATTTGGCTATTAGAGATAATGAATTGGGATATTCTCTTGAATATAGGCTCACAAAGTTCTGTCAAAAGAATGCTTATAATGATGAATTGGTTGTGCAATATGAAGGACCAAAGGAGGAACCTATACCTCCCAAGGTTGATCTTGGAGACTTTTGTCCCAAAAAATTTAGCCCTTTTGATTACTTTTGCTTGCCTCAAAAGAAAACTTGCTGCTGAACGTAGAGAATATGAAATGAGTTTTAACAATCTATCTTATTATTATGGCGATACCTAGATCTATTATTGCTTGTTATGCCTAGCTAGGGGCGTTAAACGATAGCGCTTGTTGGGAGGCAACCCAATTTTATTTTTATTCCTTGATTTTTGCTCCTGCTTAGTAATAAATAAATTATTTAGCCTCTGTTTTGGTTGTGTTTTTTGTGTTTAATTAGTGTTTGTGCCAAGTAGAACCGTTGGGAAGACTTGGGGAAAGTCTTGTTGAACTTGCAGTAAAAACAGAAACTCTAGCGCTCACAAGAACTGCTGTAATTTTTATTTGGAAAGTGCTATTTAGTTAATTCTTTTTGAAGATGATTAATATATAAATTCCTCACGTCCAGAAATTTATTTTAGAATTTTTGGAGCTCAGATCTTGCGCTAGCTACAGATTACTACAGACTGTTCTGTTTTTGACATATTCTGTTTTGCATGTGTCGTTTGCTTATTTTGATGAATCTATGGCTAGTAAAGTAGTTTATGAACCATAGAGAAGTTGGAATACAGTAGGTATAACACCCATATAAATAAATAATGAGTTCATTACAGTACCTTGAAGTGGTCTTTTGTTTTCTTTCGCTAACGGAGCTTACGAGATTTTCTACATTAAGTTTTGTGTTGAGAAGTTTTCAAGTTTTGGGTAAAGATTTGATGGATTATGGAACAAGGAGTGGCAAGAGCCTAAGCTTGGGGATTCCCAAGGCACCCCCAAGATAATATAAGTACACCTAAAAGCCAAATCTTGGGGATGCCCCGGAAGGCATCCCCTCTTTCATCTACTTCTATCGGTAACTTTACTTGGAGCTATATTTTTATTTACCACATGATATGTGTTTTGCTTGAAGAGTCTTGTATGATTTGAGTCTTTGCTTATTAGTTTGCCACAATCATCCTTGCTTTACACACCTTTTGAGAGAGCCAAACATGATTTGGAATTTGTTAGAATACTCTATGTGCTTCGCCTATATCTTTTGAGTTATATAATTTTGCTCTAAGTGCTTCACTTATATCTTTTAGAGCACGGTTGTGGATTTGTTTTATAGAAACTATTGATCTCTCATGCTTCACTTAGATTATTTTGAGAGTCTTAAATAGCATGGTAATTTGCTTAAAATCCTATTATGCTTGGTATGCAAGATTAATAATAAAAATTATCTTATGAGTGTGTTGAATACTATGATAAGTTTGATACTTGATAATTGTTTTGAGACATGGAGATGGTGATATTAAAGTCATGCTAGTTGAGTAGTTGTGGATTTGAGAAATACTTGTGTTGAAGCTTGTGATTCCCGTAGCATGCACGTATGGTGAACCGTTATGTGATGAAGTCGGAGCATGATTTATTTATTGATTATCTTCCTTATGAGTGGCGGTCGGGGACGAGCGATGGTCTTTTCCTACCAATCTATCCCCCTAGGAGCATGCGCGTAATAATTTTCTTCGATAACTTCTAGATTTTTGCAATAAGTATATGAGTTATTTATGACTAATGTTGAGTCCATGGATTATACGCACTCTCACCCTTCCACCTTTGCTAGCCTCTCTAATACCGCACACCTTTCGCCGGTATCATACACCCACCATATACCTTCCTCAAAACAGCCACCATACCTACCTATTATGGCATTTCCATAGCCATTCCGAGATATATTGCCATGCAACTTTCCACCGTTCCGTTTATGACACACTCCATCATTGTCATATTGCTTAGCATGATCATGTAGTTGACATAGTATTTGTGGCAAATCCACCGTTCATAATTATTTCATACTTGTCACTCATGCATCATTGCATATCTCGGTACACCGACGGAGGCATTCATATAGAGTCATATCTTGTTCCAAGTACCCAAATTGTAATTATTGAGTTGTAAGAAGAATAAAAGTGTGATGATCATCATTATTAGAGCATTGTCCCAAGTGAGGAAAGGATGATGGAGACTATGATTCCCCACAAGTCGGGATGAGACTCCGGACAAAAAAAAGAGAAAGAAAAGAGGCCATAAAAAAAGGCCCAAATAAAAAAAGAAAAAAAAAGAAAAAATGAGAGAAGAAAAGAGAAGGGACAATGTTACTATCCTTTTACCACACTTGTGCTTCAAAGTAGCACCATGATCTTCATAGTAGAGAGTCTCTCATGTTATCACTTTCATATACTAGTGAGAATTTTTCATTATAGAACTTGGCTTGTATATTCCAATGATGGGCTTCCTCAAAATTGCCCTAGGTCTTCATGAGCAAGCAAGTTGGATGCACACCCACTTAGTTCTTTTTGAGCTTTCATATACTTATAGCTCTAGTGCATCTGTTGCATGGCAATCCCTACTCACTCACATTGATATCTATTGATGGGCATCTCCATAGCCCGTTGATACGCCTAGTTGATGTGAGACTATCTTCCCCTTTTTGTCTTCTCAACAACCACCACTCTATTCCACCTATAGTGCTATATCCATGGCTCACGCTCATGTATTGCGTGAAGATTGAAAAAGTTTTGAGAATGTCAAAAATATGAAACAATTGCTTGGCTTGTCATCGAGGTTGTGCATGATTTAAATATTTTGTGTGGTGAAGATAGAGCATAGCCAGACTATATGATTTTGTAGGGATAACTTTCTTTAGCCATGTTAGTTTGAGAAGACATAATTGCATTGTTAGTATGCTTGAAGTATTATTATTTTCTATGTCAATATGAACTTTTGTCTTGAATCTTTCGGATCTGAATATTCATACCACAATTAAGAAGAATTACATTGAAATTATGCCAAGTAGCACTCCGCATCAAAAATTCTATTTTTATCATTTACCTACTCGAGGACGAGCAGGAATTAAGCTTGGGGATGGTTGATACGTCTCCAACATATCTATAATTTTTGATTGCTCCATGCTATATTATCTACTGTTTTGGACATTATTGGGCTTTATTATCCACTTTTATATTATTTTTGGGACTAACCTATTAACCGGAGGCCCAACCCAGAATTACTGTTTTTTCCAAGTTTTAGGGTTTCGAAGAAAAGGAATATCAAACGGAGTCCAAACGGAATGAAACCTTTGGGAACGTGATTTTCTCACCGAATACAACTCGGGAGACTTGGACCCTACGTCAAGCCAATCAACAGGAGGCCACGAGGTAGGGGGCGTGCCTAACCCCCCCCCCCCCCAGGCGCGCCCTCCACCCTCGTGGGCCCCCTGTTTCTCCACCGACGTACTTCTTCCTCCTATATATACCCACGTACCCCCAAATGATCAGATACGGAGCCAAAACTCTAATTCCACTACCGTAACTTTCTGTATCCACGAGATCCCATCTTGGGGCCTGTTCCAGAGCTCCGCCGAAGGTGGCATCAATCACGGAGGGCTTCTACATCATCACCATAGCCTCTCCGATGAAGTGTGAGTAGTTTACTTCAGACCTGCGGGTCCATAGTCAGGAGTGGAGACAGGGGGTGCGAGCAGGGGTCAGACACCCCCCATCGCCTCGCCCCCCCTATTAGGCCTCGTTAGGTAGTTGTAGTTTATACGTATATCATGGCTGACCTGTTTGTTCTAGTTAGCGCTAATGGCCTAGCATGGCAACTTCTCAGCCCAAAGGTCCAAAGCATCCCTTCATCGCTAGTTGTACATACGTGTGAGAAAAAAAGATAACATCCAAATCGTGTAGTTAATTCCCTACCTTCCCGTAATTTACGTTCCTGGCTTCTAGGTCTGCTGGCTTCATACGTACGTCTTTGCGCCGTCCTCGCCGTCGCGGCATAGCCTGTCGCTGCTTCCGCTGTTTTGGTTGTGGCACAGCCGCACAGGGCAGAGGGCACTACACTCCCCAGAGAATTGAGAGAGATCACAACTACTCATCTGCAACAGCGCATCACGCATCAACAGATTGACTTCCAAGGAATTCTGGTATATAGTACTTTTTCCGTTCTTAAATATAAGTCTTTGTAGAGATTCCAATATGAACCATATACGGATGTGTATAGATGCATTTGAAGGATAGATTCATTTATTTTGCCTCATATATAGTTCATGGTTAAATCTCTATAAAGACTTATATCTAAGAACGAACGAAGGGAGTAATCCTGAATCATTACAATTTATTTCAAATCAGTGATTTTCTTTACTAATTAGGTAAGATTGTAATTTATGAATATAGTTTCACTTGTTGTTTAATGCTTCATGGAAAATAGATTCGTTGTACAACCTCATTGTTTCAAAATATTACTGAGAACACAAATCTACTTGAGGAGCAAGCTATTCTACATGATAATTTGAACCCATTTTATTACCAAACATATGTTTTCGTTCATATCAATTCTAATTTTGAGACTATATATTTTGTGTGTGTTGTGTGTGTATCATAAACGATTATTTTTCTTTCTCGCCCCCCTTATGCCTAAATCCTGGCTCCGCCCCTGTTGTATGGCCCAGGCCCGGGGGCTCCTGTCGGTGTACTAGAGTAGGGGTACCCTAGTATCCCGAACTTGTGCACGGGCAGTCGCAGCATCCCGCGGCAAGGCTTGCCGGGTGACCGACAAGGTCCTCCGTGGTTCCTTTGGAGCCATTCAAGGACAAAGTATCCAAGCCAAGGAGACAAGACCCCGGCAAGAGGAGCTTGCCGGGAAAGCCAACCAAGGCATCTCAAGGAACTTGCCGCAACGCACCACGCGTCCCGGCAAGGCCCGGTGAGCGACAAGCTCCCGGACGTGACAAGACAACGACCGCGGCAAGGCGCTTGCCGCGGCAAGCCACCACCCTGTACCCGCGCTCCAGCACATCCACCAACGTGTCGCTCTGGGACCCTTCCAGGCGTACGTGGCGGGAGGCTGTGCAGCCAGCGGTGCGCGGTGGCAAGCAGCGCTGACAAGATTGCCATCGTGGCGAGCGGTGGCGTCCCTGACGGTCCCTTTTGTACTATTTGGGCGACGCAGACGGGCATTTAATGCCCTTGTCCCCTGCCGTCAGGGTTAGGTATGATACACTGTAGCAGGTAGCTGTACCAGCCGCAACACCTTTCCATTTTTACCCTTGTCTATGTTGCCACCTGTCGGTGACCCCTTGAGCATATAAAAGGAGGCCCATGCGCAACGTAGAAGGGGGTGGGAAGGGGAGAACACTCACGCTCGGTCTCGCTAGCTGCTGGTGTGTACTGTAGCACTCAGCGCTCCCGAGCAAGAACTCAATACAAACCACAAAGCAGGAGTAGGGTTTTACGCATCTGTGCGGCCCGTGCCGAGCGCTGTTGGGCCAGGCCCAAAACAGGGCACGGGCATGCGCGGCCTGGTTTACGCCGTATCCCTCCCCGTATCCACCGCGCCCTCCCCGAACGGCACGTGTTGAATGCGGCGTCGTGGGAGAGATCGTGGGTGGTTTCTTTATTCAGAAAGGCGAAACGTCCGCCCCCTCCCTCTTTATAAGCAGGGGAAACAGGGGTAGTTCACCCATTCGCCGGTTGCTACTCCAATCTCGGAAACTTCCGCCGCTCCCCCGTCTTCCCAAAGCAGAAAGAGAGCAGCGCCCTGCCCCCCATCGCCACCAGCACCACCAACACCGTCGACCTCCTCCACCACTTCCGCCATGGCTCCGAAAGCCGACAAGGGGAAGGTTGTGAAGTCGACTGAGGCGCAGCGGCTTGCGGCGCTGTGAAAGGAGCGGGCAATCTTCCCCCCCCCCCAAGCTCGTCGCGAGGGAGCTGAGGGAGTATTACTACCTCTTCTGGTCGACGGAGACGCGAGCGCATCCGCGCACGAAGGTACTTCCAGCCGTCGCTTGGAAAATGGCTCCAAATGGATATCCTTTCTTCGCCTTGTTCTTCTACTGCGGGCTCTGCCTGCCTTTCTCTGAGTTTTTCTGCGATATTATGAACACCTACGGGTTCCGCCTCCTTGACTTCACCCCCGGCGTAAGTATATGGTTCGCTTTCCGCTGTTAGGCGCGCATGGATACTCTTTCTTTGCTGACATCTGACTGTTGGTTTGCGTAGGAGCAGAGCAGCCCCACCAGGAGCGCCCGGAGGCCGCCCTCAAAATGCCAAGGGAGAGTCCTCCGGCAAGGGAGAGGTCTCCGACAAGGGAGAGTTCTCTGGCAAGGGAGAAGTCGCCGGCAAGGGAGAGTTCTCCGGCAAGGGACAGCACCAGCGGCCCCCCGGCGGCGGAGACCACGACTGCAGAACCCAGTACAGGTAATCCTCTCGCTTCAAAACTTCCCTTGGGTTCTTCTTCTTTTGATCTTCTTTTTTGGATATTTGCTTGACTCTTCTCCCTTTTCCGGCCGTCACACCCATCTGCTGCGGAGCCGATGGAGACCGAGGTTGCCGCCGACGACGCCGCTGCCACCGAAGAAGCAGCCGGCGCTGACGATCCCGTCGGCGCTGAGGCCGCCAAAGCTGCCGCCGCAGAAGCAGGCGGGGGGTCTGGCGATCGCACTGACGGCCCTGAGGCCGCAGGAGCGCCAGGCGCTACACCGTCCGCCGATCCCTCCACCGCTGCCGCAGCGTCAGGCTCCGAAGAGCCCCAGCCAGGCGTCTACTTGAAGGCCGGCGATGGCGTCTTCATCAACCTCCCCTGGGCGTCAAGCTCCAGGGTGCCGGTCGAAGGAGAGAGCTTCGACGGAGAGGTGCTCGCCTCCGCTGGGCTGACGCTGGTTGACGCGCCGAGCAGCAGCAGCAGCGAGCCTGAGGAGGAGCGGCTGCTACGGAAGCTGGTGTCGCTCTACCGTGCTCGGCAAGCCAAGCTGGAATCCCGCGAGGTGCTTGTTGCGAAGGCGGGAGTGGACATTGAAAAGCGCGCGGAGGAGCTCTGGGGTCTCGACCAGGAAGCTCTCTGGTCCCTGCCAGAGGAGCGGGCGCAACTCGCCGAGGAGCAGAAGGCCTTCCTCCTCGAGAGGGCTGAAGTCGAAGAGCAACAGCGGCTTGCCGCTGAAAAGCTGTCTGCGCAGGAGGGCGAGCTGGTGCAGCGGAAGGTCAACCTTGACGGCCACGAGGAGGAGCTTGCCGCGCGCGAGCGAACATTCGGCGGAGCCCTCAAGCAAGCAGAGGATGCTGCCGCAGCTGCCGAGGCTGCCAAGAAGGAGCTGGAGACGAAGGTGGCGCAACTGGAGGCCGATCTCAAGGCGAGTGGTGAAGGGCTTGCCGTGCTCAAGCGTGAGCGGGAGAAGGACGCCTACAGCCACTCAGAGCTGCAGGCTCATCTCGCCGAGAAGGGCAAGGAGCTTAGCGCCGTCAAGGACTCCAACGCAGATCTTGAGTTGAAGCTGACTACTTTGACCAAGACGCTGGACGGTGCCAGGGAGCAGGAGGCGGCCTTGAAGGAGGAGGTCAAGGCCGACAAGGCGCTGCTGGCGAGTGCTGCTGCCGCCCAGAACACTTTTAGGGAGAATGTGGAGCACTGGACAGAGGGTCTCGTGAATGTTGCCGCAGACATTGACAGGGAGCTGGCGCAGCTGGGGATGGAGGATCTCGGGTATCCCTCCAACGAGAACCTCCAACCCAGCGCCAAGCTCACCTCGTTCTTCAAAGGCGTGGCGACGGCCCTCTAGCGACTCCGGGAGAGGATCCCAAAGTAGCTGGCCGACGAGTCGCGCAAGATCTGCGCGGGAGCTCTTCAAAAGGTGTTGGTGAAGGTGGCCTTCCACAACCCGGGCCTCAACCTCACCAACGTCCTCAAGACCCTGCCGCCGGATGCTGATCTGGAGGCGCTCAAGACCCTTGTCGCACCCATTGTGGACAAGGTGAGCGGGATCAAGAGGATTGAGGGCGATCGCGTAGACTAGGCCGCCCGTTTTCTTCTTTTCTTGTCGCTGCTGGTCATGTTATGAGAACAATCTTTTAGAGCCACGGCAAGCTACCTTGTAATATAACTCTATTCTGGGTAATGATTGCAATGTTATTTCCTTTACTTGATTCCTTCCTTTGTATTTTTGCCCTATGCTTTTAGGGAACTTGCCGGCGCAGGCACCTTAGCCGCGAGCGCTGAGTGCGGGACGTCAGTAGCCTGCTGGCGGTGCCGCTACCGACAAGAAACCTTGTCGCAACTAGTCGCAGCACACTTAAGTTGTTGAGCAGACTCGAAACAAAGTAAGGGCGCAACTAGCTACGAGTTGGTTCCTCCGCGCACAGGTTTTCCATACAATGCACGGTCGTTCAAGGAAGATAACTTAAAAATTTTAAAAAAATTTGATTGCTCAAACTTTGGTAACTTAGCTTTTCTGTTGTTTGCTTCCCGGTAAGGCGAAACTTTCTTGAACGACGCGTGGTCCATACCATTATCTTCTCCTCCCCCCCCCCCCCCCCCCCGGCAAACTCTTGTGGGCGAGGGAACCTTCCTTTCCTTGAGAAAAAAGAAAGAGGAGAAAATAAAGATATGGAGCCTTATGGCTCGTTGTTGCTTACCGGGGGTAGGTGCTGCACAAAGTGTCAGATAACACATGCAAAAAATAGAAAGCATGAAATTGACAAGATGTGCGGAGCACATGAGCTTTATGCACGGGGTCTGCGCCCGGCTTTGTACAAAGGATTACATGCAACAGCGGCAAGACTTGTACAAAAGGTGGTTGCCGGAACAGGTTCCAGCAACCGCGCCTTACGGGTAAAACTTATGAAGATGCTCAATGTTCTAGGAGTTGCTCACCAGAATGCCATCTTCGGTCTCAAGGCGGACAGCGCCAGGCCTAGTGACTCGTTTCACCCGGTAAGGGCCTTCCCACTTCGGCGTCAACTTGTTGGAATTCTTGGCGGACTGAACACGCCGAAGAACAAGGTTGCCTTCCTCAAGACTTCTGGCGTTAACTTTGCGGCTATGGTAGAGGCGCAAAGCTTGCTGGTAGCGAGCAGCTCGTACAGCAGCCTGAAGACGGTCTTCCTCAAGGAGCAGCGCGTCATCTTGTCGCAGCTGCTCTTGCTCAAGCTCATCATAAGTGAGCACTCGAGGTGACCCGTATACGAGTTCCGTGGGGAGAACTGCCTCTGCTCCATAGACTAGAGCGAAAGGTGTCTGGCCAGTGGCTCGATTTGGCGTCGTCCTGATCGACCAAAGAACCACCGGCAGCTCCTCAATCCAGTTTCTTCCGCACTTGTGCAGCCTGTCGAAAGTCCTGGTCTTGAGCCCACGCAGCACTTCAGCATTTGCCCTCTCCGCTTGACCGTTGCTTCTCGGGTGAGCAACAGAAGTGAAGCAGACCTTGGCGCCAAGATCTTGGTCGTACTGCATGAAGGTGTGCCTCGTGAATTGCGTACCCTTGTCGGTGATTATCCTGTTAGGGATCCCGAAGCGACAAACAATCGACCTGAAGAACTTGACTGCTGACTGTGTTGTCACCTTCCTCACTGCTTCCACTTCCGGCCACTTTGTGAACTTGTCGATTGCAACGTACAAGTACTCAAAGCCCCCGACTGCTCGGGGAAAGGGGCCGAGGATGTCGAGCCCCCAGACCGAAAATGGCTAGGATAAAGGGATCGTCTGGAGAGCTTGAGCTGGCTGGTGTATCTAATTGGAATGGAACTAACACGCTTCACACTTGGTTACTTGTGCAGTTGCATCCTGGAGGGCTGTCGGCCAAAAGAAACCTTGCCTGAATGCTTTGCCGGCAAGTGCTCTTGCGCCAATGTGGTGACCACATATGCCTCCATGTATCTCTGCCAACAGCTTTTGTCCATCTTCCCGGTGAATACACTTCAATTTCACACCGTTGAGTCTTCTTCTGTATAGTGTGTTGTCGACAAACTGGTACATACTTGACTGCCGGGCTACTCTTTCCGCTTCTTCTTGCTCTTCGGGAAGTTCTCCTGTCTGAAGGAAACGGACAATCTGTTGTGCCCATGCTGGAGCTTGTGGCTCGACAACAAGGACTAAAGGCACATCTGCTGCTGCGGGAACATCCGCTTCTACAGCGAGAACTTGCGGCTCAGCCGGAGCTTGACGTTCCCCGGCAAGCTTGCCGAAGCAAAACTTGTCGGGAGCCTCTGCTTCAACGGAACAAACCCTAGGGCTTGCCGGAGCAGACTGCTCCTGAGCACTCTTGGTGTTGATCTTGGGGACCTTCTTGGCGGCAGCTTCGGGAAGCTCTGCCGGAAAATAGTCACCAGAAATCAACTTCCTCTTCTTGCTCTGTCTAGTTGATGGCGTTACGGATGGTCGAGTCAGCTTGAGCACAAAGATCCCTGGTTCCACAGGTAACTTAAGTGCGGCGCACTTTGATAGGCCATCGGCAATGTCGTTCTGAGCTCTTGGAACATGCTCCATCTGTAGGCCGTCAAAGTGCTCTTCTAGCTTTCTCACTTCATCAACGTAGGCTTCCATCAACGGACTCTGATAACTCTTGTTCACTTGGTGGACGACAAGCTGCGAGTCACCCCTGGCAATGAGCTTCTTGATCCCAAGGTCTGCCGCGATCCTGAGACCAGCAAGCAAGCCTTCATATTCTGCAGTATTGTTTGTTGCTTGCTCCTTGGGAAAGTGCATCTGGACTACGTACTTGAGGTGCTCTCCGGTGGGTGCGACAAGCAGCACGCCAGCGCCGGCCTTGCAGCGAGAAGGCACCATCAAAGTACATCAGCCACTCTTTGCTTGCTTCCTCGACGGGGATGCTCGTTTCTGGAATTTCTTCATCTGGTGTTGGCATCCACTCTGCTACGAATTCTGCCAATGCTCTGCTTTGGATAGTTGAAGTACTCTCAAACTTGAGGCCAAAGCTTGATAGTTCCAGTGCCCACTCAACAATCCTGCCTGTTGCTTCTGGATTCTGTAGTATCCTCTTCAGCGGAAAACGAGTGACAACTGTGATCTCGTGTGCTTGGAAGTAATGGCGCAGCTTTCTCGAGGCCATGAGAAGGCCGAAAAGCAATTTCTGCACACCAGAGTACCTTGACCTAGCCCCCTGGAGAAGGGAACTGACAAAGTAAACTGGGCGATGTAACATTCTCTTCTGTATCTCCTCGCGCGCCTTCGCAGATCCATCTTTGTCGGGACCAGAGCTTGTCGGGTAAGCCCCCTGCTTGTCGCTGGATGCGCCTGCCGTGGTTGCTGGCTCGTCATCTGCCTCCCTCTCTGCTACTAACGCAGCACTAACCACTTGATTGGTTACCGCTATATACAGCAGCAACTTCTCTTGTGGCTTAGGTGTGACAAGTGTTGGGGTGGAGGACAGGTATCTCTTCAAGTCTTGCAGCGCAGCCTCCGCTTCCGGAGTCCATTTCATTGGACCTGCCTTTTCAATATTTTGAAAAACGGCAGGGCGCGCTCAGCAGACCTAGAGATAAACCTGCTGAGAGCAGCCACGCAACCGGCAAGTCTTCGTACATTCTTGACGCGCTTTGGTGCTTCAATCTGCTCAATGGGCTTGATCTTGTCAGGATTGGCTTCAATTCCCCGCTGAGACACGAAGAACCCGAGAAGCTTGCCGGAGGGGACACCAAACACACACTTCTCGGGGTTGAGCTTGAGGCTGATCTTGCGCAGATTTGCAAAGGTCTCGTCTAAATCTTGAATCAGAGTTGCCTTGTCCTTGCTCTTGACCACTATGTCATCCATGTAGGCTTCCACATTTTTGAGTATTTGTGGCTCAAGAGCGACATGGACTACCCTTAATGTTGAACCAGCATTTTTTAAACCGAAAGGCATCCGTATGAAACAGTATGTGCCACATGGAGTGATGAATGCGGTCTTCTCCTTGTCGCGTCGCTCGTATTCAGCCTTTTGATGCTGGACAAGCTGCTCGACCTTCTTGCAGCTCTGGAGGTCATGGCCCTTGGTGCGGTGGATCTTGCAGTACTGCTTGTCGGTGCCGTCCTGCTTGTCGGCGACCGCCACAGCCTGGCAGTTGGTGCATGCAGCAATCTCCTTGCCGGAGCTACCAGCTTTGGCTTTCTTGGCGCCACCTTCATTGCCGGACTGCTCAATGACTAGCACATCTTTGCCTTTCTTCTTCCTGTTGTTCCGCCGCCGGTTTTTCTTTGCTGGGGCAGCATCATCGCTGTTAGATCCTCCTGCTCCTGTATTCTCTCCGGGGAGTTTCCTCCCCTCCTCAGCACGTGCACACTTGTCGGCCAGGGCATACAGCTCACTGACGTCTCTGATCTTGCACATCACCATCTCCTCTCGCATCCTGCGGTTATGCACGTTCTGAGGGAACGCGCTGATGACCGCGGCTGGGTGGACATCTGGGATGTTGTGCTGTACATGGCTGAATCTCTGAATGTACTTGCGCAGGGGCTCTCCTTCCTTCTGGGCGAGCAGGTGAAGGTCACTCTCTTGGCCATGAGGTTTGTGGCCGCCTGTAAAGGCGCTGACAAACTGATGGCATAGGTCTGCCCAGGAGGATATGGAGTTGTCCGGCAAATGCATGAGCCAGGACCTAACGTTGGGCTTGAGCACCAGCGGGAAGTAGTTGGCAAGGATCTTGTCGTCCCGCCCCCCGGCAGCTTGAACCGCGATGGTGTAGATGCTGAGGAACTCCGACGGATGCGACTTGCCGTCGTACTTCTCTGGTACGTCTGGCTTGAAATTCTTCTTGCTGGGCCACTGGACTTGCCACAGCTCATGAGTAAATGCAGGGCAACCTACCGCATATGGCAAGTCACCTGGTTCCCCTGGCGCATGCATGTCAACAAAGGGCCCAGCGCGCTGGTCTGATTGACGCCGCGCTTCTCTTTGGCGCTCGATGCGAGTACGAGCGTCTTCTTGTTGTCGTTCGTGAAGAACTTGGCGCTGATCGCGACAAGCTCGTGGATCTGATGACGCGGTGGAGTCGCTGTCGAGGTGGATCCGGCGAGTCGGCGATCTTGGCCTTCGGGGCGGAGAGTGCATGGTGGTTGCACCCCCACCGATCTTGTCGCCACCGGCTCGTGCCTGGCTGACTTGCCGAGGCTGCGATGTACTCGGCTGCCGTGGAGTGTCGCCGTTGGCGAAGCCGATGAGACTCTGAATGGTGGCCCTCCAGTCGTCGATCTTGTCTGCCGCTGGAGGGTAGTCTAGGAGCAGTTGAGCTCGCGCCAAAGCTTCTACTGAAGTGGCGGGTGGCGGCGGCGAACAGTGTGAGGAGCGGGATATGCTCGGACTTCTAACTAGGTTAGAAGGAGCAGTATCTCGTCCAGGCGACCGTGCCCCGCTCGTGCCAGCATGTTGGCGTGCATGCTGGTCTTGAGCACTCCGAGATCCACCAGCTCGATCTTGGTCCAGCAAACGTATGGTACCGTGAGTACCATGACGCTGCCGGTCCCACGTCTCCTGGGATGGGCGCGGTGCATGTACGGACGCCGAGGTCTTGGAGTGCGCCCGGTCATTGTGGGAGCCGACTGCGCCGCCGATGGGCAGCGCGGCCTTGTCCTTGGACCTGGCAGCACCGTGAGCTCCCTCGTCGACGCCCATTCTTCCGCCGGTGTCTACCCCACCAGCCGTTTGCTCCGGCGGTGGTGGGTTCGGCGCGGACGGAGCAGCTGCCTCCGAAGCCTTCTTCGGCGGCGGCCTGTCGATGAAGACGATGAAGATTTAGCTCGTGTGAATGCCGGATCAGGTTCACACAACCTCGACGCACCCCCTACCTGGCGCGCCAAAGATGTCGGGGAACTAATCCACGAGCACCTATGGGACCGGCGGACCGAGCCCCTTTCGGTTCGGCGGGGGGGGGGGGGGGGGGGGCGGAGATCGCACAAAGAGCAGATCGAGGCGAAACACACGAGCAGTTTACCCAGGTTCGGGCCGCACGGATGCGTAAAACCCTACTCCTGCTTTGTGGTTTGTATTGAGTTCTTGCTCGGGAGCGCTGAGTGCTACAGTACACACCAGCAGCTAACGAGACCGAGCGTGAGTGTTCTCCCCTTCCCACCCCCTTCTACGTTGCGCATGGGCCTCCTTTTATATGCTCAAGGGGTCACCGACAGGTGGCAACGTAGACAAGGGTAAAAATGGAAAGGTGTTGCAGTTGGTACAGCTACCTGCTATAGTGTATCATACCTAACCCTGACGGCAGGGGACAAGGGCATTAAATGCCCGTCTGCGTTGCCCAAATAGTACAAAAGGGACCGTCAGGGACGCCACCGCTCGCCACGATGGCAATCTTGTTAGCGCCGCTTGCCACCGTGCACCGCTGGCTGCACAGCCTCCCGCCACGTACGCCTGGAAGGGTCCCAGAGCGACACATTGGTGGATGTGCTGGAGCGCGGGTACAGGGTGGTGGCTTGCCGCGGCAAGCGCCTTGCCGCAGTCGTTGTCTTGTCACGTTCGGGAGCTTGTCGCTCACCGGGCCTTGCTGGGACGCGTGGCGCGTCACGGCAAGTTCCATGAGATGCCTTGGTTGGCCTTCCCGGCAAGCTCCTCTTGCCGGGGTCTTGTCTCCTTGGCTTGGATACTTTGTCCTTGAATGGCTCCAAAGGAACCACGGAGGACCTTGGCGGTCACCCGGCAAGCCTTGCCGCGGGATGCTGCGACTGCCCGTGCACAAGTTCGGGATACTAGGGTACCCGTACTCTAGTACACCGACACCTGTAGTTAGTAGCTAGATGGCTTCTTCTCTCTTTTTGGATCTCAATACAATGTTCTTCCCCTCTCTTGTGGAGATCTATTCGATGTAATCTTCTTTTTGCGGTGTGTTTGTTGAGACCGATGAATTGTGGGTTTATGATCAAGTCTATCTATGAATAATATTTGAATCTTCTCTGAATTCTTTTCTGTATGATTGGTTATCTTTGCAAGTATCTTTGAATTATCAGTTTGGTTTGGCCTACTAGATTGATCTTTCTTGTAATGGGAGAAGTGCTTAGCTTTGGGTTTAATCTTGCGGTGTCCTTTCTCGGTGACAGTAAGGGCAGCAAGGCACGTATTGTATTGTTGCCATCGAGGATAACAAGACGGGGTTTTCTTCATATTGCATGAGTCTATCCCTCTACATCATGTCATCTTGCTTAAGGTGTTACTCTGTTTTTAACTTAATACTCTAGATGCATGCTGGATAGCGGTCGATGAGTGGAGTAATAGTAGTAGATGCAGGCAGGAGTCGGTCTATTTGTCTCGGACGTGATGCCTATATACATGATCATACCTAGATATTCTCATAACTATGCTCAATTCTGTCAATTGCTCAACAGTAATTTGTTCACCCACCGTAAAATACTTATGCTCTCGAGAGAAGCCACTAGTGAAACATATGGCCCCCGGGTCTATCTTTATCATATCAATCTCCTACTACTTAGTTATTTACTTTGCTATTTTATTTTGCCTTTATTTTACTTTGCATATTTATCATAAAAATACCAAAGATATTATCTTATCATATCTATCAGATCTCACTCTTGTAAGTGGCCCTATAGGGATTGACAACCCCTATTTGCGTTGGTTGCGAGGATTTTTTTGTTTGTGCAGGTACGAGGGACTTGCGCGTAGCCCCCTACTGGATTGATACCTTGGTTCTCAAAAACTAAGGGAAATACTTACGCTACTTTGCTACATCATCCCTTCCTCTTCGGGGAAAACCAACACTATGCTAAAAGAGGTAGCAGCCCACGTGTCATTCACCCAAAGGCAGTTGCCGTAAGTCAATGAAGTTGCGTCCCCCTTCGTGCCAGTGCAGTATAGTCATCTCACCGGACCTCTAGTTGGGGCCAAACGAGAGAAGTTTGATGTTTACTGGTTTATTGGTCCCCTTTGCATTTTGCGCCAAGTTTTGACCTTTGATTTAACTAATAAAATGTTAATGCATGTAAACAAAAATGTTGTGTAAGTCACCTTACGAAAACCAAATAATCCCAAAATACTTAGGCACGGTGCATTAACTCCCTGCTTGTTTCTTATTTTGTGACATATCAACCAATGAGAGATGTCGGCCGTGCATGCTTTCAATGACTTGAGACTACCAGACATGACATGAAATGTTTATTTCATTCAATGTAATCCTATTAGTACTCTAGTTAGCAAAAAAAACATTAAGTTCTCACGCCAATAGGAATAAAACACCATGTATTTATTTACAGAGGGAGTAGTACATTTTTGTGACATGCATTACTAGATATTGCTAGTCAAATACTAAAATCCAGATGGACGTGGTAGTACTCCTAAATCCAGATGGTGGTGCTACTAGTACTAGTAGTAGTACTACCAATGTAGTAGTAGGAGTACTAGCACTGTACTACCCGTTGGTCAAATTATTACATGCTGCTCCTCACAGTGAAGTGACAAGACCCTGCGCCGGAGATGACACCTGAGTATAGGCGCCGTGTTCGGCATACCATAGTCAGCCTCACCGTCTGTAGTCACTATCATCATGGCTGTAGAGCTAGACTTCTTACAACTAGCCCCGTTCGACATAATTTCCCGTGCGTAGATGCCCGTGCATTGCACAGAACACCAAGATTTGGGGTGGACGGCTCCGGCAGCGGCCATCGCGCCAGATTTTTGCACGGCCTTCTAGATGTGGTGGGGAGGAGATAAGGCTGATTGTGAGAGATAAGGAGTTGTTTGTAAATAGGGAACAAGTGCGGGCATCTTTTTGCAAAAATGGAGAAGCTTGGTTTGTATGCGTCAGATCTAGATCCGACGGCTATTGGTGAAAGATGGGAGGCACAACATCATCACCAACTCAGGACCTGTTTGATTCGCAGGATTTTGAAAACGCAGGAATAGGACACGACAATATTACAAGTTTCAAACTGATATTACAAATGTTAGGAGTAATGCTGCACCTACGAAGAGCGAATTTCTAGGAAGTTTACGTAAGAACTTTCGTTACTTTAGGTGGATGCAGCATTATCGTACAAACTAAAATCCACCGCCCTGACAAGTCACTAATGGGCAAATAAGTTTTCGAGTCTCTGGCCACTTGATGTTTCAAAAACAAATTCAGCTTCTGTGGAGACTTTGTTATTTAGGCTTGGACGCTTGCGGTGATCAGCACGCCATTCATTGTTGCGCTAGAGAATGCCAAACCTCATTACCTTGAGCACACTTGCCTCCAGAACAAAGAACCTGGCCAATTTAATCTCAGATGTGCTGCCTCGGTAGTCGATCAAATCAATTTCTGTAAGATGGAGATCAAGGCATTCGATGAGATTGTTATAGTGCAGCAGATTTTTCACTTTCGGGTCTTTTTTACCTGCAAAAGAAGAGAACATGTTAGAGCAGCTGGCTGCATAAGATTGTCGTGTCATCAAGAGGTACCAATATCATTCGCTCATATGATAGGGTTGGCTGGCTAGTGATATTTTCTCTCTCTCTCTCTCTCTCTCTCTCTCTCTCTCTTTCTGTTTCCTCTCATTTAACTAGGAGCACGTGAAGAGCTTGGGCATTTGTTGCCTTCCACTATGTGGTCGATGCCATATTTCTCAAAAGTATGCCACATAATACGCATCGATGTCAAATCAAAAGATTTTGGCACCGCTCTCGCGATGTGAGAGAGTTGACACCGCTGTGCACACAGAGCCGCATGTATAAACAAATCAATCAAACCAACTACACCAGCCTCTCACTCTCCCAAACAAGTGTTTTTTATTGCCTCAGTCCTCTCTCTCTCCCACGCAGTGTTTTTTCATTGCGTGAGTTAATTTGGCACCGGAGCAAAGTAGGTGATCCAGATTGGGGCACCAGGTGAGCAATGGAGGGGCATCGATACCAAATGCATCACAAGTGAATTTGGCACATGTTTTGGCCTACATAGCCCACTTTTCTACTCCCTCCGTCCCAAAATTCTTGTCTTAAATTTGTCTAAATACGGATGTATCTAGTTATATTTTAGTGTTAGATACATCTGTATCTAAACAAATGTAAGACAAGAATTTTGGGATGGAGGGAATACTACATCGTATTTAGTATAAAATTTTGACCATAGATTTACCTAAGAAAATGCCAATGCATGTCACTAAAAATTACACCATTTGAAATTATGTTCAAATATGAATCCAATGATATAGTTCTTAGTGACATGCATTAACATTTTGTCAGTTAAATCTATGGTCAAATTTTGATACTACAAAATTGGAAGAGTAAACCAGGACAGAGGTAGTACTTGCTCTTAGGGTAACCATAGAGTTACTGGAGTAGTCTAACTTACTTTCCACTATGACTAGCCTAGGCTACTATGGTAGTATAGCATAAAAAGATGCAGGTGATCACGTGAGAAAATATACTAAAAACATTTCTTTCAGTGCAGTGCGTAGATGCAGTTTTGAACACTACACTTGTCATAGTAATTTGGGAAAATTACGAAAAAATTGAGATACGTTGTGATTACCTTTTACTTATAGGAAAGAAGTTTCACCTCGATGAGTAGCTTCTCTGTGCACGAAAAGCATGTAAGGAATCCAACAACTTGATCCAGATTGGGGCCAATAGATTTTAGTGCTAATATCTTCACTATGCGCATGGACTGGGTCAAGCTTGTGGGAATCATTTTCTGGAAGACGGTCGTAAATACATCAAGAAGAAATTTAAATATGTGAATTTCAAGAAGACGAAGAAGAAGATGAGTGTTGTACCTGAACAATTACGGATCCAATAAAGAGTTCGGAAAATTTGGCAGACGAGTACACCAACGCTGTCAATTTCGGCGCGTCAATGACCCTAATTTTTGATGGACCTTCTAGATCCGATACAAGCAATCTCTCAAGGAAAGGCGCATTCTCAATGACCATAACGTGGAACAGCTGGAGTGATCTCTTCCCAATTGATGTCTTGTTGCAGGGCCAGCAAGACACATAAATCCATCGGAGATTCGTTGAGGCGATGTGGAGGCTAATGAACTCGTGGATCTGCTAAAGACGAAGGTACTCGAGCGCAGTACAGCTGCGGAGCAGGTGCTCCATAGCCTTCTTCGAGATGACAACGTTGAAGAGGTCGAGCTGCTTGAGTTGAGGGAGAAGAAGGGCCGGCGCGGCATTAATCTGGGGAAGATAGCAGGAGCTGAAGCTGGCGTGGCGCAGCGTTGGCATGAGGTGGAGCGCGAACGGCGGCAGAGAGCGACATCGTCCAGCTTCAAAGCTGAGCTCCTCGAGCTAATCTAGGGCGGGGGATAAGAACCACTCGTCGAACTTGGGTTGGACCTTACAGTTGGTACTGAACATGCGGATGTCAAGGCGTCTGGCTGGCACAGGGTGCGATGAAAGGATCTTGGAGACTGCGGCCATGTGTTTGCAATCCCCGTCGCAGAGGCAGTTGTCGATGGTGAGGTTGAGGGGGACGCAGCGCCAGAGGGGGCGCCACCACCAGGAGAGCAGGGCGGTCCGCACGGCAGATTTGGTGGGGAGGAGGCCGATGATGACGAGCAACATGTCATCGGGGAGGCTGCTGATGAAGTCCAGGCTCGCCGGATGCGGTTTTGGCTCGAGCCGCCTCTGCTTGTTGGCTACCTCGCCATCCATCTCAACCGGCGGCGACGCCGGTGAATACGTGTGCTGGTGTGTGTTGTGTGCTGGGTGTGCACGAGTGCGTCCTTCTGTGCATGCCGCCGCGAAGTGGTGAATTGTACGCGAGTGCGTCCTTCGCGCGCAAGAAGTTTGTCCTCAATGCGCCCTCAATTTACTAGCGTGCGGGGTGCTACCCCGAGTGGTTTCAACTTTGTTTACTTCACCGCGTGTCAGATGGGCCTCTAGTTTACTTATTTTCACCCACTGCCACATGGGCCAGCACACGAAGATACAAAACACGAGCTGACAAGGCAGCATGTGGATTGGTTGACCAGACAACTAAACAATATACTGAGCTATACGCTGACACATTAAGCGTATAATCCATCGGTATAGAGAGTTCGAGTGAGAGGGGAGGCCCGTGAGAGATAGCAGAGAGAGAGAGAGAAAGAGCTACTCCCTCCGTTCGATAATGTAGTTCCAACATTTTTTTAAGTCAAACTTTTGAAACTTTGACCAAGTTTATAAAGAATTACTTATATCTACAATACCAAAGATAAATGATAGTATGAAGTAAGTACATGTTGTGATGAATCTAATGATCATTCCAGATGTAAATGTTTTTCTCCACATATACCTGGTCAAACTTTTCTAAGGTTTGACTTTTCAAAACATCCATATGCTTATGGACGTGACAGAGTCCCTAACTAGAGAGAGAGAGAGATTGAAAAAAGTGTGTGTGCATGTGTGAAGGAGACATGGACAACACACGATAAAAGTAGAGAAAAAGTGTGCGTGTCTTATGCAAACATATCACACATGCATCTTCGATAACGGAGGCAAGGTGAGGAGATAGTGTGTGGTTGTTTGGAACCGGGAGAGCAAGACCCCTAGAACGAGGCCAAGAGGGGTCTGACAAACAAGGGAGAGAGGTCGAGAGAGACGTACGGAGAACATGCAGACATGGGGAGGAGAGAGTGTATGTTTGTCATAGAGAGATCCCCTGGAGATCGTGATGGGACTACATGGGTGGGAGATCGAGTGACAAGATGTGTGCTCGATAGAAGATGTCCCGAGAGATATCGAGATAGACGTACGGATGGAAGGAGACAATTTGTGTGTTCCTGATGGCTAGTAAGAGATAATCATACTTAGGAGGGGGGAGTGCTTACGCCTATGATGGAGTGAGGGATTATGGTACTTAGGGGGGGTGCGTGTCACATGGAGAGAGAACAAGGGCGGAGAGTGTTGGATGGGTCTATATGTATAGCGCAAGCGAGACATGTGTATGTGTGAACCAGGGAGATATAAGGCCAGTTTGGCTTGCGTCCTGGGCATCTTTTGCCTGGCCTGGGGTTGTGGCTGGATTTCATGCACGCTTGTTTGGTTGCTACCCTGTGAAAAAGAAAGCCCGCCTGGCCTGGGTTCCCTTGCACTTTAATTAGCCTGGCTGAACTCCAGACATTGCAAGTAGCCTAGCCCAGGTGACCGATTTCGAACACCTGGCCGTGCCTGGTCGTGTGGCCACGAGGCTAACAGCAACATGGATGGATATTAGCATTAAATAATTGATGCATGGATTGATTGATGGGACGTTGATGCTTTGCCTGGCCCAGGCATGAACCAAACGCTTCAGCACCACACAAGCCTGGACAGGCAAAAATATTTTACATCTCACGTCCACACCAGGCAGTACCGGCCATCAAGGCATGAGGGTCAGGTCACGAACCAAACTGACCAATAAAGTTTGAGAGAGATTGAGGAGCCCCGATAAGGCTGAGTGGTGCGTTAGATAGCTGAGAGGGGGAAAGAGATATTCCATCCACTCGATAATGCAGTGCATGTAAATTTTTTAGAAGTCAAACTTTGGAAACTTTGATCAGGTTTACACAAATGTTATTTATATCTACAATACCAAAGATACATCATACAAACTACATCTCATGGTGAATCTAATGGTATATGTTTTCCGTACTAGATGTAATTCTTTTTCTCCACGTACATGGTCAAACTTTGTGATGTTTGACTTTTCAATAAATCTATATGCTATGGACCGAGGAGAGTGCCTTAGTCGAGACAGATCAAGTGCGTGTGAAGGAGGATGAGTAAGTGTGCAAAAAGAGTATGTGTCTGAAAGAGAAAGTGACAACAAACGATAAATTAGAGAGAGTGTGTGTTTTTTCGTTTCTTATGCGAACATATCACGCATGCATCTCCGAGATGGAAAAGCGAGGCGAGGAGATACACGAAGATAGCTAGTGTGTGATTGTTTGCAACGGAGAGAGACATCCCTGTAGCACATGTCCAATAGAGGTCTGGCCAACAAGGAACAAAGGTCGAGAGGGATACATGGATGGCATGGACGCATGGGGAGGGAGAGAGGGTGTGTTTGTGATAGAGAGATCCCGTCGAGATTGTGAGGGGACTATATGGGTGGGAGATCAAGGGAGTGTGTGCGCAATAGAAAGATGCCCCGAGAGAAATCGAGATAGACCATGCACATGTTTGTGATGGAGACTAAGATTAGCTAGTCATATACATATAGGGGGACTGCGTGTGCCTACAATTGAGTGAGAGACCATCATACTTGGCTAGCTGGGCATGAGATTGTGTGTGTGCGTGTGAGATGGAGAGAGAACGAGGGGGAGAGATAGAGTTTTAAATGGGCCTATCGAGTGCGAGTGAGATATGCATGTGTATGTGTGACCCATGTGGATGGAGAGTTTGAGAGAGGGAGGGAAGAGCTCCGAGACGACATAGTGGTGCGTGAGAGAGTTACGGGCAAAGAGCCAAGGAATTTGTGTGCGTACGATGAGTGCACCCAAGATATCTAGCTTGGACTAGCTAGAGTATCGTACATAGTGTGCGAGAGAGACCTATAGATGGTGTATATATGCATGCGAACTAGAAAGACCCCCCCCCCCCACACACACACACACAAAGAGAGAGAGAGAGAGAGAGAGAGAGAGAGAGAGAGATGGAGAGAAAGGGAGAGGGACCAACAAGGTTTTGTGTCGGGTGCATGCGACAGAATTGAAGATTGTCGGAGAGAGAGAGAGAGAACAGGAGTCCGGGAGAGGGGGAGGTCGCATTTTATGCATCAAAGACTGATATAAACCATGTTTCGATATAAACTTGCATTCAAATATTTAAATTGGAGAACATGTTGTCTGCAATCCACACATGAACGGATATATACGTATATCAAACAAGTACATTAATTTGACTTTCAACATGTTCATGGAGTACTATAATACTATACAACACACTACTCGATTGAGGTGTTCAATTTTGGATTTAGTTCACTATTTTGACCTACTGAACGAGCTATTTCATTGAATCGAGATATTTCATTTTGGGTTTGATTCGCATTTTTGAATGGGTCAACTATTTGTCATATAGTAAATCGCTAGCAATGAGCATGTAAAAACACATTACTCCCGAGCATCATCTCTCCATCTAAAAAAGAAGTGGCAAGCTAATATTTCAAAATTTGATCCGAATCGACTTGGTAAGGTAGACGTGGATGCTCGTTCTCCCAAAATTTGAACGAACCATTAAACATCCTCTCTGCTCGGTGGAATTCGCCCAAGCAAATAAATGGGAGACGCAAAATTACCGTCCTATGTGGGACACGAATCAATTGGCCCATTGTACATCGAGGGTAGGTTCGTAACTTCATCCAAGCGCGCCTTCTCCTCGGCCGAAATGACATGCCGAATAATTCATAAACCATGGTCGGCAAAACACGCTCTCCTCGCCCAAAATAGCTCGCGCCCACTATTTCAAAACACGCTCTCCTCGCCCGAAATCGCTCGCGCCCACTATAGTTCAAAATATGCCCTCCTCGCCCGAAATCGCTCCCGCCCACTATTTGGGGAGAAGCAAAGTTACTCTACTATCCCCGAACCTCAGTACACAGACCCAAGCCCAGAAGCCTATAGGTAAGGGTAGAACTGTAACTCCCCCTCACATTTCAGACAAATGCGTCCGTAAGACATGGTTCCACTCCCCTCCCAATCCCCCCCCCCATTCATACCTCATGAGCGCCAAATCACCTTCTCCCCGGGAAGCTCCCTTCTCCCGAGCCGCGAAACCTCAGCCCCACCTCCATGGCGCCCCCCACCGCACCAATTTCACAGCCGCCCTCCTCCCTAATGCCGAAGACGTTGTCCATTTGCCGTCGTGCACTGGGCCGTGTGCCTCTTACTTCGTGCTGCTGGTGCTGCCTCGACGACTGCCGCGTGAACCGTACCAGAGCCGATTCACCCCCGCCGTTGTTCGCGGCGCCGGAGCGGCTCCAACTTTGGATCCGTCCAGAGTCCTGGCGCTGCTTCCGCGTAGCCGTCGACCGTCGCGACATTGCTCTTTCCCTGCTGCCGGTCGCCACCGCAACCGCGCCGGCCTCACCGACTCGGCAGCTGGACCTGCCTACTTCACCATGCCGCTAGATAGGTCGCACCCTCATCTCAAATCACTTTATTTAGGCGTCAGTTGTCTGAATTTTTATTCTGGGCCAATCGATTCCTAATGGGAAGCAGCACCCCTCGAGGCGGCGGAGCTCATAGGCTGTCGGTTGGCTAGTGTCTAACGTAAGGGTGCGGGGCCGCAAGTTCACCGCGGAAGTAGCACTTAGATGGCTATCTTTTAGAGTTGCGTGGGTTGAAGGTACTGCCACCGCCGGATCTGGATGACGGGGAGTCTTTGTGGATTGGCCCGGGGGCGGCGTAACCACGGCAGTGCGGTGGGGCGGGGAGCGGGGTTTTTGCCGGGGCCACAGACGGCGGAGGCAGGCTGCTCTGCCGTTGGTCGCTGGCTCTTCGGGGAAGATTCCGAACAGTGTCAGCCGGGAGGCACAAGACGGCCAGCCATCCGGCGTAGATCAGACAGTACCAAAATAAAATAAAATCGTGTGACCCCAATTTAGTCTTCAGTCAACAGACGTGTGACCACTCTTGTACCTTGCTGTTGATCTCTTAGTGTATTTCTTCAGATCAAAGAGATATGTCATTCTTAACATTATGCGTTATCTCCATCTTCAGACACACCGTCTTCCGACTCACCGCAGCTGCTCCAACAAGGGAAGTGAGGGAGTCCTAGATTAGGGGATGTCCGGATGGCCGGACTATACCTTCAGCCGGACTCCTGGACTATGGAGATACAAGATTGAAGACTTTGTCCCGTGTCCGGAAGGGACTTTCCTTGGCGTGGAGGGCAAGCTTGGCAATACGGATATGCAGATCTCCTACCATTGTAACCGACTTTGTGTAACCCTAACCCTCTCCGATGTCTATATAAACCGGAGGGTTTTAGTCCGTAGGACAACATACACAACAACAATCATACCATAGGCTAGCTTCTAGGGTTTAGCCTCTCCGATCTCGTGGTAGATCTACTCTTGTACTACCCATATCATCAATATTAATCAAGCAGGACTTAGGGTTTTACCTCCATCGAGAGGGCCCGAACCTGGGTAAAACTTCGTGTCCCTTGCCTCCTGTTACCATCCGGCCTAGACGCACAGTTCGGGACCCCCTACCCGAGATCCACCGGTTTTGACACCGATATTGGTGCTTTCATTGAGAGTTCCTCTATGTCGTCGCCATCAGGCTCGATGGATCCTACGATCATCAATAGCGATGCAGTCCAGGGTGAGACCTTCCTCCCCGGACAGATCTTCGTCTTCGGCGGCTTCGCACTGCGGGCCAATTCACTTCGCCATCTGGAGCAGATCGAAAGCTACGCCCCTGGCCGTCAGGTCAGATTTGGAAGTTTAAACCACACGGCTGACATCCGCGGGGACTTGATCTTCGACGGATTCGAGCCACTGCCGAGCGCGCCGCACTGTCCCAACAAGCACGATCTAGCTCTACCGCCGAACAGTGCCCTAGAGGCCGCACCCGCATCGGCTTCGACCCTTAATTCGGAGCCAACTGCGCCGATCGAGGATGGGCGGTTGGACGCCGCCTCGGGGGCTGCGATCCCAACGGCGATTGAGCCGAACACCAGCCCCACACTCCGCGAGACTCATGATTCCAAGGAGCCGGACTCCTCTCCGGACTCTGAACCATTCGCGCCTCTGCCGATCGAATCCGATTGGGCACCGATCATGGAGTTTACTGCCGCGGACATCTTTCAGCACTCGCCCTTTGGTGATATTATGAAATCACTAAAGTCTCTCTCTTTATCAAGAGAGCCCTGGCCAGACTGCGGTCAGCAAGATTGGGATACGGGATAAAGAAATTCAAAGCCCACCCACCACCCACTTTGTAGCCACTGTCAACAATTTAACCGACATGCTCGACCTCGACTCCGAAGACATCGACGGTATGGACGCCGATGAAGGAGACGATGAAGAACCAGCGCCTATTGGGCCCTGGAACGCCACCTCGTCATATGACGTATACATGGTGGACGCACCAAAAGATGACGACGGAGAGCGGAAGGACGCACCGAAGGCTTGTTCCCTCGAAAAGCAGTCAAAGCGGCAACGCAAGCGCCGCCCCCAAATCCCGCCTCGACAGAAATAGCGATCACACAGACCCAGCGCTGGAGCAGGCGAACCGCTGCCGGACAACGACAATCCGGATAATCTAACCGAACAAACAAATTCTATTAAGGATAATGGTCCGGACGACATAACGCCGGACAGGCACCTGGAGCAGCAGAATGCCCGTAAAAGGCTTGTTGCCACCGTGAGGAGTCTGAAAAAGCAGAAGCAAAGGCTCAAGGTTGCGCAAGACACACTCCAAATTAGATGGAGTAAAATACTTAACACAGCAGCGGTGTAGGGCGACAATCGCCCCTCCAAATGCTACCCAAAGCGGAAGCTACTACCTGAATTTGATGAGGAGGCCTCAGACCCCCCACAACCAAATATCAAAGCAGCCACCTAGTCAGATAGACGACCCCTCTATCAAAACAGAGCGGCATATAACGCCACTCACAATACAACACGCGACCCATGCGAGGGCTCGCACCCAAAGGACGGCGCAACAAGATCCATCTATGGACCACGCAAGCGCCCCCCAGCATACAATGCAACACAACAAACATCCGAACAACGCAGTACACCCAGATACAGGGGTGCCGCACACCCCCTATGTTTCACCGATGAGGTGCTGGACCATGAATTTCCAGAGGGATTCAAACCCGTAAACATAGAGACATACGACAGAACAATAGACCCTGGGGTCTGGATTGAGGACTACATCCTTCATATCCATATGGCTCGAGGAGATGATCTCCACGCCATCAAGTACTTACCCCTCAAGCTCAAAGGGCCAACTTGTCACTGGCTTAAAGGCCTCCCCGAAAGCTCCATTGGAAGTTGGGAAGAGCTCGAAGACGCCTTTCGGGCAAATTTTCAAGGGACTTATGTCCGACCTCCGGATGCGGACGATTTGAGTTATATAACTCAACAGCCGGAGAGTCAGCCCGAAAGCTTTGGAACATGTTTCTTACTAAAAAGAACCAGATTGTCGACTGTCCGGACGCCGAAGCCTTGGCAGCTTTCAAGCATAGCGTCCGTGACGAATGGCTCGCCAGACACCTCGGCCAAAATAAGCCGAGAACGATGGCCGCATTAACAAACCTCATGACCCGCTTTTCCACGGGTGAGGACAGCTGGCTAGCCAGATGCAGCACCAGCGACCCCAGTACATCTGAAGTTAGAGATGGAAATGGGAAATCACGGCGCAACAGCAATAACAACACCGAAATAAAGAAGACAACACGAAGGGCACGGTAGTAAATGCCGGATTCAAAAGCTCTCGGCCAGGTTAAAAGCAGCCGCCTAAAGGCACCAGGGATGAACTGTCCAGCCTCAACAAAATTCTGGATCAAGTATGTCAGATCCATAGTACCCCTGGTAAACCTGCTAATCATACCCACAGAGAATGTTGGGTCTTCAAGCAGTCCGGCAAGCTCAACGCCGTACACAAGGGGGAGGATACACCAAGTGAAGGCGAGGACGAGCCTCCCAAGCAAGACACGGGGGAACAAAACAAATTTCCACCAGAAGTCAAAATAGTAAACATGTTACACGTGATCAAGGGAAAAAACAACACGGCACTCCCAGGAAAATATACCCAAGTGCCTGTCACCGCGAAGTCCTGCCACTGGTCGTCTCAACCGATCACTTTCGACCATCGCGATTACTCAGCAAGTATCCGACACGCAGGATGGGCTGCCCTGGTATTAGACCCAGTAATTGGCGGATACCACTTCACACGAGTCTTGATGGACGGCGGCAGCAGCCTAAACCTAATATATCAGGATAAATCCGCGGGACGGGGTTAAACCCAACACAAATTCGCCATAGCAATACTACCTTTAAAGGAGTAACGCCAGGCCCAGGGGCTCGTTGTACGGGCTCCCTCCTACTACAAGTTATATTCGGCTCCCCCGATAACTTTCGTCGCAAGCATTTAACTTTCCACATCGCTCCGTTTCAAAGTGCCTATCAAGCACTGCTCGGACGCGAAGCTTTCACTCGCTTTAATGCAATACCACACTATGCCTCCCTCACACTCAAGATGCCCGGTCCACGTGGCATCATTTTAGTGCACGGAAATATCAAGCGATCTCTGCGCGCTGAAGAGAGTGAGGCTGCCTAGGCAGCCGCACACTAAAGGCGCCCGGACCAGCAAAAGCATCCAATAGGTCGTCAAGACCTCAAACACAACTAATCGAGTCTGGTGCCGCTACTTACACCGAATAAATGGTCACACCCCTATTTGTCAATACAGGCTCAACGCGTGCAGACAAGTGGCAATTTCTTCTCATCTTGAATTATACATGGTTTCTTTAAAAAACTATCTTTTTGCACGACAACTTTTTCACTTAACTTCCTCTCTTTTACAGACGATCATTGTGCTACACCCGTCCAGGATACGGCACAACGGAGACACAGGCGCAGACGTGCAGCAAGGACCCGCTCCAAGGATTCTTTTTAGATTAAGACCCTGCGTAAACCTTTTTTACTGTCTCTTGTTGATACATATCCACCATTGAGAAGGATGCTGACGTCTTGGCATGTGGCCACGCCAGAACAATGCACGTACCTAGACACAAGGGGCTTCTTACAAAGGCCATTATTTAGGCCCGGTTTATACCACAAAGACCGAATACCTTAGGGAGTGTTCGGCGTCGTGAGTTTGGCCCTATATGCATCAGCTCCGAATCATTGTCTTTGGTCAAATGTTGGGTTTGCCCGGCTCCTGTGTCTTGGTGCCTTACATTCCGCTTTACCGGCTAAGGTAGCACCAGGAGAACTACTGCGATTGTCCCTGGTTCATCCGGACGAGCACCTCAGTAGAGAAAGCCGAAAACTGACTGTCATGATATAGCGTGAGACTGGTCAACGACTCGATGACCTATGGGAATGTTAGAATTCCTCCGCCTTAACGAAGGGCCGTTTTCCGGCCAGGCATGTACGCACGCCGGAATCGGGAGAGTGCGCAGCCACCAGGGGCTATCTAGTAGCCCCACTGTCAAACTCCTATGGCTAAGTGAAAGTGTTAAAGCATTATAGTCCGGTTGCCTCGCTCGCTCCGCTATCACCTCCTTAATAGGACCAAGACGTTGGGTTAAGTGTGAACGCGTGTTTTTGCGAGCACCTCCACATTATATGCGTGGGGGTTGAAGGCGACGACTGCAATCTTTCAGGTTATACACATGTATACATAAACGGCCGCCCAGGAGGCATCATATTACTTTCAGGAAAAAGTATAAAAATGGCCTTATAAAAATTTATAAAAGCATTTCGCTTACAATGAGATTACATATCACTCAAACATAATATTTTTTGAGCACTGGGCCTCCATCAAACGAGCACCCTCAAGAACTTCTTCAAAGTAGTGCTCAGCAGCCCTTCGACCTATGGCCCAATCCCGCGCTGCAACAGTGGTAGCATCCATCTCCGCCCAGTATGCTTTAACACGGGCAAAGGCCATCCGTGCGCCCTCTATGCACGACGACCTCTTCATCGCATTAATGCGCGGCACCACGTGAAGGAACTGCTGCACCAAGCTGAAATAGATGTTCAGTTTTGACCTTTCCGGCCATAGCTGATCCACAACAGACCTCATGGAGAGTCCGGAAAACCTATTTAGTTCGGCCCATTCGGCTAATTGGTCAGTCAATGAAAGCGGACGCTCAGGAGAATGGAATTGTCTCCAAAACAGCTGGTCTACTTCACGGTCCGTCTGACCCTGGAAGTACTTGGCCGCATCGGCAGCGCTCGCCGCCAAATCCATATACACATCCTCTGAACTCCACAGCCGATCCATAGGGGCATACCATGGATCTCCGAACTTCCTCCGCAACATAAAGGATTTCCCAGCTACAATATCCCCGGCTTCCCGCACCCCCTCCTTCTTTTCCCTCATAGCAGAGTGGAGGTCTTTTCTTGTCGCAGCAGCCTTCTCAAGGTCCGATGCCTTCACTTGGTTTTCCTTTTCAAGAACCCGGCAACGGTCGGCGGCAGCTTTTAATTCTATGGCCATCTTGGCCATCTTGTCTCGGCTCTCGCCATGCGCGGCCCTCTCGGCTTGCAACTCTTCGACCGCCTTCAAAGCAGCCGCATTACCCAACCTTGCTTGTTCCTTGGTTTGGGCAAGTTCTGCCCGCAAGGCTTCAACAGTGGCAGCTCCATCTGCAGTCACAACATATTAAAGATACTGGCGTCATCCTACTCTTCCTATGTGGCATTTACCAGATAATGACACTTACCCTGTGCCTCGTCAAGCCTTTTGTTAACAAGCTCGATGCCGGCGTCTGCCGCATCCAACTGCCGTTCTAAATGGGCAAACTCGCTAGTCCGGCTAGCCACCGGAGCTTCCATCACCTGCACATAGAGGCAGTTTGGTTATTACCTGGGAATATGATCCTCTGTTCATCGTCGTTTCCGACGAAAACCAGAGTCTCAGGGGCTACTATCTACACATGGCACACCTAGCATGTGCAGGACTATCATACATTCTTTTACGTACCTCAAAGCCTGTCAGTAGACTCATAAAAGCTTCATGCAATCCGCTTTCGGTAGCCGAGATTCTCTCCATCACCGTATTCATCAGCACACGGTGTTCATCTGAGATGGCCGCTCGCCCCACCAACTCCCTCAGAACATCCGATCGCACACTAGACGGTCCCGGACTCTTTTTTCTGCTCTCTTCGGGAGCCGGACAATGGGAGCTTCGGGGGTCAATGGGACTATCTTCAGGCCTTGCTGGACTCGGAGAGGCCCTCCGCGACGACACATCGGGGTCGCCCGCTTCCGGAGCGGAGGAGTCCGGAGGAGGCGTTTCGCTCTCCATCATCTCTGGAAGAATATCCCCCAAAGACGAGCTCATTTGAGAGGGGCTAAGGCCCGAACTGCAAAAGATATGTGCGGTGGTTATTTCCTCAGAAGAAATATGGCATACCTATGCTATTACAGTATTTCGGGTCACTTACGACTCGCTGGAGAATTGATCCCCCCGCGGACTTTATGCGGCAAAAGCACCCCCCCCCCCAAAGGTAGGACCCTCTGTGGGAGACTTCTTCTCCCGTTTGGAAGCTTCGGCTTCCAAATCCCCGGGCGCAGTCCTTTTCCTCCTTCGGTCGTCTTCCTTCATGGAGACGCTCGCTCCCTCGGTTAGAATGGGCAGCGTTGGGGGCCCGCGTCCGCCCGTATTATCCTCCCCGGTATCTTCCTTCAAGGGCTCCAGGCAGGGTGCGACCTGGAGCATCTTTTCCAGTACCGGATTTTCCAAACCCTCAGGGAGGGGGGCCAAACACCGAATCAACTTCGCCTTTGTTAGCCAGTCCTGGTCAAAAAACGAACTCTCAGAAATAACTTCGTAACAAAGGAGAGATAGTATGTTCGGCCGGAAGATGCCTTACCTGTTCGGCGACGCGGTTACTACTTAGGCCCACGTCCTCGGTGAATTCCGGACACTCCACCTGAGGTCCGAAGAATGACTTGTACATCTCCTCATGCGTCAGGTCGAGAAAATTTTGAATGACACGCGGTCCCTCGGGATTGAACTCCCAAAGGCGAAGAGGCCGGCGTTTGCAAGGCTGGACTTGACGAACCAGCATAACTTGTATTACCGCAACCAAAACGAAATCTCCATTGAAGAGATCTTGAATGCCGCTTTGTAGTATAGGCACATCCTTGGCTGGACCCCAGCTCAGACCTCTGCTGATCCATGACATCAGTTGTGGTGGAGGGCCCGAGCGAAAAATAGGGGCGACCGCCCACTTGGCACTTCTAGGAGCCATGATGTAGAACCACTCCTGTTGCCACAATTCAGACACCTCTGGGATGGAATCTTTGGGCCACGGAGCTCCCGTCATCTTGCGTATTGAGGCACCTCCACACGCTGCATGTTGCCCCTCGATCATCTTTGGATTTACTTCAAAGGTCTTGAGCCATAGGCCAAAGTGAGGGGTAACCCGGAGGAAGGTCTCGCACACGACAATAAATGTCGTGATATGAAGAAAGGAGTCCGGAGCTAGATCATGGAAGTCTAACCCATAATAAAACATCAAACCCCTGACGAAAGGATCCAGAGCAAGGCCTAGACCTCGGAGGAAGTGGGAGACGAACACGACGCTCTCATTGGGTTCGGGGGTGGGGACGGCCTGCCCTCGGGGAGGCAGCCGAGGCAAAATCTCGGCGGTCAGATATCTGGCCTCCCTCAACTTTTTGATGTCTTCTTCCATGACGGAAGAAGGCACCCATCAGCCTTGAAGGCTAGATCCGGACATGACTGATGGTTCGGAGCACCTGACCTGAACTTTGGGCGTTTGAGCTTGAGGTGGAGGAAGGATTCGATTAAGCACGGGAGGGAAAAATAAAAGCCTTGTCCCTTTATAAAGAGGGTGAATATCAGGCGTCCTCTCCGTGTCCGTTTGGACTTGCCTATAATCTAGGAGTCCTAGAAGCGGTTGGGTTACCCATGCCCGTATTGATGAGAATCCCGGAATAAGGGGACACGGTCTCTGCTTTAACAAGACGTGCCAAGGAAACCGCCTCGCATGACGCGCTGGGGTGGGATAATAAAACGACTCGGATAAAGGCCTGGCCGTGGTGTGTCACACTACGGAATACGTCAGCAGATTAGATTTGTGTAAATATTATTCTCTATATGGCAATATGTCGAAACTTATTTTGCAGAGCCGGACACTATCTTTGTGTTCAAAATCTTCTATGAAGTACTTGGACGAGGAACCCGCCTTGCAATGCCAAAGACAATCTGCGCGCCGGACTCGTCGTCATTGAAGCCTGGTTCAGGGGCTACTGAGGGAGTCCTGGATTAGGGGGTGTCCGGATGGCCGGACTATACCTTCAGCCGGACTCCTGGACTATGGAGATACAAGATTGAAGACTTTGTCCCGTGTCCGGAAGGGACTTTCCTTGGTGTGGAGGGCAAGCTTGCCAATACGGATATGCAGATCTCCTACCATTGTAACCGACTTTGTGTAACCCTAACCCTCTCCGGTGTCTATATAAACCGGAGGGTTTTAGTCCGTAGGACAACATACACAACAACAATCATACCATAGGCTAGCTTCTAGGGTTTAGCCTCTCCGATCTCGTGGTAGGTCTACTCTTGTACTACCCATATCATCAATATTAATCAAGCAGGACGTAGGGTTTTACCTCCATCGAGAGGGCCCGAACCTGGGTAAAACTTCGTGTCCCTTGCCTCCTGTTACCATCCGGCCTAGACGCACAGTTCAGGACCCCCTACCCGAGATCCGCCGGTTTTGACACCGATAGGAAGCATACACCTGAAGGGAGCTATAGTCCCCACTCAACAGTTCCCTGCATCGAATGCGCATGCCCGACATGGACAGCCACAACAACTGCAGGGCCATCGACAAGTCAGCACATGATGCTCACTCCTATGGATGGCAGCCAGATAGGTTGTACCCTCATCTTACTTGTGTGCAACATTTATGGCTTTGTTATTCATCTAAGCATGGAAAATAGATCATCACATTTCACTGTATATTCATGCTGATCTCTTACGGGTCTTGTTCAGGAGTTAACGTTGTTCCATAGTTCAGCTAAGATACTTGTTCTTTAGGTAACGTTGTTCCATAGTTATCATCCATCAGCCAATGCTATCCCACAGGCTGGTGATTATAGTATTATACCACTTCTAGTATTACCTATGTTGTTCTTTAATACTTTTGTGTGCCATCTAGTTAATCTCGAGTACAAACGATACATACTCTATAGCTTTCATCTGTGTTCTCCCTTTAGTTTATGAGACCCGTTGCTGCTAGTTAACCCCAGTCCTACTATTTATGTCGTCTCCTACATGCACTCATTACATAAATCTAACTACTAGTTGTCTTCCATGCATGTCAGATATAATTGCACACACTGATATATCCACAAGAACCTCATGGAGCAATGTAAAGGCCAATAAACTTGATGCCAATGATACCCAATATGATGGAACATGTAAAGGCAGTTCTTCAGAAGACTTGCAGAAAGATGATGAATCCTCTTCACCCCACAAGGTCCTTTCTCTAACTTGGCCTGTGATATGGGTACAAGATGCATATAATGTCCTGGAGTGTATCTACTCTGTTGCAATGCCATGTGCTTAGCATGCTGATCATGCATGTAAATATGTCATGCCTTCCTGTTTTTCAGTACCTATTCCATTCATGATAACATGTTTTCAAATTCAAGTATTGTCATTCTACTCTATCGCAATGCCATCTGCTTAATTTGGACATCATGATTTTGAATATCTTATGCATTGTTATTCATCAGCATGTACTTCATCTGTCTACCATACCATGTTTTTTTACATTGAAGTGTTGTTCTAGTGCTCTGTTGCAATGCCATCTTATTTTCTCAATCATACACGTGTATGTTGCCTTAGTTATTTCTATACGTATTCCGCTAGCATACATTTTTACATTCAACTAGTGTTTTTTTGCTGTGTTGTCCTGTCGTATCCCTAGCTCTTACACCATACTCCCTCCGTCCGGATTACATGTTGCCGAAATGGATAAAAAAGGATGTATCTAGAACTAAAATACGCCTAGACCCATCCATTTTTTCCGGATGGAGGGAATACATATCAATATGTCACGCCTTTCTATTCTTCGGTACCTATTCGATCTCTCTGCTGTCGCATGTTTTATAATTAAAGCACCATTCTTCTATACAAGGCATGCAAGGGGAAGACGACTATGTTAGAATCTGAAGGGTTACAAACAAGGCCTTTGCAAAAGATCCAAACGCTAGGAGATAATAAACCAACTCCAGTTTTTATAGATACTGCTCCAGCACAGAGAAACCCAACTCCTACTGATAATAAGCAGATTCTAGTGGCCAAAGAACTAGTCCGCTCCAGTCCAGCAAAAATATGTCAACTCAATTCTAAGAAGCGTGTGTGTATCCCTTGCATCATGAAATTCTATAGCATGTTGATCATATTTTCTACATGTTTCTTACCCATCTCTCTTTTAGAAAATAAGCTTAACGGATAGAAGAATTTCTGCAATGGTATCGTTTATGAGGAAAGATTCTTGCAGGAATTCTCTGTGCTCCAATGTAGATGTAAGTACCTATTGTATATCACTATATTTTTACATCAGCATGTATTTTGTTAATCGGCGTGAATCCAACCTTTATCTGATTTAAATTTATTTGTAGCAAAATTTATGATTAAAGGCCACAATGTTGATTTTTGCAAGGAAAACTGCCTGGTAGTTTTGCATCCTGAGCTGCATGAGTGTACTATCTCATATCAGTGGGTTTGAATACTTTGGTTCTGCAGTGGGGTTTTCAGTGTTTTTTACTGTGTTGTCCTGTCGTATCCCTAGCTCTTACATCATACTCCCTTCGTCCGGATTAAATGTCGCAGAAATGGATAAAACTGGATGTATCTAGAACTGAAATACGCCTAGACCCATCCATTTATTTCCGGATGGAGGTAATACATGTCAATATTTCATGCCTTTCTATTCTTCAGTACCTATTCCATCTCTGATGTAGCATGTTTTATAATTGAATCACCATTCTTCTATATAAGGCATGCAAGGGGAAGACGGCTATGTTAGAATCTGAAGGGTTACAAACCAGGTCTTCGCAAAAGATCCAAACGCCAGGAGATAATAAACCAACTCCATTTTTCATAGATACTGCTCCAGCACAGAGAAACCCAACTCCCACTGATAACAAGCAGATTCCAGTGGCCAAAGAACTAGTCTGCTCCAGTCCAGCAAAAGGATGTCAACTCCATTCTAAGAAGCGTGTGCGTATCCTCGCATCATGAAATTTTATAGCATTCTGATCATATTTTCTACATGTTTATTACCCATCTCTCTTTTAGAAAATAAGGTTAAACGATACAAGACTTCCTCCATTGGGATCGTATTCGAGGAAAATATCTTGCGGAAATTCTCTATGCTCCAATGCTGATGTAAGTACCTGTTGTATATCACTATATTTTTACATCAGCATGTATTTTGTTAATCAGCATGAATCTAACCTTTATCTGATCTAAAAGTAGTTGTAGCAAAATGTTAAAGGCGCCAATGTTGATTTTTGTAAGGAAAACTGCCTGGTAGTTTTGCATACTGAGCTGCATGAATGTACTATCTCATATCACGCACATTATTGAATTGTAGTGCTTCTCTGGTTGCTTTCGTATTACCTTACCTAGCTGATGATAGCTGTGCCATATTGTGTTAATTTGGTGTAGGCTAGTTGCCCAAACGTTCGTTGTGTCAATGTTGCTTTCCTATTATCTGACTTGGCCAATGATAGCAATGCTAGTGTGTTAATTTTGTGCAGGCTGTTGAAGATAAGAAGACAAACTCTGAAAATGGCAAGGCAACCCCATTGTTTCTTTCTAGTAAATCTAGGCCAGGTAATATGGCAATAACTCATGATTAATCTGTTTGGTTCCCATCCTAATATATGTTATGATGCAGTGGTCGAGACACTCTCCACTATCAATAATACAAGCCTGCCAAAATCGCCATCTGAATCTGTTCAGTATCCTCTGTCTCGAATGCAACGGAATAAATGTATGTTTGTGAACCAATTAATGGCTAAAGCAATGATGGAAATGGTGGATGAATCAGAGGTGCAGAGTCGTGCGACACAACAACTGATCAACGTTTTCAGAGACAGTGTAGCAAAGCAGCAAGAACTTGCCCACATGCTTATGGGCGTCATCTGTGCTGAGGTTGCAAATTGTGACGTTGTAGATGGTTAGGTTCTGCTCATTTATTTGCACTGGCATCAATCTTTGATTGCCTAGTGGATGTAATTTCCTGTAATATATGCTGGATGTGCAACGTTATTCCCTATATGTCGTACCTTTGCTTGATCGGTTTTGGTCATGTGCATAATTGCTCGTCGTAATGGGCTCAAATTATCTAATTTGGCCTAAAGACATGAACGAACTTTAGTGGGCCCATTAAGTTAATGGGCCGTTACTAGGCCGAAAGTTAATGGTTGGCCCTCTTACCTCCCGGGTCGTTAACAGGCCGACATTGAAGCGGACAACAGGTGGCCCCAATTTATTTCACGGGCCGTTAACAGGACGTTACTAAGTTTGGGCTACATATGGCCCAACTATACTGTAGGCCTTTAGCAGGCCAAAAGAGACAACGGGCTTGTACTGGACCATGAAGAGCATGGGCCGCTAAGAGGCCGAAAGTCAGGTCGTATTGTAAACGGCCCAACTGTGTTGTGGGCCTTTAGCAGGCCGAAAGAGAAACCGGGCTGGTATTGGACCATGAAGGGCATGGGCCGTTAAAAGGCCAAAACTAAGGTCCGACTACAAATGGCCCAACTCATTTATGGTTCGTTAACAGGCCGAAAGGCACACAGGGCCAGGAATTGGCCCAACACTTAAATGGGTCGCTAAAAGGCCAAAACTCAGGTCCGACTACAAATGGCCCAACTGATTTATGGGCCATCAACATGCTGAAAGTGACACCGGGCCAGAAATTGGCCCAGCACTTAAATGGGCCGCTAAAAGGCCGAAACTCAGGTCTGACTACAAATGGCCCATCAGATTTATGGGCCGTCAACAGGCTGAAAGACACATCGGGCCGGAAATTAGCCCAACATTTAAATGGGTCGCTAAAAGGTCGAAAGATGTACATCCTGAAAATTGGCCCATCCATTAAATGGGTCGTTAACAGGCCAAAATCTCATCGGGCCGATATTGAGCCCAAATATATAGCGGGCTGTTAACGGGCTCGAACTAACGATGGGCTGCAATGGTGTCAAATCTTTAACGGGTCGTTGACAAGATGAATTGGCACATCTCGTATGGGCCGTGGGCTTAAATGGACCTGACACAAGTAGGCCTTATATGGGCCGGCCTGCTAATTTTTACTGGGCCGGCCTTTTTCACCGGAATGGGCCACTGTTGGGCCGTGCCACGTGTCGACCTATCATAGGCGCCTCGTGTCCAATGAGTGGATGACATCTGTCCCAATGGTGAGGCAACACGTGTTTCCTGCGGCCAATGATGATTTTACATGTGGAAAATCCCCATTGGTCCAGGCTGTTAAAGGGTTATCGGATCCAAAACCGGACCCGATAGCTTAACGGCGTTCCGTTACGGTGGATGCCACGTGTCGGTCACCCTTGACGAAAGCACTTCTGTGACGCGCGATTTATTGTCATGGAAGTGGACACTTCCGTGATGATAATTTTGGTAATGTCATGGAACACTTCTACGACAGCACAGGTATGACTATCTTGATTCTGTCATAAAATCGTCATGGATGTACATGCATGACAAAAAACGCGACCTACTGTGACAAACACGTATCATCACATAAGTGTATTTTTTTGCAGTGGTAAGAGGGGTTGTCATTCCCTCCTCGGTTTTGAGATAGATTAAATTGTATGACGTTGGGTAAATAGATCTAGAAAAAACACAAAATAAAATAAAGAAAAAAGTGCAGCAAGGTATTTTTGGATTAATAGATCTGAAAATAATATGATAGGAAATAGACCCGGGGGTCATAGATTTCACTAGAGGCTTCTCTCAAGAAAATAGCATACGGTGAGTAAACAAACTACCGTTAGGCAATTGATAGAAAAGAGAATAATCATGACGATATCCAAGGCAATGATCATGTATATAGGCATCACGTCCAAGATTAGTAGACCGACTCCTACCTGCATCTACTACTATTACTCCACACATCAACCACTATCCAACATGCATCTAGTGTATTAAGTTCATGGAAAAATGGAGTAATGCAATAAGAATGATGACATGATGTGGACAAGATCTATTCATGTAAGAATAGACCCCATCTTTTTATCCTTAATGACACTGATACATGCGTGTCATGTCTCCTTCTATCATTGAGATTGAGCACCGCAAGATCGAACCCATCACAAAGCACCTATTCCCATGGCAAGAAACATCAATCTAATTGGCCAAACCAAACCAAAGTTTCAGAGAAGAAATACGAGACTGTAACAATCACGCATAAGAGAGTTCAAGAAAGACTCAAATAATATTCATGGATATAACTGATCATAAACTCACAATTCATCGGATCACAACAAACACACCGCAAAAAGTCATTACTAATAACCCACAAGTATAGGTGGTCGTTTGTAGCCTTTTTTGATAAATAAGAGTGTTGAACCCAACGAGGAGCTAAAGGTAGAACAAATATTCCTTCAAGTTCTATCGACCACGGATACAACTCTCCGCACATTTTCACTACACTTCCGTGATGATACGTGTTTGTCATAATAGGTCACATTTTTTGTCATGCATGTACATCCATGACGATTTTATGACAGAATCAAGATAGTCATACATGTGCCGTTGTAGAAGTGTTCCATGACAGTACCAAAATTATCATCATGGAAGTGTCCACTTCCATGATGATAAATGACGCGTCATGGAAGTGCTTTCGTCAAGGGTAACCGACACGTGGCATCCACCATAACGGGTCGCTGTTAAGCTATCGGGTTCCAGTTTGGATCAGATAACCCATTAACAACCCCGGCCAATGGGGATTTTCCATGTGTAAAATTCTCATTCGCTGGATGATCCACATATTAGCTCATCATTGGGACAGATGTCATCCCTACGTTGGACGAAAGACGCCTATGATATGTCGACACGTGGCACAGCTCAGTGGCCCATTTAAGGTTTAAAAAAAGGCTGGCCCAGCTAAAGGGCCACGATATTTTTTCAGACACTAGTGGGCCGGCCCATTAACAACCTGCCATGTTTTGGGTCAAATCAAGGCCCATATCAGATCTGGCCCGTTCATAGCCTGTCGTGTTTTGGGCTAAATCACCGCCCATATCAGATCTGGCCCGTTAACAGGCCACTGTTCTTTTGGGCCCATTCTAAGCCGGGTTTGTATTTCAACCTGTTAAATGCCCATTTACTAGTTCGGCCCGATAATAGTGTCGGCCTGTTAGCGGCCCGTGGTGCATCTAGGCTATTGTCCGCCCAGTTTCAATTTAGGCCATTTAACGACCCATGCTGAAACCGGGCTATTTCTTGTCCGAAGTGACTTTAGGCCTCTTAACGACCCGTAGTTTTCGTGGATAAATTTCAGCCCTACGTGCCTATCGGCCTGTTAATGGCCCGTGTAATAGTTGGGCCTAATTAATGCCCGCATTGAATCCGGCATGCTTACCACCCATCTGTTAATGGCATGTGACACAGTTGGGCCTACAGCCCACATTGATACCGGCCTGCTTAAACCCATAATTTTATTGGGCCAAACAGGGCCCGAGATATATTTTGGCCTGTTAACAGTTCGTTTTCTATTTGGGTCAAACATGGGCCTAAAACAGTTTTGGCCTGTGTTGGCCCATGAATTTTCGGCTCAAAGCTAGGCCAATCTAGTTTTTAGCCTATTAAAACCCATGGTACTCCCTTTCAAAAAAGTCCATGGTATTCTCTGGCCCAGGTGGCCAGAACTTCACTCGGCCTCTTAATGGCCCAAGATGATTATAGGCCCATGTTTCGGCCCATATATAGTGTAGCGAGTTATGGGCCGGCCTGAAGACCGACAACATTTAAGATCCGTTGAAGCTTCCGACCTAAATTACATCATACCGACTAAAAATATACCTAGACTATACAATAAAGAAATTACATCATATTAGATCCACTGGGCATCAAAGTTTGCCACCGATGATAATAAAGTGCAACGAGACCACAGATTACATACACTGGGCATCAAAGGTCGCCATCGGTGCATATAAACGCGTCGACAAAAGAATATACATAACTGAGAGCACTTTAGAAGTGTAACGCCCCGAGTCCGTTGCGCCAGGTGTATTCCAGTTATTCGCCGTCATTGTCATGTCTGCTTGCATGTTGCATCTTGCCATGTCATCATGTGCTTTGCATTATCATGTTTTCAAAACTTGCATCCGTCCGGGTTTCCCAGTTCTCCCCATTGTCCATTCTGAGCCAAGACACACTCGCACGCGCACGTGGCATGTCTGAAATATTATTTTATAAGTGGCTAGAAAATGTTCTCGGAATGGGATGAAAGTTGGTGTGCGGTGTTGTTATCTTGTTAGTAGGCCGCCTGCCAAATTTCATCGCATTCGGAGTTCGTTTGATGCCCCAACGGATAATTATAGCGACAATATAGTCGGTCAAACGTCGAACGTTTCTGGTCTCCGGAAATAGTCGCTGGGCTCCATTCCTCCTCTTTCCTCTCAGCCCAACCCCTCTTCATAGCCCACTAATCCAGCCCACTAAACCTCCCATCCGATCGGAACCGTTCGATTCGATCGGAGGGTCCAAATCGGCCTCAAACCCCCAAACCCTAGCTCCTCCTACTATATATGGACACCCCTGGTCCATTTTTGGACTTCCTCCACCCTCCTCCTCATTTTCCACGCAGCCCTAGCCTCCACCCGCCACTTGTCGCCGCCAGATCCGCTCCGCCGCCTCCACTTGGCCTCCTCCTATGCCGCCACCTAGCCGTCGCCACATGGTGCCACCCCATTGGGCAGCGCCGCCGCCCCGCCCAACCAGACGAAGCCACGTCGCGCCCACCTCCCCCCACTTTGCTGCGGCCCTAGAGGCCCATCGCAAGCCCGCCCGGGCCCGAGCCGCAAGCAGCCGCCGACCGCAGGCGCCCGCGAGCGCCCGAGCCAGGGTCTAATCCCACGCACCCAAGGTCCTCCTGAGCGCCGCCGGTGGCCGTCGTCCGCACCGGAGACCACCAGCGCTCGCGACCATGCCTCCTCGTGCACCCCGTCGGCCTCGTCGACCCCTTGCACTGCCATCCGTCACCACGGCCGCCCACTGACCCGCTGCTCCGCCTCGGGTCGCCCTCCACTCACCGGAGCTCCACGGCCTCGCCATCCCCGCGGAGGATCCGGTCGCCTCCGCCTAGATCCGGCCGGAGTTGGGGTCCCGACTCCACCCGCGCCCTGATCTGCTGCTCTCCGGCATCTCCCCCCCCCCCCCCCCCCCCGTTGCTTGCCTCGCCAGAGGTCCTCACCGTGGCGCGCCGCCTCCATGCTTCCCTGGTCGAGCGGGGCGCTTGAGGAGGACGGGGGGCTTCCTCCTGCGCGTGGGCCCTGCTGCCCAACCCAACTGCCCTGAGCCCAGCACCGGTCCGTCTGCCTCTCCTCTCCTTCGACTGGGCTTGGCCCATGGTGAGCAGCACGCTAGCCCAATACACTTCAGATTCGGCCCGATATGTTTTTTCCTGGTTTCGACGAATTTGTCTATTATTCCAGAGGACGGCTGTTTTATAGAAAAACCCTTGGACATCATGCATTAAATATCTCACCAACCGTGCATCCAAATTGAACAAACTTATAATGTAAAATGCTTAGAATTTTGTCTAGTTTCTTAATATGCAACTTTCATCCATGTTAAAAATGTTATTTTGCTTAAATAGCATGCTAAAATGATTTATTTCATAACTAAATAACCATAGCTCCAAATGTAATAAACTTTATATGTAAATGGGGTAGAGAAATGCATAGTTTAACATGGTGCACTTTATTTTGCTGTTTAAGAAAAATAAAATATGGTTTAGGGCGGAACAGTACCAACTCTAAAATTGGCATATGAGGATTTTCCGGAGTGGTTGTTTGTTGTTTCCAGCCTCATTTAAACTTGCCTAAATAGTTAGTTTATATATGTTTCACCTCTTTCCATGTTTAACAACATTTAATATTGTTGGGTACATAACCGAGAGATAACTAAATAATTGAATGTGGTGTTTTATCAATACGCGACTCGTTGCATATTGAGCTCCACTTAATTTGTAGTATTGTTTGTTGCACTTTTCCATGCCATGCCTCTTTAAAACCGAACATGCATCATACTTGATTGTGCATCATGCCATGTTTATGGTTTTGTGTTTAACATGTTGTTTGCTCCTTTCCAGTGTTGCTTCTTCTTGTTAGTTCTGGTAACGTCGCGCTTGTGAGGATCCGTTTGACTACGTCCGTTTGTCTTCTTCATGGACTCGTTCTTCTTCCTTGTGGGATTTCAGGCAAGATGACCGTACCCTTGATATAACTTCTATTTTTGCTTGCTAGTTGTTTGCTCTGTCGCTATGTCGCGCTAGCTACCACTTGTTTATCATGCCTCCCATGTTGCCATGTCAAGTCTCTAACCCACATTCCTAGCAAACTGTTGTTTGGCTCTGTTACCGCTTTTGCTCAGCCCCTCTTATAGCGTTGCTAGTTCCAGGTGCCTTACCGTTTGTTCCATGTTGGAACATGGATATGTTGGGATAACATATTATCTCTTATTTAATTAATGCATCTATATATTTGGTAAAGGGTGGAAGGCTCGGCCTTATGCCTAGTGTTTTGTTCCACTCTTGCCGCCTTAGTTTCCGTCATACCGGTGTTATGTTCCTTGATTTGGCGTTCCTAATGCGGTTGGGGTTATGGGACCCCCTTGACAGTTCGCTTTGAATAAAACTCCTCTAGCAAGGCCCAACCTTGGTTTTAACATTTGCCACCACCACCTATTACTTTTCCCTTGGGAGTCGCACTCCCGAGGGTCATCTTTATTTAACCCCCCGGGCCAGTGCTTCTCTAAGTGTTGGTCTGAACGGGGCAACCTACGGGGCCACCTCAGGGAAACTGGAGAGCTGGTTTTACTCGTAGCTTGACCTATCCGGTGTGCCCTGAGAACGAGATATGTGCAGCTCCTATCGGGGTTTGTCGGCACAGTCGGGTGGCTTTGCTAGTCTTGTTTTACCATTGTCGAAATGTCTTGTAACTGGGATTCCGAGTCTAATCGGGTCTTTCCAGGAGAAGGAATATCCTTCGTTGATCATGAGAGCTTGTGATGGGCTAAGTTGGGACACCCTGCAGGGTATAAACTTTCGAGAGCCGTGCCCGCGGTTATGTGGTAGATGGGAATTTGTTAATATCTGGTTGTAGAGAACTTGACACTTAACATAATTAAAAAGAATCAACCGCGTGTGTAGCCGTGATGGTCTCTTTTCAGCTGAGTCCGGGAAGTGAACACAGTTTGGGTTATGTTTGAACATAAGTAGTTTCAGGATCACTTCTTGATCACTTGTAGTTTAACGACTGTTGCATAGTTTCTCATCTTACTCTTGTACTCGTAAGTTAGCTACCATATTTGCTTAGCGCTTGCTGCAACTCCACCTCACTACCTTATCCTTCCCATAAGCTTAAATAGTCTTGATCTCACGAGGGTGAGGTTGCTGAGTCCTCGTGACTCACGGATACTTCGAAACAGTTGCAGGTGCCGATGATACCAGTGCAGGTGACGCAACCGAGCTCAAGTGGGAGTTCGATGAAGATCTTGGCCGTTGTTATGTGTCTTTTCCGAATAATCAGTAGTGGTGCCCAGTTGGGACGATCGGGGATCTAGCATTTGGGGTCGTCTTCTTTTATTTTGGTTCCGTAGTCGGACCTTGATTGTACTCTGGATGATGTATGTTTAACTTGTTATTTGTGTGAAGTGGCGATTGTAAGCCAACTCTTTATCCATTTCTTATTCAGTACATGGGATTGTGTGAAGATTACCCCTTTTGCGACAAAACCACAATGCGGTTATGCCTCTAAGTCGTGCCTCGACACGTGGGAGATATAGCTGCATCGTGGGTGTTACAAGTTGGTAATCAGAGCCATCCCTGACTTAGGAGCCCCCCGCTTGATTGAATCGCTGACATTGTTGAGTCTAGAACAAAATGTTTTGAGTATTAGGATTATATATATCGAAGAGTAGGATTCTTTTTACTCCTCTGTCCCTTCGTCGCTCTGGTGAGGTCCCCTGACGTAGATGTTTTGACTTTCCTCTTCTCAAATTTCACTAATTTTTTAGGATCATGCGGGTATCTTGGGATCGTTCTGATATTCTTGTGACAAGAACATTGTTCTTGGTGCCTCCTAACATTTAGGGGTTGTGGCAGTGTCACAGGGAGTTGAGCTCCGAGGTGTTGTCGTCATAATTTTATCGTTGCAGTTCTAGAATACCTGAGTTTTGACGACATCAAAAATCTCTTTTATGTAGTTGTTGGTGAGATAACCTCGACGCCACCCAGTACCGGGGCGGGAGTTCGGGAGTATTGCCATAACTCGTATAACGGATGCTTTTTAAAGGTTGAGGTACACGATTTCCGGAGTTTTCTTGGTTATGTGTTGACGGATGTATACAGTTGGAGCGTAGGGCTTGTTAGTTGTGTGATGTATTTGTGCCTCCGTGTATCCCCAACACTAGATTGCATAACCAGAAAGTTTCGGGTGTTTATAGGTGGGAATTCAAGTAGCTCCTAGGATATCTTTCCGATAGATGCATGATATGAGATTGGGGTTCGACGTCTAGTGGTCCGCCTATCCATGGTTGGTTTTATAGTGGTCTCATTGTGTCTTAAAGAGTCCTTGGCTATGCTGACTCGGGGACGCTTCGTATGTCATGTGCATTGCCTTGTACATGATGGTGTTGTATGATCGAGCCCGTGTGGGCCCCACCACGAAAATTTCGGACGAAATATCTATCATATGTTTGTTTCGGCTTATTTTGGAAGCCAAATCCTTTGTTTTGTTTTGAGTTGTGGTATTCAAGTTGCTTCGATATCAAGTGTTGATTCCATACCTTTCCGAAGCGGTGTTCTCATATTTCGATGTGAATGCAAATCCTTTCGATCATCAAGTTTGCCATCTCAATTTCTTCTCAATTGGTGTGCTTCTCTTCAAGTTAAGCCGACCGCTTCAACATTTGCAAGATCAATCATCACTTCTTTTCAATGGTGTTTGTTTCATCCGTCCCCAAGTTGCCTTTGTTTTCCCGCCTGCCACCCTTTTTCTTCAAGGAGTCAGAAATTTTCAAATCAACTATCCATTTTATTCATGTGAAGTCTCTTCATTTTTGTTCAATCAATGTTCTTACCCGGTGATTATCATGAAGGTGGTCCGGAGTTTCAAGTTCATCATTCTTCGTTCTTTTTCTTCTCCGGTGGATTCAATTCAAGCATCGATGTTGATCATACCCCTTTCCTCGTTTCAAATGTTTTCTCATGCTGGTGCACCTCTTAATCATCCACTTCTAGCCTATTCATTTGTTCTAGAATACTAAAGATATCTTAGAAGATTCACATTTTCATTCTTAATCCGTTCAAGCTATCTCGAGGTTATTATCTCATTAAAATTATTTAATTCAACCAGTGCAATCTCTCTTTTCAAGCAATCTTTTCAACGGTGTTTCTTTTGAGTGGGCCCTAACCCACAGGTCTTTTCCCAGGATCTTACCTGACTCTTCTATTTTCCCGGAGTTTTTCTCAAATTCTTTTGAAGTTTGATGTAAGAATGAATTTCATCACTCAGATGTTTTTCCAAGATCGGTTTCAATTATTTTCATTGTTGGCTCAACCTCTTCGCTTTTCATTCTCCCGAAGTATTTCAACAATTTTTGGTGGTGTTTCTCGTCATCATTCTCAACATTTGAAGACCGAAGAAGAATTCCTCTTAAATCCTTACCCGTTCTTCCAAAGATGTGAAGTTCAAGCTTGATGCCATCCTCTCATAATTGTTTTATATTGTGAGATTTCTTTTCACCTATACGGAGCAATTCAGAAGTCTTTTCAGTTTGATTCTCCGAAGGTCATCATTTTCGGGATTATTCATTCCAGCTTTCAGCTCTCGTTCTCCAAATCTTACCGGTGCATCGTTCAAATATCCTCTAATCATTTCATGATCTCTTTGTTCTCATGTATCTAAATTCCCTCCAGTATCAACGCTGTTTTCTAATTCCTCCTGGTGATTCATTCTCTTTTCTTCACTCATTTTCAATTCTTATGGTGGTTCGTTCAAGATTCCTCTTCCTATGTTCTCATATTAATTTATCTGTTGTTCCAAATCCCACCTGTGGATCCATCAAGACCTTCTCAATTTTTTGCGTATCTCTCCTCAATCCTTTTCAAGAGGAATAAGTAGTATGCCAAATCCGTTGCTTGTCATCAATTTAAATTGGTGAAGGATACGCTTAACGTAATTCTTATTTTTGTTTCATTCAAGTGATCTAGTTTCTTCTTTCCAGAGTGGTTCATCATGTCACATTTCTCGGTTCGAGATGCTTCATCTTTTCTTTTCCGGAGCTCCAAGTTATTTCAATTATATAGTTTCAAAGCTCCATCTAATCATTGCAAGGCTACTCCCAGAGTTGTTTTCAACTTTCCTTTCATTTGATCATTCTTTTATTACCGAAGTTCTTCATGGAGGCTATACATGGTTGTACGTCAAGGATTCTTTTCATTCTTCAATTGTTCTTCAAGCTTTCTCCCAAAGTTATGATCCGCCAAGCTAAACTCAAAATTTAAACAAGGTGCTCAACACATGTTTTTTTAGGAGTTCAAGCATTCTTCATCTTGCATTCAAAGTGCAATTCTTCTACATTATCTTTTGAGATGGTGTTATGTCAGATGGTTTTATGTCATTCTTGAAAGTTTCCCTTCATGATTCAAGTTGTCAAGAAAGAGATAGTTAAACCCATCAATTTCTTTGAGCATGGTCTCTTCTCAATCCATCAATCTCTTCGTTGGAGTTATCTTGGGTTATATTTCACCTAAAGCCTTCCCTAAGGAATGTTGCTCTTTGTGGTGATTATCTATGATCCAAGTTTTTCTCCTTATCACCTCGGGGGAATAAGCTTTCTATCTATTCTAGCTCTCAATCAAATATTTTTCCTGTGAGTGGCAGGTTGTCACCTCATAATTTTGAGATGCTTTCCATAAGCCCACAAGAAGCTTATCCTTTCATTGTTGATAATACAACAACTCCGTTCTAGCATTTCTTGTAAGTGTGGCTCTTCCAAGATCTTGTTTCCCTCTCTTCATTCCATTCCATTCTTTCATTCCTTCCGAAGGCATTGTGATGTTGCTCTCTTCACTCATCATCTTGGATTGTGAGGACCGCCTTCTTTTAGTGCTTATCCATTTCCAACCGGAGTGTTGTGCCCTCTTTTCAAGGTCTTCCCATTCTGTCAAGTTTTGCCTCCCTTCTCAACCGGAGTGCTGTCTGAAATCTTTCTTGCCCATTATACCATTCTTTCAATAGTTCCAGAGGCAGTGTGTTGTGATTTCAACAAGTATCCTCTCATCTTGTCAAGTCCATGTTCAATTCCTTCCATTTACAGTCGGAGTGCTGTCCAAATTATATCATTCTTATTCCCTATCTATCTTGTTTTAACCGGAGTGTTGTGTCTATCATTCCTCTTCTAACAGGAGTCTCATCCAAGTACTTTCATTTTGCCAAGTTCATATTCTATGCCTTCCATTTCCAATCGGAGTGTTGTCGTAATTGATCTTTATCATTCCTTGTACATCTCGTTTCAACCGGAGTGCTTGCATGTACTTCTTGTCCATTGCAACCCTTTTCTTATGTCTTTCAACCTACAAGGTTCTAGTAATGTTCCTTATTCCTCTTTTCCAACGGAGTGTTTTCAACTTTGTTCATCTTCGTTGTATTCTTTCTTTCAATTTGTTCAACCTCGAAAGGTTCTTTGGTTTCACTCATTTGTCAAAGAAGCAACTTAGTTTTACTTCTTCTCTTCCTCATCCGTTTCTCTCCGGTGCCATCCTAGATCTCGGGACGAGATCCTCTTGTAGTGGTGGAGTGTTGTAATGCCTCGAGTCCATTGCGCCAGGTGTATTCTAGTTATTCGCTGTCATTTCCATGTCATTTGCTTGCGTGTTGCATCTTGCCATGTCATCATGTGCATTGCATCAACATGTTTCAAAACTTGCATCCGTCCGGGTTTCTCAGTTCTCCCCGTTGTTCATTCTGAGCCAAGACACACTCGCACGCACCCGCGGCATGTCCGAAATATTATTTTACAAGTGGCCGGAAAATGTTCTCGAAATGGGATGAAAGTTGGCGTGCGGTGTTGTTATGTTGTCGGTAGGCCGCCTGCCAAATTCCATCGCACTCGGAGTTCGTTTGATGCCCCAACGGATAATTATAGTGACAATATAGTCGGTCAAACGTCGAATGTTTCCGGTCTCCGGAAATAGTCATCGGGCTGCATTCCTCCTCTTTTCGCTCAGCACAACCCCTCTTCACAGCCCACTAATCCATCCCACTAAACCTCCCCTCCAATCGGAACCGTTCGATTGCGATCGGAGGGTCCAAATCGGCCTCAAAACCCCCAAACCCAAGCTCCTCCTGCTATATATGGACACCCCCTAGTCCATTTTTGGCCTTCCTCCACCCTCCTCCTGATTTTGCGCACAGCCCCAGCCTCCACCCGCCACTTATCGCCGCCAGATCCGCTCCGCTGTCGCCACTTGGCCTCCTCACGCACCGACACCTCACCGTCGCCATGTGGCGCCACCCCAGTGGGCCGCGCCACCGCCCCGCCCAACCAGACGAAGCCACGTCGCGCCCGCCTCCCCCCACTTCGCCGCTGCCCTGGAGGCCCATCACGGGACCGCCCGGGCCAGAGCCACCCGCCGCCGCAGCCCGCAGGTGCCCGTGAGCGCCCGAGCCACGGGCTCGTCCCGCGTGCCCAAGCTCCTCTCGAGCACCGCCGGTGGCCGTCGTCCGCGCCGGAGACCACCAGCGCCCGCGACCCTACCTCCTCGCGCATCCCGTCAGCATTGTCGACCCCCTGCTGCTCCCCAGGCCGCCCTCCACTCACCGGAGCTCGACGGCCTCGCCATCCCCGCGGCGGATCCGGTCACCTCCGCCTAGATCCGGCCGGAGTTGGGGTCCCGACGCCGCTCGCGACTGGATCTGCTACTCTCTGACGTCTCCCCGCCGTACCCTGCCTCGCCGGAGCTCCTCACCGTCGCGCACCGCCTCCATGCTTCCCTGCTCGAGCGTGAGCTGCTACCTCTTGAGCACTGTGTTGGTTTTCCCTTGAAGAGGAAAGGGTGATGCAGCAAAGTAGCGTAAGTAGTTCCCTTAGTTTTTGAGAACCAAGGTATCAATCCAGCAGGAGACCATGAGTGAGTCACCTCGTACCTACACAAACAAATAAAAACCTCGCAACCAACGCGATAAAGGGGTTGTCAATCCCTTCACGGCCACTTGCAAGAGTGAGATCTGATAGAGATAATAATAATAAGATAAATATTTTTGGTATTTTTATGATATAGATTAAAATTAAAGATTGCAAAATAAAATAGATGGAAACTTGTATGATGGAGAATAGACCCGGGGGCCATAGGTATCACTAGTGCCTTCTCTCAAGATAGCATAAGTATTACGGTGGGTGAACAAATTACTGTCGAGCAATTGATAGAAAAGCGAATAATTATGAGAATATCTAGGTATGATCATGTATATAGGCATCATGTCCGTGATAAGTAGACCGACTCCTGCCTGCATCTACTACTATTACTCCACACATCGACCGTTATCCAGCATGCATCTAGAGTATTACGTTCATAAGAACAGAGTAACGCCTTAAGCAAGATGACATGATGTAGAGGGATAAACTCATGCAATATGATATAAACCCCATATTTTTATCCTCGATGGAAACAATACAATATGTGTCGTTTCCCTTTCTGTCACTGGGATCGAGCACCGCAAGATTGAACCCAAAGTTAAGCACTTCTACCATTGCAAGAAAGATCAATCTAGTAGGCCAAACCAAACTGATAATTTGAAGAGACTTGCAAAGCTAAACCAATCATACATAAAAGAATTCAGAGAAGATTCAAATATTGTTCATAGATAGACTTGATCATAAACCCACAATTCATCGGATCTCGACAAACACACCGCAAAAGAAGATTACATCGAATAGATCTCCAAGAGAATCGAGGAGAACTTTGTATTGAGATCCAAAGAGAGAGAAGAAGCCATCTAGCTACTAGCTATGGACCCGAAGGTCTGACATAAACTACTCACACATCATCGGAGGGCCCATGCAGTTGATGTAGAGGCCCTCCGTGATCAATGCCCCCTCCGCCGGAGCTCCGGAAAAGGCCCCAAGATGGGATCTCTTGGGTACATATGGTTGCGGCAGTGGAAATAGGGTTTCATGGTGCTCCTGGATGTTTGCGGGGTATATGGATATATATATATATAGGAGGAAGAAGTAGGTCGGTGGAGCAACGAAGGGCCCATGAGGGTGGAGGGCGCGCCTCGTTGCCTCCTCGATTGTTTCTTGACGTCCACTCCAAGTCTCCTGGATCACGTTTGTTCCAAAAATAACACTCCCGAAGGTTTCATTCCATTTGGACTCTATATGATATTCCTTTTCTGCGAAACACTGAAATAGGCAAAAAAAACAGCAATTTGGGCTGGGCCTCCGGTAAATAGGTTAGTCCCAAAAGTAATATAAAAGTGTAAAATAAAGCTCGTTATCATCCAAAACAGATAATATAATAGCATGGAACAATCAAAAATTATAGATACGTTGGAGACGTATCAAGCATCCCCAAGCTTAATTCATGCTCGTCCTCGAGTAGGTAAATGATAAAAACAGATTTTTTTTTTGATGTGGAATGCTTCTTAACATATTCCTCGATGTAATTTTTTCTTTATTGTGGCATGAATGTTCAGATCCAGAAGATTCAAGATAAAAGTTTAATATTGACATAGAAATAATAATACTTGAAGAATACTAACTAAGCAATCATGTCTTCTCAAAATAACATGGCCAAAGAAAGTTATCCCTACAAAATCATATAGTCTGGCTATGCTCTACCTTCATCACACAAAATATTAAATCATGCACAACCCCAATGACAAGCCAAGCAATTGGTTCATACTTTTGATGTTCTCAAACTTTTTCAATTTTCACGCAATACATGAGCGTGAGCCATGGACATGGCACTATAGGTGGAATAGAATGGTGGTTGTGGAGAAGACAAAAAGGAGAAGATAGTCTCACATCAACTAGGCGTATCAATGGGCTATGGAGATGCCCATCAATAGATATCAATGTGAGTGAGTAGGGATTGCCATGCAACGGATGCACTAGAGCTATAAGTGTATGAAAGCTCAACAAAAGAAACTAAGTGGGTGTGCATCCAACTTGCTTGCTCACGAAGACCTAGGGCAATTTGAGGAAGCCCGTCATTGGAATATACAAGCCAAGTTCAATAATGTAAAATTCCCACTAGTTTATGAAAGTGACAACATAGGAGACTCTCTATCATGAAGATCATGGTGCTACTTTGAAGCACAAGTGTGGAAAAAGGATAGTAACATTGTCCCTTCTCTCATTTTCTCTCATTTTTTTATTTGGGCCTTTTTTTCTTTTGGCCTCTTTTCTCTCTTTTTTTATTTTTTATTTTTCGTCCGTAGTCTCATCCCGACTTGTGGGGGAATCATAGTCTCCATCATCCTTTCCTCACTAGGACAATGCTATAATAATGATGATCATCACACTTCTTTTTACTTACAACTCAAGAATTACAACTCAATACTTAGAACAAAATATGACTCTATGTGAATGCCTCCGGCGGTGTACCGGGATATGCAATGAATCAAGAGTGACATGTATGAAAAAATTATGAATGGTGGCTTTGCCACAAATACGATGTCAACTACATGATCATGCATGGCAATATGGCAATGATGAAGTGTGTCATAACAAACGGAACGGTGGAAAGTTGCATGGCAATATATCTCGGAATGGCTATGGAAATGCCATAATTGGTAGGTATGGTGGCTATTTTGAGGAAGGTATATGGTGGGTTTATGGTACCGGCGAAAGTTGCGTGGTACTAGAGAGGCTAGCAATGGTGAAAGGATGAGGGTGTGTATAATACATGACTCAATATTAGTCATAAAGAACTCACATACTTATTGCAAAAATATATTAGTTATCGAAACAAAGTACTACACGCATGCTCCTAGGGGGATAGATTGGTAGGAAAAGACCATCGCTCGTCCCCGACCGCCACTCATAAGGAAGGCAATCAATAAATAAATCATGCTCCGACTTCATCACATAACGGTTCACCATACATGCATGCTATGAGAATCACAAACTTCAACACAAGTGTTTCTCAAATTCACAACTACTCAACTAGCATGACTCTAATATCACCATCTCCATATCTCAAAACAATCATCATGTATCAAACTTCTCTTAGTATTCAATGCACTTATATGAAAGTTTTTATTATGCCTAAAAGCAAATTGCCATGATGTTCTAAAGGACTCTCAAAATAATATAAGTGAAGCATGAGAGATCAATTATTTCTATAAAATAGAACCACCGCCGTGCTCTAAAATATATAAGTGAAGCACTAGAGCAAAAACTATATAGCTCAAAAGATATAAGTGAAGCACATAGAGTATTCTAATAAATTATAATTCATGTGTGTCTCTCTCAAAAGGTGTGTACAAAAAGTATGATTGTGGTAAACTAAAAAGCAAAGACTCAAATCATACAAGATGCTCCAAGCAAAACATATATCATGTGGTGAATAAAAATATAGCTCCAAGTAAAGTTACCGATGAACGAAGACAAAAGAGGGGATGCCTTCCGGGGCATCCCCAAGCTTAGGCTTTTTGGTGTCCTTGGATTTTACCTTGGGTGCCTTGGGCATCCCCAAGCTTAGGCTCTTGCCACTCCTTGTTCCATAATCCATCAAATCTTTACCCAAAACTTGAAAACTTCACAACACAAAACTTAACAGAAAATCTCGTGAGCTCCGTTAGCGAAAGAAAACAAAACACCACTTCAAATTACTGTAATGAACTCATTCTTTATTTATACTGGTGTTAAACCTACTGTATTCCAACTTTTATATGGTTCATAAACTCTATTAGTAGCCATAGATTCATCAAAATAAGCAAACAACACGCGAAAAACAGAATTTGTCAAAAACAGAACAGTCTGTAGTAATCTGTAACTAACGCAAACTTGTGGAACCCCAAAAAATTGTAAAATAAATTTCTGGACGTGAGGAATTTATCTATTAATCATATTCAAAAATAATTAACTAAATAGCACTCTCCAATAAAAAAATGGCAGCGATTCTCGTGAGTACTAAAGTTTCTGTTTTTTTACAACTAGATCAAAAAGACTCCCCCCAAGTCTTCCCAGCGGTTCTACTTGGCACAAACACTAATTAAACACAAAAAACACAACCAAAACAGAGGCTAGATAAATTATTTATTACTAAATAGGAGAAAAAAGCAAGTAATAAAAATAAAATTGGGTTGCCTCCCAACAAGCGTTATCGTTTAACGCCCTTAGCTAGGCATAAAAGCGAAGATAGATGTAGGTATTGCCATCTTTGGTATTAGGAAAGAAAAGAGAAAAATTCTTTTCTATAGCATTTATCTTTCTATTTTGAGATAGCACGTGGCCATTGATAGTGTAAGAAAGATTAAGCACATTACGAAAATTGGCATCTATGCTAGCCCTCATTTCTTTGATAGTTTCATTTTAGTAAAAGCACAAAAGAGAGGTAGATTCAACCTTCTCACTCATGGGGTGCCCAAATATAGTTTTCATCCTTTCGTAAGTTTCAATGGGATCCCCCTCAAGAAAACCTCCTTCAAAGATAGAATCTAGAACTTGCTTGAATGAAAAGGGTAAGCCTCAATTTGATATTGGGGCACATAGCTAGCTCGAATTCTTAATAGCCTATCCCAAGCGTCTTTCAAAGATTCATCAAGTAAATAACGAAAAATTCCGGGATCATCTTCATTGAAATTAATCAAACTCTCATTGATAACCCTGGTAGGTCTCTCCATAGCATCATTATTCATGAGCTTAGAGAGGACAGATGGACTATCCAAGGTAAAACCCGGGAGAGAACCCTTAGGCCTTTTTGAATCAGCCATGGAACAAGAAAAAAATGGGAAAGAGGCGAATAAAATCGGCAAGGGTGAAGTGGGGGAGAGGCAAATGAGAGGCAAATGGCAAATAATGTAATGCGAAGGATAAGAGTTGTGATGGGTACTTTGTATGTCTTGACTTGGCATAGATCTCCCCGGCAACGGCGCCAAAAATCCTTCTTGCTACCTCTTGAGCACTGCGTTGGTTTTCCCTTGAAGAGGAAAGGGTGATGCAGCAAAGTAGCGTAAGTATTTCCCTCAGTTTTTGAGAACCAAGGTATCAATCCAGTAGGAGACCATGCGCGAGTCACCTCATACCTACACAAACAAATAAGAACCTCGCAACCAACGAGATAAAGGGGTTGTTAATCCCTTCACGGCCACTTGCAAGAGTGAGATCTGATAGAGATAATAATAATAAGATAAATATTTTTGGTATTTTTATGATATAGATTGAAAGTAAAGATTGCAAAATAAAATAGATGGAAACTTGTATGATGGAGAATAGACCCGGGGGCCATAGGTATCACTAGTGCCTTCTCTCAAGATAGCATAAGTATTACGGTGGGTGAACAAATTACTATCGAGCAATTGATAGAAAAGCGAATAATTATGAGAATATCTAGGTATGATCATGTATATAGGCATCACGTCTATGATAAGTAGACCAACTCTTGCCTGCATCTACTACTATTACTCCACACATCGACCGCTATCCAGCATGCATCTAGAGTATTACGTTCATAAGAATAGAGTAACGCCTTAAGCAAGATGACATGATGTAGAGGGATAAACTCATGCAATATGATATAAACCCCATCTTTTTTATCCTCGATGGCAACAATACAATATGTGTCGTTTCCCTTTCTATCACTGGGATCGAGCACCGCAAGATTGAACCCAAAGCTAAGCACTTCTCCCATTGCAAGAAAGATCAATCTAGTAGGCCAAACCAAACTGATAATTCAAAGAGACTTGCAAAGCTAAACCAATCATACATAAAAGAATTCGGAGAAGATTCAAATATTGTTCATAGATAGACTTGATCATAAACCCACAATTCACCGGATCTGGACAAACACACCGCAAAAGAAGATTACATCGAATAGATCTCCAAGAGAATCGATGAGAACTTTGTATTGAGATCCAAAGAGAGAGAAGAAGCCATCTAGCTACTAGTTATGGACCCGAAGGTCTGAAGTAAACTACTCACACATCATCGGAGGGGCCATGGAGTTGATGTAGAGGCCCTCTGTGATCAATGCCCCCTCCGGCGGAGCTCCGGAAAAGGCCCCAAGATGGGATTTCTTGGGTACAGAAGGTTGCGGCAGTGGAAATAGGGTTTCGTGGTGCTCCTGGATGTTTGCGGGGTATATGGATATATATATAGGAGGAAGAAGTAGGTCGGTGGAGCAACGACGGGCCCACGAGGGTGGAGGGTGCGCCCAGGGGGTAGGCTCATCCCCCTGCCTCGTGGCCTCCTCGATTGTTTCTTGACGTCCACTCCAAGTCTCCTGGATCACGTTTGTTCCAAAAATAATGCTCCCGAAGGTTTCATTCCGTTTGGACTCCGTTGGATATTCCTTTTCTGCGAAACACTGAAATAGGCAAAAAAAGCAATTTGGGCTGGGCCTGCGGTTAATAGGTTAGTCCCAAAAGTAATATAAAAGTGTAAAATAAAGCTCGTTATCATCCAAAACAGATAATATAATGGCATGGAACAATCGAAAATTATAGATACGTTGGAGACATATCAGGAGCGCTCGAGGAGGACGGGGGGCTTCCTCCTCCTGGGTGTGGGCCCCGCTGCCCAGCCCAGCTTCCCTGAGCCCAGCGCTAGCCCGTCTATCTCGCCTCTCCTTCGACTGGGCTTGGCCCATGGTGAGCAGCACGCCAGCCCAGTTCACTTTAGATTTGGTCCGATATGTTTTTTTCCTGGTCTGGATGAATTTGTCTATTATTCCAGAGGACGGTTGTTTTACAGAAAAATCCTTGGACATCATGCATTTAATATCTCACCAACCGTGCATCCAAATTGAACAAACTTAATATGTAAAATGCTTAGAATTTTGTCTAGTTTCTTAATATGCAACTTTCATCCATGTTAAAAATGTTATTTGCTTAAATAGCATGCTAAAATGATTTATTTCATAACTAAATAACCATAGCTCCAAATTTAATAAACTTTATATTTAAATGGGGTAGAGAAATGCATAGCTTAACATGGTGCACTTTATTTTCCTGTTTAATAAAATAAAATATGGTTTAGGGCAGAACAGTACCAACTCTAAAATTTGCATATGAGGATTTTCCGGAATGGTTGTTTGTTGTTTCTGGCCTCATTTAAACTTGCCTAAATAGTTAGTTTATATATGTTTCACCTCTTGCCATGTTTAACAACATTTAATATTGTTGGGTACATAACCGAGAGAGAACTAAATAATTGAATGTGGTGTTTCGTCAATACGCAACTCGTTGCATATTGAGCTCCACTTAATTTGTAGTATTGTTTGTTGCACTTTGCCATGCCATGCCTCTTTAAAACCGGACATGCATCATACTTGATTGTGCATCATACCATGTTTATGCTTGTGTGTTTACCATGTTGTTTTCTCCTTTCCAGTGTTGCTTCTTCTTGTTAGTTCTGGTAACGTCGCGTTTGTGAGGATCAATTTGACTACGTCCGTTTGTCTTCTTCATGGGCTCATTCTTCTTTCTTGCGGGATTTCAGGCAAAAATACCATACCCTCGATATCACTTTTATCTTTGCTTGCTAGTTGTTTTGCTCTATCGCTATGTCGCGCCACCTACCACTTGTTTATCATGCCTCCCATGTTGCCATGTCAAGCCTCTAACCGACATTCCTAGCAAACCGTTGTTTGGTTATGTTACCGCTTTTGCTCAGCCCCTCTTATAGCGTTGCCAGTTGTAGGTGCCTTGCAGTTTGTTCCATGTTGGAACATGGATATGTTGGGATATCATATTATCTCGTATTTAATTAATGCATCTATATACTTGGTAAAGGGTGGAAGGCTCGGCCTTATGCCTGGTGTTTTGTTCCACTCTTGCCGCCTTAGTTTCCGTCATACCGGTGTTATGTTCCTTGATTTGGCATTCCTAACGTGGTTGGGGTTATGGGACCCCCTTGACATTTTTCTTTGAATAAAACTCCTCCAGCAAGGCCCAACCTTGGTTTTAACATTTGTGACCACCACCTATTACTTTTCCCTTGCGAGTCGCGCTCCCGAGGGTCATCTTTATTTAACCCCCCCCCCCTCCCGGCAAGTGCTTCTCTAAGTGTTGGTCTGAACCGGGCAACCTGCGGGGCCACCTCAGTGAAACTCGAGGGCTGGTTTTACTCGTAGCTTGACCTATCTGGTGTGCCCTGAGAACGAGATATGTGCACCTCCTATCCGGATTTATCGGCATAGTCGGGTGGCTTTGCTGGTCTTGTTTTACCATTGTCGAAATGTCTTGTAACCGGGATTCTGAGTCTGATTGGGTCTTCCCGGGAGAAGGAATATCCTTCGTTGATCGTGAGAGCTTGTGATGGGCTAAGTTGGGACACCCCTGCGGGGTATAAACTTTCGAGAGCCGTGCCCACGGTTATGTGGCAGATGGGAATTTGTTGATATCCGGTTGTAGAGAACTTGACACTTAACTTAATTAAAATGAATCAACCGTGTGTGTAGCCGTGATGGTCTCTTTTCGGCGGAGTCCGGGAAGTGAACACGATTTGGGTTATATTTGCATAGTTTCTCATCTTACTCTTGTACTCGTAAGTTAGCTACCTCATTTTCTTAGCGCTTGCTGCAACTCCACATCACTACTTTATCCTTCCCATAAGCTTAAATAGTCTTGATCTCGCGGGTGTGAGATTGCTGAGTCCTCGTGACTCACAGATACTTCCAAACAGTTGCAGGTGCCAATGATACCAGTGCAGGTGACGCAACCGAGCTCAAGTGGGAGTTCGATGAAAATCTTGGCCGTTGTTATGTGTCTTTTCCGGATGATCAGTAGTGGTGCTCAGTTGGGACGATCGGGGATCTAGCATTTGGGGTTGTCTTCTTTTATTTTGATTCCATAGTCGGACCCGGATTGTACTCTGGATGATGTATGTTTTAACTTGTTATTTTTGTGAAGTGGCGGTTGTAAGCCAACTCTTTATCCCTTTCTTATTTAGTACATGGGATTGTGTGAAGATTACCCCTCTTGTGGCAAAACCATAATGCGGTTATGCCCCTAAGTCATGCCTCGACACATAGGAGATATAGCCACATCGTGGGTGTTACAAGAAGGCATTAGGCCTGGCCTAGAGGTGCACCATAAGCAGCAGAACAAGTTGAGGAGACCTCAGTTGTGTCAACGATAGATGCTCTAACCCTAGCTGCATAGCACGAAAGCCCGCAAGGCTGTCCTCTGAGGTCTTCTTTGCATCATTGACATCAAGTCGGAGCTGAGCTGAAGCAAGCATTTCCGCTTTAAGTTGAGACTGAAGAAGTCGAACTGATTGAGGCAGCAACTGTACAGAGGTTGTGACGGTGTCCTGAACTAGGGGGTACTCACCACGTCATCTCCCGATCTGTTAGATTGGGCCGAGGACCCCCATGGCCGTATACTCATGGGCCAGTTCGGACAGCTGCCGCATACAAGGAAGTTTCCACAAGACTTGGCGATCAAGACAAGGACTCCTCCCCACCGGCATATTCGGCTAGGACTCTTGTTATAGGCCACTGGTGCATAATATAAACCAAGGCCAGGCTAGTCGATAGAGGATATACAACAACAATCATACCTTAGGCTAGCTTATAGGGTTTAGCCTCTACGATCTTGTGGTAGATCAACTCTTGTAATACTCATATCATCAATATCAATCAAGCAGGACGTAGGGTTTTACCTCCATCAAGAGGGCCCGAACCTGGGTAAAACATCGTGTCTCCTGCCTCCTGTTACCATCCGCCTTAGACACACAGTTCGAGACCCCGTACTTGAGATCCGCCGATTTTGACACCGACATTGGTGCTTTCATTGAGAGCTCCGCTGTGTGTTCAGCAAAAGGTTGATGGCTCGCGTGCAGATCAACTACGACTTCGGCATCTTCGTCACCAGCTCAACTGGTCACCTTGGTTTGACCAAGGACTGTGCCCTACCTCCGATCGTCATGTTCGGATGAGGGCCTTTATAAACATCAACTCCGACCTCTATCAAGATCATGGAGGAATCATCCAGGGAGCCCGGGGGCTCAACGTCAACATTGCCCTCGGGCGACCGTGCTATTTTTCTGGACAGCAAACTTGTGTCCGCCGCCACCGCCTCCTGAAGTGTCTTTTTAACAATCGCTTTGGTGGAATTGTGCGCAATTGAGTCTACAACAACCCTGGAAAATTTCGTCGAGTTCTGATTGAGGAATCTCTGGCAATCCACGATACACCGAAGCTGTGTCAAATCTGGACGGGAATCTGGATGACTTTAGGGCGTGGTGTCCAGCTTCTAGCTCGGACATCCTTTGGAAGATCCAACCGTTGATCGGCTGCGGAATTCCTATATCTACCACCTCTCGAAATTTCAGCTTGATCCGACCATCCAAACTCCGGGAACCTTCCGATTAGTGCATCACTTTTCGGATCTGTTTTCTGCGTGAAAACGAATCCGACCCGAGTTCGTCTTTTTTATGAACGGGGTTTCGGACATCCCTTTTGAAGAAAGTTTTGTATGGGGTATTGTGTTTTCTTCCCGAATACATCCCACTAACTTTAAGATCTTTTGAACATAATCTTCAACATCATGCTGGTGTCAAACCAGTCCGGCAATATTGCTCCACGACTACCGACCTGTGCTAGACACGTCGTCACATTGTTGAGCCGAGCTCAACTTCTTCGGATCATCATCTCGGCAAGCCGAACAAGAGTCCGGCATCGCGAAGGATAAATCATCACCAACGTCGCCGCCCCACGGATTACACGGAGCGGGCATACCGGCATCGCCGCACGGTCGCTTCATCAAGCCGGCATCGCCCACGTCACGACCTGCATCGGCAGGGCCACGCTATTGCTTCTTCAAGCTGGTGTCCATCACGCCAACTTACTTCAACTCATCGGCTGACATCGAGGCTTCGACACCTCGGCTGGACCGGGGGCTTCGCTATCTCTTCATCAACCTACTCCGGACACTTCGGCGTCACTAGCCGACCAGCTCCGTCACGTTAGCTGGACCGAGGGCTTTGCCTTGGCGAGCCAACCTTTGCCAGCATTGCCATGCCGTCGTTTTATCGCCCATCAGGCAATGGGTGTGCGGATCGAGTCCCAATTTTGGGAATCACCTTCCTTCAGATTGCTACAACAAATAAACCAGGTGCTATTAATCCCAGTATTTTTTGCTTGTTTGGGTTCATTTTTCCCAAGGAATTATTACTTTGGTTTGTCCATCATATGTACATAGGTCTATCAAATGGTGGCCGCATTAACGACAGTCGCATGGTGGTTTGGTCAGTTTCCGTGCATAGTCCGGCGAACGCCGCATCCGGAGCTCGGACCGACCTGTGAATTCAGACTTTGCCACGCCTTTACCGCATCACGCCGACGCCCTGCATCGACATTGACTTCGGTGCCAGGCCATATTTCTTTTATTACTCACTTTGCATAAATTATTTATTATGCAACAATTTTTTTAATTATCATTATTACTATTATCTCCGGTTTGCACTATTTTTTGTGCACAGGAAAATGATCCGGGGACTTCGACGTCACTCTACGGGTCTGCATTGACCGTGCTATTTCACCACTTCGGCGTGTCGAGCTCTCCGCTCCGCCACCTCGGGACCGGCTTGGGGGATGGAACCTTGTCCCGCATCAAGCTCGGACCGCGCCATCAATACCGAACACATTAACCAGCTAAGTCGCTTTCATGCTCAAAGCTTTATTTTCTAACTTGTGTTCGGTTCGACCAAGCATTATACTTTTTTGGAAAAAAGTTGCTTGTAAAAAATTTCCTTGTCCAAACTTTGTTTATGACGCATAAATTCAAATACCCAATTCATTTGGGGGCTTACTTCATGAAGCTTTTCCTCTTGCATATGATTATACTTGTACGGCTTCGTTCCTTGTTTGTGTATTACACCACAATATGCACCATATTGACTTAAGCAATTTGCATGCTGGGTTGCCTCGCTCCTGTGTTTACCCCTACGTTCCTGATTGTTCGGCTAGGGAGTAACGGGAGCACCTCTGAGATTGTCACGATCGGGTCATCCGAGCTGGACCTCAGACTGGGTGAAGCCGAAAGCTAGCGCTCTTATAGTTTTCAATGATGGTCGGCACACAACGGAACTCATGAGTACAAAAAATCTATTACACAAGTCTCATAATAACAATGAGCACCGAAGAAAGGTATCGGTGGGGGTACTATTTTCTTCGAAGATGCTTCTTACACTTCACAGTAATATAGCATAAGTTCCCTGAGCGCGCTTTGTCTGTTACAGCCTTATGGCCTGATTGCCTGGTTATTGGAAACACCTTCAATATTCTCGATAGATGGAGTACATAACACTTTTCGGTCCTTGACCGAAGAGGGAGAAGCCGACGGTCGGTTAAGACGCGTTTAAAGTTTGGTTGAACATAGATATGATATAAGTACTTTGATACATGCAATCATTCTTTTACCCAAGTCACTTGGGGGCTCTTAAATTTATATGAGCCGTTCTATGATAAGTGTTCTTCTTCTTAGTCGTTGCAAAGTTTTATTATTATTATTATTATCTATCACTCCTTTTTTCGACATGAGCGTGTGGTCACTAGCCGGGGAGCCTAATTTCTCTCTCAAAGCCACTAGAGTTTAGTTTGCTAAACTGGCCTAATGAGAAGTACTCCGCCCTCGGGATAGGAGGTTGAAGCCGTAGGCTGACCCGCTTGAAGTCTTGAGATAGGATGTATCATGTTAAAGCACGACGGAAGCACTTCTTTTGCTAAGGCCAATTTTCGGATTGGCACCGAACACTTGATCTTGTTCGGACATCAAGTTTTTACTGACGTTTTTTTGGTTTTCCAAGCTTATGGCACTTTTAAACTATTTGTGTGTTTTCAGCACAAGTCTCGCAGTGCAACGCCGGACACCTTTAGAGATTCGGCAAAAACATTCTTGGATATTGCTATATATGCATCGGTTTCGAATTGTGTCTTCGGTCAATAGTTGGGTTGCCCAGCTCCTGCGCTTGCCTCCTACGTTCCACTTTGTTCGGCTAGGTGTGCAAAGGGAGAACCACTGCGATTGTGCTTCCAGCTCACATGATTAAGCACCTCAGTGGAGTAAGCCAAAAACTGACTGTCACAATAAGCGTAAACTGGTCAGCGATCCGATGACGGTGTTAAGTGACGGGCCATTCATAACAATGGCCGAAGTGTTTACGGCTTGACCTCGACTGTCGCCGAACACTACCGGGGGCTATTAACTGGCCTCCCAAACTAAATCCTCGATATTTTGCTCTTACATCGGAGCTGAGGTTTCATGATCATGCTTAGCATGACAACCCAAAGAAAGGAACCGATAGCGGGACTATTTTCTTTGGAAGACATTTCTTCTGTTAAACAGTAATATAACATATCTCTCTGCGTACCTTTGTTTATAAAACCGTATGGCCAGATTGCCTTGTTTGTTGTAAATCTTTGCCCTCATAAAGGCTTTATAAAGTAGGACAAACACTCCTTGGCTATTGGCCGAGGAGGTGGAAGCCGATGGTCGGTCAACAAAGTTTTGTACAATGTGGATCCGAGCATTAATGACGTAAAGTACTTGGATACATAGAGTCATTACACATAATTTGTGATTTTACTATGGATATCAATCCTTAATTCGGCCACCCGTGCCAGCATTAAGGAACGAGGGCTACTGGGCTTCGGGCTTATTATTTACAAATATTAAAGGGGCACATTGATCCCCTGATCTGGTGTTGCCACCCAACCAGTGTCTCGGGGGCTACTGCATTGCCTGTCCAATGAAGAAAATTTTAAGTGTAATACAGTTTCCGAGGAGATTTTGATCCTCAGGTTGGTCGGCCGCACCCAACCTGAGTCTCGAGGACTGAGCATGCCGCTTTTTGTGTCCCGAAGTATTCTGCCGAGCTAGGACTTGATCCTCAGACCGATTTTGCAAATCAACCTGAGTCTCAGCGGCTACTGGGATCAGCGGTCTTATGTCATCCTTCATGTGCATCTCGGGTTTTAGACCAATACCCACCATGAGGGCTACTGGCTATATATCTCAGCAGAGAATAAATTGCACCAATCAAAAATATTGACAAAAATCGGCCCACATTCAGGGTGGTGCACCACCTCAGAAGCAGTCCGGCAAAAAGCTCGGGCGCTAGTGGCTGGCTCCATAGAGGGCATTTCCGGCATTAAGCTCGGCTAAACTCCTTCAAACTTCTTTGAACCAAGGTGATTTACGACACCTCGGATACAGTCCGGCGTTGGAGCTCGGATACATAGTCCGGCATTGGAGCTCGGATATAGTCCGGCGTTGGAGCTCGGATACATTCCGGTGTTAGAGCTGGGAAGCGGTCCGACATTGGTGCTCGGCTGCAAAAGATACCTCGAATGTAGTCCGGCGTTGGAGCTCGGACGCAAGAGGATGCTGCCGCCCGGGAACAACTTCAAACCCGAGGTGTGGCATAAAAATAACAAGGCATTGATAAAGGCCGGAAACTTAAAGGGGCTCCTCGGATACCCGACGTGTAAACTTGTCGAATGCATTTCGGCGATCCTCAAGATCGAAGATGAGAAGATTTGTTGAACCAGTTTTCAAGACTAGCGACCGAAGATGAAGAATGGTTCGGAAGAATCGAGGAGCGTCCCTAACTTGAAGACCGGTTCAGGGGGCTACTGACGGTGTCCTGGACTAGGGGGTACTCACCACGTCATCTCCCGATCTATTAGATTGGGCCGAGGACCCCCATGGCCGTATACTCATGGGCCAGTTTGGACAGCTGCCGCATACAAGGAAGATTCCACAAGACTTGGCGATCAAGACAAGGACTCCTCCCCACCGGCGTATTCGGCTAGGACTCTTGTTATCCTAGGTGTCGGTGTCAAAACCAGCGGATCTCGGGTAGGGGGTCCCGAACTGTGCGTCTAGGCCGGATGGCAACAGGAGGCAAGGGACACGAAGTTTTACCCAGGTTCGGGCCCTCTCGATGGAGGTAAAACCCTATGTCCTGCTTGATTAATATTGATGATATGGGTAGTACAAGAGTAGATCTACCACGAGATCGAAGAGGCTAAACCCTAGAAACTAGCCTATGGTATAATTGTTGATGTGTACGTCGTCCTACGGACTAAAACCCTCCGGTTTATATAGACACCGGACAGGGTTAGGGTTACACAAAGTCGGTTACAATGGTAGGAGATCTACATATCTGTATCGCCAAGCTTGCCTTCCACGCTAAGGAAAGTCCCTTCCGGACACGGGACGGAGTCTTCAATCTTGTATCTTCATAGTCCAGGAGTCCGGCTGAAGGTATAGTCTGGCTATCCGAACACCCCCTAATCCAGGACTCCCTCAGTAGCCCTTGAACCAGGCTTCAATGACGACGAGTCCGGCGCGCATATTGTCTTCGGCATTGGAAGGCGGGTTCCTCCTCCAAGTACTTCATACAAGATTTTGAACACAAAGATAGTGTCCGGCTTTGTAAAATAAGTTTCCACATATTGCCATAGAGAGAATAATATTTACACCAATCTAATCTGCTGACGTATTCCATAGCATGGCACACCATGGCCAAGCCTTTATCTGAGTCGTTTCATTATCCCACCTCAGCGCGTCATGTGAGGCGGTTTCCTTGGCACGTCTTGTTTAAAGCAGAGATCATGTCCCCTTATCTTGGGATTCTCATCAATACGGGCGTGGGTAACCGAACCGCTTCTAGGACTCCTAGATTATAGGCAAGTCCAAACGGACACGGAGAGGACGCTTGATATTCACCCTCTTTATAAAGGGGACAAGGCTTTTATTTTTCCCTCCCGTGCTCAATCGAATCCTTCCCCCACCTCAAGCTCAAACCCCCGAAGTTCAGGTCAGGCTCTCCGAACCTTCAGTCATGTCCGGATCTAGCCTTCAAGGCCGATGGATGCCTTCCTCCGTCACGGAAGAAGACATCAAGAAGTTGAGGGAGGCCAGATATCTGACCGCCGAGATTTTGCATCGGCTGCCTCCCCGAGGGCAGGCCATCCCCACCCCCAAACCCAACGAGAACGTCGTGTTCGTTTCCCACTTCCTCCGAGGTCTAGGCCTTGCCCTGGATCCTTTCATCAGGGGTTTGATGTTTTACTACGGGCTAGATTTTCATGATCTAGCTCCGAACTCCTTTCTTCATATCACGACATTTATTGTCGTGTGCGAGGCCTTCCTCCGGGTTACCCCTCACTTTGGCCTATGGCTCAAGACCTTTGAAGTGAAGCCGAAGATGGTCGAGGGGCAACATGCAGCGTGTGGAGGTGCCTCAATACGCAAGATGACTAGAGCTCCATGGCCCAAAGGTTCCATCCCAGAGGTGTCTGAATTGTGGCAACAGGAGTGGTTCTACATCACGGCTCCTAGAAGTGCCAAGTGGGCGGCCCCCCTGTTTTCCGCTCGGGCCCTCCACCACAGCTGATGTCATGGATCAGCAGAGGTCTGAGATGGGGTCCAGTCAAGGACGTGCCTATACTGCAAGGCCGCATTCGAGATCTCTTCAATGGAGATTTCAGTTTGGTTGTGGTAATACAGGTTATGCTGGTTCGTCAAGTCCAGCCTTGCAAACGCCGGCCTCTTCGCCTGTGGGAGTTCCATCCCGAGGGACCGCGTGCCATTCAAAATTTTCTCGGCCTGACGCACGAGGAGATGTACAAGTCATTCTTCGGACCTCAGGTGGAGTGTCCGGAAATCACCGAGGACGTGGGCCTGAGTAGTAACCGCACCGCCGAACAGGTAAGGCATCTTCCGGCCGAACATACTATCTCTACTTTGTTACGAAGTTATTTCTGAGAGTTCGCTTTTTGACCAGGACTGGCTAACAAAGGAGAAGTTGATTCTGTGTTCGGCCCCCCTCCCCGAGGGTTTGGAAAATCCGATATCGGAAAAGATGCTCCAGACCGCACCTTGCCCAGAGCCCTTGAAGGAAGATATTGTGGAGGATAATGCGGGCGGACGCGGGCCCCCAACGCTGCCCATTCTAGCCGAGGGAGCGAGCGTCTCCATGAGGGAAGGCGACCAGAAGAGGAAAAGGACTGCGCCCGGGGATTCGGAAGCCGAAGCTTCCAAACGAGAGAAGAAGTCTCCCATAGAGGGTCCTACCTTGGGGGGTGTTGTTGCCGCACAAAGTCCGCGGGGGGATCAATTCTCCCACGAGTAGTAAGTGACCCAAAATACTTTTAATAGTACAGATATGCCATTTTTTCTTCTAAGAAAATAATCACCGCATATATTTTTGCAGTTCGGGCCTTAGCCCCTCTCAAATGAGCTCATCTTCGGGGGATCTTCTTCCAGAGATGATGGAGAGCGAAACGCCTCCTCCGGACTCCTCCGCTCCAGAAGCGGGCGACCTTAAAGTGTCGTCGCGGAGGGCCTCTCCGGGTCCGGTGAGGCCAGAAGATAATCCCATTAACCCCCGAAGCTCCCAGTGTCCGGCTCCCGAAGAGAGCAGACAAAAGAGTCCGGCCCCGTCTATTGTGCGATCGGATGTTCTGAGGGAGTTGGTGGGGCGAGCGGCCATCTCGGATGAACACCGTGTGATGATGAATACGGTGATGGAGAGAATATCGTCCGCCAAAAGCGGATTGCATGAAGCTTTTATGAGTCTACTGACAGGCTTTGAGGTACGTAAAAGAATGTATGATAATCCTGCACATGCTAGGTGTGCCCTGTGTAGATAGTAGCCCCTGAGACTCTGATTGTCGTCGGAAACAACAACGAACAGAGGATCATATTCCCAGGAAATAACCATACTGCCTTTATGTGCAGGTGATGGAAGCAACGGTGGCTAGCCGAACTAGCGAGTTTGCCCATTTAGAACGGCAGTTGGATGCGGCAGACGCCGACATCGAGCTTGTTAACAAAAGGCTTGACGAGGCACAGGGTAAGTGTCAATATCTGGTAAACGCCACATAGGAAGAGCAGCATGATGCCAGTATCTTTAATATGTTGTGACTACAGATGGAGCTGCCACTGTTGAAGCCTTGTGGGCAAAACTTGCCTGAGCCAAGGAACAAGCGAGATTAGGTAATGCGGCTGCTGTGAAGGCGGGCGAAGAGTTGCAAGCCCAAAAGTCCACGCATGGTGAGACTCGAGACAAGATGGCCAAGATGGCTATAGAATTAAAAGCCGCCGCCGACCGTTGTCGGGTTCTTGAAAAGGAAAACTAAGCGAAGGCATCGGACCTTGAGAAGGCTGCTGCGACGAAAAAGGATCTCCGCTTTGCTATGAGGGCAAAGAAGGAGGAGCTGCAGGAAGCCGAGGATATTGTAGCTGGGAAATCCTTTATGTTGCGGAGGAAATTCGGAGATCCACGGTATGCCCCTCTGGATCGGCTGTGGAGTTCGGAGGATGTGTATATGGATTTGGCGGCGAGCGCTGCCAATGCGGCCAAGTACTTCCAGGGTCAGACGGACCATGGAGTAGACCAGCTGTTTTGGAGACAATTCCATTCTCCCGAGCGTCCACTTTCATTGACTGACCAATTAGCCAAATGGGCTGAACTAAATAGGTTTTCCGGACTCTCTATGAGGTCTGTTGTGGATCAGCTATGGCCGGGAAGGTCAAAACCGAACAGCTATTTCAGCTTGGTGCAGCAGGTCCTTGACGTGGTGCTGCGCATTAATGCGATGAGGAGGTCGGCGTGCATAGAGGGTGCACGGATGGCCTTTGCCCGTGTTAAGGCATATTGGGCGGAGATGGATGCTACCAATGTTGCAGCGCGGGATTCGGCTATAGGTCGAAAGGCTGCCGAGCAATACTTTGAAGAAGTTCTTGAGGGTGCCCGTTTGATAGAGACCCAGTCCTCAAAAAATATTATGTTTGAGTGATATGTAATCTCATTGTAAGCGAAATGCTTTTATAAATTTCTATAAGGCTATTTTTATACTTTTGCCTGAAAGTAATATGATGCCTCCTGGGCGGCCGTTTATGTATACATGTGTATAACCTGAAAGATTGCAGCCGTCGGCTTCAACCCTCACGCATATAATGCGGAGGTGCTTGCAAAAACACACATTCACACTTAACCCAACGTCTTGGTCCTATTAAGGAGGTGATAGCGGAGCGAGCGAGGCAACCGGACTATAATGCTTTAGCACTTTCACTTAGCCATAGGAGTTTGACAGTGGGGCTACTAGATAGCCCCTGGTGGCTCCGCACTCTCCCGATCTCGGGGTGCGTACATGCCTGGCCGGGAAACGGCCCTTCGTTAAGGCGGAGGAATTCTAACATTCCCACAGGTCATCGAGTGCTTGACCAGTCTCACGCTATATCATGATAGTCAGTTTTCGGCTTTCTCTACTGAGGTGCTCGTCCGGATGAACCAGGGCACAATCGCAGTAGTTCTCCTGGTGCTACCTTAGCCGGCAAGGTGGAACGTAAGGCACCAAAACACAGGAGCCGGGAAAACCCAACATTTGACCAAAGACAATGATTCGGAGCTGATGCATATAGGGCCAAACTCGCGACGCCGAACACTCCCTAAGGTATTCGGTCTTTGTGGTATAAACCGGGCCTAAATAGTGGCCTTTGTAAGAAGCCCCATGTGTCCAGGTACGTGCATTATTCTGGCGTGGCCACATGCCAAGACGTCAACATCCTTCTCAACGGTGGATATGTATCAACAAGAGACAGTAAAAAAGGTTTACGCAGGGTCTTAATCTAAAAAGAATCCTTGGAGCGGGTCCCTGCTGCACGTCTGCGCCTGTGTCTCCGTTGTGCCGTATCCTGGACGGGTGTAGCATGATGATCGTCTGTAAAAGAGAGGAAGTTAAGTGAAAAAGTTGTTGTGCAAAAGGATAGTTTTTAAAGAAACCATGTATAATTCAAGATGATAAGAAATTGCCACTTGTCTGCGCGCGTTGAGCCCCTTGTATTGACAAATAGGGGTGTGACCACTTATTTCCATATAAATAGCGGCGCCGGACTTGATTAGTTGTATTTGAGGTCTTGACGACCTATTGGATGCTTTCGCTTGTCCGGGCGCCTTTAGTGTGCGGAGGCCAAGGCAGCCTCACTCTCTTCGGCGCGCAGAGATCTCTTGATATTTCCGTGCACTGTAATGATGCCACGTGGACCGGGCATCTTGAGTGTGAGGGAGGCATAGTGTGGTATTGCGTTAAAGCGAGCGAAAGCTTCGCGTCTGAGCAGTGCTTGATAGCCACTTTGAAACGGAGCGATGTGGAAAGTTAAATGCTCGCGACAGAAGTTATTCAGGGAGCCGAATGTAACTTGTAGTAGGAGGCAGCCCGTACAACGAGCCCCTGGGCCTGGCGTTACTCCTTTAAAGGTAGTATTGCTATGGCGAATTTGTGTTGGGTCTAACCCCATCCCGCGGATTGTATCCTGATATATTAGGTTTAGGCTACTGCCGCCGTCCATCAAGACCCTTGTGAAGTGATATCCGCCAATTACTAGGTCTAATACTAGGGCAGCCCATCCTGCATGTCGGATACTTGCTGAGTAATCGCGATGGTCGAAAGTGATCGGTAGAGATGACCAGTGGCAGGACTTCATGGTGACAGGCGCTTGGGTATACTTTCCTGGGAGTGCTGCATTGTTTTTCCCTTGATTACGTGTAACACGTTTACTGTTTTGACTTCTGGTGGAAATTGCTTTTGTTCCCCCGCGTCTTGCTTGGGGGGCTCGTCCTCGTCTTCACTTGGTTTATCCTCCCCCTTGTGTACGGCATTGAGCTTGCCGGACTGCTTGAAGACCCAACATTCTCTATAGGTATGATTAGCAGGTTTACCAGGGGTACTATGAATCTGACATACTTGGTACAGAATTTTGTTGAGGCTGGACAATTCATCCCTGGTGCCTTTAGGGGGCGGCTTTTGTCCTGGCCGAGAGCTTTTGAATCCGGCATTTACTGCCGTGCCCTTCGTGTTGTCTTCTTTATTTCGGCGTTTGTTATTGCTGTTGCACCGTGATTTCCCGTTTCCATCTCTAACTTCAGATGTACTGGGGTCGCTGGTGCTGCATCTGGCTAGCCAGCTGTCCTCTCCCGTGCAAAAGCGGGTCATGAGGTTTGTTAATGTGGCCATCGTTCTCGGCTTATTTTGGCCAAGGTGTCTGGCGAGCCATTCGTCACGGACGCTATGCTTGAAAGCTGCTAAGGCTTCAGCGTCCGGACAGTCGACAATCTGGTTCTTTTTAGTAAGAAACCTGTTCCAAAGCTTTCAGGCTGACTCTCCGGGCTGTTGAGTTATATGACTCAAATCGTCCGCATCCGGAGGTCGGACATAACTCCCTTGAAAATTTGCCTGAAAGGCGTCTTCGAGCTCTTCCCAACTTCCAATGGAGCTTTCGGGGAGGCCTTTGAGCCAGTGACGAGCTGGCCCTTTGAGCTTGAGGGGTAGGTACTTGATGGCGTGGAGATCATCTCCTCGAGCCATATGGATATGAAGGATGTAGTCCTCAATCCAGACCCCAAGGTCTGTTGTTCCGCCGTATGCCTCTATGTTTATGGGCTTGAATCCCTCTAGAAATTCGTGGTCCAGCACCTCATCGGTGAAACATAGGGGGTGTGCGGCACCCCTGTAGCTGGGTGTACCGCGTTGTTCGGATGTTTGTTGTGTTGCATTGTATGCTGGGGCGCGCTTGCGTGGTCCATAGATGGATCTTGTTGCACCGTTCTTTGGGTGCGAGCCCTCGCATTGGTTGTGTGTTGTATGGTGAGCGGCGTTGTATGTCGCTCTGTGTTGGTAGAGGGGTCGTCCATCCGACCAGGTGGCTACTTTGATATTTGGTTGTGGGGGGTCTGAGGCCTCCTCATCGAATTCGGGTAGCAGCTTCCGCTTTGGGTAGCTCTTGTAGGGGCGATTGTCGCCGTACCTTGCTGTTGTGTTGAGTATTTTACTCCATCTGATTTGGAGTGTGTCTTGCGCGGCCTTGAGCCTTTGCTTCTGCTTTTTCAGACTCCGCGCGGTGGCAACAAGCCTTTTACGGGCAGTCTGCTGCTCCGGGTGCCTGTCCGGCGTTATGTCGTCCAAACCAAGATCCTTGATAGGATTTGTTTGTTTGGTTTGATTATCCGGATTGCCGTTGTCCGGCAGCGGTTCGCCCTGCTCCAGCGCTGGGTCTGTGTGATCGCTATTTCTGTCGGGGCGGGATTTGGGGCGGCACTTGCATCGCCGCTTTGACTGCTTTTCGAGGGAACAAGCCTTCGGTGCGTCTTTCCGCTCCTCGTCGTCATCTTTTGGTGCGTCCACCATGTATACGTCATATGATGAGGTGGCGTTCCAGGGCCCAATAGGCGCTGGTTCTTCATCGTCTCCTTCATCGGCGTCCATACCGTCGATGTCTTCGGAGTCGAGGTTGAGCATGTCGGTTAAATCATCGACGGTGGCTACAAAGTGGGTGGTGGGTGGGCTTTGAATTTCTTCATCGTCCGTATCCCAATCTCGCTAACCGTAGTCCGGCCAGGGCTCTCCTGATAAAGAGAGAGACTTTAGTGATTTCATAATATCGCTGAAGGGTGAGTGCTGATAGATGTCTGTGGAAGTAAACTCCATGATCAGCGCCCAATCGGATTCGATCGGCAGAGGCGCGAATTGTTTGGAGTCCGGAGAGGAGTCCGGCTCCTTGGAATCATGAGTTTCGCGGAGTGCGGGGCTGGTGTTCGGCTCAATCGTCGTTAAGATCGCAGCCCTCGAGGCGGCGTCCAACCATCCGTCCTCGATCGGTGCAGTTGGTTCCGAATTAAGGGTCGAAGCTGATGCAGGTGCGGCCTCCAGGGCACTGTTCGGCGGCAGAGCTAGATCATGCTCGTCGTGACAGTGCGGTGCACTCGGCAGTGGCTCGAATCCGTCGAAGATCAAGTCCCCGCGGATGTCAGCCGTGTAGTTTAAACTTCCAAATCTGACCTGACGGCCAGGGGCGTAGCTTTCGATCTGCTCCAGACGGCCAAGCAAATTGGCCCACAGTGCGAAGCCGCCAAAGACGAAGATCTGTCCGGGGAGGAAGGTCTTACCCTGGACTGCATCGCTATTGATGATCATAGGAGCCATCGAGCCTGACGGCGACGACACGGAGGAACTCTCAATGAAAGCACCAATGTAGGTGTCAAAACCGGCGGATCTCAGGTAGGGGGTCCCGAACTGTGCATCTAGGCCGGATGGTAACAGGAGGCAAGGGACACGAAGTTTTACCCAGGTTCGGGCCCTCTCGATGGAGGTAAAACCCTACGTCCTGCTTGATTAATATTGATGATATGGGTAGTACAAGAGTAGATCTACCACGAGATCGAAGAGGCTAAACCCTAGAAGCTAGCCTATGGTATGATTGTTGATGTGTACGTCGTCCTACGGACTAAAACCCTCCGGTTTATATAGACACCGGAGAGGGTTAGGGTTACACAAAGTCGGTTACAATGGTAGGAGATCTACATATCCGTATCGCCAAGCTTGCCTTCCATGCCAAGGAAAGTCCCTTCCGGACACGGGGCGGAGTCTTCAATCTTGTATCTTCATAGTCCAGGAGTCCGGCTGAAGGTATAGTCTAGCTATCCGAACACCCCCTAATCCAGGACTCCCTCACTAGGCCTCTGGTGCATTATATAAACTGAGGCCAGGCTAGTCGATAGATGATATACAACAACAATCATACCATAGGCTAGCTTCTAGGGTTTAGCCTCTACGATCTCGTGGTAGATCAACTCTTGTAATACTCATATCATCAATATCAATCAAGCAGGATGTAGGGTTTTACCTCCATTAAGAGGGCCCAAACCTGGGTAAAACATCGTGTCCCCTGCCTCCTGTTACCATCCGCCTTAGACGCACAGTTCGGGACCCCCTACCTGAGATCCGTCGGTTTTGACACCGACAGGTTGTCTCACAACTGCCGGTGAGTAGCTTCAACTCACTGTCTTCATCAAGACATGACCTTGGGGTCATCGCGCTCCCTTCAAGATGGTTTGGGTCACTATCTTCCCTAAAGTTCTGCCCGGCATAAGAGATATGACTCTGAAAGAAAAACAAGGAGACATGTCACATGTTTTACAATTATATAAGCAAATAAATATGTCTGTTCCACATAAGGAACATGTTTTTACAACTACAATTTAAATCTGGTTGTTGTTGCAAACATCCAATCAGATGTAAACACTAAAGTAAACATCAATGGAGGAAATGATGCCTATCCAAATCTATACTAGAACAAAGTTCGAAGGCTTGAGAAGGATGAACTTACATTACATGTTAACAGGGGCTGGACAAAGCCCTTCTCCATGTAGATGGAAGGATAATTGTTGCTCAATTGGATGTATTTAGAACTTAATAGTGCTAGATACATCCATTTGAGCGACAAGTAATAACGGACGGTGGTAGTATTATTGTACTTGCATTGCGAGATAGTTGATTATGTAACTTTACCTTGCATCTTATCTGCCCTGCCCTCCACTTTCTCCAAATTATCAGATCTACATTTACTCTTACAAAAATGTTGAATAAAGCCAATGCTACTGCACACGTTGATGTCTGCATTCCTCTTGTCAGTACCTATTGCCTTGTAACGTTGTACTTAATTAATAGCTATTTGATTATGTATCATCACTCGCACCTGAGCAACACATCAATCTGTCCATGACAAGTTTTTTTGCATGCTTACACTTAGAAGTCGACACATCGACAAACATATATATTGGAGAACTGTTGCTTTCATGCTGTCAATCTTCCACATTGGGTTATCTAGTATGAAGTATTCATATCTTTGTGCAATCACTTTAGCAGTCACAAGTTTGTTTTGCCTATTCTGAGCACAGTGATGTTCATCATTGAAGGTAACCACTTGCATTCTTGAAGTTCTTAAATTTTTTTGCTACATATAATAGCCAAGGACAACTAGGCCATCCACACTTGGCCCTCACTCTATCTGACTCTAGTTTTAAAAACTCAATACTCCTTTTTGTGACTATTCCATATCTTCTCAAAGCTTTGCAAAGTTGGTTCTTGCTTCTGAACAGCATCGACAAACTGAAATGTGGTATTTCAGTGTCATTGTTGTATCTTGGGTACTTGCTCTTCCTCTTCACTATCTGCCCATCTGAATCTTCATCATAGTTGTAGTCCTCGTCAGATGAGTCATAATTCCAGTCATCTTCCTCCCCCTTGAGCTGTACCTCCATGTTTGCAACAAGATCAATTGGAATAGGACCTGTTGAATCCACGCCAATCTAGCTTTTTGACTCTCATTCTTTTCTTAAACTTTCTGGCATGTCTTCTTAGTTGCACAACCTCGGAATCTTCTCCACTGTCCTCACTATGTGGCATGTATTCACTATCGAAATCTGAATCTGAATCCGAATGGGTGTCTTCTTTGTCGGTAGCAGCAACATTTCTCCTTCTAATAACGGTTTGTTGCTTCATTGGGCTGGACAAAACTTTTGTGATCACATCAGTTTCATCAAGCACTAACACATCATGATCATCTTCAGCCGGTTCTGCACTAATGATCCGATCTGGTTCTAAATCAGATAAATGCACAAGTTCATTGTCCTCAAAATCACTGCCACTCCTAGTGTCATGGCTGTCCTCCTCCCCATGGTACTCCACATACACATCTATAACTCCACCCACACATATATAACCTGACACCTTCACACAAACACTATCATTATTAAGAAACAACAACCCATTGAAAAGTTCTTTGTGAGGAATACGAAAATAACACTTCATTGATTCCTTCAACTCTAAATGATATTTCACAAAGCCTTTCACCTCTTGTAGTGACAGTTTGTCTCCCTCAATCTCTGAAAAACCTTCATCTCCTCCCACATAATCCAACTTCGGACCAATGCGGATGAACTCGCCTCCAAAGTGAAATCGAACATTCAATATGTCTACCGGGTCCATGATTTAACTGGAAAAAGATGAAATACACATGAATATAATTTATCAATGCTATTTTCAACACAAATCAACTACAAAATTTGACTAAAAGACCTAGCTTTGCAACGGCAAGAACACCCCCCAATTCTACCCCTATGAACCCTAACCCTAATGCTGCGAAATTGTAACGCCCCGAGACCCATGCGTCAGGTGTCTTCCAGTTATTCGTTGTTGTTGCCTTATCATTTGCTTGCGTGTCGCATCTTGCCATGCCATCATGTGCATTGAATCATCATGTTTTCAAAACTTGCATCCGTCCGGGACTCCCAGTTCTCTCCGTTGTCCGTTCTAAGCCCAACCACACTCGCACGCGCCCACGACATGTCCGAAATGGTATTTTATAAGTGGCTGGAAAATGTTCTCGGAATGGGATAAGAGTTGGCGTGTGGTCTTGTTATGTTGTAGGTAGACCGCCTGCCAAGTTTCATCGCATTCGGAGCTCGTTCGGTAGCCCAACCGTTAAACTATAGCGGCATTATAACTGGTCAAACGTCAGACGTTTTCGGTCTCCGGAAACAGCCGTCGGGTCTCTCTCTTCTCTTCTCTCAGCCCAAGGCTTTCTACACAACCCACTACCACTCGCCGCCATGCCCAACCTAACCTCTCTCGTCAGCCCGCGGCCCTTCTCGCGCGCGTCCGAAAGTTGTCCTGAACCCGACCCGGGCAGTCATCACCGTTGAGTCCGGATCATCCCCTAACATCTATAAAACATCACTGTTTTCTTATTTGGACTCCCTAGTCTATTTTTCTCGGAACGTCCGATTATGATCGGAGGGACCTAACCGCCCTAAACTGATCTGAATTGCTATATATAGTGTCCCCTTTGTCCATTTCTAGACAAACCCTAAATACTAGGCAGTTGTCCCTCGCGCCGCCGCCAGTAGCATCTTCCTCGGGATCCCACACGAGCCAACCCATGCGCAGCCAGCCTTCCTATCTTGTTTTCCCCAATCCACCAAACCAGATCCAGCCCTTCATGTCAATCCTGACTGCCGGATCTTGCATCTAACGGCCATGGGAGCCCCCTGAGCTCCCGCAACTGCCAGCAGTCAGCCGCGTGCCCTCTCGAGAGGAGCCTGAGGCTTCCACGCTGGAGCCACGAGCTCCACCGCCGTCGTTTGGAGTGCCGCAGTGGCCGGAGATGAGTGCCCCGCTGCCCATGCTTCTTCTCCCTCTCCTCTTGTTCGTTTTCTCTTGGCTCCCTAGCTCCCTGCCTTTGAGTCTCTCTTGTTCTCTACACAACAGCCCCATGGCGCTGCCGGCCATCAAGATCGTCACCCACCTCATGATCCCCGCGGATCTCGTTGCCAGAGTCCCATGCCCCGTCGGAGCTACTTCATCCATGGCACCGCCCTTGCCTCGTCATGGCTGGTGGATCCGAATGCCCAAGACCGTGCCGCCCCGGATCTCCTCCGTCCTCACCCATCATGTGTTGTCGTCGCCATCAGCGAGCTCAAAGACGACGCATTGACTCCCCGCGCTTGAAGCCCTGCATCATCCGTGGTTGGACCAGCCTCGCCAGGAGCCGCTCGCTCGTCATCTCGCTGCCTGCATCGAACCTTCCCCTGCTCAGCTCGCCTGCAGCCACTGCCGCGTCATGCTCTGCATCGAGCTCGCGCAAGTCGTCCAGCACCCAGCATCCGCGTTGACCAACGCCACTCCCTTCATCAGATCCAGCCAGCCGCGCCCTGCGTGAGGCCCAGCGCTCGAGCCGCTGCTCCACCGACCAGGCCCATGGCCCAACGTGAGCAGCCACCCCAAACCCCCCTGTGCACTTTTAGCCCAGTATGATTTGGCCAATCTCTGTTTTTTTTTCATCTGTGATTTGTCTTTTTCCAGGGCTTTACAGTTTTGCAGAAAACCCCCTAAGTTTCATGCATTTAATAACTCACAAACCGTGCATCGGAATTAAACAAACTTAATATGAAAAATGCTTAGAATGTTGTCTAGTTTCATAATATGCAACTCTCAACCATGATAAACATGATTAAACTGATGTTTGCATTAATTTGCTCCTATGCCATGCTAAAATGATTTAATTCATAACTTAATAACCGTAGCTCCATTATAAATAAACTTTATATCTAAATGGGGTAGAAAAATGCCTAGTTTAACATGGTGGCTTTACTTTGCATGTTTAACAACTCTAAAATTGGGTTTAGGGCAGAACAATACCAAATTCATAATATGCACATGGGGATTTTCCGGAATTGCTGTTTGTTGTTCTGGCCTCATTTAAACTTGTCTAGATAGGTAGATTTCTTATGCTTCACCTCTTGCTATGTTAATCAACATTTAATATTGTTGGGTACATAAACGAGATCGAACTAAATAACTTGAATGTGGTGCTCCGTCAATATGCAAAACGTTCCATATTGAGCTCCACTTAATTTGTAGTATTGGTTGTGCACTTTGCCATGCCATGTCTCATTAAACCGGACATGCATCATACTTGGTTGCGCATCATGCCATGCTTATGTGATGGTTGTTTACTATGTTGTTTGCTTCTTTCCGGTGTTGCTTCTTCGGGTTGGTTCTGATAACGTCGCGTTTGTGAGGATTCGTTCGACTACGTCTGTTTGTCTTCTTCATGGACTCGTTCTTCTTCCTTGTGGGATTTCAGGCAAGATGACCATACCCTCGAAATCACTTCTATCTTTGCTTGCTAGTTGCTCGCTCTATTGCTATGCCGCGATACCTACCACTTGTTATATCATGCCTCCCATATTGCTATGTCAAGCCTCTAACCCACCTTTCCTAGCAAACCGTTGTTTGGCTATGTTACCGCTTTTGCTCAGCCTCTCTTATAGCATTGCTAGTTGTAGGTGAAGTTGAAGTTTGTTCCATGTTGGAACATGGTTATGTTGGGATATCACAATATATCTTATTTACTTTTATGCATCTATATACTTGGTAAAGGGTGGAAGGCTCGGCCTTATGCCTGGTGTTTTGTTCCACTCTTGCCGCCCTAGTTTCCGTCATACCGGTGTTATGTTCCTTGATTTTGTGTTCCTTACATGGTTGGGTATTATGGGAACCCCTTGACAGTTCGCTTTGAATAAAACTCCTCCAGCAAGGCCCAACCTTGGTTTTACCATTTGCCTCACCACCACCTACTTTTCCCCCGGGAGTCGCGCTCCCGAGGGTCATCTTTATTTTAACCCCCCGGGCCAGTGCTTGTCTAAGTGTTGGTCCAAACCGGGCAACCTGCGGGGCCACCTCGGGGCAACTCGAGGGCTGGTTTTACTCGTAGCTTGACCTATCCAATGTTGCCCTGAGAACGAGATATGTGCATCTCCTATCGGGATTGTCGGCACATCGGGTGGCTTTGCTGGTCTTGTTTTACCATTGTCGAAATGTCTTGTAACCGGGATTCCGAGTCTCATCGGGTCTTCTTGGGAGAAGAAATATCCTTCGTTGACCGTGAGAGCTTGTGATGGGCTAAGTTGGGACACCCCTGTAGGGTTTGAACTTTCTAAAGTCGTGCCCGCGGTTATGGGCAGATGGGAATTTGTTAATGTCCGGTTGTAGAGAACTTGACACTTAATTTAATTAAAATGCATCAACCGCGTGTGTAGCCGTGATGGTCTCTTCTCGGTGGAGTCCGGGAAGTGAACACGGTTCTTGTGTTATGCTTGAACTTAAGTAGCTTCTGGATCACTTCTTGATCACTTATAGCTTCTTGACCGTGCGTTGCTTCTCTTCTCGCTCTCTTTTGCGTAAGTTAGCCACCATATATGCTTAGTGTTTGCTGCAGCTCCACCTCACTACCCTTTCCTCCCCATAAGCTTAAATAGTCTTGATCCCGCGGTTGTGAGATTGCCGAGTCCTCGTGGCTCACACATACTTCCAAACAGTTGCAGGTGCCGATGATATCAGTGCAGGTGATGCAATCAAGCTCAAGTGGGAGCTCGATGAAGTTTGGTCGTTGTTATTTGTTTTTTTCTGGTTGATCAGTAGTGGATCCCAGTTGGGACGATCGGGGATCTAGCATTTGGGGTTGTCTTTCTTTATTTTGGTTCCGTAGTCGGACCTTTGTTTGTATCTTGTATGATGGATGATTTACTTGTAATTGTGTGAAGTGACGATTGTAAGCCAACTCTTTATCCCTTTCTTATCCAGTACACGGGATTGTGTGAAGATTACCCCTCTTGCGACAAACCTACCATGCGGCTATGCCTCTAAGTCATGCCCCAACACGTGGGAGATATAGCCGCATCGTGGGTGTCACAAGTTGGTATCAGAGCCTTCCCCGACTTAGGAGCCCCCTACTTGATCAAATCACTGACGTTGTTGAGTCTAGAATAAAATGTTTTGAGTCTTTTGATTATATATATCGGAGAGTAGGATTCTTTTTACTCCTCAGTCCCTTCGTCGCTCTGGTGAGGCCTCTTGACGTAGAGTTTTGACTCTTCTCTTCTCAAATTTCACGGATTTTTTTAGGATCATGCGGGTATTTTGGAATCGTTCCAATGGTTTTGTGACGAGAACATTGTTTTTGGTGCCTCCTGACATTTAGGGGTTGTGGCAGTGTCCTGGGGAGTTGAGCTCCGAGGTGTTGTCGTCACAATTTTATCGTTGCAATTCTAGAATACCTGAGTTCGCCGACATCAAAAATCTCTTTTATGCAGTTGTTGGTGAGATAACATTGACGCCACCCAGTACTGGGGCGGGAGTTCGGGAGTATTGCTATAACTCGTATAACAGATGCTTTTCTAAGGTTGAGGTAAATGATTTCCGAAGGTTTTAGGATGGATACAACTAGATGTAGGGATTGTTAGTTTTGGGTGAGATATTATGCATCCCCTGTATCCCCAACACCGGATTGCATAACCAGAAAGTTTCGGGAGTTTATAAGTGGGAATTCAAGTATGACATAGGATATCCTTCCAACAGACACATGATACGATATGGGATCTATCATATGTTTGTTTCCGGCTTATTTTGCAAGCCAATCCTTTGTTTTGTTTTCAGTTGTGGTATTCGAGTTGCTTCAATGTCAAGTGTTGATTCCATATCTTTTCCTAAAATAGTGTTCTCATATTTCTATGGGAGTGCTAATCCTTTTCGATCATCGAGATGGTCATGTCAATCCTTTTCAACCGACGTGTTTCTCTTCAAGTGGATCCGATCATTTTCCCATCCGCAAGATCAACTCAAAGTCTTCTCAACGTTATTTGTTTCATCCGTCCCAAGTCGCCTTTGTTTTCCCGCCCTCCCACCCTTTCTATTCAAGGACTCAGATTTCTGAATCAAGTATCCATCTTATGGATGCGAAGTTTCTTCATTCTTTCCTCAATGTTCTTATACGGTGATTCTCATGAAGATTCTAATGGAGCTTCAAGTTCATCATTCTTCATTATTTTTCTTTTCCGGTGGTTTAAATTCAAGCCTTGTTGATCATATCTTTTCCTTGTTTCAAATGTTTTCTCATGACGGTGCACCCCCTTAATCATTCAACTCTCGCTATTTATTTGTGCCGGAGTGTTGAAGATATCTCATAAGGCTCGTCTTTTCATTCAAGACCCGTTCAACCGTTTCGAGGTTGTTATCTCATTCAAGCCATTTAATTCAACCGGCGCGATCTCTCTTTTAAATCGTTCAACGGTGTTTCTCTTGAGTGGGCCCTAACCCATAGGTCTTTTCCCAGGATCTTACCTGACTCTTCTAATCTCCCCGGATTTACTCTCAAATTCTTTTCCAAGTTTGACGTAAGAATGAATTATCATCAGTCATATGTCTTTCTCCAAGATCTTCCAATTCTTTTCATCATCAGTTCAACCTTTCTAATATTCATCTCAGAGTATCTCAACAATTCATGGTGGTGTTTCTCATCATCATTCTCAACATTTGAAGATCGGAGAAGAGTTTCTCCTCCAAATATTACCCATTCTTCCAAAGATGCGAACTTCAAGCTTGTTGCCATCCTCTCATAATTGTTTTCGATTGTGAGAATTCTTTTCACCCATCCGGAGCAATTCAGGAGTCTTTTTAGTTTGATTCTCCGAAGGCCATCATCTCAGAATTATTCATTCCAGCTTTCAGCTCTCATTCTCTAAATCTTACTGGTGCATCATTCAAGTATTCTCTAATCAGCTTGGGATCTCTTCGTTCACTTGTATCTAAATTCTCTCAAGCATCTTCATTCATTTACTAATTCTTCTCGGTGTTTTGCTATCTTTTCCTTGATCGTTTTAATTCTTACAACGGTTTGTTCAAGATTCCTCTTTATACGTTATCATATTAATTCATTCGTTCTTTCCAATCCTACCGGTGGATCGTTGAAGACCTTCTCAAGTTTGCACTATATCTCTCTTAATCCTTTATACGAGAATAAGTAGTATGCCAAATCCATTATGTGTCATCAATTTAATTGATGAAGGATAAGCATAATGGAATTCTTATTCTTGTTTAATCGAGTGAATTCAATTCCTTATTCCGGAGGCTCATCAAATTCTTGATTTCAATGTTTCATCTTTTCTTTCCCGGAGTTCCAGGCTCTTTCAATTATATCGTTTCAAAGCTCCATCTAATCATTTCAAGGCTTCAATCTTATTCTTTTCATCCTACACTTCTTTTGATCATTCTTTTATTACCAGAGTTCTTCATGGAGGCTACTTGATGGTTCATCAAGGATTTAATTCCTTCCTGAAGTGTTCATCGAGATTCGTTTTGAGGAGTTCAAACACTCTTCATCTTGCATTTCTAAGTGCAGTTCAATCCCTTCTCCCTTATCTTTTGAGGTGGTGTTATGTCATTTTGATGGTTTCCTTCATGTTTCATGATCGACAAGTTGTTCAAAATGACATATCTTAAATCCATCATTTTCAGTTCATTGAGGACATCTTTTCAACCAATCAATCTCCTCATTGGAGTTATCTTGGGTTATATTTCACCTAAAGCTTTCCCTAAGGATTATTGCTAATTATGGTGCTCATAAATGACCCAAGTTATTCATTTATTTATCCTCATAGTGAAATAGTTTCTCGTCTCCTTGTTCATATCAATCCAATCTTTTGTTTCGTTAGTGGCAGATTTTCACCTCAAGATTTCGAGATGTTCTCCATAAGCCCACAACAAGCTTACTCTTTTCGTTGTTGTTTTCCAACAACTCCTTTATAACCTTCTTGGAAGGGTGCCTTCCAAGCTCATTTGTGGCAGAAGTTGGCATTTTCTTCTACATTCTTTTATTCCAATGAGCTATCTTCTATTCTTTCTTCTGGAGGCACCGTGATGTTGCTCTTTTCACTCATCATCTCGAATTGCGAGGATCATGTTATTTTCGTGTTTATCGTTTCAACTGGAGTGTCGTGTCCTCTTTTCAAGTATCCTGTCATCTTGTCTAGTTCATATTCAATTCCTTTCATTTACAGTCGGAGTGCTGTCCAATTTATATCACTCTTATTCCTTCTCTATCTTGTTTAACCGGAGTGTTGTGTCTATCATTCCTCTTCTAACCGGACTCTCATCCAAGTGCTTTCATTTTTCCAAGCTCACATTCTTTACCTTCCATTTCCAGCCGGAGTGTTGTCGTAATTGATCTTTATAGTTTCTTGTACATCTCGTTTCAACGGGAGTGCTTGCACGTACTTCTTGTCCATTGCAACCCTTTTTCTTATGTCTTTCAACCTACAAGGTTCTAGTAATGTTCCTTGTTTCTCTTTTCTACCGGAGTGCTCTCAAATTCGTTCAACTCTGTTGTGTTCTTTCTTTCTTTCTTTCTTTCAAGTTTTCAACCTCTCAAGGTTCATCAGTTTCACTCTTTTGTCAAAGAAGCAACGTAGTTTTACCTCTTCTCTTCCCCTTCCGTTTCCCTCCGGTGCCATCCTAGATCTCGGGACGAGATCCTCTTGTAGTGGTGGAGTGTTGTAACGCCCCGAGACCGATGCGTCAGGTGTCTTCCAGTTATTCATTGTTGTTGCCTTGTCATTTGCTTGCGTGTCGCATCTTGCCATGTCATCATGTGCATTGCATCATCATGTTTTCAAAACTTGCATCCGTCCAGGTCTCCCAGTTCTCTTCGTTGTCCGTTTTGAGCCCAACCACACTCGCACGCGCCCACGGCATGTCCGAAATAGTATTTTATAAGTGGCTGAAAAATGTTCTCGGGAATGGGATGAGAGTTGGCGTGCGGTCTTGTTATGTTGTAGGTAGACCGCCTGCCAAGTTTCATCGCATTCGGAGCTCGTTTGATAGCCCAGCCGTTAAACTATAGCGGCATTATAACCGGTCGGACGTTTTCGGTCTCTGGAAACAGCCGCCGGGTCTTTCTCTTCTCTTCTCTCAGCCCAAGGCTTTCTGCACAGCCCACTACCACTCACCGCCAGGCCCAACCTAACCTCTCTCGTCAGCCCGCGGCCCTCCTCGCATGCGTCCGAAAGTTGTCCCGAACCCGACCAGGGCAGTCATCACCGTTGGGTCTGGATCATCCCCTAACATCTATAAAACATCACCGTTTTCTTATTTGGACCCCTAGTCTATTTTTCTCGGAACGTCCGATTACGATCGGAGGGACCTAACCGCCCCAAACTGATCTGAATTGCTATATATAGTGTCCCCTTTGTCCATTTCTAGACAAACCCTAAATACTAGGCAGTTGTCCCTCGCGCCGCCGCCAGCAGCATCTTCCTCGGGATCCCACCCGAGCCAACCCATGCGCAGCCAGCCTTCCTATCTCGTTTTCCCCAATCCACCAAACCAGATCCAGCCCTTCATGTCAATCTTGACCGCCGGATCTTGCATCTAACGGCCAGGGAAGCCCCTTGAGCTCCCGCAACCGCCAGCAGTCAGCCGCATGCCTGCTCGAGAGGAGCCCGAGGCTTCCACGCTAGAGCCACGAGCTCGACCGCCACCGTTTGGAGCGCCGCCGTGGCCGGAGATGAGTGCCCCGCCGCCCATGCTTCTTCTTCCTCTCCTCTCGTTCGTTTTCCCTTGGCTCTCTAGCTCCCTGCCTTTGAGTCTCTCTCGTTCTCTGCACAAGAGCCCCATGGCGCTGCCGGCCATCAAGATCGTCGCCCGCCTCATGATCCCCGCGGATCTCGTTACCAGAGTCCCATGCCCCGTCGGAGCTACTTCATCCATGGCACCGCCCTTGCCTCGTCATGGCTGGTGGATCCGAATGCCCAAGACCGTGCCGCCCCGGATCTCCTCCATCCTCACCCATCATGTGTTGTCGTCGCCATCAGCGAGCTCAAAGACGACGCATTGACTCCCCGCGCTCGAAGCCCTGCATCATCCGTGGTTGGACCAGCCTCGCCAGGAGCCGCTCGCTCGTCATCTCGCTGCCCGCATCGAACCTTCCCCTGCTCAGCTCGCCTGCAGCCGCTGCCACGTCATGCTCTGCATCGAGCTCGCGCAAGTCGTCCAGCGCCCAGCATCCGTGTTGACCAACGCCCCTCCCTTCATCAGATCCAGCCAGCCGCGCCTTGCGTGAGGCCCAACGCTCGAGCCGCTGCTCCACGGATCAGGCCCATGGCCCAACGTGAGCAGCCACCCCAAGCCCCCCCTGTGCAGTTTTAGCCCAGTTTGATTCAGCCCGTCTCTGTTTTTTTTTCATCTGCGATTTGTCTTTTTCCAGGGCTTTACAGTTTTGCAGAAAACCCCCTAAGTTTCATGCATTTAATAACTCACAAACCGTGCATCGGAGTTAAACAAACTTAATATAAAAAATGCTTATAATTTTGTCTAGTTTCATAATATGCAACTCTCAACCATGATAAACATGATTAAACTTCTGTTTGCATTAATTTGCTCCTATGCCATGCTAAAATGATTTAATCATAACTTAATAACCATAGCTCCATTTTAAATAAACTTTATATGTAAATGGGGTAGAAAAATGCCTAGTTTAACATGGTGGCTTTACTTTGCATGTTTAACAACTCTAAAATTGGGTTTAGCGCAGAACAGTACCAGATTCATAATATGCACATGGGGATTTTCTGGAATTGTTGTTTGTTGTTCCGGCCTCATTTAAACTTGTCTAGATAGGTAGATTTCATATGCTTCACCTCTTGCCATGTTAATCAACATTTAATATTGTTGGGTACATAAACGAGATCAAACTAAATAACTTGAATGTGGTGTTCCGCCAATATGCAACTCGTTGCATATTGAGCTCCACTTAATTTGTAGTATTGGTTGTGCACTTTGCCATGCCATGTCTCATTAAATCGGACATGCATCATACTTGGTTGCGCATCATGCCATGCTTATGTGATGGTTGTTTACTATGTTGTTTGCTTCTTTCCGGTGTTGCTTCTTCGGGTTGGTTCCAATAACGTCGCGTTTGTGAGGATTCGTTCGACTACGTCCGTTTGTCTTTTTCATGGACTCGTTCTTCCTCGTGGGATTTCAGGCAAGATGACCATACCCTCGAAATCACTTCTATCTTTGCTTGCTAGTTGCTCGCTCTATTGCTATGCCGCGATACCTACCACTTGCTATATCATGCCTCCCATATTGCTATGTCAAGCCTCTAACCCACCTTTCCTAGCAAACCGTTGTTTGGCTATGTTACCACTTTTGCTCAGCCCCTCTTATAGCGTTGCTAGTTGCAGGTGAAGTTGAAGTTTGTTCCGTGTTGGAACATGGTTATGTTGGGATATCACAATATATCTTATTTGCTTTAATGCATCTATATACTTGGTAAAGGATGGAAGGCTCGGCCTTATGCCTGGTGTTTTGTTCCACTCTTGCCGCCCTAGTTTCCGTCATACCGGTGTTATGTTCCTTGATTTTGCGTTCCTTACACGGTTGGGTGTTATGGGAACCCCTTGACAGTTCGCTTTGAATAAAACTCCTCCAGCAAGGCCCAACCTTGGTTTTACCATTTGCGTCACCACCACGTACTTTTCCCCTGGGAGTCGCGCTCCCGAGGGTCATCTTTATTTTAACCCCCCGGATCAGTGCTTGTCTAAGTGTTGGTCCAAACAGGGCAACCTGTGGGGCCACCTCAGGGCAACTCGAGGGCTGGTTTTACTCGTAGCTTGACCTATCCGGTGTTGCCCTGAGAACGAAATATGTGCAGCTCCTATCGGGATTGTCGGCACATCGGGTGGCTTTGCTGGTCTTGTTTTACCATTGTCGAAATGTCTTTTAACCGGAATTCCGAGCATGATCGGGTCTTCCTGGGAGAAGGAGTATCCTTCGTTGACCGTGAGAGCTTGTGATGGGCTAAGTTGGGACACCCCTGCAGGGTATGGGCAGATGGGAATTTGTTAATGTCCGGTTGTAGAGAACTTGACACTTAATTTGATTAAAATGCATCAACCGCGTGTGTAGCCGTGATGGTCTCTTCTCAGCGGAGTCCGGGAAGTGAACACGGTTCTTGTGTTATGCTTGAACGTAAGTAGCTTCAGGATCACTTCTTGATCACTTATAGCTTCTCGACTGTGCGTTCCTTCTCTTCTCACTCTCTTTTGCGTAAGTTAGCCACCATATATAGTTAGTGCTTGCTGCAGCTCCACCTCACTACCCTTTCCTCCCCATAAGCTTAAATAGTCTTGATCTCATGGGTGTGAGATTGCTGAGTCCTTGTAGCTCACAGATACTTCCAAACAGTTGCAGATGCTGATGATACTAGTGCAGGTGACGCAATCAAGCTCAAGTGGGAGCTCGATGAAGTTTGGTCGTTGTTATTTGTTTTTTTCTGGTTGATCAGTAGTGGAGCCCAGTTGGGACGATCGGGGATCTAGCATTTGGGGTTGTCTTTTTTTATTTTGGTTCCGTAGTCGGACCTTTGTTTGTATCTTGTATGATGGATGGTTTACTTGTAATTCTGTGAAGTGGCGATTGTAAGCCAACTCTTTGTCCCTTTCTTATCCAGTACACGAGATTGTGTGAAGGTTACCCCTCTTGCGACAAACCTACCATGCGGCTATGCCTCTAAGTCGTGCCACGACACGTGGGAGATATAGCCGCATCATGGGTGTCATAGAAATCAACAAGCAAATTACTGCTAACGGAGGAGGAGGAGTTCAGGGACGTTACCTTCACCTTCTTCCTTCCTCGCCTCGTCACGATCGTCACCACCGCGGCGAACACCCGGTCGTCGCCATTGCAATCGCCAGAAGCAGAGTCGTATGTCGGGGGACACGAGCAATGGAGACGAGGTCGGCTAGAGGGCCACACTGGGCCGACCCATACACTTTGCACACACGCGCACCGCCCTCTCTCCCCCGATCCCGATCTCCCTTGGCCACGTATGCAATCCCTGTTTGTGTTCCCATGTAAGATTTGATTTAGACTGGGAATTATTAGTTCAGGGTCCTAATTTCAGGGATTAAGAGTTGCGAGTCCGATTTGTCTAACCTCTATGAGATTAAGGTTTAAATTGGACTTCTTCCTATTTCTGGTGTTCTTTATACCACTTTGAGTTTTCCTAAAAAAACATTTAAATTCTTTTGATTTTCTTTGAGTGGGTTCATCCATCGTCCCGTTCCAAACCGAAGCCTGCGTGAAAAAACGAATTAATTAGGCCAAACAAAGTAAAATCACGCGCTCCAAAGCGAGTGTCGGACAGCTCAGATCACGCAAGAACACACGCTGCCACCGCCAGATCCCGTCACCTAACCGCCCCCATCTATTATCACATCATCATCACCATCGTCTTCGTCGCCGTCGAAGCATCGAAGACCCACACAGTGTACACTGTACAGCTAATTTCGCACGACCTATAAACGACCAGAACAAAAAAGAAGAGGGAAAAAAACGGAGCCAGGCCTAGCCAAGCCGCCCACCGAGAAAGGAACGCGGCCAATCTGGTGGCCTCGTGCTCGCAGCCAATAGCCCGCCTCCGATCCGCATCCGGCCAGGCGGCGCAGCCTCCGGGGCCAGGGCCGGTCGGGCGGGCTCCCCTGCCACCGGCGGCGACGCGCCATGGCCGGCTCCATGGTGGACCGGGCCACCAGCGACATGCTCATCGGCCCCGACTGGGCCAAGAACATGGAGATCTGCGACATCTGCAACCGCGACCCCGGGTACGGTCCCCTCCCCCTCGCCCCGCCGATCCCCGTCCCGTCGCCCGGGATAGTAGGAGTACGTTGCCGTGCGTGCTTCGTACGTCGGGCGGTTGGCTGTGGCGTACTGTATTACGCGGGGGAGCTATGGCGTGGATGGAGTTGTGATGATCTGGGTAGGATGGAGCGTGATTTTATGTTGCGACCGCGTGATTGCTGGAAATGCTTCCAATCCCGACAAATTCTGGGAACGGTGGACTTCTATGAGCGGTTAGTTTTGACCGAAACGTGACAAACGGCTCGAGTTTGGATCTTCCTGGAGCGCCCAAGTCAAATACGGAGATAGTACAATCGGGTGGGTGGCTCTGGGAATTGCGATTTTGCGAGCGGTGGATCTGGTTCCAGCCATCTGCGCACTGTTTTCTCGGAAAATGGTGTTCTGTTTCAGGTTTAACAGTGTTTTCTCTAATCCTCATTCATTGTTGAATGGAGATTCGCTAGTGCAGAGAAATCCTGTTTGTTGACTGATGCAAAGCGCCAAAGGACATTCTGCAATTGACTCAATTGTCAAGAGCGTGCTAGTCATCTACCCCTGTGGCGTTGGTCAGTATTCATTCGTTTTGCTGGATAAATGAACCAAATGACTATTTCACCCCGTGCAATTTTCTCCAGTGATAGCTCGCTCAGGACCCATACCCGTGTTCAAATATTTGCCCCTCTAGTATGGACTGGATGCCTCATTTTGTTAAGGAGAAAATATTTCTGGAGTCAGGTTTTTACAAGCTCCGGTCAATCCACTCACTTGATAACCTGAGAGTTTCATAAGTTGTGCCTCGTTCATGGACCTTAAGGCAAACCATAGAAAGTAAAGAAATGAAAACAAAAAGGGCTCCTCCTGGAGGCACTTGCTTAGAGCCGCATGAAGAATGAAAGTCGCATGAAAGATGAGAAAGACTATGTTGTGAACTTCCTTACAATCCTGAAGACAACTTTACAACCTTTTAATCTTCCGCTTGCAGTCTCTATGCTTCTTTAGAAGGAAGATTTGATTGCTTCTGGTCTCTGCACTCAGATGTAGTTCATCATTACAAAATTCAGCTAAAAAGAGCACCGTGTCTTGCAAATATCCAGGACAAAAGGAAGCAACTAAGTAATGCCAACATCGCCTAGTTGCCAACAGTTTTTATGCTATGTGGCAATAAGTTTGAACTAATAATAATTGGATTAGATCATATACAAGAGAATTATACATGATGCTAACTCGGTTCTGAAAGATTTATGTTAAAATGCTACTTGAATGCTGAATTGCTTTTTCACCGAAGTGCACACTGACACCAGTGGAGCTGCCCAACAATCCTTCACCTAGCCTAGTTTTTCATGGTAAACTCTGACAATCTGAAGAAATTGGAAAGTGAACAAGTATTCGGCATAGCTGTTGATTTTGTGGTTTTTATTATGTGGGAATGACCAGGGTGCTCTTACACCATGTCGGGATAGGTCACTGGCTGTCCATCGTTTTCCAGTAGTAACTGTTTACTGTTAATCCTGTTTTACTGTTAGTTCTGCCGAAGTAGAGTCCATTAAGGTGAGCACCTAAGTTAATTCTGACGTAATTGACTATATCTTCTAAAGATACCAAATGAAAAGTCATTGTTGCTGTTGCCTCGTAATTATCTAATCTTATCTTTAATTATTAGCTGTACTTGTACTCTCCCCTAAACTTCCAAAGATTATTTATTAGTGGAATACTTTAATGCATTGTTTTATCTGCATAGGTGGTGTATGCTTACTTAGCTTAGCACAATTCGGTTGACTACTTATTGTTTTTTACTACAGTTGACTACTTGTTACTGCTAGATTAGCATTGGAGGCCAGTCAATACCCATTTGGCTGTTTATTATGTGCTGGTTTTGAGCAACAATTAGTTTCTATTGCAATTTTTAAACATATCAATATAGTTTGCTTTCCTTGATTCTTATTCCAACTATTGTGATTTGAGATGAAATAGTTGGGCTGACTCAGAAGAAGCATCTTAACATATAGTTACTGTTAATTTCCTGCACTAGATGATTTACTTGTTGTCAAATACTGATAGTTGTTAGTCGTTCGACGTGGTAACAGGCAATCCAAAGATGTCGTGAAGGCTCTCAGAAAAAGAATTGCACACAAAAATCCAAAAGTTCAGCTTCTCGCACTAACTGTAAGTTTATTTGCAGTTTGGACTGCTCTTTTTTATAATTATAGTTTTATACAGTCATTGAGAGAAAATCATGCTGGTGTGCCTTTTCAATAGAACTGAGCGTAACTGTCTGGTGCTTAGCTTTGTTTGCATTTTTGTCTGCATTTCTGAAGTTCGTGTTTGTGTGCATCTTTCTCCTATGCTTCAAGAGTAGATGTTCATTCAATCATACCCATGCTGCTTGCAACAGCAGTGAACGTCATGATGTTATTGAAAATGGGTGCAACGGTTATTCCAGCCTTTAAATCAGATGATCTTATGTAATTAACTTATATACTATTTGTTCTTATCTGGCGCAGTAAAAAAATGAGTATAATCGATGAGGACACAGCTGATTTTTAATCAATTTATTTTTGTAGTTTCATGTTTCATTAGTTTACGATTCGTTATGGTTTGTGGGTGTAAGCAGGATTCAGTTACTGTCTTGATGATGAACTGATGATATTCTTCTACTCCAGCTGCTGGAAACTGCAATCAAGAACTGTGGGGATATATTCCACATGCATGTTGCAGAGAGGGACCTGTTGCATGAGATGGTCAAGCTAGTGAAGAAAAAGGTTTATCATTCGTCATAATTCTGAAAACTACAATGGCTTTCTTTTAATCTGCTGAGTGCTGACGTATGATGGTCTATTCGTTTCACCTTGCAGTCTGATCAACGCGTCAAAGACAAGATTCTGGTTCTAATAGATACATGGCAAGAAGCTTTGGGGGGACCACGTTCAAGATATCCACAATTCTATGCAGCATACCATGAATTAGTGGTATACTTTCAAGTCCAGTTTGATTTATTAGGCTCTAACATATCACTTAGCCAGTTGTTCTATTTTAAAATGTTACTACTGATATGATTTTATCTCAACCTTGATGGTTTTCAGGATGAATACATGGAATGCTATTTAATTCTAAAAAGTACCTTTCCGTTTCAAATAATAATTATGCTGTTATTCCCCCTTACAGCGTGCTGGAGCTCAATTCCCCAAGAGGTCTGAGAGACCTGCACCGCTATTTAATGGGCAGTCTGAAGCAGCGAAAAGTATGCGTAGTCCTGATCAACGGGACGAAGCTGAATCTTCTGCTGGAAATGACTTCCCTGCTCTGAGGTGTGATTTCTTTCTTTTTGTTTCTGTTTTCTGCTCTGAAGTTTGAGGTGTGCTTTCTTTCCTTTTGTTTTTATTTTCTGCTCTGAGGTGGTACTGTTCAATTGGCAGAATTTGCTTCTGGACCTACTAGTTTGGCAATTACTGAAACAGACTGCAAAATTGTTAGAGTACGTAATGGGCCTGGGCTGGCGGTATAGCCCGTTAGTCTTAGGGTTAAATAGAGATAAGGGTCGCTTGCTTAGGGGTCAAGTAAACCTCTCTATATAAGGGGAGGAGATGTATCAATCTAATCAAGCAAGAATTAAGAAGGAAATCCCTTCCATCTTGCCCGGCCGTGGGCAAAAGGCCCCCGGCCGGCCCTCTCGCGCCCTCCTTCTAGCAGCGTCATAACAATTTGGTATCAGCTAGCTTCGGTTCGATCATGTCTTCACCGCTGCCCAACCCGTCTCTTCTGCTGCCGGTCACCTCGTCGCCTCCGGCGATCACCACGACCGTTGCCCCGCTCCTGCCCGCGCCGGGATCCTCCGTCGCGCCCGCCCCCACCGTCCTCACCCCGGAGGAGGTGTCTGGGGCGCTGCGGGACCTAACCCAGGCGGTCCAGGAGATCCGCCTGTTCTTGACCGAGTCCTACGGGCCACACCCGGCTGCGCCGCCCATCGCCGCCACCACGCCGCTGTGGCTGCCATGGCAGCCGCCGCACCAGGCGGCCTCCGCCGCGCTCGCCGGGCCGCCGCAGCTGCCATCCACCGCCACCACTGCCGCGCCCAAGCAGCCACTGCAGCTGCCATCCACCGCCACCACCGCCCCGCCCTGGCTGCAATGGCAGTCGCCGCTCGTGGCGGCCTCCGCTGCGCCAGGCGCTTCGCTGCAGCAGCCACCACCGGTCAGCTCCGGCCCCGCATCGCCCGCGCCGGCGGGAGTTTCGATCCACCAGATCAAGTTCCCGCCGTCGCCATCACCGCTTCCCCAGGGCGTCCCATCCAGCAGATCAAGTTCCCGCCGTCGCCGATTCTGGCTTGGATCACTACCCGCCACGTGTCGGCGGCTGTGAGGCTGCAGGCTGCTGCGCGCGTCGGCGTGTGAGGGAGATGCGTGGTCTGCAGCTGCCGCTCCTCCCAGTTGCGCTTCGCTGCGCAAAGGACCTCGATCTCGTCCGCTGCGTCGGGGATCTTGGGCATGCTGTTTTCCCCACGGACAGCGACCTCAAAGTCTGCGACATCGGCGGTTGGGGGGGGGGGGGGGCACCCCTCCTCGCCATTCTCCATCGACAGCCCTCCACTCTTCTCTGTGCGGTGCAGACCAACAGCCGTCCGGCGGGGAGAAGGCATGGTGTCACCGACAGGAGCGCACCGCGTAGCACCACTGCAGTCCGCCGCGGGTGGCCATACACATGCACTCCTTTTGTCCAGATGGTGTCCGTGGGATCCAGGTGGCTGTACACGTGCACGTCCGACGTGTGGATGGTGTCCACTTTATGTTCAGGGGTCCAAAATAAAGCGTCCAAGTCCATTTCAGGTTGAGAGTAATAAAACATGCCGAGATGTAAAAGCCTTGTTTTTAGGTGTTAGGTTTGTGTTGCGTCGAGTCATGGTTATAAGTTGGTTAGGTTGCAGCTCGAGGTACTGTAATCCTACAAAGCAAGCGACCCATGTACTAGGAAAAATTCCTAAGGATTAGAATCCCACAAAATTCCTTTACAAGTCCTGTAAATCAAAGAAGCCCTAGACTTCAGAAAAGAGAAGGGGTGTGACTATGAGAAGTCCTGTTTATCCTTTGGATAGAAAGAAGATACAAGGTTGAGCAATGAGTCAATGTCAGGTGGGAGTCGACTTCCAAGGGCAATTAGGGCTCTTGTTACCGTTTATCTATTTATCATAAGTTTCAGAATAGTGTACTATTTTAATTGGTCCAATGTGCTCCAGCGAATGATCAAAATTGTGTGGATCCTTTAGCGGACTGTCTTACGATGTGCTCTTTAAATGCCAACCAAGTGTAGAATCAGAGTTTTGCCTTTATTTTTAGTCTTGTCATTTCCCTATAACTTTTGTATATTTTGTTATTGTGTCTCACCATTGTAATGTGATTCCCACTCTGGTTTGTGATTTCAAATGTAAGCTTGAGCATGGAATGTTGTACAAAGTTAGTTTCTGTTACTCCGTTTGTAACAGTCTAGAGATTCTTAGTTACGTAATATGTGGCGCAGTGGTAAAGCTGCTGCCTTGTGACCATGAGGTCACGGGTTCAAGTCCTGGAAACAGCCTCTTACAGAAATGTAGGGAAAGGCTGCGTACAATAGACCCAATGTGGTCGGACCCTTCCCCGGACCCTGCGCAAGCGGGAGCTACATGCACCGGGCTGCCCTCTTTTTTTTTTCTTGTAGCAGCCTAATTTTTTTCATGACTTATTATCAACTTGTCTCAAGCACTGGACATGACATGAATGTTCATGTAGTCCTGTGAGAAATGGTAAATTCAAGAATGAAGGAAGCTATTCTGTTTTATGTCCAGATAGTCTTTTTAGCCTCTTTATAATGTAATAAGACAACAGGTCTTTGCTTTTGTTGTGCTCCAGTGGGCATCTTTGAATACAACACATCTATGTTAAGTTTAGCTTATGTGCAGTCTTACCCCATTTTGTATTGCAACCTTATGTTATTTTCAAGGATGGATTGAACTGAATACTGCATATATTTTCAGCATGCCAGAGATTCAAAATGCTCGTGGTATCATGGATGTACTAGCTGAGATGTTGAATGCTTTAGACCCTGGAAATAGAGAGGTACCAAAATTCCATCTGAGTTTAATTCAATCTGCACAAAAATATGGACCTCTTATCTTTATAAAGTTGCAACCAACAGTTGAACGTGGTATCCTGATTTGTTAGTTTATGATTTATAAATGTTTTCTTTGGGAAGTATGTCCTGACCAGTTTTAGTTTCAGATATAATCTTGTTGTAATCGTATGGAATTGATTGTACATTTGTACTTTAAAATATGCTTTTGTACAACTTGCTTACATTCCGTTAACACTAATCAGTATTTATGATGTCCAATCCGAGGTGTCCAAGATGCCAAGGCTTCAAGGCCTACTATCTTAGACATGACCTATAACCTGTTCGGTGTGTATTTGATCACATCGCTTGAAATACCACATACCTGTTATCTATGTTATGGCAAGGTATTAAAGCATGTAAAATTCAGTATGCTTACCGCTAACCCTTAGCTGTATGTCTGGCTTATCTTATGTGTTGGGCACACCCGTGTTTTCCAAATCTCAGCATCAAGATGTAAATTCATATAGATCGGTATAGATATACATAAAAATGCACTTTTAATTAGAAATTCAAATCCATGGTGTTATTGCTGTATTCATGTCATACATAACAGTAGAAAAAGCTCTACACTTACAACCTTCTCTGAAATTGCTCACGTTTGCTGATTATGTTTTTGAAATGCTGTGTACACAGGGACTAAGACAGGAAGTAATTGTGGAGCTTGTTGATCAGTGCCGCACTTACAAGCAGAGAGTGGTCCAGCTAGTTAATACTGCTTCGTGAGTGCACTTATTTTGGATCACCTAAATTTTGCATCGGTGACAGTCGACTAGTGTGGTGTATCCAATGTTAGTGGATGTCATTTTTGAAGATATAGGTAGCTTTGTGTGACTGAGATTTCCTTCCTTGAGCACCTTTTTGGATCGTCGGATAAGAGGACGATGGAAGATCTGCTTTGTCACTTGTTTTCTATTATCACTCAAGGGCCTATGAGATAACTGTTAATGTATCTGGATACTTCAAAAACATTGTTTGTCATTAAAAGCTGACACGAGTAGCTTGCGCTGTTTTGTTTAGCTAAATAATGTAATTTAGCTCCGTATTTGTTGTGTTGAATCTACATATTACGTGACTATTTTTCTTCTTCTTATTTACAGGGATGAGGAACTTTTGTCGCAAGGGCTTGCACTAAATGATGATTTGCAGCGTGTTCTAGCAAAACATGACGCAATTGCTGCAGGCATTGCTGTTCGAGTGGAGAAAAGGCCAAAGTCTCTGCAGGCGCTAGTTGATACTGAGGATTCTGCGAACCAAGACTCTAAGAAAGAGCAAGCACTAGTAGATATTGATGACCCTACAAGCCAAGATTCTAAAACAGAGCAAAATCAAAGGTTTTAGGCTTCTTCTATCACATTTATATATGCTTACTTCTACATAGTGTTAAGGATTGATTTCAATACGTACTTCAAAGAGTCTTTGTTGACATTCATATATATTGAGTTGCACTTTATATATAACTCCTCTAATTAACCTCTGTTTGTGTGTGGTCTGCCCTTGTACCAGCACCAGTGAGCCGTCTCCTTTTGAGCAACTAGCGCTTCCAGCACCTCCAGTATCGAATGGCTCAGCAAACGCTGCACCAAAACCTGATTCTGGCATTGATCTTCTTAGCTGGGATGATACCCCATCCACTCCAGAGAATTCGCTGGCTCTTGTACCGGTCACTGATCCATTGGCTGACTCCACTTCAAATCAAAATGCACTGGCGATTGTAGACATATATTCTCAAAACAATACTGCTAATAGCAATGCCAAATCACTTGACCCCTTTGGTTTCGATTCAAGTCCCACTCCTCTTGGATCACAGCCATACAACACTGCAACCCAGCATCCTGTACAATCACAACAGCCTCCTCAGCAGGCGGCGCTCTATTCTAATGGAAGTGCTGTAAACCCTGGAACATCTTACGACCCGGCGTCACAGTATAATCACACGAATTCCGGGTGGAATGGTCAAGTTGCCAACCATGCAGCACCCCCGCCACAGCAAGTAAATTATGGTATGCAATGCAAATTAGATCGTTACTTTTCTGCATGTCTCTTTTATATCTGTCGGACGTACTTCATTATCAGTTCAATTGGTTTTGCTTGCATGACTTCTGCATATCTCAACACACTACATTCCTGCAGATCCGTTTGAAGAATATGTGATAGTCTTGTGTGAATTTTGTAGATGATCAAAGTGGAGCCCTTCCGCCTCCACCTTGGGAGGCTCCGGCAGCGCCAAGCAATGAAATGCCAAATGGCCAATTGGGTGCTATGCAACCTCTCCCAACTCCAGCAAGCCAATTCGGTGGTGTGCAGCCACTACAACCGCAGAACAACCACATGGCAGGTCTACAACCGCAGCCAATGTATAACAACCAACCAGGAGCTATGGTACCTCACGCAATGCAGTCCAACCAAACTGTTGGAGGGCAGATGCAGCCAGGTTATGGAAACCAGTATGGACATTTGGCACCACAACCCATGCCAATGCCAGGCATGCAGTTCGCTGGTATGCAACCATCTCCGATGCCAGGAGCACAGCCAGGCATGATGTATGCGCAACCAATGCCGGGGGTGCAGTTTGGAGGAATGCCGCAACAGCAGATGTACGGCGGTGGTGGTCGGATGGCGACGCAGTACGGTTATGTGCAGCAGCAAGCAGCACAGTACTACAACCAGGGAAGGCCAGCAATGTATGGGTACCCTGGCACCAACGGCCTCTCTCAGAGTATGTATGGTCTCTCCATGCAAGACAGCTCCTACATGGGGGGCATGAACTCGGCCTATCAGGCAGCACCCTCTTCATCCTCCATGGCGCAACCCATGAGGCCGTCGAAACCCGAGGACAAGCTCTTCGGCGACCTTCTCAGCATCGCCAAGACGAAGCAGAACAGAGCTTCGTGATACGACTGAGTGAAAGTGTAAGAGGTCCAATATATATTTTGTCTATTTTTTCTTACAAATTTTCCACGTGGCTTGATCATATACACTTGTGTAGCTCTCTTCTCTTGTGTTGGATGTGTAAGCTTCTGTTTTTGACGCTGCTTCCCCACATTGATTCCATTATTAAATTCGTTACGACGTGTGTACTGGTCACGCCAGAGAGGAAAACCAACGTCGGTAAATGGTGATTTAATAAAGATTAGATTGTTGTGAGGCATTTTTTTCCTGATAATTAATAGACATCATTCAAAACAGCAGGAGTATTTAATATTTGTGCCGGTCGTTTACCAACATTGGGAGACTGGTTGGATGGTTAGAAGGATAATGATATTTCTAGCAAAACACACGTGTATTCTTGATAATTAATACTAGCATTTTTTGTGCCAGTCGTGAGCCAACCAAGCATCTTTTCCTGATAATTAATAGACATCGTTCAAAACAACAGGAGTGTTCAAAACACTATAGTTCAAGTCATGGATTTGACATTGGTGCTTGCATTATTCTAAATTTATTTTAAACTTTTCAATAATTTGTGTTTAGTAGAAGGAGAGGTTCGTGTTGACTCGACTATGAAGGCGTTTGTGTGTGGTGTAGGACATTGACTCTGGTGGGCACGTGCGGCTCCAGGGTACCGTTACTTAAAGGTATGCGCACGAAAACTTCTCAGCTGTCATTGATAAGGTCAAGTCGAAGACGTGACGGCGGTTCGTTATGATGATAGTAATGGTCGTTCGGTAGTTTTGATGTAAGTTTTATTATGTTTGAGATGCTTTATACTTACAGTGAATTTTTATAATAGATCCGACCTTTTTAAAGAAAACATGAGAGAAAATCACAAGAAAAAAACTCTTCTTTCGAACCTCTCATCTGTTATACCCCTATAAAAGAACCAAGGAAGCAAATTCAAGCCAATGAGGCAGATTCGACCCATCTCAACCATTTAACCACGTAATTAACAGTCCATATAGTCAACCCCGCAAAAAAAAATAGTCCATATAGTCTCCCAATGTTGAGCGCTAGCAAGCCACCAATTCCACGGATCAACCCTCTTGCTTACGGTTAAGCCACTCATTTCCTCACCCATCATGCCCACCTCTCCCGTTCAAACAACACGCACGAGTGCACGACGCAGGACGCCTGCATCGCCGATGCCAGAGGTCGGGGTCGCCAACGACGACCATCGTCGCCGACCAAATTCAAAGCACTCCGTCTCCACGATGGACTCAAACGGCGTCGTAGTGAAGATGAATTCTGTATCGTGGGACATGACTCTCCTGCTTCTGCAAGGCTGCTTCGACCCAGTCCACGCCGCTGCCCCGGCGTTTCGGTGGGCAGAGACTGCATAGGTAAGAGCATCTTCAGCCATTAGCCCCCCAGGTGGATTCGAGCCGCCTGGGGGCGAATCGGCGCTAAAATCAGTCTGGGGATGATCAGGTTCCCAGCCGACGTCTTCAGGGTCGACCTTAGGCGTCTGTTTTAAATTTTTTTGAACATTTATTTAACTAAAATTCAACGAACGAGACAGATATTCGGCGAAACAGTACATTACTTTGACGAACTGAAATAGTTTTTTTACATAGATAAAATATTTAGAAAAAAGATAAAAAGGCTGCGACTACAGGCCGAATAACGTGCCGAGAGAGGTGAAGTCGCCGCTGTCGTTGTCCTCGTTGTCCTTCTCCTCCTTCACACGGCCGCCCCTGCTGGACCCCTGCTCGGGGTCGCCCTGGCGGACCGGTGGCGGCGTGTCGTCATCGTCGCTGTCGTCATCGAGGACGATGACGCTTCCCTCGTCGCGGCCACGGCGCCAAGCGGTGAACTGCTCAAAGGCGCGGCGTTGGCGCTCTAGCTCCGTCCGCGCCCAGTCTTCGCGCGCCCACTTCAAGACCGCCGCGTCGTCGAGCCCTGACTCCGTCTTCACGGCGGCGAGCCCCGGCTCTGTGTTCGGCGCTGGAAATACGCCGCCTACGCCTCGTGGTTGCTGGAGGTGTACTACGGGAGGGCCCGCTGCTCCTCCGTCAGTGACGCCCGCACACGGTCGACCTCGTCGGCGAAGTAGTCGGCGTGCAGTGACGTCGGGCAGCGGGGGAATGGGGACGCCACCGGCGCTAAGCTTCCACCGCCTCGGCGCGCGCAAGTCGGGGTGTGTGGGCGCTGTGTGTACGCGTGGCGGGAGGTGGTGCGTCGCCGCGCTGCGCCGCCCATGAGGAATCAATGAAAGGCTGACCGACGGCAGCCTTGGCATTGACTCCTCACGGGAAATCGAGGCGATGAGGATGACGAGGCGCGGGGGTCGCTCACTCGGCGGGCCCGCCGTTCTTTCGCGCCAAAAACAATTGCCCCGGCGCCACCGGGCGCCCCCAGCGCGCCGGGTTCGGCCTGGGTTCGCCGGCGCCAGTTTTGACCCAAACAGATAAAAAACAGGTTTCTGGGGACGCGACTGGACCGATTTTTGAACACCGGCACTAAAAAATCGCCTGAAGAAGGCTCGTTAGATGCGCGGCTGAAGATGCTCTAAGCTTTCGGTGAGCAGAGACGCCACTGCTGCGGGCTGCAGCAAGTGGGACGCTCCGCAGGACACCCGCATCACGCCGCTTTAGCCCGCGTATTTAAGTAGGCTTATGTGGGCTCCCCGCATGACCTACAGTTTAATCCGCGGTTGCCCGCTCGCCCACATAATTCAGGTTGTACTCGTAGACTAGAAACTTACAACACTAAGGGCGTGTTTTGGACTCCTCCCAACTTCACCGAATCCACAATTTCAACTTCTGGAGCGAGCTCCTCACTTCACCTGGCGATAGAAAAGCGTTCGGGAGCGAGGCTGGCTTCTCCCAGCACTGCAGCCCAGCTGGGAGGCCAGAAGCCTGTTGGGCATTCCTTTTGGGCTGGCTGTAGGCAGCCCATTAGGCAGCAGATTTCCTGTTTGTACAAAGTTGTGATGGCAACAAGTTGTACGTGGTGATGCCTTGGGCTTGCATGCACAGTTTTTTTCCAGTAGCTATTTGCAGCGATTTTAGCTACACAGGAACATGTACAGAGAGCATTTTTTGGACACATGGAGCAACAAATGTACAGCAAACATGTATTTTTTGAAAGTTCCCAAATTTTCTCAACTAACATAATTTATAATTTAGTAGAAACTAGTTCTCTCATGTGTCATACAACAAAAGCTACATGTGCATATAAGTTTGCAATATGGTCACACATCTAAAATCACGAACATGATTACTTCACCAAGTAAGAGCAATGGCGGTAGCTAGTTCATGCCTAAACAAATCCATGTTAGGACCACTTTCTGCCGTTGTTGAAGCATCCGATGCATTTGAAGGAATAGCATACTTCTTGTATCTATTAGGAATGGTTGGAACATAATCCGGATCCCTCTCAGATCGAAGAAAGTGGAGATCCTCTTTGTCATGGAGGGGGGCGTAGTTGTGTAGTGTCAGGGTAGCCGCAACAATCATTTTTTGTGTTGCAATCGAGTAGTTTGGCATCTTGAGCAAGATTTGCCATTTCATCTTCCACACACCAAAGGTTCTCTCTATGGTATTGCGCTTGGAAGAGTGGATCCGGTTGAACTTCTCCACGGGAGTAGTTGGGGGCGCACCTCTTTGGAAGTCGGGAACGTGATAGCGTTCTCCTTTGTAGGGTGCTAGATAGCCATCTCTGTTAGGATAACCGGCGTCTACAAGGTAGTACTTGCCTACACAAAGTAACAACAAAACATGATTGTGAGTTGGAGGATATGTTACATAAGTTACAACAACAAGAAATGCTAACCCTTGGGAGGATGTGGGAATGTGGCCTTGTCATTTTCAATAGCATGGAATAGCACACTTGTGTCATGCATAGAAGCCGGTTGTCCAATTGAAGCATAGGTGAAATGCATATCAAAGTCACATACTACCATCACATTCTGAGTTGTTGCACCCGTTCTTCCAATGTACCTTACTTTTGAAGGTCCCTCCGGAATAGAAGCCCTAACATGTGTCCCATATATTGCACCAATGCAGTCTTTGAGGTGAAGATAAGCCCGTTTGTCACGCTTAATCCTATCATGCACAATGTGAAAATTTGGGTCTTGAGGCCTAATGTAGTGAGATGACATCTTGATCACACAATGTAGAACCTCATGGAACTTACGGTGGACTGTATCTGCTCCATGTTTGAAACGGTTTTGGGTCCTCCTATTGAAGAAAATATGCCCTAGAGGCAATAATAAAGTTGTTATTTATATTTCCTTATATCATGATAAATGTTTATTATTCATGCTAGAATTGTATTAACCGGAAACTTAGTACATGTGTGAATACATAGACAAAACAGAGTGTCCCTAGTATGCCTCTACTTTATTAGCTCATTACTCAAAGATGGTTAAGTTTCCTGACCATAGACATGTGTTGTCATTTGATGAACGGGCTCACATCATTATAGAATGATGTGATGGACTAGACCCATCCGTTAGCTTAGCACTATGATCGTTTAGTTTATTGCTATTGCTTTCTTCATGACTTATACATGTTCCTATGACTATGAGATTATGCAACTCCCAAATACCGGAGGAACACTTAGTATGCTATCAAACGTCACAACGTAACTGGGTGACTAGAAAGATGCTCTACAGGTGTCTCCAATGGTGTTTGTTGAGTTGGCATAGATCGAGATTAGGATTTGTCACTCCATGTTTCGGAGAGGTATCTCCGGGCCCTCTCGGTAGTGCACATCACTATAAGCCTTGCAAGCAATGTGACTAATGAGTTAGTTACGGGATGTTGCATTACAGAACGAGTAAGAGACTTGCCGGTAACGAGATTGAACTAGGTATTGAGATATCGACGATCGAATCTCGGGCAAGTAACATACCGATGACAAAGGGAACAACGTATGTTGTTATGCGGTTTGACCGATAAAGATCTTCATAGAATATGTAGGAACCAATATGAGCATCCAGGTTCCGCTATTGGTTGTTGACCAGAGATGAGTCTCGGTCATGTCTACATAGTTCTCGAACCCGTAGGGTCCGCACGCTTAACGTTCAGTGAGATTGGTTTTATGAGTTTATGTGTTTTGATGTACCGAAGGTAGTTTGGAGTCTCGGATATGATCACGGACATGACAAGGAGTCTTGGAATGGTCGAGATATAAAGATTGATATATTGGAAGCCTATGTTTGGACATCGGAATGGTTCCGGGTGAGTTCGGGCATATACTGGAGTACTGGGAGGTTACCGGAACCCCCCAGGAAGTATATGGGCCTTATTGGGCCATAGTGGTAGAGAGGAGAAGGGAGTCTAGGAGGGGGCGCCCCCCCAAGCCCAATCCGAATTGGGTGGGGGGCCGGCCCCCCCTTTCCTCCCCCTCCCCCCCTTCCTTCCTCTCCTAATCCAACTAGGGAAGGGGGGATCCTACTCCCGGTAGGAGTAGGACTCCCCTTGGGCGCGCCATAGAGGGGCCGTCCCTCCCCCTCCTCCACTCCTTTATATACGGGGGAGGGGGCACCCCATAGACACACAAGTTGATATCTTAGCCATGTGCGGTGCCCCCCTCCACGGATTTCCACCTCGGTCATATCGTTGCAGTGCTTAGGCGAAGCCCTGCGTCGGTAACTTCCTCATCACTGTCATCACTCCGTCGTGCTGACGAAGCTCTCCCTCGACACTCAGCTGGATCTAGAGTTCGTGGGACGTCACCGAGCTGAACATGTGCAGATCGCGGAGGTGCCGCACCTTCGGTGCTAGGATCGGTCAGACCGTGAAGACATACGACTACATCAACCGCGTTGTCATAACGCTTCCGCTTACGATCTATGAGGGTACGTGGACAACACTCTCCCCTCTCGTTGCTATGCATCACCTAGATGGATCTTGCATGTGCGTAGGATTTTTTTTTGAAATTACTGCGTTCCCCAACACCTATTTGATTCACAACCCCCAAGGTCCACAAGAACATAGCAAGAGACTCATAAGTGGTAACAAACCTCTGAATAATACTACTGCATGCCTTTCTCTGGCTGGACAGGTGCATTGTCGAGCACGGAAAGCAGCACCAGCATCACGTCCTCCACGTCTGCGGTGACAATCCGAAACCATCAAACTCCGGCGAGGAGCTGCCAGTGTTGCCTCCATCTGTCAATGACGCGCTCCTCGCTAACAACGTCGATGGGCATGTCCATGTGAAGCCAAGTGAACCCAACGGACCCAGTATGCCGTCGTGCCAATGCCTCCATTCGCACCACCATCAGCACGACGTGTTTGGTTGCCTGCATATGGCCCAGCCTGGCCCGCGTAGGAAGAAAGTGGCCCGTTTGATTTCATGTGTTTACTATGCGGCCCGCATGGCACGAACCTTAAAGCACCTCCAAGCCAGGCCCAGGGGAAACGACCAAATTGGTAGTAGCTCGCGAGCCTGGCTCGGGCGACACAGGGGAGGGCGACGCGCTTCTCTCCTCGTGCGACCAGGGAGATGGCGCGAGCTCGCCCGCGCCGCCGAAAAATCGGCAGGAGGATTTCGGCTCACCTTTCGCAGAGTCCGCCCCTATTTAGCCTCCTCCCTCACTGCCCCAACTTCCGCAACCATTCTCTCCCCTTTCGAGCTTTCCCGCCAACGCGCATCGGCACCGACGAGCAGGTAAGCGACGCATATTCATCGATCGGTGGTCCACGGCGTCGGTGGTCCTTCACCGGCCGACGGTGATCTTCTATGACCGTTCCCCCTCGTCCTCGAGCTGCAGCCATGGCCTCAGTGAGTTCAATCCCCCTTTCTCTCTGTTCCTTCTAGCTAGATATGACTTGCAGCCAGGGTTTGATGTAGATGCATGGTTGATTAGTGCTCTGATCTATGAGCTCATATGGTTAATTGCTATGCCGCGGTTGCAATTTGTGGTAGGGTTAGATTTTCAAGCATGTGGTAGGCTAGATTAGTAGTAGATTTTGAAGTTGAACCTTGTGCTTGTGTTGATTCGTGCTTAGATTTGTGATTTGTAGCTGTTGGTGGTCCATTTGTAGCATGTTGTTTGTTGTAGATGTATGTTCCTGCTCATAGATTGTCCGGTATGCTTAGTATGATAGCGATGAGCCATGTGCTAGTATGATAGTGATGAAGCATGTGCTTGGTGTGATAGTGATGAACCATGTACATGTATGCTCCTGCTTTCATGGATTGTCCGATATGTTGTGTGCTATGCTTACTGTTAATGCATTCTACGATTATAGGACATGACCACGCAGACGCAAGATCTTAGTCAGGCCCTTGTCCTGTCCGACAGCCAGTTTGCTCCATCGTTTGTCGAGGACTCGCAACCTATGTCCAAGATGGCACCTGATACGTCTCCAACGTATCTATAATTTTTGATTATTCCATGCTGTTATATTATCAATCTTGGATGTTTTATAATCATTTTACAGTCATTTTATATCATTTTTTGGTACTAACCTTCTGACATAGTGCCAAGTACCAGTTGCTGTTTTCTGCATGTTCTTTTACATCGTAGGAAATCAATATCAAACGGAGTCCAAACACAACAAGACTTTACGGAGATTTTTTTGGACCAGAAGGAACATAATGGGCCCTGGCTGCGCCAGGGGGGGGGGGGGTGCTCCGAGGAGAGCACAACCCACCAGGGTGCGCTAGGAGGCCTAGGCGCGTCCTGGTGGGTTGTGCCCACCTTGGGTGCCCCCAGACCGCCTCTTTGCTCTACAAATACCCTAATATTCCCAGAACCCTAGGGGAGTGGACGGAATATTGATCCAGCCGCCGCAGAGTCCAGAACCACCATATCCAATCTAGACACCATCTCGGATGGGGTTCACCACCTCCATTGGTGCCTCTCCGATGATGCGTGAGTAGTTCTTTGTACACCTTCGGGTCCGTAGTTAGTAGCTAGATGGCTTCCTCTCTCTCTCTCTCTCTCTTGATTCTCAATACAATGGTCTCTTGGAGATCCATATGATGTAACTCTTTTGCAGTGTGTTTGTTGGGATCGATGAACTTTGAGTTTATGATCAGATCTATCTTTTTATATCCATGAAAGTATTTGAGTTTCTTTGATCTCTTTTATGCATGATTACTTATAGCCTCGTATTTCTTCTCCGATATTTGGGTTTTGTTTGGCCAACTTGATCTATTTATCTTGCAATGGGAAGAGGTGCTTTGTAGTGGGTTTGATCTTACGGTGCTTGATCCCAGTGACAGAAGGGGAACCAACACGTATATACCGTTGCTACTAAGGATAAAATGATGGGGTCTATCTCTACATAGATAGATCTTGTCTACATCATGTCATTGTTCTTATTGCATTACTCCGTTTCTCCATGAACTTAATACACTAGATGCATGCTGGATAGCGGTCGATGTGTGGAGTAATAGTAGTAGATGCAGGCAGGAGTCGGTCTACCAATCTTGGACGTGATGCCTATATAATGATCATTGCCTGGATATCGTCATGAGTATTTGAAGTTCTATCAATTTCCCAACAGTAATTTGTTCACCCACCGTTTGCTAATTTTCTTGGGAGAAGCCACTAGTGAAACCTACGGCCCCCGAGTCTCCTTCTCATATATTTGCCTTTGCGATCTACTTTTCCTTTGCCATTTATTTTCAGATCTATTAAACCAAAAATACAAAAATACCTTGCTGTAGTTTATTCTTATTTATTTTATTTGGTGTTCGGTCTATCAATCTACTACAATTTTATCTCACGTCCGTTTTCCTATCTTGAGGCGTCGTACCCGAAAGGGATTGACAACCCCTTTGATACGCCGGGTTGCGAGGACTTGTTATCTGTGTGCAGGGGTTGAATACGTTGTGTTTCTTGGTTCTCCTACTGGTTTGATAACTGTTGGGGATATAACTATTAGGTATGATCCGCCCAGGAGGGGCCGGGTCATCCCTATGACGATTCATCACAATGAAGCCCAAGATCATATGGCGGTTCGTAGATAGGCTTGGTAGAGGGCCCAGACCCGAAGGTGGCTTAAGGCCCATGGATATAAACCGCCATGTATGTAAACTTGTATTGTAAGGCATGTAAGAAAGGTCACCGAGCTGGATACATTGTATAAGCCGGCCGGGACTCTGTAGCCTGCAGGGCGTCAACCCGTGTATATAAGGGGACGACCTAGCGGCGACTTAGGACAAGAAACAACAGATCGAGAGTCGGGTCAAGCATATTCGCTCCCTATTAATCGAAACGCTAGAAATACCACCTACAACTGGACTAGGCTTTTACTTTCACCGTAAGGGGCCGAACCAGTATAAACTCCTCGTGTCCTTTGTCCTGATTAATCCCTTTAAGCTAACCTCATCGCGATGGCTCCACGACTAAGTCCTCACACTAGGACATCTACCGTGATAATTCCACGACAGTTGGCGCCCACCGTGGGGCTATCGCACGATGGTTTCAAGTTCTTAGAGGGCAACTTCGAAGGGATCAAGGGATACATTGTGGGCCGAATGACCAAGAGTCGTCGCGAAAAGCTCTACATCGACGACACAGGTGATATGTCTCCAACGTATCTATAATTTTTGATTGCTCCATGCTATATTATCTACTGTTTTGGACTATATTGGGCTTTATTTTCCACTTTTATATTATTTTTGGGACTAACCTATTAACCGGAGGCCCAGCCTAGAATTGCTGTTTTTTGCCTATTTCAGTGTTTCGGAGAAACAAAATATCAAACGGAGTCCAAACGGAATAAAATCTTTGGGAATGTGATTTTCTCACTGAACGTGATCCAGGAGACTTGGACCCTGCTCCAAGGAACAAAAGAGGCGGTCACGAGGGTGGGGGGCGCGCCCCTTGCCTCGTGGGCCCCTCGTTGCTCCTCCGGCGTACTTCTTCCTCCTATATATACACACGTACCCCCAAACGATCAGAGCAGGAGCCAAAAACCTAATTCCACCGCCGCAACTTTCTGTATCCACGAGATCCCATCTTGGGGCCTGTTCCGGAGCTCCGCCGGAAGAGGGCCGCCATCACGGAGGGCTTCTACATCATCCTAGCCCCTCCGATGAAGTGTGAGTAGTTTACCTCAGACCTTCAGGTCCATAGTTAGTACCTAGATGGCTTCTTCTCTCTCTTTGAATCTCAATACAAAGTTCTCCCCCTCTCCTGTGGAGATCTATTCGATGTAATCTTCTTTTTGCGGTGTGTTTGTTGAGACCGATGAATTGTGGGTTTATGATCAAGTCTATCTATGAATAATATTTGAATCTTCTCTTAATTCTTTTATGTATGATTGGTTATCTTTGCAAGTCTCTTCGAATTATCCGTTTGGTTTGGCCAACTAGATTGGTAGTTCTTGCCATGGGAGAAGTGCTTAGCTTTGGGTTCGATCTTGCGGTGTCCTTACCCAGTGACAGAAGGGGCAGCAAGGCACGTATTGTATCGTTGCCATCGAGGATAACAAGATGGGGTTTATTTCATATTGCATGAATTTATCTCTCTACATCATGTCATCTTGCTTAAGGCGTACTCTATTTTTAACTTAATACTCTAGATGCATGCTGGATAGCGGTCGATGAGTGGAGTAATAGTAGTAGATGCAGATTCGTTTCGGTCTACTTGTCACGGACGTGATGCCTATATACATGATCATGCCTAGATATTCTCATAACTATGCTCAATTCTGTCAATTGCTCAACAGTAATTTGTTCACCCACCGTAGAATACTTATGCTCTTGAGAGAAGCCACTAGTGAAACCTATGGCCCCCGGGTCTATTCTCATCATATCAATCTCCATCACTTTAATCTTGCTTTGCTTTTTTTACTTTGCCTTTAGTTTTTACATTGCATCTTTATATCAAAAATACCAAAAATATTATATCTATCATGGTCACTCTCGTAAGTGACCATGCAGGGCTTGACAACCCCTAATCGCGTTGGTTGCGAGTAGCTATCGTTTTGTGCAGGTGCGAGGGACTTGAGTGTGGCCTCCTACTGGATTGATACCTTGGTTCTCAAAAACTGAGGGAAATACTTACGCTACTCTGCTGCATCATCCCTTCCTCTTCGGGGGAAAACCAACGCAAGCTCAAGACGTAGCAAGAAGGATTTCTGGCGCCGTTGCCGGGGAGTCTACGCAAAAAGTCAACATATCAAGTACCCATCGCAATCCCTATCTCTCGCATTACAATATTTGCCATTTGCCTCTCGTTTTCCTCTCCCCCACTTCACCCTTGCCGTTTTATTCGCCCTCTCTCTCTCTATCCTCCCTCTCTATTTTCCTCTTTTGTCCGCTTGCTTTTTGTTTGCTGGTGTGCTAGTTTGCTTGTTTGTCGCGATGGCTCAACCGAGATTTGGTGATCTTCACCTTAAAAGGTTAGAGGAGATCGAAACCAACGTTAGAAAATTTATGGTTTTGCAATTTGAGCATAATAATTTCTTTAGAAATGAGCTTAAGGAACAAAAAAGTTTTGTGAGTTTTATGAATAAAGAGCTTGATGATATGTCTAAAGAATTCGAGGGTATAAGATCCCAAATTGCCCATCTAGAAAAGATGAGTGCTGAAATTTCGGATATGCAAGCCACCTTAGTCAATAAGATGGCCGCTAAACCGAATTCCTATGAAAATCAAGATGAAGATCTAAAAGTTATTGATGTGTCTCCAATTAAATCTTTCTTTTGCAATATGAATCTTGATGAAACTGAATATGATCTTCCTTTACCTAGAAGGCGTTCTAAAAATTCGGAGTATTTAGATCTTAATGATGAAATTGATGAAAGTGGGATTGAAAAAAAATAAAAATCTAGATGTTGCTAAACCCACTATATTGGATTTCAAGGAATTTAATTATGAAAGTTGCTCTTTAATTGATTGTATTTCCTTGTTGCAATCCGTGCTAAATTCTCCACATTCTTATAGTCAAAATAAAGCCTTCACCGAACATATTGTTGATGCCTTGATGCAATCTTATGAAGAAAAACTTGAGTTGAAAGTTTCTATCCCTAGAAAACTCTATGATGAGTGGGAACCAACTATTAAAATTAAAATTAAAGATCATGAGTTTTATGCTTTGTGTGATTTGGGTGCTAGTGTCTCTACTATACCCAAGACTTTGTGTGATTTGCTAGATTTCCGTAACTTTGATGATTGCTCTCTAAACTTGCATCTTGCGGATTCCACTATTAAGAAACCTATGGGAAGAATTAATGATGTTCTTATTGTTGCAAATAGGAATTATGTGCCCGTAGATTTCATTGTTCTTGATATAGATTGCAACCCTTCTTGCCCTATTATTCTTGGTAGACCTTTCCCTAGAACGGTTGGTGCGATTATTGATATGAAGGAAGGGAATATTAGATTTAAATTTACATTAAAAAAGGGCATGAAACACTTTCCTAGAAAGAAAATAAAATTACCATATGAAACTATTATGAGAGCCACTTATGGATTGCCTATCAAAGATGGCAATACTTAGATCTATCCTCGCTTTTATGCCTAGCTAGGGGCGTTAAACGACAGCGCTTGTTGGGAGGCAACCCAATTTTATTTTTATTCCTTGCTTTTTGCTCCTGTTTAGTAATAAATAAATTATTTAGCCTCTGTTTTGGTTGTGTTTTTTGTGTTTAATTAGTGTTTGTGCCAAGTAGAACCGTTGGGAAGACTTGGGGAAAGTCTTGTTGAACTTGCTGTAAAAAACAGAAACTTTAGCGCTCACGAGAACTGCTGTCATTTTTATTTGAAGAGTGCTATTGTGACGCCCCCGATTTGACCGTACATTAATCATACACTCAAACGTGTACGATCAAGATCAGGGACTCACGGGAAGATATCACAACACAACTCTACAAATAAAAATAAGTCATACAAGTATCATATTACAAGCCAGGGGCCTCGAGGGCTCGAATACAAGAGCTCAATCATAGACGAGTCAGCAGAAGCAACAATATCTGAGTACAGACATAAGTTAAACAAGTTTGCCTTAAGAAAGCTAGCACAAACTAGGATACAAATCGAAAGAGGCGCAGGCCTCCTGCCTGGGATCCTCCTAAACTACTCCCGGTCGTCGTCAGCGGGCTGCACGTAGTAGTAGGCACCTCTCGAGTAGTAGCAGTCGTCGTCAACTGTGGCATCTGGCTCCTGGACTCTAACGTCTGCTCGCAACAATCGGGTATAGAAAGGGGGAAAAGGGGGAGCAAGGCAACCGTGAGTACTCATCCAGAGTACTCGCAAGCAAGGAGCTACACTACATATGTATGCATTGGTATCAAATGGATTAAGGGTATCATATGTGGACTGAACTGCAGAATGCCGGAATAAGAGGGGGATAGCTAGTCCTTTCGAAGACTACGCTTCTGGTAACCTCCATCTTGCAGCAGGAGAAGAGAGTAGATGGTAAGTTCACCAAGTAACATCGCATAGCATAAACCTAACTGGCGATCCTCTCCTCGTCGCCCTGTTAGAGAGCGACCACCGGGTTGTATCTGGCACTTGGAAGGGTGTGTTTTATTAAGTATCCGGTTCTAGTTGTCATAAGGTCAAGGTACAACTCCAAGTCGTCCTGTTACCGAAGATCACAGCTATTCGAATAGATTAACTTCCCTGAAGGGGTGCACCACATTTCCCAACATGCTCGATCCCCTTTGTCCGGACACACTTTTCTGGGTCATGCCCGGCCTCGGAAGATCAACACGTCGCAGCCCTACCTAGGCACAACAGAGAGGTCAGCACGCCGGTCTAAGTCCTATGGCGCAGGGGTCTGGGCCCATCGCCCTTTGCACACCTGCACGTTGCGAACGCGGCCGGAAGCAGAACTAGCCCCCTTAATACAAGAGCAGGCTTACGGTCCAATCCGGCACGCACCACTCAGTCGCTGATGTCATGAAGGCTTCAACTGATACCACGACGTTGAGTGCCCATAACGGTCCCCGCGTAGATGGTTAGTGCGTATAGGCCAGTGGCCAGACTCACATCAAATACCAAGATCTCGTTAAACGTGTTATCTTGAAATAACCGCAAACACCAACCAAGGCCAGGCCCACCTCTTTCCTAGGTGGTCTCAACCCGCCCTGTTGCTTCGCCACAAAGATCCACACAGAGGGCCGTCGGGAAAGTATGTCCTTCCAGCCGCCAATTCGTGAATCAACCGCGGGTACTCCTCGAGCCAACCCGACTTTAGTCATCACATGTATCATGTATAAAGTATATAGTATATACCCGTGATCACCTCCCGAGTGATCACGACCCGATAGTATAGCATGGCAGACGGACAAGAATATAGGGCCACTGATGATAAACTAGCATCCTATACTAAGCATTAGGATTGCAGGTAAAGGTAACAACAATAGTAGCAAGAGCAGGCTATGCATCAGGATAGGATTAATGGAAAGCAGTAACATGCTACACTACTCTAATGCAAGCAGTAGAGAGAAGAATAGGTGATATCTGGTGATCAAAGAGGGGGGGGGGCTTGCCTGGAAGCTCTGTTGTACAGGAAGAAGGGTCGTCGGTGACGTAGTCGTACTCAGCGGCATCAGCGCCGGTCTCGGGGTCTACTGGAGAAGAAGATGGGGGAAGAAATAGTAAATGCGCAGCAAACAAAGCATCACAAAACATAACATGGCAATACACAGTGCTAGGTATGCCCTAACGCGGTGGAAGGCGATACCAGCAAAGGGGGAAACATCCGGGAAGGTATTCCCAGTGTTTGGCGTTTTCGGACAGATAAACCGGAGGGGAAAAGTTGCGTGTTTGCTATGCTAGGGATATTCGGCGGACGAATGGACTGCGTATTCGGATTCGTCTCGTCGTCCTGAGCAATTTTCATATACAAAGTTTGTCCATTCGAGTTACAGATGAATTTCTACAAATTTCCGAAGATTTAATCAGCTATTTGGAATTCCTGAAAATTGGCTAAGTATGAAAATTGTTCAGTTTTTAAACTTTACTTAGCTGTTTTCCAAAAGCTATAACTATTGTTGTGCCCATCCTATGAATTAGTGCCTTATATCAATACTGACTAATTTCTTGTGATCTACAAGATGGTATTAATTGCATCACTGTTAGAGTTCATTTGCCTAATCAAAACTTTGCTAGAAAAGTGCCACTTGTTGTTAATTCTAGAAACTGTTAAAATATACTAACATAGGATTTTGTGATTTTCACAGGATTTAATCCATGCTTTATTTGAATTTGGTCCAATGGACTAACTTGGAGCTTGTCAAGTGTACTACCTGCTCATATTTGTTTTAGTCCTGTTAACAATTGTTTAGCCACCGTTTAGGGGTTGTCCAAAGGGCTAATCAGTGCAATATTCCTAAAGCTAGCAATAGCTACAGTACACATCCATATTAGTAAAGGGGTAGCGGTGGTGGCTAGAAGCAGTGGCACAACGCAGTACAGGGAGCAGCAACGACGCTCGGGGGTGCCAACGGGCGGCGACAAGCAGCGCCGGGCGGGGCTGCCGATACGTGGGAGCGCGGGCATGCGCGTGCGTGGCCGGCGTAGCCGGCCGTCGCGTGCGTGGCCGGACCGTGGTCGGCGGCAGGCGGCGGGGAAGGCCACAACAGTAGGCTGCGGGGCGAGGTGGTGCGTAGGGCGGAGCAGAGGGTGCCGGGCCGGGGTGTGGGGCGGACGACGGAGGCGGCGAACGTCCCTACGGCGTGGGCAGGGGTTGGCCGGGGCGACGGCTGCAGCAACGGCCAAGCATCTGCAACGGCGGGGCGGGCGGGGGTACACGCGGGTGGACGCGGGCGAGCAGCGGCAGATTGAGCAACAACCGCGGCTAGCAGCACCGAGAAGCAGGCAGCGCGTACACGGGAGCAGCAGCAACGCGCGGCAGCTCGAATGAGCTCCGGCCATGGCGGACAGGGGAGCTATGGCTACGGCGGTGGCGTGCTCGAGCTCGAATCTGAGCTAGTTCAGAAGGAGAAATGTGCAGGCGCTCACATCGGAGCACACAAGTGGCTCGGCGAAGGTTTAGAAGCACAGATGACGACGACCGACGAGGTTGAACGGCGGCGACCGAAGGAAGGGGATGAGGTCGATCCCGGTGATGTGGTCCACTCCATCTGATCCAGTCCTTCCAGTCGACGCGGACGAGGCAGGCGATGCTCCAGGTGTGATCTCAGCCGGCGGGGAGCTCGGTGCGCGCGGGAATAATGGTGGCCATGGCGATGACGGCGTTGGCCGAGCGATGCGGGAAGAAAGCGGCGCGAGGGAGGGGGAAGAGTGGGGGCTAAGGTTCGACCACAGCGTCGAGGGAGGTCTTGTAGGACGCCGGGGATCCACGGGATGGTCAGCACGTGGCCGATCCGCGACGTGGACGGGTGCACGGCGGCCACCCAGCCCCTGTGAACAGAGGAAGAAGAAAAAGGGGAGTTGGGCTGGGCTACTACTATAGTAATTGGGCCTAAGTGTACAGTAGATTAGGTACTATGTTTTTCACTTCTTTTTGTTTATTGTTTTTCTTATTTATATACTGTTTTGTATTTATTTTAGGTACTAAATGATTTTAGTTAAAGTTGAAACTCCTCACATAACCACCTCCTGATATTCTCGGTGTTGTCCAAAATGTTTGAAATTAAGTTCATATTTTAATGGGCATAATTAAGGGATGCTTGTTCACTTTATTTATTTCTAGGGAAAATTTAAAAATCCATCTAATGTTAGCTCCTACATGGTAATTACTTAGTGAATATTTGCAACCCATCGAACAGTTTTCCTTATTAGTTTGAAGAAATAAATTTTGACTTGTTTTTGGAATTTGAATTTGAATCAGTTTTCGAACTAACTCGAGATTAACAACAGTAATCGATGTGACGTGGCATCATTAACAGAGGGTTATGGTAGCTTAACTATTCGGGTGTCATAGCTATTTAGTTAATTATTTTCGCAAATGATTAATAGGTAAATTCCTCACATCCAGCAATTTATTTTAGAATTTTTGGGGTTCCAGATCTTGCGCTAGCTACAGATTACTACAAACTGTTCTGTTTTTGACAGATTCTATTTTTCGTGTGTTGTTTGCTTATTTTGATGAATCTATGGCTAGTATAATAGTTTATAATCCATAGAGAAGTTGGAATACAGTAGGTTTAACACCAATATAAATAAAGAATGAGTTCATTACAGTACCTTGAAGTGGTCTTTTGTTTTCTTTCGCTAACGGAGCTCACGAGTTTTCTTCTTTGAGTTTTGTGTTGTGAAGTTTTCAAGTTTTGGGTGAATTCTTGTGATGGATTATGGAACAAGGAGTGGCAAGAGCCTAAGCTTGGGGATGCCCATGGCACCCCCAAGATAATCCAAGGACACCAAAAAGTCAAAGCTTGAGGATGCCCCGGAAGGCATCCCCTCTTTCGTCCACTTTCATCGGTAATTTACTTGGAGCTATATTTTTATTCACCAACATGATATGTGTTTTGCTTGGAGCGTCTTGTATTATTTGTGTATTTGTGTTTTAGTATGCCACAATCATCCTTGTTGTACACACCTTTTGAGAGATCCATACATGAATTAAAATTTGATAGAATACTCTATGTGCTTCACTTATATCTTTTGAGCTAAGTAGTTTTGCTCTATGTGCTTCACTTATATCTTTTGAGCGTTACAATTTTGCTCTATGTTCTTCACTTAGATCTTTTAAAGCACGGTGGTGGATTTGTTTTAAAGAAACTATTGATCTCTCATGCTTCACTTAAATTATTTTGAGAGTCTCTTAATAGCATGGTAATTTGCTTAATAATAATATGCTTGGTATTCAAGATTTGTGAAACTTTCTTTTGAGTGTGTTGAATACTAAGAAAAGATTAAAGTATGATAATTGTTTTGAGATATGGAGGTGATAATATTAAAGTCATGCTAGTTGAGTAGTTGTGAATTTAAAGAATACTTGTGTTAAAGTTTGTGATTCTCGTAGCATGCACGTATGGTGAACCGTTATGTGATGAAGTCGGAGCATGATTTATTTATTGATTGTCTACCTTATGAGTGGCGGTCGGGGACGAGCGATGGTCTTTTCCTACCAATCTATCCCCCTAGGAGCATGCGTGTAATACTTTGCTTTGATAACTTCTAGAGTTTTGCAATAAGTATATGAGTTCTTTATGACTAATGTTGAGTCCATGGATTATACGCACTCTCACCCTTCCACCTTTGCTAGCCTCTCTAATACCGCGCACCTTTCACCGGTATCATACATCTACCATATACCTTCCTCAAAACAGCCATCATACCTACCTATTATGGTATTTCCATAGCCATTCCGAGATATATTGCCATGCAACTTTCCACCATCTAGTTCATCATGACACATTCATCATTGTCATATTGCATATCCCGGTACACCGCCGGATGCATTCACATAGAGTCATATTTTGTTCTAAGTATCGAGTTGTAATTGTTGAGTTGTAAGAAAAATAAAAGTGTGATGATCGTCATTATTAGAGCATTGTCCCAGTGAGGAAAGAATGATGGAGACTATGATTCCCCCACAAGTCGGGATGAGACTCCGGACGAAAAATAAATAAAAGAGGCCAAAGAAGCCCAAATAAAAAGAGGCCATAAAAAAAGAGAAAAGGCCCAAATAAAAAAAGAATTTTTTTATAAAAAATGAGAGAAAAAGAGAGAAGGGACAATGTTACTATCCTCTTACCACACTCGTGCTTCAAAGTAGCACCATGATCTTCATAGTAGAGAGTCTCTCATGTTATCACTTTCATATACTAGTGGGAATTTTACATTATAGAACTTGGCTTGTATATTCCAATGATGGGCTTCCTCAAATTGCCCTAGGTCTTCATGAGCAAGCAAGTTGGATGCACACCCACTTAGTTTCTTTTTGAGCTTTCATATACTTATAGCTCTAGTGCATCCGTTGCATGGCAATCCCTACTCACTCACATTGATATCTATTGATGGGCATCTCCATAGCCCGTTGATATGCCTAGTTGATGTGAGACTATCTTCTCCTTTTTGTCTTCTCCACAACCACCATTCTATTCCACCTATAGTGCTATATCCATGGCTCACGCTCATGTATTGCGTGAAAATTGAAAAAGTTTTGAAAAAGTTAGAGTATGAAACAATTTCTTGGCTTGTCATCGGGGTTGTTCATGATTTAAATACTTTGTGTGGTGAAGATAGAGCATAGACAGACTATATGATTTTGTAGGGATAACTTTCTTTGGCCATGTTATTTTGATAAGACATAATTGCTTTGTTAGTATGCTTGAAGTATTATTATTTTTATGTCAATATAAACTTTTGTCTTGAATCTTTCGAATCTGAATATTCATACCACAATTAAGAAGATTTGCATTGAAATTATGCCAAGTAGCACTCTGCATCAAAAATTCTCTTTTTATCATTTACCTACTCGAGGACGAGCAGGAATTAAGCTTGGGGATGCCTGATACGTCTCCAACGTATCTATAATTTTTGATTGCTCCATGCTATATTATCTACTGTTTTGGACTATATTGGGCTTTATTTTCCACTTTTATATTATTTTTGGGACTAACCTATTAACCGGAGGCCTAGCCCAGAATTACTGTTTTTTTGCCTATTTCAGTGTTTCAGAGAAACAAAATATCAAACGGAGTCCAAACGGAATAAAATCTTCGGGAACGTGATTTTCTCACCGAACATGATCTAGGAGACTTGGAACCTGCTCCAAGGAACAAAAGAGGCGGTCACGAGGGTGGGGGGCGCCCCCCTAGGGTGCGCCCCCTGTCTCGTGGGCCCCTCGTTGCTCCTTCGGCGTACTTCTTCCTCCTATATATACACACGTACCCCCAAACGATCAGAGCAGGAGCCAAAAACCTAATTCCACCGCCACAACTTTCTGTATCCACGAGATCCCATCTTGGGGCCTGTTCCGGAGCTCCGCCGGAAGAGGGCCGTCATCACGGAGGGCTTCTACATCATCCTAGCCCCTCCTATGAAGTGTGAGTAGTTTACCTCAGAACTCCGGGTCCATAGTTAGTAGCTAGATGGCTTCTTCTCTCTCTCTCTGAATCTCAATACAAAGTTCTCCCCCTCTCTTGTGGAGATCTATTCGGTGTAATCTTCTTTTTGCGGTGTGTTTGTTGAGACCGATGAATTGTGGGTTTATGATCAAGTCTATCTATGAATAATATTTGAATCTTCTCTTAATTATTTTATGTATGATTGGTTATCTTTGCAAGTCTCTTCGAATTATCCGTGGGCCTTATTGGGCCTTAAGGGAGAGAGAGGGAGCAGCCAAGGGGCTGGTCACGTGCCCCCCCATGGGCCTAGTCCGAATTAGACTATGGGGAGGGGCGGCGCCCCCTCCTTCCTTCTCCTTCCCGTCTCCTTCCTTCTTCTCCTAGTAGAACTAGGAAAGGGGGGGGGGTCCAACTCCTACTAGGAATAGGATTGCCCCCCTTGGGCGCGCCCTATAGGGCCGGCCGGCCTCCCCCTTGCTCCTTTATATACGGGGGCAGGGGGCACCCTAGAACACACAAGTTGATCTTTAGCCGTGTGCGGTGCCCCCCTCCACAGATTTCCACCTCGGTCATATTGTCGTAGTGCTTAGGTGAAGCCCTGCGTTGGTAACTTCATAATCACCGTCACCACGCTGTTGTGCTGGCGAAACTCTCTCTCGACCTCAGTTGGATCTAGAGTTCGAGGGACGTCACCAATCTGAACGTGTGCAAATCATGGAGGTGCCGTGCATTCGGTACTTGATCGGTTGGATCGCGAAGACGTTCGACTACATCAACTGCGTTATGGTCTACGAGGGTACGTATACACACTCTCCCCTCTCATTGCTATGCATCTCCTAGATAGATCTTGCATGATTGTTGGAAAAAATTTGAAATGCTGCGTTCCCCAACACAAACAACTATCACCCAAGAAGATCCTAAAGACTTTACTTGGCACAAACACTAATTAAAACATAAAAACACAATCATAACAATAGAATAATTGTGCTAACACTCAAAAACAGGAAGCAAAAATAAATTTTATTCATTGTGTTTCCTCCCAACAAGCGTTATAGTTTTACGCCCTTAGCTAGGCATAAAGCAATGATCTAAGTTTTGTCATCCTTCTTCTTAACCTTCTAAGAGGGGTTTTCATCATGGGGTTTTGTAAACACAACATAAAACATATTATCCATAGAAACCTTAGCGTTCCTAACTTGGTGTTTATCATAACCTTTTTGATTCCCCGCAACAATCCAAGAGTAATGTTGATTAATATTATTGAAAACCTATTGGATTATAATTAAAATGGGGACTTCCTTTTTAAGATTATCATCAAGGATTTTATTATCCCCAATCAAATGTCTTAAAGCATAGTCACTATTGTAAAGAATTTCATCTATCACAGGTTTTTCATGATTCATACCATAAAAATCAAAGATTTTCCTAGCTTCCCGTATTATGTAATCAAATTCATTCATAAGGACAAGGGTGGCCAACTTTTTAGACCTGGGATTCTTTATAACGGGAACCTCGAAAAACAATCTTTGCAAAGTAGGATGGGTACGAATAAATTTACTTTCAAGTTTCAGAACTAGTGCTGAAATAGCATCCGCATAAGATCTAGTAGTTTTAAGTATAGGAGCATCATCAAGACTTATATTCCCAACACAATTGTAAAATTCTTGGATATGTTCTTTTCCCATAATGTTCCCTTGCCCCAAAATAAAAAATTTAGCATCCAGATTGCCCGTACGTCCAACCTTCGGAGTTAGGCCATCATCTGTTGGTGCCATACCGAAATCACTCATGATTGCAAGCAAAGGATAGATCTGACAAGAAAACGGCAAACAGAAAAAAGAGGGGTGAATAAAAAGGCAAATTTTTGTGAAGTGGGGGAGAGGAAAATGAGAGGCAAATGGCAAATAATATAAATTGCGAGGAGATGAGATTTGTGATTAGGAACCTGGTATATGTTGAAGATCCTCACCGGCAACGGCGACAGAAATTCCTTTTGATGTCGCTTGAAGCTACATCGGTATTTCCCCAAAAAGGATGGGATGATGCAACACAACGGCGGTAGGTATTTCCCTTAGATATGAAACCAAGGTTATTGTCATGGAATTGTCACGGCAGATGTCCTAGTGTGAGGACTTAGTCATGGAGCCATCACGATGAGGTTAGCTTAAAGGGGTTAATCAGGACAAAGGACACGAGGAGTTTATACTGGTTCGGACCCTTACGGTGAAGGTAAAAGCCTAGTCCAGTTGTAGGTGGTATTGCTAGGTTTCGATGAACAGGGAGCGAATATGCTTGACCCGGCTCTCGATCTGTTGTTTCCTGTCCTAAGCCGCCACTAGGCCGTCCCCTTATATACACGGGTTGACGCCCTGCAGGCTAGAGAGTCCCGGCCGGCTTATACAACGTATTCGGCTCGGTGACCTTTCTTACATGCCTTACAATACAAGTTTACATACATGGCGGTTTATATCCATGGGCCTTAAGCCGCCTTCGGGTATGGGCCCTCTACCAAGCTTATCTATGAACCACCATATGATCGTGGGCTTCATTGTGATGAGTCGTCATAGGGATGACCCGACCCCTCCTGGGCGGGTCATACCTAATAGTTATATCCCCAACATTAGGCCCCAGGTTGATTTGAACTTGTTCATGCAATCTTCAACACTTAGAAAAATCCTTCCACATCTGTTGCAAAAACCATGTAACCCGCCATGATGTCATCTCCAATAATTTCGGAAACCCGCCACGACGTCATCTTTTAACAGATCTTTATCTTAATGTCTTTCTGAAAATCGATGCATCCAATTAGCTGGATAACCATCATTTGGCCTCCTCGTCTTTCGCGCCTGCATGTTTTTCTATCTCCTTATAAATAGGACCATAGAGTCATCTTCTATTCTCCCCCTTCTCCTTTCTCGCCTTCTTCCTCCTCGCGACGCATCGACTCGTACGAGCTCCACCGTCGTCAACCTTCGTCCTCGACCTCAACTCCGGCCGCTGCATCGCCCTGAATAGACTAGAAAAACTGCGGCGCCACTCCGCTGTCCTAATAACATCAGTAAGCCCTCTTTCCTTCTTCATAGATCTTTCATTAGGTTTTGTCGGTGTTCGTCGGTGATCGTTGCCGCCCTTCTTTCTCCTTGTTTAGTTCCATGGGTTAGATCCAAAAACCATATGAATCTTGCGCGGTAGTAGTTTTAGCACTTGTTTTTTACACTAGAATATATCCCCACCGCGTCAGATCTCCTCTAGGGTGCCTCTGCTTCACTGTCACCTCTGTAGATTTTGAATTTATTTCCTTTTTCTGAACAACGGTAGATCCAAATTTGTAACCTCAATCTGCAGAACCTGTTTGTCCCAACACTTAGCAAATTTTACTCTTGGTAACTCTTGAATATCTTGGTCATGGCGGCTTATTTTGTCGGCTTACCATTACTTCATATATCATTGTTGACTTGTATCCCACCAATTAATTTGAGCCGGCAAATTATTTCCTTTTAGGCTTTCCTTTCACCATGCTGCCAAAGACTATGACGACTTGTAACTGGGTTCCTTCCATTGTCACCGAGAGCACCTTGAAGGATTTTGTCATTGTTGGATACTTACCAGAAAAAAGTGTCATGCATTATCGTACTCCTGACCCAGCCGAAGAGAAACCTCAACCAAAAGATGGTGAAGTTATTGTCTTTACTGATCATATGAACCGGGGCTTCTCGCCGCCCAGCTCAAAATTCTTTAGGGATGTCCTGCACTTCTTCAAACTCCATCCGCAAGATATTGGACCCAATTCCATATCAAATATCTGTAACTTCCAAGTTTTTTGTGAGGTATACCTTCAAGAAGAACCTAGCGTCGAGCTTTTCATGGAATACTTCTACCTGAACTGCGAGAACGAGTACACCAATGGTCCCAGCTTGGAACTTGGCGGGATTTCACTTCAACGCAGACGAGATGCCATCTTCCCTCAAGTAGTCCTGCCAAGCCATCCCAAGGACTGGAATCAAACATGGTTCTACTGCAAAGATATCCCGTCGTCTAATGAAAATCCGATGTCGGGTTATCGCACTGAGCGTCTCGACGCAAAGTACCAACTCCCTGATAAACTTACTCCTACCGAACGCAAAAAACTTGTCCCTACAATCAGAAGAGTTCAAGCCTTGCTAGGGAATGGTTTAACCAGAGTCGACTTAATCCGCTGCTGGGTCGCATGGCAGATCATACCTTTAAGCCGCCAATCTGGCTTGATGTGTACATACACTGGAGGAACAGATGATCCCTTACATCATAGCTCTCTGCGTGTGACTGAAGAGGGCATCGTTGAGATGGCAACCACGCTTGTAAACAACAAATATGAAGACTGCAGCCAAGTGGGTTTGAACCCTTTCTGCAAGCTTAATCCGGTGCCAGAGGTAAATCTTTTGATTTCTTTTTCCTTCGGCAGTTTAAACATTGCATGAACTTTAATATGTTATCCTTCTACACACTCAACCTGACTTCTAGAAGGCCAAATATGACCATGAGGCTGCCAAAAAGGCTAAAGCTGCTGCGAGAGCCGCCAAAAAGACCGTCAGGAAGTCTAAGAAGAAATCGAGTGCCTCTGAATTGCTTAAGCTGGATGATACCTCTGAGTCGGAGGTAGCCCTTGACTCTCTTGGCTTGTTTTTTAACAACCTTATTAACACTGACTATTGCCAGGATGACACGGGGACCGGCCAGGCAGTCGAAGAAGAGGTAACTATTATTTCCTCCGACTCAGAACCTTTACCAATGCAGAAACTTCGGCGGGTAACCCGGAAAGTAAGGTTTTCACACCCCTTGGCTTATTTAGATCCTCATTTTTTTAAACGACAGCAACATGAGAGCCGCCGCCAGACCCGGACCGGTGGAGATGACGATTTATCCTCCGGCTTACTGAACACTCCTCGGAAATGCCAAAATGAGGTTCTTTTTAACCTTAACCCTTGTATTTACCAGCGAGTTACTTTCATTAATCACTCAATTTTGATTCCATCCTTGCAGGAGATTTCTTGTTCCTCCTCTGGCGACTCATCGCAAACTCAACTACCGGCTTTCAAGACTGCCCCTGGGTAATAATAAATATCTTTCTTTTGTACCTTTATATCTTTATAATTATATTGACTTGTCCAAATTCTTTTTAGCGGTCAAGTGAAACCCAACAAAAAAGCAAAGGTGACAAAGCCAGCCAAGGATCCGAAAACTGTTGAACCGGATCAGCCAACCCTTGTACCAGAACACCCTAAACAACCGGAAGATCCTGCTGTCAACACTCAACCGGATTTACCTGAGCCGTCTGTTGACGAAACCACTATTGATCCATCGACTACTGAATCGTCAAGCTCAGCTAATCCGCCAGAGACTCATGGTGATGATGTTTTAATCACTGGCACCAGATTTGTTGAACCGGGGAATCCAATTGTGCTAGCGAGACACTCTGTCAAACAAGAAGTCATGGAAAGACAGAAAGTGAGGTTTGATGTCTCCCACTATGCTCACCTGAGTATTAGTGAAGTTTTATCTGGCTATGTCAGTCAAGTGCATTCCGATCGTGACTTGGAGATTAAAATGGTGAAGCAAATCCACCTGAAGTATGAGGTACGTCATCCGGCTTATATCTATATCCTGCCAGCCCCAAGTCTTCTGATTATGATAAACTTGAATAATCTGTAGACTTGAAATGTTTATAAGCTTCTGTTCTGGACGCCCTCCAAGTCCGATTAAAAAACTTTAAACCGGATTTTGATGATAGCATAATTTTGCATCTGTAGTCCCCAAGGGCCGGCTTAATCGGCATGAATGAGCCGGTCCTATTAATCATTGTGTAAAAGAACAGAACTTAACTGCATATCCCCCATGAGTCGGTTGGGACTGTCAAAAGCACCCCGGCTCATCCTTAAAAAGAAAACAAGCAATGTACATTAGCCCCCGAGTGTCAAGTGTCGTTGCTTGCAAAGCACTTGGGACTTTTTACAAAGAGTCGTTTCCTTTGAAAATTGCGTTGACAGACATTAGCCCCCAAGTGCCAAGTGTTGTTGCTTGCAAAGCACTTGGGACTTGTATTGTTGTAACCTGCCATGAAACTTGACAAACTTGTGCTGTATTCAGGCTGCTACCACTGAATTGGAAACTCAATTGAATGAGGCCAAGACCTGGCTGGCGGCTCAGGAGACTGAGACCAAAAAGGCTGAATCAAAATTTTAGTTTAGTATGTCTGAAGCCGAAAAATTGAAGACTAGCTTTACTGCAGACAAAGAGGCTTGGGCCAAGGAAAAGACGGTCCTGATTCAGCATGCTGAGAAAGCCAAGGCGGCTCTAGAAGAGGTTACCACTGAGCTCACCGGTTTAAAGAACCGTGTGTCTTAGATGGTTTCTGCAATCTTCGGTAAGTCACCTTGTTATTTACCCAAAGTGAGTATTTGTCATCATAATGTAAGCCGCCACTTAACCAATTGTGTAAACTTTGCAGGTCCCAGGAGTAGCAATCTGAGCCGAGATACACTGGTAAAGCTCAAGGCGGTTTACACGCTTGTTGAGCAATTATACACTGGAGCTCAGCGAACTCTTGCCACTATCTCCCCAGCGAATCAAGGACCAAATCTGTTAAGTAATGTCTTGAAGAAACTGTCCATCTTGCCCACTAGGTTCCAAGAAATCAAGCGATCTTGTGCTAGAGCCAGAGCTGTGATAGCCTTGAGCCGTGCCAAAGCCTAGGTACCAGAATTAGACCCGGCAGACATAGCCAGCGGGTATCCTAGTCTCAAGGAAGATGGAACCTCCTTTGACCAACAAGACTTTGCTAACTGCGTCAAAGAGGTTCGTCCTCATGCAACAATCATTGTCGAAGAGACCAACCTCACCAAGTATCAGCCGGGTTACGATGCAGATAACCAGAAGATGTCGACTCCTTCATATAAAGTGATGGATTTAATTCCACCCATTCGTAAGCACACTTTCGCCCCTGATATTGATCCGTCTGATCCGATTGATGGTGAAGCTGAATTCGTGGCTTTGACTGGTCCAAACCCCACTTCCAGATGATGGAGGAGGAAGACGAACCGGCAAGGGATGAATCGCAACCTTCGAGTCAGCCAGGCCAATATTCATGAACCGAGGCCGGTTTATCATCTGCTGATTGCAATACTTAAAAGCAATCATATTTTTGGGCACCAAGCGCCTTGTAATAGGCTAGCTTTAAACTTCTTATTCTGCTATGCCATCATGCATATTGTGCTGTTTATGACACTATTCATCCATCATGCGAAGATATGCCATATATGATTTATGATATTATCAATTTTGAATCTGTTCCTGCATACAACAGATGAAAAGTGTCCTGGCGGTTTACCGCTGGACGGGTTATAATGCCCCAATATAAACTTATCATGATTTATAACCAAGGCTGGACTAAATAATAATCATATATGATTAAAAATATGTCATACATGTGATATTTGATCACACTTGTTGGTTTATCAAGCCACTGCAGTAAGGGCGATAACCCAAAATTTTGGACACTGGTAATTATCAGAGATTGCCAGCTTATGAACAAAGCTGGACCGGGTTAATAAACACCGGATATTATCTTTATTTCATACTGGCGACTTATAGTCGAAGACCAGGCCGGGTTAATAAACACCGGTGATTTACAATCAAGCTTTATAAATCTTATCAAATAAACCTCAAAAAGAAAGAATCTGTTGAATAAAAAACAAACGAGAAGCGAGGCTTTTCATGGGCTGTCAGGCCCAAAACGAGGCTTTTTATTGGCTGCCAGGCCACTGAGTTAAACCGTTTTACAAACCTTATAAGATGGACCTCACATTAACCAATCGTCGTTTTAACTTTGACAAGTTCAGGGTTTGCATAAGATTGACTTGTCAAACATTCGGCGGGTCTTTCCAGGATTACCTTGGTGGAGTGACTTACTTAAAAAGGCAAGATAACCAGGGGTTTTAGGTGAATACACCTGGCTTCCAAGCCTGGCATTTAAGCCTATTACAAGGTTACGAACTTTTTGTTCTTCGGGTCGCCAAATTTAGTCTGTAAAAGAAAGGGCTTACCAGCCGCTATCTCCCCAGCTTGCTGGATCTCCTCCCGAGCCGCTCTAGACTTGGACTGTGCTTGTCTCGCCTTTTGTAAGGCCTTGTCGAGTTCGCCAGCCTTGGCTTTGTTATCCTCTTCGAGTGATTTGCACTTTCCAGTGGCATCCTCTAGCTCATGCTCCATGACAGATATTCTCTCCTCGCACTAGCGCCGAGTGGCCTGTTCGGCCTTTAAATCAGCAGCGGCCTTCTGGACAACCACATTACTTACTCTGTGTCGGTGTTCTGGGAACGGGGGTCCCCAGACTTGCCTACCTGCGGCTCACGGCATGGCCCCATCAGCGGCCCTGTATGGCCCATCTTCACCATCAAACACTCAAGACCCTTGTCGGTGTCAAAACCGACGGATCTCTGGTAGGGGGTCCCGAACTATGCATCTAAGGTTGATGGTAACAGGAGACAAGGGACACGATGTTTACCCAGGTTCGGGCCCTCTCTATGGAGGTAATACCCTACTTCCTGCTTGATTGATATTGATGAATATGAGTATTACAAGAGTTGATCTACCACGAGATCGTAATGGCTAAACCCTAGAAGCCTAGCCTGTATGACTAAGGTATTGAATATATCTATCCGGACTAAGTCCTCCGGTTTATATAGACACCAGGAGGATCTAGGGTTACACAAGGCCGGTTACAAAGAAGGGAATTTGCATATTCCGTCGCCAAGCTTGCCTTCCACGCCAAGGAGAGTCCCATCCGGACACGGGTGTAGTCTTCGGTCTTCGTATCTTCACAGCCCATCAGTCCGGCCCATAGATAACAGGCCAGATGCCCGAGGACCCCTTAGTCCAGGACTCCCTCAGTAGCCGCCGAACTAGTCTTCAATAGCAAGGTGTTCGGCACACAGATTATCTTCAGTATTGCAAGGTGGGTTCCTCCTTTAATGATTTCCGAGTAGTGTATTCGGTCGTAGATTCGATGTCTCCCCTCGGCTTCTGCGCTTAATGTCCTTGTTTTCCATGTGTCGAGCGAATGTGGACAGTTAGGGTATTTTTTGCAAATAACACCCCAACCATGCAAGGAGGAGCATCTATTTAAAGAGATTGGATCTTAGATCCTTTTGGCACCAAGCGGAGAAAATCCTCAGAGACCGCCAGGCAAGACCATTCCAACATGGCCAACAATCCCAGCTCCTCTTCCCATTCCAACCTAGAGAGAGGCGAGTGGGAGAGGTGCTCTATGTCCCATAGCCGATTGGCGAAGCTGCAAGCGCAGGGATTTCTCCCTCTAGCAGATCTGGTCCCTGTTCGAGCAGGGTTGGCCTCCTTCAGCGGCAAAACCCAGGCAGAGGATTTTCCTAATCCGTCTGTGGGAGAACAGGTCTGCTTTGTCCCCTATCTGCTGAGGGGAGTGGGGTTTCCAATTCACCCATTCCCCCGAGGGCTGCTGGAGTACTATGGCCTCTAGCTGCACAATTTTACCCCTAGCTCCATCCTCCACATTGCGGGTTATGTCGCCCTATGCGAACTATTCCTAGGTTGCAAGGCCCATTTTGATTTATGGAGAAGACTGTTCTGCCTCGTCCCTCGCAATCAAGGGGGCTCAATTTTTAAAGTGGGAGGAGCCGATGTGTGGCGCATCGCCGGGACTGGATACCTGTCCGGCATGCAAAAGAAAGCTCCCGAATAGTGGCCTTCCGAATGGTTCTACATTGACGACGTCGCTCTACCTGACCCTGTCCGCATAGGCCTCCCCGAGTTTTCAAATGCTCCACTGAAGAAGCGCCATAGCTGGCGTCCTTGGAGCCTCGAGGAAGAGGATAGTGCGGAGATCATCTTGCTACTGGGCAAGATTAAAACTCTTGCCTAGTTTGGATTGTCAATAGTTGAGGTGATGGTGATTTCTATAACGCAGGGGGTCCAGCCACTCCAATACCGAGGATTGCCCATGTGGCATTAGAACAGAGAAGACGACGCCTCATGTTACGGCCGAAAGGGCCCGAAGACCCCCGCTGCTCCAGCCAAGATTCTGGCCGAGCTGTATAAAGGGGAGAAGGAGGAGTTCAGCTGTCTCCAATATCGAGATGGACTTTCCATGTACAATCCTCCCAGCTGGGTAAGGTTTTGCCCCACTTATTTTATCTTGTCCCTGGATCATTCATTGACAGGCAGCATCTTATATGCTCCTAACAGGAATGGTGAATGGCTGTCGAGGGGATCTATGACTCCGCCCCTCAGCCAGAGAATCGCTACCGGGATCTTGACCCCGGATATGAAGAAGATCCGGACATATTCGTGGAGCTTGAGGAGGGCACATTCTATCAGATGAGCTACGATGGTACATATGTACCCATTATCGCCGATTACCCCGGCCTCCTTCCAGCTTCACACGTAAGTAATCCAAAGACACCTTATCCAAAAGAGATCTCTCCTTCCTTCTCACCCACCACACTATTCTGTGCTCAAAAGGGGAAGGGTTCGGCGCGCCGTACCGCTCCAGGGGTATCTCCGAAGAGAGCGTCCCCCACACTAGGCGAGCCTCCCAAGAGGAAAGCAAACGAAGACACGGCCAGGCCTTCATGGAAGAGGTATGAGTTTGCCAATGTGCACCTGGGCAGTCACGTCCAACAGTGACCTTCCCATTTTCCATGTGTCAGGAAAAAGGTGCGCCGGACTATATCCGGAGGTTCGAGCGGCCGTACTTCCCGCAGCCAGGATTCAAATCCTGCCGTGAAGACGGGGGCTGATGCGGAGGCGATGCCGGACTGTCCTCCAGCCAAGGACTCAGATGATGTATCCGTCACCAACTAGGAAGTGGAGAGTGCCATGAATCATCGGCATCGCCGGGCCATTTTACAAGACCCTGGTTTTTCAGAAGAGTTGTTTAACGCCTTCAGCTCGGCCGATGCATACATCCGAGCTGCTCGAGATGGGCTTAACAGGGTCACAAGGCAGCATTTGAAAGATGTGCAGGTAAATTTGTTTTGTCTGACTATGATAACCATATGCCAGTAGCCCCCGAGACTTAAAGGAGTTGAAACAACTGATTTAAGGATCAATGTACAACCAGGTGCTTACGGAGAAGAACACCCTGTTAGCTCAGGAACTAGAAAAGTGTCAGCGCCGGCTGCTTGCTGCCAATGCCAAACTGGAGAAATACAAGGCATCTCCCGGTAATATTTCCCTCTATCGAGAATTCATAATGATACATTGATAGTGTGAATATGGGTGCTTATCTGTGTGTTGGGTTGTTAGACCAATTATGAGAGCAGCTGGACGCCGCTCGAAGCGAAGAACACGGAGCCAAAATGCAACTAGTAGCGAGCAAGCGTGTATTGAGAAAAGTCGTTCAAGAGAAAAAGAAACTCCAGGATTCGAACGCCAAACTAGGCGAAGAACTAAAAGATGTGCGAGTTCAGCTAGCGGACTCTGTGAAGGAAAACAAGAAGCAGCGAGGCGGCATATTCAGTACGTGGTCGCTTTTATCTTATAATAGTTTGGAGGCAACAGTAGCTGATATAGCTATAATTGCAGGTATATTGATGAACCGCCCTGAAGAGGAGGTGTCCGGATCATCAAGTGATCTTCTGCAAGGGCTGTCGCAGTTGCACGAGCAAGCTCGACAGGCGATGTGGAGTGTAGCCAAGGCCTTATGGCCATCCGACTCCCCTCCAGGAAGTATGGAGAAGCTGGTAGAGTTGTTCAAGGGAGCGTGGCGGCGTATCCGGCTATGGAAGATATCGGCCTACCGAGAGGGTGCGCGAGAGGCTTGGGCCATGGTGAAGACACGATATACCAAGCTGGATCCTATTCATATGGCTCGTGTCGGACCGCTAGGGCCGAATGGGGAAGAAATTCCCATTAGTTTAGTATATGACCAAGTAGGGGTGGCCGCCAAATATTCCTAACAGGATTGAAATTAGACCGCCTTTTGGACGGTATAGAGGAGGAAGTGTTTGAGTCGTGAGTGACTATGTACTTTCCTTCTAGCTAGATAATAAAGACAATTGTCATCGCCGACCTTTTCGCTTCAACCTCTGGACCCGAAGGTGCGGAGTGTTTCCGAATACCCTAGCGGCAGAATATATCGGCGTATGTTTGGAAACCAGGCATAGGGGTCATAATTGCTTGAACAGACAATGTGTATCCGACTAGTTATGTTATATTACATCGAGAAAAGTATACTTTTCATCCCTCAATTCTTCGCTGAGTTTATTTTTCGTCCCTCAACTCTAAAACCGGACAGAGTGCACCCCGAACTCTCGAAACCGGTCATTTTTCGTCCCTGCGACTGAGTCAACCCGGTTTTGACCACACGTGAACAATACACATGATGAACAGTAAATTCAAAAAAATAGCAAAAAAATCTGAAAATTTATGACATCAAAGATACTCAGTTAGCCACGTGTGTGCAAATTTTTGACATGTTTGGAAGTTCGAGGAGCTCGCAGCAAAAAAAGAAAAATTAAATCTACGCTGAAGTGAACAGTACATTCAAAAAAAATTAGAAAACAAGTCAAAAAAAATTGAATTTTTTTGCCATCGAAGATGCTTGGGTGGTCAAGGTGCGTGCAAATTTTCGTGGTAAAATAAGATCCGAGGGTTTGGAAACCACCCGAAGCGGCACGCACACGTATGCTATTTTGTTTTTATTGGCATGACCTTCTCGGATGTCATTGGACCACGAAAATATGTACGCACCTTGCACACCCGAGCATCTTTGATACCAAAAAATTTCAGATTTTTTTGCTATTTTTTTATTTTACTGTTCACTTCAGAGTAGATTTATTTTTTATTTTTGCTGCGAGCTCCTCGAACTTCCAAACATGATGAAAATTTGCACACACATGGCGCACCTGAGTATCTTCGATGTCATAACATTTCAGATTTTTTTATTCTTTTTGCCCTATTTTTCGAATTTACTGTTCATCTGGTGTACTATTCACACATGGTCAAAACCGGGTTGACTCAGTCGCAGGGACGAAAAATGACCGGTTTCAAGAGTTCGGGGTGCACTCTGTCCGGTTTTATAGTTGAGGGACGAAAAGTAAACTCAGCGAAGAGTTGAGGGACGAAAAGTATACTTTTCTCTATTACATTATGTAAGTAACATATTCCAGAGGGAATAGTTCCGTTAAGGGTTCCTTTCCCTGGGTGCGCATGCATTTAATGTGCATGTCTGAACTGTGATTGAAAAAAAATCATAGAGTAAGTAACATCTGGGGTCCACAACGGAGTGAATGCGAAAACACCTTTAATTCGCCGACCGAATATTCCCTTAAGAACGCTAGCTTTCGGCTTCACCCAGTCTGAGGTACACATCCGGATGACCCGGCAGCAACAATCACAGAGGTGCTCCCTTTATGCCCTAGCCAAACTAATGGGAACGTAGGGCACAAGCACATGAGCCAGGCAACCCAGCTTGGCCAAAACTTAAGTCATATCGATGCATATAATGGCGAAGAAAAGGTACATATGAAAAACGCATATGTGCTAAGCTTGGTGCTCGAAGAATAGTCGCAAGCTTCTGTACGTGAAGCCCCCAGGTATAATGAACGTACATATTTAGAGATGTACGCATCAGGTAGGGATGGTCTAGCCATACTAAAGTCGTAAGGCTAAAGAAAAAACGAAAAAGGTAAAAAACGAAAAGAGTGGGAGAAAAAAATAACTTTAATAACAGGAGGGAGGAAAGGAACATAGAGTTCGGCGCTAGGCATCAAATCGTCATAGTTTGGCCGCGTTTCAGGGGTTCGGCTCCAAGTGATTGTCTGACGCATCACGTAGGCGGTACGCTCCTCCAGTGAGAACTTCGTTAATGATGAAGGGACCCTCCCACTTGGGGTTGAGTTTGTCCTTTTTCTTCTCCAGCAAGCGTAGAACGAGTTCACCAACATTATAAGTCTTGGCCCACACTTCTCTCCTTTGGTACCTGCGAGCCTGCTGTTGATAATATGTGGAACGGGCCTTTGCAATGTCGCGCTCCTCCTCCAAGGTATCTAAGTTATCCTGCCGATCTTGCTCGGCTTCTCTCTCTTCGTACATACGCACTCGAGGTGAGTCATGAATAATATCGCAGGGTAACACTGCTTCCGCACCGTATAGCATGAAGAATGGTGTATATCCAGTAGTGCGGTTGGGCGTGGTCCGCAGCCCCCAGAGTACGGAGTCAAGTTCCTCCAGCTAGCGCTTGTCCGATTCCTTCAAAGACCGCACTAGTCTGGGTTTGATGCCGCTCATAATAAGTCCATTAGCCCGTTCGACTTGACCGTTTGTCTACGGGTGATAGACAGAGGCGTAATCGAGCTTAATGCCTAGATTAGCGCACTAGGTTTTCACCTCATCGGCTGTAAAATTGGAGCCATTATCGGTGATTATACTGTGCGGGACACTGTGACGGTGTACCACACCGGATATGAAATCTATTGCTGGCCCCGCTTGACCGTTTTGACTAGTTTGGCCTCTATCCACTTAGTGAATTTATCCACCATGACTAGCAGATACTTTCTCTTATGACTTCCACCTTTAAGGGGTCCGACCATATCGAGCCCCCAGACCGCAAAAGGCCAAGTGATGGGGATTGTTTGTAGGGCAGTGGGGGGCATATGGCTTTGGTTGGCAAAGAGTTAGCATCCGATGCAATGTTGGACAAGGTCCTGTGCATCTACTTAGGCCGTCGGCCAATAAAACCCTATACGGAAGGCCTTGCTAACAAGGGCCCCAGCTGTGGCATGGTGACCGCTGAGTACGGCATGAATTTCAGCCAAGAGCTGTCGCCCCTCTTTCGCGGATATACATCGTTGAAGGATTCCAGTAGCGCTTTTCTTATAGAGCTCTCCATCATGAACCTTGTAGGCCTTTGAGCGCCGGACAATGCAGCGGGCCTCATTCTGGTCCTCAGGAAGTTCATTCCTATTAAGGTAGGCCAGTAAGGGTTCGGTCCATGGGGCAATGACTGCCATGATGAGATGCGCCGACGGTGTTATTTTGGTGGCTGAGCCCCCAACAACGTTGGTGTTTCCGGGATCTGGGGTTATGTTTGGATCCGGACTAGTATTGCCGTTTTCCCCCTGCCACACCACGGATGGCTTAAAAAGCCTTTCCAGGAAGATATTAGGTGGGACGAGGTCGCGCTTAGCGCCGATACGAGCAAGAACATCCGCCGCTTGATTACTTTCTTGAGCCACATGATGGAACTCGAGCCCCTCGAACCGGGCCAACATTTTTATGACTGCGTTACGATACGCTGCCATCTTCGGATCTTTGGCATCGAAGTCTCCATTTATTTGAGATATTGCCAGCTTTGAGTCCCCACGCACCTCTAGGCGTTGTATGCCCATGGAGACAGCCATCCGGAGACCATGTAATAAGGCCTCGTATTCGGCTGCGTTATTGGAGTCTGTGTATAGTATTTGGAGGCTGTACTGAACGACATCTCCAGCAGGGGACGCTAAAATGACGCCCTCTCCTAACCCTGCCAGCATTTTGGAGCCATCAAAATACATGACCCAATTGGAGTATGTGCCATACTCTTTAGGGAGTTCGACCTCCGTCCATTCGGCGACGAAGTCGGCCAGTACCTGGGATTTGATAGCTCGACGTGGTTTATATGTAATGTCAAATGGGAGGAGCTCGATGGCCCATTTGGCAATCGGGCCCATAGCATCGCGGTTGTTTATAATGTCATTGAGTGGTACTTTGGAGGACACCATGATCGAACACTCCTGAAAATAGTGACGGAGCTTTCGGTATGCCATGAAGACCGCGTATGCTATCTTTTGATAATGAGGGTACCGGCATTTGCATGGTGTAAGGACAGTAGATACATAGTATACTGGCTTCTGAAGCGGGAATTTATGCCCGTCCTGTTCTCGTTCAACGACGAGTACAGCGCTCACCACCTGATGTGTTGCCGATATGTATAACAACATCAGTTCACCGGCGTTTGATGCGGCCAGGATCTGATTGCTTGCAAGAAGGGCTTTTATTTCCTCCAGTCCGGCTATTGTCGTGTCCGTCCACTCGAAGTAGTGGGTTCGCCGTAGAAGGCGATAGAGTGGCAGTGCCTTTTCTCCCAATCTGGAGATAAAGCGGCTTAGAGCTGCTACGCAACCTGCGAGCTTTTGAACTTGTTTAAGGTCTCTTGGTTTAGCCAATTGTGACAAAGCTCAGATTTTGGTCAGGTTTGCTTCAATTCCTCTATTGGGAATGATGAAGCCCAGCAGTTTTCTAGCAGGGATGCTGAAAACGCACTTTTACGGATTGAGCTTAATGTCATACACGCGGAGTTTGTCGAATGTGAGACGTAAATCGTCTATTAGTGTTTCGACGTGCCTAGTTTTGATGACGACATCGTCCACATAAGCTTCAACTGTTTTGCCAATCTGTTTCTCCAGGCATGTTTGAATCATGCGTTGGTATGTGGCGCCAGCGTTCTTGAGCCCGAAGGGCATGGTGTTGAAGCAGAATGGCCCATATGGGGTGATGAATGTTGTTGCAGCTTGATCGGATTCCTTCATTTTGATTTGATGGTATCTGGAATATGCATCAAGAAAACATAGTGAGTCATTTCCTGTGGTGGCGTCAATGATTTGATCGATGTGGGAGAGGGGGAAGGAATCCTTAGTGCATGCCTTGTTGAGGTCTTTGAAATCGACGCACAGGCGCCAGGATTTGTCCTTCTTTGGTACCATCACCAAATTTGCTAGCCAGTATAGTTGTTTTATTTCTCTAATGAATCCGGCCTCGATTAACTTGGCTAGCTCTTCCCCCATAGCTTGGCGTTTGGGTTCGGAAAAGCACCACAGTGTTTAATTGACCGGTTTGTGTCCCTTCAATATATTGAGGCTGTGTTCAGCCAACTCGCGTGGGATTCCTGGCATATCGGAAGGGTGCCAGGCGAATATATCCCAATTCTCGTGCAGGAACTCTCATAGAGCGGCGTCAACCATCGGGTCTAGTTGTGCTCTGATGGATGCTGTCTTCTTGGGGTCCATTGGATGGACTTGGAATTTGACTATTTCTTCTGTCGGTTTGAATGATGTGGATTTGGGTCGTTTGTCTAGGACCACATCATCTCTGTCCACCGCGGAGCGCAGCGCGGTTAACTCTTCAGCCGTGAGGGCTTCAGATAATGCCTCAAGGGCCAGGGACGCGGTTTTATTCTCGGCGCGGACTGCTATGTCCGGATCACTAACTGGAGTGATTATACCGTTGGGCCCGGGCATCTTAAGCTTCATGTACCCGTAATGGGGTATTGCTTGAAAGCATGTAAATGCATCTCGCCCTAAGAGGGCGTGATATCCACTGTTGAAGGGGGCCACCTGGAAGGTTATCTCTTCGGACCGATAGTTCTCCGGCGTGTCAAATACCATATCGAGTGTGATTTTTCCCGCACACCATGCCTCCCGTCTAGGAATGATTCCTCGGAAGGTCACGCTGCTTTGCTCGATGCGGCTCCTGTCTATTTCCATTTTTCGTATTGTATCCTCATAGATGAGGTTCAGTCCGCTGCCGCCGTCCATGAGAATCTTGGTGAGCCAAAAGCCATCCACAATTTGGCTGAGGACCAAGGCGGTTGGTGTTCGGACTGTCCTGTGTTCTGGTTTGTCACCAGCATTAAAGGTTATCGTTGTGTCGTTCCAAGGGTTTATTGTTGCGATCTGGCAGACTTTGGCAAGTTCGTGGAGTGCTCTTTTGCGCCTATTGTTTGAAGTGAATGTCTCAAAGACTGTCAGGACTCTGGGTTTGTTGTCTTCTAGAGGGTGTTGCTCTGGGGTGTCTTTGGTGAGGATGTCCTCGCCGTTTTTGGCTACCTGCAGGAGTATCCAACATGCTCTAAGGCTGTGGGTTGGTATGGTATCTGGTGTGGTGTGTATTTTGCATGGGCCATCAAGCCATCCCTCCAGAACGGTTATGCGCCGCGTAACGGGTTTGCATTTTTTGGCTGTTGGTCTGGGCGCGTTACAGGGGTGCGCCCTTTTTGCTTGGACGAGTGGTTGAGTTGGGACCGATAGCTCCCAGACTGTTTGATCTATCCAGGCGCTCTCCATTGTGCTGTACTTTTGTACAATAGTTGCTAAGTCAGCGTAGTGTAGTATGCGGCAGTGATTAATGGCGTTGAGGAGACCTTCGCTCGTGCAATTGTTGCGGAATGCTGATATTGCGTCCTTGTTGCGGCAATCTTTGACCTTGTCCTTGACAAGGAGGAATCTGGCCCAAAAGTGGTGGACCATTTCCCGGGGCTACTGTTGTATGCTCCTGAGAGCGCTTATGTTTGGGTGGGTGGGTAGCGTTGGATCTGAACCCTGACCCGATCGATGATCCGGAGTCTGAGGTTTTTCCGGACTGAACAGTCCGGGCTCCATAGTATCTTCTGATTTTTTAATCCCACCGTCCGACTCTAAGTTCGGAGGACGAGGCGTGTCTTTTTGCTGGTAGGTTTCCAGCTTCTCGGGGTCGGAGATCCAAACATAATTCGTCCTTAGTATAGAGGAAGGGTTATCTTGCTCCTCGACTACCGCTATCTGGTGGGTGATCGGTGGAGAATTAATCTCTCTCTGGTCGGGTTTAAGCCCAACCCGATCGTAGTCTGTAGCGACTCCCAAGGCGGCGATGCAACCTAAGAGTTCTTTCAAACACGATAACTCCATTAGATCCATCTGTTTGGCGCATCCAGAATCAACACAGATACATTTTTCGATGACTCAGGAGGTCATCCTCATCGGCTCAGAGGCCGAGCAGGCGATCATGGTAAAACCGCCCAGCCGGAGGGTTTGGCTCGAGGCCAGAGCTCCATGTGAGGTGATATTTTCCTTGACGATAAGTCGAGCCATCAACCTCTACGATGACGACACAGTGGAACTCTCAATAAAAGCACCAATTTCGGTGTCAAAACCGGCGGATCTCGGGTAGGGGGTCCCGAATTGTGCGTCTAAGGTTGATGGTAATAGGAGACAGGGGACACGATGTTTACACAGGTTCGGGCCCTCTCTATGGAGGTAATGCCCTACTTCCTACTTGATTTATATTGATGAATATGAGTATTACAAGAGTTGATCTACCATGAGATCGTAATGGCTAAACCCTAGAAGTCTAGCCTGTATGACTAAGGTATTGAGTATATCTATCCGGACTAAGTCCTCCAGTTTATATAGACACCGGGAGGATCTAGGGTTACACAAGGTCGGTTACAAAGAAGGGAATTTACATATTCCGTCGCCAAGCTTGCCTTCCTCGCCAAGGAGAGTCCCATCTGGACATGGGTGTAGTCTTCGGTCTTCGTATCTTCACAGCCCATCAGTCTGGCCCATAGATAACAGGCTGTACGCCCGAGGACCCCTTAGTCCAAGACTCCCTCAACACTCACGAGGGTCCAAGCCTCGCAAGGTAGACGACACAAGACCTCCTCGAGGGCTGCCTCACTAGGCTGGCTCGCGAGGGGCAGAGATATCAAGGCAAGGAGCACATCACGAGGTTTCCTGTGATGCAAGCCATGACGGCTGGAGCCAGGTGGGCGCCAGCACGTGCAGTGTCCTCGTTTCCTCTTTGGTGATAAAGAGGCAAGCACAGGTGAGGAGTCCTGAGGCATGAGGCAAATGTTTCCATATCAGCGCAACAAGACCAAGACCAGCAGGACAGTAGGACGGAGGTCACCGTGGAGCCCAAGACGGTGTCACCACCAGAGCCTTTGGCAGGCGAAGACCTTATTTTGTTAGGATAGCTTGTACAAGTTGTCCCCCTTCAAAATGGTCATTGTGGGATCCCTTCCCTCCTAATATTTGGGAAGAGGACCCGGACCTCTATAAATAGGACTAGCCACCATCATAGAGAAGGGATCGGATCTCATCACACCACCAGATCGGCTCATATAGAGGGAGAGACCATCGCCAACCACAGAAAGCACAAGAACACCTCTCCTCGGGAGGCTGTTCTTCCCCTGTAACTGTTCATCCTCAGCCCAAGAGGCAATCAACCATACCACACTGGAGTAGGGTAATGATGACCCACAAGTATAGGGGATCTATCGTAGTCCTTTCGATAAGTAAGAGTGTCAAAACCCAACAAGGAGCAGAAGGAAATGATAAACGGTTTTCAGCAAGGTATTCTCTGCAAGTACTGAAATAAGTGGTAACAGATAGTTTTGTGATGAGATAATTTGTAACGAGCAACAAATAACAAAAGTAAATAAAGTACAGCAAGGTGGCCCAATCCTTTTTGTAGCAAAGGACAAGCCTAGACAAACTCTTATATAAGGAAAAGCGCTCCCGAGGACACATGGGAGTATCGTCAAGCTAGTTTTCATCACGTTCATATGATTCGCGTTTGGTACTTTGATAATTTGACATGTGGGTGGACCGGTGCTTGGGTGCTGTTCTTACTTGAACAAGCATCCCACTTATGATTTTCCTCTATTGCAAGCATCCGCAACTACAACAAAAGTATTAAGGTAAACCTAACCATAGCATGAAACATATGGATCCAAATCAGCCCCTTACGAAGCAACACATAAACTACGGTTTAAGCTTCTGTCACTCTAGCAACCCATCATCTACTTATTACTTCCCAATGCCTTCCTCTAGGCCCAAATAATGGTGAAGTGTTATGTAGTCGACGTTCACATAACACCACTAGAGGCTAGACACATACATCTCATCAAACTATCGAACGAATACCAAATTCACATGACTACTAATAGAAAGACTTCTCCCTTGTCCTCAGGAACAAATGTAACTACTCACAAAGCATAAACATGTTCATAATCAAAGGGGTATTAATATGCATATAGGATCTGAACATATGATCTTCCACCAATTAAACCAACTAGCATCAACTACAAGGAGTAATTAACACTACTAGCACCAATCCCGGACTTGGAGACAAGAATTGGATACAAGAGATGAACTAGGGTTTTGAGATGAGATGGTGCTGATGAAGATGTTAATGGAGATTGCCCTCTTCCGATGAGAGGAGCGTTGGTGATGATGATGGCGATGATTTCCCCCTCCGGGAGGGAAGTTTCCCCGACAGAACAGCTCTGTCGGAGCTCTAGATTGGATCCGCCAACGTTCCGCCTCGTGGCGGCGGAGTTTCATCCCGAAAGGTTGCTTCTTATTTTTTTTCTCGACGAAAGACTTCATATAGGAGAAGATGGTCATCGGAGAGCCACCAGGGGGCCCACGAGATAGGGGGCGCGCCCTAGGGGGGGCGCCCCCCACCCTCGTGAGAAGGGCGTGGGCCCCCTGGTCTTCATCTTTGGCGAGGATTTTTCATTATTTATTATAAGGTGTTCTGTGGAGTTTCAGGACTTTTGGAGTTGTGCAGAATAGGTCTCTAATATTTGCTCCTTTTTCAGCCCAGAATTCCAGCTACCGGCATTCTCCCTCCTTATGTAAACCTTGTAAAATAAGAGAGAATAGCCATAAGTATTGTGACATAATGTGAAACAACAACCCATAATGCAATAAATATTGATATAAAAGCATGATGAAAAATGGACATATCAACTCCCCCAAGCTTAGACCTCGCTTGTCCTCAAGCGAAAAGCCGAAATCGGAAAATATGTCCACATGTTTAGAGATGAAGGTGTCGATAAAAATAAAATACGGACACGAGGGCATCATGATCATTCTTATAACAGCAACTTATATAATTCTTGTCATATGATCACTAATGCTAGAGTAATAATTCAATCACAATATCAAGTATGAATCATAGACTTCATTGAAAACTAACAAACTACAATCTCGGTCATTGAAGCAATTGCAGTTTATCATAACATAGGAAAGAGTCAATGTATAAGAGCTTTTCAGCAAGTCCACATACTCAACTATCATATAATCTTTCACAATTGCTGACACTCACGCAATACTTATGGGTATGGAGTTTTAATTGGACACACAGAAAGATAGGGGCTTATAGTTTTGCCTCCCAACATTTTACCTCAAGGATAATGTCAACAGTAATAGTTCATGAAAACTCACATCCAATTAGCCATATATACCAGGATCTTTCCAACATACTGTGCTTGCCAAAGAATAAAATGAAAAAGGGAGAGGTGAAGATCACCATGACACTTGCATAAGGTAGAAGATAATAATAAAAGATAGGCCCTTCGCAAAGGGAAGCAGAGGTTGCCATGCACTTTTATGGTTGGATGCACAAAATCTTAATGCGAAAGAATGTCACTTTATATTGCCCCTTGTGATATGAACCTTTATTATGCAGTCCGTTGCTTTTATTACTTCCACATCACAAGATCGTATAAAGCTTATTTCTCCCACACCAATCAATCATACATATTTAGAGAGCATTTTTTATTGCTTTGCACCGATGACAACTTACTTGAAGGGTCTTATTCAATCCATAGGTAGATATGGTGGACTCTCATGGCAAAACTGGTTTAAGGGTATTTGGGAGCACAAGTAGTATCTCTACTTGGTGCAATGAATTTGGCTAGCATGAGGGGCAAAGGCAAGCTCAACATGTTGGAGGATCCAAGACAATATAATTTATCTGAGATGTAAGAAAACATAACCCATTACGTTGTCTTCCTTGTCCAATGTCAAATCTTTAGCATGTCATATTTTAATGAGTGCTCACAATCATAAAAGACGTCCAAGATAGTATATCTGTATGTGAAGAACTCTCTTTCTTTATTACTTCCTATTAATTGCAATGATGACCAAAACTATGCTTGTCAACTCTCAACAACTTTTACTCATCATACTTTTTCTATGTGAGCTCATTACTCTCCATGAAATCCATATGATCTCTTTGTTTCCTTTTATTTCTTTCCCTTTTCTTTTATTCACTTAGGATCATGGCAAAATAATCAAGCCCTTGACTCAACACTAATCTTTATTATATAGCTCACGGACTCGATTACATAGAAGGATAATAAAGCAAAACTCACAACTAGATCATGCCATAAACTTTATTCTACTAGATCAAAATACTACTAATAGGATCAAACTAAGGAAAACGGTAAAGAGAAAGGTGATGGCGATACGATATTGGGGCACTCCCCCAAGCTTGGCAGTTGCCAAGGGGAGTGCCCATACCCATGTTATTATATCTCCTTGGTTGGTGAAGAAGGTGGAGGTGTTGTTGATGATGGATAGTCGCACATCGAGCGTAGAAGGTCTTCTAACTTGCGGATAATGCCCTTGAGTGCAATGATATGCTCCTTCAACAAAATATTTTCACGTGTGAGATACTTATTTTGTATACGAGACAACTCAATCATCTTGAAAGCTTCGATTTCTATAGGGGTAAGAAGATTATGATCCAGTTGAAGGGTGTCTTCTGTTGCTGGAACTTGGTCCTCCATGGCCTTCTTGATCCCTTCATCCTTGTTGATCTCCATAGGTTCTTCTCTCTTCAGCTCTATCTTCATTAGCCAAGCATCGTTGCCCTCATGGTTGGAGGAGGAGGGAGACGACATAGTGCCTGGCCTTGACAACCCTGACAGAAAACAGCTCGAAACAAAGACATGAGATTTTTGCGTGATACGGGAGTCAAAACCTTCAGGAGAATATATAATGAATTTTTACCGACCAAAATACGTATCGTGCAAGAAAACGGAGTCCGGAAGGCACACGAGGAGCTCACGAGGTAGGGGGGGCGTGCCCAGGGGGTAGGGCGCGCCCTCCACCCTCGTGGGGCCCTCGTGTCCTTCCTGGACTGCTACTTAATTTTCTATTTTTCTAAATATTCCAAAATAGAGAAATATTGCCTTAAAATTTTTTTGGAGTTGGTTTACTTACCGTACCACATACCTATTCCTTTTCGGAGTCTGAAACGTTCTGGAAAGTGTCCCTTATGTATTCCTCCGGGGTTACGGTTTCAATGATATTGGTTTCAACATTTATGGGATTACCTGAGATATAGTGTTTGATTCTTTGACCGTTTACCACCTTCGGATTTGTGCCTTCGAAGTTGTTAATTTTTATGGCACCGGAACGATAGACCTCCTCGATAACATAGGGGCCTTCCCATTTAGAGAGAAGTTTCCCTGCAAAAAATCTTAAAAGAGAGTTGTATAGCAATACATAATCACCTACATTAAACTCACGCTTTTGTATCCTTTTGTCATGCCATGTTTTAACCTTTTCTTTAAACAACTTGGCATTTTCATAAGCTTGGGTTCTCCATTCATCAAGTGAGCTAATATCAAATAACCTCTTTTCACCGGCATGTTTGAAATCATAGTTGAGCTCTTTAATAGCCCAATATGCCTTATGTTCTAGTTCGAGAGGTAAGTGACATGCTTTTCCATATACCATTTTATACGAAGACATACCCATAGGATTTTTATATGCAGTTCTATAGGCCCATAATGCATCATCAAGTTTCTTGGACCAATTCTTTCTAGACCATTTGACAGTCTTTTGCAAAATTAATTTGAGTTCTCTATTACTCAATTATACTTGACCACTAGACTGTGGGTGATACGGGGATGCAATTCTATGATTGACGTCATATTTAGCAAGCATTTTACGGAAAGCACCATGAATAAAATGTGAACCACCATCAGTCATTAAATATCTAGGGACTCCAAACCTCGGGAAAATAACTTCTTTAAGCATTTTAATAGAAGTGTTATGATCAACACTACTAGTTGGAATAGCTTCTACCCACTTAGTAATGTAATCAACAGCAACTAAAATATGAGTATATCCATTAGAGGCAGGAAAAGGTCTGATATAATCAAAGCCCCAAACATCAAACGGTTCAATAACAAGTGAATAATTCATAGGCATTTCTTGATGTCTACTAATATTACCAATTCTTTGACATTCATCACAAGAAAGGACAAACTTACGGGCATCCTTGAAGAGAGTAGGCCAATAAAAACCGGATTGCAATACCTTATGTGCAGTTCTATCTCCCGCGTAGTGTCCTCCATAAGTTTCGGAGTGGCACTTGTGTAGGATCTGTTCCTGTTCATGCTCAGGTACACAACGTCTAATAACACCATCTACTTCTTCTTTATAAAGATGTGGGTCATCCCAAAAGTAATGTCTCAAATCATAGAAAAACTTTTTCTTTTGTTGGTATGTGAAGCTAGGTGGTATGAATTTAGCAACAATGTAATTAGCATAATCAGCATACCAAGGAGTACTACGAGAAGTACTTATGACATTTAATTGTTCATCAGGAAAGCTATCATCAATAGGTAGTGGGTCATCAAGAACATTCTCTAACCTAGATAAGTTGTCTGTAACGGGGTTCTCAGCTCCTTTTCTATCAACAATATGTAAATCAAATTCTTGTAGCAAGAGAACCCATCTAATAAGTCTAGGTTTAGCATCTTTCTTCTCCATGAGATATTTAATAGCAACATGATCAGTGTGGATAGTTACTTTAGAATCAACAATATAAGATCTGAACTTATCACAAGCAAATACAACTGCTAAAAGTTCTTTTTCAGTAGTAGCATAATTTCTTTGAGCATTGTCTAGATTCTTACTAGCATAATGGATAACATTTAATTTTTATCAACTCTTTGCCCTAGAACAACACCTACAGCATAATCGCTGGCATCACACATAATTTCAAAGGGTAAATTCCAATCAGGTGGCTGAACAATAGGTGTAGAGACTAATGCTTTCTTAAGTATTTCAAATGCTTCTACACAATCATCATCAATGACAAATGGTATATCTTTTTGTAATAAATTAGTCAGAGGCCGAGAAATTTTTGAGAAGTCCTTAATGAACCTCCTGTAAAAACCCGCGTGACCAAGGAAACTTCTTATACCTTTGATGTCCTTGGGACATGGCATCTTTTCAATAGCATCAACCTTGACTTTATCAACTTCAATACCTCTTTCAAAAACTTTATGCCCCAAGACAATACCTTCATTAACCATAAAGTGGCACTTTTCCCAATTCAAGACAAGATTAGTTTCTTCACATCTCTGCAAAACTCGATCAAGATTGCTCAAGCAATCATCAAAAGAAGATCCAAGGGGTACTACGAGAAGTACTTATGACATTTAATTGTTCATCAGGAAAGCTATCATCAATAGGTAGTGGGTCATCAAGAACATTCTCTAACCTAGATAAGTTGTCTGCAACGGGGTTCTCAGCTCTTTTTCTATCAACAAAATGCAAATCAAATTATTGTAGCAAGAGAACCCATCTAATAAGTCTAGGTTTAGCATCTTTCTTCTCCATAAGATATTTAATAGCAGCATGATCAGTGTGGATAGTTACTTTAGAATCGACAATATAAGGTCTGAACTTATGACATGCAAATACAACTGCTAAAAGTTCTTTTTCAGTAGTAGCATAATTTCTTTGAGCATTGTCTAGAGTCTTACTAGCATAATGGATAACATTTAATTTCTTATCAACTCTTTGCCCTATAACAACACCTACAACATAATCACTAGCATCACACATAATTTCAAAGGGTAAATTCCAATTAGGTGGCTGAACAATAGGTGCAGAGACTAATGCTTTCTTAAGTATTTCAAATGCTTCTACACAATCATCATCAAAGACAAATGGTATATCTTTTTGTAATAAATTAGTCAGAGGCCGAGAAATTTTCGAGAAGTCCTTGATGAACCTCCTATAAAATCCAGCGTGACCAATGAAACTTCTTATACCTTTGATGTCCTTGGGACATGGCATCTTTTCAATAGCATCAACCTTAGCTTTATCAACTTCAATGTTGGGGAACATAGTAATTTCAAAAAAATTCCTACGCACACGCAAGATCATGGTGATGCATAGCAACGAGAGGGGAGAGTGTGATCTACGTACCCTTGTAGACCGACAACGGAAGCATTTGGTTGATGTAGTCGTACGTCTCCACGGCCCGACCGATCAAGCACCGAAACTACGACACCTCCGAGTTCTAGCACACGTTCAGCTCGATGACGATCCCCGGACTCCGATCCAACAAAGTGTCGGGGAAGAGTTCCGTCAGCACGGCGGCATGGTGACAATCTTGATGTACTACCGTCGCAGGGCTTCGCCTAAGCATCGCTACAATATTATCGAGGATTATGGTGGAAGGGTTCACCGCACACGGCTAAGAATATGATCACGTGGATCAACTTGTGTTCCTCAGGGGTGCCCCTGCCTCCGTATAAGGCTCAAGGGGGTGGGGGGTGCGGCCGGCCTCGGAGAGGCGCGCCAGGAGGAGTCCTACTCCCTTTGGGAGTAGGATTCCCCCCCCCCCCAATCCTAGTTGGAATAGGATTCGCGGAGGGGGGAAAGGAGAAAGGGGGGCCGGCCCCCTCTCCTTGTCCTATTCGGACCAAGGGAGGGGAGGGGCGCGCGGCCCATCTCAGGCCACCTCTTCTCTTTTCCACTAAGGCCCACTAAGGCCCATATAGCTCCCGGGGGGTTCCGGTAACCTCCCGGTACTCCGGTAAAATCCCGATTTCACCCGGAACACTTCCGATATCCAAACATAGGCTTCCAATATATCAATCTTTATGTCTCGACCATTTCGAGACTCCTCGTCATGTCCGTGATCACATCTGGGACTCCGAACAACCTTCGGTACATCAAAACGTATAAACTCATAATATAACTGTCATCGAAATCTTAAGCGTGCGGACCCTATGGGTTCGAGAACAATGTAGACATGAAAGAGACATGTCCCCGGTCAATAACCAATAGCGGGACCTGGATGCCCATATTGGCTCCTACAAATTCTACGAAGATCTTTATCGGTCAGACCGCATAACAACATACGTTGTTCCCTTTGTCATCGGTATGTTACTTGCCCGAGATTCGATCGTCGGTATCCAATACCTAGTTCAATCTTGTTACCGGCAAGTCTCTTTACTCGTTCTGTAATACATCATCCCGCAACTAACTCATTAGTTGCAATGCTTGCAAGCCTTAAGTGATGTGCATTACCGAGAGGGCCCAGAGATACCTCTACGACGATCGGAGTGACAAATCCTAATCTCGAAATACGTCAACCCAACATGTACCTTTGGAGACACCTGTAGAGCACCTTTATAGTCACCCAGTTATGTTGTGACGTTTGGTAGCACACAAAGTGTTCCTCCGGCACACGGGACTTACATAATCTCATAGTCATAGGAACATGTATAAGTCATGAAGAAAGCAATAGCAACATACTAAACGATCGGGTGCTAAGCTAATGGAATGGGTCATGTCAATCAGATCATTCAACTAATGATGTGATCCCATTAATCAAATGACAACTCTTTGTCCATGGTTAGGAAACATAACCATCTTTGATTAACGAGCTAGTCAAAGTAGAGGCATACTAGTGACACTATGTTTGTCTATGTATTCACACATGTATTATGTTTCCGGTTAATACAATTCTAGCATGAATAATAAACCTTTATCATGATATAAGGAAATAAATAATAACTTTATTATTGCCTCTAGGGCATATTTCCTTCAGTCTCCCACTTGCACTAGAGTCAATAATCTAGATTACACAGTAATGATTCTAACACCCATGGAGCTTTGGTGCTGATCATGTTTTGCTCGTGGAAGAGGCTTAGTCAACGGGTCTGCTACATTCAGCTCTGTATGTATCTTGCAAATCTCTGTGTCTCCCACCTGGACTAGATCCCGGATGGAATTGAAGCGTCTCTTGATGTGTTTGGTTCTCTTGTGAAATCTGGATTCCTTTGCCAAGGCAATTGCACCAGTATTGTCACAAAAGATTTTCATTGGACCCGATGCACTAGGTATGACACCTAGATCGGATATTAACTCCTTCATCCAGACTCCTTCGTTTGCTGCTTCCGAAGCAGCTATGTACTCCGCTTCACATGTAGATCCCGCCACGACGCTTTGTTTAGAACTGCACCAACTGACAGCTCCACCGTTTTGTGGGGGAACGTAGTAATTTCAAAATTTTCCTACGCACACGCAAGATCATGGTGATGCATAGCAACGAGGGGGAGAGTCTGATCTACGTACCCTTGTAGATCGCAACGGAAGCGTTGACACAACGTAGAGGAAGTAGTCGTACGTCTTCTTCCTGATCCGACCAATCCAAGCACCGTTACTCCGGCACCTCCGAGTTCTTAGCACACGTACAGCTCGATGACGATCCCCGAGCTCCGATCCAGCAAAGCTTCAGGGAGGAGTTCCGTCAGCACGACGGCGTGGTGACGATCTTGATGTTTTACCGACGCAGGGCTTCGCCTAAGCACTACAACGATATGATCAAGGTGGAATATGGTGGCAGGGGGCACCGCACACGGCTAAGGAACGATCTCAAGGATCAACTTGTGTGTCTAGAGGTGCCCCCCTGCCCCCGTATATAAAGGATCCAAGGGGGAGGGCTGGCCGGCCAAGGAGGAGGGCGCAGGAGGAGTCCTACTCCTACCGGGAGTAGGACTCCCCCCTCAATCCTATTCCTAATAGGATTCCGAGAGAGAGAGAGAGAGAGAGAGAAGGGGGCCGGCCACCTTTCCTAGTCCTAATAGGACTAGGGGAGGGGGGAGGCGCGCAGCCCACCTTGGGCTGCCCCTTTCACCTTTCCACTAAGGCCCAATAAGGCCCATATGGTTCCCGGGGGTTTCCGGTAACCTCTCGGTACTCCGGTAAAATCCCGATTTCACCCGGAACACTTCCGATATCCAAATATAGGCTTCCAATATATCGATCTTTATGTCTCGACCATTTCGAGACTCCTCGTCATGTCCGTGATCACATCCGGGACTCCGAACAATCTTCGGTACATCAAAATGCATAAACTCACAATAACTGTCATCGTAACGTTAAGCGTGCGGACCCTACGGTTCGAGAACAATGTAGACATGACCGAGACATGTCTCCGGTCAATAACCAATAGTGGGACCTGGATGCCCATATTGGCTCCTACATATTCTACGAAGATCTTTATCGGTCAGACCGCATAACAACATACGTTGTTCCCTTTGTCATCGGTATGTTACTTGCCCGAGATTCGATCGTCGGTATCCAATACCTAGTTCAATCTCGTTACCGGCAAGTCTCTTTACTCGTTCTGTAATACATCATCCCGCAACTAACTCATTAGTTGCAATGCTTGCAAGGCTTGTGTAATGTGCATTACCGAGAGGGCCCAGAGATACCTCTCCGACAATCGGAGTGACAAATCCTAATCTCGAAATACACCAACCCAACATCTACCATTGGAGACACCTGTAGTACTCCTTTATAATCACCCAGTTATGTTGTGACGTTTGGTAGTACCCAAAGTGTTCCTCCGGCAAACGGGAGTTGCATAATCTCGTAGTCATAGGAACATGTATAAGTCATGAAGAAAGCAATAGCAACATACTAAACGATCAGGTGCTAAGCTAATGAAATGGGTCATGTCAATCAGATCATTCAACTAATGATGTGACCTCGTTAATCAAATAACAACACATTGTTCATGGTTAGGAAACTTAACCATCTTTGATTAACGAGCTAGTCAAGTAGAGGCATACTAGTGACACTCTGTTTGTCTATGTATTCACACATGTATTATGTTTCCGGTTAATACAATTCTAGCATGAATAATAAACATTTATCATGATATAAGGAAATAAATAATAACTTTATTATTGCCTCTAGGGCATATTTCCTTCAGTCTCCCACTTGCACTAGAGTCAATAATCTAGATTACACAGTAATGATTCTAACACCCATGGAGCCTTGGTGCTGATCATGTTTTGCTCGTGGAAGAGGCTTAGTCAATGGGTCTGCAATATTCAGACCCGCATGAATCTTGCAAATCTCCATGTCTCCCACCTGGACTAGATCCCGGATGGAATTGAAGCGTCTCTTGATGTGTTTGGTCCTTTTGTGAAATCTGAATTCCTTTGCCAAAGCAATTCCACCAGTATTGTCACAAAAGATTTTCATTGGACCCGATGCACTAGGTATGACACCTAGATCGGATATGAACTCCTTCATCCAAACTCCTTCGTTCGCTGCTTCCGAAGCAGCTATGTACTCCACTTCACATGTAGATCCCGCTACGACGCTTTGTTTAGAACTGCACCAACTGACAGCTCCACCATTTAAAGTAAACACGTATCCGGTTTGCGCTTTAGAATCGTCCGGATCAGTGTCAAAGCTTGCATCAACGTAACCTCTTACGGTGAGCTCTTTGTCACCTCCATATACGAGAAACATATCCTTAGTCCTTTTCAGGTATGTCAGGATGTTCTTGACCGCTGCCAGTGATCCACTCCTGGATTACTTTGGTACCTCCCTACTAAACTTATAGCAAGGCACACATCAGGTCTGGTACACAGCATTGCATACATGATAGAGCCTATGGCTGAAGCATAGGGAACATCTTTCATTTTCTCTCTATCTTCTGCAGTGGTCGGGCATTGAGTCTGACTCAACTTCACACCTTGTAACACAGGCAAGAACCCTTTCTTTGCCTGATCCATTTTGAACTTCTTCAAAATCTTGTTAAGGTATGTGCTTTGTGAAAGTCCAATTAAGCGTCTTGATCTATCTCTATAGATCTTAATGCCCAATATGTAAGCAGCTTCACCGAGGTCTTTCATTGAAAAACTCTTATTCAAGTATCCCTTTATGCTATCCAGAAATTCTATATCATTTCCAATCAGCAATATGTCATCCACATATAATATCAGAAATGCTACAGATCTCCCACTCACTTTCTTGTAAATACAGGTTTCTCCAAAAGTCTGTATAAAGCCAAATGCTTTGATCACACTATCAAAGCATTTATTCCAACTCCGAGATGCTTGCACCAGTCCATAAATGGATCGCTGGAGTTTGCACACTTTGTTAGCTCCCTTTGGATTGAAAAAACCTTCCGGTTGCATCATATACAACTCTTCTTCCAGAAATCCATTCAGGAATGCAGTTTTGACATCCATCTGCCATATTTCATAATCATAAAACGCGGCAATTGCTAACATGATTCGGACAGACTTGAGCATCGCTACGGGTGAGAAGGTCTCATCGTAGTCAACCCCTTGAACTTGTCGAAAACCTTTTGCGACAAGTCGAGCTTTATAGACAGTAATATTACCGTCAGCGTCAGTCTTTTTCTTGAAGATCCATTTATTCTCAATTGCTTGCCGATCATCGGGCAAGTCAACCAAAGTCCATACTTTGTTCTCATACATGGATCCCATCTCAGATTTCATGGCTTCAAGCCACTTTGCGGAATCTGGGCTCACCATCGCTTCTTCATAGTTCGTAGGTTCATCATGATCTAGCAGCATGACTTCCAGAACTGGATTACCGTACCACTCTGGCGCGGATCTTGCTCTGGTTGATCTACGAGGTTCAGTAGTATCTTGTTCAGAAGTTTCATGATCATTATCATTAACTTCCTCACTTATTGGTGTAGGTGTCACAGAAACAGTTTTCTGTGATGTACTACTTTCTAATAAGGGAGCGGGTATAGTTACCTCGTCAAGTTCTACTTTCCTCCCACTCACTTCTTTCGAGAGAAACTCCTTCTCAAGAAAATTTCTGAATTTAGCAACAAAAGTCTTGCCTTCGGATCTGTGATAGAAGGTGTATCCAATAGTTTCCTTTGGATATCCTATGAAGACACATTTCTCCGATTTGGGTTCGAGCTTATCAGGTTGAAGTTTTTTCACATAAGCATCGCAGCCCCAAACTTTCAGAAATGACAACTTTGGTTTCTTTCCAAACCATAGTTCATAAGGCGTCGTCTCAACGGATTTTGATGGTGCCCTATTTAACGTGAATGCGGCCGTCTCTAGAGCGTATCCCCAAAACGATAGCGGTAAATCAGTAAGAGACATCATAGATCACACCATATCTAGTAAAGTACGATTAGGACGTTCGGACACACCATTACACTGTGGTGTTCCGGGTGGCGTGAGTTGCGAAACTATTCAACAATTTTTCAAATGTACACCAAACTCGTAACTCAAATATTCTCCTCCACGATCAGATCGTAGAAACTTTATTTTCTTGCTACGATGATTCTCCACTTCACTCTGAAATTCTTTAAACTTTTCAAATGTTTCAGACTTATGTTTCATTAAGTAGATATACCCATATCTGCTTAAATCATCTGTGAAGGTGAGAAAATAACGATATCCGCCACGAGCCTCAATATTCATTGGACCGCATACATCTGTATGTATGATTTCCAACAAATCTGTTGCTCTCTCCATAGTACCGGAGAACGGTGTTTTAGTCATCTTGCCCATGAGGCACGGTTCGCAAATACCAAGTGATTCATAATTAAGTGGTTCCAAAAGTCCATCGGTATGGAGTTTCTTCATGCGCTTTACACCGATATGACCTAAACGGCAGTGCCACAAATAAGTTGCACTATCATTATCAACTCTGCATCTTTTGGCTTCTACATTATGAATATGTGTATCATTACTATCGAGATTTAACAAGAATAGACCACTCTTCAAGGGTGCATGACCATAAAAGATATTACTCATATAAATAGAACAACCATTATTCTCTGATTTAAATGAATAACCGTCTCGCATTAAACAAGATCCAGATATAATGTTCATGCTCAACGCTGGCACCAAATAACAATTATTTAGGTCTAATATTAATCCCGAAGGTAGATGTAGAGGTAGCGTGCCGACCGCGATCACATCGACTTTGGAACCGTTTCCCACACGCATCGTCACCTCGTCCTTAGCCAATCTTCGCTTAATCCGTAGTCCCTGTTTCGAGTTGCAAATATTAGCAACAGAACCAGTATCAAATACCCAGGTGCTACTGCGAGCATTAGTAAGGTACACATCAATAACATGTATATCACATATACCTTTGTTCACCTTGCCATCCTTCTTATCCGCCAAATACTTGGGGCAGTTCCGCTTCCAGTGACCAGTCTGCTTGCAGTAGAAGCACTCTGTTTCAGGCTTAGGTCCAGACTTGGGTTCCTTCTCTTGAGCAGCAACTTGCTTGTTGTTCTTCTTGAAGTTCCCCTTCTTCTTCCCTTTGTCCTTTTTATTGAAACTAGTGGTCTTGTTGACCATCAACACTTGATGCTCCTTTTTGATTTCTACCTCCGCAGCTTTCAGCATTGCGAAGAGCCCGGGAAAAGTCTTATTCATCCCTTGCATATTATAGTTCATCACGAAGCTCTTGTAGCTTGGTGGCAGTGATTGGAGAATTCTGTCAATGACGCAATCATCTGGAAGATTAACTCCCATCTGAATCAAGTGATTATTATACCCAGACATTTTGAGTATATGCTCACTGACAGAATTGTTCTCCTCCATCTTGCAGCTATAGAACTTATTGGAGACTTCATATCTCTCAATCCAGGCATTTGCTTGAAATATTAACTTCAACTCCTGGAACATCTCATATGCTCCATGACGTTCAAAACGTCATTGAAGTCCCGATTCTAAGCCGTAAAGCATGGCACACTGAACTATCGAGTAGTCATCAGCTTTACTCTGCCAGACGTTCATAACATCTGGTATTGCTCCAGCAGCAGGCCTGCACCCAGCGGTGCTTCCAGGACATAATTCTTCTGTGCAGCAATGAGGATAATCCTCAAGTTACGGACCCAGTCCGTGTAATTGCTACCATCATCTTTCAACTTTGCCTTCTCAAGGAACGCATTAAAATTCAACGGAACAACAGCACGAGCCATCTATCTACAAACATACATAAGCAAGATACTATCAGGTACTAAGTTCATGATAAATTTAAGTTCAATTCATCAAATTACTTAAAGAACTCCCACTTAGATAGTCATCCCTCTAATCCTCTAAGTGATCACGTGATCCAAATCAACGAAACCATGTCCGATCATCACGTGAGATGGAGTAGCTTCATTGGTGAACATCATTATGTTGATCATATCTACTATATGATTCACGCTCGACCTTTTTGTCTCCGTGTTCCGAGGCCATATCTGCATATGCTTGGCTCGTCAAGTATAACCTGAGTATTCCGCGTGTGCAACTGTTTTGCACCCGTTGTATTTGAACGTAGAGCCTATCACACCCGATCATCACGTGGTGTCTCAGCACGAAGAACTTTTGCAACGGTGCATACTCAGGGAGAACACTTCTTGATAATTTAATGAGAGATCATCTTATAATGCTACCGTCAATCAAAGCAAGATAAGATGCATAAAAGATAAACATCACATGCAATCAATATAAGTGATATGATATGGCCATCATCATCTTGTGCCTGTGATCTCCATCTCCGAAGCACCGTCATGATCACCATCATCACCGGTGCGACACCTTGATCTCCATCGTAGCATCGTTGTCGTCTCGCCAATCTTATGCTTCCACGACTATCGCTACCGCTTAGTGATAAAGTAAAGCATTACAGCGCGATTGCATTGCATACAATAAAGCGACAACCATATGGCTCCTGCCAGTTGCTGATAACTCGGTTACAAAACATGATCATCTCATACAATAAAATTCAGCATCATGTCTTGACCATATCACATCACAACATGCCCTGCAAAAACAAGTTAGACGTCCTCTACTTTGTTGTTGCAAGTTTTACGTGGCTGCTACGGGCTTAAGCAAGAACCAATCTTACCTACGCATCAAAACCACAACGATAGTTTGTCAAGTTGGTGCTGTTTTAACCTTCGCAAGGACCGGGCGTAGCCACACTTGGTTCAACTAAAGTTGGAGAAACTGTCACCCGCAAGCCACCTATGTGCAAAGCACGTCGGGAGAACCGGTCTCGCGTAAGCGTACGCGTAATGTCGGTCCGGGCCGCTTCGTCCAACAATACCGCCGAACCAAAGTATGACATGCTGGTAAGCAGTATGACTTATATCGCCCACAACTCACTTGTGTTCTACTCGTGCATAAAACATCAACACATAAAACCTAGGCTCGGATGCCACTGTTGGGGAACGTAGTAATTTCAAAAAAATTCCAACGCACACGCAAGATCATGGTGATGCATAGCAACAAGAGGGGAGAGTGTGATCTACGTACCCTTGTAGACCGACAATGGAAGCGTTTGGTTGATGTAGTCGTACGTCTCCACGGCCCGACCGATCAAGCACCGAAACTACGGCACCTCCGAGTTCTAGCACACGTTCAACTCGATGACGATCCCCAGACTCCGATCCAGCAAAGTGTCGGGGAAGAGTTCCGTCAGCACGACGGTGTGGTGACGATCTTGATGTACTACTGTTGCACGGCTTCGCCTAAGCACCGCTACAATATTATCGAGGACTATGGTGGCAGGGGGCGCCGCACACGGCTAAGAATATGATCACGTGGATCAACTTGTGTTCCTCTGGGGTGCCCCTGCCTCCGTATATAAAGGCTCAAGGGGGGTGCGGCCGGCCTAGGAGAGGCGCGCCAGGAGGAGTCCTACTCCCTTCGGGAGTAGGATCCCCCCCCCCAATCCTAGTTGGAATAGGATTCGCAGAGGGGGGAAAAGAGGAAAGGGGGCCGGCCCCCTCTCCTTGTCCTATTCGGACCAAGGGAGGGGAGGGGCACGTGGCCCACCTCTGGCTGCCTCTTCTCTTTTCCACTAAGGCCCACTAAGGCCCATATATCTCCCGGGGGGTTCCGGTAACCTCCCGGTACTCCGGTAAAATCCCGATTTCACCCGGAACACTTCCGATATCCAAACATAGGCTTCCAATATATCAATCTTTATGTCTCGACCATTTTGAGACTCCTCGTCATGTCCCCGATCTCATCCGGGACTCCGGTCTCCTTCGGTACATCAAAACTCATAAACTCATAATATAACTGTCATCGAAACCTTAAGCGTGCGGACCCTACGGGTTCGAGAACAATGTAGACATGACCGAGACACGTCTCCGGTCAATAACCAATAGCAGAACCTGGAAGCTCATATTGGTTCCTACATATTCTACGAAGATCTTTTACCGGTCAGACCGCATAACAATATACATTGTTCCCTTTGTCATCGGTATGTTACTTGCCCGAGATTCGATCGTCGGTATCCAATACCTAGTTCAATCTCGTTACCGGCAAGTCTCTTTACTCGTTCCGTAATACATCATCCTGCAACTAACTCATTAGTTGCAATGCTTGCAAGGCTTAAGTGATGTGCATTACCGAGAGGGCCCAGAGATACCTCTTCGACGATCGGAGTGACAAATCCTAATCTCGAAATACGTCAACCCAACATGTACCTTTGGAGACACCTGTAGAGCACCTTTATAATCACCCAGTTACGTTGTGACGTTTGGTAGCACACAAAGTGTTCCTCCGTCACATGGGAGTTACATAATCTCATAGTCATAGGAACATGTATAAGTCATGAAGAAAGCAATAGAAACATACTAAACGATCGGGTGCTAAGCTAATGGAATGGGTCATGTCAATCAGATCATTCAACTAATGATGTGATCCCGTTTAATCAAATGACAACTCTTTGTCCATGGTTAGGAAACATAACCATCTTTGATTAACGAGCTAGTCAAGTAGAGGCATACTAGTGACACTCTGTTTGTCTATGTATTCACACATGTATTATGTTTCCGGTTAATACAATTCTAGCATGAATAATAAACCTTTATCATGATATAAGGAAATAAATAATAACTTTATTATTGCCTCTAGGGCATATTTCCTTCATTCAATACCTCTTTCAGAAACTTTATGCCCCAAGACAATACCATCATTAACCATAAAGTGGCACTTTTCCCAATTCAAGACAAGATTAGTTTCTTCACATCTCTACAAAACTCGATCAAGATTGCTCAAGAAATCATCAAAAGAAGATCCATAGACGAAAAGTCATCCATGAAAACCTCACAAATCTTTTCACAAAAGTCAGAGAATATAGCCATCATGCATCTTTGAAAGGTAGCAGGTGCATTACATAAACCAAAAGCCATACGTCTATAAGCAAAAGTACCAAAAGGGCATGTAAAAGTAGTCTTTGATTGATCTTTAGCCGACACAGGTATTTGAGAGAAACCAGAATAACCATCTAGAAAGCAGTACTATGTATGTTTGCATAATCTTTCTAGCATTTGATCGATAAAAGGTAAGGGGTAATGATCTTTCTTAGTAGCCTTATTTAATATGCGGAAATCAATTACCATCCTATAACCGGTAATAATTCTTTGTGGAATCAACTCATCTTTATCATTAGGAACAACACTAATACCTTCGTTCTTAGGGACACAATGAACAGGACTTACCCACTGACTATCAGCAATGGGATAAATTATGCCTGCCTCTAGAAGCTTTAGTATTTCTTTTCTTACCACTTCTTTCATTTTAGGATTCAGACGTCGTTGAGGATCATGAACTGGTTTGGCATCTGCTTCCAAATTTATTTTATGTTGACATGGAGTGGGACTAATGCCCTTAAGATCATCAAGAGTATATCCAATAGCAGCACGGTGCTTCTTCAGAGTTTTCAATAATCTTTCTTCTTCATGCTCTGAAAGGTTAGCACTAATAATAACAGGATATATCTTCTTTTCATCAAGATAAGCATATTTAAGATTATCAGGCAATGGTTTAAGCTCAAACACGATATCACCCTTAGGTGGAGGAGGATCCCCTAGGATTTCAACAGGAAAATTGTGTTTTAGCATAGGTTCTTGTTTAAAGAATACTTCATCTATTTCCCTTCTTTCATTCAGAAACATTTCATTCTCATGGTCTAGCAAATATTGTTCTAAAGGATCATTAGGAGGTACGACAATAGAAGCAAGACCAATAATTTCATCCTTACTATGCAATTCTTCTTCACGGTGTTGTTTACTAAATTTAGAGAAATTAAACTCATGAGTCATATCATCCAAGCCAATAGTAACAACATTCTTTTCGCAGTCTATCCTGGCCTTAACTGTATTCAAGAAGGGTCTACTAAATATAATGGGACAAAAGCTATCTTGTGGAGAACAAAGAACAAGAAAATCAGCAGGATATTTAGTTTTCCCGCACAAGACTTCAACATCTCTAACAATTCCCATTTCTGAAATAGTATCTCTATTAGCAAGTTTAATTGTGACATCAATATCTTCTAACTCAGCAGGTGCAATTTCATGCTTGATTTCTTTATACAAGTCATAAGGTATAACCCTAGCACTAGCACCCATATCAAATAAGCCATGATAACAATGATCTCCTATTTTAACAGAAATAACAGGCACGCCTACCACAGGTCTAAGTTTATCTTTAGCACAAGGTTTAGCAATTCTAGCATTTTCACCGCAGAACTGAATAACATGCCCATCAATATTATCAGACAAGAGCTCTTTAACAATAGCAATATTAGGTTCAACTTTAACTTGCTTAGGAGGTGTATATGTTTTAATATTGATTTTACGAACCATAGTTGAAGCTTTAGCATGATCCTTTATCCTAACAGGGAAAGGTGGCTTCTCAACATAACAAGTAGGAACAATATGATCATTATAAGTGACAGTCTTTTCTTCAACTTTAATAGGTGCAGCTACTTTTACTTCTATGGGAGGGTGATATTTAAACCACTTCTCCTTAGGGAGATCAACATAAGTAGCAAAAGATTCACAGAAAGAAGCTACTATCTCAGAATCAAGTCCATATTTAGTGCTAAACTTACGGAAAATATCGGTATCCATAAAGGATTTAACACAATCAAACTTAGGCGTCATACCTGACTCCTTACCATTGTTGAGGTCCCAATCTTCAGAGTTGCGTTTAATTCTATCCAATAAATCCCATCTAAATTCAATAGTCTTCGTCATAAAAGAGCCAGCACAAGAAATATCGAGCATGGTGCGATTATTTTCAGAAAGCCGAGCATAATTTTTTTGAAGAATTGTTTCTTTTGGGAGCTCATGATTGGGGCATGAATATAACATTGATTTAAGCCTCCCCCAAGCTTGAGCGATGCTTTCTCCTTCGCGAGGCCAAAAATTATATATATATATAATTGTGATCACGATGAACAAGATGCATAGGGTAATACTTTTGATGAAATTCCAATTTCAATCTTCTATAGTTCCATGATCCCATATCATCACATAGCCTATACCATGTCAATGCGTCTCCCTTCAAAGATAAAGGGAAGACCTTCTTCTTAGCAACATCACCGGGAATACCTGCAAGCTTAAATAATCCACAAACTTCATCCACATATATTAGGTGTTCATCAGAATGCTTTGTTCCATCTCCTGTAAAAGGATTAGCTAGCAGTTTTTCTATTATACTCGAAGGATACTCATAAGGAATTTCATTTTCAATAGGTTCAGTAGGTTGAGGAGCAACTCTTTGATCTACTGGTCGGGGTGAAGATACCTCGAACAAGCCCCTCAGAGGATTACTTTCCATAGTAACAAGTGACAGTAAATTTCAGCACATTATATAAATTTTTCCTTACCAAATTCCACCTACCAAAGGCGCTTCACTCTGCAGCAATGACGCCAGAAAAGAGTCTTGATGATCCACAAGTATAGGGGATCTATCATAGTCCTTTCGATAAGTAAGAGTGTCGAACCCAACAAGGAGCAGAAGGAAATGATAAACGGTTTTCAGCATGGTATTCTCTGCAAGTACTGAAATAAGTGGTAGCAGATAGTTTTGTGATGAGATAATTTGTAACGAGCAACAAATAAAAAAAGTAAATGAAGTGCAGCAAGGTGGCCCAATCCTTTTTGTAGCAAAGGACAAGCCTGGACAAACTCTTATATAAGGAAAAGCGCTCCCGAGGACACATGGGAATATCGTCAAGCTAGTTTTCATCACGTTCATATGATTCGCGTTCGGTACTTTGATAATTTGACATGTGGGTGGACCGGTGCTTGGGTGTTGTTCTTACTTCAACAAGAATCCCACTTATGATCAACCTCTATTGCAAGCATCCGCAACTACAACAAAAGTATTAAGGTAAACCTAACCATAGCATGAAACATATGGATCCAAATCAGCCCCTTATGAAGCAACGCATAAACTAGGGTTTAAGCTTCTGTCACTCTAGCAACCCATCATCTACTTATTACTTCCCAATGCCTTCCTCTAGGCCCAAATAATGGTGAAGTGTTATGTAGTCGACGTTCACATAACACCACTAGAGGCTAGACAATATACATCTCATCAAAATATCGAACGAATAGCAAATTCACATGACTACTAATAGCAAGACTTCTCCCTTGTCCTCAGGAACAAATGTAACTACTCACAAAGCATAAACATGTTCATAATCAGAGGGGTATTAATATGCATATAGGATCTGAACATATGATCTTCCACCAATTAAACCAACTAGCATCAACTACAAGGAGTAATTAACACTACTAGCACCAATCCCGGACTTGGAGACAAGAATTGGATACAAGAGATGAACTAGGGTTTTGAGATGAGATGGTGCTAATGAATATGTTGATGGAGATTACCCTCTCCCGATGAGAGGAGCGCTGGTGATGTCGATAGCGATGATTCCCCCTCCGAGAGGGAAGTTTCCCCGACAGAACAGCTCTGTCGGAGCTCTAGATTGGATCCGCCAAGGTTCCGCCTCGTGGCGGCGGAGTTTCGTCCCGAAAGGTTGCTTCTTAATTTTTTTCTCGACGAAAGACTTCATATAGGAGAAGATGGTCATCAGAGAGCCACCAGGGGGCCCATGAGGTAGGGGGCGCGCCCCCCACCCTCATGAGAAGGGTGTGGGCCCCCTGGTCTTCATCTTTGGCGAGGATTTTTCATTATTTATTATAAGGTGTTCCGTGGAGTTTCAGGACTTTTGGAGTTGTGCACAATAGGTCTCTAATATTTGCTCCTTTTTCAGCCCAGAATTCCAGCTGCCGGCATTCTCCCTCCATATGTAAACCTTGTAAAATAAGAGAGAATAGCCATAAGTATTGTGAAATAATGTGAAATAACAGCCCATAATGCAATAAATATTGATATAAAAGCATGATGCAAAATGGACGTATCGCGTACTACACCACATCGGTGCCCCGAACCAGTATAAACTCTTGTGTCTCTTGTTCTTTGGGTTCGTCGAGCTAGGCCGTGAGATCATAATGCATGCGACCTAGAGAGGGGGAGAGATCTTCGTGCGCACCCCAGTGTTCGAACCTAAAGGGTTTTGCCAGAACCCGAAATCCGACATTTGGCGTGCCAGGTAGGGATGCGCTTGAGATTTCCCCTTCGTCAATCCGCGCTTCGCCACTCTACCAAGTTCATGGCCGACGCTCGCCGGGCCCGCCTGAGCGCCGGGCCGCCCTCGCCACCCGTGTCGCTTAGACAGCCCCTGTCAGCGGGCCTCCCCGTCGTTCTCCGTCACGCGCCGCCAACACCGCCACCGGCCCGGCGGCAAACGAGCAGCAAGCTTCCTCACTGCACCGCTTTGTGCCGCGAGACAGCTCCACCGCCACCCCATCGCTGACTCCGGCCGGCTCATCGTCTCACGCTCGCCGCGCACCCACGGACGCACAGGTCGCGTTGCTCATGGCACAGAAGCTCCTGTGCTACCGCCCGGTCGATGACCTCTACGAGGACTGGTTGGACCGCATCACCGAGCTCATCAGCCCGCAGGGGGCTCTCCTGCACCATCCCTCTCGCTGCCTCGCCCGCCCCCGGCTGAGGGCGATGTGGCTCACGTAGCGCCTCCGCCCCCTCCGCACCAAGACGGCGCCCTCGCGCTGAGACATGCGGCTCATGGAGCGCCTCCGCCTCCTCCGCGTCAAGATGGTGCCCTCGCTCCAAGATGTGCGGTCCCGCGGCGTGATCCACCGCGCCGTGCGCCCGCGCATGGAGAAAGAAGCTGCCAAGAGATCCCCCTGCGCAAGAAAACGCTCCACCGCTCCCAGCACCGCCACATTAGGATCGCTTGCCACGGCAGGACCATGCGCCACTTGTCGTGACAGCGCAGGGACACCAAGATCAAGCTCTGCCTCCACGACGGGCCCCGGTGGCCACGGCAGGCTGCCGCCTTCACTCCGGAGCTGCGTAGCGTCATTTGGCCGGGCAAGTTCAAGCCAGATCTGCCTCCTCGCTACGACGGCACCCCCGACCCTGCGGAGTTCTTGCAGCTCTACGAGCTGAGCATCAAGGCGCCCAATGGCGAACTGGTTTCCCATGGCTCTCAAGGACGGCGTCCGCTCATGACTCCTGAACCTGCCCCCGGGCTCGATTTCCTCCTGCGATGAGATGCGCGGCCACTTCGTCGCCAACTTCCAGGGCACTCGCGACCGCCCCCGGTCGCGGGTGACCTACGCCGTATCAAGCAACATCCAGGAGAGACCCTCTAGAAGTACATCCAATGCTTCAATAGCGTGCACCTGAAGATCCCCAAGGTGACAGACAAGGCCATCATCTCAGCGTTTTCCAACGGCGTCCACGACATCAAGATGATGGAGGAGCTCGCCATCCATGAGGAGTTGTGCACAACTTTGGAGTTGTTCAACATAGCAACCAAGTGTGCAAGAGCTGAGGAGGGGCGCCTCATGCTCCTCGAGCTCCCTGCTGCGGATCCAGAGGAGAAGAAGGCCAAGGTCAAGGACGTGAAGCGCAAAGGGGTGGCCGTACTCACGGCAGAACCAGATACCAAGCACGGCCGAGACCTTCCCAAGTCGTCCAAGGGCAGCTGTACGTTTTGCGCCTTCCACAACCTGTGCAACCACAACACCAACGATTTTCAAGAGCTCCAGGCTATTAGAGATGGATGCTTCGGTCGATGCCCCAAGCGCAACGACCGGGGCTACGGCCGAGGACGTGGATGAGGTGGAGGACGTTGGGACGACCATGGGCCTCGCCAGGAGTGGAGCGACCAGCCTCACGAGGACCGCTGGCAGGACCAGCCTCGTGAGGGCGCCTGGAGGGACCAGCCTCGCGAGGACCATCCTCAGGGCAACCCTGGTCTCCCTCCGCTGCCGCTGCCACCAAGGAGGAACGACGACCACCAACAGGACGAAGGGGTTAGGGGCTCCCAGGAGTCGCGCGCCATCGCCTGCATCTTAGGTGGCGCTCGGGCCCCAGCTTCCTAGCGTATCTTCAAGCAGTTCTCTCGCGAGGTGAATGCAGCCCTCCCCAAGCTCGAGGCTACGCGCCTACTCAGATGGTCCAAGTACGCCATCACCTTTAGCTCGGCGGATCAGATCAAATGCACGGCAACCACTGGCGTCCTCCCGATGCTCTGTTCACCCATCATCAGCAATGTCCAAGTCACCAAGACCCTCATCGACGGCGGCGCAGGGCTCAGTGTCCTGTCCGTCGAGACGTTTGACAGCCTCCAACTGCCATACGATCAGCTCCAGCCCACCAAGCCTTTCTCAGGAGTGATTGACGGCTCCACCACCCTGATAGGACAAGTTTGTCTCCCTGTCACCTTCGGTCAGCGCGACAACTACCAAACAGAGCTCGTCGACTTCAACGTCGCCCACATCCGCCTGTCATACAATGCCATCCTCGGGTACCCAGCGCTAGCCAAATTCATGGCGGTCACCCACCATGGCTACAACGTCCTCAAGATGCCAGGAAGCTGCGGAATCATCACAGTCCCCTGATACGTCTCCGTCGTATCTGTAATTTTTGATTGTTCCATGCCAATATTATTGAACTTTCACATACTTTTGGCAACTTTTTATACTATTTTTGGGACTAACATATTGATCTAGTGCCCAGTGCCAGTTCCTGTTTGTTGCATGTTTTTTGTTTCGCAGAATATCCATATCAAACGGAGTCCAAACGGGATAAAAACTGACGGAGATTTTTTTGGAATATATATGATTTTTGGGAAGAAAAATCCACGCGAGACGGTGCCCGAGGTGGCCACGAGGCAGGGGGCGCGCCCCTGACCCTCGTGGGCCACCTGTAAGGCGGTTTATGGCCTTCTTTCACCCCAAGAAAGCTAATTTCCGGGTAGAGATCGTGTCAAAATTTCAGCCCAATCGGAGTTACGGATCTCCGGTAATATAAGAAATGGTGAAAGGGAAGAATTTGAGAACGCAGAAATAGAGAGAGACAGAGAGACAGATCCAATCTAGGAGGGGCTCTCGCCCCTCCCATGCCATGGAGGCCATGGACCAGAGGGGAAACCCTTCTCCCATCTAGGGAGGAGGTCAAGGAAGAAGAATAAGGAGGGGGACTCTCTCCCCCTCGCTTTCGGTGGCGCCGGAACGCCGCCGGGGGCCATCATCATCACCGCGATCTACAACAACACCTCTGCCATCTTCACCAACATCTCCATCACCTTCCCCCCTCTATCTATAGCGGTCCACTCTCCCGCAACCCGTTGTACCCTTTACTTGAACATGGTGCTTTATGCTTCATATTGTTATCCAATGATGTGTTGCCATCCTATGATGTCTGAGTAGATTTTCATTGTCCTATCGGTGGTTGATGAATTGCTATGATTGATTTAATTTGCTTGTGGTTATTTTGTTGTCCTTTGGTGCCCATCATATGATTGCACGCGTGGATCACACCCTAGGGTTAGTTGTATGTTGATAGGACTATGTATTGGAGGGCAAGAGTGATAGAAGCTTCAACCTAGCATAGAAATTGATGCATATGGGATTGAAGGGGGACCAATATACCTTAATGCTATGGTTGGGTTTTACCTTAATGAACATTAGTAGTTGCGGATGCTTGCTAATAGTTCCAATCATAAGTGCATAGAATTGCAAGTCAGGGATGACATGCTAGCAGTGGCCTCTCCCACATAATACTTGCTATCGGTCTAGTAAAGTAGTCAATCGCTTAGGGGCAATTTCGCAACTCCTACCACCACTTTTCCACACTTGCCATATTTACTTTATTGTTTCTTTATCTAAACAGCCCCTACTTTTATATTTACGTACTCTTTATTATCTTGCAAACCTATCCAAGAACACCTACAAAGTACTTCTAGTTTCAAACTTGTTCTAGGTAAAGCGAACGTCAAGCATGCGTAGAGTTGTATCGGTGGTCGATAGAACTTGAGGGAATATTTGTTCTACCTTTAGCTCCTCATTGGGTTTGACACTCTTACTTATCGAAAACTGTTGCGATCCCCTATACTTGTGGGTTATCAAGACCTTTTTCTGGCGCCATTGCCGGGGAGTTATAGCGCGGGGTGAATATTCTCGTGTGTGGTTGTTTGCTTTATCACTAAGTAATTTTTATTTGCTGTTCTTAGTTGTTCTTTATCTTTAGTTATGGATATGGAACACGAAATACCAAAAAAATTAGGTGTACTTTCTGCTCATGGAGATGGGGAACCTCCTAAAACCCTCGATGTTGGTTATGTGAAAAATATTATGTACTACTTTAATAATCCTGAGAAAACCCCATTCAATTATGTAATGGGAGTAACGTTGGATCAATGTGAATACTTTAGGGATTATCGCTTGACACAAAAAGGGAAACTATTATGGGGTCAAATTCATATATTGAATTGGTATGCTAGGCAACTATGCTTCAGATATGATTATACTTGTTGCTCTAAGGTGAAGGCTCCACACCTTCCCTTTTCATGTGAATTTAATGATAATGAAACCTTGGCTTCTTATGCTAGCTGTATATATGATTACTATGATGTGGAACAAATGGAAGAATTTGTTGCTTTTAAGGGTGCTTCTGAAATTGATCTTTGTTTGAAAAGTATGAAGCTTTTGATGATGATGTTTATAGGCCTGAAAATTTTGCTATATTGAAATATTGCTATGAGAATTATGAATACAATTCCTATATTAATGCACTTATTGAGAAAGTCACCGCTGTCCAAGAAGAGACTAATATTTTGGAGGAGTTTATGGAAGAAGAAATTGATGAAACTGTGAGCTCATTGTATGAAAAAGATGAGGAGGAGAGCGAAGAACAAAAGGAGGAAGAGCGGATTAGCTACCCATGCCCACCTTCTAATGAGAGTAACTCTTCAAATCATACATTGTTTAATTTCCCTTCGTGCTTACCGAAGGATGATTGCTATGATGACTACTATGATCCCGTTGATTCTCTTGAAATATCCATTTTTGATGATGCTTGCTATGCTTGTGGCCAAGATGCCAATATGAATTACGCTTATAGAGATGAACTTGCTATAGTTCTTTATGCTAAACATGAAATTGTTGCTATTGCACCCACGCATGATAGTCCTATTATCTTTTTGAATTCTCCCAACTACACTATATCGGAGAAGTTTGCACTTATTAAGGATTATATTGATGGGTTGCCTTTTACTACTGCACATGATGATTTTGATGAATATAATATGCATGTGCTTGCTGCTCCTACTTGCAATTATTATGAGAGAGGAACTATATCTCCACCTCTCTATGTTTCCAATACGATAAAATTGCAAGAAACTATTTATACTATGCATTGGCCTTTACTATGTGTGCATGAATTGTTCTTCTATGACATGCCGATGCATAGGAAGAGAGTTAGACTTCATAGTTATATGATATGTGTTACTTTGTGCTCACTACTAAATTATAAATCATTGTTAATTAAAATTGGCTTTGATATACCTTGGGATCCGGGTGGATTCACTACTTGAGCACTATATGCCTAGCTTAATGGCTTTAAAGAAAGCGCTGCCAGGGAGAAACCCCGGAAGTTTTAGAGAGTCATTTATTTCTGTTGAGTGCTTTTGTATAGTTTAAAAACAACAAAAATAAAGAGGGTAACCCAAAACTTTTTCAAAAAGGAAAGCGAAAGTGAGAAAGACAAGCATTGTTGAAGTGGGAGCTAGCCTTGAACTTTGTTCATGCTCACGGAAACTTTGTGAATCTTGATTACAGAAACTTTTCAATCAAAATAATTATCCCCTTGTACAATTCAATTGTATCATAAAAATAATGTGCCAAGGTTTGCCTTTAGTATGTTTACTTTGCTTGTTGGTTTGTACGGTGCAGGACAGAAACTTTGGCTGTAGTGCGCGATTTTACATTTTTAGCTAGAACGTCAAATGGTTCTGATTCTTTCTGCACTGTCTTTCCATACAAATTGTTTATTTTTATAATTTTGGCAGAATTTTTCAAGTATCAGAAGTATGGTAAATGTTCAGATTATTACAGACTATTTTGTTTTAGACAGATTCTGTTTTTGATGCATAGTTTGCTTGTTTTGATGAAACTATCAATTTGTATTAGTGGATTAAGCCATGAAAAAGTTATACTACAGTAGTGAAGGAAATATGCCCTATAGGCAATAATAAAGTTATTACTTATTTCCTTATATCATGATAAAAGTTTATTATTCATGCTAGAATTGTATTAACCGGAAACATAATACATGTGTGAATACATAGACAAACAGAGTGTCACTAGTATGCCTCTACTTGACTAGCTCGTTAATCAAAGATGGTTATGTTTCCTAACCATGGACAAAGAGTTGTCATTTGATTAACGGGATCACATCATTAGTTGAATGATCTGATTGACATGACCCATTCCATTAGCTTAGCACCCGATCGTTTAGTATGTTGCTATTGCTTTCTTCATGACTTATACATGTTCCTATGACTATGAGATTATGTAACTCCCGTGTGCCGGAGGAACACTTTGTGTGCTACCAAACGTCACAACGTAACTGGGTGATTATAAAGGTGCTCTACAGGTGTCTCCAAAGGTACATGTTGGGTTGACGTATTTCGAGATTAGGATTTGTCACTCCGATCGTCGGAGAGGTATCTCTGGGCCCTCTCGGTAATGCACATCACTTAAGCCTTGCAAGCATTGCAACTAATGATTTAGTTGCAGGATGATGTATTACGGAACGAGTAAAGAGACTTGCCGGTAACGAGATTGAACTAGGTATTGGATACCGACGATCGAATCTCGGGCAAGTAACATACCGATGACAAAGGGAACAATGTATATTGTTATGCGGTCTGACCGGTAAAAGATCTTCGTAGAATATGTAGGAACCAATATGAGCATCCAGGTGCCGCTATTGGTTATTGACCGGAGACGTGTCTCGGTCATGTCTACATTGTTCTCGAACCCGTAGGGTCCGCACGCTTAAGGTTACGATGACAGTTATATTATGAGTTTATGCATTTTGATGTACCGAAGTTTGTTCGGAGTCCCGGATGTGATCACACACATGACGAGGAGTCTCGAAATGGTCGAGACATAAAGATTGATATATTGGAAGCCTATATTTGGATATCGGAAGTGTTCCGGGTGAAATCGGGATTTTACCGGAAAACCGGGAGGTTACCGGAACCCCCCGGGAGGTACATGGGCCTTAATGGGCCTTAGTGGAAGAAGAGGAGAGGTGGCCAGGGCGGGGCCGCGCGCCCCTCCCCTCCCTTGGTCCGAATAGGACAAGAAGAGGGGGCCGGCCCCCTTTCTCTTTTCCCCCCTCCGCGAATCCTATTCCAACTAGGATTGGGGGGGATCCTACTCCCAGAGGGAGTAGGACTCCTCCTGGCGCGCCTCTCCTAGGCCGGCCACACCCCCCCTTGAGCCTTTATATACGGAGGCAGGGGCACCCCAGAGGAACACAAGTTGATCCACGTGATCATATTCTTAGCCGTGTGCAGCGCCCCCTGCCACCATAGTCCTCGATAATATTGTAGCGGTGCTTAGGCGAAGCCCTGCGACAGTAGTACATCAAGATCATCACCACGCCGTCATGCTGACGGAACTCTTCCCCGACACTTTGCTGGATCGGAGTCCGGGGATCATCATCGAGCTGAACGTGTGCTAAAACTCGGAGGTGCCGTAGTTTTGGCGCTTGATCGGTCGGGCGGTGAAGACGTACGACTACATCAACCAAACGGTTCCGTTGTCGATCTACCAGGGTACGTAGATCGCACTCTCCCCTCTCATTGCTATGCATCACCATGATCTTGCGTGTGCGTAGGAATTTTTTTGAAATTACTACGTTCCCCAACAGTGGCATCCGAGCCTAGGTTTTATGTGTTGATGTTATATGCACGAGTAGAACACAAGTGAGTTGTGGGCGATATAAGTCATACTGCTTACCAGCATGTCATACTTTGGTTCGGCGGTATTGTTGGATGAAGCGGCCCGGACCGACATTACGCATACGCTTATGCGAAACCGGTTCTCCCGACGTGCTTTGCACATAGGTGGCTTGCGGGTGACAGTTTCTCCAACTTTAGCTGAACCGAGTGTGGCTACGCCCGGTCCTTGCAAAGGTTAAAACAACACCAACTTGACAAACTATCGTTGTGGTTTTGATGCGTAGGTAAGATTGGTTCTTGCTTAAGCCCGTAGCAGCCACGTAAAACTTGCAACAAACAAAGTAGAGGACGTCTAACTTGTTTTTGCAGGGCATGTTGTGATGTGATATGGTCAAGACATGATGCTAAATTTTATTGTATGAGATGATCATGTTTTGTAATCGAGTTATCGACAACTGGCAGGAGCCATATGGTTGTCGCTTTATTGTATGCAATGCAATCGCGCTGTAATGCTTTACTTTATCACTAAGCGGTAGCGATAGTCGTGGAAGCATAAGATTGGCGAGACAACAACGATGTTGCGATGGCGATCAAGGTGTCGCGCCGGTGACGATGGTGATCATGACGGTGCTTCGGAGATGGAGATCTCAAGCACAAGATGATGATGGCCATATCATATCACTTACATTGATTGCATGTGATGTTTATCTTATGCATCTTATCTTTCTTTGATTGACGGTAGCATTATAAGATGATCTCTCACTAAATTATCAAGATAAAAGTGTTCTCCCTGAGTATGCACCGTTACCAAAGTTCATCGTGCCCAGACACCACGTGATGATCGGGTGTGATAAGCTCTACATCCATCTACAACGGGTGCAAGCCAGTTTTGCACACGCAGAATACTCAGGTTAAACTTGACGAGCCTAGCATATGCAAATATGGCCTCGGAACACTGAGATCGAAAGATCGAGCGTGAATCATATAGTAGATATGATCAACATAGTGATGTTCACCATTGAAAACTACTCCATTTCGCGTGACGATCAGTTATGGTTTAGTTGATTCGGATCACGTGATCACTTAGAAGATTAGAGGGTTGTCTATCTAAGTGGGAGTTCTTAAGTAATATGATTAATTGAACTTAAATTTATCATGAACTTAGTCCCTGATAGTATCTTGCTTATGTATGTTTGATTGTAGACAGATGGCCCGTGCTGTTGTTCCGTTGAATTTTAATGCGTTCCTTGAGAAAGCAAAGTTGAAAGATGATGGTAGCAATTACACGGACTGGGTCCGTAACTTGAGGATTATCCTCATTGCTGCACAGAAGAATTACGTCCTGGAAGCACCGCTGGGTGCCAGGCCTGCTGCTGGAGCAACACCAGATGTTATGAACGTCTGGCAGAGCAAAGCTGATGACTACTCGATAGTTCAGTGTGCCATGCTTTACGGCTTAGAATCGGGACTTCAACGACGTTTTAAACGTCATGGAGCATATGAGATGTTCCAGGAGTTGAAGTTAATATTTCAAGCAAATGCCCGGATTGAGAGATATGAAGTCTCCAATAAGTTCTATAGCTGCAAGATGGAGGAGAACAGTTCTGTCAGTGAGCATATACTCAAAATGTCTGGGTATAACAATCACTTGATTCAGATGGGAGTTAATCTTCCAGATGATTGCGTCATTGACAGAATTCTCCAATCACTGCCACCAAGCTACAAGAGCTTCGTGATGAACTATAGTATGCAAGGGATGAACAAGACTATTCCCGAGCTCTTCGCAATGCTGAAAGCTGCGGAGGTAGAAATCAAGAAGGAGCATCAAGTGCTGATGGTTAACAAGACCACTAGTTTTAAGAAAAAGGGCAAAGGGAAGAAGAAAGGGAACTTCAAGAAGAACGGCAAGCAAGTTGCTGCTCAGGAAAAGAAGCCCAAGTCTGTACCTAAGCCTGAAACTGAGTGCTTCTACTGCAAGCAGACTGGTCACTGGAAGCGGAACTGCCCCAAGTATTTGGCGGATAAGAAGGATGGCAAGGTGAACAAAGGTATATGTGATATACATGTTATTGATGTGTACCTTACTAGAGCTTGCAGTAGCACCTGGGTATTTGATACTGGTTCTATTGCTAATATTTGCAACTCGAAACAGGGACTACGGATTAAGCGAACACTGGCAAAGGACGAGGTGACGATGCGCGTGGGAAACGGTTCCAAAGTCGATGTGATCACGGTCGGCACGCTACCTCTACATCTACCTTCGGGATTAATATTAGACCTAAATAATTGTTATTTGGTGCCAGCGTTGAGCATGAACATTATATCTGGATCTTGTTTAATGCGAGACTGTTATTCATTTAAATCAGAGAATAATGGTTGTTCTATTTATATGAGTAATATCTTTTATGGTCATGCACCTTTAAAGAGTGGTCTATTTTTGATGAATCTCGATAGTAGTAACACACATATTCATAATGTTGAAGCCAAAAGATGCAGAGTTGATAATGATAGTGCAACTTATTTGTGGCACTACCGTTTAGGTCATATCGGTATAAAGCGCATGAAGAAACTCCATACTGATGGGCTTTTGGAACCACTTGATTATGAATCACTTGGTACTTGTGAACCGTGCCTCATGGGCAAGATGACTAAAACACCGTTCTCCGGCACTCTGGAGAGAGCAAAAAATTTGTTGGAAATCATACATACAGATGTATGTGGTCCGATGAATATTGAGGCTCGTGGCGGATATCGTTATTTTCTCACCTTCATAGATGACTTAAGCAGATATGGGTATATCTACTTAATAAAACATAAGTCTGAAACATTTGAAAAGTTCAAAGAATTTCAGAGTGAAGTTGAAAATCATCGTAACAAGAAAATAAAGTTTCTACGATCTGATCGTGGAGGAGAATATTTGAGTTACGAGTTTGGTGTACATTTGAAACAATGCGGAATAGTTTCGCAACTCACGCCACCCGGAACACCACGGCGTAATGGTGTGTCCGAACGTCGTAATCATACTTTACTAGATATGGTGTGATCCATGATGTCTCTTACTGATTTACCGCTATCGTTTTGGGGTTATGCTTTAGAGACGGCCGCATTCACGTTAAATAGGGCACCATCAAAAACCGTTGAGACGACGCCTTATGAACTATGGTTTGGCAAAGAAACCAAAGTTGTCGTTTCTTAAAGTTTGGGGCTGCGATGCTTATGTGAAAAACCTTCAACCTGATAAGCTCGAACCCAAATCAGAGAAATGTGTCTTCATAGGATACCCAAAGGAGACTGTTGGGTACACCTTCTATCACAGATCCGAAGGCAAGATATTCGTTGCTAAGAATGGATCCTTTCTAGAGAAGGAGTTTCTCTCAAAAGAAGTGAGTGGGAGGAAAGTAGAACTTGACGAGGTAATTGTACCTGCTCCCTTATTGGAAAGTAGTACATCATAGAAACCTGTTTCTGCGACACCTACTCCAATTAGTGAGGAAGCTAATGATAATGATCATGAAACTTCAGAACAAGATACTACTGAACCTCATAGATCAACCAGAGTAAGATCCGCGCCAGAGTGGTACGATAATCCTGTTCTGGAAATCATGCTACTAGATCATGATGAACCTACGAACTATGAAGAAGCGATGGTGAGCCCAGATTCCGCAAAATGGCTTGAAGCCATGAAATCTGAGATGGGATCCATGTATGAGAACAAAGTATGGACTTTGGTTTACTTACCCAATGATCGGCAAGCAATTGAGAATAAATGGATCTTCAAGAAGAAGACTGACGCTGACGGTAATATTACTGTCTACAAAGCACGACTTGTCGCAAAAGGTTTTCGACAAGTTCAAGGGGTTGACTACGATGAGACCTTCTCACCCATAGCGATGCTTAATTCTGTCTGAATCATGTTAGAAATTGCCGCATTTTATGATTATGAAATTTGGCAGATGGATGTCAAAACTGCATTCCTGAATGGATTTCTGGAAGGAGAGTTGTATATGATGCAACCGGAAGGTTTTGTCGATCCAAAGGGAGCTAACAAAGTGTGCAAGCTCCAGCGATCCATTTATGGACTGGTGCAAGCCTCTCGGAGTTGGAATAAACGCTTTGATAGTGTGATCAAAGCATTTGGTTTTATACAGACTTTCGGAGAAGCCTGTATTTACAAGAAAGTGAGTGGGAGCTCTGTAGCATTTCTAATATTATATGTGGATGACATATTACTGATTGGAAATGATATAGAATTTCTGGATAGCATAAAGGGATACTTGAATAAGAGTTTTTCAATGAAAGACCTCGGTGAAGCTGCTTACATGTTAGGCATAAAGATCTATATAGATAGATCAAGACGCTTAATTGGACTTTCACAAAGCACATACCTTGACAAGATTTTGAAGAAGTTCAAAATGGATCAAGCAAAGAAAGGGTTCTTGCCTGTGTTACAAGGTGTGAAGTTGAGTCAGACTCAATGCCCGACCACTGCAGAAGATAGAGAGAAAATGAAAGATGTTCCCTGTGCTTCAGCCATAGGCTCTATCATGTATGCAATGCTGTGTACCAGACCTGATGTGTGCCTTGCTATAAGTTTAGCAGGGAGGTACCAAAGTAATCCAGGAGTGGATCACTAGACAGCGGTCAAGAACATCCTGAAATACCTGAAAAGGACTAAGGATATGTTTCTCGTATATGGAGGTGACAAAGAGCTCATCGTAAACGGTTACGTTGATGCAGGCTTTGACACTGATCCGGACGATTCTAAATCGCAAACCGGATACGTGTTTACATTAAACGATGGAGCTGTTAGTTGGTGCAGTTCTAAACAAAGCATCGTGGCGGGATCTACATGTGAAGCGGAGTACATAGCTGCTTCGGAAGCAGCAAACGAAGGAGTCTGGATGAAGGAGTTCATATCCGATCTAGGTGTCATACCTAGTGCATCGGGTCCAATGAAAATCTTTTGTGACAATACTGGTGCAATTGCCTTGGCAAAGGAATCCAGATTTCACAAGAGAACCAAACACATGAACAGACGCTTCAATTCCATCCAGGATCTAGTCCAGGTGGGAGACATAGAGATTTGCAAGATACATACGGAGCTGAGTGTAGCAGACCCGTTGACTAAGCCTCTTCCACGAGCAAAACATGATCAGCACCACAACTCCATGGGTGTTAGAATCATTACTGTGTAATCTAGATTATTGACTCTAGTGCAAGTGGGAGACTGAAGGAAATATGCCCTAGAGGCAATAATAAAGTTATTATTTATTTCCTTATATCATGATAAAAGTTTATTATTCATGCTAGAATTGTATTAACCGGAAACATAATACATGTGTGAATACATAGACAAACTAAGTGTCACTAGTATGCCTCTACTTGACTAGCTCGTTAATCAAAGATGGTTATGTTTCCTAACCATGGACAAAGAGTTGTCATTTGATTAAACAGGATCACATCATTAGTTGAATGATCTGATTGACATGACCCATTCCATTAGCTTAGCACCCGATCGTTTAGTATGTTGCTATTGCTTTTCTTCCTGACTTATACATGTTCCTATGACTATGAGATTATGTAACTCCCGTGTGCTAGAGGAACACTTTGTGTGCTACCAAACATCACAATGTAACTGGGTGATTATAAAGGTGCTCTACAGGTGTCTCCAAAGGTACATGTTGGGTTGACGTATTTCGAGATAAGGGTTTGTCACTCCGATCGCCGGAGAGGTATCTCTGGGCCCTCTCGGTAATGCACATCACTTAAGCCTTGCAAGAAATGTAACTAATGAGTTAGTTGCGAGATGATGTATTACGAAACGAGTAAAGAGACTTGCCGGTAACGAGATTGAACTAGGTACTGGATACCGACGATCGAATCTTGGGCAAGTAACATACCGATGACAAAGGGAACAACGTATGTTGTTATGCGGTCTGACCGATAAAGATCTTCGTAGAATACGTAGGAGCCAATATGGGCATCCAGGTCCCGCTATTGGTTATTGACCGGAGACATGTCTCGGTCATGTCTACATTGTTCTCGAACCCGTAGGGTCCGCACGCTTATGGTTTCAATGACAGTTATATTATGAGTTTATACGTTTTGATGTACCGAAGGTTGTTTGGAGTCCCGGATGTGATCACGGACATGACGAGGAGTCTCGAAATGGTCGAGACATAAAGATTGATATATTGGAAGCCTATGTTTGGATATCGGAAGTGTTCCGGGTGAAATCGGGATTTTACCGGAGTACCGGGAGGTTACCGGAACCCCCCGGGAGCTATATGGGCCTTAGTGGAAAAGAGAAGACGCAGCCTAGATGGGCCGCGCGCCCCTCCCCTCCCTTGGTCCGAATAGGACAAGAAGAGGGGGCCGGCTCCCTTTCTCTTTTCCCCCCTCCGCGAATCCTATTCCAACTAGGATTCGGGGGGGGGGGGGGGGGGAATCCTACTCCCAGAGGGAGTAGGACTCCTCCTGGCGCGCCTCTCCTAGGCCGGCCACACCCCCCCCCCTTGAGCCTTATACGGAGGCAGGGGCACCCCAGACGAACACAAGTTGATCCATGTGATCATATTCTTAGCCGTGTGCGGCGCCCTCTGCCACCATAGTCCTTGATAATATTGTAGCGGTGCTTAGGCGAAGCCCTGCGACAGTAGTACATCAAGATCGTCACCACGCCGTTGTGCTGACGAAAATCTTCCCCGACACTTTGCTGGATTGGAGTCTGGGGATCGTGATCGAGCTGAACGTGTGCTAAAACTCGGAGGTGCCGTAGTTTCGGTGCTTGATCGGTCGGGCCGTGAAGACGTACAACTACATCAACCAAACGCTTCCGTTGTCGATCTACAAGGGTACGTAGATCACACTCTCCCCTCCCGTTGCTATGCATCACCATGATCTTGCGTGTGCGTAGGAATTTTTTTGAAATTACTACGTTCCCCAACAACTTGTGCTTCAAAGTAGCACCATTTTCTTCATATAGAGAGTCTCTTGAGTTATCACTTTCATATACTAGTGGGAATTTTCATTATAGAACCTGGCTTGTATATTTCGATGATGGGTTTCCTCAAACGCACGAGGTCTTCATGAGCAAGCAAGTTGGATGCACACCAACTTAGTTTCAGTTTGAGCTTTCATACACTTATAGCTCTTAGTGCATCCGTTGCATGGCAATCCCTGCTCACTCGCATTGATATCTATTGATGGGCATCTCCATAGCCCGTTGATACGCCTAGTTGATGTGAGACTATCTTCTCCTTTTTGTCTTCTCCACAACCACCATTCTATTCCACCTATAGTGCTATGTCCATGGCTCACGCTCATGTATTGCGTGAAAGTTGAAAAGGTTTGAGAACGTCAAAAGTATGAAACAATTGCTTGGCTTGTCATCGGGGTTGTGCATGATGTGAATATTTTGTGTGGTGAAGATGGAGCATAGCCAGACTATATGATTTTGTAGGGATAACTTTCTTTGGCCATGTTATTTTGAAAAGACATGATTGCTTTATTAGTAGGCTTGAAGTATTATTGTTTTTATGTCAAATGATAGACTATTGCTTTGAATCACTCATGTCTTAATATTCATGCCATGATTAGATTACATGATCAAGATTATGCTAGGTAGCATTCCACATCAAAAATTATCTTTTTTTATCATTTACCTACTAGAGGACGAGGAGGAATTAACCTTCGGGATGTTTATACGTCTCCGTCGTATCTATAATTTTTGATTGTTCCATGCCAATATTATTGAACTTTCATATACTTTTGGCAACTTTTTATACTATTTTTTGGACTAACATATTGATCTAGTGCCCAGTGCCAGTTCCTATTTGTTGCATGTTTTTTGTTTCGTGGAATATCCATATCAAACGGAGTCCAAACGGGATAAAAACTGCCGGAGATTTTTTTGGAATATATATGATTTTTGGGAAGAAAAATCCACGCGAGACGATGCCCGAGGTCACCACGAGGCAGGGGCGCGGCCCTGACCCTCGTGGCCACCTGTAAGGTGGATTATGCCCTTCATTCACCGCAAGAAAGCTAATTTCCGGATAGAGACCGTGTCAAAATTTGAGCCCAATTGGAGTTACGGATATCCGGGAATATAAGAAACGGTGAAAGGGAAGAATCTGAGAACGCAGAAACAGAGAGAGACAGAGAGACAGATCCAATCTCGAAGGGGCTCTCGCCCCTCCCGTGCCATGGAGGCCATGGACCAGAGGCGAAACCCTTCTCCCATCTAGGGAGGAGGTCAAGGAAGAAGAAGAAGGAGGGGGCTCTTTCCCCCTCGCTTCTGGTGGCGCCGGAACGCCACCGGGGGCCATCAACATCACCGCGATCTACACCAACACCTCCACCATCTTCACCAACATCTCCATCACATTCCCCCTTCTATCTATAGAGGTCCACTCTCCCGCAACCCACTGTACCCTCTACTTGAACATGGTGCTTTATGCTTCATATAATTATCCAATGATGTGTTGCCATCCTATGATGTCTGAGTAGATTTTTGTTGTCCTATCGGTGGTTGATGAATTGCTATGATTGATTTAATTTGCTTGTGGTTATGTTGCTGTCCTTTGGTACCCATCATATGATTGCGCGTGTGGATCACACCCTAGGGTTAGTTCTATGTTGATAGGACTATGTATTGGAGGGCAAGAGTGACAGAAGCTTCAACCTAGCATAGAAATTGATGCATACGGGATTGAAGGGGGGGGGCCAATATACCTTAATGCTATGGTTGGGTTTTACCTTAATGAAAATTAGTACTTGCGTATGCTTGCTAATAGTTCCAATCATAAGTGCATAGAATTCCAAGTCAGGGATGACATGCTAGCAGTGGCCTCTCCCACATAATACTTGCTACCAGTCTAGTAAAGTAGTCAATCGCTTAGGGGCAATTTCGCAACTCCTACCACCACTTTTCCACACTCGCTATATTTACTTTATTGTTTCTTTATCTAAATAGCCCCTACTTTTTATTTACGTACTCTTTATTATCTTGCAAACCTATCCAACAACACCTACATAGTACTTCTAGTTTCATACTTGTTCTAGGTAAAGCGAATGTCAAGCGTGCGTAGAGTTGTATCGGTGGTCGATAGAACTTGAGGGAATATTTGTTCTACCTTTAGCTCCTCGTTGGGTTTGACACTCTTACTTATCAAAAACTGTTGCGATCCCCTATACTTGTGGGTTATCATCCCCTGGGAAGAAAGAGACGTGGTGTGCTCCCTCGACTGTGCCTTCCAAGCTGCAGCAGTCGAAGACCCTTCCAGTGCATATGTGCAGTACCCTCCTAAGGCCAACCCCAAGAAGAAGAAGCAGCTACTCTACATTGGGCCTCAGGGGAGCAGCACCACCTCAGGATCGGTGCCCGTGCCTGGCGCGCCTCCCTCCCTTGCATAGGGAGGCGTGCCCAGCGCCCTCCTCAGGCAGGGCTCGGGAGCTCTCTTCTGGAGGGCCTCCGACCTTGCCAACATCACGAGGGAGGCGCTCGGGCACCACGTGGAGGCGTGCTTCGTGGCACGTTTCCCTCAGGAGGACACCGGGCGAGGAGCGCCCGGCGCCCAGGAGTTCATCTGCAAGGCCGCTCAGGAGCTCCAAGAAGCAAGAGCAATACGCGGCGACCGCCGCCCACCTGGCGCTGCTCCCCATCCAGGCGAGGGTGGTGAGCCGCGTGTCTGCATCGACATCCCGAGGCTCAACAGGGCCGCATCCCAGGAGCGCTTCTGGCCCTCAAATGCTGGACGGTATGAGGGTCCACCTCACAGCTATGTTCGCATGTCGTTCAGCCTACCGAGCATGGTAACCGCCTTCCAACGCAACCTGCGGAGCATCCTGGCAGGTCAGGAGGCCAGGCATCACGCAGTCCTGGCAGAGATGGAGACGATCTTCAGGAGGCCACCTGAGCCTCTAGATCCTCCCGAGGCTCTGGGTCTCGACAGCTCGTGAGGAGCGACTTCTTCGCCACGTGTCTTCAGCTACCCCAACACTCCTTTGACAACCAGACCAGGTGACATTTTCCAAGTTTATTTAGCTGGGAGCGCCCCTTGGGCCACATCATTCCCAGGCCGCGTGGGTCTGTCCCTGCGACATGTATCCACTTGCATCCTTAGTTCACCCTGCTGGGGGCGCCCCTCGGGTTGCATCATCCCCAGGCCGCTCGGGTCCGACCCAGTGGCATGTATCATTCTTACATTTACCTAAGCTAGTTCGCTTTTCATGCATAATCTATCTATGGTTATCACCTGCTTGATTGTCACCCACCACGGGAGCTGCGTGCCGATTGTCTTTCTTCATGATCCTTCGCATAAGAAGGCTAGGCACAGCGTCTGTGCTCGGGCCCGTCCCTACAGCATCGATAAATCCAACGGTTGAGCTCTGTCTGGCGGGCCGACCCCGTTCACGTCACCTCCTAGGGTCGTTGGTGCTTGGCCTTCTTGTGCGATAACCTCAGGAAATTCATTCGGCGCAGGTTGTCTAACCATCTCACAGGAACGCCATAGCCATCAAGAACCAAGACGAGGCGCAACCCGCCTTGAGGTAGGGCCTCATGAGTCCCACGCTGGCTCATGAGTGCCCAGACACACCTCGTCTAGCCCTACCGTGCAAGCCACGTGTCAACCTCAGTGAGCCTCCGAGCTGAGTGTCTGGCCCCATCGCAACACCTCCCCTCGGGAGAGTCGCGCGAGGGGGCTGGGCACGGGGGTTGTGCTCGGGTCACACCCAAGCATACGCCACCCTGCCATGTCCCTTGGACCTAGTCGTCGCGTGCCCTCCCATGCGGAGCCAAGGTACGAAGGTCGTTTGAACGTCAAGGGGGACTCCTGAGCATCGCGACTCAGGAGCCTGACTGACCACGTAGCCCATCACTCCTTGGTCCATCCCGGTGATCCGAACGGCCTAATGGCGGTTGAGGTATCCGCGGGGTCGGGCCCTGCCGACGTAGAACACTAGGCCTACTCCTAGATCCCCTTTCTATAGGTTGTTTGCGCGTCAAGGGGGACTCCTGAGCATCGTGACTCAGGAGCCTAACTGATCACGTAGCCCCTCACTCCTTGGTCCGTCCTAGTGATCCTGACGGCCCAACGGCTGCTGAGGTATGCACGGGGTCGGGCCCTGCTGACGTAGAACGTAAAGCAAATGGAAAGGAAATTGAAGAATTTCAAAGCAAATATTACAAGACATATTGTCCTCCTGAAACCAAACGCGAGTTTAACGACTCCACGAGGCATGGTGCATATTGCAGAAACTAAAACAGGAAAGGAGCCGCCGGCAAGTTATCCCGTCATCCCTGGACACCGCCATCACCGACAAGGGATACTTCTTCAACGGCGTCGCCTTCATCTGCACCACCAGCCGGAGTTGCAGGATCAGTAGCACCGCCGGACGGGGGCGCGGGAGCAAAGGCGCGGAACCTCTTCAGCAGGGCCTCCATCTGATCCTTGACGGCCGCTGCAGCGGCCGCGCAATGCTCGTTGTCCACGGGCTCCAGCAGCTCGCCAAGGCGGGTGGCAGGATCGCGAAGATAGAGGTGGCTAAAGACGCGCGTCAGCGCCGCTGAGGAAAGAACGCAGGCTTCTTCCTCTGCCATGTGGCTGATACCACTCACGACGTCCTCCAGCGCACCGACCGGATAAGGAAGCAGCTGGGTGGGGCCCTTGTCGTTGGGGGCCAGCGGTTCCTCCAAGCCTTCTCATAGAGTGACTGCAGCGCCATCCGAGACCTCTCCTCAAGGATCTTGAAGGCCGCGCGGTCCTTAGCCAGGACCTTTGCCTTGGCATCAAGCTCGGCCTTCTCCGCCTTCAGCTTCTGCTCCAGCTCCTCCAGCCGGTTGCGCTCCGTGGCCTGTGCCTTCTCCAACTGCTCCAGTTCAGCGTCGCGATCCTTGACGGCGTCCTCTCGGGCCTTCATCTTCTCCTCCTCTGCCTTGCGGCCTTGGGCTTCCTTCGTGCGCTCCCTCCGCATGGTCTCCAGCTCGGCCTCCAGCGACCGGCAGCGGTCCTGGGCATCCCCGGCATCCTTTAGCGCCACTTCACGGGCAGCCACAGCTTGGGCAACGACCCCCTGTCCTTCTCGAAGTCGGCAGCAGCCTGGCTCAGTGTCGCCCAGACAAACACATCGGAGTGAAGCCAGCTAGAGACCAGCTCCAAGCGCCCGGCCACCAAGCGACGGTCGGTGCCTTGAAGATCTTCTCGCAGCAGGGCCATCGCAGAAAGAGCGCGTTCCAGGACGTCAGGAGAGGCGGAAGAACCCGGAGATAGCAATGCGGCAGAAGGAGGAGGAGGCGACGTCGTCACCATGGCCTGGGAAGCCAGAAACTCCTGAGCTTCGGGGACCCCAGTGCCCGAGCCGGACGTTGGCACCTCCGGAGCCAGCGGGGCCTCGAGGGTTGGCTCCTCCCGAAGATGCTCCACCAGGCCTCGCGAGGATGATCGGGCTGGAGAAGCACGAGCACCATTGCTGCCCTTATCCACGGAGAGGGGTGCGGCCCCAGGAGGCAATCTGGGCTCGAGCAGTACCACCTCGTCCCCCTTTCTCTTCTTCGCTGCGGGGAACGACCTAGTTTCACAATGAAGAAGAGTCAAGGACGAGTACCAGAAGCAAGAACAAGACAGGACAAGAACACTTACTGGTCCACCGCAGCGTAGTCCCTCTGCTTTGTAAGCTTGAAGCCGGAGAGCCTCGCGGCCCGAGGCATAGGCACGCTAGCTCCAGGAGCAGAAGCAGGGGCAGCAGATGGACCTGAAGCAGCTCCGGGCGGTGTCGAGGCAGGAGCACCGTCCTGGGAGAGCAGCGTCGACCTGCCCTTCATCGGAACCACGAGTGGCTCCTCCCCCTTCGGGAGGATGCCGGCCTCGTCATCGTCATTAGGCAAGGTGCAGAGGATGTCGGCCTTGCGCAAGGGGAGGTCTCCCCCATCCCCTCGGGGGTCGCCTCTGAGTCGCGCTCCTCGTCCTCCTCATCTTCCCCATCCCTGCGGGAATAGCCAAAAGACACGTCCACCATCGCTGTCACCACCGGGACCCCAGAGGGCGGCGGGGGCACCAGGCTGTGCCCGTCAAAGGTGGGTATGGCGGCCACGACCAATGCCCCGTCCTTCCGAAGGAACAAGGGAGCGTGGGCACTCGGTGAATACTCTTGGTCATCCCCGACCAAGAGGCGGAGAGCCACGGCTAGCTGCTCTTCAGACAAATCCTTCGGACTCAGGCGAAGCTTTTCCTATCCATCCCCAAGCGTCCACAAGGGGCGCGAGAGCGCCTGGAGAGGAGCCACCCGCAGCGTCACGAACTCCCGCAGGAGAATGGCCCCCGTCAGCATCGCCGCCTTTGCGTTGCCCGGCTTCAGGTCAGTGGTCATCTTCTCCAGCACCGACTTCGCCCTGTCATTAGTAAGCTTCACATGGGACCACCCCTCGTCAGACTGGGGCATCTTTGTCGGCAGCTTCAACCGCGGGTGGTCGCACTTAGCATCCATGACCCACTTGCTCCTAAAGCAATCGACCTTCTTGCCGGCCTTCAAGATCGCGTTGGCCTTGCTGGCTGCGATGAAGTTGGCGCACCCCGAGGTGTGGCTGTCGTTGATTCGGAGGAAGAAAAAGTGGCGCAGCAGTGCCATGGACGGCATCACCCCGACATATGCCTCACAGTAGAAGGCAAAGATTGACAAGAGAAGAACGGAGTTGGGATGGAGATGGAGAGCCTGCAACCTGTAATGTTGGAGGACTGTATAGAAGAAGTCGGAGAAGGGGGGAACTAGGCCGGCGATGATGCTACTCATGAAGAAGGGGTGGAAGGAGCTCTTCGAAGCCTCAGGCACGTCGGAACCAGCCCAGAGCTCGTTCTTCCCCTTCTCGTTGTTCACCCCCACCGTCAGCAGGCGCTTGGCGGCAAGGTTCTTCTCCGAGACATTGGGCTCTTCCAGAGCCGACTCATACCAGGCAGGCGGCGAAACGACCTTGGGCTTTCGGGGCGCCATTGGTCAGAAGCTTGGAAGGGGATTGAAGCAGATCTGGAGATTTCGGAAGCAAGGAGCAAGAGAGGGGATCTGGAGCAAGACGAAGGAAAACAATGAAGCCAAGTGTTGCCCGCCCCGACCTTTTTGTCAGGCAGGCAGTTGCCAAGGCAACGTGGGGAGGCGAAGACGCCCACGTCCGATCAATCGCCACGCGCCAACCATAGCCGTAGGCTGTTGGGGCCCGCGGCGCTCCACGCTTGCCCTTTGTCTTCGCCTCAAAGCCAAGCCCGAGCACTCCTTGGGCCCGGGGGCTACTGTCGGTGTTCTGGGAATGGGGGTCCCCAGACTTGCCTGCCTGTGGCCCGTGGCGTGGCCCCATCAGCGGCCTTGTACGACCCATCTTCACCAGCAAACACTCAAGACCCTTGTGAGGGGCCAAGCCTCGCAAGGTGGATGACACAAGACCTCCTCGGGGGCTGCCTCACCAGGCTGGCTCGTGAGGGGCGGAGATATCAAGGCAAGGGGCACCTCACGAGGTTCCTGTGACGCAAGCCATGATGACTGGAGTCGGGCGGGCGCCAGTGCACAGTGTCCTCGTTTCCTCTTTGGTGCTAAAGAGGCAAGCGCAGGTGAGGAGTTCCGAGGCATCAGGCAAAGATTTCCATATCAGTACAACAAGACAAAGACCAGCAAGACAGCAGGAAGGAGGTCACCGTGGAGCCCAAGACGGCGTCACCACGAGAGCCTTTGGCAGGCGAAGACCATCTTTTTTCAGGATAGCTTGTACTAGTTGTCCCCCTTCAAATTGGCCATTGTGGGATCCCTTCCCGTCTAATATTTGGGAAGAGGACCCGGGCCTCTATAAATAGGACTAGCCACCACCATAGAGAAGGGATCGGATCTCATCACACCACCAGATCGGCTCATATAGAGGGAGAGACCATCGACAACCACACAAAGCACAAGAACACCTCTCCTCAGGAGGCTGTTCTTCCCTTGTAACTGTTCATCCTCAGCCCAAGAGGCAATCCACCACACCACACTAGAGTAGGGTATTACACCACATCGGTGGCCCGAACCAGTATAAACTCTTATGTCTCTTGTTCTTTGGGTTCGTCGAGCTAGGCCGTGAGATCATAATGTGTGCGAGCTAGAGAGGGGGGGAGATCTTCGTGCGCACCCAAGTGTTCAAACCTCAAGGGTTTTGCTGAAACCCGAAATCTGACACTCTGGCCTGCTCCTTGGCCCGGGCAAGCTCGGCTCGCAGGGTCTCAACCGCGGTAGCACCATCTACAGTCATGCATATCACATTGTATAGTTTTCAGCTTCATGCTCATACTATCATACATGCGTATGCGGGCGGTCCCAAAACATACCTTGTGCCTCGTCGAGCCGCCTGTTAATATGGGTAATGTCTTCATCAGCTAATTCAAGTTTCTGCTTTAAATCTACCATTTCCGCAGCTTGGGCAGTCTCCATTGACATAACATCCTGTTTTCAAATTAATCATGTTACTTCCTGACCAAATCCTTTTCGATCCTCTGATCGCCTCCCTATGGAAGCCGACCAGAGTCTCAGGGGCTACTATCTATACCATGCACATTTTTTCATGAAAAGAATAGTTATTACATTGCATACCTCGAAGCCTACCAGCAGGCTCGTGAAGGCTTCATTCAATCCGCTTCTCGCAGACAGAATCCTCTCAACTACCATACCCATTAAGGTACGATGTTCCTCTGCGATGGATGCACTTTGCAATGTGCCCATCAGTGTATCCGGCACCCCCGGATTCCCGGAGGCTGTCGCGGGAGTACAAACTCCCTCCAAGAGGGTACGCTTACTCGACCCTAGGGTCGTCTCCGGCTGTAAATTGGATAGTTCGGGGCCCGTATTATTGGTCCCCGCGGGGACCGCCTTCCTTGGACCCTTGACGGTCAAAATATCACCTTCGGGTGATGTCTCCTCTATCCCTCACGCTGCTGGATGGTCAGCAGAGATCCTTCGGGACGACACCTCGAAGTCGTCTGCCCTTAGAGGCGGTGAAGCTTGTGGAGGTGTCTCGCTTTCCATCATCTCTGGAGGCAAGTCCCCCGATGAGGAAGATTGTGGAGGTAGATAAAGGGCGGGACTGCGAACATACGTTTTAAATGTTACACTTGCAAAACCAGAAAGAACGGGATATGTCTACAGCATCCTTGTTTACTTACAATTCGGCAAAGGGCTTGTCCCTAAAAAGGAGCTCTGCGTCGACATCATCCTCCGAACCCGAACCATCTGACAGAGATATCTTCCCTCTCTTGGGTGCATCCACCTCCAAGCCTTTGGGGGCAGTCCTTTTCCTCCCATGGGGGGAAGGGATTTCCCTTTCTTCTTCTTCCCCTTTGTCTTCGTCTTCAGAAGAGGGAGCTCCAGCCTCCTCGGACGTAGCGTCTAGTACACCTTTAGAGCGGGGGCCATCTTCAGCCCTCTTGCTCTTCTTCTTGTCCTCCCTCGCCGGTGTTTGATACGGCGCCGAGGCCAGCATCCTCATTAACACATGATTAGCTGAGTCTTCGGGAAGTGGAGCTAAACACGTGATTCACTCTGCCTTATTTATCCAGCCCTGGTTGAAGATAGGTTTCTGAGTACATCGCTATGAGATAATTAACTGAATTGCGTTTAGAAGTTGGGTACTTACCGGGGTATCCGGATGATTGCAGTCGAGGCCAATGTCCTCGGATGTGTCCGACCACTGCTTTCGAGCCTTGAAGAATAGTTTCCACATCCCTCTGTGCATTGTGTTGAAGAATTTCTGAAGGGTCCGCGGCCCTTCTGGATTGAACTCCCACATGCGGAGAGGTCGCCGTTGACACGGGAGAACCTGGCGGACTAGCATCACCTGTATCATGTTAATGAGGCTGGTGTCCTTTTCAAGGATGCTGTGGATACGACTTTGCAGCGTCTTCACTTCATCTGTCAATCCCCAGTCAAGCCCCTTATTAATCCACGATGCGAGTTGCAATGGAGGGCCAAATCAGAATGCAGGCGTGGCTTCCCATTTGGTACCGCGAGGTTCGGTGATGTAAAACCACTCCCGCTACCATAAGTTGGAGGTTTCCGAGAAGGTCCCCTTTGGCCAGACAGTATTGGCAAGCTTACTCACCATAGCGCCGCCACACTCTGCCTGCTCCCCGTCGATTATCTTCGGCTTCAAACTGAAGGTCTTGAGCCATAGGCCGAAGTGTGGGGGATGCGGAGAAAGGCTTCACACACAATGATGAACACCGAGATGTGGAGAAAGTAGTCGGGGGCTATATCATGAAAATCTAGCCCATAATAGAACATAAGGCCGCGAACGAAGGGGTGGAGAGAAAAATCTAGCCTACGAAGAAGATGAGATATGAATACAACCCACTTGCTAGGATTTGGAGTGGGGTTAACCTACCTCTTTGCAGGGAGCCTGTGGGGGATTTCCGCAGTCAGGTACCTCGCCTCTCGGAGCTTCACGATATCTTCCTCGGTAACCGAGGAGGCCAACAATGAAAGAAATCGGGACCTGGGCGCTGGAGCTCGAGGCTGGAAGGGCTGAGGAAGAGGTAAGCATGGGGGAGAAAGATGGGTCTGTATCCCTTTATAAAGGCGATGAATATCGAACGCCTCCTCACAGGCCTTAAAGCTCGCCTATTTCCAAGGGATTGTGCAAATGACACGGTTGGATTACCCACGCCTGTATTGATAAGAATCCCGTGATAAGCGCGCACAATCTCTGTTTTGATAAGACGTGCCAATGAAAACCGCACCCCGAAATATGGAGCGGGATGCTAAAAAACGGTTCGAAATAATGACCGTGCAGGGACATAACGTCTCGCTACAAAAGTTTTCAGTAGATGGGACTTGTGAAATATTATACTCTTTGTGGCTATATGTGGTGCCTATCTTGCAGAGCTGGACACATTTTCTGTGTTCAAGGACTACTTTGAAGTATTTGGAGGAGGAACCCGCCTTGCAATGCCAAAGACAATCTGCATTCCAAACACATCGTCATTGAAGCCTGGTTTAGGGGCTACTGAGGGAGTCCTGGATAAAGGGTTCCTCGGTCGTCCGGACTATATGACATGGGCCGGACTAATGGGCCATGGAGATACAAGACAGAAGACTTCCTCCCGTGTCCGGATGGGACTCTCCTTGGCGTGGAAGGCAAGCTTAGCGTGCGGATATGAATATTCCTTTCTCTGTAAACCGACTCTGTAAAACCCTAGCCCCCTCCGGTGTCTATATAAACTGGAGGGTTTAGTCCGTAGAGGCAATCGTAATCATACAGGCTAGACAATTAGGGTTTAGCCATTACGATCTTGTGGTAGATCAACTCTTGTAACCCCTATACTCATCAAAGTCAATCAAGTAGGACGTAGGGTATTACCTCCATCAAGAGGCCCCGAACCTGGGTAAAACATTGCGTCCCTTGTCTCCTGTTACCATCAATCCTTAGACGCACAGTTTGGGACCCCCTACCCGAGATCTGCCAGTTTTGACAATGACACGGGCCTCGCCGATGGTCATGGTTCAATGCACCAGCGAGGATGGCGCGGAGGAGGGGGTTGGCGTCGGATCGTCGACTACCATATTATCCATTGGGACGTCATCGTCCTCCGGCTGCCTGTCGGCCAGCCAGTCAGCAGCAATGGCTGCCATCTTCTTGTGGTCCATTGTCCGCCCGCCCCGAAGAGCGCTGGAGCGCGAGGAAGCCATGGTGGGCAGTAGTGGTGTGGACACGAGAAAGGGAATGGAGGCGGATGACTACGGCTATGGCCGGCGCAGCAGTTTATATAGCAATGGTGGGTGGCGGAGGGACGGACATGTGGCGCCGGAGTAGCCACCTCGGCAACCGCGTATCATTAATGTGGGCGGCAGATGGACGGACAGACAACACTTATTTCGTTTGAAGGCGGAGCAATCGCCTGCATCGGGAAGCGGGGCGGGCGGTGCTAACCGTTTCGCGCGGAAAGCATGCGGGGGCAAGGGAGGCGGTCTGGGTGGGCCACGGCAGTCAGACTCGTGCTTGGCAGCGGGTCGGTCCAGCAGCAGGACATGCTGGCTCGCCAGTGAGCTCGCCGAGCTGAGCATCGACAATCAGACGATGGGTGTAGCTTCCGACCAGGAGCCGGTGCCACTTTCCAAGCCGGTTCATGTCGTGTTCACCATATAGAGTAGGTGTAGCCGCACTTCGACGCCCTAATGGCGGAAGAGCTACCAGCACAGGAGGACCTATGTTGCAAACTCCCTCTCCTCAACGAGCACCAGTGAACAAGCGAACGACAATGCCATCGCGGACATGTGGCCCTATGATCCTGGCTTCCCGAATGAGCAACGGGCGCTGTATCAGACCATCCATAGGGCCCGCGAGGCCCTCTCCGTCGTCCTTCAAGTTGTTGCGCTCGTCATGGCGCCCCGTCTCGCGTTGTCAACATGGTCAACGGACATGAGGAATGAGGAGATGACTTACTTGGAGAGGATGACAGTGGGGACCCACCAGGGCCATAGTCGCACATACGCAAGTGCCTCCTTATTATATACAACTATAATATTTTTTGCTTCCTCTTGGTTTCCTGACATCACGGTCCCACACCATTGTCAACTTATGTAGTCAATAAACAAGATAATTGCACAAGGAGCGGCCGATAGCTGGGACCAAGCAGCTCGAGCAGTATTTGTGTTTTTGAGGTGTGAGCACTGCAGAGTTTTTCTTGAGTGATGTTTTTGTTGTTGTTCAAAGGAGAGCAGGGTATTAACTGGGCGGGCAATGGCCCATCTAGCCCAGGCCATATATCGAGCCTAGATATTAATTTTTTCAAGCTGAAAATGGCTAGCCCGGCTATACTTTTTTGAGGAATACCCAGGCAAGGTCAACTTGTTATTCTCTGCCCCGCTGGGCTGCAAATCTTTCCAAGGAGGGATGCATTAGGCTTAATAAGGAAATGGGCTTTAAGAAATAATAAATGGGATGTCATTATAAAAACTGTAAGTAACTATAAAAATGCACCAAACACGTCATTAGTTTATAATTTTTTTTGGATTTCGAAAATTTTAATTTCATTAATTGTTGCACGCGCAATGTTTCGTTATAATTTTTACGTAATACAAATTTATATTGAAATTGTATTTAATCTGACTAGAAATTTCAGGATAAAAATATTTTGGATCCCATCAAAATGTGGGAAATTTTATTGAATTCTGTTTTGAACGGTTGGTTGAAATTATTAATCGTTGTCCTAGCTAGAAAATGGGATGTACTTTTAACAAACTGTAAATGGGTTGTAGTAAATTCCATTAGAATTCAAAAAAGGGTTGTACATTCTTGCAAATCGCAAATGGGCTATAAGTTCTCTGCCACACACTTATGGACCTACTAAGTTGACGTGTCCCCTAAAAAAGTAAGTTGACGCATATGCAAGGCTTTGTCAACTTATAGTCAACACACGGTTCTAGCAGCAGTGGCCGTTGGATGTCCATCCAACGGATGCCGTGCTTCTTCTTCAATCTCAGATATTCTAGCTTCAGCCGCCCAAAAAATGATTCTCCCCCTGACATCTAGGGCGCACCATTTCCGAGGCTGACCTGTGGGCCTACTAAGTTGACGCGTACCAAGGGCTTTGTCAACTTAGTCAATATAAATAATTCTAGCTGCAGAGACCGTACGATGTCCATCCAACGGCCGTAGTGCTTTTTCAACCTCTGGTCTTCTTGCTCCAGCCCCCAAACCAACGCCGGGGGGACTGCCTGCTCCCGCCTCCAGTGGCCGGTTGTGCTGGCGCATAGGCTGCACCGCCCCACCCTACTCCATTGTTGGCCAGGCCATTCCTCTACTCACCCACACCTCATGTTATTTTCCGGCGACGGCAGTCGGACCAGTAAACCCTCATACTCCCCACCACATGGGCAACCACTACTGAGTCTTTCCCAGCTCCGTGTCGTTCCCTTCCTGGTGCTCTCGGCACGCTGTGATCAACGTGGTCAACGAACGACATCCATCGGACATGGACTGTACGTGGAGAGGCTGACAGCTGGGTCCATGGCCGCACACAAGGAAATGCCTCCTTATTAGGCACAAAATAATGATTCCTCCACCTGACAGCAGGGACCCACCAGACGGGCCACCATATTTCATGAAAAAATATTTCCCCCCTGACTGCTGGGACCCACCAGCTACATCTTCACACGCAAGGAACTTTGTCCATATTACAGGCAAAAAATAATGATTCGCCCCCTGACTGCTGGGACCCACCAGCTACATCTTCGCACGCAAGGAAGTGCCTGACAGTCGGGACCCACCTGGTCGATGCGTACGTAGCGTTGTCATTCTGGTCACGAACGTGTACGTACATACTGGTCGATGTAGAGGCACGCACGTATCGTGGTAGAGGCGCGCACATAGCATGTACACACACGTACAGCAGCCAGGGTACAAGAAAGAAAATACGGCCATGTACGTACATACGGGCGGGGTCTCGAACGCCTACTCGCGCATACGTATGGCCAGGGCTCGTGTACATGGCTGGGTCAGAACGGAGAAGCTGCGCCGTCGTCATGTTCATGGGGAGGCAAAGGAATGCGTCGTGTTCATCGGGAGGCAACGGAACGCGTGATGTTCATCGGGAGCCAACCAGCTTGGACGCAACAGCCGATGGAAATGAGGCCTGGCGTATCGCAGAACGGAGGAAACGACCTGGTGTTCGACCGGCCACGGTCGAAACGGGATCCTGTTCATCGGGAGGGGTCCGGCGTATCGCAAAACGGAGGAAACGGACCTCCTACGGTGGAAACGGGGTCCTGTTGATCGGGAGGGGGTTGTCGTACCACAAAACAGAGGAAACAAACTTGTGTTGGAGCGCTACGGTCGAAACGGGGTCCTGTTCATCGGGAGGGGTGTGGCATACCACAAAACAGGACTCCACGGGATATTGTTCATCTCCATCGTCGACTGCCTCCATGGGCTACTGTTCATCCACCATTGACCTCCTCCAGCCTCCACCCGCGACTGTTCATCCACGGGCTCCTGTTCATCCAGCCTCCACCGCGCGCTCCTCCACCGGCTATTGTTCAACCAGCCCTCACCACGGGGTCCTGTTCAACCACCCCTCCACGGGCTACCGTTCATCCAGCCCTCCACCGGCTACTATTCAACCAACACTCCACGGGTCGACCTGTTCATCCAGCCCTCCAAGGGGTCCTGTTCATCCAGCCCTCCACGGGGTCCTGTTCATCCACCGGCTCGATCGATCGGGGTAATGTTCATCCAGCGGCAACGGCCTCTACTACCACGGGGTTTGGTTCATCCAACCCCCCACTGGGACCTGTTCATCCAAACCCCCCAACAACGCTCACTGTTCATCAAGGGAAGGAGGCAACAGTGTTCGATCGGCTTTAGTTAGCAGTAGTAGTGAAGGAATCACTCGGCTTCAGTTAACAGCAAGGGAACGATCGATCGCTCGGGTTCAGTAACGTGTAGCCTGCAGTGCAATCGCTCGGGTTCAGTTAGAACCCAACGCCTCACACCCACGAACGTACGTGTATGAGAGAAACATGCATTGCTCGGCCCCCGACCACCCACCATAACCTGGAACTCCCTGATATTTTCCTCGCCCTCGCTTCTACCACAATTTTTTTCATCATGGACGGCCCAAAGAATGTCATGCAGCTGCGTCTCCGGCCTGCCCAGGACAAAAAGCCCATTTTCTGTCATGATTTTTTGTCATAGAAGTAGGAGCCCACCACATCTATGATGATACGGGGTTTTGTCACAATTATCGTCATAGAAGTGTCATAAGCATGACAGGAAAAAAATTCGTTCGGCCCAAAATGTCACGGATGTGTCTTTTTTTGTAGTGCTAGGGACACTCTGTTTGTCTATGTATTCACACATGTATTAAGTTTCCGGCTAATAAAATTCTAGCATGAATAATAAACATTTATCATGATATAAGGAAATATAAATAACAACTTTATTATTGCATCTAGGGCATATTTCCTTTAATCTCCCACTTGCACTAGAGTCAATAATCTAGTTCACATCGTCATGTGATTTCACACCAATAGTTCACATCTTTATGTGATTAGTTCACACCTTCATGTCACTAATACCCAAAGGATTTACTAGATTCAATAATCTAGTTTGCATCGCTATGTGATTAACACCCAAAGAGTGATCATGTTTTGCTTGTGAGAGAAGTTTAGTCTACAGGTTTGCAATATTCAGATCCGTATGTATTTTGCAAATTTCTATGTCTACAATACTTTGCATGGAGCTACTCTAGCTAATATCTCCCACTTTCAATATGTATCTAGATCGGGACTTAGAGTCATCTAGATTGGTGTCAAAACCTTGCATCGATGTAACTCTTTACGACGAACTCTTTTATCACCTCCATAACCGAGAAATATTTCCTTAGTCCTCTAAGGATAATTTTGACCGTTGTCCAATGATCTACTCCTAGATCACTATTGTACTCCCTTGCCAAAATCATGCTAAGGTACACAATAGGTCTGGTACACAGCATAGCATACTTTATAGAACCTATGACTGAGGCATAGGGAATGACTTTTCATTCTCTTTCTATTTTCTTACCGTGGTCGGCTTTTGAGTCTTTACTCAACTTCACACCTTGCAACACAGGAAAGAAGTCGTTCTTTGATTCTTCCATTTTGATCTACTTCAAAAACTTGTCAAGGTATGTACTCATTGAAAAATTTATCAAGCATCTTGATCTATCTCTATAGATCTTGATGCCCAATATGTAAGTAGCTTCATAGGTAATTCTTTCTATGAAAAACTCCTTTCAAATTCTCCTTTATGATTTCTAGAAAATTCTACATCATTTTCGATTAACAATATGTCATTCATATATACTTATCAGAAAGGCTGTAGTGCTCCCACTCATTTTCTTTTAAATACAGGCTTCTCCAAAAGTCTGTATAAAACTATTTGCTTTGATCAACTCATCAAAAGCGTATATTCCAACTCTAAGATGCTTGCACCAGTCCATAGATGGATCGCTGGAGCTTGCACACTTTGTTAGCACCTTTAGGATTGACAAAACCTTTTGGTTGTATCATATACAACTCTTCTTTAATAAATCCATTAAGGAATGTAGCTTTGATATCCATTTGACAGATTTCATAAAATGCGGCAACTGCTAACATGATTTGGAAAGACTTTTAAGCATTGATACGAGTGAGAAAATCTCATCGTAGTCAACACCTTGAACTTATCGAAAACCTTTTTGTGACAATTCGAGCTTTGTAGATAGTAACACCACTATCAGCATCCGTCTTCCTCTTGAAGATCCAGTTATTCTCAATGGCTCGCCGATCATCGAGCAAGTCAATCAAAGTCCATACTTTGTTCTCATACATGGATTCCGTCTCAGATTTCATGGGCTTAAGCCATTTCGCGAAATCTGGGCTCATCATCGCTTCCTCATAGTTTGTAGGTTCGTCATGGTCTAGTAACATGACTTCAAGAATAGGATTACCGTACCACTCTAGTGTGGAACGTACTCTGGTTGACCTATGAGGTTTGGTAGTAACTTGATCTGAAATTTCATGATCATCATCATTAACTTCCTCACTAATTGGTGTAGGCATCACTGGAACTGATTTCTGTGATGAACTACTTTCCAATTCGGGAGAAAGTACAATTACCTCATCAAGTTCTACTTTCGTCCCACTCACTTATTTCGAGAGAAACTCCTTCACTAGAAAGGATCTGCTCTTAGCAACAAAGATCTTGCCTTTGGATCCGTGATAGAAGGTGTACCCAACAGTTTCTTTTGGGTATCCTATGAAAACGCACTTCTCCGATTTGGGTTTGAGCTTATCAGGCTGAAACTTTTTCACATAAGCATCGCAACCGCAAACTTTAAGAAATGACAGCTTTGGTTTCTTGCTAAACCACAGTTCATACGGTGTCGTCTCAACGGATTTTCAGACGGTGCCCTATTTAACGTGAATGCGGCTGTCTCTAATGCATAACCCCAAAATATAGTGGTAAATCGGTAAGAGACATCCTAGATCCCACATATCTAATAAAGTACGGTTACAATGTTCGGACACACCATTACTCCGTGCTGTTCCAGGTGGCATGAGTTGTGAAACTTATTCCACATTGTTTTTAAATGAAGGCCAAACTCGTAACTCAAATATTTGCCTCCGCGATCAGATCGTCAAAATTTATTTTATTGTTACGATGATTCTTAACTTCACTCTGAATTTCTTTGAACTTTTCAAATGTTTTAGACTTGTGTTTCATTAATAGATATACCCATATCTTCTTAAATCATCTGTGAAGGTCAGAAAATAACGATACCCGCCGCGAGCCTCAACACTCATTGGACCACATACATCAGTATGTATTATTTCCAATAAGTTAGTGGTTCGCTCCATTGTTCCGGAGAACGGAGTCTTAGTCATCTTGCCCATGAGGCATGGTTCGCAAGCATCAAATGATTCATAATCAAGTGATTCCAAAAGTCCATCCGCATGGAGTTTCTTCATGCGCTTTACACCAATATGACCTAAACGGCAGTGCCACTAGTATGTTGCACTATCATTATCAACTTTGCATCTTTTGGCATCAATATTTATGAATATGTGTATTACTACGATCGAGATTCAATAAACCACTCACCTTGGGTGTATGACCACAGAAGGTTTTATTCATGTAAACAGAATAACAATTATTCTTTGATTTAAATGAATAACGGTATTGCAATAAACATGATCCAATCATATTATGCTCAACGCAAACACAAAATAATATTTATTTTAGGTTCAACACTAATCCCGAAGGTAAAGGGAGTGTGCGATGGTGATCTTATCAACCTTGGAATTACTTCCAACACACATCGTCACCTCGCCCTCAACTAGTCTCTGTTCATTTTGTAACTCTTGTTTCAAGTTACCAATCATAGCAACTGAACCAGTATCAAATACCCAGGGGCTACTATGAACACTAGTAAAGTACACATCAATAACATGTATATCATATATACTTCTGTTCACTTTGCCATCCTTCTTATCCGCCAAGTATTTGGGACAGTTCTGGTTCCAGTGACCATTTCCTTTGTAGTAGGAGCACTCAATTTCAGGCTTGGGTCTAGCTTTAGGCTTCTTCATGGGAGTGGCAACTTGCTTGCCATTCTTCTTGAAGTTCCCTTTCTTTCCCTTTCCCTTTTTACTTGAAACTAGTGGTCTTGTCAACCATCAACACTTGATGCTTTTCTTGATTTCTACCTTCGCTGATTTCTGCATCGCGAAGAGCTCGGGAATCGTTTTGCGTCATCCCTTGCATATTATAGTTCATCACTAAGTTCCAGTAACTTGGTGATAGTGACTAGAGAACTCTGTCAATCACTATCTTATCTGGAAGATTAACTCCCACTTGATTCAAGCAATTGTAGTACCCATACAATATGAGCACATGCTCACTGGTTGAGCTATTCTCCTCCATCTTGTAGGCAAAGTACTGTCAGAGGTCTCATACCTCTCGACACAGGCATGAGTCTGATATACTAATTTCAACTCTTGGAACATCTTATATGATCTGTGGTGTTCAAAATGTTTTTGAAGTCCCGGTTCTAAGCTGTAAAGCATGGCGCACTAAACTATCAAGTAGTCGTCATACCGAGCTTGCCAAACGTTCATAATGTTTGCCTCTGCTCCTGCAATAGGTCCGTCACCTAGCGGTGCATCAAGGACATAATTATTCTGTGCAACAATGAGGATAATCCTCAGATCATGAAGCTAGTCCGCATCATTGCTACTAACATCTTTCAACATAGTTTTCTCTAGGAACATATCATAAATAAAACGGGGAAGCTGTACGCGAGCAATTGATCTACAACATAGATATGCAAAAACTACCAGGACTAAGGTCATGATAAATTAAAGTTCAATTAATCATATTAATTAAGAACTCCCACTTAGATAGACATCCCTCTAATCATCTAACTGATCACGTGATCCATATCAACTAAACCATGTCCGACCATCACGTGAGATGGAGTAGTTTTCAATGGTGAACATCACTATGTTGATCATATCTACTATATGATTCACGCTCGACCTTTCGATCTCAGTGTTCCGAGGCCATATCTGCATGTGCTAGGCTCGTCAAGTTTAACCCGAGTATTCTTCTTGTGCAAAACTGGCTTGCACCCGTTGTATGTGAACGTAGAGCTTATCACACCCGATCATCACGTGGTGTCTCGGCACGATGAATTGTAGAAACGGTGCATACTCAGGGAGAACACTTATACCTTGAAATTTAGTGAGGGATCATCTTATAATGCTACCGTCTTACTAAGCAAAATAATATGCATAAATGATAAACATCACACGCAATCAATATAAGTGATATGATATGGCCATCATCATCTTGTGCCTTTGATCTCCGTCTCCAAAGCACCGTCATGATCACCATCATCACCGGCTTGACACCTTGATCTCCATCGAAGCATCGTTGTCGTCTCACCAACTATTGGTTCTACGACTATCGCTACCGCTTAGTGATAAAGTAAAGCAATTACATGGCGGTTGCATTTCATACAATAAAGCGACAACCATATGGCTCCTGCCAGTTGCCGATAATTGTGTTACAAAACATGATCATCTCATACAATAATTTATATAATCATGTCTTGACCATATCACATCACAACATGCCCTGCAAAAACAAGTTAGACGTCCTCTACTTTGTTGTTGCAAGTTTTACGTGGCTGCTACGGGCTTAGCAAGAACCGTTCTTACCTACGCGTCAAAAACCACAACACGGTATATAGTGATTCCTTTTTGATCTTCAGAAAGAATCCTGTTCATTGAATCCAATTCAAATCAAGTTGGAGAAACTAACACCCGCCAGCCACCTGTGTGCAAAGCACGTCTGTAAAACATGTCCGGGCCGCTTCATCCAACAATACTGCCGAATCAAGAAACAACTAGTGACGGCAAGCAATATGTATATACCCACGCCCACAACTCCTTTGTGTTCTACTCGTGCATATAATATCTATGCATAGACCTGGCTCGGATGCCACTGTTGGGGAATGAAGTATTTCATAAAAATTCCTACAATCACGCAAGATCTATCTAGGAGATGCATAGAAATGAGAGGGGAGAGTGTGTCTACGTACACTCATAGGCCGAAAGCGGAAGCGCTTAAGTAACGCGGTTGATGTAGTCGAATGTCTTCGCGATCCAACCGATCAAGTACCAAACGCACAACACCTCCGCGATCTGCACACGTTCAGCTTGGTGACGTCCCTCGAACTCTAGATCCAGCTGAGGTCGAGAGAGAGTTTCTCCAGAACAACAGCGTGGTGACGGTGATGATGAAGTTACCGACGCAGGGCTTCGCCTAAGCACTATGACAATATGACCGAGGTGTGTTTCTGTGGAGGGGGTCACCGCACACGGCTAAAACAATTGTCAACTTGTGTGTTCTAGGGTGCCCCCTACCCCCGTATATAAAGGAGCAAGGGGAAGGTCGGCCGGCCCTATAGGGCGCGCCCAAGGGGGGCAATCCTACTCCTAGTAGGAGTTGAACCCCCCCCCCCTTTCCTAGTTCTACTAGGAGAAGAAGGAAGGATAGAGGAAGGAGAAGGAAGGAGGGGGCGCCCCCCTAGTCTAATTCGGACTAGGACCATGGAGGTGAGGGAGTCCGGGATTAGGGGTCTCCGGACAGCCAGACTATATCCTTTGGCTGGACTATTGGACTATGAAGATACAAGATTGAAGACTTCGTCTCGTGTCCGGATGGGACTCTACTTGGCGTGGAAGGCAAGCTAGGCAATACGGATATGTATATCTCCTCCTTTGTAACCGACCTTGTGTAACCCTAGCCCCCTCCAGTGTCTATATAAACCGGAGGGTTTTAGTCCGTAGGACGACAGACAATCATACCATAGGCTAGCTTCTAGGGTTTAGCCTCCCTGATCTCGTGGTAGATCAACTCTTGTAATACCCATATCATCAAGAATAAATCAAGCAGGACGTAGGGTTTTACCTCCATCAAGAGGGCCCGAACCTGGGTAAAACATCGTGTCCCCTGCCTCCTGTTACCATGCGCCTTAGACACACAGTTCGGGACCCCCTACCCGAGATCTGCCGGTTTTGACACCGACATTGGTGCTTTCATTGAGAGTTCCTCTGTGTCGTCGTCGTTAGGCTTGATGGCTCCTACGATCATCGATAGCGATGCAGTCCAGGGTGAGACTTTTCTCCTCGGACAGATCTTTGTGTTCGGCGGCTTCGCACTGCAGGCCAACTCGCTTGGCCATCTGGAGCAGATCGAAAGTTACGCCCCTGGCCACCAGGTCAAGTTTGGAAGCTTAAACTACACGGTCGATATCCACGGAGACTTGATCTTCGACAGATTTGAGCCCCTGCCTTGTGCGTCACACGGTCACGATGAGTACGATTTAGCTCTATCATCGGACAGTGTTCAGGAGATCGCACCGGCTGCCGCTCTGACCCTCAATTCGGAGCCAGTTACGCCGTCCATGGACGGGTGGATGGACCCCGCCACGGAGGCCTTATCCTCAGCAGCGATCGAGCCGAACATCGACCTTACCCTGCACGAGAGTCGTGTTGTCAAACTGCCGGATCCTTCACCAGCCACGGACTCCGAACCGCCTGCGCCCGTTCCTAGCGAATCCGATTGGGCGCCGATCATGGAGTTTACCTCCGCGGATATTTTTCAGCACTCGCCCTTTGGCGACATACTGAACTCATTAAGGTCTCTCTCCTTGTTAGGAGGATCCTGGCCGAACTATGTCCGGCAGGATTGGGATGCGGATGATGAAGAAATTCGCTGCCCACCCACCACCCACTTAGTAGCCACTGTCGACGACTTAACCGACATGCTCGACTTTTTCGACTCCGAAGACATCGACGGTATGGACGACGATGCGGGAGACGAAGAGGAACCACTGCCCATAGGGCACTGGACAGCCACCGCATCATACAATATATACATGGTGGACACACCCAAAGAAGGCAATGGCGACGAGACAACAGAGGATGACCCCTCCAAGAAGCAACCCAAGCGTTGACGTCAGTGGCGCCGCTCTAAGTCCCGCCAAAGCAAAAGTGGTGATACCGGCACAGGAGATAATAGCACTCCAGATAGTGCCGAAGATGGCAATAATCCCCTCCAGCACGATTTAGGGCAGGAGAATGGAGAGGCCAGCCCTCCTAAGAGAGCGGCAGATGAGGTGGATGATAATTACATGCCTCCCTCCGAAGATGAGGCAAGCCTCGATGATGACGAATTCGTCGTGCCAGAGGATCCCGTCGAACAAGAGCGCTTCAAGCGCCGGCTTATAGCCATGGCAAATAGCCTTAAGAAGAAACATCAAGAGCTTCAAGCTGATCAAGATCTACTAGCTGACAGATGACTGAAGTCCTGGAGGCCGAGGAATATAAACTCGAACGCCCCTCCAAGAGTTACCCAAAATGCAGGTTGCTACCCCGACTGGAGGAAGAAGTGTATGACGCGGCTGACCGGCCACCTCGTGGCCGCGACAGAGAGGCATTCCAGCCAAAAGCTCAGCCTGCACCCCGACGCCATTCAAATAAAAAGGCATAGGGAAATACGCCAAACCTGCGAGACGTATTGGAGGACAAAGCAAAACATGCAAGATCAATCTACGGATCATGAGGGCACGCCACTACGCGAGACGATAATCATCACGCTGGATACAGTAAAAGTAAATCCGGCCGGGCCGAGCACAGCGGGCAAGACTCATTGGAGCTGAGTCACGATATAGCCCAGTACAGAGGCGCCGCACACCCCTTATGCTTCATAGACGAAGTAATGGATCATCAAATCCCAGAGGGTTTCAAACCCGTAAAAATAGAATCATACGACAGCACAACAGATCCTGCAGTATGGATCAAGGATTTCCTCCTGTATATCCACATGGCACGCGGTGATGATCTACACGCCAATAAATACCTCCCACTCAAACTCAAAGGACCAGCTCGGCATTGGCTCAATAGCTTGCGAGCAGAGTCCATTGGCTGTTGGGAAGATCTGGAAGCCGCATTCCTCGATAACTTTCAGGGCACTTATGTGCGACCACCAGATGCCGATGACTTGAGCCACATAATTCAGCAGCCAAAGGAGTCGGCCAGGCAATTCTGGACACGGTTCCTAACAAAGAAAAATCAAATCATCGACTGTCCGGATGTAGAGGCCCTAGCAGTTTTCAAGCACAACATCCACGACGAGTGGCTAGCCCGGCACCTTGGTCAGGAAAAGCCGAAATCTATGGCAGCCCTCACGCCACTCATGACCCGCTTTTGTGCGGGAGAAGACAGCTAGCTGGCTCGTAGTAATAACATATCAAAGAACCATGGTACTTCAGATACCAAGGACGGCAATAGCAGGTCACGTCGCAACAAACATAAGCGCCGCATTAACAGTGACAATACCAAGGATACGGCAGTCAATGCCAGATTCAAAGGCTCTAAACCCGGCCAGCGGAAAAAGCCATTCAAAAGAAGCACTCCGGGCCCGTCCAGTTTGGACCGTATACTCGATCGCTCATGTCAAATACACGGCACCCCCGACAAGCCAGCCAACCACACCAACAGGGATTGTTGGGTGTTCAAGCAGGCCGGCAAGTTAATTGCCGAAAACAAAGATAAGGGGCCACATAGCGATGACGAGGAGGAGCCCCGACAGCCGAATACCGGAGGACAGAAGAGGTTCCCCCCACAAGTGCGGATGGTGAACATGATATATGCAACCCACATCCCCAAGAGGGAGCGAAAGCGTGCGCTCAGGGACGTATATGCGTTGGAGCCAGTCGCCCCAAAGTTCAACCCATGGTCCTCCTATCCGATCACCTTCGATCGCAGGGACCACCCCACTAGTATCCGTCATGGCGGATTCACCGCACTGGTCCTAGACCCAATCATTGACGGATTTCACCTCACTCGAGTCCTTATGGATGGCGGCAGCAGCCTGAACCTGCTTTATCAGGACACAGTGCGCAAAATGGGTATAGACCCCTCAAGGATCAAACCCACAAAAACGACCTTTAAAGGCGTCATACCAGGTGTAGAGGCCCACTGCATAGGCTCGGTCACACTGGAAGTGGTCTTCGGATCCCCGGATAACTTCCAAAGCGAAGAGTTAATCTTCGATATAGTCCCGTTCCGCAGTGGCTATCATGCACTTCTTGGGAGAACCGCATTTGCGAGATTCAATGCGGTACTGCATTATGCATACCTCAAGCTCAAGATGTCAGGGCCTCGGGGGGTCATTACAGTTAATGGAAACACAGAGCGCTCTCTCCGAACGGAGGAGCACACTGCGGCCCTCGCAGCAGAAGCACAAAGCAGCCTCTTAAGGCAATCCACTAGTTCGGCGATTAAGGACCCGGACAACTTCAAGCGCGCCCGAAGTAATCGACAATTGGACCGCCTGGCACGTTCCGAGCTCGCATAGCAATGCGGCCCCCACCCCGGTCCCAGCCAAACGGTGAAACCCATGCCACGCGTACATAATTACGCATTAAAAATACCATGGGCACAGGCGGGGAAGGGGGTACGACTACGGCATGCCCCAAGACGCGGCTTAAACCACACTAGGGGCTTCGCGCTTTGTTATTTTCCTCTCTTTCAGGACATTAATCTCTGGAAACCCTGTCCGGCAGCATGATTGCCGAACACATGATGCAGCAACCAAGGAGGCAGAAAGCTACATCACACCACGGAACTCCCAGGTGGATTACGATAACGAGTGAAATACTTGCTTTAATATTATTCCTCAGCTTGCCCTTGGAGGGGACATAGTCCTACTTTTTGCTTATCGCATTACCTATATCATTCTGCTTTAACGCATGTTTTTGAATAAACAATGCATTGCATTAAGGCTTTTATTGCATTCTTCTTATATTTATATATATATATATATATGTTCATTCATGACATCAAGAACCCATACACTCTGGTACGGCCAATACGCTAGGGGCTTAAGCATACCCCATAATACGGCGTGAGAAGTCCGAACACATTTGACAGTGCGGCACCCCGAACATATAGCATTATATGCATCAGCTCCGAATCATGTCTTGGGTCAATAGTTGGGTTTGCCCGGCTCCCATGTTTTGGTACCTTACGTTCCGCTATATCGGCTAAGGTAGCACTCGGAGAACTACTGCGATTGTGCCCCGGTTCTGCTGGGCTAAGCACCTCAGTAGAGAAAGCTAAAACTGACTGTCATGATAAGGCGAGAGACTGGTCGCTGTTCGAGAGGTTTTCGAGTCCTTAAAGACTTATGCCGCTTAGAGCGAGGAGTCGGCCCTATCCGGCTAAAGGCGTGTATCGCACTCCGAGTTCGGCCTTCCGAATACTAGGGGCTTCGCCAAAATTTAAAATTATAGAATTCTATGGCTAAGTGAGAGTGATAACGCATCATAGTCCGATTGCCTTGTTCGTTGTGCTGAGCACCTCCCTCAAAGGACCCAAAAATGGGAACAAGAGTGCTTAGGCTTATCCCGAACACCCGAGCACTCGGGGCATGGGGGCAGAAGCCGACGACTAGCCATTTCTCAGATTTGATAAACAGCCGAACAGAAGGTAATATTTTAAATTCAAACAAGCGTTGCATAGCGCATATGAACAAGTTTTCATAAATACAGGATTAGACGAGCAAGTTTACTCAAATATTATATCTTTCGTACACTCGTCCGCTACGAGCCGGGCACCCTTCAGGACACCCTCATAGTACATCTCGGGGTGGCGATACTCCTTGCCCTATGGCGGCCCTTCCTTAATCAGCTTCACGGCATCCAGCTTGGCCCATTGCACCTTCACACGGGCGAAGGCCCGGCGTGCACCTTCGATGCAGATGGACCGCTTGATGACTTCCAGTCGTGGGCAGGCATCGACAAGCTGCCTCACCAGGCCGAAGTAGCTATTGGGAAGGGCGTCGCCAGGCCACATCCAGACTATAAAGCCCTTCATGGCCTATTCGGCCGCCCTGTGCAGCTGGACCAGCTACTTTAGCTGGTCGCTCATAGGCACCAAGTGTTCGTTCCCAGTATACGGGGCCCAAACAACTTCTCTGTCGAGCTTCCCTCCTCGGCCCAGTAAAATTTCGCGGCATCAGACATTGTGCGGGGCAAATCTGCGAATGCTCTTGGAGAGCTCCGGATTCGGGTAAGTAACAAGTAATTTACTATCACATGCTTGCTTTGCATATAGAATGCCTTACCCGTCGCTATCTTCTTCATCGCATCAATCTCCTAGAGGGCCTTCGAGGCTTCGGCCTTGGCATTCTTTGCGCTCTCGAGGGCCGCGGCAAGCTCGGACTCTCGCGTCTTCACGTCAAGCTCCAACGCCTCGTGCTTCATCACGAGAGCGTGGAGCTCTTGCTGCACCTCGCCAACTCGAGCCTCCTGCCTTTCCCACTCGGTGCGCTCCTTGGCCGCTTTGTTTTCGGCCTCGAATAGCGCTTGCTTCAGGGTCGCCACCTCGGCCGTGGTCCCTGGCAAATTTACGGTGATCCTGTCATTTTGCAATCGCATTCTTTTTATATATCCATAGACTAGGTACTACTTACCTTTGTTCTCCTCGAGCTACCTCTTAGCAAGGCCGAGCTCTTTCTGGGACCCTCCGAGGTCCTGCTTTAATACGGCGACCTCCGCAGTCAGTGCGGCAGAGGTCAGCAGCGAAGCCTGCATACGCATACATACATACATACTTATATTAGACTCCTGCGATACTGTTCGATCCTCTATTCGGCTTTTCTTTGTGAACACCGAACAGAGCATCAGGGGCTACTGTCTATGCGGTAATATTTTTCGTATATTTTAAATGCTTACCTCAAAGCCTGTTAGAAGGCTGGCACAGGCTTCAGTCAGTCCGCTCTTAACGGACTGACCTTCTGGGCCACCGCACTCATAATAGTGTGGTGCTCCTCGTCGATGGAAGTGTTGCGAAGCACTTCTAGCAGATTGTCCGGTGCCTCTAGATGGACAGAGGTCACCGGCACAGGCGTCTTGCCCCTCTTGGAAGGAGGCCGCCTGCCCGAGTCTGAAACCACTGGAGGTTCCGACGCGTTGTTCGGCTGAGGGCCGAACTCGGAGCCCTCGGGGGCCTTGCTCCCTCTGCTCCCGGAGTCCGGAAGGTCGCTTTGAGGCGCCTCCGGGACGGTCTCCCCTCGACCCGGTGCCTCTTGAGACAACACCTCGGCATTCTCCGTAGGGCAAGGGGAGGTGGCGGTCGGAAGTGGATCGCTATCCATATCCGATGAGTCCAGGGAGCCGTCCGACGAAGATACGTCGATACCGGCTCGGGGCGGTCTGCATAATCAAAATTCAGCGTTAGGAGAAGCAATGACACAAAGGAATGCTATGAGTTACTCTGGTATCCGAATACTTACAACTTTGCCAGGGGCTTGGCCCTGAGCAGCCACTCGTCTTCGCCTCCGGCGGTGGTGGTGGAACTGTCCGAAAGGAGAGTCCTTCCCTTCTTGGACCCTTCGCCCCCCCCCCCCCCTAGTTGGGGCGGCCTTCCTTTTCTTGTCTCCCTCGACTGGAGGGGAGCCTCTTCATCTTCCTCCTAGTCTTCGTGGGAGGAGTGCGCCGAGGAGTCATCGGACGATGAGTCTGATATCACCTGGTGCTGGGAACTCTTTGGGGTTCCCTTGGCCTTCTTGGTCTTCTCCGGCACCTTGTAAGGAGCTGGAGTCAGCATCTCCGTCAAGAGAGCATCCACATTGCCTTCGGGCAGAGGGGCCGGATAGTTGATCTGCTCCGATGCCTCCACCCAGTCCTGTCAAAGGCATGGGAGCTCAGACCTTGCACATGGTTAAGCTAGGAGAAATAAATATCCACCGGATGTATAGAACTTACCGAATGCGCTCGCCGCTTCGCGCTTAGTCCGCGGTTCTCAGTGAGAGAGGGAGGGACCTCGGCGCCCTTGAACAGCACCCTCCAGACGTCCTTGTGCGTCGTGTCGAAGAGCTCGCTTAGAGTTTGGTGCTGGGCTGGGTCGAACTCCCACAAGTCGAAGTCCCGTTGTTGACACGGGAGGATCCGGCGGATGAGCATGACCTGGACTATGTTGACAAGCTTGAGTTTCTTGCTTGCCATGTTCCGGATACATTTCTGGAGTCCGTCCAACTCTACCGATGAACCCCACGATAGGCCCTTCTCATTCCAGGAAGTGAGCCGTGTAGGGAATCCAGATCGGAACTCGGGGGCAGCCACCCAGTTGGTGTCGCGCGGCTCGGTGATGTAGAACCACGCCGATTGCCACCCCTTTATGGTCTCCACAAAGGAGCCTTCGAGCCATATAACATTGGGCATCTTGCCCACCATGGCTCCGCCACATTCTGCTTGTTGGCCGCCCACCACCTTCGGCTTGATATTGAAGGTCTTCAGCCACAGACCGAAGTGTGGGCGGATGCGGAGAAAGGCCTCACAGACGATGATGAATAGCCGAAATGTTGAGGATGAAGTTCGGGGCCAGATCATGAAAGTCCAGCCTGTAGTAGAACATGAGACCACGGACGAATGGATGAAGGGGAAACCCCAGTCCGCGGAGGAAGTGGTGGAGGAAAACTACCCTCTCATGAGGTTCCGGGGTAGGGACGATCTGCCCCGCAGCGGGTAGCCGATGCGCGATATTCGCGGCTAAGTATCCGGCTCCATGCAGCTTTTTGATGTGTTCCTCCGTAACGGAGGAAGCCATCCACTTCCCTCCCGCTCCGGACATGTTTGGAGGAGGTTGAGGAGAAAGATGCGGACTTGGGCGTTGGGGCTTGAGTGCGCAAGAACGGATGAGCAAGGAGGAAGAAGGCGTGGCTAGAGAAAGGTTAAACCTTATCCCTTTATAAGGGCGGCCGAAACTGTGCGCCCCCACTAGCCTGGTAAAACTCGCTTATCCCCCAAGCGCCGTAATCGATGGCGCGGTTGGGTTACCCACACCCGTATTGATGAGAATCCCATGATAACAGGAACACGATCTCTGCTTTGACAAGACGTGTCAAGAAACTGCCTCACGTTATGTGCGGGGCTAGTTAAAGGAGACGGTTCGAATAATCACCGGGCCATGATAAAACGTCATGTTGACAAAACGAGTTAGCAGATTAGAGTTGTGGAAATATTATTCTCTCTATGGTGGTATGTGCAACTTATTTTGCAGGGTCGGACACTATCCTTGTATTCAGATTCTTCCGGGGTGTATTCGGTGGAGGAACCCGCCTTGCAATGCCGAAGACAACACTGCGTGCCGGACTCATCGTCATTGAAGCCTAGTTTAGGGGCTACTGAGGGAGTCCGGGATTAGGGGTCTCCGAACAGCCGGACTATTGGACTATGAAGATACAAGATTGAAGACTTCGTCTCGTGTCCGGATGGGACTCTACTTGGCATGGAAGGCAAGCTTGGCAATACGGATATGTATATCTCCTCCTTTGTAACCGACCTTGTGTAACCCTAGGCCCCTCCGGTGTCTATATAAACTGGAGGGTTTTAGTCCGTAGAACAACAGACAATCATACCATAGGCTAGCTTCTAGGGTTTAGCCTCCCCAATCTCGTGGTAGATCAACTCTTGTAATACCCATATCATCAAGAATAAATCAAGCCGGACGTAGGGTTTTACCTCCATCAAGAGGGCCCAAACCTGGGTAAAACATTGTGTCCCCTGCCTCCTGTTACCATCCACCTTAGACACACAGTTCGGGACCCCCTACCCGAGATCCACTGGTTTTGACACCGACAGGGGGCGCGGCCAGCCCATGGTTGCTCCCTCTCTCTCTCCCTTGAGGCCCAATAAGGCCCATAACTTCCCCGCTGGTTCCGATAACCCTTCCGGCACTCCGATAAATACCCGATACACCCTGGAACAATTCTGGTGTCCGAATATAGTCATCCAATATATCAATCTTTATGTCTCAACCATTTCGAGACTCCTCGTCATGTACGTGATCTCATCCGGGACTTCGAACTACCTTTGGTACATCAAAACACATAAACTCATAATACCGATTGTCATCGAACGTTAAGCGTGCGGACCCTACGGGTTCGAGAACTATGTAGACATGACCGACACTCATCTTCAGTCAATAACCAATAGCGGAACCTAGATGCTCATATTGGTTCCAACATATTCTAAGAAGATCTTCATCAGTCAAACCGCATAACAACGTACGTTGTTCCCTTTGTCATCGGTATGTTACTTGCCCGAGATTCGATCATCGGTATCATCATACCTAGTTCAATCTCGTTACCGGCAAGTCTCTTTACTCGTTCCGTAATGCAACATCCTGCAACTAACTCATTAGTCACATTGCTTGCAAGGCTTATAGTGATGTGCATTATCGAGAGGGCCCAGAGATACCTCTCCGACAATCGAAGTGACAAATCCTAATCTCGATCTATGCCAACTCAACAAACACCATCGGAGACACCTGTAGAGCATTTTTATAATCACCCAGTTATGTTGTGACGTTTGATAGCACACTAAGTGTTCCTCCGGTATTCAGGAGTTGCATAATCTCATAGTCATAGGGACATGTATAAGTCATGAAGAAAGCGATAGCAATAAACTAAACGATCATAGTGCTAAGCTAACGGATGGGTGTAGTCTAGCACATCATTCTCTAATAATGTGATCCCTTTCATCAAATGACAACACATGTCCATGGCTAGGAAACTTAACCATCTTTGATTAATGAGCTAGTCAAGTAGAGGCATCGGAAACTTAACCATCTTTGCAATAGATCAATATACAAATTTCTCAGGTCATCCTAACTTTTCAAAAAAATTGGAGTTACAGAAGTATTCGAAATAGTCAGATTACTACAGACTGTTCTATTTTGACAGATTCTGTTTTCTTTGTGTTGTGTGCTTGTTTTGATGGCTCTATGGTTTTTGTCGTGGTTTTGTCACGGTAGATGTCCTCGTGAAAGGACTTAGTCGTGGAGCCATCGCAACGGGTTAGCTTGAAGGGGTTAAAGCGGACATAGGGATGCAAGAGAGTTTATACTAGTTCGGCCCCTTCGATGAAGGTAAAAGCCTACGTCTAGTTGTGATGGAATTGATGGGGTTTCGATGACTAGGGAGCAAACAAGCTTCGCCTAAGTCTCGAGTTGTTGTCTGTTGTCCTTGAACCGCCGCCGGGTCGTCCCCTTATATACATGGGTGACGCCCGTCGGTTCACAGAGTCCCAATACCGGCTCATAGATGTGTCCGATTTGGTCTCTACTTATTCCTAACTTACAATACAAGTTACATACCAACGCCGGTTTACGGCTACAGGCCTTGAACCGACTATGGGCCTTGAGCCCTCATCTGCCTTCTTGGGCTTTAACATAGTTAACTACTGATGAAGTTAACCCGGCCCAGATAGGCCGGTTTACGCCCAGTAGTGATATCCCCAACATTAGGCCCCAGATTGATTTGAACAGGTTCATGTCAATCCTTAGCAAAAATCTTCATCTTCAACATCTTCTTGTAGTTTGTTGAACCGCCGTGATGTCATCTTCTCTAGTCGTTGTAAACCGGCGTGACATTACCTGTTATAAAGAAACTTATCCATGATACCTTTTTTTGTTTAATAGGTCTGCAACAATTGAGGCGACAGCTTCGTTTCCAACTCCACGGTCCCTTGATTTTCGCGCCTGACACATGTCCCTTGACTTATAAATAGGACCGAAGGGTCATTTCGTTTTCCCCTTCGTGCCCTTCTACTTCGTCTTCCCCACGTCGTCCAGCTTCGGAGCTCCGCCGCCGTCGACGAACTCTGCTCCAACCTTGGCCGCTGCATCACCCTGATTGTACCAGAGCATCGCGGCAACCTTTTGTCTCTTCCACGGCTCCGGTGAGTTCTTCACCTTTTCCTCCGTAGATCCGTTCTAGGGTTTCCAAGTTCTTCAGTGTTCATCGTCTGCTTCGTACTCATATGATAGATCTTACATGAACCTTTGAACCTTTGCTCTGTGTAGTGGTAGTTTTTAGCATCTGCCTTCACTTACATGCCTCAAGACCATAGATCTACCTGTATCTCTGCCCATTGATTCGGTACTGTTCTTTTTTGAACCTTGAATATTTTCCTTCTTTTCTGAACTTGCTTTAGATCCGTCGCCGTAGAGAAATCTTGTGAAATCTATTTCTGTACACTTACCCATCCACAATCTCAATTGTTTCAATGCTTAGATCCGGCAGTTTAACTTTGTAGAAAAATTGCCAAACCGGTATATACCATTAGTCCCCTTGTTGAACCGCCAGAAGCTTTTGCTTCATAAAACCCCGGTTTAGATAGAGCTATCTCCGGTTTAACATTGTACATACTAGTGCACTTTAATCAATGTATTCTTGAACCGGAATCACCTATCTTGTAGATTTCATCATGGCCAAGCAAGTATATGAGTGCAACTGGGTTCCTTCTCGCGTCACAGAGACTCAACTGAACAATTTAATCCTGATCGGCGCTTTAGGCAGCAAAAACACCATCCATTGGAGGGTACCTGGCAAAGAATGCCCTCCCACACCTCAAGAAGGAGAGGTCGTTGTTTTCGTAGATCACTTAGCCCGGGGCTTTAAGCTGCCCGGTTCTAAATTTTACCGGGACGTTTTAGCCGATTTTCAACTCCGCCCACAAGACACTGACCCCAACTCTGTTACAAACATGTGTCACTTCCAAGTGCTCTGTGAGGTGTTCTTTCAAGAGGAGCCCATAGTGGAGTTGTTCAGAGCCTGCTTCCATCTAAACCGCCGTACTAAGTTTACTGACGGTTCCAATACGAAATTGGGTGGTGTGGCGATTCAGAAAAGGAAAGAGGTCACATACACCTCATGCCAAACTGCACAACCACCCCAAAGAGTGGAATCAAACATGGTTCTATTGCAAAGACACCTCCTCTGCTGGTGAAAATCCTTTGCCTGGCTTTCGTCCGAAGCGGCTTAGCAATACACACCCCTTTCTACAAAGGTTGACTGCCAAGGAGAGAAGCAAATACGCTCCTCAACTGTCCAAGCTCAGAGCCTTTATGGCCAATGGTTTAACAGGAGTTGACCTTGCTCGCTGTTGGATATCATGGAGCATACTGCCCCTTAGTCAGCGCTCCAGTTTGATGTGCGAGTATACTGGCAATGTTGATGACCCACTGCGACATGCTAACATCCAGCTCACCGACGAAGAAATCACAGAGGCTATGAATAAAATGCTGAATGAACCGGAACACGTCTGTGCTCGAACCGGCCTGCTTCCCTTCTGTGCAACCAACAAACCGCCAGCTGTAAGAGTTTGATCTTTCTTTCTACTGAACCTGTTATTGATATATCTGGTCAATGTTTAATATCAATGTCTGTTTTAAACAGGGTAATGATCCATTTTGGAGCAAGAAACTTCCACAGGAGAAGCCAGAAAAAGTAGACAAACCGGAACGACCAACCCGGCCAAAGACTAAGGTCGTGAAACGGCCTACTCATAAGAAGAAAACCACTGCATCTTCCGATCCGGCCCCTGATGATGATGTAGGTAATCCGGACCTTGAGGTAGAGCTTGACTCACTTGGCTTATTTTTCATGCGCCTTATTGATGATGATATTTGTCAGGATGATGCCGAAGCCAGCCATGCTGATGCTGCAGAGGTAATTATTCTCTCTTCCGATTCAGACCCTTTGCCTTCACTAAAAATCCGTCAGGCAAACCGGAAGGTTAAATTTTCTCATCCTCTTGCTTACTTGGATCCCAAATTTCTTATGAAGACCCAACAGCACGAAGCTCGCCGCACAACCCAGCACAGCGGCCAGGTAGTTACCTCCGCCGGTTTACCGAACAGTCTGGTTCGGAAACGCCGTTCAGAGGTCTCTAATTTGCTTGTCAGTGCTTGTCCTAAAGCGGGCTGTTTTCATCAACCTCTTAATCCATCTGACTCCGATTATCAGGTTACTTCCCACTCATCCTCTGGCGAGTCATCGGCTACTCAGCTGCCACCGCTCAAAACGGTGCTTGGGTAAGCTATATTTATCATAATATTTCCGGTATATCACCTTGGAACATATGCTGTATTTGACTTTGTTATTCCTTTCAGGGCCAAGCCTAGGCCGAGCAAAAAGGTTCGCCTGGATAAAGCGGCCGAGGAGGACGCCGTCCCTAAGTCGGGTAAAGCACCAGATCTTGAAGCGGCTATTCCTGAAGATATACCCAATGATCCACCACAGCAAGATGGCGATTTCATTGCTGAAGAAAGGTCTATTGATACCTCAAGTCCTGTCAACCAGCCCACAAGCCCCATCCGGTTTGGAAGATCCACCAGTCCATCCCAGCTTGCTGACAAACCGACTGCGCCAGTGCAAACCGGTGATGCTAAGGATGATGAAGTTGTAATTACTGGCATTGGCCGTACAGAGCCCAGCAACCCTGTTGTTTTATCCAAGCATACCGCCAAAGAGGAATTTGCTGCCATGGGAAAAGGCAAGTGGAATGTTGACTTGGCGACCTATGCTGCTCTAAATGCCCAAGATCTTCATTCTGGCTACCTGAACCGGCTGTATACCAGCCATGATTATGAAGCTTGCCTGGTGAATATGATGAAAGAGAAATTTGAGGTAACTTTCATGTACTTTTTCCTGTTTGGATATTTCAATCTTGTGAACTCTCCTAGACCCCAAGGGCCGGTTTAGAATCTGCATCCAAACCGGGACTTGCTAATATAAATCCCAATGCTTCGGAATTCGCTGATGTAGCCCCCAAGGGCCGATTCAACTTAGTGTAGTTAAACCGGGACTTTAAGTAATTGAGATCACAGCATCAGAATTTATTCGAGCAAATAGCCATTAGCCCCCAAGTGCCAAGTTGAATACTTGTATTAATCTTGGGACTTTATAATCAAGTGAAAATGAAGATCAAATAGGCATTAGCCCCCAAGCGCCAAGTGCATAACTTGTTATGTGGTTGGTGCTTCAATTCTTGCACTGCTTGCTGAATCATATAACTGTCTGTATGCAGGCTGAGCTGAAGACAAAAGAAAACCAAGTCACCGATCTCCAAGAAAATCTGAAGTCCCAAGAAGCTGAAACTTCCAAAGCAAAAGAGGAATTAACCAGCGCTTTAAGCGCCATGGAACAGCTTAAGGAGGGCTTCAAGAAAGAGCGGGCGGATTGGGCCACTGAAAATCCGCTTTACCGAAACGACCAGAAGATGCTGAGGCTGCACTGAAACCGGTGGTGGACGAACTGACCAGCATAAAGCGGCATGTGCATGCCATGACCGCTGCTATCTTTGGTAAGCTAATTTGATTTATGGATTGATTCGGCCGTCTTATAGATCTGCCGGTTTGTTAACCCTTTGCAATATTTCAGGGACACGCATTGGTCACTTGGGGTCAGATGTGCGGAAGAAATTGAAAGCCGCCTACACATTGATCGAACAACTGTACACTGGTGCACAGCGGATTATCTGTACTGCATCCCACAACAATCCGGCGCCTACTTTGTTTCAGGATACTCTGAAGAGACTGTCGATGCTTCCTGCCCAGGTTGAAGAGCTGAAGAAATCTGCTGCTCGAACCGGTGCGATCAATGCCTTAATCCGGGCAAAAGCTTGGGTGCCGTATTTTGATCCTGTTGAAGCGGCTCAGGGCTATCCCAGCTTGAAGGAAGACGGGTCAGAGTTTAGTGAAGCGGATCGGCGAGCAATAAACCGGGAGGTGCGTCCGCTAGCTTGTCAATTGGTTGAAGAAGCAGACTTGTCTCATTATCAAGCCCAATATGACAACCAAAACAAGCGAGTATCTGCACCAATTCCTGAAGCAGAAAATCTTATCCCTCCAGTCCGTAAGCATACTTACGCTCCCGATATTGAACCGTCCTTGCTGATCCATGATGAAGCTGTCTTTCGAGCATTAATGGGAATCGACTGGACAACTGTTGATTTCCAGCCGCTGGGTAGAGAGGCTGAAGTTGAAGCGGCGCGGGATGACCCACAACCATTAGGCCAGGCTGGTGACCAAGCTTGAACCGGAAGCCGGTTTAAACTGCCTCTCCTTTGAAAAAACAATGATCTTATTTTGGGCACCGTGTTGCCTTGTAATAGGCTAGCCGATAGTCTTGATTTTGATATGCCTTCGTGCATAATTACTGCAACTTGTTCTTCCTTTGGGTGATGAACTTTCCAAAGTATTTTCTGCAATATAAAAAATCTTAAAGTGCCACCGCGGTTGTACCGCCTGGAGGAGTATGATGTCTGCATTATGAAATCAAAATATCTGAAATTTAAGCATATGATCAAATCTTTGACTTGCCATCGTTGGGCATGAAGTTGGCTTAGCCAATCTTGAAGCGGAGGTTTATAAACCCACACTGTTGGAGGAGATAGCAGCTCCTGTATATATATAATGCCGGTTTACCATGTAAACCGTGCCGGGTTATAACAAAACACCATGTTACTCCGTAATAGGATGTTAATAAAAAATCAAACCGGGCAAATAGTCTCCGGATTAAAAATGGACCGTGTTCCGTCAATTGACAGTTTGAACCGGCTCAAAACTTTGTCGGTTTAAAAAATGCAACAAAAAGAAAGAAATATCTATCAAAGAAAATTGTGAAGCCAAGGCAATGATAAAACCGTTTGCAAAAAGAGGCTTTATTTGAGCCGATCAGATGGCGTTACCATGGTCGGACACGACCAAGCTCCCGATAGGTGTAGCTATGGTTCAAGTCAGCCAGGTCCCCAAATGAAACCGTGGCATTTATGCCAATCAAGAGGCGTGGCAATGGTTTGGGTTCGACCAAGCCCCAAGTGATTCTGTGGCCTTAGGCCGATCAAGAGGCATGACTGGTTCAAACGTGACCAAGTCCCCAAGTGATCTGGTGGCTCTCGCCTATCAAGAAGTGTTGCATTGGTTCGGACACGACCAAGCCCCCAAGTGATATAACATGATGCTTTGAAAAGCTAACTCAAGGGGTAAACCAGAGGCTGCTTTAGAACAACTCCGTGTAACCACACATGATGTAAAAGAACAGATACCCCGCTTTAGCTGAGGTTCCGGTTTATTATATTTAATCATAATATATAAATCGTTGTAATATGTACATAAGTAGAGCCAATGGCTCAGGTATAGTAAGGCCGAAGATGAGCTATGTTCCACGGCATGTTGGTCTCCTCTTCTGATGTACGTGAGTCTTTATGCTCTCGAATATCGATCAGATAGTATGACCCGTTGTGCAGATTCTTGCTGACCATGAAAGGTCCCTCCCAAGGTGGGGATAGCTTATGCATATCAGTCTGATCTTGGATGAGCCGAAGCACCAAATCTCCTTCCTGAAAGGTTCTGGTTCTGACTCGGCGACTGTGATAACGACGAAGATCCTGTTTGTCGTGGAATTGTCACGGCAGATGTCCTTAGTGTCAGGACTTAGTCGCGAGGCCAACGCATCTATGTGGTAGCTTGAGAAGGGTTGAGCGGGATGAGAGGCACGATGTTTTACCCAGGTTCGGCCCCTCACGGTGGAGGTAAAAGCCTACATCCTGCTTCATTGATATTGATGATGATGATCACGGTTACAAGAGTGCTCTATCTCGAGAGCTATTGTCTAGACCTAACTTGTCCAACTTGTAGAACTTGTCCCCCTCCTCCCTTTTGGGGAGCCCTGCCCCTCCTTATATATGTTGGAGGGGCGGGTTACATGTAGAGTCCTATTAGGATTAGGACTAGTCTATCCCTAATACAAACAGGATACAAGTCCTGGTCGTAACTCCTTGTAAGGTAAATATTCCTCATGCCTTTCCTCTTATACCGGCCCACCATAGTATGAACCGGCCTTCTGAGCCTTGGGCCTTGTCATCCATCTGACCCGCCCGCCGGGTTACCAGTGAGTCATAATGACCAGGAGGGTTGCTTGTAAACCGCCAGGTCAGGGCAGGTCACCAGTAACTCGCCAAGTGTCAGCGGGGTCTTCAGATAAACCGCCAAGTCCGTCCGGGTTAACTTCCGGCCGGTTTATGCCGCGGGGTATATCCCTGACATTAGCCCCAAGTTTAATTCGGATTTATCCATGTTAAACTGATCCTGTAAAACAAATACAAGAACAAATTTGACAAACTATGCTCCGGGTTAAGAATTCTTGTAAACCGGCATCTGATCATTCTGAAGTCCTTGTCATTTCCTTCTTCTAGAAAGTCCAGGTCAATAAACCAGCTTCATACTCAAACTGCTGATGTTGGTTTCTCATAGGAAAATATTGTGAAGAATAATCCACTTGAGTCGGCTTCCAAAGCGCCGGTTTAAGAAATATGGGTCTTGAAATACTTATCTGATATTCAGCCGGCTTGAAGATGTAAAACTTGTCGGTTTAATATTACCAAAATGGCCGGTTTATAAATATTGATGGCACCGGGTCATAATTGTTGTCGACACCGGGTCATGTAATTGATCTTCCTGATTTGCTCAAAACTGATAAAATGAAGATGTTTCTCCTTTATATACATAATACCTGTAGCCCCCAAGTCTTAAGAGGAGAACATAGTGATAACTTAAGACTTGCTCCAATAAGTTTTTCAACCTTGAAGAAATCCGGTTTGTTCATCTCAATCATATAAACTGAATACCCCATATATGTAGCCCCCAAGTACCGGGTTGTCATGCTTGCAGCAACCTGGGACTTGTAATTGCTTATAAAAACTTCAATCAGTGTAACCCCCAAGGGCCGGCTTAGTAAGATAATACTGAACCGGGACTTGATATATACTTCAATGAGAATAACATCTTGTAATGTAGCTTCCATCGTAGGTCTTGAACCCACGTCCACAAGGTTAAGAGCTTTGTGCTTTACCAACTGAGCAATGGATCCTTCAATATTATGGACGAAAACTTGTGTACCTTGAATTGTTGACAGGAGCAATTGGTAGCCCCCAAGGGCCGGCTCATTATAATATGATGAGTCGGGTCTTCAATAAGACTAGTAAAAATGACTTTGCATTAGCCCCCAAGTGTCATGGTGCATGCTTGCAGCGACATGAGACTTGCATGTAATCTCAATTTGAATAATGTAGCCCCCAAGTGCCGGGACGTAAGCCTGCAGCGACTCGGGACTAATCCTTCCATTGTAGAATATATCCTTTGATAAAATAATAGCCATTGCGCTAAAGCGACTTTCAAAACCTCAATAATACCGGTTATTAATAACCATAATAAAATCTAGCCATGTTGGCTATTCAAGGTAATATAATCCGGTATGAAAACCTTATTCATTTAATATCATAATGAATATTCAGCCAAGTTTGGCTTTTTGAATAATATAACCCAATGATTTATAAGCGCATGATTCAAATGATGCAATCCAAATATATACTGGCAACTTACAGTCCAAAGCCAGGCCGGGTTAACAAACACCGGATAATTTCTCATCATATACTGGTGACTTATCGTCTTAAAACCAAGCCAGTTTAATAAACACCGGATAATTTATCATCAAACTGGCAACTTTATAGTCGAAAGCCAGGTCGGGTTTGTAAACACCGGTGATTTATAATCATGCTTTATTCAACCTGTTTCTCTGACATTGAATCACATCGTTGGTTTACCAACTTTTTGTAATAAGGGTAATAACCCAGATTTTGAGTACTGATAACTCCTTCCATATTATGTCGGTTTATGATAAAACCGTACCAGGTTGTGATAAACACCGGTTTAACCACATATAATACAGGCGACTCGTAGTCAAACCAGACCGGGTTGATAGTCTCCGGGTTATAATTTGATTGTGTACTGACAACTTGTAGTTGAAAGTCGAGCCGGGTTGATAAACACCGGTTTACTCCATAATAGGATGGTAACTTAAAATCAAACCGGGCAGATAGTCTCCGGATTAAGATTTGACCGTGTTCCGCCAATTTGTAATTTGACAGTCGAACCGGTTTAAGAATTGTCAGTTTAAAAACGCAACAAAAACAAAAATAAAAGAAACGGTTATCAAGGAAAATATTGAAGCAAAGGCAATGATAAAACCATTTGCAAAAAGAGGCTTATTGAGCCGATCAGATGGTGTTACCATGGTCGAACACGACCAAGCTCCCCAATGGTGTAGCTATGGTTCAAGTCAGCCAGGTCCCCAAATGAAACCGTGGCATTATGCCGATCAAGAGGCATGGCAATGGTTCGGGCTCGACCAAGCCCCCAAGTGATTCTATGGCCTTAGGCCGATCAAGAGGCGTGACTGGTTCAGACTTGACCATGTCCCCAAGTGATCTGATGGCTTTCGCCTATCAAAAGGTGTTGCATTGGTTCGGACACAACCAAGCTGCCAAGTGACGTTTATAAAATTTTCAAGGGGTAAACCGGAGGCCGCTTTAAGACAGAACAACTCCGTGTAACCACGCATGATGTAAAAGAACAGAGACCCCGCTTTATGAAGCAGACGCCCCCATGTGATCAATAATATGTCAGGCCAGTAAGGCGGGATACTCATGTTTGAACCGCGCATCGTGGCAGCAGGTCCTCTTCGGCAATTTTTAACTTTTCGCAAGAGATAAATTCTTCTTGAACCGAATATTGAGAGCTTCAAAGCTTTGTGGGAGACATCTTTCCCTTGAACCGGATTTTAAACCGGAATCTTCATTTTTAGCCGGAATTTTTTTGACGGCCTTTAAACTCGAACTTGCGAGAAGTTAATTCCTTTTTGAACCGGACATTTTTAAACCGGATTTGAGAGTTTTAGAGCTTTGTCGAAGAACAAATTTCCCTTGTACCGGATTGTAAACCGGAATCCTTTTCTGATGACCCAACACTTCTTCATTGAGCTGGGATTTTGTAACTGTCATATACTTTCTAATCTGGAAATCTTCTGACCGCACGATGTGAATTCGGGACCGGGTTATCTTTCCCTCCAACGTATTGGGGTTCTTGACTTCACTGAAAACCGGCAACATTTGCTAAGTCATATCATTGTAGCCCCCAAGTCTCAAGGTGACTCGAGGAGTTGGCTTGAGATTCTCCATATTTGACCGTGATATAAACCGGCATAACTTGTATATCATTGGTGTTGATAGCACGATGTGAATCCACAGAAGGTTGAGGTAACTGCGGCGGGTTGTAAATGATCCCGTATGAGCCGTGTCAGCAATTCGGCCAATGGTTCCTTCCAACTGGTGATTTGAAGTTAACCAAACTGTAGTGCCGGCGATTTGTGCACCTGCCCATTGAACCCCCCAGTGCAGACGGCGATTGATAGTATATGATGATTTGCCCCCATTTTGTTGAAAGAAAAACCGGGCTACCCAAGCTGTGACTTGCTCATACTCAATAAACAGCTCATGCAGACAGGTGCGGCCTGGTATGTTGATGTAGACCAGGCTGCGAGAGACGGACGACAAGGACGACCACAACATCAGAGGCAGCTCGGACAGATGAGTCGGCCGCGGCATTGTAAGCTGATGCGGACGGGGAAGATCGGCACCGGTGTCGTAAACCGGCTCGGACGGGCGAGTTAATCGCGGGCGCGGTCCCGGCAAGCTGATGTAAACCGGGCCACAGGGACGGTGACCTTCTCACATTCATTCACCGGGTGGTAGGACACGGACGAAACGCCAGTGCAGAACGTTGCTAGAGCATGCTCCGTGCCCGTAACATAGCGCCTCATTTGTAATGAACAATTGTCCTGCATAAACAGTATTGCAGACCAAGGCAAAGATAAACTGCTCTTTGATAAAAATAATATGTGCTAATAAAATATATTTCATATGGGTATCACCTGATGTGCTTAGGCCGGAAATAACCCGCCATGAAGTTGATGATAACTGTATGAAGCTGAAATTAATCACGGGTGAACCAGCCGCAGTGTGGTAAACCGGTGCGGACGGGTGAGTCGGCCGTGATGTTTGTAAACCGGCGCGGACAATGAGTCGGCCGCATGCGTGGACGCATGAACCGGTGGCCATGGCGGACGGGCGAGTCGTCCGTGGTGTTGTAAGGTGGTGCACACGAGCAAGTTGTCCTCCTTGTTGTAAGCCGGCGCGGACACGAGAGACGGCCACAGGGTTGTAAGCCGGCGCAGTTGCGAGAGACGGCCACGGCGTGGTAATCCGGTGCAGGAATCCATTGAGTAAGGACAACCACCTGTGCCAAATAATGTTTGGCGTGTCTTCATCTCCGCGGTGGAATACCACTTTGTGATGGATAATTTTCCTGCATATAAAATACAACAGGGCAAAGGAGCTTTGCTTGGATGAATTAATATGTGCTTAAAATAAGGTAAATAGCACCTGGTTTTTGTCGGAGGTCGATCCAGTTGTGATAATAAGGCGACCATAAAAATCAGCCGGTAGGTACAGTCAGCCGCGGCATTGCAAATGGTGCAGACAGAAAAATCAATCATAAATGCAGTAAGCCGTGCGGACGGCGAGTCAGTCACGGGCACGATCCCGGCTAATTGATGTAAACCGGACTGCGGGTAATGCTTATTGGGTCATTCACGCGGTCCTGACGAGTTGACGCGGTCTGGATCACGGGAACGACAGCTTGCACGCATGCCTCTCGAGTAGCGTGACATGGACGAATGCTAGTGCATGTACTCCGTATCCATGATATAATGGCATAAAAAGTTTATCCTGTGTAAAAATATTACAGGGCAAAGTAATTGTTCTTTGACAAAAAACAATAAGTGTTAATAAGATAAATTTAGCTGGATATCACCTGATGTTTTGTGAATGACAGATGATCTGTACGTGGACACTGATTAGCCTCTATCTGATCCGACATGGCTTTTGCCTCACGTAGCCTTCTCTTAATTAATTATTTTTTAACACTATTTGCCTCGGGACTTGATTTTACTTTCACCTCGGGACTTGGAACCTTCTGAGTTGACATGGAGCTGCAGCAGTAACTTTGTTTGATACTAAATGATACCCTGCCGCTCAGAAGTGGTAGCAGTAGCCATAAAGGTTAAATCGCCTCGGCTCCTGTGTGTAAACCGATTCAGCCTTGAACTATTTCTCAAAGGATAGGTCACACGGTGGTATCCCGGCGGATGCATCTTGGCGGTTTGCTTGTGTACAAAAAGCTATAGGTCAGCGGCGCCCCGAGCACGGGTCGCAGTTGATTTGACTTATGAAGTGACTTGGCCAGGCCCTCGTGGCTGATTTGACTTATCCATGTCCGGGTCGCAGTTGGTTTCGATGAGAGGTAGCAGCTGCAGCCCGATCCTGATGTAGTTTGTCCTTAGCTCGATTGGAAACATGAAAAAGTGTGACGCCCGACTGAACGCTTCGGGGCTTAATCCGCCGTGAGCTGGTGTATTAGGCTAGTCATAGTGGGAGTAACATAGCGCACTCCGAGAAATTTTTGCTTATGTGGCATATAGTTAATGAGAAATGGTAACATAATATGTTACTGTAACATAGCGCTTTCCAAGACAAGATGAGTCTACAAACTAATTAATGAAGTCTTCTATGATTACTACTACTATGTTACTTTGCACTATGAAGATAGTAACTTAGACTAGTGTCATATGCATGACACTAGTATAAGTTACTCCCCACTATGACCAGCCTTACATAGTAGCCATCAAATCTGATTGTTGAATCGGCTCAGCCAGAGAATTGCAGGCGGCCATCACAAGGTCGACCGAGTCCTCCTCTTGTCGGTTTACCCCACGTACGCCCACATCTCAAGTTGTTCCAAAAAAAATCTGGATATCACGTCGAGTAGCAATCAATTCTTGTTCTCCGTGCTGGTCATGTAGTGGCACGATTTGGATGCTTTAGCACCAGATTCTTCCCTTAAGTAATTCCTTAATCTCTGTTTGAATACTCCATGTGAGACAATTTCCGCGACGACTCCCCATGTGATGTCTTCACCGAGGTTGTCCCGTGCCTGATTATCCTGTATGCTTCCATGCTGGCGCTTTTTCATCTAACGAATCGCGAGCTTCTCGAACCCTAAAAAGATCCCTCCAAGAACTCATCACCACCATGCAGGCGGCTGCTATGTCACGTTCTTCATCCAACAGGTCCAAAGCGTCTTGCCGTGCTGTCTCGTTTTCCGCTTCAACATAAGCCGCCACACGAGGTGAGTCATGACGGATATCACTGGGGAGAACCGCCTCCGCTCTGTAGACCATGAAGAACGGTGTGTATCCTGTTGATCTGTTGGGTGTAGTATTGATGCTCCATAACACAGATGGTAACTCTTCTACCCAACAACCCGGTGTTCTCTGCAAAGGAACCATAAGCCGGGGCTTGATGCCTCTCAGGATCTCTTGATTAGCCCTTTCTGCTTGACCATTGGACTGTGGGTGTGCCACTGATGAAACGTCAAGCCAGATGTGCTCTCGTTCGCAGAACTCCTTCATGGCACCCTTGGACAAATTGGTACAATTATCTGTGATGATACTGTGTGGAAAGCCAAACCGGAAAATCACTTTTTTGATGAACTGAACCGCCGTGGCCGCATCATACTTGCTAACAGGTTCTGCCTCCACCCACTTTGTAAACTTGTCAATCGCCACCAGGAGGTGGGTCTTCTTATCTTTGGACCTTTTGAAAGGCCCAACCATATCCAGCCCCCAAGTCACAAACGTCCAAGTAATTGGAATCATTCTCAATTCTTGAGCCGGCACATGAGCACGTCTTGAAAACTTTTGGCAACCGTCACATCGTCTGACCAGATCCTCCGCATCAGCATGAGCAGTTAACCAATAGAAGCCATGGCAAAACGCTTTAGCCACCAAGGATTTTGAACCGGCGTGGTGACCACAATCTCCTTCATGGATCTCACGCAAAATTTCACAGCCTTCTTCAGGAGACACACAGCGTTGAAACGCCCCTGATACACTGCAATGATGCAACTCGCCATTGACAATAGTCATGGACTTGGACCGCCGGATTATCTGTCGGGCCAGAGTCTCATCCTCTGGTAATTCGCCCCGGTTCATGTACGCTAGGTAAGGAAGCGTCCAATCCGGAATGACATGAAGAGCTGCCACCAATTGAGCCTCCGGATCAGGAATAGCCAAATCCGCTTCACTAGGGAGCTGGACCGATGGGTTGTGCAGCACATCCAGAAAAACATTGGGCGGGACCGGTTTGCGCTGAGAGCCGAGCCGGCTTAAAGCGCCCGCCGCTTCATTCTTCCGATGGTCCATGTGGTCCACCTGATAGCCTTTAAAGTGACCTGCAACAATATCCACCTCACGACGATATGCTGTCATGAGTGGGTCCTTGGAATCCCAAGTGCCAGACACTTGTTGAGCCACGAGGTCCAAGTCACCGAAGCACTTAACTCGACTTAGATTCATCTCCTTAGCCATCCGGAGACCATGGAGCAAGGCTTCATACTCAGCTGCATTGTTAGTACAAGGGAACATTAAGCGGAGAACGTAACAAAACTTATCACCTCGTGGGGAAGTTAATACGACTCCAGCCCCTGAGCCTTCCAATTGCCTGGATCCGTCAAAATGGATGGTCCAATATGTGTGATCCGACTTTTCTTCAGGTGCTTGCAGTTTCGTCCAATCATTGATGAAATCAACAAGTGCTTGAGACTTAACCGTCGTTCGAGGCACATACTTCAACCCGTGCGGCCCAAGCTCTATAGCCCACTTGGCAATCTAGCCAGTTGCTTCCCGGTTCTGGATGATATCCCCCAAGGGAGCAGAACTGACCACCGTAATGGGGTGCCCTTGGAAGTATTGCTTGAGCTTCCGGCTTGCCATAAAAACTCCATATACCAGCTTCTGCCAATGCGGATACCTTTGCTTGGACTCAATGAGTACCTCGCTGATATAATAGACCGGACATTGAACCGAATGCTCCTTGTCTGCCTCTTTTCGCTCCACCACAATAGCCACACTGACCGCACGAGCATTAGCAGCAACATGTAGCAGCAATGGCTCCTTGTCCATGGGAGCGGCGAGCACAGGCGGATTAGCCAATTGCCGCTTTAAGTCCTCAAATGCTTTGTCAGCAGCAGAACTTCAGACGAATTGATCCGTCTTCTTTAACATCTGATACAAAGGGATTGCCTTCTCACCAAGGCGGCTGATAAACCGGCTTAACGCGGCAATCCGGCCTGCCCGGCGTTGAACATCGTTGATACACTTCGGTTTAGCCAGGGAGGTGATGGCTGTGATCTTCTCCGGATTAGCCTCGATTCCCCTGTTGGACACCAGAAAACCCAATAACTTGCCTGCCGGTACACCAAAGACACACTTGGCCGGATTAAGCATCATCTTGTACGTCCTCAGGTTATCAAAGGTTTCCTTCAAGTCGTCAACCAGAGTCTCCTTCTCCCTTGACTTAACCACGATATCATCCACGTAAGCATGTACATTATGGCCAATCTGCTTGTGAAGACAATTTTGTACACACCGTTGATAAGTTGCATGGGCACTCTTGAGCCCAAAGGGCATAGACACATAGCAGAAGGCTCCAAAGGGAGTTATGAATGTCGTCTTCTCCTGGTCCTTAACTGCCATTTTGATCTGATGATAGCCAGAATATGCATCCAAAAAGCTCAAACGCTCACAACCCGCCATAGCATCAATAATTTGATCAATACGGGGGAGGGAAAAAGGATCTGCTGGACAAGCCTTATTAAGATCTGTGTAATCCACACACATGCGCCAGGTGCCGTTTTTCTTAAGGACCAGCACCGGATTGGCAAGCCACTCGGGGTGGAAAACTTCAATAATAAAGCCAGCTGCTAAGAGCCTGGCTACCTCTTCTCCAATCGCCTTGCGTCTTTCTTCGTTAAATCGGCGGAGGAACTGTTTCACCGGTTTGTATTTAGGATCCACATTAAGGGTGTGCTCAGCGAGTTGCCTCGGTACACCTGGCATGTCAGAGGGCTTCCATGCAAAAATGTCCCGATTCTCACGGATGAACTCGATGAGCGCGCTTTCCTATTTCGGATCGAAGTTGGCACTGATGCTTAACTGCTTGGACGAATCGCCAGGCACGAAGTCAACAAGCTTAGTTTCAGCTGCCGGTTTGAACTTCAGGGCCGGATCATGCTTCGTAGTTGGATTCTTTAATGGAGTCATGTCCGCCGGATCAACATTGTCCTTATAATACTTCAGCTCCTCGGTGGCACAAACCGACTCTGCGTAGGCCGCATCTCCTTCCTCGCACTCCAAAGCGATTTTACGGCTTCCGTGAACCGTTATTGTCCCCTTGTGACCCGGCATCTTGAGCTGCAAATACACATAACAGGGTCGTGCCATAAACTTGGCGTAGGCCGGTCGCCCAAACAGGGCGTGATATGGACTTTGGATTTTCACCACTTCAAACGTCAATGTTTCCGACCTGGAATCATGATCATCTCCAAAGGCCACTTCCAAAGCTATCTTACCAACAGGATATGCTGACTTGCCAGGTACCACACCGGGGAACAACATATTGGACAGTTTGAGATTTTTATCTGTTAGTCCCATACGACGGAAGGTCTCATAGTACAAGATATTAATGCTGCTCCCTCCATCCATGAGCACCTTGGTGAACTTGTAACCTCCCACCTGAGGCGCCACCACCAGAGCCAACTGACCCGGATTATCAACCTGGGGAGGGTGATCCTCTCTGCTCCATATGATTGGCTGTTCAGACCAGCGTAAATAACGGGGCACGGCCGGTTCAACAGAGTTGACTGCCCGCCTCTGAACCTTCCGGTCTCGCTTGTCCAAGCTAGTGGTGAAAACATGGTACTGCCCACTATTCAACTGCTTTGGGTTGCTCTGGTAACCCGACTGTTGCTATTGCTGGTTGTAACCACCCTGGTTGTTCTGATTATTTTGATTGTTATGTCCGCCCGGATTACCATTCAATCCTAAATCGGAATTTCCTCCACCGTATCCCGGCCCGGATCCTGAGCCACCGCCGGAGCCGTGATCATACCGGAAAACATTAGAATTCTTGAACTCCTGCATAATGAAGCAATCCTTCCAAAGGTGGTTTGCTGGCACCTCCTTCGTCCCATGCTTTGGACATGGCTGGTTCAATAAATAATTTAAGCGGTCCGGGTTAGGGTTAGGCGCTCCACTGCGATTCGGCGGTTTACCCTTGCGTCGCTGACCCTTGTCCTGCGCGTTGGTATTAGCCACGAAGTCCATGTTGCCATCCGCTTTACACTTGCCTTCATTACCGTTACCTGCCGAGTGGTGCTGCTGACCTTTGGAGTTGTTGTTCTTCTTTCCCTTCCCTGTCTTGTCATCATCAGACTCGGGATCCTTGGTACTATCAGAATCAGCATACTTTACCAAGGCAGCCATGAGGGTCCCCATGTCAGTGCAATGGCGCTTCATCCGTCCTAATTTCAGCTTTAGGGGCCCAAACCGGCAATTGCCTTCTAGGGTTATAACCGCGGTGTCAGCGTTGATGCGGTCTGATGAATGCAGAACCTGCGAGACCCGACGCACCCAATGAGTCACCGATTCTCCTTCCTCCTAGACACAGGCAGCTAACTCCACTATCGACATAGGCTGCTTACATGTATCCTTGAAATTACTGATAAACCGGGCTCGTAATTGGGCCCATGAACTGATAGAATTGGCCGGTAAGCTTTTTTACCAAGTACGGGCCGTTCCTTCGAGCATCATGGTGAAGTACTTTGCACATGCCATATCATCCACATCAAGCATTTCCATGGCCATCTCATATCTCTCCACCCCTGTCTCTGGAGGTTGATCTGTCGGATTTCGGGTTCCGGCAGACCCTTAAGGTTCGAACACTGGGGTGCGCGCGGAAATCTCACCTTCAACCTCTCCGTCTCGATGGGATCTAAACTACTAAAAGAACTGCATGAAAGACACAAGATTTATACTGGTTCGGGCCACCGTTGTAGTGTAATACCCTACTCCAGTGTGTGGTGGATGGATTGCCTCCTGGGGCTGGTGTGGATGAACAATACAAGGAAGAACAGCCTCGCGAGGGTCTGTTCTTGGCTGTGGAGATGAACTGCTATGAAGAGTTCAGTCTCCTCTCTCTCTCTCTCTCTCTCTCTCTCTCTCTCAGATCCCGGACCGAGCGAACAGGAATCGAACCAACGAATCGAACCCCTTGCTATGTGGGTGGCTAGTCCTATTTATAGAGGCCCTGGTCCTCTCCCCAAATATTGAGCGGGAAGGGATCCAACAATGGCGGGCTAATTTGAAGGGGGACAGCGAGTACATCTATCCTGACAAAAGCAGTCTTCGCCTGCCAAAGGCTCTGGTGATGACGCCGCGCTGGGCTCCATGGTGACCTCCGTCTCGTAGCCCTCCTAGCCTTGGTCTCGTTGCACCGAAGTGGCAACCTTTGCCTGATGCCTCAGTACTCCGCTGATACGCTTGCCCCCTTTGCACCAAAGAGGAAAGAGGGACGCTGCGCGCGCTGGCACCCGCCTGGTGCCCCGTGTCGTCATGGCTTGCGTCATGGGCACCTCGCGAGGTACCCCGCCTTGAACTCTCCGCCTCCTCGCGAGCCAGCCTGACGAGGCTGTGCCTGAGGATGCGCCGTGTCGTCCGCCTCGCGAGGCTTGGCCCCTCGTGAGGGTCTTGAGCCTTGTGTTGATGAAGATGGGCCGCGCAGGGCCCCCACTTGAGCCACGCCGCAGGCTGCAGGCAGGCAAGTCTGGGGACCCCCGTTCCCAGAACGCCGACAGTAGCCCCCGGGCCCAAGGCGCGCATGGACTTGGCCGTGCCGAGAGGCGAAAGGGCAAGGGCGAAGTGCCGTGGGCCCTAACAGCCTGCAGCCTTGGACGCCGCATGGCGGTTGATTGGACGTGGGCGGCACCGTTCCCTCACGCTTCCTTATCGTGCGCCCTGCTAGGCGGACTGGTAGTTGTACACAGCCATCCCCTTTCCTGTTGCTCGGGTGTCCTCTGTTCTTCCTTCTTTCGAGCGCCTCCCCCTGCCTCCAATCCAATCTCGAATCCCCCCCTCCTTCTCATCGCCATGGCTCTGATGGGGAAGGAGAGAGCAGAGAAATCCATGCCTTCGTCTTGTGTGCCGCCAGCGGTGGCTCCCCTCATTGACCGGTCGACTGTGCTCAACCAAGAGTGCCTGGGCAGGGACAGCTTGGCCCTAGCCACCATCTTCAACGAGTGCGAAAGGACGACTGCCTGGCCCGCGTCCCACTTCTCCATCGACAGGACAGCCACTGAGGTCCCATGTTTTACCGATGCCTTGTGGGCGGGTCTGGTTCCCCCTTTCTCCGATTTCTTCAATGTCGTGCTTTCGCATTATCAGATCCACTTAATGCATCTAAGCCCTGAGTCCATCACCCTCCTTTCGGTCTTTGCCTTTGTTTTGCGAAGCCATGGTGGGCATCCCTCCTTCGGTCGCCCTGCTGCGCCACTTCTTCTCGCTGCGTCTTGTCGATCCTTCCCAGCGCTGGGCATGCGTGAGCTTCGCTGCCGAGCCTGTGTCTGAGGCGTCTGGAATTGACTTCCGACTCCCCCAGCCCGCGGCCGGGTTCCGCGAGCGATGGTTGTATGTGGACGCAGGGGTGCCCAGCCCCCTGCTATCGGAGCCGACCTCGCCTGCCGTCCCCAATTCGGGTTGGGGCCAGGAGACGCTAAAGAGCCCTCTGCTTGTCTTCGTCTGGCCCCGCCTCGCGCTCCTGAGGAAACTCGGCGTGACAGCGCCCAAAGTGGTGAAGGAGTTTCTGTTGTGCCGTGTCGCTCCCCTGCAGCGGCACTCTCGCCGAATGTGGGCCTTCCGGGGGCACGAGGACGACATGAGGCTCCAGGAAGAAGACCTGGCTCCCGCGGCGCTGAAGTCGACGCTCCTGACTTTAGCCAGGGAGCCCAATCCTGGCAACATCCGGCAAGGCGGGGCCTTGCTATATCTCTGTCAGAGCAAGGCTGACTTCGTGAAGCAAATGCCCGCCTTCGATGAGTGGGGGCTGCGCCCCGCCGGTCTCCAAGGGCCTCACGAGAACCCTGTTGTGGCGACTCCCCTCCCAATCGGCCAAGGCGACTCCTTCTCAAGCGGCGGAGAAGGGAGGCAGGAGGCGCCTGAGGCCGAGGAGGCTCTGGAGGAGGGGGCAGCATTGTGTGGCGCTCGTGAGGGGACGGCTCCGGAGGAGGGTGCAGCGCCTGATGCCACTCGTGAGGAGACAGCTCCTGAGGCTCGTACTGCTGTGGCTGAAGGTGGTAGGCAGCCGCTCCTAGCGCCCGGGGCGGGGGCCTTGGAGGCCCTGGTCCCGGCTTTTGACGAGGTGATTGGTGGCATGCGCCAGGCGGGCGCTCCCGACGCGGGCCGTCCTGGTGCCTCGTCCTCGCGGCAGGTTGATCCTTGCGCTCTTATCTTGGGCCACTTCCGCGTGGACTTCGAGGCCCTCCGGAGGAAGAGGGAGGCTCTGGGTGTTGACTCCCCTTGCCGCGTGCTGAAGCGCAGGAAGTACTTCGCCACTGATGAGTAAGTCTTTTTCCTCTCTGACTCCCGATCCCCTTGTTGCTTTCGCTGATTCTTGCTCCGCAGGCCCCTTCCGACTGAGATCGCGGGAGGCGCCGAGGCACCTCCTCCCTCGGCTTCGCCTCCTCTGCCATCCTCAAGTGCTCCGAGCAGCTCTGCCCTCGTGGTGAGGGCGTCTGATGGGGCGGATCGTCCCGAGTTGTGTCGCGGCCCTTCATTCCCCGCGCTTTTCCTTCGCGGGCCTCCTCAGGGGATAGTCAGCCTGTAGGGTACCTCCCGTCTGGTCTTGGACTGCGACTGGTTGAGGTGCCACCTACGCCCCTCATCTGGAGGCGGGCTGGTCCTTGGTCGGGCTTCTGATGTGGCGCGTCCGGCCGTTGCGAGGTTGCCAGCCCCCAGCCCCCTGCCCAAAGGGGGAGCGATGACCCGCAGCCCCCGGCGCCTGCTTGGGGCGGATGATGACACGGAAGATGTGCTCGAGCGCGCTCGGGAGCGCCGCTCGCGCCGCCAAGGGTTCCTTCGACAAGCGGCCGACGCGGTGGACCTGCTTGGGGAAGAGCTTGCTGCTGAAGATGCTCGCCTGGAGGCCGAGGACCTGCACCTAGCTGCAGGGAGGCGTGAGCTGGAGGCCGTCGTCGCCCTTGCGCGCTGCCAACGCGACCTTGATGATGAAGAAGCGAAGGCGTCGCTGGAGGCCTCCCGAGTGGCCCGCTCCCAGGCCATCGAAGAGGCCCGGAGAGCTGACGGGTGGCGAGAGGCGGTGGAGGAGCGAGCTCACGAGCTCCTGGCCCGATGCCACTCGTTGGAGGAGCAAGCGGAGCTGCGCGAGGCAGCCCTCGCGTTGATGGAGGTGGCCTCCGGTGACCCAGCTGAGCTTCAGAAGCGCGAGGAAGCGTTGGTGCTGGAGGCCGCCAAACGCTCCCGTGAGTACGAGAGGCTGGAGACGAGGGAGCGCCTAGTGACGCAGGCGGAGGACGGCGTTGCTGCGCGGGAAGCGCGTGTCCTGGAGGAGGTTTGTCGTCGGGTGGCGATGGCGCGCCAAGGCCTCGAGCGCGAGTTCGAGGGGAAGCTGGGGATGATCCGGGCCGAAGCCGAAGGCAGAACCGCAGACCTGAGGACCCAACGGGACGAGGCGATGCGGCTAGTCGACGCCTCCCGGGCCGCCCTTGAGGCAGCGCAGAAAGAGCTGGCCGCCTCTCAAGCTGAGGTGCTCCGCCTTCACCAACGGATGGAGGAGGCCGAGGCCGTCGAGCGCCAGAACGCCGACGAAATACGCCAGCGGCGGCTCCTGGAGCACGCGCATGGCCCAATGTTCACCATGCTCAGGGAGAGGGCCAACTCGGCCTTGGGCAACATCTGCGAGGCGTCTGTCGGTGAACCACACACGATCAACTACGCCAGTAACCTGCAGTTCTTCACCGCCGTGGTGGCGGAGCTGGAGGCACGGTCGGTTAGGGCCGACAGGTTGGTGGAGGAGAGGAGCCGCGCCTTGCTCAAGTGCGCCTTCTCTCGTGTCTTCAGCCATCTTCAGAACATGAATCCCCGCTTCGACTTCGACGCTGTCATCGCCCCAGTCCCCCAGGCCGTCCGGGACGACCTGTCATGCTGGGTGGAGGATAACGTGGACGCCCTCGTCGGGGCCTTCGCTTCGGACAACAGCGACGTGGTCGTGGGTGCTAACGAGGATGGCGCGGTGAGCGACCCTGACGCCGCCGGCAGCGACGCAGGCGTCGATGGCGAGCTCGGCGACTCCGGCGAGGGCTCAGGAGGTGCTTCCGGGGACGCATTGGGGGATTGGTCCAACTGAGAGCGTATCGCTCCTGTCTTTTTCACTCTGCATGAATAGAACTCAGGCTTTCGACATGGTGGTGTGTGGGAGCATTTTGGGAGGGGAAGCCCCTCATGTAAAAACCTGTGTCTATCATATCAGTAGTAACCAATTTGCGCTTGCGCCCAATGGTGGGCCGGCTTACCTTTGTCCCACGCTGGTTCCGAGGCGGCCTGCAGGAGGGCGCGATGCCTTGGGCGCTTTCTAGCTGGGTCCTCAGGATGTGAGGTTGTCGCTGATGAGAAACTCCTCATGCGTTGGCCTTCTCAACGGGCCCTGGGCTTTCTCCCGAACGCGATGACTTCACAAGCACTCGCCTTGCTTCGCAGGCTCCGGGCCTTTCCCTCGAGCGCGAGAGCTTCACAGGCGCTCGCCTTGCTTCACAGGCTCTGGGCCTTTTCCTCGAGTGCGAGAGCTTCACAGGCACTCGCCTTGCTTCACAGGCTCTGGGCCTTTTCCTGGAGCGCGAGAGCTTCACAGGCACTCGCCTTGCTTCACAGGCTCTGGGCCTTTTCCTCGAGCGCGAGAGCTTCACAGGCACTCGCCTTTCTTCATAGGCTCTGGGCCTTTTCCTCGAGCGCGAGAGCTTCACAGGCACTCGCCTTGCTTCACAGGCTCTGGGCCTTTTCCTCGAGCGCGAGAGCTTCACAGGCACTCTCCTTGCTTCACAAGCTCTGGGCCTTTTCCTCGAGCGCGACAGCTTCACAGGCACTTGCCTTGCTTCACAGGCTCTGGGCCTTTTCCTCGAGCACGAGAGCTTCACAGGCACTCGCCTTGCTTCACAGGCTCTGGGCCTTTTCCTCGATCGCGAGAGCTTCACAGGCACTCGCCTTGCTTCACAGGCTCTGGGCCTTTTTAAACAGGACAACCTCCACAGGCCCCCGAAAATCCTCTCGAGGGGGAGTAACAGCGGCAGTCTGGGTTGCGCACGAGCCAGGCCTGGCCCGACTCGCGAGGGGCTCGCGAGGGGAGGTAGCTGTGACGGAGCGGTAACCAGAACGCGAGAAACGGCTTGAGCGAGAATAAGCACCCCTTCCCCGAACACACGCAAATCTCAAATTCGAATCCAACTTAAATCCAGCGGGGGAAAGCAACAGCCAAAGGGAAAGGCAACAAAAGGCAGACAAAAAGTCACGTCCGGCACCTAATCTAGTCTTCGACGTCTTCTCACCAGCGTGGAGCTAAGTGCTGTCCACTGGGCATGGGAGGGAGCCCCAGGGCCTGAGGCCGGCACCCCTGAGACTCCGGGGCGTGTACAGCCCCACTCATTATTACGTGAGAGTGTCACGAGGCGGCGAGCTTCACAGGCGCTGGGCCTTCTTCACAGGTACTGGCCTTGCTTCATATCGCTAGACGAGGGCCCCGCCTTGCGCCACACTCTAGTGCCATCAGCAACGACCGGAACCCAGGACACGGCCCGATGGGGTAGAGCGGTCGCCAGCGGTTCCCCCGATGACCACGGGTCCTCTGCCAGGGGCAGGCCCTGAGGCACCTCCCCAGCAGAGGGCCTACTTCCTGAGAACGCCTTGCTCCGAACGCCGCGGTGGTGATGTCGGATCCCGGCCCCTCCCCTGCAGCCCCCTGCACCCTCCTCCTGAGGGGTGAGGGGCTGTAGGACCGGGGCAGCCGCTCGCTGCGGCGACCTGCACCCCCTGCGATCCACGGTTAGCATATACCTGCCCCTGAAGAGTTAGCGGCGCCCGGTGATCGCTGCCTCCAGCGTGGCCAGCGGGCTCGTCCTAGGGCGCCGGGAAGGGCTCAGCCTCCATCACCTCGTCCCCCCAGCTGGGGCCGAGGAGTGAGCCCTGCCCGTCCTCGTGAGGGTGTCCTTGGTCCACCATGCGGGGCACGTACTCTTCCGTCGCCGTCATCCCGTACGCCATGCCGTGGCACCCCGCATGCCATGCACCCCCACCTGTCATGCCTGCCACTGGGTGGCAATGCGGCTGCCCTCCGGGGCCGCGGGTCATGTGGAGTCCTCCTCCTTCGCGGGCCAGGGGCGGGGGCAGCGCCGCCACCGGTCCGGTGCTCACAGCTTCGCTGGCGTCGGAGTAGCCTTGAAGCCTGCGGGCGCGCGCGGAGCCCCCGTGCGGGTCGCTCTGGGCTTGAGGCGGGAGCTGGGTGGAGAAGGGGTGAGCCCCCGAGGCGGCGAAGCCCAGGAGCTCCGCCACTTGCTCTAGCAGCACGTCGTGGCCGCCCTCCAGCAACCTGCATCGCAGCACCTCTCGGGCCACCGTGAGCGTGACCCTCGAATTCGCCTGCTCCCGGTGGGTGTATGGTGTCGTTGTCACAGCGTGATTGGAGGCCCTTGCCACCGACCGGGCCTGCCGCGGCGTAAGAGTTGTCGAAGTCTGTCTGCGTCGCCCGCGGCCCATAGCGCCCTGCGGACCGCGAGCTGCTTGGGGCGCGGGGTCGCTCGAGGCGAGCGGTTCTGCGCGTTTGGGCCATGCAGCCCACGGGTCGGGGTTGACCTCCTGGTCGACGGGCATGGCGATGAAGACGCGACGGGGCACGGAGCGGTGGAAGACGAATTCCGGCGCACCCCTACCTGGCGCGCCAAATGTTGGATTTCGGGTTCCGGCAGACCCTTAAGGTTCGAACACTGGGGTGGGCGCGGAAATCTCACCTTCAACCTCTCTGTCTCGATGGGATCTAAACTACTAAAAGAACTGCACGAAAGACACAAGATTTATACTGGTTCGGGCCACCGTTGTGGTGTAATACCCTACTCCAGTGTGTGGTGGATGGATTGCCTCCTGGGGCTGGTGTGGATGAACAATACAAGGAAGAACAGCCTCGCGAGGGTCTGTTCTTGGCTGTGGAGATGAACTGCTATGAAGAGTTCAGTCTCCTCTCTCTCTCTCTCTCTCTCTCTCTCTCTCTCAGATCCCGAACCGAGCGACCAGGAATAGAACCAACGAACCGAACCCCTTGCTATGTGGGTGGCTAGTCCTATTTATAGAGGCCCTGGTCCTCTCCCCAAATATTGAGCGGGAAGGGATCCAACAATGGCGGGCTAATTTGAAGGGGGACAGCGAGTACATCTATCCTGACAAAAGCAGTCTTCGCCTGCCAAAGGCTCTGGTGATGACGCTGCGCTAGGCTCCATGGTGACCTCCGTCTCGTAGTCCTCCTGGCCTTGGTCTCATTGCACCAAAGTGGCAACCTTTGCCTGATGCCTCAGTACTCCGCTAATACGCTTGCCCCCTTTGCACCAAAGAGGAAAGAGGGACGCTGCGCGCGCTGGCACCCGCCTGGTGCCCCGTGTCGTCATGGCTTGCATCATGGGCACCTCGCGAGGTACCCCGCCTTGAACTCTCCGCCTCCTCGCGAGCCAGCCTGACGAGGCTGTGCCTGAGGATGCGCCATGTCGTCCGCCTCGCGAGGCTTGGCCCCTCGCGAGGGTCTTGAGCCTCGTGTTGATGAAGATGGGCCGCGCTGGGCCCCCACTTGAGCCACGCCGCAGGCCGCAGGCAGGCAAGTCTGGGGACCCCCGTTCCCAGAACACCGACATGATCCGCCGTGTAGTTTGGTACCTTGCGCGGGCCTTTGAAATCCTGGGGCAGGCGCACATTGCGTAAAGCGGGGACAAGGCAAGGCACCCCCAAAGAACTAGAAGTAACACCAGGTTTGATTGAGATAGTTGGACGAACCGGCATAAGCTGCCGAGCCTGATACTGTGCAGCTAACTCGGCCTCCCTGCGTGCTCGGGACTGGTCCACCACTTCCTGAGCATTATCAGCACCACCCGTCGGGTTGTTGCCGCGGGTTACTCCCCGTCGTTCATTACTTGACACGGCCGGTTCATCCATACGCCTGCTATAGCTCCGGCTTGGACGAGGGGTCGAGTGGATCCGGTCGCAGCTCTACGAGTATGCTTCCTGTTGGACCAAAGTTGTCCTAAGAAGCTCCTTGACCCTTCGCGTCTCTACCGCCTGCGGCGAGTCACCTTCAATTGGAATGGCCTCCAGTCGTGTAGCAGCGGCAACGAGATTGTCCATCGGGTTGGAGTAGTGACCCGGAGGTGTTGAAACAGCCTGAGGTATAACGGTGTTTTGACGAGGCAGATCCATCAGACGGGGCTGAACCAGCGCGCCGGTCCCAGGAGCTTCCGCCCGATTTACCTCCAGCGGATCACTGGTTCCTACTCCTGGGGTGTTGAAAAGGTCTCTGGCCTCGAAAACCGAAGGCAGACGGGATCGGTACTTCGTCTTCATGACTTCATGCGACGTGTTGTGGTCCAACATGAGCCTGTAGGCTTGTGTGTCTAAAGCGGCCCGCTCTGCAGTCATCCTGGCATTCTCAGCTGCCAGGTCCGCCTTGGTCTGGGTGATATGTTCCTTCACCTTTGCAATCTCCGCGTTGTGGACGTCCTGATCCACTGGGTTAGCTTCTGCCATAAGCACAGCCAATGCATCAAATAGATCTGATAGAACTTGAGCCGGCGGGCATACATAGCTTCCTGCCCCGGCAGCCGTCGCCGCTACTGAACCGGAGGTTATTGGCGCAGCGGTCGAAGAATGAAGCGTTGCTTGTGTGCCGGCCATGAATATTCCAACTCGGTTGGGTAGATCAGAGGGGTCCGGAATACTGTCGCCATCGGGACAGCCCCCAATCCGGCCATCTTGTAGCTGATATAGAGATTCGGTTTCTCTGGTTGATGACTCATCGCCGGAATAAACGACGGTCTCGCCGCGAGATTCCGATCTATCCTCGTAACTTCCTCCATGAATGACTCCCACGAAGGCACGCTTCACGGCCGGCTTAACCCAGGCGGATTGCGCACGCTGAGCCGTTTTGACGGAGTCGGTGCAGATGTCCGGCTCAGGGCCCAGTTCACCGATCTTGCCGATGAAAACGTGTATGCCACCAAAGGGGACCCAGTACCCGTACTCAACTGAGCCGGCCTCGGGGCCCCAGCCTGCATCATCAATGTAGAGCTTGCCGCGACGACTCTTAGTCATCCGGCCCACAGCGTAGCCCTCGAGCCCTTCAAAGCGGCCCTCCAAGAACTTGAAACCATCGTGCGATAGCCCCACGATGGGCGCCAACTGTCATGGTTTTTTCACGGCAGATGTCCTCGTGAAACGACTTAGTCGTGGAGCCATTGCAACGGGTTAGCTTGAAGGGGTTAAAGCGGACATAGGGACGCAAGAGAGTTTATACTAGTTCGGCCCCTTCGATGAAGGTAAAAGCCTGCGTCTAGTTGTGATGGAATTGATGGGGTTTCGATGACTAGGGAGCAAACAAGCTTCGCCTAAGTCTCGAGTTGTTGTCTGTTGTCCTTGAACCGCCGCCGGGTCATCCCCTTATATACACGGGTGACGCCCGTCGGTTCACAGAATCCCAATACCGGCTCATAGATGTGTCCGATTTAGTCTCTACTTATTCCTAACTTACAATACAAGTTACATACCAATGCCGGTTTACGGCTACAGGCCTTGAACTGACTATGGGCCTTGAGCCCTCATCTGCCTTCTTGGGCTTTAACATAGTTAACTGCAGCACTTATAGTTTTCTTTGATGAGTTTTTGCCACAGAAAAGTTGGAATACAATATATATAATGCAAGGACAAAATATGAATTGGTTTGATACAGCACTTATAGTAGTGATTTATTTTCTTATACTAACGAATCTCACGAAAGTTTTATTGAGTTTTGTGTGATTGAAGTTTTCAAGTTTTGGGTTATCTTACGACGGATGAAGGAATAAGGAGTACAAGAGCCTAAGCTTGGGGATGCCCTGACATCCCAAGCTATTATCCAAAAATGAGCAACCAGCTAAGCTTGGGGATGCCCCCGAGTGGCATCCCCTCTTTCTTCTAGTGACCATCAGTATTTTACACAAAGCTATATTTTTATTCGTCACATACTATGTGTTTTGGTTGGAGTGTCTTGTATGATATGAGTTTTTGCTTGTTTAATTTTGAGTTTTAAGTCTTGATCCCTTGCTGGACACACCAATTTGAGAGAGCCAAAATTATGTCATGACTTCTTAGAATTGCTCTCGTTGCTTCACTTAAAAATTTATGAGCTATGGACTTGCTCTAGTGCTTCACTTATATCTTTTTGAGCATGGTGTGCCTTAGTATTTTTGAAGAAATGATCTCTTGCTTCACTTGGATTTATTTGAGAGCCAATAAAATTTTCAAGAGATTCTCTCTTGCTTCACTTAAATTAATTTGAGAGAAAGAAAGAAATATTATGCTCATCTCTCATGATCTTCACTTATATTTGTTTGAGCTTATGAAAAGCAACACATGAAAATTAGTCCCAAAGTGATAGATATCCAAGAAGGATATAATAAAAACTTTCATGAAGATCATTGGACAAAATAAACTTGATTCTTAGTAATAATTTTGAGATATGATGATGTGATATGTGAGTCATGTTGATGAGTAATTATGTTTTAGTAAGAATATTGGTGTTAAGGTTTGTGATTCCCTATGCAAGCATGAAAGTCAATAGTCATGCAATGAAATTATATCCTACTTGTGGCGCATTATTCGGTGTTAATTATGCTTAATGCTTGCCTATGAGATTATCTGTTTCTTGGTTGGTCGCTTCTCAATCTTTTGATAGCCTTCATTTTGCACTAAGTATGCTCTCTACTTGTGCATCCAAAATCCTTTAAACCAGTTTTGCCACATGAGTCCACTATATCTACCAATATGCGGTATTCTTTTGCCGTTCTAAGCAAATTTGCATGTGGCATCTCTAATTTTCAAAATAAACTTCTCTTTTGTGTGTTCGTTTCGCTCATGGAGCAGTGAGGGGTGGCTAATATTTTCCATGCTAGATGTGTTATTCTCACGATGAGTGTTTATTCACTTGTCATTGCACGAGAGTAAGGCAAAGGTATTAGGGATGCCCATTCCCGAAATGAAAAAATGAATTTACTTTATGTTGTCAAATAATAAATTCCTTGAAAAGTGTTGTATGGAAGGCACCCGTGGATATGGTTAGCCATGGAAAGTGAAAGTATGGTGGAAAAAGGAATAAACTTTATTTTCTGTTTTGGGAACCGCATATGATATATCTAGCATGGAATGTGTTGGGAACTCTATGTCGTTTTTGTTGGTGGGATGGATACCCCTCCCAAAATGTTTTTATCTCTAAGTTTTTCGCTTTGAGATCTGGCACCCCTACAAATCCCTACTTCCCTTTGCGAAGGGCCTTTCTTTTACTTTATGAAATTTTTATTTTGAATTTGAGTCTCCATCTTCTCTTATAAAAGCACCAACTAGGAGGCAATATGACCGTACTTGAGTATTGGGTGTAGCTAATATTCGAGTGTGTTTCATGAATGGATCAATGGTTGAGCATGATGGGCTAGGGATAACTTATTTTAGCATTGATATTTTGAAATACATGGTTGCTTGTTGATATGCTTGAGTATTTAAATTATCATGTCAAAACTAGACTATTGCTTTGAATCACATAAAAGTCCAAATTTCCATGCTATAAAGAAAGAATATGATATGACATGTTAGGCAGCATTTCACATCAAAATTTTGTTTTTATCAATTCCCTACTCAAGGACGAGTAGGAGTTAAGCTTGGGGATATTGATACGTCTCCAACGTATCTATAATTTTTTATTGTTCCATGTTGTTATATTATCAATCTTGGATGTTTTATAATCATTTTATAGTCATTTTATATCATTTTTGGTACTAACCTATTGACATAGTGCCAAGTGCCAGTTGTTGTTTTCTGCATGTTTTTTTACATCGCAGGAAATCAATATCAAACGGAGTCCAAACGCGGACAAAATTATTGTTCTGACCCTTTGTGCTAACAAAATCGAAATTCGACATTGTTTAGAAAATATTTTCGATTTTAACCTTTCTAGGTGACGCCAACATCCCTGGCATCTGGGTTGCAAGGGAGGCGCCACGAACCCTGGCGTCTGGCCCCTGGCCCGCAGGACCCACCTGTCCGTTGACCTGCTAACGTGGCAAAGGGGCCAGACGCCAGGAACCCTAACGTTTGGCCCTGGTAAGAGGATAACGGCGCGGGCCAGCCCACCCATCCCCATCTCATCTTCTCCTGGCATTTGGGTCACGAACAGAGGGCTCTGTCCGTCGGCCCTCCTCTCCCTCACACCACCACCCCCCTGATCTACTCCATCCTCCGCTCAAACTCATAGATCTGACCCCACCAAGCATCTTTGAGGTATTCTCCCCCATTCCCTCCAATTTGTTTTGGTTTTACCCTCTCTTTTTGGATGCATTATTTCACATTAGGTGATGTTACATGAGTAGATGAATTCTTTGTTTTAGGAATATGTTTGTAGTTGTTAGATGATTATGTAGGTAGTGTAGTTGGTAGATGTTTGTAGTTGTCCACCAATAGACTTAGTTTGTGATTTTTTTGAATTATAGATGATGTATGCATGTGCTACTAAATTAGGTATGTGTTGCATATATAGATGGCATAATATTTTTTTGAATCTGAGAAGACTACTTTGGCAAGCAAATATATTTAGAAAAAATATTATATGTGTGAAGTGGCATGACAATATAGTTGAATATATAGCTGGCATAATATTTTTTGCAAAAGAGATGATGAAAGTTGATGATTGTGTGTGACATGATTTGTTCAATAGATTGGTATGGGTACTCGTATATGATATGTATTTATTAGAATTGTCAATAGGAATGTTTTAAGAGATGTTGCATATGAAGAAATTTTGCATAACTTGGAGGAGCAAATTCTACTGTTTGTAATTGTAGTTCATGTTGTGATTTGTTTGGTAGGATGGCGGATGATGATGGACCTTGGCATGACAGATTAATCGAGAAGTGGGATAAGGAACATCGTGCTCGTGCCATTGAGACCGGAAAGGTAAGAAGTGAGACTTATCAATTTTCGTTGTTTCTCATTTGTGTTCTTGTATTGATCAAAAAATCACTTTATTTACAGCATGTAGTTGCTATGCACATGAGGGGTCATTCCGCTCATGACTTTCCTTACGACGCACGGTACGAGCCGTACATTCGGAGATTGGGTCTTCTCCCATTTGTGTTGCAGTTTAAGCGACGCGCTCCGCCGGTGAACCACGCGGCGCTGACCGCACTTGTGGATCGTTGGAGGCCCGAGACTCACTCGTTCCACCTTCCATGTGGGGAGATGACAATGACCCTAGAGGACATGGCTATGATAAGCGGCCTTCCTATCAACGGACAAGCTGTTACCGGTCGTGCCAGCGCTGTTAATTGGCGAGAACGGACTGACATTTTAATTGGTGTTCAGCCCAACGCTCCTCTGGCAGGTAAGGCCGATACCTCGAAAGTGAGGCATTCTTGGCTAAAACTAGTTAGAGGAGAGACCAATCTGTGCCCTGAGGGTGCCAATGAGGTGGTTGTGCAGCAGTACACGCGGGTCTATCTTTGGTATGTACTAACCAAGGTAGTCTTCTCAGATGCAACCGAGAACTCAGCCCTCTAGATGTTCCTAGAGCTACTCAATAACTGGGATACCCAGTATAGCTGGGGTTCGGCCACACTAGCATATTTGTATCGTCAGGTAAGAGATATTTGCAACCATTTATCTTGCATTTGTCATGCGCCTCCATATCTAACATGTTTGTTTGATTGCAGCTTGACTTGGCGTGTCGCGGGAAGGAGATACATCCTCATTGGTTGGGTTTGTTTGGACCCTATCCGTGTGGATGTGGGAGCGGATCCCGGTTGGACGGCCCGATTTCAAGAACCCCAACATGCCAAACCCATGGGGTAATCATGACGGGGTGCATGGTGATGATCCATATCGGTGCCCTACGCTTGCGTACTATTGGGAACAAGTGACAGTGTACACAGGAAGCTCACATGTGCGATACAAGTGCTATATGAACGAGCTGGACACCTTGACTGATGAGCATGTATTGAGAAGTTCAATGAGACAAAATTTAGTCAAGAATGAAATTTGTATATAACAATGTATCTCTTTGTTTTGCAGGTCCATTGGTTGCCTTATGTGGATGATCGTGGCTTCTCTCTTAACGAGATGTGCACGCGTGATAGCCATCTTTGGCGGGCAAGGTGCCCAATGATATGCTTCTTCGCAATCGAGTGGCACTTCGTAGACCGTGTGGCAAGACAATTTGGAAGAAGACAAGGTATTCCAATTGAGGAGAGCAAGGAGGAAACACTATCTCTGCATCGGTGAGCAAGCATGTCCTTGAGTATGTAGTAGAGCATTGAATAAGTCTATGTTTGCTAATGCTTTGTACCATGCATCATTTGTAGGTTCAACCGAAGGAACAATCAGGATATATCAGATTGGGCAAACAAACACCGTGCATGGATACAAATTTGGGATCAAAGAGACACGTTAGTGGAATCAGAGAATAGACCTCACAATCAGTTAGCATATCAGAAGTATCAAGTGTGGTATGCAGATCGTTACTGGTTAAAGCTAAAGCCTGGTTGGACTCACGAGGAGTTGTCGGAGTTGGTGTCTGAAGACCCGGAGATTGCATAAGATTATCATACCTTCAACACGATTGTGAGAGACACCAGAGGGGCTCACATTGACTATGCACCGATGCATGACGAAATGGTATTCTAATGAACCTATTCTAACATACTTGCATCATATTGTCTTCTTTCAAATACATAAGTTTGGTGTATTCATGAATTGCAGGGCAGAGAGTTGCTTCTGTGCGTCAACGATGCCAATGTTGCACTGAGTCATCCACCTGGTGGTGGATTATCTGAGAGGACTCTTAGGAGCACGATGGAGGTGTGAGCAATATATTATAAAAGTTTCTTTTCGCGGATTAGTTATTTGCATCTCATATCATAGCATATTTTGTGTTGTCGCAGAAGTTCAAGAAGCGGTTCCATAAGATGGCAGCTATGCTTTCTTGCCATGGTGCCCAGTCCAGTGACATGTTTGCACCTAGTAGCTGCACCGCCAGAGCTAATAGACGGCGTTATCTCCACAACGAAGAGGACATAGAGGAGGAGGTACATGAAGAGGAGCCAGCACATCAAGAGGAGCCAACACATCAAGAGAACATAGAGGAGGAGGTCCATGAAGATCATGATTATGACGTTGAGGCTCCACAACCATCATAGGTTACACAACCGACACAAGGCAATGCTCGCTCTAGGAAAGGCAAAGCCATAGCTAAGACACCAGCCAAGAAAGGTAGAAAGAAGACATGGAACACACAATTCCATAGTCCGGAGTATCCTCATCAGCTTATGTCCGTCGTGTCGAAGAGCTCGCTCAGAGTTTGGTGCTGGGCCGGGTCAAACTCCCACAAGTTGAAGTCCCGTTGTCAACACGGGAGGATCCGGCGGATGAGCATGACCTGGACTATGTTGAAAAGCTTGAGTTTCTTGCTTGCCATGTTCCGGATACATTTCTGGAGTCCGTCCAGCTCTACCGATGAACCCCACGATAGGCCCTTCTCATTCCAGGAAGTGAGCCGTGTAGGGAATCCAGATCAGAACTCAGGGGCAGCCACCCAGTTGGTGTCGCGCGGCTCGGTGATGTAGAACCACGCCGATTGCCACCCCTTTATGGTCTCCACGAAGGAGCCTTCGAGCCATATAAAATTAGGCATCTTGCCCACCATGGCTCCGCCACATTCTGCTTGTTGGCCGCCCACCACCTTCGGCTTGACATTGAAGGTCTTCAGCCATAGACCGAAGTGGGGGCGGATGCGGAGAAAGGCCTCACAGATGACGATGAACGCCGAAATGTTGAGGATGAAGTTCGGGGCCACATCATGAAAGTCCAGCCCGTAGTAGAACATGAGACCATGGACGAATGGACGAAGGGGAAACCCCAGTCCGCGGAGGAAGTGGTGGAGGAAAACTACCCTCCCATGAGGTTCCGGGGTAGGGACGATCTGCCCTGCAGCGGGTAGTCGATGCGCGATATTCGCGGCTAAGTATCCGGCTCTGCGCAGCTTTTTGATGTGTTCCTCCGTAACGGAGGAAGCCATCCACTTCCCTCCCGCTCCGGACATGTTTGGAGGAGGTTGAGGAGAAAGATGCGGACTTGGGCGTTGGGGCTTGAGTGCGCAAGAACGGATGAGCAAGGAGGAAGAAGGCGTGGGTAGAGAAAGGTTAAACCTTATCCCTTTATAAGGGCGGCCGAAACTGTGCGCCCCCACTAGCCTGGTAAAACTCGCTTATCCCCCAAGCACCGTAATCGATGGCGCGATTGGGTTACCCACACCCGTATTGATGAGAATCCCGTGATAAGAGGAACACGATCTCTGCTTTGACAAGACGTGTCAAGAAACTGCCTCGCGTTATGTGCAGGGCTAGTTAAAGGAAACGGTTTGAATAATCACCGGGCCATGATAAAACATCATGTTGATAAAATGAGTCAGCAGATTAGATTTATGGAAATATTATTCTCTCTACGGTGGTATGTGGAACTTATTTTGCAGGGTCGGACACTATCCTTGTATTCAGATTCTTCCGGGGTGTATTCGGTGGAGGAACCCGCCTTGCAATGCCGAAGACAACACTGGGCGCCGGACTCATCGTCATTGAAGCCTGGTTCAGGGGCTACTGAGGGAGTCCGGGATTAGGGGTCTCCGGACAACCGGACTATTGGACTATGAAGATACAAGATTGAAGACGTCGTCTCGTGTCCGGATAGGACTCTACTTGGCGTGGAAGGCAAGCTAGGCAATACGGATATGTATATCTCCTCCTTTGTAACCGACCTTGTGTAACCCTAGCCCCCTCCGGTGTCTATATAAACCGGAGGGTTTTAGTCTGTAGGATGACAGACAATCATACCATAGGCTAGCTTCTACGGTTTAGCCTCCCCGATCTCGTGGTAGATCAACTCTTGTAATACCCATATCATCAAGAATAAATCAAGCAGGACGTAGGGTTTCACGGTCAACGAAGGATATTCCTTCTCCCAAGACAATCCGATCAGACTCGGCATCCCGGTTACAAGACATCCTCGACAATGGTAAAACAAGTCCAGCAAACCCGCCTGAATGTGCCGAGAAATCCCGATAGGAGCTGCACATATCTCGTTCTCAAGGCACACTCAGATAGGTCAAGCTACGAGTAAAACCAGCCCTTGAGTTTCCCCGAGGTGGCCCCGCAGGCTGCTCATTTCGGACCAACACTTAGAGAAGCACTGGCCCAGGGGGGGTTAAAATAAAGATGGCCCTTGAGTCTGCAGAACCCAAGGGAAGGTGGTAGGTTGTTAGTGCAAATGGTAAAACCAAGGTTGGGCCTTGCTGGAGGAGTTTTATTCAAAGCGAACTGTCAGGGGGTTCTCATTATAACCCAACCGTGTAAGGAACGCAAAATCCGGGAACATAACACCGATATGACGGAAACTAGGGCGGCAAGAGTGGAACAAAACACCAGGCATAAGGCCGAGCCTTCCACCCTTTACCAAGTATATAGATGCATTAATTTAATAAGAGATATTGTGATATCCCAACAAAATATCCATGTTCCAAACATGGAACAAGCTCCAATCTTCACCTGCAACTAACAACGCTATAAGAGGGGCTGAGCAAAGCGGTAACGTAGCCAAACAACGGTTTGCTAGGACAAGGTGGGTTAGAGGCTTGGCTTAACAATATGGGAGGCATGATAAGCAAGAGGTAGGTATCGCAGCCTAGGCATAGCAAAAGAGCGAGCAACTAGCAAGCAAAGATAGAAGTGATTTCGAGGGTATGGTCATCTTGCCTGAGATCCCGCAAGGAAGAAGAACGAGTCCATGAAGAAGACAAACGGACGTAGTCGAGCGGGTCCTCACAAACGCGACGTTATCGGAACCAACCCGAAGAAGCAACACCGGAAAGAAGCACACAACATAGTAAACAAGCACCACATAAACATGGCATGATGCACAATCAAGTATGATGCATGTCCGGTTTAATGTGGCATGGCATGGCAAAGTGCACAAACAATCCTACAAATTAAGTGGAGCTCGTTATGCAACGGAGTTGCATATTGAAGAAAACACCACATGATTTATTTAGTTCTCTCTCGTTTAGTACCCAACAAGATTAAATGTTGTTAGCATGGCAAGAGATGAAGCCTAAAGAAACTATCTATCTATCTAGGCAAGTTTAAATGAGGCCGGAAATAACAAACAACAATTCCAGAAAAACCACATATGCATATTTTAAGGTTTGGTACTGTTCTGCCCTAAACCATAGTTTATAGTTATTAAACATGCAAGATGATGCCACCATGTTAAACTAGGCAAAATTCTACCCCAAATGCATATAAAGTTTATTAAATTTGGAGCTACGGTTAATTAGTTACGAAATAAAGCATTTTAGCATGGCATTATGCAAAATAAACACAAACAGCATATCACACATTTTAAACATGTATGAAAATTGGATATTATGAACCTACACAAAATTCTAATCATTTTTCATATAAAGTTTGTTTAAATTTGATGCACCATTTGTGAGTTATTAAATGCATGGAGTTTAGGGGCTATATTGTAAAACTCCAGTCTCGGGATTAATAGCAAAACATTCTGCGGGAAAAAAAACATGTCTCGGGCCAAATCTGAAACAGCCCACTTGGTGGCTAGCTGCTCACCTAGCTGGGCTCAGCCCAGGTCGGTGGAGGCGGCCCAGGGGGCGTGGTCGAGCAGGCCAGTGGAGAGGGGTGGTGCTGGGCCTGGGCGTCCGGTCAACGAAGGGGCGAGCGGGAAGCAGAGGAGGAACAACACGGCAGCGACCGACGGATTCAGGCGAGGGGACGGCGGCAGGTGGCGGGGATGGGCCCGGCTGACGACGGGAATGGGTGGATCCGGCCCCTGGGCACCGGATCTGACCGGATGTGGGCAAGGACGGCGAGGGCGGCACAGATCCGGGCGAAGAAACGGCGGGGGTCGCGAGCTCCGGCGAACTCCATGCGACGGCGCGACGAAACTCAAGGATCTGCGCGACACGGGGAAAGAGAGAGAGCTTTGTGAGAGAGATGAAGAAGGAGGGGCAGGGAAGGGAGAGAGACAGGGCGCTCGGGGTCCTCAACTCCGGCGAGAGGTCAGGCGGCGGCGCAGGGAGCTCGGGATCAAGCTCTCCCGATCCAGCTCAAGCGAGGCGACGGGGCACAACGGTCGGGCTTGGGGCGGCCCAGGATGGGCTCCCCATGGGCCTGCAGGGCCGCGCAGTGGAGGGGAGACCCGGGGGCGACGTGGCCTCATCTGGTTGGGCGGGGCGGCGACGCTGCCCACTGGGGTGGCGCCATGTGGCGACAGTGAGGTGGCAGCACTGGAGGAGGCCAAGTGGTGGCGGCGGAGCAGATCTGACGGCGACAAGTCGCGGGTGGAGGCTGGGGCTGCACGGAACATGAGGAGGAGAGTGGAAGAATGTGCAGATTTGGAAGGGGGGTTCCCTTTTATAGCAAAAATGGCTAGGGTTGGGGTTCTAGGGGGTTTTCGGAGCCTCGGATCGTGATCCGACGGCTCCAGACGCGAGGAGGAGTAGGTTGGAGCTTGTGGGCTGTGCAGAAGGCCTCGGTCTAAGACAAGAGAAGAGAGAGGGAGGCCCGGCGTCTGTTTTCGGAGACCAAAAACGTCCGACATTTGTCCGGCTATAATGCCGCTATAGTTTAACGGTTGGGCTATCAAACGAACTCCGAATGCGATGAAACTTGACAGGCGGTCTATCTACACTATAATAAGACCGCACGCCAACTTTCAACCCATTCAGAGAACATTTTCTGGCCATTTATAAAATAATATTTTGGGCATGCCGAGGGCGCGTGCAAGTGTGTCTGGGCTTAGAACGGACAACGGAAAGAACTGGGGGAACCTGGACGAATGCAAGTTTTGAAAACATGATGATGCAATGCACATGATGACATGACAAGATGCAACACGCAAGGAAATGACATGGCAACGACGGTGAATAACTGGAGGACACCTGGCGCAACGGTCTCGGGGTGTCACATAACCAGACGACAGGGATCGTGGCGTCTGGCCCTGGTGAAGTACTTTTTCATTTTGTTCATATTTTGTCCTAGCAAACACCCATAGTATCGAATGACAAACATAGTTATCACATCGATATTTTGTTCTAGCAAACACCCATAGTATCGAATGACAAACATTAGTGTTCACATAATAGAAAATGACAAACATAGTTATCACATAATCTCAAATTACACAAATAGTCTCGAATGACAAGTTCATCACATAGAATGTCTCGAATGACATAAGTAGTTCATGACCACGATGGTCCACGATAGTTGAAATGACATGAACATCACGTATAACTCGGTAGAGGTGGAGATGAATGGATGAGAGGGCTAGAGGTGGGCCCAAAGAATCTTATCCACTGGTAACAGGCTAAATGCCAGGGTCCTTGGCGTCTGGTTGATGTGGCTTCTATGGCCAGACGCCAGGGTCTCTGGCGTCTGGGTGTGCAAATTAGCAATATCAGAATGTGCTCTCTGGTTAGCACCTAGACGCCAGGGACCGTGGCGTCTGGTTGACGTGGCTTCTACGGCCAAGCACCAGGGTTTGTGGCGTCTGGGTGTGCATATCAGAATTTTCTCTCTGGTTAGCACCCAGACGCCAGTGTCCGTGGTGTCTGGTTGACGTGGCTTCTATGGCCAGACGCCAGGGTCTCTGGCGTCTGGGTGTGCAAATTAGCAATATCAGAATTTGCTCTCTGGTTAGCACCCAAACGCCAGCGTCCATGGCGTATGGTTGACGTGGCTTCTACGGCCAGATACCAGGGTCTGTGACGTCTGGGTGTGCAAAATAGCAATATCAGAATTTGCTCTCTGGATAGCACCCAGACGCTAGGGTCTGTGGCATCTGGCCCCTTGACTTGTTTTATTTTCAGGTTTTTGCTAAGCAACTTGTCTCAACCAAAAATCATACTAGTCTCAAACACAAATATGAACAAAGCATACAAGTCTCAACCCAAAATATGAAGAAAGCATACCAGTCTCGAATGACAAACATAGTTTGCACATAATCTCAATTACAAGTTCATCACACATGATGTCTCGAATGACATAAATAGTTCATGACCACACAAGGTCTCGAATTACATTCATGGCCACACAAGGTCTCGAATGACAAGTTCATACATTAAACAAAGTCTCAAAAGTCCATCATCAATGTCGGTGGCTTTTCCATTTGTCTGCTGAGTAGTACGGGGCCACTTTCCCTTCTTGTCACGTGCCTCGTCCTCCTCTTGTGCATCGCAAGCCCTTGCAATTTTCTTGCCCTCTCTTCTTGATGAGCCTCCTTCTCTTTGCGTGCCCTCTCTTCCTCACGCTTCTTGCGCTCGTTCTTATCCTTCTCACGACGCTCATGCTCCAATCCCGTGCAAAGGACTCCTCGAACAGGTGCTGCCTCCGTAAGTAATCTCAATGTTGGTCCTCTTGGACATATTTTGGTACCTCGTGATCTATCCAAGTGAAGTACTTGCAAAGTGGAGGAGGCGAATACATAAAAATCATGTTTTTGTTAGTAATATGAGTTCAAACTTGTTGAGGTTTTTTGTATGCACACCTAACATACCAGTGGTAGGTCATATGCGTTAGCTGGTCTTCGACGATCATGTGCATAGTTGGGAGACATGAAAAACCTTCTACCTTCTGTCCATGACTTCTTGCGGTCAGTGGACACCTTCAGCTTGCAAACATCACCACACCAACATGGTGGTGTGGGCATATCCTTCTCCTTCTCCTTGTCCAACCTAGCCTCCATCCACGCCTTTGGCATGTCCTCTTGGTCCGCGCACGGCGGCCTCGTCTTGGAACCGGATGAAGCCATGCCTACAGAAAGAACAATTGTTAGCACAAGACACAAAGAGAGTAAATGTGTAAATACAGTAAATCAATAAATGCTAGGAATTGTATTAACAAATAATATACCATTATTATTAGATCAACCATCTAGATTAAGCAAATAACCGAAGGCCGATCCATTATCAACCATTCCTCTACGACCACCACCACCTCTAGCACTTGTGCTTCCTCTACGACCACCACCACCTCTAGCACTTATGCTTCCACTCTGACCACCACCACCTCTAGCACTTGTACTCCCTCTACGAACACTAGCACCTCTAGCACTTGTGCTCCCTCTACCACCACCACCACCACCTATGTCACTTGTGCTTCCACGACCAGCACCACCATCACCTCTTCCACCTCCTTCACCATTGGTGCCACCTCCACGACTTGTCTTTCCTCTACGTCTAGTGCTAGGAATGCCACCCTTCGACGTTTTCCTTTTCTTGCATGTCCACTCATTGTGTCGCCCTTCATCGCACACCCCACAATTGATAGTGTCAGGAGCCTCCATGAAATGGCCGCTACCAAATTGTTTCATGCCAGTGTATCCAGCCAGGTCATCCATATCACCCCTGAACCTCTTAGTTCTCCTTCTACCCTTGGTCTCCACCTTCAGAAGAGGATCTGGCTTAATATGAGGGCCATGGTACTCAGGCCACTGTGATTGGTCCAAGAAAGGGTGAAATCTTGGCGCCCATGTCAACCTAGTAGCTTCCACATGGAACTCTTGCATACGGACGGTTTTTCCATCACAAACATGTATGTTTCTCGCCTTCGCCGCCGTTATCAAATGCGAGCATGGCCAATGATACTTACCAGGCCTCTCGCACTGGCACCACCGAGTCTTCAGACGCACCTCAAATGCAGCACCACCATATTGAAAACCGCCTCGTGTTGTGCCACCTGGCTCATCAATTTGATAGATCATTTCAATTCTGTCAAATATGATAACTTTTTGCCGTGAAGACTTGCTTGATTTTAACTACAACCATTCATCAACCTTTTCCGGATAATCCTTTTTTCACCTATCCATTTTGCAGTCTCTTCAGAATGTCTCTGAAAGTAATCATTAAGCTTGAAGAAGGTGTACTCCACTATTGCAGTCACCGGCAATGCACGAGCACCCTTCAGCACATTGTTGAAACATTCTACCAGATTTCTCGTCATGTCGCCATATCGCCTACCACCATCGTCATGAGCGCGTGCCCACTTCTGCTTCTCGCTTAAATTCCTAGTTAAGAACTCTTTTCCCCCTTCGTTCACCGCTGCAAAGAGTTTGTTGTACCGAGCATCGAAACCTTCGGTGGTGAAGGCCACACATACATGGGTAAGGTCTTTGCTGAGCTCCTTGCTCTTACATGCCCAGTAAAAGTTGGCCACAAAATGCCTCATGCACCATCTGTGGTGAAGCTTTGGAAATCCTGGAATAACAATGTCCATTGCCTTGAGTATGCCATGGTGCTGGTCCGATATGATGCATACCTCCCTAGCCCCAATCACCTTGTGCCTAACATGACCCATGAACCACTCCCAGTTGTCTTGGTGCTCGAAAGGCACCAAAGCAAATGCAACTGGGAACACGTTGTCGTTTGATGAGTGCGCCATTGCTACCATTAGTGTGCCCTTGTATCTACCGGTCAAGAACGTGCCATTGATACGTCTCCAACGTATCTATATTTTTTTATTGCTCCAAGCTATATTATCTACTGTTTTGGATGTTTATGGGCTTTATTACACACTTTTATACTCCCACCGTTCCTTGATATAAGGTGTATAGATTTTTTTAGAAAAAACCCAAAATATAAGGTGTATTGCGTTGCACCACTCGTTTGGATAATTTGTTTAGGAATTTTATTACATTTTCATACATTAAGCAAGCTCCTCTATTTTCTCATGCCAATTAGTCGGGTGTAATCTCGCCCAAAACTTGTGAAAATTTTCCTCCACGTGCGTTCTTTAATTTTCGTGCCAAAAACTATACAACCTATATTTAGGAACGGAGGGAGTATCATTTTTGGGACTAACCTATTAACCCAGAGCCCATTGCCAGTTTCTGTTTTTACCTTGTTTTAGGGTTTCGAAGAAAAGGAAAATCAAACGGAGTCCAATTGACCCGAAGCTTCACGAAACTCATTTTTGGAAGCAAAGAAGCCCAGAAGACTTGGAGACTACGTAAGGGAAGCTTCGAGGGAGCCACGAGGTAGGGGGCGCGCCCACCCCCCTAGGGCGCGTCCTCCACCCTCGTGGGCCCCTCGTGGCTCCCCTGATGTACTTCTTCCGCCTATATATCTCCATATACCCTAATAACATCCGAGAACACAATAGATCGAGAGTTCCGCCGCCAGAAGCCTCCGTAGCCACCGAAAGCCAATCTAGACCCATTCAGGCACCCTGCCGAAGGGGGCAATCCCTCTTCGGTGGCCATCTTCATCATCCCGGTGCTCTCCATGACGAGGAGGGAGTAGTTCTCCCTCGGGGCTGAGGGTATGTACCAGTAGCTATGTGTTTGATCTCTCTCTCTCTCTCTCGTGTTCTTGATTTGGCACGATCTTGATGTATCACGAGCTTTGCTATTATAGTTGGATCTTATGTTTCTCCTCCCCCTCTACTCCCTTGTAATGAATTGAGTTTTCCCCTTGAAGTAATCTTATCGGATTGAGTCTTTAAATATTTGAGAACACTTGATGTATGTCTTGCCGTGCGTATCTGTGGTGACAATGGGATACCACATGATTCACTTGATGTATGTTTTGGTGATCAACTTGCGGGTTCCACCCATGAACCTATGCATAGGGGTTGGCACACGTTATTGTCGTGATTCTCCGGTAGAAACTTTGGGGCACTCTTTGAGGTTCTATGTGTTGGTTGAATAGATGAATCTGAGATTGTGTGATGCCTATCGTATAATCATACCCACGGATACTTGAGGTGACATTGGAGTATCTAGGTGACATTAGGGTTTTGGTTGATTTGTGTCTTAAGGTGTTATTCTAGTATGAACTCTAGGGCTGTTTGTGACACTTATAGGAATAGCCCAACAGATTGATTGGAAAGAATACCTTTGAGGTGGTTTCGTACCCTACCATAATCTCTTCGTTCGTTCTCCACTATTAGTGACTTTGGAGTGACTCTTTGTTGCATGTTGAGGGATAGTTATGTGATCCAATTATGCTATTATTGTTGAGGGAACTTACACTAGCGAAAGTATGAACCCTAGGCCTTATTTCCACGCATTGCAATACCGTTTACGCTCACTTTTATCATTAGTTACCTTGCTGTTTTTATAATTTCAGATTACAAAAACCTTTATCTACTATCCATATACCACTTGTATCACCATCTCTTTGCCGAACTAGTGCACCTATACAATTTACCATTGTATTGGGTGTGTTGGGGACACAAGAGACTCTTTGTTATTTGGTTGCAGGGTTGCTTGAGAGAGACCATCTTCATCCTAGGCCTCCTACGGATTGATAAACCTTAGGTCATCCACTTGAGGGAAATTTGCAACTGTCCTACAAACCTCTGCACTTGGAGGCCCAACAACGTCTACAAGAAGAAGGTTGTGTAGTAGACATCAAGCTCTTTTCTGGCGCCATTGCCGAGGAGGTTAGCGCTTGAAGGTATATCTTTAGATCTTGCAATCGAATCTTTTAGTTTCTTGTTTTATCACTAGTTTAGTTTATAAAAGAAAACTATAAAAAAATTAATTGAGTTTATCTCATACTCTTCATCTTTTTAATATCTTTCGTAAGTATGATGGAAAGGAAAATTGTGCTCAAGTGCTAGCAGAGGAAATCTATAAAATGTTTGGCACTAAATCTTTGAATGATGAGCATGATTGCAATGTTGTTAGTACGAATTCTTTGAATATCCATGATACTAATGATGATTGCACTAGTTATGATGTCTCCTGTAAACATGTCAATTTTTGTGGAGTACGTTGGGTTTGTACGAACACACCAAATAGGGAAGATAGATATTGCAAGAGGCATAAGTACTTAGAAACTAAATTGTTGCAAGAAAGGCTAGATGAATGTGCTGAAAATTTAAATTATATTGGCCATACTTGTGAGCTTTGTAATGAACATGATCATTTCAATACCCAATGCAAATTGTTTCATGATCGTATCATGTCCAAAAATTGTGATGACTTGATTTCCCTTGCACATCATAATGAACTTAGTTTGCTTATGAGTTACGAAGAAATGAAACGTATAACTAATTATCTTCCAGAATTTGCCCGTTATAAACTTCTTGGATTTGATCTAGAGGAAATTTATATGTATTATGCGGTGAATTGTATTGAAAATCCTTATATTGCCAACTACATAAAGAAAAGAAAACAAATAGAAGATGAAGAGAATACTAATGAAAGGGAAGAGGCTTCCCAATACCCTCCTATTATTTCTTATGATGAATCAGGTAACGAGGAGGAGCCTCCTATTCAACCAATCTCATTAATAAGGAGCTCCAAAAAGAAGATTGAACCCACACATGATGTGGTGAAGAAGAAGAAAATAAAGAGGAAGAGAGGTAAAAAGATATCTCTCTCAAATAATGCTGCTCCTATTACTATTGTGCCTCATGAAAATATAATTGTGGAAGATAATGATACTTCTTATGATCTTGAAAATCTTTTTGGCACTTGCTTGGAAGAATATGATAATTGCTATACTATTGGTGCTATCCATACTATTAATGATGAGAGTGATTATGCTTATAATATGAAAAGGCCCAATCTTGGGGATGCTATGTTTGATAAAGATGATGTTTTTGAGAATATATTTGCTGCAATTAATGTTTGTCCCAAGCTTGGGGAAGCTATGATTAATGAAGATGATATTTTTAGTCTCCCAAGTTTTGATATGCAAATTTATAATGAGGATGGCATGCCTCCTACTTATGATGATTACTGTGATGATACTTGTGCTATAAAAAGTAGTGATTATATTTATACAACTTGTCATGATTATGGTTACCCCTTCTCTTAACATTACTCTTTTAATGTGGAAACAATTTATAGTATTCGAGTTTCTTATGATGCTCCCACTATTACTCATGAGAAGAAATTTGCTTATGTGGAGAGTAATAAAAATTCTATGCTTCTAGATCATGAAAAGAATGCTTTAGGTGCTGGTTATATTGTTGAATTCATTCATGATGCTACTGAAAATTATTATGAGGGAGGAACATATGCTTGTAGGAATTGCAATAATATCAAGTTTCCTCTCTATGTGCTTAAAATTTTGAAGTTATGCTTGTTTTACCTTCCTATGCAAGTTGATTCTTGTTCCCATAAGTTGTTTGCTCAAAAAATCCCTATGAATAGGAAGTATGTTAGACTTAAATGTGCTAGTCATATTCTTCATGATGCTCTCTTTATGTTTCAATTCTTATCTTTTATGTGAGCATCGTTGAAATCATCATGCCTAGCTAGGGGCGTTAAACGATAGCGCTTGTTGGGAGGCAACCCAATTTTATCTTAGTTCCTTGCTTTTTGTTCCTGTTTAGTAATAAATAATTCATCTAGCCTCTGCTCATATGTGGTTCTATGCTTTTAGTTAGTGTTTGTGCCAAGTAGAACCTTTGGGAAGACTTGGGGAAAGTCTTGTTGATCATGCTGTAAAAAAACAGGAACTTTAGCGCTCACGAGAATTGCTGCCATTTTTTATTGGAGAGTGCTATTGTAACGCCCCATATGTAACCTTCCCCAATTGTACTCCAACTCATGCCGTTTCCGGCATTAAGTTATATTTAATTCTCGGGTTCGGGTCTTTGCCTCCGTGTGTTGTTTTCGTTTTTCGTGCGTCTCATATCATGTCATCACGTGCATTGCATTTGCATACATGTTCATCTCATGCATTCGAGCATTTTCCCCGTTGTCCGTTTTGCATTCCGGCGCTTCGTTCTCCTCCGGTGGCCATTTCTAGCTTTCTTTTGTGTGTGGGGATTAAACATTTCCGGATTGGGCCGAGACTTGCCATGCGGCCTTGGTTTACTACCGATAGACCGCCTGTCAAGTTTCGGGTCATTTGGACTTCGTTTGATACTCCAACGGTTAACCGAGGGACCGAAAAGGCCTCATGTGTGTGCAGCCCAACACCCCTCCAATTTGGCCCAAAACCCTCCAAACTCAGCTCCATCGTCTCGGTCGTTCGATCACGATCGTGTGGGCGAAAACCGCACCTCATTTGGACTCTCCTAGCTCCCTCTATGCCTATTTATACCCCCTCCATTTTCGGATCCCGTCTCCCACCTCGAAACCCTAGTTTCAAAAAAAAAGGATCCCGCGCCGACGGACGTGTCCGGGCGGAGCCGGACAACGTCCGCCCCGCCGCCAGCCAACCGCTCGCCGCCACCTGGCCCCGCCCGCGCCCACTTCGCCGCCGACCGCCCGGGCCCGGCAGGCCCGAGGCCGGCCCCCGTGGCCCATCGCCACCAACCGCGCCGCCAGAGGGAGGCCGCGCGCCCGTGCCCGTCTTCCACGGCGCCGGCCGCCGCCCTCGCCCGCCGCCTCGTCGCCGGTGCGCCTCGCCGGGCCGGAGCTCCTCGCCGGCGTCCTCCGCCGCCGCACGCCGCCCGGTCGCCGGATCCGGCCCCCGCGACCGCCGTCCTCGCCGTCCGGCCTCGTCCCCGGCCCCCCTCGCCGCCAACCCCGCCGGCTGCCGCCTCGGCATCCGCGCCACCGGCCGTGAACAGTAACTCCGGCGACCTCGGTTTCCGTGCCCGATCCAGATCTGGATCTGGGATATTTTCGGTTGACTTTCTCCTCCCGAAACCCTAATTATCTTGCTACTTTGACCGCTCATATCTCCTCATCCGTAGCTCCGTTTTGGGCGTATGATATGTCAAAATCTTCGTCTGGACGAGTACATCATTTCATTCCATTGCATCATTTGCATTTGAGGTCATCTTGGTGCCCAAAATGCTGTTGGAAGGAGGCATGTTGAGTTAAATTGCAGATCCGTTAGTTCAACATGCACTTTTGTCATTTTTGCCATATTTAATCCATGCATGATATGCCTGTGCCCCTTTGGGATGAATTGTTAAGCATGTTGTCTTCTTTCCAGAGGTGCCTTCCATGTATTTTTAGGATGTGTGTGTTGTCTTGTGCAAGCTTGCGAAGAGGGCTACCTGAGATTACAGATTTCAGGGACTTAGTGATTTTCACTAAGTCTGAGCCGTTTTAGTTCACGATGCTATATGTCCGGCTTGTTTCCTAGTGATCCGTGCCTCTTTTGAGGATGATCAGTAAGAGTGGTTTGTTATGCTTGTTGTGCTTAATCCATCCATGTCTTTACTTGTTATGTTGGAGCACCCTAGGTTGACTCAATCGAGCTCAACTTTTGGATAGTTGCTGTTTTGGGCAGATCGTGAACTCTTTTGCGATTTTGCCGGAGTGATTGCTAGTGATCCATGCATGCTATGCCATTGTTCTTGCCATGTCTAGCTAGCATTTTGTGCCTTCTTAATGGATATATGCTTGCCTTGCCATGACTTGCACCATAGTGAGATCATCGAGCTCGTTTACATGCCTCCGCGAGATATATTTCAGCATGTCCCAGTTTTCACTAAGTCTGAAAACTGATTGTGTTTCATCGATGTTCGTGTGCTCGGTAGAGTATTTTGTGAACCCTTTTGGCCCCAGGTCATTTTGGGTGTTTTGTTAAGCTTGTTGAGTAGCTCCATGCCATGCTCTTACTTGCCATGTTCAGGTTTTCCTTCATGTTGTTTTGCTGCTCCGAAGAGAGCATCGTGGTCTGAAATTTCAGACTAGCGTTAATTTCGCTAAGTCTGAAATCTGTTTTGCTTATTCAGTTTTGCCATGCTTGTTTGAAGCCCTTAATGGATGAATTTGCCTATGCCTCAGTCATGATGATTTGTTAAGCTTGATGAGTACATCACTGCCATGTAATTTGTTTTCATGTTGGGTGGCTGTAGCATGTTCATTTTGTTGCATTTAGGAGGCATGTTGCTGTAAATCGCAGATCGGTTCGTTTAGTAAAACGCTTGCCATTTCTTAACCGTAGCTCCGATTGCCATAATCTTTATATCGTTTTCAGGGGATTTCTTCCCCTCTATCCAGTGGCACACTTGGATTTCCAAGTTGAGGCCAGGTTCATGCATTTCCTGTTACATGTTGCATTTTGCATCCCGCATCGCATCCCGCATAGCATGTCATCTTTGCATCGTATTGGTTGCCTTTGCACGTGGTTGATTGTATCCTTGTTGCTTGTTTGTGTTGCTGGGTAGAGCCGGGAGACGAGTTCGCTAACGAGGAGCCCGTTGAGTTTGCTTTTGAGGATCCAGTCAATTCTGACAACTGTGCAGGCAAGATGATCACACCCTTGAAATCACTACTATCTTTGCTATGCTAGTTTGCTCGCTCTTTTGTTTTGCCAATGCTGCGATGCCTACCACTTGCTTGTCAGCCTCCCAATTGCCATGATTGAGCCTCTAACCCACCTTTGTCCTAGCAAACCATTGATTGGCTATGTTACCGCTTTGCTCAGCCCTTCTTATAGCGTTGTTAGTTGCAGGTGAAGATTGGAGTCGTTCCTTGTTGGAACACTTATTTACTTGTTGGGATATCATTATATTGCTATGTTATCTTTACTCATCTATATACTTGGTAAAGGGTGGAAGGCTCGGCCTCTCGCCTAGTGTTTTGTTCCACTCTTGCCGCCCTAGTTTCCGTCATATCGGTGTTAAGTTCCCGGATTGTTGCGTCCCTTACGTGGTTGGGCTATAATGGGAACCCCTTGATAGTTCGCCTTGATTAAAGCTTTTCCAGCAATGCCCAACATTGGTTTTACCATTTGCCACCTACCCCTTTTTCCCTTGGGTTTCCGGAGCCCGAGGGTCATCTTTATTTTAGCCCCCCACGGGCCAGTGCTCCTCTGAGTGTTGGTCCGGAACGTCAGCCGCCGGTGGCCACCAGGGGCAACTCTGGGCTGGCCTACCGGAAGTTTGGACAATCTGAGTGTGCCCTAAGAAAGAGATATGTGCAGCTCCTATCGGGATTTGTCGGCGCATTCGGGCGGTGTTGCTGGACTAGTTTTGACCTGTCGAATCATCTTGTTGTACCGGGATACCGAGTCTGATCGGTGGGTCCTGGGTGGAGGTCTATTCCTTCGTTGACCGTGAGAGCTTGTTATGGGCTAAGTTGGGACCCCCCTGCAGGGATTGATCTTTCGAAAGCCGTGCCCACAGTTATGGGCAGATGGGAATTTGTTAATGTCCGGTTGTAGATAACTTGAACTTAATTAATTAAAAATGAATCAACTGCGTGTGTTGCCGTGATGGCCTCTTCTCGGCGGAGTCCGGGAAGTGGACACGGCGTTGGAGTTATGTTTGCGTAGTCTGTTCCATTTAGTTCCCGCTCGTGCTTTGCCTTCTCTTCCCGCTCTACTTTGCGAATAAGTTAGCCACCATATATGCTAGTCGCTTGCTGCAGCTCCACATACATTACCCCTTCCTTACCTATTTAGCTTAAATAGTCTTGATCGCGAGGGTGCGAGATTGCTGAGTCCTTGTGGCTCACAGATTACTATTACACCAGATGCAGGGACCGATGATACTCCTCCGGATGGCGCGTTCGAGCTGAAGTGGGAGTACGACGAGGACTCTCAGCGATACTATGTTTCTTTTCCTGATGATCAGTAGTGGTGCCTGCTCGGGGTTCGATTCAGGGATTAGTCGCATGTTGGGGAGTCTTTTCTATTTGGCGCCGTAGTCGGGCCATGAGTGTTTGTATGATGAATGCTATTTATGTACCTTGATGTGACGTGGCGAGTGTAAGTCAACTATTATTATTATTCCCCCTTTATATTTATATGTACATGGGTTGTGTGAAGATTGCCTCACTTGCGACATATGCCTTCAATGCGATTATGCCTCTAAGTCGTGCCTCGACACGTGGGAGATATAGTCGCATCGAGGGTGTTACAGCTATTTAGTTAATTATTTTTGCAGATGATTAATCGATAAATTCCTCAGGTCTAGCAATTTATTTGAGAATTTTATGGGTTCCAGAAGTATACGTTTGATTCAGATTACTACAGACTGTTCTGTTTTTAACAGATTCTGTTTTCATTGTGTTGTTTACTTATTTTTATGAATCTATGGCTAGTAAAATAGTTTATAAACCATAGAGAAGTTGGAATACAGTAGGTTTAACACCAATATAAATAAATAATGAGTTCATTACAGTAACTTGAAGTGGTCTTTTGTTTTCTTTAGCTAACGGAGCTCACGAGTTTTCTGTTAAGTTTTGTGTTGTGAAGTTTTCAAGTTTTGGGTAAAGATTCCATGGACTATGGAATAAGGAGTGGCAAGAGCCTAATCTTGGGGATGCCCAAGGCACCCCAAGGTGATATTCAAGTACAAACAAGAGCCTAAGCTTGGGGATGCCCCGGAAGGCATCCCCTCTTTCGTCTTCGTTCATCGGTAACTTTACTTGGAGCTATATTTTCATTTACCACATGATATGTGTTTTTCTTGGAGCGTCATGTCATTTTCTTTAGCTTTGCTTGCTGTTTGAATAAAATACCAAGATCTGAAATTATTAAATGTTAGAGAGTCTTCACATAGTTGCATAATTATTCGACTACTCGTTGATCTTCACTTATATCTTTCGGGGTAGTTTGTCGTTGCTCTAGTGCTTCACTTATATCCTTTTAGAGCACGGTGGTGGTTTTATTTTGTAGAAATAGATGAACTCTCATGCTTCACTTAGATTATTTTGAGAGTCTTAAATAGCACGGTAATTTTCTTAAAATCCTAATATGCTAGGTATCCAAGATTAGTAAAATTTTCTTATGAGTGTTTTGAATACTAAGGGAAGCTTGATGCTTGATGATTGTTTTGAGATATGGAGGTAATAATATCAAAGTCGTGCTAGTTGAGTAGTTGTGAATTTGAAAAATACTTGTGTTGAAGTCTGTGATTCCCGTAGCATGCACGTATGGTGAACCGTTATGTGATGAAGTCGGAGCATGATTTATTTATTGATTGTCCTCCTTATGAGTGGCAGTCGGGGACGAGCGATGGTCGTTTCCTACCAATCTATCCCCCTAGGAGCATGCGCGTAGTACTTTGTTTCAATAACTAATAGATTTTTGCAATAAGTATGTGAGTTATTTATGACTAATGTTGAGTCCATGGATTATACGCACTCTCACCCTTCCACCATTGCTAGCCTCTCTAGTACCGCGCAACTTTCGCCGGTACCATATACCTTCCTCAAAACAGCCACCATACCTACCTATTATGGCATTTCCATAGCCATTCCGAGATATATTTCCATGCAACTTTCCATCGTTCCGTTTATTATGACACACTCCATGATTGTCATATTGCATATCCCGGTACACTGCCGGAGGCATTCATATAGAGTCATATTTTGTTCTAAGTATCGAGTTGTAATTGTTGAGTTGTAAGAAAAATAAAAAGTGTGATGATCATCATTATTAGAGCATTGTCCCAGTGAGGAAAGGATGATGGAGACTATGATTCCCCCACAAGTCGGGATGAGACTCCGGACGAAAAATAAATAAAAGAGGCCAAAGAAGCCCAAATAAAAAAAGGGAGAAAGAAAAGAGGCCATATAAAAAAAGAAGGCCCAAATAAAAAATAAAAATAAAAATAATAAATGAGAGAAAAGAGAGAAGGGGCAATGCTACTATCCTTTTACCACACTTGTGCTTCAAAGTAGCACCATGATCTTCATGATAGAGAGTCTCCTATGTTGTCACTTTCATATACTAGTGGGAAATTTTCATTATAGAACTTGGCTTGTATATTCCAATGATGGGCTTCCTCAAAATGCCCTAGGTCTTCGTGAGCAAGCGAGTTGGATGCACACCCACTAGTTTCTTTTGTTGAGCTTTCATACACTTATAGCTCTAGTGCATCCGTTGCATGGCAATCCCTACTCGCTCATATTGATATCTATTGATGGGCATCTCCATAGCCCGTTGATACGCCTAGTTGATGTGAAACTATCTTCTCCATTTTTGTCTTCTCCACAACCACCCTTCTATTCCACCTATAGTGCTATATCCATGGCTCACGCTCATATATTGCGTGAAGATTGAAAAAGTTTGAGAACATCAAAAGTATGAAACAATTGCTTGGCTTGTCATCGGGGTTATGCATGATTTAAATATTTTGTGTGGTGAAGATGGAGCATAGCCAGACTATATGATTTTGTAGGGATAACTTTCTTTGGCCGTGTTATTTTGAGAAGACATAATTGCTTAGTTAGTATGCTTGAAGTATTATTATTTTTATGTCAATATGAACTTTTGTCTTGAATCTTATGGATCTGAATATTCATACCACAATTAAGAAGAATTACATTGAAATTATGCCAAGTAGCACTCCACATCAAAAAATTTGTTTTTATCATTTACCTACTCGAGGACGAGCAGGAATTAAGCTTGGGGATGCTGATACGTCTCCAACGTATCTATAATTTTTGATTGCTCCATGCTATATTATCTACTGTTTTGGATGTTTATGGGCTTTATTATACACTTTTATATCATTTTTGGGACTAACCTATTAACCTAGAGTCCAGTGCCAGTTTCTGTTTTTACCTTGTTTTAGGGTTTTGAAGAAAAGGAAAATCAAATGGAGTCCAATTGGCCCGAAACTTCACGGAACTCATTTTTGGAAGGAAAGAAGCCCAGAAGACTTGGAGACTACGTAAGGGGAGCTTCGAGGGAGCCATGAGGTAGGGGGGCGTGCCCACCCCCTAGGGCGCGCCCTCCACCCTAGGGCGCGCCCTCCACCCTCGTGGCTCCCCTGGTGTACTTCTTCTGCCTATATATCTCCATATACCCTAAAAACATCTGAGAACACAATAGATTGGGAGTTCCGCCGCCAGAAGCCTCCATAGCCACCGAAAGCCAATCTAGACCCGTTCCGGCACCCTGCCGGAGGGAGCAATCCCTCTCCGGTGGCCATCTTCATCATCCCGGTGCTCTCCATGACGAGGAGGGAGTAGTTCTCCCTCGGGGCTGAGGGTATGTACCAGTAGCTATGTGTTTGATCTCTCTCTCTCTCTCTCTCTCTCGTGTTCTTGATTTGGCACGATCTTGATGTATCGCGAGCTTTGCTATTATAGTTGGATCTTATGTTTCTCCTCCCCCTCTACTCTCTTGTAATGAATTGAGTTTTCCCCTTGAAGTAATCTTATCGGATTGAGTCTTTAAATATTTGAGAACACTTGATGTATGTCTTGCCGTGCGTATTTGTGGTGACAATGGGATACCACGTGATTCACTTGATGTATGTTTTGGTGATCAACTTGCGGGTTCCACCCATGAACCTATGCATAGGGGTTGGCACACGTTTTCTTCGTGATTCTCCGGTAGAAACTTTGGGGCACTCTTTGAGGTTCTATGTGTTGGTTGAATAGATGAATCTGAGATTGTGTGATGCCTATCGTATAATCGTACCCACGGATACTTGAGGTGACATTGGAGTATCTAGGTGACATTAGGGTTTTGGTTGATTTGTGTCTTAAGGTGTTATTCTAGTACGAACTCTAGGGCTGTTTGTGACACTTATAGGAATAGCCCAACGGATTGATTGGAAAGAATAACTTTGAGGTGGTTTCGTACCCTACCATAATCTCTTCGTTCGTTCTCCGCTATTAGTGACTTTGGAGTGACTCTTTGTTGCATGTTGAGGGATAGTTATGTGATCCAATTATGCTATTATTGTTGAGGGAACTTACACTAGCAAAAGTATGAACCCTAGGCCTTATTTCCACGCATTGCAATACCGTTTACGCTCACTTTTATCATTAGTTACCTTGCTGTTTTTATAATTTCAGATTACAAAAACCTTTATCTACTATCCATATACCACTTGTATCACCATCTCTTCACCGAACTAGTGCACCTATACAATTTACCATTGTATTGGGTGTGTTGGGGACACACGAGACTCTTTGTTATTTGGTTGCAGGGTTGCTTGAGAGAGACCATCTTCATCCTATGCCTCCTACGGATTGATAAACCTTAGGTCATCCACTTGAGGGAAATTTGCTACTGTCCTACAAACCTCTGCACTTGGAGGCCCAACAACGTCTACAAGAAGAAGGTTGTGTAGTAGACATCAGCCATCTATAGACAAGAGCGGACGACAATGCTCAAACGCCTCCACACATTGTCCATAACTCCAGAAGGCACGGTGGAACACTCCCTCGTGATCCTTGACCACATGAAACATGCCCGGGTTCTTATGTGCAATCGCGCCCAACAACCTCAGGAGCTAGTTGTATGCTTCTTCATAACCACCATACAACATCCTAATAGCATTTGCCTTCCATGCCTTCCCATACTTGACTTCATAACCAAATTATTTTTTCACCATCCGCATGAGAAACCTCACTTTCACAGTGGGATCAAAGCCTATGTCTTTCATCCATTTGTATCCTAGATAATCAGATGTGAGTTGACGGTGTGTCGTTCGAATTCGTTTAGATGGCGGTTTGCACCTATGAGTGGAAACACAACTTCTTAACACCCATTCTTCAGTTTCTTTAAGCTTTCTAGCACGAACCTTCCACGGGCATCCTTCTTGCTCACACTTCACGGTGTAACGCAACTTCATGTCGGAGTGCTCAACATAAATTGGCCTATGGTTTCGAATGGCATAGTCAGACAACCAAAACTTCAGCATAGGCAAGCTCAGAAACTTCACTCCTTTCTTCAAATAAGCATTCTCGTCCTCCTTCTCCACCCTTGGTTCTCTTGGATCCGGGCATGGTGTTGGCTCAATCGCCGTCATTCTCATTCCACTGTCAACAATAGCTTTATGGGCAAGGCTGAGATCTTTAAACAAGTAAGTTATTTTTTCTAAGCCCGTCAGCTAAAAGTGGATTTGGTTTTCCTCCTTTGTGAATCCATCCTGGTCCAACTCTTCCCCCGGACCTTCGTCATCCGAGTCATACGCATATTGACGCCTAAAAGGCAACTCACGATCCATGTCCTTTTGCGCTATGTACGCATCCAAGTCACCAACATCATAACCATGAAACCCTTCTTCTTGCTCTTCGTCGCCATCATGATAATCTTCATCCTCTTGAATTACTTTGTCACTAGCAATCACCTCAACTTCATTTGCTTGGCTAGTTGGTGGTTGGCTAGAAGCATTGGGGGCATACAACTCAACCTCATTTGCTTCACTAGATGGTAAACGGGGACGTGGTTGGCGATAAGCATTGGGGGCATCAACCACAACCCTATGATCAACAAGTGGCACCATTGTCCTCTCTCTCATGTCATCCATTGGGGAAGAGACATGCCGGTTCAAATCAATTGTAACCCGATGAGATTCAACCTTGGTGGCAAACAATTCAAGTGACTAGTCTTCCGATTGGGAAACTTTTTCCTTGTATACATCCCAATGCAAATTTGAGGTGATAGGCATACTTTTCAAGCAATATTTGGCTCCAACTCCAACACCATACCTTCCTATTAACTTAACATCAACATTGGTGTCCATCCACTTTAATACATGTCTTACTTTTGCAACAACATCATCATAGCTAGGGCTTGTATCAAAAACCAATGGTTCCTCACCTGTGTCGGCATTGTTACTCAAAAATGCCTCCTTGTCCATGTAATGAACATTGACAAGTCTCTCCATCTAAAAACAACATGAATGCATTTAAGCATCAATGAGAATTGGTGTTTATCCAAAAACATTTCATTATATCCAAATCATATCAACACTAAATTATTCCTACTACACACTAAGCAAAGTTGACCCTAAACACTAACTAACCCTAACCCCCAATCTTTCTACTCAAGAAGCAAATATTACTACCACACACCATGCATATCACTATATTACCAAAGTTAACCAAGACATTCACACTACAATATGGGAGAAAACATGAACTAGGGTTCCACCAACAAGTATAAAATGCAACCAAAATAACAAGATTTAACCAAAAAAATTGGGTGATTTGGGGGAGATTACCAAGAGCAACAAAGTGATGGAAAGATCCACCTAAGGGATGCACCTTTTGGAGAGGATTTGAGGGGGAGCTTGAGGGGTGGGAGAGTGTGAGAGCTCCAAGTGTTCTTCAAGCTCGGGTTGGTTGATTGGGGAAAGTGTGTGGGGTGGGTCCCACACACTCTCATCTAGGGTTATCCAGTTACCGGGGCCAGACGCCAGGGTTCCTGGCGTTTGGCCCCTTTGCCACATCAGCAGGTCAATGGGCAGGTGGGCAGTGCGGGCCAGGGTCCAGACGCCAGGATGCCTGGCGTCTGCTTTGCAACCGAGACGCCATGGATGTTGGCGTCACCCAAAGAGGTCAGAATAAAAAAATTAAACCGAGGTCAAATCCCGGTTTTGTTAGCCCTTTAGGTCAGAACAGTAATTTTATCCTCCAAACGCAATGAAACTTTGCGGAGATTTTTTTGGACTAGAAGGAACATAATGGGGCCTGGCTGCGCCTGGGGGGTGCTCCGAGGAGAGCACAACCCACCAGGGCGCGCCCTGGTGGGTTGTGCCCACCTCGGGTGCCCCCCGAACCGCCTCTTTGCTCTATAAATACCCCAATATTCCCAAAACCCTAGGGGAGTGGACGAAATATTGATCCAGCCGCCGCAGAGTCAAGAACCACCAGATCCAATCTAGACACCATCTCGGATGGGGTTCACCACCTCCATTGGTGCCTCTCCAATGATGCGTGAGGAGTTCTTTGTAGACCTTCGGGCCCGTAGTTAGTAGCTAGATGGCTTCCTATCTCTCTCTCTCTCTCTCTTGATTCTCAATACAATGGTCTCTTGGAGATCCATATGATGTAACTCTTTTGCAGTGTGTTTGTTGGGATCGATGAACTTTGAGTTTATGATCAGAACTATCTTTTTATATCCATGAAAGTATTTGAGTTTCTTTGATCTCTTTTATGCATGATTGCTTATAGCCTCGTATTTCTTCTCCGGTATTTTGGTTTTGTTTGGCCAACTTGATCTATTTATCTTTCAATGGGAAGAGGTGCTTTGTAGTGGATTTGATCCTACAGTGCTTGATCCCAGTGACAGAAGGGGAACTAACACATATGTATCGTTGTTACTAAGGATAAAATGATGGGGTCTATCTCTACATAGATAGATCTTTTCTACATCATGTCATCGTTCTTATTGCATTACTCCATTTCTCCATGAACTTAATACACTAGATGCATGCTGGATAGCGGTCGATGTGTGGAGTAATAGTAGTAGATGCAGGCAGGAGTCGGTCTACTAATCTTGGACGTGATGCCTATATAATGACCATTGCCTAGATATCGTCATGAGTATTTGAAGTTCTATCGATTGCCCAACAGTAATTTGTTCACCCGCCATTCGCTATTTTTCTCGAGAGAAGCCACTAGTGAAACTACGGCCCCCGGGTCTCTTTCTCATATATTTGCCTTTGCGATCTACTTTTCCTTTGCCATTTATTTTCAGATTTATTAAACCAAAAATACAAAAATACCTTTCTGCAGTTTATTCTTATTTATTTTATTTGGCGTTCGATCTATCAATCTACTACAATTTTATCTCATGTCTGTTTGCCTATCTTGAGGCGTCGTACCCGGAAGGGGTTGGGAACCCATTTAACATGTCAGGTTGCGAGGACTTGTTATCTGTGTAAAGGGGCTGTTTACGTTGTGTTGCTTGGTTCTCCTACTTGTTCAATAACCTTAGTTTCATATCTGAGGGAAATACCTACCATCGTTGTGCTGCATCATCCTTTCCTCTTTGGGGAAATACCGACGTAGCTTCAAGCGACACCAGCACCTGATTCAAAGGTGTTCGCGTCTGATTCTGTCTATGTGCCGATAGTGCTCGTTGAGCAAACTCCTGCTGCTGCTGCCGCCGCTGCACTCAAGGTAGCAACAACAAAGGCAAAGAAGGATGGTAGGTCGAACAACATGAAGTGGCAGTCGTTCATGTCCACGTTCATGCTGAACAAGATGTGTGAGATCATTTTTAGTGGAGTTAGGACTGACAAGGACTTCAAGGAGGTGCACTTGAACACCGTTGTGAAGCAGGTGTTCGAGTTCTGTGGGCAGGAGGTGTCCGCCACCCAGGTGTACAACCACCTGAGGAAGTGGAGAGGTCGATGGATCCAAGTGTCCAAGCTGAGAGACCTTAGCGGTGCCTCATGGGATGAGAACACTTGCTCCATAGCTCTAGAGGCAGAGCACTACCCCGGCCATGTCGCGGTTAGCTCACAATCCTCTTCCTTTTCATATTGTCCACCATTGCCTACTCCTAATCGTAACTACAACACTTGTGTTTTATTCTTAGGACCACCCATGGGACATTGAGTTCCTCAACACACCTATACAGAACTACAACCAGATGCAGCACATCTTCTCCTTCGGGCTGGCAACTGGAAAGCATGTCATGGGCTCGGGGGAGCCCCTTGGTTCTCCCATGCCAAACTTCCCTGGGACCCCGGACGCCGAGGTCCTTGATGGCCCTGACAAGCCCTTTGACCCTATCCATGATAGGAAGAGAAAGAGAGGAGGCCTAATGGAGGAGGAGATCAATGTATTTTGCAGCATGACTGAGGCGGTGAAGGAGGTGGCAACATCCATGAGGGAGTGCAAACCCCTCGACGTCCACCCTGACCTGTATGGCGCTGTCATGTCCCAGGGTGGCTTCAGCGACGAGGCTCTCATGGCAGCTCTCAGCCACATGCTTGACACCAAGGCCCAGGGTGTTGGGTTTGTTTCCATGGCAGACACCCATAGGGTGTTGTGGCTCAGGAGCTGGCTGGGAAAGCCACTACCGGAATCAGCTAATTTGCCATCTGCCAGCTCTTTGCCGTCTGCTAGCTGACGGCAAAGCAGCTCTTTGCCATCAGCTACCAAAAAGCAGACGGCAAAGAAGCTCTTTGTCGTCCGCCAGTTCTTTGCCGTCTGCTGGCAGATGGCAAAGAATCTTTGCCGTCAGCTGGCAGACGGCAAAGAGAGAGGTGGCCCCCAGCCCCCGCCCGTTTGGGAAAAACTTAACGGGCCACCTCTTTGTCGTCCGCCACTTTGCCTCTTTGCCGTCTGCTGGCAGACGACAAAGAGGCAAAGTGGCGGACGGCAAAGAGAGGCGGACGGCAAAGAGGGCACTATCTAACGGCCCGTGCCCCCCGTCCGCCTCTCTGTTCTCACCACTTCGTCCCGCCCCGCGCCCCACCACACACCCCCGCCGCCGCCGCCCGCCGCGCGCCGCCGCCTCTTGCCCCCCCCCCCCCCGCCGCCCGCCGCGCGCCGCCGCCCCGTCGCCCCCCCCCCCCCCGCCCCGGCCCCCCGGCGCCCCAGCCCCCCGCCGCCCCGCGCCCCACCGCGCCGGGCCCGGCCCCCCGCCGCCCCAGGCCGCCCCACGCCCCGGCCAGCTCCTCCACCGCCCCGCCCCCTCCTCCACCGGCGCTGCAGAAGGTGAGCCCCGGCCTCCTTTTTTCTGTTCTTTTTCTGTTTTTTCCTTTTTAGTTTTAGTTTAGATTTAGTTTTAGTTTTAGTTTTAGGTTTAGATTTAGTTTTTTCCTTTTTTCTGTTTTATTTGTTTTAGATTTAGTTTTAGGTTTAGTTTTAGGTTTAGTTTAGTTTGAGGAAAGAAGAAGAAGAAGAGAAAAAGAGGAGAGGAGGAGAAGAAGAAGAGGAAGAAGAAGAAGAGGAGGAGGAGAAGAAAAAAGAAGAAGAGGAAAAAGAAGAAGAAAAAAGAGGAGAGGAGGAGAAGAAGAAGAGGAAAAAGGAAAGGAGGAAGAAGAAGAAGAAGAAGAAGAAGGAAAAAAAGGAAGAAAAGGAAGAAAAGGAAGAAGAAGAAAAGGAAAAAAAAGAGGAAAAACCCCCGACCCGACACGGCACCCCGACCCGACACGGCACCCCGACCCGACACCGCACCCCGACCCCGACCCGGCACCCCGACCCCTAGACCCCGACCCCGACACCCCGACCCTGACCCCGACCCCGACACCCCGACCCCGACCCCGACACCCCGACCCCGAGCCTGACCCGACACCCCGACCCCGACATGGACACGGCACCCCGACCCCAACCCGACACCCCGACCCCGAGACCCCGACCCCGACACCGACACGACACCCCGACACCGACACCCTGACACCACACCCACCCTTACCCCGACACCGACACGGCACCCCGACCCCGACCCGGCACCCCGACCAGACACCCCGACCCCGAGACCCCGACCCCGAGCCTGACCCGACACCCCGACCCCGAGACCCCGACCCCGAGACCTCGGGCCTGACCCGACACCCCGACCCCGACACTGACACGGCACCCCGACCCCGACCCGGCACCCCGACCCGACACCCCGACCCCGAGACCCCGACCCCGACCGCGAGTCGGACCCGACACCCCGACCCCGACACCGACACGGCACCCCGACCCCGACCCGGCACCCCGACCCGACACCCCGACCCCGAGACCCCGACCCCGGCACGGCACCCCGACACCGACAGGGCACCCCGACCACCGACACCTCCCGAAAATTAAGGTGTTCTTTGGCCTTCCAGAGGCCGACGGGGTCATATATTTGTGAATTATTAGTTAGGTCATATATTTTTCGATTTAGTTATGAAAAACATCATATATAATTGTGTTGATCGTGTAGTTTTAAATGTGCAGTTGTTTCATCGCTGCGAGGTTTGGTGTTCGACGACCTCGCCGTGCGTTTGACGAGCTCTGCCCCTTCGTTCGTGGGTGAGCACAAATGACAAGTCCTCCTCCCCCATTAATTATTTGATCTATTCCGATGAAACTTGATAGCTAGCTATATATGTGTCTTGAATCATCAGTATGCGTAACCAATATGTGTCTCCCGTTCGAAAGCGTCATAGTTATAAATATGCATGCATTTGCATATTTATAACCTTGATTCTTTCGAATTGTCCAACGCTATCCATGGATAGCCCGAGTATGTGTAGATTGGGTTCGTTTTCCCATATGCTTTGCTCCGGATCCGACGCATATATTTCGTCAGTGCCTCCCCTGTTGTTCTCCGGGTACACATCCTCTCTATTTATTGCAGAGACGTGTATCAGGAGAACAGCGGGGAGGTGCTGCCGAAATTTTGCGTCGGATCCAGAGCATAGCATGGGAAAATGAACCCAATCTACACATACACGGGTGGGATTAGGACCTATCATTACCTATTAGAGTGTAGGTTGCATGGACGTAATAAAATTGACAAAGTAGATCAACTGATGAATATATACATGGTGAATTACATATATAATTGTTGTGTGTCCAGTAGCTCTGAAAGTCAAGATGAGTGACCGTGCTTGGATGTATACCGGTCACACTGGTCAGAACAAATGGAACGCTGAATGGTTCACAAAAACTAAGGGGTTTGTGCAAGCCGCATTTACAAATAGCCAAAAGAAAACCTGGTGCCCCTGTTTCCGGTGCGGCAATTGGGAAAAGAAGACAGAGGCTGAAATGGGCAAACACCTGCAAAAGAGTGGTTTTACGCCCGATTATACGGTGTGGACATTTCATGGTGAGTCTGCCCAACGTGACCGAGCTGAGGTGGATCGTCGTTGCACCGACGAGCATGGTACCGGGATGGAAAACATGGTGCAAGACTATGATGATGCTCGGGATTCGGACGAGGAGATGGAGGAATCTGCAAAGGCCTTCAATGAAATGTTGGAGTCTTTGAAACGTCCGCTCCACGAGCACACTGAGCTTTGTCAGTTGGATGCCATCTCACAAGTAATGGCTCTGAAGGCTCAGTTCAACTTGGGCAGAGAATGCTATGACGCAATTATGACAGTATTTGGACGCTTTCTACCCAAAGGCCATGTAATGCCTGCAAACCTGTACCAGTCGGACAAAATCCTCCGTGCACTGAAGATGCCCTATGAGAAGATACATGCCTGTGAGAAAGGATGTGCCTTATTTAGGCTTGACTATGCGGACTTGAACTATTGTCCCATTTGCAAGTCTTCCAAGTATATTGTGGTAGACAACGGTATGGGTGAGAAGACACAGACCAAAATCCCCGTTAGTGTTCTTTGGTATATGCCAATCGTACCAAGACTTCAACATCTTTTCATGGTCGAAGAGACGGCCAGACAGATGACATGGCACAAAACAGGCAAAAGAACCGAACTAGATGCAGATGGGAATCTGATGATGGTACACACATCGGATGGTGTTGCGTGGAAAAAGTTTGATGAATTACATGCTGACAAAGCGGCAGATCCGAGGCATCCTCGAGTCGGCATCAGCACGGATGGGTTCAGTGTGTTTGGTATGACGGCAGCCCAATATAGTTGTTGGCCCGTATTTGTCTTTCCACTCAATCTCCCCCCGGACAGATTATGCAAAGAAAGAACATTTTCCTGACGTTGATAATTCCAGGACCCAACTATCCGGGCAAAAATATGAATGTGTACATGCAGCCGCTTAAGGACGAATTGCAAGAAGCCTGGGATAATGGGTTCAAGACATACGACGCCTTTAGCAAATGGAACTTCATAATGCGTGTCTGGTACATGTACTCGACGCATGACTTGCCGGCGTATGCGCTATTCGTTGGCTGGTGAGATATAGAGATGAGGGGAAGGCGAGTAAAGGGGAGGACTTTAACCCGAGCCAGGGTCCCATTGATCCAGAGCTGTTGATGATATCTGGTGGCGGGAGGTCCCATGGCTCCATAGCCATTGGAGATGGACTTATCCGTTATCCTAGCACTCTCCCGGAGATCAAGGCGCGCCAGTCGAGCTCCGCTCCTGAGATAAGGCCTCGTGAACGGCCAGTGCAACTCGCCATCAAGGTTAGTGATACGTACTCAGTTATCTTTCTCCATTACATTGTGTGCGCTTCCATCAATGATTACAAATGGTCATGTGAGTGGTGTTGCAGGCTGCTATACAGAGTGAGAGAGATAGAACGGAGAAACTTCTGGCGGAGGCGGCGGAGAGGCAGCGGGAGTTGGAGGAGAGGACGACAAAGATGGTGGAGGAGGAGAGGGCATGGAATGACATGCAGGCAAGGGCCATGTACGAGCTCCTTGTGGTAAGTTTCTTCTGCAGATTAGCCAAAACATTCATGTAGTGTTTGTCTCATTACTAACTAGTATGACTGAGTCGTCAAAACCAAATGTGCAGTCTGTGTGCGAGAAGACAGGTCAGACCGCTCCGCCGATGCCAGTGATTGCTCCTGGGACCACGGTAAGTTTTATTTGAATGGACATTACTTGCTAGTCTTAACATTTGAGTGTCATCATGCTAACAAGACATTGGAAATGATCTTTGGTGCAGCGTAACTCCAGACAAGCATCGCACGATCCTTCTCCAGCTACCGACACGAGCCACCCCGCTCCTACACCTCCTGGATCTTGATAAGTTTATCTAGTGTTTTGCTTAACACATGCATAAAGACCTAGACTTAGCTTTATTTCCTCCAATGCTTACCATAATGACGTAGACTTAGCTTCTTCTCCTCCAAAATGACTTAATAAGCTTACTGACCTCCAAAACCATCCATTTTACCTAAGTTAGCTCTAAAACGATCTATACTTAGCTTACTTATGTCAAAAATTACATAATTAGCTTAGTTAGCTCATAGACGATCCATTTTACCTAAGTTAGCTCCAAAATGACCCATCTTACCTAGGTTAGCTTATAAATGATCCAGTTTATCCAAGTTAGCTCTAAAATGACCCAAATTACCTAAAGTAGCTCCTAAACGATCCATTTCACCTAAGTTAGCTAAAAACGATCCATTTCACCTAAATTAGCTCTTAAATGATCCATTTCACCTAAGTTTGCTAAAAAAACGATCCATTTCACCTAAATTAGCTCTTAAATGATCCATTTCACCTAAGTTTGCTAAAAAAACGATCCATTTCACCTTAGTTAGCTCAAAAACGATCCATTTCACCTAAATTAGCTCTTAAATGATCCATTTCACCTAAGTTTGCTCAAAAACGATCCATTTCACCTTAGTTAGCTCAAAAACGATCCATTTCACCTTAGTTAGCTCAAAAACGATCCATTTCACCTAAATTAGCTCTTAAATGATCCATTTCACCTAAGTTTGCTCAAAAACGATCCATTTCACCTAAGTTAGCTCAAACGATCCATTTTACCTTAGTTAGCTCAAAAACGATTCATTTCACCTTAGTTAGCTCAAAAACGATCCATTTCACCTTAGTTAGCTCAAAAATGATGCCCTTCACCTTAGTTAGCTCAAAAACGATTCATTTCACCTTAGTTAGCTCAAAAACGATCCATTTTACCTAAGTTAGCTCATAAACGATCCATTTTACCTAAGTTAGTTCTAAAATGATCCATTTAACCTTACTTAGCTCATAAATGATCCATTCTACCGAAGTTAGCTCTAAAATGACCCATTTTACCTAGATTAGCTCCAAAATGATCCATCTTACCTAGGTTACCTCTAAAATGATGCATTTTACCTAAGTTTGCTCATAAGCGATCCATTGCACCTAGGTTAGCTCATAAACGATCCATTTCACCTAAGTTAGCTCACAAATGATCAATTTCACCTAAATTAGCTCATAAATGTCATATATATTCTTCTTCTTCTTCTTCTTCTAATCTTCTTCTTCTAACTTTCTTATTTCCCATTTTGCAGAATTCATTCACTTCACGGAAGCTTGCATAGATGGAGTGCTTGTTTGGATGAACTATGTTTCCTTTGTATCTATGAACTATGCATGTATGGTAGGATGACACTATTGTAATATGTATGGTTGGATGCATGTATGTCGAACTTGCTATGTATGGTTGATGGAACTATGCATGTATGATGAAATTATATGTGTTGGATATCTCATATGTTTGCTGTGAACTTGCCATGTGAAAAATATATATGTATCATCTATTTGCTGTGAAAATGGTTGGGTATATGAAAAAACAGAAAAAAGAGCCAATATGTAGGCTCTTTGCCGTCTGCCACCGACGGCAACCTGCTCTTTGTCGTCCACGTGGCATCCAGCTGTGCTTCCTGGGAGCTGACCCATTTGGCGGTAGATGACATCATACGGCGGACGGCAAAGACCCTAGAAATTTTGCCGTCAGCGGCGGACGGCAAAGGCCTTCCGTTAGCCACTTAACGGACTGACATCGCAATTATTGCCGTCCGCCGTCTTTGCCGTCTGCCGCTCTCTCTTTGCCGTCCGCCGCAGACGGCAAAGACTTTGCCGTCAGTAGCAGACGGCAAAGAACCTGTTTACCGAAGCCTACTTTGCCGGAGCCTTTTGCCGTCCGCCGCTGACGGCAAAGGCCTTTGCCGTCCGCCGTTCGGGCCTTTGCCGTCCGCCGTGGCAAACGGCAAAGTAGCTGATTCCTGTAGTGAGCACTACTACTAGAGTAGTGCTGCCTGTGAGCGTGCATGATCCCCGACGGCGATGGCAATGGTGGTGGCGACGACGACGACGATGACGATGATGACGTACATGTTGTGTAGCTAGGGCTGGAAAACTATTTGATGGTCTGTATATTTTGGTGAGGTGGTATATACTAACTCCTCACGATGATGGTGAACTTATGGTGATAGGACGACACCCTCTTTTGGATGTGGTGGTAGGATAACACCATGGCAGTGCTAGGTAGAACTTGCTATGTCGTATGATCATGCATGCTTTACTTCTTCTCTTCTGTTCCATTATTGTTTGTGTGCTACTTTGCTTGCTACTTGTGTGCTCCATTGATTTGCTGCTTCAACTCTTGCTCTTGTGCATTGCTAGGGCAAGTGGTATGCCGTGTTCATCGGTAAGGTTTCAGTGGTTTACAGTTCATGGGAAGAAACCAGTGCACAAAGTGGCATCGTATAGCAACAACAGCCATAGAGGGTTCAATACTAGGCAGGCAATAGAACAAGCTTACTCCAACTGGGTGCAAAAGCACGGAGGCAGCAGTGTTGACAGTAGCAAAGTTGGAGGTGTCAAAATGTAAGGTGCTAAAGTGAATCGTCAGTTTGGGCTGAAACTGAAGAACTTCATCATCTTCGCCTAGTGACAAGGTTGAAGCTGAAGAACTTTGGAACGATATGCGAGCATGATTTTTGTGGGCTTATAAGTAGGCACCGCGGGCCGCCCGTGTCCACCTGCAGCCTGACGCCGTCGCCAAGTCGGCTTCTACCTGCCACCGACCGTCCCGTTTCGCTGTAGTCGCTGCCTCGGCCGCTGCATCCTCGACGTCGGGAGACGACATGAAAGCCGGGGTGGACATGGTTCTATATGGCTCCGACGGACAAAGACCCGCGACTGCGGTAAGACCACCATCGGGAGGGTAAGCAGGTGCATCCAAGTAGTGTTATTTAGCTTATGGTTTGTGTTATATGGTGGCGGTTAATAGTGTTGCATAGGTAATCTTCGACTTCCATTTTCGGGATCGCTGGCGGGCTTCCTCCTCTGGTTTCTAAATGTAATTTTCTCAATCTGATCTCTGCAACCCGTTGGGATCATTCAGATTACCAAACAGAAGTATGAGTGTTACTTGTTTTTTAGGTGTCTTGTAAAGAAAGATCATTCAGATGAATCTAACTAAGATCTTTTGTATCCATCGCTGCTTAGGATTGTCTTTACATAAAAAAGGCGTACTATGTGTGTGCGTACGTGTGCAGTGTGAATATTTGTTGGATTTTATTATTTTTGTGGTTTGCTTTATTTAAAACTATTAGATAATGCCCCGCACGTTGTTGCGGGAATATTTTGCAATATTTCAATGAGCTTTTTGATTACACGAAACATCAATATTTGAAATAATTGTTTTTGAAAGTATAAGAATTTGGTGTAAATAGCATAATAGAATGGAATTTTACATGTATACTTGGTTGCATGATGAAGTGGATTTTTAATATACATAGTTGCATGTTGAGGTGGGCCTTTTTTTATGCATGTCGAATGATGAGGTGACATGCTTACATGTTGAGAGAAATATGTTAGTAGGGGCTATCTATTTAGATATAGCATAGAAGATACAGAGGCTAGCCAACTCGCATGGAGAAGGCTCCCTCGATCGCTTCCTTCGATGGCCGTCCGATCTGCCTTCTGGCGCGTCTGAACTGTCGGATCTTCACCTGTAGTCAAACTTAATTTTACCTCACGGTCATTTCCGTAGTCCAATGACAAGTGGGCTCATGTCGGGTGTTCGTTGGTTGGGTTGGCCCTTTCCGCGTGCAGAAGGATTTGCCCCAATCAGCTCAGGCGCTGCGCACCCAATCACCCGCGTCTCGCGGCTCTCGCCCCACTCCCCATTGAAAAATAATTCTATGAGACCAGGTCTCACGCAAGACCCATCCTGATAGATGACACGTGGCATTCACAAATCTCAAAGCATCCTCCACCACCCACTTAAAATCAGGAGGGGAAAGAGATTAAATGTTTTGTGATTTATAAATGCCACGTGTCATTCATCAAAACGGGTCTCACTTGCCAATTGTGAGACCTGGTCTCCACCAAACGAACCCTATCCTCCTTTCTCCTTCCCCTCGACCCCCACGAGCCGCTGCACCCCTCCATCTCCCTTCCGTGCGTGTGCTCGGCCAAGGACGCCGCCGTCGCCCTCGGCTCCTCCTCCACCACCTCGCCTTTTTCTCCTCCTCGCCTTCCCATCGCTCGCGCGCATGTCGCCGCCGTCGTAGAACAGGACAGTGTGGGTCGCTTCCTCCTTTTCCTCCCGCCAGATCTAAGGCGTGCGGCCGTGGAGGCGAGCCTCTCCAGTGGCGGCGGCAAAGAGCGACCACATGGATCGGTCCCTGCAGGAGAGAGAAGATGGGAGAGAGGGAGAGAAGGAAGGAGAGGAGGGAGGCCCGGCGGCGGACGGGAGAGGGTCACCGACCGGCGCCGGCGAGGTCAGGTGCGACCTGGTGGTTGGTGGAGGCTTGAACCACTCCTGGATCCTTCTTCCACTTCCCCACTGCCTAATATGGAGCACCGGTCAGGGAGCATGGGATCGATGTTCTGCGGCTCGAGGTTTGCTTCCTTTATGAGGTAATCTCTATCTGGTTACCCTTCTGTTATCTCATATCTGGTTTGTTTCTTGTCCAGTGTGTGATCATATTGGGCCTCCAGGATCTTGTGCTCCTACTATTCTTGTCTGAACTTTGTTAATTTTATCAGCAGAAGCAGGAGCAAAGCATATGTAGGCTTTTCCATGGTGAGTTTGGAGTTTACCCTCTGTCCCTGGAAGTTGAAATTGGCTATCATGCAAGCGACGGCCTTTTCTTAGCCATGGTGAGTTTGAGGCTTACCCTCTGTTCTTGCTAGCTAAAATTGGTTTCTCGTTGAATAATGTTCATCATACTATACTCAGGAATACAAAGGAAGCTACAAAACAATCATATCGCATTTTCTTGAGATATCCATCAAGGGAATCTGATTGTACCCAAATGTGATAGATCCCACTCTTCGGCGGCTTGAATTTGAAGTTGTAGTGGCTGAACAAGACTAGGATCATGTTTATGATGCATTTTCCATCGATACAGAGGTATGAATCATATGGTTGACATTGGTAAAAACTCTCAGTGAGCGCCCTACCTCCTGAATTAATAGTGAGAAGCCGTATATTACTTTTAGGTGTAAACAAATAGTAAAAGATGAGGTAGCCGTCTCCTACTGAATTAATAGTGAGAAGCCTGCCAGCTGAATTTTATTCTTACATGATATATGATATGAAGTATTATTTTTATTTACTATTTAGGATGTATGCATATATGGTACTGGCTAGCATGATACTATTAGCGGAAGCTGTGGTGCTTTTTATGGTCGATGGTGGCATGCCACTCCAAGCCACACTGCTTTCCATCGATGCCGACAACCACAACAGGGGTGGATCCAGTCGCCAAGAGGCACAGCGGTGGCCTGCTCCCAAGCTGCAGGTGAGAACGTGACACGACGGTGGCTGGTTTGCATAAATATTGATCAATGTGTTCTGAGAATACTTTGTGAGGTATCATGATTGGCATATCACAGGTTGCTAGAGTTGTTCAAGCAGATGCGTGCGTTCTACTTTCGTTAAATTTTCTATCTATATTTTGTACTTAGTTTAGTTTGAATAGGTACCATAACAAGGCTAGGTTCAGTAACTATTTTTTTGCAGTTTGATCTGAATTTAGAGTGCACTTCTGCAAAAGAGTTTGTCCTGATTACTTTCTTTGTTATATTTCCAATTTTATTTCTGCAAGCACTGATGAATCATTGAATGCCACTAATCATTTTGAGGGTTTTTGCAGGGCGACCCTGGTATGAAGGGGGTGTTGGCAACTTGTGTGTCTGGATCTGCTGATCTCTACCAGGTATTTTGTTCAGATGCGCTCTTTCCCTGCCTGCCTTTTATCCATCAGTTGAAGATTTTCCTTGCTTAGTTATATCATCACTAAACATGCTTTCTTTTAGAGCCCTGTTTCTTGATGTTTGTAGTATTTTTTAAAATATTTGTAAATTCCTAAGCTAAATACAGGAAACACACATTTATCTGTTTGCAAAAAAGAAATCCCTGAGCTTAAGCCTTCAGTGTTGTTGAAAGTTGAAACTATACGCTTGCTATTTCCATAGTGTCATCAGGGTGCAGCTTATGCTATTAACATATGCAACCTCCAAATTTATTTTGTATGCAATTCTAATTGCACTGTTTTCAATGCTCATTCTGATTAATTCCTCCAAGATCCACCCGAATGCTTAACAGTATTGGCTGAATTCTGAATATTGTTGGAGATGTCATTTCGAAATTTAGACCAGTTCTCGATGTATGGAGGTGCTAGGACTAGGAGCCTCTGTGAATAAGCTTTGAGACTTCTTTTTATGTGGAAGATTTAGGATTACATAGTTCAAAATAGGACGACGTGTAAAATCAAGTTTTGATGTGATTGGCAGGTGAACCAGCGGAAGCCTCATCATGGTGTGAACTTTATAATAGCACATGATGGGTTCACCTTATGTGACCTTGTTTCATACAACTTAAAGGTAACTCGAGCATACCAAAACACTATAAAGTTCAATCAAATGCTCAAGTTAGTATGCATTGGTTAACAATGGCAGGGTCATTGTGGTGCTTGTTGGACCTTTGGTGTTGTGGAGTGTCTGCAAGATCGTTTCTGCATTCCTAACGGCATGGTGAGTGCATATGGTGATCTATCTACTCTCTGGTCTATTTTTAAACAGACATGTTGGCCTTTTCTTACATAATCAGCCTGATGTTTCTATTCCTCGTAGGACATTTCACTTTCTGTCAATAAGCATTTATCTCCATGTTAACTTGGTGTAAGGTAGTCTTGACGATGTGTTGAGGCGGTCTGCTCAGTGTAAGAACAAATAATTGGCCGCTCCCATTTGTATCTCATTTCGTAATCATTGCAAGCTATGCCTATGTCAATATCTAAATGTTTTTGCTGTTTTTTTCTCCTCCTTAAATCAATATTTTCTTTTGATTTGTAGGACTGTTAGTAAGGTTGCTCATCGGCAAGCGAAAGAGCTTTGTGCATTCTTGCATGACTAAGGAAGAAATTTATTATTTTAAGTATGCACTACAGATATTGCAAGGTATTTCTGTTACCAGATCATATTTTTTGGGACCTATGTACAGATAATAATTCTTAGCTGCAGTTATTTTTGTCCTAAATAGTGGTTCCTTGGAAAGCAGTTTAATTTCTTGCATTGATTCCTCATGCTATAAGCCACACCTTTCCTATTTTGTTAAAGAAGTGAATTCATTCCTAGCCACTAGGCCAGGCCATTCAAGCAAACTCGCTGCCACTACAGTTCAGTCATTAACTATGCCTGCGACTAATTCTAATCAACAGGACCAAAAACTATGAGAGGAATCAAAGGCACGCATCTGACCTGAGGTACACGCACCAATTGAAATAAGAGGTGATAATGTTATCATATAGCTATACTCGATTTATTATTAACTTAACGACCAACCTGGACGGTAAAAATTTACTTCACTTGGGTAACAGGAGTTGGACATCGAAAGCTTGTTCAATCATTTTAAAATATTTATCTTTGTTGTTCCGCTTAGCTAACCATCCTTAAGTGTTTTTTATAGAATCTATAAAAACAAAGTGCTTTGCTTCTTTCCTTGCTTGGTTCAAGTCCAGTTTCTTTTTTTTTAGATTTTGTAGTAGCAGAGATGTGCATAATATGGATAGCTGAATTGGTGTTTAGGCGTTTCACTGCAGGACTGCTACTTGCTCGATTAGTTAGATGAACTGGTGTTTAGAGATTTCAATGCGAAGTGATGTTTCGGTTTCGATTCCTGGGCTTCGAGATGCACCATCAGGGCTGAAACGAGTCTTATACCGGCTGCAAAATTATTATGCTTTTGGGTCTTTCCTGAATTTAGTTAGCAATAAATACTTCTAGAATCCCTCTTGCAATATGTAAGTCTGTTGGTAACAACATTGATTTTGCCAGTTTGTTCTGCCAAACAGAATGTGCGACATGCTTCATTTTGCAGGTAAAATAAGGAAAAGAGAACATTGGAGCAAAAGTCAGCAGGGCGGATTCTCTAAGTTTTCTCAAATGTTTGAACAAGGAAAAGATAGTTACAATCATTTTTCTCTCTCTCCTTATTACATCTTGATGTTAATAGTCTTTGGAAGGTACTATGCACCCCGTTCAAGGTTTATAGAATTTGCACCATCCTATCACAGTTTGTTCTGATGACAGAATTGACCAGTTCTTCTTTGAGTAAATTAATATTGCAGCTGCTACTCCTTTGTGCATTGTTACATAGAGTTATAGTTGTGAAGGTGTGTACGCATCAACATATAATTCCCACCATCCTATCATAGATGGTTCTCACGACAAAATTGAGCAGCTCTTCCTTGAGTAAATTGTGCAGCTCCTCATTGAATAAATTAGTATTGCAGTTACTAAGCCTTTGTGCTTTCTGAGCTCTACTGAAATACTACATATGCCCATTTTAAACCCAGACCTGACTTTACATAATTTATGTTCTCGTCAGTTCTCCTGAATTTTAGTCCGCTTCAGCAATGCTATGACCTGCCACTCCCATGTACTCCCTTCGTCCCAAATTACTTGTCGCAGAAATGGATGTATCTAGAACTAAAATACATCTAGATATATCCATACTTGCAACAGGTAATTTGGGATGGAGGTAGTAGTATATATGAAAAACAACCGCAATTTTGCTGTTGTGATTTGGTTAATCTTCGGCATTTTGATTCCTACTGATCTCTCCTCTGCTTGGCAACCGATGCCACCTGGAGGGCTGCCAGCCCAAGACAACATCGTACTATCCTTCAATAAAAAAGAATCCGAAATAATAGAAAAGGAGAAATCTCACCAGTTGAGTACGCTTCTCTTGTCCAAATGAGAAAATGAGGGACAGACAGGCACGATGGATGCAGTCCCTGCCGCTTCATATTCTACTTCGGATGGGCTACACACATAATTGTACGTGAGACTGGGCTAGGCCGCATATGTGCTTTTCAAATACCTATGCCTGCATATGCACAACATAGAGATGTTTTTTTCATGCACATGGATACACTGCTAGAAAATACTCCCTCCGTTCCAAATTACTCGTTGTGGTTTTAATTCAAATTTAAACTAAAACCACGACGAGTAATTTAATGAAGGGAGTAGATGTTTAACTGGTCTATAGAAATATGTTTTTTTCAAACTCAGATTTCTCAGCGTGATAACCATATTTTCAACTAAAAAAATGCTTCTTAACTGATTTATACATGTTATAGAAATATGATCTTTTTTCAAACTCAGATTTCTCAGCGTGATAAATATATTTTCAGTATAGCATGATTTAACACATGGACTTTCTATTACCAGTATCGAATATGTCCTTGCAAGATGAAACTATTTTCATCGACAACATGCCTTTAGCGGGTCAACTGGCTATACATTGTATACAAATATCTTTTTTTTAATCAGATTTCTCATCGTGATAAATCATATTTTCAACTAATAAAAAGCTTCCTTAGCTGGTCTATACATGCCATACACTTTTTTCTAAGCTCGGATTACACAACATGCTAAACATATTTTCAATATAGCATGGTTTAACACGTGTAAACATGTTTAAAAAATAGCATGATTTAGTTGGAGATTCTTGCAGTATGAAACTATTTTCATCAATAATATGTCTTCAGCAGGTCTCTGCATCATTTGGCGCAACGGATCTATTGAGAAATAAAAATATGATCAATTGTATGGGAGGGATGCCTTCCAGGAGGTGTCTGTTGGGGAAACATTGCAATGGAACTAGAGGATCATTTGTGTCTCTTCTTTGTCTCCTTTACTTTAATATACTACAACAAGTTATCAGCACATAGACTCTGCCAAAAGCGATCAATCCGGCCAAGACGACGGCGGTTACACACCACCACGTCTCTCTCAAGCAACTAGGGCACAGATCACAGGAAGATCGATTCCATCCAGCGTGAGATGCATATTTGATGCCGCACTCGGGGATCGATCTTTTCTGGCGTTGTGGCACTCGGCCCGGCTCCTCGCGGAACGGCCGTGGCACATCGCGCCGGCGCAAGGCGAGACCACGGATCTCCATCGGCCTTGCGAATCTCAGTGCACGCGATGGCTCCCGACCAAGCGCGGCTTCGCCCTCGGGTGTGCACTCGTGGCGTTGCTACCGGCCGCTGGCTGCAAGATGCGGCACAAAACTTTCAAAGCACTTCTGCGTCTGATAAGGGGAATAAATCAAGAGTTTACTCATCTTATCGTTTGATTATTTTCTATGTACATCTATTCACTCACATGAATTGCTTTGTACCAGAAAAAATAAACCATCACGTGCCTACTGTTTTGGGCATTGTCGATGGCGGAAAGTTGGACAGACGACGGATTCATCGTCATTGACATTGGAGTCATCCTCGGCAATAGCCGCTCATGGCACATGTCGTATCTTTTGGGTTGCGTAGCGGTGGCATCCTCCGATGCTTGACCAGGACGCACAAACCCGAATAGGTCATCAAACTGGACGGCGAGACTGTCGCAGAAGCGTGCGGCGAGCCAATATGGTCGGCTGTGCGCTTTGGCGCAGAAACGGGCACTCGTCCCCACGACCCCCTGATGGCGGCTAATGGTCGCCAGCACGCTCGGCTAGCGTCGAGGTTTAGTCGGCGGGGCCTGGACTTGTACATCCAGCGCCGCAGTTAGAAAAATCCCCTAGGGGATGGAACCGACGGGAGAACAAGAAAAGGAATACCCTATCTCTTTGATGATTTTACAGATCAACCATCGGTTTCTATGCAAGTCAAAGTCTTTGCATTTTCTGGATTAGCCCTCAAGCTTATCCGAACTTGCTGCTAAGCTCCCGGGCTTATTAAAAATTACAAATAATCCATCAGACTTATGGATTTTGTAGTTTAGCCCTTAGGCTTGCTACTTTTAGCACTTTAACCACATGGTTATTGTTATTTGCGTTTTATGCCACAGGTTTCAGAGCAAATATACATGATAGACCACTAGGTCTTGCTGAATTGCATAATATTCATTATGCATCATTTTACATCATGTAAAATGACTGTTTGAGGCCCCAAGTCCTCATCTATGTTGCACAAGTATGTCTATACTTCTGCATTTATTTGTATTACATGAGTAATACTGTTGCAAAGCAATATGTTGATTCCATTATTCGCATAAAATATGGAACATGCTTGCAAATTTGGAAAACAAAAGGTGGTACAGTGTATGATATTGCATAACTATGTTATGTCTACACACCTTATGTCAACAAACTGATATGACAATTTTCAAATTTGCACACAACTTATGGATTGGTTAAGCCAATATATAACTTTGTTCACAACTGAGAGGTCTATGTCACCGTGTGGCGACCACCTTCAATGTGTTTTAATTAACACAAGGTTGTGCAAAGTATCATAAGGGTGAGGTCTACACCACTTGATGGTGATTACCTCTGTGTGTTCTACAAATATGATTTACACCATGTTATGGTGATTATCTATTAGTAGAAAGTCATATTATGGGTCGTTTAGGCTTTTCCTAGACCTTTATGTGGATTTGGCATATCATAGTAACGAAATAATTTTTCGTTTGGAGCTATGATGTCTGCATTATCGGTGACTACCTTCATGATGTTTTTCCAAATACTTGGCAACTTCACATCATTTATTATTAGTTGTGACTGTTGAGTTACATACTCCATCAGGAGTGGAATCAAAGGCATTATTAGCGACAACATCGCATGTTATGCCATGAAGAGAATTATGCAAAGTACTTGCATATTTTGGTGATTATCTTCCATGCATACACAACTTATGAGACATCATCATAGCTATGAATTAATTTTCACGCACAGCTGAGAGGTTTATGCCATTTTATGGTGATTACCTTCATGTGTTATAAATAACATAAGATTGTGGAGGCTATACTTAATGTGAACTGTCCATAAGAGTGAGGCACCACTAGGTGGTTGACTACTTCTATGTGTTTTAAAGAAATTAAGGGTTTCCTTTTGAGGTGACTACCTTTACTTGGAAGATCCACACCACACTATGGTGTTCTTCTGGAAGGCTTGACCTATGGATCACTAAGAATCACCATGATCATGATTATGTTTAGCCATAACATTTTCATCCTACTTAATTTACTGAAGGTAAATTATTGCATGAGAATTTCATGCAACATATGGCTGACCTTTTTGTAAAGGAAATGCGATGAGATGACATTTGGTGGCAGTAACTATTTAACATGGGTCATGGACATTAAAGATTTTGTCAACCTGGAGCCTTGTTGCCACAGAAACTCCACCTGCATAAAATGTCATGGCTATTTATAAATAGCTAAGAATATGCATATTTGCATTTATGTGTCATCGCAATGGCTCGGTTCTCAAACTGAGTATGTAATGGATGATGAATATCCATTTTCCCTTTGAGCCTTCATTGAGGCGAGATATATTTTTATAAGCATCACATGAATGATTATTCATTCGTTGTCAGGACTTCGAGTCTGTTGAGGCTTATAATTGTGTTCTCTATAAATCAACACTAAGTTGAGATTATATGATAGGGCAGTCTCAGATCTTGATCTGATTATATGTCCTTACTGCACTTTACATTCTCCTATGATGGTAAAACAAATATCATCTTTATTTCAGGGTAAAAATATGATGAACTTCTTGTGAAGAATCAACTGGTACACCCCAACGGGTGCTATACCATTACCTGAAATTTGTGCTAGTGCTTACAGTACTAAGCAATTTTGTGGTTAGAGAACCATGAGGAGTTGAACGTAAAGTGGAAAAAAGACAAGCAGAAACGGAGTGTATATCTCGCAAAAGAATGGATCATTTAAATGATCACAATGACAAACTCTCAAGTTTGTCAAAATGGTGGTTGTACGAAATATCGTACCAATGATTACCAGTTGGTCAAGTATTGGGTTAATCATACCACCGGACCACTTGAGGCAAATGATTTTAATGGGATAAGTTTGAAGTTCTACTTCAAAAGGAAACAACCAGAAAATATTCTGGCATGGTAAAGGAGAATGAACTCCTCTACATTGATGATATGCTTGTGGAATGATATACCCAAGATATTTCGGAGATCTCGTGTAGTCTCCTAGTTATCCCTAAATATCATTAGCCTATAATTGTACTACTACATGTAGTATAAATTGCAACATCTTGTCCATTGGACATGATAGTTGAGGAAATTGAGTATATGAATCAGTTCAAACTCAATCTTGTTGCATACACAATAATTTTTCCTCCTTTATCATCATGGTATTGGATGGTTAGAGAAATTATTGGCAATTCTGTTGGTCACAACTTGACAAGTTGCAATATTCCCAACAATCATCAGATTGTTTTGTGCACTGCATGTGACATTGGGGAATTAATTTTAAGGCACTCTCACCTTAAATTTGAAACGAGCCAGCCAATATTCTTGATTGCATTCAAGAATATGTTTGGATTATTCAACCATTATCTGGGTTATGTTGATACTTCATGATGTTAATAGATGCATCTAAAAGATGGTCTTAGATGAGTATCATCCACACAAACCATGTGTTTACTGAATTAATTGCTCAAAATGACGAATTTAGAGCAAATTACCCTAAGGGATAATTCCATTGGAATGCAAATGTCGTTGAAGATTGATTCATGAGCATTCAATGGTTATATTCAGTATATAGTACATAACCATAATGGTTTGGCTTCATCTCTTATGAAAGAGATTCAATATTGCTTGGCCAATGTTGCAGAATTGTGATTTACCAACATTTTATTGATGGTAACATGCGGTCTCACACTCCGCATATTTGGTCTAAATAAGATCAAATGATACTGCACCCCCTTGCAGTTTGTACGTGGAAATAAGTGAAGTATTTCCCATCTGCGGTAATTCGGTTGCATACCGATATCACCACCCCAGCGTATATCATGGGCCTTCATATATGGTTGGGATCTATGTGAGGAATAACTATGGTATGATCGTTAATCCGTCGAATACCTTAACCCTATGAAGGGAGTTATTTGCAGCCCATACGCTGATTGCTTTTGCAATAAGAACATTTTCTGGCATTAGGGGGAGATATGTACCACAAAGAATGCCAGGAAATGGATAATAAATGTCATAGACATTTTGTCCACGTACTTAAGAATCTGAACTTGAGGTTCAGGTTATGACAATTTGCACCATATTGCAAATAATCTGCCAAGTATATTTACTGATGACAAAGGTGTCACTATGGTCAAGTACCAGAGAGAGTGGAGGTACCTAATAAACCACTCGTCTCCCTATATGAGAGCAAGAGGGGGAGAATTCTGGTTGCATGAGATTAAGTTCTCATATGTTTCACTGGAAACAGAGGAGAATGACCCCTCGATCAGTAAATATGATTCAACCTTGGGTTGAATGACACCTGAGGGATGCGCGGCATCCAAAGTCCAACACATATGTGCACACATTTTTAGGTGTTGGGACATCGAAACACCTTGACTCCGTTGTCGTGGGAAATCACAAGGAGTTAAGAGGCGTAATAAGAATTCCACGATGATATTGATTCATGAGAATCGTATATGAGAAAGTCTACATATGTCGACATAAACTTCTTCTCGAGAATTGCTAGAATCCTTTTGGGCCCTGAACCAAATCCATGGAGAGTGTTGTTGCACTTGTATTGGTTCAAATGAAAGGAAGCAATTAAGGAAGAGTGGCACTTTCTCATCAAGAGAGTGGTATTTACCATTGTAAAACCTGCTCCTCATAAGTATCTTCTAGAGGGAAGGGAAGTGAATTTTCATTTGGAATGAAAATAAATGAGGTGGTGAGAAAGCGAGGCTTGTAGCACAAGGGTTTTCACAGAGACCCGACATCGGTTACGATGTAGCATGCCTTCTTGGTATGAGTGGAATTATATTTCGATACTGAATGTTAATGGCAGTACAGATCCATACGGTCGATGTATGTAATGTCTACATACTCCCATGGGTCAATTAATTTGGATGTATATATTGAAGTCATTGAATGACTCAATATTCTGAATCCAAAGGTAAATCGTAACATGCATGTGTGGAACTTCTGAAGTCATTCTATGACTTGAAGTAGTCGGAGAATTGTGTGGTGCAACCGACTAAGTGAGCTATTCCTTGACAAGGATTACTCTCATACTAATGATTGTTGACGTGTATTCATGAAGAAATCCTGGATTGGATTTTACATCACCTTAATTTGTGGTGTCGATGATCTTATCATCAAAGTCTATATAAGACATGAAATACACACAATCATGTTAAGACGGATATTTGGGTTAAACCAAATTATGCTAAGTTTATGACTTGAGCATATCCCACTAAGATATCAGTCTTCATATATCCGAAATTATTGGAGAAGTTCAATATGGATATATTATATCAAAGACACATATGGTCATATTATACCTAATATGGGACACAGATCCTTGAGACATAGGGGAGATGGTGAAGTGATAGTGAAGCATGAATTGCCATATCTAAATACCATCGAAGCACTCATATATCTTGCAAAATATGTCAGGCCTGACACTATAGTTTTTGGCAATTTATTGAGAGTGCAATTCCCTGAAAGGTATAAGGTTTGTGTAAGGAATATCCTGGGATATATCCAGGGCACAAAGGTTCTTGATCAACTCCATCCGGAAAATCAAGATGGGACCATGGTTTGATATATTGATAGTGGCTAATTATCTCATCCCACAATGCCATATCAGAGACTGGGTTTGCTGGAAGAGTACTTTGAAGGAAGTATTCAGAATAGACTCTAAACGAGTCCCTCCAGTGATCATTCTATTTCATTTGAAGCATCAGAAAATGTGGATGACTTCATAGAATGATTGGCCACATGTGAAATCATGTGGAGATTATCATTATCTACCAAGATAATGTCACTTGTATTGCTTATGGGTTATATTTATCCTTGTGAATTACATAAATGTAAGAGGATAATATGCAAACAGATTATTGTGATATTCACAATATCTCTATGAATGTTTACATTCCAGAACTAGGTTCGTGGAATTGGTATGAGATATTCTTGAGGTTTGCAAAGTTCAGGGGGAGTAAAATCCCAAGTTATAACCCGTTGGTGATCCTCAAATCACTCATATTGTACTCTTTTTCCCTTTATGAGTTTTCCATGATGGTTTCTCATATAAGGTTTTTAACGAGACAATATAAATACAAGTGCGGATATATGCCATATTGGTTTCTCCTTATATTTTTCCCACTGGGTTTTAAAGGAGTTTTCGATGGCATATGATTATAAGGTTTCTCCTCAATTTTTCCCACTGGGTTTTTGGAGGAGTTTTCAGTTTGCAATATACATATGACGAATTGATCAAGGGGGAGTACTGAGAAATAAAAATATGATCAATTGTATGGGAGGGATGCCTCCCAGGAGGTGTCTGTTGGGGAAGAGGTGTCTCCCCAACACACCCCTTCACCATGTATATAAGTGGGTCTCCCACATTGCAATGGAACTAGAGGATCATTTGTGTCTCTTATTTGTCTCCTTTACTTTAATATACTACAACAGGATCAACTAGTACTATATAAAGCAGGGCAAATGCTTTTCTTGGCAAAGAGGCATACTGTGTGTAACACCCTCGATGCGACTATATCTCCCACGTGTCGAGGCACGACTTAGAGGCATAATCGCATTGAAGGCAATGTCGCAAGTGAGGTAATCTTCACACAACCCATGTAATATATTAAGGGAAAGAGGTACATAGTTGGCTTACAATCGCCACTTCACACAAATACAAGAATAAAGCATTACATCATACAATTACACTCAAGGTCCGACTACGGAACCAAAATAAAAGAAGAACCCCAAAAGCGACAAAGGTCCCCGATCGACCCCAACTGGGCTCCACTACTGATCTACTAGAATGAAACTGTTGGGGAACGTAGTAATTTCAAAAAAATTTCCTACGCACACACAAGATCATGGTGATGCATAGCAACGAGAGGGGAGAGTGTTGTCTACGTACCAACGCAGACCGACTGCGGAAGCGATCACACAACGTAGAGGAAGTAGTCGTACGTCTTCCCGATCCGACCGATCCAAGCACCGTTACTCCGGCACCTCCGAGTTCTTAGCACACGTTCAGCTCGATGACGATCCTCGGGCTCCGATCCAGCAAAGTGTCGAGGAGGAGTTCCGTCAGCACGACGGCGTGGTCACGATCTTGATGTACTACCGACGCAGGGCTTCGCCTAAGCACTACAACGGTATGATCGAGGTGGAATTTGGTGGCAGGGGGCACCGCACACGGCTAAGGAACGATCTCAAGGATCAACTTGTGTGTCTTGGGGTGTCCCCTGCCCCCGTATATAAAGGATGAAGGGGGGAGGCTGGCCGGCCAAAGGAGGGAGGCGCAGGAGGAGTCCTACTCCTACCGGGAGTAGGACTCCCCCCCCCCAATCCTATTCCTAATAGGATTCCCCAAAGGGGAAGAGAAGAGAGAGGTGGCCGGCCCCTCTCCTAGTCCTAATAGGACTAGGGAGAGGGGGGAGGCGCAGCCCACCCTCTCACCTTTCCACTAAGGCCCATGTTGGCCCATTTGGCTCCCGGGGGGTTCCGGTAACCCTCCCGGTAATCCGGTAAAATCCCGATTTCATCCGGAACACTTCCGATGTCCAAACATAGGCTTCCAATATATCAATCTTTACGTCTCGACCATTTCGAGACTCCTCGTCATGTCCGTGATCACATCCGGGACTCCGAACAACCTTCGGTATATCAAAATACATAAACTCATAATAACTGTAATCGTAACGTTAAGCGTGCGGACCCTACGGTTCGAGAACAATGTAGACATGACCGAGACACGTCTCCGGTCAATAACCAATAGCGGGACCTAGATGCCCATATTGGCTCCTACATATTCTACGAAGATCTTTATCGGTCAGACCGCATAACAACATACGTTGTTCCCTTTGTCATCGGTATGTTACTTGCCCAAGATTCGATCGTCGGTATCCAATACCTAGTTTAATCTCGTTACCGGCAAGTCTCTTTACTCGTTCCGTAATACATCATCCCGCAACTAACTCATTAGTTGCAATGCTTGCAAGGCTTAAGTGATGTGCATTACCGAGAGGGCCCAGAGATACCTCTCCGACAATCGGAGTGACAAATCCTAATCTCGAAATACGCCAACCCAACATCTACCTTTGGAGACACCTGTAGTACTCCTTTATAATCACCCAGTTACGTTGTGACATTTGGTAGCACCCAAAGTGTTCCTCCGGTAAACGGGAGTTGCATAATCTCATAGTCATAGGAACATGTATAAGTCATGAAGAAAGCAATAGCAACATACTAAACGATCGGGTGCTAAGCTAATGGAATGGGTCATGTCAATCAGATCATTCAACTAATGATGTGACCTCGTTAATCAAATAACAACTCTTTGTCCATGGTTAGGAAACATAACCATCTTTGATTAATGAGCTAGTCAAGTAGAGGCATACTAGTGACACTCTGTTTGTCTATGTATTCACACATGTATTATGTTTCCGGTTAATACAATTATAGCATGAATAATAAACATTTATCATGATATAAGGAAATAAATAATAACTTTATTATTGCCTCTAGGGCATATTTCCTTCAGTCTCCCACTTGCACTAGAGTCAATAATCTAGATTACATCACCATGTGATTAACATCGATAGTTCACATCATTATATGGTTAACACCCATAGTTCACATCGCCATTTGACCAACACCCAAAGGGTTTACTAGATTCAGTAATCTAGTTCACATCGCTATGTGATTAACACCCAAAGAGTACTAAGGTGTGATCATGTTTTGCTTGTGAGAGAATCTTAGTCAACGGGTCTGCCACATTCAGATCCACATGTATTTTGCAATTTTCTATGTCAACAATGCTCTGCATGGAGCTACTCTAGCAAATTGCTCCAACTTTCAATATGTATCTAGACCGAGACTTAGAGTCATCTAGATTAGTGTCAAAACTTGCATCGGCGTAACCCTTTACGACGAACCTTTTTATCATGTCCATAATCGAGAAACATATCCTTATTTTGAAGGAAATATGCCCTAGAGGCAATAATAAAGTTATTATTTATTTCCTTATATCATGATAAATGTTTATTATTCATGCTAGAATTGTATTAACCGGAAACATAATACATGTATGAATACATAGACAAACAGAGTGTCACTAGTATGCCTCTACTTGACTAGCTCGTTAATCAAAGATGGTTATGTTTCCTAACCATGGACAAAAGAGTTGTTATTTGATTAACAAGATCACATCATTAGTTGAATGATCTGATTGACATGACCCATTCCATTAGCTTAGCACCCGATCGTTTAGTATGTTGCTATTGCTTTCTTCATGACTTATACATGTTCCTATGACTATGAGATTATGCAACTCCCGTTTGCCGGAGGAACACTTTGGGTGCTACCAAACGTCACAACGTAAATGGGTGATTATAAAGGAGCATTACAGGTGTATCCAAAGGAAGATGTTGGGTTGGCGTATTTCGAGATTAGGATTTGTCACTCCGATTGTTGGAGAGGTATCTCTGGGCCCTCTCGGTAATGCACATCACCTAAGCCTTGCAAGCATTGCAACTAATATGTTAGTTGTGAGAGGATGTATTACGGAACGAGTAAAGAGACTTGCCGGTAACGAGATTGAACTAGGTATTGGGATACCGACGATCGAATCTCGGGCAAGTAACATACCGATGACAAAGGGAACAACGTATGTTGTTATGCGGTCTGACCGATAAAGATCTTCGTAGAATATGTAGGAGCCAATATGGGCATCCAGGTCCCGCTATTGGTTATTGACTGGAGACGTTTCTCGGTCATGTCTACATTGTTCTCGAACCGTAGGGTCCGCACGCTTAAGGTTTCGATGACAATTATATTATGAGTTTATGAGTTTTGATGTATCGAAGGAGTTCGGAGTCCCGGATGAGATCGGGGACATGACGAGGAGTCTCGAAATGGTCGAGACGTAAAGATCGATATATTGGACGACTATATTCGGACATCGGAAAGGTTCCGAGTGATTCGGGTATTTTTCGGAGTACCGGGTAGTTACGGGAGAGGTAATGGGCCTTGATGGGCTTTAGTGGGAAGAGGAAAAGGCTGCTGCGCCCCCCTCCCCTTTGGTCCGAATTGGACTAGGGAAAAGGGGGCCGGCCACCTCTCCTTCTCCTCCTATTCCTTCTCCCTTCCTCCCCTTTTGGTGGACTCCTACTAGGACTTGGAGTCCTAGTAGGACTCCCTATCCTGGCCGCACCTTTGCCTTGGCCGGCCTTCTCCTCCTCCATCCTTTATATACAGGGGCAGGGGGCACCCCATAGACACACAAGTTGATCCTTGAGATCGTTCCTTAGCCGTGTGCGGTGCCCCCTGCCACCAAATTCCACCTCGATCATACCGTTACAGTGCTTAGGTGAAGCCCTGCGTCGGTAGTACATCAAGATCGTCACCACGCCGTTGTGCTGACGGAACTCCTCCCCGAAGCTTTGCTGGATCGGAGCCCGGGGATCGTCATCGAGCTGAACGTGTGCTAAGAACTCGGAGGTGCCGGAGTAACGGTGCTTGGATCGGTTGGATCGGGAAGAAGACGTACGACTACTTCCTCTACGTTGTGTGATCGCTTCCGCAGTCAGTCTGCGTTGGTACGTAGACAACACTCTCCCCCTCGTTGCTATGCATCACCATGATCTTGCGTGTGCGTAGGAAAATTTTCGAAATTACTACGTTCCCCAACAGTGGCATCCGAGCCTAGGTTTTATGGTTTGATGTTATTTGCACGAGTAGAACACAAGTGAGTTGTGGGCGATACAAGTCATACTGCCTACCAGCATGTCATACTTTGGTTCGGCGGTATTGTTGGACGAGACGCCCCGGACCAACCTTACGCGTACGCTTACGCGAGACCGGTTCCCTCGACGTGCTTTGCACATAGATGGCTTTCGGGCGACTGTCTCTCCAACTTTAGTTGAACCAAGTGTGGCTACGCCCGGTCCTTAAGAAGGTTAAAACGGAGTCTATTTGACAAACTATCGTTGTGGTTTTGATGCGTAGGTGAGATGAGTTCTTACTTAAGCCCGTAGCATCCACGTAAAATTTGCAACAACAAAGTAGAGGACGTCTAACTTGTTTTTGCAGGGCATGTTGTGATGTGATATGGTCAAGGCATGATGCTGATTTTTATTGTATGAGATGATCATGTTTTGTAACCGAGTTATCGGCAACTGGCAGGAGCCATATGGTTGTCGCTTTATTGTATGCAATGCAATCGCGATGTAATGCTTTACTGCTAAGCGGTAGTGATAGTCGTGGAAGCATAAGATTGGCGAGACGACAACGATGCTGCGATGGAGATCAAGGTGTCACGCCGGTGACGATGGTGATCATGACGGTGCTTCGGAGATGGAGATCACAAAGCACAAGATGATGATGGCCATATCATATCACTTATATTGATTGCATGTGATGTTTATCTTTTATGCATCTTATCTTGCTTTGATTGACGGTAGCATTATAAGATGATCTCTCACTAAATTATCAAGAAGTGTTCTCCCTGAGTATGCACCGTTGCGAAAGTTCTTCGTGCTGAGACACCACGTGATGATCGGGTGTGATAGGCTCTACGTTCAAATACAACGGGTGCAAAACAGTTGCACACGCGGAATACTCAGGTTATACTTGATGAGCCAAGCATATACAGATATGGCCTCGGAACACGGAGACCGAAAGGTCGAGCGTGAATCATATAGTAGATATGATCAACATAACGATGTTCACCATTGAAAACTACTCCATCTCACATGATGATCGGTTATGGTTTAGTTGATTTGGATCACGTGATCACTTAGAGGATTAGAGGGATATCTATCTAAGTGGGAGTTCTTAAGTAATATGATTAAATTGAACTTAAATTTATCATGAACTTAGTCCTGGAAGTATTTTGCAAATCATGTTGTAGATCAATAGCTCGCGTTGTTGCTTCCCTGTGTTTATTTTGATATGTTCCTAGAGAAAATTGTGTTGAAAGATGTTAGTAGCAATGATGCAGATTGGATCCGTGATCTGAGGTTTATCCTCATTGCTGCACAGAAGAATTATGTCCTTGATGCACCGCTAGGTGACAGACCTATTGCAGGAGCAGATGCGGACGTTATGAACATTTGGCTAGCTCAATATGATGACTACTTGATAGTTTAGTGCACCATACTTAACAGCTTAGAATCGGGACTTCAAAGACGTTTTGAACGTCATGGACCATATGAGATGTTCCAGGAGTTGAAGTTAATATTTCAAGCAAATACCCGAGTTGAGAGATATGAAGTCTCCAACAAGTTCTATAGCTAAAAGATGGAGGAGAATCGCTCAACTAGTGAGCATGTGCTCAGATTGTCTGGGGTACTACAATTGCTTGAATCAAGTGGGAGTTAATCTTCCAGATAAGATAGTGATTGACAGAATTCTCTAGTCACCATCACTAAGTTAGTAGAACTTCGTGATGAACTATAATATGCAAGGGATAACGGAAACAAACCCCAAGCTCTTCGTGATGCTGAAATCAACGAAGGTAGAAATCAAGAAAAACATCAAGTGTTGATGGTTGACAAGATCACTAGTTTCAAGAAAAGGGCAAAGGGAAGAAGGGGAACTTCAAGAAGAACGGCAAGCAAGTTGCTGCTCAAGTGAAGAAACCCAAGTCTGATCCTAAGCCTGAGACTAAGTGTTTCTACTGCAAAGGGACTGGTCACTGGAAGCAGAACTACCCCAAGTGATTGGCGGATAAGAAGGATGGCAAAGTGAACATAAGTATATTTGATATACATGTTATTGATGTGTACTTTACTAGTGTTTATAGCAACCCCTCGGTATTTGATACTGGTTCAGTTGCTAAGAGTAGTAACTCGAAACGGGAGTTGCAGAATAAACAGAAACTAGTAAAAGTCGAGGTGACGATGTGTGTTGGAAGTAGTTCCAAGATTGATATGATCATCATCGCACTCTCCCTATACTTTCGGGATTAGTGTTGAAACTAAATAAGTGTTATTTGGTGTTTGCGTTGAGTATGAATATGATTTGATCATGTTTATTGCAATACGGTTATTCATTTAAGTTAGAGAACAATTGTTGTTCTGTTTATATGAATAAAACCTTATATGGTTACACACCCAATGAAAATGGTTCATTGGATCTCGATCGTAGTGATACACATATTCATAATATTGAAACCAAAAGATGCAAAGTTAATAATGATAGTGCAACTTATTTGTGGCACTGCAGTTTAAGTCATATTGGTGTAAAGTGCATGAAGAAACTCCATGCTGATGGGCTTTCGGAATCACTTGATTATGAATCACTTGATGCTTGCGAACCATGCCTTTTGGGCAAGATGACTAAAACGCCGTTCTCCGGAACAATGAAGCAAGCAACAGATTTGTTGGAAATCATACATACTGATGTATGTGGTCCGATGAATATTAAGGCTTGCAGCAGGTATTATTATTTTCTGACCTTCACAGATGATTTGAGCAGATATGGGGATATCTACTTAATGAAACACAAGTCTGAAACATTTGAAAAGTTCAAAGAATTTCAGAGTGAAGTTGAAAATCATCGTAACAAGAAAATAAAGTTTCTACGATCTGATCGTGGAGGAGAATATTTGAGTTACGAGTTTGGTGTACATTTGAAAAATTGTGGAATAGTTTCGCAACTCACGCCACCCGGAACATCACAGCGTAATGGTGTGTCCGAACGTCGTAATCGTACTTTACTAGATATGGTACGATCTATGATGTCTCTTACCGATCTACCACTATCGTTTTGGGGTTATGCATTAGAGACAGCTGCATTCACGTTAAATAGGGCACCATCTAAATCCGTTGAGACGACACCGTGTGAACTATGGTTTGGCAAGAAACCTAAGCTGTCGTTTCTTAAAGTTTGGGGTTGTGATGCTTATGTGAAAAAGTTTCATCCTGATAAGCTCAAAACCAAATCGGAGAAATATGTCTTCATAGGATACCCAAAAGGAAACATTTGGGTACACCTTCTATCACAGATCCGAAGGCAAGACTTTTGTTGCTAAATTCGGAAACTTTCTGGAGAAGGAGTTTCTCTCGAAAGAAGTGAGTGGGAGGAAAGTAGAACTTGATGAGGTAACTGTACCTCCTCCCTTATTGGAAAGTAGTACATCACAGAAACCGGTTTCTGTGACACCTACACCAATTAGTGAGGAAGCTAATGATGATGATCATGAAACTTCGGATCAAGTTACTACCGAATCTCGTAGGTAAACCAGAGTGAGATCCGCATCAGAGTGGTACGGTAATCCTGTTCTGGAAGTCATGTTACTTGACCATGATGAACCTACGAACTATGAGGAAGCGATGATGAGCCCAAATTCCGCGAAATGGTTTGAGACCATGAAATCTGAGATATGATCCATGTATGAGAACAAAGTATGGACTTTGATGGATTTGCCCAATGATCGGCAAACCATAGAAAATGGATCTTCAAGAGGAAGACGGACGCTGATAGTAGTGTTACTATCTACAAAGCTAGAATTGTCGCAGAAGGTTTTCGACAAGTTCAAAGTGTTGACTACGATGAGAGTTTCTCACCCGTATCTATGCTTAAGTCTATCCGAATCATGTTAGCAATTGCCGCATTTTATGAAATCTGGCAAATGGATAAACAAAACTGCATTCCTTAATGGATTTGCTAAAGAAGAATTGTATACGATGCAACTAGAAGGTTTTGTCGATCCTAAAGGTGTTAACTAAATGTGCAAGCTCCAGCGATCCATCTGTGGACTGGTGCAAGCATCTCGGAGTTGGAATATACGCTTTGATGAGTTGATCAAAGCATATAGTTTTATACAGCCTTGTGGTGAAGCCTGTATTTACAAGAAAGTGAGTGGGAGCACTACAGCATTTCTGATAAGTATATGTGAATGACATATTGTTGATCGGAAATAATGTAGAATTATTCTGTAAAGCATAAAGGAGTGTTTGAAAGGAGTTTTTCAAAGAAAAACTTCGGTAAAGCTGCTTACATATTGAGCTTCAAGATCTATAGAGATAGATCAAGACGCTTGATAAGTTTTTTCAATGAGTACATACCTTGACAAGATTTTGAAGTAGTTCAAAATGGAGCAGTCAAAGAAAGAGTTCTTGCCTGTATTATAAGGTGTGAAGTTGAGTAAGACTCAAAGCCCGACCACGGCAGAAGATAGAAAGAGAATGAAAGTCATTCCCTATGCCTTGGCCATAGGTTCTATAAAGTATGTCATGCTGTATACCAGATCTATTGTATACCCTGCACTGATTTGGCAAGGGAGTACAATAGTGATCTAGGAGTAGATCACTGGACAGCGGTCATAATTATCCTTAGTGAAATAAGGATATGTTTCTCGATTATGGACATGACAAAAAGGTTCGTCGTAAAGGGTTACGTCGATGCAAGTTTTTAACACTGATCCAGATGAATCTAAAGTCTCAATCTGGATACATATTGAAAGTGGGAGCAATTAGCTAGAGTAGCTCCGTGTAGAGCATTGTAGACATAGAACTTGCAAAATACTTACGGATCTGAATATGACAGACCCGTTGACTAAAATTATCTCACAAGCAAAACATGATCACACCTTAGTACTCTTTGGGTGTTAATCACATAGATATGTGAACTAGATTACTGACTCTAGTAAACCCTTTGAGTGTTGGTCACATGACGATGTGAACTATGGGTGTTAATCACATGGTGATGTGAACTATTGCTGTTAAATCACATGGCGATGTGAACTAGATTATTGACTCTAGTGCAAGTGGGAGACTGAAGGAAATATGCCCTAGAGGCAATAATAAAGTTATTATTTATTTCCTTATATCATGATAAATGTTTATTATTCATGCTAGAATTGTATTAACCGGAAACATAATACATGTGTGAATACATAAACAAACAGAGTGTCACTAGTATGCCTCTACTTGACTAGCTCGTTAATCAAAGATGGTTATGTTTCCTAACCATGGACAAAAGAGTTGTTATTTGATTAACGAGATCACATCATTAGTTGAATGATCTGATTGACATGACCCATTCCATTAGCTTAGCACCCGATCGTTTAGTATGTTGCTATTGCTTTCTTCATGACTTATACATGTTCCTATGACTATGAGATTATGCAACTCTCGTTTGCCGGAGGAACACTTTGGGTGCTACCAAACGTCACAACGTAAATGGGTGATTATAAAGGAGCATTACAGGTGTATCCAAAGGAAGATGTTGGGTTGGCGTATTTCGAGATTAGGATTTGTCACTCCGATTGTCGGAGAGGTATCTCTGGGCCCTCTCGGTAATGCACATCACCTAAGCCTTGCAAGCATTGCAACTAATATGTTAGTTGTGAGATGATGTATTACGGAACGAGTAAAGAGACTTGCCGGTAACGAGATTGAACTAGGTATTGGGATACGGATGATCGAATCTTGGGCAAGTAACATACCGATGACAAAGGGAACAACGTATGTTGTTATGCGGTCTGACCGATAAAGGTCTTCGTAGAATATGTAGGAGCCAATATGGGCATCCAGGTCCCGCTATTGGTTATTGACTGGAGACGTGTCTCGGTCATGTCTACATTGTTCTCGAACCGTAGGGTCCGCACGCTTAAGGTTTCGATGACAGTTATATTATGAGTTTATGAGTTTTGATGTACCGAAGGAGTTCGGAGTCCCGGATGAGATCGGGGACATGACGAGGAGTCTCGAAATGGTCGAGACGTAAAGATCGATATATTGGACGACTATATTCGGACATCGGAAAGGTTCCGCGTGATTTGGGTATTTTTCGGAGTACCGGGTAGTTACGGGAGAGGTAATGGGCCTTGATGGGCTTTAGTGGGAAGAGGAAAAGACTGCTGCGCCCCCCTCCCCTTTGGTCCGAATTGGACTAGGGAAAAGGGGGCCGGCCACCTCTCCTTCTCCTCCTATTCCTTCTCCCTTCCTCCCCTTTTGGTGGACTCCTACTAGGACTTGGAGTCCTAGTAGGACTCCCTATCCTGGCCGCACCTTTGCCTTGGCCGGCCTCCTCCTCCTCCATCCTTTATATACAGGGGCAGGGGGCACCCCATAGACACACAAGTTGATCCTTGAGATCGTTCCTTAGCCGTGTGCGGTGCCCCCTGCCACCAAATTCCACCTCGATCATACCGTTACAGTGCTTAGGCGAAGCCCTGCGTCGGTAGTATATCAAGATCGTTACCACGCCGTCGTGCTGACGGAACTCCTCCCCGAAGCTTTGCTGGATCAGAGCCCGGGGATCGTCATCGAGCTGAACATGTGCTAAGAACTCGGAGGTGCCGGAGTAACGGTGCTTGGATCGGTTGGATCGGGAAGAAGACGTACGACTACTTCCTCTACGTTGTGTGATCGCTTCCGCAGTCGGTCTGCGTTGGTACGTAGACAACACTCTCCCCCTCGTTGCTATGCATCACCATGATCTTGCGTGTGCGTAGGAAAATTTTCGAAATTACTACGTTCCCCAACATATTTCACTAAGGATAATTCTGACCGCTGTCCAGTGATCTACTCCTAGATCACTATTGTACTCCCTTGCCAAATCAGTGCAGGGTATACAATAGATCTGGTATACAGCATGACATACTTTATAGAACCTATGGCCAAGGCATAGGGAATGACTTTCATTCTCTTTCTATCTTCTGCCGTGGTCGGGCTTTGAGTCTTACTCAACTTCACACCTTATAATACAGGCAAGAACTCTTTCTTTGACTGCTCCATTTTGAACTACTTCAAAATCTTATCAAGGTATGTACTCATTGAAAAAACTTATCAAGCGTCTTGATCTATCTCTATAGATCTTGAAGCTCAATATGTAAGCAGCTTCACCAAAGTCTTTCTTTGAAAAACTCCTTTCAAACACTCCTTTATGCTTTACAGAATAATTCTACATTATTTCCGATCAACAATATGTCATTCACATATACTTATCAGAAATATTGTAGTGCTCCCACTCACTTTCTTGTAAATGCAGGCTTCACCGCAAGTCTGTATAAAACTATATGCTTTGATCAACTCATCAAAGCGTATATTCCAACTCCGAGATGCTTGCACCAGTCCACAGATGGATCGCTGGAGCTTGCACATTTTGTTAGCACCTTTCGGATTGACAAAACCTTCTGTTGCATCATATACAACTCTTCTTTAATAAATCCATTAAGGAATGCAGTTTTGTTTATCCATTTGCCAGATTTCATAAAATGCGGCAATTACTAACATGATTCGGACAGACTCAAGCATAGATACGAGTGAGAAGCTCTCATCGTAGTCAACACCTTGAACTTGTCGAAAACCTTTTACGACAATTCTAGCTTTGTAGATAGTAACACTACTATCAGCGTCCGTCTTCCTCTTGAAGATCCATTTATTCTCAATTGCCTGCCAATCATCGGGCAAGTCAACCAAAGTCCAAACTTTGTTCTCATACATAGATCATATCTCAGGTTTCATGGCCTCAAACCATTTCGCGGAATCTGGGCTCATCGTCGCTTCCTCATAGTTCGTAGGTTCTTCATGGTCAAGTAACATGACCTCCAGAACAGGATTACCGTACCACTCCGGTGCGGATCTCACTCTGGTTTACCTACGAGATTCGGTAGTAACTTGATCTGAAGTTACATGATCATCATCATTAGCTTCCTCACTAATTGGTGTAGTAGTCACAAGAACAGATTTTTGTGATGAACTACTTTCCAATAAGGTAGAAGGTACAATTACCTTATCAAGTTTTCTACTTTCCTCCCACTTACTTCTTTCAAGAGAAACTCCTTCTCTAGAAAGGATCCATTATAAGCAATGAATGTCTTGCCTTAGGATCTGTGATAGAAGGTGTACCCAACAGTCTCCTTTGGGTATCCTATGAAGACATATTTCCCCGATTTGGGTTTGAGCTTATCAGGATGAAACTTTTTCTCATAAGCATCGCAACCCCAAACTTCAAGAAACGACAACTTTGGTTTCTTGCCAAACCATAGTTCATAAGGCGTCGTCTCGACGGATATAGATGGTGCCCCTTTTTTAACGTGAATGCAGCTGTCTCTAATGCATGACCCCAAAAACGATAGTGGTAAATCGGTAAGAAACATCATAGATTGCACTATATCCAATAAAGTACAGTTATGACATTCGGACACACCATTATGCTGTGGTGTTCCAGGTGGCGTGAGTAGTGAAACTATTTCACATTGTTTTAATTGAAGACCAAACTCGTAACTCAAATACTCTTTTCCACGATCAGATCGTAGAAACTTTATTTTCTTGTTACGATGATTTTCCACTTCACTCTGAAATTATATGAACTTTTCAAATGTATCAGACTTCTATTTCATTAAGTAGATATACCCATATCTGCTCAAATCATCTATGAAGGTCAGAAAATAATGATATCCGCCACGAGCCTCAATATTCATCGGACCACATACATCGGTATGTATGATTCCTAACAAATCTGTTGCTCTCTCCATAGTACCGGAGAACGGTGTTTTAGTCATCTTGCCCAAGAGGCACGGTTCGCAAGTACCAAGTGATTCATAATCAAGTGGTTCCAATAGTCCATCAGTATGGAGTTTCTTCATGCGCTTTATACCGATATGACCTAAATGACAGTGCCACAAATAAGTTGCACTATCATTATTAACTTTGCATCTTTTGGTTTCAATATTATGAATATGTGTATCACTACGATCGAGATCCAACGAACTTGTTTCATTGGGTGTATGACCATCGAAGGTTTATTCATGTAAACAGAACAACAATTATTCTCTGATTTTAAAGAATAACCGTATTGCAATAAACATGATCAAATCATATTCATGCTCAATGCAAAAAACAAATAACACTTATTTAAGTTCAACACTAATCCCGAAAGTATAGGGGAGTGTGCGATGATGATCATATCAATCTTGGAACTACTTCCAACACATATCGTCACTTCACCCTTAACTAGTCTTTGTTTATTCTGCAACTCCTGTTTCGAGTTACTACTCTTAGCAACTGAACCAATATCAAATACGGAGGGGTTTCTATAAACACTAGTAAAGCACACATCAATAACATGTATATCAAATATACTTATGTTCACTTTGCCATCCTTCTTATCCGCCAATCACTTGGGGTAGTTCCGCTTCCAGTGACCAGTCCCTTTGCAGTAGAAACACTTAGTCTCAAGCTTAGGATCAGACTTGGGTTTCTTCACTTGAGCAGCAACTTGCTTGCCGTTCTTCTTGAAGTTCCCCTTCTTCCCTTTGCCCTTTTCTTGAAACTAGTGATCTTGTCAACCATCAACACTTGATGTTTTTCTTGATTTCTACCTTCGTTGATTTCAGCATCACGAAGAGCTTGGGGTTTGTTTCCGTTATCCCTTGCATATTATAGTTCATCACGAAGTTCTACTAACTTAGTGATGGTGACTAGAGAATTCTATCAATCACTATCTTATCTGGAAGATTAACTCCCACTTGATTCAAGCAATTGTAGTACCCAGACAATCTGAGCACATGCTCACTAATTGAGCGATTCTCCTCCATCTTTTAGCTATAGAACTTGTTGGAGACTTCATATCTCTCAACTCGGGTATTTGCTTGAAATATTAACTTCAACTCCTGGAACATCTCATATGGTCCATGACGTTCAAAACGTCTTTGAAGTCCCGATTCTAAGCTGTTAAGGATGGTGCACTAAACTATCAAGTAGTCATCATATTGAGCTAGCCAAACGTTCATAACGTCCGCATCTGCTCCTGCAATAGGTCTGTCACCTAGCGGTGCATCAAGGACATAATTCTTCTGTGCAGCAATGAGGATAAACCTCAGATCACGGATCCAATCCGCATCATTGCTACTAACATCTTTCAACACAATTTTCTCTAGGAACATATCAAAAATAAACACAGGGAAGCAACAACGCGAGCTATTGATCTACAACATAATTTGCAAAATACTACGAGGACTAAGTTCATGATAAATTTAAGTTCAATTTAATCATATTACTTAAGAACTCCCACTTAGATAGACATCCCTCTAATCCTCTGAATGATCACGTGATCCAAATCAACTAAACCATAACCGATCATCATGTGAGATGGAGTAGTTTTCAATGGTGAACATCGTTATGTTGATCATATCTACTATATGATTCACGCTCGACCTTTCGGTCTCCGTGTTCCGAGGCCATATCTGCATATGCTAGGCTTGTCAAGTTTAACCTGAGTATTCTGCGTGTGCAAAACTAGCTTGCACCCGTTGTAGATGGACGTAGAGCTTATCACACCCGATCATCACGTGGTGTCTGGGCACGACGAACTTTGGCAACGGTGCATACTTAGGGAGAACACTTCTTGATAATTTAGTGAGAGATCATCTTATAATGCTACCGTCAATCAAAGCAAGATAAGATGCATAAAAAGATAAACATCACATGCAATCAATATAAGTGATATGATATGGCCATCATCATCTTGTGCTTGTGATCTCCATCTCCGAAGCACCGTCATGATCACCATCGTCACCGGCGCGACACCTTGATCTCCATCGTAGCATCATTGTCGTCTCGCCAATCTTATGCTTCCACGACTATCACTACCGCTTAGTAATAAAGTTAAGCATTACATCGCGATTGCATTGCATACAATAAAGCGACAACCATATGGCTCCTGCCAGTTGCCGATAACTTGGTTACAAAACATGATCATCTCATACAATAAAATCAGCATCATGCCTTGACCATATCACATCACAACATGCCCTGCAAAAACAAGTTAGACGTCCTCTACTTTGTTGTTGCAAGTTTTACGTGGCTGCTACGGGCTTAAGTAAGAACTCATCTCACCTACGCATCAAAACCACAACGATAGTTCGTCAAATAGACTCCGTTTTAACCTTCTCAAGGACCGGGCGTACCCACACTTGGTTCAACTAAAGTTGGAGAGACAGTCGCCCGCAAGCCATCTATGTGCAAAGCACGTCGAGGGAACCGGTCTCGCGTAAGCGTACGCGTAAGGTTGGTCCGGGTCGTCTCGTCCAACAATACTGCCGAACCAAAGTATGACATGCTGGTAGGCAGTAGGACTTGTATCGCCCACAACTCACTTGTGTTCTACTCGTGCAAATAACATCAAACCATAAAACCTAGGCTCGGATGCCACTGTTGGGGAACGTAGTAATTTAAAAAAAAATTCCTACGCACACACAAGATCATGGTGATGCATAGCAACGAGAGGGGAGAGTGTTGTCTACGTACCAACGCAGACCGACTACGGAAGCGATCACACAACGTAGAGGAAGTAGTCGTACGTCTTCCCGATCCGACCGATCCAAGCACCGTTACTCCGGCACCTCCGAGTTCTTAGCACACGTTCAGCTCAATGACGATCCTCGGGCTCCGATCCAGCAAAGCGTCGAGGAGGAGTTCCGTCAGCACGACGGCGTGGTGACGATCTTGATGTACTACCGACGCAGGGCTTCGCCTAAGCACTACAACGGTATGATCGAGGTGGAATTTGGTGGCAGGGGGCACCGCACACGGCTAAGGAACGATCTCAAGGATCAACTTGTGTGTCTTGGGGTGTCCCCTACCCCCGTATATAAAGGATGATGGGGGGAGGCTGGCCGGCCAAAGGAGGGAGGCGCAGGAGGAGTCCTACTCCTACCGGGAGCAGGACTCCCCCCCCAATCCTATTCCTAATAGGATTCCCCAAAGGGGAAGAGAAGAGAGAGGTGGCCGGCCCCTCTCCTAGTCCTAATAGGACTAGGGAGAGGGGGGGAGGCGCAGCCCTATGTGGGCTGCCCTCTCACCTTTCCACTAAGGCCCATGTTGGCCCATTTGGCTCCCGGGGGGTTCCGGTAACCCTCCCGGTAATCCGGTAAAATCCCGATTTCACCCGGAACACTTCCGATGTCCAAACATAGGCTTCCAATATATCAATCTTTACGTATCGACCATTTCGAGACTCCTCGTCATGTGCGTGATCACATCCGGGACTCCGAACAACCTTCGGTATATCAAAATGCATAAACTCATAATAACTGTCATCGTAACGTTAAGCGTGCGGACCCTACGGTTCGAGAACAATGTAGACATGACCGAGACACGTCTCCGGTCAATAACCAATAGCGGGACCTGGATGCCCATATTGGCTCCTACATATTCTACGAAGATCTTTATCGGTCAGACCGCATAACAACATACGTTGTTCCCTTTGTCATCGGTATGTTACTTGCCCAAGATTCGATCGTCGGTATCCAATACCTAGTTCAATCTCGTTACCGGCAAGTCTCTTTACTCGTTCCATAATACATCATCCCGCAACTAACTCATTAGTTGCAATGCTTGCAAGGCTTAAGTGATGTGCATTACCGAGAGGGCCCAGAGATACCTCTCCGACAATCGGAGTGACAAATCCTAATCTCGAAATACGCCAACCCAACATCTACCTTTGGGGACACCTGTAGTACTCCTTTATAATCACCCAGTTACGTTGTGACGTTTGGTAGCACCCAAAGTGTTCCTCTGGTAAACGGGAGTTGCATAATCTCATAGTCATAGGAACATGTATAAGTCATGAAGAAAGCAATAGCAACATACTAAACGATCGGGTGCTAAGCTAATGGAATGGGTCATGTCAATCAGATCATTCAACTAATGATGTGACCTCGTTAATCAAATAACAACTCTTTGTCCATGGTTAGGAAACATAACCATCTTTGATTAACGAGCTAGTCAAGTAGAGGCATACTAGTGACACTCTGTTTGTCTATGTATTCACACATGTATTATGTTTCCGGTTAATACAATTCTAGCATGAATAATAAACATTTATCGATATAAGGAAATAAATAATAACTTTATTATTGCCTCTAGGGCATATTTCCTTTAGAAACAACACAAAGGACAAGATCTTCATCGAGCTCCTCCTGAGCATGGTTGCGTCACCTGCACGGACTCATCGGCACCTGCAAACTGGTTTTGGAAGTATCTGTGAGCCACAGGGACTCAGCAATCTCGCACCCTCGCGATCAAGACTATTTAAGCTTATGGGTAAGGTAAAGGTATGAGGTGGAGCTGCAGCAAGCGACTAGCATGTATGGTGGCTAACATACGCAAATGAGAGCGAGAAGAGAAGGCAAAGCACGGTCGATAAAAGTATGATCAAGAAGTGATCCTAGGCTATCTACGTCAAGCATAACTCCAACAACCGTGTTCACTTCCCGGACTCCGCCGGAAAGAGACCATCACGGTTACACACGCGGTTGATTCATTTTAATTAAGGTCGACTTCAGGTTTTCTACAACCGGACGTTAACAAATTCCCATCTGCCCATAACCGCGGGCACGACTTTCGAAAGTTCAAATCCCTGCAGGGGTGTCCCAACTTAGCCCATAACAAGCTCTCACGGTCAACGAAGGAATAGACCTCCACCCGAGACATTCCGATCAGACTCGGTATCCCAGTACAACAAGACATTTCGACAGGGTAAAACTAAACCAGCAACACCGCCCGATGCCCGACATCCTGATAGGAGCTGCACATATCTCGTTCTCAGGGCAACACCGGATGAGTGCTCTGTACAACTAAAACCAGCCCTCAAGTTTCCCCGAGGTGGCGCTGCAAAGGACTCTAGTTCGGACCAACACTTAGACAAGCACTGGCCCGGGGGGGTTAAAATAAAGATGACCCTCAGGATGCGCGACTCCCAAGGGAAAAGGCTAGGTGGCAAATGGTAAAACCAATGTTGGGCATTGCTGGCAAAGCTTTACTTAAGGCGAACTGTCAAGGGGTTCCCATTATAGCCCAACCGCGTAAGGGACGCAAAATCCGGGAACATAACACCGATATGACGGAAACTAGGGCGGCAAGAGTGGAACAAAACACCAGGCATAAGGCCGAGCCTTCCACCCTTTACCAAGTATATAGATGCATTAATTAAATAAGATATATTGTGATATCCCAACAAGTAAACATGTTCCAATAAGGAACGATCTCCATGTTCCAACAAGGAACAAACTTCAATCTTCACCTGCAACTAACAACGCTATAAGAGGGGCTGAGCAAAGCGGTAACATAGCCAATCAACGGTTTGCTAGGACAATGGTGGGTTAGAGGCTGAACATGGCAATTTGGGAGGCTGACAAGCAAGTGGTAGGCATCGTAGCAATGGCATAGCAAAAGAGCGAGCAAACTAGCATAGCAAAGATAGTAGTGATTTCGAGGGTATGATCATATTGCCTGAAATCCCGCAAGGAAGAAGAACGAGTCCATGAAGAAGACAAACGGACGTAGTCGAACGGGTCCTCACAATCACGACGTTACCGGAAAACAACCCGAGGAAGCAATCACCGGAAAAGAAGCAAGCAACATAGTAAACAACCACCACATCAACATGGCATGATGCACAAACGAGTATGATGCATGTCCGGTTTAAAGAGGCATGGCATGGCAAAATGCACAAACAATCCTACAAATTAAGTGGAGCTCAATATGCAACAAGTTGCATATTAACGGAGCACCACATGACTTATTTAGTTCGATCTCGTTTATGTACCCAACAATATTAAATGTTATTAAGCATGGCAAGAGGTGAAGCACAACAAAACTACCTATCTAGGCAAGTTTAAATGAGGCCGGAAGCAACGAACAATAATTCCGATAAATCCCCATAACATATTTTAGATTTGGTCCTGATCTGTCCTAACGCAATTTTAGAGTTGTTTAGCATGCAAAGTGATGCCACCATGATAAACTAGGCAAAATTCTACCCCATTTACATATAAAGTTTATTATAATCGGAGTTACGGTTATTAAGTTATGAATTAATTCATTTTAGCATGGCATAGGGGCAAATTAATGCAAACAACATTTAAACATTTCAAACATAGGTGAAAGTTGGATATTATTAATCTACGCAAAATTCTGAGCAAGTTTCATATATAAAGCATTTTAATCCGATGCACGGTTAATTAGTTATTAAATGCATGATGTATAGGGGGTTTTCTGCAATTCTGTAAAACTCTGGATAATTGGACAAATTCACAGATCTCAAAAAACGACAACGGGCTGAATCTGGCCGGCCCAACAGGAACAGGGGAGGCGCTGGGGTTCTCACCATGGGCTCTGGCCCAAGGCGGTGGAGAGGAAAGAGGCCCGCAGAGGGCGCAGCTGGGCCTTGGCGCTGGCAGGCTGATCGAAGTAGAGGGGGCGCTGGGCCTGGTGCTCGTCCACGCTGGCCCCAGATCGGGTCAACGAGGGGGGGGGGGACGAGCGGCATGATTCGCTGGAAGCAGAGAACGCAGCAGACGAACTTGGCGGAGGAAGGAGGTCCGGCGAGGGCGCGCTAGTGAAGGGCGGCGGATCTGGCCGGGAACGGGCTTGGACGGCGCCGGGCTTGAGCGAGCTCCTGCTCGATGAAGAAGGAAGCAGAGGCCGACTCCACAGGGATCCATGGCGGCGCGGCCGATCCAGAGCACGGGCGCCATGGCGTTCGACGGGGAAGGACTTGGCGGCGGGGAAACCGGGCGGAGGCGATCCGATCCGGCGGCGGGGAGCTCCCTCGGGGTAGCCACGAGGGCGGCGGCAGCCATGGGAGCTCCTGCTCGGGAGGATGCGCGAGGCCGAGCGCCATGGTTCTTGCGGCGGCGTTGGTCTCCATGCTAAGGACGACAGAGCTCGACGAGGGGGGTGCAGAGAGGAGTCAAGCGAGGCAGGGGATGGAGTGGACGCGGGGAGAATGGAGCTCCGGCGGCTCGGGGCCTGGTGCAGCTCGGGAAGAACAGGGATCGAGCCCCTGGCTCTCTTCTATGGGTATGTTGACGCTGGTTGGTGGGGAGAGGTCGAGAGGATATTTTGGATCGGGGGTTTGATGCGGGTTGGTCCGGGAGGGATCCCGAGGAAAAAAACAGGTGGAGTGGCGGCGCGGAGGGATTGTTGGGACAAGACCCCTAGGATCTAGGGTTGGACCTAATATATAGGTAGGGGAATAGGGTAGGGTTTAACTCGGTCCATCCGATCGTAATCAGGCGATCGAGAATAAAATGATTAGGGAGTCCAATAAACAAAAACGAGATGTTTTGTAGACGTTTGGGGATGTTCCGGACACAGCGGTGGCGACAGTCCGGGTCGGGTCCGGGACAATTTTCGGACGCACGCGAGGGGGGTCGCAGGCTGACGAGAGAGGTTAGGGTCTGATGGTAGGTAGTGAGCTGTGCAGAAGTCCTCGGGCTGAGAGAAGAGAAGAGAGAGAGGCCCAGCGACTATTTCCGGAGACCGAAAACGTCCGACGTTAGACCGGCTACTATTGCCGCTATATTTATCCGTTGGGACGTCAAACGGACTCCGATTGCGATGAAACTTGATAGGCGGTCTGTCTACACTATAATAAGACCGCACACCAAATTTCAACCCAATCCGAGAACATTTTCCGGCCACTTATAAAATAATATTTTGAACATGCCGCGGGCGCGTGCAAGTGTGTCTGGGCTCAGAACGGACAACAGAGAGAACGAGGAGGCCGGGACGGATGCAAGTTTTGAAAACATGATGATGCAATGCACATGATGACATGATATGCAATGCATGACACGCAAGCAATGACATGACAACGAAAGCGAATAACTGGACGACAACTGGCACATCGGTCTCGGGGCGTTACACTGTGTGTACTGGACCAACTGCGCCAAAGGTGTCTATACATGGCAGATGGTCCTCAAAGTCGTCGAGGCCATTGTTGAGTGAGATACGGATTGATGCACTGACCGAAACATGCCGTATTATAGTGGAATAATTTTACGAGTACTTTTGTTGACCTAAATTATGAAATTTACTTGGAAGACAACTGTAAAATCAGTCCACTAGAAGTGACAGCACATTCATAGATAGCATGAACTCTGCAACCAAAATAGAATCACGCGACTTCATGGCTAATTCCACATTTTCTTCTAATTTCTGATAGTCTCTTCATCATGCTTAATGCATGTGAACAGCATTGTGTATTATTTGTTTGAACTTGATTTTTTTGGAAATGAAGGCGTACCCTCAGCCTCTGCATCATAATGATACATGTATCCATCTTATTAAAAAATTCATGAAGTAGCACAAAATCATAAAAGTATTATAGCTCGCAAGCGGAGCGAAACAAATGAATAAAAAAATACATGCTGACAATCACAACCGATACGACATTATGAAGGATAAGCTCCCTAGACCCCTATCCTGTTATACGACCGCCATCTGAACTGGTTGAATATAGCCCGTGCTATCATCTCTCACTGGTTGCACCTAGTAACCAAAGGCTTTCTGGAATCCATAGGAGTGAGTAAGGACCACGTACGGATCCATGCGGTAGCTCTGAAGATGACCTGCAAGAAAGTTAAAGTGTGTTGTCTGTTAAAAATCAAATCATTTCTACAGTTCCATATAGCCCATAGAAGCGCACATATTCCAATCCGAATACGAGCTGCAGTAGTATGTTCAACTCCAGCTAACCACGTTCCAAACAATGACTCAACGTCAACTGGAGGATTAATGTTGAAGGCTATATGAATCATTCTCCAAAGCAATTTGGTGAGTGGGCGTTCAAGGAATAAATGTTGTATTGTTTCATCATGATCACAAAAACAACAACGTGAACTACCTACTCATTGCCTCTTGATTAAGTTGTCCTTGGTGAGTATTACTTGCTTGTGGACGAACCACATAAAAATTTTAATACGCAAGGGAGCCTTAACGTTCCAAATATGCAACGATCTTGAGATTGGGCCAGAATTAATCAAATCCATATAGAAAGATTTCACTGTAAATACCCCATTTTTAGCTAATTTCCATTGCATCGAATCCGGCTGGTCGGAGAGTTGAACATCTATCAATCTCCGAACCAAGTGCATTCAGGCAGTCCACCGCTCACCAACTAACGCACGTCCGAACTGAATATTCAAGGGAATCGTTTGGAAAACTGTGCCTACGTAATCCTCCTTATGTTGCATAATGTTATAAAGGGTAGGATATTGTACGGCCAGGGGTGTCTCTCCTAACCATGTATCCTTCCAAAATCTTGTTGACATTCCATTGTCAACCAAGAATTTGACCATATGAAAGAACAAGTCCTTCGTTTTCATAAGCCCCCTCCAGAATGGCGAGTCAGTTGGCCTCATGGTAACTTGGGCTAGTGTTTTCGACTATAAATACTTATTGCGCAAAATGTGTGCCCACATGCCCTCCGACTCTGTCTCTAACCTGTAGAGTCATTTTCTCATAAGGCATTTATTCTTGATTTCTAAGTTCTCAATACCGAGACCCCCCTGGTCTTTTGGTCGGCAAAGGATATCCCATCGCGCAAGACGATATTTTCTCTTGGCCTCATCTGACTGCCAGAAGAACCGAGATCTGAAGAAATCAAGTGGCTTTCATACCCCTTTTGGAATTTCGAAGAACAATAGTAGGAACATCATCATACTAGTCAGTATCGAGTTAATCAGCACTAGCCGACCTCCATAAGACATAAGCTTGCCCTTCCAGCAGCTAAGCTTTTTTTCAATTCGATCTTCAATACACTTTCATTATTTATTGGATAACTTGCGGTGGTGAATCAGTATGCCCAAATAACTAAATGGTAAAGAACCTAATTCACACCGAAACAGTTGTCTATAAGTGTCTTGCTCGTCTTTGGCCTTCCCAAAGTAGAACAACTCGCAGACTAAGGCATAGCCTAGTGGTGGGAAGGGGCTGATGCCTTCCCACCCACCCAGGTTCAAGGCATGGTACTTGTAATTTGGGTTTGTTGCACCAATTATACTGTATGGGGTTCCCTTACAGTCTTTCTGTCAAAAAAAAAGTAGAACAACTCACTCTTGTGAAAGTTTATCTTTAAATGAGACAATTGTTTAAAGAGACATAATATAAGTTTCATATTGCACGCCTTAGCAATGTCATGTTTCATGAATAAGATAGTGTCATCAGCGTATTGTAAGGTGGATACTCCTCCATCAGCCAGATGAGGAACTAACCCCTTCACTTGACCATGTTGCTTGGCCCTGCCAATAAGAATGGCCACTATATTAAACAAGAGAGGAGACATTAAATCTCCTTGTCTCAAACCCTTGTGTGTCTGAAAGTAATGACCGATATCATCGTTAACCTTGATTCCGATACTACCTTTCTGGACTTGAGAACCCGCTTGGTTCCGCCAGTCCTCACTAAATCCTTTCATGTGCATTGCTTGCTAAAGGAAAGGCCACTTAACTTTATCATATGCTTTTTCAAAATCCACTTTGAAGATAACCCCATCTAGCTTCTTCGAATGAATTTCATGTAGCGTTTCATGCAAAACGACCACCCCTTCAAGTATGTGTCGCCCTGGCATGAACGCTGTCTGGCTCGGTTGTACCACTGAATGAGCAATCTATGTCAATCTATTGGTACACACCTTTGTGAAAATTTTGAAACTCACGTTAAGAAGACATATGGGACTGAACTGTTCAATCCGAATTGCCTCTTCTTTATTTGGCAACAGCGTAATCATACCAAAGTTAAGATGAAACAACTCTAAATGATTGTTAAAGAAATCATGAAACATAGGCATAAGATCATCCTTAATAATATGTCAACATTTTTTATAGAATTCAGCTGGAAACCCATTTGGTCCCGGTGCTTTATTCGGTTTTCATTTGTGAGATTGCATCCAGAACCTCCTCAGTAAACGGTGCAGATAGAATATCATTGTCCTCTACTTGGAGCTGAGGGATATCTCCACTAACAGATTCATCTAGGGCCACCGTGCTTGCTTTCGGATGCCCAAAAAGTTGTTTATAGTAATTAGAGATATAAGCTTTCAGATTCTCATGCCCCATAATTGTCCCCTCGTTCTGTTCAAGCTGTATGATTTTCTTCTTCCTATGTTTACCATTCGCAATTATATGAAAGAATTGTGTGTTGTCATCCCCTTGGACAACCTTAAGCACTTTAGCACGAATGCCCACTTGAGCTCCTCTTCTCTAAGAAGAGCTTGTAAGCCTTGCTCAGCTTCGGACTTGGAGCTTTGCTCATTAACCGTAAGAAGGTTACTTTCAGCTTTTAAATCTAGCGCTTCAATTAATTGAGTGAGTCGCTCTTTTTTTTGTTTGTAAATCCCCCTCTCGTTTCTGGCCCAACCTCGCAAAAACTGTCTCAGATGTCGGATTTTATTGTGTCATCTCTCAATACTAGTTCTTCCACTAACAGGCTTTGCCCATTCGCGTGCAATGATCTCCAAAAAGTTTTCTTTCTCGAACCAACCTAGTTTGAAAGAGAAAGCATTCTTGTTCGTAACGTGTGTAGCTTCTCCTGAGTCTACAAGAAGTGGTGTGTGGTCTGAGATCGCTCTCTGCATCGCATGAACCGACACCAATGGGTACTTTTGTTCCCATTCCACACTAGCGAGTACCATATCCAACTTCTCATAAGTCGGAGTGGGCACCGAATTGGCCCATGTAAATTGTCTACGGGTGAGCTTAATTTCTCTTAAATTAAGATCTCGATAATCATGTTAAACATCATAGACCAACGTCCATCAAAATTGTCATTGTTCTTTTCATCTCTCCTTCGAATCTTCTATATCTAAATAGCTAGCCCGCATTAAGATATTTCTCTCAACGTGCAAGCATGCCACCTCATCATTCAACATGCATAAGAAAAGGCCCACCTCAACATGCAACTATGCATATTAAAAATCCACTACAACATGAATGCATGTAAAATTCCATTTTATTATGCTATTTAGATTTAATTCTTATATACTTTCAGAAACCATTGTTTCAAGAATTCATGTTTCATATAATCAAAATCTCATTGAAATATTGCAAACATTCCCGCAACAACGTGCAACGCATCATCTCCTCCGAATTATATTAAAGTCCCCACCGACTAGGATTGATGCATCCAAATAAGATGGTTTTCTGAAATTCACTCACTCTATGTCCTGAATTTCAGAAAAGTGTACATATAATTTTTTTCAGGACAAATTATAGAGGAGTAAAAAATACATTGGAAAGGTGCAAGTCACCATATCTCTTCTCTTTAATTGCTCAACCCACAATGAGCTAATCACATGTAGAAATTAAGAAGACCATATGTAGAATGTTATTGGTCTTGATTACCGTGTGACAAGAGAGAAACATTTTTTTTTTACTTTAAAGTGCATTGGAAAGATAAAAATACACTCTTTTTTGGACAAATTTAAAGCCAAATACTCTGCCTCTGCATCGCATCTCGCCTCCCGGGTTGCCTCCGCACGGCGACTCTGGAGGCCCCAAAAACCCTAGCCTAGTTTCCCTTCAGGTCAGTTCCCCCGGCCGCCGCCGCCGATGGCAGTGACGGCGCCCGGCTCGCCGAAGGCGGAGGGCAGAGGAGGCACGCAGTTGCGGCGCACCTGTGCGGAGGTGAATGGTGAAAGTCGCGCGTGGAGGTGGCCTGTAGAGGTGGAAGACGAGGTGCAGTGGCGCTGCCGGATCGGACGTGGCCGACCTCGGCGGCGTGATCTACCCATGGCGTGCGGCGGCTGATGCGGGCCCAACTATGCCCGATCTGGCCTGACAAAGGCGTGCATTAGGCGAGCGTGTTTCACAAGTTCGGCTCTGATCCGGGTGGCGCAGATCGGGTTCGATGATCCAGGACCCAATGAGCGGGCATGCCATGGTTTGATCTGGACCCATCGATCGAAGCTTCCCAGATCGGGTTCGACCATGTGCGCCTTCTATGCCGGAACACCATCGAGTCAGCGGCGTTCATCTTCTCCTCTACTACTGGCCGGCAGCGTGGGGGCTGCGAGCTCGGCCTAAATAAAGGGTGGTTTGACCCTACTGTTTTTTGAGCGCCATGTCGTCAATCTGCTTCATGCAGACCTCCTCGATCGAGACATCGACGAGTTTCGGTCTTCCTCTCAGTGATTCCGCCAATTGGCGCATGATGCCACTGGATATCAAGATGGGAACCGATCCAGTCGTCCGTTCCTGATAGTTGGCCAGTGATGCCTCATGAGGGAGTGGCATGAAGCTTCGCTTTCTTGACGATGACATGAGACATGTCTAAATATAGATTTCCATGACAGTGACAGAGGGGGGGAATGTCATGGTGTCTGTGATTGGAGGTTTTGTCATGGTGGAGAAATGTCTTGGCAGTGATGAAGAATGGCGGCACAGGTTTTTCCTGTGTGTTGGATTTTGGACACTTATAGCAATGACCTTGGAATGAGGGGGTGGCAGCATAGGTGGATTGCATTTTTGGTGGTGCTCTTTGAGTACCGAGTTGCGAATTCTAAGGTGAAAACCTAAGGTCTGACATTCATTGGTTGTGCCTGGCAATGGCCTTGCTGAAGACATTGTTTTAGGAACTCGGACTTTCTTCAAGGTGAAAACTCAAGATCTTCGATCGGACGACGACAACGCGTGTGCTTTGTTTCCTTCTTAGAGGCGTCGTTTCTGAAGAATCTCTTTTGCGATCCAGGTGTTTTCTTCGGTGGTGTTTAGAGTGTTGCTGTTGCGAGTGCTTCATCGCCACGATGGGGTCTTTGTTTTCTTTTTCTCTCTTTTTTTTTTCTTTTCTTGGCTGTGCATCCTAGTTGTCTTTGAACAACTTGTTGGTGCAGAGGCTAGGTGTAATTGGTATCTTCGCGATATTAATATATTCCCCTTATCGAAAAAAATACACTCTTCACCGGACGGAGGGAGTATATTTTTGCATTATGTATTAAACGTGATGTGTCCAATCATAGATGATAAATGAAAATATGTCTTCTGTGTTGAAGTTCCGGGGTGAAACGACTATTTCAAATAGAATATAGTTTAGTGTGATCTATACACATTATTATTAGCTTGAAAATTGATTATGGGCAGTTTTTTTACATGTACAATGAAATTTGTACTACATTATTCAATACGTGCATTTGCGTGCATGATTACTAGTCCCCTTAAAATCCTTCCATGAATCCCTACCCATGAATCCTTTTTCTGGATCTACTTCTCGGAATCTTGAATAGTTTTTGTTAATTTTTGAAAGAAATTAGCTTCAATCACATCAAATAAAAATAGTGGAAAACTGTAAAATATATTGGAAAACACAATACCAGGTTTTGAACATACAACTTCACAAAATAGATATAGTGTGCTAACTATCACAACACCACATCTTCTTTATTTTATGAAATATGCTGGTGTACTTGATCATATATGTGTGTACTTTTACACTGATTACTATATTATGGAAAAGATAATTCTTATTTTATTTTTCCTAGTGTCACATTAGCTAACGATATTTCAACATAAATCGCGACATTTAATAGCATCAAAGACGTTAAGTAGGAATGCGATAGTTCCTTCTACTCAAACGTTCTTCATATGAACGAAAATAATATTAATTCATACTTTTTTGGGGGGGGGGGGGGCGGCGGAGGTCCCCTATGCGACATTGCAATATATTTGTCAATAGTTAAGCTATGCATACGGTTGGCAGTGACGCTGATCGAGTTCACGCTTAGCAGCGACCCTGCCTTGGACAACTGCGAAATCTCGGTAGTCGAAGGCTTCGACGTTCCCATCTCATTCTCATGCAACACCGCTGGCGTGAACCTTTTCTGCCTCGACGTTGAGAAAGTCTAGTCTTGCGTGGCAGATGCGAACTATCACCTTGCCTTCTGTCCAGACTAGCTGGTGAGCTCACAATACACGAACAGGACATGGCCGGCGAGTATGCATGTCGAGTGATGGGTACTCAACTATACTACTACCGGGTGATTAGGACAATAGGTCGGTACCTAGCTCCCCAGAGCCGACAATGAGGCTTGGTTGGGCCCTTCAGTTTAGATGTTGGGCTTTGGTGTGAGGTTTGGGTATGCGGCTCAGACAATCTGCATGACAAATGTTATTGAGATGATGGTTTCGGATTTACTGATATATTTTCTGGTCTTGAGGAAACTGTCCAGCTGGCTGCTGTTGATTGTAATTCTATGAGTTGAATAATACAAGTTTTTCATCCGCAAAAAAAAGACCTACTGATGTAAAAGTATTACTTTTTAAGGTCTTGATTAATAATTAATAAAATGTTTGCATGCATGACCGTGGGTCTTCTCATTTTCAGAAAAAGGTAGGTATCTAACTCTGTTTGTACTTCGGATTAAGACATACGGTATGGGTGTGCATGACGCAGTGATGTAATGCGTGTTGCATTTTCTTAACTTCCGCGTGAATAAAATAAGCACACGTTTGGTGGGACATGTCCAAACAACAGAATCTGACCATTGCGCTTTAGTCGTGCCGGTGAAGAAATCAGATTGGTTTGACACGGGAGGTGGACAGCGACCATTCCGTTTAAAAAAATGCTTAGACCATGCATGACAAAACTATGCTAATACAGTCGAGAATGCTTGGGCGCCAACCGGGCCTGGTCTAGATGCTATGGCTACTTCTTTGAATGGGGTTACAAACTTGGAGCAGGGAGGACTTTGGCTCGGTACAAAGCTGCGCAAACGCCTAGAAGTCCTTCGAGCCAAGTTTCTTTGGTCGTGACCTACGGCAGAAGAGAAATGGCTAATAAATGGAATATCCGAGCTTAGGGCACGAGAGGAAATGGCAGCCAAACAACGATCCCATGCTCTGTGTGGCTGGCCGAGGGCGATCGCAATACGTATTTTTTTCCAGGCACAGGCCAAAGAAAATGCTAGGACTAATAGGATCAAGTCCTTTAAGCTTAGTGATGGGACTACTGTGACTGACCAGGAGGGACTTGAGAAGGCCGCTAATGAATTCTATAATAGACTGTTCTTAGCTCAAGATGACACATCGCCAGATGTGATCACTGTTTTAGTCGATCGGAAGGTAGATGACACCATGAATGAGCGCTTATGTGCGCCGATAACCTTTTTTTTGCGGTGGAAAAGGAGTTATATATTAATCAAGCAGCAGGCACATCTGCCTTACAAATGTTCAGTACATTTTCAGGTTCAAATTTAAGCCAAACGGCATTACGTCTTTCTCTCCTGCTAAAGTTAGCCATGTAGTGGCTTACATTATTTTGCTCATGTTTAATGTGCTTGATTAAGAACTTCCTTCCAGATTGAAGACTAGTCTTGATTTCTTCTATCAGCATAGCATTCGCTGATCTGTCTAAGCTCTTGTCTTGGACGAGCTGTGTGGCCTCCAGGCTGTCCATCTCTATTATAATTGGCAACGTTGTCCATTGAAGCGCAAGCTGGATCCCCTCCCTGCATGCTTCAAGTTCTGCTTCGAGCGGTGACGTACACGACCGCAACTCTCTGCAAGAAGAGAATATGATTGTTCCTGCAGCATCCCGTAAGACCATACTGGCACCTGTCGTCTCATCATGCACGCAGAATGAGCCGTCAACGCTCAGTGCCATCCATCCCGCCGGCGGCAACGCCCACCGGAGTCCTGGCTCTTTGGGCTGAACCACAGTTGATGACGAGCCTCTAGAATGCTCCCCACCAATCACCATTTTGCCTTTAACATGATCAACATGGGGGTGTAGCCGGACTGCTTCCAAGGAATTGACATAGCTCAGCAGAAAACGTCTCGAGGACTCTACTTCTGGCGGCCGTTTATCGTGAACAATCTCGTTTCTTACATGCCATACGCGCCACAGCGTCATGATCAGTTGCAGCCTCTCCATCTCCGAGATTTTGCCGAGGATTTGTAGCAGCCATTCAGGCCCAGTTCGCACCATCTTGTTCACAGCCGGGAGGTTCCAGTGTGCCGCCATTGCTTGCCACAAGGACACAGCACGAGGACATCTGCAAAAAGTGTGGAACGTATCCTCCGGCTCGGAAGCACAGAGTGGGCATAAGTCAGTCATCTCCAGATTTCGTCGTTTTTTATTCACCCACGTGGCAAGTGAATCAGTTATTAGGCGCCAGACGAATACACGCACCTTATGAGGAGCAGGGCACCTCCATAATAAAGCTCAGACGGCTCGTCGTCCGTCCGATGCCCTGCTCGCCGCGATAACCAACTTCGAAGTCGAGCATGCACTATTCATGATGCACCCTGATAAAGTTCGGACGACTTGGGTTCTATATAAATCACCAGGGTCTGCTCAGGTCAGTCGTGTGCAATGCTTTTTTTTTTGAAACCAGAGACATGCCAGAAGAGGTGAACAATACGGTGTTTGTTCTTATTCCAAAAATCAAAGACCCTCAAAAAGAGTTGTCTGAGTTCAGACCGATCTTACTATGCAATGTGTTGTATAAAACTGCCATGATTCCGACTAATCGGGTGCGATTGACGCGACGTACCTCTTCCATCCTAATCGTCGGCAGCATGAGCATGATCTCTTGCCACTCCCAGTTATCGATTCAGATATCAACTCTGCACACCAGAACAAGGAAGATGTACAAATGCATCTGGTTCAAAAGAAAAAAAAGGATGTACAAATGCATATCAACTCTTAACAAAGCAAAACCCTGGAAATAGATATGACTAGCGTGCCAAGCCTCCACTTCTCACGAACCTACACTACTTATACACTTTCACATGGAAATTAAAACTAATTTTCCTACTGGGATCAGCCTGAGTGCTCTTATGTCTGATTTCATTTCCGTCTGTATGTAAAGTTAACTGTAAAAAATGAATGGTTGCAACATGATGCTATAGATCCAATCATAGTCGGAACAACTCAACAGATACAGCTCTTTGCGTTAAACTTGCCCATGATGCTATACCATCTGTTGAATATAATGTTTATTAGGAAAGACGAGATAGACTAGGATTTGTTCCGCCTTGTCTTGTACTCCAAATAGATGATTGTACTCCTATATATATGCCCACGAGGCTCAAGCAATATAACGAACTATTCCACCAATCCTCTCTCTCCCTTCTAACACCATCTATTCTCTTCTTACTTTCTTACAACAACAAAAAACCCGCCAGATGGTAGAAGAACCATTGATTGAGGAGCAATTATACTGTGAAAAAACAGTATTGGCCAATGGCATGTTCATCAAAATCAAGGGCCACAAGAAAATTCCTATTAGGTCATCACAAGTTAAAAAATGTGCCTTCAGTTGGTGTTTTTCTTCATGGATAGGCTCGTCTTGTTTTCTTTTCTGTTCAACAAGAGAAGGTTCTCATCAAAACCAATGAAAATACTACAAGTACATAATTTTAAACTTTAAAACCACATTACCTGAAGTAGACATGAAATTTTCCACTCCAACACCCACATCCCTTCCCCGAGGTATACAAAATGCGCAAAACCTTTTCGTAGCCAGCCCTAAAGGATGGTATCACAAACTTGCGACTTTTCGTAGTTCCTGGACCACAATACATTGTCTTTTGTGCATTCCATATGTTCCATTTCCTAGAATATCTGAAGCTATCATCAGCACACTCTTGCTAAAGAATGCTTCAGTAATCATGTCAGTTGGATCACTTATTGCTTAGCCATCTGGTAGTCTCCAATAGCTTCAAGATCAGACTGCATAAGCAGACATACTAGCTGTAAATACATTATGGTGGTGGCGATGCTTTCTAAGCGAGCACAATACAAAGATGAAATAAGATACAAAATCTCTGCAGGGGATTCCCCTACTGCATTCCTTTCAAAAATGAAGAAGATGAAATAAGGTACAAAAGGAACAGTAAATGCAGTTCATTCATGGGAACAAATTCATACATCTTCAGTTATTCCGAGATGATCAAGTATAACCCTTAGACCACCACCTTTTGAAGCATTAAGGGGAACAATCTCAAGTGCATTTAGCTGCTCTTTGACAACACATGCTTTCCCTTCTGTTAGTCCCGAGCAACGTTGTCTGAGGACAGATAAATCTTCCTCAGCATCGCCAAGGAACAGCAACTTCTGCAAATGCAAGTAAACCGTGTAAGTTCACTCTAAACGAAACTGATCCAAATATAGAAAAACTCATTATCCAATGGCATATCCACTTTGCACTTGCCATAGTTACATTAACAAACCTGAATGGATGAATATTCCAAAAGGTCCTCAACTGAAGGCATCACTTTTACCTATGACATAATCTCAATGTTGGCTCAACTGCTTAACATGGTTAGAAAGGAAGGTAAGTGAAGTTATTCTAGCAAAAACCTAAATACTGTACCTTGGTTTCACGGTGCAGTGTGCAACAAGTCGACGGAAGGATGTTCAAACATTGTTCCTCACAGTATGCAACAAGAGGAATTTTATGCTTCAAGGAGTACAAACATGCCTGCAAATGGAACAAAAGGAATTTAAATATAATATCTGACAATCTTATACATCGCTAAAAGGGACGCATAACCTTAATAAGTCGACAACTGATACAAAAATGATTCAAGCTCAAGGATAGCACATTTCATGCCTAACATCCACATTCACTATAAAGAATAGACGAGAATCAAATAAATGCCCTGCAAATCCTCCTAATAAAAGAACAGCAGGCAAAGTATTAAAAGTTCGATGGAAGATGGGCAGGCGCAGCACTAAAATTCTGACAAAAGTACAGCTGCTAGCAGAAAGTAATCAGCTGACATACTGTAAATCACTACCTCCTTGCATATATCCACATCTAAGTTTGCTCTAAGTAAGTTGGCCATGTTCCCCATATACAAGTGAACCCTGGATCGAGGATAGCAAAATATAACTTTATAAGGGTAAAATGTCGATTGAAAAAAAAACTTTCTTACTATTGTTCAAACAAGTATAAAGACTGACAATGATGAGGGCTCGGTACTTACTTCCTTCTATCCTATCCTCCTGCATAGGCTTGCAAAATAAATAAATTTGGTTCTACATTCATATGTAATGAAGCTGGTGTACTACATATTACGCAGCTGAAGAAACAACTCGCATGGATTGGCCAAAACTTTGAAAAGTTCAATTTTTTTGAAGTGTTTGGACATCAACAAATTTAATCATGTCCAATTCGTGCAAAAAAAACATATCATTTCATGGCATTCTGTTCAATGCCGCATCTCTTATAGAAGGGCAATTACACACAGGCATGAGCAGACCCCCCCCCCCCCCCCCCCCCCACACACACACACACAAGCATACAGTAGAAAAGCATAGATGACATAAAGCAGGGTTAGCCGGTTATTCTCATAGGAACCAAGGGTGTTGCAGTCTAACAATGGATTAGGGTGCCTGATTCAGTAAAGCAATTGGACACATAAAATTTTACTCGAATGTCCAGACATGTCTAGTTCGACAAAGATGGATATGGGTGCCAAAAGAACACTGGCACAAAGCCAGTGTGGTGTGGCCTTGATAACCAATTTCCAATTTCTACAACTATTCGGGTAAAAATGGAGAGGATGTACCTGTAGAAATATACCAGGTGAACTCTCCGATATAAAATCGTCTCTACCTTCTAAATTAAGAAGCTTGAAGGTTGCTATTGGTGGAAGCACGGTTCTAATTAAAAGGGATGAAAATCAAGAAAATATTAGAAACATACAATTATACGACCTTTTCGAAAAAATACAATTATACTAAAAATGTAGTCATCTTATGTTGAATATTTACATGCTTTGCTTCTGCATTTCTTACAAAACTTCATAGTGTGCTTAAGACTAATATCACAAATAGTCAGCTGTAACTCATCACAAGTCTAAATTATATTGCTCATTATATGAATTCCATCTGAAATTAAACCGCAACTAAGATAAGAAGCTACATAGAAGCACTAACATCCTACTGAAATAACTTTCAGCTTTCATCAAGACATCAAGACTACTTCAACATACTCTATGTTGTGGGAAAGCTACCCGTACCATTGATAATCAGTAATACTGTTAAGGAAAGAGCAGGAACTAGCCTTAACCTCAGATCACGGCCATTCACATTGGACGGCCGAATAGCTTTGCATTCATGATGAATATATAAGAGTAAAACCCACCTTGCCAGTAAGCATGATAACAATTACTCCCCATGATATTGCCTCTCTCAAAGATTCTATCGATTCTGAACGTAGGCATCCTTCCTAATCAACAACAGTACCTTAATATTTTTGCAAAGAAGTTACTTGCTAGAAGTTGGTAAGATCCAGCATAAACAGTATACTTCTTGATGCTTCGCCAACTCACCATCTATATCACATATTATATGGGTCAGTTTTGGCTGATGACCCTCCCGTAAACTCATTTTATCTATTGGCTTCTACATATTAAAAGTTCAGAGGTACGCCAGTGAGAAGAAACAGGTGGCAACCCTCATAAAGAAAAAACACACAAAAATAATCTGCAAGGGCGACCTATCAGTACAGAAATGGTATGCACTCCTAATGAGTCCTTTCCCTTTCCATTTAAGAGTATTTAATATTTGTTCTTCTTCCTTCTCCATCTCTTCTTCAGTGTCGGAGTAATCGACCACGGGTACCCCGAGGACGGCAAGACGATATTTCAAGACATCGGGGCTAGAAAAACCCCTCGGTCCGACTGTTCGGCCGCTCCTGCCGGCTTCCCTGCCGACTGCACCAACCAGCCGGCTGCCGACTGCAGCCCGACCCGACACCGACAAGACACCGACGAGACGGCCATACCTCCGACGAGACGAGCGTACCCGAGCACTATTCACGTGTCATCTCAGCCATCATGTATAATGTCACTTGTCCCCTGACACTATTTATGAAGTGACCCAGGGGACAAGGATGACATGCACCATGCCTTGCCCATGCCACCACTTAGCTTAGATAGTAAGCTAGCCATACTATATATATGAGTATACATCCATCCATCCAGGAGAGGCGCACGGCCACGAGCGCCACTATGGCCTCTTGGCCATTCACTCCCACGCATGCATGCTAGCTAGCAAGATAGCTAGCTAGCTCACGCCCACATCCATTCATCCATCCACCCACAACTAAGCACATTTGTGCTCACATGCATATACGAGGCCGAATGCCAGATGCCTATGGCATCGTCCTCAGATACAGCTCCAGGAGCACTCTGTACCAGATATATTAGATACACTCAGACATGCAGCAGTAGGAGTATTATCTCTTCGGAGAGCTCCGAAGCTGGGTAAACCACCGCGTGCTACTCGCATACCCGCTCCCAGTCCTATCAGCAGCAATCTTACCCACACACTAAGCCCTTGTGGCATCTGTCGACTCGCAAGCCCCCCGTGAGAATACCACGACAGTTGGCGCCCACCGTGGGGCGGTACTACTACTATGCTACCACGCTGCTGCTGGTTCCGCTGTCCGGGCGAGACCCTTTTTTTTCATCGCCTCCGCCGCGGCGTTGCGCCGTCTCTCCTGTAGCGCTCGGGGGCTCGACATCGACCCACCCCCGGAATGGCCACGAGGGGCGGCGCGTCCTCACCGTCGGCCTCGCCTTCTTCACCACCACCGCAACGCCGGCCGCCCGTCCGTGCCGCGCGCGGGGCCTCGTTTCGGTCGGCCGCATCCGTCCGTGCCGCGCGCGGGGCCTCGTTTCGGTCGGCCGCATCCGTCCGTGCGCCGCTCGCGCCCGCTTCCCTCCGCGCCGCGCTTTTGCTCCGGCCGGAGCGGGCGTTTGCTACTCCACATACCATCTACAAGCTAGCTAGATGTGAGTCATACACCGGTCAAACCATTGGCCATACACTAGCCAGATACTGATGCAAGTCAGACCATGGTCGTACGCTGCTTGTGCATTTCCAAGAGCTCGCCTCCGGTCCGCTCCGCCGGCCGCAGACGCGCGTCCGTCTCCGGTCTCCTCTGCAGCTCCGCTCGGCTGGGCGCCCGCTGCACCCGCTCCTTGCGCGCCTCGTCCCCGACCGGCTGCTCCAGGCCTCCTCCCGCGTTGTCCCGGTCCGTAGCTGCGCACTCCTTCCTCAGCGCCCAGCACGTCCGCCCGTCCGCGCGCGGGGTGCCTGCCGCGCGCCTTCTCCGCCATGCATTGCCCGCGCCTGGCCTCGTCCGAACAACCGCCAGCGCTGGCTCCGCCGCTGGCTCCTTGCGTGTCGTCGGCCTGCTCCGCCTCCCCACGCTCCTGCGTGGGCCGCCCCATCGCTTCGCCCGGCCGGCTCCAGCACGTCCCGCCGGCTCGCCGCGACATGGCCCTCGCTCCAGGCCGCCTCCGCCGCCCGGCCTCTTCCCCGCGCGCCGGGCTCTGGCCGTCTCCGCCTTCGGCCACGAGTGGCCGCATCGCGCCCTCCTGCCCAAGCCCGTGGCAACCCTCCGGCCGGCTCCCGCGTGCCCTGCCGGCTTCGCCCGCGCACCCCCGCCGGGTTCGCCTTGCCCAGCCGGCCTCCGCGTGCCGATTGGCCGCATCGCCGCCTCGCCGGTCTGCCTCGCCCGGCTGGCTGCGTCGCCTCCCCGCGCGCGGGTTCCGCGCCCCCGCCTGCGCCGTGTCCGGCCCTCCCGCCGGGTCGCTGCGCCTGACTGGCCGACTCCGCGCGCAACCCGGCCCCGTGCCGGCTCGGCCTCGCCGCTGCATCCGGCCGTCTCGCCGGCTCCGCGCCCGGCCCTGCTCCGCTCCTCCACGCCTGCCGGATCCCCGCGGCCGCCTCGCCCTGCCTTCGGCCTCCTCCATGCCTGCCGGGTCGCCGCGTCCGCCAGCCGACTCCCGCGCCCGGCATCCCCGCTCCGGTCGTCCGGCTCCGCGCCGGTCCTCTGCGCCGCCCCCGCCTTCTCTGCCTCGGCGCCCCCGCGCCCCTCAGGCTTGCGGCGCCGCGTCCACATGACCGTACGTCCGCGCGCTCACGACCCGGACTGAGCCCATGGCCAGCTCCCAGCCTGGGCCGGCTGCTGGCTCTGCTCCGGCTGTGGGCTCCCCTGCCCCGCGTCGGCTGCTCCCCGCCGCCTCGCCCCTCCACGGCTCCACCTGGCCGCCTGCTCCACGTCCCCGCCGACTGCCGGGTCGCCCGCCACCCGGCTGTTGGCCCGACCGCCTGCCGTCGCCGAGTGCTCCGCCCAGCACCGCCACGGCCGAGCCCCCGCCTGCTGCCCGGCTCCGGTCCGCGGACGCGGCCGATTCCCCGCCGCTGCGGCCGCCTGCTTCGGCCGGGTGCGCGTTGACAGAGGCAGAGGCCGGCTGGAGAAGGAAAAAGAAAGGGGTCGTCTAGTCACTGTGGCCGGGTGCTCGTGCAAATATGTGAGTCCGGCTACCCACAGCTGGCTAGAAAAGTCAAACGCCGGGTATCCAGCCGACTGCAAAGAGAATAAAGAAGAGAGAGAGAGAGAGGCCGACTGGGTGAACGCAGCAGCCGGGTGAAAAAATATGCCCGACTGCCCACCCGGCTGGCAGGAAGTAAAGAAAGTGCCGGCTGGGGCAACGCAGTACGCCGACTGCCTAATAGCCGGCTGGAAAAAGAGGCCGGCTGCCCACGCTGGCTAAGAGAAAAGTCACGCCGGGTGCCCACGGCCGACTGAAAAAAAAAGAGAAAAGGAGGATTTGACTTTGCAGACTGCAGTCCAACCGACTGCTTCGGTCAACAGCCCGCGCTGCCGCTGGGTCGACTGTTTCGTCTGCCCGCTTTGCTGGCTGGCCGACCGACGAGTCGGTCCGTCTGAGCATAGCGGGTTGACAAGAAAAAGAAGAAGACAAGGTAGTTGCCGGAAGATCCAGCCCGACTGCTCAGCAGTCGGCCCGAATCTTGGGGGCTACACCCAGCGGGTGCGCTGACGCGCCCCCGCGAAGAAAGAGAAGACAAAGTAGTTGCCGGGAGATCCGGCCCGACTGCTCAGCAGTCGGCCCGAATCTCGGGAGCTACACCCAGCGGGTGCGCTGACGCGCCCCCGCGAAGAAGAAGACAAAGTAGTTGCCGGAAGATCCGGCCCGACTGCTCAGCAGTCGGCCCGAATCTCGGGGGCTACACCCAGTGGGTGCGCTGGCGCGCCCCCACGAAAGATTGCAAAAAAGAGAAGAATTTTGTCCGGCTCCGAACAGCCGGCAGAAGAGAAAAAGAAGAAGATAGGTGCTGCAAAACGCCTCGCCGCCTGGCCGGTCGAGCCTGACCGGCCGGGACCCCCCTTCGAGCACCCGGAGGATCGAAGGCTTCACCCAGCGGGTGCGCCGACGCGCTCCGCGAGCTCCGAGTCGCGCCAGCTGTCTTCAACGACCGCGACTACACGAAAATCAATGTGAGCTCCTCACCCGCATATTTTTTGCACCACGCAAGCATGGATAACCACGAGCGATGCTCGGGGGCTGTCTCCGCATTTTATTACAGTAGCATCACTGTTCGCCCCGGCGCCAGCCAGAGTTGGCCCGGGGGCTGGCCGCTTGGCCTGAGACGTTAGTTCCCGCAAACGGCTTAGTACCGTGCGCGGTACCAAAGGCCCACTCTTAGTCACAGACCGCAGAGCGGTTGTCCGACTAGCAAGAGTGAGCGCTGGAGGTTACCCACGCGAAAAACGTCCGGGAAGAAAAACGGATCAGGCGATCCGGCCGTTTCCTTTACAAGTATCTACTCGGTTGAATCTGCTCCTAGACTCTGAATACTGTACACTCCACTTCGCGGCCCACTCTTAGCCATAGACCGCAGAGCGGCTGTCCGGCAAGCAAAAGCACAAGCCAAAAAGCGGAGGGAACACGAAAAAGATTAAGGGGGCTCGGACGAAACCGAGTCGGCACCCTCCGCATAAAACTTGCAATGCTAAAAGCAAACATTTGATATATCTGCATGGACTAACTTTGTCTTTTTTCTTGACAATTTCCATGAACACTCGCCAAAAAACCTCCACCCAACTTTGCCAAGTTGCCCGGAGGCTTGGGGGCTACTGTCGGAGTAATCGACCACGGGTACCCCGAGGACGGCAAGACGATATTTCAAGACATCGGGGCTAGCAAAGCCCCTCAGTCCGACTATCCGGCCGCTCCTGCCGGCTTCCCGTCCGACTGCTCTGCCCGGCCGACTGTACCAACCAGCCGGCTGCCGACTGCAGCCCGACCCGACACCAACAAGACACCGACGAGACGGCCATACCTCCGACGAGACGAGCGTACCCGAGCACTATTCACGTGTCATCTCAGCCATCTTGTATAGTGTCACTTGTCCCCTGGCACTATTTATGAAGTGACCCAGGGGACAAGGATGACATGCACCATGCCTTGCCCATGCCACCACTTAGCTTAGATAGTAAGCTAGCCACACTATATATATGAGTATCCATCCATCCATCCATCCATCCAGGAGAGGCTCACGACCACGAGCGCCACTATGGCCTCTTGGCCATTCACTCCCACGCATGCATGCTAGCTAGCAAGATAGCTAGCTAGCTCACGCCCACATCCATTCATCCATCCACCCACAACTATGAAGGAAATATGCCCTAGAGGCAATAATAAAGTTATTATTTATTTCCTTATATCATGATAAATGTTTATTATTCATGCTAGAATTGTATTAACCGGAAACATAATACATGTGTGAATACATAGACAAACAGAGTGTCACTAGTATGCCTCTACTTGACTAGCTCGTTAATCAAAGATGGTTATGTTTCCTAACCATGGACAAAAGAGTTGTTATTTGATTAACGAGATCACATCATTAGTTGAATGATCTGATTGACATGACCCATTCCATTAGCTTAGCACACGATCGTTTAGTATGTTGCTATTGCTTTCTTCATGACTTATACATGTTCCTATGACTATAAGATTATGCAACTCCCGTTTGCCGGAGGAACACTTTGGGTACTACCAAACGTCACAACGTAACTGGGTGATTATAAAGGAGTACTGCAGGTGGCTCCAAAGGTAGATGTTGGGTTGGCGTATTTCGAGATTAGGATTTGTCACTCCGATTGTCGGAGAGGTATCTCTGGGCCCTCTCAGTAATGCACATCACTTAAGCCTTGCAAGCATTGCAACTAATGAGTTAGTTGCGGGATGATGTATTACGGAACGAGTAAAGAGACTTGCCGGTAACGAGATTGAACTAGGTATTGGATACCGACGATCGAATCTCGGGCAAGTAACATACCGATGACAAAGGGAACAACGTATGTTGTTATGCGGTCTGACCGATAAAGATCTTCGTAGAATATGTAGGAGCCAATATGGGCATCCAGGTCCCGCTATTGGTTATTGACCGGAGACGTGTCTCGGTCATGTCTACATTGTTCTCGAACCGTAGGGTCCGCACGCTTAACGTTACGATGACAGCTATTATGAATTTATGCATTTTGATGTACCGAAGGTTGTTCGGAGTCTCGGATGTGATCACGGACATGACGAGGAGTCTCGAAATGGTCGAGACGTAAAGATTGATATATTGGAAGCCTATGTTTGGACATCGGAAGTGTTCCGGGTGAAATCGGGATTTTACCGGATTACCGGGAGGGTTACCGGAACCCCCCGGGAGCCAAATGGGCCAACATGGGCCTTAGTGGAAAGGTGAGAGGGCTGCCCACATAGGGCTGTGCCTCCCCCCTCTCCCTAGTCCTATTAGGACTAGGAGAGGGGCCGGCCACCTCTCTCTCCCTCTCCCCCTTAAGGAATCCTATTAGGAATAGGATTTGGGGGGGGGGGAGTCCTACTCCCGGTAGGAGTAGGACTCCTCCTGCGCCTCCCTCCTTTGGCCGGCCAGCCTCCCCCCTTCATCCTTTATATACGGGGGCAGGGGACACCCCAAGACACACAAGTTGATCCTTGAGATCGTTCCTTAGCCGTGTGCGGTGCCCCCTGCCACCAAATTCCACCTCGATCATACCGTTATAGTGCTTAGGCGAAGCCCTGCGTCGGTAGTACATCAAGATCGTCACCACGCCGTCGTGCTGACGGAACTCTTCCTCGACACTTTGCTGGATCGGAGCCCGAGGAACGTCATCGAGCTGAACGTGTGCTAAGAACTCGGAGGTGCCGGAGTAACGATGCTTGGATCGGTCGGACCGGGAAGAAAACGTACGACTACTTCCTCTATGTTGTGTCAACGCTTCCGTTGCGATCTACAGGGGTACGTAGATCAGACTCTCCCCCTCGTTGCTATGCATCACCATGATCTTGCGTGTGCGTAGGAAATTTTGAAATTACTACGTTCCCCAACAGTGGCATCCGAGCCTAGGTTTTTATGGTTTGATGTTATTTGCACGAGTAGAACACAAGTGAGTTGTGGGCGATACAAGTCATACTGCCTACCAGCATGTCATACTTTGGTTCGGCGGTATTGTTGGACGAGACGATCCGGACCAACCTTACGCGTACTCTTACGCGAGACCGGTTCCCTCGACGTGCTTTGCACATAGATGGCTTGCGGAAGACTGTCTCTCCAACTTTAGTTGAACCAAGTGTGGCTACGCCCGGTCCTTGAGAAGGTTAAAACGGAGTCTATTTGACAAACTATCGTTGTGGTTTTGATGCGTAGGTGAGATGAGTTCTTACTTAAGCCCGTAGCAGCCACGTAAAACTTGCAACAACAAAGTAGAGGACGTCTAACTTGTTTTTGCAGGGCATGTTGTGATGTGATATGGTCAAGGCATGATGCTGATTTTATTGTATGAGATGATCATGTTTTGTAACCGAGTTATCAGCAACTGGCAGGAGCCATATGGTTGTCGCTTTATTGTATGCAATGCAATCGCGATGTAATGCTTTACTTTATTACTAAGCGGTAGTGATAGTCGTGGAAGCATAAGATTGGCGAGACGACAACGATACTACGATGGAGATCAAGGTGTCAAGCCGGTGACGATGGTGATCATGACGGTGCTTCGGAGATGGAGATCACAAAGCACAAGATGATGATGGCCATATCATATCACTTATAATGATTGCATGTGATGTTTATCCTTTTATGCATCTTATCTTGCTTTGATTGACGGTAGCATTATAAGATGATCTCTCACTAAATTGTCAAGAAGTGTTCTCCCTGAGTATGCACCGTTGCAAAAGTTCTTCGTGCTGAGACACCACGTGATGATCGGGTGTGATAGGCTCTACGTTCAAATACAACGGGTGCAAAACAGTTGCACACGCGGAATACTCAGGTTATACTTGACGAGCCAAGCATATACAGATATGGCCTCGGAACACGGAGACCGAAAGGTCGAGCGTGAATCATATAGTAGATATGATCAACATAAAGATGTTCACCATTGAAAACTACTCCATCTCACGTGATGATCGGTTATGGTTTAGTTGATTTGGATCACGTGATCACTTAGAGGATTAGAGGGATGTCCATCTAAGTGGGAGTTCTTAAGTAAGATGATTAATTGAACTGAAATTTATCATGAACTTAGTCCTGCTAGTATTTTGCAAATTATGTTGTAGATCAATAGCTCGCGTTGTTGCTTCCCTGTGTTTATTTTGATATGTTCCTAGAGAAAATTGTGTTGAAAGATGTTAGTAGCAATGATGCGGATTGGATCCGTGATCTGAGGTTTATCCTCATTGCTGCACAGAAGAATTATGTCCTTGATGCACTGCTAGGTGACAGACCTATTGCAGGAGCAGATGCAGACGTTATGAACGTTTGGCTAGCTCAATATGATGACTACTTGATAGTTTAGTGCACCATGCTTAATAGCTTAGAATCGGGACTTCAAAGACGTTTTGAACGTCATGGAACATATGAGATGTTCCAGGAGTTGAAGTTAATATTTCAAGCAAATACCCGAGTTGAGAGATATGAAGTCTCCAACAAGTTCTATAGCTAAAAGATGGAGGAGAATCGCTCAACTAGTGAGCATGTGCCCAGATTGTCTGAGTACTACAATCGCTTGAATCAAGTGGGAGTTAATCTTCCAGATAAGATAGTGATTGACAGAATTCTCTAGTCACCGTCACCAAGTTAGTAGAACTTTGTGATGAACTATAAAATGCAAGGGATGACAAAAGTAATTCCTAAGCTCTTCATGATGCTGAAATCAATGAAGGTAGAAATCAAGAAAAACATCAAGTGTTGATGGTTGACAAGACCACTAGTTTCAAGAAAAGGGCAAAGGGAAGAAGGGGAACTTCAAGAAGAACGGCAAGCAAGTTGCTGCTCAAGTGAAGAAGCCCAAGTCTGATCCTAAGCCTGAGACTAAGTGCTTATACTGCAAAGGGACTGATCACTGGAAGCGGAACTGCCCCAAGTGATTGGCGGATAAGAAGGATGGCAAAGTAAACATAAGTATATTTGATATACATGTTATTGATGTGTACTTTACTAGTGTTTATAGCAAACCCTTAGTATTTGATACTAGTTCAGTTGCTAAGTTTAGTAACTCGAAACGGGAGTTGCAGAATAAACAGAGACTAGTTAAGGGTGAAGTGACGATGTGTGTTGGAAGTAGTTCCAAGATTGATATGATCATCATCGCACACTCCCCTATACTTTCGGGATTAGTGTTGAACCTAAATAAGTGTTATTTGGTGTTTGTGTTGAGCATGAATATGATTTGATCATGTTTATAGTAATACGGTTATTCATTTAAGTAAAAGAATAAATTTTTGTTCTGTTTACATGAATAAAACCTTATATGGTTACACACCCAATGAAAAAGGTTCATTGGATCTCGATCTTAATAATACACATATTCATAATATTGAAACCAAAAGATGCAAAGTTAATAATGATAGTGCAACTTATTTGTGGCACTGCTGTTTAGGTCATATTGGTATAAAGCGCATGAAGAAACTCCATGCTGATGGGCTTTCGGAATCACTTGATTATGAATCACTTGATGCTTGCAAACCATGCCTTTAGGGCAAGATGACTAAAACGCCGTTCTCCGGAACAATGGAGCGAGAAAATATTTGTTGGAAATCATACATACTGATGTATGTGGTCCGATGAATATTGAGACACGCGACAGGTATCATTATTTTCTGATCTTCACAAATGATTTGAGCAGATATGAGTATATCTACTTGATGAAACATAAGTCTGAAACATTTGAAAAGTTCAAAGAATTTCAGAGTGAAGTGAAAAACATCGTGACAAGAAAATAAAGTTTCTACGATCTGATCGCGGAGACAAATATTTGAGTTACGAGTTTGGTCTTCAGTTAAAACAATGTGAAATAGTTTCACTACTCACGCCACCTGGAACACCACATCATAATGGTGTGTCCGAACGTCATAACCGTACTTTATTGGATATAGTGCAATCTATGATGTCTCTTACCGATTTACCACTATTGTTTTTTGGGGTCATGCATTAGAGACAGCTGTATTCACGTTAAAAAGGGGCACCATCTATATCCGTCGAGACGACGCCTTATGAACTATGGTTTGGCAAGAAACCAAAGTTGTCGTTTCTTAAAGTTTGGGGTTGCGATGCTTATATGAAAAAGTTTCATCCTAATAAGCTCAAAACTCAAATCGGAGAAGTGCATCTTCATAGGATATCCAAAGGAAACTATTGGATACACCTTCTATCACAGATCCGAAGGCAAGACTTTTGTTGCTAAATTCGGAAACTTTCTGGAGAAGGAGTTTCTCTCGAAAGAAGTGAGTGGGAGGAAAGTAGAACTTGACGAGGTAACTGTACCTGCTCCCTTATTGGAAAGTAGTACATCACAAAAAAATGTTTCTGTGACACCTACACCAGTTAGTGAGGAAGCTAATGATGATGATCATGAAACTTCAGAACAAGACACTACTGAACCTCGTAGATCAACCAGAGTAAGATCCGCGCCAGAGTGGTACGGTAATCCTGTTCTGGAAGTCATGCTACTAGATCATGATGATCCTACGAACTATGAAGAAGCGATGGTGAGCCCAGATTCCGCAAAGTGGCTTGAAGCCATGAAATCTGAGATATGATCCATGTATGAGAACAAAGTATGGACTTTGGTTGACTTGCCCGATGATCGGCAAGCCATAGAAAATAAATGGATCTTCAAGAGGAAGACGGACGCTGATAGTAGTGTTACTATCTACAAAGCTAGAATTGTCGCAAAAGGTTTTCGACAAGTTCAAGGTGTTGACTACGATGAGAGCTTCTCACTCGTATCTATGCTTGAGTCTGTCCGAATCATGTTACTAATTGCCGCATTTTATGAAATCTGGCAAATGGATAAACAAAACTGCATTCCTTAATGGATTTATTAAAGAAGAGTTGTATATGATGCAACAGAAGGTTTTGTCAATCCAAAAGGTGCTAACAAAATGTGCAAGCTCCAGCGATTCATCTATGGACTGGTGCAAGCATCTCAGAGTTGGAATACACGCTTTGATAAGTTGATCAAAGCATATAGTTTTATACAGACTTGCGGTGAAGCCTGTATTTACAAGAAAGTGAGTGGGAGCACTACAGCATTTCTGATAAAGTATATGTGAATGACATATTGTTGATCGGAAATAATGTAGAATTATTCTGTAAAGCATAAAGGAGTGTTTGAAAGGAGTTTTTCAAAGAAAGACTTCGGTGAAGCTGCTTACATATTGAGCATCAAGATCTATAGAGATAGATCAAGACGCTTGATAAGTTTTTTCAATGAGTACATACCTTGACAAGATTTTGAAGTAGTTCAAAATGAAACAGTCAAAGAAAGAGTTCTTGCCTGTGTCATAAGGTGTGAAGTTGAGTAAGACTCAAAGCCCGACCACGGCAGAAGATAGAAAGAGAATGAAAGTCATTCCCTATGCCTTGGCCATAGGTTCTATAAAGTATGTCATGCTGTATACCAGATCTATTGTATACCCTGCACTAATTTGGCAAGGGAGTACGATAGTGATCTAGGAGTAGATCACTGGACAGCGGTCAGAATTATCCTTAGTGAAATAAGGATATGTTTCTCGATTATGGACGTGACAAAAAGGTTCGTCGTAAAGGGTTACGTCGATTCAAGTTTTTGACACTGATCCAGATGAATCTAAAGTCTCAATCTGGATACATATTGAAAGTGGGAGCAATTAGCTAGAGTAGCTCCGTGCAGAGCATTATAGACATAGAATTTTGCAAAATACTTACGAATCTGAATGTGACAGACCTGTTGACTAAAATTATCTCACAAGCAAAACATGATCACATCTTAGTACTCTTTGGGTGTTAATCACATAGAGATGTGAACTAGATTACTGACTCTAGTAAACCCTTTGAGTGTTGGTCACATGACGATGTGAACTATGGGTGTTAATCACATGGTGATGTGAACTATTGCTGCTAAATCACATGGCGATGTGAACTAGATTATTGACTCTAGTGCAAGTGGGAGACTGAAGGAAATATGCCCTAGAGGCAATAATAAAGTTATTATTTATTTCCTTATATCATGATAAATGTTTATTATTCATGCTAGAATTGTATTAACCGGAAACATAATACATGTGTGAATACATAGACAAACAGAGTGTCACTAGTATGCCTCTACTTGACTAGCTCGTTAATCAAAGATGGTTATGTTTCCTAACCATGGACAAAAGAGTTGTTATTTGATTAACGAGATCACATCATTAGTTGAATGATCTGATTGACATGACCCATTCCATTAGCTTAGCACACGATCGTTTAGTATGTTGCTATTGCTTTCTTCATGACTTATACATGTTCCTATGACTATAAGATTATGCAACTCCCGTTTGCCGGAGGTACACTTTGGGTACTACCAAATGTCACAACGTAACTGGGTGATTATAAAGGAGTACTGCAGGTGGCTCCAAAGGTAGATGTTGGGTTGGCGTATTTCGAGATTAGGATTTGTCACTCCGATTGTCGGAGAGGTATCTCTGGGCCCTCTCGGTAATGCGCATCACTTAAGCCTTGCAAGCATTGCAACTAATGAGTTAGTTGCGGGATGATGTATTACGGAACAAGTAAAGAGACTTGCCGGTAACGAGATTGAACTAGGTATTGGATACCGACGATCGAATCTCGGGCAAGTAACATACCGATGACAAAGGAAACAACGTATGTTGTTATGCGGTCTGACCGATAAAGATCTTCGTAGAATATGTAGGAGCCAATATGGGCATCCAGGTCCCGCTATTGGTTATTGACCGGAGACGTGTCTCGGTCATGTCTACATTGTTCTCGAACCGTAGGGTCCGCACGCTTAACGTTACGATGACAGTTATTATGAGTTTATGCATTTTGATGTACCGAAGGTTGTTCGGAGCCCCGGATGTGATCACGGACATGACGAGGAGTCTCGAAATGGTCGAGATGTAAAGATTGATATATTGGAAGCCTATGTTTGGACATCGGAAGTGTTCCGGGTGAAATCGGGATTTTACCGGATTACCGGGAGGGTTACCGGAACCCCCCGGGAGCCAAATGGGCCAACATGGGCCTTAGTGGAAAGGTGAGAGGGCTGCCCACATAGTGCTGCGCCTCCCCCCTCTCCCTAGTCCTATTAGGACTAGGAGAGGGGCCGGCCACCTCTCTCTCCCTCTCCCCCTTAAGGAATCCTATTAGGAATAGGATTGGGGGGGGAGTCCTACTCCCGGTAGGAGTAGGACTCCTCCTGCGCCTCCCTCCTTTGGCCGGCCAGCCTCCCCCCTTCATCCTTTATATACGGGGGCAGGGGACACCCCAAGACACACAAGTTGATCCTTGAGATCGTTCCTTAGCCGTGTGCGGTGCCCCCTGCCACCAAATTCCACCTCGATCATACCGTTACAGTGCTTAGGCAAAGCCCTGCGTCGGTAGTACATCAAGATCGTCACCACGCCGTCATGCTGACGGAACTCTTCCTCGACGCTTTGCTGGATCGGAGCCCGAGGAACATCATCGAGCTGAACGTGTGCTAAGAACTCGGAGGTGCCGGAGTAACGGTGCTTGGATCGGTCGGGCAGAGAAGAAAACGTACGACTACTTCCTCTACGTTGTGTCAACGCTTCCGTTGCGATCTACAAGGGTACATAGATCAGACTCTCCCCCTCGTTGCTATGCATCACCATGATCTTGCGTGTGCGTAGGAAATTTTGAAATTACTACGTTCCCCAACAAACTAAGCACATACTTGTGCTCACATGCATATACGAGGCCGAATGCCAGATGCCTATGGCATCGTCCTCAGATACAGCTCCAGGAGCACTCTGTACCAGATATATTAGATACACTCAGACATGCAGCAGTAGGAGTATTATCTCTTCGGAGAGCTCCGAAGCTGGGTAAATGAAAGTGCAACTATCCCTAGGTGGTTTTGATAATTCATAACAACATATAGCTCATTGAGCTAATGCTATTCCAAGATGATTATTTCAGGAAAGCTCAATGATTGGCATGGCATGGATGTGAAAGTGGAACCCTCAAAATGCTAAGGACAAAGAATTGGCTCAAGCTCAAAAGTTCAAGACTCTTCATTTTATATTTTAGTGATCCAAGATCATATTGAGTCTTTAGGAAAAGCCAATACTATCAAGGAGGGATGAGGTGTTGCTTAATGAGCCTCTTGCTTTATGTGCTTAGTGATATGCTCCAAAATCCTCAACCACCTTTCCATATCCACAAATGACCTAAACCCTAAGCCAAACTCGGCCATACCGATTCTGTCAATCCAGCGCCACCGAGTTTCACTTGTCATTTGCCACTGCCAAACCCTAGCAATTCGGTCCTACCGATAAGGATCTCGGTCACACCGAGATGGGGTTGCAAACTCTCTGTTTCCCTTTCGTAACTTTTCGGTCTCATCGAAAGAGCGAATCGGTCCCACCGAGAATGCAATGCAAACTCTCTGTTTCCTTCTTGTAACTTTTCAGTCTCACCGAAAGAGCAAGTCGGTCCCACCGAGTTTGCCTGACCAACTCTCTGGTTAGCTAATTGCCGAACTCGGTCTGACCGAGTTTGTGCGATCGGTCTCACCGAGATTATGTTATGCCCAAACCCTAACCGAATCGGTCCTACCGAGTTGCATCTCAGTCCCACCAAAATTCCTAACGGTCACTAGGTTTACTATTTCGGTCAGACCGAGTTTTCTAATTCGGTCCCACCGAGATTGGTAGATTGTGTGTAACGGTTGGATTTTGTGTGGAGGCTATAAATACCCCTCCACCTCCTCTCCATTCGTAGAGAGAGCCATCAGAACACATACACCATTCCTACTCATATGTTCTGAGAAAGAACCACCTACTCATGTGTTGAGACCAAGATATTCCATTCCTACCATATGAATCTTGATCTCTAGCCTTCCCCAAGTTGCTTTCCACTCAAATCTTCTTTCCACCAGATCCAAATCCTATGAGAGAGAGTTGAGTGTTGGGGAGACTATCATTTGAAGCACAAGAGCAAGGAGTTCATCATCAACACACCATTTGTTACTTCTTAGAGAGTGGTGTCTCCTAGATTGGCTAGGTGTCACTTGGGAGCCTCCGACAAGATTGTGGAGTTGAACCAAGGAGTTTGTAAGGGCAAGGAGATCGCCTACTTCGTGAAGATCTACCGCTAGTGAGGCAAGTCCTTCGTGGGCGATGGCCATGGTGGAATAGACAAGGTTGCTTCTTCGTGGACCCTTCGTGGTTGGAGCCCTCCGTGGACTCGCGCAACCGTTACCCTCCGTGGGTTGAAGTCTCCATCAACGTGGATGTAGGATAGCACCACCTATCCGAACCACGGGAAAACATCCGTGTCTCCAATTGCGTTTGAATCCTCCAAAGCCTTCCCTTTACATTCTTGCAAGTTGCATGCTTTACTTTCCGCTGCCAATAAACTCTTTGCATGCTTGCTTGAATTGTGTGATGATTGCTCGACTTGCTCTAAGATAGCTAAAATCTGCCAAGAACTAAAATTGGGAAAAGGCTAAGCTTTTAGTTGGTCAAGTAGTCTAATCACCCCCCTCTAGACATACTTTCGATCCTAAAAGTGGTATCAGAGCTTTGGTCTCCATTTGCCTTGATCTCCATAGCTTTTGGTGGTCATAGCCTTAGTTTCACAACCTAGGAGAGTATGGCGTCTAGCGAGGGAAATTATCACCGTAGAGGTCCTTACTTTGATGGCACTAATTTTGCTAGTTGGAGGCATAAAATGAAAATGCATATTCTTGGACATAACCCCGCCGTATGGGCTATTGTTTGTGTTGGTTTGCAAGGTGAGTTCTTTGATGGGAGAGAACCAAACCGTGAAGCTACCGCGGATGAGTTGAAGATGTTGCAATACAATGCTCAAGCTTGTGATATTCTCTTCAACGGATTGTGCCCCGAAGAATTCAACAAAATCAGCCGCCTTGAGAATGCAAAGGAAATTTGGGATACTTTGATTGATATGCACGAAGGTACCGACTCCGTCAAGGAATCCAAGTTGGATGCGCTCCAAAGTCAACTTGACAAGTTCAAGATGAAGGATGGTGAAGGTGTCGCTGAAATGTACTCTGGGCTTGCTCTCATCACAAATGAGATTGCCGGCTTAGGAAGTGAAGAGATGACCGATAGATTCATCATCAAGAAGATCCTAAGAGCCTTGGATGGGAAATATGATACCGTGTGCACATTAATCCAAATGATGCCCAACTACAAAGATCTCAAGCCAACGAAAGTAATTGGAAGGATTGTTGCTCATGAGATGTCACTTAAGGATAAAGAGGAACTTCACAATAGTGGTGCCTACAAAGCGTCATGTGAAGTCCCCCCATCATCAAGTGAGAAACAAAACTTCAATGAAGAATTGAGCTTAATGGTGAAGAACTTCAACAAGTTCTACAAGAATAGAAACAAAGATAGAAGCTTCAAGTCAAGGTCCTACAATGACAAAAGATCTTCTAGTCGAGAGCGAAACTGCTATAATTGTGTAAGACCCGGACACTATTCCAATGAGTGTACGGCTCCCTACAAGAGAAGAGAAGATTCTCCAAAAAGAAGAAGCAAAGAATCTCCACCAAGAGAGAGAAGGAGTAGAGATGATCGTTATGAACGAAGATACTCACGGAGAAGCAAGGATTCGGAAAGGAAGGAAAAATCATCAAGGAGCTATACAAAACGAAGACATCAAGCTCATGTTGGTGAATGGGTATCCGGCTCCGACTCTGATAGCCACTCCGAGAGAAGTTATCACTCCGACTCCGAAGATACTCAAGATGAAGGTGTTGCCGGTCTAGCACTTGTGTCAACCAACTCCTACGACATATTTGACTCACCAAATGAAGGAATTGGAAGATGCTTCATGGCCAAAGGTCCTAAGGTAACACACCCCGAGTATGTTGACTTTAATAGTGATGAAGATGACTTGTTAGGTGATGATGATTTGCTGGTTGACAACTCTAGTGAAGAATATTATGGTGAAATATCAACTAATCATGCTAAAACGAATGACAATGATAAGGAGAAGATTGAGGCTCTAACTAAAGAACTAAACACTCTTAAGTTAGCCCATGAAACTATCTTCGAAGATCATCGAGAACTTTTAAGAGCTCATGAGAAACTACGCTTTGAAAAGCTTAATCTTGAGCAAGATCATGAGTTCTTAAAAGCAATCAATGATGATCTCTGCAAGAAAAGTTCTTCTCACATTGCCAAGCGTTTACTTTTATCCACCTACATGCCTCAAGTCAAGACTAGTAACAAGAATAAGAAAGATTCTTCCTCTAGTAGTAACAACGAAGCATCCCAGCTGCGGAAAAGAACAAGGCCCCAGTGCTTGAAGCTATCGAAGAAGAGGAAGAGAGTGTCCTTAGGAAGCTCAAGCCCAAGATCCCAGACCACAATGATGCTCATCCTGTGGCTGAGGATATGAAGCTCAGGAGAGATTTAGGGCTGAGGAAATGAAGAGAAGCAGATCCGTATGCTTCTAGGAGAAGGACTGCCATGGATTACAGATTTCATACCAAGGAGCAGCAAGATTTCTATGAGACTGTTTTGCTTGACAAGAAGCCAATCGTTTGTGACATGAGATGGGTCGACTGGACCTACATCAAGGACAATGAAGAGTACTACCCCGGTGTATTTGACAGCTTTAGTGCGTGTGGAGTTGCAGACTTTGTTGGGTAGAAGCTCATAAAGTGGAACGAGGAGCTGATCATGCAATTCTACTCCACAGCACACTTTTATCCGGATGGCAGGATCACATGGATGTCAGAGGGTACAAGGTACCAATCCACTGTTGAAGAATGGGCGAAGTTGATCAATGCCCCAGAGGAGCAAGCTGATGACTTGGACATCTATGCCAAGAAAAAGATGGATCACAACTCCATGTCCAACATGTACAAGGAGATCCCGAATGAAGCGCTCGACACATTCAAGTTTGGCTCAGTGCACTATCTGCTCTCAGGATTGCCTACGATCAACTGGATCCTTAGGCACACCCTTCTGCCCAAATCTGGAGATCACAAGATGATCAGAGGTCACGCGATCAACTTGCTTCATGTCTTTGACGTGCCTCAGAAATTCAAGGTCATGAGTCTCATTGTGGAAACAATCAAGAGGACAGCTGCAGACCAGAAGAGGAGTTGTGGGTATGCCTCACAGATTCAGGAGCTCATCAACTCCAAGATGGGTACGGGCGTGTATTTATTGGATAAGGAACACCTTCCCATCCGTCCAGATTTTGAGGATAACCAAGTGGTTATGACTGAGAATGAACCCTCATCTATCCATGCACAAGCTCAGAAGGAGAGGGCGAAGAAGGAGAAAGCTGCCAGGATGCCTACCCAAGCGGAGGCATCTGATTACTTCTTGAAGACCAAACAAGAGCAGCTCGGTTACCTGATAGCGTCCACCCTGCGGATTGAGCAGAGTATAGCTACCCTGACTCAGAACCAGGCGAGCCTAGAGAGGATCATGGAACAGAGGTTCTATGACCTGGACATCAAAGTGACTGAGATACAGACTGCCGTGGAGCAGCTCCAGGACGACATGAACGAGAGAAGAGGCAGAACCACAACTGATGCTTTTGCCAGGGTGCCACGAGGTCCGAGGTCGTCTGCACTGCCAGTTGCTGACACTAGAGCTACAACGTCTGCACCAGCTACAGCCTCCGTTCCACCAGCTCCAGCATCCACCACAACCTCAACTCCTACCACATCTACTGAAGGCTTCGTCCTTGGCGTGCTCCGGACTCCACCACCACCTGAAGATCAAGCCTGAGCGTCGACTTAGCACTATGCATTCTCTAGGAACTTTTTGGTAACTTGTTGCCAAAGGGGAGAAAATGTATAGATCATAGGCTTCGAGAGAGAGTGTTGCTTTTATTCTCTCTTATTTTTATTTGATGGTTTTTCGAACTTTGTTTGCTTGCGTGTGCGATACTATGTCATTATTCGTGAGACATCGATGATCAAGTGTTTGATCATAAGCTACACTTAATGGTTGCTTAATGCTTGCTAAATGTTATCATTCTATCTATTGTCTTTTATCATTCACTATTCTTGGTGATGAGTGCATGTATTTTAATCTTATCATTTTTTTTGAGCGCTCCACCAAGATGTATGTGACATGGAAGAGTAACCCATGATTCTAACTCCTTGTGCATTTGCAGTCCAAAGCAAATTTTAAAATATGCACAAATTTAGGGGGAGCTCTTACTTATCACATACTTCTCAAAGCGACGATGTATTTCATGATTATTATTATTTGTCGAAGCTTTGATCTATATGTTGTCATCAATTACCAAAAAGGGGGAAATTGAAAGTGCAACTATCCCTAGATGGTTTTGGTAATTCATAACAACATATAGCTCATTGAGCTAATGCTATTCCAAGATGATTATTTCAAGAAAGCTCAGTGATTGGCATGGCATGGATGTGAAAGTGGAACCCTCAAAATGCTAAGGACAAAGAATTGGCTCAAGCTCAAAAGTTCAAGACTCTTCATTTTATATTTTTTCTTGACAATTTCCATGAACACTCGCCAAAAAACCTCCGCCCAACTTTACCAAGTTGCCCGGAGGCTTGGGGGCTACTGTCGGAGTAATCGACCACGGGTACCCCGAGGACGGCAAGACGATATTTCAAGACATCGGGGCTAGCAAAGCCCCTCAGTCCGACTGTCCGGCCGCTCCTGCCGGCTTCCCGTCCGACTGCTTTGCCCGGCCGACTGCACCAACCAGCCGGCTGCCGACTGCAGCCCAACCCGACACCGACAAGACACCGACGAGACGGCCATACCTCCGACGAGACGAGCGTACCCGAGCACTATTCACGTGTCATCTCAGCCATCATGTATAGTGTCACTTGTCCCCTGGCACTATTTATGAAGTGACCCAGGAGACAAGGATGACATGCACCATGCCTTGCCCATGCCACCACTTAGCTTAGATAGTAAGCTAGCCACACTATATATATGAGTATCCATCCATCCATCCAGGAGAGGCTCACGACCACGAGCGCCACTATGGCCTCTTGGCCATTCACTCCCACGCATGCATGCTAGCTAGCAAGATAGCTAGCTAGCTCACGCCCACATCCATTCATCCATCCACCCACAACTAAGCACATACTTGTGCTCACATGCATATACGAGGCCGGATGCCAGATGCCTATGGCATCGTCCTCAGATACAGCTCCAGGAGCACTCTGTACCAGATATATTAGATACACTCAGACATGCAGCAGTAGGAATATTATCTCTCCGGAGAGCTCTGAAGCTGGGTAAACCACCGCGTGCTACTCGCATACCCGCTCTCGGTCCTATCAGCAGCAGTCTTACTCACACACTAAGCCCTTGTGGCATCTGCCGACTCGCAAGCCCCCCGTGAGAATACCACGACATTCAGCCTCCTCGCTGAGTTCATGATCAAAGCCCAATAAATGCAATAATCCATGAACCTGATGAATATAAGTTGGTTAGCATAGAATAGGCTCGCAAGCTTCAACCTATTCCAACACTGAACAACACATGGAGATTTCTTCACAAGATACACCAGAAGTAGCATCTAAGTAATTATTTGTACACAGAAGATAGTCACGCGGTCAAGCCAATAGACAAAACTTGAATGTTTGTCTTGGTATGCAACTTTCAACTTTCAAACATAGCACTAATTCAAAATAAAAACCGATGAAGTAAATACAAACATAGCACTAATTTTTCTATTGTGACCGTTCAAACTATAATAGGAGCTCACTGATAAATCAGACAAGACCTACACAACTACAAACAGAAACACACGGGGACCCCAATAAGGAAAGCAAATGTGATGGTAGCAATAAGTCAGAGAGGTTAACCATGAGAATTCTTATCTCATCAGGAAGTGTATGGCCTCTTTCTTCTGCTTGCCATCGGGCTGTCTCAACAGAAATTACTATGTCACCTAGTTGCAGCTGTTGAACAGAAAACAACAAGTAAATAATAAGATCTGACAGAAACATCTGTAACAGATAAACTAGTTCAACAGCACGTCTTACAATGGGAATATGGAGCCCTGGGATATGCTGCGACATGGACAGAACGTCCGTCGCGTGGTCTTCATCCCTCCATTCCTTGTTCAGCTTCCTGATGAAACCGTCATCACAAAGCAGTAGAAAGACATCAACGCTATCGTACTTATCCACACTGCTTATACAAGGGTCTCTGGTCTTGTACTCCGAATTGTCCAGATTGTGGAGTGACAACTTCGTTGCCTTCCCACCGTCATTTCGAAGTGCTTCTGCAATACTCTGCGTCGCCATTCGTAATTAGAGACAATTTATTATGAATTAAACAAATCCAAGGAGCGAAAATAGCGTGCGGAAGCTATCACCAGGACGATGGGGTCGTCGGGGAGGGCTTCCTCGATACCAATCTGCACGTTGAGCTCGATGGGGCCCTTCCTCCCGGCTGTCCTCCGCCTCGGCAGCATCGGCGGCGCCGACCCGCGCCGCCGCCGTCTGGATATGGATGACGCGTAGTACCGCGAGGCGGCGGCGAGGAAAGGGGGTAGGCTGCGACCATGGGGACGAGGAGGCTGAGAGTGGAGCGGGAGAGTCGGGCGCGCTGACGAAGGGAGCGGAGAGGGGCGAATGAGGCATTGGGAGGAGAGCGCGCGGGAGAGAAGGTGGTGGAGCCGCGCCACTGAAATCCTCAACTCCATTGCCAGGAATCGATGGCCAGCTTCTCACGAGCGTGCCAGGAGCGAGCGATTCTTTTTTTTAATGGAGCGAGCTCCTATGCGCCGCATTTTGCGGCGGAGCGCGACGCAGGACCCGTGCGACTCGGCCGGCCCACTAAGGCCTCTTTTGGTTCATAAGATAAGATTATCATAGAAATAGAAAATTTGTAGAAAATAAAATGACATGTAATTCAAATTCTATGAGTAAGAATAGAAAACGAGATGTCATTTGGTTCACATCAAAGAAATTTTTTCATTAAGTCTAGGCTCATTTTTATTTTCCTATAAAATATGGAGAATAGGAACCAATACTATGTAGGAATAGGAATCCATTTCTATGAACCAAAGGGCTCTAAAAAAAATTTCTGTAAAAATTCTATTCTTTAGAATTCCTATAAAATTCCTATAAATCAAAGGAGACCTAAAAGGCACCGCGAGTTGTTGAATCGAGCACGTGATGTCGCTCTGCTCCAGAGCGCTACCAGCCCTCGAGTAAATGGCCAGACGTGAACAAGTATGCATCGCGAACTTATTTAATACTCTCTCCGTTCCATAAGACGTTTTTTGACTCTTGTCTAGTATTAAAAAACATCTTACATTATGGAATGGATGAAGTAGTAAGTAACTTTTACTGTTGCGGTATATTCCTCGTTGGATGTTTATATATATATATATATATATATATATATATATATATATATATATATATATATATATATATATATATATATATATATATATATAAACACATTTCAGAAAACAGGACAGAGATTTTGAAGAAATGTGAACAAAATTTGAAATTCCAAAATAGTCTTTGAAAAACACAAACAAAATTTGGAATTGCAAACAGATCTTGAAAAAAATGTGGACATTTTCGAAAATAAGAACAAAATTTTTGAGGGAGCTTCTTCACTTTGGAACAGTTTAAAAAAATATTAGAGCACATTTTCAATTTTTATTTTAAAAAATGAATTAATTTAGAAACCCTGAACGTATTTCAAAAGAATGAAGAAAATTTTAAGTTCCAACATTTTAAGTCAAAAATGGAATGTTCTACGAAAAGCAAACACTTTCCAAAATTTTCTGAACAATTTAAAAAAACTATGACCTTTTTGAAAAACATGAATTTTTTTCAAAAGCATGAAGATTTCTTGAAACACGAACATATTATAAAATTTCTGATTTTTCAAAAACACGAACATTTTTTGAAATTTGTGAACAATTTACGAAACTGGGACATTTTTCGAAACTCCGGAAAAAATGAAATAGTGAACATGTTTTGCAATTTGCGAACAATTTTTGAAAACGGGAACAATTTTTTTAATGACCGACCATTTTTTGAAAATTTTGAACAAAAGCATTCGCAACATGTTTTAAAAAATAAGAACATTCTTTGAAAATCCCGAACATTTTTTCAATTTACGATTTTTTTTAAAACGGACCTTTTTCGGAAATTTGGAACATTTTTAAAGAACATAAATTTTTCGAAAATTAAGAACAATTTTTTGAACATGAAGTTAGTTGTACAAAAGATAAAATAGCCTTGAAAACGAAAAAAAAAGTAACAGAAAAGGAGATAGAAAATAAAAATAAAAAAAACAGAAAAACCGGTAAAGAAAGAAAACAGAAAAACCGGTAAAAGAAACAAAAAAACTGGTCTAAAAGGTTCCCAAAACCGGCTGGCTAGTTGGGATGCTCCTAACCAGCCCTTCAGGTGCCGGCTGGGGAAAATCCTATTGTAAAAGAAAGAAAGAAAACTGTCGAGCGATCGCACAGAGTAACGCAGTGAGCGACGGACATGGGCCGGCCCACTTACACATAATGCGTCCAACCGATTTTAGGAACCTTCCCTGAACTGGGTTTTTTCCTGTATCGTTTTTTTCTGGTTTTTTTCTAGTTTTCTATTGTTTTTTTATTTCTCTTTTATTTTCGTTTCTGTTTCTTTTTCATTTTTCATTTTTTGTTTCATTTTCTTTTTCAAGTTTATTTTCTTTTTCAGAACATGTTTGCAGTTTTACAAAATATTTATGATTTCTTTTTCATTTCTTCTCTTCCTTTAAAAAAATCGTAAATTTTAAATTTTGTTGATGTTTCCAAAAAATGTTCAGTTTTTGAAAAAATGTTCTCAAAATTCAAAAATTGTTCTCGTTACACAAAGAAGTACAAAACTTTCGAACTTCAGAAAATGTATCGGATTTCAATTTTTTGTTCACATATTTAAAAAATGTTCGCGCTTCCAAATTTGTTCGGGATTTTTCAAAATTGCTCCCCGTTTCAATATATGTTCTCAAGATTTAAAAATATCCATGCTTTGAAAAACTGATCGCGCTTCCTAATTTGTTCAAGATTTTTCAAAATTGTTCTCCGTTTCAAAATTTGTTCTCGAGATAAGAAATGTTTGGGAATTGAAAAAAATATTCCAGCTTTCCAAATTTGTTCACAAATTCAATAATAGTTCATGTTTTTCAATTTTTTTCACAAATTCAAAAAATGTACTGGGAGTTTTAAAAATGTACGCATTTTTATTTTTTGTTCACAACTCAAGAAATGTTCCCCATTTTCAAATTTGTTCACATCATCAAAATGTTCCTGTTTTACAAAATTTGTACAAGAATTCAGAAAATATTTTTATTTTGAAGAAAATATTTATAATTTCGAAAAATTCAGTTGTTGGAGGTCGTCGGTTCGACCCAATAAATGGACTGTAGTTTTTAGGATTTTTTGCGAATTAATGTTTAAGTTTTGTCTGTGTCGTATACGTCTTTAAATGTCGCGCTGCTAATTGAGCGTGAGAACAGCTACTTCGCAGTGGTTTGCATGGCAGTCCAATTAGTGTGAAGTCGCGTGTTTGAGTTACAGCGCTAGCGGTATTTTGTTTTTTGCGATTTTCCATGTCGGGAACGTGCCGCCGCTTGCCACTTTAAACGGGCCGGCCCACGCTAGCCGCTCCTGTGCGAAGCGCCGGCACTTTGCCGCAGCGTGCGGCCTATAGGAGCTCCCGCTGGCTGGCTCTACCGGCGCGCGCTAGGGAAGTGTAGCGGGCCGGCCCACCAACCGAGCCAACAAAGCAAACACGAAAAACCAAAGAAACATTCCTAATAGGAAATATGGGATCTGCTGGGTTTCGAACCTAGCACCACACCAATCGTGGCTTAATGCGCTAACCATTAAACCATCCTAATTAATGTGTTCTTTAGTAAAAACCAATATGAATTATTTTGAAAAAAGAAAAGATAAATTTGAAAATAAGATCATCGAATTTTAGAAAAGCTCATCGATTTTGAAAAGAGTTCATCGAATGGAAAAAGAGTTCATCGATTTTGAAAAAAGTTCATCGATTTTCAAAAAGAGTTCATCCATTTTGAAAAAGAGTTCATCGATTTTTGAACAAAGTTCATTGGCTTTCAAAAAGAGTTCATCGATTTTGAAAAAGAGTTCATGGATTTTCAAAAAGATTTCATCAATTTTCAAAAAGAGTTCATCATTTTGAAAAAAGTTCGTTGATTTTGAAAGAAGAGTTCATTGATTTCGGAGAAGTTCATTGGTTTTGAAAAAGAGTTCATCGATTTGGAAAAAACAGTTCACAATTTGACAAGGTTCATTGGATTTTGATAAAAAAAAGTTCAGCAAATTTTAAAAGTTCACGTATTTAACAAAGAAAAAGAAAATAAATAAACAAAACCGTTCCAACAAAGGGGGGAAAAGAACAGAAAAGGGGGAATAGGAAAAAACGAAATAGAAAGAAGAAAAGGGGCAAGAAGGTAGAAGTTAACACATCTGTAGTTGTTGGCCGGTTAGTTACTGCAGCTTACGTAGAATGAAGAAGTCGTGGGTTCAAGTCCCACCAGCAGGGGCCATTTAGGATTTGCCGGCAAGTTGTGGTTGTACCTGCTCTGTCTACTCAAAACTAGGCCGCCCATCGTGCTGCTCGGTAGCTCGCCTGTGCGAAGCGCTGGCAGTTTGACACAAAGCGCTCCAAATAAGATATTCCACCCATAAAATCACCCGTATGTGCCAAAGGCCATAGAATGGGCCGAATATACCGTCCATCTCACTGAACCTTTCCCGTCCCCCGGTCAAAAACGGGCTGACACGTTTACATCGTTCTGTTTTTTCAATTGTTGGCTAGTTCGATCGCCAGGCTCTGTACGCTCGTTCATTTTTTTTTTGTTTTTTGTTGATGCGTTCGTTTCTCATTCTCTTCTGGTTTTCTCCTGTTTTTCTTCAGTTTTTTTTGTTTTTTTCATTTGTTCCTTTGTTTTTTCATGGTTTTCTTCATGGATTTGGATATTTTTCGCTTTTTTCATTTTGTTTTCTTTGTTTCTTTCCTCGGTTTTTACCTTTTTTGTTTTTCTTTGTTTTCTTCGTGGATTTGGATTTTTTTCGCTTTTTTCATTTTGTTTTCTTTGTTTCTTTCCTCAGTTTTTACCTTTTTTGTTTTTCTTTCTTTTCTTTGTTTCTTTCTTGGATTTTATTGGTTTTTTCTTTTTTGTTTCTTTTTTCTTGCTTTTCATTGTTTTTCTTTGGTTCTTTCATGGTTTTCTTGGTTTCATTCCTTTTCATTGTTTTCTTCAGTTTTTCATTCTTTTGTTTGTGCTTCCTTGTTTTTATATTTGGTTCTCATTCGTTTTATTTATTTCGTTTTCACAGTTTTTTATTCTTTTTGCACTTGTTTCTTGAGTTTTATTTTTTGTTTTCTTTGTTTTCTTTTGTTTCTATTTCTTTTTCATTTTTTGTTTGTATTTTGGTTTTCATTCTATATTTTTCATATACGCCAAGAACATTTATGTAATACACATTTAATATTTTTTAAATAAAAGTTTAATATTTTTTCGCTAGTCCTGCATACATTTGTCAAAGATTTTGTAATCTCGTCAAGCTGTACCGTCCTCCCACTTACTTCTTTAGAGAGAAACTCATTCTTAAGAAAGTGACGACTTTTTGCAATAAACACATTGTCGTTGGACTTTTGGTAGAAGGAATACCTAAATGTTTCTTTGGGATAACCTATAAAGTAGCATCTGTCTGCTTTAGGATCAAGCTTGTTTGGTTGTAAACGTTTTACATAAGCTTCACAACCCCAAATCTTGAGATGTGACAAATTTGGTTTCTTACTATTCCATAACTCATATCGTGTCATCTTAACAGACTTTGATGGTGCTTTGTTTAGTGTATATATTGCCGTCTCAAGTGCATATCCCAAAAATGATAAAGCTAGATCGGTAAATGACATCATTGGCCCGACCATGTCTAACAAGGTTCGGTTATGCCTTTCCGGCATGTCGTTTCTCTGCGGAGTTCCGGGAGGGGTAAGTTGTGGGACAATCCCACAATCACTTAGATGCTTTCTAAACTCATGGCTTAGATATTCTCCTCCACAATCTGGTTGTAGAAATTTTATCTTCTCGCCACGATGATTCTCAACTTCATTCTGAAATTCTTTTGAACTTTTCAAATGTTTCAGACTTATGTTTAATTAAGTAGATATACCCATATCTACTCAAATGTCAGTGAAGGTAACGAAGTATAAGTATCCACCGCATACCAAAACACTCATTGGTCCACATGCATTGCTATGTATTATATCCAATAATTCAATCGCCTGTTCAGGATGACCAGTGAACCGTGTCTTGGTCTTCTTACCCATAAGACAAGATCCACATGTATCAAATGATTCAAAATCAAATGATGTTCACACTCCATCTTTATGAAGTTTTTGCATACGTTTATTTCCAATATGACCAAGACGGCAGTGACACATATAAGTGATATTATCAGATTTCTTAAGACGTTTAGCATTAATTTTATAAACTTCTTTCTCATGTTCAGGGTCTAATATGAATGCACCACCAACCATGGGTGCAAATCCATAAAATATATCCTTATAATATATTGAACAACCTTAGCTCTCAGACTTGTAAGAATAACTGCCATTTATCAAACATGATCCAGAGATAATGTTCTTACATAAATTTGAAACAAAATAACAGTTATTTAATTCTAAAATAAATCCCGATGGTAAACTTAATGACATGGCACCAACGACCTGAGTAGCGACCCCATCACCATTTTTCGACATGCATCACAACCTCATTCTTTCCCATCTTGCGAATCTTCTGTAGTCCCTGTGTGGTGTTGCAAATGTGAGCAGCTGACCTGGTATCAAATACCCAAGAGTTGGGATTTTCAGCAAGTAGAATATCAATAACATTAACTTGTATAACTTTTATACCTTTACCAGAAGACGAGTTCTTCTTATCTGCGAGATACTTCACGCAATTTCTTGATCACATGACATTTGTTTAGATGTAGTGAGGATGCCAAACAACATTGAGGGTGTGATGTTAGTAGAACGATCATATTGAATTGACCCAACTTGTTTGTTATACTTTGAGATGGTTTCGTCACAAGTGTACAGTTATAACACAGAGAGTTAATGTATGCTTTAGCTCCTTAGACCATGGGAGAATCGTAGTCACTTCATACTAGACGATAGACTTTGGGGTTGCTCCAATTTCATCTGTAACACAATGATTATGATGACAACTTACAGGTTTACCGAAAAGTGTGACAAGGAGCTAGATAGCTCAAGAGTGGATTTTACTCCTCCGATGATGGAGAGATATTCTTGGGCCCTCTTGGTGATGACATCCATCATCGTCTGGCCAGCATAGGTGACTAGGGCACATGGATTCCAGAACATGTCAACGAGAAAGAAGAAAAAACGGTAACGAGGAGGCCGATATAATGAGCATGAGAATGACTCGGGGGGATACCGATATATCTCACCTCGGGTTTTTAAAGTATCGCAAAGCAAAAGGAGTACCATATGATAACCAAAGGTTCACTCGAATATTATTCGTGTAATCATAGGGGTCAATATGGATGTCCATGGTTCCACTATTGATCATTGAACAAAAGGAGTTTTGTTCATATCTATGTTTTACCAAACTTACAAGGTCACATGCTTAAGGGAATTCTGATATGTTGATACTTAGTGGAGTGAGGAATATGAGAAAATATTCTTGAAATAGTTTCGAGAGAAACCAGAAGCGTTTTGGGGTTATTAGAAGGGTTTCGAGGAGTACCAGGTAATACCGGAAATTAATATATAGGTAGAAATTGTTTCTAGGGACTTAAATATAAATTATAAAGGATTACAATACTATTGTGGATTCCTAAGAATTTATTTAAAGTCAAGGGGTATACTAAAAGGCCTTTTAGGGGAGAGATAATGGGCCCTAAGGCCCATTAGTAGTAGCGCCCCTAGGGGAGGCCGATTGGGATGTGGAGTTGTGTAAGTGCATCTAGTGCCACCCCTAGTTGGTTTTGGAGTATTGACGACAAACCTAGTTGAGGGACTAATGTGTTTGTGAGAATTGCAGGATAACACAGGTAGAAGTCCCTCATTGATTCGGTTTTCCTACCAGAGATGACCCCTAAAAATGTATGAAGACATTGAAGTCAGAGGTGGTATGTGAAGACATTCACATTGAAGACTATGATAAGAGAAGACATCGCGTGAAGACTATGAAGCGCGAAGACTTAGCAGTTTCGTCGTTCTGTGTTTTTCCTTGTTGAGTCATAGGAACCACCGTACTGTTAAGTGGGGTCCAAGAGAACCAGTCAGAATGACTGAAGTGATGCTTAATCAAAATTCTATGTCTTCGAGTGAAGATTATGAGAGCAAATCTTGTCCAGAGTTGGATAAGTCAGCTTTGCTTGTAGCCCAAGTAAAGTTGTCGTGTGTGTTTGAAATCTGACCGTTGGAACACGTGTTAGTTCCTTAGTGACCCAGGGTCATTTCGGACAAATCAAGTCGGGTTGCCTAGTGGCTATAAATAGCCCACCCCCTACAACCATAAACGGTTGGCCGCTCAGAGTTAGAGTACGGCTTTTGTCGTTTGAGAGCAACCCACCTCGAAGCCTTTGAGAGAGAATTCCTTGCGAGGATAAAGCCCTAAACACCCAGAGCCAAAGAGTGTTAGGCATCACTTAAGTCTTCTTGTCTGTGTGATCTGAAGACTTATTACACTTGAGGACTGTGAATCCTCCAGCCGGTTAGGCGTCGCGTTCTGAGCATCCAAGAGTCATTGTGGATCGCCGGTGAACGAAGTCTGTGAAGGTTTGGAAGTATACCTTGAAGACTTACCAGAGTGATTGGGCGAGGACTGGGTGTCCTTAGCTCAAGGGGGATAAGGTGAAGACGAGGTCTTATGAGTTGAATCTTAGCCTCCCTAACCAGACGTTCAGTTGTCACAGCAACTGGAACTGGTCCAACAAATCATTGTCTTCAACGAGTCACTGGTTTCATCCTTACCTTCCCTTTACTTACTGTTGGTCCTTGTGAAGTCATTGTATGATTGCATTATCTTTTGTCTTCACTGAGTGACTACTTGTTCCGATTGGCTTCACAATATCTTCCTATCTGATCTTTACTGCCTAGCTGCTATTAGTCATTGTGCTTTCACTTCATTCAATACTTGACTATGGTTTGCCTAGTGTAGTCTACCTTCCGCTGCATGGTAATAGGTTTATTTCTATCGTTTGTCTTCAAAACTTCCATGTTTTGAAGAATTTTCTAAAAATCGCCTATTCACCCCCCTAGTCGATCACTAGCATTTTTAATTGGTATCAGAGCAAGGTACTCCCTTGTTTTGTGTGATTCGGTTTAACCATCTGAAGTTTTAGCTATGTCGACTGCAGGGATAATTAAAGTCTTCGCTGCATGCCCCGTCTTCAATGAAACTGAATATCCCTACTGGAAGAATAAGATGCGCATGCATCTTGAAGCCATTGATGTCGACCTATGGTATTTCGTCAATAATGGCATTGCCAAGGCTGGTGAAGGTGTCACCGCTGCTGATGTCAAGAAGTTCGTTCAACTGGACTCCACTGCCAAGAACATCATTTGTGGTCATCTGACCAAAGGACAGTATGGCCGCGTGAGTGCCTTGGAAACATCTAAACTAGTCTGGGACTGGCTCTCCAAGGTCAATGAAGGCGTCTCAACCCAGAGAGATCAGAGAATCAGTGTCCTTCGCAACCTCTTCAACCGCTTCAAGAGAAATGACAATGAGAATGTCCAGCTCACGTTTGATCGACTCACTGACATCACAAATGAGCTTCAAGCTCTCGGCGCCACTGAGATCACCAAGCATGAAGTCGTCAAGACACTCCTGAGATCACTTGACAGCTCGTTTGACACCCTAGCCCTGATGATTCAAGAACGTCCTAACTTCAAGACACTCGATCCGTCTGACATACTTGAGAGGCTCAACACACACGAGTTTCAGCTTTCTGAGAAAAGAGACATCTACGGTCGCAACTATGGGCGAACTCGTGCCTTGAAGGCAAAAGCTGTCTCCTCATCTGAAGAAGAATCTGACAGCAGTTCTGATGATCCTAAAGACATTGGAAAGGAGCTTGCTATGCTTGTGAAGAAGTTCCAAAAATTCACCAAGAAGAAAGGCTTCAGAAAGTCTTCACGATCAAGCTCAAGGAATGATGAAGCTTCTGCTCATGACTACAAGAAGAGAACATGCCACAAGTGCAAGAAACCTGGCCACTACATCTCTGAGTGTCCGCAGTGGGACAATGAGAACAACAAGAAGAAGAAGAGCAAAGAGTATGACTCTGACAACAAGAAGAAGAAGAAATACTCAAAGTCGTCTTCCAAGTCTTCCTCAAAGTCTTCATCACACAAGAAGAGCTCATCTGGCAAGGCACGTGCATTTATTGGCAAGGAAATGGATTCAAAGGAGGAGTCCGCTTCTGAGGAGGCGGAGGTGGAGTCTGAGGAGGAGTCCGATTCTGGCGTTGCGAGTCTGGCTACAGCATATGTTGCCAAGTCCATCTTCAACACTGAAGACAATGACTCCATCACCGACACCGATGCAAATGACAAGGACTACTCCGCTCCTACCTACTGCTTCATGGCACGTGGTGTCAAGGTAAACACACGCACTACTCACTATCAAACAACTAGTGAGGATGACTCTGATTGTGGTCCCAAACCCAGCTACAAAACTCTTGCTAAAATTGCAACTGAACAACAGAAAGCTATGGAACATATTCAAAAACTGTTAGACAAAAGCGATGATCTATTAGACGCTGAAATGACTCGATCTCAGTCCTTAATTGAAGACATAAAAAATCTTCACGTTAAGTATGAGGAACTTGAAAGTCGTCATGAAACGCTCTCAACAACTCATGAAAAGCTTTCCTATGATTATCTTCAAAGGAAGCAAGATCTTGAGAAATTGAGAGCGGCTCATGAAGATCTTCAAAAGGAAAACGAGTCACTTCGCGCCGAACAGATCAGTTCAGCTCAGGAAGGATTTGAACCACCATGTCTTAAATGCCTTGAGCGTGATAACGCTACTTCTGTTGCTGAATGTTCTACTGCTACTACTGTTGCAATATCTTCAACTATTGATGTGGTAACTAACCCCTCTGCTGAGGACACCACTGCTATTGCTGATGAGAATGCTAGGTTGAAGACATTGCTTGAAATAGGGATGTACAAAAGTCTCAATGGGCATCAGACACTATGTGATGTCCTCAAAAGGTAGATTCTGAACCGAAACCCTAGGAAAGAGGGTGTTGGGTTCGAAAGGAAAATGAATGCTGATGGCTCTTACTAGAAACCTGAGCAGTACCCCAAAACCACATGGGTTGCTGCAAAGGGACCTTCAGTGGATCCATCCACCCTATCTGGCTTCACCTATGCTAATCCCATTGTTATTGATGAATCCTTTGATGCAAACTATAAACTGTTTAAGAATCAGAAGGGTGAAGTGTTTGCTAGGTATATTGGTACTAACTGCAGGAATGGACCGCCTATGAAGAAGGTCTGGGTGCCGAAAAGGTGTTTGAAGAATCTTCCTGTGAATGTCATCATGACACCATAGGTGAAGGAGAAAAACCCCAGACCACAGGCTTCGTACGGTCCAAAGGCTTCATATAGACAAAGGACTCACCTGAGTCGCACTAACGCAAATATTTTGCAGGGAAACCATACCCAGGCCTGTGAATATGAGCGCGGTTCATCAAACCGCCATGTTCATAAGACCAAGAACTATTCTGCTTATTCTTGTGAGTACTATTGTCCACATGCAAGACTTTTTGCTAGGTCTCCAAAGCCAAAGTTCTCAGATGCTACACTTAGACTCATTGCTTCGAAGCCACCCTTGAAGATGTGGGTGGCTAAGAAAGCTTAACTCTCTTTTGCAGGGAAAGGTCTCCAGCCGACAACCAAAATCGTCTAACGCTATTGCTGGGGACCTTAAACATCTTGTAGGGCGCAAGATAAAATGTCCAAATGGTCTTATTGTGTATTTTGTTCCCGAGTCGCTTGCTACTTGCCCTATCAGTCCTAATCTTGATCTAAGCTTTCATAATCCACTTGCTTGTCAAATGTTTATGCTTCACAATTCTCTTCGTGAAGCCTATCCCCCTAACTGCACTGTAGGGTACGACACCAGCTGCTTCAGAATGGATTATTGATAGTGGGTGTACTAATCACATGACTAGCAAGCGAAGCCTTCTCATGGACTCAACCTTACGTCCATCTGACAAAAGTCACATCACATTTGCTGACACTGGTAAAAGCAAGGTATTGGGTATAGGTAGAGTTGCAATCTCAAAGGATCAACACATGGATAAAGCCATGCTTGTTGAATCCCTTGGTTTCAACTTAATGTATGTCTCAATGCTTTGCGATTTAAACATGATTGTGATGTTTGGAAAATATCGTTGCCTTGTTCTAATGGAATCTGACAAGTCTCTAGTGTTTGAAGGGTATCGGAAAGATGATTTGTACGTGGTAGATTTCTCAGCAGGACCACAACTTGCCGTAAGTCCTCTAGCAAAAGCTTCTGAATGCTGCCTCTGGCATCGGAGGCTAGGGCATGCTGGCATGAGGAACCTCCACACCCTTGCAAGGAAGAAGCATGTCATAGGCATCGAGGGCGTCAAGTTCAAGAAGGATCACTTATGCGGTGTCTGTGAAGCAGGAAAGATGTCGAGGGCCAAGCATCCCTCGAAGACAATCATGACAACGACTCAACCCTTCGAACTGCTCCACATGGACCTTTTCGGTCCCACTCATTACTCAACTCTTACTACTACTGCTTGTCTCTATGGCTTTGTCATTGTTGATGATTATTCGAGATATACCTGGGTGCATATAATCCTCTACAAGACTGAAGTGCAGGATGTCTTCAGACGCTTCGCCAATCGAGCCATGAACAACTATGGCGTCAAGATCAAGCACATCAGAAGTGACAATGGCACTGAATTCAAGAACACTGGTCTAGACACTTATCTTGATACTTTGGGCATTACACGTGAATTCTCAGCTCCGTACACACCGCAGCAGAATGGCGTCGTGGAACGCAAGAACAGAACACTCATTGAGATGGCCCGGACGATGCTTGATGAATATATGACTCCAAGAAAGTTCTGGCCTGAAGCCATTGATACTGCATGCCATATCATCAGCCGTGTGTATCTTCACAAGCTTCTGAACAAGACATCCTATGAGCTCCTTACTGGCAAGAAGCCAAATGTCAGTTACTTCAGAGTATTTGGTGCCAGGTGCTGGATCAAGGATCCACATCACACTTCAAAATTTGCACCAAAAGCACATGAGGGTTTTATGCTTGGATATGGAAAGGATTCGCACTCCTACAGAGTCTTCAACCTTTTTCACTATAAAGTGGTTGAAACAGTGGATGTGCGGTTCGATGAGACTAACGGCTCACAAAGAGAGCACCTGCCAAACGTGCTAGATGAAGTTCCATCCAGTGAATCAATCAAACTTATGGGAACTGGAGAAATCATACCATATGAATCTCAGCCTGAAGAGGAACTTATCATCTCCGCATCTGATCAAACAGAAGACAATGCTCAGCCTAAAGACAATCCTTCTAACGATGACAATGATCAGCAAGAGCAAAATCTTCGTCCTGTACATCCTCGTGTTGCAAATGAAGTACAGATTGAGAAAATAATTGATAGCATCAATGCACCAGGTCCACTCACTCGTTCAGGGGCAACACAGCTAGCAAATTTCCATGGGCACTTCGCATTCGTCTCAATATCTGAACCCAAGAAAGTTGAAGAAGCCTTCATGGAACCTGAATGGTTTCAAGCTATGCAAGAAGAGCTTCAACAGTTTGAGCTGAATAATGTATGGGAACTGGTTAAGCATCCTGATCCTCACAAGCATAATATAATAGGCACCAAATGAATATATCGCAACAAGCAAGATGAGCATGGTCAAGTTGTCAGAAACAAAGCTCGTCTTGTTGCTCAAGGGTACACTCAAGTTGAAGGGATTGACTTTGATGAAACATTTGCTCCTGTGGCTAGACTTGAAGCCATACACATACTGCTAGCCTATGAAAATCATCATAACATTTTTCTGTATCAAATGGATGTGAAGAGCGCTTTTCTCAATGGCAAGATTGAAGAAGAAGTGTATGTTGCACAACCGCCTTGCTTTGAAAATCCAAAACATCCTAACATGGTGTACAAGCTCAACAAGGCACTGTATGGCCTCAAACAAGCCCCTCGGGCTTGGTATGACACACTCAAAGACTTCCTAAAGAGCAAAGCCTTCAAACCTGGTTCCCTCGACCCCACTCTCTTCACGAAGACATATGATGGTGAACTGTTTGTGTGCCAAATATATGTGGATGACATTATCTTCGGCTGCACCAATCAGAAATACACTGACGAGTTTGGATATATGATGCAAGAGCAATATCAGATGTCCATGATGGGTGAGCTAAAGTTCTTCCTTGGTCTTCAAATACATTAGCAACGCAACGGCATCTTCATATCTTAAGAGAAGTACCTCAAAGATTGCCTGAAGAAATTTGGGATGCAAGACTACAAAGGCTTCACGACGCCAATGCCAGCCAAACATCATCTGGGTCCCGATGATAATGGTAAAGAGTTCGATCAAAAGGTATACCGCTCCATGATTGGTTCTTTACTTTATCTATGTGCATCTAGGCCAGATATTATGCTTAGTGTTTGCATGTGTGCTCGATTCCAAGCGGCACCAAAGGAATCGCATCACTAAACTGTGAAGCGAATTCTTCGATATCTGGCTCACACCCCAACACTAGGATTATGGTATCCAAAGGGCTCAGAGTTTGATCTGGTTGGATTCTCAGATGCTGATTATGCTGGCGACAAGGTGGATCGCAAGTCTACATCAGGCACATGTCATTTTCTGGGACGATCACTTGTATGTTGGTCTTCAAAGAAGCAGAACTGTGTATCTCTCTCCACTGCTGAATCTGAATACATTGCTGCTGGATCTTGCTGCGCTCAGCTTCTATGGATGAAGCAAACACTCAAAGACTATGGCATTCATCTGAAGCAAGTGCCACTCTACTGCGACAACGAAAGCGCCATCAAGATTGCCAACAACCCAGTTCAGCACTCGAAGACAAAGCACATTGAAATTCGTCATCACTTTCTCAGAGGTCATGTTGTGAAGAAAGATATTGATATTATACACATCAACACTGAAGAGCAATTGGCAGATATCTTCACCAAGCCCTTGGATGAGAAGAGGTTTTGCAAGTTACGGTGTGAGCTAAATATCTTGGAATCCTCAAATGTCCTGTGACCAGGCACACATCCTAACACTTATGCATATTGATGACTTAGATGTGCAATACACGAAGTAAAGTATATCTTCAATCAATGAAGACTTACATTCTAAGTGTGAATACATTAATGTGGAATTTGACTTTGGAGCGCCATGATAATTGTGCGCCGTGTATAGGTCTAATACTTCCTATACGGTGGGTAACGCCACCACCAAATTTTTCTGTTTGAAGTGTTTCACTCATGGCATTACGTTTGGTATGTCTTCACATTTAGTTTGGCTTCAATCTCAACTTGTCTTCATGATTATCTTCACTGTGTTGATTTAATTGTCTTTCTCATATATATATATATACATACATACATACATACATATATATATATATATAAACTAGTGTTCTGTCCTCTACAGCATTCACTTATAGCTATGTCTTCTTGTTGAATCTTTTGAACTAAGTGAATGTGATCGGACCCTAACCTCTCTATGCTTTCTATCTCAAACTCTATCTCTCCAAATCATATGCATTCTATTGAAACTGTCGAATATCTTCTCTGCGTCCATGTCAGCAGAAGATACAGAGACAAACATTAAGTCTATTTTCAATGCTAAATCCTTTCACCCGAAACCCGGAGAAGTGGGAACGACCACCCGACAATCTAGGCGTGCGTGGGAACGTGGAACAACCTTCAATATGTTGCATGATAGCCACGTGCCCTTCAGATGTGAATCGCCAGGGGCACCTGTGTAATAACACTGTGCCGTCCCTGTCCCTATAAATAAACGCCTCACCACAGTCATCATCCTTTCTTCCACTCTCGCACAAACCTTAGCGCCACCGCTAGCCCTCGACGACGCCGGCGACGAAGCGCTTAGCTGCTGCGACCTCACCGACGCCGTCTTCACGCCGGCCGCGGACATCGTCTTCTCCACCATCGCCGTAGGTGTCTTCCATCGCCAAGTTAGGGCACGGACGATCGAACTGCTCGGCCTCCTCTCCCACTCTGTCTAGCAGTTCTTCGTGTGGTAAATAAAACTTCCTTTTTACGGCCCCTTTGATCCTATAGACTCATCACTTTCTATCACAAGCAGTTTCTGTTCACATAAGTTGGATCTATTTCATACTGCATCTCATAATATGCCTAGTATGTTCACTTATGCTTCACAAAGTAGTTAGATTCCTCACTTGTACTTATTCGTGGATTCGTACAAATCTGGAACTAACTCTCTATCTATGAGTGAATGTCTTTGCACTATGAGGTCAATGTCTTCTAAACTGATTTATCTTCAAAATCTTCTGAGAATGCATATGACCTCTTCCCCTTCCCTCGCACCTTAATGCTGTCACAGGTACATGTCCGTGGGAGAATCCCTTGGTTCTCATAGTCTGCATTCATTTGCAGAATTCTTACAGCATCATATAAATTCTCCCAAAGCCAGTTCCTGTTTGACCAGCAAGCGGAAGCCTTTGAAACCTTTGAACGTGTTGAAGCCATTCAGTTTGAAGTTCATGGCTACAGAGAAATCAGCAAGGAAGGGTGGTAGACAGCATCGAGGGGGAACATCAAGAGATCTGCCTGATGACCTCTCAGAGCTGTACAAGACAGATCCAGAAGAGGATTACAATCAGCGCAAGACACGAATCCAATGGATTCCAAGATACTGGGCTGAGCAATGGTTCAAGTACAGGTTTGTGACCCAGGAATATACTGAGAAGAATGCCATCAAGCGACCATGGGGAGACATTCTATACAGAAATCTTCAACCCAGGTCCAGAGATGAAGCCATTGAACAAGGCTTCTATCCCTGCATGGTCTGTGGACCACAGCCTGCGGATGCAGACCCATCGTCATTGCTATGGTGTCGTGACGACAATCTGTTCAAGCGCAACTTCCAGTTTGCCAAGAATTCGGCTAAGCAAAACAAGAAGTCATTGGGACTAGACTTTAACCCTGGTCCTTCTGCTCCCCGTGCCGATGGCACCCGCGAAGCTGAACCCAATCTTGTTGGGCCCTTCTACAACCTGGAAGGTCTCATCACTCATATCATGGTTCAAGGGACAACCGTGGATGAGCCTGCAGATGACGCTAAATCTGATGAAGCGCCTGCACCGCCGAAGCCAAAGAAACTGAAGAAGCCTAAAGCTTCAAAGTCTGCTCCTGCACCAAAGGTCTTACAGGCGAAGCCTCTGGCCACTGCACCTCCTGAACACAGTGTGCAGTCTGAGGATTTATCACGTATCTCCAAGAAGACTGAGATGAGAAAGAATACTGATCAAGAACTGACAGCTGCTGCTATTCTGCGCAACGACGCCATTGATCTGTCCAGCGATGAAGATCTTGCAGATGACGCTCTTGAGCAACTGATCAAGAGCAAGGAAGAAGCAGAGATCTTTAATGATTTGCCTCTCTTTGATGTGGCAATCATCCATAACTTCATCGATGAGTGGTTTGACACGCCCAACCTCAACTTTAAAGACCTGCAATTTCCAATTGGTCTCAGTGTCGCCTTCACCGGCACCATTGCTTCTGAGCTAGCTCTAGCTCAGCGCATCGTTGAACTGAAGCAAAAGATCGACTATGAGAAAGCTCAGTTCAAGAAGCACATGGCCAAGCTCAGTGTGCAAGATGTGAAAAACTTCAAGATCATGCTGCACAAACTCAAGGAAGCCTTTCTCAAGAAGTGTGAAGAAGCTAAAGGTTCTCGTGAGCGCATGAAGAGCCTGGCTGACAAGTGTGTGCAAGCCTACAATGAGGATGAGAAGCGCAACGCTCTTGGTCGTCCTGGCATCGACCCCAGAATGGCTGCAAAGAAGAAGAAGCCCTCAACTGACCAATCTGCACCTTCAAGGCAGGAAGAACCTCGCATAGTCTTCCCAAGCAGCATGACTGGCTCTAAGTCAAAGGTCAGGTCAACCACTTCAGAACTGAAGAAGATGAGGACTGCCGAGGCTTAAGCCAGAAAAGGAAAAATCCTGAAGCTTCTGATGTCGCTCCCTCTAAGAAGAAGCACAAAACCAAGAAGGATCGGGCTGCTCCCACGGAGCCCTTAGTTGTTGAACCTATCTCAATGGTTCGCCCTGCATCTGAACACCATGAGCGCAACTGATTGTTCATGAGCCTGCTTCCATAGAGGCTCATGAAGCTGAAGACATTCCAGCAGTTGATCCAACCGCTGCTGAAGACATTGGTCACCATGACAATGTTGAAGATGATGTAGTTCTTCCTTAGATCAAGCACAACTTGGTATCATCGCCTGTTCTCACGAACAGCGAACTCATCAGCATTGTTTGTCCTCTGACGCCAATTGCTCAGGATGCATCATGGGCTGATCACCCACAACAACAAGACACCCGAGTACTCCCCAACAACAACAAGTCACACCACATGTGCCAGACGAAGAAGACGACTTTGAGGCCCAGCCAACTCCATCTCCACAGGCGTCGCCAGCGCTACGCAGGCTTCGCAAAGGACCAAGGCCTCAAGTCCCTCTTTCGAGCGTTCCAGAAGGAGAAGTGCACCACCAATCTGTTGCACGTCAAGTGTTTCTAGATGCCACTCCTACTGTGACTACCTCTGAATCCGAAGCCAAAATGGCTGAAGATGTTCCGGCTGCATCAGCCGATGAAGAAGAAGCCCCAAGAGTTGCTACAACCCCGTCTCACCACAATGTTGTTCTCAAGGAGAACGTGACCGACCCTCCAGCTCATCAAGTGGAGGTTGAGAATCCTGAGGCTACCACCACCAACACAAATGAAGCCAACGACGTAGTCATGGCTGAAGCAAATGTGGAGCCTGCACCAACCAATGTGCCAGAAGCCAATGAAGCCAATGATGCAACTGCTCCTGAAGCCTCTAATGTGCATCCTGACGCCTCTGTTGATGCCACTGCTCCTGTTTCACCACCAAGGCCACACACTATCGAGCAAGCATTCAACTATGGCCAACTTGTCACTGTCAAATGGCTTTTTCTGACTCCTCCGCCTGTTGGTGGTCCTCAGTTTGACTATCACGTTGAGCACAGGCCTCAGGTTCAGAAGCCAATACCAAGGTTGCCTAGGTTTCCAGGTACTGCATCTGCACCCGGATCTTTTAATATCAATGGCTTCAAGGCACACAACACCTTCTTCAATAGCGCCAAGAACCCCTACTCAAAGGCAAGAATATCTTCTGATCGGCTCTGGAGCTATCAGCAGCGCAGTTATTACTCATGCATTCTGTACAATCAAGGTTGCATTTTCCCACATATGCGCCTTGACACTGAAGCCATAACTGGACTGCCCTATTTGGAAGAAGCTCTGGATTGCTTCAGAGAGTCTGGCTTGCTGTAGTTTGTCATTGATAAGGAGCACTGGAATAAAGAATTGCTGCTCCAATTCTATGCCACTCTTCATATCCGTGGCTACAACAGGGATCCGAATACTTGGGTCCTTGAGTGGATGATAGGCAATGTTCATCATGAAGCCAAAGCCTTTGATATCATTGAGCTTACTGGCCTGCCCACTCCAGGAGATCTGTATGAACCTGGTTGTCAGCTTCACAGTGCTGCTATGGAAAGCATCTTCCACAAGCCTGAACCAAACATGAGTCAGATGCTTAGCATGATGAAGCCTTTGCCTCCAGATGTTGAATATCCTAAGGAGTTCTTTGTTGAAGACCTTGAGTATCTGCCATGCACTATCTATCACATCATAAGGCGAACTCTCTGGCCCATCAAAGGACATTCTCCACATGCAAAGCTGGAAGGTGCAATGAAGACTTTGGTCTTCCATATTCTTCACGACAAAAGCTTCAATGCACAAGATTTCTTCATCCGCCAACTTGCTGCATCAGGATCTGATCTCTTTGGCTTGAAGTTTTACGCTCCATGGATTATGCGGCTGATCAAAGTACACTCAGCTATCACCTATCAGCCCTCTGCTCGCAATCATCGGATCTTTCTGCCTGACATCGATATGTCAGTTGAAGCCATCTATCTAGAGCCTGCCAAGGAGCCCCTTAGTCTTCAGAATGCTGATAAGCAAAGTTTCTCTCAACACATTGAAGGCGACCCAGCAGTCACTCGTGTTTATCCTCTGGCTGGTACTATCCGTGCACCTCATCGTGCCCTCACTGAAGCCACTGAAAGCACCATTGCACAACGGCCCAAGAAGCGATCCTGTGTTCTCAATGACCGAGAGCTTCTGGTTGCCCTTCATCAGAAACAGGATAAGCATCATGACTAGCTGAAGCGCCAAATGCAAAGCCTCTTGGTGGACGTAAACAGGATTCGCAACCTTGCCACCAAGAATGCCTTTGTTGCCCATGAAACTTGTCGGCGTACATGGAAAGGGCTGACGCTTATGTGCTCTGAAGATGATCTTCAAGAGGATGGCCTCTCTGAACACTTCAAGTTTGACTCAACACCTCCAAGAAGGACTGTGCTGTGACGAACTCCGTCTCTTAAAGACTCTGAGTTCTCCTCCTCTGCTACAACAGTGAATGCACATGTCATCGATGATGAAGACGATGCTACTTCACCACCTTCAGCGCGAATCACCACTGCACCGAGTTCGTCTGCACCGCCAACCAACTCCGACGACCCTGCTGCTTCACCAACTCCTCATGGGAACGAGTAGGTGCTCTATGTCTTCAAACCTTTTTGGTCCTTACTGACAAAAGGGGGAGAAGCATATGAGTTTGATAGTCTTCAAGCGGGTCCATATGGGCGGTGGTTTTATATTTTGCCTAGTGTTTACAACTCTTGCTTTTGATACATTTGGTTCTTTGAGTTGTAACACTCAAACTTGATGGTCGTCTGCTACTTATTTGCTTTACTGTGATGCGATGATAAATTCCGCATGTGCGACGATAAATTCCGCACTTAGATCATTTTGCAGACGTCCATTTTTCATTATGCATGTCATTATCTTCACATACCTTTCATGCATGATGAATTGTCATCATAAGTTGAAGAGGATCTCCACAAGTACAACCTGTCATGTGCATTTTCATACCAAAAGCAAATTACTTATATGCACATCTTCAGGGGGAGCCTTTGCCACTTATGAAGACAATAACCTATCCTTTACAATTTCACATATTTTATTCCCCGTTGAAAATGTCAACTAGTTTGTCATCAATCACCAAAAAGGGGGAGATTGTAAGTGCATCTAGTGCCACCCCTAGTTGGTTTTGGAGTATTAACGACAAACCTAGTTGAGGGACTAATATGTTTGTGAGAATTGCAGGATAACACAGGTAGAAGTCCCTCATTGATTCAGTTTTCCTACCAGAGATGACCCCTAAAAATGTATGAAGACATTGAAGTCAGAGGTGGTATGTGAAGACATTCACATTGAAGACTATGATAAGAGAAGACATCGTGTGAAGACTATGGAGCGCGAAGACTTAGCAGTTTCGTCGTTCTGTGTTTTTCCTTGTTGAGTCATAGGAACCACCGTACTGTTAAGTGGGGTCCAAGAGAACCAGTTAGAATGACTGAAGTGATGCTTAACCAAAATCCTATGTCTTCGAGTGAAGATTATGAGAGCAAATCTTGTCCAGAGTTGGATAAGCCAGCTTTGCTTGTAGCCCAAATAAAGTTGCCGTGTGTTTTTGAAATCTGACCGTTGGAACACGTGTCAGTTCCTTGGTGACCTAGGGTCATTTCGGACAAATCAGGTCGGGTTGCCTAGTGGCTATAAATAGCCCACCCCCTACAACCATAAATGGTTGGCTGCTCAGAGTTAGAGTACGGCTTTTGTCGTTTGAGAGGAACCCACCTCGAAGCCTTTGAGAGAGAATTCCTTGCGAGGATAAAGCCCTAAATACCCAGAGCCAAAGAGTGTTAGGCATCACTTAAGTCTTCCTGTCTGTGTGATCTGAAGACTTATTACACTTGAGGACTATGAATCCTCCAGCCGGTTAGGCGTCGCGTTCTGAGCATCCAAAAGTCATTGTGGATCGCCGATGAACGAAGTCTGTGAAGGTTTGGAAGTCTACCTTGAAGACTTACCAGAGTGATTGGGCGAGGACTGGGTGTCCTTAGCTCAAGGGGAATAAGGTGAAGACGAGGTCTTATGAGTTGAATCTCAGCCTCCCTAACCAGACGTACAGTTGACACAACAACTGGAACTGGTCCAACAAATCATTGTCTTCAACGAGTCACTGGTTTCATCCTTCCCTTCCCTTTACTTACTGTTGGTCCTTGTGAAGTCATTGTATGATTGCATTATCTTTTGTCTTCACTGAGTGACTGCTTGTTCTGATTGGCTTCACAATATCTTCCTATCTGATCTTTACTGCCTAGCTGCTATTAGTCATTGTGCTTTCACTTCATTGAATACTTGACTATGGTTTGCCTAGTTGTAACGCCCCAAGACCGGAGCTCCAGATGCCTTCCAGGGTTTCCGGGTTTTTCGTCATGTGAGTTGTTGGTTTATTGCTTTCAGCTTTGCATCTTGTGCATTGCATCATGTCATCATGCCATCAAGTTATTTTTTTTCGTAACTCAAATAAATAAATGGCATGGATCTTTGATCCATTTAAACCGAGGGTATTCACATGGTGAATTCTCTTTATAACATATCCTCCCGATAGTAGGGAGCTATATTAAATATTCCTTTCTTTTGGAATTAAACAAAACACACTTGAAAAATCCCCACTCCCTTTCTACTTCAAGTTTGGTCCCCAAACTTTGCCAACATTTCTTTTCCCATTTTTATCGAGGCTCCTCCTAAATTCTCAACATTTTTGGAAACCTCTAATTCCTAGTCCTTGCTCAAACCTTTTGTATTAAATTCAAATTATTTTGAATTTAATTCCTGCAAAATGGCCACTCCATTTTCCTTGGATCGTGCACATTTCTGCGAGTCCGGGTATGTTATCCCCATGCCCAGATTCCATCCCTAACTTCTCTTTCTTTTCTTTCTCTTTTTCTGTTTTGTTCTTAAATGGAAAAAGAGATTTTAGAGTAAGAGAGAGAGGGAGAGTAAACCAGCAGGCCCGTAGCCCACCAAATTGGCCTAAGGCCCAGCCACCGGTCTCCGCAGGCGCAGCCTCCCTCTCCTTTGGGCCGGCCTCCCAAGGCCCAGCCGCCCCCATCTATCTCCTCCAACCCTAGATGCCCGAGGCCCATCTTCCCTCGATCCCCTCCTCCTCCTTCGTGCCTCATAGCGCCGCCAGGGAGATACCCATCTCCCCGATCCCATCTCCCCTCGTTCTCTTCTCCGATCTCTCCCTCTCGTCCTCCCACACCGCTGCCCAGTTCACCCGAAGCCCCGCTGGATCCCATGCCCGCACGCCGCCTCCCTTCGATTCTCCCCCGCTGGCGACCGAAGCCACCGGAGCGCCGCTAGCCTCGTCCCTCTCCCCTTCGTTCTCCTCCGCCGTCATACGCAGAGGAGCAGGGCCGTCGCGCCGCGCGCCTCGTGCCCCTGCTCCCGGACATCCTCTCCGGTCGCCTCCTCCGTGCCTCTAGCGTGCCATGGTCACTTCTACCTCAGTGCCACCCATGGCTGCCTCGCTGGCAAGCCCCACCGCCGCTCCGGCCGGCGAGTCCAGGCCGCCGAGCTCGCCTTGCCTCGCCTCCTGCATCCCGTGTGCCCTGCTGATCGCGGGGGTTCCCATGTCCGGTGCCTCCTGCTCGCTCCGCCATGGCCTCCTCGACATGGTTGAGCCCGACCACGACCCTCTCCACATGCCACCATCGCCTCCTTGCTGTTGGCATCCCGAGGCCCCTGTGTTGTTTTGTGTGGAACGTCAAGGCCGGCAAGATCGACTACAGCAACGCCAAGTTCCACCATCGGCAAGACCCGGACTAAGAACGCCAAGTACAACTACAAACCCGAAGAACTCGGGTGCATCAAGTTCGCGAGGAGACCCATTTTTCGTCAAGTTCATCTACGTGTGTGTACCACTACGCCCGAAGACCCTGGATGCACCAAGTTCCTCTTCGGAGATGTACAACTACCGCCGACTAGTACAACTACCGTCGCATAAACGAGACCGTCAAGACCGGACCAACAAGTACCCCGAGCACGTCTGTACCTCTACTGTCGATGTGTTTTCGTCAAGTTCCCCTACGAAAACGTGATCCGCTGGCGTCGCAAGAATCGGGACCGACAAGTCCGAAGACCCAAGTACCACGACGTCAAGTACCTCTACGCACGGATAACGCCAAGTACCACTATCGCCGAGTATGACTTCCATGTGATACGAGAACAACTACCGTCGCCCCCGGGAACCTGGGATTTGTCAAGTACCTCTCCGAAAATGAACGTGAACCACTACTTCCCTCGACGTCCAGAGAACGTCTACTTCCCCTACACCGCATCGAACTTGAACCCCTCCGATAACGCATGCTTCAAAGGTATACCCCGAGACGACGTCCGTGAACGAATGCTTGCGATGTTTGATATGCTCGTGTTTGCACCGTGTCCAAATTGTCACTCGTTTCCATGCCCCTAACCCGTGGGAACCCGGTTACCGGGATCACCCCACCTTCTATCACATGTCATGCTCCCGCCGCACTTTCGTTTGCACCGGGATCTCAATCGAGTTACCGGAACCGATATGTTGCCGTGGCATCATTTTCGGATTCGTTGCCGTGGCACCCCTTTTCTTTCCACCACGGTGACACATGCTTCATAATATGCTCTTATCAACATTTTCTTAAAAACTTGCATAAACTTGTTCTTGTCATCCGCATCATGATAACAACAATTATAAAATGTTTAAATTGTTGTTGCAATAAATCACTAATGCATATGGGGATTTACCGGATTCGTTATTTGTTATATCCGGCCCCATTTAAATTTTTTAGGTGGTGTAGTTTTGTGATGCTTCACCTCTTGCCATGTTAACCAACATTTAAATTTGTTGAGTACCTAACCGGGAGAGAACTAAATAATTAATGTGGTGTTCCGTCAATATGCAACTCGTTGTATATTGAGCTCCACTTAATTTGTAGGGTTGTTTGTGCACTTTGCCATGCCATGCCTCATTAAACCGGACATGCTTCATACTTGATTGTGCATCATGCCATGATTATGTGTTGGTTGTTTACTATGTTGTTTGCTCTTTTCCGGTGATTGCTTCTTCGGGTTAGTTCCGGTAACGTCGTGTTTGTGAGGATCCGTTCGTCTACGTCCGTTTGTCTTCTTCATGGACTCGTTCTTCTTCCTTGCGGGATTTCAGGCAAGATGATCATACCCTCGAAATCACTACTATCTTTGCTATGCTAGTTTGCTCGCTCTTTTGCTATGCCAATGCTGCGATGCCTACCACTTGCTTGTCAGCCTCCCAAATTGCCATGTTCAACCTCTAACCCACCATTGCCCTAGCAAATCGTTGATTGGCTATGTTACCGCTTTGCTCAACCCCTCTTATAGCGTTGTTAGTTGCAGGTGATGATTGAAGTTTGTTCCTTGTTGGAACATGGAGATGTTGTTCCTTGCTTGGAACATGTTTACTTGTTGGGATATCACAATATATCTTATTTAATTAACACATCTATATAATTGGTAAAGGGTGGAAGGCTCGGCCTTATGCCTGGTGTTTTGTTTCACTCTTGCCGCCCTAGTTTCCGTCATATCGGTGTTATGTTCCCGGATTTTGCGTTCCTCACGCGGTTGGGTTATAATGGGAACCCCTTGACAGTTCGCTTTGAATAAAACTCCTCCGGCAAGGCCCAACCTTGGTTTTACTATTCGCCACCCAGCCTTTTCTTTTCCCTTGGGGGTCGCGCCCCCAAGGGTCATCATTATTTTAACCCCCCCGGGCCAGTGCTTGTCTAAGTGTTGGTCCAACCCAGAGCACCGTGCAGGGCCATCCCTTGGCAACTTGGGTTACGTCGGCTCCTGTACGCTTAGCTTATCCGGTGTGCCCTGAGAACGAGATATGTGCAGCTCCTATCGGGATGTCGGCGCATCGGGTGGTCTTGCTGGACTTGTTTTACCATTGTCGAGGATGTCTTGGAGTACCGGGACACCGAGTCTGATCGAAACGTCTCGGGAGGAGGTCTATTCCTTCGTTGACCGTGAGAGCTTGTGATGGGCTAAGTTGGGACACCCCTGCAGGGATTGATCTTTCGAAAGCCGTGCCCGCGGTTATGGGCAGATGGGAATTTGTTAACGTCCGGTTGTAGAAAACCTGAACTTGACCTTAATTAAAATGAATCAACAACGTGTGTAACCGTGATGGTCTCTTTCCGGCGGAGTCCGGGAAGTGAACACGGTTGTTGGAGTTATGCTTGACGTAGGTAGTCCAGGATCACTTCTTGATCATACTTCTATCGACCGTGCTTTGCCTTCTCTTCTCGCTCTCATTTGCGTATGTTAGCCACCATATATGCTAGTCGCTTGCTGCAGCTCCACCTCATACCTTTACCTTACCCATAAGCTTAAATAGTCTTGATCGCGAGGGTGCGAGATTGCTGAGTCCCTGTGGCTCACAGATTACTTCCAAAACCAGCTTGCAGGTGCCGATGAGTCCGAGCAGATGACGCAACCAAGCTCAGGAGGAGCTCGATGAAGATCTTGTCCTTTGTGTTGCTTTGTTCTAGTTGATCAGTATTGGAGCCCAGTTGGGGTCGATCGGGGACCTTTGTCGCATTTGGGGTTCTTCTTTTATTTTGGTTCCGTAGTCGGACCATGAGTGTATTTGCTTGATGTAATGTTTATTCATGTAATTGTGTGAAGTGGCGATTGTAAGCCAACTATGTATCTTTTCCCCTTATTGTATTACATGGGTTGTATGAAGATTACCTCACTTGCGACATATGCCTTCAATGCGATTATGCCTCTAAGTCGTGCCTCGACACATGGGAGATATAGTCGCATCGAGGGTGTTACAAGTTGGTATCAGAGCCTTCCCCGACCTTAGGAGCCCCCACTGATTGATCGTTTTTAGCGGCCGAGTTGTGTCTAGAAAAATGTTTTGAGTCCTTAGGAATTATATATCGGAGAGCTTAGGAATTCTTTTTACTTCCCAGTCTCTTCATCGCTCTGGTAAGGCATCCTGACGTAGAGTTTTGACTCTTCTCTTCTCAAATTTCACTAATTTTTTTAGGATCACGCGGGTATCTTGGAATCGTTCCGATGGTTTTATGATGAGAACATTGTCTTGGTGCCTCCTGTCAGGGGTTTAGTGGAAGTGTCCCGGGGAGTTGAGCTCTGAGGTGTTGTCATCATAATTTTATCGTTGCAATTCTGGAATACTTGAGATATGTTCGCCGACATCAAAAATCTCTTTTATGCAGTTCGTTGGTGAGATAACCTCGACGCCACCCAGTACTGGGGCGGGAGTTCGGGAGTATCGCCATAACTTGTATAACGGATGTTTTTCGAAGGTTGAGGTAGATGGTTTCCGAAGGTTTCTTGGTTATGTGTTGAAGGATGGATACAGCTGGATGTAGGATTTGCTAGTTTGGGTGAGATATTATGCTTCCCCTGTATCCCCAACACCTGATTGCATAACCGGAAAGTTTCGGGAGTTTCATAGGTGGGAATTCAAGTAGCTCTTAGGATATCTTTCCGACAGATGTATGATATGAAATTGGGGTTCGACGTCTAGTGGTTCGCCTATTCACGGTCGATTTTACAGTGGTCTCGTTGTGTCTTAAAGAGTCCTTGGCTATGCTGACTCGGGGACGCTTCGTATGTCATGTGCACTGCCTTGTACATGATGGTGCTGTACGATCGAGCCCATGTAGGTCCCACCACGAAAACTTTGGACGAAATCTCTATCATATGTTTGTTCCGGCTTATTCCGCAAGCCAATCCTTTGTTTTTGTTTTGAGTTGTGGTATTCGAGTTGCTTCAATGTCAAGTGTTGATTCCATACCTTCCTCAAGTGGTGCTCTCATATTCCTATGCGAATACTAATCCTTCATGATAATCGAGATTGTCATGTTAATTCTTTTCAACCGGTGTGTCTCTCCTCAAGTGGATCCGTTCACTTCAACATTTACAAGATCAATTATCAGTTCTTCTCTACGGTGTTCGCTCCATCCATTCCAAATTGTCTTTGTTTTTCCCACCCTCCCTCCCTTTGTGTTTCTTTAAGGACTCAGATTTCTTAATCGAGTATCCATTTATTGACGTGAAGTCTCTCCATTCTTTCCTTCAATGTTCTTATCCGGTGATTCTCATGAAGATTCTAACGGAGCTTCAAGTTCGTCAACCTTCACTCATTTTTCTTCTCCGGTGGTTTAAATTCAAGCGTTATTGATCATATCTTCTCCTCGTTTCAAATGCCTTCTCATACCGGTGCACCTCTTAATGATTAACTTCTCACTATTCAATTGTTCCGGAGTGCTCAAGATATCTCGAAGATTCGTGTTTCCACTCTGCATTCATTCAAGATCTTTCGAGGATGTTATCTCATTCAAGCTATTTAATCCAACCGGTGTAATCCTCTCTTTTAAATCATTCTATGGTGTTTTTTTAAGTGGGCCCTAACCCACAGGTCTTTTCCCGGTGTTTTTTTAAGTGGGCCCTAACCCACAGGTCTTTTCCAGGATCTTACCCGACTCTTCTTATTTCCAGAGTTATAATCAAATTCTTTTCGAAAGTTTGACGTAAGAATGATTATCATCTGTCAAATGTATTTCTCCAAGATCTTTCAAATTCTTTTCATCGTTGGCTTAACCTTTTCCATTATTCATTCCGGAGTGCCTCAACCGTTCACGGTGGTGTTTCTCGTTGTCATTTGAAGACCGAAGAAGAGTTTCTCTTTAATCTTGCTCCATTCTTTCAAGATTCGTGATTCTAGCTTGTTGCCATCCTCTCATAATTATTTTTTCGATTGTGAGAATTCCTTTCACCCATCCGGAGCAATTCAAGAGTCTTCTCATTTTGTTATCCGGAGTCCGTCAATTCAGGTTTATTCATTCTCAGCTGTCAGTTATCAGTCTCCTACTTTACCGGTGCTTCGTTCAAGTGATCTTTTATCAGCTCGTGATCTCTTCGTTCTCATGTATCTAAATCCTCTCAAGCATCTTTGTTCATTTTATAATTCTTCCCGGTGTTTCTTTATCTTACTCCGTTCATTTTCAATTCTTACGGTGGTTCGTGCAAGATTCCTCTTCTTTCGTTATCATATCAATTCATTCATTGTTCTAATTCTACCGGTGGTTCATTGAAGACCTTCTCACGTTTTGATATATCTCATTTAATCTTTTCTACGAGAATAAGTAGGGTGCCAAATCCGTTTTGTCATCAATTTAAATTGGTGAAGGATAAGCATAATGTAATTCTTATTCTTGTTTCATCCAAATGATTGATTCCTTATTCCGGAGGTGCATCATATCACATTCTTGGTTCGAGATGCTTTATCTTTTCTTTCCCAAGAGTTCCAACCTCTTTCAATTATATTATCACGGAGATCTCTATCTAAATCATTGCGAGGCTTCAATCTTATTCTTTTCATCATTCAATTATTTTGGATCATTCTTTTATTACCGGAGTTTTTTCATGAAGGTTCTACATGATGGATTCATCAAGGATTTATATCCCTTCTCCAAGTGTTCATTGAGATCCTTTTCTAAGGAGCTCAAGCATCCTTCATCTTGCTACCCGGAGTGCAATTCTTTCTTCCGTATCTTTGAAGATGGTATTATGTCATTCTTGATAATTTGAATTCATGTTTCATGATTCACATGTTGTCATGAATGAGATATTTTTAAATCCATCAATCTCGTCATTGGAGTTATCTTGGGGTAAATTTCACCTAAAGCCTTCTCTAAGGTTTGTTGCTATTATGGTGCTTATAATGACCCAAGTTCTTCATTTGTCCTCCCGGTGAAATACTTCCTCGTCTCCTTGTTCTTATCAATCCAATTCTTCTTCCCGTGAGTGGCAGGTTGTCACCTCATAATTTGAGTTGTATTCCACAAGACCATATCAAGTTTATTATTTTCGTTGTTGGTTTTCCAACAACTCCATTCAACCCTTCTCCTAGAGATGCCTTTTCAGGCTCTTTTGTACCAGAAGTTGGCATTGTCTTCTACATTCGCTTGTCTCAATTATCTTTACTCTACTCTTTTGTTCCGGAGGCATAGTGATGTTGCTCTCTTCAACCCATCTTCTTGTTTTATCAGGATTGTGTTCTTTTCGTGCCTATCCTTTTAATTGGAGTGTTGTGTCCTCTTTTCAAGTATCCTCTCATCTTGTCTTGTTCAATTCCTTTCATTTACAGACGGAGTGCTGTCCAAATTATATCACTCTTATTCCTTCCCTATCTTGCTTAACCGGAGTATTGTGCCCCTTTGTTCAAGTTCTTTTCGCCCTATCAAGTCTTGCATCCCTTTCTCAACCAGAGTGTCGTATTTTCATTTGAGCTCTCTCATCTTATCAAATTTTGACTCCCTTCTCAACCGGAGTGCGGTCTGAGATCTTTCTGACCCCTTGTTCCATTCATTCAATAGTTCCGGTGGTAGTGTGTTGTGATTTCATCAAGTATCTTCCAATCTTATCAAGTTCTTATTCAATTCTTTTTCTTTTCAATCGGAGTGCTGCCCGAAGTTGTTCTCCCTTGTTCCTCTTTTTTAACGGAGTGTTTTCAACTTCATTTATCTCCGTTGTATTCTTTTCTTGATATGGCTTAACCTTTGCAAGGTTCTTTGGTCTCACTCGTTTGTCAAAGAAGCAACTTAGTTTTACCTCTCCTCTTTTCTCTTCCGTTTTCCTCCGGTGCCATTCTAGATCTCGGGACGAGATCCTCTCGTAGTGGTGGAGTGTTGTAACGCCCCAAGACCGGAGCTCCAGATGCCTTCCAGGGTTTCCGGGTTTTTCGTCATGTGAGTTGTTGGTTTATTGCTTTCAGCTTTGCATCTTGTGCATTGCATCATGTCATCATGCCATCAAGTTATTTTTTTCGTAACTCAAATGAATAAATGGCATGGATCTTTGATCCATTTAAACCGAGGGTATTCACATGGTGAATTCTCTTTATAACATATCCTCCCGATATTAGGGAGCTATATTAAATATTCCATTCTTTTGGAATTAAACAAAACACACTTGAAAAATCCCCACTCCCTTTCTACTTCAAGTTTGGTCCCCAAACTTTGCCAACATTTCTTTTCCCATTTTTATCGAGGCTCCTCCTAAATTCTCAACATTTTTGGAAACCTCTAATTCCTAGTCCTTGCTCAAACCTTTTGTATTAAATTCAAATGATTTTGAATTTAATTCCTGCAAAATGGCCACTCCATTTTCCTTGGATCGTGCACATTTCTGCGAGTCCGGGTATGTTATCCCCATGCCCAGATTCCATCCCTAAATTCTCTTTCTTTTCTTTCTCTTTTTCTGTTTTGTTCTTAAATGGAAAAAGAGATTTTAGAGTAAGAGAGAGAGGGAGAGTAAACCAGCTGGCCCGCAGCCCACCAAATTGGCCTAAGGCCCAGCCGCCGGTCTCCGCAGGCGCAGCCTCCCTCTCCTTTGGGCCGGCCTCCCAAGGCCCAGCCGCCCCCATCTATCTCCTCCAACCCTAGATGCCCGAGGCCCATCTTCCCTCGATCCCCTCCTCCTCCTTCGTGCCTCATAGCGCCGCCAGGGAGATACCCATCTCCCCGATCCCATCTCCCCTCGTTCTCTTCTCCGATCTCTCCCTCTCGTCCTCCCACACCGCTGCCCAGTTCACCCGAAGCCCCGCTGGATCCCATGCCCGCACGCCACCTCCCTTCGATTCTCCCCCGCTGGCGACCAAAGCCACTGGAGCGCCGCTAGCCTCGTCCCTCTCCCCTTCGTTCTCCTGCGTCGTCATACGCAGAGGAGCAGGGCCATCACGCCGCGCACCTCGTGCCCCTGATCCCGGACATCCTCTCCGGTCGCCTCCTCCGCGCCTCCAGCGTGCCATGGTCGCTTCTACCTCAGCGCCACCCATGGCTGCCTCGCTGGCAAGCCCCGCCGCCGCTCCGGCCGGCGAGTCCAGGCCGCCGAGCTCGCCTTGCCTCGCCTCCTGCATCCCGTGTGCCCTGCTGATCGCGGGGGTTCCCATGTCCGGTGCCTCCTGCTCGCTCCGCCACGGCCTCCTCGACATGGTTGAGCCCGACCACGACCCTCTCCACATGCCACCATCGCCTCCTTGCTGTTGGCATCCCGAGGCCCCTGTGTTGTTTTGTGTGGAACGTCAAGGCCGGCAAGATCGACTATAGCAACGCCAAGTTCCACCACCGGCAAGACCCGGACTAAGAACGCCAAGTACAACTACAAACCCGAAGAATTCGGGTGCATCAAGTCCGCAAGGAGACCCATTTTTCGTCAAGTTCATCTACGTGTGTGTACCACTACGCCTGAAGACCCTGGATGCACCAAGTTCCTCTTCGGAGATGAACAACTACCGCCGACTAGTACAACTACCGTCGCATAAACGAGACCGTCAAGACCGGACCAACAAGTACCCCGAGCACGTCTGTACCTCTACCGTCGACGTGTTTTCATCAAGTTCCCCTACGAAAACGTGATCCGCTGGCGTCGCAAGAATCGGGACCGACAAGTCCGAAGACCCAAGTACCACGACGTCAAGTACCTCTACGCACGGATAACGCCAAGTACCACTATCGCCGGGTATGACTACTTCCATGTGATACGAGAACAACTACCGTCGCCCCCGGGAACCTGGGATTCGTCAAGTACCTCTCCGAAAACGAACGTGAACCACTACTTCCCTCGACGTCCAGAGAACGTCTACTTCCCCTACACCGCATCGAACTTGAACCCCTCCGATAACGCACGCTTCAAAGGTATACCCCGAGACGACGTCTGTGAACGAATGCTTGCGATGTTTGATATGCTTCTGTTTGCACCGTGTCCAAATTGTCACTCGTTTCCATGCCCCTAACCCGTGGGAACCCGGTTAACCGGATCACCCCACCTTCTATCGCATGTCATGCTCCCGCCGCACTTTCGTTTGCACCGGGATCTCAATCGAGTTACCGGAACTGATATGTTGCCGTGGCATCATTTTCGGATTCGTTGTCGTGGCACCCCTTTTCTTTCCACCACGGTGACACATGCTTCATAATATGCTCTTATCAACATTTTCTTAAAAACTTGCATAAACTTGTTCTTGTCATCCGCATCATGATAACAACAATTATAAAATGTTTAAATTGTTGTTGCAATAAATCACTAATGCATATGGGGATTTACCGGATTCGTTATTTGTTATATCCAGCCCCATTTAAATTTTTTAGGTGGTGTAGTTTTGTGATGCTTCACCTCTTGCCATGTTAACCAACATTTAAATTTGTTGAGTACCTAACCGGGAGAGAACTAAATAATTAATGTGGTGTTCCGTCAATATGCAACTCGTTGTATATTGAGCTCCACTTAATTTGTAGGGTTGTTTGTGCACTTTGCCATGCCATGCCTCATTAAACCGGACATGCTTCATACTTGATTGTGCATCATGCCATGATTATGTGTTGGTTGTTTACTATGTTGTTTGCTCTTTTCCGGTGATTGCTTCTTCGGGTTGGTTTCGGTAACGTCGTGTTTGTGAGGATCCGTTCGTCTACGTCCATTTGTCTTCTTCATGGACTCGTTCTTCTTCCTTGCGGGATTTCAGGCAAGATGATCATACCCTCGAAATCACTACTATCTTTGCTATGCTAGTTTGCTCGCTCTTTTGCTATGCCAATGCTGCGATGCCTACCACTTGCTTGTCAGCCTCCCAAATTGCCATGTTCAACCTCTAACCCACCATTGCCCTAGCAAACCGTTGATTGGCTATGTTATCGCTTTGCTCAGCCCCTCTTATAGCGTTGTTAGTTGTAGGTGAAGATTGAAGTTTGTTCCTTGTTGGAACATGGAGATGTTGTTCCTTGCTTGGAACATGTTTACTTGTTGGGATATCACAATATATCTTATTTAATTAACACATCTATATAATTGGTAAAGGGTGGAAGGCTCGGCCTTATGCCTGGTGTTTTGTTCCACTCTTGCCGCCCTAGTTTCCGTCATATCGGTGTTATGTTCCCGGATTTTGCGTTCCTCACGCGGTTGGGTTATAATGGGAACCCCTTGACAGTTTGCTTTGAATAAAACTCCTCCGGCAAGGCCCAACCTTGGTTTTACTATTCGCCACCCAGCCTTTTCTTTTTCCTTGGGGGTCGCGCCCCCAAGGGTCATCATTATTTTAACCCCCCCGGGCCAGTGCTTGTCTAAGTGTTGGTCCAACCCAGAGCACCGTGCAGGGCCATCCCTTGGCAACTTGGGTTACGTCGGCTCCTGTACGCTTAGCTTATCCGGTGTGCCCTGGGAACGAGATATGTGCAGCTCCTATCGGGATGTCGGCGCATCGGGTGGTCTTGCTGGACTTGTTTTACCATTGTCGAGGATGTCTTGGAGTACCGGGATACCGAGTCTGATCGGAACGTCTCGGGAGGAGGTCTATTCCTTCGTTGACCGTGAGAGCTTGTGATGGGCTAAGTTGGGACACCCCTGCAGGGATTGATCTTTCGAAAGCCGTGCCCGCGGTTATGGGCAGATGGGAATTTGTTAACGTCCGGTTGTAGAAAACCTGAACTTGACCTTAATTAAAATGAATCCACAGCGTGTGTAACCGTGATGGTCTCTTTTCGGCGGAGTCCGGGAAGTGAACACGTTTGTTGGAGTTATGCTTGACGTAGGTAGTCCAGGATCACTTCTTGATCATACTTCTATCGACCGTGCTTTGCCTTCTCTTCTCGCTCTCATTTGCGTATGTTAGCCACCATATATGCTAGTCGCTTGCTGCAGCTCCACCTCATACCTTTACCTTACCCATAAGCTTAAATAGTCTTGATCGCGAGGGTGCGAGATTGCTGAGTCCCTGTGGCTCACAGATTACTTCCAAAACCAGCTTGCAGGTGCCGATGAGTTCGAGCAGATGACGCAACCAAGCTCAGGAGGAGCTCGATGAAGATCTTGTCCTTTGTGTTGCTTTGTTCTAGTTGATCAGTATTGGAGCCCAGTTGGGGTCGATCGGGGACCTTTGTCGCATTTGGGGTTCTTCTTTTATTTTGGTTCCGTAGTCGGACCATGAGTGTATTTGCTTGATGTAATGTTTATTCATGTAATTGTGTGAAGTGGCGATTGTAAGCCAACTATGTATCTTTTCCCCTTATTGTATTACATGGGTTGTGTGAAGATTACCTCACTTGCGACATATGCCTTCAATGCGATTATGCCTCTAAGTTATGCCTCGACACGTGGGAGATATAGTCGCATCGAGGGTGTTACACTAGTGTAGTCTACCTTCCGCTGCATGGTAATAGGTTTATTTCTATCGTTTGTCTTCAAAACTTCCATGTTTTGAAGACTTTCCTAAAAATCGCCTATTCACCCCACCTAGTCGATCACTAGCACTTTCAAGTTGGACTCCAGGGAAATTCCTATTCGCCGCTCTCTGCGGCGAATTGTCGAGGGATTGCACAGAGGAGTGCCGCGAGTGACAAACATGGGCCGGCCCACTTATACATAGTGCGTCCAACCGGTTTTGGGAACCTTCTAGAAGGTTCCTTGAACCGGGTTTTTTTGTATCGTTTTTTCTGGTTCTTTTCGGCTTTCTATTGTTTTATTTCGTTTTTTATTTTCTGTTTCTTTTCTTTTTTTAGTTTCTGTTTCTCTTCTTTCTGTTTTTTTCAAAATTTCACAACTTTGCAAAATATGTTCGCAGACTTAAGAAAAATATTCGGATTTCATTTTTTGTTCGTGAGTTTCAATAAATATTCCTATTTTTCAAAATTATCCATGTTTTAAAATTTGGTTTGCATTCAAAAAGTGTATATGAATTTCAAAAGGTGTTCCAGCTTTCCAAATTTGTTCCCAAATTTATAAAATGTTCATGTTTTCAAATTTTTGTTCACAAATTGAAAAATGTTCGTAGATTCCATAAATTTGTTTGGGAGTTTGAAAAATGTTCCTGTTACAAAATTTGTTCGCAAATTCCATTTTTTTTCTTATTTACAAGTTTTGTTCGGAGTTTCGAAAATTGTTCCGTTTCCAAAATTGTTTGCAAAATTTTAAAAATGTCCGTTTCTTCAAAAAAATTTCTGGAATTTCAGAAAATGTTCGCCTGCAAAAGTTGTTTGTGTTTCCAAATTTTGTTTTGAAATTTGAAAAATTGTTCATGTTCAGTTTTTTGGGTAGTTTAAAAAATGTTTCCGTTCTAAAAAATATGTTCGCGTCTCCAAAATTTGTTTGTGTGTCGAAAAATGTTTGAGTTTTCTCAAAATTTATGAAAAAAATAATGTTCACGTTTGATAAAACATTCACGTTTTGTTTCTGAAAAAAATGTTTTGTGTTCGAATTTTTGAAAAATGTTCGGATCGGCGTTAGCTAGCTCAACTGGTTCGAATGAAGCAACAGGTCTAGTGTTCGATTCATGGCAATGCATCTTTTTTTATTCCAGCGTGAGCTACTGTTCGCGAGAGACATGAGTTTTCTTAAGGTTTTGCAATGTTTTGTGACCAAGAAAGCTAGGTATCTGAGCAGTAGGTCTTGTGTTTGATTCCTGGCAACGCAGCTTTTTTTATTCCGGCGTGAGCTACTGTTTGCGAGAGAGATGGGCCGGCCCAGTCTCTCGATCTCCTATGCGATCGCTCGACTGCTTGACGCAGAGAGCATCACATAGGAGCTCTCGGACTCCAGCTCCTCCCTTGGCCGGCGCAAGGGAGGGGAAGCCCTTCCCCAAGTCGGCCACCCTCCCCTCTTCCTACACCTATAATATAAGAACATTTTTAATACTAGTATAGCATAAAAAACGCTCTTATATTTTGGGACGGAGGGAATAGATGTTTTGGCTCTTTTGAGACACAAGTTTTCTCTGAAGTTCTCTCTAGTTGATCTAGTTCTAATTTAGACTTATCTAGATTAGAGCTAGTTCTAGTTCTCACTAATCCTCATAATAGAGAAGCCTCATGAGGTTCTCTTCTCTCTCCTCTAATTTTCCGACGATAATTAGATCTGGACAGCGAAGCGCTGTCGGATCGGAAAGCCTGAACGCGTGCAATCCGTGGAGAGGTTGTACTTTCTGTCTTCGGTTCGAGGGATCGTTCATGAACAGTCTGATTGACTTCATCAATGATCTACATCAACTCTTCTTCCGCTGCAACTCGAAATTGATAACGGTCCAATCTAAACGTCTAATGCATCTTCTTGGTGTTTCTGGGATCGTGACCATAGGGCAAATTTTGTTTTTGGCTTTCTACTTCGTTTCCTAACATAGTTGCTCCACTATGAGTCATAGTTTTTTTATCATAACAATAAATAGTGGGAGCTAGTAATGTACTCCCTCCGTTTCAAATTACTCATCGCAAAAATGAATGTATCTAGAACTAAAATCATTGTTGAGGAAATCGTTAACTGGTAGCTGCTCGGTTGGCTGGCGAGTAGGGGATTAATAGGCTAATCAGCAAGTTAATCAACCATTTAATTAATTAATCGGACAATTTATCGGTTTATCGGCTACTCGGTGACCCTATGAGTAGGGATTAATCGGCAAGTTAACTGGTTAATCGGACGAATTCTTGAACAGGGACTAAAATACGTCTAGATACATCCATACCTGCGACAAGTAATTCGGAAGGGAGGAAGTAGGTCATTTTGGCATAGTGGAGCCTTCCATGCAACACCATAATGAATGCTAAAGACGATTGACCTGCTCCAATAATGTGAGTAATGTTCATTGTTTTTTGAGATAGTTACCCGCTTATTCCAAGCGATATAATGTGAGTAACATTCATTCAATTAACGATATATTATCTGGTGTCTGACCAAATGATACTGATTCGACCGAGGGTAATCTTCACGGCACGTGTCCACTTAGACTGGGCCGCCACCTCTTGTTATTGGTGTTTATCTGGTCCTTTGCAATCATTGGCTTGGCCCTCTAGCTGGGTCTTATGTTGTCGTAGACCTGCCCGGTGAGGAATTCCCTCGTGAGTTAGGCATTTGGATTTCTATTAAAGTGTCTAATTGTTTTTGTAGTTTTTTTATCAGTTCTCTTAGCGAAGAACTGGTGACATATATAATCATGATGTCGTTTACTCTTTTAAAATTGGATCATGATAAGTGACATATGTGTGAGTGTGTAACACAAGTATATGGCAACTCCGGACGTTTTTATGGCAAATTTAGTGACGTGAGGAAAACAATTTTCTTTTCTGATGGCAAGTTTCAGCTTTTTAGAGTTTATTTTTTCTTTTCAGATGACAATTTTAGTTGTAAAAAATATCAAGACCGGAGTGTTTCATGTCACATATGTGACACTTATCATTTGAAGAAATTTATGGGATCAAGTAGAGATGCCCTAAACTAAAAAGAAAGGGGCCTCAACACCATGCGTGACTTTTCTCTTGATCAAACCCTCTCTTCTTTTCGGTCTAAAAAAGTGATACTGTTTCCTGTTTTCGTTTGCCCATATCGTCTTACATTACCTGCTAATTTAGCAAACCTTGGCCTTTTCTAAAAGTGCTAATAGACGGCAGTCCTGATAAATGAATCTTCACAACCAGTGCACGTACCCTAAAATGCACGACACCGTATTTCACGATCATACCAATTGCCTAACAAAGCCTTGACCAGGAAAGCACGGAATGCATTAAAAATGGGATAAGGATACCAGTTGGTCAGCGGTCAGACGAGCTGGTTTTGCTCACATAGTCGCCATCAGCCTCACATGCGCCACCACACATCTCGTCCGCGGCCTCGCTTTCTTTTCACACCCCACAAGGCGCGCGCTGATCCGTGCAGACGCTAAAGTATACTACTCCTTCCGTTTCATAATATAAGAGTGTTTTTTACATTAATATAGTGTCAAAAAACGCTTTTATATTATGGGACAGAGGAAATACATCCTACTTTTAAAGATTAGTTGAAATAATTAGACGATGTTTAGCTTTTACTGAATTCTTTTCAACAGCAACAAAGCGATACCACCACACAACCACCTAATTATAGGACGAGGAACTCCTGACATGGGTTGTGCTGCCATTGAGAGACTGACACATGGGTCCCACCAAGCGTCGGGCTCACCCGTCAGTGATCGAAAGGCAGTGAAAGGCAGGGTTGGCTACGTCAAAGAATCAATGTTCCTAATTATAAGGGAGGCCAACGCTAGGGGCCGGCCTGCCTGTCCAAATTTTGGCCGATAATGTGCAAGCCGCCTGATTTCCGCAATGACGTTCTTTGGATCAGGCGTCCCCGTTTCACCTACCTCCCGCCGCGCACCGCCTTCCCGTGCGTCTGCTTGTCACCCACCTCTGCCTCTACCTACATCTACCTTGCCCCCGTCTGCTTGCAGCACCGGTGGGGACCACTAGTCGTCGACGCCAACATGACCAGCCACCGTGCCACGATGCCAGCACTCGTGACACATAGTTGAAGCTTTGCTTCGGCTGGTTATAGCAAAATCGATTGCTGCTTTAAGCAAAATAAGTAAATCAAATACAGCAAAATCATGGCGGCCATGCCATCGCCATCGAGCACTATCCTCTATTGTTGCAGCGAAAATAAAAGTTGGTTCCAGAAAAATTGATTGGTAGTTCTAGCAAAAACACAAGCTGGTTTCAGCAAAAATAATAATCAAATGTAGCAAAATCAGACAGCCGCCGGCGTCGCCCAACACTATCCTCTCTGTTGCAGCAAAAATCAAAAGCTGATTTCAGCAAAATCAGATGGTTTCAGCAAAAAATCAAATAAGCAACTACTTATTCCTAGCCACCACCGTCACCGCCCATCTCCATCATCGACTAAGGCAGATCCCCTGGCCGGTTCCAGCACCGCACCTCACCAGTCTCAACACATATACCCCGCGTTGCCGCCTTGCTGGTTCCAGCACCGCAACCCGTCGCCTCGCTGGTTTCCAACATGCTGACACTGGATGGGGTGTGGTGTTGTAGCAGCGCTGCGGTGGCGGTGGGTCTGCAGGTGTGTCGGAAGCCGGGGAGGTATGAAGAGATAAAGATATGAGGGGGCGAGCTCGGACGAGCAATTTGGCAGCTGCGATAAAAAAAGAGGAGTGGAGCGACAAAGACAAAGGGGAAACAAGTGAATAATGTGCGCCTTAGAGATAAGGGAAGAAAAAAAAAGTTGTGCGTGTGGGGCCCATAGCGACTTGGCTTGTGTGCACATTAGAAACGTTTAATTATAATTAATTTATGTGGTTCGTGGACTAAGCGTAGATTAGATGATTAGGTTTCTTGTGGTGGAACCAGCCCACTAGGGTTCAAGTCCTAAACTTAGCACTGATGCTCGCATTTTTCTGAATTTAGTTCAACCATTTTTAGCAATGTTAAGAGGTTGTGCTGGCTCAGTATCTCGAAAGTGCTCATAAAGGTAGGGGTTTACATGCGTGCATTCGTAAGTGGCTGTATGTGCGTATATGTGAGCATCTGCATTTGTACTATGTTAAAAGAACATGTGCTCCAAGTACTCATAAATATTCTGACATGTATAGTTTTGCATTTACTCCCTTCAGTTTTGTAAGAAATAGATTCGTCACCCGCAACGTACTCCTCTCCCGCGCTAGTGAGAGCGATCTTGCGCGCCCTACCACCACTTCCCCTCCACTGATAAATCGCCACCCCACCTCTTCCGTTGGCCCTATCGGTGTTGGTGTCTGAAGATACCCTACTACCAGATGGATATGTAGCTTCCCCCATTTGGGATGATTTTAGATACAATTTCATTGTCCGTCACTTTGGCTTTTCGACGGTGGTGGTGGCTGATTAGTCCTTTTAGTGATCAGGTAGAGAAGTAGAAATGATTCTTGCTTTTTCCCCTAGAGGCAACCCTGAGTTATCGAATCCACGAGAGGACGACGCCCTTCAAGCAAGGGATTCTAACAAGTTTTTGCAACAAAATTAAATTTTAGTTTTTGACTGGATCGTAAATCAAGCTGACAATGAAAACACTTATAATAAAAAGTAGGCATGAGTATGAGGTCTTATGCTTACAACCATATATTTATGTTGGGATCGTCAGATCTTAATTTGTGCCCTAGAAGTCATCCATCGAAATGTGTTTATTACGTAACTAAGTGGGGGATGTGTCCAACTTATGTCTTGACCGGCACGCGTCCTGCATCAAGAGTCAGTTATCCAATCGAATGACCTATCTGTCGCATGGGGCTGCCCCAGTAATTAAGATAGCAATAATCACGTAAAAACATTGGGCGTTCAATGACATACACCTCTTGAATTCCTAGAGATAGGATCCTTGTTATCGCACTAAACCTTTTTGTCACTGGTTAGAACAATACTTCGCGGTCTCTCCGTCCTTAGCCTCTCCGTAACTCGCACTCCATGATCCTGTGTACCTGTAGGGATGAAGAACGCGAATGAGACAACAGACAATTACATAATAAATTTATGCTACACATCTGAGACTTTAATTCAAAGTACTTCCATCGACCCCTCCAACAAATACATTGGATTGCAGGGCATTGCCTCAACCCATGACCTTACCGAACTACTCACACATGAAGATCAGATCACATGAAGAGCTCATCGAAGAACATATCATGAAGATTGATTGATAATATGTCTTACAATGGATGACAAATGTGATACACGATTACAAGTATGGCTAGATGGCTGAGAACTATGGTGGCGATGAAGGTTGTGGCTATGCAGATGGGAAATGGCGGCGGCTAGGGTTGATGGGGATGGTTTTCTGTGAAGATGACAATGTGTGGCTTGTTCTGCAATGTTCTGTTGCTCATTGGCGTCAGACCCTTTATAAAGGTTGTTCGGGTGGATCAGACGCCTCAGTTAGCACGCCATATGACCATCCATACGAGCAGGGATGGTCGTATGGAAGGCCGTCTTTTTCTATGTTTCATCTCGTGCGTCTCCCACCTCATCTCCTCTATCTTCACTTTACTTCTTTTCATGTAAAGTTCATCCATAAATAGCGTATTTCCTATGAAAACAAAATAAAGATCGGGTATTTGGAATCCTTTGCATTCATTGCTCATTAGTGGCAATATCGGAGTGAATATCTCGGTTTAAATGAAATATTTCAGTTTAAAATCGGTTAGAGGAGTGTAAAAATAACACTCATCAGTGGCGGAAAGTCATCTCTCGTGATGTGTCGTCGATGGTGGTGGCAATGTCTTGTCGACGAGTAATTCTTCCTCGAGCGTTCCCATCCGCGACAACGATGATGGTTCATGGGTGTAAATTCTCGTCGCCAGTTCTGTATGGTGCTGCAAGGTTTTGTAGGGTTTGTCGGTGCATCGACGACGACTTTCCCTCTCAATTGGATCCCTTGACCTCATCTGTCATATAGGCGTGCCCTCGGTGCGGCTTGAGGCCCGCGAGATCTAATGGAGGTCGAGCTCTTGAATCTATTTCTCTTCCTGTTCATGTTGCCTTCTTCTCCAGGGCGATGGCCCGGCATATGACCATGGTTTCGATGGCTACGTGTCCATGATCAACAATATTAGGCCGTCTCCGGCGACGGAGCAGCTTGCAGTGGCACCACATCGGCTTGTTTGAGAGGATGAAGATGTTCAGCCCCCAATGAAAACCCAGAAGCTGACTTTCACGTTTTGGTCCATGATCACTAAGGTGTTATTCTGGATGCTCGCCTCTCCGTTAGCGACAAATTTGGCACATGCAATCAGCTATGACTGCATCTTTGTGTAGATAACTTGGATTGGAGACTTCTTCATCGGGATTCGGTTGTTCACTTCATGAGATGGCGTCATTAGCGTTTTTGTGGAATATGCATTTTTGTCATAAAGCTAAGAGACACTACTTGGCGTTTCTTTGAAGATGACGACTGTGGGCGCTGATTTTTGTTGTTGTCTTTTTTGTGTTTGTATTGGCTGTCTGTATCATCATGTTTTTTCTTGAACACATCATCATGTTATTATATATGTGTTTATTTATTTATCAAACTGATGTTTTTAAACAAAAATTTCCCCCTTTTTTAAAATAAAAACGTTTGTTTGAACGACAACCTTTGGAGCATTCAGGGGACGCGATGGTTTGAGAGTTGGTCAAGATTAACTAAGTGGTCCTCGCAAAGAAGAGAAATGAAGTATGACTCTCTGATCATCCACCTTAAAAAATGCTGATGTGATCCAATCAATGGAGTTGTGCTAGTAAACAATCATGGTCAACGATCTCACATCATATACACAACTAATGCAAGATTAGCCGAATAAAATGGTCTCCGGCCTCTGGATGTCACATGCATGCACGATGATGAGTCGTAGGATTCCGTTGAAGATTTTTCTCTGCATCCCAACTCACCCGTGTAATAGCTTTGGCTCTTTATCTGGAGTGGTATTTAGGGCAACTCCAACGCCGATCATTAAACCATCTGCAAATATTTAAACTAGATGGCCTGGACATTTTTAAGGCAACCGTTTGCAAATATTTAAATTAGATGGCCTGAACATTTAAGAGGAACTCCAATTCAGATCACTAAATTGATTGCAAATATATGGCCAGACACTTTCAGCCATTCAACGTGGCTCACCTAAAATGTCCGGACCGGTCCCTCCGCTTAGAGCACCATCACCTTCCTCCTCATTCCACCATGCGCTGCCATGATAGAGCCACTCGAGAAGCCAAAGATGATGTTCGTTGTCTCGCAGGTGTCAGGACCCAAACCCGAAGGATGACGCCCGCACGGTTGCGTCCGCTCAACGTCACCCCGACGCCTCAAGAGGAAGACGAAGGCGGAGAAGACGGCGGTGGCCGGTCAGGTCGTAGCTTGCTATCCAAAGCGCACCGCCTGGCCGGTGCCGCCCTGTATATCACATGCCTATCCCGCCCAATGTAAGATACCCTACTTCTACACGGCCCAACACCTCGGTACGCCTGACACGCAGCAATTGCCGCAACAGTTTGCAGCCTCCTTTAATCGAGTGTCATTCATCGTCGACCTCAACAGCTACATCCGCACATATTCCCTCTATGGAGCTCTCGTCTGTGGGGCCTGATCACTATTTGTTGGAATGCCTCAACCAAGCAAGACAACGGCAAAGGATTATGCGATAATGAACATTATCCACAACAGACGAGGCTATGAAGACGAACACGTGGATGACTCCCAGGCGGATCAAGATCTGTAGCTGTATACCCAACTGCCTGACAGCCAGTAGGCGTACACCAGGCAGCAGGACTTTGAGCCGGACAACCATTGGCCGCCAGCGCCAACACAAAGAAGAAGTGCGGAACCACCTACTTGAACAAGGAGGATGAGTTGATCTACGGGGGATCTGTTTCATGGCACGGAGCAAAATGACACAACTTTTTTGGTAAAGTGCACATGATTCATTGTTGGTGAGCAAAGCAACAGGGAAACACATTGTCAATCCCGCCAAGACCATCGCCAAAGAAGATGATGAAGATGGTGATCCAACAAAACGAGGGGTCGCACCGGCCACCCATGTGGCTAGGTCAAGGGGGGCAAAGTGGAAGACAGAGAAGGAAAAGCGAGAAGGGGTGGCGGCCAAGATGACAGAGAAGTTCAAGGTCGTGTTGGTGAAGAAGGAGGAGGCGGTTGCCAAGCGCAATGAGATGAAAGGGGTCAAGAAGGTGGAGAGGTTTGACATGTTCATGGAGATGCGAAAGAAGAAGCATAAGTTCAAGGAGATGAAGATTGCTATCAGGGCCGAAGCCAAGCCGCAGAAGTTGTTGTTCATCAAGCCAACGGACTTCGAACCCAGTGTGGTGAAGTTTGTTCAAAAGTACCATGCTAGCATGTACAAACACTTTGTGCGAAAGGAGTGTGAAAAGAGGCCAAAAAATTGAGTTCTTTGGCATCGACAGCTGAACCGAAGGCTTTCAGATTGGTAGATGGGAAAAACGGATTGAGCATCTGTTGCTTTTGGTTATAGTTCTTTACAACTATTTAAATGTATGGTTGAGTTGCTATTGATCTAGATAACTTTGTGAAAGAAAGAAGGCCCAACAAGGCCGGGCGGGTATTTTGATGACCCCAATTGAATGGCATCTATCCGGTCGGATGTCCATGGACACGAAACGTGTCCACAAAGATCTTTTTTAAGAAGTTTTCAGTCTATTCATATTCAATCATGGCAGTACAAAGAACATCAGAGGTAATAAAAATTACAACCAGGTCCGTGGATCACCTAGCGACGACTACAAGCACTGAAGCAAGGTTGTCAGAATCGCGATTCTGTTAGACGATTCTACGACTTTACGATCCAAACTAACCCCTATGATTCTACGACTTTAGTTCTTAGAATCTACGTTTTCTATGATCCTGATAGTGAAGATTCTACGATTTGCGATCCTACCATCGAAGCTCCGATCCGATTCAAAATCACGATTCTGACAACCTTGCACTGGAGCGTGCCGAAGGCACTCCTCCATTATCGTCCCTCCCTTCCTGGAGCCGGGCAAACCTTGTTGTAGTAGACAGTCAAAAAGTCGTCGTGCTAAGGCTCCGTAGGACCAACACACCAGAGCAGCACTATCGCCGATGAAGAAAGTCATAGATCAAAATGATCAAACCTGTAAACATCCAATGAAGACAAACGAAGAATAGATCCAAATAGAGCCACCGAAGACCAGCATCGACTGAATCCCGCGAGATCCGAGGGAGGCACACCTCCACACGCCCTCCGACGATTCTAGATGCACCATCAGGACAGGAATAGAATATGAGAGACATTATTGCTATTTAGAGACATCTTTGCCACCACACAGTGCCAACCATGATGTTGAACTTAACAAGAACAAGAAAGGGGTCCATCCCGTCGACGGGGGGCTGAGGTCCTTTGCACCTCCATGGCCTAAAGGCCATAGGAGATGAGACGAACCGGAGACGGCTACGACGGGAAGAGGAAGAAAGCTTGAAATCTTTTTTTGTAATCTTCTGTCATCTTATCCCGTGTCCGCAAAAAAATTGATGATGGCTAATAGGTGATTCACGTTGCGTTGCCCTTAGTTTATCACGGCCATGATATTGAGCCATTTGATTGGATTGATTGCGTTGACCAACATGACGTAAGCCTGGGAAATTAGCTCACCGCTACAGGAAAATATGCATATTTTGATGAGTGCCACCCCATATAAGCATTTCTCTCTCTGTATAATTGAAAAGAAACATCTATTCCATGGTCAACAGTGAAATCCAATGGTTGTAAACAAATACTCCCTCCGTTTCTAAATATAAATCTTTCTAAACATTTCAAATGGACTACAACATACGAATGTATGTAGACATATTTTAGAATGTATATTTATTTATTTTGCTTTGTATGTAATCATGAATCTTCAAAAATACTTATATTTGGGAACGGAGGATGTAGATGTTAAATATAAAAAATGTTCCCTGAGGAAAGGAATAGGGTAGCTGCGCATTTGCTTTTCAGTTTGGAAATCACATTTCTCGGAGGACGAATAGGAGCTCAAAAATGGAAAACAAAGACACCATCAAGCCCGCAACAACGCTAGAGGCCAACCATAAAAGGTGAGACGTCTCCAATCTGCAAATACAACATCAACCCCAACGTACACAAGTAGGCCTTCTCTTAGTTAATTGCACGGAAGCCAGAGAAGAGAGAGAGAGAAGGTGGGAGGAAGAGAGAGAGAGAGAGAGAGAGAGAGAGAGGAAGAGCATGGAGCCCCACATAGAGAGCGCGCTCCGTCAAGGGTTGACGGAGCCGGAGCGGAGGGAGGTGGAGGGCGTGGTGGAGGAGCACCACACATTCCCTGGGCGCGCCAGCGGGACGTGCACGTCGCTGGTCACACAGCGCGTGCAGGCGCCTCTCGCCGCCGTGTGGGACATCGTGCGCGGCTTCGCCAATCCCCAGCGCTACAAGCACTTCATCAAGTCCTGTGCTCTCGCCGCCGGCGACGGCGCCACCGTGGGCAGCGTCCGCAAGGTCACCGTCGTCTCCGGCCTCCCCGCCTCCACCAGCACCGAGCGCCTCGAGATCCTCGACGACGACCGCCACATCCTCAGCTTCCGCGTCGTCGGCGGCGAGCACCGCCTCCGCAACTACCGCTCCGTCACCTCCGTCACCGAGTTCACGGACCAGCCTTCAGGCCCGCCCTACTGCGTCGTTGTCGAGTCCTACGTCGTCGACGTACCGGAGGGCAACACCGAGGAGGACACCCGCATGTTCACCGACACCGTGGTCAAGCTCAACCTCCAGAAACTCGCCGCCATCGCGACCACCACCTCCTCCTCTTCCCCGCCGCCGTCGGATGAGCAAAGCTGATCATCAGTGATTGATCGTTCTTGGTTTCTCCATGGCCGGTCCCGGTTGCATGCAATGCATGCACTGTGATGCTTTTCTGTTTTCTTTGCACCAAAAAAGAGAGAATTTAATGTTATTGCGGTTCTGATGGGTGATGACATCGAAAGAGGGTGCAAGTTGGTGTTATTTTCTGTTTTCGTTTTTTGTATGTATATTCCATCGTTATCTTGCAATGTCACCATGTTATCACTCTTTTCTGTTTTTGCCAATCTCTCTCCAATATTGGGTAGTTGGTACTCATACTTTTAAGGTAGCGCTTTTGGTTTGGCATTTTAAAAAGTAAAAAGTATTAGTTGCCAAGGTCACAAGAAAGAGCAGCCCTAGTGCAAGTTGGAGTTAATTGCTAAAAGAATTCAGACTCACCTAAATTCGAAGACTTCGTGTCTTTGCTTTATCCTCTTTATTTTACTTTTCATTTCCGTTCAACATGAGAGTTTTACTGGATATTTCTCACATATAATCTCTTTATCAAAACGAATACAATAAAGTCAAAACTGTTTTCGGGTGTTGCTAGGTGTCAGTCGATTAAGACTTAACCAAGTCTCAGTCAAGTGACATAACATGGAAGAAAGGAAAAAAAAATCTATTTTTTCGCATACATTTCATTGTAAGATCTCACGAATATAGTATCGTGCGGAGGAGGCTGAGCGGTCGTCCGCCCCTATTAATAGGTGGCTGTGGGTGCCAAAAGGAACCCTAGATCCGTCTCTGGGGTTTCCTGCATCCCACTCTCAGGTGCGGCGCTTCGGGCACCTTGCCCGTCGTCTCCTACGTTCTGCCCCTCCCCCACCTCTTTCCTGCTCGTTCGCCTCTGTTGTGAGGATGGGCTCCCGCCGCGGCGACAAGCCTCCCATGTCGCCTCCGATCCCGGCGGCGGATCGACAGCGCGAGCACGATCTGCGGGCGAAGGCGCTCTCCAAGGCGTCGGCGAAGGCCGCGGGGGACGGGGGCTGGGGGCCGCCGCCTCCATGGTGGCTTGCGGAGCAAGAGCGGAAGCAGCAAGAGGACCGCGAGCGCAAGAAGAAGAAGAAGGAGGAATATCGGCGCCGCGGGCTGGAACAGAAGAAAGAGCTCAAGAGGAAGGAGTCCCAGCTCCCTCCGGGCGGTGAGCGGAGCGGGGATCCGGTGGCCAAGAAGCAGAAGCAAAAGGGGGGGCCGTCGGCTGCGAAGGGTTCGGCTGACGCTCCGTTCCCTGTGGAGGAGGCTGACGGGCCGGAGTGCTTCAAGTGCGGCAGTGTGGGGCATTACCAAAACGAGTGCCACTTCAAGCCCCTGTGCGTCGTCTACCACGAGGAAGGGCACGCGTCGGCGTACTGCCCCACGCGGGGGCGGCCTCTTCTGCTGCAGATCATGGGCAACGCCATCCCTGGAGAGGGCTTCTTCTGCCTCCCTTTCGTGGAGACGGAGGGCGAGGAGGTCCAGGCCCCGCTGGTGGCGGATGCGGCGATCATCTCGGCGGCGCCCGGCACGCTGTCGATCCCCATCTTGGAGGCGGAGCTCCCTCACCTCTTCGAGGGGGTGTGGGATTGGCAGGTGACGGCCATCGGAGTCGACCAGTTCTCGGTCGTCTTCCCCAACAAGGCCATGCTGCGGATGGCGACCCGCAGCGGCAAGCTCTACCTCTCCCTCAACGACATCATGGTGGATATCAAGGAACTGAGCCAGGAGGAACCCAAGGCCGAGATCATGCCGGACGTGTGGGTCAAGCTGTGGGGTGTGCCACCCAAGCGCCGCCGCGTGGACCGCCTCATGGCAGGGACAGTGATGATTGGGCGTCCAATGGAGGTGGATTAGGCGTCGTTGCCGGGGCGCGGCCCAGTCCGGATGCGCTTCGCGTGTCGATCGCCGGCTAAGCTCAAGGGCTACGTCCAAGTGTGGTTCAACAGCGAGGGCTTCACCATTCGTCTGGAGGCCGAGGTGGGTGATCTACAGGGTGCGGCGCCCCCTCCCCCTCCACCAGCCAGCGTGGACAAGGGACCAAATGACAAAGACAAGGACCACGACCACGATGCGAGCATGGGGGATGACTCCATCGACACCACCACCTGGGACAAGCTTGGCCTCAAGGACAAGGACCCCCAGGACGCGCCCCCGGCGGCGGGCGCTGCTAAGGACCAGGAGGAACGGCAAGTGGTGGTGGGCAACAACGAGATGGGTCTCAACCAGTACGGCTCCAACATGACGCTGGGCCTCGACATCGACAAGGGGGTTTCGGCATCCTGCGACTCGGAGGGTCGCTCGATGCTCGTCTCCTCGGTGGCTGCGGTGGTGGGTGAGCCTCGGGCTACCACGGCGCGCTCACCCAAGGCGGTTGGCCCCGGCGGCGGTGGGACGAGGCTCCACAAGAAGCCGGCAGGCCGCAAGACTCCCTTGGTGGCGCCGGTAAGCCCTCCCTCGGGCCATGCGGGTACGCCTGCTCCACAGCGGCCGGTGGTGATGGCGCTGGCCTCTCCTGGGGGTCCGACTGGTGGCACCTCGTCGGTCATCTCCCCTCCAGCTCCTGACGCGCTCCGCGCGGAGGTGGCCAAGGTGGCGCCTGTTTCAACGGCCAAGCGCTCCAAGGCGGTGGTGGCGTCCACGGCGACGCAGGAACGGGTGAGCTCCCGCCCGAAGGGCGCCAAGGGCAACCTTCCAACCCTCCAACGCGCCCAACTCCTGCAGGCCCAGAAGAACCTGGAAACCGAAGGTAACCCCATGCCCCGCTTTACGATCTTTGATGAATATTCTGATGAGTGCTTGGGGGGTATCTTAGAAGATAGTGGGGTGGTGATGTCTGACGAGGGGGAAGCGCGCGAAGTGCTCTCTCTTATTCGTGCTAAGGAAATCGCGCAGGCCGCGCTAGCTCAGGTAGCGCTGGCCCGCGCTGCGCCAGCAGCAAAAGAAGCAGGGGCTTCTCTGGTGACTGATACGCGGCCCGATCAGGAGGACATAGCAGCAGGGGCTGCGCCGTCCACCTCCAACCGTCGTCCTGCCAAGACATGGCGCGTGGCCAATGTGGTGACCGCTCGCGGTATCCGCCTCCGCAACCGCATTATCTAATGTGATACATATTCTGGAACATCCAAGGCTTCGGCCACGCTGGGAGGCGGACCCAGTTAAAAGAGTTCATTCAGAACGAGGCGATCGACGTAGTTGGCCTGCAGGAAACTATCAAGACCGATTTCAATTATCGGGACCTGCTAGCTGTCGATCCGCTGGACCGTTTTGTTTGGCATTGGGTGCCGGCGGTCGGGCACTCGAGAGGCATGCTGCTAGGCATCAACCTAGTTTGCTTTGAGGTAGTGGCGTGGGATGCCGGTCGTTTCTTCATGTCGGCCCACGTACGCCACCGCGCAACTCTCCAAGAGTGGGAGGTGATTGTGGTTTACGGCCCGGCCGACCACTCGCTCTCGCTGGAGTTCTTGGGAGAACTCCAGGCGAAGGTTGCGTCTGTGGGCACGCGAAATTTACCTCTGCTAGTGGGAGGGGATTTCAACTTAATTCGCTCGGGAGCGGATAAAAACAACAGTATTATTAATTGGACAAGGGTGTCCATGTTTAATAATGCAATCGCAGCCATGGCCCTTAGGGAAGTGGCTCGCATGGGGGCACGCTACACCTGGACCAACAAACAACTAACGCCGGTGCGGTCGGTCTTGGACAGGGTTTTCATGTCCTCGGAGTGGGAGGTGCTGTTTCCCTTGTGCTCTTTGCATGCCGAAACGAGGATAGGGTCAGACCACGTCCCCCTCATCCTCTCCTCGGGGGAGGAAAGGCTAAAACGCAGCCCTCGTTTTTTCTTCGAAATCGCGTGGTTAGAGTCTCCGGACTTTGAGCAAATCTTCCTTTCGAAATGGAAGAATTGCGTTGTCCGGGTCGAGCGTGCGCGCGGGCCGATGGAGTTCTGGATTGCTGCAGGAGCGGGCTTGCGCGCGGCCCTCAAAGGGTGGGGGGCTAACCAGGGGCGCGAAGATAAGCTGCTTCGATCGCGTTTGACCGCGGAGCTCGCTCAGATGGATGCTGTGGCGGATGTGCAGACCTTCTCGGAGCAAGACTGGGCTCAGCGCTACGCGCTTGAAGCTCAGGTTGAGTCCCTCCTTAGAGCGGAGGAGGAGTACTGGCGTAGACGCGGTGGTATCAAGTGGACGCTCAAGGGTGATGCGAACACTCAATATTTCCACGCCTATGCTAATGGCCGTCGCCGCAAATGCGCCATTTTGCGCTTGCAATCTGAGCAGGGGCTCCTTTTGCGGAAACAAGATATCATCCGCCACATTTACGAGTTCTACATCCAACTTATGGGTTCCAGGGAGGAATCCCGCGCCCGGCTTAGGGCGGATGTGTGGGACCCTGCGTTGCGGGTCACGGACGGTGAAAACGAGGGCCTGGGATTGGCCTTCACCCCGGAGGAGATTGACAAGGCGACCCTTGGCATGAAATCCGACACCGCACCCGGGCCGGATGGGTGGCCAGTGGCGATGTTCAAAAGATTTTGGCAAGTGCTCAAAGGGCCTATTTTTGACGTTTGCAATGGTTTTATGCGGGGTACGGTAGATATCTCTCGCCTAAACTTTGGGGTTCTCTCTTTGATCCCCAAAGTTCCGGGCACGGATCATATTAGGCTCTTTCATCCCATAGCGTTGATTAATATTCCGTTTAAAATTTGTGCTAAGGCTTGTTCGACTTGCTTGTCTCCGATAGCCCACCGTATTATTAGTAGGAACCAATCGACTTTTATTCGGGGGTGCAACATCTTAGAGGGGCCGTTGGCCCTCCAGGAGATTGTGCACACCCTAAAACGCGCTCGCCAGCCCGCGATTCTCCTGAAGCTAGACTTTGAGATGGCGTACGATCGCGTGAACTGGGAGTTTCTCCGTCAGGTCCTCCTGGACCGGGGATTCTCGTCGGTTTGGGTTCATCACATGATGCAGTTGGTCTCGGGGGGCCAAACGGCGATTGCGGTGAACGGAGAAGTAGGGAACTTCTTCCGCAACAAGCGTGGGCTGCGTCAGGGGGACCCAGCCTCGCCGTTGCTGTTTAACTTTGTAGCGGACGCCTTGGGCGCCATGCTCGACAAAGCTCGTTTGGCTGGCCACATCAGGGGAGTGGTGGACAACCTGATCCCGGGGGGAGTGTCACACCTGCAATACGCGGATGACACACTCCTCCTCTTCGAGCCCAACACACACAGTATCGCATCGGTCAAGGCCATCCTGTTGTGTTTTGAACTCATGTCGGGGCTTAAAATCAACTTCCACAAGTGTGAAGTGGTGTCCATGGGGATGGACGCGGCCGAAAGTCAGCGGGTAGCCAACTTGCTTAACTGCAAACTTGGCCAGTTTCCGTTCACTTACCTCGGCCTCCCGATCGCGGCGAAGAACTGTTCGATCGCTGATTGGGAACCTCTCACCTCCAAGGTAGCGGATAGGGTGTGCCCGTGGAGAGGTAGATTTATGTCTTCAGGGGCTAGACTAATCTTAACCAACTCCAGCCTCTCATCCTTACCTATGTTCGCCATGGGTTTGTTCTTGCTGGCGGATGGGGTACACACTAAGTTGGATACCCCGCGGTCCCGTTTCTTTTGGGAAGGAGCGGGACCCAAATGGAAATACCATATGGTCAAATGGCAGGCCGTTTGTAGACCTAAAGCCCAGGGGGGACTTGGGATCATCAACTCCAAGCTGATGAATATTGCACTCATGTGCAAATGGATCTGGAAGATGTCTCAGGGTGAGACTGGCCTCTGGATCGATCTCCTCCGTGTGAAATACTTCCCGAACGGGAATTTCTTCGAGGTGCCCCCCCGTGGGTCCCCCTTCTGGAACTCCATTCAAGCCCTAAAACCCTTCTTCGCCAGGGGCGCGAAATTTGGGGTTAACAACGGGCGCTCCACGCGGTTTTGGCTAGACCTTTGGATTGTCCACCAACCCCTATGGTCGGAGTTTTGCCAACTCTACTCCATTGCTGTCGAGCCCAACCAACTGGTTGCTTCGGCTCTTAGCTCCTCCCCACCCTACATCAACTTCAGAAGAGAATTATCGGGGACGGAAATGGCGGAGTGGGACCGCCTCCGGGATCTGATCACCGATGTTTGCCTGTCGGACTCCGCGGACTCGGTATCTTGGAGACTTTCGGGCTCTGGCAAATTCACTGTCAATTCCCTATACAGAGAGCTTATCCATGGCCAGGTCCCTTCGGCTGCCAAGGGGCTTTGGAAGGCCAAAATCCCTCTCAAGATCAAGGTCTTCCTCTGGCAACTACGCCAAGATCGCCTTCCTACCTCTAGCAACCTTGCCAAGCGCAACGGCCCCGCCTCCGGCCCTTGTGCTCTGTGTGGGGTTCTGGAAGATGCTGACCATGCTTTCTTCCGGTGCTCTTTGGCGCACTTTGCCTGGAGCGCGGTCCGTGAGGCTGCGGGGGTGGATTGGGATCCCCGCTCCCGAGCCGCGTTAGTGTCTTCTTTGTCATTGGTTCATGGCCCGGCTCGTAGGGTCATGTGGACATGTGCGGCGGCCATGTTATGGGCTATCTGGCATATTCGTAACAAGTTTACTATTGAGGGCGTATTTTCCTCGCACCCCGCTGACGTTATTTTCAAATGCATCGTTTTCTTGCAGCAATGGGCACCGCTGGGCAGACAACAGGACTCTGATCTTCATCGCCAAGCTCTTTGCCGTCTTCGCTTAGTTTACGCCGAGTCCCGCGCGCCGTCGTCCGCGCCGTCTGCTGTCGCATAGGGATGGGCAGCCCCTTTTGGTTGTAGTTTCAGCCGAGCCTGCGTGCTCGCTTCGCTAGGCCGGCCGTGCCTTGTAACGCACTTTATTCTTTCTCCGACTGCTGTCTCCTAGACCTGCTCGTCTTTTATTTGGTACCGTGTGTTGGTCATGTGGTTGTCATACGCTGCCTATGTTGTGGGCTTTATTAATTTAAAGCCGGACGTCCCTGACGTCTATGTTCTACAAAAAATATAGCAAGGTTGTTTTATAATAGCTTATTTTCTAACATATGAGCAAATCCTACCTCTATTTATCTCTACTTTTTTTTGGGGGGGGGGGAGGGGTTACTTATCTCCCCTTTACTTATAAAGACATGACTTACAATTCTTTTAAAGCCGCCAAACTTAGTACACACAAGACAACTAATACCCTACGATCTGATCCTTATTGCTTGGGCGGTCCGCTAACCCAATCAAAGGCCCGATTTAATGTTCTGCCAATCAGAACCGTCATCGTCCACAAACTGCCCCGCGCACGTCCTGCCTCTCCTGATAGACCGTAGCCACGATCTCCCTCACAGAAACACGCCGATGCACCTCCCTCCCCCACCCAACACTAAGCTCCGGTGACCACGCTACCATTGACGTGACGTCCATGCTTCTTGCGGTGCTTCTGTCGCCGCCCTCGACGCAGTGCCCACGTTGCCCCGCGTATGGTGCTCACATTGTCTACCTTGGCCACCCAGCCCTACATCTGACGTGGTTGGCCTCAACAGGTGTCCGGGCCACTCCTCTCCACTCTACCTCGGGTGTGGCTGCCTTTCCCTTCATTGACGACGGCCAAACACTTTGGGTATTAATATTATTTATTTAGTTTTAAAGTGGCAGGATTCTACATTCATTAAGAAGAAAAGAGTTGTCCAGTTAATTAGAAAAAAATAGGCAAAAACAAAGCCTGGTTAATTATGAAAACCGGGTGAAAACCATCACGAATCGATGAGCGGCACACACAAGGTGACCCCCCCCCCCCCCCCCCCCCCCCCACACACACACCACCACCACCACCACACCACACACACCACTCCAAAGAGGGCCTCGCTAAGACAACGCACTGGCATCATCATCATAACTCTTCCCCTATAAGGCATCATCGCCATCCCTAAACCTTGAGCAAACGAGACCGATTTCGCCATAGACGATCGCCGACTCAGCCCACATTGTAACGGCCATGTGGAAGTATATGAAGCGCAACGCCAAAACTCAGTCACCTGCGACCAGACAACGCAGCTCTGACTCTGATGGACAACTATGAAGGACAGAATAAAAAATATCAATCTTTAGTTCCCCGCCCTTCTTGCATACAAGCTTTAGTAGTTGTACGTAATCTTGTGAAGGTGAGGAAGAGCAGTTTTGCGAAAACTGAAACGCTGCTAATGGTATATGTCACACCTACGTGAATGAATTGTTCTAACAGTGGAACCAGATAAGAAGGTATACTCCCTCTGACTCGAATTAATTATCACAACCTCTATATAATCTTACTTACATTGTATAGAGGTCCCATTAATTAATACGGATTACAGGAGTAACAAACTTCTTGTATTCAGCAGAGGCTTGTAGTGCAATATTTTTATGCTAAATCAGCCGACCGAGTAATATTGGTAGGTCTCTTTGATAGGCTAGGTAATATTCAATTACTTTATTGTTGAACTAATACTCAGGCTAGTCATAGTGGGATTATTAATTTGTCTGTGATTCTGCACTGGAGCATATAACTTAGGAGCCTTGCTTCAGAACACTCCCCTCACAGACCGTATAAGGGCACTATGGTCATTTGACCATAAGGTATATCCATCTTCGTATGTCGTACATACGAGTTGTACGTAGTTGTACACAGCCAACCTGCCTGCCCGTCACACATAGTGTTATGTCAGACTCGAACTCAGAATCTCACGATTCATAACCAGACATATTAACCACCTGGGATGCTTCACCTCCTATGTCTAAATTCCTCTTTTTCCATCTTTAGTAGTGCGTCAAATACAATGTTAAAAGGAAAGACACTGATTTTTCTTATCTGTTTGGTTGTTTTGGCCGTTTTTTCTTTGGTATATTCTTTTATTTTCTTTTTTCTATTTCTTTTTCCTTTTTCCTTTTTCAGATACTTTCAAATGCATGAATGTTCTGAAAATTCGAGACTTTTTCCAAATGCAAGAGCTTTTCTCCAATTTTTGAATATTTTCAACTTCGTGAACTTCAAATCTCACGATTTTTTTCGAAATCCATGAATTTTTTTTTCAGTTCTTTGCCACATTCTAGTGAACTTTTTCAAATCCATAATCTTTTTCAGTTTGTTTGGAATTTTTTTTCCAAAACCCGTGAACTTTTTTCATATCGAGGAACTATTTTCAAATTCATGAATATTTTTTTAGATTATCAATTTTTTCCAAAAAACCTACATCTTTTTCTTTGTTCTATATGTATTTTGTTTATTTTTTATTTCTTCCGTTTCAGGTTCTTTTCTATTTTCCAAAAATGCTCGTGCTTTTAAAATTTTGTTCAAAAATTGAAAAAAATGTTCATTTTTCCTAAGTTTGTTCAAAAAAAATATTGCTATTTTAAATAATGGTACATTAATTCCAAAGAAAATGCCCCTATCTTCAAAAATTGCTAAGAATGACAAAACACAAACATTTTTTATAAAAGGGTGATTTTTTAATGACAAACATTTTTTGAAAATCACTAAAAAAATTTGAATAAAAATTAGAAAAATATGAATGAAAATTTGAACCAATCCTTTTTGAATTTCCCCAAACATTGTTTGTATTTGTATAGAATGGATTTGAAAACAAGAAAAGTTTTTCAAATCCCAAACAAGTTTGAAAGCACGAACATTATTTGAAACTCCCCGAACATTTTTGAATTTGTGGAAGTATTGAGAAATGGAACAGTTTATGAATTTGTGAACAAAATTCTAAAACTGCGACAATTTTTGAGTCGGTGAACCTTTTCAAATCTGTGAGCACTGGCCGGCCCAATGCGCACCCGACGGTAGCGATGTCATCGCCTAGTTTGGCCAAGGCCTAAGCTTTTTTTTTTTGTTTTTTCGCTTTCTTCTCTTTTTTGTCAATTCATTTTCCCTTTTTGAACTTTATTATTGTTTCAGAAACCTGTTCAAAAATTCGAAATATTTTTTGGAATGCCAAAATAACAATTTTAAGTAAGTGTTTTAAATTATGATTTTAAATTCCTTTTTCCTTCAAATATTTATTAAATACTTTAAAACCATTTACTGTTCCAATTATGATTTTAAATACGTTTTTCCTTCAGACCTGACATGCATATCAACCATGGCCATGCTTACCTGCTTGCAAAATTTGGGGTCATTTCAAGAATGTTCAAAAAACACCATGTTCAACGTAGGGTGCCCGTGTAGGCTAGAAGGTTCCGTTTGAGAGCAAACTATTTCTCGACATCCGTTAAATGGCTTCAAATAATTTTTTGCATGGCCTTGTATGACCAATTCAAGGCACCATACCAAGCTTTTTTGCTTTTTGTCAATATTTACATTTTTTAGAGTTTTCCTGCTGAAAAAAGGCCGATAATGTCCGGACGTGTCGTAACTTGCATAGGGTGTCAGAAATCATTCAAACCTGATATGGATGCCTACAATGGGCATGCCCACCTTCTCACAAAAGTTGTATTCACGTCAAGGATGTCAAAAAATAGACATGCTGAACGAAGGGTGTTTGGGTAGGTTAGAAGGTTCCGCATGAGAGCACATTCTTTCTCGACATCTTTGAAATGGCTCCAAATTTTTTTACATGGACTTGTCTGACCAATTATAGGCACCATGCAAGTTGTTTGGGTTTTTGACAACATTTGCATTTTCTGGAGTTTTCCTGGTGAAAATGGCCGATAAATAATCGAACGTGTCGCAACTTGCATATGGCGTCAGAAATTGTTCAAATCTGACATGGATGCCTACTATGGGCATATCCACCTGATTGCAAAAGTTGAGGTCATTTCAAGGGTGTCCAAAAATAGACCATGTCAAACGGAGGGTGTTCGGGTAGGGTTGGAAGGCTGCGTCTGAGAGCACGTCTTTTCTCGACATCCTTGAAATGGCCCTAACTTTTTTCCATGGCCTCATATGATCAATTCAAGGCACCATGCCAAGTTGTTTGGGTTTTCAATAAGTCTTACATTTTCTGGAGTTTTCCTGTGAAAAAGTCTGACAGATGAGCAGACGTATCACAACTTGTATACGATGTCAGAAATCGTCAAACCTGGCATGGATTCCTTCCATGGGCATACCCACCTTCCTTCAAAAGTTGGGTTCATTTCAATGAGGTACAAAACTAGACCATGCTCAACGGAGAGTGTCCGGGTAGGCCAGAAGGCTCCGTTTGAGAGCCCATTTGTATCTCGACATCCTTAAAATGGCCTGATGTCTACTACGCAACTTTATGCTTGTAGAATTGGATGGGCCTCAAAGTGTAAAGTTTTGTAGGACAGTAGCAAATTTCCCTGTATGACATAAGGTTTATCAATCTGTGGGAGATGTAGGATGAAGGTGGTTCTCTCTCAAACAATCTTGCAACAAAATACAACTAGTCTCTTGTGTCCCCAACACACCGACCCAATACAATTGTCAGCCATATAGGTGCACTAGTTCTGCGAAGAGATGATGATAGATGTGTAATATGGATGGTAGAAATAAGTTTTTGTAATCTGAATGAATAAAAACAGCAAGGTAGCAAGTAACAAAAGTAGCTAAAACAGTGTCTCAACGCTTGAAAATAAGGCCTAAGGTTCATACTTTCACTAGTGCAATCTCTCAACATCATTAACATAATTGAATCACATGATAATCCCTCAAAGTGCAATAAATAATCACTCCAAAGTTTCTATTTCTATTGGAGAAGGTAGGACAAAATCACGTAAGTAGCAAACCACCTCAAAGTTGTTTTTCCAATCAATCTATTGAACGACCCCCAAAGTGTTAAGGATAGCCAGAGAGATCGTACTACGACAACACCATATGATCTGTATCATTCAAGTCTTATGCCACGTAGATTACCCCAATGTCACCACGGGTATCCGCGAGTTAGACATGAATCAAGTGATCTCAAATCCAAAATATTCAATCCAACATGAAGAAACCTCAAAGAGCAAGACTCAATTCACCATTAAATAAGAGAGGGAGGTGAACATCATGTGATCCAACTTTATTAACCAAGATCATTATACATCAAGATTGGAATCCATCAATGCAGTGGCGGTGCCAGGAATCATATCATATGTAGTCAATTGGGTGTTGTGTAGTCAAATGTATGATTTTATAAGATTTTGTTGCCTGATTTCTACTTGTTGTCTGATGTATTTACAAAAACCTATGTAGTCAATTGACCTCACAGATCAAGTGTGGCTTCGCCACTACATCAATGTGACACCCTGGTTTCTGCCACTTTTCTTTTTCTGAGTTTTCTTGAATATTTGGTTTGAATTTGAGTTTTGAATTAACTCATTTAGACATAGCACTCGGGAAATCTTTTGATTTTTCCCCAAGTGACTCCTGACACTCTCAAAAAAATCTCTTGACATCATCCCTCTCAAATAATGCCATAGAAATATTTTTCTCAATGGCATAATATTCATTTTCTGCTTGAAAATGAATATTCTTTTTCACTTCTACTCCAAAGCAACCCCCATTTTTCTTGCTCAGAAAAATCTGAATAAATTCCCTATTATTCTTTAGACCATGCCTCACCTTCCTATGCAATAATATCCCATGGTCACGTGAAGAATTTTGGCTCAAGAAGATATTTTCTCTTCTGGTCAGAAAAAGCACTTTGTGAAGGAAGTGTATTTTTGCGTGATCTTTTTGAGTTGAAATTTTTATAGCATGGCTACCTTCCAACCTGAACCTTAGCCTCCAAGTTTCAGCTCTTATCTCTTTCTATTTTCTCACAAAATGCTGCAACAATTTTTGTCCAAAAACTTGACAGCTCTCTCCCATCTTGTCTGGTCGACCTTGTGATAAACCAAGACCACAAACCGACCTAGCCTTGAAGGGACTTGAGCCCAGACACGGTCTAGCAAGTCTGGCGCACCGTGTTGCATCAGTGCACACGGTGACCGCGAGAGTTCATGGTGTCTGGCATGCGTTCGTCGTGCTCTGCATGTCGGCCACCTCTCTGCCTCGCCCGTGAAGCCACCCCGCGCCACCCCCGTGTGTGTCCACCCTCTTTCTACCTCGACCTCTTCCTCCCAACCCCTCTCTGTCGCTCCCCAACGCCGAAAGCTAGCTCGACGGACACAGACTTGGCGAAGCAGAGAGCACAGTGCTCTCGCATGAATGTGCCGTCCCACCCCGCGCCCTGTGCTTGGCTCTACCTCTCCACTATGCTTGGATGAACACTAGTGAGCCATCTCGTTGAGTCAGAGCCACTCTTGTCGCCTCGCGCCGCTCCAGAACCCTCTTCGGTGGCCTCGAGCTCTGCCTCGCCCTCCCCTATAAATGCAGCCCCCCCCCCCCGAGCCATACTAGCCATCCCACTCGACTCCTCTGGCCACAAAACACTAGTGTAGCACCGCGGCAAAGCCGCGCGGGCCTCCAGCCGCCGATCGTCGCCAGAGTTGGCCACGGATCCCCTTCTGCCACCCGCTCCCTTTGGTGCTCTCCGTCCTCCCTCAACCCCCTAAGCGTGCTCATGAGCTTCACTGGAACGTGACCGTGCTGCTGGACCGATGACACCTTGCCAGAAACCCAAACTTTGATGAACCCCGCTGCCCGCCGTCTCTGTAGAAGACCACCACGACGCCTTCCAACCACCTCTGCCCACGTTGCTGGTACGTACGTGCTCGCCTCGATGAGCCGCGTCCACCCCCTCCTCACCAAGGCCCGCCATGGACTCCTCGCCCGAGAACCATCGCCGGTCGAGCCGTCGTCTCTATTTCTCTCTCTCTCTCTCTCTCTCTCTCTCTCTCTCTCTCTCTCTCTCTCTCTCTCTCTCTCTCTCTCTCTCTCTCTCTCTCTCTCTCTCCTATAAACCTGTCGGGGTGACCCCACCTGCCAGCCTCTCTTCTGTCTCCCGAAGCGGTATAAGTGAAGACATATTCTGAAAATACGCCTTCGACGTGGCCCTCTCTAAGATTTTCTGTTTTTAGTTTAAATTCAAATATTTTTTTCTGAAGTTTGACCAGCCCTAAATCCTAAACCATAATTCCAAATGAGATGATTCTTTTTGCAAAAGTTTTGTTATGAGCTCCTCTTTCAGCATGCAAAAGTTGAGATTTTTCCTTGCTGTAAATATTTTTTGGTGCATTTAAATGAGTTATGTGACATTTTCTTTATGCCATTTGGATCATTTTCAGAAGGTTCAAATTGTCTTGAAGAGGACCATGAGTTTTGTGACCCTCCTCTGAACTAAGGCAAGCCACCACAAACATTTGCAAGGGTGACATTGCAACGACTATGATTTTTTTACTTGAATTTAAAGTCCTATATTGCATTTAGTTAATTTAATAATTTAACTTATGCTAGTTTAACTTTCAAGCTATTCTTACTATATTTACGGAAGTATGATGGTTACTTGGTCAAGTTTATGCAGTAGAGTTTGTGTTGATCATGGTTATGTTAATATCGTCATTATGTTGATTTTGTGCATATGCATATCATGGTATATTTCATGGCATACTATGGCTCGAGTAAATTTCATTTCAAGTTAAACATGATAATAATCCAACTTGAACATGTTGTTGATCGAGTCATGGTGCCATCGGATCGAGCTTCCCAGTGCAATCACTTTTGCCTTTATGGGAAGGCCCTTATTCTATCTACTGTCATGCCTCTCGCTGGTGCCTCCAACGAGGGAAGGTTATGCGCTTGCGCTACCCTGGCCCGGTAGGCAGGCATAGCCTTGTGTGCCCATAGTTGTTTTGGCACCATTGTCCCCGTTTGGGACCATTTTTGTTTTGCCACGATGGTGGCTGTTTGATGTCCAGAGTGGCATCGAAGGCCACCCATGACTTAGCCCAAAGGGGAGTTGGTCGTAGTGGCCGGGAGAGTGTCATGCAGTAGATTGGTTCTATTGGAACGCCGTTGGTCCACCCGAATGGGAATACGAGGCCATGAGTCCTGTGGTGTGGGTACAGTGTACTAACCTCTGTAGAGTGTGTAGTTCATAGTAGGTCACACCGTGGGTTAATAGAAATAATTAATCTGCACACTAATGTTATATTGTTAGCACTTGTATGGTGGATGATCTGTCAAGATCATCAAGTTTGTGATCCGAAGGTGATCACCATGGTAAGATGATGTATTTGGTTACGAGGTAACCAAGCTGGTAAGCTGGTCCGATGCACCATGTGTTGCAAGCACCTACACTTCATGAGTAGCATGCCATGTTCTTGCATATAACTTTCTTAAATATCATGTTGTTGTCTGTTGTGAGCTTGCGAGTACATTCAAAGTACTCACCTGGCGTGTCATGCCAGTTTCAGGAGAAACCGTACCAAAAGTCGGAGTTGCGTCATGCATCACAGTCTAGGTCGTGTCCCAGCAGCGTTCCTGCGAGATGGAGTCCTTCTACGTCGTTGTTTCGCTGTCGAGTAGCTGGATTTTTTTTGAAACTATCATGTTTTTATAGCAAATTCGGAAACTATAGCACCTAATTCAAAAAAAAAATCAAAACTATGACCCCGACGGGCTCGTGTGGGCCGAAGAGGACTCTTGGGTCACACATTGGCCGAAGACGGGCTTATCTGGGCCGAAGAGTTGGCGTCGGTGTGGGGGCGGCCGAAAATAGTAGCTTCGGCCTACGCATGACCGAAGTGGGCCATTTTCGGCCTGTAAGCGGCCGAAGTGCTCTTTGGCCTTCCCTTGACCGAAGAGGTCTGGATAAGGCCGACGCGCTCTTCTCCTCCCTATCGTCTTCTCACCTCTGTTATTCCTCTCTCTCTCTCTCCCTCTCTCTCTCTCTCTCTCATTTTTCTCTATATACCTCGCCACCCCGCGCCAATCTCCTCCATTTTCCACCCATTTTCACATCCAAGCCACATAATAGGTAGATCGTAGTAATCTTCGACGACCTACTGTTTTTTTCCTATGGGATAGTTTTTTGTGTGTTTGGGGAGGAGGAGCCATGGTGTGGTGGAGGAGGTGCGGTTTGGAAGGAGGTGGTGCTGAGGAGGAGCAGCAGCCGAGGAGGAGGAGGTGGTGAGGGCGAGGTGCGGCTTGGGTTGTATCCAGAGTTGAACCTCGGATCGTCGAGGGGACGGTGGTGGTGCTGTCATTGTCTGGTGGTGCAATTACTCCGCGAGGTGGCCGGTGCTGCTGAGTTGAAGAGAGGAGCAAGAAGCTAGGGACACACGCGTCGAAGGTATAACCATGTCCTCACAAATTTTGTCTGAGTTGTATAGTTTAGTTAGTGTAGATAAGTCATATTGCGAATTGTAGTGTTGATTTGTCTGTTGTGGCATTTTAGCAGATACACTACAAAAAATACACTTCCGTGATGATACGTGTTTGTCACAGTAGGTCATGTTTTCTGTCATGCATGTACATCCATGACGATTTTATGACAGAATCAAGATAGTCATACATGTGCTGTCGTAGAAGTGTTCCATGACATTACCAAAATTATCATCACGGAAGTGTCCACTTCCATGATGATAAATCACGCATCACAGAAGTGTTTTCGTCAAGGGTGACCGACACGTGGCATCCGCCGTAATGGGTCACTGTTAAGCTATCGGGTTCTGGTTTGGATCTGATAACCCGTTAACAGCCCGAACCAATGGGGATTTTCCACCTGTAAAATTCTCAATGGCCAGAGTAACCACGTGTCGGCTCACCGTTGGGACATATGTTATCCACTCATTGGACTGAAGGCGCCTATGATTCATTGACACGTGGCATGGCCCAACAAAGGTCCATTCCAGTGAAAAGGCCGACCCATTTGACTTGGTAAAAAGGTAGCGGGCCGGCCCACGGAAAGCCTGTTAATGGCCTGTTCGCATATAGCCCATTTACAGCCCGCTAACTCACGACCTACCAAAATTTGGCCTAGTAGCGTCATCTGGGCCGTCCAATATGATACCAGCCCATTGTAACTTCCAACCCATGTATGGCCCATGACGTCTTTCGGCCCATAGGAGGCCCTTTGTAACTCTTGGCCCATTGAAGGCCCGAGATGAAACTGGCCCATAATGAACAGTGTATCGCTTTATACCCATTAATTACCCATTATTCCGTCGGCCATTTCCAGCCCGTGTTAACTTTCGGCCTTCTAAGGGCCCATTTATTCTTGGGCTCATTTCTAGAATTCGGTTAGTTACGGTCTGTTACTGGCCTGTTCCGTTTGTGTGCCAAATTCATCCCGTGGTTACATTCGGCCCATTTGTGGCCTGTTAACCCGTTGGGCTGTTTTCATAGCGTTATCAATTACGGCCTATTAACAGCCCATTATGGTCCACAAATAGTACGACCCATGTTTGGCGGAATGATTATACGCCCCGTAGAAGGCCCATGGATCCTACTACCTATAGAAGGCCAATGGATCCTACGGCCCATAGAAGGCCCATGGATCATATGCCCCATAGAGGGCCCATGGATCCTACGGCCCGTAGAAGGCCCATGGATCCTACGGCCCGCAGGAGGCCTATGGTTACAACAGTCCGTGTGTTGCCATGGTTATTGTGGCATAGTTACCAAAAATAGGTTATTGTGGCCACTAGAAAAGCGTGGCAAAAGAACTGCAATGACTACAAGCAAACAACTAAACAAGAAAATAAGGAAATAAATAAGCAAGCAACTAACGCTAGGCTATTACGGCTATTACACATATTACATCCACTAACATCAAAGTTCGCCACCAGTGCAAATTTAGGGAACAAAGCAACATATTACATACACTGGCCGTCTAAATTGGCCACCAGTGCAAATAAACGCGGCAGCAAAACAAGTCCATAAATGAAACAACTTCAGAAGAGCTCAAGAAACGTTATCCTGGGTATCCACCATGTTGGCAATAAGCTTAGCAAGCTTATTAGATTTGTCCTATTTGGCGCTAAAATCCTCCAACGCTTGTTGTTGCACCAGAAAGTATGCATCTGAATGCTCCAGGGACTTCCGCAGTCCTTCTGCTTCTTGTGGTAGCACAGCTGGTCGATGTCTTTCAACTTGTAGTTGAGACTCAAGAAACCAAACTGATTCAGACAGTGAGTTTGAATAGCTTGTGCCGACGATAGTGGCCAGTAACTTGAACACTAAACCAAGACAGGACTTTGGGGTTGTCTCACTGTCTTCAAGATAGTTTTCCTTAGCTGTTTTATCAGCTTTGTTGGAGACCAACAAGGATGTCTCACTATCCTGAACCTTATTTGCATTACTTCCTTTACCATTGCTTAATAAGGCACTCTTCCCAAATATTCTGTCAATATTCTAAAAGAAGAAACAAGCAGACACATAACATGTTTAGCATGTACTAGTATATGAAACTCATTCCGATGAACCAGTTCATTAGTAAGGTGGACAAGATTAAACTACCGAGTCTTCTATTGCCAAGTAGTACATTATAAAAGCATCAAACAAACATATATCTATGTCCTATGGTGTTAGGACGTTTCCCATCTTTGTGTTTTGGGTGATGATGACAACTTTCCTTGTGGTCTAATTGTGTGTTTAGCTCTTCAGGTTCGCATAAGTTTGGCACTCTCTCTGGAAGGAAAAGGTCGAAGATGGAGTTTTCTATGTGTTTATTTCCTTGGTCATAGGAAATCCGTACTATCAAGAGGGAATCCACATCAGAAGGCGTGGGGTGAATCATTGCACGTACACTCTTCTTATCACCCACCTTACCTTCCATTCTGTGCAGAGAAAGGCTCCTTTGAGCTCCATCTGGTCTAGAGGTCTCTCCTTAGTGGTTGTACCGCCTTGCTAGGCGGTTGTACCACTGGCCTGTTGAACTGGCCCAACCACCGCCCCAGGGGTGATGCCCTGGGGTTGCACCTTCTAGGCATCTCCCAAGCGATTGTACCGCCGCCCCAGGGCGGTAGTATCGCAATTCCACTTGGTAAACCCTAGCATGGTGCTCTGGGCGGTTGTATCGGCTAGGTACCGCCCAACCACCGGACTTGCTTCTATGGTGGGGAGGTACTCGAGCGGTGGTGGCCCGGTTGTTCCGGTTGTGCTTTGCATACCGGTACTACCGGAGGACCAAGCGGTTGTACCGCTTGGGACTTAGCCACCCCATGCACCAGGAGCGAGCGGTTGTTCCAGAGCACTACCGCTCAACCACCGCCCATGGGGGTGATTCCTCTCCGGTCCAGAGCAGTTGCTAAGCGGTACAGGAGCGGTTTGATGCTAAGTTTAATTTGGTAAAGAAAAGCTATTTTGATGCTAAGTTTAATTTGGTAAAAGAAAAGCTAAAATTGTTGATTGCCTATTCACCCCCTCTAGTCAACCATATTGATCCTTTCATATCGTCACTCCATTGTCTTGCCAAATCAAAATAGAGACACGGTTCAAATCATATCAGTTCAAGAGAAAGTAGCACGGAAAGAATACAAAGCGTGGGAAACTACACGGCACAACAAGATTTCAGGCGGGTACCACGGGTCTACATATACAACAACACTATTGGACATGTTGTGATGCTAGTAATGTGCATGATATGAGAAGTCAACTGTATACACAATTGAAATTGAAATCAACAGAGCTATTTATAAGAGCAAACCTGTTAAAGAAACATGCGTAAACATACCCATTGTGCAATTGGAGTTTCGATTGGATCCTTCAATTTAAAAATAAGTTTGTATGAGTAAATATAGTGATACAAGAGCAAACACTACTGCAGGATGCTGCTAACATGACACTACGATCACAGACCCTTCGAGGAAACTACGTGCGATGCAATAATCGCAAACGGTCGTTTAAAAACTGTCAAAAAGGTGCAAAACGTTTGCGATGATGGATGCATCAAACACGGTTCAGATTTTAGTTGCATGTGCGATGCAGGGCATATGGTTCAGTTCAATTAACTGTTTGCGATGAGGCAACACAAAAGAAATGGGCAGCCAGATGAAGGTGTGTGTGATATACAACATATGGTTCACTCGGATGAATTGTTTGTGATTAGGCAACACAAAATAAATGGTCAGCCAGATCAAGGTGTGTGCGATACACGGCATGCGGTTCACTCGGCCTTGTCGTCAGTGTGTGACCTCTGTGGTAACCGTTCGCTCCCCACTAGCCTTTCTTGTATCGTGACAACCATCCACCGCCTCTTCTCCTTTCCCTCTCGATTTGGAACTGCTGTCGCACGCTCTTCCTCCCTCCATTTTCCTTCACCCTTCCTTCTGCCATTGTTAGATCGTCTTCTCCATGGAGGGAACATGCCAGAAACGACCCCGTTATTCTTGCCCCAATCTGAAATACGATGTGGTGGAGGAACTCATTGATCGGTGCAACGTCATCACCTCAACTAGCATGGCAGGTTTGTTCAAGACCATTTTTGACTCAACCAATAACATCATTACAAGCAACCCAAGGGTCCAGGATTGGTTTGATCTCCCCTATCTTCTTCGCCGTGACCCTGATCACTAGCGTGGGGACGATGGAAGCCTCGCCTTGTGCAAGTTGATGCCGCTTGATAATGATACGTGTGATGTTAAGATGCCATCGCTTGAGCGTAAGGCTTGGGCAGGCGCAAATGGAGATTGGGTTGTTTATATTGGGTACAACTACGAGTGGGAACTTGTGAATGTGTAGACTCGTCACCGGGTTCCACTTTCTAAAATCTCAGACTGCCCTGAAGTTGAGCACACCGGTATTCTACGTACGTTCAAATACGACCATGGTGACCGTCGTCTACGGAAGATAGCAATTTGTCGAGTTCCCAACCGCTCTTGGGATTACACGAACTATGAAGCTGTTGCTATCTTCGACAAGCTTGTTGCCGTCCTTGCTTCCACGACTCGATGGATATTGCTCAAAAATCAATTTTATACACAGATGAGTACTGTGATGCAATTCAATACAAGGGTCTTGTGTTTGCTGCCACCACTCGTGGCATTGTTTTTGCATGGAATCCTTATGGTTTTGCTACGTTTGTCTTCTAGCATAATTATAATGTTTCATCCACATGCATGCGGGTTAGCTAGCTAGTTTTCCTTTACTAATTAACCTTCTTATGTTTCCAAGGTCCTGTGAACATTCCACCACCTATACTTGAAAATTTTTATAACCAAGGGGGAGATGACGACGGTGATGATCACGAGCAGGACCCATATACTTAGTGGCGCCTGGCAATTTATTCCGATGGATCACCTATTCTTGTCTGTATACATGGCACTGCTGATGTTACTAAGGAAGCATGTGTTGTCTCGCATGGTCGCACTCTCCGGACCTATTCCAACATCCATTGCAGGGTATTCGGGATGGATACTAGTGTGCTAGCGCCAACACCTTCTCCCTGGTTCAGTATTGATAGTCTTGGAGAAAACTCGATCTTCCTTGGACAAAACTAACCAATGATGGTGAAAGACGATCTAGCTGCTGTTGACACAACATTACTACCATTTATGAGAAGCAACTGTATCTATACCTCAGACATTGCTATGCTTCCCTACCGTGGCTATCACAATATGGGTATTGAAATAGGCTGCTTCAGCCTGGATGATCAGTCCTGCTTTAGTCTCGAGATTGACAGTAGCTGGCCCTTCCCAGAGAATCACTTCTGGTTCAAAGCAAGCATTTCCAACACCGACGAGTGGTTGAGCTAAAGTTCATTTCATCGCTTTGTTATTTGTTGTGTGAGAAAAACTTTACTTTACTAGAATGTTTTGTTGGAAATGATCTATAATCCAACATGTATCCTCATTGTCATTCTGGGTTGATGACATGTTGTATGTAATCAATGGTACATTTGCATATGCGTCCATCAACTCACGCCTGCTAGTGGTGTCCATATGAACAGTCCTAGTGATTTTAGTTGCAAAAATTAGATAGTACTAGTGATTTTTAGCTACATATTTTGACAAATCGCAGTGTTACAAGGTTGAAAAATGGCAATGTTACTAGATAAACAAATGCCAATATTTCTAGTTTGACAAATGGCAACATACCCAATATGACAGATGCAAATCTTACCCAATTATTTCTACGTGGTTGCACACGGGTCATCCAAAACAACCGTTTGAGTTGAAAGGATGCACAAATCCCGCACTGCGAATTTTCCCTTGACTTAAGGGGGAAGACCATAGCTCTCACTTTGCATACGGGTGTTCTATCTAAAACTTTTGCGATCAAGAGCTGCACAAATCCTGCTTGGCACATTTTCCCTTGGCTACCTGGGGAAGCTGTCGGTTTGCATACGGGTGTTCTAACTAAAACATTTGAGATGAGTGTTTTATATTTAAAAATCATTGATGTTTTTTTCAAAAGAAAATCGTTTGATAAGTCTGTACATTAAGATAGAAAAATGCAAGTTTGTTCAAACCATATCTTTCATTCAGTCACACTGCGAATTTTTATTCATATGATCGAGAATCCGAGATCAGTATTAAACCCCAAAAAAACTATTTTCGGCGGAGGTGGAGACGGCGAGCCACGCCGTCGTTGTCATTGTCGTCCTCCGGGACGCCGTTGTTGAAGTCTTCAAGGCAACATAAAATGTTCTTCACTTGTAAATCAAACATCATGTCGTCGCGCGATTGACGGGCGGGGCACGGGAGGACCTCAACTGGCGCCGCTGAGAGGTAACGGTCGACGGCAGCATCCCATGCCGCTGAGGGGGCGCGCGCATGGGCACGAGCGCGGCGGGTGCAGCCAAACGCACGGGGACCGGCACCGCGGTGGGTGGAGGGGTGCAGGGGCAGGGGCATGGGCGCGACGGGTGCAGACAAACGCACGGGGGCCGACGCCACAGTGGGTGGAGGGGCACGCACGGGCACGGGCACTCACGCTGGCATGTACACGAGCTCACACGGGTCCGCGGAGACCTTGCTGACGCCCGTGGCTTCCAGCTTTGCGATAGTGCTCGGTGACCAGCCCGTCAATGATACCGAGATGATCGCTGGCGCGGGCGCGGGGATGGGAGCTGGGACAGGAGCGGGGGTGCTACCTCTTGAGCACTTGCATTGGTTTTCCCTTGAAGAGGAAAGGGTGATGCAGCAGAGTAGCGTAAGTATTTCCCTCAGTTTTTGAGAATCAAGGTATCAATCCAGTAGGAGGCCACGCACGAGTCCCTCGCACCTACACAAACAAATAAATCCTCGCAACCAACGCGATAAGGGGTTGTCAATCCCTACACGGTCACTTACAAGAGTGAGATATGATAGATATGATAAGATAATATTTTTGGTATTTTTATGATAAAGAGAAATAAAGATGCAAAGTAAAATAAATGGCAAAGGAAATAACTAAGTATTCGAAGATTAATATGACGGAAGATAGACCCCGGGGCCATCGGTTTCACTAGTGGCTTCTCTCAAGAGCATAAGTATTCACGGTGGGTAAACAAATTACTGTTGAGCAATTGACAGAATTGAGCATGGTTATGAGAATATCTAGGTATGATCATGTATATAGGCATCACGTCCGAGACAAGTAGACCGACTCCTGCCTGCATCTACTTGTATTACTCCACACATCGACCGCTATCCAGCATGCATCTAGAGTATTAAGTTCATAAGAACAGAGTAAGGCTTTAAGCAAGATGACATGATGTAGAGGGATAAATTCATGCAATATGATATAACCCCATCTTGTTATCCTTGATGGAAACAATACAATACGTGCCTTGCTACCCCTACTGTCACTAGGAAAGGACACCACAAGATTGAACCCAAAGCTAAGCACTTCTCCCATTGCAAGAAAGATCAATCTAGTAGGCCAAACCAAACTGATAATTCGAAGAGACTTGCAAAGATAACCAATCATACATAAAAGAATTCAGAGAAGATTCAAATATTGTTCATAGATAAACTTGATCATAAACCCATAATTCATCGGTCTCAACAAACACACCACAAAAGAAGATTACATCGAATAGATCTCCACAAGAGAGGGGGAGAACTTTGTATTGAAATCCAAAAAGAGAGAAGAAGCCATCTAGCTAATAACTATGGACCCGTAGGTCTGAGGTAAATTACTCACACTTCATCGGAGGGGCTATGGTGTTGATGTAGAAGCCCTCCGTGATCGATGCCCCCTCCGGCGGAGCTCCGGAACAGGCCCCAAGATGGGATCTCATGGATACAGGAAGTTATGGCGGTGGAATTAGGGGTTTGGATCCATATCTGATCGTTTGGGGGTACGTAGGTATATATAGGAGGAAGAAGTACGTCGGTGGAGCAACAGGGGGCCCACGAGGGTGGAGGGCGCGCCTGGGGGGGGGGGGGGGGTAGGCGCGCCCCCTACCTCATGGCCTCCCTGTTGGTTGCTTGACGTAGGGTCCAAGTCTCCTGGATCTTGTTCATTCCAAAAATCACGTTCCCGAAGGTTTCATTCCGTTTGGACTCCGTTTGATATTCCTTTTCTTCAAAACCCTAAAATAGGCAAAAAACAACAATTCTGGGCTGGGCCTCCGGTTAATAGGTTAGTCCCAAAAATAATATAAAAGTGTATAATAAAGCCCAATAATGTCCAAAACAGTAGATAATATAGCATGTAGCAATAAAAAATATAGATACGTTGGAGACGTATCAAGCATCCCCAAGCTTAATTCCTGCTCGTTCTCGAGTAGGTAAATGATAAAAACAGAATTTTTGATGTGGAATGCTACTAGGCATAATTTCAATGTAATTCTTCTTAATTGTGGCATGAATATTCAGATCCGAAAGATTCAAGATAAAAGTTTAATATTGACATAGAAATAATAATACTTCAAGCATACTAACTAAGCAATTATTTCTTCTCAAAATAACATGGCCAAAGAAAGTTCATCCCTACAAAATCATATAGTTTAGTCATGCTCCATTTTCGTCACACAAGAATGCTCTCATCATGCACAACCCCGATGACAAGCCAAGAAATTATTTCATACTTTAGTAATCTCAAACTTTATAAACCTTCACGCAATACATGAGCGTGAGCCATGGATATAGCACTATGGGTGGAATAGAGTATAATGATGGGGGTTATGTGGAGAAGACAAAAAGGAGAAAGTCTCACATCAACGAGGCTAATCGATGAGCTATGGAGATGCCCATCGATTGATGTTAATGCAAGGAGTAGGGATTGCCATGCAACAGATGCACTAGAGCTATAAAATGTATGAAAGCTCAACAAAAGAAACTAGTGGGTGTGCATCCAACTTGCTTGCTCACGAAGACCTAGGGCACTTGAGGAGGCCCATTGTTGGAATACACAAGCCAAGTTCTATAATGAAAATTTCCCACTAGTATATGAAAGTGACAAAACAAGAGACTCTCTATCATGAAGATCATGGTGCTACTTTGAAGCACAAGTGTGTAAAAAAGATAGTAGCATTGTCCCTTTTCATTTCTCTTTTTTTGGACCTTCCTTTTTTTATTTGGCCTTTCTCCCTTTTTTGGGGACAATGCTCTATTAAAAGATGATCATCACACTTCTATTTATTTACAACTCAATGATTACAACTCGATACTAGAACAAGTTAGGACTCTATATGAATGCCTCCAGCGGTGTCCCGGGATATGCAATGAATCAAGTGTGACATGTATGAAAAATTATGAATGGTGGATTTTCCACAAATACGATGTCAACTACATGATCATGCAAAGCAATATGACAATGATGAACGTTTCATGATAAACGGGATGGTGGAAAGTTGCATGGCAATATATCTTGGAATGGCTATGGAAATGCCATAATAGGTAGGTATTGTGGCTGTTTTGAGGAAGATATAAGGAGGTTTATGTGTGAAAGAGCTTATCATATCACGGGGTTTGGATGCACCGGCGAAGTTTGCACCAACTCTCAATGTGAGAAAGGGCAATGCATGGTACCGAAGAGGCTAGCAATAATGGAAGGGTGAGAGTGCATATAATCCATGGACTCAACATTAGTCATAAAGAACTCACATACTTATTGCAAAAATCTACAAGTCATCAAAAACCAAGCACTACGCGCATGCTCCTAGGGGGATAGATTGGTAGGAAAAGACCATCGCTCGTCCCCGACCGCCACTCATAAGGAGGACAATCAAAGAACACCTCATGTTTCAAATTTGTTACATAACATTTACCATACGTGCATGCTATGGGACTTGCAAACTTCAACACAAGCATTTCTCAAATTCACAACTACTCAACTAGCACGACTCTAATATCACCATCTCCATATCTCAAAACAATTATCAAGTTTCAAACTTCTCATAGTATTCAACACACTCATAAGAAAATTTTATTATTAATCTTGAATGCCTAAAATAATTAAAGCAAATTACCATGCTGTTTTGTAGGACTCTCAAAATAATCTAAGTGAAGCATGAGAGAACAATGGTTTCTATAAAACAAATCTACCACCGTGCTCTAAAAGATATAAGTGAACTACTAGAGCAAAAGCAATATAACTCAAAAGATATAAGTGAAGCACATAGAGTATTCTAATAATTTTCGAATCATGTGTGTCTCTCTCAAAAAGGTGTGTGAAGCAAGGGTGATTGTGGAAAACTAGAAAGCAAAGACTCAAATCATACAAGACGCTCCAAGCAAAACACATATCATGTGGTAAATAAAAATATAGCTCCAAGTAAAGTTACCGATAGAAGTAGACGAAAGAGGGGATGCCTTCCGGGGCATCCCCAAGCTTTGGATTTTAGGTGTCCTTAGATTATCTTGGGGGTGCCATGGGCATCCCCAAGCTTAGGCTCTTGCCACTCCTTGTTCCATAATCCATCAAATCTTTACCCAAAACTTGAAAACTTCACAACACAAAACTTAAAGTAGAAAATCTCGTGAGCTCCGTTAGCGAAAGAAAACAAAACACCACTTCAAGGTACTGTAATGAACTCATTCTTTATTTATATTGGTGTTAAACCTACTATATTCCAACTTCTCTATGGTTTATAAACTATTTTACTAGCCATAGATTCATCAAAATAAGCAAACAACACACGAAAAACAGAATCTGTCAAAAACAGAATAGTCTGTAGTAATCTGTAGCCAATGCAAGATCTGGAACCCCAAAATTTCTAAAATAAATTGCTGGACGTGAGGAATTTATCTATTAATCATCTGCAAAAATAATTAACAAAATAACACTTTCCAAATAAAAATGGCAGCAGTTCTCGTGAGCCGTAAAGTTTCTGTTTTCTACAGCAAGATTAAAAAGACTTTCCCCAATTCTTCCCAACGGTTCTACTTGGCACAAACACTAATTAAACACAAAAAAACAACCAAAACAGAGGATAGATAAATTATTTATTACTAAACAGGAGAAAAAAAATCAAGGAATAAAAATAAAATTGGGTTGCCTCCCATCAAGCGCTATCGTTTAACGCCCCTAGCTAGGCATAAAAGCAAGGATAGATCTAAGTAATATCATCTTGGGTCTCTAATTTTTTCGCGGAGTTACGCTCAAATCCAGGAGGTTCCTTACGTTTACCATCATATTCGGAAATTTTGATATCTAAAGGATCCAAATTCTTATTGCAAAGGGTAATCAACATATTCATGTGGTGGAGATTCCCGCTAACAGTCTTAAGAGGTTCAAGAGATTTTTGTAAGATCTTGGTTACTTCACAAATTTTCTCGAAAACTTGCGTTTCTTCTTGGGTATGATGATGCCCCTTTTGTTGGGGTAGTGTTCCCACTGTACCCTCTATGATTTCATGCGCAATACCGGGATCAATTTCAATAACATTGCCTTTGGCAACACAATCCAAGAGTTGTCTATGAGATAAATTCAATCCAACATAAAAGTTGCGAAGCAAAATTCTAAAATTCACCTCTAGGGTGCAATTACGATAAAACCCCATCATTCTAAACCAAACATCTTTTAAGTTTTCTCCTTGTCTTTGTTTGAAGTGAAGAACCTCAAACTCGGGAGACAAAGGGGAAGATAGGGGACTAGCCATAACGGCAAGCAAGCAAACTGACACACAAGCAAACAAGAAACGAGCAAAAAGAGGCGAATAGAGAAAGAGAGGGAGGACGGAGAGAGAGAGAGAGAGGGTGAATAAAATGGAAAGGGTGAAGTCGGGGAGAGGAAAACGAAAGGCAAATGGCAAATAATGTAATGCGGGCGATAAGGGTTTGTGATGGGTACTTGGTATGTTGACTTTTGCATAGACCTCACCGGCAACGGCGCTAGAAATCCTTCTTGCTACCTCTTGAGCACTTGTGTTGGTTTTCCCTTGAAGAGGAAAGGGTGATGCAACAGAGTAGCGTAAGTATTTCCCTCAGTTTTTGAGAACCAAGGTATCAATCCAGTAGGAGGCCACACACGAGTCCCTCGCACCTACACAAACAAATAAATCCTCGCAACCAACACGATAAGGGGTTGTCAATCCCTACACAGTCACTTACGAGAGTGAGATCTGATAGATATGATAAGATAATATTTTTGGTATTTTTATGATAAAGAGAAATAAAAGATGCAAAGTAAAATAAATGGCAAAGGAAATAACTAAGTATTGGAAGATTAATATGATGGAATATAGACCCGGGGGCCATAGGTTTCACTAGTGGCTTCTCTCAAGAGCATAAGTATTCACGGTGGGTAAACAAATTACTGTTGAGCAATTGACAGAATTGAGCATAGTTATGAGAATATCTAGGTATGATCATGTATATAGGCATCACGTCCGAGACAAGTAGACCGACTCCTGCCTGCATCTACTACTATTACTCCACACATCGACCGCTATCCAGCATGCATCTAGAGTATTAAGTTCATAAGAACAGAGTAACACTTTAAGCAAGATGACATGATGTAGAGGGATAAACTCATGCAATATGATATAAACCCCATCTTGTTATCCTCGATGGCAACAATACAATACGTGCCTTGCTGCCTCTACTGTCACTTGGAAAGGACACCACAAGATTGAACCCAAAGCGAAGCACTTCTCCCATTGCAAGAAAGATCAATCTAGTAGGCCAAACCAAACTGATAATTCGAAGAGACTTGCAAAGATAACCAATCATACATAAAAGAATTCAGAAAAGATTTAAATATTGTTCATAGATAAACTTGATCATAAACCCACAATTCATCGGTCTCAGCAAGCACACCGCAAAACAAGATTACATCGAATAGATCTCCACAAGAGAGGGGAAGAACTTTGTATTGAGATCCAAAAAGAGAGAAGAAGCCATCTAGCTAATAACTATGGACCCGTAGGTCTGAGGTAAACTACTCACACTTCATCGGAGGGGCTATGGTGTTGATGTAGAAGCCTTCCGTGATCGATGCCCCCTCCGGCGGAGCTCCGAAACAGGCCCCAAGATGGGATCTCGTGCATACAGGAAGTTACGGTGGTGGAATTAGGGTTTTGGCTCCGTATCTGATCGTTTGGGGGTACGTAGGTATATATAGGAGGAAGAAGTATGTCGGTGGAGCAAGAGGGGGCCCACGAGGGTGGAGGGCGCTCTTGGGGGGGGGGGGGGGGGGTAGGCGCGCCCCCTACCTCGTGGCCTCCCTGTTGGTTGCTTGACGTAGGGTCCAAGTCTCCTGGATGTTGTTCGTTCCAAAAATCATGTTCCCGAAGGTTTCATTCCGTTTGATATTCCTTTTCTTCGAAACCCTAAAATAGGCAAAAAACAGCAATTCTGGGCTGGGCCTCTGGTTAATAGGTTTGTCCCAAAAATAATATAAAAGTGTATAATAAAGCCCAATAATGTCCAAAATAGTAGATAATATAGCACGGAGCAATCAAAAATTATAGATACGTTGGAGACGTATCAGGGGACAGCAACCGCTGCAGCCAGCTCGTTCTAGGCCATGTCCATGATGCCCCATTCCACCTTACTTTCTTGCTCCTCCAGCTCAAAGTCGACTTCACCAAACTTGAAGACTAGTGGCATATGATCATTCTACGCCATGGCGTTGGTGGAGGTCTGTAGGAGGGAGGGGAATGGGAGGCGAACAGTAAGGCCACCCGTATTAAACAGCGGCACGGGCGCCATTAATGGAGAGGAAGGCGGGCGGCCATGGAAGTCAAAGGGCTCGCTTCCCAGTGAGCCTGCGCAGTGGACAACTCGCATGCTTCCCGATGAGCCTGCGCATTGGAGGACAGCTTGCACGCCTCTCGGTTAGCCTACGCACCGGACTCCGCTCGCATGCCTCCCTTTCAGTCAAGGTCAAGCAGCTGTCTGTAAGGCACCTCCTATAGCCATTAAAACAAAGACACGTGGTGTCATGTGAATGGTTAACAAAACGCACACGATTTGAATTATAAAAATGTTTGAGATATTAAAGTGGCAGCTATTTTTTCAAAATGCCTTTGTTGGCTGTTATTCGAGTGCGCCTTCTCTCAAAATGGACAGGAAAAATACCACAGCATGTCGGGTGCCATTCCATGATAACATGCCAAGTTTCATAAATTTCAGACGAGTTTTGGATTTACTAGAATTTCAAAACAAAGTATCTCAACGTTTTGCCGGCAATCAACGGTGCCCTGGTGTTTGAAATTCATCCCCATTTCTTGCATGGGACCTAAGCATGCAACCAAGGACACAAATTTGATTTTCAACCAATTTATATGCATTAGAGCATGTGCATGTAGTTCAATTTTGAATTATGCACATAAATGCATTGAAAACTCAATTAATGCATAAAAATGCCCAAATGAACCTCGAAAAAAATCCAAAAATTGACACAACACTCCTGTTGTTCTATGTTGACATGAGAATTTTTTTGAAAGCAATAAGAGGCAATGGATATCGTTTCATCCCCAAAGGTGGGACGTTCCCTACCGAAACTTGTTGTGAGAAGCTCTGGTTTGTGAGAAGCATATCCCCAAACCTGCCCCAAATGGGACAAAAATTTTACCACGGCATGTTGATGCCGCTCCATGATATCATAGCAAGTTTCATGAATTTCAGATGAGTTTTGGATTTACTAGAATTTAAAAACTAGGTAACTCAATGTTTGCGGCCGAGTGATCGTGGCAGGTTGTTTGACATTCATTTCCATTCCTTGCATGGGACCTAAGCATGCAACCAAGGACACATATTTGAATTTTCAAGCAATTTATATGCATTAGAGCATGTGCATGTAGTTCAAATTTGAATTATGCACATAAATGCATTAAAAACTCAATTAATGCATAAAAATGTCCGAACGAACCTTGAAAAATCCCAAAAATTGACGCAACACTCCTGTTGTTCTATGTTTACTGATACGTCTCCAACGTATCTATAATTTTTGATTGTTCCATGCTATATTATATCCTGTTTTGGACATTATTGGGCTTTATTACACACTTTTATATTATTTTTGGGACTAACCTATTAACCAGAGGCCCAACCCAGAATTGCTGTTTTTTGCCTATTTTAGGGTTTCGTAGAAAAAGAATATCAAACGGAGTCCAAACGGAATGAAACCTTCGGGAACGTGATTTTCGGAACGAACATGATCCAGAGGACTTGGACCCTACGTCAAGCAATCAACCAGGAAGGCATGAGGTAGGGGGCGTGCCTACCCCCCGGGCGCGCCCTCCACCCTCGTGGCCCACGTTGCTCCACCGACGTACTCCTTCCTACTATATATACCTATGTACCCCCAAACTACCAGATACAGAGCCAAAACCATAATTCCACCACCGTAACTTTCTGTATCCACGAGATCCCATCTTGGGGACATTTCCGAAGCTCCACCGGAGGGGGTATCGATCACGGAGGGCTTCTACATCAATACCATAGCCTCTCCGATGAAGTGTGAGTAGTTTACTTCAGACCCACGGGTCCATAGTTATTAGCTAGATGGCTTCTTCTCTCTTTTTGGATCTCAACACAAAGTTCTCCCCACTCTCTTGTGGAGATCTATTCGATGTAATCTTCTTTTGCGGTGTGTTTGTTGAGATCGATGAATTGTGGGTTTATGATCAAGTTTATCTATGAACAATATTTGAATCTTCTCTGAATTCTTTTATGTATGATTGGTTATCCTTGCAAGTCTCTTCGAATTATCAGTTTGGTTTGGCCTCCTAGATTGATCTTTCTTGCAATGGGAGAAGTGCTTAGCTTCGGTTCAATCTTGCGGTGTCCTTTCCAAGTGATAGTAAGGGCAGCAAGGCACATATTGTATTGTTGTCATCGAGGATAACAAGATGGGGTTTATATCATATTGCATGAGTTTATCCCTCTACATCATTTCATCTTGCTTAAAGCGTTACTCTGCTCTCTTGAACTTAATAGTCTAGATGCATGCTGGATAGCGATCGATGTGTGGAGTAATAGTACTAGATGCAGGCAGGAGTCGGTCTACTTATCTCGGACGTGATGCCTATATACATGATCATACCTAGATATTCTCATAACTATGCTCAATTCTGTCAATTGCTCAACAATAATTTGTTCACCCATCGTAATACTTATGCTCTCGAGAGAAGCCTCTAGTGAAACCTATGGCCCCCGGGTCTATTTTCCATCATATTAATCTTCCAATACTTAGTTATTTCCTTTGCCATTTATTTTACTTGCATCTTTATTTCTCTTTATCAAAAAATACCAAAAATATTATCTTATCATATCTATCATATATCACCCTCGTAGGTGATCGTGAAGGGATTGACAACCCCTTTTATCGCGTTGGCTTGCGAGGAGTTTATTTGTTTGTGTAGGTGCGAGGGACTCGTGCGTGGCCTCCTACTGGATTGATACCTTGGTTCTCAAAAACTGAGGGAAATACTTACGCTGCTCTACTGTATCACCCTTTGCTCTTCAAGGGAAAACCAACGCAGTGCTCAAGAGGTAGTAAGAAGGATTTCTGGCGCCGTTGCCGGGGAGTCTACGCAAAAGTCAACATACCAAGTACCCATCACAAACCCTTATCTCCCGCATTACATTATTTGCCATTTGCCTCTCGTTTACCTCTCCCCCACTTCACCCTTGCCGTTTTATTCGCCCTCTCTCTCTCCATCCTCCCTCTCTTTCTCTATTCGCCTCTTTTTGCCCATTTCTTGTTTGCTTGTGTGTCGGATTGCTTGCTTGTCACGATGGCTCAAGATAATAGAAAATTGTGTGAATTTACCAATACCAACAACAGTGATTTTATTAGCACTCCGATTGCTCCTCTTACCGATGCTGAATCTTGTGAAATAAATGCTGCTTTGCTGAATCTTATCATGAAAGATCCGTTTTTCGGCCTTCCTAGTGAAGATGCCGCTACCCATCTAAACAACTTTGTTGATCTGTGTGATATGCAAAAGAAGAAAGATGTGGACAATGATATTGTTAAATTGAAGCTATTTCCTTTTTTTCTTAGAGATCATGCTAAAGCTTGGTTTTCATCTTTGCCTAAAAATAGTGTTGATTCGTGGAATAAGTGCAAAGATGCTTTTATCTCTAAGTAATTTCCTCCCGCTAAGATCATCTCTCTTAGAAACGATATTATGAATTTTAAGCAACTTGATCATGAACATGTTGCACAAGCTTGGGAGAGGATGAAATTAATGATATGTAATTGCCCTACACATGGTTTGAATTTGTGGATGATTATACAAATTTTTTATGCTAGATTGAATTTTGCTTCTAGAAATCTTTTAGATTCGGCCGTGGGAGGCACTTTTATGGAAATCACTTTAGGAGAAGCTACTAAACTCCTAGATAATATTATGGTTAATTATTCTCAATGGCACACTGAAAGATCTACTAATAAGAAAGTGCATGCGATAGAAGAAATTAATGTTTTGAGTGGTAAGATGGATGAACTTATGAAATTATTTGACAATAAAAGTGTTTCTTCTGATCCTAATGATATGCCTTTGTCTACTTTGATTGAGAATAATAATGAATCTTTGGATGTGAATTTTGTTGGTAGGAATAATTTTGGTAACAACGCGTATAGAGGAAACTTTAATCCTAGGCCGTATCCTAGTAATTCCTCTAATAATTATGGTAATTCCTACAACAATTCTTATGGAAATTTTAATAAGATACCCTCTGATTTTGAAGCTAATATTAAAGAATTTATTTCCTCGCAAAAGAATTTCAATGCTTTGATTGAAGAAAAATTGCTTAAGATTGATGAGTTGGCTAGGAACATTGATAGAATTTCTCTTGATGTTGATTCTTTGAAACTTAGATCTATTCCACCTAAGCATGATATCAATGGTATCTCAAAGCTATGATAATTTCCATTGATGATTGCAAAGAAAGAACCGCTAGGATGCGTACTAAGAAATATTGCTTTATAAAAGCGTGTTCTTCTACTTTCCATGATAATAAAGGTGAAGATCTAAAAGTTATTGATGTGTCCCCTATTAAATCTTTGTTTTGCAATATGAATCTTGATAATGATAGGACTTAATATGATCCACCTTTACCTAGAATACGTTCCAAAAATTCGGAGTCTTTATATCTTGATGCTAAAATTGTTAAAAGTGGGATTGAAGAAGTCAAAACTTTAAATATTAATGAACCCACTATTTTGGATTTCAAGGAATTTAATTATGATAATTGCACTTTGATAGATTGTATTTCCTTGTTGCAATCCGTGCTAAATTCTCCTCATGCTTATAGTGAAATAAAGCCTTTACCAAACATATTGTTGATGCTTTGATGCAATCTTATGAAGAAAAACTTGAGTTGGAAGTTTCTATCCCTAGAAAACTTTATGATGAGTGGGAACCTACTATTAAAATTAAGATTAGAGATCATGAATGATATGCTTTGTGTGATTTGGGTGCTAGTGTTTCCATGATTCCAAAGACTTTGTGTGATTTGCTAGGTTTCCGTGATTTTGATGACTGCTCTTTAAACTTGCACCTTGCGGATTCCACTATTAAGAAATCTATGGGAAGAATTAGTGATGTTCTTATTGTTGCAAATGGGAATTATGTGCCCGTGGATTTTATTGTTCTTGACATAGATTGCAATCCTTCATGTCCTATTATTCTTGGTAGACCTTTCCGTAGAACGATTGGTGCAATTATTGATATGAAAGAAGGGAATATTAGATTCCAATTTCCGTTAAGGAAAGGCATGGAACACTTCCCTCGAAAGAAAATTAAATTACCTTATGAATCTATTATGAGAGCCACTTATGGATTGCCTTCCAAAGATGGCAATACCTAGATCTATCCTCATTTTTATGCCTAGCTAGGGGCGTTAAACGATAGCGCTTGTTGGGAGGCAACCCAATTTTATTTTTATTCCTTTCTTTTTGTTCCTGTTTAGTAATAAATATTTTATCTAGCCTCTGTTTTGGTTGTGTTTTTGTGTTTAATTAGTGTTTGTGCCAAGTAGAACCGTTGGGAAGACTTGGGGAAAGTCTTTTTAATCTTGCTGTAAAAAACAGAAACTTTAGCACTCACGAGAACTGCTGCCATTTTTATTTGGAAAGTGTTATTTAGTTAATTATTTTTGCAGATGATTAATAGATAAATTACTCACGTCCAATAATTTATTTTAGAATTTTTGGGGTTCCATAACTTGCGCTAGCTGCAGATTACTACAGGCTGTTCTGTTTTTGACAGATTCTGTTTTCCGTGTGTTGTTTGCTTATTTTGATGAATCTATGGCTAGTAAAATAGTTTATAAACCATAGAGAAGTTGGAATACAGTAAGTTTAACACCAATATAAATAAAGAATTAGCTCATTATAGTATCTTGAAGTGGTGTTTTGTTTTCTTTCGCTAACGGAGCTCACAAGATTTTCTACTTTAAGTTTTGTGTTGTGAAGTTTTCAAGTTTTGGGTAAGATTTGATGGATTATGGAACAAGGAGTGGCAAGAGCCTAAGCTTGGGTATGCCCATGGCACCCCAATATAATCCAAGGACACCTAAAAGCCAAATCTTGGGGATGCCCCGGAAGGCATCCCCTCTTTCGTCTACTTCTATCGGTAACTTTACTTGGAGCTATATTTTTATTTGCCACATGATATGTGTTTTGCTTGGAGCGTCGTGTATTATTTGAGTCTTTATTTGTTAGTTTTACACAATCATCCTTGCTGCACACCCCTTTTTGAGAGAGACACTCATGATTCAATTTTTTTAGAATACTCTGTGTGCTTCACTTATATCTTTTGAGTTATATAGTTTTTGCTCTAGTGCTTCACTTATATCTTTTAGAGCACGATGGTGGATTTGTTTTATAGAAACTTTTGTTCTCTCATGCTTCACTTAGATTATTTTGAGAGTCCTACAAAACAGCATGGTAATTTGCTTTAATTATTTTAGGCATTCAAGATTAATAATTTTTTTTATGAGTGTGTTGAATACTATGAGAAGTTTGAAACTTGATAATTGTTTTGAGATATGGAGATGGTGATATTAGAGTCGTGCTAGTTGAGTAGTTGTGAATTTGAGAAAGGCTTGTGTTGAAGTTTGTGATTCCCGTAGCATGCACATATGGTGAACCGTTATGTTAAGAAGTCGGAGCATGATGTATTTATTGATTGTCCTCCTTATGAGTGGCGGTCCGGGACGAGCGATGGTCTTTTCCTACCAATCTATCCCCCTAGGAGCATGCACATATTACTTTGCTACGATAACTAATAGATTTTTGCAATAAGTATGTGAGTTCTTTATGACTAATGTTGAGTCCATGGATTATACGCACTCTCACCCTTCCACCATTGCTAGCCTCTCTAATACCGCGCACCTTTCGCCGATATCATACACCCACCATATACCTTCCTCAAAAGAACCACCATACCTACGTATCATGGCATTCCCATAGCCATTCCGAGATATATTGCCTTGCAACTTTCCACTGTTCCGTTTACTATGACACGCTCCATCATTGTCGTATTGCTTCGCATGATCATGTAGTTGACATTTTAGCTGTGGCAAAGCCACCGTTCATAATTATTTCATATAAGTCACTCATGAATCATTGCTATCCCGGTATACCGTTGGAGGCATTCATATAGAGTCATACTTTGTTCTAGTATCGAGTTGTAATCATTGAGTTGTAAATAGATGGAAGTGTGATGATCATCATTCATAGAGTATTGTCCCAATAAAAAAAAGAGAAAGGCCAAATAAAAAAAAGAAGGCCCAAAAAAAGAATAAATAAATAAATAAATAAAAGGGGCAATACTACTATCCTTTTTTCCACACTTGTGCTTCAAAGTAGCACCATGATCTTCATGATAGAGAGTCTCCTATACTATCACTTTCATATACCAGTGGGAATTTTTCATTATAGAACTTGGCTTGTATATTCCAATGATGGGCTTCCTCAAAATGCCCTAGGTCTTCGTGAGCAAGCAAGTTGGATGCACAGCCACTTAGTTCTTTTTTTGTTGAGCTTTCATATACTTATAGCTCTAGTGCATCTGTTGCATGGCAATCCCTACTCACTCACATTGATATATATTAATGGGCATCTCCATAGCCCGTTGATACGCCTAGTTGATGTGAGATTATCTTCTCCCTTTTTGTCTTCTCCACAACCACCATTCTATTCCACATATAGTGCTATGTCCATGGCTCATGCTCATGTATTGCGTGAAGATTGAAAAAGTTCGAGAACACCAAAAGTATGAAACAATTGCTTGGCTTGTGATCCGGGTTGTGCATGATTTAAATACTTTGTGTGGTGAAGATGGAGCATAGCCAGACTATATGATTTTGTAGGGATAACTTTCTTTGGCCATGTTATTTTGAAGAGACATAATTTCTTAGTTAGTATGCTTGAAGTATTATTATTTCTATGTCAATAATGAACTTTTGTCTTGAATCATTCGGATCTGAATATTCATACCACAATTAAGAGAACATCAAAAATTCTGTTTTTATCATTTTCCTACTCGAGGACGAGCAGTAATTAAGGTTGGGGATGCTTGATACGTCTCCAACGTATCTATAATTTTTGATTGTTCCATGCTATATTATATCCTGTTTTGGACATTATTGGGCTTTATTATACACTTTTATATTATTTTTGGGACTAACGTATTAACCGGAGGCCCAGCCCAGAATTGCTGTTTTTTTGCCTATTTCAGGGTTTCGCAGAAAAAGAATATCAAACGGAGTCCAAACGGAATGAAACCTTCGGGAACGTGATTTTCGAAACGAACATGATCCAAAGGACTTGGACCCTACGTCAAGCAATCAACCAGGAAGGCACGAGGTAGGGGGGCGCCTACCCCCCCAGGCGCGCCCTCCACCCTCGTGGGGCCCATGTTGTTCCATCGACGTACTCCTTCCTCCTATATATATACCTACGTACCCTAAACTACCAGATACGGAGCCAAAACCCTAATTCCACCACCGTAACTTTCTGTATCCATGAGATCCCATCTTGGGGCCTTTTCCGGAGCTCTGCGAGAGGGGGTATCGATCACGGAGGGCTTCTACATCAACACCATAGCCTCTTCGATGAAGTGTGAGTAGTTTACTTCAGACCCACAGGTCCATAGTTATTAGCTAGATGTCTTCTTCTCTCTTTTTGGATCTCAATACAAAGTTCTCCCCCTCTCTTGTGGAGATCTATTCGATGTAATCTTCTTTTGCGGTGTGTTTGTTGAGACCAATGAATTGTGGGTTTATGATCAAGTTTATCTATGAACAATATTTGAATCTCCTCTGAATTCTTTTATGTATGATTGGTTATCTTTGCAAGTCTCTTTGAATTATCAGTTTGGTTTGGCCTACTAGATTGATCTTTCTTGCGATGGGAGAAGTGCTTAACTTTGGATTCAATCTTGTGGTGTCCTTTCCTAGTGACAGTAAGGGCAGCAAGGCACGTATTGTATTGTTGCCATCGAGGATAAAAAGATGGGGTTTATATCATATTGCATGAGTTTATCCCTCTACATCATGTCATCTTGCTTAAAGCATTACTCTGTTCTCTTGAACTTAATACTCTAGATGCATGCTGGATATCGGTCGATATGTGGAGTAATAGTAGTAGATGCAGGCAGGAGTCGGTCTACTTGTCTCGGACGTGATGCCTATATACATGATCATACCTAGATATTCTCATAACTATGCTCAATTCTGTCAATTGCTCAACAGTAATTTGTTCACCCACCGTAATACTTATGCTCTCAAGAGAAGCCTCTAGTGAAACCTATGGCCCCCGGGTCTATTTTCCATCATATTAATCTTCCAATACTTAGTTATTTCCTTTGCCATTTATTTTACTTGCATCTTTATTTCTCTTTATCATAAAAATACCAAAAATATTATCTTATCATATCTATCAGATCTCACTCTCGTAGGTGACCGTGAAGGGATTGACAACCCCTTTATCGCGTTGGCTTGCGAGGAGTTTATTTGTTTGTGTAGGTGCGAGGGACTCGTGTGTGGCCTCCTACTGGATTGATACCTTGGTTCTCAAAAACTGAGGGAAATACTTACGCTGCTCTACTGCATCACCCTTTCCTCTTCAAGGGAAAACCAACGCAGTGCTCAAGAGGTAGCATTGACACGAGAATTTTTTTAAAGCAATAAGAGGCAATGGATATCGTTTCATCCCCAAAGGTGGGACATTCCCTACCGAAACCACCAGGCTTATTGTGAAAAGCTCTGGTTTGTGAGAAGCATATCCCCAAACCGACCCCAAATGGGACAAAAAATTTACCACGGCATGTTGATGCCGCTCCATGATAGCATAGCAAGTTTCATGAATTTCAGATGAGTTTTGGATTTACTAGAATTTAAAAACCAGGTATCTCAATGTTTGCGGCCGAGTGACCATGGCAGATTGTTTGACATTCATTCCCGTTTCTTGCATGGGACCTAAACATGAAACCAAGGACACATATTTGAATTTTCAACCAATTTATATGCATTAGAGCAGGTGCATGTAGTTTAAATTTGAATTATGCACATAAATGCATTGAAAACTCAATTAATGCATAAAAATGTCCAAATGAACCTTGAAAAATCCCAAAATAGACACAACACTCCTGTTGTTCTATGTTGACACAAGAAATTTTTTGAAAGCAATAAGAGGCAATGAATATTGTTTCCCCCAAAGGTGGGACGTTCCCTACTGAAACCATCAGGCTTGTTGTGAGAAGCTCTGGTTTGTGAGAAGCATATCCCAAAACTTGCCCCAAATGGGACAAAATATTTATCACGACATGCTATGACCCCATTATGTAATTCAAATCAAGACGAAAAATCAAGTAGACCCCACACAGTTTATTATCACCAACCGTGTGAGATGCAACACAAAATATCTTGGAGCACCGTCGGATTATAGTACGCATACGGCTTACGCGAGAAGGTGCGACGACTATAGTCCACAGCCCGCTCTGAATAAGGGACTGTGTCTGATGACACTTTGCGTGCCAGTTTTTTCGCTGAAGCGATTCCAAATTTTCGGCTTCCGCGGAAATATCTACCACCCCGACCCCTTCGCCTTACCAAAAGCCACATTTCCCCTGTTTCCGCCTTCCTTTCCATGTTAAAACCTTCACTCCTTGCTTACAACGCCGGCTCCTCGCCGGCGATCCTCCTTCACGCAGCTCGGCCTCACCTATTTAGGCAGGTAATCCACACCCGACCCCCATCCTCCTCCTCCTTCCACATCCCACATGCCCCGACCGCCGGCGCGAGTGCGACACCTTCCACCCAAATCACCGACCCCTCTAGCAAATAAGCGCCACCCTAAGCCAAGGTGCACGCAGTATAGCCAGGATCTCAAGGAGCATTTGGCAGTGGAGAAGCAAATCGCGGCCGCACGCGCGGATGAGATCGCGATGGCTGCCATTCATGCCGACCCCCAGATCTTGGAGGATCACCTCGCCGTCGAGGCCATCATTGGCACCTTGCGTGCTGACGCCACGACGCGGTTGGCTGCTTTAAATGACAGTTCATGGCGTTTTCTCGAGGCCACCGTCGGTGCCTTCAACGAAGACTACGAGGTGTTTTCTCAGCATGCACCTTCTTACCTCATCTCGAGAGCTAGCAGGTTGGTGCCCGGAGCGGCTCAGGCAACTCACCACTATGATGAGGGCACCCACGATGTGGAGGCCTCGCCCTCTTCCATGTCCAAGGAGCCAGCCGTCATCGATATCTTCGACAATGAGGAGTAGCTTGTCTTATTACCTCACCAAAAGGACCCATGTTCAGTTTGCTAGCTACTGCCTTTCCTTAACAAATTCTAGTGAATTGTGCTATCTACTTTTACCATGCAATCTTCTGCTTTAGTGTATATGTTTTATATGTCGTGCAATGTGGTGTTCAGTTAACTGTTTGGTTCAATTATGCAAATGTGATGTTCAATTCTTCAGGGTGCAATTTTCCAAGTTGTCAAGCATGCTTGGTTTGGTTAACTATATGATCTTCTATTAGGAGTATGTTATATTGTGCAATGTGGTGCTCAGTTAACATTTGGTTCATTTGTTGTGGTGTTTATTTAACTGTCCGGTTCAATTCTGCAATGCGATGTTCAATTGTTGTGGGTGCATTCTGTTATTGTATACCATGTGAGAAATAAATCGAATTTGGCTGTACTAAATTCATGAGAAACAAATACAATTGCTATATTTCCAAGTTGTTAAGCATGCTTGGTTTGTTTAACTCTCTGATCTTCTATTAGGAGTGTGTTATATTGTGCAATGTGGTGCTCAGTTAACATTTAGTTCATTTGTTGTGGTGTTTAGTTAACTGCTTGGTTCAGTTCTGCAATGCGATGTTCAATTGTTGTGGGTGCATTCTGTTATTGTATACCATGTGAGAAATAAATCGAATTTGGCTGTACTAAATACATGAGAAACAAATACAATTGCTATATTTCCAAGTTCTTAAGCATGCTTGGTTTGGTTAACTGTCTGTGTCGGATTCAGGGGTTCCGGCAGACCCTTAAGGTTCAAACACTGGGGTGCGCGCGGAGATCACGCCTTCTACCTCCCCGTCTCACAAAGATCTAAACTACTAAAAGAACTGCACGAGAGACACAAGGTTTATACTGGTTCGGGCCACCATTGTGGTGTAATACACTACTCTAGTGTGTGGTGGGTGGATTGCCTCTTGGGGCAGATGATGATGAACAATACAGGGAAGAACAGCCTCGCGAGGGTCTGTTCTTGGCTAGGGGAATGAACTGCTAGGAGGAGTTCAGTCGCCCTTTTCTCTCTCTCTCACTCACTCTCTCTGCTTGCTAGCCAGACCAACCAACCTACTTCCGAACCCCTCGCTATGCGAGTGGCCGGTCCTATTTATAGGCAAAGGCCCTGGGCCTCTTCCCAAATATTGAGCGGGAAGGGCGCCAACAATGGCGGGCTAATTTGAAGGGGAACATCTAGTACACTTATCCTGACTAAAGTTGGTCTTCGCCTGCGAAAGGCTCTGTGGTGACGCCGTGCTGGGCTCCATGGTGACCTCCGTCTCGTAGTCCGCCTGGTCTTGGTCTCGTTGCACCGAAATGGCAACCTTTGCCTGATGCCTCGGTACTCCGCGGTTGCGCTTGCCCCCTTTGCACCAAAGAGGAAAGAAGGACGCTGCGCGCGCTGGCGCCCATCTGGCGCCCTGAGTCGTCATGGCTTATGTCATGGGCGCCTCGCGAGGCACCCTGCCTTGATATCTCCGCCTCCTCGCGAGCCAGCCTGATGAGGCTGCGCCTGAGGATGCGCCGTGTCGTCCGCCCCGCGAGGCTTGGTCCCTCGTGAGGGTCTTGAGCCTTGTGTTGATGAAGATGAGCTGCACTGGGCTCCCATTTGAGCCACGCCGCAGGCCGCAGGCAGGCAAGTCTGGGGACCCCCGTTCCCAGAACGCCGACAGTAGCCCCCGGGCCCAAGGCGCGCATGGACTTGGCCATGTCGAGAGGCGAAAGGGCAAGGGCGAAGCGCCGCGGGCCCTAACAGCCTGCGGCCTTGGGCGCTGTGTGGCGGTTGATGGGACATGGGCGTCTCCACTTCCCCACGATGCCTCGGTGATCGCGCGAGTTGGACAAGTCCCTGCATGCAGATCGTGTCATGATTACCTGTGATCGTGAAGGCCGATGGTTGGCCTTTGCCGGATATAAGTACGGCACGGCGCGTGCCCTTCCAGTCCATCTCTTCTTGTTTTCTCCTTTTCCTCAATTCTTGCTCCGCCTTGGTGTGATGGCTCCATCGAGGAGGTACTCGGCTGCGGAGAAGGGGAAGGCCCTCCAGGTCGATCCTGCCTCTCCCCCGCCCAAGCGCAGTCGTGGGCGCCCTCGGAAGCATCCGGTGGCCGCCCCGGTAGCGTTTGGTGGTCATGGGGGCAGCCCCCTGCGCGGCGGCGGGCGAGCCGCTGTGGCCGAGGGATGCGCCTGGGTTGCGCGCTCTCCCAGGCCGCGCTTTCGCGTTGTGCAGGTGTTGCCGGAGTTCGTCGTCTGGTTGGCGGAGCCGACTAGCGCCCGGCTCCAACTCCCCCGCTTCCTCCTCGGTGAACTCCCGGCCGGTGCTCCTGGTGGCCTCTGGCTCCAGGCGGAGGGCTGCTGCAGCAGGTCCTCATGGGTCGCGCTGGAGGTCTCCGCCAATGGGAGCTTGGCCTTAACTCGCGGTTGGCAGGCATTCGCCCGCGCTCGCGGCCTGGGGCGCCGGTGCACCTTGCACTTCAGGTTTGACGGTGACGCCACCCTCTATGTGAGGGTGTTTGGGGAAGATGGTCGCCGCGCGGGGTGCTGCCCTGAGGATGACGACCGTGGGCGGGAGCCCCGCTTCAACGGTGATGGGGGAGATAGCGCCCGCGCGGATGGCGGCGTCCTAGACTCCCCGAGCTTCGTCAACTCTTCCTCAAGCGACTCCTCCAGTGGTGGCCGCTGTCAACCCTCGCACCGTCGAGCTTGCTTGGGAGGTGGTGGTTTGTCCGCCCGCCGTCGCGCCCCGGTGAACCGCGAGAGGGAGTCTGCCTGAGGCCCGGAGGCAGCCCGGGTCGCCTTCATGGGTCGATGTGGGGAGGGCCGTGCCAGGCTCGTCCTTTTCTTTTCCTTTTGTTTCCTGTGTAAGACAAGACAGCTGCATGGAGCCCCGCTGGGGCGTGTTGGGAATTATTGCCGCTTTAGCCATTACCTTGATCTTATTTTTGCGCCTCTTAACTACACGCCTATGCATAGATAGTTTTTGATCCCCGCCGGGGGGCGACCGACCCAGGCCCTGTGTGCGCGTCGCGATGCTCGAGGGGCACGGACCGGAGGGGTGCTCCTGTAACGTGCCCGGGCCATGAAACCTTCCAGCGGCCAGAGCAGAAACGCTCACGAGGACGTTTGAGCACCATCCCTCGCGAGGTCGTTTAGGAGAGAAGCCAAAGCGGGGAACAAAAACCGGCGAACCATAAATCAGCAACAGCAATAACTTCGATAAGACTTCAAATGCGAGTAAGCACGTCAACTGCGGAAAGCAAATGAAAAAGCCGCGTCCGGCACCTAATCTAGTCTTCGACGTCTTCTCACCAGCGCGGAGCTAAGTGCTACCACTAGGCGTGGGAGGGAGCCCCAGGGCCTGAGGCCGGCGCTCTTGAGACTCCGGGGCATGTACAGCCCCACTCATTATTACGTGAGAGTGTCACGGGGCGGCGAGCTTCACAGGCATTGGCCTTGCTTCACAGGCTCCGGGCCTTTTCCAAAACGCGATAGCTTCACAGGCACTCGCCTTGCTTCACAGGATCTGGGCCTTTTCCAAAGCGCGATAGCTTCACAGGCACTCGCCTTGCTTCACAGGCTCTGGGCCTTTTCCAAAGCGCGATAGCTTCACAGGCACTCGCCTTGCTTCACAGGCTCCGGGCCTTTTCCAAAAAGGGAAGGTCTTCACAGGCACTCGCCTTGCTTCACAGGCTCTGGGCCTTTTCCAAAGCGCGATAGCTTCACAGGCACTCGCCTTGCTTCATAGGCTCTGGGCCTTTTCCAAAAAGGGAAGATCTTCACAGGCACTCGCCTTGCTTCACAGGCTCTGGGCCTTTTCCAAAAAGGGAAGGTCTTCACAGGCACTCGCCTTGCTTCACAGGCTCTGGGCCTTTTCCAAAAAGGGAAGGTCTTCATAGGCACTCGCCTTGCTGCACAGGCTCTGGGCCTTTTAGGGGTAGAACCTCCGGAGGTGTTGGATGTTCCACGCGTTCTGGACCGGCTCCCCCTCTTGAGTCTCCAAGCGCACGGAGCCTGGCCTGGAAACATGAACAACCTTGAATGGGCCCTCCCACATGGGAGAGAGCTTGTGCAGCCCCTCCCTGGAGAGAACCCGCCTGAGTACGAGGTCTCCTACCTCGAGGGTCCTGGGGCGGATGTTGAGGCAGTGATATTGTCGGGTCCGTGGGGTAGTTGGGACGGAGTTGCTTGGTGAGGTCCTCACACACCCCTTCTCCCTCGCCTCTGCTCCCCTTTCTGCTCTACGTCCTCGGGTCCCGGCCCTCGAGCTGGTCTCAGCCGTCGCTGGTATGCCAGGTCGCGATGCCGTGGACAAGGCTAGAGGGTGAGGGCCGGTGAGCCAGTAGGAGCCCTGAGTCGCGATGCTCAGGCGCCCCCCCTTTAACGTGCAAGCGGTTGGCGTGGGCGAGGGTGAAGGGAACTCCACGAGGGCCTTGGCTAGCGCAGTTCCCTCCAAGGATCCTGCAGATTCATCACAGAAAGAAGATGGGGTTGCCATGGCATTCATTAGTCGATCGTTAGTCACTCAAGAGCTCACTGGTTGAAGCAGGTGAGGTGTATCTGGGCACCCGTGAGCCAGCGCGGGACTCACGAGGGCCTACCTCTAGGCGGGTTGCGCCTGGCACTGGGCCGTATCTTGAGATGTGCCCCTGCAAAATTTGGTTAGATGCCGGTACTCTACGTCCTCGGGTCCCGGCCCTCGAGCTTGTCTCAGCCGTCGCTGGTATGCCAGGTCGCGATGCCATGGACAAGGCCAGAGGGTGAGGGCTGGAGAGCCAGTAAGAGCCCTGAGTCGCGATGCTCAGGCACCCCCCCTTTAACGTGCAAGTGGCCGACATGGAGAAGAAAGGACGCCACGGACAGGCATCGAGCAATCAAGCGTGATAGGCAAATGCATAGTTGGAAATAAACGCGAGGGAGATACACGCCGCTGGGCCTAGCCCAAGCGGCTTGGGGATGATGCAGCCCGAGGGGCGCCCCCAACAAGGAAAACTAACGACCGAAAAATAAAGGGGATACATGCCGCAGGGACAGACCCACGCGGCCTGGGAGTGATGCAACCCTGGGAGGGTGCTCCCAGTTGGGAATGAAGCTTGAAAGATGTCACCTGAGGATGTCGTCGGTGAAGTGGCGTTGGTGCAGCAGACTCGGTGGGCTGCATAAGCTGACCCTCACGAGCCCCCAGGCCCCGGGGCCTCGGGAGGCTTCGGAGGCACTGGTGACTCCTCGCGAGCTGTCCTCATCTTTGCCAGGGCCGCGGAACGCCTGTCTTCCTGAGCCTCCACGATGCCCCTCATGAGGCGCTGGTACGCCGCAGCCATGTTCGGTAGGCCGTAAGGCATGCGAACATAGCTGTGGGGTGGACCCCCGCAGCGCCCCACTCGCGAGGGCCAGAGACGCTCCGTCATGGCGATCTGATTGAGTCCTGGTACATTGACGCAGACGCACAGCCCACCATCCTCGCCTGGATGTGGGGCCACAGCTGGTAGACGGCGGCAAACTCTCATGATCCTTGACTCCTGTAGTTCTTGAATGGCCTTGTCAACGAACTCCGGCTGGTCTGACCTTCCTTGCCTGGCTCCTTCTCGAGGGCAACGTGCTTCGAAGCACGCCTCCACATGGTGCCCAAACGCCTCCCTCGTGACCCTGGCTAGGTCAGTGGCCCTCCAGGTGAGAGCCCCCGAGCCCTGCCTGAGGAGGGCGCTGGGCGCGCTTTCCTATGCGATGGAAGGGGGGTCCCCCTGGGCAGACACGGGCCCTGAAGGGCCTGCCTCCTGAGGGGCTGAGCCTGACGACGTCTTCTTTTTCTTGGGGGTGGTCTTAGGAAGCCTCCTGCTTCCGCGATCTGGGTCTTCTAGCGACGCGGCCTGATAGGCTCGCTCCAGGGAACATACCGCGTCCTTCTCTTCACAGGGCACCATGATGACGCCGCCACTTCCTGGCATCTTGAGGATGTTGTAGCCATGGTGAGTCGCGGCCATGAACTTGGCCAGCACTAGGTTCCCAAGGATGGCATTGTATGGCAGGCGGATGTGGGCGACGTCAAAGTCGATGAGCTCGGTGCGGTAGTTGCTGCGGGCCCCGAAGGTGACAGGGAGGCGGACCTGCCCGATCGGGACTGTGGAACCGTCGGTGACTCCGGAGAAAGGCTTGGTTGGCTGAAGCTGGTCATAGGGCACTTGGAGGTTGTTGAATGTTTCCACGGACAGGACGTTGAGCCCTGCCCCTCCGTCGATGAGGGTCTTGGTGACCAGCACGTTGCTGATGACTGGGGAGCAAAGCATCGGGAGGACTCCGGCCATGGCCGCGCACTTGAGCTGGTCCGCTGAGCTGAACGTGATCGTGCACGCCGACCACCTGAGGGGGCGCGTGGCTTCGAGCTTGGGGAGAACTGCATTCACTTCGCGGGCAAACTGCTTGAAGATACGTTGAGAGGCTGGGGCTTGAGCTCCGCCTAGGATGCAGGTGATTGCGCGTGGCTCTTGGAAGCCCCCAACCCCCTCGTCTTGATGGCGGTTTTCGTTCCTCCTTGGCTGAGGCGGCAGCGGAGGTAGGCCTGCGTTGCCATGAGGGCGATCCTCACGAGGCTGATCCCTCCAATCCCCCTCGCGAGGCAGGTCCCGCCAGCGGTCCTCGCGAGGTTGGTCGCGCCACCCCTGGCGCGGGCCGCGATCTTCCGAGCGTCCTGGGTTTCTTCCTCCTCCTCGGCCGTAGCCCCGGTCAGCACGGTCAGGGCGACGGCCGATCCTTCCTTCTCGCACAGCGCGGAGTTCTTGGCATTCGTTGGTGTTGTGGGTGTGGAGGTCGTGGTAGACACAGTACCGGCTGCCCCTGGAGGGTTCGGGCAGATCCTTGCCCCGCTTGGTGTCTGGTTCTGCCGCGAGTACGGCATCCCCCTTGCGCTTCACGTCCTTGGCCTTGGGCTTCTTCTCTTCTGGGTCCGCGGCAGGCAGCTCGAGGAGGGAGAGACGTCCCTCCTCAGCCCTGGCGCACTTGGTCGCCAAGTTGATCAGCTCCAGGGAGGTGCAGAGGTCTTCATGCATCGCCAGCTCCTCCTTCATCTTGACATCACGCACGCCATCGGAGAAAGCCGAGATGATGGCTTCCTCAGACACCTTGGGGATCTTGAGGCGCGCACTGTTGAAGCGCTGGATGTACTTTTGCAGGGTCTCCCCAGGTTGCTGCTTGATGTGGCGCATGTCGCTCACGGCGGGTGGCCGGTCGCGAGTACCTTGGAAGTTGGCGATGAAGCGGGTACGCATCTGGTCCCAGGAGGAGATCGTGCCTGGAGCCAGATTCAGGAGCCAAGTGCGAGCTCCTTCCTTGAGCACCATGGGGAACCAGTTCGCCATGACCTTTTCATCCCCGCTGGCAGCCTCGATGCCTAGTTCATAGAGCTGGAGGAACTCTGCGGGATTAGTTGTGCCGTCGTAGCGAGGAGGCAAGTCTGGCTTGAACTTGCCGGGCCACGCGACGCTGTGCAGCTCGGTGGTGTAGGCGCGACAGCCTGCGGTGGCTATGGGAGGCTTCGGTTGAGGGAGAGCTTGGCCTTGAGGGTCCCCACGCGCTGCAGCTAGGAGCAGAGCGGGGTCTTGGCATGCCGGAGCTGGAGCAGGGTCGCGGCGTGCCGGAGCAGGGAGCGCCCGGGCGGCTCCTTGCGGGCGAGGGACTTCTTGGCAGCTCCGTTCTTGCTGTGCTGGCGCCTAGCGGAGTGAGTTCCACCCAGGGGCCACGCGCCTTGGAGCCATGGCGTCTTCTTGGAGAGGAGGCGGCTGGTACGCCCCCGGAGTTTCATTGCCCGCGCGGGGCGGGGTGCGGCGCAGCGGAGCGGACGGTGCAGGAGAGCCCCCTGCGGCGCGGACGAGCTCGGCGACGCGGTCGAGCCACTCCTTGTAGACATCATCGACGGGGCGGTAGCACAGGAGTTCGTTTGCTGCGATGAGCGCAGCCCGAGCCTCCAAGGGTGCGTGGAGCGCGCGGGACGAAGAGCTGGCTGGGGTGAGCGATGGAGTAGCGGTGCGTCCGTCTTGCCGCACGGACGGGTGCTGAGACGATGTCTACTGCTCGCCCCCCGCTGGGCCAGTGGTGGCGTTGACGGCGGGCGACGGGGAACAATGAGGACGCCCACCGACGGGGGCCGTTTGGGCGACGCGGGAAGCGATGGCGGCCCGGTGCTCGGCGCGGGCCCAACGAGCGTCATACATGGATGCGATGGTCGGAGGAGAGCGGAGCGGAAGACAGATTCCGGCGCACCCCTACCTGGCGCGCCAAATGTCGGATTCAGGGGTTCCGGCAGACCCTTAAGGTTCGAACACTGGGGTGCGCGCGAAGATCACGCCTTCTACCTCCCCGTCTCACAAAGATCTAAACTACTAAAAGAACTGCACGAGAGACACAAGGTTTATACTGGTTCGGGCCACCATTGTGGTGTCATACCCTACTCCAGTGTGTGGTGGGTGGATTGCCTCTTGGGGCAGATGATGATGAACAATACAGGGAAGAATATCCTCGCGAGGGTCTGTTCTTGGCTAGGGGAATGAACTGTTAGGAGGAGTTCAGTCGCCCTTTTCTCTCTCTCACTCACTCTCTCTGCTTGCTAGCCGGACCAACCAACCTACTTCCGAACCCCTCGCTATGCGAGTGGCCAGTCCTATTTATAGGCAAAGGCCCTGGGCCTCTTCCCAAATATTGAGCGGGAAGGGCGCCAACAATGGCGGGCTAATTTGAAGGGGAACATCTAGTACACTTATCCTGACTAAAGTTGGTCTTCGCCTGCGAAAGGCTCTGTGGTGACGCCGTGCTGGGCTCCATGGTGACCTCCGTCTCATAGTCCGCCTGGTCTTGGTCTCGTTGCACCGAAATGGCAACCTTTGCCTGATGCCTCGGTACTCCGCGGCTGCGCTTGCACCCTTTGCACCAAAGAGGAAAGAAGGACGCTGCACGCGCTGGCACCCGTCTGGCGCCCTGAGTCGTCATGGCTTACGTCATGGGCGCCTCGCGAGGTACCCTGCCTTGATATCTCTGCCTCCTCGCGAGCCAGCCTGATGAGGCTACGCCTGAGGATGCGCCGTGTCGTCCGCCCCGCGAGGCTTGGTCCCTCGCGAGGGTCTTGAGCCTTGTGTTGATGAAAATGGGCCGCACTGGGCTCCCATTTGAGCCACGCCGCAGGCCGTAGGCAGGCAAGTCTGGGGATCCCCGTTCCCAGAACACCGACAGTCTGATCTTCTATTAGGAGTATGTTATTTTGTGCAATGTGGTGCTCAGTTAATGTTTGGTTCATTTGTTGTGGTGTTTAGTTAACTGCTTGGTTCAATTCTGCAATGCGATGTTCAATTTTTGTGGGTGCATTCTATTATTGTATACCATGTGAGAAAGAAATCGAATTTGGCTGTACTAAATACATGAGAAACAAATACAATTGCTATATTTCCAAGTTGTTAAGCATGCTTGGTTTGGTTAATTGTCTGATCTTCTATTATGAGTATGTTATATTGTGCAATGTGGTGCTCAGTTAACATTTGGTTCATTTGTTGTGGTGTTTAGTTAACTGCACATGCATGGTCCATTGTCTAATATCACATTATTGTGTAATTGCAGGAACCATTCTAATATTTAGGTTTTTAACAATTCGGTCTTGCACATGTAGGTCCTGCTGTCAGAGGTTTTGACTCACTGTTCGACCCTTTTTGCATATGGGGAAATGAGTTGTCCATGAATATCAATCAAGTCAAGAAACTCAGAAAGATTGTTAGGATAAATAAATTAGCGACAAAAACAACAAGATCTTTGTCTACACAATGAAGAAGACATTAGTTCACTACAAGATGGTACTAACTATTATACCTTGCCTTTTTTATTCCTTTGCCCCATTTCCAATATAGAGAAGATATTTATGCACATCCTTGTTTTCAGGCCTTTCCAAAGCAGTTCACTGATGATTACCTCTCAAACCACCTCTATGGTCAGGAGGCATGGAAGGTTTTCATACAACACCCATGGTTCAATATTGAAGTGTTTCTGAAGAGGACGAAGGACGGACGGTCCATCATCCACAGGCACTGGCCTAAAGTTGCAAAGACCTTCAACATGAATGAAGGATCAATATTCACCTTCCGCTTCAGCAGTTTTCCAGATGAGATGCATCTGTCTATATACCGTCTATGATGCTAATTTCGAAAGGTTCTACATGTTGCATGTGAAACTTGGTGCTGGTGCAGCTGTGTAATGGGGTAGCTGAGTGCTAAAGCTATATCATGTTGTACTCTGATGTATTTCAATTATGAAATCCTGCTTCCTTAATATGGAAATGAAATATATTATGTGCTTAATATGAATGTCAATTAGATTAATAAATGGATTATTAATAATAGGGCACTTAGCCTACTAATGGCGAATTAGCCTGCTTATTGGGTTTTACTATTGCAAACAGTTATTGAGAAAATACCGTGGGCGATGACCTCAGGCAACACACACAGTTTCTAGGAATAAACCGTGTTGGATCAATGAACAATCACACATGACCTTCTCTTGAAAATTGTTTGCGTTAGGCCACCTTGCGCAAACGTTTACCACATAAAAAATGTGCGTGATGTTAACCTTTTCCACACAGTTTCTTCATGCACCCGTGTGATGCATTCAATAACACAAAAAATAAAATATTTAATATCATGTGCAATGGCAATGCTATCACAAATGATTTAACGGGGAAAATTGTGTGTGATCTACCTGTGAACGAAAATGTTTTCCTTGGAGCGACCGTGTGGGATGTACATACGAACGGAAACGTTTAGCGGGGACTAACTATGTGGGATTTATGGCCCACAAGTATAGGGGATCAATTGTAGCTCTTTTCGATAAGTAAGAGTGTCGAACCCAACGAGGAGCAGAAGGAAATGACAAGTAGTTTTCAGTAAGGTAATGTTTGCAAGTGCTAAAATTATAAGTAGCGAGTAGTTTGATAGCAAGATAATTTGTAACGAGCAAGTAATGATAATAGTAACAAGTATGCAGCAAGGTAGCCCAATCTTTTTGAGGCAAATGACATGCCAAAACGGTCTCTTATAATAAGAAAAGCATTCTTGAGGGTACACGGGAATTTCATCTAGTCAGTTTCATCACGTTGGTTTGATTTGTGTTCGCTACTTTGATAATTTGATATGTGGGTGGACCGGTGCTTAGGTGCTGTTCTTACTTGAACAAAACTCCTACATATGATTAACCCTCCCGCAAGCATCCGCAACTACAAGAAAATTATTAATAAAAAATTCTAACCGTAGCATTAAATTCTAGGATCCAATCGGTCCCTTATGGAATAGTGCATAAACTGGGGTTTAAGTTTCTGTCACTCTCGCAACCCACCATCTATTTACTACTCCACAATGCATTCCCTTAGGCCCAAATATGGTGAAGTGTCATGTAGTCGACGTTCACATGACACCACTAAGGGAATCACAACATACATACCATCAAAATATCAAACATATATCAAATTCACATGATTACTTGCAACATGATTTCTCCCGTGACCTCAAGAACAAAAGTAACTACTCACAAATAATAAACATGCTCATGTTCAGAGAGGTATTAATATGCATAATGGATCTGAACATATAATCTCCCACCAAATAAACCATATAGTAATGAACTACAATATGTAATCAACACTATTAGTCACCCCCTAGCAACAATCTATAGTTCCGGTAACAAGATTGAATACAAGAGATGAACTAGGGTTTGAGATGAGATGGTGCTGGTGAAGATGTTGATGGATATTGCCCTCCCCAAGATGGGAGAGTTGTTGGTGACGATGATGACAATGTTTTCCCCCTCCGGGAGGGAAGTTCCCCCGGCAGAATCGCTCCGTCGGAGGGCAAAAGTGCTCCTGCCCAAGTTCTTCCTCGAGATGGCGGCGCTTCGTCCCGAAAGACTCCCCCTTATTGTTTCTAGGTGAAAATGACTTATATACCAAAATATGGGCATCGTAGGTGGGCCGAGGAGGCCACAACCCACCAGGGTGCGCTAGGGGGGCCTGGCATGCCCAGGTGGATTGTGCCCACCTGGTGGCCCCCTCTGGTGTTTATTGGCTCCAATATTTCTTAAATAATCCATAAAAATTCTCCGTGAAGTTTCAGCTAATTTGGAGTTGTGCAGAATAGGTGGCCTGACGTAGCTTTTCCAGGTCCAGATTTCCAGCTGCCGAAATTCTCCCTCTTGGTGTGTTCCTTGCAAATTATGAGAGAAAAGGCATTAGAATTACTCCAAAAATCATTATTATGGATAAAAACATTAGAAATAATAGTAAGAAAACATGATGCAAAATGGATGTATCAACTCCCCCAAGCTTAGACCTCGCTTGTCCTTAAGCGAAAACCAAAATCGAAAAACATGTCCACATGCTTTGAGAGAGAGGTGTTGATAAAAACAAAATACGGACATAGAAGCGTCATGTTGATTATTATAACATCAAAAAAATTAACATGGGGCTTTTACCATGGAACTTGCATCATATACTTCCCATGAATAAGTAACAGTTCATCACACAATAGAAGTATAAAGTAAAAACCCTATTAGAAACCAACAAACTATGTTCTCAATCAAGTTTGCAACCACAATTCATCATCTTTCCAGGAAGGGTCACGTGTCGGAGCCTTTAGGCAAGTCCACATACTCAACCATCATATAGTATTCTATGATTGCTAACACTCACCTCGTACCCATGAGCAAAACGTTTCAACCGGACATATAGAAAGATAGGGGCTTATAGTTTCGCCTCCCAACATACTCACCTCAAGGGTGATGTTAACAATAATAAATCTATATTTGTCGGCGTTCTAGGAACGGGGGTCCCTAGAATTGCCTGCATGCGGTCCGCGGCGTGGCTCCTCCAACGGCCCCGTACGACCCATCTTCACCAGCAAACACCCAAGACCCTCACGAGGCGGATGACGCAAGACCTTCTCAGGGGTGGCCCCACCAGGTTGGCTCGTGAGGGGCGGAGAGATCAAGGCAAGGCGAACCTCGCGAGGTTCCAATGACGTAAGCCATGACGATCGAGACCAGGCGGGTGCCAGCAAGCGCAGTGTCCTCATTTCCTCTTTGGTGCTAAGGAGGCAAGCGCAGGTGAGGAGTCCCAAGGCAGCATGCAAAGGTTTCCATATCAGTGAAACAAGACCAAGGCCAGCAAGACGGCAGGACGGAGGTCACCGTGGAGCCGAAGACGGCGTCACAACCAGAGCCTTTGGTAGGCGAAGACTACTTTTGTCAGGATAACTTGTACTAGTTGTCTCCCTTCAAATTGGCTGTTGTGGGATCCCTTCCTGCTCAATATTTGGGAAGAGGACCAGGGCCTCTATAAATAGGACTAGCCACCACCATAGCTAGGAGGATCGATCTCATCTTGGATCGGAGCCATTCCATCCTTAGCCTCACGCCAGTTCACCAAGCACAAGAACACCTCTCCTTAGGAGGCCGTTCTTCCCTTGTAACCGTTCGTACTCAGCCCAAGAGGCAATCCACCACACCACACTGGAGTAGGGTATTACACCATAACGGTGGCCCGAACCAGTATAAATCTTGTGTCTCGTGTTCTTTGGGTCCGTCGAGCTAGGCCGTGAGATCGTTGAGTGTGCGAGCTAGAGAGGGGGAAGATCTTCGTGCACACCCCAGTGTTCAAACCTCAAGGGTTTACCGGAGCCGGAAATCCAACATTTGGTGCGCTAGGTAGGGGTGCGCGGAAGCCTTCTTCTTCGTCGATCCACGCCTCATCACTCCACCTACCTCATGGCCGACGCTTGCCGGGCTTGCGTGGAGCGCCGGGCCGCTCTCGCCACCCCCGTTGCTCAGACGGCCCCAGTTGGCGGGCCTCCCTGTCGTTCTCCATCACCCGCCGCCAACACCGTCACCGGTCCTGCGGCAAACGAGCAGCAAGCCTCTTTGCTGCATCCCACTATGCGTCCTGACGGCCACACCGCCACCCCGTCGCTAAGTCCGGCTGGCTCGTCGTCTCATGCTCGCCGCACACCCATGGATGCGCAGGTCGCGCTGCTCATGGCACGCGAGCTCCTGCATTACCGTCGAGTCGACGACCTCTCTGAGGACTGGCTGGATCGCATCGCCGATCTCGTCAGCGCCGTGAGAGGCTCTCTTGCACCATCCCTCTCGCTGCCTCGCCCGCCCCAGCTGCAGGTGATGTGGCTCATGGAGCGCTTCCGCCTCCTCCGCAACAAGACGGCACCCTCGCGCCAAGGTGTGCAGCTCACGGTGCTCCTCCGCCTCTCCCACGTCAAGACGATGTCCTCGCTCCAAGATGCGCGGCCCAGCAGCGCGACCCACAGCGCCACGTGCCCACGCGTGAAGAAAGAAGCTGCCAAGAGATTCCCCGTCCACAAGGAAATGCTCCACCACTCCCAGCTCTGTTGCGCCAGGATTGCTTGCTGCGACAGGGCCATGCGCCGCGTGCCGTGGCGGCGCAAGGGCACTATGACCAAGCTCTACCTCCACGATGGTCCCCTCTGGCCACGACGGGCTGTCGCGCCTTCGCTCCTGAGTTGCGCAACGTCATCTGGCCGGGCAAGTTCAAGCCAGATCTTCCTCCTCGCTACGACGGCACCCCCGACCCTGCGAAGTTTCTGCAGCTCTACGAGCTGAGCATCGAAGCGGCCAACGGCGACGAAAAGGTCATGGTGAACTGGTTTCCCATGGCTCTCAAGGACGGCGCCCGCTCATGGCTCCTGAACCTGCCCCCAGGCTCGATCTCCTCCTGGGGCGAGATGCGTGACCGCTTCATCGCTAACTTCCAGGGCACTCGCGACTGCCCCCGGTTGCGCGTGACCTGCACCGCATCAAGCAACAACTAGAAGAAACCCTGCAGAAATACATCTAATGCTTCAACAGCGCATGAATCAAGATCCCCAAGGTAATGGACAAGGCCATCATCTCGGCGTTCTCCAACGGCGTCCGCGACGTCAAGATGAAGGCGGAGCTCACCATCCATGAAGAGTTGCGCACGACCTTGGAGCTCTTCAATATCGCGACCAAGTGTGCAAGAGCTGAGGAGGGGCGCCTCTCCCTCCTCGAGATCCCTGCTGCAGACCCAGAGGAGAAGAAAGCCAAGGTCAAGGACGTGAAGCGCAAAGGAGTGGCCGTGCTCGCGGCAGAACCAGACACCTAGCACGGCCGAGATCTTCCCAAGTCGTCCAAGGGCAGCCGCACATTCTGCGCCTTCCACAACGTGCACACACACAACAGTAATGACTGTCAAGAGCTTAGGGCTTTTCGAGATGGACGCTTCGGTCGACGCCCCGAGTGCAACGACCGGGGCTATGGCCGAGGAGGTGGACGTGGTGGAGGACGTTGGGACGACCGTGGGCCCCGCCAGGAGTGTCATGACAGACCTCGCGAGAATCGTTGGCAGGATCAGCCTCATGAGGGCGCCTGGAGGGACCCGCCTCGCGAGGATCGTCCTCATGGCAACCCTAGTCTCCCACCGCTGCCGCCGCCAAGAAGGAACGACGACCATCAACAGGACGAGGGGGCTGGGGGGTTCCAAGAGCCGCGAGCTATCGCCTGTATCTTGGGCGGAGCTCAAGCCCCAGCTTCTCAGCGAGTTTTCAAGTAGTTTGCTCGCGAGGTGAACGCAGTCCTCCCCAAGCTCGAAGCCACGCGCCCGCTCAGGTGGTCCAAGTAAGCCATCACCTTTAGCTCGGCAGACCAGCTCAAGTGCACGGCAACGACCGGCGTTCTCCCAATGCTCTATTCACCCGTCATCAGCAATGTCCAAGTTACCAAGACCCTCATCGACGGCGGCGCAGGGCTCAATATCCTATCTATCGAGACTTTCGAGAGCCTTCTAGTGCCATACGATCAGCTCCAGCCTACCAAGCCTTTCTCAGGAGTGACTGACGGTTCTACCACCCTGATAGGGAAAGTTCGTCTCCCCGTCACCTTAGGTCAGCGCGACAACTACCACAACGATCTCATCGACTTCGATGTCGCTCACATCCGTCTGCCGTACAACGCCATCCTCGGGTACCCACCACTGGCCAAATTCATGGCGGTCGCCCACCATGGCTACAACGTCCTCAAGATCCCCAGAAGCGGCGGAATCATCCACCATCCCCTACGAAGAAAGAGATGCGGTGTGCTCCCTCAAGCGCGCCTTCCAAGATGCATCACTCGAAGATCCCGACAACAATGCAACGCTGTACCCTCCTGAGGCCAACCCCAAGAAGAAGAAGCAGCTCCACACTGGACCCCAAGGGAGCGGCACCTCCAGCGGCACCACTTCAGGATCTACGCCCGCGCCTGAGGCGCCTCCCTCCCTCGCATAGGGAGGCGTGCCTGACGCCCTCCTCGGGCAGGGCTCGGGGGCCCTCTTCTGGAGGGCCTCAGACCTGGCTAGCATCACGAGGGAGGCGCTTGGGCACCATGTGGAGGCATGCTTCGTCACACATTTCACTCAGGAGGGCATCAGGCGAAGAGCGCCTGGCGCTAAGGAGTTCAACGACGAGGCATCTCAGGAGCTTCAGGAAGCAAGGGCAATACGCGGCGACCGCCGCCCACCTGGCATTGCTCCCACCCAGGCGAGGGTGGTGAGCTGCGCGTCTGCATCGACATCCCAGGGCTCAACCGGGCCGCATCTCAGGAGCGCTTCTGGCATTCGTGTGTTGGAAACTGCGAGGGTCCACCTCACAGCTATGTTCCCATGCCTTTCGGCCTGCCAAGCGTGGCTACTGCCCTCTAGCGCAACCTGTAGAGCATCATGGCGGGTCGGGAGGATAGGCATCACACAGTCTTGGCGGAGGTGGAGATGGTCCTCCGGAGGCCGCCCGAGCCTCCAGAGCCTCCCGAGGCTCAAGGCCCTAGCGGCTCGTGAGGGGCGACTTCTTCGCTACGCGTCCTAAGTTTCCCCAACACCCCTTCAGCAACCAAACCAGGTGACATCTCTCCAAGTCCATTTAGCTGGGAGCGTCCCTTGGGCTGCATCATTCCCAGGCCGTGTGGGTCCGTCCCTGCGACATGTATCTGCTTGCATCTTCAGTTCAGTTTGCTGGGAGTGCCCATCGGGCAGCATCATCCCCAGGCCGCTCGGGTCCGACCCAGTGGCATGTATCGTTCCTGCGTTTACCCGAGCCAGTTTGCTTCTCATGCATAATCTATCTATGGTTATCACCTGCCTGATTGTCACCCACCAAGGGAGCCGCGCACCGACTGTATTTCTTTAGGATCCTTCGCATAAGGCTAGGCACGGTGTCTGTGCTCGGGCCCGTCCCTGCAGCGTCGATAAATCCAATGGCTGAGCTCTGTCTGGCAGGCCGGCCCCGTTCACGTCACCTCCTGGGGTCGTTGGTGCTTGGCCTTCTTGTGCGATAGCCTCAGGAAATCCTTTCGGCGCAGGTTGTCTAACCATCTCGTAGGATCGCCACAGCCATCAAGAATCAAGACGAGGTGCAACCCGCCTTGAGGTAGGGCCTCGCGAGTCCTGCGCTGGCTCACGAGCATCCAGATACACCTCGCCTAACCCTGCCATGCAAGCCATGTGCCAGGACGGGGCTGTACACTCCTCGGGGGCTCTGCGCAGTAGGGAGTCCCCTCCCACAAGCCAGCAACGGACAGGCGACCACCGCGGCGATTTGCTCCCCTCCTCGCACTGACCAACAGGAACTTCCTGAGGACTACGGTGGGCGGTACCGCGGACTCTCTCTCTTCTCCCATGTAATTCACTTGCGCGTTAAAAGGGGGGCTCCTGAGCATCGCGACTCGGGAGCTCTTACTGGCTCTCCAGCCCTCACCCCTGGCCTTGACCACGACATCGCGACATGGCATACCAGCGGCGGCCGAGCTAACTCGAGGGCCGGGACCTGAGGACGTCGAGCACTAGGAAGAGCATGGAGAAGAGGGGGAGGCCCGCATGGGCCTAACCTAGATACTCAGCAGCGGTGAACACCCAAGTCTAGTGTGGCGCCTGAAGCCGGCGCCGGAACGCCAAGATAAGTCTTGTACCTGGACCGACCCAGCACTACGACATAAGATTCTCGCCTTTTCGCTGCCCTGCTACGACGACATCGCCTCCCTTTCCCATCATCAGGTAGCTGCTTGCGCGCTAAAGGGTACCTCTTGAGCATCGCGCCTCAGGAGCTCTTACTGGACCTCGGGCCGCTCTCCTCCTGGCCTTTACCATGGCATCGCGACCTGGCATACCAGCAATGGCTGCAGCTTTCCTGGGGACCTGGACCTGTCAGCGTAAAGCACCAAGTTGCTGCGGGATTGGAAAGGGGGAGACCGAGCCTCAGCAGGACATGTGTTCGAAATTTTTCACAATAAGGATAATATCAACAAAAGGCATTACAGACGCTTTACACACCCCCGCAGTGTCTGTTTCGATTCCTAGGAGCACTATCTACATGCGCCGGACGTTGCCGGCGCCATCATCAATAGTGGGCCATGAAGGGCCGGCGCCAACTCCATCTAGATCAATGGCGACGGCGGCCAGGCAACGGTGACCTTGCTCCGGGCCCGACGGGAGCTCGGGGGCATGTAGCTGTCGTCGCTTGTCTCCAGAGACTCCACGAGCTCGGGAGAGTCGCTTGACCACCAGGAGTCACCGCTGTCGCTGGAGGAGCTGCAGGCGAGGCCTTCGGCAGGCCCGGCCCCCGCTGCTGCGCCGTCCTAGTTACCTCCTTCTGGGCAGCATACCAAGTGGCGGCCCTCCTCGTCGAAGACCTTGAAGAACAGCATGGAGGCGCCGTCATACTCGAAGTGGATGGTGAGGGCACCGTTCACGCGGCAGGCTCGGGCAATCTCGCCCCAGCCTCGAGTCATGAAGATCCTCTCGGAGGAGACGACCTCAACTTCCGCTCCAGTCGCCGGGGCGTCGCAGTCGGCGTGTTGCAGCCAAAGCTCGAGAGGGCCCCTCGGCAGTGAAGAACTGTGGAAGGCGAATCCAGCTGCTCGGGGGCATCACCGCCCATAGTACGAACTCGTGCGAGGAGTCCGCAGCATGGACCCCTAGGGCGATGGCGTGCGCCTCCGCGGAATGGCGGCCACGGCCCTCGCGCGGGCGGCAGCGCTCATCGCTCCTCCCTTCGGAATCATCGGTGTGAGCATACAAGGGCAATGGGTACCCAGGAGGCGGCCTTCCGTACCATGGCCACGACACCACCGGCCTCATGACCATCTCGAGACGATGGGACCTCCTCTTCTTCTGCAGGAGCAGCTCGGGCTTGTTGAGGGGAGCCTTGCCCTTCTCCGCGGCCGAGAACCTCCGAACCGGCACCATGATTACACCAGCAGGAAGTGGAGCAAGGAAGAAGAAGAAGTGGGAGGGGTAGAGGAGAGACGGGTAATGGGGTTTCCGCCCCACCTCCCATTTATAGCCAAGGGGAGGCCAACCGCCAGCCTCCACGATCTAATGTAATAATGACCTTTTTCCTGCATGCAGCAATGACCCGTTAAGTCGGGCAGTTGCCGAGGCTGCGTGGGGAAGAGGAGACGCCCTGTCTAGTCAGTCGCCACGCGTCGACCAAGGCCGTAGGCTGTTGGGGCCCGCGGCGCTCCACACTTGCCCTTTGGCTTCGCCTTGAAGCCAAGCCCGAGCGCGCCTTGGGCCCAGGGGCTACTGTCGGTGTTCTAGGAATGGGGTTCCCCAGACTTGCCTGCTTGCGGCCCGCGGCGTGGCTCCTCTAGCGGCCCCGTACGGCCCATCTTCACCAGCAAACACCCAAGACCCTCGCGAGGGGCCAAGCCTAGTGAGGCAGACGACGCAAGACCTCCTCAGGGGTGGCCTCACCAGGCTGGCTCGCGAGGGGCAGAGAGATCAAGGCAAGGCAAACCTCGCGAGATTCCAATGACGTAAGCCATGACGATCGAGACCAGGTAGGCGCCAGCAAGCGCAGTGTCCTCGTTTCCACTTTGGTGCTAAGGAGGCAAGTGCAGGCGAGGAGTCCCAAGGCATCATGCAAAGGTTTCCATATCGGTGCAACAAGACCAAGACCAGCAGGACGGCAGGACGGAGGTCACCGTGGAGCTCAAGACGACGTCACCACCAGAGCCTTTGGCAGGCAAAGACTACTTTTGTCAGGATAACTTGTACTAGTTGTCTCCCTTCAAATTGGCCGTTGTGGGATCCCTTCCCGCTCAATATTTGGGAAGAGGACCAGGGCCTCTATAAATAGGACTAGCCACCACCATAGCTAGGAGGATCGGTCTCATCTTGGATCGTAGCCATTCCATCCTTAGCCTCACGCTAGTTCAGCTAAGCACAAGAACACCTCTCCTCAGGAGGCTGTTCTTCCCTTGTAACCATTCATCCTCAGCCCAAGAGGCAATCCACCACACCACACTAGAGTAGGGTATTACACCACAACGGTGGCCCAAACCAGTATAAATCTTGTGTCTCGTGTTCTTTGGGTCCGTCGAGCTAGGCCGTGAGATCGTTGAGTGTGTGAGCTAGAGAGGGGGAAGATCTTCGTGCGCACCCCGGTGTTCAAACCTCAAGGGTTTTGCTAGAACCCGAAATCCAACATTTGGCGCGCTAGGTAGGGGTGCGCCGAAGCCTTCTTTTTCGTCGATCCACGCCTCATCACTCCACCAACCTGATGGCTGACGCTCACCGGGCTTGCGCGGAGCGTCGGGCCGCTCTCGCCACCCGCGTCGCTTAGACGGCCCTAGTCGGCGGGCCTCCCCGTCGTTCTCCATCACCCGCCACCAACGCCGTCACCGGTCCCGCAGCAAAACGAGCAACAAGCCTCTTCGCTGATCCCTCTATGTGCCGTGACGGCCACACCGCCACCCCGTCCCTGACTCCGGCCGGCTCATTGTCTCACGCTCGCCGCACACCCATGGATGCGCAGGCCGTGCTGCTCATGGCGTGCGAGCTCCTGCATTACTGTCGAGTTGGCGACCTCTACGAGGACTGGCTGGACCGCATTGCCGAGCTCGTCAGCGCCGCGAGAGGCTCTCTTGCACCATCCCTCTTGCTGCCTCGCCCGCCCCAAGCTGCGGGTGATGTGGCTCACGGAGCGCCTCCGCCTCCTCCGCAACAAGAAGACACCCTCGCGCCAAGGCGTGCAGCTCACGGTGCGCCTCTGCCTCTCCCACGTCAAGACGGCGTCCTCGCTCCAAGATGCGTGGCCCAACGGCGTGACCCACAGCGCCACGTGCCCGTGCGTGAAGAAAGAAGCTGCCAAGAGATTCCCCGTCCACAAGGAAACTTTCCACCACTCCCATCTCCGCTGCGCCAGGATTGCTTGCTGCGACAGGGCCATGCGCCGCGTGCCATGGTGGCGCAGGGGCACCACGATCAAGCTCTGCCTCCACGACGGGCCCCTGTGGCCATGGCGGGCTATCGCGCCTTCGCTCCTGAGTTGCGCAGCGTCGTCTGGCCGGGCAAGTTCAAGCCAGATCTGCCTCTTCGCTACGACGGCACCCCCGACCCTGTGGAGTTTCTGCAGCTCTACGAGTAGAGCATCAAAGCGGCCAACGACGAGAAAAAGGTCATGGCGAACTGGTTGCCCATGGCTCTCAAGGACGGCGCCCGCTCATGGCTCCTGAACCTGCCCCCAGGCTCGATCTCCTCCTGGGGCGAGATGCGTGACCGCTTCATCGCCAACTTCCAGGGCACTCGCGACCACCCCCCGGTTGCAGGTGACCTGCGCCGCATCAAGCAACAACTAGGAGAAACCCTGCAGAAATACATCTAATGCTTCAACAGCGCGCGAATCAAGATCCCCAAGGTAACGGACGAGGCCATCATCTCGGCGTTCTCCGACGGCATCCACGATGTTAAGATGAAGGAGGAGCTCGCCATCCATGAAGAGTTGTGCACGACCTTGGAGCTGTTCAACATTGCGACCAAGTGTACAAGAGCTGAGGAGGGGCGCCTCTCCCTCCTCGAGATCCCTGCTACGGACCCAGAGGAGAATAAAGCCAAGGTCAAGGACGTGAAGCGTAAAGGAGTGGCCGTGCTCACGGCAGAACCATACACCTAGCACGTCCGAGAACTTCCCGAGTCGTCCAATGGCAGCTGCACATTCTGCGCCTTCCGCAACGTGCGCACACACAACACTAATGACTGTCAAGAGCTTAGGGCTTTTTGAGATGGACGCTTCGGTCGACGCCCCGAGCGCAACGGCCGGGGTTATGGCCGAGGAGGTGGACGTGGTGGAGGACGCTGGGATGACTGTGGGCCCCGCCAGGAGTGCCGCGACCAACCTCGCGAGGATCGTTGGCTGGATCAGCCTCGTGAGGGAGCCTGGAGGGACCCGCCTCACGAGGACCGTCCTCATGGCAACCCTGGTCTCCCACCGTTGCCGCCGCTAAGAAGGAACGACGACCATCAACAGGACAAGGGGGCTGGGGGGTTCCAAGAGCCGCGAGCTATCGTTTGTATCTTGGGCGGAGCTCAAGCCCCAGCTTCTCAGCGAGTCTTCAAGCAGTTTGCTCGCGAGGTGAACGCAGTCCTCCCCAAGCTCGAAGCCACGCGCCTGCTCAGGTGGTCCAAGTACGCCATCACCTTTAGCTTGGCAGACCAGCATAACTGTGCGGGAACGGCCGACGTTCTCCCGATGCTCTATTCACCCGTCATCAGCAATGTCCAAGTTACCAAGACCCTCATCGACGGTGGCGCAGGGCTCAATATCGTATCTGTCGAGACTTTCGAGAGCCTTCAAGTGCCATACGATCAGCTCCAGCCTACCAAGCCTTTTCCAGGAGTGAGTGACGGTTCTACCACCCCGATAGGGAAAGTTCGTCTCCCGGTCACCTTCGGTCAGCGCGACAACTACCACACTGAGCTCATTGACTTTGACGTCGCTCACATCCGTCTGCCGTACAACGCCATCCTCGGGTACCCAGCACTGGCCAAATTCATGGCGGTCGCCCACCATGGCTACAACGTCCTCAAGATGCCCAGAAGTGGCAGAATCATCCACCATCCCTTGCGAAGAAAGAGAATTGGTGTGCTCCCTCGAGCGCGCCTTCCAAAATGCATCACTCAAAGATCCTGACAGCAACGCAGCGCTGTACCCTCCTGAGGCCAAGCCCAAGAAGAAGAAGCAGCTCCACACTGGACCCCAAGGGAGCAGCACCTCCAGAGGCACCACTTCAGGATCTACGCCCGCGCCTGGGGCGCCTCCCTCCCTTGCATAGGGAGGCGTGCCTGGCGCCCTCCTTGGGCAGGGCTCAAGGGCCCTCTTCTGGAGGGCCTCAAACCTGGCTAGCATCACGAGGGAGGCGCTCGGCCACCACGTGGAGGCTTGCTTCGCGACACGTTTACCTCAAGAGGGTGTCAGGTGAAGAGCGCCTGGCGCTCAGGAGTTCATCGACGAGGCATCTCAGGAGGTTCAGGAAGCAAGAGCAATATGCGGCGACCGCCGCCCACCTGGCGTTGCGCCCACCCAGGCGATGGCGGTGAGCTGCGCGTCTGCATCGACATCCCAGGGCTCAACCGGGCCGCATCTCAGGAGTGCTTCTGGCCTTCACGTGTTGGACACTGCGAGGGTCAACCTCACAGCTATGTTCCCATGCCTTTCGGCCTGCCAAGCGTGGCTGCTGCCCTCCAGCGCAACCTGTGGAGCGTCATGGCGGGTCAGGAGGATAGGCATCACACAGTCTTGGCGGAGATGGAGATGGTCCTCCGGAGGCCGCCCGAGCCTCCAGAGCCTCCCGAGGCTCAGGGCCCTGGCGGCTCGTGAGGGGCGACTTCGTCGCTACGCGTCCTCAGCTGCCCCAACACCCCTTCAGCAACCAAACCAGGTGACATCTCTCCAAGTCCATTTAGCTGGGAGCGCCCCTTGGGTTGCATCATTCCCATGCCATGTGGGTCCGTCCTTGCGACATATATCTGCTTGCATCTTCAGTTCACTTTGCTGGGAGTGCCCCTCGGGCAACATCATCCCCAGGCCACTCGGGTCCGACCCAATGGCATGTATCGTTCCTACGTTTACCTAAGCCAGTTTGCTTATCATGCATAATCTATCTATGGTTATCACCTGCCTGATTGTCACCCACTAAGGGAGCCACGCGCCAACTGTCTTTCTTTAGGATCCTTCACATAAGAAGGTTAGGCACGGCGTCTGTGCTCGGGCCCGTCCCTGCAGCGTCGATAAATCCAATGGGTGAGCTCTGTCTGACGGGCCGGCCCCGTTCACATCACCTCCTGGGGTCATTGGTGCTTGGCCTTCTCGTGCGATAGCCTCAGGAAATCAAAGCTCTGATACCACTTGTAGGACCTTGAAGTAGATGTGTCTAGAGGGGGGTGATTAAACACTTCATGCCAAAGTTGCAATTTTTAAGCTTTTTCGGTTTGAGTGGAGTTTAAGCATAATTTCAGCACTCACAATACATATCAAGCAAGTATGCAAAGTGTATATAGGCAGCGGAAAGTAAAGCATGCAACTTGCAAGAATGTAAAGGGAAGGGTTTGGAGAATTCAAACGCTATTGGAGACACGGATGTTTTTCCCGTGGTTCGGATAGGTGGTGCTATCCTACATCCACGTTGATGGAGACTTCAACCCACGAAGGGTAACGGTTGCGTGAGTCCACGGAGGGCTCCACCCACGAAGGGTCCATGAAGAAGCAACCTTGTCTATCCCACCATGGCCATCGCCCACGAAGGACTTGCCTCACTAGCGGTAGATCTTCACGAAGTAGGCGATCTCCTTGCCCTTACAAACTCCTTGGTTCAACTCCACAATCTTGTTGCAGGCTCCCAAGTGACACCTAGCCAATCTAGGAGACACCACTCTCCAAGAAGTAACAAATGGTGTGTTGACGATGAACTCCTTGCTCTTGTGCTTCAAATGATAGTCTCCCCAACACTCAACTCTCTCTCATATGATTTGGATTTGGTATAAAGAAGATTTGAGTGGAAAGCAACTTGGGGAAGGCTAGAGATCAAGATTCATATGGTTTGAATGGAATATCTTGGTCTCAACACATGAGTAGGTGGTTCTCTCTCAGAACATATGAGTTGGAATGGTGTATGTGTTCTGATGTCTCTCTCCATGAGTGAAGAGGAGGTGGAGGGGTATTTATAGCCTCCACACAAAATCCAACCATTACACACAATTTACCAATCTCGGTGGGACCGAATCAGAAAACTCGGTTGGACCGAAATGGTAAAGCTAGTGACCGTTATGAATTTCGGTGGGACTGACATGCAACTCGATAGGACCGATTCGGTTAGGGTTTGGGCATAACGTAATCTCGGTGAGACCGATTGCACAAACTCGGTGAGACCGAGTTTGGCAATAAGCTAACCAGAGAGTTGGTCAGGCAAACTCGGTGGGACCGACTTGCTCTTTCGGTGAGACCGAAAAGTTACAAGAAGGAAACATAGAGTTTACCTTGCATTCTCGATGGGACCAATTCGCTCTTTCGATGAGACCGAAAAGTTATGAAAGGGAAACAGAGAGTTTGCAAGCCCATCTCGGTGAGACCGAGATCCCATCGGTGAGACCGAACTGATTAGGGTTTGGCAGTGGCTATGACATGTGAAACTCGGTGGCGCTGGGTTGGAAGAATCGGTATGACCGAGTTTGAATTAGGGTTTAGGTCATTTGTGGATATGGGAAAGTAGCTGAGGATTTTGGAGCATATCATTAAGCACTTGAGCAAGAGGCTCATTAAACAACACCTCATCCCTCCTTGATAGTATTGGCTTTTCCTATGGACTCAATGTGATCTTGGATCACTAAAATGTAAAATGAAGAGTCTTGAACTTCAAGCTTTAGCCAATCCTTTGTCCTTAGTGTCTTGGAGACCTTCCCACACCCTTTAGTCCATGCCACTCCATTGTTGAACTTATCTGAAACATACTAGGTGAAAACATTAGTCCAACAAGAGATATGTTGTCATCAATTATCAAAACCACCTAGGGAGCACTTGTGCTTTCAATCTCCCCCTTTTTGGTAATTGATGGCAACATACATCAAAGCTTTAGATAAAGATACAAAGAGTAGTAAGTAAAGCTTTGGAAGGACATGTAACAAACATAGGCTCCCCTACATGTATGCAATCATGTTAATATAAAATATAGAAGCATGTGAGAGCATAATCATGACAGAGTAGGCAATGTGTTACATGTATCTTGGCCATATGCATCAGAGCAAAAGATTATTAAGGAAAATACCTTCATGCTTATGAGTCCTTCTTGCAAACAGTATGTACATAGGCAAGAATTCCTCATACTCATGATTTTGATGCATACACTTACCTTGTAATCTTAAGTTGGCTTAGGATGGAATGAGGTTGCACGAACAAGGTTAGATAACACAGGTACATCCACTAGCCAGAGCAAACAAAAGAAACCACAAGAATACCAAGACTGGGATGGCATGTAGAAAGTAAGTACTAGGTACTTCATTGAATTCAACATGTCCCCAAGAGTAAAGATATGCAATGAATTTGACTGATTTCTTTCCCATGGGTGTCTTGCTCCCCCTGAATCTTTCATGGGATATTGGGAGAAGATAGGGAACAGAAAATCAGAGCTGAAAGATACAAATGAATATGTCTTTCCCCCCAAAAAGACATGTGACATCTCTCCTCTTGAACACCAAGCATCTGGGATCCTTGAGTATTGTCTCTCCCCCCTAGAGATCTCTTTCTCCCCCTTAATACATTATCTGGGACGTCTGGGATCCTTGAGACTTTCTCTCCCTGAAGATAGGCTTTGATGTGATCTCTCTCTCCCCCTTTGACATCAATTTCCAAGAAGGTTTTTCTGGAATCCATCGAATAGGGTTGGTCCTTGAGACTCAGCATAAAGCAAAGAATAAAATTGTGATGCTTGTAGAGGACAAGATTCATTGAGTGGAGCTGGAGAGTAGAAATGTAGAACAAGTGGCAAACTGTTTTTCTGACTGCAAAGTCGGTGGCACCGAGTGGCATATTTCGGTGATACCGAAAAGATTCGGTTGGACCGAAGATTGCAAGTCGGTGAAACTGAGTTTACACAGAGAAAAACACTTGTCACCTCAGCTCACTAGACATGTAAGATCTCACAAAGATTTGCAATGAATTAAATGCAGAAAATGCAGAACAAAAACAAAAAGAAAAGAAAAAAGACTGAAAGATCTAGATGAAGTGAAAAAGAGAAAGGGAACAACTACACAAGCATGAGACAAATGCAATAACACAAAGAAGGAACACAAGAGAACTTCATCTAGAGTTGGGCGGTGACATAGTCACCTATGTTAGAGTATATTGACTTAGGAGTCAAGTGAGGACACTTGATCATAGGTCATACTCATCGTTTAAGCTCAAAATGGGGTTACCATTTTTCGTTTAAGCATCTTGATGTATTCACATCTTGTTGAGTTGCTTTGACTCATGTCTCGGAGTAAAGCTTCTCTAAGATGGAACAACATACCTTGGGTGGTGGTGTGGTTCTTTCTCATGTATTTGAACTTATGTGGGTGCTCATGGTTGATGTAGCCCATCAAGAGTTTGGAGCACCACTTGGAGTTTGAGTTCATCTACCTACATGAATTAGTTCTTGCAAGGAAAAGCACTTGTGTATCTAGAAATGACATTCATAAAGCTCAACATAGGATTTGTCAAAGGATATTTTTGAATGATTTTGTGCGTCCTTGTCTTCAACCACCATCGTGTAAAGACTTGGTGATGTAGAGATTGCTCAAGATGTGAGTGAGTCACAATCTCATGGAATTAGATTCAACCAAGCACCTACATGGGTTAGACAACATGCAAGGCACAAATATATCCAAGACATAAGATAGTCATCATAAGAGATATATCATGGATTAGTCATAAGCTCATGTCTTGCATGTATCCAATGTAGTTCCTACTCCAAGTTCGAAGCATCAATGATGTTCAATTCTCCTCTCAACCTGCAAAACACTTTCTCATCAAGTGGTTTAGTGAATATATCCGCTAATTGCTTATCAGTGCGAACATGCTTAAGATTTATGTCACCCTTAGCAACATGATCTCGAATGAAATGATGACGAACTTCAATATGCTTAGTTCGAGAATGTTGTACAGGATTATGACCAATTTTGATAGCACTTTCATTGTCACAAAGCAGTGGAACATGTTTCACATAGATCCCATAATCTTTAAGAGTTTCGGTCATCCAAAGTAATTGAGCACAACATGAACCAACGGCAATGTATTCCGCTTCGGTGGTGGATAAGGATACTAAGTTTTGTTTCTTGGAGGACCAAGACACAAGGGATCTACCAAGAAATTGACAAGTACCCGAAGTTGACTTTCTATCAACCTTGTCTCCGGCATAATCCCAGTCGGAATAGCCAACAAGATCAAAAGAAGACCTCTTAGGGTACCATATGCCAAAATTTGGTGTATGAATTAAGTATCTAACTATCCTTTTCACAGCCTTAAGATGACATTCTTTAGGGGCAGCTTGATATCTTGCACACATGCACACACTTAGCATAATATCGGGACGTGAAGCACATAGGTATAACAATGAACCAATCATAGAGAGATAAACCTTTTGATCAACCGGTTCACCATCTTTGGTCAAATCATTATGTCCACTAGTAGGCATGGGTGTAGACATACCTTTGCATTCTTGCATATTGAACTTCTTGAATAAGTCCTTGGTGTACTTTGTTTGAGAGACAAATGTACCTTCCTTAGTTTGCTTGATTTGCAAACCGAGAAAGAATTTGAGTTCACTCATCATAGACATCTCAAACTTCTCTGACATTAGCTTTCCAAACTTTTCACTAAAGAGAGGGTTAGTTGAACCAAATATGATATCATCAACATAAATTTGGCATACAAATAGTTCTCCATTAACCCTTTTAGTAAAAAGAGTAGAATCAATTTTACCAATTTCGAAACCACTTGTAGTAAGGAACTTGGTCAAGCATTTATACCATGCTCTAGGAGCTTGTTTAAGACCATAAAGAGCTTTGTGAAGTTTGTAAACATGATTAGGTTTCTTAGGATTGACAAAGCCGGGAGGTTGTTTGACATAAAATTCCTCCTCTATTTCACCATTTAGAAAAGCACTTTTAATGTCCATTTGGTACAAGGTGATGTTATGGTGATTAGCATAGGCAAGTAAGATGCGAATGGACTCAAGTCTAGCAACGGGAGCATATGTCTCACCATAGTCCATACCTTCGACTTGTGTGTACCCTTGGGCGACGAGACGTGCTTTGTTGCGAACCACTTGTCCATCTTCATCTTGCTTGTTGCGAAACACCCATTTGGTACCAATGATGTTGTGGTTGTCGTCGGGCTTCTCAACCAATGTCCAAAATTGGTTTCTCTCAAAGTTGTGTAGTTCTTCATGCATGGCGTTTATCCAATCCGGATCTTCCAATGCTTCTTCAACCTTCATAGGTTCAATGCTAGAGATGAATGAATAGTTTTCACAAAAGTTAGCTAAACGAGTTTTTGAGCAAGTGATTCTCCCGGTTTGTATATCATTGAAGATTTTCTCGACGGGATGATCTTTGGCAATTCTTGCTCGAACTCGTGAGAGCTTTTGCTTGGGTCTTCGTTGAACATTTTCTTCATCTTGTTCTTCTTCTTGGCCTTCTTCATTGTTGACGTTGTCATTGTCTTGTCGTGGTGGAGAAGGAGGTTGTTGATGTTCGTCTTGATGCATTTCCTTGTCTTCTTTATCTTGGTGTGTCCCACTTGTGGATGCTTCTGTATCAATTCTTGGTTCACCTTGTTGTGAAGTAGAAGCCTCCACTTGGACGGATGAAGTACTCTCCTTCACCTCCGTTGGACGAACTTTGCCTATGGGCAAGTCTTGGATTGCTTCTAAAGGGTCTTTGTCTCCTACATCAATTGGCAATTGCTCTACTTGCGAGCCATTAGATTCATCAAACTTCACATCTACCGTATCCTCAACCTTTTGGGTGAAATTGTTGTAGACACGGTAAGTGTGAGAGTTTGAGCCATAACCAAGTAGGAAACCTTCATGAGATTTAGGAGCAAACTTTGAACGACGATGTTTATCAAGAATGTAGCACTTTGAGCTGAATACTCGAAAGTATCCAACTTGGGGTTTGTTACCGGTGAGGAGCTCGTATGCCGTCTTGCCGAGTAGCTTGTGAAGATACAGGCAATTTGTTGCATGACAAGCTGTCTCAACCGCTTCTGCCCAAAAATGCTTTGGCGTCTTGTATTCATCAAGGATTGTTCTTGCCATTTCGATGAGCGTCCGGTTCTACCTCTCAACAACTCCATTTTGTTGAGGTGTGTACGTAGCCGAGAACTCGTGTGAAATCCCTTCTTCGTCAAGAAAGGTGTCCACATTTACGTTCTTGAACTCCGTTCCATTGTCACTCCGAACCTTCTTGATCTTCACATCAAACTGGTTTTGGGCCTTCCTAGCGAAGTTTTTGAAGATCTTCTGGACCTGTGACTTGTCATTAAGAAAGAACACCCACGTAAATCTTGAAAAATCATCAACTATAACTAAACCAAAAGAATTTCCACCGAGACTCTTGTAGGCGTTGGGACCAAAAAGATCCATATGAAGTAGCTCGAGTGGCCTCCTTGTGGTCATGATGTTCTTCACGGGATGTCTTCCTCAACCTGTTTACCTGCTTGACAAGCACTGCAAAGTCTATCCTTATCAAATATGACATCGTTAACTCCAAGGATATGATTTCCTTTAATAAGCTTGTCAAGATTTCTCATGCCAACGTGACCTAGTCGTCTATGCCACAACCAACCTTTTGAGGATTTAGAAATAAAGCAAGTTTTAGGTTGTGCCTTTTTAGAGAAGTCAACAATGTAAAGGTCACCCTTACGCCTACCGGTAAAGACCATTTTATGGTTGTCTCGACGAAACACTTGGCAATCTACCTCAGTAAATAGGACATTTAAACCGAAATTAGCAAGTCTAGATACTGAAAGTAAGTTGTAGCCGAGAGATTCAACGAGCATGACATTTTGAATGGAACTATCATGTGAGATGGCCACCTTACCAAGGCCAACTACTTTACCCTTTGAATTATCACCAAAGGTGACATATTTTCGAGGGCCGTCATTTTCAGCAAGCTCACGGAACATCTCCTCATCTCCGGTCATATGATCAGTACATCCACTATCAAGAACCCATTCCTTTCCTCCTGATTCATATCCCCGAAGATTTGCCGTAAGACCAAAGTGTCTCATTGCATCATCAAGATTGAAGTCACTATCATCATCATCATCATCATCATAGTATCCATGTTCACCATGATCTTGTGACTCATCATTTCCTAGAGAGGGTAATTCATTAGATAAATGATCATCAAAATGGTCACTTTTATGAATTCTTATAGCTTTGAATATAATATCACTAATGATTCCAACATCCCCCTTAGCTCGCTTGAGATTGGCAAGCTCAAGTAGACAATCACCAAGGTTAGGATCACTAGAGTTCATATTACTCGAGGCAATAGATTTATGGAGAATTTTATCCAAAATTTTTAAGGAATGGTCGGGAAATCGTTCCTCAAGAAATTTCCATATAGTATAAGCACAATCAAGAGTAGGCAAACTAGCAATCAAGTTTTTGGGCAATCCTCTAATGATGAGCTCAATAGTTCTAAGATTGCGAATCATGTCAATATCTTCATCTAGGGTAGGATGCAAAGGATCAATGTGAGGTGCACAAGGGCTAGCAATATACTTGTTCAAATGATATTGGTTGAAGATTACAAGCATCTCATTTTTCCACTCATGAAAATATTCTCCATCAAGAATAGGCACTCTATGTCTAAGACTCCCTAAAGTAGACACATCCATCTTCCTCCAATGGTGATTAAACCAAGGCAATGGAGACCAAAGCTCTGATACCACTTGTAGGACCTTGAAGTAGATGTGTCTAGAGGGGGGTGATTAGACACTTCATGCCAAAGTTGCAATTTTTAAGCTTTTTCGGTTTGAGTGGAGTTTAAGCATAATTTTAGCACTCACAATACATATCAAGCAAGTATGCAAAGTGTATATAGGCAGCGGAAAGTAAAGCATGCAACTTGCAAGAATGTAAAGGGAAGGGTTTGGAGAATTCAAATGCTATTGGAGAATCGGACGTTTTTCCCGTGGTTCGGATAGGTGGTGCTATCCTACATCCACGTTGATGAAGACTTCAACCCACGAAGGGTAACGGTTGCGCGAGTCCACGGAGGGCTCCACCCACGAAGGGTCCACGAAGAAGCAACCTTGTCTATCCCACCATGGCCATCGCCCACGAAGGACTTGCCTCACTAGCGGTAGATCTTCACGAAGTAGGCGATCTCCTTGCCCTTACAAACTCCTTGGTTCAACTCCACAATCTTGTCGGAGGCTCCCAAGTGACACCTAGCCAATCTAGGAGACACCACTCTCCAAGAAGTAACAAATGGTGTGTTGATGATGAACTCCTTGCTCTTGTGCTTCAAATGATAGTCTCCCCAACACTCAACTCTCTCTCATATGATTTGGATCTGGTAGAAAGAAGATTTGAGTGGAAAGAAACTTGGGGAAGGCTAGAGATCAAGATTCATATGGTTTGAATGGAATATCTTGGTCTCAACACATGAGTAGGTGGTTCTCTCTCAGAACATATGAGTTGGAATGGTGTATGTGTTCTGATGGCTCTCTCCACGAGTGAAGAGGAGGTGGAGGGGTATTTATAGCCTCCACACAAAATCCAACCGTTACACACAATTTACCAATCTCGGTGGGACCGAATCAGAAAACTCGGTCGGACCGAAATGGTAAACCTAGTGACCGTTATGAATTTTGGTGGGACTGACATGCAACTCGGTAGGACCAATTCGGTTAGGGTTTGGGCATAACGTAATCTCGGTGAGACCGATTACACAAACTCGGTGAAACCGAGTTTGGCAATAAGCTAACCAGAGAGTTGGTCAGGCAAACTCGGTGGGACCGACTTGCTCTTTCGTTGAGACCGAAAAGTTACAAGAAGGAAACATAGAGTTTACCTTGCATTCTCGGTGGGACCGATTCGCTCTTTCGGTGAGACCGAAAAGTCACGAAAGGGAAACAGAGAGTTTGCAAGCCCATCTCGGTGAGACCGAGATCCCATCAGTGAGACCGAACTGATTAGGGTTTGGCAGTGGCTATGACATGTGAAACTCGGTGGCGCCGGGTTGAAAGAATCGGTATGACCGAGTTTGAATTAGGGTTTAGGTCATTTGTGGATATGGGAAAGTAGTTGAGGATTTTGGAGCATATCATTAAGCACTTGAGCAAGAGGCTCATTAAACAACACCTCATCCCTCCTTGATAGTATTGGCTTTTCCTATGGACTCAATGTGATCTTGGATCACTAAAATGTAAAATGAAGAGTCTTGAACTTCAAGCTTTAGCCAATCCTTTGTCCTTAGTGTCTTGGAGACCTTCCCACACCCTTTAGTCCATGCCACTCCATTGTTGAACTTATCTGAAACATACTAGGTGAAAACATTAGTCGAACAAGAGATATGTTGTCATCAATTATCAAAACCACCTAGGGAGCACTTGTGCTTTCAACCTCCTTCAGGGCAGCACACCAAGCGGTGACCTTCCTCGTCGAAGACCTTGAAGAACAACATGGAGGCGCCGTCATACTCGAAGTGTATGGCGAGGGCGCCGTTCGCACGGCAGGCTCGGGAAATCTCGCTCCAGCCTCGAGTCATGAAGATCCTCCTGGAGGAGACGGCCTCAACTTCTGCTCCAGTCGCCGGGGCGTCGCAGTCTGTGTGCTGCAGCTAAAGCTCGAGAGGGCCCCTCGGCGGTGAAGAACTGCGGAAGGCGAATCCAGCTGCTCGGGGGCATCGCCGCCCTTAGTACCAACTCATGTGAGGAGTCCGCAGCATGGACCCCTAGGGCGACGGCGTGCGCCTCCGCGGCATGGCGGCCACGGCCCTGGTGCGGGCGGCGGCGCTCATCGCTCCTCCCTCCCGAATCATCGGTGTGAGCATGCAAGGGCAACAGGTACCCAGGAGGTGGCCTTTCGTACCATGGCCGCGACACCACTGGCCTCATGACCATCTCTGGACGATGGGACCTCCTCTTCTTTGGCGGGAGCAGCTCGGGCTAGGGGAGCCTTGCCCTTCTCCGCGGCTAAGAACCTCCGAATCGGCGCCATGATTACACCAGCAGGAAGTGCAGCAAGGAAGAGGAAGAAGTGGGAGGGGCAGAGGAGAGACGGGTGATGGGGGCTCCGCCCCCACCTCCCATTTATAGCCAAGGGGAGGCCAACCGCCAGCCTCCACGATCTAAGGTAATAATGAGCTTTTCCTACATGCAGCAAGGACCCGTCAAGTTGGGCAGTTGCCGAGGCTACGTGGGGAAGCGGAGATGCCCCGTCCAGTTAGTCGCCACACATTGACCAATGCCGTAGGCTGTTGGGGCCCCGGCGCTCCACACTTGCCCTTTGGCTTTGCCTCGAAGCCAAGCCCGAGCGCGCCTTGGTCCCGGGGCCTACTGTCGGTGTTCTGGGAATGGGGGTCCCCGGACTTGCCTACCTGCGGCCCGCGGCGTGGCTCCTCCAGTGGCCCCGTACGGCCCATCTTCACTAGCAAACACCCAAGACCCTCACGAGGGGCCAAGCCTAGTGAAGCGGACGACACAAGACCTCCTCAAGGGTGGCCTCACCAAGCTGGCTCGTGAGGGGCAGAGAGATCAAGGCAAGGAAAACCTCGTGAGATTCCGATGACATAAGCCATGACGATCGAGACCAGGCAGGCGCCAGCAAGCGCAGTGTCCTCATTTCCTCTTTGGTGCTAAGGAGGCAATCGTAGGCGAGGAGTCCCAAGGCATCAGGCAAAGGTTTCCATGTCGGTGCAACAAGACCAAGACCAGCAGGACGGCAGGACGGAGGTCACCGTGGAGCCCAAGACGGCGTCACCACCAGAGCCTTTGGAAGGCGAAGACTACTTTTGTCAGGATAACTTGTACTAGTTGTCTCCCTTCAAATTGGCCATTGTGGGATCCCTTCCCGCTCAATATTTGGGAAGAATATCAGGGCCTCTATAAATAGGACTAGCCACCACCATAGCTAGGAGGATCGATCTCATCTTGGATCGGAGCCATTCCATCCTTAGCCTCATGCTAGTTCACTAAGCACAAGAACACCTCTCCAAAGGAGGCTGTTCTTCCCTTGTAACCGTTCATCCTCAGCCCAAGAGGCAATCCACCACACCACACTAGAGTAGGGTATTACACCACAACGGTGGCCCGAACCAGTATAAATCTTGTGTCTCGTGTTCTTTGGGTCCGTCGAGCTAGGCCGTGAGATTGTTGAGTGTGCGAGCTAGGGAGGGGGAAGATCTTCATGCACACCCCAGTGTTCGAACCTCAAGGGTTTTGCCGGAACCCGAAATCCAACAATATTCAACTGGACATATGTGCCTAGATCTTTCCTCACCACATGATGCTTGCCGAAAGAGTAAATAAAAAGGAATAGAGGGAAAAATTTGACTCTTTGCACAAAAGTAAATACATAAGAGTAAAAGATAGGCCCTTCGCAGAGGGAAGCAGAGGTTTCCATGCGCTTATTTGTTTGTATTCTCAATCCCTTAGTATATGAGAACGTTACGTTGTATTGCCCCTTAAGATGACAACCTTTATTATGCAGTCAGTCGCTTTTATTCTTTATCATCCAAGTTCGTACAATGCTCAATTTTCTCTTACGCTAAATGACCTCACACTTTTAGAAGCAATGTTATTGCCTTTTTGCACCGATGACAACTTACTTGAGGGATATTTCCTTTCTAATTCCCTAGGTAGGTATAGTGGACACTTGAAAAATATTTGGGTTTAAGGGTTTTTGGATGCACAAGTAGTATCTCTACTTAGTATAGAATTTTTGGTTAGCAAAGATAGGGGGCAAGCATCACATGTTAAAGGATCTATGACGATATGACTTCTATGTGAATATAAACAAACATAAACCATTAAGTTGTCTTCCTTGTTCCATGCCAACAATTTTGGCATATAATATTTTGATGAGGGCTCACAATCACAAAAGATTTCTAGGATATTATATCTATATGTGAATCTTCTCTTCCCTTATTAATTCTTTCATGAGTTGCATCATTGACTAATGCTATGTTTGTCAATCTCTAATAAATTTTCTACTTATACTTTTCCTTATGTGGTGCCATCACGTACCATAGGATTAGTATATAATCTTATTGATTTATTTCCTTTCCTCATTTATTTCTTTCCACCTTTTCTTTCTTTATTTCTTTTCCTTATTTGCAACATGGAAGTAAAGAAAGCAAAAACTAAAACTAACTTTATTATATAACTTGCACACGATTACAAGGATAGATCACTAAGCAAACTCTCAAAAGAAGAAAGGATCGAACTAAACTTTATTTCATCTGAAAGCAAAAGATTGAACTAAGATAAATAAAAGCAAAAAGATAGTGGGATGATACGATACCGGGGCACCTCCCCCAAGCTTGGCGGGAGCCAAGGGGAGTGCCCATACCCGATACTCAGTTCTCCTTTGGTGGTGAAGAAGGTGATGGTGGAGTAGATGGTAATGGTGGTGAGAAGGTAGGGGATTTTCCCTTTACTTCCTTCGGCTTCTGACTGAGGGTAAACTTCTCCATCATCAACTCGCAATTATCTATCTTGAGTTTTATTATCCTCTTGCATAAAGCCTCCATGCTCTTGTCCTTGAACCAAGAAGGAATCGATTCATCTTCTTCTTCCTCGGAGGTCCAGCTACATTGCCCCTCATCCCCATAGGACTTAGGGTTTGCGATGAGATCAGAAACACAGCTCTTGCCCTCAGAGTCTTGGGAGGACATATTTTTAGATCTGCACAGAAAATAGTAGGAAAAGAGAACAGAGGATTTCTCCGTGATACGGCGATCAACAGGTTCGGGAAGTATATATAGTTTTTTTATCTTGGAGGACAAGTATATGGTAGAGAAACAGAGTACGGGAGGTGTCCCAGGTGGGCACAACCCACCTGGATGACTTGCCTGGCTCGCCCAGGTGGGTTGTGCCCACCAGGGGACGCTTCCTGGAAGTTTCTTTATTTCGAAAATTCTAAAATATTCCAAAACTAATAAAAAATATTTTTGTGGATTTTTCGGAGTCCGTTTGCTTACCGTATCACGTACCTCTTTATTTCCATGATTCTGGAGTGTTCCGGAAGGACTCTTTTATGTGTTCTTCCGGTGTCAAAGTTTGGATAATATTACTTTCAACATTGATAGACGTACCTGAGATATAATGCTTTATTCGTTGCCCATTGACAACCTTCGGGTTAGTACCTTTGAAGTTATTTATTTTGATGGCTCTAGACCGGTAAACCTCCTTGATGACATATGGGCCTTCCCATTTTGAGAGGAGCTTCCCTGCAAAAAATCTAAAATGAGAGTTGTACAAAAGAACATATTCTCCAACTTTAAACTCATGCTTTTGGATTCTTTTGTCATGCCATCTTTTAACTTTTTCTTTGCATAACTTTGCATTTTCATAAGCTTGGGTTCTCCATTCATCTAATGAGCTTATATCAAATAACCTCTTTTCACCAGAAAGTTTGAAATCATAGTTGATTTCTTTAATTGCCCAATAAGCTTTATGTTCTAACTGGTAAATGACAAGCTTTACCATAAACCATTTTATAAGGAGACATACCCATAGGATTTTTATAAGTTGTTCTACAAGCCCAAAGTGCATCATCTAATTTCTTAGACCAATTGTTCCTAGACCTATTGATAGTCTTTTGCAAAATTAATTTTATTTCTCTATTGCTAAGTTCAACTTGACCACTAGACTGAGGATGATAGGGTGATGCAATTCGATGGTTAACATCATACTTAGCAAGCATTTTACGGAAAGCACCATGAATAAAGTGTGAACTACCATCAGTCATTAAATATCTAGGGACTCCAAACCTTGGGAAACTAACTTCCTTAAGCATTTTAATAGAGGTGTTGTGACCAGCACTACTGGTTGGAATAGTTTCTACACATTTAGTAACATAATCAACAGCAACCAAAATATGTGTATACCCATTAGAGGAAGGAAAAGATCCCATGTAGTCAAATCCCCAAACATCAAATGGTTCAACAACAAGTGAATAATTCATAGGAATTTCTTGACGCTTACCAATATTACCTATTCTTTGACATTCATCACAAGATAAGACAAGCTTACGGGCATCCTTGAAGAGAGTAGGCTAATAAAATCCAGATTGCAATACCTTGTGAGCAGTTCTATCTCCAGCATGATGCCCTCCATAAGCCTCGGAGTGACATTTCGTAGGATTTCTCCCTATTCATGCTCAGGTATACAACATCTAATAGTACCATCTACTTCTTCTTTATAAAGATGTGGGTCATCCCAAAAGTAATGTCTTAAATCATAGAAGAACTTTTTCTTTTGTTGGTATGTAAAGTTAGGTGGCAAATATTTAGCAACAATGTAACTAGCATAGTCATCATACCAAGGAGTACTATTACAACATTTATTGCAGCTAACTGCTCATCAGGAAAACTATCATCAATAGGAAGTGGGTCATCAAGCACATTTTAAAGCCTAGACAAATTATCAGCTATGGGGTTTTCAACTCCTTTTCTATCAATAATATGTAAATCAAATTCTTGTAACAAGAGAACCCAATGAATAATTCTAGGTTTAACATCTTTCTTCTCCATAAGATATTCAATAGCAGCATGGTTTGTGTGAATAGTTACTTTGGAATCAACAATATAAGGTCTAAATTTATCACAAGCAAACATCACTGCTAAGAATTCCTTTTCAGTAGTAGCATAGTTTCTTTGAGCACTGTCTAGAGTTTTACTAGAATAATGGATAACATTCAATTTCTTATCAACTCGTTGTCCTAGAATAGCACCAACAGCATAATTGCTAGCATCACACATAATTTCAAAAGGCAAGTTCAAATCAGGAGTTGAATAATAGGTGCAGATATTAAGGCTTTCTTAAGTGTTTCAAAGGCTTCTAAACAATCATCATCAAAAACAAAAGGAACATCCTTTCGCAAAAGACTAGTGAGAGGCCTAGAAATTTTAGAGAAGTCTTTAATAAACCTCCTATAGAAGCCAACATGACCTAGAAAACTACGAATACCTTTGATGTGTTGGGGAATGTAGTAATTTCAAAAACATTCCTATGCACACGCAAGATCATGGTGATGCATAGCAACGAGAGGGGAAGAGTGTTGTCCACGTACCGTCGTAGACCGTAAGTGGAAGCGTCATGACAACACGGTTGATGTAGTCGTACGTCTTCACGATCGACTGATATAGCACCGAAGGTACGACACCTCCGCGATCTGCACACGTTCAGCTCGGTGACGTCCCGCGAACTCACGATCCAGTAGAGCTTCGAGGGAGAGTTTCTTCAGCACGACGGCATGATGACGGTGATGATGTTGCTACCAGAACAAGGCTTCGCCTAAGCACCGCTACGATATTACCGAGGTGGATTATGGTGGAGGGGGGCACCGCACACGGCTAAAAGATCAATGATCAACTTGTGTGTCTATGGGGTGCCCCCTCCCCGTATATAAAGGAGTGGAGGAGGGGGAGGGCCGGCCCTCTACTATGGCGCGCCCTGGGGAGTCCTACTCCCACCGGGAGTAGGATTCCCCCCTTCAAAGTAGTAGGAGTAGGAGAAAAGGAAGGGGAAGAGAGAAGAGAAGGAAGGAGGGGGCGCCGCCCCTCCCCTAGTCCAATTCGGACTAGGCCTTGGGGGGCCTGCCCTAGGCAGCCCCTCTCTATCTCTCCCCTAAAGCCCAATAAGGCCCATATACTCCCCGGCGAATTCCCATAACTCTTCGGTACTCCGATAAATACCCGAACCACTCAGAACCTTTCCGATGTCCGAATATAGCCTTCCAATATATCGATCTTTATGTCTCAAACATTTTGAGACTCCTCGTCATGTCCCTGATCTCATTCGGGACTCCGAACAACCTTCGGTACATCAAAACACATAAACTCATAATACTGATCGTCACCGAACGTTAAGCGTGCGGACCCTACGGGTTCGAGAACTATGTAGACATGACCGAGACTCATTTCCGGTCAATAAACAATAGCAGAACCTGGATGCTCATATTGGCTCCTACATATTCTACGAAGATCTTTATCGGTCAAACCGCATAACAACATACGTTGTTCCCTTTGTCATCAGTATGTTATTTGCCCGAGATTCGATCGTCGGTATCATCATACCTAGTTCAATCTCGTTACCGGCTAGTCTCTTTACTCGTTTCGGAATGCATCATCCTGCAACTAACTCATTAGTCACAATGCTTACAAGGCTTATAGTGATGTGCATTACCGAGAGGGCCCAGAGATACCTCTCCGACACTCGGAGTGACAAATCCTAATCTCGATCTATGCCAACTCAACAAACACCATTGGAGACACCTGTAGAGCACCTTTATAATCACCCAGTTATGTCGTGATGTTTGGTAGCACACAAAGTGTTCCTATGGTATTCAGGAGTTGCATGATCTCATAGTCACAGGAACATGTATAAGTTATGGAGAAAGCAATAGCAACAAACTAAACGATCATCGTGCTAAGCTAACGAATGGGTCAAGTCAATCACATCATTCTCTAATGATGTGATCCCATTAATCAAATGACAACTCATGTATATGGTTAGGAAACATAACCATCATTGTTCAACGAGCTACTCAAGTAGAAGCAAACTAGTGACACTCTGTTTGTCTATGTATTCACACATGTACTAGGTTTTCGGTTAATACAATTCTAGCATGAATAATAAAAATTTATCATGATATAAGGAAATAAATAATAACTTTATTATTGCCTCTAGGGCATATTTCCTTCAGTCTCCCACTTGCACTAGAGTCAATAATCTAGTTCACATTGTCATGTGATTTAACACTAATAGTTCACATATTTATGTGATTAGTTCACATCTCCATGTGACTAATACGCAAAGGGTTTACTAGAGTCAATAATCTAGTTCACATCGCTATGTGATTAACATCCAAAGAGTGATCGTGTTTTGCTTGTGAGAGAAATTTAGTCAATGGGTCTGCCACATTCAGAGCCATATGTATTTTGCAAATTTTCTATGTCTACAATGCTTTGCACAGAGCTACTCTAGCTAATTGCTCCAACCTTCAATATGTATCTAGATCGAGACTTAAAGTCATCTAGATCGGTGTCAAAAGCTTGCATCGACATAAATCTTTACGATGAACTCTTTTATCACCTCCATAACCGAGAAATATTTCCTTTGTACTCTAAGGATATTTTTGACCGCTGTCCAGTGATCTACTCCTAGATCACTATTGCACTCCCTTGCCAAAATCATGCTAAGGTATACAATAGGTCTGGTACATAGCATATCATACTTTTTAGAACGTATGACTGAGGCATAGGGAATTACTTTTCATTCTCTTTCTATTTTTCTGTTGTGGACGGGTTTTGAGTCTTTACTCAACTTCACACCTTGCAATACAGGCAAGAACTCCTTCTTTGACTGTTGTACTTTGAACTACTTCAAAATCTTGTCAAGGTATGTACTCATTGAAAATATATCAAGCGTCTTGATCTATCTCTATAGATCTTGATGCTCAATATGTAAGTAGCTTCACCGAGGTCTTTCTTTGAGAAACTCCTTTCAAACACTCCTTTATGTTTTCCAGAAAAGTCTACAATATTTCCGATCAACAATATGTCATTCACATATACTTATCAGAAATGTTGTAGTGCTCCCACTCGCTTTCTTGTAAATACAGGCTTCACCGCAAGTCTGTATAAAACCATATGCTTTGATCACTTTATCAAAGCATATATTCCAACTCCAAGATGCTTGCACCAGTCCATAGATGGATCGCTGGAGCTTGCTCACTTTGTTAGCACCTTTAGGATTGACAAAACCTTATGGTTGCATCATATACAACTCTTCTTTAAGAAATCCATTAAGGAATGCAATTTTGACATCCATTTGCCAGATTTCATAAAATGTGGCAATCTCATCGTAGTCAACATCTTGAACTTGTCGAAAACCTTTTGCGACAATTCGAGCTTTGTAGATAGTAACACTACTATCAGTGTCCGCTTGAAAATTCATTTATTCTTAATGGCTCACTGATCAACGAGCAAGTCAATCAAAGTTCATACTTTGTTCTAATACATGGATCTCATCTCAGATTTCATGGCTTCAAGCCATTTCGCGGAATCTGGGCTCATCATCGCTTCCTCATAGTTCGTAGGTTTGTCATGGTCAAGTAACATGATCTCCAGAACAGGATTAACGTACCACTCTGGTGCGGAACGTATTTAGGTTGACCTACGAGGTTCGGTAGTAACTTGATCTGAAGTTTCATGATCATCATCATTAACTTCCTCACTAATTGGTGTAGGAATCACTAGAACTGATTTCTGTGATGAACTACTTTCTAATTCGGGAGAAGGTACAATTACCTCATCAAGTTTTACATTCCTCCCAATCACTTCTTTCGAGAGAAACTTCTTCTCTAGAAAGGATCCATTCTTAGCAATGAATATCTTGCCTTCGGATCTGTGATAGAAGGTGTACCCAACAGTTTCCTTTGGGTATCCTATGAAGACACATTTCTCCGATCTGGGTTCGAGCTTATCAGGGTAAAACTTTTTCACATAAGCATTGCAACCCCAAACTTTAAGAAATGACAACTTTGGTTTCTTGTCAAACATATTTCATACGGTGTCATCTCAACGGATTTAGATGGTGCCCTATTTAATGTGAATGCAGCTGCCTCTAATGCATAACCCCAAAATGATAGTGGTAAATCGGTAAGAGACATCATAGATTGCACCATATCTAATAAAGTACGTGTAACATCCCGATTTTCAGAATGTTTAAGAAAAAGTTCTCCAAAAATCAGGGTGAGAAATTTCATTTGTTTTATTTGTTAACAAAGCTTAAGTTGGACTTTTATAATTTGGAGTATTTAATTTGACCTAATGCAAACTTAAATTAAATTTGAGTTTTGTTCTTTTCTTCTTGTTGGGTTTTATCTTTTGTCTTCAACACATTTAAACATGTGAGTCTGCATTTTCGTGGATTTCTTAGATTGTTTGATATTTGTTTCAGCTTCTGTTAGTTCTCTATTTTCCAATAAGAGAAGTCAATTCTTTTCCATCTGTTAAACTCTAGGCCAAATTTCCTAAGCTCATTCTACAACATCTTTATTTTTCTATTCTCTGTTCTCTCAACATGAATGGCCCAAAGGCTAACTTTTATTTTTTCTTTATCTCCCACTTGAGCCTAGCCGAACTGGGCCAACACCCAGCTCTCCTAGCGAGCACCTCCTCTCTTTCCTGTAGGTTCACGTTCACAACTGACAGAAGAGGAAACCTCAACAGCCACCACGCATGTTAACTGATGTCCTACCTTTAATTCCTCCTCCCTGCCTATTTCTCTCCACTTCCATTCTCTCCCACCAGCTAGCGCCTCTACTCCTTCCTCTTCTCTGTACGTTAGCATATACACAAAAGAAGAAAGGTACAGCCAACGATTCTCCTCCTCCTCTTACTCCCATAATTCCACCAGTTTCCAAACTAAACACACCTTATTATGCGCCTCCACCTCCTCTTCCAGTACATTAGCAACCCCTGCCCTCTCCCTTTCTCTTCCTCTCCAGAAACTCTCTCCAAAGAATGGTGCTCCATGGACACCGATGGCTGATCCCGATGATACAGATCATCTTCGTATGAACCCTCGCATCAGAAGATTCTCCTCCATGCTGCAGCTTCATTCAGAGAAGAAAGGATTCGATCCGTTGACCACACGTGAAAAATTTGACATGTCCGTCTACACTGTTCGTCAAGTTCATCGCACCATTCCGTCAAACACGGTGAGCCTCTATCAAATTCCTTTTGCACGCGTGCTCGCCATCGTATACTCTATCCCGTAGACATGATCGTTCATCCTATCTATACCGTTGCTTGCGCCGATGCATGAACGGATTCCATCAGCATGTCCGCGTACTTTTTAGTTCCTCACATGATCTTTTGTTCAACATGTGATTTGTTTCTCATGCCTGTAGTAACCCCATGGTGGACTTAGATCGCTAGTTTCATTAATAGGAGTTTAGTATATATTTGTGTTACAGTCGTCCTTGGCCAAGTTTGAATGTGATTTGTTCATCGGTTAAATTTTGCATTAATATGTTACCGTTCATATGTTTGCGATATGCCTAAGAGTGCATCCTATTGGTCTCATAATTTTTGCGTGACAAATAAATTTTTAGTTTATTTGTTTACCGATTGTAGTTTTTGTTGTCGCAAGTAGATAATATTTTGTTTGTATTGTTATTGTCTTGTGTTAGACATGTCTATAGATTTTAATATAGTTTTCTATGGTTTCATGTATATAATTCATGCCTAATTGTAGTAGTGTGTTAAACTTTTGTTTCACATTAGTTCTTGTAATTTATTAACACGCATAGTAGTTGATCGGGAACTTTTATGTTAGTATGATATTTGTATGTTCGTTATATGACTAGGAGTTGCTTCTAATTATTCCATAAATTTTAGGAGTTAGATGCGATTGAATGGATTTATTATAAGTATTTATTTTATTTAATCATTATATATTTGTACGTTGTCTCATGTGATATTTTTGCGTAACATGTCGCGCTATCTTATGCATGCGTATAATTTCTGTTAAATGTTTGCCATGCTTATAATTCCGTAGGATTATTCTAAGCTTTTCTTTGTTCATTGAATCAAGAATTACTTTATGTCTTGATTATTTTAATTTTTGCTTAGCATGGATATATCTTGGATATGGTTCGCATATCCATTTACATCCATGTCACGTGTTGTTTTATTGGCTTGAAATCATTGTCATGATCCTTTATGCTAGAAGTCAAATGAAATGATTTCCTGTTTGCGGATAAATCCATTATGGTTATTTGTTGCATAGCATATTTTTGCCTAGTTGTTCTTTTGTTCTGTAGATGATTGTTATGCAAGATTACATGGTTGGTCTCATTAGGTCATGTTTACATTTCTATCACTAGTTTATTCTTGTGGCATAGAACTTAGCTTATTACATCCTGGTAATTATCATTTGTGTTTATTTATATTGGTTCATTACCTTGCCATGTTAACAATTGCTTCAAGTAGAATGCTTGTTTTAATTGTCTACTACCATGTGCTATAACATTGCGAGTATGTACTATCGTGTGATTGCACATATGGTTGGCCTTCATTAAGATGATTTACATGATAGTAGTTTGTTGATCTCATACTTTCTTTGATTAAATAACTTCTTGCTTGATCAATACTATGCCATGTTGTTATGATTGTATGACTAGAGTGCATAGTGTGTGTCGGTGTATCAACTCATGTTATAGATCATTCCAGGTTGTTATATTATGTATTTACAAGTGTAAGCTGTAATAGATATGAAATGCATGCCATGATCTTGTCCCTGCTATTCATGCTACTATGGTGCATTGCTTACTGTTGTTCATTCCGTGATATATTATTACTTGGTTACATGTTTGTATGCGTAGTCAATGTGATTACATGTCATAACTAGTATGTAGGCTTGTGTGCTATTGCCATGCTTGATAGTCATGTTAGTTGATATCAACTAAATTATGTCATAGTTATGAGTAGTATTGTATTGGTAGCATACTCTCGTATCTCTTGTGATGACCATACATGTCTACTTGTCATATCTACTTTATCTAGTTGTTGCAGTTGTGGTATGCTTAAGCCGAGACATGTCATGCTAATAACCTTTCAACGAACCAAAAAGGGGGAGATTGTAAGTGCATCTAGTGCCCCTTAGTGATTTTGGTGTATTGAAGACTTATAGGTTAAGGGACTAATGCGTTTGTGAGTGTACACAGGTCTATAAGTCTATGAGGAGTTTGATATTTATAGGAAAAGTCAACCCCTAAAAATAAATATCTTCGACTGAAGATTTTGATATTTCTAAAGACTTTCATGAAGACTTTGAAAGTGAAGAAATTGGTGTGTCTGTGAAGACTTGATATTCATGCGAGGAATATGAAGCTTGAAGACTTTCATTTTCATAGTTTTGTTTTTTCTCTTTCTTGAGTCATAGGAAACACCGTACTGTTAAAGGGGGTCGAGGAAATACTAAGGAAAAATTTCCATGTGATGCTTGTCGTGGTTCTAAGTCTGACAGTAATGTAGGGGGGTGTGTATGGAGAGGCTAGATCTTAGCTATTGGGAAGTTGTAAGCACGCAAGGTTTACGAGTTCAGGCCCTTCTCGGAGGAAGTAACAGCCCTACGTCTCGGTGCCTGGAGGCGGTCGATTGGATTATGCGTGTGTAGATAACAAGGGTGCGAACCCTTCATACTGAGGAGGGGGTGGCTTATATAGAGTTCGCCGGCCCCCTCCTGCCCTCAGTAATGCAGGGTTTTAGGTACATTTAAGGTTGGGCGTTACTGATAACGTCCCTAATAAAGTGTTATAATAACCATAAAGACTACTTAATAGCCGACCGTTTGCTTGCGGAGTGACTTTAGGTCTTCTGGCAGTCGAGTGGTTGGCTTCATGGTCGAGTGATAGTTCTTTGGTCGAGTGTCTTGAACCCGTCGAGTGGGATGCCTTCAAGTCGTTTGAAAGGTGACTCATTCTAGGGATGTCCTCGGGTAGGGCTTTTTAGGACGGGTCCGTGCCCCTACCCTAGGTACATAGCTTCATCATTAGCCCCCGAATGGGTCGAGGTTAGAGTGAGAAAGGGTTGGCGACCTTTCCGACTGATTCTTTGGACTATATGAGGGTCTTTGTCTGGGTCGACCGTCACGGATGACGTCATCAACCACTTTCAGTCGCCTTGATCCATTCCAGGCCTTTCGTCTAGTGGATTCCTTTACCTGTGACGTAACGAGCGCTGGTGCGCGCGGGGTCTTCTGTTTTGACAAGTTTTTCTGCAGCCAGCGGATATCACGGGATTCGGATTTTTCGGGAAGCGCGCGGGACGGGAGCGGCCGCAGTAATCGGAAGTGACAACACGGAGGCTCCTCGATCTCCGCGTCACTTTTTCGCCACGTACTAGGCGCGCGCCTGCTGCGGGATTTGACTGGATAGCCTGGGCCTACCGGTCAGCCACTCGGGAGCGGCCCCTTATAAGTTGCCGGCTCGGAGTTCTCCAACAGTGCGCGCAGTTCTCTCTTCTCCTTCTTCCTCTCTTCCTTCGCAACCTCTTCCGCTACCTCCGCTCTCGCCCTATCGCCGCAAACCTGTTCGAGATTTCGTCGACGACGATGGTGAAGGGCAAGACGACTGCTCTGGAGCGTGCGAAGAAGGCGGCGGCGGCGGGGAAAGGGAAGAGGTCTGCACGCGGCGGATCTTCCTCCAGGACCGCCCTGCCCAAAGGTTGGATCCAGGGCGACTGGATGCCGTCGGTGCTCCGGCAGGAGGACCTCGACGACATGGTCGAGAGGGGAGCCATTCCTCACAAAGCCGCGCGTCTTCTGGGGGGAGAGATCGAACCTCAACCTCGTGACGGTGAGTGCATGCTCCTGGCCACTCACCTCGACCGAGGGTTTTCTCTGCCGCCCCACCCTTTCTTCCGAAATTTCTTGAACTTATTCGGAGTGCAGCTTCATCATTTTACTCCAAACTCCATTTTCTACCTCGCTGCTTTCATTTCCATGTGTGAGGCATTCCTGGGTTGCCGCCCACATTGGGGGCTTTTCAAGCACATTTTTACTTGTCGCTCTCAGTCGGTCAAGAAGGCCAAGTCGAGTGATGAGAGGATGCAGGTGATCCAATTGTGCGGGGGCTTGGCGATCGAAACGAGGGGGAAGAGCTGTTTTCCATCCATCACTTTCCCAGAGTCGGTCCGAGGTTGGCAGGCAACTTGGTTCTACTGCCAGGACCAGGTGACCCCAGGGCAGTCGACTGGTCTCCCGTCTTTCTCTCTCGATCGAGCCGAAAAACCTGCTTCTCTGAAGGTGACGCCGGAAGAAAAAGCCCAGGTCAAGGTGCTGGCGGGTCGAGTGCTTGAGCTTGTCCGTGAGGGTGTGACGGGAATGGATCTGCTGGAAGTCTTCCTCAAGAGGCGAATCCAACCGCTCCAGGCTCGTGACTACCCGATGTGGCTGTACTCCGGCCTCGAGGACACCACTCGGATCCACCCGGAGGAGGTTACCGACGAGATATTGGAGGGGTGGTTGTCGAGCATCACGGGGAACAGAGACAACCCCCGAGGAGCCAGGAGGGTCATTCCACTCGACAATTCGTACGAGGTGGACCAGGTACGTCTTTATGCTCCCGACTGAAATCTTTGTTTTCTGTGTTGGTCTTCTTTGGAGTAGGTCGATTGACTTTCATTTTGTCTGCTGTTTTCCAGGCGACCACTAAGATGTACTCGACGCCCAATGGGGCACAGGGGTCGACTGAGGAAGGGGAGGCGAGCGGAGGCGAGAGCGGGGATGACCAAGGCGAGTGGGAGTCTAATGGCGAAGGAGAGGGGGGCGATGACATCTTCTCCAGCAAAGAGGAGGAGGAGGAGGTCGAACCCCCCCGCCCGGAGAGGCGATCCAAGCTCGCACACGACCCAGCGCAGGAACGCGGCAAGGTGACTGCCTCCGTTGGGCCGTCGTCAAAACGCCCTCGGACTTCTTCTCCAACACCGACTGGGAAGGTCTCCAAGCACCCACGCACGACACTATCCAAGCCGCCCAAGGCTCTGCCCAAGATGAAGATAGCCGTCCCTACCATTTCCGGGTGATAAAGCTTGTTTTCCTTTGTCGATTGTGAACGGATCCTTGGTCGATTCATCGAGCCAACAGACTCACTTTTCGAGATTTGCAGCGCTGCTACCTTTGAGGTCTCTGCCAAGGACAACGACCAAGAGACGGGGGACGCTGTTACCTCCAACCCTGGTATGATTACTGATGTTTTGTTTTTGAGTCGACTGGTCATTTCTTACAATTCTGGTCGATTGAATGTTTTCCTTGCAGCCCCTCCTCATGTTATCGACCTCCCGGATGACGACGACAACGAACCGCTGAGGATGAGGAGGAACAAGAGGTCGTCGGCTGACAGGACTCCCCAGCCTACTCCGGCGTCTGAGACCATGGCTCGGGATGGTGGCGACGCCCCTCGGGCTTCTTTGACTTTCGCCAACCCTCTGTCGAGTGCGCGACCTTCGGCGTCGACTGCAGATCCATCTTCGCTTTTTGCTGCGTACCCCGTCCCTGAGGACGAAGTGGCTGCTGCAAAGGAGGCTATACGCCAGGCGGGGGTCATGATGGAGCAGGTGAAGATGGCTCGGGAGGCCAGCCAAGCAGCCTATGATGCGAGTTCGGCTCTTCAGAGCAACGTCCAGGTCAGTCGACTCGACACTTGATCGTTTGAAGAGTCTCTCCTTTTTTTGAAGATCTTTTGTATCTGTACACCCACTGGGTGTGTTTACCCATTCTTGGACGAGTGGGGGCACGCTGAGTGCACCCACTGGGTGTAGTCCCCGAGACTACGGTGGACTGCTGGCAGTCGACTGTAGTCTTTACATTGTGTTTCTGTATCTGTATTTCTTTTCTTGGTCTGGTCAGGCCACGTCGAATGGAGCTGTATCCGGTCGACTGCGGACAGTCGACTTTTTCTCTTCTCTCTTTTTTGAACCAGTGGGGGCACGCTGAGTGCACCCACTAGGTGTAGTCCCCGAGACTACTGTCGAATGTTTTTGATTCGGCTGTGGTCTTAGAAACGTCATCTTTTTCTCTCAGTTACTCGGAAGCAACTTATCTTGGATGTCTGTCAACTGATTTTTCCTCTTGCAGAAATCCTGCGAACTTGCATCTCGCTATGCTGAGTTGGAGAAGCAGCGGATTCAACTGAACCTTGATCTGGAGCTGGCCAGAACAGAGCTGCAGAGGGTCAGAGACGGCGTTGCTGGTAAGACGACTTTGTCAACTGGTTTTGTTTTTAGGCTTGAGTACCCTTCTGCTGTTTCCGAACCAATCACCATTTCTTTTTGCAGGAGAACTGAGCGAGGCCCTGGCGAAGAAGGATCAGGACTTGGCTGCTGCCCACAAGGAGGCTGACGACAAGATCGCTCTGGCTGAACAGAAGTTGGCTTCAGTCGGCCAATTAGAAGAAGAGAATACCAGGCTGAAGACCGCTCTGAATGAAGCCAACAGGGAGTGCACATGTTGGAAGAAGGAGAACCTCTCCCTGAACGAGAAGATGGAAGGCGTCGCTCGCAGGAGGGACGACCTGGAGAGCTACTTGAGGAGCCTCGCCAAGAAGTTGTACATCAAGCTTGAAGGTGCACATTCAATTCCGACTGGTTTTCTTTTTGTGTCGACTTAGTCTATGAAAATTGACTTATCCTTGGATCGTGTATGCAGAGTTTTGCCAGAACTTTGAGGAGGAGACTGGGCAGATTGAAACAGGTTTGGATCCAATCAACTCTCCGGTGAATGATGATGCTGCCATGAATCTGCTCCGACTGGAATCTCGTATTGACGGCGTCGTGGATTACATGGCTCGGCTGAAGGTTGCCATGTCGCGGATTGACCCGACACTTTGGCCAGAGTCTACGCTCCAGAACGATCTTGAGTCTCTAATGACGCGACTTGACAGAATCCCTGACCGAGTGCAGGAGTGGAAGAAGTCTTCTGCTCGGTGCGGCGCTAATGTGGCTCTGTCTCTAGTCCGCGTCCATTGCAAGGAGGCGCGAGAAGAGAAGCTGGCCGCCATCCAAGTCGCCAATACCAAGAGGCACAACTTTCAAGACTTCATGGAGACCTTTATTGCTGCTGCCACCCGTATTGCAGACGGAATCGACTTGGATGAGTTCGTCGCCCTGCCAGTCCTCCACCTGAGGAATAAAAAACTTTTATGCTTCTCCTTAAATTTGCCTCGGAATGCCGAGTGGATTTGTAACCGTTTAAACTCTGCCGAGCCGAGGGCTCGAGTACTTTGATATGAGGTCTGGGACCTTTTAGGCTTTATCCGAACTTGATTTCTTGTTGAATATCTTCGCGGTTTTGATCTGTCGTGTGGAACTTTGATCTTTACTCGGAGTATTCTTTGTATTTGCGGCATAACTTCTTGCAGATTGGGTCGAGTCCTGTATTTAGACGAGTGCTGGACTGCAGCTAAGTCCCCGAGTGTGAGGTTTGCTCTCCACTCGGTAGGATTTCTTAAACACTTAGGCGAGTGCTGACTACAGCTAAGTTTCTTTGTGGAAGAACTTAGGCGAGTACTGGACTGCAGCTAAGCGCCCGAGTGGGAGGATTGCTCTCTACTCAGTAGGATTTTTTCAAACTTAGGCGAGTGCTCGACTGCAGCTAAGCTTCCGAGTGGGAGAACTTAGGCGAGTACTGGACTGCAGCTAAGCCCCCGAGTGGGAGGTTTGCTCTCCACTCGGTAGGATTTTTTCAGACTTAGGCGAGTGCTCGACTGCAGCTAAGCTTCCGAGTGGGAGAACTTAGGTGAGTACTGGACTGCAGCTAAGCCCCCGAGTGGGAGGTTTGCTCTCCACTCGGTAGGATTTTTTCAAACTTAGGCGAGTGCTCGACTGCAGCTAAGCTTCCGAGTGGGAGAACTTAGGCGAGTACTGGACTGCAGCTAAGCTCACGAGTGGGAGGTTTGCTCTCCACTCGGTAGGATTTTTTCAAACTTAGGAGAGTGCTCGACTGCAGCTAAGCTTCCCAGTGGGAGAACTTAGGCGAGTACTGGACTGCAGCTAAGCCCCCGAGTGGGAGGTTTGCTCTCCACTCGGTAGGATTTTTTCAAACTTAGGCAAGTGCTCGACTGCAGCTAAGCTTCCGAGTGGGAGGACTTAGGCGAGTACTCGACCGTAGCTAAGCTCCCGAGTGGGAGGTTTGCTCTCCATTCGGTAGGATTTTTTCAAACTTAGGCAAGTGCTCGACTTCAGCTAAGCTTCCGAGTGGGAGAACATAGGCGAGTACTGGACTGCAGCTAAGCCCCTGAGTGGGAGGTTTGCTCTCCACTCGGTAGGATTTTTTCAAACTTAGGCGAGTGCTCGACTGCAGCTAAGCTTCCGAGTGGGAGAACTTAGGCGAGTACTGGACTGCAGCTAAGCCCCCGAGTGGGAGGTTTGCTCTCCACTCAGTAGGATTTTTTCAAACTTAGGCGAGTGCTCGACTACAGCTAAGCTTCCGAGTGGGAGAACTTAGGCGAGTACTGGACTGCAGCTAAGCCCCCGAGTGGGAGGTTTGCTCTCCACTCGGTAGGATTTTTTCAAACTTAGGCGAGTGCTCGACTGCAGCTAAGCTTCCGAGTGGGAGAACTTAGGCGAGTACTGGACTGCAGCTAAGCCCCGAGTGGGAGGTTTGCTCTCCACTCGGTAGGATTTTTTCAAACTTAGGCAAAACGGATTCGCAGCCAAGTCACCCATTGGGGGGTTTTGTATGCAAACAAAGTGACAGCAATTATTGGAACACTCTTGTCTTTGATAAAAAATGAACTGTAGAATTTTTTTCTTATTACATCTCGTCTAAGGGAGAACTCAGGTGTAAAAGGGGCGGAGTAGTTCCGCGTTCCAAGCTCGTGGCTCGTTGATCTGGCGATCAACATTGTAGAGGTGGTACGCTCCATTGTGGAGGACTCTGGTGACTATGAAGGGGCCTTCCCAAGTAGGAGCAAGCTTGTGTGGTTTCTGTTGATCCACTCGTAGGACCAGATCTCCTTCTTGGAAGGCTCGACTCTTCACATTCCGGGCATGAAAACGGCGCAAGTCTTGCTGATAAATGGTCGATCTGATCAAGGCCATCTCCCTCTCTTCTTCTAAGAGGTCGACTGCGTCTTGCCGGGCCTGTTCTGCTTCATCTTTGGTGTAAAGTTCGACTCGGGGTGCATTATGAAGAAGGTCACTCGGCAGGACTGCTTCGGCTCCATAAACCAGAAAGAATGGAGTTCTTCCAGTCGACCGGTTAGGGGTGGTCCTTAATCCCCACAGAACTGACGGAAGCTCGTTGACCCAGGCGCCTGCCGCGTGCTTGAGATCACACATCAGTCGAGGCTTTAGTCCTTTGAGAATCAGACCATTTGCTCTCTCAGCTTGTCCATTCGTCTGGGGATGGGCGACCGATGCGTAGTCAACTCGTGTGCCTTGAGAGGCGCAAAAAGCTCTGAACTTGTCCGAATCAAAGTTTGACCCATTGTCAGTGATGATGCTATGCGGGACTCCATATCTGAATGTTAACGCTCTGACAAAACTGATAGCAGTGCAAGCATCAAGATTCTTGATGGGCTTAGCTTCGATCCATTTGGTAAATTTGTCGACTGACACAAGAACATGAGTGAATCCACTCCTGCCCGTTCTTAGTGGACCAACCATGTCCAGTCCCCAGATGGCAAAGGGCCAGACGAGTGGAATGGTCTTCAGGGCTGATGCAGGCTTGTGCGACATGTTGGAGTAGAACTGGCACCCTCCACACTTGTCGACTATCTCTTTTTCCATCTCATTTGCTCTTGGCCAGTAAAATCCAGCTCGGTATGCTTTAGCCACAATAGTCCGAGAGGACGCATGGTGACCACAGGTCCCCGAGTGGATATCATTAAGGATTATCTGACCCTCTTCTGGTGTTATGCATTTCTGACCGACTCGAGTCGCGCTCTCTCTATACAGCTGTCCCTTTATGACTGTGAAGGCCTTGGGTCGGCGGACGATCTGTCGAGCCTCTTCCTCGTCTTCCGGGATTTCTTTCCTTAGGATATACGCGATGTACGGTATCGTCCAGTCAGGGGTGATTGCCAAGACTTCCATGATTAGGTCGACTACTGCAGGTACTTCAACTTCAGTCGGATCTGTGGCACTTTTCGGCTGCGGGGCTTCTTCTGTGAAAGGATCCTCTTGGACTGACGGCGAGTGAATGTGTTCCAGGAACACGTTGCTGGGAATGGCTTCTCTCTTGGAGCCTATCTTTGCCAAATCGTCAGCTGCCTGATTTTTCAGTCGAGGGATGTGATGGAGCTCTAACCCCTCGAATTTCTTTTCTAGCTTTCGCACTGCATTGCAATAACCAGTCATTGCCGGACTCCAGACGTCCCACTCCTTCATCACTTGATTAACCACCAAATCTGAGTCGCCATAGACCATGAGGCGACGGACGCCGAGTGAAATGGCCATGCGCAACCCATACAAAAGTGCTTCATACTCTGCTTCGTTATTGGAGGAATCGAAGTGAATATGGAGAACATATCTGAGCTTATCTCCTCGGGGGGAGACTAGGACTACCCCTGCACCCGAACCATTCAGCATCTTGGATCCATCGAAGAACATGGTCCAGTGCTCCGAGTGAACTTGAGTCGGAAGTTGCTGTTCAATCCACTCGACGATGAAATCTGCGATTGCTTGGGACTTGATAGCCTTCTTTGCTTCAAACTTGATATCTAAGGGAAGGAGTTCAATCGCCCACTTGGCCACTCGACCAGTTGCGTCTTTGTTATGCAGGATCTCTGATAGTGGGGCGTCGCTGACTACTGTAATGGAGTGGTCAGAGAAGTAATGTGCAACTTTCTTCATGGTCATATAAATCCCATATACAAGCTTCTGGTAGTGAGGGTATCTTTGTTTTGAAGGGGTCAAAACTTCAGACACATAATATACTGGGCATTGAACTTTGAAGGCCTTTCCTTCCTCTTCCCGCTCGACCGTAAGTACTGTACTGACAACTTGTCCTGTGGCTGCAATGTAAAGCAGCAGAGGCTCTTTGCTGATTGGGGCAGCAAGCACCGGCTAGGTGGAGAGCAGAGCTTTGAGCTCTACAAGCGCTGCATCAGCTTCTGGAGTCCACTCGAACTTGTCAGACTTCTTCATCAGTCGGTAAAGAGGCAACGCCTTTTCACCGAGACGAGAAATAAATCGACTTAAAGCGGCCAAGCAGCCTGTAAGCTTTTGGACATCGTGCACGAGTACAGGACGCTTCATTCGGAGTATGGTGCCAATTTTTTCAGGATTGGCGTCGATCCCCCGTTCGGAAACGAGAAAACCGAGTAACTTTCCACCTGGAACCCCGAAAGTGCATTTTGATGGATTGATCTTGATATCGTACCTCCTGAGGTTGGCAAAGGTTTCAGCAAGGTCAGACTGTAGGTCGGAACCTTTCCGGGACTTGACCACAATATCATCCATGTATGCCTCCACATTCCGACTGATTTGAGTGAGTAAACACTTCTGAATCATTCTCATGAATGTGGCTCCGGCGTTCTTGAGGCCGAACGGCATGGTGACGTAACAGAAGCATCCGAATGGAGTGATGAAAGCTGTTTTGATCTCGTCGGGCCCATACAGACGGATCTGATGGTACCCGGAGTAGCCATCTAGAAAAGACAATCTCTCGCACCCCGCAGTTGAGTCGACTATTTGGTCGATGCGAGGGAGAGGAAAATGATCTTTCGGGCAGGCCCGATTGATATGTTTGAAATCAATGCACATGCGGAGTGACTTGTCCTTCTTGGGGACCATGAAGACATTGGCGAGCCACTCGGAGTGGTAAATCTCTCGGATGAATTCCGCTGCCAAGAGCCGAGCCACCTCCTCGCCAGTGGCTTGCTTCTTCTGGATGGCGGACCATCGAAGATGTTCCTTCACAGGCTTGAATTTTGGGTTGACTCGTAGACGGTGCTCAGCCAGCCCCCTGGGAACTCCAGGCATGTCAGAGGGTTTCCATGCGAAGATGTCCCAGTTCTCACGGAGGAGCTGGATGAGCGCTTCTTCCTATTTGGAGTCGAGCATCGTCGAGATGTGAGTCGGAGCAGCGTCGGGGTCGGTTGGGTGAATGTGGACTGTCTTTGTTTCACCAGCCGACTGAAAAGCTGACTCAGTGGCAGGCTTCTTAGCTCGCAGCAATTCACTCGGATCGACAGTCTTTTGGTACTCTTTCAGCTCGACCACTGCCATCTGAGCATCAGCGATCTTTGATCCCTTCTGAAAACCCTCTTCTGCTTTGTTTCGGTTGCCCGTAACAGTGATCACACCCTTGGGGCCAGGCATCTTCAATTTGAGATACACGTAACATGGTCAAGCGATCAAGCGTGCGTAAGCTGGCCTGCCCAAAATGGCGTGATAAGCACTCTGGAAGTCCACAACCTCAAATGTCAACTTTTCCTTGCGGTAATTCTTTGAATCACCAAAAACCACATCAAGAGCAATCTGGCTGAGTGACTCAGCTTTCTTCCCAGGAATGACTCCGTGGAAGCTCATGTTACTGGTACCGAGTCTGGACATCGGAATGCCCATTCCTTTCAAAGTTTCAGCATACAGTATGTTCAGGCCACTGCCGCCGTCCATCAGGACTTTGGTCAGTCGAGTGCCTTCGACAACTGGGTCGACCACCAAAGTTTGCCTCCCTAGGGTGGCAATGTGCGTCGGGTGATCAGACTGGTCGAATGTGATGGCAGTCTGAGACCACTTCAGGTAACTGGGTGTTGCCAGAGCAACCATGTTCACCTCATAATTAATGACTTTCAGTCGACTTTTGCTTTCGACATCAGCAAAAATCATCAAGGTGGAATTGACTTGGGGGTATCCATCGTCACTATCATCCTTGTCCTCAACTCTGTCTGGCTCTTTTTCCTTATCTTTGGGCTGCTTGCCCTGAACCTGCTAGATCAGGAGCCGGCACTGTCGAGTGGTATGTTTTGGGAAAATAAAATTACCCTCTTCATCTTTCTTGGTGTGGATGTGACATGGCAGGTCCAAAACATCATTCCCATCCTGATCCTTAACTTTCTTGGGCTTCCAGGTGCCCTTGGGTTTCCCCTTGAAGTTCCCCTGGGCCACGGCCAGGGCCTCCCCAGGAGCGGCTGTTTCGGCCTTCCGCTTCTGCTTCCGACTGGAATTTCCTCCGGTTTCTTGGGCGACTGATTTGAGTTTGCCACTTCGGAGTCGGTCTTCGTCTTCACCGTGAGCGTACTTGGTGGCAATCTCCATCATCCGATTCAGAGACATCTCTCCAGTTCGACCGAACTTCAGATTCAACTCTCTGTATTTGACGCCTTCCTTGAAAGCGCAAACTGCTTGATGGTCTGGCACATTCTCAACCGAGTGGTGCAGTGTGATCCACCTCTGGATGTATTCCCTCAGTGTTTCATTCGGCTTCTGTACGCAAGACTGCAACTCTGTAAGGCTTGCAGGTCGCTTGCATGTTCCTTTGAAGGTTGTGATAAACACTCGGGAGAGGTCCTCCCAAGTGTAAATACTGCTGGGCGCCAACTGATTCAGCCACGCTCTGGCTGAGCCTTCTAACATGAGAGGAAAATGCTTCATGGCCACCTCATCATTGCCATCGCCAATCTACACAGCCACTTGGTAATCTTCGAACCATGTGTCGGGTTTGGATTCACCGGTGAACTTGCTGACTCCAGTCGCCAGCCTGAAGTTGGGAGGAATCACCGCGGCCCTGATGGCTCGACTGAAACATTCTGGCCCCAAAGCATGTACCCTGCTGCCGGCGGGCGCATCTCTGTTGTGGCCCTCTCGATGAGCTCTATTCCTGTCCACCAAACCCTGAACGAGGATGGATCTCGCGTCAAAGCCTGGGTCCCTGGGGTCGACTGGAATCCTCTGCCCAACATTATGGGGGCGCCTGCCATCTCGATGTCGAGGCGCATATGACCCACTCCTCGGGGGAGGGGATGGCACTCGACGTCGATCATCACGGTCGGGTCGGTGATCATACTGCTCATTTCTCCTGTACTGATCATGCCGGTCCCCACGTCCCTCACGCCTCGGGGGCGATCTCAGGCTGTGAGCCGACTGGACTGTTTCTGTTGCAACGGATCGACTGTGGATCCTGTTCCGCGACTGAGAAACGGTGGAATTCTGATTTCCTACCGCTCGGAGCAACGCTCTGATCTGCAACAAGCCCCTGCCAGCCTCCAACTGGGAAGGCTGAATTGACTCCGCTATACGGGCCGCGGCGGCCAAATTCTAAACTAGAGTTTGGTATACCTGCGGTGGCGGGAAGAGCTGACGTCGACTGGATTCGGGAGCTTGCTGTCGTCGACTGGACTCGGGAGCTCATTGACACGCTTGCTCGTCGAGTATTCGCTGTAGATTCTCCAATCGAGTGCGCTCGGCCAGGTTATCCAAGCGCGTGTCCTCCAAGGCCCGGGCCTCGGGGGTTTCTCCAACAATAGGAGTGTAGAGCGCGTCCATGTTCCGGCGGCGAAGCTCCTCTCGCTGCAATGATGTGAGAGGTTCGGGGAGGTACTCGTCGTGGGGATGCGACGGGTCGCCTCTATCCGCGCCGCCGTCAGCGCGAGGGAATCCGGGAGGACTGTGTGTCCCCTCGACCGCCAGAACCTCAGCCAAAGGGTCGCTGCTATCGCACTCGGATGCGGTCTCCGCGGAGCCAGTCGATAGGTCGAACAGGCCGTAGAGGGATTCGTCGGGCTCGATTGCCGCGACTTGTGGGGCCACCGACTGGCGGGCCACGGCGTGCCTCACCCACCGTTGGAGTCTCGATCGACCTGAGCGCTTGCGCTGGTGGGAGACAGGGTGGGGAGACAACATGGGGGCCGACCGATATTGGGTCGACGGCTGCCGCAGGAGGACGCCTCGAATGCACGCGCGGAAGTGCGTCGCACCGCGGACGGGGAGCGCGTCGATGTCGAGCGGTGCCTCCTGGAGCCAGGTGGAGTCGTCGGCGATGAAGGTGAGCGCGCCGAGACGGATCTCGCGGCCCTCTACCAAAACTCCGCAGGAAACCATGATCAAATGGATCGGAAAAATCGCAACTTCTCCAATTAGGCGCTAAGACTAATGCCCCACGGTGGGCGCCAACTGTCGTGGTTCTAAGTCTGACAGTAATGTAGGGGGGTGTGTATGGAGAGGCTAGATCTTAGCTATTGGGAAGTTGTAAGCACGCAAGGTTTACGAGTTCAGGCCCTTCTCGGAGGAAGTAACAGCCCTACGTCTCGGTGCTCGGAGGCGGTCGATTGGATTATGCGTGTGTAGATAACAAGGGTGCGAACCCTTCATACGGAGGAGGGGGTGGCTTATATAGAGTTCGCCGGCCCCCTCCTGCCCTCAGTAATGCAGGGTTTTAGGTACATTTAAGGTTGGGCGTTACTGATAACGTCCCTAATAAAGTGTTATAATAACCATAAAGACTACTTAATAGCCGACCGTTTGCCTGCTGAGTGACTTTAGGTCTTTTGGCAGTCGAGTGGTTGGCTTCATGGTCGAGTGATAGTTCTTTGGTCGAGTGTCTTGGACCCGTCGAGTGGGATGCCTTCAAGTCGTTTGAAAGGTGACTCATTCTAGGGATGTCCTCGGGTAGGGCTTTTTAGGACGGGTCCGTGCCCCTACCCTAGGTACATAGATTCATCAATGCTCAACTCAAAATCCTACACCTACCAATCCCTTCGAGTGAAGCCGTTGGAAATTTCATACAATTCAGTCAATTTCTTCAGTGACAGAGATGAAGTTCTTCTGGTCTCTGAGGAATTTTTCCTGACTGAGGAGTTAGGAATTCGCCAGTGCGGATTGCCTACACAGTGAGGAACATGATAGCCCTGAGGATTTTGCTACTCAAAATTCCGACCGTTGCTGTGCTATGCGGCAGCTGTCCCAAAATATCTATCCACCTAACGGTCATATCATTGAAGGGCATTTATGTCTTATCATGTCGGGCTGCTCCCTAGGCTATAAATAGCCGCCCCCTACAACCACTAGCTGGTTGGCTGCTCCGAGAGAAACTGACACTTGTCATTTGAGAGCAACCCATCCTTTGAGGACTTTGAGCGAAAATCATCAAGTGAGGAAAAACCAAAAACCCAAACACCTAAAAACCCCAAGTGATTGAGCATCACTGAAGAGATTGATCCTGCGTGGATCCGACGCTTGTTACCTTTGAAGACTGTGCTTCTTCCAGACGGTTAGGTGTCATGGTCTAGAGCATCCAAGAGGAATTGTGGATCGCCGAGTGACCAAGTTTGTGAAGGTTTGGAAGTCGCCTGAAGACTTACCACGAGTGATTGGACGAGGTCTGTGTGACCTTAGTTCAAGGAGAATACGGTGAGGACTTGGTGTCCTGAGCTGCGTGTTCAGGACTGGGTGTCCGGGACTGTGTGTCCTCGAGTTTAAATACTCAGCCGCTCCAACCAGACATACAACTAAGACAGCAGTTGGAACTGGTCTACCAAATCATTGTCTTCACCAAGCTTACTGGTTCTATTTCCTCAACTCTTTCATTTCATCATAACTGTGTTGTGTGCTTGTTCATATCTGTGTTTGAAGACTTTGACTAAAGACTTTCTCAATTTCCTCAGTTCAATTTCTTAAGTCTGTTTGTCTTCATTCTATGTTATCCTATGTGTACGCTTCTGTACTCTGTGCCTGTCTTCATTTCATCATGATGACTATGCTTGTATTCTGTTATGTTTACTTTTGAGTACTCATTCCGCTGTTGGTAGTTCTTCGCTAAGGAATTTCCTCACCAGCAAATTCCTCAGTGAAGAATTTCATAAAAATCGCCTATTCACCCCCATCTAGTCGATATAACGCACTTTCAATTGGTATCAGAGCAAGGTACTCCCTTGTTCTGTGTGATTTTGGTTTAACCGTCTGGAGTTTTAGTTATATCGACCGCAGGTATGATCAAGGTCTCTGCTGGGTGTCCTACCTTCGATGGGACAGACTACCCCTACTGGAAGAATAAGATGCGAATGCATCTTGAAGCAATTGATAACGATCTCTGGTATGTTGTGGAAAATGGTGTTCCCTCAGTCACACCTTCTCTGAATGCTGCTGATGTGAAGAGATTCAAGCAACTCGACTCTCAAGCGAAGAATATCATATGTGGCCATCTGAGCAAAGGACAGTATGGCAGAGTGAGTGCTTTGGAGATAGCGAAGCTTATTTGGGACAGGTTGTCCAAAGTGAATGAAGGAGTCTCAACTCAGCGTGACTCTCGAGTTGATGTTCTTCGCAATCTCTTCAACCGCTTCAAAAGACTCGACAATGAAAATGTTCAACAAACCTTTGATCGCCTCACTAACATCTCAAATGAGCTTCAAGCACTTGGTGCCACTGACATCACCGACCATGAGGTGGTGAAGAAATTGCTGAGATCGCTTGATTTCTCATTTGACACTCTGGCATTGATGATACAAGAACGTGCTGATTACAAGTCACTTGATCCCGCTGATATTCTCGAGAGGCTAAATACTCATGAGTTCCAACTTGCTGAAAAGAGAGATCTCTATGGTTCAAGCTATGGCAGATCACGTGCACTAAAGGCCAAGGCAGTATCTGAGTCCGAAGATGAAGACTCTGATAGCAGCCTTGGTGATCCTGAAGAACTGAGCCATGATCTGGCTCTGCTCGTGAAGAAGTTCCAAAAGTTCTCAAGACGTGGTCGCCTTGGAAGACCCTCAAGGAGCAATGTTTCCTCATCAAGTGACTACAAGAGGAGGCTCTGCCACAAATGCAAGAAGCCTGGACATTACATTCAAGACTGTCCTCAATGGGAGAATGAATCAAAGAAGAAGAAATACAAGGATTATAGTTCTGATGATGCGAAGAAAAAGAAGAAATCCTCAAAATCCTCATCATCAAAATCCTCAAAGCCTTCATATCACAAGAAGAGCAGCTCCAAGAAGGCCAGGCATTCATTGGCAAGGAAATGGATTCCGAGGCTGAATCTGAAGAAAATGAGGAAGAGGAGTCATCTGAGGAGTCCGAATCCGGAGTGGCGAGACTAGCTCTCGCTACTGCATTCGTCAGCAAGTCTATCTTCAACACTGAAGAAAATAACCTCACCAACAAAGCTGATGAAGGGGATGATGACTACGCTCCCACCTACTGCTTCATGGCAAAGGGTGCCAAGGTACTCAAATATATCTCATCTGAATCAAGTGAGAATGAATCTGATGAAAATTTTAAGCCCAGCTATTCTAAACTTGCTAAGATTGCTGTAAAACAACAAATGGCTTTAGAAAAGGTTCAAAACATGCTAGACAAAAGTGATGATATGTTGGGTGAAGAAATGGATCGCACTAAAGCCCTAACTGAAAATCTTCAGAGATTTCAGACTAGGTTTGACAATCTTCAAAGTCATCATAACACTCTCTTATCCGATCATGAGAAGCTTTCTTATGAATTTCTTCAAAGAAAGCAAGACCTTGAGAAGCTAAGAGTGAGTTATGAAGATCTTCAGAAGGAGCGTGATTCATTACTTGCTCAACAAATCAGCGCTTCTCAGGAAGAATTTGTTCCTCCATGCTTGAAGTGCATTGAACATGAATCTGCTAATTCTTCACCTGAATGTTCAAATGCTGCTAATGTTTCAAATTCTTCACATGCCTCTGCTATCACTAATTCCTCATCTGAGCACATTGCTAGTATCACTGACGATGCAGGGCTGAAGGAATTGTACACGACAGGCATGTACAAAAGCCTCAAAGGGCATCAGGCTCTTTGTGATGTGCTTAAAAAGTAGATCCTCAACAGGAACCCTAGGAAAGAGGTATCGCCTTTGAGAGGAAACTCAATGCTGATGGTACATATTGGAAGCCTGAGCAGTACCCCAAAACTACATGGGTTGCTGCAAAGGGACCTCCAGTTGATCTATCTAACTTATCTGGATTTGCATGTGAATCTCCTCATTCTGATGATGAGTCAATTGATTCCAACTATAAACTGTTCAAAAATCAGAATGGTGAAGTATTTGCTAGATATATTGGCACTAACTGCAGGAACGGCTCCCCGATGAAGAAAATCTGGGTTCCCAAAAGATGCCTTGAAAATCTTCAGGTGAATGCCATCATGACGCCACCTGTGAAGAATAGGAACCCCAGATCAAATTCTTCATATGGACCAAATTCTTCATATGGATTCAAGTCCTCATATGGACCAAATTCCTCATATGGATCAAAGTCCTCATATGAACATCATCGTGCTAACCCGTCTGTTTCGCAGGGAAGATCTAAGGATTATGGATATGTGCATTATTCTTCAAATCATTATGTCCATAAGTCCTCGAAGAATTTCTCTACATACTCTTATGCTTACTCTAACCCTTCTTATGTGAAACGAAATGGACTGGCTTCTATGCCATCCTTCTCGTATGGAGCTCGCAGAATGATGAACTCTTTGCCACCCCTTCAGATGTGGGTGGTGAAGAAAAAGAACTAATCTCTTCTGCAGGGTCAGGTCTCCAGACGCACGTAATCGTCTGAAGAATTTGGTGGAGACCTGAGCATGCCTGATAGGACGCAAGCTAATCATGAAGAAATGAACTTTCATTTCTCACGTCCTCATATTGCTTTATCAGTTCTTTTACTTGATGAAATTGATTTAATGAATTGATGTCATATTCTTCACTGATGAAGTATATGAGTTTGTAAGCTGCACTAATTCGTCTGCAGGATGATCCACCCAAAGCCACTGAGTGGGTCCTCAATAGTGGATGTACAAACCACATGACCGGTGACAAGAATCTATTGATGGATGCTCCATTATCTCCGTCGCATATGAAGCATATCATCTTTGCTGACAAAGGCAAAAGTCAGGTATTGGGTCTAGGTAAGGTTGCGATTACAAAGGATCGACACCTGGACAAAGTCATTCTTGTTGAGTCCTTAGGATACAACCTTATGTCTGTCTCAATGCTTTGTGATCTTGATATGGTTGTTGTCTTTGGCAAGTACCGTTGTGTTGTGGTTATGGAAGCTGACAATTCCAAAGTCTTCGAAGGTTTTAGGAGAGGAGACCTGTATATTGTTGATTTCTCTACAGGACCACAACCAGCCGTGTGCTTACTTGCAAAAGCTTCAGAAGGCTGGCTCTGGCATCGACGACTTGGTCATGCAGGCATGAGGAATTTGCACATGCTTGCGAAGAAGAAGCATGTCATTGGCATCGAGAATGTCAAATTCCTCAAGGATCACCTATGCGGAGCCTGTGAAGCTGGGAAGATGACGAAGGCCAAGCATCCAACAAAGACTATCATGACCACCACTCGCCCGTTTGAATTGCTTCACATGGATCTCTTTGGTCCTAATCATTATTCTGCTATTTCAAATGAAGCATCTCAATATGGCTTTGTTATTGTTGATGATTATTCTCGCTACACATGGGTACACCTTGTTACTTACAAACATGAAGTGCAGGAAGTCTTCAAACGATTTTCCTCGAGGGCTTCAACCAACTTTGGTGTGAAGATCAAGCACATCAGAAGTGACAATGGCACTGAGTTCAAGAATTCTGGTCTCGATGACTATCTTGATGAACTTGGTATTACTCATGAGTTATCTGCTCCTTACACTCCTCAGCAGAATGGCGTCGTGGAGCGCAAGAACATGACTCTTCCTGAGATGGCTCGCACTATGCTTGATGAATACAAAACGCCTCGTCGTTTCTGGACTGAGGCAATTGATACTGCGTACCACATCATCAATAGAGTATATCTTCACAAATTCTTCAAAAAGACTGCCTATGAACTCCTCACTGATAAGAAACCCAATGTAAGTTATTTCAAAGTCTTCGGTGCTAAATGTTGGATTAAAGATCCTCATCACAACTCAAAATTTGCACCGAAAGCACATGAAGGTTTTATGCTTGGTTACGGAAAGGACTCGCACACTTACAGAGTCTTCAACAATGTTCTTCGTGATAGGTTTTATGCTTGGTTTTATGCTTGTTTGTTGAAACTGTAGATGTGTGGTTCGATGAAACTAATGGCTCGCAAAGAGAGCACCTACCTACTGTGATAGATGAACCAGCACCTGAGGAAACTATCAAGTTCAAGGCTACTGAGGATGTCATTCCTACTGAAGAATCTGCTGAAGAATTCATTCCAGAACATGAAGAACGTCGGGCTAATGCACCTGAAGAAAATGCTGAAGAAAATGGTGCTGAAGAAAACGCTGATCAAATTCTTCAATGACAACCAGCTCATCCTCGCATTGCAAAAGAAGTGCAAGTTGAAAAGATCATCAATGACATCAAAGCGCCAGGTCCTCTCACACACTCAAAAGCTTCACATTTGTCTAACTTTTGTGGGCACTATGCTTTTGTCTCTATTACAGAGCCCACTAAGGTAGATGAAGCATTTCTAGAGCCTGGGTGGATTCAGGCCATGCAAGAAGAATTACATCAGTTCGAGCTCAACAATGTCTGGGAACTGGTCAAACATACAGATCCTCTCAAGCACAATATCATCGGCACAAAGTGGATCTACCGCAACAAGCAAGATGAAAATGTCCTTGTGGTGAGGAATAAGGCATGACTTGTAGCTCAAGGCTACACACAGGTTGAAGGAATTGATTTTGATGAAACTTTTGCACCTGTTGCTAGACTTGAGGCTATTCGCATATTACTTGCTTATGCTAACCATCATGATATCACTTTATATCAAATGTATGTGAAAAGTGCATTCCTCAATGGTAAGCTTGAGGAAGAAGTATATGTTGCTCAACCCCCAGGTTTTGAAGATCCAAAGAATCCTGACAAAGTCTTCAGACTCAACAAGGCCCTCTATGGCCTCAAGCAGGCCCCACGGGCTTGGTATGATACCTTGAAGGAACTCTTCATGAAGAAATGCTTCAAACCCGGTTCACTCGACCCTACTCTTTTCACTAAATCTTATGATGGTGAATTGTTTGTGTGCGAAATATATGTTGATGATATTATCTTTGGCTGTACTGACCAACGTTATAGTGATGAATTTGCCTATATGATGAGTGAAGAATATCAAATGTCTAGGATGGGAGAGTTGAAATTCTTCTTAGGTCTTCAAATTCGTAAACAACACAATGGCATATTCATATCTCAAGAGAAATACCTCAAGGATGTACTGAGGAAATTCGGCATGCAAGATTGCAAAGGCGTCAAAATTCCTATGCCCACAAATGGCCATCTGTGCACTAATGAAAATGGTATTGACTTCGATCATAAGGTATACCGCTCCATGATAGGTTCCTTATTGTACTTATGTGCATCTAGGCCAGATATAATGCTTAGTGTTTGCATGTGTGCCCGATTTCAAGCTACACCGAAGGAATCACACCATAAGGCTGTGAAGCATATTCTTCAATATCTAGCTCACACACCAACACTTGGATTATGGTACCCCAAGGGCTCGGTTTTGATCTCATTGGATATTCTGACTCAGACTATGCTGGTGATCGTGTGGACCGCAAGTCAACATCTGGTACATGTCATTTCCTCGGACGATCTTTGGTCTGTTGGTCCTCGAAGAAACAGAACTGCGTATCACTATCTACTGCTGAAGCTGAGTACATTGCCACTGGTTCTTGCTGTGCCCAATTGCTATGGATGAAGCAAACTCTCAAGGACTACAACGTCGACATGAAGAATGTGCCTCTCTTCTGTGACAATGAGAGTGCCATCAAGATTGCTCACAACCCAGTTCAGCACTCGAAGACAAAGCACATTCAGATTCGTCATCATTTTCTTCGTGATCATGTGTTGAAGGGCAACATTTCTATTGAGCATGTGAAGACTGAAGAACAGCTAGCCGATATCTTCACAAAGCCCTTGGATGAGAAGAGATTTAGCAAGTTGCGGTGTGAGCTAAATATCCTAGAATCTTCGAATGTTCTTTGAAAAGGACACTCATCCTAACACTTATGCAAAATTGATGACTTAGATGTGCAACACATGAAGAAACATTTTTCTTCAATCAATGAAGAATAACACTCTTAGTGTGAAGAAATTAATGAAGAATTTGATTCTCAGAACCCTACGATAATTGTACGCGGTGTCTGAAATCATCATTCTTATACGATGGGTCACGCCACCACCAAAAGTTGAAATTCCTCAAATTATTCATATTCTTCAACTTTGCATAGTATTCACTGGTTCCGTCATTTTTCTTCATTGGCTATATATATATATATATATATGAGTTTATGTCCTCTACATCATTCACTTATTGCTATTTCTTCAAGTTGGTTCTCTGCTAAGTGAATGTGATTGGACCCTTCCCCTCTATGCTATACTCAACCCAATCTATTCACAAATTCTTCATGTGCGTTCTATTTGAAACTCGTTCAAAATCTTCATTGTGTCCTTGTCAGCTGAAGAAATTGTGAACAGAACTTTAAAACCTATCTTATCGAAATTTTCGGCTTTGTCGCTCAAACCGTTCCGCATCCCACGCTACACTTATCCACTCACCCACGATCTAACATGATCTCCACCTCTCACTACGTGGGTGACACATGTCATGCGAATGAGAAGGGTCAGGGGCATGTTCGTCCAATTTCTTTGGGCGAACAGTTTTTCACCGTGGCTATAAATACCCCTCCTTCCCTTCCTCACTTCTTTTACTCCGCTCGACCTCTCTCTCCAGCTCGAGCTTCTCAAACCCTAGCGTCACCGCTACTTCATCGCCGCCAGTGAGGAAGAGCTTCACTGCCTCGACCTCGTCGCCGACGTACTCATGCCAACCGCGGAAATCTTCACTCCGCCGTCGCCGTAGCTGTCTTCCTCCGCCAAGTTAGGGCGTGGAAGATCTGCACAGATGAACTTCACATCTCCTCACTCCAGTTCGTTGTCTTCTTCGTCCAGGGTAATTAAAAGTTACTTTTACTACTCTCATTGATTCGAATGATTATATTCAAAATCTTCAAAGGTGTTTTTCTTCATAGATTCACACACTAAACACCTCACAAGTCATATGTTCTTGACTCGTTTCTCTAAGCCATGTTTTTTCTTCAAGATTCCTCAAATGTGTGGATTTTTAATTTACACATCTCTGGAACCTAAGAAAAAGAATGCTTAGTGAAATTCTTCAAGACTCATCTGGTCAAATTCCTCTAACTTGTTCTTTTGAAAAACCCTCTGAGAACGCATATGACCTCTCCAAATTCCTCGCAACTATACTCTATTCACAGGTACACATGTCAGCTGCTGAATCACTAGGTTCTCATCAACTTAACTCATTTGCAGCGTTCCTCAAAGAAAAGTTGCATACTTCTTCAGAGAATTCAATTGTTCAAATTCCTCAACTGAAGAAAATGGCTGATGGTAAGAAGCCACAGAAGGGAGGAAAGAGGCCTGAGGTAAATACAATGTTTGAGATCCCTGATGACATATATGCTGGGTACTGCACACCTACTGAGGAAACTAAGAATGAGTGCAAAGTGCGCATTCAGAAGATAGAGAGGAGATGGGCAAGAGAATGGAGGGAGTACAGATATGTCACTCCTAAGTACATGAAGAAATTCACACTCAATCCTCCATGCCCAAGAGCTCCATTGGCACCTGGCCAAATCGCTGATCCCACCAGCCTCAGGCGCGGTGAGGACTATCCTAATGAATGGGCCAAGCGCCAAGCCAAGCTGGCTAAGAAAGCTAGAGAAGCAGTGAGGAAATTTAATGAGGACTCTGCTGCTGCTGAGGCCTTTGCTGTCAAGCCAAACAAGGCTATGTCAAAGAAGCCTGCGCGCAAGCCAAGTGCTTCACCAAAAATGCCCTCAAGGCCAAGTTCCTCAGCAATGCCCTCACGGCCAGAATCCTCAAAGCCCTCACGGCAAATTCCTCATGCTTCTCCTGTTCCTCCAAAGTCCTCAACTCCTCCGCCAAAGCCTTCAACTGTTCCGACTAAATCCTCAGCACCTGTGCATCTTGCCTCGTGCCAAAGGACTGCAGACATCTCCATTGCCTCAGGTGTCTCAGCTAGTTCCTCAGCTGCACCAAGTTCCTCAGCTGGCCCTTCACTGCTGAAGACAAAGGCCACTGATGGACGAGGTCCTCGCCCAAGTCCTCAAAAGAAGAAAGTCGCTTTCCAAGTGTCGTCTGATGAAGACGAAGCTGATGATGATGAACTTGCAGAAATCATCAAAGACAGGCAAGTCAGGGCCGCTAGAGCCAAAGGATCAGAGGTGCCACTGCTTTTGGATCCCAACCTGATCCTCGACTACATTGATGATTGGCACAAGGACCCCAACACTCCCTTGCCTGACTTCAAGCTGACTCCTGGCCAGAGTCACATGCTGACCCACTTCATTCATGAAGAAAAGTGGAAATTTGAGAAGGCCGGGCAGATCAAGAAAGCGCAGTACAAGAAAGAGCGCTATCTGAAGAAAAACGTTGTCTCTATGACAACTGAAGAACTTGTCACTATTCAGACTGAGATTAAGAAACTCAGTGATGACTTTGACGCATATCATGCTGATTGGCTTGGAGCCAAGGTTTGTTTTGTGAAACTTGCGGATAACTTCACTTCCAATGTTGCAGCCCCAATGCAACAGGAAATTCCTCAGGCTGAAGCATCTGCCCAGCCTACTGAAGAAAATGCCAGAACCGATGATGACAATCAGACTACTAAAGATAATGTGAGTTCCAGGGCTGATGACTGCATTCCAGCCGCTGAAGAAATTTCCGGGGCACCCACTAGTGGTGTGCCTGAAGAAACTGAAGAACTCAGGGCAACTGCATCAGTTGTACCTGAAGAAAATCAACCAGATTCCTCAGCTGCTCCTGCACCAACTTCAACTCCAATCCTTCCATCTGCATTAGATGTGAAGAAGACCAAGGCTGCAGAGCGTGCTGCAGTGAAGAAAAGGAAAGCATCAGTTGCTTCAGATTCTTCAGCTCCGAAGAAAATGAAGCCTATGACAAGTTCATTTGCAAATCCGATTGATGTTGTTCCCATCTCAACCAGGCCATCAAAGGACCTTGTTCCTTTTGATGAAGAATATGCGATCCCCAGCGGATCTGATGAAGAAACTCCTTCTGCCGCTTCGTCTGAACCATTGGATGAAGAAATTGAAGTGGATGCGATCCCTTCAACACCTATCATCTCCTCGCCTATGCCTCAGTTCACAGCTGAGGAGGATGGCGTTGAAGAAATGGAAGATGAAGATGTGGACATTGGCTGCTCCACACCTGTAATCAGTGATGAATTGTCGGAAAGTCAGCATCCAAACTCTCCAATGTTCACCCCTCTACAGCAAATTCCTCAGTCCCCCACACAAACTGTTCACATGGGCTCTGAAGAAACTCATCCCACTTCATCTGTCCATGAGGAAATTCCAGCCACTAGCGCTGAAGAAACTGTTGCTGCTGAACAACCAACGACGCAGACTGCCACTGAGGAGGAACCAGAAATTCCTCAGCCTGAAGAACCTGCGATTGAGATTCCTGAGGTCATGATGCAACTCACTGACACTCCTTTGCCGAAGCCAAAGGATCCATTCTCACGCAAGCAAAAGTTCAAGGCTCATGATTTCTTCAATGAGCATGTATTCTTCGAAGATTACAACCCATATGACTCTGTTTGCATTAGGAAGAGGCGTTTCTGGACTACTAGTCAAGCCAATTTCTATTCCTTAGTGCTGGTCAACAAGGAGAAGATCTTCTACCATGAGCATATTCCTCACGTGGATATGGAATCTCTACCGTGCTTCGCACCAGTCCTCAGTGTTCTTCATGACGCTGGACTGCTAAACTTTTGCTCTGACATATGCGATTGGAATGAAGAACTGATTCTTCAATTCCATGCAACACTGCACATCACCGGAGATGCTGAAGATGTGAATTCATGGGTGCTGGACTGGATGTCTGAAAACACTCACTACACTGCACCAGCCTCTGAATTACTTCGTGCTCTACCACTCAGTCCTCCCCTTGAAGAAGCTCGCTGCATCTACAGTGAACCTGAGCTCACACATCATTACATGCAGGTCCTGATGAAACCTTTGAAGCCAGGTCAAGCACCAAGAACCAAATTCCTCGTGAAGGAATTGTTGTACGTGCCCAGAACTGTCTATCGTATTCTTACGAGGACAATCAGTCCCATCAAAGGCCATGACTCATCTGATGAGGAAATTGTTAGCATCATGAAGAATCTGGTATTCAACACCGTTCATGGCATTCCTGTCAATTATCACAATTTCTTCATGAGGACTATGGCCAATGCTGCACTGTCTCCATTTGAGCTGAAGCCTTATGCACCTTGGATTATGAGATTCCTCAGGACAAGGTCTTCACTTAACTACAAAGCTGATTTCCAGAATCACCTCAGCTACTTGCCCCCAATTGAAGTCCTCAAGCAGACATATTCCTCAGTTGATGGAAAGGGCAAGGCACCAGCTGTAATAGATGAAGGCATTCGTCCATTGGAAAGATGCATCTTATTCCACCAATGATGACTCTGCCACACATGACTCTGCCAATGCACCTAAGTCCACTCCTCAAGCCACTGCTTTGCGCGTGATGACTGATCGTGAACTTCTGCTTAGTCTTCACCAGAAGGTGGATCGAAATCACAAATGGGTTAAGCGTCAGTTTGGTTCACTTCTTCACAGCATGACTGCCACACACAATGCAGTGAAGAAAAACCACTACTACCTCCATCAAGTCTTCGGTCGCACGTGGGCAATCCTGTCACATCTGTATGGTGAAGAAGATCTGAAGAACATGGGTCTCAAAAAAGATTTTGATTGGTCTGCACCTCCACCGAAGAAATTCAAGAAGGTCAAAGTTCCTTCTCTGGTGACCAGCTCATATTCTTCATCGCGCGACACTAATGAACATGAAGATTTGGGCGACACTGTCGCAGGCCCTACATCAACAAACGACTGCAACAACCCTGGCGCTCCTTCATCAACATGATTATCTTCAGGGGCGTTAGTCCTCATTTTCGATCCTTTTGGTCATTCGATGAGAAAGGGGGAGAAATATGAGTTAGTCTTCAAGCGGGTCTAATATATGGGCGTTTTTTTGCTAAGTTACAACTCTCGTTCTTCTGAAACTTTATTGGATCGAGTTGTAATCTTAAACCCGATGGTGCTGTGATACTTTTGATGCACTGTGCTCTGATACTTTTGATGCACTATGCTCTGATACTTTTGATGCACTATTCTGCATGCTTATTCCTCGTTAATATTATTGCATGCATGCTGAATTTCATCAGGCACCATACTTCATCATGCATTTCAAATTCTTCATATTATACGTTAAACGCGTGTATGAATTACACGATATAGGGGGAGATCTCCATGATTCAACTCTTCAAGTGTGCATTGCTTCAAAAGCAAATTCCTCACTATGCACATCTTCAGGGGGAGTTCTTCTATATCTTGCAATAAAATTCCTCAATATCCGTAGTTACACTTCATATGTTTATCCCCGTTGAAAACTTAACCTATATTGTCATCAATCACCAAAAAGGGAGAGATTGTAAGTGCATCTAGTGCCCCTTAGTGATTTTGGTGTATTGAAGACTTATAGGTTAAGGGACTAATGCGTTTGTGAGTGTACACAGGTCTATAAGTCTATGAGGAGTTTGATATTTACAGGAAAAGTCGACCCCTAAAAATAAATATCTTCGATTGAAGATTTTGATATTTCTGAAGACTTTCATGAAGACTTTGAAAGTGAAGAAATTGGTGTGTCCATGAAGACTTGATATTCATGCGAGGAATATGAAACTTGAAGACTTTCATTTTCATAGTTTTGTTTTTTCTCTTTCTTGAGTCATAGGAAACACCGTACTGTTAAAGGGGGTCGAGGAAATACTAAGGAAAAATTTCCATGTGATGCTCAACTCAAAATCCTACACCTACCAATCCCTTCGAGTGAAGCCATTGGAAATCTCATACAGTTCAGTCAATTTCTTCAGTGACAGAGACGAAGTTCTTCTGTCTCTGAGGAATTTGTCCTGACTGAGGAGTTAGGAATTCGCCAGTGCGGATTGCCTACACAGTGAGGAACATGATAGCCCTGAGGATTTTGCTACTCAAAATTCCGACCGTTGCTGTGCTATGCGCCAGCTATCCCAAAATATCAATCCACCTGATGGTCATATCATTGAAGGGCATTTATGTCTTATCATGTCGGGCTGCTCCCTAGGCTATAAATAGCCACCCCCTACAACCACTAGCTGGTTGGCTGCTCCGAGATAAACTGACACTTGTCATTTGAGAGCAACCCATCCTCTGAGGACATTGAGCGAAAATCATCAAGTGAGGAAAAACCAAAAACCCAAACACCTACAAACCCCAAGTGATTGAGCATCACTGAAGAGATTGATCCTGCGTGGATTCGACGCTTGTTACCTTTGAACACTATGCTTCTTCTAGACGGTTAGGCGTCATGGTCTAGAGCATCCAAGAGGAATTGTGGATCGCTGAGTGACCAAGTTTGTGAAGGTTTGGAAGTCGCCTGAAGACTTACCACGAGTGATTGGACGAGGTCTGTGTGACCTTAGTTCAAGGAGAATACGGTGAGGACTGGGTGTCCTGAGCTGCGTGTTCAGGACTGGGTGTCCGGGATTGTGTGTCGTCGAGTTTAAATACTCAGCCGCTCCAACCAGACGTACAACTGAGACAATAGTTGGAACTGGTCTACCAAATCATTGTCTTCACCAAGCTTACTGGTTCTATTTCCTCAACTCTTTCATTTCCTCATAACTGTCTTGTGTGCTTGTTCATATCTGTGTTTGAAGACTTTGACTGAAGACTTTCTCAATTTCCTCAGTTCAATTTCTTCAGTCTGTTTGTCTTCATCCTGTGTTATCATGTGTTTACGCTTCTGTACTCTGTGCCTGTCTTCATTTCATCATGATGACTATGCTTGTATTCTATTATGTTTACTTCTAAGTACTCATTCCGCTGCTGGTAGTTCTTCGCTAAGGAATTTCCTCACCAACAAATTCCCCAGTGAAGAATTTCATAAAAATGGCCTATTCACCCCCCTCTAGTCGATATAACGCACTTTCACTTTTCATGCCTTATTATACTCCATGTTTATAGTTATTCTAGTGTTGCTTATACATGTTTAACTTGTCATACATTAGTATTATGAGTGCTCTATACTTGTTGCAATAGTTCATCACATGCATATGATAGTTACCTTTCATGTTAGTTGAGTTGTATCTTTCTCATATGCTTAGTGTGCATCGTTTGATCTCTTGTTTAAGCATGTGCCGGTAATATTATTGCTACTAAATATTTGGCTATTAAATTAGTTGTTCTTTATTATTAAGAGCATATTCTAGTTTAGTATCTTATCATGATCACTCATATGTGTGATGCTTGTGTTATTTGTTTAGACCTCTAGTGGTTCTATACTCACATGCCTTGTGTGAAGATATGTCTTGATTTAGTTGTTTATTTAGTTTTGACCATGGAAATGGTTTGGCTCTTGTTATAGGAATGCTCGCTATAGTTATTACGTTTGATGTTATACTTTGGTTGTTGTTAACCATTATGAATATTTGGATTCATCCAAGTATTTATTTGTGGTTGATAATTACTCTTAACCATATCGTGTCTAAGATAGTTATTCATCCATTTGATCCATGTGTTGTGTAGTTCTTGTAATTGTTTGACAAATGAATTAGTTTGATATAATGGAGTTGATTCTATTTTCTTTTAATAATGATTTAGGTCTAGACCTAGATCAATTTAAGTCATGTTGTTGAATGATGTTTTCATTGCTTAATTAGTATGGTTTATAATGTTTGTTTGGTTGTCATATAGAATACATGATTTTGAATTATAAAGTTGATGTATGTGTTTGGATGCTATTGTCCATTATAAATATTTAGATTGTATCTAAATATTTATTTGTTGTTACCTTTTACCATTATCATGTCATGTTGTGATTGTAGTTAAAAGCATATGTTGGTTCCATTCCATCTGTGTTGTTGCCATTGTGTTGGTTATATGATAGTTCCTTAGTCGTGATGTGTGGTGGGCACTATTAGTTCATATTAGAACTTTAGTCTTGATCACAAAGCCGTCCTTAGCTGTGTCAACCTAAACCCTGTCAATTCATTGAGTCCTCTACTTACCTTCCAATCGTGCTATCTCCTTTTGGAATCTCCATCTGATCAATATCTTGCTATCCATCCACCCTTAATTTGTTTTGGATCTTATTTGGATTTTCTATTGCTTTGGTATTTATTGTTTGTCTTTTGCTATCGTTACGACGAGTAGGGAGTGACGACGATGTTGGACATGGACAGAAACAGGTTACCGAAGAAGGACTCAACAACGAAGGCATGCCTCCTTCTTTGATCATACTTATCCTATGTTTACAAAATTGCATTATGTTTTATGGTTACTATGTGCATGCTATTTAATTCTCGTAGCTAGCATCTCGATTGACACATTACCTTGATCTGCTTGTCGGCTATTCATTTGACACCTGAGTAGAATTATAGTATTTCGATAGAGTAGAAATGCTTAGCCATGCTTATCACCCTATAGGTGCCCTGTTGAATGACCTCTAAGTCATTGACATTTGAAACTTGACACTGAGCTAGGACCGTTGGCTCTTGTTGACCTTCTCTGTCCTCTTCTACTCTGGGTGAAACTTACCATCTGAATACTGGCGTGGGCGACAGCTGAATCAAGGATTGAAGGAGCGATTGGCCGGCCTTCACGAGTTGAAGGGGGAAATCAGTCGTTCGTGCCGCATGAGGCCTAATATGTCTTAGATTTGAAGATTGTGATAACAGTACAACCACATGCTATATGGGCACTGGCTTGGTTAATTAGTTAGTTCACTCTTATTGTCGTCATCGGCGTACCGCAGATGGGATAGCTGCCTTGCGAGGAGTATCCTCGGCACAAAAGGGGGGCCCGGACTGTGAACAACGGTTACTTCCGTGTTGAAACCTAGTGGGCTTGGCACAGTAAGTTTGGTCTAATGAAAGACCTTGTCACAATCTCCCTGCCGGTATACCAAATGGTGTACTATACCAGCGGCCACTGGTGGCATCAAGATGGGATTGTGTCGTGTGGGTAAAGTGTACAACCTCTGCAGAGTGTAAAACTATTCGAATAGCCGTGTCCACGGTCATGGACAACACATGAATCTTTCTTGACATACATGACATGTCTTGCTTATTCCTTGTTTGCCCCATTCTTGGAACCTATGAAGAGTGTGAGTTGATCGAGGATCCTTACTTTGATGAAAGTTATTCTGGAGATAAAATATGTTTTCATCAAAAGGTGCTTTTATTCAACTGCTATATTTTTGAAACAAAATTAGCTTTTATGCAAATGAGACATACAACCTTCCATTGAAGCCACATGTAGCTATTAGGTCCTTCCCCGAGGGAGGCATGTTGAGTACGTAATGTACTCATGGCAATAATTTTGTTGACAATGGAGTTCCATGAATATGAAGGTGATGACTACGACTACTATGACGATTCGTAGGAGTGAGGTCACATGGACTACATCGACTGCCTGTGGCTGAGATGGAGTCGCTACGCATTTTTACTTTCCACTGTTATCTCTATGTAATAAATGTCATTAGACAATTCCCTATGTATGCCTTGTGGCAAGATTTATTAAACTTGTAATACATTTGTGCATTGTGCAATGATACCATTTCGCTGTGTTGTCAACAATGATCCTGAGGTTGACAAATATACACAGGAGGGTCTGGAAGTTAATTCCGGGTTCTCACAGTACAGTTATGACGTTCGGACACACCATTACGCTGTGGTGTTCCAGGTGGCGTGAGTTGCGAAACTGTTCTGCATTATTTCAAATGAAGACCAAACTCGTAACTCAAATATTCTCCTGCATGATTAGATCGCAAAAAATTTATTTTCTTGTTACGATGATTTTCCACTTCACTCTGAAATTCTTTGAACTTTTCAAATGTTTCAAACTTATGTTTCATCAAGTAGATATACCCATATCTGCTCAAATCATTTGTGAAGATTAGAAAATAACGATACTTGCCGCGAGCCTCAACACTCATCGGATTACATACATCAGTATGTATTATTTCCAATAAGTCCGTTGCTTGCTCCATTGTTCCGGTGAACGGAGTTTTAGTCATCTTGCCCATGAGGCATGGTTCGCAAGCATCAAATGATTCATAATCAAGTGATTCCAAAAGCCCATCAGCATGGAGTTTCTTCATGCGCTTCACACCAATATGACCTTAACGGTAGTGCCACATATAAGTTGCACTATCATTATTAACTTTGCATCTTTTGGCTTCAATATTATGAATATGTGTATTACTATGATCGAGATTCAATAAACCATTCACCTTGGTTGTATGACCTCAGAAGGTTTTATTCATGTAAACAGAATAACAATTATCATTGACTTAAATGAATAACCGTATTGCAATAAACATGATCCAATCATATTATGCTCTGCGCAAACACCAAATAACATTTATTTTAGGTTCAACACTAATCCCGAAGGTAAAGGGAGTGTGCGATCGTGATCTTCTCAACCTTGGAATCACTTCCAACTCACATCATCGCCTTGCCCTTAACTAGTCTCTGTTTATTTTGCAACTCCCGTTTTGAGTTACTACTCTTAGTAACTGAACCAGTATCAAATAATGAGGTGTTGTTATAAACACTAGTAAACTACACATCAATAACATGTATATCAAATATATACTTTTGTTCACTTTGCGATCCTTCTTATCCACCAAGTATCTAGGGCAGTTCCACTTGCAGTGACCATTTCCTTTGCAGTAGAAGCACTTAGTTCTAAGCTTGGGTCTAGCTTTGAGCTTCTTCATGGGCGCAGCAACTTGCTTGTTATTCTTCTTTGAAGTTCCTCTTTCTTTCCCTTTGCCCTTTTTCTTGAAACTAGTGGTCTTTTTAACCATCAACACTTGATGCTATTTCTTGATTTCCACCTTCGCCGATTTCAGCATTGCAAAGAGCTTGGGAATAACTTTCGTTATCCCTTGCATATTATAGTTCATCACTAAGTTCTAGTAACTTGGTGATAGTGACTAGAGAACTTTGTCAATTCCTATCTTATCTGGAAGATTAACTCCCACTTGATTCAAGCAATTGTAGTACCCAGACAATCTGAGCACATGCTCACTAGTTGAGCTATTCTCCTCCATCTTGTAGGCAAAGTACTGTCAGAGGTCTTCTACCTCTCGACATGGGCATGAGTATGAAATACCAATTTCAACTCTTAGAACATCTTATATGCTCTGTGGCGTTCAAAATGTTTTTGAAGTCCCGGTTCTAAGCCGTAAAGCATGGTGCACTAAACTATCAAGTAGTCATCATACCCAGCTTTACCAAACGTTCATAACGTCTGTATCTTCTCCTGCAATAGGTCTGTCACCTAGTGGTGCGTCAAGGACATAATCCTTCTGTGCAGCAATGAGGATAATCCTCAGATCATGGAGCTAGTACGCATCATTGCTACTAACATCTTTCAACTTAGTTTTCTCTAGGAACATATCAAAAATAAAATAGGGGAGCTATACGCGAGCAATTGATCTACAACATAGATATGCAAATACTATCAGGACTAAGTTCATCATAAATTTAAAGTTCAATTAATCATATTACTTAAGAACTCCCACTTAGATAGACATCTCTCTAATCATCTAAGTGATTACGTGATCCATATCAACTAAACCATGTCCGATCATCACGTGAGATGGAGTAGTTTTCAATGGTGAACATCACTATGTTGATCATATCTACTATATGATTCACGCTCGACCTTTCGGTCTCCAATGTTCTGATGCCATATCTGCATATGCTAGGGTCATCAATTTAACCCGAGTATTCCGCATGTGCAAAATTGGCTTGCACCCGTTGTATGTGAACATAGAGCTTATCACACCCGATCATCATGTGGTGTCTTGGCACGATGAACTATTGTAACGATGCATACTCAGGGAGAACACTTATACCTTGAAATTTAGTGAGAGATCATCTTATAATGCTACCACCAAACTAAGAAAAATAAGATGCATAAAGGATAAACATCACATGCAACCAAAATATGTGACATGATATGGCCATGATCATCTTGCGCCTTTGATCTCCATCTCCAAAGTACCGTCATGATCTCTATCATCACCGGCATGACACCATGATCTCCATCATCTTGATCTCTATCAATGTGTCATCATATGGTCATCTCGCCAACTATTGCTTTTGCAACTATTCCTATCGCATAGAGATAAAGTAAAGCAATTGTGTGGCACTTGCATCTTATGCAATAAAGAGACAACCATAAGGCGTCTGCTAGTTGCCGATAAATTTAACAAAACATGATCATCTCATACAAAAATTTATATCTCATCACGTCTTGACCATATCACATCACGACGTGCCCTGCAAAAACAAGTTAGACGTCCTCTACTTTGTTGTTGCAAGTTTTACGTGGCTGCTACGGGCTGAGCAAGAACCGTTCTTACCTACGCATCAAAAACCACAACGCGGTATGGTGATTGCTTTTTGATCTTTAGAAAGAACCATGTTCATTGAATCTGATTCTACTAAATCTGGAGAAACAGACACCCACTAGCCACCTGTGTGTGAAGCACGTCGGTAGAACCAGTCTCGCGTAAGCATACGCATAATGTCGGTCTGGGCCACTTCATCCAACAATGCCGCTGAATCAAGAATCAACTAGTGACGACAAGCAATATGTATATACCCACGCCCACAACTCCTTTGTGTTCTACTCGTGCATATAACATCTACGCATAGATCTGGCTCTGATGCCACTATTGGGTAATGTAGTAATTTCAAAAAAAATCCTACGCACATGCAAGATCATGGTGATGCATAGCAAAGAGAGGGGAAGAGTGTTGTCCATGTACCCTCGTAGACCATAAGCGGAAGCGTTATGACAACGCGGTTGATGTAGTCGTACGTCCTCACGATCGACCGATCTAGCACCGAAGGTACGCCACCTCCGCGATCTGCACATGTTCAGCTCGATGACGTCCTACGGGATCAAGATCCAGTAGAGCTTCGAGTGAGAGTTTCGTCAGCACGACGGCGTGATGACAGCGATGGTGTTGCTACCGGAATAGGGCTTCGCATAAGCACCGCTACCATATTACCGAGGTGGATTATGGTGGAGGGGGCACTGCACACAGCTAAAAGATGAATGACCAACTTGTGTGTCAATGGGGTGCCCCCCTCCCCGTATATAAAGGAGTGGAGGAGGGGGAGGGCCGGCCCTCTACTATGGCGCGCCCTGGGGAGTCCTACTCCCACCGGGAGTAGGATTCCCCCCTTCCAAGTAGTAGGAGTAGGAGAAGAGGAAGGGGAAGAGAGAAGAGAAGGAAGGAGGGGGCACTGCCCCTCCCCCTAGTCCAATTCGGACTAGGACTTGGGGGGTGTGTGGCCTGCCCTAGGCAGCCCCTCTCTCTCCCCTAAAGCCCAATAAGGCCCGTATACTCCCCGGCGAATTCCCGTAACTCTCCTGTACTCCGATAAATACCCAAACCACTCAGAACCTTTCTGATGTCTGAATATAGCCTTCCAATATATTGATCTTCACGTCTCGAATATTTCGAGACTCCTCGTCATGTCCCTGATCTCATCCGGGACTCCGAACAACCTTCGGTACATCGAAACACATAAACTCATAATACCGATCGTCACTGAACGTTGAGCGTGCGGACCCTACGGGTTCGAGAACTATGTAGACATGACCGAGACTCATTTCCGGTCAATAACAAATAGCGGAACCTGGATGCTCATATTGGCTCCTACATATTCTATGAAGATCTTTATTGGTCAAACCGCATAACAACATACGTTGTTCCCTTTGTCATCGTATGTTATTTGCCTGAGATTCGATCGTCGCTATCATCATACCTAGTTCAATCTCTTTACCGGCAAGTATCTTTACTCGTTCCGTAATGCATCGTCCCGCAACTAACTCATTAGTCACAATGCTCGCAAGGCTTATAGTGATGTGCATTACCGTGAGGGCCCAGAGATACCTCTCTGATACTCGGAGTGACAAATCCTAATCTCGATCTATGCCAACTCAACAAACACCATTGGAGACACCTATAGAGCACCTTTGTAATCACCTAGTTATGTTGTGACGTTTGGTAGCACACAAAGTGTTCCTCCAGTATTCGGGAGTTTCATGATCTCATAGTCATAGGAACATGTATAAGTTATGGAGAAAGCAAAGCAACAAACTAAACGATCATCGGGCTAAGCTAACGGATGGGTCAAGTCAATCACATCATTATCTAATGATGTGATCCCATTAATCAAATGACTACTCATGTGTATGGTTAGGAAACATAACCATCATTGATTCAACGAGCTAGTCAAGTAGAGGCAAACTAGTGACACCCTGTTTGTCTATGTATTCACACATGTACTAAGTTTCCGGTTAATAGAATTCTCGCATGTATAATAAACATATATCATGATATAAGGAAATAAATAATAACTTTATTATTGCCTCTAGGGCATATTTCCTTCATGATGTCCTAAGGACATGGCATTTTCTCAATTGCATCAACCTTAGCTTGGTCCACCTAAATACCTCTTTCAGAAATTTGATGACCCAAGACAATGCCTTCATTAACCATAAAGTGGCACTTCTCCCAATTCAAGACAAGATTTGTTTGTTCACATCTCTGCAAAACTTGCTCAAGATTGCTTAAACAATCATCAAAGGACTTCCCCCAAACAGAAAAGTCATCTATGAAAACCTCAACAATCTTTTCACAAAAGTCAAAGAATATAGCAGTCATACATCTTTAAAAGGTAGCAGGTGCATTACAGAAACCAAAAGGCATACGTCTATAAGCATACGTTCCAAATGGACAAGTAAAGATAGTCTTTTCTTGATCAAGTTGAGAGACATGTATTTGTGAAAAGCCAGGGTATCCATCTAGGAAACAAAAGTGTGTGTGCTTAGATAATCTTTCAAGCATTTGATCGATAAAAGGCAAGTGGTAATGATCTTTTCTAGTTGCTTTGTTTAATTTTATAAAATCAATTACCATTCTATAGCCTGTAACAATTCTTTGTGGAATAAGTTCATTCTTATCATTAGTAACAACAGTAATACCTCCTTTCTTAGGGACACAATGAACATGACTTACCCATCTACTATCAGCTATATGATAGATTATACCTGCTTCTAGATGTTTTAATATTTCCGTTCTTACCACCTCTGTCGTCTTCGGATTTAAACGATGTTGGTGATCAACAACTGGCTTAGCATCAGGTTCCATATTAATTTTGTGCTGATATAGAGTGGGACTAATGCCCTTTAAATCATCAAGGGTATATCCAATTGCAACCCGGTGCTTCCTTAGAGCTTTCAATAATCTTTCTTCTTCATGTTCTAAAAGGTTAACACTAACAATAATAGGATATATCTTCTTTTCATCAAGATAAGCATATTTCAAAGTGTCTGGCAATTGTTTTAATTCAAACACAGGACCACCTTTAGGTGGAGGGGGACCTCCAAGAATTTTAATAGCCAAATTGTGTTTAAGCAGAGGACGTTGTTCAAAGAAAATCTTATCTATTTCATTTCTTTCATTCATATGTAAATCATTCTCATGGTCTAGCAAGTATTGTTCTAAAGGATCAGTAGGTGGCACATCAATAGAAGCAAGACCAATTAATTCATCCTTACTAGGCAATTCTTTTTCATAATGATTTATACTAAACTTGGAAAATTAAACTCATAAGACTCATCACCAAAGCTAACACCCACAGTTTGTTTCTTACAATCTATCTTAGCATTAACTGTGTTCAAGAAAGGTCTACCAAAGATAATGGGATAGAAGTCATCTTGTGGGAACCAAGAACAAGAAAATCAGTAGGGTATTTTATTTTCCAACACAAAATTTCAGCATCTCTAATAATCCCACGAGGTGATATGGTGTCTCTATTTGCAAGTTTAATAGTAACATCTATGTCTTCTAACTCTGCAGGTGCTATGTCTTTCCTAATTTCTTGATACAAAGTGTAAGGGATAGCACTCACACTAGCACCCATGTCACATAAACCATGATAACAATGATCTCCTATTTTAACTGAAATGACAGGCAGGCCAACAACTAGTCTATTTTTATCCCTTTTTCAGGTTTAGCAGTTCTAGCAGCTTCTACACAGAAGTAAATAACATGCCCATCTATATCTTCCTCCAAGAGATCTTTAACCATAGCAACATTAGGTTCTACCCTAATTTGTTTATCAGGTTTAGGTGTTCTAACATAGCTTTTTTTAACCACAGTTGAAACTTTAGCATGCTCCTTTATCCTAAGAGGAAAAGGGGATTTCTCAATATAAGTAGAAGGAACAACTGGATCAACATTATAAAGTATAGTTTCTTCTTTTACTGGTACTGGTTCTTTAATTTCTTTTTTAATAGGTGGGTGATAGTTAAGCCACTTCTCCATAGGGAGTTCAACATAAGTAGCAAATGATTCACAAAAGGAGGCTACTATCTTGGAGTCAAGTCCATATTTAGTGCTAAACTTTGGAAAAGCATAGGTATCCATAAAAGATTTAACACAATCATACTTAAGCTTTATACCTGACTCTTTACCTTCGTCGAGTTCCTAATCTTCAGAGTTGCGTTTAATTCTTTCCAAAAGATCCCACCGGAATTCAATAGTCTTCTTCATTAAAGAACCAGCAAAAGAAGTATCAAGCATGGTTTGATCATTACGAGAAAGTCGAGCATAAAAATTATGGATAATAATTTCTCTTGAGAGCTCATGATTGGGGCATGAATATAACATTGACTTAAGCCTCCCCCAAGCTAGAGCGACACTTTCTCCTTCAAGAATAGGTGGCCTGATGTAGCTTTTCCAGGTCCAGATTTCCAGCTGCCGAAATTCTCCCTCTTGGTGTGTTCCTTGCAAATTATGAGAGAAAAGGCATTAGAATTACTCCAAAAAGCATTATTATGGATAAAAACATTATTAATAACAGTAAGAAAACATGACGCAAAAATGGACGTTCAGGGATGTACTTGCGTCCGGAAACAATTTTGCGTGTATAATTGTTTTTAGCTCTACTGTACGTATTACCGTATTTGAGAGCTCGCTGGTCGCACATGACCTCATTTTGCCGAGCGTGTGTGCCGGGAGGGCATATCCCCGACGGTTTCAGGGCCATGTGGGAAGGACCCCCTATCGCCGTCACTCACTGGGCGACGGTTCCAAATGCCGTCGCGGAAAGGGGTTAAAACCATTTGTATAGCACCGAAGCATACCAGTGAAAGCAGTATGCACGATAGCAATGGAATCTTAAATGAGAACAATTGTTCTTCAGGTTTAAGCACTTGTTCTACATGAACAGAGTACAGTAAGATGCAAGCATATAATACTTAAAATGAGCTCATAGACCTTACCACATTCTTGGTTCAGGACCAGTAGAGAACAAGGCGTTCCTAGTCATCGTCCAGTAAATGTGTCTCAGGAGAACGTAAGGGAATTTGATGAGTTTCTTTGCTAGTGAAGTACGTTTTCTTCAGGTAATTCCGATACTCCCACCAAGCATTCTTGAAGAGGTATTAGCATAGGTTACCTCATCCTGAGTTTCAAAATCGGTCCTTCTCTATAGAGAAAAATGGGAAAATTCGCTGTATTATAACCATCATGGAGGTACAATGTATGGGACAAAGCAAAGTAATTGCCATGAATAAGTTTACTTACACATAACTCTTGGACAAATACCTGCTACTGACATTTTGCTTCATCTTCAGTATAATATTTCCATGATGGGAAGATACGCACATAGGACTTAACAACATCAAATGCGATAGATGCTAAACTATGAATGGCTGGTTCTGCTTCCTCCACAGGAATAGGTGTACTAACTGGTGGAGTTGGGGTTCGCCGTGGTAGTACTGGTGCTTTGGGCACTGGAGCTGCCTTACTAACTGCTCTTGTTTGGGAGCTCTATGGTGGAGATGGTGATGTGTCAATAGGAACTGGGTTACTATCTGCTGGGGTTGGGGTTAGATTGGGTGAAGCTAGTTCTCTGTCCATCGCAGTAGGGGTACAATCTGCGAGATTCTGGGTTATGTGTGGTAGGGCTGGTTCTCGTGCATGTACAATCGGGGTGCTATCTCCACCAAGAGGTAGCACTGTTTTATTTGAAAACCGTATTTTTACTCCGCTAGATACTGCCATCACCCGCTCCAATTCAAATGGCTGATAAACAGGAAACATAGTTGAATTTACAAACATTGTATGAGAGACAGATGCAATAGATAGTGTGGAAAAAAGAGGGCATGATATAGTTGACATGTATATTGTTTAACTAAAACAGATAGCATGACATAATTTCACATATATGATGTATATCTAAAGTGGATAGCATAGCATAACATAATTCAAAGATATGATGACTAACTAAACAAGATCGCATGACATAATTCACATACATGTTATCTAAGTAATCAGGATCACATGATTTAATTCACATATGTGATTTATATGCTAAGCAGAGGGCATTCGCATATATGATGTCTGAACTAAGAACATGGTGTTGAATATTGTGTATATGATGTCTAAACTATGCAATGCAAGACAACAAATGCATGATATGAGAAGTATAACCGTGCCAAGTTAGAGCATACAACTGGTTGGGGGAATAGGACTAGTCATCTGTCTCTGAATCCATCTCTGAGGAACTATCGGGACCTAGTGATGGTGTCTTGAAGCTACGTCGGTATTTCCCCAAAGAGGAAGGGATGATGCAACACAACAGCGGTAGGTATTTCCCTCAGATATGAAACCATGGTTATCGAACCAGTAGGAGAACCAAGCAACACAACGTAAATGGCCCCTGCACACAAATAACAAATACTCGCAACCCAACGTGTAAAAGGGGTTGTCTATCCCTTTCGGGTAGCGGCGCCCCAAGATGGGCAAATGGACGTTAATAAAATTGTAGTAGATTGATAGATCGAACGCCAAATAAATGAGAATAAATTGCAGCAAGGTATTTTTGTATTTTTGGTTTAATAGATCTGAAAATAAAAGGCAAATAAAATAGATAGCTAAGGAAAATAATATGAGAAAGAGACCCCGAGGCCGTAGGTTTCACTAGTGGCTTCTCTCGAGAAAAATAGCAAACGGTGGGTAGACAAATTACTGTTGGGAAATTAATATAACTTCAAATAACCATGACGATATCCAGGCAATGATCATTACATAGGCATCACATCCAAGATTAGTAGACCGACTCCTGCCTACATCTACTACTATTACTCCACACATTGACCGCTATCCAGCATGCATCTAGTGTATTAAGTTCATGGAGAAACAGAGTAATGCAATAAGAACGATGACATGATGTAGACAAGATCTATCTATGTAGAGATAGATCCCATCGTTTTATCCTTAGTAGCAACGATACATACGTGTCGGTTCCCCTTCTGTCACTGGGATCAAGCACCGTAAGATCGAACCCACTACAAAGCACCTCTTCCCATTGCTAAATAGATCAAGTTGGCCAAACAAAACCCAAATATCGGAGAAGAAATACGAGGCTATAAGCAATCATGCATATAAGAGATCAAAGAAACATAAATAATGTTCATGGATATAAAAAGATAGATCTGATCATAAACTCAAAGTTCATCCGATCCCAATAAACACACCGCAAAAAGAGTTACATCATATGAATCTCCAAGAGACCATTGTATTGAGAATCAAACGAGAGAGAGGAAGCCATCTAGCTACTAACTACGAACCCGAAGGTCTACAAAGAACTACTCACGCATCATTGGAGAGGCACCAATGGAAGTCGTGAACCCCTCCGTGATGGTGTCTAGATTGGATCTGGTGGTTCGGGACTCTGTGGCGATAGGAATTGATTTTCATTGACTCCCCCGGGGTTTCTGGAATATTGGGGTATTTATAGAGCAAAGAGGCGGTCCGGGGGGCACCCAAGGTGGGCACAACCCATCAGGGCGTGCCTGGGCCTCCTGTCGCGCCCTGGTGGGTTGTGCTCCCCTCGGAGCACCCCCAAAGCGCTGCCTTGGTCCATTGGGTGTCTTCTAGTCCATAAAGAATCTCTGTAAAGTTTCGTTACTTTTGGTATTGATTTCCTGTGATGTAAAAAACATGCAGAAAACAACAACTAGCACTTGGCACTATGTCAATAGGTTAGTACCAAAAAATGATATAAAATGACTATAATATGAGTATAAAACACCCAAGATTGATAATATAACAGCATGGAACAATCAAAAATTATAGATACGTTGGAGACGTATCAACATCCCCAAGCTTAACTCCTGCTCGTCCTCGAGTATGTAAGTGATAAAAACAGAATTTTTGATGTGGAATGCTGCCTAAGATATCATATCATATTCTTTTCTTTATAGCATGGACATTTGGACTTTTATATTGTTCAAAGCAATAGTCTAGTTTTGACATGATAACTTAAATACTCAAGCATACCAACAAGCAACTATGTCTTTCAAAATATCACTGCTAAAATAAGCTATCCTTAGCCCATCATGCTCAATCATTGATCCATTCATGAAACACACCCACATATTAACTACACCCAATGCTCAAGTACGATCATAGTGCCTCCTAGTTGGTGCTTTATAAGAGAACATGGAGACTCAAATTCAAAATAAAAATTGCATGAAGTAAAAGAAAGGCCCTTCGTAGAGGGAAGTAGGGATTTGTAGAGGTGCCAGAGCTTAAAGAGAAAATTGAGAGGTAAAAACATTTTGGGAGCCGTGGCTTTCCCACCAATGAAAACGACTTAGAGTTCCCAACACTTTCCATGCTAGATATATCATAGGCAGTTCCCAAATAGAAAATAAAGTTTATTCCTTTTTCCACCATACTTTCACTTTCCATAGCTAACCGTATCCACGAGTGCCTTCCATACCAACACTTTCCAAGGAATTTATTATTTGACAACATAAAGTAAATTCATTTTTCATTTCCAGACTGGGCATCCATATTACCTTTGCCTTACTCTCGTGCAATGGCAAGTGAATAAACACTCATCGTGAGAATAACACATCTAGCATGGAAAATATTAGCCACCCTCACCGCTCCGCGAGCGGTAAGAACAGACAAAGAGAAGTTTATTTTGAAAATTAGAGATGGCACATACAAATTTGCTTAGAACGGCAAAAGGATACCGCATATAGGTAGATATAGTGGACTCATGTGGCAAAACTGGTTTAAAGGTTTTTAGATGCACACGTAGTGATCATACTTAGTGCAAAATGAAGGCTAGGAAAAGATTGAGAAGCGACCAACCAAGAAACGAATAATCTCATAAGCAAGCATTAAGCATAATTAACACCGAATAATGCACCACAAGTAGGATATAATTTCATTGCACAACTATTAACATCCGTGCTTGCATAGGGAATGACAAACCTTAACACCAATATTCTTACTAAAGCATAATTACTCATCAGCATGACTCACACATCACATCATCTTATCTCAAAACTATTACTAAGAATCAAGTTTATTTTGTCCAATGATCTTCATGAAAGTTTTTATTATATCCTTCTTGTATAGCTATCACTTTGGAACAAAATTTCATCTATTGCTTTTGATAAGCTCAAACAAATATAAGTGAAGATCATGAGCATAATATTTCTTTCTCTCAAATTAATTTAAGTGAAGCAAGAGAGAATTTCTTGAAAATTTTACTAACTCTCAAATAAATCTAAGTGAAGCAAGAGAGCTTTTCTTCAAAAATACTAAAGCACATTGTGCTCAAAAAGATATAAGTGAAGCACTGGTGCAAATCCATAGCTCATAAAAAATTAAGTGAAGCATAGAGAGCAATTCTACAAGTCATGGCATAATTTTGGCTCTCTCAAATAAGTATGTCCAGCAAGGGATCAAGACTTCAAACATAGAATAAAACAAGCAAACACTCATCATACAAGACGCTCCAAGAAAAACACATAGTATGTGACGAATAAAAATATAGCTTCAAGTAAAATACCGATTCTCGTTAGAAGAAATAGGGGATGCCACTCGGGGCATCCCCAAGCTTAGTTGCTTGTTCTATTTTGGATAATAGCTTAGGATGCCGGGGCATCCCCAAGCTTAGGCTCTTCTTACTCCTTATTCCTTCATCCATCGTAAGATAACCCAAAACTTGAAAACTTCAATCACACAAAACTCAACAAAAGCCTTCGTGAGATCCGTTAGTATAAGAAATAAATCACTACTATAAGTACTGTAGCAAACCAATTCATATTTTGTTCTTGCATTATATCTAATGTATCCCAACTTTTCTATGGCAAAAACTCATGAAAGAAAACCATAGAGCCATCAAAATAAGCACACAACACGAAGAAAACAGAATCTGTGAAAAACAGAACAATCTATAGCAACCTGGATGTTTCGAATACTTATGTAACTACAAAACCTCTGAAACATTAGGACGACCTGGGAAATTTGTATGTTAATCCACTTCAAAAGGAATTGGTATTTTATCGCTCTCTGATTAAAAATGAAAATTATGTTAGCAAGCGCAAAAGTTTCTGTTTGTTTTTAGCAAGATCAAACAACTATCACCCAAGAAGATCCTAAAGGCTTTACTTGGCACAAACACTAATTAAAACACAAAACACACAATCATAAAAGTTGCATAATTGTGCTAACAGTCAAGAACAGAAAGCAAAAAGCAAAAATAAATTTTATTCATCGGGTTGCCTCCCAACAAGCGCTATAGCTTTACGCCCTTAAGCTAGGCATAAATCAAGGATCTAAGTTTGTCATCCTTCTTCTTATTTTTTTAGGAGTGGTTTCATCATGGGTTTTTTTAAAAACAACATAAAACATATTGTCCATAGAAACCTTAGCACTATTAAGTTTCCCATTATCATAATCGCGTTGATTTCCGGCAACAATCCAAGAGTAATGTTGATTAACATTATTGAAAACTTTTTGGATTACATCTAGAATAGGGACTTCCTTTTTAAGATTCTCATCAAAGATTTTATTATACCCAAGAAAATGTCTTAACGCATAATCGCTATTGTAAAGAATTTCATCTATCAAGGGCTTTTCACGATTCATACCATAAAAATCAAAGATTTCCCTAGCTTCCCATATTATGTAGTCAAATTCATTCATCAGAACGAGAGTGACTAGCTTTTTAGCTTTAGGATTCTTTATAACGGGAAGCTCAAAAAACAATCTTTGCAAAGTAGGATGAGTACGGATAAATTTGCTTTCAAGTTTCAGAACAGCGCTGAAAGAGCATCCGCATAGGATGTCGGAGTAAATGACCACAGGTAGCCTCATCAGCCCCCCATGGTATTTCAAGACATCAGGGCCGGTTGCGCCCCTCACACCTCGTGGATGAAAGACCGACTGTTCACCAGATGTCGGCCCTGTGCCACCTCAAAGTTTGCACCCATTCACTGTGATGAGATGGTGCGTGGCTAGAGTGCAACCTGCCACCCCCGAATCTAGGGCGGAGCATGGCCATAGTGCGGGCGTACCATGTGGACACCCCACACCCGGCGGGGCACTATTGCCACGCAGCCCGTGACATCACCTAATATAGGGAGCCATACTCCCATGATGGGTGGTCGGTACGACCCGCATGCAGCGGGCCCTACCTGTCCGCGAGCCACCAGAAGGCGGTGAACCCCTAACATGCGGTGTCAAGGGCGGGCCGAATCCTAACAGGCGGCCCTCCCTCCCCTCAAAGTCTATGCGCCATTAACCAGATGAGACGGGGTGTGGCTACAGTGATCACCCCCAGGTGGCGGGACTGTAGCCATGCTCCCCCTGACAAGGCCTCCATCATCAGCAGCAAGGCTATAGTATAAAGCAGCCAACATGGCCCGCAGATGGCAGGCCCTACCTGTCGACCGAGTTCACAATAGCGGCGGGACCCACCAAGCGGCAGGCCCCAGCAGCCGGCGGAGAAGCCGGCGCCCAGAGACATTGACTGTCGGGTCCTACACCCGGCCGGATTACCATTGTACCCATGGGGGGTAGGCCTATATAAACCCCCAGGCTCACCCATGCAAAGAGTTCAGAACCCCGGCCATTAGACACATACCCATAGAAGGAGAAGTTAGGGTTAGCATTGCTCTTCTTCCTCCTCTAGCCTAAACAGCTCAAGGAGCAATCTTGTAGCTACTCTATTGACGATAGTCATCATGCGGAGACCCTGCAGAGCAGGACTAGGGGTCTTTTCTCCATGGAGAGCCCCGAACCTAGGTAAGATTTGCAGGCGTGTGCGGTCTCGCTCACTCCCGCTTTTAGAGTTCGGTGACATACTCTTTGTCCCCCTCCATGATAAGCCACCCCCTGGCATATGTCACTACATATCCCTGACATTCGGTGCCCACCATGGGGCAAGGTGCACCATCGTCTAGAGACACGTTCTGGATGGGAACCCTCTTCCTTCCTAGCGAGCGCAGCCAGCCCGGCATGCCTGATGGCATTTGCGTCGACACACTGTGCGGCGCGGAAGCCGCTTGCGCCACTAGCTGCCTCGCTGATCTCATCGGCGGGATACGCCTCTCCGACGAGCCTGCACCCAAAGCGGGAGCAGCCAGCTCCGAGAGCTGCCTCATCGACCTCCTTGGCAAGCTCCACATCACCAACGAGCCTGCCTCCGACCTAGAGTCCGTTGGCTCCACCGACTTGATGCTCGTCGACTTCGACGCGACGTCGCCCGATGCATTCCCCACCAACGTGGTGATCATTGACGACCCACTCCCTCCTGCAGTTAGCGACGCCAACGCCAACACCGTCACGGAGGTGCTGGTCATTAGCCACAACGGAGCCTCCGACGAGGCTGGCCACGACCCGCTGCAGGCGGCAATGCGGGGCTTGTTCACGCACGTGGCGGAAAACACCGACGGAGCGACACTGGAAACATTATGCATCTTGCTCGTCGACAGCGCCAACAAACTGGCAGCCCTGAGGCAACTCACCGAAGCCTACCCGCGCGAGATCGACCATGCCGTCTATGGCTCGCCGACTGCTGGCGAGCCTAGCCGAGTGGGAACTGTTCGGCAGTTTGGCGCGTCAGTCGCCACCATGCTGGGGGCCGACCACCCCGTCTACGCAACCCCGATGGAGAACTTGCACGCTGCCCAGGCGGCGGCAGACGAACTGGACCACCTGGAAGGCGACGAGCATCGCTGCATGATGGTGCGTCTCCAGCAGCTCCTCGACGTGGCCACTGCGCAGCAAGAAGCCGGCCTCCGCATGGTGGAACCCGGCGTACAAGCTGAGAATCATCCTCCTCGCCATGAGCATGGGGCGACCTCCCAGTCGCCGACAGGCGGCGCCCACGATCGACGAGACCAAGAGTCGGCTGCCAGCCGCAGCCGCACGCACATCACGATCGAGCGCGACCAAGACGGCCGCCCATGAGGAGTAGAATGACGGGGCGATCGACCGCCTCCCCTACGCAGGGAGAGGCACGCCTCCTCGCCGCCTGTTGAGCATCCGACTCTTGGAGGCCGGCTGGGCCCCCGTGAAGGAGTCGGTGAGAACAACGCCCGCCACCGGATCGACCGACTGGCTCGATCCCTGTCGATGGAAGAAGAAGATGCAATCGGCCTGGCCTGTTTTGGCCCCCGCATTCGCGACAAGCCCTTCCCCAAAGGGTTCTCGCTCCCTCAAGACACTCTGAAGTACAACGGCTCCGTGAAGCCGGAGGACTGGCTGGTCGACTACTCCACAGCCGTCAGCATAGAAAATGGCAACAAGCGCGTTGCCGTGAATTACATCCTGCTAATGCTCCAGGGCATGGCCCGGACATGGCTAGACAGCCTCAAGCCATACAGCGTCAACAACTGGTTGGACTTCGCCGTTGTCTTCATCTACAACTTGACCAGCACCTACAAGCGGCCGCCCAAGCCCCGCCAGCTCTCCCTGTGCGTCCAAGGCCCAACCAAGTCTACCCGCGACTACCTCACGCACTGGGCCGAGCTGCACAACTCCTGCGAAGGGGTGCACAAGGTGCAGGCCATAGAGTACATCACCGCTGGGTGCAAAGAAGGTACCCTACTCAAGCACAGGCTCCTCTGCGATGCGTCGGCCACGCTCAACGAGCTGCTGATCATAGCAGACAAGTATGCCACTGCCGACTCCTCCATGAAGTCGGAGCTCTGGGTGGATGTGTCCGGGAAGGTGCTCCCCCAGCTCCCTAGACGCCGGCTGGTGACTCCAATCGGCGCCAGTAGCCGAACAACAACAAGCGCAAGGCCCCGTAGCTGGCTTCCACCAGCCGGCAGGTGGCAACAGTTGAAGACCAGTAGCTGGAAGGGCAGCCCGGCCCCAAGCGTCAGAAGGGCGGCAAGCCTGCTTGGTTGTCTGGCCTCTCCTTTGAGCAAACCCTTGATGCACCTTGCAAGTTCCATAGCGGCATGAAGCCGTCCAACCACACCACCTAGAAGTGTCACTGGCTCACCAGGATTGCCAAGGGCGAAGGCCTACCACCTCCAGCAGCCGGCCCGGTGCTGCCGCCTCCTCCAGCGCCGGATTCCTGTACAGTCGGTGCCGTCCAAGATGAATTACCCGAAGAGCATGGAGCTTATGTCGTCTTCGCCAGCATGGCCAATGACAAGCACAGCCAGCGTCAGCAACACCCGGAGGTGAACACTGTCGCCTTAGAAGTGCCAGAATTCATGCATTGGTCCAAAAGGCCCATCACTTGGAGCCGTGCTGACCACCCGGCCGTGATGCCATCGCTGGGTGCCTGCGCCATGGTCTTGGACTCGACCTTCTCAATGGAGAGGCGGGCCTGTCGCCTCTCCCGGATCCTGATAGATGGCGGTAGCATCATTAACATCCTCTACCGCGACACCATGGAGAAACTGTTCATCAAAGAGAAACTGCTCCAACCCAGTCAGAATGTCTTCCACGACATTGTACCCGACCTTTCCTGCTCTCCAATCGGCAAGATCAAGATAGAAGGCGGCCTCATCGCCAAGGTTGATGGAGATTGGGCCGCGAGCTCGTCGGGGCCCGACACCGAGGCCACCAACGTTGCCCCGCTAGACTGGACGTCTAGGGCTGGTTCAGGTGCCCTGAACATGGTTGTGCAGGACGTCCTGGCCCAGTTCAACACCCATGGCACCACCCTCTAGCAATCCGTGCAGGAGTTTCTAGCAATGCGGATGCCCGTCCGGGTATGTTATTTGCTTCTTGTTTTTCAATTCTTGTGATCTTCCGTGGGGGCGTGCCAGCACCGGCGGCTCCGGCGGCGCTCCGGCGGCGAGCAGTAGCACGATGATAGCAGGAGAGCAAAGGACAAAGAGAGGAAGAAGATAGGGAGCAGGGTACGTGCACGTGTGTTCTGCCGCGCCCCCTCCCCTATTTATAGGCCGCCGGCGGCGGAGCCGAGGGAGCGAGTCGTGGGGGGCATGGGATTAACTGCGCCCACTCCCCCCACACCTCCGCATCTTTCGTGCCATAACGACATGGAGTTACTGCACCTCAGAAGGGCAACCGTTTGCCTCAGCCGCAGCGGATCTGCACGCGTGCCGAGCCCCTGTAGTGGTGGGCTCGGGCCTGCGGCGACATCCCGTCGCGCGCGTGGGCTGGCAGGCCAGCCTGGTGAGCTGGCGCTGCGTGGCAAACGAGCGGCGGGCGGCAAGTCTGTCACCCGGCCGGCGAGCTACCCGGCCTCTACCTCGACGTTTCGAATTCACTAGTCGGCCTACCGCTCCATGGCCGGCTCCTGGCAATCGGCGTCTCCAAAAGTCAGACAAAGCAGGATTACCAAGACACCCAGAGTGGGAAGCTACCGAGGATCCTCGATTTCTGCCATGGCGCCTCACCAGCTTCAGGGACTACTATCATAGTAAACGACCACGGGTAGCCTCATCAACCCCCATGGTATTTCAAGACATCAGGGCCAGCTGCGCCCCTCACACCTCGCGGACAAAAGACCGACTCTTCGTGCCGTTTGGTCCGACGGACGGCTGCCAGAAAATACTGCGCCCCCAACAGACGGCCCCCATGGGGCCAGCATCTAGCAGGCGGCCCTGTGCCACCTCAAAGTTTGCACCCATTCACTGCGATGAGACGGTGCGTGGCTACAGTGCAACCAGCCACCCCCGAATCTAGGGTGGAGCGTGGCCACAGTGTGGGTGTACCAAGCGGACACCCCACACCCAGCGGGGCACTGTTGCCACACAGCCCGTGACATCACCTACGACATAGGGAGCCAAGCTCCCACGATGGGCGGTCGGTACGGCCCGCATGCGGAGGGCCCTACCTATCATCGAGCCACCAAAAGGCGCTGAACCCCTAACAGGCGGCGTCAAGGGTGGGCCGACTCCTAACAGGCGGCCCTCCCTCCCATCAAAGTTTGTGCGCCATTAACCAGATGAGACGGGGTGTGTCTACTGTGAGCGCCCCCCAGGCGGCGGGACTGTAGCCACGCTCCCCCAGACAATGCCTCCATCATCAGGAGCAAGGCTACAGTATAAAGCAGCCAACATGGCCTGCAGACGGCGGGCCCTACCCATCAGCCGAGTTCAGGACAGTCGACGGGACCCACCAAATGGTAGGCCCCAACAGCCGATGGAGAAGCCAGCGCCCAGAGACATTGACAGCCAGGTCCTACACCCGGCTGGATTACCATTGTACCCCTGGGGGGTAGGCCTATATAAACCCCCAGGCTCACCCTTGCAAAGGGTTCAGAACCCCAGCCATTAGACACATACCCATAGAAGGAGAAGTTAGGGCTAGCCTTTCTCTTCTTCCTCCTCTAGCCGAAACAGCTCAAGGAGCAATCTTGTAGCTACTCTATTGACGATAGTCATCATGCGGAGACCCCGCAGAGCAGGACTAGGGGTGTTATCTCCATGGAGAGCCCCGAACCTGGGTAAGATTCACAGACGTACTCTTGTACCCCTCCATGATAAGCCACCCCCTGGCATATGTCACTACATATTCGCGACATAGGATCTGGTAGTCCTAAGTATATGAGCATCATCAAGACTTAAATTTCCAACACAATTGAAAAATTATTGGATATGTTCTTTTCCCATAAGATTCCCTTGTCCCAAGATAAAAGTTTTAGCATCCAGATTGCCTATACGTCCCATCTTAGGAGTTAGGCCATCATCTATTGGTGCCATACCGAAATCACTCATGATTGCAAGCAAAGGATATCGATATATCCGACGAGAAAATAGCGAAAGAAAAGGAGGGGCGAATAAAATGGCAGTTTTTTGTGAAGTGGGGGACGGGAAAATGAGAGGCAAATGGCAAATAATGTAAATTGCGAGGAGATGAGATTTGTGATTAGGAACCAGGTATATGTCGAAGATACGCCCCGGCAACGGCGCCAAAAATTCCTTTTGATGGCGGCTTGAAGCTACGTCGGTATTTCCCCAAAGAGGAATGGATGATGCAGCACAGCAGCGGTAGGTATTTCCCTCAGATATGAAACCAAGGTTATCGAACCAGTAGGAGAACCAAGCAACAAAACGTAAACAACCCCTGCACACAAATAACAAATACTCGCAACCCGACGTTTAAAAGGGGTTGTCAATCCCTTTCGGGTAGCGTCGCCCGAAGATGGGCAAACAAACGTGAATAAAATTGTAGTAGATTGATAGACCGAATGCCAAATAAATGAGAATAAATTACCGCAAGGTATTTTTATATTTTTTGTTTAATAGATCTGAAAATAAAAGGCAAATAAAATAGATCACACAGGCAAATAATATGAGAAATAAACCCAAGGGTCGTAGGTTTCACTAGTGGCTTCTCTCGAGAAAAATAGAAAACAGTGGGTAGAATTTTTTTACTGTTGGGCAACTGATAGAACTTCAAATAATCATGATGATATCCGTACATAGGAATCACGTCCAAGATTAGTAGACCGACTCCTACCTGCATCTACTACTATTACTCCTCACATCAACCGCTATCTAGCATGCATCTGGTGTATTAAGTTCATGGAGAAACGGAGTAATGCAATAAGAACGATGATATGATGTAGACAAGATCTATCTATGTAGAGATAGACCCCATCGTTTTATGCTTTGTAGCAATGATACAAAGCACCTCTTCCCATTGCAAGATAAATAGATCAAGTTGGCCAAACAAAACCCAAATATCGGAGAAGAAATACGAGGCTATAAGCAAGCATGCATATAAGAGATCAAAGAAACTCAAATAACTTTCATGGATATAAAAAGATAGATCTGATCATAAAATCAAAGTTCATCCGATCCCAACAAACACACCGCAAAAAATGTTACATCATATGGATCTCCAAGAGACCATTTTATTGAGAATCAAACGAGAGAGAGGAAGACATCTAGCTACTAACTACGGACCCGAAGGTCTACAAAGAACTACTCACGCATCATTGGAGATGCACCAATGGAAGTGGTGAACCCCTCCGTGATGGTGTCTAGATTGGATCTGGTGGTTCTGGACTCTGTGGCAGCTGGAATTGATTTTCGTCGACTCCCCTAGGGTTTCTGGAATATTGTGGTATTTATAGATCAAAGAGGCGGTCTGGGCGCATCCGAGGTGGGCACAACCCACCAGGGTGCGCCTGGGCCTCCTGGCGCGCCCTGGTGGGTTGTGCCCCCCTCGGAGCTGCCTTGGCCCATTGGGTGTCTTCTAATCCATAAAAAATCACTGTAAAGTTTCATTGCATTTGGACTCCGTTTGGTATTGATTTCCTGCGATGTAAAAAAAATGCAGAAAACAGCAACTGGCACTTGACACTATGTCAATAGGTTAGTACCAAAAAATGATATAAAATGATTATGAAACATTCAAGATTGATAATATAAAAGCATGGAACAATCAAAAATTATAGATACGTTCGAGACGTATCACCCAACAAGAGATCTGCTTCAACAGGTAGCACTGCCTGCTCTGAAGGCCTTGTTTTCACTCTAGATTTTCCATCACCCACTCAAATGGTTGATTCACAGGAAGAGTAGTTTAATGTACAAACATTGTTGACAAATGGAAACGTAATGAAGAAAAGGATGGGCAAGATATCATTCAAATATATGATGCCTGGTTAAATAGGATGGCATTGCACATTTCACATATATTATGGCTGGCTAAAAGACATGAGATTGCATAATTCCCATATATGATATAGAAACTAAACAGGTGGCATTACGGAACATGTCTAAACTAAGAAGATGACATATATGATGTCGAAAGTAGGCACTACAAGGAAACATATGCATGATATGACTAACATGAGGCGGGAGGGTTTACCATGGAGTGATATCTACATGACATTGTATTGTCGCGCAAAACTCTTCTCTTTTTCTCTACATGTTCAGCATGACTGTGTACAATATCTGACACGCACATGAAAATAATATAGTGAGATTATGCAAGGAGAGCATGCAGAAATCTAGAGTGATGGTAAATACCAGTGGATGGATCCAAAAATAATGATAGTAAGCTGATGATTGCTCCAATTTAATAAAAAGATAGATGATGATTGCTCTACTATTTATTTCCCACCCAAGATGAACAACATAGGCATACCCTAGGTGAACCAGATATTTGACAGAGATACTATTCATTGTTGCCTCGATATGTGCCCTACAACTAATTTAGAACTCAAGTTTGAACATTAATTTGGGCCTGACTTGGAGTCTAAGAGGTGAACAGGATGATAAGGTAGCAGGTAATATTAATCAATGCATAACATAAGCAGAAACAAAAGAGTGTGACCTCTCTTGTGGACCCGTGTACTCCTCAGGTTCATCTGCTGAGTCGATGATGGTGATGCCGTTGCGGTGGGTGCCGGCGGCAGGGAAGGAGATCTGAGGCGGCGAAAGTCGGCCACGAGTCATGATGTCCGGTTTGGTGGATGCTTCTGTCAATGGAGCAGCTTAGCTGAGCTGGACAACGTCATGGCAGGAGCAGCACAAACCACACAAAGGTTTCTTCGACACCTACTTGTAACTAAAGTAATTCTGTAAGGGATCCCTTGGTTTGCGTGATTCTAAAAACGCAGGGATAGGAAAAACACTGGAATAGGGTAGGAATACACATGGGAAAAAGAGCATTTGTAAACACAAGATTTCTGTCAACTTGGGTGTTTGGTTGACAAGAATTGGAAGAGCAGAGGAATGCAAAGGAACATGGCCAAATTAAAGTGAAACCATATGAAAGCGTGTAGAGTTAGAATGTTATTTTGCCACTAATGCACTTGGTCTTGTTTTCATGCATAGGTCCAAGTGGATGTTTTGCTCCATTCCTTTCAACAAAATGCATGAATAATTGAATATTAGAGTGCCATAGGAAAATTACCTATTGCTATGTTTTTCCTTTGAACCAAAATATCCCTAATGGATCGACATGAATGTAGAGTAATAAGTGATGCAACAAGTGTACAACCTCTTTGTCGTAGTCATGTCGATCTCAACATCATTGGGTTGGTCGTTGAAGAAGTTGAGGCAGAGGTGGCTGTCGGAGGTGTGGAGGAAGATCTGAGGAATCTGTAGACGGTGTCCGGGGCACTGCTCTATTGTGATGGATGGTTCCATTGTTAGAGCAGCTCCGGGGAGCCGTAAGACGTCGAGGCTGAAGCAATACAAGACACACATCGTTAATCTCAAGTGGGATTCTAATAGCATCTCCAACAGATGATGTAAAATACATTACTAAAAAGTGATAGACGTAAAATTTACATCACCAAAAAACACCTGACTACAATAGATGAGGTAAAAACTGTTGACATTGAACTTAACTGTCGAAACTGAAATTTACTTTCGAATCTGAATGTTACTATCGAAACTAAATGCAATGGTAGCAGAGAGGCACTTCACATGTAGTTTAGGGAGGGTCTGCAGTTCATCTTCAACCTGCACCCCCCTAAGCCGCCAGCCACCACCGGCCGAACCACTGGCCCACGCTGCCCGTGGCCGGCGGCGCTTCCGCGTTGCCTTGCCGCCCCGAAACCACTCCCCATCGCCGGCCGCCGCCTCGGCCAGCCCTCTAGGCCCCCTCCCGCGCCGAGATTTTTCTCCGGCGATCCCATGCCACCGCCCCACCACCGTGCCCCACCGCCCCCACCATGAACCCTAAGATAGATAGTGGGGTACCTCTACAGTGAGCCCCCATCCCCGCTGCGGGTGGTTCTTCCTTAACTATAGCGAGCCCGCCACCCCCTGAAAATCGACTGACCCAAAAGTGGATTCAGTCGACTGAAGTGTAGCTAAATCGGAGCAGAGCAGTAGCATGAGTGAGGGGGAGAGCAGCAAAAGCAGCGCGAGCGAGAGCTGGAGCAGCAGCAACAACGCGAGCGAGCAAGCAAGAGTCGGAGCAGCAGCAGCAGATCCAGCTGTATGGATGCCAGCTGTAACGCCCCGAGACCGTTGCGCCAGGTGTCTTCCAATTATTCGCTGTTGTTTCCTTGTCATTTGCTTGCGTGTCATGCATTTCATATCATGTCATCATGTGCATCGCATTTGCATACGTGTTTGTCTCATGCATCCGAGCATTTTCCCCGTTGTCCATTTTGCATTCCGGCACTCCTACATCCTCCGCCGCCCCCTTTTGCCTCTTTGTGTGTGCGGGTGTTAAATGTTCTTGGATTGGACCAAGACTTGCCAAGCGGCCTTGGTACACTACCGGTAGACCGCCTGTCAAGTTTCGTGTCATTTGGAGTCCGTTCGATACTCCAACGGTTAACCGGGGAACCATAAAGGCCTCGTGTGTGTTGCAGCCCAACACCCCTTCAAAGCGGCCCAAAACCCATCCAAACCCCCTCCATCCTCTCGGTCGTTCGATCACGATCGCGTGGCCGAAAACCACACTCCATTTGGACTCTCCTAGCTCCCTCTACCTATATATTTGCACCTTCCCCCGAAATTTCTCGTCTAAACCCTAGATCTTCCCCCTCCACGCGCCGGACATGTCCACTCCGTTGCCGGACATGTCCGCCTCCGCCCCTGCGCCCAATCCTGAGCCGCCACGTGTCCACCTGCGCCCACTTCACCGCCGGGCCCACGGAGCCCATCTCCGGCCCACTCCAGGCCGCGACGGGCCCGAGCCGCCCGGATCCCGCGCCGCCTTCGCCGAACCCTGCCGCCTTCGCGGCATCGCCGGCGCCAACTCCGGCGACCAGGCGCCCCGTTCTCCCGCACCTCGCAGCTCCGCTCGGCGCCCCTCGCTGCGGGCTCCGGTGCCATCTCCTGCCGCAACTGGCCCGCAGGCTGGCCGACGTGCTCCGCTGCCCAGGGGCCGGAACCCTCGGTCTCCGGTCACCTTCCCTCGAACCCCATGGAGCGCCGCCACCTGAAGCTCCCGCGCCGATCTCGCCTCCTTTCGGGTCCGGTCGAGGTGAACCCAGATCTGCCGCCTCTGTATCACCAGACAATGACCCTCCGTGCCTTCCCGCTCGCCGGGGTACTAGCACCGCCGGCCTCGTCCCCGGTCGGGAGGAGGACGACGCTCACGCGCCCAACTGCCTCCCCTCCATCGCCCTGGTGGGCCCCGCAGCCGGCCAGCTCCTGCGGAAGGCCCTACCTACCTCTCTTCACGTGGGCCAAGCCCAGGGTGAGCAAGCCTGCTATCCCTCGCCTGTGCATCACATAGTTATCTAGCGCTCATGTTTTTTTGTGGAAAACTGCTAAGTCCCTAAGTCTGTGACATTTTGTGCCCCTGTTCATCGCCTCATATCTCCATGACCGTAGCTCCGTTTCATGCATATGTTATATCAAAATGTTCACCAGGTTGTGCACTTCATTTTGTTTCATTGCACCATGCTTGTTTGAGTCCATCTTGATGCCCAAATAGTTGATGCAAGAGTGCTATAAAATGCTAGTTCCTGATTCTTAGCAGATCTTGAGCATTTGTCATTTTTTCCATGATTATTATCTACCTCCTATGGACTGGAGCTCTACATGTGTTTTGGGCTATGACATGCGATCTTTACAGAGGTGTATGCCATGTATTTTTGTGATCAATGTGGTGACTAGCACAAGCATGCAAAGTAGCTCTCGTGATGTTGCTGATTCCAGGGACTTAGAATTTCACCAAGTCATTTCCCTGTTGTTATTTTTATGCCATGTATTCATGTTGCTACAGAGTGATCCATGCTTCTTTTGAGTATGTTCAGTAAGGATGATTTGGGCATATGATTATGCTATATCCATCCATGTCCTTGTTTGCATTTATGGAGTGCCCTAGCATGACTCAATCTTGCTCTACTTTTGCTATAAAATGTTGCTGGCAGATTGTTTACGTGTTAATCAATTTTGCCAAGGTTGTTGTAGTTGATCCATGCACGCTGTGAGATTGTTCTTGCCATGTTTAGCTTCTTGAACATGTCTTCTTGCTGTTTGTATGCTTAGTATGCCATGCAATGCCTTGTGGTGAGTGCATCAAGCTCGCAAACATGCCTTCATAACTCTATTTTTGCCATGTCCAGTTTTCTGCTAAGTCTGAATCTGTTAACGGAACTTGCTATGTTTACATAGGTGCCATCATATTTTCTGTGCCCTTTTGGCTTATGGTCAGTAAGGGACTTTTGTTAAATGCTTTGAGTAGATTCATGTCATGCCTTGAATTTCTATGATCTGATCTTGTAGCATGTTGTTATCTTGCTCTATACATTGCTTCCTGATGTTTATTCCTGGCATCATGTTGTTTTCACCAAGTGTGTGAACCTGATATCTTTTGCACTTTTGCCATAGCTCAGTGTTCATCTTTTGTCAAGCATCTTAAGTAGATCACTGCCATGTGCTTTGTTGCTATGTTAGAGTGCAGTAGCTTAGTTTCTTGTTGCATTTTAGATGGCATCGTGCTGTTAATCGCAGAATTGTGCCATTCTTGTTTTTCTTGGCATTTGCAAACCGTGCATCCGATTCCGGTGATCTTTATATCGATTTCGACCGAAATCAACTCATCTTTCCAGCGGCACTCTTGGTTTGCCAAGTTGAGGCCTGGTTCAATCTTTTCCTTCCGGAGCACGCATAAGCATTGCATATCACATCCCGCATGTCATGCCATGTTTTGCATCATGTTGCTTGCGCATTGCACCGTGGTTGATTGTGGGTTCCTTTGCTTGTGTTCTTTCCTTGGGTAGAGCCGGGAGACGAGTTCGTGATCGAGGAACCCGTTGAGTATGCTTGCGAGGATCCAGCTTACATCAACTCGGAGAACTTTGCAGGCAAGCTGACCATACCCTCGAAATCACTTCTATCGTTGCTTGCTAGTTGCTCGCTCTATTGCTATGCCTATGCCGCGATACCTACAACTTGCTTTATCATTCCTCCCATATTGCCATGTCAAGCCTCTAACCGACCTTATCCTAGCAAACCATTGTTTGGCTATGTTACCGCTTTGTTCAGCCCCTCTTATAGCGTTGCTAGTCGTAGGTGAAGATTGGAGTTTGTTCCTTGTTGGAACATGTTTATTGTTGGGATATCATTATTATATCTTGTTTACTTTAATGCACCTATATACTTGGTAAAGGGTGGAAGGCTCGGCCTTATGCCTGGTGTTTTGTTCCACTCTTGCCGCCCTAGTTTCTGTCATTCTGGTGTTATGATCCTTGATTTTGCGTTCCTTACGTGGTTGGGTTATAATGGGAACCCCTTGACAGTTCACCTTGAATAAAACTCCTCCAGCAAGGCCCAACCTTGGTTTTACCATTTCCCACCTAGCCTTTTCCCTTGGGTTTCATGGACTCAAGGGTCATCTTTATTTTAACCCCCCCGGGCCAGTGCTTCTCTAAGTGTTGGTCCAACCTGAGCAATGTTCGGCGCCCCCTGGGCAACCACGGTCTATGCCAACCCGACGTCTGGCCCATCCGGTGTGCCCTGAGAACGAGATATGTGCAGCTCCTATCGGGATTTGTCGGCACATTCGGGCGGCTTTGCTGGTCTTGTTTTACCATTGTCGAGATGTCTTGTAACCGAGATTCCGAGTCTGATCGGGTCATCATGGGAGAAGGAATATTCTTCGTTGACCGTGAGAGCTTGTGATGGGCTAAGTTGGGAGACCCCTGCAAGGGATTTGAACTTTCGAAAGCCGTGCCCGCGGTTATGGGCAGATGGGAATTTGTTAATATCCGGTTGTAGAAAACTTGACACTTAACTTAATTAAAATGAATCAACCGCGTGTGTAGCCGTGATGATCTCTTTTCGGCGGAGTCCGGGAAGAGAACACGGTCTCGTGTTATGCTTGTACGTAAGTAGTTCTAGGATCACTTCTTGATCTTTGTAGCTTCTCGACCGTGCTTTGCTTCTCTTCTCGCTCTCATTTCCGTAAGATAGCCACCATATATACTAGTGCTTGCTGTAGCTCCACCTCACTACCTTTTCTGACCCATAAGCTTAAATAGTCTTGATCGTGAGGGTGTGAGATTGCTGAGTCCCCGTGACTCACAGATTACTTCCAAAACCAGATGCAGGTGCCGATGATGCCATTCCAGGGGATGCGACCGAACTCAAGTGGGAGTTCGATGAGGATTCAGGACGTTACTATGTTTCCCTTTCCAGACGATCAGTAGTGGAGCCAAGTTGGGGCGATCGGGGATCTATTGCATTAGGGGTTGTCTTTCTTTATTTGGTTCTGTAGTCAGACCTTGTTTGTATCTGGGTGATGTAATACTATATTCATGTATTGTGTGAAGTGGCGAATGTAAGCCAACTCTTTATCCCTTCCTTATTCAGTACATGGGATGTGTAAATATTACCCCTCTTGCAACATGCCTACTATGTGGGTATGCCTCTAAGTCATGCTCCAACACGTGGGAGATATAGCCGCATTGTGGGTGTTACAAGTTGGTAATCAGAGCCTTCCCTGACTTAGGAGCCCCCTGCTTGATCGAATCGCTGGTGTTGTTGAGTCTAGAAAAATGTTTTGAGTCTTTTAGGATTATATATATCGGAGAGTAGGATTCTTTTTACTCCTCAGTCCCTTCGCCGCTTTGGTGAGGCATCCTGACATAGAGTTTTGACTCTTCTCTCCTCAAATTTCACGATTTTTTTTAGGATCACGCGGGTATCTTGGAATCGTTCCGATGGTTTTGTGACGAGAACATTGTTCTTGGTGCCTCCTGACATTTAGGGGTTGTGGGAGTGTCCCGAGGAGTTGAGCTCTGAGGTGTTGTCATCATAATTTTATCATTGCAGTTCTGGTATACCTGAGTTTCGACATCGAAAATCTCTTTTATGCAGTTGTTGGTGAGATAACCTCGACGCCACCGAGTACTGGGGCGGGAGTTCGGGAGTATTACCATAACTCGTATAACGGATGCTTTTTGAAGGTTGAGGTAAATGATTTCCGAAGGTTTCTTGGTTATGTGTTGAAGGATGGATACAACTGGATGTAGGATTTGCTAGTTTTGGGTGAGATATTATGCTTCCCCTGTATCCCCAACACCCGATTGCATAACCAGAAAGTTTCAGGAGTTTATAAGTGGGAATTCAAGTAGCTCCTTGGATATGTTTCCGACAAATGCATGATACGAGATTGGGGTTCGACGTCTAGTGGTCCGCCCATCCACGGTTGGTTTTACAGTGGTCTCGTTGTGTCTTAAAGATTCCTTGGCTATGCTGACTCGGGGACACTTTTTATGTCATGTGCACTACCTTGTACATGATGGTGTTGTATGATCGAGCCCATGTGGGCCCCACCATGAAAACTTCGGACGAAATCTCTATCATACGTTTGTTCTGGCTTATTATGCAAGCCAATCTTTGTTTTGTTTTGAGTTGTGGTATTCGAGTTGCTTCAATGTCAAGTGTTAATTCCATACCTTCCCTAAGTGGTGTTCTCATATTTCTATGCGAATACCAATCCATCTTGATCTTCAAGTTTGTCATGCCAGTTTTTTTCCAACCGGTGTGCTTCTCTTCAAGTGGTTTCGACATCCGCAAGATCAATTATCAGTTCTTCTCAACGGTGCTCATTTCATCCGTGCCAAGCTGCCTTTGTTTTCCCTCCCTCCCACCCTTTTCCTTCAAGGATTCGGATTTATTAATCAACTATCATGTTATTGATGATAAGTCTATCCATTCTTTTCCGTCAATGTTCTTCCCCGGTGATTCTCATGAAGATGTTCTACTAGTTCATCATTATCCGTTCTTTTTCTTCTCCGGTGGTTTCAATTCAAGCTTTGTTGATCATATCCTTTTCCTCGTTCCAAATGTTTTCCCATGTTGGTGCACCTCTTAATCTTCCATTTCTCGCTATTCAATTGTTCCGGAGTGCGGAAGATATCTCGGAAGATTCGTGTTTCCACTCTGCTTTCGTTCAAGCTCTTTCGAGGATGTTATCTCATTCAAGCCATTTAATTAAACCGGCACAATCTATCTTTTAAATCGTTCAACAGTGTATCTTTTGAGTGGGCCCTAACCCACAGGTCTTTTTCCCAGGATCTTACCTTACTCTTCTAATTTTCCCAGAGCTACCCTCAAATTCTTTCAAAGTTTGACGTAAGAATGAATTGTCATCAGTCATATGTATTTCTCCAAGAGCTTTCAAATTCTTTTCATCGTTGGTTCAACCTTTCTAATTTTCATTCCGGAGTGCCTCAACAATTCTTCGTGGTGTTTCTCGTCGTCATTCTCGGTTTTGAAGAACGAAGAAGAGTTCCTCTTAAATCCTTACCCGTTCTTCCAAAGACTCGTGGTTCTAGCTTCATGCCATCCTCTCATAATTGCTTTCGTTTGGGAGAATTATTTTCACCCATCTGGAGCAATTCAGGAGTCTTTTCAGTTTGATTCTTCGGAGCCCATCATCTCAGAATTATTCATTCCAGCTTTCAGCTCTCGTTCTCCAAATCTTACCGGTGCTTCGTTCAAGTATCCCCTAATCATCTCGGGCTCTCTTTGTTCACTTGTATCTAAATTCTCTCAAGCATCTTCGTTCATTTGCTAATTCTTCCCGGTGTTTCTTTATATTTTTCTTTGTTCATTTTCAATTCTTATGGTGGTTTGCTCAAGATTCTATTCCATGGTTATCATATCAATTCATTCGTTTTTTCCAATCCTACCGGTGGTTCACTGAAGACCTTCTCAAGTTTGCACCATATCTTTCTTAATCCTTTCTACGAGAATATGTAGTATGTCAAATCCATTGCTTGTCATCAATTTAATTGGTGAAGGATAAGCATAATGTAATTCTTATTATTGTTTCATCCAAGTGATTAATTCTTTATTCTGGAGGTTCATCAAAATTCTAGGTTCCAATTGTTTTCATCTTTCTTTCCCGGAGTTCCAAGATCTCTCAATTTTTTCACCAGGAAGATTCATCTAAATCATTGCAAGGATTCACCTTATGTTTTTCAACTTCTCTTTCTTCTTATCATCCTTTTATTACCGGAGTTTCTTCATGGAGGCTCTACATGTTGGTTCATCAAGGACTTAATTCCTTCTCGAAGTGTTCATCGAGATTCTTTTCAAAGGAGCTAAAGTATTCTTCTTCTTGCATTCTGGAGTGCATTTGTTCCTTATCTTTTCAGGTGGTAATATATCATTCTTCATTCACAATAATGAGGTATTTAAATCCATCAATCTCTTCATTGGAGTTATCTTGGGTCATATTTCACCTAAAGCCTTCCATTGGGAATGTTGCTCTTTGTGGTGATTATCTATGATCCAAGTTTTATCCTTATCACCTCGGTGGAAGAAGATTTCTATCTTTTTCTAGATCCCAATCAAATCTTTTCTGTGAGTGGCAAGTTGTCACCTCATAATTCGAGATGTCTTCTATAAGTCCATATCAACCATATCCTTTTCGTTGTTGTTAATCCAACAACTCTGTTCTAGCATTTGTTGTAAGCGTTCTCTCTCAAGATCTTGTTTTCTCCTCTGTCCATTCCATTCCATCCTCTCATTTCTTCCGGAGGCATTGTGATGTTGCTCTTTTCTCTCCTCATCTAGAATGGTGAGGATCGTGTTCTTTTCATGCTTACCCATTTAACCAGAGTGTTGTGTCCTCTACGCAAGATCTTTTCGCCTTAATAAGTCTTGCATCTCTTTTCAACTGGAGTGCTGCCCGAATTGGTTCTTCCTAGTTCCTCTTTTCTAACGGAGATTGTCAACTTCGATCATCTCCATTGCATTCTTTTCACAAAATGTTTAACCTCTCAAGGTTCATGGTTTCACTCGTTTGTCGAAGAAGCAACTTCGTTTTACCTCTTATCTTCCTCTTCCTTTTCCCTCCGGTACCATCCTAGATCTCGGGACGAGATCCTCTCATAGTGGTGGAGTGTTGTAACACCCCGAGACTGTTGTGCCAGGTGTCTTCCAGTTATTCGCTGTTGTTGCCTTGTCATTTGCTTGCATGTCATGCATTTCATATCATGTCATCATGTGCATCGCATTTGCATACGTGTTCGTCTCATGCATCCGAGCATTTTCCCCGTTGTCCGTTTTGCATTCCGGCACTCCTACGTCCTCCGGCGACCCCTTTTGCCTCTTTTTGTGTGCGGCTGCTAAACGTTCTCGGATTGGACTGAGACTTGCCAAGCGGCCTTGGTACACTACCGGTAGACCGCCTATCAAGTTTCGTGCCATTTGGAGTCCGTTTGATACTCCAACGGTTAACCGGGGAACCGTAAAGGCCTCGTGTGTGTTGCAGCCCAACACCCCTTCAAAGTGGCCCAAAACCCATCCAAACCCCCTCCATCCTGTCGGTCATTCGATCACGATTGCGTGGCCAAAAACCGTACTCCATTTGGACTCTCCTAGCTCCATCTACATATATATTTGCACCTTCCCCCAAAATTTCCGGTCTAAACCCTAGATCTTCCCCCTCCGCGCATCGGACATGTCCACTCCGTCGCCGGACATGTCAGCCTCCGCCCCCGTGCCCAATCCCGAGCCACCATGTGTGCACCCGCGCCCCACTTCGCCGCCGGGCCCACGGAGCCCATCTTCGGCCCGCTCTGGGCCGCGGTGGGCCCGAGCCGCCCGGATCCCGTGCCGCCTTCACCGAACCCTGCCGCCTTCGCGCCATCGCCGGCGCCAACTCCGGCGAGCAGGTGGCCCGTCCGCCCGCACCTCGCAGCTCCGCTCGGCGCCCCTCGTTGCGGGCTCCGGTGCCGTCTCCCACCGCAACCGGCCCGCAGGCTGGCCGATGTGCTCCGCCGCCCAGGGGCGGAACCCTAGGTCAACGGTCACCTTCCCTCGAACCCCATGGAGCGCCACCGCCTGAAGCTCCTGCGCCGACCTCACCTCCTTTCGGATCCGGTCGAGGTGGACCCAGATCGGCCGCCTCTGCATCACCCAACGCCGACCCTCTATGCCTGCCCGCTCGCCGGGGTACTAGCGCCGCCGGCCTCGTCCCCGGTCGGGAGGAGGATGATGCTCGCCCGCCCAACCGCCTCCCCTCCATCACCCTGGTGGGCCCCGCAGCCGGCCCAGCTCCTGCGCAAGGCCCGACCTACCTATCTTCGCGTGGTCCAAGCCCAGGGTGAGCAAGCCTGCTATCCCTCGCCCGTGCATCGCATAGTTATCTAGCGCTCATGTTTTTTTCTGGAAAACTGCCAAGTCCCCAAGTCTGTGACATTTTGTGCCCCTGTTCATCGCCTCATATCTCCATGACTGTAGCTCCGTTTCATGCATATGTTATATCAAAATGTTCATCAGATTCTGCTCTTCATTTTGTTCCATTGCACCATGCTTGTTTGAGTCCATCTTGATGCCCAAATAGTTGATGTAAGAGTGCTATAAAATGTTAGTTCCTGATTCTTAGCAGATCTTGAGCATTTGTCATTTTTGCCATGATTATTGTGTGCCTCCTATGGACTGGAGCTCTACATGTGTTTTGGGATATGCCATGCCATCTTTATAGAGGTGTATGCCATGTATTTTTGTGATCAATGTGGTGACTAGCACAAGCATGCAAAGTAGCTCTCGTGATGTTGCTGATTTCAGGGACTTCGAATTTCACCAAGTAATTTCCCTGTTGTTATTTTTATGCCATGTATTCATGTTGCTACAGAGTGATCCATGCTTCTTTTGAGTATGTTCAGTAAGGATGATTTGGGCATATGATTATGCTATATCCATCCATGTCCTTGTTTGCATTTATGGAGTGCCCTAGCATGACTCAATCTTGCTCTACTTTTGCTATAAAATGTTCCTGGCAGATTGTTTACGTGTTAATCAAATTTGCCAAGGTTGTTGTAGTTGATCCATGCATGGTACGAGATTGTTGTTGCCATGTTTAGCTTCTTGAACATGGTGAGTGCATTGAGGTCGCAAACATGCCTTCATAACTCTGTTTTTGCCAGGTCCAGTTTTCTGCTAAGTCTGAATCTGTTAACGAAACTTGCTATGTTTACATAGGTGCCATCATATTTTCTGTGCCCTTTTGGCTTATGGTCAGTAAGGGACTTTTGTTAAATGCTTTGAGTAGATTCATGTCATCCCTTGAATTGCTATGATCTGATCCTGTAGCATGTTGTTATCTTGCTCTAAACATTGCTTCCTGATGTTTATTCCTGGCATGTTGTTTTCAAGTCTGTGAACCTGATATCTTTTGCACTTTTGCCATGCTTGTTTCAGCCTACTATTGTATGATTTAGCCGTAGCTCAGTGTTCATCTTTTGTCAAGCATCTTGAGTATATCACTGCCATGTGCTTTGTTGCTATGTTAGTGTGCAGTAGCTTAGTTTCTTGTTGCATTTTATATGGCATCATGCTGTTAATCGCAGAATCGTGCCATTCTTGTTTTGCTTGCCATTTGCAAACCGTGCATCCGATTCCCGTGATCTTTATATCAATTTCGACCGAAATTAACTCATATTTCCGGCAGCACTCTTGTTTTGCCAAGTTGAGGCCTGGTTCAATCTTTTCCTTTCGGAGCACGCATATGCATTGCATATCACATCCCGCATGTCATGCCATGTTTTGCATCATGTTGCTTGCGCATTGCACCGTGGTTGATTGTGGTTTCCTTTGCTTGTGTTCTTGCCTTGGGTAGAGCCGGGAGAAGAGTTCGTGATCGAGGAACCCGTTGAGTACGCTTGCGAGGATTAGGCTTACATCAACTCGGAGAACTTTGCAGGCAAGATGACCATATCCTCGAAATCACTTTTATCTTTGCTTGCTAGTTGCTCGCTCTATTTCTATGCCTATGCCGCGATACCTAACACTTGCTTTATCATGCCTCCCATATTGCCATGTCAAGCCTCTAACCCACCTTGTCCTAGCAAACCGTTGTTTGGCTATGTTACCGCTTTGTTCAGCCCCTCTTATAGCGTTGCTAGTTGCAGGTGAAGATTGGAGTTTGTTCCTCGTTGGAACATGTTTATTGTTGGGATATCATTATTATATCTTGTTTACTTTAATGCACCTATATACTTGGTAAAGGGTGGAAGGCTCAGCCTTATGCCTGGTGTTTTGTTCCACTCTTGCCGCCCTAGTTTTCGTCATACCGGTGTCATGTTCCTTGATTTTGCGTTCCTTACGCGGTTGGGTTATAATGGGAACCCCTTGACAGTTTGCCTTGAATAAAACTCGTCTAACAAGGCCCAACCTTGGTTTTACCAATTGCCACCTAGCCTTTTCCCTTGGGTTTCGCAGACTCAAGGGTCATTTTTATTTTAACCCCCCGGGCCAGTGCTTCTCTAAGTGTTGGTCCAACCAGAGTGATGTCCGGCGCCCCCTGGGCAACCAGGGTCTATGCCAACCCGACGTCTGGCTCATCTGGTGTGCCCTGAGAACAAGATATGTGCAGATCCTATCGGGATTTGTCGGCACATTCGGGCGGCTTTGCTGGTCTTGTTTTACCATTGTCGAGATGTCTTGTAACCGGGATTCCGAGTCTGATCGGGTCATCCTAGGAGAAGGAATATCCTTCATTGACCGTGAGAGCTTGTGATGGCCTAAGTTGGGACACCCCTGCAGGGATTTGAACTTTCAAAAGTCGTGCCCGCGGTTATGGGCAGATGGGAATTTGTTAATATCCGATTGTAGAAAACCTGACAGTTAACTTAATTAAAATGAATCAACCGCGTGTGTAGCCGTGATGGTCTCTTTTCGGCGGAGTCCGGGAAGAGAACACGGTCTCGTGTTATGCTTGAACGTAAGTAGTTCTAGGATCACTTCTTGATCTTTGTAGCTTCTCGACCGTGCTTTGCTTCTCTTCTCCCTCTCATTTGCGTAAGATAGCCACCATATATACTAGTGCTTGCTGCAGCTCCACCTCACTACCTTTTCCGACCCATAAGCTTAGATAGTCTTGATCGCGAGGGTGTGAAATTGTTGAGTCCCTGTGACTCACAGATTACATCCAAAACCAGATGTAGGTGCCGATGATGCCATTCCAGGGGATGCGACCAAACTCAAGTGGGAGTTCGACGAGGATTCAGTACGTTACTATGTTTCCCTTTCCAGACGATCAGTAGTGGAGCCTAGTTGGGGCGATCGGGGATCTATTGCATTAGGAGTTGTCTTTCTTTATTTGGTTCCGTAGTCGGACCTTGTTTGTATCTGGATGATGTAATGCTATATTCATGTGTTGTGTGAAGTGGCGGATGTAAGCCAACTCTTTATCCCTTTTGTTGGGGATATTACTACCAGTACGACCCGCCCAGGAGGGGCCGGGTCAACCCTAATGGCGGGTTACATAAGAAGCCCAATATACATTCAAGATGATAGTTTATTAAACATATAGAAGGCCCAAAGGCCTGGGGACGGCTTAAGGCCCTATATTGTAAACCGTCGTATGTAAGGAAAGACTTGTAAAGAATGGCATGTAAAGGAAGTCACCGAGCCGGACACGATTATGAGCCGGCCGGGACTCTGTAGGCCACCATGCGTCAACCCATGTATATAAGGGGACGACCCGGTCAAGAAACAACCAAATCGATAACCAAGCCGGCGAACTGAGCCCCTTGGAGATCAAAACTTCAGCAATACCAATCCCAACTAGACGTAGGCTTTTACCTTCATCGTAAGGGGCCGAACTAGTATAAAAACTCTCTTGTGTGTCCCTTGTCCCGATTAACCCCTTTAAGCTTCCTAGTGCGATGGCCATACGACTAAGTCCTTGCTTTAGGACATCTGCCGTGTCAACTCCACGACAGTTGGCACCCACCATGGGGCCAACGCATGGTGGATTTGAGTTCTTGAAGGGCAACTTCGAAGGGCTCAAGGGATACGCTATGGGCCAGATGACCAAGAGTCGTCGCGGCAAGCTCTACATCAACGACGAAGGCTGGGGCCCCGAGGCCGGCTCAATCGAGTATGGGTACCAGGTCCTCTTCGGTGGAATTCACGTCTTCATCGGCCGGATCGGCGAGTCAGGCCCTGAGCCGGACGTCCACACCAACCTCATTGAAACGGCTCAACATGCCAGGACCGCTCGTGTTCAATCTGTCATGAAACATGCCTTCGTAGACTGCATCCATGGTGGTGAATACTCCGAAGGATCGATGGAGGGCGGGGAGACGGCCATCTACTCTGATACTGCATCATCAACAGGTGAGACGGACTCATTGTACCAACTGCAAGACGGCATGCTCGGGGGCTGTTCCGATGGCAGCAGTATTCCGGACCCCCTTGAGCCGCCGAATTGGGCCAGAGTCTTCATGGCGGGGACGCAGCCCAGGCAGAATTCTACCGCATCGGCAACAGCAGGTCAGGTAAGATTCTAATGGACCTCATGGATCGACTGACGACTCTGTTAACCGCGGCGGTAGAGCCGGCGGATAAAGCCCAGCACGACGCAGAAGTGGCACGTGTGCGGGAGGAGATGGTGCAAGCTAAAGAAAATCTAGCCGCAGTGTAACATCCCAAATTTTCAATTTGGAATGTTATACATTAGATCATCAATGCATATCATATTTTATTTGCTTTTGGATTTTGATACTAGAAATTCTACACAACTCAAGGACCCACGGAGAGAGTTGGGGATTTCATTATTTTCATATTTGAGTTTTCTCAAATTTTGAGAATAGGATCATTTGATTTTTATTATTTTATCATCAATTATTTCTATTACAAAAATATGAGAGAGGGAATAAAATGACTTTCCCGAAATAAAGAAATATTGAGGATTTAATAATAAAATCAAATAAGATTTTATTTCGGAGTTTTTCGTTATTTTATTTGAATTTAGGAAAAATGTGCGTTTTTCAAAATTGCATTTAGGCCCCAAATAAATGTTCACCTTGTGCGGCTTGATTTTAGAAGCCCGGGAAAATTTATTTCGGAATTTTTGGAGTCCGTTTAGTATTTCTTTTTATTTTTCTTCTGCGCGTTAATATTTAAAAAAAACGCGCACCGGCCTATAGGCCGTGTCCGACCGGGACTCCGGCCCGCCAAGGCTTTATAAGCCGGGAGGGGCAGCCCGAGGCCCAGCCGCCGCCCCCGAAACCCTAGCCGCCCGAGCGCCCCGCCCGCGCCGCCGCCAGCTGCCGTCGCCGCGCCTCGCCGCCCGCGGCGCCGCCGACGCCGCCGCCGCCGACCCGCCGCCCGAGGTTCGCCTCGCCTCGAAATCCGTGTCGCCGTTTTTTTTCTTCGAAAAACCGTTCGGTTTTCCGTCGGTTTTATTTAGTTTCATTTTTTAAATAGATCGGTTTTCCGATTTATTTAATTAGCGAGCATTCGTCCGTCCATTCGTTCTAGCGAACGTTCGTCGTTTTTCTTTTTCTCGGATTAAATCCGCGATTTTTCTGATCGCGATTTATGATCCGATTTTCGTTTTAGTATAACTTTTCGCTCGTTTATCGGAATCAGGCGATTCAAGCGCCTGGATTTTCGTCTCGAAACCCTCTATCCGTTTAACCAACTTAAACAAATTTTTGCTACTGTAAAATTTGACTTAGATCCAGATTAGTAGAACGAAGTTGTTTTCTTTCACCGTTTGATTTTCGTTGCTTCGTTCGATTTGATTCTTTTTGCAAACCGGAGTTCTTAAGTTGAACTTTCTGGTTAATTCTCTTATTTGACTTTCACCTGTGCATTAGATGAGTACTTATCGTATGCTTGTTTGTTTGTCTGCGATAGAATACCCGAAGTGCGCCACCTGTTACTTCGAATCTTTAGGTTTCGCGGATCATCAGCAAGGCAAGTAACACTTGATCATACCTTTCCTACTACCCAGTTTTATTGCATTAGATCAAACCTCAAACATTGCATGCTTAGGATCTAATTAAATTGTGGGATGAGCAGTAGTTGAGGTAGTACCTATTACCTGTTATATTATCAAACCTTTGGGAGTTACTTCTACGTTTGCCATTATGCCATGCTATGCTAGTAGACGTGGATTGGGTGTGTGATATCCATGACAGATGTGAGTTTGTTAATTAATGGTTTATTTAAGGTGGCAATGTAAACACACATCTGGGTGGACTGAGGCACCTGGGTAATCCAGGATTTGCCTGTTTTCTTTTGGACCGCCACCCAGGCTCAAAGGGATCATGAGATTTTTCATGCTAGAAACTTCCGTGTGCAGCCACAAGCTATTATGGGCTCTAGCATAGTTGACTAAGTTGTGCAAACTCTTACAGTGGTAGACTAGCAGATGTAGGGGATGTAGGTGGTACGGTCTACCCGATCGTAAGGTGCTAGCGCTTCTGAAAGACTATGTCTTGGTCATCCGTCTTCTCAAACACCATGTAGTGCGAGAAACCAAACGGAGGCTATCGAGTCTTGTGGGGAAAATTACGCAAACCTCTGCAGAGTGTATTGAACTAATCATGGTTAGCCGTGTCCCCGGTTATGGACATCTTGAGTATCTAGTACCTGGATTATCATGTGAATCTCAACATGTTACTCTAAATTAATTTTGTTGGGTTTTGTAATGATGATGTTTAATTGGGATTGAGGATGCTGTCAACCATTCTCAATGTTTAACAACCACCATGATAGATAAATAAAATTTATTCCTTTGTAGTAGGGAAAAATTGGCTTTACGCAAAACTGTAACCATAGAGCTTTCCACCAGCCAAATATGCATATAGTATAGCTGTTTCATTCCATTCATCTCTATGTGTTACCTTGCCAGCATATTCCATGTGCTGACCCGTTTCGGGCTGCAACGTTAATGTTGCAGACTTTTCAGACGACGATTAAGGAGTTTTTAGGTCGTGGTTCTATACTCAGTGATGCCGTTGGAGTTGATGGACTCACTTATCTTCCAAGCTAAAGACCTAGATCGTTATTAGATGGCATTAAGCCATATTTATTGTAATAAGTTCTCTATTGAGACACTCGATGTAATAAGTGTGTGATTGCTACTCTGTTATAAATCCTCCGAGTACTGTGTGGTGTCAGCATTACTGATCCAGGGATGACACCAGAGCACAGAGATCAGACTGTTTGAGGTCTGGTCGCTACAGAGATGGTATCAGAGCACACGCTGACTGTAGGACACGACCACTAAGCTAAAGACCTAGATCACTATTCACCCTCTTCTCTTCTGACTCCTCATCTTTTCTACTCTTTTAGGATGGCGGATGCAAGGAACAAGTTCACGCAACCGGATGAAGATACACCCTTTGGACGTCACTTGAAGGAAGTCACTAGATACCTGAACATAGGAGTACCAAGCTTCACCGGAACCTACAACGCCACTCTACCTGAAGAAGAGCACTGGATGATTCAAGTTCAAGTTCCAGGAAGGACGCTCATGCCAGTCACTGAGCCCATAGAGTTTTCTTTTGATGCACCAACTTGGAGTCTAGGAAAGAGCATGGCAGCTCACATTGCCATGGGACACATTGGGGAAGTCTACCGCAATGATCTCAAGGATACTATCTACCAGATTTGTGGGCGCCGAGATGAGCACTGGGAGATGATCAGCACCAGAAAGGATAGATCCATTGCATCTTTTATCCAGGAATTAAACCAGCACATTCAACGACAGGAGAACCAGATGTGCGCCGACATGATAGACCTGAAGAAGGCAAGGACAAGAATCAAGGAACTAGAGGAAGAACTCAAGGCTACACGTGAAGATTATGAAGAAGAAATTGAAGTATTAGTGGACAAGAATGCCGACCTAACAATGAAGATCGGGATATTTATGGGAGGCCCTACGTTAGTAGATGAAGACGAAGAACCCAAGGAGATTTGCCCGGAACACTACATCATCATCGACGACACCGACTCGGACCTAGATGATAGCGATGATGACTATGTTGATGAAGCTACAGCAGATATCATGGAATCTGCAACCGAAGAATAATTCTAGTAGACCACCCCATCAGTAGTAGTAGTCCACCATGTAAATATAGTAGTCCGAGCACTTTTGCGATAGTTAGATCGATTGTATGCCCTTGTTTGATTGAATGAAGTGAATTGTTTGCTTTTGCCTCATGTGCATATGGGTAGTGTTTTCTCTTTACACCCCCTCTATTATTACATCTCATCTTTTCTAAAACCTCAGATGCCTCCGAGACGTGACCCCGGATTTACCTTTCCACCGGAGCTCACCCAGTTGATCCAGCAGCAGAACACATTGATGCAGTTGCTAGTCCAGAATCAGAACCAGGGGAACAACAACAACCCACCACCACCACCACCTGTTGATCACTTAGCCCATTTTCTTAGGCTGAATCCACCGGTGTTTTCCAGTAGCACCGAGCCGATAGTAGTAGATGATTGGCTCCGCAAGACAGCTAGAGAGTTGACCACATCAGGATGCATAGATGAGGAGAAGGTGAAGTTTGCCGCACATCAACTTGAAGGACCCGTGGCATCATGGTGGGAGAATTTTACAACCACTTTCCCTATCGACACTGTCACATGGGACCAGTTTCAGCAGGCTTTTCATACTGCCCATGTTTCAGCAGGAGCTATGGCCATGAAGAAGCATGAGTTTCGCAACTTGCGCCAAGGAGGACGGACAGTTGGCCAGTATGTGGAGGACTTTAGTAAGCTAGCACGTTATGCCCCAGATGACGTTGCTACGGATGCAGCTAAGCAGGAGAAGTTTCTGGAAGGACTAAATGATGAGTTGAGCATGCAGTTGATGGTGGCAACCTTCAACAACTACCAGGAGTTGGTAGATCGTGCTCTTATGATTGAAGGCAAGCATCAGCAAATTGAGAACCACAAGAAGAAGTATGGACAAGGAAAGTACAATTCAGGAGCTCAGCAGAAACCACGTTTTACCCCTAGACCGAGAGGACATTTTCAGCATACCCATGGAGGAGGTAGCTCGCACAATCACAATGGCACCAGGAATGGTAATGGTAATGGAGGAAGCAACGGCCAGAACTGCACCAACCCATCAACCCCAGCCAAGAAAGACCTGAGCCAAGTCACATGCTTTAAGTGTTCGAAGACCGGACATTATGCAAATGAATGTCCTGAATTACAAAATGGAAATAGCAATGGAAGATCTAGGAAGAAGTCGAACCCTTTCAACAGGGGACAGGTGAACCATGTTAGCGTGAAGGAGGTTGAAGCTCAGCCAGATGCAGTAATAGGTAAGTTTTTGGTTAAGTCATTTACTGCACTCGTTCTTTTTGATACTGGTGCATCGCATTCATACATCTCAAGGGGATTTGTGGATAAGTATAACCTATCAACCCAAGCCCTTAGGTCACCCATGTTAGTAACCTCACCTGGAGCAGAATATATGGCTAGTCGATGGTGTGATCGGTTACCATTAAGGATTGGTAACTATGTTTTTCCCTCAGACCTAATAGTATTGGAATCCCAAGGATTGGGTGTGATATTAGGCATGGATTGGTTATCAAAGTATGAAAGGAATAATGAATGTGCTAGTAAGTCAATCTTACTTACCACCCCAGAAGGGATAAGGATCAAGTATGTATCCCGACATGTGCCAAAGAGGACTCAAGTAAATTGTTTAACAGGAGTTGTGCAGGAGGAAGTACCTGTGGTAAGGGAATTCCCAGAAGTATTTCTAGAAGAGTTGCCAGGCATGCCACTGGATAGAGATATTGAGTTTTTGATTGAGCTATTGCCAGGCATAGGGCCAATATCAAAGAGACCATACAGGATGCTTGAAAGGATTTGGTGGAAATTAAGAAGCAGATTAAGGAGTTACTGGACAAAGGATATATTCGCCCAAGTTCTTCGCCTTGGGGATCGCCAGTACTTCTAGTGGAGAAGAAGGATGGATCATTAAGGATGGTTGTTGATTATCGAGGATTGAATGAAGTAACGATCAAGAACAAGTACCCACTACCAATGATCAATGATGTGTTTGATCGATTGCAAGGAGCTAAGGTATTTTCCAAGATCGATCTGCGATTAGGATAACACCAGTTGAAGATTCGAGAACAGGATATTCCTAAGATAGCTTTTACCACCAGGTATGGGTTGTACGAGTATACCGTTATGTCATTTGGTCTGACTAATGCACCTGCCTATTTTATGAACATGATGCACAAACTGTTTATGGAGTTCTTGGATAAGTTCGTCGTGGTGTTCATTGATGATATCTTGGTTTACTCGAAAAATGAAGAGGAGCATAAGGAGCATTTGCGTTTGGTACTTGGTAAGCTCAGAGAACATCAATTGTATGCCAAGTTCAGCAAATGTGAGTTTTGGTTGAAGGAAGTAGGATTCCTCGGACACGTTATATCCGGAGAAGGAATAGAAGTTGATCCCACAAAAGTTGATACCGTGACCAAGTGGGAAGCACCAACCACGGTTGGAGAGATCCGGAGTTTTCTTGGACTCGCAGGATACTACCAGAGATTCATTGAGAATTTCTCAAAGATTGCAAAGCCTATGGCAGAGTTATTAAAGAAGGATACCAAGTTCAAATGGACTGAGGAATGTGAGGCTAGTTTCCAGGAGTTGAAGAAACGCTTGGTAACTTCACCAGTGTTGATTTTGCCAGATCAGACCAAGGACTATGAGGTGTATTGCGGCGCTTCATGTCGAGGACTTGGAGCAGTACTTATGCAGGAAGGGAGAGTTCTTTCATATGCCTCAAGACAACTGAAACCTCATGAGTTGAATTATGCTACACATGATTTGGAATTAGCAGCCGTAGTGCATGCATTGAAGACTTGGAGACATTTTCTGATTGGAAACCATTGTAAGGTGTACACGGATCATAAGAGTTTGAAATACATTTTCACACAGAAGGAGTTAAACCTCAGACAAAGGAGATGGTTGGAGCTCATCAAGGATTACGATATGAGATTGCATTACCATCCCGGAAAGGCTAATGTAGTAGCTGACGCATTAAGCCGTAAGAGTCATGTCAATACATTAATGACGGGAGAAATACCAAGGGAGTTAGCAGAAAATCTTCATGAACTCTGTTTGGAAATAGTTCCGAGAGGCTATGTAGCAGCATTGGAGATTCAGTCAACTTTGATGGATAGAATCAGAGAAGCTCAGAAGACTGACAAGGAGATTGCCTCTATAAAGGAGAAAATAAGCGAAGGAAAGGCTAAAGGATTTCGTGAGGATGAGCACGGCACCCTATGGTATGAAGACCGTGTTTATGTACCCAATGATCCAGAGATTAGGAAGCTAATTCTGCAAGAGGCACATGATTCACCATATTTGATTCACCCAGGAAATACCAAGATGTATTTGGATTTGAAATATATTTTCTAGTGGACCGGAATGAAGAAGGATATTGCAGAGTATGTAGTAGTTTGTGATGTGTGTCAGAGAGTAAAGGCGGAGCATCAGAAGCCAGCAGGATTGTTACAACCATTGCTGATACCCGAATGGAAGTGGGATAAGTTAGGCATGGATTTATCACGGGATTACCCAGGACTCGTTCAGGCTATGGCTCGATTTGGGTTATAGTCGATCGGTTGACGAAAGTAGCTCATTTCATCCCAGTAAAGACCACTTACACCAGTGCTAAGTTGGCAAATATATACATGACTAGGATTGTATGTCTGCATGGAGTTTCGAGGAGTATAGTATCAGATAGAGGAACCCAGTTTACCTCAAAGTTCTAGAAACAGTTGCATGCAACTTTGGGTACCAGGCTAGAATTCAGTACAACTTTTCATCCACAGATAGATGGACAGACTGAGAGAGTCAATCAGATTTTGGAGGATACGCTGAGAGCATGTGCGCTAGATTACGAATCTAGTTGGGATGACAATTTTCCATATGCAGAGTTCTCTTACAACAACAGTTACCAAACCAGTTTAAAGGTGGCCCCTTTCGAAGCTTTGTACGGAAGGAGGTGCAGGACACCATTGTCGTGGGATGAAGTTGGAGACCGCCAGTTGTTTGGGCCTGATTTGATTAGAGAGTCTGAACAGAAGGTGAAATTGATTCGCGATAGGCTCAAGGTAGCTCAGTCCAGACAGAAGAGTTATGCAGATTCTAAACGCAAGGAGACAGTTTACGAAGTTGGAGATAGAGCTTATCTTCGAGTATCTCCACATCGGGGAACAAAGCGTTTTGGTGTTAAGGGAAAGTTAGCGCCATGATTTGTAGGACCATATCAAGTTTTGGAGCGTATGGGAGAAGTGGCCTACAAGTTGGAATTGCCTGAAGGATTGTCAGCAGTTCATAATGTGTTCCACGTTTCTCAGTTGAAGAAGTGTCACGCGGAGATGGCTGACATACCCTTGAGAGACACAGCGCCATTGGAAACAATTCAGTTGGATAACGATTTGACCTATGAGGAGAAACTAGTTAAGATTCTCGAGTTTGCCAGCCGAGTCACTCGCAACAAGGTTATCAAGTTTTGCAAGGTTCAGTGGAGCCACCACAGAGGACGAAGCCACCTGGGAGCGAGAGGAAGATTTGCTCAAGGACCACCCTCACCTATTTTCTAGCTAATCCGAATCTCGAGGGCGAGATTCATCTTAAGGGGGGTAGGTTTGTAACATCCCAAATTTTCAATTTGGAATGTTATGGTCGGATTTCGGGTTCCGGCAGACCCTTGAGGTTCGAACACTGGGGTGCGCACGGAGATTTCACCTCCTACCTACCTGCACCGCTCCGCCTTGCTAGGATCTAAACTAAGGAAAGAACAACACAAGAGACACAGGGTTTATACTGGTTCGGGCCACCGTTGTGGTGTAATACCATACTCCAGTGTGTGGTGTGGTGGATTGCCTGTTGGGCTGATGATGATGAACAATACAAGGAAGAACAGCCTCGCGAGGGTCTGTTCTTGGCTGGGGCGATGAACTGCTGGGAGGAGCTCAGTCACCCTTCTCTCTCTCTCTCTCTCTCTCTCTGATCTAAACCCCTCTCTCAAGAGCCTCCTTCTCCGAACCCCTCAGCTCTCTGTCCATGTGTGTCCCCCTCTTTCGGGTGGCTGATCCTATTTATAGAGGCCCTGGTCCTCTTCCCAAATATCGAGCAGGAAGGGAGCCAACAATGGCGGGCTAATTTGAAGGGGGATAGCTAGTACTAGCTACCCTGACAAAAGTAGTCTTCGCCTGCGCAAAGCTCTGGTGATGACGCTGCCTTGGGCTCCACGATGACCTCCGTCTCGTAGTCCTCCTGGTCCTGGTCTCGTTGCACCGAAATGGCAACCTTTGCCTGATGCCTCGGTACTCCGCGGCTGCGCTTGCCCCCTTTGCACCAAAGAGGAAAGGAGGACACTGCGCGGGCTGGCACCCGCCTGGCGCCCTCGGTCGTCATGGCTTGCGTCACGGGCACCTCATGAGGTACCCCGCCTTGATCTCTCCGCCTCCTCATGAGCCAGCCTGACGAGGCCGTGCCTAAGGAAGCTCTGCGTCGTCTGCCCCGTGAGGCTTGTCCCCTCGTGAGGGTCTTGGGTTTGTGTTGGTGAAGATGGGCCGCGCTGGGCCCCCCTTTGAGCCACGCCGCAGGCAGGCAAGTCTGGGGACCCCCGTTCCCAGAACGCCGATAGTAGCCCCCAGGCCCAAGGCGCGCCTGGGCTTGGCCGTGCAGGGAAGCGGAAGGGCAAGAGCGAAGCGCCACGGGCCCTAACAGCCTGCGGCCTTGGGCGCCGCGTGGCGGTTGATGGGACGTGGGCGTCTCCACTTCCCCATGGTGCCTCGGCAGCTGCACGGATTGGACAAGTCCCTGCATGCAAAGTGGGTCATAATTACCTGCGATCGTGGGGGCCGTTGGTTGGCCATCGCCAGCTATAAATATGGACCGGCGCGCGCCCTTCCAGTCCATCCCCCTTGCTTCTCCTTTTTCTTCATGGCCCTGTCGAGGAGGTTCTCGGCCGCAGAGAAGGGGAAGGCTCGCCAGGTTGAGCCTGCCTCTCCCCCGCCCAAGCGCGGCCGAGGGCGCCCTCGCAAACATCCTGTAGCCACCATGGTGGCTCCCCGCCGCCGTGGAGGCGATCTTCAGCACAGCGACAGGCGGATTGCTGTGGCCGGGGGGCTCGCTCCGGCTGCGCGTCCCCCTAGGCCACGCTTTCGCGCTGCTGAAGTGCTGCCGGAGTTCGTCGTGTGGTCGGTGGAGCCGACTAGCACCCGGCTTCCACTTCCTCGCTTCCTCCCTGGCGAGCTCCCGGCCGGCGCCCCGGGCGGCCTCTAGCTCCAGGCCGACGGCTGCTGCAGCCGGGCCTCATGGGTCTCACTGGAGGTCTCCGCGACCGGGAGCCTGTCTCTGGCCCGCGGTTGTCAGACGTTTGCCCACGCGCGTGGCCTGAGCCGTCGATGCACCATACACTTCAAGTTCGACGGCGATGCCACCCTCTACGTGAGGGTGTTTGGGGAAGATGGTCGCCGCACAGGGTGTTGCCCCGAGGGTGACGACCGCGGCTGGGAACCCAGCTCCGGCGATGATGGAGAGGGCAGCGCTCGCGCGGCTGGCGGCGCTTAGGGTTCCTCAAGCTTCTCCGTCTCTTCTTCAGGCGGTGACTCTTCTAGCGGTGGCCGCGGTCAGCCCCCATGCCGTCGTATCTGCTTGGGAGGTAGTAACATGTCCGCCCACCGTAGCGCCCTGGTGAAGCGCGAGAGGGAGTTCACCTGAGCTCCGAAGGCAGCTCGGGCCTTCCCTGCGGGCTGGTGTGAGGTGAGCTGCACCAGATTTATCCTTTCTTTTCCTTTTTCCTGCATAACAAAGATAGTAGCATGGAGCCCCGTGGGGGCGTGTTTGGGTCATTGCTGTTAATCATCGTTTTGCTTTCGTTATTGTACCTTCCGGCTACGTGCCCGCGCGTGGATAGTTCTCGGCCCCAGCCATGGGGGGCGAGCGACCCAGGCCCTTTGTTTGTGTCACGGTGCCCGTGGGGCATGGACTGGAGGGGTGCTCCTATGATGGGCCCAGGTCGCGAACCCTTTGAATGACTAGGATAGGAACACTCACGAGGGTGCTCGGCTGCCCCCCCTCGCGAGGCCTTGCACAATAGAAATTGAGGCAGGAGAGGGAAAAGTCGAAGAACCACAAGCCAAAGACGGCAACAACTTCAATAAAACTTTGAATGAGAAGGAACAAGCCAACTGCGGAAAGCAAATGAAAAGCTGCGTCCGGCACCTAATCTAGTCTTCGACGTCTTCTCACCAGCGCGGAGCTAAGTGCTTCCACTGGGCGTGGAAGGGAGCCCCAGGGGCTGAGGCCGGCGCTCCTGAGACTCCGGGGCGTGTACAGCCCCAACTCATTATTACGTGGGCATGTCACGGGCGGCGAGCTTCACAGGCGTTCGCCTTCTTCACAGGCTCCGGGCCTTTTCCAAAATGCGATAGCTTCATAGGCATTCGCCTTCTTCACAGGCTCCGGGCCTTTCCAAAAACGCGATAGCTTCACAGGCATTCGCTTTCTTCACAGGCTCCGGGCCTTTTCCAAAACGCGATAGCTTCATAGGCAGTCGCCTTCTTCACAGGCTCCGGGCCTTTTCCAAAATGCGATAGCTTCACAGGCATTCGCCTTCTTCACAGGCTCCGGGCCTTTTCCAAAACGCGATAGCTTCACAGGCATCCGCCTTCTTCACATGCTCTGGGCCTTTTTAGGGGTAGAACCTCCGGAGGTGCTGGATGTTCCATGCGTTCTGGACTGGCACCCCCTCCTGAGTCTCCAAGCGCGCGGAGCCGGGCCTAGAAACATGAACAACTATGAACGGGCCCTCCCACATGGGAGAGAGCTTGTGCAGCCCCTCCCTGGAGAGAACCCGCCTGAGCACGAGGTCTCCTACCTCGAGAGTTGTGGGGCGGATGTTGCGGCAATGATATCGCCGCAGTGCTTGTTGTCACCTCGCCGCTCGTAGCGCGGCTTCTCGGCGACGTTCCTCCCCCAGCACGAGGTCCATCCCCCGCATGGCGTCCTGCTGCGCCTCGTCGAACGCCAGGACTCGCGCGGAGCGACGTCTGACCTCGTGAGGGAGGACCGCTTCGGCTCCATAGACCAGGAAGAACGGGGTCTCTCCAGTCGGCTTGGTCGTGGTTGTGCGGATGGACCACAACACGGACTGAAGCTCGTCGTACCAACCTCTGCCGCAGGCCTCCAGCTTCTTCTTGAACATCCTGGTCTTGAGGCCCCTCAGGACCTCCGCGTTGGCTCGCTCGGCCTGGCCGTTGCTTCGGGGGTGCGCCACCGAAGCGTAGCATATCTGCGTTCCAAGGTTAGCACAGTATGTTTTGAAGAGGTTACTGGCGAACTGCGAACCATTGTCCGTGATGATGCGATTCGGCACCCCGAACCGGCTCACGATGCCCTTGATGAACTTGACCGCGAAACCCGCGGGAATGGTGCGGACAGCCTCTACTTCAGCCCACTTGGTGAACTTGTCCACGGCGACGTAGAGGTAGCGGTAGCCCCCGGGCGCCCGAGGAAACGGTCCCAAGATGTCCAGCCCCTAGACTGCGAATGGCCACGAAAGGGGTATAGTCTGCAAGCCTCCTGCTGGCTGATGGATCTGCTTGGCGTGGAACTAGCAGGCCTCACAAGCTTTCACTAGTTCGACGACGTCATTGAGCGCGGTGGGCCAATAAAACCCACTACGGAACGCCTTGCCGACAAGGGTCCGCGATGATGAATGATGTCCACAGTCTCCGCCGTGTATATCTTCGAGCAGTTCCTTCCCTTGCTCCCTGGAAATGCAGCGCAGGGATACATCGTTTGGCCGCTTCCGGTAGAGCTCTCCATCCTTGATGCAGTATGCCATGGCCTGGCGTGCCACTCGCTCCGCTTCCTCCTCCTTCTCCGGCAGGGTCCCTTGCGTTAGGTAACTCCGGAGCTTTGTGATCCAACATCCCTCCTGAGGTTCCATCGTCAGGAGCAGGCGTGCTCCTGAGGCCGGGCCACAGGCCGGAGCCCGTGAGGCAGGTGGCTGGGGGAGCTCCTCCCGGGGCTGAGCCGTGTTCGATAATGACGGCAGGGCTGAGGGCTTGAAGAGCCGCTCCTCGAAAATGCCAGGCTCCTGAGGTAGCCGCCTGGACGCCCGTTTGGCGATGTCGTCGGCCTCCTGGTTGGTGCCACGGGGCACATGCTGCAACTCCAACCCCCAGAACTGCTTCTCCATCCTGCGGACCTCCGCTAGGTAGGCTTCCATGTGCTCATCCTTCGGCTCGTACACCTTGTTGGAGAAATTGACAAGGAGCTGCGAATCGCCCTTGATGGTGAGGCGTTTCACCCCCAGGGCAGCCGCGGCCTTCAAGCCCGCTATTAAACCTTCATACTCCGCTATGTTATTGGAGACCTTTTCACCTAGCTGGAAGCAGAGCTGCACGGCGTAGTAGAGCTTGTCCTGAGTGGGCAATATAAGCACCACCCCAGCCCCAGCACCATGCTTGGAGAATGCCCCATCGAAGTACATGACCCAGCCTTCTGGCGCCTCACTTCCCGGGGACAGGGACCGATCCTCGTCGGCCTTGAGGCCTGGCGCCTCCGTCCATTCTGCCACAAAATCCGCCAACACTGCTCCCTTGATGACTCTGGTCGTGCTGAATTCGAGCTGAAACGCTTGTAGTTCTATGTTCCACTCAGCGACCCTTCCAGCTGAATTAGGGCTCCTGAGAACTCTCTCCAGGGGGTATGACAAGACGACCTTGATGGGGTGACCCTGAAAATAGTGCCGCAGCTTGCGCGAGGCCACCAGTAGCGCGAGGAGGAGTTTCTGAGGCATGGGGTACCGCGCCCTTGCATCCCGCAACACCGTGCTGACGAAGTGCACTGGGTGCTCAATGAGGTGGAGTGCGTCAGTGCTGGTGGCTCCCTTCGGAGACCATGGCGCCTCTTGAGGCAATGAGGCCTCCTGAGACTGGGGCCCCTTCCGCCTCCGGTGCGCCCCTCTGTGGCGGCTGATCCTCCTCAGCCGCGGTGGCAGTTTCTGTGGGCCTTCCTTGTCCCTGTTCTGCCTTGTCCCAGGCTGCTGCCGCGGTTTAAATTCGGCGCTCCTCTCTGACTGCCACCAAGGCTGCGCTGGCGGAGTAGGGAGTGGCGGCAAGGTAAAGCACCAGGGGCTCTTGAGGGCGCGGAGCCACCATGACCGACGGGCTGGTCAGGTATCTCTTGAGATCCTGGAACGCCTTGTCGGCCTCTTCAGTCCACTCGAAGGGCCCCTTTTTCCTCATTAGCTGGAAGAAAGGCAGTGCTCGTTCCCCCAACTTGGAGATGAAGCGCCCTAGCGCGGTCACGCGCCCCGCGAGCTTCTGCATTTCTCTGAGGGTCTTTGGCAGGCTCATGTCTTCCACCGCCTTGACCTTCTCCGGGTTAGCCTCGATGCCTCGGTGGGACACGAGGAAACCCAAGAGCTTGCCCGAGGGGACTCCGAACACACACTTCTCTGGGTTGAGCCATAGGTTCACTGCGTTGAGGCTCACGAAGGTTTCCTCCAAGCCTTGTATTAAGGTCCTGGCCTCCCGAGACTTTACCACAATGTCATCAATGTAAGCCTCAACATTCTTCCTGAGCTGCGGGCCCAAGGTGATGTGCATCAGCCGCTGGAAGGTCGCCCCTGTGTTACGCAACCCAAATGGCATGCATGTGTAGCAGTACACTCCACACGGTGTTAGGAAGGCAGTCTTCTCGACGTCTTCTACCGCCATCTTGATCTGGTGATACCTAGAGAAGGCATCCAGGAAGCATAACAGGTCGCATTCCGCAGTGGAATCGACGATCTGGTCGATGCGGGGAAGCGGGAACGGATCTTGCGGGCATGCTTTGTTGAGGTTGGTGAAGTCGACACACATGCGCTCCTTCCCTCCCTTCTTTGGCACAACGACAGGGTTGGCCAACCAATCCGGGTATCGGACCTCGCGAATGACCCCAACGGCTTCTAATTTGCGGGTCTCTTAGACGATGAAGGCCTGCTTTTCTGTGGACTGCCGCCTGGCCTTCTGCTTCACAGGGCGCACGTTGGGGGCACACGTTGAGATGATGCTCGATTAAACTCCTAGGGATCCCTGCCAATTGGTCAGGCTCCCAAGCGAATACCTTCTTGTTTGCGCGCAGGAACCCGACCAGGGCCTTCTCCTGCTCGGGTTCGAGGTGGGCGCCTATGGTGAAAGTGGCGTTGGTGGACCCGTCCTCATCAACGGGTATGTGCTTGGTTTCTTCCTTGTCTTGGGTGAACAACTGTTTCTTCTTGGCGGGTGCAGCCCCCTTGGGCCCGGGGGTCTCCAAGTCGGCGGGCTGTGCCGACGCCGCCGTCCTGAAGGCGAGCTTGAGCACCCGCAGCGCGTCCCCGGTGTCCCCATGCACAGTGAGGACACCGCTGCTCCCGGGCATCTTCATGAGGTTGTACGCCGGGTGCGTCGCGGCCATGAACTGGGCCAGCGCTGGGTAGCCGAGGATGGCGTTGTAGGGGAGGCCGATGGGGGCGATGTCGAAGTCGACCAGCTCTGTGCGGAAGTTTTCATAGGTGCCAAAGGTTACTGGGAGCCGGATCTGTCCCAAGGAGCTCGACGACTCGCCCCTAACGCCTGAGAAGGACCAGCTGGGTTGCAGCCGTTCCAGGGGTATGTAGAGGAGGTTGAAGGCCTCAACCGAGAGCATGCTGAGGCCCGTGCCGCCATCAATGAGGGTCCTGGTGACGGCCACCTGGCAGATGGTGGGGGTGCACAGCATGGGCAACGCACCCGAGCAGGCCGAGTTGGAGGGGTGGTCCTCCGAGCTGAAGGTCAGGCCGGTCTCGGGCGTCGCCCGGTCCAGGGGAGCCCCTTGCCGCATGGAAGCGGCGATGACCCGGCGGATGAACGGCTTGACGTGGTGACTTGTAGGCGGCGCCTGTGAGCCGCCCAAGAGGGCCGCGACGATGTTGCGGGGCTCCATGGGCGCGTGGAGCGCGCGGGACGAAGAACCAACTAGGGTGAGCGAGGGAGTTGCGGTGTGGCCGTCTTGCCGCACGGACAGATGCTGGGACGATGCTTGCTGCTCATCCCCCGCCGGGCCGGTGGCGGCGTTGACAGCAGGTGACGGGGAACGGCGAGGACGCCCGCCAACAGGGGCCGTCTGGGCGGCGCGGGGAGCGAGTGCGGCTTGGCACTCGGCGCGGGCCCGACGGGCGTCAGACATGGGCATGATGGTCGGAGGAGAACGGCGTGGTGCAAGACGAATCCCGGCGCACCCCTACCTGGCGCGCCAAATGTCGGATTTCGGGTTCCGGTAGACCTTGAGGTTTGAACACTAGGGTGCGCGCGGTGATTTCGCCTCCTACCTACCTGCACCCCTCCGCCTTGCTAGGATCTAAACTAAGGAAAGAACAACACAAGAGACACAGGGTTTATACTGGTTCGGGCCACCGTTGTGGTGTAATACCCTACTCTAGTGTGTGGTGTGGTGGATTGCCTCTTGGGCTGATGATGATGAACAATACAAGGAAGAACAGCCTCGCGAGGGTCTGTTCTTGGCTGGGGCGATGAACTGCTGGGAGGAGCTCAGTCACCCTTCTCTCTCTCTCTATCTGATCTAAACCCCTCTCTCAAGTGCCTCCTTCTCCGAACCCCTCAACTCTCTGTCCGTGTGTGTCCCCCTCTTGCGGGTGGCTGATCCTATTTATAGAGGCCCTGGTCCTCTTCTCAAATATCGAGCGGGAAGGGAGCCAACAATGGCGGGCTAATTTGAAGGGGGACAGCTAGTACTAGCTACCCTGACAAAAGTAGTCTTCGCCTGCGCAAAGCTCTGGTGATGACGCCGCGTTGGGCTCCACGGTGACCTCCGAATCGTAGTCCTCCTGGTCCTGGTCTCGTTGCACGGAAATGTAAACCTTTGCCTGATGCCTCGGTACTCCGCGGCTGCGCTTGCCCCCTTTGCACCAAAGAGGAAAGGAGGACACTGCGCGGGCTGGCACCCGCCTGGCGCCCTCGGTCGTCATGGCTTGCGTCACGGGCACCTCATGAGGCACCCCGCCTTGATCTCTCCGCCTCCTCGTGAGCCAGCCTGACGAGGCCATGCCTGAGGAAGCTCCGCGTCGTCCGCCCCGCGAGGTTTGGCCCCTCGCGAGGGTCTTGGGTTTGTGTTGGTGAACATGGGCCGCGCTGGGCCCCCCTTTGAGCCACGCCGCAGGCCGCAGGCAGGCAAGTTTGGGACCCCCGTTCCCAGAACGTCGACAGTTATACATTAGATCATCAATGCATATCATATTTTATTTGCTTTTGGATTTTGATCCTAGAAATTCTACGCAACTCAAGGACCCACGAGAGAGTTGGGGATTTCGTTATTTTCATATTTGAGTTTTCTCAAATTTTGAGAATAGGATCATTGGATTTTTATTATTTTATCATGAATTATTTCTATTACAAAAATATGAGAGAGGGAATAAAATGACTTTCCCAAAATAAAGAAATATCGAGGATTTAATAATAAAATCAAATAAGATTTTATTTCGGAGTTTTTCGTTATTCTATTTGAATTTTGGAGAAATGTGCGTTTTTCAAAAGTGCATTTAGGCCCCAAATAAATGTTCACCTTGTGCGGCTTGATTTTAGAAGCCCGAGAAAATTTATTTCGGAATTTTTGGAGTTCGTTTAGTCTTTCTTTTTATTTTTCTTCTGCGCATTAATATTTAAAAAAATGCGCACCGACCTACGGGCCGTGTCCGAACGGGACTCCGGCCCGCCAAGGCTTTATAAGCCGGGGGGAGCCAGCCCGAGGCCCAGCCGCCGCCCCCGAAACCCTAACCGCCCGAGCGCCCCGCCCGCGCTGCCGCCAGCTGCCGCCACTGCCGCGCCTCACCGCCGCCAGCCGCCGCCGCCGCCCAGCGCCGCTGCCGACCCGCCGCCCGAGGTTCGCCTCGCCTCTAAATTCGTGCCGCCTTTTTTTTCTCGAAAAACCGTTCGGTTTTTCTGTCACATCCCTAGTTCTGGTTTGATCCTAGGCTTGCTTTGTGCATCATGTTTAAATTTCAAATGAAATTGAAATGGGGATGTTTCAAACCCTAGCACCAAAGCAAATTCAAATAGGTTCAACTTTAAAATGGATTTTCAATGAACCCAAAATGCTATTAAAAAATGTTCATGCTCTTTGGATAATGTTGGGAACAACAACCAGAAGTGATGCACATTTTTGCTACACATTTTGGATTTTTGAATCAATGCATAAATATTTGATTTGGAGCTGTTTAAATTATATAAATATTTTTAATGGCTCCAAAAATGATGGGAATTGGTGAGGGCCTCTGGAATATTATATCTAGATGCCACAAATATTTTCAGCATTTATGGAAGTGTTTTAACATTTCTTTTGGATAGAGAACAAATGTCAGAAATACAAAAGACAACAGGAAATAGGAAAACACTTACCTGACGCTTACCTGGCGCCCCACCACGGCCCAGCAGAGGCCCAGCCCACTGGCTCTTGCCAGTCATCTCCCTCCTCGCGCCAGAAGGCAGGGGCGCGCGCCGCCCGCGCGCCGGCCACGCGCCGGCCACCTCGTGCCTCCCTGCATGTCTCCCTGTCGCCCTGAGGATGCCACGCGATCCCCTGACTCTCTCCCGCTCTCTCTCGTCCCCATCCTCTCCCCTGGCTCTCTCACTCACACGCACCGAACGCAGCCGCCGCCGCCGCTCACCGTTGCCTCACCCAGAGCCTCCCCCTCGACCCCTCGACGTGCCCAGTAGCTCCGCTACCTCGTTCTCGACCTCCTCGCCAAGCCAAGCGACGCCGGATGCCCTCATCGCCGTCTTCTTCAACCTCGGGCCACCGAGATCGCCGGCGACCGTGCGCCCGCTCCGACGCTTCCCCGAGCTCGCTGAGGCCACCAAACGAACCGCTGTGAGCTCCTGCGTGGATCCCCTCCTTCCTCCCCTTCGATTTCGAGCCGTAGACGTCGCCCCCTTGACGACCGTACCCGCCGCCACTTGAGCTCGTCGTCGGCGCAGCTCCGGCAACCAAATGGTCACCCCGGCGAGTCCAACTTGCTCCCCGCAACGCGTAGCGCCCCGCCAGACCTTCGCCTCGCTCGTTAGCACACCGCAGCGCTAACCCGCACCAGCCCCGAATTCCGGCAGCTGCCGCGAGCTCCATTCCGGTGAGCTCCGGCCTCCCCAGCTCATCCCACATGCTCCACTGGATGCGGACGATGACGGGCTACGCCCCGGTGGTCTCCGCGCACTCTTCCGCCGCCTGTAGCACATTCCAGCGAAGCATCGCCGCGCGGTTTGCTCACCGTCGGCCGAACTCCGGCGAGGCTGACGTGGCAGCTTAATTAGCGCTAATCCCCACCATTAGCCACCCCACCAGCCGCTGACAGTGGGCCCCAGAGCCAAGTCAAATCCTGATCAGTGCGGGTTTGACCCGGGGTTAACCCCAGTGTCACTGACGTGTGGCCCCCACACGTCAGGTCTGACCTAGACAGCCCTGCTGACGCCTCTGTGACGTCACACTGACGCAGTAATTGTTTTTCTGGATTTTAAATAATTCAGAGAAATTCAGAAAATAGTTAAAACTTCTAAAAATCATAGAAATTAAACCGTAGCTCAGAATGAAATAAATTATATATGAAAAATCATCAGAAAAATGCAAGGAATCCATTTATGCTAGTTTCATGCATGAAAAACCAACTTATACTTGCAGTATAAGTGAAAACGTAATAATGGCATGTTATATATTTAATTTGGGGTTTGCATATGAACCCTTGGTACATACGGACTTCAACCAAATTGATGCTAGATGCATTAGGGCAAATCATAGAATCTTTGAAATGTCATCTTCATGCATCATATTGTTGCATATGGTTGTTTATTGATTGCCGGCACCGTCCCCTCTCGATAGGTTCTACTCCGGAAGGTGTCCCAAGTACCTGTCTGAGGAGCAATGCTTCTTGGTGGATCTATCAGGCAAGCAAACCCCCTTGAGCATCTCGATAAATCTCACTCTCTCGCTCCTGCTCCTTTTACTACATTAGGACAACAACGATTCAAACTGCTACTTTCTGCTGCGGTAGCTCAACCCATTCCTCTGCATGACCTGTCATTGCCACAGTAAACAGTTGAAACCCACTAGCATGAGTAGGAGTTGCTTGAGCCTTGATGTGCCTGCTCATCCGTGCTTGTTTTTCTTTATGCCAGCTATGCTTAGAGTTGTGTCAGGTCTGATTCATCGGGAATGAATCGGAGTGGTGAACATGTCCTACCGGTAAAGGCTAAGTGTGTGAACACGTTTTGATAAAGGTAGCGATGAGAGGCCATGTAGGAGTACATGGTGGGTTGTCTCATTGGAACCGTCCTTAAGCACTGAGTTCTGTGTATGTTATCCAAGTCCAGTTACTACCACACATTGGGTTCCGGTTATCCGGCCCCTCTCGGCTTATTAATCCGCTTGATCTCTGTCCAGGAGTTGCAACTAGTTTCTGGCGTTTGTAGGTAGTGCTACTTGTCTACTAGGTGGTGTCCGACGGGACGGGCTTGGGACAGACTAGGCACCATGGCACGGTGTACCAAGTGGCACCCGGATGGTGGGCTTGGGAACCCTGCACACATTGTTTGGGGCCGTGAGCGACACCCCGGCCGGATCTCCTTGCGGATGGAACCCGAGTAGGCAATAAACCTGGACGAGAGACTTGTGTGATTAGTTAGGTCGTGGCCGACACCCTCGCCCGGCATCCTCTTGAAGGTTGCCGAGGTACATGACGTGTACAGGGGTATAAGTGGCGAGAGCGCGTGTGATGAAGTACACCCCTGCAGAGTCAATATTATCTATTCGAATAGCCGTTTTCCTCGGATATGGAAACTTGGAGGACTTATGTAGTACATAGACAACTTGAAGTGGATACTCTAAAATCCGCAAGATTAGCGGGAGTGCTATGGATGGCCTTCTCGTAGGGAGACTGGAATGGATCCATAGTGGAGTATTGATATGGTGAATATGTGGACTCGTGTGCGTCTTCTCACCTCAAAGAAGTTTCTGATACTCGTAGTATAGGCTAGCCATTGAGTCAAAGCTGGCTTGCTGCTGTTAACTCCACCACCCCCTTTGTTGATAATGTTGCATATGTAGATAGTTCTGATGTAAGACTTGCTGAGTACCTTTGTACTCAGGTTTGCTTATTTATGTTTTGCAGTTGGTTACACTAGTGACTTCGACGAGTAGCTTCTATCCCAGCTACGATCTTGTACCCTCGGGAGGGTCGTGTTTAGTCAGGCTTCTTAGTCTTTTCCTTTGTAGTTGTCTGTACTCAGACATGTATTGCTTCCGTTGCTTGTATGCTCTGAATGATGGGTCATGAGACCCCTATTTGTATTGAATGATTTGTGGCTCTTCTGGGCCTTTATCCATATGAGTTTGAGTTATGTTGTGATGCCATGTTGTACATCACATACTTGCATGTTATGCGTACGTGTAACGTGTATTGCTATGTGTGGGATCCGACAACCTAGTTGTTTACCTCTGATAGCCTCTCTTATGGGGAAATGTAGTCTTGTGCTTCCATGAGCCATAGTAGTCCGCTACAGCCCGGTTCACCGGAGTCCTACTAGCCCAGCACTACTGCTCCGGAACACTTGACTGGCCGGCATGCGATTCACTTTGTTCCTGTGTCTGTCCCTTCAGGGAAATGTCACGCGGTGACATCCGGAGTCCTGTTAGCCCAGTGCTACAGCCCGGATTCATACGCTGTTGACCAACATCTCGAGGTTGATTCATGTATGCCTGTCCTTGTAAGTTAGTGCTACTTTGGGTTCACAACTAGTCATGTCGGCCCGGGTTCTCTGTCATATGGATGCTAGCGACACTATCATATACGTGAGCCCAAAGGCGCAAACGGTCCCGGGCCAGGTAAGGTGGCACCCGTGGGAATACCGTGCGTGAGGCCGCAAGGTGATATGAAGTGTTACATGCTAGATCGGTGTGACTTAGGATCGGGGTCCCGACAGCATTGGTATCAGAGCCTGACTGACTGTAGGATTACCAAGCCAAGTTGGTCGAAGTTGAGTCTAGAAATGCTTTAGTTATATAAGGGAATTGATTGTGGAAGGGAACGTAAGGCTCTTTTTACTCCTTTACCTCATGTCATTCTTTCTGAGTCAGCCTCTTCTTTTCTATGAGGGTTAAGGCCTAGGCTTCTCCTCTATCTCTCAGGATGACGTGTTACTAAACCGTAAAGTCGTAGGATTGTTGGGTTGTGTCTCCGTATAGTTCTACTACTTCCGTGTGTCCTCAGTTTGACCCAGAACCTTGATATTATGATGCTGATTGATTATGCTATTCCTTTGATGAATGTCTCAAAATCCTTTTGAGCATTTACAACCGTTATGCTGCCGAAATTGTCCTAGGATTTCAAGAGTTTCTAATGCTTTTGCATTACATTTCGCATCCTTATGTCGATGCTAATTCCATCCTTGTTTCCTTGGATCCTGTGCCAGGATGTCGTCTGCTAACCGAGGTTCAGTTGCTCATAGCAAGAATCATGGAGATGGTAGGGATGAGGATCCTCCTGACCAGCCTTTAATGGCAGAGTTCTTATTAGCATCCGAGAGGAACAAGCATGAGACTAACTGCTTGCTGGCACAGATTGAGTAGAACACCACACATCAGCGTAAGAAGTTGGTTTCCATCACCGACTTCATTGGTCTGAAACCACCCACCTTCCATCACCCCATTGAGCTATTCGATGCGGATGACTGGCTCCGAAGCATCACTCACAAGTTGCTTTCTGCGAACGTGGCTAAAGGTGACAAGGTCACCTATGCTACCTATCACCTGGAAGGTCCTGCTAGTATTTGGTGGCAGAGCTATGAGGCTATGCTTCCAGCTGGCCAGTTTCCTACGTGGAAAGATTTCACCGAGGCTTTTTGTGAGCACCACATTCCTCAGGCTCTCATTGACCGCAAGAGGGAAGAGTTCTGTAGTTTTACCCAGGGTAAGCTGCCTGTTGATGCTTACAGTAGAGAGTTTGGAAGCCTCGCCCGCTACGCTACAGAAGAAGTGTCCACAGACGATAAGAAGTAGGCAAGGTTCCGGAAGGGTCTCAACCCTAAGTTGTGTCGTGATCTCCACCTGCATCATTGTGATACTTTCCAGGCTCTTGTGAACAAGGCCATTAATGCAGAGACAGCTCAACTCACTTACGAGGAGTCTCGAAAGCACAACCGTGATCTGGGTTCTTCCTCCCGCTCTGGCTCTCAGAAGCGACGGATTTGGATTCCGAACTCAGCTCTTCCACCTCGATATGCACCGAGGCCATCCTATGTGGCGCCTCACCCAACTCAGCAACATGCTCCGCCCAGGCCTATTAGTGGACCACTTGCCAATGTAGGTCCACGTCCTACCTCAGGAACTTGCTTCACCTGCAGAGAACCAGGGCACTATGCACGCGACTGCCCTCAGTCTAGTTATACTCCACCCTAGTCTGAGAGGTCTGTTGGCCGTGAAAAGCCATCAGTCAAGATGATCAGTACCAAGCCAGCCTCCATTGAACAAGCATGTGTGCACCATGTCTCAACTTCAGAAGTTCAAGATGATCCCGACGTCCTACTAGGTACGCTTCTTGTCAATTGTCACCCAGCTTTAGTTCTGTTTGATACTGGAGCATCCCACTCCTTCATATCCGAAGGATACGCTCGGTTGCACGACATGTCATTTTGTGATATGCCGACTCCACTAATAATCCAGACTCCTTGTTCCAAATGGCAAACCTCCAAGGTAAGCCATGGTAATGAAATCCTTGTTGACAGACTGGTATTCCTTGCTTCTTTGATATATCTCAAGTCCTCAGATATTAACATCATCTTGGGTATGGACTGGATGACAGCTCATCATGCCAAGATCGATTGTTACACCACATCTGTTCAACTTACACATCCATCTGGCAAAATAGTCACTGTCTCCACTACAGTTGCAAGGCATCAACTCTATTCTCTTAATGACAGCCCTCTTCCAGACCTTGAAGATATTCCGGTAGTCCGTGACTTCCCGGATGTTTTTCTAGAAGAACTGCCAGGTGTCCCACCTGACAGAGATGTAGAGTTTGTCATAGAACTTATCCTAGGAACTGTTCCAATCTCTAGGAGACCATACAAGATGGCACCTTTGGAGTTAGCCGAGCTTAAGAAACAACTTGATGAGTCCTTGCAAAAGGGTTTCATCCATCCCAGTTCTTCTCCTTGGGCTTGTCCTGTCCTCTTCGTCAAGAAGAAGGATGGTACGGATTGGATGGTTGTAGATTATCGTCCCGTTAATTTGGTCACGATAAAGAACAAGTATCCGCTCCCCAGGATCAACGACCTGTATGATCAGCTTGCTGGATCCTCAGTCTTTTCCAAGATGGATTTGAGGTTAGGCTACCACCAAATCAAAATCAGAAACGGGGACATCCCCAAAACGGCCTTTGTCACTCGTTATGGTCAATACGAGTACACCGTGATGTATTTCGGCCTAACCAATGCTCTAGCTACTTTCTCCCGCTTGATGAACTCAATCTTTATGGAGTACTTAGATAAGTTCATCGTGGTCTATCTCTATGATATTCTTGTTTACTCGAAGAACGAGGAAGAGCATGTCGAACATCTTAGGATTGTGTTAGGAAAACTTAGAGAGCACCGCCTTTATGCCAAGTTCTCCAAGTGTGAATTTTGGTTGCCAGAAGTGACCTATCTGGGCCACGTGATCTCTGGTAAGGGCATTGCTGTCAATCCCGAGAGAGTTAAAGCCGTTCTTGATTGGACTCCACCCGAAACAGTCAAACAAGTTAGGAGTTTCCTTGGTCTAGCCAGTTATTGTCGCTGCTTCGTTGAAAACTTCTCCAAAGTGGCCAAACCCCTCATGGAGCTTCTCAAGAAAGATAAAAGGTTTGCGTAGACCCCACAGTGTGAGCACAGTTTTCAGGAACTGAAAAGACGCCTGACTTCTACGCCCATACTCGTGCCACCGGATTTCTCTAAAGACTTTGTTATCTATTGCGACGCTTCGCATCAAGGACTAGGTTGCATTCTTATGCGGGATCGTCATGTGATTGCCTATGCATCTCGACAGTTGCATCCACATGAGGAAAATTATCCTACACATGATCTGGAGCTTGCAGTCATAGTCTATGCACTTAAGACCTGGCGACATTACCTTCTTGGTAACCGTTGCGAATTCTACACTGACCATCAGAGTCTCAAGTATATCTTCACCCAACCGGATCTGAATCTCAGACAGAGACATTGGTTGGAGTTGATCTCGGATTACGACTTAGGAATCACCTACACCCCAGGCAAAGCCAATGTCATGGCTGATGCTTTAAGTCGTAAGTCCTATTGCAACAACCTCATGTTGCAACAATGTCAACCACCCCTCCATGAGGAATTTTGTAAGCTTAACCTTCACATAGCTCCTCGTGGTTCTCTTTCTACCTTGGTGGCGAAACCTACCCTTACGGATCAGGTCATAGAGGCTCAGAAGCATGATACGGGAATTTCCCGGATCAAGAAGAATATTTCGAAGGGAGTTGTTGGCTGTTTCTCTATGGATGAACGAGGTGTTGTTTACTTTGGAAACCGTTTGGTGGTTCCCAAATGTCAACAGATGCAGCAACTGATCCTTAAGGAGGCCCATGAAACCCCTCTCACGATTCATCCCGGTAGTACAAAGATGTATCAGGACCTACGCCAGAGGTTCTGGTGGACTAGGATGAAGAGACAAATCACTTAGTATATTGCCAACTGTGACGTTTGTCGTCGTGTTAAGGCAGAGCATCAAAGACCTGCTGGCACCCTTCAACCTTTAGCTATTCTCGAGTGGAAATGGGACAAAGTTGGTATGGACTTCATCACCGGCTTTCCCAGGACCAAGAAAGGAAATAATGCTATCTTCGTAGTCATTGATCGTCTCTCCAAAGTGGCTCACTTCCTACCTGTTTGAGAGAGTATCACTGCTAGTCAGCTTGCTGACTTATATATCTCCCGAATTGTGTCACTCCATGGTGTTCCACTAGAGATCAATTCAGACCGTGGCAGTCTTTTCACCTCTCATTTCTGGGAAAGTTTCCAGAATGCCATGGGAACTCATCTTTCTTTTAGTACTGCTTTCCACCCTCAGTCAAGTGGTCAGGTGGAAAGGGTCAACCAAATTCTCGAAGACATGCTTAGAGCTTGCGTTATCTCATTCGACATGGATTGGGAGAAATGTCTTCCCTTTGCCGAGTTTGCTTATAACAATAGCTACCAATCCAGTCTTAAGAAAGCTCCTTTTGAGATTCTCTATGGACAAAGATGTCGAACACCTTTGAACTGGCCAGAAACCGGCGAAAGACAATTCTTTGGACCGGATATGATCCAGGAGGTAGAAGAGCAAGTTCGCATCATTCGTGAGAATTTGAAAACAGCCCAATCTCGTCAAAAGAGCCATTATGACCGTCGTCATAAGGAAGTGGCTTATGAAGTTGGCGACAAGGCTTACCTTCGGGTTACTCCATTGAAGGGTACCCATCGTTTCGGTATCAAGGGCAAGTTGGCTCCTCGTTACATTGGTCCTTTTTGCATTCTCGCTAAACGAGGAGAGGTTTCCTACCAGTTGGAACTACCCCCACATCTTTCTCGAGTTCATGATGTCTTCCACGTCTCTCAATTCAGGCGTTGCTTCTCGGATCCCATCCGCGGAGTGGACCATGAAACGCTTGATCTCCAAGATAACCTTACTTATCGAGAGTACCCCGTTCGCATTATGGATCAAGCAGAGCGTGTCACTCGACGTCATAACATCAAGTTTCTCAAGGTTCAATGGTCTCATCATTCCGAGAGAGAAGCTACTTGGGAACGAGAAGATCGTCTTCGACTTGAGTACCCCGCTTTCTTTCCGCCAACTCCTGAATCTCAGGACGAGATTTTTTCGAGTGGGGCGAGTTGTCACATCCATAGTTCTGGTATGATCCTAGGCTTGCTTTGTGCATCATGTTTAAATATCAAATGAAATTGAAATGGGGATGTTTCAAACCCTAGCACCAAAGCAAATTCAAATAGGTTCAACTTTAAAATGGATTTTCAATGAACCCAAAATGCTATTCAAAAATGTTCATGCTCTTTGGATAATGTTGGGAACAACAACCAGAAGTGATGCACATTTTTGCTACACATTTTGGATTTTTGAATCAATGCATAAATATTTGATTTGGAGCTGTTTAAATTATATAAATATTTTTAATGGCTCCAAAAATGATGGGAATTGGTGAGGGCCTCTGGAATATTATATCTAGATGCCACAAATATTTTCAGCATTTATGGAAGTGTTTTAACATTTCTTTTGGATAGAGAACAAATGTCAAAAATAGAAAAAGACAACAGGAAATAGGAAAACACTTACCTGACGCTTACCTGGCGCCCCACCACGGCCCAGCAGAGGCCCAGCCCACTGGCTCTTGCCAGTCATCTCCCTCCTCGCGCCAGAAGGCAGGGGCGCGCGCCGGCCACGCGCCGGCCACCTCGTGCCTCCCTGCATGTCTCCCTGTCGCCCCGAGGATGCCACGCGATCCCCCGACTCTCTCTCGCTCTCTCTCGTCCCCATCCTCTCCCCTGGCTCTCTCACTCACACGCACCGAACGCAGCCGCCGCCGCCGCTCACCGTTGCCTCACCCAGAGCCTCCCCCTCGAGCCCTCGACGTGCCCAGTAGCTCCGCTACCTCGTTCTCGACCTCCTCGCCAAGCCAAGCGACGCCGGATGCCCTCATCGCCGTCTTCTTCAACCTCGGGCCACCGAGATCGCCCGCGACCGTGCGCCCGCTCCGACGCTTCCCCGAGCTCGCTGAGGCCACCAAACGAACCGCTGTGAGCTCCTGCGTGGATCCCCTCCTTCCTCCCCTTCGATTTCGAGCCGTAGACGTCGCCCCCTTGACGACCGTACCCGCCGCCACTTGAGCTCGTCGTCGGCGCAGCTCCGGCGACCAAATGGTCACCCCGACGAGTCCAACTTGCTCCCCGCAACGCGTAGCGCCCCGCCAGACCTTCGCCTCGCTCGTTAGCACACCGCAGCGCTAACCCGCACCAGCCCCGAATTCCGGCAGCCGCCGCGAGCTCCATTCCGGTGAGCTCCGGCCTCCCCAGCTCATCCCACATGCTCCACTGGATGCGGACGATGACGGGCTACGCCCCGGTGGTCTCCGCGCACTCTTCCGCCGCCTGTAGCGCATTCCAGCGAAGCATCGCCGCGCGGTTTGCTCGTCGTCGGCCGAACTCCGGCGAGGCTGACGTGGCAGCTTAATTAGCGCTAATCCCCACCATTAGCCACCCCACCAGCCGCTGACAGTGGGCCCCAGAGCCAAGTCAAACCCTGGTCAGTGCGGGTTTGACCCGGGGTTAACCCCAGTGTCACTGACGTGTGGCCCCCACACGTCAGGTCTGACCTAGACAGCCCTGCTGACGCCTCTGTGACGTCACACTGACGCAGTAATTGTTTTTCTGGATTTTAAATAATTCAGAGAAATTCAGAAAATAGTTAAAACTTCTAAAAATCATAGAAATTAAACCGTAGCTCAGAATGAAATAAATTATATATGAAAAATCATCAGAAAAATGCAAGGAATCCATTTATGCTAGTTTCATGCATGAAAAACCAACTTATACTTGCAGTATAAGTGAAAACGTAATAATGGCATGTTATATATTTAATTTGGGGTTTGCATATGAACCCTTGGTACATACGGACTTCAACCAAATTGATGCTAGATGCATTAGGGCAAATCATAGAATCTTTGAAATGTCATCTTCATGCATCATATTGTTGCATATGGTTGTTTATTGATTGCCGGCACCGTCCCCTCTCGATAGGTTCTACTCCGGAAGGTGTCCCAAGTACCTGTCTGAGGAGCAATGCTTCTTGGTGGATCTATCAGGCAAGCAAACCCCCTTGAGCATCTCGATAAATCTCACTCTCTCGCTCCTGGTCCTTTTACTACATTAGGACAACAACGATTCAAACTGCTACTTTCTGCTGCGGTAGCTCAACCCATTCCTCTGCATGACCTGTCATTGCCACAGTAAACAGTTGAAACCCACTAGCATGAGTAGGAGTTGCTTGAGCCTTGATGTGCCTGCTCATCCATGCTTGTTTTTCTTTATGCCAGCTATGCTTAGAGTTGTGTCAGGTCTGATTCATCGGGAATGAATCGGAGTGGTGAACATGTCCTACCGGTAAAGGCTAAGTGTGTGAACACGTTTTGATAAAGGTAGCGATGAGAGGCCATGTAGGAGTACATGGTGGGTTGTCTCATTGGAACCGTCCTTAAGCACTGAGTTCTGTGTATGTTATCCAAGTCCAGTTACTACCACACATTGGGTTCCGGTTATCCGGCCCCTCTCGGCTTATTAATCCGCTTGATCTCTGTCCAGGAGTTGCAACTAGTTTCTGGCGTTTGTAGGTAGTGCTACTTGTCTACTAGGTGGTGTCCGACGGGACGGGCTTGGGACAGACAAGGCACCGTGGCACGGTGTACCAAGTGGCACCCGGATGGTGGGCTTGGGAACCCTGCACACATTGTTTGGGGCCGTGAGCGACACCCCGGCCGGATCTCCTTGCGGATGGAACCCGAGTAGGCAATAAACCTGGACGAGAGACTTGTGTGATTAGTTAGGTCGTGGCCGACACCCTCGCCCGGCATCCGCTTGAAGGTTGCCGAGGTATGTTGTGTTTGAGTTATCCATATGAGTTTGAGTTATGTTGTGATGCCATGTTGTACATCACATACTTGCATGTTATGCGTACGTGTAACGTGTATTGCTATGTGTGGGATCCGACAACCTAGTTGTTTACCTCTGATAGCCTCTCTTATGGGGAAATGTAGTCTTGTGCTTCCATGAGCCATAGTAGTCCGCTACAGCCCGGTTCACCGGAGTCCTGCTAGCCCAGCACTACTGCTCCGGAACACTTGACTGGCCGGCATGTGATTCACTTCGTTCCTGTGTCTGTCCCTTCGGGGAAATGTCACGCGTTGACATCCGGAGTCCTGTTAGCCCAGTGCTACAGCCCGGATTCATACGTTGTTGACCGACATGCTCGAGGTTGATTCATGTATGCCTATCCCTGTAAGTTAGTGCTACTTTGGGTTCACGACTAGTCATGTCGGCCCGGGTTCTCTGTCATATGGATGCTAGCGACACTATCATATACGTGAGCCAAAAGGCACAAACGGTCCCGGGCCAGGTAAGGTGGCACCCGTGGGAATACCATGCGTGAGGCCGCAAGGTGATATGAAGTGTTACATGCTAGATCGGTGTGACTTAGGATCGGGGTCCCGACATTTTCCTTCAGTTTTTCGTCGGTTTTTATAGTTTCGGTTTTTTAAATAGATCGATTTTCCGATTTATTTAATTAATGAGCGTTCGTCCGTTCGTTCATTCTAGAGAATGTTCGTTGTTTTTCTTTTTCTCGGATTAAATCCGCGATTTTTCTCATCGCGATTTTTGATCCAATTTTCGTTTTAGTATAACTTTTTGCTCGTTTATCGGAATCAGGCGATTCAAGCGCCTGGAGTTTCGTATCGAAACCCTCTATCCGTTTAACCAACTTAAACAAGTTTTTGCTACTGTAATATTTGACTTAGATCCAGATTAGTAGAACGAAGTTGTTTTCTTTCGCCGGTTGATTTTCGTTGCTTCATTCGATTTGATTCTATTTGCAAACCGGAGTTCTTAAGTTGAACTTTTTGGTTAATTCTCTTATTTGACTTTCACCTGTGCATTAGATGAGTACTTATTGTATGCTTGTTTGTTTGTCTGCGATAGAATACCCGGAGTGCGCCACCTGTTACTTTGAATCTCTAGGTTTCGCGGATCATCAGCAAGGCAAGTAACACTTGACCATACCTTTCCTACTACCCAGTTTTATTGCATTAGATCAAACCTCAAACATTGCATGCTTAGGATCTAATTAAATTGTCGGATGGGAAGTAGTTGAGGTAGTACCTATTACCTCTTATATTATCAAACCTTTGGGAGTTACTTCTACGTTTGCCATTATGCCATGCTATGCTAGTAGACGTGGATTGGGTGTGTGATATCCATGACAGATGTGAGTTTGTTAATTAATGGTTTATTTAAGGTGGCAACTTAAACACACATCTGGGTGGATTGAGGCACCTGGGTAATCCAGGATTTGCCTGTTTTCTTTTGGACCGCCACCCAGGCTCAAAGGGATCATGAGATTTTTCATGCTAGAAACTTCTGTGTGCAGCCACAAGCTATTATGAGCTCTAGCATAGTTGACTAAGTCATGCGAACTCTTACAGTGGTAGACTAGTAGATGTTGGGGATGTAGGTGGTACGGTCTACCCGATCGTAAGGTGCTAGCGCTTCTGAAAGACTATGTCTCGGTCATCCATCTTCTCAAACACCATGTAGTGCGAGAAACCAAACGGAGGCGATTGAGTCTTGTGGGGAAAGTGCGCAAACCTCTGCAGAGTGTATTGAACTAATCATGGTTAGCCGTGTCCCCGGTTGTGGACATCTTGAGTATCTAGTACCTGGATTATCATGTGAATCTCAACATGTTACTCTAAATTAATTTTGTTGGTTTTTGTAAGGATGATGTTTAATTGGGATTGAGGTGCTGTCAACCATTCTCAATGTTTAACAACCACCATGATAGATAAATAAAATTTATTCCTTTGTAGTAGGGAAATATTGGCTTTACGCAAAACTGTAACCATAGAGCTTTCCACCAACCAAATATGCATATAGTATAACTGTTTCATTCCATTACTCTCTATGTGTTACCTTGCCAGCATATTCCATGTGTTGACCCATTTCGGGCTGCAACGTTAATGTTGCAGACTTTTCAGATGATGATTAAGGAGTTTTTAGGTCGTGGTCCTATACTCAGTGATGCCGTTGGAGTTGATGGACTCACTTTTCTTCCAAGCCTTTTGCTGTTATCGTTATTAGATGGCCTTAAGCCATATTTATTGTAATAAGTTCTCTATTGAGACACTTGATGTAATAAGTGTGTGATTGCTACTCTGTTATAAATCCTCCGAGTATTGTGTGTTGTCAGCATTACTGATCCAGGGATGACACCGGAGCACAGAGATCAGACTGTTTGAGGTCTGGTTGCTACACGCAGAAGAAACCCGGATGGCAGCAGAACGAGCAGCTCTGGACGCTCGTGCTCAGCAACTTCAAGCAGAAACTTTCCGGCTCTTGGTGGAACTTAACACATCAAACGAGGTCATGAGGAGGAGGCATCAGAAAACTCAGTCGCGTCTGCCTCTAACGCTGGATCCACGGAACCTGTTCCATACACCCGGGGCTGGGGGGAGCAACCCGCCGGAAGCAAACCAGGTCACGACACCCGGTGCACCAGTTCAACCACGCACCATGGAGCCACCTCGCATAAATATAGCTCCTCCTTGTTATGTATCAACACCTCCGGGTCACTTCTCCAACCCGCTGGAAAACCTCATTGCAGCGTCGGCTCGTTTGGCGGCTCTCCCAGTGGTAGGCGACTCGCGAACAGTAATTGAAACCCGGAGGGTAAGAGAACTACTTCAGATAGCTCTGGCCCAGCAGGATGCATACTCCTACAGTAGCAACAAGATTCATTCAACTCCTCGCCCAAGCCGGAGCCCGAGTTACAGTAGGCACATGGAGTCCGCAGAGATGTCAAGTAATGCTCAACGCCACAACCGGCCATATAGGCATGAGCTGGTGCGGGCTGGAGCCTTTAACTTGGTGGATCAAGAGAGGATTCGTCAAGAGGCGGAACGAGCAGCTCAAATAGCGGCAGAGCAGGTGGCTCACCAGACCTTTCCGGCTTATCCAGCAACCTCGGTTGAGGCAGGAGTTGCCACAAGAACCGGAGGTGTGCCTTGCTTGGTACCAGCCATACGCAATGAGCAGTTGCCAAAGGATTTCAAGGGGCCTCGTAAGGTGCCTAATTACACGGCTGACCTGCAGCCGGGGGCTTGGATTGAGAGTTATGAGATGGCTATGGAACTATTGGAGGTTAGCGACACTGCAATGGCCAAGTATTTTACCATGATGTTGGATGGAACAACTCGGACTTGGTTGAAGGGATTGCCACCCAATTCTGTTGGCTCATGGGCAGAGTTGAAAGCGCGGTTCATCCAGAACTTTAAGGACACGTGTAAACAGCCAATGTCGATTGTGGACCTGACCAAATTGCAAGCAAGAGGATGGTGAATCTACAACCCATTGGGTGCGCCGGGTCAAGGAGATAATACATTCATCTGATAAGATGGATGCCGGCTCGGCAGTTTTGATGTTGGAGAAAAATTGCCATTTTGAACCTCTGAAGCAGAAGCTGGGGCGGCTTAAATGTGACTGCAATGACATGGGAACGTTGATGGCGGCTCTTGTCAAGTATGCCGATTCTGATACCACCAAGGACCCGGTGTCTGACGAAGAAAAGGCAGTGAAGGGAAAGAAGAACGGCAAGGGTCAAAAGCCTAACCCGGCGAATCAGGGAGGTAATAAGCGTAAGGCTGATGAGTTTGTTGCTAATACTAATGCGCAGGGTGGTAATCAGCGACGCAAGGGCAGACAACCCCCTCGATCGGGCGGGTCAGGCCCCACCCTTGAGCAGTTGTTGAATGAACCTTGTCCAAAACACGGCACCAGGGAGAAACCAGCCACCCACTTGTGGAAGGATTGCACAATCATGAAAGCATTTAAAAATTCAAATGCATTTGATGGGGGTCATGACCCAGGTGGCGGTTCAGGTGGAGGCGGCTTTCAGGGCCCGGGCGCCGGTTCAAGCGGAGGAGGTTTTCACGCTCAGGGTTATCCTGGTCACCAAGGAGGATATAATCAGCAACCCGACCAAGGGAATCAGCAGCAGCAATCCAGTTATCAGAGCAACCCGAAGCAGTTAAGTAGTGGACAGTATCATGTATTTACTACCAGTTTATGTAAGAGGGACCAGAAACTTCACAAGAGGGCCGTCAATGCCGTTGAGCCGGCAATTCCATGTTATCTACGTTGGTCAGAGCAGCCTATTGTGTGGAGCAGAGAGGATCACCCGCCCCGGGTTGATAATCTGGGTCACTTGGCTTTGGTAGTGGCACCTCAAGTTGGTGGATACAAGTTTACTAAGGTACTCATGGATGGAGGCAGCAGCATCAACATCCTCTACTATGAGACGTTCCGCCGGATGGGATTGACGGATAAGAATCTTAAACAATCCAACACTGTTTTTCACGGGGTGGTACCTCGTAAGTTGGCATACCCAGTTGGTAAGATTGAGCTGGAAGTAGCCTTTGGGGATGAGTATGATTCCAGAGCAGAGAAATTAACCTTTGAGGTGGTTAAGATCAAGAGCCCATATCATGCTCTGTTCGGGCGGCCGTCTTAAGACAAGTTCATGGCTCGGCCGTGTTACGTATATTTACAGCTCAAGATGCCGGGTCATAAGGGCACCATTACAGTACATGGGAGACGGAAGATAGCCTTGGAATGTGAAGAAGGTGATGCTGCCTATGCTGAATCTGTTTGTGCAATAGAGGAGTTAAAATTCTACAAGGATCATGTTGACCCGGCATACATGACGTCATTAAAGAAACCAACAACAAAGCATGCACCGGAGTTGAAATTCAAATCAGCTGATGACACTAAGATGGTTGACTTTGTACCAGGCGACTCATCCAAATAGTTCATCATCAGTGCAAACTTGGATCCGAAATAGGAAAGCACGCTCATCGAGTTCATCCATGAGAACCGGGACATCTTTACATGGAAACCTTCAGACATGCCGGCTGTCCCGAGGGAACTCACTGAGCACACTCTTAATATCGATCCAAAGTTCAAACCTGTCAGACAATTTCTCCAATGGTTCAATGATGAAAGGCGCAAGGCCATTGGGGAAGAGGTGGCCCGGCTCTTGGCAGCTGGGTTCATTATGGAGGTCTTTCACCCCGAATGGTTAGCTAACCCGGTGCTTGTACTAAAAAAGAATGGCACCTGGCGTATGTGTGTGGATTACACAAATCTGAACAAGGCTTGTCCGGCAGATCCTTTTGCTCTCCCCCGTATTGATCAGATCATTGATGCTACGGCGGGTTGCGCACAGTTGAGTTTCTTAGATGCTTATCTCGGTTATCATCAGATTAAGATGGTAGTCAAGGATCAAGAGAAGACAGCTTTTATAACCCCTTTTGGAGCTTTCTGCTATGTGTCTATGCCTTTTGGGCTTAAGAGTGCCCAGGCGACTTACCAGCGGTGTGTGGAAAATTGTCTTCACAATCAAATTGGGCGCAATGTTCATGCTTATGTGGATGATATACTGGTGAAATCCAGGGAAGAGGAAACTTTGGTCATGGACATGAAAGAGACTTTTGATAATCTCCGGGTTTACAAAATGATGCTTAACCTGACCAAGTGTGTTTTTGGAGTACCAGCAAGCAAGCTCTTGGGTTTTTTGGTGTCTAACCGAGGTATTGAAGCTAACCCGGAGAAAATCAAGGCAATTACATCCCTAGCCAAACCAACCTGCATCAATGATGTTCAGCGGCTGGCGGGTCGTGTGGCTGCTCTGAGCCGGTTCATAAGCCGGTTAGGGGAAAAGGCTATGCTTCTGTATCAGTTGATGAAGAAAACGGATGTTTTTGTTTGGAGCAATGCTGCGAACGCTGCTTTTGAGGATCTGAAGGCACATCTGGCTGAGCCGCCGGTCCTGCCTGCTCCAATTGAGAAAGAGCCGCTACTGCTATACGTGGCTGCCAACTCACGGGCTGTTAGTGTGGCTATTGTGGTAGAGCGCAAGGAGGCTGGCAAAGAGCATCCGGTTCAGCGGCCGGTTTATTATGTCAGTGAAGTGCTAATTGAGTCTAAGCAACGATATCCACATTGGCAGAAGCTTGTTTATGGGGTGTTTATGGCGAGCCGGAAGCTTAAGCATTACTTTCAGGGACATCCAATCACTGTGGTTAGCTCTGCTCCTTTAGGGGATATTATTCAAAACAGAGAAGCCACGGGGCGAGTCGCCAAGTGGGCAATTGAGCTTGGGTCTCATGGGTTGAAGTATGTTCCACGTACTGCAATTAAGTCTCAAGCCCCGGTTGACTTCATCAATGACTAGACAGAGATGCAGATGCTAGAAGAGAAGACAAACAACACATATTGCACTATTCATTTTGATGGATCCAGGCAATTGGAAGGCTCGGGGGCTGGAGTCGTGCTAACTTCCCCATGAGGTGACAAATTTTGTTATGTGTTGCGGTTGATGTTTCCTTGCACTAACAATGCAGCAGAGTATGAAGCCTTGCTCCATGGTCTTCGAGTGGCAAAAGAGATGAGCTTGAGCCGGGTCAAATGTCTTGGTGACACGGATCTAGTGCCTCAACAGGTATCTGGCAAGTGGGATTCCAAGGACCCTCTCATGTAGGCTTATCGCCGAGAGTTTGATGCTGTTGCAGGATATTTTAAAGGTTATCAGGTGGAACACATTGACCGTCGAAAGAACGAAGCAGCTGATGCTTTAAGCCGGCTGGGGCGTAAGCCGGTGCCACCTAACACCTTTTTGGATGTTTTGCATAACCCCTCTGTCAAGTTACCCACAGAAGAAGATTTAGCTGTTCCTGACCCGGAGGCGCAGCTGGTAGCATCACTTCATGTCATCCCAGATTGGACGGTGCCGTTCTTGGCTTACATGACCCCGGGGAGAGTTGCCAGCGGATGAGACCCTGGCTCGACAGATAAACCGACGATCTAAGTCCATGACAATTTCGGATGGCGAGTTATACCATCGTAGTGTTTCTGGAGCGTTTCAGCGGTGTGTTTCCCCCGAAGAAGGTCAAGAAATCCTTCGTGAGATCCATGAAGGCGATTGTGGTCATCACGCCGGGTCAAAATCTTTAGTGGCCAAGGCGTTTCGTCACGGTTTTTACTGGTTGACGGCTCATGCTGATGCAAAAGATCTGGTCAGCAGATGTGATGGATGTCAAAAATTTGCACGACGAGCGCATGTGCCGGCTCAAGAGCTCCAGATGATTCCAATCACTTGGTCGTTTGCGGTCTGGGGGCTCGACATGGTGGGACCTTTCAAAAGGTCTAAGGATAAAAAGACACATCTCCTGGTGGCAGTTGACAAATTCACCAAGTGGGTTGAGGCGGATCCTGTGAGTAAATGTGACGCAGCCACGACGGTTCAGTTCATGAAAAAAGTAATTTTCCGTTTCGGGTTTCCACACAGTATTATCACTGACAATGGCACTAATCTGTCCCAAGGAGCTATGGAGGAATTTTGTCAACATGAACACATCCGGCTTGATGTTTCTTCTGTAGCTCACCCTCAATCCAATGGTCAAGCTGAGAGAGCTAATCAGGAAATTTTGAAAGGGCTCAAACCCCGGCTTATGGTTCCTTTACAACAAACGCCGGGTTGTTGGGTAGAGGAATTACTCTCGGTATTATGGAGTATGAATACTACGCCCAATAGGTCTACGGGTTACACACCTTTCTTCATGGTTTATGGTGCAGAAGCAGTATTGCCTAGTGACATCTGTCATGACTCGCCCCGTGTGGAGGCTTATGTTGAAGCTAATAACGAACAAGCCAGACAGGATGCACTTGACTTGTTGAATGAAGAAAGAGACTTAGTAGCAGCCCGGTCAGCAATTTGTCAACAAGACCTGCGCCGATACCACAGCCGCCGGGTCAAGTCCAGGACTTTTTAGCAAGGCGACTTGGTGCTCCGGCTCATCCAGGATCTCTCAGATGCACACAAGTTATCCCCACATTGGGAAGGACCCTTTGTGGTCAGTAAGAATTTAAACAACGGGTCATGTTACCTCATTGACGTTCGAGAGCATGCAGAGTCACGTAAGTCAGAGGAGGAGACCCGCCGACCATGGAACATTGCTCAACTTCGGCCGTACTACACCTGAGCCACCGGCTCTCCTCTTCTACATACGTTCACATTGTATATACCATGATAAGCAATAAAGTAAGACCATAGGTCTCTTTTCTTTCCAAAAATTATACATCTTTGTTAAAACTTATTTTTCAAATGACTATTAAGGAACTGGTCATATTTGAATCAAATTTACCTTTTGTCCGGCTTATGATCGTATCCGAATCTAGCTGTAATCACATGGTCACTTGGGGGCTACTTGTTCAAACATAGGTCATATTCAAACCAAAGAGAACATAGCTGTCGTAACCCTCTTGATCGGCTCAAGGACAAACTCACTTGGGGGCTTCTTGATCATATCCGAATCATAGCTTAACCCCTCTTGAGTCCGACTTGGATCGTATTCGAATCAGGGTCGTTAAAAACCTCTCAAGGTCATTTGGGGGCTTCCTGTTCAAACATAGGTCATATTCGAACCAAAGAGAACATATCTGTCGGTACCCTCTTGATCGGCGCAACGCCAAAGCCACTGGGGGCTATATGGTCGTATTCGAACCTTAGCTTAACCCCTTTGGTCCGGTTTACTGGTCGTATTCGAATAAGAAACCCCCAACCTTTTGAATACAAGATTAAAATTATGCTTGCTTGCCTTTTAGTTTGTTGTTGTTTCAATATTATAAATAAATTAGCCTGGTCTTCTTCACCGGTTCAGTTATTGGACAACAGAGCCGCCTGGGTCATTCAAGGATCAAAAGGTATGAGCTACTAAGGTATAATGATCATTGAGTATTCAAAAAGCATTAACTTTTCATAAATATTGAGTTATCAAATTCAATCACCCAGATTATTTAAACCGGCAATCTAAGGATCAACAGGGATAAGGTATGGTCATTACTTATACATACTTACCTGTTGCGTTAGCCAAAAGGTTCGTATTAGCCCTTATCTTTTATTTGTATTTGTCTCTGCTCTTATCGAGGTAAATATATTGGCTCTACATTGGGTGTTTAGACCCGTTTGGTTCTAAACCGCCATGCCAGTCTTTTCTTTATATTTACAGGAACAAAGTTCAAACATTGCAGAGACAAGTATTAAACGATGCATAAGCAGGCATTAAACATTGGCATCTGGAAACACAGATTCACATATAAGTATTTTATGCGTGATGGCACAAGCAAACATGCGGTGTTTTAACAGCGAAGCTATTACAAGGCTTTATAAGGCCATGAAGATGATCATTGTCCCTCCCTTGCCGGTTCACCATCTTGAGTCTGCTGGAAGTTTGGTTTTGACCAATCAAAGCCATTCATGGTGACAAATTCGGCTTCGTCGTCAATCAGGCCGACTGGGTCAACCTCCGGGGCAAATGTATTTTCTCTCACTGGTGGGATCAAGTCTGTTACTTTATATGAGGGAGGGGCCATCTTCTTATTTTCACTATCAAAACCCGGCTGGTACTTGTCCACATTGGTGTCATCTCCAAGACTAGTCACCTGAGGCCGAACTTCACGGATGCAGGCTATGAAGTCATCCTGATCAAAAGGAGACCCGTCCTCCTTCACGGTAGGATAGCCCCTTGCCACATTCACCGGGTCTAGGTCTGGCACCCAATCCTTGGAGCGGCTTAAGGCAGTCAAAGCTCCGGCTCGCGCACAAGAGCGTTTTACCTCTTGGAACCTGGCAGGAAGGATGGACAGCTTCTTCAGGATGTTGCTGAGCCGATTAGGTCCTTGATTAGCAAGAGAGATGGCAGCCAGAGCCCGTTGTGCGCCGATATACAATTGTTCAACTAAAGTGTATACTGCCTTAAGTTTAATCAACGGGTCTTGGCTCAGCTTTTTACTTCGCGGACCTGCATATATTTTTGACAGAGTCAGTTGGCGGATTATACTCCGGTTTGGAAAAAAATATACGAAAGGTCAAATCAGGTAGCTTACTAAAGATAGCAGCGACCATCTGAGACACCCGACCCTTTAAACTGTTCAGCTCTGTTGAAATTTCTTTCAGAGTTGTTTCGGCTGTCTCAGCTCGGCGGGTCAGAAGTGTTTTCTCATTTTCCCAAGCCTTCTCCTTGGCAGCAAAGCTGGTCTTCAAATTTTCCATTGCAGAAAGGCTCATTTGCAGTTTGGAGGTGGAAGATTTGATTTCTGACTCCTGAATCGCTAGCCGGGTCTTTGCGTCCAACAATTGAGAGTTCAATTCAGACAAGGCATTCTGTGAAACGTTCAGATAAGTCAAGACTTGGTTTCAAATTCAAATATCCAAATTCAAGATTCAAGTCTCAAGTACTTTACGAATAAACCACTTGACACTTGGGGGCTAATGTATGCCAAATCAAATTTTTACGACTCTACAAACATATTTAAAGTCCCAAGTCCCTTACAAAGTAACAACACTTGGCACTTGGGGGCTAATGTACGCAGTTCAGCAAGTTTATCAAGGTTAAACCGGAGTGTTAAGTACTTTGAAGAAGGTTTCAATTCTAAAGTGCCGATTCATTAATGATCAAAATAAACCGGTCCTTGGGGTCTATGGGTGAAGTTTTTGTTCTATAAATATCAGGCAAAGATTCAGAGGTAAAAGTCTCTTCCTATATTTTATGTCTACAGGTTATTCCGTTTCTCTCATAATCTAAAGACCTGGGGGCTGAAGGAATATTAGTAAACCGGAAACAACGTACCTCATACTTCAACTGAAGCTGCTTGACCATCTCGATCTCATACTCACGACTGGAGTGTACATGACTGAGATAGCCGGATAAGATATCACTGGCGTTGAGATGGTCATAGTTGGCAACATCAAAGCGAACCTTCTGCCTCTCCAATGCTTCTTGCTTTGTTGTGCACTGAGCCAGCACTGTTGGGTTCCCCGGCTCAACAAAGCGGCTCCCAATAATTTGAACATCTTGAGCAGGTGGAGACGGCGGGTTGGTTGAGCTTGATGGCCCAGCTGTAGAAGGATTCGTAATGGCTTCATCAAAAGTCGGCTCAGGAGGGTTTGCCTCATTGTCAATAGGCGGGTGTTCTGGAGCGTTAGCCAATGGAGAAGGCGGCCTCGCCAGTTCAGATGCTAGCACTGGCGGGTCTTCCGCCGGTTTAGCCACCTTCGTCTTCTTGGATTTAGCCTGACCACTAAGGAAAAATATTGCAGGATTGTTAGCATAAAGATACAATTGAGCCACCCGGAAGAAAGGATGATTTCTGATTACCTAGGAGCAGTCTTGAAAGCCGGAAATTGTGTTTGTGATGAGTCGCCTGAAGAGAGAGACACCTCCTGAAAGGATAAAATAAAAGAGTTAAAAGAAATACAAGGAGCAGGATTCATTAAAACGAGTTAAAGACAGTAATAAGTAAACCTTGTTCAGGCGTTTCTGAGGGGTCTGTTGAAGGATGATAGCCGGTTCATCTTCAATCCCAACTTCACGGCGGCTTTCATGTTGCTGCTTTTTCAAATGAAAGTTGGGATCCAAGTGAGCTAAGGGGTTAGAAAACCTTACTTTACGGATCACTCATCGAACTTTGTGTCTTGGTAAGGGCTTTCAGTTGGAGGAAATGATAGTTACCTCTGCTTCCCCGGCCTGACTGGCCCAAGTGTCATCCTAGTAAGGATCAGTGTCAATAAGATTGTTAAAAAATTGGCCAAGGGAATCAAGGGCTACCTCCGAGTTAGACGTATCATCAAGTTACATTAAATCTTTAGCAGTGGTCTTCTTCTTCTTCTTCGATCTCCGGGTCGATTTCTTGGCGTTCATGGTGGCGAGTTTCGCTTTCTTGGCAGCTTCATGATCATATTTCACTGTCCAAAAGTCAGAGTTGGCCTACAAAGACAAGAGGAAGGATCAGTGATAAGCAATACGGCTGGACAAAATACAAAGGAAAAAAGAATCAGAATATCCTTACTTCTGGTACCGGGTTAAGTTTATAGAAGGAATTTAACCCAACAACACTGCAATCTTCATACTTCGCATTCACCAGTAGGTTTGACATTGAGACAATGTCCTCCTCAGTTAGTTGAACCGGGGAATGGCGGAGAGAGTCGTCTGGGTCTCCACCGTATTCATACATCAATTTTGAACGATGACTTAATGGAATAATCCGCCATGAGATCTAGCAGCAGGTTAGATCGACTCCGGTTAAACCGTTCCCCAACAAACCATTGATTCTTCTGATAGATGGAAGCAGCTTCTTGCATTCAGCAACAGTAAGTTCATCTGGCAGTGCGAACTTGGAGTCAAGACGATCGGGGCGGTAACCCGACAGTGGCTTCTCGTTGGCGGGTGAGATGTCCTGACAGTAAAACCAAGTTTGATTCCAGTCCTTTGGGTGACTTGGTAAAACTATGAGAGGGAAGACAGCACCCTGCCGGCGCTGAATTGAGATGCCTCCAAGCTCTAAGCTAAGGCCGTTGGTGCACTCGTTCTGCCGGTTTAGATAGAAGTATTCTCTAAATAGCTCCGCAGTTGGCTCTTGCTGAAGATATACCTCACAGAGCACTTGGAAGTTACAAATATTGGATATGGAATTAGACCCAATATCCTGAGGATGGAGTTTGAAAAAGTGAAGAACTTCTCTGAAAAACTTTGAACCGGGTGGTGAGAAGCCACGGTTCATGTGCTCAGTAAAGACGATAACTTCGCTGTCTTTTGGATTGGATCGTTCTTCTTCCGGGTCAGGAGCACGATAAGACATGATGCTTTTTGAGGGTAGAAACCCAATGAGGAAGAACTCTTTTAAGCGATCCTCAGTTATGGTTGAGGGGACCCAATTGCAGATGGTGGGTGTCTTTGACGGCATGCCGTGCAAGGGACTGAAAAAAGAAAAAAAACATGCAAGTTCAGTTTACGGCAAAATTAACAGTTAAAGGTTGAAGATGTAAAACAAGTAACAGTGGCTTAACTAAGGGCTAATGACATATAAGGAAAAGAAAGCCGGAGTGGTAAGCCGCCATGACTATAGATTTTCTCAGAAAGCAGATTCAACTAAGTGTTGGCATAAACAAGTTTCACCAAGCTATCATTGTTATTTTGGATCAAATGGCTGTCCCAAAAAGAAAATTTTCTAGACCTAAAAATCCAGTACAGATGAGTTCATCAGCTATAACAAAGCATCTATACAGGAAAAAGGGATCTACTGCTATCAAAAATGAATGCAAAACAACTACCGCGCGAGTAACATCTCCTTTTTGGATCAAGAGAGGCTGCGGAGGAAGAACTACCAAGAAAGTTCATGAGGAACAAAGAAGAACAACGATGAACCCGCAAGCCCTAATGCAGATCTAAAAAGTTTGAGAAAGCAAGACTTACGGATGCGGATTTGCTGCGGAGGGTCGTCGCCGTTTATCTGGACAGTGCAGGGTGATGAAACGGCCAAAGCTCGAGGATGACGATGAGCGTTGCGGCGGCGGCGGAGATCGAGCAGCAACGGAGACTATGAGAGGAAGAAGATGAAGAAGAGGGGAGAATGAGAAAAACCAGCCACATCCCTATTTATAAGGGCAGATGCGAACAGACGGGCGCGAAAATCAAGGTAGAACCAAATAATGGTTATCCATCTATATAGATGCCTCGATTCTCGAGAAGCATTAAAGATAAAAGGTCCGTTGGAAGATGACGTCATGAAAGTTTTCTGTGTTTTCAAAAGATGACGTCACGGCGGGTTATAGAAGTTTTCAGACAGAGGATGGATTTTGTCTAAGTATTGAAGATTGACAAAGAACAAAGTTCAAAATCAACCTGGGGCCTAATGTTGGGGATATTACTACCAGTATGACCCGCCCGGGAGGGGCCGGGTTAACCCTAATGGCGAGTTACATAAGAAGCCCAATATACATACAAGATGATAGTTTATTAAACATATAGAAGGCCCAAAGGCCTGGGGCTGGCTTAAGGCCCGATGTTGTAAACCGCCGTATGTAAGGGAAGACTTGTAAAGAAAGGCATGTGAAGGAAGTCACCGAGCCAGTCACGGTTATGAGCCGGCCGGGACTCTGTAGGCCACCAGGCGTCAACCCATGTATATAAGGGGACGACCCGGTGGCGGCTTAGGTCAAGAAATAGCCAAATCGATAACCAAGCCAGCGAATTGAGCCCCTTGGAGATCGAAACTTCAGCAATACCAATCCCAACTAGACGTAGGCTTTTACCTTCATCGTAAGGGGCCGAACTAGTATAAAAACGCTCTTGTGTGTCTGTTGTCCCGATTAACCCCTTTAAGCTTCCTAGTGCGATGGCCCTACGACTAAGTCCTTGCTCTAGGACATCTGCCATGTCAACTCCACGACACCTTCCTTATTCAGTACATGGGATGTATAAAGATTACCCCTCTTGCTACATGCCTACTATGCGGTTATGCCTCTAAGTCGTGCTCCAACACGTGGGAGATATAGCCGCATCGTGGTTGTTACACTAGCACCGAAGGGGCCTCGCAGTAGGGGAGAGCCGCGGTGGAGATGTCGCCCGCGACGCCAGCTTCGAGGTAGCCGCACCATGGGGGTGCGGGATGGAGCATCGTCGGCGCCGGGAGGTTGAGTTAAGGAGAAGGTGCGATGCGATGAGTGTACAACCTCTTTGGTGGTGCCGAGTAGGCCTCGGCTTCGTCCGAGGAGTCGGTGAGGATGTTGTGGTTCCGGTGGATCAGGTTAAGGCGCTGTGGGGATGGAGCAGTCGTGATAGACGAGGCGATCGTCGGTGCAGCTCCTTCGAGGTGGAGGACAGGGCGGCTAAACCAGCAGGATGACGAGATGGACGACGGATCCTCATTTGGGGAGGTGGATCAGGGGCGTCAAGCTGTTGCGGTGGATGATGTCATCAGGGAAGAGGCTCCGGCTGGGCAGCGGAGAGGTGGCGGACGGAGGAGGGTGGGGTTTTGCAGCTGGAGCTGAGAGGTTATGTTGGCCTGGGATTTTGAATGGCGAAAAGGAGGCGATGGGAGGGGGACTGTTGGCATTCTGGGAACGGGGGTCCCCAGAATTGCCGGCCTGCGGCGTGGCTCGAGTGGGGGCCCAGTGCGGCCCAGCTTCATCAGCTCAAACTCAAGACCCTCGCGAGGGGCCAAGCCCTGCGGGGCGGACGACAGGAGGCTTCCTCAGGAGCAGACTCATCAGGCAGGCTCGCGAGGAGGTGGAGAGATCAAGGAAGGGGTGCCTCGCGAGGAGCCCGTGACGCAAGCCATGACGATCGAGATTAGGCGGGCACCAGGCGGGTGCCGGCCTGCGTAGTGTCCTTGTTTCCCCTTTGGTGCAAAGGGAGCAAGCACAGGCCAAGGCATCGGGCAAATGTTACCATTCTGGTGCAACGAGACCAAGACCAGCAAAGCGGCAGGACAGAGGTCATCGTGTTGCCCAAGACGGCGTCATCACCAGTGCTTTGGCAGCCGAAGACCACCTTTGGTTAGGATAACTTGTACTAGATGTTCCCCTTCAAAATGGCCAATTGTTGGCACCCTTCCCGCTCACATTTTGGGAAGAGGACCAGGGCCTCTATAAGTAGGACTAGCCACCATATAGGGAAGGGGGATCCAGACCAAGTAGAACATACCACACCAGCTCAAGAACACCTCTCGCGAGGCCGTTCTTCCCCCTGTATTGTTCATCATCAGCCCCTGAGGCAATCCACCACACCACACACTGGAGTAGGGTATTACACCACATCGGTGGCCCGAACCAGTATAAACCTCGTGTCCTCTGTGTGTTCTTCTTTCTAGCCTAGATTTCTTGCGAGCCATAGAAACGCGAGTTGGTAGTGGAAAGATCCCCGTGCGCACCCTAGAGTTCGAACCTTAAGGGTCTGCCGGAACCCGAAATCCGACATTTGGCGTGCCAGGTAGGGGTGCGCCGGAGTTCTCCCTCTCGATGACCCGCTCTCCACCAACATCGCATTTCGCCCCATGGCGGGCAACGCGCCGCTTGCTCTGGCAACCGATAATAGCATTGGGGCCGGGGGCTCCGAGTCTTGGCCCCCACCTTGCGACAGGTGCAGTGGCCGCACAAATTCAAGCCTAGGACGCTGCCACGCTACAACGGCGCGACGGATCCGCTGGTTTTCCTGCTGGCGTATGAGGAGGCCGTCCTCAAAGCCGGGGGCGACGACTGAGTAATGGCCAACTGGTTCGCCATTGCCCTCGCCGGTGACCCGCGCGCATGGCTCCTCCACCTGCCGATGGCTTCTGGGACCTCCTGGGAGGAGCTGTGCGACCTCTTCCTCGCCCGTTATGCCGCACCAGTGTCGCCCGTCGTCGTAGCTCTCCTGGGTGGCTCATGTTGGAAATATGCCCTAGAGGCAATAATAAAATGATTATTATATTTCCTTGTTCATGATAATTGTCTTTTATTCATGCTATAATTGTATTATCCGGAAATCGTAATACATGTGTGAATACATAGACCACAATGTGTCCCTAGTGAGCCTCTAGTTGACTAGCTCGTTGATCAACAGATAGTCATGGTTTCCTGGCTATGGACATGGGGATGTCATTGATAATGGGATCACATCATTAGGAGAATGATGTGATGGACAAGACCCAATCCTAAGCTTAGCTCAAAGATCGTGTAGTTCGTTTATTGTAGCTTTTCTAAATGGCAAGTATCATTTCCTTAGACCATGAGATTGTGCAACTCCCGAATACCGTAGGGGTGCTTTGGGTGTACCAAACGTCACAACGTAACTGGATGAATATAAAGGTACATTACAGGTGTTTCCGAAAGTGTCTGTTGGGTTGGCACGAATCGAGACTGGGATTTGTCACTCCGTATGACGGAGAGGTATCTCTGGGCCCACTCGGTAATGCATCATCATAATGAGCTCAATGTGATCAAGTGGTTGATCACGGGATCATGCATTACGGTACGAGTAAAGTGACTTGCTGGTAACGAGACTGAACAAGGTATTGGGGTACCGACGATCGAGTCTCGGGCAAGTAACGTACCGATTGACAAAGGGAATTGTATACAGGGTTGCTTGAATCCTCGACATCGTGGTTCATCCGGTGAGATCATCGAGGAGCATGTGGGAGCCAACATGGGTATCCAGATCCCGCTGTTGGTTATTGGCCGTAGAGCTGTCTCGTTCATGTCTACGTGTCTCTCGAACCCGTAGGGTCTACACACTTAAGGTTCGGTGACGCTAGGGTTGTAGAGATATGAGTATGCAGTAATCCGAAATTTGTTCAGAGTCTCGAATGAGATCCTGGATGTCACGAGGAGTTCCGGAATGGTCCGGAGGTGAATAATTATATATAGGAAGTGTAGTTTCGGCCATCGGGAAATATTCGGGGTCACCGGTATTGTACCGGGACCACCGGATGGGTCCCGGGGGTCCACCGGGTGGGGCCACCCATCCCGGAGGGCCCCATGGGCTGAAGTGGGGAGGGGAACCAGCCCATAGTGGGCTGGTGCGCCCCCCCTTGGCCCCCCCTGCGCCTAGGGTTGGAAACCCTAGGGTGGGGGGCGCCTCCACTTGCCTTGGGGGGCACTCCACCCCCCTTGGCCGCCGCCCCCCTTGGGAGATCCAATCTCCAGGGCCGGCGCCCCCAGGGGGCCTATATAAAGGGGGGAGGGAGGGCAGCCGCACTTGAAGTCTTGGCGCCTCCCTCTCCCCTGCTACACCTCTCCCTCTCGTAGAAGCTCGGCGAAGCCCTGCTGCAATCATTGCTGCATCCACCACCACGCCGTCGTGCTGCTGGATCTTCATCAACCTCTCCTTCCCCCTTGCTGGATCAAGAAGGAGGAGACGTCATCCGCTCCGTACGTGTGTTGAACGCGGAGGTGCCGTCCGTTCGGCACTTGGTCATCGGTGATTTGGATCACGGCGAGTACGACTCCATCATCCCCGTTCTCTTGAACGCTTCCGCTCGCGATCTACAAGGGTATGTAGATGCACTCTCCTCTCGTTGCTAGTTGACTCCATAGATTGAACTTGGTGAAATGTAGGAATTTGTTTTGTTTTCTGCAACGTTCCCCAACAGTGGCATCATGAGCTAGGTCTATGCGTAGTTACTATGCACGAGTTGAACACAAAGTAGTTGTGGGCGTCGATATTGTCAATTTGCTTGCCTTACTAGTCTTATCTTGATTCGGCGGCATCGTGGGATGAAGCGGCCCGGACCAACACCGACTGACGTGCACTGGTTGCATAAGGTGGCTGGCGGGTGTCTGTCTCTCCCACTTTAGTCGGATCGGATTCGATGAACAAGGTCCTTATGAAGGGTAAATAGAAATTGGCAATTCATGTTGTGGCTTTTACGTAGGTAAGAAAACGTTCTTGCTAGAACCCTATTGCAGCCACGTAAAACTTGCAACAACAATTAGAGGACGTCTAACTTGTTTTTGCAGCAAGTGTCATGTGATGTGATATGGCCAAAGTTGTGATGAATGATGAATGATATATATGTGATGTATGAGATCATGTTCTTGTAATAGGAATCACGACTTGCATGTCGATGAGTATGACAACCAGTAGGAGCCATAGGACTTGTCTTTATTTTGTATGACCCGTGAGTCATTGAGAAACGCCATGTAAATTACTTTACTTTATTGCTAAACGTGTTAGCCATAGTAGTAGAAGTAATAGTTGGCGAGCAATTTCATGGAGACACGATGATGGAGATCATGGTGTCATGCCGGTGACAAGATGATCATGGAGCCCCAAGATGGAGATCAAAGAAGCTATATGATATTGGCCATATCATGTCACTATTATTTGATTGCATGTGATGTTTATCATGTTTTTTCATCTTGTTTACTTAGAACGACGGTAGTAAATAAGATGATCCCTCATAATAATTTCAAGAAAGTGTTCCCCCTAACCGTGCGCCGTTGCGACAGTTCGTTGTTTCGAAGCACCACGTGATGATCGGGTGTGATAGATTCCAACGTTCACATACAACGGGTGTAAGACAGATTTACACATGCAAACACTTAGGTTGACTGGACGAGCCTAGCATGTACATACATGGCCTCGGAACACAGAAGACCTAAAGGTCAAGCATGAGTCGTATAGAAGATACGATCAACATGAAGATGTTCACCGATGTTGACTAGTTCGTCTCACGTGATGATCGGACACGGCCTAGTTAACTCGGATCATGTTATACTTAGATGACTGGAGGGATGTCTATCTGAGTGGGAGTTCATTGAATAATTTGATTAGATGAACTTAATTATCATGAACTTAGTCTAAAATCTTTACAATATGTCTTGTAGATCAAATGGCCAACATTGTCCTCAACTTCAACGCGTTCCTAGAGAAAACCAAGCTGAAAGACGATGGCATCAATTATACGGACTAGGTCCGGAACCTGAGGATCATCCTCATAGCTGCAAAGAAAGGTTATGTCCTAGAAGCACCGCTAGGTGACGCACCAGTCCCACAGAACCAAGATGTTATGAACGCTTGGCAGACACGTGCTGATGATTACTCCCTCGTTCAGTGCGGCATGCTTTACAGCTTAGAACCGAGGCTCCAAAAGCGTTTTGAGCGACACGGAGCATATAAGATGTTCGAAGAGCTGAAAATGGTTTTCCAAGCTCATGCCCGGGTCGAGAGATATGATGTCTCCGACAAGTTCTTCAGCTGTAAGATGGAGGAAAATAGTTCTGTCAGTGAGCACATACTCACAATGTTTGGGTTGCATAACCGCTTGACTCAGCTGGGAGTTAATCTCCTGTATGACGCGGTCATTGACAGAATCCTTCAGTCGCTTCCACCAAGCTACAAGAGCTTTGTGATGAACTTCAATATGCAGGGGATGGAAAAGACCATGCCTGAAGTATTTGCAATGCTGAAATCAGCAGAGGTAGAAGTCAAAAAGGAACATCAAGTGTTGATGGTGAATAAAACCACTAAGTTCAAGAAAGGCAAGGGTAAGAAGAACTTCAAGAAGGACGGCAAGGGAGTTGCCGCGCCCGGTAAGCAAGCTGCCGGGAAGAAGCCAAAGAATGGACCCAAGCCCGAGACTGAGTGTTTTTATTGCAAGGGAAGTGGTCACTGGAAGCGGAACTGCCCCAAATACTTAGCGGACAAGAAGGCCGGCATCACGAAAGGTATATGTGATATACATGTAATTGATGTGTACCTTTCCAGTACTCGTAGTAGCTCCTGGGTATTTGATACCGGTGCGGTTGCTCACATTTGTAACTCAAAGCACGAGCTGCGGAATAAGCGGAGACTGGCGAAGGACGAGGTGACGATGCGCGTCGGGAATGGTTCCAAGGTCGATGTGATCGCCGTCGGCACGCTACCTCTACATTTACCTATGGGATTAGTTTTAAACCTTAATAATTGTTATTTAGTGCCAGCTTTGAGCATGAACATTGTATCAGGTTCTCGTTTAATTCGAGATGGCTACTCATTTAAATCCGAGAATAATGGTTGTTCTATTCATATGAGAGATATGTTTTATGGTCATGCTCCTATGGTGAATGGTTTATTCTTAATGAATCTCGAGCGTAATGCTACACATATTCATAGTGTGAATACCAAAAGATGTAAGGTTGATAATGATAGTCCCACATACTTGTGGCACTGCCGCCTTGGTCACATAGGTGCCAAACGCATGAAGAAGCTCCATGCAGTTGGACTTTTAGAGTCTCTTGATTACGAATCATTTGACACGTGCGAACCATGCCTCATGGGTAAAATGACCAAGACTCCGTTCTCAGGAACAATGGAGCGAGCAACCAACTTATTGGAAATCATACATACTGATGTGTGCGGTCCAATGAGTGTTGAGGCTCGCGGTGGCTAGCGTTATGTTCTCACCCTCACTGATGACTTGAGTAGATATGGGTGTGTCTACTTAATGAAACACAAGTCTGAGACCTTTGAAAAGTTCAAGGAATTTCAGAGCGAGGTTGAGAATCAATGTGACTGGAAAATCAAGTTCTTGCGATCAGATCGTGGGGGAGAATACTTGAGTCACGAATTTGGCACACACTTAAGAAAATGAGGAATAGTTTCACAACTAACGCCGCCTGGAACACCTCAGCGTAATGGAGTGTCCGAACGTTGTAATCGCACTCTATTAGATATGGTGCGATCTATGATGTCTCTTACCGATTTACCGCTATCATTTTGGGGCTATGCTTTAGAGACTACCGCATTCACTTTAAATAGGGCTCCGTCGAAATCCGTTGAGACGACACCGTATGAATTATGGTTTGGGAAGAAACCTAAGCTGTCGTTTCTAAAAGTTTGGGGATGCGATGCTTATGTCAAGAAACTTCAACCTGAAAAGCTCGAACCCAAGTTGGAAAAATGTGTCTTCATAGGATATCCTAAGGAAACCATTGGGTATACCTTCTACCTTAGATCCGAAGGCAAGATCTTCGTTGCCAAGAATGGATCCTTTCTAGAGAAGGAGTTTCTCTTGAAAGAAGTAAGTGGGAGGAAAGTAGAGCTTGATGAAGTACTACCTCTTGAACCGGTAAGTGGCGCAGCTCAAGAAAATGTTCCTGAGGTGCCTGTACCGACTAGAGAGGAAGTTGATGATGATGATCATGAAACTTCAGATCAAGTTGCTACTGAACTTCGGAGGTCCACAAGGACACGTTCCGCACCAGAGTGGTACGGTAACCCTGTCTTGGAAATCATGTTGTTAGACAACGGTGAACCTTCGAACTATGAAGAAGCGATGGCGGGCCCAGATTCTGACAAATGGCTGGAAGCCATGAAATCCGAGATAGGATCCATGTATGAAAACGAAGTATGGACTTTGACTAACTTGCCCGTTGATTGGCGAGCCATAGAAAATAAATGGATCTTTAAGAAGAAGACATACGCGGATGGTAATGTGACCATCTATAAAGCTTGGCTTGTCGCTAAGGGTTATCGACAAGTTCAAGGGGTTGAGTACGATGAGACTTTCTCACCCGTAGCGAAGCTGAAGTCCGTCCGAATGATGTTAGCAATTTCCGCATTCTATGATTATGAGATATGGCGAATGGACGTCAAAACGGCATTCCTTAATCGTTTCCTTAAGGAAGAATTGTATATGATGCAGCCGGAAGGTTTTGTCGATCCTAAGAATGCTGACAAGGTGTGCAAGCTCCAACGCTCGATTTATGGGCTGGTGCAAGCATCTCGGAGTTGGAACATTCGCTTTGATGAGATGATCAAAGCGTTTGGGTTTATGCAGACTTATGGAGAAGCCTGCGTTTACAAGAAAGTGAGTGGGAGCTCTGTAGCATTTCTCATATTATATGTAGATGACATACTTTTGATGGGAAATGATATAGAACTTTTGGACAGCATTAAGGCCTACTTGAATAAGAGTTTTTCAATGAAGGACCTTGGAGAATCTGCTTATATATTAGGCATCAAGATCTATAGAGATAGATCAAGACGCCTCATAGGTCTTTCACAAAGCACATACCTTGATAAGATATTGAAGAAGTTCAATATGGATCAGTCTAAGAAGGGGTTCTTTCCTGTGTTGCAAGGTGTGAAATTGAACTCAGCTCAATGTCTGACCACGGCAGAAGATATAGAAGAGATGAGTGTCATCCCCTATGCCTTAGCCATAGGGTCTATTATGTATGCCATGCTGTGTACCAGACCTGATGTAAACCTTGCCGTAAGTTTGGTAGGAAGGTACCAAAGCAATCCCGGCAAGGAACACGAGACAGCGGTCAAGAATATCCTGAAGTACCTGAAAAGGACTAAGGACATGTTTCTCGTTTATGGAGGTGACGAAGAGCTCGTCGTAAAGGGTTACGTCGACGCTAGCTTCGACACAGATCTGGATGACTCTAAGTCACAAACCGAATACGTGTATATGTTGAATGGGGGAGCAGTAAGCTGGTGCAGCTGCAAGCAGAGCGTCGTGGCGGGATCTACATGTGAAGCGGAGTACATGGCAGCCTCGGAGGCAGCGCATGAAGCAATTTGGGTGAAGGAGTTCATCACCGACCTAGGAGTCATACCCAATGCGTCGGGGCCGATCAAACTCTTCTGTGACAACACTGGAGCTATTGCACTTGCCAAGGAGCCCAGGTTTCACGAGAAGACCAGGCACATCAAGCGTCGCTTCAACTCCATTCATGAAAATGTTCAAGATGGAGACATAGATATTTGTAAAGTACATATGGATCTAAATGTCGCAGATCCGTTGACGAAACCTCTCCCTAGAGCAAAACATGATCAACACCAGAATTCCATGGGTGTTCGATTCATCACAATGTAACTAGATGATTGACTCTAGTGCAAGTGGGAGACTGTTGGAAATATGCCCTAGAGACAATAATAAAATGATTATTATATTTCCTTGTTCATGATAATTGTCTTTTATTCATGCTATAATTGTATTATCCGGAAATCGTAATACATGTGTGAATACATAGACAACAATGTGTCCCTACTGAGCCTCTAGTTGACTAGCTCGTTGATCAACAGATAGTCATGGTTTCCTAGCTATGGACATGGGGATATCATTGATAATGGGATCACATCATGAGGAGAATGATGTGATGGACAAGACCCAATCCTAAGCTTAGCTCAAAGATCACGTAATTCGTTTGCTGTAGCTTTTCTGAATGTCAAGTATCATTTCCTTAGACCATGAGATTGTGCAACTCCCGGATACCGTAGGGGTGCTTTGGGTGTACCAAACGTCACAACGTAACTGGGTGACTATAAAGGTACATTACAGGTGTTTCCGAAAGTGTCTGTTGGGTTGGCACGAATCGAGACTGGGATTTGTCACTCCGTATGACGGAGAGGTATCTCTGGGCCCACTCGGTAATGCATCATCATAATGAGCTCAATGTGATCAAGTGGTTGATCACGGGATCATGCATTATGGTATGAGTAAAGTGACTTGCTGGTAACAAGACTGAACAAGGTATTGGGATAGCGACGATCGAGTCTCGGGCAAGTAACGTACCGATTGACAAAGGGAATTGTATACGGGGTTGCTTGAATCCTCGACATCGTGGTTCATCCGATGAGATCATCGAGGAGCATGTGGGAGCCAACATGGGTATCCAAATCCCGCTGTTGGTTATTGGCCAGAGAGCCGTCTCGGTCATGTCTACGTGTCTCCCGAACCCGTAGGGTCTACACACTTAAGGTTCGGTGACGCTAGGGTTGTAGAGATATGAGTATGCAGTAATCCGAAAGTTGTTCGGAGTCCCGGATGAGATCCTGGACGTCACGAGGAGTTCTGGAATGGTTCGGAGGTGAAGAATTTTATATAGGAAGTGTAGTTTCGGCCACCGGGAAAGATTCGGGGTCACCGGTATTGTACCGGGACCACCGGATGGGTCCCGGGGGTCCACCGGGTGGGGCCACCCATCCCGGAGGGCCCCATGGGCTGAAGTGGGGAGGGGAACCAGCCCATAGTGGGCTGGTGTGCCCCCCTTAGGCCCCCCTGTGCCTAGGGTTGGAAACCCTAGGGTGGGGGGCGCCTCCACTTGCCTTGGGGGGCACTCCACCCCCCTTGGCCGCCGCCCCCCCTTGGGAGATCCAATCTCCAGGCCCCCCCAGGGGGCCTATATAAAGGGGGGGGGGAGGGAGGTCAGCCGTACCTGAAGTCTTGGCGCCTCCCTCTCCCCTGCTACACCTCTCCCTCTCGCTGAAGCTCGGTGAAGCCCTGCTGCGATCATTGTTGCATCCACCACCTGTAGGATCGAAAGTATGTCTACAGGGGGGGTGATCAGACTACTTGACCAAATAACAACTTAACCTTTTCCCAATTTTAGTTCTTGGCAGATTTTAGCTATTTTAGGACAAGTCAAGCAATCATCACACAATTCAAGCAAGCATGCAAAGAGTATATTGGCAGCGGAAAGAAAAGCATGCAACTTGCAAGAATGTAAAGGGAAGGGTTTGGAGAATTCAAACGCAATTGGAGACACGGATGTTTTTCCCGCGGTCCGGATAGGTGGTGCTATCCTACATCCACGTTGATGGAGACTTCAACCCACGAAGGGTAACGATTGCGCGAGTCCACGGAGGGCTCCACCCACGAAGGGTCCACGTAGAAGCAACCTTGTCTATCCCACCATGGCCATCGCCCACGAAGGACTTGCCTCACTAGCGGTAGATCTTCACGAAGTAGGCGATCTCCTTCCTTACAAACTCCTTGGTTCAACTCCACAATCTTGTTGGAGGCTCCCAAGTGACACCTAGCCAACCTAGGAGACACCACTCTCCAAGAAGTAACAAATGGTGTGTTGATGATGAACTCCTTGCTCTTGTGCTTCAAATGATAGTCTCCCCAACACTCAACTCTCTCTCATAGGATTTGGATCTGGTGGAAAGAAGATTTGAGTGGAAAGCAACTTGGGGAAGGCTAGAGATCAAGATTCGTATGGTAGGAATGGAATATCTTGGTCTCAACACATGAGTAGGTGGTTCTCTCTCAGAACATATGAGTTGGAAGTGTATATGTGTTCTGATGGCTCCCTCTTTGAATGAAGAGGAGGTGGAGGGGTATATATAGCCTCCACACAAAATCCAACCGTTACACACAATTTACCAATCTCGGTGGGACCGAATCAAAACACTCGGTCAGACCGAAATAGTAAACCTAGTGACCGTTAGAGATTTTCGGTGGGACTGACATCCAACTCGGTAGGACCGATTTTGTTAGGGTTAGGGCATAACGTAATCTCGGTGAGACCGATTACACAAACTCGGTGAGACCGATTTTGGTAATAAGCTAACCAGAGAGTTGGTCAGGCAAACTCGGTGGGACCGGTTTGCTCTTTCGGTGAGACCGAAATGTTACAAAAAGGAAACAGAGAGTTTACATTGCAATCTCGGTGGGACCGATCCGCTCTTTCGGTGAGACCGAAAAGTTACAAAAGGGAAACAGAGAGTTTGCAATCCCATCTCGGTGAGACCGAGATCCCTATCGGTAGAACCGAATTGCTAGGGTTTGGCAGTGGCTTATGACAAGTGAAACTCGGTGGCGCCGGATAGAAAGAATCGGTAGGACCGAGTTTGGCTTAGGATTTAGGTCATATGTGGATATGGGAAAGTAGTTGAGGGTTTTGGAGCATATCACTAAGAACATGAAGCAAGAGGCTCATTAAGCAGCACCTCATCCCTCCTTGATAGTATTGGCTTTTCCTAAAGACTCAATGTGATCTTGGATCACTAAAATATAAAATGAAGAGTCTTGAGCTTTTGAGCTTGAGCCAATCCTTTGTCCTTAGCATTTTGAGGGTTCCACTTTCACCATCCATGCCATGCCAATCATTGAGCTTTCCTGAAATAATCATCTTGGAATAGCATTAGCTCAATGAGCTATATGTTGTTATGAATTACCAAAACCACCTAGGGATAGTTGCACTTTCAGTCTCCCCCTTTTTGGTAATTGATGACAACATATAGATCAAAGCTTCGACAAATGATAATAAGAATGAATTACATCGTCGCTTTTAGAAGTATGTGATAAGTAAGAGCTCCCCCTAAATCTGTGCATATTTAAGATTTGCTTTGGACTGCAAATGCACAAAGAGTTAAAGTCATGGGTTACTCTTCCATGTCACATACATCTTGGTGGAGCGCTTAAAATGATAAGAATGAAATACATGCACTCATCACCAAGAAAAGTGAATGATCACATAAGATAGATAAGATAATAGCATTCACCAAGCATTAAGTGTAGCTTATGATCAAGCACAAGATCATCAATGTCTCACAAGCATATCAAAGTACTCAACCAAAAGCAAACAAAGTCGAAAAACCACCAAATAAAGCAAGAGAGAAAAGCAACACTCTCTCTCGAATCCTATGATCTATACATTTTCTCCCTCTTTGGCAAAAAGTTACCAAAAAGTTCCTAGAAAATGCATAGTGCTAAATCGACACTCAGGCTTGATCTTCAGGTGGTGGTGGAGTCCGGATCACTCCAAGGACGAAGGCTTCCGTAGACGTGGTTGGAGTTGGAGCTGAAGTGGATGCTGGAGCAGGTTGGGCTGGTGCTGCGGCTGGAGCTGAGGCGGTTGCTCTTGTGTCAGGAACTGGCACTTCAGACGACCTTGGACCTCGTGGCACTCTGACAAAGGCATCAGTGGTTGTCTTCCCTTTCCTCTCCTGCATGTCATCTTGGAGCTGCTCCACTGCAGTCTGAATCTCTGTCACCTTGATATCCAGGTCATAGAACTTTTGTTCTACGATTCTCTCTAGGCTTGCCTGGTTCTGAGTTAGGGTGGCCAGTCCTTTCTCAATCCGCAGGGTGGATGCAATCAAGTAACTGAGCTGCTCTTGCTTGTTCTTCAAGAAGTACTCAGATGCCTCCTCTGGAGTTGGCATCTTGGCAGCTTTCTCCTTTATTGCCTTCTCCTTCTTGGCTTGTGCATGGGCTGAAGATGGTTCATCTTTGGTCATCACAACTTGGTTGTCCTCAAAATCTGCATGGATAGGCAAGTGTTCCTTGTCCAACAAGTATATGCATGTGCCCATCTTTGAGTTGATTAGCTCCTGAATTTGTGGGGCATATCCACAGCTCCTCTTCTGATCAGCTACTGTCCTTTTAATGGTCTCTACCATGAGGCTCATCACCTTGAACTTCTGTGGCACATCAAATATATGAAGCAATTTGATGGCATGGCCTCTGATCATCTTGTGATCACCTGACTTGGGCAACAGAGTGTGCCTCAAAATCCAATTAATAGTTGGCAATCCTGACAGAAGGTAATGCACTGAGCCAAACTTGATCAAGAGCTTCATTTGGGATCTCCTTGTACATGTTTGACATTGAGTTATGATCCATCTTCTTCTTGGAATAGACATCCAAGTCATCTTCATTTTCCTCTGGGGCATTGATAAGCTGTGCCCACTCAGCAACTGTTGATTGGTACCTCATACCTTCTGACATCCACACAATCCTCCCATCTGGATAAAAATGTGTTGTGGAGTAGAACTGCATGATAAGCTCCTCATTCCACTCTGTGAGCTTCTGCCCAACAAAGTCCTCTACTCCACATGCCTTGAAGCTGTCCTGCACTCCAGGGTAGTGCTCTTCATTCTCCTTGATATATTTCCAATCAACCCATCTCATGACACAGACAATGGGCTTCTTGTCTAACAAGACTGTCTCATAGAAGTCCTGCTGTTCCTTAGTGTGGAACCTGTAGTCAACAGCAGTCCTCCTCCTGGTAGCATAGGGATCTGCTTCTCTCCACTTCCTCAGCCCTGAGTCTCTTCTGAGCTTCATGTCCTCAGCCACAGGATGAGTATCATTGTGGTCTAGGATCTTGGGCTTGAGCTTTCTCAGAACATGCTCTTCATCATCAGCTTCAGCAGCTTCAGGCACTGGGGCCTTGTTCTTCTCAGCAGCTGGGATGCTTCTTGTATTCCTCGTTGGTTTTGGCTTTGGAGCTGGCCTGGCCTTGGAAGCAGTTGCTCCTGATGTTATGGCATCACCCATCAGCTTGGGTGCCTTAGGTGCTGGTGCAGCAACCTCTTCTTCTTCCTCTTCTTCCATGATGGAAGCCTTTCCAAGCACTTTGGCTACGGTCTTCTTGACCCTTTCCTTCCTTTTCTTTCCTTCAGCAGCAATTGGCTCTATGGGAGTGGGCTTCTCAGGAATCTTGGTTGAAGCTCTGTCCTTTGGCATAGGTTGCCTGCCTGCTGGCCTTTTGATTTTCATCCCTGGCTTTATGCTCTGTGCTGGGCCATATTCTTTCTTGAGCACGACTCTCTTGGAAGTTGCTTCCTCTTCTGCCACATAGTCCTCATCCTCTGAGTCCGAGGTTCTCTTCTTTCTTTGTCTTGTGGCAGCTTTTGGCAGGTTGCTAGGGGTGCTCCTGCTGCCATCATCTGAAGAACTGGAGGGACTAGTGCCCTCACTCATTTGCACTGGCTGCTCTGACAAATTCTGGCTATCACTTTGGTCTGACATGATGAACAAGCTGATTGCTGACCCTGTGAACAGTTTATAGATGAGGTAGAGTGGATGAGCATTACAAAATGCAGAGGTTTTTACAAAAGAATGATTCAAAAACTTAGTTTTAGTTTCCCACAGAAAGCATTTTGGATCTACCGATTTTTAAACTCGGTGATACCGAAGCAGTTTTTGGAACCTAAACTAGTGAACTCGGTCAGACCGAGTCACAGTTTGGTGGCACCGAGACTGCTAGGGTTTCACAAAGTTCCAAAATCGGTCACACCGATTAGTAATACTCGGTCAGACCGAGTCTCACTTGTGCAATGGCATAAGCCAAATCGGTGGGACCGAGTTTTTCAACTCGGTGGGTCCGAGATGGTTTCGGCGGAAACCTAACCCTAAAATTTTCAAATCAAACCTAATCTACGAGTTCATTGACTGGATAGAAGTTTATCAAACGTGGCAAGAATCATTATGATCACAATGTGCTAGGAATCGGATTGGGGAATAGCACAAAGATCGAGTCCATACCCTAGTTCGGCGGAGACTCGCTACGGCGGCAACGGCGGGGTTGATTCCCGTTGACGGCGACGGAGACCAGTGACTGGAGGCGGCTGGCGGCAAGGAGACGATCCGGAGACCACGTTGGCAGAGCGAGCTATGGCGCGGGCGAAGGGGTTCGGAGAAATTTCCAAATTTTTGCCCGTGACTATATATAGCCCGACCTGTCGGTGTGGCCGAGTGGAACAACTCGGTGGCATCGAGATGCAAAACTGTATACAGTTGTTGCAACTCGGTGTGACCGAATGGTTCAAATCAGTTGCACCAAGATCGAAAACATAGATCAACTTAATGATCTTGGTAAGACCGAAAGTGGGGTATCGGTCAGACCGAGAATCACAAAGAGGTTTTGGAAGTTTAAGTCTATGACGAATCGGGGACTCCGAGTGCTCCTCACACAGAGTGGTTCGAATCTGACTTGATCAAATTTTGTGATGTAGCATGAATAGAGTTTGAGACGAGAAAAGCATAGATAGCTAGAGGAGGTTCTTAGGCATTCTTGTCCATCCACTTGGCAAAAGGGAATAAAACCAAACAATCAAAACAACAAGTGGATGTCCTCGAATGAGTAAAATATGCAACCAACATGCTCACACAATAAGATGGCAATTGAAATATGTGACAAAGCATGCACAACCCATTCTAGCATCTATCAAGCAATTTGCGATGACTAGGTCATCTATATATGAGTATATTGACTTAGGAGTCAAGTGAGAACACTTGATCATAGGTCATACTCATCGTTTAAGCTCAAGTGGGGTTACCACTTTTACATAAAGTATTGTTGTGTTCACATCTTTAGAGTTGCTTTAGCTCAAGTCTTAGAGTAAAGCTCCCCCTAGATGTGATATCCCCCCTAAGAGGGATGAACTAACCTTGGGTTTTGTCGATGATGACTTCATGTAGATGTTGAAGATGTGGATGCTCAATGTTGATGTAGATCACTTGGAGCTATCCATTTGAGTGAATTCCACTTTCAATACCTACATGGGTTAGTCCCACAAGGAACAAACAAGGATATCCATAGACATAGAGTGATGCACGCACAAGATGATGTCCATGAAAACTCTTAGGTTACCTTGTCCCATCTCTTACCAACAAGAGGGTTTGTGACTCCTTGAATTAGTGCAAGATGTGGAAGTTGATTGCACTTGTTCTTGCCAAAATGATAAGAGTGAAGTATGTTGGCGGAGTCACCCTCAAGAACTCTCTAGTTCTTCTTCTTTTGGATCCACACCATCTTGATGGGAATCCTTGGAGTTGTAGTCGTACTTGATGAAGTGGAACTTGAAGTGGTCTTGGGAATCCACTTGACTAAGGTCTTAGGAGCTTCTTCAAATGCATCAATTTCCTCTTGAAGCTTGTCCTTGCCTTTTTGCTTGTAGTCTTGTGGTGGAAGATCATCTTGAGCTTGTGTCCCCTAGAAGGAAGTATCATACTTCTCTTGTTGAGGAACAAACTTTGTCTTGGGGTATTGATCTTCTTCCCACTCAACTCCATTGGCATTGACCTTTCGTTCAAAACCAACACCTTGATTCTTCTGATGCATTCCTTGCTTGCGCACAATTTCCTCGAATTGCTTACTCCCGGCAAGGCTTTTGTACACTCCTTTCTCTATAATTCCCTTCAATAAGCTATTTTCTTGCTCAAGTGTAACTTGGCTAAGAGAATCATTAGTGGAATCAAGAGAACTACTAGAAGCAACAATATTGGATTTAGCATGATCATTGTTACTACTAGAGGAAGAATCTTTCGTGTTTTTGTTACTAGACTTGACTTGAGGCATGTAAGTGGATAAGAGTAAACGCTTGGCAATGTAAGAAGAACTTTTCTTGCGGAGATCATCATTGATTGCCTTTAAAAACTCATGCTCTTGTTCAAGATTGACCTTTTCAAAGCGTAACTTCTCATGAGCTCTTAAAAGTTCTCGATGATCTTCGAAGATAGTTTCATGAGCTAACTTAAGAGTTTTTAGTTCTTTAGTTAGAGCCTCAATCTTCTCCTTATCATTGTCATTCGTTTTATCTTGATTAGCATGATTAATTGACGTTTCACCATAGTATTCATCACTAGAGTTGTCAACAAGTAAATCATCATCACCTAACAAGTCATCTTCATCACTATTAAAATCAACATACTCGGGGTGTGTTACCTTAGGACCTTTGGCCATGAAGCATCTTCCAATTCCTTCATTTGGTGAGTCAAATATGTCGTAGGAGTTGGTTGACACAAGTGCTAGACCGGCAACACCTTCATCTTGAGTATATTCGGAATCAGAGTGATAACTTCTCTCGGAGTGGTTGTCGGAGTCGGAGCCGGATACCCATTCACCAACATGAGCTTGATGTCTTCGTTTTGTGTAGCTCCTTGATGATTTTTCCTTCCTTTACGAATCCTTGCTTCTCCGTGAGTATCTTCGTTCACAATGATCATCTCTACTCCTTCTCTCTCTTGGTGGTGATTCTTCTCTTTTGCTTCTTCTTTTTGGAGAGTCTTCTCTTCTCTTGTAGGGAGCCGTACACTCATTGGAATAGTGTCCGGGTCTTCCACAATTGTAGCAGTTTTGCTCTCGACTAGAAGATCTTTTGTCATTGTAGGACCTTGACTTGGAGCTTCTATCTTTGCTTCTACTCTTGTAGAACTTGTTGAAGTTCATCACTATTAAGCTCAATTCTTCATTGAAGTTTTGTTTCTCACTTGATGATGTAGGGGCTTCACATGAGGCTTTGTAGGCACCACTTGATTTGTTGTGAAGTTCCTCTTTATCCTTAAGTGACATCTCATGAGCAACAATTCTTCCAATTACCTCCATTGGCTTGAGATCTTTGTAAATGGGCATCATTTGGATCAATGTGCACACGGTATCATATTTTCCATCCAAGGCTCTTAGAATCTTCTTGATGATGAATCTATCGGTCATCTCTTCACTTCCTAAGCTGGCAATCTCATTTGTGATGAGAGCAAGCCTAGAGTACATTTCAGCGACACCTTCACCATGCTTCATTTTGAACTTGTCAAGTTGACTTTGAAGCACATCCAATTTAGATTCCTTGACGGAGTCGGTACCTTCGTGCATATCAATCAAAGTGTCCCAAATTTCCTTTGCATTCTCAAGATGGCTGATTTTGTTGAATTCTTCGGGGCACAATCCGTTGACGAGAATATCACAAGCTTGAGCATTGTATCGCAACATCTTCAACTCATCTGCGGTAGCTTCATGGTTCGGTTCTCTCCCATCAAATAAGTCACCTAGCAAACCAACACACACAATAGCCCAAACGGCGGGGTTATGTCCAAGAATATGCATTTTCATTTTATGCTTCCAACTAGCAAAATTAGTACCATCAAAGTAAGGACCTCTACGGTGATAATTTCCCTCGCTAGACGCCATACTCTCCTAGGTTGTGAAACCAAGGCTATGACCACCAAAAGCTATGGAAATCAAACCAAATGGAGACCAAAGCTCTGATACCACTTGTAGGATCAAAAGTATGTCTAGAGGGGGGGTGATTAGACTACTTGACCAAATAAAAACTTAACCTTTTCCCAATTTTAGTTCTTGGCAGATTTTAGCTATTTTAGGACAAGTCAAGCAATCATCACACAATTCAAGCAAGCATGCAAAGAGTATATTGTCAGCGGAAAGTAAAGCATGCAACTTGCAAGAATGTAAAGGGAAGGGTTTGGAGAATTCAAACGCAATTGGAGACACGGATGTTTTTCCCGCGGTCCGGATAGGTGGTGCTATCCTACATCCACGTTGATGGAGACTTCAACCCACGAAGGGTAACAGTTGCGCGAGTCCACGGAGGGCTCCACCCACGAAGGGTCCACGAAGAAGCAACCTTGTCTATCCCACCATGGCCATCGCCCACGAAGGAGTTGCCTCACTAGCGGTAGATCTTCACGAAGTAGGCGATCTCCTTCCTTACAAACTCCTTGGTTCAACTCCACAATCTTGTCGGAGGCTCCCAAGTGACACCTAGCCAACCTAGGAGACACCACTCTCCAAGAAGTAACAAATGGTGTGTTGATGATGAACTCCTTGCTCTTGTGCTTCAAATGATAGTCTCCCCAACACTCAACTCTCTCTCATAGGATTTGGATCTGGTGGAAAGAAGATTTGAGTGGAAAGCAACTTGGGGAAGGCTAGAGATCAAGATTCATATGGTAGGAATGGAATATCTTGGCCTCAACACATGAGTAGGTGGTTCTCTCTCAGAACATATGAGTTGGAAGTGTATATGTGTTCTGATGGCTCCCTCTTTGAATGAAGAGGAGGTGGAGGGGTATATATAGCCTCCACACAAAATCCAACCGTTACACACAATTTACCAATCTCGGTGGGACCGAATCAAAACACTCGGTCAGACCGAAATAGTAAACCTAGTGACCGTTAGAGATTTTCGGTGGGACTGACATGCAACTCGGTAGGACTGATTTTGTTAGGGTTAGGGCATAACGTAATCTCCGTGAGACCGATTACACAAACTCGGTGAGACCGATTTTGGTAATAAGCTAACCAGAGAGTTGGTCAGGCAAACTCAGTGGGACCGATTTGCTCTTTCGGTGAGGCCGAAATGTTACAAAAAGGAAACAGAGAGTTTACATTGCAATCTTGGTGGGACCGATCCGCTCTTTCGGTGAGACCGAAAAGTTACGAAAGGGAAATAGAGAGTTTGCAATCCCATCTCGGTGAGACCGAGATCCCTATCGGTAGAACCGAATTGCTAGGGTTTGGCAGTGGCTTATGACAAGTGAAACTCGGTGGCGCCAGATAGAAAGAATCGGTAGGACCGAGTTTGGCTTAGGGTTTAGGTCATATGTGGATATGGGAAAGTAGTTGAGGGTTTTGGAGCATATCACTAAGCACATGAAGCAAGAGGCTCATTAAGCAGCACCTCATCCCTCCTTGATAGTATTGGCTTTTCCTAAACACTCAATGTGATCTTGGATCACTAAAATATAAAATGAAGAGTCTTGAGCTTTTGAGCTTGAGCCAATCCTTTGTCCTTAGCATTTTGAGGGTTCCACTTTCACCATCCATGCCATGCCAATCATTGAGCTTTCCTGAAATAATCATCTTGGAATAGCATTAGCTCAATGAGCTATATGTTGTTATGAATTACCAAAACCACCTAGGGATAGTTGCACTTTCACCACCACGCCGTCGTGCTGCTGGATCTTCATCAACCTCTCCTTCCCCCTTGCTGGATCAAGAAGGAGGAGACGTCATCCGCTCTGTACGTGTGTTGAACGCAGAGGTGCCGTCCGTTCGGCACTTGGTCATTGGTGATTTGGATCACGGCGAGTACGACTCCATCATCCTCGTTCTCTTGAACGCTTCCGCTCGCGATCTACAAGGGTATGTAGATGCACTCTCCTCTCGTTGCTAGTTGACTCCATAGATTGATCTTGGTGAAACGTAGGAAATTTTTTGGTTTTCTGCAACGTTCACCAACAGCTCTCAGGCACCACCCTCGAGCCACCACGTCAAGCCGTTCACCCGCCAGATCAGCACCTCTTCCAAGCGTCGAGAAGCCCCCCCGGGCTGGGTGGCGCCCGAGGCCGATCTAACCTTCGACTCGGATGACCGCCCCATCAACCCCATCGGTTCGGGCGCGCTCCCGATGCTGTGCACCCCCATCATCTACCAGGTGGCCGTCACCAGGACCCTCATCGACGGCGGTGCCGGCCTGAACGTGCTCTCGATGGAGGCCTTCAGCCTCCTCCACGTGTCGCTAGACTGGCTTCTGCCTAGCAGGCCTTTCTCGGGTGTCGGAGTCGGTTCCACCGCCTCCTTGGGACAGATCCGCCTCCCGGTGACCTTCGGCACCCACGACAACTTCCGCATAGAGCTGATCGACTTCGACATCGCCCCATCAGCCTCCCCTACAATGCCATCCTCAGCTATCCGGCCTTGGCCCAGTTCATGGCGGCAACTCACCCGATGTACAACCTCATGAAGATGCCCGGAAGCAGCGGCGTCCTTACCGTGTAAGGAGAACAAGGGATGCGCTGCAGGCGCTCAAGCTTGCCTTCAGGGCGGCCGCGGTGGCGCAGCCCACCAGCACCGACGCCCTTGATCCCAAGGGGGCTGCACCGGCTAAAAAGAAGCAGTTGTTCACCCAAGACAAGGCGGAAACCAAGCAGGTACCGGTCGACGAGGATGGGTCCACTGACGCTACCTTCACCATAGGAGCCAACCTCGAGCCCGAGCAGGAGAAGGCCCTGGTGAGGTTCCTGCGTGCGAACAAGAAGGTGTTCGCATGGGAACTTGATCAGTTAGCAGGGGTCCCGAGGGGTGTGATTGAGCATCACCTTAACATGTGCCCCAACGTGCGCCCCGTGAAGCAGAAGGTGAGGCGACAGTCCACTGAGAAACAAGCTTTCATCGTTTAGGAGACCCGGAAGCTAGAAGCGGCAGGAGTTATCCGCGAGGTCCGTTACCCAGATTGGCTTGCTAATCCGGTCATTGTGCCGAAAAAGGGAGGAAAGGAACGCATGTGTGTCGACTTCACCAACCTCAACAAAGCCTGCCCACAGGATCCATTTCCGCTCCACCGCATTGACCAGGTAGTCGACTCTACCACAGAGTGTGACCTATTGTGCTTCCTAGATGCCTTCTCAGGCTATCACCAGATCAAGATGGCGGTAGAAGACACGGAAAAAACGGCTTTCCTGACCCCATGTGGAGTGTACTGCAACACGTGCATGCCATTTGGGTTGCACAACACAGGCGCAACCTTTCAGCGGCTAATGCACATCGCCTTAGGCCGGCAGCTCGGGAGGAACACTGAAGCTTACGTCGACGACACTGTGGTGAAGTCCTGGGAGGCAAAAACCCTGCTACAAGACCTGGAAGAAACCTTTGCGAGCCTCAACAAAGTGGACCTACGGCTCAACCCGGAGAAGTGCGTGTTCGGGGTCCCCTCGAGCAAGCTCCTGGGTCTTCTCGTGTCCCACAGGGGCATCGAGGACAACCCAGAGAGGGTCAAAGCAGTCGAAGACATGAGCCCGCCAAGGACCCTCAGAGAGATGCAGAAGCTCATCGGTCGTGTAACCGCGCTAGGGCGCTTCATCTCCAAGCTGGGGGAACGAGCACTGCCCTTCTTCAAGTTGATGAAGAAGAAGGGCCCCTTCAAATGGACTGGAGAGGCCGACAAGGCATTCCAAGATCTCAAGAGGTACTTTACCAGCCCGCCAGTGATGGTAGCTCTGCTTCCACGGGAGCCTCTGGTGCTCTACCTTGCGGCCACCCCCTACTCCGCTAGCGCAGCCCTAGTGGCAGTCAGGGAGGAGCGCTGGACCAAGGCCGCAGCCACCGTTCGGGCTGAAGCAAAGCAAAGCCAAGAGGGCCTCGCGAGGACCACGACCGCAGCCCGAGTGGAACAGCCGCAGCAGGAGAACGCACCCGGGGCAGGAGAGGCCTCTTCAAGCGACCAAGCACTGGGGGCTCCACCATCTTAGGAGACGCCGCGACCTCTCGAGGATGCAAGCTGCGCCAGCACCCTCAACCTCGTCGAGCATCCTGTGTACTTCGTCAGCATGGTGCTACGGGACGCAAGGGCGCGGTACCCCATGCCTCAAAAACTCCTCCTCGTGCTATTAGTGGCCTCACGCAAGCTGCGACACTATTTCCATGGCCATCCCATCAAAGTCGTCTCAGCATACCCCTTGGAAATGGTACTCAGGAGCCCCAACTCAGCTGGAAGAGTTGCTGAATGGAACATCGAACTATAGGCATTTCAGCTAGAATTCAGTACGACCAGAGTCATCAAGGGAGCCGCACTTGCGGATTTCGTGGCAGAATGGGCAGAAGCACCGGGTCTCGAAGCAGGCAAGGACCAATCACTTTCCCCGGGAAGTGAGGCACCAGACGGCTGGGTCATGTACTTCTATGGGGCATTCTCCCGACACGGCGCGGGAGCTGGCGCGGTGCTCGTATCCCCCACTCAGGACAAACTCTACTACGCCGAGCAACTCTGTTTCCAGCATGGAGAAAAAGTCTGCAACAACATAGCAGAGTACGAAAGCCTGATAGCAGGCTTGAAAGCCGCAATCGCCTTAGGGGTAAAGCGCCTCATCATCAAGGGCGATTCGTAGCTCCTCGTCAACTTCTCCAACAAGATATACGAACCAAAGGATGAGCACATGTAAGCCTACCTTGCTGAGGTTCGCAAGATGGAGAAGCAGTTATGGGGGCTGGAGTTGCAGCATGTACCTTGCGGCACCAATCAAGAGGCTGATGACATTGCCAAGAGGGCATCTAGGTGGCTGCCTCAGGAGCCTGGCGTCTTCGAGGAGCGCCTCTTCAAACCCTCGACGACACTGTCACTATCGAGCATGGTGCAACCAAGGGAGGATCTCCCTCAGCCGCCTACCTCGGGAGCTCCGGCCTGCGACCCGGCTTCAGGGGCACGCCTGCTCCTGGCGTTAGAGCCTTAGGAAGGGTGTTAGATCGCAGAGCTCAAGAACTACTTGATGCAAGGGACCCTGCCGGAGAGCGAGGAGGAGGTAGAGCGTGTTGCGCGGCAGGCCATGGCTTACTGCATCAAGGATGGGGAGCTCTACCGGAAGCAACCAAATGACGTGTCCCTACGTTGCATCTCGAGAGAGCAAGGGAAGGAGCTGCTGGCGGACATAAACGGCGGAGACTGTGGGCACCACTCATCGTCGCGAACCCTCGTCGGCAAGGCGTTCCGGAGTGGATTCTACTGGCCCACAGCACTCAGCCACACCGTTGAGCTGGTGAAGTCTTGCGAGGCCTGCCAGTTCCACGCTAGGCAGATCCATCAGCCGGCAGGGGATCTACAGACTATACCCCTCTCGTGGCCGTACGCGGTTTGGGGGCTAGACATTCTGGGCCCGTTCCCTCGGGCGCCAGGGGGCTATCGCTACCTCTACGTCGCTGTGGACAAGTTCACCAAGTGGGCTGTGGTTGAAGCTGCCTGCACCATCCCAGCAGGCTCCGCAGTCAAGTTCATCAAGGGTCTCGTGAGCCGGTTTGGGGTGCCTAACCGCATCATCACCGACAATGGTTCGCAATTCACCAGTAATCTCTTCAAAACATACTGTGCTAACCTTGGAACGCAGATATGCTACGCCTCGGTGGCGCACCCCTGGAGCAACGGCCAGGCCAAGCGAGCCAACGTGGAGGTCCTGAGAGGCCTCAAAGCCAGGACCTTCAAGAAGAAGCTGGAGGCTTGCGACAGGGGCTGGTACGACGAGCTCCAGTCTGTGCTGTGGTCTATCCGCACAACCGCGGCCAAGCCGACTGGCGAGACCCTGTTCTTCCTCATCTACGGAGCAGAAGCTGTCCTCCCTCACGAGGTTAGGCGTCGCTCCACGCGGGTCCTGGCATTCGACGAGATGCAGCAGGACGCTATGCGGGGGACGGATCTCGTGCTGGGGGAGGAACGCCATCCAGAAGCCGCGCTACGAGCGGCAAGGTATCAACAGGCGCTGCGGCGATACCACTGCTGCAACATCCGCCCCAGAACTCTTGAGGTAGGGGACCTCGTGCTCAGACGGATTCTCTCCAGGGAGGGACTGCACAAGCTCTCTCCCATGTGGGAGGGCCCATTCAAGGTTGTTCATGTTTCCAGGCCTGGCTCCGCGCACTTGGAGACCCCGGAGGGGGTACCCGTCCAGAACGCGTGGAACATTCAACATCTCTGGAGGTTCTATCTATGAACGAGGCCTAGCGCCTATGGAAAGGCTCGGTGCCTGTGAAGCTGCAGCATTTTGGGAAAGGCCGATGCCTCAGAAGAAGGCCAATGCCTGTGAAGCTCGCCGACCGTGACACTCTCACGTAATAATGAGTGGGGCTGTACATGGCCCGGAGTCTCCGGAGTGCCGCCCTCGGGCCTCGGGGGCTCCCGCCCACGCCCAGTGGTAGCACTTAGCTCCTCGCTGGTGAGAAGACATCGAAGACTAGAATAGGTGCCGGACGCGGCTTTTTCATTCGCTTTCTGCAGTTGGCTTGTTCGTTCCTGTTTGAAGTTTTACTGGAGCTGTTGTCGTCCTAGGCTTGTGATTCTTTGTCCTTTTCACTCACTTGCCTCGTTTTCTCTTGCAAATCTCGCGAGGGAGGTTCGCGGGCACCCTTGTGATTGTTTTCTGCCCTAATCGTTTGAAGCTTTCTTGTTCGGGTCCGCTGCGGGAGCACCCCTCCCATTCCGTGCCCCACGGGCATTGCGACACGAGCGCGAGACCTGCGTCGACTGCCCTCGCAACCAGACCGAAGGCTACTCCTCCTGCTAATCCTTGCAGGACATGAAGCGGGTGGCGAGGCATCAGCCTCGGGAGGCGAGGACCGCGTCAAGCCCCACTGAGCTAAATAATCCCCGCACATGGGCACGCGGCGCGGAAACATAACGCAGAAATAGCGGAAGCAGCACAATGATTAATAGCAACAGTTCTAACACGCCCCGTAGGGCCCTATACTACCTTCTTTTTCTGCGCAGGAAAGAAGAAAAACAAAATGGGCACGACTTGCTCGGCACCAACTTGCAGCGAAAGCTCGAGCTGCCTCTGGGGGCTCAGGCGGATCCCTCCTCTTGCTTCATCGGGGCGCGACGGCGGGCTGACTCGCTACCTTCACCCAGGCGGGCGCGACGGCGCGGGGGCTGGTCGCGGCCACCGCTGGAGGAGCTGCTATCTGAGAAGGAGTCGCCAAAGCTTGGCGAGCCCATCGCCTACACGCCTGCCGCCGTCTTCATCCTGGCCAGCACCGGGGCTGGGCAGGCAGCCGCGGTCATTGTCTTCGGGGCAGCACCTAGCGCGGCGACCGTCTTCCCCGAACACCCTCACATAGAGGGTGGCCTCGCCATCGAATTTGAAGTGCAGGGTGCACCGTCGGCTCAGGCCGCGCGCACGGGCAAACGTTTGCCAGCCATGGGTCAGGACCGCATCCCCAGAAGCGGAGACCTCCAGTGAAGCCTAGGAGGCCCTGCTACAGCAACCATTTGCCTGAAGCCAGAGGCCGCCCTGAGCGCCGGCCGGCAGTTCACCTACGAAGAAACGGGGGAGCTGGAGTCAGGTACTGGTCGGGTCCGCCAACCACACGACGAACTCCAGCAGCACCTCTGCCGAGCGAAAGCACGGCCTGGGGAGCCTCACGGCCACGGCATGCCTCCCATCAGCAATCGAGTGCTGACCACCGCGCAGGGAACTGCCTCCATGGCCACGGAAGCCACTACGGGGACCGCGGGGTGCTTGCGAGGGCGGCCTCGGCCGCGCTTGGTCGGTGGGGAGTCTGGCCCTGCTGGACGAGCTTTTCCTTTTTCTGCTGCCGAGAATCTCTTCAGCGGGGCCATGGGAATGGCGAGTAGCCAAGAAGAAGAAGAGGAGTAGCAGGAAGGGATACGCTAACGAGGCTCGCACAGTCCCGTACTTATAGCTGGAGAAGGCCAACCGCCGACCACCACGATCGCAGGTAATCATGACCCATTTCTCTACATGCAGGGACTTGCCAAGTCGTGCGGTTGCCGAGGCGTCATAGGGAAGCACATATGCCCATGACCAATCTGTCGCCATGCGGCGCCCAAGGCCGCAGGCTATTGGGGCCCGCGGCACTTCGCGCTTGCCCCTTCACTTCTCTGCTAGGCCCAGCCTGGGCGCGCCTCGGGCCCGGGGGCAACTGTCGGCGTTCTGGGAATGGGGGTCCCCAGACTTGCCTGCCTGCGGCCTGCGGCGTGGCTCGAGTGGGGGCCCAGTGTGGCCCTGCTTCATCAACTCAAACTAAAGACCCTCGCGAGGGGCCAAGTCCTGTGGGGCGGACGACAGGAGGCTTCCTCAGGAGCAGACTCATTAGGCAGGCTCGCGAGGAGGCGGAGAGATCAAGGCAGGGGTGCCTCGCGAGGAGCCCGTGACGCAAGCCATGACGATCGAGATTAGGCGGGCGCCATGTGGGCGTCGGCCTGTGCAGTGTCCTTGTTTCCCCTTCAGTGCAAAGGGAGCAAGCACATGCAAGGCATCGGGCAAAGGTTATCATTCCGGTGCAACGAGACCAACACCAGCAGAGCGGTAGGACGGAGGTCATCGTGAAGCCCAAGACGGCGTCATCACCAGTGCTTTGGCAGCCGAAGACCACCTTTGGTCAGGATAACTTGTACTAGATGTTCCCCTTCAAAATGGCCAATTATTGGCGCCCTTCCCGCTCACATTTTGGGAAGAGGACCAGGGCCTCTATAAGTAGGACTAGCCACCATAGAGGGAAGGGGGATCCGGACCAAGTAGAACATACCACACCAGCTCAAGAACACCTCTCGCGAGGCCGTTCTTCCCCTGTATTGTTCATCATCAGCCCCTCAGGAAATCCACCACACCACACACTCGACTAGGGTATTACACCACATCGGTGGCCCGAACCAGTATAAACCTCGTGTCCTCTGTGTGTTCTTCTTTCCAGCCTAGATTTCTTGCGAGCCATAGAAGCGCGAGTCGGCAGTGGAAAGATCCCCGTGCGCACCCTAGAGTTCGAACCTTAAGGGTCTGCCAGAACCCGAAATCCGACAGGGACCATGACTTAGGGACGCGCTTGTCCAAAATGTAGGGTGTATTACAAAAGTACCCCCACCGATTTGAACTAGCGGCCCTTTTGGCTCGGGGTTAGAAGGGGGATTTCGCGTGTCGCGATTTAGCAGCTGGAGGGAGTTTTCGCGTGCGTTGTAATTTCGGGATAGCAAGGCGTGGGTTGTGAAGGCGAAAGTTTTGGGAGCACCATATCTGAATTTTCAGGATATAACAAGGCGCGGGTTGAATTTTAGGGACAAGCCTAACGTGTAACATTGTACTTGTAAGTACCAAATCAATTCGCACTTGAATTTTAGGGGCAGCCGTCGCGTCTCACAGAGGAATGTGAGGTGATCCTCGTGGACGTTGGAACTGTCCCAATCGCCGGAGTGCCCGCCGCGTGCCATGAACACGGTTGCTCGATGGTGACGCGGTGCGGTGGAGGGCCTGGCGCCGACTGGAGGGGCTGGTGACGACCAACCGCCCCTGGAGAGGGGAAGGGCAGGCCTCGTCGTCTTGGAGGCGGAGGTGCCTCTGTGCATGCTTTTTTTACTACCGACGTGTAGGGCAGCCAGCCTGAAGCGCCGCTGGTGCCGCCTTCTATGATCCGCGCTCCGGCCCATCGGCGCCCGGAGGAGGCGGCCTCATCGCCAAGGTCGATGGAGATCGGGGCCGCGAGCTCGTCGGGGCCCGACACCGAGGCCACCAGCGTCGCCCCGCCAGACTAGACACTAGGGCTGGCTCGGGTGCCCTGAACATGGCTGTGCAGGACGTCCTGGCCCAGTTCAACACCCACGACGCCACCCTCTAGCAATCCGTGCAGGAGTTTCTGGCAATGCGGACGGTCGTCCTGGTATGTTATTTGCTTCTTGTTTTTCAATTCTTGTGATCTTCCGTGGGGGCGTGCCAGCACCGGTGGCTGTGGCGGTGCTCCGGCTGCGAGCAGCAGCACGACGGTAGCAGGAGAGCAAAGGACAAAGAGAGGAAGAAGATAGGGAGCAGGGTAGGTGCGCGTGCGTTCTGCCACGCCCCCTCCCTAATTTATAGGCCGGCGGCGGCGGAGCCGAGGGGGCAAGACGTGGGGGGCATGGGATTAACTGCGCCCACTTCCCCATGCCTCCGCACCTTCCGTGCCATAACGACATGGAGTTACTGCACCTTAGAAGGGCAATCGTTTGCCTCTGCCACAGTGGATCTGCGCGCGTGCCGAGGCCCTATAGTGGCGGGCCTGGGCCTGCGGCGACGTCCCGTCGCGCGCGTGGGCTGGCAAGCCAGCCTGGTCTGCTGGCGCCGCGTGGCAAACAAGCAGCGGGCGGCAAGCCTGTCACCCGGCCGGCGAGCTACCCGGCCTCTACCTCGAAGTTTCGAATTCACCAGTCGGCCGACCGGTCCATGGCCGGCTCCTGGCTGTCGGCATCTCCAGAAGACGGACAAAGCAGGATTACCAAGTGTGACGCCCCGAGACCGATGCGCCAGGTGTCTTCCAGTTATTCGCTGTTGTTAATATGTCATTTTTTGTGTGTTGCATATTACCATGTCATCATGTGCATTGCATCATCATGTTTTCAAAACTTGCATCCGTCCGGATCTCCCAGTTCTTTCTGTTGTCTGTTCTGAGCCCAGACACAATTGCACGCGTTCGCGGCATGTCCGAAATATTATTTTATAAGTGGCGGAAAATGTTCTCGAAATGGGTTGAAAGTTGGCATGCGGTCTTGTTATGTTGTAGGTAGGTCGCCTGCCAAGTTTCATCGCATTCTGAGTTCGTTTGATGCCCCAATGATTAACTATAGCGGCAGTATAGCCGGTCAAACGTCGGACGTTTTCGGTCTCCAGAAACGGTTGTCGGGCCTCTCTCTCCTCTCTTCTCAGCCATTTGCCTCCTGCACAGCCCACCTTCAGGCCACCTACACCTCCTCGCGTCCGAAGTCGTCCGATCGAGATCTAATCGTCCAAAAACGGACTAGGTCCCCTAACCCTAGACCCCATACCCTATTTAAGCAGCCCCCTTTGCCATTTTTGGGCATCCCTAGTCCTTCCCCTACCTCATAGTCGCAGCCAAACCCCTTCCTCGGATCTGGCACCAACATCTCGCTCCCGCCACTTGGCAGCTATCCATTGGCCAGCCTCCCCCATGAACCGCCTCCCAGCCAAGCCCAGCGCGCCACGCGTCCCCCCTGCGCCCCACTTCACCGCAGCCTGCGGAGCTCGCCGTTGGCCCACGTCGGGCCAGGTCTGGGCCTACACGAGCCCATCTCCTCCCGAAGCGCCGCCGCTGATCCTCCCGCAGCGCTTGATCCAATCTGGATCAAGGCAACTGCATCCACGTCTATGCCGCACCCTGTGAGCTTCGCCTGCGGCCACCGGAGACTTCGTCGCCGTCAAGCTCCGCCGAAGGACGTCCCAGGCCGATCCCGCTCCCTCTCCTCTTCTTGTTTTCCCCCTCGCGCTCCCTCTGACCCGATCCTTTGTCCCACAGGATCTCCTGTCGCCATGCCTCAGGCAACCCTCGCCGGTGCCTGCCTCTACCATTCCCTGCCGGATCAAGACGAGCTCCTCTGGTGCGGCCCGTTCCCGGCGTTGTCTTCGCTTCTCGCGCCAAGCCAAGCTCGCCGGAGCCCTGTGCCATGGACGCACCCTGCCTACACCCGTGCGTGCATGCGAGCGCTCGCCCCGAGCATTGACCGCGCCTCCAACGCATCGGCAGCAAGGCCCGCCTCCAGCGTCATCGTGGGCCGCGTGAGTAAGGCCTAGCCCAGCCGCTGCTAGATCCTAACTGCACCACCGAACGGGCGAAGCCCATGGGTGAGCAGCCCCAGCCCTCTCCTGTGCACTATGGGCCTAGTCAGTTACAGCCCATGTTGTATTTTTCCTGAAAAAATTTGTCTAATATCCATAGTAAAACAGTTTTGCAGAAAAGCCCCTATCATTCTTGCTTTTAATTACTCCACAACCGTGCATCGGAATTAAACAAACTTAACATGAAAGTTTCTTAGAATTTTGTGTAGTTTCATAATATGTCATTTTCATCCATATTTAAAATGTTAAAATGTTGTTTGTTTAAATTTTCTTAAATAACTTGTTAAAATGATTTATTTCACAACTAAATAACCGTAGCTCCAAATTTAATAAACTTTATATGTAAATGGGTTTGAAAAATGCCTAGTTTAACATGGTGACCTTACTTTGGATGTTTAACAACTCTAAAATATGGTTTAGGGAAGAACAGTAACTAATCCAAAAATATGCTCATGAGGAGTTTCCGGACTTGTTGTTTGTTGTTCCAGCCTCATTTAAACTTGCCTAGATATGTAGTTTTAATTTGCTCCAACCCTTGCCATGTTTAAGAACATTTAATATTGTTGGGTACATAAATGAGATCGAACTAAATAATTAAATGTGGTGTCCGACAATATGCAACTCGTTGCATATTGAGCTCCACTTAACTTGTAGTATTGTTTGTGCACTTTGCCATTCCTCATTAAACCGGACATGCATCATACTTGATTGTGCATCATGCCATGCTTATGCGATGGTTGTTTACTATGTTGTGTGCTTCTTTTCGATGTTGCTTTTTCGGGTTGGTTCCGATAACGTCGCGTTTGTGAGGATTCGTTCGACTTCGTCCGGTTGTCTTCTTCATGGACTCGTTCTTCTTCCTTGAGGGATCTTAGGCAAGATGACCATACCCTCGAAATCACTTCTACCTTTGCTTGCTAGTTGCTTGCTCTATAGCTATGCCGCGATACCTACCACTTGCTATATCATACCTCCCATATTGCCATGTCAAGCCTCTAACCCACCTTCCTAGCAAATCATTGTTTGGCTATGTTACCGCTTTTGCTCAGCCCCTCTTATAGCGTTGTTAGTTGCAGGTGAAGATGTAGTTTGCTCCATGTTTGGAACATGGATATGTTGGGATATCACAATATCTCTTATTTAATTAATGCATCTATATACTTGGTAATGGGTGGAAGGCTCGGCCTTATGCCTGGTGTTTTGTTCTACTCTTGTCGCCCTAGTTTCCGTCATACCGGTGTAATGTTCCTTGATTTTGCGTTCCTTACACGGTTGGGTGTTATGGGGACCCCTTGACAGTTCGCTTTGAATAAAACTCCTCCAGCAAGGCCCAACCTTGGTTTTACCATTTGCCTCACCACCACCTACCCTTCCCTCGGGTCGGCCAGCCCAAGGGTCATCTTTATTTTAAGCCCCCCGGGCCAGTGCTTGTCTAAGTGTTGGTCCGAACCGAGTAGACTGCGGGGCCACCTTGGGGAAACTTGAGGTTTGGTTTTACTCGTAGGATGTCTCATCCGGTGTTTCCCTGAGAACGAGATATGTGCAGCTCCTATCGGGATTGTCGGCACATCGGGCAGCTTTGTTGGTCTTATTTTACCATTGTCGAAATGTCTTGTAACCGGGATTCCGAGTCTGATTGGGTCTTCCTGGGAGAAGGAATATCCTTCGTTGACCGTGAGAGCTTGTGATAGGCTAAGTTGGGACACCCCTGCAGGGTTTGAACTTTCGAAAGACGTGCCCACGATTATGGGCAGATGGGAATTTGTTAATGTCCGGTTGTAGAGAACTTGACACTTGACTTAATTAAAATGCATCAACCGCGTGTGTAGCGGTGATGGTCTCTTTCCGGCGGAGCCCGAGAAGTGAACACGGTTCTTGTGTTATGCTTGAACGTAAGTAGTTTCAGGATCACTTCTTGATCACTTCTAGTTCCCGACCTTTCATGGCTTTCTCTCCTCGCTTTTATTTGCGTATGTTAGCCACCATATATGCTTAGTGCTTGCTGTAGCTCCACCTCATTACCCCTTTTCCTACCCATAAGCTTAAATAGTCTTGATCTCGCGGGTGTGAGATTGTTGAGTCCTCGTGGCTCACGGATACTTCCAAATAGTTGCAGGGATGATGTAATGCTATATTCATGTATTGTGTGAAGTGGCGATTATAAGATAACTCTTTATCGCTTTCATATTCAGTACATGGGATGTGTAAAGATTACCCCTGTTGCAACATGCCTACTATGCGGTTATGCCTCTAAGTCGTGCTCCAATACGTGGGAGATATAGCCGCATCGTGGGTGTTACAAGTTGGTAATCAGAGCCATCCCCGACTAAGGAGCCCCCTGCTTGATCGAATCGCTGATGTTGTTGAGTCTAGAACAAAATGTTTTGTGTCTTAGGATTATATATATCGGAGAGTAGGATTCTTTTTACTCCTCAGTCCCTTCGTCGCTCTGGTGGGGCCTCCTGACATAGAAGTTTTGACTTTTCTCTCCTCAAATTTCACGATTTTTTAGGATCACACAGGTATCTTGGAATCATTCCAATGGTTTTGTGATGAGAACATTGTTCTTGGTGCCTCCTAACATTTAGGTGTTGTGGCAGTGTCCCGGGGAGTTGAGCTCCGAGGTGTTGTCGTCACAATTTTATCGTTGCAATTCTGGAATACCTAAGCTCGCCGACATCGAAAATCTCCTTTATGCAGTTATTGGTGAGATAACCTCGACGCCACCCAGTACTGGGCGGGAGTTCGGGAGTATTGCCATAACTCGTATAACAGATGCTTTTCGAAGGTTGAGGTAAACGATTTCCGAAGGTTTCTTGGTTATGTGTTGAAGGATGGATACAACTGGATGTAGGATTTGCTAGTTTTGGGTGAGATATTATGCTTCCCCTGTATCCCCAACACTTGATTGCATAACCAAAAAGTTTCGGGAGTTGGAGTCCATCCGCATGTGACGGTTTCGTGCTGTTTCCAGCATCTTCGTTGCGACTCTGTGCGCACCTCGTCGGCAGATCTTGCCGCTTAATCCCCATCTGCAATCACTAAATCCACAATCTAGCTCCCAGATTTCTCATTTCCCTGATCTCTTTCTTAGATCCAAGCATCCCCAGACTTGCCTCCGTGGTGACTTCCGGCGAGTGTCCGGCGACTCATGTGTTGCCATCTCTTCCCTACCTCTTCTTCCTCTGATCTTCTCTCACTCCTGGATCCCATCCATCTTCCAAATCCAAGCTGCCGCCCCGTCCTCGATCTCCTTTTCCTTATCTTTCTATTCCTGGTTTCGCATCATTGTTCCCGGCCAGTTTCATCACCGCTGTTTTTCCAAGTTCAATTGATCTGGGTTGATGGCTGCCGTGTAAGTTTTTGTTTTTGGCCTTGATGTTTCTTCCTCAATCCTTCCTCCTCCCAATCCTTCCCCTATTCTGATCTTGTTTACTTTTGATCTTTTCTTCCCTGGATTTCTTCCTCTCATATCCATGCCCTGTTTTCACCAACCCCTAATCCCTTTGCCAAATCTCCTGCTTCCTTCCCCGTTTTTTCTGTTTCCGCCTCTGTTCTTCCCTGATCTGGCCCCAATTTCGCCTTAGATCTTGTAGATCCTTTCTACACTGTCGCTACTTTTTTGTAGTCCTTATCCCCTTAGTTCCCACCCAGCTTGAGTCCTGCTACTGGTAGTGGTTTCCCTTAGCCCGACGCCGCTCCCAGAATCTGAGGTTCCCTGCCGCCATTTCTCGTTCCCCTATCTCAGCTTTCCCGTCATATCTTTCTCCAATTACAAATTTTAGGTCCCTCCTCTGAATCAATCTCCAACCTCCCTACTCCTATAGCCTGTTTCGTTTGGTCTTGATTTCGGTGTGTTGGACGCAGTCTGTGGGAACTGCTTTTTGTCAAGGAGAACGGGAGCCCGTTCTTTATTGCTATTCTATGGACTAGCTGATGAAGCTAGTAGCGTGGAACTGCAGGGGGTTGGGAAATCCACAGGCTGTTCGAGGACTTCTAGATGTTCATAAACGGGATTTCCGGATGTTCTTTTCTTATCAAAAACCAAGATGGATGAAAGGAGAATACAGAAGTTCCGTTGGCTGCTTGGTTTGCCAAACATGGAGGTCAAAAATTGTGAAGGTCAAAGTGGTGGACTAGCTTTGTTTTAGAAGAATGGAATTACTGTCAAAATTTTAAGCGTGTCACACTTCTATATTGATGCTGAGATTACCATGGAGGATGGTGTGTTATGGAGGTTTACAGGTTTCTATGGAGAACCACATGTTGATATGAAACATTTGTCGTGGCGTGCTCTCCGTAGTTTGAAGCATAACAGTCCTCATCCGTGGATATGCATGGGAGATTTCAATGAAATTCTATTCAGCCATGAGAAACAAGGTGGGGCACCACCTATAAAAGCTTCTATGGATCGTTTTTGCGATGCCCTTATTGACTGTGATCTTGAAGACCTGGATTTCGAAGGAGATGTTTTCACCTGGCGAAATCAGAATCATCGCCGGGAGAACTATATACACGAACGTCTTGATCGAGCCGTGGGATCTCAAGCCTGTAGGGCCATGTTTCCCCTTTTCCGAGTCACCAACGGCATGCCAAGACATTCTAATCACCGGCCCATTATCGTGGATACTGGAAGTGAGCCGACCCAGTAGGATATCCATCATACTTTTCGGTTTGCGGCCCGATGGCTCTAGGAAGATAATTGCGCACAACTAGTCGAAGGGGAATGGAATGAAGCATTCCTGAATGGAGCAGGTCACATTTCAGAGGCACTACAAAGTGTGGCCTCTTGCCTTACTGACTGGAACCGAAATGTGCGAGGTGATTTGGAGAAGAGAATTAAAAAAGCTAAAAAGGATCTAGACTGCTGCCTTCGTGCCCCAATCTCGGAGGTGCAGTTAAGGCAAGAACAAATTCTACGATACAGACTGGATCGCCTTGAGGAGCAGAAGGATACTTATTGGCGACAACATGCACACATTGATTGGTTTAAAATGGGAGACCGCAACACAAGGTATTTCCATACATGCTGTTCCGAGAGGAAAAAGATAAATAGAATTCAGCGGTTGCAGAAAGAAGATGGTGTGTGGGTGGAATCTGATCGTTCTTTGAGGGAGTATATTACAGATTTTTTTTCTTTGGTTTGTTTTCATCCTCGGTATCTGCAAATATTGACAAGCTCCTGCAGCATGTCGAACCTCGAATTAGCCCAGCCATAAATGACTCCCTATGTGCCCCTTTCGATGCAGATGAGGTATCTAAAGCCTTATCTTGTATTGGAGATTTAAAGGCCCCTGGCCTGGATGGAATGCCTGCAATATTTTTTAAGCATTTCTGGGAATTAGTTGGAGACCGAGTCAAGTCATAGGTTCTCCAGGTTCTAAATGGAGGTGATATCCCAGAAGGCTGGAATGAAACCACAGTTGTGCTAATACCCAAAGTGAAGAATCCTACCTGTATCAAAGATTTGAGACCAATAAGCCTTTGTAATGTGTTGTACAAGCTAATATCCAAGGTGCTAGCAGCTAGAATGAAGATTTTCTTTTATGAGATCATATCACCAAACCAAAGTGCTTTTGTTCCAGGGCGGTTGATCTCTGACAATGTCTTGCTAGCCTATGAAATGAATCACTATATCAAACATAGGAGAGGGAGGAAAATGGTTATATGGCAATCAAACTAGACATGAGTAAAGCCTATGACCGGGTTGAATGGAGGTTCTTGGAGATGATGCTTATTAAGCTTGGTTTTCATCAAAGCTGGGTTTCTTTGCTGATGAAGTGTGTTCAAACAGTGAAATACCGGTTTAATATCAATGGGGAACTCTCCGAGACCATCATCCCGCAGTGAGGCTTGCGCCAAGGTGATCCCCTTTCCCCCTATCTTTTTCTCATTTGTGCTAAAGGATTTTCGTCCCTTCTCCATGTGGCAGAGCAACAGGGGCTGATTGAAGGCATAAAAATATGTCCCTCGGCACCAGCAGTTTCCCATCTACTTTTCGCAGATGATTACCTTCTTCTGCTGAAGGCTAATAATAGTAACGCAATAGAGTTACAAAGAATCCTGGATGCATATGAGTGTGTTTCAGGACAAATGATCAATAGGGATAAGAGCAGTATTTTGTTCAGTTCGAATTGCTCGCCAAACTGCAAATCTCAAGTGATGAACACCTTGCATCTTGTATCTGAAGGTCGAAATGAGCAATATCTTGGGCTTCCGGTTTATATTGGTCGGTCAAAAACTAGGGTCTTCTAGTATTTGAAAGAGAAAATCTGGCAAAGAATTAGAGGCTGGAAGGAGAAAATGCTTTCAAAAGTAGGAAAGGAAATCCTTATCAAGGCGGTGGCACAGGCGATTCCCACCTACGCCATGGGATGTTTTGATCTCACCAAAACTCTTTGTGATGAGATCTCAACAATGATTTGCCACTACTGGTGGAGCCAGGTGGACAAGGAAAACAAGATGCGTTGGATTGCTTGGGATAAGTTGGTAAAACCAAAGAAAGATGGGGGTCTAGGTTTCCGTGATTTGCACCTTTTCAACATCGCAATGTTAGCAAAGCAAGCATGGCGCATCCTTCAGGATCCATCATCTCTTTGTGCTCGTGTGCTGGGCGCTCGCTATTTCCCCGATGGAAATATCCTAGTAGCCAAGCCAAGAGTGGGGATTTCCTACACTTGGCGAAGTATTCTAAAGGGGCTTGACCTGCTTAAGCAAGGCATTGTGTGGCGAGTTGGAAATGGTCAGAACATCAAGATCTGGGACGACCCATGGTTGCCGAGAGGAATTACTCACCGACCCAGTTCGACTCGTGGCCAAAACCTTTTGGAGAATGTGGAGGACCTCATTAACCCGGTGACCGGTATGTGGGACGTGGAACTTGTAAACCAAACGTTCTTCACTGAAGACACCAAGGTTGTACTTTCAATCCCAATTTTTGAAGGTTTTGAGGACTCCATAGCATGGCATCCTGAGCCAAAAGGGAATTTTATGGTGAAGTCCGCCTACAAGCTGAATCTGCAGCTGAGAGCAGAGGAGAATGGGGAAAAATGTTCTACCAGCACTGCAAAAATTACGACAAGCCAGACCACTTCACAGTGGGGGGAAATCTGGCATCTAAATGTCCCAAAGAAAATTTCAATGTTCCTTTGGAGATTTACACATAACAGCCTGCCGTTACGAACTAACATTAGACGCCGAGGCATGGACATCGATACGCTCTGTCCATGTTGTCGACGACTTGATGAAGATGGTGGCCATCTTTTTCTCAAATGCAAGTTTGCAAGGGCCTGCTGGTGTGCGGCAATCCTAGAAGAGCAACGTCTCAAACTTGTAGCATGTTCCTCAGCTCAAGAAGTAATGGACTGCATCTTCCAGTTTGGGGACCAATTGGATATGCAAGTGACCACCCTCTTATGGTGTATCTGGTCGGCAAGAAATAAATTCAATGCTGGTGAAAGTGCTCCCACGGCTGATGCGGTTGCAGCTAATTGCAGCCTACATATCCTTCAGTTTACTGAACACCTGAAGGTTGGGAACCAAACCAAAACAAACAGGAGGTGCAGGTGGTCACCACCACCATCAGATTTCATTAAGATTAATTTTGATGGTGCTTACTTAGGCAACACACGAGAGGGAGGATGGGGTTTCTGTGCAAGAACTAAGGAAGGTTCAGTCTGGGGTGCGGGCATGGGTCGACTGACTCATCTTTCTGACGCTCTCCAAGCTGAAGATTTTGCTTGTTTGTAGGCGATTCAATTTGCCCGAGATGCTAGAATGAGCCGGGTCATTTTTGAAACTGGTGCTACAAATTTAAAGGATGCCCTGTGTAGCAATGTATACGATCTCTCACAGCACGGTACTATCTTTAGGAAGGACAAGTATATGTTGTCTACTAGTTTTATCGATTACAAAGTGGTATCTTGTGTCCGCGAATGTAATTGTGTTGCTCATAAATTAGCGGGTCAGGGTGCGTCTATGGAACCTGGTGCTCATATGTTGTGGCATGGTACGGTTCCAGACTTTGTAATCTCTGATGTAGCCAGCGAGTATGTTGTGCTAGGTGGTTAATGGAATCTATGTTTTCCTGATCAAAAAAAAGTTTCAGGAGTTTATAAGTGGGAATTCAAGTATCACGTAGGAATTATTTCCAACAGACACACGATACGATATGGGATATATCATATGTTTGTTCCAGCTTATTTTGCAAGCCAATCCTTTGTTTTGTTTTGGTTTGTGGTATTCGAGTTGCCTCGAAGTCAAATGTGGATTCCTTACCTTTCCTAAGAGGTGTTCTCATACTCCTATGTGAATACCAATCCTTCATGATAATTGAGATTGTCATGTCAATCCTTTTCAACCGGTGTGTTTTCTCTTCAAGTGGATCCGATCATTTCAACATCCGCAAGATCACCTCTCGGTTTTCCCAATGTTGTTTGTTACATCCGTCCCCAAATTGCCTTTGTTTTTTTCCACCCTCCCACCCTTTTTCTTTAAGGACTCGAATTTCTTAATCAACTATCCATTTTATTGATGGGAAGCCTCTTCATTCCTTTCCATCAATATTCTTATCCGGTGATTCTCAGGAAGATACTAAGGAAGCTACAAGTTCATTATTCTTCATTCCCTTTTCTTCTTCGGTGGATTAAATTCAAGCTTTGTCGATCATATCTTTTCCTCGTTTCAAATGTTTTCCCATACCGGTGCACCTCGTAATAGTTCACTTCTTGTTATTCATTTGTTCCGGAGTGCCGGAGATATCTCAGAAGATTTGTGTCTCCATTATCAATTCGTTCAAGATATCTCGAGGTTGTTATCTCCGTTGAGCCATTTAATTCAACCGGTGCATTATATCTTCCTAAGAAATTATTTTCAACGGTGTTTCATTTGAGTGGGCCATAACCCGCAGGTCTTTTCCCAGGATCTTACCTGACTCTTCTAATCTTCCCGGAGTTACTCTCAAATTCATTTCAAAGTTTGACGTAAGAATGAGTTATCATCAGTCAAATGCCTTCTCCAGGATAGTTCAAATTCTTTCATCATTGGTTCAACCCTTCTATTATTCATTACAGAGTGCCTCAATAATTCATGGTGGTGCTTCTCATCGTCATTCTCAACAGTTGAAGACTGAAGAAGAGTTTTCCTCCAAATCATATCTGTCCTCTTGAAGATTCGTGGTTCTAGCTTGATGCCATCCTCTCATAATTGTTTTTGATTGTGATAATTCTTTTCACCCATCCAGAGCTATTCAATAGTCTTTTCAGTTTGGTCCTCCGGAGCCCATCATCTCAGAATTATTCATTCTTAGCTTTCAGCTCTCATTCTCGAAATCTTACCGGTGCATCGTTCAAATATCCTCTAATCAGTTCATGATCTGTTCGTTCTCATGTATTTAAATCCTAGCAAGCATCTTCGTTCATTTGCCAATTCTTCCCGGTGTTTCTTTATCTTTTCTACGTTCATTTTCAATTCTTATGGTGGTTCTTCCAAGATTCTTCTCCCTTCGTTTATCATATCAATTTATTCGTTCTTTCAACCCTTCCGGTGGTTCGTTGAAGACCTTCCCAAGTTGCGCTATATCTCTCCTCAATCCTTTTTCAAGAAGAATAAGTAGTATGCCAAATCCTTTGCTTGCCATCAATTGAATTGATGAAGGATAAGCATAATGTAATTCTTATTCTTGTTTTCTTTCAAGCGATTAATTCCTTATTCCGGAGGTTCATCAAAATTCTTTATTTCATTTGTTCATCTTTCTATCCGGAGTTCCAAGTTTTTTCTCGGTTATATCATCGCGAAGCTCCAACTAATCACTGCAAGGCTTCAATCTTATTCTTTGCATCCTTCACTTCCTTTTGATCATTCTTTTATTGCTGAAGTTCTTCATGGAGGCTCTACATGATGGTTCTTCAAGGACTTAATTCCTTCTCGAAGTGCTCATCGAGATTCCTTTCAGAGGAGCTCAAGTATTCTTCATCTTGCATTCCGAAATGCAATTATTTCTATCTTATCTTTTGAGGTGGTGTTATGTCATTCTTGACAATTTTCTTTCGTGTTTCACGATTCACTTGTTGTCAAGAATGAGGTATTTAAATCCATTATCTCTTTGTTGGAATTATCTTGGGCTATATTTCACCTAAAACTTTACCTAAGGATTGTTGCTATTTATGGTGCTCATAAATGATCCAAGTTCTTCATTTATCATCCCGGTGAAATAAGCTTATCGTCTCCTTCTTGACATCAATCCAATCTATTTTTTTTGTTTGTGGCAAAATTTCACCTCAAGTTTTGAGATGTTTTCATAAGCCCAGAAACAGCTTATTGTTTTGTTGTTGATATTTCAACAATTCCGTTCCAGCCTTCTTCATAGGGATGTTTCTTTCAAATTCAATTGTGGGAGGAGTTGCCATTTTCTTCTCCGTCCTTTTGTTCCGACGACCGACCTTCTATTCTTTCATCCGGAGGCATTGTGATGTTTCTCTTATCTCTCATCATCTCGAATGGTGAGGATCGTGTTCTTTTCGTGCTTATCCATTTAACCAGAGTGTTGTGCCCTTTATTCAAGTCCTCTCATCTTATCAAGTTTTCCATCCCTTCTCAACCGGAGTGCTGTTTGAAATTGTCCTTACCCCTTGTGCCATCCTTTTAATAGTTTTGGAGGCAGTGTGTTGTTGATTTCATCAAGTATGTTCTTATCTTGTCAAGTTCTTGTTAATTCCTTCCATTTTCAATCGGAGTGCTGCCCAAATTATATCATTCTTTTTCCGTCTCTATCTTGTTTTAACCGGAGTGTGGTCGTAATTGATCCTTATCGTTCCTTGTACTTCTTGTTTCTATTGGAGTGCTTGCATGTACTTTTTGTCCATTGAAACCCTTTTCTTATGTCTTTCTACCTACAAGGTTCTAGTAATGTTCCTTGTTCCTCTTTTCTAACGGAGTGTTTCAACTTTGTTCATCTTCATTGTATTATGTCTTTCTATTTGTTGAACCTCGCAAGGTTCTTTGGTTTCACTCGTTTGTCAAAGAAGCAACTTAGTTTTTACCTCTTCCCCTTCCTCTTCCGTTTCTCTCCGGTGACATCCTAGATCTCGGGACGAGATACTCTTGTAGTGGTGGAGTGTTGTGACGCCCCGAGACCGATGCGCCAGGTGTCTTCCAGTTATTCACTGTTGTTAATATGTCATTTGTTTGCGTGTTGCATATTACCATGTTATCATGTGCATTGCATCATCATGTTTTCAAAACTTGCATCCGTTCGGATCTCCCAGTTCTTTCCGTTGTCACACTTGCACGCGTCCGCGGCATGTCTGAAATATTATTTTATAAGTGGCCGGAAAAATGTTCTCGGAATGGGTTGAAAGTTGGCATGCGGTCTTGTTATGTTGTAGGTAGGCCGCCTGCCAAGTTTCATCGCATTTGGAGTTGGTTTAACGCCCCAACGATTAACTATAGCGGCAGTATAGCCGGTCAAACGTCGGACATTTTCGGTCTTCGGAAATGGTTGTCGGGCCTATCTCTCCTCTCTTCTCTGCCATTTGCCTTCTGCACAGCCCACCTACCCCTCCTCGCATCCGAAGTCGTCCGATCGAGATCTAATGGTCCGAAAACGGACTAGTTCCCCTAACCCTAGACCCCCTACCCTATTTAAGCAGCCCCCTTACCATTTTTGGGCATCCCTAGCCCTTCCCCTACATGATAGCCGTAGCCAAACCCTCCCCTTCCTCGGATCCGGCGCCGACACCTTGGTCCCGCCACTTGGCAGCCAGCCATTGGCCAGCCTCCCCCATGAACCGCCTCCAAGCCAACCCCAGTGCGCCACACGTCCCCCCTGCGCCCCACTTCACTGCGGCCCGCGGAGCCCACCGTTGGCCCATGCCGGGCCAGATCTAGGCCTGGACGAGCCCATCTCCGCCCGAAGCGCCGCCGCTTATCCTCCCACAGCGCTCGATCCAATCTGGATCGAGGCAACTGCCCCCGCGTCTGCGGCGCACCCTGTGAGCCTCGTCGGCGGCCACCGAAGACTTCGTCACCATCAAGCTCCGCCGAAGGACCTCCCAGGCCGATCCCGCTCCCTCTCCTCTTCTCGTTTTCCCCTCGCGCTCCGTCTCACCCGATCCTTCGTCCCGCAGGATCTCCTGACGTCGCCACGCCTCAGGCAACCCTAGCCGGCGCCTGCCTCTACCATTCCCTGCCGGATATGGACGAGCTCCTCTGGTGCGGCCCGTTCTCGGCATCGTCTTCGCTTCCCGTGTCAAGCCAGGCCCGCCGGAGCCCTGTGCAATGGATGCACCTGCCTACATGTGTGCGTGCGGGCGGGCGCTCACCTCGAGCATTGACTGTGCCTCCAGCGCATCGGCAGCAAGGCCTGCCTCCAGCGTCATCATGGGCCGCGTGAGCAAGGCCTAGCCCAGCCACTTCTAGATGCTAACCGCACCACCGAATGGGCCAAGCCCATGGGTGAGCAGCCCCAGCCCTCTCCTGTGCACTATGGGCCCAGTCAGTTACAACCCATGTTATTTTTTTCCCTGAACAAATTTGTCTAATATCCAGTGTAAAACAGTTTTGCAGAAAAGCCCCTGTTCTTCTTGCATTTAATTACTCCACAACCATGCATCGGAGTTAAACAAACTTAACATGAAAGTTTCTTAGAATTTTGTGTAGTTTCATAATATGTCATTTTCATCCATGTTTAATATGTTTAAAATGTTGTTTGTTTAAATTCGGTTAACTAACTTGTTAGATGATTTATTTCATAACTAAATAACCATAGCTCCAAATTTAATAAACTTTATATGTAAATGGGGTAGAAAAATGCCTAGTTTAACATGGTGACATTACTTTGCATGTTTAACCACTCTAAAATATGGTTTAGGGCAGAACAGTACCTATTCCAAAAATATGCTCATGAGGAGTTTCCGGACTTGTTGTTTGTTGTTCCGGCCTCATTTAAACTTGCCTAGATAGGTAGTTTTTATTTGCTCCAACCCTTTCCATGTTTAAGAACATTTAATATTGGTGGGTACATAAACAAGGTCGAACTAAATAATCAAATGTGGTGTCCAGCAATATGCAACTCATTGCATATTGAGCTCCACTTAACTTGTAGTATTGTTTGTGCACTTTGCCATGCCATGCCTCATTAAACCGGGCATGCATCATACTTGGTTGTGCATCATGCCATGCTGATGTGATGGTTGTTTACTATGTTGTGTGCTTCTTTCCGGTGTTGCTTCTTCGGGTTGGTTCCGATAACGTCGCATTTGTGAGGATTCGTGCGACTTCGTTCGCTTCTCTTCTTCATGGACTCGTTCTTCTTCCTTGCGGGATCTCAGGCAAGATGACCATACCCTCGAGATCACTTCTATCTTTGCTTGCTAGTTGCTTGCTCTATTGCTATGCCACGATACCTACCACTTGCTATATCAGGCCTCCCATATTGCCCTGTCAAGCCTCTAACCCACCTTCCTAGCAAACCATTGTTTTGCTATGTTACCGCTTTTGCTCAGCCCCTCTTATAGTTAGTTGCCATACCCTCGAGATCACTTCTATCTTTGCTTGCTAGTTGCTCGCTCTACAGTTTGCTTTGAGTAAAACTCCTCCAGCAAGGCCCAACCTTGGTTTTACCATTTACCTCACCACCACCTACCCTTCCCTCGGGTCGGCCAGCCCGAGGGTCATCTTTATTTTAAGCCCCCCCCCCCCCCCCCGGGCAGTGCTTGTCTAAGTGTTGGTCCGAACCGAGTAGACTGCGGGGCCACCTCGGGGAAACTTGAGGTTTGGTTTTACTCGTAGGATGTCTCATCCGGTGTTGCCCTGAGAATGAGATATGTGCAGCTCCTATTGGGATTGTTGGCACATCGGGCGGCTTTCCTGGTCTTGTTTTACCATTGTCAAAATGTCTTGTAACCAGGATTCCGAGTCTGATGCGGTCTTCCTGGGAGAAGGAATATCCTTTGTTGACCATGAGAGCTTGTGATGGGCTAAGTTGGGACACCCCTGCAGGGTTTGAACTTTCGAAAGCCGTGCCCGCGGTTATGGGAAGATGGGAATTTGTTAATGTCCGGTTGTAGAGAACTTAACACTTGACTTAATTAAAATGCATCAACCGCGTGTGTAGCCGTGATAGTCTCTTTTCGGCGGAGCCCGGGAAGTGAACACGGTTCTTGTGTTATGCTTGAATGTAAGTAGTTTTAGGATCACTTCTTGATCACTTCTAGTTCACGACTGTGCATGGATTTCTATCCTCGCTCTTATTTGCGTATGTTAGCCACCATATATGCTTAGTGCTTGCTGCAGCTCCACCTCTTTACCCCTTTTCCTACCCATAAGCTTAAATAGTATTGATCTCGCGGGTGTGAGATTGATGAGTCCTCGTGGCTCACAGATACTTCCAAACAGTTGCAGGTGCTGATGATACCCGTGTAGATGACGCAACTGAGCTAAAGTGGGAGCTTGATGAAGACCATGTTCGTTGTGTTGTTTCGTTTCCAGTTGATCAGTAGTGGAGCCTAGTCGGGACGATCGGGGATCTAGCATTTGGGGTTGTCTTTCTTTATTTGGTTCCGTAGTTGGACCTTGATTGTATTCTGGATGATGTAATGCTATATCCATGTATTGTGTGAAGTGGCAATTGTAAGCCAACTCTTTATCCATTTCATATTCAGTACATGGGATGTGCAAAGATTACCCCTCTTGCGACATGCCTACTATACAGTTATGCCTCTAAGTCATGCTCCAAAACGTGGGAGATATAGCCGCATCGTGGGTGTTACACCAAGACACCCAGAGTGTGAAGCTGCCGAGGCTCCTCGATTTCTGCCATGGCGCCTCACCAGCTTCGGGGACTACTGTCACAGTAAACGACCACGGGTGGCCTCATCAGCCCCCATGGTATTTCAAGACATCAGGGCCGGCTGCGCCCCTCACACCTCACGGACAAAAGACCGACTCTTCGTGGCGCCTGGTCCGACGGACGGCTGCCAGAAAACAGTGCGCCCCCAACAGACGCCCCCCATGGGGCCAGCATCTAGCAGGCGGCCTTGTGCCACCTCAAAGTTTGCACCCATTCACTGTGATGAGACGGGGCGTGGCTACAGTGCAACTTGCCACCCCCGAATCTAGGGCGGAGCGTGGCCACAGTGTGGGTGTACCAAGCGGACACCCCACACCCGGCGAGGCACTGTTTCCACATAGCCCGTGACATCACCTACGACATAGGGAGCCATGCTCCCACGATGGGCGGTCGGTATGGCCCGCATGCGGAGGGACCTACCTATCCTCGAGCCACCAAAAGGCGCTGAACCCCTAATAGGCAGCGTCAAGGGTGGGCTGACTCCTAACAGGTGGCCCTCCCTCCCATCAAAGTCTGTGTGCCATTAACCAGATGAGACAGGGTGTGGCAATTGTGAGAGCCCCCCAGGCGGCGGGACTGTAGCCACTCTCCCCAGACAATGCCTCCATCATCAGGAGCAATGCTATAGTATAAAGCAGCCAACATGGCCTGCAGACGGCAGGGCCTACCTGTCAGCCAAGTTCACGACAGTCGACGGGACCCACCAAGCGGCAGGCCCCAGCAGCCGACGGAGAACCGGCGCCTAGAGACATTGACAGCTGGGTCCTACACCCGGCTGGATTACCATTGTACCCCTGGGGGGTAGACCTATATAAACCCCTAGGCTCACCCATCTTAGGAGTTAGGCCATCATCTGTTGGTGCCATACCGAAATCACTCATGATTGCAAGCAAATGATATCGATATATCCGATGAGAAAATAGTGAAAGAAAAGGAGGGACGAATAAAATGGCAGATTTTTGTGAAGTGGGGGAGGGGAAAATGAGAGGCAAATGGCAAATAATGGAAATTGCGAGGAGACGAGATTTGTGATTAGGAACCAGGTATATTTTGAAGATCCTCCCCGGCAACGACGCCAAAAACTCCTTTTAATGGCGGCTTGAAGCTATGTCGGTATTTCCCCAAAGAGGAAGGGATGATGCAGCACATCAGCGGTAGGTATTTCCCTTAGATATGAAACCCAGGTTATTGAACCAGTAGGAGAACCAAGCAACACAACGTAAACAACCCCTGCACACAAATAACAAATACTCGCAACCCGACGTTTAAAAGGGGTTGTCAATCCCTTTCGGGTAGCGCCGCCCCAAGATGGGTAAACGGACGTGAATAAAATTGTAGTAGATTGATAGATCGAATGCCAAATAAATGAGAATAAATTGCAGCAAGGTATTTTTATATTTTTTGTTTAATAGATCTGAAAATAAAAGGCAAATAAAATAGATCGCAAAGCCAAATAATATGAGAAAGAAACCCGGGGCCCGTAGGTTTCACTAGTGGTTTCTCTCGAGAAAAATAGCAAACAGTGGGTAGACAAAAATTACTGTTGGGTAATTGATAGAACTTCAAATAATCATGATGATATCCAGGCAATGATCATTACATAGGAATCACGTCCAAGATTAGTAGACCGACTCCTACCTGCATCTACTACTATTACTCCACACATCAACCGCTATCCAGCTTGCATCTAGTGTATTAAGTTCATGGAGAAATGGAGTAAGGCAATAAGAACGATGACATGATGTAGACAAGATCTATCTATGTAGAGATAGACCCCATCGTTTTATCCTTAGTAGCAACGATACATACGTGTCGATTCCCCTTCTGTCACTGGGATCAAGCACCGTAAGATCGAACCCACTGCAAAGCACCTCTTCCCATTGCAAGATAAATAGATCAAGTTGGCCAAACAAAACCCAAAATATCAGAGAAGAAATATGAGGCTATAAGCAATCATGCATATAAGAGATCAAAGAAACTGAAATAACTTTCATGGATATAAAAAGATAGATCTGATCATAAACTCAAAGTTCATCCGATCCCAACAAACACACCGCAAAAAGAGTTGCATCACTTGGTCTCCAAGAGACCATTTTATTGAGAATCAAACGAGAGAGGAAGCCATCTAGCTACTAACTACGGACCCGAAGGTCTACAAAGAACTACTCACGCATCATTGGAGAGGCACCAATGGAAGTGGTGAACCCCTCCGTGATGGTGTCTAGATTGGATCTGGTGGTTCTAGACTCTGCGGCAGCTGGAATTGATTTTCGTCGACTCCCCTAGGGTTTCTGGAATATTGGGGTATTTATAGATCAAAGAGGCAGTCCAGGGCATCCGAGGTGGGCACAACCCACCAAGGCGCGCCTGGGCCTCCTGGCGTGCCCTGGTGGGTTGTGCTCCCCTCGGAGCACCCCCTCGGAGCAGCCTTGGCCCATTCGGTGTCTTCTAGTCCATAAAAAATCTCCGTAAAGTTTCGTTGCATTTGGACTCCGTTTGGTATTGATTCCTGCGATGTAAAAAACATGCAGAAAACAACAACTAGCACTTGGCACTATGTCAATAGGTTAGTACCAAAAAATGATATAAAATGATTATGAAACATTCAAGATTGATAATATAAAGCATCAAACAATCAGAAATTATAGATACGTTGGAGACGTATCACCCAACAAGAGATCTGCTTCGACAGGTAGCACTGCCTGCTCTGAAGGCCTTATTTTCACTCCAGATTTTTCCTTCACCCACTCAAATGGCCGATTCACAGGAAGAGTAGTTTAATGTACAAACATTGTCGACAAATGGAAATGTAATGAAGAAAAGGATGGGCAAGATATCATCCAAATATATGATGCCTGGTTAAACAGGATGGCATTGCACATTTCACATATATTATAGCTGGCTAAAAGACATGAGATTGCATAATTCCCATATATGATATAGAAACTAAACAGGTGGCATTACAGAACATGTCTAAACTAAGCAGATGACATATATGATGTCGAAAGTAGGCACTGCAAGGAAACATATGCATGATATGACTAACATCATCATGCCAAGTTAGAGCAAACACCTTGGGGGGTAAATAGGAGTAGTCAGTTGCGTCTGAATCCGCCTCAGAATAGATATCTTCCTCTGGATTACAATCCGGAGAGGGGGTAGGGTTTACCATGGAGTAATGTCTGCATGACATTGTTTTGCCGCGCAAAACTCTTCTCTTTTTCTCTACATGTTCAGCATGACTGTGTACAATATCTGACATGCACACGAAAAAAATATAGTGAGATTATGTAAGGAGAGCATGTAGAAATCTAGAGTGATGGTAACAACCAGTGGATGGATCCAAAAATAATGATAGCAAGCTGATGATTGCTCCAATTTAATAAAAAGATAGATGATGATTGCTCTACTATTTATTTCCCACCCAAGATGAAAAACATAGGCATACCCTAGGTGAACCAGATATTTTACAGAGATACTATTCATTGCTTCCTCGATATGTGCCCCACAACTAATTTAGAACTCAAGTTTGAACATTAATTTGGACCTGACTTGGAGTCTAAGAGGTGAACAAGACGATAAAGTAGCAGGTAATATTAAGCAATGCATAACATAAGCAGAAACAAAAGAGTGCGACCTCTCTCATGGACCCGTGTACTCCTCAGGTTCATGTGCTGAGTTGATGATAGTGACATCGTTGCGGTAGGTGCTAGTGGCAGGGAAGGAGATCTGAGGCGGCGAAAGTCGGCCAGGAGTCGTGATGTCTGGTTTGGTGGATGCTTCTGTCGATGGAGCAGCTCAGGTGAGGTGGACGACGTCATGGCAGGAGCAGGACAAACCACACAAAGTTTTCTTCGACACCTACCTGTAACTGAAATAATTCTGTAAGGGCTCCTTTGGCTTGCGTGATTCTAAAAACGCAGGGATAGGAAAAACACCGGAATAGGGTAGGAATACACATGGGAAAAAGAGCATTTGTAAACACAGGATTTCTGTCAACTTGGGTGTTTGGTTCACATGAATTGGAAGAGCAGAGGAATGCAAAGGAACATGGCCAAATTAAAGTGAAACCATATGAAAGCGTGTACAGTTAGAATGTTATTCTGCCACTAATGCACTTGGTCTTGTTTTCATGCATAGGTCCAAGTGGATGTTTTGCTCCATTCCTTTCAACAACATGCATGAATAATTGAATAGTAGAGTGCCATAGGAAAATTACCTATTGCTATGTTTTTCCTTTGAACCAAAATATCCCTAATGGATCGACATGAATGTAGAGTAATAAGTGATGCGACAAGTGTACAAACTCTTTGTCGTAGTCGTGTCGATCTTAGCATCATTGGGTTGGTCGCTGAAGAAGTTGAGGCAGAGGTGGCTGTCGGAGGTGTGGAGGAAGATCTGAGAAATCTGTAGACGGCGTCCGGGGCACTGCTCTATTGTGATGGATGGTTCCATCATTGGAGCAGCTCTGGCGAGCCGTAAGACGTCAAGGCTGAAGCAATACAAGACAGCCATCATTAATCTCAAGTGGGATTCTAATAGCATCTCCAACAGATGATGTAAAATACATTACTAAAAAGTGATGGCCGTAAAATTTACATCACCAAAAAACACCTGACTACAACAGATGAGGTAAAAACTGTTGACTCTGAACTTAACTGTCGAAACTGAAATTTACTGTGGAATCTGAATGTTACTGTCGAAACTAAATGCAATGGTAGCAGAGAGGCACTTCACATGTAGTTTAGGGAGGGTCTGCGGTTCATCTTCAACCTGCACCCCCCCTGAGCCGCCAGCCACCACCGGCCGAACCGCTGGCCCATGCCGCCTGTGGTCGGCGGTGCTTCCGCGCGGCCTTGCTGCCCTAAACCCACTCCCCATCGCCGGTCCGCCGGCACCCCAGCCAGCCCTCTAGGCCCCCCTCCCGCACCGAGATTTTTCTCCAACGATCCCATGCCACCGCCCCACCACCGTGCCCCCACCGCCCCCACCATGAACCCTAAGATAGATAGTGGGGTACCTCTCCAGCGAGCCCCCCTCCTTGCTACGGGTGGTTCTTCCTTAACTCGAGCGAGCCCCCCACCCCCTGAAAATCGATTGACCCAAAAGTCGATTCAGTCGACTGAAGTGTAGCTAAATCGGAGCAGAGCAGCAGCACAAGCAAGGGGGAGAGCAGCAGCAGTAGCACGAGCGAGCGAGAGCCAGAGCAGCAACAACAACGCAAGAGAGCGAGCGAGCAAGAGTCGGAGCAGCAGTAGCAGATCCAGCTGGTATGGACGCCAGCACCGAAGGGGCCTCACACTGGGGGAGAGCAGCGGTGGAGATGTTGCCCGCGATGCCAGCTTCGAGGTAGCCGCACCATGGGGGTGCGGGATGGAGCATCATCGGCACCGAGAGGTTGAGTTAAGGAGAAGGTGCAATGCGATGAGTGTACAAACTCTTTGGTGGCGCCGAGTAGGCCTTGGCTTCGTCCGAGGAGTCGGTGACGATTCTGCGGTTCCGGTGGATCAGGTTAAGGCGGCGTTGTGGGGATGGAGCAGTCGTGATAGACGAGGCGATCGTCAGAGCAGCTCCTTGGAGGTGGAAGATAGGGTGGCTGAACCGGCGGGACGACGAGATGGACGACGGATCCTCATTTGGGGAGGTGGATGAGGGGCGTCAAGCTGTTGCGGTGGATGATGTCGTCGGGGAAGAGGCTCCGGCTGGGCAACGGAGAGGTGGCGGACGAAGGAGGGTGGGGTTTCGCAGCTAGAGCAGAGAGGTTATGGCGGCCTGGGATTTCGAATGGCGAAAAGGAGGCGATAGGAGGGGGACCATGACTTAGGGACGTGCTTGTCCAAAATGTAGGGTGTGTTACAAAAGTACCCCCCACCGATTTGATCTAGCGGCCCTTTTGGCTCAGGGTTAGAAGGGGGATTTCGCGTGTCGGGATTTAGCAGCTGGAGGGAGTTTTCGTGCATGTTGTAATTTCGGGATAGCAAGGCGTGGGTTGTGAAGGCGCGAGTTTTGGGAGCACCATATCTGAATTTTCGGGATATAACAAGGCGCGGATTGAATTTTAGGGAGAAGCCTAACATGTAATATTGTACTTGTACGTACCAAATCAATTCGCACTTCCCTCAATGAAAAACGAAAAAATAGAACTATTCACGCCACTCAAAGAGAGAGTCTTGTCCCGTTTTACTATACAAATGCTATTCAAAGCTATGAATCCATATTATGTCCAATTAAATTTTTTCAATGGCTGTATAATGCATGTAACCTACTCATACCAACATTTTAGTGCATTCCAAATGTCTATACTACCGCTGCAATTCGAACTAAATTTGAATTCGTTTCTCTATTTGAATAAGAATCTACAATCATGATTGTTCCCAACTTCAACCATCATCCGTGTATTACCTTAACAAACACCACATGATTACTATAGAGATAGATATGAACTATGTGTACTATATGAACTTGAATTCAGTTTTTTGAATACACTTGATGTTGATTCCAAATAATACTACATTTGATGTGCTAACTAGATATTCATAATCAAAACCATGTTCCATACGTACACCGTGTTTATCACACAAATTATAGTGCCCCACCCCCTACATTATGACAAGTATTTAGCCCTGAGCTGAAAAGCCACACATTATCCCAAATTATAATCAATGTTCTATATATTACATGTAGTGTTAGCAAGATGCTCATGCGTTGCACGGAACATCAAGATGATCGAGGGGAGGCCTTATTTGCAAATATGGAGAGGGGTGTGGGTATCTTTTTTCAAAATTGCCATAGTTTCCTTCCTATCTGTCAGATATAAATCGGGCGACTTATATTGTAGGATGGCAGGCAAACCATCATCACCAACTCTGTTTTTTAATATATAAAATATATTATATGTAGTATAACATGTTCATAACCACACCATGTGTATCACCATTATATATATTCACGCATGCGTCGGTTTAAAACACTGTGATAAATTCTTCAAATATCTGAATTCACTTTTTATAATAAATTATGATCTCTATTCATCTTTTACACCCACACAATCCTCTTATCTTTGTAGCTAGCGCTAACTTTCTCTCGTGCATGCACATGCCCGCATCCCTCTCACCCTCCCTCAGCATTCTCTAGCTCCATCACACAAATTCGTCTTTTCACTTTAGGTCGTTCACCCACGGTGTGTGTAGGCCCCCAGCTCCTTCTCTACGTTACACATCGATCGATATGCCTCTCTAGCCAGGTGTGCCTACCAAAAACACAAGCTTTCCCACGTCTTGATCTCGTACTCGCACACTCCTTCCCCCTCGATATAGTATGCCTCTCGCACCACCTCCTAGCTGCATCCCTCTCTCTCTCTCCATCCTTCTCTCCGGGCCTTATTTGCTTCTAAAACATACATGCATGTATACCGATCGATCTCCCTACATATACCTAGGTCAACTTTAACTATTTTTTCCCACCCATCGATCGACGTACCTCATAAGTTATGTCTCTCCTTTCCCGACAAAGGACGATTGATCTTCCTATGTTGTTACGTATGCTTACCACAGCCATATCGTCCCCCTCATCATTTGTGCATGCCTCCTGACCCATCTCTCACACGCACGTGCACAGACCGGCAGGCAACCCCTCTATTATAGATATTGCAGGCGTGCCCTCCGTTTGTCTAGCAAGCCTCTCCCACCATTTGTTAGAAGCAACTCCACCACCAACCCCTCTGACACTCTAGCTCTATCTCTCTCCCAACCTTATTACTCTCCTACACATATGCATGGATGCCGATCGATCTCCCTCAATACATAAGGTAGGTCTCTCTCCTCCTCCACACATATACCAGCCATTGTACCTCTATAGTTAGGTCACTCCCCCCACCCCTACACACCAATAGTCGAGCGCTGTAGGTAGGTATCCATGCCACAGAGAAAAACTGCACATGTCCGCTCTCACATTCCAGTAGGCCAGCCACCCTATATCTTTGATGTGGGCACACACAAATTCGATGGCACTCTTTATCGATCGCCCACACACACACACAATTCATCCCTCTCTTCGATTCTAGGGATACCTCACGCCGATGATACCTCCACTCTCTTCTCGTGGATCGCCCCCTCTATATATATGATATATCCAGACCTCTATTTCACACACATTGCATATGTTACACTTTTTGGTTCAAATATCATCGACACATATTCACTGTCTACCTCTCATGCCCCCCCCCCCCAAATACTCACAAACCCACACACTATATCTCTCTACATTTGTATCTCTCTCACACAACCCCACGTAGGTGGTGTACGTACACGAAGAGAAATAGGTGCACATACTCACGCGTCGTGCCCAGCCACACCTGCGTGGGTACATGGTGGAGCTCATTTCTGTACGAAATGGCAGATCACGTGCTAATTTCAGTGCGTGTAGTGGTTGTTTACCTACGGAGGTCGTGTACCACGCGTGCACGGAACAAAGTTTGACTTGATGCATTGGCACATTATTTTTAAATAAAGTTATATCGCTCAATGGCACGTACACAGAATATAAAATGATTTTGATGGAGAAAAAGGTAGTCCGCTCCACTATATACAATGGAGCCTGCCTGTCGTGGTTTGTCTCTCTTCAGAGTATCTCACACAAGGCGGCGGTGGCGTCTCTCTCTCTCTCACCATTGGTCGCTGATCCAGCCGCATCCCGTCCGCTGGTGGAAAGGGAGGATGTGCATCGTTTCTATGTTCGACGGTGCCAAGGTAGCACGTCCTGATCTGCGGTACCCGTCATTCTCTCTGACCAAGCTCTGGCGCGGTAGGGCCTATGCCGCTTGCTCGCTGCTGCAGTATGGGCAGATCCCGCCCGCCGCCGCTCTCCTAGTTACATCCCGATGACCCCCATGTATCCCCTCCGGCCGTGCTCCACTTCCCGCCTTCCCACATCGCTGCATGTGGAAAATCTTGCATGTGGATCTTCCATTGTTCTTTGCACAAAACGTAGCTTGTCCGACGTAATTTCCATATTGCAATCTCGTCCTCACACCGCTTTAGACAAACACGAGCATGTTGTTACCTTCCTTTAGGACAAGGAATATGCTTCTCTTTTGTCGTCGTACGTGTCATCAACTGTTATTCGCCAGTAATTGTTTCCTTTCTACCTCACTTTTGCAAACAGGGCTACCCATTTCACCTCGTTGCTATTGCGACCTTTCGGTGAACTGCACAAATCACTTTTTTAAGAGCGTTTTGTGCAGTTGTACTAAAATGTCACACGGGCAATGTCTCAACATATTAGTGCGATTGCACAAAGGGAGATTGGTTTTGCCCTATCCTCCTCATCCAACTCTGAGCCTAATCTTCTCCAACTATTTGCTTAATCTTCTCCAACTAGTTAGTCTTAAGAGAGACTGCAAAGGTGACCGACTTCTATTTGTGTGTTTATTGTTTCATCAATAGTCCTCTATTATCGTAATCACACTTAATATCTTTGGAACAGGGATGCTCAACTCTCTTTTAGTGGAACTGCACAAAATAATTGGAATGTTGCATGCTCCAGACAACTACTTTTTTCCCAAGATGCCTTGTTGATTTAGTCCGAGCTGGAGGAAGTTGTTGCCGATGAAAGCATGGATCAAATTTAATTTATCACCTTGTCACAACTTTGTGTTCAGTTGTGATGTAAATATTAGCTCTAATCTGCTAATCATTGAGATGCATTAGCAAGAAGTTAGTTTTTTTTCCAAAAGAGCATAGATGGCAAGACACACGAAACAAAAGCTGAAAGCTCAGAGCATTGTACAATTTCATGTCGTTGGAAATTATTTGTATCGTACATAAATTATGTAAACAAATGTTGGAAGCTTGATAGCATTACCAGAAGCCTCTTCAGCATCCAGGTCCATGTCCATGCACAAAATTATACTCCCTCCATTCCTAAATATTGGTCTTTTTATAAATTTCAAATGGACATATTTTAGAGTGTCGATTCACTCATTTTGCCACTCGTTGAAATCTCTAGAAAGACAAATACTCGTAGTATTTAAGAACGGAGGGAGTAGTGCACAACCGCATGGGAGACTCAGCCCGGTCGTTGCGCCGCACTAATAGTGAGTAATGAGCAGTCAAATCATAAGCCCCACCTTTCCCACTATAAGTTGCTCAGAAGAAGTAACCATCAATACGCTCTTCTTTGAATCCACCCATACTACTCCCTCTGTCATTGTTTATAGAGTGCGCTTCAACAATCTCTGGGACCAAGGCGACTAGCGATCGGCTTGAAAAATAGCATTGGTAGTTATAGCACTGCGTCCATTACTATAGGAAATAATACGTACACACATGCATGCAGTGCTTCCACCCCGGGTACACACATGCATGCACTTACTCCACTCCGCGTACACACCTAGTACATCGATAGAAAATTGTGGACTTGATTGTGGTTACCATGGCCTAATTAATTGAGCATTAAACCAAATGCATCTAAAGTCTCTCTGGTGGTGGAAATGCATGGAGAGAAATGCATGAGAATGAAGCGCGCCCTGTAAACTGTGATGGAGGGAGGAGTAGTATGAAGGTGCAAAACCAAGTACGTGTATGGCTAGTCGGTCAATGCACTTCCTCTTGGCATATCACTGACATGTGGGACCGGAGTGTGAGCAAACCAATTTCTGTTGATGGCAAAATGTCCAACCCGCCGTTCCTTGAGAGAGACGAGGAGCGAGAACACACAGACGGGCTTGCACGGAGGCCAAGATATATTCGAGCATGGTTGATTGATATCATCATTACATGTTCGATGTTTTTTAGTACTACTATTGGGCTTCCATTTTCCACACTTCTCCCAAATAAATGTGTACTTTATTAGAGATTAAAATAAAATAAGAGTACATACGCTCCACCATGCGGTTCTAGTAGTAGTACTACTTGTACTACTAAACCTTGCGCTTCGCTCTTCGTCTCTTCGTGAAGTCAAACAATGATGGTACTACAGTGTATGCCTCTGGCAATCTGACACCGAATGAACAGTTGCATGTCCACCACCTGGGCAGGGGTAGGTTGCATTAGTCAAAAGCTTCTTATCATCCTGTGAGCCACCAGGCTTGAGGTAGACGGAGTGGGCGTAAGCGAGCTTCACCTTGCCATGCAAGCTTCTCCTCGTTCCGCGAGTTGACAGGACACACCAAAGAGTAGTGCTAGTCCATACTCCCTCCTTTCCGGTTAATATGGCTTAATATTTTTTGCGGGTAAATGAGAGAGCTTTATTCTTATATAAGCATTCTTAGGACGATCAACCAAGAGACTGGTCACTAGGAAGTGAGGTACCCTAAAAAAAAGAAGGAAGCGAGGTGTTTCATCAAGCCAGCTCTTGGTCACATTCGAAGTGCAGCAAACACGGTTCGCACAAAGATGCGCTGCAAGGTTTGCTGACCTATTTACATGTTGAATAACAAAAAAGAGAAAATATTACCGAGCGCTCCTATTTGTAACAGGATATGAGACATAATTAAGTTAGAATTGTGGTGAGTGTTCCCTGCAATCAACTTCCATTATCACATGCGAGAACCCTCGAAGAGAACCAAATGTGTTGAAGATTGCTTTACCATATGTTATAATAAAATAAGAGTGCAGACGCTCCACCATCCGGTTCCTAGTAGTTTTTCATACCTCTATAGTAGTAGTACTAGTACTAGTAAACTTTGCGCTTGGTTGTTCGCCTCTTTGGGAAGTCGAACAATAATGGTACTAGTACAGTGTATGCTTCTAGCAATATGACACCGAATTAACTGTTGCACGTCCACCGCCTGAGCGAGGGAGAGCTTGCATTAGTCAAAAGTTTCTCCTTGTCATGCGAGCCACCCCACGCAAGCTTCTCCCGTCATGCAAGCTTCTCCTCGTTCGGCAAGTTGATGGGACACAACAAAGTAATGCTAGTCCATACTGCCTCCTTCCCGGTTAATATGGCTTAATTTGAAATGAGGTAAATACACTGTTTGTCACTGTATATTTGTAAAAATATGGTTAGCAGACTTCATAATATTCTCATTGCGCTCAATATATACATTTTCCGGTGTTTATACGGTCAGTAGCTCACGCTGGTTGAGTATGTGTGTGTATGCACGTGTAGGTTGAGCACTTGAGCGTGACTGTGTGTGTTTTGTCGTGTGCTCGAACATGCATGCATTAGGCCGTCGCGCACGTTTTTGCATCCATGTCTACGTGTGACTGTTGCATGCATGCACGAGGTTGTAGTCCCTCACATTCACATGTTCATAAGTCAATGCTTTGTCAAAAAGTTGCGTGCAAGGTTTAATCATTCATTGTTCATGCATGCATTCCCGATATTAATATGTTGGTACAGAAAATTTCTTGAAGAAAACGAGCCCATGAATTGAGTACAAACGGGACTAATAAGCTAGGAAGGAGGGAGTACTAGTAGTGAACCGGAAGGAGAGAGTAGGTACTAGTAGTACTACGTAACAACGTGTAGTTGCTACCTCTTTTAGCACTGCGTTGGTTTTCCCCGAAGAGGAAGGGATGATGCAGCAAAGTAGCGTAAGTATTTCCCTCAGTTTTTCAGAACCAAGGTATCAATCCAGTAGGAGGCTACGTGCGAGTCCTTCATACCTGCACAAAACAAATAAATCCTCGCAACCAACGCAAATAGGGGTTGTCAATCCCTATAGGGCCACTTACGAGAGTGAGGTCTGATAGATATGATAAGATAATATTTTTGGTATTTTTATGATAAAGATGCAAAGTAAAATAAAGGCAAAGTAAATAGCAAAGTAAATAATTAAGTAGCAGGAGATTGATATGATAAAGATAGACCCGGGGCCATAGGTTTCACTAGTGGCTTCTCTCGAGAGCATAAGTATTCTACGGTGGGTGATCAATTATATTGGCATCACGTCCGAGACAAGTAGACTGACTCCTGCCTGCATCTACTACTATTACTCCACTCATCGACCGCTATCCAGCATGCATCTAGAGTATTAAGTTAAAAACAGAGTAACGCCTTAAGCAAGATGACATGATGTAGAGGGATAGACTCATGCAATATGAAGAAAACCCCATCTTGTTATCCTCGATGGCAACAATACAATACGTGCCTTGCAACCCTTACTGTCACCGGGAAAGGACACCGCAAGATTGAACCCAAAGCTAAGCACTTCTCCCATTGCAAGAAAGATCAATCTAGTAGGCCAAACCAAACTGATAATTCAAAGAGACTTGCAAAGGTAACCAATCATACATAAAAGAATTTAGAGAAGATTCAAATATTATTCATAGATAGACTTGATCATAAACCCACAATTCATCGGTCTCAACAAACACACCGCAAAAAGAAGATTACATCGAATAGATCTCCACAAGAGAGGGGGAGAACATTGTATTGAGATCCAAAAAGAGAGAAGAAGCCATCTAGCTACTAGCTATGGACCCGTAGGTCTGAAGTAAACTACTCACACTTCATCGGAGAGGCTATGGTGTTGATGTAGAAGCCCTCCGTTATCGATGCCCCCTCCGGCAGAGCTCCGGAACAGGCCCCAAGATGGGATCTTGTGGATACAGAAAGTTACGGCGGTGGAATTAGGGTTTTGGCTCCGGTTCTGATCGTTTGGGGGTACGTGGGTATATATAGGAGGAAGAAGTACGTCGGTGGAGCAACAGGGGGCCCACGATGGTGGAGGGTGCGCCTGGGGGGGTAGGGGCGCCCCCTACCTTGTGGCCTCCTGTTAGTTGTCTTGACATAGGGTACAAGTCTCCTAAGTTGTATTCGGTGATAAAATCCTGTTCCCAAAGGTTTCATTCCGTTTGGACTCCGTTTGATATTCCTTTTCTTCGAAACCCTAAAACAGGCAAAAAAATAGCAATTCTGGGCTGGGCCTCCGTTTAATAGGTTAGTCCCAAAAATAATATAAAAGTGGATAATAAGGCCCAATAATGTCCAAAACAGTAGATAATATAGCATGGAGCAATCAAAAATTATAGATACGTTGGAGACGTATCGAGCATCCCCAAGCTTAATTCCTGCTCGTCCTCGAGTAGGTAAATGATAAAAACAGAATTTTTGATGCGGAGTGCTACCTGGCATAATTTTAATGTAATTCTTCTTAATTGTGGTATCAATATTCAGATCCGAAAGATTCAAGACAAAAGTTCATATTGACATAGAAATAATAATACTTCAAGCATACTAACAAAGCAATTATGTCTTCTCAAAATAACATGGCTAAGGAAAGTTATCCCTACAAAATCATATAGTCTGGCTATGCTCTATCTTCACCACACAAAATATTTAAATCATGCACAACCTCGATGACAAGCCAAGGAATTGTTTCATACTTTTGACATTCTCAAAACTTTTTCAATCTTCACGCAATACATGAGCATGAGCCATGGATATAGCACTATAGGTGGAATAGAGTGGTGGTTGTGGAGAAGACAAAAAGGGGAAGATAGTCTCACATCAACTAGGCGTATCAATGTGCTATGGAGATGCCCATCAATAGATATCAATGTGAGTGAGTAGGGATTGCCATGCAACGGATGCACTAGAGCTATAAGTATATGAAAGCTCAAAAAGAAACTAAGTGGGTGTGCACCCAACTTGCTTGCTCATGAAGACCTAGGGAAATTTGAGGAAGCCCATCATTGGAATATACAAGCCAAGTTCTATAATGAAAAATTCCCACTAGTATATGAAAGTGACAGCATGAGAGACTCTCTACTATGAAGATCATGGTGCTACTTTGAGCACAAGTGTGGTAAAAGGATAGTAACATTGTCCCTTCTCTCTTTTTCTCTCATTTTTTTCTTTTTCTCTTTTTTTTCTTTGGGCCTTTTCTCCTTTTTATGGCCTGTTTTCTTTCTCTTTTTTTTATTTTTCGTCTGGAGTCTCATCCCGACTTGTGGGGGAATCATAGTATCCATCATCCTTTCCTGACTTGGGACAATGCTCTAATAATGATGATCATCACACTTTTATTTTTCTTACAACTCAACAATTACAACGCGATACTTAGAACAAGATATGACTCTATATGAATGCCTCCGACGGTGTACCAGGATATGCAATGATTCATGAGTGACAAGTATGAAAGAATTATGAACGGTGGCTTTGCCACAAATACTATGTCAACTACATGATCATGCTAAGCAATATGACAATGATGGAGTGTGTCATGAACGAAACGGTGGAAAGTTGCATGGCAATATATCTCGGAATGGCTATGAAAATGCCATAATAGGTAGCTATGGTGGCTATTTTGAGGAAGGTATATGGTGGGTGTATGATACCGGCGAAAGGTGCGCGGTATTAAAGAGGCTAGCAAAGGTGGAAGGGTGAGAGTGCGTATAATCCATGGACTCAACATTAGTCATAAAGAACTCATATACTTATTGCAAAAATCTACAAGTTATCGAAGCAAATTATTACGCGCATGCTCCTAGGGGGATAGATTGGTAGGAAAAGACCATCGCTCGTCCCCGACCTTCACTCATAAGGAAGACAATCAATAAATAAATCATGCTCCGACCTCATCACATAACGGTTCACCATACATTCATGCTACGGGAATCACAAGCTTCAACACAAGTATTTCTCAAATTCACAACTACTCAACTAGCATGACTTTAATATCACCATCTCCATATCTCAAAACAATTATCAAGTATCAAACTTATCATAGTATTCAACACACTCATAAGAAAGTTTTATTATTAATCTTGCATACCAAGCATATTAGGATTTTAAGCAAATTACCATGCTATTAAGACTCTCAAAATAATCTAAGTGAAGCATGAGAGATCAATGGTTTCTATAAAACAAATCCACCACCATGCTCTAAAAGATATAAGTGAAACACTAGAGCAAAATTATATAACTCAAAAGATATAAGTGAAGCACATTGAGTATTCTAACAAATTCAAAATCATGTATGCCTCTCTCAAAAGATGTGTACAACAAGGATGATTGTGTTAAACTAATAAGCAAAGACTCGAATCATACAAGACGCTCCAAGTAAAACACATATCATGTGGTAAATAAAAATATAGCTCCAAGTAAAGCAACCGATAGAAGTAGATGAAAGAGGTGATGCCTTTTGGGGCATCCCCAAGCTTTGGATTTTACGTGTCCTTAGATTATCTTGGGGATGCCATGGGCATACCCAAGCTTAGGCTCTTTCCACTCCTTGTTCCATAATCCATCAAATCTTTACCCAAAACTTGAAAACTTCACAACACAAAACTTAAAGTAGAAAATCTCATGAGCTCCGTTAGCGAAAGAAAACAAAAGACCACTTCAAGGTACTGTAATGGACTAATTATTTATTTATATGGATGTTATACCTACTGTATTCCAACTTCCCTATGGTTTATAAACTAATTTACTAGCCATAGATTCATCAAAATAAGCAAACAACACATGAAAAATGGAATCTGTCAAAAACAGAACAGTCTGTAGTAATCTGTAGCTAGCGCAAGATCTGGAACCCCAAAAATTCTAAAATAAATTTCTGGACGTGCGAAATTTATCTATTAATCATCTGAAAAAAGAATTAACTAAATAGCACGTTCCAAATAAAAATGACAGCAGTTCTCGTGAGCGCTAAAGTTTCTGTTTTGTACAGCAAGTTCAACAAGACTTTCCCCAGGTCTTCCCAACGGTTCTACTTCGCACAAACACTAATTAAACACAAAAAAACACAACCAAAACAGATGCTAAATAATTTATTTATGACTAAGCAGGAGCAAAAAGCAAGGAATAAAAATAAAATTGGGTTGCCTCCCAACAAGCGCTATCGTTTAACGCCCTTAGCTAGGCATAACAAGCAAGAATAGATCTAGGTATTGCCATAATAATAAGATAGATTGTTAAAACTCATTTCATATTCTCTACATTCAGCAGCAAGTTTTCTTTGAGGCAAGCAAAAGTAATCAAAAGGGCTAAATTTGTTGGGACAAAAGTCTCCAAGATCAACCTTGGGAGGTATAGGTTCCTCCTTTGGTCCTTCATATTGCACAACCAATTCATCATTATAAGCATTCTTTTGACAGAACTGTGTGATCCTATATTCAAGAGAATATCCCAATTCATTATCTCGAATAGCGAAATCATCATTAAGTTCAGAAATTCTATCAACTAAAACATTGGCAGGAACCCTTTTTCTAAGATTTTCATTGAAAGCAACATAGTCTAAAGATTGAAAATGCATTATTTCTTCTTGATCAAAGAGGATAGTCTCTATGGGAGGACGGCAAGCATCCACCCTATAATGCGCAAATATTTCTTTGGCCTCTTTTATTATGAATCGAAACTCATGAGCCAAAAAGATAGTAACGGCACGCTTAACAGAAGAATGCTCAATATTAGAAAATTCTAAGAAAATCCTTTGTATAGAAGGATGCATGTGCATGAATTGTCTCTCAAGTTCAACTACAAGCATGGCAATAGCGTCCGCAAGACTACTAGTTCTATGAAGAATAGAACTACCCATAGAAGGTAAAGCACCGACACAAGTAAAGAAATCTTGAATAACTCCTTTTCCAATAATATTACCACTACCAACATGGAATCTTTTTATATGTGAGATAGTGGGTTCTTTAGTAGGAGCATCAAAATTATTATCGACAATAGTATCCCCAACTTCAGACATAGAGGTAGAGGGTAAAGGACTAGCCATAACGACAAGCAAGCAAACTAACACACAAGCAAACAAAAAACAAGCGGACAAAATAGGCAAATATAGAAAGAGAGGGAGGATAGAGAGAGAGAGGGCGAATAAAATGGCAAGGGTGAATTGGGGGGAGAGGAAAAAGAGAGGCAAATGGCAAATAATGTAATGCAGGAGATAAGGGTATGTGATGGGTACTTGGTACGTTGACTTTTGCGTAGACCTCCCCAGCAACGGCGCCAGAAATCCTTCTTGCTACCTCTTTTACCACTGTGTTGGTTTTCCCTGAAGAGGAAGGGATGATGCAGCAAAGTAGCATAAGTATTTCCCTCAGTTTTTGAGAACCAAGGTATCAATCTAGTAGGAGGCTACGCGCGATTCCCTCGTACCTGCACAAAACAAATAAATCCTTGGAACCAACGCAAATAGGGGTTGTCAATCCCTATAGGGCCACTTACGAGAGTGAGATATGATAGATATGATAAGATAATATTTTTGGTATTTTTCTGATAAAGATGCAAAGTAAAATAAAGGCAAAGTAAATAGCAAAGTAAATAACTAAGTAGCAGGAGGTTGATATGATAAAGATAGACCCGGGGGCCATAGGTTTCACTAGTGGCTTCTCTCGAGAGCATAAGTATTGTACGGTGGGTGAATAAATTATTGTTGAGCAATTGACAAAATTGAGCATAGTTATGAGAATATCTAGGTATGATCATGTATATAGGCATCACGTCAGAGACAAGTAGACCGACTCCTGCCTGCATCTACTACTATTACTCCACTCATCGACCGCTATCCAGCATGCATCTAGAGTATTAAGTTAAAAACAGAGTAACGCCTTAAGCAAGATGACATGATGTAGAGGGATAGACTCATGCAATATGAAGAAAACCCCATCTTGTTATCCTCGATGGCAAAAATACAATACGTGCCTTGCTGCTCTTACTGTCACCAGGAAAGGACACCGCAAGATTGAACCCAAAGCTAAGCACTTCTCCCATTGCAAGAAAGATCAATCTAGTAGGCCAAACCAAACTGATAATTCGAAGAGACTTTCAAAGATAACCAATCATACATAAAAGAATTCAGAGAAGATTCAAATATTATTCATAGATAGACTTGATCATAAACCCACAATTCATCGATCTCAACAAACACACCGCAAAAAGAAGATTACATCGAATAGATCTCCACACGAGAGGGGGAGAACATTGTATTGAGATCCAAAAAGAGAGAAGAAGCCATCTAGCTACTAGCTATGGACCCGTAGGTCTGAAGTAAACTACTCACACTTCATCGGAGAGGCTATGGTGTTGATCTAGAAGCCCTCCGTAATCGATGCCCCCTCCGGCGGAGCTCCGGAACAGGACCCAAGATGGGATCTCATGGATACAGAAAGTTACGGTGGTGGAATTAGGTTTTTGGCTCCGTCTCTGATCATTTGGGGGTATGTGGGTATATATATGAGGAAGAAGTACGTCGGTGGAGCAACAGGGGGGCCACGAGGGTGGAGGGCGCACCTGGGGGGCAGGCGCGCCCCCTACCTCGTGGCCTCTTATTAGTTGGCTTGACGTAGGGTCCAAGTCTCCTGAGTTGTATTCGGTGAGAAAATCACGTTCCCGAAGGTTTCTTTCCGTTTGGACTCCGTTTGATATTCCTTTTCTTCGAAACCATAAAACAGGCAAAAAACAGTAATTCTGGGCTGGGCCTCCAGTTAATAGGTTAGTCCCAAAAATAATATAAAAGTGGATAATAAAGCCCAATAATGTCCAAAACAGTAGATAATATAGCATGGAGCAATAAAAAATTATAGATGCGTTGGAGACGTTGGAGACGTATCAGCAGTAACAAAATTCCTCTATGCGCATCCTGTCTATGTGTCATGCAATAAAATAGAAATAAGTACAAATGAGACTCAGGAATGGTCATACACGTAGGGGAGTACGTGTAGGGGCCACTCAGGAGCAGTCAAATCACACAGTAAGTTAGTCGGAAGAAGCAACCATCATTTCACCCTTCAATGACACGTATGCAATATAAAATGGTTGATATGGAGAGAAAAAGAAAACCGCTCCACTATATATACACTAGCATGAGCCTAAGCTACAAGCCTGCTTGCTTGGGTTGCTCGCTTCACAAGCATAGAACGACGGTGGCCACATCGCTGGTCACAGATTCGGCCTGATCCCGCCGCTGGGGGGGGGAGGGGGTGATGTTCTGTGTAGACGCGGTCGAGAGCGGCGAGGGAGAAAAACCACCGTCGGTGCGTCCCGATCAGGGGTCCCCGTGGTATGGGCTGATGTCGCCTCCCAACCGCCCTTCTAGCTACAACCCGACGTCCCAAGTACAAGTTCCTTTTGGAGCCGGCTTGCTCCAGTGCCGCAGCTTCCCACATAGCTCCATCTCCATGTGGATCTTTCTCTACTTCTACCAGCTTCTATTTGTGATGAGTTTATGTCTCATGAACTAGTGCCAGTACTACTATTCTAATCACACTTCTTCAATATGTTTGCCAACAGGGATGCTCAGCTCGATTTTAGTGGAACTGCACAAAGGCATCGTATGATCCGAGGGTGCCAGCCATCTTTCCTTCGACAGGTTCTACCTAGCTAGGAAATTAAATCATGTTTAGGGTTTAGGGTTTACATCGTAGGGACCCCATCAGTAGTTTTTTGACCACACTCTCACAACTTTTGTCTTTAGTTGTGAAGTGAATATTGGCTATGATCTATGAATAATTGAGATGCATCAGCATGCGTGTTAGTTTTCCTTTGTATTTGATGGAATGTTGTAACGGGGCAACCTTGGAGTAGGAATGAAAATGCAGTGGAAAGTTCCGTTTTTCTGGAGACGTTTCATTTCGTTGGATCGTGCCGTTGAGAAAAACCAACATTTGAATCACGTCTATCGCATTCGTGTCTCATGCTCCTCCATGGCTCCACCCCACACGGTCGCTCGGAATGCCACTTACCGCAAACCGAGTATACGATAACTTTCCCGCCTGCTTGTCGATGAATCACGCCATGGATTACTAGCACTACTGGAAGAGATTGACGAGAAGGGGGAGGGCATCTATCTATAGCACGGACTCCCAAGAACTTTTTACATGCTTGTTGTGGCCGGCTATTGCGACCTTTGAACGAGGAGCCGTCGCATGCACCGAGAAGAGGCACAGGCAATGCTCTCTCGGCCGGCGCGCCGCTTCAATGTCGGCTCCAGTGAGAGGTCGTGTCTTGCTCTAGCCGAGCATGAATGCGACACTGACCATTTCGGGCGGGAAGCATGCACGGGTGATGAAGAGGGTTCGGGTTGGTTAGGAGCGGGCGTGGCAGCGGTCCGGACGCCCGCAAACAAGAGATGAAGTACGTTAATATTGCTGTGTATATAATTAACAACGTAAATAATGTGCCAGTTGGACAAATATGATTGGAGATGGAGATGGAATTTTACGTAAACATGGATATGCATGTCTATGTCTATGTGTGTGTGTGCAACGACTCTCGCGACCTGGAAGCGGGGACGTGTTTTTGATCGAGTTTCCTTTCTTGGTACGTTAAAAAAATTGTCCGCCAGTTTTTGTTTCTTTTTTCCAGGAACGCGCGTATTCTATTTAAAACCACTGCTATGGAGAGATTTTTTACTCCATTGTATATATATAGCCCCTTGTTTGATAGGGTTTCTCACGTCTCGCTCTCTCACCCTCTCCATATCTAAACAAGATGACATTGTCCACTCTATCTATCTCCTCACCGGTGGTCACAGATCCTGCTGAATCCCGTCCGTGGCGGGAGGTGAGGAGGTGCAGCATTGATGTTGTCGCCGTCGGCGATGGAGGAAGCTGATGCGCACCATCCTCTCGGAGCCAGCGCTGGCACATACGAAGTTCCTCCGCGCCCTTGTTCGCTGCTGTCTTGTGGGAAGATCCCGCCCACCTAACCGACATCTCGCCCACCTGAGGTATAACTTCTTTTGGATTTCATGCTTCATTGTACTGGTCCAGCTCCCCAGGTCGCTGCATGCGGGTTTTCTTATATGCCACTACTCCGCAGCTCCCCATGTATAGTAGCTAGGGTTCGTCGGCTGGTCCAACATCACCTATTTTTTACTATTATAGAGGAAATGCCACTCAAAAATTTGTCCTGGTTTATGCCTCAGTGGAGGTATACATGTTGTTTTGACAAAAAGTACATGGTGGTTGTGCGGTCATTGTCCATATGCTCCTATTGTTGCTGCTAATATAATACTATCACTGGTTAAATGAAGAAATGCTTTTTTTCTTAGGTATCCTGGTTTAGTTCCTGCTACCTCTTGAGCACTGCGTTGGTTTTCCCTTGAAGAGGAAAGGGTGATGTAGCAAAGTAGCGTAAGTATTTCCCTCATTTTTTTGAGAACCAAGGTATCAATCCAGTAGGAGGCCACGCACGAGTCCGTCGCACCTACACAAACAAATAAACTCCTCACAACCAACGCGATAAAGGGGTTGTCAATCCCTTCACGGTCACCAACGAGAGTGAGATCTGATAGATATGATAAGATAATATTTTTGGTATTTTTATGATAAAGAGAAATAAAGATGCAAGTAAAATAAATGGCAAAGGAAATAACTAAGTATTGGAAGACTAATATGATGGAAAATAGACTCGGGGCCATAGGTTTCACTAGTGGCTTCTCTCAAGAGCATAAGTTTTATGATGGGTGAACAAATTACTGTTGAGAAATTGACAGAATTGAGCATAGTTATGAGAATATCTAGGTATGATCATGTATATAGGCATCACGTCCAAGACAAGTAGACCGACTCCTACCTTCATCTACTACTATTACTCCACACATCGACCGCTATCCAGCATGTATCTAGAGTATTAAGTTCAAGAGAACAGAGTAACGCTTTAAGTAAGATGACATGATGTAGAGGGATAAACTCATGCAATATGATATAAACCCCATCTTGTTATCCTCGATGGCAACAATACAATGCGTGCCTTGCTGCCCTTACTGTCACTAGGAAAGGACACCACAAGATTGAACCCAAAGCTAAGCACTTCTCCCATTGCAAGAAAGATCAATCTAGTAGGCCAAACCAAACTGATAATTCGAAGAGACTTGCAAAGATAACCAATCATACATAAAAGAATTCAGAGAAGATTCAAATATTTTTCATACATAAACTTTTCATAAAACCACAATTCATCGATCTCAACAAACACACCGCAAAAGAAGATTACATGGAATTGATCTCCACAGGAGAGGGGGAGAACTTTGTATTGAGATCCAAAAAGAGAGAAGAAGCCATCTAGCTAATAACTATGGACCCGTAGGTCTGAAGTAAACTACTCACACTTCATCGGAGGGGCTATGGTGTTGATGTAGAAGCCCTCCGTGATCGATACCCCCTCCGGCGGAGCTCCGGAAAAGGCCCCAAGATGGGATCGCGTGGATACAGAAAGTTACGGTGGTGGAATTAGGGTTTTGGCTCTGTATCTGGTAGTTTGGGGGTACGTAGGTATATATAGGAGGAAGGAGTACGTCGGTGGAGCAACATGGGCCCCACGAGGGTGGAGGGCGCGCCTGGGGGGTAGGCGCGCCCCCTACCTCGTGCCTTCCTGGTTGATGTCTTGACATAGGGTCCAAGTCCTCTGGTGTCACAGCCCTAGAATAATTGTTTGTAATTAGTGGCATTGCATCCATGCATCATGTCTAAAATTTATTTGAATTTGAAATGGGGACTGTTGAAACTCTAGCACAGATGAATCCAATTAGGTTCAAATAAAAAAAATCATTTTCAATGAACCCAAAATTCCTTTGGAAAACTTCATCATTTTTGAATTGGTCTAGAACCTTTGCCAAAAATCATGCACATTTTCCTAGGTCACTTTGGATTTTTGAATGAATTCTTAAAGTATTTGAATTTGGGCATTTAATTGCTATAAATAATTAAAATGCCCAAATAATTCTGAAAGTGGTTGAGGGCTATTGGTAATATTTTCTAAAGTGCCCACAATTATTTTCAGGGTTTTTGAAAATGCCTTAGCATTTTATTTAAGTCAAAACAATTACAGAAAAATAGAAAACAGAAACTAAATTAGGAAAGAGAGAGAGAGAGAGAAGTTACCTGGCCACCTACCTAGCGCCCAACCGGCCCAGCTTCTCTCGGCCCAGCCCACCAGTCCAACCGCATCAAGCTCCTGCCAGTAGGAGCTGCTGCGTGCCCGCATCACAGCCGACCGCGGCCACGTCTCCCCGCCACCTCCTGCTTCCTTCCCCGTCCTCGACCGGGCGCCTAGAGACGCCCAAGCCCCCCTGGTCCTTCCCCTCTCTCGCAGCTCACTCTCCCCTCCTCTGCTCTCTCGCTCGCATGCACCCGAGCGGCCCCGTCGCTGCCGACATGCACCACCACGGCCACAGCCTTCCCCGTGCCTCTCCGACATGACCCCGAGCTCCGCCACGACGTCGTCGTCCTCTCCATCGAGTCACCCGGCGCCAGAAGCTCTGCTGCATCTCCAACGCCGTCGTTTTCGACCTCGGGTGCCGGTGATGCCCGCCGTCGATTCGCCGGACCCCGTGCCTCCCCTGCCTTGCCAGCAGCACCAGCAGACCCGCGGTGAGCCGCTGCTTCTTTTCCCCCTTTTTCCGCTGTTCCCCGCGCCCTCTAGGCATCGCCCCGCGAGCATCGAGCTCCGGCCATCATCATGGCCGGCAAGCCTCGCGCTCCTGAGCTTTTCCGCTTGTCTCCGTAGCACCCGCGTGCTCTCCAGGTCCCTACGAAGCCGTAGAAGCCCTCGTTTGGCCTCCCCGTGCACCGCAGCGATGCCTGCCTCATGCCCGTGGATTCGGCAGCCGCCCGGCTCAACGCCATCGCCAATTCCGGTGACCCTGCGCCCCCCTGCTGCCTTCGTTGGATGCGCGAGAGGAAGGGCTGTAGACTGGTGCTCTTCGCGCATCGAACCGCTACCGGAGCAGCGTCTCCGGCGAGCTTCCACCATGGTTTTGGTTGCCAACTGCGGCGGGCTGATGTGGCGCTGGCTTAATTAGGCTAACCACCAGATTAGCACTAACTAATTAACCTCCTAGGTCACTGACAGCGGCCCCCCTGCTAATTTTTCGGTTAGGAATTAAGTAACCTCAATTAGTCCTCAGTTACACTGACATGTGGACCCCACACGTCAGGTTTGACCTAGACCCAGTCTGTTGACCTGATCAGGTCAGCATGATGTAGTGCTGATGTAGTAAATACTTTCTGGATTTTAAATAAATCAGAAATGATTTATTTATTTCAGAAAATAGCCAAAACTTCTAAAAATCATAGAAAATCAACCATAACTCCAAATGAATAATTTATATATGAAAAATTATCAGAAAAATCCAATCTATCCATCTATACCATTTTCATGCATGTTAGAACAACTTAAGACTACTGTTTAGGACAAATCAAATGAATGGTATTTAAATAACCACATGTGGAGTTCGAATTTGAACTTTGGGTTCAAACCAACTTCATTTAATTGTGTTGCTAGTTGCATTAGCTCAATCAACAGCATATTTCCATGCCATTATCATGCATCATGGTGTGCATTGCATTGATTGTGTTCCTTCTCTGTTGCCGGTGGTTGTCCCCTCTCGATAGACGTGTTCCGACGATGAGTTCGATGACACCGATGAAGAGCTATACTATCTTCAGAAGTGCCAAGCAAGCAAAACCCCCTTGTTCATTCCGATACAATCCCACTCTCTCGCTCCTGCTCTCTTTTACTGCATTAGGACAACAACGTTTCAACTGTTACATGCTGCGGTAGCTGAACCCCTTTCCTTTGCATGACCTGTCATTGCCACAGTAAATAGATGAAACCCACTAGCATGAGTAGGAGTTTTTTGAGCCCTGATGTGCTTACTCATTCATGCTTGTTTGTCATGCCTGCTACTACTTAGAGTTGAGTCGGGTCTGATTCATCAGGAATGAATTGGAACATGGTGAATATGTCCTACCGTTGAGATCTAAGTGTGTGAACCTGATTTGGTAAAGGTAGCGGTGAGAGGCCATGTAGGAGTACATGGTGGGTTGTCTCATTGCAGCCGTTCTTAGGAACTGAGTTCTGTGTTTTTGATCCATGAACATTTACTACCACACATTGGGTTCCGGTAACTCGGCCCCTCTCGGCTTATTAATCAACTCGATCTCTGTCCAGGAGTTGCAACTAGTTTCTGGTGTTTGTAGGTAGTGTTAGTATTCTACCAAGTGGCACCCGGTATAGGTGGGCTTGGGACAGACTAGGCACAGTGGCACGGTGTACCAAGTGGCACCTGGATGGTGGGCTTGGGAACCTTGCACACATCGTTTAGGGCCGTGAGCGACACCCCGGCCGGATCTCCTTGCGGATGGAACCCGAATAGGCGATAAACCTGGATGAGAGACTTGTGTGGTTAGTCAGGTCGTGGCCGACTCCCTCGCCAGGCTTTCGCTTGAAGGTTGCTGAGGTACACGACGTGTACAAGGTGGTAAGTGGCGAGAGCGTGTGTGAAGAAGTACAGCCCTGTAGGGTTATCATTATCAATTCGAATAGCCGGATTCCTCGGATATGGAAACTTGGACCCCTTGCATAGTTCATAGACAAGTGAAAGTGGATACTCTAAAATGCACAAGATAAGCATGAGTGCTATGGATGGTGTTCTCGTAGGGAGACGGGAGTGGATCCATAGTGGTGTATTGATATGGTGAATATGTGGACTCGTGTGCGCCACCTCAAAAGTGTTACTTGCAGTCGTAGTTCATGATAGCCACCGAGTCAAAGCTGGCTTGCTGCAGTTAAACTCCACCATCCCTTCGTTGATAATGATGCATATGTAGTTTGTTCTGATGTAAGTCTTGCTGAGTACATTTGTACTCACGTTTGCTTAATTTATGTTTTTGCAGAGAGACTTCAGTCTCGCTAGTAGTTCCACATGGACTTCGATGTTTAGTTGTTACCTCAGCTACGATCTTGTACCCTTGGGAGGGTCTAGTAGATAGTCAGGCTCCTCAGCTTTCTTCATTTTTAGTTGTCTGTACTCAGACAAGTTAAGCTTCCGCATGTGCTTTGACTTGTATGCTCTGAATGTTGGCTCATGAGACCCATGTTTGTAATATCTCGCTCCTCGAAGCCTAATGAATAAATACTTGAGTCATAGAGTTATGTTGTGATGCCATGTTGTATTTACACATATCGAGCATATTGTGTGCATGATTGAAATGCTTGGTATGTGTGGGATCCGACAACCTAGTTGTTTATCCTTGGTAGCCTCTCTTATGGGGAAATGTAGTCTTGTGCTTCCATGAGCCATAGTAGTCCGCTACAGCCCGGTTCACCGGAGTCCTGCTAACCCAGCACTACTGCTCCGGAGCACTTGACTGGCCGGCATGTGATTCACTTCGTTCCTGTGTCTGTCCCTTCGGGGAAATGTCACGCGGTGACATTCGGAGTCCTGCCTAGCCTGCTACAGCCCGGGTTCCCGGAGTCCTGTTAGCCCAGTGCTACAGCCTGGATTCACACACTGCTGACCGACATGCTCGATGTTGATTCATGTATGCCTGTCCCCATAAGTTAGTGCCACTTTGGGTTCACGACTAGTCATGTCGGCCCGGGTACTCTGTCATATGGTTGCTAGCGACACTATCATATACGTGAGCCAAAAGGCGCAAACGGTACTGGGCCATGGTAAGGTGACACCCGTGGGAATACCGTGCGTGAGGCCGCAAAGTGATATGAGGTGTTACAGGCTAGATCAATGTGACTTAGAATCGGGGTCCTGACATCTGGATCATGTTCATTCCGAAAATCATGTTCCTGAAGGTTTCATTCTGTTTGGACTCCGTTTGATATTCTTTTTCTGCGAAACTCTGAAATAGGCAAAAAAACAGCAATTCGGGGCTGGGCCTCCGGTTAATAGGTGAGTCCCAAAAATAATATAGAAGTTTATAATAAAGCCCAATAATGTCCAAAACAGGATATAAGAACAATAAAAAATTATAGATACATTGGAGACGTATCAAGCATCCCCAAGCTTAATTCATGCTCGTCCTCGAGTAGGTAAATGATAAAAACATATTTTTTGATGTGGAATGCTACTTGGCATAATTTCAATGTAATTCTCTTAATTGTGGTATGAATATTCAGATCCGAAAGATTCAAGACAAAAGTTCAATATTGACATAGAAATAATAATACTTTGAGCATACTAACTAAGCAATTATGTCTCTTCAAAATAACATGGCCAAAGAAAGTTATCCCTACAAAATCATATAGTCTGGATATGCTCCATCTTCACCACACAAAGTATTTAAATCATGCACAACCCCGATGACAAGCCTAGCAATTGTTTCATTCTTTGGGTGTTCTCAAACTTTTTCAATCTTCACGCAATACATGAGCGTGAGCCATGGATATAGCACTATATGTGGAATAGAATCGTGGTTGTGGAGAAGACAAAAAAGGGAGAAGATAGTCTCACATCAACTAGGTGTATCAACGGGCTATGGAGATGCCCATCAATAGATATCAATGTGAGTGAGTAGGGATTGCCATGCAACACATGCACTAGAGATATAAGTATATGAAAGCTCAAAAAGAACTAAGTGGGTGTGCATCCAACTTGCTTGCTCACGAAGACCTAGGGCATTTTGAGGAAGCCCATCGTTGGAATATACAAGCCAAGTTCTATAATGAAAAATTCCCACTAGTATATGAAAGTGATAGCGTAGGAGACTCTATCATGAAGATCATGGTGCTACTTTGAAGCACAAGTGTGGAAAAAAGGATAGTAGTATTGCCCCTTTTTATTTATTTATTTATTCTTTTTTGGGGGGCTTCTTTTTTTGGCCTTTCTCCCCTTTTTTTTATTGGGATAATACTCTATGAATGATGATCATCACACTTCTATTTATTTACAACTCAATGATTACAACTCGATACTAAAACAAAGTATGACTCTATATAAATGCCTCCGGCAGTATACCGGGATAGCAATGATGCATGAGTGACTTATATGAAAGAATTATGAACGGCGACTTTTCCACAACTAAAATGTCAACTACATGATCATGCAAAGCAATATGACAATGATGGAGCATGTCATAGTAAATGGAATGGTGGAAAGTTGCATGGCAATATATCTCGGAATGGCTATGGAAATGCCATGATAGGTAGGTATGGTGGCTGTTTTGAGGAAGGTATATGGTGGGTGTATGATACAGGCGAAAGGTGCGCGGTATTAGAGAGGCTAGCAATGGTGGAAGGGTGAGAGTGCGTATAATCCATGGACTTAACATTAGTCATAAAGAACTCACATACTTATTGCAAAAATCTATTAGTTATCGAAGAAAAGTACTACGCGCATGCTCCTAGGGCGATAGATTGGTAGGAAAAGACCATCGCTCGTCCCCGACCGCCACTCATAAGGAGGACAATCAATAAATACATCATGCTCCGACTTCTTAACTTAACGATTCACCATACGTGCATGCTATGGGAATCACAAACTTCAACACAAGCATTTCTCAAATTCACAACTACTCAACTAGCACGACTCTAATATCACCATCTCCATATCTCAAAACAATTATCAAGTTTCAAACTTCTCATAGTATTCAACACACTCATAAGAATTTTTTTTATTAATCTTGAATGCCTAAAATAATTAAAGAAAATTACCATGATGTTTTGTAGGACTCTCAAAATAATCTAAGTGAAGCATGAGAGAACAAACATTTCTATAAAACAAATCCACCATCGTGCTCTAAAAGGTATAAGTGAAGCACTAGAGCAAAAACTATATAACTCAAAAGATATAAGTGAAGCACATAGAGTATTCTAACAATTCATGAGTGTCTCTCTAAAAAAGGTGTGTGCAGAACGGATGACTGTGGGAAACTAACAAATAAAGACTCAAATAATAAAGATGCTCCAAGCAAAACACATATCATGTGGTAAATAAAAATATAGCTCCAAGTAAAGTTACCGATAGAAGTAGACGAAAGAGGGGATGCCTTCCGGGGCATCCCCAAGCTTTAGCTTTTAGGTATTCTTAGATTATCTTGGGGTGCCATGGGCATCCCCAATCTTAGGCTCTTTCCACTCCTTGTTCCATAATCCATCAAATCTTTTACCCAAAACTTGAAAACTTCACAACACAAAACTTAAAGTAGAAAATCTCGTGAGCTCCGTTAGCGAAAGAAAACAAAACACCACTTCAAGTTACTGTAATGAACTCATTCTTTATTTATATTGGTGTTAAACCTACTGTATTCCAACTTATCTATGGTTTATAAACTATTTTACTAGCCATAGATTCATCAAAATAAGCAAACAACACACGGAAAACAGAATCTGTCAAAAACATAACAGTCTGTAGTAATCTGCAGCTAACGCAAGTTCTGGAACCCGAAAAATTATAAAATAAATTTCTGGAAGTGTGGAATTTATCTATTAATCATCTGCAAAAATAATTAACTAAATAGAACTTTCCAAATAAAAATGGCTGCAGTTCTCGTGAGCGCTAAAGTTTCTGTTTTTTACTGCTAGATTAAAAGACTTTCCCAAGTCTTCCCAACGGTTCTACTTGGCACAAACACTAATTAAACACAAAAAACACAACCAAAAAAAAGGCTAGATAAATTATTTATTACTAAACAGGAGCAAAAAGCAAGGAATAAAAATAAAATTGGGTTGCCTCGCAATAAGCACTATCGTTTAACGCCCCTAGCTAGGCATGAAAGCAAGGATAGATCTAGGTATTGCCATCTTTGGTAGGCATTCCATAAGTGGCGCTCACAATAGATTCATAAGGTAATTTAATTTTATTTCTAGGGAAGTGTTACATGCCTTTCCTTAATAGAAATTGGAATCTAATATTCCCTTCCTTCATACCAATAATTGCACCAATCATTCTAAGGAAAGGTCTACAAAGAATAATAGGACATTAAGGATGCAATCTATGTCAGGAACAATAAAATCTACGGGCACATAATTCCTATTTGCAACAATAAGAACATCATTAATTCTTCCCATAGGTTTCTTAATAGTGGAATCCGCAAGGTGCAAGTTTAAAGAGCAATCATCAAAATCACGGAAACCTAGCAAATCACACAAAGTCTTTGGAATCGTGGAAACACTAGCACACAAATCACACAAAGCATAGCATTCATGATCTTTAATTTTAATTCTAATAGTAGGTTCCCACTCATCATAAAGTTTTCAAGGGATAGAAATTTCCAACTCAAGTTTTTCTTCATAAGATTGCATCAAAGCATCAACGATATGTTCGGTAAAGTCTTTATTTTGACTATAAGCATGAGGAGAATATAGCACGGATTGCAACAAGGAAATACAATCTATCAAAGAGCAATTATAATAATTAAATTCCTTGAAATCCAAAATAGTGGGTTCATTAATATTTAAATTTTTGACATCTTCAATCCCAGTTTTAACAATTTTAGCATCAAGATCTAAAGACTCCAAATTTTTGGAACGTCTTCTAGGTAAAGGTGGATCATATTCAGTACCATCATTATCAGGATTCATATTGCAAAACAAAGATTTAATAGGGGACACATTAGTAACTTTTAGATCTTCATCTTTATTATCATGGAAACTAGAAGAACACGCTTTTATAAAGCAATCTTTCTTAGCACGCATCCTAGCGGTTCTTTCTTTGCACTCATCAATGAAAATTCTCATGGCTTTGAGAGACTCATTGATATCATGCTTAGGAGGAATAGATCTAAGTTTCAAAGAATCAACATCAAGAGAAATTCTATCAACGTTCCTAGCCAACAGATCAATCTTAAGCAATTTTTCTTCAATCAAAGCATCGGAATTCTTTTGCGAGGTAATAAATTCTTTACTATTAGATACAAAATCAGAGGGTATCTTATTAAAATTTCCATAAGAATTGTTGTAGGAATTACCATAATTATTAGAGGAATTACTAGGATACCGCCTAGGATTAAAGTTTCCTCTATACGCGTTGTTACCAAAATTATTGCTACCAACAAAATTCAAATCCAAAGATTCATTATTATTCTCAATCAAAGTAGACAAAGGCATATCATTAGGATCAGAAGAAACTCTTTTATTAGCAAATAATTTCATAAGTTCATCCATCTTACCACTCAAAACGTTAATTTCTTCTATCGCATGCACTTTCTTATTAGTAGATCTTTCAGTGTGCCATTGAGAATAATTAACCATAATATTTTCTAGGAGTTAAGAGCTTCTCCTAAAGTGATTTCCATAAAAGTGCCTCCCGCGGCCGAATCTAAAAGATTTCTAGAAGCAAAATTCAATCCAGCATAAAAATTTTGTAGAATCATCCACAAATTCAAACCATGTGTAGGGCAATTATGTATCATTAATTTCATCCTCTCCCAAGCTTGTGCAACATGTTCATGATCAAGTTGCTTAAAATTCATAATATCGTTTCTAAGAGAGATGATCTTAGCGGGAGGAAAATACTTAGAGATAAAAGCATCTTTGCACTTATTCCACGAATCAATACTATTTTTAGAAAAAGACGAAAACCAAGCTTTAGCACGATCTCTAAGCGAAAAAGGAAATAGCTTCAATTTAATAATATCATTGTCCACATCTTTCTTCTTTTGCATATTGCACAGATCAACAAAGTTGTTTAGATGGGTAGCGGCATCTTGACTAGGAAGGCCGGAAAACAGATCTTTCATGACAAGATTCAACAAAGCAGCATTAATTTCACAAGATTCGGCATCGGTGAGAGGAGCAATCGGAGTGCTAATAAAATCATTGTTGTTGGTATTGGTAAACTCACACAATTTGGTATTATCTTGAGCCATCATGAAAGCAATCCGACACACAAGCAAACAAGAGACGGGCAAAAAGAGGCAAATAGAGAAAGAGAGGGAGGATGGAGAGAGAGAGGGCGAATAAAAAGGCAAGGGTGAAGTGGGGGAGAGGAAAACAAGAGGCAAATGGAAAATAATGTAATGCAGGAGATAAGGGTTTGTGATGGGTACTTGGTATGTTGACTTTTGTGTAGACTCCCCGGCAACGGCGCCAGAAATCCTTCTTGCTACCTCTTGAGCATTGCGTTGGTTTTCCCTTGAAGAGGAAAGGGTGATGCATCAAAGTAGCGTAAGTATTTCCCTCAGTTTTTGAGAACCAAGGTATCAATCCAGTAGGAGGCCATGCACAAGTCCCTCGCACCTACACAAACAAATAAACTCCTCGCAACCAACGCGATAAATGGGTTGTCAACCCCTTCACGGTCACCTACGAGAGTGAGATCTGATAGATATGATAAGATAATATTTTTGGTATTTTTATGATAAAGAGAAATAAAGATGAAAATAAAATAAATGGCAAAGGAAATAACTAAGTATTGGAAGATTAATATGATGGAAAATAGACCCGGGGGCCATAGGTTTCACTAGTGGCTTCTCTCGAGAGCATAAGTATTACGGTGGGTGAACAAATTACTGTTGATAAATTGACAGAATTGAGCATAGTTATGAGAATATCTAGGTATGATCATGTATATAGGCATCACGTCCAAGACAAGTAGACCGACTCCTGCCTGCATCTACTACTATTACTCCACACATCGACCGCTTTCCAGCATGCATTTAGAGTATTAAGTTCAAGAGAATAGAGTAACGCTTTAAGCAAGATGACATGATGTAGAGGGATAAACTCATGCAATATGATATAAACCCCATCTTGTTATCCTCGATGGCAACAATACAATACGTGCCTTGCTGCCCTTACTGTCACTGAGAAAGGACACCGCAAGATTGAACCCAAAGCTAAGCACTTCTCCCATTGCAAGAAAGATCAATCTAGTAGGCCAAACCAATCTGATAATTTGAAGAGACTTGAAAATATAACCAATCATACATAAAGGAATTCAGAGAAGATTCAAATATTTTTCATAAATAAACTTGATCATAAACCCACAATTCATCGATCTCAACAAATACACCGCAAAAGAAGATTACATCGAATAGATCTCCACAAGAGAGGGGGAGAACTTTTTATTGAGATCCAAAAAGAGAGAAGAAGCCATCTAGCTAATAACTATGGACCCATAGGTCTGAAGTAAACTACTCACACTTCATCGGAGGGGCTATGGTGTTGATGTAGAAGCCCTCCGTGATCGATACCCCCTATGGCGAAGCTCCGCAAAAGGCCCCAAGATGGGATCTCATGGATATAGAAAAGTTACGGTGGTGGAATTAGGGTTTTGGCTCCGTATCTGGTAGTTTGGGGGTACGTAGGTATATATAGGAGGAAGGAGTATGTCAATGGAGCAACATGGGCCCAACGAGGGTGGAGGGCGCCCCTGGGGGGTAGGCGCGCCCCTACCTCGTGCCTTCCTGACTGATGTCTTAACGTAGGGTCCAAGTCCTCTGGATCATGTTCGTTCCGAAAATCACGTTCCCGAAGGTTTTAGTCCGTTTTGGACTCCGTTTGATATTCTTTTTCTGCGAAACTCTGAAATAGGCAAAAAACAACAATTCTGGGCTGGGCCTCCGGTTAATAGGTTAGTCCCAAAAATAATATAAAAGTGTATAATAAAGCCCAATAATGTCCAAAACAGGATATAATATAGCATGGAACAATCAAAAATTATAGATATCTTGGAGACGTATCAGTTCCCATCAAGATAATCATGATGCTTCTATTTGTTGGTGTACTTTTCATTAATTCTTGTTGATAATTGATATGTCGCTGTTAATCTTGTACCACTGCCAAAACAAAGTAACAACACTATATTCCCTTTTTATATTTTTGCAAACAGCGATGCGTATCTCCATACCCGGGCATGTCTTCCTCAATTTTAGTGGAACTGCACAAAATTGGATGGCCATTGCTGTTCCGCCTCACTGTCCTCTGCCACGTGGTTCTACCTTCCTCAAGATTGATTACCGGGAAGAAACATACCACGGTGAGGAATTTTTGAACTTCATTGGTGCCTCACCAAAACTTGATGCCAAATGGATGATGCATTACCACGATGACCTATCGGTGCTCATGGTTGCGCCTCATGGTTGCATTGGCCGGTGAACCTGATCGATTTTCAACGAAAAACAAGATGTCTTCCATCAGTGCTGTTTGCTTGTTACCCACAAAGATGATATTCTTCATCAGTTCACCTTGGTTGCGTTGGAGACGCAGTCGTCTTTCATGTTGGTGCAATTTTATCACACAATTGGCTATGAACCAAATGTTTCCTCAAAGAAGGATCTATGTTGGTACTAAGAGCATAAGTTTGGTATTGATTTCTAGGCCTTCTCACAACTTTGTCTTCAGCTCCTCTGTAATTTTATTTGTCCAGCTATTAACTAAATATGTGGTCAGACTTTCATTAAAAAAATGGTGTGGACAAAAACCCAGATGGATGTAGTAGCCCTCCATTTTTATTTACTCTGCATATTAGATTTGACTAAAGTCAAACTTTGTGAAGTTTGACCAGGTTTTGGCCGAACACAACAAACCATAATTATTGAGAGAGGGCAAACTGTACATAATCTCAAAACTTTCTGATAATTGAAATTAAAATTATTTATTTGTACACACTCTCACACATTTCCGATAATTTGGCGCATCTGTGGTTGTTCACTTAACGGAGGGTAGTTTACCACACGTGAAGGGTAGGGAGTGCGACCAGGACGGGGGATTGTTAGTTCATCGTAAGTAGTTTTCTTCACTGGTACGTTAAATAAAGAGTTTCATTTCTTACTTACACAATTTTAAACGATTGTTATCGAGAGAAAAAGAAAACCACTCCACTATATATTAGTAGTGTACACGAGTACTATATAAGTACTCCCTCCGTTCCTAAATGTAAGTCTTTTTGGAGATTCCACTACAAACTACATATGGATGTATATGGACATATTTTAGAGTGTAGATTCACTCATTTTGCTCCGTATGTAGTCCATAGTGGAATCTCTACAAATACTTATATTTAGGAACAGAGGGAGTACTATATAAGCTGGAGCCTCAGCGCTTGTTCACTAGGGTTTGCACTCTCCACACTCTCGCCGCACTACTATATATATACACGTTGGAGGCTCGGCATTCCTTTGCTAGAGTTTGCTATATTCAAAGTCTCTCACCCTCTTCACCAGATCTAAAAAAGACTACATTGGCCTCGGTCACTCTCTCTCCCCCCTCACAGCAAGTGAAGGAGCCGTCCGGATCCCGTCGCACCGGGAAGGGGAGGAGGTGCAGTGTTCACTCTATCGCCTTTGGCAAGGGAGGCAATCCACTGCCGACTGCACTGTTCTCTTTCACCCAGCACCTGTGCGGGAGGGCCACGGACCCCTTCTTCCTTGCTGTCATACACAGTGTGGGCAGATCTGGCCTCCTGCCGCATGCCTAGCCACATCCCGATGACCCTAAGGTATAACTTTCTTTGAAATTAGCATTGCTCTAGCTGCATGAAGATCTTTTTCGATTATGTAGTCGAATCTAGGTCTTGGTTCAAAGAGGAAAGAAGGGTGCAGTGGGGTGGAGCATGAATGTAGGAGGTGGTTCAATGAGGAAAGGAGGGAAGGAAAGTAGTATAGACTGGCTATCCAGCCGTTTTGTAGGTTGAAAAGGGAAAAAGGGGGTAACCCAATACACACATCTGTAAGGAACCGATCTCTTTGTTGAAAAAGGAAAGAAACTGGGGGGGTCGGGTAGTTTGTGCATGACTAGATTTGGTGCCCTCACATAGGAAAAAGGTTCAAAGAGAACAAATACGGGACCAACGCAGATATTCTGCTTGGCAACATACTCTACATCACCCATTTATATGTGTGGATGCACATGGTGCTGGCATGTCCCATGTCCCATGTCCCATACAACTATTTTGCTGTTGTTAATCTAAGAATGCTGCTAGAAAATTGAAGCAATGCCATTGTTAAAAGTAAATTACATTTTTAACGAATGTTGTTTTAAGAGAATGTCTCTATTAATATGAATCAATGCAACCGTTTTAGAAATGCTACTTTCCTACTTTGCTTTCCATCAAGATAAGTTAGATGCTTCTTTTTGTCGCCGTATGTTTCATCCTCCTTTATGGGCCAGTAAATGTTTCCCTTTTTGCCTCTGTTAAAACAGGGATATCTATTCAACTTGTTGCTATAGCGAACTTAAATGTCACATCGGCATCTTTGCTTGATTTCAGTGCAACTGCACAAAACGAGATTGGATTTACTATTCGTGTTGGTAGATTCATATTTTATCTTGTTCGTCTCATGAAAGGTCAGTACAAGCCTTCATCCACATGATTGTGCAGTGTGCTTTGAGATGTTGTGTACTTGTATTGGTACTATTTTAAATAAATGTTTGATACGTCTCCAACGTATCTATAATTTTTGCTTGTTCCATGCTATTATATTATCTGTTTTGGATGTTTAATGGGCTTATTTATACACTTTTATATTATTTTTGGGACTAACCTACTAACCCAAGGCCCAGTGCAAATTGTTGTTTTTTTGCCTATTACAGTGTTTCGCAGAAAAGGAATATCAGACGGAATCCAAACAGAATGAAACCTTCGGGGGAGTTATTTTTGGAACAAACATGATCCAGGGGACTTGGAGTAGACGTCAAGAAAGAAGCGAGGAAGCCATGAGGCAGGGAGGCGCGCCTGCCCCCCTAGGCACGCCCCCACCCTCGTGGGCCCCTCGCAACTCCACCGACCTACTTCTTCCTCCTATATATATCCATATACCCCGAAAACATCCATGAGCACCACGAAACCCAATTTCCACCGCCGCAACCTTCTGTACCCAAGAGATCCCATCTTGGGGCCTTTTCTGGAGCTCCACCGGAGGGGGGATCGATCATGGAGGGCTTCTACATCAACATCATAGCCTCTCCGATAATGTGTGAGTAGTTTACCACAGACCTTCGGGTCCATATTAATTAGCTAGATGGCTTCTTATCTCTCTCTTTGGATCTCAATACAAAGTTCTCCTCGATCTTCTTGGAGATCTATTCGATGTAATTCTTTTTGCGGTGTGTTTGTCGAGATCCAATGAATTGTGGGTTTATGATCAACATTATCTATGAACAATATTTGATTCTTCTCTGAAATCTTTTACGTATGATTTGTTATCTTTGCAAGTCTCTTCGAATTATCAGTTTGGTTTGGCCTACTAGATTGATCTTTCTTGCAATGGGAGAAGTGCTTAGCTTTGGGTTCAATCTTGCGGTGTCCTTTCCTAATGACAGCAGGGGCAGCAAGGCACGTATTGTATTGTTGCCATCGAGGATAAAAAGATGGGGTTTATATCATATTGCTTGAGTTTATCCCTCTACATCATGTCATCTTGCCTAATGCGTTACTCTGTTCTTATGAACTTAATACTCTAGATGCATGTTGGATAGCGGTCGATGTGTGGAGTAATAGTAGTAGATGCAGAATCGTTTCGGTCTACTTGTCGCGGACGTGATGCCTATATACATGATCATGCCTAGATATTCTCATAATTATGCACTTTTCTATCAATTGCTCAACGGTAATTTGTTCACCCACCATAATACTAATGCTGTCTTGAGAGAAGCCACTAGTGAAACATATGGCCCCTGGGTCTATCTATTATCATATAAGTTTCCCATCCATTTTACTTTGCAATATTTACTTTCAATCTATATCATAAAAATACCAAAAATATTTATCTTATTATCTCTATCAGATCTCACTCTCGTAAGTGACCGTGAAGGGATTGACAAGCCCTTTATCACGTTGGTTGCGAGGTTCTTATTTGTTTGTGCAGGTACGAGGGACTTGTGTGTAGTCTCCTACTAGATTGATACCTTGGTTCTCAAAAACTGAGGTAAATACTTACGCTACTTTGTTGCATCACCCTTTCCTCTTCAAGGGAAAACCAATGCAGTCCTCAAGAGGTAGCAAGAAGGTTTTCTAGCGCCGTTGCCGGGGAGATCTATGCACAAGTCAAGACATACCAAGTACCTATCACAAACTCTTATCCCTCGCATTACATTATTTGCCATTTGCATCTCGTTTTCCTCTCCCCCACTTCACCCTTGCCGTTTTATTCGCCCTCTTTTCCCGTTCACCTCTTTTTCGCTCGCTTCTTGTGTGCTTGTGTGTTGGATTGTTTGTCACGATGGCTCACGATAATACTAAATTGTGTAATTTTTCCAATACCAACAATAATGATTTTATTAGCACAACGATTGGTCCTCTCACCGATGCTGAATATTGTGAAATTAATACTTCTTTGCTGAATCTTGTCATGAAAGATCCGTTTTCTGGCCTTCCTAGTGAAGATGCCGCTACCCATCTAAACAGCTTTGTTGATTTGTGTGATATGCAAAAGAAGAAAGATGTGGATACTGATATCGTTAAATTGAAGCTATTTCCGTTTTTTGCTTAGAGATCGTGCTAAAACTTGGTTTTCGTCTTTGCCTAAAAATAGTATTGATTTTTGGAACAAGTGCAAAGATGCTTTTATCTCTAAGTATTTTCCTCCCGCTAAGATCATCTCTCTTAGAAATGATATTATGAACTTTAAGCAACTGGATCATGAGCATGTTGCACAATCTTGGGAGAGGATGAAATTAATGATTCACGATTTCCCTACTCACGGTTTGAATTTATGGATGATCATACAAAAAAATTATGCTGGATTGAATTTTGCTTCTAGAAATCTTTTAGATTCGGCCGCAGGAGACACTTTTATGGAAATCACTTTAGGAGAAGCAAACAAACTCCTAGATAATATTATGGTTAATTATTCTTAATGGCACACCGAAAGATCCAGTAGTAAAAAGGTTCATGCTATAGAAGAAATTAATGTTTTGAGTGGAAAGATAGATGAACTTATGAAATTGTTTGCTAATAAGAGTGTTTCTTCTGATCCTAATGATATGCCTTTGTCTACTTTGATTGAGAATAACAATGAATCTATGGATGTGAATTTTGTTGGTAGGAACAATTTTGGTAACAACGCGTATAGAGGAAACTTTAATCCTAGGCCGTTTCCTAGTAATTCCTCTAATAATTATGGTAATTCCTACAACAATTCTTATGGAAATTATAATAAGATGCCCTCTGATTTTGAATCTAGTATTCAAGAATTTATTAGTTCGCAAAAGTGTTTCAATGCTTTGATTGAAGAAACATTGTCTAAGATTGATGAGTTGGCTAGAAACGTGGATAGAATTTCTCTTGATGTTGATTCTTTGAAACTTAGATCTATTCCACCTAAGCATGATATCAATGAGTCTCTCAAAGCCATGAGAATTTCCATTGATGAGTGCAAAGAAAGAACCGCTAGGATGTGTGCTAAAAAAGATGGCTTTATAAAAGTGTGTTCTTCTAGTTTTGATGATAATAAGGATGAAGATCTAAAAGTGATTGATGTGTCTCCTATTAAATCTTTGTTTTGCTATATGAATCTTGATAATGATGGGACTCGAGATGAGTCAACTTTAGTTAAAAGGTGTCCCAATGATTTGGAGTTTTTAGATCTTGATGCAAAAATTGGTAAAAGTGGGATTGCAGAGGTCAAAACGTTACATAGCAATGAACCCACTATTTTGGATTTCAAGGAATTTAATTATGATAATTGCTCTTTGATATATTGTATTTCCTTGTTGCAATCCGTGCTAAATTCTCCGCATGCTTATAGTCAAAATAAAGCTTTTACCAAACATATTGTTGATGCTTTAATGCAATCTTATGAAGAAAATCTTGAATTAGAAGTTTCTATCCCTAGAAAACTTCATGATGAGTGGGAACCTACTATTAAAATTAAAATTAAATATCATTAATGCTATGCTTTATGTGATTTGGGTGCTAGCGTTTCCATGATTCCAAAAACTTTGTGTGTTGGGTTAGGTTTCCATGAATTTGATGATTGTTCTTTAAATTTGCACCTCACGGATTCCACTATTAAGAAACATATGGGGAGGATTAATGATGTTCTTGTTGTTGCAAATAGGAATTATCTGCCCGCAGATTTCATTGTTCTTGATATTGATTGCAATCCTACATGTCCCATTATTCTGGGTAGACATTTCCTTAGAACGATTGGTGCAATTATTAATATGAAAGAAGGGAATATTAGATGGCAATTTTCGTTAAGGAAAGGCATGGAACACTTTCCTAGAAAGAAAATTAAATTACCTTATGAATCTATTATGAGAGCAACTTTTGGATTGCATACCAAAGATGATAATACCTAGATCTATTCTTGCTTTTATGCCTAGCTAGGGGTGTTAAATGATAGCGCTTGTTGGGAGGCTGTCGGTGTCAAAACCGGCGGATCACGGGTAGGGGGTCCCGAATTGTGCGTGTAAGGCAGATGGTAACAGGAGCAGGGGACACGATGTTTTACCCAGGTTCGGGCCCTCTTGATGGAGGTAAAACCCTACGTCCTGCTTGATTATTCTTGATAATATGAGTAGTACAAGAGTTGATCTACCATGAGATCGGAGAGGCTAAACCCTAGAAGCTAGCCTATGGTATGATTGTATGTTGTCCTACGGACTAAAACTCTCCGGTTTATATAGACACCGGAGGGGGCTAGGGTTACACAAGGTCGGTTACAAAGGAGGAGATATACATATCCGTATTGCCTAGCTTGCCTTCCACGCCAAGTAGAGTCCCACCCGGACAAGGGACGAAGTCTTCAATCTTGTATCTTCATAATCCAATAGTCCGGCCAAAGGATATAATCCGGCTATCCGGATACCCACTAATCCAGGACTCCCTTAGTAGCCCCCGAACCAGGCTTCAATTACGATGAGTCCGGCGTGCAGTGTTGTCTTCGGCATTGCAAGGCGGGTTCTTCTCCAAATTTTGAATGTTTGGTAAGTAGTGTCCGGTCCCATAAATGTTGAACCTCTTGGCTTCCGCGCCCAATAAGGGATATCTCCCACGCGTCGAATGAATATGAGGCGCCAGGGCGTTTTTACATTCGACCCCCTAGCCAGATATATTTTTTGTCTATTAAAGGGATGGGGATTCTTAGATCCAATCCATACCATCCTCCCCTAGAGAGAATCCATCAGAGTGTGCTTCGGAAAAATCCAATCCAGCATGGCCGACCTCCGCAGCTCCTCCTCCCGCCCCCATAGCCCTAAGCCCGGTGATTGGCAGAGGTGTTCAGTCCCACACCGTCGATTAGTTGAACTACAGACCAAGGTATTTCTCCCTCCGGCGTATATGGTGCCCGTCCGAGCCGGGCTCGCCACCTACAATGGCGGGGAGCAAGCGGAGAGCTTCCCAAGCCCCTCTACGAGGGAGCGGATATGCCTTGTCCCTTATTTATTGAGGGGACTTGGATTTCCGATTCATCCGTTCCTCCGCCGGCTCCTGGAGTTTTACGGCCTCCAACTGCATAATTTCACCCCTGCTTACATTTTAAACATCGCCGACTATGTTGCCCTCTTTGAGTTATTCCTGGGCTGCGAGGCTCATTTCGAGCTATGGAAAAGGTTATTTTGCCTCATCCCTCGCACACAGAAGGGGTCACTTTATCAAGTGGGAGGAGCCGAAATATGGCGCATCACCGAAACCGGATACCTGTCCGATACTCCGAAGAAGACGTCCGAAGACTGGCCTTCGGAATGGTTTTATATGGAGGACGTCCCTCTTCCAGATCCTGTTCAGCGTGGTCTTCCTGAGTTCAGCAATGCTCCTTTGAAGAAACGCCAAAGTTGGCACCCACGGAGCCCCCAGGAGGAAGACAACGGAGAAGTCCTTTACCGGATGAACCGGATTAAAGCACTGGCCCAATCAGGATTGACAATAACCGAGGTCATGTCAATATGCATAATGCGGGGAGTGCAACCACTTCAATATCGAGGGCACCCCTTGTGGTGTTTTAACGGGGAAGATGACGCCACCCGTTGCGGGCGTAAGGGTCCAGACAACGCTGCCGCTTTAGCAAAAAAATTGTCTGAATTGTTGAAGGGAGAGGAAGAGGAGTTCATCCGCATCAAGCCACGGGATGGATTCTCCATGTACAACCCCCGAAGCTGGGTGAGTTATATCTCCTTACTCCCTTTCTTCCCGCATTCTTTATCGTAGGTACTCACCTTGCCATTCTGCGGCAGGAACTGCGAAAAGCCATAAGGGAGGTCAGCAGCCCATCTCCACAACCAGAGGACCCTGACCGAGCTCTCGATGCCGGACTCGAAGAAGATCTGGTCATATTCATGGAGCTGATAGACCGGCAGTTCTATCAATTAAGCTGTGATGACGCCATGGTGGCCATTACAACCGACTATCCCGGACTGCTTCCTGCGTCGCATGTAAGAAAAACCGAAAATCCCAACTCCAAAAACTAGGATCCCCTTTTAGACACTTCACCTACCATATACATATGGTGTTTTAGAGGGAAGGAATTCGGGACGCCATGCCGAACCCGCAGCAACTCGCCAACAAGAGGCACCGAGGTTGGGCAGGCCAAAAAGGAAGGCGGTTAGGACGGAGACGCCGGCGCAGAGGTATGACAGAAACCCCGCTCCGTGGTTGTCATCTTTCTCGAAATGTAATGACTTCCATGTCTCTTTAACAGAAAAAACGCTCGCCGGAATATGTCCGGCGAGGCTGCCAATCATGCTTCCACCAGTCGGGCTCCAGGACCGGACATAGAGGCGGAAGCTGACATGGGGCGGACGCCGGATAGTCCCCCTACAGAGGATGCGGATAGGCTATCCGCTACACATTCAGAAGTGGAGAGCGCCATGAATCATAGGCGTCGCCGGGCCGTACTCCGTGATACTTGCTTCTCACCAGAGGCATTTGATGCCTTCAATTCTGGAGAGGCGTACCTCCGGGCTGCTCAAAGTGGTCTAGCCAGAGCCACGGACCAGTATGTAAAGGATGTACGGGTAAAAGAATCTGATGATTATATGTATCAGTAGCCCCTGAGACTTGAAACAGTTAGCAGAACTGATTTAAGGATCATCTTATTGCACAGGTTCTTACAGAGAAGAATAGTCGACTGTCACAGGAGCTGGAGGAATGCAAGGCCCAACTTCGGGCCGCTGTTGCCGCATTGAAGGAACCTAAAAAGTCCCCAGCTGGTAACATTTCTTTCAAAGAATGATAGGTACCATATAGCGTGTGGCATGGCTGCAGATCTAATAATAGATGTTGCAGATAAATTCGGAGAGAATCCGGAGGAGCAGCATGCCATACAATAGCTAAAGGCCGGCGAACGCGTGCTGACTGAGGTCAGACGGGAGAAAAACAATCTCCAAGGCGCCAATACCAAGCTGAGCATGGAACTGAAAGATGTTCGAGCCCAGCTGGCGGACTCCGAGAAGGAGAATAAGTGGCTTCGACGCGGCATATTTAGTAAGTGCTTGAACGAACCCTTAATAAAGGGGACGACGAAGAAGTTGGCTAACAGAGTTATGTCTGTAGGTATGCTGACAGGTCGTCCCGCGGAGGAGATACACGGGTCTGCGGGTGATTCTATCCGAGCTCTCACAACTGCACGAACAAGTTTGGCAGGTGATGCAAGGTATTGCACAAGCCTTGTGGCCATCCGTCTCCCTGCCAGAAGGTGTTGGAGAGCTTGTGGAGAAGCTCAAGGGAGCACGGCAACGCTACCGATTATGGAAGATATCTCCCTGGCGTCAAGGTACCAGGGAAGCCTGGGCCATGGTGAAGACATGGTATACCAAGGCTGACCTAAAATCACATGGCCGAGGTCGGACCTGTGGGGCCCGACGGGAAAGAGATCCCCGTTAGCTTAGTCTATGGGCAAGTAGAATTAGCCGCAAAGTATTCCCAATAGGATTGTAGGCTAGACCACCTGTTGGATGGTATAGAAGAGGAATTTAGTCAGTCTACATAACTATGTAATTAAAATGACATGTATAATGCCTTCTAGCCGGATTGTAGATCATTTGTCATGGCGGACCTTTTCGCTTCAACCTCGGGACCCGATAGTCCGGAGTGTATCCGAATACCCGCTCGATTATATAAGAACCGGGGTATGCGTGGAGACCAGGCATAGGGGTCATTAGTGCTTGAACAGACAAGTGCCCAACTAGTTATGTTATATTACATGGGTAGTAAGAAACATCTTCCAGGGAGAATAGTTCCATTAAGGGTTCCTTTCCCTGGGTACGCATGCCCTAAAATGCATGTCCGGACTGCGATAGGAAACGCAGGAAAAAACATCTGGGGGCACATATGGAAAATAAATAAATCAAAATCATCTTTTGTTCACCGACCGAATATTCCCTTAAGAACGCTAGCTTTCGGCTCCACCCAGTCTGAGGTACACATCCGGCTGACCCAGCAGTAACAATCGCAAAGGTGCTCCCCTTATGCCCTAGCCGAATTAACGGGAACGTAGGGCATAAATACAAGAGGCAGGCAACCCAGCTTGGCCAAAACTTAAGTCATATCGATGCGTATAATGGCGAAGAAAAGGTACATGTGGAAGAATAACACATGTGCTGGGCATGAAGCCCAGATGGATACTTAATCTTCTGTGTAAGAAGCCCCCAAGTATAATGAGCGCAGTTAGCGCATCTATAATGTGCAAACAAGGCACAAGCTGGCCCTTGAAGGCCTTGAGAAAGAATAAAGGAAAGAAGGAGAAAAAAGACAGATAATATATTCAAAAAATGGACAGAGGAAGGAGAGAAACATAGAGTCCGGCGCTAGGCGTAGAATCTTTGGAGCCTGGCTGCGTTCCATGGATTCGGCTCAAGTCGATTATTCGGTGCATCCCATAGACGGTACACTCCACCGGTCAGAACTTGGTCAATAATGTAGGGACCTTCCCATTTGGGCTTGAGCTTGGACTTTTTCTTCTCTGGCAGGCATAGAACTAATTCGCCAACGTTATAAGTTTTGGCCCGTACTTCTCTGCTTTGGTATCTGCAAGCCTGTTGTTGATAAAATGCGGAACAGGCTTTTGCCACGTCGTGCTCCTCCTCTAGGGTGTCCAGACTGTCCTGCCGATCAAGCTCGACTTCTCTTTCTTCGTACATGCGCACTCGAGGTGAGTCATGAATTATGTCGTAGGGCAGGACTGCCTCTGCGCCGTACACCATAAAGAAGGGTGTATATCCGGTACTACGATTCGGCATGGTCCGCAGCCCCCAGAGTACGGAGTTCAGGTCTTCTACCCAGTGCGTGTTAGACTTCGTTAAGGACCGCACTAATCTGGGTTTAATGCCGCTCATGATAAGACCATTTTCTCGCTCAACTTGACTGTTGGTTTGTGGGTGATAGACGGAAGCATAATCGAGCTTGATGCCCATGTTGCTGCACCAGAGTTTTACCTTGTTGGCCGTGAAATTCGTGCCGTTGTCAGTGATGATGCTGTGAGGGACGCCATAACGGTGTACGACCCCGGATATGAAGTCTCTCGCCGGTTCGGATTCGGCTGTCTTAACAGGTTTGGCTTCTATCCATTTGGTAAATTTATCCACCATGACCAATAAATATTTTTTCTTATGGGTCCCCCCTTTAAGGGGTCCAACCATGTCAAGCCCCCAGACCGTGAAAGGCTAGGTAATGGGCATTGTTTGGAGGGCGGTGGGTGGCATATGGCTTTGGTTTGCAAAAAGCTGGCAACTGGCGCAGCGTTGGACCAAGTCATGTTCGTCTGCCCGGGTCGTCGGCCAATAAAAACCTATACGGAAGGCCTTGCTTACAAGGGCCCGGGCTGCGGTGTGGTGGCCACCAAGTCCGGCGTGAATTTCTGCCAAAAGCTTCCGCCCTTCCTCTTCGGAGATGCACCTTTGAAGGACTCCGGTAGTGCTTTTCTTATATAACTCTCCCTCGTGGACCATGTAGGCTTTAGATCGCCGCACTATGCAGCGTGCCTCATTTTGGTCCTCGGTAAGTTCCTGCCTAGTTAGGTAGGCCAGGAATGGTTCTGTCCACGGGGCGATGACGGCCATTATTGCGTGGGCTGAAGGTGTAATTTCGGTGGCAGAGCCTTCGATTATGTCGGAGTGTTCAGTATCGGGTGTTTTGGCCAGGTCCGGACTATTGTTACCGGTGTCCCCTTCCCATACCACCAATGGCTTAAAAAACCTCTCCAAAAAGATGTTGGGGGAACTGCGTCGCGTTTTGCACCGATGCGGGCGAGGATATCCGCCGCATGATTGTTTTCCCGAGCCACATGGTGAAATTTGAGCCCCTCGAACCGAGCTGACATCTTTAGGATGGCGTTTTGATAAGCCACCATTTTCGGATCCTTGGCATCAAAGTCTCCATTTATTTGGGATATTGCGAGGTTTGAATCCCCATGCACCTCCAGGCGTCGAATGCCCATGGAGACTGCCATCCGAAGACCATGCAACAGAGCTTCGTATTCGGCTGCGTTGTTGGAGTCTGTATACAATATTTGCAATACATACTGAACGGTGTCTCCGGTTGGGGACGTCAGGACGACGCCAGCCCCTAGACCAGCCAGCATTTTGGAACCGTCGAAGTGCATGATCCAATTGGAGTATGTGCCATACTATTTAGGGAGTTCGGCTTCCGTCCATTCGGCGACAAAGTTGGCCAATACTTGCGATTTAATGGCTCGCCGAGGTTTGTATGTTATGTCGAACGGGAGGAGCTCAATGGCCCATTTGGCAATCCGGCCCGTAGCATCGCAGTTGTTTATAATATCATTAAGTGGCACTTCCGAGGCTACTGTAATCGAACACTCTTGAAAGTAGTGTCGCAGCTTCCGGGATGCCATGAATACCGCATAGGCTATCTTTTGATAATGTGGGTACCATGATTTGCATGGAGTGAGGACAGTGGATACATAGTATGCCGGCTTTTGAAGAGGGAATTTATGTCCGTCAGCTTCTCGTTCGACGACGAGCACTGCGCTTACAACTTGATGATTTGCCGCAATGTACAACAGCATTGGTTCGCCGATGTTTGGGGCGGCCAGGATTGGGTTGGTTACCAGTATGGCTTTTATTTCTTCCAATCCGGCTGTGGCAGCGTCCGTCCACTCGAAGTGTTCGGTGCGCTAAAGGAGGCGATAAAGGGGTAATGCCTTTTCTCCTAAGCGGGAGATAAAGAGGCTTAGAGCCGCCACACATCTAGTTAGTTTCTGGATTTGTTTGAGGTCCGTTGGGATAGCCAATTGTGACAGAGCTTGGAATTTGGCCGGATTAGCTTCAATCCCTCTACTGGAGACAATGAAGCCCAGGAGCTTTCCTGCTGGTACGCCAAAAACGCATTTTTTGGATTGAGCTTGATGTCGTATGTTCGGAGGTTGTCTAATGTGAACCTTAATTCATCTATCAGAGAGTCGACGTGTTTGGTTTAATGACCACATCATCTACGTATGCCTCTACTGTTTTGCCGATCTGTTTCTCCAGACATGTCTGGATCATGCGCTGATATGTTGCGCCGGCGTTTTTGAGCCCAACAGGCATTGTGTTGAAACAGAAGGGGCCGTATGGTGTGATAAATGCCGTTGCGGCTTGGTCGGACTCCGCCATCTTGATTTGGTGGTAGCCGGAGTATGCATCGAGGAAACACAATGACTCGTGTCCTGCGGTAGCATCGATAATTTGATCGATGCGGGGGAGGGGGAAGGGATCCTTTGGGCAAGCCTTGTTGAGGTCTCTAAAATCGACACATAGGCGCCAGGATTTGTCCTTATTTGGTACCATCACCAGGTTTGCTAGCCAGTCCGGACGTTTTATTTCTCTAATGAATCCGGCCTCCAATAACTTGGCTAGTTCCTCTCCCATAGCCTCTCTCTTAGGTTCAGAGAAATGTCGAAGAGCCTGTTTGACCATCTTGAATCCCTTTAGGATATTGAGGTTGTGCTCGGCCAGCCTGCGTGGGATTCCTGGCATGTCTGAGGGGTGCCAGGAAAATATGTCCCAATTTTCGCGCAGGAAATCTCATAGTGCGGCGTCCATGGTGGGGTTTAACTGTGCCCCGATGGAGGCTGTTTTTGTAGGGTCCGTTGGGTGGACTTGGAATTTGACTATTTCATTCGCTGGTTTAAAAGAGGTGGACTTGGATCTCTTCTCAAGTATTACGTCGTCCCTGTCCACCATGGAGCATAGCGCAGTTAATTCCTCGGCCGAAAGGGCTTCGGATAATGCTTCGAGGGCCAATGCGGTTGTATTGTTTTCGGCACGGAGTGCTGTGTCCGAATCACTAGCAAGAGTGATGATTCCGCTGGGCCCGGGCATTTTGAGCTTCATGTACCCATAATGGGGTATGGCTTGGAAGATCGTGAACGCCTCCCGTCCTAGAAGGGCGTGATATCCACTACTGAACGGGGCCACTTGGAATGTAATTTCTTCGGACCTATAGTTCTCCGGCGTGCCGAATACCACATCTAGTGTGATTTTCCCAGCACAATGTGCTTCCCGAATGGGGATGATTCCTCTGAAGGTTGTGCTGCTTTGCTCAATGCAGTTCCAGTTTATTTCCATTTTTTGAAGAGTTTCCTCGTAGATGAAGTTTAATCCACTGCCGCCGTCCATGAGTACTTTGCTGAGTCGAAAGCCGTCCACAATTGGACTGAGCACCAATGCAGCTGGTGCTCGAGCAGTTCGGAATTTAGGTTCGTCACTGGCATTGAAGGTCATAGCCGTGTCACTCCATGGATTCATTGCTGCTACGTGGCAGATTTCGGCGAGGCTGCGGAGTGTTCACTTGCGCCTATTATTTGATGCGAAGGTTTCAAAAACTGTTAATACCGTATTGTTATCCACGGGATGGTGCTTTGTGGTATTTGGGATGAGAAGATCCTCACCACTTTTGGCCACCTGTCGGAGTATGCAACATGCTCTAAGGCTGTGTGTTGGTGTGGTATCCGTTGTGCTATGAATTTTGCAGGGTCCGTTAAGCCATCCCTCCAATACGGTTCCATGCCCTGTAGAGGGTTTTTGCTTCTTTGTAATTAACTCGGGTGTCTCATGATAGTGCACCCTTTTACCTCGGACTGGGTGTATATTCGGAGCCGGATTATCCCAAAATTTCGTTTTGGTTTTCCAGGCACTTTCCATCGCACAGTACTTTCGTACTATGGACGCCAAGTCGGCGAAGCGTGATATGTCACGGCGACTTATGGCGTTAAGGATTCCCTTGTCCATGCAGTTATTGCAGAAAAGTGAGACTGCGTCTTCCTTGCGGCAGTCCTTAACCTTGTTCATCACAAGGAGGAATCTGGCCCAATAATGATGTACTGTTTCATGGGGCTCTTGCCTGATGTGGGAAAGATCGTTTATGTCTGGGTGGGTGGGTGTTTTTGAGTCCGAACCCCTACTCGATTTGAGACCCAGGGGCCGAGGAGTTTCTGATCTTGGAAGTTCGGATTCCGGGATGTTTCCCGATGAGTCTGGCCCACTGCCTGACTCTAGGTTCAGGGTTTGGGTGATGTCCTCCCGTAAACGGGTATCCGGCTCGGAGAGCTCAGGAATTCGGACATAGTTAGTCCTCAAGATAGAGGAGGAATCGCTGCATTGTTCCTCCGCCACCGCAACATGATGGGTGACCGGTGGAGAGTTAATCTCCCTTTGATCGGGTTTAAGCCCAATCCAATCATAGTCCGTAGCGACTCCCAAGGCGGCTATGCGATCCAAGAGCTCGTTTAGGGAAGAGAGCTCCATTGGATCCATCTGCTTGGCGAATTCCGAGCCGATGTGGAGGCTGTTTTCGATGACCCGAGAAGTCATCGTCGGTGCAGCAGCCGAACAGGCGGTCAGGATGAACCTGCCTAGCCGGAGAGTTTGGCCGACAGCCAGGGCTCCCCCGGTGGTAATGTTGTTTTTAACAACGAGATGAGGCATCCTTTCTTACGACGACGTCACAGAGAAACTCTCAAAGAAAGCACCAATGTCGATGTCAAAACCGGCGGATCTCGAGTAGGGGGTCCCGAACTGTGCGTCTAAGGCGGATGGTAACAGGAGGCATGGGACACGATGTTTTACCCAGGTTCGGGCCCTCTTGATGGAGGTAAAACCCTACGTCATGCTTTATTAATATTGATGATATGGGTAGTACAAGAGTAGATCTACCACGAAATCAGAGAGGCTCAACGCTAGAAGCTAGCCTATGGTATGATTGTATGTTGTCCAATGGACTAAAACCCTCCGGTTTATATAGACACCGGAGGGGGCTAGGGTTACACAAGGTCGGTTACAAAGGAGGAGATATACATATCCGTATTGCCTAGCTTGCCTTCCACGCCAAGTAGAGTCCCACCCGGACATGGGACGAAGTCTTCAATCTTGTATCTTCATAATCCAACTGTCCGGCCAAAGGATATAATCCGGCTGTCCGGATACCCCCTAATCCAGGACTCCCTCAGAGGCAACCCAATTTTATTCTTGTTTATTGCTTTTGGTTTCTGTTTAGTTATAAATAATTCATCTAGCTTCTGTGTATATGTGGTTTTATGCTTTTAATTAGTGTTTGTGCCAAGTAGAACCTTTGGGAAGACTTGGGGGTAGTTTTTGCGATCTTGCTGTAAAAAATAGAAACTTTAGCGCTCACGAGATTTGCTGCCATTTTTTACTAGAGAGTGTGATTAGGTTGATTATTTTTGTAGATGATTAATAGACAAATTCCTACCGTCCACCAATTTATTTCGGAATTTTTGGGTTACAGAAGTATTCGAAACCTACATATTACTACAGACTGTTCTGTTTTTGACAGATTCTGTTTTTCGTGTGTTGTTTGCTTATTTTGATGAATCTATGGCTAGTATCGGAGGGTATGAACCATCGAGAATTTGTAATACAGTAGGTTTAACACCAATATAAATAAAGAATGAGTTCATTACAGTACCTTAAGTGGTGGTTTGTTTTCTTATACTAACCGAGCTCATGATTTGATGGATTATGGAATAAGGGGTGGCAAGAGCCTAAGCTTGGGGATGGCCAAGGCACCCCAAGGTAAAATTCAAGGACAACCAAAAGCCTATGCTTGGGGATTCCCCGGAAGGCATCCCCTCTTTCGTCTTCGTTCATCGGTAACTTTACTTGATGCTATATTTTTATTCACCACATGGTATGTGTTTTGGTTGGAGCGTCTTGTATGATTTGAGTATTTCCTTTTTAGTTTACCACAATAATCCTTTATGTACACACCTTTTGGGAGAGACATACATGAATTGGAATTTATTAGAATACTCTATGTGCTTCACTTATATCTTTTGAGCTAGATAGTTTTGCTCTAGTGCTTCACTTATATCTTCTAAGAGCACGGTGGTGGATTTATTTTATAGAAATTATAGATCTCTCATGCTTCAGTTATATTATTTTGAGAGTCCTTTAGAACAACATGTTAATTTGCTTTGGTTATAAAAGGTCCTAATATGATAGGCATCCAAGATTGGTATAATAAAAACTATCAGAAAAAGTGCATTGATTACTATGAGAAGTTTGATACTTGATAATTGTTTTGAGATATGAGGATGGTGATATTAAGGTTGTGCTAGTTGAGTAGATGTGAATTTGAGAAATACTTGTGTTGAAGATTGCATGTCCCGTAGCATGCACGTATGGTAACCATTGTGTAACAAATTTGAAACATGATGTGTTCTTTGATTGTCTTCCTTATGAGTGGCGGTCGGGAACGAGCGATGGTCTTTTCCTACCAATCTATCCCCCTAGGAGCATGCGCGTAATGCTTGGTTTTTGATGACTTGTAGATTTTTGCAATAAGTATGTGAGTTCTTTATGACTAATGTTGAGTCCATGGATTATACGCACTCTCACCTTTCCATCATTGCTAGCCTCTTCGGTATCGTGCATTACCCTTTCTCACCTTGAGAGTTGGTGCAAACTTCACCGGTGCATCCAAACCCTGTGATATGATACACTCTATCTTCCTCAAAACAGCCACCATACCTACCTATTATGGCATTTCCATAGCCATTCCGAGATATATTGACATGCAACTTTCTACCATTTCATTTATGACACGCTTCATCATTGTCATAGTGCCTTGCATGATCATGTAGTTGACATCGTATTTGTGGCAAAGCCACCATGCATAATTTATCATACATGTCACTCTTGATTCATTGCCCTTCCCGGTACACCGCCGGAGGCATTCATATAGAGTCATATTTTGTTCTAGTATCGAGTTGTAATCATTGAGTTGTAAATAAATAGAAGTGTGATGCTTATCGTCCCAAATAAAGATAAAAAAGTGGAAAGTCCAAATAAAAAAAGGAAAGGCCCAAAAAAGAAATAAAAAGAAATAAAAAGGGACAATGCTACTATCCTATTTTTCCACACTTGTGCTTCGAAGTAGCACCATGATCTTTATGATAGAAAGTCTCTTGTTTTGTCACTTCCATATACTAGTGGGAATTTTTCATTATATAACTTGGCTTGTATATTCCAACAATGGGCTTCCTCAAATGCCCTAGGTCTTCATGAGCAAGCAAGTTGGATGCACACCCACTTAGTTTCTTTTGTTGAGCTTTCATACATTTATAGCTCCAGTGCATCCGTTGCATGGCAATCACTAGTCCTTGCATTGACATCAATTGATGGGCATCTCCCTAGCCCGTTGATTAGCCGCGTCGATGTGAGACTTTGTCCTTTTTTGTCTTCTCCACATAACCCCCATCATTATAATTTATTCCACCCATAGTGCTATATCCATGGCTCACGCTCATGTATTGCGTGAAGGTTGAAAAAAGTATGAAATTACTAAAGTATGAAACAATTTCTTGGCTTGTCATCGGGGTTGTGCATGATGAGAGCATTCTCGTGTGACGAAAATGGAGCATGACCAAACTATACGATTTTGTAGGGATGAACTTTCTTTGGCCATGTTATTTTGAGAAGACATGATTGCTTAGTTAGTATGATTGAAGTATTATTATTTTTATGTCAATATTAAACTTTTGTCTTGAATCTCTCGAATCTGAATATTCATGCCACAATAAATAAAATTACATTGAGAATTATGCTAGGTAGCATTCCACATCAAAATTTCTATTTTTATCATTTACCTACTCGAGGACGAGCAGGAATCAAGCTTGGGGATGCTTGATACGTCCCCAACGTATCTATAATTTTTTATTGTTCCATGCTATTATATTATCTGTTTTGGATGTTTAATGGGCTTATTTATATACTTTTATATTATTTTTGGGACTAACCTACTAACCCAAGGCCTAGTGCAAATTGATGTTTTTTGCCTATTTCAGTGTTTTGCGGAAAAGGAATATCAAACGGAATCCAAACGGAATGAAACCTTCGGGAGAGTTGTTTTTGGAACAAACGTGATCCAGGGGACTTGGAGTAGACGTCGAGAAAGAAGCGAGGAAGCCACGAGGCAGGGAGGCGCGCCCCCACCCTCGTGGGCCCCTCACAGCCCCACCAACCTACTACTTCCTCCTCTATATATATATATATATACATACACACACACACACACATATATATATGTATATATATATATATATCCCAAAAACATCTAGGAGCACCACGAAACCCTATTTCCACCGCCGCAACCTTCTGTACCCAAGAGATCCCATCTTGGGGCCTTTTCCGGAGCTCCGCCGGAGGGGGAATCGATCACGGAGGGCTTCTACATCAACACCATAGCCTCTCCAATGATGTGTGAGTAGTTTACCACAGACCTTCGGGTCCACAGTTATTAGCTAGATGGCTTCTTCTCTCTCTCTCTGGATCTCAATACAAAGTTATCCTCGATCTTCTTGGAGATCTATTCGATGTAATTCTTTTTGCAGTGTGTTTGTCGAGATCCGATGAATTGTGGATTTGTGATCAAGATTATCTATGAACAATATTTGATTCTTCTCTGAAATCTTTTATGTATGATTTGTTTTCTTTGCAAGTCTCTTCGAATTATCTGTTTGGTTTGGCCTACTAGATTGATCTTTCATGCAATGGGAGAAGTGCTTAGCTTTGGGTTCAATCTTGCGGTGTCCTTTCCCAGTGACAGCAGGGGCAGCAAGGCACGTATTGTATTACTGCCATTGAGGATAAAAAGATGAGGTTTATATCATATTGCTTGAGTTTATCCCTCTACATCATGTCATCTTGCCTAATGCGTTACTCTGTTCTTATGAACTTAATACTCTAGATGCATGCTGGATAGCGGTCGATGTGTGGAGTAATAGTAGTAGGTGCAGAATCGTTTCGGTCTACTTGTCGCGGACGTTATGCCTATATACATGATCATGCCTAGATATTCTCATAATTATGCACTTTTCTATCAATTGCTCGGTAGTAATTTGTTCACCCACCATAATACTTATGCTATCTTGAGAGAAGCCACTAATGAAACCTATGGCCCCGGGTCTATCTTTTATCATATAAGTTTCCCATCCATTTTACTTTGCAATCTTTACTTTCAATATATAACATAAAAATACCAAAAATATTTATCTTATTATCTCTATCAGATCTCACTCTCGTAAGTTACTGTGAAGGGATTGACAACCCCTTTATCGCGTTGGTTGCGAGGTTCTTATTTGTTTGTGCTAGTACGAGGGACTTGCATGTAGTCTCCTACTGGATTGATACCTTGCTTCTCAAAAACTGAGGGAAATACTTACGCTACTTTTCTGCATCACCCTTTCCTCTTCAAGTGAAAACCAACGCAGTGCTCAAGAGGTAGCAATTTTAAATTGAAGCTATTGTATTGTTGTCTTTTCCCATTAAGTAGTGAACAAAAATGGGACCAACCCAGACATGATGCTTGTTGCTTTGTAAGAACAAACTCTGCATCAACCCCTTTATAAGTAGATGGAAGCACATGGTGTTGTTGCACCCACTCCCCCTGGAACTATTTATGCTTTTTGTTAATCTAATGCCGCTGGTAAAATTAAGCAATGCCACTCTCACAATTAACTACTGAATCTTAGTTCAAAACTGCAACACTTGTTAGGGATTGGCGGGAGTACCATTTCTGTTAGGGATCGGTCGGAGTACATGTTTAAGAAATGTATTGTTGAGATAATGTCTCTGTTATTATATATCAGATATGGTGTTTTACAAATGGTACTATCCTGCTTTGTAGTTCTTTCTACATGTTTAACCAAGGTATTGGTAAGATAATGTCTCTGTTAATATGAATCAGTCGCATTGTTTAGAAATGGTACTTTTCTGCTTTTCGTTCTTTATACATGTTGAAACAAGGCATTGTTAAGCTAATGACTCATTTAATATGAATGAATCACACTGATTGAGAATTGCTACTCTCCTGCTTTGTTTCCCATTAAGATAAGGTAGATCAGTAGATGTTTTTCTTCTGGGAGTATAAGTCATCAACCGTTATTTCTCAGTAATTGTTTCCCTTATACCTATTGTTGCATAAAGGGATATCAAAACTTCTACTCGGTTTTATTTCGACTCTGATTTTAGTTGAATTGCACAAAAGGAGCCAATGTGTTTAAGGCAAACTGCTACATTAGTGGGTCAGTTGGTCTTACCACTTTGCAGAAAGAAGCAGCCCTTATTTGCGCCACATTATAGAAGGAATGATCGAGAAGCTTTACAGAGTATTAGTAGACGCTGGTGCATGACTAGTCTGCAGAGAGCATGGGTAACTCAACAACACGTGGAGTGCAAAATTCACTCCACAAGGAAAGGTATGACCAAGTCAGTTGCCGACGCATCTATAACAAACGAGGTCAGGCCTTCATCCACATGATTGTGCTTTTTTATGTTGTGTTACTTATATTGTTGTATTGTTTTGAATAAATGTTTAATTCAAGCTATTTTATTGCTATCTTTTCCTGTTAAGATAATGAAGATGATTATAGTTGTAAGCGTATGTTTAATCAACTAGTACCACTATTATATTCATCATGTTTTTTCTATATTTTTGCAGACAGGGATGCTCAGCTTGATTTTAGTGGAACTGCACAAAATGTTCAGATGGTTCATGTCCTCCATAATACTTCATCATGCACAATACGTTGAATGGTTCTCTAATCATTCGTCGTCACCTTGAGCCACCGGACTATCTACTTGAACGGAGCTGCCAATGTGTTCAAAGCCTTGCAACATATAAATACGAAATCCACCATGCTATGCAAGACATTATCTTAACAAGTACAAGAAGCCAGGACAGGACTCCAAGTTTGTCAATGTCACTCTAAGCAACAATGATGGGGCATCTGGGTATGGTAATCTGTTTACCGTACTTTCAGTTTGTCAGTCCACTGATTGGTGGGTTGACACTGGGGCCAATATTCATGTGTGTGTTGATGTGTCTTTTTTTTCTTGTAGCATATAAATACGAAATCCACAGGGATGCTCAGCTTAATTTTAATGGAACTGCATAAAATGTTCAGATGGTTCGTGTCCTCCATAATACTTCATCATGCACAAGACATCGAATGGTTCTCTAATCATTCGTCGTCACCTTGAGCCACCAGACTATCAGATGACAAACTGATGACAAACCCTGCCCGTTCCACAATCATAGGCATTACATATTTTGAATGGAAAAAGCTTGTAAAAGTTTAATCATTGATGTTAGCAAGAAGACATTAGTTTAATATATTGGAATTGGTAAACCTTATCAAAATTTTCTCATTGATGTTAGCCAGAAGACATGCATTTGATATTTTTGAGTGGGACGCCCTTTGCTATGAGCAACGTCGATCGTTTTTTTCCTATTCTTGTCTTCAGTTCAGAAGTAAATATTTGCTCTGCTGAGATGCATAGTCACATGAATGTTGACTTATGTAAGGTACTTTAAGAGTTTGTTCTGAATGTTGTCTATGTAATGCCAGGCCTTGTGAGTTTGATTGCAAAGTTGAGCTTGGAATGCTGTGGCATGTGGCATCATGAGCTATTCACCGTGCCTCCTGAGAATAATGCTTCATATTGTTTTGCATGTTGATCTAATGCATGTGATTTGCATGTTAAGGAGATCATCCTCTTCTGTTGTTTCTGTGCTTAAGAAGTTCATTGTCTTATGTTTCATTCATAGCGTATACGACAACTCGGGTAGGTTAGAGGTGAAACCATATGATCTTCCGATCTACTCATCATCTTAGGCCGTGATTGGATAGTCGATTCCCAACCGAAACCACTTGTAAAACTGATGCTTGTAAATAAAAGCAGATGGTCTTGGGCGAAGTGCTTGGTTGGTCGATTTTGACTAGTAAAATATACACTGGTCTCTCAAATTACACGCGTAACTCGCCGGTTTTTGTACAGACCTCGGGCCCTCGGTTTCATTACACCTATATGTTACGTGTTGTTTCCGATGACGAGTAAATTACACTTGTATCTTAATACAGGTGTGAAACAATCCAGAGCTCCCAAGCGTGGCCTTACCATTTCATGTCGTCTCAGTCTCTCGAAGGTGCTCATAGGTGTCCGATGATCCTGACTTCCTGAATGAGCAACGGGCATTGTATCAGGCCATCCGTAGGGCCTGTGAGGCCCTCTCCGTCGTTCTTCGAGTTGTTCCGCTCGCCGTGGCGCCGAGCATTGTCAACATGGTCAATGAACATGAGGAATCGGGAGATGACTTTATTTGGATAGGATGATAGTACGGACCCACTAGGGCCATAGTCGTACGTACGCAAGTTCCTCCTTATTATATACAACTATTTTTTTTATTCCTCCTGGTTTCCTGACATCACAGTCCCACACTATTGTCAACCTATATAGTCAATAAATGGCAGAATTGCACAAGGAGCGGCCGACAATTGGGACACAGCAGCTCGAGCAGTATTTGATTTTTAGGTGTAAGCAGAGTTTTTCTTGAGCGATGTTTTTGTTGTTGTTTAGAGGAGAAGGGTATCAATTGAGCGGGTTGTGGCCCGTCTAGCCCAGGCTATTATTTTATGGCGACCAAATATCCATCCCAGATATTATTTTTTCAAGGTGAAAATGGCTAGCCCAGCTATAATTTTGTGGAATACCCAACCCAGGTCAACTTGTTATTCTCCGCCCCACCGGGTTGTAAATCTTTCCCATGAGGGATGCATTAGGCCTAACAAGAAAATGGGCTTTAAGAAATAATAAGTGGGATGTAATTATAAAAACTGGGCTGTAAATATAAAAAAACGCACCAAACAGGTAATTAGTTTCAAAAATATTATTCTTTGAAATTGGAAATTTTAATTTCATTACTTATTGTGCGCGTAGTATTTCTTTAGATTTGTACCTAATACAAATTCATTTTGAAATTATATTTAATCTGACTCGAAATTTCGGGATAAATTTTTTTGGATCCCATCAAAATATGGGATTTTTGGTTGAATTCTGTTTTGAGAGGTTGTTTGAAATTATTAATCATTGTCCTGGCTAGAAAATGTAATGTAATTTTAACCGAATGTAAATGGGTTGTAGTAAATTCCATTAGAATTCAAAAATGGGTTGTACGCTATTACAAATCGTAAATGGGCTATATGTTCTCTGCCACAGATGTGATGCTCACTTGTGGGCCACCTTTTTTTTAGAATTATAGTCAGTGACGCGTACGGAAGGCTTGTGGGCTAGTAAGGCATACGGAAGGCTTTTGTAAACTTATAGTCAAGACACGATTCTAGCAGCAGTGGCCGTTGGATGGACTCGAATATTCTTTCTTCAGCCGCGCAAACCGCCGCCGGCTATACCACCTGCTATTGCCTCCCATGGCCGGTTGTGCTGCCACGCAGGCTTCACTAGCCCACTCTACTCCCAAACGCTGTCCAGGCCATTCCTCTACTCACCAACACCTCCTTTCTACACCGGCGACGACAGCCTCACACCGCAGCCGAACCAGTGAACCCTCATACTCCTCTCCGCATGGGCATCCACTGTTGTGTCTTCGCTGGCTCCAGGTCGTTCCCTTCATAATACTCACCATCGTTCACTGCATTGGTTCTCTCGGTGCGGCGTGGTCAACTTTGTCAACAAACGACAGCCATTGGATGAGGCATGTGCATGGATTGGCTGACAGAAGGGACCCACATGGCCCATGGCCGCACGCAGCAAGTGCCCCCGTATTATGCGAAAACAAATAATTTCTCCCCCTAACAGGTTTGACCCACCAGCTACATCTTCGCATGCAAGGAAGTGCTTCCTTTATTATGTGGAAATAAAATGTTTCCTATCCCTGACAGCTGAGACCCACCAGCTTTATTATGATCCTTTTCGTTAAAATATAGATTGTACCGAAGATGCTAAATTGTTTTCTTTTTATTCTAACTCGAAAATGAAGAAATAAAAAACAGAAAACATCTTTGCATGCAAGGAAGTGCCACCTTATTACACGAAAAAAATTGATTCCCCTGCTAGCTGGGACCCACCAGATTTTGAGGCTGACTTGTGGGCCTACTAAGTTAACGTGTACGCAGGGCTTTGTTAACTTAGTCAATAAATGATTCTAGCTGCACTGACCATTGGATGTTAATCCAATGGCCAAGTTGTGTCTTGAACACTGGTCTTGTTGCTCCAGCCGCCCAAACCTGCGCCCGCCGTACCGCCTGCTCCAGCCTCCCGTGGCCGGCTGTGCTGCCGCGCATGCCTCACCGCCAAACCATACTACTACTGGCCATGCCTTCCCTCTACTCACCCACACCCCTTGTTATTCTCCGGAGACGGCAGCCTCAAACCGCAGCCAAAGCAGTCAACCCTCGTACTCCCCTCCACATGGGCATCCACTGCTGTGTATTCCCCGGCTCCGGGCCATTCCCTTCCTAGGTCGCGTCATCGTCCACCACCTCAGTGCTCTTGGGCGGTACGGCGTCGTCAACGCGGTCAATGAACAACAACCATTAGAAGAGGACTGTAAGTGGAGAGGCTGACAGCTGGGTCCATGGCCGCACGCAAGGAAGTGCCTCCTTATTACCGTAAAATAATGATTCCTCCAGCTGACACCTCGGACCTACCAGAAGGGCCTCTGTATTTTGTGAAAAAAACGTCCCCCTGACAGCTGGGACCCACGGCTTTATCTTCGCACGGAAGGTACTACCTTCTTACCCCCTAACAGCTAGGACCCACCAGGTTGAAGCGAAGGTAGCATTATTTGTCCGGCTGCGAACGTGTACGTACATAGCGGTCGATCAGTGTCTCTGCAACGATGTACCATGGTGTAACATCCCAAATTTTCAATTTGGAATGTTATACATTAGGTCATCATGCATATCATATTTTATTTTGCTTTTGGTTTTGATCCTAGAAAATCCTAAGCAACTCAAGGACCCACGAAGAGAGTTGGGAATTTCGTTATTTACGTATTTGAGTTTTCTCAAATTATGTAAACACGATCGTTTGATTTTATTTATTTTATCATCAATTATTTCTATTTCAAAAATATGAGAGAGGGAATAAAATGACTTTCCCAAAATATAGAAATATTGAGGATTTAATAAAAAAATCAAATAAGATTTATTTCGGAGTTTTTCGGTATTTTTATTTGAATTTAGGAAAAATGCGTGTTTTTCAAAGTTGTAGTTTGGGCCCAAATAAATGTTCGCTTTATCGGGCTTGATTTTAGGAACCCGGCAAAATTTATTTCGTCATTTTTGGAGTCCGTTTAGTATTTCTTTTTATTTTTGTTCCGAGCGGAATTATTTAAAAAAAGCGGAACCGACTTTGGGCCGTACCCGAGCGGGACTCCGCCCGGGACGCCTTTATAAGCCGCCACCCAGGGGCCCGAGAGCCACAGCCGCCCCAAACCCTAGCCCAGCCCCGCCGCCGCCAGAGCGCGCCTTTCGAGGTTCGCCGCCGCCGCCTCGTTTTCCATGCAGTTTTTTTTGAAAAAAATCAGAAAAAAATATTTTTTTTCTCTGTTCGTCGTTTCTCGTTTTCGTCGGATTTTCCGCGGTTATTTTCTGATCGCGATTTCTGATCCGATTTTCGTTTTAGTATAACTTTTCGCTCGTTTATCGGAATCATGCGATTCAAGCGCCTGGAGTTCCGTCTCGAAACCCTCTTTCCGAATAATCAACTTAAACACGTTTTTGCTACAGTAAAATTTGACCTAGATCCAGATTACTAGAACGAAGTTGATTTCTTTCGCCGTTTGATTTCTTTTGCTTCGTTCGATTTGATTCTTTTTGCAAACCAGGGTTCTTAAGTTGAACTTTCTGGTTAGATCTTCTATTTGAGTTTTACCTGTACATTAGATGAGTACTTATTGTATGCTTGTTTGTTTGTCTGCGATAGAATACCCGGAGTGCGCCGCCTGTTACTTCGAATCTCTAGGTTTCGCGGATCATCAGCAAGGCAAGTAACATTTTGATCATACCTTTTCTATAACCCAGTTTTATTGCATTAGATCAATCCTCACACATTGCATGCTTAGGATCTAATTAAATTGTGGGATGGGAAGTAGATGAGGTAGTACCTATTACCTGTTTATTATGAAACCTTTGGGAGTTACTTCTACGTTTGCTTATTACGCCATGCTATGCTAGTAGACGTGGATTGGGTGAGTGATATCCATGACAGATGAGAGATTGTTAATTAATGGTTTATCTAAGGTGGCAACTTAAACACACATCTGGGTGGATTGAGGCACCTGGTTTCTATCAGGACTTGCCTGTTTTTCTTTTGGACCGCCACCCAGGCTCAAAGGGATCATAAGATTATTCATACTAGAAACTTCCGTGTGCAGCCACAAGCCATTATGGGCTCTGGCATAGTTGATTAAGTCGTGCGAACTCTTACAGGATAGACTAGCAGATGTAGGGGAAAGTAGGTGTACCGGTCTATCCAACGTAAGGTGCTAGCGCTTCTGAAAGACTGTGTCTCGGTCATCCGTTTCTCAAACACCATGTAGTGCGAGAAATCCAACGGAGGCGATCGAGTCTTGTGGGGAAAAGTGCGCAAACCTCTGCAGAGTGTAATAAACTAATCATGGTTAGCCGTGTCCCCGATTATGGACATCTTGAGTATCTAGTACCTGGATTATCATGTGAATCTCAACATGTTACTATAAAGATAATTTTGATGGGTTTGTTTAATGATGATGCTTAATTGGGATTGAGAATGCTGTCAACCATTCTCAATGTTTAACAACCACCATGATAGTAATTAAATTTATTCCTTTGCAGTAGGGAAAAATTGGCTTTATGCAAAAAATGTAACCATAGAGCTTTCCACCAGCCAAATATGCATATAGTATAGCTGTTGCATTTCATTACTCTCTATGTGTTACCTTGCCAGCATATTCCATGTGCTGACCCGTTCTCGGGCTGCAATGTTAATGTTGCAGACTTTTCAGACCACGATTAAGGAGTTTTAGGTCATGTATACTCAGTGATGCCGTTGGAGTTGATGGACTCACTTATCTTCCAAGCCTTCCATTGTTATCGTTATTAGATGGCCTTAAGCCATATTTATTGTAATAAGTTCTCTTTTGAGACACTCGATGTAATAAGTGTGTGATTGCTACTCTGCTATAAATCCTCCGAGTACTGTGTGGTGTCAGCATTACTGATCCAGGGATGACACCGGAGCACAGAGATCAGACTGTTTGAGGTCTGGTCGCTACAGAGATGGTATCAGAGCACACACTGACTGTAGGACACGACCATTAAGCTAAAAGACCTAGATCACTACTCACTCTCTTCTCTTCTGACTTCTCATCTCTTCTACTCTTTAGGATGGCCGATACGAGGAACAAGTTCACACAACCAGATGAAGATACACCCTTTGGACGCCACTTGATGGAAGTCACTAGATACCTGAACATAGGAGTACCAAGCTTCACGGGAACCTACAACGCCACTTTACCTGAAGAAGAGCGCTGGATGATTCAAGTTCAAGTTCCAGGAAGGACGTTCATGCTAGTCACTGAGCCCATAGAGTTTTCTTTTGATGCACCAACTTGGAGTCTAGGAAAGAGTATGGCAGCTCACATTGCCATGGGACGCATTGGAGAAGTCTACCGCAAGGATCTCAAGGATACTATCTACCAGATTTGCGGACGCCGAGATGAATACTGGGAGATGATCAGCACCAGGAAGGATAGATCAATTGCAGCTTTTATACAGGAGTTAAACCAGCACATTCGATGACAGGAGAATCATATGTGCGCCAACATGATAGATCTGAAGAAGGCTAAGACTAGAATCAAGGAACTGGAGGAAGAACTCAAGGCTACACGTGAAGGTTATGAAGAAGAAATTGAAGTATTGGTGGAGAAGAATGACGACCTGATCAAGAAGATTGGGATATTTATGGGAGACCCGACACCAGTAGATGAAGATGAAGAACCCAAGGAGATTAGCCCGGAAGACTACATCATCATCGACGGCACCGACTCGGAAGCAGATAGTAGCGATGATAACTACATTGATGAAGCTGGAGCCGATATCATGGAGTCTACAACCATAGAATATTTCTAGTAGACCACCTCACCAGTAGTAGAAGTCCACCATGTAAATTTAGTAGTCCGAGCACTTTTGCAATAGCTAGATCGATTGTATGCCTTTGTTTGATTGAATGAGTGAATTGTGTGCTTTTGCCTCATGTGCATATGGGTAGTGTTTTCTCTTTAGACCCCCTCTATTCTTATATCTCATCTTTTCTAAACCCTCAGATGCCTCCGAGACGTGACCCCGGATTTGCCTTTCCGCCGGAGCTCACCCAGTTGATCCAGCAGCAGAACACCTTGATGCAGTTGCTAGTTCAGAATCAAAATCAGGGGAACAACAACAACAACCCACCACCACCACCACCTATTGACCACTTATCCCGTTTTCTTAGGCTGAATCCGCCGGTGTTTTCCAGTAGCACCGAGCCGATAGTAGCAGATGATTGGCTCCGCAAGACAGCTAGGGAGTTGACCACAGCAGGATGCACAGATGCAGAGAAGGTGAAGTTTGCCGCACATCAGTTAGAAGGACCTGCAGCATCATGGTGGGAGAATTTCACAGCCACCTTCCCAGTCGATACTGTCACATGGGACCAGTTTCAGCAGGCTTTTCGTACTGCCCATGTTTCAGCAGGAGCAATGGCCATGAAGAAGTGTGAGTTTCGTAACTTGCGCCAAGGAGGACGGACAGTTGGCCAGTATGTGGAGGAGTTTAGTAAGCTAGCACGTTATGCTCCAGATGACGTTGCTACGGATGCAGCTAAGCAGGAGAAATTCCTGGAAGGACTGAATGATGAGTTGAGCATGCAGTTGATGGTAGCCACCTTCAACAACTACCAGGAGTTGGTAGATCGTGCTCTTATGATTGAAGGGAAGCAGCAGCAAATTGAGAACCGCAAGAGGAAGTATGGACAAGGAAAGTATAATTCAGGAGCTCAGAAGAAGCCGCGTTTTACCCCTAGACCGGGAGGACATTTTCAGCATACCCATGGAGTAGGTAGCTCGCACAATCACAATGGCACCAAGAATGGTAATGGGAATGGAGGAAGCAATGGACAGAACCGCAGCACCCCATCGACCCCAGCCAAGAAGGACCTGAGTCAAGTCACTTGTTTTAAGTGTTCGAAGACCGGACATTATGCCAATGAATGTCCTGAAGGCCAGAACGGCAATGGAAACTCTGGAAAGAAGCCGAACCCTTTCAACAGGGGACAGGCGAACCACGTTAATGTGGAGGAGGTTGAAGCTCAGCCCGATGTAGTAATAGGTAAGTTTTTGGTTAAGTCATTTACTGCACTTGTTCTTTTTGATACTGGTGCATCGCATTCATACATATCAAGGGGATTTGTGGAAAAGTATAGCCTACCCACTAGGGTTCTTAAAACACCTATGCTAGTAAGCTCACCAGGAGCAGAATAAATGGCCAGTCAAGGATGTTTTCAAGTGCCATTAAGTATAGGACGGCATGTTTTCCCAACAGATTTGATTATTCTGGAATCTCAAGGCCTAGATGTGATTCTTGGTATGGATTGGCTATCGATGTATGGAGGAAACATCGATTGTGCTAGTAAGTCAATTTTTCTCAAAACGCCAGAAGGAAGAAGGATCAAGTATGTATCCCGGCATATGCCAAACAGGACACAAGTAAATTCCTTATCAGGAGTTGTGCAAGAGGAAGTACCAGTGGTAAAGGATTTTCCTGACGTACTTCCAGAAGAGTTGCCAGGCATGCCACCAGATAGAGATATTGAGTTTTTGATTGAGCTATTGCCAGGCACTGGGCCAATATCGAAGAGACCATACAGGATGCCCGCTAAGGATTTGGTGGAGATTAAGAAGCAGATTAAGGAGTTACTGGATAAAGGTTACATTCGCCCAAGTTCTTCGCCTTGGGGATCACCAGTACTTCTAGTGGAGAAGAAGGATGGATCGTTAAGAATGATTGTTGATTATCGAGGATTGAACGAAGTAACAATCAAAAACAAGTACCCACTACCAATGATCAATGACCTGTTTGATCGGTTGCAAGGGGCTAAAGTGTTTTCCAAGATCGATTTGCGATCAGGGTACCATTAGTTGAAGATTCGAGAGCAGGACATACCTAAGACAACATTCACCACAAGATATACTATTATGTCATTTGGACTGACTAACGCACCTGCCTATTTTATGAACATGATGAACAAAGTGTTTATGGAGTTTTTGGATAAGTTCGTCGTGGTTTTCATTGATGATATTCTGGTATTCTCAAAGAATGAAGAGGAGCATAAGGAGCATTTGCGCTTGGTACTTGGAAAGCTCAGAGAACATCAATTATATGCCAAGTTCAGCAAATGTGAGTTTTGATTGAAGGAAGTAGGATTCCTCGGACACGTTATATCTGGAGAAGGTATAGCAGTAGATCCCACTAAAGTTGATACCGTGACCAAGTGGGAAGCACCAACAACAGTTGGAGAGATCCGGAGTTTTCTTGGACTCGCAGGGTACTACCGGAGATTTATTGAGAACTTTTCAAAGATTGTGAAGCCTATGACGGAGTTGTTGAAGAAGGATACTAAGTTCAAATGGACTGAGGAGTGTGAGGCTAGTTTCCAGGAGTTGAAGAAACGCTTGGTTACCTCAGCGGTGTTGATTTTGCCAGATCAGACCAAGGATTATGAGGTGTATTGTGACGCTTCACGTCGAGGACTTGGAGCAGTACTTATGCAGGAAGGGAGAGTTGTTTCGTATGCTTCACGACAACTGAAGCCTCACGAATTGAATTATGCCATGCATGATTTGGAGTTAGCAGCCGTAGTGCATGCATTGAAGACATGGAGACATTTCCTCATTGGAAATCATTGTGAAGTGTACACGGATCATAAGAGTTTGAAGTACATTTTCACGCAGAAGGAATTGAACCTCAGACAAAGGAGATGGTTGGAGCTCATCAAGGATTATGATATGAGATTGCATTACCATCCCGGAAAGGCTAATGTAGTAGCTGATGCATTAAGCCGTAAGAGCCATGTCAATACGTTAATAACGGAAGAAATACCCAAGGAGTTAGCAGAAAACCTTCGTGAACTAAGTTTGGAGATAGTTCCGAGAGGCTATGTGGCAGCATTGGAGATTCAGTCAACATTGATGGATAAAATCAGAGAGGCTCAGAAATCTGACAAGGAGAATGCTTCTATAAAGGAGAAACTAAGCAAAGGAAAAGCTAAAGGATTTCATGAGGATGAGCACGACAACCTATGGTTTGAAGACCGTGTTTATGTGCCCAATGACCCGGAGATCAGAAAGTTGATTCTGCAAGAGGCACATGATTCACCGTATTCGATTCACCCAGGAAATACCAAGATGTATTTGGATTTGAAGGATATTTTCTGGTGGACCAGAATGAAGAAGGATATTGCGGAGTATGTAGCAGTTTGTGACGTATGTCAGAGAGTAAAGGCAGAGCATCAAAAGCCAGCAGGATTGTTGCAACCATTGCCGATAACCGAATGGAAGTGGGATAAGATAGGCATGGATTTTATCACGGGATTACCAAGGACTTGTTCAGGCTATGACTCGATTTGGGTTGTAGTTGATCGATTGACGAAAGTAGCTCATTTCATCCCAGTAAAGACCACTTACACCAGTGTTAAGTTGGCAAAGATATACATGACCAGGATCGTATGTTTGCATGGAGTTCCGAGGAGTATCGTATCAGATAGAGGAACCCAGTTTACCTCGAAGTTCTGGAAGCAGTTGCATGAGACTTTGGGTACTAGGCTAGAATTTAGTACAGCTTTTCATCCACAGACAGATGGACAGACCGAGAGAGTCAATCAGATTTTGGAGGATATGCTGAGAGCTTGTGCGCTAGATTATGGATCAAGTTGGGACGATAATTTGCCATATGCAGAGTTCTCTTACAATAATAGCTATCAGACCAGTTTGAAGATGGCCCCTTTCGAAGCTTTGTACGGAAGGAGGTGCAGGACACCGTTGTCATGGGACGAAGTTGGAGACCGCCAGTTGTTTGGACCAGATCTGATTAAAGAGTCTGAACAGAAGGTGAAGTTGATTCGCGATAGGCTCAAGGTAGCCCAGTCCAGGCAGAAGAGCTACATAGATTCTAAATGCAAGGAGACAGTTTATGAATTCGGAGACAGAGCTTATCTTCGAGTATCCCCACTTTGAGGGATTAAGCGCTTTGGAGTTAAGGGGAAGTTAGCTACACGATTTGTAGGGCCATACCGAGTTTTGGAGCGTATGGGAGAAGTGGCCTACAAGTTGGAATTGCCAGAAGGATTGTCAGGAGTTCATGATGTGTTCCACGTTTCTCAGTTGAAGAAGTGCCACGCGGAGATGGCTGACGTACCATTAAGGGATACAGTGCCATTGGAACCAATTCAGTTGGATAACGATTTGACCTATGAGGAGAAACCAGTCAAAATTCTCGAGTTTGCCAGCCGAGTCACTCGCGGTAAGGTTATCAAGTTTTGTAAAGTTCAGTGGAGTCACCACACGGAAGATGAAGCCACCTGGGAGCGAGAGGAAGATTTGCTCAAAGACCACCCTCACCTATTTTCTAGCCAACCCGAATCTCGAGGGCGAGATTCATCTTAAGGGGGGTAGGTTTGTACCATCCCAAATTTTCAATTTGGAATGTTATACATTAGGTCATCATGCATATCATATTTTATTTTGCTTTTGGTTTTGATCCTAGAAAATCCTAAGCAACTCAAGGACCCACGGAGAGAGTTGGGGATTTCCTTATTTACGTATTTGAGTTTTCTCAAATTATGTAAACAGGATCGTTTGATTTTATTTATTTTATCATCAATTATTTCTATTTCAAAAATATGAGAGTAGGAATAAAATGACTTTCCCAAAATATAGAAATATTGAGGATTTAATAAAAAATCAAATAAGATTTATTTCGGAGTTTTTCGGTATTTTTATTTGAATTTAGGAAAAATGCATGTTTTTCAAAGTTGTAGTTTGGGCCCAAATAAATGTTCACTTTATCAGCCTTGATTTTAGGAACCCGGCAAAATTTATTTCATGATTTTTGGAGTCCGTTTAGTATTTCTTTTTATTTTTCTTCCGAGCGGAATTATTTAAAAAAACCGGAACCGACTTTGGGCTGTACCCAAGTGGGACTCCGCCCGGGACGCCTTTATAAGCCGCCACCCGGGGGCCCGAGAGCCACAGCCGCCCCAAACCCTAGCCCAGCCCCGCCGCCGCCGTCGGAGCGCGCCTTTCGAGGTTCGCCGCCGCCGCCTCGTTTTCCATGCAGTTTTTTTTGAAAAAAAAAATCGGAAAAAATATATTCTCGTTTTCGTCGTTTCTCATTTTCGTCGGATTTTCCGCGGTTATTTTCTGATCGTGATTTCTGATCCGATTTTCGTTTTAGTATAACTTTTCGCTCGTTTATCGGAATCAGGCGATTCAAGCGCCTGGAGTTTCGTCTGGAAACCCTCTTTCCGATTAGTCAACTTAAACAAGTTTTTGCTACAGTAAAATTTGACCTAGATCCAGATTACTAGAACGAAGTTGATTTCTTTCGTCGTTTGATTTCTTTTGCTTCGTTCGATTTGATTCTTTTTGCAAACCAGGGTTCTTAAGTTGAACTTTCTGGTTAGATCTTCTATTTGAGTTTTACCTATGCATTAGATGAGTACTTATTGTATGCTTGTTTGTTTGTCTGCGATAGAATACCCGGAGTGCGCCACCTGTTACTTCGAATCTCTAGGTTTCGCGGAACATCAGCAAGGCAAGTAAAACTTTGATCATACCTTTTCTACAACCCAGTTTTATTGCATTAGATCAATCCTCACACATTGCATGCTTAGGATCTAATTAAATTGTGGGATGGGAAGTAGATGAGGTAGTACCTATTACCTGTTTATTATGAAACCTTTGGGAGTTACTTCTACGTTTGCTTATTACGCCATGCTATGCTAGTAGACGTGGATTGGGTGAGTGATATCCATGACAGATGAGAGATTGTTAATTAATGGTTTATCTAAGGTGGCAACTTAAACACACATCTGGGTGGATTGAGGCACCTGGTTTCTATCAGGACTTGCCTGTTTTTCTTTTGGACCGCCACCCAGGCTCAAAGGGATCATAAGATTATTCATACTAGAAACTTCTGTGTGCAGCCACAAGCCATTATGGGCTCTGGCATAGTTGATTAAGTCGTGCGAACTCTTACAGGATAGACTAGCAGATGTAGGGGAAAGTAGGTGTACCGGTCTATCCAACGTAAGGTGCTAGCGCTTCTGAAAGACTGTGTCTCGGTCATCCGTTTCTCAAACACCATGTAGTGCGAGAAATCCAACGGAGGCGATCGAGTCTTGTGAGGAAAAGTGCGCAAACCTCTGCAGAGTGTAATAAACTAATCATGGTTAGCCGTGTCCCCGGTTATGGACATCTTGAGTATCTAGTACCTGGATTATCATGTGAATCTCAACATGTTACTATAAAGATAATGTTGATGGGTTTGTTTAATGATGATGCTTAATTGGGATTGAGAATGCTGTCAACCATTCTCAATGTTTAACAACCACCATGATAGTAATTAAATTTATTCCTTTGCAGTAGGGAAAAATTGGCTTTATGCAAAAACTGTAACCATAGAGCTTTCCTCCAACCAAATATGCATATAGTATAGCTGTTGCATTTCATTACTCTCTATGTGTTACCTTGCCAACATATTCCATGTGCTGACCCATTCTCGGGCTGCATCGTTAATGTTGCAGACTTTTCAGACGATGATTAAGGAGTTTTAGGTCGTGGTTCTATACTCAGTGATGCCGTTGGAGTTGATGGACTCACTTATCTTCCAAGCCTTCCGCTGTTATCGTTATTAGATGGCCTTAAGCCATATTTATTGTAATAAGTTCTCTTTTGAGACACTCGATGTAATAAGTGTGTGATTGCTACTTTGCTATAAATCCTCCGAGTACTATGTGGTGTCAGCATTACTGATCCAGGGATGACACCGGAGCACAGAGATCAGACTGTTTGAGGTCTGGTCGCTACACGTGGCCGAGTAAGGAGGGGCACGTGTTGAAGTAGAGGCGCCGACGTAGCATGTCACGCAGTCCCATCTATATCATGTACACGTACGTACAGCCATGCTGCAAGATAGTGAATATGGCTTTGTACATACATACGGACAGGGTCTCTAACACGTACAACAACTAATCATGTTCATCGAAAGCCAACCGGCTGGGTCGGAATGGAGAAACTGCATTGTGTTCATGGGGATGTAATGGAATGCGTTGTGTTCATCGGGAGGCAATGGAATATGTCATGTTCATCGGGAGCCAACAGGCTTCGACGGAACAGTCGAAACGAAGTCTGGCATACCGCAGAACGGAGGAAACGGGCCTTCTGTTCGACCGTGTACGGTTGAAACAGGGTCCTGTTCATCGGGAACGGTTCGGCGTACCGCATAACAAAGGAAATGGACTTTTGTTTGATCGCATACAGTCAAAACGGGGTCCTGTTGATCGGGAGGGGTGTGGCGCACCGCAAATCAGAGGAAACGGACAAGTGTTGGAGCACCTATGATCGAAACGGGGTGCTGTTGATCGGGAGGGGTGTGGCGTACCGCAAAACGAAACTCCACGGGCTACTGTTCATCCATTGCCGACTTCCTCCAGCCTCCACCTGCTACTGTTCATCCACCATCGACTTCCTCCAGCCTCCACCAGTTGTTGTTCATGCACGGGGTCTTATTCATCCAGCCCCTCCCCGGCTACTGTTCATCCAGCCCTCCATGGAGTCCTGTTCATCCATCCGCCACCGGCTACTGTTCAACCAGCCCTCCATGGGGTCCTATTCAACCAGACCCTCCACGGGGTCATGTTCAACCAGCCCTCCACGTACGGGGTCCCTCCACCGGCTACTGTTCATCCACCCCCACGCCTCCTCGATCGGGGTTCGGTTCATCCAGCAGCAACGGCCTCTACTACCACGGGATCTTGTTCATCCAACCCCCGCCGGGAACTGTTCATCAAGAGGCAGCTTCGATCAGCTTTAGTTAGCAGCAGTAGCGAAGGAATCACTCGGGTTCAGTTAACAGCAAGGGATCGATCGGGGTTCAATAACGTAGCTAGTGCAATCGCTCGGGTTCAGTTAGAGCCCAATGCCTCGCTCAGGTTCAGTTAGAGCGCAACGCCTCGCACACACGCGCGTACGTGTATGAGAGAAACACGCAAACCTCGGTGCATCGTTTGGCCCCGACCACCCACTGTAACCGGGAACTCCCCAATATTTTCCTCGCCCTTGCTTCCACCATGATTTTTTCCGTCATGAATGGCCCAAAGAATGTCATGCATCTGCGTCTCCGGCCCGCCCAAGACGAATAGCCCATTTTCTATCATGATTTTTTGTCATAGAAGTAGGATCCCACCACATCTATGATAATACCAGGTTTTGTCACAATTATCATCATAGAAGTGTCATAAGCATGCCAGAAAAAATTCGTTCGGCCCAAAATGTCACGGATGTGTCTTTTTTTTGTAGTGATAGTTAGTGTAGCGGGTAATAATTGTTTTCATTGTGATTAATGAGAAGATGAAAATGTCTAACAGGTGAAAATGTTTGAATCAGTAATTTTGACTGTTTACTACGGTGCTGGTAATGTTCGATATAATGAGTTGGGGGTTGATCTTAGCAAGTTTAAAAATGGCGTCATGACACTAGCAGACCCAGATAGACTGGACATTAGACAGTTGAAGTACTGGTTGGCAACTAGTTTCGGGCTGGATCCTCAAGTATGTTCTGTCAGTATTCATGCATTCTGGACCAAATCCTCTAAAAATGTCAAGTGGGAGTTGATGCCAATAGATAGGAGCCAGCATTGGTTGATCTTGTTAAAACGTTGCCGAGACCAAAGAATCCACCCATATGCCCTTGTGCAACCTGTGGCGAAGGAGAAGAATACCGTACAACTCCACAGGGGGTATGAACTTGGCCAGGGAAGTCAAGTGTCTAACAAGATTGATTTGTCCGGGTCACAGCCACCCGATGTGCATGCTAGCCAACCCGAGAAAGAGTCGGACTATGTGCCACACAATGTTTGTGGTCATGATACTGGGCAAAGTAGTCAGTCGGTAATATTAGCTGGTTCTGGTTTTGCTGATGGGGATGAGGAAGGGGATGAAATGCAGAAGGTGATGGAGGAAGAGGACAAGGATGGATTTGCCGGGGATCTGGATTCTGAAAATTCCTAGGATGAAGTAGAGGTACCGATTCCTTCTGCATGGGATCGGGACATATCCACCGGCCTTATGGTCAATGATGGCCATGAGACTCCATATGGCAGTATAATCTGAACCAAGTCCAGACAGAGGCTATGTTTGATACAAAGAAAAATTGAAGTATGCGGTGATAAAGTGGGCTATATCTACGCAGAGGGTTTTTCGAACACACATATCAATTTCAACAAAATATACCGTGAAATGTGTGGAAACAGGTTGTCCTGGGAAGGTGCATGATGACCCACGAGTATAGGGATCTATCCTAGTCCTTTCGATAAGTAAGAGTGTCGAACCCAATGAGGAGCAGGAGGAAATGACAAGCGGTTTTCAGCAAGGTATTCTTTGCAAGCACTAAAATTATTAGTAACAGATAGTTGTGTGATAAGATAATTCATAACGAGTAACAAGTAACAAAAGTAAAAAAGGTGCAGCAAGGTGACCCAATCCTTTTTGTAGCAAAGGACAAGCCTGGACGAACTCTTATATAAATCAAAGCGCTCCCGAGGACACATGGGAATTTTTGTCAAGTTAGTTTTCATCATGCTCATATGATTCACGTTCGTTACATTGATAATTTGATATGTGAGTGGACCGGTGCTTGGGTGCTGCCCTTCCTTGGACAAGCCTCCCACTTATGATTAACCCCTCTCGCAAGCATCCACAACTATGAAAGAAGAATTAAAGATAAGTCTAACCATAGCATGAAACATATGGATCCAAATCGGTCCCTTAAGAAGCAACACATAAACTAGGGTTTAAGCTTCTATCACTCTAGCAACCCATCATCTACTTATTACTTCCCAATGCCTTCCCCTAGGCCCAAACAATGGTGAAGTGCCATGTAGTCGACGTTCACATAACACCACTAGAGGAAAGAGAACATACATCTCATCAAAATATCGAACGAATACCAAATTCACATGATTACTTATAACAAGACTTCTCCCATGTCCTCGGGAACAAATGTAACTACTCACAAAACATATTTATGATCAATATCAGAGGAGTATTAATTACCATTAAAGATCTGAAAATATAATCTTCCACCGGGTAAACCAACTAGCATCAACTACAAGGAGTAATCAACACTACTAGCAACCCACAGGTACCAATCTGAGATTTTGGGAACAAGATCGAATACAAGAGATGAACTAGGGTTTGAGAGGAGATGGTGCTGGTGAAGATGCTGATGGAGATTGACCCCCTCTCGATAAAAGGATCGTTGGTGATGACGATGGCTTCAATTTCCCCCCTCTCGGAGGGATGTTTCCATGGCAGAACAGCTCCACCGGAGCCCTAGATTGGTTCTACCCAGGTTCCGCCTCGAGACGGCGGTGCTTCATCCCGAAAGCTTCCATCTAATTTTTTCCAGGTCAAAACACACCATATAGCCAAAGATGGGCACAGGAGGCCTGTCAGGGGGCCCACAAAGTTGGGGGCGCCCAGGGGGTAGGGCGTGCCCTCCACCCTTGTGGCTGGCTGGTGGCCCCTTCTGGTACTTTCTTTGCCCAATATTTTTTATATATTCCAAAAATATTCTCCGTGATGTTTCAGGACTTTTGGAGTTGTGCAGAATAAGTCTCTAATATCTGCTCCTTTTCCAGTCCAGAATTCCAGCTGCAAGCATTCTCCCTCTTCATGTAAACCTTATAAAATAATAGAGAAAAGGCATAAGAATTGTGATATAATGTGTAATAATAGACCGCAATGCAATAAGTATCAATATAAAAGCATGATGCAAAATGAACGCATCAACTCCCCCAAGCTTAGACCTCGCTTGTCCTCAAGAGAAAGCCGATATCAAAAAAGATGTCTGCATGTTTAGAGATAGAGGTGTCGATAAAATAAAATACGGACATGAGGGCATCATGATCACCTTTAGAATAGCAACATATAATGCCATATAATATCTTATGGTAAAGTAACAATTCTTTCACAAGGTAAGGTATGAATCAGAAACTTCATTGAAAACTAACAAACTATGATCTCAGTCATTGAAGCAATTGAAATTTACCATAACATCGGAAAGAGTCAATATGAGAGCTTTTCATCAAGTCCACATACTCAACTATCATTTAATCTTTCACAATTCCTAACACTCACGCGATACTTATGGGTACAAAGTTTCAATCAGAAACATGGAAAGATAGGGGCATATAGTTTCGCCTGCCAACCTTTTACCTCAATGGTAATGTCAACAATAATACTTTATGACAACCTACATCCGAGTGGATATATATATATCCGGATCTCTCCAACACATAGTACTTGCCAAAGGAAAAAGTGTAAAAAGGAAAGGTGATGATCACCATGACTCTTGTATAAGGGTAAAAGATAAAAGTAAAAGATAGGCCCTTCGCAGAGGGAAGTAGAGGTTGTCATGTGATTTTATGGTTGGATGCACAAAATCTTAATGCAAAAGAACATCACTTTATATTGCCGCTTGTGATAAAGACCTTTATTATGCAGTTCGTCGCTTTTATTTCTTCCATATCACAAGTTTGTATAAAGCTTATTTTCTTCACACTAAAGACCATACATATTTAGAGAGCATTTTTTATTGCTTGCACCAATGACAACTTACTTGAAGGATCTTACTCAATCCATAGGCAGGTATGGTGGACTCTCATGGCAAAACTAGGTTAAAGGATGTTTGGAAGCACAAGTAGTATCTCTACTTGGTGCAAAGAATTTGGCTAGCATGAGAGGCAAAGGCAAGCTCAACATGTTGGATGATCCATGACAATATAACTTCTATTAGGATATAAGAAAACATAACCCATTATGTTTTGTTCCTTGTCCAACATCAACTTTTTAGCATGTCATATTTTAATGAGTGCTCACAATTACAAACGATTTCTAAGATAGTATATTTATATGTGAAGCCTCTCTTTCTTTATTACTTCCTATTAATTGCAACAATGAGCAAAACTATGTTTGTCAACTCTCAACAACTTTTATTCATCATACTCTTTATATGTGAAGTCATTACTCTCCATAACATCAATATATGATCTTTTTATTTCTTTTAATTCCCTCAAGATCACAGCAAGAAACCAAAGCCCTCAACTCAAAACTACTCTTTATTATATATAACTCACGGACTTGATTACATAGATAGAGATCGAAACAAAACTCAAAGCTAGATCATGCTAAAACTTTATTCTACTAGAACAAGATATAACCAAAAGGATCGAACTAAGAAAAATGATAAATATAGACATGTGATGGTGATACGATAACTGGGCACCTCCCCCAAGCTTGGCAGTTGCCAAGGGGAGTGCCCATACCCATGTATTTATGTCTCTTTCTTTGGAGGTGATGATGCTGGAGTTGTTGATGATGTAGGCTTGCCGTCCGTCTTCCAAGGCATAGGCTCACCCTCATAGAAGGATTAACGGGTCTCCGGGATCCTCAAATCTGCAGGCAAACTCATCCTATTGAATCTATATTCATACTCACGGTTTTGGTTTTGCAGGTCATAGATCTGGGCTCGGAGATGCTCGATTTTCTCATGAAGCTTGAAGATGGTGATGCGGAGCATCCCTCGCTCATTACCATGGATGATCCATCACCATCACAAGCACGGAGAGAACTAATGACAATAGCACACACACGTAGCATCGAAACCGAGGTTAACTCTTTCCTCTTCGAACTCCATTCGGATTCACATGAGAGTGGGATTCTACGTCAAATAGATACATTGTGCATTCTTAGGTACCAAGGACATGACCACAAAGAAGCTACGAGGGAGACCCAAACACCCACGGAAGAGGAGGAGGAGAAAAGACAAGCAAGCGCGAAGCTATTGAGGCCTCGGACCCTCCCGGGTGCACGACCACCAACACCCCCGGGTGCCCGGCCATCAGCCGGCGGCTGGCCAAGGCCCTGGCCGCCCCAGGTGCCCGGCCAGGAGGCCCCGAGTGCTCGGACCTGCCCGCCTATGCGCTGGTGCTGCCCACCCCCGGTGCCCAGCCTCTGCCAGCCCCACACCGGGTGCCCAGGCCATCACCCCCAGGTGCCCAACCTCCTCCTGGGCGCGGCCCCGCTCCCCCTGGTGCCCGGGCCATCAACCCCCGGGTGCCTGGCCCTCCATATCCAGGTGACCTAGGGTGCCCAGCCCCCTTGACCCCGAGTGCCCGGACCCTCCTCCGTGCCTACGCATTTTTCGGGAGAAATGACCCATGTACCCTTGTTTTACTCCCAATTCATCCCTAGCCTATAAGTATTCCCCACCTAACTCATTTGGAGGGACAACAAAGTATTTGATAGACAAAGAGCGAGCTTTGCAAATCTTCCTCCTCATGGAGATCATGACCTCCTAAGGAAGAAGATCCTCTTGTCGATATCAAGACCCCATCTAGGGAAGGATCCCCATCATAGGATCATCAAGACCTCTCAACTCATAGGATTGAGATGAACTAGTTACCTCTTGTATCTTCTTGTGTTGGATTTGGACCCTTGTATCTCTCTTTGTGTGATTGGATCTAGCACATGTCTGATTGGATCAAGTCAATTTGAGTGTTCCTCTTGTTTTCCCCCTTTGTGTTCTTCTTGTTCTTGGGGATTTCCACTCCAATTGTGAAAGATCTCCATCTAGGGTTTCACCCTACAACATCTTGGTATCATGATCCATGGTTCTCATGAAATTGGAGCCCCATTCTTGTTCTCTAGCCTAATTTTGTTGTGCTCTTCCCCAATTCCAAAAATTGCCCACCAAAAATAGCCCCAAATTTTTTTGTGATATGTTGGTTTGATGAGGTTTTGTTGGATTTGATCCATGGATTTGTTTGGTTTGAAGTGGATCTAGCCTTCCCCCATCCATCTCCACCTTTCCCTCCATTAAATCCACCAATTTCTTCCATTTTCACACGAATTCCCGCCCAAATCCATGACCCCCAGGCACCCGGACCTCAAACCCCGGGTGCCCGGACCCCCCGCCCAACCCCGTTGACCACCCCGGGTGCCCACACCCCTTATGCACCCGAACCCCTTATGCCCGGGCAACCGGGCCCCTGGGCCACTTTTTCTGCCTAACCCCGCTGACCACCCCGGGTGCCCGCACCTCCGACCCTCGGGCACCTGCACCACCCAGAATTAGCCCGCCAACAAAAACCGTTTCGGCCATAACTTTCACTCCCGAAATCTGATTTTGACATTCTTTAGCTCGTTGAGTAGCTATTTACATCCCCCATCCATCTAGATAGGTTCCAAAACCATTTGACTCCATAATTTTTTTGTCATTTTCACATATTTGCCTAGGCCATCCACCATATCATCCGCCAAACCACATAGCTTTCCGCAACCTAACCCATTTTGATCCTTATAGCATTTGTGGTTGCTTGAGTGGTGACTTGAGTCTCCTAAGGTATTTTGGGTACTTAGGGATGGTTGCTTCTTCATCAAGCACCACCACCGCTTCCACATTGCTAACTCTGGAACCACCAATGCATTCCGCTACCACCATTTGACATTTTCCGTTGATATTTTGAGTTTGCAGTTTTTTCCGTTTCCTAGGGTGTTTCGGCTAACTAGGAATGGTTCGACATCGACAACACCGCTGCTCAACTTTGTCAAGGATTATTCATCGACCACCTTCACCATTTTGACACCCTAACAGTAAGCAAGAACAGTAACCTCTATATCATCTTGGTATCGTGGTATCCCATTGTACATTCATTCTTGCCATTGCATTGTTAACCCCTAGCAAATTTTGCGTCACTTGCCTATCGAGACTAGCCATTGAGTATTGCCGACAACGTTACTTGTGCACATTAGTGATCGTCGATCTACACCTTCCATTGCATACATACCATATCATATTGCTATCATCTTGGTATCATATCATCCCTTGTGTCACAAGATTGTTCCCGCATATACACAATTGCTATCTTGGTTCGAGCATTTTGCATAAGTGGCCATATAAAAAAAAGTATAAGCTTTTAAGCAAAAAGAAGAGAGAGAGAGCAAAGAAGCTTGTAAGCAAGAGCCATAGCATCGCCACATTGCATACCATACTACCATATTGATCATCTTGGATCATCGTATGCGAAACACCGAAACATCATACATATATAGCATACTTGGGATAGAAAGTTGATACATTTTTGCATCTTATAGGTTGTGCACAAGTGTCGTATCCGCCTAGTGAGCAATCGTGCTAGCGTCTCTCTAGAGTTGTGCAACACGAGTGTTTTCTGTGGATTCCACACTTTGTGCTCATTCCTTGGTTGCACGACCCCATTTATCTATTTCTGTGTGTGTGTGTGTGTGTGTTCCCGTGTGCCATTCATTGCTATTGGTCTAATTGTTTCACTTGAAAATTTGTGAATCTTTTCCAACATTATTGACTATTGCTAACATTTTGCATCAATTTTTTGTGCCACTATCCTCACCAAGCTCCACCATAAGCCTTACTTGTGTAGGTGTGACAATTGACAAGATCCGGTACCAATTGTGTTATTTCCTTGTTACATTATTGAGTGATCATTGATCCATCTTCAACATTGGAAAGGTACATTTGGTCTAGTTCTTTCCTTTCTTCCACTCACATTTGCTCGAGTCTTGTGATGGATAGGTGAAGCATTTCATCTCCGGTCTTCCACGACAATGACGGCGCGAACTACTACATCACCAAAACAGCACTCTTCGGACTACAATGAGCAATGCACAACATTGAGCGATTGACCATCGACTTTCACCAAAGTGAAACAAGGAAAAGGGACTACATCGACACCAAGTTGGACGAACAAATGGATCAAGTACGAGACATGGTGGCCAAATACAAGTCTTCTTCCCCTTCATCATATTTACGGTGGAGACGCTCAAGTCGCACACCTTCGGAGCGGCCACAAGATCCAAGTACCACACGGCACCGTCAAGAAAACCTTCATGAGCACAAGAGAAGACCGAGAGACGAGCACCACCACGAGCAAGCTACGGCTACCACCACCACTTCGGCATCTTCGCCAAGTGTTATCAAGGCATCTTCGCCTTTGGACGTACGACATCTTCGCCTACTTCTCATGAGTTCGCCTACATCGACATCTTCAACAACAAGGCGACCACCTACAAGCGAGGGAGACACTTCCATCATCGAAAGCCCCTCAAGAAGATGGTCGGGCATGGGAAATTCCCTTCGGTCATGGAGACGAGCTACGAGGTGCCACATCATATGGGCCTCCTACAACAAGATGGCGACAAGACGGCCGAGCAAGGGCCATCCCCTTTGACCATGGCGGCGAACACAAACCTCTTCAACAACATGAAGACGGCACCCCAATGGGACTCATACTCCGAGTCAAGCTACAAGACCGCTCATGAGACTTTATCTTTGGTCTCCGAGGAGAGTGATGATATATGCGAACATATTGAGAGTGACAGTGCCTTCACCACCAGCCCCATATATGATGAGTTGCCCCACTTCCCATGTGAGGAGAGCCACCACCACCACCACTTGAGTGATTTGAGTGACTCCACCATATGCGACATTGAGTGCACCTACCTTGAGGAAGTGAGTGAGCCACCACCACATAGAGAGAGTGAGGTAGTTGAAAGGGCATGTGAGGCCATTTCGATTTCTAACAACCTAACCTCCACCTCTATTGTGTCTCCTCATTTGATTCTAGGTCCCATATATGATGACGCGCTGATCCTCATGATGCGCAGCATCCCTCGCTCATCACCATGGAGGCTCCATCACCACCACAAGCATGGAGAGAACCAATGACAAGAGCACACGCACGTAGCTCGTCGAAACCGAGGTTACCTCTTTCCTCTTCGAACTTCATTCGGATTCACATGAGAGTGGGATTCTACCTCAAATAGATACATTGTGCATTCTTAGATACCAAGGACATGACCACGAAGAAGCTACGAGGGCGACCCAAACACCCACAGAAGAGGAGGAGGACAAAAGACACGCAAGCGCGAAGCTACGGAGGCCTCGGACCCTCCCGGGTGCCCGGCCACCAACACCCCCGGGCTTCTTCCCAACAAAACCACGGCTTCCGAGGGTGGGTTACTTAATGTCTTTGATCACATATCCTTCGCCCATGTCGACTGGCTCTGCACCATAGGGTTCTCCACATTTTGCCTCTTGAAAATGTTCCAGTCATCTGCACTAATGTTAGGCCACTTCTCCTTGATCACGGAGTAATCTTCATGAACCTCTTTTCTTGCGGTTGATTTCCAAGAACTCAAATTCTTTGAGAACTTATGGATTACATTGTTGTTGACCTGACGCTTTGGGTACGATAGGTTGTCGTTCTCATCAGGAAACTTAAATCTAGTGTGCACCCTTCTTATGAGTTCTCGCAGATTTTGTTTGCCTAAATCCCTTATACTGGACTCGTTGATGGAGCAGACTTCTCAAAGGATGACACCTAGGGCGTTGCCATAGTGAGACGCGTCCTTCCATGGACAAACGGGAACACCAGCGGAGTTGACTTGAGTGACCACAATCATGTCGGTATAGATAGCATTTCGACTCCTGGGTTTCTATTGCTTCTTGGTTTTTGGAGCATCCTCCTCCTCATCCTCAGCACAATAATCATCTGTATCATCTTCATCAGTAGTACGATCCTTATCAGGATTACTATCCACACCAGGAACATCTTTGTAGCCACTTCCTTTGATGTAGCACTCATCCAGATTTATATCCCCCGGCCCTGAAGATCTTCATAGTATCATCGTTTCCCTGCGCATCCGTAAATACATCTTCATCGTTGGCCTAATGTGTCGAAGAAGAGCCCACATCAGACATCTACAAACAAATACGACATATACTTAATTCGTATACAAAATTCAAATTCGGCATGACCTTTGCTAAAAATATGACATATTTGTTGCCAGAAATTTGAAGAAATGGAATTTAATCAACCTTTCGACAAAACATTGGCAACCCAATAAAGTCCGTGCAAACAAATCAGCACCTACAATATATGTTTTCAACCACATTTTCTAAAAAAATCGTCAAATCCATGTCCATGAATAATTAAATATTTGTGATTTCAGCCTCATTTCCTCAAATCCATGTCCAATACAACTCACAATATTACAAATACAACTAATTTACGTTAAAATATAAATGTGTACCAATTGTAACAAATATGTCTATGAACTTCAAGAAAATGGAGAGATCCCACTTACTGGAGGAGTCACGATCTCCGCACCTAGGCAGAGCGACGCCGGATGCTTTGCAACTCGAGATGACGGAGGCAAGGTCGAGGTGGTTGCCGCCGTCCAGGGAGGGAGCGGGGCCGAGCGAGCGGTGGGGGATGGAGGCGAGTGAGGGAGTCCTTGATTAAGGGGTCCTCGGATGGTCGGGCTATGTGACATGGGCCAGACTGATGGGCCGTGAAGATACGAGATAGAAGGCCTTCCCCGTGTCCGAATGGGACTCTCCTTTACGTAGACAGCAAGTTTGGCGATCGGATGTGTAGTTTCCTTTCTTTGTAAACCGACTCTATACAACCCTAGGCCCCTCCGTGCATATATAAACTGGAGGGTTAGTCCGTAGAGGCAATCATAATCATATAGGCTAGACATCTAGGGTTTAGCCATTACCATCTCGAGGTAGATCAACTCTTGTAAGCCCTATACTCATCAAAGTCAATCAAACAGGAAGTAGGGTATTACCTCCAATAAGAGGGCCCAAACCTGGGTAAACGTCGTGTCCCCTGCCTCTTGTTACCTTCGATCCTCAGATGCACAGTTCGGGACTCCCTACCCGAGATTGGCCGGTTTTGACACCGACATTGGTGCTTTCATTGAGAGTTCCTCTATGCAATCAATAGAAGGATTGATGGCTTGCCTTGTCGTCAATAACAAAATCACCTCTGGAAGGGCCCTAGCACCTGGGAAGATCCTCCAGCTCAGTAGTTTTTCCGTGGGCGCCCGCTCGGCCATTAAGCCAAAGTCGGTCCCCCAAACCACCAAAAATCATCTCCGCATTGGCCTCAAACACTCTGAAAAGATCGATCCGGAAGATGTTTCGTCTTTGAACAAACTGCTAGATCACATCGCCGCCCTGGGGATCGCAACAGACTACGATCGGATCGGGCTTAAACTCGATCAGAGGGAAATCAAGTCCCCGTCGATCACCCATCTGGTTGTGGTTGTGGAGGAGAAAGCCAAGGATAACTCTCCCCCTATGCTGAGAACAAGCTATGTTCCGATTTTCGAGCCCTACGAGCCGGATACATATCTTCGGGAAGAGACTCCCTGTCCTCCGAACATAGAACCAGGCGTCGAGCCTGAAAACCCCCAAGATACTCTAGATCATGGGCTAGTGTCGGTGTCAAAACCGGCGGATCTCGAGTAGGGGGTCCCGAACTGTGCGTCAAAGGTGGATGGTAACAGGAGGCAGGGGACACAATGTTTACCCAGGTTCGGGCCCTCTTGATGGAGGTAATACCCTACGTCCTACTTGATTATTCTTGATGATATGAGTATTACAAGAGTTGATCTACCACGAGATCATAGAGGCTAAACCCTAGAAGCTAGCCTATGGTATGATTGTATATTGTCCTACAGACTAAACCCTCCGATTTATATAGACACCGGAGGGGGCAAGGGTTACAAAGAGTCGGTTACAAGGGAGGAGATCTACATATCCATATTGCCTAGCTTTCCTTCCACGCCAAGGAGAGTCCCACCCGGAGACGGGAGGAAGTCTTCAATCTTGTATCTTCATAGTCCAACAGTCCGGCCAAAGGATATAGTCCGGCTGTCCGGAGACCCCCTAATCCAGGACTCCCTTAGTAGCCCCTGAACCAGGCTTCAATGACGATGAGTCCGGCGCGCAGTATTGTCTTCGGCATTGCAAGGCGGGTTCCTCCTCCGAATACTTCATAGAAGATTTTTAACACCAGAATAGTGTCTGGCTCTGCAAAACAAGTTCCACATACTACCGTAGAGAGAATAATATTTCCACAAATCCAATATGCTGACACATTTGACAACACAATATCACGTCATGGCCCGGTCATTATTCGAACCGTTTTTCTCAACCAGCACCACACATAACGCGGGCTGGTTTTCTTGAAACGTCTTGTTAAAGCAGAGATCGTGTCCCCCTTATTATGGGATTCTCATCAATACGGACGTGGGTAACCCAACCACGCCATCAATTACGGCGCTTGGGGAGTAAGAGATTTTACCAGGCAAGTGGGGAGGCGCATCGCCTCCTCCACCCTTATAAAGGGACAAAGATTCACCCATTTTTACCCACGCCTTCTTCTTCCTTGCTTACCCATTCTCGCACACTCGAGCTCCAGCGCCCAAGTTCGCGTATTTCTTCTCAAACCACTCCAAGCATGTCCGGAGCAGGAGGCAAGTGTATGGTCTCCTTCGTCACGGAGGAGAACATCACAAAGTTACGGGAAGCCGGATATCTGGCCGCGGATATCACGCACCAGCTGCCAGATGCAGGGTAGATCATCCCTACGCCCAAACCCCATGAGAGGGCAGTTTTTCTTACCCACTTCGTTCACATACTGGGATTTCCCCTCCACCCGTTTGTCCACGGGCTCATGTTCTACTACGGGCGGGATTTTCATGATCTGGCCCCCAATTTCATCCTCAACATCTCAGCATTTATCGTCGTGTGCGAGGCCTTCCTCCGCATCAGGCCCCATTTTGGCCTGTGGCTGAAGACCTTCATTGTCAAACCGAAGGTGGTGGTCGGCCAGCAAGCAGGGTGCGGAGGCACCATGGTGGGCAAGATGCCTAACGTCACCTGGCTCGAAGGTTCCTATGTGGAGACCATAAAGGGGTGGCAATCGGGGTGGTTCTACATCACTGAGCTGCGCGACACCAACTGGGCGGCGGCCCCCAAATTTTGATCCGGAATCCCCACGCGGCTCACTTCCTGGAAAGGGAAGGGCCTGTCCTGGGGTTCTTCGGTAGAGCTGAACGGACTCTAGACCTGCATCAGGAACATGATGAGCAAGAAAATCAAGCTCGTCAACATGGTCCAGGTCATGCTCTTCCGCTGGATTCTCCCGTGTCAACAACGGGCATTCAGTTTGTGGGAGTTCGACCCAGCCAAGCACCAGACGCTGCGAGAGCTCTACGACACGACGCACAAGGACATTTGGAGGGTGTTGTTCAAGAGCGCAGAGGTACCTCCTTCCCTCACCGAGGACCGCGGACTCAGCGCAAAGCGCCATGCCAATCCAGTAAGTTTTGATATCTCACAGGGTATATATTTGCCCCAGTTAAATCATGTGCAGGATCTAAGCTTCCATGTCATTAACAGGACTGGATAAATATAGTGGAGGAGCTCGATTGCCCAGCCCCCCTGCCTGAAGATCCTGCAAATGCTCTCCTAACGAAGATGCTGGCTCCGGCACCTTACGAGGTGCCAGCGAAGAAGACCAAGAAGAAGGCCACGGGGACCCAAAAGGGTCTCCGGCGCAAGGTTGTATTGGACTTATCGTCCGATGACTCCGACGCACACTCCTCTCATGAAAACAAGGAGGAGGGGGAGGAAAGTTCTCCCCCCCCCCCCAGCCGGGGGAGACAAGAAAAGGAAGGCCGACCCAATCGGGGAGGCCAAAGGGTCCAAGAAGGGAAGGGCCCTCCCTTCGGACTGCTCCACGACGGCCGCCTACAGCGGCGACGAGTGGCTACCCAGGGTCAAGCCCCTGGCGAAGTCGTAAGTATCCAGACAGCATTGTAATTCATGGTATGTTTTATTGCACTGCTTGTCGAACATGATTATGCAGTCCGTCCCGAGCTCATCTCGACATATCTTCGTCGAGCGGTTCATTGGACTCGTCGAATATGAACAGCGGTTCTGTTCCGACTGCCTCCACCCCTTGCCCTATGGACAATGTTGAGGTGTTGTCTCGAAAGGCACCGAGCCGAGGGGAGGAGGTCCTGGGGGCGCCTCGAGGCGACCTCCCGGACCCTTGGCGCAAAGGGAGCAAAACTCCCACGGGCTCCGAGTTCATCCCCCAGCCGAACACTGTGTCGGAACCTTCGATGGTTCCGGACTCCGGGAGGCGATCCCCCGTTAAGGGGGGCCAGCCGCCCGTGCCAGTGTCCTCTGTCCATCCAGAGGCACCGGACAACTTGATGGAAGCGCTTCGTGGCGCTTCCATCGATGAAGAGCACCGCACTATCATGAGTGCGGTGATCGAGAAAGTTCAGTCCGCCAAAAACGGACTGACCGAAGCTTGCACCAGCCTCCTAACAGGCTTTGAGGTAAGCAATCAAAATATAAGAAAATATTACCGCATGGACAATAGCCCCTGATGCTCTGTTCGGCGTTCGCGAAGAAAGGCCGAATAGAGGATCAAATGATAACCCAGGAGTCTAATCATAATATGTCTATGTGTATGTGCAGGCTTCATTGCTGGCCGCTGCCGCACGTACGGCGGAGGTCTCTGCACTGAAGCAGGACCTGGAGCGGTCCGAGAACGAGCTCGGCCTTACCAAGAGGCAGCTCCAGGAGAGCAAAGGTAAGCAATACCTTGTCTATATATTTAAAAAGAAGTTTGGGTGTGAAGTAATAGGATCATCATGAATTTGCCAGGGGCCACGACTGAGGTGGCGACCCTGAAGAAGGCGTTGTCCGAGGCCGAAGACAAAGCAGCCACGGAGCGCATTGAGTGGGAGAAGCAAGAAGCCCGAGTAGGCAAGGTGCAGCAAGAGCTCGAGGCTCTCGCCAAAAAACACGAGTCCTTGGAGCTTGACTCTAAGACGCGAGAGTCTGAGCTCGCGCAGGCGCTTGAAAGTGCCCGGAGTGCCAAGGCTGAAGCCCACAAGGCCCTCTAGGAGATTGATGTGGTGAAGAAGATAGTAGTGGGTAAGGCATTCATTATGCAAAGCAAGCATGTGGAGGAAACTTTCCTTTTACTTACCCAAGTTCGGAGCTCTCTAGGAGCGTTTGCAGATCTTCCCCATAGTGTACTGGATGCCGCGGAGTTTTATCGAGCTGAGGAGGGGAGCTCTACGGAAAAGTTGTTCTGGTCTCAGTATACTGGGACCGAACACCCAATGCCCTTGAGCGACCAGCTGAGGCAATTGGTCGAGCTTCACAAGGAGGCCTAACAGGCCATGAAGGGTCTTATAGTCTGGATATGGCCTAGCGAGCCCCTGCCCGGCAGCTACTTTGGTCTGGTGAGGCAGCTTGTGGATGCCTGCCCACGGCTTGAAGTCATAAAGTGGTTCGTCTGCATCGAGGGTGCGCGCCGGGCTTTTGCCCGGGAGAAGGTGCACTGGGCGAAGCTGGACACGGTGAAGCTGGTGAAGGAGGGGTCGCCGGAGGGCAAGGAGCATCACTACCCCGAAATGTATTATGAGAGTGTCCTGAAGGTTTCCCGCCTTGTGGCGGATGAATGTGCCAGGGATGTAATTTTTGAATGAACATGCTCATGTGATCTTGTAATTTGAAAAGAGTTCATTTGCGCTATGCAACACTTTTTTAATTTAAAATATTACCTTATGTGCGGTCGTTTATAAAATCTGAGAGTTGGCCAGTCGTCGGCTTCTGCCCCCATGTAACTAGTACTAGGGTGTTCGGAATAAACCTGAGCATGCTTTACCCTAATTTTGGGTCCTTCAAGGGAGGTGTTCAGCGCAACGAACTAGGAAATCGGACTATAAGGCTTTATCACTCTCACTTAGCCATAGAAGTCTACAATTTTAAATCTTGGTGAAGCCCCTAGTATTCGGAAGGCCGAATTTGGGGCGCTATACACGCCTAAGTCGGGCAATGCCGAGTCCTCGCCCGAAGCGGAAAATGTCTTTAAGGACTTGAGACCTCTCGAACAACGACCAGTCTCTTGCCTTATCATGACAGTCAGTTTTCGGCTTTCTCTACTGAGGTGCTCGTCCAGAAGAACCGGGACACAATCACAGTAGTTCTGCCACCGCTACCTTAGCCGATATAGTGGAACATAAGGTACCAAAGCATGGGAGCCGGGCAAACCCAACTATTGACCCAAGACATGATTCGGAGTTGATGCATATGATGCTATAAGTTCGGGGTGCCACATTGTCGAAAGTGTTCGGACTTCTCGCGCCGTATTATGGGGTAAACGAAAGCCCCTGGCGTACTGACCGTACCCGAATGTATGGGTGCGGATTGTCGTGAATGGACATATAAGAGAAAAAGGTGATGAATAATGCAATAATAGACTAATGCTATGCATTGTTATTTAAATAAGACGCTGAAGCGTACTGGTACAAGTAGTGCAATAAGCAGAAAGTAGGACTATTCGAAATGTCCTATCCAAGGACAAGCTGCGTATGGATAGTAGAAAGCGGGTATATCAATTATTATTAGAGACCACCTGGGGGTTCCCGTGTACATCTTAGCTTCTTGCCGCCTTGGTTGTTCCTTGCCGTAATGTGTCCGGCAATCATACTGCCGGAAAGGGCTTCCAGAGAGTTAGGTCCTGAAAGAGAAAATATGATAAAGGTATATAGCCCCTAGGGCGGTTAAGCCGCATTGCGGGACGTGCCCTGATCGTGCCCCCGCCTATGTCCATGGTATTTTTAGTGCGTAATTATGTACGCGTGGCACGGATTTCATCGCTTGACCGGGATTGTGACGGGGGCCGAATTGCTAGGCGAGCTCTGCGCGTGCTAGGCGATCCTGTTGCAGCTTACTATAGACTCGCTTGAAGGTGTCCAGGGGCTGTATCGCCGAATTAGCGGTTTGCCTTAAAAGGCTGCTTTGTGCTTCTGCTGCGAGGGCCGTGGTGTGCTCTTCCGTGCGGAGCGAGCGTTCCGTGTTTCCATTTACTGTTATGACCCCCTTAGGTCCTGGCGTCTTGAGCTTGAGGTATGCGTAATGCGGTACTGCATTGAATTTTGCAAATGCGGTTCGCCCGAGCAGTGCATGATAGCCACTGTGAAACGGAATGATATCGAAGATTAACTCCTTGCTTCGGAAGTTGTCCGGTGATCCGAAGACCACTTCTAGTGTGATTGAGCCCATGTAATGGGCCTCTACACCTGGGATGACGCCCTTAAAGGTGGTTTTGGTGGGTTTGATCCTTGAGGGACCGGTGCCCATTTTTCGCACAGTATCCTAATAGAGCAGGTTCAGGCTGCTTCCGTCGTCCATAAGGACTCGAGTGAGGTGAAATCCGTCGATGATGGGGTCTAGGACCAGTGCGGCGGATCCGCCATGACGGATACTAGTGGGGTGGTCCCTGCGATCAAAGGTGATCGGTCAAGCGGACCATGGGTTGAACTTTGGGGCGATGGGCTCCATCGCATAGAGGTCCCTTAGTGCACGCTTCCGCTCCCTCTTGGGAATGTGAGTTGCGTATATCATGTTCACCGTCTTCACTTGTGGGGGGAACCCCTTCTGTCCTCCCATGTTCGGCGACCGGGGCTCCTCCTCGTTATCACTATGTAACCCCTTGTCCTTGTTTTCGGCATTTAACTTGCCGGCCTTCTTGAACGCCCATCATTCTCTGTTGGTGTGATTGGCTCTCTTGTCAGGGGTGCCGTGGATTTGACACGAGCGATCCAGTATGCGATCCAAACTATACGGAGCCGGAGTACTTCTTTTAAATGCCTTTTTCCGATGACCGGATCTAGAGCCTCTAAATCTGGCATTAACTACCGTATCATCGGTGTTATCGTCGTTGTTGTGGCGCTTTGGTCTGTTACGATGTGGTCTGCCGTTGGCATCTTTGGTATACGAAGTGCCCAGGTTCCTTGATGTGTTGTTGCTACGAGCCAGCCAGCTATCCTCACCCATGCAAAAGCGGGTCATGAGTGTTGTGAGGGCTTCCAGAGACTTTGGCTTCTCCTGGCCAAGGTGGTGGGCAAGCCACTCGTCGTAGATGTTATGCTTGAATGCCGCTAGGGCCTCTGCTTCCAGACAGTCGACGATTTGGTTTTTCTTGGTCAAGAACCGTGTCCATAATTGCCTGGCCGATTCCCCTGGCTGCTGAGTTATGTGGCTCAAGTCATCAGCATCCGGTGGTCGCACATAAGTGCCCTGAAAGTCGTCAAGGAATGCGTCTTCCAAATCCTCCCAACTGCCGACGGGGTCTGCTGGCAAGCTATTCAGCCAATGCCGAGCTGGTCCTTTGAGTTTTAGTGGGAGGTACTTGATGGCATGTAGATCGTCACCGTGAGCCATGTGGATGTGAAGGAGGAAATCCTCAATCCATATAGCAGGATCTATTGTACCATCATACGATTCGATATTTACGGGTTTAAAACCCTCCGGGAATTCGTGATCCATAACTTCATCAGTGAAGCATAGGGGGTGTGCGGTGCCTCTGTGTCGGGCTATATCACGACGCAGTTCAAATGAGTCTTGTCTGCTGTATTCGGCCCTGCCGGATTTACCTTTGGTGTATCCGGCGTGACGATCATCGTCCCGTGTTGGCACGCGTGCCTGTGTCCCGTAATTGACCTTGCAAGTTTTGCCCTGCTGTCCAATACATCTCGCAGGTCCCGTATGTTGCCCTGGGCCTTGGTATTTTTGATTGAGTGGCGGCGGGGTGCAGGCTGAAACGCCTCTCTGGCTCAGCCATGCAGTGGCCGATCAGCCGCATCGTACACTGGTGAATGAGGTTTCAGTGCTTCCTCCTCGAGGTGAGGTAGCAACCTGCATTTTGGGTAACGCTTGGAGGGGCGCTCGAGTTCGTATTCCTTGGCCGCAAGGAGTTCGGTCCATCTGTCTGCTAACAAGTCTTGATCAGCTTGAAGCTGTTGTTGCTTTTTCTTCAGGCTATTTGTTGTGGCCATAAGCCGGCGCTTGAAGCGCTCCTACTCGACGGGATCCTTGGGCACGATAAATTCTTCGTCGCCGAGGCTCACCTCGTCTTCAGAGAGAGGCATGTAATTGTCCTCTTCTGGTTCTCCATCTGCCGCCTGCTCTGGAGGGCTAGCATGCCCATCCTCCCGCTCTACATCATACTGGAGGGGGTTGTGGTTGTCTTCGTCACTATCTGGAGTTTTATTATCTCCTATGCCGGTATCACTACTTTTGCTGTGGTAGGACTTAGAGCGGCGCCGCTGACGTCGGCGCTTGGGTTGCTTCTTGAAGGGGTCATCTTCCATTGTCTCATCGCCATTGCCTTCTTTGGGGGTGTCCACCATGTATATATCATATGATGAGGTGGCGGTCTAGTGCCCTGTGGGCGGTGTTTCCTGTTCGTCTCCTGCATCGTCGTCCATACCGTCGATGTCTTCGGAGTCGAAGTCAAGCATGTCGGTTATATCATCCACAGTGGCTACTAAGTGGGTGGTGGGTGGGCAGCGAATTTCTTCGTCGTCCACATCCCATTCTAGCCGGACATAGTTCGGCCAAGGCTCCCCCGACAAGGAGAGACCTTAATGAATTTAGCACATCACCGAAAAATGAGTGCTGGAAGATATCCGTGGAGGTGAACTCCATGATCGGTGCCCAGTCGGATTCGATGGGCACGGATGCAGGCGGCTCGGAGTCCGTTGCCGGAGACGAACCCAGTGGTTCGGCGACACGGCTCTCATAAGGGGTGAACTCAGTGTCCGGCTCTATCGCCACTGAGAGTGCGGCCTCCATGGCGGGGTCTATCCCTCCGCTCTCGGATCGCGCAATTTGCTCCGAATTAACGGCTGGAGTAGTTGCAGATGCGATCTCCCAAATACTGTCCGACGGCAGAGTTACGTCATGCTCATCATGACTGTGCGGCGCACCTGGCATGGGCTCGAATCCGTTGAAGATCAAGTCTCCACGGATGTCGGCAGTGTAGTTTAAGTTTCCGAACCTGACCTGATGGCCAGGGGCGTAGCTCTCGATCTGCTCCAGATGGCCAAGCGAATTGGCCCGCAGTGCGAAGTCACCGAATACGAAGATCTGTCCGAGGAGGAAAACCTCACCCTGGACCGCCTCGTTACCGATGATCGAAGGAGCCATCAAGCCTTACGGGGACAGCACAGTGGAACTCTCAATGAAAGCACCAATTTCGGTGTCAAAACCGGCGGATCTCGGGTAGGGGGTCCCGAACTGTGCGTCTAAGGCGGATGGTAACAGGAGGCAGGGGACACGATGTTTACCCAGGTTCGGGCCCTCTTGATGGAGGTAATACCCTACGTCCTGCTTGATTGTTCTTGATGCTATGAGTATTACAAGAGTTGATCTACCACGAGATCATAGAGGCTAAACCCTAGAAGCTAGCCTATGGTATGATTGTATATTGTCCTACGGACTAAACCCTCCGGTTTATATAGACACCGGAGGGGGCTAGGGTTACACAGAGTCGGTTACAAGGGAGGAGATCTACATATCCGCATTGCCTAGCTTGCCTTCCACGCCAAGGAGAGTCCCATCCGGACACGGGAGGAAGTCTTCAATCTTGTATCTTCATAGTCCAATAGTCCGGCCAAAGGATATAATCCGACTGTCCGGAGACCCCCTAATCTAGGACTCCCTCAGCTAGTAACCTCAGAAATTCTTAAAACTCCGGATCCCAAAGTGGGTCCGGGTTTGGATTTAAACCCGCCCACCCACCAGAAGCAATATTCCCCAAGCAATTCCGGTCCTCCGGACATATGCGAACTAATGTATGTGCGGCAGCAACCTCAAGAAACAGTCCATCACTTTTGGGCCAGATTCCTCCTTGTTGAAAACAAGATCAAAGATTGTTGCGACAACGACGCAGTTTCAGTATTTTGCCACAACTGTACGGACGAGGGTATCCTCAATGCCCTCAACCGACACCTCATACTGCACTTTGAAGATTTGGCACACATAGTACAGAAATATTGCGCCATGGAAAGCGCCAGGAAAGCCGAGACAGCTTGGTGGGAACCGCCTGCCTTTAAGCCACCCACCGAACGGGCAAAAAGGATGCACCCTCACGGGGCACCTGATCACCACCCTACGGACAAGAAAATTAAGCCCTTGACGGGACACATAACTGTCCTTGATGAATGGCTCGACAAGCCTTAGTGGATACACATGACGCTGAATTCCGAACCAACTCACAGCCTTCGGGTATGTTGGGTGCTCCGGCAGGTAGCCAAGAGCGTTGAGGCTATCCTCACCAATACGACCTCCGAGAATTACCCTCTGGAGGACGACGACCTCAACATCTTTACGGTCGTAGAGACCTTCTCTTCAAATAATCAGCGTAAAAGGGCACTTCGCGACCTCGCCGAAGTCAACCAAGTAGCCGCAGTAAACCCTTGGAACGATACGGCGATAATTTTTGTTGGGGAATGCAGTAATTTCAAAAAAACTCCTATGCACACGCAAGATCCATCTAGGTGATGCATAGCAATGAGAGGGGGGAGTGTTGTCTACGTACCTTCGTAGACCATAAGCGGAAACGTTATGACAACGCGGTTGATGTAGTCGTACGTCTTCATGATCAGACCGATCCTAGCACCAAAGGTACGACACCTCCGTGATCTACACACGTTCAGCTCGGTGACGTCCCACAAACTCTAGATCCAGCTGTGTGTCGGGGGAGAGCTTCCTCAGCACGATGGCGTGATGACGGTGATGATGAAGTTACCAACGCAGGGCTTCTCCTAAGCACTACAACGATATGACCGAGGTGGAAATCTATGGAGGGGGCACCGCAGATGGCTAAGAGATCAACTTGTGTGTGTATGGGGTGCCCCCTCCCCGTATCTAAAGGAGTGGAGGAGGGGAGGGCCAGCCCTCTCTATGGCGCGCCCTAGGGGGATTCCTACTCCCACCGAGAGTAGGATTCCCCTCCCCATTTCCCTAGTAGGAGTAGGAGAGAAGGAAGTGAGAGAGAGAAGGAAGGAAGGGGGCCGGGCCCCCACCCAATTCGGATTGGGCTAGGGGCGCGCCTCCTCCTTGGCATTCCTCTCCTCTATTCCACTAAGGCCCTGAAGGAAATATGCCCTAGAGGCAATAATAAAGTTGTTATTTATATTTCCTTATATCATGGTAAATGTTTATTATTCATGCTAGAATTGTATTAACCGGAAACTTAGTACATGTGTGAATACATAGACAAACAAAGTGTCACTAGTTTGCCTCTACTTGACTAGCTCGTTGAATCAATGATGGTTATGTTTCCTAAACCATAGACACGAGTTGTCATTTGATTAACAGGATCACATCATTAGAGAATGATGTGATTGACTTGACCCATCCGTTAGCTTAGCACGTTGATCGTTTAGTTTGTTGCTATTGCTTTCTTCATTACTTATACATGTTCCTATGACTATGAGATTATGCAACTCCCAAGTACCGGAGGAACACTTTGTGTGCTACCAAACGTGACAATGTAACTGGGTGATCATAAAGGTGCTCTACAGGTGTCTCCGATGGTGCTTGTTGAGTTGGCATAGATCGAGATTAGGATTTGTCACTCCGATTGTCGGTGATGTATCTCTGGGCCCTCTCGGTAATGCAGATCACTATAAGCCTTGCAAGCATTGTGACTAATGAGTTAGTTGCGGGATGATGCATTAAGGAACGAGTAAATAGACTTGCCGGTAACGAGATTGAACTAGGTATGAGGATACCGACGATCGAATCTTGGGCAAGTAACATACCGATGACAAAGGGAACAACGTATGTTGTTATGCGGTATGACTGATAAAGATCTTTGTAGAATATGTAGGAGCCAATATGAGCATCCAGGTTCCGCTATTGGTTATTGACCAGAGACGAGTCTCGGTCATGTCTACATAGTTCTCGAACCCGTAGGGTCCGCATGCTTAACCTTCAGTGACGATCGGTATTATAAGTTTGTGTGTTTTTGATGTACCAAAGGTAGTTCTGAGTCCCGGATATGATCACATACATGACGAGGAGTCTCGAAATGGTCGAGACATAAAGATCGACATATTGGATGACTATGTTTGGACTTCAGAAGGGTTCCGGGCAAGTTCGAACAAATACCGGAGTACCGGGGGGTTACCGGAACCACCCGGGGAGTGTAATGGGCCTATTGGGCCTTAGTGGAGAAGAGGGGGGCGGCCAGGGCAGGCCGCGCGCTCCCTCTCCCTCTAGTCCGAATTGGACAAGGGGGGCGGCGCGCCCCTTTCCTTCCCCCTCTCTCCTCCTTCCCTCTCTCCTACTCCTACTCTTGGAAGGGTTGGAGTCCTATTCCCGGTGGGAGTAGGACTCCCCTTGGGGCGCGCCTAGGAGGGTCGGCCTCTCCCCCTCCTCCACTTCTTTATATACCGAGGAGGGGGGAACCCCATAGACACACAAGTTGATCAGTTCATCCTTTAGCCGTGTGCGGTGCCCCCCTCCACCATAATCCACCTGAGTCATATCGCATCGGTGCTTAAGCGAAGCCCTGCGTCGGTAGCATCATCATTACCGTCATCACGCCATCGTGCTGACGGAACTCTCCCTCGAAGCTCTGCTGGATCGAAGTTTCTGGGACGTCACCAAGTTGAACGTGTGCTGAAGTCGGGGGTGCCGTACGTTCGGTACTTGGATCGGTCGGATCGTGAAGACGTACGACTACATCAACCGCATTCTCATAACGCTTCCGATTACGGTCTATGAGGGTACATGGACGACACTCTCCCCTCTCGTTGCTATGCATCACCATGATCTTGCATGTGCGTAGGAATTTTTTTGAAATTACCGCGTTACCCATTAGTGGCATCCAAGCCAGGTTTATGCGTAGATGTTATATGCACGAGTAGAACACAAAGGAGTTGTGGGCGTGGGTATATAAATATTGCTTGTCGTAACTAGTTGATTCTTGATTTGGCGGCATTGTTGGATGAAGCGGCCCAGACCGACATTGCGCGTACGCTTACGCAAGACTGGTTCTACCGACGTGCTTCACACACAGGTGGCTAGTGGGTGTCTGTTCCTCCAGCTTTAGTTGAATCGGATTCAATGAACAGGGTTCTTTCTGAAGATCAAAAAGAAATCACTATACTGCGTTGCGGTTTTTGATGCATAGGTAAGAACGGTTCTTGCTCAGCCTGTAGCAGCTACGTAAAACTTGCAACAACAAAGTAGAGGACGTCTAACTTGTTTTTGCAGGGCATGTTGTGATGTGATATGGTCAAGACATGATGCTAAATTTTATTGTATGAGATGATCATGTTTTGTAACACAGTTATCGGCAACTGGCAGGAGCCATATGGTTGTCGCTTTATTGTATGAAATGCAATCGCCATGTAATTGCTTTACTTTATCACTAAGCGGTAGCGATAGTCGTGGAGGCAATAGTTAGCGTGACGATAGCAATGCTTCGATGGAGATCAAGGTGTCAAGCCGGTGACAATGGTGATCATGACGGTGCTTTGGAGATGGAGATCACAGGCACAAGATGATGATGGCCATATCATATCACTTATATTGATTGATGTTTATCTTTTATGCATCTTATTTTGCTTAGATCGACGGTAGCATTATAAGATGATCTCTCACTAAATTTCAAGGTAGAAGTGTTCTCCTTGAGTATGCACCGTTGTGAAAGTTCGTCGTGGCGAGACACCACATGATGATCGGGTGTCATAAGCTCTGCCTTCACATACAACGGGTGCAAGCCAGTTTTGCACATGCAGAATACTCGGGTTAAACTTGACGAGCCTAGCATATGCAGATATGGCCTCGGAATACTGAGACCGAAAGGTCGAGCGTGAATCATATAGTAGATATGATCAACATAGTGATGTTCACCATTGAAAACTACTCCATCTCACGTGATGATCGGACATGGTTTAGTTGATATGGATCATGTGATCACTTAGATGATTAGAGGGATGTCTGTCTAAGTGGGAGTTCCTAAGTAATTTGATTAATTGAACTTTAATTTATCATGAACTTAGTACCTGATAGTATTTTGCATGCCTATGTTGTTGTGGATAGATGGCTCGTGTTGTTGTTCCATTGAATTGTAATCCGTTCCTTGAGAAAGTAAAGTTGAAAGATGATGGTAGCAATTACACGGAGTGGGTCCGTAACTTGAGGATTATCCTCATTGCTGCACAGAAGAATTACATCCTGGAAGCACCGCTAGGTGCCAAACCCGCTGCAGGAGCAACGCCAGATGTTATGAACGTCTGGCAGAGCAAAGCTGATGACTACTCTATAGTTCAGTGTGCCATGCTTTACGGCTAAGAACCGGGACTTCAACGATGTTTTGAACGTCATGGAGCATGTGAGATGTTCCAGGAGTTGAAGTTAATATTTCAAGCAAATGCCCGGATTGAGAGATATGAAGTCTCCAATAAGTTCTACAACTGCAAGATGGAAGAGAATAGTTCTGTCAGTGAGCATATACTCAAAATGTCTGGGTATAACAATCGCTTGATTCAACTGGGAGTTAATCTTCTGGATGATAGTGTCATTGACAGAATTCTTCAATCACTGCCACCAAGCTACAAGAGCTTCGTGATGAACTATAATATGCAAGGGATGGATAAGACAATTCCAGAGCTCTTCGCAATGCTAAAGGCTGTGGAGGTAGAAATCAAGAAGGAGCATCAAGTGTTGATGGTCAACAAGACCACCAGTTTCAAGAAAAAGGGTAAATGGAAGAAGGGGAACTTCAAGAAGAATGCCAAGCAAGTTGCTGCTCAACTGAAGAAGCCCAAGTCTGGAACTAAACCTGAGACTGAGTGCTTCTACTGCAAAGGGACTGGTCACTGGAAGCGGAACTGCACCAAGTATTTCGCGGATAAGAAGGATGGCAAGGTGAACAAAGGCATATGTGATATACATGTTATTGATGTGTACCTTACTAATGCTCGCATTAGCACCTGGGTATTTGATACTAGTTTTGTTGCTAATATTTCCAACTCGAAACAGGGGCTATGGATTAAGCGAAGATTGGCTAAGGACGAGGTGACGATGCGCGTGGGAAATGGTTCCAAAGTCGATGTGATCGCGGTCAGCACACTACCGCTATATCTACCTTCGGGATTAATTTTAGACCTGAATAATTGTTATTTGGTGGCGGCGTTGAGCATGAACACTATATCTGGATCTTGTTTGATGCGAGACGGTTATTCATTTAAATCTGAGAATAATGTTTGTTCTATTTATAAGAGTAATATCTTTTATGGTCATCCACCCTTGAAGAGTGGTCTATTTTTGATGAATCCCGATAGTAGTGATACACATATTCATAATATTGAAGCTAAAAGATGTAGAGTTGATAATGATAGTGCAACTTATTTGTGGCACTGCGGTTTAGGTCATATTGGTGTAAAGCGTATGAAGAAACTCCATTTTGATGGACTTTTGGAAACACTTGATTATGAATCACTTGGTACTTGCGAACCATGCCTCATGGGCAAGATGACTAAAACGCCATTCTCCGGAACTATGGAGCAAGCAACAGATTTGTTGGAAATCATACATACTGATGTGTGTGGTCCAATGAATGTTGAGGCTCGCGGCAGGTATCGTTATTTTCTCACCTTCATAGATGATTTGAGCAGATATGGGTATATCTACTTGATGAAACATAAGTCTGAAACATTTGAAAAGTTCAAAGAATTTCGGAGTGAAGTGGAAAATCATCGTAACAAGAAAATAAAGTTTCTATGATCTGATCGTGGAGGAGAATATTTGAGTTACGAGTTTGGTCTTCATTTGAAACAATGTGGAATAGTTTCGCAACTCACGCCACCCGGAACACCAGAGTGTAATGGTGTGTCCGAACATCGTAATCGTACTTTACTAGATATGGTGCAATCTATGATGTCTCTTACTGATTTACCGCTATTGTTTTGGGGTTATACTTTAGAGACAGCTGCATTCATGTTAAATAGGGCACCATCTAAATCTGTTGAGACGACGCCTTATGAACTGTGGTTTGGCAAGAAACCGAAGTTGTCGTTTCCTAAAGTTTGGGGCTGTGATGCTTATGTGAAAAAGCTTCAACCTGATAAGCTCGAACCCAAATCAGAGAAATGTGTATTCATAGGATACCCAAGGGAAACTGATGGGTACATCTTCTATCATAGATTCGAAGGCAAGACATTCGTTGCTAAGAATGGATCCTTTCTAGAGAAGGAGTTTCTCTCAAAAGAAGTGAGTGGGAGGAAAGTAGAACTTGATGAGGTAACTATACCTGCTCCCTTATTGGAAAGTAGTTCATCACAAAAATCTATTCATGTGACTCCTACACCAATTAGTGAGGAAGCTAATGATGAAGATCATGTAACTTCAGATCAAGTTACTACAGAACCTCGTAGGTCAAGCAGAGTAAGATCCGCACCAGAGTGGTACGGTAATCCTGTTCTGGAGGTCATGTTACTTGACCATGACGAACCTACGAACTATGAGGAAGCGATGATGAGCCCAGATTCCACAAAATGGCTTGAGGCCATGGAATCTTAGATGGAATCCATGTATGAGAACAAAGTGTGGACTTTGGTTGAATTGCCCGATGATCGGCAAGCCATCGAGAATAAATGGATCTTCAAGAAGAAGACTGACGCTAACGGTAATGTTACTGTCTACAAAGCTCGACTTTTTGCGAAAGGTTTTCGACAAGTTCAAGGAGTTGGCTACGATGAGACTTTCTCACCCGTAGTGATGCTTAAGTCCGTACGAATCATGTTAGCAATTGCCGCATTTTATGATTATGAAATTTGGCAAATGGATGTAAAGACTGCATTCTTGAATGGATTTCTGGAAGAAGAGTTGTATATGATGCAACCTTAAGGTTTTATCGATCCAAAGGGTGCTAACAAAGTGTGCAAGCTCCAGCGATTCATCTATGGACTGGTGCAAGCATCTCGGAGTTGGAATAAATGTTTTGATAGTGTGATCAAAGCATATGGTTTTATACATACTTTTGGAGAAGCCTGTATTTACAAGAAAGTGAGTGGGAGCTCTGTAGCATTTCTAATATTATATGTGGATGACATATTCTGATTGGAAAATATATAGAATTTCTGGATAGCATAAAAGGATACTTGAATAAGAGTTTTTCAATGAAAGACCTCGGTGAAGCTGCTTATATATTGGGCATCAAGATCTATAGAGATAGATCAAGACGCTTAATTGGACTTTCACAAAGCACATACCTTGATAAAGTTTTGAAGAAGTTCAAAATGGATCAAGCAAAGAAAGGGTTCTTGCCTATGTTACAAGGTGTGAAATTGAGCCAGACTCAATGCCCGACCACTGCAGAAGATAGAGAGAAAATGAAATATTTTCCCTATGCTTCAGCCATAGGCTCTATCATGTATGCAATGTTGTGTACCTGACCTGATGTGTGCCTTGCTATTAGTTTAGCAGGGAGGTACCAAAGTAATCCAGGAGTGGATCACTGGACAGAGGTCAAGAACATCCTGAAATACCTGAAAAGGACTAAGGATATGTTTCTCGTTTATGGAGGTGACAAAGAGCTCGTCATAAATGGTTACGTCGATGCAAGCTTTGACACTGATCCGGATGACTCTAAGTCACAAACCGGATACGTGATTTTATTGAACGGTTGAGCTGTCAGTTGGTGCAGTTCTAAGCAAAGCGTCGTGGCAGGATCTACGTGTGAAGCAGAGTACATAGCTGCTTCGGAAGCAACAAGTGAAGGAGTCTCGATGAAGGAGTTCATATCCGATCTAGGTGTCATACCTAGTGCATCGGGTCCAAGGAATTTTTTTGTGACAATACTGGTGCAATTGCCTTGGCAAAGGAATCCAGATTTCACAAAAGAACCAAGCACATCAAGAGACGCTTCAATTCCATCCGCTATCAAGTCAAGGAGGGAGACATAGAGATTTGCAAGATACATACGGATCTGAATGTTGTAGACCCATTGACTAAGCCTCTCTCACGAGCAAAACATGATCAACACAAGACTCCATGGGTGTTAGAATCATTACTGTGTAATCTTGATTATTGACTCTAGTGCAAGTGGGAGACTGAAGGAAATATGCCCTAGAGGCAATAATAAAGTTGTTATTTATATTTCCTTATATCATTATAAATGTTTATTATTCATGCTAGAATTGTATTAACCGAAAACATAGTACATGTGTGAATACATAGACAAACAAAGTGTCACTAGTTTGCCTCTACTTGACTAGCTCGTTGAATCAATGATGGTTATGTTTCCTAAACCATAGACCTGAGTTGCCATTTGATTAACGGGATCACATCATTAGAGAATGATGTGCTTGACATGACCCATCCGTTAGCTTAGCACGTCGATCGTTTAGTTTGTTGTTCTTGCTTTCTTCATGACTTATACATGTTCCTATGACTATGAGATTATGCAACTCCCGGGTTCCGGAGGAACACTTTGTGTGCTACCAAACATCACAACGTAACTCGGTGATTATAAAGGTGCTCTACAGGTGTCTCTGATGGTGCTTGTTGAGTTGGCATAGATCGAGATTAGGATTTGTCACTCCGATTGTCGGAGAGGTATCTCTGGGCCCTCTCGGTAATGCACATCACTATAAGCCTTGCAAGCATTGTGACTAATGAGTTAGTTGCAGGGTGATGCATTACGGAACTAGTAAAGAGACTTACCGGTAACGAGATTGAACTAGGTATGAGGATACCGACGATCGAATCTCGGGCAAGTAACATATCGATGACAAAGGGAACAATGTATGTTGTTATGCAGTTTGACCAATAAAGATCTTCATAGAATATGTAGGAGCCAATATGAGCATCCAGGTTCCGCTATTGGTTATTGACCAGAGATGAGTCTCGGTCATGTCTACATAGTTCTCGAACCTGTAGGGTCCGCACGCTTAATGTTCGGTGACGATCGGTATTATGAGTTTATGTGTTTTTGATGTACCAAAGATAGTTTGGAGTCCCGGATATGATCATGGACATGACGAGGAGTCTCGAAATGGTGGAGACATAAAGATCGACATATTGGATGACTATGTTTGGACTTCGGAAGGGTTCCGGGCAAGTTCGGACAAATACCGGAGTATCGGGAGGTTACCGGAACCCCCAGAGGAGTGTAATGGCTCTATTAGGCCTTAGTGGAGAAGAGCAGGGCGGCCAGGGCAGGCCGCGCGCCCTTCTCCCTCTAGTCCAAATTGGACAAGGAGGGGGGCGGCGCCCCCCTTTCCTTCCCCCTCTCTCCTCCTTCCCTCTCTCCTACTCCTACTCTTGGAAGGGTTGGAGTCCTACTCCCGGCGGGAGTAGGACTCCCCTTGGGGCGCGCCTTGGAGGGCCAGCCTCTCCCCCTTCTCCACTCCTTTATATACGGAGGAGGGGGGCACCCCATAGACACACAAGTTGATCAGTTGATCTTCTAGCCGTGTGCGGTACCCCCCTCCACCATAATCCACCTCGGTCATATCATAGCGGTGCTTAGGCGAAGCCCTGCGTCGGTAGCATCATCATCACCGTCATCACGCCGTCATGCTGACGGAACTCTCCCTCTAAGCTCTGCTAGATCGGAGTTTGCGGGATGTCACCGAGCTGAACGTGTGCTGAACTCGGAGGTGTCGTACGTTCGGTACTTGGATCGGTCGGATTGTGAAGAAGTACGACTACATCAACCGCGTTCTCATAACGCTTCTGCTTACAGTCTACGAGGGTACGTGGATGACACTCTCCCCTCTCGTTGCTATGCATCACCATCATCCAGCGTGTGCGTAGAATTTTTTTGAAATTACTGCATTATCCATCTGGCCCAAAAGGCCCATATACTCCCCGGGGGGTTCTGGTAACCCCCCGTACTCCGGTAAATGCCCGAACTCACCCGGAACCATTATGATGTCCAAACATAGGCTTCCAATATATCGATCTTTATATCTCGACCATTCCGAGACTCCTCGTCATGTCTGTGATCATATCCGGGACTCCGAACTACCTTCGGTACATCAAAACACATAAACTCATAATACCGACCATCACCGAACATTAAGCGTGCGGACGCTACGGGTTCAAGAACTATGTAGACATGACCGAGACTCATCTCTGGTCAATAACAAATAGCGGAACCTGGATGCTCATATTGGTTCCTACATATTCTACGAAGATCATTATCGGTCAAACCGCATAACAACATACGTTGTTCCCTTTGTCATCGGTATGTTACTTGCCCGAGATTCGATCATCGGTATCTCAATACCTAGTTCAATATCATTACCAGAAAGTCTCTTTACTCGTTTCGTAATGCAACATCCCGTAACTAACTCATTAGTCACATTGCTTGCAAGGCTTATAGTGATGTGCATTACCGAGAGGGCCCAGAGATACCTCTCCGATACACGGAGTGACAAATCCTAAACTCGATCTATGCCAACTCAACAAACACCATCGGAGACACCTGTAGAGCATATTTATAGTCACCCAGTTATGTTGTCACGTTTGATAGCACACTAAATGTCGTGGTTTTGTCATGGCAGATGTCCTAGTGAAAGGACTTAGTCGTGGAGCCATCGCAACGGGTTAACTTAAAGGGGTTAAAGCGAACAAGGGACGCAAGGAATTATACTGGTTCGGCCCCTTACAAAGAAGGTAAAACCCTACCCTAGTTGTGATGGAATTGCTAGGGTTTCGATGACCAGGGAGCGAATCCGCTTGCTTGGCTCTCAAGTTATTGTTTGTTGTCCCTAAACCGCCGTCGGGTCGTCCCTTTATGTACACAGGTTGACGCCCGGTGGTTTACAGGATCCCGAGGCCGGCTCATAAACGTGCCCAGCTCGGTTTCTACCTTTCCTTGCCTTACAACATAAGTTACATATCATATGGCGGTTTATGTCTACGGGCTCTAATCCGCCTTTGGGCCCTGGGCCTTCATGTTAGATCTCCTCTATAAAGCGTCATACTTCTTGTCTTCATGGGCTTCAAATATGACTAACTCATTGTGGGCATAACCCGGCCCCTCATGACCAGTTTATACTAGTAGTAATATCCCCAACATTAGGCTCCAGATTGATTTGAACTTGTTCATGTCAATCTTCAACACTTAGAAAAATTCCTCCTTCAGCACCTTCACATAAATCTTGTAAACCGCCATGACATCATCTTCTGGGTTCGTAATGAACCGCTATGACATCACATGTTATTAAAAATTGGATATATCTCACCTTCATTAATGAGCCTCCGACAATCGCGGCGACGGCTCTATCACATATCCAACTTTGGTGTCCTCGATTTTCGTGCCTGTCACTTATCCCTTCTCCTTATAAATAAGACCGGGGGTTCTTATCATTTTCCCCCCTCTTGCCTCCCTGCTTCTTCTTCCTTGCGCCGACCCGACCCTCACGCGTAGCTGCCGTCGTCAAGCTCCGGCCTCGTCCTCATCTCCGGCCGTTGCATCAACCTGAACGTTCCAAAGAAACGCGGCGCGCCTCCTCTGCTTCAATAGCTTCGGTGAGTTCCTCTTCTTTTCCTCTGTAAATCCGCTAGGGTTCTCGCGAGTTCATAGAAGCTTCATGGTGTTCTACCCTTCTTCTTCATTAGATCCTATACGACGGACTTCAAACTTGATGTACTTCTATGCGGTAGAAATGGCAGCCTCTATTTTGCCTATCAAACCATGCCTTTTGTGTATAAAAACCAATCTACAACTTCACGAACTGCTCAAGCACCAACTTTTAGGTATAAATATTTTCCTTTTCCTGACATGTGGTAGATCCAAAATTCCAATATGAAACTGTGAAACTTGTTTTTCCTCACTTAGTCATCTTTTTTGCTTCATATCTGTACTTTCATTGTCTGCGTAGGCGGTTTATCTTTCAGAAAATAATCTGCCATATACCATTAGTACCCTTGTAAACCGCCAATCGCTTTATCATTTATAATAGCATCAACCTCCGGTTTTTCAATCTTGCATGATTGAATACCTTTTCCTTAACCTGATTCGCTTTATGCTTGTCTGTCATAAACCTTAAACCGGCATTTGATCTTTTTCCAGCTTTTCATTTGAAATGGCCAAACAATTTTATGCTTGTAACTAGGTCCCTTCCCGGGTTACTAAAGAGCAATTAGATGGATGCGTCAGAACTGGCGCTTTACCAAAATGAAGCGAAATCCGCTAGCGAGTTCCCAGTCCAGAAAATCCTCCTACCCCCAAGGATGGCGAGGTGGTGCTATTTGTTGACCATATGAGCCGTGGTTTTAAAGCCGTGGTTTTAAACCGCCCGGATCCAAGTTTTTTCGTGATGTGCTTGCTAGCTTACAGGTCCACCCTCAAGATATTGGACCTAACTTTGTGTCCAATATTTGCCACTCTCAAGTGTTTTGTGAGGCCTATCTGCAAGAAGAGTCGACCGTTGAATTGTTCAGGGATATTTTCTACTTGAACCATCGTACTGAATTTGTAGACGGGCCCAACACCGAACTTTGCGGTGTTTCCATTCAGAAAAGGAAGGACGTCAGCTTTCCTCATGCCAAACTTCATAGTCATCCTAAAGACTGGAACCAGACTTGGTTCTACTGTAAGGATACTTCCCCTGATGATGAGAACCCTTTGTCGGGCTATCGTGCTCACCGGCTTACCAACATGCATCCATTTCCGCAACGGCTGACTACCAAGGAACGGGCCACATATGCGCCACAACTCACCAAGCTCAGAGATTTTATGGCTAATGGTTTGACAGGAGTTGATTTTGCTCATTGCTGGATATCTTGGAGTAGTTACTATCGGCGTTCTGGGAACGAGGGTCCCCAGAATTGCCTGCCTGCGGCCTGCGGCGTGGCTTGAGTGGGGGCCCAGCGCGGCCCATCTTCATCAACGCAAGCTCAAGACCCCCGCGAGGGGCCAAGCCTCGTGGGGCGGACGACAGGAAGCTTCCTTAGAGGCAGCATCATCAGGCAGGCACGCGAGGAGGCGGAGAGATCAAGGCAGGGGTACCTCACGAGGAACCGTGGCGCAACCCATGACGATTGAGACCAGGAGGGCGCCAGCCTGCGCAGTGTCCTTGTGTCCCCTTTGGTGCAAAGGTGGCAGGCACAGGCCAAGGCATCGGGCAAAGGTTGCCATTCCGGTGCAACAAGACCAAGACCAGTAGAGCGGCAGGACGGAGGTCACCGTGGAGCCCAAGACGGCGTCATCACAGGTGCTTTTGGCAGCCGGAGACCACCTTTGGTCAGGATAACTTGTACTATATGTTCCCCTTCAAAATAGCCAAGTGCTGGCGCCCTTCCCGCTCATTATTTGGGGAGAGGCCCAGGGCCTTTATAAATAGAGCTAGCCACCACAGAGTAGGAGAGAGATCTGGCAGGACCCTAGCAGAGAGAGAGAGAGAGAGGGGCGACGGAACTCACCCTGGCAGTTCATCGCACCAGCTCAAGAACACCTCTCGCGAGGCTATTCTTCCCTTGTACTATTCATCATCAGCCCCTGAGGCAATCCACCACACCACACACAGGAGTAGGGTATTACACCACAACGATGGCCCGAACCAGTATAATCCTTGTGTCCCCAGTGTTGCTTGTTGTTTTTCTAGCTTAGATCACGCGAGGAGACTGGACGTAGAAAGGTAGGGAAGAGATCTCCGCGCGCACCCCAGTGTTCGAACCTCAAGGGTTTGCTGGAACCCGAAATCCGACATTTGGCGCGCCAGGCAGGGGTGCGCCGGAGTCCTCCCTCCTGACGACCCGCTCTCCCCCAACATCGCATCCCGCCCTCATGGCGGACAACGCGCCGCCCGCTCCTGCAACGGATGTCGACACCAGGGCCAGGGGGCTCCGGGCCTTGGCCCCCGCCTTGCGACAGGTGCAGTGGCCGCGCAAGTTTAGGCCCGTGATGCCGCCGCGCTATGACGGCACGACGGACCTGATGGTTTTCCTCCTGGCGTACGAGGAGGCCATCCTTAGAGCCGGGGGAAACGACCGGGTGATGGCCAACTGGTTACCCATGGCCCTCACCGGCATCCCGCGCGCATGGCTCCTCCACCTGCCGACGGCCTCTGTCACCACCTGGGAGGAGCTGCGCGACCGATTCCTCGCCCGTATCACCGCACCAATGTCGCCCGTCGTCGCAGCTCTCCTAGGCGGCTCCCAGGCACCTCCCTCGAGCCATCACGTCAAGCCATTCACCCGCCGGATCAGCACCGCCTCCAAGCGCCGAGAAGCCCCCCCGCCCCGGGCTGGGTGGCGCCCGAGGCCGATCTAACCTTCGACTCGGAAGACCACCCCTTCAACCCCATTGGTTCCGGTGCGCTCCCGATGCTATGCACCCCCACCATCTGCCAAGTGGCCATCACCAGAACCCTCATTGACAGTGGTGCCGGCCTCAACGTGCTCTCGGTGGAGGCCTTCAGCCTCCTCCACATGCCGCTGGAGAAGCTCCGACCCAGCAGGACTTTCTCGGGCGTCGGAGCCGGTTCCACCGCCTCCTTGGGGCAGATCCGCCTCCCGGTGACCTTCGGCACCTGCGACAACTTCCGCACGGAGCTGATGGACTTCGACATCGCCCCCATCGGCCTCCCCTACAATGCCATCCTCGGCTACCCGGCCCTGGCTCGGTTCATGGCAGCAACTCACCTGGTGTACAACCTCATGAAGATGCCTGGGAGCAGCGGGGTCCTCACTGTGTCAGGAGACACAAGGGATGCGCTGCAGGTGCTCCAGCTTGTTTTGAGGGCGGCCGCGGTGGCGCAGCCCACTGGCACCGACGCCCTTGAGCCCAAGGGGGCTGCGCCGGCTAAAAAGAAGCAGTTGTTCACCCGAGACAAGGCAGAAACCAAGCAGGTACCAGTCGACGAGGACGGGTCCGCTAGCGCCACCTTCACCATAGGGGCCAACCTCGAGCCCGAGCAAGAGAAAGCCCTGATCGGTTTCCTGTGTGCGAACAAGAAGGTGTTTGCGTGGGAACCTGATCAGTTAGCAGGGGTCCCAAGGGAAGTGATTGAGCATCACCTCAATGTGTGCCCCAATGTGCGCCCCGTGAAGCAGAAGGCAAGGCGGCAGTCTACTAAGAAACAAGCTTTCATCGTTCAAGAGACCCGGAAGCTAGAGGCGGCAGAGTTATCCGCGAGGTCCACTACACTGATTGGCTGGCTAATCTGGTCATTGTGCCAAAAAAGGGAGGAAAGGAGCACATGTGCGTCGACTTCACCAACCTCAACAAGGCCTGCCCACATGAGCCATTTCCGCTCCCCCGCATTGACCAGATAGTCGACTCCACCGCAGAGTGTGACCTATTGTGCTTCCTAGATGCCTTCTCGGGCTATCACCAGATCAAGATGGCGGTAGAAGACATGGAGAAGACGGCCTTCCTAACCCCATGTGGAGTGTACTTCTATACGTGCATGCCGTTTGGGTTGCGCAACGCGGGCGCGACCTTTCAGCGGCTGATGCACATCGCCTTAGGCCGGCAGCTCGGGAGGAATGCAGAAGCTTACATCGATGACATTGTGGTGAAGTCTCATGAGGCAAGGACCCTGATACAGGACCTGGAAGAAACCTTTGCGAGCCTCAACGAAGTGGACATACGGCTCAACCTAGAGAAGTGCGTGTTTGGAGTCCCCTCAGGCAAGCTCCTAGGTTTCCTCATATCCCACAGGGGCATCGAGGCAAACCCGGAGAAGGTCAAGGCAGTCGAAGACATGAGCCCGCCAAGGACCCTCAGAGAAATGCAGAAGCTCACCGGGCGTGTAACTGCGCTGGGGCGTTTCATCTCCAAGCTGGGGGAACAAGCGCTGCCCTTCTTCAAGTTGATGAAGAAAAATGGCTGCTTCGAATGGACTCAAGAGGCTGACAAGGCATTCCAAGACCTCAAGAGGTACCTTACCAGTCCACCAGTGATGGTAGCTCCGCGTCCTCGGGAGCCCCTGGTGCTCTACCTTGCGGCCACCCCCTACTCCGCTAGCGCAGCCCTGGTAGCGGTCAGGGAGGAGCGCTGTGCCAAGACTGCATCAACCATCCAAACTAAAGCAAAGCAGAGCCAGGAGGGCCTCGCGAAGGCCGCAACCGCAGCCGGAAAGGAACAGCCTCGGCAGGAGAACGCACTCAGAGCAGGAGAGGCCCCTTCAGGCGACCAAGCACTGGGAGCTCCGTCTTCTCAAGAGACGCCTCGACCTCTAGAGGACACAAGCAGTGCCAGCACCCTCAACCTCGTCGAGCACCCCGTGTATTTCGTCAGCACAGTGCTACGGGACACGAGGGCGCGGTACCCCATGCCTCAAAAGCTCCTCCTCGCGCTATTGGTGGCCTCACGCAAGTTGCGGCACTACTTCCAAGGCCACCCCATCAAGGTCGTCTCGGCGTACCCCTTGGAGAGGGTATTCAGGAGCCCCAACTCAGCTAGAAGGGTTGCTGAATGGAACATCGAGCTACAGGCATTTCAGCTAGAATTCAGTACGACCAGAGTCATCAAGGGAGACACGCTAGCGGATTTCGTGGCAGAATGGGCAGAAGCGCCGGGTCTCGAGGCAGGCGAAGACCGATCACATTCACCGGGAAGTGAAGCACCGGATGCCTGGGTCATGTACTTTGATGGGGCGTTCTCCCAACATGGTGCGGGAGTTGGCGCAGTGCTCGTATCCCCTACCCAGGACAAACTCTACTACGCCGTGCAACTTTGCTTACAGCACGGAGAAAAGGTCTCCAACAACATAGCAGAGTACGAAGGCCTAATAGCAGGCTTGAAGGCTGCAATTGCCTTAGGGGTGAAGCGCCTCATCATCAAGGGTGATTTGCAGCTCCTCATCAACTTCTCCAACAAGATATACGGGCCAAAGGACGAGCACATGGAAGCCTACCTCGCTGAGGTCCGCAAGATGGAGAAACAGTTCTGGGGACTGGAGTTGCAGCATGTGCCTCGCGGCACCAATCAGGAGGCTGATGACATTGCCAAGAGGGCATCTAGGAGGCTTCCTTAGGAGCCTGGCGTCTTTGAGGAGCGGATCTTCAAACCCTCGACGGTGCCGTCGCTATCGAGCACGGCACAACCAAGGGAGGAGCTCCCTTAGCCGCCTGCCTGAGGAGCCCCGGTCTACGGCCCAGCCTCAGGGGCACGCCTGCTCCTGGCGTTAGAGCCTCAGGAAGGGTGTTGGATCCCGGAGCTCAAGAACTACCTGATACAAGGGACTCTGCCAGAGAATGAGGAGGAGGCGGAGCATGTGGCGTGGCAGGCCACGGCTTATTGCATCAGGGACGGAGAGCTCAACAGGAAGCGACCGAAGGACGTGTCCTTACGTTGCATCTCCTGAGAGCAAGGGAAGGAGCTACTGGCGGACATACACGATGGAGACTGCAGGCACCACTCGTCGTCACGGACCCTCTTCGGCAAAGCGTTCCGTAGTGGATTCTATTGGCCCATAGCACTCAACGACGCCATTGAGCTTATGAAGGCTTGCGAGGCCTGGCAGTTTCACGCTAAGCAGATCCATCAGCCTGCGGGGGGTCTACAGACTATACCCCTCTCATGGCCGTTCACAGTTTGGGGGCTCGACATTCTAGGCCCGTTTCCTCGGGCGCCAGGGGGCTATCGCTACCTCTACGTCGCCGTGGACAAATTCACCAAGTGGGCCGAGGTGGAAGCCGTCCGCACAATCCCGGCAGGCTCAGCGGTCAAAATCATCAAGGGCCTCGTGAGCCGATTTGGGGTGCCCAACCGCATCATCACCGACAACGGTTCGCAATTCACCAGTAATCTCTTCAAAACATACTGTGCTAACCTTGGAACGCAGATATGCTACGCTTCGGTAGCACACCCCCGGAGCAACGGCCAGGCCGAGCGGGCCAACGCGGAGGTCCTGAGGGGCCTCAAAGCTAGGACCTTCAAGAAGAAGCTGGAAGCCTGTGGCAGGGGCTGGTACAACAAGCTCCAGTCTGTGTTGTGGTCAATCCGCACGACAGCAACCAAGCCGACTGGCAAGACCCCATTCTTCCTCGTCTACGGAGCAGAGGCTGTTCTCCCTCACGAGGTCAGGTGTCGCTCCGCGCGGGTCCTGGCATTCGACGAGGCTCAGCAGGACACCATGCGGGGGACGGATCTCGTGCTGGGGGAGGAACACCGTCGGGAAGCCGCACTACGAGCAGCAATGTATCAACAGGCGCTACGACGAACCACTGCCGCAACATCCGCCCCAGGACCCTTGAGGTAGGGGATCTCGTGCTCAGACGGGTTCTCTCCAGGGAGGAGCTACACAAGCTCTCTCCCATGTGGGAGGGCCCGTTCAAGGTTTTTAATGTTTCCAGGCCTGGCTCCGCACGCTTGGAGACTCCGGAGGGAGTACCCATCCAGAACGCATGGAACATTCAACATCTTCGGAGGTTCTACCCCTGAGCGAGGCCTAGCGCCAAGGAAAGTCCCGGTGCCTGTGAAGAAGGCCAATGCCTGTGAAGCTATCGCGTTTTGGGAAAGGCCCGGTGTCTGTGAAGAAGGCGAATGCCTGTGAAGCTGATGCGTTTTGGGAAAGGCCCGGTGCCTGTGAAGAAGGCCAATGCTTGTGAAGCTATCGTGTTTTGGGAAAGGCCGGGTTCCTGTGAAGAAGGCGAATGCCTGTGAAGCTATCGCGTTTTGGGAAAGGCCCGGTGCCTGTGAAGAAGGCCAATGCCTGTGAAGCTATCGCGTTTTGGGAAAGGCCCGGTGCCTGTGAAGAAGGCGAATGCCTATGAAGCTGCTGCATTTTGGGAAAGGCCCGGTGCCTATGAAGAAGGCAAATTCCTGTGAAGCTCGCCGCCGTGACACTCTCACATAATAATGAGTGGGGCTGTACGCGCTGGTGAGAAGATGTCGAAGACTAGAATAGGTGCCGGACGCGGCTTTCCCATTTGCTTTCTGCAGTTGGCTTGTTTATTCCTGTTTGAAGTTTTATTGGAGTTGCTGACGTTCCTGGCTTGTGACTCTTTGTCTTTCTCGCTCGCTTGCCTCGTTTTGTCTCGCACAAGTCTCGCGAGGGAGTCGCGTGCGCCCTCGCGAGTGTTTTCTGCCCCGATCATTTGGAGCTTCCCTATCCAAGTCCTCTGCGGGAGCACCCCTCCCAGTCCGTGCCCCACGGGCATCGCGACACGAGCGCAGGACCTAGGCTGATCGCCCCCACAACCAAGACCGTAAGATACCCCTCTAACTAATCCTTGCAGGGCATGAAGTGCACGGCGAGGCCTCAGCCTCCGAAGGCGAGGGTCACGTCAAGCTCCACCAAGCTCAAATGACTCCCGCACATGGACACGCAGCACGGAACATAGCGCAAAAATGGCAAAAGCAACGCGACACTTGACAGCAACAGTTCTAACACGCCCCCACGGGGCCCTGTACTACCTTCTTCTTATGCAGGAAAGGAAGGAAACAAAATGGACACGGCCTGTCCAACACCAACCTACAGCAAAAGCTCGAGCTGCTCCTGGGGATCAGGCGGACCCCTCCTCTCGCTTCACCAGGGTGCGGCAGTGGGTCCACCCGCTGCCTTCACCCAGGCGAGCGCGACGGCGCGGGGGCTGGTCGCGGCCACCACTAGAGGAGCTGCTGCCTGAGGGAGAGTCGCCGAAACATGGCGAACCCCGAGCACCGCCGCCTATACGCCAGTCGCCATCTTCATCCTGGTCAGTTCCGGGGTTGGGCAGGCGGCCACGGTCGTCGTCTTCAGGGCAGCACCCGCACGGCGACCATCTTCCCCAAACACCCTCACGTAGAGGGTAGCGTCGCCATCGAACTTGAAGTACAGGGTACACCACCGGCCCAGGCCGCGTGCGCGAGCAAACGTTTGCCAGTCGTGCGTCAGGGGCCCGTTCCCAGAGACAGAGACCTCCACCGAAGCCTAGGAGGCCCTGCTACAGCAGCCGTCTGCCTAGAGCCAGAAGCCGCACCGAGCGCTGGCCGGCAGTTCATCTACGAAGAAACATGGGAGCTGGAGCCTGGAGCTGGATGGGTCCGCCGACCACACGACAAACTCCGGCAGCACCTCCGCAGAGCGGAAGCGTGGTCTAGGGGGCGCACACCCATGGCGTGCCCCCCATCGGCAACCGGGCGCTCACCACCACGCAGGGAACCGCCTCCATGACCGCGGGAGGCTACCACGGGGACCGTGGTGTACTTGCGAGGGCGGCCTCGGCCGCGCTTGGTCGGGGGAGGGTCAGGCCCTTCCCGGGGGGCCTTTCCTTTCTCCGCGGCCGAGAATCTCTTTGGGGCCATGGGGACGGTGATTGGCCAAGAAGAAGAAAAGGAGCAGCAAGAAGGGATGGACTGAAGGGGCTCGCCCAGCCCCGTACTTATAGCCGGAGGAGGCCAACCGCTGAGCACCACGATCGCAGGTAATCATGACCGGTTTCTCTGCATGCAGGGACTTGTCAAGTCGTGCCATCGCTGAGGCGTCGTGGGAAGCGCATACACCCACGTCTAGTCAACCGCCACGTGGCACCCAAGGCCGCAGGCTGTTGGGGCCCGTGGCGCTTCGCGCTTACCCCTTTGCTTCCCCGCCAGGCCAAGCCCGGGGGCTACTGTCGGCGTTCTGGGAACGGGGGTCCCCAGACTTTTCTGCCTGCGGCCTGCGGCGTGGCTCAAGTGGGGGTCCAGCATGGCCCATCTTCATCAATGCAAGCTCAAGACCCCCGCGAGGGGCCAAGCCTCGCGGGGCGGACGACAGGAAGCTTCCTGTAACACCCCGGATGTAACTTTCCCTATTTGTAATCCAACTCTTGCCGTTTCCGGCATTAAGTTATATTTATTTCTCGGGTTCGGGTCTTTGTCTCCATGTGTTGTTGTCGTTGTCATGCATCTCTTATCATGTCATCATGTGCATTGCATTTGCATACATGTTCGTCTCATGCATTCGAGCTTTTCCACGTTGTCTGTTTTGCATTCCGGCGCTTCGTTCTCCTCCGGTGGTCAATTCTACCTTTCTTTCGTGTGTGGGGATTAAACATTTCCGGATTGGACCGAGGCTTGTCAAGCGGCCTTGGTTTACTACCGGTAGACCGCCTGTCAAGTTTCGTATCATTTGGACTTCGTTTGATACTCCAACGGTTAACCGAGGGACCAAAAAGGCCTCGTGTGTGTTGCAGCCCAACACCCCTCCATTTTGGCCCAAAACCCACCAAACTCTGCTCCACGACCTAGAGCGTTCAATCACGATCGCGTGGCCGAAAACCGCACCTCATTTGGACTCTCCTAGCTCCCTCTATGCCTATTTAAAGACCCCTCCGTTTTTGGATCTCCCCTCTCCCCGAAAACCTAATTTTCGTCTCCGCGCGGCCGGACATTGTCCACCCCGCACCGGACGTCGCCGCCACCCCAATCGGGAGCCGCCACATGGCACTTCGCCGCCAGCCGCAGCCGCCGGCCCGGGAGGCCCGTTCCCGGCCCCCGAGGCCCACGTCGCCCCGCCGCCTCCTTCCCGCACAGCGCCGCCTCTTCCTCGCGGCCGGCCGCTGGCACCGCCGCACGCCATCGCCGCTGCTTCCCCGCCGAGAAGCCGTGCACCGTTCATCGCCGGTCCCCGCGGCACTCGCCGCCCGGACGCGCCGCTCCCGCGGCCAGATCCGCCTCGCCGCCTCCACCGGCGACCGGCCTCGCCGCCGCCCTCCTCTCCGTCGACGGGACCGGATCCGGCGAGCTCCCTCCAACTCCGGCGAGCCCGAGCACTGTTCCGGCAAGATCCAGTCGTGCCTCGTTTTCCGTGCAAACCCTAGATCCAGATCTGGGAGGTTGTTTTTTTCCTAAGTCCTCAGTATTTTCAGTCCATATGCTCCTGTTCGAGGCCCCGTAACTTTGCATCCATAGCTTCGATTCATACATATAGCATATCAAAATGTTCGCCTCAGAGAGTACATCATTTCATTCCATTGCATCATTTTCATTTGAGCTCATCTTGATGCCCGAAATACTGTTAGAAGAGGGCTTCGTGAGTTAATTGTCAGATCTGCTAGTTCATCTTAGACTTTTGTCATTTTTGCCATGATTAATGTGTGCATGATATGCCATGGTGCTCTTCATATGTTTTGTTAAGGGTTTTGTCATCTTTCCAGAGGTGCAACCCATGTATTTTTGTGATGTGTGTGGTGCTTAGTGCAAGCTTGCAAAGTGAGGCACTTGGTAAATCTGTTTTCAGAGACTTAGTAACTTCACTAAGTCCTGGGATTGTTTAGTTCATGATGCCATGTGTTCATGATGTTTCCTAGTGATCCGTGCCTCTTTTGAGGATGATCAGTAAAGGAGTTTTGTTAATATTGTGTTGCTCTATCCATCCATGTCTTTGTTTGCAATTATGGAGCACCCTAACTTGAGTCAATTGAGCTCTACTTTTGCTTCGTTGTGAATCTGGGCAGATCGTCAACTTGTTTGCGATTTTGCCGATGTTATTGTAGTTGATCCGTGCACGCTATGCCATTGTTCTTGCCATGTCTAGCTTGCATTTTGTGCCTTCTTAATGGATGCATGCTTGCCTTGCCATGACCTTCACCGTAGTGAGAGCATCGAGCTCGTTAACATTCCTTCGTGAGTTATGTTTCAGCATGTCCCGGTTTTCACTAAGTCTGAAAATTGATTATGTTTTTGCTATGTTCGTGTGCTTGTTAGTATATTTTGTGATCCCTTTTGGCTCAAGGTCACTAAGGGACTTTTGATAAGCTTGTTGAGTAGCTCCATGCCATGTTCTTCTTTGTCATAATCAGGTCCTGTACCATGTTGTTTTGTTGCTCTGAAGAGGGCTTCATGATCTGAAATTTCAGACAAGTGTTAATTTCACTAAGTCTGAGATCTGTTTACCATTTGCGTTTTTGCCATGCTTGTTTGAACCTGTTAATGGATGAATTGGCCGTGGCTCAGTGCTAGTATTTTGTTAAGCATCTTCAATGCTTCCCTGCCATGTATTTTGATGCCATGTTTGAGTGCTGTAGCATGTTCATCTCATTGCATTTAGATGCCTACTTGCTGTAAATCGCAGACCGGTATCATATTTGAATCGCTTGCCATTTCCAAACCGTAACTCCGATTCTGGCGTTCTTTATATCGTTTTCAAGCGATTTCATCTCATATTTCCAGTGGAACACTTGGATTTCCATGTTGAGGCCAAGTTCATGCATTTCCTGTCATATCTTGCATTTTGCATCCCGCATCGCATCCCGCATAGCATGTTCATCTCATTGCATCTTATTGTTTGAGCTTGCACGTGATTGATTGTCTCCTTGTTGCTTGTTTGTCTTGTTTGGGTAGAGCTGGGAGACGAGTTCGCTAACGAGGAGCCCATTGAGTTTGCTTCTGAGGATCCAGTCAACTCTGACAGCTTTGCAGGCAAGATGATCATACCCTCGAAATCACTACTATCTTTGTTATGCTAGTTTGCTCGCTCTTTTGCTATGCCAATGCTACGATGCCTACCTTTTGCTTGTCAGCCTCCCAAATTGCCATGTCAAACCTCTAACCCACCATGTCCTAGCAAACCATTGTTTGGCTATGTCACCACTTTGCTCAGCCCCTCTTATAGCGTTGCTAGTTGCAGGTGAAGATTGGAGGTGTTCCTTGTTGGAACATGTATTTACTTGTTGAGATATCATTATATTGCCATGTTATCTTAATGCATCTATATACTTGGTAAAGGGTGGAAGGCTCGGCCTCTCGCCTAGTGTTTTGTTCCACTCTTGCCGCCCTAGTTTCCGTCATATCGGTGTTATGTTCCCGGATTTTGCGTTCCTTACGCGGTTGGGTTATAATGGGAACCCCTTGATAGTTCGCCTTGATTAAAGCTTTTCCAGTAATGCCCAACCTTGGTTTTACCATTTTCTACCTAGCCTCTTCCTTCCCTTGGGTTCTGCAGACTCAAGGGTCATCTTTATTTTAACACCCCCCCCCTCGGGGCCAGAGCTCCTCTGAGTGTTGGTCCAACTGAGCGATGTCCAGGGCTACCAGGGGCAACTCTGGGCTGGCCTACCCGACGTCTGGCTCATCTGAGTGTGCCCTGAGAACGAGATATGTGCAGCTCCTATCGGGATTTGTCGGCACATTCGGGCGGTGTTGCTGGTCTTGTTTTAACCTGTCGAAGTGTCTTGAATTACCGAGATACCGAGTCTGATAGGAACGTCTTGGGAGGAGGTCTATTCCTTCGTTGACCGTGAGAGCTTGTCATGGGCTAAGTTGGGACTCCCCTGCAGGGATTTGAACTTTCGAAAGTCGTGCCCGCGGTTATGGGCAGATGGGAATTTGTTAATGTCTGGTTGTAGATAACTTGAACCTTAATTTAATTAAAATGATTCAACCGTGTGTGTTACCGTGATGGCCTCTTCTCGGCGGAGTCCGGGAAGTGGACACGGTGTTGGAGTAATGCTTGCGCAGGTTGTTCCTCTAGTTTCTCGCTCGTGCTTTGCCTCCTCTTCTCGCTCTCCTTTGCGAATAAGTTAGCCACCATACATGCTAGTCGCTTGCTACAGCTCCACATATTTTTTCCTTACCCCTTCCTATAATCTTAAATAGTCTTGATCGCGAGGGTGCGAGATTGCTGAGTCCATGTGGCTCACAGATTACTATTACACCAGATGCAGGTCCAGGTGATTCCGCTCCAGGTGACGCGTACGAGCTCAAGTGGGAGTTCGACGAGGACTCTCAATGTTACTATGTGTCATTTCCTGATGATCAGTAGTGGTGCCCAGTTGGGGGCGATTGGGACCGTGTTGCATGTTGGGTTTTCTTCTATTTTGGCGCCGTAGTCGGGCCATGAGTGTTTGGATGATGTATGTTATTTATGTACTTGATTGACATGGCGAGTGTAAGCCAACTATGTTATCCCTCTTCATTATCTATATTACATGGGATGTTTGTGATGATTACCTGACTTGCGACATATGCCTTCAATGCGATTATGCCTCTAAGTCGTGCCTCGACACGTGGGAGATATAGTCGCATCGAGGGTGTTACACTTCCTTAGAGGCAGCCTCATCAGGCAGGCTCGCGAGGAGGCGGAGAGATCAAGGCAGGGGTACCTCGCGAGGAACCCGTGACGCAAGCCATGACGATCGAGACCAGGCGGGCGCCAGGCGGGCGCCGGCCTACGCAGTGTCCTTGTTTCCCCTTTGGTGCAAAGGGGGCAAGCACAGGCCAAGGCATCGGGCAAAGGTTGCCATTCCGGTGCAACAAGACCAAGACCAGCAGAGCGGCAGGACGGAGGTCACCGTGGAGCCCAATACGGCGTCATCACAGGTGCTTTTGGCAGCCGAAGACCACCTTTGGTCAGGATAACTTGTACTATATGTTCCCCTTCAAAATGGCCAAGTGTTGGCGCCCTTCCCGCTCATTATTTGGAGAGAGGCCCAAGGCCTCTATAAATAGAGCTAGCCACCACAGAGTAGGAGAGAGATCTGGCAGGACCCTAGCAGAGAGAGAGAGAGGCGACGGAACTCACCCTGGCAGTTCATCGCACCAGCTCAAGAACACCTCTCGTGAGGCTGTTCTTCCCTTGTACTATTCATCATTAGCCCCTGAGGCAATCCACCACACCACACACTGGAGTAGGGTATTTCACCACAACGGTGGCCCGAACCAGTATAATCCTTGTGTCCCCAGTGTTGCTTGTTGTTTTTCCAGCTTAGATCACGCGAGGAGACTGGACGTAGATCGGTAGGGGAGAGATCTCCATGCGCACCCCAGTGTTCGAACCTCAAGGGTCTGCCGGAACCCGAAATCCGACAGTTACCGTTAAGCCGTCGCCCCGGTTTAATGTGTGAGTACACAGGTGACTCAAAAGATCCTTAACTACATATTGATATTCAGCTAACAGAGGCTGAAGTTACTGAGTTTGTTAAGAAAATACTGAATGAATCAGAGGTTGTCTGCAGCAGGACCGGGTTAAGTCCCTTCTATACTTTGAATAAACCACCAGCTGTAAGAATTGCCTCACTCCTGCTTGTACTTGATATTCTTAACTGTGTAATCTTTTATATCCTCTGTCAATCTTTTAATTGGGTGACGACTCATTTTGGAAGAAGAAACCTAAAGATAAACCGGCCAAAACACCTCGCCCCAAGACCAAGGTTACTAAAAGACCTGCCAAGAAGAAAAGCACTGAACCTTCTGAACCGAATGTTGATGATAACCCGGATAATCCGGACTCAGAGGTAGAACTTGACTCTCTTGGTTCGTTTTTCATGCACCTCATTGACAATGATTATTATCAGGATGACGCTGAAGGCAGCCAAGCCGATGACATAGAGGTAATTATCCTTTCGTTCGGTTCAGACCCTCTGCCAACACAAAAAATCCGTCAAGCAATCCGGAAAGTAAGATTTTCTCACCCCCCCCCCTAGCTCACTTGGACCCACACTTTCTTTTGAAGAAGCAGCAACGTGAAGCTCGCCGCACAACCCGGCACAGCGGCCAAGTAGTCACTTCAGTCGGTTTACCGAACACTCTGGTTTGGAAACGTCAATCTGAGGTCTCACACACTTCTGATCCTTCTTATCCCAAGGCAGGTTATTTTCGACAACCTCTTAATCTTTCTGATTCAAATTATCAGGGAACACCTCATTCATCATCTGGCAGATCAACGGCCACACAACTCCCTCCTCTTAAGACTTTTCCTGGGTAAACACTTTAACCTTCAATCTTTGATGCTTTATACTTGCGTTTTATACTAACCTTTATATTTTTTCCCTTTCAGAGCCAAGGCCAGACCCAGCAAGAAAGCTCAGGTAAATAAACCGTCTGATGACAATGTGGTTATTGAACCGAAGAGAACTCCAGAACAGGAAGGAACAAATGTTGGCACCATGCTTGATGATCCGCCACGTCAAGATCATGATTTTGTTGTTGAAAAAGTAGAAGTTGATGCAACAGGCCATGCTGATAAACCGACAAGCCCGGTCCGAACTGATGATAAACCGTCAAGTCCAGCTAAGGCTGTTGATAAATCGTCAACTCCAGTAAAGGCTGCTGGTGTCAAGGAAGATGATATTATAATTACCGGTGTTGGCCACACCACCCCTGACAATCCTGTTGTGTTATCAAAGCATAGTGCCAAGGAGGAACTTTCTGCTACGGGCAAAGGCAAGTGGAGCATAGACTTGTCAAGCTACACCCACTTCAATGCCCAAGAACTTCATTCTGGTTTTTTAAACCGTTTGTACACAAACCGCGACTATGAAGCCGGTTTAGTGAATCTGATGAAGGAGCGATATGAGGTAACTACATAATTGTTTCTCTCTTATGTCCAATTTCAAGTACCAACTCCAGTAGCCCCCAAGGGTCGATTTATGATGTCAATCTAAATCAGGACTTTGCAATATCTCAACTCTGCATGCTTATCATCCAAGGGCCGGTTGATCCTTTTAAGATGAATCGGTACTTTAACATTGTAATCCTGTAACTTTCACCTGTGTAGTCCCCAAGGGCCAGTTTACCTTTTCAAGCTGAACCAGAACTTTGACCAATGCTACTTTGAGCAAATGTACATTAGCCCCCAAGTGCCAAGAATAATACTTGTATTGTACTTGGGACTTGTAAAAAAATTCTGATAATCCAGCAAAGAGGCATTAGCCCCAAAGTGCCAAGTGTATAACTTGTTATGTGCTTGGTACTTAAAATATGTACTGCCAACTCATGATATGTCTGTCTCGTGTAGGCTGAGCTGGGCAAAAAGGAAGCCCAGCCCGCTGATCTTCAAGAAAATATCAACTCCCAGGAAGCAGAAACCTCCAAAGCCAAAGAGGAACTGACCAGTGCCTTAGCAGCCATGGAGCAGCTGAAGGAAACTTTTAAGAAGGAACGGGCGGATTGTGGCATAGAGAAAACCGCATTGCAAAAGAGAGCTGGAGACGCAGAAGCAGCACTTAAACTGGTGGCCGAAGAGCTGGCCGGTTTAAAGTGGTAGATAAATGCCATGACCGCTGCTATTTTTGGTAAGTACCCTCACCTGAAGTTTCCAACATACATTATCTCATCAGTTACCGGTTTACTGATGATCGCAATGACATAGGAACTCGCATTTCCCATCTGGGCTCTGACATGCGGATGAAGCTAAAGGCTGCCTATACTCTTATAGAGCAGTTATATTCCGGAACCCAACGGGCCATTTGCACTACTGCTCATAACAAACCGCCTCCAACTTTGATAAAGGAAACCCTTGAAAAGTTGTCAATGTTGCATGCCCGGTTGGACGAATTAAAAAGATCAGTTGTAAGGTCAGGTGCGCTGACTGCCCTAATCCAGGCTAAGGCATGGATACCAGATCTTGAGTCATCGGATATAGGCAGTGGCTACCCTGGCGTAAAGGAGGACAGTTCAGAGTTTAACAATGACGATCTTCCAAAGTTGACAAGGGAAATGCGCCCCTTAGCGAGCAAATTGGCTGAAGAAACAGATCTATCTCACTATCAGCCAGTTTATGATTCTGATCATAAAAGACTTCCTGCGCCAACACATGATGTAGAAGATCTTATTCCGCTAATTCGTAAGCACACCTATGCCCCTGATGTTGACCCCTCCAACCTTACAAGCAATGAAGCTGTGTTCCAAGCCTTAACTGGAATTCATTGGGCAACTATTGACTTCCAGCCACTGGGTAGAGAAGAGGAGGATGCACCAGTGCAAGATGATCCACAGCCTTCAAGTCAGCCTGGTGATGAGTCATGATCCGGAGGCTGGTTTAACCTTCTGCGTACTGCCACAGTTGCTAAAAACAATTATTCTTTTGGGGCATTAAAGCGCCTTGTAATAGGCTAGTTTCAAAATACTTGGTATGCTATGCCATCGTGCATATTTATGTTGCCTAATACTGTTAATCCATCATGCTTTAGGACATACTGGCAGAAGAGCCCGTGCGTTGCAACGGGAGAGAAAACATAACACAGGCTCTTAACTCAACAATCATCACTCAAGACCACAATAGGTCCATCTCCTTTATTTTTGCGAGGCATCATATTTGTGTTGCCGCTTATCCTCCTTCTCACCCTTGCCGGCGATAGCCTCGGTGTTCACACAAAACAACAAAAATGTGTGTTGAATATGGTTAATCCTAAGGCGTCTCTCTCTCCCTCTCTCCTCCATCTCCCTCTCTGTCTCTCTCACTCGCTTTCTCTCACTCTCGTGATAAGAAATCTGTTGTTTTCCCTTGCGACATTTTTCAGAGGTATGCATGTGTAGTTATCGATATTTTCTTTTCCGTATATCGTTATAGTGGGATGTTTATTTGTAATCCGGATTGTCGCCGATATGAAAAAAACGAATCTTGCGCTATAAATTATAAGTTTGCTTCCATCACAATATTTTAAAAATATTTAATGGGTAAAATTAACATCATATTTAGATTCCACACATTTTTCTAATAAAATTTCATATATAATATGTTAAAATCGAGGTTATGGTTTAAAAGATACAGATAATATAGAAAATCATTTGGTTTGACTCAAATATATTCCAAAATAATATTTAAAAATACTTAACAGGTAAAAAATAATCTCATATTCCTATTCTACATATTTTTCTAATCAAATTTCATATACAACATGTTCAAATCGGAGTTACGGTTTAAAAGATATGGATGATTTTAAAAAGCACTTGTTTGACTTAAATATAATCCGTGAATGAATTATCTAAAACATTAGGGGGGTTTTAAAAAAATGTAAAATAACGGTTCGGGTGTGACATAAATCCGGACGGTGGGTTGATTTCAAGAAAAGATAGGGACTTTTGTGTAAAATACAAACATAACGATTCGTTTTAACTTAAAACAGGACTCCAGGTTGAATTCTCTAAAATAGAGGGACTTTTCTGAAAAATGCCATGACGGACGAAAGAAACCCAATTTGCTTTATTATTAGGTAAAGATTATGTTCATAATCTGTAACGATGTTATTCAAACTGTTCCTGCATACAAGAAGTTGAAAGTGTCCTGGCGGTTTACCGCGGGACGGGTCATGATGCCCAAAAATATAGTCGGTTTATAACCAAGGTTGTACTTTGAAAATAATCAAAGATGAAAGAGATGATACATGTGATTTTAAATCACACTGTTGGTTGATCAACTTTTTGTATAGTAAGAGTGATAACCTCAATCTTGAGTATTGATAACTCCTTCCATGTTTGCCGGTTTATGATAAAACCGCACCAGGTTATAATAAACACCGGTGTATCCATATATAATGTTGGTGACTTGTACTCGAAACCAGACCGGGTCAAGAGACGCCAGATTATAACTGATCATGTACTTGCAACTTATCATTGAAAGCCAACCCGGGTCAAGAAACGCCGGATTATGAATGATCATGTACTTACAACTTATCATTGAAAGCCAAGCCGGGTCAATAAACGCCGGTTTATCATAAGATATTATAAACCTCACCGAAGGAGAAAGAACTTTGGCAAATAAATATATAAGAAGAACATGCGAGGCTTTTCATGGGCTGCCACGCCCAAATCGAGGCTTTTCATGGGCTTCCAGGCCACTAAGTTAAACCATTTTACAAAGCCTTTTAAGATGGACCTCACATTAACCAATCGCCGTTTTAACTTTGACAAGTTCAGGGTCTATGAGATTGACTTGTCAAACGTTCGGCAGGTCATACCAGGATTACCTGGACGGAGTGGCTTACTTAAAGAGGCAGGATAACCCGGGGTTTTAGGTGAATACACCTGGCTTCCAAGCCTGGCTTGATAGCCTATTACAAGGGTGTAGACTTCTTTGTTCTTTGAGAAGCAAAGAGCCCCCGAGCAATATTTTGAGTTGTGCTCAGTGGGTGCCTATGTTTGAGTTGTGCTTTTGCAACACTCTCTTTGGCCCCACGTAATTTCATTTTGGCTTTAAGCCGATCAAGAGGTGTAGCTATGGTTCAAATATAACCAAGCCCCCAAGTGATTTCCCTGGTGGCCTTATGCCGACCAAGAGGTGTGGCTATGGTTCGAATACGACCAAGCCCCCAAGTGACCTTATATATATATATATGTATGTATATGTATATATATGGCTTATAAGCCGGATCAATGGGAAATAGAACTCCACTTTATAAACGGAAGCCCCCATGTAACCACACATGATGTAATAAAAACAACAGAGACCCCGCTTTAGCTGAGGCTCCGGTTTATTATATTGATCATAATATATACATTGTCATAATTATCTACATAAGAAGAGCCTGTGGCTCAAGTATAGTAAGGCCAAAGATGAGCTATATTCCACGGCTGTTGGGTCTCCTCCTCCGATTTACGTGAGTCTTTGTGCTCTCGAACATCGATAAGGTAGTATGATCCATTGTGCAGATTTTTGCTGACCACAAAAGGTCCTTCCCAAGGTGGGGACAACTTGTGCATATCAGCCTGATCCTGGATGAGCCGGAGCACCAGATCGCCTTCTTGAAAAGTTCTCGTTTTAACCCGGCGGCTGTGATAACGACACAGATCTTGCTGGTAAATCGCCGAACGTGCCGCTGCGAGATCACGCTCCTCATCTAACAGGTCCAGTGAATCCTGATGTGCTTTCTCATTATCAGCTTCAACATAAGCCATCACACGGGGTGAGTCATGACGGATGTCACTAGGGAGAACCGCCCCTGCTCCGTAAACCATGAAGAAAGGTGTGTAACCCGTAGATCTATTCGGTGTGGTATTGATACTCCATAGCACAGAAGGCAATTCCTCCACCCAACAACCCGGCGTCCGCTTTAAAGGAACCATAAGCCGGGGCTTGATGCCTCTCAAAATCTCTTGATTGGCTCTCTCTGCTTGACCATTAGATTGGGGGTGAGCCACTAATGATATGTCAAGCCGGATGTGCTCACGTTGACAAAATTCTTCCATAGCAGCCTTGGACAGATTAGTACCATTATCCGTTATGATGTTGTGTGGAAAACCGAAACAGAAGATCACCTTTTTGATGAATTGAACCGTTGTAGCTGCGTCACACTTATTGACTGGCTCTGCCTCCACCCACTTGGTGAACTTATCAACCGCCACCAGAAGGTGGGTCTTCTTGTCCTTGGACCTCTTAAAGGGCCCAACCATATCTAGCCCCCAAGTTGCAAATGGCCAAGTGATTGGAATCATCCTTAATTCTTGAGCCGAAACATGAGCGCGGCGTGCAAACTTCTGACAACCATCACACCTCTTTACCAAATCCTCAGCATCAGCATGAGCCGTCAACCAATAGAAGCCATGACGAAAAGCCTTAGCTACCAAAGATTTTGAACCAGTGTGGTGACCACAATCTCCTTCGTGGATCTCATGTAAAATCTCACAGCCTTCTTGAGGAGACACACAACGCTGAAACGCCCCTATTACACTGCAATGATGAAACTCTCCATTGATAATGGTCATTGATTTGGATCGCTGGATTATCTGTCTGGCCAAAGTTTCGTCCACCGGTAACTCGCCCCGGTTCATATACGGCAAGTATGGGACCGTCCAATCTGGGATAACATGAAGAGCTTCCACTAATTGAGCCTCTGGTCAGGAACAGCCAAATCCTCCTCTATAGGTAACTTAACCAACGGGTTATGCAAAACATCCAGAAAGACATTGGGTGGAACCGGTTTACGTTGGGAACCCAAACGACTTACAGCGTCCGTCGCTTCATTCTTTCGCCGGTCCACATGGTCGACTTGATAACCCTTGAAATGACCTGCAACAATATCTACTTCTTGAAGATATGCTGCCATGAGTGGATCCTTGGAATCCCAAGTGCCAGACACTTGCTGAGCTACCAGGTCCGAGTCACCAAAGCACTTAACCCGGCTTAAATTCATCTCCTTAGCCATCCGAAGACCATGGAGCAAGGCCTCATACTCAGCTGCATTGTTAGTGCAAGGGAACATTAAACGGAGAACATAACAAAACTTATCACCTCGTGGGGAAGTTAATATGACTCCAGCCCCCGAGCCCTCCAATTGTCTGGATCCATCAAAATGAATAGTCCAATAAGTGTTATCTGGCTTTTCCTCCGGTGCCTGCAACTCTGTCCAGTCATTGATGAAGTCCACAAGCGCTTGGGATTTGATTGTTGTTCAAGGCATATATTTTAACCCGTGAGGTCCAAGCTCGATAGCCCACTTGGCAACCCGGCCAGTTGCTTCCCTGTTTTGGATGATATCCCCCAAGGGGGCAGAACTGACCACAGTGATAGGATGACCTTGAAAATAGTGCTTGAGCTTTCGGCTTGCCATAAAAACTCCATACACCAGTTTCTGCCAATGTAGGTACCTCTTCTTGGACTCAATAAGCACCTCACTGATATAATAAACCGGCCGTTGAACCGGATACTCCTTTCCGGCCTCCTTGCGCTACACAACAACAGCCACACTAACAGCCTGGGCATTAGCAGCCACATATAACAACAAGGGCTCTTTATCAATAGGAGTAGCAAGGATAGGCGGCTCAGCTAGCTGCCACTTTAAACTCTCAAAGGCTTCATTGGCAGCATCACTCCAGACGAAATGGTCTATCTTCTTCATCATCTGATACAGAGGGATTGCCTTTTCTCCCAAACGGCTGATAAACCAGCTCGGTGCTGTAATACGACCTGCCAGACGCTGAACATCGTTAATACATGCCGGTTTAGCCAGGGGCGTAATAGCTTTGATCTTCTCCAGATTAGCTTCAATGCCCCTGTTAGACACTAGAAAACCCAAGAGCTTGCATGCCGGTACACCAAAGACACATTTGGCCGGATTAAGCATCATCTTATAAACTCGGAGGTTATCAAAAGTCCCCTTCAAGTCATCTATCAATGTTCTCTCCTCTCTGGACTTTACCACAATATCATCCATATAAGCATGAACATTGCACCCAATATGATTATGAAGACAATTCTGCACAGAGCGCTGATAAGTCGCCTGGGCACTCTTGAGCCCAAAAGGCATAGATACATAGCAGAAGGCTCCAAAGGGAGTTATAAAAGTTGTCTTCTCCTGGTCCTTAACTGCCATTTTGATCTGATGATAACCAGAATAAGCATCTAGAAAACACAAACGGTCACAACCCGCCATAGCATCAATGATTTGATCAATACGAGGGAGAGCAAAGGGATCAGCTGGACAGGCCTTGTTCAAATCTGTGTAGTCCACACACATATGCCAAGTGTCGTTCTTCTTAAGTACCAGCACCGGATTAGCTAGCCACTCAGGGTGAAAGACCTCCACAATAAACCCTGCTGCCAAAAGCCGGGCTACCTCCTCACCAATAGCCTTACGCCTTTCTTCATTGAAGCGGCGGAGAAACTGCCTGACCGGTTTAAACTTAGGATATATATTAAGAGTGTGCTCAGCGAGTTCCCTCGGTACACCTGGCATATCAGAAGGTTTCCATGCAAAGATGTCCCGGTTCCCATGGATGAACTCGATGAGCGCGCTTTCCTATTTCGGATCCAGGTTAACGCTGATGCTGAACTGCCTGGATGAATCGCTAGGAACAAAGTCAACCAGTTTAGTCTCCTCAGCCGATTTAAACTTCAAGGTCGGATCATGCTCTGTAGTTGGCTTTTTCAGAGAAGTCGTATCTTCCGGATCAACATTGTCTTTGTAGAACTTCAACTCCTCTGTTGCACAGACTGATTCAGCATAAGCCGCATTACCTTCTTCGCATTCCAAAGCAATATTCCGGCTCCCATGCACTGTGATGGTCCCCTTATGACCCGGCATCTTAAGCTGCAGATAAACATAACAGGGCCTTGCCATGAACTTAGCATAAGCCGGCCGTCCAAACAGGGCATGATATGGGCTCTTGATTTTCACCACTTCAAAAGTCAATGTTTTTGACCTTGAATCATGATCATCTCCAAAAGCAACCTCTAGAGCTATCTTACCAACTGGGTACGCCAATTTGCCAGGCACCACACCATGAAAAACGGTGTTCGACGGTTTAAGATTTTTATCTGTCAACCCCATGCAACGAAAGGTTTCATAATAAAGGATATTGATACTGCTCCCTCCATCCATGAGTACTTTGGTGAACTTGTACCCCCCAACCTGAGGTGCCACCACTAATGCCAGGTGACCCAGATTATCAACCCGGGGTGGATGATCCTCTCGACTCCACAAAATGGGTTGTTCAGACCAGCACAGATAACGGGGCACTGCCGGTTCAATAGAGTTTACTACCCTTTTATGAAGCTTTTGATCACGCTTACACAAACTAGTGGTGAAGACATGGTACTGCCCACTATTCAACTGCTTCGGAATACTCTGATAACCCGATTTTTGCTGCTGCTGATTCCCCTGATGATTATAGCCGCCCTGGTTACCCTGACTGCCTTGATTGCCAGGTCCGTTTTGGTTGCCTTGAAATCCTAAACCGGAGCTGCCACCACCATAACCCGGCCCATGGAACCGCCCCCTGAACCGTCGGGCGGTCCATGGTCGTATTGAAAAAGATTCGAATTTTTAAATTCCCGCATAATGAAGCAATCTTTCCAAAGGTGCGTAGATGGCCTTTATTTCGACCCGTGCTTTGGGCAAGGCTGGTTTAACAGGCGCTCAAGGTTGGGACCTGATCCTCCACCCCGTTGGGGCAGTTTACCCTTACGACGCTGACCATTATCCTGAGTGTTGGTGTTAGCCACAAAGTCCTAGCTATTATCCGCCTTGCGCTTACCGTTGTTCCCATGACCCATCGGTTTATGCTTCTACCCCTTGCCACTGCCATTCTTCTTTCCCTTCCCCGGCTTTTCATCCTCAGACTCAGGGTCCTTGGTACTGTCCGAATCGGCATACTTAACCAAAGCTGCCATAAGCGTTGCCATGTCATTGCAGTGACGCTTGAGCCTTCCCAACTTCAGTTTCAACGGCGTAAACCGGCAATTGTCTTCCAACGTCAAGACGGTTGTATCAGCATTGATGCGGTCTGATGAATGCAAAATAGCTGAGACTCGCTTTACCCAATGGGTTGTGGACTCCCCGTCCTCTTGAACACAAGCGGCTAGGTCCACAATTGACATGGGCTGCTTACATGTATCTTTGAAATTCTGGATAAACTAGCTTTTTAACTCAGCCCATGATCCAATGGAGTTAGCTGGTAAACTTTTCAGCCAGGTACGAGTTGTTCCTTCCAGCATCATGGTGAAGTACTTGGCACATGCCGCATCATCCACATCCAGCATCTCCATCTCCATCTCATAGCTCTCGACCCATGATTCGGAGGGTAAATCGGCAGTGTAATTGGGCACCTTACGAGGACCTTTGAAATCCTTGGGCAGCCGCACGTTGCGTAAGGTCGGGGTGAGACACAGCACCTCCAAAGAACTAAAAACCACACTTGGTTCCATTGAAGTGGTTGGACGAACCAGAGTAAGCTGACGAGCCGCGTATTGTGCTGCTAACTCGGCTTCTTGACGTGCTCGACCGTGATCCACCACATCCTGCGCATTAGCACTGCCACCCACTTGGTTATGCCCTCGCGGCGGGTTACGGTTTCGCGCACTGCTTGATATAGCTAGTTGATCAATATGCCTGTTGTAGCTCTGACTTGGGCAGGGGGTGGAATGAATCCTCTCACGACTGTGTGAATAAGCCTGATGTTGGGTCCAAGCTGTTTGAAGGACCTCTCTAGCCCGTCGTGTTTCAACTGCTACTGGAGACTCGCCTTCGATCGGAGAGCTGCCAATCGTGAAGTCGTGGCGATGATGTTATCCAACGGGTTAGAGTAATCACCCGGAGGCGTTGAGACATGTTGTGGTAGGACATTGTTCTGATGAGGTGGATCCGTCGCGCGCAGTTGAACCGGCGCCCCCGTTCCAGGTGCCTCCATCTGGTTTACCACTGGCTGGTTGCTGGTTCCTGCTCCTGGCGTGTTGAAGAGATTCCTTCCCTCGTAAACCGGAGGCAGGTGAGACCGGTATCTTCTCCTCATGACATCATTAGATGCACTCTGATCCAGCATAAGCCGATAAGCCTGTGCCTCCCACTCGGCCCGCTCCGCGGCCATCCTGGTGTTCTCCGCTGCCAGATCTACCTTAGCTTGAGCTATCTGATCCTTCACCTTTGCAGTTTCCGCGTTATGCTGATCCTGATTCGCCACGTTAACCTCAGCCGCCAATAACGTTGCCGAAGTGTCGAATAAATCGGACAAAACCTGAACCGGCGCTGGCGCGGAGCCTCCTACCCCAGCAGGTGTTGCAGCTACTGAACCAGAAATCATTGCCGCTGCGGTAGAAGAATGCTGCACCAACTGTGTACCAGCCATAAAGATCGCAACTCGGCTCAGCGGATCAGAGAGGTCCGAAATACTGTCACCATCGGAACCGCCACTAATTAGGCCATCATGTAGTTGATACAGCGACTCGGTCTCTTCGGTTGAAGACTCGTCATCAGAGTAAATGACGGTTTCACAACCAGATACCGATCTATCCTCAGATTCCACTCCGTGGATGACTCCCATGAAGGCACGCTTTACGGCAGGCTGAACTTGGGTAGGTCTTGCACGCTGAGCCGTCTCGACGATGTCGGTGCAGATGTCCGGCATAGGGCCTGGTATGCCGATCTTGCCAATGAAGACGTGTATTCCGCCAAAGGGGACCCAGTACCCATACTCAATTGAGCCGGCCTCGGGGCCCTAGCCTGCGTCGTCGATGTAGACCTTGCCGCGACAACACTTGGTCATTCGGCCCACAGCATATCCCTTGAGTCCTTCGAAGCTGCCCTTCAAGAACTCGAAACCATCGTGCGATAGCCCCACGGTGGGCGCCAACTATCGTGGTTTTGTCACGGCAGATGTCCTAGTGAAAGGACTTAGTCGTGGAGCCATCGCAACAGGTTAACTTAAAGGGGTTAAAGCAGACAAGGGATGCAAGGAATTATACTAGTTCGGCCCCTTACGAAGAAGGTAAAAGCCTACTCCAGTTGTGATGGAATTGCTAGGGTTTCGATGACCAGGGAGCGAATCTGCTTGCCTGACTCTCGAGTTATTGTTTGTTGTCCCTAAACCGCCACCGGGTCGTCCCTTTATATACACAGGTTGACGCATGGCGGTTTACAGAATCCCGAGGCTGGCTCATAAACGTGCCCGGCTCGGTTTCTACCTTTCCTTGCCTTACAACATAAGTTACATATCATATGGCGGTTTATGTGTATGGGCTCTAATCCACCTTTGGGCCCTGGGCCTTCATGTTAGATCTCCTCTATAAAGCGCCATACTTCTTGTCTTCATGGGCTTCAAATATGACTAACTCATTATGGGCATAACCCGACCCCTCATGACCGGTTTATACTTAGTAGTAATATCCCCAACACTAAGTGTTCCTCCGGTATTCGGGAGTTGCATAATCTCATAGTCATAGGAACATGTATAAGTTATAGAGAAAGCAATAGCAGTAAACTAAATGATCAAAGTGCTAAGTAACGGATGGGTCAAGTCAATCACATCATTCTCTAATGATGTGATCCCGTTTATCAAATGACAACTCTTTGTCCATGCCTAAGAAACTTAACCATCTTTGATGAACGAGCTAGTCAGGTAGAGGCGTACTATTGACACTCTGTTTGTCTATGTATTCACACATGTACTAAATTTCCGGTTAATACAATTCTAGCATGAATGATAAACATTTATCATGATATAAGGAAATACAAATAACAACTTTATTATTGCCTCTAGGGCATATTTCCTTGAACTTTCACCGCCAACGACGAGCCAAGGGCTCGATCAGTCCGTGCACCAGCCGCTTTGGTCTTAAATCCAATCGTCGATGGCTTTCGGCTCACTAAAGTACTCATGGACGGTGGTAGCGGACTGAACCTCATCTACAAGGACACGCTCGATAAAGTGCAAATAGACAAGAGTCGCATCGAGAAGAGCAGCACAACCATTCGAGGCATTATCCCCGGCCGAGAAGCGCGATGCTCGGGGAAAATTAAGCTTGATGTGGTATTCGGCACGCTGAAGAACTACAGGTTCGAAGAGTTAATCTTCCACGTGGTATCTTTCAATTGTGGATATCACGCCCTGCTGGGGCGAGATGCATTCACACGCTTTCAAGCCATACCCCGGTACGGGTACATGAAGCTCAAAATGCCCGGGCCCAATGGAGTTATCACAATCACCAGTGATCCGTACATAGCACTCCGCACCAAAAACAAAACCGCATCCCTGGCCCTTGAGGCATTATCTGGGGCCCTTGCCGCCGAGGAACTCACCACTCTGCATTCCATAGTGGATAGAGACGAGGTAATCCTCGATAAAAGGCCTAAGTCCACTTCTTTCAAGCCAGCAGACGAAATGGTCAAATTCCAAGTTCACCCAACGGATCCTAATAAAACATCAGCCATTCGAGCACAGCTGGATCTGACGGTCGACGCCACTCTAAGAGCATTCCTGCGCAAGTATTGGGACATCTTTGCTTGCCATCCCTAGGATATGCCAGGAATCCCACGCAGACTGGCCGAACATAGCCTCAACATAATAAAGGGGTTCAAGCCAGTTAAGCAAACGCTGCGGCGATTTTCCGAACCCAAGTGACAAGCTATGGGGGAGGAGCTAGCCAAACTACTCGAAGTCGGGTTCATTAGAGAGATCAAACACCCGGATTGGCTAGCTAACCTGGTCATGTTGCCAAAGAAGGACAAATCCTAGCGCCTTTGTGTCGATTTCAAAGACCTCAACAAGGCTTGCCTAAGGACCCCTTCCCACTGCCCCGCATTGACCAAATAATTGATGCAACTGCAGGACACGATTCACTATGTTTCCTTGACGCATACTCCGGATACCATTAGATTAAGATGAAGGAATCCGATCAGGCTGCAACGTCATTCATTACTCCGTACGGGCCTTTTTGCTTCAACACTGTGCCTTTCGGACTCAAAAACGCTGGCGCCACTTACCAGCGCATGATTCAAGCATGCCTAGAAAACAAATTGGCGAGACGGTGGAGGCATACGTAGATGATGTAGTCATCAAAACTAAACATGTCGAATCATTGGTGGATGACTTACACCTTACATTTGACAACCTCCGAACATATGACATACGGCTCAATCCAGGAAAATGTGTTTTCGGCATTCCGGCCAGAAAGCTGCTCGGATTCATTATTTCCAATAGTGGAATTGAAGCAAATCAGGCCAAAATCTGAGCCCTGTCACAGTTGGCAACACCAACAGACGTAAAATAGGTCTAAAAACTAGCTGGGTGTGTAGCAGCCTTGAGCCGCTTTATTTCTAGATTGGGAGAGAAGGCGCGGCCGCTATATCACCTGCTTTGACATACCAACCACCTCGAGTGGACGGACGTGGCAACAGCCGGGTTGGAAGAAATAAAAACTTTGTGAGCAAACAACCCAATCCTTGTCGCACCTAACGTCGGCGAACCTATGTTGTTGTATATATCTGCAACTGACCAGGTGGTGAGCGATGTGCTCGTCATTGAATGAGAGGAAGATGGACACAAGTTCCCACTCCAAAAACCAGTATACTATGTACCGGAGGTCCTCACACCATGCAAATCCCGATACCCGCACTATCAAAAGATAGCATATGCGGTTTTCATGGCATCTCGGAAGCTGCGGCACTACTTTCAAGAGTGCTCGATTATGGTGGCCTCCGAGGTACCACTCAACGACATCATAAACAATCGAGACGCCATCGGACGCATTGCAAAATGGGCTATTGAGCTCTTACCATTTGAAATAACATACAATCCATGCCGAGCTATTAAATCTTAGGTGTTGGCCGACTTTGTCGTCGAATGGACAGAAACCGAACTCCCTAAAGAGTACGGCACATACTCCAACTGGGCGATGTACTTCGGCGGTTTAAAATGTTGGCCGGTCTGGGGGCTGGTGTCATCCTAACATCCCCCATAGGGGACACTATCCGTTACGTATTACAAATCATGTATACGGACTCCAATAACGTAGCCGAATATGAGGCACTACTGCATAGTCTTCGGATGGCTATTTCTATGGGAATACAATACTTGGAGGTGCGCGGGGACTCGAACCTCACAATATCCCAAATAAACGGAGAATTCGATGCAAAAGATCCAAAGATGGCGGCATACCGCAACGTCATACTCAAAATATCAGCTCGGTTTGAGGGGCTCGATTTTCATCATGTGGCCCGAGACAATAATCAAGCAGCGGACATCCTTGCTCAAATGGGCGCTAAACGCGACCCCGTCCCACCTAACACCATCATGGAAAGGCTTTCAAGCCATCCGTGGTATTGCAGGACGAGAGCAGAAATTCCAGTCCGGCGCCGACCACACCCTCGGATGCCAAACATGAATCGGATATCATCGGGGGCTCGGGAACCGAACCAACGCATTCCGCCCACGTAATCATGGCGGTGATCGCCCCATGGACTGGACCATTCTTAGCCTACCTTAATAGGCATGAGCTCCCTGATGACCAAAACGAGGCATGTCGCATAGTTCGACGCTCCAAAGCCTACAAAGTCCATGAAGGTGAACTCTACAAGAAAAGTACTACCGGAGTCCTTCAAAGATGTATCTCCGAAGAGGAGGGACAACAGCTCTTGGCCGAAATACATGCTGGTCTTAGCAGCCATCACGTCGCAGCTTGGGCCCTTGTAAGTAAGGCCTTCCGTACAGGTTTCTTTTGGCCCATGGCCCAAGTAGATGCACAGGACCTCATACAACGCTGTGTTGGATGCTAGCTTTTTGCCAATCAAAGCCATATGCCGCCCACTGCCCTACAAACAATCCCCAGTACTTGGCCTTTCACGGTCTGGGGGTTGGACATGGTCATACCCCTTAAAGGGGGGAGCCATAAGAAAAAATACTTGCTGGTTATGGTCGATAAATTCACTAAGTGGATAGATGCCAAACCAGTTAAAACGGCTAAAGTCGGACCGGTGATAGACTTTATATCCACTATCGTACACAGTAATGGTGTCCCAAATAGCATTATTACTGAGAATGGCTCTAACTTTACAGCCGACAAGGTGAAAACTTGGTGTGCTAATCTAGGCATTAAGCTTGATTACGCCTCCGTATATCACGCCCAATCAAACGGTCAAGTTGAACGGGCCAATGGCCTGATAATGAGCGGCATCAAACCCAGACTAGTGCGATACCTAAAGGAGTCAAACAAACACTGGGTCGAGGAGCTTGACTCTGTACTCTGGGGGCTGCGGACCATGCCCAATCGCACGACCGAATACACACTGTTCTTCATGGTGTATGGCACAGAGGTTGTCTTGCCCTGCGATATTATTCATGACTCACCTCGAGTGTGCATGTATGAGGAGAGAGAGGCCGAGCTCGATCAGCAAGACGACTTAGATGGCCTGGAGGAGGAGCACGACGTCGCCAAAGCCCGTTCCGCATTCTACCAGCAACAAGCTCGAAGATACCAAAGCAGAGAAGTGCAGGCAAAGACTTATAATGTCGGTGAACTAGTTCTGCGCCTACCAGAGAAGAAAAAGGACAAGCTCAAGCCCAAATGGGAGGGTCCCTTCATTATAGATGAAGTTCTCACTGGAGGAGCCTATCGCCTACGCAATGCATCGGATAATCGCTTAGAGCCGAACCCATGGAACGCCGCTCGACTCCGAAGATTCTACGCCTGAGTCTGGACACATACCTTTGTTCATTCCCTTTTTCTCCTTTTTCATTTTTCCTATTTTTTCATTTTTTTTTCTTTATGATTTCTAGCGTGTGTTTGGGTAAGCCGCAAACTTGAGGGGTATGCATCCTTAAATGTACACACCCCATCATAACTGGGGGCTTCTCTTAATAGAATCTTATTATTTTGAGCATAAAGCTCACCATATATATGTTGTTTCTCACATACGTCATGTCTTTGCCATTATATGCACCTCTATGACTTAAGTTTTTGCCAAGCCGGGTTGCCTGGCTCCTGTGCTTATGCCCTACGTTCCCGCTTGTTCACCTAGGGCATAAAGGGAGCACCTCTGTGATTGTCACAACCGGGTCATCCGGACATGTACCTCAGATGGGTGAAGCCGAAAGCTAGTGTTCTTAAGGAAATAATTGGTCGGCGGACAAACGATGAACTACCTTCGTGGCAATATAAACTATCATAATACAAAGACTCTGGAATATGTTTCTTACGTTAAAAAGTAATATAACATAGATCCCCGAATACAGTTTGTCTGTTCACGCACTATGACTGGATTGCCTGGTTTCTGAACATACTTGGTGTTTCCCATAGGTATAGTATTCGGAAACACTCCAACCCTTGGGTTTCGGAGGTCGAAGCAGAAGGTCTGCCATGACAATCCTTTACAATTTGGTCAGAGATAAGCTTGATGATAAAGTGTATTGTTACATGAAATCACACACCTACTCTTTATCTATGCCATCTATCATGCTGTCTAGTTTACAGTCCTACTATGAGAATTTGGCGACTATCTTAACTTGATTGTACACCAAGCTAACCGGAATTTCCTGTCCGTCTAGTCCCCGAGGTCTGACCCGGGCCATATGGTCCGGATCAAGTCCGGTATACCGCGTTTTCACCATGGCCCAGGCCTCTCGTGCACCTTCTCGACATGTTGATGCCTTACACAGCTCAAAACAAAGACGAGCTCCCCTGAATAACTCCGCGAGCTCCCCCATCATTCCTGGAGGAAAATCGGATGGCCATAAAGCCTTAGCCATATTCCTCATTGCTTTCTGAGCTCGCTCGTGCACTTTGGATAGCTCTTGCAGCAAGTCGCCTTGAAATCCCGACACTTCTCCTTCGGGCCGCCCAGTTAACAAACCTAAAGGAACAAATCTCGTAAAAAATTTCCATCAGGGGATCGTATGAAAGTTAGGTTCAGGGACATACTAAATATGCCGCCTTTCAGCTTTTGGTTCTCCTTCAATGCATCCGACAGTTGGGCTCTTACGTCCTTTAGCTCCTCGGCTTGCTTGATGTTGGCATCCTGTAGTTTGTTCTTCTCGTTAATGGCATGTGTTAATACACGTTGACCAGCGGCTTCTTGCCCTTCGGCATGTTGTTTGTCCGCCTGAGCAGCCCTTAGCATCTCCTCCAACTGATCTGTTGATCCTGCTTTCATACACAAAACAATGAATATTCAAAAATCATTGTTAGCACATAATCATATTTTCCAAACACTGTTGTGCTTACCATCCAGAGCCCTCTTGGGTTTCTTCAAATTTTCCAGTTCGGCGGTGGCAACAATTAGCTTGGTCTGACATTCTTCAAGCTCCTTGGACAGCGTGTTATTTTTAGCCGCGAGTACCTGATAATATCAACGACCCTTAAATCCGTTGGGCCAACTGCTTCAAGTCTCGGGGGCTACTGGCACAGGATTATTGAATCTACACAAAAGTTCTTACCCGCATATCCTTTGAAAGCTGGTGAGTGGCCCCGGCAAGTCCATCTCGAGCAGCTCGGATATATGCATCCGCAGAGCTAAGGGAGTTGAACGCCTCTTCGGTAAAGCTTGGGTCGCGCATGGCCTCTTTCCGTCGCCGATGATTCATCGTGCTCTCCACTTCGGAATTGGTGACGGACACATTATCTGAATCCTCTTGGAGATGACAATCTGGCATTTTGCCCGTATCAACCCTAGCCCTTATGGCAGGGTCCGGGCTGGATTGGTCTATGCATGACCAGCGAGGTCCCTGGATATAGTCCGGCATATGCTCTTCCTAAAAAAATGGCCCAGCAGAAAACGTCACAATTCGGTCTATCCACCGAGTGCATGTTAAAAACTATACCTCTTTGGTGAAGGTGGGGCTCGGTAGTATCACCGTTTGCCCTTCTTTTCAAAGACTCGCCTTGCGCGGGCGCCACCTTCTTAGAGGACACCTTTGATATAGCTCGGCGAGACAAGCGCCGCTCCTTTGGAGCATGAGACAGTGCGGTGGATGAGGCGCAACGGGAAAACTCTTTTGGAGGAGACATCTCCTGGGTACTTACATGAGAGGAGGGGAGAAGGCCGGGGTAATCGGCTATAATGGCCACTTCCGTGCCGTCGTAGCTCGCCTGATAGAAGACCCCCCCCCCTCCCCTTAAGTTCTATGAATATATTCGGATCTTCTCATATCCGGGATCCAGGTCCCAAACATGGTCCTCTGGCTGCGGACCGGGCTGTAGACCCCCCCTCGACGACCTTTTCTCCATTCCTATTAAAAGTAGCCAGATTAAATTCGACTAGCATGACTCTGGAAAAAGGTTGAGTAAGGCCAATAATTAAAAAACTCACCCAGTTGATGGGGTTATACATGGAAAAACCTTCCCGGCATCTCAAGCGAGTGAAGTCTTACTTCTCCCCTTTGTAAAGGTCGGCTAGGATGGTGGCCAGGGCGGCAAAATTGTCTGGACCTTTGCATAGACAACGGGACGCATCGTCCTCCTCGTTGTAATTCCACATAGAAATCCCCTAGATTAGAGCGGCTGAGCGCATCGCATTATTGAAATCGCCATTACCTCGATTATAGACAACCCGGAGTTGGCAAGTACTCTGATCTTGCTTGCTAGCCTCTCGACCACCGCACTGTCTCCTTCCTCGAGGCTTCCAGGCGCCAGCTGGCGCGCTTCTTTAAAGGAGCGCTGGAGAATTCGGGAAGACCACGCCAGATTGGGTCCGGAAGAACGACGTCTTCAATATAAAACCATTCTGAGGGCCACTCTTCGGATGCCTTCTTCGGAGTGTTGGACAGGTATTTTGTCCCGGCTATGCGCCATACTTCAGCGCCGCCCACCTTGAATATAGATCCCTTTTGGGAGCGGGGGATGAGGCATAAGAATTTCCGACATAGCTTGAAATGGGCCTCATAGCCTAGGAACAGCTCACAGAGAGCAACGAAACCCGCGATATGCAGGATGGAGCCTGGCGTCAGATTGTGCAGTTGGAGGCCATAATACTCCAGGAGACCTCTAAGGAAAGGGTGGATAGGGAATCCTACGCCTCTCAGAAGGAAGGAAACAAAGCACACCAGCTCCTATTTAGAAGGATTGGGGAAATTCTCCGCCAGGGCTTCGCCATTGAGGGAAGTTAACCCAGCCCGAACGGAGACTAGATCTGCAGGAGGAAGATATCCCTGCATCTGAAGTTCATTCAGATGGGTGTGTGACACCGAGCAGCTTTCCTAGTCACCTTTTTGAGGGCTGTGGGGACGTGAGGAGGATCTAGGAGTGCTGGCCATGTTTGGACGATTTCCTATGGCGAGTTCTAAGGATTTTTGTGTGGTGTGGAATGGCATATGAGATCTAATCTCCTTAAATAGACTCCATCCCTGCATGGTCAAGGGGTTATTTGTAAAAGATACCTGGACTGTTCGCATTCGTTTGACACGTGGAAGCTGGGGCAAGGGTGGCAAAAAATATGATATTTAAATATGGAGCCGAACTATCGTGAATCCGAAGTATAATGGAGAACCCACCTTGCAAAGCTGAAGAAATAAAGCCACATACTACATTGTCATTGAAGGCAAGTTCACGGGCTACTGGGGGAGTCCTGGATTAAGGGGTCCTCGGATGGTTGGGCTATGTGACATGGGCCGGACTGATGGGCCGTGAAGATACGAGATAGAAGGCCTTTCCCTGTGTCCGGATGGGACTCTCCTTTGCGTAGACGGCGAGTTTGGCGATCGGATGTGTAGCTTCCTTTCTTTGTAAACCGACTCTATACAACCCTAGGCCCCTCCGGTGTCTATATAAACTGGAGGATTTAGTTCGTAGAGGCAATCATAATTATATAGGCTAGACATCTAGGGTTTAGCCATTACGATCTCGAGGTAGATAAACTCTTGTAACCCCTATACTCATGAAAGTCAACCAAGCAGGAAGTAGGGTATTACCTCCATTAAGAGGGCCCGAACCTGGGTAAACATCGTGTCCCCTGCCTCCTGTTACCTTCGATCCTCAGACGCACAGTTCGGGACCCCCTACCCGAGATTGGCTAGTTTTGACACTGACAATGAGGACTTGGTGGGGGAGGGGGTCGAGGGTGCGGTGAGGTCGATGGGGGCGTCAAGGGCACATGATGCAGTGGCGGGCGGCGACGAGGGTGGTGGTGGAGGCCCGAGAGAACTGGAGTGTGTGGGTTTAGCGCGAAACGAAATTTGCCCCAAATCGGCTAAGGGAATGCTGAAAAATAGCTATGGCATTGGTGACATAGATATTTAGCTATGGTGTTGGCTACGTCGCCAACGCCATAGCTATGTTCCACCATTCCCTTAGTCGCTTTGGGGTAAATCTTCACCCTCCAAATTCCATTTAGCACTATTTTGCACACAGCTCTTTTACATCCAAAAAATATGTGAGAATATTTATTTTATTAAGATTGAAATACATACAGTCGATACACACTACAGTGCTGCTTAATAATAATAATAATAATAATAATAATAATAATAATAATAATAATAATATATATATATATAATTAAGTGCAGCGTCATTTCTGAATTCTCTCGACCGAACTTTCTACGCCCAACAACATGTTTTGGCTTCTTTTCATACAGTTTGTTTTGAGATGGACTTCACTTTCTTCTTGATTGACGCCAGATTATTTATCATCGGCATGCTCATCTAGATCTTCCTTCTTGGACAAGTCTTTATCGCTCTATTCTTTCTGTCTTTTGTACAAAAGACTTCTTACTTCCTGAACCTCTGCACGGACTTCGTGTCCGTCTGGCTGATTTTCATGTCCGGCCTCTTTCTTGATGCCTCCTTTTGGTTTATCATCATGCGTCGCCCCTTCTTCGACTCTGGCATCCTCCTCGTCCTCACCATGACTTGTCCATCGTGTGTAACCAGGCATGAAACTATGTTTCAACAAGTGCATCTTCACACAACCAATGGAAGAGTCAATCAAAACTCCGTTTTCGCACTTCTTACATGGACATAATATCTCTTTTTTGCCTCTGCGATTCATATCTTCCAACGCCACCTCAAAGAACTCATTTATATGTAAGAATCTTTTCATACCATTTCCTACAAAAAATGGTCTTTCAACACGACAATATATGCATATATATTTATATATATACCTTTTGCTAAAAAGTGAAAAAGGGAAAATTGAGCATATATATTACCTAGATTAGATTGATATAGTCGTCAATAGAGGATATCGGCCCAGGGCAGCAGACGGTCGGGTCTATTACTTAGGATCTGCAGAGAGAAACAAGCAGGATAATGTTCACAGTATGAGCTAGATACGCGCAGCAATCAATCTAAATATAGGGAGTTGCATACCTATGGCGTGGTACCAGCTGTGACGCCAGCACAATATCTATTAACTGATATTGGGCCCCACTTAAGCACTAATGGAGTTGCCACAACGTCTTACGACACAAGTATCAGAAACAGTGCTGGCGTAGGTGTTTTCCCTATGCAAGTAGTACTCCATGGAATGGGAGGATGACCGGGCCCACATACTAATGGCCTACACTTAAATTCCTATGCCAGTGCTATGCATCTACTAATGTCGTATCAAATAAGACGACGCCACCACTATTTAAAAAAAGTAGTGCCAGCGTTGGCTGGAAATGGCGCGCCACCAATGAGATTTGTGGCTAGCACTTTTTTCACTAGTGTAGACGATGCACGAGAGAGCCACAAGGCAGGGGATGCCCTAGGGGTAGGGTGTGCCCAGGTGCCTTGTGGCCCACTCGTGGCTCCGATTGCCCTAATTCTTGGCCTGTAAATTCCATAATATTCAGAAACCCCTAGAGCGAGACCTGGAACAATTCTTTCGTCGTTGTAAGCTTATATTCCGGAGTGATCCCATATGGACGCCTCCGCCGGTACTCTGCCGGAGGATGAAACCATTGGAGAGACACTCTTCACCTTGATACCTCCATGATGATGTGCGAGTAGTTCCTATAGGACCTACATGTCGATAGAAATAGCTAGACCTCTTTCTCTTGATCTTGATCTTGATCTTGATCTTGATCTTCAATATAATGATCTCATCTGAGATCAACTCAATGTAAACTTGTGCGGTGCGTTTGTTGGGATCCGGTGAGTTGTGGGTTTATGATCATATTATTCATTAAAGTATTTTAATCTCTTTTAAGTTTCTCGTATGTGTAATTTCATAGCTATGTATGCTTTCCGATCTATGAGTTTCTTTGGCCAAGTTAATGATTAGAACTTCAGAGGGAGTGGTGCATGGTGGTAGATTTAATCTTATGGTGTCCTTACCCTGCGGCTGGAGGGCTTGCAAGGCACGTATTGTATTGTTGATACTAATGATAAAATGACGGGGTTTGAGCATATTGCTTGAGCTTATTCCATATACATTATGTCATCTTGTTTAAGGCGTTACTCTATTTGTCATGAACTTAATACTTTGATGCTGGATAGCGGTCTTGGGATGGAGTACTAGTAGTAGACGTCAGTAAATTTAACAGTCTACTTTTCACAAACATAATGTGTATATATTAATTATGCCATGGATGATCATCATAACTATGCGCTTTTCTGCCAATTACCCGACAGTAATTTGTTTACCCACCAATGCTATTTATGAGAGAGATGCCTCTAGTGAACGCTATGTCCCCCAGGTCCATTCACCTCCATATTAAACAAATCTTATAATTCCTTGGTGTTTTCTTTTACTTCTATTTATTATTTCTACCACTACCAGATTTGATACTTACAACTGGCCATAACAAGGAGAGTGATGCCCCCTTGCCTTTGTTGGGTCTAAGCATTTGTTTGTGTGTGTGCGGTGTTGTTAAAGTTGTCTGTGTGCCGTCTTCTTCTGTTTCAATGAACATTGATTCTTAACTGAGGGAAATACTATCTGCTACTATATTACATCACCCTTCCTCTTCAGGGAATCCCAACATTACTACAAATAGCAGAAGAATTTCTGGCACCGTTGCCGGGATTCACCAGACAAATCATGTGCCTTCGCACACATTTATCAATTTGAATGTTCTTATCTTTTTTTTGTCTTTTTCCTTTTATTTGCCTTTTTCTCATTGCAAAAATATCAAAATACCAAAAATATCTGTGTTACTATCTCTCCTTGTGTTGCCATGTGCCTTCTATTTTCTTGCATCTTCGCTTGCTAAAAAGTTGATATGGATCCTTCTCCACTAGTCGGACTGTTCAAAAAATCTAATTATGATAAACCAATTGCTAGTGATTAAAATGTTATTGCTATAAGCTCTTTTAAAGGAAAAACTAGTTGAGTGCACTTCATTATCTTTGTGAAGTTTTTCTTAAAATCAGAATTGTGATGAAGTGTTAAAAGAAGAAATTTATAAAATGATTCATCATGGTTCCTTGAATGAGAAGCATGATTGCAATGATGTTAGTATAAATTCCATGAATGTTAATTGTGCAAATGATATGCAAAGTTACAAGCTTGGGAATGATGAGTTTGATGAGCATGATATTTTTATTCCCCCTACCAATGAAGAAGTTATAAAACAAAAATATGATAATCTTTATGATCCAAGTGATGAAGATGACACACTTGATATTGCTTTTTATGGTGACACTATGTCTGAAGGCACTATTAATGATGATTTTATTATGCCTACTGCTTATTGCAGTGACCATGATTGGGGAGATGATCATGATGCTTATTTTGATCTTGGAAATTTATTTGAGCCTCATAATGAATCTATTATTGACAATAAAAATTGCAGTATTATTAAAAGCGGTTTTGGAAAGGTCATGACTGCATCGGATTGCAGAATTTATATGTATGTGGATCATTGTATTGAAGATCAAGAGAGAGAGAGAGAGAATTGATAATATACATTTTATAATCTTCCATTGATCTGATTGGATAGCTATCATGTTAAACATTCTGTTCATGATCCACATGCATATAAATTTTAGAAGCATGATTGCAATTACCTCTCTTGATGTTCAAATTGTTAATGTTTTGTCCTTCTTCCTTGCATATGCTTAATATTTCTTGCTTTAATAATTTTTTTAATTATGAACTACCTATGAATGGGAAGTGGGTTAGACTTAAATGTGCTAGTTACATACTATATGAGGCTCTCTTTGTTCTTTACTTTTTACCATTTATGTGAGCATCATTGAAATCCCATGCCTAGCTAGGGGCACTAAAAACAATAGCGCTTGTTGGGAGACAAGCCAATAGTTATCTTTATTTTTCCTTTCTATTTTTGTTTGTCAACATGATTATTGCTACTACAGTAGTTATGTTTCTATCTTTTCTTTTGATTTTGATGCCAAGTAAAACCATTGGGGTACTTTGGATGCCTGTTGATTTGGTCATGTGCTGAAACAGGAAGGTTTGTGTCTAGTATATGAATTTTCATCCTGTATTGGAGTTTGATCAATTGCTCAAATATTTACACAATACTGGGATATAAATTTTCTCCATTTTCCTAATTTTTTAGAATTTTGGAAGTTACAGACGTATGACTAAATATTCATCATTATGTATTGTTCTGTTTTAGGCATATTCATTTTTTTCATAGTGTGCTTATTTCAAAGTTTCTATGGATTGTATCGGGTGGCATAAACTATAGAGATGATAAAATACAATAGGTATTATGTAAGAATAATTATGAATCTTGCTTTGACATTACCAAAGTTAATGATTTATTTTGTAATACTAATGGATCTCATGAGATTTGGTTGAGTTTTGTGTGGTCAACATTTTCCAAGTTTTGGGTCAGATGACAGTGGAAGAAAGAATAAGGAGCGGCGAGAGCCTAGGCTTGGGGAAGCCCAAGGAACCCCAAGGTAGTTGTCGGTGTCAAAACCGGCGGATCTCGGGTAGGGGGTCCAGAACTGTGCGTCTAGGCGGATGGTAATAGGAGGCAGGGGACACGATGTTTTACCCAGATTCGGGCCCTCTTGATGGAGGTAAAACCCTACGTCCTGCTTGATTTATTCTTGATGATATGTGTATTACAAGAGTTGATCTACCACGAGATCAGAGAGCTAAACCCTAGAAGCTAGCCTATAGTATGATTGTCGTTGTCCTACGGACCTAAACCCTCCGGTTTATATAGACACTGGAGGGGGCTAGGGTTACACAGGGTCGGTTACAAAGGAGGAGATATACATATCCGTATTGCCTAGCTTGCCTTCCACGCCAAGTAGAGTCCCATCCGGACACGGGACGAAGTCTTCAATCTTGTATCTTCATAGTCCAATAGTCCAGCCGAAGGATATAATCCGGCTGTCCGGATACCCCCTAATCCAGGACTCCATCAGTAGCCCCCGAACCAGGCTTCAATGACGATGAGTCCGGCGCAGTATTGTCTTCGGCATTGCAAGGCGGGTTCTTCTCCAATTTCCAAGTGTTTGTAAGCAGTGTCCGACCCATAAATGTTGAACCTCTTGGCTTCTATGCCCAATAAGGGCTATCTCCCATGCGTCGAATGAATACGAGGCGCTAGGGAATTTTTACATTTGCCCCCCTAGCCAGATAAATATATTGTCTATTAAAGGGATATGGATTCCTAAATCCGATCCACACCATCCTTCCCTCAGCGAGAATCCATCAGAGCGCGTTTCGGAAAGATCCATTCCAGCATGGCCGACCTCCGCAGCTCCTCCTCCTGCCCCCATAGTCCTAAGCCCGGTGATTGGGAGAGGTGTTCAGTCCCACACAGTCGATTGGTCGAACTGCAGACCAAGGGATTTCTCCCTCCGGCGTATATGGTGCCCATTCGAGCCGGGCTTGCCACCTACAATGGCGGGGAGCAAGCGGAGAGCTTTCCCTGTCCCTCCATGGGGGAACGGGTCTGCCTTGTTCCTTATTTACCAAGGGGACTCGGATTTCCAATTCATCGGTTCCTCCGCGGGCTCCTGGAGTTCTACGGCCTCCAATTACACAATTTCACCCTTGCCTCCATTCTACATATCACTGGCTATGTTGCTCTCTGCGAGTTGTTCCTGGGCTGCGAGGCTCACTTCGAGTTGTGGAAAAGGCTATTTTGCCTCGTCCCTCGCACACAGAGGGGATCACTTTATCAAGTGGGCGGAGCCGAAATATGGCGCATCGCCGATACCGGATACCTGTCCGGTACCCCGAAGAAGTCGTCCGAAGACTGGCCTTCAGAATGGTTTTATATGGAGGACGTTCCCCTTCCGGACCCTGTTAGGCGGTGTCTTCCTGAGTTCAACAATGCTCCTCTGAAGAAGCGCCGAAGTTGGCGCCCACGGAGCCCCCAGGTGGAAGACAACAGAGAAGTCCTCTATGTGATGAACCGGATCAAAGCACTGGCTCAATCAGGAGTGACAATAATCGAAGTTATGTCAATTTGCATAATGCGGGGAGTGCAACCACTTCAATACCGTGGGCACCCCTTGTGGTGTTTCAACGGGGCGGATGACGCCACCCGCTACGGGCGTAAGGGTCCGGGCGATGCTGCCGCTTTAGCAAATATTATGTCCGAATTGTTCAAGGGAGAGGAGGAGGAGTTCACCCGCATCAAGCCACGGGATGGATTCTCCATGTACAATCCTCCAAGCTAGGTAAGCTATATCCCCTTACTTCCATTTTCCCGCATTCTTTGTCGTAAGTATTCACCTTGCCAGTTTGCGGCAGGAACTTCAAAAGGCCATAAAGGAGGTCAGCAGCCCCTCTCCACAACCGGAGGACCCTGACCGGGCCCTCGACTCCGGACTTGAAGAAGATCCGGTTATCTTCGTGGAGCTGATAGACCGGCAGTTCTATCAGTTAAGCTGCGACGACGCCATGGTGGCCTGTCAGGACCGTTTTTTCGGGATATTAATTTCTCGGAAAATGGCCCTTATGCTCACCAGCCCCAGGATTACTGTTAGCTGATGAGGCACCAACTTGATACAGAAATTCCAAGCAAAGTACAAGACATGTAGTACAAGACCATTCTGGCCTATGAGTACAATAATTGGTTTCTAGTGGTTGATGGCGGAAGCGGTTTGCGGATCATCAGTGTCTATGGGACTCCATTTCCCACAGGAATAGCTGACCAGGGTAACTCCTATCTTTGCGAGGCTGCTATCTCCATTGCGTAGGTTCCGGGGCTGTCAGCGCAACGCTCCTCTCCATGCAAGAAATCTGTCCAAGACAATAGCCAGGGACAAGCCAGTGAGTACTTTGAATGTACTCACAAACATTAAGAACACATGTATAATATAGCCACTGATAATCATGCTTTAAAATATTCTATGATCACTTTGTCAGTTATGAATTAAGGTTCATGATGCACGCAAGTAGATCATTCAAATAAAACATGAGTAAACAATCAGGGTGTAGAAATGCAAAGCACCGATCGGGTGTCTGAAGCGACGCCTCGAAAGGATAATAATATGAAGCATGCCTCAGTCGGGCGTCTGAGCGACACCACATAAAGGGCTTATATATAAAAAGATTAACAAGCATGCCACAGTCGGGCGTCTGTGCGACACCACATAAAGGGCTTATAAGTAAATGAAATAACAAACATGCCACAGTCGGGCGTCTGAGCGACGCCACATAAAGGGCTTATAAGTAAATGAAATAACAAACATGCCACAGTCGGGCGTCTGAGCAACACCACATAAAGGGCTTATATATAAATAATCACAGTGAGTATCTAGGAGGTAGAACCGTCCCAGGGATACTCAATAATTCAAATAACATAAATGGTTAGTCCATAATAATAATAATCATAATCATCATATGTCACAACTCATGATCAATGTTCTGGTTTTGTAGTTTCTCCTCCGAAGACCGACACTAAGACCGACACTTGACCCATCCCAAACTGTAGTCCTTAACCATGGTCACGGCTATTCGAATAGGCATAATCTCTGCAGAGGGTGTACTCTTTACCCACGAGTAACGGATTCCTTTAGTCCATCGGGACTAATTCCGTCTATGGTCTTTTAATTGAAAACCCACCTAACCGCACACACCAGCCAAACTCACCAGTGTCTGGAATCACCCTTGACACCTGTTAAGCAAAACTCTAAGTGGGGAGGCTACAACCTCGACTTAGCATGGGATCACAAAATTTATACCGCGCGCAAACTGGGGGAGCTACCCCCTCGGCTACAACCGAAAACACCCATGCCCCCGGACCAGGTGGCATGCCTACCGGTTGCAACCGGTATCTTCCACCATGGCCTCTCTGTACGGTGTGTGCTAGGACAGGGATTGACAACTTACTGAACCGTACCCTACCTACGGCAGGGACAAGTGGCAGCACGAAAAAAGTATGGGGGTTACTGCAACAAGACTCGATCTACGGCCGACTCAGGAGGCTTAAGTATTTCCTGCATGGTTAGCTCAAGAATTATATTTCACATCCATCAGACACAACCACCACTCATCATACCTCCCCCTGCCCCACCGATCATAACCGTATCGACGAGGGACAAGCTCGTGTCTACACAAGACAGATACTTTCCCGGGTCCTTCCCGATAGGCATGAGAGGCATATGAGGGTGATTGCTATCACAAGCGTATCCATTTCCAACAGCAAGCATTTTCGTTATGCACTCAAGGTGTATGATCATATCGTCACATAAAAATAACTAACGCTTCATGTCGAGGTGGTGTTATAACCGTATCAAACAACCCACAAAATATTATGCCAGGGTTCAGAATGCTTGCCTTCAAGGTGTGGAGAGGTAGGGTGTATTCCAAAACTTTGAAAGTTTTCTTCTCTCTCCAACAAATCCTATTTTTGAAAATATTCAAATTAACACATAGTCCAAAACAGTACAAAAAGGTTGTTTGGAAAATTTTGAAATAAATATGAAAATAAACTAGACAATATTTGAGAAATAACAGAACAAGAATCAAGTCATTTGGATTTATATTTTAAAAGTTATAGCCGGTCAAAGTTTAGTCAAATTCTGCTTTTAAAATAAAACAGAAAAAGGAAAATGTTTCGATGAGAATACGCTTTCTTAGCAGGGCAGACGTACTCTGGGGCATTGCGCTTCCACTTAAAACACGTGGAGGCGGGGCTGGGTCACTGACAGTGGGTCCAGGGGGCCCACTGGTCAGGTTTGACCAGTCCTCTCTCCCTCCTCTTCCTTTGCCTGAACGGAGGCGAGGCTCCGGTGATCAACACCGGTGAACGGCGCCTCCCCGTGGGCTCCAGAGGGTCGGATTGGATCCGCAAGACCGGGGCGGTCCTCCCGGTGGTCGTTGGGTCGGCGAGGGTGGAGGGAGTCGCCGGTAGTGAGCTTCGCGACGGAGGAGCCTTCGGGAGCAATGGGGGTTTGGGGCTATGGTGGTTCCCGATCGTATATGAGAGGCTGGGCAGCTCCGCTAGGTTGAGGGGAGTCGAGTGGTGTCGCTGGATGGGCGGGGGAGGGCCTGCTCGTGACGAATTGGACCGGAGCATGGCGGCGGCCGAACCCGTCGAAGGTGAGGAAGACGACCTCCTCCCGTCGTTCTCTAGCTATGGGGGGGGTACTTGGAGGATGGTATGAGGCTGCCTGAGGGCTTAGACGAGCTCGAGGGCCTCCTTTTATAGTGCAACGAGGTCGGTTCTGGGGGTGGCCGCGGATAAGATCGTTGGCGACTGCCGTTTTGTTGCTGCAGGCGACGTGGCAATGACGAGCGCTAGCGGACGGCCTTGCGGATGAGGTCAGGCTGTTCCACGAGCGAGCTGGCGCGCTGGTGTGGTTCGGATGGCGCCGTCCATGGCAGAGCCCTGCTGCGGCCGTCGGCGGCTAGCGTTGGTGGCACTGTGGGGCGCCAGGAGGAGGGGTCAAAGCGGCTCTGCAGTGAGGGAGAAGTCGGGGCGCTAGCTGCGAGTGGGGAGTGGCCAGAGCGGGCGCGGGGAGGCAGCCGTGCGACGTGGCGGCTCAGTGCGTGCGCATGCAAAATGTGCACTCTGGGCGCGCCCAGAGCACGCACGCTAGCTGCTTGACGAAATGCCAATGCATGCCACATAGCTTGGGTGAGGCTGGCAATTAGCAGACCCAGGTTAGGAGTAGCTAGGAGCTTAGTGGACATGGTTACTGGGTCAGTGGATCAAGATCACAATGCAAACCCAAAGTTCATGCCCAAACTGGCCATGCTCACAGGGTGTTTGACAAAATGCCATGGGCATCTAGGTAACTCTTGGGGTGGCCCAAATTTCCAGATTGGGGTCTCTTTATATGATACAGAGGGTGGTGAAGTTAGTTTGCCAAAAGCTCAAACTTGTCAGTGTAAGTTTTGCAAAACTTCAGTTCTGGGCAGAAGGTAAATGGCATTGTTTCATGAACCAAAAATGCTCCAATGAGTCCAACCTCCTAGACTTAAGGGTTTGGTATGGGGTACTACAAGCAGGAGAAAGCTCATGGTCACTAGGGCAAAATTTAATAGGGATGCAGTACAAATCACCAAGTTGGACCAGAATGAAAAGGAGGTTGATTCACTCAAATTTTTCAAAGAACATCACTGGGTTTTTGCATAAAGTTGAATAAAATACTCCTATTAACATCCCACAATTTTGGTGGAGGCTAGAAAGAAATATTTAAAGGGGTTGTAGTGCAAAATTGCTCTTTGGACCAGATTTGGAAACTTGGTGTAGACCTCAAAATATTAAATGAATGAAATATATTTTTGGATAAAAGTGATTTAAAAACATCACATGACATCTCCAAATTTTGGTTGGAATTTTAAATAAATTTATCAAGTGGTTGTAGTTCAAAAAGAGCTCCAAGACTAATGAAAAATCTTTTTAAGGAATGAAGCTCAGAGAGAAACAATTTTGCAAATAAATTCTACTGACAATAGAAATGTTTTTCTTGAAAGGGCAAACAAGTCCAATAATATATTTGGAAAGTTTTTCACTTGAGGTAAAAACTCCAAAATAATAAGGTAAAGAAAGGCCCTGAAACCAAAAGAAAAACCAGAAAATAAAAGTTTAAATTTCCTGGCAAAATTTTAATTGATAAAACAAGGTTAAAATTTGGGGTGTCACAACACTACCCCCCTTAAGAAAAAAACTTGTCCTCGAGATTTGTTAAGAGTTGTTTTGAAAATATGATTCCTATCAGCTGAGACCAAAATTTACTCATAGCACACACTTTGAGTCGTCGGGGTTGGCAGTTGTGCCTGGGTTAAAAATGCAATCGCATACCAACATAATTATGCATGGCTACTATTAAAATAGGGGTGCACAAGCAAATAGCATTCCAATATGACGATACATGATCACCCAATTACAGGGCGTGGGGTATACTAAGACTCGGTACTTCTCGAGTGACTTAGTCCACCTTGTTTATATCTAAGCGGGTGTGCCTTGTGGATGCCGAGGCTTCTCCATTGGCCTCACCGTCGGGGTTAGCTGGAGGGGGTTGAGGAACAGCAGGGTCGGGGTAGCGATGGTGACCATCGCAGGGATTGTTGGCCACAATCCCATTGGAGTGTGTTCCCAAAAGGCGACGAAGCACTTCTGGGGTCATCAAAGCACCTTGGCTGATGGCTGGGGCTGACCTCAAGGTCTCGATCGGTTGTCCGAACAGCACGACAGGGTTGTCAGCCTCGGGCGCGTCTTCTCTTCTCGCTGGGGCTCTACGAATCAGTTCTCCATGAGTTGCGATCAGATCAAGGGTGATTTGATCGAACAGTCCCTCTAGTGCACTTACATAGCGCACCAGATGCAATAATGCAGGATCCGTCTCGTGATCTCCGTTGGCAACTTGTGGTGGTCTACCATACCCATCACGGCTGGGGTAGTAGTAGAAGGAGCGACAGTTAACTCTGGGCGACAAGTGCCAGAGTTGAACTATAGCTTCTTGGGCAGCTAGTAGGCTGGCTTGTGGCTCAAAGGAAGTTGTCCTTCCGGTGAACCTGTAGGGGCGTTCTGGCGATAGACCCCTACCATAGACGTGCACAGTGGCCCAAAATTGACGGCTCTCACTCATGGACCCTTGGTACACAACATATTCTGGGGGTTCCTCTAATGCAGAGGCACGGCGGGTGAGGTTTGCCAGCACGGTCACAAAACCTCCAAGGTTGGTCGCTGTGGTCTCATTGTGAACAATGGGTCCTAGCATTATAGCTTGGTTTGGGGTAGAGGCTGTGTTGTGATGGGTTGAGGCTAGCGTGCCCTTTTATAGAAAAAGGGGACGAAGTCTTCCTTCGCACGCTTGTGAAAAAGACTATTTAGGGGCCGGTCACTGGCACGGGATCGACAGGCTAGGCTGATAGGTTGGGCACCGACTGCCAAAAGGTGTCGGGTCACTGTGTGGCTATCTTACATGAGAAGCTTGGCCGTGGTTTGGTTAAGGTCTGGTGGGTTGGTTTACCTAGGTTTTTCGACCTGGCTAAGATAGGATTAGCCAATGGTCAGCCTGGCTCTGATACCAAGTTTGTCAGGACCGTTTTTTCGGGATATTAATTTCCCGGAAAATGGCCCTTATGCTCACCAGCACCAGGATTACTGTTAGCTGATGAGGCAACAACTTGATACAGAAATTCCAAGCAAAGTACAAGACATGTAGTACAAGACCATTCTGGCCTATGAGTACAATAATTGGTTTCTAGTGGTTGATGGCGGAAGCGGTTTGCGGATCATCAGCGTCTATGGGACTCCATTTCCCACAGGAACAGCTGACCAGGGTAACTCCTATCTTTGCGAGGCTGCTATCTCCATTGTGTAGGTTTCGGGGCTGTCAGCGCAACGCTCCTCTCCATGCAAGAAATCTGGCCAAGACAATAGCCAGGGACAAGCCAGTGAGTACTTTGAATGTACTCGCAAACATTAAGAACACAGGTATAATATAGCCACTGATAATCATGCTTTAAAATATTCTATGATCACTTCGTCAGTTATGAATTAAGGTTCATGATGCACGCAAGTAGATCATTCAAATAAAACATGAGTAAACAATCAGGGTGTAGAAATGTAAAGCACCGATCGGGTGTCTGAAGCGACACCTCGAAAGGATAATAATATGAAGCATGCCTCAGTCGGGCGTCTGAGCGACACCACATAAAGGGCTTATATATAAAAAGATTAACAAGCATGCCACAGTCGGGCGTCTGTGCGACACCACATAAAGGGCTTATAAGTAAATGAAATAACAAACATGCCACAGTCGGGCGTCTGAGCGACGCCACATAAAGGGCTTATAAGTAAATGAAATAACAAACATGCCACAGTCGGGCGTTTGAGCGACACCACATAAAGGGCTTATATATAAATAATCATACTGAGTATCCAGGAGGTAGAACCGTCCCAGGGATACTCAATAATTCAAATAACATAAATGGTTAGTCCATAATAATAATCATAATCATAATCATCATACGTCACAAGTCATGATCAATGTTCTGGTTTTGTAGTTTCTCCTCCGAAGACCGACACTAAGACCGACACTTGACCCATCCCAGAGTGTAGTCCTTAACCATGGACACAGCTATTCGAATAGGCATAATCTCTGCAGAGGGTGTACTCTTTACCCACGAGTAACGGATTCATTTAGTCCATCGGGACTAATTCCGTCTACGGTCTTTTAATTGAAAACCCACCTAACCGCACACACCAGCCAAACTCACCGGTGTCTGGAATCACCCTTGACACCCGTTAAGCAAAACTCTAAGTGGGGAGGCTAGAACCTCGACTTAGCATGGGATCACAAAATTTATACCGCGCACAAACTGGGGGAGCTACCCCCTTCGGCTACAACCGAAAACAGCCATGCCCCCGGACCAGGTGGCATGCCTACCGGTTGCAACCGGTATCTTCCACCATGGCCTCTCTGTATGGTGTGTGCTAGGACAGGGGTTGACAACTTACTGAATTATACCCTACCTACGACAGGGACAAGTGGCAGCACGAAACAAGTATGGGGGTTACTGGAACAAGACTCGATCTACGGTCGACTCAGGAGGCTTAAGTATTTCCTGCATGGTTAGCTCAAGAATTATATTTCACATCCATCAGACACAACCACCACTCATCATACCTCCCCCTGCCCCACCGATCATAACCGTCTCGACGAGGGACAAGCTCGTGTCTACACAAGACAGAGACTTTCCCGGGTCCTTCCCGGTAGGCATGAGAGGCATATGAGGGTGATTGCTATCACAAGCGTATCCATTTCCAACAGCAAGCATTTTCGTTATGCACTCAAGGTGTATGATCATATCGTCACATAAAAATAACTACGCTTCATGTCGAGGTGGTGTTATAACCGTATCAAACAACCCACAAAATATTATGCCAGGGTTCAGAATGCTTGCCTTCAACGTTTTCCTTTGAAAGTTTTCTTCTCTCTCCAACAAATCCTATTTTTGAAAATATTCAAATTAACACATAGTCCAAAAACAGTACAAAAAGTTTGTTTGGAAAATTTTGAAATAAATATGAAAATAAACTAGACAATATTTGAGAAATAACAGAAAAAGAATCAAGTCATTTGGATTTATATTTTAAAAGTTATAGCCAGTCAAAGTTTAGTCAAATTCTGTTTTTAAAATAAAACAGAAAAAGGAAAACGTTTCGATGAGAATACGCTTTCTTACCAGGGCAGACGTACTCTGGGGCGTTGCGCTTCCACTTAAAACACGTGGAGGCGGGGCTGGGTCACTGACAGTGGTCTAGGGGGCCCACTGGTCAGGTTTGACAAGTCCTCTCTCCCTCCTCTTCCTCTGCCCGAACGGAGGCGAGGCTCCGGTGATCAACGCCGGCGAATGGTGGCTCCCCGCGAGCTCCGGAGGGTCAGGATGGATCCGCAAGACCGGGGCGGTCCTCCCGGTGGTCGTTGGGTCGGCGAGGGTGGAGGGAGTCGCCGACGGTGAGCTTCACGGCGGAGGAGCCTTTGGGAGCAATGGGGGTTTGGGGCTACGGTGGTTCCCAATCGCATATGAGAGGCTGGGCAGCTCCGCTAGGTTGAGGGGAGTCGAGTGGTGTAGCTGGATGGGCGGGGGAGGGCCTGCTCGCGACGAATTGGACCGGAGCATGGCGGCGGCCGAACCCGTCGGAGGTGAGGAAGACGACCTCCTCCCGTCGTTCTCTGGCTATGGGGGGTACTTGGAGGATGGTATGAGGCTGCCTGAGGGCTTAGACGAGCTCGGGGGCCTCCTTTTATAGTGCAACGAGGTCGGTTCCGATGGTGGCCGCGGATAAGATCGCCGGCGACCGCCGTTCTGTTGTTGCAGGCGACGTGGCGACGACGAGCGCTAGCAGACGGCCTTGCAGATGAGGTCGGGCTGTTCCATGAGCGAGCTGGCGCGCTAGTGTGGTTCGGGCGGCGCCGTCCACGGCAGAGCCCTGCTGCGGGCGTCGGTGGCGCTCTGGGGCGCCAGGAGGAGGGGTCCAGGCGGCTCTGCGCTGAGGGAGAAGTCGGGGCGCTGGCTGCGAGTGGGGAGTGGCCAGAGCGGGCGCGGGGAGGCAGCCGTGCGACGTGGCGGCTCGGTGCGCGCGCGTCTAAAACGTGCGCTCTGGTCGCGCCCAGAGCACGCACGCTAGCTGCTTGACGAAATGCCAATGCATGCCACATAGCTTGGGTGAGGCTGGCAATTAGCAGACCCAGGTTAGGAGTAGCTAGGAGCTTAGTGGACATGGTTACTGGGTCAATGGATCAAGATCACAATGCAACCCCGAAGTTCATGCCCAAACTGGCCATGCTCACAGGGTGTTTGACAAAATGCCATGGGCATCTAGGTAACTCTTGGGGTGGCCCAAATTTCCAGATTGGGGTCTCTCTAGATGATACAGAGGGTGGTGAAGTTAGTTTGCCAAAAGCTCAAACTTGTCAGTGTAAGTTTTGCAAAACTTCAGTTCTGGGCAGAAGGTAAATGGCATTGTTTCATGAACCAAAAATGCTCCAATGAGTCCAACCTCCTGGACTTAAGGGTTTGGTATGGGGTACTACAAGCAGGAGAAAGCTCATGGTCACTAGGGCAAAATTTAATAGGGATGCAGTACAAATCACCAAGTTGGACCAGAATGAAAAGGAGGTTGATTCACTCAAATTTTTCAAAGAACATCACTGGGTTTTTGCATAAAGTTGAATAAAATACTCCTATTAACATCCCACATTTTTGGTGGAGGCTAGAAAGAAATATTTAAAGGTGTTGTAGTGCAAAATTGCTCTTTGGACCAGATTTGGAAACTTGGTGTAGAGCTCAAAATATTAAATGAATGAAATATATTTTTGCATAAAAGTGATTTAAAAACATCGCATGACATAAATTTTGGTTGGAATTTTAAATAAATTTATCAAGTGGTTGTAGTTCAAAAAGAGCTCCAAGACTAATGAAAAATCTTTAAGGAATGAAGCTCAGAGAGAAACAATTTTGCAAATAAATTCTACTGACAATAGAAATGTTTTTCTTGAAAGGGCAAACAAGTCCAATAATATATTTGGAAAGTTTTTCACTTGAGGTAAAAACTCCAAAATAATAAGGTAAAGAAAGGCCCTGAAACCAAAAGAAAAACTAGAAAATAAAAGTTTAAATTTCCTGGCAAAATTTTAATTGATAAAACAAGGTTAAAATTTTGGGGTGTCACATGGCCATTACGGCCGACTATCCCGGACTGCTCCCTGCATCGCACGTAAGAAAAACCAAAAATCCCAACTCCAAAAACTACGATCCCCTTTTAGACACTTCACCCACCATATACACATGGCATTTTTTACAGGGAAGGCATTCGGGATGCCCTGCCGAACCCGCAGCAACTCGCCAACAAGAGGCGCCAAGGCCGGGTAGGCCAAAAAGGAAGGCGGTCAGGACAGAAACGCTGGCGCAAAGGTATAAAAACCCCGCTCCATGGTTGTCGTCTTTCTCAAAATGTGATGATGCCCGCATTTCTTTAATAGAAAAAATGCTCGCCAGAATATGTCCGGCGATGTTGCTGATCACGCCTCCACCAGTTGGGCACCAGGACCGGACATAGAGGCGGAAGCCGACATGGGGCAGGCGCCGGATAATCCCCATATAGAGGATGCGGATAGATTATCCGCTACTAACCCAGAAGTGGAAAGCGCCATGAATCATAGGCGCCGCCGGCCGTACTCCGTGACGCTTGTTTCTCACCAGAGGCATTTGATGCCTTTTATTCCGGAGAGGCGTACCTCCGTGCTGCTCAAGATGGTCTAGCCAGAGCCACGGATCAGTATGTAAAGGATGTACGGGTGAGTAAATCTGGCGATTTATATTTATCAGTAGCCCCTGAGACTTGAAACAGTTAGCAGAACTGATTCAAGGATCATCTTTATTGTGCAGGTTCTTACAGAGAAGAATACCAGGATGTCCCAGGAGCTGGAGGAATGCAAGACCCAACTGCAGGCCGCTATTGCCGCATTGCAGGAACCGAAAAAGCCTCCCGTTGGTAACATTTACTTTAAAGAATGATGGTTACCATATAGTGTGCGGCATGGCTGCAGATCTAACAATAGATTTTGCAGATGAATCCGGAGAAAATCCGGAGGACCAGCATGTCATGCGACAGCTAGAGGCTGGCAAACGCGTGCTGACTGAGGTTAGGCGGGAGAAAAACAATCTCCTAGACGCCAATGTCAAGCTGAGCGTGGAACTAAAAGATGTTCGAGCCCAGCTTGCAGACTCCGAGAAGGAGAAAAAGCGGCTTCGGCGTGGCATTTTCAGTAAGTGCTTGAACGAATCCTTTTGAAGGAGTTCGGCAAAGAAGCCGACTAACAGCGTTATGTCTGTAGGTATGCTGACGGGTCGTCCTGCGGAGGAAATGCCCGGTTCTGCAGGTGATCTTCTATCCGAGCTCTCGCATCTGCACGAACAAGTTCGGCGGGTAATGCAAGGTGTTGCCCAGGCCTTGTGGCCATCCGCCTCCCTGCCAGAAGGCGTTGCAGAGCTTACGGAGAAGCTCAAGGGAGCACGGCGGTGCTTTCGATTATGGAAGATATCAGCCTGCCGACAAGGTGCCCGAGAAGCCTGGGCCATGGTGAAGACGCGGTACACCAAGGCTGACCCAAATCACATGGCCGAGGTCGGACCTATGGGGCCCGACGAAAAAGAGATCCCCGTTAGCTTAGTTTATGGGAAAGTAGAATTAGCCGCAAAGTATTCCCAACAGGATTGTAGGCTAGACCGCCTGTTGGATGGTATAGAGGAGGAATTTACTCAGTCTGCATGACTATGTAATTAAAGTGACATGTATAATACCTTCTAGCCGGATTGTAGATCATTTGTCATGGCGGACCTTTTCGCTTCAACCTCGGGACCCGATAGTCCGGAGTGTATTCGAATACCCGCTCAATTATATAAGAACCCGGTATGCATGGAGACCAGGCGTAGGGGTCATTGGTGCTTGAACAGACAAGTGCTCAACTAGTTATGTTATATTACATGGGTAGTAAGAAACATCTTCCAGGGAGAATAGTTTCGTTAAGGGTTCCTTTCCCTGGGTAAGCATGCCCTAAAGTGCATGTCCAGACTGTGATAGGAAACACAGGAAAAAACATTTGGGGCAGATATGGAAAATAAATAAAAATCATCTTTTGTTCGCCGACTGAATATTCCCTTAAGAACGCTAGCTTTCGGCTTCACCCAGTCTGAGGTACACATCCGACTGACCCGGCAGTAACAATTGCAGAGGTGCTCCCCTTATGCCCTAGCCGAATTAACGGGAACGTAGGGCATAAATATAAGAGCCAGGCAACCCAGCTTGGCCAAAACTTAAGTCATATCGATGCATATAATGGCGATAAAAGGTACATGTGGAAGCATAACACATGTGTGGGGCACGAGGCCCAAATAAATAATCAAGCTTCTGTGAAAGAAGCCCACAGGTATGATGAGTGCGGCTAGCGCATCTGTAATGTGCAAACGAGGCGCAAGTTGGCCTTTGAAGGCCTGGAGAAAGAATAAAAGAAAGAAAGAAAAACAAGACAGATAATGTATAAAAATGGACAGGGGAAGGGGACGAACACAGGGTCGGGTGCTAGGCGTAGAATCTTCGGAGCCTGGCCGCGTTCCATGGGTTTGGCTCGAGTCGATTAGTCGATACATCCTGCAGTCGGTACGCTCCACCGGTCAGAACTTGGTCAATAATGAAGGGACCTTCCCATTTGGGCTCGAGCTTGTTCTTTTTCTTATCCGGCAGACGTAGAACTAGTTCGCCAACGTTATAAGTTTTGGCCCGTACCTCTCTGCTTTGGTATCTACGAGCCTGTTGCTGATAAAATGCGGAACGGGCTTTTGCCACGTTGCGCTCCTCCTCCAAGGTGTCCAGACTGTCCTGCCGATCAAGCTCGGCTTCTCTTTCTTCGTACATGCGCACTCGAGGTGAGTCATGAATTATGTCACAGGGCAAGACTGCCTCTGCGCCGTACACCATAAAGAAGGGTGTATATCTAGTACTACGGTTCGGCGTGGTCCGCAGCCCCCAGAGTATGGAGTCGAGCTCCTCTACCCAATGCGTGTTAGACTCCGTTGAGGACCGCACTAGCCTGGGTTTAATGCCGCTCATTATAAGACCGTTCACGAGCTCCACTTGACCGTTGGTTTGTGGGTGATAGACCGAAGCATAATCGAGCCTGATGCCCATTTTGCTGCACCAGAGTTTTACCTCATCGGCAGTAAAGGTCGTGTCGTTGTCAGTGATGATGCTGTGAGGGATGCCATAACGGTGTACGACCCCAGATATGAAGTCTATCACCGGTCTAGATTCGGCTGTTTTAACAGGTTTGGCCTCTATCCATTTGGTGAATTTATCCACCATGACCAGTAAGTATTTTTTCTTGTGGGTTCCCCCTTTAAGGGGTCCAACCATGTCAAGCCCCAGACCGCGAAGGGCCACGTAATGGGAATTGTTTGGAGGGCGGTGGGTGGCATGTGGCTTTGATTTGCAAAGAGCTGACAACCGGCGCAACGTTGGACCAAGTCCTGTGCATCTGCCCGGACCGTTGGCCAATAGAATCCTATACGGAAGGCCTTGCTGACAAGAGCCCGGGCTGCGGCATGGTGACCGCCGAGTCCGGCGTGAATTTCTGCCAAAAGGTTCTGTCCTTCCTCTTCGGAGATACACCTTTGAAGGACTCCAGTAGTGCTTTTTTTATACAATTCTCCCTCATGGACCCTGTAGGCCTTAGATCGCCGCACTATGCATCGTGCCTCATTTTGGTCCTCCGGAAGTTCCTGCCTAGTTAGGTAGGCCAGGAATGGTTCTGTCCACGGGGCTATGATGGCCATTATTACGTGAGCTGAAGGTGTTATTTCGGTGGCGGAGCCTCCGATTGTGTCAGAGTGTTTGGTATCGGGTATTTTGGCCGGGTCCGGATTATTGTTACCGGTGTCCCCTTCCCATACTACGGATGGCTTGAACAGCCTCTCCAGAAATATGTTGGGGGGGACCACGTCGCATTTTGCGCTAATGCGGGCAAGGATATCCATCGCCTAATTGTTTTCCCGAGCCACATGATGAAATTCGAGCCCCTCGAACCGAGCTGACATTTTTAGGACGGCTTTGCGATAGGCCGCCATTTTCGGATCCTTGGCATCAAAGTCTCCAATTTATTTGGGATATTGCGAGGTTCGAATCCCCCCGCACCTCTAGGCGTTGAATGCTCATGGATACTGCCATCCGGAGACCATGTAAAGGGGCCTCATATTTGGCTGCGTTGTTGGAGTCTGTATACGTTATCTGGAGTACGTATTGAACTGTATCTCCGGTTGGGGACGTCAAAACGACGCCATCCCCCAGACCATCCAACATTTTGGAGCCGTCGAAGTGCATGATCCAGTTGGAATATGCGCCATACTCTTTAGGGAGTTCGGCTTCCGTCCATTCGGCGACAAAGTCGGCCAATACTTGCGACTTAATGGCTCGCCGCGGCTTGTAAGTTATGTCGAACGGGAGGAGCTCAATGGCCCATTTGGCAATACGGCCCGTGGCATCGTGGTTGTTTATAATATCATTAAGTGGCACTTCCGAGGCTACTATTATCGAACACTCTTGAAAGTACTGTCGCAGCTTCCGGGATGCCATGAATATCGTGTATGCTATCTTTTGATAATGCGGGTACCGTGACTTGCATGGAGTAAGGACAGTGGATACATAGTAGACCGGCTTTTGAAGGGGGAATTTATGTCTGTCTGTTTCTCATTCGACGACGAGCACTGCGCTCACAACTTGATGAGTTGCCGCAATGTATAACAGCATTGGTTCGCCAAAGTTTGGCGCGGCCAAGACCGGGTTGGTTGCCAATATGGCTTTTATTTCTTCCAATCCGGCTGTGGCGGCATCTGTCCACTCAAAGTGTTCGGTGTGACGAAGGAGGCGATAAAGGGGTAATGCCTTTTCTCCCAGGCGGGAGATAAAGCGGCTTAGAGCCGCCACACATCCGGTTAATTTCTGGATTTGTTTGAGGTCCGTTGGGATATCCAATTGTGACAGAGCTCGGATCTTGGCCGGATTTGCTTCAATTCCTCTGTCGGATACAATGAAGCCTAAGAGCTTTCCGGCTGGCACACCGAAAATGCATTTTTCCGGGTTGAGCTTAATGTCATATGTTCGGAGGTTATCGAATGTGAGCCTCAAGTTGTCTACTAGAGATTCGACATGTTTGGTTTTGACGACCACGTCATCTACGTATGCCTCCACTGTTTTGCCGATCTGGTTTGCCAGACATGTCCGAATCATGCGCTGATATGTTGCGCCGGCGGTTTTGAGCCCAAAGGGCATTGTGTTGAAGCAGAAGGGGACATATGGTGTGATGAATGCCGTTGCGGCTTGGTCGGGCTCCGCCATCTTAATTTGGTGGTAGTCGGAGTATGCGTCGAGGAAACACAATGAATCGTGTCATGCGGTAGCGTCAATAATTTGATCGATGCGGGGGAGGGGGAGGGGTCCTTTGGGCAAGCCTTGTTGAGGTCCTTAAAATCGACGCACAGGCGCCAGGATTTGTCCTTCTTTGGTACCATCACCAGGTTTGCTAGCCAGTCCGGATGTTTTATTTCTCTAATGAATCCGGCCTCCAATAACTTGGCTAGTTCCTCTCCCATGGCTTGTCTCTTTGGTTCAGAGAAACACCGAAGAGCCTGCTTGACCGGCTTGAATCCCTTTAGAATATTGAGGCTGTGCTCGGCCAGCCTGCATGGGGTTCCTGGCATGTCTGAAGGGTGCCAGGCAAAAATGTCCCAGTTCTCGCGTAGGAACTCTCGTAGTGCGGCATCTACGTCAGGGTTTAATTGTGCCCCGATGGAAGCTGTTTTTGTTGGGTCCATTGGATGGACTTGGAATTTGACTATTTCATCTACCGGTTTAAAGGAGGTGGACTTGGATCTCTTATCGATTATCACATCGTCCCTGTTCACCATGGAGCGCAGCGCAGTCAGTTCCTCAGCCGCTAGGGCTTCGGATAATGCCTCAAGGGCCAGTGCGGCTGTCTTGTTTTCAACGTGGAGTGCTGTGTCCGGATCACTAGCAAGAGTGATAATTCCGTTGGGCCCGGGCATTTTGAGCTTCATGTACCCGTAATGGGGTATGGCTTGGAAGATTGTGAACGCCTCCCGCCCTAACAGGGCGTGGTAACCGCTACTGAACGGGGCCACTTGGAACATAATCTCTTCGTACCTATAATTCTCCGGCGTGCCGAACACCACATCTAGTGTGATTTTGCCTGTACATCGCACTTCCCGACTGGGGATTATTCCTCTAAAGGTTGTGCTGCTTCGCTCGATGCGGTTCTAGTCTATTTCCATTTTTTGAAGGGTTTCCTCATAGATGAGGTTTAATCCGCTGCCGCCGTCCATGAGTACCTTGGTGAGTCGAAAGCCGTCCACAATTGGACTGAGGACCAATGCGGCTGGTGCTCGGGCTGTTCGGAATTTAGGTTCGTCACTGGCATTGAAACTAATAGCCGTGTCACTCCATGGGTTTATTGTCGCCACGTAGTAGATTTCAGCAAGCCTGTGGAGTGTTCACTTTCACCTATTATTTGATGTGAAGGTCTCGAAGACCATTAATACCGTACTGGTATTTCAGGGATGGTGCTCTGTGGCTTCTGGAATTAGGAGATCCTCGCCACTTTTGGCTACCTGCCGGAGTATCCAACATGCTCTAAGGCTATGTGTTGGTATGGCGCCCTCTGTGCTGTGAATTTTACAGGGTCCATTGAGCCATCCCTCCAGTACGGTTCCATGCCCTATAGAGGGTTTTTGCTTTTTGGTAGTTGACCCGAGTGTCTTTTGATAGTGCACCCTTTTATTTCGGACTGGGTTCGTATTTAGTGCCAGATTATTCCAAAAGTTTGTTTCGGTTTTCCAGGCACTTTCCATCGCACAGTACTTTCGTACTATGGACGCCAAGTCAGCGAAGCGTGATATCTCACGGCGATTTATGGCGTTAAGGGTTCCCTTGTCCGTGCAATTATTGCAGAAAAATAAGATTGTGTCTTCCTCACGACAATCCTTAACCTTGTTCATCGCAAGAAGGAATTTGGCCCAATAGTGATGTACTGCTTCCTAGGACTCTTGCCTGATGTGGGAAAGATCGCTTCTGTTTGGGTGGGTGGGTGGAATTGAATCCGAACCCTTACCCGATCTGGGATCCAGGGGCCAAGGAATTTCCAATTTTGGAAATTCTGGTTCCGGGGTGTTGCCCGATAATCCTGGCCCGCTGCCTGACTCTAAGTTTAGGGATTGGATGTTGTCCTCCCGCGAACGGGTATCCGGCTCAGAGAGCTCAGGAATCCGAACATAGTTGGTCCTCAATATGGAGGAGAAGTCGCCGCATTGTTCCTCCACCACTGCAATATGATGGGTGACCGGCGGAGAGTTAATCTCCCTTTGATCGGGTTTAAGCCCAATCCAATCATAGTCTGTAGCGACTCCTGTTGGGGAACGTAGTAATTTCAAAAAAAATCCTACGCACACGCAAGATCATGGTGATGCATAGCAACGAGGGGGAGAGTCTGATCTACGTACCCTTGTAGATCGCAACGGAAGCGTTGACACAACGTAGAGGAAGTAGTCGTACGTCTTCTTCCCGATCCGACCGATCCAAGCACCATTACTCCGGCACCTCCGAGTTCTTAGCACACGTACAGCTCGATGACGATCCCCGGGCTCCGATCCAGCAAAGCTTCGGGGAGGAGTTCCGTCAGCATGACGGCGTGGTGACGATCTTGATGTATTACCGACGCAGGGCTTCGCCTAAGCACTACAACGATATGATCGAGGTGGAATATGGTGGCAGGGGGCACCGCACACGGCTAAGGAACGATCTCAATGATCAACTTGTGTGTCTAGAGGTGCCCCCTGCCTCCGTATATAAAGGAGCCAAGGGGGAGGGTGCGGCCGGCCAGGAGGAGGGCGCAGGAGGAGTCCTACTCCTACCGGGAGTAGGACTCCCCCCCCCCCCCAATCCTATTCCAAATAGGATTCCCAAGGGGGAAAGAGAGAGAGAGGTGGCCGGCCACCTCTCCTAGTACTAATAGGACTAGGGGAGGGGGAGGCGCGCATCCCACCATGGTCAGCCCCTTTCACCTTTCCACTAAGGCCCAATAAGTCCCATATGGCTCCCGGGGGGTTCCGGTAACCTCCCGGTAATCCGGTAAAATCCCAATTTCACCCCCAACACTTCCGATATCCAAATATAGGCTTCCAATATATCAATCTTTATGTCTCGACCATTTCGAGACTCCTCGTCATGTCTGTGATCACATCCGGGACTCCGAACTAACTTCGGTACATCAAAATGCATAAACTCATAATAACTGTCATCATAACATTAAGCGTGCGGACCCTACGGTTTGAGAACAATGTAGACATGACCGAGACACGTCTCCGATCAATAACCAATAGCGGGACCTGGATGCCCATATTGGCTCCTACATATTCTACGAAGATCTTTATTGGTCAGACCGCATAACAACATACGTTGTTCCCTTTGTCATCGGTATGTTACTTGCCCGAGATTCGATCGTCGGTATCCAATACCTAGTTCAATCTCGTTACCGGCAAGTCTCTTTACTCGTTCCGTAATACATCATCTCACAACTAACATATTAGTTGCAGTGCTTGCAAGGCTTATGTGATGAACATTACCGAGAGGGCCCAGAGATACATCTCCGACAATCGGAGTGACAAATCCTATTCTCGAAATACGCCAACCCAACATCTACCTTTTGGAGACACCTATAGTACTCCTTTATAATCACCCAGTTACGTTGTGACGTTTGGTAGCACCCAAAGTGTTCCTCCGGTAAACGGGAGTTGCATAATCTCATAGTCATAGGAACATGTATAAGTCATGAAGAATAGCAACAGCAACATACTAAATGATTGGGTGCTAAGCTAATGAAATGGGTCATGTCAATCAGATCATTCAACTAATGATGTGACCTCGTTAATCAAATAACAACACCTTGTTCATGGTTAGGAAACATAACCATCTTTGATTAACGAGCTAGTCAAGTAGAGGCATACTAGTGACACTAAGTTTGTCTATATATTCACACATGTATTATGTTTCCGGTTAATACAATTCTAGCATGAATAATAAACATTTGTCATGATATAAGGAAATAAATAATAACTTTATTATTGCCTCTAGGGCATATTTCCTTCAGTCTCCCACTTGCACTAGAGTCAATAATCTAGATTACACAGTAATGATTCTAACACCCATGGAGCCTTGGTGCTGATCATGTTTTGCTCATGGAAGAGGCTTAGTCAACGGGTCTGCAACATTCAGATCCGTATGTATCTTGCAAATCTCTATGTCTCCCACTTGGACTAGATCCCGGATGGAATTGAAGCGTCTCTTGATGTGCTTGGTCCTTTTGTGAAATCTGGATTCCTTTGCCAAGGCAATTGCACCAGTATTGTCACAAAAGATTTTCATTGGACCCGATGCACTAGGTATGACACCTAGATCGGATATGAACTCCTTCATCCAGACTCCTTCGTTCGCTGCTTCCGAAGCAGCTATGTATTCCGCTTCACATGTAGATCCCACTATGACGCTTTGTTTAGAACTGCACCAACTGACAGCTCCACCGTTTAATGTAAACACGTATCCGGTTTGCGATTTAGAATCGTCCAGATCAGTGTCAAAGCTTGCATCAACGCAACCTCTTACGGTGAGCTCTTTGTCACCTCCATATACGAGAAACATATCCTTAGTCCTTTTCAGGTATTTCAGGATATTCTTGACTGTTGTCCAGTGATCCATTCCTGGATTACTTTGGTATCTCCCTGCTAAACTTATAGCAAGGCACACATCAGGTCTGGTACATAGCATTGCATACATGATAGAGCCTATGGCTGAAGCATAGGGAACATCTTTCATTTTCTCTCTATCTTCTGCAGTGGTCGGGCATTGAGTCTGACTCAACTTCACACCTTGTAACATAGGCAAGAACCCTTTCTTTACTTGATCCATTTTGAACTTTTTCAAAATTTTGTCAAGGTATGTGCTTTGTGAAAGTCCAATTAAGCGTCTCGATCTATCTCTATAGATCTTAATGCCCAATATGTAAGCAGCTTCACCGAGGTCTTTCATCGAAAAACTCTTATTCAAGTATCCCTTTATGCTATCCAGAAATTCTATATCATTTCCAATCAGCAATATGTCATCCACATATAATATCAGAAATGCTACAGAGCTCCCAGTCACTTTGTTGTAAATACAGGCTTCTCCAAAAGTCTGTATAAAACCAAATGCTTTGATCACACTATCAAAGCGTTTATTCCAACTCCGAGAGGCTTGCACCAGTCCATAAATGGATCGCTGGAGCTTGCACACTTTGTTAGCTCCTTTTGGATCGACAAAACCTTCCGGTTGCATCATATACAACTCTTCTTCCAGAAATCCATTCAGGAATGCAGTTTTGACATCCATCTGCCAAATTTCATAATTATAAAACGCGGCAATTGCTAACATGATTCGGACAGACTTAAGCATCGCTACGGGTGAGAAGGTCTCATCGTAGTCAACCCCTTGAACTTGTCGAAAACCTTTTTTGACAAGTCGAGCTTTATAGACAGTAACATTACCGTCAGCGTCAGTCTTTTTCTTGAAGATCCATTTATTCTCAATTGCTTGCCGATCAACGGGCAAGTCAACCAAAGTCCATACTTTGTTCTCATACATGGGTCCCATCTCAGATTTCATGGCTTCAAGCCACTTTGCGGAATCTGGGCTCACCATCGCTTCTTCATAGTTCATAGGTTCATCATGATCTAGTAGCATGACTTCCAGAACTGGATTACCGTACCACTCTGGTGCGGATCTTACTCTGGTTGATCTACGAGGTTCAGTAGTATCTTGTTCTGAAGTTTCATGATCATTATCATTAACTTCCTCACTTATTGGTGTAGGTGTTGCAGAAACAGTTTTCTGTGATGTACTACTTTCCAACAAGGGAGCAGGTACAGTTACCTCGTCAAGTTCTACTTTCCTCCCACTCACTTCTTTCGAGAGAAACTCCTTCTCAAGAAAGTTTCCGAATTTAGCAACAAAAGTCTTGCCTTCGGATCTGTGCTAGAAGGTGTATCCAATAGTTTCCTTTGGATATCCTATGAAGACACATTTCTTCGATTTGGGTTCGAGCTTATCAGGTTGAAGCTTTTTCACATAAGCATCGCAGCCCCAAACTTTCAGAAACGACAACTTTGGTTTCTTGCCAAACCATAGTTCATAAGGCGTCTTCTCAATGGATTTTGATGGTGCCCTGTTTAACGTGAATGCGGCCGTCTCTAGAGCGTATCCCCAAAACGATAGCGGTAAATCAGTAAGAGACATCATAGATCGCACCATATCTAGTAAAGTACGATTACAACATTCGGACACACCATTACGCTGTGGTGTTCCGGGTGGCGTGAGTTGCGAAACTATTCCACAGTTTTTCAAATGTACACCAAACTCGTAACTCAAATATTCTCCTCCACGATCAGATTGTGGAAACTTTATTTTCTTGTTATGATGATTTTCAACTTCACTCTGAAATTCTTTGAACTTTTCAAATGTTTCAGATTTATGTTTCATTAAGTAGATATACCCATATCTGCTTAAATCATCTGTGAAGGTGAGAAAATAACGATATCCGCCACGAGCCTCAATATTCATCGGACCACATACATCGGTATGTATGATTTCCAACAAATCTGTTGCTCTCTCCATAGTGCTGGAGAACGGTGTTTTAGTCATCTTACCCATAAGGCACGGTTCGCAAGTACCAAGTGATTCATAATCAAGTGGTTCCAAAAGTCCATCAGTATGGAGTTTCTTCATGCGCTTTATACCAATATGACCTAAACGGCAGTGCCATAAATAAGTTGCACTATCATTATCAACTATGCATCTTTTGGCTTCTACATTATGAATATGTGTATCACTACTATCAAGATTCATCAAAAATAGACCGCTTTTCAAAGGTGCATGACCATAAAAGATATTACTCATATAAATAGAACAACCATTATTCTCTGATTTAAATGAATAACCGTCTCGCATCAAACAAGATCCAGATATAATGTTCATGCTTAACGCTGGCACCAAATAACAATTATTTAGGTCTAATATTAATCCCGAAGGTAGATGTAGAGGTAGCGTGCTGACTGCGATCACATCGACTTTGGAACCGTTTCCCACGCGCATCGTCACCTCGTCCTTAGCCAATCTTCGCTTAATCCGTAGTCCCTGTTTCGAGTTGCAAATATTAGCAACAGAACCAGTATCAAATACCCAGGTGCTACTGCGAGCATTAGTAAGGTACACATCAATAACATGTATATCACATATACCTTTGTTCACCTTGCCATCCTTCTTATCCGCCAAATACTTTGGGCAGTTCTGCTTCCAGTGACCAGTCTGCTTGCAGTAGAAGCACTCAGTTTCAGGCTTAGGTCCAGACTTGGGTTTCTTCTCTTGAGCAGCAACTTGCTTGCCGTTCTTCTTGAAGTTCCCCTTCTTCTTCCCTTTGCCCTTTTTCTTGAAACTGGTAGTTTTGTTAACCATCAACACTTGATGCTCCTTTTTGATTTCTACCTCCGCAGCTTTCAGCATTGCGAAGAGCTCGGGAATAGTCTTGTTCATCCCTTGCATATTATAGTTCATCACGAAGCTCTTGTAGCTTGGTGGCAGTGATTGGAGAATTCTGTCAATGACGCAATCATCTGGAAGATTAACTCCCAATTGAATCAAGTGATTATTATACCCAAACATTTTGATTATATTCTCACTGACAGAACTGTTCTCTTCCATCTTGCAGCTATAGAACTTATTGGAGACTTCATATCTCTCAATCCGGGCATTTGCTTGAAATATTAACTTCAACTCCAGAAACATCTCATATGCTCCATGACGTTCAAAACGTCGTTGAAGTCCCGATTCTAAGCCGTAAAGCATGGCACACTAACCTATCGAGTAGTCATCAGCTTTGCTCTGCCAGACGTTCATAACATCTGGTGTTGCACCAGCAGCAGGCCTGGCACCCAGCGGTGCTTCCAGGACGTAATTCTTCTGTGCAGCAATGAGGATAATCCTCAAGTTATGGACCCAGTCCGTGTAATTGCTACCATCATCTTTCAACTTTGCTTTCTCAAGGAACGCATTAAAATTCAATGGAACAACAGCACGAGCCATCTATCTACAATCAACATAAACAAGCAAGATACTATCAGGTACTAAGTTCATGATAAATTTAAGTTCAATTAATCATATTACTAAAGAACTCCCACTTAGATAGACATCCCTCTAATCCTCTAAGTGATTACGTGATCCAACTCAACTAAACCATGTCCGATCATCACGTGAGATGGAGTAGTTTTATCGGTGAACATCATTATGTTGATCATATCTACCATATGATTCACGCTCGACCTTTCGGTCTCCGTGTTCCGAGGCTATATCTGTATATGCTTGGCTCGTCAAGTATAACCTGAGTATTCCGCGTGTGCAACTGTTTTGCACCCGTTGTATTTGAACGTAGAGCCTATCACACCCGATCATCACGTGGTGTCTCAGCACGAAGAACTTTCGCAACGGTGCATACTCAGGGAGAACACTTCTTGATAATTTAGTGAGAGATCATCTTATAATGCTACCGTCAATCAAAGCAAGATAAGATGCATAAAAGATAAACATCGCATGCAATCAATATAAGTGATATGACATCGCCATCATCATCTTGTGCTTGTGATCTCCATCTCCGAAGCACCGTCGTGATCACCATCGTCACCGGCGCGACACCTTGATCTCCATCGTAGCATCGTTGTCGTCTCGCCAATCTTATGCTTCCACGACTATCGCTACCGCTTAGTGATAAAGTAAAGCATTACATCACGATTGCATTGCATACAATAAAGCAACAACCATATGGCTCCTGCCAGTTGCCGATAATTCGGTTACAAAACATGATCATCTCATACAATAAAATTTAGCATCATGTCTTGACCATATCACATCACAACATGCCCTGCAAAAACAAGTTAGACGTCCTCTACTTTGTTGTTGCAATTTTTACGTGGCTGCTACGGGCTTAAGCAAGAACCAATCTCACCTACGCATCATAACCACAACGATAGTTTGTCAAATAGACTCCGTTTTAACCTTCTCAAGGACCGGGCGTAGCCACACTCGGTTCAACTAAAGTTGGAGAGACAGTCGCCCGCAAGCCACCTGTGTGCAAAGCACGTCGGGGGAACCGGTCTCGCGTAAGCGTATGCGTAAGGTTGGTCCGGGTCATCTCGTCCAACAATACCGTCGAACCAAAGTATGACATGCTGGTAGGCAGTATGACTTGTATCGCCCACAACTCACTTGTGTTCTACTCGTGCAAATAACATCAAACCATAAAACCTAGGCTCGGATGCCACTGTTGGGGAACGTAGTAATTTCAAAAAAAATCCTACGCACACGCAAGATCATGGTGATGCATAGCAACGAGGGGGAGAGTCTGATCTACGTACCCTTGTAGATCGCAACGGAAGCGTTGACACGACGTAGAGGAAGTAGTCGTACGTCTTCTTCCCGATCCGACCGATCCAAGCACCGTTACTCCGGCACCTCCGAGTTCTTAGCACACGTACAGCTCGATGACGATCCCCGGGCTCCGATCCAGCAAAGCTTCGGGGAGGAGTTCCGTCAGCACGACGGCGTGGTGACGATCTTGATGTATTACCAATGCAGGGCTTCGCCTAAGCACTACAACGATATGATCGAGGTGGAATATGGTGGCAGGGGGCACCGCACACGGCTAAGGAACGATCTCAATGATCAACTTGTGTGTCTAGAGGTGCCCCCTGCCTCCGTATATAAAGGAGCCAAGGGGGAGGGTGCGGCCGGCCAGGAGGAGGGCGCAGGAGGAGTCCTACTCCTACTGGGAGTAGGACTCCCCCCCCCCCCCCCCCGCCCCACAATCCTATTCCAAATAGGATTCCCAAGGGGGAAAGAGAGAGAGAGGTGGCCGGCCACCTCTCCTAGTCCTAATAGGACTAGGGGAGGGGGGAGGCGCGCAACCCACCATGGGCAGCCCCTTTCACCTTTCCACTAAGGCCCAATAAGGCCCATATGGCTCCCGGGGGGTTCCGGTAACCTCCCGGTAATCCGGTAAAATCCCGATTTCACCCGCAACACTTCCGATATCCAAATATAGGCTTCCAATATATCAATCTTTATGTCTCGACCATTTCGAGACTCCTCGTCATGTCCGTGATCACATCCGGGACTCCGAACTAACTTCGGTACATCAAAATGCATAAACTCATAATAACTGTCATCATAACGTTAAGCGTGCGGACCCTACGGTTCGAGAACAATGTAGACATGACCGAGACACGTATCCGGTCAATAACCAATAGCGGGACATGGATGCCCATATTGGCTCCTACATATTCTACGAAGATCTTTATCGGTCAGACCGCATAACAACATACGTTGTTCCCTTTGTCATCGGTATGTTACTTGCCCGAGATTCGATCGTCGGTATCCAATACCTAGTTCAATCTCGTTACCGGCAAGTCTCTTTACTCGTTCCGTAATACATCATCTCACAACTAACATATTAGTTGCAGTGCTTGCAAGGCTTATGTGATGAGCATTACCGAGAGGGCCCAGAGATACCTCTCCGACAATCGGAGTGACAAATCCTATTCTCGAAATACGCCAACCCAACATCTACCTTTTGGAGACACCTGTAGTACTCCTTTATAATCACCCAGTTACGTTGTGACGTTTGGTAGCACCCAAAGTGTTCCTCCGGTAAACGGGATTTGCATAATCTCATAGTCATAGGAACATGTATAAGTCATGAAGAATAGCAACAGCAACATACTAAACGATCGGGTGCTAAGCTAATGAAATGGGTCATGTCAATTAGATCATTCAACTAATGATGTGACCTCGTTAATCAAATAACAACACCTTGTTCATGGTTAGGAAACATAACCATCTTTGATTAACGAGCTAGTCAAGTAGAGGCATACTAGTGACACTAAGTTTGTCTATATATTCACACATGTATTATGTTTCCGGTTAATACAATTCTAGCATGAATAATAAACATTTATCATGATATAAGGAAATAAATAATAACTTTACTATTGCCTCTAGGGCATATTTCCTTCAACTCCCAGGGCGGCGATGCGATCCAAGAGCTCGTTTATGGAGGCGAGCTCCACTGGATCCATCTGTTCGGCGAGTGCCGATTTGACGTGGAGGTTGTTTTCGATGACCCGAGAAGTCATCGTCGGCGCGGCGGCAGACCAGGCGGTCATGATGAAACCGCCTAGCCGGAGAGTTTGGCCGACAGCCAAAGCTCCCCCAATAGTAGTACCGTCTTTAAAGACAAGACGAGACATCCTTCCTTCTGGCGACGGCACAATGGAACTCTCAATGAAAGCACCAATGTCGGTGTCAAAACCGGCGGATCTCGGGTAAGGGGTCTCGAACTGTGCGTCTAGTCGGATGGTAACATGAGGCAGGGGACACGATGTTTTACCCAGGTTCGGGCCCTCTTGATGGAGGTAAAACCCTACGTCTTCCTTGATTTATTCTTGATGATATGGGTATTACAAGAGTTGATCTACCACGAGATCGGAGAGGCTAAACCCTAGAAGCTAGCCTATGGTATGATTGTCGTTGTCCTACGGACCTAAACCCTCCGGTTTATATAGACAGCGGAGGGGGCTAGGGTTACACAAGGTCGGTTACAAAGGAGGAGATATACATATCCGTATTGCCTAGCTTACTTCCACGCCAAGTAGAGTCCCATCCGGACATGGGACGAAGTCTTCAATCTTGTATCTTCATAGTCCAACAGTCCGGCCGAAGGATATAATCCGGCTGTTCGGATACCCCCTAATCCTAGACTCCCGCAGTAGTATTCAAGGAATACTCAAGCATCTAAGCTTGAGGATGCCCCGGAAGGCATCCCCCCTTTCGTCTATGATCTATCGGTAACTTCACTTGGAGCTATATTTTTATTTGTCACATGATATGTGTTTTGCATGGAGCACATTTTTATTTTCTTTGGTTTGTTTTCTTACTTTCAAAATCATTGTTTCCTGATTGCACCTTTTTGGAGAGATACACACATTCATCAAAAATTTATAGAATGCTCTATGTTCTTCACTAATATCTTTTGACTTGAGGCAATTGCTCATGTTCTTCACTTATATTTGTTTGAGCTCCACGAGAAATATTTAATGAAAATTATTTGGACTCTCTTGCTTCACTTATATCTTTTTGAGTGTTAAATAGGAAGCGGTATTTTGCATGAGTTATTTGTTTGGTCCAAAAATAATAGGTATACAACGGTGGTCTAATAAGAACTTGCATGTAGAGATCACTGAATATGTTGCAATTGATTAACGATATTGAGTTTATAATATGGAGATTTACTAGTTGGTAATCTTGGTCTAGTAAAAATATCGATTAAGGTTTTTGAATTCCCGCTCATTAAAGTGTTGTTTATGGCATGACTAGGAAGTTGGAGCATAATTTATCCTTGATTGATATCCTTTGTGTTGTCCGATGCTACTTCTTGAGCTTGCGTTGATTTTTCCCTTGAAGAAGAAAGGGTGATGCAGGAAAGTGGAGATAAGTATTTCCCTTAGTTAAAAACCAAGGTATCAATCCAGTAGGAGGCACAAGCAAGTCCCCAATATATGCACCTGCACAAACTAATAAACACTTGCACACAACGTGAAAAAGGGGTTGTCAATCCCTTCACTATCACGAACAAGAGTGAGATCTAATAGAGATAGCTATAAAAGATAAATAAAAGAGCAAACTAAAGTAAATATAAATAAATTGCAGCAAGGTATTTTTGGGTTTTTTGATTTATAGATCTGAAAATATATGATGGAAAATAGACCCGGGGGACATAAGTTTCACTAGAGGCTCCTCTCTTGAAAGAAAACATACGGTGGGTAAACAAATTACTGTCGACCAATTGATAGAAAAGTGCATAATTATGACGATATCTAAGGCAATGATCATGAATATAGGCATCACGTCTATGACAAGTAGACAAAAACGATTCTGCATCTACTACTATTACTCCACACATCGGCCGCTATCCAGCATGCATCTAGAGTATTAACTTCATAAGAACATAGTAACGCCATAAGTAATATGACATGATGTAGAGGTATAAACTCAAGAAATATGATATAAACCCCATCTTTTTGTCCTTGATGGCAACAATACAATACGTGTCTCGCTACCCCTTCTGTCACTGGGTGAGGACACCGCAAGATTGAACCCAAAAGTAAGCACCTCTCCCATTGCAATAAAAAACAATCTAGTTGGCCAAACCAAACTGATAGTTCAAAGAAAAATACAAAGATATCTGAATCATGCATAAAAGAGTTCAGAGAAGACTCAAATAATATTCACAGATAATATAATCATAAATCCACAATTCATCGGGTCTCGACAAACACACCACAAAAGAATATTACATCGGATAGAACTCCAAGAAAAACGAGGAGGACATTGTATTGAAGATCAAAGAGAGATAATAAGCCATCTAGCTACTAGCTATGGACCCGTAGGTCTGTGGTAAACTACTCACGCTTCATCGGAAGGGAAGCAAGGTTGATGTAGAGGCCCTCCGTGATCGAATCCCCCTCCGGTAGGGTGCCGGAAAAAGCCCCAAGATGGTATATCACGGGAACAGAGGCTTGTGGTGGCGAAAAAGTATTTTGGTGGATGCTTCTGGCATAGGGGGGGATATTTGAGGATTTATAGTGCTGAGATTAGGGTTAGGAGACCCCCGAGGGGTCCACAAGCCTAGGGGCCCTCCCTAGGGCACGCCCCTAGGTCTTGTGGCCACCTCATGTGTCTTCTGGCCTCCTCCAAAGCTTCCTAGGTTTCTTATGGTCCAAGAAAAACCATCGTAAAGTTTGATCTCGTTTGGACTCCATTTGATATTCCTTTTGCGTAAAACTCAAAAACAAGGAAAAACATAAACTGGCACTGGGCTCTAGTTAATAAGTTAGTCCCAAAAATAATATAAAATAGCATATTAATGCATATAAAACATCCAAAATAGATAATATAATAGCATGGAACAATCAAAAATTATAGATACGTTGGGGACGTATCATCTGGATCGGGGTGCGATGGTTAACTCCTCCCAACCTCCTCCATAGGGACATGTAAGTAATACTTTGCTTCAAGGGATTCTAGGCTTTCACAGTAAATGCTTGATATCTTTATGACTAATGTGAGTTTTTGGACTATAAGAACTTCCACCTATCCATATTTTGCTAGCCTCTTCGGTAGCGAGCATTACCCGTTCTTGATGTCTACTACGCGACCTTCTTCTTGTAGACTCGTGTTGGGCCTCCAAGCGTAGAGTTTTGTAGGAAAGTAGCATTTTTCCCTCAAGTGGATGACCTAAGGTTTATCAATATGTGGGAGGTGTAGGATGAAGATGGTCACTCTCAAACAACCCTGCAACCAAATAACAAGGAGTCTCTTGTGTCCCCAACACACTCAATGCAATTTTAAATTGTATAGGTGCACTAGTTCGGCGAAGAGATGGTGATACAAGTGTAATATGGATGGTAGATATAGGCTTTTGTAATCTGAAAATATAAAAACAGCAAGGTATCTAGTAACAAAAGTGAGCAAAAACGGTATTGCAATGCTTGAAAACAAGGCCTAGGGTTCACACTTTCACTAGTGCAAATTCTCTCAACAATGATAACATGATTAAATCATATGGAAATCCCTCAAAGTATAACAAAGAGTCACTCCAAAGTTTCTATTGGAGAACATAGGACGAAAATGTGCATCAACCCCTATGCATAGATTACCCCAATGTCACATCAGGAATCCGTGAGTTGAGTGCCAAAACATACATCAAGTTAATCAATAGAACATCCCATTGTCACCACAGATATCCCATTGCAAGACATACATTGAGTGTTCTCAAATCCAATACTCAATCCAACATAATGAAACCTCAAAGAGCAAGACTCAATTCATCACAAGAAGGTAGAAGGGGAAGAACACCATAAGATCCAAATATATTAACAAAGCTCGTGGTACATCAAGACCGTGCCAAATCAAGAACACAGGAGAGAGAGATCAAACGCATAGCTACTAGTACATACCCTCAGCCCCGAGGGTGAACTACTCCATCCTCGTCATGGAGACCACCGGGATGATGAAGATGGCCTTAGGTGACGGTTTACCCCTCAGGCAGGGTGCCAGAAACGGGCTCCCGATTGGTTTTTTGTGGCTACAGAGGCTTGTGGCAGTGGAACTTCTGATCTAGGGTTCTTTTCTGGGGTTTTGGTATTTATAGGAATTATTAGCGTCGGTCTCACGTCAAGGGGGTGCCCGAGGGGCCCACAAGCTGGGGGGCGCGCCCCTATGCTTGTGGCCTCCTCAGTCACTTCCTGGCCCAGCTCCGGTTCTTCGAGGATCTCTTTTTGTCCATAAAAAATCACCGTAAATTTTCATCCCATTCCAAGAACTTTTATTTCTGCACAAAAAATGACACCACGGTAGTTCTGCTGAAAACAATGTTAGTCCGGGTTAGTTCTAATAAAATCATACCAAAACCATATAAAATTGTTGCAAACATGGCATGAATACTTCATAAATTATAGATATGTTGGAGACGTATCAGTTCTCACCTCGAGACTTGGTGCAAACTTCGTCGGTGCACCCAAATCTCGTGATATGATATGCTCTGTCACACATAAGCCTTATTATATCCTTCCTTAAATCTAGTACGGCATTTCCGTAGCCATTTAAAGATATATTGCCATGCAATTTTCATCGTTACTATTTACATGACTTGAGGATTCATTGCCTTATTGCTTTGAAAGATCATATAGAGCTAACATGATATTTTGTGCCAAAGCCACCATTCATCATTGTTATGCATGTTACACTAGATCATTGCACATCCTGGTACACTGCCAGAGGCATTCATATAGAGTCATATTCTTTAATTTTCTTGAGTTGTAAGTAAATTAAAGTGTGATGATCATCATTATTAGAGTGTTGTCCCTACTAGTGAGGAAAAGAATTGTGGAGACTAATTAGTCCTCGAAAAAGTGGGGATGAGGACCATGAGACTATTCTAAAAAAGAAGAAGAAGAAGAAGAAGAAGAAAAGAAAAAATGAGAGAAAAAGGGAGAGGGGGTGCACTACTATCCTTTTTCCACATTTGTGCTTCAAAATAGCACAACGTTCTTCATATAGGGAGTCTCCATGCTTTTTTCACTTTTATATACTAGTGGGATTTTTACATTATAGAGCTTGGCTTGTAAATTCCGATGACAAGCTTCCTCAAATGCTCGAGGTCTTCATGAGCAAGAAAATTGGATGCACACCCGCTTAGTTTCATATAGAGAGCTTTCATACACTTATAGCTCTAGTGCATCCATTGCATGGCAATCCCTATTCCTTGCATTGACATTGATCGTACGGCCTCTCCATTGCCTAACTATCAGCCGCGTTAATGCGAGACTTCTCAAATTTTTGACTTCCCTAATAAACCCCAATCATCATTCTCTTTGCCATCCAAAGTGCTAAGTACATGGCTCTCGCTCATGTACTGAGTGAAGTTGAAAAAGCTGAAACGAGAAGAAGTATAGTACAATTGCTTGGATTGGCACCGGGTGTTCATGATTTATACTTTATGTTGGGAAGACCGAGCTATGCCATGCTTACATGATTAAATGTTTAGGAATAGCATTCTTTATTTTGAAAGGCAATGATTACTTTATAGAACTCTTGCATATTATCCTTTTGGTGTCAAGTCAATGAAATAGTGCTTTAATTCAATCGCTTCCCAGTATTCATACCTCAAATGATTACACATCAAAAACTCTATTTTTATCATTACCTACTCGAGGACGAGCATATGAATTAAGAATGGGTTGCTGGTATGTCTCCAACGTATTTATAATTTGTTATTGTTTCATTCTATTATATTATCACTTTTGTATACTTCATATGCCATTTTATATTGTTCTTGTGGACTAACCTATTAACTCGGTGCCCAATGCCAGTTCTTGTTTTCTGCATGTTTTTGGTTTCTCAGTAAATGCATACCAAACGAAGTCCAAACACGACAAAACTTTTTGACGATTTTTTTCGGAGATAAAGAGACACTGGGAGCTTTGGGAGGAGACCATATGATGCACTAGGGAGCCATAAGGCAAGGGGCGCGCCATGGGCCTTATGTCCCACTCGTGGCTCCAATTGCCATAATTCTAGGCCTATAAATTCCATAATATTCAGAAACCCCCAGAGCGAGATCGGAAATAATTCTTCCAGCGTCGCAAGCCTCTGTTCCAAGGCGATCCCATCTGGATGCCTTCGCTGGTACTATGTCTGAGGGGGAAACCATTAGGGAGGCAATCTTCATCAACCTCTTGTTGCCTCCATGATGATGTGTGAGTAGTTCCTACAGGACCTATGGGTCCATAACAGTAGCTCTCTCTCTCTATCTATCTATCTCTCTCTCTCTCTCTCTCTCTCTCTCTATATATATATATATATATATATATATATACATATACATAAACACTATTCTGATCACGGGATCAGAATAATATTCTGATCACAACCTGACCTGCCCCGCTAGTAGTACGTTGAACTTCCTTGTGAACTAGGTTGAACTTCCGCCAACATTGCCCAAATGGAGCTTGCGATATACCGTTGGAAAGCTATGGACACCAATATCATGATCCAACTTAAATTTTTGGCAAAATATAAGCGGTTTAAGAGCAGTTTTGAAAACTGTTTTTTCTTCGCACAAAAAACGTGAATCGTATTTTCGATCGCATTTCTAAACCGTTTATCGGAATGAGGCATATAATATGGCGTTGGAAAGCTGCTGCAAAACCGCTCCTTCCACATATTGAAAGTTTTCTCTAGTTCCCTACGATTAAAGAGTAATTTGAAAGAAAAAAATCGTAAACCGAACAGCTGAGTTCGTTTTTCGATGTCATTTCTAAATGACTAATCCAATTGAGGCATATGATACGGCGTTGGAAAGCTTATGAAAATGCGCTACTTTTTCATATTGAAAGTTTTTTTCTAATTTTGAATGGTTTAAGAGTAATTTAGAAAATGGTCCAAGTCCTATCGAGTTCGTGTTTTTGAGCTAATTTTTTAACCGTGCGTCCGAATGCAGCAAATGATATGGCGTTGGAAATCTTGAACAAATGCGAAACTTTTTGGTATGTATTGTTTCTCCCAATTCTTTACGGTTTTAAGTCAGTTTCGAAAATGGCGAAAAACGTATTTTCGCCGTAATTTCTACAAACTTTATCGGAATGGGGCAAATAATATACCGCTGAAAAGCTACGGAAAATGCAAAACTTTTTCATGTTGATGGTTTTCTCTGATTCCTAGCCATTTTTAAGTAATTTTGAAAACGGCGGGATCATGCGTTCTGCCTTTATCGCGAAACAGATTCTTCGAAAATGCACCGCGTGAAGAACCTGAACTTCTCGGCGTGTGTACCTGAACTTCACTCTGTTTTTCACGTGATTTTTTTGCTCGTAGGTCTCCATCCACTGCTCGTAACTCTCCATCCATTCACCGAAATTGAGCAGGTGATATACCGATGGAAAGCTGCTGTAAGCACGCAAGTTTCCCGTGTTGATCATCTTTTCATACTCGCGACGATTTTAAAAGTTTTTCATCTAAAATTCATTTAGCGTAGTAGTTGAATTTCCTGCTGTTTTCACGTTGAACTTCTGTGACGTATTTTTGTTTATAATTTTCTCATCCATTCGGTAGTGTTACACAAATAATATTCCTTTTATACAAACGTCTCTCACAATAATTTTTTTAACTTTCTCCGACCGAGGACTTGGACTTACACAAATGATATTCCTGTCGTTTTGAGATAAATAAAAAAATGTCGAGATCATGATTTATGCGTTCACCGCGAACGAAAATGCACTGTGTGAAGTAGTTGAACTTCTGGGGCATGTTTGTTTGAACTTCACTCTGTTTTAGACATGCTGTTTTTTGCCCGTAACTCCCAAACCACTTACTGGAATTGAGCAAATGATATACCGATGGGAAGGTGTTGAAAATACGCAACTTTTTCATGTTGATAAGTTTTTCATACTCGCGACGGTTCAAAATATTTTTTTTAATGTGTAAAATGTGTTTTTAACGACATACATAAAAACTTTTAAACCATTCATCGGAATATAGCATACAATACACCGTTGGAAAGCTTATGAATAGGAGCATGTTTTTCATGTAGACACACATTACAATTTTTTGTCGTTTGAGAGCAGTTTTAAAAATGACAAAACAACGTCGTTTTTTGCTTGTTTTTACATGTATTTGAAGGTCGGACGTCTCGCACTAGAGATCTTGAACTTCACCAGGAGAAGCATGTGAACTTCTTTTAACAAACCTTTTAAGATCTTTGTTTTCTATTCATATATTCTTACGTGAAATGCATTCCCTATAGTAGTTGAACTTCCCGCTGTTTTCGCCTTAAACTTCTGTCACGTATTTTTGTTCAGCCTCTCTAACAAGATTTTTTGAGCTTTCTTGAGCCGAGCACTTGAACTTTTAGCAACAAAACGTTTTAACCTTTGCTTTTTCATTCTTTTTAATACAAAATGCACAACGTTTAGTACGTGAACTTCTCACAGTTATCAATCTGAACTTTTCTTGGTTACATGAAAATATCTGAGTTTTTATAGACATTGAACCGCTCTACTTTTTTATTGGTTTTAATCTTTAGCATTGGGGGAAAACATGAGTTTTTATAAACATTAAATAACTTCATATTTTTTTAATTTTGGACTTCTTGGTGTTATTCATTAGAAACGGGAAAATTCCTACTTATGTAATAAATATCAAACTGCTCAAGTAATTAAAGTTGAACTTCTAGATCTTAAAAAAACAGGGGCAAATATATGTTTTACAAACTTTTTAAACTGCTTGGTTTTTTTTAATTTGACCTTCTTGGTTTTGGAATAAACATTTTTGAACTTCTATGTTATTTAAATTTGAACTTCTCCAATTTTTTTAGTAAAATGAAGAAACACCATTTTTTATAAACTGTTTGAACTACTCCATTTTTTTATTTTTGAACTTATTTTTTTATTCTAAAGTAACAGGGAAAATCATGGGTTTGCAATAAACATTAAATCGCCCTATTATTTAAATGTGAACTTCAAGGTATTTTTTAGAAATGGTTAAACTTACAAAACAAATTATGTGTTTTTTCACTTTCTACGAACATTTGAAGTTTTTTTATCTCGCGACATTTTTAGGCATTTTTTCTGTCCGTGAAGTGTCCTAGGTGGTCCCTTTTTTTATTTGATGAATTTCTTCTGTATGTAGTACACTTGAACTTCATAATTTCTGTACACTTGAACTTCATAATTTCTGAAACATGAACTTCTCTATGTAGTTTTTTTCTAAAAGTTTCTGAAAAATGAAATTGCCATGTGTCTACTAATACAACGACATGTTGTTATATTAGTGTGAACTTCTCACAAAAATCAAACCGACACGCATTAGAGTTTGACTGCGTTAGACGGCTTTGTTGAACGACCACACATGGCCAGAACAGAGGGCCCGCGGGTTGAGGCGCCACATTAACTTGATCATCTTGGTTTTGTATTAATAATTGAACTTCTCGGTTATTTAAATTCGAACCTCTAGGTTTTTATATAACCCCTTTATTATTAAAAAGTTGAACTTATTTGTATTTTTAATTTGACTTTCTTGGTTCTGTAATAAACATTGGACCTCTATGTTTGTGAAATTCGAACCTCTAGTTTCTTTTGGAAACATGGAAAATGCTTTCTTTTTAAAGTGAACACTCTCTGAAACAACACTCTCTAAAACAACACTCTCTAAAACAACAATTCTAGATAAAAACAAAAGGAGAGAACCTCTTCCCAACTTTTATCAATATTCATTAACATGAACATTTTTTTACATCCAGCATGGATACAAGTCTACTACAACAGTTCCGTCTCGAGGGATAATTGTAGCATATATGTCAAAGTTGGTTGATAACATCGGCATGCATATACCAATGATGTCCAGAGAGTGTCACTGTTCTAGAAAATATACCAATAATTTATTCTTTTAAGCATCTTTTCCAAGCAACTTTCTTACTCCCTCCCTCCGTCTTATAATGTAAAAGCGTTTTTAACACTACACGGTGCTTGTGTACTAACTTTACATGTGGGAGTTCCCATGCGCACTCTGACGATGAACATAGAAAAAACGATGTGTTCTCTGCAGCGCCACAAAAGTGCGAATCCCCAGTTAAATTTAGTCACTGTAGTCGCCTTTCCCCGATCATGTTAGTAGATTAGTACTATCACGTCAATCAAAATAATTAGTGTTGGTACAAGCGCATCTGAATAAATAGGATTCCCACCCCACCTAACCGCTTGAAATGAACAAAACTGCAAGCTGTTTTGTTGGCCCAGCGCAGCACGTGACTAGCAACTGATGCTCACAACAGAGGTTGGCTTCAGGCTTCAGTCTGCGCTCTAGCCATTCTGGCATGCAAAAGCAATACTAAAAGCTTGGGAGAAAGGGAGATGATGAGGAAATAAAAGGTGCAGCATTATTGGAGAAACTTTATCAGCTGTCGTGCACAGTAACAGTGTAGCTTCCACTATCAAATATTCCCTGAACGTTCTCATGGTGTGCAGTATCTGTCGGCGGAGGAAGTCCTGCCAGGCTCTCCGTAACAGGTAACTAACAAACTCATGTAAGTTACTAACTGATTACTGATATCAAATATTCCCTGAACTTTAGGAGTAGTAGAATTTACTTGAAAGTTGAACTATAGCATGAGGCCATGCCTGCTGCAGGTGTTCAGAACAGACTGATTTCACTTAGTTGTGCATATATGTGGAGATTAGTAGTACCAATGATGTCCAGGGAATATTTGATAGTGGTTGATAACATCGATCTCGAGGGATAATTGTAGCATATATGTCAAAGTTGGTTGATAACATCCGCATGCATATACCAATGATGTTCAGAGAGTGTCGGTGTTCTAGAAAAGATACTTGGACATATTTTTCACCTTCTGGAACAATTTCTACCTTCCCAAAGCTGCTGATATACTTGGACATATTTTTCACCTTCTGGAGCAATTTCTACCTTCCCAAAACTTTGGACAACAAAGTATAATGCTCATTTGTTCAGAGCTGAACTGAATAATCTGGTGAAGCCGGCCTGCAACGATGGCCAATTTTTCAGAGGACAAACACAAAAAAGTGATGAAATGGGAGGGCAGGTGGTGTGGCCTCGCGAACCGACGTGAAGTGATCCCACGATGGAGGCAAACCAGGGGAGTCAGGTGGTTCCTGGCGTCGCTCAGGGAAGAATCGAGGGGCGACCGGGGCGCGCTGGATGGTGGCGGTGAACTGCAAGAGGTGGCGGTGGCGAACGGCCTGAGTGTCGCGGCGTACGGCATCTTCAGTCGGGAACCTCGGCGGCGGCCGGCGGGATCAGAGCTAGGCGGTGGCGCCCCGGGATCCACGACCCGCGATGGCACCCAGGATCCACGGCTTGGTCGTCTTCAGTTGGAGACCCCGGCGGCGGCGGGCGGGATCCAAAGACAGGCGGCGGTGCCCAGGATCCATGGTCGGCGACGGCGCGCAGGATCCACTACCAAGGTGGATCGGAGCAGAGGTGGTGGTCCATGATGGCAGTTAGAAGAAGACAGGGGTGGCGGCTCGCCAGGAGGAAGGCGGGGGCGACAGCGTCCCAGGAGGAGTCTGGGGCCGGCCACGTGCTGGGAGGAGGCGGGGACGACGGCGCGGGTGCTGGCGCGCCGGTAGGAGGCGTGGTAGGCAGGGGCGGCGATAGGATAGAGGGCCGTTGGGGATCGAGGGAAGAAGTGGTGGACTATCGTGGATGGGATTTTTTTCGCTATATGGATTCGGGAGTTCGGGAAGTTCAGGAGGGAGCAGTCGGGCCCTTATAAGGCTGGTTGTGATCCAAATATTTATTCTAACTAGAAGAACGCCCGTACGTTGTAACGGAGCCACATTAATTTAAAAAGTTTAATATTACAACATTGGCGACTTTTTTTATCATCAAATCCTCACACACACACTCTCTCTTCCTCTCCCTCACTCTCTCTCCCCCTCTCCCGTTTCTCCTAGCCGCCTCAACATCATGTTATTACCAAACATGTAGTGGATGCCTAGTGGGACAAGGATAAAGAAATAACATGAGGTGAAAAATACGATGGCTGTCAATTCCATAAGACGATCCAAGTAATTTGACAAAACAGATCGGGAGCATCTTGTATAATCTCAAAAAAGCAACTAAAAATATGAGAAATGAAGTGATGAAAATCAGCCCCTACTCTCATTTATGCTCGCTTTTGTAATGGGAGGCAAGGAATAGGGATACCGGGAGAAGAAAGGATCACATGGACGGCAAGCCTCCACCACCGGCAAGTGGGGTTGCTTCACATCCAATCTCCACGGCCGCCGCCTCCATGGGGACGAACTCCCATGTTGACAACCAGGCTCCCAATCGGCCGCTGCCTCACCGACCTTGACGACGAAGTAGTCCCTTCCTTCGATCCCGTTCGCAACGGAGGCAACACCCATCCCAGCGGACGGGTCCGCGTTGCGATCCCTACTGGATTGTGGTCGCGCCTCCCCAAACCTCACCGCGGGACACATGAGAGGGCGTCGTTGCCATGGTCGGGCTTGGATGGGAAAAGGAGGCGACATAGCAGCAACGGCGCCTTCGCCGGGATTGGTGGCGACGGCGGCGGCGAGCGAGCGGGAGGACGGCGGCGGTGAGAGAGTAGGAGGGTGGTGGCGGCAGTCCATCGGCCGCCATGACGTTAGAGGAGGATGGGGATGGGGCCGCGATCTGGACGTATGGAGCGGTCGAGAGGAGGGGAAGCAGGCGGCTTGGTTTTCCCATCATGCGGGGGTTGGGGGAGGTCAAACGAGGGCTTTTTTCGTGCGGGAGGCAGAGCAACGAGGGCAGATGTAGGGAGACGGGACGCGGTCGATTGGCAGGAAAAGGAAAGCTACGCATTTTTTTAGGCAGTAGAGATGATTGATGATAAGAAAGGGAAAATCACATCAATATAAGAAAATATCCCATCAATATTTGATTGATTGCGATTTATTTTTTATATGGTAACTAATCTGATCATCAATACTTGATTGATTGCGATTTATTTTTTATATGGTAACTAATCTGATGGGTTGGCAGAAAAAGGAAAGCTACGCATTTTTTTTTGGCAGTAGAGATGATTGATGATAAGAAAGGGAAATATCCCATTAATATAAGGAAATATCCCATCAATATAAGGAAATATCCCATCAATATTTGATTGATTGCGATTTATTTTTTATATGGTAACTAATCTGATCGTCAATACTTGATTGATTGCGATTTATTTTTTATATGGTCGATGAAGTTTTTTTTTGTTGGGCGCGGGTTTTTTGGGTGGCTGCGTGGGATGGGGTGGGGTGGGAGGATGACGAAAAAAACCGAAGGTGGAAGGATGACGAAAATAAACCGCGCGAACTATTCACCAACTGCTCCATTAAGAGTAGAGATCCCAGGATCAGAATGGTATTGTCAAATATATATATAGTAACTCTATTAATAACCCAGGGTGAGGAATAGGTAATTCCTCGCCCAGGTCGATCGACCGAGCAAGCCTCTCCCTTCAACCTGATCGCACCGGTCTACCGATGTAAACTTTTGACCCAACTAGTGTAATTTTACATTGGCGTGCAACGAAGCGCTAGCGAGTAGTATGTTCTATTCCCGTCAAAAAGAAAAAAGCGAGTAGTAAACGGTTATGTGGTCGTGAGGTATAGGAGCGCCCACTCCGCCGAGCCGTTCGCCACCGCATCGATTCCCCAAATCTATCTCCGCCGCGATCGCCCATCCTCGCCTCTCCTCGTCCGTGGCCGGCCACCCTCGCCTCCAGCTCCTTGCCACCCTGCCTACCTCCTCTCATCTCGGAGCCAAGAGCTCACCTGCACCTCCCCCTTTCACCCAACTAGGGTTTGGACCCCGGATTTGGGCTGAATCGGGCGGTGGTGCGATGATGTACCTGGTGGAAAAACTTGTGGACTGACGAACGAAGCAGAGTGGCTGGTGCCTGGCGATAAAACAAGCATCTATGGCGCATTCCGATGCATCGTCAAATTCGTAGTTGAGGCTCCCCTTCCAGGCCAGCAAGCAACGCATCGTTGTATGTACGCCCCTTACGCCCCTCTTTTTTTTACGGCCGAGTAGAGGCATCTGAAGGAAATATGCCCTAGAGGCAATAATAAAAGTTATTATTCATTTCCTTATATCATGATAAATGTTTATTATTCATGCTAGAATTGTATTAACCGGAAACGTAATACATGTGTGAATACATAGACAAACTTAGTGTCACTAGTATGCCTCTACTTGACTAGCTCGTTAATCAAAGATGGTTATGTTTCCTAACCATGAACAAGGTGTTGTTATTTGATTAACAAGGTCACATCATTGGTTGAATGATCTGATTGACATGACCCATTCCATTAGCTTAGCACCCGATCGTTTAGTATGTTGCTATTGCTTTCTTCATGACTTATACATGTTCCTATGACTATGAGATTATGCAACTCCCGTTTCTTGGAGGAACACTTTGTGTGCTACCAAACCTCACAACGTAACTGGGTGATTATAAAGGAGCTCTACAGGTGTCTCCAAAGGTAGATGTTGGGTTGGCGTATTTCGAGATTAGGATTTGTCACTCCGATTGTCGGAGAGGTATCTCTGGGCCCTCTCGGTAATGCACATCACATAAGCCTTGCAAGCATTGTGACTAATGAGTTAGTTGCGAGATGATGTATTAAGGAACGAGTAAAGGGACTTGCCGGTAACGAGATTGAACTAGGTATTGGATACCGACGATCGAATCTCGGGCAAGTAACATACCGATGACAAAGGGAACAACGTATGTTGTTATGCGGTCTAACCGATAAAGATCTTCGTAGAATATGTAGGAGCCAATATGGGCATCCAGGTCCCGCTATTGGTTATTGACCGGAGATGTGTCTCAGTCATGTCTACATTGTTCTCGAACCGTAGGGTCCGCACGCTTAACGTTACGATGACAGTTATTATGAGTTTATGCATTTTGATGTACCGAAGTTAGTTCGGAGTCCCGGATGTGATCACGGACATGACCAGGAGTCTCGAAATGGTCGAGACATAAAGATTGATATATTGGACGGCTATATTCGGACACCGGAAGTGTTCCGGATGATTTCGGATAAAACCGGAGTGCCGGAGGGGTTACCGGAACCCCCCGGGGAAGTAATGGGCCTTATTGGGCCTGAGGGGAGAGAGAGGGCAGCAGCCCAAGAGGTGGCGCCCCCCCCCCAAGGGGAGTCCGAATTGGACTAGGAGGGGGGCGCGGCCCCCCTTTTCCCTCTCCCTCTCCCTCTCTTTCCTTCCCCCTCAAGTCTCCTAGTTGGACTAGGAGAGGGGAGTCCTACTCCTACTAGGAGGAGGACTCCTCCTCCCCTTGGCGCGCCCCATAGGCCGGCCGGCCTCCCCTTGCTCCTTTATATACGGGGGCAGGGGGCACCCTAGGACACACAAGTTGATCATTGTGATCGTTCCTTAGCCGTGTGCGGTGCCCCCTGCCACCATATTCCACCTCGATCATATCGTTGTAGTGCTTAGGCGAAGCTCTGCGTCGGTAGAACATCAAGATCTTCACCACGCCGTCGTGCTGACGGAACTCCTCCCCGAAGCTTTGCTGGATCGGAGCCCTGGGATCGTCATCGAGCTGTACGTGTGCTAAGAACTCGGAGGTACCGGAGTAACGATGCTTGGATCGGTCGGATCGGGAAGAAGACGTATGACTACTTCCTCTACGTTGTGTCAACGCTTCCGTTGCGATCTACAAGGGTACGTAGATCGGACTCTCCTCCTCGTTGCTATGCATCACCATGATCTTGCGTGTGCGTAGGAATTTTTTTGAAATTACTACGTTCCCCAACAGTGGCATCCGAGCCTGGTTTTTACGGTTTGATGTTATTTGCACGAGTAGAACACAAGTGAGTTGTGGGCGATACAAGTCATACTGCCTACCAGCATGTCATACTTTGGTTCGGCGGTATTGTTGGACGAGACGACCCGGACCAACCTTACGCGTACGCTTACGCGAGACCGGTTCCCCCGACGTGCTTTGCACACAGGTGGCTTGCGGGCGACTGTCTCTCCAACTTTAGTTGAACCGAGTGTGGCTACGCCCGGTCCTTGCGAAGGTTAAAACGGAGTCTATTTGACAAACTATCGTTGTGGTTTTGATGCGCAGGTGAGATTGGTTCTTGCTTAAGCCCGTAGCAGCCACGTAAAACTTGCAACAACAAAGTAGAGGACGTCTAACTTGTTTTTGCAGGGCATGTTGTGATGTGATATGGTCAGGACATGATGCTAAATTTTATTATATGAGATGATCATGTTTTGTAACCGAGTTATCGGCAACTGGCAGGAGCCATATGGTTGTCGCTTTATTGTATGCAATACAATCACGATGTAATGCTTTACTTTATCACTAAGCGGTAGCGATAGTCGTGGAAGCATAAGATTGGCGAGACGACAACGATGCTACGATGGAGATCAAGGTGTCGCGCCGGTGACGATGGTGATCATGACGGTGCTTCGGAGATGGAGATCACAAGCACAAGATGATGATGGCCATATCATATCACTTATATTGATTGCATGTGATGTTTATCTTTTTATGCATCTTATCTTGCTTTGATTGACGGTAGCATTATAAGATGATCTCTCACTAAATTATCAAGAAGTGTTCTCCCTGAGTATGCACCGTTGCCAGAGTTCGTCGTGCCCAGACACCACGTCATGATCGGGTGTGATAAGCTCTACGTCCATCTACAACGGGTGCAAGCCAGTTTTTGCACACGCAGAATACTCAGGTTAAACTTGACGAGCCTAGCATATGCAGATATGGCCTCGGAACACGGAGACCGAAAGGTCGAGCATGAATCATATAGTAGATATGATCAACATAACGATGTTCACCATTGAAAACTACTCCATCTCACGTGATGATCGGTTATGGTTTAGTTGATTTGGATCACGTGATCACTTAGAGGATTAGAGGGATGTCTATCTAAGTGGGAGTTCTTAAGTAATTTGATTAATTGAACTTAAACTTATCATGAACTTAGTACTTGATAGTATCTTGCTTGTTTATGTTGATTGTAGATAGATGGCTCGTGCTGTTGTTCCGTTGAATTTTAATGCGTTCCTTGAGAAAGCAAAGTTGAAAGATGATGGTAGCAATTACACGGACTGGGTCCGTAACTTGAGGATTATCCTCATTGCTGCTCAGAAGAATTACATCCTGGAAGCACCGCTGGGTGCCAGGCCTGCTGCTGGAGCAACGCCAGATGTTATGAACATCTGGCAAAGCAAAGCTGATGACTACTCGATAGTTCAGTGTGCCATGCTTTACGGCTTAGAATCGGGACTTCAACGACGTTTTGAACGTCATGGAGCATATGAGATGTTCCAGGAGTTGAAGTTAATATTTCAAGCAAATGCCCGAATTGAGAGATATGAAGTCTCCAATAAGTTCTATAGCTGCAAGATGGAGGAGAACAGTTCTGTCAGTGAGCATATACTCAAAATGTCTGGGTATAATAATCACTTGATTCAGATGGGAGTTAATCTTCCAGATGATTGCGTCATTGACAGAATTCTCCAATCACTGCCACCAAGCTACAAGAGCTTCGTGATGAACTATAATATGCAAGGGATGAACAAGACTATTCCCGAGCTCTTCGCAATGCTGAAAGCTGCGGAGGTAGAAATCAAGAAGGAGCATCAAGTGTTGATGGTTAAGAAGACCACTAGTTTCAAGAAAAAGGGCAAAGGGAAGAAAAAGGGGAACTTCAAGAAGAACGGCAAGCAAGTTGCTGCTCAGGAGAAGAAACCCAAGTCTGGACCTAAGCCTGAAACTGAGTGCTTCTACTGCAAGCAGACTGGTCACTGGAAGCGGAACTGCCCCAAGTATTTGGCGGATAAGAAGGATGGCAAGGTGAACAAAGGTATATGTGATATACATGTTATTGATGTGTACCTTACTAGAGCTCGCAGTAGCACCTGGGTATTTGATACTGGTTCTGTTGCTAATATTTGCAACTCGAAACAGGGACTACAGATTAAGCGAACACTAGCGAAGGACAAGGTGACGATGCGCGTGGGATACGGTTCCAAAGTCTATGTGATCGCGGTCGGCACGCTACCTCTACATCTACCTTCAGGATTAATATTAGACCTAAATAATTGTTATTTGGTGCCAGCGTTAAGCATGAACATTATATCTGGATCTTGTTTGATGCGAGACGGTTATTCATTTAAATCAGAGAATAATGGTTGTTCTATTTATATGAGTAATATCTTTTATGGTCATGCACCTTTGAAGAGTGGTCTATTTTTGATGAATCTCGATAGTAGTAACACACATATTCATAATGTAGAAGCCAAAAGATGCAGAGTTAATAATGATAGTGCAACTTATTTGTGGCACTGCCGTTTAGGTCATATCGGTGTAAAGCGCATGAAGAAACTCCATACTGATGGGCTTTTGGAACCACTTGATTATGAATCACTTGGTACTTGCGAACCGTGCCTCATGGGCAAGATGACTAAAACACCGTTCTCCGGTACTATGGAGAGAGCAACAGATTTGTTGAAAATCATACATACCGATGTATGTGGTCCGATGAATATTGAGGCTCGTGGGGATATCGTTATTTTCTCACCTTCACAGATGATTTAAGCAGATATGGGTATATCTACTTAATAAAACATAAGTCTGAAACATTTGAAAAGTTCAAAGAATTTCAGAGTGAAGTTGAAAATCATCGTAACAAGAAAATAAAGTTTCTACGATCTGATCGTGTAGGAGAATATTTGAGTTACGAGTTTGGTGCAAAATTGTGGAATAGTTTCGCAACTCACGCCACCCGGAACACCACAGCGTAATGGTGTGTCCGAACATCGTAATCGTACTTTACTAGATATGGTGCGATCTATGATGTCTCTTACTGATTACCGCTATCGTTTTGGGGTTATGCTTTAGAGACGGCCGCATTCACATTAAATAGGGCACCGTCAAAATCCGTTGAGACGACGCCTTATAAACTATGGTTTGGCAAGAAACCAAAATTGTCATTTCTTAAAGTTTGGGGCTGCGATGCTTATGTGAAAAAGCTTCAACCTGATAAGCTCGAACCCAAGTCGGAAAAATGTGTCTTCATAGGATACCCAAAGGAAACTGTTGGGTACACCTTCTATCACAGATCCGAAGGCAAGACATTCGTTGCTAAGAATGGATCATTTCTAGAGAAGGAGTTTCTCTCGAAAGAAGTGAGTGGGAGGAAAGTAGAACTTGACGAGGTAACTGTACCTGCTCCATTATTGGAAAATAGTACATCACAGAAAACTGTTTCTGCGACACCTATACCAATTAGTGAGGAAGCTAATGATGATGATCATGAAACTTCAGGACAAGATACTACTGAACCTCGTAGATCAACCAGAGTGAGATCCGCACCAGAGTGGTACGGTAATCCAGTTCTGTAAGTCATGCTACTAGATCATAATGAACCTACGAACTATGAAGAAGCGATGGTGAGCCCAGATTCTGCAAAGTGGCTTGAAGCCATGAAATCTGAGATGGGATCCATGTATGAGAACAAAGTATGCACTTTGGTTGACTTGCCCGATGATCGGCAAGCGATTGAGAATAAATGGATCTTCAAGAAAAAGACTGACGCTGACGGTAATATAACTGTCTACAAAGCTCGACTTGTCGCTAAAGGTTTTCGACAAGTTCAAGGGGTTGACTACGATGAGACCTTCTCACCCATAGCAATGCTTAAGTCTGTCAGAATCATGTTAGCAATTGCCGCATTTTATGATTATGAAATATGGCAGATGGATGTCAAAACTGCATTCCTGAATGGATTTCTGGAAGAAGAGTTGTATATGATGCAACCGGAAGGTTTTGTCGATCCAAAGGGAGCTAACAAGGTGTGCAAGCTCCAGCAATCCATTTATGGACTGGTGCAAGCCTCTCGGAGTTGGAATAAACGCTTTGATAGTGTGATCAAAGCATTTGGTTTTATACAGACTTTCGGTGAAGCCTGTATTTACAAGTAAGTGAGTGGGAGCTCTGTAGCATTTCTGATATTATATGTGGATGACATATTGCTGATTGGAAATGATATAGAATTTCTGGATAGCATAAAGGTATACTTGAATAAGAGTTTTTCAATGAAAGACCTCGGTGAAGCTGCTTACATATTAGGCATAAAGATCTATAGAGATAGATCAAGACGCTTAATTGGACTTTCACAAAGCACATACCTTGACAAGATTTTGAAGAAGTTCAAAATGGATCAAGCAAAGAAAGGATTCTTGCCTGTGTTACAAGGTGTGAAATTGAGTCAGACTCAATGCCCGACCACTGCAGAAGATAGAGAGAAAATGAAAGATGTTCCCTATGCTTCAGCCATAGGCTCTATCATGTATGCAATGCTGTATACCAGACCTGATGTGTGCCTTGCTATAAGTTTAGCAGGGAGGTACCAAAGTAATCCAGGAGTGGATCACTGGACAGCAGTCAAGAACATCCTGAAATACCTGAAAAGGACTAAGGATATGTTTCTCGTATATGGAGGTGACAAAGAGCTCACCGTAAGAGGTTACGTTGATGCAAGCTTTGACACTGATCCGGACGATTCTAAGTTGCAAACCGGATACGTGTTTACATTAAACGGTGGAGCTGTCAGTTGGTGCAGTTCTAAACAAAGTGTCGTAGCGGGATCTACATGTGAAGCGGAGTACATAGCTGCTTCAGAAGCAGCGAACGAAGGAGTCTGGATGAAGGAGTTCATATCCGATCTAGGTGTCATACCTAGTGCATCGGGTCCAATGAAAATCTTTTGTGACAATACTGGTGCAATTGCCTTGGCAAAGGAATCCAGATTTCACAAGAGGACCAAGCACATCAAGAGACGCTTCAATTCCATCTGGGATCTAGTCCAGGTGGGAGACATAGAGATTTGCAAGATACATACGCATCTGAATATTGCAAACCCGTTGACTAAGCCTCTTCCACGAGCAAAACATGATCAGCACCAAGGCTCCATGGGTGTTAGAATCATTACTGTGTAATCTAGATTATTGACTCTAGTGCAAGTGGGAGACTGAAGGAAATATGCCCTAGAGGCAATAATAAAAGTTATTATTTATTTCCTTATATCATGATAAATGTTTATTATTCATGCTAGAATTGTATTAACCGGAAACATAATACATGTGTGAATACATAGACAAACTTAGTGTCACTAGTATGCCTCTACTTGACTAGCTCGTTAATCAAAGATGGTTATGTTTCCTAACCATGAACAAGGTGTTGTTATTTGATTAACGAGGTCACAATCATTGGTTGAATGATCTGATTGACATGACCCATTCCATTAGCTTAGCACCCGATCGTTTAGTATGTTCCTATTGCTTTCTTCATGACTTATACATGTTCCTATGACTATGAGATTATGCAACTCCCGTTTCCCGGAGGAACACTTTGTGTGCTACCAAACGTCACAACGTAACTGGGTGATTATAAAGGAGCTCTATAGGTGTCTCCAAAGGTAGATGTTGGGTTGGCGTATTTCGAGATTAGGATTTGTCACTCCGATTGTCGGAGAGGTATCTCTGGGCCCTCTCGGTAATGCACATCACATAAGCCTTGCAAGCATTGTGACTAATGAGTTAGTTGCGAGATGATGTATTACGGAACAAGTAAAGAGACTTGCCGGTAACGAGATTGAACTAGGTATTGGATACCGACGATCGAATCTCGGGCAAGTAACATACCGATGACAAAGGGAACAATGTATGTTGTTATGCGGTCTGACCGATAAAGATCTTCATAGAATATGTAGGAGCCAATATGGGCATCCAGGTCCTGCTATTGGTTATTGACCGGAGATGTGTCTCAGTCATGTCTACATTGTTCTCGAACCGTAGGGTCCGCACGCTTAACGTTACGATGACAGTTATTATGAGTTTATGCATTTTGATGTACCGAAGTTAGTTCGGAGTCCCGGATGTGATCACGGACATGACGAGGAGTCTCTAAATGGTCGAGACATAAAGATTGATATATTGGACGGCTATATTCGGACACCGGAAGTGTTCCGGATGATTTCGGATAAAACCGGAGTGCCAGAGGGGTTACCGGAACCCCCCGGGGAAGTAATGGGCCTTATTGGGCCTGAGGGGAGAGAGAGGGCAGCAGCCCAAGAGGTGGCCCCCCCCCAAGGGGAGTCCGAATTGGACTAGGAGGGGGGCACGGCCCCCCTTTTCCCTCTCCCTCTCCCTCTCTTTCCTTCCCCCTCAAGTCTCGTAGTTGGACTAGGAGAGGGGAGACCTACTCCTACTAGGAGGAGGACTCCTCCTTGAAGGAAATATGCCCTAGAGGCAATAATAAAGTTATTATTTATTTCCTTACATCATGATAAATGTTTATTATTCATGCTAGAATTGTATTAACCGGAAACATAATACATGTGTGAATACATAGACCAACAGATTGTCACTAGTATGCCTCTACTTGACTAGCTCGTTAATCAAAGATGGTTATGCTTCCTAACCATGAACAAAGAGTTGTTATTTGATTAACGAGGTCACATCATTAGTAGAATGATCTGATTGACATGACCCATTCCATTAGCTTAGCATCCGATCGTTTAGTATGTTGCTATTGCTTTCTTCATGACTTATACATGTTCCTATAACTATGAGATTATGCAACTCCCGTTTACCGGAGGAACACTTTGGGTACTACCAAATGTCACAACATAACTGGGTGATTATAAAGGAGTACTACAGGTGTCTCCAATGGTAGATGTTGGGTTGGCGTATTTCGAGATTAGGGTTTGTCACCCCGATTGTCGGAGAGGTATCTCTGGGCCCTCTCGGTAATGCACATCACATAAGCCTTGCAAGCACTGCAACTAATATGTTAGTTGTGAGATGATGTATTACGGAACGAGTAAAGAGACTTGCCGGTAACGAGATTGAACTAGGTATTGGATACCGACGATCGAATCTCGGGCAAGTAACATACCGATGACAAAGGGAACAACGTATGTTGTTATGCGGTCTGACCGATAAAGATCTTCGTAGAATATGTAGGAGCCAATATGGGCATCCAGGTCCCGCTATTGGTTATTGACCGGAGACGTGTCTCGGTCATGTCTACATTGTTCTCGAACCGTAGGGTCCGCACGCTTAATGTTACGATGACAGTTATTATGAGTTTATGCATTTTGATGTACCGAAGGTTGTTCGGAGTCCCGGATGAGATCACGGACATGACGAGGAGTCTCGAAATGGTCGAGACGTAAAGATTGATATATTGGAAGCCTATGTTTGGACATAGGAAGTGTTCCGGGTGAAATCGGGATTTTACCGGAATACCGGGAGGGTTACCGGAACCCCTCGGGAGACTAATGGGCCTATTGGGCTTTAGTGGAAAAGAGAAAAGGGAAGCCCACAAGCTGGCCGGCGCCCCCCCCCCCTTTTCCCAAGTCCTAGTAGGACTAGGATAGGGGGCCGGCCCCCCTTCTCTCTCCTTTCCCCCCCGGGAGTCCTAATAGGATTAGGATTGGAGGGAGGAGTCCTACTCCCGGTGGGAGTAGGACTCCCCTGCGCCTCCTCTCCCTGGCCAGCCGGCTCCCCCTCCTCCAACCTTTATATACGGGGGCAGGGGGCATCCCAAGGCACACAAGTTGATCCTTGAGATCGTTCCTTAGCCGTGTGCGGTGCCCCCTGCCACCAAATTCCACCTCGATCGTACCGTTACAGTGCTTAGGCGAAGCCCTGCGTCGGTAGTACATCAAGATCGTCATCACACCGTCGTGCTGACGGAACTCTTCCTCGACGCTTTGCTGGATCGGAGCCCGAGGAACGTCATCGAGCTGAACGTGTGCTAAGAACTCGGAGGTGCCGGAGTAACGGTGCTTGGATCGGTCGGATCGGGAAGAAGACGTACGACTACTTCCTCTATGTTGTGTGATCGCTTCCGCAGTCGGTCTGCGTTGGTACGTAGACAACACTCTCCCCTCTCGTTGCTATGCATCACCATGATCTTGCGTGTGCGTAGGAAAATTTTCGAAATTGCTGCGTTCCCCAACAGTGGCATCCGAGCCTAGGTTTTATGGTTTGATGTTATTTGCACGAGTAGAACACAAGTGAGTTGTGGGCGATACAAGTCATACTGCCTACCAGCATGTCATACTTTGGTTCGGCGGTATTGTTGGGTGAGACGATCCGGACCAACCTTACGCGTACTCTTACGCGAGACCGGTTCCCTCGACATGCCTTGCACATAGATGGCTTGCGGAAGACTGTCTCTCCAACTTTAGTTGAACCAAGTGTGACTACGCCCGGTCCTTGAGAAAGTTAAAACGGAGTCTATTTGACGAACTATCGTTGTGGTTTTGATGCGTAGGTGAGATGAGTTCTTACTTAAGCCCGTAGCAGCCACGTAAAACTTGCAACAACAAAGTAGAGGACGTCTAACTTGTTTTTGCAGGGTATGTTGTGATGTGATATGGTCAAGGCATGATGCTGATTTTATTGTATGAGATGATCATGTTTTGTAACCGAGTTATCGGCAACTGGCAGGAGCCATATGGTTGTCGCTTTATTGTATGCAATGCAATCGCGATGTAATGCTTTACTTTATTACTAAACGGTAGTGATAGTCGTGGAAGCATAAGATTGGCGAGACGACAACGATGCTACGATGGAGATCAAGGTGTCGTGCCGGTGACGATGGTGATCATGACGGTGCTTCGGAGATGGAGATCACAAGCACAAGATGATGATGGCCATATCATATCACTTATATTGATTGCATGTGATGTTTATCCTTTTATGCATCTTATCTTGCTTTGATTGACGGTAGCATTATAAGATGATCTCTCACTAAAATTATCAAGAAGTGTTCTCCCTGAGTATGCACCGTTGCCAAAGTTCGTCGTGCCCAGACACCACGTGATGATCGGGTGTGATAAGCTCTACGTCCAAATACAACGGGTGCAAAACAGTTGCACACGCAGAATACTCAGGTTATACTTGACGAGCCAAGCATATACAGATATGGCCTCGGAACACGGAGACCGAAAGGTCGAGCGTGAATCATATAGTAGATATGATCAACATAACGATGTTCACCATTGAAAACTACTCCATCTCACGTGATGATCGGTTATGGTTTAGTTGATTTGGATCACGTAATCACTTAGAAGATTAGAGGGATGTCTATCTAAGTGGGAGTTCCTAAGTAATTTGATTAACTGAACTTAAACTTATCATGAACTTAGTACCTGATAGTATCTTGCTTGTTTATGTTGATTGTAGATAGATGGCTCGTGCTATTGTTCCGTTGAATTTTAATGCGTTCCTTGAGAAAGCAAAGTTGAAAGATGATGGTAGCAATTACACGGACTGGGTCCGTAACCTGAGGATTATCCTCATTGCTGCACAGAAGAATTACGTCCTGGAAGCACCGCTGGGTGACAGGCCTGCTGCTGGAGCAACGCAAGATGTTATGAACGTCTGGCAGAGCAAAGCTGATGACTACTCAATAGTTCAGTGTGCCATGCTTTACGGCTTAGAATCGGGACTTCAACGACGTTTTGAACGTCATGGAGCATATGAGATGTTCCAGGAGTTGAAGTTAATATTTCAAGCAAATGCCCGAATTGAGAGATATGAAGTCTCCAATAAGTTCTATAGCTGTAAGATGGAGGAGAACAGTTCTGTCAGTGAGCATATACTCAAGATGTCTGGGTATAATAATCACTTGATTCAGATGGGAGTTAATCTTCCAGATGACTGCGTCATTGACAGAATTCTCCAATCACTGCCACCAAGCTACAAGAGCTTCGTGATGAACTATAATATGCAAGGGATGAACAAGACTATTCCCGAGCTCTTCGCAATGCTGAAAGCTGCAGAGGTAGAAATCAAGAAGGAGCATCAAGTGTTGATGGTTAGCAAAACCACTAGTTTCAAGAAAAAGGGCAAAGGGAAGAAGAAGGGAAACTTCTAGAAGAACAGCAAGCAAGTTGCTGCTCAAGTGAAGAACCCCAAGTCTGATCCTAAGCCTAAGACTAAGTGCTTCTACTGCAAAGGGACTTGTCACTGGAAGCAGAACTACCCCAAGTGATTGGCGGATAAGAAGGATGGCAAAGTGAACATAAGTATATTTGATATACATGTTATTGATGTGTACTTTACTAGTGTTTATAGCAAACCCTCAGTATTTGATACTAGTTCAGTTGCTAAGATTAGTAACTCGAAACGGGAGTTGCAGAATAAACAGAGACTAGTTAAGGGTGAAGTGACGATGTGTGTTGGAAGTAGTTCCAAGATTGATATGATCATCATCGCACACTCCCCTATACTTTCGGGATTAGTTGAACCTAAATAAGTGTTATTTGGTGTTTGTGTTGAGCATGAATATGATTTGATCATGTTTATTGTAATACGGTTATTCATTTAAGTAAAAGAATAAATTGTTGTTCTATTTACATGAATAAAACCTTATATGGTTACACACCCAATGAAAATAGTTCATTGGATCTCGATCCTAATAATACACATATTCATAATATTGAAACCAAAAGATGCAAAGTTAATAATGATAGTGCAACTTATTTGTGGCACTGCCGTTTAGGTCATATTGGTGTAAAGCGCATGAAGAAACTCCATGCTGATGGGCTTTTGGAATCACTTGATTATGAATCTGTTGATGCTTGCGAACCATGCCTCATGGGCAAGATGACTAAAACTCTGTTCTTCGGAACAATGGAGCGAGCAAAAGATTTGTTGGAAATCATACATACTGATGTATGTGGTCCGATGAATATTGAGGCTCACGACAGGTATCATTATTTTATGATCTTCACAGATGATTTGAGCAGATATGAGTATATCTACTTAATGAAACATAAGTCTGTAACATTTGAGAAGTTCAAAGAATTTCAGAGTGAAGTGAAAATCATCGTGACAAGAAAATAAAGTTTCTACGATCTGATCGCGGAGACAAATATTTGAGTTACGAGTTTGGTGTACATTTGAAAAATTGTGGAATAGTTTCGCAACTCACGCCACCCGGAACACCACAACGTAATGGTGTGTCCGAACGTCGTAATCGTACTTTACTAGATATGGTGCGATCTATGATGTCTCTTACTGATTTACCGCTATCGTTTTGGGGTTATGCTTTAGAGACGGCCGCATTCATGTTAAATAGGGCACCATCAAAATCCGTTGAGACGACACCTTATGAACTATGGTTTGGCAAGAAACCAAATTTGTCGTTTCTTAAAGTTTGGGGTTGCGATGCTTATATGAAAAAGTTTCATCCTGATAAGCTCAAAACTCAAATCGGAGAAGTGCATCTTCATAAGATATCCAAAGGAAACTATTGGATACACCTTCTATCACAGATCCGAAGGCAAGACTTTTGTTGCTAAATTCGGAAACTTTCTGGAGAAGGAGTTTCTCTCGAAAGAAGTGAGTGGGAGGAAAGTAGAACTTGACGAGGTAACTGTACCTGCTCCCTTATTGGAAAGTAATACATCACAGAAAAATGTTTCTGTGACACCTACACCAGTTAGTGAGGAAGCTAATGATGATGATCATGAAACTTCAGAACAAGACACTACTGAACCTCGTAGATCAACCAGAGCAAGATCCGCACCAGAGTGGTACGGTAATCCAGTTCTGGAAGTCATGATGCTAGATCATGATGAACCTACGAACTATGAAGAAGCGATGGTGAGCCTAGATTCCGCAAAGTGGCTTGAGGCCATGAAATCTGAGATGGGATCCATGTATGAAAACAAAGTATGGACTTTGGTTGACTTGCCCGATGATCGGCAAGCAATTGAGAATAAATGGATCTTCAAGAAAAAGACTGACGCTGACGGTAATATTACTGTCTATAAAGCTCGACTTGTCGCGAAAGGTTTTCGACAAGTTCAAGGAGTTGACTACGATGAGACCTTCTCACCCGTAGCGATGCTTAAGTCCGTCAGAATTATGTTAGCAATTGCCGCACTTTATGATTATGAAATATGGCAGATGGATGTCAAAACTGCATTCCTGAATGGATTTCTGGAAGAAGAGTTGTATATGATACAACCAGAAGGTTTTGTCGATCCAAAGGGAGCTAACAAAGTATGCAAACTCCAGCGATCCATTTATGGACTGGTGCAAGCATCTCGGAGTTGGAATAAACGCTTTGATAGTGTGATCAAAGCATTTGGCTTTATACAGACTTTTGGAGTAGCCTGTATTTACAAGAAAGTGAGTGGGAGCTCTGTAGCATTTCTAATATTATATGTGGATGACATATTGCTGATTGGAAATGATATAGAATTTCTGGATAGCATAAAGGGATACTTGAATAAAAGTTTTTCGATGAAAGACCTCGGGGAAGCTGCTTACATATTAGGCATAAAGATCTATAGAGATAGATCAAAACGCTTAATTGGACTTTCACAAAGCACATACCTTGACAAGATTTTGAAGAAGTTCAAAATGGATCAAGCAAAGAAAGGGTTCTTGCCTGTGTTGTAAGGTATGAAGTTGAGTAAGACTCAATGCCCGACCACTGCAGAAGATAGAGAGAAAATGAAAGATGTTCCCTATGCTTCAGCCATAGGCTCTATCATGTATGCAATGCTGTGTACCAGACCTGATGTGTGCCTTGCTATAAGTTTAGCAGGGAGGTACCAAAGTAATCCAGGAATGGATCACTGGACAGCGGTCAAGAACATCCTGAAATACCTGAAAAGGACTAAGGATATGTTTCTCGTATATGGAGGTGACAAAGAGCTCACCGTAAGAGGTTACGTTGATGCAAGCTTTGACACTGATCCGGACGATTCTAAATCGCAAACCGGATGCGTGTTTACTTTAAACGGTGGAGCTGTCAGTTGGTGCAGTTCTAAACAAAGCGTCGTAGCGGGATCTACATGTGAAGCGGAGTACATAGCTGCTTCGGAAGCAGCAAACGAAGGAGTCTGGATGAAGGAGTTCATATCCGATCTAGGTGTCATACCTAGTGCATCGGGTCCAATGAAAATCTTCTGTGACAATACTGGTGCAATTGCCTTGGCAAAGGAATCCAGATTTCACAAGAGGACCAAACACATCAAGAGACGCTTCAACTCCATCCGGGATTTAGTCCAGGTGGGAGACATAGAGATTTGCAAGATACATACGGATCTGAACGTTGCAGACCCGTTGACTAAGCCTCTTCCACGAGCAAAACATGATCAGCACCAAGGCTCCATGGGTGTTAGAATCATTACAGTGTAATCTAGATTATTGACTCTAGTGCAAGTGGGAGACTGAAGGAAATATGCCCTAGAGGCAATAATAAAGTTATTATTTATTTCCTTACATCATGATAAATGTTTATTATTCATGCTAGAATTGTATTAACCGGAAACATAATACATGTGTGAATACATAGACCAACAGATTGTCACTAGTATGCCTCTACTTGACTAGCTCGTTAATCAAAGATGGTTATGCTTCCTAACCATGAACAAAGAGTTGTTATTTGATTAACGAGGTCACATCATTAGTAGAATGATCTGATTGACATGACCCATTCCATTAGCTTAGCATCCGATCGTTTAGTATGTTGCTATTGCTTTCTTCATGACTTATACATGTTCCTATAACTATGAGATTATGCAACTCCCGTTTACCGGAGGAACACTTTGGGTACTACCAAATGTCACAACGTAACTGGGTGATTATAAAGGAGTACTACAGGTGTCTCCAATGGTAGATGTTGGGTTGGCGTATTTCGAGATTAGGGTTTGTCACTCCGATTGTCGGAGAGGTATCTCTGGGCCCTCTCGGTAATGCACATCACATAAGCCTTGCAAGCACTGCAACTAATATGTTAGTTGTGAGATGATGTATTACGGAACGAGTAAAGAGACTTGCCGGTAACGAGATTGAACTAGGTATTGGATACCGACGATCGAATCTCGGGCAAGTAACATACCGATGACAAAGGGAACAACGTATGTTGTTATGCGGTCTGACCGATAAAGATCTTCGTAGAATATGTAGGAGCCAATATGGGCATCCAGGTCCCGCTATTGGTTATTGACCGGAGACGTGTCTCGGTCATGTCTACATTGTTCTCGAACCGTAGGGTCCGCACGCTTAACGTTACGATGACAGTTATTATGAGTTTATGCATTTTGATGTACCGAAGGTTGTTCGGAGTCCCGGATGAGATCACGGACATGACGAGGAGTCTCGAAATGGTCGAGATGTAAAGATTGATATATTGGAAGCCTATGTTTGGACATAGGAAGTGTTCCGGGTGAAATCGGGATTTTACCGGAATACCGGGAGGGTTACCGGAACCCCCCGGGAGACTAATGGGCCTATTGGGCTTTAGTGGAAAAGAGAAAAGGGAAGCCCACAAGCTGGCCGGCGCCCCCCCCCCTTTTCCCAAGTCCTAGTAGGACTAGGATAGGGGGCCGGCCCCCCTTCTCTCTCCTTTTCCCCCCGGGAGTCCTAATAGGATTAGGATTGGAGGGAGGAGTCCTACTCCCGGTGGGAGTAGGACTCCCCTGCGCCTCCTCTCCCTGGCCGGCCGGCTCCCCCTCCTCCAACCTTTATATACGGGGGCAGGGGGCACCCCAAGGCACACAAGTTGATCCTTGAGATCGTTCCTTAGCCGTGTGCGGTGCCCCCTGCCACCAAATTCCACCTCGATCGTACCGTTACAGTGCTTAGGCGAAGCCCTGCGTCGGTAGTACATCAAGATCGTCATCACACCGTCGTGCTGACGGAACTCTTCCTCGACGCTTTGCTGGATCGGAGCCCGAGGAACGTCATCGAGCTGAACGTGTGCTAAGAACTCGGAGGTGCCGGAGTAACGGTGCTTGGATCTGTCGGATCGGGAAGAAGACGTACGACTACTTCCTCTACGTTGTGTGATCGCTTCCGCAGTCGGTCTGCGTTGGTACGTAGACAACACTCTCCCCTCTCGTTGCTATGCATCACCATGATCTTGCGTGTGCGTAGGAAAATTTTCGAAATTGCTGCGTTCCCCAACACTCCTCCCCTTGGCGCGCCCCATAGGCCGGCCGGCCTCCCGGCTTTTTCAATTCATAAAATTGAAAAAGCTCAACGATTTCTAAAAAAATCATGATTTTTACAAAAAATCATGAATTTGGAAAAAGTTTATGAAATTGAAAAAAAAATTGATTTAAAAAAATTCATGAATGTGAAAAAAGTTTACAAAATTGAAAAACATTCATTCATTTGAAAAAAAATCACAGGTTAAAAAATAAGTTCGCGGATTTGAAAAAAGTTCACAAATTTAAGAAAATGAAAAATAAAAGAGAAGAAGAAGAAGAAGAAATAAAGAGAAATAAGAACTAAATAAAATCAAAGAAAAAAAGGCCAAACAAAAGCAGAAAAAAGAAAACCAGACTGAGAAGATGTATAACAAGAAGAATAAAAGAAGTAATTAGGCACAACAAGTGAGTTGTTCTAGTTGGTGATAGTGGGTGGAATTAATCCAAGAGTACCACGTTTGAATCCTTCTTCATGCATCTATTTAGAAAATAAATGGGTCCGGCCGAGGATGGGGGTGTGTGCGCCGATTTGTGTGACGCTACGTATACAGCGCACGTTTGAATCCTTCTTCATGCATCTATTTAGAAAATAAATGGGTCCGGCCGAGGATGGGGTGTGTGCGCCGGTTTGTGTGACGCTACGTATACAGCGGGCGAACAATTTATAAAATATAACCATCATGTCCTTTTTTTATGAAGAGATATGGGCTAATCTGAGCCGTTCTTATGTTTAATGGGTGTACCGAAGCAGAATGTTCAACTACATTAGTTGTTTATTTTGTCCCTATAATATGTATGGTATTTATGTAAGGACTACAGAAATTCGTTGATGCTCCCGGAAGCGCGCACTCTTGCACACAGAAAAATATATTTTAAAGTGTGAAAAAATTTCAAACACAAATTTGGCGTATACATCTCGACATTATATGTGTGCACGTCAAGTTTTGGAAAAAACCAACATTTTTTGTGGCTTGTGTAAAAAAGACAAAAGGATGCCTTGTGAAAAGTATTTTTTTAACACCGAATTTTGTCTTTTTCACACGCGGCACATAAGTTGTCGGTTTTTTGCGAAACGACTTTGTGAGCATGTATAATATCGAGATGTACACGCTAAGTTTTTGTTTGAAGTTTTTTGACATTTCAAAATATGTTTAAAACACATTGAAAAAACCAAGAGCGCGGGCTCCCATGTGCCAAAGCGCCACTCTCAAGTACAACATGTTGTCAGATGTTCTTTGCTTGCACATTTTGCATGTATTCCTGTGCAAACAGAGCTACCAGTTGCAAATGTAACTTGTCAAACTATATACACAAGACACCATTACAGTTGCCATACACTTGACCATCTACTCCTGTAAACCACAATTGCTACAGCTAATTGGAACAACAGCACGCAATGAACCAGGTAATTGGAACATAAAGCAAGCAAAATGCTGCTGCTGTCAATGTTGCTTCACACTGCTACATGCTTCAGGTTCAGCAAAGTGCTGTTTCTGTGTCCAGCACACTGTTGCTCCAGGCTTCAGGTTCAGGCCTCAGGTAACTTCAGACGGTGCTGCCGAAGGGAACAAAAGCTATATGTAGAGCATGCCGAGTGCGTCCCAGCCACCACACGATGCCCGAGCACGCTCGTCTTCGCCGCCACGCACAACTGCGTGCAGGACGAGGTCCCCCACATCCGCGCTCTCGGCCGTCGTCGACATAGCCAACACTGATCATGCGAGCACCAACGGCGAGCGATGAGTGGTGAACAGCGAGGTGCGCAGTGTAGGGGAGCAAGGACGGCGTAATCCTGGTTAGCTGGAGCCGGCAGTAGCAATGGAGGCGGTGGCCTACAGCAGCGGAAGGCATCAGCGCAGCGGTCGGGCAACTTGCCGGCCGTACGTAAACCATACAGATACAGGGCAAACTATACGCCACGTATAGAACCGAGCAGGCAGGCGGGTGGATGGTTTTGTGGTTGTGGGAGCTATCTACGAAAGCAAAGATACTCAACCCCGGGTGGCTTCATCGATTTGATAGGAGTCTGCGACTCAGTGGCGGAGCCAGGATTCGAGTATAGGCGGAGGCCGGGTACGTATATTGATCTAATTTCGTTAGTAATTATTCGTCGCTTCCATTAAAATTGTCGATCGTTGAGGGGGGGGGGGGGGGGGGGGCGGCCCCTGCTCGTCCCCCTGACTCCGCCCTGCTGTCACTCCTCCTATAAAGTTTATGAACCTGAATTTTGAGCAAACATCAGATTTTTAAACATGCCAAAATGAACATTTTTATGATAAACTCTGTTGGATTATGATATTTTCAACAAATTTTGTTCATCGCTGATGACAAGTTTAGTTGGCGAGTATGACAAACCCGTCTCAGCTCATTTTTTTTAGAAAATTACAATGCTTGCAAATTAACTTTGACATCATGCTATCATAAATTGCCATAAAAATATTTGATTTGCCATGTCTAAAAAATCTGACATCATTACTACATATATTACCTATTCTACCTAGTACATGTACGACAAGGTGTTGGCTACAAGTCTGGATTACCGAATCGTGATTGACTTCAACAATCACCATAAGGCTGGCCATAGTGGGGGTAACATAACTAGTATCATATACTTGGGACTCGCAAACATGCTTACGTGGCAGGAAATTAAATAAGAAAGAGAGGGTCATAGTAACGTAGATAGATACTGTAACATAATAAATGTTATGCTACTATGTGTCATGCATGACAATAAATAAGACTACCTATGATACTACTTTATGATACTATGCACTATAGATGTAGTATCATACACTAGTATCATATGCATGATACTAGTATATGTTACTCCCCACTATGACCAGCCTAAGCACGATGTCCTTGCATTACAGCTTGGACACCGATCTTTCCTGCATCTCCACAAACTTATGGTGTCTCAAAGATTTGGTCAAGATATCTGCAAGCTGGTCGTCAGTGCAAATATAGTTGATTTCAATCTTGTCTTCTTCCACACACTCTCGTATATAGTGATACCTGATATCGATGTGTTTGCTCTTGTCATGATGTACCGAATTCTTACATAGGGAAACCACGGAGTTGTTATCAATATTGAGCACCACTCTTTCCAATTCCTTGTCCATGAGGTCACCGGGTAGCCTTTCTAGCCACACACCTTGGCACGCCACGGTTGCAGCTGCAATATACTCTGCTTCACCGGATGATAGTAATGTGACCATCTTTTGTTTTTGTGATAGCCAACTTACTATACCTCCTCTCAAAAGCTTCGCCCGACATACTTTTACGGTCGTCCATATCTCCTGCCATGTGCTATCACTATAGCCAAGCTAAGTAGCGCCCATCGCCTTCTTGTTCTCTCTCAAAATAGACATAACCGAAATTTGTTGTCTCTTTGATGTACATGAGTATATGTTTCACAATTGCCCAATATTCCGTCGTAGGTGCTTCTATGAAGCGATTCACTATATATGTTTCACAATTGCCCAATATTCCATCGCGAGTGCTTCTATGAAGCGATTCACTATACCAACAGAATAGGCGGCCAAGTTTGGTCGTGTATTCACAAGATACCTTAAGCTCCTGACCACACTCATATACCCTGTTGCATCAACTGTGGGTACTTTACTCCTTTTGCTATGTTTAAACCGAGGCTCCATTGGAATATAAGCTGGATTGCAATCCTCCATGCTACGGCCTTCAAGTATCTTCTTTGCATATACCTTCTGACATAGTGTGATCCTCTTCTGTTTTTGTTGTACCTTGATCTCAAGATAGTAACTTCACTCATCTTGAATAGCTCCATCATCTTAACGCCTTCATCGGTGTGGTCATATGCGTCATCTCCACCTTCACCTACTCAGAGTTGCCGCTCTCCGTGATCCCCGCCTTTGTCTTGGTTGTAGATTGCTTTCGCAGTGTCACGACACCTCGTTGGAGCTCGAATGGCGAATAAATTACAAGGTTAGAATCACTGGATGAAATTTAAAGAGAAAAATTGTTGCTACCATAAAGATGACCCCTGGAGGAGCGAAGAATTCCGAAGATGATCCCACCAGGACAAAAGTGGTGATTGATATTGGGGCTGGAGATGATTCTTTTGTCAGATAGGAGGTTTCTGAGCTAGAGGAAATCCTGATTAGTTAAGTTATTTTGCAACTCAAAGAAATTTGTTAAAGTTATTTGCATAGAAGTGGTGTATGTGGTATACTAAAAATTCAGAAAATTTCTGATTTTATTTGGTTGGATTTTGGTGTATGCATGAACTTTCCTTCTTATTATAGTGTATTGCATCTTATTTTGGCCTGCACTGTGTTTCACTAAATTTTCACTGTAATCCGAGAATTTTAGAGTTTCAAGATTCAGAGATACGTATTTACCAAGACACATACTATCATATCAGAGCTGAATCAAGACACATACTATCATATTCTAATTACGCCAATAGAGCCACCGAATCAAATAGATAAGTAGAACTCACCTCACGGAGAACGCTGAAGACGCAAACTGAGAAGAAAGGAGTTCCTTCACATTGATAGTATTAAGATTTAAGAGAATATAGTGCATTCTGAATTGGCATATCAGCAATCTTTTTGTTTGTCGTCTATAATTATCAAGATGATCCGGTAGACAACCATCAGGCAGAATACTAGAGGAAGATACAAACAGGAAGAATATCTTAATAATCCAAGAAATAAACACGATTTTTCTTGGATACACTCAACAAAGATACTTGTTGACAAGCCTATCACAATCTGCTGAAAAACATACACAAATTAGAACAAATTTCCAGTGGTACTTCTACAAGGAAATTCAACAAGCTCTCACATGGAACAATTTTATCGATAGAATATTTCAAAAGGTAAATGCATTGCACCCCAATCAAGTATTCACTATACATCATGAAAAAGATTACGGTGAAATCTTTGCCTTATTGTTACAATTTTTGCTATTTGTCAGAGTGAATCACCAAAGAAGAGCTGAATGACATGTTCAATTCATGGCGTAAAAATTTAGAGTTCTTCAACTTCTTATGGCACTGGCAGCTTCAGTTGGGCTTCTGAATTCGCGGCGATCATCGACAGGTTGAGCTACTGCATGTGCTTGCGGTTGTGCTTGTTCTCATAGGTGACATGCATGATCCCGGCATTACCGCAATACAACACCATGTGCTTCCTCCCAGCGTAGTCCTTGATGCTGCTGCATCTGTAGAACCCCCATGCACTATATTAGTTCATACTGAATCACTTTATTTAGTTAGCACCTAAAATGAAAGGGTGCTCATCTCATCTTATGCTAAGTAACATGCATGAAACCCCTATAGCACAATGCTGATGGGTCAAACATCTGAAGCTTTGGTAATATGAATGCCCAACAGTTTCAAGCAAGAAATCAACACATAGATAACTGGAGTAAGAAATGAAACTGTGGTGTTTTCCATTAAAATTTCCTTTAGTGAAAACATTCTAGGCAGAAAATGGTATTCTAAAGACAACAACCCAGCCAGAAAAATGGAAATAAGAATTATTCTAGTACCAACATCTAAGGTTGAAAAGAAACCTACTCCCTCCATTTCTAAATATAAGTCTTTTTCGAGATTTATGTAGTCCATATTGGAATCTAAAAAGGCTTATATTTAGGAATGGAGGGTGTAATATTTAAGGTAAAAACTGGATATACCCATATACACATAAATTTCTTTTATCTGTATAGAACAAGTAGTAACATCATGAATCTCAAACTGAAGACAATGGCCTGTCAACTAATTGAAGCTTCTAGTTAGATTCATGCATAACAGAGGCAGAAGATATAGAAACACGTTCATATGAGAGCTAACTACACTTTATTTTGCATGGAGAGGGTCATCTATTCCTGAATTACAAAATTCAGCATCCAATTGATTGATAAGATTTTAGTCCTCAAAAAATGTATTGATGAATTTCTATCCAAACCTGTACAAAAACTGCAAGTTCTGACGTTCTACATTGCCCAAACAATATATGGACCATGATGCAGGTGAGCAAATGTACAACTGTCTTTTGAGTTCCTTGCAGATTGCAAAAGGAAACAAGAACAGTGAAGCAGCCGCTAATTTGCATTACTAATTGTGGAAATTCATCAATACATTTGTTGAGCACTAAAAGATTATCATCTTTTTTCAACTGTGAAAAGTGGCATGCCTGGGATGCCTTTGGTGATATAATTTCTACCTGAAAATTAATGACATAATTTCATAATTTTTATGTGAAAATCAATGGTGGCACACAAGCAGCTGAAAATTGATAGGAAACTCTACAAGAAGTATGTCAAGTATTTAGTTCAACTCCAACATGAGGTATACGTATATCTACTTTAAATCCATACCTGGATGATAGGAAAGTCACATATGCACTCTAAACAAACAGAAATCCCAGAAATCATTTCTTCTATCTCTAGTAGGAAATTTTAGCAGCACCTCCAGGATCTACATTAGGTACTAACATTACAAGAATGTTCGGAGGAGCACTAGCTCTATAGGTATGACTCAAGTAACAGAACAAGGACTTTTCTGAACAATACAAGTTATTTGCAGTGAGATTTGCACATCATGTAGTGTGGTACAAACCTATATTCTAGAACAAATTCTTTCTCCCATAGCTTCCCTAAAAAAGGGCAAGGAAAATCCAATGAGTTTGATAAGGCATCAAGCCATAGAACCAAAGTTGACTCACAAAACAGGAATTCTGCAGAGAAAAATATAGTATGTTTTGATGGAGTTCATCGTCATTGATGACAGCAGGTAGAGCAGACTTACAAGGTGAGGCCTCACCTGGATCCCTACAACAAAAATATTGAACTCTTGAGCTAAAGAATTAGTTGTGCTTCAATTTAAGGATACAACATGAAGAAACTACACTAGTTGGAGACAAATACCTTTCTTTGGGATTGAATATTGGCATATCCCTGAAAATAAGGAAACAATAGAAGAACTTAGACAAAAAAATTACCATCTAGCCAGCACCCAAACTACAAGCTGAAGAAAAATTGCAAGTAGCTAGATGCTGAGGTCGCAGCCATGCTAGCTTTGTGGCAGACGCCGCAGGACAAATTCTCATAATATGAGGCCTTAGCATAAGCATTTTAAATTTCACATAGCATGTTCAATTTCGTCCTGCTATCATCACAGCAGGCACGAGTTACTTCTTGACAAGTGATTACCCCATCACAACTTACCAACCCCGTTTAGATGACAAACTCATAACACAAATAATCTGATGCACTCTTGACGGCACAAAAAAGATTAGTCTATCAAAAATAGGTAGGAAAGTCACCAAGGGGATGGAAGCGGCCACGTTCGAGAGAGTCAAGGGGCGGAGCTTGACCGCATGGGCGCATGAATTAGGAGAAGTGAACAAAATTGAAGAGGAGGTCGATGATACATACTACCATGACGAGTCAACGGCGGCAAGCGAGATCTCAGGATCCTTTCAACCAAGGAGACGACACGGGCGAGCGCTGCCCTGGCGCTGAGGTCGAGGTCAGACTTGGCGCCGCTGCATCCGCTGAATTGGATCTCGCTGGCGGGCGAGCTATTCTCCTTATGCAAAGCCACAGTTCCTAGTTCGCCGCCGCAGGGATAGAGTGGCCTGCTCTGCTGGACTCCGGGGAAGAGGAGCCGCCATGGCTAGTGCGGAGCAGGTCGGGGGTAGCGGTGGTGGATAGGTCGTCTGACGGAGTCGGTTTGGAAAATGACAGAGACCTCCCACTGTCCCACGAAGCCACGACCCACGATCCATAGTGGGTTTCTCCCGATTATTTTAGCAGTACAGAGACGCGCAAGGTAAAATTACCTGGCAAGTTCGGTCTTCTTTTTGCCAGGGCCATGCGGGAGGTAAATTTACGTCACAACCTTTGTTTCTGTGACGAATAATTATATATATATATATATATATACGGTGACGCTAAAGTAAGCGGGCGCGTAGAAAAGCTAATCATGCGCTCCGGTCAGATCACGCTGTCCGCTCAACCAAACCAGCGGAATTCCTTCCACCTGCTAGTAAAAACTTCGGTAAAGTATCGTAAAACAATAAAAATGGTTACTAGATGTATGCACCGGTTCCCCGCTGGGCCAACCTGCTCGTAAAACTTCTGGTAAATATGGTAACGGAATTAGAGTAGTTACTATATGCATGCACGAGTCCTTGGATCCACCAAATCACACCTTTTTTTCTACCACGTGGTAGTAAAACATTCACTAGACATAGTAACGGAATTAAAGTTGTTACTATATGCATGCACGAGTCCTTGGATCCACTATATTAAGCCATCCTTTTCTTCCACATGCTAGTAAAACATCTAATGAATATACTCCCTCCGTTCCTAAATACTTGTCTTTCTAGGCATTTCAACAAGTGACTACATACGGAGTAAAATGAATGAATCTACACTCTAAAATATGTCTACATACATCCGTATGTAGTAGTCATTTGAAATGTCTAGAAAGACAAATATTTAGGAACGGAGGGAGTAGTAAGTAGTTACTATATGCATGCGCAAGTCCTTCAGTCCACCAATCAAGTCTCAGATTCATCCCATGCCTCATTTTATTGGAAGCTTACTACTGATTTCTTGCCTAATCATTAGTAGTAACAGGTACGCTTGATTACCACATATAGTGAAACTTTTATGACTAGGCGGGTGGACCGCTGGTTTAGTTTACACGCGCGCTGGTTTGTCTGGCTTCATGTTGTGCGCGATGTACCACCGGAGCATAGGATTACTCATTATGCGCTCAGGCTTACTTTAGCGCATATATATATATATATATATATATATATATATATATATATATATATATATATATATATATATATATATATATATATATCTTGATCTTCAATACAGTGATCTTATCTGAGGTCAATCCGATGTAAACTTTCGCAGTGCGTTTGTTGGGATCCGGTGAATTATAGGATTATGATCAAATTATTCATTGGAAGTATTTGAATCTATTATAAGTTTCTCGTATGTGTAACTTTATAGCTATGTATGTATGAGTTTTCTTTTGCCAAGCTGCTCCAAGAAGTTGGGGTCATTTATCTATAGCCCCCCAAAAAATACCAACTGAGAGGAGCGTGCTAGACTAGGCCAAACAGGTACATCCGTGAGTATGTAATTTTCCCTAATTTGAATGTCGGTCATTTGCAATTTCCGTCATTATCAATTAACATGAACATATTCTTATATCCTAACCATTTTTTGAAATTTGTCAAGAAGGTTGCAATTTTTAAATTGTGTATGAAAAAATTATAGACTTGAACACCTTTTCCAAATTTGTTAAGAAAAATTCCAACAATTGATGGTGAACACAAATTGTAAACCACGCACTTTTAAAAAAATCAGCTTTTTTGAAACACAAACATTTCTTAAATTTGCGAAAAACTGGAACAATTTTGAAATTTCAGAACATTTCATAAAATTGTAAACGATATTTGAAAACTTTGAGTTTCAAACAATATTTCAAATTTTTGAACAGGTTTGAAAAAGAATAATAAAGTTTTAAAAGAAGAAAAATGAATGAAAGAGAAAACTGAAACTGTCGTTGTAGCGAGTGAAGCTAAGGACCCAAGTGGCCAAGCCCACGCCCAAGTAGCGAGTGGAGCTTGCTCTCTGTACACGCCACATAGGCTGACCCGGCCACGAAGGCCCAAATCTGCTTGAGCCTTTCAGTCACGCGTGCGCCCAGTCGCCCATAGCGCCCAATTTAGTCCCACCCCGCTGAGCTACGAAAATGGGGACACAAAGTACTGCTATATAATGTGATGGAGTATTCATAATTCAATGCAGCACATTTGACGAGTTTGCTCGATGTAAACTGAACACCTAACCGAATATAAGCCGGCTAATCAAATTATCGGTTAGCTGCTTTTGCCTGCTCATTTCAGTTTATAGTTTTGCTAACCAAAATTTAAAATAAACCGAATTGTAAAAATTGAGTTTTCGGTTTCTGCCGCCCACCCTAAGATTAAAGAAAAACTTCACAAGTTTTAAAAATTTCATTGATTTGAAAAAAAGTACATGAATGTGACAAAAAATTCATAAAATTGAAAAAGCTCAACGATTTCTAAAAAAATCATGATTTTTACAAAAAATCATGAATTTGGAAAAAGTTTATGAAATTGAAAAAAAATTGATTTAAAAAAATTCATGAATGTGAAAAAAGTTTACAAAATTGAAAAACATTCATTCATTTGAAAAAAAATCACAGGTTAAAAAATAAGTTCGCGGATTTGAAAAAAGTTCACAAATTTAAGAAAATGAAAAATAAAAGAGAAGAAGAAGAAGAAGAAATAAAGAGAAATAAGAACTAAATAAAATCAAAGAAAAAAAGGCCAAACAAAAGCAGAAAAAAGAAAACCAGACTGAGAAGATGTATAACAAGAAGAATAAAAGAAGTAATTAGGCACAACAAGTGAGTTGTTCTAGTTGGTGATAGTGGGTGGAATTAATCCAAGAGTACCACGTTTGAATCCTTCTTCATGCATCTATTTAGAAAATAAATGGGTCCGGCCGAGGATGGGGGTGTGTGCGCCGATTTGTGTGACGCTACGTATACAGCGCACGTTTGAATCCTTCTTCATGCATCTATTTAGAAAATAAATGGGTCCGGCCGAGGATGGGGTGTGTGCGCCGGTTTGTGTGACGCTACGTATACAGCGGGCGAACAATTTATAAAATATAACCATCATGTCCTTTTTTTATGAAGAGATATGGGCTAATCTGAGCCGTTCTTATGTTTAATGGGTGTACCGAAGCAGAATGTTCAACTACATTAGTTGTTTATTTTGTCCCTATAATATGTATGGTATTTATGTAAGGACTACAGAAATTCGTTGATGCTCCCGGAAGCGCGCACTCTTGCACACAGAAAAATATATTTTAAAGTGTGAAAAAATTTCAAACACAAATTTGGCGTATACATCTCGACATTATATGTGTGCACGTCAAGTTTTGGAAAAAACCAACATTTTTTGTGGCTTGTGTAAAAAAGACAAAAGGATGCCTTGTGAAAAGTATTTTTTTAACACCGAATTTTGTCTTTTTCACACGCGGCACATAAGTTGTCGGTTTTTTGCGAAACGACTTTGTGAGCATGTATAATATCGAGATGTACACGCTAAGTTTTTGTTTGAAGTTTTTTGACATTTCAAAATATGTTTAAAACACATTGAAAAAACCAAGAGCGCGGGCTCCCATGTGCCAAAGCGCCACTCTCAAGTACAACATGTTGTCAGATGTTCTTTGCTTGCACATTTTGCATGTATTCCTGTGCAAACAGAGCTACCAGTTGCAAATGTAACTTGTCAAACTATATACACAAGACACCATTACAGTTGCCATACACTTGACCATCTACTCCTGTAAACCACAATTGCTACAGCTAATTGGAACAACAGCACGCAATGAACCAGGTAATTGGAACATAAAGCAAGCAAAATGCTGCTGCTGTCAATGTTGCTTCACACTGCTACATGCTTCAGGTTCAGCAAAGTGCTGTTTCTGTGTCCAGCACACTGTTGCTCCAGGCTTCAGGTTCAGGCCTCAGGTAACTTCAGACGGTGCTGCCGAAGGGAACAAAAGCTATATGTAGAGCATGCCGAGTGCGTCCCAGCCACCACACGATGCCCGAGCACGCTCGTCTTCGCCGCCACGCACAACTGCGTGCAGGACGAGGTCCCCCACATCCGCGCTCTCGGCCGTCGTCGACATAGCCAACACTGATCATGCGAGCACCAACGGCGAGCGATGAGTGGTGAACAGCGAGGTGCGCAGTGTAGGGGAGCAAGGACGGCGTAATCCTGGTTAGCTGGAGCCGGCAGTAGCAATGGAGGCGGTGGCCTACAGCAGCGGAAGGCATCAGCGCAGCGGTCGGGCAACTTGCCGGCCGTACGTAAACCATACAGATACAGGGCAAACTATACGCCACGTATAGAACCGAGCAGGCAGGCGGGTGGATGGTTTTGTGGTTGTGGGAGCTATCTACGAAAGCAAAGATACTCAACCCCGGGTGGCTTCATCGATTTGATAGGAGTCTGCGACTCAGTGGCGGAGCCAGGATTCGAGTATAGGGGGAGGCCGGGTACGTATATTGATCTAATTTCGTTAGTAATTATTCGTCGCTTCTATTAAAATTGTCGATAGTTGAGGGGGGGGGGGCAGGCCCCTGCTCGTCCCCCTGACTCCGCCCTGCTGTCACTCCTCCTATAAAGTTTATGAACCTGAATTTTGAGCAAACATCAGATTTTTAAACATGCCAAAATGAACATTTTTATGATAAACTCTGTTGGATTATGATATTTTCAACAAATTTTGTTCATCGCTGATGACAAGTTTAGTTGGCGAGTATGACAAACCCGTCTCAGCTCATTTTTTTTAGAAAATTACAATGCTTGCAAATTAACTTTGACATCATGCTATCATAAATTGCCATAAAAATATTTGATTTGCCATGTCTAAAAAATCTGACATCATTACTACATATATTACCTATTCTACCTAGTACATGTACGACAAGGTGTTGGCTACAAGTCTGGATTACCGAATCGTGATTGACTTCAACAATCACCATAAGGCTGGCCATAGTGGGGGTAACATAACTAGTATCATATACTTGGGACTCGCAAACATGCTTACGTGGCAGGAAATTAAATAAGAAAGAGAGGGTCATAGTAACGTAGATAGATACTGTAACATAATAAATGTTATGCTACTATGTGTCATGCATGACAATAAATAAGACTACCTATGATACTACTTTATGATACTATGCACTATAGATGTAGTATCATACACTAGTATCATATGCATGATACTAGTATATGTTACTCCCCACTATGACCAGCCTAAGCACGATGTCCTTGCATTACAGCTTGGACACCGATCTTTCCTGCATCTCCACAAACTTATGGTGTCTCAAAGATTTGGTCAAGATATCTGCAAGCTGGTCGTCAGTGCAAATATAGTTGGTTTCAATCTTGTCTTCTTCCACACACTCTCGTATATAGTGATACCTGATATCGATGTGTTTGCTCTTGTCATGATGTACCGAATTCTTACATAGGGAAACCACGGAGTTGTTATCAATATTGAGCACCACTCTTTCCAATTCCTTGTCCATGAGGTCACCGGGTAGCCTTTCTAGCCACACACCTTGGCACGCCACGGTTGCAGCTGCAATATACTCTGCTTCACCGGATGATAGTAATGTGACCATCTTTTGTTTTTGTGATAGCCAACTTACTATACCTCCTCTCAAAAGCTTCGCCCGACATACTTTTACGGTCGTCCATATCTCCTGCCATGTGCTATCACTATAGCCAAGCTAAGTAGCGCCCATCGCCTTCTTGTTCTCTCTCAAAATAGACATAACCGAAATTTGTTGTCTCTTTGATGTACATGAGTATATGTTTCACAATTGCCCAATATTCCGTCATAGGTGCTTCTATGAAGCGATTCACTATATATGTTTCACAATTGCCCAATATTCCATCGCGAGTGCTTCTATGAAGCGATTCACTATACCAACAGAACAGGCGGCCAAGTCTGGTCGTGTATTCACAAGATACCTTAAGCTCCTGACCACACTCATATACCCTGTTGCATCAACTGTGGGTACTTTACTCCTTTTGCTATGTTTAAACCGAGGCTTCATTGGAACATAAGCTGGATTGCAATCCTCCATGCTACGGCCTTCAAGTATCTTCTTTGCATATACCTTCTGACATAGTGTGATCCCCTTCTGTTTTTGTTGTACCTTGATCTCAAGATAGTAACTTCACTCATCTTGAATAGCTCCATCATCTTAACGCCTTCATCGGTGTGGTCATATGCGTCATCTCCACCTTCGCCTACTCAGAGTTGCCGCTCTCCGTGATCCCCGCCTTTGTCTTGGTTGTAGATTGCTTTCGCAGTGTCACGACACTTCGTTGGAGCTCGAATGGCGAATAAATTACAAGGTTAGAATCACTGGATGAAATTTAAAGAGAAAAATTGTTGCTACCATAATAATTTTCAAATGTTGTTAATTAATTTAAAATTGAGTTTTTTTCTGCTGGTATTTAAGTTTCACGTAGGCTTTAATAACCATTGCTCCAAAAGAAAGTTTGTTAGTTTTTTTTCATTTGTCGCATGTGCACAAACTGCTTTTGCTTAGTTCGTTTAGCTAGTCACATAACACGTAATCACATCGATCAGTTTGTTATTACAATAGAAGACACTAGCTTAATTTAGGGTTTGGTCAGCGATCTGCTTGATGTTGATCGAGAGTAACCGTTAACTTATGCGTGAGACGAATCGAGATTGTTTGTCTTTAGAAAACAAATGGGGATTGCTATGCACATTAGAAACAAAGAGAAAAGATACAAGAAGAAAATCATAAGGTGAAAAGTACATGTGAACAAGAAGAACGAAAAAACTTTATATCCCCTAGTCATGCATGCACATATATATACGGTCAGAGCAACCTATAGATCAATTCCCATAAATACAAAACGCAAGCAAACTGAGTGTTTTGACCGAACCGACAAAGTTTTTGGAGGGACCCGAGACATGTACGAATGGTGGTTCCCTCCTTCCCTTCACCACCAACTATATTCCTGTCAAACATTGCATTACTTTCCAGTTTCCACCAAACATTTTGTTCATAATAAAGTACCCTATATGCCACCCTCTAATATAATCCCCCGGCCATTCTTAGAAATATGCCCTTGCTATACATCCTGCTAAAATATTAAGCTAGTAATTTTTCTATGAACAACCTCCTCAAGAGGGCTCAGTCAAATAAAAGATTAGTGACAGTTTCGCCCAATCCACATCTCCCCCTCGACATACGGAGGAAACCGTTTCGCCCAGCCCGCTCCCGCGAGCGGGGGGGGGGGGGGGGGGGGGATCTCACGCGCCGCCGCCTCCAACTCTTCCCCGTCCCCTCCCCCTCCCCGCCGGCGGCGGCGGCGGCGGCGGGCCCTCCCCCCTTCGGTGCGGTGTGGTGCTGGCGCGGGACAGTGCCCTCGCGCGGATGCGTCCGGGGCGGCCGGATGGCGGCTCTCTGGCGTGGAGGCGCGGGTGGCTGCAGATCCGCGGCCAGGCGGGGCGTGCCGGCGCGGGGCGGCCGTGGTGCGCTTCTCGGTCCAGATCTGGATGGGGGGTTCCTCCGGCCTGCTGCATGTGGGTGGCGCGTCCTGTCGGCGGCGGCTGGATCCCGGGGCGGCGGCCCTGGAAGGTGGCGGTTGGTGAAGCTCAGGCTTCCCGCGGCGGCATGGCGTGGTATAGTCCATATCCAAGGCGGATCTGCATCGGCTTCAGATCAGAGACGGTGATGAGTGTGCGGGATCCATCTCGGCGGCTCTCGCGGTTTGGCGAGGTGGGGTGGGAGCCCTCCTCCCAGGCTTCAGTGGTGGCGCATTCAGGCAGTGGCTGGTGCGCCAGGGCTCCTACGGTGGCACTGTTGTTGTGGTTGGTCGCCGGATCTAGGCGGCTAGATCTGGGGCTTTGAAGGCGGTCGAGACAGTGCACAGGTTGTCGGGTGGATTTCTTGAAACGGATCCGGGTGAAAACTTGGTCTTCGGTCATTGGCCGGAGCCGGTGATGACGATGCTCTTATCATCGTTTCCTTCATGAAGGCATCATCGAGGTGAAGTTCCCAACCCCACCCAATACCTCCGGGGGAAACCCTAGATCAGTTGATCGGATGACGGCGATATTCATGTGTCGTTACCCCCTTGGGGGCGGCATTCTTGGAGATGCACTCGGGCTCGAGGGACCAGCGGATGGCATCTGCGGTGGAGCGATGTTTCTTTCTACATATTCATGGCGGCGGTTCTCGACGGCATGGAACAGTGGAGGCTTGACGTCAGATGTGTGGCGAGGGACACGCGCAGAAGGTCGACGTTGTCTGGTGTCGTGGTGGCGTCGATAGCAGAGTGGCCTGACAAGGTCGATGCGTCAGTACATGCTTTGAGGATGGATCGAGGGAAGACGGAGGTGACGACCCTTTGCAGCGTGTGCGTGTGGTACTCACTGAGAGTGCGCCGGACCAGAGTGTTACCCAGTCCCGCCTATGTGGCTTGGATGGGGCATCCGGAGTTAGATGTTAGGCTTTCGTGCGATGTCTGTTTGGTATTTGGCCCGGACATTCGGCACACCTTCATCTAGGGGATAGGAGTAGCGGCAGGTGTCGTCTAGATGGTGGCCTCGGGCTTACTGTTGTATTACCTTATAAGGTTTTTGTGAATAATAAATAATATGGTCGCATGCATTCCCCAGATGCAGAGGCCAGGGGTGATTCCTCCTTTTTAAAAATAAATAAATAAAAGATTAGTTATGTTTGTAGAAGGAAACCAAGACAAAACCCTGATAGGTTAACTTAGTAATTCTCGGCCAATACTAATTTGTATATACGTAAAACCAGCTGTGGCTCCGGTATGTCCAGTATTTCAAGTCAAAAAAATGTGTTAATCGATTAATCATTTGGGAAAATAGTATACGTATAGTCGTGCATTGTGTATCCACATAATTTAATGAAGAAACATATTTATGATAAGGGTCACAGGAAAACAACAAACATATCTTTTGTGTAGCCCAAACAAATATATTACTTGTTGATAAATTTTAAATATATAAGCAGGGCATATATACATACACAAGTAAAAGTGTTTTAGTTTTTCATTCTTTAAATATAATTTTGAACATTTGAAAATATCGGAGCACGCAAAACCCTGGAGCCTAATGCCGTCTGTTCCACACTCTATAATCTCATTCTTAGTCACTCGAACATACCTCCATCCCAAATTATCTATTCTCTTTGTTCTTAAATATAAGATGTTTTTGTAGTTTAATTTGAACTGCAAAAATGTCTTACATCCGCGTACAGAGGTAGTAGCAATTTAGGCTTCCTTAAGACAAGTCTTTGACTAACAGTTACATTTGTTTTCTTTCCTGCCCCGTGAAAAAAAAGTTACATTTTTCTGTGTGAGCGTAACCGTTAAATTGTTAGTATATACTCTATGTGACATCCAATTGAATGTCATTAGATTTGCATTGTACTCCCTCCGTGAAGATATATAAGAACGTTTAGATCATTAAAATAGTGATCTAAACACTCTTATATTTATTAACAAAGGGAGTACTTGTGGTTATGATTTTATACCACATGAGTTAAATATCCATGATTTAATAGTTGATAAGAGGCTTGTTCTTACTGGAACTTACTGATCCATCCGCTAGGGCTAGGGTCGATCTGCCTCCGCCGAAGACGCTCTCTTAACTCTGGTCATGCACCAAAGCATGGACCTAATCATGGGCCGAATACCACGGGTCGCCCATGGATCGTCCATGTGGTCAGCCGCAGGGGGCTGTCAGCTATAATTACAAGCTTCTTGGATTCGGCAACAATGGCTTAAACTGCCTTCCTCTCCGGCTAAACTGGCCTGTATACGTGATGCAGTACATGATATGATGCCGTCCTTGACCAGCAAGTAAGTATAGCTCACATCAGTACATCGCCGCATCAAATCGCCCAGTACGCGTGGTTCGTACGTCTCCTACGAAGCCCTTTGCGGGACGGGCCCACCGGTACGTCGGATGGAAATCCGACGGCCGATGTACGCCATGAAAAGAATACCGATGGAATAATACGTACTGTCTCGGTCGATCGATCTGTCCCGCAGCGCTGCGTTTGGGTCCACAGAAACCCTATGATGTGAGAGCCACTGCGCAGACAGAGGTGGCTATTTCTCTGACCTATGGATGTGACGTAGTACTAGTTAATTATTTGAGCCCTAGGGTTTTCCACTGTGCCGGCCGGGCACAACGCTTTAGGCAGCAGATATGGTGGTGGCTTTCTCCAGGATGGTGGAGCAACGTAGAGTATCCTCTATTCAATTATTAACCCTCGCTCTTTCCAGAACATGTTGCCTACTCTAAGATTACAACGGTGTAGAGTTGTTTATCTTAGTAGCAACCGTTAGTATTACCCTTATGGTGAAGGATTAGACTATGATATTTGACTATTGGAGTAAAATACCGTGTATTCACGTAGTACTTCTCCAGTAATCTGTGCATGTAAGTAATAGATCAAAAGACAGCAATAGACATAGTATTATACTTCCTCCGTCCTAAAATAAGTGTTTTAAATTTATTACAACTTTATAGTATAGTTATTATAAGATTGAGATATTTATTTTAGGACGGAGAGAGTAGTATTCACTTTTTTTATAGAAAAAGTTTGAAACCATCCAACTTAGAGGGTGTTTGGTTTCAGGGATTTTTTTTATGTTGAGATTAGAAAAAGTCCCTAGCAAATCAAACAGTGTGGGACTTTTTTAGGACTTTTTATTAAAAGTCCTTAGAAGCACTTCCTTAAAAGTTTTTTTAAAAAAAGTCCTAAGAACTACTCCCTCCGTCCCATAATATAAAAGCGTTTTTAACACTGGTGTAGTGTCAAAAATGCTCTTATATTATGGGACGAAGGGAGTAGAAAAAGTCCTAGGACTAGATGATACTAGGACTTTTTCAATAGTATCATCTTAACGCACACAACCATTTATTGTGGTATATCTATACCTACATGTTTTTTTTTTGCGGGGCATACCTACATGTAACAACATCATGCGAAGTTGGCTGCACGTGCAGTAACATGCCGGTAGAATTTTAGGTAGAAAAGGGTTTACGGATTTCGATACACCCCTTGGAAAAGTTACAGATTCATATGTAGATTAAAGATAGAAATTAGAAGCTACTCCAATAGAAATATATTAGACTGTTCTGATGTCCTATTTGATGCATTGGGGAATATGGATTAAAACTATTGATCGTGAATGTACGAGAATACTCTTTTTAAGTGACTTTAAGAGTCGTGCAAATTTTTAAGGTGTACCGAAGCAAAACTCAAAGGTTAATTAAAGACTAATTTTCATATATTTTTTGTTTCACGGAAGCTCAGGATCTTTAAGTAGAAGAAAATTACATTAAAATCCATAGAAGGTGGGAAGAACTTTTTCGACAGAGTACTCCCTCCGTCTTTGAAAAAGTGTACTTCCAACTTTGTTGAAGGGTCAAACTATCTTAAAGTTTGACCAAGTTTGTGTAAATATATGTCAATGCTTGTGAAACCAAATAGGTATATGATGAAAATATATATTATCATGAATCTAATGCTACTAATTTGTTGGCATAAATGTTGGTTTATTATTGTATAAATATGGTCAAACTAAAAAACTTTGACTTTTCAACAAAGTTAGAAGTACATTCTTTCAAAGACGAAGGAAGTATATATTAATATCGCGAAGATATCAATTACACCCAGCCTCTGCAACAATACAATACCCTAATGGCATGATGGATGCACACATTAAAAAAGGAAGAAGAAGCTAAAAAAAGTCTCGCTACAGCATTCCAGGCCTTGCAGCAGCAGCACAACCACCACCAAGACAACATCTGGTGTTCAATTTCTCCAAAGCGACGCCTCCAAGAAAGAAACCGTGCACCAACACCGTCATGGCCCGATCATAGATGAAGGTGGGAAGAACTTAGTCGCAGAAATCCATTATGTCATTTTTACAAGAGAAATACATTGTTCCTTTTTTTGAGGGACATTATTCCTTACCGGCTATTACTCCTGTTGTGACTTGAGAACCATGTGCAGATATTGATGCGTGGAACCTAGCTACTACTAGTATGGCATCATGTGCGATCTAGGTCGAGCAAGCTATTGCTAGTTAGCCAGCTGGTCTACCACCCTTTTTTTCTCTCACCTTATGTACTAGCCTAACCTATATCCACATGTAGGTGTCAGTGTGACTGTCACATTTTGTGGCATGAAAGGAAAGCCAGATCTATAGCGGAAGGGGAGCCAGATATGAGTAAGGGATTTCTTTTTAGAGAAGCAAGGGCTTCTTTCATTTAAGGAATTACAATATGTTCTTTGATTCATAGGAATGAAATCCTTGGGAATCATTTGCACTCTATTTTGGAGGAAAGTTCTTTGTATATTTTCTTTGTTCTTCATGCCGCGCATCAAACACTATTCAGTACTAATTCCGATGTTTTCTATTCCTATGTTTGTGGGCCCAGATGATGGCTATGGATACCCGTTATGTGACCCGAAGGGTAATGACAATGTTTTGGCGGGGGAGGGAATTTGGGCCAAATTTTGTACTTGTGTGTATGTAAATGGGCCAAGATTTTCCTTCGTCTTCGAGTATCCCGAAGACGGTACGGTCAACCTCTCATTGTGCGATCATACCCACAAGTACCCACCAGGAGGGGCCGATATGTGGGCCTGTCTTTGAAACCCTTTGAAACCCCAATTACCTAAACCTAAAACACTCAATTTCATCTCGAGTCCAAGCTTTGTCTCAACAGCCAACCACCCAACCCTTCTTTCTCTCTTGCCCTATTCTCCATGAGACCACGGCTCCACGCCTCCACCAAATCAAGACGCCGCCGCCTCACGCCACCTCGATAGTCGTCGCCATCATGTTCTCGCTACCAAAGACGCTACTCCGGCAACCCCATCTCGTCGATCCTCTCTTCCCAAAGCTCCCTTGTTCCCCATCATCGCTTGCGCCACCCGATAGTGTTAAGTCGTTGATGGCGACTCGCCATCCATGTGTTCATTATGCCCCCTGATCTTCGAGCTTGCGTCATCGCTGCGCAGCCTCGCCTTGTGTGATATGAACATAATTGTGTTGATAAGCAACTTGTTGTGTTGTTGTAGCCTACGATGATGGAGCGGGGATCCCCACGAAGAAATTTAGGCCTCCTTTGGTTTGGAGGAATTTCATAGGAATTTTAGAGGACATGATTCTTATAGGATTTTTTCCTTTAGAGCCCTTTGATTCATAGGAATGAATTCATATTCCTACATAGGATTGGTTCCTATCCTCCATATTTCATAAGAAAATAAAAATGAGCCTAAACTCAATGGAAAAATTCCTTTGGTGTCAACCAAATAACATCTCGTTTCCTATTCCTACTCATAGGATTTGAGATACATGTCATCTCATTTCCTACAAAATTTCTATTCCTACGATAATCCTATCCTATGAATCAAAAGAGGCCTTACCTGGCAAGGGACGGTGATGGGAGGATTAGAGGATGGGGACTGGTGTCACGAGGACGGCGAAGACAGAGCAATACTTGGACAAGTTTCTCCCGGTTGCCATCTTGACCCAGTCCCAAGTAAGGAAAATCATTTTAGTAAAAATGTTATATGCATCAATTCGATTATTAGCAAAATTAGCGGTCTGTTAAGAAATAACAAAATTAATTAAAGTTCTCCGGGAGATTGGGGGTATTTCAGATCATTCAAATTCTCAAACTTTGACTAGTAAGGACACCATGTAATTGCAATTTCTCTTACCTCGCAAGGATAAGAAGACACCACCAATTTTCCGTCTTGCCTCTCCACTGTGACGTCTCGATGGTTAAAAAAATGTTGTACTTTGGCGTACGAAACTAAATTCATTTGGCTATGTTGTCGACTTGCCATCTTGTCTTCTTAGTCACTGAAAGGGGGAAAGTGGCACTTTTTGTCCTGCCTAAAGACTTCGATCTAGTGGACGGTCATCTAGCTCTTTGTTATCTTGGTGGTTCCCGTGGTGATGGTGGAACATAGTTTCATCTTGATCAACACGGATGGTTCTCTCATGTTATGCTTTTAGTGGTCTTAGTGTTCTTCCCCAATGATCCGCTGACAAGGCAAGAACTATGCATTTTTGCTTGATAAAGGTTGTTTCTTTGACATAATGTGTTTAGCAGTCTCCTGGTCGCACCAGCATGCAGTGTTAGGCGGCTCATGTGTCTCATCAAAGCCTTCTAGGTTAGTCTGTCGTTAGTCGAATGCTGGAGGAACATTGAGATCGGAAAGGGCGAAGTTGGAGACAACAACTTCAGAGGTCTTGGACATAGTAACTTTTAGTTTTTGTCAGAGTTCTACTGCTTGTGTCAGTTCTAGTTTCTTCAATTTCCTGTATTATCTTTGTTGAATATATCGATTAACACATAATCAATAGGTAGCTAAAGAGTGCTAAGTGCCCCCATTTTGCTAAGGACTAAACCAATATATTCAACCAAAAACAATATTCCCAAAAAGTATCAAGGATTAATATTCCACAAAAGTATCAACCATAAGCAATTTTATATATATATATATATATATATATATATATATATATATATATATATATGGTCGCGCTATTCGTCATCCTGGGTGAGCAATAGTTATTCTTCACCCCCCTCTATTTTACCATCAATGCACCGTAATTTTACGTTCCGTAAGTTTTGTCTTATTTCCGATGCAAAAAGAGACCGTAAGAAAATATATAATCGCCGTAAAAAATATTTTATGTTATGTAAAATTACAAACGTAAAAACATAGTCTAAAATACACATAAACTGTAAATTTTCTTGTATTATGACCTATATTTTAATTTCTCATATCAAATTTTACGTAGTGAATCAATACAAATGTAACTATTTGAATTCCAAACGTAATTTAATTATGAAATGATCGTAAGATTACCTCGGGTGAAGAATAACTTATTCTGCATCCTGGGTGATGAATAGTAACACTATATATATATATACTCCCAAAAGTATTTAAAATAATTAATATTATACATAAACATTTAAAATTATTTGTTTCAACCCTTACACATATGGTAACCAAGGATTAATTTAATGCCATTTCTAACAATTTAAACGACAATAACACATAATTTGCGCTAAAATGATAGGTAAATAAGTTTGAGATATATTACCGCAGGGGTTTGCTTTATTTGTGTGAGATAGAAAATTATGCCTCACTTGGTTGGTGGGGTTGCGCTAGTACCAAACACCCACTATGGTTGTTTTACGCGTGAGACAAAATTAACCAACATTTTCCTACGCTCCACTCCTCTATGTGTCATGTGTATGGGGCCATATTAAAGTCGCCTTTCGTTTATAAGAATTTTGTAGGAATTCTAAAGGATATGAATTTTGTAGTATAATCTTCTTTGAAGCCCTTGGTTTGTAGGAATGGATTCCTATGCCTATGTAGGATAGGAACCAATCCTTCACATTTCAAAAAATAAAAATAAAACATTAGCCTAAACTCAATATAATTTTTTATCTTATGCATCAAATGACATATCTTTTTTTATAGAAATTAAGATACATGTCATCTTGTTTCCTATGTTTTTTTATTCCTATGATTGTCCTATCTTGTGGACCAATCAAAGAGTGGCTCTCATTCTACTGATAGGTGTGACTTTAGTTTGCCCTTCGAAGACCCAAAGCCCGCCTTTGATTCTGGAATGAAGAAGCTAGCCTGTGTAGACTTTAAGGGCGCCACTGCGGCTAAGGAGAAAATGGCATGGTTAATTACATTTTTTTTAATCAGTAGCTAAACTGGGCTAACAATGATATGATGAACGTCAAGAACCATGTGCTGGAGGGAGCAAGAAATGACATCTCCCTGTTGCAGCAGAATCCTTCTCCTCCAAGTGCTGGTGTGATAATAAGGGGGGGGGGGCGTAGCTTTGTTAATGGATGGAGCGCGCACCATATTAGAGGAAACAGGTGGCGAGGTGTGGTAGGTGAGGGCAAAGCGTGGCAAGCATCAAGCTGAAAAGAGAATACTTGTTGCTCCAGGAAAATAAAAGATAATGTGGGGCAGGGCTTGATGTATATATTTGTGTACATGAATGCATTGATTCTTTCAGAAGTTACGATGATAAAAAGGAAACCAGTCTTGGAAGGGAACCACACTCTTGAATGTGCGGATTATAGAGAGCAACATTGTCATTTTCAGCAAATGTAGTTATTTTGAAGATTCTGCTAATATCCATATATACATACATGCATGTAGCTTGATAAGCTTTCACCAATTTTGAGATTAAAAAGCCTATTTTTAGTACGATTTTTTTATTTTACTATTTTAGGATTGTGCAGCAGAAGCTTTGTGCATTGTACTGTGAGGGGGGGGGGGGGGGGGGGGGAGATACTTACTTCTATCTATTATTGAGGTAAGTTTCTTCCTCACCAAACCCTAATACCTAGCTCATCCTCATAACTAGCTAGATAATATTAAATTTGGACAAAAATGGTCGGTCTTTACGAGCTGACTCGGTGTGCATATATTATTTTCTTATTTACTACTCCCTTCGTTTCAAAATAAATACTCAAGTTTGTATTAAATTTAATATAAATTAAGTCACTTATTTTAAGACGGAAGAAGTATATACTACTCCTACATGAAATAGTATTGCTCCCTACACCCACAGTAAAAAAGAAAACACAAGCGATGAGCCAAAATGAACTTTTCCAACGATACACACTGTGATTTATTTTCTGAAGTAGACGGACGGTGTGCACCTTGCAGCCCCAAGAGCATGATGTATAGGTAAGCACAGCAGCAAACCACCACCATTATTTTGTACTTTTGCTTCACAACAGTCCGTCCGTCCCCTCCTTGAATGCACCCCCACCCACGCCGGGCCCACGCAGGCCACGGAGCTTTCAATATCTTTTGTGGGCCCCCCTGTGGTTTGGTTTGCGTTAGGTCAGGTTAAGCCTCCTGTGGTTGGGTTAGGGTTAGGGTTAGGGCCTCCTCCACTTTTGCTGGCCAGCGTGTGGGTGGAGTAAAGAAGATAGTGGGATGTGTGTGTGCGTAGATGTGTTTGTGTGGATTGGGTGGTGTGGCATCTGATTCGCCTCTCCCCACCCATTTTCTCCTTGCGGGTCCTCTGCGCCATTCTGTCTGTGCCCCGCTCAGTGCTTGGTGTTTTGTTGCTGCTTGGTTGTTGTTGCTCCTTGGTAGTACTAGTACTTGACATGAGATGAGTTAGGTTGCTTGTGTTGTGTGTGTACTGCTTGCTTGCTCTCTTGCTGCAATCTTTCTTCAATAATTATAAGCAATCTGATTAGTCAAGAGATTAGCTTCGGTTTCGAAATTAACAATGAACATACTGGCTACATGCATGTGGAGTGAATCTTGAACACGAGAGAGATACACGGATAGCAGAAAGAGACGGGTTTTCTCTACCCAGCATGTAATAAATCCATTTAGTGTGTTATCTATTTCCATTTTGCAAGGTGGAAGACAGCATATAGCTGAACAGTACAGGGGATGTATCCTCCTAAGCTAGTTTTACGTTGATTAACAAACCGATTTTATATGGTTACTTTTGGTATATAGTTCCACATTAAATCACGGTGGAGCCGATAGTTTAATGGTAGTACCAGTATATATCACAACATGTCTCTTATCATTGATGTTTACTACAAAACTGTTTTTCTAATGGAAATTTGTTCCTGGTGTATCATTGTGTAGAGACCTCGCCCAATGTGGTAGACACACATTTTATTGTGTGGAATAACTTTGACGCGAGACGAGCTGTTTCGATCTAACACGACTACTTAAATTTTGTTCTAGGTCGAATCTTTGAAAATAAATGAAAGGCGTGAATTTACAAGCCTACAAACACTTACACGACGGGCCAGCAACATCAGTGCATACGTCCTTTGCATCTGCAGCCCATCAGTCAGAGACCATCCTTGTCAGCAATACCAACATTAGTTCTTACAACTCACTCTAGAAAAACGTGTGTGCATAAACCTTTTTCACACAAAAACCTGAATCCAGTGTAAAACTCCCCAAAAAGCACAAGTGTTCGATTTTGAACCTTCGCACATTTGATACAATATTCATATTGTATCAAATATTTAAGCTAATGTTTGGCCATATTTCTTCTAACCATCTATTTGAAGATAAATGAAAGAAGTGGATTTACATGCCAATAAACACACAATGGAAACAACAGGGGTAATTCTATTACGCTTTTCATCAATTGAATCCCTAACCTACACAATAGTCTTATTTTTATGCACAAGGATAAATGGAAGTACCAATGCTAGATATGTCGCATACACTTAGATTACGGGCTTGTTTGGGACTGCTCCGCTTCATCAAAATCAGTTTCGCTTCACTAAATTTACTTTGGAGCAGTTTCAAGCAGAAGTTGTAGCACTACCAAAGAAAATGTTTGGCTTCGATCTAGTTCCAGCTTTAAGAATGAGAAATTTGGTGGAAAGGATCTATTTGATTGGTTAAGGGCGGAGAAACGAAGGGGTATCCATTTACTGGTGGCAGTGGTGGGTAATTTTCACCAAACTCCGGTTTCTAGAGTTTTTTGAAGCACACCCTGAGGAGCTTCATAAAAAACTAGGAGTTGTACCCCAGATTCTAGTGTTTTGCGGAGCGGCATATCGTGGAGCTACCTCTGTTTGGCTTGTGTTTTCTGAAGCAGAGTTCAATTTTAAGGAGCAGAGCAGTCCCAAACAGGCCCTATATGTGAGAATATTATTTGGTGAAAACTTATGACAGAATACTAAGCAACAGTACATTTGTAAGAGAAATTCATTAATTCTAGGAGCATAGATATCGATATTGAATCTCAAGCTTTAACCCGTGGACAAGTTTATTACACATAACTAATTGCCTAGAGGCGATTTACACAAGGCAAGTTTACCCAGGTTTCGGCCCTCGTGATCGAGATATTACCCTACTTTTGCTTTGATGTATAATGGGATCATAGCCTTGTATGAGAGCTAAGGGTTTGTGTAGAATGGTGTACATCGTAAGGATTGCATAGAATATGGAAGGTTGAAGAGATCCACTCGGATGTCTGTGTCTTGTATTATATAGAGGGACAAGGCTAGGGTTTGCACGTATCCGGGTTGGCATGATCTAGCCTAATCATGTGGGATTACGCCAGATCTTGTGGGATGCTCCCTGGTGTGCTTCAAGGGCCGAGTCATGGGCTTGACACATCTCATGGCTAATGGGTCGACTCCTGCCTGGTAGGTAAACCATGGGGGTGATGTGTCGTTATTAGCCCGTGAGTCCTTCATTAACTTTAGTTGTGTCCGGCTGGAATCCGAACTGAGCGCGATGTCTCATACTATACACACAAGGTCTTGATGGACTCATGGAATTCCTGTAAAGTAAATGGACCCATCACCATTCACCCGAAGGACATGAACAACAGGAACAACCGGGTGCGAATACTGATGGGGAACGGAGCATGAAACTCAAAAGAAATCCTACGGAACACCCCAGATCCAATCTAAAAGATGCATAACAACGAGAGGGGAGTGTGTATACATACCCTTGTAGACCAAAAAGCGTATATAATGTGGTTGATGTAGTCGTACTCTTCACAATCCAATCACGATCCAAACTGATCTAACACCGAACGGACAACACCTCCGAGTTTAGCACACGTGCGACTCGGTGACGTCTTTGACTCCTTGATCTGGCAAGCAAGGGCGGAGATGTAGATGGTACCACAACCAGCACGACGACATGGTGGTCATCGAATTTTGACAGCGCTTCGCTAAGCGAAAGATCAGGGACGAGGATTATGCCGGGAGGGAGAAACGGGGCAGCAGCCAAGTCCAATCTGTTGGGGGGCTTTGTTGCATCCTTTCTGTTGGGGAACATAGTATTTCAAAAAATTTACCTACGATCACGCAAGACCTATCTAGGAGATGCATAGCAATGAGCGGGAGAGTGTGTCCACGTACCCTCGTAGACCGAAAGCGGAAGCGTTTAGTAACGCGGTTGATGTAGTCGAACGCCTTCGCAATCCAACTGATCCAAGTACTGAACACACGGCACCTCCGCGATTAGCACAAGTTCAGCTCGATGACGTCCTTCGAACTCTTGATCCAGTTGTGGCTGAGGGAGAGTTCCGTCACCATGATGGCGTGGCGACGGTGATGATGGAGTTACCGGCGTAGGGCTTCGCCTAAGCACTACGACGATATGACCGAGGTGTGTAACTGTGGAGGGGGGCACCGCACACGGCTAAAAGATCAACTTGTCTGTTCTAGGGTGCCCCCATGCCCCCGTATATAAAGGAGGGAGGGGGAGGCCGGTCATCCCTAGGGGCGCCCCCAAGGAGAGGGAGTCCTACTAGGACTACTAGTCCTAGTAGGATTCCTCCGCAAGGAAGAGAGGGGGGAGGAAGGAGAGGGAGAGGGAGTAGGAAAGGGGAGCGCCGCTGAAAGAACATGCGGTGCCCCCATGTTTGGTTTTGGTAATTGATGACAATCTCTATGGACTAACGGTTGCCTTGAGTTATATTTGAAGGTTTTGTCCATAGGATTTTCTTGGAGTACATGTGTTGGTTTCAATAAGAGTTTGTGTCAACCAAGGTGCTATTCAAGGAATTACCTAAAGATTGGTCTTGTGAGAGATTGATCAAGACTAAGTTAAAGAGTGAATCAAGTTGATCAACCCACAAAGCGTAGAAGATGTACCGAGAGGGATCAAGTGATCCCATGGTATGGTAAGCATTGTCAATTACGCTTTGTGTACTAACCCATGGTCTTCGTGAGGGTTCTTTGTGGGGTTAGGTTGCGGTGTGAAAGTTCAAGTGGAGCACCACAAAGAGATCAAATGCTTGAAGCGTGCTATACTTTGTGGTGACAATGGACCTGTGAAGATGTGCGGAAGAGTAGCTCACCCATAGTAGAGTATGGGGGAGCAATCAACTAGTCTTCATCGACTCAACACAATCAAGAAAGGTTGCGGTGTGCAAGTTCAAGTGGAGCATCACGAAGAGATCAAATGCTTGAAGCTTGCCGTCCATTGTGGTGACAATGGACTCATGAAGATGTGCGGAAGAAAGGCTCACCCATAGTGGAGTATGGGGGAGCAATCAACTAGTCTTCATCGAGCCAACACAATCAAGAAAGGTGGTCCAACTTGAGGGAGTCAAGATCGTCATCATCTAGCTCAAGTGGACCATGTGCAAGGCAAAGGTTTGCCCTTGGTAGGTTTTCTATTTTACCGGTCTCATGATGGTAGTTGGGAGACCGGGTTATAGGATCGATTGCCGTACTATCAAGGGGGGCTCTCGATGAGTAGCTTGATCGTATCGTTCGCTGAGAGCTCAAACCATTGCATCCTTGCATCATCTTTCTTGGTTCTTGTTTGGTTCTCTTTGTGAGTCTTAGAGCTTATGGTCATCTTGATGACAAGCTTGAGTTCATCGAAAACGGAGTTTGCATGCATCTTCTATGATGTTTTCAATGTTGGAGGTTTTGCCGGTTCTTCTCGGTTGGAGGTTTCACTCCTCTATTTGTTGGCATACCTCCCCTGCCTCTTCTTACTATAACCAGTCGCTGTTTTGATGCTACTCGTCGTCTTGTTTTCAACAAGCTTGAGTTTGCTCAATTCGGAGTTCATATGCAGAAGTTATGGCAGTTCTGGTTTTCTGGAGTGTGGTTTTTCTCCTGGACCCAGCGGTAGTACCGCGGGCCACAGCGGTAGTACCGCTGAGGCTCACTAAGCGGCAGTACCGCTCCTCGGAGCGGTAGTACCGCTTGATGGCCTCAGCAGCAGTGCCTCTGCGGATCCGTGCTCCTACTGCCTCGTCACAGTGGTTGGAGCGGTAGTACGGCTGCAGTCCACTAAGCGGTAGTACCGCTCCTCGGAGCGGTAGTACCGCTTGCTGGGCTCAGCCGCAGTACCGCTGTGGCTTCGTGCTCCTTCCGCTTCGATTCGAGTGCGCATTTTCTCGTGTCGGGTTTTGCGGTACTAGCTGCGGTAGTAGTGGCGGTAGTGCTGCTTGCGAGCGGTAGTACCGCCCTACCTCCGCGGTAGTACCGCTCTGGGTCCCAGCCCCAGCCCTTTTCTTCTGGCGCGGCAGTACCGCTGAGGGGGAGCGGTAGTACCGCTTACGAGCGGTAGTACCGCCCTGCCTCCGCGGTAGTACCGCTCTCTACGGGGCTGTGTGGGGGATAACGGTTGGATTTTCCCCCTCCTATAAAAGGGGGTCTTCTTCCCCATTGAACCCAACCCTTTGAGCTCGTGTTCTTCCCCCATTGTTGACCTTCTTCGACCTTGCTAACTCTCAATCCCTCCATGGATTCTTGCTAGTTTTTGAGGGAAAAGAGAGAGGAGATCTAGATCCACATTTCCACCAATCACTTTCTCCTCTATGTGAGGGGAACCCCTTGGATCTAGATCTTGGAGTTCTTGGTGTTCTCTTTCTTGTTCTTCCTCTCATTTTCCTCCCTAGCATTAGTTGCTTCGGTGGGATTTGAGAGAGAAGGACTTGGGCACTCCGTGTCCCCTTGCCATTGTATTTGGTGCATCGGTTTGAGTTCTCCACGTGATACGTGGAAGTTACAAGTTGAGAAGCTTATTACTCTTGGGTTCTTGGTACCCTTGAGCTTGTTCCTCTTGGGTGCTTGGGTGCCCTAGACGGTTGTTGGTGTTCGGAGCTCAATCATTGTGGTGCAAAGCTCCGGGCAAGCGTCGGGGTCTCCAATTAGGTTGTGGAGATCGCCCCAAGCAATTTGATGGGTACCGGTGACCGCCCCCAAGGGTTGCCAAAGTGTACGGGTTCGGTGACCGCCCCCAAGGGTTGCCATTTGTACGGGTTCGGTGACCGCCCTCAAGGGTCCCTTAGTGGAATCACGGCATCTTGCATTGTGCGAGGGCGTGAGGAGATTACGGTGGCCCTAGTGGCTTCTTGGGGAGCATTGTGCCTCCACACCGCTCCAAACGGAGATTAGCATCCGCAAGGGTGTGAACTTCGGGATACATCATCGTCTCCACGTGCCTCGGTTATCTCTTACCCGAGCCCCTTTACTTATGCACTTTACTTTGTGATAGCCATATTGTTTCTTGTCATATATCTTGCTATCACATAGTTGCTTATCTTGCTTAGCATAGGTTGTTGGTGCACATAGGTGAGCCTAGTTGTTTTAGGTTTTGTGCTTGACAAATTAACCGCTAGGTTTATTCCGCATTTGTTCAAGCCTAAACCGTAATTATTTTAAAACGCCTATTCACCCCCCCTCTAGGCGACATCCACGATCTTTCAATTGGTATCAGAGCCTCGTCTCTCTTTGTAGGGCTTAACCGCCTAGAGAGTAAGGATGTCGACTAGGGGTTTAGGATTCTCTGACACTCTTAGTTTCGATGGCACAAATTTTGATGTTTGGGTAATTCGCATGCTTAATCTCTTTAGGGTCATGGACCCAAATTTAGAGCGAATTGTAGATATGGGTTTTTCTCCTCCAAAGGATCCCCAAAGATTATCCTTAGAGGATGAGAAAAACTCTTATCTTAATGCTCAAGCTTCTAATGTGCTTTTCGATGCTTTGAGCAATGTAGTTATATTTCAACTCATGCCGTTTCGGGATGCTCATGAGTTTTGGACGAAGCTTCAAGATAAATATGGAGTGTCCAAGATTTGTGGGGATGATTGTTCTCCCTCCACCTCCGGTCGTATAGTCTTCTCAACTTCTTCTACTTCACCTACATGTGGTTTGCCACAAGGTAATGATATGGTGAGTAGTGTTGGTCATTGCAATGATGATAGTATGCTTATTGTGAATGATCCTTCATCACTATCTTATTGCAATGCTCCTTCTTTGGGCTTTAACACTTCGAGCACTCCAAATGTCTCACATGCTTGTGTTGATAGTTCTTGCATATCATGTAGAAATTACTTGACTAAATCTCATGATGATATGCTTGCTATGCCTTGTTGCCATGATAAAAATGTATCTATTTTCTCGAGTTGTTGTGCTAACAATGTAGAGGAAACCCAACACTCCATGGAACAAGATGTGGTTTTAAATGGTGCTTCAAGGGATCCTACATCATCATCTATTGCTTTTTGCCTTATGGCTAAGGCTTCAAAGGTATCTCCTACTTTGAAACCCAATATGTCTCTTGATGATGATGTTGATGCTAATGATGATGAGGATAATAATGAAGAGAATGATAATGTTGCCTCCTTAAAAATTAAGGGGGAAATAGTTTTTAAAGCTCTTCATAAAAATAAAATTGCTCGTTCCAACTTCATGGAAATCATGTCCATTGCCATTGAGGGCAAGAAGTATATTGATGAGTTGGAATCTCGTCTTGAGGAGCATGAGGTCACCATTGATAAAATGGAAGGTTATGAGCGTGATTACGCAAATGAAATTGCGGACCTCTCTCAAGCTCTTGAACTTGAACAAACCACCAAGGAATCTCTTGAGGAGACTTTTGCTCTAGAATTATCTAGAGTGAGGGAATCTCGTGATAGAGCTCTTGAGATGGCCAATGATTTTGAAACTAAAAATGAGGAGCTTGAAGTTGCGCATGCTAAACTCCTTGAGGACTTTGAGCACCTCGAAAATGGCTCAAGGGTCATTAAGAGTGAGCTCATCAAACTCACCGAGTCTCATGCTCAACTTAAAGCTTCATATTCTAAAGAGCTTGCCGAGAGGGCCCAGAGATACCTCTCCGATACTCGGAGTGACAAATCCTAATCTCGATCTATGCCAACTCAACAAACACAATCAGAGACACCTGTAGAGCATCTTTATAATCACCCAGTTACGTTGTGATGTTTGATAGCACACAAGGTGTTCCTCCGGTATACGGGAGTTGCATAATCTCATAGTCAGAGGAACATGTATAAGTCATGAAGAAAGCAATAGCAATAAAACTAAACGATCATTATGCTAAGCTAACGGATGGGTCTTGTCCATCACATCATTCTCTAATGATGTGATCCCGTTCATCAAATGACAACACATGTCTATGGTTAGGAAACTTAACCATCTTTGATTAACGAGCTAGTCAAGTAGAGGCATACTAGGGACACTCTATTTTGTCTATGTATTCACACATGTACTAAGTTCCCGCTTAATACAATTCTATCATGAATAATAAACATTTATCATGATATAAGTAAATATAAATAACAACTTTATTATTGCCTCTAGGGCATATTTCCTTCAGTCTCCCACTTGCATTAGAATCAATAATCTAGTTCATATCTGATACGTCTCCAACGCATCTATAATTTTTGATTGTTCCATGCTATTATATTATCTGTTTTGGATATTTATGGGCTTTATTGTACACTTTTATATTATTTTTGGGACTAACCTATTAACCGAAAGCCCAGTGCAAATTGTTGTTTTTTTGCCTATTTCAGTGTTTTGCAGAAAAGGAATATCAAACGGAATCCAAATGGAATGAAACCTTCGCGAGGATCTTTTTTGGAACAAATGCAATCCAGGAGACTTGGAGTGGACATCAAGGAAGAAGCGAGGAGGCCACGAGGTAGGGCGGCGCCCCCCCACCCTCATGGGCCCCTCGTAGCTCCACCGACATACTTCTTTCACCTATATATACCCTTATACCCTGAAAACATCCAGGAGAGCCACAAAACCACTTTTCCACTGCCGCAACCTTCTGTACCCGTGAGATCCCATCTGGGGACCTTTTCCGGTGATCTGCCGGAGAGGGATTCGATCATGGAGGGCTTCTACATCAACACCATAGCCTCTCCTATGATGTGTGAGTAGTTTACCATAGACCTTCGGGTCCATAGTTATTAGCTAGATGGCTTCTTCTCTCTCTTTGGATCTCAATACAAAGTTCTCCTCGATGTTCTTGGAGATCTATTCGATGTAATTCTTTTTGCGGTGTGTTTGCCGAGATCGATGAATTGTGGGTTTACGATTAAGATTATCTATGAACAATATTTGATCATTCTCTGAATTCTTATATGCATGATTTGATATCTTTGCAAGTCTCTTCGAATTATCAATTTGGTTTGGCGTACTAGATTGATATTTCTTGCAATGGGAGAAGTGCTTAGCTTTGGGTTCAATCTTGCGGTGCTCGATCCCAGTGACAGAAAGGGAACCGAAACGTATTGTATTGTTGCCATCGAGGATAAAAAGATGGGGTTTATATCATATTGCTTGAGTTTATCCCTCTACATCATGTCATCTTGCCTAATGCGTTACTCTGTTCTTTTGAACTTAATACTCTAGATGCATGCTGGATAGCGGTCGATGTGTGGAGTAATAGTAGTAGATGCATAATCGTTTCGGTCTACTTGACATGGACGTGATGCCTATGTTCATGATCATACCTAGATATCATCATAACTATGCGCTATTCTATCAATTGCTCGGCAATAATTTGTTCACCCACCGTAATATATGTTATATTAAGAGAAGCCACTAGTGAAACCTATGGCCCCCGGGTCTACTTTACATCATATAAGTTTCCGATCTACAATTCTAGTTTACTATTTATTTTGTAATCTTTACTTTTCAATCTATACAACAAAAATACGAAAAATATTTATCTTATTATCTCTATTAGATCTCACTTTCGTAAGTGACCGTGAAGGGATTGACAACCCCTTTATCGCGTTGGTTGCGAGGCTCTTGTTTGTTTGTGCAGGTACTAGGTGACTTACGTGTAGTCTCATACTGGATTGATACCTTGGTTCTCAAAAACTGAGGGAAATACTTACGCTACTTTGCTGCATCACCCTTTCCTCTTTAAGGGAAAACCAACGCATGCTCAAGAGGTAGCAAGAAGGATTTCTGGCGCCGTTGCCGGGGAGATCTACGCCAAGTCAAGACGTACCAAGTACCCATCACAAACTCTTATCTCTCGCATTACATTATTTTCCATTCGCCTCTCGTTTTCCTCTCCCCCACTTCACCCTTGCCATTTTCTTTTCCGTTCGCCTTTTTCCGTCCGTTTCTTTTCGCTTGCCTTTTGTGTGTTCGCTCTAGTTCGTTTAGTTGCCATCACGTCTGAAACTGGGGAGGTTATCATTAGAAAGGGTAGTAGTAACGAAGGGGGAAATGTTGATGCTTTTGATTATCCTCATGAAGAACCTACTATTTTACACACTAAAAAGTTTCGGGTTGGTAGTGGTAATATTATTGGAAAAGGAGTTATTCAAGATTTCTTTACTTGTGCCGGTGATTTGCCCACCATGAGCGAGTCTATTCTTCATAAAACTATTAGTCTTGCGGATGCTATATCTTTGCTCGTGGTTGAAATTGCAAGACAATTTATCCATATGCATCCTTGCATACACAGGATTTTTCTAGAATTTTCTAATATTGAGCATTCTTCTGTTAAGCGAGCACCTACCATCTTTTTAGCTCATGAGTTCAGATTTATAATAAAAGAGGCCAATGAAATTTTTGCGCATTATAGGGTGGATGCTGGCCGTCCTCCCATAGAAGCAATCTTTTTTTATCAAGAGGACATAATGCGCTTAGGATCTTTAGATCATGTTGCTTTTAATAAAAACCTTAGAAAAAAGGTTCCCACCAATGTTATTGTTGACAGGATCTCTGAACTTAATGATAACTTTGCTATCCAAAACAATGAGTTAGGATTTTCCCTACAAAGGATCATGACTTTTTGTCAAAAGAATGCTTATAATGATGAATTTGTTGTGCAATATGAGGGGCCAAAGGAGGAACCAATACCTCCCGAGCTTGATCTTGGGGACTTTTGTCCCATTAAATTTAGCCCTTTTAATTACTTTTTCTTGGCACAAAGAAAGCTTGCTGCTGAACGTAGGGAGTATGAGATGAGTTTTCGCGATTTACCTTACCATTATCATGGCAATACCTAGATCTATTCTTGTTTTTATGCCTAGCTAGGGGCGTTAAACGATAACGCTTGTTGGGAGGCAACCCAATTTTATTTTTGTTCCTTGCTTTTCTTCCTGTAAAGTAATAAATAAGTCATCTATCCTATGTTATGATCGTGTTTTTTATGTTTTAATTAGTGTTTGTGCCAAGTAAAGCCTTTAGGATCTTCTTGGATGATTGTTATGTGATCTTGCTGAAAAAATAGAAAGTATGCGCTCACGAGAATAATTTTCATTTTTAACCAGAGAGCGATAAATACTGATTCCAACTGCAGTAGATCAATATACAAATTATTTAGGATGTCCTAATTTCTCAGGATTTTTGGAGTTACAGAAGTATTTGAAACCTCCAGATTACTACAGACTGTTCTGTTTTTGACAGATTCTGTTTTTCGTGTGTTGTTTGCTTATTTTGATGAATTTATGGCTAGTATTGGGGGGTATGAACCATAGAGAAGTTGGAATATAGTAGGTTTAACACCAATATAAATAAAGAATGAGTTTATTACAGTACCTTAAAGTGGTGGTTTGTTTTCTTATACTAACGGAGCTCATTAGATTTTCTGTTGAGTTTTGTGTTGTGAAGTTTTCAAGTTTTTGGGTAAAGATTTGATGGATTTCGGAACAAGGAGTCGCAAGAGCCTAAGCTTGGGGATGCCCAAGGAACTCCAAGGTAAAATTCAAGGTCAACCAAAAGCCTAAGCTTGGGGCTGCCCCGGAAGGCATCCCCTCTTTCGTCTTCATCTATCGGTAACTTTATTTGAGGCTATATTTTTATTCACCACATGATATGTGTTTTGCTTGGAGCGTCTTGTATGATTTGAGTCTTTGCTTTTTAGTTTACCACAATCATCCTTTCTATACACACCTTTTGGGAGAGACACACATGAAAAAAAATCGGAATTTATTAGAATACTCTATGTGCTTCACTTATATCTTTTGAGCTAGATAATTTTTCTCTAGTGCTTCACTTATATCTTTTTAGAGCACGGTGGTGGTTTTATTTTATAGAAATCATTGATCTCTCATGCTTCACTTATATTATTTTGAGAGTCTTTTAGAATAGCATGGCAATTTGCTTTGGTTATGAAATTAGTCCTAATATGATAGACGTCCGGGATGGGTATAATAAAAACTTTCATATAGAGTGCATTAAATGTTATGAGAAGTTTGATTCTTGATAGTTGTTTTGAGATATAAAGGTGGTAATATTAAAGTTGTGCTAGTTGAGTAATTATGGAATTGAGAAAAACTTGTGTTGAAGTTGGCAACTCTCCTAGCATGCACGTATGGTACACGTTGTGTGACAAATTTGAAGCATGAGGTGTTCTTTGATTGCTTTCCTTATGAGTGGCGGTCGGGGACGAGCGATGGCCTTCTCCTACCAATCTATCCTCCTAGTTGCATGCGCGTAGTGCTTGGTTTCGATGACTTGTAGATTTTTGCAATAAGTATGTGAGTTCTTTATGACTAATGTTGAGTCCATGGATTATACGCACTCTCACATTTCCGTCATTGCTAGCCTCTTCGGTACCCTGCATTGCCCTTTCTCACCTTGAGAGTTGGTGCAAATTTCGCCGGTGCATCCAAACCCCGTGATATGATACGCTCTATCACACATAAACCACCTTATATCTTCCTCAAAACAGCAACCATACCTACCTATTATGGCATTTCCATAGCCATTCCGAGATATATTGCCATGCAACTTTCCACCGTTCCGTTTATTATGACACGCTCCATCATTGTCATATTGCCTTGCATGATCATGTAGTTGACATCGTATTTGTGGCAAAGCCACCTTCATAATTCTTTCATACATGTCACTCTTAATTCATTGCATATCCCGGTACACCGCCGGAGGCATTCACATAGAGTCATATTTTTTTCTAAGTATCAAGTTGTAATTCTTGAGTTGTAAAGTAAATAAAAGTGTGATGATTTTCATTATTAGAGCATTGTACCATGTGAGGAAAGTTCTTCAAAAAAATGAGAGAAAAATAGAGAAGGGGTAATGTTACTATCCTTTTTCCACACATGTGCTTCAAAGTAGCACCATGATTTTCATGATAGAGAGTCTCTTATGTTGTCACTTTCATATACTAGTGGGAATTTTTCATTATAGAACTTGGCTTGTATATACCAACAATGGGCTTCCTCCAATGCCCTAGGTCTTCGTGAGCAAGCAAGTTGGATGCGCACCCACTTAGTTACTTTTGTTGAGCTTTCATATATTTATAGCTCTAGTGCATCTGCTGCATGGCAATCCCTACTCCTTGCATTGACATCAATTGATGGGCATCTCCATAGCCCATTGATTAGCCACGTCAATGTGAGACTTTCTCCTTTTTTGTCTTCTCACACAACCTCCATCATCATATTCTATTCCACCCATAGTGCTATATCCATGGCTCGCGCTCATATATTGCGTGAAAGTTGAAAGAGTTTGAAAAGACTAAAGCATGAAACAATTGCTTGCCTTTTCATCGGGGTTGTGCATGATGGGAGCATTTTGTGTGACAAAAATGAAGCATGGCCAAACTATATGAATTTGTAGGGATAAGCTTTCTTTGACTATGTTATTTTGATAAGACAGGATTGCTTGGTTAGCATTGCTTGAAGTATTATTATTTTTATGTCAATATTAAACTTCTATCTAGAATCTTTCGGATCTAAACATTCATGCCGCAATAAAGAGAAATACATTGGAAATTATGTTAGGTAGCATTCCATCGAAATTTTTGGTTTTATCATTTACCTACTCAAGGACGAGCAGGAATTAAGCTTGGGGATGCTTGATATGTCTCCAACGTATCTATAATTTTTGATTGTTCCATGCTATTATATTATCTGTTTTGGAAGTTTATGGGCTTTATTATACATTTTTATATTATTTTTGGGACTAACCTATTAACCGAAAGCCCATTGCAAATTGCAGATTTTTTTGCCTATTTCAGTGTTTCGCAGAAAAGGAATATCAAACGGAATCCAAACGGAATTAAACCTTCGCGAGGATCTTTTTTGGAACAAACACAATCCAGGAGACTTGGAGTGGACGTCAAGGAAGCAGCAAGGCGGCCACGAGGTAGGGCCGCACGCCCCCCCACCCTCGTGGACCCCTCGCAGCTCCACCGACCTACTTCTTTCACCTATATATACCCTTATACCCTGAAAACATCCATGAGAGCCATGAAACCACTTTTCCACCGCCACAACCTTCTATACCCGTGAGATCCCATATGGGAACCTTTTCCGGCGATCTTCCGGAGGGGGATTCGATCACGGAGGGCTTCTACATCGACACCATAGCCTCTCCGATGATGTGTGAGTAATTTACCACAGACCTTCGGGTCCATAGTTATTATCTAGATGGCTTCTTCTCTCTCTTTGGATCTCAATACAAAGTTCTCCTTGATGTTCCTGGAGATCTATTCGATGTAATTCTTTTTGCAGAGTGTTTGCCGAGATCCGATGAATTGTGGGTTTATGATTAAGATTATCTATGAATAATATTTGATCCTTCTCTGAATTCTTATATGCATGATTTGATATATTTGCAAGTCTCTTTGAATTATCAGTTTGGTTTGGCCTACTAGATTGATATTTCTTGCAATGGGAGAAGTGCTTAGCTTTGGGTTCAATCTTGCGGTGCTCGATCCCAGTGACAGAAAGGGAACCGGCACGTATTGTATTGTTGCCATCGAGGATAAAAATATGGGGTTTATATCATATTTCTTGAGTTTATCCCTCTACATCATGTCATCTTGCCTAATGTGTTACTCTGTTCTTTTGAACTTAATACTCTAGATGCATGCTGGATAGCGGTCGATGTGTGGAGTAATACTAGTAGATGCAAAATCGTTTCGGTCTACTTGACATGGATATGATGCCTATGTTCATGATCATGCCTAGATATCATCATAACTATGCGCTATTCTATCAATTGCTCGGTAGTAATTTGTTCACCCACCCTAATATATGTTATCTTGAGAGAAGCCACTAGTGAAACCTATGGCCCCCAGGTCTACTTTACATCATATAAGATTCCGATCTACAATTCTAGTTTACTATTTATTTTGCAATCTTTACTTTTCAATCTATACAACAATAATACCAAAAATATTTATATTATTATCTCTATCAGATCTCATTTTCATAAGTGACCATGAAGGGATTGACAACCCCTTTATCGCATTGGTTGCGAGGCTCTTGTTTGTTTGTGCAGGTACTAGGTGACTTGCGTGTAGTCTCCTACTGGATTGATACCTTGGTTCTCAAAAGCTGAGGGAAATACTTATGCTACTTTGCTGCATCACCCTTTCCTCTTTAAGGGAAAACCAACGCATGCTCAAGAGGTAGCAACATCGTCATGCGATTTAACAGCAATAGTTCACATCTTTATGTGATTAGTTCACATCTCCATGTGACTAATACCCAAAGGGTTTACTAGAGTCAATGATCTAGTTCACATCGCTATGTGATTAACACCCAAAGAGTGATCATGTTTTGCTTGTGAGAGAACTTTAGTCAACAGGTCTACCACATTGAGAGTCATATGTATTTTGCAAATTTTCTATGTCTACAATGCTCTGCATGGATCTACTCTAGCTAATCGCTCGCACTTTCAATATGTATCCATATTGAGACTTATAGTCATCCGGATCAGTGTCAGAGCTTGCATCGATGTAACCCTTTACGACAAACATTTTGTTACCTCCATAACCGAGAAACATGTCCTTATTCCACTAAGGACAATTTTGACCGCTATCCAGTGATCCACTCCTGGATCACTATTGTACCCTCTTGCCAAACTCATGGTGAGGTACATAATAGGTCTGGTGCACAGCATAGCATAATTTATAGAACCTATGACTGAGGCATAGGAATGATTTTTCATTCTCTTTCTATTTTCTGCCGTGGTCGGGTTTTGAGTCTTTACTCAACTTCACACCTTACAACTCAGGCAAGAACTCCTTCTTTGACTGATCCATTTTGAACTCCTTCAAAATCTTATCAAGGTATGTACTTATCGAAAGTCTTATCAAGCGTCTTGATCTATCTTTATAGATCTTGATGCCTGATATGTAAGCAGCTTCATCGAGGTCTTTCTTTGAAAAACTCCTCTCAAATACTCCTTTATGTTTTCCAGAAAATTCTACATCATTTCCGATGAACAATATGTCATTCACATATACTTATCAGAAAGGTTGTAGTGCTCCCATTCACTTTCTTGTAAATACAGGCTTCTCCAAAAGTCTATATAAAACCATATGCTTTGATCACACTATCAAAGCATATATTCCAACTCCGAGAGGCTTGCACCAGTTCATAAATGGATCGCTGGAGCTTGCACACTTTGTTATCACCTTTAGGATCGACAAAACCTTCCGGTTGCATCATATACAACTCTTCTTTGAGATATCCATCAACGAATGCAGTTTTGACATCCATTTGCCAAATTTCATAATCATAAAATGCGGCAATTGCTAACATGATTCGGACAGACTTAAGCATCGCTATGAGTGAGAAAATCTTATCGTAGTCAACACCTTGAACTTGTCAAAAACTTTTTGTGACAATTTGAGCTTTGTAGATAGTAACACTACTATCAGCGTCTGTCTTTCTCTTGAAGATCCATTTATTCTCAATGGCTCCCCGATAATCGGGCAAGTCAATCAAAGTCCATACTTTGTTCTCATACATGGATCCCATCTCAGATTTCATGGCCTCAAGCCATTTTGCGGAATCTAGGCTCATCATCACTTCCTCATAGTTCGTAGGTTCATCATGGTCTAGTAACATGACTTCCAGAACAGGATTACCGTACCACTCTGATGCGGACCGTACTCTGGTTGACCTACGAGGTTCGGTAGTAACTTGATCTGAAGTTTCATGATCATCATCATTAGCTTCCTCACTAATTGGTGTAAGAATCATTGGAACTGATTTCTGTGATGAACTACTTTCCAATTCAGGAGAAGGTACAATTACCTCATCAAGTTCTACATTCCTCCCACTCACTTCTTTTGAGAGAAACTTCTTCTCTAGAAAGGATCCATTCTTAGCAACAAATATCTTGCCTTCGGATCTGTGATAGAAGGTGTACCCAACAGTTTCCTTTGGGTATCCTATGAAGACGCATTTCTGCGATTTGGGTTCGAGCTTATCAGGTTGAAGCTTTTTCACATAAGCATCGCAGCCCCAAATTTTAAGAAACGACAACTTAGGTTTCTTGCTAAACCATAGTTCATATGGAGTCGTCTCAACGGATTTAGATGGTGCCCTATTTAACATAATGCAGCTGTCTCTAATGCATAACCCCAAAACGATAGTGGTAAATCGGTAAGAGACATCATAAATTGCACCATATCTAATAAAGTACGGCTACGACGTTCGGACACACCATTATGCTATGGTGTTCCAGGTAGCATGAGTTGTGAAACTATTCCACATTGTTTTAAATGAAGGCCAAAACTCGTAGCTCAAATATTCGCCTCTAGGATCAGATCGTAGAAACTTTATTTTCTTGTTACGATGATTCTCCACTTCACTCTGAAATTCTTTGAACTTTTCAAATGTTTCAGACTTATGTTTCATCAAGTAGATATACCCATATCTGCTCAAATCATCTGTGAAGGTCAGAAAATAACGATACCCATCGCGAGCCTCAACACTCATCGGACCGCATACACCAGTATGTATTATTTCCAATAAGTCAGTGGCTCGCTCCATTGTTCCAGAGAACAGAGTTTTAGTCATCTTGCCCATGAGGCGTGGTTCACAAGCATCAAGTGATTCCAAAGCCCATCAGCATGGAGTTTCTTCATGCGCTTTACACTAATATGACCTAAACAGCAATGCCACAAATAAACTTTGGATGTAAGACCATAGAAGGTTTTATTCATGTAAACAGAACAACAGTTATTCTCTGACTTAAATGAATAACCGTATCACAATAAACATGATCCAATCATATTTATGCTCAACGCAAACACCAAATAACATTTATTTAGTTCCAATACTAATCCCGAAGGTAGAGGGAGTATGCGATGGTGATCTTATCAACCTTGGAATCATTTCCAACACACATCGTCACCTCGCCCTCAACTAGTCTTTGTTCATTTTGTAACTCCTGTTTTGAGTTACTAATCATAGTAACTGAACCGGTATCAAATACCCAGGGGCTACTATGAATCACTAGTAAAGTACACATCAATAACATGTATATCATATATACTTTTGTTCACTTTGCCATCCTTCTTATCCGCCTAGTATTTAGGGGCAGTTCCGCTTCCAGTGACCATTTCCATTGCAGTAGAAGCACTCAGTATCAGGCTTGGATCTAGCTTTGGGCTTCTTCATGGGAGTGGCAACTTGCTTGCCATTTTTCTTGAAGTTACCTTTTTTCCCTTGCCCTTTTACTTGAAACTAGTGGTCTTGTCAACCATCAACATTTGATGCTTTTCTTGATTTCTACCTTCGCTGATTTCAGCATCACGAAGAGCTTGGGAATCGTTTTCGTCATCCCTTGCATATTATAGTTCATCACAAAGTTCCAGTAACTTGGTGATAGTGACTAGAGAACTCTGTCAATCACTATCTTATCTAGAAGATTAACTCCCACTTGATTCAAGCGATAGTAGTACTCAGACATTCTGAGCACATGCTCACTGGTTGAGCTATTCTCCTTCATCTTGTAGGCAAAATACTTGTCATAGGTCTCATACCTCTCGACTTAGGCATGAGTCTGAGATACCAATTTCAGCTCTTGGAGCATCTTATATGCTCCGTGGCGTTCAAAACATTTTTGAACTCCTGGTTCTAAGCCGTAAAGCATGGTGCACTAAACTATCAAGTAGTCATCATACCGAGCTTGCCAAACGTTCATAACGTCTACATCTGCTCCTGCAATAGGTCCATCACCTAGCGGTGCATCAAGGACATAATTCTTCTGTGCAGCAACGAGGATAATCCTTAGATCACATACCCAGTCTGCATCATTGCTACTATCAGCTTTCAACTTAGTTTTCTCTAGGAACATATTAAAAATAAAACAGGGGAGCTATACACGAGCTATTGATCTACAACATAGATATGCTAATACTATCAGGACTAAGTCATGATATATTAAGTTCAATTAATCGTATTACTTAAGAACTCCCACTTAGATAGACATCCCTCTAGTCATCTAAATGATCACGTGATCCATATCAACTAAACTATGTATGATCATCACGTGAGATGGAGTAGCTTTCAATAGTGAACATCTCTATGTTGATCATATCTACTATATGATTCACGTTCGACCTTTCGGTCCAGTGTTCCAAGGCCATATCTGCATATGCTAGGCTCGTCAAGTTTAACCCAAGTATTCCGCATGTGCAAAATTGGCTTGCACCCGTTGTATGTGAACGTAGAGCTTATCACACCCGATCATCATGTGGTGTCTCGGCACGACGAACTATAGCAACGGTGCATACTCAGGGAGAACACTTATACCTTGAAATTTAGTTAGAGATCATCTTATAATGCTACCGCCGTACTAAGAAAAATAAGATGCATAAAGGATAAACATCACATGCAATCAAAATAAGTGATATGATATGTCCATCATCATCTTGTGCCTTTGATCTCCATATCCAAAGCACCGTCATGATCACAATCGTCACCGGCTTGACACCTTGATCTCCATCGTAGCATGGTTGTCGTTTCGCCAATTATTGTTCCTACAACTATTGCTACCACTTAGTGATAAAGTAAAGCAATTACATGTCGATTGCATTTCATAAAATAAAGCGACAACCATATGGCTCCTGCCAGTTACCGATAACTGTTACAAAAGATGATCATCTAATACAACAATTTATATCTCATCACATCTTGACCATATCACATCACAACATGCCCTGCAAAAACAAGTTAGATGTCCTCTACTTTGTTGTTACAAGTTTTATGTGGCTGCTACGGGCTTCTAGCAAGAACCGTTCTTACCTACGCATCAAAACCACAATGAATTTTCGTCAAGTGTGTTGTTTTAACCTTGAACATGGACCGGGCGTAGTCAAACTCGATTCAAATAAAGCTGGAGAAATAGATACCCACTAGCCACCTATGTGTGAAGCACGTCGGTAGAACCAGTCTCATGAACACGGTCATGTAATGTCGGTCTGGGCCGCTTCATCCAACAATACCCCCGAATCAAAGTAAGACATTACTGGTAAGCAGTATGACTATTATTGCCCACAAATCTTTGTGTTCTACTCGTGTATATAACATCTACGCATAGACCTGGCTCGGATGCCACTATTCGGGAGCGTAGTATTTCAAATGTTTTACCTACGATCATGCAAGATCTATCTAGTAGATGCATAGCAACGAGTGGGAGAGTGTGTCCACGTACCCTCATAGACCGAAAGCGGAAGCGTTTAGTAACGTGTTTGATGTAGTCGAACGTCTTCGCAATCCAACTGATCCAAGTGCCGAACGCACGACACCTCCGCGATCAGCACACGTTCAGCTCGATGACGTCCCTCGAACTCTTGATCCAGTTGAGGCTAAGGGAGAGTTCCGTCAGCACGACGGCGTGGCGACGGTGATAATAAAGTTATCGGCGCAGGGCTTCGCCTAAGCACTACGACGATATGACTGAGGTGTGTAACTGTGGAGGGGGGCACCGCACACGGCTAAAAGATCAACTTGTGTGTTCTAGGGTGCCTCTGCCCGTATATAAAGGAGGGAGGGCGAGGCCCGTCGGCCCTAGGGGCGTGCCCAAGGAGAGGGAGTCCTACTAGGACTACTAGTCCTAGTAGGATTCCTCCACAAGGAAGAGAGGGGGAAGGAAGGAAAGGGAGAGGGAGTAGGAAAGGGCCCGGGGCGCCGCCCCATTCCCTTGTCCAATTCGGACTGCAAGGGGAGGCCTGCCCTAGCTACCCCCCCTCTCTCCAATAAGGCCCATGGTGGCCCATTAGTTCCCCCGGGGGGTTTCGGTAACCCCCCCGGCACTCCGTTTTTACCCGAAACTATCCGAAACACTTCCTGTGTCCGAATAACATGGTCCAATATATCAAACTTTATGTCTCGACCATTTAGAGACTCCTCTTCATGTTTGTGATCTCATCCGGGACTCCAAACAAACTTCGGTACATCAAATCACATAACTCATAATACAAATCGTCATCGAACGTTAAGTGTGCGGACCCTAGGGGTTCGAGAACTATGTAGACATGACCGAGACACATCTCCGGTCAACAACCAATAGCGGAACCTAGATGCTCATATTTGCTCCTACATATTCTACGAAGATCTTTATCGGTCAAACCGCATAACAACATACGTTGTTCCCTTTGTCATCGGTATGTTACTTGCCCGAGATTCGATCGTCGGTATCATCATACCTAGTTCAATCTCGTCACCGGCAAGTCTCTTTACTTGTTCTATAATGCATCATCCCATAACTAACTCATTAGTCACATTGCTTGCAAGGCTCATAGTGATGTGCATTACCGAGAGGGCCCAGAGATACCTCTCCGATACTCGGAGTGACAAATCCTAATCTCGATCTATGCCAACTCAACAAACACCATTGGAGACACCTGTAGAGCATCTTTATAATCACCCAGTTACGTTGTGACGTTTGATAGCACACAAGGTGTTCCTCCAGTATTTGGGAGTTGCATAATCTCATAGTCAGAGGAACATGTATAAGTCATGGAGAAAGCAATAGCAATAAAACTAAACGATCATTATGCTAAGCTAACGGATGGGTCTTGTCTATCACATCATTCTCTAATGATGTGATCCCGTTCATCAAATGACAACACATGTCTATGGTTAGGAAACTTAAGCATCTCTGATTAACGAGCTAGTCAAGTAGAGGCATACGAGGGACACTCTATTTTGTCTATGTATTCACACATGTACTAAGTTTCCGGTTAATACAATTCTAGCATGAATAATAAACATTTATCATAATATAAGGAAATATAAATAACAACTTTATTATTGCCTCTAGGGCATATTTCCTTCACATTTCACTTTATTTATATGCATGGGAGGGCTAGGAGTCTAGCCCCTCCACCGCATATGGCTGGCGCACCAAGGGCGGAAGAGTTGGATTCCTAGTCCTTCTCCCCTTTCGTTGTACGGAGCTAGGACTCTTTCCCCTTTGGCCGCATGGGTCTTTGGGGCTGGTGCGCCCAACCCAAAGGGGCCAGGACGCCTCCCCTTAGCCCATGCTAGCCCTCGGGATGTGATGGACCCACTTGTGGACTTCCGGACCCCTCCGGAAGCTTCCCGGTATAATACCGAAAAACCTACTTTTTCCGGAATCCCAAAAAATGACTTTCCATATATAAATCTTTACCTTCGGACTATTTCGGAGCTCCTCGTGATGTCCGGGATCTCATACGGGACTCCGAACAACTTTCAGTCACCAATACAAATATCCAATTATACTCTAGCATCAACGAACGTTAAGCGTGTGACCCTACGGGTTCGAGAATCATGTAGACATGATCGAGACACCTCTCCGATCAGTAACCCAACAGCGGGACCTGGATGCTCATATTGGTTCCTACATATTCTATGAAGATGTTTATCGGTTGAACCACAATGTCGAGGATTTGGGTAATCCCGTATGCAATTCCCTTTGTCCGGTGATATGTTACTTGCCCGAGATTCGATCGTCGGTATGTCCATACCTAGTTCAATATCGTTACCATCAAGTCTCTTTACTCATTTCCGTAATACAAGATCCCACGACTAAACTCATTAGTCACCTGAATCTCTTGTGATGTTGTATTACCTAGTGGGCCCAGAGATATCTCTTCATCATACGGAGTGGAAAATCTCTAGAGAGCACTGGAGACACCTGTAGAGCACCTTTATGATCACCTAAGTATGAAGTGATGTTTGATAGCACACAAGGCATTCCTTCGGTATCCGTGAGTAGCATGATCTCATGGTCAAAGGAACAAATACTTGACATGAAGAAATCTATAGCAAAACTAAGTGATACAATCTTATGCTAAACTTATGACTGAGTCTTCTCCATCACATCATTCTCCTAATTATGTGATCCTGTTATCAAATGAAAACTCATGTCTATGGTCAGGAAACCATAACCATCTTTGATCAACGAGCTAGTCTAGTAGAGGCTTACTAGGGACACGCTGTTGTTTATGTATTCACACGTGTATCTAAGTTTTCAGTCAATACAATTCTAGCATGAATAATAAACATTTATCATGAATGGGAAATATGATAATAACCATTTTATTATTGCCTCTGGGGCATATGTCCAACAAATACCCAATGGTAGGATGGGTCTAGACAAGAGAGGATGCATGATGTCTGATTCCTTTGCTTTATCTTGGTTGTGACAGGGGCCAATTTGTCAAGCATCGACTCCTAATAGCCTTGATGACCGCGTGCTACCTCTTGAGCATGCGTTGGTTTTCCCTTGAAGAGGAAAGGGTGATGCAACAAAGTAGCGTAAGTATTTCCCTCAGTTTTTGAGAACCAAGGTATCAATCCAGTAGGAGACTACACGCAAGTCGCCTAGTACCTGCACAAACAAATAAGAACCTTGCAACCAATGCGATAAAGGGGTTGTCAATCCCTTCACGGCCACTTGCAAAAGTGAGATCTTATAAAGATAATAAGATAAATATTTTTGGTATTTTTGTTGTATAGATTGGAAAATAAAGATTGCAAAATAAACAATAAACTAGAATTGTAGATCGGAAACTTGTATGATGTAAAGTAGACCCCGGGGGCCATAGGTTTCACTAGTGGCTTCTCCCAAGATTGCATATATTACAGTGGGTGAACAAATTACTGCCGAGTAATTGATAGAAAAGCTCATAGTTATGATGATATCTAGGCATGATCATGAACATAGGCATCATGTCCGTTTCAAGTAGACCAAAACGATTCTGCATCTACTACTATTACTCCACACATCGACCGCTATCCAGCATGCATCTAGAGTATTAAGTTCATAAGAACAGAGTAACGCATTAGGCAAGATGACATGATGTAGAGGGATAAACTCAAGCAATATGATATAAACCCCATATTTTTATCCTCGATGACAACAATACAATACATGCCTTGATGCCCCTACTGTCACTGGGAAAGGACACCGCAAGATTGAACCCAAAGCTAAGCACTTCTCCCATTGCAAGAAAGATCAATCTAGTAGGCCAAACCAAACTGATAATTCGAAGAGACTTGCTGAGATATGAAATCATGCATATAAGAATTTAGAGAAGAATCAAATATTGTTCATAGATAATCTTAATCACAAACCCACAATTCATCGGATCTCGACAAACACACCGCAAAAAGAATTACATCGAATAGATCTCCAAGAACATCGAGGTGAACTTTGTATTGAGAACCAAAGAGAGAGAAGAGGCCATCTAGCTAATAACTATGGACCCGAAGGTCTGTGGTAAACTACTCACACATCATCGAAGAGGCTATGGTGTTGATGTAGAAGCCTTCTGTGATCGAATCCCCCTCCGGCAGATCACCGAAAAAGTCAGCAGATGGAATCTCACGGGTACAGAAGGTTGCGGCGGTGGAAAAGTGGTTTCGTGGCTCCCCTGGATGTTTTCAGGGTATAAGAGTATATATAGGCGAAGGAAGTAGGTTGGTGGAGCTACGAGGGGCCCACGAGGGTGGGGGTGCACCTCCCCCCCTAGGCGCGCCGTCCTACCTCGTGGCTGCCTCGTTGCTTCCTTGACCTCCACTCCAAGTCTCTTGGATTGAGTTTGTTCCAAAAAAGATCCTCGCGAAGGTTTCATTCCGTTTGGATTCTGTTTGATATTCCTTTTCTGTGAAACACTGAAATAGGCAAAAAAACAACAATTTGCACTGGGCCTTTGGTTAATAGGTTAGTCCCAAAAATAATATAAAAGTGCATATTAAAGCCCATTAAACATCCAAAACAGATAATATAATAGCATGAAACAATAAAAAAAATTATAGATACGTTGGGGACGTATCACTGCGCCACTTGGTCTCAGTTCGGTCAAACTTGGTTGAGACCGGCTTGTGAGAGTGCGAAGCATAGAGAATTTTGATGAAGTTATCCTTGACATATGTCATGCCTCACCTGACTCGGTTGTTGTTGTTGTTGTTGTTGTCGTTGTTGTTGCTCTTGGTATTGTTTTTGGTGGTGTGGTTGAGAGAGAGAGAGAGAGAGAGAGCTGGATCCATCAATCCGGGTTAGGTCTGGTCAAGCGGGAGCACAAAGCGGCGCATGCAAACGATGGCATGTCCATCGTATGCAGCCTCAAATGCGAGTGGACGACACAACATGCGCTTGAGGGCATGAACCTCCATCACCAGGACCGGCGTGGGGCGTACATATAGTGGGAGACTGGAGCAGACCACTGTGACCACATGGTGCATGGTGACGGTGTCCTAGACTAGGGGGTACTCACCGCATCATCTCCCGACCAGCTGGATCGGGCCGAGGACCCCCATGGCGGTTCACTCATGGGCCAGTTCGGACAGCCCATGACGCATACAAGGATGACTCCACAAGACTTGGCATCCAAGACGAGGACTCTCCTAAACCCTAGGCCTCTGGTGTGTTATATAAACCGAGGCCAGGCTAGTCAATAGACAATGTGACGCCCGGGTAATTAAGCTACAGTGAACCTCTGCTAATGATGCCACGTCACCTCGTTTATAGTTGCTAATCTCGAGTTAGTTCAAAACCGATTCAAATTCAAATTCAAAAATAGGCAAACAATAAAAGTTTTCAAAATTGAAACAAAAATGTTCGGTGGACGCCAAATATTACGAAGGTAATTATGGTGCAGTAAACACATTTTTATAAAATGCCTAAATACTTTTAAATGGATTAAAAAAAAGAAATAATAAAAAGGAAAGAAACTGAAAACAGTAAAACTAAAACAAAAAAAAAGAAGAAGGGGGAAGGCCCCCTGGACCAGGCAGCCCAATCCACCCGCGCGGCCACCGCCCATGCCCCCTGGCCCGCAGCCAGCCTGGCCGGCCCAGCCGGCCCAGCTCCCTGCCGCCTCCCTTCCCCCTGTTCCCCCGACCCGGGGCGGAACAGGGCGCGTCCCCGCCGCACCCTCTCGCCGGCAACGACGAGAGGATAAGGCCGCCACTCCTCCGCGCCTCCTCGATTCCGCCTCCCACTCGCCCCCGACTCGCCTGGGCTCCTGCGCCTATCTCTCTCCCCTCCAGATCCACCTCGCCCCCTCGTTCCTCTCCGTAACCGAGCGCCACCGCCACCATGACTCCGGCCTAGCCACGGCCACCGTGCCCACCTCGCCGCTCCACGGTGTCTCCAAGGCCCGCGGTCGTCCACTGCTTCGACTGGTGCAGTCCGTTGGAGACCGGAGCCACCGCAGCGCCCCCGACGCCGCCGTCTTCCTCCTCTGCCCCGACAAGCTTCGCCGCCGTTCTTCTTCATCTCCGGCGACGCCCCTGCAGCTACTAACCATTCACCGGCCATCGTGCGTGCCGCTAGGTGAGCTGCCCCCTCCTCCGCCCTCTAGCTTCCCTAGCTCGCGCGGTACCTAGCTCGTCGTCATGCCCGGGCTCTGGTCGCCGCGGTGTACCTCGCCGCCGTGGACACATCCACCGTCACGCTCGCCCGAGCTCACCGTTGTGCTCCTGGGGTCCCTAGGAGCCCAACGCGCCTACGAATGCTCCCTCCCGTGCCTCCTAGCGCCGTCCCCGATGAGCGCCCAAATGCGTCGCCGCCTGCGCTCGTCGCCGGCGTGCTTCCGGTGACCAAATGGTCACGGGACAGCGCCCGTTGCATTCGCCACCTGACGCATGCCTCGCCTCGCCTCTCAGTTCGCTCGCTAGCGGACTGCATCGACATTTCCTCTTGCGTCCGACTCCGGCCGTCCGCCGGTGAGCTCGCCGCGCTCGAATCCGGTCACCCCTGCCGCCACAATCACCACCGTTGGACGCGGCGCAGCCATAGCTCTCGAACGCGCCCGAAAACTCGACGAACGGTGCCCTGTAGGTGTTTTCCGGCCACCTCCCGAGCCGCGCCACCGCGTTTTGCCTCGCCGGCGTAGATCCGGCGCCGTCCGCCGACGTGGCTAGGCGGGCCCCACCCCTGGGTCACTGCCAGTGGGCCATGGGGGCCCCGTTGACTGGGTTGACCCAGTCAACGTGCTGACTGGGCAGCCCAGTGGCACTGACATGCGGGCCCCATGCCATAAAGGAATAAAAACAAATAAATGAAATGCTAATTATTTCGCTAATTATTTAATTAACTAAACAGTCGCTGACTACTGGGTCCCACCCACTAATTAACCCTTTTAATTAGTCTAAACCCCCTGTTAATGCCCCTGACAATGACATGTGGGTCCCACTGGACCCACCTGTCTGGTTTGACTGGTCAACCGACCAGTTGACCCGCTGACATCACTCTGATGTCATGCCTGCGTCATCATTCACTGTTTTGGATAATGTTGGATTTAAATAAATTAATTAAATTTCAGAAATTAATAAAATCTTTAGAAAATCCTATCTTTTAATCCGTAACTCGGATTAAAATATTTTCAACATGAAAGTTGCTCAGAACGACGAGACGATTCCGGATACGCAACCCGTTCGTCCACCACACCTCCCTAACCTATCGAACTCGCAACTTTCCCCCTCCGGTCCTCTGCCCGAAAACGCAAAACACCGGGGATACTTTCCCGGATGTCATCCCCCTTCCCCGGTATCACCTATTACCGCGTTAGGGCACCTCTAACGCCGTTACTTGTCATGTCATGCATCACTATGCATATGCTTGCTTAAATATTTATTGTTTCTCCCCCCTCTTCTCTCGATAGACACCGAGACCGACGCCGCTGCTACCCAGTACGACTACGGAGTTGACGACCCCTCTCTCTTGCCAGATCAACCAGGCAAGCCCCCCCTTTGATCACCAGATATCGCCTACTCTTCTCTATACTGCTTGCATTAGAGTAGTGTAGCATGTTACTGTTTCCCGTTAATCCTATACTGATGCATAGCCTGTCCTTGCTACTACTGTTGTTACCTTTACCTGCAAACCTAATGCTTAGTATAGGATGCTAGCTTATCATCAGTGGCCCTACATTCTTGTCCGTCTGCCATACTATACTATCGGGCCGTGATCACTCGGGAGGTGATCACGGGTATATACTATATACTTTATACATGATACATGTGGTGACTAAAGACGGGTAGGCTCGTAGGAGCACCCGCGAGTGGATCTTTGAGGCGGAACGACAGGGCAGGTTCCGACCACCTAGGAGAGAGGTGGGCCTGGCCCTGGTCGATGTTCGCGGATACTTAACACGCTTAACGAGATCTGGGTATTTGATCTGAGTCTGGCCATTTGGTCTATACGCACTAACCATCTACATGGGAGCAGTTATGGGTATCCCGGCGTCGTGGTATCAGCCGAAGCCTTCGTGACGTCAGCGACTGAGTGGCGCACGCCGGATTGGACTGGAAGGCCACTAGGCTAGGTCTGCTTTCGGCCGCGTTCGCAACGTGCAGGTGTGCAAAGGGCGATGGGCCCAGACCCCTGCGCCATAGGGTTTAGACCGGCGTGCTGACCTCTCTGTTGTGCCTAGGTAGGGCTGCGACGTGTTGATCTTCCGAGGCCGGTCATGACCCAGAAAAGTGTGTCCGGCCAAATGGGATCGAGCGTGTTGGGGTATGTGGTGCACCCCTGCAGGGAAGTTTATCTATTCGAATAGCCGTGTCCCTCGGTAAAAGGACGACCCGGAGTTGTATCTTGACCTTATGACAACTAGAACCGGATACTTAATAAAACACATCCTTCCAAGTGCCAGATACAACCGGTGATCGCTCTCTCACAGGGCGACGAGGGGAGGGTCATCGGTTAGGATTATGCTATACGATGCTACTTGGAGGACTTCAGTCTACTCTCTTCTACATGCTGCAAGACGGAGGCTGCCAGAAGCATAGTCTTCGACAGGATTAGTTATCCCCCTCTTATTCCGGCATTCGGCAGTTCAGTCCACATATGATAGCCTTATTCCAGTTGATACCAATGCATACATATGCAGTGTAGCTCCTTGCTTGCGAGTACTTTGGATGAGTACTCACGGTTGCTTTCTCCTTCTTTTCCCTCTATTCCTTCTACCTGGTTGTCGCAACCAGATGTTGGAGCCCAGGAGCCAGACGCCACCGTCGATGACGACTCCTACACCGGAGGTGCCTACTACTACGTGCTGCCCGCTGACGACGACCAGGAGTAGTTTAGGAGGATCCCAAGCAGGAGGCCTGCGCCTCTTTCGATCTGTATCCCAGTTTGTGCTAGCCATCTTATGGCAACTTGTTTAACTTATGTCTGTACTCAGATATTGTTGCTTCCGCTGACTCGTCTATGATCGAGCTCTTGTATTCGAGCCCTCGAGGCCCCTGGCTTGTAATATGATGCTTGTATGACTTATTTTATTTGTAGAGTTGTGTTGTGATATCTTCCCGTGAGTCCCTGATCTTGATCGTACACGTTTGCGTGTATGATTAGTGTACGATTAAATCGGGGGCGTCACAAGTTGGTATCAGAGCCGACTGCCCGTAGGAATCCCCCTTCCACACTTCTTGGCCGAAGTCGAGTCTAGACATTGCAAAACTTTTTACTAACCTGGCTGTGTGCCTTACGGGCCCACGTCGCCATCGGGTGATATTAGGATCTTTTACTCCTCGATCCTTACTCTGGGACTCTGATCTCTCTTCTACTCGGGTTAAACAAATTTACTAACTCTGACACTAGGATCCCATTACGACGTTCACCCCAAAGTTGGATAAAGCCATAGTTAATCCTTAGAATAGTATTTTGAACAATTTCCGCACTGGCAATTGACTCCTTTGAAACATCTTTGTTTTCAGATGGAACCCATGAGGCAGGTCGTACGCCACACGACGGCCATTGGTGCCTCGGGATCACCTGCCGTGCTAGCTGAGATGATGACCTATCTGGGTTATCGCTGGCACCCCGAGTACACCGTCACCGAGGAGTACCAGGACTTTAACCAGGAGCAGTACCGTGCCACCGTCCACCTCTACTCCCGGGAGTATGACTCCACTACTGTGCTGCACACCGCTTATGGTGTTGGAGTGACCATCGATATGGCAGTTCACGATGCTGCCTATGCTGCTCTGACACGCCTTCGTAGGGAGTACCGGGAGTTGGACACCTCCCCCTTCAGGCACATTGCTATTGCATCTGATATTGGTGCGGAGGGTTACTACATTGCTGCCTACTCCACTGTCACCCGCGAGCCCTTCCACCATCAGAACTTTGTTCTGCATGCTGATGGTCTGGATCGAGCTAACCGAGCTCTTCGCCACGAGTTGTACACCACTCGTCAGCACCTCTACCGTGCTTTGACGATGTTACACCCCTTTGTTGGATCTGGGGAGCTGCCGCGTTCTGCTATCTACCCCGCCAGGACCGTGATGCCTCAGGGTGTCGGTTGGCCAGAGGTGGGAGGCTACTCTCCCGCACTTGGCCCTCTTCTGCCACCTGAGCGTCGGGTTCAGCACCAGAGCCCCCGCGGACCCCAGGTTGCCGACGGGTGTACCCGCTGCCACACTACCAGCTTTCAGGCTACAGCTACCTCCGCAGTACCGTGTGGGACTGATGTAGACTTGCTTGTTAAGTGTTAGTTGCATTCGCCGCGAGCCTGCGTGCCGCCTATGATGTCTTAGACTTTGTGCCGAACTCTGTGTAACGACCTCTATGCATGGTCTCTTTTGTAAGATATGCCGACTACTATGTAGTATCTATCGAGCTGCTTTCGTTGTGCATGTTTCTTCATGAATGATTCTTGTCTTTGCAAATTTCTAAATGCTGGACTACCCCTGTTATATATTAGCAGGATGGTTAGACCAGGTGGTCGTGGTCGTGGTGGCAACCCCCCACCACCGCCTGAGTACATGGCTGGGATGATGCAACAGTTTGAGCTGAATCGTCAGTTCATGGAGAATATTATGGCTCAGTTCCCTCGCCCCAATATGAACCAGCAGCCAACCCAAGTGACTCTGCAGGATTTCATGCGCCTCAACCCAACCGTGTACCATAGCTCAACTCAGCCTCTGGATGCTGATGACTGGCTCCGTGACATCACCTATGAGATGGAGTCTGCTGATGTAGCCCCTGCCAGCTATGTCACCTTTGCTTCATTCTTCCTGAAAGGACCCGCAGCTCAATGGTGGGACAGCCACAGGCGTACCCTGCCAGCTGGGACAATCATCACCTGGCCAGACTTCCAAGCTGCCTTCCGTGCTCGCTTCATTCCTCAAGGAGTCATGGACCGGAAGAAGCGTGAGTTCCGCAACCTCACCCAAGGCAACAAAACTGTGGAAGCTTATCAACGGGAGTTTCTGGACTTGTCCCGCTATGCTGAAGAGGACATTGCAACTGATGCACGCAGACAGGAGAAGTTCCGGGATGGCCTTCAAGCTGACATCAAACTCGCACTTCTAGTGCATGACTTTGCTGATTTCTCCACTCTGGTGAACAAAGCCATCAATGTCGAAACTGGTCTGCAGGAATACCAGAGCTCTCACAGGCGCAGCCGTGACACGGGCTCATCTTCGGGCCCGTCCTCGCAGAAGCGCAAGATATGGATTCCCAACACGTGTACCAGCCTAATACACCTGCCCCAAGGCAGTCCTATGCTGCACCTCGTTTGCCTACTGCTCCAACTAGGCAGCCAAGGCTTCCAGCTCCACCACCCCAAGCTCCTGTTCCTACTCCCGAGAATGGTTTGTGCTTCAGGTGTGGACAACCAGGGCACCGTGCTAGGGAATGCAACCAGAAACAGAATCAACTGGCCCTTCCAGCAACTGGCCGTGGAAACAACCAGCCCCGCAACAACAATGCCAAGTCTTATGGTCGTGTTCATGCCAACCATGTTGATCTGAACGAAGCCCAAGACCAGCCTGCTACCGTGATGGGTACACTCCTCGTAAATTCAGTACCAGCATCTGTCTTATTTGATACAGGAGCATCACATTCATTCATATCAGCTGAGTTTGCATTCATGCATGGCATTAAATACGAAGAGATGAACACTGCGATTGTGGTACACACCCCTGCGGGCCAGTGTCAAACCTCTATGGTTAGTCACAACGTCCCCGTTGAAATTGAAGGACTGGAATTCCTTGCCTCCCCCATCGTACTAAAGTCCTGTAGCATCGACCTCATTCTGGGAATGGATTGGTTGAAAGCGCATACTGCTTCTATAGTTTGCGCCACTAAGGTCGTCCATCTGCTACACCCTTCTGACGAAATAATAGCTTACCAAGCTCATCTAGTTCAGAACGCCGAGGCACGACTTTATGCCTTGAATGCGTTGAACACTGCACCACTCGAGGGCATTGAAAACATTCCCGTCGTTCGTGAATTCCAAGATGTCTTCCTAGAAGAACTTCCAGGGATTCCTCCTGCTAGAGCTGTCGAATTCATCATCGACTTGAAACCCGGCACCACCCCTATAGCTAAACGACCCTATAAGATGCCGCCGCATGAACTCATTGAGCTTAAGGAGGAAATCGACAAATCTCTTGTAAAAGGTTTCATACGTCCAAGTTGCTCTCCTTGGGGGGCACCTTCTCTCTTTGTTAAGAAAAAGGATGGGACAAACCGATTAGTCCAAGACTACCGTCCTATAAACCAAGCTACCATTCAGAATAAATATCCGCTTCCTCGGATCAATGATCTCTATGATCAACTGGCTGGCTCGTCAGTGTTCTCTAAACTCGACTTGAGGTTGGGCTACCACCAGATCCGTGTTCGTGAGGAGGACATCCCAAAAACCGCCTTCGTGACTCGGTATGGGTCATACGAGTACACCGTCATGTCATTCGGCTTAACGAATGCTCCCGCCACCTTTTCTCGGCTGATGAATTATATATTCATGGATTACCTCGACAAGTTCGTCGTGGTTTATCTGGATGATATCCTGGTATTTTCCAAGAACGAAGAAGAGCATGCTGAGCATCTTCGTCTTGTGCTGGAGAAGCTTCGAGAACATCAACTGTACGCTAAGTGTTCCAAGTGTGAATTCTGGCTCCCCGAAGTAACCTATCTTGGGCATGTCATCTCCAAGGATGGTATTGCCGTCAACCCTGAACGAGTTCAGGCTATTCTCGATTGGACTCCTCCAAAGAACGTCAAGCAAGTCCGAAGTTTTCTCGGTCTCGCTAGCTATTGCCATCGATTCGTCGAGAACTTCTCCAAGATTGCCAGGCCTCTGACTAATCTGTTGCATAAGGGTGTCAAGTTTGACTGGACAGACAAGTGTCAGGATAGTTTCCAGGCGCTCAAAGACAAGTTGACTTCTGCCCCCGTACTTGCTCCACCTGATACTAAGAAGGACTTCGTCATTTACTGCGACGCTTCCCGTCAAGGATTAGGTTGTATCCTAATGCAAGAGCGCAGAGTGATTGCGTATGCCTCTCGTCAACTGCGTCCTCACGAAGAAAACTACCCAGCTCACGACCTCGAGCTTGCTGCTGTCATTCATGCACTAAAGCAGTGGCGACATTACCTTCTCGGTAATCGTTGCGAGATCTTCACCGACCATCAAAGTCTAAAGTATCTGTTTACTCAGCCAGATTTAAATCTACGTCAGCAAAGATGGATGGAGACTGTTGCAGACTTTGACGTGGGTATATCCTATACCCCCGGCAAGGCTAATGTAATGGCTGACGCCTTGAGCCGCAAGTATTACTGTAACCACCTCCAGGCTCACAAAGTTCACCCATCGCTTGTTGAAGAATTTAGAAGGCTGAACCTCCATATTGTTCCTCCGGGATCACTCGCTCCCCCTCCCGAAGATTTCCCCAAACGGAACCTCCATGTTGTTTCCAAGGGTTCTCTCAATACCCTGGTTGCGAAACCAGATCTTGTGGACACCATCAAATGGATACAGAAATGTGACGATGAAGTCCTCAAGATTAAGCGCGACCTCAAAAAAGGAAAGCCCTCATTCTTCACTGTTGCTGACGATGGTGCCTTGTATTTCAAAGGCCGCCTAGTGGTACCATGTTCGAAGAAAAACCTGGATAAAACTAAAGGGGTTATGCAAGAAGCCCATGATACGCCTCTGTCCATCCATCCTGGTAGTACCAAGATGTACCAGGATATTCGTCAAAGATTCTGGTGGTCTAATATGAAGCAGGACATTGCTCGTTATGTTGCTGAATGTGACGTTTGTCGCCGAATCAAAGCAGAGCATCAAAGGCCTGCTGGAACTCTGCAACCTATCTCTATTCCTGAATGGAAATGGGACCATGTTGAAATGGACTTCGTCACTGGATTTCCCAAATCTCAGAAAGGTAATGATGCTATTCTTGTCGTCATTGACCGGCTTTCCAAAGTTGCCCATTTTCTGGCGGTCAAAGAGACAATCACTGCTAGTCAGCTTGCTACTCTCTACATGGCCAGAATTGTTTCACTTCACGGCATCCCACTGGTTATCAGTTCAGACCGTGGCAGCTTATTCACTTCAAGGTTTTGGGCGAGTTTCCAAGAAGCTATGGGAACTCATCTGTCGTTCAGTACTGCATTTCATCCTCAGTCACAAGGACAGGTTGAACGTGTCAACCAAGTTCTCGAAGACATGCTTCGAGCTTGTGTAATCTCATTCGGCAAGAAATGGGAGGAATCTCTTCCATATGCCGAGTTCTCTTATAATAATAGCTATCAAGCTAGTCTGAAGATGTCCCCCTTCGAAGTATTATATGGACGAAAGTGCCGAACCCCTCTGAACTGGTCAGAAACTGGGGAACGTCCACTCTTTGGTCCGGATATTATCCAACAGGCTGAAGAACAAGTTCGCATTATTCGCGAGAATCTCAAGACTGCTCAGTCACGTCAGAAAAGTCAGTATGACCGTCATCACCAAGACATGGTCTATCAACCTGGCGAAAAGGCTTATCTTCGAGTTACACCAATGAAGGGTGCACACCGCTTCGGGATCAAGGGCAAACTAGCTCCCCGCTATATTGGTCCTTTCACTATCCTCGAGAGGCGTGGAAAAGTGGCATATCAATTGGAGCTTCCGCCGAACCTTTCTCAGGTTCACGATGTGTTCCATGTGTCACAACTCCGCCGTTGCTTCAAGGACCCAATCCGAGCTGTGGATCATGAAGTGCTCGAATTGCAACAGGACCTCTCCTATAAAGAGCATCCGGTCCGCATTCTCGACCAAGCTGAACGCCGCACACGCCAGAAGGCGATCAAGTTCCTCAAGGTCCAGTGGTCGAATCACTCTGAAGACGAAGCCACCTGGGAACGCGAGGATCGCCTGCGTGATGATTACCCCGCATTGTTTCCTTCTACCTCCTAAATCTCGGGACGAGATTTCTTGTAGTGGAGGAGATTTGTGACGCCCGGGTAATTAAGCTACAGTGAACCTCTGCTAATGATGCCACGTCACCTTGTTTATAGTTACTAATCTCGAGTTAGTTCAAAACCGATTCAAATTCAAATTCAAAAATAGGCAAACAATAAAAGTTTTCAAAATTGAAACAAAAATGTTCGGTGGACGCCAAATATTACGAAGGTAATTATGGTGCAGTAAACACATATTTATAAAATGCCTAAATACTTTTAAATGGATTAAAAAAAAAGAAATAATAAAAAGGAAAGAAACTGAAAACAGTAAAACTAAAACAAAAAAAAAGAAGAAGAAGAAGGGGGAAGGCCCCCTGGACCAGGCAGCCCAATCCACCCGCGCGGCCACCGCCCATGCCCCCTGGCCCGCAGCCAGCCTGGCCGGCCCAGCCGGCCCAGCTCCCTGCCGCCTCCCTTCCCCCTGTTCCCCCGACCCGGGGCGGAACAGGGCGCGTCCCCGCCGCACCCTCTCGCCGGCAACGACGAGAGGATAAGGCCGCCACTCCTCCGCGCCTCCTCGATTCCGCCTCCCACTCGCCCCCGACTCGCCTGGGCTCCTGCGCCTATCTCTCTCCCCTCCAGATCCACCTCGCCCCCTCGTTCCTCTCCGTAACCGAGCGCCACCGCCACCATGACTCCGGCCTAGCCACGGCCACCGTGCCCACCTCGCCGCTCCACGGTGTCTCCAAGGCCCGCGGTCGTCCACTGCTTCGACTGGTGCAGTCCGTTGGAGACCGGAGCCACCGCAGCGCCCCCGACGCCGCCGTCTTCCTCCTCTGCCCCGACAAGCTTCGCCGCCGTTCTTCTTCATCTCCGGCGACGCCCCTGCAGCTACTAACCATTCACCGGCCATCGTGCGTGCCGCTAGGTGAGCTGCCCCCTCCTCCGCCCTCTAGCTTCCCTAGCTCGCGCGGTACCTAGCTCGTCGTCATGCCCGGGCTCTGGTCGCCGCGGTGTACCTCGCCGCCGTGGACACATCCACCGTCACGCTCGCCCGAGCTCACCGTTGTGCTCCTGGGGTCCCTAGGAGCCCAACGCGCCTACGAATGCTCCCTCCCGTGCCTCCTAGCACCGTCCCCGATGAGCGCCCAAACGCGTCGCCGCCTGCGCTCGTCGCCGGCGTGCTTCCGGTGACCAAATGGTCACGGGACAGCGCCCGTTGCATTCGCCACCTGACGCATGCCTCGCCTCGCCTCTCAGTTCGCTCGCTAGCGGACTGCATCGACATTTCCTCTTGCGTCCGACTCCGGCCGTCCGCCGGTGAGCTCGCCGCGCTCGAATCCGGTCACCCCTGCCGCCACAATCACCACCGTTGGACACGGCGCAGCCATAGCTCTCGAACGCGCCCGAAAACTCGACGAACGGTGCCCTGTAGGTGTTTTCCGGCCACCTCCCGAGCCGCGCCACCGCGTTTTGCCTCGCCGGCGTAGATCCGGCGCCGTCCGCCGACGTGGCTAGGCGGGCCCCACCCCTGGGTCACTGCCAGTGGGCCATGGGGGCCCCGTTGACTGGGTTGACCCAGTCAACGTGCTGACTGGGCAGCCCAGTGGCACTGACATGCGGGCCCCATGCCATAAAGGAATAAAAACAAATAAATGAAATGCTAATTATTTCGCTAATTATTTAATTAACTAAACAGTCGCTGACTACTGGGTCCCACCCACTAATTAACCCTTTTAATTAGTCTAAACCCCCTGTTAATGCCCCTGACAATGACATGTGGGTCCCACTGGACCCACCTGTCTGGTTTGACTGGTCAACCGACCAGTTGACCCGCTGACATCACTCTGATGTCATGCCTGCGTCATCATTCACTGTTTTGGATAATGTTGGATTTAAATAAATTAATTAAATTTCAGAAATTAATAAAATCTTTAGAAAATCCTATCTTTTAATCCGTAACTCGGATTAAAATATTTTCAACATGAAAGTTGCTCAGAACGACGAGACGATTCCGGATACGCAACCCGTTCGTCCACCACACCTCCCTAACCTATCGAACTCGCAACTTTCCCCCTCCGGTCCTCTGCCCGAAAACGCAAAACACCGGGGATACTTTCCCGGATGTCATCCCCTTTCCCCGGTATCACCTATTACCGCGTTAGGGCACCTCTAACGCCGTTACTTGTCATGTCATGCATCACTATGCATATGCTTGCTTAAATATTTATTGTTTCTCCCCCCTCTTCTCTCGATAGACACCGAGACCGACGCCGCTGCTACCCAGTACGACTACGGAGTTGACGACCCCTCTCTCTTGCCAGATCAACCAGGCAAGCCCCCCCCTTTGATCACCAGATATCGCCTACTCTTCTCTATACTGCTTGCATTAGAGTAGTGTAGCATGTTACTGTTTCCCGTTAATCCTATACTGATGCATAGCCTGTCCTTGCTACTACTGTTGTTACCTTTACCTGCAAACCTAATGCTTAGTATAGGATGCTAGCTTATCATCAGTGGCCCTACATTCTTGTCCGTCTGCCATACTATACTATCGGGCCGTGATCACTCGGGAGGTGATCACGGGTATATACTATATACTTTATACATGATACATGTGGTGACTAAAGACGGGTAGGCTCGTAGGAGCACCCGCGAGTGGATCTTTGAGGCGGAACGACAGGGCAGGTTCCGACCACCTAGGAGAGAGATGGGCCTGGCCCTGGTCGATGTTCGCGGATACTTAACACGCTTAACGAGATCTGGGTATTTGATCTGAGTCTGGCCATTTGGTCTATACGCACTAACCATCTACGTGGGAGCAGTTATGGGTATCCCGGCGTCGTGGTATCAGCCGAAGCCTTCGTGACGTCAGCGACTGAGTGGCGCGCGCCGGATTGGACTGGAAGGCCACTAGGCTATGTCTGCTTTCGGCCGCGTTCGCAACGTGCAGGTGTGCAAAGGGCGATGGGCCCAGACCCCTGCGCCATAGGGTTTAGACCGGTGTGCTGACCTCTCTGTTGTGCCTAGGTAGGGCTGCGACGTGTTGATCTTCCGAGGCCGGTCATGACCCAGAAAAGTGTGTCCGGCCAAATGGGATCGAGCGTGTTGGGGTATGTGGTGCACCCCTGCAGGGAAGTTTATCTATTCGAATAGCCGTGTCCCTCGGTAAAAGGACGACCCGGAGTTGTATCTTGACCTTATGACAACTAGAACCGGATACTTAATAAAACACATCCTTCCAAGTGCCAGATACAACCGGTGATCGCTCTCTCACAGGGCGACGAGGGGAGGGTCATCGGTTAGGATTATGCTATACGATGCTACTTGGAGGACTTCAGTCTACTCTCTTCTACATGCTGCAAGACGGAGGCTGCCAGAAGCATAGTCTTCGACAGGATTAGTTATCCCCCTCTTATTCCGGCATTCGGCAGTTCAGTCCACATATGATAGCCTTATTCCAGTTGATACCAATGCATACATATGTAGTGTAGCTCCTTGCTTGCGAGTACTTTGGATGAGTACTCACGGTTGCTTTCTCCTTCTTTTCCCTCTATTCCTTCTACCTGGTTGTCGCAACCAGATGTTGGAGCCCAGGAGCCAGACGCCACCGTCGATGACGACTCCTACACCGGAGGTGCCTACTACTACGTGCTGCCCGCTGACGACGACCAGGAGTAGTTTAGGAGGATCCCAGGCAGGAGGCCTGCGCCTCTTTCGATCTGTATCCCAGTTTGTGCTAGCCATCTTATGGCAACTTGTTTAACTTATGTCTGTACTCAGATATTGTTGCTTCCGCTGACTCGTCTATGATCGAGCTCTTGTATTCGAGCCCTCGAGGCCCCTGGCTTGTAATATGATGCTTGTATGACTTATTTTATTTGTAGAGTTGTGTTGTGATATCTTCCCGTGAGTCCCTGATCTTGATCGTACACGTTTGCGTGTATGATTAGTGTACGATTAAATTGGGGGCGTCACAGACAACATCTAATATTCATTAGAACAATCTCATGGTAGATACATGTACTATGTACTACACCCATATCAATACAATCAAAAGCAGGATGTAGGGTATTATCTCTTCGAGAGAGCCCGAACCTGGGTAAAACCCCGTGTCCATGTTACCATCGCTCCAAGATGCCTAGCTTAGGACCCCTACTACGAGATACGCCAGATATAGAACTGACATTGGTGCTTTCATTGAGAGCCTGCTGGCAGTCACCATGGTGCAATGGGAATTCGGATCGTCTCCGACGCGATCTACGCATCGGAGCCGAGCTTTATGCACTGGTGCGCGTAGGTCCTAAACAATTTTTTACCCCTTTCCGCGACGACATTTGGAACTGTCGCCAAGAGAGTGTGTGTGATAGGGTGTCCTTCCCACATGACCTAGAAATCGTCGGGGATAGGCCCTCCTGGGACCTAGGCTGGGGCCTTGTGCGATCAGGCGAGGCATCGAAACCCAATCATTTCTGTAGGTATGTACATCCCACACGGTGAATCCCAGAAATCATTTCCGTAGGTATGTACATCCCACACGGTGAATCCCAGAAATCATTTTCATAGGTATGTACATCCCACACGGTAATCTGAGAAAATCATTTCCGTAGGTATGTACATCCCACACGGTGAATCCCAGAAAAACATTTCCGTTCGTATGTATATCACACATAGTCAATCCAAGGAATACCTTTCCATTATTATGTACATCCCACATAGTCAATCCAGGGAAAACGTTTCCGTTTAGACATAAATCCCACACAGTTTTATGTGTAGGCTCGTGTGTGAAAGGTGTAACTATCACACACGGTCTTCCTTGGTTAACTGTTTTCTTTTATCAACTATATCACACACAATTTGATGAAGAAAACTGTGTGGCATTGGGCTATCCATCGCAACCGCTTTTACTGCTTGAACCGTTTGCAAAGGTCCATGACACATTTAGCAGGTTTATTAGTTTACAATTAATAATTCCAGTATTACGCAAATTCACTTTTCATATCGAACAACTATTTGCCAATTTCATATCAGGCACATAAATATATTATAACATCACAGTACGGTAGCTACGTGAAAACAACACAGTATAACATATAGCTAGTTCAATTTCATAAGAACAATATATTCATTTCCCTAATCGAGATCATCCAGGCTCGTCTTATCCACCTCTGCTTTCAGTTCAGTAAGAACCCATTTTGCACGGGCCAACTGGGAAAGTGCCTCCTCCTTCGCCAACACCATCTTAGCAAAGTCTTTAAAAAAATCTGAGATCATTCTCCACCTTTAACTTTTTATCCCGCATCTTGAAATATGCTTCAGCGTTGACAAGACTTTCTCTAAGCCTAGCTGTGTTCACTTCCTCATACATGCTCGAGAGCTTCGTTAGGCACATCTTCAAAGACTGTGGCCACTCTTGATCAACCCACTCCAAGTAAGAACACTTTCGTTCATCCTATAATATTTAAAACTAGATCAGTAACAGTTGTAGGGGAAATGGGTTTATAGCAACATAGAAAATCACCAATCCTTATTCTGAAAAACTAAAGAAACATGTTAATTATGACATATCTTCTCAAAAAGATCAATGTGCAAATGAAATAATTGGTACTGAGACAACAACCAAATTCTGGAACATCAAAAGCTATAATTAAGTACAACGATGCTACAAGTTCTTACTCATGTACAATAAATAACAAAATGAACATTTCATGAGGAAGGTAAATATAACTGCAACAACATAGCGACAGTGTTTGGATGACAGCAAATTGATACTAACAGGTGTGTACATGCACAAATTTCGTAACATAGAACTAATAGCACTAAGGCCGTCCACTATATATGCCAAAACTGGTGTAAAGACAACTGTTGCTACGTCTCGCACCGATGCCCTGAATTGGCAAACCGATGTAGTGGAAAAAAATCAGGGACCCAGACTCCGGAGCACGTAGTTGCTCGGATGCCCAGTTCCTTCGTGCCATAAAGATTTAGTATTTTATTGCTTGGCTGCTCGGATGTGTCGACCAAAGTTGGCTGCACAAACTACTGAAGTGGTGCCAAATAATTTTCTAATGGAACCGCTGATGAGATGGCAACATTTAAGATACTAGGTACAATCTGTGACACTGTCTTAGGATGCGTTTAGTTGAAGGTGTGGTATTAATGGGTTGGGACCGTGACAGTGTCTGAATCACATCTAACAAATGATTTATAACAACAGAAGAGGGTCTAACCTTCTCTGCACATGCCAGAAACTTCCTCCCAATGTCCATAGAATCAAACACAAGTAGCTTCATGCATGGAGATTGATGGTGACAACGAGCAGATATATCTTTAGCCACCCCGCTCCATTCGTTGCCACCGATGGTCTTAGAGAGCTATAAGAGGAAGAAACGACTCAAATCGACCTCCGGGTAAAAATCCTTCATTCCAAATCATAGCCCAAGAGAGAGAAGAGAGGCATATCCGGGTGGTGAAGGAGTAGTCGCCGGAGGAGGAACCGCTGGAGATGTCTTTGAAGAAGACCATGGTGACCCCGACGGTAGGATGCGAGACGGCGAGAGCGAGGAAGCGGCTATAGCTTACCAAGGAAGGAAGGAAGGAGGAAATAGGGGAAATGTGACTTGTGGTTGGGGAGAAAAGGGGCTGGGGTATATTTTGGCGGTAGGCTAAAATTTTGGAAATGTGGAGGGAAACTTTGCGCGCGGTGCCGCCGGACCATTCACTTTGAATGATTATGTGCATCGCAAATGATTCTTCTGCTTTACGCACATGGGATGAGTTTGATAATTGAAATTTTGGTCTCAAGGCATGAGCACATTCACTTTGAATGCGAGCGGTGCCGCCGGACCATTCACTTTGAACGATTGTGTGCATCGCAAATGATTCTTCTGCTTTACGCGCATGGGATGAGTTTGATAATTCAAATTTTGGTGGAAATTTCCCCGAGTACGTCATTGCATAATTTAACATCGCTTGCTAATTTGGGCACACAAAAGAGCGTACTGCAGACATACCACACTTACTGAATCGAGCAATTTCAGTAATTACATAGAGCCAGCTGACCTAAACATTGCTCTAACAAAAGACCAGCATTAAAAACATAGCCTAAGTACGCATAATTAAAAATCCGCCACCGCGCCGGCCTATGCATCGCCGGTGTGAGATGAGACATCGATGACTTGTCCTGGAGACATGCCGCCGTTGGTGGACTCCGCGTCCCCCCTGCTGAAGTCAACCGCGTCCTCGTCCTCGTCCTCAGCACCGCCCTTAAGGTTGTAGTACTCATAGTAGTGGCTGCGCCAGAGCTCGCGTTGGTACTCCACCGCCGATTCCTCGACGGACAGACTCTTCTCTACCTAGACCTTGGCCACGCGCAACTCCTCCTCCCGGCACTCCTCGATCTCCGGAGCCTCCTGCATCTCCAGCTCCCGCTCGGCGACCTCATGAGGAAGCAGGTCCTCCATGGCCACCGCCGCCTTTTCAGACATGGGTTGCATGCTGGAGTCCGAGGTGGCCTGGAATATCTTGGTGTGTGCATCCTCGATCTTGGCGTGGATAGCCTCGACCCAGGCCAGGGTGACATCAACGGCACAGATGGCAGCTCGAGTGCTCTAGGCATTTGCAGCCGCCGTCGAAACAGCAGCTGCAGCCATCTCGGCTGCTGCAGCTACCCTGTCAGCTGTCGCAGATGCCCTCTCGGCGGAAGCGGCCGCGCTCAATGCGGATGCGGCGGCACTATCGGCGTAGGCGGCCGCGCTCTCAGCGCAGGCGACGGCGCTCGGGGGGGGGGGGGGGTGGGGGGGGACGCGGCCATCGTATGGGCCTTCACGAAGCGTTTCCACGGCATCATCTTTGCAAGAAGGGGGTGAGGGAATGGGGATCGGGATTCGGGGATTAGGGGGTTGCCGGCACTAGAGCAGATGAGCCGGCGAAGCTTAAGGAGGGAGACTTAAATAGACCCAGGTATTTTCATCGCAAACGGTTCCTAGAAAACAACTATGTGTGATGTTGTAGATATTTTTTATTAGTTGTGAAAGACGAATTTGGAATAAAGTGCAAACGGATGGTGTTTTAAATGAACGAGAAATTTTGTAGTACTAATACAACTCTCATGTCAAATTTTGGAAAATTTCAGGGGTCATTTGACCTTCTAAGACATTTAAGTGATTTTCTAGCCATTTAATGACTGTAATTGAAATTTGAACTACATGCACATGCAACAACTAACCATAACAGTTTGAAAACTCATATTTCGTGTACTTGTGTATGATTTAATTCCATGTGCAGTAAATTGGAAGAATTTTTCAAACATATTGGTCTAACGGCTATGACACAATTAAGCATGGAGTGACATGGCGTTTTAATTCCAAAAGGTTAAAAAAATCAGAAACACATGAAACCTTGGTTGATGTAATGTCATGCCACCAAAATGATGTGGTAAAAAAATTGGCATGTTTGACCAAAGTTTGGACACACACCCCTCACAAACCGTAGCAACTCACTAGAAGGCTCGTGGTTCCGAGAGGGAACAATGCATGTTTGATGACGAACGTGAGATAGCTTCCTCTTATGGCCTTCAATTTTTTTCTATGTCTAACGTGCACTACTACAACTGTAATGTCAATTTTTTGAAAATTCTAAGGGTCATTTGACCTTTTAAAGACATTTAAGTGATTTTCTAGCCATTTAATGACCGTAATTCAAATTTGAACTACATCTACATGCAACGCGTAACCAAAACAGGTTGAAAAATCATATTTGTATACTTGTGTGCGAGTTAATTCCATGTGCAGTAAACTAGAAGGAATTTTCAAACATATTTTTATCACGACATGGACACATATGCATGAATACGTATGCATGGAGTGACATGTCATTTTAATTCCAAAAAAAATCAGAAACACATGAAACCTTGGTTGATGTAATGTCACGCCACCAAGATGATGTGGTAAAGAAATTGGCATCTTTGACGAAAGTTTGGAAACACACCCCTCACAAACCGGAGCAACTCGCTAGAAGGTTCGTGGTTCCGAGAGGGAACAATGCATGTTTGATGACGAACAGGAGATAGCTTCCTCTTACGTCCTTCAAATTTTTTCTACGTCTAACGTGCACTACTACAACTGTAATGTGAAATTTTGGAAAATTCTAGGTGCCATTTGACCTTTTAAATACATTAAGTGATTTTCTAACCATTTAATGACCGTAATTCAAATTTGAACTACATCTACATGCGATGCCTTAGCAAAACGTTTTGAAAAATCATATATGTGTACTTGTGTGCGAGTTAATTCCATGTGCAGTAAATTAGAAGGAATTTTCAAACATATTGGTCTCACGACTTGGACACATGCATACGTATGCATGGAGTGACATGGCATTAATTCAAAAAAAAAGAAAAATAATGAGAAACACATGAAACCTTGGTTGATGTAATGTCATGCCACCAAGATGATGTGTTTAGGGCTGGAATTCGAGCCGAGTCGAGCCAGCTCGGCTCGACTCGCTAGAGCTCGTTTCATTAACGAGCTATCTCGACTCAACTTATTATTATAATGAGCTGAAATCCAAGATTGGCTCGACTCGTAGAACTCGTGAGCTGGCTCGTTTAGCTTGTTAAAGATATGAACATAAAACCCTCAAATATTATAAAAATGATTATGTATATCTTAAACATATATATCACTAAACAATAGTAATTTCCTTGTAACGCATGAGTCTCCTAGGCGGCTGGGCCGTCAACAACTAGGCCTTATGTTGTGCACCTAGGACATATGGTGCTGAGTGGCTGATCTTTTTTTGTATTGGGAGTGGCTAATCTTTTGTACTGAGCCTAACGAGTTATACGAGTACTCGTGAGATTGGCTCGTTTAACTTGCTCTATAAACGATCTTAAACTAAAGCTCGGCTCGACTCGTTATTCTTCGAGTTCGAGTCGATTCGAACCGAGTCACGAGCAACTCATTTAGCTCGCGAGCTTCGAGCTTTTTTTCTAGCCCTAGATGTGTTAAAGAGATTGGCATGTTCGATGAACGTTTGGACATGCACCACTCACAAACCGGAGCAACTCGCTAGAAGGTTCGTGGTTCCGAGAGGGAACAATGCATGTTTGATGACGAATGGGAGATAGCTTCCTCTTACGGTCTTCAATTTTTTTCCTACGTTTAACATGCACTAATACAACTGTCATGTGAAAATTTGGTAAATTTCAAGGGTCATTTGACCTTTTAAAGACATTTAAGTGATTTTCTAACCATTTAATGACCGTAATTCAAATTTGAACTACATCTACATGCAACGCCTAACCATAATGGTTTGAAAAATCATATTTTTGTGTACTTGTGTGCGAGTTAACTCCATGTGCAGTAAATTCGAAGGAATTTTCAAACATATTGGTGTCAAGGCATGGGCACATGCATGGAGTGCATGCCATGGCATTTTAATTCCAAAAAATTAAAAAATGATCAGAAAAACATGAAACCTTGCTTGATTTAATGTCATGCCACCAAAATGATGTGGTAAAGAAATTGGCATGTTTGACGAAAGTTTGGACACACACCCCTCACAAACCGGAGCAACTCGCTAGAAGGTTCATGGTTCCGAGAGGGAACAATGCATGTTTGATGACGAACTGGAGATAGCTTCCTCTTACGGCCTTCAAATTTTTTCAACCTCTAACGTGCACTACTACAACTATAATGTGAAATTTTTGAAAATTTTAGGGGTCATTTGACCTTTCAAAGACATTTTAAGTGATTTTCTAACCATTTAATGAATGTAATTCAAATTTGAACTACATCTACATGCAACGCCTAACCAAAATGGTTTGAAAAATCATATTTGTGTACTTACGTGCGAGTTAATTGGATGTGCAGTAAATTAGAAGGAATTTTCAAACATATTGGTCTCATGACTTGGACACATGCATACGTATGCATGGAGTGACATGGCATTTTAATTTAAAAATAGAAAAATGATCAGAAACACATGAAACGTTGGTTGATATAATGTCATGCCACCAAGATGATCTGGTAAATAAATTGGCATGTTTGAAGAACATTTGTACACACGCCCCTCACAAACCGGAGCAACTCGCTAGAAGGTTCGTGGTTCCTAGAGGGAACAATGCATGTTTGATGACGAACGGGAGATAGCTTCCTCTTACGGCCTTCAAATTTTTTCAACGTCTAACGTGCACTACTACAACTGTAATGTGATTTTTTTTGAAAATTCTAGGGGTCATTTGACCTTTCAAAGACATTTTAAGTGATTTTCTAACCATTTAATGAACGTAATTCAAATTTGAACTACATCTACATGCAACGCCTAACCAAAACAGTTTGAAAAATCATATTTGTGTACTTATGTGCGAGTTAATTGGATGTGCAGTAAATTAGAAGGAATTTTCAAACATATTGGTCTCATGACTTGGACACATGCATACGTATGCATGGAGTGACATGGCATTTTAGTTCAAAAATAGAAAAGTGATAAGAAACACATGAAACCTTGGTTGATGTAATGTCATGCCACCAAGATGATGCGGTAAAGAAATTGGCATGTTTGACGAACATTTGTACACACGCCCCTCACAAACCGGAGCAACTCGCTAGAAGGTTCGTGGTACCGAGAGGGAACAATGCATGTTTGATGACGAACGGGAGATAGCTTTCTCTTACGACCTTAATTTTTTTTCCTACGTTTAACATGCACTAATACAACTGTCATGTGAAAATTTGGTAAATTTCAGGGGTCATTTGACCTTCTAAAGACATTTAAGTGATTTTCTAACCATTTAATGACCGTAATTCAATGTTGAACTACATCTACATGCACCACTTAACCAAAATGGTTTGAAAAATCATATTTTTGTGTACTTGTGTGCGAATTAATTCCATGAGCAGTAAATTTGAATGAATTTTCAAACATATTGGTGTCAAGGCATGGACACATGCATGGAGTGCATGCCATGGCATTTTAATTCCAAAAAAAATAAAAAATGATCAGAAAAACATGAAACCTTGCTTGATTTAATGTCATGCCACCAAGATGATGTGGTAAAAAAATTGGCCCGTTTGACGAAAATTTGGACACACACCCCTCATAAACCGGAGCAACTCACTAGAAGGTTCGTGGTTCCGAGAGGGAACAATGCATGTTTGCTGACAGACGGGAGATAGCTTCCTCTTACGGCCTTCAAATTTTTTCCAACGTTTACATGCACTAATACAACTATCATGTGAAAATTTGGAAATTTTCACGGGTCATTTGACCTTTTAAAGACATGTAAGTGATTTTCTAACCAATTAATGACCGTAATTCAAATTTGAACTACATCTACATGCAACACCTAACCCAAATGGTTTGAAAAATCATATATGTGTACTTGTGTGCGAGTTAATTCCATGTGCAGTAAATTCAAAGGAATTTTCAAACATATTGGTCTCATGACTTGGACACATGCATACGTATGCATGGAGTGACATGGCATTAATTTAAAAAAATAGAAAAATGATGAGAAACACATTAAACCTTGGTTGATGTAATGTCATGCCACCAAGATGATGTGGTAAAGAAATTGGCATGTTTAACGAACGTTTGGACATGCGCCCCTCACAAACCGGAGCAACTCGCTAGAAGGTTCGTGGTTTCGAGAGGGAACAATGCTTGTTTGATGATGAATGGAAGATAGCTTCCTCTTACGGCCTTCAAATTGTTTCCTACGTTTAACGTGCACTAATACAACTGTCATGTGAAAATTTGGTAAATTTCAGGAGTCATTTGACCTTTTAAAGACATGTAAGTGATTTTCTAACCATTTAATGACCATAATTCAAATTTGAACTACATCTACATGCAACGCCTAACCATAACGGTTTGAAGAATCATATTTTTGTGTACTTGTGTGCGAGTTAATGCCATGTGCAGTAAATTCAAAGGAATTTTCAAACATATTGGTGTCAAGGCATGGGCATATGCATGGAGTGCATGCCATGGCATTTTAATTCCAAAAAATAAAAAAATGATCAGAAAACATGAAAACCTTGCTTGATTTAATGTCATGCCACCAAAATGATGTGGTAAAGAAATTGACATGTTTGATGAAAGTTTGGACACACACCCCTCACAAACCGGAGCAACTCGCTAGAAGGTTCATGGTTCCGAGAGGGAATAATGCATGTTTGATGACGAACGGGAGATAGCTTCCTCTTACGGCCTTCAAATTTTGTCAACGTCTAACATGCCCTACTACAACTGTAATGTGAATTTTTTGAAAATTCTAGGGGTCATTTGACCTTTCAATGACATTTTAAGTGATTTTCTAACCATTTAATGACCGTACTTCAAATTTGAACTACATATACATGCAACGCCTAACCAAAACGGTTTGAAAAATCATATCTTTGTACTTGTGTGCAAGTTAATTGCATGTGCAGTAAATTAGAAGGAATTTTCAAACATATTGGTCTCACGACTTGGACACATGCATACGTATGCATGGAGTGACATGGCATTTTAATTCAAAAAATATAAAAATGATCAGAAACACATGAAACCTTGGTTGATGTAATGTCATGCCAACAAGATGATGTGGTAAAGAAATTGGCATGTTTGACGAACATTTGGACACACGCCCCTCACAAACCGGAGCAACTCGCTAGGAGGTTCGTGGTTCCGAGAGGAAACAATGCATGTTTGATGACGAACGGGAGATAGCTTCCTCTTACGGCCTTCAATTTTTTTCCTACGTTTAACGTGCACTAATACAATTGTCATGTGAAAATTTGGTAAATTTCAAGGATCATTTGACCTTCTGAAGACATTTAAGTGATTTTCTAACCATTTAATGACCGTAATTCAAATTTGAACTACATCTACATGCAACACTTAACCAAAATGGTTTGAAAAATCATATTTTTGTGTACTTATGTGCGAGTTAATTCCATGTGCAGTAAATTCGAACGAGTTTTCAAACATATTGGTGTCAAGGCATGGGCACATGCATGGAGTGCATGCCATGCCATTTTAATTCCAAAAAATTAAAAAATGATCAGAAAAACTTGAAACCTTGCTTGATTTAATGTCATGCCACCAAGATGATGTGGTAAAAAAATTGTACTGTTTGACAAAAGTTTGGACACACACCCCTCATAAATTGGAGAAACTCACTAGAAGGTTCGTGGTTCCGAGAGGGAACAATGCATGTTTGTTGACGGACGGGAGATAGATTCCTCTTACGGCCTTCAAATTTTTTCCTGCATTTACGTGCACTAATACAACTGTCATGTGAAAATTTGGAAATTTTCATGGGTCATTTGACCTTTTAAAGACATTTAAGTGATTTTCTAACCAATTAATGATCATAATTCAAATTTGAACTACATCTATATGCAACGCCTAACCTAAACGGTTCGAAAAATCATATTTTTGTGTACTGGTGTGCGAGTTAAAAAAATCATCAAACGGTGTAAATATCTGGTGTTCAAAAAAGAAAATGTAAAGATCTGGCAAGACAACCCCCCCCCCCCCTCACACGATTCGCACTCTATCTCGTGGCTCGAGATTTGGTAGGTGATTGGCGGGGATCATTAATCAGACACGGTCTGTATTGGAAACCGTCAGCTATTATGTTCACATACGGATTTGCTATGGGAATTGTGTGTAATTCAAACTACAGTACTCGTAAATTTCGGCAACCGGCGTGTGTACTGTCCCCGTCGATCTTGATTCCGGTCGACAATAAATACTACCTTTCTCATGTCGTCCCGCCTGCATTCTTATCTACATCCTCCTCTCGCTTGCCCTCTCTCTCAAATCTCTGCCATGGCACCGCCGATCTACCCACGCGCCGACGAGGAGTCGCCGCCCCCCGAGGAGGCTCACTTGATTAGTAGCGATGAGGACTCCTATGCGCCGCGTGACGAGGTTGTACTGGACCCCCCAACTTTGGATTGGTTTTGGGGCCAGTACAATCTTTTTCTGTGAAAGTCGCTGCCGCTGGCTGAGAAAGCCAGGCAAGTGACGTTCAAGGAGATGGTGGAGGAGGAAGCCATTTACCAGGCGGCCTGTGAAGCCCATGATGCCGCCTGGAAAAGGAGGCAGCGGAGCTTTGGGGGCGGGCACGTCGTCGTGCCGATGAGGTGTACGAAGACGGGTACTTCGCGAGGAAGGTCATAGGCGTTGGGCGCCTCGTCGCTGCGTGGAGGTGGGCAGATAAACTCTAGCGTGCACCAAGGAGGAGCTCCGGTGGGCGCCCAACGAAATGGCAAGATCGTCCACGCGCGTCCGCCAGCAAGAGGCAGATCGGTACGTCAAGCGCTGCGAGGCGGAGGAGTCGGGGTACTGCCTCTGCACTGGGAAGACGCCGCGCACCAGGGAGCTGCTGGCGAGGGGCTGCCGGAATACTGGCCCCAGGAGGGATTATTAGTTTTAGTATTGTTCGTTTTCAATTTTATGCATTGTACCTAGTAGTTAAGTATCATCACTTATATGTGATGATATTATACACACACACACACACACATATATATATATATATATTCTGTGATGATCTAATGAACAATTAATATATATTTATATATTATGAATTCCATTTTCTATCTGTTTTTGTATACTAATTTGAATCTAGCTGTTATCATCCACATATACAGAATGGAAAGCGTATATACACATATTGAAACAGAACATATAAGAATGGAAAACAGAGTACACACAATGAAATAGAGCAATAAACAGAACAATACTATGATTGTTGTGAATACAAAGCTATCGACGTCGAAACAACTTTTCAACATAAAACGTGTCCATGAGACCATGACCAGCAGCCCTTGCCTGGGTTAGCTCTTGGCTCTGCCTGAACTTGTGCATGCATTCGTCCAAGCGGTCGACATGCTCGCGGTACATCTGGAGCGCGATCTCGAGCTCCAAGTTGACTATTTCATCGGAGATCACCAGCTCGAGGATGCGATGACCATGTTCCTCTATTGCACCCAGGTGGACACCTGGGCCAAGGAGGCGGTCGAGCCTACGAACCAGCGTGTTGTCATCTAGCGGGCCGCGGACAAGGCGAACGGTGGCACTCATGCGAACGGCGCGATGGGCGTCCGGTGCAAGTACGGCATGGCCGACATCTGGTGCAAGTACGGTGCTGAGGGCCTCTGCCCACTCCTGGCGAGGAATGGGGGTACTGACGGGACGTGTACCCAGCTGCGACGCCGTGTCGACAACAGGCAAGCGCCGATGGATCCGCTCTTGCTGTGTGGCGCGCCGCGCCTCTCGCTCTGCGGCGCTCCAACGATCTCGCCGTGTGGTGAGCCGCAGCCCATCGGCGCGGATGCGCCTAGCTTGCTCTGCAGCGCACCATCAATCACGTTGTGCGGCGAGCTGCGGCCTGTCGGTGCTGACATGCCTATCTTGATCCGCGGCGCTCAAGCGCCATGCGCCAAAGGTCTGCTCAACCCTGGCGATGACGCGCATCACAACATCGTCCATCGCGTTGCCGAGGAGCGCCTCGGCCTCGACGGGTTGTGGCGCCTGCTCGTTTTCCTCGTCGACGTGGTTGATGGCAGAGGCGACGCTTTGGTGGGTTGGCATACTTGGAAAACGTGGATGTGCTACAGGCTGCACTTGTCGCCTCCGTTCGTCACACGCCCCCTATGCGCAATATGGTAGGGTGGCGGGAAACATGTGAGGAAATGGCAGGAAATAGTGGCGTGTTCATAAAACGCCATCAATTAATGGAAACTTAGCATCGAGGTAGCACAAGAAGTAGATGATGATCAGATGAACACGGACCACACTAGGGATCTCGTCGGTGATGATTTCATCAATCCCAAACGGTTGAATACTAGCAAGCATTTGCCCACAACACACACGACCTATTCCATCACAAATAGGTCGGATGGATCAACTATATGCCATGTATCACACATTGTCAAAAAGTAATGCGGTAGACCTTCTTTAACATGTGTTAAAAAATAATAAAAAATAAAAAACAAGGATTTCGAGGTTAAATTAGCTGATGGAATGGGGCACTTCGGTCATTTGACCAAAATGACCCATCCCACCACCTAATTTAACATCGACACAACTTCCCATCCACTCACCCATCCGATGGCTGCTCCAGCCTGAGCACACTTAACTTGATAGTTTTCTTACATGAGCTACTGGTGGAACAACTAGTCCTTGCTGATAGGAATGCCTCTTCGTATCCTTATGGCGTATCCGGATGACCGTCCGTCCCACAATGGCCAATAGATGTTGTGTAGACAGAGCATATCACATATGTCTTATTAGAAGCAATCGTTTGCGTTATTATCGGTCTTCACACACATTTCTGATTACAGACCTATTTGCCGCATATCACACACATCTTGTTATATTGAACCGTTTCTGTTCTCTTGCCTAATCACAAATAGTTCATCCGAGTGAACCGTATGCTGTACATCACACACACCTTGATCGGGCTGTCCGTTTCTTTTGTGTTGCCTAATCACAAACAGTTCATCCGAGTGAACCATATGCTGTACATCGCACACACCTTCATCTGGCTGCCCATTTCTTTTGTTCCTTCTCATCGCAAACAGTTAATTGAACTGAACCGTATGCCCTTCATCACACACGCAACTAAAACCTGAACCGTGTTTGATGCATATGTCATCGCAAACAATTTATTCATTTCTGATGGTTTTCCTACACCACCGTTTGCGATCATTGCATCGCACATAGTTTCTCGAAGGGTCTCTGATCGTAGTGCCACATTAGCAGCATCCTACAGTAGTGATGGTCGATGTCGGCATCTTTGTCGCCGGCTCGACTAGTCACCTCGGCTGGACCGAGAACCGTGCTCCACGTCAGATCATCAAGATCATATGGATACTTTCATCATCATTAGCTCAAATCTCAATCGAGACCATAGAAAAGTCGTCCATGGAGCCTGGGGGCTCATCGTCAACATTACCCTTGTGGATTGCATAGTTTTTTCCGTACAACATCGCTGCCACCATCTCCTCGGAAGTCGATTTGAGGAACCCTTTGGTAGAATTGTGCGGAATTGAGTATACAACAACCCTGTAAAATTCCGCCGCCTTCCGATGGAGGAATCTCCGGCGATCTATGATATAGCGGAGGCCTGTCGAATCTGGATAGAAATCTGGACAAGTTTAGAGCATGGTATCCAGATCCTAGCTCTGAGGTTATTTGGAAGATCCAACCGTTCATATTTTGCAGAATTTCCATATCTATCACCTCTCAAAATTTCAGCTCGATCCGACCGTTCAAACTCCGGGAACCTTCCGATTAGTGCATCACTTTTCGGATCTGTTTTCTGCGCGAATATGAATCCGACCCGAGTTCATCTTTCTTCATGAATGGGATATTGGACAACCTTTTTAGAAGAATCTCTTTCTAGGGTATTGTGCATTGTTCTTAAACACGCGCCTATAAAATTTTAAGCCTTGTCTAAGGTATTCTTCACCATCACGCTGGTGTCAAAGCAGTCCGACAACATTGCTCCACAACTGGCGACCTGCGTTAGACATGTCGTCGCTTTGTTGAGCCGAGCTCAACTTATTCGGATCATCATCTCGGCGAGCCAAACAAGAGTTTGGCATCGTGAAGGATATATCATCGTCAACATCGCCGCCCCATGGATTACACGGAGCGGGCACACCGGCATCATCGCACGGTCACTTCATCAAGCCGGCATTGACCAAGTCACAAGTCATGACCTGCGTTGGCATGGCCGACCTGTTGCTTCTTCAAGCCGATGTCCATCACGCCGAACTGCTTCAACACATTTGAAAGTGCAACTATTCCTGGGTGGTTTTGGTAATTCCTAACAACATATAGCTCATTGAGCTAACATTATTCCAAGATCAATATTTCAGGAAAAGCTCAATGAATGGCATGGCATGGATGAGGAAAGTGGATCCCTCAAAATTCTAAGGACAAAAAGTTTGGCTCAAGCGTGAAGCTCAAGACTCTACATTTTATATTTTAGTGATCCAAGATCACATTGAGTCTATAGGAAAAGCCAATACTATCAAGGAGGGATGAGGTGTTGCTTAATGGCTTGCTTTCTCAAAGTGCTTAGTGATATGCTCCAAAATCCTCAACTACTCTCCCACATCCACATATGACCTAAACCAAAAGTCAAACTCGGCCCCACCGATTCTTTCTATCCGACGCCACCGAGTTTCAAATGTCATAGCCACTGCCACAAACCCTAGGCAAATCGGTCTCACCGATAGGGATCTCGGTCTCACCGAGATGGGATTGTAATCTTCCTGTTTCCCTTCATAACGTTTCGGTCTTACCGAGATGAGTGATCGGTCCCATCGAGATTGCAATGTAAACTCTCTGTTTCCCTTTTGTAACATTTTGGTCTCACCTAGATGAGCGAATCGGTCCCACCGAGTTTACCTGACCAACTCTCTGGTTAGCTTATTACCAAAATTGGTCCCACCGAGTTTGTGTAATCGGTCACATCGAGATTACGTTATGCCCTAACCCTAACCATATCGGTCCTACCGAGTTGCATCTCAGTCCCATCGAAAATCCTAACGGTCAATAGGTTTGCTGAATTGGTCCGACCGAGTTTAACCATTCGGTCCCACCGAGTTTGGCAAATTGTGTGTAATGGTTAGATTCTGTGTGGAGGCTATATATAACCCTCCACCCACTCTTCATTCATGGAGAGAGCCATCAGAACATACCTACACTTCCAATACACATTTTCTGAGAGAGAACCACCTACACTTGTGTTGAGGCCAAGATATTCCATTCCAACCATATGAATCTTGATCTCTAGCCTTCCCAAGTTGCTTTCCACTCAAATCTTCTTTCCACAAAATCCAAATCCTGTGAGAGAGAGTTCAGTGTTGGGGAGACTATCATTTGAAGCACAAGAGCAAGGAGTTCATCATCAAGACACCATTTTTTACTTCTTGGAGAGTGGTGTCTCCTAGATTGGCTAGGTGTCACTTGGGAGCCTCCGACAAGATTGTGGAGGTGAACCAAGGAGTTTGTAAGGGCAAGGAGATCGCCTACTTCGTGAAGATCTGCCGCTAGTGAGGCAAGTCCTTCGTGGGCGACGGCCATGATGGAATAGACAAGGTTGCTTCTTCGTGGACCCTTCATGGGTGGAGCCCTCCATGGACTCGCGCAACCGTTACCCTCCGTGGGTTGAAGTCTCCATCAATGTGGATGTACGATAGCACCACCTATCGGAACCACGACAAAAACATCCGTGTCTCCAATTGCGTTTGAATCCTCCAAACCCTTCCCTTTACATTCTTGCAAGTTGCATGCTTTACTTTCCGCTGCTCATATACTCTTTTGCATGCTTGCTTTAATTGTGTGGAGATTGCTTGACTTGTGCTAAGATAACTAAAATCTGCCAAGAACTAAAATTGGGAAAAGGCTAGATTTTTATTTGGTCAAGTAGTCTAATCACCCCCCTCTAGACATACTTTCGATCCTACAACATCTGCTGACATGGCAGCTGCAACGTCTCCTTACTGACCCACTCCGTCACCTCAGCTAGACCGGGGGCTTTGCAATCTCTTCATCAACCTATTCCGGAGACTTTGGCGTTACCAGCTGACCAGCTTCGTCACGTTAGTTGGACCGAGGGCTTTGCCTCGGCGAGCCAACTTTTGCCAGCATCGCCATGCCATCGCTTCATCGCCCATGAGGCAATGGGCGTGCGGATCGAGTCTCAATTTTGGGAGTAGTCTTTCTTCAGACCAGGTTCTATTAATCCTAGTAATTTTCTTGCTTGGGTTTACTTTTTCTGAGGAATTATTAGTCTGGTTTGTTCCGTCATTTGTACACAGGTCTGTCAACTGATGGCCGCATTAACGATGGTTGCGTGACGGTTCGGTCAGTTTCCCGTCCGCAGTTCGGCGAATGCCTCATCGGGGACTCGGACCGCCCTGTGAATACATTCTATGTCATGCCAATGCCCTACACCGACATTGACTTCGAAGCCAGGCCACATCTCCTTACAAAAATTATTATTATTTTGCGTAAATTAATTATGCAAGGTTTTTCTTTTATATTGATATTATTATTTTTTGGACTGCACTATTTTACATGTGTATGTAATCGACTTCGACTGCGTCATGCGGTCACTTCGGCAAGCCGACGCCGTCGTCCCAATCGGCGTAAATCGCCTCGCGTGATCACCTTGTTGGTTGAATTGCCGTACCGACTTGTTCGGTTGCCTCGGGGACTTCGGCATCGCTGAGAGAGCTCTACCTCATCGAGTGTTCGGCACACGGGCCATATTTATTTTATTACTCATTTTGCATAAATTATTAATTATGCAACGAATTTTTTTATTTTTTTATTATTACTATTATCTCTGGCTTGCACTATTTTCTGTGCACAGGTAAATGATCCGGGTTGGGCAGCTCTGTCACCTCGGCGTACCGATGTACCACGTCACCTTGGATGGACAGGGGCTTCGTCATCACTTCATTAACCCACACCACGGACTTTGGCATCATACTGCTGGCCTGCTCCGTCGCCTCAGTTAGACTGGAGGTTCCACCCCGCCACATTAGTCGTGCTATGTCACCACTTCAAAGTGCCAAGTGCTACCTCTTGAGCATGCGTTGGTTTTCCCTTGAAGAGGAAAGGATGATGCAGCAAATTAGCGTAAGTATTTTCCTCAGTTTTTGAGAACCAAGGTATCAATCCAGTAGGAGACCACACACAAATCGCCTAGTACCTGCACAAACAATCAAGAACCTTGCAACCAACGCGATAAAGGGGTTGTCAATCCCTTCACAGCCACTTGCAAAAGTGAGATCTGATAAAGATAATAAAATAAATATTTTTGGTATTGTTGTTGTATAGATTGAAAAGTAAAGATTGCAAAATAAATAGTAAACTAGAATTATAGATCGGAAACTTATATGATGTAAAGTAGACCCGGGGACCATAGGTTTCACTAGTGGCTTCTCTCAAGATAGCATATATTACGGTGGGTGAACAAATTACTGCCGAGCAAATGATAGAAAAGCGCATAGTTATGAGAATATCTAGGCATGATCATGAACATATGCATCATGTCCGTGTCAAGTAGACCGAAACAATTCTGCATCTACTACTATTACTCCACACATCGACCGCTATCCATCTTGCATCTAGAGTATTAAGTTCATAAGAACAGAGTAACGCATTAGGCAAGATGACATGATGTAGAGGGATAAACTCAAGCAATATGATATAAACCCCATCTTTTTTATCCTCGATGGCAACAGTACAATACATGTCGGTTCCCTTTTCTGTCACTGGGATCGAGCACCGCAAGATTGAACCCAAAGCTAAGCACTTCTCCCATTGCAAGAAAGATCAATCTAGTAGGCCAAACTAAATCGATAATTCAAATAGACTTGCAAAGATATCAAATCATGCATATGAGAATTCAGAGAAGAATCAGATATTTTTCATAGATAATCTTGATCATAAACCCACAATTCATCGGATCTCGGCAAACACACCATAAAAAGTATTACATCGAATAGATCTCCAAGAACATCGAGGAGAACTTTGTATTGAGAACCAAAGAGAGAGAAGAAGCCATCTAGCTAATAACTATGGACCCGAAGGTCAGTGGTAAACTACTCACACATCATCGGAGAGGCTATGGTGTTGACGTAGAAGTCCTCCATGATCGTATCCCCCTCCGGCAGATCACCGGAAAAGGCCCCAAGATGGGATCTCACGGGTACAGAAGGTTGCGGTGGTGGAAAAGTGGTTTCGTGGCTCCCCCTGATGTTTTTAGGATATAAGAGTATATATAGGCGAAAGAAGTACATCGGTGGACCTCCGTGGGGCCCACGAGGGTGGGGGTGCGCCTACCCCCGCTGGACGCGCCCTCCTGCCTTGTGGAAGCTTCGCGGAGTTCCAGACTTCAACTCCAAGTCTCCTGGTTTGCATTTATTCCAAGAAAGATCCTCGTGAAGGTTTCGTTCCATTTGGATTCCGTTTGATATTCCTTTTCTGCGAAACACTAAAATAGGCAAAAAAACTAGCACTCGGCCTCCTGTTAATAGGTTAGTCCCAAAGATAATATAAAAGTGCATATTAAAGCCCATTAAACATCCAAAACAGATAATATAATAGCATGGAACAATAAAAAATTATAGATACGTTGGAGACGTATCAAGCATCCCCAAGCTTAATTCTTGCTCGTCCTCGAGTAGGTAAATGATACAAATAGAATTTTTTTGATGTGGAATGCTACCTAACATAATTTCCAATGCAATTTCTTCATTGTGGCATGAATGTTCAGATCCGAAAGATTTAAGACAAAAGTTTAATATTTACATAAAAACAATAATACTTCAAGCATGCTAACCAAGCAATTATGTCTTCTCAAAATAACATAGCCAAAGAAAGCTCATCCCTGTAAAATCATATAGTTTGGCCATGCTTCATCTCCGTCACACAAAATGCTCCTATCATGCACAACCTCGATGACAAGCCGAGCAATTGTTTCATATTAGCCTTTTCAAACTTTTTCAACTTTTACGCAATATATGAGCGCGAGCCATGGACATAGCACTATGGGTGGAATAGAATGGTGGTTGTGGAGAAGACAAAAGGGAGAAAGATAGTCTCACATCAACTAGGCATATCAATGGGCTATGGAGATGCCCATCAATAGATATCAATGTGAGTGAGTAGGGATTGCCATGCAACGGATGCACTAGAGCTATAAGTGTATGAAAGCTCAACAAAAGAAAGTAAGTGGGTGTGCATCCAACTTGCTTGCTCACGAAGGCCTAGGGCAATTTTGAGGAAGCCCATCATTGGAATAACAAGCCAAGTTCTATAATGAAAAATTACCACTAGTATATGAAAGTGACAACATAAGAGACTCTCTCTATCATGAAGATCATGGTGCTACTTTGAAGCACAAGTGTGGAAAAAGGATAGTAACATTGCCCCTTCTCTCTTTTTCTCTCATTTATATTTTTTGGGCCTTTTTTTATGGCCTCTTTTTTTCTTTTTTTTCCGTCCGGAGTCTCATCCTGACTTGTGGGGGAATCATAGTCTCCATCATACTTTCCTCACATGGGACAATGCTCTAATAATGAAGATCATCACACTTTTATTTACTTACAACTCAATACTTAGAACAAAATATGACTCTATGTGAATGCGTCCGGCAGTGTACCGGGATGTGCAACGAATCAAGAGTGACATGCATGAAAGAATTATGAAGGTGACTTTGCCACAAATACGATGTCAACTTCATGATCATGCAAAGCAATATGACAATGATGGAGTGTGTCATAATAAACGGAACGGTGGAAAGTTGCATGGCAATATATCTCGGAATGGCTATGGAAATGCTATAATAGGTAGGTATGGTGGCTGTTTTGAGGAAGATATAAGGAGGCTTATGTGTGATAAAGAGTATCATATCACGGGGTTTGGATGCATCGGCGAAGTTTGCACCAACTCTCGAGGTGAGAAAGGGCAATGCACGGTACCGAAGAGGCTAGCAATGATGGAAGGGTGAGAGTGCGTATAATCCATTGACTCAATATTAGTCATAAAGAACTCACATACTTATTGCAAAAATCTACAAGTCATCATAACCAAGCACTACGCGCATGCTCCTAGGGGGATAGATTGGTAGGAAAATACCATCGCTCATCCCCGACCGCCACTCATAAGGAAAGCAATCAAAGAATACCTCATGCTTCAAATTTGTCACAAAACGTTTACCATACGTGCATGCTACGGGACTTGCAAACTTCAACACAAGTATTTCTCAATTCCACAATTACTCAACTAGCACAACTCTAATATTACCATCTTTACATCTCAAAACAACTATCAAGTATCAAACTTCTCATAGTATTTAATGCACTCTATATGAAAGTTTTTATTATACCCATCTTGGATGCCCATCATATTTGGACTAATTTTATAACGAAAGAAAATTACCATGCTGTTCTGAAAGACTCTCAAAATAATATAAGTGAAGCATGAGATATCAATAATTTCTATAAAATAAAATGACCACTGTGCTCTAAAAAGATATAAGTGAAGCACTAGAGCAAAATTTTCTAGCTCAAAAGATATAAGTGAAGCACATAGAGTATTCTAATAAATTCCGATTCATGTGTGTATCTCCCAAAAGGTGTGTATAGAAAGGATGATTGTGGTAAACTACTCAAATCATACAAGACGCTCCAAGCAAAACACATATCATATGGTGAATAAAAATATAGCCTCAAGTAAAGTTATCGATAGATGAAGACAAAAGAGGGGAGACCTTCCGCGGCATCCCCAAGCTTAGGCTTTTGGTTGTCATTAAATTATACCTTGTGGTTCCTTGGGCATCCCCAAGCCTAGGTTCTTGCCACTCCTTGTTCCAAAATCCATCAAATCTTTACCCAAAAACTTGAAAACTTCACAACACAAAACTCAACAGAAAATCTCATGAGCTCCGCTATTATAAGAAAACAAACTACCACTTTAATGTACTGTAATTAACTCATTCTTTATTTATATTGGTGTTAAACCTACTGTATTCCAACTTGTCTATGATTCATACCCCCCGATACTAGCCATAGATTCATCAAAATAAGCAAACAACATACGAAAAACAGAATCTGTCAAAATTGAACAGTCTGTAGCAATCTGGAGGTTTCGAATAGTTCTGTAACTCCAAAAATTCTAAAAAATTAGGAAGACCTAAAACATTTGTATGTTGATATACCGCAGTTGGAATTGGTATTTTATCGCTCTCTGGTAAAACATGAAAATTATTTTTGTGAGTGCATACTTTCTGTTTTTAGCAGCAAGATCAAACAACAATCACCCAAGAAGATCCTAAAGGCTTTACTTGGCACAAACACTAATTAAAACATAAAAAACACAATAATAACAGATGCTAGATAAATTATTAAATTATTTATTACTAAACAGGAACAAAAAGTAAAGAACAAAAATAAAATTGGGTTGCCTCCCAACAAGCGCTATTCTTTAAAGCCCCTAGCTAGGCGAAGAGATTTCAATGATGCTCACATGAAAGACAAGAATTGAAGCACAAAGAGAGCATCATAAAACATGTGACAAACACATCTAAGTATAACATACTTCCTATGCATAGGCATATTATAGGAAAACAAATTATCAAGGCAAGCAAAAACTAGCATATGCAAGGAAGCAGAAAGAAACAATAGCAATCTCAACATAACGAGAGGTAATTTAGTAACATGAAAATTTCTACAACAATATTTTCCTCTCTCATAATAATTACATGTAGGATCATAAGAAAATTCAACAATATAGCTATCACAAAACATATTCTTAACAAGATCCACATGTATGCAAAGTTGACACTCTTCCAAAATTATGGGATTAACATTAACTGAAGTCATGACCTCTCCAAACCCACTTTTATCAAAAACTTCATAAGATTGAACATTCTCCAAATATGTGGGATCTAAAGTTGACACTCTTACAAACCCACTTTCAATATTATTGCAAACATTATTATCAATCTTATATTCATCATGGGGCTTAAATAAGTTTTCAAGATCATAAGAAGAATCACGCCAATCATGATCATTGCAACAAGTAGAGGACATAGCAAAACTACCATCCCCAAGCTTAGGGTTTTGCATATTATTAGCACAATTTACATCAATAGAATTTATAATAAAATCATTGAAATCATGCTTTTTATTCAAAGATCTATCGTGAATCGCTTCATAAGGTAATTCATCACACTTTTCAGATTCACGAATTTCAAGCAAAACCTCATAAAGATAATCTAGTGCACTCAACTCACTAGCAATAGGTTCATCATAATTGGATCTCTTAAAGAGAATAGAAAGTGGATAAGGATCCATAAACTTTTAGCAAGCGAAGATGCAAGCAAAAAGAAGGTACATGGTAACACAAGATCGAATGGAAGAAGGGCGAAAGAAAAGGGCAAAGGTTAAGTGGGGGAGAGGAAAACGAGAGGCAAATGGCAAATAATGTAATGCGAGGGAGAACAGTTTATGATGGGTACTTGGTATGTATTGACTTGAGTGTAGATCTCCCCGGCAACGGCGCTATAAATCCTTCTTGCTACCTCTTGAGCATGCGTTGGTTTTCCCTTGAAGAGGAAAGGGTGATGCAGCAAAGTAGCGTAAGTATTTCCCTCAGTTTTTGAGAACCAAGGTATCAATCTAGTAGGAGACTACACACAAATCGCCTAGTACCTGCACAAACAATCAAGAACCTTGCAACCAACATGATAAAGGGGTTCTCAATCCCTTCACGGCTGATACGTCTCCAACGTATCTATAATTTTTGATTGTTCCATGCTATTATATTACATGTTTTGGATGTTTAATGGACTTTGTTATGCACTGCTATATTATTTTTGGGACTAACCTACTAACCAAAGGCCCAGTGCAAATTGCTGTTTTTTTTGCCTATTTCAGTGTTTCGCAAAAAAGGAATACCAAACAGAATCCAAACGGAATGAAACCTCCGGGAGAGTTATTTTTGGAACAAACGCAATTCAGGAGACTTGGAGTGGGCGTCAAGGAAGCAACAAGGCGGCCACAAGGTAGGAGGGCGCGCCCAGGGGGGTAGGCGCGCCCCCACCCTCGTGGGCCCCTCGTGGCTCCACCGACCTACTTCTTTCGCCTATATATACTCATATACCCCAAAAACATCCGAGAGCACCACGAAACCCTATTTCCACCGCCGCAACCTTCTGTACCCGTGAAATCCCATCTTGGGGCCTTTTCCGGTGCTCCGCCGGAGGGGGAATCGATCACGGAGGGCTTCTACATCAACACCATAGCCTCTCCGATGATGTGTGAGTAGTTTACCACAGACCTTCGGGTCCATAGTTATTAGCTAGATGGCTTCTTCTCTCTCTTTGGATCTCAACACAAACTTCTCCTCAATTCTCTTGGAGATCTATTTGATGTAATTCTTTTTACAGTGTGTTTGTCGAGATCCGACGAATTGTGGGTTTATGATCAAGATTATCTATGAACAATATTTGATTTTTCTCTAAATTCTTTTATGCATGATTTAGTATCTTTGCAAGTCTCTTTGAATTATCAGTTTGGTTTGGCCTACTAGGTTGATCTTTCTTGCAATGGGAGAAGTGCTTAGCTTTGGGTTCAATCTTGCAGTGTCCTTTCCCAGTGACAGTAGGGGCAGCAAGTCATGTATTGTATTGTTGCCATCAAGGATAAAAAGATGGGGGTTTATATCATATTGCTTGAGTTTATCCGTCTACATCATGTCATCTTGCCTAATGTGTTACTCTGATCTTATGAACTTAATACTCTAGATGCATGCTGGATAGCGGTCGATCTGTGGAGTAATAGTAGTAGATGCAGAATCGTTTCGGTCTATTTGTCGCGGACGTGATGCCTATATACATGATCATGCCTAGATATTTTCATAACTATGCGCTTTTCTATCAATTGCTCGACAGTAATTTGTTCACCCACCATAGAATTTGCTATCTTGAGAGAAGCCACTAGTGAAACCTATGGCCCCCTGGTCTATCTTCCATCATATTATTTTCCTATCTACTTGCTATTTCTGCCGCCTTTTATTTTGCAATCTTTATTTTCCAATCTATACAACAAAAATACCAAAAATATTTATCTTATTATCTTTATCAGATCTCACTTTTGCAAGTGGCCATGAAGGGATTGACAACCCCTTTATCGCGTTGGTTGGAAGGTTCTTATTTGTTTGTGCAGGTACGAGGGACTTGCGTGTAGTCTCCTACTGGATCGATACCTTGGTTCTCAAAAACTGAGGGAAATACTTATGCTACTTTGCTGCATCACCATTTCCTCTTCAAGGGAAAACCAACGCATGATCAAGAGGTAGTAAGAAGGATTTCTGGCGCCGTTGCTGGGGAGATCTACGCACAAGTCAAGACATACCAAGTACCCATCACAAACTCTTATCCCTCGCATTACATTATTTTCCATTTGCCTCTCATTTTCCTCTCCCCCACTTCACCTTTGCCATTTTATTCGCCCTCTTTTTCGTTCGCCCTTTTTCTTGCTTCTTGTATGGTTGTGTGTTGGAGTCTTTGTCACGATGGCTCAAGACAATACTAAATTGTGTGATTTTTCAATACCAACTACAATGAGTTTCTTAGCACTTCGATTGCTCCTATTAACGATGCTGAATCTTGTGAAATTAATGCCGCTTTGCTAAATCTTGTCATGAAGGATCAATTCTTTGTCCTTCCTAGTGAAGATACCGCTACACATCTAAACAACTTTGTTGATTTGTGTGAGATGCAAAAGAAGAAAGATGTGGATAATGATATTATTAAATTGAAGCTATTTCCGTTTTCTCTTAGAGATTGTGCTAAAACTTGGTTTTCGTCTTTGCCTAAAAATAGTACTGATTCATGGAATAAGTGCAAAGATGCTTTTATCTCTAAGTATTTCCCTCCCGCTAAGATCATCTCTCTTAGAAACAATATTATGAATTTTAAGCAACTTGATCATGAGCATGCTGCACAAGCTTGGGAGAGGATGAAATTAATGATACGTAATTGCCCTACTCATGGACTAAATTTATGGATGATCATACAAAAAATTTATGCTGGATTGAATTTTGCTTCAAGAAATCTTTTAGATTCGGCCGCAGGAGGCACTTTTATGGAAATCAACTTTGGAGAAGCTACTAAACTCCTAGATAATATTATGGTTAATTATTCTCAATGGACACTGAAATGTCTACTAGTAAAAAGGTTCATGCAATAGAAGAGATTAATGTTTTAAGTGGAAAGATGGATGAACTTATGAAATTGTTTGCTAATAAGAGTGTTTCTGCTGATCCTAATGATATGCCTTTGTCTACTTTGATTGAGAATAATAATGAATCTATGGATATGAATTTTGTTGGTAGGAACAATTTTGGTAACAACACGTATAGAGGAAACTTTAATCCTAGGCCGTTTCCTAGTAATTCCTCTAATAATTATGGTAATTCCTACAACAACTCTTATGGAAATTTTAATAAGATGCCCTCTGATTTTGAGACTAGTGTTAAAGAATTTATGATTTCACAAAAGAATTTCAATGCTTTGCTTGAAGAAAAATTGCCTAAGATTGATGAGTTGGCTAGGAACGTGGATAGAATTTCTCTTGATGTTGATTCTTTGAAACTTAGATCTATTACACCTAAGCATGATATCAATGAGTCTCTCAAATCTATGAGAATTTCAATTGATGAGTGCCAAGAAAGAACCGCTAGGACGTGTGCTAAAAAAGATTGCTTTATAAAAGCGTGTTCTTCTAGTTTTCACGATAATAAGGATGAAGATCTAAAAGTGATCGATGTGTCTCCTATTAAATCTTTGTTTTGCAATATGAATCTTGATAATGATGGGACTGGAGATGAGTCAAATTTAGTTAAAAGGTGGCCCAATGACTTGTAGTTTTTAGATCTTGATGCAAAAATTAGTAAAAGTGGGATTGAAGTGGTCAAAACTTTACATAGCAATGAACCCACTATTTTGAATTTCAAGTTATTTAATTATGATAATTGCTCTTTGATAGATTGTATTTCCTTGTTGCAATCCATGCTAAATTCTCCTCATGCTTATGATTAAAATAAAGCTTTTACCAAACATATTGTTGATGCCTTAATGCAAGCCTATGAAGAAAAGCTTGAATTAGAAGTTTCTATCCCTAGAAAACTTTATGATGAGTGGGAACCTACTATTAAAATTAAAATTAGAGATCATGAATGCTATGCTTTATGTGATTTGGGTGCTAGTGTTTCCACAATTCCAAAATCTTTGTGTAATGTGTTAGGTTTCCGTGAATTTGATGATTGTTCTTTAAACTTGCATCTTGCGGATTCCACCATTAAGAAACATATGTGAAGGATTAATGATGTTATTATTGTTGCAAATAGGAATTATGTTCCTGTAGATTTCATTGTTCTTGATATAGATTGCAATCCTACTTGTCCTATTATTCTTGGTAGACCTTTCCTTAGAACGATCGGTGCAATTATTGATATGAAAGAAGGAAATATTAGATTTCAATTTCCATTAAGGAAGGGCACAGAACACTTCCCTAGAAAGAAAATTAAATTACATTATGAATCTATTATGAGAGCCACTTATAGATTGCATACCAAAGACGACAATACCTAGATCAATTCTTGTTTTTATGCCTAGCTAGGGGAGTTAAACGATAGCGCTTGTTGGGAGGCAACCTAATTTTATTTTTGTTTCTCGCTTTTTGTTCCTGTTTAGTAATAAATAATTCATCTAGATTTTTGTTTATATGTGGTTTTATGTTTTTAATTACTGTTTGTGCCAAGTAGAACCTTTGGGAAGACTTGGGGGAAGTCTTTGCGATCTTTCTGTAAAAAACAGAAACTTTAGCGCTCACGAGATTAGCTTCCATTTTTTACTGGAGAGTGCGATTAGGTTTATTATTTTTTCAGATTATTAATAGACAAATTCCTCATGTATACCAATTTATTTCAGAATTTTTGGGGTTACAGAAGTATTCGAAACCTACAGATTACTACAGACTGATCTGTTTTTGACAGATTCTATTTTTCGTGTGTTGTTTGCTTATTTTGATGAATCTATGGCTAGTCTCGGGGGGGGGGGGGGTATGAACCATAGAGAAGTTGGAATACAGTAGGTTTAACACCAATATAAATAAAGAATGAGTTCATTACAGTAGCTTGAAGTGGTGGTTTGTTTTCTTATACTAACGGAGCTCATGAGATTTTTTGTTGAGTTTTGTGTTGTGAAGTTTTCAAGTTTTGGGTAAAGATTTGATGGATTTTGGAATAAGGAGTGGCAAGAGCCTAAGCTTGGGGATGCCCATGGCACCCCAAGGTAAAATACAAGGACAACCAAAAGCCTAAGCTTGGGGATGCCCCTGAAGGCATCCCCTCTTTCATTTTCGTCCATCGGTAACTTTACTTGAGGCTATATTTTTATTCACCACATGATATGTGTTTTGCTTGGAGTGTCTTGTATGATTTGAGTCTTTGCTTATTAGTTTACCACAATCATCCTTGCTGTACACACCTTTTGGAGAGACATACATGAATCGGAATTTATTAGAATACTCTATGTGCTTCAGTTATATCTTTTGAGCTAGATAATTTTGCTCTAGTGCTTCACTTATATCCTTTTAAGAGCACAGTGGTGGTTTTATTTTATATAAATTATTGATCTCTCATGCTTCACTTATATTATTTTGAGAGTCTTATAGAACAGCATGGTAATTTGCTTTGGCTATAAAATTAGTCCTAATGTGATGAACATCCAAGTTGGGTATAATAAAAACTATCATATAAAGTGCATCGAATGCTATGAGAAGTTTGATTCTTTATGATTGTTTTGAGATATGAAGATGGTGATATTAGAGTCATGCTAGTTGAGTAGTTGTGAATTTTAGAAATACTTGTTCTAAAGTTTGTGATCCCGTAGCATGCACGTATGGTGAACTATTATGTGATGAAGTCGGAGCATGATTTATTTATTGATTGTCTTCCTTATGAGTGGCGGTCGGGGACGAGCGACGGTCTTTTCCTACCAATATATCCCGTAGGAGCATGCGCATAGTACTTCGTTTCGATAACTAATAGATTTTTGTAATAAGTATGTGAGTTCTTTATGACTAATGTTGAGTCCATGGATTATACGCACTCTCACCCTTCCACCATTGCTAGCCTCTCTAATACCGCGCACCTTTCGCCGATATCATACACCCACCATATACCTTCCTCAAAACAGCCACCATACCTACCTATTATGGCATTTCCATAGCCATTCCGAGATATATTGCCATGCAACATACCACCATTTCGTTTGTTATGACACGTTACATCATTGTCATATTGCCGTGCGTGATCATGTAGTTGACATTGTATTTGTGGCACATCCACCTTTATAATTCTTTCATACATGTCACTCTTGATTCAATGCACATCCCGGCACACCGCTGGAGGCATTCACATAGAGTCATATTTTGTTCTAGTATCGAGTTGTAATTTTTGAGTTGTAAGTAAATAAAAGTGTGATGATCATCATTATTAGAGCATTGTCCCAAGTGAGGAAAGGATGATGGAGACTATGATTCCCCCACAAGTCGGGATGAGCTCCGGACGAAAAAAAAAGATAAAATAAAAAAAGAGGCCATAAAAAAGGGGGAAAAAGGCCCAAATAAAAAGAAGAAAAAAGAGAAATGAGAGAAAAAGAGAGAAGAGACAATGTTACTATCCTTTTACCACACTTGTGCTTCAAAGTAGCACTATGATCTTCATGATAGAGAGTCTCCTATTGTTGGGGATATTACTACTGAGTATAAACCGGCCATGAGGGGCCGGGTTATGCCCACAATGAGTTAGTCATACTCGAAGCCCATGAAGACATGAAGTATGGCGCTTTACAGAGGAGATCTAACATGAAGGCCCAGGGCCCAAAGGCGGATTAGACCCGTAGACATAAACCGCCATATGATATGTAACTTATGTTGTAAGGCAAGGAAAGGTAGAAACCAAGCCGGACACGTTTATGAGCCGGCCTCGGGATTATGTAAACCACCGGGCGTCAACCTGTGTATATAAAGGGACGACCCGACGGCGGTTGAGGGACAACAAACAATAACTCGAGAGCCAGGCAAAGCGGATTTGCTCCCTGGTCATTGAAACCCTAGCAATTCCATCACAACTGGAGTAGGCTTTTACCTTCATCGCAAGGGGCTGAACCAGTATAATTCCTTGCATCCCTTGTCTGCTTTAACCCCTTTAAGCTAACCCATCACGATGGCTCCACGACTAAGTTCTTTCACTAGGACATCTGCCATGACAAAACCACGACACCTATGTTGTCACTTTCAGATTCTAGTGGGAATTTTACATTATAGAACTTGGCTTGTATTCCAATGATAGGCTTCCTCAAAATGCCCTAGGTCTTCGTGAGCAAGTGAGTTGGATGCACACCCACTTAGTTTCTTTTGTTGAGATTTCATACACTTATATCTCTAGTGCATCCGTTGCATGGCAATCCCTACTCACTCACATTGATATCTATTGATGGGCATCTCCATAGTCCATTGATACACCTAGTTGATGTGAGACTATCTTCTCCTTTTTTTGTCTTCTCCACAACCACCATTCTATTCCACATATAGTGCAATGTCCATGGCTCACGCTCATATATTGCGTGAAGATTGAAAAAGTTTGAGAACATCAAAAGTATGAAACAATTGCTTGGCTTGTCATCGGGGTTATGCATGATTAAATACTTTGTGTGATGAAGATAGAGCATAGCCAGACTATATGTTTTTGTAGGGATAACTTTATTTGGCCATGTTATTTTGAGAAGACAAGATTGCTTTGTTAGTATGCTTGAAGTATTATTATTTTTATGTCAATATTAAACTTTTGTCTTGAATCTTTCGGATCTGAACATTCATGCCACAATAAAGAAAATTACATTGAGAATTATGCTAGGTAGCATTCCACATCAAAAATTCTGTTTTTATCATTTACCTACTCGAGGACGAGCAGGAATTAAGCTTGGGGATGCTTGATACGTCTCCAACGTATCTATAATTTTTTTTGTTCCATGCTATTATATTATCTATTTTGGATGTTTAATGGGCTCTGTTATGCACTTTTATGTCATTTTTGGGACTAACCTACTAACCAAAGGCCCAGTGCAAATTGCCGTTTTTGCCTATTTCAGTGTTTCGCAGAAAAGGAATACCAAACGGAATCCAAACGAAATGAAACCTTCGAGAGAGTTATTTTTGGAACAAATGCAATCCAGGAGACTTGGAGTAGACGTCAAGGAAGCAATGAGGCGGCCACAAGGTAGGAGGGCGCGCCCAGGGGGGTAGGCGCGCCCCCACCATCGTGGGCCCCTCGTGGCTCCACCGACCTACTTCTTTCGCCTATATATACTCATATACACCGAAAACATCCGAGAGCACCACGAAACCCTATTTCCACCGTAGAAACCTTCTGTACCCATGAGATCCCATCTTGGGGCCTTTTCCGGCGCTCCGCCGGAGGGGGAATCGATCACGGAGGGCTTCTACATCAACACCATAGCCTCTCCGATGATGTGTGAGTAGTTTACCACAGACCTTCGGGTCCATAGTTATAAGCTAGATGGCTTCTTCTCTCTCTTTGGATCTCAATACAAAGTTCTCCTCGATTCTCTTGGATATCTATTCGATGTGATTCTTTTTGCGGTTTGTTTGTTGAGATCCGATGAATTGTGGGTTTATGATCAAGATTATATATGAACAATATTTGATTCTTCTCTGAATTCTTTAATGCATGATTTAATATCTTTGCAAGTCTCTTCAAATTATCAGTTTGGTTTGGCCTACTAGATTGATCTTTCTTGCAATGGGAGAAGTGCTTAGCTTTGGGTTCAATCTTGCGGTGTCGTTTCCCAGTGACAGCAGGGGTAGCAAGGCACGTATTGTATTGTTACCATCGAGGATAAAAAGATGGGATTTATATCATATTTCTTGAGTTTATCCCTCTATATCATGTCATCTTGCCTAATGCATTACTCTGTTCTTATGAACTTAATACTCTAGATGCATGGTGGATAGCGGTCGATGTGTGGAGTAATAGTAGTAGATGCAGAATCTTTTCGGTCTACTTGTCGCGGACATGATGCCATATATACATGATCATGCCTAGATATTCTCATATCTATGCACTTTTCTATCAATTGCTCGACAATAATTTGTTCACCCACCGTAGAATTTGCTATCTTGAGAGAAGCCACTAGTGAAACCTATGCCCCCCCAGGTCTATCTTCCATCATATTATTTTCCTATCTACTTGCTATTTCTGCCGCCTTTTATTTTGCAATATTTATTTTCCAATCTATACAACAAAAATACCAAAAAAATTTATCTTATTATCTTTATCAGATCTCACTTTTGTAAGTGGCCGTGAAGGGATTGACAACCCCTTTATCGTGTTGGTTGCAAGGTTCTTATTTTTTTGTGCAGGTACGAGGGACTTGCGTGTAGTCTCCTACTGGATTGATACCTTGGTTCTCAAAAACTGAGGGAAATACTTACGCTACTTTGCTGCATCACCCTTTCCTCTTCAAAGGAAAACCAACGCATGTTCAAGAGGTAGCAACGGCCACTTGAAAAAGTGAGATCTGATAAAGATAATAAAATAAATATTTTTGGTATTTTTGTTGTGTAGATTGAAAAGTAGAGATTGCAAAACAAATAGTAAACTAGAATTATAGATTGGAAACTTATATTATGTAAAGTAGACCCGGGGCCATAGGTTTCACTCGTGGCTTCTCTCAAGATAGCATATATTATGGTGGGTGCACAAATTACTGCCGAGCAATTGATAGAAAAGCACATAGTTATGAGAATATCTAGGCATGATCATGAACATAGGCATCATGTCTGTGTCAAGTAGACCAAAACGATTCTACAACTACTACTATTACTCCACACATCGACCGCTATCTAGCATGCATCTAGAGTATTAAGTTCATAAGAACAGAGTAACACATTAGGCAAGATGACATGATGTAGAGGGATAAACTCAAGCAATATGATATAAACCCCATCTTCTTATCCTCAGTGGCAACAATACAATACGTGTCGGTTCCCTTTCTACCACTAGGACCGAGCACCGTAAGATTGAACCCAAAGCTAAGCACTTCTCCCATTTCAAGAAAGATCAATCTAGTAGGACAAACTAAACCGATAATTCGAAGAGACTTGCAAAGATATCAAATCATGCATATAAGAATTCAGAGAAGAATCAAATATTGTTCATAGATAATCTTGATCATAAACCCACAATTCATCGGATCTCGGCAAACACACCGCAAAAAGTATTACATCGAATAGATCTCCAAGAACATCGAGGATAACTTTGTATTGAGAACCAAAGAGAGAGAAGAAGCCATCTAGCTAATACCTATGGACCCGAAGGTCTGTGGTAAACTACCCACACATCATCGGAGAGGCTATGGTGTTGATGTAGAATCCCTCCGTGATCGAATCCCCCTCCAGCATATCACCGGAAAAGGCCCCAAGATGGGATCTCACGGGTACAGAAGGTTGCGGCGGTGGAAAACTGGTTTCGTGGCTCCCCCTGATGTTTTAGGGTATAAGAGTATATATAGGCGAAAGGAGTACGTCGGTGGAGCTCCGTGGGGCCCACAAGGGTGGGGGGCGCGCCTACCCCCCTGGGCGTGCCCTCCTGCCTCGTGGAAGCTTCGCGGAGTTCCAAACTTCAACTCCAAGTCTCCTGGTTTGCGTTTGTTCCAAGAAAGATCCTCGCGAAGGTTTCGTTCCGTTTGGATTCCGTTTGATATTCCTTTTCTACGAAACACTAAAATAGGCAAAAAACAGAAATTAGCACTGGGCCTCCGGTTAATAGGTAAGTTCCAAAAATAATAAAAAAGTGTGTATTAAAGCCCATTAAACATCCAAAACAGATAATATAGCATGGAACAATAACAAAATTATAGATACGTTGGAGACGTATCACCGAGCTCTTCGCTCCGCCACCTCGGGACCGGCTTGGGGGCTGGGACCTCGTCACGACGTAAGCTCGGGCCGCGCATCGACACCGAGCACATTAACCAGCTAAGTCGCTTCCATGCTCAATTTTTTTATTCTTGTTTTGTCGACCAAACATTATATTTATGCTAAAATATGTTTGTCAAAAACTAGGTTTGTTCAAAACCACTTTTCTTTGCCCGTGTTAACTGGGGCTCTGATACGTCTGCGTCGTATCTACTTTTCCAAACACTTTTGCCCTTGTTTTGGACTCTAACTTGTATGATTTGAATGGAACTAACCCGGACTGACGCTGTTTTCAGCAGAATTGCCATGATGTTGTTTTATGTGCAGAAAACAAAAGTTCTCGGAATGACCTGAAACTCCACGGAATATCTTACAATAAATAATAAAAAATCCTCGCCAAAGATGAAGACCAGGGGACAACACCCTTCTCACGAGGGTGGGGGCGCACCCCCCTAGGGCGCGCCCCCTACCTCGTGGGCCCCCTAGAGACCTCCCGGCTCCAACTCCAACTCTATATAACTGCTTTCGGGGAGAAAAAAATAGGAGAGAAGAAATCATCGTGTTTTACGATACGGAGCCGCCGCCAAGCCCTAAAACCTCTCGGGAGGGCTGATCTGGAGTCCGTTCGGGGCTCTGGAGAGGGGGATTCATCGCCGTTGTCATCACCAACCATCCTCCATCACCAATTTCATGATGCTCACCGCCGTGCGTTAGTAATTCCATCGTAGGCTTGCTGGACGGTGATGGTTTGGATGAGATTCACCATGTAATCGAGTTAGTTTCGTTAGGGTTTGATCCCTAGTATCCACTATGTTCTGAGATTGATGTTGCTATGACTTTTCTATGCTTAATGCTTGTCACTAGGGCCCGAGTGCCATGATTTCAGATCTAAACCTATTATGTTTTCATCAATATATGAGAGTTCTTGATCCTATCTTGCAAGTCTATAGTCACCTAATATGTCTTATGATCCGTTAACCCCGAAGTGACAATAATCGGGATACTTACCGGTGATGACCGTAGTTTGAGGAGTTCATGTATTCACTATGTGCTAATGCTTTGTTCCGGTTCTATATTAAAAGGAGGCCTTAATATCCCTTAGTTTCCATTAGGACCCCACTACCACGGGAGGGTAGGACAAAAGATGTCATGCAAGTTCTTTTCCATAAGCACGTATGACTATATTCGGAATACATGCCTACATTACATTGACGAATTGGAGCTAGTTCCGAGTCACCCTATGTTATGACTGTTACATGATGAACCGCATCCGGCATAATTATCCATCATTGATCCAATGCTTACGATCTTTCCATATAATGGTTTACGCTTATTTACTTTCCCGTTGCTATTGTTACAATCACTACAAAATACCAAAAACATTACTTTGCTTTCGTTAGTCTTTTGTTACCGTTACCATCGCTATCATATTACTTGCTGCTAAACACTTTGCTGCAAATACTAAGTTTCCAGGTGTGGTTGAATTGACAACTCAGCTACTAATACTTGAGAATATTCTTTGGCTCCCCTTGTGTCGAATCAATAAATTTGGGTTGAATACTCTACCCTCAAAAGCTGTTGCGATCCCCTATACTTGTGGGTTATCAAGACTAATTTCTGGCGTCGTTGCCGGGGAGCATAGCTCTATTCTTTGAGTCACTTGGGATTTATATCTACTGGACACTATGAAGAACTTGAGAGATCCAAAAATCAAGATCTATCCCTCAACTACGAGGGGAGGTAAGGAACTGCCATCTAGATCTGCACTTGATTCACCTTCTGTTATGCGTAAGCTTGTGACACCTAAACCTGCTTCTGCTATTCGTTCTGATATGTCGCATGTTATTGATGATGCTACTTCTACTATACATGATACTTATGATGAAACTACCTCTATGCCTGATACTACCATGCCACTTAGTGATTTTCTCGAGGAACGACTTGCTAGGGCTAGAGAGATTGAAAATATTGAATCTGATTATGAAGATGAAAGTGATGATGAAGAATCACTTGTTATTCCTGAAGGTTATTTATTTGATCAAGATGCTTCTTTAGCTATTTTAGCTTGCAAAGATAGATATGAACTCAAAAGGTTATTTTCTAAATAGAATAAGCAATCTCTAAATGCTAGGATGAGACCTGACCCTGCTTTTGCTACTTCACCTATCTGTGTTGCTGATAAGGATTATGAATTCTCTGTTGATCCTAATATAATTACTTTGGTTGAATCTGATCCTTTTCATGGCTATGAATTTGAAACTGTTGTAGCACATCTTACTAAATTAAATGATATAGCCACCCAGTTCACTAATGATGAGATATCTCACTACTTTTATATCCTTAAATTATTTCCGTTCTCATTAAAGGGTGATGCTAAAATATGGTTCAATTCTCTTGATCCTGGTTGTGTGCGTAGTCCCCAGGATATGATCTATTACTTCTCTGCTAAATATTTCCCTGCTCATAAGAAACAAGCTGCTTTAAAGGAAATATACAACTTTGTGCAAATTAAAGAAGAGAGTCTCCCACAAGCTTGGGGGAGGCTTCTCAAGTTACTTAATGCTTTGCCTGATCATCCTCTTAAGAAAAATGAAATACTTGATATCTTTTATAATGGACTAACTGATGCTTCCAGAGATTACCTGGATAGTTGTGCTGGTTCTCTTTTCAGAGAAAGAACATCAGATGAAGCTGAAATCTTATTGAATAATACGTTGGCAAATGAAAATAATTGGGCACTTCCTGAGCCAGCTCCTGCTCCAATTCCTGAGCCTATTCCTAAACCAACTCCGAAGAAGAGGGGTATTCTATTTCTCAGTCCTGAATATATGCAAGAGGCAAAGAAATCTATGAAAGAAAAAGGTATTAAAGCTGAAGATGTTAAGAATTTACCTCCTATTGAAGAAATACATTGTCTTAATTTACCGCCTATTGAAGAAACATATGATCTTAATCCTTTATTTATTGAAGAACCTCCAGACCTCGATAACCCGACACAGGTAGTAAAGGTAAATTCTCTCTATAGATATGATAAAGTTGAAATCCCTCCTACTAAAATTACTAGTCAATGCTTGGATGAGTTTGATAATTTTATGTTTAAGCAAGAAGACTTCAATGCTTATTTTGGTAGACAATTAAAACAAGATGCTGATATGATTAAATACTTGTGTGATTATATGGCTAATATTAGAGGTGAACTTAAACTTGTTAGCAAACATGCTTCTATGGTTACCACTCAAGTAGAACAAGTACTTAAAGCTCAAAAAGAATTGCTCAGTGAGATGAATAGTAAGAAAAATGATTATGCTGTTAAAGTGGCTACTAGAACTGGTAGAATGACTCGGGAACCTTTGTATCCTGAAGGCCACCCTAAGAGAATTGAGCAAGATTCTTAGAGAAATAATATTGATGCACCTAGTTCTTCTAAAATGAAGAAAAAGAAAAATAATAGAACTGTGCAAACTTCTAGTGAACCTATTGCTGAACCACCTGATAATCCAAATGATATTTCTACTTCTGATGCTGAAACTCAATCTGGTAATGAACATGAACCTAATGAAAATGTTAATGATGGTGTTCATAATAATGCTCAACCTAGTAATGATAATGATGTAGAAATTGAACCTGCTGTTGATCTTGATAACCCAGAATCAAAGAATCAATGTTATGATAAGAAAGATTTTGTTGCTAGGAGACATGGTAAAGAAAGAGAACCTTGGGTTTAGAAACCCATGCCTTTTCCTCCCAAACCATCCAAGAAAAAGGATGATGAGGATTTTGAGCGCTTTGCTAAAATGATTAGACCTATCTTTTTGCGTATGCGATTAACTGATATGCTCAAAACCAATCCTTATGCTAAGTACATGAAAGATATTATTACAAATAAAAGAAATATACCGAAGCTGAAATTTCCACCATGCTTGCTAATTATACTTTTAAGGGTGGAATACCAAAGAAACTTGGAGATCCAGGAGTACCTACTATACCATGCTCCATTAAAATAAACTATGTTAAAACTGCTTTATGTGATCTTGGAGCCGGTGTTAGTGTTATGCCTCTCTCTTTATATCGTAGACTTGACTTGAATAAGTTGACACCTACTGAAATATCTTTGCAAATGGCTGATAAATCAACTGCTATACCTGTCGGTATTTGTGAGGACATGCCTATTGTGGTTGCAAACGTTACTATTTTAACGGACTTTGTTATTCTTGATATTCCCGAGGATGATAGTATGTCTATTATTCTTGGAAGACCTTTTCTTAATACTACAGGGGCTGTTATTGATTGCAACAAAGGCAATGTCACTTTTCATGTTAATGGTAATGAGCATACGATACACTTTCTGAGGAAACAACCTCAAGTTCATAGTATCAATTCTATCGGAAAAATTCCCTCGATTATATTTGGAGGTTTTGAATTTCCTCTTCCTACTGTCAAGAAGAAATATGATATACTTATTAATGGGGATGTGCATATCCCCTTTGAGGTAACCTAGTGTTATTCGAAATTTCTCCGGTTTCATGTTAATCGGAATGAGTTTGTTAACAAGACTTGATCAACCTTGTTAGTAGATTCTTTTTGACGAGCATGAGATGGATGAAACTAGAAGCACAACCTTCTATACCCCACTTTTACTTTCTGTTATTTAGGTTAAATAAAATAAAAATAAATAATTTCTTGTCTATTATCTGATTATCCGTGCAATATAAAAATACCTCGAAAATAAAAGTTCTCCAAATGCCCTAAAAATTAAATAAGATTTTGTCGGATTTCGGGTTCCGGTAGACCCTTGAGGTTCGAACACTGGGGTGCGCGCGGAGATTTCGCCTCCTACCTACCTGCACCCCTCCGCCTCGCTGAGATCTAAACTATGGAAAGAACAACACAAGAGACACAGGGTTTATACTGGTTTGGGCCACCGTTGTGGTGTAACACCCTACTCCAGTGTGTGGTGTGGTGGATTGCCTCTTGGGCTGATGATGATGAACAATACAAGGAAGAACAGCCTCGCGAGGGTCTGTTCTTGGCTGGGGCGATGAACTGTTGGGAGGAGTTCAGTCACCTTTCTCCCTCTCTCTTTCTGATTGAAGCCCCTCTCTAAAGAGCCTCCTTCTTCGAACCCCCCTTGCTCTGTGGGTGGCTAGTCCTATTTATAGAGGCCCTGGTCCTCTTCCCAAAAATTGAGCAGGAAGGGAGCTAACAATGGCGGGCTAATTTGAAGGGGGACAGCTAGTATCAGCTATCCTGACAAAAGTAGTATTCGCCTGCGCAAAGCTCTGGTGATGACGCCCTCTCGGGCTCCATGATGACCTCCGTCTTATAGTCCTCATGGTCTTGGTCTCGTTGCACCCAAATGGCAACCTTTGCCTGATGCCTCGGTACTCCGCGGTTGCGCTTGCCCCCTTTGCACCAAAGAGGAAAGGAGGACACTGCGCGGGCTGGCACTCGCCTGGCGCCCTTGGTCGTCATGGCTTGCGTCACGGGCACCTCGTGAAGTACCCCGCCTTGATCTCTCCGCCTCCTCATGAGCCAGCCTGACGAGGCCGTGCCTGAGGAAGCTCCGTGTCATCCGCCCCACGAGGCTTGGCCCCTCGCGAGGGTCTTGGGTTTGTGTTGGTGAAGATGGGCCGCGCTGGGCCCCCTTTTGAGCCACGCCGCAGGCAGGCAAGTCTGGGGACCCCCGTTCCCAGAACGCCGACAGTAGCCCCCGGGCCCAAGGCATGCCCGGACTTGGCCGTGCAGGGAGGAAGAAGGGCAAGAGCAAAGCACCGCGGGCCCTAACAGCCTGCGGCCTTAGGCGCCGCGTGGCGGTTGATTGGATGTGGGCGGCACTGTTCCCCCACGCCCTCCTTATTTTGCGCCATGCTAGGCGGACCCGTAGTCATACATAGCCGTTCCCCTTTCTGTTGCTCGAGCGCCCTCTGTCCTTCCTCCGCTCGAACTCTGGTTTCTGTTTTCAACTCAATCTTGAACCTTCCTCCCCCCCTTTCCATCGCCATGGCTCCGACAAAGAAGGGAAGAGGGAAGAAACCCGTGTCTCCGCCTTGCCCGCCGCCGTTGGCGGCCCCCGCCGAGGGCTTGGGCAAGGTCAGCTCGGCTCTGGCCACCATCTTCAATGAATGCGGGAGGACGACGGCCTGGCCTGCATCCCACCTCTCCATCGACAGGATAGCCACCAAGGTCCCGTATTTTGCCGACGCCCTGTGGGCGGGTTTGGTTCCTCCCTTTTCTGATTTCTTCAATGCCGTGCTTTCCCATTATCAGATCCACATGATGCATCTAGGTCCTGAATCCATCACCCTCCTTTCGGTCTTCGCCTTTGTTTGCGAGGCTATGATGGGCATCCTTCCTTCGGTTGCCTTGCTGCGCCACTTCTTCTCGCTGCGCCTTGTTGACCCTACCCAATGCTGGGCATGTGTGAGCTTCATTGCCGCGCCTGAGACGGCGGCCTCTGGGATTGACTTCAAGCTCCCTCCGCCCGCGGCTGGGTTCCGTGAGCGGTGGCTGTATGTGGATGCTGGGGTGCCCAGCCCCCTGCTGTCGGAGCCAACTTCGCCTGATGTCCCCAATTCGGGCTGGGGCCAGGAGACGCTTGAGAGCCCCCGACTCGTCTTCGTCTGGCACCGCTTCGCGTTCTTGAGGTCGCTTGGCGCGACAGTGCCCAAGGTGGTGAAGGAGTTCCTGCTACACCGCGTTACTCCTCACCAGCGCCACTCCCACCGGATGTGGGCCATCAGCGGGCGCGATGATCGTATGAGGCTCCAGGAAGAGGACTTGACGCCTGAAGTGCTGAGGACGGCGCTCTTGACCCTGACGGGGGACCCCAACCCTGGCATCATCCAGCAAGGAGGGGCCTTGTTGTACCTCTGCCAGAGCAGGGGCGATTTTGTGAGGCAGATGCCTATCTTCGATGAGTGGGGGCCGCGCCCCGCCGGCCTTCAGGGGCCTCGCGAGAACCCAGTGGTGGTGACTGCCCTTCCAGTCGGCCAAGGCGACTCTTCCTCAAGTGGTGGAGCAGGGAGGCACGAGGCGCCAGAGGCCGAGGGGGCTCCCGGCGGGGTGACAGCGCCGGGCGAGGCTCATGAGGAAGCAGTTATCGGGGCCTGTGCCGCTGAGGCTAAGGGTGACAAGCAGCTGCCCTCTGCGCCTATGACCGAGGCCACTGAGGCTCCGGCGGCTTCTCTTGGCGAGGCGATTGACGGCGCACGTCAGGCAGGCGCCCCTGCCGCAGATCGCCTTGACGCTCCATCTTCGTCGAAGGTTGATCCCTGCGCCCGACTCTTAGGCCGCTTCCGCGTGGACTTTGAGGCCCTCCGGAAGAGAAGGGAGGCCCTGGGCGACGATTACCCTTGTCGCCTACTGAAGCGTAGGAAGTACTTCGCCACTGATGAGTAAGCCTTCTCCTTTCCCAGCTCCTGATCCTTCTATTGCTCTTATTGACCCTTGCTCCGCAGGCCCCTTCCAGCCGAGCTTGCGGAGACAGCTGAGGAGCCGTCCCCCTTGGCTTCGCCCCCTCCATCGTCTTCAAGCGCTCCAAGCAGTGGAGCCCTTGTGGTGAGGGCGATCAACGAGGCGAACCGTCCCGAGGCGTATCGTTTCCCCGCGCACCTCGCGATCCTTCGCGGGCCTTCTCGTGGCATAGCCAGCCTGCCATGGGCTTCTCACCTGGTCGTGGACTGCGATTGGCTGAGGCGCTTCCTGCGCTCTTCACCTGGGGACGGGCTGGCCCCGGCCGGGCTTCTGACGCGGCGTGCCCGGCCGTCGCGAGGGTGCCAGCCCCCAGCCCCCAGCCCGGAGGGGGAGTGCTGACTCGCGGCCCCCGACGCTTGCTTGGGGCAGATGATGGTGTGGAAGACGTGCTCGAGCGCACTCGGGAGCGTCCCGCTCTCCGCCAAGGATTCCTTCGAAGGGCGGCTGACGCGGTAAGCCTGCTTGGAGAGGAGCTTGCCGATGAAGACGCGCGCCTTGAGGCCGAGGGCCTGCGCCTGGCTGCAGAGAGGCGCGAGCTGGAGGGTGCCATCGCCCTTGCGCACCATCAGCGCGATCTTGACGACGCAGAGGCCAAGGCGTCGCTGGTGGCCTCTCGGGAGGCCCGATCTTGGGCCGCTGAGGAGGCTCGGGAAGCTGACCGGTGGTGAACGGCGGCGGAGGAGCGGGCTCGGAGCTCCTGGCCTGGTGCCACTCGCTGGAGGAGCAGGTGGAGTTGCGCGAGGCAGCCCTCGCGTCGATGAAGGTGGCCTCTGGCGACTCAGCAGAGCTCCAGAAGCGTGAGGAGGCGCTGACGCTGGAAGCTGCCGAACGTACCCGTGCGTACGAGCGTCTAGAGACAAGGGAGCGCTTGGTGACGAAGGCGGAGAATGATGTTGCTGCACAGGAAGCCCGCGTCCTGGAGGAGGTCGGACGTCCAGTGGCGATGGCGCATTTGAACCTCGAGCACGAGTTCGAAGAGAAGCTGGGGTTGATCCGAGCCGAAGCTGAAGGCAGGACTGCTGCCTTGAGGGCCAAGCTGGAGGACGCGACGTGGCGGGCCGATGCTTTCTGGGCCGCTCTTGAGGTGGTGCAAGGTGAGTTAACCGCCTCCCAGGCCGAGGTGATCCTTCTCCACCAGCGGGTGGAGGAGGCTGAGGTCGTTGCGGGCCAGAACACGGACGAGATCCATCAGCGGCGAATCCTGGACCATGAGCACGGCCCCATGCTTGCCACGCTCCGGGAGAGAGCCAACACAGCCTTGGGCAACATCTGCGTGGCGGCTGTTGGCGAGCCGCATGCAGTCAACTATGCTGGCAATCTTCAGTTCTTCACTGACGTGGTGACACAGCTGGAGGCGCGGTCGGTCAGGGCTGACAGGTTGGTGGAGGAGAGGAGCCGCGCCCTGCTTGGGCGCGCTTTTTCTCGCGTCTTCAGCCACCTCCGGAACATGGATCCCCACTTTGATTTTGACGCCGCCATCGCCCCAGTCCCCCAGGCCGTCCGAGGCGACCTGGCGCACTGGGTGGAAGACAATGTGGATGCTCTTATCAGGGCCTTCGCTTCGGACAACGACGACGTGATCGTGGCGGCCGACGAGGGCGGCGTGGTGAATGGCCCTGACGCCGCTGGTGGCGACGCGTACAGCGATGGCGAGTTCAGTGACACCAGCAACGGCTCGGGTGGTGCTCCTGAGAACGCATTGGGGGATTCACCCGACTGATTGTGCATCGCTCCTACGTCCTTACCCTGCATGAATAGAACTCAGGTTTTGGCCTGATTGTAGTGAGAGCATTTTGGAGGGGGAGCCCCTTATGTAAAACTTGTGTTCATCGTATTAGTAGATGCTACATTGCCCATGCGCCCGCGCCAAGTGGTTGGCCCAAGCGACGCGCTGGTCGGCTAGTTTACCTTTGTCCCGTGCTAGCCCTGAGGTAGCCCGCGGGGGGTTGTGGTGTCTCGAGTGTTTCGTGATTGGGTTCGTAGGATCTGCAGTAAAACACCCTCCTGAGAGGTCACGTCGGCGGTAGTCTGGGCTGCGCACAAGCTAGGTCTGACCCGGCTCGCGAGGGGCTCGTGAGGGGAGGCAGCTGAGGCGAAGCGATAACCAAAACGCGAGAAATTGCTCGAACGAGACTAAGCACCCCTTCCCCGAACACATGAAAATCTCAAATTCGAATCCAACTTGAATCCAGCGGGGGAAAGCGACAACCAAAGGGAAGAGCAACGAAAGCAAACAAAAGGCTGCGTCCGGCACCTAGTCTAGTCTTGGACGTCTTCTCACCAGCGCAGAGCTAAGTGCTGCCACTGGGCATGGGAGGGAGCCCCAGGGCCTGAGGCCGGCACCCCTGAGACTCCGGGGCATGTACAGCCCCACTCATTATTATGTGAGAGTGTCACGGGGCGGCGAGCTTCACAGGCACTGGGCCTTCTTCACAGGTACTGGCCTTCCTTCATATCGCCAGATGAGGGCCCCGCCTTGCGCCACACTCTAGTGCCATCAACAACGACCGGAAACCAGGACGCCGCCGATCGGGTAGAGCGGTCGCCAGCGGTTCCCCCGACGACCACGGGTCCTCCGTCGGGGGCAGGCCCTGAGGCACCTCCCCAGCGGAGGGCCTACCTCCTGAGAACTCCTTGCTCCGAACGCCGCGCTGCTGATGTCGGATCCCGGCCCCTCTCCTGCAGCCCCCTGCGCCCTCCTCCGGAGGGGCAGGAGACTGTGGGAGCGGGGCAGCTGCTCGCTGTGGCGACCTGCACCTCCTGTGATCCATGGTTAGCGTATGCATGCTCCTGAAGAATTAGCGGTACCCGATAATCGTTGCCCCCAGCATGGCCAGTGGGACCGTCCCGGGGCTCCCGGAAAGGCTCAGCTTCTGGCGCCTCGTCCCCCTAGCTTGGGCTGAGGAGCGAGCCTTGTTCGCTCTCGTGTGGGTGTCCTTAGTCCATCATGAGGGGCATGTATTCCTCCGGCGCCGTCATCCTGAATGCCACGCCGTAATGCCCCGCATGCCATGCGGTCCTGCCTGACGCGCCCACCGTGGGGTGGTAGCGCGGCTGTCCACTTGGGCCGCGGGTCGCGTCGAGTCCTTCTTCTTCGCGGACCGGGAGCGGGGGCAGCGCATCGCCGGTCCGGCGCTAATAGCTTCACTGGCGTTGGAGTAGCCTTGGAGCCCGCGGGCGCGCGCGGAGCCCCCGCGCGGGCCGCCCTGGGCTTGAGATGGGAGCTGGGTGGAGAAGGGGTGAGCCCCCGAGGCGGCGAAGCCCAGGAGCTTTGCCACTCACTCCAGCAGCACGTCGTGGCCGCCCTCCAGCAGCCTGCACTGCAGCAGCTCTCGGGCCACTGTGAGTGCGGCCCTCGAGTTCGCCTGCTCCCTGCGGGTGTACGGCGTCGTGGTCGCGGCGTGATTGGAGGCCCTTGCTGCCGACCGCGCCTGCCGCGGTGTGAGAGTTGTCGAAGCCTGTCCGCGTCGCCCGCGACCCACAGCGCCCTGCGGACCGCGAGCTGCCTGGGGCAAGGGGTCGCCCGAGGCAAGCGGCTCTGCGCAGGCAGGCCACGCCGCCCACGGATCTGGGTTGCCTGCCTGGTCGCCGGACATGGTGATGACGACGCGACGGGGCGCGAAGCGGTAGAAGGTGGATTCCGGCGCACCCCTACCTAGCGCGCCAAATGTCGGATTTCGGGTTCCGGCAGACCCTTGAGGTTCGAACACTGGGGTGCGCGCGGAGATTTCCCTCCTACCTACCTGCACCCCTCCGCCTCGCTAAGAGCTAAACTATGGAAAGAACAACACAAGAGACACAGGGTTTATACTGGTTCGGGCCACCGTTGTGGTGTAACACCCTACTCCAGTGGGTGGTGTGGTGGATTGCCTCTTCGGCTGATGATGATGAACAATACAAGGAAGAACAACCTCGCGAGGGTCTGTTCTTGGCTGGGGCGATGAACTGCTGGGAGGAGTTCAGTCACCTTTCTCCCTCTCTCTCTTTCTGATCGAAGCCCCTCTCTAAAGAGCCTCCTTCTTCGAACCCCCCTTGCTTTGTGGGTGGCTGGTCCTATTTATAGGGGCCCCGCTCCTCTTCCCAAATATCGAGCGGGAAGGGAGCCAACAATGGCAGGCTAATTTGAAGGGGGACATCTAGTATCAGCTATCCTGACAAAAGTAGTCCCCGCCTGCGCAAAGCTCTGGTGATGACGCCGTCTCGGGCTCCACGATGACCTCCATCTTGTAGTCCTCATGGTCTTGGTCTCGTTGCACCGAAATGGCAACCTTTGCCTGATGCCTCGGTACTCCGCGGCTGCGCTTGCCCCCTTTGCACCAAAGAGGAAAGGAGGACACTGCGCGGGCTGGCACCCGCCTGGCGCCCTTGGTCGTCATGGCTTGCGTCACGGGCACCTTGTGAGGTACCCCGCCTTGATCTCTCCACCTCCTCGTGAGCCAGCCTGACGAGGCCGTGCCTGAGGAAGCTCCGCGTTGTCCGCCCCGCGAGGCTTGGCCCCTCGCGAGGGTCTTGGGTTTGTGTTGGTGAAGATGGGTCGCGCTGGGCCCCCTTTTGAGCCACGCCGCAGGCTGCAGGCAGGCAAGTCTGGGGACCCCCGTTCCCAGAACGCCGACAGATTTTTTATAGAATATTTGAGGATTTATGGAACAAAGAACACACCAGAGGGGCCAACCACCTTGCCACGAGGGTGGAGGGCGTGCCCACCCCCCTAGGGCATGCCCCCTGCCTCGTGGGCCCACGGTGGCCCTCCTCCACTTATTCTTTTAGCCACACACTTCTTATTCCTTCCCCAAACACGAAAAACCAGCTCAAACCCGGGTCCAAGCTCGTCTTGCTGCCATTTTCGATCTCCTTGCTCAAAGCACCTCTCACAAAACTGCTTGGGGAGATTGTTCCTTGGTATGTGACTCCTCCATTGGTCCAATTAGTTTTTGTTTTAGTGCTTTATTCATTGCAAATTTGTATTGCTTAGGTGACCCTGTTCTTGAGCTTGCATGTCAAATTTATATGGTCAAAAGTAGTTTTGATGCATGATATAGGCCCTAGGCACTTGTAGGAGTGGCTGCTATCAATATTATTAAGTTTGGTTTACTTTTATTTTGAAGTTACTAAAAATTTTCAGAATTTTTCAGAGAAAGAAATATGCTTAGGAAAATGTTCCAAGGTGGTTCTTCAAAGAAGCAAGGACCCAGCCTTGCAATGCGTGATGCTGACGAAGAGCCACCAAGAGACGCTCCAGTGCGTCCTTGTGAGCGGCCTTCTGAAAATTTTATGGATCGAGCGGGAATTAAAGAACAATTTAATGCATATTTGCGTAATGCCGATCTTGAGGACTTTGAGGCAGACAAATACCCCCTGCATCATGAGCTCATAAGCTCTTTTGTGAGGAGGTTTGAGTATTCATCTTCGCGTAATTCTCCTTCAGTCATGTTTGATCTTTATGACAAATCTTATACCATGGACTTAGAGGATTTCACTTTTGCTTGCAAACTTCCACAATGGGGTAGTGTTAGGGATCCCCCTAAATCTGAATTGAGAAACTTTCTTGCTAGTATAACTGTAGGGGAATCTAGAGATATAACGCAAGCTACCATAGGGAGCATTCACTTTCCTGCTATACATTATTTTGCTCTCTTCATAGGTAGGTGCATAAATGCTAAGGATGAAGCATGTCACATGTGTGTCCCTGACCTTAGCATTCTCAGGAGTGCTGTGTCAGGAGACCAATCTTATCATATGGGAGCCATTGTAGCTTGTAGGTTGCATCATAATAGACATAATGGAGATTTCTTTGGAGAAATTTATGCAACCCGCTTAGCTAAATTTCTTGAGATAGACGTTCGTGAAGGAGACATGGAGTTGCCTCCTGCTTATTTGGATTTTGATTCTATGGGTTCCCACCATTTTGTCGAGAGGAACGAATCACCTCTCCAGTACCGACTAATCTTTGACAGATGCCGTGCTGTCCGTATTACTCTCCCTGCTCCTGCTTTCTTTGATTATCAGGCAAGAGGAGGATATACTATTACCAGAGAGGAGGCAGATGAGTACAAGAGGAGAGCGGAGGCCGCTCGTCGCCACACTGCAGCTCAGGAGGCGATAGCTCCTGCATCACAATACGACCCCAAAACTATTATTATGGATATCAGCCAGGCCAGCCGTGGCCATAGACCAACTTAGGTCAAAAGCCTAAGCTTGGGGGAGTACGTATTTCTCACCAACATTACATTTATGTTCACACACACTCATTGCTAGACGTCGGTGCTCATACTTTTTCATTGTATCATCCATGCTACTTTATTTCCTTTTATGATTCTTCTTGTGTGTTTAATAAACCTTAAGAAAAACCAAAAAAATTATTTGTAGCTTTTAATTAATTTACTTTCCATGCTTGTAGTAGTAATTAAAAAGAAAACCAAAAAATATTTCCTGTTCTTCTTTTGCTTGTTGGGAGCTTTCCCGTGTAAATAGTTTTATTTCTTTCCTTTCTTTGGGGGTCAGTAGGAGAAGACCATGATTAAATTGTTGAAATGGCTCTTATATGCATTATTGTTTATCTGACAAAAGAGCCCATATTGCTTTGTTTTCTCCTGTTTATTGAATGCTCGCAGATTCCAGCTTAGTCCAATGCACGTGCACTCTTATTATTATTCACATCGTTCGGTCATGCAAGTGAAAGGCAATTATGGTGATATATGATGGACTGACTGAGATGAGAAAAGCTGGTACAAACTCGACCTATTTTGTTTTTGTAAATATGATGAGTTCGTCGTTCTTGATTCAGCTTGTTATGAATAAACATGTTTGCAATGGCAATTAGAGATCGTAGTTGCTTGTGCCATGCTTGATTAGCTATGAGTTATAATGGTTTACCTTGCGTGCCAACATGCTATTAAAATGGTTATGATGTGGTATGATAGGGTGGTATCCTCCTCTGAATGATTTAAGTGACTTGACTTGGCACATGTTCACGCATGTAGTTGAAACAAATCAACATAGCCTTCACGATATTTATGTTCATGGTGGATTATATCCTACTCATGCTTGTATCCAATGTTTATTAATTTTAATGCATGTACATGGCTGTTGTCGCTCTCTAGTTGGTCGCTTCCCAGTCTTTTGCTAGCCTTCACTTGTACTAAGTAGGAATGCTGCTTGTGCATCCAAACTCCTTAAACCCCAAAGTTATTCCAGATGAGTCCACTATACCTTCCTATATGCGATATCTACCTGCCGTTCCAAGTAAATTTGTATGTGCCAAACTCTAAACCTTCAAATAATCATCCTGTTTTGTATGCTCTAATAGCTCATATATCAACTAGGGCTGTCTGTATCTTCCAAGTTAGGCGGGTTATTCTCAAGAGGAGTGGACTCCGCTCCTCACTCACGAGATAAAGGGTTGGTCACCGGGATGCCCAGTACCATGCTCTATGCAAACTAAATCAAAATAATTGCAAACAAAACTCCCCTTGGGACTTGATGTATGTTGGAGGCATTCATTGTTTCGAGCAAGCCATGGATTGATGTTTGTTGGTGGAGGGGGAGTATAAACTTACCATTCTGTTTGGGAACCGCCAATAATGTTTGTAGCATGGAAGACATCGCATCTCTTGGTTGTTATGTTGACAATGAAAGTATACCGCTCAAAATATTATTCACCTCTATTTCAAAACCGAGCTCTGGCACCTCTACAAATCCCTGCTTCCCTCTTCGAAGGGCCTATCTATTTACTTTTATGTTGAGTCATCACCCTCTTATTAAAAAGCACTATCTGGAGAGCGCAACTGTCATTTGCATTCATTACTGTTAATTTATATTGGGTGTGACTATGATTGGATCTCTTTTACCATGAATTACAATGTCTAGTCAGTCCTTGATCTTTAAAGGTGCTCTGCATTTATGTGTTGCAGTCTCAAAAAGGGCTAGCGAGATACCATCTTGTTATATCATATTATGATTGTTTTGAGAAAGTGTTGTCATCAGAGTTTTATTATTATGGCTTGCTAGTTGATTATGCTATTGATATGGGTAATCATGAGACCTGAGAATTATTACAAATATGGTTAGTTATAATCTTTGCTGAAAACTTGAATGCTAGCTTGACATATTTACAACAACAAGAGCAAACAGAGTTTGTAAAAGTTTTTCTTTATTTCTTTCAGTTTGTCAACTAAATTGCTTGAGGACAAGCAAGGGTTTAAGCTTGGGGGAGTTGATACGTCTCCGTCGTATCTACTTTTCCAAACACTTTTACCCTTGTTTTGGACTCTAACTTGTATGATTTGAATGGAACTAACCCGGACTGACGCTGTTTTCAGCAGAATTGCCATGATGTTGTTTTATGTGCAGAAAACAAAAGTTATCGGAATGACCTGAAACTCCACGGAATATCTTACAATAAATAATAAAAAATCCTCGCCAAAGATGAAGACCAGGGGGCCCACACCCTTCTCACGAGGGTGCCCCCCCAGGGCCCGCCCCCTACCTCGTGGGTCCCCTGGAGACCTCCCGACTCCAACTCCAACTCTATATAACTACTTTCAGGCAGAAAAAAATAGGAGAGAATAAATCATCGCGTTTTAAGATACAGAGCCGCCGCCAAGCCCTAAAACCTCTCGGGAGGGCTGATCTGGAGTCCGTTCGGGGCTCCGTAGAGGGGAATCCATCGCCATCGTCACCATCGACCATCCTCCATCACCAATTTCATGATGCTCACCGCCGTGCCTGAGTAATTCCATCATAGGCTTGTTGGACGGTGATGGGTTGGATGAGATTTATCATGTAATCGAGTTAGTTTTGTTAGGGTTTGATCCCTAGTATCCACTATGTTGTGAGATTGATGTTGCTATGACTTTGCTATGCTTAATGCTTGTCACTAGGGCCCGAGTGCCATGATTTCAGATCTGAACCTATTTTGTTTTCATCAATATATGAGTGTTCTTGATCCTATCTTGCAAGTCTATAGTCACCTATTATGTGTTATGATCCGTTAACCCCGAAGTGACAATAATCGGGATACTTACCGGTGATGACCGTAGTTTGAGGAGTTCATGTATTCACTATGTGCTAATGCTTTGTTCCAGTTCTCTATTAAAAGGAGGCCTCAATATCCCTTAGTTTCCATTAGGACCCCGCTGCCACGGGAGGGTAGGACAAAAGATGTCATGCAAGTTCTTTTCCATAAGCACGTATGACTATATTCATAATTGGAGCTAGTTCTGTGTCACCCTATGTTATGACTGTTACATGATGAACCGCATCCGGCATAATTATCCATCATTGATCCAATGCCTACGAGCTTTCCATATACTGGTTTACTCTTATTTACTTTCCCGTTGCTATTGTCACAATCACTACAAAATACCAAAAACATTACTTTTCTTTCGTTACTCTTTCGTTACCATTACCATCACTATCATATTACTTGCTACTAAACACTTTGCTGTATATACTAAGTTTCCAGGTGTGGTTGAATTGACAACTCAGCTGCTAATACTTGAGAATATTCTTTGGCTCCCTTTGTGTCGAATCGATAAATTTGGGTTGAATAATCTACCCTCGAAAGCTGTTACGATCCCCTATACTTGTGGGTTATCGGCCTCTTATACTTATATGAGCCATTTTATAATATGTGTTCTTCTTCTAAGTCGCTGCAAAGTCTTTTTCTACCCTCCTTTCTCAACTCGAGTGTGTGTTCAATAGCTTGATAGCCTGTTTTCTCTCTAATGCCGCTCGAGTTTAGTTCGCTAAACTGGCTTAATGAGGAGTACTCCGCCTTCGGGGTAGGAGGTTGCAGCCATAGGCTGACCCGCTTGAAGTCCTTAGATCTAATGTGTCATATTAATGCACGATAGAAGCACAAAAGTAAGACCAATTTTCGGATTTGCACCAAATGACTTGATTTAGTTCGGGCGTAAAGTTTGTACTGAAGTTTTTTGGTTTTCCAAGCCTATGGCACTTTTAAACTATTTGTGTGTTTCCAGCATAAGTCTCGCAGTGCAACGCTGGAGACCTTTAGAGATTCGGCAAAAACATTCTCAGATATTGCTATATATGCATCGGTTTCGAATTGTGTCTTCGGTCAATAGTTGGGTTGCCCGGCTCCTATGCTTGCCTCCTATGTCCCGCTTTGTTCGGCTAGGTGTGCAAAGGGAGAACCACTACGATTGTGCTTCCAGCTCGAATGGTTAAGCGACTCAGTGGAGAAAGCCGAAAACTGACTATCACAATGGGCGGAAACTGGTCAGTGATCCGATGAAGGTGTCAAATTATAGTTCGATACCGATTACCCCGTGATAAACGATGGGCATTTCATAACATTGGCCGAAGTGTTAATGGCTAGACATCGGTCGGTGGCGAACACTAACCAGGGGCTCGTAGCTAGCTTCCCTAGTTTAATGCTCCTATGACTAAGTGAAAGTTATAAAGCCCACATATCTGATTGCCTTGTTTTCGCTAACACGACCACCTCCAGGCACCGAGACGTCGGCTAAGGGTTGTCTTGTTACTACAGAAACACCCTGCATAGCATCTACAAAGGGGTAGAAGCCAACGATGGGCCACTTTCAAATGGTAAACGGTCGCAACAGAGTCAAAATAAATATCATCGGCGTTTGTATTTAATATATGAGGGTTGCCTTCCGTAATCATCGGTATAAAGCCATAAATATGCATCAATTTGACTTAAGATTTTGGCCAAGTTGGGTTGCCTAGCTCGTGTGCTTACCCCTATGTTCTCGATTGTCCGACTAGGTGGTAAAGGGAGCACCTCTGTGATTGTTACTATTGGGTCATCTGAGTTAGTACCTCAGACTGGGTGAAGCCGAAAGCTAGCGATCTTAAAGGATATAATTGGTCGGCAATGACGGAAGTGAAAATTTAGGTTCGCTAAAGACCACATAGTTCGGGAACTTTCTCCAAACTAAAATCCTCAATATTTTTCTCCCGCATTGATCGGAGGTGAGGTTGCATGATCATGGTCGGCATGACAACCCAAAGAAAGGAACCAATAGCGGGACTATTTTCTTTTGAAGACGTTTCTTACATTAAAATAGTAATATATCATTCTCTCCGCATACCTTTGTTTATAAAACCGTATGGCCGGGTTGCCTTGTTTGTCATAAATCTTTGCCCTCATAAAGGCTTTATAAAGTGGGACAAACACTCCCCGGCTACTGGCCGAGGAGGTTGAAGCCGATGGTCGGTCAACAAAGTTTTGTAAAGTGCGGATCCGGGCATTAATGATGATGAGTACTTGGATACATAGAATCATTACACATAATTTGTGATTTTACTCCAGATATCGATCCTTAATTCGGCCACTCGTGCCCACATTCAGGCCCAGGGGCTACTGGGCTTCAGGCTTATCATTTACTAATATTAAAGGGCACATCAATCCCCTGATCTGGTGTTGCCACCCGACCAGTGTCTCGGGGGCTACTGCATTGCCTATTCAATAAAGAAAATTCAAAGTGCTCAGTGTTCGGCTTGACCGAACTATGGGCAAAAAACGCATCTTCGGATAACAATAGGAACTATCTAGGACCTATCCGGCATCAAGCTAATATATTACGGCGACATCTTGATACCCTCTCTCAAGGGCCCATTCGCCAATCACTATCTCCTCTAATGTGCATCTCGGGTTTTAGGCCGACACACACACCTTGAGGGCTACTGGTTATATATCTCGTCAGTAAATAAATTGCATCAATCAGAAATAAAATCCACAAACAATCATCCCAAGCCCGAGGTGGTGCACCACCTCGGAAGCAGTCTGGCATAAAGCTCAGATGCAAGTGGCTGGCTCTATAGAGGGCATTTCTGGCAATAAGGCGCGACTAAACTCCTTCAAACTTTTTCAAACACGAGGTAATCTATGACACTTCGGATACAGTCCGGCATTGGAGCTTGGATACATTCCGGCGTTGGAGCTCGGAAGCGGTCCGACATTGGTGTTCGGCTGCAAAAGATACCTCAGATGCATTCCGGCCTTGGAGCTCAGACGCAAGAGGACACCGCCACACGGGAACAACTTCAAACCCGAGGTGCGGCATAAAAAATAACAAGGCATTGCTAAAGGCCGAAAACTTAAAGGGGCTCCTCGGATACCTGGCGTGTAAACTCTTCGGATTCACTTCGGCGATCCTCAAGATCGAAGATGAGAAGATTTGTTGAACTAGTTTTCAAGACCGACGACCGAAGATGAAGAACAGTTCGGAAGAATCGAGGAGCGTCTCCAACATGAAGACCGGTTCAGGGGGCTACTGACGGTGTCCTGGACTAGGGGGTACTCACCGTGTCATCTCCCGACCAGCTAGATCGGGCCGAGGACCCCCATGGCGGTTCACTCATGGGCCAGTTCGGACAGCCCATGACGCATACAAGGAAGACTCCACAAGACTTGGCGCCCAAGACGAGGACTCTCCTAAACCCTAGGCCTCTGGTCTGTTATATAAACCAAGGCTAGGCTAGTCAATAGACAACATCTAATATTCATTAGAACAATCTCGTGGTAGATACATGTACTATGTACTACACCCATATCAATACAATCAAAAGCAGGATGTAGGGTATTATCTCTTTGAGAGAGCCCGAACCTGGGTAAAACCATGTGTCCATGTTACCATTGCTCCAAGATGCCTAGCTTAGGACCCCTACTACGAGATATGCCGGATATAGAACAGAAACATGGTCTATCACAAGTCCAACCTACGTCATTGCCATTGCTTATGTCCAAGATTAGTTAATAGAACAACACTGAAAAACTCACAAATGACTACACAAAATATACAGGAAAAGGAATACACATAAAACATAATATAAGAACACCGAAAAACTAAAAGATTTGATACTAAACACACGATGCAGAGAAAATGTAGAACACACACATAGACACATGGTAGACCAACGTGTTTTGTATACCACATCAATGTGGCATGGTTAAGGGTAGCAGCTAACATGGTGGCAAGGGCACATAGGGCGAGTCACCCCCGGAAGGAAACATGCACTACAAAAAAAGACACATCCGTGACATTTTGGGCCGAATGAATTTTTTTGTCATACTGATAACCCACAAGTATAGGGGATCGCAACAGCTTTCGAGGGTAGAGTATTCAACCCAAATTTATTGATTCGACACAAGGGGAGCCAAAGAATATTCTCAAGTATTAGCAGCTGAGTTGTCAATTCAACCACACCTAGAAACTTAGTATCTGCAGTAGAGTGTTTAGTAGCAAAGTAATATGATACTGGTGGTAACGGAAACACAAGAGTAATTAAAGCAAAGTAATATTTTTGGTATTTTGTAGTGATTGTAACAATAGCAACGGGAAAGAAAATAAGCGTAAACCAGTATATGGAAAGCTCGTAGGCATTGGATCAATGATGGATAATTATGCTAGATGTGGTTCATCATGTAACAGTCATAACATAGGGTGACACAGAACTAGCTCCAATTCATCAATGTAATGTAGGCATCTATTCCGAATATAGTTATACGTGCTTATGGAAAAGAACTCGCATGACATCTTTTGTCCTACCCTCTCGTGGCAGTGGGGTCCTAATGGAAACTAAGGGATATTAAGGCCTCCTTTTAATAAAGAACCGGAACAAAGCATTAGCACATAGTGAATACATGAACTCCTCAAACTACAGTCATCACTGGTAAGTATCCCGATTATTGTCACTTCGGGGTTAATGCATCATAACACATAATAGGTGACTATAGACTTGCAAGATAGGATCAAGAACTCTCATATATTGATGAAACATAATAGGTTCAGATCTGAAATCATGGCACTCGGGCCCTAGTGACAAGCATTAAGCATAGCAAAGTCATAGCAACATCAATCTCAGAACATAGTGGATACTAGGGATCAAAACCTAACAAAACTAACTCGATTACATGATAAATCTCATCCAACCCATCACCGTCCAGCAAGCCTATGATGGAATTACTCACGCACGGCGGTGAGCATCATGAAATTGGTGATGGAGGATGGTCGATGGTGACGATGGCGACGGATTCCCCTCTCCGGAGCCCCGAACGGACTCCAGATCAGCCCTCCCGAGAGGTTTTAGGGCTTGGCGGCGGCTCCGTATCGTAAAACGTGATGATTTCTTCTCTCCTATTTTTTCTCCCCGAAAGCAAATATATAGAGTTGGAGTCGAGAGGTTTCCAGGGGGCCCACGAGGTAGGGGGGCGCGCCCTAGGGGGGTGCCCCCCACCCTCATGGAAAGGGTGTGGGCCCCCTGGTCTTCATCTTTGGCGAGGATTTTTTATTATTTATTGTAAGATATTTCGTGGAGTTTCAGGTCATTCCGAGAACTTTTGTTTTATGCACATAAAACAACATCATGGCAATTCTGCTGAAAACAGTGTCAATCCGGGTTAGTTTCATTCAAATCATACAAGTTAGAGTCCAAAACAAGGGCAAAAGTGTTTGGAAAAGTAGATACGACGGAGACTTATCAACTCCCCCAAGCTTAAACCCTTGCTTGTCCTCAAGCAATTCAGTTGACAAACTGAAAGAAATAAAGAAAAACTTTTACAAACTCGGTTTGCTCTTCTTTATATAAATATGTCAAGCTAGCATTCAAGTTTTCAGCAAAGATTATAACTAACCATATTTGCAATAATTCTCAGGTGTCATGATTACCCATATCAATAGCATAATCAACTAGCAAGCCATAATAATAAATCTCGGATGACAACACTTTCTCAAAACAATCATAATATGATATAACAAGATGGTATCTCGCTAGCCCTTTCTGAGACCGCAAAACATAAATGCAGAGCACCTTCAAAGACCAAGGACTGACTAGACATTGTAATTCATGGTAAATGAGATCCAATCATAGTCACACCCAATAAAAATTAACAGTGCTGAATGCAAATGACAGCTGCGCTCTCCAGCTAGTGCTTTTAATAAGAGGGTGATGACTCAGCCTAAAAGTAAATAGATAGGCCCTTCGAAGAGGGAAGCAGGGATTCATAGAGGTGCCAGAGCTCGGTTTTGAAATAGAGGTGAATAATATTTTGAGCGTTATACTTTCATTGTCAACATAACAACCAAGAGATGGCGATATCTTCCATGCTACACAGATTATAGGCGGTTCCCAAACAGAATGGTAAAGTTTATACTCCTCCACCAACAAACATCAATCCATGGCTTGCTCGAAACAACGAGTGCCTCCAACATACATCAGGTCCCAGGGGGAGTTTTGTTTTGCAATTATTTTTGATTTAGTTTGCATAAAGCATGGGACTGGGCATCCCGGTGACCAGCCATTTTCTCGTGAGTGAGGTGTGGAGTCCACTCCTCTTGAGAATAACCCGCCTAGCATGGAAGATACATGCAGCCCTAGTTGGTACATGAGCTATTCGAGCATACAAAACATGATGATTATTTGAAGGTTTAGAGTTTGGCACATACAAATTTACTTGGAACGGCAGGTAGATACCGCATATAGGGAGGTATAGTGGACTCATGTGGAATAATTTGGGGTTTAAGGAGTTTGGATGCACAAGCAATATTCCCGCTTAGTACAGGTGAAGGCTAGCAAAAGACTGGGAAGTGACCAAGTAGAGAGCGACAACAACCATGTACATGCATTAAAATTAATAAACATTGGATGCAAGCATGAGTAGGATATAATCCACCATGAACATAAATATCGTGAAGGCTATGTTGATTTGTTTCAACTACATGCGTGAACATGTGCCAAGTCAGGTCACTTAAATCATTCAAAGGAGGATACCACACCATTATACCACATCATAACCATCTCAATAGCATGTTGGCATGCAAGGTAAACCATTATAACTCATAGCTAATCAAGCATGGCACACGCACCTATGATCTCTAATTGTCATTGCAAACATGTTTATTCATAACAAGCTGAATCAAGAACGATGAACTCATCATATTTACAAAAACAAAAGAGGTCGAGTTCATACCAGCTTTTCTCATCTCAGTCAGTCCATCATATATCATCATAATTGCCTTTCACTTGCATGAGCAAACGATGTGAATAATAATAAGAGTGCACATGCATTGGACTAAGCTGGAATCTGCGAGCATTCAATAAACAGGAGAAGACAAAGCAATATGGGCTCTTGGTTAAATCAACAATAAAGCATATAAGAGCCACTTCAACAATTTAATCATGGTCTTCTCCTACTGACCCCCAAAGAAAAGAAAAGAAATAAAACTATTTACACGGGAAAGCTCCCAACAAGCAAAAGAAGAACAGGAAATATTTTTGGGTTTTCTTTTTAATTACTACTACAAGCATGGAAAGTAAATTAATTAAAAGCTTCAACTAATTTTTTTGGTTTTTTTCTTAAGGTTTATTAATCACACAAGAAGAAAGCATAAAAGGAAATAAACTAGTATGGATGATACAATGAAAAAGTATGGGCACCGACATCTAGCAATGAGTGTGTGTGAACATAAATGTAATGTCGGTGAGAAGTACGTACTCCCCCAAGCTTAGGCTTTTGGCCTAAGTTGGTCTATGGCCACGACTGGCCTGGCTGATATCCATAATAATAGTTGGGGTCGTACTGCAATGCAGCGGCTATCGCCTCCTGAACTGAAGTGTGGCGACGAGCGGCCTCCCTGGTGTGTTCTTTGTTCCATAAATCCTCAAATATTCTATAAAAAAATCATATTTAATTTTTAGGCATTTGGAGAACTTTTATTTTCGAGGTATTTTTATATTGCACGAATAATCAGATAACAAACAGAAAATGATTTATTTTTACTTTATTTCAACTAAATAATAGAAAGTATAGAGAGGGTACAGAAGGTTGTGCTTCTAGTTTCATCCATCTCATGCTCATCAAAAGGAATCCACTAACAAGGTTGATCAAGTCTTGTTAACAAACTCATTCCGATTAACATGAAGCTGGAGAAATTTCGAATAACAATAGGTTACCTCAACGGGGATATGCACATCCCCAATAATAAGTATATCATATTTCTTCTTGACAGTAGGAAGAGGAAATTCAAAACCTCCAAATATAATCGATGGAATTTTTCTGATAGAATTGATACTATGAACTTGAGGTTGTTTCCTCGGAAAGTGTACCGTATGCTCATTACTATTAACATGAAAAGTGACATTGCCTTTGTTGCAATCAATAACAGCCCCTACAGTATTAAGAAAAGGTCTTCCAAGAATAATAGACATACTATCATCCTCGGGAATATCAAGAATAACAAAGTCCGTTAAAATAGTAACGTTTGCAACCACAACGGGCACATTCTCACAAATGCCGACAGGTATAGCAGTTGATTTATCAGCCATTTGCAAAGATGTTTCAGTAGGTGTCAACTTATTCAAGTCAAGTCTACTATATAAAGAGAGAGGCATAACACTAACACCGGCTCCAAGATCACATAAAGCAGTTTTAACATAGTTTCTTTTAATGGAGCATGGTACTGGATCTCCAAGTTTCTTTGGTATTCCACCCTTAAAAGTATAATTAGAAAGCATGGTGGAAATTTCAGCTTCTGGTATCTTTCTTTTATTTGTAACAATATCTTTCATGTACTTAGCATAAGGATTCATTTTGAGCATATCAGTCAATCGCATATGCAAAAAGATAGGTCTAACCATTTCAGCAAAGCGCTCAAAATCCTCATCATCCTTTTTCTTGGATGGTTTGGGAGGAAAAGGCATGGGTTTCTGAACCCAAGGCTCTCTTTCTTTACCATGTTTCCTAGCAACAAAGTCTTTCTTATCATAACGTTGATTCTTTGATTGTGGGTTATCAAGATCACAGCAGGTTCAATTTCTACATCATTATCATTACTAGGTTGAGCATTATTATGAACATCATCATTAACATTTTCATTAGGTTCATGTTCATTGCCAGATTGTGTTTTAGCATTAGACAGAGAGATATCATTTGGATTATCAGGTGGTTCAGCAATAGGTTCACTAGAAGTTTGCACAGTTCTATCATTTTTCTTTTTCTTCTTTTTAGAAGAGCTAGGTGCATCACTATTATTTCTTTGAGAATCTTGATCAATTCTCTTAGGGTGGCCTTCAGGATACAAAGGTTCCTGAGTCATTCTACCAGTTCTAGTAGCCACTTTAATAGCATAATCATTTTTCTTACTATTCATCTCACTGAGCAATTCCTTTTGAGCTTTAAGTACTTGTTCTACTTGAGTGGTAACCATAGAAGCATGTTTGCTAACAAGTTTAAGTTCACCTCTAATAATAACCATATAATCACCTAAATATTTAATCATATCAGCATCTTGTTTTAATTGTCTACCAAAATAAGCATTGAAGTTTTCTTGCGTAAACATAAAATTATCAAACTCATCCAAGCATTGACTAGCAATTTCAGCAGGAGGGATTTCATCTTTATCATATCTATAGAGAGAATTTACCTTTACTACCTGTGTCGGGTTATCGGGGTCTGGAGGTTCTTCAATAAATAAAGGATTAAGATCATATGTTTCTTCAATAGGCGGTAAATTAAGACCATGTATTTCTTCAATAGGAGGTAAATTCTTAACATCTTTAGCTTTAATACCTTTTTCTTTCATAGATTTCTTTGCCTCTTGCATATCTTCGGGACTGAGAAATAGAACACCTCTCTTCTTCGGAGTTGGTTTAGGAACAGGATCATTAATTGGAGCAGGAGCTGGCTCAGGAGGTGCCCAATTATTTTCATTTGTCAACATATTATTCAATAAGATTTCAGCTTCATCCGGTGTTCTTTCCCTGAAAAGAGAACCAGCACAACTATCCAGGTAATCTCTGGCAGCATCGATTAGTCCATTATAAAAGATATCAAGTATTTCATTTTTCTTAAGAGGATGATCAGGCAAAGCATTAAGTAACTTGAGAAGCCTCCCCCAAGCTTGTGGGAGACTCTCTTCTTTAATTTGCACAAAGTTGTATATTTCCTTTAAAGCAGCTTGTTTCTTATGAGCAGGGAAATATTTAGCAGAGAAGTAGTAAATCATATCCTGGGGACTACGCAAACAACCAGGATCAAGAGAATTAAACCATATCTTAGCATCACTCTGTAATGAGAACGGAAATATTTTAAGGATATAAAAGTAGCGAGATCTCTCATCATTAGTGAACAGGGTAGCTATATCATTTAATTTAGTAAGTTGTGCTACAACAGTCCCAGATTCATAGCCATGAAAAGGATCAGATTCAACTAAAGTAATTATATCAGGATCAACAGAGAATTCATAATCCTTATCAGTAACACAGATAGGTGAAGTAGCAAAAGCAGGGTCAGGTTTCATCCTAGCATTTAGAGATTGCTTGTTCCATTTAGCCAATAACCTTTTGAGTTCATATCTATCTTTGCAAGCTAAAATAGCTACAGAAGCTTCTTGATCAAATAAATAACCCTCAGGAATAACAAGTGATTCTTCATCATCACTTTCATCTTCATAATCAGATTCAATATTTTCAATCTCTCTAGCCCTAGCAAGCCGTTCCTCGAGAAAACCACCTAGTGGCACAGTAGTATCAAGCATAGAAGTAGTTTCAACATAAGTATCATGTATAGCAAAAGTAGCATCATCAATAACATGCGACATATCAGAACGAATAGCAGAAGCAGGTTTAGGTGTCGCAAGCTTACTCATAACAGAAGGTGAATCAAGTGCAGAGCTAGATGGCAGTTCCTTACCTCCCCTCGTAGTTGAGGGATAAATTGTTGCCTCGGCGTATTTCAAATTCTTCATAGTGTCCAGCAGATATAAATCCCAAGTGGCTCAAAGAATAGAGCTATGCTCCCCGGCAACGGCGCTAGAAATTAGTCTTGATAACCCACAAGTATAGGGGATCGCAATATCTTTAGAGGGTAGAGTATTCAACCCAAATTTATTGATTCGACACAAGGGGAGCCAAAGTATATTCTCAAGTATTAGCAGCTGAGTTGCCAATTCAACCACACCTGGAAACTTAGTATCTGCACCAGAGTGTTTAGTAGCAAAGTAATACGATAGTGGTGGTAACGGTAACAAAAGAGTAATGAAAGCAAAGTAATATTTTTGGTATGATGTAGTGATTGTAACAATAGCAACGGGAAAGTAAATAAGCATAAACCAGTATATGGAAAGCTCGTAGGCATTGGATCAGTGATGGATAATTATGCCGGATGCGGTTCATCATGTAACAGTCATAACATAGGGTGACATAGAACTAGCTCCAATTCATCAATGTAATGTAGGCATGTATTCCGAATATAGTCATATGTGCTTATGGAAAAGAACTTGCATGACATCTTTTGCCTACCCGCTCGTGGCAGCGGGATCCTAATGGAAACTAAGGGATATTAAGGCCTCCTTTTAATAGAGAACTGGAAAAAATCATTAGCACATAGTGAATACATGAACTCCTCAAACTACGGTCATCACCGGTAAGTATCCCGATTATTGTCACTTCGGGGTTAATGGATCATAACACACAATAGGTGACTATAGACTTGCAAGATAGGATCAAGAACTCTCATATATTGATGAAAACATAATAGGTTCAGATCTGAAATTATGGCACTCGGGCCCTAGTGACAAGCATTAAGCATAGCAAAGTCATAGGAACATCAATCTCAGAACATAATGGATACTAGGGATCAAACCCTAACAAAACTAACTCGATTACATGATAAATCTCATCCAACCCATCACCGTCCAGCAAGCCTATGATGGAATTACTCACGCACGGCGGTGAGCATCATGAAATTGGTGATGGAGGATGGTTGATGATGACGATGGCGACAGATTCCCCTCCCCGGAGCCCTGAACGGACTCCAGATCAGCCCTTCCGAGAGGTTTTAGGGCTTGGTGGCGGCTCCGTATCGTAAAATGCGATGATTTCTTCTCTCCTATTATTTTCTCCCCGAAAGCAGATACATAGAGTTGGAGTTGGAGTCGGGAGGTTTCCAGGGGGCCCACGAGGTAGGGGGTGCGCCCTAGGGGGGGGGCGGCCCCCACCCTCGTGGAAAGGGTGTGGGCCCCCTGGTCTTCATCTTTGGCGAGGATTTTTTATTATTTACTATAAGATATTCCATGGAGTTTTAGGTCATTCCGAGAACTTTTGTTTTCTGCACATAAAACAACATCATGGCAATTCTGCTGAAAACAGCGTCGGTCCGGGTTAGTTTCATTCTAATCATACAAGTTAGAGTCCAAAACAAGGGCAAAAGTGTTTGGAAAAGTAGATATGACGGAGACGTATCACATACTTATGACACTTCTATGACAATAATTGTAAAAAAACACGGAATCATCATAGATCTGGTGGGGTCCTACTTCTATGACAAAAATGGGCTTTTCGTCTTGGGCGGGCCGGAGACGCGACTGCATGACATTCTTTGCGCCGTCCATGATGGAAAAAATCGTGGTAGAAGTGAGTGCGAGGAAAATATCGGGGTGTTCCCGGTTATGGTGGGTGGATGGGGCCGAGCGATGCACGTTTCTCTCGTACACGCACGTGCGTGGGTGCGAGGCGTTGGGCTCTAACTGAACCCGAGCGTGGCGTTGGGCTCTAACTGAACCTGAGCGATTGCACTGCGGGCTACACGTTACTGAACCCGAGCGATCGATCAATGGCTGTTAACTGAACCCGATCGAGCGATTCCTTCACTACTGCTGCTAACAGAAGCCGATCGATGCTGCCTATGGATGAACAGTGAGCGTTGCTGGGGGGTTTGGATGAACAGTTCCCGGTGGGGGTGGATGAACAGGAGCCCATGGTGTTGCCTCTTGATGAACAGGACCCCGATCGATCGAGCCGGTTGGGGCTGGATGAACAGGACCCCGTGGAGGGCTGGATGAATAGGACCACCCTGTGGAGGGCAGGATGAATAGTAGACGGTGGAGGGCTGGATGAACAGTAGCCCGTGGAGGGGTGGTTGAACAGGAGCCCGTGGAGAGGGCTGGTTGAATAGTAGCCGGTGGAGTAGCGCGCAGTGGAGGCTGGATGAACAGGAGCCCATGGATGAACAGTCGCAGGTGGAGGCTGGAGGAAGTCGATGGTGGATGAACAGTAGCCTATGGAGGCTGGAGGTGGTCGATGGTGAAGATGAACAGTAGCCCGTGGAGTCCCGTTTTGCGGTACGCCACACCCCTCCCAATGAACAGGACTCCCGTTTCGACCGTAGCGCTCCAACACAAGTCCGTTTCCTCCGTTTTGCGGTACGCCACACCCCTCCCGATCAACAGGACCCCCGTTTCGACCGTAGGAGGTCCGTTTCCTCCATTTTGCGGTACGCCAGACCCCTCCCGATGAACTGGATCCCGTTTCGACCATGGCCGGTCGAACACAAGGCCGTTTCCTCCGTTCTGCGGTACGCCAGGCCTCGTTTCCATCGGTTGTTCCGTCCAAGCCTTCCCGATGAACACGACAACGCATTCCGTTCCGACCCAGCCGCTTGGCTCCCCATGAACACGATGACGATGTTGTTTCTCCGTTCCGACCCAGCCATGTACACGGGCCCTGGCCGTACGTATGCACGAGTAGGCGTTCGAGACCCTGCCCGTATGTACGTACGTGGCCGTATTTTCTTTCTTGCACACTAGCCACGGTACGTACGTGTACATGCTAAGTGCACACCTCTACTACGACACGTGCGCGCCTCTACATCGACAAGTATGTACATACACGTTCGCGACCAGAATGACAACGCTACGTTCTCTTCGAGTAGGTGGGTCCCGACTGTCAGGCACTTCCTTGCGTGCGAAGATGTAGCTGGTGGGTCCCAGTAGTTAGGGGGCGAATCGTTTTTTTGCCCGGGCGCACTTCCTTGCGTGCGAAGATGTAGCTGGTGGGTCCCACCAGTCAGGGGGAAACGTTTTTTCGCAAAATATGGTGGCTCGTATGGTGGGTCCCCGCTGTTAGGTGGAGGAATAATTATTTTGCGCCTAATAAGGAGGCACTTCCTTGCTGCGGCCGTGGACCCAGCTGTCAGCCTCTCCACGTATAGTCCACGTCTGATGGAAGCCATTCCTTGACCATGTTGACCACGCCGCGCTGAGAGCACCAGGGCGGTGGACGACGGTGAGGCCTAGGAAGGGGATGACGCGGAGCCGGGGAAGACGCGGCAGTGGAAGCCCACGCGGAGAGGAGTACGAGGGTTCACTGGTTCGGCTGCGGTGTGAGGCTGCCATCACCGCAGGGCCTGGCTAGCGGTGAGAATAGTAGGGGCGGTGAGGCCTCCGCGGCAGCACAGCCGACCACGGGAGGCAGGAGCATGCGGCACGACCGGCGCTGCTTTAGGCGGCTGGAGCAAGAAGACCATAGGTTGAAGAAGCACTACAGCCGTTGGATGGACATCGTATGGTCACTGGAGCTAGAATCATTCATATTGACTAAGTTTACAAAGCACTCCATCCCCGTCAACTTAGTAGGGCCACAAGTCAGCCTCCCACCAAGGTGGGTCCTGACTAGCAGGGGGTATTCATTTTTGTGTGCGTAATGAGGCACTTCCTTGCATGCGAAGATATAGCTGGTGGGTCCGACCTGTCAGCGGTGGGAACTTTTTTTCGCGAAATATAGAGGCCCTTTCGGTGGGTCCCAGCTGTCAGGTGGAGGAATCATTATTTTGCGCGTAATAAGGAGGCATTTCCTTGCGTGTCGTGGACCCAGCTATCAGCCTCTCCACGCACAGTCTACTTCCGTTGGTGTCATTCGTTGACCACGTTGACCACTCTACGCCGAGCGCATCCAAGGTGGTGGACGACGGCGAGGCCCCGGACAACAACGAGCCGGAGATGGGAAGATGCGGGAGTAGAGTCGCAGACGGAGAGGTGTACGAGGGTTAACTGGTTCTGGTGCGGTGTGGTTCGGCAGTCGGTGGAGAAGAACAAGAGGTGTGGAGGGGTGGAGGGATGGCCTGGCCAACGGTGGAGTAGCGCTTCACAGAGAAGCGTGCTAAGCAGAGCTGCTAGTAGCAGGAGGCGGGAGCAGGTGGTCCCGGCGGCGCTGGAGGAAGAAGACGAGAGATTGAAGATGGATGCCGGACGTTGGATGTAAATCCAATGGCTAACGATGTTAGAATCATTTGTTGACTAAGTTAACAACGACTTGCATTGGCTTCGGCCTATTGGCCCACATTTCAGCCTCCAAAAATGTGGCACATATTCAACCCATTTTTTCAGAATTTACAGTCTTTTTTTGCGGGGTAGAATTTACAGTCCATTTGATATTTTTTTTGAATTATAGTCCATTAGCTGGGCTGGGTGAACAAATAATGTAGCGTCCATGCGGCCCATTTATGTTTTTCCTAAAAATTACAGGCCATTTGCACTTTCTCGAAATACACGATTTTGCTGGGCTGATTCTAATTATAATGTTGGAGTGGGCGGAGCAATGTTATCAAAAAATAAACAGGGGCTGAGTATTTTGTTATATATATATATATAATAAGTGATTTATTATTACATTGGTCCTTAAATCTTACCAAGCTTTTGTACACAATCACCAGGATTTTTGTTGCCAAAAAATCCAGGATTTTATTGTTAAGAAATTATTTTTATAAGTTAACAAGATGTGGGATATTATTTTCTTACATATGTAAGTACCTGTTATATATATGATGACAATAAAAATAATATATAATAACATATAAGATATTTAAATATATATAATATAGTTAAAAGGGAAACATAAGTTGGACCAGGCGTTCCTATTCTTATATAGAAAAATAGAACAGACCTCTGCGTTTTCTTCAAAAAAATACATAAATTGGGTTGCCGATGTTTCAGGAAAAATAAAACCTTGGATGGGAGGTCCATAGGCCGGTCGGACCTCCCATCCGAGGTCGTGGGCTGCGCATGTTAAAAAAGAAAGCCTAGACGGGACAGCCCAAAACCCAGCTGATACTTGCTGCCCCAGAGATAATAAATGATACCTGCCAGCTCCCAGGCTTCATTGTGAATTTATCTCCTATAGTAACTACGTTGAAGCACCTAAAAATGTAACTATGTTGACAAACCCATCGGCCCCAACGCCAGTATAGCATTAGGAGGAAGTATTTTTTCGATGTGGCACTTGCTTGCGTACGGCCATAGACCTGGTGGGTCCCGACTGTCCGCCTCTCCATGTACAGTCCTCTCCAGATTCCTCTCGTTTGTTCAGCATGTTCACAACGGCAGACAGCTGCGTCGCGGCGTGCGCACAAAGGCGCAGGAGGAGATCCGGCCACCTAAGGAAGTTCCTTATTAGTAACGAACCAACTGAACTAGCCCAGTGGCCGAGTGACACTACCCGGCAGCTGTTCCGCCTGGGTTCGATTCCACCTGTACAGAGAAAATATCTCCAAATTTTTTGCCTCTGTGTTTATTGACATGTGGGTCCCAATTGTCATCTACGCACACCACGTCCTACACTTGCCAAAACTTCGTCCCTCAATTTCTCTGTTTTTCGCACACTGGACATTGTGTGGGCATTTTGAAAATAGCATATATTTTTTATTGTGCATCATATAAAGATGTGCAATGCATGAATGTTGATCAGCATGATGTTAACTAGCTGGTAGTTCCAGTTTCGACCATGAATAAACTTCCAGCATGATGTCAACAGTCTTTGAAAAGGTCGTGTTAATATAAATGCTCTGCCTCTGAAAGTTACAGTTTCTTATCTGAAATTGAACTTGGAGTTTCTTATCTGAAACTGAACTTGGAGTTTCTTATCTGAAACTGAAACTTGCAGTTTCTTCTTTGAGAATCACATTGTCTGCACTTTTATACTCCTATGAAACTACATTTTTTAAGTGCTAAAAATAGATCTCTAGAATTCATAAAATACTTCATATGCTCAATACTGCAAATCTGAAATTCAAAAGACATTCATATCTGAAAGTACTCTCAAAATACACAACACAAAATACAATTCACAGCCTGCAAATACTAACAACCCTAAGCTCCTCCTGACAATTCACAACCTGCCCGACTATTCCTCGTGAACGGTGTGGGAGAGGATGGCGGGGAAGCGTCGTCGGGCCAACTGTTTTTCTCCTCTTGCAGCTGGGTTCGGTCGAAGAAGACTCCACCGGCTCTCTCTGGCACGACACCCTCACAAACGACACCCTATAGTTGCTCGATCCTTCAATCTCTGGTGGATGCTCCATCTGGGATTGATACTCCCACTACCGCTCCCTCACGATCGGATTCGGTGAATCTGTTTGCTCCATGGCCCAGAGGAGCAGCTCTATGTACTCCCGGGCGACTCCCTCCGGCAGTATCACCGCCTTTTCGCTCTGTTGCACATATTTGGCCATGGATGTCGCCGTCGCCGCTAGTTGGTCCTTGTTGTCAAACCAAGACTGTATCTCCAACATCCTAGCTAGCTTCACAGGGTCGCCGTGTGCGATCCTCACATATCAGTTGTACTCCTCCATCGATCTACTTCTCCATAGCACCTTCACTCACCGGCGGTGTTTTTTTAATGGAAGAGGAGAGGAGCAGCGCTGGTTTTGGTTTAGAATGGGAGAGGAGTGACGCTGGTTTTGGATTGGAACAGGAGAGGAGGGGCGGTGGTTTTGAAATGGAAGAGGAGAGGAGCAGCGCTGGATATAGATTGGAACAGGAGAGGAGCGGCGGATATAGATTGGAACAATAGCAATATCAACATAACGAGAGGTAATTTAGTAACATGAAAATTTCTACCATCATATTTTCCTCCCTCGTAATAATTACATGTAGGATCATAAGCAAATTCAACAAAATAGCTATCACATAGAATACTTTCAACATGATCCACATGCATGTAAAGTTGACACTCTTCCAAAATAGTGGGATTAGCATTAACTAAAGTCATGACCTTTCCAAACGCACTTTCAATATTATTGCAAATATTATAATCAATCTCATATTCATCATGGGGCTTAAATAAATTTTCAAGATCATAAGAAGAATCACCCCAATCATGATCATTGCAACAAGTAGAGGACATAGCAAAACTAGCATCCCCAAGCTTAGGGTTTTGCATATTATTAGCACAATTTATATTAATAGAATTTATACTATCATCATTGCAATCATGCTTTTTATTCAAAGATCTATCGTGAATCACTTCATGAAGTACTTCATCACACTCTTTCAAGCAAAACCTCATAAAGATAATCTAGTGCACAAAACTCACTAGCAATTGGTTCAACATAACAGGATCTCTTAAAAAGATTAGCAAGCGGATGATGATCCATAGATCTTAGGTTCTCTGTTTAGTAATAAATAAACAACTATTCCAGCCATACGAGCAAACAAGAAATGGGCAAAAGAAGCAAATAGAGAAAGAGAGGGAGGGTAGAGAGAGAGGGCGAATAAAACGACAAGGGTGAATTGGGGGGAGAGGAAAACAAGAGGCAAATGGCAAATAATGTAATGCGAGAGATAGGGATTGTGATGGGTACTTGGTATGTTGACTTTTTGCGTAGACTCCCCGGCAACGGTGCCAGAAATCCTTCTTGCTACGTCTTGAGCTTGCGTTGGTTTTCCCCGAAGAGGAAGGGATGATGCAGCAGAGTAGCGTAAGTATTTCCCTCAGTTTTGGAGAACCAATGTATCAATCCAGTAGGAGCCCACGCTCAAGTCCCTCGTACCTGCACAAAGCGATAGCTACTCGCAACCAATGCGATTAGGGGTTGTCAAGCCCTTCACGGTCACTTACGAGACTGAGATCTGATAGATAGAATATTTTTCGTATTTTTGATATAAAGATGCAAAGTAAAAAGTAAAAGCAAAGTAAATAGCAAAACAATATAAAAGTGATGAAGATTGATATGATGAGAATAGACCCGAGGGCCATAGGTTTCACTAGGGGCTTCTCTCAAGAGCATAAGTATTCTACGGTGGGTGAACAAATTAATGTTGTGCAATTGATAGAATTGTGCATAATTATGAGAATATCTAGGCATGATCATGTATATAGGCATCATGTCCGTGACAAGTAGATCGAAATGATTCTGCATCTATTACTATTACTCCACTCATCGACCGCTATCCAGCATGCATCTAGAGTATTAAGTTAAAAACAGGGTAATGCCTTAAGCAAGATGACATGATGTAGAGAGATAAATTCATGCAATATGAAATAAACCCCATCTTGTTATCCTCGATGGCAATGATACAATACATGCCTTGCTGCCCCTTCTGCCAGTGGGTAAGGACACCGCAAGATCGAACCCAAAGCTAAGCACTTCTCCCATGGCAAGAACTACCAATCTAGTTGGCCAAACCAAACGGATAATTCGAAGAGACTTGCAAAGATAACCAATCACGCATAAAGGAATTCAGAGAAGATTCAAATATTATTCATAGATAGACTTTATCATAAACCCACAATTCATCGTTCTCAACAAACACACCGCAGAAAGAAGATTACATCGAATAGATCTCCACAAGAGAGGGGGAGAACTTTGTATTGAGATTCAAAGAGAGAGAAGAAGCCATCTAGCTACTAACTATGGACCCGAAGGTCTGAGGTAAACTACTCACACTTTATCGGAGCGGCTATGATGATGTAGGAGCCCTCCGTGATGACGGCCCTCTTCCGGCGGAGCTCCGGAACAGGCCCCAAGATGGGATCTCGTGAATACAGAAAGTTGCGGTAGTGGAATTAGGTTTTTGGCTCCTGTTCAGATCGTTTGGGGGTACGTGTGTATATATAGGAGGAAGGAGTACGCCGGAGGAACAACGAGGGGCCCATGAGGCAGGGGGCGCGCCCCCCACCCTCGTGACCGCCTCTTTTGTTCCTTGGAGCAGGGTCCAAGTCTCCTGGATCACGTTCGGTGAGAAAAACACGTTTCCGAAGATTTTATTCCATTTGGACTCTGTTTGATATTCCATTTATCTGAAACATTGAAATAGGTAAAAAAACAGCAATTCTGGGTTGGGCCTCCGGTTAATAGGTTAGTCCCAAAAATAATATAAAAGTGGAAAATAAAGCCCAATATAGTCCAAAATTAGTAGATAATATAGCATGGAGCAATCAAAAATTACAGATACGTTGGAGACGTATCAGGCATCCCCAAGCTTAATTCCTGCTCGTCCTCGAGTAGGTAAATGATAAAAAGAGATTTTTTGATGCGGAGTGCTACTTGGCATAATTTCAATGCAAATCTTCTTAATTGTGGTATGAATATTCAGATTAGAAAGATTCAAGACAAAAGTTTATATTGACATAGAAAATAATAATACTTCAAGCATACTAACAAAGCAATTATGTCGTCTCAAAATAACATGGCCAAAGAAAGTTATCCCTACAAAATCATATAGTCTGGCTATGCTCCATCTTCCCCACACAAAATATTTAAATCATGCACAACCCCGATGACAAGCCAAGCAATTGTTTCATACTCTAACTTTTTCAAAACTTTTTCAATCTTCACGCAATACATGAGCGTGAGCCATGGATATAACACTATAGGTTGAATAGAATGGTGGTTGTGGAGAAGACAAAAAAGAGAAGATAGTCTCACATCAACTAGGCGTATCAATGGGCTATGGAGATGCCCATCAATAGATATCAATGTGAGTGAGTAGGGATTGCCATGCAACGGATGCACTAGAGCTATAAATGTATGAAAGCTCAACAAAAGAAACTAGTGGGTGTGCATCCAACTTGCTTGCTCATGAAGACCTAGGGCAATTTGAGGAAGCCCATCATTGGAATATACAAGCCAAGTTCTATAACGTAAAATTCCCACTAGTATATGAAAGTGACAATATATGAGACTCTCTATATGAAGAACATGGTGCTACTTTAAAGCACAATATATGAGACTTGCTATATCATGGTGCTACTTTGAAGCACAAGTGTGGAAAAAAGGATAGTAGCATTGCCCCTTTTTTATTTATTTATACATTTTTTGGGCCTTCTTTTTTTTTCTTTGGCCTTTTTTTGGGACAATGCTCTATTGAATGATGATCATCACACTTCTATTTATTTACAACTCAATGATTACAACTCGATACTAAAACAAAGTATGACTCTATATGAATGCCTCCGGTGGTGTACCGGGATATGCAATGATTCAGGAGTGACAAGTATGAAAGAATTATGAACGGTGTCTTTGCCACAAATACTATGTCAACTACATGATCATGCTAAGCAATATGACAATGATGGATGTGTCATGATGAACTAGATGGTGGAAATTTGCATGGCAATATATCTCGGAATGGCTATGGAAATTCCATAATAGGTAGGTATGGTGGCTGTTTTGAGGAAGGTATATGGTAGGTGTATGATACCGGCGAAAGGTGCGCGGTATTAGAGAGGCTAGCAAGGGTGGAAGGGTGGGAGTGCGTATAATCCATGGACTCAACATTAGTCATAAGGAACTCACATACTTATTGCAAAAATTTAGAAGTTATCAAAGCAAAGTATTACGCGCATGCTCCTAGGGGGATAGATTGGTAGGAAAAGACCATCGCTCGTCCCCGACCGCCACTCATAAGGAAGACAATCAATAAATAAATCATGCTCCGACTTCATCACATAACGGTTCACCATACGTGCATGCTACGGGAATCACAAACTTCAACACAAGTATTCTTTAAATTCACAACTACTCAACTAGCATGACTTTAATATTATCACCTCCATATCTCAAAACAATTATCATGCTTAAATCTTTTCTTAGTATTCAACACACTCAAAAGAAAGTTTTACAAATCTTGAATACCAAGCATATTATTATTAGGCAAATTACCATGCTATTAAAAGACTCTCAAATTAATTTAAGTGAAGCATGAGAGATCAATAGTTTCTTTAAAATGAATCCACCACCGTGCTCTAAAAGATCTAAGTGAAGCACATAGAGCAAAATTATCTAGCTCAAAAGATATAAGTGAAGCACATAGAGCAAAATTATCTAGCTCAAAAGATATAAGTGAAGCACATAGAGTATTCTATCAAATTTTAATTCATGTATGGCTCTCTCAAAAGGTGTGTACAGCAAGGATGATTGTGGCATACTAACAAACAAAGACACAAATAATACAAGACGCTCCAAGCAAAACACATATCATGTTGGTGAATAAAAATATAGCTCCAAGTAAATTACCGATGGAAGTGGACGAAAAAGAGGGGATGCCTTCCGGGGCATCCCCAAGCTTTGACTTTTTGGTGTCCTTGGATTATCTTGGGGGTGCCATGGGCATCCCCAAGCTTAGGCTCTTGCCACTCCTTGTTCCATGATCCATCAAATGAATTCACCCAAAACTTGAAAACTTCACAACACAAAGCTCAGGATAGAAAACTCGTGAGCTCCGTTAGCGAAAGAAAACAAAAGAACACTTCAAAGTAATGTAATGAACTCATTCTTTATTTGTATTGGTGTTGAAACTACTGTATTCCAACTTCTCCATGGATTATAAACTATTTTACTAGCCATAGATTCATCAAAATAAGTAAACAACACACGAAAAACAGAATCTGTCAAAAACAGAACAGTCTGTAGTAATCTGTAGCTAGCGCAAAATGTGGAACCCCAAAAATTCTAAAATAAATTGCTGGACTTGAGTAATTTCTCTATTAATCATCTTCAAAAAGAATTAACTAAATATCACACTTCAAATAAAAATGACAGCAGTTCTCGTGAGCGCTAAAGTTTCTGTTTTTTTACAGCATGTTCAATAAGACTTTCCCCAAGTCTTCCCAACGGTTCTACTTGGCACAAAACTTATTAAACACAAAAAAACACAACCAAAAAAGAGGCTAAATAATTTATTTATTAAATAACAGCAAGTATAAACATTGGGTTGTCTCCCAACAAGCGCTTTTCTTTAAAGCCTTAAAGCTAGGCATTGCTAATTTTAATGATGCTCACAAGAAAGACAAGAATTGAAGCACAAAAGGAGCATCATAAAGCATGTGACAAATACATCTAAGTCTAACATACTTCCTATGCATAGGCATCTTAAAGGCAAACAAATTATCATAGCAAGCAAAAACTAGCATATGCAAGGAAGCGGAAAGAAACAATAGCAATCTCAACATAACGAGAGGTAATTTAGTAACATGAAAATTTCTACCATCATATTTTCCTCTCTTGTAATAATTACATGTAGGATCATAAGAAAATTCAACAAAATAGCTATCACATAGAATACTTTCAACATGATCCACACGCATGTAAAGTTCACACTCTTCCAAAATAGTGGGATTAACATTAACTAAAGTCATGACCTTTCCAAATGCACTTTCAATATTATTGCAAACATTATAATCAATCTCATATTCATCATGGGGATTAAATAAATTTTCAAGATCATAAGAAGAATCACCCCAATCATGATCATTGCAACAAGTAGAGGACATACCAAAACTAGCATCCCCAAGCTTAGGCTTTTGCATATTATTAGCACAATTTATATTAATAGAATTTATACTATCATCATTGCAATCATGCTTTTTATTCAAAGATCTATCGTGAATCACTTCATGAAGTACTTCATCACACTTTTCAGATTCACGGATTTCAAGCAAAACCTCATAAAGATAATCTAGTGCACAAAACTCACTAGCAATTGGTTCAACATAACTGGATCTCTCAAAAAGATTAGCAAGCGGATGATGATCCATAGATCTTAGGTTCTCTGTTTAGTAATAAATAAACAACTATTCCAACCATACGAGCAAACAAGAAATGGGAAAAAGAGGCAAATAGACAAAGAGAGGGAGGATAGAGAGAGAGAGGGTGAATAAAATGGCAAGGGTGAATTGGGGGAGAGGAAAACAAGAGGCAAATGACAAATAATGTAATGCGAGAGATAGGGATTGTGATGGGTACTTGGTATGTTGACTTTTTGCATAGACTCCCTGACAACGGCGCCAGCAATCCTTCTTGCTACATCTTGAGCTTGCGTTGGTTTTCCCCGAAGAGGAAGGGATGATGCAGCAGAGTAGCGTAAGTATTTCCCTCAGTTTTTGATAACCAAGGTATCAATCCAGTAGGAGCCCACGCTCAAGTCCCTCGTACCTGCACAAAGCGATAGCTACTCGCAACCAATGCGATTAGGGGTTGTCAAGCCCTTCACGGTCACTTATGAGAGTGAGATCTGATAGATAGAATATTTTTGGTATTTTTGATATAGAGATGCAAAGTAAAAAAGTAAAATCAAAGTAAATTGCAAAACAATATAAAAGTGATGAAGATTGATATGATGAGAATAGACCCGGGGGCCATAGGTTTCACTAGTGGCTTCTCTCAAGAGCATAAGTATTCTACGGTGGGTGAACAAATTAATGTTGAGCAATTGATAGAATTGTGCTTAATTATAAGAATATCTAGGCATGATCATGTATATAGGCATCACGTCCGTGACAAGTAGATCGAAATGATTCTGCATCTACTACTATTACTCCAATCATCGACCGCTATCCAGCATGCATCTAGAGTATTAAGTTAAAAAGAGAGTAACGGCTTAAGCAAGATGACATGATGTAGAGAGATAAATTCATGCAATATGAAATAAACCCCATCTTGTTATCCTCGATGGCAACGATACAATACGTGCCTTGCTGCCCCTTCTGTCACTGGGTAAGGACACCGCAAGATCGAACCCAAAGCTAAGCACTTCTCCCATGGCAAGAACTACCAATCTAGTTGGCCAAACCAAACGGATAATTCGAAGAGACTTGCAAAGATAACCAATCATGCATAAAAGAATTCAGGGAAGATTCAAATATTATTCATAGATAGACTTGATCATAAACCCACAACACCGCAAAAAGAAGATTACATCGAATAGATCTCCACAAGAGAGGGGGAGAACTTTGTATTGAGATTCAAAGAGAGAGAAGAAGCCATCTAGCTACTAACTATGGACCCGAAGGTCTGAGGTAAACTACTCACACTTCATCGGAGGGGCTATGATGATGTAGAAGCCCTCCGTGATGACGGCCCTCTTTCGGCGGAGCTTCTGAACATGCCCCAAGATGGGTTCTCGTGGATACAGAAAGTTGCGGCGGTGGAATTAGGTTTTTGGCTCTTGTTCTGATCGTTTGGGGGTACGTGTGTATATATAGGAGGAAGGAGTACGTCGATGGAGCACCGAGGGGCCCACGAGGCAGGGGGGCGTGCCCCCCACCCTCGTGACCTCCTCTTTGATCCCTTGCAGTAGGGTCCAAGTCTCCTGGATCACGTTCGGTGAGAAAATCACGTTTCCGAAGATTTTATTCCGTTTGGACTCCGTTTGATATTCTGTTTATCCGAAACACTGAAATAGGTAAAAAATAGCAATTCTGGGCTGGGCCACCGGTTAATAGGTTAGTCCCAAAAATAGTATAAAAGTGTGAAATAAAGCCCAATATAGTCCAAAATAGTAGATAATATAGCGTGGAGCAATCAAAAATTATAGATACGTTGGAGACGTATCAGCCGGCCCTCTCATCCAATCCTAAATCGCTGCCGCATGCTCCTCTCCCTCTTCTCCATTGCAAAACCACCTCCTCTCCTCTCCATCATCTCCATTCCAAAACCACCATCTCGCCTCTCCCTCTTCTCCATTGCAAAACCACCTCCTCTCTCCTCGGACGAGGATCTATGGAGGGAATGCAACAGCAAATCAGGCAGATCGCCGACGGCGACCAGGCAAAGTTAGCCAGGTTGACAATGAGTGGGAGATTTTGAGGATGGGGCTTTTCTCGCGTGGTAGGCGGGGCAGTTCCGCCTAGTCAGTTCGACAGAGACGCGAGAAGATGAGGGAGTAGGCTGCTGCAAACGGAGGGCTGTGTGATTTGACAGTGAGTTACTGCTGGACAGGTGGGGCCCGATGATTTGACTTGCCGTTATCATTTTAACTGTGGCGCTATGACCGGCTTGAATCTCCCGATTCCTGACCACCTCCATACAGGTGCCTCTCCCAATGCTCCACCATGTAGAGCCTGGCTCTTGCTTGAGAGCCCACTCCTCCACTTTTTCCTTGCCTCTTTCCCCCACATATGCAAAAATGCCATGTAAAGCGGGCTTATAGCCCACTATTGTAATTGATCCTACAGGTGCTAAGCCTGTCACATAGGCATAAAGTCTAATGTGGCAAGTTAATTAAGAAGAGAGAGACTAGTTTGGCGACCCCAGGAAGAAACGGTGATAAGCGCGTGTACCTAGATGAAGCAAACTTAGCAACAAAAAACTAAGCACCTATGCATTAGGGACTTGAGTTGCTAAGCCACTTAATGCCCATAGCACCTCATCTAAGGCTACTTCCAATGCATTGTTGCTTACATGAGGTGCAAAGTGCATTAAAAACCTTAGCAACTAGTCTCCTCAATGCATAGGTGCTTAGCTTTTGTAGCTAAGCTTCCCTCATTGAATTGTTTAACAATTAAACTCCATCATCCATTGATTGAAAGTCATTTTCAATTGGTCCACGTGCTTAGCACCGTTTCCTCCTGGGGTCACCATAATGCTCTCTCTCCTTTTTAATTGCTGTGCCACATCACTTTCTTGCCGATGTGACATCCTTAGCACATGTACACCATGGAGCACTGGGAAGGGCCTAAGCACCATTTCATTGGAAGAGGTCACTCCTTGGCAAATGCAATAAATACTACGAAGAAAGAGATAGAGAGAAGTAAACAAAACATACTCTCATAGCCAACATTATAGCTAACCTTGTTGTACGAGCGACTAAGTGATGACTGTGTATGACATGCCATCAGATAGCCTAACGAACCATGTTAAATATCGAAGGGCGCGACCGCGCGAGCGAGGCGACGGTCGTGGTAGGCGCGACCATGATACGGTCTGCTGGCAGCCCTTGGATCTGAGATCGAACAGTCGCATGCTAAGTTGCTGAAAATTTGCAGAATAACCCTCCAAGATAGGATATTCACCCATAGGTCTAGAATCACGCCATGCAACCGTTCGATCTCAGATCCAAGGGTTCTCGGAAGCCCATATTATGGGAGAATGGAAAACTTCGTATCACCTGTAATTTTCCCGGCGCTTGACATGACATCAAAAACCATTTAATTGAGCGTCGAGTAGACATGACATCTAATTGGGCCCCCATAGTACTGTGCATGAATCCATTTATCCACCAGGCAAGCCACTACCCTGCCATTCGCACGCCCCCCCCCCACTCGACATTTTTACAATCGATAAACCGCTCCTAGTCGTCCCGTCCTTTCACATTACGGCAGTTCCACTAATCCTAACCATACTCCCAAATCCATGGCGTCCCAAATCTCCATGATCGGCGGTGAGTACAAGGTTAGAACCATCACCTGTGATGAGTTTGACATCATCTACACCTGTTCTTCCGCAACGGTGAAAGAATGCCTTGCTCGCTTCAAACGCATGTTCGAAAACTCAAATGATGAGTGGGTCGCTGGGCTAGATGTTGAGTACACCACAGTCTTGGGAAGCGAGAAGAAACTAAAGGAGGCAGAGAAGAAGAAGCCCGCCGTGATCCAGGTTTGCGTGCATGACTTATGCTTGGTCTACCACATATGCCATGCTGATGTTGAGTGCGAGGAATTTAAGGACTTCCTCAAGGGCGGCCGAGTCAAATTCGTTACTGTAGACTTTAGGAACGACAAGGAAATCCTGGGTCGGATAGGCCTCATTGTAGGTGACCCCTTCGACCTCCAGAAGGAAGGGCTGGTGCCCTCCCTTGATCAGCCTTCAATGCTGACCCTGGCAGGAGCCATGGTTCATCCTATCTACGGTGAACTGAAGAAAGCTCCGCACACATTTCATCGTGCATGGAAGTGGAGTGTACTAGATATAGACCACATCCACTACGCTGCAATGGATGGCTACCTTTGTTTCAATATCTACAAGGGTTGGATGAAGAGCAAGAGCCAAGTGTGCGGTTGAAGCAAAGAAGTATCGCCTAAGAGGAAGAGGGACAAGGACGAAGTCGAGGACGTGGACGAGGACTCCGAGTAAGGTGGCAGTGTCGTTACTCATGGTGGTTCTAATGCAGTGTCTACCGGATTAGTTGCTTAGTTTAATTTCTGGTGTGCTTAGTATTATTTGAGGGGTGTGTTGTGCTGAGCCCCCAGCAGAACTATGTTATGTTTCTTCTCGTTATATTTCATACATTTCATTTTTAGTTGGTATAGTACTACCACTCATTTCTTGACGTTATATACGTACAATATATATGTCCAACATCATATAGCCAGCAGTTTAGTTGTCAAAGAATTTCAGGGTGCTTTGTTTTGTCAAATACTTCCAGGGTGCTTAGTTTTATTTGAGGGATGTGTTGTGCTGGACACCATTAACTTATCACTGTGAGAATTGGCTTATTTTTGTCATGTAACATGGTCAATGGGTTTGACGTGAAAATAACAAGGTCTAATGGCATTTTCTGAGTAAACATCTAACTTAACGATGGAATTTTTTAGATATCTAATTGCATTTTTGAGCAGGCATCTCACGGATCGATGGCATTTTTTGCTGTCCGATTTGGAAGGCGCACACATTAACAATCAACAAAGTCATTTTGGAACAAGTGTTGCCATGTTACAATCGGAAACACAAGTATTATTGAAACTATGGGCGTTCTATTTACCATTTACGTGCCACCACGTGTCCCCTTTTTCATTAGCTAGGAGGCGCTGTGCAGGGTAGCTATTTGAGTACGGGAGGCGTGCGATCAGACCCCTGCGCGTGCTTATCGGGAGGAGGGCCCTTTGACCTCCATCTACCATCCACCTCTCTCCCAAGGTCTCCATTAATGGCGCCCGAGCCTCTGTTTAATGGCGTGGCAATGTCTCACTCGACTGAGATTTAAGAGAGAAACAAGAAAATCTAAAAAGAAAATTTTGCACAGATCTTGATGTAAGATCCGACGGACCTATATAGCATCTACTGCGACTTATAGCAAGACTGATGAATATATATAAGGACGACGAGAGTGGATAATAATTGTCTTACATAATTAGGAAGATAATTAAAAAAGCCACATGCGGCTACGCCCGAAATACACAAGGGCAATAGAAGAAGGAAGACGCATACAATGATCTGGCTCGCTGATCTCTACTTTCTTTATGCGCTGCAGGTCGCGGAGACTAGTTCTCGCAGCGGGCGATGATCTCTTTCATCAGTTTCATATCCTTAATACGCTGCTTGGCAGCATCCATGGATTCCTCCACTAGCCTATTGCGCTCGATGCAGAGCATGGCATCTCGTCCATAAGTTTCTTGATGATGATGCCCGTCCTCTGCAACACGACAGTGGTCTCCTCCTCCCGCTTCGCCCTTCCGGCGATCTTCGCCCTCAATAGGTCGCGCTCGCCTCGAAGCTTCGCATTGCCCTCCCCCAGTTGCCGGATGACGCCGGTAGCCTCGTCCTGCATCCTTGCCCAGCCGGAGATCTAATCCATCTAGCTATGGACTATTGCATGCATGCGCCTATAAGAGTCCTTGCCTGCCCACGAGAAATTTTCCCAGGCCACCGCGGCATGGCGGGACCTCCCTGTTGCTTCGGCGGCATGACGGGACATCTCTGCTGCTTTCGCGGCGTGGCCGGACCAGTCTGCTACATCGACGGCGCGGCAGGACCTCCGTGCTTCTTCGGCGGCGCGGCGTGACCTCTATGCTGCTACTACTGCGCGGCTGGACATGTCATCTACTTTCGCGGTGAGGCAGGACATCTCTCGTGCTTCCTCTTCCATGCTCACCTCTCCCTGGTGGAAATCTCTCGACCCAGAACTCACGTTGGCTATGGCTTGATTGACTTGATTGTTTTTTGTGGATGAGGAATTGAGGAGGAATGTGCAGTCATCTTAGCATAGTAGTTTTTATAACCAAGTAGGAGTACTACTAATACACTCCTAAGTGGGAAACAGTTTAGGTTGTGATCGGTGTGAACAGGTTTGCAATTAAATATAGCGTGGTAGTAGTAGTAATTTGGAATGTGATGAGACGCGCTCAAAATTTATTTACGGTTCTAGTTTCAAAGTGTGGCACTATTCCCGGATGGCATAACGTCGGCACGTTTTCTCGGCCGTGGTGTAGCATATGCCATGGTACTAGTTCTTTTTCTACTGCTGTGTACGTGCAAAAACTGGCACCGTCGGATACATATCTTACGCTTGGCGTTGGACAGGAATAGCCTCGTGGCGAGCTATAGACTAGTCTTTTTTCAGACAATTACACCTATCTCTCGGGACTTCTCGCACACACCATCACTGCTCCCTAGGTTGATGCCACCCACATACAGTTGTACTCTCTCACACACGCACGCACTCGTCCTCTCTCACACACGCATCTGTAGCTACGAATTGTAGTGTTCTCAACCATCCGATTGGCTCTATCATAGGTTTCACGTTGCTCCTTGGCCTTGAGATTGAGATGTTTTAAACAGGGAGGCTAAGATGGAGGCGCGAGGTTTTGGTTAATGTGCGGGCCGCACACGACACCAACATGACACGAGCTTCGTCTTCCTGGTGCGCGTGCAGTCGGTGAGTTGTCCAAGTATAGACACAACCAGGCCCTCATTGGTATCCACGCCTCGACTTTGGTTGGTCATAGTGGAGAGTAACGTAGACCAGTTACTAGTCTATGTTACTAGTACCTTCATAGTGGGTAGTGTCATATAGTATATGCATAATTTGGCGACGAGCGCTCTCTATATGTACCACCTTTTTTATTTAATTACATCTTGTTAGTTTTGCTCCATGGCGCTATCCATCGATACTACTACTGTACAAATGTATACATTTTTAAAAGGCTAGAGGGCGGGGCAGTCTAGCTTGGTCCTTTTCACGAGAGGCGAGAGCCTTTGTGATTTGATGGCTCATTACTGCTAGAAGGCGGGGCCTTGTAATTTTACTGCTCGTATAAATGTGCCGACAACCCGAGGAGGAGCAAAGAACCGTGCGGTATACTCAAGTTTTCCACTGAAGTACGACGGAGGAGCACAAAACACGGCAGCCCAGTGCCATATCCTCTACACTCTACTCTTATTATATATTACTAGCAAGAGGCATTGTTCTATTGGCAATAAAGAATGGTCTAATTTGCTAGTCATCTCATTTTTAGCATTGTTCTATTCATGCCTCGCAGAGAAGGTGACATGTGCGGCCAAACACCCGAAGCAAAATAAGAAACACAGGAGCAAAAGAAGGAGGATTATCACCCCCGGAAAAGAAGGAAGACGCACACACAAAATACGAAGGAGACCAATGGAAGTACTACTAGCAACCCATGATTTAACTACTCGCATGCGCGCAGTGGTGTAGTAATGTCTTTCTTCCGCCCTCATGTCCACTCAATTTGCATGCGCTGTATTAATTGACCATCAATGAAGTGAAGGACTTTACACGCGTCAAATTATCACATGGGGTGGATCTTGGTACAAAATTGCGTCCGCCCGTGTACCCACGTGTGCGTGCGAGGGAATGAGTGCGTGCGTGGTGTGCATGCACATCTTCGCTTCGTGCATGTACCGCCAGTGCGGCTCAGGGAGGACGAGTACACTCTTCTGGAACCAGTAGCACGTCACTGTGATCAATCCACACAAGGATGTCACGACAACGCCTCCACATGTGCCACATGGCTTCATGAACTGTAAGAGAGACATTGTGTAGCGTGCCATTGTGTTTTGCACATACTCGAAGTACTAGTAAGGTACACGTGCATTGCACGCGTCAGATTTTGCAACCAAATTACGAATAAATACCACACTGTAGCATGTAAGCTCTGAATCATATATGCCTGATGTAGACCTTCGTTTAATTCTTATAGTTCATCTAATTCAAAATCAATTAGTTTTTATAAAAAAACCTAGGGCCATTTTGATTCGTAGGATTTCCCAAACGCGGGAATAGGAAGAACATGGGATTAGAGTGGAATGTCGTCTTGAATCATACAAGATGGTACGAGTGTTTGATTCTGCATAGAAAAAACATAGAATTCTTTCAAAGAGGTTTGAGTGGATGGTATGTTTCCTATGAAATCTAGTGCAAATGAATCATATGGAAAAATTCCTATGGTTTACAATCCTATGAATCAAACAACCAAGATAGGAAAAATTCCTAAGGATTAGAATCCTCCAAAATTCCTTCGAGAATCCTTTGAATCAAAGTAGCCCTTAATCTATTTTATGATTCATGGGATTGTGCGTTGTAAAGCATAAAGTAAAAACAAATAATGGAAATTCAACTAGAAAAAAAGTTTGGATAGTTATGATACGAAAGATTCTGGAACAAAGGAAAACCACTGTTGTTTTGAGATTTGTGCATTATGCTTTAGTTCAACCATGGAGTCTGCTAGATTGTACATGTGGCAAAATCCGGTGGGGGGCTAGCAGATGGTGCGAGGGACCGAGTGGAGGGAGACTATGAAGGAGTGCACAACTGCGAGATCGATATTTAGAGAGAGGGGGCGAGAACGTGCGCTGTTGCGTGAAGTGGCGGAGCCATGAAAAATGTCCCATGAGCTAGGGGGCCAAGCATTGCTAATCCTTACGAGGAGGGCCAATTCATCAACTTAAACCATTTTTACCAGCAATTGTCTAATGATCACATTCATATTAGCCTTGATATATAGTGATGTTAGGGGGGCAGGGCCCTTGCTGCCCCCTGTCTTTGCCATTGTGCGCGCATCTGAGAGATGAAGCGGAACGCATGGATATATAATTAATGTGGGTGTATTATCTATATATGTAATCCTATATAGGGAGGTATAGATTGATCGATGTGGACGTGGGAAAGAGGGTGAGACCTCACTAGATATATGGATTGATCGGTTTATGTGGAAAACTATGAAATACCTAGCTATACACACACACACACACACACACACACACATAGAGGAACATCGATCGTTGCGCGTGCACGTGAGAGATAAAGAATGCCCGATATGACGGAGAGGGGGATGTGTGTGTGCCTTCATGGGAGACCGACCTGAAGAAAAATAGTGCATGTGTGCGATGGATAATGCCGACTGGTAGTGTGTGTGCATGCATGCACGAGAGAAAGTTAGTGGTACAATTATATAGAGAAGACCAATGTGTGGGTGTAAAAGACTAGGTGAGGTCATAATCAATGTAAAGTTGAATTCAAATATTTGAATAAAAGATCATGATGTTTGAAACCCATGCATGCATGAATATAACGGAGATCTGTGCGGTGTGGTTTGGAAACGAGCATGTTGCTATGTATACACATTGAACAAGGTCAGATTGGTTTGAATTTGAGATACCGATGGCAGACATCGTTTGGCCACATTGCATCCGTGCATGGACACACTATTCTAATTGGAGATGATGGGTGGCTTTCGCATCACATATCTATACCCCTATATGTATATTATATTTTATATTTTTTATATAGTGTGCGGATAACTTTAACTTTGAAAGATGGTCATTGGATGAGGCCAATCTGATGGTGCAGAGCTGGCAAATTTGAGCGCTACTAGTCGTTGGATATCATCTAGATTCCACCAGATTTTGCCACATGTACAATCTAGAAGACTCTATGGTTGAACTTAAGCATAATGCATAAACCTCAAAACACAAGCACTTCTTGTTTGTTCTAGAATCTTCCGTATCAGAATTGCCCAAATGTTTTTCTACATGATTTGTTTTTACTTTATGCCTTACAACGCACAATTCCATGAATCTTAAAATAGATTAGTTTTCTTATAAAAACTAGATGATTTTGAATGAAATGAACTATAAGAATTAAACGAACATCTACATCATGCATATATGACTCAAAGCTTACATGCTATAATGTGGTATTTATTCATAATTTGGTTGCCAAATCTCATGCGTGCAATGCATGCGTACCTTACTAGTCTAAATGGTGTCTGTGTGTGTGTTGTGCGTGTTAAAACATTGTACGTAGTATATCATACTAGTCTAAATTGTCTTTTTTTGGGTACACATTAAGCTTGTTCTCCCGAAATTTCAAGTCGCGCCTTGTTATGCCGAAATTTCAAGCTAGCGTCTCTGTCTATCGTGCTGCGAAACTCCCGCCTCTTCAACCCGTGCCTTGTTAGCCCGAAATATTTAAGATATATCTTTGTCTCGTTGTGCTCCGACAACTCCCTCCATCTCAACTCGCGCCTTGCTATTCCAAAATTACAACGCGCGCGAAAACTCCCACCTCCTGTGAAATCCCGACATGCGAAATGCCAGTGATACCCCTGAACCGAACGAACCTCCTCAAATCGGTGGGGGTACTTTCGTAACTTACCCCACATTTCGGACAAGCGCGTCCCTAAGGCATGGTTCCCCACACCCATCCCATCTGCCCACACATTCGTACACCGAGGCCGGCAAAACCCGTGAAGCCCCACACCCTCCTCTGTCCACCACCCAGCTGGAGCCTCTTCCCCGAAGATGTCATCCACAGCAACTCCTCGACGTCCCTCATCCACCGTACCGGATGAGGATCCGTCGTCGATCTTGTCGTCCCGCTGGTTCAGCCACCCCGTCCTCCACCTCCAAGGAGCTGCCCCGACATTCCCCTCGTCTTTCGTGCCACCTCCATTCCCACACCGCCGTCTTCACCTGCACCATCGGAAGAGCATCATCATCACCGTTTCCTCGGATGAAGCTGCGGCCTAATCAGCGCCACCAAAGAGGTTGTACATTAATCGCTGCATTTTATTCTTGATTCGATCTCATGGTGCTACCAACGCTCGTCCCGAGCCGACACGGCGCGGCTCCATCCATGGTGGCGTCGCCGGCCACTTCCTCCACGGTGTCGCTCCCTCGGCGGCGATGTCCACATCAATGGGAGCTACTGCTGCTTTAGCTCTCGCTCGCGCTGCAGCTCTACTATTGCTCTCGGTCCCGTGCCTGGTCTACTCTTGCTCTTGCTCGCACTGCTGCTCTCGCTCTTGCTCTTGCTTGTGGTGCTGCTCTGAATTAGCTACACTTCAATCGACTGAATTGACTTTTGGGTTAGTCGATTTTCAGGGGGTGGGGGGCTCGCAGAAATTAAGGAAGAACCATCCGCAATGGGGAGGGGGCTTGCCGGAGAGGTACCCCACTATCTATCTTAGGGTTCAGGGTGGGGGCGGTGGTTGCCGGCGATGGTGGAGCGGTGGCATGGGGATGGCCGGGGCGGCGGTGGGAGTGTTTTCGGGGTGGGCAGGGCGGCGCACCGCCGGCCGCGGGTGGCGGGGGCGGCTGTTTGGCCGGTGGTGGCTGGCGGCTCAGGGGGGTGGAGGTTGAAGATGAACTGAGGCCCTTGATTTCGTATCCAACGGCTGCAAAATCGACTGACCAGAGATGAAAAAGTCAGTCGACTGACTTGTAGCCTCACCTCTAGTGCATTCAGTTTCGTCAGTAAAATTCAGTTTCGACAGAAAAATTCAGTTTCGACAGTTAAGTTCAGTTTTGACATTTAAATTCAGTTTCGACAGTTAAGTTCAGAGATGAGCGGCTGATGTATACATCTAGCAGTTTGTGGTTATGTATTTTACGTCATCTATTGGAGATGCTATTAGAATTCCACTCAGGTTAACATTGTCTCTCTTGTCCTGCTTCAGCCTCGGCGTCGTACAACTCACTGGAGCTGCTCCAACGACGAAACCCTCCATCACAGTGGAGCAATACCTTGGGCTCCATCTCCACACGCCTAAGATCTTCTTCCCCTCCTCCGACAACCAATTCAGCCAGAGCATCCTCACCGGCCAACCCAATCACGCTGAGATCGACATGGCTTCGCCAAAGAGGTTGTACACTTCTTGTGGTTTGACTTAATCTCACCATGCTTCTTTGCATCTTCTGATCTTCCAATTCTTGTGAACCAAACACCCAGATTGGCAGAAATCCTGTGTTTTTAAATTCTCTGTTTTGCACGTGCATTCCTATCCTATTCCTGTCTATTTCCTATCTCTGCATTGTTAGAATCCTCAAATTCAAACAAGCCCTTACATAGTTACTTCTGTTGCAGATATGTGTCAAAGAAAACCTTGTGTGGTTTGTCCTGCTCCTACGGTGTGCTGTGTTCCACCCCAGCTCAGCTGCTCCAACAACGAAAGGGTTCACCACAGCAGGGATCCGCTCTCCAGACAGTCTTTCACTGCCTCAGATCTTCTTCCCCGCCGCCGGCAGCCACGACAACTGCATTACCATCATCAACTGAGTAGATGACCTTGAGTACTACACGGGTCCGCAAGAGAGGTCGCACTCTTCCGTGTCTGCTTACGTTATTCATTGCTTAATATGATGACATGCTACTTTATCGCCGTGTTCACCTATTAGACTCCAACTCAGGTCCAAACTTATGCTCAAACTTGAGTTTTTAAATGGTTGTGGGGTACATATGGGGCAGCAATCAGTATTATCTATCTACTATCTGGTTAATCTCGGGTGTCTACTATGAGTTTCATGTTGTGTGCAAACAAACATTAAAGGAGCCATTATCGTTATTTTTTAACTAAAGCTATTATCTGCCTGCTATCATTTGTTTTGGGTCTATCCAAAGTTTGCTAGCATCACTCTGGATTTGTGCATGCACTCCTTACATAATCTCACTATGTTTTATTCCTATGCATGTCAGTTATTGTACACAATGGAACTGAACATGTAGAGCAAAAGAGACGAGCCTTGAGTGGCAATAAAATTTCATGCAGACGTCGCTCCATCATGGGCGCAAAGGCAGCCCCCCCCCCCTCCACCCATTTCGGATCGTAATCAAGAGGAAGATAACTGTTCTGAGGGGGATTCAGAAGCAGAAGACCACTCGTATTTACCCCATGAGGTATTCGCTCTAACTTTGCATGCTAATGTTAGTAAAATCATGCATATGGCGCCTTGCATTGCTTACTGTATACATCAAAGATGTCATCTGCTTAGTTTAGACATGCTTTGTGTCAATGCCATCTGTTTAGTTTCTTTATCGTATATGTGAATCATGCAATGCAATCTTGTTTAGCCAGGCATCATATGTGTGAATTTTGCAATGCCACCCTGCTTAGCCAGTCATCTTATATGTGAATTATATCATGACATCATTTTTTTATTATGTGTTAAATTTGTCAACAATTTTAGTACTTTCAATTACTCTTCCTGTGCATCAGCCATTCGGCACGGTCATGGAAAAATCTGGAGTGGAAACAAGGTCTTCAGAGCAGACAATGCTATCTGACGAATCACATTCTTGCTGGTTACAGATAGCTCCTCGGAGGAGGATTCAGAGACAGATGACCAGTCCTATCCCCCCCTAGGTGCATGCTCTAACTTGGCAGGGTTATGTTGCTCATATCGTCCGTATGGTATCTTGCATTGCTATGTCATTTGCTTAGTTTAGACATGATTTGTGTGAATGCCACCTGTTTAGTGTCTAATTACCATATGTGTGAATTATGCAATGCCATCTTTTTGCAAGACATTATATATGTGAATTATGCAATGCTATCTTGTTGCAAGGCATTATATATGTGAATTATGCAATGCCATGCTGTTTAGCCAAGCGTCATATATGTGAATTATATCATGCCGTCCTTTTTTTGTATTTCTCATTGCTTTTGTCGACAATATTTGTATATTCAACTGCTTTTCCTGTGCATCAGCCATTTGAATTGGTGATGGAGAAATCTGGAGTGAAAACAAGGTCTTCAGAGCAGACAATGCTACCTGGTGAAGCAGATATGTTGCTGGTTACAGATAGCTCTTCAGAGGAGGATTCAGAGGCAGATGACCACTCCTATTATCCCCTGAGGTGTATGCTCAAACTTGGCAGGGTTATATTACTCATATCATGCATATGTTGTATTGCAATGCTTAGTTTTTACATCATATACATGATAGTGAATGCCATCTCCTTAGTTGACACATCATATATGCGATTGTCCACTGCTCACTTCATTAGTATATAAATCATATATTTGAATTATATCATGCCATGATGTTTACATAGACAGCATGTATCTGAATTATGGCATGCAAACCCATTTTCTAAAGACATAATATAGTTATATCATCTCATCCTATTCACATAGTCATCATATTTTGAATTATGTCATTCTATCCATGAACTATATCATGTCATCATGTTTCCATCGACGGCATGTTTGTGATTTATGGCATGCCAACCACTTTAATAGACACATCGTATAGTTATATCATGTCATCCTGTTTACATAGTCATCATATTTTGAAGTATGTCATTCTATCCTGTTTAGTTAGCCATCATACATGCAAAACTGTGTCATGCTATCCGGTTTAATTAGCCATCATATATTTGAAATTATGTCCTGCTATTCTGTTTGGTTAGACAACATAAATGTGAATTATTTCATGCCCTGTTTTCTTCCCTACTATCCACTGCACCTGTCTATCTTACAATGTTTGTACATTCAATTACTTTTCTTGTTTATCAGCCATTTCAATTAGAGGGGGTGATTGCAGTATCTGTGGGGGTAAAAACACGGTCTTCGGAAAAGATCGTGCTACCTGTCGATGGAGATAGAACCATGGTTGTACTTGCCCAAGAACCAGCCCCACCACACGTAACCCAGACTCACGCAGATTGTACCCCTACCCAGTTGGACAGAGAACCAGCTACACCCCTTCTAACCCCAACCCCAACAGATAGTAACCCAGTTCCCGTTGACACATCACCGTCTCAAACATAGAGCACCCAAACACGAGTAGTTAGTAAGGCAACTGCAGTGCCCAAAGCACGAGGACCACCACTCCGAACCCCAAGTCAACGCTTACAGCAGAAGAAGAATTGTTCTCAGGTCAGGTTCTGTAGCTATGGTTCATACTACTTTGCTCTTGCATCACTATATTTACTCATACCAACTAATTTCAAATTTGAAGGATGCAATTGAAACTTCAATGGCGCAATAGGTATGTTTTAAACATGTTTCTGTAAGGTGTTTGTTGTTGTAACTTGCTCTATGTTGATTTCCTTTTCAATTGAATAAACAGTTATGTTCTCATGCCATGCGCATTACAAGTGTTGTTATTGCTGTGTAGTTTCCCACACTTATATTCTGTCTATGCTGCTTTGTCTTAAATAGATATGATTCGAGCTGTATCTATCTTGATTTGGCAACATAAACTAGAATGATATAGACCATACAGTGACCATACTACATAGATATATGTTTGTTTCATGATGTTATCCTGTCCACCTTACTACTGAACTGGTTTACCAAAATGAGTTTCATATACTATAAACATGTGATGTGTTTGTTTGTTTCTTCTTTAGAATGCAGATAAAATATTGGAGAAGAGTACCCCATTATGCAATGGTAAAGGAAGTAATGCAGATCAGGTTCAAGATAGTGAGACATCCTTGTTGTTCTCCAAGAAAGCTGATAAAAACTATATTGAAGACACTGAGACAACCCCAAAGACATGTCTTGATGTAGTGTTTGAGTTACTTGCTACTACTGCTGGCACCAACTCTTCGAACTCGCTGCCTAAATCAGTTCAGCTTCTTGAGTCTCAACTTCAAGTTGAAAGACATCAATCAGATGTTATGCGACAGGAAGCCGAAGGACTGAGGAAGTCCCTGCAGAATTTAGATGCATACTTTCTGGTGCAAGATCAAGTGCTGGAGGATTTAAGCGCCAAACAAGAGAAAGTTAATAGCTTGCTAAGCATCTTGCCAGCATTATGGGTACCCAGGATATTGTTTCTTGAGCTCTTCTAAAGTGGTTTCAGTTCTGGACTTGTTTTGTTGCGGCGTTTATATGCTGCTTTGTTCCCTATATTTGCACTTGTGGCGAACTTTGATGCCCATGTAATATGTGTAATAGCCATGATAGCCTAGCGTAAGTTGCTCGCTTATTTAATTCCTTTGTCTTGTTTATTTGTTTTCTTGTAGTCAGTGCAGTTCTTTTTCCGTGGTTTTCTAGTGGCCGCAATAACATATTTTTTAAAACTAGGCCACATTAACAATGGGCTACATATTTACTGTAGTTAACATGGGCCTCCTACGGGCCGTATAAACAATGGGCCTTCTAAGGGTCGTAGAAACAATGAGCCTTCTACGGGGCATAGACACAATGGGCCTTCTACGGGCCGTATGATCGGTTGGCCAAACATGGGCCAATATCAGACCATATTATGGTCGTAAATGGGCTATAGTTGAAATTGTCCGATCATGGGCCGACCATAACGGGCCGTTGTTAATAGCCCGTATTTGATGATGCTATGAAAACGGCCCAACATATTAACGGGCCACAAACGGGCCGACTGTAACCACGGGTTGTATTTGGCCCACAAGCAGAAAATGACAGTAACGGGTCGAAAGTAAATGAATGTTGGAAATGATCCCAAGAATAAATGGGCCCTGAGAAGGCTGAAAGATAACATGGGCTGGAAACGGCCCAACGGAATAATGGGCCGTTAATGGGTATAAAGTGATGCATTGTTCATTACGGGCTAGTTTTACCACGGGCCGTTAATGGGCCGAGGGTTACTAAGGGCCTCATATGGGACAAAAGACGTCATGGGCCATACATGGGCCGAATTTAAAAACGGGTTGGAATTATATTGGACGGCCCAGATGACGCTACTGGGCCTAATTCGGATAGGACGCAAACGGTCTGGGTTAGCGGGCTGTAAATGGGCTATATGCGAACATGCCGTTAATAGGCTTGCCGTGGGCCGGCCCGTCACCTTTTGACCAAGTCAAACGGGCCGGCCTTTTCACAGGAATGGGCCTCTGTTGGGTCGTGCCACGTGTCGATGTATCATAGGCGCTTTGGGTCCTGTTGTGGGTTTGTCACAGCAGATGTCCTCGTGAAAGGACTTAGTCGTGGAGCCATCGCAACGGGTTAGCTTGAAGGGGTTAAACCGGACAAGGGGACACGGGGAGTTTATACTAGTTCGGCCCCTTCGATGAAGGTAAAAGCCTACGTCTAGTTGTGATTGGTATTGCTAGGGTTTCGAAGACCAGGGAGCGAATCCGCTTTGTCTGGCTCTTGAGTTATTGTCTGTCGTCCCTAAACCGCTGTCGGGTCGTCCCTTTATATACATAGGATGACGCCCGCCAGTTTACAGAGTCCCGAAGCCGGATCATAAATGTGTCCGGTTCGGTCTCTACACTTCCTATCTTACAATGCAAGTAACATAATTAGGTCGGTTTACATCTACAGGCCTTAACTCGCCTCTGGGCCTTGAGCCTTCATAAAGCGCCATCATCCTTACATCTTCATGGGCTTCTAATCTTCATAAAGCTAATCCGGCTACTCCTGGCCAGTTTACGTCCAATAGTAATATCCCCAACATTAGGCCCCAGATTGATTTGAACTTGTTCATGTCAATCTTCAATACTTAGAAAAATTCCTCCCTTTTCATCTTGGCATAGATCTTGTAAACTGCCATGACATCATCCTCCATATTTGTAGTAAATCGCCGTGACATCATCCTGTTCATTAAAGCCGAAGATACCCTTTATTAATGAGCATCCAACAATCGAGGCAACAATCTCGTTATCTATCCATTTTTGGGCTCCTCGATTCCTGCGCCTGTCGCTTATCTCTTTACCCTTATAAATAGAGGCAGAGGACCCCTTTCTTTTATTTCCGTTGCCCCTTCATCCCTTCTTCTTCCTTGCGACGTCTCCGCACTTGAGCACCGCCGCCATCGTCAAGCCTCGCCTCTGCCTTACCGTTGGCAGCTGCATAAACCTGTTCGTACCAGAGCCCCGCAGCACACCTCTGCTGCTTCCGCGGCCGCAGTAAGTCCTTCCCTCCTTCCTTTCTAGATCCATTAGGGTTCCCACAAGTTCATGGTGTTGCTTTCTCATTCTTCGCCAGTCTTTAGACAGTAGACCTTAGGCTTGATACGCTCCGTGCAATAGTTCTAGAGCTCCCCTTCTTGTTTGTTTTAAATCAAGCCTTTATGCGCATAAAAAAGAACCTTGATCTGTGCTGTCATGAACTGCTCCAAGACCAACTTTTTTTAGGTCTAAATCCTTTTCTTTTCCTGACTTGTGGTAGATCAAAAATGCCCCTGTGATCCTGTGAAACTTGTTTTTACTTTATTTAACCCTCTTCGCCTTAGATCTGTATCCTCTTTACCATCTAGCGGTTTACCTTTGTAAAAACATTCTATCTCATACCATTAGTCCCCTAGCAAACCGGCAAACCTTCTTTACGTTGATTGTAATAGTCTGGTTAAACAACACATGTATGCCCTTGATATGACCTTGTTATTCACTATTGTATTAGTCTTCGGTTTACGCAATTTCACATACCTGTATATCTTTATTCCATTGCATCTCGCGTACCACCGTGAATGATTTATAAACCGGCATTTCTTTTCCAGCTTTTTGTTTCACAATGGCCAAACAGTTTGCCGCTTGCAATTGGGCTCGTTCCCGGGTCATCGAGGAACAGTTGAACAAAATGGTCAGCATCGGCACCTTGCCTAAGAAAACTGAAATTCGATGGCGAGTTCCAGGAACATAAAATCCTCCAACCCCGAGGCAAGGTGAGGTTGTGGTCTTTGTCGACCACATAGGTCGTGGTTTCAAATCGCGAGGATCAAAGTTTTACCGAGATGTGCTTGCCAGTTTCCAACTCCATCCTCAAGATAGCGGACCCAACTCAGTGTCCAATCTATGCAACTTCCAGGTCTTCTGTGAAGTGTACTTACAAGAAGAACCAACTGCTTTGCTGTTCTGGTACTTCTTTCATCTGAACCGGTGTACAGAATTTGTAAATGGCCCCAACCCTGAACTTGGTGGTGTTTCTATTCAAAAGCGGAAGGAAGTTGAATTCCCTCATGTCAAACTGCACAGTCACCCTAAGGAATGGAACCAGACTTGGTTCTACTGCATAGATACCTCCCCTGAAGATGAAAACCCTCTTCCAGGCTATCGTGATCATCGGCTTTCCAACACTCATCCACTTCCACAATGTTTAAGCTCTGCGGAACGGGCTAAATATGCCCCTCAACTCGCCAAGCTCCGGGCCTTTATGGCCAATGGTTTAACAGCCGTTGATTTTGTGCATTGCTGGATATCATGGAGCGTCTTGCCACTAAGCCGCCGCCCCGATTTAATGTGTGAGTATACCGGTGAGGTTGAAGACCCCCAACGCCACATCAACATTCAGGTAACCGATGAAGAGGTCACTGAAAGCATCAAGATAATTTTGAATGAACCGGAATTAGTCTGTCGCCAAACCGGCTTGAGCCCCTTCTACACTCAGAATAAACCACCTGATGTAAGCACAATGCTTCCTTTTTATCTTTGATATCTTTTGATTTGTTCAACTTGTGAACCTTCCTCTGTTTGTGTATGAACAGGGTGATGATCCCTTTTGGAAACGGAAATCCGCAGATAAAGCGGCAAAGCCATCCCGTCCCAAAACCAAAGCTGTCAAGCGTACCTCAAAGCAGAAAATGCCTGGCCGGATCAGCATCACTACAAAAAAATACACTTCCATGATGATACGTGTTTGTCATAGTAGGTCGCTTTTTTGTCATGCATGTACATCCATGACAAATTTATGACAGAATCAAGATAGTCATACATGTGCTGTCGTAGAAGTGTTCCATGACATTACCAAAATTATCATCACGGAAGTGTCCACTTCCATGACAATAAATCGCGCGTCACAGAAGTGCTTTCGTCAAGGGTGACCGACACGTGGCATCCACCGTAACGGAACACCGTTAAGCTATCGGGTCGGGTTTTGGATCCGATAACCCGTTAACAGCCCCAACCAATGGGGATTTTCCACGTGTAAGATCATCATTGGCTAGAGGAAACACGTGTCGGCTCATCATCGGGACAGATGTCATCCACTCACTGGACAGAAGGCGCCTATGATACGTCGACACGTGGCATGGCCCAACAAGTTTAAATGGGCCGGCCCAACTAAAGGACCACAAGATTTTGCGGACCATAATGGGCCGGCCCAGCTAAAGGCCCACGAGATTTTGTGGACCATAATGGGCTGGCCCAACTAAAGGCCCACAAGATTTCGCGGGCCATAATGGGCCGACCCAGGTAAAGGCCCACAAGATTTTTATGTGCCATAATAGGCCGGCCCAGGTAAAGGCCCACAAAATTCTTGCGGATCATAATGGGCCGGCCTAACTAAAGGCCCATGAGATTTCGCCGACATTAATGGGCCGGCCCAGCTGTAGGCCCACAAGATTTTGAGGACCCTAGTAGGCCGGCCCGTTAATTGGCTGCCATGTTTTGGGCCAAATGCCGGCCTATATTTGATCTGGTCTATTAATGGCCTGCCACGCTCCGGGCCTAATAGTGGCCCATATGAGATCCGGCCCGTCAAAAGCCTACCATGTTCTGGGCCAAATTACGGCCCAGATCAGGTCCGGCCCTTTAAGAGGTTTTGGGCCTAATTATGGCCCATATCAGATTCGGCCCGTCAACTAGACACTATGCTTTTGGGCCCACTTGCTAAAGGCCCACTTAGTAATTCGGCCTGATATTAGTTTTGGCCTGTTAAGGGCCCGTTTAACATTTCGGCCCTATATTAATTTCAGCCTGTTAAAAGCCCGTCATATAGTTGGGCCTAACTACGGCCCAGTTTGCATCCGGCCTGCTCGCAGCCGATATCTGATTGGGCCAAACAAGGACCGAGAGAATTTTTCGGCCTGATAAAAGCTCGTGATTTGATTCGCACAATCATGGGCCGAGTTCATTTCGGGCTGCTGCCGGCCCGTGAGCTGATCGGCACGTTTTAGGCCCAACCTTCATCGTGATTGCATGACAGCCCAATTATGTACCGTAATTTTACGGTTTGGCCGGTTTACTGCGAAGACATGATATATATAGTAAAATAACTACAACATCGTGAATAAGAAAAAACCTATTCTATACAATAAAGAAATTACGGCATATTACATCCACTGGGCATCAAAGTTCGCCACTATGATAATAAAGCACAAGCAGACAGCAGATTACATACACTGGGCATCAAAGATCGCCACCAGTGCAAATAAACACGCCGACAAAATAATATACAAAACGGACAGCACTTCAATAGAGTTCAAAAAGGTTAGCCCTGCTGGGGAGCTGCAGCGCTAGCAGCTGAGCAAGATGATGAGATTGCGCTTGTTCAACACTTATATCTTCCTCACTCTAAAAGATAAACAAGTAGACATATGACAGGTTTTGCACATAAAAGTATCAGTGCTGACAATTCATCACATTTCTTACTGACGAATAAAGTGACACAGTTTAAATTTGCATTAACACAATATGGTATTGTTCAGGTCAAGACATGGAAGGAAATGACATTGCGAAGGAGTTGGCAGCTTCACGACACCACTGGATTACAGATCAAGAACTCATAAGTATCAATGGTTAGTGTGCTGTCAATTTATACCATTTCATATTGGCAAATAAAGAGACGGTTTAAATAATAGTAGAATGATATGACATTGTTCATAGTTAACACATTGCATAATATGACATTGTGCTGTAGTGGGTAGGTTCACCACACCACTGGATTACAGATGAAGAACAGAAGCATACATGCAGTGCAAAAGAAGATCACTTGCTCTGCATAGTTTAATTTACATGGTATGAAGAAGGAACTTGGTTGTACAACTAAAAACTTAAATTGAGAAAGGACGAACTTTTGTTTATGAACTACATATAATAAACTTTAAACAAGCAATTTGATGCAAACACAAAAAATAAACAGCTGTTGCAGTCATGCCCAACTAAATATATACAACAAAGTTTGAAGGCTTGAGATGGACAAACTTACATTATTGGTGAAGACAGGCTCTATAAAGTCCTTGTCCATGTTGATGGGGGGGGACAATTCAAGAAGTTTACCACAGAATCTTCTTCAAAAGCATGGCCTTTATTCTACATTTTGTTAAGAGTAAATATAGATGTGATAATATACGAAAAAATGGAGAATATTTAAGATAAGATGAAGAGTGATGCTACATAACCAAGTAGCTATAAATGTAAGTGCAGCGATACAGGCAAAAGGTACAACCAAGAGCAATGCACAGCTAAACTTCTTCAGTACCAACCTTATGGTAAGAGTAAATATAGATCTGATGTGTAGAAAATGGAGGGCAAAGGAAAATAAGCTGCAAAGTGATGGTACATGAACAACTAACTATCATTATAAGTACACTGATAAAGGACAGCATGTACTTACAAGAACAATGCAGAGCTAAAAAACATTGGCATTGGATATATTCTACACTAATGTAACCATTCATACATATCAGATAATTTGGAGCGAACAATTGATAAGCAAGCTATCATGCATACTGCTCTCACGTAATGAACCAGGTATGTATGCAAGTATAGTGATACAGGACAACATGTACTAACAAGAGCAAAGCAATGGGCAGCATATTTGCGATATCCTATCATTCTTGTCAAACCGGAATTCTTCTTCGAGTAGATTTCTTGCAAAAAGATCCGTAAGGCACATGTGGAAAAGTAGAAGTTCAAATTGTTATGTGATTTCACAGACAGTACCTCATCCTGGGAACGAGACCAGTGCATAACAAGGTTTTTCCATTCAATGTCTTCTAAATTTAGCATAGGAGACTTCACCAGAAATTCGTTTATAGACTTGCCATCAAAGTGTGATTTCCTCAGGTAACACCGATACTGCTACAATGCTTCCTTGAAAAGCACAAGCAAGCTTTGCTCGTCATGACTATCCAGATTGACCCTCGCCTAGCTACAACAATGTAATGTAAATCATTGATGTGTTCAATCAGTAGAAAATAGGAAAATAATAACCATGAATAATAGCACTTACACATAAGTTGGACAGGAAGATGTGAAAATGGTGTTTGTCTTCACACTAATCTTCCCATGATGGGAATATATGCACGTAGTCCCTAAGAACATTGAAAGCATTGTCTTTTAAACTAGGAATAAATGGAATGGGGTTCCAATCTGCAGGAATTGGCCGTCTCTGCAGTTGGGATAGGTCTTCAGCCGGTGGACTTGCTGTACTTTTTGCTAGAGTGGGATTTTTCTGTGCTACAGCTGGTGCTATGGCAAATGAAATCGGTATACCTTTTGCTGGAGTGCAAGTCCTGTGTGGTGGGGCTAGTGGTGTGGCCAGTGAAGTATGGGTATAGTCTGCTAGAGTCGGTCCTACGTTTTGTGTCACTGGTTGTACAACCAATATAAGTGGGCTGTTGTCTGATTTCTCCGGCACCACCACGTTTTTCAAGGACTTTGCTGGTGCTCCTTCAGGTTCGGCAATCACCCTCTTCCTTTTTGATGTCTGGTGCACAAGAATAGCATTTGAGTGGAAAAACATGGTATGATGATAGATGGAATATGTATTGATAATGGATGGGCATGGAATCTCGACATATATGATGAGTAAACTAAGCTGATGGCGGTGCAACAAAGTAGAAGAAATGCAAGACAACATATGCAAGATATGCGCAATCAATAAAACCTTGCCAAATTAGAATAGGCACCTTGATGGGTGAACAGGACAGGCCATCTGCCTTTGACTCCTCGAGGTTAGAAGACTCATTAGGATGATATTCTGAACAAGAATCAACGGGTGGGGAGCGTACGAGTTTCATTGCTTCCAGAATGGCACTCAATGCCTTGCTGCCAATTTTGTAAGTCATTGCAGTGTTCCACAATATTCTTCTGATGCGTGAATTCTGATATTCACTGTAATTGCCTATAATATCTGAGACCCATGAAAACATAAATAGTTGTGAGATTATCTTTGTAATGCAGATGATGTTCTAATATAGGGGCGCCCCTGTAAACACTTGTGTGCTATCACTGGATTCTGATGAGAGAGCTCATGTGTGTTGTAATATGGTGCGTGCATTTATATAATCTGGCACAAGTACACAAAAAAATAGGCTCCAGAAGTAAGGATAGCTGGCAGATGATAGGTTCATAATATACTGTATAGAGAGTTTATTGCCAAAGCATGATAACAAGAGCACACAGCAACTAGGCAAATCATAGTGTACATAACAGGGGTACACCATAACCAGGATATATAAATCGGGAAAGTGGAACTGGTTGGAAATTACGGTGTTGTATTGCCGCTAGTAATTGAAAGCCTATCGATCACGTATAGGCCAGCTCTATCAGCTCTTGACTGCAGATGTCCCTGCTCCCCTTCCTGACAAGGAACATACTATGCTTCCCATATAGAACACCGCACAGGCCGCCCGCCGAACCACCGGCCCCACCGCCTGTGTTCCTCCGCCACCCCCACCCCCGCCCCCACCCGCATCGAGTTTTGTTCATTCGAAGAGGCCCCACCACCGCCCCCCACAACCACCATGCCCACCTGAGCCCATTCGATCGCACCGGCGAACTCCAGCGAGCTCTAAAAAATCGACTGACCCAATTTTGAAATTTAGTCTACTGTGATTTAACTACTGTGGAATATAAAAGGGGAAAACCATAAGCATTGCGAGTATGGTGTTGAGCGTGCCATGGCGGATCTGAAGGTGCAAACTGGACAAAGGCAACTTCGCAACCAAGACAAGAAATCGGAGTAAAGCAGTGGCGATCTATTTTCTTGCTGCGATAAATAAGTTGAGCTGATACGAAAGAGTACCACCTCTGGTGCGGCGCCGTGTACGCATCTGCTGAGAATTTGATGGTGCTGCGGTAGCGATGGCTATCGGCAGCGTGGAAGCAGATCTAGGAGGTTAGACGATGGCGGCGGGGCACGGTTGACGAGACGGTCATAGGAGCGGCGCCGGCAAGGTGGACGACGGCGGGGATGAAGCGAGAGGACGGGATGCAAGGATCCTGGTCCGAAGCCGTGGATGAGAGAGGTCGATCTCTTGTAATGGACGGTGGCGTCGGGGTATCAGCTCCGGCATGGTGGAGGAGGACGGCGGTGGATGGGGTGGCGGACGGCGGCGGACGGAGTAGGGTGGGGTGGAGAGGGTGTTTTGGCGCCCACGGAGTACGAATGGGGAAAAGGGAGGTAGAGAGGAAGGGGGGAACCATGTATTCAGGGCGCGCTTGTCTCAAATGCGAGGAAATTTACAAACTTAGACCCCATTTCAAATTTCTACTACATCACAGCAACACTAGTCGGTTGGGGATAGGACGGTAATCTCGCATAGACCAAATATTTGCCGACGAGAGATTGTTTTTGGCGTCCATCGTGTATGAATATGAATCGGGGAGGGAGTCGATTTTGGCCAAGGACACACTGTGTTTTGGCACCCACCGTGTATGAATCCGGGTGAGAGGCGGTTACGTCACGTTTGGGTGAAATTACAAACCTACCCCTATCGAAACCTATAGAAATCCAGCATATAGGCTTTGCGTGGCAGGGATAGGCAGTAGTGATTTCCATCTCGCAGATTTTGGTTTCGGGCGGTTACTGCGACTTTCCCCGCTTCGTTCAAATTTTGCAGAGTGCATGTTTACCGTGCCAACTCAATTCGAATCCCGTTTGTATTCTATTTTTTTCGGGCGGAATCCATTTTCAATTGGAATTACATTCTATATACATCATTTTTTATATATACTTTCAAAAGCACAACAAAGAATTCTGCTCCTTTATATGTATAATGTGATTTACAAATACAACGATCTCGAAATCTTAAGGTTGAATTCGAAAAAAATTAACCAAATTATGTTGTACTAAAATGTATGGATTAGTAATATCTACATATTAAATAACATAGATGTGCGTGAATTCATATGAGTATGCATTTTTGATAGATCAATTTTGGTTTGAGTATGGATTACATGTATCATCATCTCGAATTCAAATATTTGAATCCCTTTTTTGTTCACTCCTTCCACACCCATCTCTCTCGCATGCATGCTCCTTTAGGTAGCTATCACTCTCTTTTCTCTAGCTCACCCGCATGCTCACTTCATGTTGCTCCTATCCTCGCAAACATGGTCTCTCGACGTCTCCCTTGAGAAGTGTCACACTCTCCCTATCATTATAAATTACACGGTTTTCATTATCTCTCATGTCTCTACTGTTCTCTGGTATCACTCGGTACCTAAGCTTTCTTTTTCACCGCCAAACACACAGTCTCCACTCGTCTTTCACTTTGTCTTTCTCTCTATGGGATTCTCTCACACACCCTATATGTCTCTACATATGACTCATACCACTAAAATTACTCTCACTATCTCTCCTGTAGACACAACATTTGTTGCAGTCTCCTTTTCGTCTCCATCCTAGACTGACATTATTCATTTGTTTACCGATCAGACAACCCCGACTACCGTCTCCTCTCTCTCACACACTGACACACATGCACAACTCCTGCTTCCACTCCACTTCCCGACTACCGTCTCTCTCTCTCACACACACACAAAACTCTCGCTTTCGCACCCCGACTCGTATTTCTCTCACAAACATTTATCGACTAGCTAGCCTCTAGATAGGTTTATACACCCGCACACTCGTGCTTCCACCATCGCATACATGTCTCTCTCCCGCTCCTTGTATCTATGTAGATTTTTCTTCCCTTCTTGACACACGCCCTCTCGATCGTGCACACACACTATCGCCTCATTTTAAGCTGATACCTATCGCACACACACACACTCCTTGTGTCTTTGTCACACATGCACTCTGTCCTCCTCCACTCGCCCTCTCTCTCTCTCACACATGGGCTTTTTGCAACAACTAGTTTATCTTGTGGGGGAAAAGGATGAACGAGGGAAGGCCTTATTTGCAAATGTGGAGAGGGGTGTGGGTATCTTTTTGCAAAATTGCCATTGTTTCCTTCCTATCCGTCAGATATAGATCGGACGGCCTATATTGCAGGATGGCAGGCACACAATCATCACCGACAATGCTTATTATAAGAGTAGGGATAAAAAATAGAGTTGGTGATGATGGTGGGCCTGCCATCCTGCAATGTAGGTCATCTGATTTATATCTGACGGATAGGAAGGAAAATATGGCAATTTACCCGCACTCTTCACCACATTTGTAGATAAGGCCTTCCCTCGTTCATCCTTTTCTCCCACAAGATCTTGATGTTCCGTGCAACGCACGGGCATCTTGCTAGTAAGAGTAGAAATTAGACATATACCACTTCTCGAATCTTGAAACCAACAACATTCCTCCCTTATCTCATCAAAACCGCCAAAGGAATATATTTTGAGTGAAACATAACATATTTTTAGTGATATACGTATTTCAAAGCTAGACTTTTTTCTATCAAATCGGTGAATATGTATTAACGATTAATCTACTTTGAACATGTGGCAACGCATTGGCACATTGCTAGTAGTTACTATAATTTTTTGGACACCAGACAAACGGTGGAGTACATATACGAAGAGAAGTGGCGCACGCACGCAATCGGCCTCTTGCTGTCTCGCACACATGAGTGTTACATAAAGGCAACGTTAACAAATAAACCCTAAAACCCTAGGGGCACGATTGCTGCATTCGCGGGTACCGGGTACATGCTGGAGCACCTTTGTAGGAATAGTCAGCTCGCGTGATAATTTGATCCGTAGGAGTTGATGGTCGGGACCACAAGTGAATGACTTGGAGCGCGGTGACTCGCCAGTTGCCATAGATCGAGTAGCCACGTTTAAAATATCATTTTTTAGCGAGGTCAAGAGTTCCGATTTTCAATGGCGCGTTATAAGTAGTAAGTAGTTTTTAGGACATTGGTATGGAGCGAAAATGGAATTCATAGTACTACGTACCTCCTTGGCGTATGGTTGTATGGTTTTTTTTTGCGATGGAGGTCGTATGGGTTTATGTTGCGAGATGTTGAACCTAGTAGTTCTAGGCAAATACTATGGTTTAGATTTAGATGCTGGTTTTCTTTAATGAAAATCGGAAGGGGAAACCCTTCTTCGATTAAAAAAACTACTACCTCCATTCTAGTTTATTAGTCCCCATCGTACTTTGGGTCAAAGTTTGTCCACAAACTTTACTTGTAAAATGCGAATGGAAAACGAGATTTTGTTATACCCAAACAAAAAAGGATTGGAGGGAGTGATTGCTCTGACACGGACGCGGCCTCTCATAGCGCGGGCATTGAACCGGCGCGTCGGCCAAGAGGGCCGCACTCGCTGCAGGCCTGGCTGAGCACGCCTCCTCGCCGCATGCAACCAGCTTAAGACTGCCCCGCCTGCCTTCATTGAATCTGCGCGTGTGCTGGCAACACGTCCTTCCACGAGCCGCGGGCATTTTAGAACACAAAAATGACTTAAATATAATTAATTTACGCATGTCTTGACTTGTTACTCGCACTGGTAGCGGAAACTAATAGAGGATTTTCTTTATTTATAACTCTCCTCACATTTTTTTTGGCTTTGAAGTGAATCATGGTTGTGGACATTATGTATGAATGTGCAGATATCTGTGAACATGAGTTTGATGTGGAAGTTGAACTTGGAATTTCGGGATTGCGCGTGAACTATACCATGTCCAATGCTTCGTCTGTTATTGTTTGGAAAGTAATTGTTGTTATTACATGACCCGAAAAAAACATTTTGTGCCACATCAGTAGATGCACGGACATCACAAAAGGCATGCTGACTGGATAAACATTTGAACCTAGCTATTATGAAGGAAATTTTGTATTGACAACAGTCTTAGATAGCAGGAGACGCCTAGCCTGCTCTGCCTCTGCTAGCTTATTTCTGGCTTCTTCCATCTCTTCTTTGGCTTGGGTGAAGAGAGCATCTGATTGCTCTTTTCGCTTCTTCAGGAACTCAGTTACATTCTCAAGGGCTGCTGCACGCTTTCTTTCAGCCTTTACTAATGCCACGAGGACACGAACAACTGACGACTCCACCTGGCTTGTGTGTAATCCAGCATCATCTGGGAATTTTCACCTTGTGTCTAATTAGCATCATTAGGTAACTGGCACCTTGTGTGTAATCCAGCCTCATTTTGGAAACATGATCTCGAGGTTGACCATACTTCCCTCCTCGCAGGAACTGCATCCTGACATGAAGTTACTTCTTTTTTAGATAAATACTCAGAGCAACCTAGATCCATTTAGTAGAAGCCAGATAAACAGAACTCAGAGAAGTGAATTCAAAAGGAAAAAATAAATAAAAACAGACTACAAGGTGAGAACACCCACTTCCTACATCAAGCTAAAAACGAAAGCATTAGGACGATTAAGACTCTTCTTATTACACATCGAAGAACACCATGCTTAAGAGAAACAGAAACTACAACATATAAACATCGAAGAACACGAGGCTACACGAAAGTAATTGAAAGGGTGTTACTTACCAAAGGTCGTTTTACAGGTTCGGTGCAGCTCCACTTTAACTTGCCACGCTCCTTGAAGATGTCCCAAATATCCCGTGTTTGGTCTTCATTGGTCCTCTGCATGTTCGCACTCGTGGTTTTAAAATCTCAACATGGCAAGAAAAATATACTACTAGTAATACTCGCGCATCTTGTGGGCAACATTAAAGCACTCGTCTGCCATGTTAGAGCATCTCCAACAAGATAAACTACTCATACAAATGCATCTTGATGCGTGCAATGCATGGGCATTTTGCTAGTTCTAAAAACCTTTCCATCATTTGCCACACTATTGGTTGCAGATGAAAAACCTACCCAAGCACAGTGCGATACAGGAGTGACGCACAATTACAAGCTGATATTCTATTGGACAATGGAGGCTATAACTAGTTACTTTTACGGGAACAATAGCACCCAGGAAATTTGAAGGGTAGGTATGAACAAAATTGGAACTGCACATGTACTGCTAAGTGATTCAATACACACATTACCAATCGAGGAGGAGAACGATGGTCGCGGTGGCCTCTATGAGTCATGGTCGACAACGGGAGTCAGTTCATTGTCCACGATGGTGGTACTTCTGCGCTTGGCATTGGCTTCCGGGAATCAGATCCGAGACCGTGGAAGACGATGCCGGGGAAGAGGCTCCGTGTACGACGAAGACGGTGGACCAGCTCCAATGTGGCATACGAGGTCGTCGATGAGGCAGATGCGCTGTTGTGGACGAGTGTCGTGATGTAAAGGGGAGGAGCACGAAGGTTGCAGTGCCGTGGAGAAGTCTATTTTGCGGTGGGGATAGAAATTGGGGAGTACTCAGGTGTACTACTCTGGGTGCTGGGGTGGGGTTGGCTGGGTAGGGTGAACCTGAAGTTACGAAAACAACCCCCTACCAAGCGTCATCCGTAGGCCTGTTCTGAAGGCTATGATGGTAACTTCCCACTGCTCGAATCAGGGTCGCGGGAGATTTTCCCGCCGACCTCAAATTTTTGTGACACTAGACTCCCAGTGTGGCGTGTTGAGTGATTCGGCTAAGCAACTAGCGAGTAGTAGTAGTAAACTCTGCATATTAGGTTTGACCAAAGTCAAACTTCCTAAAGTTTGACCAAGTTTGTAGAAAAATATAAACATTTACCATAACAAATATGTATGATGTGAAAGTACATTCAATAATGAATCTAATGGTATTTATTTGTTATTGTATATGTTAATATTTTTTGTTATAAGCTTTCTAAGAGTTTACAAAACTTGACTTTGACCAATGCTAATACGCGGACTTAAATAAAAACAGTGGGAGTACACATTTTTTTCTTAGTTTGTAGTGAACTAATCATTTGTTGAAATTGTGAAATAAATATATTAGGCTATTTACTTCGAATGTAATGGTCTATACAATTCAATAGTTACAATCATTGTCGAATCCCAAGATGTATAGAAGGTCTATAGTACTTCACAACATGCTCAAACTCACATAATCCCAGTCAAATGAGAATCTAAATGCATTTCATAGTTATTACTTTGTAGGATGCAACAAGAACAACCATAACTCTACATCAGCCATTATAGAAGCAACATTTTGACATATCCCAATGTGTGAATGAAATGTGCAGAGAGAGCTTTTGAAGATGGAGCAGATAGGGCGGGAAAGATTGTATGTATGTGGACGAGAGAGTAGGAGACAAACCTAACGAGACAGAGAGACAGATAGAGAGAGAGAGAGAGAAAGAGAGAGGAAGAAGTTAGGTCTGTGAGAAAGATGCATGCATGTAATATACATGAGATGCGCATCTGGATTCGGTATATGTGGAAGGAGAAGAGACAACATGTTTGATGAGAGAGCAGGAAAAACATGGACGAGAGGGTAAGGATCTCGTGGGTTGAGGGATTGACAATTTTTTGCGGGGGAGAGAGGGATTGGTAATTTTGTGCAAGAGAGAGAGGCTGGGGGGAGGAGTCAGTCAGCCGTCGTCACATCACCCTGCTTCCAAATGACCATGCATTCTGTAGTGCGGTGTGGTCGCCGTCGTCGATCTGCTTGTTGCCCTCTTTGAAGATTGAGGTGTTGTGCATGTTGGGGTGCAAAGAAGCACAAGCGAGAGTGGTCGTCGTATAACCTTGGATGGGGATGAATTGTGTGCTCAGGGGAGTGTGTGTGTGTGTGTGTGTGTGTGTGTGTGTTGTGCTGCGTGTCTCTGTGTGTGTGTGTGTGTGTCAGATATTGAGAGAAAACAAACCTAAGGAGAGAAATGGGTATTCACAAAGAGATTGTGCGGGCCTTGAGGTGGGCAAGGGCCGGGTGAGGGTGTCAAAATGTGCGCGTTGATGCATGTGTTGCATGCGACCGTGCGAGGGACGGACGAATCGAGAGAGATGGTTGTTGTGTTACGGATGGTCCTCTCTCTGTCTCTCTCTGTCTGTCTCTCTCTCTCTCTCTCACACACACACACAAGTAAACTAGAAGACCGTTCTCTCATGTATACACAACATATCAGCATATGTCTATGTCTCACTCATGCACGATCATTTGCACATTCACACCTCTCTATGTCTGTATCACACGCACATCGTCTCCACATTGCCCTTCCGCCACAACACACATATGGACACATACACACGTTCTCTCTCAATCACACACACAAAATCAGTATTAAAAAAACTAGGGCGCACCTAAAACGTCCAAATCCAAATAAACACGAACTGGAGCTAAATTCAAATATATATGGAAATATTGCAGCATCAAGAACTTTCATAGGAAAAAAAGTTGAGTAATATTCGAGGATTGTTTTCACACACACAAAAAGGTTCGGTGGATGTCCTTCGAGCGCGACACGGTGATGCACCGTTCGATCGACCGCGCGGCCGCGGTTCACGCGCTTGCACAGGATTCCGTATCATGGCCGTGGTACTAAGGCTGGTCACAATGGGCAAGAACATAAGCTAGTAACTAATAAAAGCGCTGCCTAAGTCTAATGTTTATGTGTACTAGTATGGTTTTCTTTTAAGTTTGACCAACCTTATATATAAAACTAAAGTAAGCTCCCACACACACACTCATCAATATGCCACCGCCGCCGTTGCGCATGCCGGCGCCCGCCTGCTCCAGCCAACAATTTCTCGCCCATCACTGCCGTGTCACCGCCATCCCTGTGCCATGAAGCCGAAGGCTTGCCTGCTCACATCATCTGCAGTCCCTCCTCGTGATGCCGCCGCGCTGCCAAGCATGCAAGCAGCTCGTGGAGCGGCGTCTATGCATGCAGCGTACGAAGAGGAGGACGAGCGCGTGCTCCAGCACGCCGGCGAGGAGGAACTAGCCTATCATTGTCGTCTCCGCCCGCGCGGAGGAGGCGCGCATGGTGGCTGTCGCGGCGGAAGCTGGTCACGCGTGCGTCGAGCCCGCAAACCGGGTGCGGACGCGGAATCTACCTTCGAGACCTTGAATGCCATGTGGATCCTGCAATCTGAAGGAGCAATTTGGGTCAGTCGACTCATGTGAGCCGTTTGATGCAACATGGATGGCTAGAAGCGCTTCTTCCACCTCTTCTGTTGTCTTCTTCCTTCGCTCCGTCAAACTTCTTTCACAAATCGACTGACCCAAATTATACTACTAGTACGAACGTATTAAGTATAGTAGGAACACGAAGATACGAGCAGTAGTACCAACTGCAAGAAGAACAGTAGTAAGACATAGTACTAGTACTACTGTACGTACTAAAGAGTTCAAATAACAAGAAAAAACATAAACATAGTTCTGCTGGGGCCTCAGCACAACACACCCTTGAAAATAAACTAATAAGCAACTAGTCCGCTTGACACTGCAGTAGAACCAGCATGAGCGACGGCACTGCCACCTACTTGGAGTCCGAGTCCACGTCCTCGACTTCGTCCTCGTCCCTCTTCCTCTTCCTCTTCGCTGACGCTTCTTTGCTTGAACCAGACACTGGGCTCTGCTTCTTCATCCAACCCTTGTAGATATTTAAACAAAGGTAGGCATTCATTGCTGCGTACAGGATATGATCTTCATCTAATGTCTTCGACTCCCATGCATGATGAAACTCGTGATGAGGTTTCTTCAGTTTAGCGTACGAAGGATCAATCATGGTTGCTGCCAAGGTCAGCATTGAAGGTTGAGAGGAGGACACCAGGCTTGCCTTCTGGAGATCGAAGGGCTGGCCTACAACGAGACCTATCTGACGCAGGACGTCATTGTCGTTCTTAAAGCCTACAGTAACGAATTTCACTCTTTTGTCCTTGAGGAAGTTCTTAAAATCCTGGCACTCAATGTCGGCAGGGCATATGTGGTAGACCAAGCAAACGTTATGCATGCAAACCTGAATCACGGCGGGCTTCTTCCTCTCTTCGTCCTTTAGATCCTTTTCTCGTCCCAGGACTGTGGTGTACTCAACATCTAGCCCAGCGACCCACTCATCCGTTGAACTATTGAACATGCGTAGGAAGCGAGCAAGCCATGCTTTCACCATCTCAGATCCACGTGTGTAGATGACGATGAACTGATCACCGGTGATGGCTCTAACCTGGTACTCAGCGGCGACCATGGAGATTTGGGAGGCCATAGATTTTGGAGGAGGGTTAGGAGAAGTTGAACGGTTGTACCCCGCAAAAAAAACTGGGAGCGAACTAATGTGAAAGGACGGGACGACTGGGAGCGAACTGTTGTAAGGTAGAAGACGGGGACGAGTAGGGCGTGCGAACGGCGTGGGGTTGCTGGCTTGCCCGGTGGATAAACGGCCGCAAGCCCCCAAAGAGTTCTCGAGAACTATGCGGGACCCACTAGATGTCATGTCTACTAAACCCATATCGTAAGCCTAACGGTATAGCTTCTGCCTGTTCGCATGCCATGCCGGCGCATGGATGTAACTTCACTTAATTCCGTCAAATGTCGCGCCTCCCACGACCTTCGCCTCCCTCGCGCGGTCGCGCCCTTTGAGACTTCGACTGGCTATAAATGAGCAATTTTTTGCCTTTTTTTAGAAAAGCAATTTTTTTGCCTACTCCACATGCATGATACTTCCTCTGGTCCTTTTTACTCCCGTCAACCGTTTGCAAAGTGTTTGACCAAATTTATACTTTTTTTGAACACCACCTTATATTAATTAACCAGCCACACCAGTACACTCATTCGATATAATATTCACCACACAGGGCGGTACGTTATTTACAAGAATACCATCTAATCTATTGTCAAAGCCATACTTAGCGATTAAGTGTGCCACCTTATTGGCCGAACGACTAATCTTTGACAATTGAAGATTGTTGATCAACTTCGAGATGCTCAACGCTTTCATCTTCAGGTCACGCATAGCAGACCTGTCAACGCTTTGACAGGCATCAATGAAATCCCACGACCAAATTTATGCTAAAAATATCAATATCTACAATACTCCCAAAACACTTAGGCTGGTTGTAATGGGGAGTATCATATACTAGTATCATGCATATGATACTAGTCTATGATACTACATCCCTAATGCATAGTATCATAAGTTGGTATCATAGAAGACTACATTTATTGCCATGCATGACACAAAGTAGCACATCATTTAATATGATACGGTATCATGATATGATACTCAAGCCTCTCTTTCTTCATTTAATTCTATGCCACCTCACCAAACTTGCTTAGTTGGCATGCATGATACTACCTATGATACTCCCATTACGGGCAGCCTTAGGCGCGGTGCATTAACTTCTACCTCGTTTCTTGTTTCTTGACATATCAACCAATAGGAGATGTGGGTGTGCATGCTTTTAATGACTTGAGACTACCAAACACGACATGCTGTGGTTAGTTCATTGCATGCAATGCTATTAATTAGCAAATAAACATTAAGATCTCTCGTTTTCCCCTCCTCCTTGGTCACAGTGCACAATCTAAGATGACTTGCTCACCTAGACGGAGGGAGTACTGATTATAATGAGTATAAGAACTACGTTTTATAATGAGTGTAAAAATATTGATTTGACATTGTGAATGTTGACACATTGTGAATAGTTTTTGAAGTCTGCAAAAGTACTCAACTAGTGCTGTCGTTCCCCACAAAAAAATGTGTTTACCAATGCATGCATGAACACTAGTTACTCTAACCCCCCTCTCTTCTTTAATTCTTTACCACATTAGCATGTTTGCTATTCCCGTGTGCATGATACCAGCTAAGGTACCACCATTATGGCCAGCCTTAATCATCGCATGCAATAATTTAGTGCACCTTGAAATATGAACATGTGTGGGGCGTGTTTGTTTTTAATGACTTGAGACTATACCTAGCCCGGCATGCAAGATGACTTATTATGCACCATTCCCCATACCTGCAGGAAGCCTGTTTGTCTCCAAATCTTTTCCTCTCCATGTGTGGAAACAATATGCCTGTCAAACTCTCCTTCTCCCTCCGGCGGTCCCACCACTCCACCCAGTGTGAAAAAATCTGCATGCATGACTCTCCTCCCCCCACGCTCGTCCAATCCATTGTGACCAGCAATATTTCCACCCCTTCACTCCCCCGTAATTTACTCCAACAAATATGCCCATGTAGCTGTTACTTAACTGCAGGTGCATTCGGTCACTGACATATGGGCCCAACAGGGGTCTGGCCCACATGTCAGTGACGCAACTGGACCGGCAGTTAAGTCAGTGCAGCTCAGTCCATATCTTACGTAGGTGTGCCATTGCTCGCTATAAATAATGCGCCTCCCACGACATCGCTATCTCCTCCCCCTCACGTTCACGTTCATCGCTATTTCCTCCCCCTCCCTCTCACGTCGACCACCATGGCATCACCCCTCCCAAGCCCTAGGAGCCCCTCGCTGCACCGCACGGACGGTCATGCGTCACCGTTCCATTCCTCGCCGCCACTAGTCGAGGAGGACGCGTCGGTGTTCCGCTCCTCGCCGCTATGCGACGCGTCGCCGTTCCGTTCCTCGCCGCCACTAGTCGAGGAGGACGCGTCGGCGTTCCGCTCCTCGACGCGACACGACGCGTCGCCGTTCCATTCCTCGCCGCCACTAGTCGAGGAGGATGCGTTGGCGTTCCGCTCCTCGCCGCGATGCGTCGAGGTGGATGCGTCGGCGTTACCAATCTCGCCAGCACGCGCGCCAGAGGACGCGTCGGCTCCCTGCTACGAGGAGAACGCCGCACAGCCCGCCGAGCCCCCCCCCCCAGCCTTGAGGAGCTTTGGAAAGAAATGGATGTCGCCTTGTGGGAGGATTTGCCTCCAGCAGAGCGCGCCAAAATAGAGGCGGAGAAGAAGGCCGAGGAAGAGAAGTGCACCGCGGAACAAGCTGCCTGGGAGGCCTATGTCGCATCCGAGAGAGTTAGGCAATTGGCTCTTTGGCAGAAGGCTCGTGCGAGGGCCGTGTGGGTGGCGGAGGACGCCCGTGCCGATGCCCTGAGTGCAGTCGGGCCTAAGCGCCTCATCTACGCTTGGAGGTACGTGGACCGGGTGCACACTTCCAGCGAGGAGTACCTATTGGCGCTGGATCACCACACCGGTGAGATCGCGCTCGCCCGTCGGCAAGCCGTCAATCAGCACCTCGCGAGTTGCGAGGCTGAGGAAGAGGCGTTGTGTCAGCGCACTGGGAAACGGCCGCGCACCAGGGCACTCGTGGCGCGCTGCAAGCGCTCCTGCGAGCGTCGTGGCTTTTAGGAGGAGTATAATTTTTGTTTCGTAAGGCGATCTCATTAGTTTTGGGACGCAAATGATAAATCCCGAACGTTCAGGAATTTTTAGCGTCCTTAATTAAGTATGTAAAAGGGAAAGTTTGGAAACCTTGTGTATTCGTACGCATTTTGCAAGTACATGCATATAGCACAAACTTTACTATATACTATCGCACTACACGTCTCTCTCGATATATGCTTGTAGATTGTGCTACTCCCTCCATCCAGGTCAATAAGTCATCTTCGGTTGTGCACCATGACCAAGAAGGAGGGAAGACTTATACACCTAGGCGGAGGGAGTACTACTATTACTTATGTACGTGCAAATGCACGTTTTAACATTATGATGCGGTTTTTGTAAAAGTAGAAAAACAGCACTAGTCAAGCTTGTGAAACGATTCAATGCAAAACAAATGCAAAAATGCTCGTTTGATTGTTTACTTTTAGCTTCCTTCTCTATGGTTATTTCTCTGTCGTACTTTGTACGGAGTATCTTACTGGTTGGAAAGGCATGCAAATTCCCAAACCGCTTCCTACACCCTGTATCTCACTTGTTGCCGACATTGACGTTGTCGCCCATGTCATCGAGGATGAGGTTGCCGAGGTCGGGGAAGAAGTCGTCATTCGCGAAGTCATCGCTGCTAGCAGTCGCATGAGTGCGCTCCCCAAAAACCTGATCGCCCCTCTCCCATACAGGATCACGAGAGGCGGGGTTCTGGAGGCCTGATGTCCCTTCTCCCGGTGCACACCGAAAGGAGGGATGGAGAAGACTTGCTTGGCAGCGCAATGATCTGGAACGGTGGTGAGAAACTATATAGTGCGGGCCGGGTAGGTCGTGTGCGTATAGCTCTGTCCTCGGCTCGGCTCAATCCCGCAACCCGCGGCGCGTCGTGATGAGGCGTGGCGTGGCGAGGCGAGCGAGGAGGAGGAGCGCGCGTGTAAGTCTCCTCTTCTCATGCTCATACAAGTGGTAGAAGAGCTAACCGTATAAAGGCCTACTAGCAAAATTCCAACATCGACCAGGCCGTCCATGAAACGGGAGTGGCTGTAGGGGATGTTGCGCCAGTTGAATATATGAGAAAGTTACTACGAGATTTAATCCGAATAAGCACAAAATAAATCATGACGGCTATAACAGAGATGAAACTAATCATGTGGACTAGCATAGTAGTAGGATACAGAGTAGAAACATGAATTCTACCACGATTTCAAACAGGAAGGACAGAAACACATACGGTGCAACGGGAGCAGCACCGTTGTCGGCGTTCTGGGAACGGGGGTCCCCAGACTTGCCTGCCTGCGGCATGGCTCGAGTGGGGGCCCAACATGGCCCATCTTCATCAAGCACAAGACTCAAGACCCTCGCGAGGGGCCAAGCCTCGCGAGGCGGACGACACGGCGCATCCTCAGGCACAGCCTCCTCAGGCTGGGTCGCGAGGAGACGGAGATATCGAGGCGGGGTGTCTCGTGAGGCGCCCGTGACGCAAGCCATGACGGTTGAGGGTGCCAGGCGGGCGCCAGCGCGCGCAGCGTCCTTCTTTCCTCTTTGGTGCAAAGGGGGCAAGCGCAGCCGCGGAGTACCGAGGCATCAGGCAAAGGTTGCCATTTCAGTGCAACAAGACCAGGACCAAGCGGACTACGAGAAGGAGGTCACCATCGAGCCCAGCACAGCATCACCGCAGAGCCTTTCGCAGGCGAAGACCACCTTTAGTCAGGATAGATGTACTTGCTGTCCCCCTTCAAATTAGCCCACCATTGTTGGCTCCCTTCCCGCTCGATATTTGGGAAGAGGACCAGGGCCTCTATAAATAGGGACCGGCCGCCCACATAGCAAAGGGTTCGGCTTTGAGGGGTTCGGTTCGATCGGATCAAAGATCAGAAATCAGAGAGAGAGAAAGAGAGAAGGGAGACTGAACTCCTCCTAGCAGTTCATCGCCCCAGCCAAGAACAGACCCTTGCGAGGATGTCCTTCCTTGTATTGTTCATCATCACCAGCCCCAGGAGGCAATCCATCCACCACACACTGGAGTAGGGTATTACACCACAATGGTGGCCCGAACCAGTATAAATCTTGTGTCTCTTGTGTGATTCCTTTAGTAGCTTAGATCTTTGTGAGGCGGGGAGGTTGAGGACGTGATTTCCGTGCGCACCCCAGTGTTCGAACCTTAAGGGTCTGCCGGAACCCGAAATCCGACATTTGGCGCGCTAGGTAGGGGTGCGCCGGAGTCTGTCTTCCACCACTCCGTTCTCCTCTGACCGTCGCATCCATGTCCGACGCTCGACGGGCCCGCGCCGAGCGTCGGGCCGCCATCGCTTCTCGTGTCGCCCAGACGGCCCCCGTCGGTGGGCGTCCTCGTCGTTCCCCGTCGCCCGCCGTCAACACCGCCATCGGCTCGGCGGGAAACAAGCTGCAAGCGCCACCCCAGCATCCGCCTACGCGACGGAGCAACTGCACCGCGGCACCGACGCCTCCGGTCGTTGCGGCCCTCCTGGGCGGCTCGCAGGCGCCGCTCACAAGTCGCCACGTCAAGCCTTTTGCCCGCCGGGTTAGCTCCGCTGCCGCGTGGCAGGGGGCTCCCCCGGACCGGGCGGCGAGCGAGGTCGATCTGACCTTTAGCTCGGAGGACCACCCCACCAACCAGGTCGGCTCAGGCGCGCTCCCCTTGTTGTGCACCCCCACCATCTGCCAGGTGGCCGTCACCCGAACCCTCATCGACGGTGGTGCGGGCCTCAGCATGCTTTCGGTCGAGACTTTCGACCTCTTCTGCATACCCCGGGAGCGGCTGCGACCCAGCCGATCCTTCTCGGGCGTTGGGGGCGGATCATCCGACTCCCTGGGACAGATCTGGCTCCCGGTGACCTTCGGCACCTACGACAACTTCCGCACGGAGACGGTCGACTTCGACATCGCCCCCATCAGCCTTCCTTACAACGCCATCCTTGGCTACCCGGCACTGGCCCAGTTCATGGCCGCCACGCACTCGGCGTACAACCTCATGAAGATGCCCGGGAGCAATGGTACCCTCACCGTGCGCGGGGACATCGGGGACACCCTGCGAGTACTCGAGCTCGCCTTCAAGATAGCGGCGTCGGCATGGCCCGCCAACGTGGAGGCCCCTGAGCCCAAGGGGGCTGCGCCCGCCAAGAAGAAGCAGTTATTCACCCAGGACAAGGCAGAGACCAAGCAGATACCCGTCGACAAGGACGGGTCCTCTAGTGCCACTTTCACCATAGGCGCCAACCTTGAGCCTGAGCAGGAGGAGGCCTTGGTCAAGTTCTTGCGCTCGAATAAGAAGGTATTTTCTTGGGAGCCAGACCAGCTGGCAGGGATCCCCAGAGGTGTCATCGAGCATCACCTCAACGTGTGCCCAAATGTGCGCCCCATGAAGCAGAAGGCCAGGCGGCAGTCCACGGAGAAGCAGGCTTTCATCGCCCAAGAGACCCGCAAACTAGAGGCCACCGGGGTCATTCGCGAGGTCCGATACCCGGATTGGTTGGCCAACCCTGTCGTTGTGCCCAAGAAGGGGGGGAAAGAACGCATGTGTGTCGACTTCACCAACCACAACAAGGCATGCCCGCAAGATCCGCTCCCGCTCCCCCGCATCGACCAGATTGTCGATTCCACTGCAGAGTGCGACCTGCTATGCTTCCTGGACGCCTTCTCCGGGTATCACCAGATCAAGATGGCAGTGGAAGACGTTGAGAAGACCGCCTTCTTGACCCCATGCGGGGTATACTGCTATACATGCATGCCGTTCGGGCTGCGTAACGCAGGGGCAACCTTTCAGCGACTGATGCACATCACCTTGGGCCAGCAGCTCGGAAAGAATGTCGAAGCCTACGTTGATGACATTGTAGTGAAATCTCGGGAGGCCAAGACCCTGATACAAGACCTGGAGGAGACCTTCACGAGCCTCGACGCAGTAAACCTGCGGCTCAACCCAGAGAAATGTGTGTTTGGCGTCCCCTCGGGCAAGCTCTTGGGATTCCTCGTGTCCCATTGCGGCATCGAGGCCAACCCCGAGAAGGTCAAGGCGGTTGAAGACATGAGTCCACCAAAGACCCTCAGAGAAATGCAGAAGCTCACTGGGCGCGTGACCGCGCTAGGGCGCTTCATCTCCAAACTGGGCGAGCGAGCGCTACCTTTTTTCCAGCTGATGAAGAGAAAGGGGCTATTCGAATGGACTGAAGAGGCAGATAAGGCGTTTCAAGATCTCAAGAGGTACCTGACCAGTCCCCCAGTCATGGTGGCTCCGCGCCCTCAGGAGCCCCTGCTGCTATACCTCGCTGCCACACCCTACTCTGCCAGCGCAGCTCTGGTGGCGGTTAGGGAGGAGCGCCAAGTCAAGGCCGCGGCGGCGGCTCGAGGCAGGACAAAACGGGAACAAGGAAAGCCTGCAGAAGCCGCAACCGCAGCTGAGGAGGGTCAGCTGCCGAGGAATGCACCGGGGGCAGGAGAGGCCGCCCGAACAGATGGTCCACCTCCCGAGGGCGCGGCAACCCCGGATGCTCCCAGCCTTGTCGAGCACCCAGTTTACTTTGTTAGCACGGTGCTACGGGACGCGAGGGCACGGTACCCAATGCCTCAGAAGCTCCTCCTCGCGCTACTGGTAGCCTCGCGCAAGCTGCGTCACTACTTCCAGGCTCATCCCATCAAAGTCGTCTCGTCATACCCCCTGGAGAGAGTGCTCAGGAGCCCTAACTCAGCCGGAAGGGTCACTGAGTGGAACATAGAGCTGCAGGCGTTTCAGCTCGAGTTTAGCACAACCAGGGTCATCAAAGGAGTAGCGTTGGCGGATTTTGTGGCAGAATGGACAGAGGCACCAGGCCTCAAGGCCGACGAGGATCGGTCCCTCTCCCCGGGGAGCGAGGCGCCAGAAGGCTGGGTCATGCACTTCGACGGGGCGTTCTCCAGACATGGTGCTGGGGCTGGGGCGGTGCTTATATCGCCCACTCAGGACAAGCTCTACTACGCCGTACAGCTCTTTTTCCAGCAAGGTGAAAAGGTCTCCAACAACATAGCGGAGTATGAAGGTTTGATAGCGGGCTTGAAGGCCGCGGCAGCCCTGGGGGTGAAACACCTCACCATTAAGGGCGATTCGCAGCTCCTTGTTAATTTCTCCAACAAGGTGTACGAGCCGAAAGATGAGCACATGGAAGCCTACCTTGCGGAGGTCCGCCGGATGGAGAAGCAGTTCTGGGGGTTGGAGTTGCAGCATGTGCCCCGTGGCACCAATCAGGAGGCTGACGACATCGCCAAGCGGGCGTCCAGGCGGTTACCTCAGGAGCCTGGTGTCTTTGAGGAGCGGCTCTTCAAGCCCTCAACCTTGCCGTCATTGTCAAACACGGCTCAGCCTCGGGAGGAGCTCCCCCAGCCACCTGCCTCAGGAGCCCCGGTCTGTGGCCCGGCCTCAGGAGCACGCCTGCTCCTGACGATGGAACCTCAGGAGGGATGCTGGCTCATGGAGCTCCGGAGTTACTTAACACAAGGGACCTTGCCGGAGAAGGAGGAGGAAGCGGAGCGTGTGGCATGGCAGGCCACGGCGTACTGCATCAAGGATGGAGAGCTCTACCGGAAGCGACCAAACGATGTATCCCTGCGCTGCATCTCCATGGAGCAAGGAAAGGAACTACTGGAAGACATACACGGCGGAGACTGTGGACATCATTCATCATCACGGACCCTCGTCGGCAAGGCGTTCCGCAGTGGGTTTTATTGGCCCACCGCGCTCAATGACGTCGTCGAACTGGTGAAGGCTTGTGAGGCCTGCCAGTTCCACACCAAACAAATCCATCAGCCAGCGGGAGGCTTGCAGACTATACCCCTTTCGTGGCCATTCGCAGTCTAGGGGCTGGACATCCTGGGCCCGTTTCCTCGGGTGCCACGGGGCTACCGCTACCTCTACGTCGCCGTGGACAAGTTCACCAAATGGGCTGAAGTGGAGGCCGTCCGCACCATCCCCGCGGGCTCCGCGATCAAGTTCATCAGGGGCATCGTGAGCCGGTTTGGGGTGCCGAACCGCATCATCACAGACGACGGTTCGTAGTTCACCAGTAACCTCTTCAAAACATACTGTGCTAATCTTGAAACGCAGATATGCTACGCTTCAGTGGCGCACCCCCGAAGCAACGGCCAGGCCGAGCGAGCCAACGCAGTGGTCCTGAGGGGCCTCAAGACCAGGACGTTCAAGAAGAAGCTAGAGGCCTGCAGCCGAGGTTGGTACGACGAGCTGTAGTCTGTGCTGTGGTCCATCCGCACCACCGCGACCAAACCGACTGGGGAGACCCCATTCTTCCTGGTCTACGGAGCGGAAGCAGTCCTCCCTCACGAGGTCAGACGTCGCTCCGCGCGGGTCCTGGCATTCGACGAGGCGCAGCAGGACGCCATGCGGGGGATGGACCTCGTGCTAGGGGAGGAACGTCGTCGGGAGGCCGCGCTGCGAGCGGCGAGGTATCAGCAGGCGCTGCGGTGATATCACTGCCGCAACATCCGCCCCTGGACTCTCGAGGTAGGAGACCTCGTGCTCAGGCGGGTTCTCTCCAGGGAGGGGTTGCACAAGCTCTCTCCCATGTGGGAGGGCCCGTTCAAGGTTGTTCATGTTTCTAGGCCCGGCTCCGCGCGCTTGGAGACTCAGGAGGGAGTGCCAATCCAGAATGCGTGGAACATCCAGCACCTCCGGAGGTTCTACCCCTGAAAAGGCCCAGAGCCTGTGAAGCAAGGCGAGTGCCTGTGAAGATCATCGCTTTGGAAAAAGGCCCGGAGCCTGTGAAGCAAGGCGAGTGCCTGTGAAGCTATCGCGTTTTGGAAAGGCCCAGAGCCTGTGAAGCAAGGCGAGTGCCTGTGAAGATCATCGCTTTGGAAAAAGGCCTGAAGCCTGTGAAGCAAGGCGGGTGCCTATGAAGCTATCGCGTTTTGGAAAGGCCCAGAGCCTATGAAGCAAGGCGAGTGCCTGTGAAGATCATCGCTTTGGAAAAAGGCCCGGAGCCTGTGAAGCAAGGCGAGTGCCTGTGAAGCTATCGCGTTTTGAAAAGGCCCAGAGCCTCTGAAGCAAGGCGAGTGCCTGTGAAGACCATCTCTTTTTGGAAAAAGGCCCGGAGCCTGTGAAGCAAGGCCAATGCTTGTGAAGCTCGCCGCCCCGTGACACTCTCATGTAATAATGAGTGGGGCTGTACACGCCTCGGAGTCTCAGGAGCGCCGGCCTCAGGCCCTGGGGCTCCCTCCCATGCCCAGTGGCAGCACTTAGCTCCGCGCTGGTGCGAAGACGTCGAAGACTAGATTAGGTGCCGGACGCGGCTTTTTCATTTGCTTTCCGCAGTTGACGTGTTTGTTTGCATTTGGAGTCTTATTGAAGTTTTCGCTGTTGCTGATTTGTGGATTCGTCGATTTTCGCTCCTCACTTTGGTTTCTCTCGTAAACAACCCCGCGAGGGATGGTGCTCGGACGTCCTTGCGAGGGTTTCTGCCCTAGCCGCAAGAAGGTTTTCACGACCCTGGCACATTACAGGAGCACCCCTTCTAGTCCGTGCCCCTCGGGCACCGCGACGCGCACACAGGGCCTGGGTCGGTCGCCCCACCCCCCGACAGGGGTCGAAAACTATCTACGCACAGGCGAGAAATCAAGAGGTGCAAAAAATGAGGTCAAGGTAATAGCTAAAACGACAATGTTTCCCAACACGCCCCAAGGGGGCTCCATGCAGCTGTTCTGTCTTACGCAGGGAACAAAAGAGAAAGGAAAAAGACGAGCCCGGTGCAGCCCCCCTCACATTGGCCCGCGGAGGCGACGCGGGCTGCCTCAGGGCCTCAGGCGGAATCCCTCTCGCGCTTTATCGGGGCACGACGGCGGGCGGACGAACCGCCACCTCCCAAGCAAGCTCGACGGCGCGGGGGAGGACTGCTGCCACCGCTGGAGGAGTCGCTTGAGGAAGAGCTGACGAAGCTTGGGGAGTCACGGACGCCGCCATCCACGCAGGCGCTATCTCCTCCATCGCCATCGGAGCGGGGCCCGCAGACGCGGTCGTCGTCCTTAGGGCAGCACCCCGCGTGGCGACCATCTTCCCCAAACACCCTCACATAGAGGGTGGCGTCGCCGTCGAACCTGAAGTGCAGAGTGCACCGACGCTCCAGGCCGCGAGCGCGGGCGAACGCCTGCCAGTCACGAGTGAAGGCCAAGCCCCCGCTGGCGGAGACCTCCAGCGTGACCCACAAGGACCTGCTGCAGCAGCCCTCTGCCTGGAGCCAGAGGCCGCCAGGAGCGCCGGCCGGGAGTTCACCAAGGAGGAAGCGAGGGAGCGGGAGCCGGGCGCGAGTCGGCTCCGCCGACCAGACGACGAACTCCGGCAGCACCTGCACAGCACGGAAGCGCGGCCTGGGAGAACGCGGGACCCAGGCGCGTCCTTCGGCTATGGCGGCTCGCCCGCCGCCGCGCTGGGAGCCGCCCCCATGGCCACCGAGCGCGGCCGGGGCAGCCACCGGATGCTTCCGAGGGTGCCCACGACCACGTTTAGGCGGGGGAGAGGCAGGACCAACCTGGAGGGCCTTCCCCTTCTCTGCAGCCGAGTACCTCTTCGATGGAGCCATCACACCAAGACGGAGCGAGAACTGAGGCGAATGAGAGAGCAAGAAGAGATGGATCAGAAGGGCACGCGCAGTGCCGTACTTATTGCTGGCGAAGGCCAACCGCCGGCCTCCACGATCGCAGGTAATCATAACACGATCTACATGCAGGGACTTGTCCAACTCGCACGATCAGCAAGGCGTCGTGGGGAAGTGGAGTCGCCCACGTCCAATCAACCGCCATGTGGCGCCCAAGGCCGCAGGCTGTTAGGGCCCGCGGCGCTTCGCCCTTGCCCTTTCGCCTCTCGGCACGGCCAAGTCTGTGCGCGCCTTGGGCCCGGGGGCTACTATCGGCGTTCTAGGAACGGGGGTCCCCAGACTTGCCTGCCTGCGGCCTGTGGCGTGGCTCGAGTTGGGGCCCAACATGGCCCATCTTCATCAAGCACAAGACTCAAGACCCTCACGAGGGGGCAAGCCTCGCGAGGCGAACGACACGGCGCATCCTCAGGCGCAGCCTCCTCAGGCTGGCTCGCGAGGAGACGGAGATATCGAGGCGGGGTGTCTCATGAGGCGCCCGTGAGGCAAGCCATGACGATCGAGGGTGACAGGCGGGCGCCAGCGCACGCAGCGTCCTTCTTTCCTCTTTGGTGCAAAGGGGGTAAGCGCAGCCGCGGAGTACCGAGGCATCAGGCAAAGGTTGCCATTTCGGTGCAACAAGACCAGGACCAAGCGGACTACGAGACGGAGGTCACCATGGAGCCCAGCACAGCGTCACCGCAGAGCCTTTCGCAGGCGAAGACCACCTTTAGTCAGGATAGATGTACTTGTTGTCCCCCTTCAAATTAGCCCGCCATTGTTGGCTCCCTTCCCGCTCGATATTTGGGAAGAGGACCAGGGCCTCTATAAATAGGGACCGGCCGCCCACATAGCAAAGGGTTCGGCTTTGAGGGGTTCGGTTCGATCGGATCGAAGATCGGAAATCAGAGAGAGAGAAAGAGAGAAGGGCGACTGAACTCCTCCTAGCAGTTCATCGCCCCAGCCAAGAACAGACCCTTGCGAGGCTGTCCTTCCTTGTATTGTTCATCATCACCAGCCCCAGGAGGCAATCCATCCACCACACACTGGAGTAGGGTATTACACCACAATGGTGGCCCGAACCAGTATAAATCTTGTGTCTCTTGTGTGATTCCTTTAGTAGCTTAGATCTTTGTGAGGCGGCTAGGTTGAGGACGTGATTTCCGCGCGCACCCCAGTGTTCGAACCTTAAGGGTCTGCCGGAACCCGAAATCCGACAACCGTTGGCGTTGAGGTTGTCGCCCATGTCCAAACACCACGTAGACACGGTCTTTGAGAATGGTTCGTAGTCGTTCCATGCTTAGGCATTGAAGTTTGTAACTATTTTAGATTAGAATATACTACTCCTCCGGTGCTAGTAGTAGAGCAGAGTCCTACTCTACTCAAGCAAGTTAGGGCATAGCATTGTAGGGAGTACCAGTACTGTGATCACTCAAGCAAGTTGTCTGGCATCGACATGACCCTACGCTACTGGTATGTGTCTCGTAAGTCAAGCGGCATGCTGTAGTCATCATCACCTGTCCACTTCCCGCAGCACATATTCGCTTCTCCATCTTTGTCCGCACATAATCTCGTCCAATCTTTCATCCCCGCTAAGGCGCCTCCCCCTCGTCTGAAACCCAAGCACTAACAATGGCAGAACCAAGCAGCGTCCGCCGAAAGAGTGGCTGGAATTCGCTCCCCACAGAGGTAATCAAGCTCATTGTTTCGTGTGTGGACAATCTCAGTACCATGCTGCTCGCCACGTGCTCATCGGGGTTGTACCGTTTACTCAAAGCCCTCAGGCCGGAGCTTTTTAAGCCAGCTCCTTGCTTGCTGATGCCGCCTGATCTTCAGAAACGGCGTGTCACGCAGCATAACAATCATAGGGTGGTGAGCATCAACCCCCTTGACAGCGATCCGATCCCCGTCAGCCTCAACTACATTAACGGTATGTACTGGGTCGGCATGAACACGTCTTGGATGGTGCTCGTCGACGGTCGCGGCAGCTGGATGCTCGTGGAGGTCTACACCCGACGATTGATCCCCCTTCCTTCGATTAACACCGCACTGCTTTGGCACCGCGGCCCAGAATACTCGGAATCTTACAGTAGCCAACATGATACCAAGTTTGATTTGCTCAAGGTTGTAATCTGCCAAGTGCCCACAAGATCTGTGAATTATAAAGACTTTAGGCTAATTGCGTTCTTCAACCGTGGTCTCGCCTATCTGACAGGTCACTGCGGTAAGTGGATAAATCTGCACGTCCATCGCAGGATCATACATCCTCCATGGTTCTCTGATGCCATTGAACACAAGGGCTTCATTTACGCTGTCAACTCCTTCTATGGATGGACGTATTGCCGGCCTACTCCAGTCATCGCTACAAACGGCTTTTATAGCAGTACGTTACTTTCCTATGATATCATGATGGCTTGCTTATATTACCGTCAACATTTGCTGAAAAAATATTCATGCTCATAACATGCTGTTCTTAAGATTGACTAAACCAAGAGCCCTTTTTTATTTGACTCCAACTTGATATGATGTTGTAGGCCGCCTAGTGTCCCTACCCTTCCTAATCCCAGAACCTTTCAAAGAAAAGCGGCATGGCAGTTGCAGGTGGTTCCTGGCTCGATCAGACGACGGCGAAAGATTGATGATTGTTCGCACGTACCGGACGTGTTGTTTCGCGAAATACAATCACAGCCACTCCAAGGTCTTTGAGTAGGATCCCAACTTCTTTGGGCCTTCAGGAATTTTTGACTGGAGGCTGGTAAGTAGCCTTGGTACACGCTCTTTGTTTGTCGGACTAAATTATCCGATTAACCAGGAGATAACCGATGGCAAGGATCATCATGGCAGCGTGGTTTCGTTCATCAGGCAAAACTATGTGTGCACAGCGTACCATGCATTTCTGCATGCACCATACCCTGATATGTGCCGCCACACTCTGCAGCCCAAAGTAGGAGAGAGGGTCGCAAGTATCAGACTTCGACCTGCTGGCTAGAGTTTCCCCCGTCAGACACCCATCTGGTTCAAGCCGTTAGCCAATCTCCACAACTTAATAAATACTAACGTCTAACTGAGCCAGTTAGTTAGATCCATACACTTGGTGTAGTAGGATCTTTATTTAGTTTGATGCATACACTTGTTCTTTTTTGGTAGCCCTTTCATAATGATGGCTGATGTTTGGTTTGGAAGAGAGAGCTGCGTCTTCACTCTTCTGGCCTGCTTACTGCTTCTGTTGCACCCAAAGCCCTGGTTGCTGCTGTTTTCAATGTACAATCAGTAGTATATTTCGTCTGTTGGTTGAATAAATGTGTTGTTAGAACGACAAACACAATGTTTTGGAAGTCGTTGCACAATTCGATCCTTTAGTGCCCCGTACCATACGTAGCGCATACTATTTATCGTACGGAACACATTTTTTTTAAACTCGGAACACATTTTCCACTTGTTGATAACATGCAGCCCACTGATGAAGGCCCAATAGAGAAGCCCATAATTAACTGGAAGGGAGGCTCTCACATGAATTCGGCCCAGGTACATGCTCATGGTCCCCTAAACATAAATAAGTAAATAAATAAATAAATAAATAAATAAAGCTAAATGCTCATGCACCAGTTCTTTGGGAAAATAGGTAGCCTAGTATTTCTTTTTGAAGAATACCCAAGCTAGGCCTATTTGTTTTCTCCGAATTACTGTGCTGCAAATCTTTCAAGACGAGGAGGGATGATTTCCTGCCTGGCTTAAGAGTATGGTCAATGTTTGTTAAAAGTAATATCAAAAGGGGTTGAAAATTCCAAAAAATTTATAGCAAATGGGATATAAGTTACTTTTTTGTTTTTGTTCTTCACTAATATCTTATACGTATTTCATTGGATTTAACATGACATAGTACTAATTTATTTTTAAATTTGTTTTAGTATGGCTATTAATTTTTGGATTAAGAATATTTCGTTCCCCAGCAAAAATTTGTGATATTTCAAAATTTTCCGCATATTTAGTTAATTTTTTGACCCTGGTAGTGACCAGAAAATGGCCAGCAATTCTAAAAATGGAAAACGGGCTGCAATAAATTCCATATGAATTGGGAAATGAGTAAAAATTATAAAAATAATAGCAAATGGGTTGTACACGCCACAGATTTCGAGGTTGACTTGTTTACGCAAGGCTTTGTCAGTGAACACACGATTCTAGCAGTAGTTAGTGTTGGATGTCCATCCAACGGCCGACGTGCTTCTTCAATCTCTCATCTTCCTACTCCAGCCGCCTAAACTAGCGCCTGCGGGACTGCCTGCTCCCTCCTCTTGTGGCTTGCTGTGATGCCGCACAGGCTTCCCCGGCCCACCCTACTCCCTCCGCTGGCCTGGCCGCACGCAATCAACTGCCTCCTTATTACGCGAAAAAAATGATTCCTCCCACTGACATCTGGGGCGCACCGGTTGGGAGGCTGACCTGTGGTCCTCCTAAGTTGACGCGTACTCAGGGCTTGTCAACTTAGTCAACAAACGATTCTAGCAGCAGTAACCGTTGGATTTGAATCGAACGGTCCTGCTGCTTCTTCAATCGCTGCTCTTCTTGCACCAGCCGCCCAAACCAGCGCCGGGGAGACCGCCTGCTCCTGCCTCCAGTGGTTGGCTGTGCTGCCGATGAGGCCTCATTGCCCCCTACTACTCCCACTGCTAGCCAGGCCCTGCGGCAACAGCAGCCTCACACCACAGCCGAACCAGTGAACCCTCATACTCCTCTCCGCGTGGGCATCCACTGCCGCGTCTTCCCCAGCTCCGCGTCGTCCCCTTCCTAGGCCTTGCCGTCGTCCACCGCCTTGGTGCTCTCGGCGCGGCGTGGTCAACGTGGTCAACGTCATTCCATCGAAAGAGTATTGTACGTGGAGAGGCTGACAGCTGGGTCCACGGCCACAGTCCAGTTTTTTGTGATTTGCCAAGTAAGTCGCTTTGTCAGGCCTGTTGGGCTGCAAATCTTTCAAGACAAGGAGAGCTTTCATTCGGCTGGCCAAGAAAATGGCCCATCAGTAATGAGAAATGGGTTGTACATTTTTAAAACACATCAAACCGGCAATTAGTTTCAAATATCTTTTTTCATTCCGAGATTTGAAATTACATTAATTTTTATGCATGGAGAATTTGTTGGATTTTATATTGATATACATTTATTTTTAAAATCAGTTTGAATGTGAGTCGAAATTTCGGGATTAAAAATAGTTCGGACCACACCGAAATATGCAGAATTTCGTATAATTTTTTAATCGTGGCCACAATATGGGTTGTAATGCTAACAAAAAGAATATGGGCTCCAAAAAAACCTTAATAATTAGCAAATGGGCTGTAAATTATTAGAAATAATGGCAGATGGGCTGTATGCTGTTTTCCACAGATTTGAGGCTTTCCTAAAAAAGGTTGATGCACAAGCAGTGACTGTTGGATGGCCATCCAACGGCCGTCGTGCTTCTTCAATCTCTGCTCTTCCTGCTCCAGCCGCTCAAACAGGCGCCGGCAGGACTGCCTGCTCCCTCCTCCCCGCGGCCGGCTCTGCTGCCGCGCAGGACTCACCGCCCCACCGTACTCCCATCCCTGGCCTAGCCATCCATCTACTCACCCACACCTGTTGTTCTTCTCCGGCGACGGCAGATGAACCAGTAAACCCTCGTACAGTCGTACTCCCCTCCGCGTGGGAAACAACTGCCGAGTCTTCCCTGCCTCCATGTCGTTCCCTTCCTAGGCCTCGCCGTCGTCCACTGCCCTGCTGCTCTCGGGGCGGCCTGGTCAACGTGGTCAACGACCGACATGCATCTGAAGTGGACTTTACGTGGAGAGGCCGACAGCTGGGTCCACGGCCGCACACAAGGAAATGCCTTCTTATTACGCGCAAAATAATGATTCCTCCACCTGACATCAGGGACCCACCGAAAGGGCCTCTGTATTTTATGAAGAAAAAAATGTTACCGCCGCTGACATCTCGGACCCACCAGCTATATCTTCGCACGCAAGGAAGTGTCTCCTTATTACGCACAAAAAATGAATACTCCCCCTATTAGCTGGGACCCAGTATAGTGGCAGGCTGACTTGTGGGCCTACCAAGTTTACGGGGACGGAGGGCTTTGTCAACTTAGTCAATATGCACGATTCTAGCTCCAGTGACCGTACGATGTCCATCCAACGGCCGTAGTGCTTCTTCAACCTCTAGTCTTCTTGCTTCAGCCGCCCAAACTAGCGCCGGTCGTGCCTCGTGCTCCTGGCTCCCGTGACCGGCTGCGATGCGGCGGAGGCATCACCGCCCCCTACTACTCCCACCGCTGGCCAGGCCATCCCTCTACTCACCCACACCCCCTCTTATTCTGCGACGACGGCAGCCTCACACCGCAGCGAACCAGTGAACCCTCGTACTCCTCTACGCGTGGGCATCCACTGCCGCGTCTTCCCCGGCTCCGTGTCATCCCCTTCCTAGGCCTCGCCGTCGTCCACCGCCCTGGTGCTCTCGGCGCGGCGTGGTCAACGTGGTCAAGGAATGGCTTCCATCGGACGTAGACTGTACGTGGAGAGGCTGACAGCTGAGTCCACGGCCGCAGCAAGGAAGTGCTTCCTTATTACGTGCAAAACAATTATTCCTCCACCTGACAGCGGGACCCACCAGACGGGCCACCGTATTTCGCCCCCTGACTGCTAGGACCCACCAGCTACATCTTCGCACGCAAGGAAGTGCCTGACAGTCGGGACCCACCTGGTCGAAGCGTACGTAGCATTGTCATTCTGGTCGCGAACGTGTACGTACATATATACTGGTCGATGTAGAGGCACGCACGTTTCGTAGTAGAGGCGGCCAGGGTGCAAGAAAGAAAGTACGGCCACGTATGTGTACATACGGGCGAGGTCTCAAATGCCTACTCGCGCATACATATGGCCAAGGCTCGTGTACATGGCTGGGTCGAAATGGAGAAACAACGTCGTCGTCGTGTTCATGGGGAGGCAACGATGCGTCGTGTTCATGGGGAGGCAACGGAATGTGTCGTGTTCATGGGGAGGCAACGGAATGCGTCGTGTTCATCGAGAGGGCTTGGATGGAACAGGCGATGGAAACGAGGCCTGGCGTACCACAGAACGGAGCAAACGGCCTTGTGTTCGACCGGCCACGTTCGAAACGGGATCCAGTTCATCGGGAGGGGTGTGGCGTACCGCAAAATGGAGGAAACGGAGCTCCTATGGTCGAAACGGGGGTCCTGTTGATCGGGAGGGGTGTGGCGTACCGCAAAACGGAGGAAACGGACGCTACAGTCGAAACGGGGGTCATGTTCATCGGGAGGCGTGTGGCGTACCACAAAACGGGACTCCACGGGATACTGTTCATCTCCACCGTTGACCCCCTCCAGCCTCCACGAGCTACTGTTCATCCACCGTCGACCTCCTCCAGCCTCCACCTGCGACTATTCATCCACGGGCTCCTGTTCATCCAGCCTCCACCGCGCGCTACTCCACCGGCTACTGTTCAACCAGCCCTCTCCATGGGCTCCTGTTCAACCACCCCTCCACGGGCTACTATTCATCATGCCCTCCACCGTCTACTGTTCATCCTGCCCTCCACGGGGTCCTGTTCATCCAGCCCCAACCGTCTCGATCGATCGGGGTCCTGTTCACCCAGAGGCAACACCACGGGGTCCTGTTCATCCACCCCCACCGGGAACTGTTCATCCAAACCCGCTAGCAACGCTCACTGTTCATCCAGAGGCAGCATCGGTCGGCTTCAATTAGCAGCAGTAGCGAAGGAATCGCTCGACCGGGTTTAGTTAACAGCCATTGGTCGATCGCTCGGGTTCAGTAACGCGTAGCCTGCAGTGCAATTGGTCAGGTTCAGTTAGAGCCCAACGCCTCACTCGGGTTCAGTTAGAGCCAATGCCTCACACACATGCGCGTACGTGTACGAGAGAAACGCGCATCGCTCGGCCCCCGACCTCCCACCGTAACCGGGAACTCCTCGAAATTTTCCTTGCCCTCGCTTCTACCACGGTTTTTTCCATCATGGACGGCCCAAAGAATGTCATGCAGCTGCATCTCCGGCCCGCCCAGGACGAAAAGCCCATTTTCTGTCATGATTTTTTGTCATAGAAGTAGGAGCCCACCACATCTATGATGATACCGGGTTTTGTCACAATTATCGTCATAGAAGTGTCATATGTATGACAGAAAAAAATTCGTTCGGCCCAAAATGTCATGGATGTGTCTTTTATTGTAGTGCATGGAGCTTGATGAAGATGCAGATGATCCGAAAGTTGAGGTAGAACTTGACTCACTTGGCTCCCTTTTCATGCACCTCATTAACAATGATCTTTATCAGGAGGACGTAGAAGGCATCCAGGCTAATGATGTAGAGGTAATTACCCTTTCCTCCGGTTCAGACTCTATGCCAACACAGAAAACCCATCAAGAAGTCCGGAAAGTAAGCTTTTCTCATCCTATTGCTTACTTGGATCCAACATTTACTTTGAAGACACAGCAGCATGAAGCTCGCCGGACAACCCGGCACAGTGGCCAACAGGTCACTTCGGCCGGTTTACCTGATACCCCGGTTCGGAAGCGCCGGTCTGAGGTCTCCCCCACTTCCGACAATTCTTATCCCAAGACAGGTTATTTCAGACAACCTCTTAATCCGTCCGATTCAAATTATCAGGTGACACCTCCCTCATCCTCTGGCGAGTCGACAACAACCCAACTCCCTCCTCTAAAAACTGTGGTTGGGTAAGCTTTCAAACCCTTTCTTCCAATGCGTTACAAATCTTGAATAAGATGCTAAACCTCTTTTAATTTTGTTTGCAGAGCCAAAGCCAGACCCAGCAAGAAAGCTAGGGTCAACAATCCGTCAGAAGACCGGGCAGTTTTTGAAGGAGAGAAAATAGGTGAACCGGACCAAACTCATGAACCAGAGGGTCCTCATCCTGAAGCCGCCTCTGATGAATCGCCCCTTCAAGATCGGAAATATTGATGAACCACTAGAAGCTGATCCTGCCGTGCCTAACACTGAACCGGCAGCTCCAAACCGGGCTAGTCTGGTGAGAGGTACTAAGACTCCGTCATCACCCGCAAAAGCCAGTGAAGGCCAAGGAGATGATGTTATCATTACTGGCATGGGCCACAGCTCTCCTGGCCATCCCGTAATCTTGGCCCAACATAGTGCCAAAGAAGAGTGTGCTGCTAGAGAAAAGGGAAAATGGAGTACTGACTTATCAAGTTATGCCCATCTGAATGCTGAAGAAACTTCACTCCGGTTTCTGAAACCGTCTGCACTCAAACCGTGACTATGAAGCCGGTTTGGTGAACTTGATGAAGGAATGCTATGAGGTATTTTCATCTCCCTTTACTTCTTGATTCCAAAGTTGAAATGCTAGCCCAAGTAGCCCCCAAGGGCCGTTTTATGATGTTAATCGTAAACCGGGTCTTTGTAACACTTTAAGTCTCTCCTACTGACCCTCAAAATGTTAGGTCCTTGGTGAAAACCAAGACGATACTTTACCAATGTAATTATATAGCTTTCCTCAGTGTAGCCCCCAAAGACCGGTTTAGCTTTGCAAGGTAATCTGGGTTTTAATCCATGCGTTCGTTTTGAACAGATGTACATTAGCCCCCAAGTGTCAAGGATAATGGTTGCATTGTTCTGGAGACTTATAAAAGATATAGTGAATCAGAGCAAATAGGCATTAGCCCCCGAGTACGAAGTGCATAACTTGTTATACGCTTTGTACTTAGAAAATATATATCCTGTTGTTGACATATCTTCACTATTGTAGGCCGAACTAAGCAACAGAGATGTCTGAACCGCTGATTTGCAAGAGAACATGAAGTCCCAACAAGCAGAGGCTGTGAAAGCCAAGGAGGAACTGACCAAAGCCCTGACAGCAATGGAAAAGCTAAAAGAGTCTTTTAACAAAGATAGTGCTGACTGGGAAACCGAGAAAGCCGGTTTAACCAAAAGAGCTGAGGATGCCAAAGCAGCCCTGAAACCAGTTGTAGATGAACAAACTGGTTTGAAACGGCAAATCAATGCCATGACTTCCGCTGTCTTTGGTAAGTATCTCCTGATGCAGTTTGTCCAATTCATGAAACCTTATCATTTACCAGAGTGCTGATTTTAAATCATGACAGGTACTCGTATTGCTCATCTGGGCATAGATATGCGGATGAAACTTAAAGCGGCTTATACCTTGATTGAACAGCTGTACTCTGGGTCCCAACGTGCTATTTGCACTACGGCTTACAATAAACCGGCACCATCACTGATAAAGGAAATCTTGAGAAGCTGGCCATGTTACCAGCCCGGATTACCGAACTGAAGAAGGCAGCTGCAAGAGCAGGAGCATTAACCGCACTAATCCGGGCCAAGGCATGGATTCCGGACCTTGAAGCGAAGGACATTATAAAAGGATATCCAGGTGTGAAAGAGGACGGTTCAAACTTCGACAATGATGATCTCCGAAGGTTGACAAAGGAAATGCGGCCAATAGCCAACAAACTGGCAGAAGACACAGATTTATCTCATTTCTAGCCGTCTTACGACATTGAAGGGAAAAGACAGCCTGCGGAAATCCATGAAGTCAAAGAACTTGTGCCTCCAATCCGTAAGCATACTTACGCTCCTGACATTAACCCCTCCAGCCTTATCCATGAAGAAGCCGTGTTTCAAGCTTTAACCAGAATCGATTGGTTAACGGTTGATTTCCAGCGTCTGGGGAGGGATGAAGAAGAAGTGATTGCACCAAATGACCCTCAACCGTCAAACCGTCTGGACGAAGCAGCGTAAACCGGCAGCCGGTTTACTAGCTATTGTATGCCAATGCCAAAAAACAATTATGCAATTGGAGCCGCTTTGAAGATTCTTGTAATAGGATAGCAAAAACTCCTTTATCTGTCATGCCATCGAGCATGTTTTGTGATGCTTCGTGAAAACTTGCTCCACTTTTTGGGATCTATTTATGCATAGCCCAGGATGAGTTGTGTTCCTGGATACAAGAACTTCAAAGTATCCTAGAGGTTTACCACTCGTTGGCTGACCAACTGCTTGTATGGTAAAGGTGTTAACACCAATCCGGAGCGTTGATAACTCCGTCCTTATTTTGCCAGATTATGATAATAAACCCTACCGGGATATAAGAACCACCAGGTTTTTTTATAACACTAGCGACTTGTTAGTCAAACCAGACCGAGGTAATGAACGCCGGTTTATAACTGATCATGTACTAACAACTTGTACTTGAAAGCCAAGCCGGGTCAAGGACACTGGTTTATCAGAAGATATTATGAACCTCAATAAAGGCGAAAAACTTAGCAAATAGGACTCGAAAAAGAAATATGCGAGGCTTTTTATGAGCTGCCAGGCTCCAAATCGAGGCTTTTCATGGGCTACCAGGCCTCTGAGTTAAACCATTTAACAAAGCCTTTTAAGACGGGCCTCCAATTAACCAATTTCGTTTTAACTTTGATAAGTTTAGGGTTTGTATAAGATTGACTTGTCAAACGTTCTGCGGGTCATACCAGGATTACCTGGACAGGAGTGGCTTACTTGATGAAGGCAGGTTAACCCCGGGTTTTAGGAGAATACACCAGTCTTCCAAGCGGTGGCTTGATAGCCAATTACAAGGGTCCTTTCAAACTCTTTGTTGCTTTGCACAAAGAGCCCCCAAGTAACTTTGTGAGCTGTGCTCAGTGGTTGCCCATGTTTGAGTTTGTGCTTTGTGCAACACTCTCTTTGGCCCCACATAATTTCCTTTGTGGCATAACGCCCATCAAGAGGTGTAGCTATGGTGTGATAATAACCAAGCCCCATAGTGAAATCCCTTTGTGGTGTTTAAACCGATCAAGAGGTGTTGCTATGGTGTGACAACAACCAAGCCCCCTAGTGATATCTCTTTGTATCCGTGCGGCTGCAGAGACTAGTTTAACAGAACTTTGCTTTGTTAGTAGAAACTCTTGTAGGCACACACATGATGTAAAAAGAACAGAGACCCCGCTTTATTCGAGGCTCCGGTTTATTATATAATATATACATTGCATAAATATGTACATATGAAGAAGCCTATGGCTTTAGTATAGTAAGGTCGGAGAAGAGCTATATTCCATGGCCGCTTGGTCTCCTCCTCTAATTTACGTGAGTCTTTGTGCTCTCGAACATCAATGAGGTAGTATGACCCATTGTGCAGATTCTTGCTGACCACAAAAGGTCATTCACAAGGTGGGGATAACTTGTGCATATCAGTCTGATCCTAGATGATCCGGAGCACCAGATCGCCTTCTTGAAAAGTTCTGGTCTTAACTCGGCGGCTGTGATAACGTCGGAGATCTTGTTGGTAAATCGCCGAACATGCTGCTGCAAGATCACGCTCCTCATCTAACAGGTCCAGAGAATCCTGACATGCCTTCTCATTATCAGCTTCAACATAAGCCGTCACACGGGGCGAGTCGTGACGGATGTCACTAGGAAGAACTGCCTCCGCTCCATAAACCATGAAGAAAGGTGTGTAACCTATAGATCTATTGGGTGTGGTGTTGATGCTCCATAACATAGAAGGTAACTCCTCAACCCAACAACTCGTGTCCGTTTTAGAGGACCATAAGCCGGGGTTTAGTTCCTCGCAGAATTTCTTGATTTGCCCTCTCCGCTTGACCATTGGATTGGGGGTGAGCCACCGATGCTATATCAAGCCGGATGTGCTCACGTTGGCAAAATTCCTCCATCTCTCCCTTTGACAGATTAGTACCATTGTCAGTTATAATACTGTGTGGAAAGCCAAACCGGAATATGACCTTTTTGATGAACTGAACCATCGTGGCCGCATCACACTTACTGACTGGCTCTGCTTCCACCCATTTGGTGAATTTTTCAACCGCCACTAACAAGTGGGTCATTTTATCCTTGGATTGCTTGAAGGGTCCAACCATATCAAGCCCCCAGGTCGCAAACGGCCAAGTTATTGGAATCATCCTCAACTCCTGAGCTAGAATATGAGCACGGCGTGCGAATTTTTGACAACCGTCACATCTTTTGACTAAATCCTCCGCATCGGTGTGAGCTGTTAACCAATAAAAACCGTGGCGAAAAGCTTTAGCTACCAATGACTTTGAACCGGTGTGGTGACCACAATCCCATTCATGGATTTCTTGCAAAATCTCACAACCCTCTTGAGGAGAGACACAACGATGAATTGCTCCTGAGACGCTGTAATGATGTAACTCCCTGTTGATTATGGTCATGGACTTGGAACGCAGGATCACCTATCGGGCCAAGGTTTCATCCTCCGGTAACTCGCCCCGGTTCATGTAAGCCAGATATGGGATTGTCCAATCCGGTATGACATGCAAACCTGCCACCAATTGAGCCTCCGGATCAGGAATAGCCAACTCCTCCTCTGTTGGTACCTTGACTGACGGATTATGCAACACGTCAAGGAAGACATTTGGTGGAACCGGTTTATGCTGAGAACCAAGGCGACTTAAAGCGTCCGCCGCTTCATTCTTTCGCCGGTCTATATGGTCCACCTGATAACCCTTCAAGTGACCAGCCACTGTGTCCACCTCTCGTCGATATGCAGCCATTAGTGGGTCTTTAGAATCCCAAGTGCTAGACACCTGTTGAGCCACCAGATCTGAATCCCCAAAGCACTTGACCCGGCTTAAGTTCATCTCCTTAGCCATCCGAAGACCGTGGAGCAAGGCCTCATACTCAGCGGCATTGTTAGTACAAGGGAACATCACATGGAGGACATAACCAAACTTGTCACCTCGTGGGGAAGTTAGTATGACTCCAGCCCCTGAACCCTCCAACTGTCTGGATCCATCAAAGTGAATAGTCCAATACGTGTTATCTGGTTTTTCCTCTGGTGCCTGCAACTCCGTCCAATCATTGATGAAGTCCACAAGTGCTTGGGATTTAATTGTTGTGCGAGGTATGTATTTGAGCCCGTGAGGTCCAAGCTCAATAGCCCACTTGGCAATCCGGCCAGTTGCTTCTCTGTTTTGAATGATATCTCCCAGAGGGGCTGAACTCACCACTGTGATAGGATGACCCTAAAAATAGTGTTTAAGCTTCCGGCTTGCCATAAACACTACATACACTAGTTTCTGCCAATGTGGATACCTCTGTTTTGATTCAATGAGCACCTCACTGATATAATAAACCGGTCGTTGAACCGGATATTCCTTTCCAACTTCCTTGTGCTCCACCACAATAGCCACGCTAACAGCTCGTGCATTAGCAGCCACATATAGCAGTAAGGGCTCTTTATCAATCGGGGCTGCAAGCACAGGCGGTCCAGCTAACTGCATTTTCAGATCCTCAAATGCTTTATCAGCCGCCTCACTCCAGACAAAATCATCTGTTTTCTTCAGCATCTAATATAAAGGGATAGCCTTCTCCCCAAGATGAATGATAAACTGGCTCAAAGCCGCAATCCGGCCGGCCAAACGTTGAACGTCATTGATACATGCCGGTTTAGCCAAAGATGTAATTGCTGAGATTTTTTCCGGATTAGCCTCAATGCCTCTGTTTGATACCAAAAAACCCAATAGTTTACCTGCCGGGACACGAAAGACACACTTTTCTGGATTGAGCATCATCTTGTAAACCGGAGGTTGTCAAAGGTTTCTCTCAAATCATCTATCAATGTTTCCTTCTTCCTGGATTTTATCACAATATCATCCACATATGCATGAACATTGCGCCCAATTTGCTTATGAAGACAATTCTGAACACATCGTTGATAAGTCGCCTGGGCACTCTTAAGCCCAAAGGGCATGGAGACATAGCAGAAGGCTCCAAAGTGAGTGATGAAAGTTGTCTTCTCCTGGTCCTTAACTTCCATTTTGATCTGATGATAACCAGAATAAGCATCCAGAAAACACAAACAGTCACAACCCGCCGTAGCATCAATAATTTGATCAATGCGAGGGAGGGCAAAGGGGTCTGCAGGGCAAGCCTTGTTCAAATCTGTGTAATCCACGCACACACATGCCAAGTGCCGTTTTTCTTAAGAACCAGCACCGGATTAGCCAACCACTCCGGGTGAAAGACTTCCATGATAAACCCTACGGCCAACAACCAAGCTACCTCTTCACCAATAGCCTTGCGCCTTTCTTCATTGAAGCGGCGGAGAAACTGCCGGACCGGTTTAAACTTAGGATCAACGTTAAGTGTGTGCTCAGCGAGTTCCCTCGGTACACCTGGCATGTCAGAAGGTTTCCATGCAAAGATGTCCCGGTTCTCACGGATGAACTCGATAAGCGCGCTTTCCTATTTGGGATCCAGGTTAGCGCTGATACTGAACTGTTTGGATGGATCGCCAGGAACAGAATCAACCATCTTAGTATCTGTGGCCGATTTAAACTTCAACACCGGATCGTGTTCCGTAGTTGGCTTTTTCAAAGAAGTCATATATGCCGGATCAACTTGCTCTTTATAAAACTTCACCTCCTCCGTGGCACAAACCGACTCAGCATAAGCCGCATCACCTTCCTCACATTCCAAAGCGATCTTCCTGCTCTTATGTACTATGATGGTCCCCTTATGACCTGGGATTTTAAGCTGCAGATAAACATAACACGGCCTTGCCATGAACTTAGCATAAGCCGGTCGCCCGAACAAAGCATGATACGGACTTTTGATTTTTTACCACCTCAAAAGTCAATGTTTCTGATCTTGAATCATGATCATCTCCAAAAGCCACCTCTAAGGCTATCTTGCCCACTGGATATGCAGACTTACCAGGCATCACACCATGGAAAATGGTATTTGATGGTTTAAGATTCTTATCTGTCGACCCCATACGACGGAAGGTATCATAATATAGGATGTTGATACTACTTCCCCCATCCATGAGTACCTTAGTGAACTTATATCCCCCAACTTGAGGGGCCACCACCAATGCCAGATGACCCGGATTGTCAACCCGGGGCGGGTGATCCTCTCTACTCCATAAAATGGGTTACTCAGACCAGCGCAAATACTGAGGCATCACCGGCTCAACAGAGTTCACTGCCCTCTTATGAAGCTTCTGATCACGTTTACACAAGCTAGTGGTGAAGACATGATATTGCCCACCATTTAACTGCTTAGGATTGCTCTGATAACCTGACTGCTGCTGTTGCTGGTTCCCCTGATGGTTGTAACCTCCCTGGTTGCCTTGGTGCCCTTGATTGATGTGTCCGGTTTGATTGCCCTGAAATCCTGAACCGGAACTGCCACCTCCGTAACCCGGCCCATGGAAACCACCCCCTGAACCGCCGGGCAGGCCATTATTGTACTGAAACATATTGGAGTTCTTGAAATCTCGCATGATATAACAATCCTTCCAAAGATGCGATGCTGGCTTCTCCTTGGATCCATGCTTTGGACAGGGTTGATTTAACAGGCGCTCCAAATTGGGGCCTGAACCTCCGCCTCTCTGGGGCTTCTTGCCCTTACGGCGCTGACCATTCTCCTGAGCATTGGTGTTAGCCACAAAGTCCAAACTGTTGTCGGCCTTGCGTTTACCATTGTTGCCATTGGCCTGCCGGATTATGCTGCTGCCCCTTGGTGTTGTCGTTCTTTTTCCCTTTCCCTGGTTTGTCCTCCTCTGAGTTAGGGTCTTTGGTATTATCTGAATCGGCGTATTTAACCAAAGCGGCCATAAGCGTTGACATATCATTGCAGTGACGTTTGAACCTTCCTAACTTCTGTTTGAGCGGTAGAAAATGGCAATTGCCCTCCAATGTTAGCACTGCGGTATCTGCATTGATACGATCTGACGAATGCAAAATAGCTGAGACCCGTTTTACCCAATGAGTTGTGGACTCCCCATCCTCTTGGACACAAGTGGCCAGATCCACAATTGACATGGGCTGCTTACAAGTATCTTTAAAGTTCTGGATAAACCGGTGCTTCAATTCGGCCTATGATCCGACAGAGTTAGTTGGTAAGCTCTTCAACCAAGTACGAGTTGTTCCCTCCAACATCATGGTGAAGTATTTAGCACATACTGCTTCATCCACATCTAACATCTCCATTGCCATCTGGTAGCTCTCAACCCATGCCTCTGGTTGCAGATCGGCGGTATAATTGGGTACCTTACGAGGTCCTTTGAAATCCTTGGGCAATCTCACATTATGCAAAGCGGGGGTAAGACACGGCACCCCTAAGGAACTGAATACCACACCTGGCTCCACTGAAGTGGTAGGGTGAACCGGAGTAGGTTGACGGGCTCCGTGCAGAGCCGCTAACTCGGCCTCTTGACGCGCGTGACCATGGTCTGCCACATCCTGTGCATTAGCACCTCCCACTGCCGGGTTGTGCCCTCGTGGCGGATTATGGTGATGTGCGCTGCTTGATACGGCTGGTTCATCCTCAACATGCCTGTTGTAGCTCCGGTTTGGACAGGGGGTGGAATGAATCCTCTCGCGGCTGTGTGAATATGCCCGCTGCTAGTTTAGAGCTGTTTAAAGGAGATCTCTGGCCCGTCGTGCCTCAATTGCAACTGATGATTCGCCGTCGGTCGGGAGGGCTGCCAATCGTGAAGCGGCGGCCACAATGTTGTCCAATGGGTTGGAGTAATGCCCGGGAGGTGTTGGAACATACTGTGGCACAATGTTGTTCTGACGAGGCGGGTCCATCGCGCACGGCTGAACCGGCGCTCCTGTTCCTGGCGCCTCCGTCTGGTTTAATATTGGCTGGTTACTAGTTCCTGCTCCTGGCGTATTGAAGAGATTTCGTGGCTCATAACCCGACGGGAGATGCGATCGGTATCTTCTTCTCATGACTTCTTTGGAAGCGTTCTGATCCAGCCTAATCCAGTAGGCCTAAGCTTCCAACTTGGCCCGTTCTGTAGCCATCCTAGCGTTTCTGCCGCTAGGTCCGCTTTAGCCTGAGCTATCTGATCTTTCACCTTTGCAATCTCCACGTTGTGCTGATCCCGGGCTGCTGCATCCACCTCTGTGGCCATCAATGTTGCCGAAGTGTCGAACAAGTCAGACAGGACTTGAGCCGGAGGCGGCGCAGAGCTTCCTGCCCCCGCTGGCGTGGCCGTTGTTGAACCAGAGAGTATTGCTGCGGCAGTTGACGAGTGAGGCGCTGACTGTGTACCGGCCATGAAGATAGCGGCCCGGTTTGGCAGATCAGGAGAGTCCGGAATACGGTTGCCCTCAGGACCTCCACTAATCCGGCCATCTTGCAACTAATAGAGCGATTTGGTCTCTCCAGAAGACTCGTCGTCGGAATAGACAACGGTTTCTCCATCGGATGCCGGTCCATCCTCGTATTCTGCTCCATGGATAACACCTACGAAAACATGCTTTGCCATGGGCTGAACCGGGGAAGGGCTTGCACGCTGAGCCATCTCGATGATGTCGGTGCAGGTGTCCGGCTCAAAGCCCGGTTCGCCAATCCTGTCGATGAAGACGTGAATCCCACCAAAGGGGACCTGGTACCCGTATTCGATTGAATCGACCTCGGGGGCCCATCCCGCGTTGTCGACGTAGAGCTTGCCGCTATGACTCTTTGTCATCCGGCCCACAACGTATCCCCTGAGTCCATCAAAGCTTCCTTCAAGAACTCGAAACCATCATGCGATAGCCCCACGGTGGGCGCCAACTGTCGTGGGTTTGTCACAGCAGATGTCCTCGTGAAAGGACTTAGTCGTGGAGCCATCGCAACAGGTTAGCTTAAAGGGGTTAAACCGGACAAGGGGACACGGGGAGTTTATACTAGTTCGGCCCCTTCGATGAAGGTAAAAGCCTACGTCTAATTGTGTTGGTATTGCTAGGGTTTCGAAGACCAGGGAGCGAATCCGCTCTGTCTGGCTCTCGAGTTATTGTCTGTCGTCCCTAAACTGCTGCTGGGTCGTCCCTTTATATACATAGGTTGACGCCCGCCGGTTTACAGAGTCCCGAAGCCAGATCATAAACGTGTCCGGTTCGGTCTCTACAGTTCCTATCTTACAATGCAAGTTACATAATTAGGTCGGTTTACATCTACAGGCCTTAACTCGCCTCTGGGCCTTGGGCCTTCATAAAGCGCCATCATCCTTACATCTTCATGGGCTTCTAATCTTCATAAAGCTAATCCGGCTACTCCTGGCTAGTTTACGTCCAATAGCAATATCCCCAACAGGTCCAATGAGTAGATGACATCTGTCCCAACGGTGAGCCGACACGTGTTTCCTCCAGCCAATGATGATTTTACATGTGGAGAATCCCCATTGGTCGGGGCTGTTAATGGATTACCGGATCCAAAACCGGACCCGGTAGCTTAATGGCATTCCGTTACGGTGGATGCCACGTGTCGGTCACCCTTGACGAAAGCACTTCTGTGACACATGATTTATCGTCATGGAAGTGGACACTTCCGTGATGATAATTTTGTTAATGTCATGGAACACTTCTACGACAGCACAAGTATGACTATCTTGATTCTATCATAAATTTGTCATGGATGTACATGCATGACAGAAAATGTGACCTACTGTGACAAACATGTATCATCATGGAAGTGTATTTTTGTAGTGATTCATGCCACACACACCCGACCGCAGCTGATTGCCCTCCCTCCCGGTTATATCAACACCCATCCCCCCAAAAAACCTTAAAGCACCCTAACAGCCGGGTGCAATACATAATGATTAAGCCGGGCGCCGACATCCGACTCCTTCACCTTATCTTGGTTGTCTCAGCGGGCGATTTTTTGAGTGCCAACTCCAGTCGGCCTTGATAACCGTGCCACTTGGGTTCGATTCGGCCAAACTTGGTTGAGACCGGCTCGCGAGATCCCGAAGCACCATGAATCTTAATAAATTTATCCCTGACGTCATTCCTGACAAAGGGCAGGCCTCGCCAGTTTGGTGGCTGAGAGAGAGCGATGGATCCATCAATCTAGGTCATGTATAGTCAAGCGAGAGCGTAAAGCGACGTTGTCCCGAATGTGTCATGTGCCATTATCGCAACATTAAATTGTGAGTGGACAATACAACAAGCACTTGAGGGCCTAGACCTTTTTGTTCATGCCTCGTGCCCCATACGAGGCGTGCACATAGTGGGAGGCCGCGGCAAAAGACCGTGGCCACATGGCGCGCGGGTCCATTACATCATGTCCAAACTATGTCCACCACATACATCTGTATGTATGATTTCTAACAAATCTGTTGCTCTCTCCATTGTACCGGAGAACGGTGTTTTAGTCATCTTGCCCATGAGGCACGGTTCGCAAGTACCAATTGATTCATAATCAAGTGGCTCCAAAAGTCCATCAGTATGGAGTTTCTTCATGCGCTTTACACCGATATGACCTAAATGGCAGTGCCACAAATAAGTTGCACCATCATTATCAACTCTGCATCTTTTGGCTTCAACATTATGAATATGTGTATCACTACTATCGAGATTTAATAAGAATAGACCACTTTTCAAGGGTGCATGACCATAAAAGATATTACTCATATAAATAGAACAACCATTATTCTCTGATTTAAATGAATAACCGTCTCGCATTAAACAAGATCCAGATATAATGTTCATGCTCACCGCTGGCACCAAATAACAATTATTTAGGTCTAATACTAATCCCGAAGGTAGATGTAGAGGTAGCGTGCCGACCGCGATCACATCGACTTTGGAACTGTTTCCCACGCGCATCGTCACCTCGTCCTTAGCCAATCTTCGCTTAATCCGTAGTCCCTGTTTCGAGTTGCAAATATTAGCAATAGAACCAGTATCAAATACCCAGGTGCTACTGCAAGCATTAGTAAGGTACACATCAATAACATGTATATCACATATACCTTTGTTCACCTTGCCATCCTTCTTATCCGCCAAATACTTGGGGCAGTTCCGCTTCCAGTGACCAGTCTGCTTGCAGTAGCAGCACTCAGTTTCAGGCTTAGGTCCAGACTTGGGTTTCTTCTCTTGAGCAGCAACTTGCTTGCCGTTCTTCTTGAAGTTCCCCTTCTTCTTCCCTTTTCCCTTTTTCTTGAAACTAGTGGTCTTGTTGACCATCAACACTTGATGCTCCTTTTTGATTTCTACCTCCGCAGCTTTCAGCATTGCGAAGAGCTCGGGAATAGTCTTATTCATCCCTTGCATATTATAGTTCATCACGAAGCTCTTGTAGCTTGGTGGCAGTGATTGGAGAATTCTGTCAATGACGCAGTCATCTGGAAGATTTACTCCCATCTGAATCAAGTGATTATTATACCCAGACATTTTGAGTATATTCTCACTGACAGAACTGATCTCCTCCATCTTGCAGCTATAGAACTTATTGGAGACTTCATATCTCTCAATTCGGGAATTTGCTTGAAATATTAACTTCAACTCCTGGAACATCTCATATGCTCCATGACGTTCAAAACGTCGTTGAAGTCCCGATTCTAAGCCATAAAGCATGGCACACTGAACTATCGAGTAGTCATCAGATTTGCTCTGCCAGACGTTCATAACATCTGGTGTTGCTCCAGTAGCAGGCCTGGCACCCAGCGGTGCTTCCAGGATGTAATTCTTCTGTGCAGCAATGAGGATAATCCTCAAGTTACGGACCCAGTCCGTGTAATTGCTACCATCATCTTTCAACTTTGCTTTCTCAAGGAACACATTAAAATTCAACGGAACAACAGCACGGGCCATCTATCTACAATCAAACATACATAAGCAAGATACTATCAGGTACTAAGGTCATGATAAATTTAAGTCCAATTAATCAAATTACTTAAGAACTCCCACTTAGATAGACATCCCTCTAATCCTCTAAGTGATCACGTGATCCAAATCAACTAAACCATGTCCGATCATCACGTGAGATGGAGTAGTTTCATTGGTGAACATCACTATGTTGATCATATCTACTATATGATTCACACTCGACCTTTCGGTCTCCGTGTTCCGAGGCCATATCTGTATATGCTTGGCTCATCAAGTATAACCTGAGTATTCCGCGTGTGCAACTGTTTTGCACCCGTTGTATTTGAACGTAGAGCCTATCACACCCGATCATCACGTGGTGTCTCAGCACGAAGAACTTTCGCAACGGTGCATACTCAGGGAGAACACTTCTTGATAATTTAGTGAGAGATCATCTTATAATGCTACTGTCAATCAAAGCAAGATAAGATGCATAAAAGATAAACATCACATGCAATCAATATAAGTGATATGATATGGCCATCATCATCTTGTGCTTGTGATCTCCATCTCCGAAGCACCGTCGTGATCACCATCGTCGCCGGCGCGACACCTTGATCTCCATCGTAGCATCGTTGTCGTCTCGCCAATCTTATGCTTCCACGACTATCGCTACCGCTTAGTGATAAAGTAAAGCATTACAGCGTGATTGCATTGCATACAATAAAGCGACAACCATATGGCTCCTGCTAGTTGCCGATAACTCGGTTACAAAACATGATCATCTCATACAATAAAATCAGCATCATGTCTTGACCATATCACATCACAACATACCCTGCAAAAACAAGTTAGACATCCTCTACTTTGTTTGTTGCAAGTATTACGTGGCTGCTAGATCATGATGAACCTACGAACTATGAAGAAGCGATGGTGAGCCCAGATTCCGCAAAGTGGCTTGAGGCCATGAAATCTGAGATGGGATCCATGTATGAGAACAAAGTATGGACTTTGGTTGACTTGCCCGATGATCGGCAAGCAATTGAGAATAAATGGATCTTCAAGAAAAAGACTGACGCTGACGGTAATGTTACTGTCTATAAAGCTCGACTTGTCGCAAAAGGTTTTCGACAAGTTCAAGGGGTTGACTACGATGAGACTTTCTCACCCGTAGCGATGCTTAAGTCCGTCAGAATTATGTTAGCAATTGCCGCATTTTATGATTATGAAATATGGCAGATGGATGTCAAAACTGCATTCCTGAATGGATTTCTGGAAGAAGAGTTGTATATGGTACAACCAGAAGGTTTTGTCGATCCAAAAGGAGCTAACAAAGTATGCAAACTCCGGCGATCCATTTATGGACTGGTGCAAGCATCTCGGAGTTGGAAATGATATTATATGTGGATAGTGTGATCAAAGCATTTGGCTTTATACAGACTTTTGGAGAAGCCTGTATTTACAAGAAAGTGAGTGGGAGCTCTGTAGCATTTCTGATATTATATGTGGATGACATATTGCTGATTGGAAATGATATAGAATTTCTGGATAGCATAAAGGGATACTTGAATAAAAGTTTTTCGATGAAAGACCTCGGGGAAGCTGCTTACATATTAGGCATAAAGATCTATAGAGATAGATCAAGACGCTTAATTGGACTTTCACAAAGCACATACCTTGACAAGATTTTGAAGAAGTTCAAAATGGATCAAGCAAAGAAAGGGTTCTTGCCTGTGTTACAAGGTATGAAATTGAGTAAGACTCAATGCCCGACCACTGCAGAAGATAGAGAGAAAATGAAAGATGTTCCCTATGCTTCAGCCATAGGCTCTATCATGTATGCAATGCTGTGTACCAGACCTGATGTGTGCCTTGCTATAAGTTTAGCAGGGAGGTACCAAAGTAATCCAGGAATGGATCACTGGACAGCGGTCAAGAACATCCTGAAATACCTGAAAAGGACTAAGGATATGTTTCTCGTATATGGAGGTGAAAAAGAGCTCACCGTAAGAGGTTACGTTGATGCAAGCTTTGACACTGATCCGGACGATTCTAAATCGCAAACCGGATACGTGTTTACTTTAAACGGTGGAGCTGTCAGTTGGTGCAGTTCTAAACAAAGCGTCGTAGCGGGATCTACATGTGAAGCGGAGTACATAGCTGCTTCAGAAGCAGCAAACGAAGGAGTCTGGATGAAGGAGTTCATATCCGATCTAGGTGTCATACCTAGTGCATCGGGTCCAATGAAAATCTTCTGTGACAATACTGGTGCAATTGCCTTGGCAAAGGAATCCAGATTTCACAAGAGGACCAAACACATCAAGAGACGCTTCAACTCCATCCGGGATTTAGTCCAGGTGGGAGACATAGAGATTTGCAAGATACATACGGATCTGAATGTTGCAGACCCGTTGACTAAGCCTCTTCCACGAGCAAAACATGATCAGCACCAAGGCTCCATGGGTGTTAGAATCATTATTGTGTAATCTAGATTATTGACTCTAGTGCAAGTGGGAGACTGAAGGAAATATGCCCTAGAGGCAATAATAAAGTTATTATTTATTTCCTTACATCATGATAAATGTTTATTATTCATGCTAGAATTGTATTAACCGGAAACATAATACATGTGTGAATACATAGACCAACAGAGTGTCACTAGTATGCCTCTACTTGACTAGCTCGTTAATCAAAGATGGTTATGTTTCCTAACCATGAACAAGGAGTTGTTATTTGATTAACGAGGTCACATCATTAGTAGAATGATCTGATTGACATGACCCATTCCATTAGCATAGCACCCGATCGTTTAGTATGTTGCTATTGCTTTCTTCATGACTTATACATGTTCCTATAACTATGAGATTATGCAACTCCCGTTTACCGGAGGAACACTTTGGGTACTACCAAACGTCACAACGTAACTGGGTGATTATAAAGGAGTACTACAGGTGTCTCCAATGGTAGATGTTGGGTTGGCGTATTTCGAGATTAGGGTTTGTCACTCCGATTGTCGGAGAGGTATCTCTGGGCCCTCTCGGTAATGCACATCACATAAGCCTTGCAAGCACTGCAACTAATATGTTAGTTGTGAGATGATGTATTACGGAACGAGTAAAGAGACTTGCCGGTAACGAGATTGAACTAGGTATTGGATACCGACGATCGAATCTCGGGCAAGTAACATACCGATGACAAAGGGAACAACGTATGTTGTTATGCAGTCTGACCGATAAAGATCTTCGTAGAATATGTAGGAGCCAATATGGGCATCCATGTCCCGCTATTGGTTATTGACCGGAGACATGTCTCGGTCATGTCTACATTGTTCTCGAACCGTAGGGTCCGCACGCTTAACGTTACGATGACAGTTATTATGAGTTTATGCATTTTGATGTACCGAAGGTTGTTCGGAGTCCCGGATGAGATCACGGACATGACGAGGAGTCTCGAAATGGTCGAGACGTAAAGATTGATATATTGGAAGCCTATGTTTGGACATCGGAAGTGTTCCGGGTGAAATCGGGATTTTACCGGAATACCGGGAGGGTTACCGGAACCCCCCGGGAGACTAATGGGCCTATTGGGCCTTAGTGGAAAAAGGAGAAAAAGGGAAAGCCCACAAGCTGGCCGGCGCCCCCCTTCCCAAAGTCATAGTAGGACTAGGATAGGGGCCGGCCCCCCTTCTCTCTCTTTTTCCCCCCGGGAGTCCTAATAGGATTAGGATTGGGGGGAGGAGTCCTACTCCCGGTGGGAGTAGGACTCCCCTGCGCCTCCTCTCCCTTGGCCGGCCGGCTCCCCTCCTCCAACCTTTATATACGGGGGCAGGGGGCACCCCAAGACACACAACTTGATCCTTGAGATCGTTCCTTAGCCGTGTGCGGTGCCCCCTGCCACCAAATTCCACCTCGATCATACCGTTGTAGTGCTTAGGCGAAGCCCTGCGTCGGTAGTACATCAAGATCGTCACCACGCCGTCGTGCTGACGGAACTCTTCCTCGAAGCTTTGCTGGATCGGAGCCCGAGGATCGTCATCGAGCTGAACGTGTGCTAAGAACTCGGAGGTGCCGGAGTAACGGTGCTTGGATCGGTCGGATCGGGAAGAAGACGTACGACTACTTCCTCTACGTTGTGTGATCGCTTCCGCAGTCAGTCTGCGTTGGTACGTAGACAACACTCTCCCCTCTCGTTGCTGTGCATCACCATGATCTTGCGTGTGCGTAGGAAATTTTTTGAAATTACTGCGTTCCCCAACAATAACATCAAACCATAAAACCTAGGCTCGGATGCCACTGTTGGGGAACGTAGTAATTTCAAAATTTTCCTACGCACACGCAAGATCATGGTGATGCATAGCAACAAGAGGGGAGAGTGTAATCTACATACCCTTGTAGATCGACAGCGGAAGCGTTATGACAACGCGGTTGATGCAGTCGTACGTCTTCACGGCCCGACCGATCAAGCACCGAAACTACGGCACCTCCGAGTTTTAGCACACGTTCAGCTCGATGACGATCCCCGGACTCCGATCCAGCAAAGTGTCGGGGAAGAGTTCCGTCAGCACGACGGCGTGGTGACGATCTTGATGTACTACTATCGCAGGGCTTCGCCTAAGCACCGCTACAATATTATCGAGGACTATGGTGGCAGGGGGCGCCGCACACGGCTAAGAATATGGTCACGTGGAACAACTTGTGTGTTTCTGGGGTGCCCCTGCCTCCGTATATAAAGGTTCAAGAGAGGAGGAGGCCGGCCGGCCCCTATGGCGCGCCAAGGAGGAGTCCTCTTCCTAGTGGGAGTAGGACTCCTACTAGGAGGGGGAAAGAAGGGGGAGCAGAAGGAAAGGGGTGCGCCGCACCCCCCCCCCTCTCCTAGTCCAATTCGGACCAGGGGGGAGGAGGCGCGCGGCCCACCTTTGGCTGCTCCTCTCTCTCTCCACTAAGGCCCATATGGCCCATTACTTCTCCCGGGGGGTTCCAGTAACCCTCCGGCTTTCCGGTTTTCTCCGAAATCACCCGGAACACTTCCGGTGTCCGAATATAGCCGTCCAATATATCAATCTTTATGTCTCGACCATTTCGAGACTCCTCATTATGTCCGTGATCACATCCGGGACTCCGAACAACCTTCGGTACATCAAAACGTATAAACTCATAATATAACTGTCATCGAAACCTTAAGCGTGTGGACCCTATGGGTTTGAGAACAATGTAGACATGACCGAGACATGTCTCCGGTCAATAACCAATAGCGGGACCTGGATGCCCATATTGGCTCCTACATATTCTACGAAGATCTTTATCGGTCAGACCGCATAACAACATACGTCGTTCCCTTTTTCATCGGTATGTTACTTGCCCGAGATTCGATCGTCGGTATCCATTACCTAGTTCAATCTCGCTACCGGCAAGTCTCTTTACTCGTTCTGTAATACATCATCTCACAACTAACTCATTAGTTGCATTGCTTGCAAGGCTTAAGTGATGTGTATTACCGAGAGGGCCCAGAGATACCTCTCCGACGATCGGAGTGACAAATCCTAATCTCGAAATATGTCAACCCAACATGTACCTTTGGAGACACCTGTAGAGTACCTTTATAATCACCCAGTTACGTTGTGACGTTTGGTAGCACACAAAGTGTTCCTCCGGCACACGGGAGTTACATAATCTCATAGTCATAGGAACATGTATAAGTCATGAAGAAAGCAATAGCAACATACTAAATGATCGGATGCTAAGCTAATGGAATGGGTCATGTCAATCAGATCATTCAACTAATGATGTGATCCCGTTAATCAAATGACAACTCTTTGTCAATGGTTAGGAAACATAACCATCTTTGATTAACAAGCTAGTCAAGTAGAGGCATACTAGTGACACTCTGTTATTCTATGTATTCACACATGTATTATGTTTCCGGTTAATACAATTCTAGCATGAATAATAAACTTTTATCATGATATAAGGAAATAAATAATAACTTTATTATTGCCTCTAGGGCTTATTTCCTTCAGTCTCCCACTTGCACTAGAGTCAATAATCTAGATTACACAGTAATGATTCTAACACCCATGGAGCTTTGGTGCTGATCATGTTTTGCTCGTGGAAGAGGCTTAGTCAATGGGTCTGCTACATTCAGCTCCGTATGTATCTTGCAAATCTCTATGTCTCCCACCTGGACTAGATCCCGGATGGAATTGAAGCGTCTCTTGATGTGCTTGGTTCTCTTGTGAAATCTGGATTCCTTTGCCAAGGCAATTGCACCAGTATTGTCACAAAAGATTTTCATTGGACCCGATGCACTAGGTATGACACCTAGATCGGATATGAACTCCTTCATCCAGACTCCTTCGTTTGCTGCTTCTGAAGCAGCTATGTACTCTGCTTCACATGTAGATCCCGCCACGACGCTTTGTTTTGAACTGCACCAACTGACAGCTCCACCATTTAATGTAAACACGTATCCGGTTTGCGATTTAGAACCGTCCGGATCAGTGTCAAAGCTTGCATCAATGTAACCGTTTACAATGAGCTCTTTGTCACCTCCATATACGAGAAACATATCCTTAGTCCTTTTCAGGTATTTCAGGATGTTCTTGACCGCTGTCCAGTGATCCACTCCTGGATTACTTTGGTACCTCCCTGCTAAACTTATAGCAAGGCACACATCAGGTCTGGTACACAGCATTGCATACATGATAGAGCCTATGGCTGAAGCATAGGGAACATCTTTCATTTTCTCTCTATCTTCTGCAGTAGTCGGGCATTGAGTCTGACTCAACTTCACACCTTGTAACACAGGCAAGAACCCTTTCTTTGCTTGATCCATTTTGAACTTCTTCAAAATCTTGTCAAGGTATGTGCTTTGTGAAAGTCCAATTAAGCGTCTTGATCTATATCTATAGATCTTTATGCCTAATATGTAAGCAGCTTCACCGAGGTCTTTCATTGAAAAACTCTTATTCAAGTATCCCTTTATGCTATCTAGAAATTCTATATCGTTTCCAATTAGTAATATGTCATCTACATATAATATCAGAAATGCTACAGAGCTCCCACTCTTTCTTGTAAATACAGGCTTCTCCAAAAGTCTGTATAAAACCAAATGCTTTGATCACACTATCAAAGCGTTTATTCCAACTCTGAGAGGCTTGCACCAGTCCATAAATGGATCGCTGGAGCTTGCAAACTTTGTTAGCTCCTTTTGGATCGACAAAACCTTTTGGTTGCATCATATACAACTCTTCTTCCAGAAATCCATTCAGGAATGCAGTTTTGACATCCATCTGCCAAATTTCATAATCATAAAATGCGGCAATTGCTAACATGATTCGGACAGACTTAAGCATGGCTACAGGTGAGAAGGTCTCATCGTAGTCAACCCCTTGAACTTGTCGAAAACCCTTTGCGACAAGTCGAGCTTTGTAGACAGTAATATTACCGTCAGCGTCAGTCTTCTTCTTGAAAATCCATTTATTCTCAATTGCTTGCCGATCATCGGGCAAGTCAACCAAAGTCCATACTTTGTTCTCACACATGGATCTCATCTCAGATTTCATGGCTTCAAGCCATTTAGCGGAATCTGGGCTCACCATCGCTTCTTCATAGTTCGTAGGTTCATCATGATCTAGCAGCATGATTTCCAGAACAGGATTACCATACCATTCTGGCGCGGATCTCACTCTGGTTGATCTACGAGGTTCAGTAGTATCTTGTCCTGAAGTTTCATGATCATCATCATTAGCTTCCTCACTAATTGGTGTAGGTGTCACAGAAACAGTTTTCTGTGATGTACTACTTTCCAATAAGGGAGCAGGTATAGTTACCTCATCAAGTTCTACTTTCCTCCCACTCACATCTTTCGAGAGAAACTCCTTCTCCAGAAAGTTTACGAATTTAGCAACAAAAGTCTTGCCTTCGGATCTGTGATAGAAGGTGTATCCAATAGTTTCCTTTGGATATCCTATGAAGACACATTTCTCCGATTTGGGTTCGAGCTTATCAGGTTGAAGTTTTTTCACATAAGCATCGCAGCCCCAGACTGTCAGAAACGACAACTTTGGTTTCTTGCCAAACCATAGTTCATAAGGTGTCGTCTCAACGGATTTTGATGGTGCCCTATTTAACGTGAATGCGGCTGTCTCTAAAGCATAACCCCAAAACGATAGCGGTAAATCAGTAAGAGACATCATAGATCGCACCATATCTAGTAAAGTGCGACTACGACGTTCGGACACACCATTACGCTGTGGTGTTCCGGGTGGCGTGAGTTGCGAAACTATTCCGCATTGCTTCAAATGTACACCCAACTCGTAACTCAAATATTCTCCTCCACGATCAGATCGTAGAAACTTTATTTTCTTGTTACGATGATTTTCAACTTCACTATGAAATTCTTTGAACTTTTCAAATGTTTCAGACTTATGTTTCATTAAGTAGATATACCCATATTTGCTTAAGTCATCTGTGAAGGTGAGAAAATAACGATATCCGCCACGAGCCTCAATATTCATTGGACCACATACATCTGTATGTATGGTTTCTAACAAATCTGTTGCTCTCTCCATTGTACCGGAGAACGGTGTTTTAGTCATCTTGCCCATGAGGCACGGTTCGCAAGTACCAAGTGATTCATAATCAAGTGGCTCCAAAAGTCCATCAGTATGGAGTTTCTTCATGCGCTTTACACCGATATGACCTAAACGGCAGTGCCACAAATAAGTTGCACCATCATTATCAACTCTGCATCTTTTGGCTTCAACATTATGAATATGTGTATCACTACTATCGAGATTTAATAAGAATAGACCACTTTTCAGGGTGCATGACCATAAAAGATATTACTCATATAAATAGAACAACCATTATTCTCTGATTTAAATGAATAACCGTCTCGCATTAAACAAGATCCAGATATAATGTTCATGCTCAACGCTGGCACCAAATAATAATTATTTAGGTCTAATACTAATCCCGAAGGTAGATGTAGAGGTAGCGTGCCGACCGCGATCACATCGACTTTGGAACCGTTTCCCACGCGCATCGTCACTCGTCTTTAGCCAATCTTCGCTTAATCCGTAGTCCCTGTTTCGAGTTGCAAATATTAGCAACAGAACCAGTATCAAATACCCAGGTGCTACTGCGAGCATTAGTAAGGTACACATCAATAACATGTATATCACATATACCTTTGTTCACCTTGCCATCCTTCTTATCCGCCAAATACTTGGGGCAGTTCCGCTTCCAGTGACCAGTCTGATTGCAGTAGAAGCACTCAGTTTCAGGCTTAGGTCCAGACTTGGGTTTCTTCTCTTGAGCAGCAACTTGCTTGCCGTTCTTCTTGAAGTTCCCCTTCTTCTTCCCTTTGCCCTTTTTCTTGAAACTAGTGGTCTTGTTGACCATCAACATTTGATGCTCCTTTTTGATTTCTACCTCCGCAGCTTTCAGCATTGCGAAGAGCTCGGGAGTAGTCAGTCTTATTCATCCCTTGCATATTATAGTTCATCACAAAGCTCTTGTAGCTTGGTGGCAGTGATTGGAGAATTCTGTCAATGATGCAGTCATCTGGAAGATTAACTCCCATCTGAATCAAGTGATTATTATACCCAGACATTTTGAGTATATGCTCACTGACAGAACTGTTCTCCTCCATCTTGCAGCTATAGAACTTATTGGAGACTTCATATCTCTCAATTCGGGCATTTTCTTGAAATATTAACTTCAACTCCTGGAACTTCTCATATGCTCCATGACGTTCAAAACGTCGTTGAAGTCCCGATTCTAAGCCGTAAAGCATGGCACACTGAACTATCGAGTAGTCATCAGCTTTGCTCTGCCAGACGTTCATAACATCTGGTGTTGCTCCAGCAGCAGGCCTGGCACCCATCGTTGCTTCCAGGACGTAATTCTTCTGTGTAGCAATGAGGATAATCCTCAAGTTACGGACCCAGTCCGTGTAATTGCTACCATCATCTTTCAACTTTGCTTTCTCAAGGAACGCATTAAAATTCAACGGAACAACAGCACGGGCCATCTATCTACAATCAAACATACATAAGCAAGATACTATCAGGTACTATGTTCATGATAAATTTAAGTTTAATTAATCAAATTACTTAAGAACTCCCACTTAGATAGACATCCCTCTAATCCTCTAAGTGATCACGTGATCCAAATCAACTAAACCATGTCCGATCATCACGTGAGATGGAGTAGTTTCATTGGTGAACATCACTATGTAGATCATATCTACTATATGATTCACACTCAACCTTTCGGTCTCCGTGTTCCGAGGCCATATCTGTATATGCTTGGCTCGTCAAGTATAACCTAAGTATTCCGCGTGTGCAACTGTTTTGCACCCGTTGTATTTGAACGTAGAGCCTATCACACCCGATCATCACGTGGTGTCTCAGCACGAAGATCTTTCGCAACGGTGCATACTCAGGGAGAACACTTCTTGATAATTTAGTGAGAGATCTTCTTATAATGCTACCGTCAATCAAAGCAAGATAAGATGCATAAAAGATAAACATCACATGCAATCAATATAAGTGATATGATATGGCCATCATCATCTTGTGCTTGTGATCTCCATCTCCGAAGCACCGTCGTGATCACCATCGTCACCGGCGCGACACCTTGATCTCTATCGTAGCATCGTTGTCGTCTCGCCAATCTTATGCTTCCAGGACTATTGCTACCGCTTAGTGATAAAGTAAAGCATTACAGCGCGATTGCATTGCATACAATAAAGCGACAACCATATGGCTCCTGCCAGTTGCCGATAACTCGGTTACAAAACATGATCATCTCATACAATAAAATCAGCATCATGTCTTGACCATATCACATCACAACATACCCTGCAAAAACAAGTTAGACGTCCTCTACTTTGTTTGTTGCAAGTATTACATGGCTGCTACGGGCTTAAGCAAGAACCAATCTTACCTACGCATCAAAACCACAACGATAGTTTGTCAAGTTGGTGCCGTTTTAACATTCGCAAGGACCGGGCGTAGCCACACTCGGTTCAACTAAAGTTGGAGAAACTGTCACCCGCAAGCCACCTATGTGCAAAGCACGTCAGGAGAACCGGTCTCGCGTAAGCGTACACGTAATGTCGGTCCGGGCCGCTTCATCCAATAATACCGCCGAACCAAAGTATGACATGCTGGTAGGCAGTATGACTTATATCGCCCACAACTCACTTGTGTTCTACTCGTGCATATAACATCAAACCATAAAACCTAGGCTCGGATGCCACTGTTGGGGAACGTAGTAATTTCAAAATTTTCCTATGCACACGCAAGATCATGGTGATGTATAGCAACGAGAGGGGAGAGTGTAATCCACATACCCTTGTAGATCGACAGCGGAAGCGTTATGACAACGCGGTTGATGTAGTTGTACGTCTTCACGGCCCGACCGATCAAGCACCGAAACTACGGCACCACCGAGTTTTAGCACACGTTCAGCTTGATGACGATCCCCGGACTCCGATCCAGCAAAGTGTCGAGGAAGAGTTCCGTCAGCACGACGGCGTGGTGACGATCTTGATGTACTACTGTCGCAGGGCTTCGCCTAAGCACCGCTACAATATTATCGAGGACTATGGTGGCAGGGGCGCCGCACACGGCTAAGAATATGATCACGTGGATCAACTTGTGTGTTTCTGGGGTGCCCCTGCCTCCGTATATAAAGGTTCAAGAGAGGAGGAGGCCGGCCGGCCCCTATGGCGCGCCAAGGAGGAGTCCTCCTCCTAGTAGGAGTAGGACTCCTACTAGTAGGGGGAAAGAAGGGGGGAGGAGAAGGAAAGGGGGGCACCGCCCCCCCTCTCCTAGTCCAATTCGGACTAGGGGGAGGAGGCGCGCGGCCCACCTTTGGCTGCTCCTCTCTCTCTCTCCACTAAGGCCCATATGGCCCATTACTTCTCCCAGGGGGTTCCGGTAACCCTCCGGCTTTCCGGTTTTCTCCGAAATCACCCGGAACACTTCCGGTGTCCGAATATAGCTGTCCAATATATCAATCTTTATGTCTCGACCATTTCGAGACTCCTCGTTATGTCCGTGATCACATCCGGGACTCCGAACAACCTTCGGTACATCAAAATGTATAAACTCATAATATAACTGTCATCGAAACCTTAAGCGTGCGGACCCTACGGGTTTGAGAACAATGTAGACATGACCGAGACATGTCTCCGGTCAATAACCAATAGCGGGAACTGGATGCCCATATTGGCTCCTACATATTCTACGAAGATCTTTATCGGTCAGACCGCATAACAACATACGTTGTTCCCTTTGTCATCGGTATGTTACTTGCCCGAGATTCGATCGTCGGTATCCATTACCTAGTTCAATCTCGTTACCGGCAAGTCTCTTTACTCGTTCTGTAATACATCATCTCGCAACTAACTCGTTAGTTGCATTTCTTGCAAGGCTTAAGTGATGTGTATTACCGAGAGGGCCCAGAGATACCTCTCCGACGATCGGAGTGACAAATCCTAATCTCGAAATACGTCAACCCAACATGTACCTTTGGAGACACCTGTAGAGTACCTTTATAATCACCCAGTTACGTTGTGACGTTTGGTAGCACACAAAGTGTTCCTCCGGCACACGGGAGTTACATAATCTCATAGTCATAGGAACATGTATAAGTCATGAAGAAAGCAATAGCAACATACTAAACGATCGGATGCTAAGCTAATGGAATGGGTCATGTCAATCAGATCATTCAACTAATGATGTGATCCCGTTAATCAAATGACAACTCTTTGTCAATGGTTAGGAAACATAACCATCTTTGACTAACAAGCTAGTCAAGTAGAGGCATACTAGTGACACTCTGTTTGTCTATGTATTCACACATGTATTATGTTTCCGGTTAATACAATTCTAGCATGAATAATAAACTTTTATCATGATATAAGGAAATAAATAATAACTTTATTATTGCCTCTAGGGCATATTTCCTTCAACATGCTGGAAAGGGCACATGGAGCATGTCTCCCTAGTAAGGAAACATTCATGTCCACACAGACGCTACCACAACTGATCACCCCTTCCTCCCATCTGCCCCTTTCTCTCCTCCATGACCTCCTCCCTCCCTCCCATCCATCCCCTTTCTCTTCCCCCTCTCTCTTTCTCCACACATCTAGCAAAATCCTAGAGTACCCTAACAACCGGTTGCGAATACCCAATGGTAAGTCGGGTCCAAACACATGACAAATGCCCAACATCCAACTCCTTCACCTTATCTTGGTTGTGCCAAGGGCTGCTTCATTGAGCATCAACTCATGGCGGCCTTGATGACCATTCCGGTTGGTCTCAATTCGGTAAAACTTGGTTGAGACTGGCTCACAAGAGCCCCATGAACCTTGATCTCACTAACATCATTCCTGGCATAGACCAGGCCTCATCCAACTCGGTTGTTGAGAGAGAGCGACAAATCCATCAACCCGGGTCATGCCCAGTCAAGCCAGAGCGCGAAGCGACACAGGCGAAACTGTGTCATGTGCCATCGCCTACGACATTAAATGCAAGCAGACATCATAATGGGCGTTTGAGGGTTTGGAACGTCATCTTCACTCCTCGCACCACATGCAACGCATGTGCGCAGTGGGGGGCCACGATAGAAGACTGTGGCCACATGGCGCACGGGTCCATTACAAGTCCAACCCGGCATCACTACCACAAACAATAACGCTGCTTATATCAAAGATTAATTTAAAGATACAACCTATAGTCGCAAATGTCTGCACTGAAAAGTATCAAAAATGTAATTCACATAAATAATATTAGAACTGAAAAACTCAAAGCTATGGTACCAAACACATATTGCAGAGGAAATGTGAACTACACAAATAGACACACGTTAGAGTAGTGTGTTATGTACCATGGAAAAAATCTGGCATGGGTATGGGTAGGTGCTGACGTGGTGGCAAGGGCACATGGGGGAGCGTCTCTTTGGGAGGGAAACATTCGTGTCCACACACATCCGAACCATAGTTGATTGCCCCTTCCTCTGAGCTGCCCTTTTCTCTTCTTCATCACCAGCTCCCTCCCTCAAATCCGTCATCTTCCTATTCCTCCCGCAATCTCTCTTGCTCCACCCATCCCCCAAACCCTAAAGCACCCTAATTGTCGGGTGCGAATACCCAATGGTAAGCCGGGTCCAGACATGTGAGAGGTGTGTGACATCCAACTCCTTCACCTTATCTTGGTTGTGCCAGGGGCCAATTCATTAATCGTCGACTCTTGACAACCTTGATGATCGCGTCACCTGGGCTCGATTCGGTCAAACTTGGTTGATACCATCTAGCAAGAGCGTGAAGCACTGGGAATCTTGATGAAGTTATCACCAACGTCATTCCCGACATAGGCCAGATCTCGTCCGGCTCGGTTGCTGAGAGAGAGCGATGAATCCATTGATCTGGGTCATGTCGAGTCAAGTGAGAGCACGAAGCGACATGAGCCTGATCATGTAATATCACATCATCTACCACATTAAATGTGAGTGGATGACACAACATTCGCTTGAAGGCCTGGACCGTCATCTTCACGCCTTGCTCCGCACATGGGTCATGCGCATGGTGGGAGGTGTGCATAGTGGGAGACCACGACAGAAGAGCGTGGCCATGTGGCACGTGGGCCCATTACAAGTCCAACTCGCATCACCACCGCAAACAACATCACTACTTATATCCGAGATTGATTAATAGATACAACCTATACTCGTAAATGTTTGCATCGCAAAAATACAAAAACAAAATTCACAAAAAAATAATAGAATGACAATGGAAAAACTCAAAGCTATGGTACCGAACACACATTGCAGAGGAAATGTAAAACACACACATACACACATGGCAGAGTAGTGTGTTTGGTATCACGGCAAAATCTGGCATGGTTAATAGCAGGGGCTGACGTGGTGGCAAGGGCGCATGGGGCGTGTCTCCCCGGAAAGTAAACAGGCGTGTCCACCCAAGCCGACCGCAACTGATCGTTCCTCTCTCGCAATCACCCTTTTCTAGTCCTCCATCACCACCTGTTTCCCTCCCATCCATCCTATTTCTCCCCCACCCCCTCTCTCGGCACCCATCTCCTCAAAAACCCTAAAGCACCCTAATAGTCGGGTTCGAATACCCAATGGCAAGCTGGATCCAGACAAATGAGGTGCCCGACATCCAAGCCCTTCACATTATCTTGACTATGCCACGGGCCGAGTTGTTGAGTCTCGACTCCTGATGGCCTTGATGACCATGCCACTTGGGCTCGATTCGGTCAAACTTGGTTGGACCGGCTCGCGAGAGCGCCTCGAATCTTGACGAAGTCATCCTTGACGTCATTCCTGACATAGTCCATGCTTTGTCCGGCTTGATTGCCGAGAGAGCGATGGATCCACCAATTCGGGTCATTTCCAGTCAAGCGAGAGTGTGAAGCGATGCGGGGCCAACCTTGTCTTATCCCATCACCCACCACATTAAACGTGAATGTATGACACAATAGGCACTTGGGGGCTTGGATCGGCATCAGAGGTGGAGTTGAGCCCTGGGCACCCAGAACCCAGACCCATGGGCGTGGGAATTTTTGCCAGTTAGTATATATATAAATATATGGGCCCGGGGTTCAGCCCAGTCAAAGGAGGCCCAAAGCCTTGTTTGCTTGGTTCACTAGTACGAGCACCACCACGGGACTACACATGACCTAACTCACACCGTCGCACGCATAAGACACATTCGACTCCAACCTTGCGCCGCCGCCTCCCAGTTCTGCCGCCATCTTGGTGGCCGCCGCCATGGCGCCAATCTTCCGACCACTGCCTCCAGACCCCCAACTTCCCCAGGCATCTCGTGCTTGATGACAAGTTCTCCATCAGCTCCACTGTTCCCCACCCCCAGCGGCCAAGCTCCATCCCTGTGTGCGTCGTTCGCCGCCACATGCCATCCCCTTTCTTCCCCTGCCTAAACTTAGTAAATTTCTTTGATTCTTTCCACTTGTTCTCTGTACTAACCGTGTAGTCTGCATTGAATGGTATGAGATATTTTTTGGGTAGTTATAAGTGCCAAAAAAATCCACACTCCTGGAAAAAATTGGCCCCGGTTTGCTTCATTCCTGGCTCCGCCACTGACCGCTATCATCACGCCTCCCGACCGACGTGGGATATGTGCATAGTGGGAGGCCACGACAGAAGACCGTGACCACGTGGCACGCCGATCCACTGATCACAAGTCGAACCTGCAGCGCCACCGCAAACAACATCAGTTCTTATACCCAAGATTAATTAATAGAAAAAACCTATATTCACAAATGTCTCCACAAAAAAATACAGAAAACAAAATCCACATAAATAATAATAGAACAATAGTGGAAAAAACTCAAAGCTATGGTACCGAACACACATTGAAGACGAAATGTAAAACACACATATACACGCATGGCAGAGTAGTGTGTTTGGTACCACGGCAAAAACCGGCATGGTTATGAGAAGGGGCTGACGTGGTGGCAAGGGCACATGGGACGTGTCCCCCCGAGAAGTAAACATTTGTGTCCACACAAGTCGACCACAACTGATCGCCCCTCTCTCGCAGCCGCCCTTTTCTAGTCCTCCATCACCACCCACTTCCGTCCCATCTATCCTCTTTCTCTCCTCGACCCTCTCTCTCTCGGCACCAATCTCCTCAAAAACCCTAAAGCATCCTAATAGTCGTGTTCGAATACCCAAGCCGGATCCAGACACGTGAGGTGCCCGACATCCAACTCCTTCACCTTATCTTGATTGTGCCAGGGGCCGAGTCGTTTAGTGTTGACTCCTGACGACCTTGATTACCGTGCCACTTGGGCTCAATTCGGTCAAACTTGGTTGAGACTGTCTCGCAAGAGCGACACGAATCTTGATGAAGTCATCCGGTCATCCCTGGTGTCATTCCTGACATAGGCCAGGCCTTATCCGACTCGATTTCTGAGAGAGCGATGGACCCATCAATTCAGGTCATTTCCAGTCAAGTGAGAGCGCGAAGCGATGCGGGCCCAACCATGCCATATCCCATCGCCTGCCACATTAAATGTGAGTGTACGACACAGTAGGCACTTGGGGGCTTGGATTGTATCAGGGGCGGAGTTGAGCCTCGGACACCCAGAGCCCAGGCCCATGGGCATGGGAATTTTTGCTAGCTAGTATACATATACAGAGAGATTTTTATGGGCCCGGGGTTCAGCCCAGTCAAAGGAGGCCCAAAGCCTTGTTTGGTTGGTTCACCAGCACGAGCACGACCAAGGGACTACACATGACCTAATTTACACCGTTGCACCCACAAGACACACGTGACTCCAACCTCGTGCCACCGCCTCCCTGTTCGACCGCCATCTAGGTTGTCGCCGCCGTGGCGCCGACCCTCCAACCGCTACCTTCCGGACCCCCAACTTCCCCAAGCATCCCGTGCTTGACAACGAGTTCTCCATCAGCTCCACTGTTCCCACCCCGGCGGCCAAGCTCCAACCCTGTGTACGTCGTTCGCCGCCACGCGCCATCCCCTTTCTTCCCTTGCCTAAACTTGGTAATTTTCTTTGATTCTTTCCACTTGTTCTGTGTACGAACCGTGTAGTCTGCATTGAATGGTACGAGATATTTTTGGGTAGTTATAAGTGTCAAAAAATTCACACTCCTGGAAAAAAAGTTGGGTCGCGTTTTGCTTCGTTCCTGGCTCCGCAACTGACCACTATCATCACGCCTCCCAATCGACGTGGGATGTGTCCGTAGTGGGAGGCCACGACAGGAGACCGTGGCCACATGGCACACAGCTGATCACAAGTCGACCCTGCAGTGCCACCGCAAACAACATCACTTATTATATCCTAGATTAATTATAGAAAAAACCTATACTCACAAATGTCTACACAAAAAATACAGAAAATGTAATTCACATAAATAAATAATATAAACAGAACGACAATGAAAAAACTCAAAGCCATGGCACCAAATCAAGCACACATTGAAGAAAAAAAGTAACACACACACACACTTTGGCAGAGCAGTGTGTTTCGTACCACAGCAAAACCTGGCATGGGTATGGGCAGGGGCTGACGTGGTGTCAAAGGGCACATGGGCACGTCTCCCCGGGAAGGAAACATTCGCGTCCACACACACGCCGGCCGCAGCTGATTACGCCCTCTCTCCCCCAGCTGCCTTTTTCTCTCCATCACCACCTCCCTCCCTCCATCCCTCCCACCCATCCTCTTTCTCTACCTCCCCACCCGCTCTCTCTCTCTCCCTCGGCACCCATCTCCCCAAAAAACCCTAGAGGACGCGCCTTTCCCCACCCACACTCCCCCCAAATTCCCGCCGGAGCCGCCGCCGCGCCGCCACGGAGGCCCAGCCCGCGCGCCGGCCTCGCTGCGATCCCTCCCCCGGCGGCCGCGACGTCCCTCGCCGTGGATCGTGCGTGCCGAAGCGTCTGGGGGCGAGCCTTGTCCACCTCACAGGTTTGGTTTGATCTACTCGATCCCGTCTCCGCGAGCCCCTCCTGCCTTTTTTTGGTGGATCTGGCGAGGGGGCAGGGGCTCCGTCGTTTTCACCCTAATCTCTCGGCGTCCCTTTTTCTCCTCGGGCCAAATCTTTCCGTTTCTTGCCTCCTCTCCAAGCCCCCGCGGTAGATTTACGTCTGGCGGGTGAAAAAAAAACCATGGATTTAATCTCCTTTTGTACTAATCGGCTGCCACATCTTCTCCCCATTTTGGATTAATGATTTCATGGAGTAGGACTTGATGTTTGTCCCTTGCGTAGCTTGCGTGGCCCGGCAGGTTTTCGGAAGGGGATCTGCTCGTTCGTCCAAGCAGCGACGCCTCCTTTTTTTGCCTAGGTTTCGCGGCTATTATTTCATGGATCTCGGCGAGGAGGCTAACCGCCAGGCCAAGAGCGGTGGGGAGAGGGGCTCATGGGGGGTGGGCTGTACTGTTTGCCTTGCTTGCTTTTTTGTCTGCGTGGGGCCTTGGCAGTGTTTCCAGCTGTGCATGGGCCTCTCGGGACTCGAGCTCCACCTCCCAACTCCGTGGCTCTCGGATGCTGTCGCCGCGCGTCTATATTTCATGTCGCCAAAAAAAAGGTCGAAGCTTACACTGAGGTCTGCCGTCAGTACCAAGGTCGGCCTGGAGCGCACAGCTTTATTGCTTAGTTCCTTATTAGCTGCGTGTCTACACGTCTCCGCACAAGTAGCTGTTTGTGCGTGTTTCCTTTCCCTCGGTATGCATGTTATCTGCTGAGGATTAGTTGGAGATGTGGCTGGGTTGCATTCATTACTATCTTATTAGCTTGGTTTGCTGTGTGATTGTTTACCTTTGTGTCGTGTCATTCTCTATATTCCATGAGCTGAATGAGTTTGCTTGCTTGCATGCATGCATGGATGGACCAAGCTAAGCCATCTTTGTGTTTTGTTCCTCGTCTAATATATGCTTGCTTCTTTATTCAGGCTTTCAACCTACCTAGCCATCTTTCGTGAGACGTGTGTTCAGGATTCTGCATGATGATCCAAGCTGCGTTTTGTTTCTCTTCTGCGTGCTGCTTCGGTGTTTGAGTTGTTCCGTTTCGTTGCTGGACCATCACAAGAAGGTGTTCTGTGTTGTGCAAGTACCAATGGAAGTGGCTGCAGTAGAGGAGAGCCATGGAGGAACCAGTGCTGCACCAGCGGAACTACCCAAGCGTGAGGGTGCAGTGGTCGCTGAAACTGATCATACGTCAGCAGAGCAGCCATGCAAGCATTTCTCCATATGGTAATCATCTCTGTTACCTCGTTAGCTGTCTTATCATGCTATATGGCACTGGTCAGCTTACACTTTTGCACAATTCTTTGAGCTTACGTTTACATATTCGTCTGTGTTTAAGCATGCATGCATCGTAACATGCATATGTATGACTGTTTTGATGCAAGACGATTCCAATTAATGGTTAGTCAAGTGCATTTATTAGTCTTGGTTAGCAGTGATTTCTGCTAACTACTTGTAATATTTGGTGTTTCATTCCCTTTTCTACTTCATATCCACCATGGTACTGTCTTCAGTATGGATGCATTAGAGCACATGATATCATCACTGCTACACAAATGCGTGTCTATATGAGTGTCTCTTCTCCCAGCTCCCTGGGTGTTGTTGCTGCTTTGCAGCCTTGAGGAATACATATTCAAAAAATACGAGTGTCTTTTGTTGATTAATTATTGTGTGTTTTTCATATTTGTCTTGTTTATGTGGATACATGCATTTATTTTAGCCATGCTCTAGATTTGTATTTGTGTACCTGACATTTTTTTTGACGCGTTTCATTGAACGGGATTTGATCAAAAGGATTAGATAATCATAACTTATGCATCAGCAAGCTGCTCTGAGTACAACAGGCTTCTCAATGTTCTACATATATACAACATTTGCATAATCTACTTCTCACTATCATCAGCCCCCACATCCTCTCCTCTTGGTGGCAATGGCTGATCCCAACCCCCTCTGTCTGGGCAGTTGTTAACATTTCCATCTGGCTCACATGCATCTGCAGCGGGTCCTGAAAGTGAACAGCAACATCTGCTTCCATTGTGTGTTTGTCATATTTATCTTGTTCATGTGGATGCATGCATTTATTTTGGCCATGCTGTACATTTGCATTTGTGTACCTGTCATTTTTGTTAACGTGTTTCATCGAACGCGATTTCAGCAAGAGGATTAGATAATTATAACTTATGCATCAACAAGCTGCTCTGAATTCAAAAGGCTTTGCAATACATTCTACATATATGACATTTGCATAATCTACTTCTCACTTTCATCAGCCCTTGCGTCCTCTCCTATGGGTGGCAATGGCTGATCCCAAGTTCCCAACCACCTTTGTCTGGGTAGTTGTTAACATTTCTATCCGGCTCATGCATCTGTAGCGGTTCCGGAACAAGTGAACAGTAACATTTGCTTCCATTTTTGCACACTACTTCTTTCCATCATTAGGCAGCGAGTCAGTGCTAGGAGCGCTGACAGGCTCGCTAGCTGCGACAGACACATCAGGTGACGGCTGCAACTGCACCGTATCAGCTTCTCAGCCTTGGAATTTTGCCATCATGAGCAATTTCAGTGTTGAGAACCTCCTCTCCCAGCGTGGTTAGAAGATAGAACATATTGTCTCCAAATTTACATTATCTTCGAAGGTTTCCATGTTTAGTCATTTGCAGTGTTAGCCGTTTTTCAATTCCAAGTGGACCGAATTGCCCTAGAATTCTCTTCCACGTTCATAGCGTACTCCTTCCATCCAGGATTGTTAGGCGTTAGATCCAAGGCTGCGATACCAAGGAGTACCGGGAAAGATCCAAATTTACAATTATGTTTGAAGGAAACGTTTCCATGTTTAATCATTTGCAGTGTCAAGAGATTTTAGAGTTCATGTTGATCAACCATTCACCCCTTTCAGATGGCTAGAACTGATTAATGTGCACTTCATTAGTCAAGTCCTTTATAGCTGATATAACAGTTTTTGCCTCATCAATATATATTTTCCACTGTGCTGGCATGTGTGTTTTCTGAAAAGGCAACTTTTTCATTTGTTCCTTATCTCTTTTGGTGAGAAAACAGATGTCTTGGACATATTAGACATGCTCTTTGTGTATCTTAACTAGCATGCAAACAGGTCCTATTTCTTTCTGACATGATTTACATTGGTTATTTGTATGAAATTGCTATTAGTATACTCAATTATTTTAGTTATATATGCATCAATATATTTTAGTCATAGTTCATTTAGACCAATGAGTTCATGTCTATTTGCACTTAACACACTACAAAAGATTAAATTATATCAACAAGTCTGTTTTATATATTTGAACAAAAAGTCTGTTTTACATATTCTCACATCACAAGAGGTTACTAATTCAATAGTGTTAGTTGCCCCGCATGTCAATAAAGGCCCTCTGTCTGAACAAGTTTTATGGTACAACCTATGAATGAATATGTCTAACTATTTTTTGAGAGAGAGAATCCGTCTACACTTGGTTTTGAAGTGGGTTGAATATTGTAGGCAATATATGGGTTTACACTTTCTTCATTGAAGCAAACACTGTGCTATTACATATGATGTGTATCTTATAATGATCTATCTTTATGCCAGCGGGTATGTTTCTCAGAAGATGGATGCAAAATTCTGCTCTCTATCTCAGAGTTTCAGTGCTCAGCAACAATTGGATGAACGCCATAACAGTTTGCACCCATTCTCGGTAGCAAAGTTTCGACGATGGGATTGCTCTGTGTGCTTGGATGAGTTGAAAATCTTAGATGACAGAACAACATCTAGAGCAGTTTTTACGGCAAAGAATGTCTCAAGGGATGGTTGCTCTATTAGATTTGTTCAGAGCACTTTAGTGCCTACTAGCGTTGATTTCAGAAGCTTATTTCCTTGCACACAACTGTTAGCTCAAGAGAAGAATCCTGATAGATCAGCACTTCTGAAGAGTAACATCGAAAACAATTCCAAATGCAACTCACCTTATGAGGCGAAAACTGATCCACCCATGAAAGGTATGGTAGGGTTTGCTAAATTCCTAACTAGCATTTTCTGGTATGAGTGTAGCTAACATAGCTGTTATCTCCTCAGATTTACAGGGGCCGTCAACTAATCAAGTTACAACTGCAAATATCTCAGATAATGCTTCTGTGGATATCATGGCTTTACCTGAAGATTCCCAGATTAGAGTAAGCAGAGAAGGAAATGCCATTGCAATCCCATCCAGTTCAAAACTTAGTGAAGCAAGTATGAAGCTTGATTCAGAAGAAAATGGGAAAAACAAGGAGGTACTGAGTGTTGACCACACTATTCCCAAAGTTGCTAAACCAATATCTGGGCAGAAAGGTGATCAGGTCGGTAACAGTGGTCCATGTGAAGAAGCAGCTCCAAAAAGAAGTATTGGATCTACATATAAGAAGAAAGGGAAACGTACTGCGCAGGTTGGCAGTTCAGATGTAAAAGTCGGTCGGAGAAAGCAAATAAAGCTTCGGCTGCTATCAGAAATCATCAATACTGATCTGGTCAGGGGTTCCAGAAGTGATATTGAAGTTAATGGCGAAAAGGTTGCTGATCTCTGCGAGGATGATAGAAGTACGGATGATGTTCCTTCTGTTGACCACCAGGCAGTGGGAGACATCTTGTCAAAAACTACGAAGAACGTGACAAAAGACAAAGGAGTTGATGTTGAAGATGATGAATCTTCACTTATGAACTGGATGAAGAGAATACCGAAGAGATTAAGAACTGAGAAGAAAGATTCAGAACACAAGGATTGTGATTCTTCTGCTTCAAAATCTACTGCAGATGTATTTGCCTCTAAGGATACTCAAGATTTTCCATCCTCAGGTTGGAAATTGAGCAAGAAAAATACCTTACCTACTACCAGTATGCAGCAAGGTGATGAAAATATCCAGAATGATAATCTGGAGAGAAATACACAGAGCACAGATGACATGAGGCGAATGGAAGCTGAGAACTCCACAGAGATGTTCTTATCAAATGTAAAAACCATTAGTTTGAGTAAGAGGAAAATGCCTCTAACTGCCAGTATCCAGCATGATGGTGTTATTCCTGTTAGCCGACAGATGTTGAGAGAAATATCGTCAAAAACTGCTAAGAAGAAGGCAAAATACAAAGGAGTTGATGCTGTTGATGATGAGGGGTCTTCGCTTATGGATTGGATGAAAAGAATTCCGAAGAAATTAAGAACCGAGAAAAAGGACGCGGAATACAAGGATAATGATTCTTCTGCTGCTAATTCAAAATATAATACTGTTGATAAAGTTGCTTTGAAAGATGTTCAAGATGATTTTATATCCTCAGCTCAGGAGTTGAGCAAGAGAAAAATACCACCTACTGCCAGCACTAGGGAAGGTGATGAAAATATTCAGAACGATAATCTGGAGAGAGATGCGCAGAACACAAATGGCATGTGTGAAACTGAATCCGATAATTGTAGGCAGAGGTCCTTGTCAAAGGTAAAAAAGATGAGTTTGTGTAAGAGGAAAATTCCTTCAACTGTCAATGCGCAACATGATAATGTCAACACTAAAGAGACGACTGTACTCAGGACAGATGATCAATGCCAAATGGTACCCAGAAAGTCTGTGCAGCGGCGCCTGAAGAAGGTAAGAATCAAGCCATGTTCCTTATGGGTGGTCGGCTTTGCCCTGTTCCCATTTGTTGCGAATCATGTGGCATTTTGTTCTATTTAAATTACTATGATAGGCTATATGCATTGCATACCACACCCCCTCCTTCATTGTGCTTGATGATCTTATGGTCAATATGAAATTTGCTCATCTTCAATTCACATCCTGTATTAATTATTTTACTTTCTGTGGTGCAATATTAGTGTTAACACAATGAAAAATTTATAGTGTTTCTCTGCTAAATATTTTAAGAGAATAACTGTTTTGCCTCATTTGTTTCCTCAGGTTTCTCCAGGTAAGCATGTTATCCGGAACGTGACTGTCTTTGAGCAGAAACTACCTAAGAAGAGAAATAAAAAAAAGCAAGAAGTGATGCACGAAAAAAATGCCAGGACAGATGACATTCCAATGGATATTGTTGAACTGCTTGCGAGATGTCAGGGTAAGAGACCACTGATAGCTGAGACCGATTCTGCTGATATTAGTCATACTCAATCCAAGATAATGGAAGATGAAGATTGTACTATAATAGCTGCCGAGGATGGTCCAAATTATGTGTCAAGTGTGATTGACACCACTTCACAGCAGAAGCGGCCTTTGGAACCAGATAGTTACCAGAATGCATTGCAGAATCGTGTAGCAGCCACCACACAGGCTACCCATATGCATGCTCTCAAATTACAGACTCCTGGTCATGTAATGTCTACCCAGGAACCACAGGCACATTCGGGCATGGGAGAATTAGTCACTATTGCTGCAACCTCGCCACTATTATCACCAGACAAGGACCAGCCTCTTGCTGAAGCAACACCTGAGCGCTGGAGCCATATGGGAGCAAAGAAGTCGATGTGGGAACCTTTCAAGGCACTTCCAAGGGATTTATCAACCACAACAGGTTGTGCTCAGTTCAGACCTAGCATTGACACGGTTGATTTAACTTATACTGATGTGGCGGGAGCTAATCGTTATTATCCCACTCGCCAGCCAGTAATTTCGACACTTGACCACTATACAAATAGAGCAGGTAACTCAGTCCAGGCAAGAAGTTTTCCAAGTTCAGTGTCAACCATGGAAGCTGGTAATCTGTGTGAAGGAAGAAATGTTGGACATTCAGGTTTTTATCCAAGAGAAACCATGCCTGCTACTCAGCCCCTGAGATTGACTGAGTCACCAATGTTAGCCAGTTTCAACTATGAAGGGTCTAGCAGGAACCAGATGGAATTTCAACTTCGGAATTCACACTATGCACAGGATCAGTCCATCGGATCAGCCAGCACACCGTATGGAGCACACAATCAGTACATAGGATCAGCTAGCACATTGTGCGAAGCACACAATCATTACATAGGATCAACTAGCTCATTGTGTGCAGCACACAATCAGTACATTGGATCAGCTAGCACACCGTATGGAAGTAACCTAAATGGCATGGGATCAGCTAGCACGCAGTACGGAAGTAACCTAAATGGCATGGGATCAGCTAGCACATCCTACGGAAGTAACCTAAATGGAAGGATTCCATTGACGCTAGAGGATTTATCACGTCATCCGCTCCAGCCAAATTTTCACAGACCGTTACGTCCACTTCCTAGAGTTGGTGTGTTCAGTTCCTTGCTGCAGAAGGAAATTGCAGACTGGTCGGAGAGCTGTGGGACACAGTCAGGTTACAAAATAGGGGTGTCCAAAGGGATAACATCGAGTGATATAAACAGAAGGGGGAATGTTGAGGCATTGAACTCAGGGCTGTATTCAGCAGCATGGAATGCGCGGCGGTTGAGTTCTGTTAGTTCCAGTCCAGGATTTTCTTCAGTGAGGAATGATACTGCTCAGTCTTGGACCAGAGATCAAGGGAGAATGGCCAATCCCAATCCCAATCCCTTGGATAGGTTGGTAAGACAGGATATCTGTGTGACCAACAGAAATCCATGTGATTTTACTACAATTAGTGATGACAATGAGTATATGAGGGCAGACATTTGAAGCAGACGGCGATGTGCATACATTTCCAAAACATTTAGAATAATACATTTCATCTTTATGGTGTCAAACGCTCTATTGTTTGTAAGGTAAGCTCATTATTTCCTTGTAAAAAGATCACCGTGGTGGAAATGGACAGTCACTTACTTTAGTCATTGATGTTGCATGCAGGCTCCTTAGTAAGATATGTGTGCTCCCTTTTCTGGATGGAAAGATTACAGTTACCATGGGCTCTCAAATTGCAGCCTCCAGCTTATGTATGTAATGTAATAGGCCAAGAAGAGATTATACCTCCTGAGGTCGTGAGAAAGCAGATGAACTATCCTCATATCTAGTTGTCAGAGAAAGTGTGTAAGCTTTTGATTTTAGGGCTTGCCTATTGTGTGATTAACAGTATTTTTGTTTACAACTGTTGTGACTGGTGCAAAGGATGGTTAGTGGTGGTAATATCGGCAGATTACTTCTAGCTGCCAGATGTTGTAAACTATCGAATTGCAGTCGCTTACTTCTAAAGGATGGTTTGTCAGTGGTAATGTTTGCTGAATGGTTATAGCTGTAAGATGTTGTAAACTACTGTCGCCGTAGTTTTACTCTTAAGTCATGAAGGATGGTTCAGTCCAATATTTAAGAAGATTATACTGTGTGCCTCATTAATCATACAATTGTCTTGTTGCTTGTCCTGCTGGTGGCATGTTATACTGATGATTCTGTTGAGTATAATTTCATTAGATATTTTTGAGTGAAATTTAACTCTGTTAAAGCATGCATACCAGTGATTTGGATATCATGCCGAGAAGGACGATGATTCGACCGGATATGATTTCTGTTCGTTTTGTTGAATAGTTACTCTAGGCGTCAGGAGGTTGTTCCCTCTATTGTTCCAGTTGTGTTTTTCTCTTTATTTAGGTTGAGTTTTTACTAGAAAAACTACGTTGTGCTGGACTTGTTTTTGGGTGTTGAAAAAATAGCCACGGAAGTGCCTTTTTTAATTTGTTAAACAAAATGGTAAAGTAGGCAGAAACCTTTTTTTTTTGCTGGGAAAATAGGCAGAAACCTTGTTAGCAAACGAGATTATCTTGTTTGTGCATATTACCCTGAGATTTTCAAGCCTGCCCAAGGAGTGGGATATTTCAAATTTGTTCATCCACAAGAGCATGCCTTATTACAGAGGCAAAACTTGATGCCTATCTTACATCATCAAGGATTCAGGGTGCTCCACAGTCCACACCACAGTGCACGAGAGAACTAGGAGTTCCGTCTAGCTGCTAGCAATGAGATGCTTCTACTATCACTGTCTGTCCCATTTCGAGAACAACCGAGCGCCATCTGAGCATCATGTCGAGGAAAGACGCCACAATGTTGTTCTCGACTATGCTAAGCAAACACTCCCGCAGAAGTACCGCCTACAAAATGAAGCGGGGACGTGAATGGAAATCAAGATGTCGAGAAATTTGTTCAAAACGACCGGTGATTGGTTTGAGAAAATAGCATAAACTTGAACCCTACCTTACTGACCGACTAGAGCGAGTCCGAATTTCCTTTCTGGCTACCTCCTTGTGCCTTTGAGGTTGAAGGACTGCCTTGATTGCGGTGTCGAAAGCAGCCTTAATGTTCTGTCAACAATTATCAAGGGAAAAAGAGAGAGAATGTTTTTAGACATATGTACTAGAACTCTTTGAAATCCCAGGGCCTTTTATTGTTTGGATGCAGCAGAAGCCATACCCTTTGTGTCTTGGAGCTGCATTCTATGTATGCCACCGCACCTATTTGTCTCCGAAGCTCCTCACCCTAAAACATGTGGAAAGTTAATTTGGTAGTATCATTTCAAAATGCCAAGCTGGTTGCTGTCATCCGAGTGTAAAAGGCATAAACCTGCTCAGTTGTTATGATGGAATCAGCTGCATGATCAGCAAGATAAGCTCTATCTTCTCGGAGATCTGTGCATTTATACGGGAAATTGATGGCTCAAGAGCGGCCAAAGACATACATGCATTACTGGATAGCACACCAAAATGTGTGGATTTGAATGGCATCCAACTAATAAACTGTAGAAGAAGCTCAAGAGCATACCCAACTTGGTTCCAACAAGTAGTACAGGAATGCCGGGGGCGTACCGGCGAAGCTCCGGCATCCACTGCGCAGAACAAATTGAAGGCAGGCCGTTAGTAATCTCAATGCGCCTGTTCAGAAGAGCAACACAATGTGAGTGAGTGTACCTTCTTGTGCACATTCTCATAGCTTGCTCTGCTGGTGAGGGAGAAGGAGAGGATGAAGACATCGGCTCCCCTGTAGCTCAGAGGCCTCAGCCTGCTGTAATCCTCCTGACCTGCAACCCAGGACGGACCACCATTACATGGCATTACGGGAAGGAAAACACTCCGCATCGGGTACGGGGAGTGGAGGAAAAAGAGAGGGAGCGGGACGGGAGCCCGACCTGCGGTGTCCCAGAGGCCGAGGTTGACGATGCTGCCGTCCACGGAGACATTGGCGCTGAAGTTGTCGAACACGGTGGGGATGTAGTCCTGCATCCACCCCCGCATCAACAGGAGCAGCCATTTCGTCAGAATGAAACCAGATCAAGCTAGCCAGGCCAAGAAGGGAGAGGGAGAGGGGGAGGGTGGTACTCAACGGTGGGGAACTTGTTGCAGGTGTAGCAGATGAGCATGCAGGTCTTGCCCACGGCGCCGTCGCCCACGGCCACGCACTTGATGAACCTGCTCACCGCCGCCGCCGCCCCCGCTGCCGCTCCGCCGCTCATGTCTCTCCTCTCCTCTCCTCTCCAGCCACACCCAGTCAGCCACAGCCTCTCCCTCTCTGTCTCTGTCTCTGGAGTGAGTCTGGATGCTTGCTCCAGTGAAAGCACTGCTGCTACATAACATCAGTGGGTGGGTCTCCCAGAAGGAGGACCTTTTTACTGCTACATTTGAACCCGGGCTGCCGTGCCAAGATTCTGCTTTTAATGGTAAACGAACTGCGGTGCACGTGGCCCCTCACTCTCAACGTGTCTCTGACTAATCATGATTTGTTTTCAGGTTTGGATCTCTCTATCCTATCGCCCATTACAAATCTAGAATGCACGGACGGCACGGGTGGTATGGTATTATTTTTACTAAATGATCACTGGACGTACTTATTTCGCCCACTGACCCCTCAAAAACTTATTTCGTCGTCTGACCCATTCGCGCCGGGCCGTTAGGCACCAACTTGCACGTCCCGTGCCGTCCGCCAAGGCGCCTTTGACCGTCGTTGATCACGCCGTCAGTGTGGCGCCGGCCTAACGCGCCACATATTAAGGAGATGTTTGTTTCAGAAGTCTTAGGATTTTTTCTAGTCCCAGAGACTAATCAAAAAAGACTTTTCAATAGGGTCTTTTTTTAGTTTCTGTAGAAAAAGTCCCTCCCGTTTGGTTCTAAGGGACTTTTTAGGAACTTTTTCTAGTCCCTCCCGTTTCTGTAGAAAAAGTCCCTCCCGTATTCTTCTCACGCCCTCACACAATGCGAGATGCCGTGATTCCACTAGTGGTGCCCTTTAAGGCGGCGACTGAACCTTTACAAACAAGGTTGGGGCAATCTCCACAACTTGATTGGAGGCTCCCAACAACACCACGGAGCTTCACCATAATGGAATGTGGCTCCGAGGTGACCTCAACCGTCTAGGGTTCTTGAACGTGCGTTATATCGACTAAAGGGGGGTGAATAGACGATTTTTATGAATTTTTCACTGAGGATTTTGCTGGTGAGGAAATTTCTTAGCGAAGAACTGCTAGCAGCGGAATAAGTACTCAAAAGTAAATATGACAGAACACAAGCATAGTCATCATGATGAAATGAAGACAGGCACAGAGTACAGGAAACGTAATCAAATGATAACACATGATGACGACAAACAGACTGAAGAAATTGAACTGAGGAAATTGAGAAAAATCTTCAGTCAAAGTCTTCAAGCACAGATATGAACGAGTACACAACACAGTTATGAGGAAATGAAAAAGTTGAGAAAATAGAACCAATAATCTTGGTGAAGACAATGATTTGGTAGACCAGTTGCAACTGTTGTCTCAGTTGTACGTCTGGTTAGGGCGGCTAGGTATTTAAATCTGAGTACACACAGTCCCGGACACCCAGTCCTGAACACGCAGCTCAGGACACTCAGTCCTCACCGTATTCCCCTTGACCTAAGGTCACACAGACCTCGCCCAATCACTCGTGGTAAGTCTTCAGGTGACTTCAGAACCTTCACAAACTTGGTCACTCGGCAATCCACAATTCCTCTTGGATGCTCTAGACCATGACGCCTAACCGTCTGGAAGAAGCACAGTCTTCAAAGGTAACAAGCGTCGGATCCACGCATGATCAATCTCTTCAGTAATGCTTAATCACTTGGGGTTTGTAGGTGTTTGGGTTTGGGTTTTTCTCACTTGATGATTTTCGCTCAAAGTTCTCGGAGGATGGGTTGCTCTCAAATTACAAGTGTCAGTTTCTCTTGGAGCAGCCAACCAGCTAGTGGTTGTAGGGGGCGGCTATTTATAGCCTAGGGAACAACCCGACATGATAAGACATAAATGCCCTTCAATGATATGACCGTTAGGTGGATAGATATTTTGGGACAGATGGCTCATAGCACAACAACGGTCGGAATTTTGAGTAGCAAAATCCTCAGGGCTATCATATTCCTCACTGTGTAGGTAATCCGCACTGGCGAATTCCTAACTCCTCAGTCAGAACAAATTCCTCGGAGACCAGAAGAACTTCGTCTCTGTCACTGAGGAATATGACTAGACTGTATGAGATTTCCAATGGTTTCACTCAAAGGGATTGGTAGGTGTAGGATTTTGAGTTGAGCATCACATGGAAATTTTTCCTTAGTATTTTCTCGACCCCCTTTAACAGTACGGTGTTTCCTATGACTCAAGAAAGAGAAAATGAAACTACGAAAACAAAAGTCTTCACGCTTCATGTTCATCGAATGAATACCAAGTCTTCAAGGTCACACCAATTTCTTCACTTTCAAAGTCTTCAGAAAGTCTTCAGAAATCCAAAGTCTTCAGTCGAAGAACTTCATTTTTAGGGATCGACTTTCTTTGTAAATATCAAACTCTTCATAGACTTATAGACCTGTGTACACTCACAAACGCATTAGTCCCTTAACCTATAAGTCTTTAATACACCAAAATCACTAAGGGGCACTAGATGCACTTATAATCTCCCCCTTTTTGGTGATTGATGACAATATAGGTTAAGTTTTCAATGGGGATAAACATATGAAGTGTAAATGCTGATATTGAGGAATTTGATTGCAAGATATAGAAGAACTCCCCCTGAATATGTGCATGGTGAGGTATTTGCTTTTGAAGCATTGCACACTTGAAGAGTAGATCATGGAGATATCCCCCTATATCTTGTAATTCATACACACATTTGACATATCACAATGAAGAATTTGAAATGCATGATGAAATATGGTGACTGATTTAATTCAGCATGCGTGCATTAGCATACATGAGGAAAAGGCATGCAGAAAAACATATCAAAAGTATCAGAGCATCACCGGTTTAACTTTACAACTCGATCCAATAAAGTCTTAGAAGAACGAGAGTTGTAACTTAACAAAAAAACGTCCATATAGAAAGACCCGCTTGAAGACTAACTCAAAATTCCCTCCTTTGTCATCAAATGACCAAAATGATTAAATATGAGGACTAACGCCCATGAAGAATATCAAGTTGATGAAGGAGCGCCAACGTTGTTGTGGTCGTTTGTCGTGGAAGGGCCTGCCGCAGTGTCGTCCAAGTCTTCATTCTCATCGGTGTCGCACGATGAAGAATATGAGCTGGCCACCAAGGAAGGAAGCTTAACCTTCTTGAATTTCTTCGGTGGAGGTGCAGACCAGTCAAAATCTTCCTTGAGACTCATTTTCTTGAGATCTTCTTCACCATACAGATGTGACAGAATGGCCCAGGTGCGACCAAAAATTTCATGGAGGTAGTAATGATTTTTCTTCACTGCATGTGTGTAGCAGTCATGTTGTGAAGAAATGAACCAAATTAACGCTTAACCCATTTATGATTTCGATCCACCTTCTGGTGAAGACTAAGCAGAAGCTCACGATCAGTCATCACACGAGGAGCAGTGGCTTGACGAGTAGACTTGGGTGCATTGGCAGAGTCATGTGTGGCAGAGTCATCATTGGTAGAATAAGATGCAGCTTTGCGAAACTGTTCATCCAATGGACGAATGCCTTCATCTATAACAGCTGGTGCCTTGCCCTTTTCATTAACTGACGAATAGGTCTGCTTGAGGACTTCAATCGGGGGCAAGTAGCTGAGGTGATTCTAAAAATCAGCTTTGTAGTTGAGTGAAGACCTTGTCCTGAGGAATCTCATAATCCAAGGTGCATAAGGCTTCAGCTCAAACGGAGAAAGTGCAACATTTGCCAAAGTCCTCATGAAGAAATCGTGATAATTGACAGGAATGCCATGAATGATATTGAATACCAGATTCTTCATGATGCCAACAATTTCCTCATCAGATGAGTCGTGGCCTTTGATGGGACTCATTGTCCTCGTTAGAATGCGATAGACAGTTCTGGGCACATAAAGTAATTCCTTCACGAGGAATTTGGTTCGTGGGGCCTGACCTGGCTTCAAAGGTTTCATCAGAGCTTGCATGTAGTGATTTGTAAGCTCAGGTTCACTGTAAATGCAACGAGCTTCTTCAAGGGGAGGACTGAGTGGTAAGGCACGAAGCAATTCCGTAGCTGGTGCTGTGTAGTGAGTGTTCTAAGACATCCAGTCCAGCACCCATGAATTCACATCTTCAGAATCTCCTGTGATGTGTAGCGTCGCATAAAATTTAAGAATCAGTTCTTCATTCCAATCGCAGATGTCAGAACAGAAGTTTAATAGTCCAGCGTCGTGAAAAACACGAAGGACTGGCATGAAGCACGACAGAGATTCCATATCCACGTGAGGAATGTGCTCATGGTAGAAGATTTTGTTCTTGTTGTACAACACTGAGGAATAGAAATTGGCTTGGCTGGCTGTCCAGAAACGCCTCTTCCTAATACGAGCAGAGTCATAAGGGTTGTAGTCTGCGAAGAATACGTGCTCGCCGAAGAAATCATCAGCCTTGAATTTTTGCTTCCTGGAGAATGAATCCTTTGGCTTGGGTAGATGAGTGTCGGTGAGTTGCATCATGACCTCAGGAATCTCAATCACAGGTTCTTCAGGCTGAAGAATTTCTAGTTCCTGGCAGTCTACGTCTTCAGATGTTCAGCAACAGTAGTTTCTTCAGCACTAGTGGCTAGAATTTCTTCACGTACAGATGAAGTGGGGTGAGTTTCTTCAGAGCCCATTTGAACACTTTGTGCAGGGGACTGAGGTATTTGCTGCAACGGTGTGAACATTGGAGAGTTTGGATGCTGACTTTCCCAGAATTCATCACTCATCACTGGTGTGGAGCAGCCAACATCCACATCTTCATCTTCCATTTCTTTAATGCCAGCCTCTTCAGCAGTGAACTGAGGCAGATGCGAGGAAATGACAGGTGTTGAAGGGATCTCATCCACTTCAATTTCTTCATCCAACTGCTCTGACGAAGCAGCAGAAGGAGTTTCTACATCAGATGCGCTGGGAATGTCATATTCTTCATCGAAAGGAACAAGGTGAAAGTGCAACTATCTCTAGGTGGTTTTGGTAATTCATAACAACATATAGCTCATTGAGCTAATGCTATTCCAAGATGATTATTTCAGGAAAGCTCAATGATTGGCATGGCATGGATATTGAAAGTCGATCCCTCAAAAATGCTAAGAACAAAGGATTGGCTCAAGCTCATATGCTCAAGACTCTTCATTTTGCATTTTAGTGGTCCAAGATCACATTGAGTTCATAGGAAAAGCCAATACTATCAAGGAGGGATGAGGTGTTGCTTAATGAGCCTCTTGCTTCATGTGCTTAGTGATATGCTCCAAAACCCTCAACTACTTTCCCATATCCACACTTGACCTAAACCCAAAGCCAAACTCGGCCCTACCGATTCTTTCAACCCGGAGCCACCGAGTTTCACTTGTCATAGCCATTGCCAAACCCTAAGCAAATCGGTTCTACCGATAGGGATCTCGGTCTCACCGAGATGGGATTGCAAACTCTCTGTTTCCTTTTCGTAACTTTTCGGTCTCACCGAAAGAGCGGATCGGTCCCACCGAGATTGCAATGTAAACTCTCTGTTTCCTTTTTGTAACATTTCGGTCTCACCGAAAGAGCAAATCGGTCCCACCGAGTTTGCCTGACCAACTCTCTGGTTAGCTTATTACCAAATCGGTCTCACCGAGATTACGTTATGTCCTAACCCTAACCATATCGGTCCTACCGAGTTGCATGTCAGTCCCACCAAAAATCTCTAACGGTCACTAGGTTTACTATTTCGGTCCAACCGAGTTTGTTGATTCGGTCCCACCGAGATTGGTAAATTGTGTGTAACGGTTGGATTTTGTGTGGAGGCTATATATACCCCTCCACCTCCTCTTCACTCGTGGAGAGAGCCATCAGAACACATCTACACTTCCAACTCATATGTTCTAAGAGAGAACCACCTACTCATGTGTTGAGGCCAAGATATTCCATTCCTACCATATGAATCTTGATCTCTAGCCTTCCCCAAGTTGCGTTCCACTCAAATCTTCTTTCCACCAAATCCAAATCCTGTGAGAGAGAGTTGAGTGTTGGGGAGACTATCATTTGAAGCACAAGAGCAAGGAGCTCATCATCAACACACCATTTGTTACTTCTTGGAGAGCGGTGTCTCCTAGATTGGCTAGGTGTCACTTGGGAGCCTCCGACAAGATTGTGGAGTTGAACCAAGGAGTTTGTAAGGGCAAGGAGATCGCCTACTTCGTGAAGATCTACCGCTAGTGAGGCAAGTCCTTCGTGGGCGATGGCCATGGTGGGATAGACAAGGTTGCTTCTTCGTGGACCCTTCGTGGGTGGAGCCCTCCGTGGACTCGCGCAACCGTTACCCTTCGTGGGTTGAAGTCTCTATCAACGTGGATGTAGGATAGCACCACCTATCCGAACCACGGGAAAAACATCCGTGTCTCCAATTGCGTTTGAATTCTCCAAACCCTTCCCTTTACATTCTTGCAAGTTGCATGCTTTACTTTCCGCTGCCAATATACTCTTTGCATGCTTGCTTGAATTGTGTGATGATTGCTTGACTTGTCCTAAAATAGCTAAAATCTGCCAAGAACTAAAATTGGGAAAAGGTTAAGTTTTTATTTGGTCAAGTAGTCTAATCACCCCCCTCTAGACATACTTTCGATCCTACAAGTGGTATCAGAGCTTTGGTCTCCATTTGCTTTGATTTCCATAGGTTTTGGTGATCATAGCCTTGGTTTCACAACCTAGGAGAGTATGGCGTCTAGCGAGAGAAATTATCACCGTAGAGGTCCTTACTTTGATGCTACTAATTTTGCTAGTTGGAAGCATAAAATGAAAATGCATATTCTTGGACATAACCCCGCCGTTTGGGCTATTGTGTGTGTTGGTTTGCAATGTGACTTCTTTGATGGGAGAGAACCAAACCGTGAAGCTACCGCGGATGAGTTGAAGATGTTGCAATACAATGCTCAAGCTTGTGATATTCTCTTCAACGGACTGTGCCCCGAAGAATTCAACAAAATCAGCCGTCTTGAGAATGCAAAGGAAATTTGGGACACTTTGATTGATATGCACGAAGGTACCGACTCCGTCAAGGAATCCAAATTGGATGTGCTTCAAAGTCAACTTGACAAGTTCAAAATGAAGGATGGTGAAGGTGTCGCTGAAATGTACTCTAGGCTTGCTCTCATCACAAATGAGATTGCTGGCTTAGGAGGTGAAGAGATGACCGATAGATTCATCATCAAGAAGATTCTAAGAGCATTGGATGGAAAATATGATACCGTGTGCACATTGATCCAAATGATGCCCAATTACAAAGATCTCAAGCCAAAGGAGGTAATTGGAAGAATTGTTGCTCATGAGATGTCACTTAAGGATAAAGAGGAACTTCACAACAAATCAAGTGGTGCCTACAAAGCCTCATGTGAAGCCCCTACATCATCAAGTGAGAAACAAAACTTTAATGAAGAATTGAGCTTAATGGTGAAAAACTTCAACAAGTTCTACAAGAGTAGAAGCAAAGATAGAAGCTCCAAATCAAGGTCCTACAATGACAAAAGATCTTCTAGTCGAGAGCGAAACTGCTACAATTGTGGAAGACCCGGATACTATTCCAATGAGTGTACGGCTCCCTACAAGAGAAGAGAAGACTCTCCAAAAAGAAGAAGCAAAAGAGAAGAATCACCACCAAGAGAGAGAAGGAGTAGAGATGATCGTTATGAACGAAGACACTCACGGAGAAGCAAGGATTCAGAAAGGAAGGAAAAATCATCAAGGAGCTACACAAAATGAAGACATCAAGCTCATGTTGGTGAATGGGTATCCGGCTCCGACAACTACTCCGGGAGAAGTTATCACTCCGATTTCGAATATACTCAAGATGAAGGTGTTGCCGGTCTAGCACTTGTGTCAACCAACTCCTACGACATATTTGACTCACCAAATGAAGGAATTGGAAGATGCTTCATGGCCAAAGGTCCTAAGGTAACACACCCCAAGTATGTTGATTTTAATAGTGATGAAGATGACTTGTTAGGTGATGATGATTTACTTGTTGACAACTCTAGTGATGAATACTATGATGAAACGTCAATTAATCATGCTAATCAAGATAAAACGAATGGCAATGATAAGGAGAAGATTGAGGCTCTAACTAAAGAACTAAACGCTCTTAAGTTAGCTCATGAAACTATCTTCGAAGATCATCGAGAACTTTTAAGAGCTCATGAGAAGTTACGCTTTGAAAAGCTCAATCTTGAGCAAGAGCATGAGTTTTTAAAGGCAATCAATGATGATCTCCGCAAGAAAAGTTCTTCTTACATTGCCAAGCGTTTACTCTTATCCACTTACATGCCTCAAGTCAAGTCTAGTAACAAGAACAAGAAAGATTCTTCCTCTAGTAGTAACAATGATCATGATAAATCCAATATTGTTACTTCTAGTAGTTCTCTTGATTCCACTAATGATTCTCTTAGCCAAGTTACACTTGAGCAAGAAAATAGCTTATTGAAGGGAATTATAGAGAAATCAGTGTACAAAAGCCTTGCCGGGAGTAAGCAATTCGAGGAAATTGTGCGCAAGCAAGGAAGGCACCGGAAGAATCAAGGTGTTGGTTTTGAACGAAAGTTCAATGCCAATAGAGTTGAGTGGGAAGAAGATCAATACCCCAAGACAAAGTTTGTTCCTCAACAAGAGAAGTATGATCCTACTTTCCTCAAGGGGACACAAGCTCAAGATGATCTTCCACCACAAGACTACAAGCAAAAAGGCAAGGACAAGCTTCAAGAGGAAATTGATGCATTTGAATAAGCTTCTAAGACCTTAGTCAAGTGGATTCCCAAGACCACTTCAAGTTCCACTTCATCAAGTACGACTACAACTCCAAGGATTCCCATCAAGATGGTGTGGATCCAAAAGAAGAAGAACTAGAGAGTTCTTGAGGGTGACTCCGCCAACATACTTCACTCTTATCATTTTGGCAAGAACAAGTGCAATCAACTTCCACATATTGCACTAGTTCAAGGAGTCACAAACCCTCTTGTTGGTAAGACAAGGGACAAGGTAACCTAAAAGTTTTCATGGACATCATCTTGTGTGTGCATCACTCTATGTCTATGGATATCCTTGTTTGTTCCTTGTGGGACTAACCCATGTAGGTATTGAAAGTGCAATTCACTCAAATGGATAGCTCCAAGTGATCTACGTCAACATTGAGCATCCACATCTTCAACATCTACATGAAGTCATCATCGACAAAACCCAAGGTTAGTTCATCCCTCTTAGGGGGGATATCACATCTAGGGGGAGCTTTACTCTAAGACTTGAGCTAAAGCAACTCTAAAGATGTGAACACAACAATGCTTTATGTAAAAGTGGTAACCCCACTTGAGCTTAAATGATGAGTATGACCTATGATCAAGTGTTCTCACTTGACTCCTAAGTCAATATACTCATATATAGATGACCTAGTCATCGCCAATTGCTTGATAGATGCTAGAATTGGTTGTGCATGCTTTGTCACATATTTCAATTGCCATTTTATTGTGTGAGCATGTTGGTTGCATATTTTACTCATTCGAGGACATCCACTTGTTGTTTTGATTGTTTGGTTTTATTTCCTTTTGCCAAGTGGATGGACAAGAATGCCTAAGAACCTCCTCTAGCTATCTATGCTTTTCTTGTCTCAAACTCTATTCATGCTACATCACAAAATTTGATCAAGTCAGATTCGAACCACTCTGTGTGAGGAGCACTCGGAGTCCCCGATTCGTCATAGACTTAAACTTCCAAAACCTCTTTGTGATTCTCGGTCTGACTGATATCCTACTTTTGGTCCTACCGAGATCATTAAGTTGATCTGAATTTTCGATTTCGGTGCAACCGATTTGAACCATTCGGTCACACCGAGTTGCAATAACTGTATACAGTTTTGTATCTCGGTGCCACCGAGTTGTTCCACTCGGTCACACCGACAGGGTCGGGCTATATATAGTCATGGGAAAAATTTGGAAATTTCTCCGAAGCCCTTCACCCGCACGATAGCTCGCTCTGCCAACGTGGTCTCCGGATCGTCTCCTCGCCGCCAGCCGCCTCCAGTCGCTGGTCTCCATCACCGTCAACGGAATTCAACCCCGCCGTTGCCGCCGTAGCGAGTCTCCGCCGAACTAGGGTATGGACTCGATCTTTGTGCTATCCCCAATCTGATTCCTAGCACATTGTGATCTTATTGTTTCTAGCCACGATTGAAACACTCCTATCCAGTCAATGCGTTCGTATAATATGATTGATTCGAAAATTTTAGGTTTAGGTTTCCGCCGAAACCATCTCGGACCCACCGAGTTGAAAAACTCGGTCCCACCGATTTGGCTCATGCCATTGCACAAGTGAGACTCGGTCTGACCGAGAATTACTAATCGGTGTGACCGATTTTGGAACTTTGTGAAACCCTAGCAGTCTCGGTGCCACCGAACTGTGACTCGGTCTGACCGAGTTCACTAGTTTAGGTTCCAAAACTGCTTCGGTATCACCGAGTTTAAAAATTGGTAGATCCGAGATGATTTCAGTGGGAAACTAAAACTAAGATTTTGAATCATTCTTTTGCAAAAATCTCTGCATTTTGTGATGCTCATCCACTCTACCTCATCTATAAACTATTCACAGGGTCAGCAGTCAGCTTGTTCATCATGTCAGACCAGAGTGACAGCCAGAATGTGTCAGTACAGCAAGTGCACATGAGTGAGGGCACTAGTCCCTCTAGCTCTTCAGATGAAGGCAGCAGGAGCACCCCAAGCAACTTGCCAAAAGCTGCCACCAGACAAAGGAAGAAGAGAACCTCAGACTTAGAGGATGAGGACTATGTGGCAGAAGAGGAAGCAACTTCCAAGAGAGTTGTGCTGAAGAAGGAATATGGCCCAGCACAGAGCACAAAGCCAGGGATGAAAATCAAAAGGCCAGCAGGTAGACAGCCTATGCCAAAGGCCAGAGCTTCAACTCAGATTCCTGAAAAGCCTGCACCCATAGAGCCAGTTGCTGCTGAAGGGAAGAAAAGGAAGGAGAGGGTCAAAAAGACCACTGCTAGAGTGCTTGGGAGATCCTCAATCATGAGAGACTCTGAAGAGGAAGAGGAAGAAGAGGTTGCTGCTCCAGCACCTAAGGCACCTAAGCTTATGGGTGATGCTATCAGGACAGGGGCTGCTGCATCAACGCCCAAAGAAGCACCCAAAGCTGCCTCCAAGCCCAAGTCAGCTCCAAAGAGGAACACAAGGAGCATACCAGCTGCTGAGAAGAACAAGGCCCCAGTGCCTGAAGCTGCTGAAGATGATGATGAAGGACAAGTTCTGAGAAAACTCAAGTCCAAGATTCCAGACCACAATGATGCTCATCCTATGGCCGAGGACATGAAAATCAGAAGAGATTCAGGGCTGAGGAAGTGGAGAGAAGTAGATCCGTATGCTTTAAGGAGAAGAACTATTGTTGACTATAGGTTCCACACTAAGGAACAACAGGACTTCTATGAGACAGTTTTGTTGGACAAGAAGCCCATTGTTTGTGACATGAGATGGGTCAATTGGGAGTACATCAAGGACAATGAAGAACACTATCCTAGAGTGTATGACAGCTTCAATGCTTGTGGAGTACCAGACTTTGTTGGGCAGAAGCTCACAAAGTGGAATGAAGAGCTGATCATGCAGTTCTACTCCACAGCACACTTCTATCCAGATGGAAGGATTGTGTTGATGTCTGAAGGTACGAGGTACCAATCTACAGTTGCTGAATGGGCTCAGCCGATCAATGCCCCAGAGGATCATGGAACAAAAGTTCTATGACTTGGATGTCAAAGTAACAGAGATTCAGTCTGCAATGGAGCAACTTCAAGATGACATGCAGGAGAGGAGAGGGAAGACTACAACTGATGCATTTGCCAGAGTGCCACGAGCTCAGAGGTCGATTGCAGTGCCAGTTCCTGACACCAGAGCCACCACTTCTGCACCAGCTATAGTTTCAGTTCAACCAGCTCCAGCATCTACTTCAGCTCCAACTCCAACCACGTCTACAGAAGGCTTCGTCCTTGGAGTGATCCAGACACCACCACCACCTGAAGATCAAGCCTGAGAGTCGATCTAGCACTATGCATTTTCTAGGAACTTTTTGGTAACTTGTTGCCAAAGGGGGAGAAAAATGTATAGATCATAGGCTTCGAGAGAGAGAGAGAGAGTGTTGTTTATTCTCTCTTGCTTTATTTGGTGGTTTTTCGAACTTTGTTTGCTTTTGGTTAAGATACTTTGATATGCCTATGAGACATTGATGATCATGTGTTTGATCATAAGCTACACTTATGCATGCTTGATATATCTGATCTATCTTATGTGATCATTCACTTTCTTTGGTGATGAGTGCATGTATTTCATTCTTATCTTTCTGAGCGCTCCACCAAGATGTATGTGACATGGAAGAGTAACCCATGACTCTAACTCTTTGTGCATTTGCAGTCCAAAGCAAATTTTAAATATGCACAAATTTAGGGGGAGCTCTTACTTATCACATACTTCTCAAAGCAACGATATATTTCATTCTTATTATTATTTGTCGAAGCTTTGATCTATATGTTGTCATCAATTACCAAAAAGGGGGAGATTGAAAGCGCAACTATCCCTAGGTGGTTTTGGTAATTCATAAGAACATATAGCTCATTGAGCTAATGCTATTCCAAGATGATTATTTCAGGAAAGCTCAATGATTGGCATGGCATGGATATTGAAAGTGGATCCCTCAAAAATGCTAAGGACAAAGGATTGGCTCAAGCTCATATGCTCAAGACTCTTCATTTTACATTTTAGTGGTCCAAGATCACATTGAGTCCATAGGAAAAGCCAATACTATCAAGGAGGGATGAGGTGTTGCTTAATGAGCCTCTTGCTTCATGTGCTTAGTGATATGCTCCAAAACCCTCAACTACTTTCCCATATCCACACTTGACCTAAACCCAAAGCCAAACTCGGCCCTACCGATTCTTTCAACCCGGCGCCACCGAGTTTCACTTGTCATAGCCATTGCCAAACCCTAAGCAAATCGGTTCTACCGATAGGGATCTCGGTCTCACCGAGATGGGATTGCAAACTCTCTGTTTCCTTTTTGTAACTTTTCGGTCTCACCGAAAGAGCGGATCGGTCCCACCGAGATTGCAATGTAAACTCTCTGTTTCCTTTTTGTAACATTTCGGTCTCACCAAAAGAGCAAATCGGTCCCACCGAGTTTGCCTGACCAACTCTCTGGTTAGCTTATTACCAAATCGGTCTCACGGAGATTACGTTATGTCCTAACCCTAACCATATCGGTCCTACCGAGTTGCATGTCAGTCCCATCGAAAATCTCTAACGGTCACTAGGTTTACTATTTTGGTCCGACCGAGTTTGTTGATTCGGTCCCACCGAGATTGGTAAATTGTGTGTAATGGTTGGATTTTGTGTGGAGGCTATATATACCCCTCCACCTCCTCTTCACTCGTGGAGAGAGCCATCAGAACACATCTACACTTCCAACTCATATGTTCTGAGAGAGAACCACCTACTCATGTGTTGAGGCCAAGATATTCCATTCCTACCATATGAATCTTGATCTCTAGCCTCCCCCAAGTTGCTTTCCACTCAAATCTTCTTTCCACCAAATCCAAATCCTGTGAGAGAGAGTTGAGTGTTGGGGAGACTATCATTTGAAGCACAAGAGTAAGGAGTTCATCATGAACACACCATTTGTTACTTCTTGGAGAGTGGTGTCTCCTAGATTGGCTAGGTGTCACTTGGGAGCCTCCGACAAGATTATGGAGTTGATCCAAGGAGTTTGTAAGGGCAAGGAGATCGCCTACTTCGTGAAGATCTACCGCTAGTGAGGCAAGTCCTTCGTGGGCGATGGCCATGGTAGGATAGACAAGGTTGCTTCTTCGTGGACCCTTCGTGGGTGGAGCCCTCCGTGGACTCGCGCAACCGTTACCCTTCGTGGGTTGAAGTCTCCATCAACGTGGATGTAGGATAGCACCACCTATCCGAACCATGGGAAAAACATCCATGTCTCCAATTGCGTTTGAATTCTCCAAACCCTTCCCTTTACATTCTTGCAAGTTGCATGCTTTACTTTCCGCTGCCAATATACTCTTTGCATGCTTGCTTGAATTGTGTGATGATTTCTTGACTTGTCCTAAAATAGCTAAAATCTGCCAAGAACTAAAATTGGGAAAAGGTTAAGTTTTTATTTGGTCAAGTAGTCTAATGACCCCCCTCTAGACATACTTTTGATCCTACACAAGGTCCTTTGATGGCATAGTAGAGAGAGGAACAACATCAATGGGATTTTCAAACGAGCTGGTCAAAGGCTTCATCTTCTTTGGAGCTGAAGAATCTGAAGTAGCTGATGCTTTCCTTTTCTTCACTGCTGCACGCTCTGCAGCCTTGGTTTTCTTCACATCTGATGCAGATGAAAGGATCAGAGTTGGTGTAGGTGCAGGAAGAGTAGAGGAATCTGGTTGATTTCCTTCAGGCACAACTGATGCAGTTGCCCTGACTTCTTCATTTTCTTCAGGCGCACCACTAGTGGATGCCCTGGCAATTTCTTCAGCGGCTGGAATGCAGCCATTAGCCCTGGAACTCACATTTTCTTCAGCAGCCTGATTTTCATGGCTGAGCAGATGCTTCAGCCTGAGGAATTTCCTGTTGCGTTGGGGCAGCAACATTGAAAGTGAACTGTTCAGTTATCTTTACAAATCTGACTTTGGCTCCTTGCCAATCAGCATAGTAGGTTTTGAAGTCACCGCTGAGGGTTTTGATTTCAGATTGAATTTTTACAAGTTCATCAGTTAGCATAGTGACAACCTTGTTCTTCAGAAATTTCTCCTTCTTGTATTACACTTTCTTGATCTGCCTGGCCTTCTCATATTTCCATTTTTCTTCTTGGATGAAATGGGTCAGCATGTGACTTTGGCCAGGAGTCAGCTTGAAATCAGGCATGGGAGTGTTGGGGTCCTTGTGCCAAACATCAATGTATTCGGGGAACAACTTTGGATCCAAAAGTAGTGGCACATTTGTTCCCTTGGCTCTAGCGGCCCTGACTTGCCTATCTCTAATGATTTCAGCAAGTTCATCATCATCAGCTTCGTCTTCTTCAGACGACACTTCAAAGGCGACCTGCTTCTTCTGAGGACTAGGGCAAGGACCTCGTCCAGCAGTGGCCTTTGTCTTCAGTAGAGAGGGTCCCGTTGAAGAATTTGGTGCAGCTGAGGAACTAGCTGAAGCTCCTGAGGCAATTGAGACGCCTGTGGTCCTTTGACACGTGGCGAGATGCACAGGTGCAGAGGACTTTGTTGGAACAGCTGAGGACTTGTGAGGAGCTGAGGATTTGGGAGGAACAGGAGCAACATGAGAAGTTGGCCTTGATGGATTTAAAGATTCTGGCTGTGAGGGCATTGCTGAGGAACTTGGCCTTGAAACCATTGAAGGTGAAGCACTTGGCTTGCACGCAGGCTTCTTTGACATGGCCTTCTTAGGCTTGACAGAGGCCTCAGCGGTAGCAACAGTAGAGTCTTTGTTGAATTTCCTCACAGCTTCTTTGGCTTGTTTAGCCAACTTGGCTTGGCGCTTGGCCCATTCATTAGGATAATCCTCACCACGCTTGAGGCTGGTGGGATCAGCTATTTGACCAGGTGCCAATGGAGGTCTTGGGCATGGAGGATTGAGTGAGAATTTCTTCATGTATTTGGGAGTAACATACCTGTACTCCCTCTACTCTCTTGCCCATCTCCTTTCTATCTTCTGAATGCGCACATTGCGATGATTTTCGTCTTCCTCAGGAGGTGTGCAGTACCCAGCATATATATCATCAGGGATCTCAAACGTTGTGTTGACCTCAGCCCTCTTTCCTCCTTTCTGAGGCTTCTTACCGTCAGCCATTTTCTTCAGTTGAGGAATTTGAACAATTGAATTCTCTGAAGAAGTATGCAGCTTTTCTTCAAGGAATGCTGCAAATGAGTTAAGTTGATGAGAACCTAGAGATTCAGCAGCTGACATGAGTACCTGTGAACAGAGTATAGTTGCGAGGAATTTGGAGAGGTCATATGCGTTCTCAGAAGGTTTTGTAAAAAGAACAAGTTTGAGAAAATTGACCAGATGTGTCTTGAAGAATTTCACTAAGCGTTCTTTGTCTTAGGTTCCAGAGATGTGTAGATCAAAAATCCACACATTTGAGGAATCTTGAAGAAAAACATAGCTTAGAGAAACGAATTAAGAACAGATGATATGTGAGGTGTTTTAGTGTGTGAAGATATGAAGAAAAACACCTTTGAAGATTTTGTAGATAATCATTCGAATCAACGAGTGCAGTAAAATTAACTTTTAATTACCCTTAATGAAGAACACGACGAACTGGAGTGATGAGATGTGAAGTTCGTCAGTGCGGATCTTCCATGCCCTAACTTGGTGGAGGAAGACGGCTATGGCGGCGGCGGAGTGAAGATTTCTGCGGCCGGCGGGAGTACGACGGCGACGAGGTCGAGGCAATGAAGCTCTTCCTCACCAGCGACGATGAAGTAGCGGCGGCGCTAGGGTTTGAGAAGCTCGAGCTTGAGAGAGGACGAGCGGAGTAAAAGAAGTGAGGAAGGGGAGAGGGGTATTTATAGCCATGGTGAAAATCGTTCGCCCGAAGAATTTGGACGAACGTGCCCCTGAACCTTCTCATTCGCATGACATGTGTCACCCACATACTGAGAAGTGAAGATCGTGTTAGATCGTGGGTGAGTGGATAAGTATGTCGTGGGATGCGGAACGGTTTGAGCGGCAAAGCCGAAAATTGGATAAGATAAGTTAAAAGTTCCGTTCGCAATTTCTTCAGCTGACAAGGACACAGTGAAGATTTTGAACGAGTTTCAAATAGAACACACATGAAGAATTTGTGAACAGATTGGGTTGAGTATAGCACAGAGGGGGAAGGGTCCGATCACATTCACTTAGCAAAAAAACCAACTTGAAGATATAGCTATAAGTGAATGTGTAGAGGACATAAACTCATATATATATATATATATATATATATATATATATATATATATATATATATATATATATATATATAGCCAAAGAAGAAAAACAATGGAAACAGTGAAGACAATGCAAAGTTGAAGATTTGAACAAGTGAGAAATTTCAACTTTTGGTGGTGGCATGACCCACCGTATAAGAATGATGATTTCAGACACCGCGTACAATTATCGTAGGGTTCTAAAAATCAAATTCTTCGTTAATTTCTTCACACTTAGAGTGTTATTCTTCATTGATTGAAAAAAACGTTTCTTCATGTGTTGCACATCTAAGTCATCAATTTTGCATAAGTGTTAGGATGAGTGTCCTTTTCAAAGAACATTTGAAGATTTTAGGATATTTAGCTCACACCGCAACTTGCTAAATCTCTTCTCATCCAAGGGCTTAGTGAAGATATCGGCTAGCTGTTCTTCAGTCTTCACATGCTCAATAGAAATGTCACCCTTCAATACATGATCACGAAGAAAATGATGATGAATCTGAATGTGCTTAGTCTTCGAGTGCTGAACTGGGTTGTGAGCAATCTTGATGGCACTCTCATTGTCACAGAAGAGAGGCACATTCTTCATGTTGACGCCGTAGTCCTTGAGAGTTTGCTTCATCCATAGCAATTGAGCACAGCAAGAACCACCAGCAATATACTCAACTTCAGCAGTAGATAGTGATACACAGTTCTATTTCTTCGAGGACCATCAGACCAAAGATCGTCCGAGGAGACATGTACCAGATGTTGACTTGCGGTCCACACAATCACCAGCATAGTCAGAGTCAGAATATCCAATGAGGTCAAAAGCCGAGCCCTTGGGGTACCATAATCCAAGTGTTGGTGTGTGAGCTAGATATCGAAGAATATCCTTCACAGCCTTATGGTGTGATTCCTTCGGTGTAACTTGAAATCGGGCACACATGCAAACACTAAGCATTATATCTGGCCTAGATGCACATAAGTATAATAAAGAACCAATCATGGAGCGGTATACCTTATGATCGAAGTCAATACTATTTTCATCAGTGCACAGATGGCCATTTGTGGGCATAGGAATTTTGACGCCTTTGCAATCTTGCATGCCGAATTTCCTTAGTACATCCTTGAGGTATTTCTCCTGAGATATGAATATGCCATTGCGTTGTTGACGAATTTGAAGACCTAAGAAGAATTTTAATTCTCCCATCATAGACATTTGATATTCTTCACTCATCATGTAGGCAAATTCATCACTATAATGTTGGTCAGTACAGCCAAAGATAATATCATCAACATATACTTGGCACACAAACAATTCACCATTATAAGATTTAGTGAAAAGAGTAGGGTCGAGTGAACCAGGTTTGAAGCCTTTCTTCATGAAGAATTCCTTCAAGGTATCATACCACGCCCGTGGGGCCTGCTTGAGGCCATAGAGGGCCTTGTTGAGTCTGAAGACTTTGTCAGGATTCTTTGGATCTTCTAAACCTGGGGGTTGAGCAACATATACTTCTTCCTCAAGCTTACCATTGAGGAATGCACTTTCCACATCCATTTTATATAAAGTGATATCATGATGGTTAGCATATGTAGCGACCCGACCCGAATGGATCAAGTCTCTGTGCTCCGGTGTCATCCCTGGATCAGTAATGCTGACACCACACAGTACTTCGAAGGATTTATAACAAAGTAGCAATCACACACTTATTACATCGGTGTCTCAAAAGAGAACTTATTACAATAAATATGGCTTAAGGCCATCTAATATCGATAACAGCGGAAGACTTGGAAGATAAATGGGTCCATCAACTCCAACGGCATCACTGAGTATAGAACCACGACCTAAAAGCACCTTACTCGTCGTCTGAAAAGTCTGCAACATTAAAGTTGCTGCCCGAAAACGGGTCAGCACATGGAATATGCTGGCAATGTAACACATAGAGAGTGATGTACCGAAATGAACTATGCTATATGCATGTTTGGCTGGTGGAAAGCTCTATGGTTACAGTTTTGTGTAAAGCCAGTTTTTCCCTACTACAAAGGAATAAATTTTATTTAACTATCATGGTGGTTGAACATCGAGAATGGTTGACAGCATTCCGATCCCAATTAAGTGAACAATTAAAACCCAACAATATTAGTTAGAAGTAACATGATGAGATTCACATGATATTCAAGTACTAGATACTCAAGATGTCCATAACCGGGGACACGGCTAATCATGATTAGTTTATTACACTCTGCAGAGGTTTGCGCACTTTTCCCCACAAGACTCGATCGCCTCTATTTGAATTCTCGCACTACATGGTGTTTGAGAAACGGATGACCGAGACACAGTCTTTCAGAAGCGCTAGCACCTTACGATGGATAGACCGGTACACCTACTTTCCCCTACATCTGCTAGTCTACCCTGTAAGAGTTCGCACGACTTAATCAAGTATGCCAGAGCCCATAATGGCTTGTGGCTGCACACGGAAGTTTCTAGCATGAAAGATCTCATGATCCCTTTGAGCCTGGGTGGCGGTCCAAAAGAAAAACAGGCAAGTCCTGATAGAAACCAGGTGCCTCAATCCACCCAGATGTGTGTTTAAGTTGCCACCTTAAGTAAACCATTAAAATTAACGAACTCACATCTGTCATGGATATCACTCACCCAATCCACGTCTACTAGCATAGCATGGCATAATAAGCAAACGTAGAAGTAACTCCCAAAGGTTTCATAATAAATAGGTAATAGGTACTACCTCATCTACTTCCCATCCCACAATTTAATTAGATCCTAATCATGCAATGTGTGAGGATTGATCTAATGCAATAAAACTGGGTTGTAGAAAAGGTATGATCAAAGTGTTACTTGCCTTGCTGATGATCCGCGAGACCTAGAGATTCGAAGTAACAGGCGGCGCACTCCGGGTAATCTATCGCAGACATACAACAAGCATACAATAAGTACTCATCTAATGCACAGGTAAAACTCGAACAAGAGATCGAACCAGAAAGTTCAACTTAAGAACTCCGGTTGCAAAGAAAGAACGAACCGAACAAAGCAACGGAAAACAAACGGCGGAAGAAAACAACTCGGTTCTAGCAAGTTGAAACTAGATCAAAATTTATAGTAGCAAAAACTTGTTTAAGTTGATTAGACGGAACGGCGGTTTCGAAACGAAACTCCAGGCGCTTGAATCACCTGATTCCGATAAACGAGCGAGAAGATAAACTAGAACGAAGATCGGATCTGAAATCGCGATCAGAAAATCGCGGAATAAATCCGACGAAAAAGAAAACGATGAACGGTTAAACGAACGGACGTTCGTTAACCGAGAATAACTGGTGATCGCGTTCGTTAGGACGAACGGTCCGGCGAACGGTCGCTAAACAACTAAACCGAAAAAAACGAAAAACCGATCTAGGGTTTCGGAAAAAAAACCGAAACAACGAAACAAAAAGAAACCGGAACGGTTTTTAAAAAAACCCGAACCAAGGGGAGGGATGGCGCGACGCGGCGGCTACCTCGACGAGGAGCTCCGGCGGCGGGGCTTGGCAGCGGGCGGCGGCAGGCGAGGCGCGGGGCGGCGGCGGCAGGCGGAGGCGCTGGCGGCGTGCGGTGGCGGCGCGGGCGGCGGCGGCGCGGCGCTGCTGCTGCTGCGGGGTGGCGGGTTGTTGTGGGGAGGAGAGGGGGGGCTTGGTATTTAAAGTGGGGGGGAAGGAGACTTGGGGGAGGGGGCAAGGCAAGGGGGCGGCGGCGGCAGAGTCCGACTAGGACTCGGCGGCGGCGGGCGGCGCTGCGCGCGGGCGCGCGCGAGGAGGAGGGCGGTTGGGCCGGCCGGGCCTTGGCCCAGGCGGGGCACGACGCGTTTTTTTCTTTTTTTTTAAGTTTCGCGCGCGGAAAATAAAATCTAAACGAACCCCAAAAACCCCGAAGTAAATTTTCCCCGACTCCTAAAAATGAGTCGAACAAAATGAACTTTAAACAGGGCCTAGATGCACTTTTTTGAAAACACGCATTTTTCCCTAATCCAAATAAAATGCAAATAAATTCCGACAAATCCAAGATTTGATTTATTTATTACATCTTCATTTTTCCTAAATTTGGGAAAGTCATATTATTCCCCTCTCTCATATTTTTGATATTGGGAAAATAATTGAAGAAGAAATAAATAAAATCAAATGATCCTCTTTTCAAAATTTGAGAAAACTCAAATATGAAAATAACGAAATCTCCAACTCTCTCTCCGAGGGTCCTTGAGTTGCGTGAAATTTCTAGGATCGAACAAAATGCAAGAAAATATGATATGCATGATGATCTAATGTATAACATTCCAAATTGAAAATTTGGGATGTTACAAACCTACCCCCCTTAAGATGAATCTCGCCCTCGAGATTCGGGTTGGCTAGAAAATAGATGAGGGTGGTCCTTGAGCAAATATTCTTCTCTCTCCCAGGTGGCTTCATCCTCTGAGTGGTGGTTCCACTGAACTTTGCAAAACTTGATAACTTTGCTGCGTGTAACTCTGCTGGCATAATCAAGAATCTTGACTGGTTTCTCCTCATACGTTAAGTCATTCTTCAACTGAATCGCTTCAAGCGGCACGGTATCTCTTAGCGGTACCTCCGCCATCTCGGCGTGACATTTCTTTAGCTGAGAAACATGGAATACATCATGAACTCCTGACAGTCCCTCTGGTAATTCCAACTTATAAGCGACTTCTCCCATACGTTGCAAGATCTTATATGGTCCAACGAAACGCGGTGCTAATTTTCCCTTAAATCCAAAGCGCTTAACTCCTCGAAGTGGGGATACTCGAAGATAATCTCTGTCTCCGGTTTCGTAAACTGTCTCCTTGCGTTTAGAATCTGCGTAGCTCTTCTGCCTGGACTGGGCTACCTTGAGCCTATCGCGAATCAACTTCACCTTCTGTTCAGACTCTTTAATCAAATCGGGTCCAAACAACTGACGGTCTCCAACTTCGTCCCATGACAACGGTGTCCTGCACCTCCTTCCGTATAAAGCTTCGAAAGGTGCCATCTTCAAACTGGTTTGGTAACTGTTGTTATAGGAAAATTCCGCATACGACAAGTTATCGTCCCAACTAGATCCATAATCTAGTGCACAAGCTCTCAGCATATCCTCCAAAATCTGATTGACTCTCTCGGTCTGTCCATCCGTTTGCGGATGAAAAGCGGTGCTGAACTCTAGCCTGGTTCCCAAAGTTTCATGCAACTAATTCCAAAACTTTGAGGTAAATTGGATTCCTCTGTCTGATACAATACCCCTCGGAACTCCATGCAAACAAATGATCCTAGTCATGTATATCTTTGCCAACTTAGCACTGGTGTAAGTGGTCTTAACTGGAATGAAATGTGCTACCTTCGTCAAACGATCAACTACTACCCATATCGAGTCATAGCCTGCCTTCGTCCTGGGTAGTCCTGTGATAAAATCCATGCCTATCTTATCCCACTTCCATTCGGGTATCGGCAATGGTTTTAACAATCCGGCTGGCTTCTGATGTTCTGCCTTCACTCTATGACACACATCACAAACTGCTACATATGCTGCAATATCCTTCTTCATTCCGGTCCACCAGAATGTTTCCTTCAAACCCAAATACATCTTGGTATTTCCTGGGTGAATTGAATAGGGTGAATCATGTGCCTCTTGAAGAATCAACTTCCTGATCTCCGGGTCATTTGGCACATAAACATGGTCCTCAAACCATAGGGTATCGTGCTCATCCTCACGAAATCCCTTTGCTTTTCCTTTGCTCAGTTTCTCCTTTATAGAAGCAATCTTCTTGTCAGATTTCTGAGCCTCTCTGATTTTATCCATCAATGTTGACTGAATCTCCAATGCTGCTACATAGCCTCTCGGAACTATCTCCAAACTTAGTTCACGAAGGTTTTCTGATAACTCCTTGGGTATTTCTTCCGTTATTAACGTATTGACATGGCTCTTACGGCTCAATGCGTCAGCTACTACATTAGCTTTTCCGGGATGGTAATGCAATCTCATATCATAATCCTTGATGAGCTCCAACCATCTCCTTTGTCTGAGGTTCAACTCCTTCTGCATGAAAATGTACTTCAAACTCTTGTGATCCATGTACACCTCACAATGATTTCCAATGAGGAAATGTCTCCATGTCTTCAATGCATGCACTACGGCTGCTAACTCCAAATCATGGGTGGCGTAATTCAACTCATGAGGTTTCAGTTGTCGTGAAGCATACGAAACAACTCTCCCTTCCTGCATAAGCACTGCTCCAAGTCCTCGACGTGAAGCGTCGCAATACACCTCATAATCCTTGGTCTGATCTGGCAAAATCAATACTAGTGAGGTAACCAATCGTTTCTTCAACTCCTGAAAACTAGCCTCACACTCCTCAGTCCATTTGAACTTGGTATCCTTCTTCAACAATTCGGTCATAGGCTTTGCAATCTTTGAAAAGTTTTCAATAAATCTCCGGTAGTATCCTGCGAGTCCAAGAAAACTCCGGATCTCTCCAACTGTCGTTGGTGCTTCCCATTCGGTTACGGTCTCAACCTTTGTGGGGTCAACTGCTATCCCTTCTCCGGATATAACATGTCCAAGAAATCCAACTTCCTTCAACCAAAACTCACATTTGCTAAATTTGGCATATAACTGATGTTCCCTTAGTTTCTCCAAAACCAAACGCAAATGTTCCTTATGCTCCTCTTCATTCTTTGAGAAAATCAGAATGTCATCAATGAACACTATGACGAACTTATCCAAAAACTCCATAAATACCTTGTTCATCAGGTTCATAAAATAGGCAGGCGCGTTAGTCAGTCCAAATGACATAACGGTATACTCATACAATCCGTATCTCGTGGTAAAAGCGGTCTTCGGAATATCCTGTTCTCGAATCTTCAACTGATGGTATCCCGATCGCAAATCGATCTTGGAAAACACTTTAGCTCCTTGCAAACGGTCAAACAGATCATTAATCATTGGCAGTGGGTACTTGTTCTTGATGGTTACTTCATTTAATCCACGGTAATCAACAACCATCCGTAATGATCCATCCTTCTTCTCCACTAGAAGTACGGGGGATCCCCAAGGCGAAGAACTTGGGCGTATGTAACCTTTCTCCAGTAACTCCTTAATCTGATTCTTAATTTCCACCAAATCTTTTGCTGGCATCCTGTACGGTCTCTTTGATATTGGCACAGTGCCTGGCAAAAGCTCAATCAAAAACTCAATATCTCTATCTGGTGGCATTCCTGGCAATTCCTCAGGAAATACATCAGGGTAATCCTTCACCACTGGTACTTCTTCTTGCACAACTCGTGATAAAGAATTTACCTATGTCCTATTTGGCACATGCTGGGATACATACTTGATCCTTCTTCCTTCTGGCGTTGTGAGCAAAATTGTCTTACTGGCGCAATCGATGTTTCCTCCATACATCGACAGCCAATCCATATTGAGAATTACATCCAGACCTTGGGATTCCAGAATGATTAAATCCGTTGGGAAAACATGCCTTCCTATGCTTAATGGCACTTGAAAACATCCTTGTCTGGCCATGTACTCTGCTCCTGGCGAGCTTACTAGCATATGTGTTTTAAGAATCCTAGTGGGCAGGCTATACTTTTCCACAAATACCCTTGATATGTATGAATGCGATGCACCAGTATCGAAAAGAACGAGTGCGGTAAATGACTTAACCAAAAACTTACCGATTACTGCATCAGGCTGTTCTTCAACCTCCTCCACATTAACGTGGTTCACTTGTCCCCTATTGAAAGGGTTCGGCTTCTTCCCTAAGCTTCCATTGCCATTTCCATTCTGGCCTTCAGGACATTCATTTTGCATAATGTCCGGTCTTGGAACACTTGAAACAGGTGACTTGACTCAGATCTCTCTTGGCTGGGGTTGATGGGATGGTCCGATTCTGGCCGTTGCTTCCTCCATTCCCATTACCATTCTTGTGGCCATTATGGTTGTGCGAACTACCTCCTCCATGGGTATGCGAAACTAAACTCCCGGTTTAGGGGTAAAACGGGGCTTCTGCTGGGCTCCAGAGTTATACTTTCCCTGTCCATACTTCCTCTTGCGGTTCTCAATCTGCTGTTGCTTCCCTTCAATCATGATGGCACGATCTACCAACTCCTGGTAGTTGTTGAAACTTGCTACCATCAACTGCATGCTTAGCTCATCATTCAGTCCTTCCAGAAACTTTTCCTGCTTAGCTGCATCCGTAGCAACGTCATCTGGGGCATAACGTGTTAACTTGCTGAAGTCGTCAACGTACTGGCCAACTGTCCTTCCTCCTTGGCGTAAGTTGCGAAACTCACGCTTCTTCATGGCCATAGCTCCTACTGAAACATGGGCAGTGCGGAAAGCTTTCTGAAACTGATCCCATGTGACAGTGTCAACTGGGTAAGTGGTTGTGAAATTCTCCCACCATGCTGCCGCGGGTCCGTCAAGCTGGTGTGCGGCAAACTTCACTTTCTCCCCATCTGTGCATCCTGCAGTGGTCAACTCCCTTCCTATCTTGCGGAGCCAATCGTCTGCTACTATTGGCTCGGTGCTACTGGAAAACACCGGCGGATTCAGCCTAAGGAAACGGGCTAAGTGGTCAACAGGTGGCGGCGGCGGAGGGTTGTTGTTGTTGTTGTTGTTGTTGTTGTTGTTGTTGTTCTGCTGGTTCTGGACTAACAATTGCATCAATTGATTCTGCTGCTGGATCAACTGAGTGAGCTCCGGTGGAAATCCATTGTCACGTCTCGGAGGCATCTGAGGGTTTAGAAAAAGACGAGAATTAAGAATAGAGTGAGGTCTAAAGAGAGAACACTACCCCAATGCACATGAGCAATTGCACACAAAATCACTTCATTCAAATCAAACAAGGGCATACAAACGGTCTAGAACTATCGCAAAAGTGCTCGAACTATATTATATACATGGGGGGAAATACTACTAATATTTGGTGGTCATCTAGAAATTTGAATCGGTGGAAGACTCCATGATGTCTGCTCCAGCTTCGTCTTCAAAGTCGGGTTCACTTGGATCTGAATCGGTGTCGTCGAGGATGATGTAGTTGTCCGGACATGCGACGTACATGTCTTCCTTCCTGGATGCTAACTTCCCCTTGAGTTCTTCAATCTCTTGCTTAAGATCGCCATTGTGCTTTGCTAGAGCTACGATTTCGTCCATGTAATCCTTGCGTGTAGCCTTCAGTTCTCCTTCTAGCTCGATGATCCTTGCCTTCGCATTGTTCAACTCTATCATATCATTGCACATCTGGTTCTCGTGGCATCGAATGTGCTGGTTTAACTCCTGGATGAATGCTGCAATGGATCTATCCTTCTTGGTGCTGACTAACTCCCATGGTTCATTTCGGCGTCCGCAAATCTGGTAGATAGTGTCCTTGAGGTCTTCTTGATAAACTTCTCCAATGCGTCCCATGGTGATATGAGCTGCCATGCTCTTTCCCAGACTCCAGGTTGGTGCACTGAAAACACTATCTATGGGCTTTGTGATTGGCGCGAATGTCCTTCCCGGAACGTGAGCTTGAATCTTCCAGCGCTCCTCTTCAGGCAGAGTGGCATTGAAGGTCCCGGTGAAGCATGGTAGTCCAATGTTCAGGTACTTGGTGACTTCCTTCAAGTGAAATCCAAAAGGTGTGCCTTCATCCGGTTGAGCGTACTTGATCTTTGCGTCCGTCATCCTAAAATAGTAGAAAAGATGAGGAGTTCGAAAATGAGAAGAGAATAGTGATCTATGGCTTTAACTTAGTGGTCGTGTCCTACAGTTAGCGTGTGCTCTGATACCATATCTGTAGTGACCCGACCCGAATGGATCAAGTCTCTGTGCTCCGGTGTCATCCCTGGATCAGTAATGCTAACACCACATAGTACTTCGAAGGATTTATAGCAGAGTAGCAATCACACACTTATTACATCGGTGTCTCAAAAGAGAACTTATTACAATAAATATGGCTTAAGGCCATCTAATATCGATAACAGCGGAAGACTTGGAAGATAAATGGGTCCATCAACTCCAACGGCATCACTGAGTATAGAACCACGACCTAAAAGCACCTTACTCGTCATCTAAAAAGTCTGCAACATTAAAGTTGCAGCCCGAAAACGGGTCAGCACATGGAATATGCTGGCAATGTAACACATAGAGAGTGATGTACCGAAATGAACTATGCTATATGCATGTTTGGCTGGTGGAAAGCTCTATGGTTACAGTTTTGGGTAAAGCCAGTTTTTCCCTACTACAAAGGAATAAATTTTATTTAACTATCATGGTGGTTGAACATCGAGAATGGTTGACAGCATTCCGATCCCAATTAAGTGAACAATTAAAACCCAACAATATTAATTAGAAGTAACATGATGAGATTCACATGATATTCAAGTACTAGATACTCAAGATGTCCATAACCGGGGACACGGCTAATCATGATTAGTTTATTACACTCTGTAGAGGTTTGCGCACTTTTCCCCACAAGACTCGATCGCCTCCGTTTGAATTCTCGCACTACATGGTGTTTGAGAAACGGATGACCGAGAGACAGTCTTTCAGAAGCGCTAGCACATTACAATGGATAGAACGGTACACCTACTTTCCCCTACATATGCTAGTCTACCCTGTAAGAGTTCGCACGACTTAATCAACTATGCCAGAGCCCATAATGGCTTGTGGCTGCACACGGAAGTTTCTAGCATGAAAGATCTTATGATCCCTTTGAGCCTGGGTGGCGGTCCAAAAGAAAAACAGGCAAGTCCTGATAGAAACCAGGTGCCTCAATCCACCCAGATGTGTGTTTAAGTTGCCACCTTAAGTCAACCATTAAAATTAACAAACTCACATCTGTCATGGATATCACTCACCCAATCCACGTCTACTAGCATAGCATGGCATAATAAGCAAACGTAGAAGTAACTCCCAAAGGTTTCATAATAAACAGGTAATAGGTACTACCTCATCTACTTCCCATCCCACAATTTAATTAGATCCTAATCATGCAATGTGTGAGGATTGATCTAATGCAATAAAACTAGGTTGTAGAAAAGGTATGATCAAAGTGTTACTTGCCTTGCTGATGATCCGCGAGACCTAGAGATTCGAAGTAACAGGCGGCGCACTCTGGGTAATCTATCGCAGACATACAACAAGCATACAATAAGTACTCCTCTAATGCACAGGTAAAACTCGAACAAGAGATCGAACCAGAAAGTTCAACTTAAGAACTCCGGTTGCAAAGAAAGAACGAACCGAACAAAGCAACCGAAAACAAACGGCGGAAGAAAACAACTCGGTTCTAGCAAGTTGAAACTAGGTCAAAATTTATAGTAGAAAAAACTTGTTTAAGTTGATTAGTCGGAATGATGGTTTCGAAACGAAACTCCAGGCGCTTGAATCACCTGATTCTGATAAACGAGCGAGAAGATAAACTAGAACGAAGATCGGATCTGAAATCGCGATCAGAAAATCGCGGAATAAATCCGACGAAAAAGAAAACGACAAACGGTTAAACGAACGGACGTTCGTTAACCGAGAATAACCGGTGATCGCGTTCGTTAGGACGAACGGTCCGGCGAACGGTCGCTAAACAACTAAACCGAAAAAAACGAAAAACCGATCTAGGGTTTCGAAAAAAAACCGAAACAACGAAACGAAAAGAAACCAGAATGGTTTTTTTTAAAAAAACCGAACCAAGGGGAGGGATGGCGCAGCGCGGCGGCTACCTCGACGAGGAGCTCCGGCGGCGGGGCTTGGCGGCGGGCGGCGGCGGCGCGGCGCTGCTGCTGCTGCGGGGCGGCGGGGTGGTGTGGGGAGGAGAGGGGGGGGACTTGGTATTTAAGGGGGGGAAGGAGACTTGGGGGAGGGGGCAAGGCAAGGGGGCAACGGCGGCAGAGTCCGACTAGGACTCGGCGGCGGAGGGCGACGCTGCGCGCGGGCGCGCGCGAGGAGGAGGGCGGCTGGGCCAGCCGGGCCTTGGCCCAGGCGGGACGCGACGCGGTTTTTTTTAAAGTTTCGCGCGCGGAAAAGAAAATCTAAACGAACCCCAAAAATCCCGAAGTAAATTTTCCCCGACTCCTAAAAATGAGTCGAACAAAATGAACTTTAAACGGGGCCTAGATGCACTTTTTTGAAAACACGCATTTTTCCCTAATCCAAATAAAATGCAAATAAACTCCCACAAATCCAAGATTCAATTCATTTATTACATCTTCATTTTTCCTAAATTTGGGAAAGTCATATTATTCCCCTCTCTCATATTTTTGATATTGGGAAAATAATTGAAGAGGAAATAAATAAAATCAAATGATCCTCTTTTCAAAATTTGAGAAAACTCAAATATGAAAATAACGAAATCTCCAACTCTCTCTCCGAGTGTCCTTGAGTTGCGTGAAATTTCTAGGATCGAACAAAATGCAAGAAAATATGATATGCATGATGATCTAATGTATAACATTCCAAATTGAAAATTTGGGATGTTACAGCATAAGCAAGTAATATGCGAATAGCCTCAAGTCTAGCAACAGGAGCAAAAGTTTCATCGAAATCAATTCCTTCAACCTATGTGTAGCCTTGAGCTACGAGTCGTGCCTTATTCCTTACCACAAGACCATTTTCATCTTGCTTGTTGTGGTAGATCCACTTTGTGCCAATGATATTGCGCTTGCGAGGATCTGGATGTTTGACCAGTTCCCAGACATTGTTGAGTTTGAACTGATGTAGTTCTTCTTGCATGGCCTGAATCCACTCAGGGTCCAGAAATGCTTCATCTACATTAGTGGGCTCTGTGATAGAGACAAAAGCATAGTGCCCACAAAAGTTAGATAAATGTGAAGCTTTTGAGCGTGTGAGAGGACCTGGCGCTTTGATGTCATTGATGATCTTTTCAAATTGCACTTCTTTTGCAATACGAGGATGAGCTAGTTGTTGTTGAGGAATTTGATCAGCATTCTCTTCAACACCATTTTCTTCAGTATTTTCTTCAGGTGCATTAGCTTGATGTTCTTCATGTTCTGGAATGAATTCTTCAGCAGATTCTTCAGTAGGAATGACATCCTCAGTAGCTTTGAACTTGATAGTTTCCTCAGGTGCTGGTTCATCTATCACAGTAGGTAGGTGCTCTCTTTGCGAGCCATTAGTTTCATCGAACCGCACATCTACAGTTTCAACAACCTTGTGAAGAACGTTGTTGAAGACTCCGTAGGTGTGCCAGTCCTTTTCGTAACCAAGCATAAAACCTTCATGTGCTTTCGGTGCAAATTTTGAGTTGTGATGAGGATCTCTAATCCAACATTTAGCACCGAAGACTTTGAAATAACTTACATTGGGTTTCTTATCAGTGAGGAGTTCATTGGCAGTCTTCTTGAAGAATTTGTGAAGATATACTCTGTTGATGATGTGGCACACAGTATCAATTGCCTCAATCCAGAAACGACGAGGCGTTTTGTATTCATCAAGCATAGTGCGAGCCATCTCAGCAAGAGTCCTGTTCTTGCGCTCCACGACGCCGTTCTGCTGAGGAGTATAAGGAGCAGATAACTCATGAGTAATACCAAGTTCATCAAGATAGTCATCTAGACCAAAATTCTTGAACTCAGTTCCATTGTCACTTCTGATGTGCTTGATCTTCACACCAAAGTTGGTTGAAGCCCTCGAGGAAAATCGTTTGAAGACTTCCTGCACTTCATGTTTGTAAGTAACAATGTGTACCCATGTGTATCGAGAGTAATCATCAACAATAACAAAGCCGTATTGAGATGCATCATTTGAAACTGCAGAATAATGGTTAGGACCGAAGAGATCCATGTGAAGCAATTCAAATGGACGAGTGGTGGTCATGATAGTCTTCGATGCTTAGCCTTTGTCATCTTCCCATCTTCACAGGCTCCGCATAGGTGATCCTTGAGGAATTTGACAATCTCGATGCCGATGACATGCTTCTTCTTCACAAGCGTGTGCAGATTCCTCATGCCTGCATGACCAAGTCATCGATGCCAGAGCCAGCCTTCTGAAGCTTTTGCAAGTAGACACACACCTGGTTGTGGTCCTGTAGAGAAATCAACAATATACAGATATCCTCTCCTAAAGCCTTCGAAGACTTTGGAATTGTCAGCTTCCATAACCACAACACAACGGTACTTGCCAAAGACAACAACCATATCAAGATTGCAAAGCATTGAGATAGACATGAGGTTGTATCCTAAGGACTCGACAAGCATGACTTTGTCCATGTGTCGATCCTTTGGGATCGCAACCTTACCTAGACCCAATACCTGACTTTTGCCTTTGTCGGCAAAGATGATATGCTTCAAATGCGACGGACATAATGAAGCATCCATCAATAGATTCTTGTCACCAGTCATGTGATTTGTACATCCACTATCGAGGACCCACTCAGTGGCTTTGGGTTGATCATCCTGCAGATGAATTAGTGCAACTTACGAAGTCATATACTTCATCAGTGAAGAATATGACATCAATTCATCAGATCAATTTCATCAAGCAAAAGAATAGATAAAGCAGTATTGAGGACGTGAAAAATGAAAGTTCATTTCTTCATGATTAGCCTGCGTCCTTTTAGGCATACTCAGGTCTCCAGCAGATTCTTCAGACGATTACGTATGTCTGGAGACCTGACCCTGCAGAAGAGATTAGTTCTTTTTGTTCACCACCCACATCTGAAGGGGTGGCAAAGAGTTCATCACTCTGCGAGCTCCATACGAGAAAGGTGGCATAGAAGCCAGTCCATTTCGTTTCACATAAGAGTAGTTAGGATAAGCATATGAATAAGCAGATAAATTCTTCAAGGACTTATGAACATGATGATTAGAAGAATAATGCTCATATTCATAGCCCTTAGCTCTTCCCTACGAAACAGAGTTGTTAGCACGATGATACTCATGTGAGGACTTTGATCCTTTTGAGGAATTTGGTCCATATGAAGAATTTGCTCTGGGGTTCCTATTCTTCACAGGTGGTGTCCTGAGGACATTCACCTGAAGACTTTCAAGGCACCTTTTGGGAACCCAGATTCTTTTCATAGGGGAACCATTCCTGCAGTTAGTGCCAACATATCTAGCAAATACTTCACCATTCTGATTTTTGAACAGTTTATAGCTGGAGTCAAATGACTCATCATCAGAACGAGGAGATTCACATGCAAATCCAGATAAGTTAGATGGATCAACTGGAGGTCCCTTTGTAGCAACCCATGTAGTTTTGGGGTATTGCTCAGGGTTCCAATATGTACCATCAACATTGAGTTTCCTCTCAAAGGCAATACCCTCTTTCCTAGGGTTCCTGTTGAGGATTTGCTTTTTAAGCACATCACAAAAGAGTCTGATGCCCTTTAAGGCTTTTGTACATGCCTACCATGTACAATTCCTTCAGCCCTGCATTGTCAGTGATACTAGCAATGTGCTCAGATGAGGAATTAGTGATAGCAGAGGCATGTGAAGAATTTGAAACATTAGCAGCATTTGAACATTCAGGTGAAGAATTAGCAGATTCACGTTCAATGCATTTCAAACAAGGAGGAACAAATTCTTCCTGAGAAGCGCTGATTTGTTGAGCAAGTAATGAATCACGCTCCTTCTGAAGATCTTCATAACTCACTCTTAGCTTTTCAAGGTCTTGCTTTCTTTGAAGAAATTCATAAGAAAGCTTCTCATGATCAGATAAGAGAGTGTTATGATGATCTTGAAGGGTGTCATACTTAGTATGAAGTCTCTGAAGACTTTCAGCCAAAGCTTTTGACTGATCCATTTCTTCACCCAACATATCATCGCTCTTATTTAGCATGTATTGAACTTTTTCCAAAGCTCTTTGTTGCTTAGTGGCAAGGGAAGCAAGTTTGACATAGCTGGGGCCAAATTCATCACCAGATTCATCATCACTAGACTCGGATAGGTAGCATTCAGTTACCTTAGCATCTTTTGCCATAAGGCATGATGCAGAAGATGATGATTTTGGTTCGAATGTCATCGCTTTGAGAGATTCCTTGAAGTCCTCAAACCAAGGATCATGACAGGTACGATGACCTTCATAGACCTCAGAGAGACGGTCCCAGATAAGCTTCGCATGATCGAGATGCATGATATTCCTGAACTGATTTTGAGACAGACAGGAGCAGATGACGTCCTTCGCGGTGAGGTTGAGAAGAGTGTACTTGCGAATGTCATTTGCTTCCGCCATCTTGCACATATCGGTCAGACCAATCTCAATGACGGTCCATAGCTCGCTGTTCATCGCCATGAGGCGTTTCTTCATCATGGCCTTCCACTTGGGATACTCGTGACTATCAAAGATGGGGCATGTCACTTTCTTCATACCTGCGGTTGACATAACTAAAACTCCAGGCGGTTAAACCAAAATCACATAGAACAAGGGAGTACCTTGCTCTGATACCAATTGAATGTGCGTTATATCGACTAGAGGGGGGGCGAATAGGCGATTTTTATGAATTTTTCACTACGGAATTTGCTGGTGAGGAAATTCCTTAGCGAAGAACTGCTAGCAGCAGAATAAGTACTCAAAAGTAAACATAACAGAACACAAGCATAGTCATCATGATGAAATGAAGACAGACGCAGAGTACATGAAGCGTAAGCACATGATAACACATGATGAAGACAAACAGACTGAAGAAATTGAACTAAGAAAATTGAGAAAATATTCAGTCAAAGTCTTCAAGCACATATATGAACGAGTACACAACACAGTTATGAGGAAATGAAAGATTTGAGGAAATAGAACCAGTAAGCTTGGTGAAGACAATGATTTGGTAGACTAGTTCCAACTGTTGTCTCAGTTGTACGTCTGGTTAGTGCAGCTAGGTATTTAAACCTGAGGACACATAGTCCCGAACACCCAGTCCTGAACATGTTGCTCAGGACACTCAGTCCTCACCGTATTCCCCTTGAGCTAAGGTCACACAGACCTCGCCCAATCACTCGTGGTAAGTCTTCATGTGACTTCCGAACCTTCACAAACTTGGTCACTCGGTGATCCACAATTCCTCTTGGATGCTCTAGACCATGACGCCTAACTGTCTGGAAGAAGCACAGTCTTCCAAGGTAACAAGCGTAAGATCCACGCAGGATCAATCTCTTGAGTGATGCCCAATCACTTGGGGTTTGTAGGTGTTTGGGTTTGGGTTTTCCTCACTTGATGATTCTCGCTCAAAGTCCTCGGAGGATGGGTTGCTCTCAAATGACAAGTGTCAGTTTCTCTCGGAGCAGCCAACCAGCTAGTGGTTGTAGGGGGCGGCTATTTATAGCCTAGGGAGCAGCCCGACATGATAATTCATAAATGCCCTTCAATGATATGACCGTTAGGTGGATAGATATTTTGGGACAGCTGGCTCATAGCACAGCAACGGTCGGAATTTTGAGTAGCAAAATCCTCAGGGCTATCATGTTCCTCACTGTGTAGGTAATCCGCACTGGCGAATTCCTAACTCCTTAGTCAGAACAAATTTCTCAGAGACCAGAAGAACTTTGTCTCTGTCACTGAAGAATATGACTGGACTGTATGAGATTTCCAATGGCTTCACTCGAAGGGATTGGTAGGTGTAGGATTTTGAGTTGAGCATCACATGGAAATTTTTCCTTAGTATTTCCTCGACCCCCTTTAACAGTATGGTGTTTCCTATGACTCAAGAAAGAGAAAATGAAACTACGAAAACAAAAGTCTTCATGCTTCATGTTCATCGAATGAATACCAAGTCTTCAAGGTCACACCAATTTCTTCACTTTCAAAGTCTTTAGAAAGCCAAAGTCTTCAGTCGAAGAACTTCATTTTTAGGGGTCGACTTTCTCTGTAAATGTCAAACTCCTCGTAGACTTATAGACCTGTGTACACTCACAAACGCATTAGTCCCTTAACCTATAAGTCTTCAATACACCAAAATCACTAAGGGGCACTAGATGCACTTACAGTTCTCAAACACTCAAGAGTAACAAGATCCGCAATGGATTAGTGGAGGAATCAAATTTCTCTTGGTGGAAGTGTAGATCCGGGCCTTCTCAACCAATCTCTTGAAGGCGACGACCGAACCTTTACAAACAAGGTTGGGGCAATCTCCACAACTTGATTAGAGGCTCCCAACAACATCACAGAGCTTCACCACAATGGAATGTGCCTACGAGGTGACCTCAACCGTCTAGGGTGCTCAAACACTTAAGAGTAACAAGATCCGTAAGGGATTTTTAAGGGAATCAAATTTCTCTTGGTGGGAGTGTAGATCCGGGCCTTCTCAACCAACTCCTAGAAAATCAACAAGTTTGATTGGCTAGGGAGAGAGATCGGGCGAAAATGAGCTTTGGATCAACAATGAAGTTTAGGGAGGAAGAGGTGGGTCTTCTTGGGGAAGAAGACTATAACACCCACGATGCGACTATATCTCCCACGTGTCGGAGCACGACTTAGAGGCATAACCGCATAGTAGGCATGTCGCAAGAGGGGTAATCTTTACACATCCCATGTACTGAATAAGAAAGGGATAAAGAGTTGGCTTAGAAACACCACTTCAAACAATACATAAATATCATACAATAACCAGAATACAAACAGGGTCCGACTACGAAACCAAATAAAGAAAGACAACCCCTAATGCAATAGATCCCCGATCGCCCCAACTGGGCTCCACTACTGATCGAAAGGAAACGAAACAACACAACGAACACGATCTTCATCGGACTCCCACTTGAGCTCGGTTGCGTCATCTGCACTGGTACCATCGGCACCTACATCTGGTTTTGGAAGTAATCTGTGAGTCACGGGGACTCAGCAATCTCACACCCTCGTGATCAAGACTATTTAAACTTAAAGGTAGGAAAAGGGGTAGTGAGGTGGAGCTGCAGCAAGCACTAGCATATATGGTGGCTAACTTACGCAAATGAGAGCAAGAAGAGAAGCAAAGCACGGTCGAGAAGCTATAATGATCAAGAAGTGATCCTGAAACTACTTACGCACAAACATAACTCCAAAACCGTGTTCACTTCCCGGACTCCGCTGAAAAGAGACCATCACGGCTACACACGCGGTTGATGCATTTTAGTTAAGTTAAGTGTCAGGTTTTCTACAACCGGATATTAACAAATTCCCATCTGCCCATAACCACAGGCACGGCTTTCGAAAGTTCAAACCCTGCAGGTGTGTCCCAACTTAGCCCATCACAAGCTCTCACGGTCAATGAAGGATATTCCTTCTCCAGGGAAGACCCGATCAAACTCGGAATCCCGGTTACAAGACATCTCGACAATGGTAAAACAAGACCAGCAAAGCCGCCCGAATGTGCCGACAAATCCCGATAGGAGCTGCACATATCTCGTTCTCAGGGCACACCGGATAAGCTAAGCGTACAGGAACCAACATAACCCAAGTTGCCAAGGGACGGCCCTGCACGGTGCTCTAGTTTGGACCAACACTCAGAGGAGCACTGGCCCGGGGGTTTAAAATAAAGATGACCCTTGAGTCTGCAGAACCCAAGGGAAAAAGGCTTAGGTGGCAAATGGTAAAACCTAGGTTGGGCCTTGCTGGAGGAGTTTTATTCAAGGCGAACTGTCAAGGGCTTCCCATTATAACCCAACCACATAAGGAACGCAAAATCAAGGAACATAACACCGGTATGATGGAAACTAGGGCGACAAGAGTGGAACAAAACACCAGGCATAAGGCCGAGCCTTCCACCCTTTACCAAGTATATAAATGCATCAAAGTAAACAATATATAATAATGATATCCCAACAATAATCATGTTCCAACAAGGAACAAACTCCATCTTCACCTGCAACTAGCAACACTATAAGAGGGGCTGCGCAAAGCGGTAACATAGTCAAACAACGATTTGCTAGGAAAGGTGGGTTAGAGGCTTGTCATGGCAATATGGGAGGCATGATAATGCAAGTGGTAGGTATCGCGGCATAGCAAAAGAGCGAACAACTAGCAAGCAAAGATAAAAGTGATTTTAAAGGTATAGTCATCTCGCCTGCAAAGTTATCAGAGTAGACGAAAGCTTGATTCTCGTAAGCGTACTCAACGGGTTCCTCAATCACGAACTCGTCTCCTGGATCTACCCAAAGCAAGAACACAAGCAAAGGAACCAACAATCAACCACGGTGCATTGCGCAAGCAACATGATGCAAAACATGGCATGATATGCGGGATGAGATATGCAATGCATATGCGTGCTCCGGAAGGAAAAGATTGAACCAGGCCTCAACTTGGCAAACCAAGAGTGTCGCTGGAAAGATGAGTTGATTTTGGTCGAAATGGATATAAAGATCACCGGAATCGGATGCACGGTTTGCAAATGACAAGCAAGACAAGAATGGCACAATTCTACGATTAACATCACAATGCCACATAGAATGCAATAAGAAACTAAGCTACTGGACGCCAACATAGCAACAAAGCACATGTCAGTGATCTACTCAAGGTGCTTGACAAAAGATGAACACTGAGCTATGGCTAAATCACACAAGATCATGTTCAAACAAGCATGGCAAAAGTGCAAAAGATATTAGCTTTATAGACATAGTGAAAATACTAACATGTCAGGATTTAACATCAGGAAGCAATGTTTAGAGCAAGATAACAACATGCTACAGGAACAAAACATAGCAAACAAAGGCATGCCAGGAATCTACTCAAAGCATATAACAAAAGTCCCTTACTGACCATAAGCCAAAAAGGATCAGAAGATAAGATGACACCCATGTAAACATAGCAAGTTTCGCTAGCAGATTCAGACTTAGCGGAAATCTGGGCATGGCAAAAACAGAGTTACGAAGGCCTCTTTGCGAGCTCGATTCACTCACCACAAGGCATTGCATGACAAGATAAACATAGCAATAGTAAGAAGACATGTTCATGAAGCTAACCATGGCAAGAACAAACTCATAGCATGCATGGATCAACTACAACGACCTTGGCAAAATTGATTAACACGTAAACAATCTGCCAGGAACATTTTATAACAACAATAGAGCAAGATTGAGTCATGCTAGGGCACTCCATAAATGCAAACAGGGGCATGGATGGGTAGAGCACAACCATATGTCAAAATCATCCTTACTAAACATACTCAAAAGAAGCATGGATCTCACTGTAGCAACATGAATACATGGCATAAAAATAACAACAGAGCAAAGACTTGTGAAATTCTAAGTCTTTGAAAAAACAGCAATATTACGAGAGCTACTTTGCATCCTTTTGCTAGTCACCACATAGATTAAAAAAATACATGACATACACCCCTGTAAAGATGGCATGGCATAGCCCAAAACACATGTAGAGCTCATGCCCATATGCAGCACACAATAATCATGGCAAAAAAGACAAATGCTCATAATCTGATAAGAATCAGGAACTAACATTTTATAGCACTCTTGCATGAACAATTAGGGCATCAAGATGGACTCAAACAAGCATGGCACAATGGAACAAAATGAAGAGGACATCCTAATGAACATTTTGATATATCATATGCATGATCTGGATCACCGAGCATGGAGATATGACATGAGGAAGGATGCATAAAAATAATAGGGATTCAAGACTTAGCCAAAAATTCCAGATCTAAAAATGAGCGTTAGATAACTATAACACGCCTCTGCGGGATTTAGTGGGCTGGAGCTCACCTTGCGGCCCGTGGGCCTGCTCGGGTCTGAGGGTGGAAAACCGGATCACGGGTCGGGGTGGTTCGGTGAAAACCGGAAGCGAAGGAAGAACCGGCGGAACCGGGCGAACCGGGCGGCGGAGCAGACCGGCAGCGGGGTTGCCGGGGTTGGACACAGCCATGACGGCGAAGCAGGATGGCACGGGCGCGGAGGGGCTCGGGCACGCGGATCCGAGGAGGCCGGTGCCAGATCCGGCCAGGGTGAGGCCGCAGAGGTTTATGTGTTGTTGCATTTAAATTCTTTTGCTAGAGAGTTATTTGTTTGTTGAATTTAAGTGTTGCATGAACTTTATGTATGAAATTTATGTATTGTATTAATTTGGTGTTTTCGATGCTGTGTATTGAAGGTGGGCCGGCAATGGATGTACGATGACCGATGCTCTCCCGAGTTCATTAATGGCGTGCATACTTTTCTGCTTGCGGCTGAGGCAAACAAGCGGGCGGATGGTTTTATGCCTTGTCCATGTGCTGGCTGTAAGAATGGTCACAATTACTCTACGTCAAGAACCATTCACGTCCACCTGTTTGAGTCCGGTTTCATGCCCCAGTATAATGTTTGGACCAAGCACGGAGAAAGAGGGGTTATGATGGAAGACAATGAAGAAGAAGAGGACGACGACAGCTATCCTGGCCATGGGTTCTCTGAATATGATGATACAACAATGAGGGAAGAAGCTGAGCCGGCAATGCGAGAAGAAGCTGAAGAACAGGCATCGGATGAGCCCGTTGATGATCTAGGTCGGGCCATTGCCGATGCAAAGAGAAACTGCGCAAGTGATTTGGAGAAGAAGAAGTTGCAGCGCATGTTAGAGGATCACAAAAAATTGTTGTACCCGAATTGCGTAGCTGACAAGAAAAAGCTGGGCACCACACTGGAGTTGCTGCAATGGAAGGCAGAGAATGGTGTATCTGACAAGGGATTTGGAAAGTTCCTGGTAATGATAAAGAATATGCTTCCAAAGGACAACGAATTGCCCGAGAGTATGTACGAAGCAAAGAAGGCTGTGTGCCCTCTAGGGTTAGAGGTGCAGAAGATACATGCATGCCCTAATGATTGCATCCTCTACCGCGGTGAGTACGAGGATTTGAACTCTTGCCCGGTATGCGGTGCATTGTGCTATAAGATCAGCCGCGATGACCCTGGTGATGTCGAGGGCGAGCGCCCCAGGAAGAAGATTCCTGCCAAGGTGATGTGGTATGCTCCTATAATACCACGGTTGAAACGTTTGTTCCAAAACAAAGAGCATGCCAAGGCAATGCGATGGCATAGAGAAGACCGTAAGAAAGACGGAAAGTTGAGAGTACCCGCTGACGGGTCGCAGTGGAGAAAAATCGAGAGAGAGTACGGGAAGGAGTTTGCAGATGATGCAAGGAACGTATGGTTTGGTCTAAGCGCAGATGGCATTAATCCTTTTGGGGAGCAGAGCAGCAACCATAGCACCTGGCCTGTGACTCTATGTTTGTATAACCTTCCTCCTTGGTTGTGCATGAAGCATAAGTTCATTATGATGCCAGTGCTCATCCAAGGCCCTAAGCAACCCGGCAACGATATTGATGTGTACCTAAGGCCATTAGTTGAAGAACTCTTACAGTTGTGGAACGGAACAGGTGTATGTGCGTGGGATGAGCACATGGGGGAATAATTTGACCTAAAGGCGTTGCTGTTCGTGACCATCAATGATTGGCCTGCTCTCAGTAACCTTTCAGCACAGACAAACAAGGGATACCGCGCATGCACGCATTGTTTGGACGATACCGACAGTATATATTTGGCTAATTGTAAGAAGAATGTGTACCTGGGACATCGTCAATTTCTTCCGACAGGCATGCCGTAAGAAAGAAAGGCAAGCATTTCAAAGGTGAGGCGGATCACCGGAAGAAGCCTCACCACCGTACTGGTGCTGATGTACATGATATGGTCAAGGATTTGAAGTTAGTCTTTGGAAAGGGTCCTGGCGTACAACCTGTTCCGAATGATGCTGACGGACGCGCACCCATGTGGAAGAAGAAATCTATATTTTGGGACCTGCCCTATTGGAAAGACCTAGAGGTCCGCTCCGCAATCGACGTGATGCACGTGACGAAGAATCTTTGCGTGACCCTGCTTGGCTTCTTGGGCGTGTATGGGAAGACAAAAGATACACCTGAGGCACGGGAGGACCATCAACGTATGCACGGAAAAGACGACATACATCAGGGTCATGCCAGCTACGCTCTTACCAAAGAAGAGAAGGAAATCTTTTTTGAATGCCTGCTCAATATTAAGGTACCGTCTGGCTTCTCGTCGAATATAAAGGGAATAATAAACATGGCAGAGAAAAAGTTCCAGAACCTAAAGTCTCATGACTGCCACGTGATTATGACGCAACTGCTTCCGGTTGCATTGAGGGGGCTTCTACCGGAAAACGTTCGATTAGCCATTGTGAAACTATGTGCATTCCTCAATGCAATCTCTCAGAAGGTAATCGATCTAGAAATCATACCAAGGTTAGAGAATGATTTGGTGCAATGTCTTGTCAGTTTCGGGTTGGTGTTCCCACCATCCTTCTTCAACATCATGATGCACATCCTAGTTCACCTATGCGAAGAGATTAATGTTTTGGGTCCTGTATTTCTACACAATATGTTCCCCTTTGAGAGGTTCATGGGAGTCTTAAATAAATATGTTCATAACCATGCTAGGCTAGAAGGAAGCATCTCCAAGGGCCATGAAAATGAGGAGGTCACTGAGTTTTGTATTGACTTTATTCCTGACCTTAAGCCGATCGGTGTTCCTGAATCGCGGCATAAGGGCAGACTGGATGGAAAAGGAACGCTAGGAGGGTATCAAATAATATGTATGGACAAACATTCTCTAACTGAAGCACACTACACAGTTCTACAGAATTCTGCCTTGGTGGCTCTGTATATGGACGAACACAAGAATTTTCTACACTCCAAACACCCGGAGCGGTCTGATGACTGGATTACATGTGAACAAACCAGGAGTTTCGCCGGCTGGTTGCAGACACGTACCATGCATGATGCCTCTATTGAAGATGACATGTACTCGCTGTCCCAGTTACCATCTTCAAATATAATGACTTTCAAAGGGTACGAGATAAATGGTAATACATTTTACACGATCGCCCAAGATAAGAAGAGCACCAACCAAAACAGTGGTGTCCTCTTTGATGCAACAACCAAGACGGGAAAGGAAACATATTATGGTTACATAGAGGAGATATGGGAACTTGACTATGGACGTGGTTTGAAGGTCCCTTTGTTCCAGTGCAAATGGGTCAATATGACATGAGGCGGGGTAACGGAAGACCGGCAGTATGGAATGACAATAGCTGATCTCAAAAATCTTGCGCATGCAGACGGACAATTTGTCCTAGCTAATGATGTGGCACAGGTTTTCTATGTGAAGGATATGTCTACCAAGCCGAGAAAAAGAAAAGATAAGGAAGCGAATGCATCATACGATGAGCCAAAGCGCCACATAGTTCCTTCTGGGAAGAGAAACATCGTGGGAGTGGATGACAAGACAGACATGTCAGAAGATTATGGAAAGTTTGATGAAATTGCTCCATTCACAGTGAATATTGACCCGAGCATCGAGTTAAAGGATGAAGATTTTCCATGGCTACGGCGCAAAGGGACACACGCGAAGAAAAAGTTTCACACCCAAAGATCTGGGATGTGATCGGCTTCACTATCATCACTTTCTTCTGTGTTTCACACCCAGGAGGGAATCTTTGTAATAGTTAGGGTAGTTATGTGTTTTGGCATTTGAAGCCCGAAGAAATTTTATGTGCAAACAAATTCTTTCATGCATTTACTGATTTTTTCAGCTAAATGACCCTGAAATTGAAAAGCATTTCAAATAGACTCAGAAAAGGTTGAAAGTTGGCATGGTATCATAATTTCACCCACATAGCATGTGCAAAAAAGTAGAGAGGGTTACCGCAAAAACTGGATGCACTTCGTGTACAAAATGGACAATCTCTTTCGAAGTATGAGGGTTTCGGACGAAAACTCATCCGTTACAAAGGCATTTCATTTTTTAAATAACCTAAGCATTACCAAATTGAATATAATGATAAAACACACTAATATTAAACATAAGAAAAAAGAATCACTGAAAAATCTATTTTCAAAGTTAAGTTATTCACAAACTAGTGATTCACACAAATTTCAAATAATTCAAAATTTAAACTATTCAAATTTGTAAACTACCGGCATGAACAGAAAGTCTGTAGTTTTTTGTACCTAAAGCAAAAATATTCACAAAGAAACTCTAAATACAGCAAAAATCAACTAAAAAATAAATAATACAAAAATAAATAAAGCAAAAAAGCCCGCCTACTGCGCCACAACGGCCTGCATACGACTAGAAACCCAACCTGTTGTTGGGCCAGGATGCAGGCCCGCAAAGGCCCAGTAGGCCCACAGGGAAGCACATAACATTTAGGCCTAGTAGGCCTGCTTTGGAGAGGAGCTCGAGAGAGCTACCGCACTAGGGCTTATAAACCAGTGCGGACGCCCCTCGGCTAGCAAGGTGGGACTAAACATTTCGCACCGCACTTGCGCCAACGCACCCCTTTAGTACCGGGTGGTGGCTCAAATCGGTACTAAAGGGGGGGGGTCTTTACTATACCGGTTGGAGCCACCACCCGTTACTAAAGGGGTGTCGTTCCCGCCGCTTGGCCTGGCCAAAACAGACCTTTAGTACCGGTTGGTGGCTTCAACCGGAACTAAAGGTTGTTCTATATAAGAAAACACTTCAAAAAATTTGTTAGTTTCTCATCTCTCCCTCTGCTTCTTTCTCCTCTGCCCGTCGCCGCCGCCCCTCGCCGCCGCCCCCGTCGCCGTCCCCGTTGTCGTCCCCATCCCCGTCCCCATCCCCGTCCCTATCGTCCCCGTCGCCACGCCGCGCCCCGCCCCATCCTCCCCGCCCAGCCCGTCCCCGTCGTCGCCGCCCCGTCCCCATCCCCGTCGTCACCGCCCGTCTCCGTCCCCGTCGCCGCCTCCCGTCGTCGCGCCTCGCCGGTGAGCTCCTGCCCCAGCCGCACACACACACACACTGTGTTATAGAAATATTAGAAATGTTAGTTATATAGAAATGTTTTTTAGTTAAAGAAATATTAGAAATGTTAGTTATATAGAAATATTAGAAATGTTAGTTATATAGTAGTTATATAGAAATGTTTTTTAGTCATAGAAATATTAGAAATGTTAGTTTTAGTTATAGAAATATTAGAAATGTTAGTTTTAGTTATAAAATTTAGAATTTGCATATATGAAATCACAATCCATCATTTAAAAAATATTACTTTACTTTTGCGGCATATAGTATTTGTTGTCGACGATGCCCGTCCCGCATCCTCGCCGTCGACCAGTTCGCGACGACGTCCTGCTTCAGAGGACCCATGTCCAGGACTGGGCTCCGCCGGGCTGGCACTGGCGGGTGCTACCTTCAGGGGTGCGACGCTTGGTGAGGAACCCGGCCCCGGGTCCCATCGTCGACCCTGATCTTCTTTGGTGGCGTTCGCATGGGCCACTTTTGGTGCGGAGGGAGCCGGCCCCGCCGGAGGTGGTACGTCGCCGTGTCAGGGAGGAGGACGAGCACGTCCATCGCTACATGGCTGCTATGGACGTCAGCTTCTCCAATACCTGGCAGGTTCTTTGGGGAGATCACCCGAGCTATGATCCAGTGATGGTTCCTTCACTTTGGTTGTCCACCGCCTAGATTACTCTCTAGTATTCGATCTTTATTAGCTAGCTAGCTAGTGATGTATTCGATATATAATATTCGAGCTTATATATATTATTCGAGATGATGTATTCGAGATTATATCTATTATTCGAGACGACGTATTCGAGATTATATTCGATGATGCTTATTATGTACTATGATTGATTCAGTGTTTCCTTATTAATTGATTGCATCCATGCATTGTAATTTGAATATATTTCTTTTGGATTAGTTAAATAAAACCTATGGCGGACAATACCGGCAAAGAGGGAGAAGAGGCCCTGTTTAATATCATACGCAATCCTCGCGGGCCAGATGATGATCAGAATGAAGAAGATTATGATGGCTCCAAATATCTAAACAACACCAGGGAGGGTGATATGATATTCGATCGCGACAACCGAATTGATGAAGTCATGAACTATGAACATGACGAAGAAAATGTTGATCTTGAAACAACAAAGACCGGCGAGGTATATTTATATAAGCAGGCATCTAGTGATCATCACATGTTTTAAATGACTTGAAGATATATATTAACGAATCGATCTTTCTTCTTTCAGCCATCCGGATCAGGCAAATCTTCAGGCAGCAGGACAGTACGAGGCCCGAACAAAAAGTTGAAGGAGGGCGTAAAGTACAATATCGAGGCCATCAAACCTAATGGCGAACCATTAGCACCTAAGAAGATTACGGACAAGTTCATTCGTCAGTGTGGAGTTCTTGTGAAGGACCAACTCCCGATCTCCCTTCAAGAATGGAGAGAGCCAGCAAAGCCACGTCCAGATCTTACTTTTGTCGATGACAGACAAAAACTTCTGCTTTGGGAAACGCTCATGGAACATTTCACCCTACCAGATCATTTCACAGATGCAGATGTGGAGAAAGTCAAGGACGCTGCTCTTAGGAAGATGATGGTTGCATTCAACAACCACAAGAATCATGTATGGGACTAGTATGTCAAGGGAGGAAAGAAGACTCCAGTATTCAAGGGAACACTAGAGAAGCAAAGTGCTCATTGGGCCGATTTCGTGAAATTCAAGGAATCAGAATTATCTAAGGAACGGTCGAGAATAAACAAGGCCAATGCCGCAAAAAGTTCCATAAGCTGGGGCTAGGTGGCTACGCGGTGGGAATGCCTAAGTGGGATAAGTCTGAGAAAGAGATGGAGGATGCAGGTGTCACTCCAGAAACATTGAGCTGGCCCCCTAGGTGCAGGACTTGGTTCTATGCGCATGGGGGGGAGTTGGACCCGAAGACAGGCAAAGTTTCGAAGAAGGCATGTCTGGACGGAGCCGAAGATAAGCTACTTGTTGCAATAGAAGAGGCTCAATCGGGGGTGTTCAAGCCCAACAGAGAGAACGATGAGCTTACGCGTGCCCTAGGAAATCCTGAACACCCGGGAAGAACATGAGGCAAGGGCGCTATTCCGTGGTATGAGGGGTTTTCGGATTGGAAAGCCGACTATAGAACCCGTGCGAGAAAGAAGATTGCGGAGGAGAATAAGAGTAAGATGGATGAGGAGCAGAGGAAGGTGGACTATGAACGCCTTCAAGGCCTAGAATCAGCGCACGCGTACTTGGCCGTCAAATTCCAGCAGCAGCAGGAGCAGATCGACTCACTTAGCCAGCAAAGGGGATCTCAGCAGCTGCAGCAGCTGCAGCAGCTAGCGGATGATCCAGCATTGGATATCACCGTTCCATCCATGCCGAGAAGCAGCGTGGGTTCCGCCCCAGGCGACTCATTGCTGGATAGCTACCCAGTGGATGACATCATGGAGAACACTAACTGCGAGCTACACTTCAAAATGAAGAACATATCTATGAAGGTGGCGGACGCTGTTGCTTTTACAAATCCCCCCGAGGCAACCTTCCATTGCAACCTAGCCCCAGGCCACTCCTCTTCCAAGTCTGGCAAAGCGTCAGGCCACTCCTCCTCCAAGTCCGGCACAGCTTTAGGCCACTCCTCCTCCTCCAACTCAACCACGTCAGCCGTCTTTGCCGCCTCAGCAATCACAGAAGACAGCCGCCTCAGCTATGGTGCGTAGCGGTACAAGTCGAGGTAGTACTGGAGGTACAAGCGGAGGCAAGCGATCTCAATATGGTCCAAGCAGCCTCACGCCTCTTCTGCAGAGGCCTTACGACAAGTCCGAGGAGGAAAACGCAGCCATATCGAAGGCCGAGGTGGAAGCCCATTTTGCACCGAAACCGCCACCGCCGCCAAGGGAGAAAGGGCCTGAGGAAAAGATTAACCACTTCATTCGTATGGCTAGAGCACCATCTCCCAAGCCTGTTGACATAGACTATGAGCGCCACCTCAAGAAGTTAAATCGAGTCTACAGAAAGAGGCGAGCTCGAGCTCGAGCAAATCAGCTGGCAAAAGGAGCTGTAAAACCGTTCCCCAGCTGGGAGAACAGGCGGCGCAATCAATCCCCCCGCTTGTTGTGCCAAAAACACATGAGAGTACACGTGCCCAATATTATTGTGGGCAAACCGTTAACGTTCCCGGGCTGGGCGATGTGGTAATAACCAAGGAGCATATTGAGCAGGCTAAAAGGCTCATGATCGCTGTTGGACAACTCCTCCATATCGAGCCCATGTCTTTGATTACAGAGGAGGAAATACAAGGGAAATATATCCGGGGCCAACCTTTGGTCAAGCTAGATGAGGTCAAGAAGCTCCCAACGAGAATGTATGAATTGCATCAATGGTACATGGACATTACCAAGATTTCTAATCGAGAGTCCCTCATGGTGAATGTCAAGAAGGATCATTACTACCATGAGAAAGCTGTGTCCATTGAGTACTCAGAACTATTTCAGTTATACAATCAAGACGCACTCGACAAATCTATCGTCAGTTGCTATTGTCTGTAAGTGATTTTTTCTGTAATTTAAGTCTCAAGCTAGCTATAGTGATCATTTTGATCAATCATTACCTGTAATTATCCTCACTATATTCTTTTCTGTGGTATTATGCAGGATGAAGATTTATGAAATGAAAAAAGGTGGACGCTATGGCATTGGGTTCGTTGACCCAAATACCATTAATGAATACACATGTAAATTAGATCCATATTATGAAAAAAGTGTAGAGGAAAGCATGCTAGAGTTCTTCAAGCGCCTCAATACCAATGAAGATATACTACTTCCTTACAACTTTGAGTGAGTCACACTGTCTTGTACTACAAATTCTATTTTTGCGTACTAGCTAGCTACATGTTTTTGCTTACATATGCCCACTTAATTAAGACATGCAAACGTGTGTGCATGCAGATTTCACTGGATCTTGTTAATCATTAAAGTTGATGAAGGAACAATTGAAACACTGGACTCACTACTTAAAAAAGCAAGTGACTACACCATCTTGTTTGGGATAGTCAACACGTAATTTCAATCATTATTAACTATTTCTTGGCCTATTTAGTTCGTCATTTCCTGATATGAACTATTTAATAACCCCTTTATTCATTTTCTTTGTCGGCGGGCAGGGCCTGGGCAAAGTTCATCAGCGTCACTCCAGGCCAATGGAAAAAAGCTGAAATGGTATCGAACCAAGGTAAGCAATTAAGTAGTACTAGCTAGCTAGCTGCCATCTCTTTAATTATCATGCTTGATTAATTATTATCTGATCAAAGTCCATTCTCGTAAAGGCCCTGAAGCAGGCGTCGGGGAATAATCTATGTGCATACTACGTTTGCGAGAACATTCGCATGATGGCATCCGAAAGGAGCAGATCTCCAAGACAGGAGTGGGTACGTTTGTCAGAACACTATTCACAATTTTTACACCATTACCGATATCTAGTCACGCAACTAATACACATGCATATTGATCTCCTTCTTAACAGTTCAAAGAGGTGCGGGAGCAGCTCCTAGCAAAGGACCGCATAGAAGCAATTCAAGAGGAAATAGCGGGATTTTTGCTCGACCAGGTCATAGATCCCAAAGGGGAATACTATTACCCGCTACCGCCCCCATGAACCACTTCCAATTCTCATCGTGCTCCGAAGGCACCAATTAGGCTAATGCCATTGGCTCCGAAGGCACCAATTAGGAGAAATTGTATATAGCTAGCTAATTGTATATATATACATGTGTGTATATATGTGTGAATTAATTAATGGTGGTTGTGAGACATTCGATGATATATATATATATATATGATCGGTTCTACTAGAAATTCTATTTATATATATGCATAATGTGTACAATATGTAGTATCGTAAAATACCAGCAAACGAAAAAGAATTAAATGGAAAACACAAAATTAAATGAAAAAGAAATCATAAACCCAAAACCCCCCAACCTTTTAATACCGGTTGGTGTCACCAACCGGTACTAAAGGGCTCCCTGCCCCCGGAGCTGGCTCGTGCCACGTGGTTGCCCTTTAGCACCGGTTCGTGCTGAACCGGTACTAAAGGGGGGGGGGGCTTTAGTGCCCACACTTTAGTGCCGGTTACCGAACCGGCACTAAAGGGCCTGACGAACCGGTGCTATTGCCCGGTTCTGCACTAGTGATTAGCACATAGTGAATACATAAACTCCTCAAACTACAGTCATGACCGACAAGTATCCTGATTATTGTCACTTCGGGGTTAACGGATCATAACACATAATAGGTGACTATAGACTTGCAAGATAGGATCAAGAACTCTCATATATTAATGAAAACATAATAGGTTCAGATCTGAAATCATGGCACTCAGGCCCTAGTGATAAGCATTAAGCATAGCAAAGTCATATCAACATCAATCTCAGAACATAGTGGATACTAGGGATCAAACCCTCACAAAACTAACTCGATTGCATGATAAATCTCATCCAACCCATCACCATCCAGCAAGCCTACGATGGAATTACTCACGCACGGCGGTGAGCATCATGAAATTGGTGATGGAGGATGGTTGATGATGATGACAACGATGAATCCCCCTCTCCGGAGCCCCAAACGGACTCCAGATCAGCCCTCCCGAGAGGTTTTAGGGCTTGGCGGCGGCTCCGTATCGTAAAATGCGATGAAATCTTCTCTCTTATTTTTTTCTCCCCGAAAGCAATTATATAGAGTTGGAGTTGGAGTCGGGAGGTCTCCAGGGGGCCCATGAGGTAGGGGGCGCGCCCCCACCCTCGTGGACAGGGTGTGGGCCCCCTGGTCTTCATCTTTGGCAAGGATATTTTATTATTTATTGTAAGATATTCCGTGGAGTTTTAGGTCATTCCGAGAACTTTTGTTTTCTACACATAAAACAACACCATGGCAATTCTGCTGAAAACAACATCAGTCCGGGTTAGTTCCATTCAAATCATACAAGTTAGAGTCCAAAACAAGGGCAAAAGTGTTTGGAAAAGTAGATACGTTGGAGACGTATCAGGCCGCCAACTCACGAGCTGTTAGTGTGGCTATTGTGGTGGAGCGCAAGGAGGCTGGCAAGGAACATCCGGTTCAACGACCGGTTTACTACGTCAGTGAGGTGTTAATTGAATCCAAGCAATGATATCCACATTGGCAGAAGCTCGTATATGGGGTGTTTATGGCAAGCCGGAAGCTTAAGAATTATTTTCAAGGTCATCCGATCACTGTGGTTAGCTCTGCTCCTTTGGGAGACATCATTCAAAACAGAGGCCACTGGACGAGTCGCCATGTGGGCCATTGAGCTTGGGTCTCATGGGTTGAAGTATGTATCACGTACTGCAATCAAATCGCAAGCACTGGTTGACTTCATTAATGACTGGACAGAGATGCAGATGCCAGAAGAGAAACCAGACAACACATATTGGACTATACATTTTGATGGGTCCAGGCAGTTGGAAGGCTCGGGGGCTGGAGTTGTTTTAACCTCTCCTCGAGGTGACCAATTTTGTTACGTGTTACGGCTGATGTTTCCTTGCACTAACAATGCAGTAGAGTATGAAGCCTTGCTCCATGGTCTTCGACTGGCAAAAGAGATGAGTTTGAGCCGGGTTAGATGTCTTGGTGACTCAGATTTAGTGGCTCAACAGGTATCAGGCAACTGGGATTCCAAGGATCCTCTCATGGCGGCTTATCGCAGGGAGGTTGATGCTGTTGCAGGGCATTTTAAAGGTTATGAGGTGGGGCACATTGACCGTAGGAAGAACAAAGCGGCTGATGCTTTAAGCCGGTTGGGGTCTCAGCATAAGCCGGTACCACCTAACACCTTTTTCGATGTTTTGCATAACCCGTCTGTCAAGTTGCCCACAGAAGAAGATTTAGCTGTTCCTGACCCGGAGGCGCAGTTGGTGGCGGCTCTTCATGTCATCCCAGATTGGACAGTGCCGTTCTTGGCTTACATGACCCGGGGAGAGTTGCCAGCGGATGAGACTCTGGCTCGATAGATAACCCGACGGTCTAAGTCAATGATGATTTCAGATGGGGAACTATACCATCGCAGCGTCTCTGGAGTGTTTCAGCGGTGTGTTTCCCCCGAAGAAGGCCAAGAAATACTTGGTGAGATCCATGAAGGCGATTGTGGTCATCACGCCGGGTCAAAATCTCTGGTGGCCAAGGCTTGTCGTCATGGTTTTTACTGGTTGATGACTCACGCTGATGCAGAGGATCTGGTCAGCAGATGTGATGGATGTCAAAAGTTTGCACGACGAGCACATGTTCCGGCTCAAGAGCTCCGGATGATTCCAATCACTTGGCCGTTTGCGGTCTGGGGGCTTGACATGGTGGGGCCTTTCAAAAGGTCTAAGGATAAAAAGACACATCTTTTAGTGGCAGTTGATAAATTCACAAAGTGGGTTGAGGCAGAACCGGTGAGTAAGTGTGATGCGGCCACGACGGTTCAGTTTATGAAAAAGGTGATCTTCCGCTTTGGTTTTCCACACAACATTATCACGGATAATGGCACTAATCTATCCCAAGGGGCTATGTAGGAGTTTTGTCAACATGAGCATATCCGGCTTGATGTTTCTTCCGTAGCTCATCCTCAATCCGATGGTCAAGCTGAGAGAGCAAATCAGGAAATTTTAAAAGGTCTCAAGCCCCGGCTTATGGTTCCCTTACAGCGAACACCGGGTTGTTGGGTTGAGGAATTACCCTCGATGCCGTGGAGTATCAACACCACGCCTAACAGGTCTACAAGTTACACACCTTTTTTCATGGTGTATGGAGCAGAAGCAGTGTTGCCTAGTGACATCCGTCATGACTCGCCCCACGTGGCAGCTTATGTTGAAGCTAATAATGAACAAGCCAGACAGGATACACTCGACTTGTTAGATGAAGAAAGAGACTTAGCAGAAGCTCGATCAGCAATTTATCAACAGGACCTGCGCCGTTATCACAGCCGCCGGGTTAAGTCCAGGACTTTTCAGGAAGGCGACCTGGTGCTCCGGCTCATCCAGGATCTGTCAGATGCACACAAGTTATCCCCACCTTGGGAAGGACCCTTTGTGGTCAGCAAGAACTTAAACAATGGGTCATATTACCTCATTGACGTTCGAGAGCACAAAGACTCACATAAGTCGGAGGAGACCCGCCGGCCATGGAACATTGCTCAACTTCGGCCATACTACACTTGAGCCACCGGCTCTCATCATGTACATACTTTAACATTGTATATACCATGATCATCAATAAAGTAAGACCATCAGTCTCTTTTCTTTTCAAAGATTGTGCATCTTTGTTGTTTCTTATTTTCCAATGACTATTAAGGAACTGATCATATTTGAATCCAGTTTAACCTTTTTTGGTCCAGCTTATGATCGTATTCGAATCTAGCTGCAATATCAAGGTCACTTGGGGGCTTCCTGTTCAAACATAGGTCGTATTCGAACCAAAGAGAACATAGCTGTCATAACCCTCTTGATCGGCTCAATGCCAAACTCACTTGGGGGCCTCTTGATCGTATCCGAATCATAGCTTAACCCCTTTTGGGTCCGACTTGGATCGTATTCGAATCAGGGTCGTTAAAAACCTCTCAAGGTCATTTGGGGGCTTCCTGTTCAAACATAGGTCGTATTCGAACCAAAGAGAACATAGCTGTCGGTACCCTCTTGATCGGCGCAACGCCAAAGTCACTGGGGGCTATATGGTCGTATTCGAACCTTAGCTTAACCCCTTTGGTCCGGTTTACTGATCGTATTCGAATCAGAAGCCACCACTTTAAACATAAGGTTAAATTGTACTTGTTACATGTTATTTGCATTTTAGTTTTTTGTTGTCTCAATTCCACAAATAATTAGCATGATCTTCTTCATCGGCTTGTTTATTCGACAATAAGGCCACCAAGGTATGACGATCATTAAGTATTCAGAGGCATTGACTTCTCAGAAAGATTGAGTTATCAACTTCATTACCCGGGTTATTCAAGCCGGTGGTCTAAGGATCAAAGTTACAAGTATGGCTATTATTTGTACACAATTGCCTGCTGCATTAACCAAAGGATTAGTTTCAGCCCTTGTCCTTTATTTGTATCTGTTTCTGTTTTCTATTATGGTAAACATATTGGCTATAAGCTGAGTGTTTTAACCCGTTCGGTTCTAAGCCGCCAAGCCAGTCTTTTCTCTTGTATCTACAGGAACAGAGTTAAAGTGTTGCAGAAATAATCATCAAATATGATGCATATGTTGCCATCAGGAAATACGGAGTCACACACAGTGTTTTATGCACGATGGAATAGGCAAGGCATTCAATGTTTTCACAGCTAAACTATTACAAGGCTTTTTATAAGCCAATGAAGATGGTTATTACTCCTCCCTCGCCGGCTCACCGCCCTCGGTTGGCTGTAAGTTGGGTTTTGACCAGTCAAAACCATTCACGGCGACAAATTCGGCTTCTACATCGATCAGGCCGGCCGGGTCAACTTCTGGGGAAAATGTATTTTCTCTTACAAGCGGGATCAAATCCGTCACCTTGTACGAGGGAGTCGCCATCTTCTTATTTTCAACATCAAAACCCCGGCTGGTATTTGTCGATATTGATGTCATCTCCAAGGGTAGTTGCCTGAGGTCGGACTCCGCGCATGCAAGCCATGAAGTCCTCCTGCTCAAAGGGAGATCCGTCTTCCTTCATGATGGGATAGCCTCTGGCCATGTCCGCCGGGTCTAGGTCTGGCACCCAAGCCTTGGAGCGGCTCAGGGCAGTCAAAGCTCCGGCTCACGCACAGGAGCGCTTCACTTCTTGAAATCTGGCAGGCAGGATTGACAGTTTCTTCAAGACATCGCAGAGCCGGTTGGGTCCTTGATTGGCAGAAGAGATGGCAGCAAGTGCCCGTTGTGTGCCAATATATAGTTGTTCTACTAAGGTATACACCGCCTTCAATTTAATCAAAGGATCTTGGCTCAAGTTTTTGCTTCATGGGCCTGCACATATTTTATACACAAAGTCAGCTGGCGGTTTATATTCCGGATCAGCAAAGGAGTACACAGGATTGCAGATAGACGGCTTACCAAAGATGGCGGCCTCCATTTGAGACACCCGACCCTTTAAACCGTTCAATTCTGTCGAAACCTCTTCAAGGGCTGTTTCGGCCTTCTCGGCGCATTGTGTCAGAAGTGTTTTTCCTCTTCCCAGGTTTTCTTCTTGGCAGCGAAGCTGGTCTTTAAATTTTCCGTCTCAGAAAGACTTATTTGCAATTTGGAGTTAGCAGACTTGATTTCTAATTCCTGACCTGCTAGCCGGGTCTTCGCATCAGTCAACTGCGAGTTTAGTTCAGATAAGGCATTCTGCAAGAAAACATACTCATATGAGTCAAGATTTTGCTCAAAGGTTCAAACATCATTGTTCAAGTCTCAAGTACTTTACAAAAAACCACTTGACACTTGGGGGCTAATGTATGCCAAAACAATTTCTTATGACTCTATAGACATACTTTAAGTCCCAAGTACTTTACAAAGTAACAACACTTGGCACTTGGGGGCTAATGTACGCAGTTCAGCAAGTTTCTCAAGGTTAAGCCGGAGTATTAAGTCATTTGAATATGGTACAAAACAATTTAAAGTACCGGCTCATTTATGATCAAAAGGAACCGGCCCTTGGGGACTACAGGTGAAGCTTTGTTCTATTTTAGTGAATTCAAGAAAAGTTTCAAAGGTAAAGGTCTTGGCCTATATTATAAAGTCTACAGATCATTCCGGTTCTCTCATAATCTGAAGACTTGGGGGCTGGAGGAATATAGATAAGCTGGAAGAATGTACCTCGTATTTCAACTGCAACTGTTTGACCATTTCGATCTCAGAGTCGCGACTGGAGTGCACATGGATGAGATAGCCGGATAAAATATCGTTGGCATTTAGATGGTCGTAATTGGCAACGTCAAAGCGCACTTTCTGCCTCTCCAATGCCTCTTGTTTCACAGTACGCCGAGCCAGCACGGTTGGATTCCCTGGCTCAATAAAACGGCTCCCGGTGATCTGAACGTCTTGTGCAGACGGTGATGGCGGGTTGGCTGAGCTTGATGGTCCAGTTGTGGAAGGATTCACAGTGGTCTCATCAAACGATAGCTCAGGAGGATTTGCTTCTGCATCTACAGGCGGGTCATCTGGAGCGTCAGTTAATGGAGGGGAAGGTGGCCTGGCCGGGTCAGATGCAAGGATTGGCGGGTCTTCTGCCGGTTTAACTGCCTTTGCCTTCTTGGACTTAGCTTGGCCACTAAGAGAAATATTGCAGGAATGTCAGTTCAAAGATACAATTCGAACAAACCGGAAAAGGGGGATTTTTGATTACCCAGGGGCAGTCTTGAAGGCCGGAAATTGGCTCTGCGATGAGTCGCCAGAAGAGCGAGACACCTCCTGAAAAGATAAAATAAAGTTAAAGTAATGCAAGGGAAACGATCCATTAAACAGAGTTAAGGAAGAAAGAAGTAAACCTCATTCCGGCGCTTCTGAGGAGTTTGTTGAAGAACAACATCCGGTTCGTCTTCTGTCTGGGCTTGACGGTGGCTCTCATGTTGCTGCTTTTTCAAAATAAAGTTGGGATCCAAGTGAGCTAAAGGGTTAGAAAACCTTACTTTATGGATCACTCGTCGAATTTTTTGTCTTCGCAAGGGCTCTGAGTCGGAGGAAATGGTAGTTACCTCTTCTTCCACAGCCTGACTGGCCCCAGTGTCATCCTGGAAATGAACAGTGTCAATAAGATTATTAAAAAGTTGGCCAAGGGAGTCAAGGGCTACCTCCGACCCAGAAGTATCTTCAAGTCTCATCCAGTCTTCGGCAGTGTTCTTCTTCTTCTTTTTTGACCTCCGGGTCGTTTTCTTGGCGTTTATGGCTGCGACTCTCGCTTTCTTGGCAGCTTCATGGTCATATTTAACTTTCCAGAAGTCAGAGTTGGCCTGCAGACAGGTAAAAACACGATGAAAAGGTCAGGCAAGTATTAAACAATACGGCTGAGAAAAATACAAAGGAGAAGAGATCAGAATATCCTTACTTCTGGCACCAAGTTAAGCTTGCAGAAGGGGTTTAACCCGACAATACTGCAATCTTCGTATTTCCCATTCACCAGAAGGGTTGACATTGAAACAATATCTTCTTCTGTTAATTGAACGGGGCTGTGACAAAGAGAGTCATCCAGGCCTCCACCATACTCATACATCAGTTTTGACCAACGGCTTAGAGGGATGGCCCGCCATGAGATCCAGCAGCGGGCCAGATCAACTCCAGTTAACCCGTTTCCTAACAGAGCATTAATCCTTTTGATGGATGGTATCAGCTTTCTACATTCAGCGGTAGTGAGCTTGTCAGGAAGCACGAACTTGGAGTCAAGACGTTGGGGGCGATAACCCGGCAGTGGCCTCTCGTTTGCCGGTGAAATGTCTTCGCAGTAAAACCAAGTCTGATTCTAGTCTTTTGGATGACTCGGCAAGACTATGAGGGGGAAGACAGTGCCCTGCCGGCGTTGAATTGAGATGCCTCCAAGCTCTAAGCTAAGGCCGTTGGTGCACTCATTCTGCCGGTTCAGATAAAAGTATTCTCTAAACAACTCCACGGTCGGCTCTTGTTGAAGATACACCTCACAGAGCACTTGGAAGTTACAGATGTTAGATATGGAATTGGGCCCAATATCTTGAGTGTGGAGTTTGAAAAAGTGGAGGACCTCTCTGAAGAACTTTGAGCCGGGCGGTGAGAAGCCACGGTTCATATGGTCAGTAAAAACGATCACTTCATCAGCCCTTGGATTGGGCCGTTCTTCTTCCGAGTCAGGGGCATGGTAAGACATGACAGTTTTCGCTGGCAAAAACCCTATGGTGAAGAAGTCCTTCAAACGTTCCTCAGTTACGGTTGAGGGAACCCAGTTGCGGATGGTTGGTGCTTTGGACAGCATGATGTGCAAAGACGAACTGAAAAGAAAGGCAACATGCCAGTTCAATTTAATGGTGAGATTAATAGTTAAGTGATGATGATGCAAATAAGTAATGGCGGCTTGTTAAGGGCTAATGACATATAAGGAAAAGTAAGCCGACATGGTAAGCCGCCATGATTACAGATATTTGAAGAAGGCAAATTCAGCTAAGTGTTGAGACAAACAAGTTTCCTAAATTGCTTGGTATTATTCCAGATCAAATGGCTATTCAAAATGGAGAAAATTCTAGACCTAACAGGTTTAGCACAGAGGAGTATATAAGTTCTAATAAGATCTTTGAACTAGAGAAAGGGATTTGCGGACGTCAGAAGTAGGCACAAAAACACTACCGCACAAGCATATGTCTTTTTGGATCAAGAAGAAGCTTGCGGTGGAAGAACTATGGAGAACTACGAAGAACACGAAGAAATCTGAAAACCCTAAATGCGGATCTGAGAAGTGAAAAGGAGAACACTTACAACCGTGGATCTTCTGCGGTGGTCACCGCCGTTCTCTGGATCGGTTCGGGTTGATGCAGCGGCCAAAGTCGACGGAGACGGAGGCGAAGCGCGGCGGTGGCGAAGCTTGAGCAGTAGGGGGTTTGCGAGAGGAAGAAGACGAAGTGATAGAGAAGAAGGAAGAAAGCCGAGGCATGCCTATTTATAAGGAAAATGTGAACAAACAGGCACAAAAATCGAGGGATAGCTGAATAATGGTTATCCAACTACACAGATGCCTCGATTCTCGGGAGACATTAAAGATGAAGATCCATTGGAGATGAGGTCATAAAAGTTTTTTGCATTTTCAAAAGATGACGTCACGGTGGGTTACAAAAACTTCTACGAGGATAAGAAGATGGATTTTTGTCTAAGTATTGAAGATTGACAAAGAATGAAGTTCAAAGTCAACCCGGGGCCTAATGTTGGGGATATAGCTATCAGTTATGACCCGCCTAGGAGGGGCCGGGTCAGCCCCAATGGCGGGTTACACGAGAAGCCCAGTAAACATTAAGATGATAGTTTATCAAATATTATAGAAGGACCAAAAGCCTAGCGGCGGCTTAAGGACCAATGTTGTAAACCGCCGTATGTAAGGAAAGACTTGTAAAGAAAGGCATATAAAAGAAGTCACCGAGCCGGACACGATTTATGAGCCGGCCGGGACTCCGTAGGCCACCAGACGTCAACCGGTGTATATAAGGGGACGACCCGGTGGCGGCTTAGGGCAAGAAACAAGAGATCGATAACCAAGCCGGCGAGTTAAGCCTCTTGGTGATCGAAACCCCAGCAATACCAAACACAACTAGATGTAGGATTTTACCTTCATCATAAGGGGCCGAACTAGTATAAAACCTCTCGTGTCCCTTGTCCCGATCAACCCCTTTAAGCTTCCTAGTTGCGATGGCCCTACAACTAAGTCCTTCCACTAGGACATCTGCCGTGACAATTCCACGACACTACTGCACTCCAACATAGCAACAAAGCACATGGCAGTGATCTACTCAAGGTGCTTGACAAAAGATGAACACTGAGCTACGGCTAAATCACACAAGATCAGGTTCAAACAAGCATGGCAAAAGTGCAAAAGATATCAGCTTCATAGACTTAGTGCAAATACTAACATGTCAGGATTTAACATTAGGAAGCAATGTTTAGAGCAAGATAACAACATGCTACAGGAACAGAACATAGCAAACAAAGGCATGGCATGAATGTACTCAAAGCATATAACAAAAGTCCCTTACTGACCATAAGCCAAAAAGGATCAGAAGATAAGATGACACCCATGTAAACATAGCAAGTTTCGCTAGCAGATTCAGACTTAGCGAAAAACTGGGCATGGCAAAAACAGAGTTACGAAGGCCTCTTTGCGAGCTCGATTCACTCACCACAAGGCATTGCATGACAAGATAAGCATAGCAATAGTAAGAAGACATGTTCATGAAGCTAACCATGTCAAGAACAAACTCATAGCATGCATGGATCAACTACAACAACGTTGGCAAAATTGATTAACATGTAAACAATCTGCCAGGAACATTTTATAGCAACAGTAGAGCAAGATTGAGTCATGCTAGGGCACTCCATAAATGCAAACAGGGGCATGGATGGGTAGAGCACAACCATATGTCAAAATCATCCTTAGTGAACATACTCAAAAGAAGCATGGATCTCACTGTAGCAACATGAATACATGGCATAAAAATAACAACAGAGCAAAGACTTTGGAGGGGTGGAGGGGGTTTGTATGGGTTATTGTGCCACTTTGGAGGGGTGTTGGGCTGCAACACACACGAGGCCTTTACGGTTCCCTGGTTAACCGTTGGAGTATCAAACGGACTCCAAATGGCACGAAACTTGATAGGCGGTCTACCGGTGGTGTACCAAGGCCGCTTGGCAAATCTCGGTCCATTCCGAGAAAGTTTAACACCCGCACACGAAAAGAGACAAAAGGGGGGGCCAGAGGACGTAGGAGGGTCGGATTGCAAAACGGACAACGGGAAAAATGCTCGGATGCATGAGACGAACACGTATGCAAATGAGATGCACATGATGACATGATATGAAATGCATGACACGCAAACAAAAGACAAGGCAACAACAGCGAATAACTGGAAGATACCTGGCGCAACGGTCTCGGGGCGTCACAAAGACCCCCTTTTATAGTGTGTGTGTGTGGGGGGGGGGGGGCAAATCCAACCGTTATGCATCACGCAGCCCGCAGATGAGTGGTACTACCGCTTCCGGAGCAGTACTACCGCTCCTAGCAGGATACACATGAGAACTGAAAAACAGGGGAGAAAACAAAGGAACGGGCAGTGGTAGCCATAGTAGTAGGAGCGGTACTACCACCCCAACTAATGCTGCTACTACCGCCCATTTTCTCGGGCAAACGAGTAGCACGGTAGTAACTCGAAGGCACCACTGTAGAACCCGACAAAAAAATCGAGGTCCCAGCCACGAGCGGTAGTGCGAACGGTGGTTACAACGGTACTACCGCCTACTACCGCTGCAGCCAACGGTACTACCGCTTGTGGCTCTTCTCCCCTACTTCGATGCAAACGGAGGACAACTCCAATGAAAAGGAAGGGGTCGATGGGAGCAAGATGAGTGTGTATGTGTTGATTCCACCCAAAACTTTCCGACGCGGACCACCTCTTGATAGTACGGTTTTCCCTACGACTCAAGTCCACCAGAAAAAAATGCGGGAAAGAAAACCATCTTCTCTTGAAACTCCGAGGGGCACGAAACATCGTGTGCCATATGCTTGATAGTCTGAAAAGCTCAACACACACGATTAGTCCACAAACATGTTTTCATCGATCAACAAAACCACTTAGGGAGAAATATGCCCTAACAATCTCCCCATTTGTGGTGGATTGATGATAACGAGGGATTTGCACAAAGGATGTAGCAAAAGAGGTGTGCAACCCCACAATCTACAAAATATAGATAGGCTCCCCCTAGATGTGTGCACTATTTTAGTCATGCTTTTGGAATGCAAAATACACACATATAGGATCCACACTCCCCCTATATTCTATAGACCAAACCATACTTGCATAGATAGTAAGATGACAGCAGGCAATGGATACTATGTGAACATATGAATGAGAGCATAAACATAAGATATATCTCACTAGCGATAATTAACATAAAGTACTTTACATAGATAGATAGGGATAGGGTAGCTCATATGTCTCACACCATATGGTCTCGAACACATGGGACAAACACAAACGACGGGAAACTAAAGCAAACGAAAGAGTTTGAGCGAGGAAATCAACGACAAAGAGAGAAACACACTCGGCACTCGACTCACAGCACACTGCAAATCCCTACACCCTCTCCCCCTTTGGCATCGAGAAACCAAAAGATTAGAGAGGACACCTAAACATGACGGTGGTAGCAATACTCCAGGACATCACCGATCATGCTCCTCCTCCTCGCCAGACTCCTCTGCAGCAGTTGAAGGGCCTCCCATGCCATCATCAGAATTAGTCCACAGGCAGTGCACATGGACCCAAGCCTCCTCATCAGTGATCCTCTCCCCAGAGCCATCAGACACGGTGAGGCCAACTTGCATCATAATGGCCTTGTCATGACAACGAGCCTTCTTAGCGGCAACATGAGCCTTGTATTATCCCTTGGCCTGGACACAAAATAGCTTCTTCATCTTCTGCTTCAGCTTCTTAGCCCAAGATGGCTCCTCTGATGGCTCATAGTCAAGCTCATCATCATCCTCATCCTCAGACTGCACTTATGGGGCAGGAGCTGCCGTTCCCCACTTCTCCTTCTGCCTCAATTGAACAACATCATGAGACACGAGGTGTCACGCCCAATATGCGATACTATCCTAAAGAGACTGGAAGGTCCCACCAAGGATAGAACCACATATTGACACGCTTTTGCAAGGTGGATATCATTACATCAAACCATTACATAATAGATGGGTGATAGGGGCGAGGGTGTCCCGCCTTTTGATGAGATGGTGGATATTGTTTTGGAGGAAGTCGACTTGGATGATCGGACTACTAACGTGCGAGGACGTCGTGCCTTAGCAATCCCTAAAGCAACTCCGAGAGGTTATTGACCACGCCGGAGCACGATCAACCTGATCACGAAGGTCTGTTTCTGCAGGAAAATGAAGAACAAGCAAGAAACTAAGATTGCAATCTGGATATTACGAATATAAGAGGAAAGCTTTATTGATCAAGGTGGGGTTCTACGACGTCTTGGTTTGGTCGTTGAACACAAACGAAGTACGTGAAGTTGTAGCTATGGCGAACTTTTAATCTAAACAAAACCCAAAGTCTAAACGATGCCCTAAGGGCTGTATATATGGAGGAGAGAGGGGAGAATTTTGTGGCCCTTGGAGGAGGGGTTCGAAACCAACCCTAACTCTTGTTTCCCCACACATACGGACTCTAAAAACTGCCTATAATCAAGTATTTCGAAATTACATGGGTCTGGCCCAAAAATAAGGTGACGCAACACCTAGAATAGCCTCTAGACGAAATTTATGAAGTGGCATCTTGTATATTTCGTCCAAGGCTTCATGCAATCATTATGGTGGCTTCAAAGTCCCCTGGAATCATCACTTGTAACTCCGTTCTTGTTCCCTTTGCGCATGCCATCATCTCCATGCTTGAACTTGCTCCAAGGTTCATCTTTCTTGTCCAAGCTAGGCCCTTCATTTGTAAGCAAAACAAATGTATCCAATTTAGGCAGCATCATATTCTCATGAACATTAGAATCGTTACCAAGAAACAGAAGTACCTGATAATTCAATTGGCGTGCACGAGCTCTAGTAATTGGTCGAGTATGCATAGTAGCAAGGGCTGTGGGTGTAACAATGGTATTGATGTCCTCATCATCCTCCCCTTCTTGAAATGAAGTCTTCCTCAACGAAAGCTCATCTTCCTCACCCAAATAAGGCTTCAAATCTGTAATGTTAAAAGTGGGACTAACCCCAAAATCTGCACGCAGCTCAAGTTTATATGCATTATCATTTATTTTCTCTAACACCTTAAAAGGATCATCAACACGTGGCATTAGCTTTCATTTGTGCAAATTAGGAAATGTATCCTTACGCAAATGTAACCAAACAAGATCTCCAGGTGCAAACACAACATGTTTTCTACCCCTTATCTCCAGCAAGTTTATATTTAGCATTCATACACTCAATGTTTTCCTTAGTTAACTCATGCATTTTTAAAATCAATTCATCACGTTCTTTAGCATCAAAATTAACCTTCTCCGAAGATCGAAGAGGCAATAAATCTATAGGTGCATGAGGTAGGAAACCATGCACAGTTTCAAAAGGGCACATCTTAGTAGTAGAATGCAATGAACGATTATAAGCAAATTCAATATGAGGCAAGCATTCTTCCCACATTTTCTTATTATTCTTCAAAACAGCCCTAAGCATAGTAGACAATGTTCTATTGACTACTTCAGTTTGTCCATCAATTTGGGGTGGCAAGTAGTATTAAAAAGCAGTTTAGTCCCCAACTTAGCCCATAAACATCTCCAAAAGTGGCTAAGAAATTTAGTATCACGATCTGAAACAACAGTATTTGGCACACCATGCAAGCGTATAATTTCACGAAAAAACAAATCAGCAACATTAACAACATCATCGTGTCACATCCCTAGCTTCTGGCATTGCACTAGGGTAACTTCATGTGTGCATCATGTTTAAACTTTGAAAGAAACTTGAAATGGGAATTGCCTAAACCCTAGCATTAAAGTAATTCACTAGGTTCAATCAAAATATTTCCAATAAATCCAAATAGCTTTAAAAAATGTTCCTCATTCTTGGAAAAAGATGGAAACAGTAACCAGAGGTGATGCACATTTTTGCATGACATATTTGGGCTCCGGATTAAATCATACTCTATTTGCATTTGGGCATTTAAATGCTATTAAATATTTTAAATGCTCAAATAATCATAAACTAAAATGTTTACTGTAGGATATATTCCCAACAGTGATCATGAGTAGTTTCATGATTTTTGGAAGTTAAGTATTTTTAATAAATCCCTAAAGACTACAGAATAAGAGAAAACAAAACTAAAAACAGAAACAGAGAGAGAGAGAGTTACCTAGACTTACCTCTGCAGCCCACCTGGCGGCCCAAGTGGCCGGCCCAGCCCACCACCGCCTCCTTCCCTGTCGTCTTCCTCCTCTGCCAGAAGGACGGGCGCGTGCCCGACGCACGCGCACCGCAGTGCGGCCACCTCCACCCTGCCTGGTTGCCGCCTCGTCGCTCTGGACCCTCCCCGCGACGCCACGCAACCTCCCCGACCCCCTCGAGCTCTCTCCCGTGCCTCTCCCCTCCTCTAGTCCTCTCTCCCTCTCGCGCCCGAGCACCACCGTCGCCGCCGCCCGCTGTCCCCGTGGCCACCGAGCTCCCCTCGCCTCTCCGAGCAGTCCATGGGCTCCGCCTCCATCTCCCGCGTCTCTCCGTCAACTCGCATGATGCCGGATGCCCTGCCTCGCCCTGTACCCCGCCATCTTCGTCGTCTCTGCCCCGAGATCGTCGGTGGCCGCACGACCTCATCATCCCCTCCCCGAGCTCGCCGAGGCCACCGTAGCAACCGCCATGAGCTCCTCTCTCTTTCCTCCCTAACCCCGCTGCTCCTCTCGCCCTCTAGCTGCGACTCCCACCGTGGCCAAATCCCGCCGCCGCCCGGGCTCATTGCCGGAGTTGCTCCGGCGACTTTTTGGTCGTGCCAGCGTGTCCAAAGGGTTTGTGGGCACGCGTATGTATCATAGGCATCAAGAACCAGTCGATTTGCACACCGTAGCAACGAATCAGTCGTCACCCGAACTCCGGCCGCCGCCTTTGAGCTCAGCGCGGTCGTCTCCGGCTGCCCCAGCACCTGCCACCACCGCCGTTGACCGCGCTGCTTTGCGGGCGTTCCAACGAGCCCAACCCCGCCTCCTCCCGTCGCCAGAATCGCCGGGATGAGCAACGCCGCCGCGCTCCGGTTATCACCGGAGTTAATCCGGTGATGTGGTAGATTAGTTAGGGTTAATGATGCAGTTAGTTAGTACTTAGTGACACTGACAGCTAGGCCCCGTGGCCTAATTAAACTTGGTTTAGTTACTTCTTAGGATTAACTAACCATAGTGGCCCCACGCGTTAGTTTTGACTGTGCTGATGTGGCCGTTGACTGGGCCCACCTGTTAGCGACACAAATGACACGGTGTCATTGAGGTGTGGACCCCACACGTCAGTTTTGACCTGGACGGTGCCTGTTGACCTGCTGAGGTCAGCATGACGCAATGGTGACACAGTAAATGATTTTCTGGATTTTAAATAATTCAGAAAATTCCAGAAAATAGTTAAAACTTCATAAAAAATCATAGAAATTAATCTATAACTCCAAATGAAATAATTTATATATGAAAAATTATCAGAAAAATCCAATCTATCCATTTATGCCGTTTTCATGCATGTTAGAACACATCAACCTTGCTGTTTAGGTGAAACAAGTTAATGCACTAATATGACCTCTTATTTTGGGTTTGCATTTGAATCCTTGATTCAAATGAACTCAAACCAATCTGTTCTAAGTTGCATTAGCCAAAACACACTCATTTTGCCATGTCATGAGCATGCATCATATTGTTGCATTGCATTGATTGTGTTTCTTCCTTGTTTGCCGGTATTGTTCCCTCTCAGTAAACGTGGTTCCGACGATGAGTTCGATGACACCGATGAAGAGCTATTACTATCTTCAGAAGTGCCAGGCAAGCAAAACCTCCTTGTTCATTCTGATACAATCCCACTCTCTCGCTCCTGCTCACTTTTGCTGCATTAGGACAACAATGATTTAACTTTTACTTGCTGCGGTAGTTGAACCCTTATCCTCTGCATGACCTGTCATTGCGATAGTAAATAGATGAAACCCACTAGCATGAGAAGGGGTTGTTTGAGCCCTAATGTGCCTACTCATTCATGCTTGTTTGTCATGCCTTCTATTGCTTAGAGTTGTGTCAGGTCTGATTCATCGGGGATGAATTGGAACAGTGATGAACATGTCCTACTGTGTGTGAGCTAAGTGTGTGAGCACGATTTGGTAAATGTAGCGGTGAGAGGCCATGTAGGAGTACATGGTGGGTTGTCTCATTGAAACCATTCTTAGGAACTGAGTTCCTTGTTTGTCATCCTTGACCAGCTACTACCACACATTGGGCCCGAAACCAATGGACCCTCTCGACTTATTAACTGCCCTTGTCCTCTGTCCAGGAGTTGCAACTAGTTTCTGGTGTTTGTAGGACATGTGTTGGCGGCCGTGCATAGCGCTGACCCTAGGGGTGGGCTATGATGCGGTAGATACACCATGGCATGGTGTACCGGGCGCCCGTTTGGTGTCTCGGGAACCTTGCACACATCATTTGGGGCTGTGAGCGAAACTCCGGCCGGATCTCCTCGCGGATGGAACCCGAATAGGCGATAAACCTGGACTAGAGACTCGTGTGGTTAGTCAGGTCGTGGCCGACTCCCTCGCCAGGCTTCCGCTTGAAGGTTGCCGAGATACACGATGTGTACATGGTGGTAAGTGGCGAGAGCGTGTGTGAAGAAGTACACCCCTACAGGGTTATAAATGATCTATTCGAATAGCCGTGTCCGCGGTAAAGGACTTCCAGGTTGCCTATAATAGTTCATAGACAAGTGAAAGTGGATACTTTAAAACTCGCAAGATAAGTGTGAGTGCTATGGATGGCCTTCTCGTAGGGAGACGGGAGCGGATCCATAGTGGTGTATTGAATGGTGAATATGTGGACTCACGTGCGCCACCTCAAAAGAGTTGCTTGCAGTGGTAGTTCAGGTTAGCCACTAAGTCAAAGCTGGCTTGCTGCAATTAAACTCCACCACCCCCCTTGTTGATACCGATGCATATGTAGCTAGTTCTGATGTAAGTCTTGCTGAGTACTTTTGTACTCATGTTTGCTTAGTTTATGTTTTGCAGAGAGATTTCAGTCTCGCTAGTAGTTCCGCGTGGACTTCGATGTTTAGCCTGATACCTCAGCTACGATCTTGTGCCCTCAGCAGGATCTGGTAGATAGTCAGGCTTCTTAGCCTTTTCCATTTGTAGATGCTTGTACTCAGACATGTTAAGCTTCCGCATGTGCTTGAATTGTTGTAACGCCCCATATGTAACCTTCCCGAATTGTACTCCAACTCTTGCCGTTTCCGGCATTAAGTTATATTTAATTCTCGGGTTCGGGTCTTTGTCTCCGTGTGTTGTTTTTGTTTTCGTGCATCTCATATCATGTCATCTCGTGCATTGCATTTGCATACATGTTCATCTCATGCATTCGAGCATTTTCCCCGTTGTCCGTTTTGCATTCCGGCGCTTCGTTCTCCTCCGGTGGCCAATTCTAGCTTTCTTTCGTGTGTGGGGATTAAACATTTCCGGATTGGGCCGAGACTTGCCATGCGGCCTTGGTTTACTACCGGTAGACCGCCTGTCAAGTTTCGGGTCATTTGGACTTCGTTTGTTACTCCAACGGTTAACCGAGGGACCGAAAAGGCCTCGTGTGTGTGCAGCCCAACACCTCTCCATTTTGGCCCAAAACCCACCAAACTCAGCTCCATCGTCTCGGTCGTTCGATCAAGATCATGTGGGCGAAAACCGCACCTCATTTGGACTCTCCTAGATCCCTCTATGCCTATATATAGACCCCCCCGTTTTCGGATCTCTTCCTCCCCCCGAAACCCTAAAATCGCCCCCGCGCCCGGCCGGACACGTCCGAATCCGGCCGGACGCGTCCGCCCGCCGCCGCCGGCCAATCGCCGCCCGCCACGTGTCGGCGCCGCCGGCCCGCGCAGGCCCGCGCCGCGCTCCCGGGCCAGACGCTCCGCGCCGCCGCCAGCTCTTCTTCCCCGCGCCGCCCCGCCGCCGTGCGGATCTCCGGCCACCGCCGACCACCGCACCCGCGGATCTCCGGCGAGCTCCACCCGCGGCCCTCGCCCCGGCCGCCCCGGAGCCGAGCTCCCCGCGCCCGCGGCCGCCCTCGCAGCACCGGTCGCCGCCACCGGATCCGGCGACCTCGCCGCACCTCCGGCCGTCTCCGGCCTCCGGCGACAACCGCGCCCGCGCCGACCTCGCCCTCCCTCGTCTCCGGCCGCCGCCATAGCCGGATCCCGCGCGAGCTACAGTGCCCGATCCGGATCGGTGCACAGTAAACCCTAACCCCCGTTGACTTTTCACTCTCCTCTCACAATTTTGTGCATACTTTGGCCGCTCATATCTCCTCATCCGTAGCTCCGTTTTGGGCGTCTGATATGTCAAAATCTTCGTCTCGATGAGTACATCATTTCATTCCATTGCATCATTTGCATTTGAGGTCATCTTGGTGCCCAAAATGCTGTTGGAAGGAGGCATCATGAGTTAAATTGCAGATCCGTTAGCTCAACATGCACTTTTGTCATTTTTGCCATGTTTAATCCATGCATGATATGCCTGTGCCCCTTTGTGGTGAATTGTTAAGCATGTTGTCTTCTTTCCAGAGGTGCCTTCCATGCATTTTTAGGATGTGTGTGTTGTCTTGTGCAAGCTTGCGAAGAGGGCTGCCTGAGTTTACCGATTTCAGGGACTTAGTGATTTTCACTAAGTCTGGGCCGTTTTAGTTCACGATGCTATATGTCCGGCTTGTTTCCTAGTGATCCGTACCTCTTTTGAGGATGATCAGTAAGAGTGATTTGTTATGCTTGTTGTGCTTATTCCATCCATGTCTTTACTTGTTATGTTGGAGCCGCCTAGGTTGAGTCAATCGAGCTCAACTTTTGGATAGTTGCTGTTTTGGGCAGATCGTGAACTCTTTTGCGATTTTGCCGGAGTGATTGCTAGTGATCCATGCATGCTATGCCATTGTTCTTGCCATGTCTAGCTAGCATTTTGTGCCTTCTTAATTGTTATATGCTTGCCTTGCCATGACTTGCACCGTAGCGAGTGCACCGAGCTCGTTTACATGCCTCCGTGAGTTATATTTCAGCATGTCCCAGTTTTCACTAAGTCTGAAAACTGATTGTGTTTCATCAATGTTCGTGTGCTCGGTAGAGTATTTTGTGAACCCTTTTGGCCCCAGGTCATTTTGGGTGTTTTGTTAAGCTTGTTGAGTAGCTCCATGCCATGCTCTTACTTGCCATGTTCAGGTTTTCCTTCATGTTGTTTTGCTACTCCGAAGAGAGCATCGTGGTCTGAAATTTCAGACTAGCGTTAATTTCGCTAAGTCTGAAATCTGTTTTGCTTATTCAGTTTTGCCATGCTTGTTTGAAGCCCTTAATGGATGAATTTGCCTATGCCTCAGTCCTGATGATTTGTTAACCTTGATGAGTACATCACTTCCATGCAATTTTTTTTCATGTTGGGTGGCTGTAGCATGTTCATTTTGTTGCATTTAGGAGCCTACTTGCTGTAAATCGCAGATCGGTTCGTTTAGTAAAACGCTTGCCATTTCTTAACCGTAGCTCCGATTGCCATGATCTTTATATCGTTTTCAGGGGATTTCTTCCCCTCTATCCAGTGGCACACTTGGTTTTCCAATTTGAGGCCAGGTTCATGCATTTCCTGTTACATCTTGCATTTTGCATCCTGCATCGCATCCCGCATAGAATATCATCTTTGCATCTTATTGGTTGCCTTTGCACGTGGTTGATTGTATCCTTGTTGCTTATTTGTGTTGTTGGGTAGAGCCGGGAGACGAGTTCGCTAACGAGGTGCCCGTTGAGTTTGCTTTTGAGGATCCAGTCAATTCTGACAACTGTGCACGCAAGATGATCACACCCTTGAAATCACTACTATCTTTGCTATGCTAGTTTGCTCGCTCTTTTGCTTTGCCAATGCTATGATGCCTACCACTTGCTTGTCAGCCTCCCAATTGCCATGATTGAGCCTCTAACCCACCTTTGTCCTAGCAAACCATTGATTGGCTATGTTACCGCTTTGCTCAAGCCCCTTCTTATAGCGTTGATAGTTGCAGGTGAAGATTGGAGCCGTTCCTTGTTGGAACATTTATTTACTTGTTGGGATATCATTATATTGCTATGTTATATTTTACTCATCTATATACTTGGTAAGGGTGGAAGGCTCGGCCTCTCGCCTAGTGTTTTGTTCCACTCTTTCCGCCCTAGTTTCCGTCATATCGGTGTTATGTTCCCGGATTGTTGCGTCCCTTACGCGGTTGGGCTATAATGGGAACCCCTTGATAGTTCGCCTTGATTAAAGCTTTTCCAGCAATGCCCAACATTGGTTTTATCATTTGCCACCTACCCTTTTTTTTCCCTTGGGTTTCCGGAGCCCGAGGGTCATCTTTATCTTTAGCCCCCCACGGGCCAGTGCTCCTCTGAGTGTTGGTCCGAACTAGAGCCCCTTGCAGCGCCACCTCGGGGGAACCCAAGTGCTGGTTTTAGTTGTACGGATTGCTTATCTGAGTGTGCCCTGAGAAAGAGATATGTGCAGCTCCTATCGGGATTTGTCGGCGCATTCGGGCGGTGTTGCTGGACTAGTTTTGACCTGTCGAATCATCTTGTTGTACCGGGATACCGAGTCTGATCGGTGGGTCCTGGGTGGAGGTCTATTCCTTCGTTGACCGTGAGAGCTTGTTATGGGCTAAGTTGGGACCCCCTGCAGGGATTGATCTTTCGAAAGCCGTGCCCGCGGTTATGGGCAGATGGGAATTTGTTAATGTCCGGTTGTAGATAACTTGAACTTAATTAATTAAAATGAATCAACTGCGTGTGTTGCCGTGATGGCCTCTTCTCGGCGGAGTCCGGGAAGTGGACACGGCGTTGGAGTTATGTTTGCGTGGTCTGCTCTATGTAGTTTCCGTTCGTGCTTTGCCTTCTCTTCTCGCTCTCCTTTGCGAATAAGTTAGCCACCATATATGCTAGTCGCTTGCTGCAGCTCCACTCACATTACCCCTTTCCTACCCTTTAAGCTTAAATAGTCTTGATCGCGAGGGTGCGAGATTGCTGAGTCCTTTGTGGCTCACAGATTACTATTACACCAGATGCAGGGACCGATGATACTCCTTCGGATGGCGCGCTCGAGCTGAAGTGGGAGTACGACGAGGACTCTCAGCGATACTATGTGTCTTTTCCTGATGATCAGTAGTGGTGCCTATTCGGGGTTCGATTCAGGGATTAGTCGCTTGTTGGGGGGTCTTTTCTATTTTGGCGCCGTAGTCGGGCCATGAGTGATTGCATGATGGATGTTGTTTATGTACTTTGATGTGACGTGGCGAGTGTAAGCCAACTATTATTATTATTCCCCCTTTATACTATATATGTACTTGGGTTGTGTAATGATTCCCGACTTGCGACATTGCTTTCAATGCGCATATGTCTCTAAGTCGTGCCTCGACACGTGGGAGACATAGCCGCATCGAGGGCGTTACAAGTTGGTAATCAGAGCCATCCCTGACCTTAGGAGCCCCATTGCTTGATCGCTTTTAGCAGCCGAGTTGTGTCTAAAAAAATGTTTTGAGTCCTTAGGAATTATATATCGGAGAGCTTAGGAATTCTTTTTTACTTCCCAGTCTCCTCATCGCTCTGGTAAGGCATCCTGACGTAGAGTTTTGACTCTTCTCTTCTCAAATTTCACAAATTTTTTTTTAGGATCACGCGAGTATCTTAGTTTTGTTCCGATGGCTTATGATGAGAATACTGTCTTGGTGCCTCCTGTCAGGGGTTTAGTGGAAGTGTCTCGGGGAGTTGAGCTCTGAGGTGTTGTCATCATAATTCTATCGTTGCAATTCTGGCATACTTGAGATATGTGCGCGACATAAAAAATCTCCTTTATGCAGTTCATTGGTGAGATAACCTCGACGCCACCCAGTACTGGGGCGGGAGTTCGGGAGTATCGCCATAACTTGTATAACGGATGCTTTTCGAAGGTTGAGATAGATGGTTTCCGAAGGTTTCTTGGTTATGTGTTGAAGGATGGATGCAGCTGGATGTAGGATTTGCTAGCTTGGGTGAGATATTATGCTTCCCCTGTATCCTCTACACCTGATTGCATAACCGGAAAGTTTCGGGAGTTCCATAGGTATGAATTCAAGTAGCCTTAGGATATCTTTCCAACAGATGTGTGATATGAAATTGGGGTTCGACGTCTAGTGGTTCGCCTATTCACGGTCGATTTTACAGTGGCCTCGTTGTGTCTTAAAGAGTCCTTGGCTATGCTGACTCGGGGACGCTTCGTATGTCATGTGCACTGCCTTGTACATGATGGTGCTGTACGGTCGAGCCCGTGTAGGTCCTACCACGAACACTTCGGACGAAATTTCTATCATGTGTTTGTTCCGGCTTATTCCGCAAGCCAACCCTTGGTTTTCTTTCGAGTTGTGGTATTCGTTCTTCTTCGACGTCATATGTTGATTCCATCCCTCGTTGATGTACCTCTTCTACCTGATTCTTCGTGGCTTCGCAATTTAGGAATATGTGACCACTTCAAGAGAAGTGCATTCGTTCATTTTGTTCGGATGTGAAGACTTTATGTTGCAATTTTCATTCCGTTGGTTTCACCTTCAATATTTCTATATTTGTGTGCTAATGGTGGTCAACCTCTTCAGGATGGCTCCCGCTAAGAGCACCAGTCAGAACCAGAATCAAGATCCTCCGCCACCTCCGCCTCCTCCGGAAGCATGGCAGGCTGTGATGGCTGCTACTAATGCAAATACTCAGCTGATCATGCAAATCATCCAAGAGCGGAATCAAAGCAGTCAAGCGAATCAAGGCAACAACCAGAACCAATTTGCAACTCTGAATCAGTTCCTCGCAAATGGTCCGAAGACGTTCAGCAACTGCGTTGAGGCTACCGATGCTGATGATTGGTTAGTCGATCTGGGCAAGCATTTTGAATGTAGCAACGTCAGACCTGAAGATTTCGTCAAGTTCGCGTCTTTCTAGCTCAAGGATCAGGCCGCAGAGTGGTTTCAGCAGTACCGGGATTCCAGAGGTGGACGTTTGATCACTTGGGATGATTTCCGTCATGATTTTCGAGCTCATCACATTCCTCAAAGTGTGACTGAAAGCAAACGTGAAGAATTCCGCAATCTGAAGCAAGGCTCTTTGTCTGTCTATGACTACAACAAGTTGTTCCAGAAGCTCGCCCATTTTGCCAAGCAGGATGTTCCTGATGAGAAGAGCATGATCTATCAGTTCAGGGCTGGTCTTCGTGAAGAAATTCAGCTCGCTCTTGTCCTCTTCGAGCCGCTGAGATACGATGAGTTCTACAACATGGCACTAAAGCAAGAGGCTGCTCAGCTCAGGTGTGATGCTTCCAGGAAGCGAGTCAGAGACACTACGTCTTCGTCCTCTACTCAAGTGGCCAAGCAGCAGAAGTATTGGCTTCCTCCTCCTCCGTTCCGTCAGCCGTATCAGCAGAAGAGCAAAGGTGGCAGTGGTTCATCCCACCCACCCAACCCAGGCTTTCAGAACAAGACTTCGTCTCAAGCTCCAAGATCAAGTGCTCCGTATCACCGTCCGCTCTCAGAGGTCACGTGCAACAAGTGCCAACAGAAGGGTCACTATGCCAACAAGTGTTTCAACCAGAGGCGTCTTCCTCCTCCTCCTCCTCCTGTCAGATCGGCAAGTTCAGCTGTGGTCAAGCATAATCCGAAGCACGCCAAGATCAACTTGATGAACGCAGCTCAGGCAGAGGATTCGTCAGATGTGATTATGGGTAACCTTCCTGTTAATGATATTCCTGCAAAAGTTCTTTTTGACACAGGTGCATCGCATTGTTTTATGTCGAGACCTTTTGCATCTAAGCATGATTTTGTTACTCAAGTGTTGTCGAAGCCGTTGGCTATTGTTTCTCCAGCCCGTGAAATGACATCTCGAGTATGTGTTCCGGATGTCACTATCACTTTGGGCGATCATAAGTTCTTGGCTTCTCCAAATGTTCTTGGCGATTCTGATATTGATCTTATTCTTGGGATGGACTGGCTCTCTAAACACAAGGCTCACCTCGATTGTGCAGCCAGGCAGATTCAACTGACTCATTCCTCTGAAGATGTCATTGTTTTTGCTGCTCGGGATAATACCATCCGGTTATTCTCTCTCAATGAAAAGGGTGAATTGGATGCTATTTCGCAGATTCCGGTTGTTTGTGAGTATCAAGATGTCTTCCCTGAAGAACTCCCAGGCATGCCTCCAAACCGGCTGGTTGAATTCGTTATTGAACTTGAGCCCGGTACGGAACCGGTGTGCAAACGGCCTTACAAGCTCGGCCCCGAAGAGTTGAAGGAGTTGAAGAAACAACTCGATGTGCAAGAAAGAATGGGCCTCATTCGGCCTAGTACTTCTCCGTGGGGTTGTGGTGTTCTTTCTATGAAGAAGAAGGATGGAACGGACCGACTTTGTGTTGATTATCGTCCATTGAACAAGAAGACCATCAAGAACAAATATCCACTTCCCAACATTAATGAGCTGTTCGAACAACTCAAGGGTGCCCAAGTATTCTCCAAGCTTGATCTCCGTATGGGTTATCATCAAATTCGCATTCGTGAGCAAGATATTCCAAAGACGGCGTTCAGAACAAGCTATGGGTCATATGAATACACTGTTATGTCTTTTGGCCTCGCTAATGCTCCTCCGACGTTCTCTCGCATGATGAACTTCATCTTCAACCCCTACACCAACGACTTTGTTTTGGTCTATCTCGATGATATCCTGGTTTTCTCGAAGAACAAGGAAGATCATGCCAAACACTTGCGTTTGGTTCTTGACAAGCTAAGGGAACATCAATTCTACGCCAAGTTCTCCAAGTGTGAGTTTTGGCTCGATGAGGTTCTTTATCTTGGGCATATTATCTCTGCCAAGGGCATTTCCGTGGATCCTGAGAAGGTGTCTGCAATCGTTAATTGGGAACCTCCTCAGAATGTGAAGCAACTCCGTAGCTTCCTCGGTCTTGCAAGTTATTGCCAAAGATTCGTTGAAACTTCTCCAAGATCGCGAAGCCTCTCTCAAATCTTCTTCAGAAGCACGTCAAGTACGTTTGGTCTCCGGAGTGTGATGTTTCTTTCAACGCTTTGAAAGGGAAATTGATCACTGCTCCAGTTCTAACTCTGCGTGATGAAACCAAGCCGTACGAGGTCTTTTGTGATGCCTCTCTCCAAGGTCTCGGTGCAGTACTGATGCAAGAGAAGAAAGTTGTTGCTTATACCTCTCGCCAGTTGAAGCCTAATGAGAAGAACTACCCCACTCATGATCTCGAGTTGGCGGCAGCTGTGCACGCATTGTTGACTTGGAGACATCTTCTCTTGGGAAGGAAAGTGGACATTTTCACTGATCACAAGAGTCTCAAGTACATCTTCACTCAGCCTAATCTCAACCTCAGGCAGACTCGATGGGTCGAAATGATTCAAGAGTACAATCCGAGTATCGAGTATACTCCAGGCAAGGCTAATGTGATTGCTGATGCTTTGAGCAGAAAAGCATATTGCAATAGTCTGATTCTCAAGCCTTATCAACCCGAGCTTTGTGAAGCCTTCCGCAAACTTAATCTGCAAGTTGTTCCTCAAGGTTTCCTTGCCAACCTTCAAGTTTCTCCTACCTTGGAAGACCAGATTCGCCAAGCCCAGCTTCTTGATGCTATGGTGAAAAAGGTGAAGATTGGTATTGCAAAGAGTCATTCCAAGTACAAGTGCTACCGACTTGATGACAAGGACACTCTCTTCTTCGAGGATCGAATTGTTGTGCCCAAAGGTGAACTTCGTAAAGTGATCATGAATGAGGCTCACAACTCTCTCCTCTCCATCCACCCTGGGAGCACGAAGATGTATCAAGATCTGAAGCAAACTTATTGGTGGACTCGAATGAAGCGCGAGATCGCTCAATTCGTGAATGAATGTGATGTCTGCAGAAGAGTGAAAGCAGAACACCAAAGGCCAGCAGGTCTCCTCCAACCTCTCGCCATTCCAGAATGGAAGTTTGACCACATTGAAATGGACTTCGTGACTGGGTTTCCTAAGTCCAAGCGTGGCAATGATGCTATACTCGTTGTCATCGACAAGATGACCAAAGTGGCTCATTTCCTGCCTATCAAAGAGTCAATCACTGCAGCTCAATTGGGGGAGCTCTACACCTCTCGCATTTTCTCTCTGCACGGTATTCCTCAAGTGATATCTTCAGACCGTGGCAGCATCTTTACCTCCAAGTTTTGGGATTCTTTTCAGAAGGCCATGGGCACCAACATTCGCTTCAGCACTACTTTCCATCCTCAAACAAGCGGTCAAGTCGAGCGTGTCAACCAGATTCTTGAAGATATGCTCAGGGCTTGTGTTATCTCCTTCGGCATGAAGTGGGAGGATTGTCTTCCTTATGCTGAATTCTCGTACAACAACAGTTTCCAAGCAAGTTCCGGCAAGGCCCCGTTTGAAATTCTGTATGGTAGGAAGTGCCGTACACCTCTCAACTGGTCTGAAACCGGTGAACGTCAGCTGCTGGGTAATGACCTGATCACAGAGGCAGAAGAAATGTGCAAGGTCATTCGTGATAACCTCAAAGCAGCCCAATCTCGTCAGAAGAGCTACTACGATAGCAAGCACCGTGATTTGGCCTTCGAGATCGGAGATCATGTCTACCTCCGCGTCTCTCCTATGAAAGGGACTCGTCGCTTCGGTATCAAAGGGAAGCTTGCCCCCAGATACGTCGGGCCTTTCAAGATCGTCAGCAAGAGAGGCGACCTCACCTATCAACTCGAGCTTCCTGCAACCTTTGCCAATGTTCATGATGTGTTCCATGTCTCGCAACTCCGAAAGTGCTTCAAGACGCCTGAGCACACCGTCAACTTCGAGGACATTGAGCTCCAAGAAGATCTCTCCTACCGTGAGCACCCAGTTGCAATCCTTGAAGAGACTGAACGCAAAACTCGCAACAAGTCAATCAAGTTTCTCAAAGTTAAGTGGTCACACCATTCCGACCGTGAAGCTACCTGGGAACGCGAGGATCACCTCCGTTCTGAGTACCCGGAGTTCTTTCAGTCCTAGATCTTGGGACGAGATCTTTTCGTAGTGGTGGAGTGTTGTAACGCCCCATATGTAACCTTCCTGAATTGTACTCCAACTCTTGCCATTTCCAGCATTAAGTTATATTTAATTCTCGGGTTCGGGTCTTTGTCTCCGTGTGTTGTTTTTGTTTTCGTGCATCTCATATCATGTCATCTCGTGCATTGCATTTGCATACATGTTCATCTCATGCATTCGAGCGTTTTCCCCGTTGTCCGTTTTGCATTCCGGCGCTTCGTTCTCCTCCGGTGGCCAATTCTAGCTTTCTTTCGTGTGTGGGGATTAAACATTTCCGGATTGGGCCGAGACTTTCCATGCGGCCTTGGTTTACTACCGGTAGACCGCCTGTCAAGTTTCGGGTCATTTGGACTTCGTTTGATACTCCAACGGTTAACCTAGGGACCGAAAAGGCCTCGTGTGTGTGCAGCCCAACACCTCTCCATTTTGGCCCAAAACCCACCAAACTCAGCTCCATCGTCTCGGTCGTTCGATCACGATCGTGTGGGCGAAAACCGCACCTCATTTGGACTCTCCTAGATCCCTCTATGCCTATATATAGACCCCCCCGTTTTCGGATCTCTTCCTCCCCCCGAAACCCTAAAATCGCCCCCGCGCCCGGCCGGACACGTCCGAATCCGGCCGGACGCGTCCGCCCGCCGCCGCCGGCCAATCGCCGCCCGCCACGTGTCGGCGCCGCCCGCCGCCGCCGCCGGCCCGCGCAGGCCCGCGCCGCGCTCCCGGGCCAGACGCTCCGCGCCGCCGCCAGCTCTTCTTCCCCGCGCCGCCCCGCCGCCGTGCGGATCTCCGGCCACCGCCGACCACCGCACCCGCGGATCTCCAGCGAGCTCCACCAGCGGCCCTCGCCCCGGCCGCCCCGGAGCCGAGCTCCCCGCGCCCGCGGCCGCCCTCGCAGCACCGGTCGCCGCCACCGGATCCGGCGACCTCGCCGCACCTCCGGCCGTCTCCGGCCTCCGGCGACAACCGCGCCCGCGCCGGCCTCGCCCTCCCTCATCTCCGGCCGCCGCCATAGCCGGATCCCGTGCGAGCTACAGTGCCCGATCCGGATCGGTGCACAGTAAACCCTAACCCCCGTTGACTTTTCACTCTCCTCTCACAATTTTGTGCATACTTTGGCCGCTCATATCTCCTCATCCGTAGCTCCGTTTTGGGCGTCTGATATGTCAAAATCTTCGTCTCGATGAGTACATCATTCCATTCCATTGCATCATTTGCATTTGAGGCCATCTTGGTGCCCAAAATGCTGTTGGAAGGAGGCATCATGAGTTAAATTGCAGATCCGTTAGCTCAACATGCACTTTTGTCATTTTTGCCATGTTTAATCCGTGCATGATATGCCTGTGCCCCTTTGTGGTGAATTGTTAAGCATGTTGTCTTCTTTCCAGAGGTGCCTTCCATGCATTTTTAGGATGTGTGTGTTGTCTTGTGCAAGCTTGCGAAGAGGGCTGCCTGAGTTTACCGATTTCAGGGACTTAGTGATTTTCACCAAGTCTGGGCCGTTTTAGTTCACGATGCTATATGTCCGACTTGTTTCCTAGTGATCCGTGCCTCTTTTGAGGATGATTAGTAAGAGTGATTTGTTATGCTTGTTGTGCTTATTCCATCCATGTCTTTACTTGTTATGTTGGAGCCGCCTAGGTTGAGTCAATCGAGCTCAACTTTTGGATAGTTGCTGTTTTGGGCAGATCGTGAACTCTTTTGCGATTTTGCCGGAGTGATTGCTAGTGATCCATGCATGCTATGCCATTGTTCTTGCCATGTCTATGTAGAATTTTGTGCCTTCTTAATGGTTATATGCTTGCCTTTCCATGACTTGCACCGTAGCGAGTGCACCGAGCTTGTTTACATGCCTCCGTGAGTTATATTTCAGCATGTCCCAGTTTTCACTAAGTCTGAAAACTAATTGTGTTTCATCAATGTTCGTGTGCTCGGTAGAGTATTTTGTGAACCCTTTTGGCCCCAGGTCATTTTGGGTGTTTTGTTAAGCTTGTTGAGTAGCTCCATGCCATGCTATTACTTGCCATGTTCAGGTTTTCCTTCATGTTGTTTTGCTACTCCGAAGAGAGCATCGTGGTCTGAAATTTCAGACTAGCGTTAATTTCGCTAAGTCTGAAATCTGTTTTGCTTATTCAGTTTTGCCATGCTTGTTTGAAGCCCTTAATGGATGAATTTGCCTATGCCTCAGTCCTGATGATTTGTTAAGCTTGATGAGTACATCACTGCCATGCAATTTGTTTTCATGTTGGGTGGCTGTAGCATGTTCATTTTGTTGCATTTAGGAGCCTACTTGCTGTAAATCGCAGATCGGTTCGTTTAGTAAAACGCTTGCCATTTCTTAACCGTAGCTCCGATTGCCATGATCTTTATATCGTTTTCAGGGGATTTCTTCCCCTCTATCCAGTGGCACACTTGGTTTTCCATGTTGAGGCCAGGTTCATGCATTTCCTGTTACATCTTGCATTTTGCATCCCGCATCGCATCCCGCATAGCATATCATCTTTGCATCTTATTGGTTGCCTTTGCATGTGGTTGATTGTATCCTTGTTGCTTGTTTGTGTTGTTGGGTAGAGCCGGGAGACGAGTTTGCTAACGAGGAGCCCGTTGAGTTTGCTTTTGAGGATCCAGTCAATTCTGACAACTGTGCAGGCAAGATGATCACACCCTTGAAATCACTACTATCTTTGCTATGCTAGTTTGCTCGCTCTTTTGCTTTGCCAATGCTACGATGCCTACCACTTGCTTGTTAGCCTCCCAATTTCCATGATTGAGCCTCTAACCCACCTTTGTCCTAGCAAACCATTGATTGGCTATGTTACCGCTTTGCTCAAGCCCCTTCTTATAGCGTTGATAGTTGCAGGTGAAGATTGGAGCCGTTCCTTGTTGGAACATTTATTTACTTGTTGGGATATCATTATATTGCTATGTTATATTTTACTCATCTATATACTTGGTAAGGGTGGAAGGCTCGTCCTCTCGCCTAGTGTTTTGTTCCACTCTTGCCGCCCTAGTTTCCGTCATATCGGTGTTATGTTCCCGGATTGTTGCGTCCCTTACGCGGTTGGGCTATAATGGGAACCCCTTGATAGTTCGCCTTGATTAAAGCTTTTCCAGCAATGCCCAACATTGGTTTTATCATTTGCCACCTACCCTTTTTTTTCCCTTGGGTTTCCGGAGCCCGAGGGTCATCTTTATCTTTAGCCCCCCACGGGCCAGTGCTCCTCTGAGTGTTGGTCCGAACTAGAGCCCCTTGCAGCGCCACCTCGGGGGAACCCGAGGGCTGGTTTTAGTTGTACGGATTGCTTATCTGAGTGTGCCCTGAGAAAGAGATATGTGCAGCTCCTATCGGGATTTGTCGGCGCGTTTGGGCGGTGTTGCTGGACTAGTTTTGACCTGTCGAATCATCTTGTTGTACCGGGATACCGAGTCTGATCGGTGGGTCCTGGGTGGAGGTCTATTCCTTCGTTGACCGTGAGAGCTTGTTATGGGCTAAGTTTGGACCCCCTGCAGGGATTGATCTTTTGAAAGCCGTGCCCGCGGTTATGGGCAGATGGGAATTTGTTAATGTCCGGTTGTAGATAACTTGAACTTAATTAATTAAAATGAATCAACTGTGTGTGTTGCCGTGATGGCCTCTTCTCGGCGGAGTCCGGGAAGTGGACACGACGTTGGAGTTATGTTTGCATGGTCTGCTCTATGTAGTTTCCGTTCGTGCTTTGCCTTCTCTTCTCGCTCTCCTTTGCGAATAAGTTAGCCACCATATATGCTAGTCGCTTGCTGCAGCTCCACTCACATTACCCCTTTCCTACCCTTTAAGCTTAAATAGTCTTGATTGCGAGGGTGCGAGATTGCTGAGTCCTTTGTGGCTCACAGATTACTATTACACCAGATGCAGGGACCGATGATACTCCTCCGGATGGCGCGCTCGAGCTGAAGTGGGAGTACGACGAGGACTCTCAGCGATACTATGTGTCTTTTCCTGATGATCAGTAGTGGTGCCTATTCGGGGTTCGATTCAGGGATTAGTCGCTTGTTGGGGGGTCTTTTCTATTTTGGCGCCGTAGTCGGGCCATGAGTGATTGCATGATGGATGTTGTTTATGTACTTTGATGTGACGGGGCGAGTGTAAGCCAACTATTATTATTATTCCCCCTTTATACTATATATGTACTTGGGTTGTGTAATGATTCCCAACTTGCGACATTGCTTTCAATGCGCCTATGTCTCTAAGTCGTGCCTCGACACGTGGGAGACATAGCCGCATCGAGGGCGTTACAATTGTATGCTATGATTGTTGGGTCATGAGACCCATGTTTGTAATATCTCGCTCCTCGGAGCCTAATGAATAAATACTTGAGTTGTAGAGTTATGTTGTGATGCCATGTTGTATTTACACATATCGAGCATATTGTGTGTATGATTGAAATGCTTGGTATGTGTGGGATCCGACAATCTAGTTGTTTATCCTTGGCAGCCTCTCTTATGGGGAAAAGTAGTCTAGTGCTTCCATGAGCCATAGTAGTCCGCTACAGCCTGGTTCACCGGAGTCCTGTTAGCCCGGCACTACTGCTCAGGACACTTGATTGGACGGCATGTGTTTCACTTCGTTCCTGTGTCTGTCCCTTCGGGGAAATGTCACACGGTGACATCCGGAGTCCTGCCTAGCCTACTACAGCCCGGGGTCCCGGAGTCCTGTTAGCCCAGTGTTACAGCCCGGTTTCACATGCTGCTGACCGACATGCTCGATGTGATTCATGTATGCCTGTCCCCATAGGTTAGTGCCGCTTTGGGTTCACGACTAGCCATGTCGGCCCGGTTTCTCTGTCATATGGATGCTAGCGACACTATCATATACGTGAGCCAAAAGGCGCAAACGGTCCCGGGCCATGGTAAGGCGACACCCGTGGGAATACCATGCGTGAGGCCACAAAGTGATATGAGGTGTTACCGGCTAGATCGATGTGACTTGGAATTGGGGTCCTGACAGCTTTGGTATCAGAGCCTGACTGCCTGTAGGATTACCAAGCCAAAATGGTCGAAATTGTGTCTAGAAATGCTTTAGTTATGTAAGGGAATTGATTGTGGAAGGGAACGTAAGGCTCTTTTTACTCCTTATACCCTATGCCTTCTGATCTAAGTCACCCTCTTCTTTTCTGCGGGGGTTAAGAACTAGGCTTCTCTTCTATCTCTTAGGATGACGTGTTACTAAACTGTAGTTGCCTAGGATTGTTGAGTTCAAGCCTCAGTTCAGTTCCTACTACTTCCATATGTCATAGCTGGCCTCAGAACTTTGATATGATGTTGTTGAGTGGTTATGCCACCATTTTGCAGGATGTATCAAATATTTTTGAGCATTTACAGCCGTTATGCTGTCCGAGTCATCCCAGGTTTCTAGATAATCTGATGCATTTGCAATCCTTTCTTTCCATTCCCGATGTCCTTTATGGTCAGAATAAGCACACTAACCGGTGCGTTGAGGTAATTTATTGTCTCGACATATATGTTGGAGCTATTATTATGACCGTAGGTGTTTTAGGGAGTCACCTAGTAATCTAGCAATGCTTTGTATCCCCAGTGTGATGATTCTGGCCACCATTCTCGAAAGCATTCCGCGATGCCATTTAGTAGTAGGTATTCTAATCCTGGGTTCTTGTCCCAAGATCCACTCTACTTACCTCGTGTTGATAGTGTTGCTCGTACCTTTAGGATATTAGTAATCTTTGTGATAGTCTTCGAGGTCCGTGGTATATCATTCTTCCAAATACCATGAATCATCCTTGGCAGAAATTCATTTGAATCAAAAGATCACAACCAGAGTGCTCTTAATGAGTTCTCCATTCTACATTGTGAATCTGCCAGTTCTACCTTTCTGCATGGGTTATCCGGGAGAAATGTTGAGCTTTGCTCAACATACTAACCTATGTATCCACAACTCAGAAATATATATGTTCCCTTGAGTTGTCCCTCTTCATTTGTATTCCAACCATCATCTATCAATTGATAGTCAGGAGTAATTGTGCATCCGTGTTATCGACGCTTATTATTCATGTGGTCCGTCAAGCCATTCTAGTTCAGAATGACTAGGAGAAACAAACTCCAGTACCTCATCCATTTCTAGGATTGGGTCAAAGCAGTTGTATTCCGCAGATCAAATGCAATCAAGCTTTGATTCTATTCTACCCCGAAGTATTACCCACTTTTATGTTAGGAACGTCATGAGAATTGCACCTTCTCTTATGAATTTTTGATGCAGCGATACTCTCGCCATCATCGTTCATTCCTCGGTCCCGTGTTGCCATAACTGGAATGCCGACAAGTGAACTGTGATGTGTGAAATCGGTACTCCTAGCAACCTCGTTGCTTGGTAGTTAATGGACAATATTCTCATTCTTAGCGTGTTGGTTATTGAATCATCATTCTAAGATTGATCGTGCTACCTAGTCCATTTTCCTGGTGCACTCTTCGATCAAGAGTTGGGACTGTGTCTATCCTTGCTTAGTTGATCATATCGTCTTTCCCTGAAAAGCAAGATTGTTCTCGAGCTTAGTAACATATCGGTGGTTCATGATTTTCCGAAGATCTTCTCGGAAGTATTACCTGGTTGTCACCTGACCGGTATGTTGAGTTCGTGATTAAATGGGTTTTCTTATAAATCACCCCTTCTCCAAGAATCTGTGTGGGATATCCCTGAGCTAGTTGGTTGAGCTAAACAACAACTTGGAGAGTTGGAAGATAAAGATTGTCTGACTTAGTTCATGTTAAGGGATATCTTTTTTGTGTGCGTGTGTGTGTGTTGAAGAAAGATGATATCTCCATCGATTGGTCCTCGTGATTAGTTGTTGGATCTATTGCCTTGTCAAAACCTTGACTTGAGTATGGGCTATCGTGAAGTCAAATCAGAAGCAATGATGTTCGTAATGTTGTCTTACTCGTGGTTGATCCCTCGAGCATACACCATTACATCTTTTGGTCTGACCAATGCTATCACCGTGTTCACATGATGGTGGAATGCCCAGTGATATGGAAATTCCGATGAGTTGTTGTTGAGTCCATCAGCAGCGTTTTGTCTCCTCCATGATTCGTGTTGAACATCCAACTAGCATTGGAAACTTGTGTAAGCATTTTTATTCATGCCCCGTTCATGAAGTATCTGTCTGGTTGAAAGAAGTGACTTCCTCTGGTTCACGTGCAATTGATGCAAGTTGCCACCGTGAATTCGAAAAAGTTTATTTTGCCTCCTCTAGGAATCATCCCAAGTTAGTCATGCATGTGCGAAGTGCCCTATGGTTTGATAGGTTGGCCGCCTCCATTCTATATGTGTTCCTAGCACACCAAGCCACTGATTGACTGGCTCAAGGATAAGAAGTTTATCAATAAGTGCACAAGGACTTCGATATCCTCAATGATGGTTCCTAACCTGAACTCGGTAGTGTTTTATTATAAGACTACTGTGTGGTCATGCTTGTCTGGGACAACGTGTTCACATGTTGTAGCAAAACCTGCTCATGTTTTGGAGCTTGCTGTCATAGTTCATTCCCTGAGAATCTTGCAACGTCATCTCGTCGATTTGTGTTGCAACCCTTCTTTCCAGGCATGTTGTCTGAAATATCATGTTATCAACCAGATCTGAATCTCAGGCAGATATGATGGTTGGAACATTTCCAACATTAGCATTTTGTTTCTAGCTTGCATGGCCATTGTGCCAGTTTCCCATGGGCTGCCATTCTCAATTGCTGAAGAAGGATCATCTTCAGAAGTGGACTTACCATGGGTCCCATCCATTTCCGGTGATAAGCAAAAATCATCCATTGCTTTGTCTTCAACAAGGTAGTGCACATCATCCATTCTAGTCAGGGTATGTCATTCTTTTGAACTTCTTCAAACGATTTCTTGAGATTTTCCCTAGGTTGGTATAGAGAATTTTATTGATCTCTGGATCAAAAGTAATTCTTTTTGCCACTTAAGGGATGATTCTACAGGTCACCCTCCTCCAAGATGTCTCGTTTCGGTGTCTTGGAAACTCAACTCCTCGCTACGTTGGCAACCGTTCACCACCCTTTTACATGTGGAATTGTTGCCCACCTAGTGATCCTTTGTCATGTGTTTCACTCCATCCCTCTGGACGTATGCTCCGTGTCTCAGCTCGAGAGATGTTTTAGCGTCTCGCTCCATGAGTTGATCCTAAGTTGTTCGATCTTCAATAAGATCGATCCGTCTAGAGATTTCCCTTTCCTCTCATTTGTCATGTTAGTTGGAGTTCTCAGAGCAGGACATCGAGTCAATGATGGTGATCGAATCAACGTTCTTATCAAGTGCAACTTGGATCGAGAAGGTTGTGTTAGTTGCATTCCCCTTTATCTTACCCTACGCTTGAATCTCGGGACGAGATTCTTGTTTAGTGGGGGTGAGTTGTCACATCCCTAGCTTCTGGCATTGCACTAGGGTAACTTCATGTGTGCATCATGTTTAAACTTTGAAAGAAACTTGAAATGGGGATTGCCTAAACCCTAGCATTAAAGTAATTCACCAGGTTCAACCAAAATATTTCCAGTAAATCCAAATGGCTTTAAAAAATGTTCATCATTCTTGGAAAAAGCTGGAAACAGTGACCAGAGGTGATGCACATTTTTGCATGACATATTTGGGCTCTGGATTAAATCATACTCTATTTGCATTTGGGCATTTAAATGCTATTAAATATTTTAAATGCTCAAATAATCATAAACTAAAATGTTTACTGTAGGATATATTCCCAACAGTGATCATGAGTAGTTTCATGATTTTTGGCAGTGTCTAAGTATTTTCAATAAATCCCTAAAGACTACAGAATAATAGAAAACAAAATTAAAAATAGAAACACACACATAGAGAGAGAGAGAGAGTTACCTGGACTTACCTCGGCAGCCCACCTGGTGGCACAAGTGGCCGGCCCAGCCCACTACCGCCTCCTTCCCTGTCGTCTTCCTCCTCTGCCAGAAGGACGGGCACGTGCCCGAAGCGCGCGCACCATAGTGCGGCCACCTCCACCCTGCCTGGCTGCCCCCTCGTCACTCTGGACCCTCCCTGCGACGCCACGCAACCTCCCCGACCCCCTCGAGCTCTCTCTCGTGCCTCTCCCCTCCTCTGGTCCTCTCTCCCTCTCGCGCCTGAGCAGCGTCGTCGCCTCCGCCCGCTGTCCCCGTGGCCACCGAGCTCCCCTCGCCTCTCCGAGCAGTCCACGGGCTCCGCCTCCATCTCCAGCGTCTCTCCGTTAGCTCGCACGACGCCGGACGCCCCGCCTCGCCCTCTACCCCGCCATCTTCGTCGTCTCTGCCCCGAGATCGTCAGCGGCTGCACGACCTCATCATCCCCTCCCCGAGCTTGCTGAGGCCACCGTAGCAACCGCCGTGAGCTCCTCTCTCTTTCCTCCCTACCCCCGCTGCTCCTCTCGCCCTCTAGCTGCGACTCCCATCGTGGCCAAATCCCACCGCCGCCCGGGCTCATTGCCGGAGTTGCTCCAGCGAATTTTTGGTCATGCCAGCATGTCCAAAGGGTTTGTGGGCACGCGTATGTATCGTAGGCATCAAGAACCAGTCGATTTGCACACCGCAGCGACGAATCAGTCGTCACCCGAACTCCGGCCGCCGCCTTTGAGCTCGCCGCGGTCGTCTCTGGCTGCCCCAGCACCTGCCACCACCACCATTGGACGTGCTGCTTTGCGGGCGTTCCAACGAGCCCAACCCCGCCTCCTCCCGTCGCCGGAATCGCCAGGACGAGCGACGCCGCCGCGCTCCGGTTATCGCCGGAGTTAATCCGGTGACGTGGTAGATTAGTTAGGGTTAATGATGCAGTTAGTTAGTACTTAGTGACACTGACAGCCGGGCCCTGCTGCCTAATTAAACTTGGTTTAGTTACTTCTTAGGATTAACTAACCACAATGGCCCCACGCGTCAGTTTTGACCGTGCTGATGTGGCCGTTGACTGGGCCCACCAGTCAACGACACAAATGACACGTGTCACTGAGGTGTGGACCCCACACGCCAGTTTTAACCTGGACAGTGCCTGTTGACCTGCTGAGGTCAGCATGACGCAATGCTGACGTTGTAAATGATTTTCTGGATTTTAAATAATTCAGAAAATTCTAGAAAATAGTTAAAACTTCAAAAAAATCATAGAAATTAATCTATAACTCCAAATGAAATAATTTATATATGAAAAATTATCAGAAAAATCCAATCAATCCATTTATGCTATTTTCATGCATGTTAGAACACTTCAAACTTGCTGTTTAGGTGAAACAAGTTAATGCACTAATATGACCTCTTATTTTGGGTTTGCATTTGAATCCTTGATTCAAATGAACTCAAACCAATATGTTCTAAGTTGCATTAGCCAAAACACACTCATTTTGCCATGTCATGAGCATGCATCATATTGTTGCATTGCATTGATTGTGTTTGTTCCTTGTTTGCCGATATTGTTCCCTCTAAGTAAACGTGGTTCCGACGATGAGTTCGATGACACCGATGAAGAGCTATTACTATCTTCAGAAGTGCCAGGAAAGCAAAACCCCCTTGTTCATTCTGATACAATCCCACTCTCTCACTCCTGCTCCCTTTTACTGTATTAGGACAACAACGATTTAACTGTTACTTGCTGCGGTAGTTGAACCCTTATCCTCTGCATGACCCGTCATTGCCACAGTAAATAAATGAAACCCACTAGCATGAGTAGGGGTTGTTTGAGCCCTGATGTGCCTACTCATTCATGCTTGTTTGTCATGACTGCTATTGCTTAGAGTTGTGTCAGGTCTGATTCATCCGAGATGAATTGGAAGAGTGATGAACATGTCCTACTGTGTGTGAGCTAAGTGTGTGAACAAGATTTGGTAAAGGTAGCGGTGAGAGGCCATGTAGGAGTACATGGTGGGTTGTCTCATTGAAACCGTTCTTAGGAACTGAGTTCTGTGTTTGTGATCCATGACCAGCTACTACCACGCATTGGGCCCGAAACCAATGGACCCTCTCGACTTATTAACTGCCCTTGTCCTCTGTCCAGGAGTTGCAACTAGTTTCTGGTGTTTGTAGGATATGTGTTGGTGGCCGTGTATAGCGCTGACCCTAGGGGTGGGCTATGATGCGGTAGATACACCGTGGCACGGTGTATCGGGCGCCCGTTTGGTGTCTCGGGAACCCTGCACACATCATTTGGGGCTGTGAGCGAAACTTCGGCTGGATCTCCTCGCGGATGGAACCCGAATAGGCGATAAACCTGGACTAGAGACTCGTGTGGTTAGTCAGGTCATGGCCGACTCCCTCGCTAGGCTTCCGCTTGAAGGTTGCCGAGATACACGACGTGTACATGGTGGTAACTGGTGAGAGCATGTGTGAAGAAGTACACCCCTGCAGGGTTATAAATGATCTATTCAAATAGCCATGTCCGCGGTAAAGGACTTCTGGGTTGCCTATAACAGTTCATAGACAAGTGAAAGTGGATACTCTAAAACTCGCAAGATAAGTGTGAGTGCTATGGATGGCCTTCTCGTAGGGAGACGGGAGCGGATCCATAGTGGTGTATTGAATGGTGAATATGTGGACTCGTGTGCGCCACCTCAAAAGAGTTGCTTGCAGTCGTTGTTCAGGTTAGCCACTAAGTCAAAGCTGGCTTGCTGCAGTTAAACTCCACCACCCCCCTTGTTGATACCGATGCATATGTAGCTAGTTCTGATGTAAGTCTTGCTGAGTACCTTTGTACTCACGTTTGCTTAGTTTATGTTTTGTAGAGAGATTTCAGTCTCGCTAGTAGTTCCACATGGACTTCGACGTTTAGCTTGATACCTCAGCTACGATCTTGTGCCCTCGGCAGGATCTGGTAGATAGTCAGGCTTCTTAGCCTTTTCCATTTGTAGATGCTTGTACTCAGACATGTTAAGCTTCCGCATGTGCTTGAATTGTATGCTATGATTGTTGGGTCATGAGACCCATGTTTGTAATATCTCGCTCCTCGGAGCCTAATGAATAAATACTTGAGTTGTAGAGTTATGTTGTGATGCCATGTTGTATTTACACATATCGAGCATATTGTGTGTATGATTGAAATGCTTGGTATGTGTGGGATCCGACAATCTAGTTGTTTATCCTTGGCAGCCTCTCTTATGGGGAAATGTAGTCTGGTGCTTCCATGAGCCATAGTAGTCTGCTACAGCCCGGTTCACCGAAGTCCTGTTAGCCCAGCACTACTGCTCAGGACACTTGACTGGCTGGCATGAGTTTCACTTCGTTCCTATGTCTGTCCCCTCGGGGAAATGTCACGTGGTGACATCCGGAGTCCTGCCTAGCCTACTACAGCCTGGGTTCCCGGAGTCCTGTTAGCCCAGTGCTACAGCCCGGATTCACACGCTGCTGACCGACATGCTCGATGTGATTCATGTATGCCTGTCCCCATAGGTTAGTGCCGCTTTGGGTTCACGACTAGCCATGTCGGCCCAGGTTCTCTGTCATATGGATGCTAGCGACACTATCATATACATGAGCCAAAAGGCACAAACGGTCCCGGGCCATGGTAAGGCGACACCCATGGGAATACCGTGCGTGAGGCCGCAAAGTGATATGAGGTGTTACTGGCTAGATCGATGTGACTTGGAATCGGTGTCCTGACACATCGCTTTTATGACATGTTATAAAGTGTGCCATTTTTGAAAACCTATCCACGACAACAAATATGCTATCCCTCCCCTTCTTTGTTCGAGGTAAACATAAAACAAAGTCCATAGATATATCCTCCCAAGGAACACTAGGTGCAGGCAAAGGCATATATAAACCATGAGGATTTAGTCGTGACTTAGCTTTTTGACATGTAGTGCAGCGAGCAACAAAACGCTTAACATCACGTCTCATCTTTGGACAAAAGAAATGTGTAGAAAGTATATCCTCCGTCTTCTTCATGCCAAAGTGTCCCATTAATCCTCCTCCATGCGCCTCCTGCAACAACAAAAGACGAACGGAGCTAGCTGGAATGCATATCTTGTTAGCACGAAACACAAATCCATCATTAATGACGAACTTGTTCTATGTTCTTCCTTCTTTACAATTCTGCATTACATCTTTAAAATCAGCATCATGCACATATTGATCTTTGATGGTCTCCAAACCAAATTTTTTGAAGTCAAGTTGTGAAAGCATAGTATAGCGACGAGATCATGCATCAGCAATAACATTTTCTTTACCCTTCTTGTGTTCAATGCCATAAGGGAAAGTCTCAATGAATTCAACCCATTTATCATGTCTACGATTTAGTTTACCTTGACTTTTAATATGTTTTAAAGATTCATGATCAGAATGTATAACAAATTCTTTGGGCCATAAATAATGTTGCCATGTTTCTAAAGTCCGAACAAGAGCATATAATTCTTTATCATAAGTAGAATAATTCAGACTAGGCCCACTCAATTTTTCAGAAAAGTATGCAACAGTTTTGCCATCTTGTAATAACACAACTCCTAATCCAATTCCACTAGCATCACATTCAAGCTCAAAAGTCTTATTAAAATCAGAAAGTTGGACTAAAGGAGCACGTGTCAACTTATCTTTCAATACCGTGAAGGCTTCTTCCTGTGCGGTACCCCAAACAAAAGGAACATCCTTCTTTGTAAGCTCATTGAGAGGTGCAACAATGGTGCTGAAATCTCTCACAAAATGCCTATAGACACTACAAAAAAAGATACATCCGTGACATTTTGGGCCAAACGATTTTTTTTCTGTCATACATATGACACTTCTATGACGATAATTGTGACAAAACCCGGTATCATCATAGATGTGGTGGGCTCCTACTTCTATGAAAAAAATCATGACAGCAAATGGGCTTTTCGTCCTGGGCGGGCCGGAGACGCAGCCGCATGACATTCTTTGGTCCGTCCATGATGGAAAAAACCATGGTAAAAGCAAGGGGGAGGAAAATTTCGGGGAGTTCCCGGTTACGGTGGGAGGTCGGGGGCCGAGCAATGCGCATTTCTCTCGTACATGTACGCGCGTGTGTGCAAGGCGTTGGCTCTAACTGAAGCCGAGCGATTGCGCTGCAGGCTACGCGTTACTGAACCTGAGCGATCGATCAATGGCTGTTAACTGAACCCGATCGAGCGATTCCTTCGTTACTGCTGCTAACTGACGCTGATCAATGCTGCCTTTGGATGAACAGTGAGCGTTGCGGGGGGGGGGGGGTTGGATGAACAGGACCCTGTGGTGTTGCCTCTGGATGAACAGGACCCCAATCGATCGAGCCGGTTGGGGCTGGATGAACAGGACCCCGTGGAGGGCTGGATGAACAGGACCACCCCATGGAGGGCAGGATGAATAGTAGATGGTGGAGGCCAGGATGAACAGTAGCCCATGGAGGGGTGGTTGAACAGGAGCCCGTGGAGAGGGGTGGTTGAACAGTAGCCGGTGGAGTAGCGCGCGGTGGAGGCTGGATGAACAGGAGCCCGTGGAGGCTGGAGGAGCTCGACGGTGGATGAACAGTAGCTCGTGGAGGCTGGAGGGGGTCGATGGTGGAGATGAACAGTATCTCGTGGAGTCCCGTTTTGCGGTACACCACACCCCTCCCGATGAATGTTTCGATCGTAGCGCTCCAACACAAGTCCGTTTCATCCGTTTTGTGGTACGCCACACCCCTCCCGATCAACAGGACCCCCGTTTCGACCATAGGAGGTCCATTTCCTCCGTTTTGCGGTACGCCAGACCCCTCCCGATGAACAGGATCCTGTTTCGAACGTGGCCGGTCGAACACAAGGCCATTTCCTCCGTTCTATGGTACGCCAGGCCTCGTTTCCATCGCATGTTCCGTCCAAGCCCTCCCGATGAACACGACGCATTCCGTTGCCTCCCCATGAACACGACGCATTCTGTTGCCTCCCCATGAACATGACGACGATGCTGTTTCTCCGTTCCGACCCAGCCATGTACACGAGCCCTGGCCGTACATATGCGGGAGTAGGCGTTCGAGACCCCGCCCGTATGTACACATACGTGGCCGTATTTTCATTCTTGCACCCTGGCCGATTTACGTACGTGTACATGCTACGTGCGCGCCTCTACATCGACCAGTATATATGTACGTACACGTTCGCGACCAGAATGACAATGCTACGTACGCTTCGACCAGGTGGGTCCCGACTATCTGGCACTTCCTTGCCTGCGAAGATGTAGCTGGTGGGTCCCAGCAGTCAGGGGGCGAATCATTTTTTTGCCCAGACGCACTTCCTTGCGTGCGAAGATGTAGCTAGTGGGTCCCAGCACTCAAGGGGAAACATTTTTTTCACGAAATATAGTGGCCCGTCTGGTGGGTCCCAGCTGTCAGGTGGAGGAATCATTATTTTCCGCGTAATAAGGAGGCACTTCCTTGCAGCGGCTGTGGACCCAGCTGTCAGCCTCTCCATGTACAGTCCACGTCCGATCGAAGTCATTCCTTGACCACGTTGACCACGCCGCGCCGAGAGCACTAGGGCGGTGGACGACGGCGAGGCCTATGAAGGGGACGACATGGAGGCAGGGAAGACTCGGCAGTTGTTTCCCACGTGGAGGGGAGTACGACTGTACGAGGGTTTACTGGTTCATCTACCGTCGCCGGAGAATAACAGCATGTGTGGGTGAGTAGAGGGATGGCTAGGCCAGCGATGGGAGTACGGTCGGGCGGTGAGGCCTGCGTGGCAGCACAGCCGGCCGTGAGGAGGAGGGAGCCGGCAGTCCCGCCGACGCTTGTTTGAGCGGCTGGAGCAGGAAGAGCAGAGATTGAAGAAGCACCACGGCCGTTGGATGGACATCCAATAGTCAGTGCTTGTGTGTCAACCTTTTTTTAGGAAAGCCTCAAATCTGTGGAAAATAGCATACATCCCATCTGCCATTATTTCTAATAATTTACAGCCCATTTGCTAATTCTTAAGGTTTTTTTGGAGCCCATATTCTTTTTGTTAGCATTACAGCCCATATTGTGGCAACAGTTAAAAAATTATACAAAATTTTGCATATTCGGTGCGGTCTGAACTGTTTTTAATCCCGAAATTTCGACTCACATTCAAACTGATTTTAAAAATAAATGTATATCAATATAAAAACCAACAAATTCTCCACGCATAAAAATTAATGTAATTTAAAATCTTGAAATGAAAAAAAGATATTTGAAACTAATTGCCTGTATGATGTGTTTTAAAAATGTACAACCGATTTCTCATTACTGATGGGCCATTTTCTCGGCCAGCCAAATGAAAGCTCTCCTCGTCTTGGAAGATTTGCAGCCCAACAGGCCTGACAAAGCGACTTACTTGGCAAATAACAAAAAAACCGTGCTGTGGCCGTGGACCCAGATGTCAGCCTCTCCACGTACAGTACTCTTCCGATGGAAGTCATGCCTTGACCATGTTGACCACGCCGCGCAAAGAGCACCATGGCGGTGAACGACGGCGAGGCCTAGGAAGGGGACAGCGCGGCAGTGGAAGCCCGCGCGGAGAGGACTATGAGGGTTCACTGGTTCGGCTGCAGTGTGAGGCTGCCACGCCGCAGGGCCTGGCCAGCGGTGGGAATAGTAGGGGGCGGTGAGGCCTCTGCGGCAGCACAGCCGGCCACGGGAGGCAGGAGCATGCGGCACGACCGGCGCTGCTTTGGGCGGCTGGAGCAACAAGACCAGAGGTTGAAGAACCACTACGGCCGTTGGATGGATATCGTACGGTCACTAGAGCTAGAATCATTCATATTGACTAAGTTGACAAAGCCCTTCATCCTCGTCAACTTAGTAGGCCCACAAGTCAGCCTCCCAGCAAGGTGGGTCCCTGCTAGCCGGGGGAGTATTCATTTTTTGTGCATAATAAGGAGGCACTTCCGGTGGGTACGAGCTCACAGCGGGGGGAACGTTTTTTTCCCGAAATACGGTGGCCCGTCCGGTGGGTCCCAGCAGTCAGGGGGAAACCATTTTTTTCACAAAATACTGGTGGCCCGTCCGGTGGGTCCCTACTGTCAGGTGGAGGAATCATTATTTTCCACGTAATAAGGAGTCACTTCCTTGCTGCCGTCGTGGACCCAGCTGTCAGCCTCTCCACGTACAGTCCACGTCCGATGGAAGTCGTACCTTCCATGTTGACCACGCCGCGCCGAGAGCACCAGGGCGGTGGACGACGGCGAGGCCTAGGAAGGGGACGACGTGGAGCCGGTGAAGACGCGGCAGTGGATGCCCACGCAGAGAGGAGTATGAGGGTTCACTCGTTCGGCTGCGGTGTGAGGCTGCCGTCGCCTCAAGGCCTGGACAGCGGTGGGAATAGTTGGGGCGGTGAGACCTCCACGGCAGCACAGCCGGCCACAGGAGGCAGGAGCAGGCGGCACGACCGGCGCTGCTTTGGGCGGCTGGAGCAAGAAGACCAGAGGTTGAAGAAGCATTACGGCCGTTGGATGGACATCGTACGGTCACTGCAGCTAGAATCGTTTATATCGACTAAGTTGACAAAGCCCTTGGTACGTCAACTTAGTAGGCCCACAAGTCAGCTTCCGAAATGGTGCGCCCTAGATGTCAGGGGAAGGAATCATTTTTTGGGCGGGTGAAGCTAGATTATCCGAGATTAAAGAAGAAGCACGGCATCCGTTGGATGGACATCCAACGGCCACTACTGCTAGAACCGTGTGTTGACTATAAGTTGACAAAGCCTTGCATACGCGTCAACTCTGTTTTTTAGGGGACACGTCAACTTAGTAAGGCCAGAAGTGTGTGGTAGAGAACTTATAGCCCATTTGAGATTTGTAAGAATGTGTAGCCCATTTTTGAATTGTATTGGAATTTACTACAGCCCATTTATAGTTTGTTAAAAGTACAGCCCATTTCAACCAACCGTTCAAAACAGAATTCAATAAAATTTCCCACATTTTGATGGGATCCGAAATATTTTTATCCTGAAATTTCTAGTCAGATTAAATACAATTTCAATATAAATTTATATTATGTAAAAATCCAACGAAACATTGCGCTCGCAACAATTAATGAAATTAAAATTTTCAATATCCAAAAATAATATTTTATAAAGTAATCACGTGTTTGGTGCAATTTTTATAGTTACTGCCCAGTTTTTATAATTACATCCCATTTATTATTTCTTAAAGCCCATTTTCTTGTTAAGCCTAATGCATCCCTCGTAGGAAAGATTTGCAGCCCAGCGGGGCAGAGAATAACAACTTGACCTTGCCTGGGTATTCCTAAAAAAAAGTATAGCTGGGCTAGCCATTCTCAGCTTGAAAAAAATTAATATCTGGGCTGGATATCTGGCCTGGGCTAGACGGGCCACAGCCCGCCCAGTTAATACCTGCAATGATGTTTTCGTTGTTGTTCACAAGAGAAAAATTAATATCTGGGCTAAACATTGAAAAACTCTACAGTGCTCACACCTCAAAAACACAAATACTGCTCGAGCTGCTTGGTCCCAGTTGTCGGTCGCTTCTTGTGCAATTCTCTCATTTATTGACTAGTACTACATAGGTTGACAATGGTGTGGGACCGTGATGTCAGGAAACCAGGGGGAAGCAAAATAAATAAATCCAGCAAGTGCTTCCACCTCTGTCTCGTTGTCTCCCGTGGAAACCCCTTTCCTCCTTTTTTTGCTCGGGCAAGGACCAATGCATGCAGCATGTCCATGCGGTTATTAGGCAAGAAATAAAAGCGCTTTGCATGCTATGAATTACGATGGCCTGCATGGGTAGCTAATAAGGCATCCTCTTAACTGCTGTGATTAAATGTTGTGTTTAGAAGAGAGAAATATTCTTCTTTTCCACCAATCTGCTTGCACCTAGGTCGTGATACACCTTCTAATACGACTTATTCACCTAGATGGAGGGAGTATAGTTTTATACATACATACATATATATATATATATATATATATAATAAGGAGGCACTTGCGTACGTGAGGCTATGGACCTGGTGGGTCCCCATTGTCATCCTCTCCAAGTAAAGTCATCTCCTCGCCCGCGTGCGCTTTCCGCCTGAAACAGTCAGCGCCACCCGCCCTGCTTTCCGGTGCAGGCGATTGCTCCGCCTTCAAATGACACAAGTGCCGTCCGTCCATTTGCCGCCCACATTAATGATACGCGGTTGCCGAGGCGGCTACTCCGGCGCCACACGTCCGTCCCTCTGCCCGCCCACCATTGCTATATAAACTGCTGCGCCGGCCATAGCTGCAGTCATCCGCATCCGTTCCCTTTCTCCTGTCCACACCACTACTACCCACCATGGCTTCCTCGCGCTCCAGCGCTCTTCGGGACGGGCGGACAACGGACCACAAGGAGATGGCAGCCATTGTTGCCGACCGGCTGGCCGGTAGGCAGCCGGAGGACGACGACGTCCCAACGGAGAACATGGTAGTCGATGATCCGGCGCCAACCCCCTCCTCCGCGCCATCCTCGCAGGTGCATTGCACCATGACCATCGGTGAGGCCCATGCCCAATATATGGACAATCTGAGGCAGATGCGTCAGGAGCAGTTCCGGGAGGCGCAGGCCGACGCTGCCAACAACCACCATCTCCTCCAGGAGCATCTGTAGGCGGAGGAGCAGATCGCCGTGGAGCGGGCGGAGCAGGAGGTGCTGCTCAACTCGTACCGCTCCGCCCGCAAGGTCCGCCTCGAGCACTGGCGGGAACGCATGCGGGTGGCGGAGGTTGCGGCCGCCTACAAAGAGGCTAGCAAAGAGGGCGATGAAGCGGGCGAGGCGCTGTTTGGCGAGACCGAGGACGAGGCAGAGGACAATGCCGGCTCCGACGAGTCCCCGCTCCGCTGGCGTCGACGAGGCCCTGCTCTGCCGAGGCCCTGCGGCGCCAACAATGAGGCAGAGGACACCACCCGCTCCGCCGAGGCCCCGCCTCACCAACAACGAGGCAGAGGACATCCCCGGCTCAGCCGAGGCCCCACCCTGCCGGTAACGCGGGGGAGGATTTCCACCGCTTCGCTGAGGCGCCGCCCGCTGGCAATGAGACAGAGGACATCACTGGCTCCGCCGAGGCCCCGCTGCCAACGAGGCCGCGCCACATAGAAAACAAGGAAGAGTTGAACACGGTTGGTCGCCGCCGCTCGGGTCCAAGTAAGGCCACCGCTGCTACCCTCCTGTTGAAGCCAAGCTAGGCGGGTTGACCATTGACGGCCGGTTAGCTTCTTGGCGGTGACGTGGAGTCGGGGAGTTCTGCTGGAGAGTAACACTGCTTCTACTTAACTGCTGGTGCAGTTGGTTGACTGACACGTGGGCCCAACAGGCCACATGTCAGTTACGCAACTGCACCTGCAGTTAAGTCACTGAAGCTTCTGTTCGGCTCAGCGGGACACAGGTGGGTAGCTTCGGTTAATTAATTATACCTCCAGCGCACCCCTTTTTAGTTGAAGAATGTATGAAATGTAATGAAATCTGGCATGTTTATATGAAATCCGACCGTGTATGAATGAATTTATTTCGATTAGTTCGAATTCCTGTATCATTGGCATTGAATGAACATGCAAAACAATATGTACTAGCATTATTCCCAGGGTGATCACCTCGTTTGCAGTAGTTTCACATGTACTCCCTCCGGTCCTTTCTAGTCTGCATGCAAGTTTTGTCTGCAGTCAAAGTATCTCTACTTTGACCAATCTTATACAAAAAAGTATGCACTTTCAAAATGTGCAAAGTAAAAAGGAACAGAAGGAGTACAAAGAGTTTGAGCAGGTTTTTAGCGTTTCTGTACATTGCAATAAAACACACAGGCCTGGCAATTCATAGAGAACATTCAAAACAATCGATGATTATGCATCTCAGCGACTCACATGTCAGAGGCAATATTTACTTCACAAATAAAGAATAAAGAAAAAATTGATCGACGCTACTGACAGCAAGGGCGTCCCATTCGAAAATAGCAAACGCATGTCTTGCTAAAATCAATGAGCAAAATTTGACAAGGTTGTCCCATTCCAAAATATCAAATGCCTATGATTATGGAATGGGCAGGGTTTGCCATCAGTTCGGACATTGACATGGCACCTCGTGCAAAATAAACCAGTTGTTCTTTTTGTGCAGTTCCACCAAAATCAACCAAATTCGCGCGTAGCTTGTATGATTTCGCCCTTATATGTTGCAACACCTTGAACTTATCGGCACCTCCTTTCTTGTGGTGGAAATGAATGATTTGATGTATTCATGAACATTTTGTGCAGTTCCATTGAAATCAAGATGAGCACCCCTATTTGCACAAATACAAAAAAGTGATTAGTATAGAGCAAACTGTACTATGAATTGACAGTTTCAACAGGCACATACATGGTCCATGTAGAGCACACTTTTAGAAAAATGGAACTCACCAGAAAGAATCCTAGAACAACATTGTACTCGCACATCACAGCAAAAAAATGGAGATTTTGTTAGTCCTTCTGAGCTGAAGTTAGTTTGGTCTTGTGGGGAGTAATGTAACCATCCTTCAACTGCTCCTTCTGATGATAAGATAGACGTGGCTTCTTCATCCTGGCATAATCGGAACTAGTCACTTCACGTACTCCATATTCTTCTTCAAAGGAAGATGATCCTGTTGTGCAAAGACAAGAGGACTACTGAATGCTAGCATCACTGTTTGCTCGAAAAAAGGAAAGGAATTATTTAAAACAGCACAAATGAAGCACTTCTCAAGGACAATACCACTTTTTCATGACAGCACCGGGAGTTGATTTTTGTTTTTCTTCCCCTTGTTCTCCCCCTTCATCACTTGGTTCAATAACAAACAAGTTTCGCCTTCAATGCAAGATTTGGCATGTCAATTAGGGAGCACAAGTATAGTACTAAACTTAATTTTCTGATGAAAGTGGCAAAATACAGGCCAGGAGTTGTGAAATATCCTTATCTTACCTCAATGGGATATTATGGTGCACATACAGATTGGAAGTCTTGTCTCCATTTGTGCAGTTCACTAAAATCAAGCAACATTATCGTACAAGTAGCACAACATATGAATGTACACTGCAGAATCATGTGAAAGAAGGCTAGTACTGACCTCTCATGATGCGGAATTCAAACAACTCACAAGAAGAAGATCTGAACCAAATTCGCCTTAACGAATAGGAAGTAAGATCTCCTCTTGTGCAGTTCCACTAAGATCAAGCAATCAAGCAACATTGTCGGTGTGACATTTTGCAGAAGTGTTTTGTGCAGTGCAACAAAAGGTCACAATGGCAACGAGGTGAAGAAGATAATCCTGTTTACACAGAGGTGCAAAGGAAACAATTAGTGGTCAATAATGGTGGATGACACAGAAGCCAACAAAAAGAAGCATATACCTTATCTAAATGGGAAAGAAAGCAAGACATTAGCATTTCTCAAACGGTGGCATTGATTAATATTAACATAGAGATTATATTAACAATAAAATTTGTTAAACATGTAATTTGCTTTTAACTGTGGCATTGCATCAATTTTGCAGCGACATTATTAGAGGGTGTTTGTTTACAGGGACATTTTAGTGTAGGGACTAAAAAAACTCCGTGTCAGTCCGTGTTGGTCCCAGTTTTGTTATCAAACGCCTTTCCCTATGTGAGCGCAGCAAATCAAGTCCTGCTCAAACTCTACAGCGTTGTCCCTTCCTTTCCTTTTTGAACTAGTACTTTCGCCCCTTCCTTTCCTTTTTGAACCACGTCCTAGATTTATGCGATACAACTTTCCCCACTACTTTCCCCCATTCCTTTCCTCTTTGAACCACGTCCTAGATTAATGCTATACAACTTTCCCCCTTCATTTCCTCTTTGAACCACGTCCGAGATTCATGCTATATACAACTTTTCCCACTCCTTTCCTCTTTGAACCGCGTCCTAGATTCATGGTATACATGCAACTAGAGCAATGCATGTGGAGTAAGTAAATTATACCTTAAGGTTCTTGGGGCGTGGTTCGGCGGGTGACGAGACGACGGCGAAGAAGAAGGGGTCGGAGGCCTCCCGCGCCGCCGCTGGGTGGAAAGTGAATAGCTGCGCCGGTAGTCCCTCGCCGATGGCGACAGCGTTAAGCCTCCTTCCCTTCCCGGCGGACGGATCCTGCCGGCTCTTTGAGCAGCAGTGAGGGGAGAGAGAGGCCAACGAAGTCTTGTTTAGATTTGGAGAGGGCGAGAGAGTGTGAAGAGAGCAACTACAAGCGCTGAGGCTCCAACGGGAGAGGGCGAGAGAGTGTGAAGAGAGCAACTACAAGCGCTGAGGCTCCAGCGTGTATATATATACTCGAGAGAGAGTGTGAAGTGTGCAAACCCTAGAAAACATTTTGACCAGTCAAAGAATCCTCCTGGCACAAATTATGCTCAAGTGTAGTTATCGAACCCGAGACCTCAAGTTTGATGAGCGAACAGGCTAACCAGCTACACAACCCTCTCGTTATGTTCAATGAGAGGGAAATAACCTTTTATACATTCCTGAATCCTTATTATAACATGCACACAAATTTTGGGCACTTGTATTCGACTTAAGTCAGTGTGCCACCGTATCTCGTATACTTATTACTCCCTCCGTCTAGGTGTAATAAGTCACGTTAGAAGGTGCAACGGGGCCAAGGTGCGTACGTGTATGCACGCGTGTGTGTGCGTGTGTGTTTAACACCATGTGTGTGTTAGAGAGAGCGACAGATTGACCTACTCCTACAGAGAGATGTTGTGTAGTGTATGATTTTAGCCGCGAGAGTCGGTGCATCCTCTCATTTCTGGGCGTGTCCGGTAGGGACATGCGGACAACTGCCACGGCCGCTCCTGACCAGCCTAGCCCACCCAAAGCCCCTCCATCGCCCGCGCGCGCTTCCCGCCCGAAACGGTCAGCGCCGCTCCAAAGAATCGGTGCCGCATTCATGCCCGGGTAGAGCGGACACGACCTCTCACTGGCACAAGAGTGATGGTTGCTTCGTCCGTCCAACTTACTGCTGGGTCTATGTGATTTGACGGCTCATTGGTCTTTATTACTAAGGTCGTAGGACTGCTGGATGTCCCACACTTTCGACGAAAGGAGGTATACCTACTATATTACAATTTTCTCCATTCTTACAGCAGAGGCGTGCAAGAGCAGTGAAAACACGCAGGTTCAGTGATCTGCATGTGGTTCATGGTGAAATCTCTACAAAGACTTATATTTAGGAATGGAGGAAGTACTAGTATAGTACGTACTGTAATTTATCAGCGAGATAAATTTGTACAATTCTATGAAGCTTCCAGCTTCTGTTACATGTATCTTGCGTCCAAGGTTGCCTGTTGCAACATTTCATCAAATACAAAGGAGACTAACATGCATGCTATTGCATCTCAATGATTGACAGATCATAGCAAATATGTACTCCCTCCGTTCCAAAATAAGTTTCTCAACTTTGTGCAAACTTTGGTACAAAGTTGTACTACTACTAAAGTTGACACTTATTTTGGAACAGAGGCAGCTAAAGAAAAAAATGATCCATGCAGTCCCTAGCCCTTGAACCATGAACCCTGACCAAGCTTCAATTTGCTGGCAACGTTCGAGCTTCCTAATAAATGAAGTTTGCAACCTTTTGACCATCGGATCATTTTGTGCAGTTTCACCAAAATCGAGATGAGCATCCATGTTGCAAAGAAATTGAACAAGCATGATTAGAATAAGATTACTTGGACTAGTTGATGAGACATAAACTCATCACAAATACAGTATGTAGAAGCCAGTAGAGGTATGTGCGGGGAAAAGAAGTAGAGAAATATCCACAGGGAGTGATGTGGGCAGCTGGAGCAGTGGTGCAAGCCGGCTGTAAAGGGAGTTGTACCTGAGGGACGTAGCTCAACCTTGAGGAGGGCGGTGGGAGGCGGCAACTGCCCACGTCGCGGCAGTGAGCAAGGGACGAAGGCAACCTCACCGGCTTTGTGAGAAAGAATGGCGGGGACCCCTGATCGGGACGTGCCGACTGTGGTTTTTCGCCGTCGGCGACGACCACCGCATCTACACTAAGCATCCACCCCTTCCCCAAGCAGACGTGATCCGCCGGGATGTTATAGATGTGGCCACAGTCGTTTTGTGCGAGAGAGTGTGAAGAGAGCAACCCCAGCAAGCAACCGTGTAGGCTGGCCCGTCCTGACTATGTATATAGTGGAGCTGTTTCCTTTTCTCTCCATATGAACCTATCATATTGCGTACGTGCCACTGAAGAAAAAAAACTTTATTTATAAATGACGCGGCACCTACTACTCGTTCTCCTATAACCTTGCGCTTGTCATCTCCAAGATATTAACCTTGCGATTGGCTCTTCGCCTCTTCGGGAAGTCGAGTAATAATGGTAGTGCAGTATATATCGTTCTGGCTATATGAGACCGAATGAATTGCTGCACGTCCACCACGTGGGCGAGGGTCGAGGGGCGAGGGAGAGTGCTACATACAGAGCAAAATGAGTGAATCTACACTCTAAAATACGTCTATATACATCAGTGTTTGGAGTATGTACTAGTAGTTCATATTGAAATCTACTAAAGGACATATATATTCCAAACAATATGATAGTATAATCTCTATAACCAAGGTAGTAGGGACGAGGAGTAAACGGAGGGAGTAGTAAAATTTTCTCCTCGGGCTGCAAGCCACCGCGCGCGTGGGCGAGGGAGCGGGTGTAAGGCGTGGTAAGCAAGCTTCACCTCATCCTGCGAGCCACCGCGCCCGTGGGCGGGGGAGACGGTGTACTAAGCAAGCTTCTCCTCGTTCTGCGAGTTGACGGGACACATCAAAAGTACTCCAGTGTATAGAGCCTTGCCTCTAAGGTAGGCCCCACATGGTTTGCCTCTTTTTTTTAATTTAACATAATGCGTCAAGTCGCAATTTGTTTGTTCACCCATGGTAGATGATCCTCCCTCCACCAAGTGGACAACCAGTACACGTGCCAAATTACCACATGGGCTGCCTTTTCGTACAGAAATGAGCTCCACCGTGTACCCGCGCGGGTGTGGTTGGGAAAGAGACAGGAGTATGTGCGCCATGCATGCACCTCTTCTCTTCGTGCATGTCCCCCACCTACGTGGGGTGTGTGTGAGAGATACAAACCGCGTTCGTGAGTGTTTTTTGTTTTGGGGTGGGGGTGGGTGGGGGTTGATTTTGTGAATTATTTGTGGGAATATGTGTCGATGACATCTCAAACAAAATTTTGCATGCAATGTGTGTGAAATGGAGGCCTATCCATATCATACATAGAGGATCGGGCAATCCATGAGAAGAGAGGGAGGGGTCATAGCTATCGATAGAGTCAAATAGAGGATCAAGTGGGTGGGTGCGAGATCGATGAAGAGAGCCATCGAAATTGTTTGTGTGTACAAGTCAAAGATATAGGGCGACTAGCCTACCGGAACGTTAGAGGGCACACGTCAAGTTTGTGTGTGGCAGGGAGACATGACTAGAGCGCTCGATGTATCGGTGTGTGTGGGGGGGGGAGGGGGTGGTGGGAGGGGTAGGCAGAGGCCTAACTATAGAGGTAGAACGACTCGTATATGTGTTGAGAAGGAGAGACCCAGCTATGTCTTGAGGGAGATAGGTCGAAATCCATACATAACTGAAGGACGGGAAATATGATGGGACAGAGAGAGAGAGAGGAGGGAGAGAGGGAGGGAGAGGGGTAGAGTGCTGGATGGGTGATGGAGTTGCTTCTCGAAGATGGTGGGAGAGGCCTACTAGACAAACTGAGGGTGGAACTGCAATGTTATCAATAAGAGTGGGGATGTGCTTCTGTGTGTGTGCCTGTGCATGATAGATCTGTCGGGACGCAACCATGGATGATGAAGGGGAACCATGTGTTTGGTAAGCAAACCTAACTAGATCGGTAGATAAATTATTGTTTGTCGGATGAAGGGAGAGACACAACTAATGAGGTAGATCGATTGACGTGTGGGTAAAAACGAGTTATAAGGACCTAGCTAGCTATATGTATAGCGAGAGATCGGTCGGTGTACGTCCATTTGTTAGAGGCAAATAAGGCCCAGCAAGACGGATAGACAGAGAGAATGGAGCTAGGAGGTGGTGCGAGAGGCCCAACGAGTAGCTAGATAGGGGGAGGAGTGTGCGGTTGTGAGAGCGATGAAAAGAGGGGCGAGAGTTTACACGTGTGTCTGACCGTATGAGAGACACGAGGCAAGGACACATAAAGGAGGAGATTGAAGGTGTGTTTGTATGTTGTAGGCAGGCACCGATGGAGAGGTTTATCGATCGGTGTGTGGCGGAAAGGAGTTGTGGAGACTCTGGGAGAACGACCTAAAGAAAAATAATGAATGTGCCAGGTGGATAGAATGCCGAGGAGGGCATGTGCATGCACGAGCGAAAGTTAGTGGTAGCTACAAAGGTTAGAGGATTGTGTGGGTGTAAGATACTAACAAAGATCATAATTTGATATGAAAGCGGATTCATATATTTGAATAGGAGATCATAGTGTTTTAAACATTGCATGCATGAATATAGCGGTGATACACGTGCTGTGCACATGTTATACCATAATGTGATAATGCATGGCGTTTGCAACTCACAACTAAATGCCGAACAATCAAAACCATACTATACATCAAACAATCTCACATTTTATTTGAATTTGTGATAATGTGTGGCGTTCACGGCTTACAACTAAATATCAAACAATCTAAACAATACTATATATCGAACATTCTCACATTTTATTTGAATTTGTGGTAATGTGTGGTGTTTGCAACTCACATCTAAATACTTGTAGGCGTAGGGGGCGGGGCACCATACATAATGTGATAAACACATTATACATATGAGACATGGTTTAGATTATGAAGATCTAGCTAGAGCTAGAAATGTAATGTGATTTGAAATCAAAATAAAGTGGATTCAAAAAATCTAGTTGGAGTTCATATAGGAGTACACATAGTTCATATGTAACTCGAGACTAATCATGTGGTGTGCTGTGAAGATAATATACAAACGATGGTTTAACTTGACAATAATGATGATTGTAGGTCTTATTAAAACAGAGAAACGAATTCAAATGCTTTGACTTCACAACAATCATTACTGTAGATCTTATTCAAATAGAGAAACGAATTCAAATTTAGTTCATATTGAAGCGGTAGTATATACGTTTGGAATGCACTAAAACGTTCATTTGAGTAGTAGGTTGCATGCATTATACACGTAGCGAAATATTTTAATTGAACATAACATGAATTCAAAGTTTTGAATGACATTTGTAGGGCGCATTGATTTGGGACAGTACACATTAGGCTTGTCCGGAAATTTCAACCCGCGCCTTGTTAGCCTGAAATATTTAAGATATATCTTTGTCTCGTTGTGCTCCGACAACTCCCTCCATCTCAACCCGTGCCTTGCTATTCCGAAATTACAACGCGCGTGAAAACTCCCACCTCCTATGAAATCCAGACACGCAAAATGCCAGTGGTACCCCTGAACCGAAAGAACTGCCTCAAATTGGTGGGGGTACTTTCGTAACTTACCCCACATTTCGGACAAGCGCGTCTCTAAGCCATGGTTCCCCACTGCCATCCCATCCGCCCACCCATTCGTACACCGAGGCCGCGAAAACCCGCGACGAAACCCCACACCCTGCTCCATCCGCCACCCAGCCAGAGCCTCTTCCTCGACGACGTCGTCCAGAGCAACACCTCGACGTCCCTCATCCACCGTACCGGATGAGGATCCGTTGTCGATCTCATCGTCCCGCCGGTTCAGCCACCCCGTCCTCCACCTCCAAGCAACTGCCTCGATGTTCCCCTCGTCTTTCGCGCCACCTCCATTCCCACACCGCCGTCTTCACCTGCACCACCGGAAGAGCATCATAATCACCGTTTCCTCGAATGAAGCTGCGGCCTAATCGGCGCCAGCAAAGAGGTTGTACACTAATCGCCGCATTTTCTTCTTGATTCGATCTCACGATGCTGCCAGCGCTTGGTCTCAAGCCGACACGACGCGGCTCCATCCATGGCAGCGTCGCCGGCCACTTTCTCCACGGTGTCGCTCCCTCGGCAGCGACGTCCACATCAGTAGGACCTTCTGCTGCTTTAGCTCTCGCTCGCGCTGCTGCTCTACTCTTGCTCTAGGTCCCCTGCCTGGTCTGCTCTTGCTATTGCTCTTGCTCGCGCTGCTGCTCTCGCTCTTGCTCTTGCTTGCGATGCTGCTCCGATTTAGCTACACTTCAGTCGACTGAATCGACTTTTGGGTCAGTCGATTTTCAGGTGGTGGGGGGCTCGCCGGGGTGAAGGAAGAACCAGCCGCAGCGGGGAGGGGGGCTCGCCGGAGTGATACCCCACTATCTATCTTAGGGTTTAGGATGGGGGCGGTGGTCGCCGGCGGTGGCGGGGTGTTGGCGGGGCGGTGGCGTGGGGATCTCCAGAGAAAAAGCTCGGCACGGGGTGGCCTAGAGGGATGGCCGGGGCGGCGGCGGACCGGCGGTGGGGCGTGTTTTCGGGGAGGGCGGGGCGGCGCACCGCCGGCCGCGGGCGGCGGGGGGCTGCTGTTTGGCCGGCTCAGGGCGTGGAGGTTGAAGACGAACCGCAGGCCCTTGATTTCGTATCCAATGGCTGCAAAATCGACTGACCAGAGATGAAAAAGTCAGTCGACCGACGTGTAGCCTCACCTTGCTAGTGCGTCCAGTTTCGACAGCAAAATTCAGTTTCGATAGTTAAGTTCAGTTTCGATAGTTAAGTTCAGTTTCGATAGTTAAGTTCAGAGATGAGCGGCTGATGTATTTTACATCTACAACTTTGTGGTTATGTATTTTACGTCATGTATTGGAGATGCTATTAGAATTCCACTCAAGTTAACGTTGTTCGTTGTCTCTCTTGTCCTGCTTCAGACTTGGTGTCGTACAACTCACCGGAGCTGCTCCAACGACGAAACCCTCCATCACAGCGGAGCAGTACCTTAGGCTCCATCTCTAGACGCCTAAGATCTTCTTCCCCTCCTCCGACAGCCAAGTCAGCCGGAGCATCCTCACCGGCCAACCCAATCACGCTGAGATTGACATGGCTTTGCTAAAGAGGTTCTACACTTGTTGCATCTCTTTTTTACTATACATGGTATATATATTGTCCACTGAGCACACAGATTTGTTCCTTTAGTGTCTCCTTGAAAGAAAAAACGTAGGAATTTTAATTTTCACTGGTCCTCCTTTTCAAATTCCTATTCATGAAGCACAATACTAAGAGATAGTAGCATAATAGCATTATAACCGTACATTTTCTTGTGGTTTGACTTAATGTCACCATGCTTCTTTGCATCCCGTGATCTTCCAATTGTTGTGAATCAAACACCAAGATTGGCAGAAATCCTTCGTTTTTTAATTCTCTGTTTTGCACGTGCATTCCTATCCTATTCCTATCTATTTCCTATCCCTGCATTGTTGGAATCCTCCAATTCAAACGAGCCCTTACAGAATTACTTCTCTTACAGATAGTTGTCAAAGAAAACCTTGCGTGGTTTGTCCCGCTCCTGCTGCGCCGTCGTCCACCCCAGCTCAGCTGCTCCAATGATAGAAGGGTCTAGCACAGCAGGGATCCGGCCTCCAGACTGTCTTTCGCCGCCTCAGATCTTCTTCCCCACCGCTGGCAGCCATGAAAATTGCACTAGCATCATCAACCGAGCAGATGACCTCGAGGACTACACGGGTCCGCAAGAGAGGTCTCACTCTTTTGTGTCTGCTTAAGTTATGCATCGCTTAATATTACATGCTACTTTATTGTCCTATTCACCGATTAGACTTTGAGTCAGCTCCAAACTAATGGTCAAACTTGAGTTTTTAAATGGTTGTGGGGTACATATCGGGGCCGCTATCAATAGTATCTATCTACTATCTGGTTAATCTCCGGTGTCTACTATGAGTTTCATGTTGGGTGGGAAACAAATAGTAAAGAAGCCATTATCTGTATTTTTTAACCGAAGCCATTATCTGCCTGCTATTATTGGTTTTGGGTCTATCCACAGGTTGCTACCATCACTCTGGATTTCTGCATGCACTCCTTACATAATCTCACTATGTTTTATTCCTATGCATGACAGTTATTGTAAACAATGGAACTGAACATGTAGAGCAAAAGAGACGAGCCTTGCGTGGCAATAAAATTTCATGCAGACGTCGCTCCATGGTAGGCGCAAAGGCAGCCCCCGCTCCACGCATTTCGGATTGTAATCGAGAGGAAGATATATGTTCTGAGGGGGATTCAGAAGGAGAAGACAACTCCTATTTACCCCCTGAGGTCTTCGCTCTAACTTGGCATGCTGATGTTGGTTATATCATGCATATGGTGTCTTGCATTGCTTACTTTATACATCAAATATGTCATCTTCTTTGTTTAGACATCCTTTGTGCGAATGCCATCTGTTTAGTTTATTCAACGTTTATGTGAATTATGCAACGCCATCTTGTTTAGCCAGGCATCATATATGTGAATTTTGCAATGCCATCCTGCTTAGCCAGTCATCTTATATGTAAATTATATCAGGCCATCCTTTTTTTGGTTACATATTACATTTGTCAAAAATGTTATTACATTCAACTGCTCTTCGTGTGCATCAGCCATTTGACACGGTGATGGCAAATTCTGGAGTGAAAACAAGGTCTTCAGAGCAGACTATCCAATCTGACGAAGCGCATATCTCGCTGGTTACGGATAGCTCCTCAGAGGAGGTTTTAGAGACAGATGACCAGTCCTATTCCCCCCCCCCCCCGAGGTGTATGCTCTAACTTGGCAGGGTTATGTTGCTCATATCGTGTGTATGGTGTCTCGCATTGCTATGTCATTTGATTAGTTTAGACATGCTTTGTGTGAATGCCACCTGTTCAGTGTCTAATTACCATATATGTGAATTATGCATTGCCATCTTGTTGCAAGACATTATATATGTGAATTATACAATGCTATCTTGTTGCAAAGGCATTATATATGTGAATTATGCAATGCCATGCTGTTTAGCCAATCATCATGTATGTGAATTATATCATGCTATCATTTTTTTGTATTATGTGTTCCATTTGTCGACAATGTTTGTATATTCAACTACTCTTCCTGTGCATCAGCCATTTGAAGCGGTGATGGAAGTATCTGGAGTGAAAACAAGGTATTCAGAGCAGACAATGCTACCCGCTGAAGCAGACATCTTGCTGTTTACAGAGAGCTCCTCAGAGGAGGATTCAGAGACTGATGACCAGTCCTATTTTCCCCCTGAGGTCTATGCTCAAACTTGGCAGGGTTATAATACCCATGTCATGCATGTTGTCTTGCATTGCTTAGTTTTTACATCATATATGGATTGCCATCTGCTTACTTGCTTACTTTATAAATCATATATTTGAATTATATCATGCCATCATGTTTACATAGTACATACACATCATCTATCTGAATTATGGCATGGCAACCCATTTAATAAAGACATCATATAGTTATATCATCTCATCCTGTTTAGTGTTTACAGTCATCATATTTTGAATTATGGCATTCTATCCGTGAATGTATGTGAATTATGGCATGCCAACCTATTTAATAAACACATTATATAGTTATGTCATGTCATCCTGTTTACATAGTCTCATATTTTGAACTATGTCTTTCCATCTTTTTTAGTTAGCCATCATAATGTGAAATTGTGTCATGCTATCCTGTTTAGTTAGCCATCATATATGTGAAATTTTGGCATGCTATCCTGTTTGGTTAGGAAACATAAATATGAATTATTTCATGCCCTCTTTTATTCCCCACTATCCATTGCACCTGTCTATCATACAATGTTTACACTTTCAATTACTTTTCTTGTTTATCAGCCATTTGAATTGGAGAGCGTGATGACAGTATCTAAGGGAGTAACAACACGGTCTTCAGAAATGATAGTGCTACCAGTTGATGCAGATAGAACCATGGTTGTACTTGCCCAAGGACCAGATCCACCGCACATAACCCAGACTCTCGCAGATTGTACCCCGACACAGTTGGACAGAGAACCAGCTACACCCCTTCTAACCCCAACCCCAGCATATAGTAACCCAGTTCCAGTTGACACAACACCGTCTCCACCACAGAGCACCCAAACACGAGCAGTTAGTAAGGGAACTGTAGTGCCCAAAGCACGAGGACCATCACTCCGAATCCCAACTCAACGCTTAAAGGAGAAGAAGATTTGTTCTCAGGTCAGGTTCTGTAGCTATGGTTCATACTCCTTTGCTCTTGCATGACTTTACTTACTCATACCAACTATTTTCAAATTTGAAGGATGGAATTGAAACTCCAATGGCGCAACCGGTATGTTTTAAACTTATTTCTTTAACTGGTTTGCTGTTGTAACCTGCTCTATGTTGATTTCAGTTTCAATTGAATAAATAGTTATGTTCTCATGTCATGCACATTACAAGTGTTGTTGTTGCTCTATAGTTACCCACACTTATATTCTGTCTATTCTGCTTTGTCTTGAACAAATATTATTTGAACTGTGTCTCTATCTTGATTGGGCAACAAAAACTAGAATGATATAGACCATAAAGTGACCATGGTACATAGATAAATGTTTGTTTCATGTTGTTATCCTATCCACTTTACTACTGAACTCATTTACCAAAATGAGTTTCATATACAACATGGTAAACATGTGATGTGTCTGCTTCTTTCTCTTTTAGAATGCGGACAAAATATTGGAGAACAGTACTGCGTTATCCAATGGTAAAGGAAGTAATGCAGATAAGGTTCAAGATAGTGAGACATCCCTATTGGTCTCCAAGAAAATTGATCAAAACTATCTTGACGATAGTGACGGAACCCAAAAGTCCTGTCTTGATGTAGTGTTCGAGTTACTGGCCACTACTGTTGGCACAAGCTCTTCGAACTCGCTGCCTGAATCAGTTCGTCTTCTTGAGTCTCAACTTCAAGTTGAAAGACATCGATCAGATGTGCTGCGACAGGAAGCTGAAGGACTGAGGAAGTCCCTGCATAATTCAGATGCATATTTTCTGGTGCAACAGCAAGCGCTGGAGGATTTAAGCACCAAACAAGAGAAAATTAATAAGCTTGCTAAGCATCTTGCCAGCATTATGGGTACCCAGGATATTGTTTCTTGAGATGTTTTGAAGTGGTTTCAGTTCTGGATTTGTTTTACTGCGGCGTTTATTTGCGCTGGTCGCCAACTTTGACAACCATATGATATGCTGCTTTGTTCCCTATATTTGCACTGGTGGCAAACTTTGATGCCTAGTGGATGTAATATGTGTAATAGCCGTGATAGCCTAGCGTTAGTTGCTTGCGTATTTATTTCCTTGTTGTCTTGTTTATTTGTTTGCTTGTAGTCATTGCAGTTCTTTTTCCGCGGTTAGCTAGTGGCTGCAATAACCTATTTTTTAAAACTAGGCCACAATAACCATGGGCTAATATTTACTGTAGTGACACTGGGCCTCCTACTGGCCGTAGAAACAGTGGGCCTTCTACGGGCCGTAGAAACAATGGGCCTTCTACAGGTCGTAGAAACAATGGGCCTTCTGCAGGCCGTATTATCAATGGGCCTTATACGGGCCGTATAATCGATTGGCCAAACATGGGATAAACAGACCGCACTATGGCCGTAAACGGGCTAGAGTTGGAATTGTCCGTTCATGGGCCGACCATAATGGGCCATCGTTAATAGGCCGTATTTGATGATGCTACGAAATCGGCCCAACGTATTAACGGACCACAAACGGGCCGACTGTAACCACAGGCTGAATTTGGCCCACAAGCAGAAAATGACAGTAACGGGCCATAAGTAAACGAATGCTGAAAATGAGCCCAAGAATAAATGGGCTCTGAGTAGGCCGAAAGATAACATGGGCTGGAAACAGCCCAATGGAATAACGGGCCGTTAATGGGTATAAAGTGATACACTGTTCATTAGGGGCCAGTTTCACCATGGGCCGTTAATGGGTGTAAAGTGATACACTGTTCATTATGGGCCAGTTTCACCACGGGCCGTTAGTAGGCCAAGGGTTACATAGGGCCTTATATGGGCCGAAAGACGTCATGGGTCATACATGGGCCAAAACTGAAAACGGGCTGGAATCATATTGGATGGCACAGATGACGCTACAAGGCCTAATTCGTATAGGGCGTAACGGGCCTTGGGTTAGCGGGCTGTAAATGGGCTATATTCGAACATGCCATTAACAGGCCTTCCATGGGCCGGCCCGCCACCTTTTGACCAAGTCAAACGGGCCGGCCTTTCACGGGAATGGGCCTCTGTTGGGCCGTGTCACGTGTCGACGTATCATAGGCACCTATCTGACCCACAGACGAGCTGACACGTGTTTCGTCCGGCCAATAAGAATTTTACACGTGGAAATTTCCCATTGGTCGGGGTTGTTAACGGGTTATCGGATCCAAAACCCGACCCGATAGCTTAACGGCGTTTCGTTATGGTGGATGCCACGTGTTGGTCACCCTTGACGAAGGCACTTCTCTGATGCGCGATTTATCGTCATGGAAGTGGACACTTCCGTGATGATAATTTTGGTAATGTCATGGAACACTTCTATGACACCACAGGTATGACTATCTTGATTCTGTCATAAATTTGTCATGGATGTACATGCATGACAAAAAAGCGACCTACTATGACAAACACGTATCATCACAGAAGTGTATTTTTTTTGTAGTGAGAATCCAGCGAGGCCAAGAAAACTCCTCACTTGTGTGACCGTTTTGGGCTGCCGCCAACTCTCAATAGCTTCAATCTTGGCTTTATCAACTTCAATTCCCTGTGGAGTAACAACATAGCCAAGAAAAGATACTCGGTCGGTGCAGAAGGTGCACTTCCCAAGGTTATGAAACAAACGTGCATCACGTAGAGCAATAAAAATAGCACATAAATGTTCCAAATGTTCCTGCAAAGATCTGCTATAAATCAGTATATCATCAAAATAGACTACCAAAAATCGTCCAATGAAAGCACGTAAAACTTCATTCATTAGTCTCATGAAAGTACTAGGTGCATTAGTTAACCCAAAAGGCATGACCAACCACTCATACAAACCAAACTTTAGTTTTAAATGATGTTTTCCATTCATCTCCCAATTTCATACGAATTTGATGGTATCCACTATGCAAATCAACTTTGGAGAAAATTGTACAGCCACTCAATTCATCAAGCATATCATCTAGCCTAGGAATAGGATGACAATAACGAATAGTAATATTATTAATGCCTCTACAATCAACACACATACATGACGTGCCATCCTTTTTAGGCACTAGTATATTAGGAACAACACAAGGGCTAAAAGATTCGCGTATGTAACCTTTGTCGAGCAGCTCCTGTACTTGACGCATAATCTCCTTCGTATCCTCTGGATTGGTATGGTATGGTGCATTGTTGGGTAGCAATGCACCGGGAATTAAGTCAATTTGAAGCTCAATCCCTCAAATAGGTGGTAATCCCGGTGGCACGTCCTGTGGGAAGATGTCAGCGAACTCCTGCAAAATGTTAGTGACAGCAGGGGGCAAAGAGGAAGGCACGTCCTCGAATGAAAATAATGGCTCTTTGCACACAAAAGCATGGCAAACAGATTTGCTGAAATCTAGCACATCAATATCAGATTTTGTGGCAAGTAAACATGCACTTTTCAATTTAATTTCAGAAGCAACACTAGATGGTTTATTATTAGGTTTCATTTGTTTCTCAAATTCTTTTGCCACAATTTGATTTTCACTCTTATTTTTCTTCTGTTTTGCTTTATTAGATCTATTAATATCATCTTTCAAAATGGATTCAGGAGTCATAGGAAGCAAAGTAATATGGCTATCCTTATGAACAAGAGTATACTAATTATTTCTACCATGGTGTACAGAATTTTTATCAAATTTCCATGGTCTACCAAGTAATAAGGAACATGCTTGCATGGGTACCACATCACAATCAACATAATCAGCATATGTAGAGATACTAAAATGCACATGAACAGTACATGTTACCTTAACCTTGTCGCTGTTGTTGAACCATTGGATATAGTAAGGATGTGGATGTGGTCTTGTGGTGAGAGATAGCTTCTCCACCATCTCCATGCTAGCCAAGTTGTTGCAGCTCCCTCCATCTATGATGACGCAAACATAACGTTCCTTCACAACTCCCTTTGTATGGAACAAATTATGCCTCTGATTTTGCTGGGCTTGTGTGACCTGCACACTCAGAACACGTTGAGCAACTAAACATTCATACCAGTCAGCATCTTCAGGAGCCATGTATTGCGCCTCATGATCAGAATCATCTCCACAGTGTTCTTCACGTGTAATAAGAGCCAAACTCTCCTCATCATAGTCACTAGCAGACTCATACCCACCATCCTCAGTAGCAATCATCACACGCCGAGATTTACATTCTCTCGCCAAATGTCCTCTTCCCTTAAAACGACGACAACTAATATCACTTGTGTGCCCTGTTGATGCCATGGAAGAAGAAGAACTCTTTGCAGGCCCGATAGGTGTGCTCTTGGCAGATAATGGTGGTTGTGCCTGCTTCCTCGTATCACTGCTGGAGGTAACAACTGATGGAGGTGTTGGTGCAGTAAAATGTGTGGAAGTAGAGGATGCACACGGTGTCCATGATGAAAGTCGACCTGCAGAAAAGTTAGTCTGCGCCAATGCCTATCGATCCTGCACTTCACATTCAGCTTTACAAGCAAGATGGAATAAACGAGTGATATTATTATACTCCTTATACTCTAGAATGGTCTGAATCTCTCCATTTAATCCACCCATAAAACGTGCAAGCATAGCTTCATTCTCCTCAACAATACCACATCTAATCATGCCAGTTTGTAATTCCTGATAATATTCTTCTACAGAATTTTTTCCTTGTCTTAAGCGTTGCAATTTTTGAAGTAATTCACGTTGATAATATGGTGGAACCCAACGAGTACACATAGCAGTTTTCGAAGAAGCCCGAGTAGTTGGAATGGGATATAATCTACAATGTTCAAACCACCAAACACATGCCAAACTAGCGAAAGCACAAACAGCAGCAGGAACACGTCTCTCCTCGAGATATTGTAAACATGTAAAACGTTGTTCAATTTCTAACTCCCAAGTAAGATATATATCAGGAACATATCTACCCTCAAATGGTGGAATATTCAATTTCAGTTCAGGAAAAAGGTCATGATCTCGTACCTCAGGTGGTGGTGCAGCCCCACCGTTGCGATGATATACCTGAGGACGACCTGGTGGTGGTGGTGCTGGTGGTTGCACGTAGTTCTGATTTTGATCAACCTCATCCTCGTAATGGTCCTCCACCTCTGCTCTAGCAGCAGGAGCTACAGAAGCATCAACAGCGGCACCAGAATTTTGCACAGGGTCAATGGGAACGCGTTGTGCTCATCCCACTTGATTTGGAAGGCGACATTGTTTTTGTTGTGGTTGTAGAGGTGCTACAGGTGCAACCGGCGGTGGTGGTGGAAAACGCAAAAGCAATTCAGTAAACTTGTTATTGAGCTTTGTTTTGAACATCTTCTCCATGCCATCTATCTTTTCCATGGCCTCTTCAAATCTGTTTAGCACATCTTGCACCTGTCCACTCATCATTTGCTGAAACTTATCATGAAGCTCCTTGTTCGTCATGTTCTTCCAGTCAATCTCGTCAGCTTGTGATCCTGCCATGGTTAGCAGCAATAGAAACACACAAGAATATGATCCTACGGACTACTAACAAGTGGTGGTGGTGGTGGGTGTCACAAATCCGTCAAGCAAATCTCAAATTCTTACCAGTTCTTACCCAGCAGTAGGCGGTGATCGGCAACCGATGTAGTCAAAACTCCCAAAGCTTGGATAGAGCGATTACCAGGGAGAGTCAAACGCACGATGTAGATTTATGTGGAGCTAGGAAGGCTTATAATATGGTAGCAAAAAGATTAGCAATCATCAATTTAGAGATGCAAAGTTGAATAGCGCTCAACGACGGTACTGTGCTGGTCCTAGGCTAGATCGTGCTAGAGACGCGAGCCTAAAACACTAACAAAATCACGACGCTGCACATAAACAAGGGAAAAGCACACTCTGGAAAAATTTTATTGCTCTGTTTTTTTGGCGCTCCCTTTTTTTGCGCTTCTCTTTTTTTTTGCAAAAAATCACTATAATGGCGAGTGTCTCAAAACTCTTCCCAGGACAAACTGACAGGATGGGCACGGGATTTTTTTGACTTTTTTCAAAAATCGGGGCGGCGATGACGAAAAAGTGCGACAAAAAATCACTATGATGGCACATATCTCAAAAGACTCAGAAAATCCTAAAAATAGGATAGGAAAAAAATATTTTTGCACGCGAAAATTTTGGCTTAAAAACTGCCCGGGGGTCTCCAGACTTTTTTTTCGAAACCTACTCAGGCAAGGAAACACGAATAGGAAATTAGATGGATCTCGAAAACAAACCTAATATGAAAGAAACTCGGATTGGTGGTGGATATATGGTGGTAGGATATGGCAGCGGTGGTGGTATATGTATACAGATTGGTGGTGGTATATGGATACGGATTGGTGATGGTACATGGAGATGGACCGGTGGCGGATAAGCGGTGGTGGTAGATGGCAGGGGCGATGATGATGGTGCGGCGGCGGCGTGACAACTTATGACCAGAACTCGAAATTCTAAAAGACTAGACTCTAAGACCAGCAACTAGACACGACGATGCAACCGCAAATTCAACAAAGCAAAATACTGAAAATACTATGCAAAGGCTCGGACTGGTTCAGATATGATGAACTAACCCTAAATTTTTTTGGCTTCTTCGTGGACTTAGGTATGAAGAATAGACTCGATCTAAACTACGAAAAACTGTAAAATCTCACCGAGCAACCTGGAAATCTGATACCACTTGATAGAGGCGAGGGTATCTTGTCTTTCGATGTGATGGTGGCTATCGTTTTGTAGGAAGTCGACTTTGACGATCCGACTACGAACGTGTAAGGACGTCGTGCCTTAGCAATCGCTAAACCAACTCCGAGAGGTTATATTGACCATGCCAGAGCACGGTCAACCTAACCACGAAGGTCTGTTTCCTGCAGGCAAACGAAGAACAAGCAAGAAACTAAGATTGCAATCTGGATATTGCGAATATAAGAGGAAAGCTTTACTGATCAAGGTGGGGTTCTGTGATGTCTTGGTCTGGTCGTTGAACACAAATGAACTACGCGAAGTTGCAGCTATGGTGAACTTTTAATCTAAACAAAACCCAAAGTCTAGACGATGCCCTAAGGGCTATATATATGGAGGAGAGAGGGGGAATTTCATGGACCTTGTAGGAGGGGTCCGAAACCAACCCTAACTCTTGTTTCCCCACACATACGGACTCTAAAAACTGCCTATAATCAAGTATTTCGAAATTACATGGGCCTGGGCCAAAAAATAAGGTGACGCAGCACCTAGAATAGCCTCTGGACGAAATTTATGAAGTGGCATCTTGTATATTTCGTCCAAGGCTTCATGCAATAATTATGGTGGCTTCAAAGTCCTGGAATCATCACTTGTAACTCCGTTCTTATTCCCTTTGCGCATGCCATCATCTCCATGCTTGAACTTGCTCCAAGGTTCATCTTTCTTGTCCAAGCTAGACCCTTCATTTGTAAGCAAAACAAATGTATCCAATTTAGGCAGCATCATATTCTCATGAACATTAGAATCATTACCAAGAAGCGAAAGTACCTGATAATTCAATTGGCATGCGCGAGCTCTAGTAATTGGTCGAGTATGTATAGCAGTAGGGGCTGTGGGTGTAACAATGGTATTGATGTCCTCATCAATGAGGATACATGTTGGGGAACGTAGTAATTTCAAAAAAATTCCTACGCACACGCAAGATCATGGCGATGCATAGCAACGAGAGGGGAGAGTATTGTCCATGTACCCTCGTAGATCGTAAGCGGAAGCGTTATGAGAACACAGTTGATATAGTCGTATGTCTTCACGATCCGACGGATCGAAGTACCGAACGTACAACACCTCCGAGTTCAGCATACGTTCAGCTCGGTGACGTCCCACGAACTCCGATCCAGCAGAGCTTCAAGGGAGATTTCCGTTAGCACGACGACGTGATGACGGTGATGATGATGCTACCGACGCAGGGCTTGGCCTAAGCACCGCTACGATATAACCGAGGTGGATTATGGTGGAGGGGGCACCGTACACGGCTAAAAGATCAACTAATCAACTTATGTATCTTGGGGTGCCCCCTGCCCCCATATATAAAGGAGCAAGGGGGAAGCCGGCCGGCCCTAGCATGGCGCGCCAGGAGGAGGAGTTCTCCTAGTGGGAGTAGGACTCCCCTTTCCTAGTCCCACCAGGAGGGGGAAGGAAGGAGTGGGAGAGGGGAAAAGGCAAGGGGGGGCGCCACCCCCCTTCCTTGTCCTATTCGGACTCAAGGGGAGGGGCGCGCGGCCCTGCCCTAGTCGGCCCCTCTCTCTCTCCACTAGGGCCCAACAAGGCCCATTAACCCCCAGGGGGCTCCGGTAACCCCCCGGCACTCCGGTAAAATCCTGATTTCACCTGGAACCATTCCGATGTCCAAATGTAGTCTTCCAATATATAAATCTTTATGTCTCGACTATTTCGAGACTCCTCGTCATGTCCGTGATCATATCCGGGACTCCTAACTACCTTTGGTACATCAAAACACATAAACTCATATTACCAATTGTCGGTGTCAAAACCAGCGGATCTCGGGTAGGGGGTCCCGAACTGTGCGTCTAGGACGGATGGTAAGAGGAGGCAAGGGACACGAAGTTTTACCCAGGTTCGGGCCCTCTCGATGGAGGTAAAACCCTACGTCCTGCTTGATTAATATTGATGATATGGGTAGTACAAGAGTAGATCTACCACGAGATCAGAGAGGCTAAACCCTAGAAGCTAGCCTATGGTATGATTGTTGATGTGTATGTTGTCCTACAGACTAAAACCCTCCGGTTTATATAGACACCGGAGAGGGTTAGGGTTACATAGAGTCGGTTACAATGGTAGGAGATCTGAACATCCGTATCGCCAAGCTTGCCTTCCATGCCAAGGAAAGTCCCTTCTGGACACGGGACGGAGTCTTCAATCTTGTATCTTCATAGTCCAGGAGTCCGGCTGAAGGTATAGTTCGGCTATCCGAACACCCCCTAATCCAGGACTCCCTCAGTATCCCCCGAACCAGGCTTCAATGACGATGAGTCCGGCGCGCAGATTGTCTTCTACGCCAAATAATGTGTACCTGTTTGAATAAAGTCCGGTTTCTCCTCCAAATTCCGTGTCCCTGTTTGAATAAAGTCCGGTTTCTTGTAGATGTTGCGCTCCTTGGCTTCTACGCCCAATAATGGCTGTCTCCCACGTGTCAAACGAATTTGAAAAGTCTGAGTGTTTTTACGTTCACACCCCTAGCTGCGTAAATGAGCTGCCCTACTTAAGGGGACGAGGATTTAGATCCAATCCACACCTTCTCCCATCCACGAGTGTTCATCAGAGTGCATCCGACAAAGGTCCATTCCACCATGGCCAGCCGCCGCAACTCCTCCGCTCGCCCTTCTAGCCCTAAGCCTAGATATTGGGAGAGGTGTTCTACTCCGCATAGCGAGCTAGTGACGCTCCAGACCAAGGGATTTCTCCCCTCGGCCTATATGGTCCCGGTTCGAGCCGGTCTTGCCGTCTACAACGGCGGAGAGCAAGCAGAGAATGCCCCTAATCCATCCAAAGGAGAGCGGGTGTGCCTTGTCCCTTACATAATAAGGGGGCTCGGATTTCCCATCCACCCATTTCTCCGGGGGCTGCTAGAGTTCTATGGCCTCCAGCTACATCATCTCACGCCTGCCTCAGTATTGCATATCGCAGGCTTTGTAGCCTTCTGCGAGCTGTTCTTGGGTATTGAAGCTCATTTAGGACCGTGGAAGGACCTATTTTGCCTCGTGCCCCGTTCCAAGAAAGGGTCAATGTATCAAGTGAGTGGAGCCGAAGTATGGCACATCGCCGGGACCGGATATCTGTCCGGAACCCCAAAGAAGGCGTCCGAAGATTGGCCCTCGAAATGGTTCTATATAGAAGACGTTCCGCTGCCGAATCATGTCCGGATCGGCCTCCCAGAATTCGATAGTGCTCCCTTAAAGAAGCGCCTAAGCTGGTGTCCACGGAGCCCTCAAAGGGAAAGTGACAGGGACATCGTTTACCTGATGGGCCGAATAAGATTGTTGGCCCATTCCGGACTAACCATGATCGGAGTTATGGCCGAATGCATCATGCGGGGGGTGCAGCCGCTTCAGTATAGAAGTCACCCCATGTGGGATTTCAACGGGGAGGACAACACCACCCGCTACGGCCGTAAAGGGCCGGATTCAGTTGCCGCTCTATTAAAGATCTTGTCCATTTTGTACAAGGGAGAAGAGGAGGAATTTCTCTGCGTCAACCCACATGGTGGATTCTCTATGCACAATCCCCCAAGCTGGGTAAGTGGTCGCATTTACTTGCTCATCCGTTTAGTGTTCCCATTGTTAAATACTTAGTCTGATGACTTCAACACAGGAACTGCGCTGGGTTGTTAAGGAAATAAGCAGCCCGCCTCCACAACCCGAGGACCCAGGACGGTCTCTCGACCCGGCCTCTCAAGAGGATCTGGACATATCTGTGGAGCTGATTGATGGAGTGTTCCATCAATTGAGCGAGGACAACGCCTTGGTGGCCATTACGGCCGATTACCCAGGGCAAATCCCGATGCCCCAGGTACTTGAGATCGAAGTCCCAGTACCCCTGATAGGGGTCCGTCCACGCGTGTTCAATGTCCTGACTGCAACCGAACTCTGCAGGGGAGGTTTTTGAGGCGGAAGGCCGAACCTGTGGCGACAAGCCAACGAGGGGCCGCAGGGCCCCGTGGGCAGAAAAGAGGTGCAGTCCGGACTGAGGCATCAGCGCAAAGGTATGGCGCGCCCCTCTATCCCAGTTGTTATACCTTTGAGGCACATTTGACACTCGTGCCCTTTTCAGGACAAAGAGACCTCGCCGGACTATATCTGGAAAGGCTGCCTATGGCGCCTCCACCAGGCAGGCTCCAAAGCCTCGTTCGGGGGCGGAGGCGAACGCAAGGCGCGTGCCGGACGTTCCTCTGACGGAGGATGCGGACGGGTTGTCTGCCACCAACTCTGAGGTGGAAAGTGCCATGAACCACAGGCGTCGCCGGACAATTCTTCGCGACGCTTGCTTCTCCCAAGAGGCGTTAGATGCCTTCAATTCGGGAGATGCGCACCTCTGTGCCGCTCAAAATGGTCTAGCCAGAGCCACAGAGCAATATGTAAAAGACATACGGGTAAGAAAATTTTGGTAAATATATATGTAGCAGTAGCCCCCGAGACTTGAAACGGTTAGAATAACTGGTTTAAGGATCATTTGATATGCAGGTTCTTACAGAAAAGAATTCCCTACTATCCCAGGAGCTGGAAGAGTGCAAAGCCCAACTGGAGGCCGCACTAGCCGTGGCAGGGGAGCCTAAGGAGGCCCCCTATGGTAGTATACATTTCGAAAGATAAGTATGTTGCGAAGCACAACTTTGGTGCGAATCTGACAAATAAAATTGCAGATGGCGCCGGATTGAATCCGTAAAAGCAACATCTCCTACGCCAGCTAAAGGCTGGTGAGAGGGTGCTATTAAAGGTGATGGGGGAGAAGAACGTTCTCTAAGATGCCAACACCCGGCTGGGCGTCGAGCTGAAAGACGTTCGTGCCCTGCTATCAGACTCCGTGAAGGAGAATCAGCGGCTTTGGCACGGCATATTTAGTAAGTGCTTGAACAAACCTTTTGAAAGAAAGTTCGGCGGGGCAGTCGACTGACAGAGCAATGTCTATAGGTGCGTTAACAGGTCGTCCAGCGGAGGAGATGCCCGGTTCTATGAGTGACCTTCTGTAACGCCCTCAATGCGGCTATATCTCCTACGTGTTGAGGCACGACTTAGAGGCATAACCGCATTGAAAGCAATGTTGCAAGTTAGGCAATCTTCACAACATCCCATGTAATATAGATAATAAAAGGGGAGGTACATAGTTGGCTTACACTCGCCATGTCAATCAAAGTACATAAATAGCATTACATCATCCAATCACTCATGGCCCGACTATGGTGCCAAAATAAAAGATCAACCCAACATGCGACACGGTCCCGATCGCGCCAACTAGGCACCACTACTGATCATCAGGGAAAGACACATAGTAATGACGCGAGTCCTCATCGAACTCCCACTTGAGCTCAAGCGCGTCATCTAGAACGGAGTCATCAGGCCCTGCATCTGGTTTGGAAGTAATCTGTGAGCCATAGGGACTCAGCAATCTCGCACCCTCGCGATCAAGACTATTCAAGCTTATAGGTAAGGCAAGGTAAATATGTGGAGCTACAGCAAGCGACTAGCATATATGGTGGCTAACCTGAGCGAGAAGAGAAGGCAAAGCGCGAATGAATAACTAGAGAACAACCTACGACAAGCATTACTCCAACACCGTGTTCACTTCCCGGACTCCGCCGAGAAGAGACCATCACGGTAACTCGCACTGTTGATTCATTTTAATTAAGTTAAGGTTCAAGTTATCTACAACCGGACATTAACAAATTCCCATCTGCCCATAACCGCGGGCACGGCTTTCGAAAGTTCAAATCCCTGCAGGGGAGTCCCAACTTAGCCCATGACAAGCTCTCACGGTCAACGAAGGAATAGACCTCCTCCCGAGACGTTCCGTTCAAACTCGGTATCCCGGTTCTACAAGACACTTCGACAAGTTAAAACAAATGCAGCAACACCGCCTGAATGTGCCGACAAATCCCAATAGGAGCTGCACATATCTCGTTCTCAGGGCACACTCAGATTGTCCAAACTTCCGGTAGGCCAGCCCAGAGTTGCCCCTGGTGGCCACCGGCGGCTGACGAGGTGGACCAACACTTAGAGGAGCACTGGCCCCTGGGGGGGGGTTAAATAAGATGACCCTCGGGCTCCGGAAACCCAAGGGGAAAAAAGGCTAAGTGGCGAATGGTAAAACCAAGGTTGGGCATTGCTGAAAAAGCTTTATTCAGGGCGAACTATCAAGGGGTTCCCATTATAACCCAACCGCGTAAGGAACGTAAAATACAGGAACATAACACCGATATGATGGAAACTAGGGCGGCAAGAGTGGAACAAAACACTAGGCGAGAGGCCGAGCCTTCCACCCTTTACCAAGTATATAGATGCATTAAGATAACAAGGCAATATAATGATATCCCAACAAGTAAATAATGTCCCAACAAGGAACGGTCTCCAATCTTCACCTGCAACTAGCAACGCTATAAGAGGGGCTGAGCAAAGCGGTAACATAGCCAATCAACGGTTTGCTTGGACATGGTGGGTTAGAGGTTTGACATGGCAATTTGGGAGGCATGATAAGAAAGTGGTAGGCATCGTAGCATAGGCATAGCAAAAGAGCGAGCATCTAGCAAAGCAAATATAGAACTGATTTCGAGGGTATGATCATCTTGCCTGCAAAGTTGCCAGAGTTGACTGGATCCTCGAAAGCAAACTCAACGGGCTCCTCAATAGCGAACTTGTCTCCCAGCTCTACCTAAACAAGACAAACAAGCAACAAGGACACAATCAACCACGTGCAAAAGCTCAAACAACATGATGCAAACATGGTATGCTATGCGGGGTGCGATATGTGATGCATATGCAAGATTTGACAAGGAATGAATGAACCTGGCCTCAACTTGGAAATACAAGTGTGCCACTGGAAAGATGAGATGAAATCGCTTGAAAACGATATAAAGAACACCGGAATCAGAGTCACGGTTTGGAAATGGCAAGCAATTCAAATATGGCACCGGTCTGCGATTTACAGCAAGTAGCCATCTAAATGCAACAAGATGAACATGCCACAACACTCAATCATGGCAACAAAATACATCGAAGGGATCCATTCATGATGCTTAACAAAAGATGAACACTGAGCTATGGCCAATTCATCCATTAACAGGTTCAAACAAGCATGGCAAAAATGCATTTGGTAAACAGCTTTCAGACTTGGTGAAATTAACACTTGTCTGGAATTTCAGATCAGGTAGCACACTTTGGAGCATGAAAACTATATGCTACAGGACCTTAACATGGCAAAGTAAAGCATGGCATGGAGCTACTCAAAGAGCTTAACAAAAGTCCCTTAGTGACCTTGAGACAAAAGGGATCATAAAATACATTTGCAAGCATGCGAACATGGCAAAAACATAATCAGATCACAGACTTAGTGAAAAACTGGAGCATGCAAATCAGATATCAAGTAGGCATGTTTACGAGCTCGATGCACTCACTAAAGAGCATGTCATGACAATCTAAGCATACACCCATCAAGAATACACATTATACAACCTGGACATGGCAGAACAATAGCATATCATGCACGGATCAACTACAACATCCTCGGCAAAATCGCTAACAAGTAGACAATCTGCCCAGATTCACGAAATAGCAAAAGTAGAGCTCGATTGACTCAAGCTAGGGTGCTCCATAATTGCAAACAAAGAAATGGATGGATAGAGCACTACAAGATTAATAAATCATCCTTACTGATCATCCTCAAAAGAGGCACGGATCACTAGGAAACAACATGAACATATGGCATATTGAGATAAACAGATCAAGGACTTAGTGGAAATGCCAAGTCCCTGAAATCAGCATTAGCGAATGCACCACTTTGCAAGCTTGTGCTAGTCACCACACACATCACAAAAATACAAGGGTTGAACCTCTGGAAATATGGCAAAGCATATAACAAAACATATGTAGAGCTCAGAGGCATAACATGCACACAATAATCATGGCAAAAATGACAAATATCTAATTGGAGCAGCAGATCTGACAATTATCTCAAATAGCACTCTTCCAACAGCATTTCTGGCATCAAGATGAACTCAAATGAAAATGATGCAATGATATGAAATGATATGCTCTCTGAGGCGAACATTTTGATATGCTATATGCCCAAAACGGAGCTACGGACGCAAAGTTATCACAGCTCAAAGTATGCAAAATAATCTGGGAACTTAGTGAAAAAAAAGGTCAACCCCTAGGGTTTCCAGATCCAGATCGGATCTCGCCAGAGCACACAACACGAGGATCGCCGGAATCACTGTTCACCAAAGGGAGGAAGCTCGCCGGAGGAGTCGGAGTCGCCGGATCCGGCGCGGACGTCGAGGAGGGCGGACGCGGCGGCGCTCGCCGGCGCGCTTAGCGGCGCGGGACGCCGGACTTGGGGCTCCGGTCGTGGGACTTGGGGCTCCGGCGGCAGACGGCAATGGCGGGCGGCGGCAACGGCCGGTGAGGTGGCTCGGCCGCGGAGAAGACGCGGCGCGCGGCGAGGGGACTCGGGGCCCGGTCGGGCGGAGGAGAGGGCCGGCCTCGGGGACACATGGCAGCGGCTGGTTGGTCGGCGGCGGCGGGCGGACGTGTCCGGCCTGATTCGGACACGTCCGGCGGCGAAGGGAGCGGATTTTTTAGGGTTTGAAGGAGGGGATCCAGAATTTTGAGGAGGGGGTCTATATATAGAGGTAGAGGGAGCCAGGAGTGTCCGAATGAGGTGCGGTTTTCGGCCACGCGACCGTGATCGAATGGTCTAGATGATGGAGAGGGTTTAGGTGGGTTTTGGGCCAAATGGAGGGGTGTTGGGCTGCAACACACACGAGGCCTTTTCGGTTCCTCGGTTAACCGTTGGAGCATCAAACGAAGTCCAAATGGTACGAAACTTGACAGGCGGTCTACCGGTAGTAAACCAAGGCCGCTTGGCAAGTCTCGGTCCAATCCGGAAATGTTTAATCCCCACACACGAAAGATAGGTAGAAATGACCACCGGAGGATAACGGAGCGCCAGAATGCAAAACGGACAACGGGGAAAATGCTCGGATGCATGAGATGAACACGTATGTAAATGCAATGCACATGATGACATGATATGATATGCATGACAATGACAACAACACACGGAGACAAAAACCCGAACCCGAGGAAATAAAACAACTTAACGCCGGAAACGGCAAGAGTTGGATTACATATTAGGTAAATCATATCCGGGGTGTTACAACACTCCACCACTACGAAAGGATCTCGTCCCGATATCTAGGACTGAAAGAACGCTGGGTACTCAGAACGGAGGTGATCCTCGCGTTCCCAGGTAGCTTCACGGTCGGAATGGTGTGACCAATTGACTTTGAGGAATTTGATTGACTTGTTGTGAGTCTTGCATTCAGTCTCTTCAAGAATAGCAACGGGGTGCTCACGATAAGAGAGATCTTCTTGGAGTTCAATGTCCTCGAAGTTGACGGTGCGATCAGGAGTCTTGAAGCACTTTCGGAGCTGAGAGACATGGAACACGTCATGCACATTTGCAAAGTTTGAAGGAAGCTCGAGTTGATAGGCGAGATCGCCTCTCTTGTTGACGATCTTGAAAGGCCCCACGTATCTAGCGACGAATACCTTTCATTGGAGAGACGCGCAGGTAAACATGATCTCCGATCTCGAAAGCCAAATCACGGTGCTTACTATCATAGTAGCTCTTCTCGCGGGATTGGGCTGCTTTGAGGTTATCTCGAATGACTTTGCACATTTCCTCTGCCTCTGTGATTAAGTCATTACCCAGAAGGTGACGTTCACCGGTTTCAGACCAGTTGAGAGGGGTACAACACTTCCTGCCATACAGAATTTTGAATGGGGCCTTGCCCGAACTTGCTTGAAAATTGTTGTTGTAGGAGAATTCAGCATATGGAAGACAATCCTCCCACTTCATGCCGAAGGAGATCACACAAGCCCTGAGCATATCTTCAAGAATCTGGTTGACACGCTCGACTTGACCGCTAGTTTGAGGATGGAAAGCTATGCTGAAGCGGATGTTGGTGCCCATGGCCTTCTGAAAAGAATCCCAAAACTTGGAGGTAAAGATGCTGCCATGGTCTGAAGAGATCACTTGTGGAATACCGTGCAGAGAGAAAATTCGAGAGGTATAGAGTTCCGCCAATTGAGCTGCAGTGATTGACTCTTTGATAGGCAGAAAGTGAGCCACTTTAGTGAGTTTGTCGATGACAACGAATATAGCATCATTGCCACGTTTGGACTTTAGAAACCCAGTCACGAAGTCCATCTCAATGTGGTCAAACTTCCATTCTGGAATGGCAAGAGGTTGGAGGAGACCAGCTGGCCTTTGGTGTTCTACCTTCACTCTTCTGCAGACATCACACTCATTCACGAACTGAGCAATCTCGCGCTTCATTCGAGTCCACCAATAAGCCTGCTTGAGGTCCTGATACATCTTCATGCTCCCAGGGTGGATGGAGAGGAGAGAACTGTGAGCCTCGTTCATGATAACCTTACAAAGATCACCTTTGGGCACAACAATACGATCCTCAAAGAAGAGAGTATCCTTGTCATCAAGGCGGTAGCACTTGTACTTGGGTTGACTCTTGGCAATCCCAATCTTCACCTTTTTCACCATAGCATCAAGAAGCTGGGCTTGGTGAATCTGGTCTTCCAAGGTAGGAGAGACTTGAAGGTTGGCGAGGAAACCTTGAGGAACAACTTGCAGATTAAGTTTGCGGAAAGCTTCACCAAGATCGGGTTGATAGGGCTTGAGAATCAGACTGTTGCAATAAGCCTTCCTACTCAATGCGTCACCAATCACATTGGCCTTGCCTGGAGTATACTCGATACTTGGATTATACTCTTGAATCATTTCGACCCATCGAGTCTACCTAAGGTTGAGATTAGGCTGAGTGAAGATGTACTTGAGACTCTTGCGGTCAGTGAACATGTCCACTTTTCTTCCCAATAAGAGATGTCTCCAAGTCAAAAGAGCATGCACAACTGCCGCCAACTCGAGGTCATGAGTGGGGAAGTTCTTCTCATTGGGCTTCAACTGGCGAGAGGTATAAGCCACAACTTTCTTCTCTTGCATCAACACTGCGCCAAGACCTTGGAGAGAGGCTTCACAAAAGACGTCGTACGGTTTGGATTCATCAGGAGGAGTCAGAACTAGAGCAGTGACCAATTTCTCTTTCAAAGTGTTGAAAGCAATGTCACACCCCGGAGACCAAACGTACTTGACGTGCTTCTGGAGAAGATTTGAGAGAGGCTTCGCGATCTTAGAAAAGTTTTCAACGAATCTTCGATAGTAGCTTGAGAGACCGAGGAAGCTACGGAGTTGCTTCATGTTCTGAGGAGGTTTCCAATTCACAATTGCAGACACCTTCTCAGGATTCACCGCAATGCCCTTGGCAGAGATGATATGCCCAAGATAAAGAGCCTCATCGAGCCAAAATTCGCACTTTGAGAACTCGGCGTAGAACTGGTGTTCCCTGAGCTTATCGAGCACCAAACGCAAGTGCTTGGCATGATCTTCCTTGTTCTTCGAAAAGACCATAATGTCGTCGAGATAGACCAAAACGAAGTTGTTGGTGTAGGCGTTGAAGATGAACTTCATCATGCAAGAGAAAGTCGGAGGAGCGTTGACGAGGCCAAAAGACATGACAGTGTATTCAAATGACCCATAGCTTGTCGTGAAAGCCGTCTTGGGAATATCTTGCTCACGGATTCGAATCTGATGAAAAGCTTGGAGAATACTTGGGCACCTTTGAGTTGTTCGAACAGCTCGTTGATGTTGGGAAGTGGGTATTTGTTCTTGATAGTCTTCTTGTTCAATGGACGGTAATCGACACAAAGTCGGTCCGTTCCATCCTTCTTCTTCACAAAAAGAACACCACAACCCCACGGAGAAGAACTAGGTCGGATGAGACCCATTCGCTCTTGAATATCGAGTTGCTTCTTCAGCTCCTTCAACTCTTCAGGTCCGAGCTTGTAAGGACTGTCGGCGTTCTGGGAACGGGGGTCCCCAGACTTGCCTGCCTGTGGCCTGCAGCGTGGCCCAAAGGGGGGCCCAGCACGGCCCGTCTTCATCAACACAGACCCAAGACCCTCGCGAGGGGCCAAGCCTCGCGGGGCAGACGACACGGAGCTTCCGCAGGCACGGCCTCATCAGGCTGGCTCGCGAGGAGGCGGAGAGATCAAGGCGGGGTACCTCATGAGGTGCCCGTGACGCAAGCCATGACGACCAAAGGCGCCAGGCGGGCGCCAGCCGCGCAGTGTCCTCCTTTCCTCTTTGGTGCAAATGGAGCAAGCACAGCCGGAGCATCAAGCAAAGGCAACTGTTTTGGTGCAACGAGACTAAGACCAGTCCAACGGCAGGGAGGAAGTCATTGTGGAGCCCAAGCCAGCGTCACCACCAGAGCCTTTGGCAGGCGAGGACCAACTTTAGTCAGGATAAGTGTACCAGATGTTCCCCTTCAAAATGGCCAATTGTTGGTGCCCTTCCCGCTCAATATTTGGGAAGAGGCCCAGGGCCTTTGCCTATAAATAGGACTAGCCACCCCCCGGGTAGAGGGGGTTGGAGATCGATCAGAGATCGATCGGTTGGAGACCGATCAGAGAGAGATCGAGAGGAGATCGATCAGAGAGAGAGAAGGGTGACTGAACTCCTCCTAGCAGTTCATTCCCCCCAGCCAAGAACAGACCCTCGCAAGGCTGTTCTTCCTTGTATTGCTCAACATCATCAGCCCAAGAGGCAATCCACCACACCACACACTGGAGTAGGGTATGACACCACAATGGTGGCCCGAACCAGTATAAACCCTATGTCTCTTGTGATGTTCTTTCCATAGCTTAGATCTTAGCGAGGCGGAGGGGTGCAGGTAGGTAGAAGGCGAAATCTCCGCGCGCACCCCAGTGTTCGAACCTCAAGGGTCTGCCAAAACCCGAAATCCGACATTTGGCGCGCCAGGTAGGGGTGCGTCGGATTTCGTCTTCCACCACCCCGTTCTCCTCCGACCATCGCGTCCATGTCTGACGCTCGTCGGGCCCGTGCCGAGCGCCGGGCCGCTCTCACTTCCCACGTCGCCCAGACGGGTCCTGTCGGCGGGCGTCCTCGCCGTTCCCCGTCACCTGCCGTCAACACCGCCACCGGCCTGGTGGGGGACGAGCAGCAAGCGTCGTCTCAACATCCGTCCGTGCGGCAGGACGGCCGCACCGCTACTCCCTCGCTCACCCCAGCTGGTTCTTCATCCTGCGCACTCCGCGCACCCATGGAGGCTCAAGCTGCGCTCATCGCGGCAAACGAGCTCCTGCGCTACCGTCCTGTCGACGACGTCTATGAAGAATGGCTTGACCGCGTCGCCGAGGTCGTCCGCGTCGCAGGGGGCTCTCTTCCGTCGTCCGTTCCGCTGCACCGCACCCCGCCCCGCGCGGGCGACGAAGCTCCGGCGGCAACCCGGCCGCCTCCTCCTCAAGAAGGCGCCATGGCTCCAAGGCGCGTGGCCCCTGGGCGGAACTCTCTCCGTCAGGTGCCAGCGCGGCAAGAGCAGAGCTGCCAAGAAGTCCCCCGCCCGCAAGAAGCTGCCCGGGCGCTCCCTGCTCCAGCACGTCGCGACCATGCTCCTGCTCCCGCACATCAAGACCCCGCGCTGCTCCCAGCTACAGTGTGTCGGGACATGCAAGACCAAGCTCTCCGTCACCCAAGGCCTCCCGTGGCCACAGCAGGCTACCGCGCCTTCACCACCGAGCTACGCAGCGTCGCGTGGCCCAGCAAGTTCAAGCCAGACCTGCCTCCTCGTTACGACGGCACGGCCTACCCTGCGGAGTTCCTCCAGCTCTATGAGCTGGGCATCGAAGCTGCCAACGGAGACGAGATGGTCATGGCGAACTGGTTTCCCATGGCGCTCAAGGACGGGGCCCGCACCTGGCTCCTGAACCTGGCTCCAGGCACGATCTCCTCCTGGGACGAGATGCGCACCCGCTTCATCGCCAACTTCCAAGGTACTCGTGACCGGCCACCCGTCGTGAGCGATATGTGCCGCATCAAGCAACAACCCGGAGAGACCCTGCAAAAGTACATCCAGCGCTTCAACAACGCACGCCTCAAGATTCCCAAGGTGACTAAGGAGGCCATCATCTCAGCCTTCTCCGACGGTGTGCGCGATGTCAAGATGAAGGAGGAGCTGGCGATGCATGAAGACCTGTGCACTTCCTTGGAGTTGTTCAACTTGGCAACCAAGTGCGCCAGGGCTGAGGAAGGGCGTCTCTCCCTCCTCGAGCTGCCTGCCGGAGACCCAGAAGAGAGGAAGCCCAAGGCCAAGGATGTGAAACGCAAGGGGGCTACCGTGCTCGCGGCAGAACCAGACACCAAGCGGGGCAGAGATCAGCCCGAACCTTCCAAGGGCAGTCGGTACTGTGTGTACCACGACCTCCACACCCACAACACCAACGAATGTCAAGAGCTCCGAGCCATGCGAGAAGGAAGGATCGGCCGTCGCCCCGACCGCGGTGACCGGGGCTACGGTCGAGGAGGAGGAAGGAACGCAGGATGCTAGGAAGACCGCGGCCCGCGCCAAGGGTGGCGCGATCGACCTCGCGAGGATCGCTGGCAAGACCCGCCTCGCGAGGGAGACTGGAGGGATCAGCCTCGCGAGGATCGCCTGCAAGGCAACACAGGCCTCCCTCCGCTGTCGCCGCAGCCAAGGAGAAACGAGGACCGCCATCAGGACGAGGGGGCTGGGGGCTTCCAGGAGCCGCGCACAATCGCCTGCATCCTGGGCGGGGCTCAAGCCCCAGCCTCTCAATGCATCTTCAAGCAGTTCGCCCACGAAGTGAATGCAGTCCTCCCCAAGCTCGAAACCACGCGCCCTCTCAGGTGGTCGGCGTGCGCCATCATGTTCAGCTCAGCAGATCAGCTCAAGTGTGCGGCTACAGCCGGAGTCCTCCCGATGCTTTGTTCCCCAATCATCAGCAACGTGGTGGTCACCAGGACCCTCATCGATGGCGGGGCAGGGCTCAACGTCTTGTCCGTGGAAACATTCAACAATCTCCAAGTGCCCTACAGCCAGCTTCAGCCAACCAAGCCTTTCTCCGGAGTCACCGACGGCTCCATGGTCCCGATTGGGTAGGTCCACCTCCTTGTCACCTTCGGGGCACGCGACAACTACCGCACCGATCTCATCGACTTCGACGTCGCTCACATTCGCCTGCCGTACAACGCCATCCTTGGGTACCCAGCGCTGGCCAAGTTCATGGCCGTAACTCACCACGGCTACAACGTCCTCAAGATGCCAGGAAGTGGCGGAGTCATCACGGTGCCCTGTGAAGAGAAGGACGCAGTGTGTTCCCTGGAACGAGCCTTTCAGGCCGCATCACTGGAAGACCCGGATCGCGGAAGCAGGAGGCTTCCCGAGACGGCCCCCAAGAAGAAGAAGACATCGTCCGGCCTGGCCCCTCAGGAGGCAGGCCCCTCTGGGCCCGCGCCTGCCCAGGGGAACCTCCTTCCATCGCATAGGAAAGCGCGCCTGGCGCCCTCCTCAGGCAGGGCTCAGGGGCTCTCCCCTGGAGGGCCACCGACCTGGCTAAGGTCACGAGGGAGGCGCTTGGGCACCACATGGAGGCTTGTTTCAAAGCTCGTTTCCCTCAAGAAGGAGTAAGGTAAGGAGAGCCAGACCCTCAGGAGTTCGTCAGCAAGGCCATTCAGGAGCTACAGGAGTCAAGAGTCATGAAAGGCGGCCGCCGCCTACCAGCAGTGGCTCCCCATCCAGGCGAGGATGGTGGGATGCGCGTCTGCATCGACATACCAGGGCTCAATCGAATCGCCTCTCTGGAGCGCCTCTGGCCCTCGCGAGTGGGGCGCTGCGGAGGTCCACCCCACAGCTACATTCGCATGCCTCATGGCTTGCCGAATGCGGCTGCTACATACCAGCGCCTCATGAGGGACATCGTGGAGGCTCAAGAGGCCAGGCGTTCCGCAGCCCTAGCGGAGATGGAGATGGTCCGCGAGGAGCCACCAGCGCCTCCGGAGCCTCCCGAGGCCCCTGGGCCTGGGGGCTCGTGAGGATCGGCTTCCGTAGCCCACCGAGTCTGCTACACCAACACTCCTTCGTCCTCAACATCATCAGGTGACATCTTTCAAGTTTCATTTCCAGCTGGGAGCGCCCCCCAGGGCTGCATTATTCCCAGGCCGCGTGGGTCCATCCCTGCGGCATGTATCCCTTTTATTTCATCTTGTTAGCTTACCTTGTTGGGGGCGCCCCTCGGGCTGCATCATCCCCAAGTCGCTCGGGCCTGACCCAGTGATGTCCACCTTCCCAGCATCTATTTGAATGAATCCACTCCTTCACGGCTAATGTGTTTGACCTAGTTGCCCGCTCAACTGACGCCAAATGACGGAACTGCTCCCAAACGGCACAACGCTTGCGCATGGGTCCGTCCCTGCAACGCCGACAAACCTGAATGGCTGAGCTCTGGCCGTGGCAGCCCCGCATGGCGCCACCTCGTTAAGCCTTCAGTGCCTCATCGCCCCTTGGAAGCAACCAACGGCTGACTGTCAATTGTCATGGCAACCCCTCGTTCTTTCTATGATGGGTCTATAGGATCTCCTAAAGGAGCCGCGTCAGGCAAGGCCCTTGCGGTGTCTCCTTCACTCTCATCCACGCGAACCGCTTGCATGTTAAAGGGGGGTGCCTAAGCATCGCGACTCAGGGCTCCTACTGGCTCTCCAGCCCTCACCCTCTGGCCTTGTCCACGGCATCGCGACCTGGCATACCAGTGACGGCCGAGACTCGCTCGAGGGACGGGACCCGAGGACGTAGAGCAGAAAGGGGAGCAAAGGCGAGAGGGGAGGGACACGCAAGGACCTTGCCGAGCAACCTCACGCCTGCCGATGCACAGACCCGGCGACACACCAGAGAGCGGCCCCTGATTCTCGAGATAAGTCACCACCCAGAAGCACCAGCTATCGTGGCACCATCCCCGCACCTAATGCAATCCTGTGTTGGCGATGCCGCTCTCCTTTCTCACCGAACGACGGCTCCTTGAGCGCCAAAGGGGACCTCCTGAGCATCGCGACTCAGGGGCTCTTACCGGACCCCCGGGTCGCTCACCTCCTGGCCTTGACCACGGCATCGCGACCTGGCATACCAACGACGGCTGAAGCCGCCTTGGGACTAGGACCTGTCGGCGCAGAGCACCAAGCCATCGTGAGGTTCGAAAGGGAGAACTGAGCTAAGACGGAATGAGCAACTCGCACAATTCTACGACAAGGGTTATATTAACAAAACAGGATCACAGGCACCTTACAAGCCCCCACGGGACGCGTCTTTGATTCCTCGCAGGGAACAGATCCTAAAAGGATGCTAACTGCATGCGCCCCTGCAAAAGATGCCATCATCAACAGTGGGCTGTCAAGCACCGGTGCCAACCCCATCCAGATCAGAGTCGGCGATGGCCTGACGAGCCCACCCTGCTCCAGGAGCGGCGCCGGCTCGGCGGCTCGTAGCTGTCGTCGCTCATCTATGGAGTCGCAAAGAGCTCGCCGGAGTCGCTGGAACCTCTGACGCCTCCGCCGCCTGAGGAGCCGCCAAGGGAGCGGTCGGCGGGCCTAGTGCTCGCCGCAGCAGGGTCCCGTCCACCTCTCTCGGGGAAGCACTCCAGTCGACGCCCATTCGCGTCGAAGACCTTGAAGAACACCACCGAAGCACCGCCAACCTCCATGATCGTAGGTAATCATGACCCGCGTTGCATGCAGGGACTTGTCCAATCCGTGCAGTTGCCGAGGCGCCATGGGGAAGTGGAGACACCCACGTCCAATCAACCGCCACGTGGCGCCCAAGGCCGCCGGCTATTAGGGCCCGCGGCGCTTCGCTCTTGCCCTTCCGCCTCCCTGCACGGCCAAGTCCGGGCACCTTGGGACCGGGGGCTACTGTCGGTGTTCTGGGAATGGGGGTCCCCAGACTTGCCAGCCTACGGCTTGCGGCATGGCTCAAAGGGGGGCCCAGCACGACCCGTCTTCATCAACACAGACCCAAGACCCTCGCGAGGGGCCAAGCCTCGCGGGGCGGACGACACGGAGCTTCCTCAGGCACGGCCTCATCAGGCTGGCTCACGAGGAGGCGGAGAGATCAAGGCGGGGTACCTCACGAGGTGCCCGTGCCGCAAGCCATGACGACCAAAGGCACCAGGCGGGTGCCAGCTGCGCAGTGTCCTCGTTTCCTCTTTGGTGCAAAGGGAGCAAGCACAGGCGGGAGCATCAAGCAAAGGCAACTGTTTCGGTGCAACGAGACCAAGACCAGTCCAACGGTAGGGAGGAAGTCATTGTGGAGCCCAAGCCAGCGTCACCACCAGAGCCTTTGGCAGGCGAGGACCAACTTTAGTCAGGATAAGTGTACCAGATGTTCCCCTTCAAAATGGCCAATTGTTGGCGCCCTTCCCTCTCAATATTTGGGAAGAGGCCCAGGGCCTTTGCCTATAAATAGGACTAGCCACCCCCAGGGTAGAGGGGGTTGGAGATCGATCAGAGATCGATCGGTTGGAGACCGATCAGAGAGAGATCGAGAGGAAATCGATCAGAGAGAGAGAGAAGGGTGACTGATCTCCTCCTAGCAGTTCATCCCCCCAGCCAAGAACAGACCCTCGCGAGGCTGTTCATCCTTGTATTTCTCATCATCATCAGCCCAAGAGGCAATCCACCACACCACACACTGGAGTAGAGTATTACACCACAACGGTTGCCCGAACCAGTATAAACCCTGTGTCTCTTGTGTTGTTCTTTCCATAGCTTAGATCTTAGCGAGGCGGAGGGGTGCAGGTAGGTAGAAGGCAAAATCTCCACGCGCACCCCAGTGTTTGAACCTCAAGGGCCTGCCGGAACCCGAAATCCGACAAGGACGCTTGCACACTGGTTCCGTGCCAGGCTCAAGATCGATGACGAATTCAACTGGCCGGTGCGGAGGCATTCCTGGAAGCTCTTCTGGAAAGACGTCTTGATATTCGCAAACGACTGGAATTTGCGAGATGGCATCCAGTTCACCCTTCTCATTGAGAGAAAACAGACGGATGGTATCATCACGAGCAGCAAAGACAATTACATCCTCAGACGAATGAGTCAATTGAATCTGCCTGGCTGCACAATCAAGCTGAGCCTTGTGCTTAGAAAGACAATCCATCCTGAGAATAAGATCAATATCCGAGTTACCAAGAACCATTGGAGAAGCCAGAAACTTGAAATCACCCATCACGATAGAAATATCCGGAATCTCGTGGTTAGCAAGCAAACATTTACCCAGAGAGACAACTGCTAACGGTTTATGCATAACTTGGGAAGTCAACTCATGCTTAGATGCAAAAGGTTTCGAGATGAAACAATGCGATGCACCAGTGTCAAAAAGAACTTTTGCAGGAACATCGTTAACAGGAAGGTTACCCATGATGACATCTGACGAGTCCTCTACCTGAGCTGCATTCATCAAGTTGACCTTGGCGTGCTTGGGGTTATGCTTGACCACAGTTGTACTTGCCGATCTCACAGGAGGAGGAGGAGGGAGATGCCTCTGATTGAAGCACTTGTTGGCATAGTGACCCTTCTGTTGGCGCTTGTTGCACGTGACCTCTGAAAGCGGACGGTGATACGGAGCACTCGATCTTGGAGCTTGAGACGAAGTCTTGTTCTGAAAGCTAGGGTTGGGTGGGTGGAAAGATCCACTGCCACCTTTGCTCTTCTGATACGGCTGATGGAACGAAGGAGGAGGAAGCCAATACTTCTGTTGCTTGACCACTTGAGTAGAGGAAGAAGGAAGCATCACACCTCAGTTGAGCGGCCTCTTGCTTCAATGCCATGTTGTAGAACTCATCGTACCTCAAGGGCTCAAAGAGAACAAGAGCTAGCTGGATTTCTTCTCTGAGACCACCCCTGAACTGATATATCATGCTCTTCTTGTCAGGGACGTCCTGCTTAGCAAAGCGGGCGAGCTTCTGAAACAACTTGTTGTAGTTATAGACAGACAAAGAGCCTTGCTTCAGGTTGCGGAATTCCTCACGCTTGCTTTCAAGCATGCTCTGGGGGATATGATGAGCTTTGAAGTCTTGATGGAATTCATCCCAGGTAATCACACGGCCTCCTCTGGAATCCTTGTACTGCTGGAACCATTTTGCAGCTTGGTCTTTGAGTTGGAAGGAAGCAAACTTGACAAAGTCCTCAGGCCTGACGTTACTGCACTCAAAATGCTTGCACAGATCCACGAGCCAATCGTCAGCATCAGTTGCCTCAACACAATTGCTGAAAGTCTTTGGCCCGTTAGCAAGGAACTGGTTGAGTGTAGCAAAGTGATTCTGATTGTTGCCTTGGTTGCCTTGGTTCGCTTGATTGCGCTCTTGAAGAATTTGCATGATCAACTACGTGTTTGCATTCGTTGCGGCCATCACAGCTTGCCATGCCTCCGGAGGAGGTGGAGGTGGTGGCGGATCAGGATTCAGAGTCATGCGCGTTGGAGGAGCCATCCTGAAGAGGTTGACATCCATTAGCACATTGATAGACAAATATTGAAGCTGAAACCAACGGAATGAAATTGCAACATAAAGTCTTCACATCCGAACAAAATGAACGAATGCATTCCACTTGAAATGGTCACATATCCATAAATTGAGAAGTCACTTAGAATTTAGGTAGAGGAATAAATCAACAAGGTACGGATCAAGAACAAATACTCGGTAAGAAATCCCAATCTCAAACTAAATATCCGTGGAAGAAGAACTAGAGCTACAAGAATTCCCACCTATGAAACTCCCGAACCTTTCCGGTTATGCAATCAGGTGTTGGGGATACAGGGGAAGCATAATATCTCACCCAAATCTAGCAAATCCTACATCCAGCTGTATCCATCCTTCAACACAGAACCGAGAAAAAACTTCGGAAACCATCTACCTCAACCTTCGAAAAGCATCCATTATACAAGTTATGGCAATACTCCCGAACTCCCGCCCCAGTACTGGGTGGCGTCGAGGCTATCTCACCAATGAACTGCATAAAAGAGATTTTCGATGGCGGCGTACTAAACTCAGGTATTCCAGAACTGCAACGATAAAATTGTGATGACAACACCTCGGAGCTCAACTCCCCGGGACACTGCCACAACCCCTAAAGACAGGAGGCACCAAGAACAATGTTCTCGTCACAAAAGCATCGGAACGATTCCAAGATACCCGCGTGATCCTAAATTTTTTTTTGTGAAATTTAAGAAGAGAAGAGTCAAAACTCTACGTTAGGATGCCTTACCAGAGCGATGAGTAGACTCGGGAGTAAAAAGAATTCCTAAACTCTCCAATATATAATTCCTAAATGACTCAAAACATTTTTCTAGACACAACTCGGCCGCTAAAAACGATCAAGCAATGGGGGATCCTAATGTCGGGGAAGGCTCTGATTACCAACTTGTAATGCCCTCGATGCGGCTATATCTCCTACGTGTCGAGGCACGACTTAAAGGCATAACCGCATTGAAAGCAATGTCGCAAGTTAGGCAATCTTCACAACATCCCATGTAATATAGATAATAAAAGGGGAGGTACATAGTTGGCTTACACTCGCCACGTCAATCAAAGTACATAAATAGCATTACATCATCCAATCACTCATGGCCCGACTAGGGTGCCAAAATAAAAGATCAACCCAACATGCGACACGGTCTCGATCGCCCCAACTGGGCACCACTACTGATCATCAGGGAAAGACACATAGTAACGATGCGAGTCCTCATCGAACTCCCACTTGAGCTCAAGCGCATCATCTGGAACGGAGTCATCAGGCCCTGCATCTGGTTTGGAAGTAATCTGTGAGCCACAGGGACTCAGCAATCTCACACCCTCGCGATCAAGACTATTCAAGCTTATAGGTAAGGCAAGGTAAATATGTGGATCTGCAGCAAGCGACTAGCATAAATGGTGGCTAACCTGTTCGCAAAAGAGAGCGAGAAGAGAAGGCAAAGCGCGAACAAATAACTAGAGAACAACCTGCGACAAGCATTACTCCAACACCGTGTTCACTTCCCGGACTCTGCCGAGAAGAGACCATAACGGTAACTCAAACTTTTGATTCATTTTTATTAAGTTAAGGTTCAAGTTATCTACAATCGGACATTAACAAATTCCCATCTGCCCATAACCGCGGGAACGGCTTTCGAAAGTTCAAATCCCTGCAGGGGAGTCCCAACTTAGCCCATGACAAGCTCTCATGGTCAACGAAGGAATAGGCCTCCTCCCGAGATGTTCCGATCAGACTCGGTATCCCGGTTCTACAAGACACTTCGACAAGTTAAAACAAATCCAGCAATACCGCCCGAATGTGCCAACAAATCCCGATAGGAGCTGCACATATCTCATTCTCAGGGCACACTCAGATTGTCCAAACTTCCGGTAGGCCAGCCCAGAGTTGCCCCTGGTGGCCACCAACGGCTGACAAGGTGGACCAACACTCAGAGGAGCACTGGCCCGGGGGGGTTAAATAAAATGACCCTCGGGCTCCGGAAACCCAAGGGAAAAAAGGCTAGGTGGCAAATCGTAAAACCAAGGTTGGGCATTGCTGGAAAAGCTTTATTCAAGGCAAACTATAAAGGGGTTACCATTATAACCCAACCGCGTAAGGAACGCAAAATCCGGGAACATAACACCGATATGACGGAAACTAGGGCGACAAGAGTGGAACAAAACACTAGGCGAGAGGCCGAGCCTTCCACCCTTTACCAAGTATATAGATGCATTAAGATAACAAGGCAATATAATGATATCCCAACAAGTAAATAACGTTCCAATAGGAATGGTCTCCAATCTTCACCTGCAACTAGCAACGCTATAAGAGGGGCTGAGCAAAGCGGTAACATAGACAATCAACGGTTTGCTAGGACATGGTGGGTTAGAGGTTTGACATGGCAATTTGGGAGGCATGATAAGCAAGTGGTAGGCATCGTAGCATAGGCATAGCAAAAGAGCGAGCATCTAGCAAACAAAGATAGAAGTGATTTCGAGGGTATGATCATCTTGCCTGCAAAGTTGTCAGAGTTGACTGGATCCTCGAAAGCAAACTCAACGGGATCCTCGATAGCGAACTCGTCTCCCGGCTCTACCCAAACAAGACAAACAAGAAACAAGGACACAATCGACCACGTGCAAAAGCTCAAACAACATGATGCAAACATGGTATGCTATGCGGGATGCGATATGTGATGCATATGCAAGATTTGACAAGGAGTGAATGAACCTGGCCTCAACTTGGAAATACAAGTGTGCCACTGGAAAGGTGAGATGAAATCTCTTGAAAACGATATAAAGAACACCGGAATCGGAGTCACGGTTTGGAAATGGCAAGCAATTCAAATATGGCACCGGTCTGCGATTTACAGCAAGTAGCCATCTAAATGCAACAAGATGAACATGCCACAACACTCAATCATGGCAACAAAATACATCGAAGGGATCCATTCATGATGCTTAACAAAAGATGAACACTGGGCTATGGCCAATTCATCCATTAACATGGCAAAGTAAAGCATGGAATGGAGCTACTCAAAGATCTTAAGAAAAGTCCCTTAGTGACCCTGAGTCAAAAGGGATCAGAAAATACATTTGCAAGCATGCGAACATGGCAAAAACATAATCATATCACAGACTTAGTGAAAAACTGGAGCATGCAAATCAGATATCAAGTAGGCATGTTTACGAGCTCGATGCACTCACTAAAGAGCATGTCATGACAATCTAAGCATACACCCATCAAGAATACACATTATACAAGCTAGACATGGAAAGAACAATAGCATAGCATGCACGGATCAACTACAACATCCTCGGCAAAATCGCTAACAAGTAGACAATCTGCCCAGATTCATGAAATAGCAAAAGTAGAGCTCGATTGACTCAAGCTAGGGTGCTCCATAATTGCAAACAAAGACATGGATGGATAGGGCACTACAAGATTAACAAATCATCCTTACTGATCATCCTCAAAAGAGGCACGGATCACTAGGAAACAACATGAACATATGGCATATTGAGATAAACAGATCAAGGACTTACTGGAAATGCTAAGTCCCCGAAATCAGCATTAATGAATGCACCACTTTGCAAGCTTGTGCTAGTCACCACACACATGACAAAAATACAAGGGTTGCACCTCTGGAAAGATGGCAAAGCATATAACAAAACATATGTAGAGCTCAGAGGCATAACATGCACACAATAATCATGGCAAAAATGACAAATATCTAATTGGAGCAGCAGATCTGACAATTATCTCAAATAGCACTCTTCCAATAGCATTTCGGGCATCAAGATGAACTCAAATGAAAATGATGCAATGAGATGAAATGATGTGCTCTTTGAGACGAACATTTTGATATGCTATATGCCCAAAATGGAGCTACGGATGCAAAGTTATCACATGTCAAACTATGCAAAATTATCTGGGAACTTAGTGAAAAAAAGGTCAACCCCTAGGGTTTCCAGATCCAGATCGGATCTCGCCGGAGCACGCAACACGAGGATCACCGGGATCACTGTTCACTGGAGGGAGGAAGCTCGCCGGAGGGGTCGGAGTCGCCGGATCCGGCGCGGACGTCGAGGAGGGCGAACTCGGCGGCGCTCGCCGGCGCGCTTAGCGGCGCGGGACGCTGGACTTGGGGCTCCGGTCGTGGGACTTGGGGCTCCGGCGGCGGACGGCAATGGCGGGCGGCGGCACCGGCCGGTGAGGAGGCTCGGCCGTGGAGAAGACATGGCGCGGGGCGAGGGGACTCGGGGCCCGGTCGGGCGGAGGAGAGGGCCGGCCTCGGGCCCTCGCGGGCCCGCGGCTGCGGGCGGCAAAGCGGTCACCTCGGGGACACGTGGCAGCGGCTGGTTGGTCGGCGGTGGTGGGCGGACGTGTCCGGCCCGATTCGGACACGTCCGGCGGCGAAGGGAGCGGATTTTTTAGGGTTTGAAGGAGGGGATCCGGAATTTTGAGGAGGGGGTCTATATATAGAGGTAGAGGGAGCTAGGAGTGTCCAAATGAGGTGCGGTTTTCGGCCACGCGATCATGATCGAACGCTCTAGATGATGAAGAGGGATTTGGTGGGTTTTGGGACAAATGGAGGGGTGTTGGGCTGCAACACACACGAGGCCTTTTCGGTTCCTCGGTTAACCGTTGGAGCATCAAACGAAGTCCAAATGGTACGAAACTTGACAGGCGGTCTACCGGTAGTAAACCAAGGCCGCTTGGCAAGTCTCGGTCCAATCCAGAAATGTTTAATCCCCACACATGAAAGAAAGGTAGAAATGACCACCGGAGGAGAACGGAGCGCTGGAATGCAAAATGGCAACGGGGAAAATGCTCGGATGCATGATATGAACACGTATGTAAATGCAATGCACATGATGACATGATATGAGATGCATGACAACGACAACAACACATGGAGACAAAAACCCGAACCCGAGGAAATAAAATAACTTAACACCGGAAACGGCAAGAGTTGGATTACATATTAGGTAAATCATATCCGAGGTGCTACACCTTCTTCCCGAGCTCTCGCAACTGCTCGATCGAGTTCGGCAGGCGATGCGAGGTGTCGCCCAGGCCTTGTGGCCATCCGTCTCCATGCCCAAAGGTATTGGAGAGCTTGCGGAGAAGCTAAAGGGAGCACGGCGGTGCTTCCAATTGTGGAAGATATCAGCCTACCGTCAAGGCGCTAGGGAGGCCTGGACCATGGTGAAGACGCGGTACTCAAAGGCTGACCCCAACCACATGGCCGAGGTCGGTCCTATAGGGCCCGATGGGAAGGAGATCCCTGTGAGCTTAGTGTACGGCCAAGTAGAGTTGGCCGTAAAGTACTCCCAGCAGGACTGTAAATTAGACAGCCTGTTAGATGGTATTGAAGAGGAATACAATTAGTCAAAATGACTATGTAATCGAATTGACATTTATAATGCCTTCTAGCCGGATTGTAGATCATTTGTCATGGCCGACCTTTTCGCTTCAACCTCGGGGCCAGACGGTCCGGAGTGTGTCCGAATTCCCATGTGGTTATATAGGAACCGGGGAATGCGTGAAGACCGGGCGTAGGGGTCATTAGTGCATGAACAAACAAGTGCCCGACTAGTTATGTTATATTACATGGTTAGTAAGAAACATCTTCCAGGGAGAATACTTCCGTTAGGGGTTGTTTTCCCTGGGGGGCATGCCCTAAAGTGCGTGTCCATGCTGCGAAAAGAAACGCAGGAAAAACGCCTGGGGGCACATAGATAAAGAAAAATATCATCTTTAGTTCACCGACCGAATATTCTCTTAAGAACGCTAGCTTTCGGCTTCACCCAGTCTGAGGTACACGTCCGGCTGATCCGGCAGTAACAATCACAGAGGTGCTCCCTTTACCACCTAGCCAAATAATCGGGAACGTAGGGGTAAGCACAGGAGCCAGGCAACCCAGCTTGGCCAAAACTTAAGTCATATCGATGCATATAATGGTGAAGAAAAGGTACATGCGGAAGTTTGACACATGTGTTAGGCATGAAGCCCGTATAAATAAGCTTCTATTTAAAGAAGCCCCCAGGTTTACTGAGCGCGGATAGCACGTCAATTTGTGAACCTTTAAAGGTTATAAGAGAGAGAAAAAGGGAGAAGGAGAGAAATGTAAGACGGACAGTATATAAAAAATGGACAGAGTAAGGAGACAAACACAGGATCCGGCGCTAGGCATAGAATCTTCGGAGATGGGCTGCGTTCCATGGGTTCGGCTCGAGTCGGTTATCCGATGCGTTTCGCAGGCGGTACACTCCACCAGTCAGGACTTGGTCAATTATGAAGGGACCTTCCCACTTGGGCTTGAGTTTGTCCTTTTTCTTGTCTGGCAGGTGTATTACTAATTCGCCAACGTTGTAATTTTTGGCCCGTACTTCTCTGCTTTGGTATCTTCGAGCTTGCTATTGATAGAATGCGGAACGGGCTTTCGCCACGTCACGCTCCTCCTCTAATGCGTCCAAACTGTCCTGCCGATCGAGCTCGGCTTCTCTTTCCTCGTACATGCACACTCGAGGTGAGTCATGAATTATGTCGCAAGGCAGGACTATCTCTGCGCCGTACACCATGAAGAATGGTGTGTATCCGGTGGTGCGATTCGGCGTGGTCCGCAGCCCCCAGGGTACGGAGTCGAGCTCCTATACCCAGTGCATGTTAGATTCCTTGAGGGACCGCACTAGTCTGGGTTTGATGCCGCTCATGATAAGACCATTTGCACGTTCGACCTGGCCGTTAGTTTGTGGGTGATAGACGGAAGCATAATCGAGCTTTATGCCCATGTTTTTGCACCAGAGTTTTACCTCGTCAGCCGTAAAGTTCGTGCCATTATCAGTGATGATGCTGTGGGGGACGCCGTAACGGTGTACAACCCCGGATATGAAGTCTATCACAGGTCCGGATTCGGCCGTCTTAATAGGCTTGGCTTATATCCATTTGGTGAACTTATCCACCATGACCATTAAGTATTTGTGCTTGTGGGTTCCGCCTTTAAGGGGTACAACCATATCAAGCCCCCAGACCGCAAAGGGCCAAGTGATGGGGATAGTTTGGAGGGCGGTGGGTGGCATATGGCTTTGGTTTGCAAAGAGCTGGCAGCCGGCGCATCGTTGGACTAAGTCCTGAGCGTCTGCCCGGGCCATCGGCCAATAAAAGCATGTACGGAAGGCCTTGCTTACCAGGGACCGGGCTGCAGCGTGATGACCGCCGAGTCCGGCATGGATTTCAGCCAGGAGATTCCGCCCCTCCTCTTCGGAGATGCACCTTTGAAGGACTCCGGTAGTGCTTTTCTTATAAAGCTCTCCCTCGTGGACTCTGTAGGCTTTGGATCGCCGCACTATGCAGCGTGCCTCATTTTGGTCCTCGGGGAGTTCCTGCCTAGTAAGGTAGGCGAGGAATGGTTCTGTCCACGGGGCGATGACGGCCATTATTACGTGGGCTGAAGGTGTTATTTCAATGGCAGAGCCTCCAATTGTGTCAGAATGTTCGGTGTCGGGCAGTGCGGTTGGGTCCGGGCTGTTATTGTTCGGCTCCCGTTCCCATGCCAAGGATGGCTTGAAAAGCCTTTCCAAGAAGATGTTGGGGGGACTACATCGCGTTTTGCACCGATGCGTGCCAGGACATCTGCCGCCTGATTATTTTCCCGGGCTATATGGTGAAATTCAAGTCCCTCGAACCGAGCTGACATTTTTAGGACGGCGTTGCGGTAAGCTGCCATTTTCGGATCGTTGGCATCGAAGTCTCCATTTATTTGGGAGATTGCGAGGTTCGAGTCCCCGCGCACCTCTAGGCGTTGGATGCCCATGGATGCTGCCATCGGGAGACCATGTAGAAGGGCCTCATATTCGGCTGCATTGTTGGAGTCCGTGTACAAAATCTGTAGTACGTATTGAACTGTGTCTCCTATGGGGGACGTCAAAACGACGCCAGCCCCCAGTCCAGCCAACATTTGAATATGTGTCGTACTCTCTAGGGAGTTCGGCCTCCGTCCATTCTGCGACGAAGTCGGCCAAAACTTGTGACTTGATGGCTCATCGTGGCTTATAAGTTATGTCGAACGGGAGGAGCTCGATGGCCCATTTCGCAATCCGGCCCATTGCGTCACGGTTGTTTATAATGTCGTTAAGTGGTACTTCCGAGGCTACTGTTATTGAACACTCTTGAAAGTAGCGTCGTAGCTTCCGGGATGCCATGAATACCGTGTACGCAATCTTTTGATAATGCAGGTACCGTGATTTGCAGGGAGTGAGGAAAGTGGACACATAATAGACCGGCCTTTGAAGGGGGAATTTGTGTTCATCCGCTTCTCGTTCGACGACGAGCACTTTGCTTACAACCTGATGTGTTGCTGCGATGTACAATAGCATTGGTTCGTCGGTGTTTGGCGCGGCCAGGACTAGGTTTGTTGCTAGTATGGCTTTTATTTCATCGAGTCTGGCCATGGCTGCGTCCGTCCATTTGAAGTGTTCGGTGCGCCGAAGGAGGCGGTAAAGGGGAAGGGCCTTTTCTCCCAAGCGGGAGATAAAGCGGCTTAGAGCCGCCACACATCCGGCTAACTTTTGTATTTGTTTGAGGTCCTTTGGGATATCCAGTTGCGACAGAGCTCGGATCTTGGCTGGATTTGCTTCATTTCCCCTGCTGGATACAATGAAGCCCAAGAGCTTTCCGGCTGGAACGCCGAAAACGCATTTTTCCAGGTAGAGCTTAATGTCGTATGTTCGGAGATTATCAAATGTGAGCCTCAGGTCGTCTACTAGAGATTCAACATGTCTTGTTTTGACGACCACATCATCTACGTATGCCTCCACTGTTTTACCGATCTGGCTTGCCAAACATGTCTGAATCATGCGCTGATATGTTGCGCCGGTGTTTTTGAGCCCGAAGGGCATCGTGTTGAAGCAGAATGGCCCGTATGGTGTGATAAATGTTGTTGCAGCTTGGTCTGGTTCTGCCATCTTGATTTGATGGTAGCCAGAATATGCATTGACGAAACACAACGAATCGTGTCCTACGGTAGCATCGATAATTTGATCGATGCGGGGGAGGGGGAAGGGATCCTTTGGGCAAGCCTTGTTAATGTCTTTAAAATCAACACACAGGCGCCAGGATTTGTCCTTCTGTGGTACCATCACCAGGTTTTCTAGCCAGTCCGGATGTTTTATATCTCTGATGAATCCGGCCTCTAATAGCTTTGCTAGCTCTTCTCCCATAGCCAGTCTCTTAGGTTCGGAAAAACGCCGGAGAGCCTGTTTGACAGGTTTGAATCCTGTTTGGATATTTAAGCTGTGCTCGGCCAGCCTGCGTGGGATTCCTGGCATGTCTGAAGGGTGCCAGGCGAAAATGTCCCAATTCTCTTGTAGGAACTCTCGCAATGCGGCGTCGACATCAGGGTTTAACTGTGCCCCGATGGAAGTTGTTTTATTGGGGTCCGTTGGATGGACTTGGAATTTGACTATTTCGTCCGCCGATTTAAAGGAGGTGGATTTGGATCTTTTGTCGAGTACCACATCGTCCCTATTCACCGTAGAGCACAGCGCAGTCAGCTCCTCAGCCGCTAGGGCTTTGGATAGTGCCTCGAGGGCCAGTGCGGCTGTCTTGTTTTCGGTGCGGAGTGCTATGTCCGGATCACTAGCGAGAGTGATGATCCCATTAGGCCCAGGCATCTTGAGCTTCATGTACCCGTAATGGGGTATTGCTTGGAAGATTGTGAATGCTTCCTGCCCTAGCAAAGCGTGATAACCGCTGCTGAACGGGGCCACATGGAACGTGACCTCTTCGGACCTGTAATTGTCCGGCGTGCCGAACACCACATCTAGTGTGATTTTTCCTATACAGCGCGCTTCCCAACTGGGGATTATTCCTCTAAAGGTTGTGCTGCTTCGCATGATGCGGTTCCAGTCTATATCCATTTCTTGAAGAGTTTCCTCATAGATGAGGTTCAATCCGCTGCCGCCGTCCATGAGTACCTTGGTAAGACGAAAGCCGTCCACTATTGGACTGAGGACCAATGCAGCTGGTGCTCGGGCTGTTCAGAATTTAGGTTCATCACTGGCGTTAAAGGTAATGGCCGTGTCACTCCATGGGTTTATTGTTGCTACTTGGTAGACTTTGGCAAGGCTGCGGAGTGTCCTTTTTCGCATATTATTTGATGTGAAGGTCTCGAAGACTGTTAATACCGTATTGGTGTCTCTGGGGTGGCTTTATGTGGCCTCCGGAATTAGGAGGTTTTCGCCAATTTTGGCCACCTGCCGGAGTATCCAACATGCTCTAAGGCTGTGAGTTGGTGTGGCGTCCTCTGTACTATGAATTTTACAGGGTCCATTAAGCCATCCTTCCAGTACGGTTCCATGCCCTGTAGAGGGTTTTTGCCTTTTGGTGTTTGACCCGGGTGTCTGGCGATGATGCACCCTTTTATTTCGGACTGGGCTTGCCTTAAGGGCCGGATTGTCCCAAAATTTTGTTTCGGTTTTCCAGGTGCTTTCCATCGCACAGTACTTTCGTACTATGGACGCTAAGTCAGCGAAGCGTGTAATATCATGGCGACTTATGGCGTTGAGTATTCCCTTCTCCATGCAATTATTGCAGGAGAATGAAATTGCGTCTTCATTGCGGCAGCCCTTTATCCGGTCCATAACTAGGAGGAATCTGGCCCAGTAATGATGTACTGTTTCTTTGGGCTCTTGCCTGATTTGGGATAGATCGATAATGTTCGGGTGAGTGGGTGGAATTAAATCCGAAGCCTTACCCCTTCTGAGGCTCAGAGGCCGAGGAATTTCCGAACTCGAAAATTTGGATTCCTGGATGTCGTCCAATGAATCCAGTCCGTCACCTGATTCTAGGTTCAGGTCTTGAGTGATATCCTCCCCTCCGCGGACATCCGGCTTGGAGGGATCGGGAATCCGGACGTAGCGAGTCCTTAAGATAGATGAAGGGTCGCGGCACTGTCCCCCTACCAAGGCAACATGATGGGTGGCTTGGGGAGAGTTAATCTCTCTCAGATTAGTTTTAGGCCCAATCTAGTCATAATCCGTAGCGACTCCCAGGGCGGCGAAGCGATCCAAGAGCTCGTTTATGGAGGAAAGCTCTATTGGATCTAACTTCTCGGCAAGTTCCGAGTTGACAGGAAGATTGTTTTCGATGGCTTGAGAGGTCACCGTCGGCGCAGAAGCCGAACAGGTGGTCATAAGAAAACAACCTAGTCGGAGGGTTTGGCCGACAGCCAAAGCTCCCTTAGCAACGGTGCCATCTTTAAAGACGGGGCGAGGCATCCTTCCTCATGGCGACGACACAGAGGAACTCTCAATGAAAGCACCAATGTCGATGTCAAAACCGGCGGATCTCGGGTAGGGGGTCCCGAACTATGTGTCTAGGCCGGATGGTAACAGGAGGCAAGGGACACGAAGTTTTACCCAGGTTCGGGCCCTCTCGATGGAGGTAAAACCCTACGTTCTGCTTGATTAATATTGATGATATGGGTAGTACAAGCGTAGATCTACCACGAGATCAGAGAGGCTAAACCCTAGAAGCTAGCCTATGGTATGATTGTTGATGTGTACGTTGTCCTACGGACTAAAACCCTCCGGTTTATATAGACACCGGAGAGGGTTAGGGTTACATAGAGTCGGTTACAATGGTAGGAGATCTGAACATCCGTATCGCCAAGCTTGCCTTCCACGCCAAGGAAAGTCCCTTCCGAACACGGGACGGAGTCTTCAATCTTGTATCTTCATAGTCCAGGAGTCCGGCTGAAGGTATAGTTCGGCTATCCGAACACCCCCTAATCCAGGACTCCCTCACCGATCGTCACCGGACTTCAAGCATGCGGACCCTACGGGTTCGAGAACTATGTAGACATGATCGATACTCGTCTCCGGTCAATAACCAATAGCGGAACCTAGATTCTCATATTGGTTCCTACATATTCTATGAAGATCTTTATCGGTCAAACCGCATAACAACATACGTTGTTCCCTTTGTCATCGGATGTTACTTGCCCGAGATTCAATCATCGGTATCCTCATACCTAGTTCAATCTCATTACCGGCAAGTCTCTTTACTCGTTCCGTAATGAATCATCCCACAACTAACTCATTAGTCGCAATGCTTGCAAGGCTTATAGTGATGTGCATTACCGAGAGGGCCCAGCGATACCTCTCCGACAATCGGACTGACAAGTCCTAATCTCGATCTATGCCAACTCAACAAGTACCATCGGAGACACCTGTAGAGCACCTTTATAATCACCCAATTATGTTGTGACGTTTGGTAGCACACAAAGTGTTCCTCCGGTACTCGGGAGTTGCATAATCTCATAGTCACAGGAACATGTATAAGTCATGTAGCAACAGACTAAATGATCATTGTGCTAAGCTAGGATGGGTCAAGTCAATCACATCATTCTCTAATGATGTGATCCTGTTAATCAAATGACAACTCATGTCTATGGTTAGAAACATAACCATCATTAATTCAACGAGCTAGTCAAGTAGAGGCAAACTAGTGACACTCTATTTGTCTATGTATTCACACATGTACTATGTTTCTGGTTAATACAATTCTAGCATGAATAAAAACATTTATCATGATATAAGGAAATATAAATAACAACTTTATTATTGCCTCTAGGGCATATTTCCTTCAGTCTCCCACTTGCACTAGAGTCAATAATCTAGATTACATAGTAATGATTCTAACACCCATGGAGTCTTGGTTCTGATCATGTTTTGCTCGTGAGAGAGGCTTAGTCAACGGGTCTGCAACATTCAGATCCGTATGTATCTTGCAAATCTCTATGTCTCCCTCCTTGACTTGATCGCGGATGGAATTGAAGCTTCTCTTGATTTGCTTGGTTCATTTGTGAAATCTGGATTCCTTTGCCATGGCAATTGCACCAGTATTGTCACAAAAGATTTTCACTGGACCTGATGCACTAGGTATGACATGTAGATCGGATATGAACTCCTTCATTTGTTTCTTCTGAAGCAGCTATGTACTCCACTTCACATGTAGATCCCACCACGGCGCTTTGCTTAGAACTGCACCAGCTGACAGCTCCACCGTTCAATAAAAACATGTGTCCGGTTTGTTACCTAGAGTCATCCGGATCAGTGTCAAAGCCTTCATCGACGTAACCATTTACGACGAGCTCTTTGTCACCTCCATAAACGAGAAACATATCCTTAGTCCTTTTCAGTTGTTTCAGGATGTTCTTGACCGCTGTCCAGTGATCCACTCCTGGATTACTTTGGTACCTCCCTGCTATACATATAGCAAGGCACACATCAGGGCTGGTACACAGCATTGCATACATGATAGAGCCTATGGCTGAAGCATAGGGAACATCTTTCATTTTCTCTCTATCTTCTGCACTGGTCGGGCATTGAGTCTGACTCAACTTCACACCTTGTAACACATGCAAGAACCCTTTCTGCTTGATCCATTTTGAACTCCTTCGAAACTTTATCAAGGTATGTGCTTTGTGAAAGTCCAATCAAGTGTCTTGATCTATCTCTATAGATCTTGATGCCCAATATATAAGCAGCTTCACCGAGGTCTTTCATCGAAAAACTCTTATTCAAGTATCCTTTTATGCTATCCAGAAATTCTATATCATTTCCAGTGAACAATATGTCATCCACATATAATATTAGAAATGCTACGAAGCTCCCACTCACTTTCTTGTAAATACAGGCTTCTCCAAAAGTCTATATAAAAGCATATGCTTTGATCACACTATCAAAATGTTTATTCCAACTCTGAGATACTTGCACCAGTCCATAGATGGATCGCTGGAGTTTGCACACTTTGTTAGCACCCTTTGGATCGATAAAACCTTCAGGTTGCATCATATACAACTCTTCTTCCAGAAATCCATTCAAGAATGCAGTCTTTACATCCATTTGCCAAATTTTATAATCATAAAATGCGGCTATTGCGAACATGGTTCAGACGGACTTAAGCATCGCTATGGGTGAGAAGGTCTCATCGCAACAACTCGAGCTTTGTAGACAGTAACATTACCGTCAGCGTCAGTCTTCTTCTTGAAGATCCATTTATTCTCGATGGCTTGCCGATCATCGGGCAAGTCAACCAAAGTCCACACTTTGTTCTCATACATGGATCCCATCTCAGATTTCATGGCCTCAAGCCATTTTGCGGAATCTGGGCTCATCATCGCTTCCTCATAGTTCGTAGGTTCATCATGGTCAAGTAACATGACTTCGAGAATAGGATTACCATACCACTCTAGTGCAGATCTTACCCTGGTTGACCTACGAGGTTTGGTAGTAACTTGATCTGAAGTTACATGATCTACATCATTAGCTTCCTCACTAATTGGTGTAGGAGTCACAGGAACAACTTTCTGTGATGAACTACTTTCCAATAAGGGAGTAGGTACAGTTACCTCATCAAGTTCTACTTTCCTCCCACTCACTTATTTCGAGAGAAACTCCTTCTCTAGAAAGGATCCATTCTTAGCAACGAATGTCTTGCCTTCGGATCTGTGATAGAAGGTGTACCCAATAGTCTCCTTTGGGTATCCTATGAAGACACATTTCTCCGATTTGGGTTCAAGCTTATCAGGTTGAAGCTTTTTCACTTAAGCATCGCAACCCCAAATTTTAAGAAACGACAACTTTGGTTTCTTGCCAAACCATAGTTCATAAGGCGGCGGCTCAACAGATTTAGATGGTGCCCTATTTAACATGAATGCAGCCGTCTCTAAAGCATAACCCCAAGACAATAGTGGTAAATCAGTAAGAGACATCATAGATCGCACCATATCTAGTAAAGTACGATTACGACGTTCGGACACACCATTACGTTGTGGTGTTCCGTGTGGCGTGAGTTGTGAGTTGTGAAACTATTCCGCATTGTTTCAAATGAAGACCAAACTCGTAACTCAAATACTCTCCTCCACGATCAGATCGTAGAAACTTTATTTTCTTGTTATGATGATTTTCCACTTCACTCTGAAATTCTTTGAACTTTTCAAATGTTTCAGACTTATGTTTCATCAAGTAGATATACCCATATCTGCTCAAATCATCTGTGAAGGTGAGAAAATAACGATACCCGCCGCGAGCCTCAACATTCATCGGACCACATACATCAGTATGTATGATTTCCAACAAATCTGTTGCTCGCTCCATAGCTCCAGAGAATGGCATTTTAGTCCTCTTGCCCATGAGGCATGGTTCGCAAGTACCAAGTGATTCCAAAAGTCCATCAGAATGGAGTTTCTTCATGCGCTTTACACCAATATGACCTAAACGGCAGTGCCACAAATAAGTTGCACTATCATTATCAACTCTGCATCTTTTAGCTTCAATATTATGAATATGTCTATCACTACTACCGAGACTCATTAAAATAAGACCACTCTTCAAGGGTGCATGACCATAAAAGATATTACTCATATAAATAGAACAACCATTATTCTCAGATTTAAATGAATAACTGTCTCGCATCAAACAAGATCCAGATATAATGTTCATGCTCAACGCTGGCACCAAATAACAATTATTTAGGTCTAATACTAATCCCGAAGGTAGATGTAGAGGTAGCGTGCCGACTGCGATCACATCGACTTTGGAACCATTTCCCATGTGCGTCGTCACCTCGTCCTTAGCCAATCTTCGCTTAATCTGTAGCCCCCGTTTCGAGTTGCAAATATTTGCAACACAACCAGTAATAAATACCCAGGTGCTACTGCGAGCATTAGTAAGGTACACATTAATAACATGTATATCACATATACCTTTGTTCACCTTGTCATCTTTCTTATCCGCCAAATACTTGGGGTAGTTCCGCTTCAAGTGACCAGTCCCTTTGCAGTAGAAGCACTCAGTCTCAGGCTTAGGTCCAGACTTGGGCTTCTTCACTTGACTAGAAAATGGCTTGTTGTTCTTCTTGAAGTTCCCCTTCTTCCCTTTACCCTTTTTCTTGAAACTGGTGGTCTTGTTGACCATCAACACTTGATGCTCCTTCTTGATTTCTACCTCCGCCTTTAGCATTGCGAAGAGCTCGGGAATCATCTTATCCATCCCTTGCATATTATAGTTCATCACAAAGCTCTTGTAGCTTGGTGGCAGTGATTGAAGAACTCTGTCAATGACACTATCATCAGGAAGATTAACTCCCAGTTGAGTCAAGTGCTTGTGCTACCCAGACTTTCTGAGTATATGTTCACTGACAGAACTATTCTCCTCCATCTTGCGGCTGTAGAACTTATTGGAGACTTCATATCTCTCAACCCGGGCATTTTCTTGAAATATTAACTTCAACTCCTAGAACTTCTCATATGCTCCATGACGTGCAAAACGTCGTTGAAGTCCCGGTTCTAAGCCGTAAACAAGCACAACACACTGAACTATTGAGTAGTCATCAACACGCGACTGCCAGGCATTCACAATGTCTACAGTTGCTGGCGTGGGTGGTACACCTAGCGGTGCTTCCAGGACGTAATTCTTCTGTGCAGCAATGAGGATAATCCTCAAATTACGGACCCAATCCGTGTAATTGCTGCCATCATCTTTCAACTTTGCTTTCTCGAGGAACGCATTAAAATTCAACGGAACAACAGCACGGGCCATCTATCTACAACAACATAGACATGCAACATACTATCAGGTACTAAGTTCATGATAAATTAAAGTTCAATTAATCATATTACTTAAGAACTCCCACTTAGACAGACATCCCTCTAATCATCTAAGTGATCACATGATCCATATCAACTAAACATGTCCGATCATCACGTGAGATGGAGTAGTTTTCAATGCTGAACATCACTATGTTGGTGATATCTACTATATGATTCACGCTCGACCTTTCGGTCTCAGTGATCCAAGGCCATATCTGCATATTCTAGGCTCGTCAAGTTTAACCCGAGTATTTTGCATGTGCAAAACTGGCTTGCACCCATTGTATGTGAACGTAGAGCTTATCACACACGATCATCACATGGTGTCTCATCACGACGAAATTTCGCAACGGTGCATACTCAGGGAGAATACTTATACCTTGAAATCTAGTGAGGGATCATCTTATAATGCTACCGTCGATCTAAGCAAAATAAGATGCATAATACACATCACATGCAATCAATATAAGTGATATGATATGGAAATCATCATCTTGTGCCTGTGATCTCCATCTCCAAAGCACCGTCATGATCACCATCGTCACCGGCTTGACACCTTGATCTCCATCGAAGCATCGTTCTCATCACGCCAACTATTGCCTCCATGACTATTGAGGGAGTCCTGGATTAGGGGGTGTCCAGATGGCCGGACTATACCTTCAGCCGGACTCCTGGACTATGAAGATACAAGATTGAAGACTTTGTCCCGTGTCCGGAAGGGACTTTCCTTGGCATGGAAGGCAAGCTTGGCGATACGGATATGCAGATCTCCTACCATTGTAACCAACTTTGTGTAACCCTAACCCTCTCCGGTGTCTATATAAATCAGAGGGTTTTAGTCCGTAGGACAAGATACAGAACAACAATCATACCATAGGCTAGCTTCTAGGGCTTAGCCTCTCCGATCTCGTGGTAGATCTACTCTTGTATTACCCATATCATCAATATTAATCAAGAAGGACGTAGGGTTTTACCTCCATCGAGAGGGCCCGAACCTGGGTAAAACTTCGTGTCCCTTGCCTCCTGTTACCATCCGGCCTAGACGCACAGTTCGGGACCCCCTACCCGAGATCCGCCGGTTTTGACACAGACATTGGTGCTTTCATTGAGAGTTCCTCTGTGTCGTTGCCGTCAGGCTTGATGGCTCCTACGATCATCAATGGCGATGCAGTCCAGGGTGAGACCTTCCTCCCCGGACAGATCTTCGTCTTCGGCGGCTTCGCACTGCGGGCCAATTCACTTGGCCATCTGGAGCAGATCGAAAGCTATGCCCCTGGCCGTCAGGTCAGATTTGGAAGCTTAAACTACACGGCTGACATCCGCGGGGACTTGATCTTCGACGGATTCGAGCCACTGCCGAGCGCGCCGCACTGTCACGACGAGCATGATCTAGCTCTGCCGCCGAACAGTGCCGTGGAGGCCGCACCCGCATCGGCTTTGACCCTTAATTCAGAGCCAACTGCGCCGATCGAGGATGGGTGGTTGGACGCCGCCTCGGGGGCTGCGATCCCAACGGCGATCGAGCCAAACACCAGCCCCGTACTCTGCGAGACTCGTGACTCCAAGGAGCCGGACTCCTCTCCGGACTCCGAACCCTCCGCGCCCCTGCCGATCGAATCCGATTGGGCGCCAATCATGGAATTTACTGTCGTGGACATCTTTCAGCACTTGCCTTTCGGCGATATTCAGAAAACACTGAAGTCTCTCTCTTTATCAGGAGAGCCCTGGACGGACTACGGTTAGCAATGTTGGGATTCGGACGATGAAGAAATTCAAAACCCACCACCCACTTTATAGCCACTGTAGACGACTTAACCGACATGCTCGACTTCGACTCCGAAGACATCGACGGTATGGACGCCGATGAAGGAGACGATGAAGAACCAGCGCCTATCAGGCCCTGGAAAGCCACCTCGTCATATGACATATACATGGTGGACACCCCAAAAGAAGGAGATGGCGATGGAACAGCGGAGGATGGCCCCTCCAAGAAACAGCCTAAGCGCCGGCGTCAGCGGCGCCGCTCAAAATCCCGCCAAAACAAATACGGTGATTCCAGCACGGGATTACTCCGGAAAGTGCCGAAGTAAACCCCCTCCAGCAAGATTTTCCACAGGAGGATGGAGAAACCAGCCCTCATGAGAGAGCGGCAGACAGAGAAGTCGAGGACGATAATTATATGCCTCCCTCCGAAGACGAGGCAAGCCTCGACGACGACGAATTCGTCGTGCCAGGGGATCCCGTCGAGCAAGAGCATTTTAAATGCAGGCTTATGGCCACGGCAAGAAGCCTCAAGAAAAAACAACAACAGCTTAGAGCTGATCAAGATTTGCTAGTCGACAGATGGACTGAAGTCCTTGCGGCCGAAGAGCATAAACTCGAACGCCCCTCCAAGAGCTACCCAAAGCGCAGGTTGCTACCCCGATTAGAGGAGGAAGCACTTGATGCGGCCGACCAGCCACCTCGCGGCCGCGATAGAGAGGCCTCTCGGCCCTCCACTCAAGCCGCACCCCGTACCAAGGCACGGGAATATGCGCCGGACTTACAAGATATGTTGGAGGACAAGGCAAGGCAAACAAGATCGATCTACAGATCGCGTGGGTGCCCCACGGCTCGAGACGGTAACCGTCACGCCGGCCACAAATTCGGCAGGGCCGAACATAGTGGCCAAAGCTCATTCGAACTATGTCGTGATATAGCCCAGTACAGAGGCGCCGCACACCCACTATGCTTCACAGACGAAATAATGGATCATCAAATCCCCGAGGGTTTCAAACCCGTAAATATCGAATCATATGATGGCACAACAGATCCTGCAGTATGGATCGAGGATTATCTCATTCATATCCACATGGCCCGCGGCGATGATTTCCACGCCATCAAATACCTCCCACTAAAGCTTAAAGGACTAGCTCGGCATTGGCTTAACAGCTTGCCAACAGGATCAGTTAGTTGTTGGGAGGACCTGGAAGCCGCATTCCTCGACAATTTCCAGGGCACTTATGTGCGACCCCCAGATGCCGATGACCTAAGTCACGTAATTCAGCAGCCAGAGGAATTGGCCAGGCAATTCTGGACACGGTTCCTAACAAAGAACAATCAAATAGTTGACTGTCCGGACGCTGAGGCCCTAGCAGCCTTCAAGCACAATATCCGTGACGAGTGGCTTGCTTGGCACCTTGGACAGGAAAAGCCGAAGTCTATGGCAGCACTCACGACACTCATGACCTGCTTTTGCGCGGGAGAAGACAACTGGCTTGCTCGTAGCAACAATATGACCAAGAACCCTGGTAATTCGTATACCAGGGAAGTAGTGGCAGGTCCCGTCGCAAAAAGCAGAAGCGCCGCATTAACGGCGACAATGCTGAGGATACGACAGTTAATGCCGGATTCAGAGGCTCTAAATCCGGTCAGCGTAAAAAGCCATTCAAAAGGAATCCTAGGGGTCCGTCCAGTTTGGACCGAATACTCGGCCGCTTGTGCCAGATACATGGCACCCCCGAAAAGCCGGCCAATCACACCAACAGGGATTGTTGGGTGTTCAAGCATGCAGGCAAGTTAAACGCCAAAAATGAAGACAAGGGGCTGCATAGCAATGACGACAAGGAGCCCCGGCCGCCGAACAACAGTGGACAGAAGGGTTTTCCCCCACAAGTGCAGACGGTGAACATGATATACGCAACCCACGTCCCCAAAAGGGAGCAGAAGCGCGCGTTAAGGGACGTATACGCGGTAGAGCCAGTCGCCCCAAAGTTCAACCCATGGTCCTCCTGCCCGATCACCTTTGATCGAAGGGACCATCCCACTAGCATCCGTCATGGCGGATTCGCCGCATTGGTTCTATACCCAATTATTGACGGATTTCATCTCACTAGAGTCCTTATGGACGGCGGCAGCAGCCTGAACCTGCTTTACCAGGATACAATGCGGAAAATGGGCATAGATCCCTCGAGGATTAAGCCCACCAAAACGACCTTTAAAGGCGTAATACCAGGTGTAGAGGACAACTGTACAGGCTCAGTCACACTTGAAGTGGTCTTCGGATCTCCGGATAATTTCCGACGGGAGGAGTTAATCTTCGACATAGTCCCATTCCGCAGTGGCTATCACGCACTGCTCGGGCGAACCGCATTCGCCAAGTTCAATGCGGTACCGCACTATGCATACCTTAAGCTCAAAATGCCAGACCCTCGAGGAGTAATTACGATCAATGGAAACACCGAACGCTCCCTCCGAACGGAGGAGCACACGGCGGCCCTTGCAGCAGAAGTACAAAGCAGCCTCTCTAGGCAGTTCTCCAGTCCGGCCATTAAACGACCAGACACCATCAAGCGCGCCCGGAGTAACCTACAAGAAGACCGCCTGGCATGACCCGAGCAGGCTTAGCAATGCGGCCCCAACCCCAGCCCTCGCAAAAATGCGATACCAGTACTTCGCGTACATAACTACGCTCTAGAAATACCATGGGTAAAGGGGGAGGGGCACCATCACGGCACGCCCAAAACACGGCTTAAACCACACCAGGGGCTGCCGATTTTTTAATTTTCTCTTACTTTCAGGACTCCACTCTTCGGAAGGCCCGTTCGGCAGTTCAATTGCCGAACAAACGATTCAAGAACCAGGGAAGCAGACAAGCCATGCCGCATTACGGAACTCCCAGGTGGTCTCTATCACGAGCAGTATACCTGTTTCGCATGCTATTCCGCAGCTTGCCCCTGGAACGGACATGTTAAATAGTCCAACCTTTTGCTTATCGCATTATTTGTATCGTTCTGCTTTGATCGCAGCCCTCTTTAATAAACAATGCATAGATTTTGTCTATTTTTGCATTACTCTTTTTTAATATATGTTCCTTAATGACATGTTGCATCCGTACACTTTGGTACGACAAAATACGCCAGGGGCTTTAGTACCCCTCAATATGGTGTGAGAAGTCCGAACACTTTAACAAGTGCGGCACCCCGAACTTATAGCATTATATGCATCAGCTCCGAATCATGTCTTGGGTCAATAGTTGGGTTTGCCTAGCTCCTATGTTTTGGTGCCTTACGTTCCGCTATATCGGCTAAGGTAGCACTAGGAGAACCACTGCGATTGTGCCCCAGTTGAGCTGGGTCGAGCACCTCAGTGGAGAAAGCTAAAACTGACTATCATGATGAAGCGAGAGCTGGTCGCTGTTCGAGAGGTTTTTCGAGTCCCTAAAGACTTATGCCGCTTAGAGCGAGGAGCCGGCTCTGTCCGGCCAAGGCGTGGATAGCGCCCCAAACTCGGTTTTCCGAATACTAGGGGCTTCGCCGAAATTTAAAATTATAGAATTCTATGGCTAAGTGAGAGTGTTCACGCATTATAGTCCGATTGCCTTGTTCGTTGGGCTGAGCGCCTCCCTCGAAGGACCCAAACATGGGCAGGTTTATCCCCGAACACCCCAGCACTAGCGGCACGGGGGCAGAAGCCGACAACTTGCCATCTCTCAGAACTGATAAACAGCCGCACAGAAGGTAATATTTTAAATTCCAACAGCATTGCTTAGCGCATATGAACAAGTTTTCAGCGCACGGGACAAAACAAGCAAGTTTCACTCAAAAATTACATCCCTAGAACATTCATCCGCCACAAGGCAGGCACCCTTCAGAACATCCTTATAATAATTCTCGGGCTTGCGATGCTCTTTCCCCGGCGGTGGCCCGTCCTTCACAAGCTTCTCAGCATCCAGCTTGCCCCAGTGCACCTTAGCACGGGCAAGGGCCCTATGGGCACCTTCAATGCAGATGGAGCGCTTGATGACTTCGAGCCTTGGACAGGCCTCCACCAGCCGCCGCACCAGCCCGAAATAGCTCCCAGGCAGAGCCCCTCCAGGCCACAGCCGAACTATGACGCCCTTCATGGCCTGTTCGGCCGCCTTGTGGAGCTCGACCAGTTGCTTCAGCTGGTCGCTCAGGGGCACGGGGTGTCCAGCCTCAGCATACTGAGACCAGAACACCTTCTCTGTCGAGCTGCCCTCCTCGGCTCGATAGAATGCGGCGGCATCGGACACACTCCGGGGAAGATCTGTGAACGCTCCTGGAGAGCTCCAGATTCGGGTAAGTAACAAGTAACTCATGTTTATGTGTTTGCTTTGCATAAAGAATGCCTTACCCGCCGCTATCTTCTTCACCTAATCCAACTCCTGGAGGGTCTTCTGGGATTCGGCCTTGGCAGACTTGGCATTTTCAATAGCCACCGCGAGCTCGGACGCTCGCATCTTTGAGTCAAGCTCCAAACTCTCATGTTTTTCCATGAGAGCCTAGATCTCTTGCCGTACCTTGCCAACCTCGGCCTCATACTTCTCCCGCTCGGTGCGCTCCGTGGCCGCCCTCTTCTCGGCCTCGACCAGCGCTTGCTTAAGGGTCGCCACCTCAGACGTGGCCCCTACAATAGCCACGATAATCCTTTCATTTTTTGCAATTGCACCTTTTTATATATTTTTAAACAAGGTATTTCTTACCTTCATTGTCCTCGAGCTGCTTCTTGGCACGCCCGAGCTCTTGCTCGGACCGCTCGAGGTTCTGCTTTAGCGTGTCCACTTCCGCAGTCAGTGCGGCGGACGCAAGCAGAGAAGCCTGCATACGCATATTGACTCCTTTTTGTTAGGCTCCTGTGAATTTTATTTGATCCTCTATTCGGCTTTTCTTCCCGAACGCCAAACAGAGCATCAGGGGCTACTGTCTATGCGGTAATATTATTTACACATTCTTTACTTACCTCAAAGCCTGTTAAAAGGCTAGTACAAGCTTCAGTCAGTCCACTCTTGGTGGACTGAACCTTCTGGACCACTGCACTCATAATGGTGCTGTGCTCCTCGTCGATGGAGGCGCCTTGGAGCGCCTCCAACAGATTATCCGGCACCTCCGGTTGGACGGGGGTCACCGGCATGGTGGGCTTGCTCCTCTTGGAAGGAGGTCCCCCGCCGGACTCTGGAACCTTTGAAGGTTCTGGAGCGGTGTCCGGCCTAGAGCTGGACTTGGAGCCCTGGGGGGTTTCATCCTCTTTACTCCTGGAGTCCGGGAGGTCGCCTTGCGGCGCCTCCAGGACCACCTCCTCCCGGCTTGGAACCTGTTGGGACAACACTTGGTGTCGTTCGTAGGGCATGGGGAGGAAGCCGTCGAAAGCGAGTTCACATCCGACGAGTCCAGTGAGCCGCTCGACGACGTGTCAAGCCGGTCTTTGGGTGGGCTGCATAAACATATTCGACATAAGGGAAAGCTGTGCAATAAACGAATACTATGAATTACTCTGGTATCCGGATACTTACGATTTTGCCAGGGGCTTGGCCCTGGGCAGCCACTCCTCTCCGCTGTCGTCGGCGTCGGTGGAGTAGTCCGGAGGAAGGGTTTTCCCCTTCTTGGACCCTCCGGCCTCCCCAAAGAGGGTGGCCTTCCTTTTCTTCTCTCCTCCCGCTAGAGGGGGAGAGGTCTCTTCTTCTTCCTCCTCGTCTTCACGGGAGGAATGCGCCTCGGAACCGTCGGATGATGGATCCAACACCTCCTGGCACCGGGCACTCTTTCGAGTCCCAGTGGCCTTTTTCGCGGCCTTCTTCTCCGGCACCACATAGGGTGCCGGAACCAGTAGCTTCGCCAAGCGAGCGTCCGCTGGGCCTTCGGGCAAAGGAGCCGGACAGTTGATCTGTCCGGACGTCACCTGCCAATCCTGCCAAAGGTAAGGGGGCTTAGATCCCGCATGGAGTCAAACTATGAAAAACTGATACCCTGTAAAAGGAAAAACAGCTTACCGCATGAGCGTGACGCTGTGTACTGAATACGCGATCCTCGGTAGCGGATGCGGGGGCCTCGACGCCCTTGAAAAGCACCTTCCAGGCATCTTCGTACATCGTGTCAAAGAGCCTGCTCAGAGTTTGGTGTCGCGCCGGGTCGAACTCCCACATGTTGAAAGCCCGTTGTTGACATGGGAGGATCAGGCATATGAGCATAACCTGGACTACGTTGACAAGTTTGAGCTTCTTGTCCACCAGGGTTTGGACGCATGTTTGGAGTCCGGTTAGCTCTCCTTTTTTACCCCACGACAGGCCCGTCTCCTTCCAGGAGGTGAGCCGCGTAGGGGGTCCGGATCGAAACTCGAGGGCTGCGACCCATTCGGGGTCGCGCGGCTCGGTGATGTAAAACCACCCCGATTGCCACCCCTTCAGGGTCTCCACAAAGGAGCCCTCGAGCCATAAGACGTCGGCCATCTTGCCCACCATGGCGCCTCCGCACTCCGCCTGGTTGCCGCGCACCACCTTCGTCTTGACATTGAAAGTCTTGAGCCATAGGCCGAAATGGGGGCGGATGCGGAGGAAAGCCTCGCATACGATGATAAACGCCGAGATGTTGAGGACAAAGTTCAGGGCCAGATCATGGAAATCCAGGCCATAGTAGAACATGAGCCCCCAGACAAATGGGTGAAGAGGGAAGCCCAGTCCACGGAGGAAATGGGGGAGGAACACCACCCTCTCATGGGGCCTAGGGGTGGGGATGAGCTGCCCCTTTTCGGGAAGCCGGTACGCAATGTCGTTAGACAAGTATTCGGCCTTCCTCATTTTTTTGATGTGTCCCTCCGTGACGGAGGAGACCATCCACTTGCCTCCCGCTCCGGACATGGCTGGAGAAGGTTGAGGTGGGGAGTGCGGACTTGGGCGCTAGAGCTCGAGTGCGCGAGAATGGATAAGCAAGGGAGGAAGAAGGCATAGGTGAAAAGGTGGATCCTTATCCCCTTATATGGGTGGACGCAACTACGTGTCCCCACCAGCCTGGTAAAACTCGCTTATCTCCAAGCGCTGTAATCAATGGCATGGTTGGGTTACCCATGCCCGTATTGATGAGAATCTCGGAATAAGGGGACACGATCTCTGCTTTAACGAGACGTGCCAAGGAAACCGCCTTGCATGACGCACTGAGGTGGGATAATGAAACGACTCGGATAAAGGCTTGGCCTTGGTGTGTCACACTACGGAATACGTCAACAGATTAGATTTGTGTAAATATTATTCTCTCTATGTCAATATGTGGAAACTTATCTTGCAGAGCCGGACACTATCTTTGTGTTCAAAATCTTCTATGAAGTACTTGGAGGAGGAATCCGCCTTGCAATGCCGAAGACAATCTGCGCGCCGGACTCGTCGTAACTGAAGCCTGGTTCAGGGGCTACTGAGGGAGTCATGGATTAGGGGGTGTCCGGATGGCCGGACTATACCTTCAGCCGGACTCCTGGACTATGAAGATACAGGATTGAAGACTTCGTCCCGTGTCTGTAAGGGACTTTCCTTGGCGTGGAAGGCAAGCTTGGTGATAGGGATATGCAGATCTCCTACCATTGTAACCGACTTTGTGTAACCCTAACCCTCTCCGGTGTCTATATAAACCGAAGGGTTTTAGTCTGTAGGACAAGATACAGAACAACAATCATACCATAGGCTAGCTTCTAGGGTTTAGCCTCTCCGATCTCGTGGTAGATCCACTCTTGTACTACCCATATCATCAATATTAATCAACCAGGACGTAGGGTTTTACCTCCATCGAGAGGGCCCGAACCTGGGTAAAACTTCGTGTCCCTTGCCTAGACGCACAGTTTGGGACCCCCTACCCGAGATCCGCCGGTTTTGACACCGACAACTATCTCTACCGCTTAGTGATAAAGTAAAGCAATTACATGGCGATTGCATTTCATACAATAAAGCGACAACTATATGGCTCTTGCTAGTTGCTGATAACTGTGTTACAAAACATGATAATCTCATACAATAAAATTTAGCATCATGTCTTCACAATATCACATCACAACATGCCCTGCAAAAAACAAGATAGACGTCCTCTACTTTGTTGTTGCAAGTTCTACGTGACTGCTACCGGCTAAGCAAGAACCGTTCTTACCTGCGCATCAAAAACCACAGTGCGGTATAGTGATTGCTTTTTGATCTTCAGAAAGAACCCTATTCATTGAATCCGATTCAACTAAAACTGGAGAAACAGACACCCACTAGCCACCTGTGTGCGAAGCGCGTTGGTAGAACCAGTCTCGCGTAAGCGTACGCGTAATGTCGGTCTAGGCCGCTTCATCCAACAATGCCACTGAATCAAGAATCAACTAGTGACGGCAAGCAATATGTATATACCCACGCGCACAACTCCTTTGTGTTCTACTCGTGCATATAACATCTACGCATAAACCTGGCTCGAATGCCACTGTTGGGGAACGTAGTAATTTCAAAAAAATTCCAACGCACATGCAAGATCATGGTGATGCATAGCAACAAGAGGGGAGAGTATTGTCCACGTACCCTCGTAGACAGCAAGCAGAAGCGTTATGAGAACGTGGTTGATGTAGTCATATGTCTTCACGATCCGACCGTGTAGTGACCAGACCAGAATGGATCAAGTCTCTGTGCTCCGGTGTCATCCCTGGATCAGTAATGCTGACACCACACAGTACTTCGAAGGATTTATAGCAGAGTAGCAATCACACACTTATTACATCGATGTCTCAAAGAGAACTTATTACAATAAATATGGCTTAAGGCCATCTAATAACGATAACAGCGGAAGACTTGGAAGATAAATGGGTCCATCAACTCCAACGGCATCACTGAGTATAGAACCACGACCTAAAAGGACCTTACTCGTCGTCTGAAAAGTCTGCAACATTTAAAGTTGCAGCCCGAAAACGGGTCAGCACATGGAATATGCTGGCAATGTAACACATAGAGAGTAATGGAATGTAACAGCTATACTATATGCATATTTGGCTGGTGGAAAGCTCTATGGTTACTATTTTGCGTAAAGCCAGTTTTTCCCTACTGCAAAGGAATACATTTTATTTAACTATCAAGGTGGTTGAACATCGAGAATGGTTGACAGCATTCCGATCCCAATTAAGTGAACAATTATAACCCAACAATATTAATTAGAAGTAACATGATGAGATTCACATGATATTCAAGTACTATATACTCAAGATGTCCATAACCGGGGACATGGCTAATCATGATTAGTTTATTACACTCTGCAGAGGTTTGCGCACTTTTCCCCACAAGACTCGATCGCCTCCGTTGGGCTTCTCGCACTACACGGTGTTTGAGAAACGGATGACCGAGACACAGTCTTTCAGAAGCGTTAGCACCTTACGATGGATAGACCGGTACACCTACTTTCCCCTACATCTGCTAGTCTACCCTGTAAGAGTTCGCACGACTTAGTCAACTATGCCAGAGCCCATATTGGTTTGTGGCTGCACACGGAAGTTTCTAGCATGAAAGATCTTATGATCCCCTTTGAGCCTGGGTGGCGGTCCAAAAGAAAATAGGCAAGTCCTGATAGACATCAGGTGCCTCAATCCACCCAGATGTGTGTTTAAGTTGCCACCTTAGATAAACCCTTAGAATTATCAATCTCACATCTGTCATGGATATCACTCACCCAATCCACGTCTACTAGCATAGCATGGCATAATAAGCAAACATAGAAGTAACTCCCAAAGGTTTCATAATAAACAGGTAATAGGTACTACCTCATCTACTTCCCATCCCACAATTTAATTAGATCCTAATCATGCAATGTGTGACGATTGATCTAATGCAATAAAACTGGGTTGTAGAAAAGGTATGATCAAAGTGTTACTTGCCTTGCTGATGATCCGCGAGTCCTAGAGATTCGAAGTAACAGGCGGCGCAATCCGGGTAATCTATCGCAGACAAACAACAAGCATACAATAAGTACCCATCTAATGCACAGGTAAAACTCGAACAAGAGATCAAACCAGATAGTTCAACTTAAGAACTCCGGTTGCAACGAAAGAACGAACCGAACAAATCAACGGAAAACAAACGACGGAAGAAAACAACTCGGTTCTAGCAAGTTGAAACTAGGTCAAATTTTACAGTAGCAAAAGCTTGTTTAAGTTGATTAGTCGGAACGGCGGTTTCGAAACGAAACTCCAGGCGCTTGAATCACCTGATTCCGATAAACGAGCGGGGAGAAAAACTAGAACGAAGATCAGATCTGAGATCGCGATCACGGAATAAATCCGACGAAAAGAAAAAGAAGAACGGTTAAACGAACGGACGTTCGTTAACCTAGAATAATCCGATGATCACGTTCGTTAGGACGAACGGTCCGGCGAACGGTCTCTAGGCAACTAAACCGGAAAAGAAAACGAAACCGATCTAGGGTTTCGAAAGAAAACCGAAACAACAAAACGAAAAGAAAACCGGAACGGTTTATAAGAAAAACCGAACCGAGGGGAAAAAGAGAGGCGCGGTGCGGCTACCTCCGGCGAGGTTCCGGCGAATGGCGGAGTTGCAAGGGTGGCGGCGACGCTAGGGCGACGGCGGCGCTAGGCAGCGCGAGCGGCGGCGCTAGGCACGCGGCGGCGGCTTGGGCGCCGGCGGCGGCGGCTTGGGCGCGGGGTGGTGGCGCGGCTTGGTGTGGGAAAAAGGGGGGGGTGGGTATTTAAAGAGGGGAGGGGAGAGGAAACTTGGGGGAGGGGGCAAGGAAAAAAAGGGAGGAGAGGAGTCCTACTAGGACTCGGGCGGCGGCGGCTTGGGCGCCTGCGCGCTGGCGCGCTCGTGAGGGGAGGAGGCCGGCCTGGCCTGCGGCTGGGCCTTGGCCCAGGCGCGCGACAAATTTTTTTTAAATCGGTTACACACGCAGAAAAACAAATAAAAGAATATCTAAACGAACTCCAAAATTTCCAAAGTAAATTTTCCCCGACTCCTAAAAATGAGTCGAACAAAATGAACTTTTCTCCGGGCCTAAAATGCAAATTTTGGAAAACGCGCATTTTTCCCTATCCAAATAAAATGCAAATAAACACCGGAAAACAAAATTGAATCTATTTATTAAATCTTCTTTTTCCTAATTTGGGAAAAGTCATATTATTTCCCTCTCTTATATTTTGATATCGGAAAATAATTGAAGATGAAATAAATAAAATCAAATGATCCTCTTTTCAAAGTTTGAGAAAACTCAAATATGAGAATAACGAAATCTCCAACTCTCTCCGAGGGTCCTTGAGTTGCGTGAAATTTCTAGGATCGACAAAATGCAAGAAACTATGATATGCATGATGATCTAATGTATAACATACCAAATTGAAAATTTGGGATGTTACAAACCTACCCCCTTAAGATGAATCCCGCCCTCGAGATTCGGGTTGGCTAGAAAATAGGTGAGGGTGGTCCTTGAGCAAATCTTCTTCTCTCTCCAAGGTGGCTTCATCCTCTGAGTGGTGATTCCACTGAACTTTGCAAAACTTGATAACCTTGCTGCGGGTAACTCTACTGGCAAACTCGAGAATCTTGACTGGTTTCTCTTCATATGTTAGGTCGTCCTTCAACTGAATCGCTTCAAGCGGCACTGTATCTCTTAACGGTACCTCCGCCGTCTCGGCGTGACATTTCTTCAGCTGAGAAACATGGAATACATCATGAACTCCTGAGAGTCCCTCTGGTAATTCCAACTTATAAGCGACTTCTCCCATTCCTTTGCACGATCTTATATGGTCCAACGAAACGCGGTGCTAATTTTCCCTTAACTCCAAAGCGCTTAACTCCTCGAAGTGGGGATACTCGGAGATACACTCTGTCTTCGGTTTCGTAAACTGTCTCCTTGCGGTTAGAATCTACATAGCTCTTCTGCCTGGACAGGGCTACCTTGAGCCTATCGCGAATCAACTTAACTTTCCGTTCATACTCCTTAATCAAATCTGGCCCAAAGAACTAACGGTCTCCAACTTCGTCCCATGACAACGGTGTCCTGCACCTCCTTCCGTATAAAGCTTCGAAAGGTGCCATCTTCAAACTGGTTTGGTAAATGTTGTTATAAGAAAACTCCGCATACGGCAAGTTATCGTCCCAACTAGATCCATAATCTAGTGCACAAGCTCTCAGCATATCTTCCAAAATCTGATTGACTCTCTCGGTCTGTCCATCTGTCTGCGGATGAAAAGTGGTGCTGAACTCTAGCCTGGTTCCCAAAGGTTCATGCAACTGATTACAAAACTTTGAGGTAAATTGGGTTCCTCTGTCTGATACAATACTCCTCGGAACTCCATGCAAACAAATGATCCTAGTCATGTATATCTTTGCCAACTTAGCACTGGTGTAAGTGGTCTTGACTGGAATGAAATGTGCTACCTTCGTCAAACGATCAACTACTACCCATATCGAGTCATATCCTGCCTTCGTCCTGGGTAGTCCTGTGATAAAATCCATGCCTATCTTATCCCACTTCCATTCGGGTATTGGCAATGGTTGCAACAATCCGGCTGGCTTCTGATGCTCTGCCTTTACTCTATGACATATGTCACAAACTGCTACATATGCTGCAATATCCTTCTTCATTCCGGTCCACCAGAATGTTTCCTTCAAATCCAAGTACATCTTGGTATTTCCTGGGTGAATCGAATATGGTGAATCATGTGCCTCTTGTAGAATCAACTTCCTGATCTCCGGGTCATTTGGCACATAAACACGGTCCTCAAACCATAGGGTATCGTGCTCATCCTCACGAAATCCCTTTGCTTTTCCTTCGCTCATTTTCTTCTTTATAGAAGCAATCTCCTTGTCAGATTTCTGAACTTCTCTGATTTTATCCATTAATGTTGACTGAATCTCCAATGCTGCCACATAGCCTTTCGGAACTATCTCTAAACTTAGTTCACGAAGGTTTTCTGCTAACTCCTTGGGTATTTCCTCCATTATTAACGTATTAACGTGGCTCTTGCGGCTCAATGCGTCAGCTACTACATTAGCTTTACCGGGATGGTAATGCAATCTCATATCATAATCCTTGATGAGCTCCAACCATCTCCTTTGTCTGAGGTTCAACTCCTTCTGCGTGAAAATGTACTTCAAACTCTTGTGATCCGTGTACACCTCACAATGATTTCCAATGAGGAAATGTCTCCATGTCTTTAATGCATGCACTACGGCTGCTAACTCCAAATCATGGGTGGCATAATTCAGATCATGAGGCTTCAGTTGTCGTGAAGCATACGAAACAACTCTCCCTTCCTGCATAAGCACTGCTCCAAGTCCTCGACGTGAAGCGTCGCAATATACCTCATAATCCTTGGTCTGATCTGGCAAAATCAACACTGGTGAGGTAACCAATCGTTTCTTCAACTCCTGGAAACTAGCCTCACACTCCTCAGTCCATTTGAACTTAGTATCCTTCTTCAACAACTCCGTCATAGGCTTTGCAATCTTTGAAAAGTTCTCCGGTAGTATCCGGCGAGTCCAAGAAAACTCCGGATCTCTCTAACTGTCGTTGGTGCTTCCCATTCGGTTACGGTCTCAACCTTTGTGGGGTCAACTGCTATCCCTTCTCCGGATATAACATGTCCGAGGAATCCTACTTCCTTCAACCAAAACTCACATTTGCTAAATTTGGCATATAACTGATGTTCCCTTAGTTTCTCCAAAACCAAACGCAAATGTTCCTTATGCTCTTCTTCATTATTTGAATAAACCAGGATATCATCAATGAACACTATGATGAACTTATCCAAAAACTCCATAAACACTTTGTTCATCAGGTTCATAAAATAGGCAGGTGCGTTAGTCAATCCAAATGACATAACGGTATACTCATACAGTCCATATCTTGTGGTGAATGCTGTCTTAGGTATGTCCTGCTCTCGAATCTTGAACTGGTGGTACCCTGATCGCAAATCGATCTTGGAAAACACTTTAGCTCCTTGCAAACGATCAAACAGATCATTAATCATTGGCAGTGGGTACTTGTTCTTGATGGTTACTTCGTTCAATCCACGGTTATCAACAACCATCCGTAATGATCCATCCTTCTTCTCCACTAGAAGTACGGGTGATCCCCAAGGCGAAGAACTTGGGCGTATGTAACCTTTCTCCAGTAACTCCTTAATCTGATTCTTAATTTCTACCAAATCCTTTGCTGGCATCCTATACGGTCTCTTCGATATTGGCCCAGTGCCTGGCAAAAGCTCAATCAAAAACTCAATGTCTCTATCCAGTGGCATGCCTGGCAACTCTTCCGGAAATACATCAGGAAAATACTTTACCACAGGTACTTCCTCCTGCACAACTCCTGTTAGGCAATTTACTTGTGTCCTATTTGGCACATGCCGGGATACATACTTGATCCTTCTTCCTTCTGGCGTTGTAAGCAAAATTGACTTACTAGCACAATCGATGTTTCCTCCATACATCAACAGCCAATCCATACCTAGAATTACATCCAGACCTTGGGATTCCAGAATAATTAAATCTGTTGGGAAAACATGTCTTCCTATGCTTAATGGCACTTGAAAACATCCTTGGCTGGCCATGTACTCTGCTCCTGGCGAACTTACTAGCATAGGAGTTTTAAGAATCCTAGTGGGCAGACTATATTTTTCCACAAATCCCCTTGATATGTATGAATGTGATGCACCAGTATCGAAAAGAACGAGTGCAGTAAATGACTTAACCAAAAACTTACCGATTACTGCATCAGGCTGATCTTCAACCTCCTCCACGTTAACGTGGTTCACCTGTCCCCTATTGAAAGGGTTCGGCTTCTTCCCTGAGCTCCCATTGCCATTTCCATTCTGGCCTTCAAGACATTCATTGGCATAATGTCCGGTCTTGGAACACTTGAAACAGGTGACTTGACTCAGATCTCTCTTGGCTGAGGTTGATGGGGTGGTCCTGTTCTGGCTGTTGCTTCCTCCATTCCCATTACCATTCTTGTGGCCATTGTGGTTGTGCGAACTACCTCCTCCATGGGTATGCTAAAACTGAAATCCCGATTTAGGGGTAAAACGGGGCTTCTGTTGGGTTCCAGAGTTATACTTCCCCTGTCCATACTTCCTCTTGCGGTTCTCAATCTGCTGTTGCTTCCCTTCAATCATGATGGCATGATCTACCAACTCCTGGTAGTTGTTGAAACTTGCTACCATCAACTGCATGCTTAACTCATCATTCAATCCTTCCAGAAACTTCTCCTGCTTGGTTGCATCCGTAGCAACGTCATCTGGGGCATAACGTGCTAACTTGCTGAAGTCGTCAACGTACTGGCCAACTGTCCTTCCTCCTTGTCGTAAGTTGCGAAACTCACGCTTCTTCATGGCCATAGCTCCTGCTGAAACATGTGCAGTGCGGAAAGCTTGCTGAAACTGATCCCATGTGACAGTGTCAACTGGGAAGGTGGCTGTGAAATTCTCCCACCATGCTGTCGCGGGTCCATCAAGCTGATGTGCGGCAAACTTCACTTTCTCACCATCTGTGCATCCTGCAGTGGTCAACTCCCTTCCTATTTTGCGGAGCCAATCGTCTGCTACTATTGGCTCGGTGCTACTAGAAAACACCGGCGGATTCAGCCTAAGGAAACGGGCTAAGTGGTCAACAGGTGGCGGTGGTGGAGGTGGGTTATTGTTGTTGTTGTTCTGCTGATTCTGGACTAACATCTGCATCAATTGATTCTGCTGCTGGATCAACTGAGTGAGCTCCGGTGGAAATCCATTGTCACGTCTCGGAGGCATCTGAGGGTTTAGAAGAGATGAGATATAAGAATAGAGTGAGGTCGAAAGAGAAAACACTACCCCAATGCACATGAGCAAATGCACACAGATCACTTCATTCAATTCAAATAAGGGCTTACAATCGATCTAGCTATCGCAAAAGTGCTCGGACTATAATGTATACAGGGGGGAAATACTACTAATATTTGGTGGTCATCTAAAAATTTGAACCGGTGGAAGACTCCATGATGTCCGCTCCAGCTTCGTCTTCAAAGCCGGGTTCACTTGAATCCGAATCGGTGTCGTCGAGGATGATGTAGTTGTCCGGACATGCGATGTACATGTCTTCCTTCCTGGATGCTAACTCCCTCTTGAGTTCTTCAATCTCTTGCTTAAGATCGCCGTTGTGTCTTGCTAGAGCTACGATCTCGTCCATGTAGTCCTTGCGTGTAGCCTTCAGTTCTCCTTCTAGCTCGATGATCCTTGCCTTCGCATTCTTCAACTCTATCATATCATTGCACATCTGGTTCTCGTGGCGTCGAATGTGCTGGTTTAACTCCTGGATGAATGCTGCAATGGATCTATCCTTCCTGGTGCTGACTAACTCCCATTGTTCATCTCGGCATCCGCAAATCTGGTAGATAGTGTCCTTGAGGTCTTCTTGATAAACTTCTCCAATGCGTCCTATGGTGATATGGGCTGCCATGCTCCTTCCTAGACTCCACGTTGGTGCATTGAAAACACTATCTATGGGCTTCGTGATTGGCGCGAATGTCCTTCCCGGAACGTGAGCTTGAATCTTCCAGCGCTCCTCTTCAGGCAGAGTGGCGTTGAAGGTTCCCGTGAAGCTTGGAAATCCAATGTTCAGGTACTTGGTGACTTCCTTCAAGTGAAATCCAAAAGGTGTGCCTTCATCCGGTTGAGCGTACTTGATCTTTGCGTCCTTCATCCTAAAGAGTAGAAAAGATGAGGAGTTAGAAAATGAGGAGAGAATACTGATCTATGGCTTTAACTTAGTGTTCGTGTCCTACAGTCAGCGTGTGCTCTGATACCATCTCTGTAGCAACCCGACCCGAATGGATCAAGTCTCTGTGCTCCGGTGTCATCCCTGGATCAGTAATGCTGACACCACACAGTACTTCGAAGGATTTATAGCAGAGTAGCAATCACACACTTATTACATCGATGTCTCAAAGAGAACTTATTACAATAAATATGGCTTAAGGCCATCTAATAACGATAACAGCGGAAGACTTGGAAGATAAATGGGTCCATCAACTCCAACGGCATCACTGAGTATAGAACCACGACCTAAAAGCACCTTACTCGTTGTCTGAAAAGTCTGCAACATTTAAAGTTCCAGCCCGAAAACAGGTCAGCACATGGAATATGCTGGCAATGTAACACATAGAGAGTAATGGAATGTAACAGCTATACTATATGCATATTTGGCTGGTGGAAAGCTCTATGGTTACTGTTTTGCATAAAGCCAGTTTTTCCCTACTGCAAAGGAATAAATTTTATTTAACTATCATGGTGGTTGAACATCGAGAATGGTTGACAGCATTCCGATCCCAATTAAGTGAACAATTATAACCCAACAATATTAATTAGAAGTAACATGATGAGATTCACATGATATTCAAGTACTAGATACTCAAGATGTCCATAACCGGGGACACGGCTAATCATGATTAGTTTATTACACTCTACAGAGGTTTGCGCACTTTTCCCCATAAGACTCGATCGCCTCCGTTGGGATTCTCACACTACACAGTGTTTGAGGAACGGATGACCGAGACACAGTCTTTCAGAAGCGCTAGCACCTTACGATGGATAGACCGGTACACCTACTTTCCCCTACACCTGCTAGTCTACCCTGTAAGAGTTCGTACGACTTAGTCAACTATGCCAGAGCCCATATTGGTTTGTGGCTGCACACGGAAGTTTCTAGCATGAAAGATCTTATGATCCCCTTTGGGCCTGGGTGGCGGTCCAAAAGAAAACAGGCAAGTCCTGATAGTCCTCAGGTGCCTCAATCCACCCAGATGTGTGTTTAAGTTGCCACCTTAGATAAACCCTTAAATTATCAATCTCACATCTGTCATGGATATCACTCACCCAATCCATGTCTACTAGCATAGCATGGCATAATAAGCAAACGTAGAAGTAACTCCCAAAGGTTTCATAATAAACAGGTAATAGGTACTACCTCATCTACTTCCCATCCCACAATTTAATTAGATCCTAATCATGCAATGTGTGAGGATTGATCTAATGCAATAAAACTAGGTTGTAGAAAAGGTATGATCAAAGTGTTACTTGCCTTGCTGATGATCCGCGAGTCCTAGAGATTCGAAGTAACAGGCGGCGCAATCTGGGTAATCTATCGCAGACAAACAACAAGCATACAATAAGTACTCATCTAATGCACAGGTAAAACTCGAACAAGAGATCGAACCAGATAGTTCAACTTAAGAACTCCGGTTGCAACGAAAGAACGAACTGAACAAATCAACGGAAAACAAACGGCGGAAGAAAACAACTCGGTTCTAGCAAGTTGAAACTAGGTCAAATTTTAAAGTAGCAAAAGCTTGTTTAAGTTGATTAGTCGGAACGGCGGTTTCGAAACGAAACTCCAGGCGCTTGAATCACCTGATTCTGATAAACGAGCGGGGAGAAAAACTAGAACGAAGATCAGATCTGAGATCGCGATCGCGGAATAAATCCGACGAAAAGAAAAAGAAGAACGGTTAAACGAACGGACGTTCGTTAACCTAGAATAATCTGGTGATCACGTTCGTTAGGACGAACGGTCCGGCGAACGGTCTCTAGGCAACTAAACCGGAAAAGAAAACGAAACCGATCTAGGGTTTCGGAAGAAAACCGAAACAACGAAACGAAAAGAAAACTGGAACGGTTTATAAGAAAAACCGAACCGAGGGGAAAAAGAGAGGCGCGGCGCGGCTACCTCCGGCGAGGTTCTGGCGAACGGCGGGGTTGCAAGGGTGGCGGCGACGCTAGGGCGACGGCGGCGCTAGGCGGCGCGGGCAGCGGCGCTAGGCACGCGGCGGCGACACAAGGCGCGGGCGGCGGCGGCTTGGGCGCGGGGTGGTGGCGCGGCTTGGTGTGGGAAAAAGGGGGGTGTGGGGTATTTAAAGAGGGGAGGGGAGAGGAAACTTGGGGGAGGGGGCAAGGAAAAAATAGGGGAGGAGAGGAGTCCTACTAGGACTCGGGCGGCGGCGGCTTGGGCGCCTGCGCGCTGGCGCGCGCGCGAGGGGAGGAGGCCGGCCTGGCCTGCGGCTGGGCCTTGGCCCAGGCGCGCGATGAATTTTTTTTAAATCGGTTACGCGCGCAGAAAAACAAATAAAAGAACATCTAAACGAACTCCAAAATTTCCAAAGTAAATTTTCCCCGACTCCTAAAAATGAGTCGAACAAAATGAACTTTTCTCCGGGCCTAAAATGCAAATTTTTGAAAACGCGCATTTTTCCCTATCCAAATAAAATGCAAATAAACACCGAAAAACAAAATTGAATCTATTTATTAAATCTTCTTTTTCCTAATTTGGAAAAATTCATATTATTTCCCCCTCTCATATTTTGATATCGGAAAATAATTGAAGATGAAATAAATAAAATCAAATGATCCTCTTTTCAAAGTTTGAGAAAACTCAAATATGAAAATAACGAAATCTCCAACTCTCCGAGGGTCCTTGAGTTGCGTGAAATTTCTAGGATCGACAAAATGCAAGAAACTATGATATGCATGATGATCTAATGTATAACATACCAAATTGAAAATTTGGGATGTTACAGACCGATCCAAGTACCGAACGTACGACACCTCCGAGTTCAGCACCCGTTCAACTCGGTGACGTCCCACGGACTCCGATCTAGCAGAGCTTCGAGGGAGAGTTCCGTCAGCACGACGGCATGATGACGGTGATGATGATGCTTCCAACACAGGGCTTCGCCTAAGCACCGCTATGATATAACTGAGGTGGATTATGGTGGAGGGGGGCACCACACACGGCTAAAAGATCAACTGATCAACTTGTGTATCTTGGGGTTCCCCCTGCCCCCGTATATAAAGGAGCAAAGGGGGAGGTCGGCCGGCCCTAGCAGGGCGCGCCAGGAGGAGTCCTTCTAGTGGGAGTAGGACTCCCCTTTCCTAGTCCCACTACGAGGGGGAAGGAAGGAGTGGGAGAGGGGAAAAGGCAAGGGGGCGCCGCCCCCTTCCTTGTCCTATTCGGACTCAAGGGGAGGGGGCGCGGCCTTGCCCTGGCCGGCCCCTCTCTCTCTCTCCACAAGGGCCCAACAAGGCCCATTAACCTCCGGGGGGTTCTGGTAACCCCCCCCCCCCCCAGCACTCCGGTAAAATCCCAATTTCACCCGGAACCATTCCGATGTCCAAATGTAGGTTTCCGATATATCAATCTTTATGTCTCGACCATTTCGAGACTCCTCGTCATGTCCGTGATTATATCCAGGACTCCGAACTACCTTCGGTACATCAGACATAAACTCATATTACCGATCGTCACCGAACTTTAAGCGTGCAGACCCTACGGGTTCGAGAACTATGTAGACATGACCGAGACTCGTCTCCAGTCAATAACCAATAGTGGAAGCTGGATGCTCATATTGGTTCCTACATATTCTACGAATATCTTTATCGGTCAAACCGCATAACAACATACGTTGTTCCCTTTGTCATCGGTATGTTACTTGCCTGAGATTCGATCGTCGGTATCCTCATACCTAGTTCAATCTCGTTACCGGCAAGTCTCTTTACTCGTTCCGTAGTGAATCATCCCACAACTAACTCATTAGTCACAATGCTTGCAAGGCTTATAGTATTGTGCATTACCGAGAGGGCCCAAAGATACCTCTCTGACAATCGGAGTGACAAATCCTAATCTCGATCTATGCCACCTCAACAAGTACCATCGGAGACACCTGTAGAGCACCTTTATAATCACCCAATCACGTTGTGAAATTTGGTAGCACACAAAGTGTTCCTCCGGTATTTGGGAGTTGCATAATCTCATAGTCATAGGAACATGTATAAGTCATGAAGAAAGCAATAGAAACAAACTAAACGATCATCGTGCTAAGCTAACGAATGGGTCAAGTAAATCGCATCATTCTCTAATGATGTGATCCCGTTAATCAAATGACAACTCATGTCTATGGTTAGGAAACATAACCATCATTGATTCAACGAGCTAGTCAAGTAGAGGCAAACTAGTGACACTCTATTTGTCTATGTATTCACACATGTACTAAATTTCCGGTTAATAGAATTCTAGCATGAATAATAAACATTTATCATGATATAAGGAAATATAAATAACAACTTTATTATTGCCTCTAGGGCATATTTCCTTAAATACATAGAAAAGGCATACAATGCCACACGAATACATCATACATAGAACAACATCCGACTACGGATGAGACACAAACAGAAGCTCAAACGACATCCACCCTGCTAGCCCAGGCCGCCGACTAGGAACCTATCCCCTGAATGAAGAAGGAGTAGAAGAAGAACTCCAACACAAGCAAACATCGCTATCACATCATGATCATCGCATTACCTGTACCTGCAACTATTGGTGTAGTAATATGTGAGCCACGAGGACTCAGCAATCCCATTACCATAGGTATCAAGACTAGCAAAGCTTGATGGGTAAGGAAGGGGTAAAGTGGTGAGGTTGCAGCAGCGACTAAGCAATGTATGGTGGCTAACTCACGAGTACAAGAGTAAGATGAGAAGCTACGCAAACGGTCGCCAACTAGTAATGATCAATAAGTGATCCTGAACTACTTATGTTCAAACATAACCAAACCATGTTCTCTTCTCGAACATACCTGAAAAGAGACAGTCACAGCTACGCAACGCGGTTGGTGTATTTTACAAGAGTTTACTTCAAGTCCTCTACAATCGGATTATGAGATTCCTCGGGACAAGGTCTTCACTCAACTACAAAGCTGATTTCCAGAATCACCTCAGCTACTTGCCCCCAATTGAAGTCCTCAAGCAGACATATTCCTCAGTTGATGGAAAGGGCAAGGCACCAGCTGTAATAGATGAAGGCATTCGTCCATTGGATGGTTAGTTTCGCAAAGCTGCATCTTATTCCACCAATGATGACTCTGCCAATGCACCCAAGTCCACTCCTCAAGCCACTGCTCCGCGCGTGATGACTGACCGTGAACTTCTGCTTAGTCTTCACCAGAAGGTGGATCGAAATCACAAATGGGTTAAGCGTCAGTTTGGTTCACTTCCTCACAACATGACTGCCACACACAATGCAGTGAAGAAAAACCACTACTACCTCCATCAAGTCTTCGGTCGCACCTAGGCAATCCTGTCACATCTGTATGGTGAAGAAGATCTGAAGAACATGGGTATCGAAGAAGATTTTGACTGGTCTGCACCTCCACCGAAGAAATTCAAGAAGGTCAAGGTTCCTTCTCTGGTGGCCAGCTCATATTCTTCATCGCACAACACTGATGAAAATGAAGACTTGGACGACACTGCGGCAGGCCCTACTACAACAAAGGACCCCAACAACGTTGGCGCTCCTTCATCAACTTGATATTCTTCAGGGGCGTTAGTCCTCATATTCGTTCCTTTTGGTCATTTGATGACAAAGGGGGAGAATTTTGAGTTAGTCTTCAAGCGGGTCTTTCTATATGGGCGTTTTTTGTTAAGTTACAACTCTCGTTCTTCTGCGACTTTATTGGATCGAGTTGTAAACTTAAACCCGATGGTGCTCTGATACTCTTGGTACGTTTTTTTGCATGCTTATTCCTCGTTAATATTATTGCACGCATGCTGAATTACATCAGTCACCATATTTCATCATGCATTTCAAATTCTTCACTGTTATATATCAAATGCGTGTATGAATTACAAGATATAGAGGGAGATCTCCATGATTCAACTCTTCAACTGTGCATTGCTTAAAAAGCAAATTCCTCACTATGCACATCTTCAGGGGGAGTTCTTATATATCTTGCAATCAAATTCCTCAATATTAGTAGTTACACTTCATATGTTTATCCCCGTTGAAAACTTAACCTATATTGTCATCAATCACCAAAAAGGGGGAGATTGTAAGTGCATCTAGTGCCCCTTAGTGATTTTGGTGTATTGAAGACTTATAGGTTAAGGGACTAATGTGTTTATGAGTGTACACAGGTCTATAAGTCTATGAGGAGTTTGATATTTATAGAGAAAGTCGACCGCTAAAAATGAAGTTCTTCGTCTGAAGACTTTGGTATTCTGAAGACTTTCTGAAGACTTTGAAAGTGAAGAAAATGGTGTGACCTTGAAGACTTGGTATTCATTCGAGGAAAATAAAGTGTGAAGACTTTTGTTTTCATAGTTTCATTTTCTCTTTCTTGGGTCATAGGAAACACCGTACTGTTAAAGGGGGTCGAGGAAATACTAAGGAAAATTTTCCATGTGATGCTCAACTCAAAATCCTACACCTACCAATCCCTTCGAGTGAAGCCATTGGAAATCTCATACAGTCCAGTCATATTCTTCAGTGACAGAGACGAAGTTCTTCTGGTCTCTGAGGAATTTGTTCTGACTTAGGAGTTAGGAATTCACCAGTGCGGATTTCCTACACAGTGAGGAACATGATAGCCCTGAGGATTTTGCTACTCAAAATTCCGACCGTTGCTGTGCTATGCGCCAGCTGTCCCAAAATATCTATCCACCTAACGGTCATATCATTGAAGGGCATTTATGTCTTATCATGTCGGGCTGCTCCCTAGGCTATAAATAGCCGCCCCCTACAAGCACTAGCTGGCTGGCTGCTCCGAGAGAAACTGACACTTGTCATTTGAGAGCAACCCATCCTCCAAGGACTTTGAGCGAAAATCATCAAGTGAGGAAAAAAACCAAAAACCAAAAACCCAAACACCTACAAACCCCAAGTGATTGAGCATCACTGAAGAGATTGATCCTGCGTGGATCCGACGCTTGTTACCTTTGAAGACTGTGCTTCTTCCAGACGGTTAAGCGTCATGGTCTAGAGCATCCAAGAGGAATTTTGGATCGCCGAGTGACCAAGTGTGTGAAGGTTTGGAAGTCACCTGAAGACTTACCATAAGTGATTGGACGAGGTCTGTGTGACCTTAGTTCAAGGAGAGTACGGTGAGGTCTGGGTGTCCTGAGCTGCGTGTTCAGGACTGGGTGTCCGGGACTATGTGTCCTCGAGTTTCAATACTCAGCCGCTCCAACCAGACGTACAACTGAGACAGCAGTTGGAACTGGTCTACCAAATCATTGTCTTCACCAAGCTTACTGGTTCTATTTCCTCAACTCTTTCATTTCCTCATAACTGTGTTGTGTGCTTGTTCATATCTGTGTTTGAAGACTTTGACTGAAGACTTTCTCAATTTCCTCAGTTCAATTTCTTCAGTCTGTTTGTCTTCATCATGTGTTATCCTGTGTTTACGCTTCTATACTCTGTGCCTATCTTCATTTCATCATGATGACTATGCTTGTATTCTGTTATGTTTACTTTTGAGTACTCATTCCGCTGCTGGTAGTTCTTCACTAAGGAATTTCCTCACCGGCAAATTCCTCAGTGAAGAATTTCATAAAAATCGCCTATTCACCCCCCTCTAGTCGATATAACGCACTTTCAATTGGTATCAGAACAAGGTACTCCCTTGTTCTGTGTGATTTTGGTTTAACCGCCTGGAGTTTTAGTTATGTCGACCGCAGGTATGACGAAAGTGACATGCCCCATCCTTGACGGTCACGAGTATCCCAAGTGGAAGGCCATGATGAAGAAACGCCTCATGGCGATGAACAGCGAGCTGTGGACCGTCACTATGATTGGTCTGACCGATCTGTGCAAGATGGCGGAAGTTGATGACATTCGCAAGTACACTCTTCTCAACCTCACGGCGAAGGATGTCATCTGCTCCAGTCTGTCACAAAATCAGTTCAGGAATATCATGCATCTTGATCATGCGAAGCTCGTCTGGGACCGTCTCTCTGAGGTCTATGAAGGTCATCGAACCTGTCATGATCCTTGGTTTGAGGACTTCAAGTAATCTATCAAAGCGATGACATTCGAACCAGAATCATCATCTTCTGCATCATGCCTTATGGCAAAAGATGTCGAGGTAACTGAATGCTACCTATCCGAGTCTAGTGATGATGAATCTGGTGATGAATTTGGACCCAGCTATGTCAAACTTGCTTCCCTTGCCACTAAACAACAAAGAGCTTTGGAAAAGGTTTACTACATGCTAAATAAGAGCGATGATATGTTGGGTGAAGAAATGGATCAGTCAAAAGCTTTGGCTGAAAGTCTTCAGGGACTTCATACTAAGTATGACACCCTTCAAGATCAACATAAGACTCTTTTATCTGATCATGAGAAGCTTTCTTATGAATTTCTTCAAAGAAAGCAAGATCTTGAGAAGCTAAGAGTGAGTTATGAAGATCTTCAGAAGGAGTGCGATTCATTACTTGCTCAACATATCAGCGCTTCTCAGGAAGAATTTGTTCCTCCATGCTTGAAGTGCATTGAACGTGAATCTGCTAATTCTTCACCTGAATGTTCAAATGCTGCTAATGTTTCAAATTCTTCACATGCCTCTACTATCACTAATTCCTCATCTGAGGACATTGCTAGTATCACTGACGATGCAGGGCTGAAGGAATTGTACACGACAGGCATGTACAAAAGCCTCAAAGGGCATCAGGCTCTTTGTGATGTGCTTAAAAAGCAGATCCTCAACAGGAACCCTAGGAAAGAGGGTATTTCCTTTGAGAGGAAACTCAATGTTGATGGTACATATTGGAAGCCTGAGCAGTACCCCAAAACTACATGGGTTGCTACAAAGGGACCTCCAGTTGATCCATCTAACTTATCTTGATTTGCATGTGAATCTCCTCATTCTGATGATGAGTCAATTGACTCAAACTATAAACTGTTCAAAAATCAGAATGGTGAAGTATTTGCTAGATATGTTGGCACTAACTGCAGGAACGGCTCCCCTATGAAGAAAATCTGGGCTCCCAAAAGATGCCTTGAAAATCTTCAGGTGAATGTCATCATGACGCCACCTGTGAAGAATAGGAACCCCAGATCAAATTCTTCATATGGAACAAATTCTTCATATGGATTCAAGTCCTCATACGGACCAAATTCCTCATATGGATCAAAGTCCTCATATGAAAATCATTGTGCTAACCCGTCTGTTTCGCAAGGAAGATCTAAGGATTATGGATATGTGCATTATTCTTCAAATCATTATGTCCATAATTCCTCGAAGAATTTCTCTGCATACTCTTATGCTTACTCTAACCCCTCTTATCACCGCCCGACCGTACTCCCATCGCTGGCCTAGCCATCCCTCTACTCACCCACACCTGCTGTTATTCTCCAGCGACGGCAGACGAACCAGTAAACCCTCGTACAGTCGTACTCCCCTCCACGTGGGAAACAACTGCCGAGTCTTCCCTGCCTCCGTGTCGTCCCCTTCCTAGGCCTCGCTGTCGTCCACCGCCCTGGTGCTCTCGGCGCGGCCTGGTCAACGTGGTCAACGACTGACATGCATCTGAAGTGGACTTTACGTGGAGAGGCCGACAGCTGGGTCCACGGCCGCACGCAAGGAAATGCCTCCTTATTACGCGCAAAATAATGATTCCTCCACCTAACATCAGGGACCCACCGAAAGGGCCTCTGTATTTCGCGAAAAAAACATTACTGCCGCTGACAGCTCAGACCCACCAGCTATATCTTCGCACGCAAGGAAGTGCCTCCTTATTACGCACAAAAAAATGAATACTCCCCCTGTTAGCTGGGACCCAGTATAGTGGCAGGCTGACTTGTGGGCCTACTAAGTTGACGTGGATGGAGGGGTTTGTCAACTTAGTCAATATGCACGATTCTAGCTCCAGTGACCGTACGATGTCCATCCAACGGCCGTAGTGCTTCTTCAACCTCTGGTCTTCTTGCTCCAGCCACCCAAACCAGCGCTGGTCGTGCCTCGTGCTCCTGCCTCCCGTGGCCGGCTGCGATGCGACGGAGGCCTCACCGCTCCCTACTACTCCCACTGCTGGCCAGGCCATCCCTCTACTCACCCACACCCCCAGTTATTCTACGGCGACGGCAGCCTCACACTGCAGCGAGCCCGTGAACCCTCGTACTCCTCTACGCGTGGGCATCCACTGCCGCGTCTTCCCCGGCTCCGCGTCCTCCCCTTCCTAGGCCTCGCCGTCGTCCACCGCCCTGGTGCTCTCGGCGCGGCGTGGTCAACGTGGTCAAGGAACGGCTTCCATCGGACGTGGACTGTACGTGGAGAGGCCGACAGCTGGGTCCACGGCCGCAGCAAGGAAGTGCCTCCTTATTACGTGCAAAATAATTATTCCTCCGCCTGACAGCGGGACCCACCGGATGGGCCACCGTATTTCACGAAAAAAACGTTTCCCCCTGACTGCTGGGACCCACCAGCTACATCTTCGCACGCAAGGAAGTGCGTCCGGGCAAAAAAACAATTCGCCCCCTGACTGCTGGGACCCACCAGCTACATCTTTGTAGGCAAGGAAGTGCCTGATAGTCGGAACCCACCTGGTCGAAGCGTATGTAGCGTTGTCATTCTGGTCGTGAACGTGTACGTACATACTGGTCGTGAACGTGTACGTACATACTGGTCGATGTAGAGGCGCACGCGTGTCGTAGTAGAGGCGCGCACGTGTCGTAGTAGAGGCGCGCACGTGTCGTAGTAGAGGCGCGCACGTAGCATTTACACGTACGCACAGCGGCCAGGGTGCAAGAAAGAAAATACGGCCACGTATGTGCACATATGGGCGGGGTCTCGAATGCCTACTCGCGCATACGTACGGCCAGGGCTCGTGTACATGGCTGGGTCCGAACGGAGAAACAGCGTCGTCGTCGTGTTTATGGGGAGGCAACGGAATGCGTCGTGTTCATGAGGAGGCAAGGGAATGCGTCTTGTTCATGGGGAGGCAACAGAATGCGTCGTGTTCATCGGGAGGGCTTGGACGGAACAGGTGATGGAAACGAGGCCTGGCGTACCGCAGAACAGAGGAAACGACCTTGTGTTCGACCGGCCATGTTTGAAACGGGATCCTGTTCATCGGGAGGGGTTTGGCGCACCGCAAAACGGAGGAAATGGACCTCCTACGGTCGAAACGGGGGTCCTGTTGATCGGGAGGGGTGTGGCGTACCGCAAAACGGACGAAACGGACTTGTGTTGGAGCACTACGGTCGAAACGGGGGTCCTGTTCATCGGGAGGGGTGTGGCGTACCGCAAAACGGGACTCCACAGGATACTGTTCATCTCCACCGTCGACCCCCTCCAGCCTCCACGAGCTACTGTTCATTCACCGTCGACCTCCTCCAGCCTCCACCTGGGACTGTTGATCCACGGGCTCATGTTCATCCAGCCTCCACCGCACGCTACTCCACCGGCTACTGTTCAACCAGCCCTCTCCACGGGCTCCTGTTCAACCACCCCTCCACGGGCTACTGTTCATCCTGCCCTCCACCGTCTATTGTTCATCCTGCCCTCCACGGGGTGGTCCTGTTCATCCAGCCCTCCACGGGGTCCTGTTCATCCAGCCCCAACCGGCTCGATCGATCGGGGTCTTGTTCATCCAGAGGCAACACCATGGGGTCCTGTTCATCCACCCCCACCGGGAACTGTTCATCCAACCCCCCCCCCCTGCAAGGCTCACTGTTCATCAGAGGCAGCATCGATCGGCTTCAGTTAGCAGTAGTAGCGAAGGAATCGCTCGATCGGGTTCAGTTAACAGCCATCGATCGATCGCTCAGGTTCAGTAACACGTAGCCTACAGTGCAATCGCTCGGGTTCAGTTAGAGCCCAACGCCTCGCTCGGGTTCAGTTAGAGCCAACGCCTCGCACACACGCGCGTACGTGTACGAGAGAAGCGCGCATCGCTCAGCCCCCGACCTCCCACCGTAGCCGGGAACTCCCCGAAATTTTCCTCGCCCTCGCTTCTACCATGGTTTTTTCCGTCATGGACGGCCCAAAGAATGTCATGCAGCTGCGTCTCCGGCCCGCCCAGGATGAAAAGCCCATTTTCTGTCGTGATTTTTTGTCATAGAAGTAGGAGCCCAGCACATCTATGATGATACTGGGTTTTGTCACAACTATCGTCATAGAAGTGTCATATGTATGACAAAAAAAATCCGTTCGGCCCAAAATGTCACGGATGTGTCTTTTTTTGTAGTGCTCCTCGTCGTCGTCCACCTCTGGGCAACACCCAAGGCGCCTTCCTCCCTCCGAGAAGGCCTTGACGAGCAGCGACGACACCCCGTCGTACTTGAAGTGGAGGGTGCACTTTCCCCGCAGCCGGCGCGCACGGGCAAAGGATTACCAGCCATGACCAAGGAACACGTCGCCTGAAGCGAGGACCTCGACCCCCACCCAGAAGGCTCCGCTACAGCACCCATCGGCCTGCAGCCAAACGCCGTCGGGCCCTTCTTCCGGCAGTTTGGCGCGGAACCAGCGGGGAAGCCGGAGCCACATGCTGCCAGGCTTCTCCACCCACATCACGAATTCGGAGGCCGCGTCGGAGGAGTGGAGTTGCCGGCGTGGGGGACAGATAGGCGCCGGTCGCCCCCCTGCACCACCTCGACCACCGCGGCCACGGCCATCCCCACCGAGAGGAGAGACTCCACGCCTCTTGCCGGCGACCCCGTCGGAGCCCGAGAAGCCGCGCCCGCTTCCCCGAGGAACCGTCACGATCGTGGCGGCATGCTTGCGGGGGCGCCCGCGGCCCCTCTTCGGCGGCAGCGAGACCAGCTCCTTCACACCCTTGCCCCTCTCTGCGGCGGAGGACTTCCTCAGCGGCGCCATGAAGATCTTGGGGGCGAAAGGGAACAAAGGAAGGAGAGAAGATGGTGGCGCTGGCTTGAAGATGGCCTGGGGGCTCCCCCCGGGCCTCATTTATAGGGTGAGGAAGGCCAACCGTCGATTGGTCATGGCCATGATGGCCGCGTCGCCCGCGCCAGGGAGTCGTCTAGTCACACGGTTACCAAGGCTGCGTGGGGAGTGGAGTCGTCTCGTCCCATCCAACCGTCACGTGCCAGCCTGGCCCGCAGTCCTTGGGGCCCGCGGCGCTCCGTCCTCAACTAGGCTTCGCCCAGAAGCCAACTCCACACGCACCTTGGGCCCGGGGGCTACTGTCGGCGTACTGGGAACCAGGGTACCCAGACTTGCCTGTCTGCAGCCCACGTCGCATTCCTGGTACGGCCCGGTAGGGCCCAGCCGATCGACCAGCTGCTCAAGACCCTCGCGAGGGGGCCAGCCATCACGAGGAGAATGACCAAGACCTCCTCAGGGAGCGGCCTCACCTAGGCTGCTCCGGAGGGGCAACCAAGACCTCTCCCAAGAGTGGCCTCGGCTAGGCTGCTTCGGGAGGGTGGAGATCTCAAGGCAAGGGCTGCCTTGGGAGGAGGCAGTGACGCAAGCCATGATGAACCGTGCCAGCGGGCACCTGCGCGTGCTAGCGGGCGCAATTTCCATATCGATGCAAAGGAGACTGCACAGGCGCAGGTTCCCGAGGGGCCAGGCAAAGGTTTCCCCTTTGGTGCAACAAGACCGAAGACCGCAAGGACGGCAGGAAGGATGTCATCGCCGAGCCCACCACCGCGTCACCGCCTGCCCTCTTTGCAAGCGAAGACCACCTTTTGTCATGATAGGAGCGTCCTTGTGTTTCCGCTCAAATGGCCGTTGTGGGATTCCCTTCCCGCCTAAACATTTCGGGGGAAGAGGACCCTCACCGTCTATATAAGTAGCTAGGGCTCCTAGCTAGAGGAGGAGGACCAACCCATTGGGACTGAGCATAGCAAAGGAGCAAGAACATCCGCTTCCTCACCCCTCTCGAGCTCGCCTCCTGAGCTCAGGAATCCACTGTACTTGTTCATACTCGAGCCCTCGCGAGGCCAATCCACTAAAGCAGGATGTAGGGTTTTACACCGCAAGGTGGCCTGAACCTGGGTAAACACTTGTGTGCTCTACTTGTTTGCTTGCTTGCATTCCATTCCCACCACCAGGAGAAGAGCGAGGCGCTAGGTAGACGTGTAGTGGGAGAGATCTTCGTCACGCCCCTGTGTTCGAATCTTAAGGATTTTGCGGAGCCCGGAATCCGACAGGCGCGCTCAGGCTTGGCTTCGAGGCGAAGCCAACGGGCAAGCGTGGAGCGCCACGGGCCCCAACAGACTGCGGCCAAGATTGGCGCGTGGCGACTGATTGGACGTGGTCGTCTCCGCTTCCCCACGCCGCCTCGGCAACTGCCTGATTTGACGAGTCCTTGCTGCATGCAGAAAAGATCATTATTACCTTAGATCATGGAGGCCGGCGGTTGGCCTCCCTTTGGCTATAAATGGGAAGAGGGGCGGAGCCCCTGTCACCCATCTCTTCCGTTGCTTCTCCCGCTCCTTCTTCTTCCTTGCTTCACTGCTCGCTGCATCGACCATGGCGCCGATACGGAGGTTCTCGGCCGCGGAAAAGGGAAAGACTCCCCTTAACAAGCTCGAGCCACTTCTGCCGAAGAAGAGGCTATCTCATCATCGCGACATCGTCGTGAGGCCGGAAGTGTCGCGGCCATGGTACGAGCGGCCACCTCCGGGGTATCTGTTGCCCTTGTACGCTCAAGCTGAGGGCTCCGGAGGGAGGGGCGACGAGCGCCGCCGCCCGCACTAGGGCCCTGGTCGCCGCGCCGCGGTAACGCACGCCGTCGCCCAAGGGGTCCATTCCGTGGACTCCTCGCTTGAATTCGTGTTGTGGGCGGCGATGCCTTCGCACACTTGGATTCGCTTCCCGCAGTTCTTCACCGCCGAGATGCCGCCGAGGGGCCCCCTCGAGCTATGGTTGCAGCACGCCGACTGCGATGCCCCGACGACTGGAGCGGAGGTTGAAGCCGTCTCCTCCGGGAGGATCTTCTTGACTCGTGGCTGGGGCGAGGTCGCCCGAGTCTGCCGCACGGAAGGCGCCCTCGCCATGTACTCCATGTCTGAATCCATTATTTCAAAGAAGGGCAAACATATTAGCATGTGCATTTTACCAAACACTTGTCGGGCATTGTGAACCCCGCCGAGGCAGTTGGTACGGTAGATGCCCGACAGACAAACAAGAGGTGTGGACCGCCGGCGTAGGCAAAGCGGCGTGCCGACCAGGTAGAGCGGCGGAGGTCGCGGAGATGCGAGAAGGACTTGGCGGGCGAATGGGATGGTACGGTGGTAGTGTTGACAAGGGATGAAGCGGATGAAGAGATAGAGGGAAGAGATGGAGACGCGTGGTCCAGGTGTGATTTTGGGTGGCCCGGGGGTGTCGAAATCCTACGTGGCGGTGGTCCGGACTCCCGCAGTGCCCCCCTCCACCTTAGTTTGCGGGAAACAGACTGATCTGCGGACCGATACGAGATGAAATTTAATGACAAATTGCGTCCATACAGAGTGGTCGAATGTTTGTGAGCGATTTGAGGGTCCTCTTTAGAAATGCCCTTAGATTCCTTGTATTTTAAGTTAAACTTTGACCGCAAACTTGATTTGTAAAATAAAAGCGATATGCCATAAAATTATATTGTTGGATTTGTATCTAAAATTTATTTTCAGTGATACCATTATTATTGCATAAAACTCATATTTTATTATGTTAATATATGGTCATACTTTCGTTCAAAATATGAGCAGCCTAATAAACCCCATCGGAGTCGCTAGAACCTTTTTTCCCCTCAAAGAGACTGAAATGTACATTTAGAATGGTTCATTTTTATTTGTTTTCCCTTTTTTGTGAAATTTTTTTGATCTATTCATCAACTGTTAAGGTAGTAAAAAATCACTAGAAGTAAAAAAAATAGATCCAAATTCGTAGACCACCTATCGACGACTACAAAGACTGGAGCGAGCCGAAGGTGCCCCGCTTTCATCGCCCATTTCTCATTGGAGCTGGACAAACATTATTGTAGTAGACAGTTGAAAAATCGTCGTGCTAAGGCCTCATAAAACCAGCGCATCAAAACAGGAACCGTCGCCGATGAAGAGAAGCATAGATCGGAAGGATCCAATCTATAACACACGAACACAGACGAACGAAGACTAGATCCACGTGGATCCACCAAAGACAAACACCAATCAAATCCCACGAGATCCGCTTGAGACAGACCTTCACACGCCCTTTGAGAATTAGAAATACCACCGAAACAGGGCTAGACGAGAAGGATCTTATTTTATTTAAAAAACCGCCGTCACCTCACATCTTTGAGCAGAACAAAAATCCTATAAAAATGAAAAAAAAATATTTAAAAACGGAGACCTCTCGCGGACAAGGACCGGGAGCCGCCGTGCCTCCTTGGTCCCAAGACACACAGAGACAGCCACACAGGAGACGATCGTTTGAAGCGTTGAACTGATGAGCATGCGCTCGCACCCTGGCTTCTCACTTTAAGCAAGTTAGAGGAGACGAAAAGGAAGCAGACACACCCCTGTCAAGTAGAGTAGGAAAAGAAGAGTAGGAGTAGGTCTGCCCGGTCATCGCGTCAAACTCGATCCCCGTCCACCGCGCACGCCGCCGAGGCACCCCGCGCCCGCACGGCGCGTGCATGGGCGACCCGGCGCCGCCCGCGTGGATGGCCGCCGCGGCCCGCAAGTGGCTCGAGGACGCCGGCGCCCTCGCGGAGGACGGCGCCGGCGACGGCCGCAGGGCTTTTAACGCGCTGCCGCTGTTCGGCGTGCGCGTGTCCCTCGCCGAGCGCGGCCGCGCCGTCTGCTCGCTCCGCGTGCCCGCCCGCCTCACGGTACGTGTGCGCCCGCAGACTATCTCGAGCCCTGGCGCTCCGCGAGGTTGGCTTCTTCCCTTGATTGGTTTCCGATTCCAATTTGTCCTTGGTTTCGGCGCGCGCGCGTGCAGGACGCGGACGGGAACTGGCACGCGGGGGCTATCGCGGCGGCGGTGGACGACGTGTGCGCGGCGGCGATCATGTCGGTGGAGGGCATCATCAAGGTCTCCGTCCACTACGACATCTCCTACTTCGCGCCGGCCAAGCACCATGTGCGTACCCTACCTACTATACTCTCTGCTCTGTTCCTCCTCCAAATGCCAGCATAAACTCGTTTACTGGGTGAAATGGAAATTAATCTCACTGTTTGCTTCTTGCAATTGTTGTGTTGCTTGATCAGTTGCAATCGTTGTGTTGGTTGATCAGTTGCTGGTTAAAAAAAATTGATGTTCTGCAGCCGCGTATACTGAATTTCATGTTGTATTTCTCGCATGAGTATATACAAAATAAATATATAGGATAATCTTGGTTGGTAAAGGACTAAAAAACACTTGGACTGTGTGGAGTCTTTATGCGTACTTCCATATTTTGACGACCTCAAGTCAAAAGAAAAAAGAAAAAAATTGACTTGCAAGGCAAGAGCTGCGCACATTTCAATAAGATAGGAAAAAGCACAAGTATAGTGCCTCGGTTTATGAGAATCTGGGGCATATACCACATGAAACAAGAAAAAAGGGAAGAAAAAAACGATTTGCAAGGCAAAAGCTGTGTCGAGTTCAGTAAAATAAGAAAAAGAACAAGAATGCAGAGTGGCTTGGTTTATATGAGAACCCGCGAAAACCACGCAAAATAAGAAAGAAGAGAAAAACCCGACTTGATTCCGAATGGAGCACCATCACCAAACACCACCATGAGTAAAATATGCAGAGGTAAATTAATGCCTTGACACTACTGAGGCGGCGATTAGGCGTGCTTTGTTGGGTAGACAGATTATAAAGGATAGTCCAATTAGGTGAGCTTGATCTTTCCTGGAAAGCTGCTTTCTGAGCTCAAAGAATTTGGTTGATTATTCTTTCTGAACGTGTGCTTTGTAGAGTAAATAAAGTTGGAGTATCAGAGGGTGTTTGTTTTCAGGGACTTATTGTTTAAGAAACTTAAAAAAGTCCCACCTAAACCAAACACAAGAAACTTATTGGGACTTGTTGGAACTTATTGTGGTGATTTGGGACTTATCAAATAAGACTCTCAGGGAGGAGCTTATTGGGACTTATCCCGGGCCGGACCTACCCCGCGTCGCTCCAGGCTCGTTCCCCGCACGCCGCCTGCCTCTCGGTCCAATCGCCGCCACCGCCGCCCGGTGTCTCGCCCCGTCGCCGCCCCGCCTCTCGCCCCGTCGTTGCCCCATCGCCGCCCCGCCTCGGTTCGCCGCCCCGTCGCCGCCGCCTCTCGCCCCGTCGCCGCCCCGCCTCTCGCCCCGTCGTCGCCCCATCGCCGCCCCGCCTCGGTTCGCCGCCCCGTCGCCGCTCCGCCTCGGTTCTGTCTGCCTCAGTTCGTTGCAGCGGTGCCTCCAATCGCCGGGCAGGCCCTCTTCTGAGCCTCGTTGCAGCGGTGCAACCTGGACTTATAAGTCCCTATAAACAAACAGGTAGGGACTCGGGACTTATAAGTCCCTGTAAACAAATAGATAGGGACTTATGACTTATAAGTTGGGACTTAAAAAAGTCCTAGAACTTATGAAACAAACAGGGCCTCAAAGCAAAACTCTTCAACCATTTCTTCTTCGAGTAGTTATAAGGCAAGAGGCGCCAAGGCTGCACATTAAAGGGTAGCGGTTATGGCTCTGCCATTTTAGGCCTCAGCACACTGAGCTTTAAGAGCACATTCTTATCTTTGCCCAGACAAAGCACTAATTTCCGATCAGCATACGCCATTTCAGACGCTTTCCATTTCATTGCACAGTATTAAGTCGTCAAGTCACATTGTCTGAAGCCGTACGATTTCAGCTGCATTTTGCATCCTCGCGTGCAAGTTTCATCAAGACCAAGGCTGAAGTAAAATAAGTTCTGCTGAAATGTTTTCAGGAGGAAGTGGAGATGGACGGGAGGGTGGTCGACCGGAAAGGGAGGATGACGGCGGTGACCACGGAGGTCCGGAAGAAGGAGTCCGGCGCGCTGGTGGCGATCGGCCGGCAGTGGATGACCACCTCCAGACCAAAGGGATATCAAGGGAGCAAGCTATGATACAGCAACGATGAGAACACTATCTGTCCAAATTCATTGATTAACTGACAATGTTAATGCTTATTTGAGTGGAGATCACCTCCAGTCCAAAGGGATTTGAAGGAAGCTGCGTTGGGCATTTCGTTGGTTGACTTGAGTTTCAGAATATGCCTACATCGTGCATTATTGCTAGTCACTGTCATGGGGTTAATTAAGTCGAGCTGATCTTATATCGTGCTCCTACGGGTACAACGAGGCTATAGCTGTGGAGGGGCAAGGAAGCGTCCAAGGTCACAAATCAAGCACACGCAACACACACACACACACACACACACACGCACACACGCACGCACATGGACGACGGGGCGGCGGAGGCCGAAGCGCTGCGGCTCCGGCTGGCCGCCGTCGCCAGGAAGTGGCTGGAGGACCCGCGCGCGGACTACGCCGGCAACATCACCGACGCGGCCAGCCAAAAGGGGCACGCGCTCAACTCGCTGGTGCTGGCCGGCGCACGCATCTCCCTCTCCGAGCACGGCCGCGTCGTCTGCTCGTTCCACGTGCCGCCGCCGCTCACCGTACGTGCGCCCAGCCCCCTCGCACATATTGGGTTCTCCCACTCAAGCGCCTGTGCCGCCGTGTCCGGGTCGGAGATCTCACCGCGGTGTGTCTTTGTCTGTTCTCGCGTTGCGCTTGCGTGCAGGACTCTGACGGGACGTGGCACGCGGGGGCGCTGGCGGCGGCGGTGGACAACATGTGCTCGGCGGTGGTCTTCACGGTGGTGGGCGCGCCCACGTCCACCGTCCACTACGGCCTGTCCTACTTCTCGCCCGTCGCGTGCAACGTATGTCCATTTCCTATGATAATAATACATGATGATGATTGATGGCAAGCTGGCTGCTGCGGCGGCCGGCGAGCAAATTGAAACATGGCGAATCGATCGTGTGCAGGAGGAGGTTCAGTTGGACGGGCGGGTGGTGGGCCGGAAAGGGAAGCTCACGGCTGCCGTGGTGCGGGTGCGGAAGATGGGATCCGGCGAGCTGGTGGCGATAGGGAGGCAGTGGATGACCCCTGCCTGGCCAACGAAGAGCAACAAAAGTAGGAGCAAGCTCTGACACAAGTTAAAATGTCGTCCGACCGATGATTTCAGATTTGAGCATCTCCGTTCAACATAATAAAAAAAAAAGAAAATCCATTTTACTAATGCTCACGCGAGTGATTGCTTCTTTGAAGTCTAGTTCAGAGAAGAAAATGCAACTTGCACTTTTCAACGGAGTGAAAAAGCGTCATATACACTTCTCACTACGCAGTTGCACCTTTCGGCAGCGACTTAGACGTACTACCTCTGTTAACTTTTTATAAGGCATTCTTAGAGTTTAATATGCCAGTGAAAATTCAAAAAATATGCTGATGTCAAAAAACGTCTTATGTTAGTAGTATTAAGTTCGGGAGATAGTACAAAAAAGCATTTCTCAAGACTTGGATATACCCTTTTATTATGTCAATTGTGGGGAAATATACTGGTGCTACCACTCCTTAGATGCTACTGTGATACAGGGGCACCAAGGCTGTTAAATCTGTGATCCAATGAACAACATCATCGGACGTGAATCAAAACATCATTTTAGGAATGTTGAGAGGTTTTCTGCAAAACTTGCACTGGCCAATGCCGACCATTTGATGCACGATACAATGCTCCAGAACCCCGGTAGCATCTAAAGGTGCGATAGCAGCTGATATGCACTATGTCAACTATTGCTGGAGACCTCGATGTGGTCATTTTTTACAGTGTTGTGTGAGGGTCATGTTCTTTTACTATTGATGGGAGCATTGTCAAATTCATTGATTAGAAAGGGTATCAAAGGAAAAAAAACACAACATAAATGTTAGTGCAAAGGGGAAAAAGGGGAAAAAGAGACTGCTCGGTTTATTGAAGGAAAACCAAATAAAAACCTGAATAAAGGCGAGCCACACCTAGTTAGACTAGATCTAAAGCACTAAAAAATAGCAAGACGCCTGAAAGGCCAAACACCACAGGACACGTAGCCGGGTACTCGAGTGTCGTCTTCGCCACTACCAAAGTGCACACCAAAACCATTGCTGGCCTAATCTTCCACGAGCAAATTTGCCAACCTCGTCGACACCAAAGAGGAAAGACATGCCAAAAGGAGATGGACATATGTTGCTCTGATACCATGAGAAGCGACCAATTGGCTTATATGACCCTTTCTCACATGTGAATAATACTCATGCTCCCTGTCATCGATGAATGCATCATCTTCAACCCCACGTGGCCACTGCCAACTTCCACGAGCAACAATTCCCACCAAACGGATCCACCTCCAAGACAATGCCCCCAAGAGGGAACACAACACCGATCATAGCTACCAATGCTACCATCGTCTGATCAAGCAGACCATATCTAGGGTTTACTCCGGAGCATAATAGGAAGGACGATAAGAACTGCTACATCGACGCCTCCAATAAGGGAACGACGCATTTAAGCACCACCGAAGACGACTCATGCCACAACCAAACTACGGCTTTCGCCAGCAACCTCACCCGTCCAAACCTAGGAACCGACCATTCCACCATGGGCTTAATTTTTTTGGATCCGTCAACAAATTTTTAAATTATAAAAAGTTTTTTCTTAAATGCGTACAATTTTGGAAACATCCAAACAATTTTTGGAAACACAATTTTTTATAAAAGGGAATATTTTTTTGAAAATGTGAACTTTTGATGAAAACTAGAACATTTTTTGAATTTGAGAATTATTGAAAATGAGAATATGTTTGAACTTTCAGAACAATTGTAGAAAATATGAATTTTTTTTAAAACTCAAACATTTTTCCAATTTGTGAAAAATTCTTAAAAATATTACTTTTTGAATCTTGAACATTTTTTGAAAACACAAACATTTTTAAAATATCAAACAAGTTTTAATACATGAATATTTTTTGAAAAAAAATGGGAACATTTTTGAAATTTGAACAAATTTCGGAACAAGCGCAACAATTTAAAGTTTAAAACTTTTTAATATGAGAATAACATTTTGAAATTTTGAACCTTTTAAAAATTTGATGAAACTTCGAAATTCTGAGAATTCATTGAAATTTGGAGTTTGTGAAAAAAAGAAAGCCGAGAAAAATAAAATTGATAATAAAATAAACAGGAAAGAAAGGGGGAATGAAAAAAAAATAGAAACTGGAAAGAAAAATAAAATGGGCGGGCCTAGTCGCGGGCGCCCTGTCCGAAGCTCCGACTATTTAACGCATTATGTGGTAAATAGTGTATTCCCGCGTATACCACATTTTTTAAGGCAACCCACGTACACGATATCATTATTTTTTTAGGCAAGCCGCGGATACCTTTTTTGTCGGCCTAGATGTGCGTTGCCCACATCAACCAGCAGCCTGATTGGGTTTTTTGAAAACACAATTTTTTAAAACAAAATGTGGGCTTAGATGTAGGTTGCTCAAGACTCAATGGGGCCTAATTGAAGATTCCTACCCTCGTCCGCGTCTCCTCGCATCCGACTCTTCCAAGAGGAACTACTTAACGAGCGCTCCTTTAGAAGTCTCGCAACAATGACTGCCACTTGATGTGCTCCCAGCCATTCGTCCAGTGTCGTGCTCTGGACGCTTTCTTTGAATTTTGTTTTTTATTTTTTACACGCGTTTTTGACTTATTAAACAATTTTTTTGGCTTTTTTGGTTTCCACCGGCCTTTCATAGCTTTTCGATAAAAAAAATTCTAAACAAATTTGTTTGTGCGAAATAACGTGTTTTTTCCTTACGCGAGAGTCACGGTTTTGCTTGCGTGAGAGTCACAGTCGAGCCTCTGGAAAACAAAAAAAATGTGTTCTCTGTTTTTTTCCTTTCGCGAGAGTCACGATTTTGCTTCCGCGAGAGGCACATGTGTGATTTCGCCAGAGTCGTAGCCGTGCCTCTCGGAAACGAAAACAAACGTGTTTTATATTTTTTTTGCGAGAGTCACAGTTTTGCTTATGCGAAAGACACGGTTATGATTTAGCGAGAGTCACGACCGTGCCTCTTGGAAATGGAAAAAAAATATGTTTTCTGTTTTTCTTTTTCCCTTTCGCGAGAGTCAGGTTTTACTTATGCGAGAGGCATGGTTGTGCTTTAGCGAGAGGCACGGCCGTGCCTCTTGGAAAAGAAAAAAACGTGTTTTCTATTTTTTTCTTTCGCGAGAGTCACGGTTTTTTGCTTCCGCATCACAACCGTGTCTCTCGGAAACGAAAAAAATATGTTTTCTGTTTTTTTCTTTCACAAGAATCACAGTTTTGCTTCCGTGAGAGGCGCGGTTGTGCTTTCGCAAGAGTCATGGCTGTGCCTCCTCGGAAATGAAAAAAAACGCATTTTTTCTTCTTATTTTTTCATCCGCGAGAGGCACGGTTGTGATTTCATAAGAGGCACAGGCATGCCTCTTTTGAAAAGGAAAAAAAAATCACGCTCCCAATTCGGGGTTTTTCATGGAAAAAATCATCAAAACCTATCGACATGAGATCTAGTTTTGAAGATCTTGACGCGAGGAATTCAACCGTGAAAGCGGTTCGAGATTTGGACGCATGGTTTAAGAGATAAAATGTTTTGAATAAATGGATTTACGAAAAGGGGAAAACTTTCACGTTGTGACAAGTGGCGCGCGTGTCGCAACCTGAGAAGTTGGAGTGATCTTTGCAACAAGTACTCCTCAACTAATGATTTCGGACTCTCCCAGACCCGCCATCCCCAGCCACCCTCCTCTCTCCTTAAGTGGCGCAGCTTCGCCTAGCCTTCGCTCCCCCGGAGTCCCGACGGTGGTCGGTGACGGAACCAGTTATGGGGTGACGTTCCTTCGCCTTGGCAACTCTGAATCCGAACTGTATGTTGTGGGATGTATTGCTCTTCGTGCATAGGCACGTATATATGATGTAAGAAGGTGGGCCACGGAACTCAACTATACAAGGAACTAGGAGGCGGGCCCAATACACAATATGCACATAACACATATACTCAACACCCCACCCATTGGCAGTCAAAGTGGCACCGCGGCTGATGTTGGGGAACGTAGTAATTTCATAAAATTTCCTACGCACACACAAGATCATGGTGATGCATAGCAATGAGAGGGAAGAGTATCGTCCACGTACCCTCGTAGACCATAAGTGGAAGCGTTATGAGAACGCGGTTGATGTAGTCGAACGTCTTCACAATCCGACCGATCCAAGTACCGAACGCACGACACCTTCGAGTTCAGCACACGTTCAGCTCGATGACGTCCCATGAGCTCCCATCCAGCAGAGCTTAATGGGAGAGTTCCATCAGCACGACGGCGTGATGACGGTGATGATGTTGCTATCGACGCAGGGCTTCGCCTAAGCACCGCTACGATATGATCGAAGTGGATTATGGTGGAGGGGGGCACCGCACACGACTAAGGGATCAATAATCAACTTGTGTGTTCTAGGGTGCCCCCTGCCCCCGTATATAAAGGAGCAAGGGGGGAGGCCGTCCGGCCCTCCAAGGGCGCGCCAGGAGGAGTCCTCCTCCTAGTAGGAGTAGGAATCCCCTTTCCTACTCCTACTAGCAGGAGGAAAGGAAAGGGGAAAGGGGAGAAGGAAGGAGAGGGAGGAAAGGAGGAAAGGGGGGTCGGCCCCCTAGTCCAATTCGGTTTGGGCTAGGGAGCGTGCGCCCTGCCTCCTCTCTTCCACCACTTGGCCCATGAGGCCCAATACTTCTTTCCCGTATTCCCGTAACTCCCCGGTACTCCAAACAATACCTGAATCACTCAGAACCTTTCCGATGTCCGAATATAGTCGTTCAATATATCGGTCTTTACGTCTCGACCATTTTGTGACTCCTCGTCATGTCCCCGGTCTCATCCGGGACTCCGAACTACCTTCGGTACATCAAATCACATAAACTCATAATACCGATCGTCACCGAACGTTAAGCGTGCGGACCCTATGGGTTCGAGAACTATGTAGACATGACCGAGACACGTCTCCGATCAATAACCAATAGTGGAACCTGGATGTTCATATTGGCTCCTACATATTCTACGAAGATCTTTATCGGTCAAACCGCATAACAACATACGTTGTTCCCTTTGTCATTGGTATGTTACTTGCCCGAGATTCGATCGTCGGTATCTCAATACCTAGTTCAATCTCGTTATTGGCAAGTCCCTTTACTCGTTCCGTAATGCACTATCCCACAACTAACACATTAGTTGCATTGCTTGCAAGGCTTATAGTGATGTGCATTACCGAGAGGGCCCAGAGATACCTCTCCGACAATCGGAATGACAAATCCTAATCTCGATCTATGCCAACTCAACAAGTACCATCGGAGACACCTGTAGAGCACCTTTATAATCACCCAGTTACGTTGTGACGTTTGGTAGCACACAAAGTGTTCCTCCGGTACTCGGGAGTTGCATAATCTCATAGTCATAGGAACTTGTATAATTCATGAAGAAAGCAATAGCAACAAACTAAACGATCATCGTGCTAAGCTAACGGAATGGGTCAAGTCAATCACATCATTCTCTAATGATGTGATCCCGTTTAATCAAATGACAACTCATGTCTATGGCTAGGAAACTTAATCATCTTTGATTCAACGAGCTAGTCAAGTAGAGGCATACTAGTGACACTCTGTTTGTTTATGTATTCACATATGTACTAAGTTTCCGGTTAATACAATTCTAGCATGAATAATAAACATTTATCATGATATAAGGAAATAAATAATAACTTTATTATTGCCTCTAGGGCATATTTTCTTCAGTCTCCCACTTGCACTAGAGTCAATAATCTAGTTCACATCTTTATGTGATTAGTTCACATCTCCATGTGACTAATACCCAAAGGGTTTAATAGAGTCAATAATCTAGTTCACATCGCCATGTGATTAATACCCAAAGAGTGATCATGTTTTTATTGTGAGAGAAGTTTAGTCTACGGGTCTGCAATACTCAGATCCGTATGTATTTCGCAAATTTCTATGTCTACAATACTCTGCACGGAGCTACTCTAGCTAATTGCTCCCACTTTCAATATGTATCTAGATCGAGACTTAGAGTCATCTAGATCGATGTAAAAAGCTTGCATCGACGTAACTATTTATGATGAACTCTTTTATCACATTCATAACCGAGAAATATTTCCTTAGTCCTCTAAGGATAATTTTTTACCGCTTTCCAATGATCTACTCCCAGATCACTATTGTACTCCCTTGCCAGAATCATGCTAAGGTATACAATTGTAACACCCACGATGCGGCTATATCTCCCACGTGTCGAAGCACGACTTAGATGCATAACCGCATTGTAGGCAATGTCGCAAGAGGGGTAATCTTTACACATCCCATGTACTGAATAAGAAAGAGGTACAGAGTTGGCTTACAATCTCCACTTCACACAAAACATAAATATAGCATTACATCATCCAGATACAATCAAGGTCCGACTACGGAACCAAAATAAAGACAACCCCAATTGCATAAGATCCCCGATCGCCCCAACTGGGCTCCACTACTGATCGTCTGGAAAGGAAACGTAGTAGCGTCCTGAGTCCTCATCGAACTCCCACTTGAGTTCAGTCGCATCCCCTGGAATGGTATCATCGGCACCTGCATCTGGTTTTGGAAGTAAACTGTGAGTCACGGGGACTCAGCAATCTCGCACCCTTGCGATCAAGACTATTTAAGCTTATGTGTAGGGAAAAGGTATGAGGTGAAGCTGCAGCAAGCACTAGCATATATGGTGGCTAACATACGCAAAAGAGAGCGAGAAGAGAAGGCAAAGCACGGTCGAGAATCTATGATCAAGAAGTGATCCTAGAACTACTTACGTTCAAGCATAACACGAGACCGTGTTCTCTTCCCAGACTCCACCAAAAAGAGACCATCACGGCTACACACGTTGTTGATCCATTTTAATTAAGTTAAGTTTCAGGTTCTCTACAACTGGACATTAACAAATTTCCATCTGCCCATAACCGCGGGCACGACTTTCAAAAGTTCAAAACCCTCCAGGGCTGTCCCAACTTAGCCCATCACAAGCTCTCACGGTCAACGAAGGATATTCCTTCTCCCAGGACGACTCGATCAGACTCGGGATCCCGGTTACAAGACATCTCGACAATGGTAAAATAAGACCAGCAAAGCCGCCCGAATGTGCCGACAAATCCCAATAGGAGATGCACATATCTCGTTCTCAGGGCACACCGGATGAGCCAGACGTCGGGTTGGCATAAACCCTGGTTGCCCAGGGGGCGCCGGACATCCCTCAGGTTGGACCAACACTTAGAGAAGCACTGGCCCGGGGGGGGGGGTTAAAATAAAGATGACCCTTGAGTCCGCGAAACCCAAGGGAAAAAGGCTAGGTGGCAAATGGTAAAACCAAGGTTGGGCCTTGTTGGAGGAGTTTTATTAAAGGCGAACTGTCAAGGGGTTCCCATTATAACCCGACCGCGTAAGAAACGCAAAATCAAGGAACATAACACCGGTATGACGGAAACTAGGGCAGCAAGAGTGGAACAAAACACCAGGCATAAGGCCGAGCCTTTCTCCCTTTACCAAGTATATAGGTGCATTAAAGTAAACAAGATATAATAATGATATCCCAACAATAATCATGTTCCAACAAGGAACAAACTCCAATCTTCATCTGCAACTAGCAACGCTATATGAGGGGCTGAGCAAAGCAGTAATATAGCCAAACAACGGTTTGCTAGGACAAGGTGGGTTAGAGGTTTGACATGGCAATATGGGAGGTATGATAAAGCATGTGGTAGGTATCGCGGCATAAGCATAGCAAAAGAGCGAGCAACTAGCAAGCAAAGATAGAAGTGATTTCGAGGGTATGGTCATCTTGCCTGTAAAGTTCTCCGAGTTGACGTAAGCTTGATCCTCGTAAGTGTACTCAACGGGTTCCTCGATCACGTACTCGTCTCCCGGCTCTATCCAAAGCAAGAACACAAGCAAAGGGAACCACGATCAAACATGGTGCAATGCGCAAGCAACATGATGCAAAACATGGCATGATATGCGGGATGTGATATGCAATGCATATGCATGCTCCGGAAGGAAAAGATTGAACCAGGCCTCAACTTGGTAAACCAAGAGTGTTGCTGGAAAGATGAGTTGATTTTGGTCGAAATCGATATAAAGATCACCGGAATTGGATGCACGGTTTGCAAATGGCAAGCAAAACAATAATGACACTATTCTGCGTTTAACAGCATGATGCCATCTAAAATGCAACAAGAAACTAAGCTACTGCACTCTAACATAACAACAAAGCACATGGCAATGATCCACTCAAGATGCTTGACAAAAGATGAACACTGAGCTACGGCTAATTCACACAATAGCAGGTTCAAACAAGCATGGCAAAAATGCAAAAGATATCAGGTTCACAGACTTAGTGAAAATAACATGTCAGGAATTAACATCAGGAAGCAATGTTTAGAACAAGATAACAACATGCTACAGGAACATATCATGGCAAGGAAAGGCATGGCATGAAACTACTCAAAGCATATAACAAAAGTCCCTTACTGACCATAAGCCAAAAAGGATCAGAAGATACAATGGCAACCATGTGAACATAGCAAGTTTCGTTAACAGATTCAGACTTAGCAGAAAACTGGACATGGCAAAAACAGAGTTACGTAGGCATGTTTGCGAGCTCGATGCACTCACCACAAGGCATTGCATGACAAACTAAGCAAATACCCAGCAAGAAGACATGTTCAATAAGCTAACCATGGCAAGAACACTCTCATAGCATGCATGTAACAACTACAACAACCTTGGCAAAATTGATTAACACGTAAACAATCTGCCAGGAACATTTTATAACAAAAGTAGAGCAAGATTGGGTCATGCTAGGGTACTCCATAATTGCAAACAAAGACATGTATGGATAGAACATAACAATATCTCAAAAACATCCTTACTGAACATGCTCAAAAGAGGCATGGATCACTCTGTACCAACATGAATACAAGGCATAAAAATATCATCAGGGAAATGACTTAGAAGAATTCTAAGTCCCTAAAATCAGCAACATCACGAGAGCTACTTTGCATGCTTGTGCTAGTCACCACATTGATCACAAAAATACATAGCATACACCCCTATAAAGATGGCATGGCATAGCCCAAAACACATTTAGGGCTCAAGTTCATAGGAGGCACACATTAAACATGGCAAAAATGAAAAATGTCCATAATATGCTAAGAAACAGAAACTAACATTTTATAGCACTCTTGCAACAACATTTAGGGCATCAAGATGGACTCAAACAAGCATGGTGCAATGTAATGAAATGAAGAGCACATCCAGACGAACAATTCGATATATCATACGCGCAAAACGGAGCTACGGATGCAGAGATACGGCATGATGAATATGCCTAAAAATATTGAAAACTGGGGACTTAGAGAAAAACGAAAGTCAACCCTAGGCCTCTCAGATCCAGATCTGGCACGTAGTTCGAGGATCACCGGGGCTTCGCCGGAGAAGACGGGGCGGTGGCCAGAGCTTCGCCGGATTCTCTTGCCGGCGACGAGGAGCAGGGAGGCGGCGAGGAGGCGGCGTCGGTGGAGGCGGCCGGTGGCAGAGCGGAGGCAGCGGTCGGACACCGTGGCGGTGGCGCGCCGGCGGCGCTCGGGCGGCGACCGGCGCACGGAGGCGGAGGACGAGCGGGCGGCGGAGATGGGCCGCGAGGGCCTGCCCCGGGCCGCGCGAGCCGGTGCGTTGGGAGGAGGCAACAGGCCACGTGTCGGCCTATGAGTGGCTCAGGGTGGCAGCGCGTTTTGTCCGGCCGGTCCGGACGTGTCCGGCGACGGGAGGAGGAAGAGGCTAGGGTTTTGGATTGCGGGAATTTCGGAGAGGGATGCCTATATATAGGTAGAGGGAGCTAGGAGAGTCCAAATGAGGTGCGGTTTTCGGCCACGCGATCGTGATCGAACAACCGAGAGGATGGAGTGGGTTTAGATGGGTTTTGGGCCACTTTGAAAAGGGTGTTGGGCTGCAACACACATGAGGCCTTTACGGTTCCTCGATTAACCGTTGGAGTATCAAACGAAGTCCAAATGGCACGAAACTTGATAGGCGGTCTACCGGTAGTATACCCAGGCCGCGTGGCAAGTCTTGGTCCAATCCGAGAACATTTAACACACGCACACAAAAAAAGGCAAAAGGGGACACCGGAGGACATAGGAGTGCCGGAATGCAAAACGGACAATGGGGAAAATGCTCGGATGCATGAGACGAACACGTATGCAAATGCGATGCACATGATGACATGATATGAGATGCATGACAAGGACAAAAAGCAAAATGAAGACAAAACCCAACAACGAGGGAAATAACATAACTTAGTGCCGAAAATGGCAAGAGTTGGAATACAAATATGGCAAGTTACATACGGGGCATTACAACACTCCACCACTACGAAAGGATCTCGTCCCGAGATCTAGGACTGGAAAAACTCCGGATATTCGGAATGGAGGTGGTCCTCGCGTTCCCAGGTGGCTTCACGGTCGGAATGATGTGACCACTTCACTTTCAGGAATTTGATAGACTTGTTGCGAGTCTTGCACTCAGTTTCTTCAAGAATAGCAACGGGATGCTCATGATAAGACATGTCTTCTTGGAGATCAATCTCTTCGAAGTTGATGGTGAGGTCAGGAGTTTTGAAACACTTGCGAAGCTGAGACACGTGAAACACGTCGTGCACGTTTGTAAAGTTGGATGGAATCTCAAGTTGATAGGCAAGATCGCCTCTTTTACCAATGATCTTGAAAGGACCCACGTATCTAGGGGCAAGCTTCCCTTTGATACCGAAGCGACGATTACCTTTCATTGGAGAGACGCGGAGGTAGACATGGTCTCCGATCTCGAAAGACAAGTCACGATGCTTGCTATCATAGTACCTCTTCTGGTGCGGTTGCGCGGCTTTGAGATTTTCGCGAATGACTTTGCACATTTCTTCAGCCTCTGTGATCACGTCATTGCCAAGAAGTTGGCGTTCACCAGTCTCTGACCAGTTAAGAGGAGTACGGCACTTTCTGCCATATAGAATCTCGAATGGGGCCTTGCCCGAACTCGCTTGGAAGTTGTTGTTGTAGGAGAACTCGGCATATGAAAGACAATCTTCCCACTTCATACCGAAAGAAATGACACAAGCCTTGAGCATAACTTCAAAAATTTGATTGACTCGCTCGACTTGGCCACTAGTTTGAGGATGAAAAGTTGTGCTGAAGCGAATGCTTGTGCCCACGGCCTTCTGAAAAGAATCCCAGAACTTAGAGGTAAAGATGCTTCCATGATCTGAAGATATCAACTGCGGAATGCCGTGCAAAGAGATAATCCTGGAGGTATATAGCTCTGCCAACTGAGCTGCTGTGATAGATTCTTTGATAGGAAGAAAATGAGCCACTTTAGTAAGCTTGTCGATGACAACGAAGATAGCATCATTGCCACACTTGGACTTGGGAAATCCAGTCACGAAGTCCATCTCAATATGGTCAAACTTCCATTCTGGAATGGCAAGAGGTTGGAGGAGACCAGCTGGCCGTTGGTGTTCTGCTTTCACTCTTCTGCAGACATCACATTCATTCACGAACTGAGCAATCTCGCGCTTCATTCGAGTCCACCAATACGATTGCTTGAGGTCATGGTACATCTTTGTACTTCCAGGATGAATAGAAAGGAGTGAATTGTGAGCCTCGTTCATAATGAAATTATGAAGGTCACCCTTAGGAACAACAATGTGATCCTCGAAGAATAGACTATCCTTGTCATCAAGGCGATAGCACTTGTACTTGGGTTGGCTCTTGGCAATCCCAATCTTCACCTTCTTCACCATAGCATTAAGAAGTTGAGCCTCACGAATCTGATCTTCCAAAGTAGGAGAGACTTGGAGGTTGGCAAGGAATCCTTGAGGAACAACTTGGAGATTAAGTTTGCGGAAAGCTTCACAAAGATCCGGTTGATAGGGCTTGAGAATCAAACTGTTCCAGTAAGCCTTCCTGCTCAAAGCGTCAGCAATGACATTGCCCTTGCCTGGAGTATATTCAATACTCGGATTATACTCTTGAATCATTTCGACCCAATGAGTCTGCCTGAGGTTGAGGTTGGGCTGAGTGAAGATATACTTGAGACTCTTATGATCAGTGAAGATGTCCACGTTCCTTCCCAACTGAAGGAAATATGCCCTAGAGGCAATAATAAAGTTATTATTAATTACCTTGTATCATGATAAGTGTTTATTATTCATGCTAGAATTGTATTAACCGGAAACATAATACATGTGTGAATACATAGACAAACAGAGTGTCACTAGTATGCCTCTACCTGACTAGCTCGTTGATCAAAGATGGTTATGTTTCCTAACCATAGACATGAGTTGTCATTTGATTAACGGGATCACATCATTAGGAGAATGATGTGATTGACTTGACCCATTCTGTTAGCATATCACTTGATCGTTTAGTTTGTTGCTATTGCTTTCTTCATGACTTATACATGTTCCTATGACTATGAGATTATGCAACTCCCGTTTACCGGAGGAACACTTTGTGTGCTACCAAATGTCACAACGTAACTGGGTGATTATAAAGGTGCTCTACAGGTGTCTCCGAAGATACTTGTTGGGTTGGCGTATTTCGAGATTAGGTTTTGTCACTCCGATTGTCGGAGAGGTATCTCTGGGCCCTCTCGGTAATGCACATCACTTAAAGCCTTGCAAGCATTGTAGCTAATGAGTTAGTTGCGGGATGATGTATTACAGAACGAGTAAACAGACTTGCCGGTAACGAGATTGAACTAGGTATTAAGATACCGACGATCGAATCTCGGGCAAGTAACATACCGATGACAAAGGGAACAACGTATGTTGTTATGCGGTCTGACCGATAAAGATCTTCGTAGAATATGTAGGAGCCAACATGAGCATCCAGGTTCCGCTATTGGTTATTGACTGGCGACGTGTCTCGGTCATGTCTACATTGTTCTCGAACCCGTAGGGTCCGCACGCTTAACGTTACGATGACAATTTCATTATGAGTTTATATGTTTTGATGTACCGAAGGTTGTTCGGAGTCCCGGATGTGATCACGGACAAGACGAGGAGTCTCGAAATGGTCGAGACATAAAGATTGATATATTGGAAGCCTATGTTTGGACATCGGAAGTGTTCCAGGTGAAATCGGCATTTTACCGGAGTACCGGGAGGTTACCGGAACCCCCCGGTAACCTAATGGGCCTTAATGGGCCTAGTGGAGGAAGTAGAGAGGAGGCCAAGGGGCAGCTGCGCGCCCATCCCCCCCCCCAAGTCCGAATTGGACAAGGAGGGGGGGGGGGGCGCCCCCCTTTCCTTTCCCCTCTTTCTCTCCTTCCCCCCAAGTCCTAGTCCAACATGGAAAGGGGGGAGTCCTACTCCCGGTGGGAGTAGGACTCCTCCTGGCGCGCCCCTTGCCTGGCCGTACCTCCTCCCCCTTGCTCCTTTATATACGGGGGCAGGGGGCACCCTAGAGACACAACAATTGATCATTGATCTGTTAGCCATGTGCGGTGCCCCCTCCACCATAATCCTCGATAGTATTGTAGCGGTGCTTAGGAGAAGCCCTGTGACGGTAGAACATCAAGATCATCACCACACCGTCGTGCTGACGGAACTCTTCCCCGACATTCTGCTGGATCGGAGTCCAGGGATCGTCATCGAGTTGAACGTGTGCTAGAACTCGGAGGTGCCGTAGTTTCGGTGCTTGATCAGTCGGGCCGTGAAGACGTACGACTACATCAACCGCGTTGTGCTAACGCTTCCGCTTTCGGTCTATGAGGGTACATAGACAACACTCTCCTCTCTCGTTGCTACGCATCACCATTATCTTGCATGTGCGTAGGAATTTTTTTGAAATTACTACGATCCCCATCAGTGGCATCCGAGCCTAGGTTTTATGCGTTGATGCTGTGCACGAGTAGAACACAAGTGAGTTGTGGGCGATATAAGTCATACTGCTTACCAGCATGTCATACTTTGGTTCGGCGGTATTGTTGGATGAAGCGGCCCGGACTGACATTACGCGTACGCTTACGCGAGACTGGTTCTATCGACGTGCTTTGCGCACAGGTGGCTGGCGGGTGTCAGTTTCTCCAACTTTAGTTGAACCAAGTGTGGCTACGCCCGGTCCTTGCGAAGGTTAAAACAGCACCAACTTGACAAACTATCGTTGTGGTTTTGATGCATAGGTAAGAACGGTTCTTGCTAAGCCCGTAGCAGCCACGTAAAACTTGCAACAACAAAGTAGAGGACGTCTAACTTGTTTTTGCAGGGCATGTTGTGATGTGATATGGTCAAGACATGATGCTAAATTTTATTGTATGAGATGATCATGTTTTGTAACCGAGTTATCGGCAACTGGCAGGAGCCATATGGTTGTCACTTTATTGTATGTAATGCAATCGCGCTGTAATGCTTTACTTTATCACTATGTGGTAGCGATAGTCATGGAAGCATAAGATTGGCGAGACGACAACGATGCTACGATGGAGATCAAGGTGTCGCGCTGGTGACGATGGTGATCATGACGTTACTTCGGAGATGGAGATCACAAGTACAAGATGATGATGGCCATATCATATCACTTATATTGATTGCATGTGATGTTTATCGTTTATGCATCTTATCTTGCTTTGATTGACGGTAGCATTATAAGATGATCCCTCACTAAATTATCAAAGTATAAGTGTTCTCCCTGAGTATGCACCATTGCGAAAGTTCTTCGTGCTGAGACACCACGTGATGATCGGGTGTGATAGGCTCTACGTTCAAATACAATGGGTGCAAAACAGGTGCACACGCGGAATACTCAGGTTAAACTTGACGAGCCTAGCATATAACAGATATGGCCTCGGAACACGGAGACCGAAAGGTCGAGCGTGAATCATATAGTAGATATGATCAACATATTGATGTTCGCCATTGATACTACTCCATCTCACGTGATGATCGGACATGGTTTAGTTGATTTGGATCACGTGATCACTTAGAGGATTAGAGGGATATCTTTCTAAGTGGGAGTTCTTAAGTAATATGATTAATTGAACTTAAATTTATCATGAACTTAGTACCTGATAGTTGTTGGGGAACGTAGTAATTTCAAAAAATTTCCTACGCACTCACAAGATCATGGTGATGCATAGCAACAAGAGGGGAGAGTGTGATCTACGTACCCTCGTAGACCGACAGCAGAAGCGTTATGACAACGCGTTTGATGTAGTCGTACGTCTTCACGGCCCGACCAATCAAGCACCGAAACTACGACACCTCCGAGTTTTAGCACACGTTCAGCTCGATGACGATCCTCGGACTCCGATCCAGCAAAGTGTCGGGGAAGAGTTCCGTCAGCACGACGGCGTGGTGACGATCTTGATGTTCTACCATCGCAGGGCTTCGCCTAAGCACCGCTACAATATTATCGAGGAGTATGGTGGAAGGGGGCACCGCACACGGCTAAGAAAATGATCATGTGGATCAACTTGTGTGTCTAGGGGTGCCCCCTGCCCTCGTATATAAAGGATCAAGGGGAGGAGGCCGGCCGGCCCTAGGGCGCGCCAAGGAGGAGGATTCCTCCTCCTAGTAGGACTAGGACTCCCCTCTTTCCTACTCCTACTAGGAGGGGGAAAGGAAGGGGGAGAGGGAGAAGGAAAGGGGGGCGCCGCCCCCCCTCTCCTAGTCCAATTCGGACCAGAGGGGGAGGGGGCGCGCGACCCACCCTGGCCGCCCCTCTCTCTCTTCACTAGGGCCCATGAGGCCCATTACTTCTCCCGGGGGGGGGGGGGGGTTCCAGTAACCCTCCGACACTCCGGTTTTCTCAGAAATCATTCGGAACACTTCCGGTGTCCGAATATAGCCGTCCAATATATCAATCTTTATGTTTTGACCATTTCGAGACTCCACGTCATGTCCGTTATCAAATCCGGGACTCCGAACTAACTTTGGTACATCAAAACTCATAAACTCATAATATAACTGTCATCGAAACCTTAAGCGTGCGGACCCTACGGGTTCGAGAACAATGTAGACATGACCGAGACATGTCTCCGGTCAATAACCAATAGCGGAACCTGGATGCTCATATTGGCTCCCACATATTCTACGAAGATCTTTATCGGTCAGCCGCATAAAAACATACGTTGTTCCCTTTGTCATCGGTATGTTACTTGCCCGAGATTCGATCGTCGGTATCTCAATACCTAGTTCAATCTCATTACCGGCAAGTCTCTTTACTCGTTTCGTAATACATCATCTCGCAACTAACTCATTAGTTGCAATGCTTGCAAGTCTTATGTGATGTGCATTACCGAGAGCGCCCAGAGATACCTCTCCGACAATCGGAGTGACAAAACCTAATCTCGAAATACGCCAACCCAACATTTACCATTGGAGACACCTGTAGAGCTCCTTTATAATCACCCAGTTACGTTGTGATGTTTGGTAGCACACAAAGTGTTCCTCTGGCAAACGGGAGTTGCATAATCTCATAGTTATAGGAACATGTATCAGTCATGAAGAAAGCAATAGCAACATACTAAATGATCGGGTGTTAAGCTAATGGAATGGGTCATGTCAATCACATCATTCTCCTAATAATGTGATCCCGTTAATCAAATGACAACACATGTCTATGGTTAGGAAACAAAACCATCTTTAATTAACGAGCTAGTCAAGTAGAGGCATACTAGTGACGTTTAGTTTGTCTATGTATTCACACAAGTATTATGTTTCCGGATAATACAATTCTAGCATGAATAATAAACATTTATCATGATATAAGGAAATAAAATAATAACATTATTATTGCCTCTAGGGCATATTTCCTTCAGTCTCCCACTTGCACTAGAGTCAATAATCTAGATTATACAGTAGTGATTCTAACACCCATGGAGCTTTGGTGTTGATCATGTTTTGCTCGTGGAAGAGGCTTAGTCAATGGGTCTGCAACATTCAGATCCGTATGTATCTTGCAAATCTCTATGTCTCCCACCTGGACTAGATCCTGGATGGAATTGAAGCGTCTCTTGATGTGCTTGGTTATCTTGTGAAATCTGGATTCCTTTGCCAAGGCAATTGCACCAGTATTGTCACAAAAGATTTTCATTGGACCCGATGCACTAGGTATGACACCTAGATCGGATATGAACTCCTTCATCCAGACTCCTTCGTTTGCTGCTTCCTAAGCAGCTGTGTACTCTGCTTCACATGTAGATCCCGCCACAACGCTCTGTTTAGAACTGCACCAACTGACAGCTCCACCGTTTAATGTAAACACGTATCCGGTTTGCGATTTAGAATCGTCCGAATCAGTGTCAAAGATTGCATCAACGTAACCATTTACGATGAGCTCTTTGTCACCTCCATATATGAGCAATATATCCTTAGTCCTTTTCAGGTATTTCAGGATGTTCTTGACCGCTGTCCAGTGATCCACTCCTGGATTACTTTGGTACCTCCCTGCTAGACTTATAGCAAGACACACATCAGCTCTGGTACACAGCATTGCATATATGATAGAGCCTATGGCTGAAGCATAGGGAACATCTTTCATTTTCTCTCTATCTTCTGCATTGGTCGGGCATTGAGTCTTACTCAATCTCACACCTTGTAACACAGGCAAGAATCCTCTCTTTGCATGATCCATTTTGAACTTCTTCAAAATTTGTCAAGGTATGTGCTTTGTGAAAGTCCAATTAAGCGTCTTGATCTATCTCTATAGATCTTAATGCCCAATATGTAAGCAGCTTCACCGAGGTCTTTCATTGAAAAACTCTTATTCAAGTATCCCTTTATGCTATCCAGAAATTCTATAATATGTCATCCACATATAATATCAGAAATGCTACAGAGCTCCCACTCACTTTCTTGTAAATACAGGCTTCTCCAAAAGTCTGTACAAAACCAAATGCTTTGATCACACTATCAAAGCGTTTATTCCAACTCCGAGAGGCTTGCACCAGTCCATAAATGGATCGCTGGAGCTTGCACACTTTGTTAGCTTCCTTTGGATCGACAAAACCTTCTGGCTGCATCATATACAACTCTTCTTCCAGAAATCCATTCAAGAATGCAGTTTTGACATCCATCTGCCATATTTCATAATCATAAAATGCGGCAATTTCTAACATGATTCGGACAGACTTAAGCATCGCTACGGGTGAGAAGGTCTCATCGTAGTCAATCCCTTGAACTTGTCAAAAACCTTTTGCGACAAGTCGAGCTTTGTAGACAGTAACATTACCGTCAGCGTCAGTCTTCTTCTTGAAGATCCATTTATTCTCAATTGCTTGCCGATCTTTGGGAAAGTCAACCAAAGTCCACACTTTGTTCTCATACATGGATCCCATCTCAGATTTCATGGCTTCAAGCCATTTTGCGGAATCTGGGCTCACCATCGCTTCTCCATAGTTCGTAGGTTCATCATGATCTAGTAGCATGACTTCCAGAACAGGATTACCGTACCACTTTGGTGCGGATCTTACTCTGGTTGATCTACGAGGTTCAGTACTATCTTGTTTTGAAGTTTCATGATCATCATCATTAGCTTCCTCACTAATTGGTGTAGGTGTCACAGAAACCGGTTTCTGTGATGTACTACTTTCCAATAAGGGAGCAGGTTCAGTTACCTCATCAAGTTCTACTTTCCTCCCACTCACTTCTTTCGAGAGAAACTCCTTCTCTAGAAAGTTTCCAAATTTAGCAACAAAAGTCTTGCCTTCGGATCTGTGATAGAAAGTGTATCCAATAGTTTCCCTTGGATATCCTATGAAGACACATTTCTCCGATTTGGGTTCGAGCTTATCAGGTTGAAGCTTTTTCACATAAGCATCGCAGCCCCAAACTTTCAGAAACGACAACTTTGGTTTCTTGCCAAACCACAGTTCATAAGGCGTCGTCTCAACGGATTTTGTTGGTGCCCTATTTAACGTGAATGCGGCTGTCTCTAGAGCATAACCCCAAAATGATAGCGGTAAATCAGTAAGAGACATCATAGATCGCACCATATCAAGTAAAGTACGATTACGATGTTCGGACACACCATTACGATGTGGTGTTCCGGGTGGCGTGAGTTGCGAAACTATTCCGCATTGTTTCAAATGTATACCAAAGTCGTAACTCAAATATTCTCCTCCATGATCAGATCGTAGGAATTTTATTTTCTTGTTACGATGATTTTCAACTTCACTCTGAAATTCTTTGAACTTATCAAATGTTTCAGACATATGTTTCATTAAGTAGATATACCCATATCTGCATAAGTCATCCGTGAAAGTGAGAAAATAACGATATCCGCCACGAGCCTCAACATTCATCGGACCACATACATCTGTATGTATGATTTCCAACAAATTTGTTGCTCTCTCCATAGTACCGGAGAACGGTGTTTTTGTCATCTTACCCATAAGGCACGGTTCGCAAGTACCAAGTGATTCATAATCAAGTGGTTCCAAAAGTCCATCAGTATGGAGTTTCTTCATGCGCTTTATACTGATATGACCTAAACGGCAGTGCCACAAATAAGTTGCACTATCATTATCAACTTTGCATCTTTTGGCTTCAACATTATGAATATGTGTGTCACTACTATCGAGATTTAATAATAATAGACCATTCTTTATGGGTGCATGACCATAAAAGATATTACTCATATAAATAGAACAACCATTATTCTATGATTTAAATGAATAACCGTCTCGAATCAAACAAGATCCAGATATAATGTTCATGCTTAACGCAGGCACCAAATAACAATTATTTAGGTCTAATACTAATCCTGAAGGTAGATGTAGAGGTAGCGTGCCGACCGCGATCACATTGACTTTGGAACCATTTCCCACGCGCATTGTCACCTCGTCCTTAGCCAATCTTCGCTTAATCCGTAGTCCTTGTTTCGAGTTGCAAATATTAACAACAGAACCAGTATCAAATACCTAGGTGCTACTGCGAGCATTAGTAAGGTACACATCAATAACATGTATATCGCATATAACTTTGTTCACCTTGCCATCCTTCTTATCCGCCAAATACTTGGGGCAGTTCCGCTTCCAGTGACTAGTCTGGTTGCAGTAGTAGCACTCAGTTTCAGGCTTAGGTCCAGATTTTGGTTTCTTCTCTTGAGCAGCAACTTGCTTGCTGTTCTTTTTGAAGTTCCCCTTCTTCTTCCCTTTGCCCTTTTTCTTGAAACTAGTGGTCTTGTTGACCATCAACACTTGATGCTCCTTCTTGATTTCTACCTCCGCAGCTTTCAGCATTGCGAAGAGCTCGGGAACAGTCTTATTCATCCCTTGCATATTATAGTTCATCACGAAGCTCTTGTAGCTAGGTGGCAGTGATTGGAGAATTCTGTCAATGACGCAATCATCTGGAAGATTAACTCCTAATTGAATCAAGTGATTATTATACCCAGACATTTTGAGTATATGCTCACTGACAGAACTGTTCTCCTCCATCTTGCAGCTATAGAACTTATTGGAGACTTCATATCTCTCAATCCGGGCATTTGCTTGAAATATTAACTTCAACTCCTGGAACATCTCATATGCTCCATGACGTTCAAAACATCGTTGAAGTCCCGATTCTAAGCCGTAAAGCATGGCACATTGAACTATTGAGTAGTCATCAGCTTTGCTCTGCCAGACATTCATAACATCTGGTGTTGCTCCAGCAGCAAGCCTGGCACCCAGCGGTGCTTCCAGGACATAATTCTTCTGATAGTTGTTGGGGAACGTAGTAATTTCAAAAAAATTCCTACGCACACGCAATCATGGTGATGCATAGCAACGAGAGGGGAGAGTGTGATCTACATACCCTCATAGACCGACAGCAGAAGCGTTATGACAACGCGGTTGATGTAGTTGTACGTCTTCACGGACCGACCAATCAAGCACCGAAACTATGGCACCTCCCAGTTTTAGCACACGTTCAGCTCGATGACGATCCCCGGACTCCGATCCAGCAAAGTGTCAGGGAAGAGTTCCGTCAGCATGATGGCATGGTGACGATCTTGATGTTCTATCGTCGCAGGGCTTCACCTAAGCACCGCTACAATATTATCGAGGAGTATGGTGGAAGGGGGCACCACACACGGCTAAGAAAACGATCACGTGGATCAACTTGTGTGGCTAGGGGTGCCCCCTGCCCTCGTAGACCGAAAGCGGAAGCGTTAGCACAACGCGGTTGATGTAGTCGTACGTCTTCACGGCCCGACCGATCAAGCACCGAAACTATGGCACCTCCCAGTTTTAGCACACGTTCAGCTCGATGACGATCCCCGGACTCCGATCCAGCAAAGTGTCGGGGAAGAGTTCCGTCAGCATGATGGCGTGGTGATGATCTTGATGTTCTACCGTCACAGGGCTTCGCCTAAGCACCGCTACAATATTATCGAGGAGTATGGTGGAAGGGGGCACCGCACACGGCTAAGATAATGATCACGTGGATCAACTTGTGTGTCTAGGGGTGCCCCCTGCCCCGTATATAAAGGAGCAAGGGGAGGAGGCCGGTCGGCCCTAGGGCGCGCCAAGGAGGAGGATTCCTCCTCCTAGTAGGAGTAGGACTTCCCTCTTTCCTACTCCTACTAGGAGGGGGAAAGGAAGGGGGAGAGGGAGAAGGAAAGGGGGGCGCCACCCCCTCTCCTAGTCCAATTCGGACCAGAGGGGGAGGGGGCGCGCGGCCCACCCTGGCCGCCCCTCTCTCTCTCTCCACTAGGGCCCATGAGGCCCATTACTTCTCCCGGGGGGTTCCGGTAACCCTCCGGCACTCCGGTTTTCTTTGAAATCATCCGGAACACTTCCGGTGTCCGAATATAGCCGTCCAATATATCAATCTTTATGTCTCGACCATTTCGAGACTCCTCGTCATGTCCGTTATCACATCCGGGACTCCGAACTAACTTCGGTACATCAAAACTCATAAGCTCATAATATAACTGTCATCGAAACCTTAAGCGTGCGGACCCTATGGGTTCGAGAATAATGTAGACATGACCGAGACATGTCTCCAGTCAATAACCAATAGCGGAACCTAGATGCTCATATTGGCTCCCACATATTCTACGAAGATCTTTATCGGTCAGACCGCATAACAACATACGTTGTTCCCTTTGTCATCGGTATGTTACTTACCCGAGATTCGATCGTCGGTATCTCAATACCTAGTTCAATCTCGTTACCGGCAAGTCTCTTTACTCGTTTCGTAATACATCATATCGCAACTAACTCATTAGTTGCAATGCTTGCAAGTCTTATGTGATGTGCATTACTGAGAGGCCCCAGAGATACCTCTCCGACAATCGGAGTGACAAAACCTAATCTCGAAATACACCAACCCAACATTTACCTTTGGAGACACCTGTAAAGCTCCTTTATAATCACCCAGTTACGTTGTGACGTTTGGTAGCACACAAAGTGTTCCTCCGGCAAACGGGAGTTGCATAATCTCATAGTTATAGGAACATGTATAAGTCATGAATAAAGCAATAGTAACATACTAAACGATCGGGTGCTAAGCTAATGGAATGGGTCATGTCAATCACATCATTCTCCTAATAATGTGATCCCGTTAATCAAATGACAACACATGTCTATGGTTAGGAAACATAACCATCTTTGATTAACGAGCTAGTCAAGTAGAGGCATACTAGTGACGTTTAGTTTGTCTATGTATTCACACAAGTATTATGTTTCCGGATAATACAATTATAGCATGAATAATAAACATTTATCATGATATAAGGAAATAAAATAATAACATTATTATTGCCTCTACGGCATATTACCTTTAATAGTATCTTGCTTGTCTATGTTTAATTGTAGATAGATGGCTCGTGATGTTGTTCCGTTGAATTTTAATGTGTTCCTTGAGAAAGCAAAGTTGAAAGATTATGGTAGCAATTACACGGACTGGGTCCGTAACTTGTGGATTATCCTCATTGCTGCACAGAAGATTTACGTCCTGGAAGCACCGCTAAGTGCCAAGCCTGCCGCAGGAGCAACACCAGATGTTATGAACATCTGGCAGAGCAAAGCTGATGACTACTCGATAGTTCAATGTGCCATGCTTTACGGCTTAGAACCGGGTCTTCAACAACGTTTTGAACGTCACGGAGCATATGAGATGTTCCAGGAGTTGAAGTTAATATTTCAAGCAAATAGCCGGACTGAGAGATATGAAGTCTCCAATAAGTTCTATAGCCGCAATATGGAGGAGAATGGTTCTGTCAGTGAACATATACTCAAAATGTCTGGGTATCATAATCACTTGACTCAATTGGGGGTTAATCTTCCTGTTGATTGTGTCATTGACAGAGTTCTTCAATCACTGCCACCAAGCTACAAAAGCTTCGTGATGAACTATAATATGCAAGGGATGAATAAGACTATTCCCGAGCTCTTCGCGATGCTAAAAACCGCGAAGGTAGAAATCAAGAAGGAGCATCAAGTGTTAATGGTCAATAAGACCACCAGTTTGTAGAAAAAGGGCAAAGGGAAGAAGAAAGGGAACTTCAAGAAGAACAACAAACAAGTTACTGCTCAGGAGAAGAAACCCAAGTCTGGACCTAAGCTTGATACGAAGTGCTTCTACTGCAAGCAGACTGGTCACTGGAAGCGGAACTGCCCCAAGTATTTGGCGGATAAGAAGGATGGCAAAGTGAACAAAGGTATATGTGATATACATGTTATTGATGTGTACCTTACTAATGCTCGCAGTAGCACCTAGGTATTTGATACTGGTTCCGTTGCTAACATTTGCAACTCGAAACAGGGGCTACGGATTAAGCGAAGATTGGCTAAGGACGAGGTGACGATGCGCGTGGGAAATGGTTCCAAAGTTGATGTGATCGCGGTCGGTACGCTACCTCTACATCTACCTTCGGGATTAGTATTAGACCTAAATAATTGTTATTTGGTGCCAGCGTTGAGCATGAACATTATATCTGGATCTTGTTTGATGCGAGACGGCTATTCATTTAAATCAGAGAATAATGGTTGTTCTATTTATATGAGTAATATCTTTTATGGTCATGCACCCTTGAAGAGTGGTCTATTTTTAATGAATCTCGATAGTAGTGATACACATATTCATAATGTTGAAATAAAAAGATGCAGAGTTGATAATGATAGTGCAACTTATTTGTGGCACTGCCGTTTAGGTCATATCGGTGTAAAACGCATGAAGAAACTACATACTGATGGACTTTTGGAACCACTTGATTATGAATCACTTGGTACTTCCGAACCGTGCCTCATGGGTAAGATGACTAAAATGCCGTTCTCTGGTACTATGGAGAGAGCAACGGATTTGTTGGAAATCATACATACAGATGTATGTGGTCCAATGAATGTTGAGGCTCGTGGCGGATATCGTTATTTTCTCACCTTCACAGATGATTTAAGCAGATATGGGTATATCTACTTAATGAAACATAAGTTTGAAGCATTTGAAAAGTTCAAAGAATTTCAGAGTGAAGTTGAAAATCATCGTAACAAGAAAATAAAGTTTCTATGATCTGATCGTGGAGGAGAATATTTGAGTTACGAGTTTGGTCTACATTTGAAACAATGCGGAATAGTTTCGCAACTCACGCCACCCGGAACACCACAACGTAATGGTGTGTCCGAACGTCGTAATCGTACTTTATTAGATATGGTGCGATCTATGATATCTCTTACTGATTTACCGCTATCGTTTTGGGGTTATGCTTTAGAGACGGTTGCATTCGCGTTAAATAGGACACCATCGAAATCCGTTGAGACGATGCCTTATGAACTGTGGTTTGGCAAGAAACCAAAGTTGTCGTTTCTGAAAGTTTGGGGCTACGATGCTTATGTGAAAAAGCTTCAACCTGATAAGCTCGAACCCAAATCGGAGAAATGTGTCTTCATAGGATACCCAAAGGAGACTGTTGGGTACACCTTCTACCACAGATCTGAAGGCAAGACTTTTGTTGCTAAATTTGGAGTTTTTCCAGAGAAGGAGTTTCTCTTGAAAGAAGTGAGTGGGAGAAAAGTAGAACTTGATGAGGTAACTGTACCTGCTCCCTTATTGGAAAGTGGTTCATCACAGAAAATGGTTTCTGCGACACCTACACTAGTTAGTGAGGAAGCTAATGATAATGATCATGAAACTTCAGATCAAGTTACTACCGAACCGCATAGATCAACCAGAGTAAGATCCGCACCAGAGTGGTACGGTAATCCTGTTCTGGAACTCATGCTACTAGATCATGATGAACCTACGAACTATGAAGAAGCGATGGTGAGCCCAGATTCCGCAAAATGGCTAGAAGCCATGAAATCTAAGATGGGATCCATGTATGAGAACAAAGTATGGACTTTGGTTGACTTGCCTGTTGATCGACAAGCAATTGAGAATAAATGGATCTTCAAGAAGAAGACTGACGCTGACGGTAATGTTACTGTCTACAAAGCTCGACTTGTTGCAAAAGGTTTTCGACAAGTTCAAGGGATTGACTACGATGAGACCTTCTCACGCGTAGCGATGCTTAAGTCTGTCCGAATCATGTTAGCAATTGCCGCATTTTATGATTATGAAATTTGGCAGATGGATGTCAAAACTGCATTCCTGAATGGATTTCTAGAAGAAGAGTTGTATATGATGCAACCAGAAGGTTTTGTCGATCCAAAGGGAGCTAACAAAGTGTGCAAGCTCCAGCGATCCATTTATGGACTAGTGCAAGCCTCTCGGAGTTGGAATAAATGCTTTGATAGTGTGATCAAAGCATTTGGTTTTATACAGACTTTTGGAGAAGCCTGTATTTACAAGAAAGTGAGTGGGAGCTCTGTAGCATTTCTGATATTATATGTGGATGACATATTATAGAATTTCTGGATAGCATAAAGGGATACTTGAATAAGAGTTTTTCAATGAAAGACCTCGGTGAAGCTGCTTACATATTGGGCATTAAGATCTATAGAGATAGATCAAGACGCTTAATTGGACTTTCACAAAGCACATACCTTGACAAAGTTTTGAAGAAGTTCAAAATGGATCAAGCAAAGAAAGGGTTCTTGCCTGTGTTACAAGGTGTGAAGTTGAGTAAGACTCAATGTCCGACCACTGCAGAAGATAGAGACAAAATGAAAGATGTTCCCTATGCTTCAGCCATAGGCTCTATCATGTATGCAATGCTGTGTACCAGACCTGATGTGTGCCTTGCTATAAGTCTAGCAGGGAGGTACCAAAGTAATCAAGGAGTGGATCACTGGACAGTGGTCAAGAACATCCTGAAGTACCTGAAAAGAACTAAGGATATGTTTCTCGTATATGGAGGTGACAAAGAGCTCATCGTAAATGGTTACGTTGATGCAAGCTTTGACACTGATCCGGACGATTCTAAATCGCAAACCGGATACGTGTTTACATTAAACGGTGGAGCTGTCAGTTGGTGCAGTTCTAAACAAAGCGTCGTGGCGGGATCTACATGTGAAGCGGAGTACATAGCTGCTTCAGAAGCAGCAAATGAAGGAGTCTGGATGAAGGAGTTCATATCCGATCTAGGTGTCATATCTAGTGCATCGGGTCCAATGAAAATCTTTTGTGACAATACTGGTGCAATTGCCTCGGTAAAGGAATCCAGATTTCACAAGAGAACCAAGCACATCAAGAGATGCTTCAATTCCATTCGGGATTTAGTCCAAGTGGGAGACATAGAAATTTGCAAGATACATACGGATCTGAATGTTGCAGACCCGCTCACTAAGCCTCTTCCACGAGCAAAACATGATCAGCACCAAGGCTCCATGGGTGTTAGAATCATTACTTTGGCTATTAGTCACATGGAGATGTGAACTAATCACATAAAGATGTGAACTAGATTATTGACTCTAGTGCAAGTGGGAGACTGAAGGAAATATGCCCTAGAGGCAATAATAAAGTTATTATTTATTTCCTTGTATCATGATAAATGTTTATTATTCATGCTAGAATTGTATTAACCGGAAACATAATACATGTGTGAACACATAGACAAACAGAGTGTCACTAGTATGCCTCTACTTGACTAGCTCGTTGATCAAAGATGGTTATGTTTCCTAACCATAGACATGAGTTGTCATTTGATTAACGGGATCACATCATTAGGAGAATGATGTGATTGACTTGACCCATTCCGTTAGCATAGCACTTGATCGTTTAGTTTGTTGCTATTGCTTTCTTCATGACTTATACATGTTCCTATGACTATGAGATTATGCAACTCCCGTTTACCGGAGGAACACTTTGTGTGCTACCAAACGTCACAACATAATTGGGTGATTATAAAGGTGCTCTACAGGTGTCTCCGAAGGTACTTGTTGGGTTGGCGTATTTCGAGATTAGGATTTGTCACTCCGATTGTCGGAGAGGTATCTCTGGGCCCTCTCGGTAATGCACATCACTTAAAGCCTTGCAAGCATTGCAGCTAATGAGTTAGTTGCGGGATGATGTATTACATAACGAGTAAAGAGACTTGCCGGTAATGATATTAAACTAGTTATTAAGATACCGACGATCGAATCTCGGGCAAGTAACATACCGATGACAAAGGGAACAACGTATGTTGTTATGCGGTCTGACCGATAAAGATCTTCGTAGAATATGTAGGAACCAATATGAGCATCTAGGTTCCGCTATTGGTTATTGACTGGAGACGTGTCTCGGTCATGTCTACATTGTTCTCGAACCCGTAGGGTCCGCACGCTTAACGTTACGATGACAGTTTCATTATGAGTTTATATGTTTTGATGTACCGAAGGTTGTTCAGAGTCCTGGATGTGATCACGGACATGACGAGGAGTCTCGAAATGGTCGAGACATAAAAATGGATATATTGGAAGCCTATGTTTGGACATCGGAAGTGTTCCGGGTGAAATCGGCATTTTACCGGAGTACCGGGAGGTTACCGGAACCCCCCGGTAACCTAATGGGCCTTAATGGGCCTAGTGGAGGAAGTAGAGAGGAGGCCAAGGGGCAGCCGCACGCCCCTCCCCCCCCATGTCCGAATTGGACAAGGAGGGGGGCGGCGCCCCCCAAGGTTGTCAGAATCGCGATTTTGAATCGGATCGGAGCTCCGATGGTAAGATCGCAAATCGTAGAATCTTCACTATCAGGATCATAGAAACGTAGATTCTATGAACTAAAATTGTAGAATCATAGGGGTTAGTTTGGATCGTAAAGTCGTAGAATCGTATAACAGAATCGTGATTCTGACAACCTTGGCGCCCCCCCCCCCCCCGCTTTCCTTTCCCCTCTTTCTCTCCTCCCCCCAAGTCCTAGTCCAACATGGAAAGGGGGGAGTCCTACTCCCGGTGGGAGTAGGACTCCTCCTGGCGCGCCCCTTGCCTGGCCGCACCTCCTCCCCCTTGCTCCTTTATATACGGGGGCATGGGGGACCCCAGAGACACAACAATTGATCATTGATCTCTTAGCCGTGTGCGGTGCCCCCCTCCACCATAATCCTCGATAATATTGTAGCGATGCTTAGGCGAAGCCCTGCGATGGTAGAACATCAAGATCGTCACCACGCCGTCGTGCTGATGGAACTCTTCCCCGAAATTCTGCTGGATCGGAGTCCGGGGATTGTCATCGAGCTGAACGTGTGCTAGAACTCGGAGGTTCCGTAGTTTCGGTGCTTGATCGGTCAGGCCGTGAAGACGTACGACTACATCAACCGCGTTGTGCTAACGCTTCCGCTTTCGGTCTATGAGGGTACGTAGACAACACTCTCCTCTCTCGTTGCTATGCATCACCATGATCTTGCGTGTGCGTAGGAATTTTTTTAAATTACTACGTTCCCCATCACCAACAAGAGATGTCTCCATGTTAAAAGAGCATGAATAATTGCCACCAACTCGAGGTCATGAGTGGGGTAGTTCTCTTCATTGGGCTTCAACTGGTGAGAGGTATAGGCAACAACTTTCTTCTCTTGCACTAACACAGCACCAAGACCTTGCAGGGAAGCATCACAGAAAACCTCGAATGGTTTGGATTCATCAAGAGGAGTCAGAACTGGAGTTGTGACTAACTTCTCTTTGAGGGTGTTGAAAGCTATGTCACATTCAGGCGTCCAGACATACTTCACATGCTTCTGGAGAAGGTTGGAAAGAGGCTTCGCGATCTTAGAGAAATTCTCAGCGAATCTTCGACAATAGCTCGCGAGCCCAAGGAAGCTGCGGAGTTGCTTCACATTCTGAGGCGGTTCCCAATTCACAATTGCAGACACCTTCTCAAGATTAACAGCTATGCCCTTGGCAGAGATGATATGCCCAAGGTAGAGAACCTCATCGAGCCAAAACTCGCACTTTGAAAACTTCGTGTAGAACTGATGTTCTCTGAGTTTGTTCAGCAGCAATCTCAAGTGCTTGGCATGATCCTCCTTGTTCTTGGAAAAGACCAAAATGTCATCGAGATAGACCAAGACGAAGTCATTTGTGTAGGGGTTGAAGATGAAGTTCATCATGTGAGAGAATGTTGGGGGAGCGTTAACAAGGTCGAAAGACATGATAGTGTATTCATAGAAACCATAGCTTGTTCTGAATGCTGTCTTGGGGATGTCTTGTTCACGAATACGAATCTGATGATAGCCCATATGGAGGTCAAGCTTGGAGAATACTTGAGCACCTTTGAGTTGTTCGAAAAGCTTGTTGATGTTGGGAAGTGGGTACTTGTTCTTTATGGTCTTCTTGTTCAATGGACGGTAGTCGACACAAAGTCGGTCCGTTCCATCCTTCTTCTTCATGAAAAGAACACCACAACCCCAAGGAGAAGAACTTGGTCGGATGAGACCCATACGCTCTTGTATATCGAGTTGTTTCTTCAGCTCCTTCAAATCTTCAGGTCCAAACTTGTAAGGACGTTTGCAAACAGGTTCCATGCCAGGCTCGAGATCAATGACGAATTCAACTGGCCGGTGAGGAGGCATTCCTGGAAGCTCTTCTGGAAAGACGTCTTGATATTCACAAATGCTGGAATCTGAGAGATGGCATCCAACTCGCCCTTCTTGTTGAGAGAAAACAGACTAATGGTATCATCACGAGCGGCAAAGACGATCACATCCTCAGACGAGTGTGTCAATTGAATTTGCCTGGAAGCACAATCAAGCTGAGCCTTGTGCTTAGAAAGCCAGTCCATGCCGAGAATTAGATCAATATCTGAGTTACCAAGAACAATAGGAGAGGACAAAAACTTATAGTTGCCCAACGTGATAGAAACATCCGGAACCATAGAGCTTGCGTTCATGAATTTACCCGGAGAGACAACTGATAACTGCCTAGGCAAATCTTGGAAAGGCAACTCGTGCTTAGATGCAAATGGTCTTGAAATGAAACAATGCGATGCACCAGTATCAAAAAGGACTTTTGCAGGAATATCGTTAACAGGAAGGTTACCCATGATCACTTCTGACGAGTCCTCTGCCTGAGCTGCATTCATCAAGTTGACCTTAGCAGACTTGGGATTAGGCTTGACCACTCCATTGCTAGCAGATCTCACAGGAGGAGGAGGAGGAAGACGCCTCTGGTTGAAGCATTTGTTTGCATAGTGACTCTTCTGCTGACACTTGTTGCACGTGACCTCTGAGAGCGTACGGTGATACGAAGCACTTGATCTTGGAGCATGAGACGAAGCCTTGTTCTAAAATCCTGGGTTGGGTGGGTGGGAAGATCCATTGCCACCTTTGCTCTTTTGCTGATAAGGCTGATCGAATGGAGGAGGAGGAGGCAACCAATACTTTTTCTACTTAGCTGCCACTTGAGTTGAAGAAGAAGAAGGAGTTGCATTCCTGACTCTCTTCTTGGAAGCATCGCACTTGAGCTGAGCAGCCTCTTGATTTAGTGCCATATTGTAGAATTCATCATACTTTTTCAGCTCAAAAAGCACGAGGGCTAGTTGCAGATCTTCTCTGAGGCCACCTCTGAACTGATAAATCATGCTCTTCTCGTCAGGGACGTCTTGCTTGGTGAAGCGAGCAAGCTTCTGAAACATGATGTTGTATTGGTAAACAGACAAGTTGCCTTGCTTCAGATTGCGGAACTCCTCACGCTTGCTCTCAACAACACTCTGAGGAATGTGGTGAGCTCTGAAGTCTTGGCGGAAATCATCCCAGGTAATCACACGACCTCCTCTGGAATCTTTGTATTGCTGATACCACTCAGCATCTTGGTCTTTGAGTTGGAACGAAGCAAACTTGACAAAGTCCTCAGGCGTGACGTTGCTGCACTTGAAATGTTTGCAGATATCCACGAGCCAATCATCGGCATCTGTGACCTCGACACAATTACTGAATGTCTTTGGCTGGTTTGCGAGGAACTGGTTGAGGGTAGCAAACTAAGTTTGATTGTTGCCATTGCCTTGATTTCCTTGGTTGTGCTCTTGCAAGAGTTGCATAATCAGCTGCGTGTTGGCGTTGGTAGCGGCCATCACAGCTTGCCATGCCTCCGGAGGTGGAGGTGGTGGCGGTGGTTCCGGATTCTGGCGCATTGGAGGAGCCATCCTGAAGAGGGCGACATCCGTTAGCATCTTGAAATACATATATTCAAGCTAAATCAAATGGATCGAAATTGCAACATATAGCCTTAACATTCGAACAAGAATGAACAAATGAATTCCAAATTAAATGATCACACTTCCATAAATTGAGAAGCCACTTAGATAGAGGTAGATGAATAAAACAACAAGGTACAGACATGAACAAATACTTGGTAAGGATTACCCAATCACCAACCAAATATCTGCGGAAGAAATACTAGAGCTACAAGAATTCCTACCTATGAAACTCCCAAAATTTTCCGGTTAGGCAATCAGGTGTTGGGGCTACAGGGGAAGCATAATATCTCACCCAAAACTAGCAAATCCTACATCCAGCTGTATCCATCCTTCAACACATAACCAAGAAACCTTCGGAAATCATTTACCTCAACCTTCGAAAAGCATCTGTTATACGAGTTATGGCAATACTCCCGAACTCCTGCCCCAGTACTGGGTGGCGTCGAGGTTATCTCACCAACAACTGCATAAAAGAGATTTTCGATGCCGGCGAAACTCAGCTATTCCAGAACTGCAACGATAAAATTGTGACGACAACACCTCGGAGCTCAACTCCCCGGGACACTGCCACAACCCCTAAATGTCAGGAGGCACCAAGAACAATGTTCTCGTCACAAAACCATCAAAACGATTCCAAAATACTCGCGTGATCCTAAAAAATTTTAGTGAAATTTGAGAAGAGAAGAGTCAAAACTCTACGTCAGGATGCCTCACCAGAGCGACGAAGGGACTGAGGAGTAAAAAGAATCCTACTCTCCAATATATATGATCCTAAAAGACTCAAAACATTTTTCTAGACTCAACAACGCCAGAGATTCAATCAAGCAGGGGGCTCCTAAGTCGGGGAAGGCTCTGATTACCAACTTGTAACACCTACGATGCGGTTATGCCTCTAAGTCGTGCTCCGACATGTGGGAGATATAGCCGCATCGTGGGTGTTACAACAATAGGACTGGTAAACAACATAGCATACTTTATTGAACCTATGACTAAGGCATAGGGAATGACTTTTCATTCTCTTTCTATTTTCTGCTGTGGTCAGGTTTTGAGTCTTTACTCAACCTCACACCTTGCAACACAGGCAAGAACTCCTTCTTTGACTGTTCTATTTTGAATTACTTCAAAATCTTGTCAAGTTATGTATTCATTGAAAAAATTTATCAAGCGTCTTGATCTATCTCTATAGATCTTGATGCTCAATGTGTAAGCAGCTTCATCGAGGTCTTTCTTTGAAAAACTCCTTTATGCTTTCTAGAAAATTCTACATTATTTCCGATCAACAATATGTCATTCACATATACTTATCAGAAATGATGTAGTGCTCCCACTCACTTTCTTGTAAATACAGGCTTCACCGCAAGTCTGTATAAAACCATATGCTTTGATCACTTTATCAAAGCATATATTCCAACTCCGAGATGCTTGCACCAGTCCATAGATGGATCACAGGAGCTTGCTCACTTTGTTAGCATCTTTAGGATCGACAAAACCTTCTGGTTGCATCATATACAACTCTTCTTTAAGAAATCCATTAAGGAATACAATTTTGACATCCATTCACCAGATTTCATAAAATGCAGCAACTACTAACATGATTCGGACAGACTTTTAAGCATCGATACGACTGAGAAAATCTCATCGTAGTCAACACCTTGAACTTGTCGAAAACATTTTGCAACAATTCGAGCTTTGTAGATAGTAACACTACTATCAGCGTCTGTCTTCCTCTTGAAGATCCATTTATTCTTAATGACTCACCGATCATTGGGCAAGTCAATCAAAGTCCATACTTTGTTCTCATACATGGATCCCATCTCAGTTTTCATGGCCTCAAGCCATTTCGCGGAATCTGGGCTCATCATCGCTTCCTCATAGTTTGTAGGTTCGTCATGGTCAAGTAACATGACCTCCAGAACAGGATTACCATACCACTCTGGTGCGAATCTAACTCTGGTTGACCTACGAGGTTCGGTAGTAACTTGATCTGAAGTTACATGATCATCATCATTAGCTTCCTCACTAATTGGTGTAGGAGTCACAGGAACAGATTTCTGTGATGAACTACTTTCCAATAAGGGAGCAGGTACAGTTACCTCATCAAGTTCTACTTTCCTCCCACTCACTTCTTTCAAGAGAAACTCCTTCTCTAGAAAGGATCCATTCTTAGCAACGAATGTCTTGCCTTTTGGATTTGTGATAGAAGGTGTACCCAACTGTCTCCTTTGGGTATCCTATGAAGACACATTTCTCCGATTTGGGTTTGAGCTTATCAGGTTGAAACTTTTTCACATAAGCATCGCAACCCCAAACTTTAAGAAACAACAACTTCGGTTTCTTGCCAAACCATAGTTCATATGGTGTCGTCTCAACGGATTTAGATGGTGCCCTATTTAACGTGAATGCAGCTGTCTCTAATGCATAACCCCAAAACGATAGTGGTAAATCGGTAAGAGACATCATAGATTGCACCATATCTAATAAAGTACGGTTACGATGTTTGGACACACCATTATGCTGTGGTGTTCCAGGTGGCGTGAGTTGCGAAACTATTCCGCATTGTTTCAAATGAATACCAAACTCGTAACTCAAATATTCTCCTCCACGATTAGATCATAGAAACTTTATTCTCTTGTTACGATTATTTTCCACTTCACTCTGAAATTATTTGAACTTTTCAAATGTTTCAGATTTATGTTTCATCAAGAAGATATACCCATATATCTTACTCAAATCATCTATGAAGGTCAGAGAATAATGATACCTGCCACGAGCCTCAACACTCATTGGACTGCATACATCAGTATGTATTATTTCCAACAAGTCTGTTGTTCGCTCTATTGTTTTGGAGAACAGAGTCTTAGTCATCTTGCCCATGAGGCATGGTTCGCAAGCATCAACTGATTCATAATCAAGTGATTCCAAAAGCCCATCAGCATGGATTTTCTTCATGCGATTTACACCAATGTGACCTAAACGGCAGTGCCACAAATAAGTTGCACTATCATTATTAACTTTGCGTCTTTTGGCTTCAATATTATGAATATGTGTATCACTACGATCGAGATTGAATAAACCATTCACCTCGGGTGTATGACCATTGAAGGTTTTATTCATGTAAACAGAACAACAATTATTCTCTGACTTTAAATGAATAACCGTATTGCAATAAACATGATCAAATCATATTCATGCTTAACGCAAACACTAGATAACATTTATCTAGGTTCAACACTAATCCCGAAAGTATAGGGAGTGTGCGATGATGATCATATCAATCTTGGAACCACTTCCAACACACATCATCACTTCACCCTTAACTAGTCTCTGTCCATTCTGCAACTCCCGTTTTGAGTTACTAATCTTAGCAACTGAACTAGTATCAAATACTGAGGGGTTGCTATAAACACTAGTAAAGTACACATCAATAACATGTATATCAAATATACCTTTGTTCACTTTGCCATCCTTCTTATCCGCCAAATACTTGGGGCAGTTCTGCTTCCAGTGACCAGTCCCTTTGAAGTAGAAGCACTTAGTCTCAGGCTTAGGTCTAGACTTGGGCTTCTTCACTTGAGCAGCAACTTGCTTGCCGTTCTTCTTGAAGTTCCCTTTCTTCCCGTTTCCCTTTTCTTGAAACTAGTGGTCTTGTCAACCATCAACACTTGATGCTTGTCTTGATTTCTACATTCGTCGATTTCAGCAACACGAAGAGCTTGGGAATCATTTCTGTTATCCCTTGCATATTATAGTTCATCACAAAGTTCTAGTCACATGGTGATAGTGACTAAAGAACTTTGTCAATCATTATCTTATCTGGAAGATTAACTCCCACTTGATTCAAATGATTGTAGTACTCAGACAATCTAAGCACATGCTCACTGGTTGAGCTATTCTCCTCCATCTTGTAGGCAAAGTACTTGTCAGAGGTCTCATACCTCTCGACTTGGGCATGAGTCTGAAATACTAATTTCAGCTCTTTGAACATCTTATATGTTCTCTGACATTTCAAAACATTTTTGAAGTCCCAATTCTAAGCCGTAAAGCATGGTGCACTAAACTATCAAGTAGTCATCATACCGAGCTTTGCCAAACGTTCATAACGTCTGCATCTGCTCCTGCAATAGGTCTGTCACCTAGCGGTGCATCAAGGACAAAATTCTTCTGTGCGGCAATGAGGATAATCCTCAGATCACGGACCTAGTACGCATCATTGCTACTATCATATTTCAACATGGTTTTTCTCTAGGAACATGTCAAAAATAAACGGGGAGCTACATCGCGAGCTATTGATCTACAACATAGTTATGCAAATACTATCAGGACTAAGTTCATGATAAATTAAAGTTCAATTAATCATATTACTTAAGAAATCTCACTTAGATAGACATCCCTCTAGTCATCTAAATGATCACGTGATCCAAATCAACTAAACCATGTCCGATCATCACGTGGGATGGAGTAGTTTTCAATGGTGAACATCACTATTTGATCATATCTACTATATGATTCACGCTCGACCTTTCGGTCTCCGGTGTTTCGAGGCCATATCTGCATATGCTAGGCTCGTCAAGTTTAACCTGAGTATTTCTGCGTGTGCAAAAATTGGCTTGCACCCGTTGTATAAGAACGTTGAGCTTATCACACCCGATCATCACGTGGTGTCTCGGCACGACGAACTTTTGCAACGGTGCATACTCAGGGAGAACACTTGTACCTTGAAATTTTTAGTGAGAGATCATCTTATAATGCTACCGTCAATCAAAGCAGAATAAGATGCATAAAGGATAAACATCACATGCAATCAATATAAGTGATATGATATGGCCATCATCATCTTGTTCCTTTGATCTCCATCTCCAAAGCACCGTCGTGGTCACCATCGTTACCAGCGCGACACCTTGATCTCCATCGTAGCATCGTTGTCGTGTCGCCAACTATTGCTTCTACGAATATCGCTACCATTAGTGATAAATTAAAGCAATTACATGGTGATTGCATTTCATACAATAAAGCTACAACCATATGGCTCCTGCCAATTGCCGATAACTCCGTTACAAAACATGATCATCTCATACAATAAAATATAGCATCATGCCTTGACCATATCACATCACAACATGCCCTGCAAAAACAAGTTAGACGTCCTCTACTTTGTTGTTGCAAATTTTACGTGGCTGCTACGGGCTGAGCAAGAACCATTCTTACCTACACATCAAAACCACAACGATAGTTCGTCAAGTTAGTGCTGTTTTAACCTTCAACAAGGACCAGGCGTAGTCACACTCGATTCAACTAAAGTTGGAGAAACTGACACCCGCTAGCCACTGCTACGTCTTGAGCTTGCGTTGGTTTTCCCCGAAGAGGAAGGGATGATGCAGAAGAGTAGCGTAAGTATTTCCCTCAGTTTTTGAGAACCAAGGTATCAATCCAGTAGGAGGCCACACTCAAGTCCCTCGTACCTGCACAAAACGATAGCTACTCGCAACCAACGCGATTAGGGGTTGTCAATCCCTTCACGGTCACTTACGAGAGTGAGATCTGATAGATATAATGTTTTTGGTATTTTTGGTATAAAGATGCAAAGTAAAAAGTAAAAGCAAAGTAAAAGGAAAAGCAAGATTAAAGTGATGGAGATTGATATGATGAGAATAGACCCGGGGGCCATAGGTTTCACTAGTGGCTTCTCTCAAGAGCATAAGTATTCTACGGTGGGTGAACAAATTACTGTTGAGCAATTGACAGAATTGAGCATAGTTATGAGAATATCTAGGCATGATCATGTATATAGGCATCACGTCCGTGACAAGTAGACCGAAACGATTCTGCATCTACTACTATTACTCCACTCATCAACCGCTATCCAGCATGCATCTAGAGTATTAAGTTAAAAACATAGTAACGCTTTAAGCAAGATGACATGATGTAGAGAGATAAATTCATGCAATATGAAATAAACCCCATCTTGTTATCCTCGATGGCAACAATACAATACGTGCCTTGCTGCCCCTTCTCTCATTGGGAAAGGACACCACAAGATCGAACCCAAAGCTAAGCACTTCTCCCATGGCAAGAACTACCAATCTAGTTAGCCAAACCAAACGGATAATTCGAAGAGACTTGCAAATATAACCAATCATACATAAAATAATTCAGAGAAGATTCAAATATTATTCATAGATAGACTTGATCATAAACCCACAATTCATCGGTCTCAACAAACACACCGCAAAAAGAAGATTACATCGAATAGATCTCCACAAGAGAGGGGGAGAACTTTGTATTGAGATTCAAAGAGAGAGAAGAAGCCATCTAGCTACTAACTATGGACCCGAAGGTCTGAGGTAAACTACTCACACTTCATCGGAGGGGCTAGGATGATGTAGAAGCCCTCCGTGATGACGGCCCTCTTTCGGTGGAGCTCCAAAACAGGCCCCAAGATGGGATCTCGTGGATACAGAAAGTTGCGGCTGTGGAATTAGGTTTTTGGCTCCTGTTCTGATCGTTTGGGGTTACGTGTGTATATATAGGAGGAAGGAGTACGTCGGTGGAGCACCGAGGGGCCCACGAGGCAGGGGGGCGGACGCCCCCCCCCCCACCCCTCGTGACCTCCTCTTTGACTCCTTGGAGTAGGGTCCAAGTCTCCTGGATCACGTTCGGTGAGAAAATCACGTTCCCGAAGGTTTTATTCCGTTTGGACTCCGTTTGATATTCTATTTCTCCGAAACACTGAAATAGGCAAAAAAACAACAATTCTGGGTTGGGCCTCCGGTTAATAGGTTAGTCCCAAAAATAATATAAAAGTGGAAAATAAAGCCCAATATAGTCCAAAACAGTAGATAATATAGCATGGAGCAATCAAAAATTATAGATACGTTGGAGACGTATCAGCCACCTGTGTGCAAAGCACGTCGGTAGAACCAGTCTCGCGTAAGCGTGCGCGTAATGTCGGTCCGGGCCACTTCATCCAACAATACTGCCGAACCAAAGTATGACATGCTGGTAAGCAGTATGACTTGTATCGCCCACAACTCACTTGTGTTCTACTCGTGCATATAACATCTACGCATAAACCTGGCTCGGATGCCACTGTTGGGGAACGTAGTAATTTCAATAATTCCTACGCACACGCAAGATAATGGTGATGCATAGCAACGAGAGGGGAGAGTATCGTTCACGTACCCTCATAGAACGTAAGCGGAAGCGTTATGAGAACGCGGTTGATGTAGTCGAACATCTTCACGATCCGACCGATCCAAGTACCAAACGCACGGCACCTCCGAGTTCAGCACACGTCCAGCTTGATGATGTCCCACAAACTCCGATCCAGCAGAGCTTCACGAGAGAATTCCGTCAGCACGACGGCGTGATGACGGTGATGATGTTGCTACCGACGCAGGGCTTCGCCTAAGCACCACTATGATATAATCAAGGTGGATTATGGTGGAGGGGAGCACCACACACGGCTAAGGGATCAATGATCAACTTGTGTGTTCTAGGGTGCCCCCTGCCCCCGTATATAAAGGAGCAAGGGGGAGGCTGGCCGACCCTCCTAGGGCGCGCCAGGAGGAGGAGTCCTCCTCCTAGTAGGAGTAGGACTCCCCTTTCCTACTCCTATTAGGAGGAGGAAAGGAAGGGGAGGGGAGAAGGAAGGACAGGGAGGAAAGGAGGAAAGGGGGGCCGCCCCCTAGTCCTATTCGGTTTGGGATAGGGGCCGCGCGCCCTGCCTCCTCTCTTCCACCACTTGGCCCGTGAGGCCCAATACTTCTTCCCCGTATTCCCGTAACTCCACGGTACTCCAAAAATGCCCAAATCACTCGGAACCTTTCCGATGTCTGAATGTAGTTGTCCAATATATCGATCTTTATGTCTCGGCCATTTTGAGGCTCCTTGGCATGTCCCCGATCTCATCCGGGACTCCGAACTACCTTCGGTACATCAAATCACATAAACTCATAATACCAATCGTCACGGAACGTTAAGCGTGCGGACCCTACGGGTTCGAGAACTATGTAGAAATGACCAAGACACGTCTCCGGTCAATAACCAATAGTGGAACCTGTATGTTCATATTGGCTCCTACATGTTCTACGAAGATCTTTATCGGTCAAACCGCATAACAACATATGTTGTTCCCTTTGTCATCGGTATGTTATATGCCCGAGATTCAATCGTCGGTATCTCAATACCTAGTTCAATCTCGTTACTGGCAAGTCTCTTTACTCGTTCCGCAATGCACTATCCCGCAACTAACTCATTAGTTGCATTGCTTGCAAGGCTTATGGTGATGTGCATTACCGAGAGGGCATAGAGATACCTCTCCAACAATCGGAGTGACAAATCCTAATCTCGATCTATGCCAACTCAGCAAGTACCATCAGAGACACCTGTAGAGCACCTTTATAATCACCCAGTTACTTGTGACATTTGGTAGCACACAAAGTGTTCTTCCGGTACTCGGGAGTTGCATAATCTCATAGTCATAGGAACATGTATAAGTCATGAAGAAAGCAATAGCAACAAACTAAACGATCATCGTGCTAAGCTAACGGAACGGGTCAAGTCAATCACATCATTCTCTAATGATGTGATCCCGTTTAATCAAATGACAACTCATGTCTATGGCTAGGAAACTTAACCATCTTTGATTCAACGAGCTAGTCAAGTAGAGGCATACTAGTGACACTCTGTTTGTCTATGTATTCACACATGTACTAAGTTTCCGGTTAATACAATTCTAGCATGAATAATAAACATTTATCATGATATAAGGAAATAAATAATAACTTTATTATTGCCTCTAGGGCATATTTCCTTCGGTTGACGCAAAGACTAGACCGGAACTCCTCAAATGACGCTGTAGTCAATCCCTTGGTCATGATATTGGCAGATTGTTGGGAAGTAGGGATGTGTAAAACAAGAATATGGCCAAGGGCCACCTATTCACGAACAAAATGAATATCCAACTCAATATGCTTGGTCCGTCGATGATGCACTGGGTTAGCGGAGAGGTAGACCGCCGAGACGTTGTCGCAGTAGACCATCGTGGCACGGTCAACAGGGCAAGAGAATTCCTGAAGCAGCTGGCGAAGCCACGAACACTTGGCGACGGCGTTGGCCACCGCACGATACTCAGCCTCAGCACTAGAACGAGAGATCGTAGACTGCTGCTTGGATGACCACGAGATAAGTGAGGGTCCAAGGTAGACACAATAGCCCGAAGTGGAGCGACGAGTGTCAGGGCAGCCCGCCCAGTCTGCCTCAGAGTAGGCGGTGAGGGCGGTGTCGGCGGAGGCGTGAAGCGTGGCGCCAAGATCCATAGTGCCACAGATATAGCAGAGAATCCGCTTGACGGCAGCCCAGTAAACATCTCGAGGAGCATGCATATGAAGACACACTTGCTGCACGGTATACTGGATCTCCGGTCGAGTCAGAGTGAGGTACTGGAGAGCACCAACGATAGACCGATAGAAAGCAGCATCTGAAGCAGGAGTACCATCTGTGGCAGAAAGCTTGGCCTTCGTATCAACAGGCGTACATTACTACAGAAAACCCTAGTAGTAGCGCTTGAAATATGCATAGCAGTAGCGCTGGGTCCAGTGCTACTGCTAGCGCGCTACAGCTAGGTTGTAGTAGTAGTTCTGTTTTCCAAACGGATTCATGCCATCGGTACTCGCACCAAGCACGATGTTCCTTGGATCTTCTGCAGCAAATTCATATACGGCGTTGAATGCTCTCCACTGGCTACCATCTATGAGGTGTCTCAGCCTCGGATCATCTCCATCGTCGGGCTTCTTCCTCTCCGCGTGTCAGCACATGAGCTATGCTTCCTTAGGATCTACGAAATACCGCTGCAGACAGGGAGTGATCGGAAAATACCATACAACTTTCTGAGGAGCTTTCTTTCCTGCCTTCTTGTATCAAGAAGCACTGCACACCAGACAACTGGTTTTTCCCACGTGCTCCCCCCTGATAAATGATGCAATCATTGATGCATGTGTGGTACCTAATGTGTGGCAAATCAAAAGGGCAAACGATTTTCTTGGCCTCCTCGACACTAGTAGGACACAGGTTCCCCGCAGGAAGAACTTTATTATGTAGAAACTTCAAATGCTCATCGAGGCTTTTGTCTGTCCATTTGTTTTTGACCTTCGTCTTTAGAAGTTCGAGGGTGAAACTCAAGCGGGTCACCTCGGGATCACAACCGTCATACAATGGAGTCCTCGAGTGTACTTCAAGATGCGCCAGCTTGGCCTCCTCTCTAGAAGCAGCTCTCTCGCTAGTAGTACTCTTGCGAAGGAGGTCTCAAACATGAGGGTCCTGCACGACTGCACTTAGTAGCATCGAAGACTATGGCGTGACCGCCGCCTCTTCTCCGCCATGTCTGGACTCTTCTTCGCCATGTCCGGAATCTTCCCCGCCGCCGTCGTCATTTCCGGAATCTTCCCCGCCGACATGTCCGACACTATCGTCTTCTTGTCGATCGGTCATCTCTTCGTCTAGCCCCATGTCGTTATTCCCTGCCATGAGGACGTCATCATCATCATCTTCTTCTTCACTTATCCACTGAGTATAGACATCCATGAAACCATTCATCAGCAGGTGCGCCTTCAAAGTATACGTGAACTTGACTTGGCCGGCAGCTGGATTGGGCGGGGCTAGCAGCGGCTGTAGCACGGGAGGGATAGAGGGTAGTGGCGGCTGGCGCGGTTGGCGCGCAGGCAGCGGCGGCGGATGGGAGGCGGCGGTGGCGTGGAGGAGTCACGCGGCGGCGGCGGAGGCGGAAGCTAGAGTTAAAACGCGGAAACTGATACCTTGTATGTTATGGAAATTGCATGATATATTGCTCTTCATGCATAGACATGTCTATATAATGTACAAAGATAGGTCACGGATCTCAACTATATAAAAAACTAGAAAATGGATCCAATATACAATATGCACATAATATATATACTCAATATGAACCATATCATGATGAGTATCGCGGACGGACTTGTTTGGAGGTTTACAGTCCATGTAAACTCAAAAATTTGTTTTTTATTGCTCAGTACTAGTTCGATTTGAGCTGGCTTAACACTTTTTTGATCCATAAATACAGGTCTTTGTTCGTGATCCGTGGGACGAACCGCCATACTGAAGGGATAGGGCAGGGTGAGCATAATTGATTTGCTGTTAAAAATTGACATTGCCAATGTTTGGCATTGTGCCAAATATTGGCAACTATTTGGTTAGCTATGAGTTGTTTTGCTCATCTCATATAAAGTTATCAATAGTTGGCAAGTCTTGATATTACTAATATTTGACAATGCCGACAGTTGGCAAGCCAAATATTGATAGCAAACTAAGTATGCTCAATTATGCTCATAGTACGAGTCGCGGCAGGCGGGGATTCAGGATATGACGAAGCGCAAGCGCTCAGAGGAGCGGGGCTGCCGCACTGTCAGGCAGCTGCGGCCGGCGAAGGAGCCGAAGCAGCATCTCTACCTGCTGCTGGACGACTGGGAGAGGGGATACGGCATCCACAAGCTGGACGTCGAAGCTTTCGACTCCGACACCAACACCGGCCTGCCGCCCAAGCGCTTCACCAAGCCGCCGGTCACCCGCATCGAAGCGCCGCACGTGAGGTCCTGGAACTTCATCTCCCACGCCTCCAAGATCTTCGCCATGAAGGCCAAGGAGGCCGGCCCTGCCATCCCGGCCTTCGACACGCGCACGATGAGCCTCACCATCTGCCCGTGGCCCTCCTGCCGTGCTGACTATGTCATCCCCCTGCTCACCTCCATCGGTGGCAAGCTCTTCTTGTTCCTGGAAGACCGCACCGAGTACCTTGACAGCCCGCCACCCTACGACAGCAGCGCTCCTTGGTCTTGGTCCACCATCAACTCCCCGCTACCTTTCTACAACATGCAAATCGCGTGTTATGCCTTGCACCCGGACGGCCGCACCCTCTTCGTGTCCGCCGGCCGCCGGCGCAAGAATCGACCGAGTACATTCTCTATTAAATTGTGATCCAAATTATAATGTGTTGGACTAGACGTAGTACAACTGGTGTGGGCCTTTGCGTTGACGTCGACGCGTACGAGTACAGCTCGTTTACTTGTCCTCCAAGGACTCTCATGTATTGCCCTCATATATACCCCATGTAGTTGCACCTCAGGCGGTCTGTCGTCTCGTGCTTGTAATACTCCTCCATCATAGTGATTGCGCCTTTGTGCGTCCGTGTTTTTCTCCCACAAGGATTTTCACGTAAAAATCCGTGTCTCTTTGTCTCATTTATTTTTCGTTATTATCTAACAAATGGTATACAGAGCCAAGTTACAGATACGAGATTTGAGACCAGAGTTAGGGTTGCGGTCTGTCCACCGCAGCCGTCTCCCACGATCCGTCGAATCCGACACGGGATTGATTTCCGCTGCGCGCCAGCATAGAGATCAGCTGTTCGTGTCCGACAGCTGTTCCGCCGAGACCGACAGGAGTTTCGTACGCGTTCATATCAAGGTGCAGCCGCTCTTTCCGATCAACCGAGCCGCTGTTTCAAGTCCCGAGGGCATCAACCTGTGGTGCTGCTGCTCCTGATCATGACGTGAAGACCGAAGCCAAGTGCTAGCACGCCAACTACTAGTACCACATGTCTGCTACTAGTACTGTTGAGTACTAGTTAGATCAGATTTGTTTTTCCTTCAGTTTCTACGTCCACACGCCGAAGCTACCAGGTGCTATCCGTTCCTAGATTTTTGCTTCGCATATTAATTCTATCAAGAATTTTCTACGGGCTTGTACTACTTTGTGTACACAGATTTTATCGACTCATGGCATTCATGAAGTACGATTTTTCGCTGCTGGACCATGACACAAGGTTTACCCTATGGCAAGTCAAGATGCGGGCGTTGTTGGCACAGGCTGACTATGATGTAGCACTGGATAGTTTTGGGAAGTACCAAATTGAGGACTGGACTGCTGAGGAGAAAAGAATTGATTGTAAGGCTTTGTCACAAATTCAACTCCATTTGCATAATAATATTTTGCAGGAAGTTCTGAGCGAGAAAACTGCCGCCGCTCTATGGTTAAAGCTGGAAGGGATTTGCATGACTAAAGATCTCACCAGCAAGATGCATCTCAAGCAAAAATTGTTCCTGCACAAGTTACCCGAGGGAGGTAATGCTTTGAATCATATTTCAGAATTTAAAAAGATCATATCTGATTTAGCTGCAATGGAGGTTCAGTATGAAGAGGAAGATACTGCTTTAATGTTACTTTGTTGACTACCAAGTTCTTATACCAATTTTAGAGACACCATATTATACAGTCGTGATACTCTCACGCTTAATGAAGTTTATGAAGCTTTGAACTCTAAGGAGAAGATGAAATTAATGGTGCCTCATGATGGTTCAAGTTCATCCCAAGCCGAGGGATTATCTGTTCGTGGCAGGACAAAGGAGAAGAACTCCAATAATGGAAACAGAGGCAAAAGTAAAAACGGCTACAGGGGCCGGTCACAATCCAGAGACAAGAAATATTGCAGGTATTGCAAGAGAGACGGGCATGACATCTCTGAGTGTTTCAAGTTGCAGAACAAGGAAAAGAGAAAAGGTAACAAACAAGGTGAAAATTCTGCTAACGTTGCTCGTGATGATAGTTCCGATGATGCTCTTGTCGTTATTGCTGGATGTGCTAAGACCAATGATGAGTGGGTACTTGACACTGCATGTACTTTTCATATGTGCCCGCATAGAGATTGATTTATTACTTTTGATTCCACTACTTCTGCTGGTTCCGTTTTGGGTTTTGATAATTCACCATGCAAGATTGAAGGCATAGGTTCTATTCGAATCAAGATGTTTGATGGCATAATCAGAACTTTGACAGATGTTCGGTATATTCCGAAGATGAAGAGAAATCTTATCTCTGTTAGTGCCCTTGATGCAAAGGGGTACAAGTATTCAGGTGGAGATAGTGTTTTGAAAGTCACCAAAGGTTCCCTTATTGTGATGAAAGGTGATTTAAGTTCGACCAATGATCTTTATTACCTTCGAGGTTCTACCGTTTCAGGTAACGCTACTCCAGTTATTTCAAAGAATTCTGATCGTGATGCTGCTAACCTTTGGCATATGCGTCTTGGACATATGAGTGAACTTGGTTTGGCAAAGTTAAATAAGAGAGGTCTTCTTGATGGATATGAACCTGGTAAATTAAAATTTTGTGAGCATTGTATCTTCGGCAAGCACAAGAGGGTGAAGTTCAACACTTTGACTCATACAACCGAAGGTATTCTTGATTATGTGCATTCTGATTTATGGGGACCATCTCGCAAGAAGTCACTAGGTGGTGCTAGTTACATGCTGACTATTATTAATGATTATTCGAGAAAAGTTTGGCCTTATTTCTTGAAGCATAAATATGAAGCATTCTCAGCATTTAAGGAGTGGAAGATTATGATTGAAAAACAAACTGAAAAAAGGTAAAGATACTTCGCACTGATAAGGGTATGGAATTCTGTTCTAAGCAATTTAAGAATTATTGCAAGTCTGAAGGCATTGTCAGACATTACACCGTTCCTTATAATCCTCAACAAAACGGTGTTGCTGAGCATATGAACAGGACCATTATTTCCAGAGCCCGTTGCATGTTGTCCAATGCAGGTTTGCATAGGCGTTTTTGGCTGAGGCCGCTTCCACTGCTTGTTATCTCATTAACCGTTCACCATCTATTGCTCTTAATAAGAAAACCCCAATTGAGGTTTGGTCTGGTTCACCTGCTGATTATTCACAGTTGAGAGTTTTTGGTTGCACTGCTTATGCTCATGTTGATAATGGAAAATTGGAGCCTAGGGCTGTTAAGTGCATCTTTCTTGGTTATAAGTCTGGTGTTAAAGGTTTTAAATTATGGAATCCTGAAACCCAGAAGGTTGTTATTAGCAGAAATGTTATCTTTAATGAATCTGCTATGTTACATGATGTTTCATCTACTAATGTTCCTGTTGAGAGTGAACAGCAGCCTCCTATTCAACAGCCTACTGTTCAGGTGGAGCATGCTATTGATTCAGGTGATACATATCATAATGAAATTGTTGATGCACATGATGAACCCGTCGTTAATGATGATCATGTCACTCCCACTCCAAATCAGCCTATTGTTCCGCCCAGTTGGAATCTCGCACGTGACAGAGTTAGACGGGGTAGTAATAAACCGGACAGGTTAATTGAAGAGTGCAATATTGTTTCTTTTGCTTTATCTGTTGCAGAAGAAATTGAAGGTAATGCTGAACCTTCTTCATATTCCGAGGCTATTATTTCTGGTGATAGTAATAAGTGGATGACTGCTATGCATGATGAGATGGAATCACTGGAAAAGAATGGCACTTGGGATTTAGTAAGATTACCTAGAGAGAAGAAACATATTCGTTGCAAGTGGGTTTTCAAGAGGAAAGAAGGTGTTTCTCCTAATGATGAGACAAGATATAAAGCAAGGTTAGTTGCTAAAGGTTACAGTCAGATTCCAGCTATTGACTATAACAAAGTCTTTTCTCCTGTTGTGAAGCATAGCTCTATTCGCACTTTACTCAGTATTGTTGCCATGCATGATCTTGAGCTTGAACAATTGGATGTTAAAACTGCATTCTTACATGGAGAATTAGAAGAGGATATTTATATGGAACAACCTGAAGGTTTTTTTATTCCTGGAAAAGAAAAGCTTGTCTGTAAGTTAAAGAAATCTCTTTATGGATTGAAGCAATCCCCGAGACAGTGGTACAAGAGATTTGACACCTTTATGCTCTCTCAAGGTTTCAAAAGGTCTAATTATGATAGTTGTGTTTATTTGAAAACTGTCAAAGGTTCAACTATTTATTTGCTCCTTTATGTTGATGATATGCTTATTGCTGCAAAGAGTATGTTAGAGATTAATGAACTAAAGAAGCAATTGAGTAATGAATTTGAGATGAAGGATTTGGGTGCAGCAAAAAAAATACTTGGCATGGAAATATCTAGAGATAGACCATCTGGAAAAGTGTATCTTAGTCAGAAGGGATATATTGATAAAGTTCTTCGTCGTTTTAATATGCATAATGCCAAGCCGGTGAGTACTCCGTTAGCTGCACACTTTAAATTATCATCAGCTTTATGTCCTAAGTCAGATGTAGATATTGAGTACATGTCTAGAGTTCCCTATTCAAGTGCAGTTGGTTCATTTATGTATGCCATGGTTTGTTCTCGTCCGGATTTATCATATGCATTGAGTGTTGTTAGTAGATACATGGCTAATCCTGGAAAAGAGCATTGGAGAGCAGTTCAGTGGATTTTCAGATACATGCGTGGTACTTCTAATGCTTATTTACAATTTGGGAAATCTAGAGATGGACTTGTTGGTTTTGTTGATTCTGATTTTGCTGGTGATTTGGATAAGAGAAGATCACTCACAGGTTATGTTTTTACCATTGGTGGTTGTGCTGTGAGTTGGAGAGCAACTTTACAGTCTATTGTGGCTTGTTCCACTACTGATGCCGAGCATATGGCTATTTCTGAGTCATGCAAAGAAGCTATCTGGTTGAGAGGTTTGTACACTGAGCTTTGTGGAGATTCATCTTGCCCTACCATATTTTCTGACAGTCAAAGTGCCATATTTCTTACAAAGAATCCAATGTATCATGAGAGGACAAAGCACATTGATGTCAGATTTCATTATATTTGAGATGTTGTTGTTGAAGGCGATTTGAAGGTATGCAAGATAAGTACTCATGATAATCCTGTTGATATGATGACAAAGCCAGTTCCGACCAATAAGTTTGAGCTTTGCTCAGGCTTAGTTGGTATTTCTCACTAGTCCTATGGACTTTGACGCACAAGGTGTTTAAACTGATTTGGATGGAGTTATTTACTTTCTTCGACTACTGAAGGGAATTTGGATCAAGGTGGAGATTGTTAAATTGTGATCCAAATTATACTGTGTTGGACTAGACGTAGTACAACTGGTGTGGGCCTTTGCGTTGACGTCGACGCGTATGAGTACAACTCGTTTACTTGTCCTCCAAGGACTCTCATGTATTGCCCTCATATATACCCCATGTAGTCGCACCTCAGACGATCTGTCGTCTCGTGCTTGTAATACTCCTCCATCATAGTGATTGCGCCTTCGTGCGTCCGTGGTTTTCTCCCGCAAGGGTTTCCACGTAAAAATCCATATCTCTTTGTCTCATTTATTTCTCGTTATTATCTAACATTTTCCTTCGACGCCGAGCGCCTCGAGTGAACCCACCATGGCAACTGGCTATTGCCTTTTGCAGGCCAAGCCTACTTCGACGCCGAGTTGGAGGCGTGGGTCAGCCTCGCCCGCGACAAGGAGAGCTCTGGCTACCTCTGTTCCTGCGATGTGCCACCAGTCGATGCCAAGGTAATGAGCCCTCCGTCTTGGAAGCTTGGCCAGGATAAGATGTTCTGCAAGGAGTTTGAGTTGCACCGGGGCGCCAAGCTTTGTCTACATGGATGACAGCAAGTTCTGCCTCATTGAGTCCCTGTTCCACAAGGATGACCAGCATTTGCGTCGTGATCCTACTGAGATGGATCTCGGCGAAAACTGCCCGCCTAGGCGGCGCCGCGTGCTCCACATGACCACATTTGGCCTCAAGTACAATAAAGCAGGAAACTTGCAGATCATGCCGCGACAAGCTCACGCGTGCATGATGTTTAAGCGGCCTCATGATCTCATGGAGCCATCACTGGAGCCTTTGGCATTCTAGGTCTAAGTTCGAACAAAATGGATGTGAGCCTGATATTAAGGATCTAAATTTGAACAAAATAGGTCTTCTGTGGTTTTTGTTGAAATGGTACGTACATGATACTGCTTACTCCCTTCATTTCGAAATAAGTATCGTGGTTTTATTTCAATTTTGATCAGGACCACACTTGTCTAGGTTGCTCTTTTGCTGGCGATCTCATAGCTTGGCACTTAGAGCATCTCCAGCCGTTGACCCCTCGGGGAGCTCGAAAAATCGCCGTCTGGGGGCGACCCGGTGATAAAATCGGACAGGGGCCGAATGAGTTCCCAGCCGCCGGCCTTAGAGTCGCCCAAGGGTCGTCCTAGAAGGCTTTTTTACAAGACATTTGCCTTTTTTATTTGGCAAACGGGCATAAACTTCGGTGAATTTAAACAGTTTTTACATAGGAAATTTAAAGTTTACTAAAAACAAAGCCCCAGACTACATGAAGAACGCGCTCAGCGCGGCGACGTCGCTGCCCTCACCGCCATCGCTGTTGTCCTCGTCGTCCTTCTCCTCCTTGACGTGGCCGCCCCTGGTGGACCCCTGCCCGGGGTTGCCCTGGCGGACCGGTGGCGGCGTGTCGTCGTCGAGAACGACGACGCCTCCCTCGTCCCAGCCACGGCGCCGAGCGGCGAACTGCTCCAGGGCGTGACACTGGCGCTCTAGCTCCAAGCGCTCCCAGTCTTCGCGCGCCCATTTCAGTGCCGCCTCGTCGGAGAGCCCCGGCTCCGTCTTCACGACGGCGAGGCCCAGCTCCGTCTTCGGCTTGATGAAGCACGGAGGAGCCGAGGATGAGGCGCGCCCGCCCTCGTTGATGATGATGCCAGCGCTGCGGGTGCGCCAGCCGAGCGACGTCTCCGTGGGCTCGGCCTGGGCGCTGAACAGCGCCGGCGACCCGGAGTAGGAGGAGCGGGAGGAAGAAGAAGAAGATGTCGTCCTCCTCGGCATCCATTGGCCGCCGCTCCGGGATGGGGCGGCAGGGTATCTCAAGGGCGGGTCGTTGCCTCCCTTGAGGTACTCGAGAACGGCGTCAAGCGAGCGGCCGGGGCACCCCACCACAGGCGGCGCCCCTCGCTGTTCTTGGTGCTCCACACCACCGGCGCCCCGTTGGTGGAGGCCAGCCGCTGCGCCTGCCGGTACTGGAAATACGCCGCCCATGCCTCGTGGTTGTCGGCGGCATACTACGGGAGGGCGTGCTGCTCCTCTGTCAGCGACGCCCGCACGCGGTCGACCTCGTCAGCGAAGTAGTCGGCGCGCGCGTTGACGTCGAGCAGCGGGAGAATGGGGACTCCACCGGCGCTGAGCCTCCACCCGCTCGTCCCTGTGCGCATGTCGGGAGGCGCTGGGATGTTGTCCTCGAAGAGCAAGTGCACCTCCCACTCGTGCAGCGAGCGGCGGCCGAAGCCGTTGGCCGCCGTCCCATCGCCGGGGAATCGCTCGCACATCCTCGCGGCTAGGATTGGGGAGAGAAGGGAGGAACATCAGCGACGGGCAGAGAGAGGCATAGCACGGGGAGAGAGAGGCCGTCGGCGAGGTAGAGCGCGGCGGCTGCGGGAAGGTGTGGCTAGAGGTGAGGGGAAAGCCTTGCTTTTATAGCGGTCGGGTGCTGTGTGTACGCGTGGCGGGAGAGAGGGCATCGCCCCACCGCCGTGAAGCGCCGCCCGTGAGGAATCAATGGAAGACTGACAGGCGGCAGCCTTGGCATTGATTCCCCGCGGGAAACCGAGGTGATGAGGACGAAGGAGCGCAGGGGTCGCTGACTCAACGGGCCCGCCCTTTTTTCGCGTCAAAAACAATTGCCCTGACACCCCCGGGCGCCCCCAGTGCGCCGGGTTCGGCCTGGGTTGGCCGGTGTCAATTTCGGCCCAAACCGGCGAAAAACAGCCTTATGGGGACGTGATTGGGCTGATTTTAGGGCGCCGGCGCGAAATAATCGTCAGGGAAGGGGGCGTGTTGGAACGCAGCTGAAGATGCTTTTGCTGTTCACAATTCATCTCTACATTCTCATCAGTATGACATACTGCACTTAATGACAAGGTACTTGCATAAACATACAATTAGTTTATGCTAATCAAGATCCATCCTAGTTACTCACCTCTCTGACAATTAGTTTGAGATAATGAGATAGGGATGAATCCATCAGTAGTCCTGAATGCCACCCATTATGCTGCTCTCTTCGCCAATCCCAAGGCTTCTCAGGCTTGAGTAAGGCAAAGAGCCCTCGCAGGGCAGCTCTTGCATTTCTCTCCCACTGCACCATCCATCACAGAGCAAGTCAAAAACTCAGCAGGCATAACCATGTAAGGTAAGGGCATAATATATCTTTCCAGTATTATCATTTTCTTACTTTAGCAAACTCTGGTCGCTTGTCGTAGGTCGTAAAATGCCATGCATGATCATTCTTCCTATTCTTCAGCATTTTCTCCTGAAAGACACACACACTCGGAGAGTCAATTTCATCATAATTAAGGCATGTTTGGTTTGTAGCCTAAAGTTGCGCCACCTAACATTAGTCATGTCACAAAACCTTAGACATGTGTTTAGTTCATTGCCATACTTATGGCTTGTCACACTTTTCTAACTACATGATCCACATGTCATAGACTTATTTATTTGTCAAATCTTACCACACTTGTGGTTGCCATTTTGTTTGTCACTTTTTATTTGTGACAGCCACAGTTTGCCTAAGTTTAGCCACACTTGTGGTGGCCATGTTGTTCGCCACATTTTTTGTGGCAGCCACAGTTTACCTAAGTTTAGTTATGGAAAAGAAGACACCACCATACTACCACCAAACTGCCCCCGCGTCCTCCGCGTAGGTGACTCGGGCGGCGACTGGATCCGCTTTTCCCGCAGCCGTCCCCGTGCGCCCTCCCCTCGCCGCCGCCGGTTGGCGCCGGCGGGCTTGTCCGCGCGGCTGACGGCGGCGGCGGGGCTCCGTCCCCGTGAGGCTTCGTGCAACGTTTGACGAGATGCAGGCACCGGCCAGGTCAAGGCTGTGAAGGTGAGTTGCTGCAGCGGTGCCGGCGATCCACACGCGGCTTGATCCAACGGGAAGGATTGCTGGGGATGGTCAGATCACCACCATAGTGCCTGCTGCTGTCCCTCATGCATGGACGCCATTAAGAGGTGCAGGCAGTGGCTACAGGTTGTGAAGGCGACTTGCTGCAGCGGCGCCGGCGGTCCACACGCGGCTGGATCCAACAAGAAGGCTGGGGGTGGTCAGAACAGCACCATAGTGCCTGCTCCTCCCGCTCATGGACACCATTAAGTGGTGCCATCTCCACTGGTTGCAGCCACTCCCCGGCGCCGTCAATCCTCGGCAGGAGCTCGTGAGCGGCTCCCTCTTCCCTAGTATGGAGTGGAGATTCATCCACATTGGAACGACCAGCTACTCTGGCGTCCACCATCAGGGGCAGCCCAGCTGGTTGAGGCGGTGGCCTAGCGCAGTTGTCGCGGTCGTCGCCGGTGTCGCCAGCTGGGAGGCGGTGCTTACTTGGGCTCGGGCGCAAGGCAAGGACGACGGAGTTAGTGGCAATGTCTGATGTTGTCGTCTCATGCAGATCAGCTATGGGTTGCCACTTTGTGAGGATGGTGCGGGGCGTCCGAAGTGTCCAAAATTTTGGATTTTGGTAGTGCCACTGTTCTTCATCCCCATCAGACTTCGTCGGGTGGTAGCGAGCGGCTTCATCGTGTCACGTCAGCTTGCTCGTGGCGGCATGACCATCGCTCACAACCAGAAACCGTGTGCATATGCAGCTATTGGGATCGAGGCAAGTGGAGGAGACAACATAAGATGACTTCGATTATTGGATGGTACTTCTCGTGTACCCAGTCTCGAGTTCTGGGGTGAGAACCCTAGGTCTGACCTTGATTGGTTATACCTAGCAATGGCGTCTTTTTTTGCATCGTTACCCTGGTGAAGGCATTGCTCGGAGTTTTGCTCGGATTTGATCTTCAGGGTGAAAACCCATGTTCTGACCATTGGTGGTTGGACCGGCGACGGCGGCGTTTGCGCGTCGTTCCCTTTCTGGAGGCGTCACTTTTGAAGAAACTTTCTCGTAGTTCTTGTGTTGTCAAGAATTGGTTGGCGTCCGATGGTCACTGCTGTGTTTCGTCGATAGTTGTGTTTTTTGCTTCAGGGTTTTCTTTTTCTCCATCCGTTTAGGCATAGCTTCGGTCTTGTAAGACTTTGCTTTTTGCCGGCATGATTGTTTGTTTGTGTGTGTGTGTGTTGCATTGGCTGTGTGCATCTTAGTTATGCAGAGGCCGGGTGTGTACTCATTATGATTGTATCGCTTGATGCTACACTATGAGTCAATAAAGAGCACTCTTTATCGAAAAAATGGCAAAGTTAGTCATGAACGAAACATGCCCAAAACCTTGATTGCTTGCCATGCCCGGCGTGGTCCATTATTTAAAACACGTGTCCACGCCACAACCCGCACCATCCTCGAGCCACATCCCCGGTAGAGCGCTCCTTTGGCGCAACCGCTTTCCTCCTCCCTCCATGATGCCCAACACAATGGCCGGGACCCTCGAAGGGTGGGGAAAAGCCTCTCGTCGTGATGCCCATATGGAATTGCCGAGATTGTCCACGACTAGGAGGAAGAGCATGTCGCATAGCCCCATGACTGCCTCCGAGCTTGCTGGGCGACGACCCAACAATGAAGGAGGCGCCCGGTCGACGATGAGCCAACACCCGCGCCCCATGCCGGTTGCTGACTTCAACATGGCGTAGGTGCTAGCGCACTTCGATGCCGTCATGAAGGAGGTGGGGCAGGACAAGCAGTCGACGCGGAAAGTGTCGACGTTTCGGAGGTGTGGCGATACAACCTTGACCTCCTCGCGGATCCACGACAGAGGACCCAAGCCGAGGAGGCCGGCAGAGGAGCAAATCGTCGCCAAGTAAGCCAACGAGCAGGCTGTCGTGGCCACGGCCGCATAGGGCCCAGGCCTCGTCAACCAGCAGTAGGCGCTCTTCGAGTCTGCACGCGGTGGCTGTGCCACGTCTAGACAGAGGCGGATGTTGCAGCGGGCATGATGCCACCGTTGACAACTACGGGTCGTTCGCCATGTTCACACGTGGCGCAACAATTTGGAGGCGGTTTCGTCCGGCTCAATCGTCAACCTCACCTCCACCGGCAATGTCGATGGGGAGGCGGCGACCTCCCGCGAATGATGGCGAAGAGTAGAACATCGGACATGGACATGCCCATGTTTGGCGAGAAGCATAGGATGTGGAACACGGATGCCAACGTTCGACGAAGGGTAGACTCGACTAGTTTTACTCCTTTTCTATGTCACAAAAAAAATCCAAATATTAATGATAAATGTTGTGTCCGCTTAATTTCTACCGGTTCTTATTAATTTGTCAGATTTGTTCAATTTTCGTTTGAAATGTGTCTGACTGTTTTGATGGGTAGGGTTGAATGGTCGGCTTTGATATCCGTGCCCGCAAACACGTTTGGAGGCATACAGTGTGTCCGATTTGCGGCACGGCGCGTTAGAGATGCCTTTAGAGAAATTATAGCAGACCACGCAAAAAATCGACCCGCAAAACGCGTTTACAGTTTCACGAAGATCGCGTTTGCGGGTCGAAAACTAGCGCGGCCGAAAAGAACCCGTATCTAAACCTGCATAATTTAAAAAAACACTTTCACGGGAGAAATTGCACAAACATAGTTCATCACATACTACATAGTTCATCACATGATCAACAAACTACAAGCATAGTTATACTACATACTACGTTAAATTAGTACTAGAGGGGTCGGATCTAAACGGCGGCGAGGTCGCGGCAAATGGACGACGCCATGGAGGAGCCGGACGCTCAATTCTCCTCGCCGAAGCTGCACAGGTCGACGTACTTCACCGCCTGCTCCGCGCGGATGCGGCGCCACTCCTCGGCCTTCTCGTTGGCGGCGACCGCCTGCCGCCACTCGAGATCTTCGCTTTGCTCGGATGACGCTGGCGCTCCGCCTCCTCGCGCACGCTCCGCTCGGCGATGGCGGCCGCGACGGCGTTGACGTCTGCGACGTAGTCCTCGGGCCCGACGACTCCACGGCGGCCGAGCAGAGCGGGCTCCTCGGGCTCCTCCTTCACGGGAACGAAGGCGAACGGCGCCGGCTCCTCCTTCTCGTCCGACCACTCCCTCTTCACGGGGAGAAGGCCCGCATCGGAGGAGGAGGAGCTCTCGGTGTACGAGGACCTCGCGGAGGAGAAGGACGCGCATCGGCGGTCGTACTCCGCCGTCTCGCTCCGCTGGAAGCTCGCCGGCGGCGACATGCCGCGGTTGGTCCATTTTCGGGCCCCGTGCTTCCGCGCGCCGTCGGACCGGACGCGCCGCTCGCGCTCCGGGTCCCTTCCCCCGCTGGATCTGCTGCCGGAGCCGCGTCCGGAGCTCCACATACGGCCCCACATGACGGCTGGAGGCGGGGCAGGTGGTCGCCGGCGGCGAGGAATGTGGAGAGGGGAAAGGGAAATTGGGTGGCTTGCGGCGGTCGGGGATAGGGTTTGGACCCGCAAAAAGGTCGCGGAACCGCATTTATGCTGCTCGGGACGTGCGGTTTGCGGGTTGCGGCAAAAAAATTTGCGGGCCAGGCGAGTATGCGGGCTCTGTTCTGATCGGAAAATTGGGCCGGCCAGAACATAGCCCGCATACTCATCAGAATTTTTACGGGCCGAGTGTTTTGTAGGGTCTGCTAGAGTTGCTTTTAATAATCCTTGCAAAACAGCAAAAGCATGCCAAAAAATTACTCTACATTCAAATTACAAGTATATTTTATCTGTACATCCCCATTTCTGGTCACCATTCTGCACAAAGATAGGTGACTTATTCCGTCGTCCCCACCCTGTACGTGACAATCTGCATATCTCTGCTCAAGTCAATCCCCAAGCCTGTAGAAAAATAAGGGAACTCAGTGTAAGAACAGCCTTCGTGCAATATTGGCTAAAAAAATAGTAAGACCACGACCCTGACCTGAATTTTGCCGTCAGACGTTCCGACGACGAGGACGTCCCCGTCGGCGTCCACCGCCATGCACTGGATCCGGCAGCCGGCGCCGCCGGCCTGAAGAGCGCCGATCTTGATGAGCTTCTCCCTGGACCAGATCTCCACGGCGCCGTTCCTTGAGCCCAGGTACACCAGGTCCGCGCTCACCACCAGCGACCGCACCTCCGCCGCCGACGGTATCGACCCAACCAGGTTGTAGTTCGAGCTGTTCCATATCTACACGCAGCAGCAGCAACGCCCCCAAACCGTCGTCAGAAACAACTCACAAAAGCATCGAGTCGCCGGAGATAGTTTGGTTTGTCGATCGAGTTCATGTAGCAAGCACCTTGACGGACGCGCCGTCGAGAGGGGTGCTCCCGGTGTAGAGCAGCCCGTCGTGGACCTGCAGGGAGTAGACCGGGTTGGACTTGCCGAGGATCCTCTTGTTCCCGGGCTGGATGACGCCCAGCGTGCCGCTCGCCAGGTCGATCTCCTGGATGCTGCCGTCGTTGCAGCCGCAGAAGAGCTTGCCGTGCACCAGCGCCATGGACCGCACGGACTTGCTCGGGTTCAGCACCTTGGGGGTGCCGCCGTTCCAGCTCAGCGTCTTCACGCCGGCGCCCTGCGGCACGAAGCAGGCCATGGCGCTCGCCACCGCCAGGTTCTGCACGGGGTCCCTCGTGTCGTACACCTCCGCGCACCGGAGGCCGTCCCGGAACTGCCAAACCTGCCCATGTACGTACCAGCCAACGAGTTTTATTCTGAACTTTGCACATTGTGATTAATCCGTAACTTTCCTCGATTTTACGAAGAAAGAAATATATGTTGTTACCCTGATAGTTCTGTCCATGGATCCGCTGTACAGCTTCTCCTCCGAAGGCAGGATTGACAAGCTGGTGATGGCTTTCGCGTGCTCCTGGGATTCCTGGACGAGCCGAAGGATGTTCTCGCTTCCCTCCCAGACCTGGATTTTAAATTTTCAGACTTCAGACACTGAAACCATTGTGATGACCTGTGGCTGAAACTGAAACTATGGATGAGCAACCTTTAGTGTTCCATCAGAGTGCCCGGAGAAGATGTAGCTCTTGTAGTAAACGATCGACGTGACCTCGCCGTTCGAGCTGCAGTCGGCGTTGTTCAGCTCCTTGTGGTTCCACATGTCCTGCCACAAGAAAAAGAAACATTCTTCAGCAAACATAAATCTTGCATGCAGTAGTTCAACTTTTGTGAATTTAGAAAAAAAAATTGTGAATTTATTCGGATCGTTTGTAAACGCTGAGCCTTACGATGCTAGACTCCTGACCATCTGACAGTAGCTTCAGCATCTCGAACGCTAGGCCGGACGATTTCTTGAGCTCCCTCAGTGTTCTCAGCACGTCCTTGATGTACGTCGTGATGTCTTGCATTCCCTCTGAAACAATGTCATGAGCTTTGTTAAATAAATAAGAGAGGAGAGAAGTTTAGTTTACAACTTATCAGCAGAATGATCGTCGAGCAGCCAGTAACCAACCGCGGTCGTTCATGAAGCTCCTCAGCGCCACCATGGCGAGGGCCCGGTCGCTGCCGTGCTTGGCGGACCTGAGGACGAGCACGAGCTGCCGGAGCAGGCAGACCCGCGCGGCGCCGAGCACGCCGGTGTCCGGGAGGAGGGAGAGCATGTGGACGAGCCACGCCGCGCACACGAGGCTCGCCGCGAACAGCTCCGCGTTCTTGCTCTCCAGGCACTCGGACAGGGCCTCCAACACCAGCCCGAACTCGTGGCTCACCAGCGCGTAGGCCGTCTTCCTCTCCCACTCCGACGCCGCCTTCTCCTCCCCGGCGGCGTCGTCCTCGGCGCCGTCGGTGCCACGAACGACGCTCAGCTCCTGCAACTGCCGGTACCTCTCCTTCACCCTTGCGAGCTTCAGCAGGGCCGACCGGGCGAGCGGCCGCCCCGACGACGAGAACTTTCCGGGGAGGTTCATGATGGTCTCGGCGGCCAGGAGCTGGCTCCTCGGAAAATCCGAGTTCTTGAGGCACTGCACGAGGCTGTCCATCGCCTCCTCGCGGTACATGCTTATCTTCCTCGGCTCCACCTGACGATCACATCAAATTATTTGGATTCAGAAGAGCTACATATGAATCATTCTGTAAGCTGATCTGAATAAATTATACTGTGCTCAGCTCACCAAGAGATCGAGCTGAAGAAGAAGTCCGGCGACGACGGGGCTCTGCTCCGGCGTCGTGGACTGCAGATACACGAGGAGCGTGTGCATCATGCTGAAGGAGCTCCCCTCTTTGATCGCCTGAAGCACACGTTCCGCGGCCGAGCGCCTGAAGTCCGAATAACGGTTATGCATGGGGTCGACAAGGAAGCACTTGGAAAGCGTGGGAGGAATGTGGAATTTGATTTCGTTACCTTTTCAGCTTCAGAAGCTCGGAGAGGAACCGCACGATTTCGAACTTGTCGGCGTCGCCGACGACGTGGAAGGCGTCTAGGACGGCGTTCACCGCGAGCTTCTCCACGATGCTGCTCCGGCAGTGGCCGTCTTCCCCGATGCATCGCATCAGGATCCTCATTGCGGCCACCCTTACCTCCACCTGCTCGGCCTCCAAGACCAGCGCCGTGCTCCTAACGAACCTCTCAGACACCAGAGAGGACCTCGGCACCGGCGGCGTGCTCTCCCGGCTGACGCCTGATTCTGTGAGAATCTGGCTCAGGAGGATCACTGACGCGGACTTGGGCTTGACGCACATGTTGAGCGCGTCTGCCTCATCGGCTCGCCGGATGGTTGCCACCAGCGCTTCGCCCATGTCCATCTCAACGAGCTGCTCCACGGAAGGAGACAGGAGGAAGATGAGCACGACGGCCTCGACGAGCCCTTTCTTGAACAGCGCGACCAGGCAGTCCACGTCGGTGTCCACCCGCGTGAGCGTCTGCACGACGCCGTCGTCGCGGGAGGCGAGCTCGGCGAGGAGGAAGACGGCCACCTGCAGCACCTGCGCGCTGACGGAGTTGAAGAGGATCTCCACGAAGCCGTTGATGACGGCGGGCTTGGCCAGCGCGGAGAAGAAGGCCTGCTCGGCGGCGCCGGCCTCGCGCCAGAGCCGTTCGATCCTGAGCACCGACTTCTCCGACTCGGCCAGCTCCTCGGACGTGCAGAGGCAGGACACCGCGGCGCGGAGCTCGCCGACGGCGCTCTCCACGGTGGCCTGCACGATGACGCTGGTCGGCGACGGCGCGCTCGCCTGGCTGCCGGTGGCGTCCGGGGACGGCGAGTTGATCTTGAACGCGGTGGCCGGGCTCTCCATCCTCGCGGCGGGCGTTCTCGGCACCGCGGGCGTGGCGGGCGTGGGGGGCGTGATCGGCGTGGCGGGCGGGCTCTGCTCGCGCCAGCCGGCGATGAGGCGCTTGAGGACGTAGTTGGTCTTGGGGAGGCTGCCGCCGTGGAGGTGCTGGCGCGTGATGGGGCAGGTGGCGTTGCCGCGGTCGAGCCACTCCTGTATGGCGCGGCGCTCGTACGTCTGGCCGGTCTCGAGCGTGACGGGGTCGTCGAAGACCTGGCTGGTGATCGGGCACACGAAGTCCTTGGGCGTCGTCGCCGCCTGCTGCTGGTGCCGCGACAGCTCGGCGTCGCCGCCCATCGGGGACCTGTATGTATTCAAATCCATGAGCACGTGTCTCCATCGATACCATCGGTGCAATCTAGGTCGGGAAAATGCTGTTTCTGGAAGCGGGTGAAATGGTTACCTCGAGGGCTCCGGAGAGGGGCGGGCGCCGTCGTCGGCGCGTGGCTGGGCTCTGCGTGGCTTGGACAGTGGGGACGACGCAGGCTTTTCCTAGGAGACAAGGCATCAGCATTGGGAACTCAGCTTTGGAGCGATGAGAAGCAAACGAGGGTTGTGTTCTTCCATCCCTCCAAGTAGTAGTAGAAGCTACCGTAATTACATTACTGAACCTTCTTTTAGAAAAGTTAAGAACTCAATTTCACAATTAGAAAAGAGCCATTTGTATAGGCTACGCTTTTGATAGTTCCTCAGTTGTCTTAAATTTTCTGTAAATCACTACCATATGGAATTACGCTATAAAATCGCATTATTTGAAAATGTGCAATTCTAGTGAAATGGGGTGACAAATGTCATCTCCAATGCTTAGGCGTTTGTTTAGACCCTAGAGAGAGAAAATTTGAAAAATTACCATAGCATTGTTCTCTGCGATGCTAACACGGATAAATAAGTGCCATATAATGAATAGAAAAACTCAAATTGCAAAGGGTGTGGCTAGGTCTTAGTTGACTGAGATTTAACCAAGTCTCGGTCAAGTGAGTAGCATGCAAAAGAGAAAAAGAAAAAAAAGAAAAAAATTGCATGGATCTCAATGTAAGATCTCATAGATGTAGCATCTACTGAGACGAAGTCTTAGTCGACCGATACTTAGCAAGACTAAATTGCAAATCCAATCAAACATATTGCAATTGCAAATAAAAATAAAAATAAAAACTAAAATTGCAAATTCGTTCTATTCAACGCTGAGGTGACCTAGCATCCGGAAAAAACTTAGAAAAACCGCTAGTTAGTTGAAGAAGCCTCAGTAGATATTCTCGGGGAATTATTTTTTCGGCGTTTAGGATAAGTTCTCGCAACCAATTAATTTTGACTTGTGCGAGAAAAAAGGATAGGGCGCCGGGTGACTTTGTTTGCTTCAATGCTAGGTAATATCATGTTTTTGATAGGAATCACACGTAGCGAGCAGGAAAACAATCCCACCGCCTGGTGTTAGGGCACAAGTTTGTAGATGGCCTAAGAAGATGAGGATGGTTGGATGTTTCCAAGTGACTATTTGTTGATGAATTATCTCAAATTTTATTACATCTCAGTCACACATCTTAACTTGTAAGGATTGGATATCCGAAAGTTCCCACTGCCATAATTTCCAGGATTGTGGTATGGTAGCCGTTCATACCACCGTCCATTTTGCATGTTTTAAATTAAGCTCCCAAAAGGTCTTATATTCAGGAATGAAGGGGGCATTTTCGAAATCCATGAATGAATACTTTTTTTCTAAGTTGATGATTGTGAGTGTTGGTTCGTTATTTGCAAAAAATAAGTAGCTATTTTTTGCAGTTCCAGTTTCTAAAGTAGGACACTTGTAAGTGTCTCAAACGACTCAGAAATAGCAAATCAGTCATTATATTTATGGTTTGCCATCTAGATATTCATCCTAACTTTAGGTTCTCCTATGCTTATTTTATTTTGTTGAATTGTGTTATTCTAAACTTATTTATAGGTTGATATATAGATAATTTTGGCAAAATGACATTACCACAATATTCAGCGAATAAAACTACAATTTGACTTACTACTGCAATTTACAAAACTAAATCACAACACTTGTCAAAAAGCTTTTTTCTTTCATGCAGATTGTAGCATAAAAAAGTTAACTCATCTTGTATATCAAAATAGCTAGCCCCACTAACTATTTCTCTCAACATGCAAGCATGTCACATCATCCCACAACGTGCATGAGAAAAGTCCAACCTCCACTATCATATGTCTCTCAACATGCAAACATACCACTTCATCATAAACATGCATGAAAAAAAGACCAATTTCAACATGTAAACATACACAGGAATTTTAATTCTATTATGTTATTTATATGTAGTGAACATTTTACAACTATATAGTACTCAAATATAATAAATTATATGTATTTTTAGTTTATATTATCACTTCAAATGTTAATATTTCAAACAACGAGTCATATGTTGCAGAATATTCCTGCAACAACATGCGGGGTATCATCTAGTGAAAACCCCCTAGAAATACCAATATCTAAAACACATCTTCTATTTACGAACTGAAGGAGTAAGAATTAATTTGATTTCAGCGCACTGATATAGGAGTACCTATGTGCTAATTATGAAAACGCTACTTTTATAAATCTATAGAATCCAGACCATTTATCCAATCGTCCTTATTGTTTAGTTTCAAGTTGTTTAATTGTGATGAACTTGGTTTCTAATGTGCTGTGACTTGTGAAGAAGGTAAGTAAGAATGTTGACAAAAAATGTCATCTTATTAGAGTAAATAAGACCAAGTCTCAAATCTGTGGATGTCCACTCTTTCTTCATAAGGAGGCTCACGCCTGAGTTGTCCTGTCAATGGGGAGAAATGCAGTAATGCTAGACGTACAGGCACTTACAGGCTGAATTTAGTTACACGCTGACATGGCAAAGTGGGATTGGAAAGAAGGGAGTGAGGCGGGCCGCCCCGGGGAGAAATCAGGGGGGGGGCAAAGAAATTTAACTAAGGGCCCCGTAAACTGCGTGTAACAAGCTTGTATGTCTAGGATTATTGAGAGAAATGAGTAATACAATCAATAGTATCCAGCTAAGCCAGGGTGGGGACCGGGTCTACCGGGGGCTTAATAGTAATGGCAAATTCTCCACTAAATCTGTTTATAAGTGGCTTGAAAACCCTCTTAGTGGTTTCCACTATAGATGGATTTGGAAAGCCAAAATCCTTCTCAAAATCAAGATCTTCCTATGGCAGTTGTCTCAGGACGCAGTGCTCACTAGGCAAGTCATGAGAACGAGGAAATGGCCTGGGAATCCCACATGTTCTTTTTGTAACGAGTTAGAAACCTCCCAACATCTGTTTTTTACTTGTCATGTGGCCAAAGTGGTCTGGAGATGCGCTGGGGTAGTACTGGGTACTGAGAGGTGCCCGAATAGCTACTGGCAATATTTTTCTTGGTGCCATGCTTTTCTCCCTGATGGACAAAAGTACTATACTGTGGGCTTGGCTGCTGCTTGCTGGGCCATTTGGCTAGCTCGAAATCGAGCTACGTTCGAAAAGAAGCTTATCAAAACGCCTTTTGAGATAGTTTTCTCCATGTGTTCTTTCCTACTGTACTGGACAGGGCTGCAGGACGAGGAGGGCGCCAAGGAGCTGCGAAGCGGTGCCGAGATGATCAGGTCGAGCACGATGCGCATGATGGGAATGTGCAACGCTGTGAGGGTGCCGATCGGGGGAGATTGAAGATCTGCAAGAAGTCTCGATGGCGGGAGCTGGGCGATCCTACGATCCTGTGATGGCGTTTTGGTTCTTTTGTGGATGTCTCATGTCTTTGTCTGTAGTAACTCAGGATGTTTGCTGTGGATATTCGGTGTTGCCTAGGTTTTCGCCCCATGGCATTCGTTTTGATGGCGGGCGAATGCAGTGGGTTTCCTGTCAGTGCCCGGACTCGCTCTACCTCTTTCCCTTCTCCTGGCATGTTTCTGAACCTTGTATTTCCGTTCATTTTGCAATGGAAAGTGGTATAGCCCGGTTCAAAAAAAAAATAAGACCAAGTCTAGTCTAGTTATTTAAATGGGGTTATCATAAACTTACAAACGGGCTAAGTTGCCTAATTCAAAGTTCACATTTTTACTTATAGGCCGGCATCCATGTTTAATTATTATAAACCACTGCACAACTAATCATGAACCGGGATGTGCACTGCTAATCTTTTTGGGAACTGCGATTCATAAGAAGTGACTAGAGGTGAGCACCAATGAACTTCTCTGGTTTCGGACTAATCATGAACAAGGATGCAAGCGGACGGTCGTGGACCGTCCGAGAACTTTAAGTTTCAGTCAGTGTCAAGGTTCAAATACAGGTACATCTAAAAAAAAGTTCAGATACAGCTATACGTATACAGCACACAAACACGCACCTGTTTTCCGGTGTAGAGCTCGGATGAAGAATCCTCCGTGCTTTCGTCGGAAGCCGTGGCAGGCGAGTACCCGGCCCGGAGTCTGGACGCCGGGCTTCCTCTGCCGACCTGCGGCGGCTGCTTCTTCTGCTGCTGCACTATGAGGTGCGGAGCCACGCGCTGCGGGTACAGGCTCGGCGGCCTCATCATTTCCCTCCGGCCCTTGATGCTGCCCTGCCGCGGGTACATGTCGCCCTCCGCCTCCGCCCACATCGGCTACAAAATCACCGGAACCTGCTGTGACTCTGGAGTCTGAACTACTCCGTTGAGCACGCTGAAATGCATGGAAAGAACGGTCTATCTAGACTTACATTATTCCGTACTCCATTCTGCGAACTGACGGCCCCATCGTCGGCGTCCGTCGAGGCTTCCTCGTAGCCGGTGTTCTCGTACTCGTCGGCGTGCTGTCCGGTGGTGAATACAAGCTCTGGGGGAGGAGGCGGCGGCGTCATCCGTGGCGCCTCACCGGCTTCGAGGATCTTCTTTAGGTAGAGCGCGTAGGCCTTGCAGTTCACGTCCAGCACCATCTCGTACTCGCGCTCCAGGACCCTCATCTCGTGCGCCTGGGCGCCGCTCATCAGCGACAGCACCCTCATCGCCGATAGCGCCACTGTCTCGTCGGATCTTTCCTCGTCGCCCTGCGCCGCGGAAGCCACGGCGGCGACAGCCGACGCGCGGCGCGTGGCGAAGTGCCGCATGACGGCGAGGAGGCGCGGCGCGAAGAGCGCCTCGAATGCCGCGGGCGCGAGCTCGTGGCGCGCGAGCGCGGGGTCGAGGACGAAGAGGTCGAGCACGGAGGACGCGGCGGAAGGCGCCCCGCCGCGTCGTCGCGCTGCCGACGCGATAGCGGAGAGGAGGCAGGAGAGCGGGGTGGCCGCGGGGAGGGACAGCAGCAGCCGCTCGGCGGCGCGGAGCGACGACGGCGACGGCGAGGCGGACGGGACCGTGTCCAGCGCGTCCGATATGAGCGACAGCGCCTGGAGCGTCGCGGCCGTGTGCTGCCCCCCGCCGCCGTCCGCGGCGGCTGCGGCGGAGAGGAGGTGGCGCCGGAGGAGCGGGTCGGCGATGAGCTCCGCGAGGAACGCCGAGGCGTGCGCCACGACGGCGGAGTACGTCGGCGTAGGCCCTGCCATGCTTGCCTTCTCTCGCGTCGCGTGCCGTGCCGCCCGCGCTGAGCAGGACACTCGTTGATGGGGATGGTTTTGTTTCGATAACCTTGGACTCGGATGCAGACGACGGAGAGGACGAAATGGCCGAAAAGGGCAGGCGTTCTTGGTTGGTGGGACAGAGAGGACGAGGGGTAGGATGGGGATTTGGCGTCCTGTGGGATTTAAATTATGGCGGGAGGAGGACTGGGTCGGGCTCGGTTCCCGGCCGGCAGCGGTCGGCAGCTAGCGCGCGACGGCGCGACGCGTGGAGAGAGTCAGAGAGACGGGCCGTTCGTCCGGCGAAAAGGACCGTTTTGGAGTTGCTAAACCTTTGGCAGTAGCGAGAAAGTCAAATCATCATCTCTTCTTTTTGACAGTCGATCGGATCATCTTCTTACTTAAATACGCGGGATTTTTGTTACAATCGTTGTGACAAATGTTTGATGGGGGTGGCTCATTGTCACCATTCACCAAAAACCTTTGAAGAGAAGGACTCGCCAATTGGAGCAAATGGAGAAAACAATGAAACAGCGAAGTCACCAACTATAAGAGCAACTTCAACGGGGCTACCTAAACGGACGCGCGTTTTGTCCGCTTTTTATCTGTTTGGGTCGGCCAGGCAGACGTACGCATCCGCATTTTAAAATGGGCCGGTTTGACCACCCAACGGGGAGGCCGACCCAAATGTGCCGCCATGAAAAAATAATAATAAGTTGCACGAAATAAACATAAATAAACAATGGTGCGGCAGCGTGACATCAGCAGGGGCGGGCCCAGTTCAATTTAAGGTATTCAGTTGAATACCCATGATATTTGGCAAAAAACTTTATATATATAGTGTATTTCATTTGTACGCAGGGAAAACCGAAATCGATGCAGGAAATAAAGGCCAACTAAGGATTTCAGCCCGAAAACAAAGACTAGCCCACTTCTCTCTGTGGTCCTCACCACCCCGACCTGGCCCAAGTGGCCCAAATCGCTGCAGATGCAGGGCCTGCACGCGCTTCGCTAAAAAGGCATATCGCGCGGGACGAGCCGGCGCCTCCCAATTCTGTTCGCAACTTCGCACTCGTGGAGTTGTGGGTAGGGCATGGCGGCAGGGCAGATCGCCGTCCCCTGAACGCACGCGCGCACGGCGGCACAGGTAGGCGGGCGGCGGCGACGCAAGCATCTGATGGCATCCATCCCTCAACCCTCGCAGCTTCGCTTCATCTTTAATCCATCTCGACAGTTGGCAGCATCAGGCATCACCGCATCGAAGGCTCTCAGTAGGCTTCCAATTCCAAAGCACAAATTCAGTCGTTCAAAATCTGATTGATAATTTGAGGTGTTCGTGTTTCTTAACATATTAATCATCCGACTGTTAAAATTTGGATCTGCAGGTGTTAGCACGTCGTCTTCTTCTTCCGTTGTCCAGCATTTGACTTATAACAGTAAGTTAGCATGGTTAGTTGGATTTCTATTTTAGTATTTTAAAATTAGAAATTTGTTTGCAATGAATTATGAATTGTTTAGACATGACGATTTGCGATTTTCCACATGAATTACAATGTGGGAATTAATGTTTATAAATTGGGGAATTATTACAATGAGAATTATTTATAAAAGTTAGTTCTCCTATAGTTTGTAACTTTTTTCTAATCATTTTCTACTTCCTATCTTTTGTTCTCCTATATCTTAATGTTGTCACTTTGATATGTTGACTAATTAGTCTTTCTATCCGTTGAACAATTTCGAAGCATGAACAATTTTACGATTATATTATATTATGTTATATCTTTTATATAATATACCGTTAGTATAATATGGTGCTATACTCAATTAAACACGCCAAAAAGAAGGATTTATGGCTTTAAAATAGCCATTGAAATTTTGAATACACTCTCTTTAAATCCTGGGCCCGCCCCTGGACATCAGGGTACGGCAATGGCTGCCTGTACTTCCAATGCCACCGCGTTTGATGCACCAGGATGTGCAGGCGCCGGCGACCAGGGCGGAAACGCGTCGCCGTCGGAGGAGGAGGAGGGGGAAGGGGAGCACGGGAGGACGAGGCGCGGGGGGTGCCCTTGCCCTTGCCCTTGCCATTGCAGCTGCCGAAGAGGCCCATGGCTAGGGTTTGCGGTCGCCGGCGAGGAAGTAAAGGGAGTGGTGGTGGGGGGGGGGGGGAGGGCAGATGTGGACGGAGAAGTGGATGAGGCCGACCCCGCTGCACGCGTGGTTAAAAAAGGACACTTCCACTGACTGACGCGTGGGCCCGCTGTCGGTGATCGTCATAAATAAGACGACCGGTGGCGGTTGGGTGGCCGCCAGGTGGGGACACGGCGGATGGCGAGGAGACGCGCGGCGCGTACGCTTCGCGTCCACGCCGACGCATTTCAGACGCAATTTTGAACCGGAAATGGGTCGACGCGGACGTCAGACGGACATGATTTGAGTTTGGGTCAGCGTGTTGGGCCGCCATTTTTGTCCGCGCCGACCCAAACAGAAGCCGGCGGATGAAATGAATCGCCCCATTGAAATTGCTCTAATATACCTTCATCTGCAAGATTTTTGTTAGTACTTCGGATTAGGATATTTATTGGAGCGTGAAAAGACCATCTGATGTTGCACATAGAAGGTTGGAAAAATGATGGAGTTGTTCATTTTAGTTGTGCTTCTTCCAAGTGCTTTTCAGTAAGTACTTTTTCCAAGTTCCAATTCATATTAGTTGTCGCTTAAACAAATGTATTTAGCACTAACATAAATTTAGATATATCTATTTCAACGACAAATAATATAGATAGGAGGGAGTACACCTTTTGATGTATGTCATCGAGCGGCTCTTTGGGGACTCATCCTCTTGCTCCTCACTGGTGCGATGCGCGCGCGCCAGGGGAGCCCTAGCTCAGTTGCTCATGTTAGACATAACTAGATGATGTCCCGCGTGTTGCCGCGGGAAGCATATTAAACCAATGCATAAATAGGTGTTTAAAACCAATAAAAAACAAATGTAAGAGTTTTAAATATTTAAGATAAAACATAAAAGAAGTGTGTGACAAAGTGATGTATAAAAGAGAAAAAATCCCCCCCCCCCTCCCCCCCCCCCCCCCAAAAGAAGACATGATTGCTGAAGTGGCGAAGTTTGAGTTGATAGATTAATGCAAAATTATGAGTACATGCATGCGTTGGAAAATAAAGACATGCATGACTAATGAGTGGCATGATTTACATTAATGCAAAAAGTAACTTATGAGCACATGCATGACTTCTTGATGCGACACAATTTTAATCAAAAGGCTGTAAATAATTGAGGTGATGTGGAGCACACATGTGTGTAGAAATCTAGTAGTGGGGGCTAGTTATTTAGATAAAGAAGATGTATTATACTCAATATCTGCAAAACATAGACGTACGTATCTCTGTCTCCTCCTGATTCTCTCTGTAACCGATCCTTACATGAGATCGATGGATCTGTCTTGTACTGGATGACACAGGCTATCTGCCTAATATAAATAAACATCACGCGGCCTTCTATGAAAGGTAGGAACGCTTCCAGAAATCTTTACATGGTAATCAGAGCGAGCCTCTTTCAAATTATCTAGCGTCCGATCGAGAATCATCTCGTCATGACTTTCGCTTTTGCACCGGTCGTCCTCGACCTTGGACCACTGCCAATAGAAAAACTCGCAAGGGGGATTTTCCTCCTTTGGAAGGCCTACTGGCTTCGCGTGGAGCGCAGGTCACTGGTCTGCTGGACGGCACCGATGCAGCACTCCCGAAGACGGTGGAGCCGCAACATATGGACAAAACTACGGTCATGGTGACGAACCTAGTCTATGGATCATGGCTGACGAAGGATCAACAAGTTCTCAGCTAGCTTCTGAATTCTCTGTCCAAAGAGATACTCTCCTAGGTCATCGGGAGAGAAAATACTGATCTGTGGACTGATCTCACAACCTTGTTCGCCTCGCAGTCACAATCTCGGATTACGATTCTAAGAATCGCCATCGCCAACACCAAAAAAGGCACCACACCGAGAACCCCGTTCATGCCCCAAGATGAAGAGCTTAGGAGATGAGTTGGCTGCTGCTGGTCGACCTGTTTCTGATCCAAAGATGGTTGACTATATCCTTGCAGGCCTTGATCAAGATTACGATCTAGTAGTTGCAGCAGTCGGCGCCATAAAAAGTACTATCTCTGTTGATGATCTTTTTGCACAGATTGCGGCCTTTGATTAGAGGATGGAGATGCTAGGATATGGACCTACAAGTGGCTACAATACATCCGCCAATGCAGCCTACAGAGGGCGCGGCCAGGCTCGGAACAAGGGCCCTCGCGGCCGAGGATCCAGGGGGCATGGGCGTGGAGATCACCCTTCTCCTTCTCCTGGTCGAGATGGTGGTGGTGGATACTACCAACATCCACGGCAACAACAACAACAACAACAGCAAGATCATGACTATCCCGAGTGTCAAATTTGCTACAAGCATTATGCCGGCGGTGCTAGGGCGTGCTGGCATCGTTATGATGAAGACAACCATGAGAAAAAGGGGAAGAACACCGTCACAAACTCCTACGGTATTGAAACTAATTGGTATGCAGATTCTGGCGCCACCGAACACATCATGGGGGAGCTCGACAAACTGACAATGTGGGAGAAATACCATGGAGGTGATCAAGTGCACACGACAAGCGGTTCTGGTATGAAAATTACTCATATTGGAAACTCAATTGTTCAAACCCCCGTAAAAGACTTGCATCTAAATAACATTTTACATAGTCCTCAAGCATCAAAAAATCTTGTCTCCGTTCATCGCTTTGCCATTGACAATAATGTCCTTATCATATTTTATTCTTATTCTTTTGTGATCAAGGATTTGGCAACAAGGAGAGTCATCCTTAGAGGAAGGTGTGAGGGAGGTCTCTATCCACCTATATCATCATCCTCATGGTCAAACAAACAAGCATGGAGTGTCACAAAGCTATCTTCGGCAAAGTGGCATAGTCGTTTGGGTCATCTGTCTTCAGCTATCGTTCATCATGTCCTTAGTAAAAATAAACTTCCTTATGAGTCTAGTGTTGAGTCAGTTTGTGATTCGTGTCAACAAGCTAAGAGTCATCAGTTACCATACCCTGTTTCTACTAGTGTTTCCACTGCTCCATTGCAACTTATATTCTTCGATGTATGGGGGCCAGCCCCTACTTCAGTTGGTAGGTTCTCGTATTATGTAAGCTTTATTAATGGCTATAGTAAATTTACTTGGATTTATTTGCTAAAGAAACGATCTGATGTATTCCAAGTCTTTAGCAATTTCCAAAATCTTGTTGAACGCCAACTGAATTCCAAAATTCTTGCCATGCAAACCGACTGGGGTGGTGAGTACGAGAAACTCAATTATTTTTTTTCAAAAGATTGGAATCTCACATCATGTTTCTTGTGCACATGCTCACCAACAAAATGGATCAGCTGAACGAAAGCATCACCCTATTGTTGAAGTAGGACTAGCATTGCTAGCCAATACATCTATGCCTTTAAAATTTTGGGATGAAGCCTTTTTAACTGCTACATACCTCATCAATATTCGTCCTAATAAAGTCATAAAATTTGAGAACCCCATCACACGACTTTTTGGTGTCAACCCTGATTACACATCTCTTCGTATTTTCGATTGTGCGTGTTGGCCAAATCTTAGACCATACAATACGCAGAAACTTGCGTTTCGTTCAAAAAATGTGTCTTCTTACGCTATAGCCCGATGCACAAAGGGGTTAAATGCCTTGATGTTTCCACTGGGAGGGTCTACATATCTCGGGACGTTGTCTTTGATGAATCTGTTTTCCCATTTGAGTCACTTCATCCTAATGCTGGTGCGCTTCTGTGCAAAGAAATTCTTCTTCTTCCACCTATTCTTCGAGATTTTGATCACGGGGGTGACAACAATTGCAATGACCAATATGATAATATTTCTGCTGGTTCTACTCCTGGTCTTATACCTGTGCAGGTGTTTGATGTCACTTGAACTACGTTGGTATTTCCCCAAAGAGGAAGGGATGATGTAGTACAGCAACGGTAGGTATTCCCTCGGTTATGAAACCAAGGTATCAATCCAGTAGGAGAGTCAAGCAGCACTATGTAAACGGTACCTGCACACAAAGAACAAATACTTGCAACCTGACGCGTATGAGGGGTCGTTAATCCCTCTTCGGGTAATGGCGCCAGAAATTGTCAAGTTGACGGGATAAAATTTGTGTAGATTGGATAAATAGATCTCGACAAAACACAAAATAAAATAAGTAATAAAAAGGTGCAACAAGGTTTTTTTGGGTTTTTGGAATAATAGATTTTAAAATGAAAGCGAATAAAAATAGATCTCAAAGCAAATATGATAAATAATAGACCCGGGGGCCGTAGATTTCACTAGTGGCTTCTCTCGAGAAAATAGCACACGGTGGGTAAACAAATTACTGTTGGGCAACTGATAGAAGATCGAATAATTATGACGATATCTAAGGCAATGCTCAATATATAGGAATCACTTCCAAAATTAGTAGACCGACTCCTGCCTACATCTACTACTATTACTCCACACATCGACCGCTATCTAGCATGCATCTAGTGTATTAAGTTCATGGAGAAACAGAGTAATGCAATAAGAATGATGACATGATGTAGACGTGATCTATTCATGTAGGAATAGCTCCCATCTTGTTATCCTTAATAGCAATGATACATGCGTGTCTTGCTGCCCCTTCCGTCACTAGGAAAGAACACCGCAAGATTGAACCCATCACAAAGAACCTCTTCCCATGGCAAGAAAAATCGATCTAGTTGGCCTAACTAAACCAAAGATTCTAAGAAGAAATACCAGGCTATAAAAAATCATGCATATAAGAGATCAAAATAAGACTCAAATAATATCCATGTATATAGATCTGATCTAAACTCAAAGTTCATTGGATCCCAACAAACACACCGCAAAAAAGAGTTACATCAAATAGATCTCCAGGAGATCATTATATTGAGAATCAAAAGAGAGAGAGAGAGAGAGCCATCTAGCTACTACCTACAGACTCGTAGGTCTATGATGAACTACTCACGCATCATCGGAGAGGCACCAATGAGGATGATGAACCCGTCCGTGATGGTGTCTAGATTGGATCTCGTGGTTCTGGATCTTGCGGAAGCTGGAATTATGTTTCGTCGACTCCCCTAGGGTTTCTGGAATATTTGGCAATTTATAGGGCGGAGAGGCGGTGCGAGAGGTCACCGAGGGGGCACAATCCCCCTGAGCGTGCCTGGGCCTCCTGGCGCGCCCTGGTGGGTTGTGCCCACCTCGGGCCTCCCCTCTGCTACTTCTTTGGTCTAGAAAAAATCTCCAAAAAGTTTCGCTACGTTTTGACTCCGTTTAGTATTGATATTCTGTGAAGTAAAAAACAAGCAAAAATAGCAACTGCCACTGGGCACTATGTCAATAGGTTAGTACCAAAAAAAGATATGAAGTTGCTATAAAATGATTGTAAAACATCCAAGAATGATAATATAATAGCATGGAAGAAGCAAAAATTATAGATACGTTGGAGACGTATCAACATCCCAAGCCTAATACCTACTCATCCTTGATTAGGTAAAACAGAATTTTTGATGTGGAATGCTGCCTAACATGTTCATCACATAATCCAAGAACCCTTCAGGGGGAGAGCAAGAGCTCTTCCATACCAACATTTTGTTCGCTACCCCTGCTTCCTCCTCCACTTGAGCTTGTGTAGCAAATCTACTTTATGCATAGGCCATGTCCTGCAAGTAAAGAGAATTAAATATTGGAAATGGGTATCTAGTTTATTTTATTCAATGGCTGAGAAATTGAAATTCCTTGCTTTTTCAAGCAGGAGATCCCGAGTATCGGGTGTCGTGAGACTCCCATTATATTACCTTTGTGCCAAGAGCACGTTAAGCTTCCTGGGTTGTTCCGCTATCGGCGTGTAAAGAAGCTTCGCCTAACGGCTAAACCAATGAATTATTCTTTTCTTTTGTAGCATGGACATTTGGACTTTTATATGGTTCAAAGCAATAGTCTAGTTTTGAAATGAAGATTTCAATACTCAAGCATATCAACAAGAAACCATGTCTTTCAAAATATCAACACTAAAGAAAGTTATCCCTAGCCCATCATGCTCAATCATTGATCCATTCATGAAACACACTCGCATATTAGCTACATCCAATGCCCAAGTATGATCATAGTGCCCCTTAGTTGGTGCTTTATAAGAGAAGATGGAGACTCAAATAAAAATAAAAAATTCATAAAGTAAATAGTTAGGTCCTTCACAAAGGGAAGTAGGGATTTGTAGAGGTGTCAGAGCTCAAAGCTTAAATTGGGAGATAATTTTTTTTGAGAGGCATACTTTTCCCGTCAATGAAAACGACCGAGTAATTTCCAACACTTTCCATGCTAGATATATCATAGGCGGTTCCCAAACAGAAAATAAAGTTTATTCCTTTTTCCACCATTCTTTCACAATCCATGGCTAGTCGTATCCACGAGTGCTTTCCATACCAACACTTTCCAAGGAATTTATTATTTGAAAAAATAAATTAAATTTCCTTTTCATTTCAGGATTGGGCATCCCTATTACCGTCGTACTCTCATGCAATGACAAGTGAATAAACACTCATCTTGAGAATAACACATCTAGCATGGAAAATATCGGCCACACCCTGCTGCTTCATGAGCGGTACGAGCACACAAAAAGGAAATTCATTTTGAAAATTAGAGATGGCACATACAAATTTGCTTAGAACGGCATGGAAATACCGCATATAGGTAGGTATGATGGACTCATATGGCAAAACTGGGTTTAAATATTTTGGATGCACAAGTAGTATTTCGACTTAGCACAAGTGGAGGCTAGCAAAAAGATTGAGAAGCATCCAACCAAGAAACGAAAAATCACATAAGCGAGCATTAAGCATAACTAACACCGAATAATGCACCACAAGTAGGATGTAATTTCATTGCATAACTATTGACTTTCATGCTTGCATTGGGAATCACAAACTCTAACACCAATATTCTTACTAAAGCATAATTACTCACCAACATGACTCACATATCACTATCATCATATCTAAAATCCATTACAAAGAATCAAGTTTATTTTCTCCAATGATCTTCATGAAAGTTTTTATTATATCCCTCTTGAATATATGTCACTTTGGGACTAGTTTCATATATTGCAATTGCTTTTGTCAAGCTCAAACAAATCTATAAGTGAACAACATGAGCATAAATTTTTTTGTCTCTCAAAATAATATAAGTGAAGCATGAGAGAATTTCTTCCAAAAAATTTACTAACTCTCAAATTAATCTAAGTGAAGCATGAGAGCATTTATTTAAAAATATTAAAGCACACCATGCTCAAAAAGATATAAGTGAAGCACTAGAGCAATTCCATAGCTCAAAAAATTTAAGTGAAGCATAAAGAGCAATTCTAATGAATCATAGCATAATTTTGGCTCTCTCAAATAGGTGTGTCTAGCAAAGATACTCGTGACAAAATAAAAATCAAAACAAGCAAAGACTCATATGATACAAGAAGCTCGAAGCAAAACTCATAATATGTGACGAATAAAAATATAGCTCCAAGTAAAATACTGATGGTCGTTAGAAGAAGGGGGGATGCCTTCCGGGGTATCCCAAGCTCAGTTGCTTGGTTCTCCTTGAATATTAACTTGGGGTGCCATGGGGCATCCCCAAGCTTAGGCTCTTTTCACTCCTTATTCCTTCATCCATCGTGATCTCACCCAAAACTTGAAAACTTCAATCACACAAAACTTAACAAAACCTTCGTGAGCCGTTAGAATAATAAAGCAAATCACCACTCTAGGTATTGTTGCAAACCTATTTATATTTTATTATTGCATTAGATATAATATATTCCAACTTTACCATGGCTTATACCCCCCGGTACAATACATAGATTCATCAAAATAAGCACACAATGCAAGAAAACAGAATCTGTCAAAAACAGAACAGTCTGTAGTAATCTCTACTCTAACCATACTTATGTAACTCCAAAAATTCTAAAAATTTAGGAAAATGTAGGAAATTTTTATATAAATCTTGTATAAAAAATCAGAATTTTTCGTCTCTTTTGTGATTTTACAAAATTCTGCTACTACACGCAAAAGTTTATGTTTTTCAACAAGATCAAATCAACTATCACCCAACATGATCCGAAAGGCTTTACTTGGCACAAACACTAATTAGAACATAAAACACAATCATAATAGTAGAATAATTGTGCAAACATTCAAAAACAGAAAGAAAAAGGCAAAAATAAAATTTATTCATTAGGTTGCCTTGTTAGAAATATGCCCTAGAGGCAATAATAAAGTGGTTATTATTATATTTCCTTGTTCATGATAATTGTATATTGTTCATGCTATAATTGTATTAACTGGAAACCGTAATACATGTGTGAATACATAGATCACAATATGTCCCTAGTGAGCCTCTAGTTGACTAGCTCGTTGATCAATAGATGGTTGTAGTTTCCTGACCATGGACATTGGATGTCGTTGATAACGGGATCACATCATTAGGAGAATGATGTGATGAACAAGACCCAATCCTGAGCATAGCACAAGATTGTGTAGTTCGTTTGCTAGAGCTTTTTCTAATGTCAAGTATCGTTTCCTTAGACCATGAGATTGTGCAACTCCCGGATACCATAGGAGTGCTTTGGATGTATCAAACGTCACAATGTAACTGGGTGACTATAAAGGTGCACTACAGGTATCTCCGAAAGTGTCTGTTGGGTTGGCACGAATTGAGACTGGGATTTCTCACTCCTATGACAGAGAGGTATGTCTTGGCCCACTCGGTAATGCATCATCATAACGAGCTCAATGTGACTAAGGAGTTAGCCATGGGATCATGTGTTACGGAACAAGTAAAGAGACTTGCCGGTAACGAGATTGAATGAGGTATGGGGATACCGACGATCGAATCTCTGGCAAATAACATACCGATGGACAAAGGGAATTGTATACGGGATTGATTGAATCCCCGACATCATGGTTCATCCGATGAGATCATCGTGGAACATGTGGGAGCCAACATGGGTATCCAGATCCCACTGTTGGTTATTGGCCGGAGAGATGTCTCGGTCATGTCTGCATGGTTCCCGAACCCGTAGGGTCTACACACTTAAGGTTCGGTGACGCTAGAGTTGTTATGGGAAATAGTATGTGGTTACCGAAGGTTGTTCGGAGTCCCGAATGAGATCCCGGGCATCACGAGGAGTTCCGGAATGGTTCGGAGGTGAAGATTTATATATGGGAAGTCTAGTTTCAGTCGCCGGAATGGTTTTGGGGGTTATCGATATTGTACCGGGACCACCGAAAGGTGTTCGGGGATCCACCGGGTGGGGCCACCTGCCCCGGGGGACTTAATGCGCTGAATGTAGGAGGGAACCAGCCCCCTAGTGGGCTGGTGCGCCCCCCAAGGGCCCAAGGTGCCTAGGATTGGAAACCCTAGGGGAGGGGGGCGCCTCCCACCTTGCTTGGGGGGCAAGCCTTCCCCCTTGGCCTCTGCCCCCTTAGATGCATCTAGGGGGCCCGACCCCCTCTCCCCTTCACCCTATAAATAGAGGGGGTGGGAGGGCTGACGCACCCCTTCCCTGGCGCAGCCCCTCCCTCCTCCAACACCTCCTCCTCCGTAGCGCTTAGCGAAGCTCTGCCGAAGAACCACGAGCTCCACTGAGGGAGTCCTGGATTAGGGGGTGTTCGGGTAGCCGGACTATACCTTCAGCCGGACTCCAGGACTATGAAGATACAAGATTGAAGACTTCGTCCCGTGTCCGGATGGGACTTTCCTTGGCGTGGAAGGCAAGCTTGGAGATGCGGATATTCAAGATCTCCTACCATTGTAACCGACTCTGTGTAACCCTAACCCTATCCGGTGTCTATATAAACCGGAGGGTTGTAGTCCGTAGGACATCAACTCCATATACAACAATCATACCATAGGCTAGCTTCTAGGGTTTAGCCTCCTTGATCTCGTGGTAGATCTACTCTTGTACTACCCATATCATCAATATTAATCAAGCAGGAGTAGGGTATTACCTCCATCGAGAGGGCCCGAACCTCGGTAAAAACATCGTGTCCCTTGTCTCCTGTTACCATCCGGCCTTGACGCACAGTTCGGGACCCCCTACCGGAGATCCGCCGGTTTTGACACCGACATTGGTGCTTTCATTGAGAGTTCCTCTGTGTCGTCGCCTTTAGGCCGGATGGCTCCCTTGATCATCAACAACGATGAGGTCCAGGGTGAGACTTTTCTCCCCGGACAGATCTTCATCTTCGGCGGCTTCGCACTGCGGGCCAATTCGCTTGGCCACCTGGAGCAGATCGAAAGCTACGCCCCTGGCCATCAAGTCAGGTTTGGAAGCTTAAACTACACGGCTGACATCCGTGGAGACTTGATCTTCGACGGGTTCGAGCCACGGCCGAGCGCGCCGCACTATCTCGAGGGACATGATCTAGCTCTGCCTCCGGACAGTGTCCTGGAGGCCGCACACGCACCGGTTCCGACCCCTAACTCGGAGCCTATTGTGCCAATCGAGGATGAGCGGTTGGACATCACCTCGGGGGCTGCGATCTCAAAGGCGATCGAGCCGAACGCTATCCCCGCACTCTGCATGACCCGGGACTCCGAGGATCCGGACTCCTCCCCAGACTCCGAACCCCCCGCGCCCCTGCCAATCGAATCCGATTGGGCGCCGATAATGGAGTTCACCGCCGCGGACATCTTTCAGCACTCGCCTTTTGGCGACATCTTGAATTCTCTCAAGTCTCTCTCTTTATCAGGAGAGCCCTGGCCGGATTACGGTCGGCGAGGATGGGATACGGACGATGAAGAAGTTCAAAGCTCACCCACCACCCACTTTGTAGCCACTGTCGATGATTTAACCGACATGCTTGACTTCGGCTCCGAAGACATCGACAGTATGGACGACGATGTAGGAGACGAACAGGAACCAGCACCTGTAGGGCGCTGGAAGGCCACCTCATCATATGACATATATATGGTGGATACTCCAAAAGATGGAGATGGCGATGGAACAACGGGGGATGACACCTCCAAGAAACAGCCAAAGCGCCAGCGTCAGCGGCGCCGCTCTAAATCCCGCCAAAGCAAAAACGGTGATTCCGGCACGGGAGATAATACTACCCCGGATAGCACCGAAGAACACCCACCCCAGCAAGATTCGGCATAGGAAGATGGAGAAGCCAGCCCTCATGAGAGAGCGGCAGACCGAGAGGTCGAGGATGATAACTATATGCCTCCCTCCGAAGACGAGGCAAGCCTCGATGACGATGAATTCGTCGTACCATCAGACCCCGCCGAACAAGAGCGTTTCAAACGCAGGCTTTTAGCCACGGAAAGCAACCACAAGAAAAAGCAGCAACAGCTTAGAGCTGACCAAGATTTGCTAGCTCACAAGATGGACTGAAGTCCTTGCGGCCGAAGAGTATGAACTCGAACGCCCCTCCAAGAGTTACCCAAAGCGCAGGCCGCTACCCCGATCAGAGGAGGAAGCACCTACATCACTAGCGCACGACATGACAGACCGGCCACCTCGCGGCCGCGATAGAGAGGCCTCTCGGCCCTCCACCCAAGCCATGTCCCGACGCCGCTCAACTAAGGCACGGGAAAATGCGCCAGACATGCGAGACGTACTGGAGGATAAGGCAAGACAAACAAGATCGATCTACAGATTGCGCAGGCGCCCTATGGCACATGACGATGATCTTCACTCCGGATACAACAAATCCGGCCGGGCCGAACACAACAGACATAGCTCTTCCGAGCTGCGTCGTGATATAGCCCAGTACAGAGGCGCCGCACACCCGCTATGCTTCACGGATGAAGTAATGGATCATAAAATCCCAGAGGGTTTCAAACCCGTAAACATCGAATCATACGATGGCACAACAGATCCGGTGGTATGGATCGAGGATTATCTCCTTCACATCCACATGGCACGCGGCGATGATCTACACGCCATCAAATACCTCCCGCTCAAACTTAAAGGACTGGCCCGGTATTGGCTTAACAGCTTGCCAGCAGACTCACTCGGTTCTTGGGAGGACCTGGAAGCCGCATTCCTCGACAACTTCCAGGGCACTCACGTGCGACCACCGGATGCCGACGACTTAAGCCACATAATTCAGCAGCCAAAGGAATCGGCCAGGCAATTCTGGACACGGTTCCTAACAAAGAAAAACCAGATAGTCGACTGTCCGGACACAGAGGCCCTAGCAGCCTTCAAGGATAACCTCCGCGACGAGTGGCTTGCCCGGCACCTAGGACAGGAATAGCCGAAATATATGGCAGCCCTCACGACACTCATGACCCGCTTTTGCGCAGGAGAAGATAGCTGGCTAGCTCGCAGTAACAACTTATCAAAGAACCCTGGTAATTCGGATACCAAGGACAAAAGTGGCAGGACACGTCGGAATAAGCAAAAATGCCGCGTCAGCAGCGACAGCAATGAAGACACGGCAGTCAATGCTGGATTCAGAGGCTATAAATCCGGTCAGTGGAAAAAGCCATTCAAAAAGAATACTCAGGGCCCGTCCAGTTTGGACCGAATACTCGACCGCTTGTGCCAGATACATGGCACCCCCGAAAGGCCAGCCAATCACACTAACAGGGATTGTTGGGTGTTCAAGCAGGCAGGCAAGTTAAGAGCCAAAAACAAAGACAAGGGGCTACACAGCGACGACGAGGAGGAGCCCAGGCTGCCGAACAACAATGGACAGAAGGGCTTTCCCCCACAAGTGCGGACGGTGAACATGATATACGCAACCCACATTCCCAAGAGGGAGCGGAAGCGTGCGCTATGGGACGTATATGCGATGGAGCCAGTCGCCCCAAAGTTCAACCCATGGTCCTCCTGCCCGATCACTTTTGATCGACGGGACCATCCCACTAGCATCCGTCATGGCGGCTTCGCCGCATTGGTTCTCAACCCAATCATCGATGGATTTCATCTCACAAGAGTCCTCATGGACGGCGGCAGTAGCCTGAACCTGCTTTACCAGGATACAGTGTGGAAAATGGGCATAGATCCCTCAAGGATTAAGCCCACAAAAACGACCTTTAAAGGCATTATACCAGGTGTAGAAGCCAACTGTACAGTCTCAGTAACACTTGACGTGGTCTTCGGATCCCCGGACAATTTCCGAAGCGAAGAGTTAATCTTCGATATAGTCCCGTTTCGCAGTGGCTATCACGCCCTGCTCGGACGAACCGCATTCACAAAGTTCAATGCGGTGCCACACTACACATATCTCAAGCTCAAGATGCCAGGCCCCCGAGGAGTAATCACGGTCAACGGAAACACCGGACGCTCCCTCCGTATGGAGGAGCACACGACGGCTCTCGCAGCGGAAGTACAAAGTAGCCTTCTTAGGCAATTCTCTAGTCCGGCCGTTAAAAAGCCAGACACTGCCAAGCGTGCCCGGAGTAACCCACAGCAGGACCGCCTGGCACGCTCTGAGCAAGCGTAGCAATGCGGCCCCAACCCCAGCTCTCGCGACATAGCGAAAGCAGTGCCTCGCGTACATAACTACGCCCTTGAAATACCATGGGCACAGGGGAAGGGGCACAATAACGGCATGCCCAAAATACGGCTTAAAACGTACTAGGGGTTGCCAGATTCTTTTTTTTAATTTTTTCTTACTTTCAGGACTCCATATTTCGGACGACCTGTTTGGCAATTCGACTGCCGCACAAACGATGCAAGATCCAGGGAGGCAGACAAGCCATGCCGCATTATGGAACTCCCAGGTGGTCTCTGTTACGAGCAGTATACCTGTTTTGAATACAATTCCACGGCCTGCCCCTGGTCAGGACATGTTAAATAGTCCAATATCTTTTTGCTTATCACACTATTTGTATCGTTCGGCTTTGATAAATAGCCTCTCTATAAACAATGCATAGCCTTTTGTCTATTTTTTGCATTATCCTCTTTTCACATATATGTTTATTAAATGACATGATTGCACCCGTACACCATGGTACGGCAAACACGCCAGGGGCTTCAGTACCCCTCATTATGGTGTGAGAAGTCCGTACACTTTCACAAGTGCGGCACCCCGAACTTATAGCACTATATGCATCGGCTCCGAATCATGATTTGGGTCAATAGTTGGGTTTGCCCGGCTCCTATGTTTTGGTGCCTTACGTTCCACTATATCGGCTAAGGTACCAGTAGGAGAACCACTGCGATTGTGCCCCGGTTCAGCTGGGTTAAGCACCTCAGTGGAGAAAGCTAAAACTGACTGTCATGATAAGGCGAGAGACCGGTCGCTGTTCGAGAGGTTTTTCGAGTCCCTAAAGACTTATGCCGCTTCGAGTGAGGAGCTGGCTTTGTCCGGCCAAGGCGTGGATAGCGCCCCGAACTCGGTCTTCCGAACTAAGGGCTTCGCCAAAATTTAAAATTATAGAGTTCTATGGCTAAGTGAGAGTGTTCAAGCACTATAGTCCGATTGCCTGGTTCGTTGTGCTGAGCGCCTCCCTCGAAGGACCCAACTATGGGAAAAAGAGCGCTCAGGTTTATCCCGAACACCCCAGCACTAGTGGCATGGGGGCAGAAGCCGACGACTGGCCATCTCTCAATTTTTTGATAAACGGCCGCACAGAAAGTAATATTTTAAATTCAATAAGCATTGCTTAGCGCATATGAACAAGTTTTCAGCACACAGGATAAACACGAGCGAGTTCATTCAAAAATCACATCCGTGGTACATTCATCCGCCACAAGGCGGGCACCTGCAAGAACATCCTTGTAGTAGTTCTCGGCCTTGCGATGCTCCTTCCCTGGCGGTGGCCCGTCCTTCACAAGCTTCTCACCGTCCAGCTTACCCCAGTGCACCTTTGCACGGGCAAGGGCCCGACGGGCACCTTCGATGCAGACGGAGCGCTTGATGACCTCGAGCCTCGGACAGGCCTCCACCAGCCGCTGCACCAGCCCGAAATAGCTCCCAGGTAGGACCTCTCCGGGCCACAGCCGAACTATGAAGCCCTTCATGGCCTGTTCGGCCGCCTTGTGGAGCTCGACCAGCTGTTTCAGCTGGTCGCTCAAGGGCACAGGGTGTACGGCCTCAGAATACTGAGACTAGAACATCTTCTCCGTCAAGCTGCCCTCTTCAGCTCGGTAGAATGCGGCGGCGTCGGATACGCTGCGGGGAAGATCTGTGAATGCCCCTGGAGAGCTCCAGATTCGGGTAAGTAACAAGTAGTTTACTTTTATATTTCTGCTTTGCATAAAGAATGCCTTACCCGCTGCTATCTTCCTCATCTCCTCCAACTCTTGGAGGGCCTTTTGGGCTTCGGCCTTGGCAGACTTGGCAGTCTCAAGGGCCGTCGCGAGCTCGGATGCTTGCGCCTTTGACTCAAGCTCCAAACTCTCATGTTTTTTCATGAGAGCCTGAAGCTCTTGCTGCACCTCGCCGACCTGAGACCCAAGTCTGTCTCGCTCGGTGCGCTCCGCGGCCGTTTTCTTTTCGGCCTCAGACAACGCCTGCTTAAGGGTCGCCACCTCAGTCGTGGCCCCTACAATAAGCAGTACAATCCTATTATTTTTTTGCAATCACGCCTTTTTATAGGCACTTTTTCTGTAAGGTATTTCTTACCTTCTTTCTCCTCGAGCCGCCGCTTGGCAAGGCCAAGCTCTTGCTCGGTCCGCTTGAGGTCCTGCTTCAGGACACCCACCTCCGCAGTCAGTGCGGCGGTGGATAGCAGCGAAGCCTGCATACGCATATTGACTCCTTTTTGTTAGACTCCTGCGAAATTTAATAGATCCTCTATTCGGCTTTTCTTTCCGAACGCCAAACAGAGCATCAGGGGCTACTGTCTATGCGGTAATATTTTTACATATTTTTACTTACCTCGAAGCCTATTAGAAGGCTAGTGCAAGCTTCAGTCAGTCCGCTCTTGGCGGACCGAACCTTCTGGATCACCGTACTCATAATAGTATGGTGCCCCTCATCGATGGAGGCGCCGTCAAGCACCTCCAGCAGATTGTCCGGCACCTCCAGTTGGACGGAGGCCGCCGACTCAGAAGGCTTGGTCCTCTTGGAAGGAGTTCGCCTACCGCGGTCCGGAACTGTGGAAGATTCCGGCGCGGTGTCCGGCACAAAGCCGGACTTGGAGCCCTGGGGGCCTTATCCCCTTCAATCCTGGAGTCCGGGAGGTTGCCTTGCGGCTCCTCCGGGACCACCTCCTCCTGCCCTGGAGCTTGTCGCGATGCCACTTCAGCGTCGTCTGCAGTGCGGGGGGAGACAACGGGCGGAACTGAGTTCACGTCCGATGAGTCCAGGGAGGCGCCCGACGATTTGTTGAATTCGGCCCGGGGCGGGCTGCATAATTACGTTCGACATTAGGGAAAGCTGTGCAACAAAAGAACATCATGAGTTACTCTGATATCCGAACTTACGATTTCGCCGGACGCTTGGCCCTGTTTGGCCATTCCTCTTTGCCCTCTTCGGCGTCGGGGGAGTAGTTCGGCAGAGGGGTCTTCCTTTTCCTAGACCACTCGGCCTCCCCCATTGGGGCGGCCTTCGTCTTCTCTCCTCCCTCCGCTGGGGGGGGGGGGAGAGTTTTCTTCTTCCTCCTCCTCGTTTTCATGGGAAGAGGGCGTCTCGGACTCGTCGGATGACGAGTCCGACACCACCACGTTACGGGCACTCTTTCGAGTCCCCGTGGTCTTCTTCTTCTTGGCCTTCTTCTCTGGCACCACATAAGGCGCTGGAGCCAGCAGCTTCACTAGTAGAGCTGGGGCTGGGCCTTCGGGCAGCGGAGCCGGACAGTTAATCGGTCCGGATATCGCCCGCCAAGCCTGTCAAAGGTAAGGGAGTTTAGATCCCGCATAGAGTCAAACTATGAAAAAAAGCTTAACATCCTGTAAAAGGTGAAGATAGCTTACCTCGCTAGCGTGACGCTGCGAGCTGTATCCGCGGTCCTCGGAAGAAAATGCGGGAGCCTCGGTGCCCTTGAATAGCACCTTCCAGGCATCTTCGTACGTCGTGTCGAAGAGCCTGCTAAGGGCTTGGTGCTGCGCCGGGTCGAACTCCCACAGATTAAAATCTCGTTGTTGGCACGGGAGGATCCGGCGGACGAGCATAACCTGGATTACATTAACAAGCCGGATAGGCTTGTTCACCAGGGACTGGATGCATGTTTGCAATCCGGTCACCTCTTTTTCGTCACCCCATGACATGCCCGTCTCTTTCCAGGACATAAGACACGTGGGGGGTCCGGATCGGAACTCGGGGGCTGCGATCCATTTCGGATCGTGTGGCTCGGTGATGTAAAACCACCCGGATTGCCACCCCTTTAGGGTCTCCACAAAAGAGCCCTCGAACCATAGGACGTTGGCCATCTTGCCCGCCATGGCGCCTCCGCACTCCGCCTGGCTGCCGTGCACCACCTTGGGCTTGACGTTGAAGGTCTTGAGCCAGAGGCCAAAATGAGGGCGGACGCGGAGGAAAGCCTCACACACGACGATAAACGCCGAGATGTTGAGGATGAAGTTCGGGGCTAGATCGTGGAAATCCAGGCCGTAGTAGAACATGAGCCCCCGGACAAATGGGTGGAGTGGAAAACCCACTCCGCGGAGGAAGTGGGGAAGAAATACTACCCTCTCATGGGGCCTTGGGGTGGGGAGAAGCTGCCCCTTTTCGGGAAGCCGGTGCGCGATGTCCTTAGACAGGTATCCGGCCTTCCTTAGCTTCTTGACTTGGCCCTCCGTGGCGGAGGAGACCATCCACTTGCCTCCCGCTCCGGACATTGCTGGAGAAGGTTGAGGTGGGAAGTGCGGGCTTGGGCGCTGGAGCTCGAGTGCGCAGGAGATGGATAGGCAAAGGAGGAAGAAGGCGTAGGTAAAAAGGTGGATCCTTATCCCCTTATATGGGCGGATGCGGTTGTGCGTCCCCACCAGCCTAGTAAAACTCGCTAGCCTCCCAAGCACCGTGATAAATGGCGCGGTTGGGTTACCCACGTCCGTATTGATGAGAATCCCGTAAAAGGGGGTACACGATCTCTGCTTTGACAAGACGTGCCATGGAAACCGCCTCGCAAAACGTGCTAAGGTGGAAAAGTAAAAATGATTCGAGTAAAGGACTTGACCATAGTGTGATGACGCACTGCGGAATACGTCAGCAGATTTGATTTGTGTTAATATTATTCTCTCTATGGCAATATGTGGAAACTTATTTTGCAGAGCCAGACACTACTCTTGGTGTTTACAATCTTCTATGAAGGACTTGGAGGAGGAACCCGCCTTGCAATGCCGAAGACAATCTGCGTGCCGGACTCGTCGTCATTGAAGCCTGGTTCAGGGGCTACTGAGGGAGTCCTGGATTAGGGGGTGTTCGGGTAGCCGGACTCCAGGACTATGAAGATACAAGATTGAAGACTTCGTCCCGTGTCCAGATGGGACTTTCCTTGGCGTGGAAGGCAAGCTTGGCGATGCGGATATTGAAGATCTCCTACCATTGTAACCGACTCTATGTAACCCTAACCCTATCCGGTGTCTATATAAACCGGAGGGTTGTAGTCCGTAGGACATCAACTCCATATACAACAATCACACCATAGGCTAGCTTCTAGGGTTTAGCCTCCTTGATCTCGTGGTAGATCTACTCTTGTACTACCCATATCATCAATATTAATCAAGCAGGAGTAGGGTATTACCTCCATCGAGAGGGCCCGAACCTGGGTAAAAACATCGTGTCCCTTGTCTCCTATTACCAGCCGGCCTTGACGCACAGTTCGGGACCCCCTGCCCGAGATCCGCCGGTTTTGACACCGACACCCGTTGACTAAGCCTCTCTCACGAGCAAAACATGATCAGCACCAAGACTCCATGGGTGTTAGAATCATTACAATGTAATCTAGATTGTTGACTCTAGTGCAAGTGGGAGACTGAAGGAAATATGACCTAGAGGCAATAATAAATTTGTTGTTTATATTTCCTTATATCATGATAAATTTTTATTATTCATGCTAGAATTGTATTAACCGGAAACTTAGTACACGTGTGAATACATAGACAAACAAAGTGTGACTAGTATGCCTCTACTTGACTAGCTCGTTGAATCAATGATGGTTATGTTTCCTGACCATAGACATGAGTTGTCATTTGATTAACGGGATCACATCATTGGAGAATGATGTGATTGACTTGACGCATCCGTTAGCTTAGCACGATGATCGTTTAGTTTTTTGATATTGCTTTCTCCATAACTTATACATGTTCCTATGACTATGAGATCATGCAACTCCCGAATACTGGAGGAACACTTAGTGTGCTATCAAACGCACAACATAACTGGGTGATTATAAAGGTGCTCTACAGGTGTCCCCGATGGTGTTTGTTGAGTTGGCATAGACCGAGATTAGGATTTGTCACTCCGTGTATCGGAGAGGTATCTCTGGGCCCTCTCAGTAATGCACATCACTATAAGCCTTGCAAGCAATGTGACTAATGAGTTAGTTGCAGGATGATGCATTACAGAATGAGTAAAGAGACTTGCCGGAAACGAGATTGAACTAGGTATTGAGATACCGACGATCAAATCTTGGGCAAGTAACATACAGATGACAAAGGAACAACATACACAGTTATGCGATTTGATTGATAAAGATCTTCAGAGCATATGTGGGAGCCAATATGAAAATCCCGGTTCCGCTATTGGTTATTGACTGGAGACATGTCTCGGTCATGTCTACATAGTTCTCGAACCCGTAGGGTCCGCATGCTTAACGTTCGATGACGATCGGTATTATGAGTTTATGTGTTTTGATGTACCGAAGATAGTTTGGAGTCCCGAATGTGATCACGGACATGACGAGGAGTCTCAAAATGGTTAAGGCATAAAGATTGATATATTGGATGACTATATTCGGGCACCAAATGAGTTCTGAGGTTCACCGGATAATTATCGGAGTGTTGGGGGGTTATCGGAATCTCCGGGGGAACTAATGGGCCAACATGGGCCTTGTGTGAGAGAGAGAGAGAGAAAGAGGAAGGGGCATTAGGGCTGGACGACCCCCCTTGAGGAGGCCAATTTGGACAAGGAGGGGGCGGTGATGAAGTCATGTACCTACGGTAGGGACACGGACCCGTCCTAAGAGCCCTACCATAGGACATCCTTAGAGGAAGTCACCTTTTAGGCAACTTGAAGATATCCCACTCGACGGATTGAAGACACTCGACCAAGAGCTGTCACTCGACCAAGGAGCCAACCACTCGACTACCAGAAGACCTCAAGTCACTCCGTAGGCAAACGGTCGGCTATTAAGTAGTCTTTATGATCATTATGACGCTTTATTAGGGACGTTATCAGTAACGCCCACCTTAAATGTACCTTAAACCCTGCATTACTGAGGGCAGGAGAGGGCTGGCGAACTCTATATAAGTCACCCCCCTCCTCAGTATCAGGGGTGGGCACCCTTGTCATCTTACTCACGCATAATTCAATCGACCGCCTCCGGGCACCGAGACGTAGGGCTGTTACTTCCTCAGAGAAGGGCCTGAACTCGTAAACCTTGCGTGCTTACAACTTCCCAATAGCTAAGGTCTAGCCTCTTCATACACACCCCCCTACCTCACTGTCAGACTTAGAACCACGACAGTTGGCGCCCACCGTGGGGCATTAGTCTTAGCGCCTAATTGGAGAAGTTGCGATTTTTTCCGATCCACTTGATCATGTTTTCCTGCGGAGCTTTGGCAGAGGGCTGCGAGATCCGTCTCGGCGGTCTCACTTTCATCGCCGACGACTCCGCCTGGCTCCAGGAGGCGCCGCTTGACTTCGACGCGCTCCCCGTCCGCGGTGCGACGCACTTCCGCGCGTGTGTCCGCGGCGTCCTCCTGAGGCAGCCATCGACCCCATATCGGTCGACTCCCGTGCCATCTCCCCGTCCTGTCTCCCGCCAGCGCAAGCGCTCAGGTCGGTCGAGGCTCCAGCGGTGGATGAAGCACGCCGCGGCCCGCCAGTCGGCGACCCCGCAAGTCGCTGCAATCGAGCCTGACGAATCCCTCTGTGGCCTGTTCGATCTGTCGACTGGCTCCATGGAGACCGCTTCCGAGTGTGATAGCAGCGACCCCCTGGCGGAGGTTCTGGCGGTCGAGGGGACACGCAGTCCCCCCGGATTCCATCGCGCTGATGATGGTGCCGACAGGGGCGATCTGTCGCACCCTCACGACGAATACCTCCCCGAGCCTCTTACGTCGTTGCAACGGGAGGAGCTTCGTCGCCGGAACATGGACGCGCTCTACACACCTATTGTTGGAGAAACCCCCGAGGCCCGGGCCTTGGAGGACGCGCGCTTGGCTAATCTAGCCGAGCGCACTCGACTGGAGAATCTACAGCGGGCTCTCGACGAGCGGGCACATCAGCGGGCTCCCGAGTCCAGTCGACGCCAGCAGGCTCCCGAGTCCAGTCGACGCCAGCAGGCACCCGAACCTAGTCGACGGCAGCTCTTCCCGCCACCACAGGTGTACCGAACTCCGGTTCAGAACCTGGCTGCCGCGGCCCGCATAGCGGAGTCAATCCAGCCCTCCCAGTCGGAAGCCGGAAGAGGATTGCTGCAGATCAGGGCATTGCTCCGAGCGGCGGGGAATCAGAATTCCGCCGTCTCCCAGTCGCGGGACAGGATCCACAGTCGATCCGTCGCAACAGAGACCGTCCAGTCGGCTCACAGCCCGAGATCGCCCCCGAGGCGTGAGGGGCGTGGAGACCGGCACGATCAGTATAGGAGGAACGAACAATATGATCACCGACCCGACCGTGATGATGGGCGTCGGGTGCCGTCCCCTCCTCCACGGAGTGGATCATATGCACCTCAACATCGAGACGACAGGCGCCCCCATAACACTGGGCAGAGGATCCTAGTCGACCCCAGAGACCCAGGCTTTGACGCGAGATCCATCCTCGTTCAAGGTCTGGTGGACAGGAACAGGGCTCATCGGGAGGGCCACAACAGAGATACGCCCACCGGCAGCAGGGCACACGCCTCAGGGCCTGAGTGTTTCAGTCGGGCCATCAGAGCGGCGGTGATCCCTCCCAACTTCCGGCTGGCGACTGGAATCATCAAGTTCACCGGCGAGTCCAAGCCTGACACGTGGCTCGAGGATTACCGAGTGGCTGTGCAGATCGGCGGCGGCAACGATGAGGTGGCCATCAAGCATTTACCCCTCATGTTGGAAGGCTCAGCTAGGGCGTGGCTGAATCAGCTGGCGCCCAGCAGCATTTACACTTGGGAGGATCTCTCCTGAGTGTTTATTACAACCTTCGAAGGGACATGCAAGCGCCCTGCAGGCCTTACGGAGCTGCGATCTTGCGTACAGAAGCCGAATGAAACACTGAGGGAATACATCCAGAGGTGGATCACACTGCACCACTCGGTCGAGAACGTGCCAGACCATCAAGCAGTTTGCGCTTTCAAGGAAGGCGTCAAGTACAGGGAGTTGAATCTGAAATTTGGCCGGATCGGAGAGATGTCCCTTAATCGGATGATGGAGATTTCCACCAAGTACGCTAACGGAGAAGACGAGGACCGACTCCGAAGCGGCAAACTTAAGACAGTCGCCCAAGAAACCGGAGGAAACTCCAGTCGGAAGCAGAAGCGCAAGGCCGAGCCAGCCGCTCCCGGGGAGGCCCTGGCCGTGGCCCAGGGAAACTTCAAGGGGAAACCCAAGGGTACCTGGAAGCCCAAGAAAGTCAAGGATCAGAATGGGAATGATGTTTTGGATCTGCCATGTCACATCCACACCAAGAAAGATGAAGAGGGTAATTTTATTTACCCCAAGCATACCACTCGACAATGCCGGCTCCTGATCCAGCAGTTTCAGGGCGAGCAGCCCAAGGATAAAGAAAAAGAGCCAGACAGGGTTGAGGACAGGGATGGTAGTGACGATGGATACCCCCAGGTCAATTCCACCTTGATGATTTTTGCCGATGTCGAAAGCAAAAGTCGACTGAAAGTCATTAACCGTGAGGTGAACATGGTTGCCCCTGCGACTCCCAGTTACCTGAAGTGGTCTCAGACGGCCATCACGTTCGATCAATCCGATCACCCAACACACATTGCCACCCCTGGGAGGCAAGCTTTGGTGGTCGACCCAGTTGTCGAAGGCACTTGACTGACCAAAGTCCTGATGGACGGTGGCAGTGGCCTGAACATACTGTACGCGGAAACCTTGAAAGGAATGGGCATTCCGATGTCCAGACTCAGCACCAGTAACATGAGCTTCCACGGAGTCATTCCTGGGAAGAAAGCTGAGTCACTCGGCCAGATTGCTCTTGATGTGGTTTTCGGTGATTCAAAGAATTACCGCAAGGAAAGGTTAACGTTTGAAGTTGTGGACTTCCAGAGTGCTTATCACGCCATCTTGGGCAGGCCAGCTTACGCACGCTTCATGGCTCGACCATGCTACGTGTATCTTAAATTAAAGATGCCTGGCCCCAAAGGTGTGATCACTGTTACGGGCAACCGGAAGAAAGCAGAAGAATGTTTCCAGAAGGGATCAAAGATCGCCGACGCTCAGATGGCAGTAATCGAGCTGAAAGAGTACCAAAAGACTGCCGACCTGAGTGAATTGATGCGGGTTAAGAAGCCTGCCTCCGAGTCAGCTTTTCAGTCGGCTGGCGAAACGAAGACAGTCCACATTCACCCGACCGACCCCGACGCAGCTCCGACTCACATCTCAACGACGCTCGACTCCAAATAGGAAGAAGCGCTCATCCAGCTCCTCCGTGAGAACTGGGACATCTTCGCATGGAAACCCTCTAACATGCCCGGAGTTCCCAGGGGGCTGGCTGAGCACCGCCTGCGAGTCGACTCAAAGTTCAAACCCGTGAAGGAACATCTGCGGCGGTCCGCCGTCCAGAAAAAACAAGCCATCGGCGAAGAAGTGGCTCGGCTCTTAGCAGCTGAGTTCATTCGAGAAATCTACCACTCCGAGTGGCTCGCCAATGTTGTCATGGTCCCCAAGAAGGACAAGTCACTCCGCATGTGCATCAATTTCAAGCATATCAATCGGGCCTGCCCGAAAGATCATTTTCCTCTCCCTCGCATCGACCAAATTGTCGACTCAACTGCGGGATGCGAGAGATTGTCTTTTCTAGATGCCTACTCCGGGTACCATCAGATCCGTCTGTACGGGCCCGACGAAATCAAAACAGCTTTCATCACTCCATTCGGATGCTTCTGTTACGTCACCATGCCATTCGGCCTCAAGAACACCGGAGCCACATTCATGAGAATGATCCAGAAGTGTTTACTCACTCAAATCAGTCGGAATGTGGAGGCGTACATGGACGATATCGTAGTCAAGTCCCGAAAAGGTTCCGACCTACGGGCTGACCTCGCTGAAACCTTCGCCAACCTCAGGAGGTATGATATCAAGCTCAATCCGTCAAAATGCACTTTTGGAGTTCCAGGTGGCAAGCTACTAGGTTTTCTCGTTTCCGAACGGGGAATCAACGCCAATCCTGAAAAAATTGGCACCACACTCCGGATGAAGCGTCCTGTACGTGTGCATGATGTCCAAAAACTTACAGGCTGCTTGGCCGCCTTAAGTCGATTCATTTCTCGACTCGGTGAAAAAGCGTTGCCTCTTTACCGACTGATGAAAAAGTCTGACAAGTTCGAATGGACTCCAGAAGCTGATGCAGCGTTTGCAGAGGTCAAAGCTCTGCTCTCTACCCAGTCGGTGCTAGCTGCTCCAATCTGCAAAGAGCCTCTGCTGCTTTACATTGCAGCTATGGGACAAGTTGTCAGTATAGTACTTACGGTCGAGCGGGAAGAGGAAGGGAAGGCCTTCAAAGTTCAACGCCCTGTTGATTATGTGTCTAAAGTTTTGACCCCTTCAAAACAAAGATACCCCCACTACCAGAAGCTTGTATATGGGATTTACATGACCACGAAGAAAGTTGCACATTATTTCTCTGACCACTCCATTACAGTCGTCAGCGACGCCCCATTATCGGAGATCCTGCATAACAGAGATGCAACTGGTCGAGTGGCCAAGTGGGCGATTGAACTCCTTCCTTTAGACATCAAGTTTGAAGCAAAGAAAGCCATCAAGTCTCAAGCAATCGCGGATTTTATCGCCGAGTGGATTGAACAGCAACTTCCGACTCAAGTTCACTCGAAACACTGGACTATGTTCTTCGATGGATCCAAGATGCTGAATGGTTCGGGCGCGGGGGTAGTTTTGGTCTCCCCCCGAGGAGATAAGCTCAGATACGTTCTCCAGATTCACTTCGATTCCTCCAATAACGAAGCAGAGTATGAAGCACTTTTGTATGGGTTGCGCATGGCCATTTCGCTCGGCATCCGTCGCCTCATGGTCTATGGCGACTCAGATATGGTGGTTAATCAAGTGATGAAGGAATGGGACATCAGGAGTCCGGCAATGACTGGGTACTACAATGTAGTACGGAAGCTAGAGAAGAAGTTCGAGGGGTTGGAACTCCACCACATCCCCCAACTGAAAAACCAGGCAACTGACGACTTGGCAAAGATAGGCTCCAAGAGAGAAGACATTCCAAGCAACGTGTTCTTGGAACACATTCACTCGCTGTCAGTCCAAGAAGATCCTTTCACAGAAGAAGCCCCGCAGCCGAAAAGTGCCACGGACCCGACTGAAGTTGAAGTGCCTGCAGTAGTCGACCTAATCATGGAAGTCTTGGCAGTCACCCCTGACTGGACGATACCATACATTGCATATATCCTAAGGAAAGAACTCCCGGAGGACGAGGAGGAGGCTCGACAGATCGTCCGCCGATCTAAGGCCTTCACAGTCATAAGGGGACAGCTGTACAGAGAAAGTGCGACCGGAGTCGGCCAGAAATGCATAACGCCAGAAGAGGGTCAAATAATCCTCAACGATATCCACTCGGGAAGAGGGTCACCATGCGTCCTCTCGGACCATTGTGGCTAAGGCATACCGAGCTGGATTCTATTGGCCAAGGGCAAATGAGATGGCGAAAGAGATAGTCGACAGGTGCGAGGGCTGCCAGTTCTACTCCAACATGTCACACAAGCCCGCGTCAGCCCTGAAAACCATTCCGCTCGTCTGGCCCTTTGCCGTCTGGGGATTGGACATGGTTGGCCCCTTGAGAACGGGCAGGAGTGGGTTCACTCATGTGCTTGTGGCAGTCGACAAGTTTACCAAATGGATCGAAGCTAAGCCCATAAAGAGCCTTGACGCTGGCACCGCTATCAGTTTCATCAGAGGATTGACATTCAGATATGGAGTCCCACACAACATCATCACTGATAACGGGTCAAACTTTGATTCGGACGAATTCAGGGCATTTTGCGCTTCTCAAGGCACACGAGTCGACTACGCCTCAGTCGCTCACCCCCAGTCGAACGGACAGGCTGAGAGGGCAAATGGTCTGATCCTCAAAGGGCTAAAACCTCGGCTGATGCGTGATCTCAAGCACGCGGCAGGTGCTTGGGTCGACGAGCTTCCGTCAGTGCTGTGGGGATTAAGGACCACCCCTAACCAGTCGACTGGAAGGACCCCGTTCTTTCTGGTTTATGGAGCCGAAACTGTCCTGCCAAGCGATCTCCTTCATAATGCGCCCCGAGTTGAACTTTACACCGAAGATGAAGCGGAGCAGGCCCGGCAAGACGCAGTCGACCTCTTGGAGGAAGAGAGGGAGATGGCAATGATCAGATCGACCATTTACCAGCAGGACTTGCGTCGATTCCACGCCCGGAATGTGAAGAGTCGAGCCTTTCAAGAAGGAGATTTGGTCCTCCGAGTGGATCAACAGAAACCTCACAAGCTCGCTCCCACTTGGGAAGGCCCCTTCATCATCACCAGAGTCCTCCACAACGGAGCATATCACCTTTACAATGTTGATCGACAAATCGACGAACCTCGAGCTTGGAACGCGGAGCTTCTCCGCCCCTTTTACACTTAAGCCCGCTCTCAAACCAGATGTAATAAGAAAAACTCCTGAGGTTCATTTTTACCAGAAATAAGAGTGTTCCAATAATTGTTGTCACTATTGTATGTATCCGAAATCCCCCAGTGGGTGACTTAGCTGCGAATCCGATTCGCCTAAGTTTGAAAAATCCTACCGAGTGGAGAGCGAACCTCCCACTTGGGGGCTTAGCTGCAGTTCAGCACTCGCCTAAGTTCTCCATGAAGAGACTTAGCTGCAGTCAGACACTCGCCTAAGTTTGAAAAATCCTACCGAGTGGAGAGCGAACCTCCCACTCGGGGGCTTAGCTGCAGTTCAGCACTCGCCTAAGTTCTCCACGAAGAGACTTAGCTGCAGTCAGACACTCGCCTAAGTTTGAAAAATCCTACCGAGTGGAGAGCGAACCTCCCACTCGGGGGCTTAGCTGCAGTTCAGCACTCGCCTAAGTTCTCCACGAAGAGACTTAGCTGTGGTCAGACACTCGCCTAAGTTTGAAAAATCCCACCGAGTGGAGAGCGAACCTCCCACTCGGGGGCTTAGCTGCAGTTCAGCACTCGCCTAAGTTCTCCACAAAGAGACTTAGCTGCAGTCAGACACTCGCCTAAGTTTGAAAAATCCCACCGAATGGAGAGCGATCCTCCCACTCGGGAGCTTAGCTGCAGTTCGGCACTCGCCTAAGTTCTCCGTGAAGAGACTTAGCTGCGGTCAGACACTCGCCTAAGTTTGAAAAATCCTACCGAGTGGAGAGCAATCCTCCCACTCGGGGGCTTAGCTGCAGTTCAGCACTCGCCTAAGTTCTCCACGAAGAGACTTAGCTGCGGTCAGACACTCGCCTAAGTTTGAAAAATCCTACCGAGTGGAGAGCAATCCTCCCACTCGGGGGCTTAGCTGTAGTTCAGCACTTGCCTAAGTTCTCCACGAAGAGACTTAGCTGCGGTCAGACACTCGCCTAAGTTTGAAAAATCCTACCGAGTGGAGAGCAATCCTCCCACTCGGGGGCTTATCTGCAGTTCAGCACTCGCCTAAGTTCTCCATGAAGAGACTTAGCTGCGGTCAGACACTCGCCTAAGTTTGAAAAATCCTACCGAGTGGAGAGCAAACCTCCCACTCGGGGGCTTAGCTGCAGTTTAGCACTCGCCTAAGTTCTCCACGAAGAGACTTAGCTGCAGTCAGACACTCGCCTAAGTTTGAAAAATCCTACCGAGTGGAGAGCGAACCTCCCACTCGGGAGCTTAGCTGCAGTTCAGCACTCGCCTAAGTTCTTCACGAAAGGGACTTAGCTGCAGTCAGATACTCGCCTAAGTTCGAAACCCGCCTTCTCCTGAAGAGCTCCGCCACAAATACAATGTGAGCTCCGCCACAAATACAATGTACAACGACAGGGTGTGGGTCGACTGCCGCCTTTTCCCGAGGGCTCCGCCACAAATACAATGTACAACAACAGGGTGTGGGTCGACTGCCGCCTTTTCCCGAGAGCTCCGCCACAAATACAATGTACAACGATGGGGTGGGGGTCGGCCAATCAAGCCCCTCACGACAGTTCCAGACCACGAAGACATTCAGCAAAAATTAAGTTCGGATAAAGCTTAAAAGGCCCTGGGCCCCGAATCAAAGTACTCGAGCCCTCAGCTCGACAGAATTTAAACGATTACAAGTCCACTCGGCATTCCGAGGCTAATTTAAGGGAAGGCATAAAAAGTTTTCTCACTCCTCAAGAGGAGGGCTGGCAGGAGCGACGAACTCATCCAGGTCGATTCCGTCCGCAATGCGAGTGGCTGCAGCGATGAAGGTCTCCATGAAGTCCTAGAAGCTGTGCCTCTTGGTATTGGCGACTTGGATGGCGGCCAGCTTTTCTTCTCGCGCCTCCTTGCAGTGAACGCGGACTAAGGATAGAGCCACGTCAGCGCCGCACCGGGCAGAGGACTTCTTCCACTCCCGCACTCGATCGGGGATTTTGTCAAGTCGAGCCATAAGAGACTCGAGATCGTTCTGGAGCGCGGACCCTGGCCAAAGTGTCGAGTCGATCCGCGACACGGCAACCTTCAGTCGAGCCAGGTAATCCACGGCGCCGTCGATTCGAGATTCCAGTCGGAGCAAGTTCATGGCAGTATCGTCTTTCACCGGAGAATTGATTGGGTCCAGACCCGTTTCGATCTGCCCGGTCTCCTCTTTGAAGTTCTGAAAGAATTCTGCACACAAGACCTAAAGATAAGCCAACGATCACAAGATTGAGTCGACACAAAAGTACAAAACAGTCAAAATTAGACGTGCACCTTCAAGTTTGATGTACAGCCTCTTGGCGAGGCTCCTCAGGTAGCTTTCCAGGTCGTCCCTCCTACGGGCGATGCCTTCCATCTCCTCGCCCAAGAGGAGGTTCTTCTTCTTCCAACTGGCAGTCAGCTTGTTGGCATCAGTCAGAGCGGTCTGCAACCTAGTGTTCTCTTTTTCCAACTGGTCGACCGAAGCCAGCTTCTGTTCGGCCAGAGCCATCTTGTCGTCAGCCGCCTTGCGGGCAACAGCCAGGTCCTGGTCCTTCCTCGCCAAAGCTCTTTCCAATTCTCCTACAAAGAAATGGCGATTGAATCGGAAACAGCAAAGGAATGCCCAAGCCTGAAAACAAAATCAGTCGACAAAGTCGCTTTACCTGCAGCGCCGTCCCTGACCTTCTGCAACTCCGTCCTGGCCAGCTCTAGATCAAGGTCCAGTTGAATCTTCTGTTTCTCCAATTCAGCATAACGAGCGGCAAGTTCGCAGGACCTCTGCAAAAGGAAAAACCAGCCGACAGACGTTCGAGATAAGTTGCTTCCGAGTAACTAAGGAACAATGGTGACGTTTCTAAGACCACATCCGAATCAAAAACATTCGACAGTAGTCTCGGGGACTACACCCAGTGGGTGCACTCAGCGTGCCCCCACTGGTTCGACCAAAAAAAAACGACTGCCCACAGTCGACAGGACACGGACCACTCGACCTGGCAGACCAAACCGAGTGAAGAAGTACAGATTCACAAACACAATATACAGACTACAGTCGACTGCCAGCAGTCCATCGTAGTCTCGGGGACTACACCCAGTGGGTGCACTCGGCGTGCCCCCACTGGTTCGACCAAAGAGAAAACACACCCAGTGGGTGTACAGGTACAGATACAAAGATCTTCAAAAAGAAAAAGAAAGAGGGAGAAAGACTCTTCAAACAAACAAGTATCAAGTCAACTGACCTGGGCGTTACTCTGAAGCGCCGAACTCGCATCGTAAGCCGCCTGGCTGGCCTCCCGAGCCTTCTTCACCTGTTCCATCATGACCCCTACCTGGTGTATGGCCTCCTTCGCAGCGGCCACTTCGTCTTTAGGGACAGAGCACGCGACAAAAAGTGAAGTCGGATTGGCAGTCGACGCCGAGGGCTGCGCACTCGATAGGGGATTGGCGAAGGACACAGAAGCCCGAGGGGCATCGCCGCTGTCCCGAGCCGCGGCCTCAGGCGCCGGAGCAGGCTGGGGAGCCCTGTCAATCGACGGCCTCTTGGTCCTCCCTATCCTCAGTGGCTCATTGTCATCGTCATCCGGGAGGTCGATAACATGAGGAGGAGCTGCAGCAAGAACTTTCAATCAACCAAAATTGCAAGAAACGACCAAGCCAACTCAAAAACAGAACGTTAATGATCATACCAGGGTTGGAGGTTGCAGCGTCCCCCATCTCTTGGTCATCGTCCTTGGCTGAGACCTCGGAGGTAGCAGCACTGCAAATTTCGAAGAATCAGCCAATTCAGCATAACGAGTCGACTGAGGATCCGTCCTCCAATCGACGAAAGAAGACAAGGCTTGTTACCCGGAGATAACAGGGACAGTTATCTTCATCTTCGGCAAAGTCTTGGGCGGCTTGGACTGCGTCGTGCATGGTTGCTTGGGAACCTTCCCAGCCGGTGTTGGAGAAGAGGTCTGAGGGCGTTTCGAAGATGGCCCGACGGAGGCAGTCGCCTGACCACGTCCCTGCGCCGGGTCATGTGCGAGCTTGGATCGCCTTTCTGGGCGGGAAGGTTCGGCCTCCTCCTCCTCCTCCTCCTCGCTGGAGAAGATGTCATCGCCTCCCTCTCCTTCGCCGTCTGACTCCCACTCGCCCTGGTCGTCCCCGCTCTCACCTTCGCTCCCTTCTCCTTCCTCAGTCGACCCCTGTGCCCTGTTGGGCGTCGAATACATCTCAGTAGTCGCCTGAAAGACAGCAGACAAAATGGAAAGTCAGTCGACTCGCTCAAGAGAAGACCAATGCAGAAAGCAAGATTTCAGTCAGAAACATAAAGACACACCTGGTCGACCTCATATGAGCTGTCGAGTGGAATGACCCTCCTAGCTCCTCGGGGGTTGTCTTTGTTCCCCGTGATGCTTGACAGCCACCCCTCCAACATCTCGTCGGTGACCTCCTCCGGGTTGATCCGAGTGGAGTCCTCGAGGCCGGAGTACAGCCACATCGGGTGGTCCCGAGCCTGGAGTGGTTGGATTCTCCTCTTGAGGAAGACTTCGAGCAGGTCCATCCCCGTCACGCCCTCACGGACAAGTTCGACCACTCGACCCGCCAGTATCTTGACCCGGGCCTTTTCTTCGGGCGTCACCTTCAGGGAAGCCGGCTTTTCGGCTCGGTCGAGGGTGAAGGGTGGAAGTCCAGTCGACTGCCCTGGGGCCACTTGATCCTGGCAGTAGAACCAAGTCGCCTGCCACCCTCGAACTGACTCTGGGAAGGTGATGGAGGGAAAACAACTTTTCCCCCTTGTCTGGATCGCCAAACCCCCGCACAGCTGGATCACCTGTGTCCTCTCGTCACTCGACTTGGCCTTCTTCACCGACTGAGAGCGAACGGTGAAGATGTGCTTGAAAAGTCCCCAGTGTGGGCGGCACCCCAGGAACGCCTCACACATAGAAATAAAAGCGGCAAGATAGACTATGGAGTTCGGAGTGAAGTGAAGGAGCTGCGCCCCGAAGAAGTTCAAGAAATTGCGGAAAAAAGAGTGGGGCGGCAGAGAGAACCCACGGTCAATATGAGTCGCCAGGAGGACGCGCTCACCGTCGCGTGGCTGGGGCTCGATTTCTCCCCCTCGAAGACGCGCCGCCTTGTGGGGGATGACTCCTCCCTCGACCAGGTCGTCGAGGTCCTCCTGACGGAGCACCGAGGGCATCCAGTCGCCCTGGATCCACCCCTTGGGCAGGGCCGTCCGAGAGGAAGAACCCCCGCGCGCAGACTTCTTTCCCTTCCCCGCCGCCGCCGCCTTCTTCGCGCGCTCCAGAGCGGTCGTCTTGCCCTTCACCATCGTCGCCGGCGAGGTCTCGGGCTGGTTTTGTGGTGGCGGAGCGAGAGCGAAGGAAGCGGAGGAGGCGACGGAGAAACAGAGAAGGAAGAGGAAGAGATGAGCACGCGTACTGAAGAAAGGCTCCGGGCCAACTACTTATAAGGGGCCGCTCCCGAGTGGCTGGCAGGTAGGCCCGAGCTATCCAGTCAAATCCCGTGGTAGGCGCGCGCACTGTACGTGGCGAAAAAGGCGGTGCGGGGATCGAGGAGCCTTCGCACTGTCGCTACCGATTACTGCGGCCGCTCCCGTTCCGCGCGCTTCCCAAAAAATCCGAATCCCGCGATCTCCGCCAGCTGCAGAACAACTTGATGAAACGGAAATCCCGCGCGCCTCGATGCCTCGCAGGTGAAGAAATCCATTCGACGAAAGACCTGGAACGGATCAAGACGACTGAAAAAGGTTAATGACGTCATCCGTGACAGTCGACCCAGAACGAAGCACCCATAATAAGCCGAAGGGTCGGATGGAAAGGTCCCTAACCCCTTTTTCCACTCCAGCCTCGATCCATTCGGGGGCTAATGATGAAGTCATGTACCTACGGTAGGGACACGGACCCGTCCTAAGAGCCCTACCATAGGACATCCTTAGAGGAAGTCACCTTTCAGGCAACTTGAAGATATCCCACTCGACGGATTGAAGACACTCGACCAAGAGCTGTCACTCGACCAAGGAGCCAACCACTCGACTACCAGAAGACCTCAAGTCCCTCCGTAGGCAAACGGTCGGCTATTAAGTAGTCTTTATGATCATTATGACACTTTATTAGGGACGTTATCAGTAACGCCCACCTTAAATGTACCTTAAACCCTGCATTACTGAGGGCAGGAGAGGGCTGGCGAACTCTATATAAGTCACCCCCTCCTCAGTATCAGGGGTGGGCACCCTTGTCATCTCACTCACGCATAATTCAATCGACCGCCTCCAGGCACCGAGACGTAGGGCTGTTACTTCCTCAGAGAAGGGCCTGAACTCGTAAACCTTGCGTGCTTACAACTTCCCAATAGCTAAGGTCTAGCCTCTTCATACACCCCCCCTACCTCACTGTCAGACTTAGAACCACGACAGGCGGCGCCCCCTCTTTCCTTCCCTCTGTCCCTCTCCTTCCTTACCCCTTCCTCCTCCTAGTTGGACTAGGAAAGGGGGAGTCCTACTCCTACTAGGAGGAGGACTCCTCCCCTCCTTGGTGGGCCCTAGGGGCCGGCCAGCCTCCCCCTTGCTCCTTTATATATGGGGGCAGGGGGCACCCTAGAACACACAAGTTGATCATTGATCTCTTAGCCGTGTGTGGTGCCCCCTCCACCCTAATCCACCTCAATCATATCATCGTAGTGCTTAGGCGAAGCCCTGCGCCGGTAGCTTCATCATCACTGTCATCACACCGTCATGCTGACGAAGCTCTCCCTCGACACTCAGCTAGATCGAGACTTCATGGGACGTCATCGAGCCGAACGTGTGTAGATAGCGGAGGTGTCGTACTTTCGGTACTAGGATCGGTCGAATCGTGAAGACGTACAACTACATCAACCACGTTGTCATAACGCTTCTGCTTACGGTCTACGAGGGTATGTGGACAACACTCTTCCCCTCTTCTTGCTATGAATCACCATGATAGATCTTGCGTGTGTGTAGGAATTTTTTTGAAATTACTACGTTCCCCAACAATTAACTCCCAGCCGAGACAAGCATTTGTGCAACCCAGACATTTTAAGTATATGCCCGCTGATAGAACTATTTTCCTCCATCTTACAACTATAGAACCTGTCAAAGACTTCATATCTCTCGACCCAGGCACGAGCTTGGAAAACCATTTTCAGCTCTTGGAACATCTCATATGCTCCGTGTTTCTCAAAACACTTTTGGAGCCCCGGTTCTAAGCTATAAAGCATGCTGCACTGAACCAGGGAGTAATCATCACTACGCGACTGCCAGGCGTTCGTAAAGTCTTGAGTTGCTGGGAAAATGGGTGCGTCACCTAGTGGTGCTTCAAGGACATATGCTTTCTTAGCATCTACGAGGATGATCCTCAAGTTACGGACCCAATCTGTATAGTTGCTACCATCGTCTTTCAGCTTGGTTTTCTCTAGGAACGTGTTGAAGTTGAGGGCAACATTAGCGGTTCCATTTGATCTACAATACATATTGTAAAGATATTTTAGACTAAGTTCATGATAATTAAGTTCATCTAATCAAATTATTAATGAACTCCCACTCAGAAAGACATCCCTCTAGTCATCTAAGTGATACATGATTCGAATCGACTAGGCCGTGTCCAATCATCACGTGAGACGGACTAGTCAACAACTATGAACATCTCCATGTTGATTGTATCTACTACGCGACTCATGTTCGACCTTTCGGCCTCTCGTGTTCTGAGGCCATGTCTGTACATGCTAGGGTCGTCAAGTCAACCTAAGTGTTTCACATGTGTAAATCTGGCTTACACCCGTTGTATGCGAATGTTAGAATCTATCACACCCGATCATCACGTGGTGCTTCGAAACAACGAACCTTCGCAATGGTGCACAGTTAGGGGGAACACATCTCTTGAAATTTTTAGTGAGGGGTCATCTTATTTATGCTACCGTCGTTCTAAGCAAATAAGATGTAAACATGACAAACATCACATGCAAATCATAAAGTGACATGATATGGCCAATATCATCTTGTGCCTTTGATCTCCATCTTCGATGCGCGGCATGATCACCATTGTCACCGGCACGACACCATGATCTCCATCATCGTGTCTTCATGAAGTTGTCTCGCCAACTATTACTTCTACTACTATGGCTAACGGTTAGCAATAAAGTAAAGTAATTACATGGCGTTTTCATTGACACGTAGGTCATACAATAAATTAAGACAACTCCTATGGCTCCTGCCGGTTGTCATACTTATCGACATGCAAATCGTGATTCCTATTACAAGAACATGCATGATCAATCTCATACATCACACATATCATTCATCACACCCTTTTGGCAATATCACATCACATAGCATATCCTGCAAAAACAAGTACGTCCTCTAATTGTTGTTGCATGTTTTACGTGGCTGCTAAGGGTTTCTAGCAAGAACGTTACCTACGCAAAAGCCACAACGGTGATATGCCAATTGCTATTTACCCTTCATAAGGACCCTTTTCATCAAACCTGATCCGACTAAAGTGGGAGAGACAGACACGTGCTAGCCACCTTATACATCAAGTGCCTGTCAGTCGGCGGAACCAACCTCACGTAAGTGTACGTGTAAGGTCGGTCCAGGCCGCTTCATCCCACAATGCCGCCGAATAAAGATAAGACTAGTAACGGTAAGCAAATTGAACAAATCATCGCCCACAACTACTTTGTGTTCTACTCGTGCATAGAATCTACACATAGACCTCGCTCTGATACCACTATTGGGGAATGTAGTAATAATTCAAAATTTTCCTACGTGTCACCAAGATCAATCTAGGAGATTCTAGCAATGAGAGAGAGGGAGTGCATCTTCATACCCTTGAAGATCGCTAAGCGGAAGTGTTACAAGAACGCGGTTGATGGAGTAGTACTTGCGGCGATTCAAATTGCGGAAGATCCAATCAAGCGTCGAACGGACGGCGCCTCCGCGTTCAACACACGTACAGCCCGGGGATGTCTCCTCCTTCTTGATCTAGCAAGGGGAGAAGAGAAGTTGAGGGAGAACTCCGGCAGCATGACGACGTGGTGGTGGTGGATGTCGGTGTCAAAACCGACGGATCTCGGGTAGGGGGTCCCGACCTGTGCGTCAAGGCCGGATGGTAACAGGAGACAAGGGACACGATGTTTTTACCCAGGTTCGGGCCCTCTCGATGGAGGTAATACCCTACTCCTGCTTGATTAATGTTGATGATATGGGTAGTACAAGAGTAGATCTACCACGAGATCAAGGAGGCTAAACCCTAGAAGCTAGCCTACGGTATGATTGTTGTATATGGAGTTGATGTCCTACGGACTACAATCCTCCGGTTTATATAGACACCGGATAGGGTTAGGGTTACACAGAGTCGGTTACAATGGTAGGAGATCTTGAATATCCGCATCGCCAAGCTTGCCTTCCACGCCAAGGAAAGTCCCATCCGGACACGGGACGAAGTCTTCGATCTTGTATCTTCATAGTCCTGGAGTCCGGCTGAAGGTATAGTCTGGCTACCCGAACACCCCCTAAACCAGGACTCCCTCAGTAGCCCCTGAACCAGGCTTCAATGACGACGAGTCCGGCGCGCAAATTGTCTTCGGCATTGCAAGGCGGGTTCCTCCTCCAAGTCCTTCATAGAAGATTGCAAACACCAAGAGTAGTGTCCGGCTTTGCAAAATAAGTTTCCACATATTGCCATAGAGAGAATAATATTAACACAAATCAAATCTGCTGACGTATTCCGCAGTGCGTCATCACACTATGGCCAAGTCCAATACTCGAATCGTTTTTACTTTTCCACCTTAGCACGTTTTGCAAGGCGGTTTCCTTGGCACGTCTTGTCAAAGCAGAGATCGTGTACCCCCTTTTACGGGATTCTCATCAATACGGACGTGGGTAACCCAACCGCGCCATTTATCACGGTGCTTGGGAGGCTAGCGAGTTTTACTAGGCTGGTGGGGACGCACAACCGCATCCGCCCATATAAGGGGATAAGGATCTACCTTTTTACCTACGCCTTCTTCCTCCTTTGCCTATCCATCTCCTGGGCACTTGAGCTCCAGCGCCCAAGCCCGCACTTGCCACCTCAACCTTCTCCAGCAATGTCCGGAGCGGGAGGCAAATGGATGGTCTCCTCCGCCACGGAGGGCCAAGTCAAGAAGCTAAGGAAGGCCGGATACCTAAGGACATCGCGCAGCGGCTTCCCGAAAAGGAGAAGCTTCTCCCCACCCCAAGGCCCCATGAGAGGGTAGTACTTCTTCCCCACTTCCTCCGCGGACTGGGTTTTCCACTCCACCCATTTGTCCGGGGGCTCATGTTCTACTACGGCCTGGATTTCCACGATCTGGCCCCGAACTTCATCCTCAACATCTCGGCGTTTATCGTCGTGTGTGAGGCTTTCCTCCACGTCCGCCCTCATTTCGGCCTCTGGCTCAAGACCTTCAACGTCAAGCCCAAGGTGGTGCGCGGCAGCCAGGCGGAGTGCGGAGGCGCCATGGCGGGCAAGATGGCCAACGTCCTATGGTTCGAGGGCTCTTTTGTGGAGACCCTCAAGGGGTGGCAATCCGGGTGGTTTTACATCACCGAGCCACGCGATCCGAAATGGATCGCATCCCCCGAGTTCCGATCCGGACCCCCCACGTGGCTTATGTCCTAGAAAGAGACGGGCCTGTCGTGTGGTGATGAAAAAGAGGTGACCGGATTGCAAACATGCATCCAGTCCCTCGTGAACAAGCCAATCCGGCTTGTTAATGTAATCCAGGTTATGCTGGTCCGCCGGATCCTCCCGTGCCAACAACGGGATTTTAATCTGTGGGAGTTCGACCCAGCGCAGCACCAAACCCTTAGCAGGCTCTTCGACACGACGTACGAAGATGCCTGGAAGGTGCTATTCAAGGGCGCCGAGGCTCCCGCATCCGCTTCCGAGGACCGCGGATACAGCTCGCAGCGTCACGCTAGCGAGGTAAGCTATCTTCACCTTTTACAGGATGTTAAGCTTTTTTCATAGTTTGACTCTATGCGGGATCTAAACTCCCTTACCTTTGACAGGCTTGGCGGGCGATATCCGGACCGATTAACTGTCCGGCTCCGCTGCCCGAAGACCCAGCCCCAGCTCTACTAGTGAAGCTGCTGGCTCCGACGCCTTATGTGGTGCCGGAGAAGAAGGCCAAGAAGAAGAAGACCACGGGGACTCAAAAGAGTGCCCGTAACGTGGTGGTGTCAGACTCGTCATCCGACGAGTCCGAGATGCCCTCTTCCCATGAAAACGAGGAGGAGGAAGAAGAAAACTCTCCCCCCCAGCGGAGGGAGGAGAGAAGAGGAAGGCCGCCCCAACGGGGGAGGCCGAGGGGTCTAGGAAAAGGAAGACCCCTCTGCCGGACTACTCCCCCGACGCCGAAGAGGGCGAAGAGGAATGGCCAAACAGGGCCAAGCGTCCGGCGAAATCGTAAGTTCGGATATTAGAGTAACTCATGATGTTCCTTTGTTGCACAGCTTTCCCTAATGTCGAACGTAATTATGCAGCCCGCCCTCGGCCGAATTCAACGAATCGTCGGGCGGCTCCCTGGACTCATCGGACGTGAACCCAGTTCCGCCCGCTGTCTCCCCCCGCACTGCAGACGACACCGAAGTGGCGTCGCGACAAGCTCCAGGGCAGGAGGAGGTCGTCCCGGAGGAGCCGCAAGGCAACCTCCCGGACTCCAGGAGTGAAGGGGATAAGGCCCCCCAGGGCTCCAAGTCCGGCTTTGTGCCGGACACCGCGCCAGAATCTTCCATAGTTCCGGACCACGGTAGGCGAACCCCTTCCAAGAGGAGCAAGCCTTCTGAGTCGGCGGCCTCCGTCCAACCGGAGGTGCCGGACAATCTGCTGGAGGTGCTTGACGGCGCCTCCATCGACGAGGGGCACCGTACTATTATGAGTACGGTGATCCAGAAGGTTCGGTCTGCCAAGAGCGGACTGACTGAAGCTTGCGCTAGCCTTCTAACAGGCTTCGAGGTAAGTAAAAATATGTAAAAATATTACCGCATAGACAGTAGCCCCTGATGCTCTGTTTGGCGTTCGGAAAGAAAAGCCGAATAGAGGATCTATTAAATTTTGCAGGAGTCTAACAAAAAGGAGTCAATATGCGTATGCAGGCTTCGCTGCTATCCATCGCCGCACTGACTGCAGAGGTGGGTGTCCTAAAGCAGGACCTCGAGCGGACCGAGCCAGAGCTCGGCCTTGCCAAGCGGCGGCTCGAGGAGAAAGAAGGTAAGAAATACCTTACAGAAAAAGTGCCTATAAAAGGCGTGATTGCAAAAAAATAACAGGATTGTACTGCTTATTATAGGGTCCACGACTGAGGTGGCGACCCTTAAGCAGGCGCTGTCTGAGGCCGAAAAGAAAACGGCCGCGGAGCGCACCGAGCGAGACAGACTTGGGTCTCAGGTTGGCGAGGTGCAGCAAGAGCTTCAGGCTCTCATGAAAAAACATGAGAGTTTGGAGCTTGAGTCAAAGGCACAAGCATCCGAGCTCGCGATGGCCCTTGAGACTGCCAAGTCTGCCAAGGCCGAAGCCCAAAAGGCCCTCCAAGAGTTGGAGGACATGAGGAAGATAGCAGTGGGTAAGGCATTCTTTATGCAAAGCAGAAATATAAAAGTAAACTACTTGTTACTTACCCGAATCTGGAGCTCTCCAGGGGCATTTACAGATCTTCCCCGCAGCGTATCCGACGCCGCCGCATTCTACCGAGCTGAAGAGGGCAGCTCGACGGAGAAGGTGCTCTGGTCTCAGTATTCTGAGGCCGGACACCCTGTGCCCTTGAGCGACCAGCTGAAACAGCTGGTCGAGCTCCACAAGGCGGCCGAACAGGCCATGAAGGGCTTCATAGTTCGGCTATGGCCCGGAGAGGTCCTGCCTGGGAGCTATTTCGGGCTAGTGCAGCGGCTGGTGGAGGCCTGTCCGAGGCTCGAGGTCATCAAGCGCTCCGTCTGCATCGAAGGTGCCCGTCGGGCCCTTGCCCGTGCAAAGGTGCACTGGGGTGAGAAGCTTGTGAAGGACGGGCCGCCGCCAGGGAAGGAGCATCGCAAGCCCGAGAATTACTACAAGGATGTTCTTGCAGGTGCCCGCCTTGTGGCGGATGAATGTACCAAGGATGTGATTTTTGAATGAACTCGCTCGTGTTTATCCTGTGCACTGAAAACTTGTTCATATGCGCTAAGCAATGCTTATTGAATTTAAAATATTACTTTCTGTGCGGCCGTTTATCAAAAAATTGAGAGATGGCCAGTCGTCGGCTTCTGCCCCCATGCCACTAGTGCTGGGGTGCTCGGGATAAACCTGAGCGCTCTTTTTCCCATAGTTGGGTCCTTCGAGGGAGGCGCTCAGCACAACGAACCAGGCAATCGGACTATAGTGCTTGAACACTCTCAGTTAGCCATAAAACTCTATAATTTTAAATTTCGTCGAAGCCCCTAGTTCGGAAGACCGAGTTCGGGGCGCTATCCACGCCTTGGCCGGACAAAGCCAGCTCCTCGCTCGAAGCGGCATAAGTCTTTAGGGACTCGAAAAACCTCTCGAACAGCGACCGGTCTCTCGCCTCATCATGACAAGCAGTTTTAGCTTTCTCCACTGAGGTGCTTAACCCAGCTGAACCGGGGCACAATCGTAGTGGTTCTCCTAGTGCTACCTTAGCCGATATAGCGGAACCTAAGGCACCAAAACATAGGAGCCGGGCAAACCCAACTATTGACCCAAATCATGATTCGGAGCCGATGCATATAGTGCTATAAGTTCGGGGTGCCGCACATGTGAAAGTGTATGGACTTCTCACACCATAATGAGGGGTACTGAAGCCCCTGGCGTGTTTGCTGTACCATGGTGTACGGGTGCAATCATGTCATTTAATAAACATATATGGGAAAATAGGATAATGCAAAAAATAGACAAAAAGCTATGCATTGTTTATAGAGAGGCTATTTATCAAAGCCGAATGATACAAATAGTGCGATAAGCAAAAAGATATTGGACTATTTAACATGTCCTGACCAGGGGCAGGCCGCGGAATTGTATTCAAAACAGGTATACTGCTTCTAACAGAGACCACCTGGGAGTTCCATAATGCGGCATGGCTTGTTTGCCTCCCTGGATCTTGCATCGTTTGTGCGGCAGTCGAATTGCCGAACAGGTTGTCCGAAATATGGAGTCCTGAAAGTAAGAAAAAATTAAAAAAGAATCCGGCAGCCCCTAGTACGTTTTAAGCCGTATTTTGGGCGTGCGGTTACTGTGCCCCTTCCCCAATGCCCATGGTATTTCAAGGGCGTAGTTATGTATGCGAGGCACTGCTTTCGCTATATCGCAAGAGCTGGGGTTGGGGCCGCATTGCTACACTTGCTCAGAGCGTGCCAGGCGGTCCTGCTGTGGGTTACTCCGGGCGCGCTTGTCAGTGTCTGGCTTTTTAACGGCCGGACTAGAGAATTGCCTAAGAAGGCTACTTTGTACTTCCGCTGCGAGAGCCGCCGTGTGCTTCTCCATACGGAGGGAGCGTTCGGCGTTTCCGTTGACCGTGATTACTCCTCGAGGGCCTGGCATCTTGAGCTTGAGATATGCGTAGTGCGGCACCGCATTGAACTTTGCGAATGCGGTTCATCCGAGCAGGGCGTGATAGCCACTGCGAAACGGGACTATATCGCAGATTAACTCTTCGCTTTGGAAATTGTCCAGGGATCCGAAGACCACATCAAGTGTTACTGAGCCTGTACAGTTGGCTTCTACACCTGGTATAATGCCTTTAAAGGTCGTTTTTGTGGGCTTAATCCTTGAGGGATCTATGCCCATTTTCCGCACTGTATCCTGGTAAAGCAGGTTCAGGCTACTGCCGCCGTCCATGAGGACTCTTGTGAGATGAAATCCGTCGATGATTGGGTCGAGAACCAATGCGGCGAAGCCGCATTGACGGATGCTAGTGGGCTGGTCCCTTCGATCAAAAGTGATCGGGCAAGAGGACCATGGGTTGAACTTTGGGGCAACTGGCTCCATCGCGTATACGTCCCGTAGCGCACGGTTGCGCTCCCTCTTGGGAATGTGGGTTGCGTATATCATGTTCACCGTCCGCACTTGTGGGGGAAAGCCCTTCTGTCCATTGTTGTTTGGCGGCCTGGGCTCCTCCTCGTCGTCGCTGTACAGCCCCTTGTCTTTGTTTTTGGCTCTTAACTTGCCTGCCTGCTTGAACACCCAACAATCCCTGTTAGTGTGATTGGCTGGCCTTTCGGGGGTGCCATGTATCTGGCACAAGCGGTCGAGTATTCGGTCCAAACTGGACGGGCCATGAGTATTCTTTTTGAATGGCTTTTTCCGCTGACCGGATTTATAGCCTCTGAATCCAGCATTGACTGCCGTGTCTTCATTGCTGTCGCTGCTGACGTGGCGTTTTTGCTTATTCCGACGTGTCCTGCCACTTTTGTCCTTGGTATCCGAATTACTAGGGTTCTTTGATAAGTTGTTACTGCGAGGTAGCCAGCTGTCTTCTCCCGTGCAAAAGCGGGTCATGAGTGTCGTGAGGGCTGCCATAGATTTCGGCTTTTCCTGGCCCAGGTGCCAGGCAAGCCACTTGTCGCAGATGTTATGCTTGAAGGCTGCTAGGGCCTCTGCGTCCGGACAATCGACTATCTGGTTTTTCTTTGTTAGGAATCGTGTCCAGAATTGCCTGGCCGATTCCTCTGGCTGCTGAATTATGTGGCGTAAGTCGTCGGCATCTGGTGGTCACACGTAAGTGCCCTGGAAGTTGTCGAGGAATGCGGCTTCCAGGTCCTCCCAAGAACCGATTGAGTCTACTGGCAAGCTGTTAAGCCAATGCCGGGCCGGTCCTTTAAGTTTGAGCGGGAGGTATTTGATGGCGTGTAGATCATTACCGTGTGCCATGTGGATGTGAAGGAGATAATCCTCGATCCATACCGCTGGATTTGTTGTGCCGTCGTATGATTTGATGTTTACGGGTTTGAAACCCTCTGGGATTTTATGATCCATTACTTCATCCGTGAAGCATAGCTGGTGTGCGGCGCCTCTGTACTGGGCTATATCACGACGCAGCTCGGAAGAGCTATGTCTGTTGTGTTCCGCCCGGCCCGATTTGTTGTATCCGGAGTGAAGATCATCGTCATGTGCCGTAGGGCGCCTGCGCGATCCGTAGATCGATCTTGTTTGTCTTGCCTTATCCTCCAGTACATCTCGCAGGTCTGGCACATTTTCCCATGCCTTAGTTGAGCGGCGTTGGGACATGGCTTGGGTGGAGGGCCGAGAGGCCTCTCTGTCGCGGCCGCGAGGTGGTCGGCTGTCATGTCGTGCGCTGGTGATGTTGGTGCTTCCTCCTCTAATCAGGGTAGCGGCCTGCACTTTGGGTAACTCTTGGAGGGGCGTTCGAGTTCATACTCTTCGACCGCAAGGACTTCAGTCCATCTGTCAGCTAGCAAATCTTGGTCAGCTCTAAGTTGTTGCTGCTTTTTCTTGAGGCTGCTTGCCGTGGCTAAAAGCCTAGATTTGAAACGCTCTTGTTCGGCGAGGTCTGATGGTACGACGAATTCGTCGTCATCGAGGCTTGCCTCGTCTTCGGAGGGAGGCATATAGTTATCATCCTCGACCTCTCGGTCTGCCGCTCTCTCATGAGGGATGGCTTCTCCATCTTCCTGTGCCGAATCTTGCTCGGGTGGGTGTTCTTCGACGCTATCCGGGGTAGTATTATCTCCCATGCCGGAATCACCGTTTTTGCTTTGGCGGGATTTAGAGCGGCGCCGCTGACGCCAGCGCTTTGGCTATTTCTTGGAGGTGTCATCCCCCGCTGTTCCATCGCCATCTCCATCTTTTGGAGTATCCACCATATATATGTCATATGACGAGGTGGCCTTCCAGCGCCCTACAGGTGCTGGTTCCTGTTCGTCTCCTACATCGTCGTCCATACCGTCAATGTCTTCGGAGCCGAAGTTAAGCATGTCGGTTAAATCGTCGACAGTGGCTACAAAGTGGGTGGTGGGTGGGCTTTGAACTTCTTCATCGTCCATATCCCATCCTCGCTGACCGTAATCCGGCCAGGGCTCTCCTGATAAAGAGAGAGACTTGAGAGAATTCAGGATGTCGCCAAAAGGCGAGTGCTGAAAGATGTCCGTGGCGGTGAACTCCATTATCGGCGCCCAGTCGGATTCGATTGGCAGGGGCGCGGGGGGTTCGGAGTCCGGGGAGGAGTCCGGATCCTCGGAGTCATGGGTCATGCAGAGTGCGGGGCTGGCATTCGGCTCGATCGCCTTTGAGATCGCAGCCCCCAAGGTGACGTCCAACCGCTCATCCTCGATTGGCGCAATAGGCTCCGAGTTAGGGGTCGGAACCAGTGCGTGTGGGGCCTCCAGGACACTGTCCGGAGGCAGAGCTAGATCATGCCCCTTGAGATAGTGCGGCGCGCTTGGCCGTGGCTCGAACCCGTCGAAGATCAAGTCTCCGTGGATGTCAGCCGTGTAGTTTAAGCTTCCAAACCTGACTTGATGGCCAGGGGCGTAGCTTTCGATCTGCTCCAGGTGGCCAAGCGAATTGGCCCGCAGTGCGAAGCCGCCGAAGACGAAGATCTGTCCGGGGAGAAAAGTCTCACCCTGGACCTCATCGTTGTTGATGATCAAGGGAGCCATCGGGCCTAAAGGCGACGACACAGAGGAACTCTCAATGAAAGCACCAATGTCGGTGTCAAAACCGGCAGATCTCGGGTAGGGGGTCCCGAACTGTGCATCAAGGCCGGATGGTAACAGGAGACAAGGGACACGATGTTTTTACCCAGGTTCGGGCCCTCTCGATGGAGGTAATACCCTACTCCTGCTTGATTAATATTAATGATATGGGTAGTACAAGAGTAGATCTACCACGAGATCAAGGAGGCCAAACCCTAGAAGCTAGCCTATGGTTTGATTGTTGTATATGGAGTTGATGTCCTACGGACTACAACCCTCCGGTTTATATAGACGCCGGATAGGGTTAGGGTTACACATAGTCGGTTACAATGGTAGGAGATCTTGAATATCCGCATCGCCAAGCTTGCCTTCCACGCCAAGGAAAGTCCCATCCGGACACGGGATGAATTCTTCAATCTTGTATCTTCATAGTCCTGGAGTCCGGCTGAAGGTATAGTCCGGCTACCCGAACACCCCCTAATCCAGGACTCCCTCAACGGGTCTGCAACATTCAGATCCATATGTATCTTGCAAATCTCTATGTCTCCCTCCTTGACTTGATCGCGGATGGAATTGAAGCGTCTCTTGATGTGCTTGGTTCTTGATACATCCATTTTGCATCATGCTTTTATATCGATATTTATTGCATTATGGGCTGTTATTACACATTGTGTCACAATACTTATGCCTATTCTCTCTTACTTTACAAGGTTTACATGAAGAGGGGGAATGTCGGCAGCTGGAATTCTGGGCTGGAAAAGGAGCAAATATTAGAGACCTATTCTGCACATCTCGAAAAGTCCTGGAACTCCACGGGAATTATTTTCAGAATATATAAAAAATATTGGGCGAAAGAATTACCAGAGGGGGGCCACCCACCGTCCACGAGGGTGGGGGGCGTGCCCTACCCCCCCTGGGCGCGCCCCCTGCCTCATGGGCCCCCTGTTGGCCCTCTGATGCCCATCTTTGGCTATATGGAGTCTTTCGTCCAGGAAAAAATCATAAGCAAGCTCACGGGATGAAACTCCGCCGCCACGAGGCGGAACCTTGGCAGAACCAATCTAGGGCTCTGGCGAAGCTGTTCTGCCGGGGAAACTTCCCTCCGGGAGGGGAAATCATCACCATCGTCATCACAAACGATCCTCTCATCGGGAGGGGGTCAGTCTCCATCAACATCTTCACCAACACCATCTCATCTCAAACCCTAGTTCATCTCTTGTATCCAATCTTTGTATCCAAACCTCAGATTGGTACCTGGGGTTGCTAGTAGTGTTGATTACTCCTTGTAGTTGATGCTAGTTGGTTTACTTGGTGGAAGATCATATGTTCAGATTCATTATGCATATTAATACCCCTCTGATTATGAAGATGAATATGCTTTGTGAGTAGTTACCTTTGTTCCTGAGGACATGGGAGAAGTATTGCTATAAGTAGTCATGTGAATTTGGTATTCGTTCGATATTTTGATGAGATGTATGTTGTCATCCCTCTAGTGGTGTCTTGTGAATGTCGACAACATGACACTTCACCATTGTTTGGGCCTAGAGGGAGGCATTGGGAAGTAATAAGTAGATGATGGGTTGGTAGAGTGACATAAGGTTAAACCCTAGTTTGTGCGTTGCTTCGTAAGGGGCTGATTTGGATCCATATGTTTCATGCTATGGTTAGGTTTACCTTAATACTTCTGTTGTAGTTGCGGATGCTTGCAATAGGGGTTAATCATAAGTGGGATGCTTGTCCAAGTAAGGATAGTACCCAAGCACCGGTCCACCCACATATCAAATTATCAAAGTACCGAACACGAACCATATGAACATGATGAAAACTAGCTTGACGATAATTCCCATGTGTCATCGGGAGCGCTTTCCTTTATATAACAGTTTCTCCAGGCTTGTACTTTGCTACAAAAAGGATTGGGCCATCTTGCTGCACCTTATTTACTTTTACTATTTGTTACCCCCTACCAATTACCTTATCACAAAACTATTTGTTACCGATAATTTCAGTGCTTGCAGAAAATACCTTGCTGAAAACCACTTATCATTTCCTTATGCTCCTCATTGGGTTCGACACTCTTACTTATCGAAAAGGCTACGATAGATCCCCTACACTTGTGGGTCATCAAGACTCTTTTCTGGCGCCATTGCCGGGGAATGAAGCGCCTTTGGTAGGTGGAATTTGGTAAGGAAAAATTTATATAGTGTGCTGAAATTTACTGTCACTTGTTACTATGGAACATAATCCTTTGAGGGGCTTGTTCGGGGTATCTTCACCCCGACCAGTAGAGCAAAGAGTTGCTCCTCAACCTACTGAACCTACTTAAAATGTTCACTTTGAAATTCCTTCAAGTATGATAGAGAAACTGCTAGCTAATCCTTTCACAGGTGATGGAACATTACATCCTGATTTGCACCTAATCTATGTGGATGAAGTTCGTGGATTATTTAAGCTTGCAGGTACGCCCGGGGATGTTATCAAGAAGAAGGTCTTCCCTTTATATTTGAAGGGATATGCATTGACATGGTTTAGGCTATGTGATGATATTGGATCATGGAACTGCCAACGATTGAAATTGGAATTTCATCAGAAGTTTTATCCTATGCATCTTGTTCATCGTGATCGTAATTATATATATAATTTTTGGCCTCGCGAAGGAGAAAGCATTGCTCAAGCTTGGGGGAGGCTTAAGTAAATTTTATATTCATGCCCCAATCATGAGCTCTCAAAAGAAATGATTATTCAAAAATTTTATGCGTGGCTTTCTCTCAGTAATCGCTCCATGCTCGATATTTCTTGTACTAGATCTTTTATGATGAAGACTATTGAATTCAAATGAGATTTATTGGAAAGAATTAAACGCAACTTTGAAGATTGGGACCTCGATGAAGGTAAGGAGTCAGATATAACACCTAATTTTGGTTGTGTTAAATCTTTTATGGATACCGATGCTTTTCGTGAATTTAGCAATAAATATGGATTTGACTTTGAGATAGTAGCTTCTTTCTGTGAATCCTTCGCTACTCATGTTGATCTCCCTAAGGAGAAGTGGTTTAAATATAATCCTCCCATTAAAGTAAAAGTAGTTGCACCTATTAAAGTTGAAGGAAAGACTATCACTTATAATGATCTTGTTGTTCCTACTGCTTATATCGAGAAACCACCTTTCCCTGTTAGAATAAAGGATCATGCTAAAGCTTCAATTGTGGATAACAAAAATAATATTAAGACACCTAAACCACCTGAGAAAATTAAAGTTGAACCTAGTGTTGCTATGGTTAAAGATCTCTTAGAAGATAATATTGATGGGCATGTTATTTACTTCTGTAATGAATCTGCTAGAATTGCTAGACCTGATACTAAAAATAAACATAGACCTGTTGTAGGCATGCCTGTTATTTCTGTTAAAATAGGAGATCATTGCTATCATGGCTTATGTGATATGGGAGCTAGTGCAAGTGCAATACCTCATTCCTTATACAAAGAAATTATGCATGATATTGCACCTACTGAGATAGAAGAGATTGATGTTACTATTAAGCTTGCCAATAGAGATACTATTTCACCGGTTGGGATTGTTAGAGATGTTGAAGTCTTGTGTGGGAAAGTTAAATATCCTGCTGATTTTCTTGTTCTTGGTTCCCCAAAAGATGACCTTTATCCATATTTGGTAGACCCTTCTTGAATACTGTTAATGCTAGGATAGACTGCAATAATGATATTGTTTTTGTTAGTTTAGGGGATATGTCTCATGAGTTTAATTTTGCTAACCCCATGATAAAGAATTGCCTAGTAAAGATGAAATTATTGGTCTTGCTTCAATTGCTATACCTCCTACTGATCCTTTAGAACAATATTTGCTAGACCATGAAAATGATATGTTTATGAATGAAAGAAGGGAAATAGATGAAGTATTCTTTAAACAATGACCTATTTTGAAACACAACTTGCCTGTTGAAATCCTAGGGGATCCTCCTCCACCTAAGGGTGATCCTGTGTTTGAGCTTAACCCTTTACCAAATACTCTTAAATATGCTTATATTGATGAGAAAGAGATATGTCCTGTTATTATTAGTGCTAACTTTTCAGAGCATGAAGAAAAGACATTATTAAAACTTCTGAAGAAGCACTGTATTGCTATTGGATATACTCTTGATGATCTTAAGGGCATTAGTCCCACTCTATGCCAGCACAAAATAAAATTGGAGAGAGACGCTAAACCAGTTGTTGATCACCAACGAAGGTTAAATCCTAAGATGAAAGAAGTGGTAAGAAAAGAAATACTAAAGCTTCTGGAGGCAGGTATAATTTATCCCGTTGCTGATAGTTAGTGGGTAAGTCCTGTCCATTGTTTTCCTAAGAAGGGAGGTATTACTGTTGTTCCTAATGATAAAGATGAATTGATCCCACAAAGAATTGTTACAGGTTATAGAATGGTAATTTATTTCCGCAAATTAAATAAAGCTACTAAAAAGGATCATCACCCGTTACCTTTTATTGATCAAATGCTAGAAAGATTATCCAAACATACACATTTTTGCTTTCTAGATGGTTATTCTGGTTTCTCTCAAATACCTGTGTCAGAAGAGGATCAAGAAAAGACAAATTTTACTTGCCCTTTCGGTACCTTTGCTTATAGACGTATGCCTTTTGGTTTATGTAATGCACCTGCTACCTTTCAAAGATGTATGACTGCTATATTCTCTGACTTTTGTGAAAAGATTGTTGAGGTATTCATGGATGATTTCTCTGTTTATGGGACTTCTTTTGATGATTGCTTAAGCAACCTTGATCGAGTTTTGCAGAGATGTGAAGAAACTAATCTTGTCTTGAATTGGGAGAAGTGCCACTTTATGGTTAATGAAGCTATTGTCTTGGGGCATAAAATTTCTGAAAGAGGTATTGAAGTTGATAAAGCTAAGGTTGATTCTATTGAAAATATGCCGTGTCCTAAGGACATTAAAGGTATAAAAAGCTTCCTTGGTCATGACGGTTTTTATAGGAGGTTCATTAAGGACTTTTCTAAAATTTCTCAGCCTCTGACTACTCTTTTACAAAATGATATTCCTTTTGTCTATGATGATGAATGTGTAGAAGCATTTGAAATACTTAAGAAAGCTTTAGTTTCTGCACCTGTTGGTGTCAAAACCGGCGGATCTCAGGTAGGGGGTCCCGAACTGTGCGTCTAGGCCGGATGGTAACAGGAGGCAGGGGACACGATGTTTTACCTAGGTTCGGGCCCTCTTGATGGAGGTAAAACCCTACGTCCTGCTTGATTAATATTGATAATATGGGTAGTACAAGAGTAGATCTACCATGAGATCGGAGAGGCTAAACCCTAGAAGCTAGCCTATGGTATGATTGTATGTTGTGGTTGTTGTTCTACGGACTAAAACCCTTCGGTTTATATAGACACCGGAGAGGGTTAGGGTTACACAAGGTCGGTTACAAAGGAGGAGATATCCATATCCGTATTGCCTAGCTTGCCTTCCACGCTAAGTAGAGTCCCACCCAGACACGAGACGAAGTCTTCAATCTTGTATATTCATAGTCCAACAGTCCGGCCAAAGGATATAGTCCGGCTGTCCGGAGACCCCCTAATCCAGGACTCCCTCAGTAGCCCCTGAACCAGGCTTCAATGACGATGAGTCCGGCGCACAGTATTGTCTTCGGCATTGCAAGGCGGGTTCCTTCTCCGAATACATCACAGAAGAATTTGAATACGAGGATAGTGTCTGACCCTGCAAAATAAGTTCCACATACCGCCGTAGAGAGTAATATTTTCGCAAATCCAATTTGCTGACTTGTTTTGGCAGCATGATGTTATGTCATGGCCCTGTGATTATTCGAACCATTTTTCTTCAACCAGCTCCACACATAACGCGAGGCGGTTTCTTGACATGTCTTGTCAAAGCAGAGATTGTGTTCCCCCAATTACAGGATTCTCATTAATGCGGTCGTGGGTAACCCAATCGTGTCTAGGACTCCTAGATTATAGGCAAGTCCTAAACGGATACGGAGAGGACGCTTGATATTCACCCTCTTTATAAAGGGACAAGGTTTTCGCTTTTTCCCTCTCGTGCTCAATCGAACCCTTCCCCCGCCTCGAGTTCCAACACCCAAAGCCCAGGTTAGGTGCTCCGGATCTTCAATGATGTCCGGATCCAGCCTTCAAGGCTGATGGATGCCCTCCTCCATGACGGAGGAGGACATCAAGAAGTTGAGGGAGGCCAGATACCTGACCGCCGAGGTTTCGCATCGGCTACCTGCTCGAGGGCAGGTCGTCCCTACTCCTGAACCCAACGAGAACGTCGTGTTCGTCTCCCACTTCCTCCGAGCCCTAGGCCTCACTCTGGATCCCTTCATCAGGGGTTTGATGTTCTATTACGGGCTAGATTTCCACGATCTAGCTCCGGACTCCTTTCTCCACATCTCGACATTTATTATCGTGTGTCAGGCGTTCCTCCGCATTACCCCTCACTTCGGCCTGTGGCTCAAGACCTTTGAAGTGAAGCCGAAGATGATCGAGGGGCAACATGCAGCGTGCGGAGGTGTATCAATAGGCAAGATGGTAGGAGCTCCATGGCTGAAAGGTTCCTTTCCATAGGTGTCCAAATTATGGCAACATGAGTGGTTTTACGTCATGGCTCCCAGAAGTGCCAAGTGGGCGGCTGCCCCCGCTTTCCGCTCGGGCCCCCCACCACAACTAATGTCATGGATTAGCAGAGGTCTGAGCTGGGGTCCAGCCAAGGACATGCCTATACTGCAAAGCCGCACTCGAGATCCCTTCGAGGGAGATTTTAATTTGGTCGTGGTAATACAAGTTATGCTCGTTTGTCAAGTCCAGCCTTGCAAACGCCGCCCCCTTCGCTTGTGGGAGTTCAACCTAGAAGGACCGCGTGCCATTCAAAGTTTCCTCGGCCTGACGCACGAGGAGATGTACAAGTCATTCTTCGGACCTCAAATAGAGTGTCCGGATACTATCGAGGACGTGGGCCTGAGCAGTAACCGCGCCGCCGAACAAGTAAGAAATCCTCTAGCCGAACACACTGTCTTTTATTCATCATGAAGTTATTTATGAGAGTTCACTCTTTGACCAGGACTGGCTAACAAAGGCGAAGATGATTCGGTGTTTGGCCCCCCTCCCTAAGGGTTTGGAAAATCTGGTATTGGAAAAGATGCTCGAGCTCGCACCTTGCCTGGAGCCCTTGAAGGAAGATACGAGGGGGGGATAATACGGGCGGATGCGGGCCCCCATTGCTACCAATTCCAACCGAGGGAATGAGCGTCTCCATGAAGGAGGATAACCTGGGGAGGAAAAGGACTGCTTCCAAGGATCCGGAAGCCGAGGCCTCCAAACGGGAGAAGAAGTCTCCCATAGAGGATCCTGCCTCGGGGGGTGCTTTTGCCGTACAAAGTACGCGAGGGGATCAGCCCTCCAACGAGTCGTAAGTGATCCAAAATACTTTAATAGTGAAGGTATACTATATTTTTTCTAAGAAAATAACCACCGCATATATCTTGCAGTTCGGGCCTTAGCCCCTCTCAGCTGAGCTCGTCTTCAGGGGATCTTCTTCCAAAGATGATGGAGAGCGAAACGCCTCCCCCGGACTCCTCCGCTCAAGAAGCGGGCGACCCTGAAGTGTCGTCACGGAGGGCCTCTCCGGATCTGGTGAGGCCAGAAGATAATCCCATAGACCCCCGAAGTCCCCAGCGTCCGGCTCCCGAAGAGAGCAAACAAAAGAGTCCGACACCGTCTGGTATGCGGTCGGACGTTCTGAGGGAGCTGGTGGGGTGAGCGGCCATCTCAGAAGAACACCGTACGCTGATGGGTACGGTGATGGAGAGAATTTCGTCCGCCGAAAGTGGATTACATGAAGCCTTTATGAGTCTACTGACAGGCTTTGAGGTGCGTGAGATAATATGTGATAGTACCGCACATGTTAGGTGTGCTCTGTGTAGATAGTAGCCCCTAAGACTCTGGTTGTCATCGAGAACGGCGGCAAACAGAGGATCATAGTCCCAGGCAATAACCAGACTGCCCTTATGTGCAGGTGGTGGAAGCTCCGATGGCTAGCCGGACTAGTGAGTTTGCCAAATTAAAACGACAACTAGATGTGGCAGACGCCAACATCGAGCTTGTTAACAAGAGGCTTGATGAGGCACAGGGTAAGTGTTATTATCTGGTGAACGCCACATAGTAAGAGCAGCATGATGCCAGTATCTTTAATATGTTGTGACTGCAGATGGAGCTGCCACCGTGGAAACCTTGCGGGCAAAACTTGCCCGAGCCAAGGAACAAGCAAGGATTAGTAATGCGGCTGCTTTGAAGGCGGCCGAAGAGTTGAAAGCCGAGAAGGCCGCACATTGCGAGAGCCAAGAGAAGATGGCCAAGATGGCCGTAGAATTAAAAGACACTGCCGACCGTTGCCGGCTCCTTGAAAAAGAAAATCGAGCGAAGGCAGCGGACCTTGAGAAGGCCATGATGGCGGGCAAAGACACCCACTCTGCTATGAGAGCGAAGAAGGAGAAGCTACGGGAAGCCGGGGATATTGCGGCTGGGAAGCCCTTCATGCTACGGAGGAAGTTCAGAGATCCACGGTATGCCCCTCTGGATCGGCTGTGGAGTTCAGCGGATGCGTATATGGACTTGGCGGCGAGCGCCGCCGATGCCGCCAAATACTTCCAAGGTCAAACAGATCATGAAGTGGACAAGCTGTTCTGGTCGCAATTCAATGTTCCATAGTGTCCGCTTCCATTGAATGATCAGCTAGCCGAATGGGCCGAACTAAATAGGTTGTCCGGACTCGCCATGAGGTCTGTCGTGGATCAGCTATGTCCGGAAAAGCCAAAGCCGAACAACTATTTCAGTTTAGTGCAGCGGTTCCTTGGTGCAGTGCCGCGCATTAATGCGATGAAGAGGTCGGCGTGCATAGAAGGCTCGCGGATGGCCCTTGCCCGTGTTAAAGCATACTGCGCGGAGATGGATGCTACCACTGTTGCGGCGCAGGGTTCGGCCATAGGCCGAGTGGCTGCCGAGCACTATTTCGAGGAAGTTCTCGAGGGTGCTCGTTTGATAGAGGCCCAGTGCTCGAAGAATATTACATTTGAGTGATATGTATTCTCATTGTAAACACAATGCTTTTATGAAATTTTATAAGGCTATGTTTATACTTTTGCCTGAAAGTAGTATGATGCCTCCTGTGCGGCCGTTTATGTATACATGTGTATAACCTGAAAGATTGCAGTCGTCGGCTTCGACCCCCACACATATAATGCAGAGGTGCTCGCGAAAAACACGTGTTCACACTTAACCCAACGTCTTGGTCCTATTAAGGAGGTGATAGCGCAGCGAACGAGGCAACCGGACTATAATGCTTTAACACTTTCACTTAGCCATAGGAGTTTGACAGTGGGGCTACTAGATAGCCCCTGGTGGCTCCGCACTCTCCCGATCTCGGGGTGCGTACATGCCTGGCCGGAAAACGACCCTTCATTAAGGCGGAGGAATTCTAACATTCTGATAGGTCATCGAGTGGTTGACCAGTCTCACGCTATATCATGACAGTCAGTTTTCGGCTTTCTCTACTGAGGTGCTCGTCCGGATGAACCAGGGCACAATCGCAGTAGTTCTCTTGGTGCTGCCTTAGCCGATAAAGCGGAACGTAAGGCACCAATACACAGGAGCCGGGCAAACCCAACATTTGACCAAAGACAATGATTCGGAGCTGATGCATATAAGGCCAAACTCGCGAAGCCGAACACTCCCTAAGGTGTTCGGTCTTTATGGTATAAAGCGGGCCTAAATAGTGCCCTTTGTAAGAAGCCCCTTGTGTCTAGGTATGTGCATTATTCTGACGTGGCCACATGCCAAGACATCAGCATCCTTCTCAATTGTGCTGAGAATTCGGTGGATGTGTATCAACAAGAGACAGTAAAAAAAGGTTTACGCAGGGTCTTAATCTAAAAAGAATCCTTGGAACGGGTCCCTGCTGCACGTCTGCGCCTGTGTCTCCGTTGTGCCGTATCCTGGACGGGTGTAGCACGATGGTCATCTATAAAAGAGAGGAATTTAGGTGAAAAAGTTGTCGTGTAGAGAGATAGTTTTTAAAGAAACCATGTATAACTAGAAATGAGTATAAATTGCCACTTGTTTGCGCGCGTTGGGCCCCTTGTATTTGTAATAGGGGTGTGGCCATTAATCTGGTACAAATTACATATAGCAGAGTCGGACTCGTCTAACCGCATCCGTGGTCTTGACGACCTATCAAATGCTTTAGTTGGTGAGGCCGTTTTTAGTGTGCGGCTGCCAAGGCAGTCGCATTCTCTTCGGCGCGCAAAGATCGCTTAATACTTCCGTTCACTATAATGATGCCGCGTGGGCCGGGCACCTTGAGTGTGAGGGAAGCGTAGTGCGGTATTGCATTAAAGCGAGCGAAAGCTTCGCGTCCAAGTAGTGCTTGATAGCCACTTTGGAACGGAGCGATGTGGAAGGTTAAATGTTCGCTACGGAAGTTATCGGGGAAGCCGAATAACCTTTAGTAGCAGGGAGCCCGTGCAATGAGCCCCTGGGCCTGGCGTTACTCCTTTAAAGGTAGTATTGCTATGGCAAATTTTCGTTGGTTCTATCCCCATTTCACGGGTTGTATCCTGGTATATCAGGTTTAGACTGCTGCCACCGTCCATCAGGACTCGTGTGAAGTGGTATTCGTCAATTATTGGGTCTAATACCAGTGCAGCCCATCCTGCACGTCGGATACTTGCTGAGTAATCACGATGGTCCAAAGTGATCGGTTGAGACGACCAGTGGCAGGACTCCGCGGTGATAGGCCCTTGGGCATATTTTTCCGGGAGTGCCGTTTTGTTTCTCCCCTTGATCACGTGTAACACATTTACTGTTTTGACTTCTGGTGGAAATTTCTTTTGTTCCCCAGTGTCTTGCTTGAGAGGCTCATCCTCGTCTTCGCTTGGTGTATCCTCCCCCTTGTGTACGGCGTTGAGCTTGCTGGACTGCTTGAAGACCCAACATTCTCTATGGGTATGATTAGCGGGTTTACCAGGGGTGCTATGGATCTGACATATTTGGTCCAGAATTTTGTTTAGGCTGGACAGTTCGTCTCTGGCGCCTTTAGAGGGCGGCTTTTGCTGACCTGGCCGAGAGCTTTTGAATCTGGCATTTACTGCCGTGCTCTTCGTGTTGTCTTCTTTATTCCGGCGTTTGTTATTGCTGTTGCGCCGTGATTTCCCTTTTCCATCTCTAACTTCGGATGTACTGGGGTCGCTGGTGCTGCATCTGGCTAGCCAGCTATCCTCACCCGCGCAAAAGCGGGTCATGAGGCTTGTTAATGCTACCATTGTTCTCGGCTTTTCTTGGCCGAGGTGTCTGGCAATCCATTCGTCACGGACGCTATGCTTAAAAGCTGCCAAGGCTTCGGCGTCCGGACAGTCGACAATTTGGTTCTTTTTAGTAAGAAACATGTTCCAAAGCTTTCGGGCTGACTCTCCAGGCTGTTGAGTTATATGACTCAAATCATCCGCGTCTGGAGGTCGGACATAAGTCCCTTGAAAATTTGCCCGAAAGGCATCTTCGAGCTCTTCCCAACTTCCAATGGAGCTTTCGGGGAGGCTCTTAAGCCAGTGCTGAGCTGGCCCTTTGAGTTTGAGGGGTAAATACTTAATGGCGTGGAGATCATATCCCCGAGCCATGTGGACATGGAGGATATAGTCCTCAATCCAGACCCCAGGGTCTGTTGTTCCATCGTATGCCTCTATGTTTACGGGTTTGAGTCCCTCTGGAAATTCATGGTCCAGCACCTCATCGGTGAAACATAGGGGGTGTGCGGCACCCCTATATCTGGGTGTACCGCGTTGTTTGGATGTTTGTTGTGTTGCATCGTATGCTGGAGCACGCTTGCGTGGTCCATAGATGGATCTGGTTTCGCCGTCCTTTTGATGCGAGCCCTCGCGTAGACCGCGTATTGGCTTATGTGCAGCGTTGCTTGCCGCTTTGTGTTGGCCGTGAGGTCGTCTATCCGGCCAGATGGCTGTTTTAATTTTTGGTTGTGGGGGGGTCCAAGGCCTCCTCATCGAATTCAGTTAGCAACTTCTGCTTTGGGTAGCTCTTGGTGGGGCAATTGCCGCCGTACTTCACTGTTGTGTTGAGTACTTTACTCCATCTGATTTGGAGTGTGTCCTGCGCAGCCTTGAGCCTTTGCTTCTGCTTTTTCAGACTCCTCACGGTGGCAACAAGCCTTTGACGGGCATTCTGCTCCTCCGGGTGCCTGTCCGGCGTTATGTCGTTCGGACTATTATCTTTGATAGAATTGGTTTGTTCGGTTTGATTTTCCGTATTGCCGTGGTCCGGCGGTGGTTCGCCCTGCTCCAACGTTGGGTCTGTATGATCGTTATTTCTGCTGACGCGGGATTCGGGGCGGCGCTTACGCCGCTGCTTTGACTGCTTCTCGAGGGAACAAGCCTTCGTTGCATCCTTCCGTTCCTCATCGTCGTCTTCTTTTGGTGTGCCCACCATGTATACGTCATATGATGAGGTGGACGTCCAGCGCCCTGTGGGCGGTGGTTCCTCTTCGCCTCCTGCATCGTCGTCCATACCGTCGATGTCTTCGGATTCGAAGTCGAGCATGTCGGTTGAGTCATCGACAGTGGCTATTAAGTGGGTGGTGGGTGGGCGTCGAATTTCTTCGTCGTCCGCATCCCGATCTTGCCGAACATAGTTCGGCCAGGATTCTCCGGACAAGGAGAGAGACCTTAATGAGTTCAGTATGTTGCCAAAGGGCGAGTGCTGAAAAATATCCGCGGAGGTAAACTCCATGATCGGCGCCCAATCAGATTCGATAGGAACGGCCGCAGGCGGTTCGGAGTCCGTGGCCGGAGAAGGATCCGGCAGTTTAACAACACGGCTCTCATGCAAGGCAAGGTCGATGTTCGGCTCGATCGCCGCTAAGGGTAAGGCCTCCGTGGCGGGGTCCATCCACCCGTCCGCGGAAGGCGCGACTGGTTCTAAATTGAGGGTCGGAGCGGCTGCCGGTGCGGTCTCCTTAACACTGTCCAATGGGAGGGCTAAGTCATGCTCATCGTGACCGCGTGGCGCACAAGGCAGAGGCTTGAATCCGTCGAAGATCAAATCTCCACGGATATCGGCCGTGTAGTTTAAGCATTCAAATCTGACCTGATGGCCATGGGCGTAGCTTTCAATCTGCTCCAGATGGCCAAGCGAATTAGCCCGCAGTGCAAAGCCGCCGAATACGAAGATCTGTCCGGGGAGAAAAGTCTCACCCTAGACCGCATCGCTATCGATGATAGTAGGAGCCATCAAGCCTAACGGCGACGACACAAAGGGACTCTCAATGAAAGCACCAATGTTGGTGTCAAAAACGGCGGATCTTGGGTAGGGGGTCCCGAATTGTGCGTCTAGGCCGGATGGTAACAGGAGGCAGGGGACATGATGTTTTACCCAGGTTCGGGCCCTCTTGATGGAGGTAAAACCCTACGTCTTGCTTGATTAGTATTGACAACATGGGTAGTACAAGAGTAGATCTACCACGAGATCGGAGAGGCTAAACCCTAGAAGCTAGCCTATGGTATGATTGTATGTTGTGGTTGTTGTTCTACGGACTAAAACCCTTCGGTTTTATATAGACACCAGAGAGGGTTAGGGTTACACAAGGTCGGTTACAAAGGAGGAGATATCCATATCCGTATTGGCTAGCTTGCCTTCCACGCTAAGTAGAGTCCCATCCGGACACGGGACGAAGTCTTCAATCTTGTATCTTCATAGTCCAACAGTCCGGCCAAAGGATATAGTCCGGCTGTATAGAGACCCCCTAATCCAGGACTCCCTCAGCACCTATTGTCCAGCCTCCTGATTGGAATTTACCATTTGAAATTACGTATGATGCTAGTGATTATGCTGTAGGGGCTGTTCTAGGACAAAGAGTTGATAAGAAATTAAATTTTATCCAATATGCTAGTAAAACTCTAGACGGTGCTCAAAGAAATTATGCTACTACTGAAAAAGAATTCTTAGCAGTTGTATTTGCTTGCGATAAGTTCAGACCTTACATTGTTGATTCTAAAGAAACCGTTCACACTGATCATGTTGCTATTAAATATCTTATGGAAAAGAAAGATGCTAAACCTAGACTTATTAGATGGGTTCTCTTGCTACAAGAATTTGATTTGCATATTATTGATAGAAAAGGAGCTAAGAACCCCGTTGTAGACAACTTGTCGAGATTAGAAAATGTTCTTGATGACCCACTACCTATTGATGATAGCTTTCCCGACGAACAATTAGTTGTCATAAATGCTTCTCGTACTGCTCCATGGTATGCAGTTTATGCTAATTACATTGTTGCTAAATTTATACCACCTAGTTTCCCATACCAACAAAAGAAAAAGTTATTCTATGATTTAAGACATTACTTCTGGGATGACCCACATCCTTATAAAGAAGGAGTAGATGGTGTTGTTAGATGTTGTGTACCAGAGCATGAACAGGAACATAGCCTACGCAAGTGCCACTCCGAGGCTTATGGAGGACACCATGCTAGAGACAGAACTGCACATAAGGTATTGCAATCCGGTTTTTATTGGCCTACCCTCTTCAAGGATGCCCGTAAGTTTGTCTTGTCTTGTGATGAATGTCAAAAAATTGATAATATTAGTAGACGTCAAAGAAATGCCTATGAATTATTCACTTGTTATTGAACCATTTGATGTTTGGGTCTTTGATTATATGGGACCGTTTCCTTCCTCTAATGTGTATACACATATTTTAGTTGCTGTTGATTACGTTACTAAGTGGGTAGAAGCTATTCCAACTAGTAGTGCTGATCATAACACCTCTATTAAGATGCTTAAAGAAGTTATTTTTTTGAAGTTTGGAGTCCCTAGATATTTAATGACTGATGGTGGTTCACATTTCATTCATGGTGCTTTTCGTAAATTTTTTGCTAAGTATGATGTTAATCATAGAATTGCATCTCCTTATCATCCACAGTCTAGTGGTCAAGTAGAACTGACCAATAGAGAGCTTAAATTAATTTTGCAAAAGGCTGTTAATAGATCTAGAAAGAATTGGTCCAAGAAACATGATGATGCATTATGGGCATATAGGACTGCATACAAAAATCCTATGGGTATGTCTCCATATAAAATGGTTCATTGTAAAGCATGTCACTTACCTCTTGAACTAGAAATAAGGCATATTGGGCAATTAAAGACCTCAATTATGATTTCAAACTTGTCGGTGAGAAGAGGATTTTTGACATTAGCTCACTTGATGAATGGAGAACCCATGCCTATGAGAATGCCAAACTGTTTAAAGAAAAAGTTAAAAGATGGCATGATAAAAGGATACACAAATGTTAGTTTAATGTAGGTGATTATGTATTGCTATACAACTCTCGTTTAAGATTTTTTGTAGGCAAACTCCTATCTAAATGGGAAGGTCCTTACGTTATCAAGGAGGTCTATCGTTCCGGTGCCATAAAAATCAACAACTTCGAAGGCACAAATTCGAGGGTGGTAAATGGTCAAAGAATGAAACATTGTATCTCAGGTAATCCCATAAATGTTGAAACTAATGTTATTGAAACCGTAACACTGGAGGAATACATAAGGGACACTTTCCAGACTGTTTCAGACTCCGAAAAGGAATAGGTATGTGGTACAGTAAGTAAACCGACTCCAAAACAATTCTAATAGCAATTTTTCTCATTTTTAGAATATTTAAGATAATTTGAAAATAAGTAGTCTGGGAAGGACACGAGGCGTCCACGAGGGTGGAGGGTTGATACGTCTCCAACGTATCTATAATTTTTGATTGTTCCATGCTATTATATTATCAACCTTGGATGTTTTATAATCATTTTATAGTCATTTTGTATCATTGTTTTGGTACTAACTTATTGATTGGGTCCGTAACTTGAGGATCATCCTCGTAGATGCTAAGAAAGCATATGTCCTTGAAGCACCGCTAGGTGACGCACCCATTTTCCCAGCAACTCAAGACTTTATGAACGCATGGCAGTCGCGTAGTGATGACTACTCCCTCGTGCAGTGCGGCATGCTTTACAGCTTAGAACCAGGGCACCAAAAGCGTTTTGAGCAACACAGAGCATATGAGATGTTCCAAGAGCTGAAAATGGTTTTTCAAGCTCATGCCCGGGTCGAGAGATATGAAGTCTTCGACAAGTTCTATAGTTGTAAGATGGAGGAAAATAGTTCTATCAGCGAGCATATACTCAAAATGTCTGGGTTGCACAAATGCTTGTCTCAGCTGGGAGTTAATTGTTGGGGAACGCAGTAATTTCAAAAAAATTCATACACACACGCAAGATCTATCATGGTGATGCATAGCAACGAGAGGGGAAGAGTGTTGTCCATGTACCCTCGTAGACCGTAAGCGGAAGCGTTATGACAACGCGGTTGATGTAGTCGTACGTCTTCACGATCCGACCGATCCAAGTACCGAAAGTACGGCACCTCCGCGATCTACACACATTCGGCTCGGTGATGTCCCATGAACTCTCGATCCAGCTGAGTGTCGAGGGAGAGCTTCGTTAGCATGACAGCGTGATGATGGTGATGATGAAGCTACCGACGCAGGGCTTCGCCATAGCACTACGACGATATGACTGAGGTGGATTATGGTGGAGGGGGCACCACACACGGCTAAGAGATCAGTGATCAACTTGTATGTTCTAGGGTGCCCCCTGCCCCCGTATATAAAGGAGCAAGGGGGTGGCCCGCCGGCCCCTAGGGCGCGCTAAGGAGGGAAGGAGTCCTCCTCCTAGGAGGAGTAGGACTCCCCCTTTCCTAGTGCAACTAGGAGGAGGAAGGGGTAAGGAAGGAGAGGGGGAGAGGGAAGGAAAGAGGGGGCACCGCCCCCCTCCTTGTCCAAATCTGACTCCTCAAGGGGGGGGGGGAGCGTCCATCCCTAGTGCCCCTTCCTCTCTCTCTCTCTCTCACACAAGGCCCATGTTGGCCCATTAGTTCCCCCGAGATTCTGATAACCCCCAACACTCCGATAATTATCCGGTGAACCTAGGAACTCATCCGGTGCCCGAATATAGTCATCCAATATATCAATCTTTATGCCTCGACCATTTCGAGACTCCTCGTCATGTCTGTGATCACATCAGGGACTCCGAACTATCTTCGGTACATCAAAACACATAAACTCATAATACCGATCATCACTGAACGTTAAGCATGCGAACCCTACGGGTTTGAGAACTATGTAGACATGACCGAGACACGTCTCCGGTCAATAACCAATAGCGGAAACTGGATTTTTCATATCCCACATATTCTATGAAGATCATTATCGGTCAAACCGCATAACTGTATATGTTGTCCCTTTGTCATCAGTATGTTACTTGCCCAAGATTCGATCGTCGGTATCTCAATACCTAGTTCAATCTCGTTACCGGCAAGTCTCTTTACTCGTTCCGTAATGCATCATCCGACAACTAACTCATTAGTCACATTGCTTGCAAGGCTTATAGTGATGTGCATTATCGAGAGGGCCCAGAGATACCTCTCCGATACACGGAGTGACAAATCCTAATCTCGGTCTATGCCAACTCAACAAACACCATCAGGGACACCTGTAGAGCATCTTTATAGTCACCCAGTTAAGTTGTGACGTTTGATAGCACACTAAGTGTTCCTCCGGTATTCGGGAGTTGCATGATCTCATAGTCATAGGAACATGTATAAGTTATGGAGAAAGCAATATCAAAAAACTAAACGATCATCATGCTAAGCTAACGGATGGGTCAAGTCAATCACATCATTCTCCAATGATGTGATCCCGTTAATCAAATGACAACTCATGTCTATGATCAGGAAACATAACCATCATTGATTCAATGAGCTAGTCAAGTAGAGGCATACTAGTGACACTCTGTTTGTCTTTGTATTCACACATGTACTAAGTTTCCGGTTAATACAATTCTAGCATGAATAATAAACATTTATCATGATATAAGGAAACACAAACAACAAATTTATTATTGCCTCTAGGGCATATTTCCTTTAGTCTCCCACTTGCACTAGAGTCAACAATCCAGATTACATTGTAATGATTCTAACACCCATGTAGTCTTGGTGCTGATCATGTTTTTCTCGTGAGAGAGGCTTAGTCAACGGGTTTGCAACATTCAGATCCGTATGTATCTTGCAAATCTCTATGTCTCCCTCCTTGACTTGATCGCGGATGGAATTGAAGCGTCTCTTGATGTGCTTGGTTCCTGATACGTCCATTTTGCATCATGCTTTTATATCGATATTTATTGCATTATGGGTTGTTATTACACATTGTGTCACAATACTTATGCCTATTCTCTCTTATTTTACAAGGTTTACATGAAGAGGGGGAATGCCGGCAGCTGGAATTCTGGGCTGGAAAAGGAGCAAATATTAGAGACCTATTCTGCACATCTCAAAAAGTCCTGGAACTCGCCGGGAATTATTTTCACAATATATAAAAATATTGGGAGAAAGAAGTACCAGACGGGGGCCACCCACCATCCTTGAGGGTGTGGGCGCGGCCTACCCCCCTAGGCGCGCCCCCCTGCCTCGTGGGCCCCCTGGTGGCCCTCTGATGCCCATCTTTGGCTATATGGAGTCTTTCGTCCAGGAAAAAATCATAAGCAAGCTCACGGGACGAAACTCCGCCGCCACGAGGCGGAACCTTGGCGGAACCAATCTAGGGCTCTGGCGGAGCTGTTCTGCCGGGGAAACTTTCCTCCGGGAGGGGGAAATCATCACCATCGTCATCACCAACAATCCTCTCATCGGGAGGGGGTCAGTCTCCATCAACATATTCACCAACACCATCTCATCTCAAACCCTAGTTCATCTCTTGTATCCAATCTTTGTATCCAAACCTCAGATTGGTACCTGTGGGTTGCTAGTAGTGTTGATTACTCCTTGTAGTTGATGCTTGTTGGTTTACTTGGTGGAAGATCATATGTTCAAATCCATTATGCATATTAATACCCCTTTGATTATGAACATGAATATGCTTTATGAGTAGTTACGTTTGTTCCTGAGGACATGGGAGAAGTATTGCTATAAGTAGTCATGTGAATGTGGTATTCGTTCGATATTTTGATGAGATGTATGTTGTCATCCCTCTAGTGGTGTCATGTGAATGTCGACAACATGACACTTCACCATTGTTTGGGCCTAGAGGGAGGCATTGGTAAGTAATAAGTAGATGATGGGTTGCTAGAGTGACAGAAGCTTAAACCCTAGTTTATGCGTTGCTTCATAAGGGGCTGATTTGGATCCATATGTTTCATGCTATGGTTAGGTTTACCTTAATACTTCTGTTGTAGTTGCGGATGCTTGCAATAAGGGTTAATCATAAGTGGGATGCTTGTACAAGTAAGGATAGTACCCAAGCACCGGTCCACCCACATATCAAATTATCAAAGTACCGAATGCAAACCATATGAACATGATGAAAACTAGCTTGACGATAATTACCATGTGTCATCGGGAGCGCTTTCCTTTATATAACAGTTTGTCCAGGCTTGTACTTTGCTACAAAAAGGATTGGGCCATCTTTCTGCACCTTAATTACTTTTACTATTTGTTACCCGCTACCAATTACCTTATCACAAAACTATCTGTTACCGATAATTTCAGTGCTTATAGAAAATACCTTGCTGAGAACCGCTTATCATTTCCTTATGCTCCTCATTGGGTTCGACACTCTTACTTATCGAAAATACTACGATAGATCCCCTACACTTGTGGGTCATCAAGACTCTTTTCTGGCGCCGTTGCCGGGGAATGAAGCGCCTTTGGTAGGTGGAATTTGGTAAGGAAAAATTTATATAGTGTGGTGAAATTTACTGTCACTTGTTACTATGGAACATAATCCTTTGAGGGGCTTGTTCGGGGTATCTTCACCCCGACCAGTAGAGCAAAGAGTTGCTCATCAACCTACTGAACCTACTTAAAATGTTCACATTGAAATTCCTTCAAGTATGATAGAGAAACTGCTAGCTAATCCTTTCACAGGTGATGGAACATTACATCCCGATTTGCACCTAATCTATGTGGATGAAGTTCGTGGATTATTTAAGCTTGCAGGTACGCCCGAGGATGTTACCAAGAAGAAGGTATTCCCTTTATATTTGAAGGTAGATGCATTGACATGGTTTAGGCTATGTGATGATATTGGATCATGGAACTACCAACGATTGAAATTGGAATTTCATCAGAAGTTTTATCCTATGCATCTTGTTCAACGTGATCGTAATTATATATATAATTTTTGGCCTCGCGAAGGAGAAAGCATCGCTCAAGCTTGGGGGAGGCTTAAGTAAATTTTATATTCATGCCCCAATCATGAGCTCTCAAAAGAAATGATTATTCAAAAAATTTATGCTTGGCTTTCTCTCAGTAATCGCTCGATGCTCGATATTTCTTGTACTGGATCTTTTATGATGTAGTCTATTGAATTCAAATGGGATTTATTGGAAAGAATTAAACGCAACTTTGAAGATGGGGACCTCGACGAAGGTAAGGAGTCAGGTATAGCACCTAAGTTTGGTTGTGTTAAATCTTTTATGGATACCGATGCTTTCCGTGAATTTAGCAATAAATATGGACTTGACTTTGAGATAGTAGCTTCTTTCTGTGAATCCTTCGCTACTCATGTTGATCTCCCTAAGGGGAAGTGGTTTAAATATAATCCTCCCATTAAAGTAAAAGTAGTTCCACCTATTAAATTTGAAGGAAAGACTATCACTTATAATGATCCTGTTGTTCCTACTGCTTATATCGAGAAACCACCTTTCCCTGTTAGAATAAAGGATCATGCTAAAGCTTCAATTGTGGTTAACAAAAATAATATTAAGACACCTAAACCCCCTGAGCAAATTAAAGTTGAACCTAGTGTTGCTATGGTTAAAGATCTCTTAGAAGATAATATTGATGGGCATGTTATTTACTTCTGTAATGAATTTGCTAGAATTGCTAGACCTGATACTAAAAATAAACATAGACCTGTTGTAGGCATGCCTGTTATTTCTGTTAAAATAGGAGATCATTTCTATCATGGCTTATGTGATATGGGAGCTAGTGCAAGTGCAATACCTCATTCCTTATACGAAGAAATTGTGCATGATATTGCACCTGCTGAGATAGAAGAGATTGATGTTACTATTAAGCTTGCCAATAGAGATACTATTTCACCGGTTGGGATTGTTAGAGATGTTGAAGTTTTGTGTGGGAAAGTTAAATATCCTGCTGATTTCTTGTTCTTGGTTCCCCACAAGATGACTTTTGTCCCATATTTGGTAGACCCTTCTTGAATGCTGTTAATGCTAAGATAGACTGCAATAAGGATATTTTCTCTGTGGGTTTAGGGGATATGTTTCATGAGTTTAATTTTGCTAAATTTCGTAGACAACCCCATGATAAAGAATTGCCTAGTAAAGATGAAATTATTGGTCTTGCTTCTATTGCCATGCCTCCTACTGATCCTTTAGAACAATATTTGCTAGACCATGAAAATGATATGTTTATGAATGAAAGAAGGGAAATAAATGAAGTATTCTTTAAACAGTGACCTGTTTTGAAACACAACTTGCTTGTTGAAATCCTAGGGGACCCTCCTCCACCTAAGGGTGATCCTGTGTTTGAGCTTAACCCTTTACCAAATACTCTTAAATAGGCTTATCTTGATGAAATCCTAGGGGATCCTCCTCCACCTAAGGGTTCCATATTTGGTAGACCCTTCTTGAATACTGTTATTATTAGTGCTAACCTTTCATAGCATGAAGAAAAGAAATTATTGAAAACTCTGAAGAAGCACTGTGCTGCTATTGGATATACTCTTGATGATCTTAAGGGCATTAGTCCCACTGTATGCCAGCACAAAATAAAATTGGAGAAAGATGCTAAACCAGTTGTTGATCACCAATGAAGGTTAAATCCTAAGATGAAAGAACTGGTAAGAAAAGAAATACTAAAGCTTCTAGAGGCAGGTATAATTTATTTCGTTGCTGATAGTCAATGGGTAAGTCTTGTCCATTGTTTTCCTAAGAAGGGAGGTATTACTGTTGTTCCTAATGATAAAGATGAATTGATCCCACAAGGAATTGTTACAGGTTATAGAATGGTAATTGATTTCCACAAATTAAATAAAGCTACTAAAAAGGATCATCAACCGTTACCTTTTATTGATCACATGCTAGAAAGATTATCCAAACATACACATTTTTGCTTTCTAGATGGTTATTCTGGTTTCTCTCAAATACCTGTGTCACAAGAGGATCAAGAAAAGACAACTTTTACTTTCCCTTTCGGTACCTTTGCTTATAGGCGTATGCCTTTTGGTTTATGTAATGCACCTGCTACCTTTCAAAGATGTATGACTGCTATATTCTCTGGCTTTTGTGAAAAGATTGTTGAGGTATTCATGGATGATTTCTCTATTTATGGGACTTCTTTTGATGATTGCTTAAGCAACCTTGATTGAGTTTTGTAGAGATGTGAAGAAACTAATCTTGTCTTGAATTGGGAGAAGTGCCACTTGATGGTTAATGAAGCTATTGTCTTGGGGCATAAAATTTCTGAAAGAGGTATTGAAGTTGATAAAGCTAAGGTTGATGCTATTGAAAAGATGTCGTGTCCTAAGGACATTAAAGGAGGTTCTAAAATTTCTCGGCCTCTGACTAATCTTTTACAAAATGATGTTCCTTTTGTCTTTGATGATGACTGTGTAGAAGCATTTGAAATACTTAAGAAAGCCTTGGTTTCTACACCTATTGTTCAGCCTACTGATTGGAATTTACCATTTGAAATTATGTGTTATGCTAGTGATTATGCTGTAGGGGCTGTTCTAGGACAAAGAGTTGATAAGAAATTAAATGTTATCCAATATGCTAGTAAAACTCTAGACGATGCTCAAAGAAATTATGCTACTAATGAAAAAGAATTCTTAGCAGTTGTATTTGCTTGTGATAAGTTCAGACCTTACATTGTTGATTCTAAAGTAACTGTTCACACTGATCATGTTGCTATTAAATATCTTATGGAAAAGAAAGATGTTGAACCTAGACTTATTAGATGGGTTCTCTTGCTACAAGAATTTGATTTGCATATTATCGATAGAAAAGGAGCTAAGAACCCCGTTGCAGACAACTTGTTAAGATTAGAAAATGTTCTTGATGACCCACTACCTATTGATGATAGCTTTCCCGATGAACAATTAGTTGTCATAAATGCTTCTCGTACTGCTCCATGGTATGCAGATTATGCTAATTACATTGTTGCTAAATTTATACCACCTAGTTTCACGTACCAGCAAAAGAAAAAGTTATTCTATGATTTAAGACATTACTTCTGGGATGACCCACATCCTTATAAAGAAGGAGTAGATGGTGTTGTTAGATGTTGTGTACCTGAGCATGAACAGGAACATAGCCTACGCAAGTGCCACTCCGAGGCTTATGGAGGACACCATGCTGAAGACAGAACTGCACATAAGGTATTGCAATCCGGTTTTTATTGGCCTACCCTCTTCAAGGATGCCCGTAAGTTTGTCTTGTCTTGTGATGAATGTCAAAAAATTGATAATATTAGTAGACGTCAAGAAATGCCTATGAATTATTCACTTGTTATTGAACCATTTGATGTTTGGGTCTTTGATTATATGGGACCGTTTCCTTCCTCTAATGGGTATACACATATTTTAGTTGCTATTGATTACGTTACTAAGTGGGTAGAAGCTATTCCAACTAGTGTGCTGATCATAACACCTCTATTAATATGCTTAAAGAAGTTATTTTTCCTAAGTTTGGAGTCCCTAGATATTTAATGACTGATGGTGGTTCACATTTCATTCATGGTGCTTTTTGTAAAATGCTTGCTAAGTATGATGTTAATCATAGAATTGCATCTCCTTATCATCCACAGTCTAGTGGTCAAGTAGAACTGAGCAATAGAGAGCTTAAATTAATTTTTCAAAAGACTGTTAATAGATCTAGAAAGAATTGGTCCAAGAAACTTGATGATGCATTATGGGCATATAGGACTGCATACAAAAATCCTATGGGTATGTCACCGTATAAAATGGTTTATGGTAAAGCATGTCACTTACCTCTTGAACTAGACCATAAGGCATATTGGGAAATTAAAGAACTCAATTATGATTTCAAACTTGTCGGTGAGAAGAGGCTTTTTGACATTTGCTCACTTGATGAATGGAGAACCCAGGCCTACGAGAATGCCAAACTATTTAAAGAAAAAGTTAAAAGATGGCATGATAAAAGGATACAAAAACGTTAGTTTAATGTAGTTGATTATGTATTGCTATACAACTCTCGTTTAAGATTTTTTGCAGGAAAACTCCTATCTAAATGGGAAGGTCCTTACGTTATCGAGGAGGTCCATCGTTCCGGTGCCAGAAAAATCAACTACTTCGAAGGCACAAACCCGAGGGTGGTAAATGGTCAAAGAATGAAACATTGTATCTCAGGTAATCCCATAAATGTTGAACCTAATGTTATTGAAACTGTAACCTCGGAGGAATACATAAGGGACACTTTCCAGAATGTTTCAGACTCCGAAAAGGAATAGGTACATGGTACGGTAAGTAAACCGACTCCAAAATAGTTCTAATAGCAATTTTTCTCCGTTTTGGAATATTTAAGAATATAGGAAAAATAAGAAGTAGTCTGGGAAGGACACGAGGCGTCCACGAAGGTGGAGGGCTGATACGTCTCCAACGTATCTATAATTTTTGATTGTTCCATGCTATTATATTATCAACCTTGGATGTTTTATATGCATTTATATGCTATTTTATATGATTTTTGGGACTAACCTATTAACCTAGAGCCCAGTGCCAGTTTCTGTTTTTTCCCTTATTTTAGAGTATCGCATAAAAGGAAAATCAAATAGAGTCCAATTGACCTAAAACTTCACAGAACTTATTTTTGGACCAGAAGAAGCCCACGGAGTATCGGAGATGGACCAGAAGAGTCCCGAGCTGCCCACGAGGGTGGGGGCGCGGCCACCCCCCTGGGCGCACCCCCCTGCCTCGTGGACAGCCCGGAGATCCACCGACGTACTTCTTCCTCCTATATATACCCTAAAAACTTCGAGGAGCACAATAGATCGGGAGTTCCGCCGCCAGAAGCCTCCGTAGCCACCGAAAACCAATCTAGACCCGTTCCGGCACCCTGCCGGAGGGGGAATCCCTCTCCGGTGGCCATCTTCATCATCCTGGTGCTCTCCATGACGATAAGGGAGTAGTTATCCCTCGGGGCTGAGGGTATATACCAGTAGCTATGTGTTTGATCTCTCTGTCTCTCGTGTTCTTGAGGTAGTATGATCTTGATGTATCGCGAGCTTTGCTATTATAGTTGGATCTTATGATGTTTCTCCCCCTCTACTCTCTTGTAATGGATTGAGTTTTCCCTTTGAAGTTATCTTATCAGAATGAGTCTTTAAGGATTTGAGAACACTTGATGTATGTCTTGCGTGGGATACCCGTGGTGACAATGGGGTATTCTATTGATCCACTTGATGTATGTTTTGGTGATCAACTTGCGGGTTCCGCCCATGAACCTATGCATAGGGGTTGGCACACGTTTTCGCCTTGACTCTCCGGTAGAAACTTTGGGGCACTCTTTGAAGTTCTTTGTGTTGGTTGAATAGATGAATCCGAGATTGTGTGATGCATATCGTATAACCATACCCACGGATACTTGAGGTGACATTGGAGTATCTAGGTGACATTAGGGTTTTGGTTGATTTGTGTCTTAAGGTGTTATTCTAGTACAAACTCTATGATAGATTGAACGGAAAGAATAGCTTCATGTTATTTTACTACGGACTCTTGAATAGATCGATCAGAAAGGATAACTTTGAGGTGGTTTCGTACCCTACCATAATTTGTTCGTTTTTTGTCCACTATTAGTGACTTTAGAGTGACTCTTTGTTGCATGTTGAGGGATAGTTATATGATCCAATTATGTTATTATTGTTGAGAGAACTTGCACTAGTGAAACTATGAACCCTAGGCCTTGTTTCAACGCATTGCAATATCGTTTATGCTCACTTTTATCATTAGTTACCTTGCTGTTTTTATATTATCAGATTACAAAAACCTATATCTACCATCCATATTGCACTTGTATCACCATCTCTTCACCGAACTAGTGCACCTATACAATTTACAATTGTATTGGGTGTGTTGGGGACACAAGAGACTCTTTGTTATTTGGTTGCAGGGTTGGTTGAGAGAGACCATCTTCATCCTACGCCTCCTACAGATTGATAAACCTTAGGTCATCCACTTGAGGGAAATTTGCTACTATCCTACAAACCTCTGCACTTGGAGGCCCAACAACGTCTACAAGAAGAAGGTTGTGTAGTAGACGTCAAGGGCGCGCCCTACCCCCTGGGCGCGCCCCCTACCTCGTGGTCACCTCGTGTGCCCTCCGGACTCTGTTTTCTTGCACGATACTCCTTTTGGTCGGTAAAAAAACATTATATAATCTCCCGAAGGTTTTGACCACCGTATCACGCAAATATCCCCTATTTTTGTTTCGAGCTGTTTTCTGTCAGGGTTGTAAAGGCCAAGCATCATGTCTTCACCTTCCTCTTCCAACAATGAGGGCAACGATGCTTGGCTAATGTAGGTAGAGCTGAAGAGAGAAGAGCCCGGAGAGATCAACAAGGATGATGGGATCAAGAAGGCTGTGGGGGATCAAGTTCCGGCAGGAGTAGACGAAGACATCATTCAACCTCATCACAATCTCTTTACCCCAACGAAGATTGAAGCTTTCAAGATGATTGAGTTAGCTCGTATTCAAAACAAGTATCTCACAAGTGAAAATATTTGGTTGAAGGAGCATATCATCACACTCAAGGGCATTATCCACAAATTGGAGGATCTCCTACGCTCGATGTGCGACTATCCATCATCACCAACACCTTCTTCACCAACAAAGAAGGACTGAGTATCGGGTATGGGCACTCCCCTTGGCAACTGCCAAGCTTGGGGGAGTGCCCCGGTATCGTATCACCATCACACCTTTATCTTTACCATTTTCTTAGTTCGACCCTTTTGGTAATATCTTGATCTAGTAGAATAAAGTTTTAGTATGATCTAGTTGTGAGTTTTGCTTTATGATCCTTCTATGTAATCGAGTCCATGAGCTATATATAATAAAGATTAGTGTTGAGTCAAGGGCTTGATTATATTGCTATGATCTTGAGGGAATAGAATAAAAGAGAAGAAATAAAAAGAAATAAAGAGATCATATGGATCTTATGGAGGGTAATGACTTCACATATAAAGAGTATGATGAATAAAAATTGTTGAGAGTTGACAAACATAGTTTTGGTCATCGTTGCAATTAATAGGAAGTAAGAAGGAAAGAGAGGTTCTCCATATAAATATACTATCTTGGACATCTTTTATGATTGTGAACACTCATTAAAGTATGACATACTAAAGAGTTGACGTTGGACAAGGAAGACAACGTAATGGGTCATGTTTTCTTACATCTAAGATAAATTATATTGTCATTGATCATCCAACATGTTGAGCTTGCCTTTCTCTCTCATGCTAGCCAAATTCTTTACACCAAGTAGAGATACTACTTGTGCTTCCAAATATCCTTGAACCTACTTTTGCCATGAGAGTCCACCATATCTACCTATGGATTGAGTAAGATCCTTCAAGTAAGTTGTCATTGTTGCAAGCAATAAAAATTGCTCTCTAAATATGTATGATTTATTAGTGTGGAGAAAATAAGCTTTATACGATCTTGTGATGTGGAAGAAATAACAGCGACGAAATGCATAATAAAGGTCCATATCACAAGTGGCAATATGAATTGACGTTCTTTCACATTAAGATCTTGTGCATCCAACCATAAAAGCACATGGCAACCTCTGCTTTCCTCTGCGAAGGGCCTATCTTTTATTCTTGTCTTGTACTTCATGCAAAGAGTCACGGTGATCTTCACCTTTCCTTTTTACATTTTATCCTTTGGCAAGCACAATGTGTTGGAAAGATCCTGATATATATAGCTAATTGGATGTAAATTATCATGAACTATTATTGTTGACATTACCCTTGGGGTAAAAGGTTGGGGGGCAAAACTATAAGCCCTTATCTTTCTCTGTGTCCGATTAAAACTTCATACCCATAAATATTGCGTGAGTGTTAGCAATTGTGAAAGACTAAATGATGGTTGAGTATGTGGACTTGCTGAGAAGCTCATATATTGACTCTTTCCTATGTTAAGATAAATTGCAATTGCTTCAATGACTGAGATTATAGTTTGTTAGTTTTCAATGAAGTTTCTGATTCATACTTGAGTATGTGATTGAATTGTTACTTTAGCATAAGTGATCATATGACAATATATATATATATATGTTGTTGTTGTTCTAAGAATGATCATGATGCCCTCATGTCCGTATTTTATTTTATCGACACCTCTATCTCTAAACATGTGGACATATTTTTCGATTTCGGCTTTTGCTTGAGGACAAGCGAGGTCTAAGCTTGGGGGAGTTGATACGTCCATTTTGCATCATGCTTTTATATCGATATTTATTGCATTATGGGCTGTTATTACACATTGTGTCACAATACTTATGCCTATTCTCTCTTATTTTAGAAGGTTTACATGAAGAGGGGGAATGCCGGCAGCTGGAATTCTAGGCAGGAAAAGGAGCAAATATTAGAGACCTATTTTGCACATCTCCAAAAGTCTTGAAACTCCACGGGAATTATTTTCAGAATATATAAAAAATATTGTGCGAAAGAAGTACCAGAGGGGGGCCACCCACCGTCCACGAGGGTGGGGGCGCGCCCCTGCCTCATGGGCCCCCTGGTGGCCCTCTGATGCCCATCTTTGGCTATATGGAGTCTTTCATCCAGGAAAAAATCATAAGCAAGCTCACGGGATGAAACTCCGCCGCCACGAGGCGGAACCTTGGCAGAAACAATCTAGGGCTCCGACGGAGCTGTTCTGTCTGGGAAACTTCCCTTCGGGAGGGGGAAATCATCACCATCGTCATCACCAACGATCCTCTCATCGGGAGGGGGTAAATATCCATCAACATCTTCGCTAGCACCATATCATCTCAAACCCTAGTTCATCTCTTGTATCCATTCTTTGTATCCACACCTCAGATTGGTACCTGTGGGTTGCTAGTGGTGTTGATTACTCCTTGTAGTTGATGCTAGTTGGTTTACTTGCTGGAAGATCATATGTTCAGATCCATTATGCATATTAATACCCCTTTGATTATGAACATGAATATGCTTTGTGAGTAGTTATGTTTGTTCCTGAGGACATGGAAGAAGTCTTGCTATAAGTAGTCATGTGAATTTGGTATCCCTCTAGTGGTGTCATGTGAACGTCGACTACATGAAACTTCACCATTGTTTGGTCCTAGAGGGAGGCATTGGGAAGTAATAAGTAGATGATGGGTTGCTAGAGTGACAAAAGGTTAAACCCTAGTTTATGCGTTGCTTCGTAAGGGGCTGATTTGGATCCATATGTTTCATGCTATGGTTAGGTTTACCTTAATACTTCTGTTGTAGTTGCGGATGCTTGCAATAGGGGTTAATCATAAGTGGGATGCTTGTCCAAGTAAGGACAGTACCCAAGCACCGGTCCACCCACATATCAAATTATCAAAGTACCGAACGCGAACCATATGAACGTGATGAAAACTAGCTTGACGGTAATTTCCATGTGTCCTCGGGAGCGCTTTCCTTTATATAAGAGTTTGTCCAGGCTTTTCCTTTGGTACAACAAGGGTTGGGACATCTTGCTGCACCTTATTTACTTTTACTATTTGTTACCCGCTACCAATTACCTTATCACAAAACTATCTGTTACCGATAATTTCAGTGCTTGCAGAAAATACCTTGCTGAAAACCGCTTATCATTTCCTTCTCCTCCTTGTTGCGTTCGAAACTCTTACTTATCGAAAAGGCTATGATATATCCCCTACACTTGTGGGTCATCAGTTCTCTTATGAAATCTGGATTCTTTTGCCAAGGCAATTGCACCAGTATTCTCACAAAAGATTTTCATTGGACCCGATGCACTAGGTATTACACCTAGATCGGATATGAACTCCTTCATCCAGACTCCTTCATTTGCTGCTTCCGAAGCAGCTATGTACTCTGCGTCACGTGTAGATCCCGCCACGACACTCTGCTTGGAACTGCACCAACTGACAGCTCCACCATTTAATAAAAATACATATCCGGTTTGTGACTTAGAGTCATCCAGATCAGTGTCAAAGATTGCATCGACGTAACCATTTACGACAAGCTCTATGTCACCTCCATAAACGAGAAACATATCCTTAGTCCTTTTCAGGTATTTCAAGATGTTCTTGACTGCTGTCCAGTGATCGACAGCATTGCATACATGATAGAACCTGTGGTTGAAGCATAGGGAATGACTTTCATTTTCTCTCTATCTTCTGCAGTGGTCGGGCATTGAGTCTGACTCGACTTCACACCTTGTAACACTGGCAAGAACCCTTTCTTTGCTTGATCCATTTTGAACTTCTTCAAAACTTTATCAAGGTATGTGCTTTGTGAAAGTCCACTTAAGCATCTTGATATATCTCTATAGATATTGATGCCCAATATATAAGCAGATCCACCGAGGTCTTTCATTGAAAAATTCTTATTCAAGTATCCTTTTATGCTATTCAGAAATTCAGTATCATTTCCGATCAACAATATGTCATCTACATATAATATCAGAAATGCTACAGAGCTCCCACTCACTTTCTTGTAAATACAGGCTTCTCCAAAAGTCTGTATAAAACCATATGCTCTGATCACACTATCAAAGCGTATATTCCAACTCCGAGAGGCTTGCACCAGTCCATAAATGGATCGCTGGAGCTTGCATACTTTGTTAGCACCTTTTGGATCGACAAAACCTTCTTGTTGCATCATATACAATTGTTCTTTAAGATATCCATTAAGGAATGCAGTTTTGACATCCATTTACCAAATTTCATAATCATAAAATGTGGCAATTGCTATCAAAATTCAGATGGACTTAAGCATCGCTACAGGTGAGAAGGTCTCATCGTAGTCAAGTCCTTGAACTTGTCGAAAACCTTTTGCAACAAGTCGAGCTTTGTAGACAGTAACATTACTGTCAGCGTCAGTCTTCTTCTTGAAGATCCATTTATTCTCAATGGCATGCCTATCAACGGGCAAGCCAACCAAAGTCCACACTTTCTTCTCATACATGGATCCCATCTTAGATTTCATGGCCTCAAGCCATTTTGCGGAATCTGGGCTCATCATCGCTTCCTCATAGTTCGTAGGTTCATCATGGTCAAGTAACATGACCTCCAGAACAGGATTACCGTACCACTCTGGTGCGGATCTTACGCTGGTTGACCTACGAGGTTCGGTAGTAACTTGATCAGAAGTTTCATGATCATCATCATTAGCTTCCTCACTTACTGGTGTAGGAATCACTTGAACTGATTTCAGTGATGAACTACTTTCCAATGAGGGAGTAGGTACAAATACCTCATCAAGTTCTACTTTCCTCCCACTCACTTCTTTCGAGAGAAACTCCTTCTCTAGAAAGGATCCATTCTTTGCAACGAATATCTTTCCTTCGGATCTGTGATAGAAGGTGTACCCAACAATCTCTTTTGGGTTTCCTATGAAGACACATTTCTCCGATTTGGGTTCGAGCTTATCAGGTTGAAGCTTTTTCACATAAGCATCGCAGCCCCAAACGTTAAGAAACGACAACTTGGGTTTCTTGCCAAACCATAGTTCATAAGATGTCATCTCAACGGATTTAGATGGTTCCCTATTTAACGTGAATGCAGTTGTCTCTAAAGCATAACCCCAAAATGATAGCGGTAAATCAGTGAGAGACATCATATATCGCACCATATCTAGTAAAGTATGATTACGACGTTCGGACACACCATTACGCTGTGGTGTTCCAGGTGGCATGAGTTGCGAAACTATTCTGCATTGTTTCAAATGAAGATCAAACTCATAACTCAAATATTCTCCTCCACGATCAGATCATAGAAACTTTATTTTCTTGTTACGATGATTTTCCACTTCACTCTGAAATTCTTTGAACTTTTCAAATATTTCAGACTTATGTTTCATTAAGTAGATATACCCATATCTGCTCAAATCATCTGTGAAGATGAGAAAATAACGATATCCGTCCCGAGCCTCAGTGTTTATTGGACCACATACATTAGTATGTATGATTTCCAATAACTCTGTTTCTCGCTCCATTGTTCCGGAGAACAAAGTTTTAGTCATCCTGCCCATGAGGCATGGTTCGCAAGTACCAAGTGATTCATAATCAAGTGATTCCAGAAGTCCATCAGAATGGAGTTTCTTCATGCACTTTACACCAATATGACCCAAACGGCAGTGCCACAAATAAGTTGCACTATCATTATCAACTCTGCACTTTTGGCTTCAACACTATGAACATGTGTATCACTACTATGAAGATTTAGTAAAAATAGATCACTCATCAAGGGTGTATGACCATAAAAGATATTACTCATATAAACAGAACAACATTATTCTCTGATTTAAATGAATAACCGTCTTGCATCAAACTAGATCCAAATATAATGTTCATGGTCAACGCTGGCACCAAATAACAATTATTTAGGTCTAAAACTAATCCCGAAGGTAGATGTAGGGGTAGCGTGCCGACGGCGATCGCATCGACTTTGGCACCATTTCCCATGTGCAACGTCACCTCGTCCTTAGCCAATCTTCGCTTAATCTGTAGCCGATGTTTCGAGTTGCAAATAATAGCAATAGAACCAGTATCAAATACCCAGGCGCTAGTGCGAGCATTAGTAAGGTACACATCAATAACATGTATATCAAATATACCTTTCACTTTGCCATCCTTCTTCTCCGCCAAATACTTGGGGCAGTTCCGCTTCCAGTGACCAATCCCTTTGCAGTAGAAGCACTTAGTTTCAGGCTTAGGTCCAGAATTGGGTTTCTTCACTTGAGCAGCAACTGGCTTGCTGTTCTTTTTGAAGTTCCCCCTCTTCCCTTTACCCTTTTTATTGAAACTAGTGGTCTTATTGACTGAGGGAGTCCTGGATTAGGGGGTCTCCGGACAGCCGGACTGTCTCCATTGGCCGGACTGATAGACTATGAAGATACAAGATTGAAGACTTCTTCTCGTGTCCGGATGGGACTCTACTTGGCATGGAAGGCAAGCTAGGCAATACGTATATCGATATCTCCTCCTTTGTAACCTACCTTGTGTAACCCTAACCCTCTCCGGTGTCTATATAAACTGAAGGGTTTTAGTCCGTAGGACAACAATCACAACATACATTCATACCATATGCTAGCTTCTAGGGTTTAGCCTCTCTGATCTCGTGGTAGAACTACTCTTGTAACACCCATATCTTCAATATTAATCAAGCAGGACGTAGGGTTTTACCTCCATCGAGAGGTCCCGAACCTGGGTAAAACTTCATGTCCCTTATCTCCTATTACCATCCGTCCTAGACGCACAGTTCGGGACCCCCTACCCGAGATCCGCCAGTTTTGACACCGACATTGGTGCTTTCATTGAGAGTTCCGCTGTGCCGTCGCCACCAGGAAGGATGTCTCGTCCCGTCTTTAAAGATGGCACTATCGCTGAGGGAACTCTGGCTATCGGCCAAACTCTCCGGCCAGGTGGTTTTCTTATAACCGCCTGTTCGGCCGCCTCACCGACGATGACTTCTCGGGTCATCGAAAGCAATCTTCACGTCAACTCGGAACTCGCCGAGCAGTTAGATCCAATGGAGCTCTCTTCCCGGAACGAGCTGTTGGATCGCATCACCGCCCTGGGAGTCGCTACAGACTATGATCAGATTGGGCCTCAACCTGATCCGAGAGAAATTAACTCTCCCCAGGTCACCCATCACGTTGCAGTGGTGGAAGAACAATGCGGCAGCCCTTCATCCGTCTTAAGGACTAGCTAGACGGATACCCGCGGAGGGGAGGATGTCACTCAAAGCCTGAATCTAGAATCAGGTAGCGGGCTAGATATACCGAAAAACATCCAAGAATCCAAACTTTCGAGTTCGGAAACTCCTTGGCCATTGAGCCTCAGATTGGGTGAGGATTCAGATTCAATTCCACCCACCCACCCAAACATACGCGATCTATCCCAAATTAGGCAAGAGCCCGAAGAAACAGTACACCATTACTGGGCCAGATTCCTCCTGGTCAAGAACAGGATAAAGGACTGCCGCGAGAAAGACGCAATCTCATTCTTTTGCAATAATTGGATGGACAAGGGAATCCTCAACGCCATAAGTCATCACGAAATTACACGCTTTGCCGACTTGGTGTCCATAGTACGAAAGTACTATGCTATGGAAAGCGCCTGGAAAACCGAAATAAAATTTTGGGATAATCCGGCCCTAAATACAAACCCAGTCCGAAATAAAAGGGTGCACTATCACAATACACCTGGGATAACTACCAAAAAGCAAAAGCCCTCTATGGGGCAAGGAACCGTACTGGAGGGATGGCTCAACGGACCCTGCAAAATTCATAGTACAGCGGATGCGATACCAACGCACAGCCTTAGAGCATGCTGGATACTACGGTAGGTGGCCAAAAGTGGCGAGGATCTACTCCTCCCAAAAACCATAGAGCACCACCCCGAGGACAACAATACGGTCTTAACGGTCTTTGAGACCTTCGCGTCAAATAATAGACGGAAGCGAACACCCCGCAGCACGTCCGAAATCTGCCAGAAACAAATCCTTGGAGCGACACGGCTATTACCTTCAATGCCATTGACGAGCCTAAATTCTGAACAGCCCGAGTACCAGCTGCACTGGTTCTCAGTCCAATCGTGGATGACTTTTGACTCACCAAGGTACTCATGGACGGCGGTAGCGGATTAAACCTCATCTATGAGGAAACTCTTCAAAAGATGGAAATAGACTGGAGCCGCATTAAGCAAAGCAGCACAACCTTTAGAGGAATCATCCCCAGTCGGGAAGCACGTTGCGCTGGAAAAATCACACTAGATGTGGTATTCAACACGCCGGATAACTATAGGTCTGAAGAAATTACATTCCATGTGGCCCCGTTCAGCAGCGGATACCACGCTCTATTAGGGTGGGAGGCAATTACAATCTTCCAAGCCATACCCCATTACGGGTACATGAAGCTCAAAATGCCCGGGCCCAATGGAATCATCACTCTTGTTAGTGATCTAGACATAGCACTCCGCGCCGAAAATAAGACAGCTGCACTGGCCCTTGAGGCACTATCCGAAGCCCTAGCGGCCAAAGAACTAACTACGCTGCGCTCCATGGTGAACAGCGACGACGTGATACTCGATAAAAGATCCAAGTCCACCTCCTTTAAACCAGCGGACGAAATAGTCAAATTCCAAGTCCATCCAACGGACCCTACAAAAACAGCTTCCATTGGGGCACAATTAAACCCTGATGTCGATGCCGCACTGCGAGCATTCCTACGCGAGAACTAGGACATTTTTGCCTGGCACCCTTCAGACATGCCAGGAATCCCACGCAGGCTGGCTAAACACAGCCTAAATATCCTAAAGGTTCAAGCCAGTCAAGCAGGCTCTTCGACGTTTCTCCGAGCCTAAAAGATAAGCCATGGGAGAGGAACTAGCCAAGCTATTAGAGGCCGGATTCATCAGAGACATAACACATCCGGACTGGCTAGCAAACCTGGTGATGGTACCAAAGAAGGACAAATCCTGGCGCTTGTGCATCGATTTTAAGGACCTTAACAAGGCCTGCCCAAAGGATCCCTTCCCCCTCCCCCGCATCGATCAAATCATCGATGCTACCGCAGGACACGACTCATTGTGTTTCCTCGACGCATACTCCGGCTACCATCAAATCAAAATGGCGGAGCCAGACCAAGCCGCAACGGCATTCATCACACCATATGACCCATTCTGCTTCAACACAATGCCCTTCGGGCTAAAAAACACCGGTGCAACATATCAGCGCATGATTCAGACATGCCTGGCAAACCAGATCGGCAAAATAGTGGAGGCATACATGGATGACGTGGTCGTTAAAACCAAGCACGTCGAAACTCTAGTAGATGACTTGAGGCTCACATTCGACAACCCCCGAACATATGACATCAAGCTCAATCCGGAAAAATGCGTTTTCGGCGTACCAGCAGGAAAGCTCCTGGGATTCATTGTCTCCAGTAGAGGTATTGAAGCTAATCCGGCCAAGATTCGAGCATTGTCACAGTTGGCTACCCCAACAGACCTCAAAAAATACAAAAATTAACTGGATGCATGGCGACTCTAAGCCGCTTTATCTCCCGCTTGGGAGAAAAGGCATTACCCCTTTATCGCCTCCTCCGGCGCAGCGAACACTTCGAGTGGACGGACGATGCCACGGCCAGACTCAACGAAATAAAGGCCATATTGGCAATAAACCCAGTCCTGGCCGTGCCAAACATTGGCGAACCAATGCTATTATACATTGCGGCAACTCATCAAGTAGTAAGCGCAGTGCTTGTCGTTGAGCGAGAAGAGGACGGACACAAATTTCCCCTTCAAAAGCCGGTTTACTACGTGTCCACTGTCCTTACTCCATGCAAATCACGGTACCCGCATTATCAAAAGATAGCGTACGCGGTATTTATGGCATCCCGGAAGCTGCGCACTAGTTTCAAGAGTGTTCGATAACGGTAGCCTCGGAAGTACCACTTAACGACATTATAAACAACCACGACGCGACGGGCCGGATTGCCAAATGGGCCATTGAGCTCCTCCCGTTCGACATAACTTACAAGCCACGGCGAGGTATTAAATCGCAAGTTTTGGCTGACTTCGTTGCTAAATGGACGGAAGCCGAACTCCCTAAAGAGTACGGCACATATTCAAACTGGATCATGCACTTCGACGGCTCCAAAATGTTGGCTGGTCTGGGGGCTGGCGTCGTTTTGACGTCCCCAATAGGAGACACCGTTCAATATGTACTGCAGATAATGTATACGGACTCCAACAATGCAGCCGAATATGAGGCCCTTCTACATGGTCTCTGGATGGCAGTATCCATGGGCATTCAATGCCTAGAGGTGCGCGGGGATTCAAACCTCGCGATATCCCAAATAAATGGAGACTTTGATGGCAAGGATCCAAAAATGGCCGCTTATCGCAATGCCGTCCTAAAAATGTCAGCTCGGTTCGAAGGGCTCGAATTTCACCATGTGGCTCGGGAAAACAATCAGGCGGCGGATATCCTCGCCCGCATTGGCGCAAAACGCGACGCGGTCCCTCCCAACATTTTTCTGGAAAGGCTTTTCAAGCCATCCATAGCATGGGAGGGGGACACCAGTAACAACAGTCCGGACCCGGCCAAAATACCCAATACTGAACTCTCTGACACAATCGGAGGCTCCGCCACCGAAATAACACAATCAGCCCACGAAATAATGGCCATTATTGCCCCGTGGACAGAACCATTCCTGGCCTACCTAATTAGACAGGAACTTCCGGAGGACCAAAATGAGGCATGCTGCATAGTGCGGCGATCCAAATCCTACAGGGTCCACGAGGGCGAATTGTACAAACAAAGCGCTACCGGAGTCCTTCAAAGGTGCATCTCCGAAGAGGGCGGAATCTTTTGGCAGAAATTCACACCAGACTCGGTGGTCATCACGCCGCAGCCCAGGCTCTTGTAAGCAAGGCCTTCCGCACAAGTTTTTATTGGCCAACGGCCCGGGCAGATGCACAGGACTTGGTCCAACGTTGCACCGGTTGCCAGCTCTTTGCAAATCAAAGCCACATGCCACCCACCGCCCTCCAAACGATCCCCATTACATGGCCCTTCGCCGTCTGGGGGCTTGACATGGTCGGACCCCTTAAAGGGGGAACCCACAAGAAAAAATACTTATTGGTCATGGTGGATAAATTCACCAAATGGATAGAGGCTAAACCGGTAAAAATAGCCGAATCCGGACCGGTGGTAGATTTCATATCCGGGGTTGTACACCGTTACGGCGTCCCCCACAGCATCATCACTGATAACGACACAAACTTCACGGCCAACGAGGTAAAACTCTGGTGGAGCAAAATGGGCATCAAGCTCGATTACGCTTTAGTCTATCACCCACAAACCAATGGTCAAGTCGAATGAGCAAATGGTCTTATAATGAGCGGCATTAAACCCCGATTAGTGCGCTCCCTAACGGAGTCCGATACGCACTGGGTAGAGGAGCTCGACTCCGTACTCTGGGGACTATGGACCACGCCGAATCGTAGTATCGGATATACACCATTTTTATGGTGTACGGCGCAGAGGCAGTCCTGCCCTGTGACATAATTCATGACTCACCACGAGTGCGCATGTACGAAGAAAGAGAAGCCGAGCTCGATCGGCAGGACGGTCTGGACACATTAGAGGAAGAGCGCAACTCTTACATACTAGAAACTTCCGTGTGCAGCCACAAGCTATTATGGGCTCTAGCATAGTTGACTAAGTTGTGCGAACTCTTACAGTGGTAGACTAGCAGATGTAGGGGATGTAGGTGGTACGGTCTACCCGATCGTAAGGTGCTAGCGCTTCTGAAAGACTATGTCTCGGTCATTCGTCTTCGCAAACACCATGTAGTGCGAGAAAACAAACGGAGGCGATCGAGTCTTGTGGGGAAAAGTGCGCAAACCTCTGTAGAGTGTATCAAACTAATCATGGTTAGCCGTGTCCCCGGTTATGGACATCTTGAGTATCTAGTACTTGGATTATCATGTGAATCTCAACATGTTACTCTAAATTAATTTTGTTGGGTTATGTTTAATGATGATGCTTAATTGGGATTGAGAATGCTGTCAACCATTCTCAATGTTTAACAACCACCTTGATAGTAATTAAATGTTTATTCCTTTGAAGTAGGGAAAAATTGGCTTTACGCAAAACTGTAACCATAGAGCTTTCCACCAACCAAATATGCATATAGTATAGCTGTTTCATTCCATTACTCTTTATGTGTTACCTTGCTAGCATATTCCTTGTGCTGACCCGTTTTCGGGCTGCAACATTAATGTTGCAGACTTTTCAGACGATGATTAAGGAGTTTTTAGGTCATGGTTCTATACTCAGTGATGCCGTTGGAGTTGATGGACTCACTTATCTTCCAAGCCTTCCGCTGTTATCGTTATTAGATGGCCTTAAGCCATATTTATTGTAATAAGTTCTCTTTTGAGACATTCAATGTAATAAGTGTGTGATTGCTACTCTGCTATAAATCCTCCGAGTACTGTGTGGTGTTAGCATTACTGATCCAGGGATGACACCGGAGCACAGAGATCAGACTGTTTGAGGTCTGGTCGCTACAGAGATGGTATCAGAGCCCACGCTGACTGTAGGACACGACCACTAAGCTAAAGACCTAGATCACTACTCACTCTCTTCTCTTCTGACCTCTCATCTTTTCTATTCTTTAGGATGGCGGATGCAAGGAACAAGTTTACACAGCCGGATGAAGATGCACCCTTTGGACGCCACTTGAAGGAAGTCACTAGATACCTGAACATAGGAGTACCAAGCTTCACGGGAACCTACAACGTCACTTTACCTAAAGAAGAGCGCTGGATGATTCAATTTCAAGTTCCAGGAAGGACGTTCATGCCAGTCACTGAGCCCATAGAATTCTCTTTTGATGCACCAACTTGGAGTCTAGGAAAGAGCATGGCAGCTCACATCACCATGGGACGCATTGGAGAAGTCTGCCGCAAGGATCTCAGGGATACTATCTACCAGATTTGTGGGTGCCGAGATGAACACTGGGAGATGATCAGCACCAGGAATGATAGATCAATTGCAGCTTTTATCCAAGAGTTAAACCAGCACATTCGACGACAGGAGAAACAGATGTGCGCCGACATGATAGATCTGAAGAAGGCTAAGACCAGAATCAAGGAACTGGAGGAAGAACTCAAGGCTACACGTGAAGATTATGAAGAGGAAATTGAAGTATTGGTGGATAAGCATGCCGACCTAACAAAGAAGATTGGAATATTTATGGGAGGCCCGATGCCAGTAGAGGAAGATGAAGAACCCAAGGAGATTAGCCCGGAAGACTACATCATCATAGACGGCACCGACTCGGAAGCAGATAGTAGCGATGATGACTATGTTGATGAAGCTGGAGCAGATATTATGGAGTCAACAACCGTAGAATATTTCTAATAGACCACCTCACCAGTAGTAGTAGTCCACCATGTAAATATAGTAGTCCGAGCACTTTTGCGATAGTTAGATCGATTGTATGCCTTTGGTTGATTGATTGAAGTGAATTGTTTGCTTTTGCCTCATGTGCATATGGGTAGTGTTTTCTCTTTAGACCCTCTCTATTCTTATATCTCATATTTTCTAAACCCTCAGATGCCTCCGAGACGTGACCCCGGTTTTGCTTTCCCACCGGAGCTCACCCAGTTGATTCAGCAGCAGAACACATTGATGCAATTGCTAGTCCAGAATCAGAATCAGGGAAACAACAACAACAACCCACCACCACCACCTGTTGACCACTTAGCCCGTTTTCTTAGGCTGAATCCGCAGGTGTTTTCCAGTAGCACCGAGCCGATAGTAGCTGATGATTGGCTCCGCAAGACAGCTGGGGAGTTGACCACAGCAGGATGCATAGATGCGGAGAAGGTGAAGTTTGCCGCACATCAGTTAGAAGGACCCGCAGCATCATGGTGGGAGAATTTCACAGCCACTTTCCCAGTAGACACTGTCACATGGGACCAGTTTCAGCAGGCTTTCCGTACTGCCCATGTTTCAGTAGGAGCTATGGCCATGAAGAAGTGTGAGTTCCGTAACTTGCGCCAAGGAGGACGGACAGTTGGCCAGTATGTGGAGGAGTTTAGTAAGCTAGCATGGTATGCCCCAGATGACGTTGCTACGGATGCAGCTAAACAAGAGAAGTTTCTGGAAGGACTGAATGATGAGTTGAGCATGCAGTTGATGGTAGCCACCTTCAACAACTACCAGGAGTTGGTAGATCGTGCTCTTATGATTGAAGGGAAGCAGCAGCAAATTGAGAATCGCAAGAGGAAGTATGGACAAGGAAAGTACAATTCAGGAGCTCAACAGAAGCCACGTTTTACCCCTAGACCAGGAGGACATTTTTAGCATAAACATGGGGGAGGTAGCTCGCACAATCACAATGGCACTAAGAATGGTAATGGCAATGGAGGAAGCAACGGCCAGAACCGCACCAACCCATCAACCCCAGCCAAGAAGGACTTGAGCCAAGTCACTTGCTATAAGTGTTCGAAGCCAGGATATTATGCCAATGAATGTCCTGAAGGCCAAAATGGCAATGGAAGTTCTGGGAAGAAGCCGAACCCTTTCAACAGGGGACAGGTGAACCACGTTAGCATGGAGGAGGTTGAAGCTCAGCCCGATGCAGTAATAGGTAAGTTTTTGGTTAAGTCATTTACTGCACTCGGTCTTTTTGATACTGGTGCATCGCATTCATACATCTCAAGGGGATTTGTGGATAAGTATAACCTACCAACCCAAGCCCTTAGGTCACCCATGTTAGTAACCTCGCCCGGAGCAGAGTATGTGGCTAGTCTATGGTGTGATCGGTTACCATTAAGGATTGGTAACTATGTTTTTCCCTCAGACCTAGTAGTATTGGAATCTCAAGGATTGGATGTGATATTAGGCATGGATTGGTTATCAAAGTATGAAGGGAATATTGAGTGTGCTAGTAAGTCAATTTTGCTTACCACACCAGAAGGGAGAAGGATCAAGTATGTATCCCTGCATGTGCCAAAGAGGACTCAAGTACATTGCCTAACAGGAGTTGTGCAGGAGGAAGTACCTGTGGTAAGGGATTTCCCTGATGTATTTCCAGAAGAGTTGCCAGGCATGCCACCAGATAGAGATATTGAGTTTTTGATTGAGCTATTGCCAGGCACTGGGCCAATATCAAAGAGACCATATAGGATGCCAGCAAAGGATTTGGTGGAAATTAAGAAGCAGATTAAGGAGTTACTGGATAAGGGATATATTCGCCCAAGTTCTTTGCCTTGGGGATCGCCAGTACTTCTAGTGGAGAAGAAGGATGGATCGTTAAGGATGGTTGTTGATTATCGAGGATTGAATGAAGTAACAATCAAGAACAAGTACCCACCACCAATGATCAACGATCTGTTTGATCGATTGCAAGGAGCTAAAGTATTTTCCAAGATCGATTTGCGATCAGGATACCACCAGTTGAAGATTCGAGAACAGGATATTCCGAAGACAGCTTTTACCACCCGGTATGGGCTGTATGTCACACCCTAGTCAGTTCAAGCATTAGAGTGTGCATCATCTTTAAATTCCTCTTAAATTTGAAATGGGGAAGACAGAACCCCCAACACCCCCCCCTTGGAAACAACTAGGGTTTACCAAAATTATTTTCAATGAACCTGACATGCCCTTCTAAAAAGTTCACCCTCTTTTTCTTGGGTTAGAATCCCTGGCAAAATTGGTGCACAATTTTCTAGGTCAATAGAAGGTCATTGAATTAAATCATAAGTAGATTTTGGGCATTTAAATGCTATAAAATAATTTAAATTCATAAATAATTCTGGAAATAAATGTTTGCTGTTGGAAATATTCTAAACAGAGCCCACAATTATTTTCAGGATTTTTGGAAACGTTTTAGTATTTTTAATAAAGCCCAACAGTTGCAGTTAAATAGAAAAAGAGAAACAAATCACAAGAGAGAGAGAGAGGGAAGCCCACTTGGGCCTTACCTGTGCTGGCCCAGCCCACCTGGCTCGGCCCAGCCGACTGGCCTTGCCAGTCGTCCTCCTCCTCCCGCCAGGAGGACGAGGAGCGCATGGCCGGCGCCCGTGGCCACACGCCGGCAACCTCCTGCTTCTGCCGACGCCCTGGAGACGTCCAGGGATGCCACGCCGACCCACACGTCCCCCTCTCTCCCTTCCTCACTCTCCCTCTCGTCTCCCTCACCCTCTCCCGCAATGGCCGAGCGCGTTCCTCGCCGCCGTTCGCCGTAGTTGCCACCAGAGCCACCCCCTCGCCTCCCTAACGTGCCCGTTAGCTCCGCGCTGCCGTCCTCGACCTCTCCGTCGACCCGCGCAAGCTCGGATGACCCCAAGACGACGTGGTGAACTTCTTCCCCGTCCACGGCTGCCGGATGTCGTTGTTCGATTCACTGGCCCCAAATCCTCCCCGAGCTCACTAGCCTGCTCCGCGAGTTCCCTATGAGCCCATCTTTCCTCCGCCCCTCTCCCCGCGCTCGTCCGCGTCCTCCAACCCCCTCTGCCATCGAGGCCGAGAGCTCGGCTCCGCCGGCCATGTCGCCGCCATGGCCATAGGCGCGTAAGCTCGAATCCGAGCACGCCTTCGTCTTCCACGCGCTCCCAGGAGCCTAACGCACCACTCCCCGCGCCTCGCCATGCCCCGTAGCGTCGGGTTCATCCACGCCCGAACTCCGGCGACCGCCAAGGTCGTCGCCGGCGTCATTTCCGGCCTCCCCGAGCCCCACTTCCTCTACCAAATGATGCGGCTCGCTCCCCGCATCACGTAGATGCTCTCCGCTGTCATTTTGGTCGCCAGAAACGCAAACCCGAGCCCCTCCGCCGCGTATGACGTCGCCGGCGTCAAGCCGCCGGCGAGTTTGACTCAGTTTGACCCCTGTGTGGGCCCAGGTAGACCCCCCCTGAGTCTATGACAGGTGGGGCCTGTCTGCTAATTAGTTTAGGATTAGTTTTAACTAAATTTAATTAGTTCAGTCACTGACATGTGGGCCCAGGCCCCACTAACACCTAATTAGTGTTAATCTAATTCTGTTAACTAGTTGTGTCACTGACAGAGAGGGCCCACCAGTCAGGTTTGACCTGGCTGACCCAGTTGACTGCTGACGTCACGCCTATGTCATGCTGAAACATTAATTCAATTTCTGGATTTATTCTTTAATAGGAAATTCCACAAAATAGTCAAAACTTCTAAAAATCATAGAAAATCAACCATAGCTCCAAATGCAAAGATTTATATATGAAAAATGATCAGAAAAATTCAATCTATCCATCTGTAATGGTTTCATGCATGACAAAACAAGTTTACCTTGCTGTTTAAGCAGAATAAGGTAATGCACTAATAAGGCTATGTTTAATGAGCTAACATTTGAATCTTTGATTCAAATGAGTTCATCCCCTTCTGTTTTATCTTGCATTAGGCCAAGACACTTTCATCTTGCCATGTCATAGCATGCATCATATTGTTGCATATTGCCATGTGTTGATTATGCTCGGTGTGTCTTTCGTGGTAGGTTCTGCCTCCGAGGATAACCCCGAGTATCCGTCTGAAGGGCAGTACCCTACTACCTCTACAACAGGCAAGCAACCCATTGATCATTCCGATACAACCCGTGTTCTCGCTTCTGCTCTTGTTTACTACATTAAGACATCGCGATTCAAACTACTGTGTGCTACGGTAGTTGAACCCTTATCCTCTGCATGACCTGTCATTGCCATAGTAACTAGATGAAACACACTAGCATGTGTAGGAGTTGATTGAGCCATGTATGTGATTCCTACCTTGCTATGCTTGCTATGCTTAGAGTTGTGTCAGGTCTGGTTCATCTGGGTGATGGGCTAGAGTGATATGATTATGTCGGTAATATGAGGGATGTGTTGAACATGTTTTGGTAAAGGTATCGATGAGAGGCCATGTAGGAGTACATGGTGGGTTGTTTCATTAAGGCCGTCCATAAGAACTGAGATCTGTATGTGTGATTTAAGATGCAGTTACTACTGTACATTGGGCCCGAAACAAATGGACCCTCTCGGCTTCTTATTCACCCTAGTACTCTGTCCAGGAGTTGCAAATAGTTTCTGGTGTTTGTAGGTTATGTGTTGGCGGCCGTGCGTAGCGCTGACCCTAGGGGTGGGCTATGTTGCGGTAGATACACCGTGGTCGGGTATGTCGGGCGCTCGTTTGGCGTCTCGGGACCCTGTTCACATCGTTCGGGGCCGTATGTGGAAACCTCGGCCGGACTCCCTGCGGATGGAACCTGGATAGGCGATAAACCTAGACTAGAGACTTAAGTGTTTAGGTAGGCCGTGGCCGACACCCTCGCTGGGCTTCCGCTTGAAGGTTGCCGAGTACATGTCGTGTAAACGGCGGTAAGTGGTGAAAGCGTGTATGAAGAAGTACACCCCTCCAGGGCATAAAACTATTCGAATAGCCACGTCCGCGCTAAAGGACTACTTGGTTGCCTATACAGTTCATAGACAAGTTAATGGATACTACTAAAAGACTCAAGATAAGTGTGAGTACTGAGGATGGCCCTCTCGTAGGATGACGAGGGAGGATCCCCGGTGGAGTTTTGTGTTGGTGAGTAGTGGACTCGTGTGCGAAAACTATTTTACTAGTGAAGTTCCGTAGGATAGCTTAGCCAAGAGTCAAAGCTGGCTTGCTGCAATAACCCCACCACCTTCTTGAGAATGAGCATGTATAGTAGGTTCTGATGTAAGACTTGCTGAGTACCTTGTGCTCATGTTTGCATAATTATTGTTTTCAGACGACAACACCGCCCCCTCCGATGGGTTTTATGTAGACCTTGATGTCGACTTGTGACTAGCCACCCAGGTGGTGATCTTGGCCATGGAGGGCCCTATGTAGATAGACAGGCTTCGAGAAGCCTTCTTTCTTTCTAGTGTCTGTACTCCGACTAGTTGCTTCCGCTTGTGTTTGTATGATTGTATGACTTGAGTGTCGGGTCATGTGACCCCTATCTGTATGAACCTGTTATGTATGGCTCTCTGGAGCCTTTAAATAAAGTACTTGAGTTGTAGAGTTTTGTTGTGATGCCACGTTGTATGTACTCATATCGGGCATATTGTGTGTATGATTGAAATGCTTGGTATGAGTGGGATCCAACAATCTAGTTGTTTATCCTTGGCAGCCTTTCTTATGGGGAAATGTAGTCTAGTGTTCCTCGAGCCATAGTAATCCGCTACAGCCCGGTTCACCGGAGCCCTACTAGCCCAGCACTACTGCTCAGGGCACTTGACTGGCCGGCATGTGTTTCACTTCGTTCCTATGTCTGTCCCTTCGGGGAAATGTCACGCGGTGATATCCGGAGTCCTGCCTAGCCTACTACAGCCCGGGTTCCTCGGAGTCCTATTAGCCCAGTGCTACAGCCCGGAATCACTCGCTGATGACCGACATGCTCGATGTGATTCATGTATGCCTGTCTCCATAGGTCTGTGCCGCTTTGGGTTCACGACTAGCCATGTCGGCCCGGGTTCTCTGTCATATGGATGCTAGCGACACTATCATATACATGAGCCAAAAGGCGCAAACGGTCCTGGGCCATGGTAAGGCGACACCCATGGGATACCGTGCGTGAGGCCGCAAAGTAATATGAGGTGTTACCGGCTAGATCGATGTGGCTTGGAATCGGGGTCCTAACAGCGTTGGTATCAGAGCCAGACTGCCTGTAGGTTCGTTGAGCCAAACTGGTCAATGTCGACTCTAGAAATGCTTTAGTTATATGTAGGGTAATTGATTGTGGGAGGGAACGTAAGGCTCTTTTACTCCTTTACCTTATGCCCTCTGATCTAAGTCATTCTCTTCTCTTTCAACGTGGGTTAAGGACTAGGCTCTCTTCTTCTATCAGGTTCACGTGTTACTAGTCCGTAGTAGCTTATAGGGTTGTTGTTACAAGCCTACTTCAGTTTCTAGTATTTTTAGTATGTTGCTATTTGGATTAGAACCTTGATATGATGTTGTTGAGTGGTATTGCGAACTGTTGTGGATGTCTCAAATCTTTTTCTCAGCATTTACAGCTATTATGCTCTCCAATTTTCCCTAGAAATTCTAATGTCTTTGCATTGTGGTTGTGCTTTCGGATGGCCAACCGTGTTCAAAACCAAGTGGTTCACCTGACCCGGTGGCTCGACGTGCCCAGTCATACTGCTATGTTAGTCCGGGTAATGATCAAGACGGGTTACCGTTGGTATCCCGAATACACCGTCGAAGAGCAATTCCGAGACTTTAATCAAAGCCAATATTTCTGCACCGTTAGGATATTTCCCTCTTATCCTGGATCTACCGAGCCCCTTCACTGTTCCTATGGACTAGGGGTTACTGTTGAGAGGACTATGCAGGATGCTGCCTATTCCATGATGACCATCATGCGAGTCCGGACCGGCCTGCTTCAGAACACCAACTTCCGTTACATGCCAGCTTCACTTCTGGGAGCGCAAGGGTACCTTCAGGCTATCTATGCTAACTCCACTCAGGAGGATTCATTAACTCGTACCACTGCTGAGATGCTCGAAGATAAGGACCGGGAGAATCGGGCCTTGAGGCTGGAGCTTTTCAATACTCGTGCTGATCATTGGGCCACATTGACTCGGTTTGCACCTGCGGTGCAAGCTGGATGTATGGATACAAGGGATCTGTATCCTGTGAAATCTGCTCTGCCAGACATGGTGGATTGGCATGATGTGGGAGGCATCACCCCACCCCATGGTCCCCACAGGCCACTGTTTGTTGGTCCAAGACCTCATCCTAGCCCCTATGGTCCACAGCCTCCTCAGGACCGTCTGTTCCCGGATGATCACGTTGAACTTCCAGGCTATGGAGGTGACTTCTATGAGCACTACTACGGAGCTGTCTGAGTTAGTAGTAGTATCACTAGTATTGTAGTAGTTGTATCTCCACTGTCCTGCGTGACTTGTGGAATATGACTGGTGTGTAATCAATTCCGGAGGTGTAGACAAATAATGTATAGGAGCTTGGAATGCCTCCGATGAGATGTAACATCTTTCATCATAGTTGTACTGTAGTCTGGCCTTGTACTAAACTATGTATGATGTGTACGACCGTTGGTATATATATGGCAGTTTTATATTACCATGACATACGGATGAACATCTCTGCATTCCATGTTATCCATTACATTCTGCACTTCCTTGCTAAGTTTGAGCCATCCTTATCTAAACTGTTGTCTTGTTTTCTACTAGGATGGTCAACACCCGCAGCAACCCTGCTGCCTCGGAGCAGGGGGAAGCCAGTGCAGCTAGGGATGAAAATCTGCCTCACCCGCCTTCTCTGGCCGAAGTGATGCTGGAGGCAGAAAGAAACAAGCGTGAGACTAACCACCTGCTAGAGCGGATTGAGCAGAACACTGCACGCCATCAGCGAAATGACTTGGTGTCAATCAATGACTTTATCAAGTTGTACCCACCAAAGTTTAACCGTTCCGTTGAACCCGTCAACGCGGATGACTGGCTTCGCAGCATTACCCACAAGCTACGTTCTGCCAACGTAGCTGAAGCCGACAAGGTTACTTACACTGCCTACCCTCTCGAAGGCCCTGCTAGCCTCTGGTGGGAAAATTTTGAAGCTATGCGCCCGATCGGCCAAGTTACTACTTGGGCTGAATTCAGTGAGGCTTTCCGTGAGCATCACATACCGGAAGGTCTCATGGATCGCAAGAGAGAGGAGTTCTGCAACGTCACCCAAGGAAGACTGACTGTGGATGCTTATAGTCGTGAATTTGGGAATCTGGTACGTTATGCCCCTGAAGAGGTATCTACTGACGCTAAGAAGCAGGCAAGGTTCCGCAAGGGACTTAGCCTTGAGCTTCGCCGCGATCTTCGTCTGCACGAGTGCACCTCCTTTCAGAAGTTGGTCAATAAAGCCATCAGTGCTGAGACAGGCCAGACTGATTATGACGCTTCACGCAAGCACTCCTGTGATTTTGGCTCTTCATCCGGCTCTGGAGCTCAGAAGCTCCGGGTGTGGATCCCAAGCACGGCACTGCCACCCAGGTTCATCCCGAGGCCATCCTTTGAGGCGCCTTGTCCCAACCAGCAATTTGCACCGCCCAAGCCCTATGGTGGCCCCGCTGCTAATGCTGCTCCACGCCCCAATGTGGTGACATGCGTTAAGTGTGGAGAGCCGGGTCACTATAGCCGAGAGTGTCCCCAGAACAACCCCAACCAAACTGGAAAGTCCGTTGGCCATGGTAAGCCCACGGGAAAGACATTCTACGCCAAGCCGGTCACTACTGCCGTGGCCATGTCAACTATGTTTCAGCCGAGGAGGCTCATGAGGATCCTAACGTCGTCCTTGGTACGCTCCTTGTTAACTGCCATCCGGCATCTGTTCTTATCGATACTAGAGCATCTCATTCATTCATATCCGAGAACTATGCTTGATTTCACAACACGACATTTTGTGACATGCCCTCTACCATGGAAATTCAAACTCCTGGCTCTAGATGGCAAACTTCTAGAGTAAGCCATGGGAACGAAATTCTTGTCGATAGACTTGTCTTCCTTGCTTCCTTAATTGCTCTCAAGTCCTCGGACATAAACATCATTTTGGGTATGGACTGGATGTCAGCTCATTATGCTAAGATTGATTGTGCCACTAGAACCGTTCAACTTACTCATCCATCGGGCAAGACAGTCAATGTCTTAACTCGAGTGGCCAAGCGCCAGCTTTACTCCCTAAATGCCAACCCCCATCCAGACCTTGAGGATGTTCCGGTAGGCCGAGACTTTCCGGATATCTTTCCAGAGGAACTTCCAGGTGTTGCACCTGACAGGGATGTCGAGTTTGTGATAGACCTTGTTCCAGGAATCGTTCCAATTTCTAGAAGACCCTACAAGATGGCACCCTTAGAACTAGCCGAGCTTAAGAACCAACTCGATGAGTCCTTGAAAAAGGGTTTCATCCGTCCTAGTTCCTCTCCTTGGGCTTGCCCCGTCCTCTTTGTCAAGAAGAAGGATGGAACAGATCGAATGGTTGTAGATTATCGACCTGTCAACTTGGTCAGCAACAAGAACAAATACCTGCTTCCCAAGATCAACGATCTGTATGATCAGCTCGCTGGATCCTCAGTCTTTTCCAAGATGGATTTGAGGTTAGGCTACCATCAGATCAAAATCAGAAATGGGGACATTCCCAAAATGGCCTTTGTTACTCGTTATGGCCAATATGAGTACACCGTCATGTCCTTTGGTTTAACCAATGCCCCAGCTACCTTCTCCCGGTTAATGAACTCGGTCTTCATGGAGTATTTGGATAAATTCGTCATAGTATACCTCGATGACATACTCATCTACTCCAAGAACGAAGAGGAACATGCCGAACATCTAAGGCTGGTATTGATGAAACTTCGAGAGCATCGCCTTTACGCCAAATTCTCCAAGTGTGAATTTTGGTTGCCAGAAGTGACCTATCTAGGCCATGTAATCTCTGGTAAGGGTATTGCTATCAATCCAGAGCGAGTTCAAGCCGTCCTTGATTGGACTCCACCTGAGACGGTCAAGCAAGTTCGGAGTTTCCTTGGCTTGGCGAGCTATTGCCGCCGCTTCGTCGAGAATTTCTCCAAGGTTACTAAACCTCTAACTGAACTCCTCAAGAAAGATAAAAAGTTTGAGTGGACTCCACAGTGCGAGTTCAGTTTTCAGGAACTGAAAAGACGCCTAACATCTGCTCCCGTACTGGTACCACCAGATTTCTCCAAGGATTTTATTGTCTATTGCGACGCCTCGCGACAAGGACTAGGTTTCATACTCATGCAAGATCGTCAGGTAATTCCCTATGCTTCACGACAATTACATCCACATGAGGAAAATTATCCCACACATGATCTAGAGCTTGCAGCTATAGTCCATGCACTTAAAACTTGGCGACATTACCTTCTCGGTAATCGTTGCGAGATCTTCACCGATCACCAAAGTTTGAAATGTATCTTCACCCAACCAGATTTGAATCTCAGGCAAAGACATTGGGTCGAGTTGATCTCGGATTACGACTTAGGAATAACATACACCCCGGGCAAAGCCAATGTCATGGCTGATGCGCTAAGCCGTAAGTCCTATTGTAACAACCTGATGTTACAACAAAGTCAACCACTTCTCCATGAGGAATTTCGTAAGCTTAATCTTCACGTTGTTCCTCGAGGATTCCTATCTACCCTGGTGGCGAAACCTACCCTTGCGGATCAGATCATCAAGGCACAGAAGGTAGATCCGGGAATCTCCCGTGTTAAGAGAAACATTAAGAAAGGAGTCGCGAATTGTTTCTCCATTGATGATCAAGGTGTCGTATACTTTGGAAATTGCTTAGTGGTTCCAAAGACACGAAACCTGAGGCAGCTGGTCCTTAAGGAAGCTCATGAATCCCCTCTCACCATTCATCCCGGTAGCACCAAAATGTATCAAGACCTACGCCAGAGGTTTTGGTGGAGTAGGATGAAGAGAGAAATTGCTCAATACATTGCTAATTGCAATGTTTATCATCGTGTTAAAGTAGAGCATGAACGGCCTGCTGGCACCCTTCAACCTTTGGCTATTCCTGAATGGAAATGGGATAAAATCAATATGGATTTCATCATTGGGTTTCCCAGGACCAAGAGAGGGAATAATGCCATCTTCGTCGTGATCGACCGACTTTCCAAGGTAGCCCACTTTCTACCTGTTCGTGAGAGTATCACCGCTAGCCAGCTAGCCGATTTATACATCTCCCGAATAGTGTCTCTTCATGGTGTCCCATTGGAAATTAACTCAGACCGTGGGAGTCTCTTCACCTCTCGATTTTGGGAAAGTTTCCAAAATGCTATGGGAACTCGTCTCTCCTTTAGCACCGCCTTCCATCCTCAATCAAGTGGTCAAGTGGAACGAGTTAATCAAATTCTGGAAGATATGCTCCGAGCATCTGTCATCTCGTTCGGAATGGGTTGGGAGAATTGCCTTCCATTCGCAGAGTTTGCTTATAACAATAGTTATCAAGCCAGCTTGGGCAAGGCTCCTTTCGAAGTTCTCTATGGACGAAAATGTTGAACGCCTCTTAACTGGTCAGAAACCGGGGAAAGACAACTCTTTGGCCCGGATATGATTCAGGAAGCAGAAGAGCAGGTTCGCATTATTCATGAGAAATTGAAAACAGCCCAATCTCGTCAAAAGAGTCAATATGATCGTAAACATAAGCCTATGACTTATGAAGTCGACGAGAAGGCTTACCTTCAAGTTACTCCATTAAAGGGAACCCATCGTTTCGGTATCAAAGGCAAATTGGCTCCTCGTTACATTGGACCCTTTCGCATTCTTGCCAAACTACGAGAAGTTGCCTACCAATTGGAACTACCTTCGCATCTTTCCAGAGTTCACGATGTCTTCCATGTTTCTCAACTCAGGCGTTGCTTCGCGGATCCTATCCGTGGAGTGGACCACGAAACGCTTGATCTACAAGATAACCTCTCATATCGGGAATATCCCGTTCGTATCCTTGATCAAGCCGAGCGTACCACTCGACTCCATAACATCAAGTTTCTCAAGGTTCAATGGTCACACCATTCCGAGAAAGAAGCCACTTGGGAAAGGGAGGATCGTCTTCGACACGAGTACCCCACCTTCTTCCTGCAGGATCCTAAATCTCGGGACGAGATTCTTTTGAGTGGGGGTGAGTTGTCACACCCTAGTCAGTTCAAGCATTAGAGTGTGCATCATGTTTAAATTCCTCTTAAATTTGAAATGGGGAAGACAGAACCCCCAACACCCCTTGGAAACAACTAGGGTTTACCAAAATTATTTTCAATGAACCTGAAATGCCCTTCTAAAAAGTACACCCTCTTTGTCTTGGGTTAGAACCCCTGGCAAAATTGGTGCACAATTTTCTAGGTCAATAGAAGGTCATTGAATTAAATCATAAGTATTTGATTTTGGGCATTTAAATGCTATAAAATAATTTAAATGCTCAAATATTTCTGGAAATCAATGTTTGCTGTTGGAAATATTCTAAACAGAGCCCACAATTATTTTCAGGATTTTTGGAAACGTTTTAGTATTTTTAATAAAGCCCAACAGTTGTAGTTAAATAGAAAAAGACAAACAAATCAAAAAAAAGAGAGAGGGAAGCCCACCTAGGCCTTACCTGTGCTGGCCCAGCCCACCTCGCTCGGCCCAGCCGACTGGCCTTGCCAGTCGTCCTCCTCCTCCCGCCAGGAGGACGAGGAGCGCGTGGCCGGCACCGGAGGCCACACGCCGGCCACCTCCTGCTTCTGCCGACGCCCTGGAGACGTCCAGGGATGCCACGCCGACCCACACGTCCCCCTCTCTCCCTTCCTCACTCTCCCTCTCGTCTCCCTCACCCTCTCCCGTGAGGGCCGAGCGCGTTCCTCGCCGCCGTTCGCCATAGTTGCCACCAGAGCCACCCCCTCGCCTCCCTGACGTGCCCGTTAGCTCCGCGCTGCCGTCCTCGACCTCTCCGTCGACCCGCGCAAGCTCAGACGACCCCAAGACAACGTGGTGACCTTCTTCCCCGTCCACGGCCGCCGAATGCCGTCGCTCGATTCGCCGGCCCCAAGTCCTCCCCAAGCTCACTAGCCTGCTCCGCGAGTTCCCAGTGAGCCCATCTTTCCTCCGCCCCTCTCCCCGCGCTCGTCCGCATCCTCCAACCCCCTCTGCCATCGAGGCCGAGAGCTCGGCTCCGCCGGCCATGTCGCCGCCGTGGCCACAGGCGCGTAAGCTCGAATCTGAGCATGCCTTCGTCTTCCACGCGCTCCCATGAGCCTAACGCACCACTCCCCGCGCCTCGCAGTGCCCCTTAGCGTCGGGTTCATCCACGCCCGAACTCCGGAGACCGCCAAGGTCGTCGCCGGCGTCGTTTCCGACCTCCCCGAGCCCCACGTCCTCCACCAAACGATCTGGCTCGCTCCCCGCGTCACATAGCTGCTCTCCGCTGTCGTTTTGGTCGCCGGAAACGCAAACCCGAGCCCCTTCGCCTCGTCTGACGTCGTTGGCGTCTAGCCACCGGCGAGTTTGACTCAGTTTGACCCCTGTGTGGGCCCACGTAGACCCCCCTGAGTCTATGACAGGTGGGGCCGGTCTGCTAATTAGTTTAGGATTAGTTTTAACTAAATTTAATTAGTTCAGTCACTGACATGTGGGCCCAGGCCCCACTGACACCTAATTAGTGTTAATCTAATTTTGTTAACTAGTTGGGTCCCTGACAGAGAGGGCCCACCAGTCAGGTTTGACCTGGCCGACCCAGTTGACCGCTGACATCACGCCTATGTCATGTTGACGCATTAATTCAATTTCTGGATTTATTCTTTAATAGGAAATTCTAGAAAATAGTCAAAACTGCTAAAAATCATAAATCAACCATAGCTCCAAATGCAAAGATTTATATATGAAAAATGATCAGAAAAATTCAATATATCCATCTGTAATGGTTTCATGCATGACAAAACAAGTTTACCTTGCTGTTTAAGCAGAATAAGGTAATGCACTAATAAGGCTATGTTTAATGAGCTAACATTTGAATCTTTGATTCAAATGAGTTCATCCCCTTCTGTTTTATCTTGCATTAGGCCAAGACACTTTCATCTTGCCATGTCATAGCATGCATCATATTGTTGGATATTGCCATGTGTTGATTATGCTCGGTGTGTCTTTCATGGTACGTTTGCCTCCGAGGATAACCCCAAGTATCCGTCTGAAGGGCAGTACCCTACTACCTCTACAACAGGCAAGCAACCCATTGATCATTCCGATACAACCCATGTTCTCGCTTTTGCTCTTGTTTACTGCATTAAGACATCGCGATTCAAGCTGCTGTGTGCTACGGTAGTTGAACCCTTATCCTCTGCATGACCTGTCATTGCCACAGTAACTAGATGAAACCCACTAGCATGTGTAGGAGTTGATTGAGCCATGTATGTGATTCCTACCTTGCTATGCCTGCTATGCTTAGAGTTGTGTCAGGTCTGGTTCATCTGGGTGATGGGCTAGAGTGATATGATTATGCCGGTAATATGAGGGATGTGTTGAACATGTTTTGGTAAAGGTATCGATGAGAGGCCATGTAGGAGTACATGGTGGGTTGTTTCATTGAGGCCGTCCATAAGAATTGAGATCTGTATGTGTGATTTATGATGCAGTTACTACCGTACATTGGGCCCGAAACCAATGGCCCCTCTCGGCTTCTTATTCACCCTAGTACTCTGTCCAGGAGTTGCAAATAGTTTCTGGTGTTTGTAGGTTATGTGTTGGCGGCCGTGCATAGCGCTGATCCTAGGGGTGGGCTATGTTGCGGTAGATACACCGTGGCCGGGTATGCCGGGCGCCCGTTTGGCGTCTCGGGACCCTGTTCACATTGTTCGGGGCTGTATGTGGAAACCTCGGCCGGACTCCCTGCGGATAGAACCTGGATAGGCGATAAACCTAGACTAGAGACTTAAGTGTTTAGGTAGGCCATGGCCGACACCCTCGCTGGGCTTCTGCTTGAAGGTTGTCGAGTACATGTCGTGTAAACGGCGGTAAGTGGTGAAAGTGTGTATGGAGAAGTACACCCCTGCAGGGCATAAAACTATTCGAATAGCCGCGTCTGCGGTAAAGGACTACTTGGTTGCCTATACAGTTCATAGACAAGTTAATGGATACTACTAAAAGACTCAAGATAACTGTGAGTACCGAGGATGGCCCTCTCGTAGGATGACGAGGGAGGATCCCCGGTGGAGTTTTGTGTTGGTGAGTAGTGGACTCGTGTGCGAAAACTATTTTACTAGTGAAGTTCCGTAGGATAGCTTAGCCAAGAGTCAAAGTTGGCTTGCTGCAATAACCCCACCACCTTCTTGAGAATGAGCATGTATAGTAGGTTCTGATGTAAGACGTGCTGAGTACCTTGTACTCATGTTTGCTTATTTATTGTTTTCAGACGACAACACAGCCCCCTCCAATGGGTTTTATGTAGACCTTGATGTCGACGAGTGACTAGCCACCCAGGTGGTGATCTTGGCCATGGAGGGCCCTATGTAGATAGACAGGCTTCGAGAAGCCTTCTTTCTTTCTAGTGTCTGTACTCAAACTAGTTGCTTCCGCTTGTGTTTGTATGATTGTATGACTTGAGTGTCGGGTCATGTGACCCCTATCTGTATGAACATGTTATGTATGGCTCTCTAGAGCCTTTAAATAAAGTACTTGAGTTGTAGAGTTTTGTTGTGATGCCATGTTGTATGTACTCATATCGGGCATATTGTGTGTATGATTGAAATGCTTGGTATGAGTGGGATCCGACAATCTAGTTGTTTATCCTTGGCAGCCTTTCTTATGGGGAAATGTAGTCTAGTGTTCCTCGAGCCATAGTAGTCCGCTACAGCCCGGTTCACCGGAGCCCTGCTAGCCCAGCACTACTGCTCAGGACGCTTGACTGGCCGGCATGTGTTTCACTTGGTTCCTATGTCTGTCCCTTCGGGGAAATGTCACGCGGTGATATCCGGAGTCCTGCCTAGCCTGCTACAGCCCGGGTTCCCCGGAGTCCTGTTAGCCTAGTGCTACAGCCCGAAATCACTCGCTGATGACCGACATGCTCGATGTGATTCATGTATGCCTGTCTCCATAGGTCTGTGCTGCTTTGGGTTCACGACTAGCAATGTCGGCCCGGGTTCTCTGTCATATGGATGCTAGCGACACTATCATATACGTGCGCCAAAAGGCGCAAACGGTCCCGGGCCATGGTAAGGCGACACCCATGGGATACCGTGCGTGAGGCCGCAAAGTGATATGAGGTGTTACCGGCTAGATCGATGTGGCTTAGAATCGGGGTCCTAACACTGTATGAGTATACCGTTATGTCATTTGGTCTGACTAACGCGCATGCCTATTTTATGAACATGATGAACAAAGTGTTTATGGAGTATTTGGATAAGTTCGTCGTAGTGTTCATTGATGATATCCTGGTATATTCGAAGAATGAAGAGGAGCATAAGGAGCAATTGCGTTTGGTACTTGGAAAGCTCAGAGAACACCAATTATATGCCAAGTTCAGCAAATGTGAGTTTTGGTTGAAGGAAGTAGGATGCCTCGGACACGTTATATCCGGAGAAGGTATAGTAGTAGATCCCGCTAAAGTTGAAACCATGACCAAGTGGGAAGCCCCAACAACAGTTGGAGAGATCCGGAGTTTTCTTGGACTCGCAGGATACTACCGGAGGTTTATTGAGAATTTCTCAAAGATTGCGAAGCCTATGACAGAGTTGTTGAAGAAAGATACCAAGTTCATATGGACGGAGGAGTGTGAGGCTAGTTTTCAGGAGTTGAAGAAATGCTTGGTTAGCTCACCAGTGTTGATTTTGCCAGACCAGACCAAAGATTATGAGGTGTATTGTGACGCTTCACGTCAAGGACTTGGAGCAGTGCTTATGCAGGAAGGGAGAGTTGTTTCATATGCCTCAAGACAACTAAAGCCCCATGAGTTGAATTATGCCACCCATGATTTGGAGTTAGCAGCCGTAGTGCATGCATTGAAGACATGGAGACATTTCCTCATTGGAAACCATTGTGAGGTGTACACCGATCATAAGAGTTTGAAGTACATTTTCACACAGAAGGAGTTGAATCTCAGACAAAGGAGATGGTTGGAGCTTATCAAAGATTATGATATGAAATTGCACTATCACCCCGGAAAGGCTAATGTAGTAGCCGACGCGTTAAGCCGTAAGAGCCATGTCAATACGTTAATGATGGGAGGGATACGCAAGGAGTTAGCAGAAAATCTTCGTGAACTATGTGTGGAAATAGTTCCGAGAGGCTATGTAGCAGCACTAGAGATTCAGTTAACTTTGATGGATAGAATCAGAGAAGCTCAGAAAACTGACAAAGAGATTGCCGCTATAAAGGAGAAACTGAGCAAAGGAAAAGCTAAAGGATTTCGTGAGGATGAGCACGATACCCTATGGTTTGAAGACCGTGTTTACGTGCCCAATAACCCGAAGATCAGGAAGTTGATTTTGCAAGAGGCACACAATTCACCGTATTCAATTCACCCAGGAAATACCAAGGTGTATTTGGATTTGAAGGATATTTTCTGGTGGACGGGAATGAAAAAGGATATTGCGGAGTATGTAGCAGTTTGTGATGTATGCCAGAGAGTAAAGGCAGAGCATCAGAAGCCAGCGGGATTGTTACAACCATTGCCGATACCCGAATGGAAGTGGGATAAGTTAGGCATGGATTTTATCACCGGATTGCCCAGGACTCATTCAGGCTATGACTCAATTTGGGTTGTAGTTGATCGATTGACGAAAGTAGCTCATTTCATCCCAGTAAAGACCACTTACACCAGTGCTAAGTTGGCAAAGATATACATGACCAGAATAGTATGTCTGCATGGAGTTCCGAGGAGTATCGTATCAGATAGAGGAACCCATTTTACCTCAAAGTTCTGGAAGCATTTGCACGAAACTTTGGGTACCAGGCTGGAATTCAGTACAGCTTTTCATCCACAGATAGATGGACAGACCGAGAGAGTAAATCAGATTTTGGAGGATATGCTGAGAGCTTGTGCGCTAGATTATGGATCTAGTTGGGACGATAATTTGCCATACGCAGAGTTCTCTTACAACAACAGTTACCAAACCAGTTTGAAGATGGCCCCTTTCGAAGCTTTGTACGGAAGGAGCTGCAGGACACCGCTGTCGTGGGACGAAGTCGGAGACCGCCAGTTATTTGGACCTGACTTGATTAAAGAGACTGAACAGAAGGTGAAATTGATTCGCGATGGGCTCAAGATAGCCCAGTCCAGACAGAAGAGTTATGCAGATTCTAAACGCAAGGAGACAGTTTACAAAGTCGGAGATAGAGCTGATATTCGAGTATCTCCACTTCGGGGAACAAAGCGTTTTGGAGTTAAAGGGAAATTAGCGCCACGATTTGTAGGACCATATCGAGTTTTGGAACGTATGGGAGAAGTGGCCTACAAGTTGGAATTGCACGAAGGATTGTCAGGAGTACATGATGTGTTCCACGCTTCTCAGTTAAAGAAGTGTCACACGGAGATGGATGACATACCGTTCAGAGATACAGTGCCTTTGGAAACTATTCAGTTGGATAACGATTTGACCTACGAGGAGAAACCATTTAAGATCCTCGAGTTTGCCAGCCGAGTTACTCGCAGCAAGGTTATCAAGTTTTGTAAAGTTCAGTGGAGCCACCACACGGAGGATGAAGCCAGCTGGGAGCGAGAGGAAGATTTGCTCAAAGACCACCCTCACCTATTTTCTAGCCAACCGAATCTCGAGGGCGAGATTCATCTTAAGGGGGGTAGGTTTGTAACATCCCAAATTTTCAATTTGGAATGTTATACATTAGATCATCATTGCATATCATATTTTATTTTTGCATTTTGGTTGATCCTACAAAATTCTACGCAACTCAAGGACCCATGAAGAGAGTTGGGGATTTCGTTATTTTCATATTTGAGTTTTCTCAAAATTTGAGAATAGGATCATTTGATTTTATTTATTTTATCATCAATTATTTCTATTACAAAAATATGAGAGAGGGAATAAAATGACTTTCCCAAAATAGAGAAATATTGAGGATTTAATAATAGAATCAAATAAGATTTTATTTCGGAGTTTTTCGGTGTTTTATTCGAATTTAGGAAAAATGTGCGTTTTTCAAAATTGAGTTTAAGGCCCAAATAAATGTTCACTTTGTCGGGCTTGATTTTAGAAGCCCGGGAAAATTTATTTCGGGATTTTTGGAGTCCGTTTAGTATTTATTTTGATTTTTCTTCCGAGCGGAATATTTAAAAAAAGGGGGAACCGACCTAACCGGGCCGTGTCCGGATAGGACTCTGGCCCGGCAGGCTTTAAAAGCCGGCCCAGCCCCCGGGGAGGAACCCTAGCCCCAGCCCCGAGCCGCCCCCAGCCGCCAGTACCGCCGCCCGCCGGAGCCGCCGCCCCGCCGAGGTTCGCCGCCGCCTCGTAATCCGCACCGCCCGTTTTTTTAGAAAATCGATTGGTTATCCGTCGGTTTTTTTTCTTTTTTGGTTTTTCTTAGTTTTTGTTTTTTTATTAGATCGGTTTTTTTCGGTTTAGGTTAAATAGCGAGCGTTCGCTCATTTGTTCGTTTAAACGAACACGTTCATCGTTTAGATCTGGATAACGAACGTTCGTTCGTTAATCCGTTCGTCGTTTTCTTTTCTCGGATTAAATCTGCGATTTTTCTGATCGCGATTCCTGATCCGATTTTCGTTTTAATATAAATTTTCGCTCGTTTATGGGAATCAGGCGATTCAAGTGCCTAGAGTTTCGTCTCGAAACCCTCTATCTGTTTAACCAACTTAAACAAGATTTTGCTACTGTAGAACTTGCCCTAGATCTAGATTACTAGAACAAAGTTGTTTTCTTCCGCCGTTTGACTTTCGTTGATTCGTTCGATTTGATTCTTTTTGCCAACCGGAGTTCTTAAGTTGAACCTTCTGGTTAGATCTCTTATTTGAGTTTTACATGTGCATTAGTTGAGTACTTATTGTATGCTTGTTTGTTTGTCTGCGATAGAGTATCCGGAGTGCGCCGCCTGTTAGTTCGAATCGCTAGGTTTCCCGGATCATCAGCAAGGCAAGTAACACTTTGATCATACCTTTTCTACTACCCAGTTTTATTGCATTAGATCAATCCTCACACATTGCATGATTAGGATCTAATTAAATTGTGGGCTGGGAAGTAGATGAGGTAGTACCTATTTCCTGTTTATTATCAAACCTTTGGGAGTTACTTCTACGTTTGCTTATTATGCCATGCTATGCTAGTAGACGTGGATTGGGTGAGTGCTATCCATAACGGATGTGAGATTGATAATTAATGGTTTATCTAAGGTGGCAACTTAAACACACATCTGAGTGGATTGAGGCACCTGGGTATTCCAGGACTTGCCTGTTTTCTTTTGGACCGCCACCCAGGCTCAAAGGGATCATGAGACTATTCATACTAGAAACTTCCGTGTGTAGCCACAAGCTATTATGGGCTCTAGCATAGTTGACTAAGTTGTGCGAACTCTTACAGTGGTAGACTAGCAGATGTAGGGGATGTAGGTGGTATGGTCTACCCGATCGTAAGGTGCTAGCGCTTCTGAAAGACTATGTCTCGGTCATCCATCTTCTCAAACACCATGTAGTGCGAGAAAACAAACGGAGGCGATCGAGTCTTGTGGGGAAATGTGCGCAAACCTCTGCATAGTGTAACAAACTAATCATGGTTAGCCGTGTCCCCGGTTATGGACATCTTGAGTATCTAGTACTTGGATTATCATGTGAATCTCAACATGTTACTCTAAATTAATTTTGTTGGGTTATGTTTAATGGTGATGCTTAATTGGGATTGAGAATGTTGTCAACCATTCTCAATGTTTAACAACCACCTTGATAGTAATTAAATTTTTATTCCTTTGAAGTAGGGAAAAATTGGGTTTACGCAAAACTGTAACCATAGAGCTTTCCACCAGCCAAATATGCATATAGTATAGCTGTTTCATTCCATTACTGTCTATGTGTTACCTTCCCAGCATATTCCATGTGCTGACCCGTTTTCGGGCTACAATGTTAATGTTGCAGACTTTTCAGACGATGATTAAGGAGTTTTTAGGTCGTGGTTCTATACTCAGTGATGCCGTTGGAGTTGGTGGACTCACTTATCTTCCAAGCCTTCCGCTGTTATCGTTATTAGATGGCCTTAAGCCATATTTATTGTAATAAGTTCTCTTTTGAGACATTCGATGTAATAAGTGTGTGATTGCTACTCTGCTATAAATCTTCTGAGTACTGTGTGGTGTCAGCATTACTGATCCAGGGATGACACCGGAGCACAGAGATCAGACTATTTGAGGTCTGGTCGCTACACGACCGCCACTCATAAGGAAGACAATCAATGAATAAATCATGCTCCGACTTCATCACATAACGGTTCACCATACGTGCATGCTACGGGAATCACAAAGTTCAACACAAGCATTTCTCAAATTCACAACTACTCACTAGCACGACACTAATATCGCCATCTCTATATCTCAAAACAATTATCAAGTTTCAAACTTCTCATAGTATTAAACACACTCATAGGAAAATTTTATTTATTAATCTTGAATGCCTCAAATAATTAAAGCAAATTACCATGCTGTTTTGTAGGACTCTCAAAATAATCTAAGTGAAGCATGAGAGAACAATGGTTTCTATAAAACAAATCCACCGACGTGCTCTAAAAGATATAAGTGAAGCAGTAGAGCAAAAACTATATAACTCAAAAGATATAAGTGAAGGACATAGAGTATTCTAATATTTTCCGAATCATGTGTGTCTCTCTCAAAAAGGTGTGTGCAGAAAGGATGATTGTGGAAAACAAACAAATAAAGAATCAAATAATACAAGACGCTCCAAGCAAAACACATATCATGTGGTGAATAAAAATATAGCTCCAAGTAAAGTTACCGATAGAAGTAGACGACAGAGGGGATGTCTTCCGGGGCATCCCCAAGCTTTGGATTTTTGGTGTCCTTAGATTATCTTGGGGGTTCCATGGGAATCCCCAAGATTAGGCTCTTGCCACTCCTTGTTCCATAATCCATCAAATCCTTACCCAAAACTTGAAAACTTCACAACACAAAACTTAAAGTAGAAAATCTCGAGAGGTCCGTTAGCGAAAGAAAACAAAACACCACTTCAAGGTACGGTAATGAACTCATTCTTTATTTATAATGGTGTTAAACCTACTGTATTCCAACTTCTCTATGGTTTATAAATTATTTTACTAGCCATAGATTCATCAAAATAAGCAAACAACACACGAAAAACAGAATCTGTCAAAAACAGAACAGTCTGTAGTAATCTGTAGATAGCGCAAGATCTGGAACCCCAAAAATTCTAAAATAAATTGCTGGACGTGAGTAATTTATCTATTAATCATCTGCAAAAATAATTAACTAAATATAACTTTCCAAATAAAAATGTTAACAGTTCTCGTGAGCACTAAAGTTTCTGTTTTTTACAGCAAGATTAACAAGACTTTCCCCAAGTCTTCCCAACGGTTCTACTTGGCACAAACACTAATTAAACACAAAAAACACAACCAAAACATAGGCTAGATAAATTATTTATTACTAAACAGGAGCAAAAAGCAAGTAATAAAAATAAAATTGGGTTGCCTCCCAACAAGCGCTATCGTTTAATGCCCCTAGCTAGGCATGAAAAGCAAGGATAGATCTAGGTATTGCCATCTTTGGTAGGTAATTCTTCAATGAGGCATCTACCATCATTAGGAATTTCTTTATTTTTATTGATTATCAAACTTTTAGGCACAAGATCGAAAAAACCATTTGTAACAAATGGTTCCTTAATGATAGCAAAAAGATTGGGATGCATACTTATAGATTTGAGATCCGCAGTTTCCTTACTAGAGGATTCACCCTTACTTTTAGGAACATACATAAGCTTGGAAATTTTAGTGGGAGGACTTGGAGTATTCTTTACGGAAGAAAAAGAGGTTCCCAAGTTGGTAATAATATCCTCAAGTTTATTGATTCTAGTGGAATCCTGATTTATTTTCTCATTAACTATAGGTTCCTTTTCTTTAATATTTTTCAAAGTGACTCCTACTTTAGATCCATATTGAGTGATCCGGTTGTGGATCTTTTTATCCAAATTTTCAATTAACTCTACAGTAGCAACCTTATTTTCAATAATTTCAAGTCTTTGCATTACATGCTCCAAAGTTAACATAGTTCCATTAACCAGAAGAGGTGGTGAGCCAAACAAATCTAGCATAGCATTAGAAGAATCAAAAGTATGCCTACCTAAGAAGTTCCCACCGGTAATGGTATCAAGGATATATCTGTACCAAGGAGTAGCGCCTACATAAAAATTGCAAAGAAGAACAGAAGTAGATTGCTTCCTGGTAGATCTATTTTGAGCATTGCAAATTCTATACCAAGCGTCTTTTAGATTTTCTCCCTCCCTTTGCTTAAAATTTAGAACTTCATTCTCGGGAGACAACGGAGAAGAAAAGGGACTACTCATAATGACAAGCAAACAGAAAATAGGCGAACGGAAAAGAGAGGGAGGACATAGAGAGAGAGGGAGAATAAAACGGCAAGGGTGAAGTGGGGGAGAGGAAAACGAGAGGCAAATGGCAAATAACGTAATGCGGGAGATAAGGGTTTGTGATGGGTACTTGGTATGTTGACTTTTGCGTAGATTTCCCCGGCAACGGTGCTAGAAATGGCTCGTTGTCGAGAGTCGAGTATTGACTTGAATTGGCACGAACCTTCCCGGCAATGGCGCCAGAAATCCCTCTTGCTACCTCTTGAGCACTTGCGTTGGTTTTCCCTTGAAGAGGAAAGGGTGATGCAGCAAAGTAGCGTAAGTATTTCCCTCAGTTTTTGAGAACCAAGGTATCAATCCAGTAGGAGGCTACGCGCGAGTCCCTCGCACCTACACAAAACAAATAAATCCTCGCAACCAATGCGATAAGGGGTTGTCAATCCCTACGCGGTCACTTACGAGAGTGAGATCTGATAGATATGATAAGATAATATTTTTGGTATTTTTATGATAAAGATGCAAAGTAAAATAAAAGGCAATGAAAATAACTAAGTGTTGGAAGATGAATATGATGGAAGATAGACCCGGGGGCCATAGGTTTCACTAGTGGCTTCTCTCAAGAGCATAAGTATTTTACGGTGGGTGAACAAATTACTGTTGAGCAATTGACAGAATTGAGCATAGTTATGAGAATATCTAGGTATGATCATGTATATAGGCATCACGTCCAAGACAAGTAGACCGACTTCTGCCTGCATCTGCTACTATTACTCCACACATCGACCGCTATCCAGCATGCATCTAGAGTATTAAGTTCGTAAGAACAGAGTAACGCTTTAAACAAGATGACATGATGTAGAGGGATAAATTCGTGCAATATGATAAAAAAACCATCTTGTTATCCTCGATGGCAACAATACAATACGTGCCTTGCTACCCCTACTGTCACTGGGAAAGGACACCGCAAGATTGAACCCAAAGCTAAGCACTTCTCCCATTGCAAGAAAGATCAATGTAGTAGGCCAAACCAAACTGATAATTCGAAGGGACTTGCAAAGATAACCAATCATACATAAAAGAATTCAGAGAAGATTCAAATATTGTTCATAGATAAACTTGATCATAAACCCACAATTCATCGGTCTCAACAAACACACCGCAAAAGAAGATTACATCGAATATATCTCCACAAGAGAGGGGGAGAACTTTGTATTGAGATCCAAAAAGAGAGAAGAAGTCATCTAGCTAATAACTATGGACCCGAAGGTCTGAGGTAAAGGACTCACACTTCATCGAAAGGGCTATGGTGTTGATATAGAAGCCCTCCATGATTGATGCCCCCTCTGGCGGAGCTCCGGAACAGGCCCCAAGATGGGATCTCGTGGATACAGAAGATTACGGCGGTAGAATTAGGGTTTTGGTTCCGTATTTGATCGTTTGGGGGTACGTAGGTATATATGGGAGAAAGGAGTACGTCGGTGGAGCAACAGGGGGCCCATGAGGGTGGAGGGCGCGCCCAGGGGGGTAGGCGCGCCCCCCTACCTCGTGGCTTCCCTGTTGGTTGCTTGACGTAGGGTCCAAGTCTCCTGGATCATGTTCGTTCCGAAAATCACGTTCCCGAAGGTTTCATTCCGATTCGACTCCGTTTGATAATCTTTTTCTTCGAAACCCTAAAATAGGCAAAAAAAACAGCAATTCTGGGCTGGGCCTCCGGTTAATAGGTTAGTCCCAAAAATAATATAAAAGTGAATAATAAAGCCCAATAATGTCCAAAACAGAATATAATATAGCATGGAACAATCAAAAATTATAGATACGTTGGAGACGTATCAATGATCAAGATTTTCTATGAACAATATTTGAATCTTCTTTGAATTCTTTTATGTATGATTGGTTATCTTTGCAAGTCTCTTTGAATTATCAGTTTGGTTTTGCCTACTAGATTGATCTTCTTGCAATGGGAGAAGTGCTTAGCTTTGGGTTCAATCTTGCGGTGTCCTTTCCCAGTGACAGTAGGGGTAGCAAGGCACGTATTGTATTGTTGCCATCAAGGATAACAAGATAGTTTTTTTTATCATATTGTATGAATTTATCCCTCTACATCATGTCATCTTGCTTAAAGCGTTACTCCGTTCTTATGCACTTAATACTCTAGATGCATGCTGGATAGCGGTCGATGTGTGGAGTAATAGTAGTAGATGCAGGCAGGAGTCGGTCTACTTGTCACAGACGTGATGCCTATATACATGATCATACCTAGATATTCTCATAACTATGCTCAATTCTATCAATTGCTCGATAGTGATTTGTTCACCCACCATAATACTTATGCTATCTTGAGAGAAGCCACCGGTGAAACCTATGGCCCCGGGGTCTATTTTCCATCATACAAGTTTCCAATATATATTATTTTGTAATCTTTACTTTTGATTTATATCATAAAAATACCAAAAATATTTACCTTATTATTATCATCTCTATCAGATCTCACTCTTGCAAGTGGCCGTGAAGGGATTGATAACCCCTTTATCGCATTGGTTGCGAGGTTCTTATTTTTTGTGTAGGTACGAGGTAACTCGCGCGTGGTCTCCTACTGGATTGATACCTTGGTTCTCAAAAACTGAGGGAAATACTTACACTGCTTTGCTGCATCACCCTTTCCTCTTCAAGGGAAAACCAATGCATGCTCAAGAGGTAGCAGATCATCACGTGTTAGGATTCTTAGAGATGTTGAAGTCTTGTGTGGGAAAGTTAAATATCTTGCTGATTCTTTTGTTCTTGGTTCCCCTCAAGATGACTTTTGTCCCATTATATTTGGTAGACCCTTCTTGAATACTGTTAATGCTAAGATAGACTGCAAAAGGATATTGTTTCTGTTGGTTTAGGAGATATGTCTCATGAATTTAACTTTGCTAAATTTCGTAGACAACCCCATGATAAAGAATTGCCTAGTAAAGATGAAATTATTGGTCTTGCTTCTATTGCCGTGCCTCCTAATGATCCTTTAGAACAATATTTGCTAGACCATGAAAATGATATGTCTATGAATGAAAGAAGGGAAATAGATGAAGTATTCTTTAAACAGTGACCTATTTGGAAACACAATTTGCCCGTTGAAATCTTAGGGGATCCTCCTCCACCCAAGGGCGATCCCATGTTTGAGCTTAAACCATTACCTGATATTCTTAAATATGCTTATCTTGATGAAAATAAGATATATCCTATTATTATTAGTACTAACCTTTCAGAGCAAGAAGAAGAGAGATTATTGAAAACTCTGAAGAAGCACCGTGCTGCAATTGGATATACTCTTGATGATCTTAAGGGCATTGGTCCCACTCTATGCCAGCGCAAAATAAAATTGGAGAAAGACGCTAAACCGGTTGTTGATCACCAACGATGGTAAAATCCTAAGATGAAAGAAGTGGTAAGAAAAGAAATACTAAAGCTTCTGGAGGCAGGTATAATTTATCGTGTTGTTGATAGTCAGTGGGTAAGTCATGTCCATTGTGTCCCTAAGAAGGGAGGTATTACTGTTGTTCCTAATGATAAAGATGAATTGATCCCACAAAGAATTGTTACAGGTTATAGAATGGTAATTGATTTCTGCAAACTAAATAAAGCTACTAAAAAGGATCATTACCCTTTACCTTTTATTGATCAAATGCTAGAAAGATTATCCAAACATACACATTTTTGCTTTCTAGATGGTTATTCTGGTTTCTCTCAAATACCTGTGTCAAAAGAGGATCAAGAAAAGACCACTTTTACTTGCCCTTTTGGTACCTTTGCTTATAGACGTATGCCTTTTGGTTTATGTAATGCACCTGCTACCTTTCAAAGATGTATGACTGCTATATTCTCTGACTTCTGTGAAAATATTGTTGAGGTATTCATGAATGATTTTTCCGTATTGAAGGAAATATGCCCTAGAGGCAATAATAAAGTTATTATTTATTTCCTTATTTCATGATAAATGTTTATTATTCATGCTAGAATTGTATTATCCGGAAACATAATACTTGTGTGAATACATAGACAAACCAAACGTCACTAGTATGCCTCTACTTGACTAGCTCGTTAATCAAAGATGGTTATGTTTCCTAACCATAGACATGTGTTGTCATTTGATTAACGAGATCACATTATTAGGAGAATGATGTGATTGACATGACCCATTCCATTAGCTTAGCACCCGATCGTTTAGTATGTTGCTATTGCTTTCTTCATGACTTATACATGTTCCTATGACTATGAGATTATGCAACTCCCGTTTGCCGGTGGAACACTTTGTGTGCTATCAAACGTCACAACGTAACTGGGTGATTATAAAGGAGCTCTACAGGTGTCTCCAAAGGTAAATGTTGGGTTGGCGTATTTCGCGATTAGGATTTGTCACTCCGATTGTCGGAGAGGTATCTCTGGGCCCTCTCGGTAATGCACATCACATAAGCCCTGCAAGCATTGCAACTAATGAGTTAGTTGCGAGATGATGTATTACAAAACAAGTAAAGAGACTTGCCGGTAATGAGATTGAACTAGGTATTGAGATACCGACGATCGAATCTCGGGCAAGTAACATACCGATGACAAAGGGAACAACGTATGTTGTTATGCGGTCTGACCGATAAAGATCTTCGTAGAATATGTGGGAGCCAATATGGGCATCCAGGTTCCGCTATTGGTTATTGACTGGAGACGTGTCTCGGTCATGTCTACATTGTTCTCGAACCCGTAGGGTCCGCACGCTTAAGGTTTCGATGACAGTTATATTATGAGTTTATGCATTTTGATGTACCGAAGTTTGTTCGGAGTCCCAGATGTGATCACGGACATGACGAGGAGTCTCGAAATGGTCGAGACATAAAGATTGATATATTGGAAGCCTATATTTGGATATCGGAAGTGTTCCGAGTGAAATCGGGATTTTACCGGAGTACCGGGAGGTTACCGGAACCCCCCAGGAGGTATACGGGCCTTAGTGGGCTTTAGTGGAAGAGAGGAGAGGTGGACAGGGCTGGGCCGCGCGCCCCTCCCCCCCTAGTCCGAATAGGACAAGGAGAGGGGGGCGCCCCCCCTTCCTTCTCTCTCTCCTCTTTCCCCCTCCCGAATCCTATTCCAACTAGGAAAGGGGGGGACTCCTACTCCCGATGAGAGTAGGACTCCTCCTGGCGTGCCCTCCTCCTGGCCGGCCGCACCCCCCCCTTTGATCCTTTATATACGGGGGCAGGGGGCACCTCTAAACACACAAGTTGATCCACGTGATCATATTATTAGCCGTGTGCGGTGCCCCCTTCCACCATAATCCTCGATAATATTGTAGCGGTGCTTAGGCAAGCCCTGTGACGGTAGAGGATCAAGATCGTCACCACGCCGTCATGCTGACGGAACTCTTCCCCGACACTTTGCTGGATTGGAGTCCAGGGATCGTCATCGAGCTGAACGTGTGCTAGAACTCGGAGGTGCCGTAGTTTCGGTGCTTGATCGGTCGGGCCGTGAAGACGTACGACTACATCAACCGCGTTGTGCTAACGCTTCCGCTGTCGGTCTACAAGGGTACGTAGATCACACTCTCCTCTCTCCTTGCGATGCATCACCATGATCTTGTGTGTGCGTAGGAAATTTTTTGAAATTACTACGTTCCCTATCACGTATATGGAACTTCTTTTGATGATTGCTTAAGCAACCTTGATCGAGTTTTGCAGAGATGTGAAGAAACTAATCTTGTCTTGAATTGGGAGAAGTGCCACTTTATGGTTAATGAAGGTATTGTCTTGGGGCATAAAATTTCTGAAAGAGGTATTGAAGTTGACAAAGCTAAAGTTGATGTTGTTGAGAAGATGTCGTGTCCTAAGGACATTAAAGGTATAAGAAGTTTCCTTGGTCATGCCAGTTTTTATTGGCGGTTCATTAAAGACTTCTAAAAAATTTCCAGGCCTCTCACTAATCTCATACAGAAAGATGTTCCTTTTGCCTTGGATGATGATTGTGTAGAAGCATTTGAAATACTTAAGAAAGCTTTGATTTCTGCACCTATTGTTCAGCCTCATGATTGGAATTTACTCTTTGAAATTATGTGCGATGCCAGTGATTATACCATAGGTGTTGTTTTAGGACAAAGAGTTGATAAGAAATTAAATGTTATCCAATATGCTAGTAAAACTCTAGACAGTGCCCAGAGAAATTATGCTACTACTGAAAAGGAATTTTAACAGTTGTATTTGCTTGTGATAAGTTCAGACCTTATATTGTTGATTCTAAAGTAACTGTTCACACTTTTGCTATTAAATATCTTATGGAAAAGAAAGATGCTAAACCTAGACTTATTAGATGGGTTCTCCTACTACAAGAATTTGATTTGCATATTATAGATAGAAAGGGGGCTGAGAACCCCGTTGCAGACAACTTGTCTAGGTTAGAGAATGTTCTTGATGACCCTCTACCTATTGATGACAGTTTTCCTGATGAACAATTAGCTGTCATAAATGCTTCTCGTACTGCTCCATCGTATGCTGATTATGCTAATTACATTGTTGCTAAATTTATACCACCTAGTTTCTCATACCAGCAAAACAAAAAGTTTTTCTATGATTTAAGACATTACATCTGGGATGACTCACACCTTTATAAAGGAGTAGATGGTGTTATTAGACATTGTGTACCTGAGCATGAACAGGAAGAGATCCTACGCAAGTGTCACTCCGAGGCTTATGGAGGACACCATGCTGGAGATAGAACTGCACATAAGGTATTGCAATCTGGTTTTTATTGGCCAACTCTCTCCAAGGATGCCCGTAAGTTTGTCTTGTCTTGTGATGAATGTCAAAGAATTGGTAATATTAGTAGACATCAAGAAATGGCTATGAATTATTCACTTGTTATTGAACCATTTGATGTTCGGGGCTTTGATTATATGGGGCCGTTTCCTTCCTCTAATGGGTATACACATATTTTAGTTGTTGTTGATTACATTACTAAGTGGGTAGAAGCTATTCCAATTAGTAGGGATGATCATAACACCTCTATTAAGATGCTTAAAGAAGTTATTTTTCCGAGTTTTGGAGTCCCTAGATATTTATTGACTGATGGTGGTTCACATTTCATTCATGGCACTTTTCGTAAAATGCTTGCTAAGTATGATGTTAATCATAGAATTGCATCTCCACATCACCCACAGCCTAGTGGTCAAGTTGAATTGAGTAATAGAGAGCTTAAATTAATCTTGCAAAAGACTGTTAATAGATCTAGAAATAATTGGTCCAAAACTCTTGATGATGCATTATGGGCCTATAGAACTGCATACAAAAATCCTATGGGTATGTCACCGTATAAAATGGTTTATGGTAAAGCATGTCACTTACCTCTTGAACTAGAACATAAGGCATATTGGGCCATTAAAGAGCTCAATTATGATTTCAAACTTGCTGGTGAGAAGAGACTATTTCACATTAGCTCACTTGAGGAATGGAGAACCCAGGCCTATGAGAATGCCAAACTGTTTAAAGAAAAAGTTAAAAGATGGCATGACAAAAGGATACAAAAGTGTGATTTTAATGTAGGTGATTATGTTTTGTTATACAACTCTCGTTTAAGGTTTTTTGCAGGAAAACTTCTCTCTAAATGGGAAGGCCCTTACGTTATCGAGGAGGTCTATCGTTCCGGTGCCATACAAATCAACAACTTCGAAGGCACAAATCCAAAGGTGGTGAACGGTCAAAGAATCAAACATTATATCTCAAGTACTCCCATAAATGTTGAAACCAGTGTTATTGAAACCGTAACCCCGGAGGAAAGCATAAGGGACACTTTCCAGAACATTTCAGACTCCGAAAAGGAATAGGTATGTGGTACGGTAAGTAAACCAACTCCAAAACAGTTCTAATAGCATATTTCTCCGTTTTTGAATATTTAAGAAAATAGGAAAATAAGAAGTAGTTCGGGAAGGGAACGAGGCATCCACGAGGGTGGAGGGCGCGCCCCTGCCTCATGGGCACCTCGTGTGCCCTCCGGACTCCATTTTCTTGCACGATACTTCTTTTGGTCGGTAAAAATTCATTATGTATTCTCCCGAAGGTTTTGGCCACCGTACCACGCAAATATCCTCTGTTTTTGTTTTGAGCTGTTTTCTGCCAGAGTTGTCAAGGCCAGGCATTATGTCACCCCCCTCCTCCAACAATGAGGGCAACGATGCTTGGTTAATGATGACTGAGCTGAAGAGAGAAGAACCCGGGGAGATCAACAAGGATGATGGGATCAAGAAGGCCATGGAGGATCAAGCTCCGGCAGCAGAAGACGAAGACATCCTCCAACCTCATTACAATCTTCTTACCCCAGCGGAGATTGAAGCTTTCAAGATGATTGAGTTAGCTCGCATACAAAATAAGTTTCGTTTTTTGTTGAAGGAGCATATCACCGCACTCAAGGGCATTATCCGCAAATTGGAGGATCTCCTATGCTCGATGTGCGACTAGCCATCATCACCACCATCTTCTTCATGAGCAAAGGAGAACTGAGTATCAGGTATGGGCACTACCCTTGGCAACTGCCAAGCTTGGGGGAGTGCCCCGGTATCGTATCAACATCACACTTCTATCTTTACCTTTTTTCTTAGTTCGATCATTTTGGTAATATCTTGATCTAGTAGAATAAAGTAATAGTATGATTTAGTTTTGAGTTTTGCTTTATGATCCTTCTATGTAATCGAGTCTGTGAGCCATATATAATAAAGATTAGTTTTGAGTCAAGGGCTTGGTTATCTTGCTATGATCTTGAGGGAATAAATGTAAGAATAAAAAGAAATAAAGAGATCATATTGATCTTATGGAGCGTAATGACTTCACATATAAAGAGTATGATGAATAAAAGTTGTTGAGAGTGGACAAACATAGTTTTGGTCATCGTTGCAATTAATAGGAAGTAATGAAGCAAGAGAGGTTTTCACATATAAATATACTATCTTGGACATCTTTTATGATTGTGAGCACTCATTAAAATATGGCATGCTAAAAAGTTGATGTTGGACAAGGAAGACAACGTAATGGGTTATATTTTCTTATATCCGAAATAAAGTATATTGTCATGGATGATCCAACATCTTGAGCTTGCCTTTCCCTCTCATGCTAGCCAAACTCTTTGCACCAAGTAGAGATACTACTTGTGCTTCCAAATATCCCTAAACCCAGTTTTGCCATGAGAGTCCATCATATGTACCTATGGATTGAGTAAGATCCTTCAAGTAAGTTGTCATTGTTGCAAGCAATAAAAAATTGCTCTCTAAATATGTATGATTTATTAGTGTGGAGAAAATAAGCTTTATACGATCTTGTGATGTGGAAGAAATAAAAGCGACAGAATGCATAATAAAGGTCCATATCACAAGTGGAAATATAAAGCGACATTCTCTCGCATTAAGATTTTGTGCACTCAACCATAAAAGCACATGACAACCTCTGCTTCCCTCTACGAAGGGCCTATCTTTTAATTTTGTCTTATACCTTATACAAGAGTCATGGTGATCTTCACCTTTCCCTTTTACATTTTATTCTTTGGCAAGCACATTGCGTTGGAAAGATCCTGATATATATATATATATATATATATATATATATATATATATATATCCAATTGGATGTAAGTTATCATGAACTATTATTGTTGACATTACCCTTGAGATAAAAGGTTGGGAGGCAACACTATAATCCCCTATCTTTCTGTATGTACGATTAAAACTTCATACCCATAAGTATTGCGTGAGTGTTAGCAATTGTGAAAGACTAAATGATAGTTAAGTATGTGGACTTGGTGAAAAGCTCTTATGTGACTCCTTCCGATGTTATGAAAAATTGCAATTACTTCAATGATGGAGATTATAGTTTGTTAGTTTTCAATGAAGTTTTTCATTCATAGTTGACATTGTGAATAGATTGTTACTTTAGCATAAGAAATCACGGGATCGGAATAATATTCTGATCACAACCTGACCTGCCCCGCTAGTAGTAAGTTGAACTTCCCTGTGAACTAGGTTGAACTTCTGCCAACATTGCCCAAATGGGGCTTGCGATATACGGTTGGAAAGCTATGGACACCAATTTCATGACCCAACTTAAATTTTTGGCAAAATATAAGCGGTTTAAGAGCAGTTTTGAAAACCGTTTTTCTTCGCACAAAAAACGTGAATCGTATTTTTGATCGCATTTCTAAACCGTTTATCGGAATGAGGCATATAATATGGCATTAGAAAGCTGCTGCAAAACCGCTCCTTCCACGTTTTGAAAGTTTTCTCTCATTCCCTATGGTTAAAGAGTAGTTTGAAAAAACGTAAAATTTCGTAAACCGAAAAGCAGAGTTCATTTTTTCGATGTCATTTCTAAACGGCTAATCCAATGGAGGCATATGATATGGCATTTGGAAAGCTTATGAAAATGCCCTACTTTTTCATCTTGAAAGTTTTTTTTTCTAATTTTGAATGGTTTAATAGTAATTTAGAAAATGGTCCAAGTCCTACCGAGTTCGTCTTTTCGAGCTAATTTTTAACCGTGCATCCGAATGCAGCAAATGATATGGCGTTGGAAAGCTTGAACTAATGCGAAACTTTTTGGTATGTATTGTTTCTCCCAATTCTTTACGGTTTTAAGTCGGTTTAAAAAATGGCGAAAAACGTATTTTCGCCATATTTTCTACAAACTTTATCGGAATTGGGCAAATAATATACCGTTGAAAAGCTACGGAAAATGCAAAACTTTTTCATGTTGATGGTTTTCTCTGATTCTTAGCCGTTTTCAAGTAATTTCGAAAATGGAGGGATCATTCGTTCTGCCTCTATTGCCAAACAGATTCTTCAAAGATACACCGCGTGAAGAACCTGAACTTCTCAGCATTTCTACCTGAACTTCACTTTGTTTTCGACGTGCTTTTTTTGCTCGCAGAACTCCATCCACTACTCGTAGTTCTCCATCCACTCCCTGGAATTCAATGAGTGATATACCGATGGAAAGCTGCTGTAAACACGCAACTTTCCCGTGTTGATTATTTTCTCATACTCACGATGGTTTTAAAAGTTTTTCATCTGAAATTCATTCAGTGTAGTAGTTGAACTTCCTGCTGTTTTCACATTGAACTTTCGTGACGTATTTTCATTTGTAATTTTCTCATCCATTTTCGTCTGTGTTACACAAATGATATTCTTTTAGTACAAAACTCTCTCACAATATATTTTTTAACTTTCTCCGACCGAGGACTTGAAACTTACACAAATGATATTCCTGTCGTTTTGAAGTAAATTAGAGAAATGACTAGATCATGATTTCTGCCTTCGTTGCAAATGGAAACGCACTGCGTGAAGTAGTTGAACTTCTCGGACATGTCTCTTTGAACCTCACTCTGTTTTTGACGTGTTGTTTTTTGCACTGCGTGAAGTAGTTGAACTTCTGGGGCATCTCTGTTTGAACTTCACTTTGTTTCACTTTATTGTTTTTTATATGAAATACACACCATGTAGTACGTGAACTTCCGGTTGTTATCACTTTGAACTTCTCTTTGGTTTGAGAGAATTATTTTAAAACAGAAAAAACAACATATTTTTTATGTATTTTTGGACATCTAAATACACGGTGATCCTCTCTCACATTAATTTTTTGAACTTTTCCTTGCCGAGCACTTGAACTTCTAGCAACTATTTTTCGGTTATGAGTTGTTTTTAAAAGTGCAAAAATGGCGTTGTGTTTTTTTATTTTTTGAACAGGTAAATCCTAGGTTTTAATAAACTCTGAACTTCTCTATTATTTCAATTTGAACTTCACCTTTTTATATTTTTGAGTAAAGAATTGTATTCGATTTTTATACGGAAAAAATTGAACATGGAAATACAAGGTGAACCTCTCTCGCAAGAATTTTTGAACTTCTCCGAACAGAGCACTTGAACTTCTAGCAAAAAAAATTGCCTTTGCCTTTTCATTATTTTTTATATAAAATGCACACCGTGTAGTACGTGAAGTTCTGGTAGTTATCAATCTGAACTTCTCTCGGTTACGTGAAAATATCTGAGTTTTTTCAATTTGTTGGTTTATCATTTAGTAACGAGGAAAATCTGGGTTCTTCATATACATTGAACTATTCTATTTTTAAAAAGTGAACTTGGTTTTTACAATTTGGACTTCTTGGTGTTATTCATTTGTAACGGAAAAATGGGGTAATATGTATTTTATAGAGTTTTTCAAGTGCTCTGTTATTTTAATATGACCTTTGATTTTTTTCTAACATGTAAAGTATGTTTTTTGTTACATTTTTTGAGTTTACCTATGATATAATTATAGTTTTTTTGTCATCGCTTTTCAATAATGGGAAAATCCATGGGAGAATTTTTTTTTTGAACACCCATAACATTTTCTTTGAACTCTCCAATTTATTAAATTTGAACTTCAAGAGTTAACAATTTTTCTTTGTTACAATTTGATTTCTTCCTTGGTATAACACCAAACCTCTCTATTTTGTAATATGAACTTCTTGATTTAATCTTTAGTGATGGAGAAATTTATATTTGAAATGCGTCTTTATATTCGCACCCCAAAGATGTATATTTTTTCGAAAGCAAACATTTTGAACTTTGTGCGGCACAAACTATGTATTTCTCGTCCACTATTTTTTTGTGTATCCATATATTTTTTCAAGAGAACACATATACTAGGATTTCTAATTTATATTTTACAGAGAAGCATTTTGATCTCTGTCAAGAACAACACATAGAAGCAATGTTCAGGCCAAAGTGGTAATTAACAACCACTAGACACCAACTGTTAACATATATACATACTGGTGCTCTGTGACCTTCATGCAAACACAGTGCCCCATGTGCATTCACATACATACACATTGAACCATTTCAAAGGACAAGGCTAAACTTCCTCGTGCAGACCGAAATAGGAGCACAAAACACAAGCTCCCACAAGGTGAGTGCGCACACACACGAGACACCAGACCCAACACGCATGCCCTAGGACATGATGCTCTTTTATTGACTTGGCGTCTTCCTTTTTTTAATAAACACACGAAGAGAGAACCAGCAGCTACTTACAAGTGTGGTTAGAGCAGCAGTGATGCACATGAAGAGCGAGCTGGCCAGCATCCAGCATGGCAAACATGCATCTTGCAAGGCACACATGAACCAAGCACAACATACTGGCACCCGCACACACGAGCCCACAGTGTCGCACAACAATGGTAGAACTTCACGGAACATCTCCGAAGAACATGACGTATAGATGTAGTGGGACTTCATGGAACGTCTCTGAAGCCAAGCACAAATTTGACTATCAAAAACAATAGTTATGCACAAAGTTGAACTGAACTACTAACACCCGAATTGAAGCCATGAACAAACTTTAACAGAATTTTCTACTTGTTCCCAGCAGCAGCAGGGGCAAGCCACGGTGCGAGACACATAGCTGCGCACACATAAAAGCAGAGGATGAGAGGGCACACTGGTCCTGTGGCGGCACCAAGCGAAAGTGTGTCACAATTTCCCATGTAGCATCGTATGTACCACAGCCACCAGTAGACAAGCAAACAAATTTTATGAACTATGTACAAGTAGAACTACCAAAACTATGTATTTGTAGTGCCAAAATGGGTTAAATATATGTTTGTACATGCAAGCTATATACAAAAACTATTTTTGCAGAAACATTAGCTAGCTGATACACACATGAGGCACTGCACATATGGTATCCTGTCTTTGAAGTGAACATGAAGTGCAGCCCATGTGCAACAAGTCAAGGTTCTGCTATAGGTAGCGGTAGCCTAGTCGTTGAGTATATCTGAACCCACAGTTGCGGTCATAATTGAACCTTTTAAACAATTATACTTGAACGTCTCAGAGAAACAACAAGTCAAACTTCGATCAGATGTACTCACGTGCATGGGATGAGCAAAAGGTTGGGATCTAGCTGTGTGGTTAATTTCATTGTTCTAGTAGTAGAGAGTTCCCATCAGCTGCACATAGAAGAACACCACATCTAAGAGACATCTGCAGAGCTTGGGAGTCTCAAGTTGCTGCTCATAGAACAACAAAATTAAATTTTCCACCGCACAACAGAGAAAAAAATTATGATGAAGGTCAACATCATCAACTAAGAAGTTCATCTTTTGGTCTAAGGCCAAGGTCGGAAGGGGATGGCCGGAGATGCATCATGCACCTGACCTTCTCAACACCAGACCTTCATGGTCGGCCCTGTGACAATGGCTTTTTTAGTTTTCTTCTTAAAATGGAGCTATTTTTTCCTTTTCATTCAAACTTTGAACTTCTGTTAATTTTTTTACATAATCATCAACATCAATATCTCTAAATTACAGGAAGTAGAACCACTTTAACTTTTGTCCAAAACTTTTCTAGACTACAACCTAGATAATCAACAACAGCACCACATTACCCAACTTCTTCTGTGACAAGGGAAAGTTTGAGGCTACTGTAGGGAGAGGAGGGTGGCCTCACCAGAGCAGTAGAGATAATTGGGAGTACCTCACCGGAGCATCGAAGAGCCACGTCGGCTTGCTCCCACTGGCCCTAGGTGGATGACATCCTGTCGAGGAGGAGGGCCTCCAGCAGGGCTCCACGGAGAGGAGGGGACGAGATCCAGCAGCCCACCATGGATCCCTGGGTGGGTGCGGTGCGGCAGCAAGTTCCCTAGGCGGGGGTGGCGCGGCTGCCGGTTCTTGGGGCGGGGGCGGCGCGGCAACCGGAGCTCCTGCCGGATGTGGAAGGTTGTGGGGGAGTCGGGGAAGAGGTTGAAGGTGCAGGTGGAGGCAGGGAGTGACGGCGGCAGGGGGAGGCAGGGCGCGGCGGCGGGTGGAGGCAGGGCGCGGCGGTGGGTCGAGGCTGGGCGTGGCAGCGGCGGGTAGGAGGCTGGCCGCGGCGGCAGGAGGAAGGCCGGTCACGGTCGCGTTTTTAGTTTTGGTCGAGGCAAGGAGAGAAGGTCGTGGATTTTCTAATGGGTCGTTCGGGAGGTGCATAGTGGGCAAGTTTGGGAGGACCTCCTTGGCCCTATATAGCGCGCCGTGATCCAAATAACTATTCTAATCCTGGGATTAGAATAGTGTTGTCCTATATATATATATATATATATATGTGTGTGTGTGTGTGTGTGTGTGTGTGTGTGTGTGTGTGTGTGTGTATGTTAGTGTGTGTGTTGTTGTTGTTATAAGAATGATCATAATGCCCTCATGTCCGTATTTTATTTTATCGACACCTCTATCTCTAAACATCTGGACATATTTTTCTTTGTCATGAAGAGGGAGAATGCCGGTAGCTGGAATTCTCGACTAGAAGAGGAGCAAATATTAGAGACTTATTCTGCGTAACTCCAAAAGTCTTGATACTTCATGGAGGCACGTTTTGGAATATATAAAAAATATTGGGTGAAGAAAGAACCAGAGGGGGACCACCCACCATCCACGAGGGTGGGGGGCGCGCCCCCTATCTCGTGGGCCTCCTGGCAGGCCTCCGGTGCCCATCTTCTGCTATATGAAGTCTTTCGTCCGAGAAAAAATAGAGAGCAAGCTTTCGGGATGAAAATCCGACGCCACGAGACGGAACCTTGGCAGAACCAATCTAGGGCTCCGGCGGAGCTGTTCTGCCGGGAAAACATCCCTCCAGGGGGGAATCATCACCAACGTCATCACCATCGTTCCTCTCATCGGGAGGGGGTCAATCTCCATCAACATCTTCACTAGCACCATCTCATCTCAAACCCTAGTTCATCTCTTGTATCCAATCTTTGTCTCCAAACCTCAGATTAGTACCTGTGGGTTCCTAGTAGTGTTGATTACTCCTTGTAGTTTATGCTAGTTGGTTTATTTGGTGGAAGATCATATGTTTAGATCCTTTATGCATATTAATACCCCTCTGATTATGAACATGAATATGATTTGTGAGTAGTTATGTTTGTTCCGGAGGACATGGGAGAAGTCTTGCTATAAGTAGTCATGTGAATTTGGTATTCGTTCGATATTTTGATGAGATGTATGTTGTCTATCCTCTAGTGGTGTTATGTGAACGTCGACTACATGACACTTCACTATTGTTTGGTCCTAGAGGAAGGCATTGTGAAGTAATAAGTAGATGATGGGTTGCTAGAGTGACAGAAGCTTAAACCCTAGTTTATGCGTTGCTTCGTAAGGGGCCGATTTGGATCCATATGTTTCATGCTATGGTTAGGTTTATGATGTAGGATAGAACCCTAATTGCCCGATCTTTCACGAAAGGTGTGGATCCCGCGAAGAACACGAGGAACACGAGGGGGGAATACGAGGGAAAACACAAGGGGAAACAAGAGAGGAAACACTAAACCAACACGAATAAGTCACACATGTGCTAGATCCTCGAGTACATAAGGAAAGATACACGATCCACGAACAACTAAGGACGATACAAGGGTAGCTGGTCTTCTCCACGAGGAGGTCTTGAGTTCTTCCCTCATGGGGTCTTGAATCCGCTTGGGGGATCTTCTCCGGTGGAGGCTCGAATCTCTGAGGAGAAGGTATCCAAGTGGATGAGCAAAGCTCTCACACAAAATCTGAGCTAATCCTTTGCTAACCCTAGAAATTAGGACAAGCAGGAGTATATATAGTCTAGGGGAGAAGGGGTACATGGGCCTCGGCCCTTCACTGTGCACAGACAGGGGAGGTCGGACGTCCGGGCGTCGGGCCGGATGTCCGGGCTTTCACGCGTGGCCGGATGTCTGGGTTGAGGGGTCCAGATTTCCGGGCTAGAGGCCGGATATTGGGGGGCTTGGGAAGGGCCGGATGTCCGGGCTGGCGAGGCCGGATGTCCGGGGCCTATAGTCTCTGGCGGCTGAGCAGCTGTGGTGGGTGAAGCTCCAGGGGCCAGACGTCCGGGGTCGTGGCCAGATGTCCGGGGCCTGGGATGTGTCCTTGACTCCTTCCATTGGTTTTCTTCATCCGTGAACTTGGGGGCTTGTACATCTTCACGCGCATCTTCGGGAGGATCCTTTTGATACCTAATCATGCACAACAACTCGGACTTAGGTAGTAGCCATGTCTCATGCATCGAAAGTGGAAGTTCGGAGAGGAGTGACTTTACCTTATCTTCGATAGCCTTGGCTTGGGCTCTTGTCATTGGTCCAAGTGGTGTCATTGGAGGTGGAGGTGTGTCCATGGGGATGATCGTGGGATGCTCCGCATCATCTCCCCTCGCTTGGGGAAGATCCGTCCTCGGATAGAAATCCTCATCACCATGGTAGGGAGAGAGATCTTTGATGTTGAAGATGTCGCTCACGGAGTACTTGTCGCGTGGGATGTCGATCTTGTAGGCGTTGTTGTTGTAGCGTTCGAGCACCTTGAAGGGTCCATCCGCGCGTGGTCGAAGTTTGGACTTGCATTCATTGGGGAAACGGTCCTTGCGTAGGTGTAGCCACACAAGATCTCCAATGTTGAATACCATGGGGTGCTTGTTGTTGTTGCGCTTGGTCGCAAGTCGTTGTACTTGGCGCTCGATGGTTTGCTTTGTATCTTCATCCACCTTCTTGAGATGGTTCACACGTGCACTTGCGTCCAAACTGATGCGCTCTTGTAGTGGTAGAGGAAGAATGTCCAATGGTGATAATGGGTTGAATCCGTAGATGACCTCGAAGGGGGACTTGCCGGTTGTTGAGTGTTTTCCTCGATTGTAGGCGAACTCGGCAATAGGTAGACACTCCTCCCACTCCTTGATGTTCTTCTTGATGAGTACTCGAAGTAGAGCGGAGAGTGTGCAGTTGGTCACCCTCCATTTGGCCGTCGGTTTGAGGATGGTAAGCCGTGGAGAAGAGTAGCTTGATTCCGAGCTTGGCGCATAGGGTCTTCCAAAAGTACCTTAGGAACTTGACATCACGGTCCGAGACGATCGTCTTTGGCACTCCGTGTAGACGCAATATGTCCCTACAAAAGAGGTCTGCAATATGTGAAGCATCGTCTATTTTGTTGCAAGGAATGAAATGTGCCATCTTGGAGAAACGGTCCACAACGACAAATACCGAATCATTTCCGTTTTTAGTCCTAGGTAATCCAAGTACAAAGTCCATGCTAATGTCTTCCCATGGTTGATAAGGAATTGGGAGAGGCATGTAAAGGCCATGGGATTGAGATTTGGACTTAGCTTTGCGACATGTAGAGCATCGGTTGGTGAAGCGGTTGACGTCGTGAAACATCTTGGGCCAAAAGTAGTTCTTCGAGAGCATGGCGAAAGTCTTGTCTCGTCCAAAATGTCCCATTAAGCCTCCTCCATGAGATTCCTACAAAAGCAACAAGCGAAGAGAAGACTCGGGGAGGCAAAGCTTGTTAGCTCTCATAAGATATCCATCTTTGATGTAATAGCGTTCCCAAGAGGTGTGTGTCGAACACTTGGCATAAGGAGTAGAAAAAGTAGAATCATGCTCATACAAGTGTTTTATATGCTCAAAGCCAATGACATCCAATTCAAGTTGAGTAACAAGCATGCATATGCGGGAAAGGGCATCCACCACAATGTTTTCCTTACCTTTAATGTACTTGATGACATAAGGAAAAGATTCAATAAATTCACTCCACTTAGCATGACGCTTGTTCAACTTGGTTTGTCCCGTAAGGTACTTTAGCGTTTCATGATCGGTATGAATGATAAACTCATGAGGGCGAAGATAGTGTTCCCATTCATGCAAAACGCGGACTAAAGCATATATCTCTTTGTCATATATGGGGTAATTGAGTTGCGCGCAGGAGAGTTTCTCACTAAAGTAAGCTATGGGGCACTTCTCTTGCGTTAACGCACCTCGTATGCCATTACCACTAGCATCGCAATGAATCTCAAAGGGTTTGTCAAAGTTGGGTAACGCAAGCATGGGAGCATGAGTGAGCAAATTCTTAAGCTCATTGAAAGCGGTATCTTGGGATGGTCCCCCCAAAAAAGGCGCATTCTTATTTCTCAAAGCATGCAAAGGCGAAGCAATGGTGCTAAAATCTTTCACAAAGCGGCGATAGAAACCCGCAAGGCCAAGAAAACTACGCACTTGAAGCAAGTTGGTTGGTTTTGGCCAAGTCTTGATAGCATTGATCTTGGACTCATCAACATGAACACCCTTAGAGGAAACAACAAAACCCAAGAAAACAAGCTTGACAACACCAAAAAGGCATTTCTCCATATTATCATAGAGATGCTCTTTTCAAAGAGTTTGCAAAACGGTTCAGACATGGGTCACATGCTCTTTGAGAGACTTGCTAAAAACAAGGATATCATCGAAGTAGACCACAACAAACACACCAATGTAAGGGCAAAAGACATGATTCATAAGACGCATAAAAGTACCCGATGCTTCCGATAGACCCATAGGCATGACCAACCACTCATATAACCCAAACTTGGTTTTGAAAGCAGTTTTCCATTCATCACCCTCTTGTATGCGGATTTGATAGTAACCACTCTTAAGATCAATTTTTGAAAAGATAGTGGCACCAATAAGTTCATCAAGCATATCATCAAGGTGTGGGATGGGATACCTATAACGAACGGTGATAGCATTGATAGGTATACAATCGGAGCACACGCTAAAGCTACCATCTCATTTTGGCACAAGAATGACCGGGACGGCACAATGGCTCAAACTTTCACGCACATGTCCATGGTCTATGAGATGCTTTACTTGCCTTTGTATTTCTTTGGATTCTTCGGGGTTGACGCGGTAGGGGGCTTTGTTCGGAAGAGGTGCTCCGGGGATGAGGTCGATGCGGTGCTCGATGCCTCATAGCTCGTCGGGGAAAACATCGTGAAATTCCTGCAAAAGAGAAGACAACACTAGAGGAAGAGTGTGTGAGGTGTTAGTTTGTGGTTCATTGTCCTTGCACAAAAGGACGTGGTGTAGGACACTAGATGGGTTCTCACACACTCCTATTATCTCACTTTTGGTGGCAAATAGGACTAAGTTCTTCTTTTCACTCATCGTGGAGGTGCTCGATTTGGGCTTGTGGAGCTCACTCTCTTTTTGGTGGCTCTCTCTATCACTAATATCTCCATGATGGGTGGCTTGCTTGTCGGTGACAACTTGGCTTGGAGACATGGGACGAAGGACATACTCCTTGCCCTTCATCTTGAAGATGTAGTGGTTTGTTCGGCCGTTGTGGATGACTCCTCTATCAAATTTCCATGGGCATCCAAGGAGAAGGTGGCAAACAGTCATTGGAACGACGTCGCACTCTAAGGTGTCTTCGTATGCGCCAATTTTGAAGGAGACTTGTACTCGATGCTCGACTTGGATAGTGTCAGAGTCGCTAAGCCATTGCACTTTGTATGGATGTGGGTGCTTCGTCTTGGGCAATTCGAGCTTGGAGCAAAGCTTTCACTTGCGAGATTATGACAACTCCCTCCATCGATGATGACCTTGACGGATCTTCCATTGATGCCGGCCTTGGTGTGGAATATGTGGCATCTTTGGTCTTCTTCTTGGTGATGTTGGAGAGTCAAGACCTTGGAGACAACAAGAGCGGGACTTGAATCTTCATCACAAAAGACTTGTTCCTCTTCATCGTTCACTTGCCGATGCATGGCGACTTGCACAAGAGCGTCCATTTCTCCTTCACTCATCGAGTCGTAGGTTCCATCGTCATTGAGGATCATGGTCCACTTGTTGGTGCACTTCTAGGACTTGTGGCCTCGGCCTCCACATGTGAAGCATTTGAAGGAACTCATCTTGACGGTCTCATCGGTTGGAGTGGATGATGATGAAGCTCTTGGCTTGAAGTTTCTTGTAGTAGGAGGATGACTTGGAGTTGACGAAGCTTTCTTGGAACTCGACTTGTCGACGTTGCTTGTAGAAGGCTTGGTAGATGGTGTTGAAGTTGTTGAAGCTTGGGTGTTGGAGAAGTTGTATGACTTGGATGAGAACTTGGCATGCTTGTAATCATCTTGCACTTGACATTCTGCTTTGGTAGCTTGATGTACTAGCTAGATGAGGTTCGAGTATGGTTGGAAGTCGGCGATCTTCTTGATAGGATGGTTGAGTCCATTCAAGAAACGTGCCATTGTTTGCTCGTCATCTTCCGTGATGTTGGCTCTTATCATGGCAATCTCCATCTCCTTGTAGTACTCTTCAACGCTCTTGGTTCCTTGCTTGAGTAGTTGGAGTTTCTTGAAGAGGTCGCAGTTGTAGTAGGTAGGCACAAAGCATGCTCTCATGACATCCTTCATTTGTGCCCAAGTAGTGATGGGTGGTTCACCTCTTGCCTCTCGGCGCTCAGTAACTTGTTCCCACCAAATGAGGACATAGTCTTGGAACTCAAGGGATGCCACTCGGTGCTCGATAACTTGTTCCACTACAAAAAAAGACACATCCGTGACATTTTGGGCCGAACGAAATTTTTTCTGTCATACATATGACACTTCTATGACGATAATTGTGACAAAACCCGGTATCATCATAGATGTGGTGGGCTCCTACTTCTATGACAAAAAATCATGACAGAAAATGGGCTTTTCGTCCTGGGCGGGCCAGAGACGCAGCTGCATTACATTCTTTGGGTCGTCCATAACGGAAAAAACCATGGTAGAAGCGAGGGGGAGGAAAATTTCGGGGAGTTCCCGGTTACGGTGGGAGGTCGGGGGCCGAGCGATGCACGTTTCTCCCGTACACATATGCGCGTGTGTGCAAGGCGTTGGCTCTAACTGAACCCGAGCGATTGCACTGCAGGCTACGCGTTACTGAACCCGAGCGATCGATCGATGGCTGTTAACTGAACCCGATGGAGCGATTTCTTCGCTACTGCTGCTAACTGAAGCTAATCGATTGGATGAACAGTGAGCGTTGCGTGGGGGGGAGTGCGTGGATGACTAGTGAGCGGTGGCGTTGCCTCTGGATGAACAGGACCCCGTGGTGTGGAGGGTTGGATGAACAGTAGACGGTGGAGGGGTGCCCGTGGAGGGGTGGTTGAACAGGACCCCGTGTTGTGGAGGGCTGGATGAACAGTAGATGGTGGAGGGGTGCCCGTGGAGGGGTGGTTGAACAATAGCCGGTGGAGTAGAGCGTGGTGGAGGCTGGATGAACAGGAGCCCGTGGAGGCTGAAGGAGGTAGACGGTAGCTCGTGGAGGCTGGAGGAGGTCGATGGTGGAGATGAACAGTATCCCATGAAGTCCCATTTTGCGGTACGCCACACCCCTCCCAATGAACAGGACCCCCGTTTCGACCGTAGGAGGTCCGTTTCGTCTGTTTTGCGGTACGCCACACCCCTCCCGACCAACAGGACCCCCTTTCGACCGTAGGAGGTCCGTTTCGGCCGTTTTGCGGTACACCACACCCCTCCCGATCAACAGGACCCCGGTTTCGACCGTAAGAGGTCCATTTCCTCCGTTTTGTGGTACGCCACACCCCTCTCGATCAACAGGACCCTGTTCCAAACATAGGAGGTCCGTTTCCTCCATTTTGTGGTACAACAGGCCTCGTTTCCATTGCCTGTTCCGTCCAAGCCCTCCCGATGAACATGACCACTCATTCCGTTCCGACCCAGCCGGTTGGCTCCCACGCGTTCCGTTGCCTCCCGATGAACACGACGCATTTTGTTGCCTCCCCATGAACATGACGCATTCCGTTGCGTCCCCATGAACACGGCGCATTCTGTTGCCTCCCCATGAACACGATGACGATGCTGTTTCTCCGTTCCCACCCAGCCATGTACACGAGCCCTGGCCATATGTATGCGCGAGTAGGCGTTCGAGACCCCGCCCGTATGTACACATACGTGGTCGTATTTTCTTTCTTGCACCCTGGCCATTGTACGTACGTGTACATGCTACGTGCGCGCCTCTACTACGACATGTACGCACCTCTATTACGACACGTGTGCGCCTCTACATCCACCAGTATATATGTACGTACACGTTCGCGACCAGAATGACAACACTACGTATGCTTCGACCAGGTGGGTCCCGACTGTCAAGCACTTTGTAAGTGCATCTAGTGCCACCCCTAGTTGGTTTTGGAGTATTGACAAAACACCTAGTTGAGGGACTAATGTTTTTGTGAGAATTGCAGGATAACACAGGTAGAAGTCCCTCATTGATTCGGTTTTCCTACCAGAGATGACCCCTAAAAATGTATGAAGACATTGAAGTCAAAGGTGGTATGTGAAGACATTCACATTGAAGACTATGACAAGAGAAGACATCGCATGAAGACTATGGAGCGCGAAGAATTAGATCTTTCGTAGTTCTTTTTCTTCTTTGTTGAGTGATAGGAACCACCATACTGTTAAGCGGGGTCCAAGAAAACCAGTCAGAATGACTGAAGTGATGCTTAACCAAAATCCTATGTCTTCGAGTGAAGACTATGAGAGCGAATCTTGTTCAGAGTTGGACAAGTCAGCTTTGCTTGTAGCCCAAGTAAAGTTGTCGTGTGTGTTTGAAATCTGACCGTTGGAACACGTGTCAGTTCCTTAGTAACCCAAGGTCATTTCGGACAAATCAGGTCGGGTTGCCTAGTGGTTATAAATAGCCCACCCCCTACAACCATAAACGGTTGGCTGCTCAGAGTTAAAGTACGGCTTTTGTCGTTTGAGAGCAACCCACCTCGAAGCCTTTGAGAGAGAATTCCTTGAGAGAATAAATCCCTAACCACCCAGAGCCAAAGAGTGTTAGGCATCACATAAGTCTTCTTGTCTGTGTGATCTGAAGACTTATTACACTTGAGGACTGTGAATCCTCCAGCCGGTTAGGCGTCGCGTTCTGAGCATCCAAGAGTCATTGTGGATCGCCGGTGAACAAAGTCTGTGAAGGTTTGGGAGTCTACCTTGAAGACTTACCAGAGAGATTGGGCGAGGTCTGCGTGACCCTAGATCAAGGGGAATACAGTGAGGACTAAGGGTTCTGAGCTGCGTGTTCAGGACTGGGTGACCGGGACTGTGTGTCCGGGACTGTGTGTCCTCAGGTTTAAATACCTAGCCGCCCTAACCAGACGTACAGTTGTCATAGCAACTGGAACTGGTCCAACAAATCATTGTCTTCAACGAGTCACTGGTTTCATCCTTCCCTTCCCTTTACTTACTGTTGGTCCTCGTGAAGTCATTGCGTGATTGCATTATCTTTTGTCTTCACTGAGTGACTGCTTGTTCTGATTGGCTTCACAATATCTTCCTACCTGATCCCTACTGCCTAGCTGCTATTAGTCATCGTGCTTTCACATTGTTGATTACCTGACTAAGGTTTGCCTAGTGTAGTCTACCTTCCGCTATGTGGTAATAGGTTTACTTCTATCGTTTGTCTTCAAAACTTCCCTGTTTAGAAGACTTTCATAAAAATCGCCTATTCACCCCCCCTCTAGTCGATCACTAGCACTTTCAATTGGTATCAGAGCAAGGTACTCCCTTGTTCTATGTGATTCGGTTTAACCACCTGGAGTTTTAGCTATGTTGACTGCAGGGATAACTAAAGTCTCCGTTGCGTGCCCCGTCTTCAATGGAACTGAATATCCCTACTGGATGAATAAGATGTGCATGCATCTTGAAGCCATTGATGTCGACCTATGGTATGTCATCAAGAACGGCATTCCCAAGGCTGGAGAAGGTGTCACTGCTGCTGATGTCAAGAAGTTCGTTCAACTGGACTCTACTGCCAAGAATATCATCTATGGTCATCTGACCAAAGGACAGTATAGCCATGTGAGTGTGTTGGAGACTTCCAAGCTAGTCTGGGACTTGCTCTCCAGGGTCAACGAAGGCGTCTCCACCCAGAGAGATCAAAGAATCAGTGTCCTTCTCAACCTCTTCAACCGCTTCAAGAGAAATGACAATGAGAATGTCCAGCTCACGTTTGATCGACTCACTGACATCACAAATGAGCTTCAAGCCCTCGGCGCCATTGAGATCACCAAGCATGAAGTCGTCAGGACACTCCTGAGATCACTTGATAGTTCGTTTGACACCCTAGCCCTGATGATTCAAGAACGCCCCAATTTCAAGACACTCGATCCGTCTGACATACTTGAGAGGCTCAACACACACGAGTTTCAGCTTTCTGAGAAAAGAGACATCTACGGTCCCAGCTATGGGCGAACTCGTGCCTTGAAGGCAAAAGCTGTCTCCTCATCCGAAGAAGAATCTGATAGCAGTTCTGATGATCCTGAAGACATTGGAAAGGAGCTTGCTATGCTTGTGAAGAAGTTCCAAAAATTCACCAAAAAGAAAGGGTTCAGAAAGTCTTCATGATCAAGCTCAAGGAACGATGAAGCTTCTGCTCATGACTACAAGAAGAGAACATGTCACAAGTGCAAGAAGCCTGGCCACTACATCTCTGAGTGTCCACAGTGGGACAATGAGAACAAGAAGAAGAAGAAGAAGAAGAGCAAGGAGTATGACTCTAACGACAAGAAGAAGAATAAATACTCAAAGTCTTCTTCCAAGTCTGCCTCAAAGTCTTCATCACACAAGAAGAGCTCATATGGCAAGGCAGGTGCGTTTGTTGGCAAGGAAATGGATTCTGAGGAGGAGTCTGCTTCTGAGGAGGCAGAGATGGACTCTGAGGAGGAGTCCGATTCTGGCGTTGCGAGTCTGGCTACAGCATACGTTGCCAAGTCCATCTTCAACACTGAAGACAATGACTTCATCACCGACACCGATGCAAAATGACAAGGACTACTCCGCAACTTCCTACTGCTTCATGGCACGTGGTGCCAAGGTAAACACACGCACTACTCACTATCAAACATCCAGTGACGATGAATCTGATTGTGATTCCAAACCTAGCTACAAAACACTTGCTAAAATTGCAACTGAACAACAGAAAGCTATGGAACACATTCAAAAACTGTTAGACAAAAGCGATGATTTGTTAGACGCTGAAATGACTCGATCCCAGTCCTTAATTGAAGACATAAAAAATCTTCACATTAAGTATGAGGAACTTGAAAATCGTCATGAAACGCTCTCAACAAATCATGAAAGGCTATCCTATGATTATCTTCAAAGGAAGCAAGACCTTGAGAAATTGAGAGCGACTCATGAAGATCTTCAAAAGGAAAACAAGTCACTTCATGCCAAATAGATCAGTTCAGCTCAGGAAGGATTTGAACCACCATGTCTTAAAATGCATTGAGCGTGATAACGCTACTTCTGTTGCTGAATGTTCTACTGCTGCTACTGTTGCAATATCTTCACCTGTTGATGTGGTAACTAACCCCTCTGCTGAGGATACCACTGCCATTGCTGATGAGAATGCTAGGTTGAAAACACTGCTTGAAACAAGGATGTACAAAAGTCTCAAAGGGCATCAGACACTATGTGATGTCCTCAAAAGGCAGATCCTGAACCGAAACCCTAGGAAAGAGGGTGTTGGGTTCGAAAGGAAAATGAATGCCGATGGCTCTTACTGGAAACCTGAGCAGTACCCCAAAACCACATGGGTTGCTGCAAAGGAACCTTCAGTGTATGCATCCACCCTATCTGGCTTCACTTGTGCTAATCCCATTGTTATTGATGAATCCTTTGATGCAAACTACAAACTGTTTAAGAATCAGAATGGTGAAGTGTTTGCCAGGTATATTGGTACTAACTGCAGGAATGGACCGCCTATGAAGAAGATCTGGGTGCCAAAAAGGTGTTTGGAGAATCTTCATGTGAATGTCATCATGACACCATAGGTGAAGAAGACAAACCCCAGACCATAGGCTTCATATGGTCCAAAGGCTTCATACAGACAGAGGACTCACCGGAGTCGCACTCAGGCCTATGAATATGAGCCATACTCAGGCCTATGAATATGAGCGCGGTCCTTCAAACTGCCATGTTCATAAGACCAAGAACTATTCTGCTTATTCTTATGAGTACTACTGTCCACTTGCAAGACTTTTTGCTAGGGCTCAAAAGCCAAAGTTCTCAGATGCTACACTTAGACTCATTGCTTCGAAGCCACCCCTGAAGATGTGGGTGGCTAAGAAAGCTTAACTCTCTTCTGCAGGGAAAGGTCTCCAGCTGAAAACCAAAATCGTCTAACACTATTGTTGGGGACCTTAAACATCTTGTAGGGTGCAAGATCAAATGCCCAAATGGTCTTATTATGTACTTTGTTCCTGAATCGCTTGCTACTCGCCCTATCACTCCAAATCTCGATCTAAGCTTTCATAACCCACTGGTTCGTCAAATGTTTTTGCTTCACAATTCTCTTCGTGAAGCCTATCCCCCTAACTGCACTGTAGGGTACGACACCAGCAGCTTCAGAATGGCTTATTGATAGTGGGTGTACCAATCACATGACTGGCAAGAGAAGCCTTCTTATGGACTCAACCTTACGTCCATCCGACAAAAGTCACATCACATTTGCTGACACTGGTAAAAGCAAGGTATTGGGTCTAGGTAGAGTTGCAATCTCAAAGGATCAACACATGGATAAAGTCATGCTTGTTGAATCCCTTGGTTTCAACTTAATGTCTGTCTCAATGCTTTGCGATTTAAACATGATTGTGATGTTCAAAAATATCGTTGCCTTGTACTAATGGAATCTGACAAGTCTCTAGTGTTTGAAGGGTATCGAAAAGATGATTTGTATGTGGTAGATTTCTCAGCAGGACCACAACTTGCAGTATGTCTTCTAGCGAAAGCTTCTGAATGCTGGCTCTGGCATCGAAGGCTAGGGCATGCTGGCATGAGGAACCTCCACACCCTTGCAAGGAGGAAGCATGTCATAGGCATCAAGGGCGTCAAGTTCAAGAAGGATCACTTATGCGGTGCCAGTGAAGCAGGAAAGATGACGAGGGCCAAGCATCCCTCGAAGACAATCATGACAATGACTCGACCCTTTGAACTGCTCCACATGGATCTTTTTGGTCCCACTCATTACTCAACTCTTACTACTACTGCTTGTCTCTATGGCTTTGTCATTATTGATGATTATTCTAGATATACTTGCGTGCATATAATCCTCTACAAGACTGAAGTGCGGGATGTCTTCAGACGCTTCGCCAATCGAGCAATGAACAACTATGGCGCCAAGATAAAGCACATCAGAAGTGACAATGGCACTGAATTCAAGAACACTGGCCTTGATACACATCTTGATACTTTGGGCATCAGACATGAATTCTCAGCTCTGTACACGCCACAGCAGAATGGCGTCGTTGAACGCAAGAACCGAACACTTATTGAGATGGCTCGAACGATGCTTGATGAATAAAAGACTCCCAGAAAATTCTGGCCTGAAGCCATTGACACTGCATGCCATATCATCAACCATGTTTATCTTCACAAGCTTCTGAACAAGACATCCTATGAGCTCCTTACTGGCAAGAAGCCAAATGTCAGCTACTTCAGAGTATTTGGCGCCAAGTGCAGGATCCAGGATCCACATCACACGTCAAAATTTGCACCAAAAGCACATGAGGGTTTTATGCTTGGATATGGAAAGGATTCACAATCCTACAGAGTCTTCAATCTCTTTCATTACAAAGTGGTTGAAACAGTGGATGTGCGGTTCGATGAAACTAACGGCTCACAAAGAGAACAGCTGCCAAATGTGCTAGATGAAGTTCCATCCAGTGAATCAATTGAACTTATGGGAACTGGAGAAATAATACCTTCTGAAGCTCAACCCGAAGAAGAACTCATCATCTCCGCACCTGATCAACCTAAAGACAATGCTCAGCCTGAAGACAATCCCTCTAATAATGATAATGATCAGCAAGAGCAAAATCTTCATCCTATACATCCTCGTGTTGCAAATGAAGTGCAGATTGAGAGAATAATTGACAACATCAATGCACCAGGTCCACTCACTCGTCCAAGGGCAACACAACTAGCAAATTTCTCGTTCAAGGGAAACACAACTAGCAAATTTCTGTGGGCACTTCGCATTCGTCTCAATAACAGAACCCAAGAAAGTTGAAGAAACCTTCATGGAACCTGAATGGATTCAAGCTATGCAAGAAGAGCTTCAACAGTTTGAGCTGAATAATGTATGGGAACTGGTTAAGCGTCCTGATCCTCGGAAGCACAATATAATAGGCACCAAATGGATATATTGCAACAAGCAAGATGAGCATGGTCAAGTTGTCAGAAACAAAGCTCGTCTCATTGCTCAAGGATACACTCAAGTTGAAGGCTTTGACTTTGATGAAACATTTGCTCCTGTGGCTAGACTTGAAGCCATACGCATACTGCCGGCCTATGCAAATCATCATAACATACTTCTGTATCAAATGGATGTGAAGAGCGTTTTTCTCAATGGAAAGATTGAAGAAGAAGTGTATGTCGCACAACCACCTGGCTTTGAAGATCCAAAACATCCTGACATGGTATACAAGCTCAACAAGGCACTGTATGGCCTCAAACAAGCCCCTCAGGCTTGGTATGACACACTCAAAGACTTCCTGAAGAGCAAAGGCTTCAAATCTGGTTCCCTCGACCCCACTCTCTTCACGAAGACATATGATGGTGAACTGTTTGTGTGTCAAATATATGTGGATGACATTATCTTCGGCTGCACCAATCGGAAATACAGTGAAGAGTTTGGATATATGATGCAAGAGCAATATCAGATGTCCATGATGGGTGAGCTGAAGTTTTTCCTTGGTCTTCAAATATGTCAGCAACACAACGGCATCTTTATATCTCAAGAGAAGTATCTCAAAGATTGCCTGAAGAAGTTTGGTATGCAAGACCGCAAAGGTTTCACAACGCCAATGCCAGCCAAACATCATCTGGGTCCCGACGACCATGGTAAAGAGTTCGATCAAAAGGTATACCGCTCCATGATTGGTTCCTTACTTTATCTATGTGCATCTAGGCTAGATATTATGCTTAGTGTTTGCATGTGTGCTCGATTCCAAGCGGCACCAAAGGAATCGCATCACTTAGCTGTGAAGCGAATTCTTTGATATTTGGCTTACACCCCAACTCTAGGATTATGGTATCCAAAGGGCTTAGAGTTTGATCTGGTTGGTTTCTCGGATGCTGATTATGCTGGTGACAAGGTGGATCGCAAGTCTACATCAGGCACATGTCATTTTCTAGGACGATCACTTGTATGTTGGTCTTCAAAGAAGCAGAACTGTGTATCTCTCTCCACTGCTGAATCTGAATACATTGCTGCTAGATCTTGCTATGCTCAGCTTCTGTGGATGAAGCAAACACTCAAAGACTATGGCATTCATCTGAAGCAAGTGCCACTCTACTGCGATAATGAAAGCGCCATCAAGATTGCCAACAACCCAGTTCAGCACTCGAAGACAAAGCACATTGAAATTCGTCATCACTTTCTCAGAGATCATGTTGTGAAGGAAGATATTGATATCATACACGTCAACACTGAAGAGCAATTGGCAGATATCTTCACCAAGCCCTTGGATGAGAAGAGATTTTGCAAGTTACGGTGTGAGCTAAATATCTTGGAATCCTCAAATGTCCTGTGATCAGGCACACATCCTAACACTTATGCATATTGATGACTTAGATGTGCAACACACGAAGTAAAGTATATCTTCAATCAATGAAGACATACATTCCAAATGTGAATACATTAATGTGGAATTTGACTTCGGAGCGCCACGATAATTGTGCGCCGTGTCTGGGTCTAATACTTCCTATACGGTGGGTAACGCCACCACCAAATTCTTCTGTTTGAAGTGTTTTACCCATGGCGTTACATTTGCTATGTCTTCACATTTTGTTTGTATTCATTCTCAACTTGTCCTCATGATTATCTTCACTATGTTGATTTGATTGTCTTTTTCACATATATATATATAGTGTTTTGTCCTCTACAGCATTCACTTATAGCTATGTCTTCTTGTTGAATATTTTGAACTAAGTGAATGTGATCGGACCCTAACCTCTCTATGCTCTCTATCTCAAACTCTATCTCTCCAAATCATATGCATTCTATTGAAACTGTCGAATGTCTTCTCTGCATCCTTGTCAGCAGAAGATACACAGACAAACGTTAAGTCTGTTTCAATGCCAATTCCTTCACCTGAAACCCGGAGAAGTGGGAATGACCACCCGACAATCCAGGCGTGCGTGGGAACATGGAAAAACCTCTGATAGGTTGCATGATGGCCACATGTTCTCCAGATGTGAATCGACAGGGGCACCTGAGTAATAACGCTGTGCCGTCCCTGTCCCTATAAATACACGCCACACCACAGTCATTATCCTTCTTCCACTCTCGCACAAACCCTAGCACCACCGCTAGCCCTTGACGACGTCGGCGACGAAGCGCTTAGCTGCCGCGACCTCTCCGACGCCGTCTTCACGCCGACCGCAGACATCGTCTTCTCCGCCGTCGCCGTAGGTGTCCTCCGTCGCCAAGTTAGGGCACGGACGATCGAACTTCCCGGCCTCCTCTTCCACTTCGTCTAGCAGTTTCTTGTGTGGTAAATAAAACTTCCTTTTTACGGCCTCTTTGATCCTATAGATTCGTCACTTTCTACCACAAGCAGTTTCTGTTCAGACAAGTTGGATCCACTTCATACTGCATCTCATATTATGCCTAGTATGCTCACTTATGCTTCACAAAGTAGTTAGATTCCTCACTTGTACTAATCTGTGGATTCGTACAAATCTGGAACCAACTCCTTATCAATGAGTGAATGTCTTCGCACGATGAGGTCAATGTCTTCTAAACTAATTTATCTTTAAAATCTTCTGAGAATGCATATGACCTCTTCCCCTTCCCTCGCACCTTAATGCTGTTACAGGTACATGTCCGTGGGAGAATTCCTTGGTTCTCATAGTCTGCATTCATTTGCAGAATTCTTACAGCATCACATAAATTCTCCCGAAGCCAGTTCCTGTTTGTCCAGCAAGCGAAAGCCCTTGAAGCCTTTGAACGTATTGAAGCCATTCAGTTTAAAGTTCATGGCTGGAGAGAAATCAGCAAGGAAGGGTGGCAGAAAGCGTCGAGGTGAGACATCAAGAGATCTGCCCGATGACCTCTCAGAACTATACAAGACAGATCCAGAAGAGGATTACAATCAGCGCAAGACATGAATCCAATGGATTCGACGATATTGGGCGGAACAGTGGTTCAAGTACAGATTTGTGACAAAGGAATATGCTGAAAAGAATGCCATCAAGCAACCATGGGGAGACATCCTATACAAAAATCTTCAACCCAGGTCCAGAGATGAAGCCATTGAACAAGGCTTCTATCCCTGCATGGTCTGTGGACCACAGCCTGCGGATGCTGACCCATCATCACTGCTCTGGTGTCATGACGACAATCTGTTCAAGCGCAACTTCCAGTTTGCCCAGAATTCGGCGAAGCAGAACAAGAAGTCTTTGGGATTAGACTTCAACCCTGGTCCCTCTGCTCCCCCTGTCGATGGGACCCGCGAAGCTGAACCCAATCTTGTTGGGCCCTTCTACAACCTGGAAGGTCTCATCACTCATATCGTGGTTCAAGGAACAGCCGTGGATGAGCCTGCAGATGACGCTAAATCAGATGAAGCGCCTGCAGCGCCGAATCCAAAGAAACTAAAGCAGCCTAAAGCTTCAAAGCCTGCCTCAGCACCAAAAATCTCACGGGCGAAGCCACTAGCTACTGCACCTCCTGAAGACAGTGTGCGGTCTAAAGATCTGTCACGCATCTCCAAGCCCCAGAAAGTCAAGATGCCTCTGCCACATACCAGCCAAGAACTGACTGCTGCTACTATTCTGCACAACGATACCATTGATCTATCCAGTGATGAAGATCTTGCAGATGATGCTCTTGAGCAACTGATCAAGAGCAAAGAAGAAGCAGAAATCTTCAACAATTTACCTCTCTTTGACGTGGCAATCATCCACGACTTCATCGATGAGTGGTTTGACACGCCCAACCTTAGCTTTGAAGATCTGCAACTTCCCATTGGCCTCAGTGTCGCTTTCCATGGCGCCATTGCTTCAGAGTTAGCTATAGCTCAGCGCATCGTTGAACTGAAGCAGAAGGTTGACTTTGAGAAAGCTCAGTTCAAGAAGCATATGGCCAAGCTCAGTGTGCAAGAGGTCAAGAACTTCAAGATCATGCTGCACGAGCTCAAAGAAGCCTTTCTCAAGAAGCGTGAAGAAGCTCAAGGTTCTCGTGAGCGCATGAAGAGCCTGGCTGACAAGTGTGTGCAAGCCTACAATGAGGCTAAGAAGCGCAAGGCTCTTGGGCGTCCTGGCATTGACCCAGGATGGCTGCAAAGCAGCAGAAGAAGAAGCCCGCTATGGCCAAACCCGACGCACCAAGGCAGGAAGCACATCCCATTGTCTTCCCAACCAGCATGACTGGCTCGAAGCCAAAGGCCAGGTCTATCGCTTCAGACCTGAAGAAGACAAGGACAGCTGAGGCTGAAGCCAGAAAGAGGAAACATCCTGAAGCCTTTGCTGCTGCTCCCTCCAAAAAGAAGCGCAAGACCAAGAAGGAACGGGCTGCTCCCACAGAGCCCTTAATTGTTGAATCTATCTCCATGGTTCGCCCTGTCGCTGAACATCAAGAGCGCCAACTGATTGTCCATGAGCCTACTTTCACAGAGGCTCATGAAGCTGAGGACATATCAGCAGCTGATCCCACCGCTGCTGAAGACATTGGTCATCATGACCATGTTGAAAATGATGTAGTTCTTCCTTAGATCGAGCACCAACAAGTATCATCACCTGTGCTTACGCACAGCGAACTCATCAGCATTGGTCATCCTCTGACGCCAATTGCTCAGGATGCAACATGGGCTGATCACCCACAACAACAACAAGTCACACCACCCCGGCAGGAAGAAGAAGATGACCTTGAGGCATAGCGAACTCCATCTCCAAAGGTGTCGCCTGCGTTACGCAGGCTTCGCAAAGGACCAAGGTCTCAAGTCTTCGAGTCTGAGGCTAAAACTGCTAAAGACATTCCGGCTGCATCAGCCGATGACACCCAAGTAGAAGAACGTGTTCCTACTCCCCCAACTACTAAAGAAGCTGTTCTCGAGGAGAACGTGTTTGTGCCCGACCCTCCAGCTCATCAAGTGGAGGTAGAAAATCTTGAGGCTGCCACCACCAACACCAATGAAGCCCCTAACGTTGTCATGGCTGAAGCAAATGTGGAGCCTGCACCAACCCAAGAACCAGAAGTCAGCGAAGCCAATGATACTACTGCTTCTGTTCCTGTGCCTGCTGCTGGTCCTCAGTTTGACTATCATATTGAACATAGGCCTCAGGTACAGAAGCCAATGCCAAGGTTGCCCAGGTTTCTAGGTCCTGCAACAGCACATGGATCCTTCAATGTCAATAGCTTCAAAGCAGACAACACCTTCTTCAATAGCTCCAAGAACCCCTACTCAAGGGAACGAATATCTTCTGATCGGTTATGGAGCTATCCGCAGCGAAGCTATTACTCCTGGATTATGTATAATCAAGGTCGCATCTTCCCACATATGCGTCTTGACACCGAAGCAATAGCTGGTCTGCCCTGTCTGGAAGAAGCTCTGGATTTCTTCAAAGAGGTTGGATTGTTGCTCTTCATCACCGACCAAGAGCACTAGAATGAAGAGTTTCTGCTCCAATTTTATGCCACACTTCACATACGTGTTTACAACAGAGATCTGAAGACTTGGGTCCTGGAGTGGATGACAGGAAATGTTCATCATGAAGACAAAGCCGTTGATATCATTGAGCTCACTGGTCTGCCCACTCCTGGAGATCTCTATGAACCTTGATGTCAACTTCACAGTGAAGCTATGGAAAGCATCTTTCAGAGGCATGAACCGAACATGAGTCAGATGCTCAGTATGATGAAGCCTTTGCCATAAGATGTTGCATATCCTAAGGAGTTCTTTGTTGAAGACCTTGAGTATCTGCCAAGGACAATCTATCACATTATAAGGCGAACTCTCTGGCCCATCAAAGGACATTCCCCATATGCAAAGCTGGAAGGTGCAATGAAGACTTTGGTCTTCTATATTCTTCACGGCAAATGCTTCAATGCACAAGACTTCTTCATCCGCCAACTTGCTGCTTCAGGATCTGATCTCTTTGGCTTGAAGTTCTATGCTCCATGGATAATGCAGCTGATCAAACTCCACTCAGCTATCTCATATCAGCCCTCTGCTCGCAATCATCGGATCTTTATGCCTGACATGGATATGTCTGTTGAAGCCCTCTATCCAGAGCCTGCCAAGGAGCCTCTTAGTATTCAGAATGCGGAGCATCAAAGTTTCTCTCAGAACATTGAAGGAGTTGAAGCAGTCACTCGTGTTTATCCTCTGGCTGGCACTACTCGCGCACCTCATTGTGCCCTCACTGAAGCCATTGAAAGCACTATTGCCAATGGCCCAAGAAGCAATCTCGTGTTCTCAATGACCGAGAGCTTCTGGTTGCTCTTCATCCGAAACAGGATAGGCATCATGACTGGCCGAAGCGCCAAATGCACAGCCTCTTGGTGGATGTCAACCGCATTCGCAACCTTGCCACCAAGAATGCCTTTGTTGCCCATGAAACTTGTCGGCGTACATGGAAAGGGCTGACGCTTATGTGTCCTGAGGATGATCTTCAAGAGGATGGCTTCTCTGAACGTTTCAAGTTTGACTCCGCACCACCCAGAAGGGTTGTGCTGCGACGAACCCCATCTCTTGAAGACGCTGAGTTTTCTTCCTCTGCAGCAACTATGAATGCGAGAGTAATCGAGGAGGAAGATGATGCCACTTCATCGCCCCCCACTTATGCACGCCTCGACACTGCCCCAAGTTCTTCTGCACCGCCAAACACCACCGACGACCCTGCTGCCTCACCTACTCTTCGTGGCAACGAGTAGATGCTCTATGTCTTCAAACCTTTTTGGTCCTCACTGACAAAAGGGGGAGAAGCTTATGAGGTTGATAGTCTTCAAGAGGGTCCATATGGGCGGTTACTTTATGTTTTGCCTAGTGTTTACAACTCTCGTTTTGATACATTTGGTTCTTTGAGTTGTAACACTTAAACTCGATGGTCATCTGCTACTTATTTGCTATTTTGTGATGCGATGATAAATTCCGCATGTGCGACGATAAATTCCGCACTTAGATCATTTTGCAGACGTCCATTTACCTTTATGCATGTTCATTATCTTCACATACCTTTCATGCATGATGAATTGTCATCATAAGTTGAAGAGGATCTCCACAAGTACAACCTGCCATGTGCATTTGCATTCCTAAAGCAAATTACTTATATGCACATCTTCAGGGGGGGCCCTTGCAACTTATGAAGACAATTCCTTATCCTTTACAATTTCACATATTATATTCCCCGTTGAAAACTTCAACTAGTTTGTCATCAATCACCAAAAAGGGGGAGATTGTAAGTGCATCTAGTGCCACCCCTAGTTGGTTTTGGAGTATTGACGACAAACCTAGTTGAGGGACTGATGTGTTTGTGAGAATTGCAGGATAACACAGGTAGAAGTCCCTCATTGATTCAAACCAAAGATGACCCCTAAAAATGTATGAAGACATTGAAGTCAAAGGTGGTATGTGAAGACATTCACATTGAAGACTATGACAAGAGAAGACATCGCATGAAGACTATGGAGCGCGAAGACTTAGATCTTTCGTAGTTCTTTTTCTTCTTTGTTGAGTCATAGGAACCACCGTACTGTTAAGTGGGGTCCAAGAAAACCAGTCAGAATGACTGAAGTGATGCTTAACCAAAATCCTATGTCTTCGAGTGAAGACTATGAGAGCGAATCTTGTTCAGAGTTGGACAAGTCACCTTTGCTTGTAGCCCAAGTAAAGTTGCCGCGTGTGTTTGAAATCTGACTGTTGGAACACGTGTCAGTTCCATAGTGACCCAGGGTCATTTCGGACAAATCAGGTCAGGTTGCCTAGTGGCAATAAATAGCCCACCCCCTACAACCATAAACGGTTGGCTGCTCAGAGTTAAAGTACGGCTTTTGTCGTTTGAGAGCAACCCACCTCGAAGCCTTTGAGAGAGAATTCCTTGAGAGGATAAAGCCCTAACCACCCAGAGCCAAAGAGTGTTAGGCATCACTTAAGTCTTCTTGTCTGTGTGATCTGAAGACTTATTACACTTGAGGACTGTGAATCCTCCAGCCGGTTAGGCGTCGCGTTCTGAGCATCCAAGAGTCATTGTGGATCGCCGGTGAAAGAAGTCTGTGAAGGTTTGGGAGTCTACCTTGAAGACTTACCAGAGTGATTGGGCGAGGTCTGCATGACCTTAGCTCAAGGGGAATACGGTGAGGACTAAGGGTTCTGAGCTGCGTGTTCAGGACTGGGTGTCCGGGACTGTGTGTCCTCAGGTTTAAATACCTAGCCGCCTTAACCAGACGTACAGTTGTCGCAGCAACTGGAACTGGTCCAACAAATCATTGTCTTCAACGAGTCACTGGTTTCATCCTTCCCTTCCCTTTACTTACTGTTGGTCCTTGTGAAGTCATTGCGTGATTGCATTATCTTTTGTCTTCACTGAGTGACTGCTTGTTCTGATTGGCTTCACAATATCTTCCTACCTAATCCCTACTGCCTAGCTGCTATTAGTCATCGTGCTTTCACTTTGTTGATTACCTGACTAAGGTTTGCCTAGTGTAGTCTACCTTCCGCTGCGTGGTAATAGGTTTACTTCTATCGTTTGTCTTCAAAACTTCCCTGTTTAGAAGACTTTCATAAAAATCGCCTATTCACCCCCCCTCTAGTCGATCACTAGCACTTTCACACTTCCTTGTGTGCGAAGATGTAGCTGGTGGGTCCCAGCAGTCAGGGGGCGAATCATTTTTTTTGCCCGGACGCACTTCCTCGCATGCGAAGATGTAGCTGGTGGGTCCCAGTAGTCAGGGGGCGAATCATTTTTTTTGCCCGAACGCACTTCCTTGCGTGCGAAGATGTAGCTGGTGGGTCCCAGCAGTCAGGGAGAAACGTTTTTTTTTACAAAATATGGTGGCCTGTCCGGTGGGTGCCCGCTCTCAGGTGGAGGAAAAATTATTTTGTGCGTAATAAGGAGGCACTTCCTTGCTGCGGCCGTGGACCCAGTTGTCAGCTTCTCCACGTACAGTCCATGTCCGATGGAAGTCGTTCCTTGACCATGTCGACCACGCCACGCCAAGAGCACCATGGCGGTGCATGACGGCGAGGGCTAGGAAGGGGACGACTCGGAGCCGGGGAAGACGCAGCAGTGGATGCCCACACGAAGAGGAGTATGAGGGTTCACTAGTTTGGTTGTTGTCGCCGTAGAATAACAGGGGATGTGGGTGAGTAGAGGGATGGCCTGGCTAGCGGTGGGAGTAGTAGGGGGCGGTGAGGCCTCCGCGGCATCACAGCCGGCCACGGAAGGCAGGAGCACGCGGCACGACCGGCACTGGTTTGGGCGGCTGGAGCAAGAAGACCATAGGTTGAAGAAGCACTACGGCCATTGGATGAACATCATACGGTAACAGGAGCTAGAATCGTTCATATTGACTAAGTTGACAAAGCCCTCCACCCCCGTCAACTTGGTAGGCCCACAAGTCAGCCTCCCACTATGATGGGTTACAACTGGCAGGGGGAATATTCATTTTTTTTGTGCGTAATAAGGAGGCACTTCCTTGTGTGCAAAGATAGCTGGTGGGTCCGACATGTCAGTGGGGGGCACGTTATTTTTGCGAAATACAGAGGCCCTTCCGGTGAGTCCCAGATGTCAGGTGGAGGAATCATTATTTTGCGCGTAATAAGGAGGCATTTCCCTGTGTGTGGTCGTGGACCCAGCTGTCAGCCTCTCCACGCACAGTCTACTTCCGATTGTTTCATTCGTTGACCACGTTGAACACACCGCACCAAGAGCATCCAAGGTGGTGGACGACGGCGAGGCCCTGGACAGCAACGAGCCGAAGATGGGAAGACGCGAGAGTAGAGTCGCAGACGGAGAGGTGTATGAGGGTTAACTGGTTCTAGTGCGGTGTGGTTCGACAGCGGTGGAGAAGAACAGGAGGTGTGGAGGGGTGGAGGGATGGCCTGGCCAACGGTGGGGTATAGCTTCATAGCGAAGCGTGCTAAGCAGAGCTGCTAGCGGTCGGAGGCGGGAGGTGGACCCGACGGCGCTGGAGGAAGAAGACGAGAGATTGAAGATGGATGCCGGCTATTGGATGTAAATCCAATGACTAACATGTCAGAATCATTTGTTGACTAAATTGACAACAACTTCCATTGGCTTCGACCTATTGGCCCACATTTCAGCGTCCAAACATGTGGCACGTATTCAACCCATTTTTCCAGAATTTATAGTCTTTTTTGCGCGGTAGAATTTACAGTCAATTTGATCTTTCTTTTGAATTACAGCCATTAGCTGGGCTGGCTGAACAAATAATGTAGCAGCCATGCGGCCCATTTATTTTATTTCCTAAAAAATTACAGGCCATTTGCACTTTCTTGAAATACACGATTTTGCTGGGCTGATTCTAATTATAATGTTGGGTTGGGCCAGCAATGTTATCAAAAAATAAAAAGGGGCTGAGCATTTTGTTATAAATATATTTAAATAATAAGTGATATTACTACATTCGTCCTTAAATCTTACCAAGATTTTGTACACAATCACTAGGATTTTCATGCCAAAACATCCCAGGATTTTATTTGTTAAGAAATTATTTTTATAAGTTAATAAGATGTGGGATATTGTTTTCTTACATGTGTATAAGTATCTGTTAAATATATGATGACAATAAAAATAATATATAATAACATATAAAATAATTTAAATATATATAATATAGTTAGAAGGGAAACATAAGTTGGACATGGCATTCCTATTCTTATATAGAAAAATAGAACAGACCTCTGCATTTTCTTCAAAAAAATACAAAAATCGGGCTACCAAAAATAAAACCTCGGATGGGAGGTCCATAGGCCGGTCGATAAATGATGGCCCTAAGAAAATACAAACAGGCCTATGGACCTCCCATCCGAGGTCGTGGGCTGCTCATGTTAAAAATGAAAGCCTAGACGGGGCAGCCCAAAACCACGTCCAACACTTGCCAAAACTTCGTCCCTCGTTTTCTCTGTGTTTCACACACTCGACATTGTGTGGGCATTTTGACTGTGCATCATATGAAGATGTGCCATGCATGAATGTTGATCAGCATGATGTTAACTGGCTGGTAGTTCCACTTTCGACCATGAATAAAACTTCCAACATGATGTTAACCCTGTTTGAAAAGGTCGTGTTAATATAAATGCTCTGCCTCTGAAAGTTATAGTTTCTTATCTGAAACTGAACTTGCAGTTTCTTATCTCAAACTGAAAGTTGCAGTTTCTTCTCTGAGAATCACATTGTCTGCACTTTTATACTCCTATGAAACTACAATTTTTAAGTGCTAAAAATAGGTCTCTAGAATTCATAAAATACTTCATATGCTCAATACTGCAAATCTGAAATTCAAAAGACATTCATTTCTGAAAGTACTCTCAAAATACACAACACAAAACACAATTCACAACCTGCAAATACTGACAACCCTAAGCTCCTCCTGACAATTCACAACCTGCCCGATTATTGGGCTGGGGGGCAGCCCCCTCCTATTCCTCGGTGGCAGACAACCGCCTCGTGAGACGATGTGAACGGCGAGGGAGACGATGGCGGGGAAGCTTCGTCGGGCCAACTGCTTTTCTCCTCTTGCAGTTGGGTTCGGTCGACGAAGACTCCACCGGCTCGCTCTGGCAGGACACCCTCACAAACGGCACCCTGTAGATGCTCGATCCTTCAATCTCTGGTGGATGCTCCATCTGGGATCGATACTCCCACCACCGCTCCCTCATGATCAGATTCGGTGAATCTGTTTGCTCCATGGCCCAGAGGAGCAGCTCTATGTACTCCGGCGCGACTCCCTCCGGGAGTATCATCGCCTTTTCGCTCTGTTGCAGATATTTGGCCATGGATGTCACCGTCGCCGCTAGTTGGTCCTTGTTGTCAAACCAAGACTGTATCTCCAACATCCTAGCTAGCTTCACAGGGTCGCCGTCTGCGGTCCTCATGTATCGGTTGTACTCCTCCATTGATCTACTTCTCCACAACACCTTCACTCGCCGGCGGTGGTTTTTGGATGGAAGAGGAGAGGAGCAGCGCTGGTTTTGGATTAGAATGTGAGAGGAGCGACGCTGGTTTTGGACTGGAACAGGAGAGGAGGGGCGGTGGTTTTGAAATGGAAGAGGAGAGGAGCGGCGCTGCATTTAGATTGGAACAGGAGAGGAGTGGCGGTGGTTTAAGAGGAGAAGATAATTAAATCACCACATATTAGTCCCATTTTTATTAGTCCCGCTGTAATTAAATCACCACATATTACACTGATTTCGCTGCTCATTGTGTACGCTGATTGGGAGAAATAAATACCCAGCCATAGCATGCACTAGGGATGTGCGCGTGAGGCTTGCATGCGGTTGCATGCGGAGGGAGGCGAGACGATTCAATTAATTAATGTCACTCCTACTCGTCCCCACACATCCTTCAATACTACGGCGGTTCGCTCCTAGTCGTCCCGTCCATTCACATTACGGCAGTTCCACTAATCCTAAACCTCCTCCCAAATCCATGGCGTCCCAAATCTCCATGATCGGCGGTGAGTACAAGGTTAGAACCATCACCGGCGATGAGTTCGACGTCATCTACACCCGTTCTTCCGCATATGATGCCTTTCTCACTTCAGACGCATGTTCGAAGACTCAGATGATGAGTGGGTCGCTGGGCTACATGTTGAGTACACCACAGTCCTGGGACCAGAGAAGGATCTAAAGGACGAAGAGAGGAAGAAGCCCGCCATGATCCAGGTTTGCGTGCATGACTTATGCTTGGTCTACCACATATGCCATGCCGACGTTGAGTGCCAGGATTTTAAGGACTTCCTCTAGAGCAACCTAGTCAAATTTCTTACTGTAGAATTTGGTAATGACAAAGAAGTCCTATGTCGGATAGGCCTCGTTGTAGGCAACACCTTCGACCTCCAGAAGAATCGGCTGGTGTCCTCTCATTAGCCTTCAATGCTGACCCTAGCAGGAGCCATGGTTCATCCTTCATATGGTAAACTGGAGAAACCTCCATACATGTTTCATCGTCATGCATGGCAGCGAAATGTACTAGATGTAGACCACATCCACTACGCTGCAATGGATGGCTACCTTTGCTTCAATATCTACAAGGGTTGGATGAAGAGCAACAGCCAAGTGTGCGGTTCAAGCAAAGGAGTGTCGGCCAAGAGGAAGAGGGACAAGGACGAAGTCGAGGACGTGGACGAGGACTCCGAGTAAGGTGGCAGTGTCGTTCCTCATGGTGGTTCTAATGCAGTGTCTACCGGAATAGTTGCAAATTTTAATTTCAGTTGTGCTTAATTTAATTTGAGGGGTGTGTTGTGCTGAGCCCCCAGCAGAACTATGTTATGTTTCTTCTCGTTACTTTAACTCTTTAGTACGTACATACTAGTATGTCTTACATTTCATCTTTTAGTTGGTATAGTACTACCACTCGTTTCTTCACATTATATACATACAATATATATATATGGCCAACATCATATAGCCAGCAGTTTAGTTGTCAAAGAATTTCAGGGTGCTTAGTTTTGTCAAAGAATTCCAGGATGCTTAGAGGGTTCTTGGATCCAAGGGACTTATTTTAGTCTGACTAAAAATAGTCTCTTTAAGAGGCTAAAGTTCCAAGCACCCATGACTAAAGAGGGGCTAAAACTAGTCTTGAGACTAAAAAAATTTAGTCAGGGGTACCCCTACTAAAATGTGGATTAGTCCTCTCTCTACTCATTTAACTCCTCTCCTTTAACACAGGCGAGTTCTGGATTGGAGGGTTTGGAGGATAATAAATGCTCATTAACTTGATTTTAGCCTTTTTAGTATTTGGATCCAAGCATGGGTGAGGCTAGCATGTTTTAGCCCCACTACTTTTAGTCATGGGACTAAAACCTATCCAAGCACCCTCTTAGTTTTATTTGAGGGGTGGGTTGTGCTGGACACCATTATTGTGACTAGCCTTTTTAATAGTACTATATGCATAATTTGGCGACGAGCGCTCTCTATATGTACCACCATTTTTTTAGTTTCAAGTTTTGCTCCATGTTACAATCCATCGATACTACTGCTGTACAAAAGTATACATTTTTTAAAAGGCTAGAGGGCGGGGCAGTCTAGCTTGGTCGGTTTCACGAGAGACGGGGGCCTTTGTGATTTGATGGCTCGTTATTGCTGGAAGGTGGGGCCTTGTGATTTGACTGCTTGTATAAATGCGCCGACGACCTGATCGAGGAGGAGCAAAGAACCGTGCGGTATACTCAAGTTTTCCACTGGAGTAGTACTGCGACAGAGGAGCACGAAACACGGCAGCCTAGTGCCATATGGCGATAAAAAATGATCTAATTTGCTAGTCATATCATTGTTCTATTCCCTCAAAAAAACCATTGTTCTATTCATGCCTCGCAGAGAACGTGACACGTACGGCGAAACACCCGAAGCAAAAGATGAAACACAGGAGCAAAAGAAGAAGAAAGATTATCACCCCAAATGATCTAATTCGCCGTGGAGTCGTAACTGCTTCTTCATCGCCTCCATGACCTCCATCTCCTTGCGTGTCTCCTCCGTCATCTTCTTCATTCTGTCCATGATGCAGGATTTCTTGACGCGAGCCTTCATCATCTGTTCCACGGCCGCATTGCGTACCTTGATAGCAGCCGGGTGCTCGATGCGGAGCTTCGCCAACTCCTCCTCCTGTTCCATGATGAGGGCATGCAGCATCTTCATCGAGGAACTACTATTCTCATGCAGCTTCTTCCAGCCGGCGTTCTTCTCCTTCAACAGGTCGATCTCGCGGCAGAGCTTCGCCTTGTCCTCTTGAAGTCCTAGGATTTTGCCGGTCGCCTTCTTCTCCGAGGCAATGCTCTTCTTCAGCAGCATCACCAAGCCGACAGTCAACTCCCCCTGCTGACTGAGCTCAGCGGGCATGTCGTCGTGGCTCTCCTTCAACAACTCCATCAAGCCTTGGATGAACTCCTTCTGCTTATTGAGGTGCTTATTGAGCTGATCGGGCATGCTGTTGAGGAATAACGACTCCAGCTCCGCCGGCTCGGCATGTTCACCTCCGCGGCTAGGGCGCTCCTGGGAGCCATCGCCTGCCCGTGAGAGATCTTTCGAGGTCTCTGCGTGGTGGCGAGCCCTCTTTTTTTCCGCAGCCTTGGTTGCCGCTCCCTTGTTACGAGTAGTTCTCGACCTAGAGCTCTGCTCACCGGCCATGGCAACGACGGACGAAGAAGAAGCACTTATGAGGAGGAAAGGTAGAGTAATTTTCGGTTAGGTAGTTCCCCTTTTTATAACCTAAGTACTAGCACTAGTACTAATACCTACATAGTGGGAACACGTTCAGGTTTGGTACATACTAGTACATGTGAGCAGGCTTTCGAATGTGATGGGCACAAGGTAAAGATTAATTGATGGTTTTGGTTTCGAGGCCCGAAACGGCTCCCAATGAGTTTAGCGGAACATAAATTTCAAGTACTACACTGCTCAAATGCGTAAATATTATGTTACTGTCAAAAATTGGCACAAAATACGAAGGAGACCAATGGAAGTACTGCTAGCAACCCATGATTTAACTACTCGCATGCGCGCAGTGGAGTAATAATGTCTTTCTTCCGCCCTCACGTCCACTCAATTTGCATGCGCTGTATTAATTGACCATCAATGAAGTGAACGACTTTACACGCGTCAAATTATCACATGGGGTGGATCTTGGTACAAAATTGCGTCCACCCGCGTAGCCGCGTGTGCATGCGAGCGAATGAGTGTGTGCGTGGCGTGCGTGCACATCTTCGCTTCGTGCATGTACCTCCAGTATGGCTCAGGGAGGACGTGTACATTGTTCTGGAACCAGCATCACATCACTGTGATCAATCCACGCAAGGAGGTCACGACAACGCCTCCACCATGTGCCACGTGGCTTCGTGAACTGTAAGAGAGACACTGTGTAGCGTGCCATTGGTATTCTAATTTACGTGTTTTGCACATACTCGAAGTACTAGTAAGGTACACGTGCATTGCACGCATTAGATTTTGCAACCAAATTATGAATAAATACCACACTCTAGCATGTAAGCTCTGAGTCATATATGCCTGATGTAGCCCTTCGTTTAATTCTTATAGTTCATCTCATTCAAAATCAATTAGTTTTTATAAAAAATCTAAGAACGCGGGAATAGGAAAAACATGGGATTATAGTGGAATGTCGTCTTGAATCCTACAGGATTGTATGAGTGTTCGATTGTGCATAGAAAAACACAGAATTCTTTCAAAGAGGTTTGAGTGGATGGGATGTTTCCTATGAAATCTAGTGTAAATGAATCATATGGAAAAATTCCTATGGTTTACAATCCTACGAATCAAACAACCAAGATAGGAAAAATTCCTAATGATTAGAATCCTCCAAAATTCCTTTGAGAATCCTTTGAATCAAAGAAGCCCTTAATCAATTTTATGATTCATGGAATTGTGCATTGTAAAGCATAAAGTAAAAACAAATAATGGCAATTCAACTAGAAAAAAAGTTTGGGCAGTTATGATACGGAAGATTCTAGAACAAAAGAGAACCACTGTTGTTTTGAGGTTTGTGCATTATGCTTAAGTTCAACCATGGAGTCTGCTAGATTGTACATGTAGCAAAATCTGGTGGGGGCTAGAAGATGGTGCGAGGGGCCGAGTGGAGGGAGACTATGAAGGAATGCACAAGTGCGAGATCGATATTTAGAGAGAGGGGGCGAACACGTGCGCTGTTGCGCGCAGTGGCGGAGCCATGAAAAATAAATGAGCTAGGGGGGCAAGCATTGCTAATCCTTTACGAGGAGGGTCAATTCATGAACTTAAACCATTTTTAGCAGCAATTGTCTAATGATCACATTCATATTAGCCTCGATATATAGTGATGTTAGGGGGGAGGGGCAGGGCCCTTACCGCCCCCTGTCTTCGCCATTGTGCACGCGTCTGAGAGATGAAGCAGAAGGCATGGATGATGAGAGGGGAACGTTGAATATATAACTAATGTGGGTGTATTAGCTATATATGTTAATCCTATATAGAGAGGTATAGATTGATCGAGGTGGACGTGGGAAAGAGGGTGAGACCTCACTGGATATATCGATTGATCGATTTGTGTAGAAAACTATGAAAGACCTAGCTATATACACACATACATAGAGGAACATCGATCGTTGCGCATGCACGTGTGAGAGATAAAGAATGCCCGATATGATGGAGAGGGCGATGTGTGTGGGTGTGTGCCTTCATGGGAGACCGACCTGAAGAAAAAGATTGCATGCATGCGATGGATAATGCCGACTGGTAGTGTGTGTGCATGGATGCACGAGAGAAAGTTAGTGGTACAATTATAAAGAGAAGACTACTGTGTGGGTGTAAAATAATAGGTGAGGTCATAATCAATCTAAAGTTGAATTCAAATATTTCAATAAGAGATCCTGATGTTTGAAACCCATGCATGCATGAATATAACGGAGATCTGCGCGGTGTGGTTTGGAAACGAGCATGTTGTAATGTATACACATTGAACAAGGTCAGACTGATTTGAATTTGAGATACCGATGGCAGACATCATTTGGCCACGTCGCGTCCGTGCATGGACACACTATTCTAATTGGAGATGATGGGCAGCTTTCGCATCACATATCTATATCTATAACCCTATATATATTATATTTTATATTTTTTTATATTGTGTGCGGGTAACTTTAACTTTCAAAGATAGTCATTGGATGAGGCGAATCCGATGGTCCAAAGATGGCAAATTTGAGCACTACTGGCCGTTGGATATCATCTAGATTCCACTAGATTTCGCCACATGTATAATCTAGAAGACTCCATGGTTGAACTTAAGCATAATGCACAAACATCAAAACACAAGCACTTCTTATTTGTTCTAGAATCTTCCGTATCAGAATTGCCCAAATGTTTTTCTACATGATTTGCCATTATTTGTTTTTACTTTATGTCTTACGACGCACAATTCCATGAATCTTAAAATAGATTAGCTTTCTTATAAAAACTAGATGATTTTGAATCAAATGAACTATAAGAATTAAACGAACATCTACATCATGCATATATGACTCAAAGCTTGCATGCTATAATGTGGTATTTATTCATAATTTGGTTGCCAAATCTCATGCGTGCAATGCATGTGTACCTTACTCTAGTCTAAATGGTGTTTGTGTGCGTGTTGAGGTGCAAATTGTATTTTTTTGGGTACACATTAAGCTTGTTCTTCTGAAATTTCAAGCCGCGCCTTGTTATGCCGAAAATTCAAGCTAGCATCTCTGTCTATCGTGCTGCGAAACTCCCGCCTCCTCAACCCACGCCTTGTTAGCCCGAAATATTTAAGATATATCTTTGCATCGTTATGCTCTGACAACTCCCTCCATCTCAACCCACGCCTTGCTATTCCGAAATTACAATGCGCGCGAAAACTCCCACCTCCTATGAAATCCCGACACGCGAAATGCCCGTGGTACCCCCGAACCGAAAGAACCGCCTCAAATCGGTGGGGGTACTTTCGTAACTTACCCCACATTTTGAACAAGCGCGTCTCTAAGCCATGGTTCCCCACTGGCATCCCATCCACCCACCCATTCGTACACCGAGGCCGCGAAAACCCACGACGAAACCGCACACCCTGCTCCGTCCGCCACCCAGCCGGAGCCTCTTCCCCGACGACGTCATCCACAACAACACCTCGACGTCCCTCATCCACCGTACCGGATGAGGATCCGTCGTCGATCTCATCGTCCCGCCGGTTCAGCCACCCCATCCTCCACCTCCAAGGAGCTGCCCCGACGTTCCCCTCATCTTTCGCACCTCCTCCATTCCTACACCGCCGTCTTCACTTGCACCACCGCAAGAGCATCATCATTACCGTTTCCTCGGATGAAGCTGCGGCCTAATCGACGCCACCAAAGAGGTTGTACACTAATCGCCGCATTTTCTTCTTGATTCGATCTCACGGTGCTGTCGGCGCTCGGTCCCGAGCCGACACGGCGCGGCTCCATCCACAGCGGCGTCGCCGGCCACTTCCTCCATGGCGTCACTCCCTCGGCGGCGACGTCCACATCAGTAGGAGCCGCTGCTGCTTTAGCTCTCCCTCGTGCTGCTGCTCTGCTCTTGCTCTCGGTCCCCTGCCTGGTCTGCTCTTGCTATTGCTCTTGCTCGCGCTGCTGCTCTCGCTCTTGCTCTTGCTTGCGATGCTGCTCCGATTTAGCTACACTTTAGTCGACTAAATTGACTTTTGGGTCTATCGATTTTCAGGGGGTGGGGGGCTCGCCGGGGTGAAGGAAGAACCAGCCGCGGCGGGGGGGGGCTCACCGGAGAGGTACCCCACTATCTATCTTAGGGTTCAGGATGGGGGCAGTGGTCACCGGCGGTAGCGGGGCATCGGTGGGGCGGTGGAGTGGGGATCGCCAGAGAAAAATCTCGGCACGGGGGGGCCTAGAGGGATGGCCGGGGTGGCGGCGGACCGGCGGTGGGGATTGTTTTCGGGGCGGGCGGGCCGGCGCACCGTCGGGTGCGGGCGGCGGGGGGCTGCTGTTTGGCCGGTGGTGGCTGGTGGCTCAGGGGGTGGAGGTTGAAGATGAACCGCAGGCCCTTGATTTTGTATCCAACGGCTGCAAAATCGACTGACCAGAGATGAAAAAGTCAGTCGACCGACATGTAGCCTCACCTTGCTAGTGCGTTCCGTTTCGACAGTAAAATTCAGTTTCGACAGCAAAATTCAGTTTCGACAGTTAAGTTCAGTTTCGACAGTTAAGTTCAGAGATGAGCGGTTGATGTATTTTACATCTAGCACTTTGTGGTTATGTATTTTACGTCATGTATTGGAGATGCTATTAGAATTCCACTCAGGTTAACATTGTTTGTTGTCTCTATAGTCCTGCTTCAGCCTCGGTGTCGTACAACTCACCAGAGCTGCTCCAACGACGAAACCCTCCATCACAGCGGAGCAGTACCTCGGGCTCCATCTCCAAACGCCTAATATCTTCTTCCCCTCCTCCGACAGCCAAGTCAGCCGGAGCATCCTCACCGGCCAACCCAATCACGCTGAGATCGACATGGCTTCGCCAAAGAGGTTGTACACTTGTTGCATCTCTTTTTTACTCTACATGTTATATATATATTGTCCACTAAGCACTCGTAGTAACGGGAAATACGATTATTTTATCGTACTATATGACAAGCAGTGAGGTACCAGGCAACTTAGCTATCCGTGACGGACTCTCTTAAACGCCATCATTATTTATCTCTGCGCGTTTGAGTTGTGCATTTGTCAATGGGCCTGGGAGTTGAGCTAGTATGGCAGTGGTGTTGGTCCAAAGTAATAGAAGTAGCACAAAAACATTTTTTTAGTGTAGGATTTTACTTGCTCAAGGTTGCCTACTAGAATCGCCAATGCTTGAAAGGAAAAGTGAATGAAAAACATCGGAATTGGAAAGTTTCCTATGGTACTACTTTTCATGAATTTGGTGCAAAGGAATGGAGAAAAGGAAAACAGTAGGATTTGTTCCTTTAGTGTCTCCTTGAAAGAAAAACCATAGGAATTATAATTTCCACTTCTCCTCCTTTTCATATTCCTATTCATCAAGCACAAGACTAAGAGATAGTAGCATAATAGCATTATAACCGTACATTTTCTTGTGGTTTGACTTAATCTCACCATGCTTTTTTGCATCCTGTGATCTTCCAATTGTTGTGAATCAAACACCCAGATTGGCGGAAATCTTGTGTTTTTAAATTCTCTGTTTTGCACGTGCATTCCTATCTTATTCATGTCTATTTCCTATCCCTGCATTGTTAGAATCCTCAAATTCAAACAAGCCCTTACTCAATTACTTCTGTTACAGATATGTGTCAAAGAAAACCTTGTGTGGTTTGTCCTGCTCCTGCGGCGCTGTGTTCTACCCCAGCTCAGCTGCTCCAACGACAGAAGGGTTCACCACAACAGGGATCCGCTCTCCAGACTATCTTTCGCCGCCTCAAATATTCTTCCCCACCGCCGGCAGCCACGGCAACTGCATTACCATCATCAACTGAGCAGATGACCTTGAGGACTACACGGGTCTGCAAGAGAGGTCGCACTCTTCCCTGTCTGCTTACGTTATGCGTCACTTAATATGATGACATGCTACATTATCTTTGTCTTCACCTATTAGACTCCGAGTCAGGTCCAAACTAATGCTGAAACTTGAGTTTTTAAATGGTTGTGGGGTACATATTGGGGCAGCAATCAGTACTATCTGTCTACTATCTGGTTAATCTCTGGTGTCTACTATGAGTTTCATGTTGGGTGCAAACAAACATTAAAGGAGCCATTATCTGTATTTTTTAACTAAAGCTATTATCTGCCTGCTATCATTGGTTTTGGCTCTATCCACAGTTTGCTACCTTCACTCTAGATTTGTGCATGCACTCCTTACATAATCTCACTATGTTTTATTCCTATGCATGCCAGTTATTGTACACAATGGAACTGATCATGTAGAGCAAAAGAGACGAGCCTTGCGTGGCAATAAAATTTCATGCAGACGTCGTTCCATGGTGGGCGCAAAGGCAGCCCCCCTCCACTCATTTTGGATCGTAATCAAGAGGAAGATAACTGTTCTGAGGGGGATTCAGAAGGAGAAGACCACTCCTATTTACCCCATGAGGTATTCGCTCTAACTTGGCATGCTGATGTTGGTAATATCATGCATATGGTGCCTTGCATTGCTTACTATATACATTAAAGATGTCATCTGCTTAGTTTAGACATGCTTTGTGTCAATGCCATCTGTTTAGTTTCTTTATCGTATATGTGAATCATGCAATGCCATCTTGTCTAGCCAGGCATCATATATGTGAATTTTGCAATGCCACCCTGGTTAGCCAGTCATCTTATATGTGAATTATATCATGACATCATTTTTTTATTACATGTTAAATTTGTCAACAATTTTAGTACATTCAATTACTCTTCCTTTGCATCAGCCATTCGGCACGGTCATGGAAAAATCTAGAGTGGAAACAAGGTCTTCAGAGCAGACAATGCTATCTGACGAAGTGCATGTCTTGCTGGTTACCGATAGCTCCTCGGAGGAGGATTCGGAGACAGATGACCAGTCATATCCCCCCCCCCTGAGGTGCATGCCCTAACTTGGCAGAGTTCTGTTGCTCATATCGTGTGTATGGTATCTTGCATTGCTATGTCATTTGCTTAGTTTAGACATGCTTTGTGTGAATGCCACCTGTTTAGTGTCTAACTACCATATATGTGAATTATGCAATGCCATCTTGTTGCAAGACATTATATATGTGAATTATGCAATGTTATCTTGTTGCAAGGCATTATGTATGTGAATTATGCAATGCCATGCTGTTTAGGCAAGCGTCATATATGTGAATTATATCATGCCATCCTGTTTTGTGTTTCTCATTGCTTTTGTCGACAATGTTTGTATATTCAACAGCTCTTCCTGTGCATCAGCCATTTGAATTGGTGTTGGAGAAATCTGGAGTGAAAACAAGGTCTTCAGAGCAGACAATGCTACCCGCTGAAGCAGATATCTTGCTGGTTACAAATAGCTCTTCAGAGGAGGATTCAGAGGCAGATGACCAGTCCTATTATCCCCCTGAGGTGTATGCTCAAACTTGGCAGGGTTATATTACTCATATAATGCACATGTTGTATTGCAATGCTTAGTTTTTACATCATATACACAATATTGAATGCCATCTCCTTAGTTGACACATCATATATGCGATTGCCCTCTGCTCACTTCTTAGTATATAAATCATATATTTGAATTATGTCATGCCATGATGTTTACATAGACAGCATGTATCTGAATTATGGCATGCCAACCCATTTTCTAAAGACATACTATAGTTATATCATCTCATCCTGTTTACATAGTCATCATATTTTAAATTATGTCATTCTATCCATGAATTATATCATGCCATCATGTTTCCATCGACGGCATGTTTGTGATTTATGGCATGCCAACCACTTTAATAGACACATCGTATAGTTATATCATGTCATCATGTTTACATAGTCATCATATTTTGAAGTATGTCATTCTATCATGTTTAGTTAGCCCTCATACATGTGAAATTGTGTCATGCTATCCTGTTTAATTAGCCATCATATATGTGAAATTATGTCCTGCTATTCTGTTTGCTTAGACAACATAAATGTGAATTATTTCATGCCCTGTTTTCTTCCCTACTATCCATTGCACCTATCTATCTTACAATGTGTGTACATTCGATTACTTTTCTTGTTTATCTGCCATTTCAATTGGAGGGAGTGATGGCAGTATCTGTGGGAGTAAAAACACGGTCTTCAGAAAGGATCGTGCTACATGTCGATGCAAATAGAACCACGGTTGTACTTGCCCAAGAACCAGCCCCACCACACATAACCCACACTCATGCAGATTGTACCCCTACCCAGTTGGACAGAGAACTAGCTACACCCCTTCTAACTGCAACCCCAGCAGATAGACACCGAGTTCCCGTTGACATAGCACCGTCTCCACCACAGAGCACCCAAACACGAGAAGTTAGTAAGGCAACTATAGTGCCCAAATCACGAGGACCACCACTCCGAACCTGAAGTCAACGCTTAAAGTAGAAGAAGAATTGTTCTCAGGTCAGGTTCCGTACCTATGGTTCATACTACTTTGCTCTTGCATCACTGTATTTACTGATACCAACTAATTTCAAATTTGAAGGATGCAATTGAAACTCCAATGGCGCAACAGGTATATTTTAAACATGTTTCTTCAACGTGTTTGGCTATTTGTTGTTGTAACTTGCTCTATGTTGATTTCAGTTTCAATTGAATAAACAGTTATGTTCTCATGCCATGCACATTACAAGTGTTGTTATTGCTGTGTAGTTTCCCACACTTATATTCTGTCTATGCTGCTTTGTCTTAAATAGATATGATTCGAACTGTATCTATCTTGATTTGGCAACATAAACTAGAATGATATAGACCATACAGTGACCATACTACATAGATATATGTTTGTTTCATGTTGTTATCCTGTCCACCTTACTATTGAACTGGTTTACCAAAATGAGTTTCATATACTACATTGTAAACCTGAGATGTGTTTGTTTGTTTCTCTTTTAGAACGCGGATAAAATATTGGAGAAGAGTACCCTATTATGCAATGGTAAAGTAAGTAATGCAGATAAGGTTCAAGATAGTGAGGCATCCCTGTTGGTCTCCAAGAAAGCTGATAAAAACTATATTGAAGACTCTGAGACAACCCCAAAGTCCTGTCTTGATGTAGTGTTCGAGTTACTAACTACCACTGGTGGCACCAGCTCTTCGAACTCGTTGCCTGAATTAGTTCGGCTTCTTGAGTCTCAACTTCAAGTTGAAAGACATCGATCAGATGTTATGCAACAGGAAGCCAAAGGACTGAGGAAGTCCCTGCAGAATTCAGATGCATACTTTCTGGTGCAACAACAAGCGCTGGAGGACTTAAGCGCCAAACAAGAGAAAGTTAATAAGCTTGCTAAGCATCTTGCCAGCATTATGGGTACCCAGGATATTGTTTCTTGAGCTCTTCTGAAGTGGTTTCAGTTCTAGACTTGTTTTGCTGCGGCGTTCATATGCTGTTGTGTTCCCTATATTTGCACTGGTGGCGAACTTTGATGCCAAGTGGATGTAATATGTGTAATAGCCGTGATAGCCTAGTGTAAGTTGCTTGCTTATTTATTTCCTTGTTGTCTTGTTTATTTGTTTGCTTGTAGTCAGTGCAGTTATTTTTCTGCGGTTTGCTAGTGGCTGCAATAACCTATTTTTAAAACTAGGCCACAATAACCATGGGCTAATATTTACTGTAGTGACACTGGGCCTCCTACTGATGGGGAACGTAGCAGAAATTCAAAATTTTCCTACGTATCACCAAGATCTATCTATGGAGAAACCAGCAACGAGGGGAAGGAGAGTGCATCTACATACCCTTGTAGATCGCTAAGCGGAAGCGTTCAAGAGAACGGGGTTGATGGAGCCGTACTCGTCGTGATCCAAATCACTGATGATCCTAGCGCCGAACGGACGGCACCTCCGTGTTCAACACACATACGGAGCAGCGACGTCTCCTCCTTCTTGATCCAGCAAGGGGGAAGGAGAGGTTGATGGAGATCCAGCAGCACGACGGCGTGGTGGTGGAAGTAGCGGGATTCCAACAGGGCTTTGCCAAGCGCTGCGGGAGGAGGGAGATGTGTCACGGGAGGGAGAGGGAGGCGCCAGGGCTTGGATGCGGCTGCCCTCCCTTCCCCCCACTATATATAGGGCCAAGGGAGAGGGGGGCACAGCCTTGGCCCTTCCTCCAAGGAAGGGTGCGGCTAGGGAGGAGTCCCTCCTCCCCAAGGCACCTAGGAGGTGCCTTCCCCCTTTAGGACTCTTCCTTTCCTTATCTCTTCGCGCATGGGCCTCTTGGGGCTGGTGCCCTTGGCCCATATAGGCCAAGGCACACACCCCTACAGCCCATGTGGCCCCACCCGGTGGACCCCCGGGACCCTTCTGGTGGTCCCGGTACAATACCGGTGACCCCGAAACTTGTCCCGATGGCCGAAATAGCACTTCCTATATATAATTCTTTACCTCCAGACCATTCCGGAACTCCTCGTGACATCCGGGATCTCATCCAGGACTCCGGACAACATCCGGGTTACCGCATACTAATATCTCTATAACCCTAGCGTCACCAAACCTTAAGTGTGTAGACCCTACGGGTTCGGGAGACACGTAGACATGACCTAGACGACTCTCCGGCCAATAACCAACAGTGGGATCTGGATACCCATGTTGGCTCCCACATGCTCCTCGATGATCTCATCGGATGAACCACGATGTCAAGGACTTAATCAATCCCGTATGCAATTCCCTTTGTCCATCGGTACGATACTTGCCCGAGATTCGATCGTCGGTATCCCGATACCTTGTTCAATCTCGTTACCGGCAAGTCTCTTTACTCGTTCCGTAACACATCATCCCGTGATCAACTCCTTGATCACATTGCGCACATTATGATGATGTCCTACCGAGTGGGCCCAGAGATACCTCTCCGCTTACACGGAGTGACAAATCCCAGTCTCGATTCGTGCCAACCCAACAGACACTTTCGGAGATACCTGTAGTGTACCTTTATAGCCACCCAGTTACGTTGTGACGTTTGGCACACCCAAAGCACTCCTACGGTATCCGGGAGTTGCACAATCTCATGGTCTAAGGAAATGATACTTGACATTAGAAAAGCTTCAGCATACGAACTACATGATCTTGTGCTAGGCTTAGGATTGGGTCTTGTCCATCACATCATTCTCCTAATGATGTGATCCCGTTATCAATGACATCCAATGTCCATGGTTAGGAAACCGTAACCATCTATTGATCAACGAGCTAGTCAACTAGAGGCTTACTAGGGACATGGTGTTGTCTATGTATCCACACATGTATCTGAGTTTCCTATCAATACAATTCTAGCATGGATAATAAACGATTATCATGAACAAGGAAATACAATAATAACCAATTTATTATTGCCTCTAGGGCATATTTCCAACAGTCTCCCACTTGCACTAGAGTCAATAATCTAGTTCACATCGCCATGTGATTAACACTCACAGGTCACATCGCCATGTGACTAACACCCAAGAGTTTACTAGAGTCAGTAATCTAGTTCACATCACTATGTGATTAACACTCAATGAGTTCTGGGTTTGATCATGTTGCTTGTGAGAGAGGTTTTAGTCAACGGGTCTGCAACATTCAGATCCGTATGTACTTTGCAAATCTCTATGTCATCTCCTAGATGCAGCTACCACGCTCTATTTGGAGCCATTTCAAATAACTGTTCTACTTGGAGCTATTCTAAATTGTTGCTCCATTATACGTATCCGGTATCTCTACTCAGAGCTATCCGGATAGGTGTTAAGCTTGCATCGACGTAACCCTTTTACCACCTCCATAATCGATAAAATTCCTTAGTCCACTAGTTACTAAGGATAACTTTGACCGCTGTCCTGTGATCCATTCTTGGATCACTCTTGTACCCCTTGACTGACTCATGGCAAGGCACACTTCAGGTGCGGTACACAGCATAGCATACTGTAGAGCCTACGTCTTAAGCATAGGGGACGACCTTCGTCCTTTCTCTCTATTCTGCCATGGTCGAGCTTTAAGTCTTAACTTCATACCTTACAACTCAGGCAAGAACTCCTTCTTTGACTGATCCATCTTGAACACCTTCAAGATCATGTCAAGGTATGTGCTCATTTGAAAGTGCCATTAAGTGTTTTGATCTATCCTTATAGATCTTGATGCTCAATGTTCAAGTAGCTTAATCTAGGCTTTCCATTGAAAAACACTTTCCAAATAACCCTATATGCTTTCCAGAAATTCTTCGTCATTTCTGATCAACAATATGTCAACAACATATACTCATCAGAAATTCTATAGTGCTCCCACTCACTTCTTTGGAAATACAAGTTTCTCATAAACTTTGTATACACCCAAAATCTTTGATCATCTCATCAAAGCATACATTCCAACTCCGAGATGCTTACTCCAGTCCTTAGAAGGATAGCTGGAGCTTTGCATACTTATTAGCATCTTTCAGGATTGACAAAACTTTCCGGTTTGTATCACATACAACCTTTCCTCAAGAAAATCGTCGAGGAAACAATGTTTTGACATCCTATCTGCAAGATTTCATAAATAATGCAGTAATCGCTAATATAATTCCAACAGACTCTTAGCCTCGCTACGAGTGAGAAAGTCTCATCGTACTCAACTCCTTGAACTTGTCAGAAAACATCTTAACGACAAGTCGAGCTTTCTTAATGGTGAAACTTACCATCATTGTCCGTCTTCCTTTTAAAATCCATCTGTACTCAACAGCCTTACGACCATCAAGCCGTTCCGCCAAAGTCTACACTTTGTTTTCATACATGGATCCTCTCTCGGATTTTATGGCCTCGAGCCATTTATCGGAATCCGGGCCCACCATCGCTTCTCCACAGCTCATAGGTTCATTGTTGTCTAGCAACATGACTTCCAAGACAGGATTACGTACCACTCTGAAGTAGTATGCATCCTTGTCATCCTACGAGGTTTGGGAGTGACTTGATCTGAAGTCTCAGGATCACTATCATAAGCTTCCACTTCAATTGGTGTAGGTGCCATAGGAACAACTCTTTGTGCCCTGCTATACACTAGTTGTAGTGATGGTTCAATAACCTCATCAAGTCTCCACCATCCTCCCACTCAATTCTCGAGACAAACCTTTTCCTCGAGAAAGAACCCGATTCAAGAAACAATCTCTATTGCTTTCGGATCTGAATTAGGAGGTATACCCAACTGTTTTGGGTGTCCTATGAAGATGCATTTATCCGCTTTGGGTTCGAGTTTATCAGCCTGAAACTTTTTTCACATAAGCGTCGCAGCCCCAAACTTTTAAGAAATGACAACTTAGGTTTCTCTAAACCATAGTTCATACGGTGTCATCTCATCAGAATTATGTGGTGCCCTATTTAAAGTGAATGTGGTTGTCTCTAATGCCTAACCCATAAACTATCATGGTAATTCGATAAGAGACATCATGGTATGCATCATATCCAATAGGGTGCAGTTATGATGTTCGGACACACCATCACACTATGGTGTTCCAGGCTGTATTATTTGTGAAACAATTTCCACAATGTCTTAATTCTGTGCCAAACTTATAATTAAGATATTCATCTCTATGATCATATCATAGATCTTTTATCCTCTTGTCACGACGATCTTTCAACTTCACCCTGAAATTACTAGAACCTTTCAATAATTCAGACTCGTGATTCATCAAGTAAATATACTCAACATCTACTCAAATTATCTGTGAAGAACATAACGATATCCACTACACGCCTCAGCACTCATTGGACTGCACACATCAAAATGTGTTACTTACAACGAGTTGCTATCTTGTTCCGTCTTACTAAAACGAGGCTCTTCAGTCATCTTGCCCATGTGGTAAGATTTGCATATCTCAAGTGATTCAAAATCAAGTGAGTCCAAACGATCCATCTTCATGGAGTTTCTTCATGCATATACACCAATAGACATGGTTCGCACGTCTCAAACTTTTCAAAAATGAGTGACTCCAAAGATCCATCAACATGGAGCTTCTGCATGCGTTTTATACCGATATGACTTAAGTGGCAGTGCCACAAGTAGGTGGTACTATCATTACTATCTTATACCTTTTGGCATGAACATGTGTATCACTACGATCGAGATTCAATAAACCATTCATTTTAGGTGCAAGACCATTGAAGGTATTATTCAAATAAACGGAGTAACCATTATTCTCCTTAAATGAATAACCGTATCGCGATAGACATAATCCAATCATGTCTATGCTCAACGCAAACACCAAATAAAAATTATTTAGGTTTAACACCAATATCGATGGTAGAGGGAGCGTGTGATGCTTGATCATATCAACATTGGAAACACTTCCAACACATATCGTCAGCTCACCTTTAGCTAGTCTCCGTTTATTCTGTAGCTTTTATTTCGAGTTACTAACACTTAGCAACCGAACCGGTATCTAATACCCTGGTGCTACTAGGAGTACTAGTAAAGTACACATTAACACAATGTATATCCAATATACTTCTATCGACTTTGCCAGCCTTCTAATCTACCAAGTATCTAGGGTAATTCTGCTCCAGTGGCTGTTCCCCTTATTACAGAAGCACTTAGTCTCGGGTTTGGGTTCAACCTTGGGTTTCTTCACTAGAGCAGCAGCTGAATTGCCGTTTCATGAAGTATCCCTTCTTGCCCTTGCCCTTCTTGAAACTAGTGGTTTTACTAACCATCAATGATTGATGCTTCCTTTTGATTTCTACTTTTGTGGTGTCAAACATCACGAATATCTCAAAGATCATCATATATGTCCTTGATATGTTATAGTTCATCACGAAGCTCTAGCAGCTTGGTGGTAATGACTTCGAAGAAACATCATTATCTCATCTGGAAGATCAACTCCCACTCGATTGAAATGATTGTTGCACTCAGACAATATGAGCACAAGCTCAACAATTGAGCTTTTCTCCCTTAGTTTGTAGGCTAAGAAAATCATCGGAGGTCTTATACCTCTTGACGTGGGCACGAGCCTGAAATCCCAATTTCAGCCCTCGAAACATCTCATATGTTTCGTGACGTTTCAAAACGTCTTCGGTGCCTCAACTCTAAACTGTTTAACTGAACTATCACGTAGTTATCAAAATGTGTATGTTAGATGTTCGCAACATCCACAGACAACGTTCGAGGTTCAGCACACTAAGCGGTGCATTAAGGACATAAGCCTTCTATGAAGCAATGAGGACAATCCTCAGTTTACGGACCTAGTCCGCATAGTTGCTACTATCAACTTTCAACTAAATTTTCTCTAGGAACATAACTAAACAGTAGAACTGAAGCGCGAGCTACGACATAATTTGCAAAATCCTTTTGACTATGTTCAGGATAAACAAGTTCATCTTATGAACTCCCACTCAGATAGACATCCCTCTAGTCATCTAAGTGATTACATGATCCGAGTCAACTAGGCCGTGTCCGATCATCATGTGAGACGGACTAGTCAACATCTGTGAACATCTTCATGTTGATCGTATCTACCATACGACTCATGCTCGACCTTTCGGTCTCTTGTGTTCCGAGGCCATGTCTGTACATGCTAGGCTCGTCAAGTCAACCTAAGTGTTTCGCGTGTGTAAATCTGTCTTACACCCGTTGTATGTGAACGTTAGAATCTATCACACCCGATCATCACGTGGTGCTTCAAAACAAGGGACTATCGCAACGGTGCACAGTTAGGGGGAACACTTTCTTGAAATTTTAATGAGGGATCATCTTATTTACTACCGTCATTCTAAGCAAATAAGATGTATAAACATGATAAACATCACATGCAATCAAATAATAGTGACATGATATGGCCAACATCACTTTGCTCCTTTTGATCTCCATCTTCGGGGCTCCATGATCATCGTCGTCACCGGCATGACACCATGATCTCCATCATCATGATCTCCATCATCGTGTCTTCATGAAGTTGCCTCGCCAACTATTACTTCTACTACTACAGCTAACGGTTAGCAATAAAGTAAAGTAATTACATGACGTTTATGTTGACACGCAGGTCATAAATAAATTAAGACAACTCCTATGGCTTCTGCCGGTTGTCATACTCATCGACATGCAAGTCGTGATTCCTATTACAAGAACATGATCATCTCATACATCACATATATCATTCATCACATCCTTTGGGCCATATCACATCACATAGCATACCCTGCAAAAACAAGTTAGACGTCCTCTAATTGTTGTCTACATGTTTTACGTGGCTGCTATTGGTTTCTAGCAAGAACGTTTCTTACCTACGCAAAGACCACAACGTGATATGCCAATTGCTATTTACCCTTCATAAGGACCCTTTTCATCGAATCCGATCCGACTAAAGTGGGAGAGACAGACACCCGCCAGCCACCTTATGCAACTAGTGCATGTTAGTCGGTGGAACCGGTCTCACGTAAGCGTACGTGTAAGGTTGGTCCGGGCCGCTTCATCCCACGATGCCGTCGAATCAAGATAAGACTAGTAACGGCAAGTAAATTGACAAAATCAACGCCCACAACTACTTTGTGTTCTACTCGTGCATAGAATCTACGCAATAGACCTAGCTCATGATGCCACTGATGGGGAACGTAGAAGAAATTCAAAATTTTCCTACGTATCACCAAGATCAATCTATGGAGAAACCAGCAACGAGGGGAAGGAGAGTGCATCTACATACCCTTGTAGATCGCTAAGCAGAAGCGTTCAAGAGAACGGGGTTGATGGAGTCGTACTCGTCGTGATCCAAATCACCGATGATCCTAGCGTCGAACGGACGGCACCTCCGCGTTCAACACACATACGGAGCAGCGACGTCTCCTCCTTCTTGATCCAGCAAGGGGGAAGGAGAGGTTGATGGAGATCCAGCAGCACGACGGCGTGGTGGTGGAAGTAGCGGGATTCCAACAGGGCTTCGCCAAGCGCTGCGGGAGGAGGGAGACGTGTCACGGGAGGGAGAGGGAGGCGCCAGGGCTTGGATGCGGCTGCCCTCCCTTCCCCCCCACTATATATAGGGCCAAGGGAGAGGGGGGGCGCAGCCTTGGCCCTTCCTCCAAGGAAGGGTGCGGCTAGGGAGGAGTCCCTCCTCCCCAAGGCACCTAGGAGGTGCCTTCCCCCTTTAGGACTCTTCCTTTCCTTATCTCTTGGCGCATGGGCCTCTTGGGGCTGGTGCCCTTGGCCCATATAGGCCAAGGCGCACACCCCTAAAGCCCATGTGGCCCCCCGGGGCAGGTGGCCCCACCCGGTGGACCCCCGGGACCCTTCCGGTGGTCCCGGTACAATACGGGTGACCCCGAAACTTGTCCCGATGGCCGAAATAGCACTTCCTATATATAATTCTTTACCTCCGGACCATTCCAGAACTCCTCGTGACGTCCGGGATCTCATCCGGGACTCCGAACAACATTCGGGTTACCGCATACTAATATCTCTATAACCCTAGCGTCACCGAACCTTAAGTGTGTAGACCCTACGGCTTCGGGAGACACGTAGACATGACCTAGACGACTCTCCGGCCAATAACCAACAGCGGGATCTGGATACCCATGTTGGCTCCCACATGCTCCTCGATGATCTCATCGGATGAACCACGATGTCAAGGACTTAATCAATCCCGTATGCAATTCCCTTTGTCCATCGGTACGATACTTGCCTGAGATTCGATCGTCGGTATCCCGATACCTTGTTCAATCTCGTTACCGGCAAGTCTCTTTACTCGTTCCGTAACACATCATCCCGTGATCAACTCCTTGATCACATTGCGCACATTATGATGATGTCCTACCGAGTGGGCCCAGAGATACCTCTCCGCTTACACGGAGTGACAAATCCCAGTCTCGATTCGTGCCAACCCAACAGACACTTTCAGAGATACCTGTAGTGTACCTTTATAGCCACCCAGTTACGTTGTGACGTTTGGCACACCCAAAGCACTCCTACGGTATCCGGGAGTTGCACAATCTCATGGTCTAAGGAAATGATACTTGACATTAGAAAAGCTTCAGCATACGAACTACATGATCTTGTGCTAGGCTTAGGATTGGGTCTTGTCCATCACATCATTCTCCTAATGATGTGATCCCGTTATCAATGACATCCAATGTCCATGGTCAGGAAACCGTAACCATCTATTGATCAACGAGCTAGTCAACTAGAGGCTTACTAGGGACATGGTGTTGTCTATGTATCCACACATGTATCTGAGTTTCCTATCAATACAATTCTAGCATGGATAATAAACGATTATCATGAACAAGGAAATACAATAATAACCAATTTATTATTGCCTCTAGGGCATATTTCCAACACCTACGTGCCGTAGAAACAGTGGGCCTTCTATGGGCCGTATAAACAGTGGGCCTTCTACGGGCCGTAGAAACAGTGGGCCTTCTACGGGCCGTAGAAACAATGGGCCTTCTACGGGCTATATCATCAATGGGCCTTATACGGGTCATATGATCAATTGGCCAAACATGGGCCAAACAGACCGCATTTTGGCCGTAAACGGGCTAGAGATGGAACCGTCCGTTCATGGGCCGACCATAACGGGCCATCGTTAATAGCCGTATTTGATGACGCTATGAAAACGGCCCAACGTATTAACGGACCACAAACGGGCCGACTGTAACCATGGGCTGAATTTGGCCCACAAGCAGAAAATGACAGTAACGGGCCGTAAGTAAACGAATGCTGGAAAATAGCCCAAGAATAAATGAGCTCTGAGAAGGCCAAAAGATAACATGGGCTGGAAACGGCCCAACGGAATAACGGGCCGTTAATGGGTATAAAGTGATACAATGTTCTTTACAGGCCAGTTTCACCACGAGCCGTTAATGAGTGTAAAGTGATACACTATTCATTACGGGCCAGTTTCACCATGGGTCGTTAATAGGCCAAGAGTTACATAGGGCCTCATATGGGCCGAAAGACGTCATGGGCCATACATGGGCCAGAAGTGAAAACGGGCTGGAATCATATTGGATGGCCTAGATGACGCTACTGGGCCTAATTCGAATAGGGCGTAACGGGCCTTGGGTTAGCGGGTTGTAAATGGGCTATATGCGAACAAGGCGTTAATAGGCTTTCCATGGGCTGGCCCGCCACCTTTTGACCAAGTCAAGCGGGCTGGCCTTTTCACAGGAATGGGCCTCTGTTGGGCCGTGCCACGTGTCGTTGTATCATAGGCGCCTTCTGTCCAGTGAGTGGATGACATCTGTCCCAGCGATGAGCCGACACGTGTTTCCTCTAGCCAATGATGATTTCACACGTGGAATATCCCCATTGGTCGGGGCTATTAACGGGTTATCAGATCCAAAACCCGACCCAATTGCTTAACGGCGTTCTGTTACGGTGGATGCCACATGTCAGTCACCCTTGACGAAAGCACTTTTGTGACGCATGATTTATCGTCATGGAAGTGGACACTTCCGTGATGATAATTTTGGTAATGTCGTGGAACACTTCTATGACAGCACAGGCATGACTATCTTGATTCTGTCATAAAATCATCATGGATGTACATGCATGACAGAAAACATGACCTGCTGTGACAAACACGTATCATCACGGAAGTGTATTTTTTTGTAGTGTTCCCACCAAAAGAGGACATAGTCTTGGAACTCAAGGGATGCCATTGCGATCTTCTTCTCTTCTTCATAGTTGTGCAAAAGGAAGATTTTGTCCACCTTGAATGCCCATGAAAGATACTATTCGGGATCGTTGCTTCCATCGAACTTGGGCATGGTGAACTTGAGCTTGCCGCAGCATTGCTCTTCATTGTGTTGGGGTCGGGGATGATGATGCCCATATTGTTGATGATTGTCAAACTCGTGTTGCTCTTGGAGAGGAGGGTTGTGAACCTCATGTTGCTCTTGTCGTGGATGAATTCCATTGTCTTCATGCTCTTGATGAACTTGATGTTATTGGCGAGCTTGTGGAGGAGCTTGTCGAGCTCGAGGAGGAACTTGACGATGCATGCGAGCTTGAAATCTTTGTTCTTGAACTTCTTCGCGAAGTTCTTCTTCTTGTTCACGAGCTTGTCGGCCTCGGTTGGCTACGGCTCAAGTTTAATCTCGGAGGGCTTGTTGCGCCGCAAGTTCTTGAGCTTCATGGAGTTGTTGTTGTTGTTGGCGTTGTGCCTCGACATCTTCTGCATCTTGGTGTAAACGCACTCGCTCTTCCTCTTCATGTTGGCGTTGTCGTTGCTGTTCTCGTGCTAGTGCAAAAGTCTCTTGGGTTTGACATTGTTGGGTCTCTTGAGAGATGGTGTTGCATAGAGGATTGAGGCTTGCTTGACGATCGTTGCACGCGGCACAGCGAAGAGTGTTCGATGTTGGTGTACTTGAGCTGGAGAGGGTGAAGTCGGAGTGTCGACTTGAGCGGGTCCTTCTTGAAGAGGACGAAGTGGAAGAAGAGCAGTTGAGCAACAAAGCACGAATCTCGTCCATCCTTGTGTCATTCTCTTACTTGTGATCGTCGAGCTTGTGGTCGAAGTAGTCCCTTGTACGTTGCTCGGAGAGTCGCAAGTCGGCGGCGAGGTTGTGACCAAAAGGTGGCTCTTGGTGACATAGGAGTTCATGTCGTTGCCGTGCTCAATGAAGAGTGGTTTGGTAGAAGTACTTGGCCTATCCATCATTCCAAGGAAAATGTGAGTGGTAGAAAAAGAAGAACGGATACCAAATGTACCTTGACCGAAGTTGAAAGTGGATCGATGATCACTCCAATGTGGACAAGGAAATAGCACAATTGGTACCAATTCTTGTCGGTTTCTCACACCTATACAAGTAAAATCTTATGGTGGAGCTTGGTTAGGATGGTCACACAAAATTTGATGCAATTGTAAGGGAGCTTCAATAATGTTGGAAAAGATTCACAAGATTGCAATGCAACAAGTAGACCAAGCAATGTAAGGTACACGGAAACACATACGCACAAAGATAAGCGGGGTCGTGCAACCAAGGGTGAGCCAAAATGTGGAAACCACAAAAATGCTCTTGTTGCACAACACTAGAGAGACGCTAGCACGATTGCACAATAGGTGGATACAAAGACTTGTGCACAACCTACTAAGCAAAAATGCAACGACTTCTATCCTAAGTATGCTCTATGCAAGGTGTTTCTATGCGATGATCCAAGATGATTGAGTATGACAGTCTTAATGTTATATGATGCTATGGTTCTTACTTAAAAGCTCTTTGCTTATCTTTCCCTTTTACTTAAAAGCTTGGTTGGCTCTTTGATGTTTGAGCTCTTTTCTCATGCAATGCTTGACGAACCAAGATAGCAATTGTGTATGCGATGACAACCTTGTAACACAAGAGATGATACCAAGATATGCAACAATGATGTATGTATTCTATGGGAAGTATGATCACTAATGTGCACAAGTCTCATTGACGGCAATACTCAAAGGCTAGTCTCGATGGGTAAGCGACGCAAAGGAGTAAGGCTATGATGGCTATCAATGTAATGGCAAGAGTGATATGTCCAATACCAAGATGAGGTTACCGTTTCTTGCGGACGGTATGGTGTCAAAATGGTGGCACGAATACCAAGTTGTAGTCAAGGTGGTCGGTGTTGATGACGCGTCCGTGCTGAAGATGAGCGGCGGTGATGTTGATGTCGAACCGTACCTACATAGCCGAAACACAAAATGATACGGAACCGCAACTCAAACTCTCAAAGCAAAATTGGACCTAAAATGTCGGGGTTGGAGTTGGTAAGCGGTGGTTGTGTATGTGGTATATGGTGGTGCTATGCGGAAGTGGTGGAGGTATGCTGAAGTATATGTGGGCACCAGAACAAAATTTGGCGAAAAATGGGCGGAAAACGAGCGGTGGAGAGGAAGTGATGCTGCCAGTGGCCGGATGTCCGGGCCTGATGGCCGGATGTCCGGGGCACTGGATGTCCGGGCTTGTCGGGCCGGATGTCCGGGCTCTGGATTCGTGGATGGATTCAAAGATCTTCGCGAGGAGAGGTCAAATCCGGCAAAATTTGGAGGAATTTGTGGATGGAAATTTGGGAAAAGTGGATGGAAAGCTAGATCTATCTGCAACACACGAAATCCGCGGATCAAATCCAACAAAGCTTCATCACACCAAAAAATCACAACAAAAATTGGGGGCTATTTTTGTGGGGAATTTTCGAATTAGGGACAAAATCAACAAAACTAGGCTAGCAACACAACGGGGAGGCTCCGAAATCATGATCAATGTGGCTCATGATACCAAGATGATGTAGGGTAGAACCCTAATCGCCCGATCTTTCACGAAAGGAGCGGATCCTGCGAAGAACACGAGGAACACAAGGGGGGAAATGAGGGAAAACACAAGGGGAAACACGAGAGGAAACACTAAACCAACACGAATAAGTCACACATGTGCTAGATCCTCGAGTACATAAGGAAAGATACACGATCCACGGACAACTAAGGACGATACAAGGGTAGCCGGTCTTCTCCATGAGGAGGTCTTGAGTTCTTCCCTAAATGGGGTCTTGAATCCGCTTGGGGGATCTTCACCGGTGGAGGCTCGAATCTCCGAGGAGAAGGTATCCAAGTGGATGAGCAAAGCTCTCACACCAAATATGAGCTAATCCTTTGCTAACCCTAGAAAGTAGGATGAGGAGGAGTATATATAGTCTAGGGGGGAGAATGGGTACATGGGCCTCGGCCCTTCACTGTGCGCAGACAGGGGAGGCCGGACGTCCCGGCGTCGGGCTAGATGTCCGGGCTTTCACACGTGGCCGGATGCCCGGGCTGAGGAGGCCGGATGTCCGGGCGGGAGCGGCTAGTTTGTTGCTCTTGGGTTTGGAGGGGTCTGGATTTCCGGGCTGGAGGCCGGATATCTGGGGGCTCGGGAAGGGCCGTATGTCCGGGCTGGCGAGGCCGGATGTCCGGGGCCTGTAGTCTCTGGCGGCTGAGCGGCTGTGGTGGGTGAAGCTCCAGGGGCCGGACGTCCGGGGTCATGGCCGGATGTCCGGGGCCTGGGAGGTGTCCCTGACTCCTTCCATTGGTTTTCTTCATCCGTAAACTTGGGGGCTTGTACATCTTCACGTGCATCTTCGGAAGGATCCTTTTGATACCTAATCATGCACAACAACTTGGACTTAGATAGTAGCCATGTCTCATGCATCGAAAGTGGAAGTTCGAAGAGGAGTGAGTTCACCTTATCTTTGATAGCCTTGGCTCGGGCTCTTGTCATTGGTCCAAGTGGTGTCGTTGGAGGTGTAGGTGCATCCTGCGTCCATGGGGATGATCGTGGGATGCTCCGCATCAGTTTACCTTAATACTTCTTTTGTAGTTGTGGATGCTTGCAATAGGGGTTAATCATAAGTGGGATGCTTGTCCAAGGATGGGCAGTACCCAAGCACCAGTCCACCCACATATCAAATTATCAAAGTAACGAACGCGAATCATATGAGTGTGATGAAAACTAGCTTGACGATATTCCCATGTGTCCTCAGGAGCGTTTTCCTTTATATAAGAGTTTGTCCAGGCTTGTCATTTGCTACAAAAAGGATTGGCCATCTTGGTGCACCTTACTTACTTTTATTACTTGTTACCCGTTACAAATTACCTTATCACAAAACTATCTGTTACCGCTAATTTCACTGCTTGCAGAGAATACCTTACTAAAAACTGCTTATCATTTCCTTTTGCTTCTCATTGGGTTTGACACTCTTACTTATCGAAAGGACTATGATAGATCCCCTATACTTCTGGGTCGTCAATCATCTTATAATGCTACCGCCGAACTAAGCAAAATAAGATGCATAAAGGATAAACATAAAATGCAATCAATATAAGTGATATGATATGGCCATCATCATCTTGTGCCTTTGATGTCCATCTCCAAAGCACCGTCATGATCACCATCGTCACCGTCTTGACACCTAGATCTCCATCGAAGCATTGTTTTCGTCTTGCCAACTATTGCTTCTACGACTATCGCTACCTCTTAGTGATAAAGTAAAGCAATTACATGGCGATTGCATTTCATACAATAAAGCGACAACCATATGGCTCCTGCCACTTGCCGATAACTGTGTTACAAAACATGATCATCTCATACAATAATACTTAGCATCATGTCTTGACCATATCACATCACAACATGCCCTGCAAAAACAAGTTAGACGTCCTCTACTTTGTTGTTTTGCAAGTTTTACGTGGCTGCTACGGGATGAGCAAGAACCGTTCTTACCTACGCATCAAAAACCACAACGTGGTATAGTGATTGCTTTTTGATCTTCAGAAAGAACCATGTTCATTGAATCCGATTCAACTAAAGTTGGAGAAACTGACACCCACCAGCCACCTGTGTGCGAAGCACGTCGGTAGAACCAGTCTCACGTAAGCGTAAGCGTGATGTCGGTCTGGGCCGCTTCATCCAACAATACCGCTGAATCAAGAATCAACTACTGACAACAAGAAATATGTATATACCCAAGCCCACAACTCCTTTGTGTACTACTCATGCATATAACATCTATGCATAGACCTGGCTCGGATGCCACTGTTGGGGAATGCAGCAATTTCAAAAAAAATCCTACGCACATGCAAGATCTATCATGGTGATGCATAGCAATGAGAGGGGAAGATTGTTGTCCACGTACCATCATAGACCGTAAGCGGAAGCGTTATGACAACGATGTTGATGTAGTCGTACGTCTTCATGATTTGACCGATCCTAGTACCGAAAGTACGGCACCACCGCGATCTGCACACGTTCGGCTCGGTGATGTCCCACGAACTCTCGATCCAGCTGAGTGTTGAGGGAGAGCTTCGTCATCATGACGGCATGATGATGGTGATGATGAAGCTACTGGCGCAGGGCTTCGCCTAAGCACTATGACGATATGACCGAGGTGGATTATGGTGGAGGGGGCACCACACACGGCTAAGAGATCAATGATCAACTTGTGTGTTCTAGGTTGCCCCCTGCCCCCGTATATAAAGGAGGAAGGGGGAGGCCGGCCGGCCCCTGGGGCGTGCCAAGGAGGGGAGGAGTCCTCCTCCTAGTAGGAGTAGGACTCCCCCTTTCCTAGTCCATCAAGGAGGAGGAAGGGGGAAGGAAGGAGAGGGAGAGAGGGAAGGAAAGAGGGGGCGCCACCCCCCTCCATGTCCAATTAGGACTCCTCAAGGGGGGTGGCGCTACCAGCCCTAATGCCCCTTCCTCTCTCTCTCACAAGGCCCATGTTCGCCCATTAGTTCCCCCGGGGGTTCGATAACCCCCCGGCACTCCGATAATTATCCGGTGAACCCCGGAACTCATTCCGTGTCCGAATATAGTCATCTAATATATCAATCTTTATGTCTCGACCATTTTGAGACTCCTCGTCATGTCCGTGATCACATCCGGGACTCCGAACTATCTTCGGTACATCAAAACACATAAACTCATAATACCGATCATCACCAAACGTTAAGCATGCGGACCCTACGGGTTCGAGAACAATGTAGACATGACCGAGACACATCTCCGGTCAATAACCAATTGCGGAACTTGGATGTTCATATTGGCTCCCACATATTCTGCAAAGATCTTTATCGATCAAACCGCCTAACGATATACGTTGTTCCCTTTGTCATCGGTATGTTACTTGCCCGAGATTCAATCATTGGTATCTCAATACCTAGTTCAATCTCGTTACCGGCAAGTCTCTTTACTTGTTCTGTAATGCATCATCTCGCAACTAACTCATTAGTCACATTGCTGGCAAGGCTTATAGTGATGTGCATTACCGAGAGGGCCTAGAGATACCTCTCCGATACACGGGTTGACAAATCCTAATCTCGATCTATGCCAACTCAACAAACACCATCGGAGACACCTATAGAGCATCTTTATAGTCACCCGGTTACGTTGTGATGTTTGATAGCACACTAAGTGTTCCTCCAGTATTCGGGAGTTGCATGATCTCATAGTCATAGGAACATGTATAAGTTATGGAGAAAGCAATAACAACAAACTAAACGATCATCGTGCTAAGCTAACGGATGGGTCAAGTCAATCACATCATTATCCAATGATGTGATCCCGTTAATCAAATGACAACTCATGTCTATGGTGAGGAAACATAACCATCATTGATTCAACGAGCTAGTCAAGTAGAGGCATACTAGTGACACTCTGTTTGTCTATGTATTCACACATGTACTATGTTTCTGGTTAATACAATTCTAGCATGAATAATAAACATTTGTCATGATATAAGGAAATATAAATAACAACTTTATTATTGCCTCTAGGGCATATTTCCTTCATTAATCTTCTAGATGACTCGGTCATTGACAGGATCCTCTAGTCCCTTCCACCTAGCTACAAGAGCTTTGCGATGAACTACAATATGCAAGGGATGGAGAAGTCCATTCCTGGATTATATTCAATGCTTAAATCAGCAGAGGTGGAAATCAAAAAGGAACATCAAGTGTTGATGGTGAATAAGACCACTAGTTTCAAGAAAGGCAAGGGTAAGAAGAACATCAAGAAGGACGGCGAGGGATTTGCCACGCCCGGTAAATCAGTTGTCAGGAAGAAGCCAAAGAATGGACCCAAGCCCGAGACTCAGTGCTTTTATTGCAAGGGAAATGGTCACTGGAAACAGAACTGCCCCAAGTACTTAGCGGATAAGAAGGCTGGCAATGCCAAAGGTATATGTGATATACATGTTATTGATGTGTACCTTACCAGCGCTCGTAGTAGCTCCTGGGTATTTGATACCGGTGTGGTTGCTCATATTTGTAACTCAAAACAGGAGCTGTGGAATAAGCGGAGACTGGCTAAGGACGAGGTGACGATGCGCGTCGGGAATGGTTCCAAGGTCGATGTGATCGCCGTCGGCACGCTACCTCGACATCAACCTTTGGGACTAGTTTTAAACCTCAATAATTGTTATTTAGTGCCAGCTTTGAGCATCAACATTGTATCTGGATCTCGTTCAATGCGATATGGCTACTCATTTAAATCCGAGAATAATGGTTGTTCTATTTATATGAGAGATATGTTTTATGGTCATGCCCCGCTGGTCAATGGTTTATTTTTTTTGAATCTCGAACATGATGTTACACATATTCATAGTGTGAATGCCAAAAGATGTAATGTTGATAATGATAGTCCCACATACTTATGGCACTGCCGCCTTGGTCACATTGGTGTCAAACGCATGAAGAAACTCCATGCAGATGGACTTTTGGAGTCTCTTGATTATGAATCATTTGACACGTGCGAACCATGCCTCATGGGCAAAATGACCAAGACTCCATTCTCTGAAACAATGGAGTGAGCAACCAAATTATTGGAAATCATACATACTGATGGTGCGGTCCAATGAGCGTTGCGGCTCGCGGTAGCTATCATTATGTTCTCACCCTCACTGATAACTTAAGTAGATATGGGTATGTCTACTTAATGAAAAGCAAGTCTGAGACCTTTGAAAAATTCAAGGAATTTCGGAGTGTGGTAGAGAATCAACATGACAGGAAAATAAAGTTCTTACGATCAGATCGTGGAGGGGAATACTTGAGTCACAAGTTTGGCACGCACTTAAGGAAATGTGGAATTGTTTCACAGCTCACGCCGCCTGGAACACCTCAGCGTAATGGTCTGTCCGAACATTTTAATCGCACTCTATTGGATATGGTGCGATCTATGATGTCTCTTACCGATCTACCGCTATCATTTTGGGGTTATGCTTTAGAGACTGCCGCATTCACTTTAAATAGGGCTCCATTGAAATCCGTTGAGACGACACTGTATGAATTATGGTTTGGGAAGAAACCTAAGCTGTCATTTCTGAAAGTTTGGGGATGCGATGCTTATGTCAAGAAACTTCAACCTGAAAATCTCGAACCCAAGTCGGAAAAATGCGTCTTCATAGGATACCCTAAGGAAACTATTGGGTATACCTTCTACCTCAGATCCGAAGGCAAGATCTTTGTTGCCAAGAATGTATCCTTTCTGGAGAAAGAGTTTCTCTCGAAAGAAGTAAGTGGGAGGAAAGTAGAACTTGATGAGGTACTGCCTCTTGAATCGGAGAGTAGCGCAGCTCAGGAAGATGTTTCAGTGGTGCCTACACCAACTAGAGAGGAAGTTAATGATGATGATCATGAAACTTCGGATCAAGTTGCTACTGAACTTCGTAGGTCCACAAGGACACATTCCGCACCAGAGTGGTATGGCAACCCTGTCCTGGAAATCATGTTGTTAGACAACTGTGAACCTTCAAACTATGAAGAAGCGATGGCGGGCCCAGATTCCAACAAATGGCTTGAAGCCATGAAATCCGAGAAAGGATTCATGTATGAAAACATAGTATGGACTTTGACAGACTTGCCCGATGATCGGCAAGCCATAGAAAATAGGTGGATCTTTAAGAAGAAGACTGGCGCGGATGGTAATGTGACCGTCTATAAGGCTCAGCTTGTCGCTAAGGGTTATCGACAAGTTCAAGGGGTTGACTACGATGAGACCGTCTCACCCGTAGAGAAGCTGAAATCTGTCCGAACCATGTTAGCAATTGCCACATTCTACGATTATGAGATATGGCAAATGGACGTCAAAATGGCATTCCTTAATGGTTTCCTTAAGGAAGAATTGTATATAATGCAGCCCGAAGGTTTTGTCGATCCTAAGAATGCTGACAGGGTATGCAAGCTCCAATGCTCCATCTATGGGCTGGTGCAAGCATCTCGGAATAGGAACATTCACTTTGATGAAATGATCAAAGCGTTTGGGTTTATGCAGACTTTTGGAGAAGCATGTGTTTACAAGAAAGTGAGTGGGAGCTCTGTAGCATTTCTCATATTATATGTGGATGACATACTATTTGATGGGAAATGATATAGAACTTTTGGAAAGCATAAAGGCCTACTTGAATAAGTGTTTTTCAATGATGGACCTTGGAGAAGCTGCTTACATATTAGGCATCAAGATCTATAGAGATAGATCGAGACGCCTCATTGGTCTTTCACAAAGCACGTGCCTTGACAAGATATTGAAGAAGTTCAATATGGATCAGTCCAAGAAGGGGTTCTTGCCTGTATTACAAGGTGTGAGATTGAGCACAGCTCAATGCCTGACCTCGGCAGAAGATAGAGAAAAGATGAGTGTCATCCCCTATGCCTCAGCCATAGGCTCTATTATGTATGCCCTGTGTACCAGACCTAATGTGAACCTTGCCGTAAGTTTGGTAGGGAGGTACCAAAGTGATCCCGGTATGGAACACTGGATAGCAGTCAAGAATATCCCAAAGTACCTGAAAAGGACTAAGGATATGTTTCTCGTTTATGGAGGTGACGAAGAACTCGTCATAAAGGGTTACGTCGATGCTAGCTTCGACACTAGATGTCTCCAAGTCACAAACCGGATACGTGTACATTTTGAATGGTGGGGCAGTCAGCTGGTGCAGTTGCAAGCAAAGCGTCGTGGCGGGATCTACATGTGAAGCGGAGTACATAGCTGCCTCGGAGGCAGCACACGAAGTAGTCTCGATGAAGGAGTTCATCACCGACCTAGGAGTTATTCCCAATGCGTCGGCCCCGATGACTCTCTTCTGTGACAACACTGGAGCTATTGCCCTTGTCAAGGAGCCCCGGTTTCACAAGAAGACCAGGCATATCAGGTGTCGCTTCAACTCCATTTGTGAATATATTCAAGATGGAGACATAGATATTTGTAAAGTGCATACGGATCTGAATGTCATAGATCCGTTAACTAAACCTCTTCCAAGAGCAAAACATGATCAACACCAGAACTCTATGGGCGTTCGATTCATCACAATGTAACTAGATTATTGACTCTAGTTCAAGTGGGAGACTGTTGGAAATATGCCCTAGAGGAAATAATAAAGTGGTTATTATTATATTTCCTTGTTCATGATAATTGTCTATTGTTCATGCTATAATTGTATTAACCGGAAACCGTAATACATGTGTGAATACATAGATCACAATATGTCCCTAGTGAGCCTTTAGTTGACTAGCTCGTTGATCAATAGATGGTTGTGGTTTCCTGGCCATGGACATTGGATGTCGTTGATAACGGGATCACATCATTAGGAGAATGATGTCATGGACAAGACCCAATCCTGAGCATAGCACAAGATCGTGTAGTTCGTTTGCAAGAGCTTTTCTAATGTCGAGTATCGTTTCCTTAGACCATGAGATTTTGCAACTCCCATATACCGTAGGAGTGCTTTGGGTGTATCAAATGTCACAACGTAACTGGGTGACTATAACGGTGTACTACATGTATCTCCGAAAGTGTCTGTTGGATTGGCACGAATCGAGACTTGGATTTGTCACTCCCTCTGCTGGAGAGGTATCTCTGGGCCCACTCGGTAATGCATCATCATAACGAGCTCAATGTGACTAAGGAGTTAGCCACAGGATCATGCGTTACGGAATGAGTAAAGAGACTTGCCGGTAACGAGATTGAACAAGGCATGGGGATACCGACGACCGAATCTTGGTCAAGTAACATACCGATGGACAAAGGGAATTGTATACGGGATTGATTGAATCCCCGACATTGTGTTTCATCCGCTGAGATCATCGTGGAACATGTGGGAGCCAACATGGGTATCTAGATCCCGTTGTTGGTTATTGGTCGGAGAAATGTATCGGTCATGTCTGCATGGGTCCCGAACCCGTAGGGTCTACACACTTAAGGTTCGGTGACGCTTGAGTTGTTATAGGAAATAGTATGTGGTTACCGAAGGTTGTTTGGAGTCCCGGATGAGATCCCGGATGTCACGAGGAGTTCCAGAATGGTCCGGAGGTGAAGATTTATATATGGGAAGTCCAGTTTCAGTCGCCGGAATGGTTCCGGTGGTTATCGATATTGTACCGGGACCACCGAAAGGTGTCCGGGGGTCCACCAGGTGGGGCCACCTGCCCCGCGGGACTTAATGGGCTGAATATAGGAGGGAACCAGCCCCCTAGTGGGCTGGTGCACCCCCAAGGGCCCAAGGCGCCTAGGGTTGGAAACCATAGGGGAGGAGGGCGCCTCCCACCTTGCTTGGGGGGCAAGCCTCCCCCTTGCCCCCCCCCCCCTCTAGATGTATCTAGGGGGGGCGGCCCCCTCTCCCCTTCACCCTATAAATAGAGGGGGTGGGAGGGCTGCCGCAGCCCCTCCCTCCGCCAACACCTCCTCGTCCTCTGTAGCGCTTAGCGAAGCTCTGCCGGAGAACCACGAGCTCCACCACCACCACGCCGTCGTGATGCCGGAGTTCTTACTCAACTTCTCCTCTCCTCTTGCTGGATCAAGAAGGAGGAGACGTCCGCGGGCTGTACGTGTGTTGAACGCGGAGGCGCCGTCCATTCGGCGCTTGATCAGATCTTCCGCGATTTGAATCGCCACGAGTATGACTCCATCAACCGCGTTCTTGTAACGCTTCCTCTTAGCGATCTTCAAGGGTATGAAGATGCACTCCCTCTTTCTCATTGCTAGCATCTCCTAGATTGATCTTGGTGACATGTAGGAAAATTTTGAATTATTACTACGTTCCCCAACATGCCTCCCAACAAGCGCTATCGTTTTATCCCTCTAGCTAGGCGTAATGCAAAGATTTAAGTCTTGTCATCTTTGTTCTTCAATTTCTCAATTAAACAACTAGAATTCTTCAAGGATTTAGCATGGATGTTCTCAATAACCATGCTTCTAGGAATAAGATTGAAGAACACATTCTTGCAAGAAGGGTCTTTTATCATTTTAACAAAATTGGGATGAATACTAATCATTTTAAGATCTTCCTTGTTGTTATTAGAAGTGGCACCCCTGTTCTTAGTGACTTGAGTAAACTTGCAAATTTCTAGAGGAGTTTTCTCAATAGTTTTAACAGAAGAAAAGGTCAAGCTTAAGTTACTAAAAATTTCTTCCAACTTATCGATCCGAGAGGGACTTTCTTCTATTCTTTTGTTAACTAAGGTTTCCTTTTCCCTTAGTAATTTAAAAACATATCCCGCTTTTGACCCAATTTTATTAGCAAGATTATGTTGTTGGGAAATGTAGCATGGAAAGTAAAAAAATCTACGCACACACAATGATTTATCCATGGAGATGCATAGCAACGAGGGGGAGAGTGTGTCTACATACCCTCATAGACTGTAAGTGGAAGCATTTCACAACGCGGTTGATGTAGTCGAACTTCTTCTCACGTCAACCGATCAAGTACCAAACGCACGACACCTCCGCGTTCTGCACACGTTCAGCTCGGTGACGTCCCTCGCCTTCTTGATCCAACAAGATGTTGAGGTAGTGGATGAGTTCCGTCAGCACGAAGGTGTGGTGACGGTGATGGTGAAGTGATCTCTGCAGGGCTTCGCATAAGCACTACGAAAATAAGACCGGGGGTGTAAACGGTGGAGGGCGTGTCACATGGCTAGGCAATTGTCTGGGGTGTGCTAGGCGCCCCCCTCCTCATATATATAGGTGGGAGGGAGAGGGGAGAGGCCAAGGGGTGCCCCAAGTAGGTTCGAATCCTACTTGGGCTCCTGCCCTTGGCCGCCCCCACCCAGCCATGTTTGTCAGAGGGGGAAGGAAAGAGGGGGGAGAGGGAAGGAAGGGAGAATCCTATTCCACTCTTTTCCTTTCCCTCCCCCTCTTTCCTTCTCCTCCTAGGCCGGCCCATATGGGGGGCGCACCAGCCCCTTGTGGCTGGTGCATTTCCCCTCTTGGCCCATAAGGCCCATATCTTTTGCCTAGGGTGCCCGGAACCCCTTCCAGTGACCCGATAAGTACTCGGTACCCTTCGAAAAACTTTCGGTGTCCGAATACCATCGCCCTATATATCAATCTTTACCTCTCGACTATTACGAGACTCCTCGTCATGTCCGTGACCTCATCCGGGACTCTGAACAACATTTGGTCACCGAATCACATAACTCACATAATATTATATCGTCATATTTTCATCCATATTTTCAATTTGTTCTTCGTTAATCATCTTCTTTTCAATAACATCTAATCTTTGCATAACATGCTCAAGAGTTAAAACCGTTTCATTGATAATGATAGGTGGTGATCCCACTAAATTTCCCATAGCGTTAAAAGCATCCAAAGATGGGCACATCAAGAAATTTCCACCGGTAATCGTATCAAGGACGAATCTATACCAAGTGATTATGCCCACATAAAAACTGCGAAAAAGAACAACGATAGATTGCTTATAAATAGGTCTATTATGAGCATTGCAAATATTATACCAAGCATCTTTTAGATTCTCCCCTCCCCTTTGTTTAAAATTAAGAACCTAATTCTTGGGGGTACACGCAATAGAGGAAGAACTAGCCATAACGACAAAGTTCACGCAATAGAGGAAGTACCTGACCCTGACATGGCCATATATCTCCTTTGTTGTCAACAAGGTTTGACAATATATGCATGCTCCTACTTCTATGCACTAGACAGTAGTCAAAAGAATTGTAAGATATGTGAAGCACACTACAGATTTGGGACTTCAGTTCAGATGTTCAAACTCCACACTTGTTAGTGCTTTTTTCTAATGTTGATTGGGCAGGCTGTGCTGATGGTAGAAAGTGAACTGGAGGTTTTGCAGTCTTCTTTGGCTCTAATCTTATTTCTTGGAGTGCCAGAAAACAGGCAACAGTGTCAAGGTCAAGTACATAAGCTGAATATAAGTCACTTGCTAATGCCACCGCTCAGATCATTTGGGTGGAATCTTTGCTTGATGAATTGGGAATAAAGCAACAATGCACTTCAACTCTATGGTGTGACAATCTAGGTGCTACCTAACTGTCTGCTAACCCTGCTTTCCATGCCAGAACCAAAAATACTGAGATAGACTTTCACTTTGTACGAGAAAGGGTTGCAGATAAGAAGTTGGAGATATGATTCATTCCCTCTGAAGATCAAGTTGCAGACGGGTTCACTAAAGCTTTGCCAGTCAAGCTATTTGAAGAGTTCAGGAATAATCTAAACTTAGGATAGTTTAGATTAAGGGAGGGTGTTATACATAACATATTGTACTCAATATCTGCAAAACATAGACGTACGTATCTCTGTCTCCTCCCGATTCTCTCCGTAACCGATCCTAACACAAGATCAATGTATCCGTCTTGTACTCGGTGACACCGGCTATCTGCCTAATATAAATAAACATCATGCAGCCTTCTACGAAAGGAAGGAACATGATACGTATCCGTCGTATCTATAATTTTTGATTATTTCATGCCAATATTCTACAACTTTCATATACTTTTGGCACTTTTTATACTATTTTTGGGACTAACATATCGATCCAGCGCCCAGTGCCAGTTCCTGTTTGTTGCATGTTTTTTGTTTCGCGGAATATCCATACCAAACGAAGTCCAAACACGATAAAAAATGATGAAGATTTTTTTGGAATATATGTGATTTTTGGGAATTGGAATCAATGCGAGACAATGTCCGAGGGGCCCACAAATCCTGGAGGCGCGCCCCTACCCTGGGCGCGGCCAGGGGGCTTGTGGCCACCACTTAAGGCGGTTGGTGCCCTTCGTTCACTGCAAGAAAGCTAATATCCGGATAAAAATCGTGTTAAAATTTCAGCCCAATTGGAGTTACGGATCTCTGGGAATTTAAGAAATGGTGAAAGGACAGAATCTAGGAACGCAGAAACAAAAGGAAACGGAGAGAGAGATCCAATCTCGGAGGTGCTCCCGCCCCTCCACTGCCATGGAGGCCAAGGACCAGAGGGGAAACCCTCCTCCCATCTAGGGGGCAAGGAAAAAGAAGGAGGAGGGGGCTCTATCCCCCTCTCTCCCGGTGGCGCCGGAACGCCGCCAGGGCAGTCATCGTATCACGGCGATCTACACCAACACCTCCATCATCTTCCCCAACATCTTCATCACCTTCCCCCATCTATATTCAGTGGTCGACTCTCCTGCAACCCACTGTACCCTCTACTTTAACATGGTGCTTTATGCTTCGTATTATTATCCAATGATGTGTTGCCATCCTATGATGCTTGAGTAGATTTTTTGTTGTCATATCGGTGATTGGTGAATTGCTATGATTGGTTTAATTTGCTTGTGGTTATGTTGTTGTCCTTTGGTGCCCATCATATGAGCGCGCACATGGATCACACCATATGGTTAGTTGTATATTGATAGGACTATGTATTGGAGGGCATGGGTGATAGCAGCTTCAGCCTAACATAGAAATTGATTCATACGGGATTGAAGGGGGGCCAATATACCTTAATGCTATGGTTGGGTTTTACCTTAATGAACGTTAGTAATTGCGGATGCTTGCTAATAGTTCCAACCATAAGTGCGTAGAATTCCAAGTAAGGGATGACATGCTAGCAGTGGCCTCTCCAAGATAAAACTTATTGTCGGTCTAGTAACATAGTCAATTGCTTAGGGACAATTCCACAACTCCTTCCACCACTTATCCACACTCGTTAAACTAACTTAATTGTTTATTTATCTAAACAACCCCTAGTTTTTATTTACGTGCTCTTTATTATCTTGCAAACCTATCCTACAACACCTACAAAGTACTTCTAGTTTCATACTTGTTCTAGGTAAAGCGAACATTAAGCGTGCGTAGAGTTGTATCGGTGGTCAATAGAACTTGAGGAAATATTTGTTCTACCTTTAGCTCCTCGTTTGATTCAACACTCTTACTTACTAAAAGAGGCTACAACTGATCCCTTATACTTGTGGGTTATCAGAATGCTTCCATAAATCCTTACAGCCCACCCCACCTCCTCTCCCTCCTCGTCACCATTGGAAGGTGTCCATCGGGCAAAGCTCTTTGCAGTGCTCGCAATGACAAGGCTACATCCCCCTCCCCTATTAGTGATGTTGCGGCATGGGTTAGCTACTCTTAGGGCGTGCGGATCCGGTAGCTATTGGGCTGGGTGACGGTGGTGGATAGGTCTGGCTCACCTTGAAATGGATAATGGCATGTCGCGAGCAATGAGGCTTGGCAGCGGCGCATTTTTGTGATGCATCGTTAGTGCTGGCCTCATGGTTGGCTCTTCTAGAGGGCTTCTTCGACAAAGGTGGTTGCGGTTGGCCCAGCGGACCACGCTAGTGGGTTTGCAGTGGGTCCATGGTGGGGCATCATAGGGGTGGTGATATGTCTCCAACGTATCTATAATTTCTGATTGCTCCATGCTATGTTATCTACTATTTTGGGCAGTTTTGGGCTTTATTATCCACTTTTATATTATTCTTGGGACTAACCTATTAACCGGAGGCCCGGCCTAGAATTGCTATTTTTTGCCTATTTCAGTGTTTCGAAGAAACGGAATATCAAACGGAGTCGAAACGGAATGAAATCAATTAGATACGTTATTTTTGGAAGGAAAGCTATCGGAAAAGCTTGGAGAGCACGTCAGGAAAGAAGGGAGGTGCCCATGAGGATGGGGGCCACGCCCACCCCCCTAGGGCGTGCCCCCTGCCTCGTGGCCCCCCCTTCGGTCCACCGACGTGCTTCTTTCACCCATATATACCTATGTATCCTAAAACTTCCAGAGCACACAATAGATCGGGAGTTCCGCCGCCAGAAGCCTCCGTAGCCACCGAAAACCAATCTAGACCCGTTCCGGCACCCTGCCAGAAGGGGGAATCCTTCTCCGGTGGCCATCTTCATCATCTCGGTGCTCTCCATGATGAGGAGGGAGTAGTTCTCCCTGGGGGTTGAGGGTATGTACCAGTAGCTATGTGTTTGATCTCTCTCTCTCTCTCTCTCGTGTTCTTGAGGTGATACGATCTTGATGTATCGCAAGCTTTGCTATTATATTTGGATCCTATGATGTTTCTTCCCCCCTCTTCTCTCTTGTAATGAATTGAGTTTACCCTTTGAAGTTATCTTATCGGATTGAGTCTTTAAAGATTTGAGAACACTTGATGTATGTCTTGCCGTGGATATATGTGGTGACAATGGGTATCACGTGATACACTTGGTGTATGTTTTGGTGATCAACTTGCGGATTCCGCCCATGAACCTATGCATAGGGGTTGGCACGCGTTTTCGTCGTGATTCTCCGGTAGAAACTTTGGGGCACTCTTTGAGGTTCTATGTGTTGGTTGAATAGATGAATCTGAGATTGTGTGATGCATATCGTATAATCATACCAACGGATACTTGAGGTGACATTGGAGTATCTAGGTGACATTAGGGTTTTGGTTGATTTGTGTCTTAAGGTGTTATTCTAGTACGAACTCTAGGGCTGTTTGTGACAATTATAGGAATAGCCCAACGGATTGATTGGAAAGAACAAGTTTGAGGTGGTTTCGTACCCTACCATAATCTCTTTGTTCGTTCTCCGCTATTAGTGACTTTGGAGTGACTCTTTGTTGCATGTTGAGGGATAGTTATGTGATCCAATTATGTTAGTATTGTTGAGGGAACTTGCACTAGCGAAAGTATGAACCCTAGGCCTTATTTCCACGCATTGCAATACTGTTTACGCTCACTTTTATCATTAGTCACCTTGCTGTTTTTATAATTTCAGATTACAAATACTATTATCTACTATCCATATTGCACTTGTATCACCATCTCTTCGCCGAACTAGTGCACCTATACAATTTACCATTGTATTGGGTGTGTTTGGGACACAAGAGACTCTTTGTTATTTGGTTGCAGGGTTGCTTGAGAGAGACCATCTTCATCCTACGCCTCCTACGGATTGATAAACCTTAGGTCATCCACTTGAGGGAAATTTGCTACTGTCCTACAAACCTCTGCACTTGGAGGCCCAACAACGTCTACAAGAAGAAGGTTGTGTAGTAGACATCAAGCTCTTTTCTAGCGCCGTTGCCGGGGAGGTTAGCGCTTGAAGGTATATCTTTAGATCTTGCAATCGAGTCTTTTAGTTTCTTGTTTTATCACTAGTTTAGTTTATAAAAGAAAACTATAAAAAATGGAATTAAGTTTGCCTCATACGCTTCACCTTTTTAATATCTTTCGTAAGTATGATGGAAAGGAAAATTGTGCTCAAGTGCTATAAGAAGAAATCTATAAAATGTTTGGCACTAAATATGTGAATGATGAGCATGATTGCAATGTTGTTAGTACGAATTCTTTGAATATCCATGATACTAATGATGATTGCACTAGTTATGATGAAAATGTCTCCTATAAACATGTCAATTTTTGTGGAGTACATTGGGTTTGTACGAACACACCAAATAAGGAAGATAGATATTGCAAGAGGCATAAGTATTTAGAAACTAAATTGTTGCAATAAAGTCTTGATGATTGTGCTGAAAAATTCAATATTTTTCGCGCCCCTTGTCAACTTTGCAATGAACATGGTCATTTAAATCTCCAATGCAAATTGTTTCATGACCGAATCGTATCCAAAAATTGTGATAATTTGATTACCCTTGAGCATCATAAAGAGCTTAGTCTTCTTTTGGGGTATGAGGAAATGAAACGTATAACTGAGGGTATTCCAAAGTTTAATCTTGATAGAGTTCTTCATTTTGATCTAGAGGAAATTTATATGTATTGTGCGGTGAATTGCATTGAAAATCCTTATATTGCCAATTACATAAAGAAAAGAAAACAAATAGAAGATGAAGAGAATACTAATGAAAGGGAAGAGGCTTCCCAATACCCTCCTATTATTTCTTATGATGAATCAGGTAAGGAGGAGCCTCCTACTCAACCAATCTCATTAATAAGGAGATCCAAAAAGAGGATTGAACCCACACATGATGTGATGAAGAAGAAGAAAAGAAAAAGGAAGAGAGGTAAAAAGATATCTCTCTCAACTAATGCTGCTCCTATCACTATTGTGCCTCATGAAAATATAATTGTGGAAGATAATGATACTTCTAATGATCTTGAAAATCTTTTTGGCACTTGCTTGGAAGAATATGATAATTGCTATACTATTGGTGCTATCCATACTATTAATTATGAGAGTGATTATGCTTATGATATGAAAAGGCCCAAGCTTTGGGATGCTATGTTTGATGAAGATGATGTTTTTGAGAATATATTTGCTGCAATTAATGTTTGTCCCAAGCTTGGGGAAGCTATGATTAATGAAGATGATATTTTTAGTCTCCCAAGTTTTGATATGCAAGTTTATAATGATGATAGCATGCCTCCTACTTATGATGATTATTATGATGATACTTATGCTATAAAAATTTAGTGATTATATTTATAAATCTTGTCATGATTATGATTACCCCTTCTCTGAACATTACTCTTTTAATGTGGAAACAATTTATAGTATTCAAGTCTCTTATGATACTCCCACTATTCCGACTAAGAAGAAATTTGCTTATGTGGAGAGTAATAAAATTTCTATGCTTGTAGATCATGAAAAGAATGCTTTAGGTTCTGGTTATATTGTTGAATTCATTCATTATTCTACTGAAAATTATTATGAGGGAGGAACATATGCTTGTAGGAATTGCAATAATACCAAGTTTCCTCTCTGTGTGCTTAAAATCTTGAAGTTATGCTTGTTTTACCTTCCTATGCAAGTTGATTCTTGTTCCCACAAGTTGTTTGCTCAGAAAATCCCTATGCATAGGAAGAGGGTTAGACTTAAATGTGATAGTCATATTCTTCATGATGCTCTCTTTATGTTACAATTCTTATCTTTTATATGAGCATCATTGAAATCATCATGCCTAGCTAGGGGCATTAAACGATAGCGCTTGTTGGGAGGCAACCCAATTTTATTTTTGTTCCTTGCTTATTGTTCCTGTTTAGTAATAAATAATTCATCTAGACTCTTTTTATATGTGGTTTTATGCTTTTAATTAGTGTTTGTGCCAAGTAGAACCTTTGGGAAGACTTGGGGAAAGTCTTGTTGATCATGCTGTAAAAAACAGAAACTTTAGTGCTCACAAGAATTGCTGCCATTTTTATTTGGAGAATTATATTTAGTTAATTATTTTTTAAGATGATTAATAGATAAATTCCTCAGGTCCAGCAATTTATTTGATAATTTTATGAGTTCCAGAAGTATACGTTTGATCCAGATTACTACAGACTGTTCTGTTTTTGACAGATTCTGTTTTTCGTGTGTTGTTTGCTTATTTTGATGAATCTATGGCGAGTAAAATAGTTTATAAACCATAGAGAAGTTGGAATACAGTAGGTTTAACACCAATATAAATAAATAATGAGTTCATTACAGTACCTTGAAGAGGTGTTTTGTTTTCTTTTGCTAACGGAGCTTGCGAGTTTTCTATTAAGTTCTGTGTTGTGAAGTTTTCAAGTTTTGGGTAAGGATTCGATGGACTATGGAATAAGGAGTGGAAAGAGCCTAATATTGGGGATTACCAAGGCACCCCAAGGTAATATTAAAGGACAACCAAAAGCCTAAGCTTGGGGATGCCCCGGAAGGCATCCCCTCTTTCGTCTTCGTTCATCGGTAACTTTACTTGGAGCTATATTTTTATTCGCCACATGATATGTGTTTTGCTTGGAGCGTCATGTCATTTTCTTTAGCTTTGCTTTCTGTTTGAATAAAATACCAATATCTGAAATTATTAAATGTTAGAGAGTCTTCACATAGTTGCATAATTACTCAACTACTCATTGATCTTCACTTATATCTTTCGGAGTAGTTTGTTGTTTGCTCTAGTGCTTCACTTATATCTTTTAGAGCATGGTGGTAGTTTTATTTTGAAAAAATAGATGAACTCTGATTCTTCAATTATATTATTTTGAGAGTCTTTAGAATAGCATGGTGATTTTCTTAAAATCCTAATATGCTAGGTATCCAAGAATAGTAAAAACTTTCATATAGAGTATTGAATACTAAGAGAAGTTTGATGCTTGATGATTGTTTTGAGATATGGAGGTAATAATATCAAAGTCATGCTAGTTGAGTAGTTGTGAATTTGAGAAATGCTTGTGTTGAAGTTTGCAAGTCCCGTAGCATGCACGTATGGTAAACGTTATGTAACAAATTTGAAACATGAGGTGTTATTTGATTGTCTTCCTTATGAGTGGCGGTCAGGGACGAGCGATGGTCTTTTCCTACCAATCTATCCCCCTAGGAGCATGCGCGTAGTGCCGAGGTTTTTGATGACTTGTAGATTTTTGCAATAAGTATGTGAGTTATTTATGACTAATGTTAAGTCCATGGATTATACGCACTCTCACCCTTCCATCCTTGCTAGCCTCTTCGGTACCGTGCATTGCCCTTTCTCACATTGAGAGTTGGCGCAAACTTCGCCGGTGCATCCAAACCCCGTGATATGATACGCTCTTTCACACATAAACCTCCTTATATCTTCCTAAAAACAGCCACCATACCTACCTATTATGGCATTTCCATAGCCATTCCGAGATATATTGCCATGCAACTTTCCATCATTCCGTTCATCATGACACATTCATCATTGTCATATTGCTTAGCATGATCATGTAGTTGACATAGTCTTTGTGGCAAATCCACCATTCATAATTCTTTCATACATGTCACTCTTGGTTCATTGCATGTCCCGGTACACCACCGGAGGCATTCATATAGAGTCATCTTTGTTCTAGTATCGAGTTGTAATCATTGAGTTGTAAATAAATAGAAGTGTGATGATCATCATTATTAGAGCATTGTCCCAAGTGAGGTATAAAAAAGAGAGAGAAAGGCCATAAAAAGAGAAGGCCCAAAAAGGGAAAGGCCATAAAAAAGGAGAAGGCCCAAAAAATTGAGAGAAAAAGAGAGAAGGGACAATGTTACTATCCTTTTACCACACTTGTGCTTCAAAGTAGCACCATGATCTTCATAGTAGAGAGTCTCTCATGTTATCACTTTCTTATACTAGTTGGAATTTTTCATTATAAAACTTGGCTTGTATATTCTAACAATGGGCCTCCTCAAGTGCCCTAGGTCTTCGTGAGCAAGCAAGTTGGATGCACACCCACTAGTTTCTTTTGTTGAGCTTTCATACATTTTATAGCTCTAGTGCATCCGTTGCATGGCAGTCCCTACTCCTTGCATTAACATCAATCGGTGGGCATCTCCATAGCCCATTGATTAGCCTCGTTGATGTGAGACTTTCTCCTTTTGTCTTCTCCACATAACCCCCTCAATATTCTATTCCACCCATAGTGCTATATCCATGGCTCGCGCTCGTGTATTGCGTGAAAGTTTATGAGTTTGAGATTACTAAAGTATGAAACAATTTCTTGGCTTGTCATCGGGGTTGTGCATGATGAGAGCATTCTTGTGTGACAAAAATGAAACATGACTAAACTATATGATTTTGTAGGGATGAACTTTCTTTGGCCATGTTATTTTGAGAAGACATGATTGCTTAGTTAGTATGCTTGAAGTATTATTGTTTTTATGTCAATATGAACCTTTGTCTTGAATCTTTTGGATCTGAATATTCATACCACAATTAAGAAGAATTACATTGAAATTATGCCAAGTAGCACTCCGCATCAAAAATTCTGTTTTTATCATTTACCTACTCGAGGACGAGCAGGAATTAAGCTTGGGCATGCTTGATACGTCTCCAATGTATCTATAATTTTTGATTGCTCCATGCTATGTTATCTACTATTTTGGGCAGTTTTGGGCTTTATTATCCACTTTTATATTATTTTTGGGACTAACCTATTAACCGGAGGCCCAGCCCAAAATTGCTGTTTTTTTCCTATTTCAGTGTTTCGAAGAAAAGGAATATCAAACGGAGTCGAAACGGAACGAAATCAATTAGAGAAGTTATTTTTGGAAGGAAAGCTACCAGAAAAGCTTGGAGTGCACGTTAGGAAAGAAGGGAGGTGCCCACGAGGGTGGGGGCGCGCCCACCCCCCTAGGGCGCGCCCCCCTGCCTCGTGGCCCCCCTTCGGTCCACCGACGTGCTTCTTTCACCCATATATACCTACATATCCTAAAACTTCCAGAACACACAATAGATCGGGAGTTCTGCCGCCAGAAGCCTCCGTAGCCACCGAAAACCAATCTAGACCCGTTCCGGCACCCTGCCGGAGGGGGGAATCCTTCTCCGATGGCCATCTTCAACATCCCGGTGCTCTCCATGACGAGGAGGGAGTAGTTCTCCCTTGGGGCTGAGGGTATGTACCAGTAGCTATGTGTTTGATCTCTCTCTCTCTATCTATATATCTCTCTCTCTCGTGTTCTTGAGGTGATACGATCTTGATGTATCACGAGCTTTGCTATTATATTTGGATCCTATGATGTTTCTTCCCCTCTACTCTCTTGTAATGAATTGAGTTTCCCCTTGCAAGTTATCTTATCGGATTGAGTCTTTAAAGATTTGAGAACACTTGATGTATGTCTTGCCGTGGATATCTGTGGTGACAATGGGATATCACGTGATACACTTGATGTATGTTTTGGTGATCAACTTGCGGGTTCCGCCCATGAACCTATGCATAGGGGTTGGCACACGTTTTCATCATGATTCTCCGGTAGAAACTTTGGGGCACTCTTTGAGGTTCTATGTGTTGGTTGAATAGATGAATCTGAGATTGTGTGATGCATATCGTATAATCATACCCACGGATACTTGAGGTGACATTGGAGTATCTAGGTGACATTAGGGTTTTGGTTGAGTTGTGTCTTAAGGTGTTATTCTAGTACGAACTCTAGGGCTGTTTGCGACAATTATAGGAATAGCCCAACGGATTGATTGGAAAGAATAAGTTTGAGGTGGTTTCGTACCCTACCATAATCTCTTCATTCGTTCTCCGCTATTAGTGACTTTGGAGTGACTCTTTGTTGCATGTTGAGGGATAGTTATGTGATCCAATTATGTTAGTATTGTTGAGGGAACTTGCACTAGCGAAAGTATGAACCCTAGGCCTTATTTCCACGCATTGCAATACCGTTTACGCTCACTTTTATCATTAGTTACCTTGCTGTTTTTATAATTTCAGATTACAAATACTATTATATACTATCCATATTGCACTTGTATCACCATCTCTTCACCGAACTAGTGCACCTATACAATTTACCATTGTATTGGGTGTGTTGGGGACGCAAGAGACTCTTTGTTATTTGGTTGCAGGGTTGCTTGAGAGAGACCATCTTCATCCTACGCCTCCTACAGATTGATAAACCTTAGGTCATCCACTTGAGGGAAATTTGCTACTGTCCTACAAACCTCTGCACTTGGAGGCCCAACAACGTCTACAAGAAGAAGGTTGTGTAGTAGACATCAGGTGGCTGGAAGGTTAGTAGGAGGGGTGGGTGGCTCTGACTTCGATGGCCACCCATCGACAGCACGGGGAGTGTCGGTCATGGAATGTTCCGATCCTTCTCCTCACCCTTTTCCCTAGCCTGGATCCTTCTAGTCCCTGATCTGACATTGTCTAGGGCAAGCCGGTCGCTGGAGGCTCCGTCGTTCGTAGGGGTCTGTGGGTCGATGAAAAGCCTGCTCCTTTGCATGGTCTCTGGGGTGTCTACATGCAGGGCGGCGACACTGTTGGTGGGATCTACAATGCTCATGGGCAGAGCTCATGGCTCATGTGCTGGCTGGCTTCCATGGCCGCGCGGGCGGCCTAGTGTCAGGCATTCAGCCATTACTGCAGGAAGGTCCTAAGACGACACATGTATAGGAGACCGACCATGTATTCAGACATGGCGTACACTTCAAGGATAGCTTCAGATGTCTGCATGGTTATGTTGGGGAACGCAATATTTCAAAAAAAATCCTACGATCACGCAAGATCTATCTAGGGATGCATAGCACGAGAGGGATAGTATGTCTACGTACCCTTGTAGACCGAAAGCGGAAGCGTTAAGAAACGCGGTTGATGTAGTCGAAAGTCTTCGCGATCCAACCGATCAAGTACCGAACGCACGAAACCTCCGCGATCTGCACACGTTCAGCTCGGTGACGTCCCTCGTACTCTTGATCTAGTTGAGGCTGAGAGAGAGTTTCGTCAGCACGACGGCGTGTTGACGGTGATGATGAAGTTACTGGCGCAGGGCTTTGCCTAAGCACTACGATGATATGACCGAGGTGTGTATCTATGGAGGGGGGCACCGCACATGGCTAAAACAATTGTCAACTTGTGTGTATATGGGGTGCCCCCGTCCCCCGTATATAAAGGACGGGAGGAGGGGGCCGACCGGCCTCATGGTGCGCCCCCAAGGGGGGATTCCTACTCCTACTAGGAGTAGGTTTCCCCCATTTCCTAGTCCTAATAGGAGGGGGTGGAAGGGGAAGAGGAGAAGAAGGAAAGGGGGGTTGGGCCCCCTCCCCATTCAGATTGGGGTGCACCCCACCTCTTGGCTGCCTCCTCTCTCTTCCACTAAAGCCCATGTAGGCCCATTAAGCCCCCGGGGGGTTCCGGTAACCCCCTGGTACTTCGGTATATGCCTGAACTCATCCGAAACCATTCCGGTGTCCAAACATAACCTTCCAATATATCAATATTCAAGTCTCGACCATTTCAAGACTCCTCGTCATGTCCGTGATCACATCCGGGACTCTGAACTACCTTCGGTACATCAAAACACATGAACTCATAATACTGATCATCATTGAACGTTAAGCGTGCGGCCCCTACGGGTTCGAGAACTATGTAGACATGATCAAGACTCATCTCGGGTCAATAACCAATAGCGGAACCTGGATGCTCATATTGATTCCTACATATTCTACAAAGATCTTTATTAGTCAAACCACATAACAACATACGTTGTTCCCTTTGTCATCGATATGTTACTTGCCCGAGATTCGATCGTCGGTATCATCATACCTAGTTCAATCTCGTTACCGGCAAGTCTCTTAACTCATTCCGTAATGCATCATCCCGCAACTAACTCATTAGTCACATTTCTTGCAAGGCTTATAGAGATGTGCATTAACGAGAGGGCCCAGAGATACCTCTCCGACAATCGGAGTGACAAATCCTAATCTCGATCAATGCCAACTCAACAAACACCATCGAAGACACCTGTAGAGCATCTATATAATCACCCAGTTACGTTGTGATGTTTGATAGCACACTAAGTGTTCCTCCAGTATTCGGGAGTTGCATAATCTCATAGTCATAGGAACATGTATAAGTCATGAAGAAAGCAATAGCAATAAACTAAACGATCATAGTGCTAAGCTAACAGATGGGTCTAGTCCATCACATCATTCTCTAATGATGTGATCCGTTCATCAAATGACAACACATGTCCATGGCTAGGAAACTTAACCATCTTTGATTAACGAGCTAGTCAAGTAGAGGCATACTAGGGACACCCTGTTTGTTTATGTATTCACACATGTACTGAGTTTCCGGTTAATACAATTCTAGAATGAATGATAGACATTTATCATGATATAAGGAAATATAAATAACAACTTTATTATTGCCTCTAGGGCATATTTCCTTCAGTCTCCCACTTGCACTAGAGTCAATAATCTAGTTCACATCATCATGTGATTTCACACCAACAATTCACATCTCTATGTGATTAGTTCACATCTTCATGTGACTAATACCCAAAGGGTTTACTAGAGTCAATAATCTAGTTCACATCGCTATGTGATTAACACCCAAAGAGTGATCATGTTTTGCTTGTGAGAGAAGTTTAGTCTACGGTTCTGCAACATTCAGATCCGTATGTATTTTGCAAATTTCTATATCTACAATACTCTGCACGGAGCTACTCTAGCTAATTGCTCCCACTTTCAATATGTATCTAGATCAAGACTTAGAGTCATCTAGATCGGTGTAAAAAGCTTGCATCGATGTAACTCTTTATGACGAACTCTTTTATCACCTCCATAACCGAGAAATATTTCCTTAGTCCTCTAAGGATAATTTTGACCGATGTCCAGTGATCTACTCCTAGATCACTATTGTACTCCCTTGCCAAAATCATGCTAAGGTAAACAATAGGTCTGGTACACAACATAGCATACTTTATAGAACCTATGACTGAGGCATAGGGAATGACTTTTCATTCTCTTTCTATTTTCTGCCGTGTCCGGGTTTTGAGTCTTTACTCAATTTCACACCTTACATCTTAGGAAAGAACTCCTTCTTTGACCGATCCATTTTGAACTCCTTCAAAATCTTATAAAGGTATGTACTCATCAAAAGTCTTATCAAGTGCCTTGATCTACCTTTATATATCTTGATGCCCAATATGTAAGTAGCTTTACAGGTAATTCTTTCTTTGAAAAACTCCTTTCAAATTCTCCTTTATGATTTCCAGAAAATTCTATATCATTTCCAATCAACAATATGTCATTCACATATACTTATCAGAAAGGCTGTAGTGCTCCCAGTCAGTTTCTTGTAAATACAAGCTTCACTGCAAGTCAGTATAAAACTATATGCTTTGATCAACTCATCAAAGTGTATATTCCAACTCCGAGATGCTTGCACCAGTCCATAGATGGATCGCTGGAGCTTGCACACTTTGTTAACACCTTTAGGATTGACAAAACCTTCTGGTTGCATCATATACAGCTCTTTTTTAATAAATCCATTAAGGAATGTTGTTTTGATATCCATTTGCCAGATTTCATAAAATGCGGCAACTGCTAACATGATTCAAATAGACTTTTAAGCATTGATACGAGTGAGAAAATCTCATCGTAGTCAATACCTTGAACTTGTCAAAAACCTTTTGCGACAATTCGAGCTTTGTAGATAGTAACACTACTATCAGCGTCTGTCTTCCTCTTGAAGATCCATTTATTCTGAATGGCTCACTGATCATCGGGCAAGTCATTCAAAGTCCATACTTTGTTCTCATACATGGATCCCATTTTAGATTTCACGGCCTTAAGCCATTTCGCAGAATCTGGGCTCATCATCGTTTCCTCATAGTTCATAGGTTCGTCATGGTCTAGTAACATGACTTCTAGAACAAGATTACCATACCACTCTGGTGCGGAACTTACTCTAGTTGACCTACGAGGTTCACTAGTAACTTGATCTGAAGTTTCATGATCATCATCATTAACTTCCTCACTAATTGGTGTAGGCATCACTGGAACTGATTTCTATGATGAACTACTTTCCAATTCGGGAGAAGGTACAATTACCTCATCAAGTTCTACTTTCCTCCCACTCACTTCTTTCGAGAGAAACTCCTTCTCTAGAAAGGATCCACTCTTAGCAACAAAGATCTTACCTTCGGATTTGTGATAGAAGGTGTAACCTGCAGTTTATTTTGGGTATCCTATGAGGATGCACTTCCCCGATTTGGGTTTGAGCTTATCAGTCTGAAACTTTTTCACATAAGCATCGCAACCCCAAATTTTAAGAACGACAGCTTAGGTTTCTTGCTAAACCACAATTCATACAGTGTCATCTCAATGGATTTTAGACGGTGCCCTATTTAATGTGAATGCAGCTGTCTCTAATGCATAGCCCCAAAACGATAGTGGTAAATCGGTAAGAGACATCATAGATTGCACCATATCTAATAAAGTACGGTTATGACGTTCGGACACACCATTACGCTGTGGTTTTCCAGGTGGCATGAGTTGCGAAACTATTCCACATTGTTTCAACTGAAGGCCAAACTCGTAACTCAAATATTTCGTCTCCGCGATCAGATCATAGAAACTTTATTTTCTTGTTACGATGATTCTCCACTTCACTCTGAAATTCTTTGAACTTTTCAAACATTTCAGACTTGTGTTTCATTAAGTAGATATACTCATATCTGCTCAAATCATCTGTGAAGGTCAGAAAATAACGATACCCGCCGTGAGCCTCAACACTCATCGGACTGCATACATTGGTATGTATTATTTCCAATAAGTTAGTGGCTCGCTCCATTGTTCCAGAGAACGGAGTCTTAGTCATCTTGCCCATGAGGCATGGTTCGCAAGCATCAAATGATTCATAATCAAGTGATTCCAAAAGTCCATCCGCATGGAGTTTCTTCATGTGCTTTATACCAATATGACCTAAATGGTAGTGCCACAAGTATGTTGCACTATCATTATCAACTTTGCATCTTTTGGCATCAATATTATGAATATGTGTATCACTACGATCGAGATTCAATAAACCATTTATATTAAGTGTATGACCATAGAAGGTTTTATTCATGTAAACAAAACAACAATTATTCTTTGACTTAAATGAATAACTGTATTGCAATAAACCTTATCCAATCATATTCATGCTCAATGCAAACACCAAATAACATTTATTTTAGGTTCAACACTAATCCTGAAGGTAAAAGGAGTGTGCGGTGGTGATCTTATCAACCTTGGAATCATTTCCAACACATATCGTCACCTTGCCCTTAACTAGTCTCTGTTCATTTTGCAACTCCTGCTTTGAGTTAATAATCTTAGCAACTGAACTGGTATCAAATACCCTGGGGTTACTATGAACACTAGTAAAGTACACATCAATAACATGTATATCAAATATACTTTTGTTCACTTTTCCATCCTTCTTATCCGCTAAGTATTTGGGATAGTTCCGCTTCCAGTGACCATTGCCTTTGCAGTAGAAGCACTCAGTTTCAGGCTTACGTCTAGCTTTGGGCTTCTTCACGGGAGTGGCAACTTGCTTGCCATTCTTCTTCAAGTTCCCTTTCTTTCCCTTACCCTTTTACTTGAAAGTAGTGGTCTTGTCAACCATCAACACTTGATGCTTTTTCTTGATTTCTACCTTCGCCAATTTCAGCATTGCGAAGAGCTTGGGAATCGTTTTCGTTATCCCTTGCATATTATAGTTCATCACGAAGTTCTAGTAACTTGGTGATAGTGACTAGAGAACTCTGTCAATCACTATCTTATCTGGAAGATTAACTCCCACTTGATTTAAGTGATTGTAGTACTCAGACATTCTGAGCACATGCCCACTAGCTAAGCTATTCTCCTCCATATTGTAGGCAAAGTACTTGTCAGAGATCTCGGACCTCTTAACACGGGCATGAGTCTGAAATACCAATTTCAGCTTGGAACATCTCATATACTCCGTGGCGTTCAAATTTTTTTGAAGTCCTGGTTCTAAGCCGTAAAGTATGGCGCACTAAACTATCAAGTAGTCATCATACCGAGCTTGTCAAACGTTCATAACGTCTGCATCTGCTCCTGCAAAAGGTCCGTCACCTAGCGGTGCATCAAGGACATAATTCTTCTGTGCAACAATGAGAATAAACCTCAGATCATGGAGCTAGTCTGCATCATTGCTACTAACATCTTTCAACATAGTTTTCTCTAGGAACATATCATAAATAAAATGGGGAAGCTATACGAGAGCAATTGATCTACAACATAGATATGCAAATACTATCAGGACTAAGTTCATGATAAATTTAAGTTTAATTAATCATATTACTTAAGAACTCCCACTTAGATAGACATCCATCTAGTCATCTAAATGATCACATGATCCATGTCAACTAAACCATGTCTGATCATCACGTGAGATGGAGAAGTTTTCAATGGTGAACATCACTATGTTGATCATATCTACTATATGATTCACACTCGACCTTTCGGTCTCAGTGTTCCGAGGCCATATCTGCACATGCTAGGCTCGTCAAGTTTAATCTGAGTATTCTACTTGTGCAAAACTGGCTTGCGCCCGTGGTATGTGAACATAGAGCTTATCACACCCGATCATCATGTGGTGTCTCAGCACGAAGAACTGTCGCAACGGTGCATACTCAGGGAGAACACTTATACTTCAAATTTTAGTAAGGGATCATCTCATAATGCTACCATCGTACTAAGCAAAATAAGATGCATAAAATATAAACATCACATGCAATCAAAATATGTGACATGATATGGCCATCATCATCTTGTGCCTTTGATGTCCATCATCACCGGCATGACACCATGATCTCCATCATCTTGATCTCTATCAACATGTCATCACATGGTCGTCTTGCCAACTATTGCTATCGCATAGCGATAAATTAAAGCAATTATATAGCGCTTGCATCTTATGCAATAAAGAGACAACCATAAGGCTCCTGCCAGTTGCCGATAACTTTAACAAAATATGATCATCTCATACAATAATTTATATCTCATATGTCTTGACCATATCACATCACAACATGCGCTGCAAAAACAAGTTAGACATCCTCTACTTTGTTGTTCCAAGTTTTACGTGGCTGCTATGGGCTTAGCAAGAACCGTTCTTACCTACGCATCAAAACCACAACGATTTTATCTTCAACATGGATCGGGCATAGTCACACTCGATTCAACTAAAGTTGGAGAAACAGACACCCACTAGCCACCTGTGTGCGAAGCACGGCGGTAGAACCAGTCTCATGAACCCAGTCATGTAATCTCAGTCTGGGCCGCTTCATCCAACAATACCGCCGAATCAAAGTATGACATTCTGGTAAGCAGTATGACTATTATTGCCTACAACTCTTTGTGTTCTACTCATGCATATAACATCTACGCATAGACCTGGCTCGGATGCCACTGTTGGGGAATGAGGTATTTAAAAAAAATTCCTACGATCACGCAAGATCTATCTAGGGATGCATAGAAACAAGAGGGGAGAGTATGTCTACGTACCCTCATAGATCGAAAGCGGACACGGTTGATGTAGTCGAACGTCTTCGCGATCCAATTGATCAAGTTCTGAACGCACGACACCTCCATGATCTGCACACGTTCAGCTCGATGACATCCCTCGTACTCTTGATTCAGTTGAGGCCGAGGGAGAGTTTCATCAGCACGACAGCGTGTTGACGGTGATGATGAAGTTACCGGCGCAGGGCTTCGCCTAAGCACTACGACGATATGACCGAGGTGTGTATCTGTGGAGGGGGACACCGCACACGGCTAAAACAATTGTCAACTTGTGTGTCTATGGGGTGCCCCCCTCCCCCGTATATAAAGGAGGGGAAGAGGCCGGCCGGCCTCATGGTGCGCCCCTAAGGGGGGGATTCCTACTCCTACTAGGAGTAGGTTTCCCCCTTTCCTAGTCCTAATAGGAGGGGGAAGGAAGGGGAAGAGGAGAAGAAGGAAAGGGGGGCCGGCCCCCCTCCCAATTCGGATTGGGCTTGAGGGGCGCGCCCCCACCTCTTGGCCACCTCCTCTCTCTTCCTCTAAAGCCCATGTAGGCCCATTAAGCCCCCGGGGGGTTCCGGTAACCCCCTGGTACTTCGGTATATGCCCGAACTCATCCGAAACCATTCTGGTGTCCAAACATAACCTTCCAATATATCAGTCTTCATGTCTCGGCCATTTCGAGACTCCTCGTCATGTCCATGATCACATCCGGGACTCCGAATTACCTTCGGTACATCAAAACACAAAAACTCATAATACCGATCGTCATCGAACGTTAAGCGTGCGGACCCTACGGGTTCAAGAACTATATAGACATGACCGAGACTCATCTTCGGTCAATAAACAATAGCGTAACTTGCATGCTCATATTGGTTCCTACATATTCTACGAAGATCTTTATCGGTCAAACCGCACAACAACATACGTTGTTCCCCTTGTCATCGGTATGTTACTTGCCCGAGATTCGATCGTCGGTATCATCATACCTAGTTCAATCTCGTTACCGGTAAGTCTCTTTACTCGTTCCATAATGCATCATCCTGCAACTAACTTATTTGTCACATTTCTTGCAAGTGATGTGCATTACCGGGAGGGCCCAGAGATACCTCTCCAATACACGGAGTGACAAATCCTAATCTCGATCTATGCCAACTCAACAAACACCATCGGAGACACCTGTGGAGCATCTTTATAATCACCCAGTTACGTTGTGACGTTTGATAGCACACTAAGTGTTCCTCTGGTATTCGGGATTTGCATAATCTCATAGGCATAGGACCGTATAAGTCATGAAGAAAGCAATAGGAATAAACTAAACGATCATAGTGCTAAGCTAACGGATGGGTCTAGTCCATCACATCATTCTCTAATGATGTGATCCCGTTCATCAAATGACAACACATGTCCATGGCTAGGAAACTTAACCATCTTTGATTAACGAGCTAGTCAAGTAGAGGCATACTAGGGACACTCTGTTTGTCTATGTATTCACACATGTACTAAGTTTCCGGTTAATACAATTCTAGCATGAATAATAAACATTTATCATGATAGAAGGAAATATAAATAACAACTTTATTATTGTCTTTAGGGCATATTTTCTTTAGTTTACTCCTAGTTGGCAACCGACCATGTGTAACCCTAGATGCCCATGGTGCATATATAAACCAAAGGGTTTAGTCTGTACAAAAACAATCACACTTACTAGCCTTAGGGTTTAGAACACAACATACGATCTCGAGGTAGATCAACCTTTATTCGATACTCCATCATCAATATAATCAAGCAGGATGTAGGGTTTCACTTCTTTGAGAGGGCTCAAACCTGGGTAAACACTGTCTCACTTGTCTCATGTTCACCATCATTCCAAAATCCATAGCTCGAGACTCCCTACCCGAGATCTGCCAGTTTTAGTACCGACAATGACCATTGTAAAAGAGATAGCAACCAAGTAGCTCATGAACTAGTTAGATTAGCTTAGTATTCACCTCCTAGTATCTGGATGGATTCTCGCCGAATGCGGTTGTTTTCTTCCTTGTAACTGATGCTACTTTGCTTGTGATTTAATAAAGGAGGAACCAATTATTAAAAGTCCATCTCAATTTAGTTATATAAATACCACATTTGGCCAAACAATGGACTTCCATACAAAACAATTAATTACGCCTCGTATACTGTTCTGAATTCGGAGAGTTCATTTGGTGCTTTCTGAAATTTCTTAAGAGTTTCAGCCATCTATCTTCCCCTAATAATAAACCAGCGATTGATTATGGTCGTCCGTCATCAGCTTTTTGCGAAAAAGTCCCTTCGTTTCTGAGAAATCAACCCACAGTCTTACTTAAAGTGAGTTCCTGATGAGATAACGTTTCGTTTTTTTGCATAAAAACCCCTGCCACCATCAGCCACTTATCCACTACCTGCCTCCACCGAACCGCCGGGCACGCCTCGCCAATTGCCGCCGGCGTCCACACTGCAGAAGCCAAGGAAGGGGTGATGCGTCGCGGCGGGAGTTCGCGCCGCCCTGTCCCGAGAATGGGGCAAGGCGTTGGAGAGCGCGACGGACAGGAAGTCGCCGGAGGTGGCCTTGACCGGCACGAGGCGAGCTCGCGGGCGCGCTTGCGGATGGCCAGCCTAGCCCGGAAGTCCTCCCGCTGCTTGGCGAGGCCCTTGGCCATCATGAAGAAACTGAATTAGCACAACCAACAGCATCCGAGGTGACGATTTACAATTGACTCAGATGACAGAGATGCAGATGGGGAAAAGAATGAACGCAAAGAGGAGTCCCGGTCGCCGTTGGAACAACGTTCGACCGCCATCAGATGCTTCAGGCGAGCGGCACCGGCGCTCCTGCCGGCGAGGGGCGGCTTGCCTGACCGGCGGTCCACGCGCAGGTGCGCCCCACGCGAGCGAGGCGAGGGACGAACCGGGATAGGTCGATGGCGGCGCAGTCATCATCATCCTCACGTATGATGGAGGCGAGGCAGAGGGTTGCGGCGCCGGTCGCAGGGGAGATGTTCGCCAACGGCCAGCGAGCTCAGAGACGGCGGTGGCGCGACGGCCATGGTGGTGGCAGCAGCGAGGCCCTTGCATGCTTCCTCTACTCATGACCCAAGGGAAAACGAAAGGATTGAGATGCAGGGGGTGGAAGAGAGGAAGAAGGAGAAAGCAGGGATAAGGAGGTGCTCCGGGGAGGCACTGGAGGGTGGGGGCGGAGTGCGCGAGGGCGAAGAGGAAGGAGGAGGCGTTCGAGGGGCTCGGTGGTGGCCTCGATCTGATCTGGATCGAGACCTCTGCGGGGAGGCCTTGAAGTAGCGGCGGCCATTGAGAGGGATTGGAGTGGCGTTCCTCGCTGGACAAAGAGTAGGGGAGAGAAGAGAGGAAGGAAATCGGGAGCGTGGGGAGATATGGGGATGAGGGTGGCCGAGAAGATGAGGTTGGCTGTGCAGCTGGATAAGATGAGGTTGGAGAGATAGACAGCGATGCGTGTGGGATGACACGTTTTGTTGTCTTTTCTTTTTGAGCTACACAGCTGGATAAGTTGTTTGCAACGCACACCCGAATGTGCTGGACACGGAAGCACTCACCGAATAGAGATTAGCTAGATTTGATAATATAGATAACTAGGTAGATTAAAGAAAGAAGAACTAACTAGGAAGGACACACTCCTTTACCCATCAAATTACTTGGCCATGCATGCATTTTTTCTTTTTCTCCGAATCTACATGCACATGTTTGGTTCTACATTTTTTTAAGTTGGATTTACATCTGTTTCTGTTTTTTGACGTACTCATATTGACTACATAGCCCAGAGCACACACGGCGATAACATGTATGCTTGAATGCCCAATAAAGTAAATACATAAATTATCTCCGGGCGCTGCTCATTTCGTTTTATGCGAGTGCATAGTAAAACATCGACACCAAAACATAGGCATTTACATGTCATGGCCACACAGTCTTTAATTGTTCTCAATAAGGTTGTTGTTCCGGATGAGGAAGAAGATGACTTGCTTGCTATCCTTGAAGATGGTCATGTTGAAGGTGGCACGGAGGAACAAGGCAACCAACTTATACATCCTTTTGACTGAAACATTGATGCTATGGAGAAACAAAAACAATTGCATCCATGTAAAATTACTTTTGAAGTATTGCATATACGGCATTTTTATTTCCTGATGTCCGTGCAATGGTTAATATGGCGGTGTAGTATGCTTTGTCACTAAGCATCGACATACTAATATATAACTTTGTAGTGAAGTCAGACGAAAAACATGGTGTATATAGCAATGCTCTTACTTTAATATCATTTTCCTGCTATCTAAATTGCTTCAAGGAAAACATGACACTCTAGCATGCAAACAACACATATATTATCATGCTTATGTCCATCGTAATTAGATTTATTTATAAGCACCTACATATGCTCTATTTATGATTCATATTTTGTATCAGTTTTTTAATCAACAACAGATTCATATATTATCCAAAACTCTCATGTAGAAAAGCAATTTGAATGGCAATCTCGAGTCATGGACGGCAAATAACAAAGAAAAAAGAGAGATAAAGAGCGGTATGTATCAATGACCAATGAAGAAAAATAGGAAAAAACTGAAAAGGTGATGTGAAGCCTATCAACTAAGAAAAAGAACTAAAGATTTGACCCGGTTGCAAAAAAATACACACGGAAAAAATATGCAAACATGAAGCCAACGCAGAAGATAAAAATGCATGCATGAGAAAGGCAGAAAGACAAAAATATGCGACCACAACAAAAGAACCCAGAATTGAGGCGCAACACACTAAGCAAAGATTGAACTGCGATGGAGAAATCTTGCATATATCGCGACAACTCTGGAAGTTATACATCTATTCGACAAGGACTTCACAGTGAGCACACACACAACATGCTTGGACACTAGGCGAAGTATACAACATTTTTACTGTGTGATATCAATAACTCAACATAAATGTTGTGTGTATGATTTTTTTTATCATCAATACGATGGTTAATTTATTGATGAGATATGTGTTGTCACTATATATTGACGGTTTAATCTAGAATGTCACATTGAAGTCATACGCTCATACAAAAAACATCATGTGTGCTCTTACTTCGAAAATCCTTTGAATTAGTAACTGAACTCTTAAAGAATGTGCTTCAAAGTCTAGAAAAAAATGCACTTGGCGGAAGTCCTTTGTGCACCACCCTCTCTTCAACCATTGTCCATCCACCCCGTAGCAACGCGGCATGTTTACTAGTAAATCACAAACCCACATCCTCCTTGAGTGCGCCTCGTCGAGGCGTTTAGCATTGGTAAATGATCCTAGCTCTCACGCCTCGCTCAGCTAGGCCCGGGCCCAACAAAGGCGACGCGACCATATCGCTCGTGTTGCAGCCTCGTAGGTTTTTTTGGTTGATGGTTGACTGGTCAACCATTTAAATTTTGTAAAAAAATAATCTTAAAAATCTGTAAAAAAATAAAAACACAAAATGGATTTGAAAAAATTCATTGCAAAAAAGTTCACAAATATGAAAAAAAAATTAAAATTTTTGAAAAGGTTCATGAATGAAAAAAAATGTGGATTTTGAAAAAGAATCATAGAATTAAAAAAATGTTCATGGATTTGAATATATTCATGCATTTGGGAAAAGTTTGCGGATTCAAAGTTCATGGGTTTAAAAAAGGTTCATGAACTTGAAAACATTCATGGATTTTAAAAAAAGTTCATGCACTTGAAAATACTTTGTGAATTTGAAAAACATTCAAGAATTTGAAAGAAACTTCATGCTTTTGAAAAATTATCACAAAATTGAAAAAAGGTTCAGGAATTTCATAAAAGTTCAAGAATCAGGAAAACATTCATGAATTTGAAAAGGAATTGGATTAAAATAGAAAACTAAAACACATAAAAATGGTTGGGGAAGCTTCTAGAAGCTTCCCAAAACCGGAGGGACTTCTGAAAAAATGAATATGAGGGACTCTTATATGGGTCGGCAGGTTAGGATCGATATGAACGAGGGGAGGAGGGGGATGCGCCAGTTGTAAATAACCATTTGGCGCGTAAGGTGCCGAATAGGGTTTGGACTCCTTTTTGTGCTCCTTTCCCCTTTTTCTTTTGGGTATTGGGCCAACATACTCATTTGCTTACCCCTCCACCTCCTTCTCGTGATGGGCTGCCTATAGGGTGATGGGCTAAACAATTGGACTAGTATTTCTTATGTGCTGGAAAACAACATGCTTACAAAGCTAATTTTTTTAACTCAAGACAAAACTTTTTTTGCATGGAGACAAAACTAATATGCCAAGTGAAAAGAAAAGGTCAGAGTACTAACATTGTACATTCTTTCTTTTTGAAAGCATAGACTTTATTTCTCAGATAATCGATAGCTTTAACATATGAAAGCATAGAGAAACCTTTTTCGTCGTGAGCAATCACGACTATCGCACCCGAAAGTGTTTCATACTGGAACACCGCATCTACATTAATTTTAATAACATATCTGCTCGGCTTCTTCCACATCCGATCTTGCATCCTCATATGCTGCTTTGTTGTATGTGCTCTAGTATAATTCATTGCGAGTACTTTGGTAAAACTATTGTTCTATCGGGTGCTTGAATTGTTTTGCCTTGCACATGTTGTCGGCGTTGGCATCAAATATACCAATAAACTATCATGATCAATTCTGCTATAGGTAATCCGTTCAGAACTGAATGATTCCTAGCCAGGATCTCCATTGTCACGGAACCCAACCGATCCTCTTTCACTAGATCATTTATGATATTATGTAGTCCCAGCTCTGTCCACACATCCATAGCTCGACGACGGCTGAATAAAATGTGTCAGATGTCCTCAAGTCCAACGCGGCAGATCACTAAAGAGTAAACTAATATTACACTTTTAAGAAATTGATCCCCTACTAGCAATTCTCTCGACATACAGCCTTCCACGTCACCAACATGCTGCATCAGCATTTTCTCTTTTATTTACTGTGCAGACCTATCCTCTTCTTTTGTATCGTATTATTTTCTTTTTATCTTTTCAGTTACCCCCGCCGATTGATTTCCCTGTCAATCCAATTGATACATGCTCCCTTTATTCCCTTATACAAGGTCACTATCAAGAATACATTTTGCATCTATATAAGGCCATTAACATTAACAATAATCAAGACAAAAATTAATAATATTTTCCCATACTAGAAACTTGTATAAGATGTTTTAATCACTAAAGAGTAAACTAATGTAATCACGTAGAAGATGTAAGCCCATACGCACATGAGTAGCGTGATTGGATTGAGTGCGTCTAATTACACACAATTGGGAATCCAGACATGAATAGGGTTGCTCAGAATTACGTTAGTACATCAGAAAGTATATGATAAGGAGTCGCAGTCGCAACACAACGATGTGGTAAACCAATCAACCCGCTCCCCCGCTAGGGTTTCCCACCGCCGCCAGCCGCCCGGCGCAGGCCTCCCCTCCCCCTTCCCTTCCCGCCCCCATCCCCTCCTCCCCGTCCCACCGCCTCCGTCGTCTCCCCGGGAGGCGGCCGGGGCGGCGCGCGCTGACCTCCCTCTCGTCCGTCCTCCTTCGCCCTTTTCCTCCGCCGCCGCCGGCGGTCGCCCCCGGGTCCGGCCGGGTGGTGTCGGCGGCGGCGGGTCGTCCCTTACCCGCACGCTCTCCTCCTTCCCAGGGTAGGGGGAGGCGGCGACGGTGCTCGACTGGTGGCGGCCCGGCGTCCTGGTGGTGGAGGCCGGCGGCGCTCGCCGCGGTGGTGCCGCCTCTTGGCGGCGGGGCGCTCCGGTGGTGCTGGATGGCCGGTGGCGCATCCCCGGCCCAGATCTGGGCCCATAGGGCCCCATCTGGGTACTTGCGGGTCGGCTCCGGCGCGACCGCGACGCTCTCTGTATGGGGAGGGTGGGGAGCGGCTTGGACTGGGGCAGCGGCGTCGACGGCGTGCCAGCTGCTGCGCGGAGGCGGGAGCTGTCCGGGCCTCTGAGGGCCCGGCCGGGCCTGTGGGGCCATGGGCCCGGTAGGCTCCTGCTTTCGCGTCCGGTCGGCTACCGTCATGGACGGTGGAGGTGGGGCCCTCCCGTATGCTGACGGTGTTGCGTCCCTAGTCCCGGCTCCTCTTCTTCGTTGTGCAGTCCATCTTCGCGGTGCCGTGGTGAGACAGCGCAGGAAGCTTCGTGTCCGTGTTGGTGCAGGGTGGTGGTCGGTTTGGTGGCGAACTCCGGAGTGCCTGAGGTGGAGGATGTGATCGGGAGAAATCTCTGTTGGCTTGGCCGACACCGACGCGGTGTCGCCTGAGGGTGTCATCGGACATTCTCGGAGGGCGTCGGGGCTACCCTTCCTCTCTCCTCGTCGTGTACCAGGGGAAACCCTTAGCAGCAGCGTCGCCATCGTCGCGTCCCTTCTTGAAGGTGTTGATTGGTACCGGCGCTTTGGAGTCTCGGAGCTTGGTGGGCGATCTCCGGTGGACGCAACGGTTGTGAGGCTTCGTCGTTTTTGTCGGTCCACTGTTATCGGCATTTGTTTCTTTTCTTTTTCTCTTTCTTTTTTTTAGGCGTGCTTGTGCTGTTTCTTCCCCAGCACCTATCGTTGGCTGTATCAGATGGTTGCTTTGGAATACAAAGCGGGGGAAACCCTAATTCTCAATAGGGTTGCTCATTGCCTAGCTAATATTGATAGATTTGATGATAGCACCGTTTGTTGGTTGCGCCATGTGTCAGATAGTGTCTCAAATCTTGTATTAGCTGATTGTAACTCTATTACTAGGGAATAAAACCCACTTTATCTTGAAAAAAAACACTCATGGACTCACCAACTGTGGTTTGAGCCTTACCGATCGCACGGCGCAAGGAAAAAAATAAGGAAAAAGGGAAAGCGAAAGCGTGACGATACAGCACGCACGGGCATCTGATTATTCATGCATGGACAAGTGGCTACTGGCTCACATGTCCGCGGCCACGCCGTCGTCCATCTCGCTGCCGCTCTTGCCGAGCGCGGAGCCTCACCCGGCCAGGTCGGAGAGCGAGCTGCGAGCGGATGGTGATCGAAGCATGTTGTGATTACAAAAAGTATGTGTTGCGTTTTTTTTTTTTGGAAAATGGAAGCAAAAGATTTATCTCACCCATTAAATAAAAATAGAGTAGAGTTGTTATTACATGCCCGACACTACGAAGGGACTAGTCTCCCAGTATGGTAAGCTTCTTTGCTCATGCTGTGACCCATAGTTTTGCTTCGAGTTTGATGTTGTTGAGCAACACCGGAGGCCGCATGCACTTGTTTCAGAAAACACGAGCGTTCTTTTCATTTCAAATGGATCAGATGAGTGGTAGGCATGCCCATTTCCTAGCGGTTGATACACCATAAGCTGTGTTTATAACATACTATGCTTTGGGATTCATGCTTGACCATTGTGACGCCCGGATAATCATGCTACAGTAATCCCACGCTAATCATGCCACGTCACCTCGGTTACTGTTGATAAACTCGCGTTGATTCGAAACCGAAACAAATTCAAATCAATGATCAGGTCAAATGAGAAAAGTTTTCCAATATCAAAACTAAAATGTTCTGGATATGACACATAATTCATGAGTGATAATGGTGGAGGAACCAACATTTCTTATAATAGTTTAATTCACTAAAATAACCAAAGCTTAGGGAAAAGCAATTAATTTAATGTCTTTCATAAAGTTATAATAATATAACTAAATTAGTAGTGTGCCAAAATAATTATGGCAGATGCCTAATTAGTAATACTAATTTAGGTGCTAACTTGGTATTTTATAAAGCTAAAATAATAGAAACCTTAAATGAAAACAGAAAAGAAAACAAATAAAGAAAAGAAAAAAAAGACAGAAGACAGAAAAAAAAGGAAGAAGAAGAGGGAACCCCCCCCCCCCCCCCCCGCCACCCACGGCCTACTGGCCTAGTTGGCCGGCCCATTCGGGCGCAGGCCCAACCGGCCCCTCCCCCTCCCCTTATCCATTCCCCCCAACCCTAACCGACCCGATCCCCATTTCCCCCCCCCCCCACTCGCGCCCCCACTCCCTCTCCCCCCGATCCAATCGGGATCGGGCCCGACGCCGGCGCCGCCCCTCACTCCCCTCGTCCCGCACGGCGCCCCAACCCCGTCGCCGGCGCTCACCATCCAGGACGCTGCCCGGGACCCGCGCCACCTCATCTGCGTCGTGCTCGCCGCCCGGAGCCCCCCCCCCCCCGCCGTCGCTCCCGTCCCCCTCATCTCCGCCCCGTCCTCCTCGCCGTGGAACGACGCCGCCGCCCGGAGCTCCTACCCCGTCGGCCTGCTCCCCGTCGCCCGCTCGTCCCCGACTGCCCCCTCGCCCCCATTGCCGCGTGCCCTACCCCTCCTTGTGAGCGCCTCCCTCCTCTCCCTTTCTCCTCGCCGCGGTCACCGACTCCCCGTCGCGCCTATCACCGCGTACGCCCGCGCCTCCCCGCGCACCCGCGGCCGCAGCCCCCCTGATCCTGCAGCCCTCCCCGCTCCGGCCGTCCTCGTCGACCACGCCCGCGGCCCATGCTTGCCGGCCAGCGCGAGCCCGCCGCCGGCCCAGCGCACGCGGCCACTGCACCGCGGCGCCGCTCGGAGGCCCGTGTCCTCCACCCGAAGCGCCGCCGCTTGTCGCCCCTGGCCACCGCGTGCACGCGCGCGCGCCGCCCTGCTCCTCCCTCTCCCCTATCCATCAACGGAGACCGGCGCCTTCCCTGGCCGGCGCCGTGGCCACCATCGCCCTGCTGCGCCGGCTTAGTGGGCTCTGCCCGCTAACGGGCGCCCCGCGCGCCCATTCGCCCGCAAGCCCCTCTGGGCCACTGCCAAACGGGGCCCCAACCCCAGAACGTTAAAAAAAATAATTAAAAAAAGGAATTAAAATTAATAATAATTAATTAATTAATTAATTAATTAATTAAGGAATTAATTAAGTTAATTAATCATAATTAGATTAATCAAATTAACTAATTAGTCTAATTAAACTGTGATTAGTTTAGCTAAAACCTGATTAGCCTAACAGGGTATGACAGGTGGGCCCCGCTGGACCCACACGTACGTTTGACCAGTCAACGCCCCTGTTGACTGCTGACGTCATGATGACATCAGCAAACACTGTTTTGGATAATGTTAGATTAAATAATTAATTAAATTCCAGAAATTATTAAAATCTTTAGAAAATCATATCTTTTAATCCGTAACTCGGATTAAAATATTTTCAACATGAAAGTTGCTCAGAACGACGAGACGAACCCGGATACGCAGCCCGTTCGTCCGCCACGCATCCCTAACATACCGAACACGCAACTTTCCCCCTCCGGTTCATCTGTCCGAAAAAGCGAAACACCGGGGATACTTTCCCGGATGTTCACCCCTTCACCGGTATGACCTCATACCGCGTTAGAACACGTCTAGCTCTGCCTGTTGTCTTGTTATGCACTTGCTTGCTATGTATTTACTGTTTCTCCCCCCCTCTTCTCTTCGGTAGACCCCATGACGATGCTGATGCCCCTGTGGTCGACTACGTCACCGACGACCCCTCCTTCTTGTCTGAACCACCAGGCAAGCCCCCCCCCCCTTTGATCACCAGATACCGCCTACTCTTCTCTATACTGCTTGCATTAGAGTAGTGTAGCATGTTACTGCTTCCCGTTAATCCTATACTGATGCATAGCCTGTCCTTGCTACTACTGTTGTTACCATTACCTGCTATCCTACTGCTTAGTATAGGATGCTAGCTTATCATCAGTGGCCTTACATTCTTGTCCGTCTGCCATGCTATACTACTGGGCCGTGATCACTTCGGGAGGTGATCACGGGTATATACTATATACTTTATACATGATACATGTGGTGACTAAAGACGGGTAGGCTCGTAGGAGCACCCGCGAGTGGATCTTTGAGGCGGAGCGACAGGGCAGGTTCCGACCACCTAGGAGAGAGGTGGGCCTGGCCCTGTTCGGCGTTCGCGGATACTTAACACGATTAACGAGATCTGGGTATTTGATCTGAGTCTGGCCATTTGGTCTATACGCACTAACCATCTACGTGGGAGCAGTTATGGGTATCCCTGCGTCGTGGTATCAGCCGAAGCCTTCGTGACGTCAGCGACTGAGTGGCGCGCGCCGGATTGGACTGGAAAGCCACTAGGCTAGGTCTGCTTCCGGCCGCGTACGCAACGTGCAGGTGTGCAAAGGGCGATGGGCCCAGACCCCTGCGCCATAGGATTTAGACCGGCGTGCTGACCTCTCTGTTGTGCCTAGGTAGGGCTGCGACGTGTTGATCTTCCGAGGCCGGGCATGACCCAGAAAAGTGTGTCCGGCCAAAGGGGATCGAGCGTGTTGGGGTATGTGGTGCACCCCTGCAGGGAAGTTTATCTATTCGAATAGCCGTGTCCCTCGGTAAAAGGACGACCCGGAGTTGTATCTTGACCTTATGACAACTAGAACCGGATACTTAATAAAACACACCCTTCCAAGTGCCAGATACAATCGGTGATCGCTCTCTCACAGGGCGACGAGGAGAGGATCATCGGTTAGGATTATGCTATGCGATGCTACTTGGAGGACTTCAGTCTACTCTCTTCTACATGCTGCAAGACGGAGGCTGCCAGAAGCGTAGTCTTCGACAGGATTAGTTATCCCCCTCTTATTCAGGCATTCTGCAGTTCAGTCCACATATGATATCCTTATTCCATTTGATACCCATGCATATGTAGTATAGCTCCTTGCTTGCGAGTACTTTGGATGAGTACTCACAGTTGCTTTCTCCCCCTTTTCCCCCTTTCCCTTCTTTCTGGTTGTCGCAACCAGATGCTGGAGTCCAGGAGCCAGACGCCACCGTCGACGACGACTCCTACTACACCGGAGGTGCCTACTACTACGTGCTGCCCGCTGACGACGACCAGGAGTAGTTTAGGAGGATCCCAGGCAGGAGGCCTGCGCCTCTTTCGATCTGTATCCCAGTTTGTGCTAGCCTTCTTAAGGCAAACTTGTTTAACTTATGCCTGTACTCAGATATTGCTACTTCCGCTGACTCGTCTATGATCGAGCTCTTGTATTCGAGCCCTCGAGGCCCCTGGCTTGTAATATGATGCTTGTATGACTTATTTTATTTGTAGAGTTGTGTTGTGATATCTTCCCGTGAGTCCCTGATCTTGATCGTACACGTTTGCGTGTATGATTAGTGTACGATTAAATCGGGGGCGTCACAACCATTCTTCGAGAACTGTGGAGGTCTCTACTGCTCCCTCCATTTCCTTTTACTTTGCATGTTAATTTTGTCATAGGTCAAACTTTGTAAATTTTTATCAAAATTTACAATACGAAAGAAATACAGTATAAGAATATATTTTATGATGTATCTAATAATATTGATTTGATATTATGAATGTTGATTTTTTATGAATATGGACTTTTTTTTAACTCAAGACAAAACCAATATGCCAAGTGAAAAGAAACGGTGAGAACTACCACAAGGAGCCCATACTTACAGCGTCTGTAAGACATATAAGCTGCTAGTCACTCATCCAGAGCCTATTTCAGTCGTTAAATGGTTATGAAAAACCTGCTGCCAACTAAGGCACAAAATCTTCTACTGGCTTTTGATATTTAACAGATTAAATACGAGAGCTATGTTGCACCGGAAAAATTTCTTCATTCAGGATTACACCTGTGTTATGTGTAATCAACAATCCCTGGAAACAAGAGATCATCTTTTCTTTCGATGCCCATATGCTCAGCTCTGTTGGCAATATGTGTGCCCTCCATGGCAGCCCCAGAACACCAATATTGAGGGTCAAGTGGCGCATCTATAGCATCTTATCAATTTGCCTTTTGCTCCGGAAATCATCATTCTGGTCTCTTGGGCAATATGGACAACGAGGAATGATTTCATTTTTAAAAAAGATTCCCCCAAATCTATATGCTTCCAGGCGCAAATTCAAAGAAGAATTGAAATGGCTCATTCATAGAGCAAGAAGACATGATTATTCTGGCATGGTGGATTGGGTTGCAATGTTCAGATAACTCGTTGGTCCAGATTCAGATTGAGCCTGTTTTTTCTTTTGTGGGGTGTTAGTCAGTTAGTGTTGCTTGTATTTGTTGTATGTATGTATGTATGTATGTATGTATGTATGTATGCTTGTTCTTTTTTACCTTTTCTAGGTTTTCTTTATAGTTTTGATGTATAGTTCCCTTTTATCTTTCTTGGACTATTTGTATTCATTTATTTGAAATTAATAAAAATACACAGCAGAGTCTTACTGTTTCCCTAAAAAAAAGAAACGGTGAGAGTACTAAGAGCAACTCCAATGAACAACCCATTTCGTCCGCCCGCGTTCGTTTGGGTCGGCGCGGACAAAAGTGGCGGCCCAACCCACCGACCCAAGCGGACGCGCGTCCGTTTTTCGTCCGCGGGCGACCCATTCCAGGCCCAATTTTGAGCCGAATTTGCATCGGCGCGAATACGAGACGGACGCGCGCACGCCTACTCCTCTCCCCGGACCCGTCGGTTGGTGGCAGCCACCAACATTCCCCCACATTTTCCCCAAAAACGCTCCAGCCCGCGTGCGCCCCCCCCCCAACCAGCCATGGAGAACGCCATCGACCTCGACCTCGACGCCGCTGCCGGCCTCACCTCCCTCGCCTCATCCGGCGCCGTCGCCCCCTCCGAGAAAGGCAAGCCTCGTGCTCTGCGCAAGACCGCCGCGGCGACCAAGCCGAAGAAGGCGCTGACGCCCGAACAACGGGCAAGGGAGTCGGCCAAGAGGAAGGGCCGGAGGCACGCCACGGACACAAGGGATGAGGCCGCCGCTCAGGCCGCCGCCGTTGCCGTCGCGCAGCAGGAGCTCACCAATGCTCGCGTCGCCGTGGCAACGAGGGAGGCGCTCTACATGCTAGGGGTAAACCCTAGCCAGCACAGCGTCCTCCAAGCCGCCGTCGCCGCGGCCATCACCGGCTCATCGGCGTTTCCTCGGATGGTGCTACCCGACTCACCCCGCGCGTCGGCTTGCAACCCGGTCCCCGGCTTCCATGTCTACCCGCAGGCCTCCCGCCTCTCCGGGAAGTGCTCACCCGACGTGAGCGTGGTCGCGCCTTCCACGCCCGCGCCCGCGCCCATCGACCTCAACGCCATCCCGGTGGTCGGTGGCTCGTCATCCGGCGGCACGAGGAAACGCACGCGACAGACGCCGGACGGCGGGCTCCCGGACGCCCGTAACCTGTTCGAGAAAATGCCGTCCGCCGTCGACGAGGCCGGTGCTGGCATGGTGCCAGCATGAGACATGGCCGCTGGCATGATCGGTTGAGGCCATTTTTTATTTAAAAGTTAAATGCGAACATGAAATGGGTCGGCGCGTTGGGCGCATTGCCGATCCAAATATAAAACTGAGCGGACGCCGGGCGGACTGCTGACCCAAACGGACAAAAAACGGACAAATGCGCCGTCCGTTTGGATCGTCCCATTGGAGTTGCTCTAACATTGTACTACATCACGTAGATGTAAGCACATACGTACATCAGTGGCGTGATTCAATTGAGTGCGTCTGATTAAATTGCACACTATTGGGATTCCGGACAAACGGCATTAGGCCGATTATTTGATTTATTTATTCATCTCTGCAACTCGTGGTCGTGGGCTCACCAACTGTTGAGCTAGGGCTCGCAGTCTCAGGCCTTATCGATCGATAGCGCGGCGCAAGAAAAAAAGGAAAGCGAGACGATACACCACGCACGGGCATCCGATTATTCATGCATGGACGAGTGGCTGCTGGCTCACATGTCCGCGGCCGCGCCGTCGTCCATCTCGTCGCCGCCCTTCCCGAGCAGCGGCACGAACTTGAGCATGACTTCGACGGCGTTCTTGGCAGCGATGTCGATGAAGGTGCTGGCCTCGTTCCCGAGCGCGGAGCCTCCCCCGGCCAGGTCGGAGAGCGAGCGGATGGTGAGGAACGGCACCCCCTGCGTATGCGCCACGAGGGCCACGGCGGCGCTCTCCATCTCCACGGGGGTGCACTCGAACTGCTTGCGGAGGAACTGGCGGTACTCGGCGTTGTCCAGGAACACGTTGGCGCTGCAGCCCTTGCTGACCCGGGTGACCCGCGGCGCGCGGGGCAGGCACGTCGTCGCGTTCACGCACGCCGGCAGCTCCATGCCCTCCAGTTTCGCCGCCAGCGAGTAGTACCGCTTGCTGGCGGGCACCCAGAACGCGTGCTGCCGCTCCTCGGGCTCGCCGGACTTGGGGAAGATCTCCTCCGGCTGGTACCAGATGCTGTTGAGCTGGTTGGCGGATAGCGCCGGGTTGCTCTGCCCCACGGTGTAGTCGGAGAAGTTGAGGAAGCCGTACTCCCGGGTGTAGTCGCCGGCGGCCTCCAGCGGTAGCTTGTTATCCTTGCCGTCGCCGAACCGCTGGCCGCCCAATCGACAAAATTTTGGTAGCACCACAAATCAAAATCCTGGACGACCATGACATGTTCACGTTTTCTAATACCAAATCTGTACTACCTGCCAGTTCCAGAGGGAAACGTGGGCCCAGTATTCGGGGATGGTGACGTCGCCGATCTGGAGGTCCTCGTTGGCGTTGCCAGCGATGCCCCAGTGGACGATGCCCTTCACCCGGAACAGGCTCAGCAGCATCTGGGTGGTCAGACCAGCGTTGAGCTGCAGCCATTGATTCCATTCCATGGTGCAACAGTTCGTTAAGTTCTGAGTATTTGTAAGATACACTGCTACACAAAATATAATGCTGTAGTATGTACGGACTTACCATGCTCAGTCCAGTCATGACCATGACGACGCTTTGGCCTTCGATGGTTCCGAAGCGAAACCTTCGCCCTTCAAGCAAAAATCATGCAATAATGTTAGTATTTAATTATCTTTTTTTAAAATTATCAACGACATATGATGTAGTTACAACCGATTTTAACTTCTATTCCCTCTATAAAGAAATATAAATATAAGAGTGTTTAGATCTAAACACTCTTACATTTCTTTTTTTTTGGAAAAGGAGGTATGCCCCCGGCCTCTGCATCTACAGAGGAAGTATTATTTTTCACTTCGATCGTACAAACGTTCACTCTACTTGCTCATGTGTGCCTGGTTAGCTCCGTCAATAGGCACATGCATCTCATGTGCTTTCATGCAAGTCGTCCATGAAACGTCCGGTCTCGCGCGCGTTCCATCATCATGTGCTTTCAGGTCATGCATTAGTGTTTCAACACGTCCGGTCACTTCTTTCGATTACCATTCAAATTCAGCACAGTACATAATTCAGACGGTTCTTATACATGAGCAGGCTTGTTAATCAATTCAACCATATTCGTTCTGATGTTCTAATATTACGAACAGGCTTGTTTCTTATTACGTTTATTTCTTTGACCCAACCAAAGTGTTGACATTTCAAGCTTACGGAAAGATCATCCATCACGTAATGTTAATAGTGCCTTTCATGTCAAGTTATTTTCGCACATGACGTACGTATATACGCTTGATCTGATTAGACTGAATGTACCATTTGAGTAGAGCATCTTTACCTTGGATGTCCATGTTAGGGATGCTCTTGCTGGCCACGAAGCTGGGCGACTCGAGCACGGGGACCATCTCGTATGTGTTGGGCACGACGAGGCCGACGAACGGCCCGGCGCGGTTCGCCCGGCGGATGGCGCCCCATGTCTTCTGAGTGATGTACCCCTCCGCCGCCGTGGCCATCAGCGCCACCGCCACGAGGACGGCGGCCATGAGCTGCTGCCGAACACCACCCATGGTCGAGCTAGCTAGCTTCCCTAGCTCCGTTTCTCTATACCACAAGACTTGTTTTGTGTGCTGTGCCTGTGGTTGGAGTCTGAGCGTCCCTGTGTAGAACTGGTGCGCGTATATATAGCAAGTTGGGTACCTAGGGTTGGAGCTGTGGGGGGAGTGGCTACGGAGTACATCAAATGAACGGGATCCGAACGATGCGGTGCACAATTTTTCACGTATATCTATAGCTGGCTGGTACTAAAAATGTCAACTAACAAATGCCAAAAAATTGCAGATCCCGAGATTAAGTTGGTGGAGATCGATCGCTTAGAGATGCTGTTGTGGTCAAGGAACCATGCATCGGAGGTGTATGCCATCTGCGTATAATAACCACAACTTATATTAACACAACTCGCATCATATAAAATCTCTCATAGAGCATTTTAGACCATGTACAGTTCAAGTGGTTGGATAAGCGCTCAGCAAAATGAGTCGGGTTTTTATTTGCTGCTTTGAATAGCATTAGTGCTTTATTTTATGATGAAAGAGTGCTTGATTTGTTATCAATGTTTCTAAGAAGTGGCGAACCAACCTATGATTGAATGGTTAGACGGAGAGTGGTATCCCCAGCCCATCAGGGTTTAAGTCCTGATACTCGCATTATTTCTAGATTTATTTCAGGATTTCCGGCGATGTGCTTTCAGTGGGAGGAGGCGTTTCCGTTGATGACGAGGTACCTACTGTGATTTCGTAAATCTCAAGATAATATGCCGGCTCAGTCTCTCGAAGATACTTATAGGGATAGGATATGCGTGCGTATGTTCATAGGGGTGAGTGTATGAGCATATGTATGAGCGCTTGCGTCTGTACTATGTTAAAAAAATGTTTCTAAAAAGTGTCTAAGCATTTGTGAAAAGGACCCCAGATTATATTAAAAGTAAGCGGTGGTACAACGCACCCCACAAGATAAGGGAATTACAACAAACACTCTGGAGAATCAATCCAGAACACATCACCGACGCGGGATAAGGGCGCGCCGCAGCCGCCGTCGCCGCTGCTCCCGGAGGGAGCGCTGATAACCTTAGTCATGCGCATGGATTGTTGACGATGGGAAGTCACCATCCTCGACCCAGTAGGACCAGCACGCCGGAAAAGCTCTTACCAAAACTTTCTTCAACAATACATGCATAGTTTCCATTATATACTTTATTACAAAGTTTGACCTAGGACAGAACAAATATACAAAATATAAATAAATTGGAGTACGAAATCATCATCTTTCTTTACCAAAACTTTGCTCAACTATAAAAGTGTTATTTTTGTCTTTGTATTAAAGAAAAGTTTCACTAGTATCAATTTTATATACAGATAATTCATGTATAGCTGAACAAATTGTTAATCAAAACTAAATCTTAGGGCGTATCAACCGTGGTTGGATGGTCATGAGGACAGTGATATCCCCAGCCTTCTAAAGTTCAAGTACCAGTGCTCGCATTTTCTGGAGTTATTTCAGACTTTCCGGTGATGTGTATTCAGTGGGAGTAGACGTTCTCGTCGACTATGAAGGCATCCGTGGCGACCAATGTCAAGAAGATATGCCGGCTCGGTCTCTCGAAGTTGCTCATAGGGTAGGGCGTGAGCACGTGTGTTTATAAAGATGAGTGTACGTGTGTATGTACGAGCGTATGCATCTGTACTGTGTTAAAAAACAAATTAGATCTTAGGAAAGGCCTCCTCCTTATATTTCTGGAAATGTAAATTACAGAATAAATTGGTTTTTGTCTCTTCATGGTAAAATGAGTATTTGATTAGACATCGGTGCTCTTAAGTACTACTTCCTACGTTACAAATTACTTGTCGTAGAAATGGATATATCTAGAATCTAGATACATCCATTTCTACGACGAGTACTTGTATAGTCTCGCAAAAAAAAGTACTGCTTGTATAGTAGTTTAAGCAATAAAGTATTACTGGCTAATGGCTTCAGAGAGCATGCTGTATAGCAGTACATTATGCACTCTCTACATCTACAGAGAGTTTACTACGGACAGTATTTACGGGATGAAGTGGTCGGCTCACGGTCGTGTAAATTTCTATCTGAAACTTTTTACATGAACGAAATCTAGAGAGAATCGGCGCCACGAGCCCGTTCCCGTAGGGACTGCCGAAACTACCCCACGTATACCCCCCGTTCCATATGGATCACTTCACATTTTGGTGTCGGTGCCTTCATTTCCCCAATGAAAAATCAGCGGTTTATTGGCCACCATGGGCCATTGGGCCATGCGATTTGGACGTGCGCGGGGCCCTGCGATAGGATGCGTCGTCAGCCGGGGACCTCGTCGTGATCGTGGTGGGGACGATCCCAATCCTCCATCAATCACGTAGGACGTCTATGGGTACATCCATCCATGAATAAAATTTCCTATATATAGTATTCCGCGTGTCATATTTTCGGTTCGCTGTCCTGGTGGTTGCTCTCACGAGTTACTATATACAGTATAATAGTGCCCCCGTACCCCTAAAAATTATATAAAAGTGCCCCCGTGGGTCGCGTGGGAGCTTAAGATGTGGTCCGTATTTATGCCTGCACGTGAATATCGCTGCTTGGTTGGTGGTACATATGCTGGGCCGCTACCGCTCATGTCGGACAAGTGATGACAGACAAGTGGACCGTGCGCATCCATCGACATGAAAAATTCAGGATAACATATGTGTGTGGACGCAGTTTTTCGTGTGAAAAATTGGAGGCTAACATTCTTCGAAAGGAAAATTTGTAACCTCTGCCGTCCTGTGAAACAAAGATAGTTGTCTGAGTATCCTGTCAAAAAAAAAAGAGACGGTTGTTGAGTAATTTGAAAAAATGGAAATAAGAGACAGCGGCCTCACTACCAGCGAAATCTAGACGAGCACCGCCGGCGGCCCACCGAGCAATGGCAACACACACACAACCTCGACCTAAGCCGCTGCAATGCACGATGTGCCACCTATGTCTATGATTAAGAAGAGCTGACGAAGGAAGAAAGGCAACTTCTTCATTTTTAAAAACGCCCGTCGCCCCAGGGCTGCCCCTTCTCTCCTCTTCACTTCTCGCGCCCAGTTCTACGATAATGCACCAATCAAAATACACGGTCTAACTATATAAAATAGAAAGGTAGTCCTCTTAAGGCATCTCCAACGGCAACAGTAAAAAAAACAGCCATCCAACCGAGCCGCATACATCCCGCCTTCCTCAATTTTTTTTCAAGTCCGCACAATTAAATAGCCGCATGAAAAGGATACAAACATTCAAATAGCCGCACGCAACACAAGTTCAATTTTTGAATAGTTCCAATATTACATACCAACATTGTTATCCCCTTTCACCGTCCATCGATGCTCAATCAGATCTTCCTTCAGCTGCTCGTGAGTTTGTCGATGCTGAATTTTTTAATGCATTTGAATAAACTCCTCAAATGTGGCCAGATTTTGGTCCGAAAGTTAGATAGGATCACCCATGTTCTCAAATTTTAGAGTCGGGGCAGCATCGTCACCCTCATCCTCGATGATCATGTAGTGCATGATCACACCTTGTAAAGCCTTCAGGCGGTTCTTTCATTTCCACTGCATGCAGTCAAGAGATCCAAGCAAACCTGGCCACCATCTTGCTTCTGAGATTGCCAGGAGCCTCTCCGTGTCTGCTACAGTTGGTTCTCTCAGGTATTGACGTCCGAACACCTCGACCACGGGAGTTGCAAACCTGACTATGATATCTCCGCATGTGCTCTCAGACATCCGTAGGTACTCGTCCCACGAATCAGCGGTCGTGCCATATGCAAGCATCCGGAGTGCGGCCATGCACTTCTGGTAACCAGAGAAGCCAATCGTTCCCATGACGTCCTTCTTCAGGATGAAGTAGTCATCGTAGGACTAGGCGCCATGGTACAAACTATCGAAGACAGTCTTGCACATCCGAAAACATCGGCAAAAATGGTCAGTGAATAGTGCATCAGGGGCAAAGTAGTTGTCCATCAGTGTCAAATGGTTGTGTGCGCTGTTGCGGTTGAACACTCGATAACCCTTGATCGAGCCCTTGAAATTGAGAACATGCTTCTCCGCATGCTCCGCGTCTTCAAGGAACGCCTGCATCGTCATCGTCTCATCAGAGTACTCCTCGTTGGACGAGCCGTCGGAGGACTCAACATACTGCTCGTATATGTACTCCAAATCAGAATCCATTACTATAAAGAAGAAGGGATGATTGTTTTTAGCTCCGACGATTCATCGAATAGTTGGCTAGCACAGTAGAGGATGGTACCTGGCGGGGCGATCGAAGGACAGGGGGTTGAACGGAGACATAGGAGAAGTGGCGGGGAGCCTTGCTTGATCGCCAGAGGTGAATGAGACGCAGATTTCCGGCAGGGGTGTGGCGTGGTGGCCAGGGTGGTGGAGTGGCGGCGACGGTAACAGAAAAATAAGGAAGGAGAGAAAATGGGGAGGATGGAGTCGCGGGGTTGGGGAATGGTTTTGGGTGGGCCCAGGGTGTCGGATTCGTACGTTTCATGTGCCCGGACTCCCGCAAAGCTTCCCCACTTTTGTCTCCGTTTCGTGGGAGAAATCGCGTTTGGACCGCCCGCGGACCGATATAGGACCGCGTCGGATGGCTTCGGCGGTCCAGACGGTTGTGGGAGGTTTACGGGTCTGCCTTGGAGATGCCCTTACAAAGCAGATCCTGAGATCTCGGTACCACACAGAGCCTCTTCGCTGAGTGGCGGGTTGCGCAGGACAAGAGGGCTCAGCGACAGCGCAGCACGACACTCGGCGTGGGGCATGGTGACGGGGCAACGCATGACCGACCGATCATGTGGGCATGCGGCGGATGGCGTGCTCCGGTAGGTGGCTGATCTGGCACAGTGGTCTTTGCTATTTCTTGAGCTTGCGTTGGTTTTTTCCTTGAAGAGGAAAGTGTGATGCAGCAAAGTAGAGATAAGTATTTCCCTCTGTTTGAGAACCAAGGTATCAATCCAGTAGGACACAACGCACAAATCATCAAATACCTGCACAAACAATCAAACAACTTGCACCCAACGAGATAAAGGGGTTGTCAATCCCTTCACGGTTACTTGCAAAAATTAGATCTGATAGAGGTAGATAAACAATAAAGTAAATATTTTTGGTATTTTTGGTTTATAGACCGGAAAGTAAAAGATTGCAAAATAGTAGATCGGAAACTCATATGACGGAAAATAGAAACTTATATGATGGAAAATAGACCCTGGGGCCATAGGTTTCACTAGAGGCTTCTCTCATGATAGCAAAGAATACGATCGGTGAACAAATTACTGCCGAGCAGTTGATAGAAAAGCGCAAAGTTATGACGATATCTAAGGCAATGACCATGAATATAGGCATCACGTCCGTGTCAAGTAGACGGAAATGATTCTGCATCTACTACTATTACTCCACACATCGATCGACTCCTGCCTGCATCTAGAGTATTAAGTTCATGAAGAATAGAGTAACGCATTAAGTAAGATGACATGATGTAGAGGAATTAACTCAAGCAATATGATGAAAACCCCATCTTTTTATCCTCGATTGCAACAATACAATACGTGCCTTGCTGCCCCTACTGTCACTGGGAAAGGATACCGCAAGATTGAACCAAAAGCTAAGCACTTCTCCCATTGCAAGAAAAACCAATCTAGTTGGCCAAACCAAACCGATAGGTCGAAGAGAATTACAAAGATATCAAATCATGCATAAAAGAATTCAGAGAAGATTCAAGTATTTTTCATAGATAAGTTGATCATAAATCCACAATTCATCGGATCTCAGCAAACACACCGCAAAAAGTATTACATCGAATAGATCTCTAAGAACATCGAGGAGAACATGGTATTGAGAACCAAAGAGAGAGAGAAGAAGCCACCTAGCCATTAGCTATGGACCCGTAGGTCTGAGGTAAACTACTCATGCTTCATCGGAAGGGCAATAGAGTTGATGTATAAGCCCTCCGTGGTCAAATCCCCCTCTGGCGGGTGCTGGAAAAGCTCCCTAGATGGGATATCACAGGTACAGAAGGTTGCGGGCGGTGGAAAAGTGTTTTCGTGAATGCCTTTGGTAGTTTGGGGATATTTGGGAATATATAGGAGAAAGAATTAGGTCAGGAGGTGCACGGGGGGGGGGGGGGGGGGGGGGGGACAAGGGTGGGGGCCACGCCCTCCGTCCTTGTGGGCGCCTCGTGGCTCCTCCGACTTCATCTCCAAGTCTCCCGGTTGTATTCCGGTCTAAGAAAAGTCATCGCGAAGGTTTTGTTCCATTTGGACTCCCTTTGGTATTCCTTTTGTGCAAAACTCAAAAACAGGGAAAAAAATAGGAACTGGCACTAGGCTCTAGGTTAATAGGTTACTCACAAATATAAAATAGCATATTAGTGCATATAAAACATCCAAAATAGATAATATAATAGCATGGAACAATAAACAATTATAGATACGTTGGAGAAGTATCAGTCTTCTATGGCTATGGTCTACGGGGATCCAAAGCAAACCACGTAGTCAAGCGACACGAGGGGGCATGTCGCCGATGTAGGGCTAGCATGCTTGGATGAACGGTGATGCGGATGGATCTTGGGTTTGGGGTGATGGGACTCGAGGGCGGGTCCGGAGCCGTCCCATGGAGGTCCGTCTCTCTAGCAGCCCATCTTCTAGGGCCGCCTTGGTGAAGATGTCGGTTCCCCCAGTGATCCATGCCTTAGGCTGCGATGAAGTTGTATCCAGCTGGGATCTGGTGCCCTTTTCCAAGGACCTTGGCATATGCATTGACATGGGTGGCCAGTCCTGGCTGTTGGTGTGTAATACCTCTTAAATGTATCTATATTTGTTTGTATGATTCATGCTACTTTGCTACAATTTATAAACACTTTGGGCACAAATTTTATCAATTTTATTTAACTAACATATTAATTCAGTCTCGAGCGCCAGTTCTTGCTTTCTGCTATTTTTTAAATTTCAGGAAATCACCACAGAAAATGCCCGAGAAAAATCGGGAAAAATAGGAGAGGAATTTTTGTGCTGGAAGATGACCAGGGAGCCAAAGTCCATAACATGGCGGGCCCACAGGCCCTCGGCACGTGGGCTAGGTGCCCACCTTGGAGGGGTGCGAATGGGGTGCCTCGGCGAGCACCTAGGCTCTATGGGCACCCCTAGGTGGTCTCCGGTGCCCATGGGCCTACATATACTAGAAAGCCCTCCTCTAAATTATCGTGCATTTATTCGCCACAACCATTTCTTTTTAGGTAATCTTTGTTTTCAGCCCTGATTTGGTACTCTTCCGAAGGGGGATTCATCTCCATAATCACAAGTGATGGAGGGGGATTCACTTGTGCGATGGCGTCAGGAGAATAGGGTGAGTCCTTGGGACGCCTGAAGCATTGTGCCTCCACACCCCTCCAATGGAGACAGACCTCCCCCCAAGGAGGGAACTTCTGCAACATATCCTCTCCTCCATCGACTCCACTTGCGGTTACTTCAGCCTTTACTTTGTGCAAGATTTTATTGTGTGTTTGATACGTCTCCGTCACATCTACTTTTCCAAACACTTTTGCCCTTGTTTTGGACTCTAAATTGCATGATTTGAATGGAACTAATCTGGACTGACGTTGTTTTCAACAGAATTACCATGGTGTTATTTATGTGCAGAAACAAAAGTTCTCGGAATGACCTAAAACTTCACGGAACAACTTTTCGGAAATAATAAAAAATCCTTGCAAAAGATGAAGGCCAAGGGGCCCACCACCTGTCCATGAGGGTGGGGGGGGGGGGGGGAGGGGGGCGCCCCCTACCTCGTGGGCCCCCTGGAGCTCCTCTGACCTCAACTCCAACTCTATATATTTGGTTTCGGGGAGAAAAAAAATTAGAGAGAAGAATTCATCGCGTTTTACGATACGGAGCCACCGCCAAGCCCTAAAACCTCTCGGGAGGGCTGATCTGGAGGCCGTTCGGGGCTCCGGAGAGGGGAATCCGTCATCATTGTCATCATCAACCATCCTCCATTACCAATTTCATGATGCTCACCGCCGTGCGTGAGTTCCCATCATAGGCTTGCTGGACGGTGATGGGTTGGATGGGATCTATCATGTAATCGAGTTAGTTTTGTTAGGGTTTGATCACTAGTATCCACTATGTTCTGAGATTGATGTTGCTATGACTTTCCTATGCTTAATGCTTGTCACTAGGGCCCGAGTGCCATGATTTCAGATCTGAACCTATTATGTTTTCATCAATATATGAGAGTTCTTGATCCTATCTTGCAAGTCTATAGTCACCTATTATGTGTTATGATCCGTTAACCCCGAAGTGACAATAATCGGGATACTTACCGGTGATGACCGTAGTTTGAGGAGTTCATGTATTCACTATGTGTTAATGCTTTGGTCTGGTACTCTATTAAAAGGAGGCCTTAATATCCCTTAGTTTCCACTAGGACCCCGCTGCCACGGGAGGGTAGGACAAAAGATGTCATGCAAGTTCTTTTCCATAAGCACGTATGACTATATTCGGAATACATGCCTACATTACATTGATGAACTAGAGCTAATTCTGTGTCACCCTAGGTTATGACTGTTACATGATGAACCGCATCCGGCATAATTCTCCATCACTGATCCATTGCCTACGAGCTTTCCATATATTGTTGTTCGCTTATTTACTTTTCCGTTGCTATTGTTATCATCACTACAAAATACCAAAAACATTACTTTTGTTACCGTTACCTTTCGCTACCGGTACCACTACTATCATATTACTTTGCTACTAAATACTTTGCTGCAGATATTAAGTTTCCAGGTGTGCTTGAATCGACAACTCAGCTGCTAATACTTGAGAATATTCTTTGGCTCCCCTTGTGTTGAATCAATAAATTTGGGTTAAATACTCTACCCTTGAAAACTGTTGCGATCCCCTATACTTGTGGGTTATCAAGACTATTTTCTGGCGCTGTTGCCGGGGAGCATAGCTCTATTCTTTGAGTCACTTGGGATTTATATCTGCTTATCATTATGAAGAACTTGAAAGATCCAAGAACTAAGATTTATCCCTCAACTATGAGGGGAGGTAAGGAATTGCCATCTAGCTCTGCACTTGATTCACCTTCTGTTTTGAGTAAGCTTGCGACACCTAAACCTACTTCTGCTATTCATTCTGATATGTCGCATGTTATTGATGATGCCACTTCTGCTATACATGATACTTTTGATGAAACTACTTCTATGCTTGATACTATTGTGCCACTTGGTGAATTTCTTGATGAACAACTTGCTAGGGTTAGAGAGAATGAAAATATTGAATCTGATAATATTGATGAAAGTGATGATGAAGACTCACCTGTTATTCTTGGGGGTTATGTTTTTGATAAAGAAGCTTCTTTAGCTATTTTAGCTTGCAAAGATAGATACGAACTCAAGAGGTTATTAGCTAAATGGAAGCAGCAATCTCTTAATGCTAGAATGAAACCTGACCCTGCTTTTGCTACTTCACCTATCTTTGTTACTGATAAGGATTATGAATTCTCTGTTGATCCTGATATAATTACTTTGGTTGAATCTGATCCTTTTCATGGCTATGAATCTGAAACTGTTGTGCCACATCTTACTAAATTAAATGATATAGCCACCCTGATCACTACTGATGAGAGAACTCGTTACTTTTATATCCTTAAAATATTTCTGTTCTCATTAAAGGGTGATGCTAAGATATGGTTTAATTCTCTTGATCCTGGTTGTGTGCGTAGTCCCCAAGATATGATTTATTAATTCTCCGCTAAATATTTCCCTTCTCATAAGAAACAAGCTGCTTTAAGGGATATATATAATTTGTGCAAATTGAAGAAGAGAGTCTCCCACAAGCATGGGGGAGGCTTCTCAAGTTACTTAATGCATTACCTGATCATCCTCTTAAGAAAAATTAAATACTTGATATCTTTTATAATGGACTAACCGATGCCTCCAGAGATTACCTGGATAGTTGTGCTGGTTCTGTTTTCAGGGAAAGAACACCAGATGAAGCTGAAATTCTATTGAATAATATGTTGAGAAATGAAAATAATTGGACACTTCCTAAGCCAGCTCCGGAGCCAATTCCTAAGCCAATTCCTAAACCAACTCCGAAGAAGAGGGGTATTCTATTTCTCAGTCCTGAAGATATGCAAGAGGCAAATAAATCTATGAAAGAAAAAGGTATTAAAGCTGAAGACGTTAAGAATTTACCTCCTATTGAAGAAATACATGGTCTTAGTTTACCGCTTGTTGAAGAAACATATGATCTTAATCCTTTACCTATTGAAGAAACTCATGGTCTTGATAACCCGACACAGGTAGTAGAGGTAAATTCTCTCTATAGATATGATAAAGCTGAAATCCCATTTACTAAGTTTGCTAGCCCATGCTTAGATGATTTTGATAAATTTATGGTTAAGCAAAGAGATTTTAATGCTTGTTTTGGTAGACAATTGAAATACAATTCAAATATGCTTGAACACTTGGGTGATTATATGGCTAATGTCAAAGGTGAACTTAAACTTATTAGTAAACATGCTTCTATGGTTACCACTCAAGTAGAACAAGTACTTAAAGCTCAAAATGTTTTGCTCAATGAATTGAATAGTAAGGATAATGATAATGATGTTAGAGTTATGACTAGAGGTGGTAAAATGACTCAGGAACCTTTGTATCCTGAAGGCCACCCTAAGAGAGTTAAGCAAGATTCTCAGAGAAATAATGTGGATGCACCTAGTCCTTCTAATAGGAAGAAAAAGAAAAATGATAGGACTTTACATGCTTCTAGTGATCCTATTGTTGAAACACCTGAGAATCCAAATGACATCTCTATTTCTGATGCTGAAACACAATCTGGTAATGAACCTGAATCTAGTGATAATGTTAATGATAATGTTCATGATGATGCTCAACCTAGTAATGATAATGATATAGAAATTGAACCTGCTGTTGATCTTGATAACCCCACAATCAAAGAATCAACGTTATGATAAGAAAGACTTTGTTGCTAAGAAACACGGAAAGGAAAGAGAGCCTTGGGTTCAGAAACCCATGCCTTTTCCTCCTAAACCATCCAAGAAAAAGGATGATGAGGATTTTGAGCGCTTTGCTGAAATGATTAGACCTATCTTTTTGCGTATGCGATTAACTGATATGCTTAAAATGAATCCTTATGCTAAGTACATGAAAGATATTGTTACTAATAAAAGAAAGATACCGGAAGCTGAAATTTCCACCATGCTTGTTAATTATACTTTTAAGGGTGGAATACCAAAGAAACTTGGAGATCCAGGAGTACCCATTATACCATGCTCCATTAGAAGAAGCTATGTTAAAACTGCTTTATGTGATCTTGGAGCTGGTGTTTGTGTTATGCCTCTCTCTTTATATCGTAGACTTGATTTGAATAAGTTGACACCTACTAAAATATCTTTGCAAATGGCTGATAAATCAACTGCTATACCTGTCGGTATTTGTGAGGATGTGCCTGTTGTAGTTGCAAACGTTACTATTTTAACGGACTTTGTTATTCTTGATATTCCCGAGGATGATAGCATGTCTATTATTCTTGGAAGACCCTTTTTGAATACTGCAGGGGCTGTTATTGATTGCACTAAAGGCAATGTCACTTTTCATGTTAATGGTAATGAGCATACGGTACACTTTCTGAGGAAACAACCTCAAGTTCATAGTATCAACTCTATTGGAAAAATCCCATCGATTATATTTGGAGGTTTTGAATTTCCTCTTCCTACTGTCAAGAAGAAATATGATATTCTTATTATTGGGGATGTGCATATTCCCGTTGAGGTAACATAGTGTTATTTGAAATTTATCCGGTTCCGTGTTATTCGGAATGAGTTCGTTAACAAGACTTTATCAACCTTGTTAGTGGATTCCTTTTGATGATCATGAGATGGATGAAACTAGAAGGCACAACCTTCTGTACCCTCCTTTTACTTTCTGTTATTTATATTAAATAGAATAAAAATAGTGTTTTCTGTCTGTTATCTGATTATCCGTGCAATATAAAAATACCCCAAAATAAAAGTTCTCCAAATGCCCTGAAATTTAAATATGATTTTTTTCTGGAATATTTGAGAATATTTGGCACTAAGAACACAGCAGGGGGGTCATCCACCTGGCCACGAGGGTGGAGGGCGCGCCCTGCCTCGTGAGCCCACGGTGGTCCTCCTCCACTTATGCTTTCACCCACACACTCCTTCTTCCTCCCCCAAACACGAATATCCAGCTCAAACCCGAGTCCAAGCTCATTTTGCTGCCATTTTCGATCTCCTTGCTCAAAGCACCTCTCACAAAACTGCTTGGGGAGATTGTTCCTTGGTATGTGACTCCTCCATTGGTCCAATTAGTTTTTGTTCTAGTGCTTTATTCATTGCAAATTTTTGCTGCCTAGGTGACCATGTTCTTGAGCTTGCATATCAAATTTATATGGTCAAAAGTAGTTTTGATGCATGATATAGGCCCTAGGCACTTGTGGGAGTAGTTGCTATCAATATTATTGAGTCTGGTTTACTTTTATTTTGAAGTTACTAAAAATTTCAGAAATTTTTCAGAGAAAGAAATATTCTTAGGAAAATGTTCCAAGGTGGTTCTTCAAGGAAGCAAGGACCCAGGCTTGCAATGCGTGATGCTGATGAAGAGCCACCAAGAGACGCTCTAGTGCGTCCTTGTGAGTGGCCTTCTAAAAAATTTATGGATCGAGCAAGAATTAAGGAAGAATTTAACGCATATTTGTGTAACGCTGATCTTGTGAGCTTCGAGGAAGAAAAGTGCAGCCAATATCACTATCTCACTAGTTCCTTTGTGAGGAGGTTTGAATTTTCATCATCACGTAATTCTCCAACTGTCCCGTTTGATCTTTATGAAAATTCTTACACTATGGACTTAGAGGATTTTACCACTGCTTGCAAACTTCCACAATGGGGTAGTATCACGGATCCTCGCAAATATGAATTTAGAGATTTTCTTGCTAGTATAATTGTGGGAGAATCTAGAGATATAACACAAGCTACCATAGGGAGCATTCACTTTCCTGCTATACTTTATTTTGCTCTCTTCATAGGTAGATGCATTAATGGTAAAGATGAGGCATGTCACATGTGTGTCCCTGACCTCAGTATTCTTAGGAGTGCTGTGTTAGGAGACAAATCTTATAATTTGGGAGCCATTGTTGCACGTAGGTTGCATCTTAATAGATTTAATGGAGACTTCTTTGGAGGAATTTATGCAACCCACATAGCTAATTTTCTTGGTATAGCCATACGTGAAGATGATATTGAACTACCTCCTGCTTACCTAGACTTTAATGCTATGGTTCACCACCAGTTTGTTGAGAGGAATAAATCACCTCTCCAGTATCGTTTAATATTTGACAGACGCCGTGCTGTCCATATTACTCTCCCTACTCCTGCCTTCTTTGATTATCAGGCAAAAGGAAGATATGTTATTACTAGAGAGGAGGCAGATGAGTACGAGAGGAGGGCGGAGGCCGCTCGTCGCCACGCTGCAGCTCAGGAGGCGATAGCCGCTGCATCTCAGTACGACCCCAACTTTTACTATGGATATCCTCCAGGCCAGCCGTGGCCATAGACCAACTTAGTCCAAAAGCCTAAGCTTGGGGGAGTACATATTTCTCACCGACATTACATTTATGTTCACACACTCATTGCCAGATGTCGGTGCTCATACTTTTTCATTGTATCATCCATGCTAGTTTATTTCCCTTTTATGCTTTCTTCTTGTGTGTTTGATAAAACCTAAGAAAAACCAAAAAAAATTAGTTGTAGCTTTTAATTAGTTTACTTTCCATGCTTGTAGTAGTAATTAAAAAGAAAACCCAAAAAGATTTCCTGTTCTTCTTTTACTTGTTGGGAGCTCTCCCGTGTAAATAGTTTTATTTCTTTTCTTTGGGGGTCGATAGGAGAAGAACATAATTAAATTGTTGAAGTGGCTCTTATATGCATCATTATTGATCTGACAAAAGAGCCCATATTTCCTTGTCTTCTCCTGTTTATTGAATGCTTGCAGATTCCAGCTTAGTCCAATGCACGTGCACTATTATTATTATCCACATCGTTCGGTCGTGCAAGTGAAAGGCAATAATGATGATTATATGATGAACCTATTGAGATGAGAAAAGCTAGTATGAACTCGACCTCTCTTGTTTGTGTAAATATGATTAGTTCATCATTCCTGATTCAGCCTATTATGAATAAACATGTTTGCAATGACAACTAGAGATCATAGTTCTTGTGCCATGCTTGATTAGCTAGGAGCTTACAATGGTTTACCTTGCATGCCAACATGCTATTAAAATGGTTGTGATGTGGTATGATAGGGTGGTATCCTCCTCTGAATGATTTAAGTGACTTAACTTGGCACATGTTCAAGCATGTAGTTGAAACAAAATCAACATAGCCTTCACGATATTTATGTTCATGGTGGATTATATCCTACTCATGCTTGCATTCGGTGTTGATTAATTTTAATGCATGTTCATGACTGTTGTCGCTCTCTAGCTGTCGCTTCCCAGTCTTTTGCTAGCCTTCACCTGTACTAAGCGGGAATACTGCTTGTGCATCCAACTCCATAAACCCCAAAGTTATTCCATATGAGTCCACCATACCTACCTATATACGGTATCTACCTGCCGTTCCAAGTAAATTTGTATGTGCCAAACTCTAAACCTTCAAATAAATATCCTGTTTTGTATGCTCAAATAGCTCATGTATCAACTAGGGTTGTCTGTTTCTTCCATGTTAGGCGGGTTATTCTCAAGAGGAGTGGACTCCGCTCCTCACTTACGAGAAAGTAGCTGGTCATCGGGATGCCCAGTCCCATGCTTTATGCAAATCATCAAAATAATTGCAAACAAAACTCCCCCTAGGACTCTTGTTAATTGGAGGCACTCGTTGTTTCGAGCAAGCCATGGATTGATGCTTGTTGGTGGAGGGGGAGTATAAACTTTACCATTCTGTTTGGGAACCGCCTATAATGTGTGTAGCATGGAAGATATCGCTATCTCTTGGTTTTTATGTTGACAATGAAATTATACCGCTCAAAATATTATTCGCCTCTACTTCAAAACCGAGCTCTGGGACCTCTACAAATCCCTGCTTCCCTCTGCGAAGGGCCTATCTATTTACATTCATGATTGAGTCATCATCCTCTTATTAAAAAGCACCAGTTGGAGAGCACCGCTGTCATTTGCATTCATTACTGTTAGTTTACATTGAGTATGACTTGACTGGATCTCTTTTACCATGAATTACAATGTCTAGCCAGTCCTTGATCTTTAAAGGTGCTATGCATTTATGTTTTGCGGTCTCAGAAAGGGCTAGCGAGATACCATCTTGTTATATCATATTATTATTGTTTTGAGAAAATGTTGTCATCTGAGATTTATTATTATTGCTCGCTAGTTGATTATGCCATTGATATGAGTAAACTTGAGACTTAAGCATTATTGTGAATGTGGTTAGTCATAATCTTTGCTGAAAACTTGAATGCTGGCTTTACATATTTACAACAACAAGAGCAAACAAAGTTTGTAAAAGTTTTTCTTTATCACTTTCAGTTTATCAACTGAATTGCTTGAGGACAAGCAAAGGTTTAAGCTTGGGGGAGTTGATACGTCTCCGTCATATCTACTTTTCCAAACACTTTTGCCCTTGTTTTGGACTCTAACTTGCACGATTTGAATGGAACTAACCCAGACTGACGCTGTTTTCAGCAGAATTACCTTGGTGTTATTTATGTGCAGAAACAAAATTTCGCGGAATGACCTGAAACTTCACGGAACAACTTTTTGGAAATAATAATAAATCCTTGCAAAATATGAAGGCCAGGGGGCCTACCACCTGTCCACGAGGGTGGGGGCGCGCCGGCCCCCCTAGGGCGGGCCCCCTACCTCGTGGGCCCCCTGGAGCTCCTCCGACCTCAACTCCAACTCTATATATTTGGTTTCGAGGAGAAAAAAATCATAGAGAAGAATTCATTGCGTTTTACGATATGGAGCCGCCGTCAAGCCCTAAAACCTCTCGGGTGGGTTGATCTGGAGTCCGTTCGGGGCTCCGGATAGGGGAATCCGTCGCCATCGTCATCATCAACCATCCTCCATCACCAATTTCATGATGCTCACCGCCGTGCGTGAGTAATTCCATCGTAGGCTTGCTGGATGGTGATGGGTTGGATGGGATCTATCATGTAATCGAGTTAGTTTTGTTAGGGTTTGATCCCTAGTATCCACTATGTTCTGAGATTGATGTTGCTATGACTTTGCTATGCTTAATGCTTGTCACTAGGGCTCGAGTGCCATGATTTCAGATCTGAACCTATTATGTTTTCATCAATATATGAGAGTTCTTGATCCTATCTTGCAAGTCTATAGTCACCTATTATGTGTTATGATCCGTTAACCCCGAAGTGACAATAATCGGGATACTTACCGGTGATGACCGTAGTTTGAGGAGTTCATGTATTCACTATGTGTTAATGCTTTGGTCCGGTACTCTATTAAAAGGAGGCCTTAATATCCCTTAGTTTCCATTAGGACCCCGCTGCCACGGGAGGGTAGGACAAAAGATGTCATGCAAGTTCTTTTCCATAAGCACGTATGACTATATTCGGAATACATGCCTACATTACATTGATGAAATGGAGCTAGTTGTGTGTCACCCTAGGTTATGACTGTTACATGATGAACCGCATCCGGCATAATTCTCCATCACTGATCCATTGCCTACGAGCTTTCCATATATTGTTCTTTGCTTATTTACTTTTCCGTTGCTATTCCTATCATCACTACAAAATACCAAAAACATTACTTTTGTTACCGTTACCTTTCGCTACCGTTACCACTACTATAATATTACTTTGCTACTAAATACTTTGCTGCAGATATTAAGTTTGCAGGTGTGGTTGAATTGACATCTCAACAGCTAATACTTGAGAATATTCTTTGGCTCCCCTTGTGTCGAATCAATAAATTTGGGTTGAATACTCTACCCTCGAAAATTGTTGCGATCCCCTATACTTGTGGGTTATCAGTGTTCACTCTTGCTTGCACTTGTTACTTGTGTTGCATGTCATATAGGTTGTCCACCTAGCTAGTTGCATATCTAAACAACCTTCTTTCTCGTTGAACCTAATTTTTTGTAAATAGGCCAAAAATTGTTAGTAGCCTATGAAGAAAATATGCCCTAGAGGCAAGAATAAAGTTGTTATTCCATATTTCCTTATTCATGATAAAGGTTTATTATTGATGCTAGAATTGCATTGATCGGAAACTTAAATACATGTGTGAATACATAAACAAGTACCGTGTACCTAGTAAGCCTCTACTAGACTAGCTCATTGATCAAAGATGGCCAAGGTTTCCTAACCATAGACATGTGTTGTCATTTGATAACGGGATCACATCATTAGGAGAATTATGTGATGGACAAGACCCATCCGTTAGCTTAGCATATTGATCGTTCAGTTTATTGCTATTGCTTTCTTAATGTCAAATACATATATTCCTTTGACTATGAGATTATGCAACTCCCAGATACCGGACGAATACCTTGTGTGCTATCAAATATCACAACGTAATTGTGTGATCATAAAGCTGCTCTACAGGTATCTCCGAAGGTGTTTGTTGAGTAGGCATAGATCGAGATTAGGATTGGTAACTCCGGGTATCGAAGAGGTATCTCTAGGCCCTCTCAGTAATACACATCATAAGAAGCCTTGCAAGCAAAGTGACTAATGAGTTAGTTGTAAGATGATGTATTATGGAACGACTAAAGAGACTTGCTGGTAACAAGATTGAACTTGGTATGAAGATACCTATGATCAAATCACTAACTTACCGATGGACAAAGGGAATTACGCATGTTGTCATAAGGTCCGACCGATAAAGATCTTCGTAGAATATGTAGGAGCCAATATGGGAATCCAGGTTCCGCTATTGGTTATTGACTGGAGAGGTGTCTCGGTCATGTCTACATAGTTCTCGAACCCGTGGGGTCCACACGCTTAACGTTTGTTGACGATATAGTGTTATATGAGTTATATGGATTTGGTGACCGAATGTTGTTTGGAGTCCCGAATGAGATCACAGACATGATGAGGAGCCCCAGAATGGTCCGGAGGTAAAGATTGATATATAGGACGATGATATTCGGACACCGGAAAGGTTCCGGAGTGCACCGGGTAGTCATCGGATAACCGGATGGGGTTCCGGACACCCTCGGTAGGTGTATGGGCCTAATGTGGCAAGGGGGACAGACCAGCCTACAAGGGGGATGGTGCGCCCCTTCCCTGGCTGGCTGGCCCTGTGGGGAAGGAAAGGGGAGGGGTGGCCCCTCCCGCCTTTCCCTCCTCATGTGAGAAAGGAAAGGGGGGCGCCACCTTCCCCTGCCTTCCTCCCGCACCTATACATGGCAGGGGGCGCGGCTTGGAGCAGGACCCCAAGTGGGATTCGGCCCCACTTGGAGCGCATCCATGCTGCCTCCTCCCTCCCCCACCTATATATATGTGGGAGGGGCGCCACACATAACCATGACAATCTCTTAGCCGTGTGCGGCGCCCCCCTCCACAGTTTAGTCCCTCGGTCATATTTTCATTGTGCTTAGGCGAAGCCCTGCGAAGATAGCATCACCATCAACGTCACCACACCTTCGTGCTGCCGGAACTCATCCACTACTTCACCATCTTGCTGGATCAAGAAGGCGAGGACGTCAGCGAGCTGAACGTGTGCTGAACGTGGAGGTGATGTACGTTCGGTACTCGACCGGTTGGATCGCGAAGAAGTTCGACTACATCAACCGCGTTAACAAACGCTTCTGTTTACGGTCTACGAGGGTATGTAGACACACTCTCCTCTCTTGCTGCTATGCATCTCCATGGATAGATCTCGCGTGTGCATAGAAAAATATTTGTTTTCCATGCAACGTTTCCCAATAGTGGCATCAGAGCCAGGTCTATGCGTAGATGATGTGCATGAGTAAAACACAAAGAGTTATGGGTGGTGAAAGTCATACTGCTTACCACCAATGTCTTATTTTGATTCGGCGGTATTGTGGGATGAAGCGGCTCGGACCAAACCTTACATGTCCACGCACATGAGACCGGTTCCACAGACTGACATGCAACTTTCTTTGCATAAAGGTGGCTGGTGGGTGTCTATTTCTCCTACTTTAGTTGAATCGAATTTGATTGCGGCTGATCCTTAAAGAAGGTTAAAATAGCAAACTTGATAAATCAACATTGTGGTTTTTGCGTAGTTAAGAACGGTTCTTGCTAGAAGCCATAGCAGCCACGTAAAACTTCCAACAACAAAGTAGAGGGCGTCTAACTTGTTTTTGTAGGGCATGTTGTGATGTGATATGGTCAAGACGTGATGTGATATACTTTATTGTATAAGATGATCATGTTTTTTAATATCAAGAACCGACAGGAGCCTCAAGGTTGTCTCTTAATTATTGTATGAAATGCAAGCACCATGTAATTGCTTTACTTTATCACTATGCGTTAACAATAGTTGTAGAAGAAATAGTTGGCAAGACGACCCCAACGCAACGATGGAGATCAAGGTGTCGAGCCAGTGACGATGGAGATCATGACGATGCTTTGGAGATGGAGATCAAAAGTACAAGATGATGAAGGCCATATCATGTTACATATTTTGATTGCATGTCATGTTTATCCTTTATGCATCTTATTTTGCTTAGAACGGCGGTAGCATTATAAGATGATCCATTCACTAAATTTCAAGATAAAAGTGTTCTCCCCGAGTATGCACCATTGCCAAAGTTTGTCGTTTCGAAGCACCTCGTGATGATCGGGTGTGATAGACTCTATGTTCACATACAACAGGTGTAAGACAATTTTGCACATGCAGAATACTTGGGTTAAACTTGACGAGCCTAGCATGTACAGACATGGTCTTAGAACACTGGATACAAAAAGGTCGAGCGTGAGTCATATAGTAGATATGATCATCATAGAGATGTTCACCATTGATGACTACCACATCTCCCGTGATGATCAGACATGGGTTAGTTGATTTGGATCATTTATCACTTAGCTAACTTGAGGGATGGTTATTTAAGTGGGAGTTCTTTAGTAATTTGATTAATTGAACTCAATTTATCATGAACTTAGTCTTAATAGTTTTGCATTTCTACGTTGTAGATCAATAGCTCGCGATATAGCTCTCCTATTTTTTGATATGTTCCTAGAGAAAACTAAGTTGAAATATGACGGTAGCAATAAAGCGGACTGGGTCCGTGATCTGAGGATTATCCTCATTGCTGCACAGAAGAATTATGTCCTTGATGCACCGCTAGGTGAGAGACCTATTGCAGGAGCAGATGCAGACATTATGAACGTTTGGCAAGCTCGATATGATGACTACTTAATAGTTTAGTGCGCCATGCTTTTCGGCTTAGAACTAGGACTTCAAAAACGTTTTGAACACCACAGATCATATGAGATGTTCCAAGAGCTGAAATTGGTATTTCAGGCTCATGCCCGTGTTGAGAGGTATGAGACCTCTGACAAGTGCTTTGCCTACAAGATTGATGAGAATAGCTCAGCCAGTGAGCATGTGCCCAGAATGTCTGGGTACTACAATCGCTTGAATCAAGTGGGAGTTAATCTTCCAGATAAGATAGTGACTCACAAAGTTCTCCAGTCACTGTCACCAAGCTACTAGAGCTTTGTGATGAACTATAATATGCAAGGGCCGACGAAAATGATTCCCGAGCTCTTCGCGATACTGGAATCGGCGGAGGTAGAAATCAAGAAAGAGCATCAAGTGTCGATGGTTAATAAGACCACTAGTTTCAAGAAAAAGGGCAAGGGAAAGAAAGGGAAATTCAAGAAGAATGGCAAGCAAGTTGGCGCTCCCATGAAGAAGCCCAAAGCTAGACCTAAGCCTGAAATTGAGTGCTTCTACTACAAAGGAAATGGTCACTAGAAGCAGAACTACCCCAAATACTTGGCAGATGTAACATCCCAAATTTTCAATTTGGAATGTTATACAATAGATCATTTTTGCATAGCATATTTTATTGCATTTTGGTTGATCCTAGAAAATTCTACGCAACTCAAGGACCCTCGGAGAGACTTGGGGATTTCGTTATTTTCAAATTTGAGTTTTCTCAAATTTTGAAAATAGGATCATTTGATTTTATTTATTTTATCTCCAATTATTTCTATTATAAAAATATGAGAGAGGGAATAAAATGAATTTCCCAAAATAAATAAATATTGAGGATTTAATAATAATATCAAATAAGATTTTATTTTGGATTTAATTGCTATTTTATTTGAATTTAGGAAAAATGCGAGTTTTTCAAAATTGCATTTAGGCCCCAAATAAATGTTCATCCTGTGCGGCTTGATTTTAGAAACCGGGGGAAAATTTATTTCGGGATTTTTTGAGTCCGTTTAGTATTCCTTTTGTTTGTTTTTCTGCGCGTAATAATTTATAAAAAAAAGTCTGAACCGACCTTGGGCCGTGTCCGGCAAGGACTCCGCCGGCCGGAGGCCTTTATATAGCGCGCCACCCGGGCCGAATCAGCCCAAGCCGCCACCCGCGCCCAAACCCTAACCCTAAGCCGCCCGCGCCGCCGCCTGCCGCCGCCGCCGCCGCCTGCCGCCGTCGCCTGTTGCCGCCGCCACTGCCGCCGACAAGGTCGACTCCGCCGCCACCGACGGTTTTCCTCAAAAAACCGACCAGTTTATTTTCGGTTTTTTTGTTTCCGTTTTTTTAGTAGATCAATTTTTTTGGTTTAGGTTAATTAGCGAGCGTTCGCTCGTTCCTTTGTTTTAACGAACGCGTTCATCGTTTAGATCTAGATAACGAACATTTGTTTGTTAATCTATTCATCATTTTTCTTTTTCTCAGATTTATTCCGCGATTTTTCTGATCGCGATTTTTGATCCGATGTTCGTTCTAGTATAACTTTTCGCTTGTTTATCGGAATCAGGCGATTCAAGCGCCTGGAGTTTCGTCTCAAAACCCTCTTTCCATTTAATCAACTCAAATAAGTTTTTGCATCTGTAAAATTTGACCTAGATCCAGAATAGTAAGCGAAGCCTGTTCCTTTTGCCGTTTGTCTTTTGTTGCTTCATTTGATTTGATTCTTTTTTGCCAATCGGAGTTCTTAAGTTGAACTTTCTGGTTAGATCTCTTAATTGAGTTTTACATGTGCATTAGTTGAGTACTTATTGTATGATTGTTTGTTTGCGATAGAGTACCCGGAGTGCGCCGCTTGCTACTTTGAATCGCTAGGTTTTGCGGATCATCAGCAAGGCAAGTAACACTTTGATCATACTTCCTATTACCCAGTTTTTATTGCATTAGATCAATCCTCACACATTGCATGATTAGGATCTAATTAAATTGTGGGTTTGGGAAGTAGATGAGGTAGTACCTATTACCTGTTTTATTATCAAACCTTTGGGAGTTAGTTCTACGTTTTCTTATTATGCCATGCTATGCTAGTAGACGTGGATTGGGTGAGGGTATCCATGACAGATGTGAGATTGTTAAATTAATGGTTTATCTAAGGTGGCAACTTAAATACACATCTGGGTGGATTGAGGCACCCGGGTATTCCAGCGATTGCCTGCTTTCCTTTTGGACCGCCACCCAGGCTCAAAGGGATCATGAGATTATTAAGAGTGGAAACTTCCGTGTGTAACCACAAGCTACTATGGGCTCTAGCATAGTTGACTAAGTTGTGCAAACTCTTACAGTGGTAGACTAGCATATGTAGGGGAAAGTAGGTATAACGGTCTACCCGTTCGTAAGGTGCTAGCACTTCTGAAAGACTATGTCTCGGTCATCCGTTTCTCAAACACCATGTAGTGCGAGAATCCCAACAGAGGAGATCGAGTCTTGTGGGGAAAAGTGCGTAAACCTCTGCAGAGTGTATAAACTAATAATGGTTAGCCGTGTCCCCGGTTATGGACATCTTGAGTATCTAGTACATGGATTATCATCATGTGAATCTCATCATGTTACTCTAATTAATTTTGTTGGGTTTTTAATGATGATGCTTAATTGGGATTGAGAGGGTGTCTACACTCTCAATGTTTAACAACTACCATGATAGTTAAATAAAATTTATTTCTTTGCAGTAGGGAAAAATTAGCTTTACGCAAAACTGTAACCATAGAGCTTTCCACCAGCCAGATATGCATGTAGTATAGTCTTATCCTTTCATTGCTCTCTATGTGTTACATTGCCAGCATATTCCATGTGCTGACCCGTTTCAGGCTGCAACGTTCATGTTGCAGACTTTTCATACGACGAGTAAGGAGCCTTTTAGGTCGTGGTTCTATACTCAGTGATGCCGTTGGAGTTGATGGACTCACCTATCTTCCAAGCCTTTCGCTGTTATCGTTATTAGATGGCCTTAAGCCATATTTATTGTAATAGTTCTCTTTTGAGACACTCGATGTAACAAGTGTGTGATTGCTACTCTGTTATAAATCCTTCAAGTACTGTGTGGTGTCAGCATTACTGATGCAGGGATGACACCGGAGCACAGAGATCGGACCGTTTGAGTTATGGTCACTATAAGATGGTATCAGAGCACACGTTGACTATAGGACACGACCACTAAGCTAAAGACCTAGATCACTACTCACTCTTCTCATTCCGACTCCTCATCTTTTCTACTCTTTTAGGATGGCAGATGCAAGGAACAAGTTCACGCAACCGGATGAAGATACACCCTTTGGACGTCACTTGAAGGAAGTCACTAGATACCTAAACATAGGAGTACCAAGCTTCACCGGAACCTACAAAGCCACTTTACCTGAAGAAGAGCGCTAGATGATTCAAGTTCAAGTTCCAGGAAGGACATTCATGCCAGTCACTAAGCCCATAGAGTTTTCCTTTGATGCACCAACCTGGAGTCTAGGAAAGAGCATGGTGTTGGGTAACATAGTAATTTCAAAAAATTTCCTACGCACACGCAAGATCATGGTGATGCATAGCAACGAGAGGGGAGAGTGTTGTCTACATACCCTCGTAGACCGAAGCGGAAGCGTTGACGCAACGTAGAGGAAGTAGTCGTACGTCTTCCCGATCCGACCGATCCAAGCACCATTACTCCGGCACCTCCGAGTTCTTAGCACACATACAGCTCGATGACGCTCCCCGGGCTCCGATCCAGCAAAGCTTCGGGGATGAGTTCCGTCAGCACAACAGTGTTGTGACGATGATGATGTTCTACCGACGCAGGGCTTCGCCTAAGCACTACAACGATATGACCGAGGTGGAATATGGTGGAAGGGGGCACCGCACACGGCTAAGGAACGATCACGAGGATCAACTTGTGTGTCCTAGGGTGCCCCCTTGCCTCCGTATATAAAGGATCCAAGGGGGGTGGGGGTGCGGCCGGCCTAGAGGAGGCGCGTAGTAGGAGTCCTACTCCTACCAGGAGTAGGACTCCCCCCTTTCCTTGTCCAATTAGGAGAGGTGGGAGAAGAGAAGGAAAGAGGGGGGCGCCGCCCCTCCCTCCTTGTCCAATTTGGACTAGGGGGAGAGGGGTCGCGCGGCCTGCCCTGGCAGCCCCTTCCTCTTCTTCACTTTAGGCCCATGAGGCCCATTAACCCCCCGGGGGGTTCCGGTAACCCCCCGGTGCTCCGGTTTTATCCGAAACTTCACCGAAACGCTTCCGGTGTCCGAATATAGTCATCCAATATATCAATCTTTATGTCTCGACCATTTCGAGACTCCTCGTCATGTCCGTGATCACATCCGGGACTCCGAACTAACTTCAGTACATCAAAATGTATAAACTCATAATAACTGTCATCGTAACGTTAAGCATGCAGACCCTACGGTTCGAGAAAAATGTAGACATGACCGAGACACGTCTCCGGTCAATAACCAATAGCGGGACCTGGATGTCCATATTGGCTCCTACATATTCTACGAAGATCTTTATCGGTCAGATCGCATAACAACATACGTTGTTCCCTTTGTCATCGGTATGTTACTTGCCCGAGATTCGATCGTCGGTATCCAATACCTAGTTCAATCTCGTTACCGGCAAGTCTCTTTACTCGTTCCGTAATACATCATCTTGCAACTAACTCATTAGTTGTAATGCTTGCAAGGCTTATGTGATGTCATTACCGAGAGGGAATCGGAGTGACAAATCCTAATCTCGAAATACGCCAACCCAACATGTACCTTTGGAGACACCTGTAGAGCACCTTTATAATCACCCATTTACGTTGTGACGTTTGGTAGCACACAAAGTGTTCCTCCGGCAAACGGGAGTTGCATAATCTCATAGTCATAGGAACATGTATAAGTCATGAAGAAAGCAATAGCAACATACTAAACGATCAGGTGCTAAGCTAATGGAATGGGTCATGTCAATCAGATCATTCAACTAATGATGTGACCTCGTTAATCAAATAACAACTCTTTGTTCATGGTTAGGAAACATAACCATCTTTGATTAACGAGCTAGTTAAGTAGAGGCATACTAGTGACACTCTGTTTGTCTATGTATTCACACATGTATTATGTTTCCGGTTAATACAATTCTAGCATGAATAATAAACATTTATCATGATGTAAGGAAATAAATAATAACTTTATTATTGCCTCTAGGGCATATTTCCTTCACATGGCAGCACACATCGCCATGGGACGCATTGGAGAAGTTTACCACAATGATCTCAAGGATACTATCTACCAGATTTGTGGGCGCCGAGATGAGCACTGGGAGATGATCAACACCAAGAAGGATAGCTCAATTGCAGCTTTCATCCAGGAGTTAAACCAACACATTCGACGTTAGGAGAACCAGATGTGCACAGACATGATAGATCTGAAGAAGGCAAGGACAAGAATCAAGGAACTGGAGGAATAACTCAAGGCTACACGTGAAAATTATGAAGAGGAAATCGAAGTACTAGTGGACAAGAATGCCGACCTAACAATGAAGATTGGAATATTTATGGGAGGCCCTACACCAGTAGAGGAAGACGAAGAACCCAAGGAGATTCGCCCGAAAGACTACATCATCATCGACGACACCGACTCGGATCCAGATGATAGCGATGGGGACTATGTTGATGAAGCTGGAGCAGATATCATGGAGTATGCAACCGAAGAATATTTCTAGTAGACCACCCCAACAGTAATAGTAGTCCACCATGTAAATATAGTGGTCCGAGCACTTTTGCGATAGTTAGGCCGATTGTATGCCCTTGTTTGATTGATTGAATGAAGTGAATTGTTTGCTTTTGCCTCATGTGCATATGGGTAGTGTTTTCTCTCTAGACCCCTCTCTATTCTTAATTCTCATCTTTTTCTAAACCCCTCAGATGCCTCCGAGACGTGACCCCGGATTTACCTTCCCACCGGAGCTCACTCAGTTGATCCAGCAGCAGAACACATTGATGCAGTTGCTAGTCCAGAATCAGAATCAGGGGAACAACAACAACAACAATCCACCACCACCACCACCTGTTGATCACTTAGCCCGTTTTCTTAGGCTGAATCCACCGGTGTTCTCTAGTAGCACCGAGCCGATAGTAGCAGATGATTGGCTCCGCAAGACAGCAAGGGAGTTGACCATGGCAGGACGCACAGATGCGGAAAAGGTAAAGTTTGCCGCACATCAGCTTGACGGACCCGCAGCCTCATGGTGGGAGAATTTCACAGCCACTTTTCCTATCAACACTGTCACATGGGACCAGTTTCAGTAGGCTTTCCGTACTACCAATATTTCAGCAGGAGCTATGGCCATGAAGAAGCGTGAGTTTCGCAACTTGCGTCAAGGAGGACGAACAGTTGGCCAGTATGTGGAGGACTTTAGTAAGCTAGCATGTTATGCCCCACATGACATTGCTACGGATGCAGCTAAGCAGGAGAAGTTTCTAGAAAGACTGAATGATGAGTTGAGCATGTAGTTGATGGTAGCAACCTTCAACAACTACCAGGAGTTGGTAGATCGTGCTCTTATGATAGAAGGGAAGCAGCAGCAGATTGGGAACCGCAAGAGGAAGTATGGACAAGGGAAGTACAATTCTGGAGCTCAACAGAAGCCACATTTTACCCCTAGACCGGGAGGACATTTTCAGCATACTCATGGAGGAGGTAACTCGCACAATCATAATGGCACCAAGAATGGTAATGGGAATGGAGGAAGCAACGGCCAGAACCGTACCAACCCATCAACCCCAGCCAAGAGAGACCTGAGCCAAGTCACTTGCTTTAAGTGCCAGAAGACCGGACATTATGCCAATGAATCTCCTGAATCTCAGAATAGAAATGGCAATGGAAGCTCTGGGAAGAAGCCGAACCCTTTCAATAGGGGACAGGTGAACCACGTTAACGTGGAGGAGGTTGAAGAGCAGCCGGATGCAGTAATCGGTAAGTTTTTGGTTAAGTCTTTTACTGCACTCGTTCTTTTTGATACTAGTGCATCGCATTCATACATATCAAGGGGATTCGTGGATAAGTATAACCTGCCCACCAAAGTTCTTAGAACACCTATGTTAGTAAGCTCACCAGGAGCGGAGTATATGGCCAGCCAAGGATGTTTTCAAGTGCCATTGAGTATAGGCAGGCATGTGTTTCCCTCGGATTTAATCATTTTGGAATCACAAGGTTTGCATGCAATTCTGGGTATGGATTGGCTATCGATGTATGGAGGGAACATCGATTGCGCCAGTAAGTCAATTTTGCTTACCACCCCAGAAGGAAGAAGGATCAAGTATGTATCCCGGCATGTGCCTAAAAGGACTCAAGTAAATTCCTTAACAGGAGTTGTGCAGGAGGAAGTACCAGTAGTGAAGGATTTCCCTGATGTATTTCCAGAGGAGTTGCCAGGCATGCCACCGGATAGAGATATTGAGTTTTTGATTGAGCTTTTGCCAGGCATAGTGCCAATATCTAAGAGACCATATAGGATGCCCGCAAAGGATTTGGAAGAGATTAAGATGCAGATTAAGGAGTTACTGGATAAAGGATATATCCGCCCATGTTCTTCACCTTGGGGATCGCCAGTACTTCTAGTGGAGAAGAAGGATGGGTCATTAAGGATGGTTGTTGATTGTCGAGGATTGAATGAAGTAACCATCAATAACAAGTACCCACTACCGATGATCAATGATCTGTTTGATCGATTGCAAGGCGCTAAGGTATTTTCCAAGATCGATCTGCAATCAGGATACCATCAGTTGAAGATTCGAGAACAGGATATACCTAAGACAGCTTTTACCACCAGTTATGGGCTGTACGAGTATACCGTTATGCCATTTGGTCTGACTAACGCACCTGGATATTTCATGAACATGATGAACAAAGTATTTATGGAGTTTTTGGATAAGTTTGTCGTAGTGTTCATTGATGATATTCTGGTTTACTCAAAGAATGAAGAGGAGCATAAGGAGCATTTGCGTTTGGTACTTGAGAAGCTCAGAGAACATCGGTTATATGCCAAGTTTAGCAAATGTGAATTTTGGTTAAAGGAAGTTGGATTTCTTGGACACGTTATATCCGGAGAAGTTATAGCAGTAGATCCCACCAAGGTTGACACTGTGACAAATTGGGAAGTGCCAACAACAGTTGGAGAGATCCGGAGTTTTCTTGGAATCGCAGGATACTACCAGAGATTCATTGAAAATTTCTCGAAGATTGTGAAGCCTATGATAGAGTTGTTGAAGAAGGATACCAAGTTCAAATGGACCGAGGAATGTGAGGCCAGTTTCCAGGAGTTGAAGAAACGTTTGGTCACATCACTAGTGTTGATTTTGCCAGATCAGACCAAGTATTATGAGGTGTATTGTGACGCTTCACGTCCAGGACTTGGAGTAGTGCTTATGCAGGAAGGAAGAGTTGTTTCGTATGCCTCACGAGAGCTTAAGCCTCATGAGTTAAATTATGCTACGCATGATTTGGAGTTAGCAGCCGTAGTGCATGCATTGAAGAGTTGGAGGCATTTTCTCATTGGAAACCATTGTGAGGTGTACACGGATCACAAGAGTTTGAAGTATATTTTCATGCAGAAGGAGCTGAATCTCAGGCAAAGGAGATGGTTGGAGCTCATCAAGCATTATGATATGAGATTGCATTATCATCCCGGAAAGGCTAACGTAGTAGCTGACGCATTGAGCCGTAAAAGTCATGTCAACACCCTAATGACAGGAGATGTACCGAAGGAGTTAGCCGAGAATCTTCGTGAGCTATGTTTGGAGATAGTTCCGAGAGGCTATGTAGCAGCATTGGAGATTCAATCTACCTTGATGGATAAGATCAGAGAAGCCCAGAAGATTGACAAGGAGATTGCCTCTATTAAGGAGAAAATGAGCAAAGGAAAAGCTAAAGGATTTCGTGAGGATGAGCACGATACCTTATGGTTTGAAGACCGTGTTTATGTGCCCATGATACCCGGAGATCAGGAAGTTAATTCTGCAAGAGGCCCATGATTCACCATATTCAATTCACCCAGGAAATACCAAGATGTATTTGGATTTGAAGGATACTTTCTGGTGGACCGGAATGAAGAAGGATATTGCGGAGTATGTAGTAGTTTGTGATGTATGTCAGAGAGTAAAGGCAGAGCATCAGAAGCCAGCGGGATTGCTACAGCCATTGCCGATACCCGAATGGAAGTGGGATAAGCTAGGCATGGATTTTATTACAGGATTGCCCAGAACTCGTTTAGGCTATGACTCAATTTGGGTTGTAGTCGATCGTTTGACAAAGGTAGCTCATTTCATTCCAGTGAAGACTACTTACACTAGTGCCAAGTTGGCAAAGATATACATGACAAGGATCGTATGTCTGCACAGAGTTCCAAGGAGCATTGTATCAGATAGAGGAACCCAGTTTACCTCAAAGTTCTGGAATCAGTTGCATGAAACTTTGGGTACCAGGCTAGAGTTCAGTACAGCTTTCCATCCGCAGACAGATGGACAGACCGAGAGAGTCAATCTGATTTTGGGGGATCTTGTGCGCTAGACTTATGGATCTAGTTGGGATGAGAATTTGCCATACGCAGAGTTCTCTTACAACAACAGTTATCAATCCAGTTTGAAGATGGCCCCTTTCGAAGCCTTGTACGGAAGGAGGTGCAGGACCCCATTGTCGTGGGATGAAGTTGGAGACCGCCAGTTGTTTGGACCGGATCTGATTAAGGAGTCTGAACAGAAGGTGAAATTGATTCGCGATAGGCTCAAGGTAGCCCAATCCAGGCAGAAGAGCTATGCAGATTCTAAACGCAAGGAGACAGTTTACGAGGTCGGAGATCGAGTTTATCTTCGAGTATCTCCACTTCGAGGAGTTAAGCGCTTTGGAGTTAAGGGAAAGTTAGCGCCACGTTTTGTAGGACCATACAAGGTTTTGGAGCGTATGGGAGAAGTAGCCTATAAATTGAAATTGCCCGAAGGGTTGTCAGGAGTTCACGATGTATTACATGTTTCCCAGTTGAAGAAGTGCCACGCAGAGATGGCCGATATACCGCTAAGAGATATAGTGCCGCTGGAAGCGATTCGGTTGGACAGTGATTTGACCTATGAGGAGAAACCAGTCAAGATTCTCAAATATGCCAGCTGAGTCACCCGCAACAATATTATCAAGTTTTGCAAAGTTCAGTGGAGCCACCACATGGAGGATGAAGCCACCTGGGAGCGAGAGGAAGATTTGCTGAAGGACCACCCTCACCTATTTTCTAGCCAACCCGAATCTCGAGGGCGAGATTCATCTTAAGGGGGGTAGGTTTGTAACGTTCCAAATTTTCAATTTGGAATGTTATACAATAGATCATTTTTGCATAGCATATTTTATTGCATTTTGGTTGATCCTAGAAAATTCTAGGCAACTCAAGGACCCTCGGAGAGAGTTGGGGATTTCGTTATTTTCATATTTGAGTTTTCTCAAATTTTGAAAATAGGATCATTTGATTTTATTTATTTTGTCTCCAATTATTTCTATTATAAAAATATGAGAGGGAATAAAATGACTTTCCCAAAATAAAGAAATATTGAGGATTTACTAATAAAATCAAATAAGATTTTATTTTGGATTTAATTGCTATTTTATTTGAATTTAGGAAAAATGCACGTTTTTCAAAATTGCATTTAGGCCGCAAATAAATGTTCATCCCGTGTGGCTTGATTTTAGAAGCCGGGGGAAAAATTTATTTCGGGAATTTTGGAGTCCGTTTAGTATTCCTTTTGTTTGTTTTTCTGCGTGTAATAATTTTAAAAAAGTCCGAACCGACCTTGGGCCGTGTCCGGCCAGGACTCCGCCGGCCGGAGGCCTTTATATAGCGCGCCACCTGGGCCGAATCAGCCCAAGCCGCCACCCGCGCCCAAACCCTAACCCTAAGCCGCCCGCGCCACCGCATGCTGCCGCCGCCGGAACCTGCCGCCACCGACGAAGTCGACTCCGCCGCCGCCGGTTTTCCTCAAAAAACCGACCGGTTTATTTTCGGTTTTTTTGTTTCCGTTTTTTTAGTAGATCGATTTTTTTGCTTTAGGTTAATTAGCGAGCGTTCGCTCATTTGTTCGTTTTAACGAACGCATTCATCGTTTAGATCCAGATAACGAATGTTCGTTTGTTAATCTGTTCGTCGTTTTTCTTTTTCTCGGATTTATTCCGCGATTTTTCTGATCGCGATTTTTGATCCGATGTTCGATCCGATGTTCGTTCTAGTATAACTTTTCGCTCGTTTATCGGAATCAGGCGATTCAAGCGCCCGGAGTTTCGTCTCAAAACCCTCTTTCCGTTTAATCAACTCAAACAAGTTTTTGCCTCTGTAAAATTTGACCTAGATCCAGAATAGTAAGCGAATCCTGCTTCTTTTGCCGTTTGTCTTTCGTTGCTTCGTTCGATCTGATTCTTTTTGCCAACCGGAGTTCTTAAGTTGAACTTTCTGGTTAGATCTCTTAATTGAGTTTTACGTGTGCATTAGTTGAGTACTTATTGTATGCTTGTTTGTTTGCGATAGAGTACCCAGAGTGCGCCGCTTGCTACTTCGAATCGCTAGGTTTTGCGGATCATCAGCAAGGCAAGTAACACTTTGATCATACTTCCTATTACCTAGTTTTTATTGCATTAGATCAATCCTCACACATTGCATGATTAGGATCTAATTAAATTGTGGGTTTGGGAAGTAGATGAGGTAGTACCTATTACCTGTTTTATTATCAAACATTTGGGAGTTACTTCTACGTTTGCTTATTATGCCATGCTATGCTAGTAGACATGGATTGGGTGAGTGTATCCATGACAGATGTGAGATTGTTAAATTAATGGTTTATCTAAGGTGGCAACTTAAATACACATCTGGGTGGATTGAGGCACCCGGGTATTCTAGTGATTGCCTGCTTTCCTTTTGGACCGCCACCCAGGCTCAAAGGGATCATGAGATTATTAATACTAGAAACTTCCGTGTGTAGCCACAAGCTACTATGGGCTCTAGCATAGTTGACTATGTTGTGTGAACTCTTACAGTGGTAGACTAGCATATGTAGGGGAAAGTAGGTGTAACGGTCTACCCGTTCGTAAGGTGCTAGCACTTCTGAAAGACTATGTCTCGGTCATCCGTTTCTCAAACACCATGTAGTGCGAGAATCCCAACGGAGGAGATCGAGTATTGTGGTGAAAAGTGCGCAAACCTCTGCAGAGTGTATAAACTAATCACGGTTAGCCATGTCCCCGGTTATGGACATCTTGAGTATCTAGTACTTGGATGATCATGTGAATCTCATCATGTTACTCTAATTAATTTTGTTGGGTTTTAATGATGATGCTTAATTGGGATTGAGAGGGTGTCTACACTCTCAATGTTTAACAACTACCATGATAGTTAAATAAAATTTATTCCTTTGCAGTAGGGAAAAAATGGCTTTACGCAAAACTGTAACCATAGAGCTTTCCACCAACGAGATATGCATGTAGTATAGTCTTATCCTTTCATTGCTCTCTATGTGTTACATTGCCAGCATATTCCATGTGCCGACCTGTTTCGGGCTGCAACGTTCGTGTTGCAGACTTTTCAGACGACGAGTAAGGAGCCTTTTAGGTCGTGGTTCTATACCCAGTGATGCCATTGGAGTTGATGGACTCACTTATCTTCCAAGCCTTTCGCTGTTATCGTTATTAGATGGCCTTAAGCCATATTTATTGTAATAGTTCTCTTTTGAGACACTCGATGTAACAAGTGTGTGATTGCTACTCTGTTATAAATCCTTCAAGTACTGTGTGGTGTCAGCATTACTGATCCAGGGATGACACCATAGCACAGAGATCGGACCATTTGAGGTCTGGTTGCTACAAGATGGTATCAAAGCACACGTTGACTGTAGGACACGACCACTAAGCTAAAGACCTAGATCACTACTCACTCTTCTCATTCTGACTCCTCATTTTATCTACTCTTTTAGGATGGCAGATGCAAGGAACAAGTTCACGCAACCGGATGAAGATACACCCTTTGGACGTCACTTGAAGGAAGTCACTAGATACCTAAACATAGGAGTACCAAGCTTCACCGGAACCTACAACGCCACTTTACCCGAAGAAGAGCGCTGGATGATTCAAGTTCCAGGAAGGACGTTCATGCCAGTCACTAAGCCCATAGAGTTTTCCTTTGATGCGCCAACCTGGAGTCTAGGAAAGAGCATGGCAGCACACATCGCCATGGGACGCATTGGAGAAGTTTACCGCAATGATCTCAAGGATACTATCTACCAGATTTGTGGGCGCCGAGATGAGCACTGGGAGATGATCAACACCAAGCAGGATAGATCAATTGCAGCTTTCATCCAGGAGTTAAACCAACACATTCGATGTCAGGAGAACGAGATGTGCACAGACTTGATAGATTTGAAGAAGGCAAGGACAAGAATCAAGGAACTGGAGGAAGAACTCAAGGCTACACGTGAAGATTATGAAGAGGAAATCGAAGTACTAGTGGACAAGAATGCCGACCTAACAATGAAGATCGGAATATTTATGGGAGGCCCTACACCGGTAGAGGAAGACGAAGAACCCACTCGGATCCAGATGATAGCGATGGGGACTATGTTGATGAAGCTGGAGCAGATATCATGGAGTCTGCAACCGAAGAATATTTCTAGTTGACCACCCCAATAGTAGTAGTAGTCCACCATGTAAATATAGTAGTCCGAGCACTTTTGCGATAGTTAGGCCGATTGTATGCCCTTGTTTGATTGATTGAATGAAGTGAGTTGTTTGGTTTTGCCTCATGTGCATATAGGTAGTGTTTTCTCTCTAGACCCCTCTCTATTCTTAATTCTCATCTTTTCTAAACCCCTCAGATGCCTCCGAGACGTGACCCCGGATTTACCTTCCCACCGGAGCTCACTCAGTTGATCCAGCAACAGAACACATTGATGCAGTTGCTAGTCCAGAATCAGAATCAGGGGAACAACAACAACAACAACAACAACAACAACAACCCACCACCACCACCACCTGTTGATCACTTATCCCGTTTTCTTAGGCTGAATCCGCCGGTGTTCTCTAGTAGCACCGAGCCGATAGTAGCAGATGATTGGCTCCGCAAGACAGCAAGGGAGTTGACCACGGCAGGACGCACAGATGCGGAAAAGGTGAAGTTTGCCGCACATTAGCTTGATGGACCCGCAGCCTCATGGTGGGAGATTTTCACAACCACTTTCCCTATCGACACTGTCACATGGGACCAGTTTCAGTAGGCTTTTCGTACTACCCATGTTTCAACACAAGTCTAAAACATTTGAAAGTTCAAACAATTTCTCAGTGAAGTGGAGAATCATCGTAACAAGAAAATAAAGTTTCTATGATCTGATCACGGAGGCGAATATTTGAGTTACGAGTTTGGCCTTCATTTAGAACAATGTGGAATTGTTTCAGAACTCACGCCACCTAGAACACCACAGCGTAATGGTGTGTCCGAACATCGTAACCGTACTTTATTGGATATGGTTCTTCTATGATGTCTCTTACCGATTTACCACTATCGTTTTGGGGTTATGCATTAGAGATAGCTGCATTCATGTTAAATAGGGCACCGTCTAAATCCGTTGAGATGACACCGTATGAACTGTGGTTTGGCAAGAAACCTAACCTGTCATTTCTTTATGTTTGGGGTCACGACACTTATGTCAAGAGGCTTCAGCCTGATAAGCTCGAATCCAAATCAGAGAAGTGTGTCTTCATCAGATACCCTAAGGAAACAATTGGGTACACCTTCTACCACAGATCCGAATGCAAGATCTTTGTTGCCAAGAATGGATCCTTTCTAGAGAAGGAGTTTCTCTTGAAAGAAGTGAGTGGGAGGAAAGTAGAACTTGATGAGGTAATTGTACATTCTCTCAAATTGGAAAGTAGCACATCAGAGAAATCCATTCCCGTGATGCCTACAACAACTAGAGAGGAAGCTAATGATGATGATCATGAATCCCCGGATCAAGTTACTACTGGACCTCGTAGGTCGAACAGAGAACGTTCCGCACCAGAGTGGTATGGTAATCCTGTCCTGGGAATCATGTTATTATGCCATGGCGAACCTACGAACTATGAAGAAGCTATGATGAGCCCAAATTCCGATAAATGGCTTGTGGCCATGCAATCTGAGATAGGATCCATGTATGAGAACAAAGTATGGACTTTGGTGGACTTGCCCAATGATCGGCAAGCCATTAAGAATAAATGGATCTTCAAGAAGAAGACATACGCTGATGGTAATGTCACCATCTACAAAGCTTGATTTGTCGCAAAAGGTTTTCGACAAGTTCAAGGGGTTGATTATGATGAGACCTCACCCATAGTGATGCTTAAGTCAGTCCGAATCATGTTAGCAATTACCGCATTTTATAATTATGAAATTTGGCAAATGGACGTCAAAACTGCATTCCTTAATGGATTTCTTAAAGAAGAGTTGTATATGATGCAACCAGAAGGTTTTGTCGATCCTAAAGGTGCTAACAAAGTGTGCAAGCTCCAGTGATCCATCTATGGACTGGTGCAAGCATCTCGGAGTTGGAATATACGCTTTGATGAGGTGACCAAAGCATATGGTTTTATATAGACTTATTGAGAAGCCTGTATTTACAAGAAAGTGAGTGGGAGCTCTGTAGTATTTCTGATAATATATGTGGATGACATATTGTTGATTGGAAATGATATATAATTTCTGGATAGCATATACTTGAATAAGAATTACTCAATGGAAGACCTTGATGAAGCTGCTTATATATTGGGCATCAAGATCTATAGGGATAGATCGAGACGCTGAATAGGACTTTCACAAAGCACATACCTTGATAAAGTTTTGAAGAAGTTCAAAATGGATAAGTCAAAGAAAGGGTTCATGCCTGTGTTACAAGGTGTGAAATTGAGTCAGACTCAAAGCCCGACCACTACAGTAGATGGAGAGAAAATGAAAGTCACTCCCTATGCCTCAGCCATAGGTTCTATCATGTATGCTATGCTATGTACTAGACCCGATGTGTGCCTTGCCATAAGTTTGGCAGGGAGGTACCAATAGTGATCCAGGAGTAGATCACTGGACAATAGTCAAAATTATCCTTAGAGAACTAGGGAGATATTTTCTCGGTTATGGAGGTGATAAAGAGTTCGTCGTAAAGAGTTACGTCGATGCAAGCTTTGCCACCGATTCAGATGACTATGAGTCTCAATCTAGATACATATTGAAAGTGGGAGCAATTAGCTAGAGTAGCTCCATGTAGAGGATTGAAGACATAGAAATTTGCAAAATACATACGGATCTGAATATGACAGACCCGTTGACTAAACTTCTTTCACAAGCAAAACATGATCACACCTTAGTACTCTTTGGGTGTTAATAACATGTGATGAGAACTAGATTATTGACTCTAGTAAATTCTTTGGGTGTTGGTCACATGGCGATGTGAACTATGGGTGTTAATCACATGGCGATGTGAACTAGATTATTGACTCTAGTGCAAGTGGGAGACTGAAGGAAATATGCCCCAGAGGCAATAATAAAGTTTTTATTTTATATTTCCTTATTCATGATAAAGGTTTATTATTCATGTTAGAATTGTATTGATCGGAAACTTAAATACATGTGTGAATACATAAACAAATACCTTGTCCCTAGTAAGACTCTACTAGACTAGCTCGTTGATCAAAGATGGTTAAGGTTCCTAACCATAGACATGTATTATCATTTGATAATGGGATCATATCATTAGGAGAATGATGTGATGGACAAGACCCATCCGTTCACTTAGCATATTGATTGTTCAGTTTATTGCTATTGCTTTCTTAATGTCAAATACATATTCCTTCGACTATGAGATTATGTAACTCCTGGATACCGAAGGAATACCTTGTGTGCTATCAATCATCACAACGTAACCGTGTGATCATAAATATTCTCTATAGGTATCTCCTAAGGTGTTTCTTGAGTTGGCATAGATCGAGATTAGGATTTGTCACTCCGAGTATCAGAAAAGTATCTCTGGGACCTCTCGGTAATACACATCATAAGAAGCCTTGAAAGCAAAGTGACTAATGAGTTAGTTGTAAGATGATGTATTATGGAACGAGTAAAGAGACTTCCCATAACGAGATTGAACTAGGTATGAAGATACCTATGATCGAATCTCGGGCAAGTATCATACCGATGGACAAAGGGAATTATGTATGTTGTTATAAGGTTCACCCGATAAATATCTTCGTAGAATATGTAGGAGCCAATATGGGCATCCAGGTTCCGCTATTGGTTATTGACCGGAGAGGTGTATCGGTCATGTCTACATAGTTCTCGAACTCGTAGGGTCCGCACGCTTAACGTTCGTTGATGATATAGTGATATATGAGTTATATGGATTTGGTGATCGAATGTTGTTCGGAGTCCCGGATGAGATCACGGACATGACGAGGAGCTCCGGAATGGCCTGGAGGTAAAGTTGATATATAGGACGATGATATTCGGATACCGGAAAGGTTTCAGAGTGCACCGGGTAGTTATCGGATCGTCGGAAGGGGTTCTGGACACCCCCTATAGGTGTATGGACCTAATGGGCCTTGTTTGACAGCAAGGGATTGTGGAGGTTTTGGGAGGAGAGGATTCCAGGGGATTAGGTGAATCCCCCTCTTCCACCCAATCCCCTTGAAACCTCAAACCCCCCTCTAGCCACACATCCTTCAAATCCCCCTCTGTACAAAACAACGTTTGATAGGAAGGGATTGCCATATTGAATTAAAATGGTGTAAAACAGTTAAAATCTAATCTTGCAACAGTTCTTCACATGGACAACATAATTCTATTGTCTTGGAATCAATATATCATCACATAATTGCGCTGTCACATAACAGCAACATATTCTCTCAGATCGGCATGACTTAGAACCAAAAATGTCTCATAGGTTCTCGGCATTCACAAGTCCCAGGCAAGACATGTGTACATTCAAGCATGCTGAGAATACATAAGCATGATGAACTATTTATGCAACATAGAGAAAAGCATCACTTGATGTTCTGCAGCGATTGTTGGAAGAGAGTACATGACACGAGCATAAATTCCAAGTACAAGTCAGTAGTAGCACAGACACAAAAGCAACCTAGGAGATTCTCAAACAGACGATTTTGATGGACCCTTCAAAATTCCCCCTCTACTTGTTCCACTTCTCAACCTGGTTCAATGGGACCTGGAGGAAAACAAAATGCTTCTCAGCAAACAAAGAGACTTTTCCCTTGCATAAACAACAACGATCAGGTATATTTCAAGGAATATTAAGAGCACAAAATACAAAATTAAAAAGAGAACAAAGGCAAGCTCCGTTCAACTTCAGAGGCTGTAGACTGTTTGCAAAGGGAAAATTACAATGAAGAAATAGTATGAATTATTTCATGGCCTTGTTAGAGCTACACCAAGAGGTACAGAACTACTTTTAGATGTCTAGTACTATTATAGATAAACAAGGAAACTTGTTAGAAACATCATCGTTGTTTCTTTATTGCCAAACAAATTCATCTCGGCACTAAAACTAGAGTAAACAAGCAACAAATAAGAACTATATGCATAAAACATACATAATGATATAGAATATTATATCATCAGTGTGCCAAGATGTGCAATGACCAAGAGCTATCAAGTATGATATACTACTTCGGCAAAGAAACAAGCTCAAGAGGCCAAGAAACTTATGTAGCTTACCGAAGTTTGGCATGGCAACAGTCCCAAGAGGGAGGTAACTCGTCCACCCCAACAAGGATCCAAGCGGCAGGCTATGAAAATAAGAGTCAAACACATTTCATCATAAGTATTATAAGTAGCAGAATTTCATCATTATTCCTAATCTGACGACACACATTTGAAAAGAAACATTGTAGGATGTTTTGTTCCAATACATGCAGAAGATGGACAATTAGAATCAAGACCAAAATCAAAGAGACTTTTCCCTTGAATAAACAACAGCAATCATGTATATATTTTTATAAACTACATTCATTTCATCAGGTCAATTCATTGGCAAGGGAAGTAACAGGTTTATGCTTGTTCAATCCTAATTATTCTACATTAGATTTCTAAACTCTGCAAAAAATATATAGCCTAAACTCTAGCTTGCAGATATGGTACAAATTAACAACATAGCTTCATTGGGCATAAAGCATAGTACCAGCCTGTTAAAGAACACACATAACCCTTGGTTGGTGAAAAATCGGAAGATGCTTTAGTATTTTCCAGCCATAGTATTTGGAGGAGATAATATGACATGCACAGATAATAGACTACTGCATTACTCAGTTTTGAGTCAAGTTGTGCCTCAAACGGAAAGCATCTGCCATTAGGCTAATCAAATACAAGGAATAGTGACAAGGAATTGTATGAAAAAGAAATAGCGGTGCTAGCCCTTTTCGTTTTAAAATATTCAGGTCAACAACAAGAACTACAACTCAGATATCCAATACTCAACAAAAAATCTCTCCAGATTTATGTAAGATACATATTATGCATGTAGTAGTCAGTTTCATCCTGAACTGAAGTGCAAATGATCAAGAGTGGTTTTCTCAGACCCAAATTCATCAAGCACGGCACACACAAAATATCAAATACAACTACTTTTAATATGATTCATCACAAATTCATAGTAGCAGCTATTATTCCATTAACATTCAGATCAAGCAGCACCAAAGAAACATCCTATTTGTATTTGTAATACCGCTTAATCAGGATTGACATGTGCAACGGGTGGTTGGATAGGAAGACAGTGTGAGCACACATCATCCTCTTAACCTGAATTAAACAACAGTAGATTCATGGCTTACAGTAAGTGCATGATTTCCATGGTAAAAACAAATGGTTCAAAACGCAGCACCACTTGACTTGACTCTACATAAGAAATGACACGACAGATAGTTGCATCATGTAACTACTAGCACATTCTAATAAGTACTTGACGATGAGCCAGCCAACAACAATTAAAAGTAGCTAGGAATTGTCACACATGACACAACAAACAGGTAGTACAACACATTATTTTTGTAGACAGATCGAATAGTAGCAGCAGAAGTATTGTATGTATGCTAGCTGAATGGCATGGATGGATGGACAGATCAATCCCAACCAGTAGTTTGTGGTCACTTCTTGGGCGGGCCGTACTTGCGGCAGGCGGGGCTGAAGTGCTTGGAGAGCACCCTGGAGTTGAGCAGCTCGATGATGGGGCCGAAAGAGACGCAGTAAGGTGCCATGTACGGCCACGGGCCCGCCTCCTGGCTCCCCTCCCGCCAGTCCTGGGACGGCACCAATTCCGGCAGCAGCCATGGCCGATGGCAAATCCTATACAATGAGGGAAAGGAGGGGAGACAATGACTTACCACCGGGAAGAAGTCTAGTACGCCAGAAGAGATCGCCGGCGTCGACGCGTCGGGCGGCTGGGAGGAGTCGGCGGCGGCGGTATCTTGTGAGGAGTCGGGCGACCAAATCCTTGAGCCCCCGTCGAGTCTTCTGAAGAGCGTGGGTAGAAGGGGATCAAAGGGGAACCGAGTGGTTTGTCCCATCTAACCCTCATGTACCAAACGGGCTGTCTAGGCCTCGCGGGGATAATCCCCTCAAAACCCCTCCGCCCCCCTTGTGCCAAACAAGGCCTAAGGGGGTTGGTGTGCCCCTTCCCTGGCCGGCCGGCCCTATGGGGAAGGAAAGGGGAGGGGTGGCCCCTCCTTCCTTTCCCTTCTCATGTGAGAAAGGAAAGGGGGGCGCGCCACCCTCCCCTGCCTTTCTCCCGTACCTATACATGGCAGGGGGCGCGTCTTGGGGCAGGACCCCAAGTGGAATTCGGCCCCACTTGGGGCGCTTCCAGGCCGCCTCCACCCTCGCCACCTATATATATGTGGGAGGGGGGCGCCACACATAACCACGACAATCTCTATGCCATGTGCGGTGCCCCCCTCCACAGTTTAGTCCCTCGGTCATATTTTCGTTGTGCTTAGGAGAAGCCCTGCGGAGATAGCATCACCATCACCATCACTATGCCGTCGCACTTTCGGAACTCCTCCACTACTTCGTCTTGCTAGATCAAGAATTCGAGGACGTCATTGAGCTGAACGTGTGTTGAGCGCGGAGGTGCCATACATTTGGTACTCGATCGGTTGGATCATGAAGAAGTTCGACTACAGAAACCGCGTTAACAAACGCTTCCGCTTACGGTCTACGAGGGTACGTAGACACACTCTCCCCTCTCGTTGCTATGCATCTCCATGGATAGATCTTGCGTGTGCGTAGAATTTTTTTGTTCTGCATACAATGTTTCCCAAAAGCCTATTCACCCCCTCTAGGCAACCATACCAATCCTTTCATAAGCCCCATTTTGTTCTTATGGTTCAACAAAAACCCAATTTGAGACTCCGCATCCGGAGATGTCGGCATGCATTTGAATACTTTTACTAAACTTTTTGTTATGACACCTATTAACAATTACAAACCTGACACTTTGAAGTTGGGTCTATTTCATTTCTCTTTAAAAGGAAAAGCAAAAGAATGGCTTCTAGCTCTGTAGCATATTTGTATGTAAGTTTTGTCCCCTGGAAAAATTATGCAACTATGATCTCATATAACTGGCTTTAACCAGGAATATCGCGAGCCACTAGCGATTCCATGGGATAGCATGAAAGAGGCTATAATTTTTTTCCCAAACCATGGAATGGAAGAGTGGTTTATTATTCATATATTTTATAATGCCCTTAACCCCATGTCAAAAACCATGTTATACATAGTTGCAGGAGGAATCATCATGGAATAACCAATTCAAGAAGCTAAGAAACTACTTAATGACATGCAAGAAAACAAATTCCCAATGGCGTGTAGGAAGTTCAACCACAAGGAAGGTGTACTCCATCTCTACGGAGATGAACGATGAGTTGAACTTGAAGAATGACAAATTTATCGATACTATATGTCAAAGATAAAGAAGAGGTATATGTTATTTCCAATATCAATACTAATATGGATGATGTTAATTTTATTACTCAAAACAACCATAACTCTAATTGGAAGAATGAAGGGTATGCTCCTAATTATCCTAAGACACCTTAGCCTACCAATCAAGGAGCACCTAATAATTTAAATGTGGTGAGCAATGGTAATACGAATTTATTAGAAGAAACTCCCCAAATTTTATAACTGCTCACTAAAAGACATGTTCTGATATATTGAAGAATGATGTTGGATTTCTTGGTCAAATGACTGGTAAGATTGCTGGGCTCAGAAATAATGTATAGGCTTTAGATATCTTCAAACCAAATGTTGAGGTAGAGATTTAAATAATTTTAATGTTTTATGTGTTGTAGGTGCTAGTGTGTTTGATACTTCTCCATCGTATCTATAATTTTTGATCATTTCATACCAATATTATACAACTTTCCCATATTTTTGGCAACATTTTATATGATTTATTGGACTAACCTATTGATCCAGTGCCCAGTGCCAGTTCCTGTTTGTTGCATGTTTTTTGTTTCGCAGAATATCCATATCAAACGAAGTCTAGACACGATAAAAATTTACGGAGAATTATTTTGGAATATATGTGATTTTTGGGAGGTGGAATCAACGCAAATGGGGGCCCACAGCCACCACAAGACACCTGGGCGCGCCAGGCAGCCCATGCGCGTGGTGGTGGGTTGTGCCCTCCTCGTAAATCGGTTGGAGCTCTAATTCGGTCGCAAGGAAGTAGGGATGAAAAGGGAGTGAAAATTGTCCTTTTTTGGAGGAAAAATGGAAACGGAGAAGAAATATGAAAACAGAAATGAAAATTTGCAAAATGGAAATGGAAATGTAATTTTTTATGTGGAAACAGAAACAAAAACGTAAAGATGTCAAATTGACGGGATAAAAATATGATAGATTGGATAAATAGATCATGAATAAATGCAAAATAAAATAAAGTGCAGCATGGTATTTTTGGTTTTTTGATTAATACATCTGAAAATAAAAGAGAATAAAAATAGATCTCGAAGGCAAATATGATAAAGAAGAGACCGGGGGCCGTAGATTTCACTAGTGGCTTCTCTCGAGAAAAATAGCATACGTTGGGTTAACAAATTACTTTTGGGCAATTGATAGAACTTCAAATAATCATGACGATATCCAGTCAATGATCATTATATAGGCATCACGTCCAAGATTTGTAGACCAACTCCTGGCTGCATCTACTACTATTACCCCACACATCGACCGCTATCCAGCATGTATCTACTGTATTAAGTTCATGGAGAAATGGAGTAATGCAATAAGAACAATGCCATAATGTAGACAAGATCTGTTTATGTAGAAATAGACCCCATCTTGTTATCCTTAATAGCAATGATACATACGTGCCGGTTCCCCTTCTGTCACTCGGATCAAGCATCATAAGATCGAACCCATCACAAAGCACCTCTTCCCATGGCAAGAAAAATCGAGCTAGTTGGCCTAACTAAACCAAAGATTGAAGAAAAAAATATGAGGCTACAAGTAATCATGCATATAAGAGATCAAAAGACTTAAATAACTTTTGTGGATAAAAACATAGATCTGATCATAAACTCAAAGTTCATCGGATCCCAACAACCACACCGCAAAAAAGAGTTACATCAAATAGATCTCCAAGAGACCATTCTATTGAGAATCAAAAGAGATATAGGGAGCCATCTAGCTACGAACTACAGACCCGTAGGTCTACAATGAACTACTCACACATCATCGAAGAGGCACCAATGAGGATGATGAACCCCTCTGTGATGGTGTCTAGATTGGATCTGTGGTTTCTAGAACTTGCGGCGGCTAGAATTGATTTTCGTCGAGTCCCTTAGGGTTTCTGGAATATTGGGGTATTTATAGAGCAAAGAGGCGGTGTAGGAGGCCATCGAGGTGGGCACAACCCACCTGGGCGCGCCTGGGGGCTCCCCTTGGAGCCCTCCTCTGGTACTTCTTTGGCCCAACAAGTGTCTTCTGGTCCAGAAAAAATCTCCAAAAAGTTTTGCTGCATTTGGACTCTGTTTGGCATTGATTTTCTGTGAAGTAAAAAAAGCAAAAAATGGCAACTGGCACTGGGCAGTATGTCAATAGGTTAGTCCCAAAAAATGATATAAAGTTGCTATAAAATGATTTAAAAACATCCAAGAATGATAATATAACAACATGGAACAATCAAAAATTATAGATACGTTGGAGACGTATCAGCATTCCCAAGATTAATTCTTGCTCGTCCTCGAGTAGGTAAATGATAAAAACATAATTTTTGATGTGGAATGCTGCCTAACATGTTCAGCACATATTCTTTTCCTTGTAGCATGGACATTTGGACTTTTATATGATTCAAAGCAATAGTCTAGTTTTGACATGAAGATTTTAATACTCAAGCATATCAAGAAGCAACCATGTCTTTCAAAATATCAACACTAAAGCGGGTTATCCCTAGCCCATTATGCTCAATCATTGATCCATTCATGAAACACACTCGCATATTAGCTACATGCAATGCTCAAGTACGATCATAGTGCTCCTTAGTTGGTGATTTATAAGAGAAGATGGAGACTTAAGTAAAAAAAATTGCATAAGGTAAAAGAAAGGCCCTTCACAGAGGGAAGTAGGGATTTCTAGAGGTGCCAGAGTTCAAAGCAAAAAAGATAGAGATAAAAACATTTTTGGTGGCATGCTTTTCCTATCAACGAAAACGATCGAGTAGTTCCCAATACTTTCCATGCTAGATATACCATAGGTGGTTCCCAAATAGAAAATAAAGTTTATTCTTTTTCCACCATACTTTCACATTCCACGACTAACTGAATCCACGGGTGCCGTCCATACCAACACTTTCCAAGGAATTTATTATTTGACAACATAAAGTAAATTCATTTTTCATTTCGGGACTGGCATCCCTAATACCTTTATTGTACTCTTGTGCAATGCAAGTGAATAAACACTCATCTTGAGAATAACACATCTAGCATGGAAATATATCAGCCACCCCCTACCATTTCATGAGCGGTACGAGCACACAAAAGAGAAATTTATTTTGAAATTTAGAGATGGCACATACAAATTTGCCTATAACGGCAAAAGTATATCGCATTTAGGTAGGTATAGTGGACTCATGTGGCAAAACCGGGTTTAAGGATTTTGGATGCACAAGTAGTGATCATACTTAGTGCAAATGAAGGCTAGCAAAAAGATTGAGAAGCATCCAACCAAGAAACAAAAAATCTCATAAGCGAGCATTAAGCATAACTAACACGAAATAATGCACCACAAGTAGGATGTAATTTCATAGCATAACTATTGACTTTCGTGCTTGCATAAGGAATCACAAACCTTAACACCAATATTCTTACTAAAGCATAATTACTCAACAACATGACTCACATATTATATCAACATATCGCAAAGCTATTACAAGGAATCAAGTTTATTTTGTCCAATGATCTTCATGAAAGTTTTTATTATATCCCTCTTGAATATCTATCACTTTGGGACTAATTTCATAAGTTGCTCTGGTAGCTCAAACAAATCTAAGTGAAGAACATGAGCATACAAATTTTCTTCTCTCAAAATAATTTAAGTGAAGCATGAGAGAATTTCTTCAAAATTTTACTAACTCCCAAATAAATCTAAGTGAAGCATGAGAGAATTTATCCAAAAATAATAAAGCACACCGTTCTCAAAAAGATATAAGTGAAGCACTAGAGCAATTCCATAGCTCAAAAAGATTTAAGTGAAGCATAGAGAGCAATTCTAACAAGTCATAGCATAATTTAGGCCCTCTCAAATAGGTGTGTCTAGCAAGGATAGATGACTTAAAATAGAAATCAAAACAAGCAAATACTCATATCATACAAGACGCTCCAAGCAAAACTCATGATATGTGACGAATAAAAATATAGCTCCAAGTAAAATACTGATGGTCATTAGAAGAAAGAGGGGATGCCACTCGGGGCATCCCCAAGCTTAGTTGCTTGCTTATATTTTTAGATAATGGCTTGGGATGCCATGGGCATCCCCAAGCTTAGGCTATTCTTACTCCTTATTCCTTCATCCATCGTGATCTCACCCAAAACTTGAAAACTTCAATCACACAAAACTCAACAAAACCTTCGTGAGATCCGTTAGTATAACAAAGCAAATCACTACTATAAGTACTGTTGCAAACCCATTCATATTTTATTTTTGCATTATACCTAATGTATCCAAGTTTTCTATAGCTTATACCCTCCAGTACAAACCATAGAATCATCGAAATAAGCACAAAACACATAGAAAATAGAATCTATCAAAAATAGAACAGTCTTTAGAAATCCGAAAACTTTGAATACTTATGTAACTCCAACAATTCTGAAAAATTAGGAAAACATGGAAATTTTTTATATTAATCTTATTCAAAAAGAATCAGTAGTTTATCGTGCTTCTGTTAAATATGATAATTATTTTCGTGAGTGCAAAAGTTTCTGTTTTTAGCAAGATCAAATCAACTATCACCCAACATGATCCCAAAGGCTTTGCTTGGCACAAACACTAACTAAAACATAAAAAACACAATCATAATAGTAGCATAATTTTGCAAACACTCAAGAACATAAAGAAAAAGACAAAATAGATTTTATTCATTGGGTTGCCTCCCAACAAGTGCTATCGTTTTATGCCCCTCTAGCTAGGCATAATGCAAAGATTCAAGTGTTATCATCTTTGGTTTCCAACTCTTCAATCAAACACTTAGATTTCTTCAAGGATCTAGCATACAAATTTTCAATACTCCTAGGAACAAGTTTACGGAGTTCATTCTTGCACATAGGGTCTCTTATAACTTCAACAAAATCTGGATGAATACTAATCATCTTAAGATCTCCTTTATTATTACTAGAAGTTGCACCCTTGTTCTTAGTAAATTGAGTGATCTTGCCAACTTTTATGGGGTTTTTTCAATATTTTTAGCGGAAGTAAAGGCCGTGCTTAGATTACTAAAGATTTCTTCCAATTTATCATTCCGAGATGGGCTTTCTTCAATTTTTTCCTGAATTATGGCCCCTTTTCTTTTAACAACTTAAAAACTTCTCCCGCTTTTGACCCAAACTTTGTAGAAAAATTATGCATTTTTTATCCAAATTTTCAATATGTTCTTCAGTAAGCATTTTCTTTTCAATAGCATCTAGTCTTTCCATAACATGTTCTAGAGTCAAAGTTGTTTCATTAATCATAAGACGTGGTGATCCCACTAAATTTCCCATAGCATTAAAAGCATCAAGAGAGGACACATCACGAAATTTCCACCGGTAATCATATCAAGGACGAATCTATACCAAGTAGTGATGCCCACATAAAAACAATGAAGAAGAACAACAGTAGATTGCTTACGAATGGATCTATTACGAGCATTGCAAATCCTATACTAAGCATCTTTTAAACTCTCCCCTCCCCTTTGTTTAAAGTTAAGAACCTCATTCTCGGGAGTGCATGCAATAGAGGAAGAACTATCCATAACGACAAAAAGTGACAAACAAAATTGCACACGAAAAATAGATCTGACGAGAAAATGGAGAATGAAAAAGAGGGCGAATAAACGACAAATTTTGTGAAGTGGGGGAGATGAAAATGAGAGGCAAATGGAAAATAATGTAAATTGCAAGGAGATGAGACTTGTGATTAGGAACCTGGTAGATGTTGATGATGTCTCGCCGGCAATGGCGCCAGACATTCCTTTTGATTGCGGCTTGAACTACGTCGGTATTTCCCCAATGAGAAAGGGATGATGCAAAACAACGATGGTAGGTATTTTCCTCAGTGATGAGACCAAGGTTATCGAACCAGTAGGAGAATCACAGAACACTATGTAAACAATACCTGCACACAAAGAACAAATACTTGCAACCCGACGTGTTAAAGGGGTTGTCAATCCCTTTCAGGTAAAGGTGCCAAAAATTCTCGGGTTGACGGGATGACAATATGATAGATTGGATAAATAGACCGCGGATAAATGCAAAATAAAATAAAGTGCAGAAAGGTATTTTGGGGTTTTTGGATTAATACATCCGAAAATAAAAATAGATCTCGAAGGCAAATATGATAAACAAGAGACCCGGAGGCCGTAGATTTCACTAGTGGCTTCTCTCAAGAAAAATAGCCTATGGTGGGTAAACAAATTACTGTTGGGCAATTGATAGAACTTCAAATAATCATGATGATATCCAGGCAATGATCATTATATATGCATCACGTCCAAGATTAGTAGACCGACTCCTGCCTGCATCTACTACTATTACTCCACACATTGACCGCTATCCAGCATGCATCTAGTATATTAAGTTCATGGAGAAATGAAGTAATGCAATAAGAACGATGACATGATGTAGACAAGATCTAATTATGTAGAAATAGACCCCATCTTGTTATCCTTAATAACAACGATACATACGTGTCGGTTCCCCTTCTGTCACTGGGATCAAGCACTGTAAGATCGAACCCATCACAAAGCACCTCTTCCCATGGTAAGAAAAATCGATCTAATCGGCCTAAATAAACCAAAGATTTGTATTAGAAATATGAGGCTATAAGTAATCATGAATATAAGAGATCAAAAGACTCAAATAACTTTCATGGATAAAAACATAGATCTGATCATAAACTCAAAGTTAATTAGATCCCAACAAACACACCGCAAAAAGAGTTACATCAAATATATCTCGAAGAGACCATTGTATTGAGAATCAAAAGAGAGAGAGGAAGCCATCTAGCTACTAACTACGGACCCGTAGGTCTACAATGAACTACTCACGCATCATCATAGAGGCGCCAATGAGGATTATGAACCCCTCTGTGATGGTGTCTAGATTGGATCTGTGGTTTCTAGAACTTGTGACATCTAGAATTGATTTTCGTCGACTCCCCTAGGGTTTATGGAATATTGGGGTATTTATAGAGCAAAGAGGTAGTGCGGGGGCCACCGAGATGGGCACAACCTACCTGGGCACGCCCTGGTGGGTTGTGCTCCCCTCGGAGCCCCCCTCTGGTACTTCTTTGGCCCAACAGGTGTCTTCTGGTCCAGAAAAAAATTTCCAAATAGTTTCGCTGCCTTTGGACTCCGTTTGGTATTGATTTCCTGCAAAGTAAAAGACAAGCAAAAAACAACAACTGGCACTGGGCACTAGGTCAATAGGTTAGTCCCAAAAAATGATATAAAGTTGCTATAAAATGATTGTAAAACATCCAAGAATGATAATATAAAAGCATGGAACAATCAAAAATTATAGATACGTTGGAGACGTATCACTCCCATCTACGGGGAGGCCAAGGAAGAAGAAGAAGGAGGGGGGCTCTCTCCCCTCTCTCCCGGTGGCGCCAGAGTGCCGCTGGGGCAAGGATCGTGACAGCAATCTGCATCAACAATATTGCTACCGTCAACACCAACTCCCCCCCTCTATGCAGCGGTGTAACACCCCTTATCCCTGCTGTAATCTCTACTCAAACATGGTGGTTAATGCTATAAATTATTTCCCAATGATCTATGGCTATCTTATGATGTTTGAGTAGATCCATTTTGTCCTATGGGTTAGTCGTGATCTTGGTTGATATGAGTGTATATTTTATTATGGTGTTGTCCTACAACGCCCTCCATGTCACACGAACATGAGGGATCCCCTCTGTAGGGTGTTGCAATATGTTCATAATTCGCTTATAGTGGGTGGCGTGAGTGACAAAATACACAAACCCGAGTAAGTGGGCTATTGCGTATGGTAGTAAAGAGGACTTGATACTTAATTCTATGGTTGGGTTTTACCTTAATGATCTTTGGTAGTTGCGGATGCTTGGTAGAGTTCCAATCATAAGTGCATATGATCCAAATATAGAAAGTATGTTAGCTCATGCCTCTCCCTCATATAAAATTGCATGAATGATTACTGGTCTAGTTATTGATTGCCTGGGGACAAATGACTTTCTTGTTGATAAAAGCTACCTACTTTTATTACCTTGGAATTTATTCGTAGCTTTATTCTCACAAAGTACAAATAGTTACATACTTGTTTTAGGTAAAGCAAACATCATTGTGCATTGAGTTATATTGGTGGTCGATAGAACTTGAGGGAATATTTGTTCTACCTTTAGCTCCTCATTGGGTTCGACACTCTTATTTATCGAAAAAGCCTACAAACAATCCCCTATACTTGTGGGTTATCAAGACCTTTTCCTGGCACCGTTGCCGGGGAGCAATAGCATGGGGTGAATATTCTCGTGTGTGCTTGTTTGCTTTATCACTAAGCAGTTTTTATTTTTTGTTCTAAGTTGTTCTCTATCTTTATTTATGAATATGGAACATGAAACACCAAAACAATTAGTGGTACTTGCTACTCATGGAGATGGGGAACCTCCTAAAACCTTCGATGCTCGTTATGTGAAAAATATTAAACACTACTTTGATAATCCTGAGAAAACCCCATTCAACATGATAATGGGAGACATGTTAGATCAATGTGAATACTTTAGGGATTATCACTTGACTCAAAAATGGAAACTTTTATGGGATCAAATTCATATGTTGCATTGGTATGCTCGAGATTTATGCTCTAGATATGATTTTACTTGTTGCTCTAGGATGAAGGCTCCACACCTTCCCTTTTCATGTGAATTTAGTGATAATGAAACCTTGGCTTCTTATGCTAATGGTAGATATGATTACTATGATGTGAAACAAATAGAAGGATTTGTTGCTTTTAAGGGTGCTTATGAAATAGAATCTTTGTTTGAAAAGTATGAAGATTTTGATGATTCAGTTTATAGACCTGAAAGTTGTGCTATCCTTAAATATTACTATGAGAATTATAAATAAAATTCCGATATTGATGTATTTATTTAGAAAGTCCCCGCTATCCAAGAAGAGACTATATTTTGCAGGAGTCTATGGAAGAAGGGATTTATGAAACTGTGAGCTCATTGGATGAAAAAGATGACGAGGAGAGTGAAGAACAAAAGGAGGAAGAGCGGATTAGCTACCCGTGCCCGCCTTCTAACGAGAGTAACTCTTCAAATCACACATTATTTAATTTCTCTTCGTTCTTAGTGAAGGATGAATGCTATGATGATTGCTATGATGCGTTGGGTTCCTTTGAAATATCCCTTTTGATGAAATTGATGATTTCTATGCTTATGGCCATGATGCCAATATGAATTATGCTTATGGATATGAACTTGCTATAGTTTTATATGTTAAGAATGAAATTGTTGCTATTGCACCCAAACATGATAGTCCTATTATCTTGTTGAATTTTCCAAACTATACTATATTGGAGAAGTTTGCTTTTATTAAGGATGACATTGATGGGTTGCCTTTTACTGTTGTACATGATGATTTTGATGAATATAATATGGATGTGCTTGCTGCTCCTACTTGTAATTATTATGTGAGAGGAACTAGATAACCACCTCTCTATGTTTCCAACATGATAAAATTGTAAGAAACTGCTTATGCTATGTATTGGCCTTTATTTGATGTGCATGAATTGTTCTTTTATAACATGCTGATGCATAGGAAGAGAGTTAAATTTTGTCATTTCATGATATATGTTGCTTTGTGCTCACTACTAAATTACAAAACATTGTTAATTAAAATTGGCTTTGATATACCTTGTGTAACGCCCGGATAATCAAGCTACAGTAACCTCTGCTAATGATGCCATGTCACCTCGTTTATAGTTGCTAATCTCGAGTTAGTTCAAAACCGATTCAAATTCAAATTCAAAAATAGGCAAACAATAAAAAATTTCAAATATTAAAACTAAAATGTTCGGAGTGAACCAAATATTGCATAGATAATTGTTGGGGAAGAACCACACATTTATAAAATGTTTAAATACTATGAGATGAATAAAACAGTAGTAAAAATGATTATTTGGATAACTTTTATAATTAATAAAAATGTCAAACTAAGTTATTTGGGGGTCTAGACTTTTTGTGACTATGGACTAAGTCATAATACTAAATTAGATACTAAGTGTATATTTCACCAAATTAAAATGCAATTAAAATAGAGAAATAAAGATATAATAAAAGAAAACATAAAACAAACAAAAAAAAAGGAAAAGAGAGAAGCCCCCCCTTCCCGGGGCCAGCCGACCCAACTGGCCGGCCCATTCGGCCACCGGCCCACCCCACGGCCCAGCCGGCCCCCCCCACGCCCCCCCCACGCCTCCCTTATCCCCCCCACTAACCCTAACCCCCCCACCCAGAACCCCATTCCCCGCACGCCGCCACTCCCCTCGCTCCCCCACTCGCCGATCCGATCTGGATCGGGGACGAGCCCGCTCCCCCCCCACCTCGCGACGCCGCCGCCCCGAAGCTGCCACGCCGTCGCCGGAACCACGCCGCTGACGCTCACCGTTCGACCCCGCCGCCCTTGGATCCCGTCGCTGTCATCCTCGTCTCCACCTCGCCGGACCGCCTCCCTCACCGGCCTGCTTCCCTCTACGCCATCGTCGCCATCACCCCCCTCGATCCCCGCTGCCCGGACCCCTACGCGCCCCGGTGAGGCCCCGACCTCCTCTCTCCCTCGCCCCGCATGCTCACCATGCGCCGTCCGCGCCGCCTCTACACCTGCGCCCCGCCGAGGCCATCGACCGCGCGCGCCCGCGTCGGCCAAGCCCCCCCGCCTTCCCCTCCCTCGCAGAACGCGCTGCCCGCGCTCGGGCACGCTCTCACGTGGCCTCGCGCGCGCCCGTGCTTCGCCTCTCTGACGCTGGTGCCGCCCGCCCATGGCCGAACCCTGCCCGCTGCGTCTCCCCTGGCCGCTCGCCGTGCTCGCCGGCAGCTGCCTGCGCCCGCCTGCGTCGCCGCCTCCTGGTTCGGCCGCGGCCACCCGCAGCCGCTACCGCACGCTGGCCTGCCACTCGCCTCCTGCACCACCCGGCCGCCGCTCGCCCCGGCCTCCCTCGAATCGCCGCAGTCCACACGCCCGACGCCGGCGCCCAGAGCACCCGCGCCCGTGCGTGTTCGGGCGGGCACCCACGCCCAAACCCGCTAGGCCTCCTCTGGCCCTATGACAGTGGGGCCCCACCCCCAGAACGTTTTAATAAAAAAAGGAATTAAAAATAATATATAAAATAAATAAATAAATAAATAGATAATAATAATTTAATTAATTAAGGAATTAATTAAGTTAGTTAATCATAATTAGATTAACCTAATTAACTAATTAGTTTAATTAAACACTAATTAGTTTAATTAAACAGTAGTTAACTTAATTAACTGCTAATTAGCCTAATCAGTCAATGACGAACGGGACCCACACGTCAGTTGACCAGTCAACGCCTCTGTTGACTGCTGACGTCATGCTGACGTCATGATGACATCAGCAGGCACTATTCTGGATAATGTTTAATTAAATTAATTAAATAAATCCTAAAAATGATTTAAATCTTTTAAAATTAATATAAAATAAACCGTAGCTCGGATGAAAAAACCTTGTACATGAAAGTTGCTCAGAACGACGAGACGATTCCGGATACGCAACCCGTTCGTCCACCACACCTCCCTAACCTATCGAACTCGCAACTTTCCCCCTCCGGTCCTCTGCCCGAAAACGCAAAACACCGGGGATACTTTCCCGGATGTCATCCCCCTTCCCCGGTATCACCTATTACCGCGTTAGGGCACCTCTAACGCCGTTACTTGTCATGTCATGCATCACTATGCATATGCTTGCTTAAATATTTATTGTTTCTCCCCCCTCTTCTCTCGATAGACACCGAGACCGACGCCGCTGCTACCCAGTACGACTACGGAGTTGACGACCCCTCTCTCTTGCCAGATCAACCAGGCAAGCCCCCCCTTTGATCACCAGATATCGCCTACTCTTCTCTATACTGCTTGCATTAGAGTAGTGTAGCATGTTACTGTTTCCCGTTAATCCTATACTGATGCATAGCCTGTCCTTGCTACTACTGTTGATACCTTTACCTGCAAACCTAATGCTTAGTATAGGATGCTAGTTTATCATCAGTGGCCCTACATTCTTGTCCGTCTGCCATGCTATACTATCGGGCCGTGATCACTCGGGAGGTGATCACGGGTATATACTATATACTTTATACATGATACATGTGGTGACTAAAGACGGGTAGGCTCGTAGGAGCACCCGCGAGTGGATCTTTGAGGCGGAGCGACAGGGCAGGTTCCGACCACCTAGGAGAGAGGTGGGCCTGGCCCTGGTCGGTGTTCGCGGATACTTAACACGCTTAACGAGATCTGGGTATTTGATCTGAGTCTGGCCATTTGGTCTATACGCACTAACCATCTACGTGGGAGCAGTTATGGGTATCCCGACGTCGTGGTATCAGCCGAAGCCTTCGTGACGTCAGCGACTGAGTGGCGCGCGCCGGATTGGACTGGAAGGCCACTAGGCTAGGTCTGCTTTCGGCCGCGTTCGCAACATGCAGGTGTGCAAAGGGCGATGGGCCCAGACCCCTGCGCCATAGGGTTTAGACCGGCGTGCTGACCTCTCTGTTGTGCCTAGGTAGGGCTGCGACGTGTTGATCTTCCGAGGCCGGTCATGACCCAGAAAAGTGTGTCCGGCCAAATGGGATCGAGCGTGTTGGGGTATGTGGTGCACCCCTGCAGGGAAGTTTATCTATTCGAATAGCCGTGTCCCTCGGTAAAAGGACGACCCGGAGTTGTACCTTGACCTTATGACAACTAGAACCGGATACTTAATAAAACACACCCTTCCAAGTGCCAGATACAACCGGGGATCGCTCTCTCACAGGGCAACGAGGGGAGGATCATCGGTTAGGATTATGCTATACGATGCTACTTGGAGGACTTCAGTCTACTCTCTTCTACATGTTGCAAGACGGAGGCTGCCAGAAGCGTAGGCTTCGAAAGGATTAGTTATCCCCCCTCTTATTCTGGCTTTCTGCAGTTCAGTCCACATATGATACCCTTACTCCATTTGATACCCATGCATATGTAGAGTAGCTCCTTGCTTGCGAGTACTTTGGATGAGTACTCACGGTTGCTTTCTCCCCCCTTTTCCCCCCTTTCCTTTCTTTCTGGTTGTCGCAACCAGATGTTGGAGCCCAGGAGCCAGACGCCACCGTCGACGACGACCCCTACACCGGAGGTGCCTACTACTACGTGCTGCCCGCTGACGACGACCAGGAGTAGTTTAGGAGGATCCCAGGCAGGAGGCCTGCGCCTCTTTCGATCTGTATCCCAGTTTGTGCTAGCCTTCTTAAGGCAAACTTGTTTAACTTATGTCTGTACTCAGATATTGTTGCTTCCGCTGACTCGTCTATGATCGAGCTCTTGTATTCGAGCCTTCGAGGCCCCTGGCTTGTAATATAATGCTTGTATGACTTATTTTATTTATAGAGTTGTGTTGTGATATCTTCCCGTGAGTCCCTGATCTTGATCGTACACGTTTGCGTGTATGATTAGTGTACGATTAAATCGGGGGCATCACAAGTTGGTATCAGAGCCGACTGCCTGTAGGAATCCCCCTTCCACACTTCTTGGCCGAAGTCGAGTCTAGACATTGCAAAACTTTTTACTAACCTGGCTGTGTGCCTTACGGGCCCACGTCGCCATCGGGTGATATTAGGATCTTTTACTCCTCGATCCTTACTCTGGGACTCTGATCTCTCTTCTACTCGGGTTAAACGAATTTACTAACTCTGACACTAGGATCCCGTTACGACATTCACCCCAAAGTTGGATAAGACCTAGTTATTCTTTAGAGTAGTATTTGAACATTGTCCACCTTGTCATTTGACTCCTGTGAAAACATCTTTGTTTTTAGATGGAACCCACGAGGCAGGTCGTGCGCCACACGACGGCCATTGGTGCCTCAGGATCACCTGCTGTGTTGGTTGAGATGATGACCTATCTGGGTTATCGCTGGCACCCTGAGTACACCGTCTATGAGGAGTATCAGGATTTCAACCAGGAGCAGTACCGTGCCGTCGTCCACCTCTACTCTTGGGAGTATGACTCCACTACTGTGCTGCACACTGCTCATGGTGTTGGAGTGACTATCGATATGGCGGTCCACGATGCTGCTTATGCTGCTCTGACACACCTTCGTAGGGAGTACCGGGAGTTGGACACCTCCCCCTTCAGGCACATTGCTATCGCATCTGATATTGGTGCGGAGGGTTACTACACTGCTGCCTACTCCACTGTCACCCGCGAGCCCTTCCACCATCAGAACTTTGTTCTGCATGCTGATGGTCTGGATCGAGCTAACCGAGCTCTTCGCCACGAGTTGTACACCACTCGTCAGCACCTCTACCGTGCTTTGACGATGTTACACCCCTTTGTTGGATCTGGGGAGCTGCCGCGTTCTGCTATCTACCCCGCCAGGACCGTGATGCCTCAGGGTGTCGGTTGGCCAGAGGTGGGAGGCTACTCTCCCGCACTTGGCCCTCTTCTGCCACCTGAGCATCGGGTTCAGCACCAGAGCCCCCGCGGACCCCAGGTTGCCGACGTGGTGTACCCGTTGCCACACTACCAGCTTTCAGGCTACAGCTACCTCCGCAGTACCCTGTGGGACTGATGTAGACTTGCTTGATAGGTGTTAGTTGCATTCGCCGCGAGCCTGCGTGCCGCCTATGATGTCTTAGACTTTGTGCCGAACTCTGTGTAACGACCTCTATGCATGGTCTCTTTTGTAAGATATGCCGACTACTATGTAGTATCTATCGAGCTGCTTTCGTTGTGCATGTTTCTTCATGAATGATTCTTGTCTTTGCAAATTTCTAAATGCTGAACTACCCCTGTTATATATTAGCAGGATGGTTAGACCAGGTGGTCGTGGTCGTGGTGGCAACCCCCCACCACCGCCTGAGTACATGGCTGGGATGATGCAACAGTTTGAGCTGAATCGTCAGTTCATGGAGAATATTATGGCTCAGTTCCCTCGCCCCAATATGAACCAGCAGCCAACCCAAGTGACTCTGCAGGATTTCATGCGCCTGAACCCTACCGTGTACCGCAGCTCAACTCAGCCTCTGGATGCTGATGACTGGCTCCGTGACATCACCTATGAGATGGAGTCTGCTGATGTAGCCCCTGCCAGCTATGTCACCTTTGCTTCATTCTTCCTGAAAGGACCCGCAGCTCAATGGTGGGACAGCCACAGGCGTACCCTGCCAGCTGGGACAATCATCACCTGGCCAGACTTCCAAGCTGCCTTCCGTGCTCGCTTCATTCCTCAGGGAGTCATGGACCGGAAGAAGCGTGAGTTCCGCAACCTCACCCAAGGCAACAAAACGGTGGAAGCTTATCAGCGGGAGTTTCTGGACTTGTCCCGCTACGCTGAAGAGGACATTGCAACTGATGCACGCAGACAGGAGAAGTTCCGGGATGGCCTTCAAGCTGACATCAAACTCGCACTTCTAGTGCATGACTTTGCTGATTTCGCCACTCTGGTGAACAAAGCCATCAATGTCGAAACTGGTCTGCAGGAATACCAGAGCTCTCACAGGCGCAGCCGTGACACGGGCTCATCTTCGGGCCCGTCCTCGCAGAAGCGCAAGATATGGATTCCCAACAGCGTGTACCAGCCTAATACACCTGCCCCAAGGCAGTCCTATGCTGCACCTCGTCTGCCTACTGCTCCAACTAGGCAGCCAAGGCTTCCAGCTCCACCACCCCAAGCTCCTGTTCCTACTCCCGAGAATGGTTTGTGCTTCAGGTGTGGACAACCAGGGCACCGTGCTAGGGAATGCAACCAGAAACAGAATCAACTGGCCCTTCCAGCAGCTGGCCGTGGAAACAACCAGCCCCGCAACAACAATGCCAAGTCTTATGGTCGCGTTCATGCCAACCATGTTGATCTGAACGAAGCCCAAGACCAGCCTGCTACCGTGATGGGTACACTCCTCGTAAATTCAGTACCAGCATCTGTCTTATTTGATACAGGAGCATCACATTCATTCATATCAGCTGAGTTTGCATTCATGCATGGCATTAAATACGAAGAGATGAACACTGCGATTGTGGTACACACCCCTGCGGGCCAGTGTCAAACCTCTATGGTTAGTCACAACGTCCCCGTTGAAATTGAAGGACTGGAATTCCTTGCCTCCCCCATCGTACTAAAGTCCTGTAGCATCGACCTCATTCTGGGAATGGATTGGTTGAAAGCGCATACTGCTTCTATAGTTTGCGCCACTAAGGTCGTCCATCTGCTACACCCTTCTGACGAAATAATAGCTTACCAAGCTCATCTAGTTCAGAACGCCGAGGCACGACTTTATGCCTTGAATGCGTTGAACACTGCACCACTCGAGGGCATTGAAAACATTCCCGTCGTTCGTGAATTCCAAGATGTCTTCCCAGAAGAACTTCCAGGGATTCCTCCTGCTAGAGCTGTCGAATTCATCATCGACTTGAAACCCGGGACCACCCCTATAGCTAAACGACCCTATAAGATGCTGCCGCATGAATTCATTGAGCTTAAGGAGGAAATCGACAAATCTCTTGTAAAAGGTTTCATACGTCCAAGTTGCTCTCCTTGGGGGGCACCTTCTCTCTTTGTTAAGAAAAAGGATGGGACAAACCGATTAGTCCAAGACTACCGTCCTATAAACCAAGCTACCATTCAGAATAAATATCCGCTTCCTCGGATCAATGATCTCTATGATCAACTAGCTGGCTCGTCAGTGTTCTCTAAACTCGACTTGAGGTTGGGCTACCACCAGATCCGTGTTCGTGAGGAGGACATCCCAAAAACCGCCTTCGTGACTCGGTATGGGTCATACGAGTACACCGTCATGTCATTCGGCTTAACGAATGCTCCCGCCACCTTTTCTCGGCTGATGAATTATATATTCATGGATTACCTCGACAAGTTCGTCGTGGTTTATCTGGATGATATCCTGGTATTTTCCAAGAACAAAGAAGAGCATGCTGAGCATCTTCGTCTTGTGCTGGAGAAGCTTCGAGAACATCAACTGTACGCTAAGTATTCCAAGTGTGAATTCTGGCTCCCCGAAGTAACCTATCTTGGGCATGTCATCTCCAAGGATGGTATTGCCGTCAACTCTGAACGAGTTCAGGCTATTCTCGATTGGACTCCCCCGAAGAACGTCAAGCAAGTCCGAAGTTTTCTCGGTCTCGCTAGCTATTGCCGTCGATTCGTCGAGAACTTCTCCAAGATTGCCAGGCCTCTGACTAATCTGTTGCATAAGGGTGTCAAATTTGACTGGACAGACAAGTGTCAGGATAGTTTCCAGTCGCTCAAAGACAAGTTGACTTCTGCCCCTGTACTTGCTCCACCTGATACTAAGAAGGACTTCGTCATTTACTGCGACGCTTCCCGTCAAGGATTAGGTTGTGTCCTAATGCAAGAGCGCAGAGTGATTGCTTATGCCTCTCGTCAACTGCGCCCTCACGAAGAAAACTACCCAGTTCACGACCTCGAGCTTGCTGCTGTCATTCATGCACTGAAGCAGTGGCGACATTACCTTCTCGGTAATCGTTGCGAGATCTTCACCGACCATCAAAGTCTGAAGTATCTGTTTACTCAGCCGGATTTGAACCTACGTCAGCAAAGATGGATGGAGACTATTGCAGACTTTGACGTGGGTATATCCTATACCCCCGGCAAGGCTAATGTAATGGCTGATGCCTTGAGCCGCAAGTATTACTGTAACCACCTCCAGGTTCACAAAGTTCACCCATCGCTTGTTGAAGAATTTAGGAGGCTGAACCTCCATATTGTTCCTCCGGGATCACTCGCTCCCCCTCCCGAAGGTTTCCCCAAACAGAACCTCCATGTTGTTTCCAAGGGTTCTCTCAATACCCTGGTTGCGAAACCAGATCTTGTGGACACCATCAAATGGATACAGAAGTGTGACGATGAAGTCCTCAAGATTAAGCGCGACCTCAAAAAAGGAAAGCCCTCATTCTTCACTGTTGCTGACGATGGCGCCTTGTATTTCAAAGGCCGCCTAGTGGTACCTTGTTCGAAGAAAAACCTGGATAAAACTAAAGGGGTTATGCAAGAAGCCCATGATACGCCTCTGTCCATTCATCCTGGTAGTACCAAGATGTACCAGGATATTCGTCAAAGATTCTGGTGGTCTAATATGAAGCAGGACATTGCTCGTTATGTTGCTGAGTGTGACGTTTGTCGCCGAATCACAGCAGAGCATCAAAGGCCTGCTGGAACTCTGCAACCTATCTCTATTCCTGAATGGAAATGGGACCATGTTGAAATGGACTTCGTCACTGGATTTCCCAAATCTCAGAAAGGTAATGATGCTATTCTTGTCGTCATTGACCGGCTTTCCAAAGTTGCCCATTTTCTGGCGGTCAAAGAGACAATCACTGCTAGTCAGCTTGCTACTCTCTACATGGCCAGAATTGTTTCACTTCACGGCATCCCACTGGTTATCAGTTCAGACCGTGGCAGCTTATTCACTTCAAGGTTTTGGGCGAGTTTCCAAGAAGCTATGGGAACTCATCTGTCGTTCAGTACTGCGTTTCATCCTCAGTCACAAGGACAGGTTGAACGTGTCAACCAAGTTCTCGAAGACATGCTTCGAGCTTGTGTAATCTCATTCGGCAAGAAATGGGAGGAATCTCTTCCATATGCCGAGTTCTCTTATAATAATAGCTATCAAGCTAGTCTGAAGATGTCCCCCTTCGAAGTATTATATGGACGAAAGTGCCGAACCCCTCTGAACTGGTCAGAAACTGGGGAACGTCCACTCTTTGGTCCGGATATTATCCAACAGGCTGAAGAACAAGTTCGCATTATTCGCGAGAATCTCAAGACTGCTCAGTCACGTCAGAAAAGTCAGTATGACCGTCATCACCAAGACATGGTCTATCAACCTGGCGAAAAGGCTTATCTTCGAGTTACACCAATGAAGGGTGCTCACCGCTTCGGGATCAAGGGCAAGCTAGCTCCTCGCTATATCGGTCCCTTCACTATTCTCGAAAGGCGTGGAAAGGTGGCATATCAACTGGAGCTTCCGCCGAACCTTTCTCAGGTTCACGATGTGTTCCATGTGTCACAACTCCGCCGTTGCTTCAAGGATCCAGTCCGAGCGGTGGATCATGAAGTGCTCGAATTGCAACAGGACCTCTCTTATAAAGAGCATCCGGTCCGCATTCTTGACCAAGCTGAACGCCGCACACGTCAGAAGGCGATCAAATTCCTCAAAGTCCAGTGGTCGAATCACTCTGAAGACGAAGCCACTTGGGAACGCGAGGATCGTCTTCGCGATGAATACCCTGCACTGTTTCCTTCTACCTCCTAAATCTCGGGACGAGATTTCTTGTAGTGGAGGAGATTTGTAATGCCCGGATAATCAAGCTACAGTAACCTCTGCTAATGATGCCATGTCACCTCGTTTATAGTTGCTAATCTCGAGTTAGTTCAAAACCGATTCAAATTCAAATTCAAAAATAGGCAAACAATAAAAATTTTCAAATATTAAAACTAAAATGTTCGGAGTGAACCAAATATTGCATAGATAATTGTTGGGGAAGAACCACACATTTATAAAATGTTTAAATACTATGAGATGAATAAAACAGTAGTAAAAATGATTATTTGGATAACTTTTATAATTAATAAAAATGTCAAACTAAGTTATTTGGGGGTCTAGACTTTTTGTGACTATGGACTAAGTCATAATACTAAATTAGATACTAAGTGTATATTTCACCAAATTAAAATGCAATTAAAATAGAGAAATAAAGATATAATAAAAGAAAACATAAAACAAACAAAAAAAAAGGAAAAGAGAGAAGCCCCCCCTTCCCGGGGCCAGCCGACCCAACTGGCCGGCCCATTCGGCCACCGGCCCACCCCACGGCCCAGCCGGCCCCCCCCCCCCACGCCCCCCCCACGCCTCCCTTATCCCCCCCACTAACCCTAACCCCCCCACCCAGAACCCCATTCCCCGCACGCCGCCACTCCCCTCGCTCCCCCACTCGCCGATCCGATCTGGATCGGGGACGAGCCCGCTCCCCCCCCACCTCGCGACGCCGCCGCCCCGAAGCTGCCACGCCGTCGCCGGAACCACGCCGCTGACGCTCACCGTTCGACCCCGCCGCCCTTGGATCCCGTCGCTGTCATCCTCGTCTCCACCTCGCCGGACCGCCTCCCTCACCGGCCTGCTTCCCTCTACGCCATCGTCGCCATCACCCCCCTCGATCCCCGCTGCCCGGACCCCTACGCGCCCCGGTGAGGCCCCGACCTCCTCTCTCCCTCGCCCCGCATGCTCACCATGCGCCGTCCGCGCCGCCTCTACACCTGCGCCCCGCCGAGGCCATCGACCGCGCGCGCCCGCGTCGGCCAAGCCCCCCGCCTTCCCCTCCCTCGCAGAACGCGCTGCCCGCGCTCGGGCACGCTCTCACGTGGCCTCGCGCGCGCCCGTGCTTCGCCTCTCTGACGCTGGTGCCGCCCGCCCATGGCCGAACCCTGCCCGCTGCGTCTCCCCTGGCCGCTCGCCGTGCTCGCCGGCAGCTGCCTGCGCCCGCCTGCGTCGCCGCCTCCTGGTTCGGCCGCGGCCACCCGCAGCCGCTACCGCACGCTGGCCTGCCACTCGCCTCCTGCACCACCCGGCCGCCGCTCGCCCCGGCCTCCCTCGAATCGCCGCAGTCCACACGCCCGACGCCGGCGCCCAGAGCACCCGCGCCCGTGCGTGTTCGGGCGGGCACCCACGCCCAAACCCGCTAGGCCTCCTCTGGCCCTATGACAGTGGGGCCCCACCCCCAGAACGTTTTAATAAAAAAAGGAATTAAAAATAATATATAAAATAAATAAATAAATAAATAGATAATAATAATTTAATTAATTAAGGAATTAATTAAGTTAGTTAATCATAATTAGATTAACCTAATTAACTAATTAGTTTAATTAAACACTAATTAGTTTAATTAAACAGTAGTTAACTTAATTAACTGCTAATTAGCCTAATCAGTCAATGACGAACGGGACCCACACGTCAGTTGACCAGTCAACGCCTCTGTTGACTGCTGACGTCATGCTGACGTCATGATGACGTCAGCAGGCACTATTCTGGATAATGTTTAATTAAATTAATTAAATAAATCCTAAAAATGATTTAAATCTTTTAAAATTAATATAAAATAAACCGTAGCTCGGATGAAAAAACCTTGTACATGAAAGTTGCTCAGAACGACGAGATGATTCCGGATACGCAACCCGTTCGTCCACCACACCTCCCTAACCTATCGAACTCGCAACTTTCCCCCTCCGGTCCTCTGCCCGAAAACGCAAAACACCGGGGATACTTTCCCGGATGTCATCCCCCTTCCCCGGTATCACCTATTACCGCGTTAGGGCACCTCTAACGCCGTTACTTGTCATGTCATGCATCACTATGCATATGCTTGCTTAAATATTTATTGTTTCTCCCCCCTCTTCTCTCGATAGACACCGAGACCGACGCCGCTGCTACCCAGTACGACTACGGAGTTGACGACCCCTCTCTCTTGCCAGATCAACCAGGCAAGCCCCCCCTTTGATCACCAGATATCGCCTACTCTTCTCTATACTGCTTGCATTAGAGTAGTGTAGCATGTTACTGTTTCCCGTTAATCCTATACTGATGCATAGCCTGTCCTTGCTACTACTGTTGATACCTTTACCTGCAAACCTAATGCTTAGTATAGGATGCTAGTTTATCATCAGTGGCCCTACATTCTTGTCCGTCTGCCATGCTATACTATCGGGCCGTGATCACTCGGGAGGTGATCACGGGTATATACTATATACTTTATACATGATACATGTGGTGACTAAAGACGGGTAGGCTCGTAGGAGCACCCGCGAGTGGATCTTTGAGGCGGAGCGACAGGGCAGGTTCCGACCACCTAGGAGAGAGGTGGGCCTGGCCCTGGTCGGTGTTCGCGGATACTTAACACGCTTAACGAGATCTGGGTATTTGATCTGAGTCTGGCCATTTGGTCTATACGCACTAACCATCTACGTGGGAGCAGTTATGGGTATCCCGACGTCGTGGTATCAGCCGAAGCCTTCGTGACGTCAGCGACTGAGTGGCGCGCGCCGGATTGGACTGGAAGGCCACTAGGCTAGGTCTGCTTTCGGCCGCGTTCGCAACATGCAGGTGTGCAAAGGGCGATGGGCCCAGACCCCTGCGCCATAGGGTTTAGACCGGCGTGCTGACCTCTCTGTTGTGCCTAGGTAGGGCTGCGACGTGTTGATCTTCCGAGGCCGGTCATGACCCAGAAAAGTGTGTCCGGCCAAATGGGATCGAGCGTGTTGGGGTATGTGGTGCACCCCTGCAGGGAAGTTTATCTATTCGAATAGCCGTGTCCCTCGGTAAAAGGACGACCCGGAGTTGTACCTTGACCTTATGACAACTAGAACTGGATACTTAATAAAACACACCCTTCCAAGTGCCAGATACAACCGGGGATCGCTCTCTCACAGGGCAACGAGGGGAGGATCATCGGTTAGGATTATGCTATACGATGCTACTTGGAGGACTTCAGTCTACTCTCTTCTACATGTTGCAAGACGGAGGCTGCCAGAAGCGTAGGCTTCGAAAGGATTAGTTATCCCCCCTCTTATTCTGGCTTTCTGCAGTTCAGTCCACATATGATACCCTTACTCCATTTGATACCCATGCATATGTAGAGTAGCTCCTTGCTTGCGAGTACTTTGGATGAGTACTCACGGTTGCTTTCTCCCCCCTTTTCCCCCCTTTCCTTTCTTTCTGGTTGTCGCAACCAGATGTTGGAGCCCAGGAGCCAGACGCCACCGTCGACGACGACCCCTACACCGGAGGTGCCTACTACTACGTGCTGCCCGCTGACGACGACCAAGAGTAGTTTAGGAGGATCCCAGGCAGGAGGCCTGCGCCTCTTTCGATCTGTATCCCAGTTTGTGCTAGCCTTCTTAAGGCAAACTTGTTTAACTTATGTCTGTACTCAGATATTGTTGCTTCCGCTGACTCGTCTATGATCGAGCTCTTGTATTCGAGCCTTCGAGGCCCCTGGCTTGTAATATAATGCTTGTATGACTTATTTTATTTATAGAGTTGTGTTGTGATATCTTCCCGTGAGTCCCTGATCTTGATCGTACACGTTTGCGTGTATGATTAGTGTACGATTAAATCGGGGGCGTCACACCTTGGGATCCGGGTGGATCCATTACTTAAGCACTTTATGCCTAGCTTAATGGCTTTAAAGAAAGCGCTGCCAGGGAGACAACCCGGAAGTTTTAGAGAGTCATTTATTTCTGTTAAGTGCTTTTATAAAGTTTTAAAACAAAAAAATATAGAGGGGAACCAAAAAACTTTTTCAAAAACAGAAGTGATTGAAAGGTGATGCATTGGAGAAGTGAGGGTCGACCTTGGACACTTGTGTTCATGCTCATGTAAACAATGTAGAATTTTTCATGATAGTTCTCGCAAAAATAATTATCCCCTTGTGTCGTGGAATTGTCACGGCAGATGTCCTAGTGAAAGGACTTAGTCGTGGAGCCATTGCAACTAGGAAGCTTAAAGGGGTTAATCGGGACAAAGGACACAAGAGGTTTTTATACTGGTTCGTCCCCTTGCGGTGAAGGTAAAGCCTATCCCAGTTGATGTGGTATTGCTAAGTTTTGATGAGCAAGGATCAAAATACGCTAGCTTGGCTCTCGATCTGTTGTTTCTTGCCCTAATCCACCGCCGGGTCATCCCCTTATATACACAGGTTGACGCCCTACGACCTACAGAGTCCCGGCTGGCTCATACTATGTGTCCGGCTCGGTGACAACTCTTACATGACTTATCTTACAAGTCTTATTCATACATGGCGGTTTACACTTACGGGCCTTAAGCCGCCTCTGGGCTTGGGCCTACTACAAGCTTTATCATAAATGGTCCTCTTGTATACTCTTCGGGCTTCCTTTTAAGTAACCCGCCCTTGGGACTGACCCGGCCCCTCCTGGGTGGGTCATACCTGGTAGTATATCCCCAACATTAGGCCCCAGGTTGATTTGAACTTTGTTCATATCAATCTTTAACACTTAGAAAAAATCCATCTACCACAGCTGTGAAAATCTTGTAACCCGCCATGACATCACCTTCAGAAAATTTGGAAAACCGCCACGACGTCATCTTTTAACGGATCCATACCTTAAATGTCTTCCGAAAATCGAGGCATCCGTTTAGTTGGATAATCATCATTTTGGCCTTCCTTGATTTTCGCACCTGCCTGTTCACCTATCCCCTTATAAATAGGTACGACCAGTCTTCCTCAGTCTTCTCCTTCTTCCTCTCGCAACCCCTCTATCGCTCGAGCTCCGCCGTCGCCGTAGCAATCACCGTCGTCCTCAACCTCAGCCACTGCATCACCCTGAGTTTGTCCAGAGAACAACGGCGATCCTCCGCAGTATATCCGCGTTCGTAGGTCCTTGCTTTCCCATACCTTAGATCTACATTAGGGTTTGCGAGTTCCTTCTGTGTTCTTTGCTGTTCATCCCGGGTTCTTTGTAGTTTATCCACCGCATCCTCCTTTGATCTCAAAGAAGTATAGAACTCATGCGGTAGTTGTTTTGCATCCATTGCAGACACTAGCAGATCCCTTTTTCTTGTACAAAGGCCTCCTTAGAACTGATGAACTCCTCTGTGCTGGTTTTTTAGGTCTAGATTTATTTTTCTTTTTTGAACCATCTTGATCCAAAATAATAGCAACAACTTGTGAAACTTGTTTATCTCAGTACTTAGCCAATTCTGTCTCAGGCAACCTTCAAATATCTTTAGTCATGGCGGCTTATCATGCCGGCTCATTTTCCTTTATATATCATTAGCCCTTACTTAAGCCGCCATTACTCATCTATACTATAATCATTAACCTGTAACTCCACCAATTAATTTGAACCGGCCAATTACTTTATTTTCAGCTTGTCCTTTTTCATTATGTCGTCAAAGACGCCAACAGTCTGCAAATGGGTCCCTTCCACAGTCACTAAGGACACTTTGAAGGATTTTGTCACCATCAGATATTTGCTAGAGAAAAAAATTATATCCTATCGTGCTCCTGACCCAGACGAAGAACGACCTCAACCCAAAGATGGTGAAGTCATTATCTTTACTGATCATATGAACCGGGGTTTTTCACCACCTGGCTCAAAATTCTGTAGAGATGTTTCACATTTTTTCAAGCTTCATCCTCAAGATCTTGGACCCAACTCCATATCCAACATCTGCAATTTTCAAGTTCTCTGTGAGGTTTATCTTCAAGAAGAACCTACCGTTGAACTCTTCAGAGAGTATTTCTATCTGAACCGCCAGAACGAGTGCACCAACGGCCCTAGCTTGGAACTTGGCGGAATTTCGATTCAGCGCCGACAGGGTGCTGTCTTTCCCTTAGTTGTCTTACCAAGCCGTCCCAAGGATTGGAACCAAACTTGGTTTTATTGCAAGGACACATCGCCAGCTGATGAAAAACCAATGTCGGGTTATCGCGTGGAGCGTCTTGACTCTAAGTTTGTGCTCCCTGACAAGCTGACTGCTGCTGAATGTAAGAAGCTCATTCCATCCATCAAAAGGATTCAAGCCTTGTTGGGAAGCGGCCTAACTGGAGTTGACTTGATCCGTTGTTGGATCGCATGGCAGGTCATCCCTCTGAGCCGCCGATCCAACTTGATGTATAAATATGGCGGAGGCCCAGATGACCCTCTGCGTCATAGTTCTGTGCAACTGACTGAAGAGGCCATTGTTGAAATTTCAACCACCCTCGTAAACAGTAAATACGAGGACTGCAGTAAAGTTGGATTGAATCCTTTCTGCAAGCTTAACCCGGCACCAGATGTAAGTCCCCTTGACTCCCTTTTTTTCTTCAATAGTTAAGTACTTGTCTGACTTTCAACATGTTATCTGCCTATAGGCCAAATCTGACTTTTGGAAGGCCAAATATGATCACAAAGCAGCCAAGAAGGCTAGAGCCACCGCCATAGCCACCAAGAAGACAACCCGGAAATCCAAGAAGAAAAGAACTGCTTCTGATATGTTCAAGCTGGATGATATTTCTGAGTCGGAGGTAGCCCTTGACTCTCTTGGCCTGCTTTTTAACAATCTTATTGACACTAACTATTGCCAGGATGACACGGGGGCCAGCCAGGTAGTAGAAGAAGAGGTAACTATTTCCTCCGACTCAGCCCCTTTGCCAAGACAGAAACCTCGATTGGTAACCCGGAAAGTAAGGTTTTCACACCCTTTGGCTTATTTGGATCCTCATTTTCTTTTGAAAAAGTAGCAACATGAGAGCCGCCGTCAGGCCCAGACCAACGACGATAATGACCTGCCCTCTGGATTACCAAAAACTCGTCGGAAACGCCAGAACGAGGTTTCCTTCACCTTTGCCTTTTGCTTTTTGTGAATGAATCTATTTCCTTACTCTCTTAACTGTAATTTTACTATTGCAGGAAGTTTCTCGCTCTTCTGGCGATTCTTCACAAACTCAATTTCCGGCTTTCAAGACTGCCCCTGGGTAAAGAAAATCATCTTTCTTCTGCATCTTTAAGACTGCATCATTATACTAACTCATGAAATCCTTCTTAGCGGTCAAGCAAAGCCCAAGAAAGCCAAGGTGACTAAGCCGACGGAAGACCCGAAAGACACTGCTCCTGAACCGGCAATACCAACTCCTGCTCCTGATCAATCTGAAGCACCAGAAGACCCTGTTGTCAACATTCAACCCGACCTTCCTGAGCCGTCAACTGATGAGACCATTCTCAATCCATCCACCGTCGGGCCGTCCAACTCAGCTAACCCGCTGGCGCCTTCTGACAATGACGTCCTAATCACTGGTAGCAGATTCGTTGAGCCGGGCAATGCAACTGTACTGGCCAAGCACTCTGCCAAACAAGAGGCTTCGGAAAGGCAGAAAGTGCGGTTTCACGTCTCTCACTATGCTGACCTGAATGTTAGTGACATGTTGTCTGGATACCTCAGTCATGTGCATTCCAACCGTGACTCTGAAATTGAGATGGTCAAACAGCTGCAATTAAAATATGAGGTATGTTCTCCGGCTTTCATTAGTTTACATATGCTCTGCCAACCCCCAAGTCTCCGGATTATGATGAACCTGAATGATCTGTAGACTTGTGACATAGGTTGATGCTTTGTCTTAGATTTTCCCTAAGTCCATTGGATTAGCATAAATTTCACATGTAGTCCCCAAGGGCCGGCTTAATTTATCATGAACAAGCCAGTACTTGACTTCATAACTGTCTTGAATCAGTCCAAACAAATAGTGTGATCCGGCTCAAGATGAAAACTTTCTTAATATCATGCATTAGCCCCCAAGTGTCAAGCGTTGTTACTTGTAAAACACTTGGGACTTTAATCATAGAAGTGCCATTTTGCATTTAAAAAAATTACTTTGGCAGACATTAGCCCCCAAGTGTCGAGTGGTGTTGCGTTGCAAAGTACTTGGGACTTTAATCCTTATTTCCTTTATTGAAATAAATTTTTAACACACCTGTGCATGTCTGTAGACCGCCATAACTAAATTGAGTTCTCAATTGACTGATGTAAAGACCCGGCTGGCGGACCAAGAGACTGAGACAAAGAATGCTGACTCCAAGCTCCAGTTGAGCCTCTCTGAAGCTAAAAAACTGAAGACCAGTTTTGATGCGGAGAAAAAATCCCGGGACGATGAGAAAACCATGCTGATACAGCGTGCTGAGACAGCTGAGGCGGCTCTCAAGGAGGTTACCACGGAGCTTACCGGCTTAAAAAACCATGTGTCTCAGATGGTCTCCGCAATCTTTGGTGAGTCATTTGTATTATTTACTTAAACTCTAGTTTTGCTAGAAATATAAGCCGTCTGCTTATCCTTTAAAATACTCATAGGTCCACGGAGCGGCAATCTAAGCCAAAACAGCGTGACAAAACTCAAGGCGGTTTACACCCTGGTGGAGCAACTGTACACTGGGGCTCAACGGGCGCTTGCTATTATCTCCCCAGCCAACCAAGGACCAAACCTCTTGAGTGATGTTTTGAAGAAGTTATCTATCTTACCCGCCAGATTCCAAGAGGTCAAGCGGCCTTGTGCAAGAGCCAGAGCCCTAACTACTCTAAGCCGCTCCAAAGCCTGGGTGCCGGAACTAGACCCGACAGATGTAGCCAAGGGGTATCCCCCCTTGAAAGAAGACGGGACTCCGTTTTATCAAGACGATTTTGTCGCTTGTGTGAGGGGAGTTCGTCCGCAGGCTACTATCCTTGGTGATGAGACCAATGCTGATAAGTATCAGCCGGGTTTTGATGTTGAGAATAAAAAGATGGCGATGCCGTCGTATAAAGTGACAGATCTCATCCCGCCGGTTCGCCAACACACCTTTGCCCCAGAAATTGACCCGTCTGGTCTAATTGACGATGAAGCTGAGTTTGTTGCTCTTCATGGCTTTGATTGGTCCAAGCCCAGTTTCCAACTAGTGGAGGAAGATGAACCGGTGAGGGAGGAGTCATAACCATCCAATTAATCCGGCTGAAACTTTAATGAACCGGCTCTTAGCATCTGCTTAGGAGACAGAACAGTTTTAACCTTTTGGGCTCCCAACGCCTTGTAATAGGCTAGCTTTAAAACCTGCATGTTCTGCCTATGCCATCGTGCATATCATACTGTGTACAACATTTTATCCGTCATGTCAATATATGCTGTATATCCTTTATGATATCTACAGTGTTTAAACCTATTCCTGTATGTAAAAGATGAGAAACTGTCCTGGCGGTTTATCGCTGGATGGGTCAAAACACCCAATATATAACTATGAAATTACCATAGTGGAATAATCAGGACCAGATGTAAAGATAAACTAGGCTGAAAAAGCCTTTGATTAAAGAAAAAACACAGATAAGTCTGTTTACGAACAACAATGTCATACCTGTGTTCTTTGATTCTGTACTGTCGACTTATGTGATCCGGACAGTAAGGGTGAAAACCCAATCGTTTTATAAGTCAATACTCCATATGCCTGATGATTGTTATACATCAGCAACTTATTGTCAAAGAACCAAGCCGGTTTAAATTGAAACCAACCTTATAGTTAGATTCGAGACAACAAAAAACTAATAAAACAAAAGAGTATCTTTCAAACAATGTAAATCAAGCATTAAGAAAAATTTGGAGGCTTCTGATTCGAATACGATCAGTAAATCAGACCAAAGGGGTTAAGCTAGGATTCAGATACGATCATGTAGCCCCCAGTGGCTTTGGCGTTGCGCTGATCAAGAGGGTACCGACAGCTATGTTCTCTTTGGTTCGAATACGACCTATGTTTGAACAGGAAGCCCCCAAATGACATTGAGAGGTTTTTAACGACCCTGATTCGAATACGATCCAAGTCGGACTCGAAAGGGGTTAAGCTATGATTCGGATATGATCAAGAAGCCCCCTAGTGAGTTTGGCTTTGCGCCGATCAAGAGGGTTACGCCAGCTATGTTCTCTTTGGTTCGAATACGACCTATGTTTGAACAGGAAGCCCCCTGGTGACCATGAAATTTTAACGGCTAGATTCAAATACGATCATGAGCCGGACCGAGAGGGTTAAGCTAGATTCGAATACGATCAGCCCCCAATTGGTCGTTTAATAATTAAAATAATAAAGATATGTGATCATTGAAGATGAAAAGGACAGAAGTCCTGCTTTATTACTTATCATAATATATACAACGTCAAAGTATGTACATTATGAGAGCCGGTGGCTCAAGTGTAGTAAGGCCTAAGATGAGCAATATTCCACGGCCGGCGGGTCTCCTCCTCCGATTTACGTGAGTCTTTGTGTTCTCGAACATCGATAAGGTAATATGACCCGTTGTTTAAGTTCTTGCTGACCACAAAGGGTCCTTCCCAAGGTGGGGATAGCTTGTGCGTATCAGACTGATCCTGGATGAGCTGGAGCACCAGGTCACCTTCTTGAAAGGTTCTGGACTTAACCCAGCGGCTGTGATAACAACACATGTCCTGCTGGTAAATTGCTGATCGGGCTGCTGCCAAGTCTCGCTCCTCATCTAACAAGTCAAGCGCATCCTGTCGGGCTTGCTCGTTATCAGCTTCAACGTAAGCCGCCACACGGGGTGAGTCATGACGGATGTCACTGGGCAGAACTGTCTCTGCTCCATAAACCATGAAGAAAGGCGTATAACCCGTAGACCTGTTAGGGGTAGTATTGATGCTCCATATCACAGAGGGTAATTCTTCCACCCAACAACCCGGCATCCGTTGTAAAGGCACCATAAGTCGGGGTTTTAGACATTCAGGATTTCCTGATTGGCTCTTTCAGCTTGACCATTGGATTGGGGTGAGCTACTGATGAAACATCAAGCCGGATATGCTCTCGTTGATAGAACCCTTCCATATCTCCTTGGGACAGGTTGGTGCCATTATCAGTGATAATGCTGTGTGGAAAGTGAAAATGAAAGATCACCTTCTTCATGAATTGAACCGCCATGGCCGCATCACACTTACTGACCGGCTCTGCCTCAACCCATTTTGTGAACTTGTCCACTGCCACCAAAAGGTGTGTCTTCTTATCTTTGGACCTTTTGAAAGGTCCAACCATGTCAAGCCCCGAGACCACAAACGACCAAGTGATTGGAATCATCCGCAATTCTTGAGCCGGCACGTGCACTCGTCATGCAAAATTTTGACACCCATCGCACCTACTAACCAGATCGTCCAAATTGGCGTGAGCGGTTAGCCAGTAAAAACCATGACGAAAAGCTTTGGCCACAAGAGACTTTGGACCGGCACGGTGGCCACAATCTCCTTCATGGATCTCACGAAGAATTTCTTGACCTTCTTCAGGAGAGACACAACGTTGAAACGCTCCGGTGACACTGCGATGATACAACTCACCATTGGAAATTTTCATTGACTTAGACTGCCGGGTTATTTGTCGAGCCAAGGTGTCATCCTCCGGCAACTCACCACGGGTCATATAAGCCAAATATGGCACTGTCCAATCTGGAATGACATGAAGAGCCGCCACCAATTGTGCTTCTGGGTCTGGAACAGCCAAGTCCTCCTCTGTAGGCAACTTGACAGAAGGGTTATGCAGAACATCTAAAAAGGTGTTAGGTGGCACCGGCTTACGCTGAGATCCCAACCGTCTTAAAGCATAGGCCTCTTCATTCTTTCTGCGGTCAATGTGCTCCCCCTGATAACCCTTGAAGTGTCCAGCTACAGCGTCAACCTCACGGCGATAAGCCGCCATGAGAGGGTCCTTGGAATCCCACTTTCCCGATACTTGCTGAGCCACCAAATCCGAGTCACCAAGGCACCATACACGGCTTAAACTCATCTCTCTATCCATTCAAAGACCATGGAGTAAGGCCTCATACTCAGCTGTGTTGTTAGTACAAGGAAACATCAATCGCAACACATAAAAAAATTTGTCACCTCGAGGGGAAGTTAAAACAACTCCAGCCCCCGAGCCTTCCAATTGTCTGGACCCATCAAAATGAATCGCCCAATATGTGTTTTCTGGCTTCTCTTCAAGTATCTGCAACTCCGTCCAATCGTTAATGAAGTCCACCAGTGCATGAGATTTGATGGCGGTACGTGGCACATACTTTAAACCATGAGACCCAAGTTCAATGGCCCACTTGGTGACTCGTCCTGTGGCTTCTCTATTTTGAATAATATCTCCTAAAGGAGCAGAGCTAACCATAGTGATAGATGACCCTGGAAGTAATGCTTAAGCTTCCAGCTTGCCATGAACACCCCATAAACAAGCTTCTGCCAATGTCGATATCTCTGTTTGGACTCAATGAGCACCTCACTGACGTAATAAACCGGCCGTTGAACCGGATGTTCCTTGCCAGCCTCCTTACGCTCGACAACAATGGCCACACTAACAGCACGTGTGTTTGCAGCCACATATAACAACAGTGGCTCCTCAATAGGAGCAGCAAGAACCGACGGCTCGGCGAGCTGTTTTTTCAGATCTTCAAAGGCAGAGTTAGCAGCGTCACTCCAGACAAAACTATCCGTCTTCTTCATCATTTGATATAACGGCATAGCCTTCTCGCCTGACCGGCTTATGAACCGGCTTAAAGCTGCGACACGACCCGCCAGCCGCTGAACGTCATTGATGCACGCCGGTTTAGCCAAAGACGTAATCGCCTTAATTTTCTCTGGATTAGCCGCAATGCCTCTGTTAGACACCAAAAACCCAAAAGCTTACCGGCTGGGACTCCAAAAACACACTTGGCCGGGTTAAGCATCATTTTATAGACCCGGAGGTTATCAAAGGTTTCCTTCAGATCATCTACCAGAGTTTCCTTCTCTCTGGATTTCACCACTATATCGTCCACATAAGCATGAACATTACGCCCAATCTGATTATGAAGACAGTTCTGCACACACCACTGATAAGTCGCCTGAGCACTCTTAAGCCCGAAAGGCATAGACATACAGTAGAAGGCCCCAAACGGAGTAATGAAAGCCGTCTTCTCTTGGTCCTTCACTGCCATCTTGATCTGATGATAGCCAGAATAAGCATCCAGAAAACTCAAACGCTCACAACCTGCCATAGCATCAATGATTTGATCAATACGAGGGAGAGCAAAAGGATCAGTCGGACGAGCCATGTTTAAATCTATGTAATCCACACACATATGCCAAGTGCCGTTCTTTTTGAGCACAAGCACCGGGTTAGCCAACCACTCTGGGTGAAAAACTTCAACAATAAACCCGGTCGCCAAGAGCCGGGCCACCTCTTCTCTAATAGCCTTGCGCCTTTCCTCGTTGAACCGCCGAAGAAACTGCCTGATCGGCTTAAACTTGGGATCAATATTGAGAGTGTGCTCAACGAGTTCTCTCGGTACACCCGGCATGTCAGAAGGCCTACATGCAAAGATGTCCCGGTTCTCACGGATGAACTCAATGAGAGCGCTTTCCTAATTGGGATCCAAGTTAGCACTGATAATGAATTGTTTGGATGAGTCGCCAGGCACAAAATCAATCATCTTAGTATCGCCAGCTGACTTAAACTTCAACACCGGCTCATGCTCCGTGGTTGGCTTTTTCAAAGACGGCATGTCCGCCGGGTCGACATTATCCTTGTAAAACTTCAACTCCTTTGTCGCACAAACAGATTCGGCATAAGCAGCATCACCTTCTTCACATTCCAAACCTATATTCTGACTTCCATGCACTGTGATAGTGCCCTTATAACCCGGCATCTTGAGCTGCAGATAAACATAACACGGCCGTGCCATGAATTTTGCATAAGCCGACCGTCCAAACAGGGCGTGATATGGGCTTTTGATTTTGACCACTTCAAGGTTAACTTCTCCGCCCTAGAATCATGCTCATCTCCAAAGGCTACTTCCAGCTCAATTTTACCAACTGGATATGCCGACTTGCCAGGAACTACTCCATGGAAAACGGTGTTGGATGTCTTAAGACTTTTGTCAGTCAACCCCATGCGACGGAACGTCTCATAATAGAGGATGTTGATGCTACTGCCTCCATCCATGAGTACTTTAGAGAATTTATATCCACCAACCTAAGGGGCCACTACCAAGGCCAGGTGACCCGGATTATCAACCCAGGGAGGGTGATCTTCCCTACTCCACAAAATAGGCTGCTCAGACCATCTCAAATAACGTGGAACCGCCGGCTCAACAGCATTCACAGCTCTCTTATGAAGTTTCCAGTCCCTTTTGCATAAACTTGTGGTGAATATGTGATATTGCCCACTGCTTAGCTGCTTTGGGTTACTCTGATACCCGGATTGCTGCTGCTGACTACCTTGGCCAGATTGCTGATTATAGCCGCCTTGATTGCCTTGAGGGCCCTGGCCATGATGTCACAGCCCTAGAATATCTAAGGATAATAGTTGCATTAGTGAGCCTGCATCATGTTTGAATTTCAAGGAAATTGAAATGAGGAATATTCAAAGCCTCAGAATTATTGTAAAGAAGGGCAAGAACCCTTTAAATTGCATTCAGTGATTCCAAATTGCCTTAAAAATAGTTTTGAGAATTTTGGCAAGGGATATATACCAAACCAAAATTTTGGAACATTTTTAAGGGATTATTTGGTCTCTGAATTTAAAACAATATTCTATTTGAATTTTAAAATATATTCAAATATATATGGGATATGTTTTCAAATGGTCTGTGATAATTTATGTGCCTCTGGAAAAGTCCATGAGGCAACATAAAAATACTCAAAGGATGTTTTGGCATTGTTTGAATTCAAAACACTGGCAAAGGATTAAATAAAAGAAAGCAGAAGGGAAATAAAATAGAACATAACTTACCTGGCAGCCCACTTACCTGGCCAGCTGGCGGCCCGGTAAGACAGCCCAGCCCACCAGGGGCAGCGGCGTCTTCCACCTCGCGCCAGTCGGACACAGGGCGCGTGCTCGCTGCGCGCCGGCCACACGCCACGCCACCTCCTGCTTCCGCCGCTTCTCCGACGCGGCTGTGAACGCCACACGCCAGCCCCGTACCCCCCTCACTCTCCTCCCATGCCTCCCCCTCCTCTGCTCTCTCTTCCGCCTGAACCCGAACACATCAGAGAGCGCCCTCGTGCACCGCCGTGGCCACAACCACTCCCTCACTCCCTCTCCGTCCCAGGCGTCTCCGCCTCGCCGTCTTCGTCCTCTCCACCGAGTCACGCGGCGCCAGAAGCTCTGCTGCGTTGCCACCGCCGCCGTTTCCTTGTCGGCCACCAAAGATCGTTGTCATCGATCCGCCGCCCCGAGCGCCTCCCCGAGCCCACGGAGCTTCTCTTCGACCCCAGTGAGCTCTTTCACCGTCTCCCCTTATCCCCGTGGCATGTAGCTCGCTGTAGCATCACTCTCCGCCGTGCCCGCGAGCTTTACGCCGCCGGCGAAGTTGTCACCGTGGCTAGAGCAAGCCCAGCATGCCCCTGAGCACGTCATCGCGCTCGTGCTGCTCCCAGGAGCCGAACTAGCCCACCCATTCGTCCCACCGTGCACCACAACGCCGATTCCAAGCACTCCCGAACTCCGGCCGCCGCCTAGCTCCCCGCCGCCGCCTACTCCGGCCATACCAGCCTCCGCCGACTGCCCTGCTGGATGTGCCACACTTACCACTGCCATTAGACACAAACGGTGAGGCAAATGGTCGCCCGCAGCTCAATCCCGAGCGAACGCCGCCACGGGTTGGGGTCGCCGCCGGCCAAACTCCAGCAAGCTGACGTGGCGGATTAGATTAGTACTAATTACGCCATTAGGCTAACCTTAGGACAATGACATATGGGCCCCACGCCCTAATTAACCCCGGGTTTTATTTTCTGTTTAGTTTAGATTAACCCAGTGGGACACACGCGCTAGTGTTGACCGTGCTGACATGGCAGTTGACCAGGCCCACCTGTCAGCCACACAAACCAGCCCTGGGTCACTGACCAGTGGGCCCCCCTGGTCAGGTTTGACCTGGACTGGGTCAGTTGACCGCTGACGTCACACTGACGCCAGGCTGACGCAGTAAATCTTTTCTGGATTTATTGTTATTTAGAAAATTCCAGAAAATGTCTAAAACTTCTAAAAATCATAGAAATTCAACCGTAACTCCAAATGAAATAATTTATATATGAAAAATTATCAGAAAAATTCAAGGAATCCATCTGTACCATTTTCATGCATGTTTGAGCAAGTTAACCTCACTGTTTAGGATGAAACATGATTAGGGCAAATTTCATAATAGGTTTGGAGTTGGAATTTGATATAGTTTTGAATTCCACTTCAATTAAAATGATTTTCTATTGCATTAGCCCAAATCACAACATATTGCCATGTCATGATCATGCATCATATTGTGCATTGCATTGATTGTGCTCTTCCTTGTTTGCCGGTAATTGTCCCCTTTCGGTAGACGCTGCTCCGACGCTGTGATCGTTGACACTGATGAAGACTCAATGTTATCTTCAGAAGTGCCAGGCAAGAAAAACCCCCTTGTTCATTCCGATACAATCCCACTCTCTCGCTCCTGCTCTCTTTTACTGCATTAAGGACAACACCGATTCAACTGTTACATGATGCGGTAGTTGAACCCCTTTCCTCTGCATGACCTGTCATTGCCATAGTAAATAGATGAAACCCACTAGCATGAGTAGGAATTGTTTGAGCCCTGATGTGCCTACTTATTCATGCTTGTTGTCATGCCTGCTACTGCTTAGAGTTCATTCCGGTCTGATTCATCGGGAATGAATTGGAACGTGGTGAACATGTCCTACCGTTGAGATCTAAGTGTGTGAACATGATTTGATAAAGGTAGTGTTAAGAGGCCATGTAGGAGTACATGGTGGGTTGTCTCATTGCAGCCGTTCTCAGGAACTGAGTTCTGTGTTTGTGATCCATGAATAGTTACTACCACACATTGGGCTCCGGGCGCTCCAAGCTCTCTCGACTTACTAATCAACTTGATCTCTGTCCAGGAGTTGCAACTAGTTTCTGGTGTTTGTAGGTAGTGTTAGTAGTCTACCAGGTGGCACCCGGTATAGGTGGGCTTGGGACAGACTAGGCACCATGGCACGGTGTACCAAGTGGCACCCGGATGGTGGGCTTGGGAACCCTGTACACATCGTTTGGGGCCGTGAGCGACACCCCGGCCGGATCTCCTTGCGGATGGAACTCGAATAGGCAATAAACCTGGACTAGAGACTTGTTGGTTAGTCAGGTCATGGCCGACTCCCTCGTTAGGCTTTTGCTTGAAGGTTGCCGAGATACACGATGTGTACATGGTGGTAAGTGGCGAGAGCGTGTGTGAAGAAGTACACCCCTGCAGGGTTAACATTATCTATTCGAATAGCCGGATTCCTCGGATATGGAAGCTTGGACCCCTTGCATAGTTCATAGACAAGTGAAAGTGGATACTCTAAAATGCGCAAGATAAGCGTGAGTACTATGGATGGCGTTCTCGTAGGAAGACGGGAGCGGATCCATAGTGGTGTATTGGTATGGTGAATTTCTGGACTCGTGTGCGCCACCTCAAAAGAGTTACTTGCAGTCATAGTTCAGGTTAGCCACTGAGTCAAAGCTGGCTTGCTGCAGTTAAACTCCACCACCCTCTTTGTTGATACCGATGCATATGTAGTTAGTTCTGATGTAAGTCTTGCTGGGTACATTTGTACTCACGTTTGCTTATTTTATGTTTTGTAGAGAGACTTCAATCTCGCTAGTAGTTCCACGTGGGCTTCGATGTTTAGCTTGTTACCTCAGCTACGATCTTGTACCCTTGGGAGGGTCTGGTAGATAGTCAGGCTCCTCAGCCTTCTTCATTTTTAGTTGTCTGTACTCAGACAAGTTAAGCTTCCGCATGTGCTTGTTGCTTGTATGCTCTGTATGTTGGGTCATGAGACCCATGTTTGTAATATCTCGCTCCTTGGAGCCTAATGAATAAGTATTGGAGTCGTAGAGTTATGTTGTGATGCCATGTTGTATTTACACATATCGAGCATATTGTGTGTATGATTGAAATGCTTGCTATGTGTGGAATCCGACAATCTAGTTGTTTATCCTTGGCAGCCTCTCTTATGGGGAAATGTAGTCTAGTGCCTCCTTGAGCCATAGTAGTCCGCTACAGCCTGGTTCACCGGAGTCCTGCTAGCCCAGCACTACTGCTCAGGACACTTGACTGGACGGCATGTGTTTCACTTTGTTCCTGTGTCTGTCCCTTCGGGGAAATGTCACGGTGACATCCGGAGTCCTGCCTAGCCTCCTACAGCCCGGTTCACCGGAGTCCTGTTAGCCCAGTGCTACAGCCCGGATTCGCACGCTGCTGACCGACATGCTCGATGTTGATTCATGTATGCCTGTTCCCGTAAGTTAGTGCTACTTCGGGTTCACGACTAGTCATGTCGGCCCGGGTTCTCTGTCATATGGATGCTAGCGACACTATCATATACGCGAGCCAAATCCGCAAATGGTCCCAGGCCATGGTAATGCGACACCGTGGGAATACCGTGCGTGAGGCCGCAAAGTGATATGAGGTGTTACTGGCTAGATCGATGTGACTTGGAATCGGGGTCCTGACAACTTTGGTATCAGAGCCTGACTGCCTGTAGGATTACCAAGCCAAACTGGTCGAAGTTGTGTCTAGAAATGCTTTAGTTATATAAGGGAATTGATTGTGGATGGGAACGTAAGGCTCTTTTTACTCCTTATACCTCATGCCCTCTGATCTGAGTCATCCTCTTCCTTTCTACGGGGACTAAGAACTAGGCTTCTCTTCTATCTCTCAGGATGACGTGTTACTAACCCGTAGTTGCCTAGGAATGTTGAGCTTAAGCCTCAGTTCAGTTCCTACTACTTCCGTGTGTTCATAGTTGTCCTCAGAACCTTGATATTGTGATGTTGAGTGGTTATGCCACCATTTTTGCAGGTTTTCTCAAATCTTTTTGAGCATTTATAGCCGTTATGTTGTCCGAGTCATCCCAGGTTTCTAAACAATCTGATGCATTTGCATATCCCTTTCTCATGTGTTCGATGTCTTTTGGGCCAGTCTAACCATACTATCCGATGCGTTGAGGTAATGTATTGCCTCGACATATATGTTGGAATTATTATTATGACCCTAGATGTCTTAGAGTGCCACCTAGTAATCGAACCATGTTTTGCGTTTCCAGTGTGATGATTCTGCCGTTATTCTTATTCTTGAAAGCATCCCGTGATGCCATTTAGTTAGTAGGCATTCTACTCCTGGGTTCTCGACCCAAGATTCACCCTACTTACCTCATGTCGATAGTGCTTGCTAGTTCCTTTAGGATATTAGTAACCTTTGGGATAGTCCTCGAGGTTCATGGTACATCCTTCTTCCAATTACCATGAACCATTCTTGGCAGGAGTTCTTTTGAACCAAATGGTCACGACCAGAGAGCTCTTGATGAGTTCTTCGTTCCACATTGTGACTCTGCCAGTTCTACTTTTCTGCATGAGTTATCCGGAAGATATATGTTGAACTCGTTCGACATGCTAATCCATGCATTCCACCTCAGAAAGTTATATGTTCCTTCGAGTTGTTCCTCCTTAGTTGTTTCTGACCTTCGCCTATCAATTGATAGTCAAGGGTATATCATTGCATTCATTCATCAAAGTCTGATATTCTTGTGGTCTGTCAAGCCGTTCTATTCCGGAATGACTAGGAGAAACAAATTCCAGAACCTCATCCATATCTAGGATCGGGTCAAAGCAATTGTATTCCGCGGATCAAAATGCCAATCCAGCTTTTGCTCTGCTCTACCTTTGAGTGTTACCATCTTTATGTCAAGACTGTCATGAGAATTGCACCACCTCTTATGAATTCTTGACACAGTAATACTTCTTGCCATCATTGTTCATTCCTCGGTTCCTGTTGGGGAACGTAGTAATTTCAAAAAAATTCCTACGCACACGCAAGATCATGGTGATGCATAGCAACAAGGGGGAGAGTCTGATCTACGTACCCTTGTAGATCGCAATGGAAGCATTGACACAACGTAGAGGAAGTAGTCGTACGTCTTCTTCCCGATCCGACCGATCCAAGCACCGTTACTCCGGCACCTCCGAGTTCTTAGCACACGTACAGCTCGATGACGATCCCCGGGCTCCGATCCAGCAAAGCTTCGGGGAGGAGTTTCGTCAGCACGACGGCGTGGTGACGATCTTGATGTACTACCGACGCAGGGCTTTGCCTAAGCACTACAACGATATGATCGAGGTGGAATATGGTGGCAGGGGGGCACCGCACACGGCTAAGGAACGATCTCAATGATCAACTTGTGTGTCTAGAGGTGCCCCCTGCCCCCGTATATAAAGGATGCCATGGGGAGGGCTGGCCGGCCAAACCTATGGAGGCGCAGGAGGAGTCCTACTCCTACCGGGAGTAGGACTCCCCCCAATCCTATTCCTAATAGGACTCCCAAGGGGAAAGAGAGAGAGAGAGGTGGCCGGCCACCTCTCCTAGTCCTAATAGGACTAGGGGAGGGGGGAGGCGCGCAGCCCACTATGGGCAGCCCCTTTCACCTTTCCATTAAAGCCCAATAAGGCCCATATGGCTCCCGGGGGGTTCCGGTAACCTCCCGGTAATCCGGTAAAATCCCGATTTTACCCGGAACACTTCCGATATCCAAATATAGGCTTCCAATATATCAATCTTTATGTCTCGACCATTTCGAGACTCCTTGTCATGTCCCCGATCTCATCCGGGACTCCGAACTCCTTCGGTACATCAAAACTCATAAACTCATAATATAACCGTCATCGAAACCTTAAGCGTGCGGACCCTACGGTTCGAGAACAACGTAGACATGACCGAGACACGTCTCCGGTCAATAACCAATAGCGGGACCTGGATGCCCATATTGGCTCCTACATATTCTACGAAGATCTTTATCGGTCAGACCGCATAACAACATACGTTGTTCCCTTTGTCATCGGTATGTTACTTGCCCGAGATTCGATCGTCGGTATCCAATACCTAGTTCAATCTCGTTACCGGCAAGTCTCTTTACTCGTTCTGTAATACATCATCTTGCAACTAACAAATTAGTTGTAGTGCTTGCAAGGCTTATGTGATGTGCATTACCGAGAGGGCCCAGAGATACCTCTTCGACAATCGGAGTGACAAATCCTAATCTCGAAATACGCCAACCCAACATCTACCTTTGGAGACACCTGTAGTACTCCTTTATAATCACCCAGTTACGTTGTGACGTTTGGTAGCACCCAAAGTGTTCCTCCGGCAAACGGGAGTTGCATAATCTCATAGTCATAGGAACATGTATAAGTCATGAAGAAAGCAATAGCAACATACCTAACGATCGGGTGCTAAGCTAATGGAGTGGGTCATGTCAATCAGATCATTCTACTAATGATGTGACCTCGTTAATCAAATAACAACACTTTGTTCATGGTTAGGAAACATAACCATCTTTGATTAACGAGCTAGTCAAGTAGAGGCATACTAGTGACACTAAGTTTGTCTATGTATTCACACATGTATTATGTTTCCGCTTAATACAATTCTAGCATGAATAATAAACATTTATCATGATATAAGGAAATAAATAATAACTTTATTATTGCCTCTAGGGCATATTTCCTTCAGTCTCCCACTTGCACTAGAGTCAATAATCTAGATCACATCACCATGTGATTAACATCGATAGTTCACATCATCATGTGATTAACACCCATAGTTCACATTGTCATGTGACCAACACCCAAATGGTTTACTAGAGTCGGTAATCTAGTTCACATCGCAATGTGATTAACACCCAAAGAGTACTAAGGTGTGATCATGTTTTGCTTGTGAGAGAATCTTATTCAACGGTCTTTCATATTCAGATCCGTTATGTATTTTGCAATTTTCTACAATGCTCTGCATGGAGCTACTCTAGTTAATTGCTCCCACTTTCAATATGTATCTAGATCGAGACTTAGAGTCATCCAGATCCGTGTCAAAAGTTGCATCGACGTAACTTTTTACGACGAACCTTTTGTCACCTCCATAATCGAGAAATATTTCCTTATTCTACTAAGGATAATTTTGACCGCTGTCCAGTGATCTACTCCTAGATCACTATTGTACTCCCTTGCCAAATCAGTGCAGGGTATACAATAGATCTGGTACACAGTATGGCATATTTTATAGAACCTATGACTGAGGCATAGGGAATGACTTTCATTCTCTTTCTATCTTCTGCCGTGGTCGGGTTTTGAGTCTTACTCAACTTTACACCTTGTAATACAGGCAAGAACTCTTTCTTTGACTGCTTTATTTTCGAACTACTTCAAAATCTTGTCAAGGTATGTACTCATTGAAAAAACTTATCAAGCATCTTGATCTATCTCTATAGATCTTGATACTCAATATGTAAGTAGCTTCACCAAGGTCTTTCTTTGAAAAATCCTTTCAAACATTCCTTTATGCTTTACAGAATAATTCTACATTATTTCCGATTAACAATATGTCATTCATATATACTTATCAGAAATGTTGTAGTGCTCCCACTCACTTTCTTGTAAATACAGGCTTCACCGCAAGTCTGTATAAAACTATATGCTTTGATCAACTCATCAAAGCGTATATTCCAACTCCGAGATGCTTGTAGCAGTCCATAGATGGATTGCTGGAGCTTGCATATTTTGTTAACACCTTTAGGATCGACAAAACCTTCTAGTTGCATCGTATACAACTCTTCTTTAATAAACCCATTAAGGAATGCAGTTTTGTTTATCCATTTGCCAGATTTCATAAAATGTGGCAATTGCTAACATGATTCGAACAGACTTAAGCATAGATACGAGTGAGAAACTCTCATCGTAGTCAACACCTTGAACTTGTCAAAAACCTTTTGCGACAATTCTAGCTTTGTAGATAGTAACACTACTATCGGCGTCCGTCTTCCTCTTGAAGATCCATTTATTTTCTATGGCTTGCCGATCATCGGGCAAATCCATCAAAGTCCATACTTTGTTCTCATACATGGATCATATCTCAGATTTCATGGCCTCAAACCATTTTGCGGAATCTGGGCTCATCATCGCTTCCTCATAGTTCGCAAGTTCATCATGGTCTAGTAACATGACTTCCAGAACAGGATTACCGTACCACTCTGGTGCGGATCTCACTCTGGTTTACCTACGAGATTCGGTAGTAACTTGATCTGAAGTTTCATGATCATCATCATTAGCTTCCTCACTAATTGGTGTAGGTGTCACAGAATAGATTTTTGTGATGAACTACTTTCCAATAAGGAAGAAGGTACAATTACCTTATCAAGTTTTCTACTTTCCTCCCACTCACTTCTTTCGAGAGAAAATCCTTCTCTGGAAAGGATCCATTCTTAGCAACGAATGTCTTGCCTTCGGATCTGTGATAGAAGGTGTACCCAACAGTTTCCTTTGGGTATCCTATGAAGACGCACTTCTCCGATTTGGGTTTGAGCTTATCAGGTTGAAACTTTTTCACATAAGCATTGCAACCTCAAACTTTTAAGAAACTACAGCTTAGGTTTCTTGCCAAACCATAGTTCACACGGTGTCGTCTCAACGGATTTAGATGGTGCCCTATTTAACGTGAATGCAGCTGTCTCTAATGCATAACCCCAAAACGATAGTGGTAGAACGGCAAGAGACATCATAGATTTGCACTATATCTAATAAAGTACGGCTATGACGTTCGGACACACCATTATGCTGTGGTGTTCCGGGTGGCACGAATTTGTGAAACTATTCCACATTGTTTTAATTGAAGACCAAACTCGTAACTCAAATATTTGTCTCCGCGATCAGATCGTAGAAGCCTTATTTTCTTGTTACGATGATTCTCCACTTCACTCTGAAATTCTTTGAACTTTTCAAATGTTTCAGACTTATGTTTCATCAAGTAGATATATTCATATCTGCTCAAATCCTCTGTGAAGATCAGAAAATAATGATACCTATCGCGAGCCTCAATATTCATCGGACCACATACATCAGTATGTATGATTTCCAACAAATCTGTTGCTCGCTCCATTGTTCGGAAGAACAGAGTCTTAGTCATCTTGCCCATGAGTCATGGTTCGCAAGCATCAACTGATTCATAATCAAGTGATCCCAAAAGCCCATCAGCATGGAGTTTCTTCATGCGCTTTACACCAATATGACCTAAACGGCAGTGCTACAAATAAGCTGCACTATCATTATTAACTTTGCATCTTTTGGTTTCAATATTATGATTATGTGTATCACTATGATCGAGGTCCAACGAACTATTTTTCATTGGGTGTGTAACCATATAAGGTTTTATTCATGTAAACAGAACAACAATTTATTCTCTTTCTTAAATGAATAACCGTATTACAATAAACATGATCAAATCATCTTCATGCTCAACGTAAAACACCAAATAACACTTATTTAGGTTCAACACTAATCCCGAATTTACAGGGAGTGTGCGATGATGATCATATCAATCTTGGAACCACTTCCAACACACATCGTCACTTCACCCTTAACTAGTCTCTGTTTATTCTGCAACTCCCGTTTCGAGTTACTAATCTTAGCAACTGAACTAGTATCAAATACTGAGGGGTTGCTATAAACACTAGTAAAGTACACATCAATAACATGTATATCAAATATACTTATGTTCACCTTGCCATCCTTCTTATCTGCCAATCACTTGGGGTAGTTCCGCTTCCAGTGACCAGTCCCTTTGTAGTAGAAGCACTCAGTCTCAGGCTTAGGACCAGACTTGGGCTTCTTCACTTGAGCAGCAACTCGCTTGCCGTTCTTCTTGAAGTTCCCCTTCTTCCCTTTGCCCTTTTCTTGAAACTAGTGGTCTTGTCAACCATCAACACTTGATGTTTTTCTTGATTTCTACCTTCGTCGATTTCAGCATCACGAAGAGCTTGGGAATCGTTTCCGTTATCCCTTGCATATTATAGTTCATCACGATGTTCTACTAACTTGGTGATGGTGACTAGAGAATTCTATCAATCACTATCTTATCTGGAAGATTAACTCCCACTTGATTCAAGCGATTGTAGTATCCAGACAATCTAAGCACATGCTCACTAGTTGAGCGATTCTCCCCCATCTTTTAGCTATAGAACTTGTTGGAGACTTCATATCTCTCAACTCGGGTATTTGCTTGAAATATTAACTTCAACTCCTGGAACATCTCTTATGGTCCATGACGTTCAAAACGTCTTTGAAGTCCCGATTCTAAGCCATTAAGCATGGTGCACTAAACTATCAAGTAGTCATCATATTGAGCTATCCAAACGTTCATAACGTCTGCATCTGCTCCTGCAATAGGTCTGTCACCTAGCGGTGCATCAAGGACATAATTCCTCTGTGCAGCAATGAGGATAAACCTCAGATCACGGATCCAATCCGCATCATTGCTACTAACATCTTTCAACACAATTTTCTCTAGGAACATATCAAAATAAACACAGGGAAGCAACAACGCGAGCTATTGATCTACAATATAATTTGCAAAATACTACCAGGACTAAGTTCATGATAAATTTAAGTTCAATTAATCATATTACTTAAGAACTCCCACTTAGATAGACATCCCTCTAATTCTCTAAGTGATTACGTGATCCAAATCAACTAAACCATGTCCGATCATCACGTGAGATGGAGTAGTTTCATTGGTGAACATCATTATGTTGATCATATCTACTATATGATTCACGCTCGACCTTTCGGTCTCCGTGTTCCGAGGCCATATCTGTATATGCTTGGCTCGTCAAGTATAACCTGAGTATTCCGCGTGTGCAACTGTTTTGCACCCGTTGTATTTGAACGTAGAGCCTATCACACCCGATCATCACGTGGTTTCTCAGCACGAAGAACTTTCGCAATGGTGCATACTCAGGGAGAACACTTCTTGATAATTAGTGAGAGATCATCTCAAAATGCTACCGTCAAACTAAGCAAAATAAGATGTATATGAGATAAACATCATATGCAATCAAAATATGTGACATGATATGGCCATCATCATCTTGCTTCTTTGATCTTCATCTCCAAAGTACTGTCATGATCTATATCGTCACCGGCATGACACCATGATCTCCATCATCTTGATCTATATCAATGTGTCGTCACGTGGTCGGCTCGCCAACACTTGCTCTTGCAACTATTGCTATCGCATAGCGATAAAGTAAAGCAATTATTGGGCGCTTGCATCTTATGCAATAGACAGACAACCATAAGGCTTTTGCCAGTTGCCGATAACTTCAACAAAACAGGATCATCTTATACAACAACTTATAACTCATCACGTTTTGACCATATCACATCACAACATGCCCTGCAAAAACAAGTTAGACGTCCTTTACTTTGTTGTTGCAAATTTTACGTGGCTTCTACGGGCTTAGCAAGAACCAATCTTACCTACGCATCAAAACCACAACGATAGTTTGTCAATTTGACTCCGTTTTAACCTTCGCAAGGACCGGGCGTAGCCACACTCGGTTCAACTAAAGTTGGAGAAACAGTCACCCGCAAGTCACCTATGTGCAAAGCACGTCGGGGAAACCGGTCTCGCGTAAGCGTACACGTAATGTCGGTCCGGGCCGCTTCATCCAACAATACCGCCGAACCAAAGTATGACATGCTGGTAGGCAGTATGACTTATATCGCCCACAACTCACTTGTGTTCTACTCGTGCATATAACATCAAACCATAAAAACCTAGGCTCGGATGCCACTGTTGGGGAACGTAGTAATTTCAAAAAATTTCCTATGCACACGCAAGATCATGGTGATGCATAGCAACGAGGGGGAGAGTCTGATCTACGTACCCTTGTAGATCGCAACAGAAGCGTTGACACAACGTAGAGGAAGTAGTCGTACGTCTTCTTCCCGATCCGACCGATCCAAGCACCGTTACTCCGGCACCTCCGAGTTCTTAGCACACGTATAGCTCGATGACGATCCCCGGGCTCCGATCCAGCAAAGCTTCGGGGAGGAGTTCCGTCAGCACGACGGCGTGGTGACGATCTTGATGTACTACCGACGCAGGGCTTCGCCTAAGCACTACAACGATATGATCGAGGTGGAATATGGTGGAAGGGGGTACCGCACACGGCTAAGGAACGATCTCAATGATCAACTTGTGTGTCTAGAGGTGCCCCCTGCCCCCGTATATAAAGGATGCCAGGGGGAGGGCTGGCCGGCCAAGCCTATGGAGGCGCAGGAGGAGTCCTACTCCTACCGGGAGTAGGACTCCCCCCAATCCTATTCCTAATAGGACTCCCAAGGGGAAAGAGAGAGAGAGAGGTGGCCGGCCACCTCTCCTAGTCCTAATAGGACTAGGGGAGGGGGGAGGCGCGCAGCCCACTATGGGCAGCCCCTTTCACCTTTCCACTAAAGCCCAATAAGGCCCATATGGCTCCCGGGGGGTTCCGGTAACCTCCCGGTAATCCGGTAAAATCCCGATTTTACCCGGAACACTTCCGATATGCAAATATAGGCTTCCAATATATCAATCTTTATGTCTCAACCATTTCGAGACTCCTCGTCATGTCCCCGATCTCATCCGGGACTCCGAACTCCTTCGGTACATCAAAGCTCATAAACTCATAATATAACTGTCATCGAAACCTTAAGCGTGCGGACCCTACGGTTCGAGAACAATGTAGACATGACCGAGACGCGTCTCCGGTCAATAACCAATAGCAAGACCTGGATGCCCATATTGGCTCCTACATATTCTACGAAGATCTTTATCGGTCAGACCGCATAACAACATATGTTGTTCCCTTTGTCATCGGTATGTTACTTGCCCGAGATTCGATCGTCGGTATCCAATACCTAGTTCAATCTCGTTACCGGCAAGTCTCTTTACTCGTTCTGTAATACATCATCTCGCAACTAACATATTAGTTGCAGTGCTTGCAAGGCTTATGTGATGTGCATTACCGAGAGGGCCCAGAGATACCTCTCCGACAATCGGAGTGACAAATCCTAATCTCGAAATACGCCAACCCAACATCTACCTTTGGAGACACCTGTAGTACTCCTTTATAATCACCCAGTTACGTTGTGATGTTTGGTAGCACCCAAAGTGTTCCTCCGGCAAACGGGAGTTGCATAATCTCATAGTCATAGGAACATGTATAAGTCATGAAGAAAGCAATAGCAACATACTAAACGATCAGGTGCTAAGCTAATGTAGTGGGTCATGTCAATCAGATCATTCTACTAATGATGTGACCTCGTTAATCAAATAACAACACTTTGTTCATGGTTAGGAAACATAACCATCTTTGATTAACGAGCTAGTCAAGTAGAGGCATACTAGTGACACTAAATTTGTCTATGTATTCACACATGTATTATGTTTCCGGTTAATACAATTCTAGCATGAATAATAAACATTTATCATGATATAAGGAAATAAATAATAACTTTATTATTGCCTCTAGGGCATATTTCCTTCAGTTCCCGTGTTATTGTAACCGGAATACCGACAAGTGAATTGTGATGTGTGAAATCAATACCCCTAGCAACCCCGTTGCTTGGCAGTTAATGGACAACACTCTCATTCTTAGTGTGATGGTTATTAAATCATCATCCTAAGATTGATCGTGCTACCTAGTCCTTATTTCTGGTGCACTCTTCGATCAAGGAGTGAGGATTATTCAATCCCTTACTCTTCTGATCATGTCGTCTTGCCTTGAAAAGCAAGATTGTTCTCGAGCTTAGAGACATATCGGTGATTCGTGATTTTCCAGATATCTTCATGGGAGTATCACCAGGTCGTCCCCTGACCGATATGTTGAGTTCGTGATCAAGTTGGTTTTCCAATAAACCACTCTTTCTCCAAGAATCTGTGTTGGATACCCCTGAGCTAGTTGGTTAAGCTAAATAACAACTTGGAGAGTTGGAAGATACAAGCTTGCCTAACTTAGTTCATTTAAAGGGATGTCTCGTGTTGTGTGTGTGTTGAAGAAAGATGATATCTTCATCGATTGGTCCTCGGGATCAATTGTTGGATCTATTTTCTTGTCTAGACATTGATTTGAGCATGGGCTATCATCAAATCAAATCAGAACCAATGATGCTCGTAATGTTGTCTTACTCGTCGTTGTTTCCTCGAGCATACACCATTATATCTTTGGCTCTGACCAATGCTAACACCTTGTTCACATAGTCATGGAATTCCATTTTATGGAAATCTCGATAAATTGTTGTTGAGCCCATCGACAACATCTTTATCTTCTCCATGATTTTGTTGGACATCAAGCTAGTGTTGGAAACTTGTGTAAGCATCTCTTCGTGTTTCGTTCATGAAGCATATGTTTGGATGAGAGAAGTGACTACCTCTGATTCACGTGCATTTGGTGAAAGTTGCCGCCGTGGATTTGAGAAAGTTTGTTTTGCTTCCTCTGGAATCATCTCAAATCAGTCATGCATACGTGCGAAGTATTCTGTGGTTTGGAGACTTGCAACCTTCATTCCATATGTGTCCCTAGCACACCAAGCCACTGACTGATTTGTTCAAGGAGAAGGAGTTCCTTCATAAGAGCTAATCCGGACTTATGAAAGCACTTCGATATCCTCGTTGATGGTTCCCATCTGAACTCGGTAGTGTTTTATTATAAGACTACTACGTGGTCATGCTTGTCTGGGACAGTGTGTTCACATGTATGTAGCAGAACCAGCTCATGTTTTGGAGCTTACTACTATAGTTATTTCCCGAGAATCTCGCAACATCATCTTGTCGATTTGTGTCGCAACTTTTTCCTTTCCAGACATGATGTTTGAAATATCCTGTTGCCTACCAGATCTGAATCTCAGGCAGATATGATGGTTGGAATGTTTCTCAAGAACTATAATATTGGTCTCTCTGTAACCCGGTAAAGTGGATGTTGTGGCCAACACATCCAGCCGGAAGACCTATTATTGTAGTATCTTGATTGAGTAAGTTGGCCACCTCCCCATAAGGATTTCGTAGGAATTACTCCAGTAGTTATTCCTTATGGATTCTTGTGCTCCAGAAGTCCGACCTTTTACTTGATGTTCTAGATAGCAAACCATATCTATGAATGGGTTACGCTAGCACATCAAGGAGAACATTAGAAGCGGAGTGCTCAATGCCTCTCGGTCGATCATCCAGATTTTTTCCTTGGCCTTGCTAAGGTAAAATCTAAGAAGGTGTTGTCCTCCTTTGCATCTGCATCGTCCATCACTATTCATCATGGTAGTATGATGTGTTGCCAGGATCCTCGGCACGGATGCTGGTAAGACCTTGATGAATATGGAAATGCTCAAGTTCTTGGAAGCATGCTCAGTCACTAGGTTATATCCTTGGTATCAATTGGAATGTGCCTTCCATTTGTCGAGTTGTTCTATAACCATAGTTTCCTTTCCAAACCGGGTATGCCATTCTTTCGAATTCATTTAAATGATCAATTGTGATTTCCCTTAGGCTGGTATAAAGAGTTTCAATGATCTCCGTATCAAAAGTAATTCTTTTTGCCACTTAAGGGAATAACTCTATGAGTCATCTCCCCTAAGATGTCCCGTTATGGTATCATGGGCAACTTAACTCCTCGCTACATTGAAATCCCCCTCACCATCTATTTAAGCGTCGAATTGTTGCCTACCAATTTGAACCCTTGTCATATGTTTCTCATCCATCATCTCTAATGTGTGTTTTGCGTTCAGCTCAAGGGATGTTTCTAAGTCTCATTTCGTGAGTTGATCTTGTGTTCATTAAGACCGATTTATATAGAGTTTCTCTCTGTCATCATCGTGTGGGATGAAGTTTCCGAAGGCAAAGATGTCAAGATCAATATGATGCGATGAATCAACATCTTCGAGAAGGGAGTTTGGATCATGAAGATCATGTTATTAGCTTTGTGTTCCCTCTGTCTTCTTACCACACGTCTTGAATCTCGGGACGAGATTCTCGTTTAGCGGGGGTGAGTTGTCACAGCCCTAGAATATCTAAGGATAATAGTTGCATTAGTGAGCCTGCATCATTTTTAAATTTCAAGGAAATTGAAATGAGGAATATTCAAAGCCTCAAAAATTATTGTAAAGAAGGGCAAGAACCCTTTAAATTGCATTCAGTGATTCCAAATTGCCTTAAAAATAGTTTTGAGAATTTTGGCAAGGGATATATACCAAACCAAAATTTTGGAACATTTTTAAGGGATTATTTGGTCTCTGAATTTAAAACAATATTCTATTTGAATTTGAAAATATATTCAAGTATATGTGGGATATGTTTTCAAATGGTCTGTGATAATTTATGTGCCTCTGGAAAAGTCCATGAGGCAACATAAAAATACTCAGAGGATGTTTTGGCATTGTTTGAATTTTGTTTGAATTCAAAACAGTGGCAAAGGATTAAATAAAAGAAAATAGAAGGGAAATAAAACAGAACAGAACTTACCTGGCAGCCCACTTACCTGGCGAGCTGGCGGCCCGATAAGACAGCCCAGCCCACCAGGGGCAGCGGTGTCTTCCACCTCGCGCCAGTCGGAAGCAGGGCGCGTGCTCGCTGCGCGCCGGCCACACGCCACGCCACCTCCTGCTTCCGCCGCTTCTCCGACGCGGCTGTGAACGCCACGTGCCAGCCCCGTACCCACCTCACTCTCCTCCCGTGCCTCCCCTCCTCTACTCTCTCTTCCGCCCGGACCCGAACACATCAGAGAGTGCCGCCGTGCACCGCCGCGGCCACAACCACTCCCTCACTCCCTCTCCGTCCCAGGCATCTCCGCCTCGCCGTCTTCGTCCTCTCCACCGAGTCACGCGGCGCCAGAAGCTCTGCTGCGCTGCCACCGCCGCCGTTTCCTTGTCGGCCACCAAAGATCATCGTCGTCGATCCGCCGCCCCGAGTGCCTCCCCGAGCCCACGGAGCTTCTCTTCGACCCCAGTGAGCTCTTTCACCATCTCCCCTTATCCCCGTGGCATGTAGCTCGCCGTAGCATCACTCTCCACCGTGCCCGCGAGCTTCACGCCGCCGGCGAAGTCATCACCGCGGCTAGAGCAAGCCCAGCTTGCCCCTGAGCACGTCATTCCGCTCGTGCTGCTCCCAGGAGCCGAACTAGCCCACCCGTTCGTCCCACCGTGCACCACAACGCCGATTCCAAGCACTCCCGAACTCCGGCCGCCGCCGCCTACTCCGGCCATACCAGCCTCCGCCGTCTGCCCTGCTGGATGCGCCACACTCACCGCTGCCATTAGACGCAAACGGCAAGGCAAATGGTCGCCCGCAGCTCAATCCCAAGCGAACGCCGCCACGGGTTGAGGTTGCCGCCGGCCAAACTCCGGCAAGCTGACGTGTGGGATTAGATTAGTACTAATTACGCCATTAGGCTAACCTTAGGACAATGACATATGGGCCCCACGCCCTAATTAACCCCGGGTTTTATTTTCTGTTTAGTTTAGATTAACCCAGTGGGACACACGCGCTAGTGTTGACCGTGCTGACATGGCAGTTGACCAGGCCCACCTGTCAGCCACACAAACCAGCCCTGGGTCACTGACCAGTGGGCCCCCCTGGTCAGGTTTGACCTGGACTGGGTCAGTTGACCGCTGACGTCACACTGACGCCAGGCTGACGCAGTAAATCTTTTCTGGATTTATTGTTATTTAGAAAATTCCAGAAAATGTCTAAAACTTCTAAAAATCATAGAAATTCAACCGTAACTCCAAATGAAATAATTTATATATGAAAAATTATCAGAAAAATTCAAGGAATCCATCTGTACCATTTTCATGCATGTTTGAGCAAGTTAACCTCACTGTTTAGGATGAAACATGATTAGGGCAAATTTCATAATAGGTTTGGAGTTGGAATTTGATATAGTTTTGAATTCCACTTCAATTAAAATGATTTTCTATTGCATTAGCCCAAATCACAACATATTGCCATGTCATGATCATGCATCATATTGTGCATTGCATTGATTGTGCTCTTCCTTGTTTGCCGGTAATTGTCCCCTTTCGGTAGACGCTGCTCCGACGCTGTGATCGTTGACACTGATGAAGACTCAATGTTATCTTCAGAAGTGCCAGGCAAGAAAAACCCCCTTGTTCATTCCGATACAATCCCACTCTCTCGCTCCTGCTCTCTTTTACTGCATTAAGGACAACACCGATTCAACTGTTACATGATGCGGTAGTTGAACCCCTTTCCTCTGCATGACCTGTCATTGCCATAGTAAATAGATGAAACCCACTAGCATGAGTAGGAATTGTTTGAGCCCTGATGTGCCTACTTATTCATGCTTGTTGTCATGCCTGCTACTGCTTAGAGTTCATTCCGGTCTGATTCATCGGGAATGAATTGGAACGTGGTGAACATGTCCTACCGTTGAGATCTAAGTGTGTGAACATGATTTGATAAAGGTAGTGTTAAGAGGCCATGTAGGAGTACATGGTGGGTTGTCTCATTGCAGCCGTTCTCAGGAACTGAGTTCTGTGTTTGTGATCCATGAATAGTTACTACCACACATTGGGCTCCGGGCGCTCCAAGCTCTCTCGACTTACTAATCAACTTGATCTCTGTCCAGGAGTTGCAACTAGTTTCTGGTGTTTGTAGGTAGTGTTAGTAGTCTACCAGGTGGCACCCGGTATAGGTGGGCTTGGGACAGACTAGGCACCATGGCACGGTGTACCAAGTGGCACCCGGATGGTGGGCTTGGGAACCCTGTACACATCGTTTGGGGCCGTGAGCGACACCCCGGCCGGATCTCCTTGCGGATGGAACTCGAATAGGCAATAAACCTGGACTAGAGACTTGTTGGTTAGTCAGGTCATGGCCGACTCCCTCGCTAGGCTTCTGCTTGAAGGTTGCCGAGATACACGATGTGTACATGGTGGTAAGTGGCGAGAGCGTGTGTGAAGAAGTACACCCCTGCAGGGTTAACATTATCTATTCGAATAGCCGGATTCCTCGGATATGGAAGCTTGGACCCCTTGCATACTTCATAGACAAGTGAAAGTGGATACTCTAAAATGCGCAAGATAAGTGTGAGTACTATGGATGGCGTTCTCGTAGGAAGACGGGAGCGGATCCATAGTGGTGTATTGGTATGGTGAATTTGTGGACTCGTGTGCGCCACCTCAAAAGAGTTACTTGCAGTCATAGTTCAGGTTAGCCACTGAGTCAAAGCTGGCTTGCTACAGTTAAACTCCACCACCCTCTTTGTTGATATCGATGCATATGTAGTTAGTTCTGATGTAAGTCTTGCTGGGTACATTTGTACTCACGTTTGCTTATTTTATGTTTTGTAGAGAGACTTCAATCTCACTAGTGGTTCCACGTGGGCTTCGACGTTTAGCTTGTTACCTCAGCTACGATCTTGTATCCTTGGGAGGGTCTGGTAGATAGTCAGCCTCCTCAGCCTTCTTCATTTTTAGTTGTCTGTACTCAGACAAGTTAAGCTTCCGCATGTGCTTGTTGCTTGTATGCTCTGTATGTTGGGTCATGAGACCCATGTTTGTAATATCTCGCTCCTCGGAGCCTAATGAATAAATATTTGAGTCGTAGAGTTATCTTGTGATGCCATGTTGTATTTACACATATCGAGCATATTGTGTGTATGATTGAAATGCTTGCTATGTGTGGAATCCGACAATCTAGTTGTTTATCCTTGGCAGCCTCTCTTATGGGGAAATGTAGTCTAGTGCCTCCTTGAGCCATAGTAGTCCGCTACAACCCGGTTCACCGGAGTCCTGCTAGCCCAGCACTACTGCTCAGGACACTTGACTGGCCGGCATGAGTTTCACTTTGTTCCTGTGTCTGTCCCTTCGGGGAAATGTCACGCGGTGATATCCGGAGTCGTGCCTAGCCTCCTACAGCCCGGTTCACCGGAGTCCTGTTAGCCCAGTGCTACAGCCCGGATTCGCATGCTGCTGACCGACATGCTCGATGTTGATTCATGTATGCATGTTCCCGTAAGTTAGTGCCACTTCGGGTTCACGACTAGTCATGTCGGCCCGGGTTCTCTGTCATATGGATGCTAGCGACACTATCATATACGTGAGCCAAAAGGCGCAAACGGTCCCAGGCCATGGTAAGGCGACACCGTGGGAATACCGTGCGTGAGGCCACAAAGTGATATGAGGTGTTACCGGCTAGATCGATGTGACTTGGAATCGGGGTCCTGAGACATGAAAACCGTTGCCGCCCGAGCCGCCGCCCGAGCCATGAAAGCCGCCACCGCCTGAGCCGCCGCCCGGGCCATGAAAGCCACCACCGCCTGAGCCGTTGCCAGGTCCATGATTACCGTCGAACATGTTAGAATTCTTGAAAGCCTTCATGATCGTACAATCTTTCCATAGATGGGTGGACGGCTTCTCCCGGGTGATGTGTCTTGGACAGGGTTCATTTAGCAACTGCTCGAGGGTGGGACCTGACCCGCCTGACCGAGGAGGTGGCCTCCCCTTACGTCGTTGATTGTAGCCCTGTGCGTTGGTGTTAGCCACAAACTCCAGACTACCGTCAGCCTTACATTTATTATTACCTCCTTGATTTGCCAGGTTATGCTGATGACCTTTGCCGTTGCCATTCTTATTTACCTTCCTTGTCTTCTCTTCATCAGACGCGGGATCTTTGGTACTATTAGAATCGGTGTATTTGACCAGAGCCGCCATCAGCTGGCCCATGTCATTGCAATCACGCTTAAGCCGCCCCAGCTTCTGTTTCAGAGGTTCAAAACGGCAAATTTTCTCCAACATTAAGACCGCGGAGCCGGCATCCATCTCATCAGATGAATGTATTATTTCCTTCACCCGGTGCACCCAATGGGTCGTGGATTCACCTTCCTCTTGCTTGCAATTAGTCAAGTCCACAATCGACATGGGTTGCTTGCATGTATCTTTGAAGTTCTGAATAAACTGGGCTTCTAACTCTGCCCATGAGCTGATGGAATTGGGTGGCAACCCCTTCAACCAAGTGCGAGTTGTTCCATCCAACATCATGGTGAAGTACTTGCCCATCACTGCGTCATTGACCTCCAATAACTCCATGGCCATCTCGTAACTTTCAATCCATGCCCCGGGTTGTAAGTCACCTGTGTAATTAGGCACCTTACGAGGCCCCTTAAAATCCTTTGGTAAGCTCTCATTAGCCGGCACCAAGCAAGGGACACCTCCAGTCCTTGTGGTCACACCTGCTTCAACAGAGGTTGTTAGATAAGCTGGAAAAGCTTGGTGAACCGCCTGCTCAGCTGCCTGTTGAACCGTCCTCTCGGCCTCTTGGTGAATCCTCTCCTGGTCAGCCAAGTTAAGAGCTCCGTCATGCGCCGGGTCATGCATGCGCGGCTAGTTACGGTGCTGGGCATTGCTTGACACGGCCGCTGAATCCATATTCCTGCTATAGCTTGGGCTTCGTCTTGGGTGAGGGGTTGAATGAATTCTGTCTCGACTATAAGAGTATGACTCCTTCGGTGCTAGAGCCGTCTAAAGAAGTTCTCTGACCCTTCGTGTTTTGATCGCCGTCGGAGAGTCGCCTTCCATGGGGAGAGCCGCCAAACACGCCGATGCAGCGATAAGATTCTCCAGAGGGCTAGGAAAATGACCCGGCGGTGTCGGTGTATAACGAGGCGGAGCAGTATTAACACGAGGGGGTTCCATAGCCCGCGGCTGACCCGGCGCCCCAGCCCCAGGTGTTGTAATCCGGTTTGCCTCCAGTGGGTTACTGGGACCGGCTCCGAGTGTGTGGAAGAGGTTCCTAGGATCGTAAGTCAGGGGCAGATGTGATTGAGTCTTCTGGTGCCTCCTCCTCATGACCTCGTTTGATGTGTTCAGATTCATCGAGAGCTGAAAAGCCTCTGATTGAAGCTGCTGAGCCCGAGCGTCCAATGTCGCCCGCTCTCCAGCCATCCTGACGTCCTCCGCTGCCAAGTTTTCCTTGGCTTGAGCTACCTCCCCACGTAACCGTGCCACCTCCGCATCATGCTGAGCCTTATCTGTCGGTTCAACCACGGCAGTTAACAGGGCCGACATCCTATCCATGAGACCCATCAGCACCTGAGCCGGTGGGCGCGCGGGGTCTCCTGACCCGGCTGCTGCTATCCCAATGGTTATTGCTGCCGCAGCTATAGAGTTTTGAGCGGTCTGCGTACCAGTCATGAAGATCCCCGCTCTGTTCGGCGGCTCAAAGGGGTCCGGAATACTGCTGCCATCGGAACAGCCCCCAAGCCCGCCATCTTGTAGTTGATACAATGAATCCGTCTCGCCTATGGACGAATCACCGTCAGAATAGATGGCTGTCTCACCACCATCCACAGATCCTTTAGAGAACTCCCCTCCATGGATGCAACCCACGAAGGCACGCCTCATGGAGGGCTGAGTCCGGGCGGGTCTCGCACGCTGAGCCGTCTTGATGAGGTCGGTGCAGATGTTCGGCTCAGGGCCAGGCTCACTGATCTGGCCGATGAAGACGTGGATTCCGCCGAAGGGGACCCGATACCCGTACTCAATTGAGACGGCGTCGGGGCCCCAGCCCGCATCTTTGATGTAGAGCTTGCCGCGACGACTCTTGGTCATCTGGCCCACAGCGTATCCCTTGAGCCCTTTGAAGCTGCCCTTCAAGAACTCAAATCTACCGTGTGCCGGCCCCATGGTGGGCACCAACTGTCGTGGAATTTTCACGACAGATGTCCTAGTGAAAGGACTTAGTCGTGGAGCCATCGCAACTAGGAAGCTTAAAGGGGTTAATCGGGACAAAGGACACGAGAGGTTTTTATACTGATTCGGCCCCTTGCGATGAAGGTAAAGCCTAGTCCAGTCGATGTGGTATTGCTAGGTTTCGATGACCAAGGAGTGAAATACGCTAACTTGGCTCTCGATCTGTTGTTTCTTGCCCTATGCCGCCGCCGGGTCGTCGCCTTATATACACGGGTTGATGCCCTACGGCCTACAGAGTCCCGGCCGACTCATACTATGTGTCCGGCTCGGTGACAACTCTTACATGCCTTATCTTACAAGTCTTATTCATACATGGCGGTTTACACTTATGGGCCTTAAGCTACCTCTAGGCTTGGGCCTACTGCAAGCTTTATCATAAACCGTCACCTTGTATATTCTTCGGGCTTCCTTTTAAGTAACTCGCCCTTGGGATTGATCCGACCCCTCCTGGGCGGGTCATACCTGGTAGTCATATCCCCAACACCTTGTACAAATCCATTGCATTACAAAATAACGTGCCAAGATTTGCCCTTAGGATGATTAGATTCTTGTTGGTATGTGTAGTGTAAAAACAGAAATTTTGGTTGTAGTGCGTGATTTTTCATTTTTATTGGAATGTCAAAAGTTGCTAAAATTTTAACACAGTGTTGTCATGCAAAATGTTTACTTTTCCCTAATTTTTCAGAATTTTTGGAATAACAAAAGTATCACTAGTGCAGAACCGGTCAATAGCACCTGTTCGTAAGGCCCTTTAGTGCCGGTTCAGTAACCGGCACTAAAGTGTGGGCACTAAAGGCCCCCCTTTAGTACTGTTTCAGCACGAACCGGTGCTAAAGGGCAACCACGTGGCACGAGGCGCGCCATGGTCTGGAGGACCTTTAGTCCCGGTTGGTAAGGATTTTTTTATTTTTGAAATAAAGTAAAAACAGCCCGCCTACTGGGCCGGCACGGCCTGCGTACGACTAGAAACCCAATCTCAAGTTGGGCCAGGATGCAGGCCCGTACGGCCCAGTAGGCCGCACAGGGCGGAAGACTTGCAATAGGCCCACAAAGGCCTGCTTAGGGAGGAGCTCGACACGGTAGCCGCGGCGGGGCTTATAAACCGGTGCGAACTCCTCTCAACTAGCGAGGTGGGACTAAACATTATGCACCGCGGGTGGCAGCGCACCACCTTTAGTACCGGTTGGTGGCTCCAACCGGTACTAAAGACCCCCCTTTAGTACCGGTTGAAGCCACCAACCCGTACTAAAGGCCACGTGGCACGAACCACCAAACCGGTACTAATGAGCGCCGCCCGCCTAGCCGTTGGAACTGGTAGTAATGGTCACATTAGTGCCAGTTCAATTACAAACCGGGACTAATGAGTTTCACATTAGACCCTTTTCTACTAGTGTATGGTAGATGTTCATATTGATATACGTTGTCCTGTATAAGACATATTCTGTTTTTGATGCATTTTTTTGCTTGTTTTGATGAAACTATCATTCTATTTGTGGTATAAGCCATGGAGAAGTTATAATACATTATCTACAATGCAAAAACAAAATATGAATTGGTTTGCAACAATACTTAAAGTAGCGATTTGCATTATTATACTAACGAATCTTACCAGTTTTTGCTTAAGTTTTGTGTGGTGAAGTGTTCAAAGATCAAGGAGGTCTCTATATGAGAAGGACGAGAGACAAGAGTTCAAGCTTGGGGTGCCGAAGGCACCCCAAGTAAATATCCAACACTAGTAGAAAAAGGGCCTAACGTGAAGCACATTAGTCCCGGTTTGTAACTGAACCAGCACTAATGTGACCATTAGTGCCGGTTCCAACGGCTAACACTACAAAAAAAGACACATCCGTGACATTTTGGGACGAACGATTTTTTTTCCGTCATGCTTATGACACTTCTATGACGATAATTGTGACAAAACCCGGTATAATCATAGATGTGGTGGGGTCCTACTTTTATGACAAAAAATCATGACAGAAAATGGGCTTTTCATCCTGGGCGGGCCGGAGACGCAGCTGCATGACATTCTTTGGGCCGTCCATGACGGGAAAAACCGTGGTAGAAGCGAGGGCAACGAAAATATCAGGGAAGCTGCCGGTTATGGTGGGTAGTCGGGGGCCGAGCGATGCGCATTTCTCTCGTACGTACGTGCATGTGTGCGAGGCGTTGGGCTCTAACTAAACCCGAGCGATTGCACTGCAGGCTACGCGTTATTAAACCCGAGCGATCGATCGATCCCTTGTTGTTAACTGAACCCGAGTGATTCCTTCGCTACTGCTACTAACTAAAGCCGATCTAACCCTGCTGCCTCCTTCCTTGGATGAACATTGAGCATTGTGGGGGGGGGGGGGTTGGATGAACAGTTCCCGGTGGGGAGTTGGATGAACAGGACCTCGTGGTAGTAGAGGCTGTTGCCTCTGGATGAACAGGACCCGTATCGATTGAGCCGGTTCGGGGGTGGATGAACAGGACCCCGTGGTGGGCTGGATGAACAGGACCCCGTGGAGGGCTGGTTGAATAGTAGCCGGTGGAGGGCTGGATGAACAGTAGCCCGTGGAGGGGTGTTTGAACAGGACCCCGTGGAGAGGGCTGGTTGAACAGTAGCTGGTGGAGGAGCGCGCGGTGGAGGCTAGATGAACAGGAGCCCGTGGATGAACTGTCGTAGGTGGAGGCGGGAGGAGGTCGACGGTGGATGAACAATAGCCCGTGGAGGCAATCGATGGTGGAGATGAACAGTATCCCATGGAGTTCCGTTTTGCGGTACGCCACACCCCTCCCAATGAATAGGACCCCCGTTTCGACCGTAGCACTCCAACACAAGTCTGTTTCCTCCATTTTGCAGTATGCCACACCCCTCCCGATCAACAGCACCCTGTTTCCACCGTAGGAGGTCCAAGAGAAGCCCGTTTCCTACATTTTGCGGTACGCTCGACCCCTCCCAATGAACAGGATCCCGTTTCAACCGTGGCCGGTCGAACACAAGGCCGTTTCCTCCATTCCGCGGTACGCCAGGCCTCGTTTCCATCAGCTGTTCCGTCCAAGCCGGTTGGCTCCCGATGAGCAACACGCGTTCCGTTGCCTCCCGATGAACACGTCGATGTTTCTCTGTTCCGACCCAGCCAGTTCGCTACCCGATGAATAGGACGTCGTTGCTCCCGTCCGTTACCTCTCCATGTACACAAGCCCTGGCCGTCCGCGAGTACGCGCTCAAGACCCCGCCCGTATCTACGTACGTGGCCGTATTTTTTGCGCTGTGGCTGTACGTACGTGTATAGGACTTAGACGGGACTGTGTGAACTGCTATGTTGGGTGCTCTACAACGACACACGTGCCGCTACTTACTCGTCCATGTTTCATACTTGCAGAGAGACCGATCGACCAGTATGTATGTACACGTTCGCGACCAGAACGACAACGCTACGTATGCTTCGACCAGGTGGGTCCCGACTGTCAGGCACTTCCTTGTGTGCGAAGCTGTAGCTAGTGGGTCCCAACAGTCAGGGGTGAATCCTTTTTTTTGCCCGTAATATGGACCCACTTCCTTGCGTGCGAAGATATAGCTGGTGGGTCCCAGTAGTCAGGGGGAAACATTTTTTTCGTGAAATACGGTGGCCTGTCCGGTGGGTCCCTGCTGTCAGGTGGAGGAATCATTATTTTCCGCGTAATAAGGAGGCACTTCCTTGTTGCGGTCATGGACCTAGCTGGCAGCTCTCCACGTACAGTAATCTTCCGATGGAAGTCGTTCCTTGACCACGTTGACCACCCTGTGCCGAGAGAACCGGGGCGGTGGACGATGGCGAGGCCTAGGAAGGGGACGACACAGAGCCGAGGAAGACGAGGCAATGGAAGACCACACAGACAGGAGTACAAGGGTTCACTGGTTCGGCTACGGTGTGAGCCTGTCGTCGCCGCAGAATAACAGGGGCTGTGGGTGAGTAGTGGGATGGCCTGGCCAGCGGCGGGAGTAGTTGGGGGCGGTGAGACATCCGTGGTAGCACAACCGACCACGTGAGACAGGAGTAGGTGGCACGACCGGCGTTGGTTTGGGCGGCTGGAGCAAGAAGACCAGAGGTTGAAGAAGCATTACGGCCGTTGGATGGAGATCCTACGGTCACTAGAGCTAGAATCGTTCATATTGACTAAGTTGACAAAGCCCTCCGTCCGTGTCAACTTAGTAGGTGATACGTCTCCAACGTATCGATAATTTTTGATTGATCGGTGCCATTATATTATCTGTTTTGGATGTTTATGGGCTTTATTATACACTTTTATATTATTTTTGGGACTAACCTATTAACCGGAGGCCCATCCCAAATTGTTGTTTTCTTGCCTATTTTAGTGTTTCGAAGAAAAGGAATATCAAACGAAGTCCAAACGGAATGACACCTTCGGGAGAGTTATTTTTGGAACGGAAGCAATCCAGGAGACTTGGAGTAGACGTCAGGGAAGCTTTGAGGTGGCCACGAGGCAGGGAGGCGTGCCTGCCCCCCTAGGCGCGCCCCCACCCTCGTGGGCCCCTTGTGGCTCCCCTGACCGACTTCTTTCGCCTATATATGTCCATATACCCTAAAAACATCGAGGAACAGAATAGATCGGGAGTTCCGCCGCCGCAATCCTCTGTAGCCATCGAAAATTAATCTAGACCCGTTCCGGCACCCTGTCGGAGGGGGGGATCCCTCACCGGTGGCCATCTTCATCATCCTGGCGCTCTCCGTGATGAGGAGGGAATAGTTCACCCTCGGGGCTGAGGGTATGTACCAGTAGCAATGTGTTTGATCTCTCTCTCGTGTTCTTGAGGTGGTACGATCTTGATGTATCGCGAGCTTTGCTATTATAGTTGGACCTTATGATGTTTCTCCCCCTCTACTCTCTTGTAATGGATTGAGTCTTCCCTTTGAAGTTATCTTATCGGATTGAGTCTTTAAGGATTTGAGAACACTAGATGTATGTCTTGCATGTGCTTATCTGTGGAGACTATGGGATATCACGTGATACACTTGATGTATGTTTTGGTGATCAACTTGCGAGTTCCATGAACTTATGCATAGGGGTTGGCACACGTTTTCGTCTTGACTCTCCGGTAGAAACTTTGGGGCACTCTTTGAAGTTATTTGTGTTGGTTGAATAGATGAATCTGAGATTGTGTGATGCATATCGTATAATCATACCCACACATACTTGAGGTGACATTGGATTATCTAGGTGACATTAGGGTTTTGGTTGATTTGTATCTTAAGGTGTTATTCTAGTACGAACTCTATGATAGATCGAATGGAAAGAATAGCTTCATGTTATTTTACTACGGACTCTTGAATAGATCGATCAGAAAGGGTAACTTTGAGGTGGTTTCGTACCCCTACCATAATCTCTACGTTTGTTCTCCGCTATTAGTGACTTTGGAGTGACTCTTTGTTGCAAGTTGAGGGATAGTTATATGATCCAATTATGTTATTATTGTTGAGAGAACTTGCACTAGTGAAAGTATGAACCCTAGGTCTTGTTTGAACGCATTGCAATACCGTTTTCGCTCACTTTTATCATTAGTTACCTTGCTGTTTTTATATTTTCGGATTACAAAAACCTATATCTACCATCCATATTGCACTTGTATCACCGTCTCTTCGCCGAATTAGTGCACCTATACAATTTACCATTGTATTGGGTGTGTTGGGGACACAAGAGACTCTTTGTTATTTGGTTGCTGAGTTGTTTGAGAGAGACCATCTTCATCCTATGCCTCCCACGGATTGATAAACCTTAAGTCATCCACTTGAGGAAAATTTGCTACTGTCCTACAAACCTCTGCACTTGGAGGCCCAACAACATCTACAAGAAGAAGGTTGTGTAGTAGACATCAGTAGGCCCACAAGTCAGCCTCGCATATGGTGGGTCCTAGCTAGTAGGGGGGTATTCATTTTTTTGTGCGTAATAAGGAAGCACTTCCTTGCATGCGAAGATATAGCCGGTGGGTCCGAGCTATCAGCGGCAGGAATGTTTTTTTCACAAAATACGGTGGCCCGTACGGTGGGTCCTAGATGTCAGGTGGAGGAACCATTATTTTGCGCATAATGAGTTATTTCCTTGTGTGCGGCCGTGGACCCAGTTGTCAGCCTCTCCATGTACAGTCCACTTCCGATGGATTCCGTTCGTTGACCACATTGACCATGCCGTGCTGAGAGCACCAGGGCGGTGGACGACGGCGAGGCCCACGGAGGGAACGACACGGAGCTGGGGAAGACACGGCAGGTGCTGCCCACGCAGTGGGGAGTACGAGGGTTGACTGATTCGGCTGCCGTTGCCGGAAAATAACAGGAGGTGTGGGTGAGTAGAGGGATAGACAGGCCAGGGATGTATGGTGGGGCGGTGAGGCCTACCCGGCAGCATAGCCGGCCACGGGAGGCGGGAGCAGGCGGTTCCGCCGGCGCTAGTTTGGGCGGCTGGAGCAGGAAGATCAGAGACTGAAGAAGCACGATTGCCGTTAGATTGACATCTAACGGTCTGACACTAGTAGAGTCGACTGTTGACTAAGTTTTTTTAGAAACCTTGTGTACGCATGAACTTAGTAGGCCCACAAGTCAGCCTCCAAATCTGTGGCAGACAACATAGAGCCCATTTGCTATTTTTAACAATTTACAACACATTTGCTAATTCTTAAGTAATTTATTACAACCCATTTTCTGCCAAGGACCACGGTCAAAAAGTTCAACATTATTTTGCATATTTCGGTGGAGTCCGAACTGTTGTTGTCCCGAAATGATAAACATTTTTTGAGAACTTATTGATTTGCCAAAAAAATTGTTTTGTTTTTGTAAGCAAATAAGACATAGGACAATTGAGTTGGTTTAAGGGAAAACCAGTGGTAAAAAAATCAGCGCTGGGAGGGAAAACAACAACAAAAATAAGGATGTAAATATGAAAAGGGAACTTTATGTATTTCCAATATAATGATACATGTATATGAACTAGTAAAATTATAGGTAGAGATTAGAAAACGGAAGTAGGACATGGTGTTTCAAGAGGAAAATAGAACTGGCCTGTGTGTTTGATTCAGTAAAAAAACTGCCTGCGGATGTTGTAAGACAAAATATAACTAACGCTGGCGGGCTAGAGGCCAGTACATACCTGCTGGATCTTCGTGCCCCGTTGTCGTCATGGACTGGGCCTGTTAAAACAAAACCAAGCCTGGGCAGTCTACAGCCCAGTTGAAACTTGCTCGACCTGGAAAAACAATATACATGTTCAATAAATGAGAGAATTCTGCAAGTACAGACTGATAACTGGGATGCATCAGGTATATTGTTGTTTTCATCGTGATAATAAGTGCATGCACTTGTTTCGAAAAATTTGGAGAACTGAGAATTCGAACGGCAGGTGCCTATGCTACCCATGAAATGAAAATCAGGTGCGTGAAAATTCATTTCGAAACAAATGATTCAGCTTTATATCCACGTCGACCCCCGGCATGATGGTTGGAAGCAAATTCCAAGTTCATACCGAAAGATCGTTAACAACAATACCAACTTGCGGGCGACAAAGTAGTACAAGTACCAATACCAAACTAACTCTTTTTACTCCTGGCCCAAGTGTTCGTCTGGTAGAAAATCTTGCAGAGGACCAGCTCTCGCTCCTTCTCTTGCTCCAGGTCCCCGAGGTGGTATGTGTCGGGGTAAATAGCCATGGGTAGCCCAGCCGGCTTCCCCTGGCCCCTCAGAAAAAATTATGAGCCCATCCGGCTCATAAGAAGACTCAAGACCTGGGCCGCCTCCCCCCTAGCCGACTACCTTCTTAGCTGGCTTCGGGGGCGGCCCGCCCTTTACCCTCGTGAAGAAAGCTATGGCGAGGCCGGCTACAACGAGGCCGGCTACAGCTAGGCCGGCTCCCATAAAGCAGTCAACGCCGTACCCGCAATGTACGCGTCCACTCTGCGATGATGAAGCGGGGCGTGGCTACAGTGGAGCCTGCCACCCCCAAAACCCGGAGCACGCCTGGTACAGCGCGTCGTGCGGGCAGCCGCGGCCCGCCCGGCGCGGCACTGTAGCCACGGTGGCTCTGACGCCATCCACGACGGGCCGCCAGCGTGGCCCCCGAGTCGGTGGGCCCCTTCGGGCAGAGAGATGCCGAAGGCGGCCGCACCTCCTCTCAAGCTGGTAAGATAGAGGGCCGGCTTCGCATAGCCGGCCTGCTACCCTCCTCGAAGGAGACGCCCATTAAGGAGGCAAGATGCGGCGGGGCTACAGTAATCGCTCGCCAAGGCGGCGTTACTGTAGCCACGCTTACCCCGACCAAGCCTGCGTCAACAACACAGAGTAACAGTAACCAGCTGCCGACCAGGCCCTGGCCGGTGGGGCCGGCCTGTTGACCCAGGAGCCGGCAGCCGGCGGGACCCACCAGCCGGCGGGCCCCAGAAGCCAGCGTAGAAGCCAGCGAGCATAGTCGCAGACAGCTGGGCCCTGCGCCCAGTCGGATTACCGTTGTACCCCCGGGGGGTAGGCCTATATAAACCCCCCGGTGCACCCATGCAAAGGGTTGGACTCTCATTCTAGACCTAGACACCATACAAGGAGAGGAAGCAGGCTGAGCTAAGCCCTTCTTCCTCCTTCCAACCAAAACAGCTCAAGGAGCATTGTAGCTACTTGTTCACTTAGTAACCATGCGGAGACCCCGCAGAGCAGCAGTAGGGGTGTTATCTCCCCGGAGAGCCCTGAAGCTGGGTAAGATTCGCCGGCGTGCATGTCTTCGCCTCATGCCGTTTCCAGGCACTGGCGATGTTCTATTGGCCCCCGCAATGATAAGCCACCAGTTGGCATATGTCGCTCCTACCACCCGACATTTGGCGCCCACCGTGGGGTCAGGTGCACCGTCGTCCGTAGACCTGTTCTGGACGGGAACCCTTTTCCCTCCCCGCGAGCGTAGCCAGCCCGGCTCGCCCGATGGCGCTTGCCGCGACGCGCTGCATGGCGTCACCAACATCTGCGCGGCTAGCGGCCTCGCCGACCTCTTCGACAAGGCCCGCATCTCCGACAAGCTTGCCTCCGATGCGGGCACTGATCACCTCGCCAACCTCCTCGGCCAGCTCCACGTCTCCGGCGAGCCCGCTGCGGATTAGGAGTCGGTTGGCTCCACCGACCCGATGCCTGTCGACTCTGACACGGCATCTTACGATACCTTCCCCACCAACGTCACGGTCTACAATGACCTGCTCCCTCCGGCTGGCGATCGCGATTCTGACGCCCCCGAGGTGATGGTTATCGGCCTCGACGGCCCGACTGACAAGGGCGCCCGCGACGCACCACGCGCGGCGGCCCACGACTTGTCCGCCCCCCTTCCGGCTGACGCCAGCGACGAAGTTCTGGAGGCACGCCGCCTCGCCCTCCTCGCGGAGGGCCGGCAGCTGGCCTCCATAAGACGCCTCACCGAGGCCTACCAGCGCGAAGCTGACCGCGCCGCCTTCGGCACGCCGGCTCCGGCTGGCCCAAGCCGGGCTGGCGTTGTCAGGCAACGCGGCGCCGTCATCGCCGACACGCTTGGAGTGGATCGCCCGGTCTACGCCACCCCGCTCGAGAACCTGCGCGCCGCCCAGGTGGCCGTAGACGAGCGTGACGGCTTGGAAGCCGAAGACCTCCCCCACATGACGCGGCGCATCCAGCAACTAATCGATGCGGTCACACGACGGCACGAAGCCGACGCCTGCGCGGGGAGCCCTCCCCCGCGCCGCGACCACGGCACGACTTCACGGTCGCCGACTACAAGCAACACCCGCGCGCGGCGCGAGAAAGAGCCGGCTTCCAGCCGAAGCCGGACCCAAATCTCCATCGAGCGAGACGCGGACGGCCGCCCCTGAGCCATGGAATGGCGGGGCACCCCGCCTCCGCCTCGAGCTCGCGGAGAGAGATATCCTACGCCGCCTCCAGTGGCTCACCCGACTCTCAGCGGCCGGCTTGGTCGCCGCGAGGGAATCGGCGAAAACGACGCCCGCCACCGGATCGACCGCCTGGCCCGATCCCTGGCGCTAGAAGAAGAAGACGATGTCGGCCCGCCTTGCTTTGGCCCCCGCATCCGCGACGAGCCCTTCCCCAAAGGGTTCTCGCTCCCAAGAGACACACCCAAGTACAACGGCTCGGTGAAGCCGGAAGACTGGCTGACCGACTACTCCACAGCCGTCAGCATCGCCAATGGCAACCGGCGCGTTGCCGTAAAGTATGTGCCCCTCATGCTGCAAGGCACGGCACGGACTTGGCTTAACAACCTCAAGCCCCTCAGCATCAACAGCTGGGTGGATTTCACTGAAGCCTTCGTTCGCAACTTCACCAGCACTTACAAGCGGGCTCCCAAGCCCAGACAGCTCTCCCTGTGTGTACAGGGCCAAACCGAGTCCACTCGCGACTACCTCACGCGTTGGGCCGAGCTCCGCAACTCCTGCAAGGGGGTGCACGAGGTGCAAGCCATCGAATACTTCACTGCCGGGTGCCGAGAGGGCACCCTCCTCAAGCACAAGCTTCTCTGCGATGAGCCGACTACCCTCGACGAGCTCCTAAACATCGCCGACAAGTACGCCACCGCCGACTCCTCAATGAAGACCGAGCTCCGGGTGGACGCGTCCGGAAAAGTGCTCAATCCGGCGCCCCAAGCGCCGGCTGGAGACGGCGGCCGACGCCAACACCAGAACGATCAGAAGCGCAAGGGCCCTGCGCCGCCTCCCGCTAGCCGCCAGGTAGCCACGGTCGAAGATGCACCGCCTGAGGGGCGGCCCGCGCCCAAGAAGCCCAAGGGCGGCCGGCCGGCTTGGCAGCCGGCCTTCTCCTACGAGCAAACCCTTGATGCCCCGTGCAAGTTCCACAGCGGCACGAAGCCGTCTAACCACACGACCCGCAAATGCAACTGGCTCGCCCGAATCTCCAAGGGCGAAGGGCTCACGCCGACTCCGCCTGCCGGCCCGCCGCCCAAGGCCGCCCGGCCCGCGGTCGACACCGTGCAGGACGAGTTCCCCGATGAGCAAGCATCTTATGTCGTCTTCACGAGCCAGCCCGAAGACCGGCGCAGCAAGCGCCGAGAGCAACAAGAAGTCAATGTGGCCGCCACCAGCCCAGCCGGCCACATGCACTGGTCAGAGAAACCCATCAGTTGGAGCCGGGCCGACCATCCAGAGGTGATGCCGTCCCCCGGCTCCTACGCATTGGTCCTGGAGGCCACCCTTGCAACGGATACGCGCGCCGCACGCTTCTCCCGCATGCTGATCGACGGTGGGAGCAGCATCAACATCCTGTACCGCGACACCATGGAGAAGCTGGGTGTCAAGGCAAAGCAGCTTGCGCCGACTCGAACGGTCTTCCACGGCATCGTACCCGGTTTGTCCTGTGCCCCCATCGGCAAGATCAAGATCGATGTACTCTTTGGGGGCAAGGATCATTTCCGCCGAGAAGCAATCTGGTTCGAGGTGGTGGACCTGGAGAGCCCTTACCATGCCTTGCTTGGCCGACCCGCCTTGGCCAAGTTTATGGCGGTCCCCCACTACGCTTACCTCAAGATGAAGATACCAAGCTCCAAGGGTGTCATCACCATCGCCGGCGACTACAAGAAGTCCGCCGACTGCGCCGCGGCCAGCAGCCGGCTGGCCGAATCCCTCGTGATCGCTGCAGAAAAGAAGACGCTGGACAGGGTCGTGGCCCTGGCCAGCAAGCAGCTAAACCAACCCGCCGACTCCAAGGAATATGATGCCCAAGGATCGTTCCAGCCGGCCAAGGAGACCAAGAAGATACAGCTCGACCCCGAGCACCCCGAGAGGTTTGCCGTCATTGGGGCGAGCCTGGATAGCAAATAGGAAGGCGAGCTCGTCGATTTCCTCCGTGAGAATCGGGATATCTTTGCATGGTCCCCCAAGGACATGCCGGGTGTTCTGAAACATTTCGCCGAGCACAAATTGCACGTGCGGGAGGATGCTAAACCAGTCAAGCAGCCCCTCCGCCGACTGTCAGAGGAGAAGAGAAGGATCGTAGGGGAGGAGATAGCCCGGCTTCTCGCAGCCGGCTTCATCATGGAAGTTTTCTTCCCCGAGTGGCTCGCGAACCCGGTTCTCGTGCTGAAAAAGAATAACAAGTGGCGCATGTGTATAGATTACACAAGCCTCAACAAAGCCTGCCCAAAAGACCCCTTCGCTCTGCCCAGGATTGATCAAGTGATAGACTCCACAGCCGGATGCGAGCTGTTGAGCTTTTTGGATGCCTACTCGGGATACCACCAGATAAAGCTGAACCCGGATGACCAACTGAAGACCGCCTTCATCATGCCGTTTGGAGCCTTCTGCTACCTGACTATGACGTTCGGCTTGAGGAATGCCGGCGCCACTTTTCAGCGTTGCATGCAGAAGTGCCTCCTCACGCAGCTCGGCAAGAACGCCCACGTTTACGTGGATGATGTTGTGCTGAAGACGGAGAAGCGTGGCACTCTGCTGGAAGACTTGAAGGAGACATTCGAGAACCTGCGCCGGTTCCGGATCAAGCTCAACCCGGAGATATGCGTGTTCGGAGTGCCAGCCGGCCAGCTCCTAGGCTTTCTGGTCTCCGAACCTGGCATAGAGTGCAACCCTGTGAAGATCAAGGCCATCGAGAGGATGGTGGTCCCAACTAAGCTCAGAGAGATTCAGAAGTTCACCGAGTGCCTGGCCTCTCTGAACCGCTTCATCAGCCGGCTTGGAGAAAAAGCTCTCCCTCTCTACCGCCTCATGAAGAAGAGCACTCACTTTGAGTGGAATGACCAGGCCGACCAAGCTTTCCACAAGCTGAAGAAAATGTTGTCCACGCCGCCTGTCTTGGCGGCACCGACTGAGAAGGAGCCCATGCTCCTATATATTGCCGCCACTAGCCGGGTGGTCAGCACCGTCATTGTGGTCGAACGCCCGGAAAAGGGCCGAGCCCAGCCGGTCCAGAGGCCGGTGTATTACCTGAGCGAGGTGCTGTCCGCCTCGAAACAAAATTACCCGCACTATCAGAAGATGTGCTATGGCGTGTACTTCGCCGCCAAGAAGCTGAAGCCGTACTTTCAAGAGCATCCCATCACGGTCGTATGCACTGCCCCGCTGGCCGAGATCATAGGCAGCCGGGATGCATCCGGCCGGGTGGCTAAATGGGCCATCGAGCTGGCCCCCTACATGATCTTCTACCAACCCCGCACCGCCATCAAAACGCAAGCGCTGGCCGACTTCCTCGTCGACTGGGCCAAGAACCAGTACTTACCACCAACGCCCGACTCCACCCATTGGCGCATGCACTTTGACGGATCAAAGATGCGCACCGGCTTGGGAGCCGGCGTCGTCCTTACCTCTCCAAAGGGCGACAAGCTCAGATACACGCTGCAGATCCACTTCGCCGCCTCCAACAACGTAGCCGAGTACGAAGCGCTCATACACGGGCTCCGGCTTGCCAAGGAACTTGGCATCCGCCGGATCCTGTGCTATGGCGACTCGGATTTGGTGGTGCAGCAATCTTCTGGCGACTGGGACGCCAAGGACGCAAACATGGCGAGCTACCGCTTCCTAGTGCAGCAAATCAGCGGGTACTTCGACGGGTGTGAATTCCTTCATGTGCCGCGAGCCGACAACGAGCCAGCAGATGCTCTGGACCGAATAGGCTCCACGCGGCAAGCAATACCAACCGGTGTCGCCCTACAGCGCCTCCTCAAGCCATCAATCAAGCCGTCTCCGGAATCCAACTCAATCTTCGTGCCGCCTAACCCCGAGGAGGCCGGGTCCGGCTCGAAGAATCAAGTAGCCGGCCCGGGGACTTCAATATTCGGCTCGGGGACTGCAGTACCCGGCTCGGGGACTGCCGCACCCGGCTCGGGAACTGCGGTAGCCGGCCCGGGGACTACGGTAGCCGGCCCGGGGACTTCTTCAGCACAGCAAGCGGCGGCCGACCCCAGCACTGCATTACCCAGCCCACCCACCCCGGTTGCTGTAGCCACACTGGTAGCAGAGGAAGTCGCCGCTCCATCATGGGCCCAAACCATCCGCAACTTTTTGGTGAACCAAGATCTGCCGGCTGACAAAAACGAAGCAAGACAAGTCCAGCGCCGGGCTGGAGCATACACAATCGTCAACAGAGAGATTGTCAAGCGCAGCGCCACCGGAGTCTTGCAGCGATGCGTCGAGCAGGAGAAAGGCATCGCGATCCTCAGGGATATACACCAAGGAGAGTGCGGCCACCACGCCGCATCAAGATCACTTGTCGCCAAAGCTTTCCGCCACGGTTTCTTCTAGCCGACTGCTTTGGACGACGCCAAAGAGCTAGTCAAACACTGCAAAGGCTGCCAGCTTTTTAGCTCATAGCAGCACATGCCGGCTTCGGCACTCAAGACCATTCCCATCACCTGGCCCTTTGCCGTCTGGGGATTGGATATGGTGGGCCCATTCAAGACGGCGCGCGGCGGCATGACACATTTGCTCGTCGCCGTCGAAAAATTCACCAAGTGGATCAAGGCGAAGCCGATCAAGAAGCTGAATGGGCCGACTGCAGTAACTTTCATTGCAGATATAACAACCCGGTACGGCATACCGCACAGCATCATCACCGACAACGGCACGAACTTTGCCAAAGGTGCCTTGGCACGGTTCTGCGCTGCGCAAGGTATCCGGCTGGACCATGCGTCAGTCGCCCACCCGCAGTCAAACGGCCAATTGGAGCGAGCAAATGGCCTCATTTTGTCCGGCATCAAGCCCCGACTGGTCGTACCTCTGGAGCGTTCAGCCGGCTGTTGGCTCGATGAGCTGCCGGCTGTCCTATGGAGTCTGCGTACTACCCCCAACAGATCAACCGGCTTCACTCCCTTCTTCCTTGTATATGGTGCCGAGGCAGTCATCCCAACAGATATCGAGTTCGACTCGCCTCGGGTAACCATGTACATGGAAGCGGAAGCCAAAGAAGCAAGAGAAGACGGCGTCGACCTGCTGGAAGAAAGCCGGCTGTTAGCCCTCAGCCGGTCTGCCATCTACTAGCAGGGTTTGCGCCGCTACCACAGCCGGAGGGTCCGACCAAGATCCTTCCAGGAGGGTGACCTTGTGCTCTGGCTGATCCAGCGAACAGCCGGCCAGCACAAGCTCGCAGCCCCCTGAGAAGGCCCCTTCATCGTCAGCAGAGCCTTAGGCAACGATGCCTACTACCTCATCGACGCGCAGAAGCCGAAGGCACGCAAGAGAGACGACTCCGGCAAGGAGTCGGAGCGACCATGGAATGCAAATCTTCTTCGGAAGTTTTACAGTTAAAATGCAGTATGTATTATGCCCACTTTTGTATTAAGTACGAAATAGTAGGCTCCCCGAGAAAGACTCGGGAACTGCCATCCTTTATTTTATGAATGAAAGTTATCATGCGTATGATATCACCTGTTCATTTATTTTGTCCGGTACCGGGTTCGATGAGTCGGCCCGGGGACTGGCCGACTGGAGTTATATTAGGAGCCCTACCCGCAGTCAGACAAGTAATGTGCCGACACCCAGGCTTGGCTCTTGCCAAAATCGCAGCTCGAAGAACCGACTGCCCGGCTGGCAAGAGTCACAAGTCGGAAAGGGTGCGCACACGAAAAACGGCTAGGGACTAACAGGCTTATATATATAACAAAAGCCGGCTTGCTGCCGCCCGCCGACCGACTACCAGAGTAGCCGGCCGGCCGGCTTACATTCAGTCTGCTTCAAATCCAAGAAAGCTCGAGTACTTTCCTTCCCAAAGAGGGAAGGCGGCAAAGGAAAGAGCCTAAGGACAAAAAGTGCACTTGAATGAAAGCCAACACATGCATATATCAATATTTACACAAAGGACCTCCAGAGAGGTCGACATCCAACATTGTTCGATACACCCCCAGTGCGTGGAATTGCGGAAACTTAAAATTGTTCGAAAAAACAAAACAGGGACAATAGGAACGGCAGACCAAGCCGGCGGGGCCGCTGACGAGCCGGGCTAGGCGGTGGAAGCGGTCGTGCCGGCTGGAGGATCGGCCGGCTGGCCAACCTCGGCTTGATCATCACCTCTGGCAGAGGGCGCACTCCCGCGTGGCTCGTTGCTGGAGGCATGGTCGGCTTGAGGGCGGTCGGCCGTCTCACCAGTCGGCTCGGCGTCTTCGCCGTCCTCCTCGTCGTCCTCGCCCTCGTCGCTAGAGGCGATCTCCTCGGCCGAGTCCTCGCCGTCCGTCGGGTTCAGCCCGAACCATTCCTCCAGCTGGGCGGCGCCATCATCGTTGAGCTGCGGCGTGAAGACGCTGGTGTCGGTGCACTCGGCGATCGTCGAGGCGCGTTGCGCGATCGCCGGCTGCACCTCCTCCAGCTCCGCGTCGGCTTCCGACCGCCAAGTCCGCAGCTGGTCCAGGCTTAGCCCTGGGTACCACGCGAGGACGAACCCCAGCGCACGCCCGGCTCCAAGACGGGCTGCGGACGCCTTCCAAGCCTCGAGGCGGCCGACTGCGACTTCTAGCCAGTCGGCCGTCCGGCTTGGGGTGCGGGGAATCGTCTGGCCGGGCCAGAGCGCGGCCAGCACCGTCGCCCCGGCACGTTGGAGCCGGCAGAGCAGCCGATGGGCCGGCTGCAGCCGCGCCTGGATGGCGATGAGCTGCTCCGACAGCGTTCGATTCGCATCCGGCGGAATCACAACTCCGGCCTGACGGCGCGCCTCGCGGTGGGCCTTGATGGCTTGGGTGGCGAGCACGGATTGGCCGGGAAAGTATTCTGCGCAAGACAGCAAGCACAAGTCAAAACAAAACCTCAGGCGGCCGGCAAATGGAGGAAGGGCAAGAAAGGCGGCCTACCATTGATAAGATCCTCGATCCGGCCGAAGCCTTCTTCCAGCGCCTGGCGCGTCTCGGCCCAGCTCGCCTCCCTGGTCTCGAACTCCGCCTTCAGGGCAGCCTCGCCGTCCCGCGCCTTTTGTAGGGCCGCCTTATGGCTCTCCTCCTGGTCGGCTAGTTTCTTGGCCAGGCGGTCGCGCTCCTGAACCAAGTCAGCGTACTCGGCGTCCCTGGCACGAAGAGCGGCCTGCACTTCGCCAAGTTCCCTCCGCAAGTCGGCGTTGGCCTCTGCGCGAGCAAAAGACAAAGAGAAAAAGTCAGCAAGGGAAAAGTCGTCAAGGAAGATCCGACCCGACTGCGCTGCAGTCGGCCCAAATCTCGGGGACTACACCCAGTGGGTGCGCTGTCGCGCCCCCACGAGAAACAGATAAAGACAATACACTTACGCCGGCTGCTGGCCAGGTCTTCAGTCCTCCGGCTCAGCTCCCGAGCCTGGGAGTTGAAGGCGGCGGCACGAGAATTGTGATAATCCTAAAGATCAGAAAAAACAGTCAAGATAGTCGTCGAGTAAGATCCGACCCGACTGCGCTGCAGTCGGCCCGGATCTCGGGGACTACACCCAGTGGGTGCGCTAGCGCGCCCCCACAGAAAAAATTCAGAGGACCAGAACGGTCAACGAGTGAAGACTTACCCGGAATGCAGACCGCGTAGACAGAAACTCCTGAGTGAATTGCCTCAGGAGGCCGGCCTGTGCCTGCAGCCGGCTCCGAACCCCTTGGGCTGCGATGTTCAGCTCGCCGCTTCCTCCGCTGGGAGTCCACCCGGACGTGGCGGAGCTGGCCGCCTCCAAGGCGTCTGCCGTCTGGTCGGCACCCGCGGCTTGGCGCGTGTCCGGCGGGGCCGTGCTCCCTCCGGCAGGCCGGCCCGCCGCCAGCTCGATCTCAAGACCGGCTCCGGCCTCGGGTGCGGCCCGGGCCTGCTCCTCCGGCATCGCTGATGACTGGCTGCCTTCGCCTGCTCCGGCTGGCGCTGCCGGCGGCGTCCTCTCCGCGAAGATCTCGAAGGGTTCGTCCCTCTGCACCGGCGGCTGATCGGGGGTGATCTCCTCCGCCGTGGGCAGAGGGATGTCCGGATCCAAGGTGTGGAGGGGGATGGCGAGCAGCGGAGGCCGGCTACGTGCGCCCTCCGCCTCCGTCTCCGCGGCCGCCCGCTCCGACGGAGTCTCGGCCGCCGCGCTCGCTCGCCCCGTCGCCGTCCGGGCGGCCTCCCGCTCCACCGCCTCCCGCTCTGCTGCCTCCCGCTCCGCCGCCTCCCTCTCTCGACGTGCCTCGCGAGTGTTCCGCTCCGTGGCCTCTGCAAGATCGGCGCGGGGGTCCACGCGGCGGGACCCTGAAGATCCAGCACCCGACCCGACCACGGAGCCGCCTGGGCCTCGCTCAAGGGAGAGCGGCGCCCTGCTCAAGAAATCAGAGAAGAATTAAAGCAAAGGAAGACTTCAAAATAACAAGCATGTAAGCGGCCAGAGGGCTTACGCGGAAACTGACGGAGGCTTCTTCACCGCCTTCCGGAAGCGGGCCGCCTTCACCGCCGCCTCGTCACGCTTCGTGGCCGCGGTGGAGGCCCTCGTCTTCTTCTGCCGGCTCTCGAAGAGTGGAAGCGCGGCCCGGCGTTTCCCCTTTCTACCACCGGCAGCCGGCGCGGCGGACGAGCCCGCGCTGTGGCGGTCGGTTGCCGGCTGGTGGCGCAGGATTTCTTCGGCGTCGAAATCGTCCGGCCAGTCGTCGAAACTGGCCGAGAGCCCCGTACCTCCGAGCTCGGCGATGTCCCGCATGGCGGCGTCCTCCATGGCGACTGCGGCCAGGTCCGGGTCGTCGAGGTCATCCACCGTGCGGTCCGGGGCATACTCGCGCTCGACTCCTGCCGCCCCGGCTGGCGGCGGGAGGAGAGGGTTCTGATAAAAGAAAAAAGAGAAGAGCCACCTGGTCAGAAGCCGGCTGATTCAAGCCGGCCGATGACAAGAAGAAGGACTTACCACAGGCGGAGGCTGGGCGCGGGAGTACGGTGCCTTGCCGAATTGCCAGTCGTCGGTGAGCTTCAGGTTGGCGATGTAGTTCACCATAAGTGCCACCTCGGCATGGGGCATCTCCCATGTGCTCAGCCGGCAGGGGTCGAACCGGCCGCTCATCTGGCACATCATGTGGGGCCGGCTTTGAAGGGGGAGAATCCGGCGCTCGACGAAGGCGGCTACCAGGTCGGCTGCGCGCAGGCCTTCCGACTGGATCATCACCCGAAGCCGGACGATGGAGGCGTTCCCAGCCGGAGACAAGGACTTGGATCGGAAGCCCCAACACGGCCCCCTCCCAGCCGGCGGGCCGGCTATGTAAGCCGGCAGATTGACGTAGTCGCCGTGCGGGGCGACGTTCTTGACGTAGAAGTAGGATTTCTGCCAGAGTTTGACAGACTGGATTAGAGGGATGTGAGGGAAGGGGTTGTTGTCGCTTGCCCTCTTCATCGCGATGAAGGCCCCGCAGGGAGCCGGCACGCTGGCGGTGACGGTGCCGAGCTTGTTCTGGAAGAGCTCCGCCTAGAGCTCCAGCGTCGGCAGCACCCCCAGGAAACCTTCGCAGAGGGAAACGGAGGCCGACAGTTGCAGCACCGAATTGGGTGTGAGGTGATGCGGCTGGAGGTTGTAGAATTCGAGGAAGGATCGCATGAAGCTGCTCGCCGGGAAGCCGAAGCCACGCAAGAAGTGCGTGTGGAAGACGACGCGCTCGCCTTCCTCTAGCACCGGCGAGACCTCCGTCTCCGGTGCCAGACGAACCTGCACGAGGTTGGCGGCGGGCAGGCGCCGGGTCTGGCGGAGGAATTCGATATGGTCCTCGTGGACGTTGGACCCGTCCCACGAGCTTGACAGCGCCAGGGACATGGCGGCGTGGGCGGGCTGTAGCGCGGGACTGCGTCGGGCGCGAGGAAGAAGAAAGGGAAGAAGAAGAGCAAGGAGGGACGGGGAGCGGGGGAGCGAATGAGCCTTTGTCTCTCCCCCTCCCCCCTACTTGTAGGCTCGTGTGCCAGAGCCGAGGAGGCGCGGCGTGGGGGATCGTGGGGATCGATCGTGCCCATCTCCCCCACGCCCGCGTTAATTACGCGCCTTGATGACGCGAAGAAACGGCCGCGGGGAGGCGAGCAGTCCCCTCGGGCCACAGAAGATCTGCGCCCGGGCCGAGGCCAGGGAGTGGCGGGCCCGGGCCTACGGCGGCGTCCCGTCGCGCGCGTGCGACGGCAGGACTTCTCCGCCACGTGGCCCGTCGTGGGGCCCGCGGCTAGCCCGCGGGTCAACCCCGGTCACCTTAATGAGCAAAAAAGTTCTCCGAAGTCGGCCTGCGACGGCGAGGTCGACCCCTCAGGGTATGAAGCCGGCCAAGCTTCCCGTCCTTCCGTCCGCCGTGAAGCTCGCCCGGCTTCGGGGACTACTGTCGGGGTAAATAGCCATGGGTAGCCCAGCCGGCTTCCCCTGGCCCCTTAGAAAAAATTATGAGCCCATCCGGCTCATAAGAAGACTCAAGACCTGGGCCGCCTCCCCCCTAGCCGACTACCTTCTTAGCCGGCTTCGGGGGCGGCCCGCCCTTTACCCTCGTGAAGAAAGCTGTGGAGGGCCGGCTACGGCGGGGCCGGCTACGGCGAGGCCGGCTACAATGAGGCCGACTACAGCTAGGCTGGCTCCCATAAAGCAGTCAATGCCATACCCGCAATGTACGCGTCCACTCTGCGATGATGAAGCAGGGCGTGGCTACAGTGGAGCCTGCCACCCCCAAAACCCAGAGCATGCCTGGTACAGCGCGTTGTGCGGGCAGCCGCGGCCCGCCTGGCGCGGCACTGTAGCCACGGTGGCTCTGACGCCATCCACAACGGGCCGCCAGCGTGGCCCCCGAGGCGGTGGGCCCCTTCGGGCAGAGAGATGCCGAAGGCGGCCGCACCTCCTCTCAAGCCGGCAAGATAGAGGGCCGGCTTCGCATAGCCGGCCTGCTACCCTCATCGAAGGAGACGCCCATTAAGGAGGCAAGATGCGGCGGGGCTACAGTAATCGCCCGCCAAGGCGGCGTTACTGTAGCCACGCTTACCCCGACCAAGCCCGCGTCAACAACATGGAGTAACAGTAACCAGCTGCCGACCAGGCCCTGGCCGGTGGGGCCGGCCTGTCGACCCAGGAGCCGGCAGCCGGCGGGACCCACCAGCCGGCGGGCCCCAGAAGCCGGCGTAGAAGCCGGCGAGCATAGTCGCAGACAGCTGGGCCCTGCGCCCAGTCGGATTACCATTGTACCCCCGGGGGGTAGGCCTATATAAACCCCCCGGTGCACCCATGCAAAGGGTTGGACTCTCATTCTAGACCTAGACACCACACAAGGAGAGGAAGCAGGCTGAGCTGAGCCCTTCTTCCTCCTTCCACCCAAAACAGCTCAAGGAGCATTGTAGCTACTTGTTCACTTAGTAACCATGCAGAGACCCCGCAGAGCAGCAGTAGGGGTGTTATCTCCCCGGAGAGCCCTGAAGCTGGGTAAGATTCGCCGGCGTGCATGTCTTCGCCTCATCCCGTTTCCAGGCACCGGCGATGTTCTATTGGCCCCCGCAATGATAAGCCACCCGTTGGCATATGTCGCTCCTATCACCCGACAGTACTGGTGCATCACCCAGTTGGTCCTCTGCCGGTCGAAGTTCTTGTTGGTGTGCAGCACCAGAACCTTTTTGCTACCCGTCTGCCGGTCGGTGACCATCACCGGCAAGGTATTGCCGGTCTTGTGCCACATCACGTGCATGCTGCACTCCGACTGTATGTTACGACGCGTCCACGTGCCCCTTTTTAACGCCCTGGAATTGCGCTGGAAGAAATGCTTGCTTAGGCCACTCAGTGTGATACCTGCAGTATTGTCGAATACAGGTTTTAGTGTACGTAGTTGGCATTTTCATAACATCTTTGGCATGTTGCAGTCACTTGTTTCACTTTTTATTAACTGTCAAATTGTAATTGCTTCACTAGGTCTGCGTCTAAAAAGAAAAATAGAGCTATAAACAAAGGAATATGTTTGTGCAAGTAGACGGCCGATCGGTGTCTTCCCTGGAAGTTTCTCAGGATGGGTGTAGCATATGCCATGCTCGCTGTGGATTGTTGGTATGAAATAATCGATGAGAGGGTGAGATCTCGTGCTGTCAGCACTCACTTTGGCCCCAAGGTGCTCGATCAGCTCCTGTTCCATGGGATCGAACTTGACGTCAGTCGGCAACACCGGCCAATCCTTCTTGGACTTGCATCGGTTAATTCCAGTTATATGGTACTCAATGTATGATTAATCGACTGTTTTAAGTGAATGATGAAAGATTTCGACAGATAAGTGGTACTCCGAATCTGAAGTCTACAATACCCGAACACGCCGTCGGGATACTTGTGTCACCTCACGCGCAGCATGTTGTCACGTCAATTCAATGTCTGGACATGATGAATAATTTGACCAACGTATACTAGTACTGCTACTGTACAACTTACTAGTCGTATTTAGTGTCACATTTTAACCTAGGTTTAACTAACAAGTATGCACTTGAAGCCTAATTGATATATATGGCTTCTGCACAGCATCTCCACCATCATTATCAGTACATCCTACGCAGGTGAGTTAGGATGCACTTGATCACAGAAAGGTATCTATCCTTCAAACCAGAGGAGTGCATCAAAATAACAACATTACATAATATCCAACAAAAGAGGGTCATGCTATAGTAGCATGATACATGGCTCAGTCTAGATATCAATACGAATCAAGTTGTGTATATTTGCTGTTGGCATGAACCACATCACCGCATGTCGGGTTTGCAAAAGCCATCCATCGCATGAAAGGTTGATGCCTTTCACACACTGAAGATTACCTGGTAACAAGCTGTGTCGACGAATCTCTGGATATGGTGATTCATGAAACCCATGGTATGATGTGTAAACATAGTTCCCCCTGGTGAATGGAAGTTGCATAGCACGGTAATCATCGTCGGTGATAGGATTGATGATTGGTTGGATGATCGGATAATTGAGCCCGAGGAACATGGACTGGTTGCCGAGGCTGTAAACCCACCTCCAGTTGAATACACCTGGCCCAACGGAGCTTGGATCTTTCTCAAACACGAAGCAGCCATAGCCATCAATGTCACGAACGCCCCAAGCATTGTACTGCATGTGGTTTGATGTAATGGTTTGGTCAATTTGGTACATGTGAATGAGTATCAAATGACCACCGTTAGCTGAACGAGCGATAAACCACCACCCATTGGCTGGTATGATTCCAGGTCCTGGAATCATGAAGGCCAGCGCATTTGCGTCTGCGGCATAATAAACAATCATGTTCAAAGTATGTGTGGGATTAAGATTATTATAACAATGACACATATCATAGACAGAGAATTGCAATGTCGTGGTCATAATCATACCCCAAGTTAAAAAAAAATAAGCCAATGGTTTTCATATTCTAGCAATATGTCATGGTTCAAACATCATGTAACAATGAGAGGAAAACAACTATGACATGGCCTACTCATATTCTACCATAGCACTTACTACTGTTCTCATATCAACTCTAAGCAATAACATGCGTTGTTACAAAAATTTGGGAAATGATAGTAACATATAGCATTCATGAGGTTATGCTCATAATATCTATTCTAACAATCATTGTATGCCAATTGTTCTCATATCAACTCTAATAATAACATGTGTGGTCATAAAAATCTAGGAAATGAGAGGAACATATAGCAATGATGTGGTTATAGACATACTATCTATTCTAAATTTGTAACAATGAACAGGCAGTCGTATTCATAAGGTAAACATCAGATAAGATAGAAAAATTGCACGGCGATAGATTCCACCAGTATAGGCAGCCAATATGTGCGTCGACGGCGTAAATGATGCCATCGTGCACTATAGCTTCAGACAGAAATGTTGCCTCAACAGGATTGATGATGACCATAACCATATATGGAGACTACATTCCAGATAGACTAATCCCATGTTGAACAAGGCAATGAGCTTGTAATCCATGTAGCCTTCTGATGGCGTGGGCACTTTGCAGATTACAACTTTAAGCAAACAGAGGTCGAGCCAAAAGCTCTACGTGTCTCGTGCGTAGCAGGCAGGAGTGTCTGGCGGGTCGCGAGGCTCGATGGCGGCGGTATGCAACGATGGAAGGGTGATCTCTCGCTGGGTGTAGATATTGTTGGGGAACGCAGTAATTTCAAAAAATTTCCTACGCACACGCAAGATCATGGTGATGCACAGCAACGAGAGGGGAGAGTGTTGTCTGCGTACCAACGCAGACCGACTGCGGAAGCAATCACACAACGTAGAGGAAGTAGTCGTACGTCTTCTTCCCGATCCGACCGATCCAAGCACCGTTACTCCGGCACCTCCGAGTTCTTAGCACATGTTCAGCTCGATGACGTTCCTCGGGCTCCGATCCAGCAAAGCGTCGAGGAAGAGTTCCGTCAGCACGAAGGCGTGATGACGATCTTGATGTACTACCGACGCAGGGCTTCGCCTAAGCACTACAACGGTACGATCGAGGTGGAATTTGGTGGCAGGGGGCACCGCACACGGCTAAGGAACGATCTCAAGGATCAAGTTGTGTGTCTTGGGGTGCCCCCTGCCCCCGTATATAAAGGTTGGAGGAGGGGGGCCGGCCGGCCAAGGGAGGGGAGGCGCAGGGGAGTCCTACTCCCACCGGGAGTAGGACTCCTCCCCCCAATCCTAATCCAATTAGGACTCCCGGGGGGGAAAAGAGAGAGAAGGGGGGCCGGCCCCTTATCCTATTCCTAATAGGACTTGGGGAAGGGGGGCGCCGGCCAGCTTGGGCCTTTTCCCTTTTTCTCTTTTTTCCACTAAGGCCCAATAGGCCCATTAGTCTCCCGGGGGATTCCGGTAACCCTCCCGGTATTCCGGTAAAATCCCGATTTCACCCGGAACACTTCCGATGTCCAAACATAGGTTTCCAATATATCAATCTTTACGTCTCGACCATTTTGAGACTCCTCGTCATGTCCGTGATCTCATCCGGGACTCCGAACAACCTTCGGTATATCAAAATGCATAAACTCATAATAACTGTCATCGTAACGTTAAGCGTGCGGACCCTACGGTTCGAGAACAATGTAGACATGACCGAGACACGTCTCCGGTCAATAACCAATAGCGGGACCTGGATGCCCATATTGGCTCCTACATATTCTACGAAGATCTTTATCGGTCAGACCGCATAACAACATACGTTGTTCCCTTTGTCATCGGTATGTTACTTGCCCGAGATTCGATCGTCGGTATCCAATACCTAGTTCAATCTCGTTACCGGCAAGTCTCTTTACTCGTTCCGTAATACATCATCTCACAACTAACATATTAGTTGCAGTGCTTGCAAGGCTTATGTGATGTGCATTACCGAGAGGGCCCAGAGATACCTCTCCGACAATCGGAGTGACAAACCCTAATCTCGAAATACGCCAACCCAACATCTACCATTGGAGACACCTGTAGTACTCCTTTATAATCACCCAGTTACGTTGTGACGTTTGGTAGTACCCAAAGTGTTCCTCCGGTAAACGGGAGTTGCATAATCTCATAGTTATAGGAACATGTATAAGTCATGAAGAAAGCAATAGCAACATACTAAACGATCGGGTGCTAAGCTAATGGAATGGGTCATGTCAATCAGATCATTCAACTAATGATGTGACCTCGTTAATCAAATAACAACTCTTTGTTCATGGTTAGGAAACATAACCATCTTTGATTAACGAGCTAGTCAAGTAGAGGCATACTAGTGACACTCTGTTTGTCTATGTATTCACACATGTATTATGTTTCCGGTTAATACAATTCTAGCATGAATAATAAACATTTATCATGATATAAGGAAATAAATAATAACTTTATTATTGCCTCTAGGGCATATTTCCTTCAGTCTCCCACTTGCACTAGAGTCAATAATCTAGTTCACATCGCCATGTGATTTAGCAGCAATGGTTCACATCACCATGTGATTAACACCCATAGTTCACATCGTCATGTGACTAACACTCAAAGGGTTTACTAGAGTCAGCAATCTAGTTCACATATCTATGTGATTAACACCCAAAGAGTACTAAGGTGTGATCATGTTTTGCTTGTGAGATAATTTTAGTCAACGGGTCTGTCACATTCAGATCCGTAAGTATATTGCAAGTTCTATGTCTACAATGCTCTACACGGAGCTACTCTAGCTAATTGCTCCCACTTTCAATATGTATCCAGATTTAGAATCATCTGGATCAGTGTCAAAAACTTGCATCGACGTAACCCTTTACGACGAACCTTTTTGTCACGTCCATAATCAAGAAACATTTCCTTATTTCACTAAGGATAATTCTGACCGCTGTCCAGTGATCTACTCCTAGATCACTATTGTACTCCCTTGCCAAATCAGTGCAGGGTATACAATAGATCCGGTACACAGCATGGCATACTTTATAGAACCTATGAATGAGGCATAGGGAATGACTTTCATTCTCTTTCTATCTTCTGCCGTGCTCGGGCTTTGAGTCTTTACTCAACTTCACACCTTGTAACACAGGCAAGAAACTTTTTCTTTGACTGTTCTATTTTGAACTACTTTAAAATCTTGTCAAGGTATGTACTTATTGAAAAACTTATCAAGCGTCTTGATCTATCTCTATAGATCTTGAAGCTCAATATGTAAGCAGTTTTACCGAAGTCTTTCTTTGAAAAACTCATTTCAAACACTCCTTTTATGCTTTACAGAATAATTCTACATTATTTCCGATCAACAATATGTCATTCACATATACTTATCAGAAATGCTGTAGTGCTCCCACTCACTTTCTCGTAAATACAGGCTTCACCGCAAGTCTGTATAAAACTATATGCTTTGATCAACTCATCAAAGCGTATATTCCAACTCCGAGATGCTTGCACCAGTCCACAGATGGATCGCTGGTGCTTGCACATTTTGTTAGCGCCTTTAGGATCGACAAAACCTTCTAGTTGTATCGTATACAACTTTTCTTTAGCAAATCCTTTAAGGAGTGCAGTTTTGTTTATCCATTTGCCAGATTTCATAAAATGCGGCAATTGCTAACATGATTCGGACAGACTTAAGCATAGATGCGAGTGAGAAAATCTCATCGTAGTCAACACCTTGAACTTGTCGAAAACCTTTTGCGACAATTCTAGCTTTGTAGATAGTAACACTACTATCAGCGTCCGTCTTCCTCTTGAAGATCCATTTATTTTCTATGGCTTGCCGATCATCGGGCAAGTCAACCAAAGTCCATACTTTGTTCTCATACATGGATCATATCTCAGATTTCATGGCTTCAAGCCACTTTGCGGAATCTGGGCTCACCATCGCTTCTTCATAGTTCGTAGGATCATCATGATCTAGTAGCATGACTTTCAGAACAGGATTACCGTACCACTCTGGCGCGGATCTTTACTCTGGTTGATCTACGAGGTTCAGTAGTGTCTTGTTCTGAAGTTTCATGATCATCATCATTAGCTTCCTCACTAACTGGTGTAGGTGTCACAGAAACATTTTTCTGTGATGTACTACTTTCCAATAAGGGAGCAGGTACAGTTACCTCGTCAAGTTCTACTTTCCTCCCACTCACTTCTTTCGAGAGAAACTCCTTCTCTAGAAAGTTTCCGAATTTAGCAACAAAAAGTCTTGCCTTCGGATCTGTGATAGAAGGTGTATCCAATAGTTTCCTTTGGATATCCTATGAAGACATATTTCTCCGATTTGAGTTTGAGCTTATCGAGATGAAACTTTTTCACATAAGCATCGCAACTCCAAACTTTAAGAAACGACAGCTTAGGTTTCTTGCCAAACCATAGTTCACACGGTGTCGTCTCAACGGATTTAGATGGTGCCCTATTTAACGTGAATGCAGCTGTCTCTAATGCATAACCCCAAAACGATAGTGGTAGATCGGTAAGAGACATCATAGATCGCACTATATCTAATAAAGTACGGTTATGACGTTCGGACACACCATTATGCTGTGGTGTTCCAGGTGGCGTGAGTAGTGAAACTATTTCACATTGTTTTAACTGAAGACCAAACTCGTAACTCAAATAATTTTCTCTGCGATCATATCGTAGAAACTTTTATTTTCTTGTCACGATGATTCTCCACTTCACTCTGAAATTCTTTGAACTTTTCAAATGTTTCAGACTTATGTTTCATCGAGTAGATATACTCATATCTGCTCAAATCATCTGTGAAGATCAGAAAATAATGATACCTGCCGCGAGCCTCAATATTCATTGGACCACATACATCAGTATGTATGATTTCCAACAAATCTGTTGCTTGCTCCATTGTTCCGAAGAACGGCGTTTTAGTCATCTTGCCCAAAAGGCATGGTTCGCAAGCATCAAGTGATTCATAATCAAGTGATTCCGAAAGCCCATCAGCATGGAGTTTCTTCATGCGCTTTATACCAATATGACCTAAACGGCAGTGCCACAAATAAGTTGCACTATCATTATTAACTTTGCATCTTTTGGTTTCAATATTATGAATATGTGTATCACTACGATCGAGATCCAACAAACTTGTTTCATTGGGTGTATGACCATCGAAGGTTTTATTCATGTAAACAGAACAACAATTATTCTCTGACTTTAATGAATAATCGTATTGCAATAAACATGATCAAATCATATTCATGCTCAACGCAAAAACCAAATAACACTTATTTAAGTTCAACACTAATCCCGAAAGTATAGGGGATTGTGCGATGATGATCATATCAATCTTGGAACTACTTCCAACACACATCGTCACTTCACCCTTAACTAGTCTCTGTTTATTCTGCAACTCCCGTTTTGAGTTACTAATCTTAGCAACTGAACTAGCATCAAATACTGAGGGGTTGCTATAAACACTAGTATGGTACACATCAATAACATGTATATCAAATATACTTATGTTCACTTTGCCATCCTACTTATCCGCCAATCACTTGGGGTAGTTCCGCTTCCAGTGACCAGTCCCTTTGCAGTAGAATCACTTAGTCTCAGGCTTAGGATCAGACTTGGGCTTCTTCACTTGAGCAGCAACTTGCTTGCCGTTCTTCTTGAAGTTCCCCTTCTTCCCTTTGCCCTTTTCTTGAAACTAGTGGTTTTGTCAACCATCAACACTTGATGTTTTTTCTTGATTTCTACCTTCGTTGATTTCAGCATCACGAAGAGCTTGGGAGTTGTTTCCGTTATCCCTTGCATATTATAGTTCATCACGAAGTTCTGCTAACTTGGTGATGGTGACTAGAGAATTCTGTCAATCACTATCTTATCTGGAAGATTAACTCCCACTTGATTCAAGCGATTGTAGTACCCAGACAATTTGAGCACATGCTCACTAGTTGAGCGATTCTCCTCCATCTTTTAGCTATAGAACTTGTTGGAGACTTCATATCTCTCAACTCGGGTATTTACTTGAAATATTAACTTCAACTTCTGGAACATCTCATATGCTCCATGACGTTTAAAACGTCTTTGAAGTCCCGATTCTAAGCCTTTAAGCATGGTGCACTAAACTATCAAGTAGTCATCATATTGAGCTAGCCAAACGTTCATAACGTCTGCATCTACTCCTGCAATAGGTCTGTCACCTAGCGGTGCATCAAGGACATAATTCTTCTGTGCAGCAATGAGGATAAACCTCAGATCACGGATCCAATCCGCATCATTGCTACTAACATCTTTCAACACAATTTTCTCTAGGAACATATCAAAATAAGCACAGGGAAGCAACAACGCGAGCTATTGATCTATAACATGATTTACAAAATACTACCAGGACTAAGTTCATGATAAATTTAAGTTCAATTAATCATATTACTTAAGAACTCCCACTTAGATAGATATCCCTCTAATCCTCTAAGTGATCACGTGATCCAAATCAACTAAACCATAACCGATCATCACGTGAGATGGAGTAGTTTTCAATGGTGAACATCGTTATGTTGATCATATCTACTATATGATTCACGCTCGACCTTTCGGTCTCCGTGTTCCGAGGCCATATCTGTATATGCTTGGCTCATCAAGTATAACCTGAGTATTCTGCGTGTGCAACTGTTTTGCACCCGTTGTATTTGGACGTAGAGCTTATCACACCCGATCATCACGTGGTGTCTGGGCACGACGAACTTTGGCAACGGTGCATACTCAGGGAGAACACTTCTTGATAATTTAGTGAGAGATCATCTTATAATGCTACCGTCAATCAAAGCAAGATAAGATGCATAAAAGGATAAACATCACATGCAATCAATATAAGTGATATGATATGGCCATCATCATCTTGTGCTTGTGATCTCCATCTCTGAAGCACGGTCATGATCACCATCGTCACCGGCTCGACACCTTGATCTCCATCGTAGCATCGTTGTCATCTCGCCAATCTTATGCTTCCACGACTATCACTACCGCTTAGTAATAAACTAAAGCATTACATCGCGATTGCATTGCATACAATAAAGCGACAACCATATGGCTCCTGCCAGTTGCCGATAACTCGGTTACAAAACATGATCATCTCATACAATAAAATCAGCATCATGCCTTGACCATATCACATCACAACATACCCTGCAAAAACAAGTTAGACGTCCTCTACTTTGTTGTTGCAAGTTTTACGTGGCTGCTACGGGCTTAAGTAAGAACTCATCTCACCTACGCATCAAAACCACAACGATAGTTCGTCAAATAGACTCCGTTTTAACCTTCTCAAGGACCGGGCGTAGTCACACTTGGTTCAACTAAAGTTGGAGAGACAGTCTTCCGCAAGCCATCTATGTGCAAAGCACGTCGAGGGAACCGGTCTCGCGTAAGAGTACGCGTAAGGTTGGTCCGGATCGTCTCAACCAACAATACCGCCGAACCAAAGTATGAGATGCTGGTAGGCAGTATGACTTGTATCGCCCACAACTCACTTGTGTTCTACTCGTGCATATAACATCAAACCATAAAACCTAGGCTCGGATGCCACTGTTGGGGAACGCAGTAATTTCAAAAAATTTCCTACGCACATGCAAGACCATGGTGATGCACAGCAACGAGAGGGGAGAGTGTTGTCTACGTACCAACGCAGACCGACTGCGGAAGCGGTCACACAACATAGAGGAAGTAGTCGTACGTCTTCTTCCCGATCCGACCGATCCAAGCACCGTTACTCCGGCACCTCCGAGTTCTTAGCACACGTTTAGCTCGATGACGTTCCTCGGGCTCCGATCCAGCAAAGCGTCGAGGAAGAGTTCCTTCAGCACGACGGCGTGATGACGATCTTGATGTACTACCGACGCAGGGCTTCGCCTAAGCACTACAACGGTACGATCGAGGTGGAATTTGGTGGCAGGGGGCACCGCACACGGCTAAGGAACGATCTCAAGGATCAAGTTGTGTGTCTTGGGGTGCCCCTGCCCCCGTATATAAAGGTTGGAGGAGGGGGGCCGGCCGGCCAAGGGAGGGGAGGCGCAGGGGAGTCCTACTCCCACCGGGAGTAGGACTCCTCCCCCCAATCCTAATCCAATTAGGACTCCCGGGGGGGAAAAGAGAGAGAAGGGGGGCCGGCCCCTTATCCTATTCCTAATAGGACTTGGGGAAGGGGGGCGCCGGCCAGCTTGGGCCTTTTCCCTTTTTCTCTTTTTTCCACTAAGGCCCAATAGGCCCATTAGTCTCCCGGGGGTTCCGGTAACCCTCCCGGTATTCCGGTAAAATCCCGATTTCACCCGGAACACTTCCGATGTCCAAACATAGGCTTCCAATATATCAATCTTTACGTCTCGACCATTTCGAGACTCCTCATCATGTCCGTGATCTCATCCGGGACTCCAAACAACCTTCGGTACATCAAAATGCATAAACTCATAATAACTGTCATCGTAACGTTAAGCGTGCGGACCCTACGGTTCGAGAACAATGTAGACATGACCGAGACACGTCTCCGGTCAATAACCAATAGCGGGACCTGGATGCCCATATTGGCTCCTACATATTCTACGAAGATCTTTATCGGTCAGACCGCATAACAACATACGTTGTTCCCTTTGTCATCGGTATGTTACTTGCCCGAGATTGGATCGTCGGTATCCAATACCTAGTTCAATCTCGTTACCGGCAAGTCTCTTTACTCGTTCCGTAATACATCATCTCACAACTAACATATTATTTGCAATGCTTGCAAGGCTTATGTGATGTGCATTACCGAGAGGGCCCAGAGATACCTCTCTGACAATCGGAGTGACAAACCCTAATCTCGAAATACGCCAACCCAACATCTACCATTGGAGACACCTGTAGTACTCCTTTATAATCACCCAGTTACGTTGTGACGTTTGGTAGTACCCAAAGTGTTCCTCCGGTAAACGGGAGTTGCATAATCTCATAGTTATAGGAACATGTATAAGTCATGAAGAAAGCAATAGCAACATACTAAACGATCGGGTGCTAAGCTAATGGAATGGGTCATGTCAATCAGATCATTCAACTAATGATGTGACCTCGTTAATCAAATAACAACTCTTTGTTCATGGTTAGGAAACATAACCATCTTTGATTAACGAGCTAGTCAAGTAGAGGCATACTAGTGACACTCTGTTTGTCTATGTATTCACACATGTATTATGTTTCCGGTTAATACAATTCTAGCATGAATAATAAACATTTATCATGATATAAGGAAATAAATAATAACTTTATTATTGCCTCTAGGGCATATTTCCTTCAGATATCCATGAGAAACCACAGACTACCGGATTGGTGGATGAGAAAGATCCAGTTGGCCTTCATGCCCGCCCAGTAGTGGTCGCGCATGAAGGACAGGTGGGCAGGAAGTGGTAGCATGTCGAGGGGCACCACGGCAACCTCCGTAGGATCGTCAAGTCGGTGTCTGGGCCACCTGCGAGGATCGGGCATCACCAAGCAGGGTGTCTTGAAAAGAGTAGGCCGGTTGCAGATGAGTAGACGGTACAAAGACACCGAGCATGCGACCAGACGGACGGTGCTGAGTAGGTCCATACGATTACATATCTGCTCCAAGAGAACATCGGGAATGGAATTCCAATCATGGTCTGCGTGTTAGTCGGTTCTGCCATAGGGTTTTTTAGGGCACTGAGTGATTGGGTTTTTCGGTGCCTGCGAGCCAGCGAGGAAGTGGATTCAACGGGAGAGCAAAGAAGATAGCGTGTGTGGCCGAGCAGTGAGCATGGGGATATGGTACGCGTGTGCTACCAAGGCAGATGGCGCGGGCGCGCTAGCAGTGAGCGGGGGGAAATGGTGTGCGGCCGACGATGGGGAAGAGAGGAGGAAGAAGAGTGAAAGATGGGGAAGAAAGTGCATTAAATCTCAATTCTACTACTACTACCGGGATATACCGTCCTTCAGAGTTTAAATAGTTACGCCGATGACATGTGGGTCTACCTCAAGAGGGCCCATATGTCGGTTAATGGAGGAGAGAGGTACGTAGGCGTATTTGCAGAAGCGTGCTCCACTGGCAAACATGATGGCAGTACTGGGTAAGGCTGATTTAGTAACACCAACACGCTGGTTCAGCTTATTAATTAAGTGTCCCATCTGCTGCAGCGTGTATTGTCACTTCACTGTGAAGACTAGTTGAATAGTTCTCTCTGACCAAGATGGGTCCCGGAGACTTCCTATCTACGGTATCCCTATGCCTGTACGCTCTTCCTGTCCAACAAGATGAAACATTGGCCATGGCACCCGACGCCAATAATGTAGGAGTACTAGTACTATCTCCTTTCCGGTTTATAGGGCTCAATTCAAAAATCTCATCAACCAAGGTAGATGATGACTGGTCGAATAATTTTTGTAGTTTCCAAAAACACTCAATTAATGCACTCGTTTTCCTCAAAAAATTATGTTTACCAATGCATTAATTTTGTGTCAAATTTGACCATCTACTCCCTCCATCCAGGTGAATAAGTCATCTTTGGTTGTGCACCGTGACTAAGGAGGGAAAACAATAGAATTTAATGTTTATTTGCTACTCCCTCCGTTCCTAAATATAGTCTTTTTAGACATTCAAATGGAATACAACATACGGATGTATGTAGACATATTTTAGAGTGTAAATTCACTCATTTTCCTCCATACGTAGTCACTTGTTGAAATATCTAGAAAGACAAATACTCCGTATTTGGGAACAGAGGGAGGCTTTTACTCCGTATGTGGGAACAGAGGGAATATCACCATATGGAGGGAACAGAGGAAGCTTGAAATATGAACATGTCAATGGGAGGGAGTAAAAGCCTCATGCATGCATGCATGCACGCATGCAACATGCAACACGCACATGTACACATGGACGCAAGCAACACTCATGCACCCATGCGGCACACATCACACGATGCAACACACACGCTCACGCTCAAGTGCTCAACCTACTCCCTATGTCCGTGAAAGACTGTACATTTAGAGATTTACACATTGACCAGGGCATAATTAATGCCCAAAAGTAGCAGACTTATGTGTGCATGCGACCATTGAGAGAAGAAGATTAAATGAAGGTTGTTGCATGTTGTAATTAAGGTTAGACATGTAGCCTATAGCCATAGCACAAGTTGGTACATTAGTCAATCAATATTGATTTAGATTAAAAGCTAAATGCATTGGAAGTGTAGATGTACACTCTTTGTTTTTTAGCCGACGTACACTCTTTGTTGGAAGACCGAGGGAGCACACGTGCATGCACTCACATACACATCCAGGGTGGTTCATGCGCAATGGTTGGACTTCTTTACACCTTGTTTAACTAATTTCTTTGCTCTGCCAACTGACAGGTGGGACCTAGAAACCAGGTGACAATTTAACCAGTCAACGAAGTGCCACTTCGACAATGTGGCCACTTCATTAGGGTGCAATACGGTGCTCTACCATGAGCTAGTGATCGTATAATCACCGCAAAACTAGTACTGCTTTGATGTGTCCTGTCAACTCACCGAACGAGGAGAGGCTTGCATACTACGCCTCTCCCTTAGGAACGCGCGCGGTGGCTCACAAGACGAGGAGAGGGTTTTGACTGCAGCGCCCTCTCCCTCTCCCTCACCCTCGCCCTCGCAGTGGACGTGCAGCAGTTTAATCAGTGCCAGATTGCCAGAAGCATATTGTACTGTAGTATCATCATTGTTGGACCTTCCGAAGAGGCGAAGAGCCAAGTGCAAGGTTCACACGAGTACGAACTGTTGAACCTCCCGAAGAGGAAAAGATCCAAGCACAAGGTTTTACAGGAGTTGTCGTCCTAGTAGGAGTATACTACAACTATAGCGAACGATGCTACTGTATGATGCCGCCACGTCACCTATATCCAAAACCGTGCCACCTTTTTTCTCAAAGAGCATGTTGGAGCCCGTGCATCAACCACACAAGTTGCATGTACACATAACACATTTACTAGTAATAAATTCTAAAGGACAAATGCTAGTATGCCACACAAGTTCATCTCCAATTCATGTGATAAATTTGTGCACGACTAGTCTACATATATTCACAGCGCTACCATTCACAATTTACCATACTCCACTTACACGTTATAGATGGGCTACATGTCCTCCTCCAGGTTCCAGTCCCATGTGTTCTTCATGGATGGCACGATCCATAGCGGTGGGCAACGGGAATCATTGTCGCAGCTTTCTAGTCCGGTTCCACATGATGGAAACTCATCCAAGCTGAAGCGGCATAAATCAAGGATAGCGTGTCCGAGCATGTCGTACATCCGGCGGTGCGCACTAAAGACACAACCATGCTTCATGAACAGCAGGCCTTCGATGTCGTGCATGGAAGGTGGCATCCCCTTCACAATGGGGTAGTTGTCCCCAATGAAAAGAGAGTACTCTCCAAGAGTGTTCCTCGGCACCCATGTAGCATCACGGGGGGTCGAACTCGGCGCCGTTCATCTGGTACATGTGGCAGCTCAGATCTGGACACATGCTGACGTACATAGTCAAGGTCCTTGCATAATAATGTTGTGCTCAAATATGGCGGTCAATAATATTGTGCAACAAATAGTACTACTCTGATATACATGAAGTAAAATAACCGGCTTATTATATATAGCCACTCTTGGCTACTTGGATGAGATAGTAAGACATGGAAAAACAAAAATGGTGGCAGCTAGTGAGTTCAAGTCTTCAAGGGCATAGCTAGCTATACGCGTCCTCCTAGGTAAAAGTACTCCTACAAGTACTAGTAAGTAGTAAAACAATGAAAGAGAAGGCGAGAGGGTTAAAAAATATAATACTAAATGGAATACCTGGGTAGATGGTGACGGTCCGATCGTGGTAGATTGTGTGACCATGTTGCACATCAGTGGTACCATGGGTAACGACTGCTAAGATAGTTGATTCCAATATGCCAAAGTCAGCTACAAGGTTCCAGGTTAGACCGAATCACGGATACAAATGCACATCCAGGATCGGCGATCTTATTTTGATCGGGGGATGACTGGTCCCTGCAAAATAATGGAGTACCGTTAGGGATGCAAATGATGGTTTGTGCATTCCGTTTGTAATCTCCCGTACCATAGGATGGAAACCAGATGAAACAAGTCCCCTGGCTTGTCACCGCGAAGATGGTCCTAGATGGTGCACAGCGTCTTTGAGCGTGTAGGGGTACAAATCTATCGTGGCCAACATGCACCAGCCTCTCCCATTACTGCCTCTTGCATTGATGGCAATCCTTATGTCGAATAGCGTCATGAGATAGTAATCGTCGTAGCCGCGTCCCTTTGTCGGCGGGTCCACAATTGCTATCTTCTTCAATCTCATGTAGGCATCATCATACGTATTCAAGCCCAGCCAGTTCGGAAGGCCGATCCCAATGGTGGAGAAGGGGTCTACAGGAACGGCCGCACTGCTGTAGATGTTGTGCAAAATGATGGTGGTATCCGGCCGGAGGTATGCAAGCCAATCTTCGTTAGCACCGACCCAGACCTATATATAAGACGGTGGGCATCAGAGAAATTGTGGGATGGAAATGGAATAACTAAGTACTACATGATCAAACTCCATGACTGACCTGCTCATCGGACAAAATCCGACTATCTCTCAACGTTGGCAACTCTAGCGGAGTCAACGTGCAACCATGGCCAGGGAGCGGTGGACTGTTCGAAGGATTGTCCCATAGAAGAACCTTCTCCTCGAGGACGCATGGAAGACCAACAAGCATGGCCTTTTCCCAAGCTTGTTTAAGCACCGTCTTGAAAAAGTTGGTGCAGGAAGCACCGAGTCTTGTGCCAGTGAGGACATCGGAGAGGCAAGCAATTTCTTCCAGAGGATCATCGTGCAAGGTCTCGCAGCCCCGACGAGGAGGAGAACCGCCTGGCAAATCCATGGGAGTAGCGATGAACTTCCTTCTCTTCAGGGGGAGGGGAACTGGCGAGGAGGAGATAAGAGCGTAGTAACCGCAGGGCCTCGTCCCTTCCAACTGTAGCTCCTCGATTGTTCCTAAGCGAAGGGGTGAGGCTATTATTCACTACGTACTTGTACTGTAGCAGTACTAGTAGAGTACTAGTTTCTCAACTAGTAGTGCGATGTACTGTACTTCTAGTATAGTGCACCGGTTTTGAACTCTTGAATCTCAGGGCCAAGAAGCTACAGTTGGAAGTGGAGGGTAGTATTGTTCTCTAGAACCATCGCTGTACTATCAATGCAGGGAAAGTACACCTGCGTAGTGGGTACTCTTGGTGCTCTATTCAAGCACGTAGCTGGCCTACTCAGCCGCTCCTCTCACGCACACACTAGCAGCCTGTTTATCAGCGACGGTTACTGTGGGGCAGAATATTTGAGTTATTTGATACAACGAGACTAGGCTTTTCGCTTCCATTTGTGGAGGTGTAATGGGTCTCGTCGAACTTTATTAGTAGTTCCTTCTTTATGAATGAGATGATGCAAAGCTTTTGCCTCCATTTGAAAACAAAAAAATCACATCAAGAGGAATTTCTTTTATAGCGCCGATAATGGAGTGAAGTCTGCGTGCAACGCCACAAGCTACATAGTAGTAGAGTACTAGCACTTTACATATAGAGCCATATTGCACAGTTCCCAATGCCGCACCAGGCTTTTCTAGCTCCTCAGGCTTAGTTGGGAGGCGCTAGTTTAAATATGCTACTAGCTGATGAGGAAGCTGCAAGCGAGATGCGGCTAGGGCGAGCATGCGAGTCACGAGATGATGGGAAGGAAAACTCGTTCATGTGGCTGGGCTATCCAGTGCACCCAGATTGCGGTGCGACATGTCCGTTCGACTGCAAAACTCAAACTACCCGTGTACAATATTGGCTCGCAGTGAAGTTACTATTTTAAAAAAAGGCCGTCGTGCGTTCGGCCGGGATCGAACCCACAAAACGAGTTATACACTCCCGCGACTACTAGTAGTACTCGTTGGAGTACAACGCAACCTAGAATCGCCTTTTGTCGCTAGTAGTACATTGTTCCTTACAAGAAACCACTAATAATGCCAAGAAACTACTAGCACTTACATACGTGGCAGACTTAAGATAAGACTACCTTATCAACCATTGTACATGCCCTTACCAACCAGCCCTACCAAGAAATGACTACTCTACAAAGTGTTGTTATAGGCACGTTTCAACCCATGTCGCCCCTTAAGTCAACGCCTTCTATTCGACCGGCAAGTTAGGCGTTATGACTTGTGGGACCTACATGTCAGTCTACACAAAAATCCCCCAGTGTCCTCCTACCTCCGGCCCGTCCACCTAGTCATCCTCGGCCATGGGACGCAGCTACCGCCGCCGGCAGAAGGTGAGGTCAAAACTGCCACCGGTGCGGAGCCCATCTTGCGGCAGCCCGGATGCCAGCTCCGTCCGGCACTCGCGGCCGCTAGCTAGCCAAGAATAGCTCCATCCAGCTGCTTGTTTGCAAGGTTTGCTAACTAGATTGGCACGGCAGCGCGGCGGCTTGCTCGCGCGCGCCGCGCTAAGGCCAGCCATCTGGCTCGAGCGAAGGCCAGCGCGGCGGCTTGCTCGCGCTTGAGACACGCTCGGGATAGCCTGCCAATCTGTGCAGAGGCCAGCGCGGCGTCCGACCCGTTCGGCGAAGCGGCGACCAACTCGCTCATCACCGGCGTCACTGATGAACACGCATCAGTACTGTTTGAAGTAATGTTTAGGAAAAATAATGATTTGACGGCGGATAACAGGATAGAAGGTCAGATGTGGGTCCCTCATGTCAACGGTCACACAAAATGTGTTGGTTTAAGTTGCTCATCGGCATGGACGTGTGGGCCAACCCTGTCATAAACGGGTTTAAACGAGCCTAATCGGCACTAGGTAGTAGTTTTTGGCGCGGATTAAGAAATTTTGGGTATGTTTTTGCTATTTTTTGTACAATAGTTTCTTCCTAGGGCTGGTTGAAAGTGGTAGTTTTTTGTTAAATACTCTACATATTGTAAGTAGGAGTGAAAGTTAAGCTTTGGAAGCCAATAAGCAAGTCTAGTTACATAGTTCCTATGTGTACGTGATTGAAAGTAAATATCAACCATGAGTGACTAATATCTTGATGGGAAACTTGAAACTATGGAAATACTAGCATTTTTCATGGTTGGAAATACTAGCAATGTTCACGTGCGTTGCAACGGATCATAATTAGAATAATACTTATTCACAAATTTGATATAAAAACACTCTAATTTTGATATACATATATCACTAGAGATATATTATGTTTCAATCAGAATATATTCCTTGGGCTGTTTTGGTGAGGTGAGGGAGGGGTGTGGTTGGTTTTAAGATAGAAATTATGTTTTTTTCAGCAAATTGGTAGAGAAGTGGGATGTTGGTGAGAAAAGGCAACAACTTACCTCACAGTCGTTAGATGTAGATCTAATAGTCAGAAATGACGGATGGCAGACACACCATCATCACCAACTTAGTCTTTTGTAGGGGTACTAACAAGATGTCCGTGCATTGCATGGAACATCAAGATGCATTTTTTTATAAAACACGGTGGTGATTGACCCATGCATGAGTAATCCAATGTATAAAAACTAATGATATCTCGAGAAAGAGGAGATAAGGTGAAGAGGAGTGGGGTGTGGTGGTGATTGGTGGTCAGACTGAGCGGAGGCATGGGGATGGACGACGCCGGTAGTGGCCACCAGGCTAGTTTGTTCCAGAGGCTTCCTTTTTTAATTGCTCAATAATGAGGTTGTTGGAGATAAGGATGAACGAGGGAAAGGCCTTGTCTGCAAATGTGGAGAGAGGTGCGAGTATCTTTTAGTTTAATTTCCATCCGTCAGATATAGATTAGACGGTCTATATTGCAAGATTGTATGCGTACCTTCATCACCAACTCAGTTTTTTATAAGAGAAGAAATACAAGTATGGAGATACAAACATATTACCAATACTTGTTTCCGTAAACTAGGATCTACATTCTATTCAACGGCTCAACATGTGGGGCCTGGTGTGACATGTGTGTCAAAGAGAGACAAAGGTATGTGTAGTAGCAGGATAGCATGGGTGCGGGCGGGGAGCAGACTATTTGGAAGAGACATCTAGTGTGTGTGGGAAGGGGTGCGAGAGAGAGAGAGAGATCTAGCGACAGAGAGAGAGAGAGAGAGAGAGAGGAAGAGAGAGAGAGAGAGAGGAAGAGAGGGGGGAGAGAGGGGCGTTTGTGTCCATAAGTGGCGTATAGATAGGGAGACAATGTTGATGTTGTTTGAAATTGGCCTATGTACGGAGACGCAAGGGAAGCGAGTCATCGTGTGTGTGTGATAGGGACTTCATGAGAGATCTAGAATAGATGGTGTAGAGAACAACGTGCGAGATTGAGAACGATGATACATTAGGGAGCTATGGAATGAGTCACGGCATATATGTATACAGGGAAGGAGCTGGGGCGGGTCCGCATGTGGGAGAGATAGAAAGAGGAGAGTGGTGCACAAGGAGACAAAGTGTGCTTGTTTGCAGTGGGGTAGTGTGTGAGTTGAGTGTGCGAGAACCACATAACTAGGGAGATACATGTTTGGGGCGATGTTTTGTGTGTATGGGAAAGATACACTCTACATAGTGCGTGTGCTTGGGAAAGAGAGATGTCGGGAGACCTAGAGAGTGGGGGAAGAGATGTGTGCATGCCCGAGAGACAAATTGATAGAGACCTATATTGGGGTCCGGACTTTGGAAGAGAGACGGGTGTTAATGTGCTCGTGTGTTCGTGTCTAGGGGAGAGAACGACTTGTGTGTGTGGGGGGGGGGGGGTCCTGCTTCAGATAAAGAGTGAGGTATCTATATTTGAGGGACTTTAGCGTAATTGAGATATATATGGTCAATAGTGTGTGCACTTATGGTTGATCAATTTGTTTCATAGTTTGGACTATGAGATAACGATACTTTTGAACATGCATGATATACCTTGATGTACCAGAATTACAAACCTAAGATTGGAATTTTGGAATTCGACTCCATCATTAGCTTTTGTAATTCATTTAAATGGAGGTACATTTTTTTAGCCTGGATTTCGTGATTTCAAATTCATATATCAAACCTAGAGATATACACATACGAGCATGTTCAAACTTTATAATCATCCACTTTATTCATACACATACGCATTTTTGCTTTTGTCATCATATTTAGGATAAACACATTTGTAATTTCATTTGAATTGGACCGTATGATGGTATTTGCTTGTACTAGCTCAATGATCCATATTTGAATTGAATGGACAATCTAAGTTTCGAGTTGGAGACATTTCAAAACTTACACTTTTTTTGCGTGCAAAACAAATAAATTCTCGACCATGATATCATAGTCGCCCGTATAAGAGCATAACACTTATAATATCACGCGCCAAAAGCTTTTAAACTTCCCTCTCACATCGAAATATCTCGTGCCCGAAAGTTTAGCCCTGCGATATTCCTGTTTTACCCTTGCCACATGAACGGAAAAAGGGTTGCTTTGGTAAATCCGTTGTTTTCCCCTCTTTGCCCCCAACAATCCTCCCAGAGCCCCTCCCCTTCCCCTCCCCGACTCCCAACCACGGCAAGCCGCCGAATCTAGTCCTCTGTCGCAGCGGTGGACCTCACACCCCACCGGATCTAACTTCCGCACCTTGGAACCCCCAACTGCCAACTCACCACTTCACCGAAGCCACTTCAGCGACTGGCTTGTCAAATGCTCCAGATCTCCTTGACTGCCACCATGGCCCACCGCACCGGATCTGCTTAACTGGCACTCTCGGCCACCACAGTGTAGGCCCTTCATTGACTCCCTTGTCCGCCCCATCACTGGCCCTTCATACAAGCCCTAGTCCGCCGCAACAGATCCGCCTCACCGACAACACTGTACACTGCGCTCACCGAAGCCTTCGTCCAGCGCATCAGACCCGCTCAACAGACGCCATATTCAACTCCACCGACCCTGCTTTACTGACGCCGCAGCCTCATCAGGTTATTATGATTTGTTCTACTTCGGTTTTTCTCTTCTTTATCGTGCAACTGTTCACTTACCACATATGAGCTTTCCTGTATGTCAACAGGCGCCGCAACTGAAGCACCGGAGCCGCTTCAGCGACGGTGACAACCGGCCCAAACACAACCGCAACACGAGCACCATCGACGATCGTTAGCTATCAAGTATGACAACGATACCCATAAACCACCGAGAATCAGGTACTATTATCCAATGGATGGCGCCTACGTTCACTTTCTTAGCATAAGCACCGCACCTTTGAATTTCTTCAGGGCATCATTCAATTTTTCATGAGACACGTTATTCTGCCTGCACCTGTAGGGCCATACTTCTAGCAGTGAACATGTTACATGTGCTAAATTACATACCAGTGCACATATAGTTAATATGCTTTAGTTTTGTCCTAAGTATTACTGTACTTCCTAGATATCACTGCCTACTATTTTACTTCTTGCATGCTATATTTATGATAATGGTGTTGTTCTGATGCCACCTGTTGGTTCCATCAGACTACCTCATGTTCTCTATGCTTAATTACACATCAGCAAACTAGCATGTGGTTACGCTGCTTTTTGTTCGTTTTACCCTACATTTTCGGATGCTAGCTATTACATCACTGCTCCGAGCCTCTATTCATTACTTTTGTGTGTGTTCTTTATCTTCCCAATTTGCATGACGAATTTGATGCTTCTATTAATTATGGAGCTGCCAACCCCATCAAGCAAAATATTTGTTCTTTTGGGGATGGCACCTCTAACAAGCATAAAAATATATTGTCGTGTAAGCACACACCCTTCTTTCATTAGTTTAGATGAACCATTGATGATCAATTTGAACCAGTGCATGCAATTAAAACTAATTTTACCCAAATAGAGGGTGCAGAATAAACTACAACAACTAGATTTGCAACCACGGGATGCTGACGATATCTTCAAAGAACATTGCAACAACATCGAGACTTCACAGCAACATATGGTAAGCCAGTGTGTTTTAGTACATGTGAAATGTAATGTGTGTGGGCTGCTTTCTTGGCTTGTGCCCTCAACCTGTAATCCCACAGTGCCCTCAACCTGTAATACTTGAGTTTCCCAATTTGTCAGTAGTGCCTGCTATACTACCGTAAAGAAATGCATGCCTAGTTCATTTGAGTCCTTAACTTTTCCTTTGAACTTCATCACAAGACTGTCTCCATAGTTTATATGAGGCCACACTATTAAGTGCTTTCTTAGATTATTTCAACTGCTTAGATGCCTTGGCAACTTAAATATAGCGGTGGTACACTCCCTTTCAACTAGGGACGTCAACTGGGCCCCGTTTAATCCCGGTTAAAGTCCACTAGTGGTATGATAGTTCAAAAGAGTTTTTCTTTTTTGAGAAAAATGAACTAGGGAGCTAGCAAAAACTAACTAGATGGGACTGGCGGATGTCGTTTATTTGCCACTCACATCCCTAGTTTCCTCTTACCATTTTAATTTCTTTTCGGCTGTTGTTGCTTCGAACCATTTAAATATAGCTTGCCATGCTCGGCAATAATTGGTATGTCGTTTACCATGTAAGCTTACTGCCTAGATCATGCGATAACTATCTCTTACTTATGTTCAGCGGAAACCTTTCAGGATGTCGTTCGCACTAGGACACAATGTGTACAGCCCCAGAATCTATTTGTGGAAGCAGTGCGCCATCCATGTTACCAGATGGTAGCAGTTCAGAGGCAACACCGCCGGAGAGCAGTCTGAGCACCGATATTATAGTTCCTGAGGCTCTACTAGAGGCAGAAATAGATGGTGTGGCTGCCATGAATAAGGTAATCTTGATCTTGAGGCTGGAAATTATGCAATTAGCTGCACGCATTATGCAAGCAACCCAAGAATTGGAGGAAGTAAGAATGCTGCATTTGAAGACGGAGGAGGTGCTGCTGTTTCTGCTATCCGAAGCCCAGGGTAATCCCAGTTCTTATTTATATACCAGTTGAAATTGTCATTAGATTATTGTACTTGCATGTTGTGTCATGTCTGTGAATGGATTATGTTGTTGAAAGTGCAACTATCCCTAGGTGGTTTTGGTAATTCATAACAACATATAGCTCATTGAGCTAATGCTATTTCAAGATGATTATTTCAGGAAAGCTCAATGATTGGCATGGCATGGATGTGAAAGTGGAACCCTCAAAATGCTAAGGACAAAGAATTGGCTCAAGCTCAAAAGTTCAAGACTCTTCATTTTATATTTTAGTGATCCAAGATCACATTGAGTCTTTAGGAAAAGCCAATACTATCAAGGAGGGATGAGGTGTTGCTTAATGAGCCTCTTGCTTTATGTGCTTGGTGATATGCTCCAAAATCCTCAACCACTTTTCCATAGCCACAAATGACCTAAACACTAAGCCAAACTCGGTCATACCGATTCTTTCAATCTAGTGCCACCGAGTTTCACTTGTCATTTGCCACTGCCAAACCCTAGCAATTCGGTCCTACCGATAAGGATCTCGGTCGCACCAAGATGGGATTGCAAACTCTCTGTTTCCCTTTCGTAACTTTTCGGTCTCACCGAAAGAGCGAATCGGTCCCACTGAGATTGCAATCTAAACTCTCTGTTTCCTTCTTGTAACTTTTCGGTCTCACCGAAAGAGCGAGTCGGTCCCACCGAGTTTGCCTGACCAACTCTCTGGTTAGCTTATTGCCAAACTCGGTCTCACCGAGTTTGTGCAATCGGTCTCACCGAGATTACGTTATGCCCAAACCCTAACCGAATCGGTCCTACCGAGTTGCATGTCAGTCCCACCGAAATCTCTAACGGTCACTAGGTTTACTATTTCGGTCCGACCGAGTTTGTTTATTCGGTCCCACCGAGATTGGTAAATTGTGTGTAATGGTTGGATTTTGTGTGGAGCCTATATATACCCCTCCACCTCCTCTTCACTCGTGGAGAGAGCCATCAGAACACATACACCATTCTAACTCATATGTTCTGAGAGAGAACCACCTACTCATGTGTTGAGACCAAGATATTCCATTCCAACCATATGAATCTTGATCTCTAGCCTTCCCCAAGTCGCTTTCCACTCAAATCTTCTTTCCACCAGATCCAAATCCTATGAGAGAGAGTTGAGTGTTGGGGAGACTATCATTTGAAGCACAAGAGCAAGGAGTTCATCATCAACACACCATTTGTTACTTCTTGGAGAGTGGTGTCTCCTAGATTGGCTAGGTGTCACTTGGGAGCCTCCGACAAGATTGTGGAGTTGAACCAAGGAGTTTGTAAGGGCAAGGAGATCGCCTACTTCGTGAAGATCTACCGCTAGTGAGGCAAGTCCTTCGTGGGCGATGGCCATGGTGGGATAGACAAGGTTGCTTCTTCGTGGACCCTTCGTGGGTGGAGCCCTCTGTGGACTCGCGCAACCGTTACCCTTCGTGGGTTGAAGTCTCCATCAACGTGGATGTAGGATAGCACCACCTATCCGAACCACGGGAAAAACATCCGTGTCTCCAATTGCGTTTGAATCCTCAAAACCCTTCCCTTTATATTCTTGCAAGTTGCATGCTTTACTTTCTGCTGCCAATATACTCTTTGCATGCTTGCTTGAATTGTGTGATGATTGCTTGACTTGTCCTAAGATAGTTAAAATCTGCCTAGAACTAAAATTGGGAAAAGGTTAAGTTTTTATTTGGTCAAGTAGTCTAATCACCCCCCCCCCTCTAGACATACTTTCGATCCTACAGTTGTAAGACTCCCTATGTTGTCCATGTGTTGTAATGATCCAAATTTTTTATGCGAGGTAATCCTCAGTACTTGTATGATTGACATAAGGTGAACTGTTTTTCGTGTGGGCATATTGAATTGGATGAAATAAATGTTTGACTCAAAGTGTATCCAACCTACTAAATTCAAAGATCATGGCATTTCTAAATCATAATCATATATAAAGGTGGAATAAATGTTTGTTGTGGTTTTGAAGAAATAAATAACAAAATGTATAATTATCTGTGGATATTCGTAATCAAATACAAATTGGATTTGAATTTAGTTGCCAGGGCCCAGGGCAAAGGTGAATGCGAATTCTCCCAAGTTTTGAACGAAGAGGCTAAACACCCAATATCATTTGTTGGCTGCCCGAAGAAAGTGTTTGCGAGATGGAAATTACTGTCTACCCCTGACACTTACATCCTTGTTGACTAGATTTACACTGCTGTCGATAGGGGTAGACTAGTAACTTCAATTAGACGTGACAAGACCGCCTCTGAGCCCATTCAGACACGGTGGGTGCCAAACATAAATTGTAGTGGATCGTAAATTGTTTACTATACTTTTCTTGTCCGTACCAAATCGTAGTGGCTAGTTGAAAGGAAACATTGGTTGCGAAGTAGCTTTGTCCGGTTTCCACCTTCAGTTCCGCCATGGCACGGTCACAATACTCGTAAAGCTTATCGTTTCCCCCTTTATATTCACTACCATCATCATAGGTGCTTCGTGTTGTGCTAGCACTGCTCCTCAAGACCTCAACCCATCAAGCGAAATAACATGCCACTCATAATTCCAAAGCTTAGGTGTTGAAATATGAATCTGATATGATCCTCATATTACTAAAGCAGAGATCGTTTAATTGGCCACCTAATGTTCCTATATTCGTTTCGAAAAGCATGTGCGCCACCCACTGGTCCAGCTAGTTCCACTTTCCTGATCTTACTCTTGATGCTTAGGATTTTCCCCTTTTATCTACTCTACTGCTTTCTGTCTTACTAGCATTACTCCACCCTTCAAGCTAAACAACACAACACTCAAAATTCCAAAGCTTAGTTGTTCAAATATGATTGTGATATGATACTGATATTACTTAACAAACATATTTAATTGGTTAGCTAAAGGTCCCACTTGAGTCTCCAAATGCATGTCGCGACATATAGAGAGACATCAGAATTGCATTTATTTGTCACTTGTTGACTGTTCTTTCTTGTCCATACGAAATCTTAGTTGTTATTTCAAAGCAAATATCGGTTGCTAACTACCCTTTGCACGGTTTGCAGCTTCAGATCTGCCACCCCACTGCCACGATCAACACTATACTCATCATGCTTACGGTTTCCTCATTTTATGATGACCACGATCAGCCTATGTGGTTCGTGTCGTAATAGAACTGCTCCACCCATCGAGCTAAACAAGCTTAGTTGTACAAATTCAAATATGATATTATGCTGATACTAGTAAAACTGAGAGACGTTTAATTGGTCAGCTAAATGTTCCTACTTTAGTTTCGAAATGCATTGAGCAACATATGTATAGAAAGACTTGTAATATCTTCAATCTGCTTGCTCTTCTGCTCTTCTTTATGATGATCCTCGTCTCTTCGTTAATAAGTATGTTCCTTGTTGCGAAGAGTAGCAGAGACATTTGGGGTCGACTGGTTAGGTCGAGTTGTTCTCCCTTAATATATTTTGAATCTGTCAGGTCAGGTCGACTTATTCTTCTTTACTATATGTTGAAGCTGTCATATGTGATGTATCATCACTTCTGGAGCTCTCATAATGTGACGCCCCAAGACCGACGCTCCAGACACCTTCCTTGTTTTTCATTGTTGCCGCGTGTTTCTTTTGTTTGTTGCATTCATCATGTCATCATTTGCATTGTATCGGCACTTCTTGATGTCATTTTACAAAACCTGCATCTGTCATTGTTGTTGTTTCTCCCTTTGCCTTCATCACCTTCTCTCGGACCGCTCTCTTCTCTCTTGTCTTCTCTGTGGCCTTTCGTCAGCCCCCGTTGTCTTTGCTTTCCCCTCTCGCTAAATGTCAAGCCTCTCCGCACAGTGCACAGATCCCCTCGCCGTGTCCGAAAGTTGCCCCGAACCTGACCCGCTCTGTCGTCACCGTTGGATTCAGATCATCCTCAACATCCCTAAAACATCTGCGATTATTTGTTCGGACTCCCAAAGTATTTTATTCTCGACCCTCCGATTACCAGCCCCTTTCTAAATTTCTTTTCCTATATATAGTAGCCTAACCCCTAACCTAATCTGCCCCAACCCTAATTTCTAGGAGTTTTGTCCCTGCCGCCGCCGCACTCGTCTCCCACCTCGGGATCCATCCCCATCCAAACCTGCCCGATCCCTGATCCAATCCATAGCCACCTTATTCACCCAACCAACCAGCGCAAGTCGCCGATCTCCTCGTGCCCGAGGCCTCATCCCCGTCGACGACCAAGACCAGCAGCAGCTCCTCGCGCGCCCCTGCTCCTCCCCAAGAATGCTCCCGCACCGCCGTCCCGTATGCTGCTCCTCCCCGAGCCGCGCTCGCTCGATCTGGACTGACAGGGTCCCGAGCACCTCGATCCGCTGCCTGGTTGTTGCTCCGTTCGACTCCGGCAAGCCGCCGGCCACCAGGACCTGCCGGGGATGCCCTCTTTTCCTCGCGCCCGAGCTTGCTCCACCTCGAGGTCATCCACCTCGCCTCCCTGTCCGGCGACCGCGAGCACCACGCGACAGGCCCCTGCGTCGTCCCCCTGCCTTCTCTCTCATTTCCCTTTATTTTCTGCTCTCTCTCTTTCTCAACGCTCTCTCTCTCTCTCACGTTTCTCTCTGTGCCCAGGAAGCCGCCGCCTCAATCCCTAGCGCCGCCCGAACCACCTCACCAACGGCAGCACCGTACATCCAGCGCCGAGCCCCCGCTCCTTCTCCTCTCAGTCTTCCTTCCCCTCTCCAGTATATCTCTCTCAAACTTCCTCTCTTTGTCCAGGAACCCGTGAGCAAGGTTTTGGTTACCAGTCGAAATTTCAAGATTTCCCATGGTTACCATGTATTTCCGTGCCCCTCGGTAAATCGTCATACCGAGCAAAAAATACCATTTTTTTGAAATTTTTGAATTTAAACACTCGATTTACAGTAAGGTATGTAGGGTCTAATTAATGCAATGAAAGTTGCTTATGGCATGTTGGTAGCAACCTAGTTCCTGTTTTGAGAGGTCTCTGGTTTGAATATTCGTTCATTTTCTTATTTGAATTCAAAATTCAACTATAAAATTCGCTCGAAATATTCTCGGTATTTGTCGGTATTTCTCAGTAACCGTGGTAACCACATTTATCAGTCCCCCTCAGTAAAATTACCTCATTCGGTAACCAAAACCTTGCCCGTGAGCGCCATGGTGCCACCGTTCGAACTAAGCCCCGCTGGATTTCTTGATTCCCGGCCGCCCTCGACCGTACCCCATTGCTCCCCATTGTTCCTCGCCGTCTTCTTCTTCGTGAGCCCCGTCAACACCCGGTCCAGCCTCTGCTTCATCTCTACCGTGCCCCCCTGTCGCTCGCTTTGACCACGCACTCGCTCGGCCTGCCTCCAAGCCGCCCCTTGGGCCAGATCCACCGCGGCATGTTGGCTCTCCTGCGGGCCGGCTCACCACCGACCAGGCCGAAGCCCATGGGTGAGCTTCCCCGCAGCGCCACCTCTGTTGGCCCAGCCTGTGTGGTTTCAGCCCATAGTTGTTTTTTCCTGTGTGATGCAAATTTGTCTATTAACTCAGAAAGCAGTTTTACAGAAAAGCCCTCAAATTTCATGCATTTAATAACTCCACAACCGTGCATCACATGTAAAAACTTTAAATATGTAAATGCTTAGAATTTCATCTAGTTTCACAATATGACACTTTCATCTATGTTAAAAAAATAAAAATGTTGTTTGCTTTTATTTTGCTTAATGACTTGTTAAAATGCTTTATTTCATAACTAAATAACCGCAGCTCCAAATCTAGTAAACTTTATATGTATTTGGGTGCAAAATGCATAGATTAACATGGTGGCCTTATGTTGCATGTTTAACAACTCTAAAATTGTGTTTAGGGAAGAACAGTATCAAATTCAAAATATGCATATGAGGATTTTCCGTAATTGTTGTTTGTTGTTCCGGCCTCATATAAACTTGCCTAAGTAGTTAGTTTAATTATGCTTCACTTCTTGCCATGTTTAACAACATTTAATATTGGTGAGTAGCTTAAACAAGAGAAAATTAAATAATTGAATGTGGTGTTTTGTCAATATGCAACTCGTTGCATATTGAGCTCCACTTAATTTGAAGTGTTGTTTGTTGCACTTTGCCATGCCATGAAACATTAAACCGGACATGCATCATACTTGATTGTGCATCATGTCATGTTTATGTGATGATTGTTTACCATGTTGTTTGCTTCTTTCCGGTGTTGCTTCTTCTTCATAGTTCCGGGTTTCGTTGCAATTGTGAGGATCCATTCGACTATGGTGTTCGACTACTTCATGGACTTGTTCTTCTTCCTAGCGGGATTTCAGGCAAGATGACCGTCACCTTGGATCTCACTACTATCTTTGTTATGCTAGTTGTCTCGATGCTATCGCTATGTCGCGCTACCTACCACTTGTTTATCAAGCCTCTCAAATTGCCATGATAGCGTCTAACCTTTTTCACCCATCCTAGCAAACCGTTTTTTTGGCTATGTTACCGCTTTGCTCAGCCACTCTTATAGCGTTGCTAGTTGTAGGTGCAGTTGCAGGTTGTTCCATGTTGGGACATGGATTTTCATGGATATCAAGGGATATCACGATATCTATTATTTAATTAATGCATCTATATACTTGGTAAAGGGTGAAAGGCTCGGCCTTATGCCTGGTGTTTTGTTCCACTCTTGCCGCCCTAGTTTCTGTCATGCCGGTGTTATGTTCCTTGATTTTGCATCCCTAACACGATGAGGGGTATGGGACCCTCTTGACATTTTGCTTTGAATAAAACTCTTCCAGCAAGGCCCAACATTGGTTTTACCATTTGCCTAATAACAACTAAAAAACTTTCATTGGGACCGGCTAGCACCTGTGGACTCCTAATCAACCCCCGGGCCAGTGCTCCTCATGAGTGTTGGTCCAAACCGGGTAGACTGCGGGGCCGCCTCGGGGAAACCCGAGGTATTTGGTGTATACCTGTAGGCTGACCCATCCGATGTACCCTAAGAACGAGATCGCGCAACTCCTATCGGGCTAGGTCGGTTCATCGGGAGATCTTGCTGGACTAGTTTTACTATTGTCGAAATGTCTTGTGCACCGAGATTCCGAGTCTGATCAGGTGTCCTGCGATGGAGGATTGTCTCTCCGGATCGTGAGCTTGTCATGGGCTAAGTTGGGACACCCCTGCAGGGTTTAGACTTTTGAGAGCCGTGCCTGCGGTTATGTAGCAGATGGGAATTTGTTAATATCCGGTTGTAGTAGACTTGAAGTAACTCAATTAAAATACACCAACCGCATTGCATAAACGTGACGGTCTCTTTTCGGGGAAGTTCGAGAAGAGAACACACTTGGGTTATGTTTGAACGTAAGTAGTTCAGGATTACTGATCATTACTAGTTTGCGACCGTTTGCGTAGTTTCTCATCTTAATCTTGTACTCGTAAGTTAGCCACCATGCAATGCTTAGTCGTTGCTGCAACCTCACCACTTTACCCCTTCCTTACCCATTAAGCTTTGCTAGTCTTGATACCCATGGTAATGGGATTGCTGACTCCTCGTGGGTCATAGATTACTACAACAACAGTTGCTGGTATAGGTAATGCAAAGCTCTGACGTGAGAGCGATGCTTGATTGCTTTTGGAGTTCTTCTTCTTCGATCAAGGGATAGGTTCCTGTCAGATCTCGGTTTCCGGCAGACCCTTAAGGTTCGAACACTGGGGTGCGCGCGGAAATCATACCTTCTACCTCCCCGTCTCACAAAGATCTAAACTACTAAAAGGATCACACAAGAGACACAAGATTTATACTGGTTCGGGCCACCATTGTGGTGTAATACCCTACTCCAGTGTGTGGTGGATGGATTGCCTCCTGGGGCTGGTGATGATGAACAATACAAGGAAGAACAGCCTCGCGAGGGTCTGTTCTTGGCTGGGGCGACGAACTACTGGGAGGAGTTCGGTCACCTTCTCTCTCTCTCTCTACTTGCTTGCTAGCCGGACCAACCAACCACCCCCTACGCGAGTGGCTGGTCCCTATTTATAGAGGCCCTGGCCCTCTTCCCAAATATCGAGCGGGAAGGGAGCCAACAATGGCGGGCTAATTTGAAGGGGGACATCAAGTAATCTTATCCTGACTAAAGGTGGTCTTCGCCTGCGAAAGACTCTGCGGTGACGCCGTGCTGGGCTCCATGGTGACCTCTGTCTCGTAGTCCGCTTGGTCCTGGTCTCGTTGCACCGAAATGGCAACCTTTGCCTGATGCCTCGGTACTCCGTGGCTGCGCTTGCCCCCTTTGCACCAAAGAGGAAAGAAGTACGCTGCGCGCGCTGGTGAAGGAAATATGCCCTAGAGGCAATAATAAAGTTATTATTTATTTCCTTATATCATGATAAATGTTTATTGTTCATGCTAGAATTGCATTAACCGGAAACATAATACATGTGTGAATACATAGACCAACAGAGTGTCACTAGTATGCCTCTACTTGACTAGCTCGTTAATCAAAGATGGTTATGTTTCCTAACCATGAACAAAGAGTTGTTATTTGATTAACGAGGTCACATCATTAGTTGAATGATCTGATTGACATGACCCATTCCATTAGCTTAGCACCCGATCGATTAGTATGTTGCTATTGATTTCTTCATGACTTATACATGTTCCTATAACTATGAGATTATGCAACTCCCGTTTACCGGAGGAATACTTTGGGTACTACCAAACGTCACAACGTAACTGGGTGATTATAAAGGAGTACTACAGGTGTCTCCAATGGTAGATGTTGGGTTGGCGTATTTCGAGATTAGGGTTTGTCACTCCGAGTGTCGGAGAGGTATCTCTGGGCCCTCTCGGTAATGCACATCACATAAGCCTTGCAAGCACTGCAACTAATATGTTAGTTGTGAGATGATGTATTACGGAACGAGTAAAGAGACTTGCCGGTAACGAGATTGAACTAGGTATTGGATACCGACGATCGAATCTCGAGCAAGTAACATACCGATGACAAAGGGAACAACGTATGTTGTTATGCGGTCTGACCGATAAAGATCTTCGTAGAATATGTAGGAGCCAATATGGGCATCCAGGTCCCACTAGTGGTTATTGACCGGAGACGTGTCTCGGTCATGTCTACATTGTTCTCGAACCGTAGGGTCCGCACGCTTAACGTTACGATGACAGTTATTATGAGTTTATGCATTTTGATGTACCAAAGGTTGTTCGGAGTCCCGGATGTGATCACGGACATGACGAGGAGTCTCGAAATGGTCGAGACGTAAAGATTGATATATTGGAAGCCTATGTTTGGACACCGGAAGTGTTCCGGGTGAAATCGGGATTTTATCGGAATACCGGGAGGGTTACCGGAACCCCCCGGGAGGCAAATGGGCCTATTGGGCCTTAGTGGAAAAGTGAAAAGGGGCTGCCCACAAGGGCTGCGCGCCTCCCCCCTTCCCTAGTCCTATTAGGACTAGGAGAAGGGGCCGGCCCCCCTCTCTTCTCTCTTCTCTTTGAAGAGTCCTATTAGGAATAGGATTGGGGGGGAGTCCTACTCCCGGTAGGAGTGGGACTCCCCCTGCGCCTCTCTCCCTGGCCGGCCGAACCCCTCCCCCTGCTCCTTTATATACGGGGGCAGGGGGCACCCCATAGACACACAAGTTGATCATTGTTGATCGTTCCTTAGTCGTGTGCGGTGCCCCCTGCCACCAAATTCCACCTCGGTCATATCGTTGTAGAGCTTAGGCGAAGCCCTGCGTCGGTAGTACATCAAGATCGTCACCACGCCGTTGTGCTGAAGGAACTCTTCCTCGACGCTTTGCTGGATCGGAGCCCGAGGATCTTCATCGAGCTGAACGTGTGCTAAGAACTCGGAGGTGCCGGAGTAACGGTGCTTGGATCGGTCGGATCGGGAAGAAGACGTACGACTACTTCCTCTACGTTGTGAGATCGCTTCCGCAGTCGGTCTGCGTTGGTACATAGACAATACTCTCCCCCTCGTTGCTATGCATCACCATGATCTTGCGTGTGCGTAGGAAATTTTTCGAAATTACTACGTTCCACAACAGTGGCATCCGAGCCTAGGTTTTATGGTTTGATGTTATTTGCACGAGTAGAACACAAGTGAGTTGTGGGCGATACAAGTCATACTGCCTACCAGCATGTCATACTTTGGTTCGGCGGTATTGTTGGACGAGACGATCCGGACCAACCTTACGCGTACTCTTACGCGAGACCGGTTCCCTCGACGTGCTTTGCACATGGATGGCTTGCGGAAGACTGTCTCTCCAACTTTAGTTGAACCAAGTGTGACTACACCCGGTCCTTGAGAAGGTTAAAACGGAGTCTATTTGACGAACTATCGTTGTGGTTTTGATGCGTAGGTGAGATGAGTTCTTACTTAAGCCCGTAGCAGCCACGTAAAACTTGCAACAACAAAGTAGAGGACGTCTAACTTGTTTTTGCAGGGCATGTTGTGATGTGATATGGTCAAGGCATGATGCTGATTTTATTGTATGAGATGATCATGTTTTGTAACCGAGTTATCGGCAACTGGCAGGAGACATATGGTTGTCGCTTTATTGTATGCAATGCAATCGTGATGTAATGCTTTACTTTATTACTAAGCGGTAGTGATAGTCGTGGAAGCATAAGATTGGCGAGACGACAACGATGCTACGATGGAGATCAAGGTGTCGCGCCGGTGACGATGGTGATCATGACGGTGCTTTGGAGATGGAGATCACAAGCACAAGATGATGATGGCCATATCATATCACTTATATTGATTGCATGTGATGTTTATCCTTTTATGCATCTTATCTTGCTTTGATTGACGGTAGCATTATAAGATGATCTCTCACTAAATTATCAAGAAGTGTTCTCCCTGAGTATGCACCGTTGCCAAAGTTCATCGTGCCCAGACACCACGTGATGATCGGGTGTGATAAGCTCTACGTCCATCTACAATGGGTGCAAGCCAGTTTTGCACATGCAGAATACTCAGGTTAAACTTGACGAGCCTAGCATATGCAGATATGGCCTCGGAACACAGAGACCGAAAGGTCGAGCGTGAATCATATAGTAGATATGATCAACATGACGATGTTCACCATTGAAAACTACTCCATCTCACGTGATGATCGGTTATGGTTTAGTTGATTTGGATCACGTGATCACTTAGAGGATTAGAGGGATGTCTATCTAAGTGGGAGTTCCTAAGTAATTTGATTAACTGAACTTAAACTTATCATGAACTTAGTACCTGATAGTATCTTGCTTGTTTATGTGGATTGTAGACAGATGGCTCGTGCTGTTGTTCCGTTGAATTTTAATGCGTTCCTTGAGAAAGCAAAGTTGAAAGATGATGGTAGCAATTACACGGACTGGGTCCGTAACCTGAGGATTATCCTCATTGCTGCACAGAAGAATTACGTCCTGGAAGCACCGCTGGGTGCCAGGCCTGCTGCTGGAGCAACACCAGATGTTATGAACGTCTGGCAGAGCAAAGCTGATGACTACTCGATAGTTCAGTGTGCCATGCTTTACGGCTTAGAATCGGGACTTCAACGACGTTTTGAACGTCATGGAGCATATGAGATGTTCCAGGAGTTGAAGTTAATATTTCAAGCAAATGCCCGAATTGAGAGATATGAAGTCTCCAATAAGTTCTATAGCTGCAAGATGGAGGAGAACAGTTCTGTCAGTGAGCATATACTCAAAATGTCTGGGTATAATAATCACTTGATTCAGATGGGAGTTAATCTTCAAGATGATTGCGCCATTGACAGAATTTTCCAATCACTGCCACCAAGCTACAAGAGCTTCGTGATGAACTATAATATGCAAGGGATGAACAAGACTATTCCCGAGCTCTTCGCAATGCTGAAAGCTGCGGAGGTAGAAATCAAGAAGGAGCATCAAGTGTTGATGGTTAACAAAACCACTGGTTTCAAGAAAAAGGGCAAAGGGAAGAAGAAGGGGAACTTCAAGAAGAACAGCAAGCAAGTTGCTGCTCAGGAGAAGAAACCCAAGTCTGGACCTAAGCCTGAAACTGAGTGCTTCTACTGCAAGCAGACTGGTCACTGGAAGCGAAACTGCCCCAAGTATTTGGTGGATAAGAAGGATGGCAAGGTGAACAAAGGTATATGTGATATACATGTTATTGATGTGTACCTTACTAGAGCTCGCAGTAGCACCTGGGTATTTGATATTGGTTCTGTTGCTAATATTTGCAACTCGAAACAGGGACTACGGAATAAGCGGACGCTAGCAAAGGACGAGGTGACGATGCGCGTGGGAAATGGTTCCAAAGTCGATGTGATCGCGGTCGGCATGCTACCTCTACATCTACCTTCGGGATTAATATTAGACCTAAATAATTGTTATTTGGTGCCAGCGTTGAGCATGAACATTATATCTGGATCTTGTTTGATGCGAGACGGTTATTCATTTAAATCAGAGAATAATGGTTGTTCTATTTATATGAGTAATATCTTTTATGGTCATGCACCCTTGAAGAGTGGTCTATTCTTATTGAATCTCGATAGTAGTGATACACATATTCATAATGTAGAAGCCAAAAGATGCAGAGTTGATAATGATAGTGCAACTTATTTGTGGCACTGCCGTTTAGGTCATATCGGTGTAAAGCGCATGAAGAAACTCCATACTGATGGGCTTTTGGAACCACTTGATTATGAATCACTTGGTACTTGCGAACCGTGCCTCATAGGCAAGATGACTAAAACACCGTTCTCCGGTACTATGGAGAGAGCAACAGATTTATTGGAAATCATACATACCGATGTATGTGGTCCGATGAATATTGAGGCTCGTGGCGGATATCGTTATTTTCTCACCTTCACAGATGATTTAAGCAGATATGGGTATATCTACTTAATGAAACATAAGTCTGAAACATTTGAAAAGTTCAAGGAATTTCAGAGTGAAGTTGAAAATCATCGTAACAAGAAAATAAAGTTTCTACGATCTGATCGTGGAGGAGAATATTTGAGTTACGAGTTTGGTATACATTTGAAAAATTGTGGAATAGTTTCGCAACTCACGCCACCCGGAACACCACAGCGTAATGGTGTGTCCGAACGTCGTAATCGTACTTTACTAGATATGGTGCGATCTATGATGTCTCTTACTGATTTACCGCTACCGTTTTGGGGTTATGCTTTAGAGACGGCCGCATTCACGTTAAATAGGGCACCATCAAAATCTGTTGAGACGACGCCTTATGAACTATGGTTTGGCAAGAAAACAAAGTTGTCGTTTCTTAAAGTTTGGGGCTGCGATGCTTATGTGAAAAAGCTTCAACCTGATAAGCTAGAACCCAAAGCGGAGAAATGTGTCTTCATAGGATACCCAAAGGAAACTGTTGGGTATACCTTCTATCATAGATCCGAAGGCAAGACATTCGTTGCTAAGAATGGATCATTTCTAGAGAAGGAGTTTCTCTCGAAAGAAGTGAGTGGGAGGAAAGTAGAACTTGACGAGGTAACTGTACCTGCTCCCTTATTGGAAAATAGAACATCACAGAAAACTGTTTCTGCGACACCTATACCAATTAGTGAGGAAGCTAATGATGATGATCATGAAACTTCAGGACAAGATACTACTGAACCACGTAGATCAACCAGAGTGAGATCCGCACCAGAGTGGTACGGTAATCCAGTTCTGGAAGTCATGCTACTAGATCATGATGAACCTACGAACTATGAAGAAGCGATGGTGAGCCCAGATTCTGCAAAGTGGCTTGAGGCCATGAAATCTGAGATGGGATCCATGTATGAGAACAAAGTATGGACTTTGGTTGACTTGCCCGATGATCGGCAAGCAATTGAGAATAAATGGATCTTCAAGAAAAAGACTGACGCTGACGGTAATATTACTGTCTATAAAGCTCGACTTGTCGCAAAAGGTTTTCGACAAGTTCAAGGGGTTGACTACGATGAGACCTTCTCACCCGTAGCGATGCTTAAGTCCGTCAGAATTATGTTAGCAATTGCTGTGTTTTATGATTATGAAATATGGCAAATGGATGTCAAAACTGCATTCCTGAATGGATTTCTGGAAGAAGAGTTGTATATGATACAACCAGAAGGTTTTGTCGATCCGAAGGGACCTAACAAAGTGTGCAAACTCCAGCGATCCATTTATGGACTGGTGCAAGCATCTCGGAGTTGGAATAAACGCTTTGATAGTGTGATCAAAGCATTTGGATTTATACAGACTTTTGGAGAAGCCTGTATTTACAAGAAAGTGAGTGGCAGCTCTGTAGCATTTCTGATATTATATGTGGATGACATATTGTTGATTGGAAATGATATAGAATTTCTGGATAGCATAAAGGGATACTTGAATAAAAGTTTTTCGATGAAAGACCTCGGGGAAGCTGCTTACATATTAGGCATAAAGATCTATAGAGATAGATCAAAACGCTTAATTGGACTTTCACAAAGCACATACCTTGACAAGATTTTGAAGAAGTTCAAAATGGATCAAGCAAAGAAAGGGTTCTTGCCTGTGTTACAAGGTGTGAAGTTGAGTCAGACTCAATGCCCGACCACCGCAGAAGATAGAGAGAAAATGAAAGATGTTCCCTATGCTTCAGCCATAGGCTCTATCATGTATGCAATGCTGTGTACCAGACCAGATGTGTGCCTTGCTATAAGTTTAGCAGGGAGGTACCAAAGTAATCCAGGAGTGGATCACTGGACAGCGGTCAAGAACATCCTGAAATACCTGAAAAGGACTAAGGATATGTTTCTCGTATATGGAGGTGACAGAGAGCTCACCGTAAGAGGTTACGTTGATGCAAGCTTTGACACTGATCCGGACGATTCTAAATCGCAAACCGGATACGTGTTTACTTTAAACGGTGGAGCTGTCAGTTGGTGCAGTTCTAAACAAAGCGTCGTAACGGGATCTACATGTGAAGCGGAGTACATAGCTGCTTCGGAAGCAGCGAACGAAGGAGTCTGGATGAAGGAGTTCATATCCGATCTAGGTGTCATACCTAGTGCATCGGGTCCAATGAAAATCTTCTGTGACAATACTGGTGCAATTGCCTTGGCAAAGGAATCCAGATTTCACAAAAGAACCAAACACATCAAGAGACGCTTCAACTCCATCCGGGATTTAGTCCAGGTGGTAGACATAGAGATTTGCAAGATACATACGGATCTGAATGTTGCAGACCCGTTGACTAAGCCTCTTCCACGAGCAAAACATGATCAGCACCAAGGCTCCATGGGTGTTAGAATCATTACTGTGTAATCTAGATTATTGACTCTAGTGCAAGTGGGAGACTGAAGGAAATATGCCCTAGAGGCAATAATAAAGTTATTATTTATTTCCTTATATCATGATAAATGTTTATTATTCATGCTAGAATTGTATTAACCGGAAACATAATACATGTGTGAATACATAGACCAACAGAGTGTCACTAGTATGCCTCTACTTGACTAGCTCGTTAATCAAAGATGGTTATGTTTCCTAACCATGAACAAAGAGTTGTTATTTGATTAACGAGGTCACATCATTAGTTGAATGATCTGATTGACATGACCCATTCCATTAGCTTAGCACCCGATCGTTTAGTATGTTGCTATTGCTTTCTTCATGACTTATACATGTTCCTATAACTATGAGATTATGCAACTCCCGTTTACCGGAGGAATACTTTGGGTACTACCAAACGTCACAACGTAACTGGGTGATTATAAAGGAGTACTACAGGTGTCTCCAATGGTAGATGTTGGGTTGGCGTATTTCGAGATTAGGGTTTGTCACTCCGAGTGTCGGAGAGGTATCTCTGGGCCCTCTCGGTAATGCACATCACATAAGCCTTGCAAGCACTGCAACTAATATGTTAGTTGTGAGATGATGTATTACAGAACGAGTAAAGAGACTTGCCGGTAACGAGATTGAACTAGGTATTGGATACCGACGATCGAATCTTGAGCAAGTAACATACCGATGACAAAGGGAACAACGTATGTTGTTATGCGGTCTGACCGATAAAGATCTTCGTAGAATATGTAGGAGCCAATATGGGCATCCAGGTCCCGCTAGTGGTTATTGACCGGAGACGTGTCTCGGTCATGTCTACATTGTTCTCGAACCGTAGGGTCCGCACGCTTAACGTTACGATGACAGTTATTATGAGTTTATGCATTTTGATGTACCGAAGGTTGTTCAGAGTCCCGGATGTGATCACGGACATGACGAGGAGTCTCGAAATGGTCGAGACGTAAAGATTGATATATTGGAAGCCTATGTTTGGACACCGGAAGTGTTCCGGGTGAAATCGGGATTTTACCGGAATACCGGGAGGGTTACCGGAACCCCCCGGGAGGCAAATGGGCCTATTGGGCCTTAGTGGAAAAGTGAAAAGGGGCTGCCCACAAGGGCTGCGCGCCTCCCCCCTTCCCTAGTCCTATTAGGACTAGGAGAAGGGGCCGGCCCCCCTCTCTTCTCTCTTCTCTTTGAAGAGTCCTATTAGGAATAGGATTGGGGGGGAGTCCTACTCCCGGTAGGAGTGGGACTCCCCCTGCGCCTCTCTCCCTGGCCGGCAGAACCCCTCCCCCTGCTCCTTTATATACGGGGGCAGGGGGCACCCCATAAACACACAAGTTGATCATTGTTGATCGTTCCTTAGCCGTGTGCGGTGCCCCCTGCCACCAAATTCCACCTCGGTCATATCGTTGTAGAGCTTAGGCGAAGCCCTGCGTCGGTAGTACATCAAGATCGTCACCACGCCGTTGTGCTGACGGAACTCTTCCTCGACGCTTTGCTGGATCGGAGCCCGAGGATCGTCATCGAGCTGAACGTGTGCTAAGAACTCGGAGGTGCCAGAGTAACGGTGCTTGGATCGGTCGGATCGGGAAGAAGACGTACGACTACTTCCTCTATGTTGTGAGATCGCTTCCGCAGTCGGTCTGCGTTGGTACGTAGACAATACTCTCCCCCTCGTTGCTATGCATCACCATGATCTTGCGTGTGCGTAGGAAATTTTTTGAAATTACTACGTTCCCCAACAGCTGGCACCCGCCTGGTGCCCTGAGTCGTCATGGCTTGCGTCATGGGCACCTCGCGTGGTACCCCGCCTTGAACTCTCCGCCTCCTCGTGAGCCAGCCTGACGAGGCTATGCCTGAGGATGCGCCGTGTCGTCCGCCTCGCGAGGCTTGGCCCCTCGCGAGGGTCTTGAGATGAAGATGGGCCGTGTTGGGCCCCCACTTGAGCACGCCGCAGGCAGGCAAGTCTGGGGACCCCCGTTCCCAGAACACCGATAGTTCCGGGTCAGGGAGCCTGGGATTAGCAAGGTGGATGTTGTTTTTATTTTTCGTTTGATTTCATCCATAGTCGGATCCTACTCTTCTGTATGATGGTTGCCATGTATTGATGTATTATTGTATGAATGATGTAACTTGTGGCGAATGTAAGCCTTTATCTTGTATTCTCATATATTCAGTACATGGTACGTTGTAATGATATCCACCTTGCTATGCGCTCGAAATGCGGTTGTGCCCCAATCATGAGTTCATCCTGTGATTGTGATAGAATCACATCTTGGGTGCTACAAGTTGGTATCAGAGTCTTACCGACCTTAGGAGCGCCCTTGATTGATTGAACCGGTGCCGTTGTTGAGTCTAGAACAAAACTGTTTTGAATCTTAGGATTATATATATCGAAGAGTAGGATTATTTTTACTCCTTAGCCCCCTTGTTGCTCTGGTGAGGTCTCCTGACGTAGATGTTTTGACTTTCCTCTCCTCATTTTCACTAAAAAAATTAGGATCATGCGGGTATCTTGGGATCGTTCCGATATTCTTGTGACAAGAACATTATTCTTGGTGCCTCCTGACATTTCGGGGTTGTGGCAGTGTCCCGGGGAGTTGAGCTCCGAAGTGTTGTCGTCACAATTTTATCATTGCCCTTCTGGAATACCTGAGTTCGCCGACATCGAAAATCTCTTTTATGTAGTTAGTGGTGACATAACCTCGACGCCACCCAGTACCGGGGAGGGAGTTCGGGAGTATTGCCACAACTCGTATAACGGATGCTTTTCGAAGGTTGAGGTACATGATTTCCGGAGTTTTTCTTGGTTATGTGTTAATGGATGGGTACAGTTGGACCATAGGGCTTGTTAGTTGTGTGATATATATTATGCCTCCCTGTATCCCCAACACCAGATTGTATAACCAAAATTTTTTGGGAGTTCATAGGTGGGAATTCAAGTATCATGTAGGATATCTTTCCAACAGACACATGCTACGATATGGGGTCTATCATATGTTTGTTTCCGGCTTATTCCGCAAGCCAAATCATTTGTTTTGTTTTGATTGTGGTATTCGAGTTGCTTCATTCTCAAGTGTTGATTCCAAACCTTTTCTAAGCAATGTTCTCATATTTCTATGGGAGTGCTAATCATTCTTGGTCATCGAGATGGTCATGCCAATTCTTTTCCAACAGACATGCTTCTCGTCAAGATGATCCTATCATTTTCCCCATTTGCAAGATCACTCCTCAGTTTTTCCAATGTTGTTCGTTTCACCCGTCCCAAATTGTCTTCTTCTTTTCCCACCCACCCACCCTTTTCTTCAAGGACTCAGATTTCTTAATCAAGTATCAATGTCATTCATGTGAAGACTCTTCATTCCTTTCCTTCAATGTTCTTAACCGGTGATTTCTCATGGAAATGCTCACGAGCTTCAAGTTCATCATTACTCGTTCTCTTGTCTTCTCCGGTGGATTCAATTCAAGCTTTGTTGATCATATCCTTTTCCTCATTTCAAATGTTTTCTCATGCCAGTGCACCTCTTAATCACTCTTCACTTGCTATTCAATTGTTTTGGTGTGCTGGAGATATCTCTCAAGATTCGAGTTATCATTCTTAATCTATTAAAGCTAATTCGAGGTTGTTATCTCATTCAAGTCATTAATTCAACCGGTGGAATCTCTCTTCAAAATTGTTCAACAATGTTTTCTTTTGAGTGGGCCCTAACCCACAGGTCTTTTCTCAGGATCTTACCCGAATCTTCTAATTTTTTAGAGTTATTCCCAAATTCTTTTCAAGGTGTGACGTAAGAATGGATTCCATCAGTCATATGCCTCCTTTAAGATTGCTTTGAAATTGTTTTCATCTTTCTCTCAACCTTTCTATTATTCATTCCAGAGTGCCTCAACATTTGAAGACCGAAGAAGAGTTTTCCTCTAAATCATGTCCGTTCTCTTGAAGATTCGTGGTGCTAGCTTGTCGTTATCCTCTCGGATTATTCCATTTATCAGAAATTCTTTTCTTACCCATCCGGAGCGTGTCAGGAGTTGTTTTCTGTTTCGTTCCTACGAAGGCCATCATTTTGGATTTATTCGCTCTCAACGTTCAGCTCTCATTCCCCAATTGTTCCAGTGCATCATTCAAGTAATCTCTAGCCAGCTCGTGATCTATTCATTCTGATGTATCTAAATTCCCTCAAATATCATCATTCATTTTCTAATTCCTCCCAGTGATTCATTCTCTTTCTTCATTCATTTTCAAATTCTTAGGATGGTTCCTTCATGATTCCTTCTCCTTTGTTATCATATCAATTCATTCATTCTTTCCAATCCTACCGGTGGTTCATTGAAGATTTCCCGAAGTTTGCGCTATATCTCTCATCATTCCTTTTCAAGAAGAATAAGTAGGATGCCAAATACATTGCTTGTCATCAATTGAAATTTGGTGAAGGATATGCATAACATAATTCTTATTCTTGTTTCATCCAACAGATTACGTCCTTCTTTCGGAGTTTGTTCATGATATCAATTTCTCAGTACCAGGTTGTTCATCTTTCTTTTCTGGAGTTCAAAATTTTTCTCTTTATCTCGTCACGAAGCTCCATCTAAATCATTGCAAGGATTCACCTTGTGGTTTCAACCACTCTTTTGTTTGATCATTCTTTTATTACCGAAGTTCTCACAAAGGCTCAATATGGTGGTTCGTCAAGGATTCATTTTATTCTTCAATTCTTCTTCAAGATTTCTCTTGAAGTTAAGATCCGTCAAGCTATACTATAAAATAAACATGGTGTTCAACACATGTCTTGTTTTAAGGAGTTCAAGCATTCATCATCTTGCATTCTAAAGTGCAATTATTTCTCTCTTATCTTCTGAGGGGGTGCTATGTCATTATTGACAATTTCCCTTCGTGATTCAAGTTGTCATGATTGAGATATTTTTAAATCCATGATTTTCTCTTTGTTCAAGAGATCGTTTCAACCTATCAATCCCTCCATGGGAGTTATCTTGGTAAAGATTTCACCTAAAGCCTTCCCTAAGGAATGTTGCCAATTATGGTGCTTATTAATAATCCAAGTTTAATCATATTCTTGTGGTGAAAGAGGTTTTCATCTCTTCGTTGCTCTCAAGCAAGCAACTGTTTCCATTAGTGGTCGGTTGTCACCTCATAATTTTGAGATGTATTCCATAAGCCCACAACAACCTTATTATTTTGTTGTTTAATTTTCCACAACTCCATTCAATCCATTTTTTCTAAGGATGCGTTCAAATTCATTGGTGGTAGAAGTTATCATTTTCTTCTACTTTCTTTCTTCCTAACGATCTAGCTTCTATTCTTTCGTTTCGGAGGCATTGTGATGTTGCACTCTTCGACCCATCATCCCATTTTTGTCAACGATCATGTTCTTTCCTTTGCTTATCCATTCAACCGGAGTGTCGTGTCCTCCATTCAAGTTCTCTCATCTAATCAAGTTTTGCCCCCCTTCTCAACCGGAGTGTTGTCTGAAATCTTTCTTACCCATTGTGACATTCTTTCAATAGTTTCGAAGGCAGTGTGTTGTTGATTTCATCAAGTATCCTCTCATCTTGTCAAGTTTTGCTTCTCTTTTCTACCGGAGTGCTGCCTGCATTCTTTCGTTCTCATTCCTTGCTTATTCTGTTTCAACCGGAGTGGTTACATGTCCTTCCTTGTCGCTGGAGCTCTTCATTCATGTCTTTGCAGCCCCAATGCTTTTCGCAATGTTCCTTGTTCCTTTTTGCTAACGGAGTGTTTACAATCCCGTTCATCTCCATTATATTCTTTCTTTCGAATTGTTCAACCTCTCAAGGCTCGTGGCTTCACTTGTTTGTCAAATAAGCAACTTAGTTACTCTTCCTCTTCTGCTTCCCTCCGGTTCCATCCTTAGATCTCGGGGCGAGATCTCTTGTAAGTGGAGGAGAGTTGTGACGCCCCAAGACCGACGCTCCAGACGCCTTCCTTGTTTTTCATTGTTGCCACGTGCTTCTTTTGTTTGTTGCATTCATCATGTCATCATTTGCATTGCATCGGCACTTCATTACCGTCATTTTACAAAACCTGCATCTGTCGTCATTGTCGTTTCTCCCTTTGCCTATATCACCGTCTCTCAGATCGCTCTCTTCTCTCTTGTCTTCTCCGTGGCCTTTTGTCAGCCCCCGTTGTCTTTGTTTTCCCCTCTCACTAAATGTCAAACCTCTCTGCATAGTGCACAGATCCCCTCACCCGTGTCCAAAAGTTGTCCCGAATCCGACCCGCTCCATCGTCACCGTTGGATTCGGATCATCCCCAAACATCCCCAAAACATCTGCGATTATTTTTTGGGACTCCCAAAGCATTTTATTCTCGACCGTCCGATTATGATCGGAGGGTCATTCTAGCCCCTTCCTAAATTTCTTTTGCTATATATAGTAGGCTAACCCCTAACCTAATCTGCCCCAACCCTAATTTCTAGGAGTTTTGTCCCTGCCACCACCGCACTCGTCTCCCATCTCGGGATCCATCCCCATCCAAAACTGCCCGATCCCTGATCCAATCCATCGCCACCTTGATCACCCAACCAACCATCGCCGGTCGTTGATCTCCTCGTGCCCGAGGCCTCATCCCCGCCGATGACCAAGACCAGCAGCAGCTCCTCGCGCGCCCTTGCTCCTCCCCAAGCATGCTCCCGCACCACCATCCTGTACGCTGCTCCTCCCTGAGCCGGGCTTGTTCGATCTGGACCGACAAGGTCCCGAGCACCTCGATCCGCTACCTGGTCACTGCTCCATCCGACTTATTAACATCAGATTTTGGCATGGCGAAGAACTTAATTAAGATGGCCTCAAATGGAGAAGTGCTTGAAGTGAGAAAGTTCCGTATCGTCAAAAGGAAAAACTTTGATATTTGGGCCATAGTCATTCGGTCTCATCTCTAAAGCCGAAGTTGTGTTCGAAATACTTATATTTTATATTCAGAACACTATTCGGTTGATTACGCCCCCAAGACTGCCCCATATTGAAAACTGATGTACATGAATTGTCTTCGTCTCGTCGAAACGATTGATTTTAATATAAAAATTGTCTCAATCCGAGGTCATATGCAAAAGTTAGATCCCGCACAGCGCGACCCTCGAGTGAGCAAAAATATGACGCCCGGAACCAGACACATATGTGGGTATGTGTGATGTGCTGCGTGAATAATTAGCTGTCTTGCACGAGCGATTTGGCCCTCGAGATTACCTCTGATGAAAAAACGTTCAACATGAAAGTTGTTCGTCTCGTCGAAACGGTCAAGATTTCTTTTGGGATCATTTCCATCCGAGGTCGTTTGTCACCACAAAAAGGACCCTCAAAGTACAGCCAGTTTAAACCGAACAGTTTTGGAAAGTTCAGATAAAACCAGTCCGAATTTGACTAGGCTTTTGGACGTGAATTAATGTGATTTTCTTGTAAAGAAAGCTTAGATAAATCCTTTGCTTGTACGGGAAGTCCAGCCGCCTCTTATATATGTTGGGGGTGACGGCCGATTGAAACAACAGACAATCGAACAAATCTATCTACATCTTTTACCTTTACTTTTCCTTCTCCCTTGTTCTTCTTCTTCCTCGTTCTTCGTTCGTTCTTATTCATTGTAGGGCCGCAAACCTCGAGGCCCTAGGGGCGATCAGGTCGACCTAGGGCAGCACACAGCCGCCGCGCGCCCTAACGGGGTCCCTCTCGGGCGTGTGGGGTTTCGGGTCCTCAAAAGCACCCGCCGAATTGTCTTGCGTACCGCGCTTCCGGTGGGTCTCCTTCGACGTGAGCTGCGGTGCATCACCCCCGGTGTCGAAGGTACACGGTGAAGTGTTCGTGTGCGAACACACTTTTTGGTGACTCCGCTGGGAAGAAGCGTTGAACGGTCTCCGGCCCGTTCTTGCTACGAAGAGATCGTCATCTAGGGTTTGACATCTACAGAGGTAATATGAATACCCACTTCACTTTTGTAGATGCAAATAATGCATATGTTGTTGCTAGATCATCTAATGAGCATAATGTATCGGCTAGCCCTAGTTTATCAATAATGTATCTAATTATGTGCAACAGCCGATTCAGGATAATCTTCACGCTTCAACTTCATATAATTCCAGCAACATGCAACATATGTATCCCAACTCCCATGCAGCGGCAATCCCACAAATCTATATGCCGATGAACAACATGATGAGTTCGGTTAATCAAGTTGAGATACCCCATGTAGGAACTTCCAATAGGATGCAACAAAGTGTTTCAACTTTTTATTCATCGGCAAATAACTTGCAGTTTGTTAATCCAAACGTGCTGGTGGATAGGGGAATTGGCCATGCTACTACTAGTTATTCGGCCAATTACCCTCAAACATCATATGCTACACCTCATGGTACTAATTTTCTGGCACCATACGCAACTGTTGATGTCCATAATTTGGCTTCCCACCTTCATGGTCAGGGCCGAATAAGTGAAGCTTCTACAGGAGCACAAATGCCTCCACCTACTACCGTGGCATATCATGTCCCCCCAACACAATTACAGAATTTCGGTGACATATCGTCACCGAAAGAGCCTAAAAGTGTCGGGGGGCAATTCTATCCAAATTGGGTCATTAAGAAAAATCTTACATCTTTTTGGGATGAATGCAATGTTGTTCTACATGAATTAATAAAAGAGGGAAAGCCTATTAATTCTACTGCAATCCAAGCTAGATTATGCCAAAAAGAGATAGCATTGGGTGTGGATAGAATTATCAAAAAAGATGGTGATTTGGATAATAAAGTTAATTCGGCTATTGAAAAGACCGAATCAAATATTACGTATGCCGAATCTATTCTAGAAAAACAGGATGACAAGGTGTTGGGGAGCTATTCGAAAGAGGAACAACCTATCGTTCATGTAACGCAACCATCATGCTCTCCCAACGTGTTTGAAAAGGTATGTCTAGCAAGTGATTTACCTATCTTCCGATTTGGTTGCAGCTTTATTGTTGATGCTTCTATAAGAGAAATTCTCATAAGTAATTTTGAAAGATCAATGACGAAGGGAATTTACTTGTTAGCAATAAAACTATTATAGAACATATCGGTCAGTCTATTGTGCCATTTATAAAGACCGATAGTGACCTATTATTGCAGCCAAAGTTTTCCCCATTGCTTTATCAAAATTTCATATCTAATTGGGTAGCTTTGCTTGTTTCTTACTTGGCTTGCACTTGGTCTCAATTGAGACATGTGTATTCTAACTATTTTCGTTTCAGGAATTTAAAGCCAAGGTCAAATTCTTTTGAAAAATCCGACGTTGATATAATATCTTATCCAAATACATCGGAGATAGGGTGTAAAACACAATGCATAGCCGAATGGGGAGATTCTAAATCTGAACCATTCGTTTGCTCAACTCCAAAGCCGTTTGCACACCAAGATTGGCTAAAAAATAAGAAGTATACCTTCAATTCAAGAATGTGTGATCAAATATTTGATTTGTTACTGAAAAATAATTACATTAAAGTTCTTGATCACCATGTGAAGCCATCAATCCAAGGACGAATGTATTGCAAGTTGCATGATTCGTCCAAGCATAATTTTGAGGATTGCAACATGTTTCGTCAAATAGTTAAATCGGCCATTGATAAAGGACGATTAAAATTTGTTGAAACACCAAGGGATGACCAGTCTATTCTGATTGGTCCTAATGGAAAAAGGTTTTCGAATCGGCTGCTTCAAGACGATTCCTTTAAAGATGAGAAGGTAAAAACTACAGGTGATGGGATCATACTTTCAAGTAAAAAAGTTTTTCAAGAGCACAATGAAAATATTCTTGAAGGCATGATTTCTATCGAAGATACAATGAAGACGCCAAGGACTGGGGGGAAAGAAGAAAATCCAAAGATCGATGCAAGTCAAGACAAAGGAGATAAAGGCCGCAATAAGCACAAGTGCAAGAAATCCAAGGTCACTTTTGCACAATTATTAGATAAATATCAAAAGAAGAGTAAAGAGAAAAGTGCTTATCGGCCAACTAATGGAAAAGCATCAAGATCACCCCTAGGCGCAAACCCGAGGATTGGTATTGGCAAAATGAGAATTCTAATGTGGTATATTCATATCCATATTTTGTGCTGCCAATGCCAATGCCATGGATACCTTCCTATGATCATGTAAATCCATATCCATCATGGGACAAGTATGATACAAGGGCGCATTCTTCATCTTATTTTAAACCATCTCACAAACATTATGCAACTCCAAAAAGATCAACATTTGAACAATCACATGTCAAAGACCGTTTCAATCATAAGGAATCGGTCCGGAGCTCAAGGAACAAGAAAGAGGTGGTCAAACAAATTTATCATGTTAAAAAAGATGGCCGTAAGAGTGCTACTTCAGATTTGATCTCAAATGAGAAGGAGACAATTAAAGTATTGCCATTGGCTACTAATGGCGATGAGGCAAATCAATCAAGTACCAAATCTGAAAAGAAGAAGTTGAGAGTGCACATGGTAAAACAAGAATTGCCATTGCTTCAAACAAAATCACAGCCAGGGTGCCCACTCGGCTTATCATATTGGCAAAAGAAGAAATTACAAAAACTTAGTGCACAAGAACTTGAAGAAAGGAATATGGCATGGGTTCCCAAAGGAAGTATTCAAAATAAGAATTATGTGCAAGCTTCCTTTACAAGGAGTGCGGCAAATGTGAAGAAGGAAAAGAGTGAAAATTATAAAGGACCAAGCCGAAGGTTTCAACATCTTCGGTCCACACATTATCCATTTTCTTCAACAATGTTGTTGATGCTTATGCCATGGAATTTCCCATCAGGTATGATTGGTTACCCTCAATGGGCTTATTTTAAATCATGGATGCAATATAATTTCTTACATCATGAAAGGGTATTACCAAATCATCATATGTTTGATTAGCTTTCCTTTTGTTGCTAATCCAAATGGCCGATATATACTTATCGTCCTAAGCACATAAAATGGCCAATGGAGTGTTGACATCGTCCTTAGGAAAAGCATCGTGCAAGTTAATTTTTGGCACACAAGTTTGCCGAAAAACAGGGGGGCATGTGTTGACAACAGATTTTGGCACGAGGAAGAACTTAATTAAGATGGCCTCAAATGGAGAAGTGCTCGAAGTGAGAAAGTTTTGTATCGTTAAAAGGAAAAACTTTGATATTTGAGCCATCGTCATCCGGTCTCATCTCTAAGGCCGAAGTTGTGTCCGAAGTACTTAGATTTTATATTTAGAACACCATTCGGCTGATTATGCCCCCAAGACTGCCCCATATTGAAAACCGATCTACATAAATTGTCTTCGTCTCGTCGAAACGATTGATTTTGATATAAAGATCGTCTTAATACGAGGACATATAAAAAAGCTAGAGCCCGCATAGCGCGACCCTCCAGTGAGCAAAAATATGACGCCCGGAACCAGACACATATGTGGGTATGTCTGATGTGCTGCGTGAATAATTAGCTGTCTTGCACGAGCTATTTGACCCTCGAGATGACCTCTGATGAAAAAACGTTCAACATGAAAGTTGTTCGTCTCGTCAAAACGGTCAAGAATCCTTTTGGGCTCGTTTCCATCCGAGATCGTTTGTCATCACAAAAAGGACCCTCAAAGTACAGCCAGTTTAAACCGAACAGTTTTGGAAAGTTCGGATAAAACTAGTCCGAATTTGACTAGGGTTTTGGACGTGAATTGATGTAATTTTCTTATAAGGAAAGCCTAGATAAATTCTTTGCTTTTACGGGAAGTCCAGCCGCCTCTTATATATGTTGGGGGTGACGGCCGATTGAAACAACACACAATCGAAAAAATCTATCTACATCTTTTACCTTTACTTTTCCTTCTCCCTTGTTCTTCTTCTTCCTCGTTCTTCGTTCGTTCTTTTTCACTGCAGGGCGGCGAACCTCGAGGCCCTAGGGGCGATCAGGTCGACCTAGGGCAACCCATAGCCGCCGCGAGCCCTGACGGGGTCCCTCCCGGGCGTGTGGGGTTTCGGATCCTCAAAAGCACCCGCCGAATTGTCTTGCGTACCGCGCTTCCGGCGGGTCTCCTTCGACGTGAGCTGCGGTGCATCACCCCCGGCGTCGAAGGTACACGGTGACGTGTTCGTATGCGAACACGACTCCGGCAAGCCGCCGACCACCAGGACCTGCCGGAGATGCCCTCATTTCCTCGCGCCCGAGCTTGCTCCACCTCGAGGTTGTCCACCTCGCCTCCCCGTCCGGCGACCGCGAACACCACGCGATAGGCCCCTGCGTCGTCCCCCTTCCTTCTCTCTCGTTTCCCTTTATTTTCTCCTCTCTCTCTCTCTCAACGCACTCTCTCTCGTTTTACTCCGTGCCCAGGAAGCCGCTGCCTCAATCCCCAGCGTTCCCCGAACCACCTCACCGACGGTAGCACCGCAGGTCCAGTGCCAAGCCCCCGCTCCTTCTCCTCTCAGTTTTCCATCCCTTCTCCTGTATATCTCTCTCAAACTTCTTCCCTTTGTCCATGAACCCAGGAACGCCATGGTGCCACCGTTCGAACTAAGCCCCATTGGATTTGTTGATTCCCGGCCGCCCTCGACCATGCCCCGTTGTTCCCCGCTGTTCTTCGCCGTCTTCTTCTTTGTGAGCGCCGTCAACGCCCGGTCCAGCCTCTGCTTCATCTTCACCATACCCCCCCCTATCGCTCGCGTTGACCACACACTCGCTCTGGCTACCTCCAAAACGCCCCCTTGGGCCAGATCCACCGCGGCCTGCCTGCTCTCATGCGGGCCGCCTCACCACCGACCGGGCCGAAGCCCATGGGTGAGCTTACCCGCAGCGCCCCCTCTGTTGGCCGAGCCTATCTAGTTTTAGCCCATAGTTGTTTTTTCCTATGCGCTGCGAATTTGTCTATTAACTTAGAAAGCAGTTTGTACAGAAAAGCCCTCATACTTCATGCATTTAATAACTCCCCAATCGTGCATCACATGTAAAAACTTTAAATATGTAAAATGCTTAGAATTTTATCTAGTTTCACAATATGCCACTTTCATCTATGTTAAAAATGTTTAAAATGTTGTTTGCTTTTATTTTGCTTAATTACTTGTTAAAATTCTTTATTTCATAACTAAATAATCGTAGATCCGAATCTAATAAACTTTATATGTATTTAGGGTGGAAAAATGCATAGCTTAACATGGTGGCCTTACGTTGCATGTTTAAGAACTCTAAAATTGTGTTTAGGGAAGAACAATACCAAATTCAAAATATGCATATGAGGATTTTCCGGAATTGTTGTTTGTTGTTCTGGCCTCATTTAAACTTGCCTAAATAGTTAGTTTAATTATGCTTCACCTCTTGCCATGTTTAACAACATTTAATATTGTTGAGTAGCTTAAACGAGAGCAAATTAAATAATTGAATGTGGTGTTTCATCAATATGCAACTCGTTACATATTGAGCTCCACTTAATTTGTAGTGTTTTTTGTTGCACTTTGCCATGCCATGAAACATTAAACCTTACATGCATCATACTTGATTGTGCATCATGCCATGTTTATGTGATGGTAGTTTACCATGTTGTTTGCTTCTTTCCGGTGTTGCTTCTTCTTCATAGTTCCCGGTTTCATTGCGATTGTCAGGATCCGTTCGACTACGGTGTTCGACTACTTCATGGACTCGTTCTTCTTCCTAGAGGGATTTCAGGCAAGATGACCGTCACCTTGGATCTCACTACTGTCTTTGCTATGCTAGTTGTGTCGATGCTATCGCTATGTTGCGCTACCTACCACTTGTTTATCAAGCCTCCCAAATTGCCATGATAGCATCTAATCTTTTTCACCCATCCTAGCAAACCGTTGTTTGGCTATGTTACCGCTTTGCTCAGCCCCTCTTATAGCGTTGCTAGTTGTAGGTGCAGTTGTAGGTTGTTCCATGTTGGGACTTGGATTTTCATGGATACCATGGGATATCACAATATCTATTATTTAATTAATGTATGTATATACTTGGTAAAGGGTGGAAGGCTCGGCCTTATGCCTGGTGTTTTGTTCCACTCTTGCCACCCTAGTTTCCGTCATACCGGTGTTACGTTCCTTGATTTTGCGTCCCTAACACGATGAGGGGTATAGGACCCTCTTGACTTTTCGCTTTGAATAAAACTCTTCCAGCAAGGCCCAACATTGGTTTTACCATTTGCCTAATAACAACTAAAAAACTTGCATAGGGACCGGCTAGCACCCGCAGACTCTTAATCAACCCCCGGGCCAGTGCTCCTCATGAGTGTTGGTCCAAACCGAACAGACTGCGGGGCCGCCTCGGGGAAACCCGAGGTATTTGGTATATACCTATAGGCTGACCCATCCGGTGTACCCTGAGAACGAGATCGCGCGACTCCTATCGGGCTAGGTCGGTGCATCGGGATGTCTTGCTGGACTAGTTTGCCCATTGTCAAAATGTGTTGTGCACCGAGATTCCGAGTCTGATCGGGTGTCCAACGATGGAGGATTGTCTCCGCGGATCATGAGCTTGTCATGGGCTAAGTTGGGACACCCCTACAGGGTTTAAACTTGCGAGAGCCGTGCCCGCGGTTATGTGGCAGATGGGAATTTGTTAATATCTGGTTGTAGTAGACTTGAAGTAAACTCAATTAAAATTCACCAACCGCGTTGCGTAAACGTGATGGTCTCTTTTCGAGGTAGTTCGAGAAGAGAACACGGTTAGGTTATGTTTGAACGTAAGTAGTTCGGGATCACTTATTGATCATTACTAGTTTGCGACCGTTTGCGTAGTTTCTCATCTTACTCTTGTACTCGTAAGTTAGCGACCATGCAATGCTTTGTCGCTGCTGCAACCTCACCACTTTACCCCTTCCTTACCCATTAAGCTTTGCTAGTCTTGACACCCATGGTAATGGGATTGCTAAGTCCTCGTGGCTCACAGATTACTACAACAACAGTTGCAGGTGCAGGTAATGCGAAGCTCTGACGTGAGAGCGATGCTTGATTGCTTTTGGAGTTCTTCTTCTTCGATCAAGGGATAGGTTCCGGGTCGGGGAGCCTGGGATTAGCAAGGTGGATGTCGTTCTTCTTTTTCGTTTGATTTCATCCGTAGTCGGATCCTGCTATTCTGTATGATGGTTGCAATGTATTGATGTATTGTTGTATGAATGATGTAACTTGTGGCGAGTGTAACCCTTTATCTTGTATTCTCATCTATTCAGTACATGGTATGTTGTAATGATATCCACCTTGCTATGCGCTTGAAATGCAGTTGTGCCCCAATCATGAGTTCATCACGTGATTGGGATAGAATCATATCTTGGGCGCTACATATATTTTTAGTAGTAGGCCACATTATAATAATGCACACAACAAATTACAGCATGCATGGCATCTCTCAAAAGAATTGCAAAGATAGCACAAAGGGGTTTACAAGGAGGCAGTATTGGATTAGAATCACTTCTACATTACAAAGATAATCTCGGTTGTTTTATGTTTTCATGCATGTTAGGTATTGAACATTATCAAAATGAATATGAGAATGGGCGCACGATAGGAATATTGCGGAACCATGCACTGGCTAACAAACTTGGCATGTTGGAGGATGGCCTATCTTATTCACCCATCAAGGTGCTTGCTCTAACTTGGCAAGGTTGTATTGGTCGCACATATTTTGCATCTGACCTCTTGCATTACTTCTTCTTTGTTACACCATGTGCTTAGTTTAAGCATCATATATGAGTATATGCCATACCTATCCATTTTCTGTACCTATTCCATGTGTCGCCTTTCTATGTTTTTCTAGTCAAATGTTGTTCTTTCGTAATAGATGTCCAAAAGGAAGAGGGTGAGTGCAGATCCTCAAGGAGTATAAACTAGGTGTTTGGAAAAGGTAGTGATACCTGTTAAATCAGATAGATCAGCAGCCACAGAAAACATAGGCCCAACTGTACCACACTTTACCCCTACTCCACGGGCCAAACCCCTATTAGAACTACTGAGAGCCCGGCGTCAGGTACTATCTTTGATATCAATTCAAAATTTGAACTCCTAAATTTCTACATGTGCCTTACCTTCTCTCTTGTATGAAAACTAATTTCACATGAATCTCCTTGCTCAAAGGATCATAGGATTTCACAACAATACTGGGCTCTGCATTGCTCATGTCAGTACCTCTTGCCCTTTGTCAGCATACTTACACTCATTGCTGTTTGATTATGTAGCATCACTATGAATGTTCTCTTCTTTATCCTCCCTTTGCTTGAAATTATAAGATCTATATTTACTCAATGGTTATGAAGTTTTGGATTGCTCATGTAAGTACATGTTGTCATGTACTCGCTCTGTATCGAATTAATTGTTGATCAAATGGATGTATTTAGAACTTAATAGTGCTAGATACATCCATTTGAGCGACAAGTAATAACGGACGGTGGTGGTATTACTATACTTGCATCGCGAGATAGTTGATTGTCTAGCATTACTCTGCATCTTATCTGCCCTGCCCTCCACTTTCTCCAAATTATCATATCTACATTTACTCTTACAATATGTTGAATAAAGCCAATGCCACTACACACATTGATGTGTGCATTCCTCTTGTCAGTACCTTTTGCCTTGTAACCCTGTACTTAATTAATTGCTATTTGATTATGTATCATCAGTCTGCACCTGAGCTTCATCATCCTCTATTTCTTCCAATATTATTTGATATACATTTACTCTCTGCAAAATGTAGAATAATGGCAATGCTTATAAAGAATTTTCTTTGGGAATTTTTTGAATTATCCTTCCATCAACGTGGATAAGGGCTTTGTCCATCCCATGTTACCATGTAATGTAAGTTCATCCTTCTCAAGCCTTCAAACTTTGTTCTAGTATAGAGTTGGATAGGCATCATTTCCTCCATTGCTTTTTACATCTGATTGGATGTTTGCAACAACTACCAGTTTTAAATTGTAGTTGTAAAAACATGTTCCTTGTGCAAAACAGATCCATTTATTTGCTTATATAATTGTGAAACCTCTTACGTGTCTCCTTGTTTCTCTTCCAGAGTCGTATCTCTTATGTCAGGCAGAACTTTAGGGAAGATAGTGAGCCAAACCATATTGAGGATAGCGAGATGACCCCAAGGTCCTGTCTTGATGAAGACAGTGAGTTGAAGCTACTCACCAGCAGGTGTGAGACAACCTCTGTGCAGTCGCTACCTCAATCAGTTCGACTTCTTTAGTCTCAACTTAAAGCGAAAAGGCTTGCTTCAGCTTAGCTCCGACTTGAAGCCAAAGATGCAATGAAGATGTCAGAGGACTGCCTCGCACACTATGGTGCCATACAGCTAGGGATGGAGCATCTATCATTGACACAACTGAGGTCTCATCAGCTTGTTCGACTGCTTGCGGGGCCCGTCCTGGACTGGCCTAGTGCAGTGCTCTTAGTTTTGTATATTCTTTTGTCGGTGCGTTTATATGCACTAGTGGCGACCTTTGATGCCCATTGTATGTAATCCGCGGTCACGTTGCACTTTATTATCACCGGTAGCGCACTTTGATTCCCAGTGGATGTAATATGCCGTAATTTTTTATATTGTATAGTCTAGGTTTATTCTTTGTTCAGTGGATCTCAGTGTTGTCGGTCTTCAGGCCGGCCTGTTACTCACATGGGCCAAAATGTAGGCCTAAAATCATCTTGGGCCATTAGCAGGTCTAAACCTATAGTAGTTTCCCGCCTTTAACAGGCCAAGTAAAGTTCTAGCCAGCTGGGCTAGAGAATACCATGGGCTTTTAACAGGCTAAAACCTAGATTGGGCTAGCGTTGAGCCAAAACATTCACGGGCCAATATAGACCAAAACTGCCTAAGTCCCATGTTTGGCCCAAATAGGACGAGCAGTTAACTAGCCAAAATATATCTCGGGCATGTTTGTCCCAGTAAAGTTATGGGCTTTAAGCAGGCCAGTATCTACGCGGGCCTGATAACCCACAAGTATAGGGGATCGCAACAGTTTTCGAGGGTAGAGTATTGAACCCAAATTTATTGATTCGACACAAGGGGAGCCAAAGAATATTCTCAAGTATTAGCAGCTGAGTTGTCAATTCAACCACACTTGGAAACTTAATATCTGCAGCAAAGTATTTAGTAGCAAAGCAATATGATAGTAGTTGTGGGAGTCCTGGATTGGGGGGTCTCCGGACAACCGGACTATCTCCATTGGCCGGACTGTTAGACTATGAAGATGCAAGATTGAAGACTTCGTCTCGTGTCCGGATGGGACTCTACTTGGCGTGGAAGGCAAGGTAGGCAATACGGATATGGATATCTCCTCCTTTGTAACCGACCTTGTGTAACCCTAACCCTCTCCGGTGTCTATATAAACCGGAGAGTTTTAGTCCATAGGACACAACAACTACAACATACAATCATACCATAGGCTAGCTTCTACGGTTTAGCCTCTCTGATCTCGTGGTAGATCTACTCTTGTACTACCCATATCATCAATATTAATCAAGTAGGACGTAGGGTTTTACCTCCATCAAGAGGGCCCGAACCTGGGTAAAACATTATGTCCCCTGCCTCCTGTTACCATCCGCCCTAGACGCACAGTTCGGGACCCCCTACCCGAGATCCGCCTGTTTTGACACCGACATTGGTGCTTTCATTGAGAGTTCCTCTGTGTCGTCGCCGTTAGGCTTGATGGATCCTACTATCATCGATAGCGATGCAGTCCAGGGTGAGACTTTTCTCCGTAGATAGATCTTCGTGTTCGGCAGCTTTGCACTGCAGGCCAATTCGCCTTCTAGAGCAGATCGACAGTTACACCTCTGGCCATCAGGTCAGGTTTGGAAGCTTAAACTACACGGCCGATGTTTGCGGAGACTTGATCTTCGATGGATTCGAGCCTCTGCCTTGTGCGTCGCGCGGTCACGATGAGTACGATTTAGCTCTACCATCGGACAGTGTTCAGGAAATCGCACCGGCAGCCGCTCCGACCCTCAATTCGGAGCCAGTTGCGCCTTCCGCGGAAGGGTGGATGGACCCCGCCACGGAGGCCCTACCCTCAGCGGCGATCGAGCCGAATATCGACCTTACCTTGCACGAGAGCCGTGTTGATAAACTACCGGATCCTTCTTTGGCCACGAACTCCGAACCGCCTGCGCCCGTTCCTATCGAATCTGATTGGGTGCCGATCATGGAGTTTACCTCCGCGGATATTTTTCAGCACTCGCCCTTTGGCGACATACTGAACTCGTTAAGATCTCTCTCCTTGTCAGGAGGATCCTGGCCGAACTATGTCCGGCAGGACTGGGATGCGGGCGACGAAGAAATTCACGACCCACCCACCACCCACTTAGTAGCCACTGTCGATGACTTAACCGACATGCTCAACTTCGACTCCGAAGACATCGACGGTATGGACGACGATGCGGGAGACGAAGAGGAACCACTTCCCACAGGGCACTGGACTGCCACCTCATCATACGATATATACATGGTGGATACACCCAAAGAAGGCAATGGCGACGAAATAGCGGAGGATGACCCCTCCAAGAAGCAACCCAAGCGCCGATGTCAGTGGCGCCGCTCTAAGTCCCGCCAAAGCAAAAGTGGTGATACCGGCACAGGAGATAATAACACTCCGGATAGTGCCGAAGACAACAACAATCCCCTCCAGCAAGATTTAGAGCAGGAGGATGGAGGAGCTAGCCCTCCTGAGAGAGCGGCAGACGGAGAGGCGGAGGATGATAATTACATGCCCCCTCCGAAGATGAGGCAAGCCTCGGCGAGGATGAATTCGCCGTGCTAGAGGATCCCATCGAACAAGAGTGCTTCAAGCGCTGGCTTCTGGCCACCGTAAATAGCCTTAAGAAAAAGCAGCAGCAGCTTCAAGATGATCAAGATCTGCTAGCCGACAGATGGACTGAAGTCCTCGCGGCCGAGGAATATAAACTCGAGCGCCCCTCCAAGAGTTACCCAAAATGCAGGCTGCTACCTCGACTGGAGGAAGAAGCATATGATGCGGCTGATCGGCCACCTAGTGGCCATGATAGAGAGGCATTCCAGCCAAAAGCTCAGCCCTCACCCCGACGCCGTTCAAATAAAAAAGCATGGGGAAACATGCCAGACCTGCGAGACATATTGGAGGACAAAGAAAAACATGCAAGATCGATCTACGGATCACGAGGGTGCGCCACTATGCGAGACGATAAATGTCACGCCGGATACAGTAAAAGTAAATACGGCCAGGCCGAACATAGCGGGCAAGACCCATTTGAGCTGCGTCGGGATATAGCCCAATACAGAGGCGCCGCACACCCCTTATGCTTCACAGACGAAGTAATGGATCATCAAATCCCAGAAGGTTTCAAACCTATAAATATTGAATCATACGATGGCACAACAGATCCTGCGGTCTGGATCGAGGATTTCCTCCTCCACATCCACATGGCCCACGGTGATGACTTACACACCATCAAATACCTCCCACTAAAGCTCAAAGGACCGACGCGTGATTGGCTTAACAGCTTGCCAGCAGAGTCCATTAGCTGTTGGGAAGATCTAGCCGCATTCCTCGACAACTTTTAGGGCACTTATGTGCGACCACCAGATGCCGATGACTTGAGCCACATCATTCAGCAGCCAGAAGAATTGGCCAGGCAATTCTGGACTTGGTTCCTAACAAAGAAAAATCAAATCATCGACTATCCGGATGCAGAGGCCCTCACGGCTTTCAAACACAACATCCACGACGAGTGGCTAGCCCGGCACCTTGGTCAGGAAAAGCCGAAATCTATGGCAGCCCTCACGACACTCATGACCCGCTTTTGTGTGGGAGAAGATAGCTGGCTGGCTCGTAGTAACAATATGTCAAAGAACCACGGTACCTCGGATACCAAGGACGGCAATAGCAGGTCCTGTCGCAACAAACATAAGCGCCGCATTAACAGCGATAATACTGAGGATACGGCAGTCAATGCCGGATTCAAAGGCTCTAAACCCGGTCAACGGAAAAAGCCATTTAAACAAAGTACGCCGAGCCCGTCCAGTTTGGACGGCATACTCGATCGCTTGTGTCAAATACACGGCACCCCAGACAAGCCAGCCAATCTCACCAACTGGGATTGTTGGGTGTTCAAGCAGGTCGGCAAGTTAATTGCTGAAAACAAGGATAAGGGGTCACATAGCGATGACGAGGAGGAGCCCCGGCAGCCACACACCGGAGGACAGAAGAGGTTTCCCCCACAAGTGCGGACAGTGAACATGATATACGCAACCCACATCCCCAAGCGGGAGCGAAAGCGTGCGCTCAGGGACGTATATGCGTTGGAGCCAGTCGCCCCAAAGTTCAACCCATGGTCCTCCTATCTGATCACTTTCGATCGCAGGGACCACCCCACTAGTATCCATCATGGCGGATTCGCCGCATTGGTTCTAGACCCAATCATTGACGGATTTCACCTCACTTGAGTCCTTATGGATGGTGGCAGCAGCCTGAATCTGCTATATCAGGACACAGTGCGCAAAATGGGTATCGACCCCTCAAGGATCAAACCCACAAAAACAACATTTAAAGGCGTTATTCCAGGCGTAGAGGCCCATTGCATAGGCTCAATTACACTGGAAGTGGTCTTCAAATCCCCGGATAACTTCCAAAGCGAAGAGTTAATCTTCGATATAGTCCTGTTCCACAGTGGTTATCATGCATAGCTCGGGCGAACCGCATTTGCGAGATTCAATGCGGTACTGCATTATGCATACCTCAAGCTCAAGATGCCAGGACCTCGTGGGGTTATTACAGTCAATGGAAACACAGAGCGCTCTCTCCGAACGGAGGAGCACATTGCGGCCCTCGCAGCAGAAGCGCAAAGCAGCCTCTCAAGGCAATCCACCAGTTCGGTGTTTCAAGACCCGGACACCTTCAAGCGCGCTCGAAGCAACCGGCAACTAGACCGTCTGGCGCGATCTGAGCTCGCGTAGCAATATGCCCCCACCCCAGTCCCAGCCAAATGGCGAAATCCGTGCCACGCGTACATAATTACGCATTAAAAATAACATGGGCACATGTGGGGAGGGGGGCACAACTACGGCACGCCCCAAGACACAGCTTAAACCGCACTAGGGGCTTGTCGCCTCGTTATTTTTCTCTTTTCAGGACCTTAATCTCTGGAAACCCTGTCCGGCAGCATGATTGCCGACCACTTGATGCAGCAACCAAGCAGACAGAAAGCTACGTCACACCACGGAACTCCCAGGTGGATTACGATAATGAGTGAAATATTTGCTTTAAAACTATTCCTCAGCTTGCCCTTGGAAGGGACATAGTCCTACTTTTTGCTTATCACACTATCTGTATCATTCTTCTTTAACACACCTTTTTGAATAAACAATGCATAACATTATGACTATCATTGCATTCATGTTTTATATATGTGTTCATTAATGACGCCTTGCAACCATACACTTTGGTACGGCCAATACGCCAGGGGCTTACGTGCCCCACAATATGGTGTGAAAAGTCCGAACACTTTCACAAGTGCAGCACCCCGAACTTATAGCATTATATGCATCAGCTCCGAATCATGTCTTTGGTCAAATATTGGGTTTGCCTGGCTCCTATGTTTTGGTACCTTAGGTTCCGCTCTATCGGCTAAGGTAGCGCTAGGAGAACTACTGCGATTGTGCCCCGGTTCTACTGGGTTAAGCACCTCAGTAGAGAAAGCTAAAACTGACTGTCATGATAAGGCGAGAGACTGGTCGCTGTTCGGTGAGGTTTCGAGTCCCTAAAGACTTATGCCGCTTAGAGCGAGGGGACGGCCCTGTCCGTCTTAAAGGCGTGTATCGCGCCCCGAATTCGGCCTTCCGAATACCAGGGGCTTCGCCGAAATTTAAAACTATATAATTCTATGGCTAAGTGAGAGTGATAAAGCATTATTAGTCCGGTTGCCTTGTTCGTTGTGCTGAGCGCCTCCCTCGAAGGACCCAAAAATGGGAACAAGAGTGCTCAGGTTTATCCCGAACACCCCAGCACTCGTGGCATGGGGGCAGAAGCCGAGGACTAGCCATCTCTTAGATTGGATAAACAGCCAAACAGAAGGTAATATTTTAAATTCAAGCAAGCGTTGCATAGCGCATATGAAACAAGTTTTCATAAATACAGGATCACACAAGCAAGTTTCACTCAAATAGTACATCTTTTGTGCACTCATCTGCTCTAAGATGGGCACCTGGCAGAACACCCTCATAGTACATCTCGGGGTGGCGATGCTCCTTGCCCTCTGGCGGCCCTTCCTTGATCAGCGTCATGGCGTCTAGCTTGACCCATTGCAATTTCACACGGGCGAAAGCCCGACGTGCACCTTCAATGCCGACGGATTGCTTGACGGCCTCCAGCAGCGGGCAGGCATCCACAAGCCACCTCACCAGGCCGAATAAGCTGTTCGGAAGGGCGTCGCCAGGCCACAGCCGGACTATAAAGCCCTTCATGGCCTGCTCGGCCGGCTTATGTAGCTCGACCATCTGCTTCAGCTGGTCGCTGATTGGCACCGGGTGTTCGGCCTCAGTATACTGAGACAAGAACAGCTTCTCCATTGATCTTCCATCCTCGGCCTGGTAAAATTGTGCGGCATCGGACACACTGCAGGGCAAATCTATGAATGCTCCAAGAGAGCTCCGGCTTCAGGTAAGTAATCGGTAATTTACTTTTACATGCTTGCTTTGCCTATAGAATGGCTTACCCGCCACTATCTTCTTCATTGCGTCGATCTCCTGGAGGGCCTTTTGGGCTTCGGCCTTGGCACTTTTTGCGCTCTCGAGGGCCGCGGCAAGCTCAGACTCTCGCGTCTTCGAGTCAAGCTCCAATGCCTCGTGCTTCGCCACGAGAGCATGGAGCTCTTGCTGCACCTCGCCCACTCGAGCCTCTTGCTTCTCTCGCTCGGTGCGCTCCTTGGCCGCTTTATCTTCGGCCTCGGACAACGCTTGCTTTAGGGTCGCCACTTTGGTTGCGGTCCCTGGCAAATTCATGACGATCCTGTCATTTTGCAATCGCATTTATTTTCATACATATCCATAGACTAGGTACTACTTACCTTTGTTCTCCTCGAGCTGCCTCTTGGTAATGCTGAGCTCGTCCTAGGACCCTTTAAGGTCCTGCTTGTTGGAAATATGCCCTAGAGGCAATAATAAATTGATTATTATTATATTTCCTTGTTCATGATAATCGTTTATTATCCATGCTATAATTGTATTGATAGGAAACTCAGATACATGTGTGGATACATAGACAACACCATGTCCCTGGTAAGCCTCTAGTTGACTAGCTCGTTGATCAATAGATGGTTACGGTTTCCTGACCATGGACATTGGATGTCGTTGATAACGGGATCACATCATTAGGAGAATGATGTGATGGACAAGACCCAATCCTAAGCTTAGCACAAAGATCGTGTAGTTCGTATGCTAAAGCTTTTCTAATGTCAAGTATCATTTCCTTAGACCATGAGATTGTGCAACCCCCGGATACCGTAGGAATGCTTTGGGTGTACCAAACGTCACAACATAACTGGGTGACTATAAAGGTGCATTACAGGTATCTCCGAAAGTGTCTGTTGGGTTGGCACGAATCGAGACTGGGATTTGTCACTCCGTGTAAGCGGAGAGGTATCTCTGGGCCCACTCGGTAGGACATCATCATATGTGCAATGTGACCAAGGAGTTGATCACGGGATGATGTGTTACGGAACGAGTAAAGAGACTTGCCGGTAACGAGATTGAACAAGGTATCGGTATACCGATGATCGAATCTCGGGCAAGTATCGTACCAATAGACAAAGGGAATTGCATACGGGATTGATTAAGTCCTTGACATCGTGGTTCATCCGATGAGATCATCGTGGAACATGTGGGAGCCAACATGGGTATCCAGATCTCGCTGTTGGTTATTGACCGGAGAACGTCTCGGTCATGTCTGCATGTCTCCCGAACCCGTAAGGTCTACACACTTAAGGTTCGATGACGCTAGGGTTATAAAGGAAGTTTGTATGTGGTTACCGAATGTTGTTCGGAGTCCCGGATGAGATCCCGGACGTCACGAGGAGTTCCGGAATGGTCCGGAGCTAAAGATTTATATATGGGAAGTCCTGTTTTGGTCACCGGAAGAGTTTCGGGGTTTATCGGTAACGTACCGGGACCACCGGGAGGGTCCCGGGGGTCCACCAAGTGGGGCCACCAACCCCGGAGGCTTGCATGGGCTAAGAGTGGTGAGGGACCAGCCCCTTAGTGGGCTGGTGAGCCTCCCACAAGGGCCCATGGCGCCTAAGAGGAGGAAAGGGGGAAAACCCTAAGGGGATATGGGCCTTAGGGCCCATATTGGTGCGCCTCCCTCTCCCCTCCCCTCTTGGCCGTCACCCTTGTTCCCCATCTAGGGCTGCCACCCCGCCTAGGGGTGGGAACCCTAGAGGGGGCACAGCCCCTCCCCTTCCCCTATATATATGAGGCCTAAGGGGCTGCCCATAACACACATGATTCGATCTCTCGTTGGTGCAGCCCTGCGTCTCTTCTTCCTCCTCTTCTGTGGTGCTTGGCGAAGCCCTGCAGGATAGCCACGCTCCTCCATCACCACCACGCCGTTGTGCTGCTGCTAGATGGAGTCTTCCTCAACCTCTCCCTCTCTCCTTGCTGGATCAAGGCATGGGAGACGTCACCGGGCTATACGTGTGTTGAACGTGGAGGTGCCGTCCGTTCGGCACTAGGATCTTTGGTGATTTGAATCAGGACGAGTACGACTCCATCAACCCCGTTCACTTGAACGCTTCCGCTTAGCGATCTACAAGGGTATGTAGATGCACTGTCCTTCCCCTCGTTGCTAGTCTCTCCATAGATAGATCTTGGTGACACGTAGGAAAATTTTGAATTTCTGCTACGTTCCCCAACAGTGGCATCATGAGCTAGGTCTATGCGTAGATTCTATGCACGAGTAGAACACCAAGTAGTTGTGGGCGTTGATTTTGTTCAATATGCTTGCCATTACTAGTCTTATCTTGATTCGACGGTATTGTGGGATGAAGCGGCCCGGACCAACCTTACACGTACTCTTACGTGAGACCGGTTCCACCGACAAACATGCACTAGTTGCATAAGGTGGCTGGCGGGTGTCTGTCTCTCCCACTTTAGTCGGATCGGATTCGATGAAAAGGGTCCTTATGAATGGTAAATAGCAATTGGCATATCACGTTGTGGTTTTGCGTAGGTAAGAAACGTTCTTGCTAGAAACCCATAGCAGCCACGTAAAACATGCAAACAACTATTAGAGGACGTCTAACTTGTTTTTGCAGGGTATGCTATGTGATGTGATATGGCCAAAGGATGTGATGAATGATATATGTGATGTATGAGATGATCATGTTCTTGTAGTAGGAATCACGACTTGCATGTCGATGAGTATGACAACCGGCAGGAGCCATAGGAGTTGTCTTTATTTATTTATGACATGTGTGTCAACTTAAACGTCATGTAATTACTTTACTTTATTGCTAACCGTTAGCTGTAGTAGTAGAAGTAATAGTTGACGAGACAACTTCATGAAGACACGATGATAGAGATCATGATGATGGAGATCATGGTGTCATGCCGGTGACGATGATGATCATGGAGCCCCAAAGATGGAGATCAAAAGGAGCAAAGTGATGATGGCCATATCATGTCACTATTTGATTGCATGTGATGTTTATCATGTTTATACATCTTATTTGCTTAGAACGACGGTAGTAAATAAGATGATCCCTCATTAAAATTTCAAGAAGTGTTCTCCCCTAACTGTGCACCGTTGCTACAGTTCGTCGTTTCGAAGCACCACGTGATGATCGGGTGTGATAGATCCTTACGTTCACATACAACAGGTGTAAGACAGTTTTACACATGCAAAACACTTAGGGTTAACTTGACGAGCCTAGCATGTGTATAGACATGGCCTCGGAACACAGAAGACCGAAAGGTCGAGCATGAGTCGTATAGAAGATACGATCAACATGAAGATGTTCACCGACGTTGACTAGTCCGTCTCACGTGATGATCGGACACGGCCTAGTTGACTCAGATCATGTAATCACTTAGATGACTAGAGGGATGACTATCTGAGTGGGAGTTCATAAGATGAACTTAATTATCCTGAACATAGTCAAAAGGATTTTGCAAATTATGTCGTAGCTCACGCTATAGTTCTACTGTTTAGATATGTTCCTAGAGGAAAATTAGTTGAAAGTTGATAGTAGCAATTATGCGGACTACGTCCGTAAACTGAGGATTGTCCTCATTGCTTCTTAGAAGGCTTATGTCCTTAATGCACCGCTCAGTGTGCTAAACCTCGAACGTTGTCTGTGGATGTTGCGAACATCTGACATACACGTTTTGATAACTACATGATAGTTCAGTTAAACGGTTTAGAGTTGAGGCACCGAAGACGGTTTTTGAAACATCGTGAAACATATGAGATGTTTCGAGGGCTGAAATTGGGATTTCAGGCTCGTGCCCACGTCAAGAGGTATAAGACCTCCGACGATTTTCTTAGCCTGCAAACTAAGGGAGAAAAGCTCAATTGCTGAGCTTGTGCTTAGATTGTCTGAGTACAACATTCATTTGAATCGAGTGGGAGTTGATCTTCCAGATGAGATAATGATGTTTCTCCGAAGTCATTACCACCAAGCTGCTAGAGCTTCGTGATGAACTATAATATATAAGGGACATATATGATGATCCTTGAGTTATTCACGATGTTTGACACCGCAAAAGTAGAAATCAAGAAGGAGCATCAATTGTTGATGGTTGTTGAAACCACTAGTTTCAAGAAGGGCAAGGGCACAAAGGGATACTTCATGAAACAGCAATTCAGCTGCTGCTCTAATGAAGAAACCCAAGGTTGAACCCAAACCCGAGACTAAGTGCTTCTGTAATAAGGGGAACAGCCACTGGAGCAGAATTACCCTAGATACTTGGTAGATTAGAAGGCTGGCAAGGTCGATAGAAGTATATTGGATATACATTGTGTTGATGTATACTTTACTAATACTCCTAGTAGCACCAGGGTATTAGATACCGGTTCGGTTGCTAAGTGTTAGTAACTCGAAATAAAAGCTACGGAATAAACGGAGACTAGCTAAAGGTGAGCTGACGATATGTGTTGGAAGTTTTTCCAATGTTGATATGATCAAGCATCGCACGCTCCCTCTACCATCGAGATTGGTGTTTGCGTTGAGCATAGACATGATTGGATTATGTCTATCGCAATACGGTTATTCATTTAAGGAGAATAATGGTTACTCTGTTTATTTGAATAATACCTTCAATGGTCTTGCACCTAAAATGAATGGTTTATTGAATCTCGATCGTAGTGATACACATGTTCATGCCAAAAGATAGTAATAATAGTACCACCTACTTGTGGCACTGCCACGTAAGTCATATCGGTATAAAAACGCATGAAGAAGCTCCATGTTGATGGATCTTTGGGCTCACTCGTTTTTGAAAAGTTTGAGACATGCGGACCATGTCTATTGGTATATATGCATGAAGAAACTCCATGCAAATGGACCGTTTGAACTCACTTGATTTTGAATCACTTGAGACATGCAAATCATACCACATGGGCAAGATGACTGAAAGCCTCGGTTTCAGTAAAATGGAACTAGAAAGCAACTTGTTGGAAGTAATACATTTTGATGTGTGCAGTCCAATGAGTGCTGAGGCATGTAGTGGATATCGTCATGTTCTTACTTCACAGATGATTTGAGTAGATGTTGAGTATATTTACTTGATGAATCACGTGTCTGAATTATTGAAAGGTTCAAGTAATTTCAGGGTGAAGTTGAAAGATCGTCGTGACAAGAGGATAAAATATCTATGATATGATCATAGAGATGAATATCTGAATTACGAGTTTGGCACAGAATTAAGACATTGTGGAAATTGTTTCACAACTAATACAGCCTGGAACACCATAGTGTGATGGTGTGTCCGAACATCATAACTGCACCCTATTGGATATGATGCATACCATGATGTCTCTTATCGAATTACCACAATAGTATATGGGTTAGGCATTAGAGACAACCACATTCACTTTAAAAGGGGCACCACGTAATTCCGTTGAGACGACACCGTATGAACTATGGTTTAGAGAAACCTAAGCTGTCATTTCTTAAAAGGTTTGGGGCTGCGACGCTTATGTGGAAAACTTTCAGGCTGATAAGCTCGAACCCAAAGCGGATAAATGCATCTTCATAGGACACCCAAAACAGTTGGGTATACCTCCTGTCTCAGATCCGAAAGCAATAAGGGATTGTTTCTAGGATCGGGTCCTTTCTCGAGGAAAAGTTTCTCTCAAAAGAATTGAGTGGGAGGATGGTGGAGACTTGATGAGGTTATTGAACCGTCTCTTCAACTAGTGTGTGGCAGGGCACAGGAAGTTGTTCCTGTGGTACCTACACCAATTGAAGTGGAAGCTTATGATAGTGATCATGAAACTTCAGATCAAGTCACTACCAAACCTCGTGGGATGACAAGGATGCGTACTACTTCAAAGTGGTACGTAATCCTGTCTTGGAAGTCATGTTGCTAGACAACAATGAGCCTACGAGCTATGGAGAAGCGATGGTGGGCCCGGATTCCGATAAATGGCTCGAGGCCATATAATCCGAGAGAGGATCCATGTATGAAAACAAAGTGTAGACTTTGGCAGAACAACTCGATGGTCGTAAGGCTGTTGAGTACAGATGGATTTTAAAAGGAAGACGGACAATGATGGTAAGTATCACCATTAAGAAAGCTCGACTTGTCGTTAAGATGTTTTTCCGACAAGTTCAAGGAGTTGACTACGATGATACTTTCTCACTCGTAGCGATGCTAAGAGTCTGTTGGAATTATATTAGCGATTACTGCATTATTTATGAAATCTTGCAGATAGGATGTCAAAACATAGCTTCCTCGACTATTTTCTGAGGAAAGGTTGTATGTGATACAACCGGAAGGTTTTGTCAATCCTGAAAGATGCTAATAAGTATGCAAAGCTCCAGCAATCCTTCTAAGGATTGGAGTAAGCATCTCGGAGTTGGAATGTATGCTTTGATGAGATGATCAAAGATTTTGGGTGTATACAAAGTTTATGAGAAACTTGTATTTCCAAAGAAGTGAGTGGGAGCACTATAGAATTTCTGATGAATATATGTTGTTGACATATTGTTGATCAGAAATGATGTAGAATTTCTGGAAAGCATATAGGTTTATTTGGAAAGTGTTTTTCAATGGAAAGCCTGGATTAAGCTACTTGAACATTGAGCATCAAGATCTATAAGGATAGATCAAAACGCTTAATGGTACTTTCAAATGAGCACATACCTTGACATGATCTTGAAGGTGTTCAAGATGGATCAGTCAAAGAAGGAGTTCTTGCCTGAGTTGTAAGGTATGAAGTTAAGAATTAAAGCTCGACCACGGCAGAATAGAAAGTACGAAGGTCGTCCCCTATGCTTAAGACATAGGCTCTACAGTATGCTATGCTGAGTACCGCACCTGAAGTGTGCCTTGCCATGAGTCAGTCAAGGGGTAAAAGAGTGATCCAAGAATGGATCACAGTACAGCGGTCAAAGTTATCCTTAGTAACTAGTGGACTAAGGAATTTTTCTCGATTATGGAGGTGGTAAAAGAGTTCGTCGTAAAGGGTTACGTCGATGCAAGCTTAACACCTATCCGGATAGCTCCGATAGAGATACCGGATACGTATAATGGAGCAACAATTTAGAATAACTCCATGTAGAACAGTTATTTGGAATAGCTCCAAATAGAACGTGGTAGCTACATCTAGGAGATGACATAGAGATTTGTAAAGCACACACGGATCTGAAAGGTTCAGACCCATTGACTAAAACCGCTCTCACAAGCAACATGATCAAACCCAGAACTCATTGAGTGTTAATCACATAGTGATGTGAACAAGATTAATGACTCTAGTAAACTCTTTGGATGTTGGTTACATGGCGATGTGACCTGTGAGTGTTAATCACATGGCAATGTGAACTAGATTATTGACTCTAGTGCAAGTGGGAGACTGTTGGAAATATGCCCTAGAGGCAATAATAAATTGATTATTATTATATTTCCTTGTTCATGATAATCGTTTATTATCCATGCTATAATTGTATTGATAGGAAACTCAGATACATGTGTGGATACATAGACAACACCATGTCCCTGGTAAGCCTCTAGTTGACTAGCTCGTTGATCAATAGATGGTTACGGTTTCCTGACTATGGACATTGGATGTCGTTGATAATGGGATCACATCATTAGGAGAATGATGTGATGGACAAGACCCAATCCTAAGCTTAGCACAAAGATCGTGTAGTTCGTATGCTAAAGCTTTTCTAATGTCAAGTATCATTTCCTTAGACCATGAGATTGTGCAACTCCCAGATACCGTAGGAATGCTTTGGGTGTACCAAACGTCACAACGTAACTGGGTGACTATAAAGGTGCATTACAGGTATCTCCGAAAGTGTCTGTTGGGTTGGCACGAATCGAGACTGGGATTTGTCACTCCGTGTAGGCGGAGAGGTATCTCTGGGCCCACTCGGTAGGACATCATCATATGCGCAATGTGACCAAGGAGTTGATCACGGGATGATGTGTTACGGAACGAGTAAAGAGACTTGCCGGTAACGAGATTGAACAAGGTATCGGTATACCGATGATCGAATCTCGGGCAAGTATCGTACCGATAGACAAAGGGAATTGCATACGGGATTGATTAAGTCCTTGACATCGCGGTTCATCCTATGAGATCATCGTGGAACATGTGGGAGCCAACATGGGTATCCAGATCCCGCTGTTGGTTATTGACCGGAGAACGTCTCGGTCATGTCTGCATGTCTCCCGAACCCGTAGGGTCTACACACTTAAGGTTCGATGACGCTAGGGTTATAAAGGAAGTTTGTATGTGGTTACCGAATGTTGTTCGGAGTCCCGGATGAGATCTCGGACGTCACGAGGAGTTCCGGAATGGTCCGGAGGTAAAGATTTATATATGGGAAGTCATGTTTTGGTCACCGGAAGAGTTTCGGGGTTTATCGGTAACGTACCGGGACCACCGGGAGGGTCCCGGGGGTCCACCAAGTGGGGCCACCAACCCCGGAGGCTTGCATGGGCTAAGAGTGGTGAGGGACCAGCCCCTTAGTGGGCTGGTGCGCCTCCCACAATGGCCCATGGCGCCTAAGAGGTGGAAAGGGGGCAAACCCTAAGGGGATATGGGCCTTAGGGTCCATATTGGTGCGCCTCCCTCTCCCCTCCCCTCTTGGCGGCCACCCTTGTTCCCCATCTAGGGCTGACGCCCCCCCTAGGGGTGGGAACCCTAGAGGGGGCGCAGCCCCTCCCCTTCCCCTATATATATGAGGCCTAAGGGGCTGCCCATAACACACACGATTCGATCTCTTGTTGGTGCAGCCCTGCGTCTCTTCTTCCTCCTCTTCTGTGGTGCTTGGCGAAGCCCTGCAGGATAGCCACACTCCTCCATCACCACCACACCGTTGTGCTGCTGCTGGATGGAGTCTTCCTCAACCTCTCCCTCTCTCCTTGCTGGATCAAGGCATGGGAGACGTCACCGGGCTGTACGTGTGTTGAACGCGAAGGTGCCGTCCGTTCGGCACTAGGATCTTCGGTGATTTGAATCATGACGAGTACGAATCCATCAACCCCGTTCACTTGAACGCTTCCGCTTAGCGATCTACAAGGGTATGTAGATGCACTCTCCTTCCCCTCGTTGCTAGTCTCTCCATAGATAGATCTTGGTGACACGTAGGAAAATTTTGAATTTCTGCTACGTTCCCCAACACTGCTTCAATACGGCGACCTCCGCAGTCAGTGCGGCGGGCGCCAGCAGCGAAGCCTGCATATGCATATTGACATCTTATATTAGACTCCTGCGATATTGATTGATCCTCTGTCCGACTTTTCTTTATGAACTCCGAACAGAGCATCAGGGGCTACTGTCTATGAGGTAATATTTTTCCTGTATTTTAAATACTTACCTCAAAGCCTGTTAGAAGGCTGGCACATGCTTCACTCAATCCGCTCCTAGCGGACTGAACCTTCTGGATCACCGCACTCATAATAGTGCGGTGCTCCTCGTCGATGGAAGCGCTGCGAAGCGCTTCCAGCAGATTGTCCGGTGCCTCTGGATGGAGAGAGGTCACCGGTGCAAGCATCTTGCCCCTCTTAGAAGGAGGCCGCCTGCCCGAGTCCGGAACCACTAGAGGTTCCGGTGCGGTGTTCGGCTGAGGGCCGAACTCGGAGCCCTCAGAGGCCTTGTCCCCTCTACTCCCGGAGTCCGGGAGGCCGCTTTGAGGCACCTCCGGGACCGTCTCCCCTCAACCTGGTGCCTCATGAGACAGCACCTCGGCATCGTCCGCAGGATGAGGGGAGGTGGCGGTCAGAACTGGATCGCTATCCATATCCGACGAGCCTAGGGAGCCGTCCGATGATACATCGATACGGGCTCGGGGCGGCCTGCAGAATCACATTTCGGCGTTAGGTGAAGTAGTGTGAGAAAGGAATGCTATGAGTTACTCTGGTATTCGAACACTTACGACTTCCCCATGGGCTTGGCCCTGGGCAGCCACTCGTCTTCGCCATCAGCGGCGGTGGTACATCTGTCTGGAAGGAGAGTTCTCCCCTTCTTGGACCCTTCGGCCTCCCCAGTTGGGGCGGCCTTCCTTTCCTTATCTCCCCCGTCTGGAGGGGGAGCATCCTCTTCTGCCTCCTCGTCTTCGGGGGAGGATTGCGCCGTAGAGTCCTCGGACGGTGAGTCCGATGACACCTGGCGTCGGGAACTCTTTCGGGTTCCCTTGGCCTTCTTGGTCTTCTCCGGCACCGTATAAGGAGCTGGAGTCAGCATCTTCGCCAGAAGAGCATTTGCTGGGCCTTCGGGCAAGGGAGCCAGACAGTCGATCTGTCCGGCCATTTTCTGCCAGTCCTATCAAAGGAACGGGAGTTTAGATACCGCATGGAGTCAATCTATAAAAAAACGAGTATCCTGTAAGAGGTAAAGCAGCCTACCGCACTGGCTTGGCGCTTCGTGCTGAATCCGCGATCCTCAGTAGTGGGAGGGGGGACCTCGGCGCTCTTGAACAGTACCCTCCAGGCATCTTCATGAGTTGTGTCGAAGAGCCTGTTCAGAGTTCGGTGCTGCGCCGTGTCGAACTCCCACAAGTTGAAGGCCCGTTGTTGGCACGGGAGGATCCGGCGGATGAGCATGACCTGGACTACGTTGACGAGTTTGAGCTTCTTGTTGACCATGTTTTGAATACATGTTTGGAGTCCGGTCAGCTCTCCCGAACTACCCCAGGACAGGCCCTTCTCTTGCCAGGAGGTGAGCCGTGTGGGGAAGCCAGATCGGAACTCGGGGGCCGCTACCCATGTAGGGTCACGCGACTCGGTGATGTAGAACCGCCCCGATTGCCACCCCTTTATTGTCTCCACGAAGGAGCCCTCGAGCCATGTGACATTGGGCATCCTGCCCACCATGGCGCCTCCGCACTCCGCCTGGTGGCCGCTCACTACCTTCGGCTTGACATTAAAAGTCTTCAGCCATAAGCCGAAGTGGGGCTTGATGCGGAGGAAGGCCTCGCACATGACGATAAACGCCGAGATGTTGAGGATGAAGTTCGGGGCCAGATCGTGGAAATCCAGGCCATAGTAGAACATGAGCCCCCGGACAAATGGGTGGAGAGGAAATCCCAGTCCGCGGAGGAAATGGGTGAGGAACACCACCCTCTCATGGGGCCTGGGGGTGGGGATGAGCTGCCCCTCATCTAGGAGCCGGTGCGCGATGTCGTCGGGCAGGTATCCGGCTCTCCTCAGCTTCTTGATGTCTCCCTCCGTGACGGAGGAGACCATCCACCTGCCTCCCGCTCCGGACATGGTTGGGGAAGGTTGAGGTGGGAGGTGTGGACTTGGGCGCTAGAGCTCGAGTGTGCGAAAACGGATGAGCAAAGGAAGAAGAAGGCGTGGATGAAAAGGTGAATCATTATCCCTTTATATGGGCGGACGAAACTAAGCGTCCCCACTAGCCTGGTAAAACTCGCTTATCCCCCAAGCGCCGTAATCGATGGCGCGGTTGGGTTACCCACACCCGTATTGATGAGAATCCCGTAATAAGGGGACACGATCTCTACTTTGACAAGACGTGTCAAAAAACTGCCTCGCGTTATGTGCGGGGCTAGTTAAAGGAAACGGTTCGAATAATCACCGGGCCGTGACGTAATGTCATGTTGCCAAAATAAGTCAGCAAATTGGATTTGTGAAATATTATTCTCTCTACGGTGGTATGTGGAACTTATTTTGCAGGGTCGGATACTATCCTTATATTCAAAATTCTTCCGTGGTGTATTCGGATGAGGAACCCGCCTTGCAATGCCGAAGACAATACTGCGCGACGGACTCATCATCGTTGAAAGCCTGGTTCAAGGGCTACTATGGGAGTCCTGGATTGGGGGCTCTCTGGACAGCTGGACTATCTCCATTGGCCGGACTGTTAGACTATGAAGATGCAAGACTGAAGAGTTCGTCTCGTGTCCGGATGGGACTCTACTTGGCGTGGAAGGCAAGCTAGGCAATACAGATATGGATATCTCCTCCTTTGTAACCGACCTTGTGTAACCCTAACCCTCTCCGGTGTCTATATAAACCGGAGGGTTTCAGTCCATAGGACACAACAACTACAACATACAATCTTACCATAGGCTAGCTTCTAGGGTTTAGCCTCTCTGATCTCATGGTAGATCTACTCTTGTACTACCCATATCATCAATATTAATCAAGCAGGACGTAGGGTTTTACCTCCATCAAGAGGGCCCGAACCTGGATAAAACATTGTGTCCCCTGCCTCCTGTTACCATCCGGCCTAGACGCACAGTTCGGGACCCCCTACCCGAGATCCGCCGGTTTTGACACCGACAGTAGTGGTAACAGTGGCAAAAGTAACACAAGCAGTTTTGGTTTTATAGTGATTGTAATAGTAGCAACGGAAAAATAAATAAGCGAAGAACAATATATGAAAAGCTCGTAGGCATTGGATCAGTGATGGATAATTATGTCGGATGCGATCAATCATGCAACAGTTATAACATAGGGTGACACAGAACTAGCTCCAGTTCATCGATGTAATGTAGGCATGTATTCCGAATATAGTCATACGTGCTTATGGAAAAGAACTTGCATGACATATTTTATCCTACCCTCCCGTGGCAGCGGGGTCCTATTGGAAACTAAGGGATATTAGGGCCTCCTTTTAATAGAGTACCGGACCAAAGCATTAACACTTAGTGAATACATGAACTCCTCAAACTACGGTCATCACCGGTAAGTATCCCGATTATTGTCACTTCAGGGTTAACGGATCATAACACATAATAGGTGACTATAGACTTGCAAGATAGGATCAAGAACTCACATATATTCATGAAAACATAATAGATTCAGATATGAAAATCATGGCACTCGGGCCCTAGTGACAAGCATTAACCATAGCGAAGTCATAGCAACATCAAACTCAGAACATAGTGGATACTAGGGATCAAACCCTAACACAACTAACTCAATTACATGATAAATCTCATCCAACCCATCACCGTCCAGCAAGCCTACGATTGAATTACTCACGCACGGCGGTGAGCATCATGAATTGGTGATGGAGGAAGGTTGATCATGACGATGGCGACGGATTCCCCTCTCCGGAGCCCCGAGCGAGAGAGTTTAGGGCTTGACGGTGGCTCCATATCATAAAACGTGATGAATCCTTCTCTCCGTTTTTTCTCCCCGAAAGTGAATATATGGAGTTGGAGTTCAGGTCGGTGGAGTGTCAGGGGGCCCACGAGGCAGGGGGGCGTGCCCCCCCCCGCCCTCGTGGACAGGGTGTGGGCCCCCCTGATGTGGATCTTTTCGCCAGTATTTTTTATATATTCCAAAAACAGTCTCCGTTGAATTTCAGGTCATTTCGAGAACTTTTATTTCTGCACAAAAATAACACCATGGCAATTCTGCTGAAAACAGCGTCAGTCCGGGTTAGTTCCATTCAAATCAGGCAAATTAGAGTCCAAAACAAGGGCAACCGTGTTTGGAAAAGTAGATACGACGGAGATGTATCAGGGCCATAGGCCTAAAAGTGTCACGGGCCATTATCAGATGGGCTGTAAGCAGGCCGGATTCAACGCGGGCTGTAATTAGGCCCAACTATTACACGAGCCATTAACAGGCCGATAGACCAGTTGCGTTGAAATTTATCCACGAAGACTACGGGCCGTTAAGACGCCTAAAGTTACTTCAGACAAGAAATAATCCAATTTCTACATGGGCCGTTAAATGGCCTATAGTTAAACCGGACATACAATGTCCCAGATGCACCATGGGCCGCGAACAGGCTAAAACTATTACCGGGCCAAACTGGCAACGGGCATTTAATAGGCTGAAATACAAACCTGTCTTAGAATGGGCCCAGAAGAACAGTGGCCTATTAACGGGCCAGGTCCGATATGGGCCATAATTTGGCCCAAAACACGGCAGGCTGTGAATGGGCCTGATCTGGTATGGGCCTCAATTTGACCCAAAACATGGCTGGCTGTTAATGGGCCAGCCCACTAGTGTGTGAAAAAACATGGTGGGCCTTCAGCTGGGCCGACCTTTTCACCGGAATGGGCCTCTGTTGGGCCGTGGCACATGTCGACGTATCATAGGCGCCTCGTGTCCAATGATTGGATGACATCTGCCCCAACGGTGAGCCAACACGTGTTTCCTCCGGCCAATGACAATTTTACACGTGGAAAATCCTCATTGGTCCGAGCTGTTAAGAGGTTACCGGTTCCAAAACCGGACCTGATAGCTTAACGGCGACCTGTTACGGTGGATGCCATGTGTCGGTCACCCTTGACGAAATCAGTTCTATGACGCATGATTTATCGTCATGGAAGTGGACACTTCCCTAATGATAATTTTGGTAATGTCATGGAACACTTCGACGACAGCACAGGTATGACTATCTTGATTCCGTCGTAAAATCGTCATGGATGTACATGCATGATAGAAAACTTGACCTACTGTGACAAACGCGTATCATCACGGAAGTGTCTTTTTTTTGTAGTGTAGGCGGGCGGCGCTCATTAGTACCGGTTCCTGGCGAACCTTTAGTACCAGTTCGTGCCATGAACCGGTACTAAAGACGTGGTGGCAGGCTTGTGTCAGGCTGGGGCCCCACCGGCACCTTTAGTACCGGTTCATGCCATGAACCGGGACTAGAGATGAACATTTAGTCCCGGTTCGTATAACCAACTCGGACTAAAGGTCACACTATATTTAGTGCTTCGTCCAGCCCGAGCCAAAGCGCTCTGTTTTCCCCCTCCTTTGTTACAAAGGCAATTCATTTTTTAACTTATTACAAATCCAGACTTTTTGTGCATTCAGTATGCACCATTCGAAGCCACGTCATCAACTTTCAACCATTTTTGACATCATTTACTATTTTTCATGCATTTACTGTTTTTAGCTAAATGACCCTGAAATTGAAAAGCACTGTAATTAAACTCTGAAAAGGTTGAAAGTTGGCATGGTATCATCATTTCACCCACATAGCATGTGCAAAAAAGTAGAGAGCGTTACGGCAAAAACTAGATGCACTTCGTGTACAAAATGGACAATCTCTTTCGAAGTATCGGGGTTTCGGACGAAAACTCATCTGTTACAAATGCATTTCAATTTTTTAACTTACAACTCCAGGATTTTTGTGCTTTCAGTATGCACCATTCAAAGCCATGTCATCAACTTTCAACCCTTTCTGACATCATTTGCTATTTTTCATGCATTTACTAATTTTTTGAGCTAAATGACCCTGCAATTGAAAAGCACTACAAATGAACTCTGAAAAGGTTGAAAGTTGGCATGGTATCATCATTTCACCCACATAGCATGTGCAAAAAAGTAGAGAGGGTTACGGCAAAAACTGGATGCACTTCCTGTACAAGATGGACAACCTCTTTCGAAGTATCGGGGTTTCAGACGAAAACTCATCTTTTACAAAGGCATTTCATTTTTTAACTTAGTACAACTCCAGACTTTTTGTGCGTTCGGTATGCACCATTCAAAGCCACATCATCAACTTCCAACCCTTTGTGACATCATTTGCTATTTTTCATGCATTTACTGATTGTTTTGAGCTAAATGACCCTACAATTGAAAAGCACTACAAATGAACTCTGAAAAGGTTGAAAGTTGGCATGGTATCATCATTTTACCCACATAGCATGTGCAAAAAAGTAGAGAGGGCTATGGCAAAAACTGGATGCATTTCGTGTACAAAATGGACAATCTCTTTCGAAGTATCAAGGTTTCGGACGAAAACTCATCTATTACAAAGGCATTTCATTTTTTTAAATAACCTAAGTATTACCTAATTGAATATAATGATAAAACACACTAATATTAAACATAAGAAAAAGAATCACTGAAAACTATTTTTAAAGTAAAGTTATTCACAAACTAGTGATTCAAACAAATTTCAAATAATTCAATTTAAACTATTCAAATTTGAAAACTAATGGCACTAACAGAAAGTTTATAAATTTATGAACCTAAAGCAAAAATAGTCACAAAGAAACTCTAAATACAGCACAAAAATAGCTCACAAATAAATAAAAGAAAATAAATAAAGCATAAAAAATAAAAAAGCCCGCCTACTGGGCCACAGCATATGACTAGAAACCCAACCTGTAGTTGGGCCAGGATGCAGGCCCGGAAGGCCCAGTAGGCCCACAGGGAAGCACAGTAGTTTAGGCCGAGAAGCTTGCTTTAGAGAGGAGCTCGAAGGAGTAGCCGCGGCTGGGTTTATAAACTAGTGTGGCTGCCCTTCGACTAGCGAGGTGCGACTAAACTTGTCGCACCGCACCTAGGCCAGTGCACCCCCTTTAGTGCCAGGTCGTGGCTCCAACCGGTACTAAAGGGGGGGGGGTCTTTAGTACCAGTTGCAGCCACGACCCGTGATACGTCTCTGTCATATCTACTTTTCCAAACACTTTTGCCCTTGTTTTGGACTCTAACTTGCATGATTTGAATGGAACTAACCCGGACTAACGCTGTTTTCAGCAGAATTGCCATGGTGTTATTTTTGTGCAGAAATAAAAGTTCTCGAAATGTGTAGCACCCCGGATGTAACTTGCCATAATTGTAACTCCGACTCCTGCCATTTTCGGCTTTAAGTTATGAGATTCCCTTTGTGGTTGGGTTTTTGTCTACGTTTTGCATTTTGTTCATGTCATGCATTTCATATCATGTCATCATGTGCATCGCATTTGCATACGTGTTCATCTCATGCATCCGAATATTTTCCCCGTTGTCCGTTTTGCAATCCGACACTCCTACATGCACCGGTGCCCCCTTTTGTCTCTTTTCGTGAGCGGGTGTTAAACGTTCTCGGAATGGACCGAGATTTGCCAAGTGGCCTTGATACACCACCGGTAGACCGCGTGTCAAATTTCGTTCCATTTGGAGTCCGTTTGATGCTCCAACGGTTAATCGGGTAATCGCAAAAGCCTCTTGTGTGTTGCAGCCCAACACCCCTCCAAAACGGCCCAAAAACCCATCCAAACCACTCCCATGTCCTCCTTTGTCGGATCACGATCGTGTCGGCGAAAACTACACTCCATTTGGACACTCCTACCTTTCCTGCCTATAAATAGGTGCTCCCCTCCGAAATTTCCGCCCAGTCCAACCCTAGAACCAACCCTCTCCGCCACCGGACACGTCCGGATCGGGCCAGACGTGTCAGCGCCGCCGCCTGCAACCAATCTCCGCCCGCCACATGTCACCACCACTGGCCCGCCCGAGCCCGAGCGCCGCCCGCGTCTGCGCGCCCGCCGAGCCCCGCGTCGCCGCCTTCATCCGCCGCCGGCGCCGCGGGAAGCCGCCACCTCGCCGCCGTCCACCTGCTCGCTAGCCGCCGCCGTCCGCCCGCCCGAGTCCGTGCCAGCACCGCCCGGCTCTGCGCGCCGCCCGAGCCTCTCCAGCACCACTGCCTCGCGCTCGCCGGCCCCCATCTCCAGATCCGGCAATCCCCGCAGCTCCAGCCGCCGCCCTCTTCTTCCTCTCCGGCGAGCATCTCCGGCCGCCTCCGTTCGCATGCAAGACGAAGTACCCTAGATCTGAGATCCGGAAGGTTTATTTTTCGTCTAAGTCCTTTTCCCCTAACATTTTCATGCCCTGTTCATTGCCTCGTATCTCGGTGACCATAGCTCCGTTTCAGGCATATAAGATATCAAAATGTTCACGGTGAGATGCTCTTCATTTTATTCCATTGCGGCATGCTTGTTGGAGTTCATATTTATGCCCTAATCATTGATGCAAGAGTGCTATAAAATGTTTACTGCTGCTACTTATCAATTTAAGGTGATTTTTCATTTTTGCCACATTTGATGTGTGCTTCATATGGGCCTGAGCTCTACATGTGTTTTGAACTATGCCGTGCCATCTTACAGGGGTGCTTGCCATGTATTTTTGTGATCAATGTGGTGACTAGCACAAGCATGCAAACTAGGCTTCGTGATGTTGCTGATTTTAGTGAATTAGGATTTTGCTAAGTCCTTTTCCTCCTGTTATTTTAATGCCATGCAAACTTGATTCTACAGTGAGATACATGTTTGTTTTGAGTATCTTTACTAGGGGTGTTTTGGACATATGGTTATGCTCTATCCATCCATGCCCCTGTTTGCAATTATGGAGTGCCCTAGCATGCCCTAATCTTGCTCTACTTTTGCTATAAAATGTTCCTGGCAGATTGTTAACATGTTAATCAATTTTGCCATGGTTGTTGTTATTGATCCATGCATATTATGAACTTGCTCTTGCCATGTTTAGCTTCATGAACATGTCTTCTTGATGTAGGTATGCTTGTTTTGTCATGCATTGCTTTGTGGTGAGTGATTTGAGCTTGCAAATTTGCCTTCATAATTCCGTTTTTGACATGCTCTATTTTCTTCCAAGTCTGAAAATGTTAATTAAACGTGCTATGTTTACACTTTTGCCATTCTTGTTTGAACCTGCTCTTGTGTGATTTAGCCGTAGCTTAGTGTCCATGTTTTGTCAAGCATCTTGAGTACATCACTGCCATATGCTGTTTTGTTATGTTGGGGTGCACTAGCTTAGTTTCTTGTTGCATTCTAGATGGCATCGTGTTGTTAATCGCAGAATCGTGCCATTCTTGTTTTGCTTGCCATTTGCAAATCGTACATCCGTTTCCGGTGATCTTTATATCGATTTCGGCCGAAATCATCTCATCTTTCTAGCGGAACACTTGGTTTGCCAAGTTGATTCCTTGTTCATCCTTTTCCTTCCGGAGCACGCATATGCATTGCATATCACATATCGCATGTCATGCCATGTTTTGCATCATGTTGCTTGTGCATTGCACCATGATTGATGTTGGTCCTTTTCTTGTGTTCTTGCTTTGGGTAGAGCCGGGAGACGAGTACGTGATCGAGGAACCTATTGAGTACGCTAACGAGGATCAAGCTTTCGTAAATTCTGAGAACTTTGCAGGCAAGATGACCATACCCTCGAAATCACCTCTATCTTTGCTTACTAGTTGCTCACTCTATTGTTATGCCGCGCTACCTACCACTTGCCATATCATGCCTCTCATATTTCCCTGTCAAGCCTCTAACCCACCTTTCCTAGCAAACCGTTGTTTGGCTATGTTACCGCTTTGCTCAGCCCCTCTTATAGCGTTGCTAGTTGCAGGTGAAGATGAAGTTTGTTCCATGTTGGAACATGGATTTTGTTGGGATATCATTATTATATCTTATTCTACTTTAATGCATCTATATACTTGGTAAAGGGTGGAAGCCTCGGCCTTTTGCCCGGTGTTTTGTTCCACTGTTGCCGCCTTAGTTTCCGTCATACCAGTGTTATGTTCCTTGATTTTGCATTCCTTACGCGGTTGGGTGTTATGGGAACCCCTTGACAATTCTCCTTGGATAAATCTCCTCCAGCAAGGCCCAACCTTGGTTTTACCATTTGCCTACCTACCACCATATGCCTTTCCCTTGGGTTCTGCAGACTCAAGGGTCATCTTTATTTTAACCCCCCCCCCCCCCCCCCGGCCAGTGCTCCTCTGAGTGTTGGTCCGAAATGGGCAGCCTGCGGGTCCACCTCGGGGCAACTCGAGGGTTGGTTTTACTCGTAGATTGACATATCTGGTGTGCCCTGAGAACGAGATACGTGCGACTCCTAGCGGGATTTGTCGGCACATCGGGCGACTTTGCTGGTCTTGTTTTACCATTGTTGAAATGTCTAGTAACCGGGATTCCGAGTCTGATCGGCTCTTCCTAGGAGAAGGAATATCCTTCGTTGACCATGAGAGCTTGTGATGGGCTAAGTTGGGACACCCCTGCAGGGTTTTGAACTTTCAAAAGCCGTGCCCGCAGTTATGGGCAGATGGGAATTTGTTAATATCCGGTTGTAGAGAACTTGACACTTAACTTAATTAAAATGAATCAACCGCGTGTGTAGCCGTGATGGTCTCTTTTCGGCGGAGTCCGGGAAGAGAACATGGTCTCGTGTTATGTTTGAATGTAAGTAGCTTCAGGATCACTTCTTGATCACTATTAGATTCTCGAACGTGCGTTGCTTCTCTTCCGCTCTCTTTTGCGTAAGTTAGCCACCATATATGCTTAGTGCTTTGCTGCAGCTCCACCTCACTATCCTTTCCTACCCTTAAGCTTAAATAGTCTTGATCTTGCGGGTGTGAGATTGCTGAGTCCCCGTGACTCACAGATACTTCCAAATAGATGCAGGTGTCGATGACGCCAGTGCAGGGGACGCTACCGAACTCAAGTGGGAGTTCGACGAGGATTCGCGCCATTACAATGTTTCTTTTCCGGATGATCAGTAGAGGAGCCCAGTTGGGACGATCGGGGATCTAGCATTTGGGGTTGTATTTCTTTATTTTGGTTCCGTAGTCGGACCTTTGTTCGTACCTTGGATGATGTATGGATTATTTTATGTATTGTGTGAAGTGGCAATTGTAAGCCGACTCTTTGTCCCTTTCTTATTCAGTACATGGGATGTGTAAAGGTTACCCCACTTGCGACATGCCTACCATGCGGCTATGCCTCTAAGTCGTGCCCCAACACGTGGGAGATATAGCCACATTGTGGGTGTTACAAGTTGGTAATCAGAGCCTTCCCCGACTTAGGATCCCCCTGCTTGATCGAATCGCTGACGTTGTTGAGTCTAGAACAAAATGTTTTGAATCTTAGGATTATATATATCGGAGAGTAGGATTCTTTTTACTCCTCAGTACCTTCGTCGCTCTGGTGAGGCCTCCTAACGTAGAGTTTTGACTCTTCTCTCCTCAAATTTCACGAAAAAATTAGGATCACGTGGGTATCTTGGAATCGTTCCGATGGTTTTTTGACGAGAACATTGTTCTTGGTGCCTCCTGACATTTAGGGGTTGTGGCAGTGTCCCGGTGAGTTGAGCTCCGAGGTGTTGTCGTCACAATTTTATCATTGCAGTTCTAGAATACCTGAGTTCGCCGACATCGAAAATCTCTTTTATGCAGTTGTTGGTGAGATAACCTCGACGCCACCTAGTACTGGGGCGGGAGTTCGGGAGTATAGCCATAACTTGTATAACGGATGCCTTTTGAAGGTTGAGGTAAATTATTTCCGAAGGTTTCTTGGTTATGTGTTGAAGGATGGATACAGCTGGATGTAGGAATTGCTAGTTTTGGGTGAGATATTATGCTTCCCCTGTATCCCCAACACCTGATTGCATAACCAGAACGTTTCGGGAGTTTCATAGGTGGAAATTCAAGTAGCCATAGTATTTCTTCCCGCAGATATTTGCTTTGTGATTGGGTAATCCTCGCCACTTATTTGTTCATATCCGTACCTTGTTGTTTTATTCTTCTACCTTTATCTAAGTGGCTTCTCAACCTTAATGAAAGTGTGATGACTTACTTTGGAATTCATTCGGTCATCCTTGTTTGAATGTTTATTGTGAAGACTTTATGTTGCAATTTCAATCCATTGATTCAGGTTGAATGTATGTCTTTCAAGATGCTAACAGATGTCAACCTCTTCAGGATGTCTCCTCCAACGCGTCAGAATCCGAACCGCAATGATGGGGAACAGTCGAACCCTCCGCCACCACCTCCACCTCCGGAGGCATGGCAAGCCGTCATGGCAGCCACCAATGCCAACACTCAGATGCTTTTGCAACTCTTGCAAGAGCGCAACCAAGGGCAAGGCAACCAAGGAAATCAAGGCCAAGGCAACAATCAGCCTTAGTTTGCTACCCTCAATCAGTTCCTCGCAAACCAGCCGAAGTCCTTCAGCAATTGTGTTGAGGCCACAGACGACGCAACTGGCTCGTGGATATCTGCAAACATTTTGAATGTAGCAATGTCTGGCCTGAGGACTTTGTCAAGTTTCCATCGTTTCAACTCAAAGACCAAGCTGCCGAGTGGTATCAACAATACAAAGATTCCATAGGAGGTCGTGTGATTACCTAGAATGATTTCCTCCGAGACTTCAAATCTCATCACATCCCACCAAGTGTTGCTGAGAGCAAGCGTGAGGAGTTCCGCAATCTCAAGCAAGGCAGCATGTTCTTGTATCAATACAATATCTAGTTTCAGAAACTCACTCGCTTCACTAAACATGATGTCCTTGATGAAAAGAGCATGATTTATCAATTCAGAGGTGGCCTCAGTGAAGATCTGCAATTAGCTCTCGTGCTTCTTGGGCCGACTGAGTTTGATCAATTCTACAACATGGCACTAAAGCAAGAAGCTGCTCAGCTCAAGTGTGAGGCATCTAAGAAGAGAGTCAGAGATGCAGTTCAATCTTCTTCTTCATCACAAGTGGCAGCTAAGCAACAGAAGTCCTGGTTGTCTTCTCCTCCTCCGTTTCGTCAGCCTTATCAGCAGAAGAGCAAAGGTGGCAACGGATCTTCCCACCCACCCAACCCAGGCTATCAGAACAAAGCTCAGCCTCAAGCTTCAAGGTCAAGTGCTCCTTATCACCGTCCGCTCTCAGAGGTTACTTGCAACAAGTGTCGGCAGAAAGGGCACTATGCAAACAAATGCTTCAACCAAAGGCACCTTCCGCCTCCTCCTCCTGTGAGATCTGCCAGCAATGCAGTGGTCAAGCATAATCCCAAGCATGCTAAGGTCAACATGATGAATGCAGCTCAGGCAGAGGACTCTTCAGATGTGATCATGGGTAACCTTCCAGTTAACTCCATTCCTGCTAAAGTTCTTTTTGATACTGGTGCATCACATTCTTTCATGTCATTCCCATTTGCATCGGAGCACAATGTTGACACAGAGGTTTTGTCCAAAGTCATGCAAGTTGTTTCTCCCGTAAAGATTATGACTTCTAGTTTGGTTGCTCCCGATGTCTCTGTCCAGTTTGGAGACTATAAATTTCTGTCTTCTCCAATTGCTCTTGGTGACTCGGATATTGATCTAATTCTCAGCATGGACTGGTTTTCTAAGCACAAGGATCAGCTTGATTGTGCTGCCAGACAGATTCAATTGACACACTCTTCTGAGGATGTGATCACCTATGCCGCTCACGATGATACCATTCGACTGTTTTCTCTCAATGAGAAGGGCAAGTCGAATGCCATCTCTCATATTCCAGTCATTTGTGAATATCAAGACGTCTTTCCAGAAGAGCTTCCAGGAATGCCTCCTCACAGGCTAGTTGAATTCGTTATCGATCTTGAGCCTGGCACGGAACCTGTTCGCAAACGTTCTTACTAGCTTGGACCAGAGGAGTTTAAGAAGTTCAAGAAACAACTCGATGAACAAGAGCGTATGGGTCTAATCAAACCGAGTTCTTCTCCATGGGGTTGTGGTGTTCTTTTTGTCAAGAAGAAGGATGGAACGGAACGACTCTGCGTCGACTACCATCCATTGAACAAGAAACAATAAAGAACAAGTATCCACTTCCCAACATCAATGAGCTTTTCAAGCAACTTAAGGGTGCTCAAGTTTTCTCCAAGCTTGACCTCCGTATGGGTTATCATCAGATTCACATTCGTGAACAAGATATCCCCAAGACAGCATTCAGAACAAGCTATGGTTCTTATGAATATACTGTCAAGTGATAACCCACAAGTATAGGGGATCGCAATAGTTTTTGATAAGTAAGAGTGTCGAGCCCAACGAGGAGCTAAAGGTAGAACAAATATTCCCTCAAGTTCTGTCGACCACCGATACAACTCTACGCACGCTTGACGTTCGCTTTACCTAGAACAAGTATGAAACTGGAAGTACTTTGTAGGTGTTGTTGAATAGGTTTGCAAGATAATAAAGAGTACGTAAATAAAAAGTAGGGGATGTTTAGATAAATAAACAATAAAGTAAATATAGCGAGTGTGGAAAAGTGGTGGTATGAGTTGCGAAATTGCCCCTAAGCAATTGACTACTTTACTAGACCGATAGCAAGTATTATGTGGGAGAGGCCACTGCTAGCATGTCATCCCTGACTTGGAATTCTATGCACTTATGATTGGAACTATTAGTAATCATCCGCAACTACTAATGTTCATTAAGGTAAAACCCAACCATAGCATTAAGGTATATTGGTCTCCCATCAATCCCGTATGCATCAATTTCTATGCTAGGTTGAAGCTTCTGTCACTCTTGCCCTCCAATACATAGTCATATCAACATACAACTAACCCTAGGGTGTGATCCACGTGCGCAATCATATGATGGGCACCAAAGGACAGCAACATAACCACAAGAAAATTAAATCAATCATAGCAATTCATCAACCACCGATAGGACAACGAAAATCTACTCAGACATCATAGGATGGCAACACATCATTGGATAATAATATGAAACATAAAGCACCATGTTCAAGTAGAGGGTACATCGGGTTGCAGGAGAGTGGACCGCTGTAGATAGAGGGGGGAAGGTGATGGAGATGTTGGTGAAGATGGCAGAGGGGTTGGTGTAGATCGCGGTGATGATGATGGCCCCCGGTGGCACTCCGGTGCCACCGGAAGCAAGGGGGAGAGAGCCCCCCTCCTTCTTCTTCTTCCTTGACCTTCTCCCTAGATGGGATAAGGGTTTCCCCTCTCGTCCATGGCCTCCATGGCATGGGAGGGGCGAGAGCCCCTCCGAGATTGGATCTATCTCTCTGTCTCTCTCTGTTTCTACGTTCTCAGATTCTTCCCTTTCACCGTTTCTTATATTCCCAGAGATCCGTCACTCCGATTGGGCTGAAATTTTGACACGATCTCTATCCGGAAATTAGTTTTATTGCGGCGAAAGAAGGGCACCAACCGCCTTACGGGTGGCCCACGAGGGTCAGGGGCGCGCCTGGGGGGCAGGCGCGCCCCCTACCTCGTGGCCACCTCGGGCACCGTCTCGCGTGGATTTTTCTTCTCTAAAATCATATATATTCCAAAAAAATCTCCGTCAGTTTTTATCCCGTTTGATATGGATATTCTGCGAAACAAAAAAGATGCAACAAACAGGAACTGGCACTGGGCACTGGATCAATATGTTAGTCCCAAAAATAGTATAAAAAGTTGCCAAAAGTATATGAAAGTTGAATAATATTGGCATGGAACAATCAAAAATTATAGATACGACGGAGACGTATCAGCATCCCCAAGCTTAATTCCTGCTCGTCCTCGACTAGGTAAATGATAAAAAAAGATAATTTTTGATGTGGAATGCTACCTAGCATAATCTTGATCACATATCTAATCATGGCATGAATATTAAGACATGAATAATTCAAAGCAATAGTCCATCATTTGACATAAAAACAATAATACTTCAAGCCTACTAATAAAGCAATCATGTCTTTTCAAAATAACATGGCCAAAGAAAGTTATCCCTACATAATCGTATATTCTGGCTATGCTCCATCTTCACCACACAAAATATTCACATCATGCACAACCCCGATGACAAGCCAAGAAATTGTTTCATACTTTTGACGTTCTCAAACCTTTTCAACTTCCACGCAATACATGAGCATGAGCCATGGACATAGCACTATAGGTGGAATAGAATATGATGGTGGAGAAGACAAAAGGGAGAAGATAGTCTCACATCAACTAGGCATATCAACGGGCTATGGAGATGCCCATCAATAGATATCAATGTGAGTGAGTGGGGATTGCCATGCAACGGATGCACTAGAGCTATAAGTGTATGAAAGCTCTAACTGAAACTAAGTGGGTGTGCATCCAACTTGCTTGCTCATGAAGACCTCGGGCATTTGAGGAAGCCCATCATCGGAATATACAAGCCAAGTTCTATAATGAAAATTCCCACTAGTATATGAAAGTGATAACTCAAGAGACTCTCTATATGAAGAACATGGTGCTACTTTGAAGCACAAGTGTGGAAAAAGGATAGTAGCACTGCCCCTTCTCTCTTTTTCTCTCATTTTTTGTTGTTTTTTATTTTTTTTATTTTTTTGGTGGGCTTGTTTGGCCGTAGCTCAGTGTTCATGTTTTGTCAAGCATCTTGAGTACATCACTGCCATATGCTTTGTTGTTATGTTGGGTTGCGGTAGTTTGTTTCTTGTTGCATTCTAGATGGCATCATGCCGTTAATCGTAGAATTGTGCCATTCTCGTTTTGCTTGCCATTTGCAAACCATGCATCCGTTTCCGGTGATCTTTATATCGATTTCGGCCGAAATCATCTCATCTTTCTAGCGGAACACTTGGTTTGCCAAGTTGATTCCTTGTTCATCCTTTTCCTTCCGAAGCATGCATATGCATTGCATATCATATCTCGCATGTCATGCCATGTTTCGCATCATGTTGCGTGTGCATTGCATCGTGATTGATGTTGGTCCTTTTCTTGTGTTCTTGCTTTGGGTAGAGCCGGGAGACGTGTACGTGATCGAGTAACCTATTGAGTACGCTAACGAGGATCAAGCTTTCGTCAATTCTGAGAACTTTGCAGGCAAGATGACCATACCCTCGAAATCACATCTATCTTTGCTTACTAGTTGCTCACTCTATTGTTATGCCGCGCTACCTACCACTTGCTATATCATGCCTCTCATATTTCCCTGTCAAGCCTCTAACCCACCTTTCCTAGCAAACCGTTGTTTGGCTATGTTACCGCTTTGCTCAGCCCCTCTTATAGCGTTGCTAGTTGGAGGTGAAGATGAAGTTTGTTCCATGTTGGAGCATGGATTTTGTTGGGATATCATTATTATATCTTATTTTACTTTAATGCATCTATATACTTGGTAAAGGGTGGAAGGCTCGGCCTTTTTCCCGGTGTTTTTTCCACTCTTGTCGCCTTAGTTTCCGTCATACCGGTGTTATGTTCCTTGATTTTGCGTTCCTTACGCGGTTGGGTGTTATGGGAACCCCTTGACAATTCTCCTTGAATAAAACTCCTCCAGCAAGGCCCAACCTTGGTTTTACCATTTTCCTACCTACCACCATATGCCTTTCCCTTGGGTTCTGCAGATTCAAGGGTCATCTTTATTTTAACCCCCCCCCCCCCGACCAGTGCTCCTCTGAGTGTTGGTCCGAAATGGGCAGCCTGCGGGTCCACCTCGGGGCAACTCGAGGGTTGGTTTTACTCGTAGCTTGACATATCCGGTGTGCCCTGAGAACGAGATACGTGCGACTCCTATCGGGATTTGTCGGCACATCGGGCGACTTTGCTGGTCTTGTTTTACCATTGTTGAAATGTCTAGTAACCAGGATTCCGAGTCTGATCGGGTCTTCCTGGGAGAAGGAATATCCTTCATTGACCGTGAGAGCTTGTGATGGGCTAAGTTGGGACACCCCTGCAGGGTTTTGAACTTTCAAAAGCCGTGCCCGCAGTTATGGGCAGATGGGAATTTGTTAATATCCGGTTGTAGAGAACTTGACACTTAACTTAATTAAAATGAATCAACCGCGTGTATAGCCGTGATGGTCTCTTTTCGGCGGAGTCCGGGAAGAGAACATGGTCTCTTGTTATGTTTGAATGTAAGTAGCTTCAGGATCACTTCTTGATCACTATTAGATTCTCGACCGTGCGTTGCTTCTCTTCCGCTCTCCTTTGCGTAAGTTAGCCACCATATATGCTTAGTGCTTTGCTGCAGCTCGACCTCACTATCCTTTCCTACCCTTAAGCTTAAATAGTCTTGATCTCGCGGGTGTGAGATTGCTGAGTCCCCGTGACTCACAGATACTTCCAAATAGATGCAGGTGTCGATGACGCCAGTCCAGGGGACGCTACCGAACTGAAGTGGGAGTTCGACTAGGATTTGGGCCGTTATAATGTTTCTTTTCCGGGTGATCAGTAGAGGAGCCCAGTTGGGACGATCGGGGATCTAGCATTTGGGGTTGTCTTTCTTTATTTTGGTTCCGTAGTCGGACCTTTGTTCGTACCTTGGATGATGTATGGACTATTTTATGTATTGTGTGAAGTGGCAATTGTAAGCCGACTCTTTATCCCTTTCTTATTCAGTACATGGGATGTGTAAAGATTACCCCTCTTGCGACATGCCTACCATGCGGCTATGCCTCTAAGTCGTGCCCCGACACGTGGGAGATATAGCCGCATTGCGGGTGTTACAAGTTGGTAATCAGAGCCTTCCCCGACTTAGGATCCCCCTGCTTGATCGAATCGCTGACGTTGTTGAGTCTAGAACAAAATGTTTTGAATCTTAGGATTATATATATCGGAGAGTAGGATTCTTTTTACTCCTCAGTACCTTCGTCGCTCTGGTGAGGCCTCCTAATGTAGAGTTTTGACTCTTCTCTCCTCAAATTTCACGAAAAAAAATTAGGATCACGTGGGTATCTTGGAATCGTTCCGATGGTTTTTTGACGAGAACATTGTTCTTGGTGCCTCCTGACATTTAGGGGTTGTGGCAGTGTCCCGGTGAGTTGAGCTCCGAGGTGTTGTCGTCACAATTTTATCGTTGCAGTTTCGGAATACCTGAGTTCACCGACATCGAAAATCTCTTTGATGCAGTTGTTGGTGATATAACCTCGACGCCACCCAGTACTGGGGCGGGAGTTCGGGAGTATTGCCATAACTTGTATAACATATGCCTTTCGAAGGTTGAGGTAAATGATTTCCGAAGATTTCTTAGTTATGTGTTGAAGGATGGATACAGCTGGATGTAGGAATTGCTAGTTTTGGGTGAGATATTATGCTTCCCCTGTATCCCCAACACCTGATTGCATAACCAGAAAGTTTCGGGAGTTTCATAGGTGGGAATTCAAGTAGCCCTATTATTTCTTCCCGTAGATATTTGCTTTGTGATTGGGTAATCCTCACCACTTATTTGTTCATATCCATACCTTATTGTTTTATTCTTCTACCTTTATCTAAGTGGCTTGTCAACCTTAATGGAAGTGTGATGACTTATTTTGGAATTCATTCGGTCATCCTTGTTTGAATGTTTATTGTGAAGACTTTATGTTGCAATTTCAATCCATTGATTCAGGTTGAATATATGTCTTTCAAGATACTAACAGATGTCAACCTCTTCAGGATGGCTCCTCCAACGCGTCAGAATCCAGACCGCAATGATGGGGAACAGTCGAACCCTCCGCCACCACCTCCACCTCCGGAGGCATGGCAAGCCGTCATGGCAGCCACCAACGCCAACACTCAGATGCTTTTACAACTCTTGCAAGAGCGCAACCAAGGGCAAGGCAACCAAGGAAATCAAGGCCAAGGCAACAATCAGCCTCAGTTTGCTACCCTCAATCAGTTCCTCGCAAACCAACCGAAGTCCTTCAGCAAATGTGTTGAGGCCATAGACGACGCGACTGGCTCGTGGATATATGCAAACATTTTGAATGTAGCAATGCCAGGCCTGAGGACTTTGTCAAGTTTGCTTCGTTTCAACTCAAAGACCAAGCTGCCGAGTGGTATCAACAATACAAAGATTCCATAGGAGGTCGTGTGATTACCTGGAATGATTTCCTCTGAGACTTCAAATCTCATCACATCCCACCAAGTGTTGCTGAGAGCAAGCATGAGGAGTTCCGCAATCTCAAGCAAGGCAGCATGTTCGTGTATCAATACAATATCTAGTTTTAGAAACTCGCTCGCTTCGCTAAACAAGATGCCCTTGATGAAAAGAGCATGATTTATCAATTCAGAGGTGGCCTCAGAGAAGATCTAGAATTAGCTCTCGTGATTCTTGAGCCGACTGAGTATGATCAATTGCACAACATGGCACTAAAGCAAGAATCTACTCAGCTCAAGTGTGAGGCATCTAAGAAGAGAGTCAGGGATGCAGTTCAATATTCTTCTTCATCACAAGTGGCAGCTAAGCAACAGAAGTTCTGGTTGCCTCCTCCTCCTCCATTTCGTCAGCCTTATCAGCAGAAGAGCAAAGGTGGCAACGGATCTTCCCACCCACCCAACCCAGGCTATCAGAACAAAGCTCAGCCTCAAGCTTCAAGGTCAAGTGCTCCTTATCACCGTCCGCTCTTAGAGGTTACTTGCAACAAGTGTCGGCAGAAAGGGCACTATGCAAACAAATGCTTCAACCAAAGGCACCTTCTGCCTCCTCCTCCTGTGAGATCTGCCAGCAATGCAGTGGTCAAGCATAATCCCAAGCATGCTAAGGTCAACATGATGAACGCAGCTCAGGCAGAGGACTCTTCATATGTGATCATGGGTAAACTTCCAGTTAACTCCATTCCTGCTAAAGTTCTTTTTGATACTGGTGCATCGCATTCTTTCATCTCATTCCCATTTGCATCGGACCACAATGTTGACACAGAGGTTTTGTCCAAAGTCATGCAAGTTGTTTCTCTCGTAAAGCTTATGGCTTCTAGTTTGGTTGCTCCCGATGTCTCTGTCCAGTTTGGAGACTATAAATTTCTATCTTCTCCAATTGTTCTTGGTGACTCGGATATTGATCTAATTCTCGGCATGGACTGGCTTTCTAAGCACAAGTATTAGCTTGGTTGTGCTGCCAGGCATATTCAATTGACACACTCTTCTGAGGATGTGATCATATATGCCGCTTGTGATGATACCATTCGACTATTTTCTCTCAATGAGAAGGGCGAGTCAAATGCCATCTCTCATATACCAGTCATTTGTGAATATCAAGACGTCTTTCCAAAAGAGCTTCCAGGAATGCCTCCTCACCGGCTAGTTGAATTCGTTATCGATCTTGAGCCTGGCACGGAACCTGTTTGCAAACGTCCTTACAAGCTTGGACCAGAGGAGTTTAAGAAGTTCAAGAAACAACTCGATGAACAAGAGCGTATGGGTCTGATCAGACCGAGTTCTTCTCCATGGGGTTGTGGTGTTCTTTTTGTCAAGAAGAAGGATGGAACGGAATGACTCTGCGTCGACTACCGTCCATTGAACAAGAAACAATAAAGGACAAGTATCCACTTCCAAACATCAATGAGCTTTTCGAGCAACTTAAGGGTGCTCAAGTATTCTCCAAGCTTGACCTCCATATGGGTTATCATCAGATTCGCATTCGTGAACAAGATATCCCGAAGACAGCATTCAGAACAAGCTATGGTTCTTATGAATATAATGTCATGTGATAACCCACAAGTATAGGGGATCGCAACAGTTTTTGATAAGTAAGAGTGTCGAACCCAACGAGGAGCTAAAGGTAGAACAAATATTCCCTCAAGTTCTGTCGACCACCGATACAACTCTACGCATGCTTGACGTTCGCTTTACCTAGAACAAGTATGAAACTAGAAGTACTTTGTAGGTGTTGTTGAATAGGTTTGCAAGATAATAAAGCGTACGTAAATAAAAAGTAGGGGATGTTTAGATAAAGAAACAATAAAGTAAATATAGCGAGTGTGCAAAAGTGGTGGTATGAGTTGCAAAATTGCCCCTAAGCAATTGACTACTTTACTAGACCGATAGCAAGTATTATGTGGGAGAGGCCACTGCTAGCATGTCATCCCTGACTTGGAATTCTATGCACTTATGATTGGAACTATTAGCAATCATCCGCAACTACTAATGTTCATTAAGGTAAAACCCAACCATAGCATTAAGGTATATTGGTCTCCCTTCAATCCCGTATGCATCAATTTCTATGCTAGGTTGAAGCTTCTGTCACTCTTGCCCTCCAATACATAGTCTTATCAACATATAACTAACCCTAGTGTGTGATCCACACGCGCAATCATATGATGGGCACCAAAGGACAGCAACATAACCACAAGCAAATTAAATCATTCATAGCAATTCATCAACCACCGATAGGACAACGAAAATCTACTCAGACATCGTAGGATGGCAACACATCATTGGATTATAATATGAAGCATCAAGCACCATGTTCAAGTAGAGGGTACAGCGGGTTACGGGAGAGTGGACCGCTGTAGATAGAGGGGGGAAGGTGATGGAGATGTTGGTGAAGATGGCGGAGGTGTTGGTGTAGATCGCGGTGATGATGATGGCCCCCGATGGCACTCCGGTGCCACCGGAAGCAAGGGGGAGAGAGCCCCCCTCCTTCTTCTTCTTCCTTGACCTTCTCCCTACATGGGATAAGGGTTTCCCCTCTGGTCCATGGCCTCCATGGCACGGGAGGGGCGAGAGCCCCTCCGAGATTGGATCTGTCTCTCTGTCTCTCTCTGTTTCTACGTTCTCAGATTCTTCCCTTTCACCGTTTCTTATATTCGTAGAGATCCATAACTCCGATTGGGTTGAAATTTTGACACGATCTCTATCCAGAAATTAGTTTTCTTGCGGCGAACGAAGGGCACCAACCGCCTTACGGGTGGCCCACGAGGGTCAGGGGCACGCCTAGGGGGGGCAAGCGCGCCCCCCTACCTCGTGGCCACCTCGGGCACCGTCTCGCGTGGATTTTTCTTCTCAAAAATCATATATATTCCAAAAAAATCTCCGTCAGTTTTTATCCCGTTTGGACTTCGTTTGATATGGATATTCTGCGAAACAAAAAACATGCAACAAACAGGAACTGGCACTGGGCACTGGATCAATATGTTAGTCCCAAAAATAGTATAAAAAGTTGCCAAAAGTATATGAAAGTTGAATAATATTGGCATGGAACAACCAAAAATTATAGATACGACGGAGACGTATCAGCATCCCCAAGTTTAATTCCTGCTCGTCCTCGAGTAGGTAAATGATAAAAAAAGATAATTTTTGATGTGGAATGCTACCTAGCATAATCTTGATCATATCTCATCATGGCATGAATATTACGACACGAATGATTCAAAGCAATAGTCTATCATTTGACATAAAAACAATAATACTTCAAGCCTACTAATAAAGCAATCATGTCTTTTCAAAATAACATGGCCAAAGAAAGTTATCCCTACATAATCGTATAGTCTGGCTATGCTCCATCTTCACCACACAAAATATTCACATCATGCACAACCCCGATGACAAGCCAAGCAATTGTTTCATACTTTTGACGTTCTCAAACCTTTTGAACTTCCACGCAATACATGAGCGTGCGCCATGGACATAGCACTATAGGTGGAATAGAATATGATGGTGGAGAAGACAAAAAGGAGAAGATAGTCTCACATCAACTAGGCGTATCAACGGGCTATGGAGATGCCCATCAATAGATATCGATGTGAGTGAGTGGGGATTGCCATGCAACGGATGCACTAGAGCTATAAGTGTATGAAAGCTCTAACTAAAACTAAGTGGGTGTGCATCCAACTTGCTTGCTCATGAAGACCTCGGGCATTTGAGGAAGCCCATCATCGGAATATACAAGCCAAGTCCTATAATGAAAATTCCCACTAGTATATGAAAGTGATAACTCAAGAGACTCTCTATATGAAGAACATGGTGCTACTTTGAAGCATAAGTGTGGAAAAAGGATAGTAGCACTGCCCCTTCTCTCTTTTTCTCTCATTTTTTGTTGTTTTTTATTATTTTTTATTTTTTGGTGGGCTTCTTTGGCCTCTTTTTTTTATTTGGCCTTCTTTGGCCTCTTTTATTTTTTTGTAAAGTCTGGAGTCTCATCACGAATTATGGGGGAATGATAGTCTCCATCATCCTTTCCTCACTGGGGCAATGCTCCAATAATGATGATCATCACACTTTTATTTACTTACAACTCAATGTCTAGAACAAAGTATGACTCTATATGGATGCCTCCGGCGGTGTACCGGGATGTGCAATGATCTAGCGTAGCAATGACATCAAAAAACGGACAAGTCATGAAAACATCATGCTAGCTATCTTACGATCATTCAAAGCAATATGACAATGAATGCTCAAGTCATGAATATGATGATGATGGAAGTTGCATGGCAATATATCTCGGAATGGCTATGGAAATGCCATGATAGGTAGGTATGGTGGCTGTTTTGAGGAACGTATATGGTGGGTTTAAGGTACTGGCGAAAGTTGCACGGTACTAGAGAGGCTAGCAATGGTGGAAGGGTGAGAGTGTGTATAATCCATGGACTCAACATTAGTCATAAAGAACTCACATACTTATTGAAAAAATCTATTAGTCATCGAAACAAAGTACTACGCGCATGCTCCTAGGGGGATAGATTGGTAGGAAAAGACCATCGCTCGTCCCTGACCGCCACTCATAAGGAAGACAATCAATAAATAAATCATGCTCCGACTTCGTTACATAACGGTTCACCATACGTGCATGCTATGGGAACCACAAACCTCAACACAAGTATTTCTACAATCCACAGCTACCCACTAGCATGACTCTAATATCACCATCTCTATATCGCAAAACTATTGCAAGCAATTAAACATATCATATTCAGTGATCTACAAGTTTTATGAAGGATTTTATGACTAACCATGTGAATGACCAGTTCCTATCGTCTCTCTAAATAGATATAAGTGAAGCAAGAGAGTTTAATTCTTTCTACAAAAGATATGCCCACACTCTAACAAATATAAGTGAAGCAAAATAGCATTCTACAAATGGCGGTTGTCTATGTAGAGAAACAGGCAATCCAAACTTCAAATGATATAAGTGAAGCACATGAAGCATTCTATAAAGCCATACTCAAAAGATATAAGTGAAGTGCATAGAGCATTCTATAAATCAACCAAGGATGATCTCATACCAGCATGGTGCATAAAAGAAAAATGAAAACTAAATGCAAAAGATGCTCCAAGATTGCACATATCGCATGAACGAAACGAATCCGAAAACATACCGATACTTGTTGAAGAAAGAGGGGATGCCTTCCGGGGCATCCCCAAGCTTAGATGCCTGATTCTCCTTCAATATTCACTTGGGGTGCCTCGGGCATCCCCAATCTTGAGCTCCTGCTTCTCTTCCTTCTTCTCACATTGAGACCTTCTCGATCATCGAACACTTCATCCACACAAAACTTCAACAGAAAACTCGGTAAGATCCGTTAGTATAATAAAGCAAATCACTACTCTAAGTACTGTTGAAAACCAATTCATATTTTGTTTTTGCATTGTGTCTACTATAATATAACTTTTCATGGCTTAATCCACAAATATAATTCGATAGTTTCATCAAAACAGGCAAACTATGCATCAAAAACAGAATCTATCTAAAACAGAACAGTCTGTAATAATCTGAATATTCACCATACTTCTGATACTTGAAAACTTCTACGAAAATTAGGAAAAATAAACAATTTGTATAGGAAGACAGTGCAAAAAGAATCAGAACCATTTGACGTTCCAGCAAAAAAATGTAAAATCGCGCACTACAGCCAAAGTTTCTGTCCTGCACCGTACAAACCATCAAGCAAATGTAAACATCCTAAAGGCAAACCTTGGCACATTATTTTTATAATACAATGGAATTGTACAAGGGGATAATTATTTTTATTGAAAAGTTCCTATAATCAAGATTCAAAAGTTTCCGTGAGCATGAACAAAGTTCAAGGCTAGCTCCCACTTCAACAATGCTTGTCTTTCTCACTTTCGCTTTCCTTTTTGAAAAAGTTTTGGGTTCCCCTCTTTATTTTTTTTGTTTTTAAACTATATAAAAGCACTCAACAGAAATAAATGACTCTCTAAAACTTTCGGGTTGTCTCCCTGGCAGCGCTGTCTTTAAAGCCATTAAGCTAGGCATATAGTGCTCAAGTGATGGATCCACCCGGATCCCAAGGTATATCAAAGCCAATTTTAATTAACAATGATTTGTAATTTAGTGGTGAGCACAAGGTAACATATATTATGTAATGACGAAGTCTAACTCTCTTCCAATGCATCAGCATGTCATAAAAGAACAATTCATGCACACAAAGTAAAGGCCAATGCATAGTATAAACAGTTTCTTGCAATTTTATCATATTGGAAACATAGAGAGGTGGAGATATAGTTCCTCTCTCATAATAATTGCAAGTAGGAGCAGCAAGAACATTCATATTATGTTCATCAAAATCATCATGTGTAGTAGTAAAATACAACCCATCAATATAATCCTTAATAAGTGCAAACTTCTCCGATATAGTGTAGTCGGGAGAATTCAAAAAGATAATAGGACTATCATGCGTGGGTGCAATAGCAACAATTTCATGTTTAACATAAGGAACTGTAGAAAGTTCATCTCCATAAGCATAGTTCATATTGGCATCTTGGCCACAAGCATCATCAAAAAGGGATATTTCAAAAGAATCCAAGGGATCATAACAGTCATCATAGCAATCATCCTTCAGTAAGCACGAAGGGGAATTAAACAATGTATGAGTTGAAGAGTTACTCTCATTAGAAGGTGGGCACGGGTGATCAATCCGCTCTTCCTCCTTTTGTTCTTCGCTCTCCTCCTCATCTTTTTCATCCAATGAGATCACAGTTTCATGAACTTCTTCTTCCATAGATTCCTGCAAAATATTAGTCTCTTCTTGGACAGCGGAGACTTTCTCAATAAGCGCATTAATATAGGAATTATATTCATAATTATCATAGCAATATTTTAAGATAGCTAAATTTTTAGGCCTATAAACATCATCATCATAAGCTTCATTCTTTTCAAACAAATATTCAATTTCATAAGCACCCTTAAAAGCAACAAATTCTTCTATTTGTTCCACATCATAGTAATCATATATACCTCTAGCATAAGAAGCCAAGGTTTCATTATCATTAAATTCACATGAAAAGGGAAGGTGTGCAGCCTTCATCTAGAGCAACAAGTAATATCATAACTCAAGCATACTTTCCGAGCATACCACTTCAATATATAAATTTGATCCCATAATAGTTTCCCTTTTTCTGTCAAGCGATAATCCCTAAATTATTCACGTTGATCCAACATTACTCCCATTACCAGATTGAATGAGGTTTTCTCAAGATTATCAAAGTGGTACATAATATTTTTCACATATTGAGCATCGAGGGTTTTAGGAGGTTCCCATCTCCATGAGTAGAAAGTACAGCTGATTTTTTTGGTATTTCGTGTTCCATATCCATAACTAAAGATAAATAACAACTAACAACACCAAATAAAAATTACTTAGTGATAAAGCAGACAAGCACACACGAGAATATTCACCCCACGCTATTATTCCCCGGCAACGGCGCCAGAAAAAGGTCTTGATAACCCACAAGTATAGGGGATCGCAACAGTTTTCGATAAGTAAGAGTGTTGAACCCAACAAGGAGCTAAAAGGTAGAACAAATATTCCCTCAAGTTCTATCGACCACCGATACAACTCTACGCACGCTTGACGTTCGCTTTACCTAGAACAAGTATGAAACTAGAAGTACTTTGTAGGAGTTGTTGAATAGGTTTGCAAGATAATAAAGAGTACGTAAATAAAAAGTAGGGGCTGTTTAGATAAAGAAACAATAAAGTAAATATAGCGAGTGTGGAAAAGTGGTGGTATGAGTTGCGAAATTGCCCCTAAGCAATTGACTACTTTACTAGACCGATAGCAAGTATTATGTGGGAGAGACCACTTCTAGCATGTCATCCCTGACTTGGAATTCTATGCACTTATGATTGGAACTATTAGCAAGCATCCGCAACTACTAATGTTCATTAAGGTAAAACCCAACCATAGCATTAAGGTATAACTGTCCCCCTTCAATCCCGTATGCATCAATTTCTATGCTAGGTTGAAGCTTCTGTCACTCTTGCCCTCCAATACATAGTCCTATCAACAACTAACCCTAGGGTGTGATCCACGCACGCAATCATATGATGGGCACCAAAGGACAGCAACATAACCACAAGAAAATTAAATCAATGATAGCAATTCATCAACCACCGATAGGACAACAAAAATCTACTCAGACATCATAGGATGGCAACACATCATTGGATAATAATATGAAGCATAAAGCACCATCTTCAAGTAGAGGGTACAGCGGTTGCGGGAGAGTGGACCACTGTAGATAGAGGGGGGGAAGGTGATGGAGATGTTGGTGAAGATGGCGGAGGTGTTGGTGTAGATCGCGGTGATGATGATGGCCCCCGGTGGCACTCTGGTGCCACCAGAAGCGAGGGGGAGAGAGCCCCCCTCCTTCTTCTTCTTCCTTTACCTTCTCCCTAGATGGGAGAAGGATGTCCCCTCTGGTACATGGCCTCCATGGCGCAGGAGGGGCGAGAGCCCCTCCGAGATTGGATCTGTCTCTCTGTCTCTCCTTGTTTATGCGTTCTCAGATTCTTCCCTTTCACCGTTTCTTATATTCCCGGAGATCCTTAACCCCGATTGGGCTAAAATTTTGACACGGTCTCTATCTGGAAATTAGCTTTTTTGCGGCGAAAGAAGGGCACCAACCGCCTTACGGGTGGCCCACGAGGGTCAGGGGCGCGCCTAGGGGGGGTAGGCGCGCCCCCTACCTCATGGCCACCTCAGGCACCGTCTCGCGTGAATTTTTCTTCCCCAAAATCATATATATTCCAAAAAAATCTCCGTCGGTTTTTATCCCATTTGGACTTCGTTTGATATGGATATTCTGCGAAACAAAAAACATGCAACAAACAGGAACTGGCACTAGACACTGGATCAATATGTTAGTCCCAAAAATAGTATAAAAAGTTGCCAAAAGTATACGAAAGTTGAATAATATTGGCATGGAACAATCAAAAATTATAGATACGATGGAGACGTATCATCATGTCTTTCGGCCTTGTCAATGCTCCTCCAACGTTCCCTCGCATGATGAACTTCATCTTCAACCCTTACACAAATGATTTCGACCTGGTGTATCTCGATGATATTTTGGTCTTTTCCAAGAATAAGGAGGATCATGCCAAGCATTTGAGATTGATACTCGACAAAATCAGAGAGCATCAATTCTATGTGAAGTTTTCCAAGTGTGAGTTCTGGCTTGACGAAGTTCTTTACCTTGGCCATATCATCTCCACCAAGGGCTTCGCTGTTAATCCTGAGAAGGTGTCTGCAATTGTGAATTGGGAACCACCTCAGAATGTCAAGCAGCTCCACAGTTTTCTTGGGCTTGCAAGCTATTGTCGAAGATTCGTTGAGAATTTCTCTAAGATTGCAAAGCCTCTTTCCAACCTCCTTCTGAAGCATGTCAAGTATGTATGGACGCATGAGCGTGATGTTGCTTTCAACACCCTCAAAGAGAAGTTAGTCACAGCTCCTGTCTTGACTCCTCCTGACGAATCCAAGCCATTTGAAGTTTTTTGTGATGCCTCCCTGCAAGGTCTCAGTGCTATGTTAATGCAAGAGAAGAAAGTTGTGGCATATACCTCTCGTCAGTTGAAGCCCAACGAAAGGAACTACCCCACTCACGACCTCGAGTTGGCGGCAGTTGTCCATGCATTATTAACGTGGAGACATCTCTTGTTGGGAAGGAAAGTGGACATCTTCACAGATCATAAAAGCCTCAAGTACATCTTCACTCAGCCCAACCTCAACTTTAGGCAGACTCGTTGGGTCCAAATGATTCAAGAATACAATCCGAGTATTGAATATACTCCAGGCAAGGCCAATGTCATTGCAGATGCTTTGAGCAGGAAGGCTTACTGCAATAGCTTAATTCTGAAGCCCTTCCAACCGGACCTTTGTGAAGCTTTCCGCAAACTAATCTCCAAGTTGTTCCTCAAGGCTTTCTTGCCAACCTCCAAGTCTCTCCTACTTTGGAAGATCAAATTCTTGAGGCACAACTCCTAGATTCCATGGTGAAGAAGGTGAAAAATGGGATTGCCAAGAGCCAACCCAAGTACAAGTGCTATCGCATTGATGACAAAGACACTCTCTTCTTCATGGACCGGATTGTGGTTCCTAAAGGTGATCTAAGGAAAGTCATTATGAATGAGGCGCACAATTCCCTTCTATCCATTCATCTTGGAAGTACAAAGATGTACCATGACCTCAAGCAGTCATATTGGTGGACGCGAATGAAGCGAGAAATTGCTCAATTCATGAATGAATGTGATGTATGCAGAAGGGTGAAAGCAGAACACCAATGGCCAGCTGGTCTCCTCCAACCTCTTGCAATTCCAGAATGGAAGTTTGACCATATTGAGATGGACTTCGTGACTGGATTTCCCAAGTACAAGCGCGGAAATGATGCTATCTTCGTTGTCATCGACAAGCTTACTAAAGTGGCTCATTTCCTTCCAATCAAAGAATCTATCACAGCAGCTCAGCTATTAGATCTATACACCTCCAGGATTGTCTCTTTCCACGGCATTCCACTATTGATATCTTCAGATCATGGAAGCATCTTCACTTTTAAGTTCTGGGACTCCTTCCAGAAGGCCATGAGCACCAACTTTCGCTTCAGCACAGCTTTCCATCCTCAAACTAATGGCCAAGTCGAGCGAGTCAATCAAATCCTTGAAGATATGTTCATGGCTTGTGTCATCTCCTTCGGTATGAAGTGGGAAGATTGTCTTCCATATGCCGAGTTCTCCTACAAGAACAGTTTCCAAGCGAGTTCGGGCAAGGCCCCATTCAAAATTCTCTATGGTAGAAAGTGTCGTACTCCTCTAAATTGGTTAGAGACTGGTGAACGCCAACTTCTTGGCAATGAATTAATCACAGAAGCTGAAGAAATGTGTAAAGTCATTCGTGAAAATCTCAAAGCCGCGCAATCGCGCCAGAAGAGTTACTATGATAGCAAGCACCGTGATTTGGCTTTCAAGATCGGAGACCATGTCTACCTCCACGTCTCTCCAATGAAAGGTACTCGTCGCCTCGGTATCAAAGGGAAGCTTGCCCCTAGATACGTGGGTCCTTTCAAGATCATTGGCAAAAGAGGCGATCTCTCCTATCAACTTGAGCTTCCGTCCAACTTCGCAAACGTGCACGATGTGTTTCACGTGTCACAGCTCCGCAAGTGCATCAAGACTCCTGAGCGCACCATAAACTTCGAAGAGATTGATCTCCAAGAAGACATGTCTTATCATGAGCATCCCGTTTCTATTATTGAAGAAACCGAACGCAAGACTCGCAACAAGTCTATCAAATTCCTGAAAGTGAAGTGGTCACACCATTTCGACCGAGAAGCCACCTGGGAACGTGAGGACCACCTCCGTTTCGAATATCCGGAGTTCTTTCAGTCCTAGATCTCGGGATGAGATCCTCTCGTAGTGGTGGAGTGTTGTAACACCCCAGATGTAACTTGCCATAATTGTAACTCCGACTCCTGCCATTTTCGGCTTTAAGTTATGAGATTCCCTTCGTGGTCGGGTTATGTCTTCGTTTTGTATTTTGTTCATGTCATGCATTTCATATCATGTCATCATGTACATCGCATTTGCATACATGTTCGTCTCATGCATCCGAGCATTTTCCCCATTGTCTGTTTTGCAATCCGACACTCCTACATGCACCGGCGCCCCCTTTTGTCTCTTTTCGTGAGCGGTTGTTTAACGTTCTCGGAATGGACCCAGATTTTCCAAGTGGCCTTGGTACACCACCGGTAGACCGCTTGTCAATTTTCATTCCATTTGGAGTCCGTTTGATGCTCCAACGGTTAACCGGGTAACAGCAAAAGCCTCTTGTGTGTTGCAGCCCAACACCCCTCCAAAACGGCCCAAAAACCCATCCAAACCACTCCCATGTCCTCCGTCGTTGGAGAACGATCATGTGGGAGAAAACTACACATGGACACTCCTGCCCCCTCCTACCTATAAATAGATGCTCTCCTCCGAAATTTGCGTGCAGTCCAACCCTAGATCCAACCCTCTCCGCCGCCGGACACGTCTGGATCGGGCCGGACGCGTCCGCGCCGCCGCCCGCAACCAATATCCGCCCGCCACGTGTCACCCCCGCCGCCCACCACCGTCGGCCCGCCCGAGCCCGGGTCGGGCCCCCGAGCTCAAGCGCCGCCCGCGCCTCCCCGCCGCCCGCGTCTGCGCGCCCGCCGAGCCCCGCGTCGCCGCCTTCGTCCGCCGCCACCGCCGCCGTGAGAAGCCACCACCTCGCCGTCGTCCGCCCGCCCAACTCCGCGCCAGCATCGCCCGGCTCCGCCCGCCACCCGCTCCTCTCCAGCACCACCGCCTCGCGCTCGCCGGCCCCTGTCTCTAGATCCGACGATCCCCGCAGCTCTGGCCGCCGGCCACTTCTTCCTCTCCCGCGAGCATCTCCGGCCGCCTCGGTTTGGATGCAAGACGAAGAACCCTAGATCTGAGATCCGGAAGGTTGATTTTTCGTCCTTTTTCCCTAACATTTTCATGCCCTGTTCATCGCCTCGTATCTCGGTGACCATAGCTCCGTTTCATGCATATAAGATATCAAAATGTTCATTGTGAGATGCTCTTCATTTCATTCCATTGTGTAGTGCTTGTTGGAGTTCATCTTGATGCCCTAATAATTGATGCAAGAGTGCTATAAAATGTTTACTGCTGCTACTTATCAGTTTAGGTGATTTGTCATTTTTGCCACATTTGATGTGTGCTTCATATGGGCATGAGCTCTACATGTGTTTTGCACTATGCCATGCCATCTTTACAGGGGTGCTTTCCATGTATTTTGGTGATCAATGTGGTGACTAGCACAAGCATGCAAACTAGGCTTCGTGATGTTGCTGATTTCAATGACTTGGGATTTTGCTAAGTCTTTTTCCTGCTGTTATTTTGATGCCATGCAAACTTGATGCTACAGTGAGATACATGCTTGTTTTGAGTATCTTTGGTATGGGTGTTTTTGACATATGGTTATGCTCTATCCATCCATTCCCCTGTTTGCAATTATGGAGTGCCCTAGAATGTCTTCATCTTTCTCTACTTTTGCTATAAAATGTTCCTGGCAGATTGTTAACATGTTAATCAATTTTGCCATGGTTGTTGTTATTGATCCATGCATGCTATGCACGTTTTCTTTCCATGTTTAGCTTCATGAACATGTCTTCTTGCTGTATGTATGCTTGTTTTATCATGCAATGCTTTGTGGTGAGTGATTTGAGCTCGCAAAGGTGCCTTCATAATTCTGTTTTTGCCATGCTCTATTTTCTGCTAAGTCTGAAATTGTTAATAAAACTTACTATGTTTACATGGGTGGCATCATAACTTATGTGCCTTTTTGGCTCATGATCATTAAGGGACTTTTGTCCTATGCATTTAGCAGAATCATGCCATTCCTTTTATTGCTATGATATGTTCCTATAGCATGTTGTTTGCTTGCTCTAAATAGTGCTTCCTGATGTTGTTTTTGACAAGTTAGTAATTTCTCTAACTCTGTGAAGCTGATATCTTTTGCACTTTTGACATGCTTGTTTGAACCTGCTCTTTTGTGATTTAGCCGTAGCTCAGTGTTCATGTTTTGTCAAGCATCTTGAGTACATCACTGCCATATGCTTTGTTGTTATGTTGGGTTGCGGTAGTTTGTTTCTTGTTGCATTCTAGATGGCATCATGCCGTTAATCGCATAATTGTGCCATTCTTGTTTTGCTTGCCATTTGCAAACCGTGCATCCGTTTCCGGTGATCTTTATATCGATTTCGGCCGAAATCATCTCATCTTTCTAGCGGAACACTTGGTTTGCCAAGTTGATTCCTTGTTCATCCTTTTCCTTCCGGAGCACGCATATGCATTGCATATCACATCTCGCATGTCATGCCATGTTTTGCATCATGTTGCTTGTGCATTGCACCGTGATTGATGTTGGTCCTTTTCTTGTGTTCTTGCTTTGGGTAGAGCCGGGAGACGAGTACATGATCGAGGAACCTATTGAGTACGCTAACGAGGATCAAGCTTTCGTCAATTTTGAGAACTTTGCAGCAATATGACCATACCCTCGAAATCACTTCTATCTTTGCTTACTAGTTGCTCGCTCTATTGTTATGCCGCGCTACCTTCCACTTGCTATATCATGCCTCTCATATTTCCCTGTCAAGCCTCTAACCCACCTTTCCTAGCAAACCATTGTTTGGCTATGTTACCGCTTTGCTCAGCCCCTCTTATAGCATTGCTAGTTGCAGGTGAAGATGAAGTTTGTTCCATGTTGGAACATGGATTTTGTTGGGATATCATTATTATATCTTATTTTACTTTAATGCATCTATATACTTGGTAAAGGGTGGAAGGCTCGGCCTTTTGCCCGGTGTTTTGTTCCACTCTTGCCGCCTTAGTTTCCGTCATACCGGTGTTATGTTCCTTGATTTTGCGTTCCTTACGTGGTTGGGTGTTATGGGAACCCCTTGACAGTTCGCCTTGAATAAAACTCCTCCAACAAGGCCCAACCTTGGTTTTATCATTTGCCTACCTACCACCATATGCCTTTCCCTTGGGTTCTGCAGACTCAAGGGTCATCTTTATTTTAACCCCCCCCCCCCCCCCGGGGGGGGCCAGTGCTCCTCTGAGTGTTGGTCCAAAATGGGCAGCCTGCGGGGCCACCTCAGGGTAACTCAAGGGTTGGTTTTACTCGTAGCTTTACCTATCCGATGTGCCCTGAGAACGAGATATGTGCGAGTCCTATCGGGATTTGTCGGCACATCGGGCGACTTTGCTGGTCTTGTTTTACCATTGTCGAAATGTCTAGTAACCGGGATTCCGAGTCTGATCGGGTCTTCCTCGGAGAAGGAATATCCTTCATTGACCGTGAGAGCTTGTGATGGGCTAAGTTGGGACACCCCTGCAGGGTTTTGAACTTTTGAAAGCCATGCCGCGGTTATGGGCAGATGGGAATTTGTTAATATCCGGTTGTAGAGAACTTGACACTTAACTTAATTAAAATGAATCAGCCGCGTGTGTAGCCGTGATGGTCTCTTTTCGGCAGAGTCCGGGAAGAGAACACGGTCTCGTGTTATGTTTTAACGTAAGTAGCTTCAGGATCACTTCTTGATCACTATTAGATTCTCGACCATGTGTTGTTTCTCTTCTCACTCTCTTTTGCGTAAGTTAGCCACCATATATGCTTAGTGCTTTTCTGCAGCTCCACCTCACAACCCTTTCCTACCCTTAAGCTTGAATAGTCTTGATCTCGTGGGTGTGAGATTGTTGAGTCCCCGTGACTCACAGATACTTCCAAACAGATGCACGTGCCGATGACGCCAGTGCAGGGGATGCTACCGAACTCAAGTGGGAGTTTGACGAGCATTCGGGCCGTTACTATGTTTCTTTTCCGGGTGATCAGTAGAGGAGCCCAGTTGGGACGATGGGGGATCTAGCATTTGGGGTTGTCTTTCTTTATTTTGGTTCTGTAGTTGGACCTTTGTTTGTACCTTGGATGATGTATGGATTATTTATGTATTGTGTGAAGTGGCAATTGTAAGCCGACTTTTTATCCCTTTCTTATTCAGTACATGGGATGTGTAAAGATTACCATGCCTACCATCCGGCTATGCCTCTAAGTCGTGCCCCGACACGTGGGAGATATAGCCGCATTGTGGGTGTTACAGAATGACCTGAAAATCAATGGATAATTGTTTTGGAATATATAAAAAATACTGGAAGAAGAATCCACGTCAGGGGGGCTCCACCTGTCCACGAGGGTGGGGGCGCGCCTGCCCCCCTTGTCATGCCCCTGCCTCGTGGGCCCCCTGACGCTCCACCGACCTCAACCTTGACTCCATATATTCACTTTCGGGGAGAAAAAAATCAGAGAGAAGGATTCATCGCGTTTTACGATACGAAGCCGCCGCCAAGCCCTAAACTCTCTCAGGAGGGCTGATCTGGAGTCCGTTTGGGGCTCCGGAGAGGGGAATCCATCGCCATCATCATCATCAACCTTCCTCCATCACCAATTTCATGATGCTCACCGCCGTGCGTGAGTAATTCCATCGTAGGCTTGCAGGGCGGTGATGGGTTGGATGAGATTTATCATGTAATCGAGTTAGTTTTGTTAGGGTTTGATCCCTAGTATCCACTATGGTCTGAGATTGATGTTGCTATGACTTTGCTATGCTTAATGCTTGTCACTAGGGCCTGAGTGCCATGATTTCAGATCTGAACCTATCATGTTTTCATCAATATATGAGAGTTCTTGATCCTATCTTGCAAGTCTATAGTCACCTACTACGTGTTATGATCCGAAGTGACAATAATCGGGACCACTCCCGGTGATGACCGTAGTTTGAGGAGTTCATGTATTCACTATGTGTTAATGCTTTGGTCCGGTACTCTATTCAAGGGAGGCCTTAATATTCCTCAGTTTCCAATAGGACCCCACTGCCACGGGAGGGTAGGACAAAAGATGTCATGCAAGTTCTTTTCCATAAGCATGTATGACTATATTCGGAATACATGCCTACATTACATTGATGAACTGGAGCTAGTTCTGTGTCACCCTAGGTTATGACTGTTACATGATCGATGGCATCCAGCATAATTCTCTATCACCAATCCAATGCCTACGAGCTTTCCATATATTGTTCTTTGCTTATTTACTTTTCCATTGCTACTGTTACAATCACTATAAAACACCAAAATATTACTTTTGCTACCATTACCACTACTATCATATTACCTTGCTACTAAATACTTTGCTGCAGATATTAAGTTTCCAGGTGTGGTTGAATTGACAACTCAGCTGCTAATACTTGAGGATATTCTTTGGCTCCCCTTGTGTCGAATCAATAAATTTGGGTTGAATACTCTACCCTCAAAAACTGTTGCGATCCCCTATACTTGCGGGTTATCAAGACTATTTTCTGGCGCCGTTGCCGGGGAGCATAGCTCTATTCTTTGAGTCACTTGGGATTTATATCTGCTTATCATTATGAAGAACTTGAAATATCAAAGAACCAATATTTTCCCTCAACTACAAGGGGAGGTAAGGAACTGTCATCTAGCTCTGCACTTGATTCACCTTCTGTTTTGAGTAAGCTTGCGACACCTAAACCTGCTTCTACTATTGATTCTGATATGTCGCATGTTATTGATGATGCCACTTCTGCTTTGCATGATACTTATGATGAAACTACTTCTGTGCTTGATACTACTGTGCCACTTGGTGAATTTCTTGATGAACAACTTGCTAGGGCTAGAGAGAATGAAATTATTGAAACTGGTAATATTGATGAAAGTGATGATGAAGATTCTCCCCCTAGATATGAATTGCATGTTGTTCTTGAGGGTTATGTTATGGATGAAGAAACTGCTAGAGACTTTCTTGCTTGCAATGATAGGAGTGATCTTAAGAAACTATTAGCTAAGCTGAAACAAAAATCTCTAAATGCTAGAATGAAATATGATCCCGCTTATGCTACTTCACCTATCTTTGTTACTGAAAAGGATTATGAATTCTCTGTCGACCCTGATATAATTACTTTGGTTGAATCTGATCTTTTCTATGGCTATGAATCTGAAACTGTTGTGGCATATCTTACTAAATTAAATGATATAGCTACCCTGATCACTAATGATGAGAAAACTCGCTACTTTATATCCTTAAATTATTTCCCTTGTCATTAAAGGGTGATGCTAATATATGGTTTAATTCTCTTGATCCTGGTTGTGTGCGTAGTCCCCAGGATATGATTTACTACTTCTCTGCTAAATATTTTCCTGCTCGTAAGAAACAAGTTGCTTTAAGGGAAATATAAAATTTTGTGCAAATTGAAGAAGAGAGTCTCCCACAAGCTTGGGGAGGCTTCTCCAATTACTTAATGCTTTGCCTGATCATCCTCTCAAGAAAAATGAAATACTTGATATCTTTTATAATGGACTAACCGATGCTTCTAGAGATTACCTGGATAGTTGTGCTGGTTGTGTTTTCAGGGAAAGAACTATTGACCAAGCTGAAATTTTATTGAATAATATGTTGACTAATGAAAATAATTGGACACTTCCTCAACCAACTCCTAAGCCAACTCCGAAGAAAAGGGGTATTCTATTTCTCAGTCCTGAAGATATGCAAGAGGCAAAGAAATCTATGAAGGAAAAAGGTATAAAAGCTGAAGATGTTAAGAATTTACCTCCTGTTGAAGAAAGACATGGTCTAAATTCATCACCTATTGAAGAAACACACGGTCTCGATAACCCGACACAGGTAGTAAAGGTAAATTCTCTCTATAGATATGATAAAGCTGAAATCCCTCCTACTAAGTTTGCTAGCCAATATTTGGATGAATTTGATAACTTTATGGTTAAGCAAGAAGATTTCAATGCTTATGTTGGTAGACAATTGAAACATAATGCTTACATGATTGAACACTTGAGTGATTATATGGCCAATGTTAAAGGTGAACTTAAACTTATTAGTAAACATGCTTCTATGGTTACCACTCAAGTAGAACAAGTACTTAAAGCTCAGAATGATTTGCTCAATGAATTGAATAGTAAGAATAATGACTATGCTGTTAGAGTTGCAACTAGAGGAGGTAAAGTGACTCAGGAACCTTTGTATCCTGAGGGCCACCCTAAGAGAATTGAGCAAGATTCTCAGAGAGCTAATGTAGATGCACCTAGTCCTTCTAAGAGGAAGAAAAAGAAAAATGATGGGACTTTGCATGCTTCTAGTGAACCTGTTATTGACACACCTGAGAATCCCAATGATATTTCTATTTCTGATGCTAAAACACAAGCTGGTAACGAACATGAACCTAGTGATAGTGTTAATGATGATGTTCATGTTGATGCTCAACCTAGCAATGACAATGATGTAGATGTTGAACCTGCTGTTGATCCTGATAACCCACAATCAAAGAATCAATGTTATGATAAGAGAGACTTTGTTGCTAGGAAGCACGGTAAATAAAGAGAACCATGGGTTCAGAAACCCATGCCCTTTCCTCCTAAACCATCCAAGAAAAAGGATGATGAGGATTTTGAGCGCTTTGCTGAAATGATTAGACCTATCTTTTTGTGTATGTGTTTGACTGATACGCTTAAAATGAATCCTTATGATAAGTACACGAAGGATATTGTTACTAATAAAAGAAAGATACCGGAAGCTGAAATTTCCACCATGCTTTCTAATTATACTTTGAAGGGTGGAATACAAAAGAAACTAGGAGATCTAGGAGTACCAACTACCATGCTCCATTAAAGGAAACTATGTTAAAACTGCTTTATGTGATCTTGGAGCCGGTGTTAGTGTTATGCCTCTCTCTTTATATCGTAGACTTGATTTGAATAAGTTGACACCTACTGTAATATCTTTGCAAACGGCTGATAAATCAATTGCCATACATGTCGGTATTTGTGAGGATGTGCCTGTTGTGGTTGCAAACGTTACTATTTTAACGGACTTTGTTATTCTTGATATTCCCGAGGACGATAGTATGTCTATTATTCTGGGAAGACCCTTTTTGAATACTGTAGGGGCTGTTCTTGATTGCAACAAAGGCAATGTCACTTTTCATGTTAATGGCAATGAGCATACGGTACACTTTCCGAGGAAACAACCTCAAGTTCATAGTATAAACTCTATTGGAAAAATTCCATCGATTACTATTGGAGGTTTTGAATTTACTCTACCTACTGTTAAGAAGAAATATGATATTCTTATTATTGGGGACGTGCATATCCCCGTTGAGGTAACGTAGTGTTATTCGAAATTTCTCCGTTTTCATGTTACTCGAAATGAGTTTGTTAACAAGACCTGATCAACCTTGTTAGTGATTCCTTTTGAAGAACATGAGATGGATGAAGTTAGAAAACACAACTCTGTGTACCCTCTTTTTACTTTCTGTTATTTATATTAAATAAAGCAAAAATAGTATATTCTGTCGGTTTTCTGAATTGTCAATGCAATAAAAAATACCTCGAAAATAAAAGTTCTCCAAATGACCTGAAAATTAAATATGATTTTTTCTAGAATATTTGAGAATATCTGGCACTGAGAACACAGCAGGGGGAGCAAGCACCTGGCCAAGAGGGTACAGGGCGCGCCCACCCCCTGGGTGCGCCCCTGCCTCTCGGGCCCATGGTGGCTCCCCTCCACTTATTCCAGCTACCACACACTCCTTCTTCCTCCCACAAAAATCACCAACCAGCTCAAGCCCGAGTTCAAGCTCATCTTGCTGCCATTTTTGATCTCGTAGCTTAAAGCTCCATTCACAAAACTGCTTCGAGGGATTGTTCTTTGGTATGTGACTCCTCCAATGGTCCAATTAGTTTTTGTTCTAGTGCTTTATTCATTGCAAATTTTTGCTGCTTAGGTGACCCTGTTCTTGAGCTTGCATGTCAAATTTATATGGTCAAAAGTAGTTTTAAGGCATGATATAGCTTCTAGGCACTTGTAGGAGTAGTTTCTATCAATATTGTTGAGTTTGGTTCACTTTTATTTTGAGTTACGAAAAATTTCAGAAATTTTTCAGAGGAAGAAATATGTTTAGGAAAATGTACCAAGGTGGTTCTTCAAGGAAGCAAGGACCCAGACTCGCAATACGCGATGCGGACGAGGAATCACCAAGGGATGCTCAAGTGCGGCCCTGTGAATGGCCGTCAGAGGACTTCATGGTTCGAGCGGGAATCAAGGAGGAATTTGAAGATTATGTGTGTAATGCTGATCTTGAGAGCTTCGAGGCAGATAAGTGCCGTCAATACCTCTATTTAACTGATTCATTTGTGAGAAGGTTTAAATTTTTCATCATCACGCAATTCTCAAACTGTCTTGTTCGATCTTTATGATAAATCTTATACCATGGACTTAGAAAATTTTAACACTACTTGTAAACTCCCACAGTGGGGTGATGTTAGTGAACCTCGCAAGTCTGAATTTAGAGATTTTATTGCCAGTGTAACTGTGGGGGAATCTAGGGATGTGACTCAAGCTACCATAGGGAGCATCCATTTCCCTGCTATACATTATTTTCCTCTCTTCATAGGTAGATGCATTAATGGTAAAGATGAAGCATGTCACCTGTGTGTTCCTGATCTTAGCGTTCTTAGAGTGTTGTTTTAGGAGATAAACAATACAACTTGGGGGCTATCATTGCACGTAGGTTGCATAATAATCGTATTCATGGAGATTGGAATTTATGCAACCCGTATAGCTAACTTTCTTGAGATACCCATTCATGGAGATGATATTGAGTTGCCTCCTTCTTATCTAGATTATGATGCTATGGTTCGTCATCAGTTTGTTGAGAGGAACGACCAGTTCCTCCAGTATCGACTAATCTTTGACTGCCGACGCACCTATCACGTCACTCTCACTGCTCCTACTCTCTTTGACTTTCAGGCAAAGGGGAGATGTGTTATAACCAGGGAGGAGGCAACCGAGTACGAGAGGAGGGCGGAGACAGTTCGCCTCCAAGATGCAGCTCATCAGGCAATTGTCGCTGCATCTCAGTACGACCCCAGTTACAACTTTGGATATCCGCCAGGCCAACCGTGGTCATAGACCAACTTAGGCCAAAAGCCTAAGCTTGGGGAGTACGTATTCCTCACCGACATTACATTCATGCTCACACACTCATGCTAGTTGTCGGTGCTCATATTTTTTCACTGTATCATCCATGCTAGTTTACTTTCCCTTTTTATGCTTTCTTCTTGTGTGATTGATAAACCTTAAGAAAAACCAAAAAAATAGTTGTAGCTTTTAGCTAGTTTACTTTCTTGCTTGTAGTAGTTATTAAAAGAAAACCCAAAAAGATTTATTGTTCTTCTTTTGCTTGTTGGGAGCTTTCCCGTGTAAATAGTTTTACTTCTTTTCTTTTATTTGGGGTCGATAGGAGAAGACCATGATTAAAATGTTGAGTGACTCTCATATGCATTATTGTTGATCTAACCAAGTGCCCATATTACGTTGCCTTCTCTCTTGAATTGAATGCATGCAGATTCCAGCTTAGTCCAATGCACGTGCACTATTGTTATTTTCCACACTATTCGGTCGTGCAAGTGAAAGGCAATAATGATGAATATATGATGAAATGATTGAGATGAGAGAAGGCTGGTATGAACTCGACCTCTCTTGTTTTTGTAAATATGATTAGTTCATCGTTCCTGATTCAGCCTATTATGAATAAACATGTTTGCAATGACAATTAGAGATTTTTGGTTGCTTATGCCATGCTTAATTAGATAGGAGCTTATAATGGTTTACCTTGCGTGCCAACATGCTATTAAAATGGTTGTGATGTGGTATGATAGGGTGGTATCCTCTTTTGAACGATTTGAGTGGCTTGACTTGGCACATGTTCGTGCATGTAGTTGAAACAAAATCAGCATAGCCTCTACGATGTTTATGTTCATGGTGCATTATATCCTACTCGTGATTGCATTCGGTGTTGATTAATTTTAATGCATGTTCATGACTGTTGTCGCTCTCAAGCTGGTCGCTTCCCAGTGTTTTTCTAGCCTTCACTTGTACTAAGCGGGAATACTGCTTGTGCATCCAATTCCATAAACCCCAAAGTTGTTCCATATGAGTCCACCATCCCTACCTATATATGGTATCTACCTGCCGTTCCAAGTAAATTTGTATGTGCCAAACTCTAAACCTTCAAATAAACATTCTGTTTTGTATGCTCGAATAGCTCATGTATCAACTAGGGCTGTCTGTATCTTCCATGCTAGGCAGGTTATTCTCAAGAGGAGTGGACTCCGCTGCTCACTCACGAGAACATGGCTGGTCACCGGGATGCCCAGTCCCATGCTTTATGCAAATCAAATCAAAATAACTGCAAACAAAACTCCCCCGGGACTCTTGTTAGTTGGAGGCACTCGTTGTTTCGAGCAAGCCATGGATTGATGCTTGTTGGTGGAGGGGGAGTATAAACTTTACCATTCTGTTTGGGAACCGCCTATAATGTGTGTAGCATGGAAGATATCGAGATCTTTCGGTTGTTATGTTGACAATGAAAGTATATCGCCCAAAATATTATTCATATCTATTTCAAAACCGAGCTCTGGCACCTCTAAAAATCCCTTCTTCCCCCTGCGAAGGGCCTATCTATTTACTTTATGTTGAGTCATCATCCTCTTATTAAAAAGCACCAGTTGGAGAGCACTGCTGTCATTTGCATTCATTACTCTTAGTTTACATTGAGTATGACTTGACTGGATCTCTGTTACGATGAATTACAATGTCTAGTCAGTCCTTGATCTTTAAAGGTGCTCTACATTTATGTTATGCGGTCTCAGAAAGGGCTAGTGAGATACCATCTTGTCATATCATATCATGATTGTTTTGAGAAAGTGTTGTCATCCAAGATTCATTATTATTGCTCGCTAGTTGATTATGCCATTGATATGAGTAAACATGAGACCTAAATATTATTGTGAATATGGTTAGTTCAAAATCTTTGGTGAAAACCTGAATGCTGGCTTTACATATTTACAACAACAAGAGCAAACAGATTTTGTAAAAGTTTTTCTTTATCACTTTCAGTTTATCAACTGAATTGCTTGAGGACAAGAAAAGGTTTAAGCTTGGGGGAGTTGATACGTCTCCGTCGTATCTACTTTTCCAAACACTTTTGCCCTTGTTTTGGACTCTACCTTGCATGATTTGAATGGAACTAACCCAGACCGACGCTGTTTTCACAAGAATTGCCATGGTGTTATTTTTGTGCATAAATAAAAGTTCTCGGAATGACCTGAAAATCAACGGAGAATTATTTTGGAATATATAAAAAATCCTGGAAGAAAAATCCACGTCAGGGGGGCCTCCACCTGTCCACGAGGGTGGGGGCGCGCCTGCCCCCCTGGGCGCACCCCCTACCTTGTGGGCCCCCTGTCGCTCCACCGACCTCAACCTTGACTCGATATATTCACTTTCGAGGAGAAAAAAAATTAGAGAGAAGGATTCATCACGTTTTACGATACGAAGCCGCCGCCAAGCCCTAAACTCTCTCAGGAGGGCTGATCTGGAGTCCGTTCGGGGCTCCGGAGAGGGGAATCCGTCGCCATCATCATCATCAACCTTCCTCCATCACCAATTTCATGATGCTCACCACCGTGCTTGAGTAATTCCATCGTAGGCTTGCTGGACGGTGATGGGTTGGATGAGATTTATCACGTAATCGAGTTAGTTTTGATCCCTAGTATCCACTATGTTCTGAGATTGATGTTGCTATGACTTTGTTATGCTTAATGCTTGTCACTAGGGCCCGAGTGCCATGATTTTAGATCTGAACCTATTATGTTTTCATCAATATATGACAGTTCTTGATCCTATCTTGCAAGTCTATAGTCACCTACTATATGTTATGATCCGAAGTGACAATAATCGGGACCACTCCCAGTGATGGCCGTAGTTTGAGGAGTTCATGTATTCACTATGTGTTAATGCTTCGGTCCGGTACTCTATTAAAAGGAGGCCTTAATATCCCTTAGTTTCCAATAGGACCCCGCTACCACGGGAGGGTAGGAAAAAAGATGGCATGCAAGTTCTTTTCCATAAGCACGTATGACTATATTCGGAATACATGCCTACATTACATTGATGAATTGGAGTTAGTTCTGTGTCACCCTAGGTTATGACTGTTACATGATCAATCGCATCCGGCATAATTCTCTATCACCGATCCAATGCCTAGGAGCTTTCCATATATTGTTCTTCACTTATTTACTTTTCTGTTGCTACTATTACAATCACTATAAAACACCAAAAATATTACTTTTGCTACTGTTACTTTTGCTACCGTTACCACTACTATCATATTACCTTGCTACTAAATATTTTGTTGCAGATATTAAGTTTCCAGGTGTGGTTGAATTGACAACTCAGCTTCTAATACTTGAGAATATTCTTTGGCTCCCCTTGTGTCGAATCAATAAATTTGGGTTGAATACTCTACCCTCGAAAACTGTTGCGATCCCCTATACTTGCGGGTTATCAACCTTGTACTAAAGGGGGTCGCTTCCCGCCGCTTCGCCTGGCCAAATTTTGACCTTTAGTACCGGTTGGTGGCTTCAACTGGTACTAAAGGCCCCTGCAATATATGTAGCACTTACGAAATTTTGCAGTTTCTTCTCCCACTTCCTCTCATCCTCTTCTTCGACGTTGTCGCCGCCCCGTACGCCGCCCTCGTCCCGCGTCGTCGCTGACGCCGTCCCCGTCACGTGTCGTCGCCGCCGCCTTCCCCGTCGCCGCCCTCGTCGGTCGCCGCCCCGGTCGCCCCGCGCTGTGAGCCCCCTTGGCACGCCATGGCCGCGCCCCGATTGAGCCCCCACCCGCACACACATACATGCATGCGTGCGCGCGCGCACACGCACACATGTTGAGAAACGTAGTAATTTCAAAAAAATTCCTACGCACACGCAAGATCATGGTGATGCATAGAAACGAGAGGGGAGAGTGTGATCTACGTACCCTTGTAGACCGATAGCGAAAGCGTTAGCACAACACGGCTGATGTAGTCATACGTCTTCACGGCCCGACCGATCAAGCACCAAAACTACGGCACCTCCGAGTTTTAGCACACGTTCAGCTCGATGACAATCCCCGGACTCCGATCCAGCAAAGTGTCGGGGAAGAGTTCCGTCAGCACGACGGCGTGCTGACGATCTTGATGTTCTACCGTCGCAGGGCTTCGCCTAAGCACCGCTACAATATTATCGCGGATTATGGTGGAAGGGGGCACCGCACACGGCTAAGAAAACGATCACGTGGATCAACTTGTGTGCCTAGGGGTGCCCCCTGCCCCCGTATATAAAGGAGCAAGGGGAGGACGCCGGCCGGCCCTATTGGCGCGCCAAGGAGGAGTCCTCCTCCTAGTAGGAGTAGGACTCCTACTAGGAGGGGGAAAGGAAGTGGGGAGGGAGAAGGAAAGGGGGGCGCCGCCCCCCTCTCCTAGTCCAATTCGGACCAGGGGGAGGAGGCGCGCAGCCCACCCTGGTTGCCCTTCTCTCTCTCCACTAAGGCCCATATGGCCCATTACTTCTCCCGGGGGGGGGGGGGGTCCGGTAACCCTCCGGTACTCCGGTTTTCTCCAAAATCACCCGGAACACTTCCGGTGACCGAATATAGCCGTCCAATATATTAATCTTTATGTCTCGACCATTTCGAGACTCCTCGTTATGTCCATGATCACATCCGGGACTCCAAACTAACTTCGGTACATCAAAACTCATAAACTCATAATATAACTGTCATCGAAACCTTAAGCGTGCGGACCCTACGGGTTCGACAACAATGTAGACATGACCGAGACATGTCTCCGGTCAATAACCAATAGCGGAACCTGGATGCTCATATTGGCTCCCACATATTCTACGAAGATCCTTACCGGTCAGACCACATAACAACATACGGTGTTCCATTTGTCATCGGTATGTTACTTGCCTGAGATTCGATCGTCGGTATCTCAATACCTAGTTCAATCTCGTTACCGGCAAGTCTCTTTACTCGTTTTGTAATACGTCATCTCGCAACTAACTCATTAGTTGCAATGCTTGCAAGGCTTATGTGATGTGCATTACCGAGAGGGCCCAGAGATACCTCTCCGACAATCGGAGTGACAAATCCTAATCTCGAAATACGCCAACCCAACATTTACCTTTGGAGACACCTGTAGACCTCCTTTATAATCACCCAGTTACGTTGTGACGTTTGGTAGCACACAAACTGTTCCTCCGGCAAACGGGAGTTGCATAATCTCATAGTCATAGGAACATGTATAAGTCATGAAGAAAGCAATAGCAACATACTAAACGATCGGGTGCTAAGCTAATGGATTGGGTCATGTCAATCACATCATTCTCCTAATAATGTGATCCCGTTAATCAAATGACAACACATGCCTATGGTTAGGAAACATAACCATCTTTGATTAATGAGCTAGTCAAGTAGAGGCATACTAGTGACGTTTAGTTTGTCTATGTATTCACACAAGTATTATGTTTCCGGATAATAGAATTCTAGCATGAATAATAAACATTTATCATGATATAAGGAAATAAAATAATAACATTATTATTGCCTCTGGGGCATATTTCCTTCAGTCTCCCACTTGCACTAGAGTCAATAATCTAGATTACACAGTAATGATTCTAACACCCATGGAGCTTTGGTGCTGATCATGTTTTGCTCGTGGAAGAGGCTTAGTCAACGGGTCTGCAACATTCAGATCCGTATGTATCTTGCGAATCTCTATGTCTCCCACCTGGACTAGATCCCGGATGGAATTGAAGCGTCTCTTGATGTGCTTGGTTCTCTTGAGAAATCTGGATTCCTTTGCCAAGGCAATTGCACTAGTATTTTCACAAAAGATTTTCATTGGACCCGATGCACTAGGTATGACACCTAGATCGGATATGAACTCCTTCATCCAGACTCCTTCGTTTGCTGCTTCCGAAGCAGCTATGTACTCCACTTCACATGTAGATCCTGCCACAACGCTTTGTTTATAACTGCACCAACTGACAGCTCCACCGTTTAATGTAAACATGTATCCGGTTTGCGATTTAGAATCGCCCGGATCAGTGTCAAAGCTTGCATCAACGTAACCATTTACGATGAGCTCTTTGTCACCTCCATATATGAGAAACATATCCTTAGTCCTTTTCAGGTATTTCAGGATGTTCTTGACCGCTGTCTAGTGATCCACTCCTGGATTACTTTGGTACCTCCCTGCTAGACTTATAGCAAGACACACATCAGGTCTGGTACACAACATTGCATACATGATAGAGCCTATGGCTGAAGCATAGGGAACATCTTTCATTTTCTCCCTATCTTCTGCATTGGTCGGGCATTGAGTCTTACTCAAGTTCACACCTTGTAACACAGGCAAGAATCCTTTCTTTGCTTGATCCATTTTGAACTTCTTCAAAAAAAATTCAAGGTATGTGCTTTGTGAAAGTCCAATTAAGCGTCTTGATCTATCTCTATAGATCTTAATGCCCAATATGTAAGCAGCTTCACCGAGGTCTTTCATTGAAAAACTCTTATTCAAGTATCCCTTTATGCTATTCAGAAATTCTATATCATTTCCGATTAGTAATATGTCATCTACATATAATATCAGAAATGCTACAGAGCTCCCACTCACTTTCTTATAAATACAGGCTTCTCCAAAAGTCTGTACAAAACCAAATGCTTTGATCACACTATCAAAGCGTTTATTCCAACTCCGAGAAGCTTGCACCAGTCCATAAATGGATCGCTGGAGCTTGCACACTTTGTTAGCTCCCTTTGGATTGACAAAACCTTCCGGTTGCATCATATACAACTCTTCTTCCAGAAATCCATTCAGGAATGCAGTTTTGACATCCATCTGCCAAATTTCATAATTATAAAATGCGGCAATTGCTAACATGATTTGGACAGACTTAAGCATCGCTACGGGTGAGAAGGTCTCATCGTAGTCAATCCCTTGAACTTGTTGAAAACCTTTCGCGACAAGTCGAGCTTTGTAGACAGTAATATTACCGTCAGCGTCAGTCTTCTTCTTGAAGATCCATTTATTCTCAATTGCTTGCCGATCATTGGGCAAGTCAACCAAAGTCCATACTTTGTTCTCATACATGGATCCCATCTCAGATTTCATGGCTTCAAGCCATTTTGCGGAATCTGGGCTCACCATCGCTTCTCCATAGTTCGTAGGTTCATCATGATCTAGTAGCATGTCTTCCAGAATAGGATTACCGTACCACTCTGGTGCGGATCTTACTCTGGTTGATCTATGAGGTTCAGTAGTATCTTGTTCTGAAGTTTCATGATCATCATCATTAGCTTCCTCACTAATTGGTGTAGGTGTCACAGAAACTGGTTTTTGTGATGTACTACTTTCCAGTAAGGGAGCAGGTACAGTTACCTCGTCAAGTTCTACTTTCCTCCCACTCACTTCTTTCGAGAGAAACTCCTTCTCTAGAAAGTTTCCGAATTTACCAACAAAAGTCTTGCCTTAGGATCCGTGATAGAAGGTGTATCCAATAGTTTCCTTTGGATATCCTATGAAGACACATTTCTCCGATTTGGGTTCGAGCTTATCAGGTTGAAGTTTTTTCACATAAGCATCGCAGCCCCAAACTTTCAGAAACGACAACTTTTGTTTCTTGCCAAACCACAGTTCATAAGGCGTCGTCTCAACAGATTTTGATGTTGCCCTATTTAACGTGAATGCGGCCGTCTCTAGAGCATATCCCCAAAATGATAGCGGTAAATCAGTAAGAGACATCATAGATCGCACCATATCTAGTAAAGAACGATTACGACGTTCGGACACACCATTACGTTGTGGTGTTCCGGGTGGCGTGAGTTGCGAAACTATTCCGCATTGTTTCAAATGTACACCAAACTCGTAACTCAAATATTCTCCTCCACGATCAGATTGTAGGAATTTTATTTTCTTGTTACGATGATTTTCAACTTCACTCTGAAATTCTTTGAACTTTTCAAACGTTTCAGACTTATGTTTCATTAAGTAGATATACCCATATCTGCTTAAGTCATCTGCGAAGGTGAGAAAATAACGATATCCGCCACGAGCCTCAACATTCATCAGACCACATACATCTGTATGTATGATTTCCAACAAATCTATTGCTCTCTCCATAGTACCGGAGAATGGTGTTTTTGTCATCTTACCCATAAGGCACGGTTCGCAAGTTCCAAGTGATTCATAATCAAGTGGTTCCAAAAGTCCATCAGTATGGAGTTTCTTCATGCACTTTACACCGATATGACCCAAACGGCAGTGCCACAAATAAGTTGCACTATCATTATCAACTCTGCATCTTTTGGCTTCAACATTATGAATATGTGTGTCACTACTATTGAGATTTAATAAGAATTGACCACTCTTTAAGGGTGCATGACCATAAAAGATATTACTCATACAAATAGAACAACCATTATTCTCTGATTTAAATGAATAACCGTCTCGCATAAAACAAGATCCAGATATAATGTTCATGCTTAACGCTGGCACCAAATAACAATTATTTAGGTCTAATACTAATCTCGAAGGTAGATGTAGAGGTAGCGTGCCGACCGCGACCACATTGACTTTGGAACCATTTCCCACGCGCATCGTCACCTCGTCCTTAGCCAATCTTCGCTTAATCCGTAGTCCTTGTTTTGAGTTGCAAATGTTAGCAACAGAACCAGTATCAAATACCCAGGTGCTACTGCGGGCATTAGTAAGGTACACATCAATAACATGTATATCACATATACCTTTGTTCACCTTGCCATCCTTCTTATCCGCCAAATACTTGGGGCAGTTCCGCTTCCAGTGACCAGTCTGCTTGTAGTAGAAGCACTCAGTTTCAGGCTTAGGTCCAGGTTTGGGTTTCTTCTCTTGAGTAGCAACTTGCTTGCTGTTCTTTTTGAAGTTTCCCTTCTTCTTTCCTTTCTCCTTTTTCTTGAAATTAGTGTTCTTGTTGACCATCAACACTTGATGCTCCTTCTTGATTTCTACCTCCGCAGCTTTCAGCATTGCGAAGAGCTCGGGAATAGTCTTATTCATCCCTTGCATATTATAGTTCATCACGAAGCTCTTGTAGCTTGGTGGCAGTGATTGGAGAATTCTGTCAATGACGCAATCATCTGGAAGATTAACTCCCAATTGAATCAAGTGATTATTATACCCAGACATTTTGAGTATATGCTCACTGACAGAACTGTTCTCCTCCATCTTGCAGCTATAGAACTTATTGGAGACTTCATATCTCTCAATCCGGGAATTTTCTCGAAATATTAACTTCAACTCCTGGAACATCTCATATCCTCCATGACGTTCAAAACGTCGTTGAATTCCCGATTCTAAGCCGTAAAGCATGGCACACTGAACTATCGAGTAGTCATCAGCTTTGCTCTGCCAGACGTTCACAACATCTGGTGTTGCTCCAGTAGCAGGCCTGGCACCCAGTGGTGCTTCCAGGACGTAATTCTTCTGTGCAGCAATGGGGATAATCCTCAAGTTACGGACCCAGTCCGTGTAATTGCTACCATCATCTTTCAACTTTGCTTTCTCAAGGAACGCATTAAAATTCAACGGAACAACAGCACGGGCCATCTATCTACAATCAAACATAAATAAGAAAGATACTATCAGGTACTAAGTTCATGATAAATTTAGGTTCAATTAATCATATTACTAAAGAACTCCCACTTAGATAGACATCCCTCTAATCCTCTAAGTGATTATGTGATCCAAATAACCTAAACCATGTCTGATCATCACGTGAGATGGAGTAGTTTCATTGCTGAACATCACTATGTTGATCATATCTACTATATGATTTACGCTCGACCTTTCGGTCTCCGTGTTCCGAGGCCATATCTGTATATGCTTGGCTCATCAAGTATAACCTGATTATTCCGCGTGTGCAACTGTTTTGCACCTGTTGTATTTGAACGTAGAGCCTATCACACCCGATCATCACGTGGTGTCTCAGCACGAAGAACTTTCGCAACGGTGCATACTCGGGGAGAACACTTCTTGATAATTCGTGAGAGATCATCTTAAAATGCTACCGTCAAACAAAGCAAGATAAGATGCATAAAAGATAAACATCACATGCAATCAATATAAGTGATATGATATGGCCATCATCATCTTGTGCTTGTGATCTCCATCTTCGAATCACCTTCATGATCACCATTGTCACCGGCGCGACACCTTGATCACTATCGTAGCATCATTGTCGTCTCGCCAATCTTATGCTTCCACGACTATCGCTACCGCTTAGTGATAAAGTAAAGCATTACAGCGCAATTGCATTGCATACAATAAAGCGACAACCATATGGCTCCTGTCAGTTGCCGATAACTTGGTTACAAAACATGATCATCTCATACAATAAAATTTAGCATCATGTCTTGACCATATCACATCACAACATGCCCTGCAAAAACAAGTTAGACGTCCTCTACTTTGTTGTTGCAAGTTTTACGTGGCTGCTACGGGCTTAAGTAAGAACCAATCTTACCTACGCATCAAAACCGCAACGATAGTTTGTCAAGTTGGTGTTGTTTTAACCTTCGCAAGGACCGGGCGTAGTCACACTCGGTTCAACTAAAGTTGGAGAACCGGTCTCGCGTAAGCGTACGCGTAATGTCGGTCCGGGCCGCTTCGTCCAACAATACCGCCGAACCAAAGTATGACATGCTGGTAAGCAGTATGACTTATATCGCCCACAACTCAATTGTGTTCTACTCGTGCATATAACATCAACACATAAAACCTAGGCTCGGATGCCACTGTTGGGAAACGTAGTAATTTCAAAAAAATTCCTGCGCACACGCAAGATCATGGTGATGCATAGCAACGAGAGGGGAGAGTGTGATCTACGTACCCTTGTAGACCGACAGCGGAAGCGTTAGCACAATGCGGTTGATGTAGTCGTATGTCTTCACGGCCCGACCGATCAAGCACCGAAACTACGACACCTCCGAGTTTTAGCACACGTTCAGCTCGATGACGATACCCGGACTCCGATCCAGCAAAGTGTCGGGGAAGAGTTCCGTCAGCACGACGGCGTGGTGATGATCTTGATGTTCTACCGTCGCAAGGCTTCGCCTAAGCACCGCTACAATATTATCAAGGATTATGGTGGAAGGGGGCACCGCACACGGCTAAGAAGACGATCACGTGGATCAACTTGTGTGTCTTGGGGTGCCCCCTGCCCCCATATATAAAGGAGCAAGGGGAGGAGGCTGGCCGGCCCTATTGGCGCGCCAAGGAGGAGTCCTCCTCCTAGTAGGAGTAGGACTCCTACTAGGAGGGGGAAAGGAAGTGGGGAGGGAGAAGGAAAGGGGGCGCCGCCCCCCTCTCCTAGTCCAATTCGGACCAGGGGGAGGAGGCGCGCGGCCCACCCTGGTTGCCCTTCTCTCTCTCCACTAAGGCCCATATGGCCCATTACTTCTCCCGGGAGGGTTCCGGTAACCCTCCGGTACTCCGGTTTTCTCCGAAATCACCCGGAACACTTCCGGTGTCCGAATAGAGCCGTCCAATATATCAATCTTTATGTCTCGACCATTTCGAGACTCCTCGTTATGTCCGTGATCACATCCGGGACTCCGAACTAACTTAGGTACATCAAAACTCATAAACTCATAATATAACTGTCATCGAAACCTCAAGCGTGTGGACCCTACGGGTTCGAGAACAATGTAGACATGACCGAGACATGTCTCCGGTCAATAACCAATAGCAGAACCTGGATGCGCATATTGGCTCCCACATATTCTACGAAGATCTTTATCGGTCAGACCGCATAACAACATACGTTGTTCCCTTTGTCATCGGTATGTTACTTGCCCGAGATTCGATCGTCGGTATCTCAATACCTAGTTCAATCTCGTTACCAGCAAGTCTCTTTACTCGTTTCGTAATACATCATCTCGCAACTAACTCATTAGTTGCAATGCTTGCAAGGCTTATGTGATGTGCATTACCGAGAGGGCCCAGAGATACCTCTCCGACAATCGGAGTGACAAATCCTAATCTCGAAATACGCCAACCCAACATTTACCTTTGGAGATACCTGTAGAGCTCCTTTATAATCACCCAGTTACGTTGTGATGTTTGGTAGCACACAAAGTGTTCCTCCAGCAAACGGGAGTTGCATAATCTCATAGTCATAGGAACATGTATACGTCATGAAGAAAGCAATAGCAACATACTAAACGATCAGGTGCTAAGCTAATGGAATGGGTCATGTCAATCACATCATTCTCCTAATAATGTGATCCCGTTAATCAAATGACAACACATGTCTATGGTTAGGAAACATAACCATCTTTGATTAACGAGCTAGTCAAGTAGAGGCATACTAGTGACGTTTAGTTTGTCTATGTATTCACACAAGTATTATGTTTCCGTATAATACAATTCTAGCATGAATAATATACATTTATCATGATATAAGGAAATAAAATAATAACATTTTTATTGCCTCTAGGGCATATTTCCTTCAACACACACACACACATTTTTTTACTTATTTTCTGTTTTTTAGACTAATGTCAAAGTTTTAGCTAGCTAGATGAGATTAATGTCAAATTGTTAATTAGATGATCAAATTAGATATATTAATGTCAAATGTTAGATGAATTAGATAGAAATGTTAGATTCATGTCAAATGTTAGATGAATTAGCTAGATAGAAATGTTAGATTAATGTCAAATGTTAGATGAATTAGATGAATTAGCTAGATAGAAATGTTAGATGAATTAGTTTTTATACTTTTAGTTATAGATGAATTAGATATAATAATGTTAGATGAATTAATTTTTTATACTTTTGTCAAATATTAGATGAATTAGCTAGATCTATTAATGTTAGATGAATTATAGCTACTCCTAGCTAGATATCATATATGTCAAAGGTTGAATTTTGACATATGGAACATTATATTTGATCATGTATATATTAATTTACATATAGTATTTGTTCTCGATGTCAACGATGCCTAGCCCGCATCCTCGCCGTCGACCCGTTCGTGACAACTTCCTACTTCAGAGGAGCCATGCCCGGGACTGGGCTCCGCCGGGCTGGCACTGGGAGGTGCTACCTTCAGGGGCACACCGCTTGGTGAGGAACCCGGCCCCGGGTCCCATCATCGACCCGGAGCTCCTTTGGTGGCGTTCGCATGGGCTACGTTCGGTGCGGAGGGAGCCAGCCCCGTCGAAGGTGGTACGCCACCATGTCAGGGAGGAGGACGAGCACGTCTGTCGCTACATGACTGCTATGTACGTCAGGTTCTCCAATACCTGGAAGGTTCTTCGGGGATCTCACCGGAGCTATGATGCTATGACGGTTCCTTCCCTTTGGGTGTCCACCGCCCGCGCCTCAGGAACCGCGAGTGAACTAGATTATTCTATAGTATTCGATCTATATTAGCTAGCTAGCTAGTGATGTATTCGATAATATTCAAGACGATGTATTTGAGTTTATATATATTATTTGATAATATTCGAGACGATGTATTCGAGATTATATATATTATTCGATAATATTCGAGACAATGTATTCGAGATTATATTCGATGATGCATATTATGTACTATGATTCAGTTTTTCCTTATTGATTGCATGCATGCATTGTAATTTAAATACTAAATTGTTTTATATTTATTCTGGATTAGTTAAGTAAAAGCTATGGACAATACCGGCAAAGAAGGAGAGGAGGCCCTATTCAACATCATACGCTCATCCCCTCGCCCAGATGAGTTTGAAGAAGATGACGACTCACAATATATGAATCCTACCGGTGATGGTATGATATTTGATGAAGACGAACGAATAGATGAAGTCCAGAACTATGATTATGATGACGAAGAAAATGTTGATCCTGAAATAACAAAGACCGACGAGGTATATTTATATAAGCAGGCATCTGGTGATCATCACATGTTTTAAATGATTTGTATATATATTAACGAATTGATCTTTCTTCTTACAGCCCTTCAGATCGAGCAAATCTTCTACAGGAAGCAGGACAGTGCGAGGCCCGACCAAAAAGTTGAAGGAAGGCCTAAAGTACAACATCGATGCCATCAAATCTAATGGCGAACCAATCGCGCCTAAGAAGAATGCAGGCAAGTTCATTCATCAGTGCGGATTTCTTGTGAAGGACCAAATCCCGATCTCCATGCAAGAGTGGAAAAAGCTAGCAAAGCAACGTCCAGATCTTACTTTTTTCGACCAAAGAGCAAAAGATCTGCTTTGGGAATCTCTCATGTCACATTTCACCCTACCAGATCATTTCACAGATGCAGATGTGCAGAAAGTCAAGGACGCTGCTCTTAGGAAGATGGTGGTTGCATTCAACAACCACAAGAAAAGTATATGGGCCAAGTACGTCGAAGAAGGAAAGAAGACTCCAGAATTCATGGAAACACTGGAGAAGTAAAGAGATCACAAGCCCGCTTTTGTGAAATTTAAAGAATCAGAATTAGCTAAGGAACGGTCAAGAGTAAACAAGCTCAATGCCGCAAAAAAGGAGCATTTCCATACGCTGGGGCCAGGTGGCTACACGGTGGCCTGGCCTAAGTGGGATAAGTCTGAGTAACATATGCTAGATGCAGGGGTCACTCCAGTTACATTGAGTGGGCCCGACAGGTGCAGGACTTGGTTTTACGCGCATGGGGGGAAGTTGGACCCAAAGACAGGGCTGGTTTTGGAGAAGGCAAGTCTTAAAGGATCCGACGTTGCTTTACTTGTTGCAATAGAAGAGGCTCGAATGGGGGTGTTCACGCCCAACAGAGAGAACGACGAGCTTACGCGTGCACTGGGAAATCCTGAACACCCGGGAAGAACACGAGGCAAAGGCGTTGTTTCGTGGTATGAGGGGTTTGTGGACTGGAATGCCGGCTATAGAAGCCGTGCGAGAAAGAAGATGGAGGAGGAGAAGAAGAGGAAGTTGGAGGAGTAGAGGAAGCATGAAGCAGAACGCCATAAAGGCCTAGAATCAGCGCACACGGAGTTGGCACTCCAATTCTAGCGGCAGCGGCAGCAGATCAACTCACTTAGCCAAGAAAGGGGGTCTCGGCAGTGGCAGCAGCTAGCGGATCCAGCATTGGATAGCACCGTTCCATCCATGTCGAGAAGCAGCATGGGTTCCGCCCCGGGCGAGGCACTGCTGGATAGATACCCTGTGGATGACATCATGGAGAACACTATTTGTGAGCTACAGTTCAAAATGAAGAACATATCCATGAAGGTGGCGGACGTCGTTGCTTATACAAATCCCCCCGAAGCAACCTTCCATTGCAACCCGATTCCAAGTGGCTATGCTTGTGTCGTTGTTGATGAAGTGGTGGCACAATATTCGGGGCTAGAGCTTGACATTCCTGGAGGTGACGAGGAGCACACACTGGGAGAGGCCATACATCATATCATCCTATGGAGAAAGGATTGCATCATCTTTCCAAGGCCACCGACACCATGTCAGCCGACTCCTCCTCGAAGTCCTCCACCGCATCAACAGACTCCCGCTCCTCCAAGTCATTAGCCACCGCCTCAGCAGAGCCCTACTCCTTCAAGTCCGCCTACATGTCAGACCACTCCTCCTCCTCCAAGTCCAGCACCGCGCCAAGCCACTCCTCCTGCTCCAAGTCCGGCACTACGTCAGCCCACTCCTCCTCCTCCTCCAAGTCAGGCACATCAGCCGTCTTCGCCACCTCAGCGGGCTCCGCCGCCTAAGCAACAACGGAAGAGAGCCGCCGCAGCTATGGTGCCTAGTGGTACAAGTAAAGGTACAAGAGGCAAGCGATTTCGATATGGTCCAAGCCTCGCGCCTCTTTCGAAGAGGCCTTATGACGACCGAGGAGGAAAATGAAGCCGGATGCATGGCCCAAATGGCCCAATTAGACGCCCATTTTGGACCGAAACCGCCACCGCCGCCAAAGGAGAAAGTGCTTGAGCATGTCGTTGACCACTTTATTCGTATGGCTAAAGCACCGGCTCCCAAGCCTAGGGACTCAGACTATGAGCGCCAAATCAAGAAGGGATATAAAGCATGAAATAATGAGTCGAGCTTGAGCTCCAGCCAAGCAGCTGCCAAAAAAAGTGGGAAAACTATTCCCCAGCTGGGAGAATAGGCGATGCAATCGATCCCCTCGCTCATTGTACCAACACATGCGAGTACCGGTACCGATCAGCTGGTAATAACCGACGCTTACAGAAGGATGGCTAAAGAGGCCGGTGTCACTGTTTATCAACTCCTAGAGATCGAGCCCATGGATATGATTAGAGAGGAGGATGTAAAACGGAAATATGCCTACGACGAGCCTATGGTGAAGCCTGAGGAGGTCAAGTTTCTAACAACGAGAATGTATGAATTGCATCAATGGTACATGAAAGAAATCAAGACTACCGATCGAGAAGCCCTCATGGAAAATATTTGTGGGTTGAGTTTCAAGAAATGTTTCAGTTATTCAATCAAGATGCACTCGACAAATCTATTATCAGTTGCTATTATTTGTAAGTGGTTTCTTTATGTAATTAATTTAATTCTCTACCTAGCTGTAGTGCTCGTTCTATCCATTACCGGTAATTATCCTTACTATATTCTCTTCTATGGTATTATGCAGAATGAAGATGTTTGAAATGAAAAAAGCTAGACGCTACGGAATTGGGTTCATTGACCCAAATAGCATTAATGAAAAGACATGGTCACAAGAATATGATCGACCACACGTAGAGAAAAGCTTGCTAGAGTTCTTGAAGCGCCTAAATGCATGTCCAGAAATACTACTTCCTTACAACTTTCAGTGAGTCACACTGTCTTGTACTACAAATTCCGCTTTTGCTTACTAGCTAGATGTTAATAAGTGTATAGGGTTTAGGGTAGTTGATGAGTTATGCACATGCCCGCTTAATTATACATGCAAACATGTGCGCATGTAGATATCACTGGATCTTGTTAATCAGTGAAGTTGACGAGGGTAAAATTCAAGTATTGGACTCACTACTTCAAAAATATACTGACTTCAAAATCGTGAAGGGGATGGTCAACAGGTAATTTCAATCATTATTGAACTATATGTCGTGGTTCTAAGTCTGACAGTAGAATGGGGGGTAGGAATGTAGAGGCAAGATCCTAGCTATGGAGGAGTTGTACACGCGAGTTTTACGAGTTCAGGCCCTTCTCGGAGGAAGTAACAGCCCTACGTCTCGGAGCCCGGAGGCGGTCGACTGGATATATGCGTGTGAGTTACAGGGGGTGCGAACCCTTGTCCCAGAGGAGGGGGTGGCTTATATAGAGTGCGCGAGGACCCCAGCTCCCCTCTGTTACACAGGGTTCAATGTTCATAAAGGAGGAGCATTACTGGTAACATCTGAAGTAAAGTGCTATAAATGATTATTAAAGCTATGGCTTAAATCCCGACCGTTGTGGAGTGAGTGGCTTCACATCTTCTGGTGGTCGAGTGGTTGTTCGTATGGTCGAGTGTCTTCAAGACTGTCGAGTGGAACATAGCTTTTGGGTCGAGTGGATGATGATTTCTCTTCGACTGCTTCTGGTTCTTTTAGAGATGTACCTAGGGTAGGGTCATGGATCTGTCCAAGATACCCTCCCCAAGGACATCTCTAAAAGAACTAGAAGCAGTCGAAGAGAAATCATCATCCACTCGACGCAAAAGCTATGTTCCACTCGACAGTCTTGAAGACACTCGGCCATACGAACAACCACTCGACCACCAGAAGATGTGAAGCCACTCACTCCGCAACGGTCAGGATTTAAGTCATAGCTTTAATAATCATTTATAGCACTTTACTTCGGACATTACCAGTAACGCTCCTTGAGGGAGTCCTGGATTAGGGGGTGTTCGGATAGCCGGACTATACCTTTAGCCGGACTCCTGGACTATGAAGATACAAGATTGAAGAATCTGTCCCGCGTCCGGAAGGGACTTTCCTTGGCGTGGAAGGCAAGCTTGGCGATACGGATATGAAGATCTCCTACCCTTGTAACCGACTCTATGTAACCCTAACCCTATCTGGTGTCTATATAAAACGGAGGGTTTTAGTCCGTAGGTCGACATACACATCAACAATCATACCATAGGCTAGCTTCTAGGGTTTAGCCTCCTTGATCTCATGGTAGATCTACTCTTGTACTACCCATATCATCAATATTAATCAAGCAGGACGTAGGGTTTTACCTCCATCGAGAGGGCCCGAACCTGGGTAAAACTTTGTGTCCCTTGTCTCCTGTTACCATCCGGCCTAGACGCACAGTTCGGGACCCCCTACCCGAGATCCGCCAGTTTTGACACCGACATTGGTGCTTTCATTGAGAGTTCCTCTGTGTCGTCGCCATCAGGAAGGATGCCTCGCCCCGTATTTAAAGACGGGACCGTTGCTAAGGGAGCTTTGGCTATCGGCCAAACCCTCCGGTTAGGTGGCTTTCTTATGACCGCCTGTTCGGCTTCTGCGCCGATGATGACCTCTCGAGCCATCGAAAACAATCTTCATGTCAACTTGGAACTCGCCGAGCAGTTAGATCCAATAGAGCTTTCCTCCATAAATGAGCTCTTGGATCGCTTCGCCGCCCTGGGAGTCGCTACGGATTACGGCCAGATTGGGCCTAGAACTGATCTGAGAGAGATTAACTCTCCCCAAGTCACCCATCACGTTGCCGTGGTAGAGGGACAGTGCAGCGACCCTTCATCTATCTTAAGGACTCGCTACGTCCGGATTCTCGATCCCTCCAAGCCGGATACCCGTGGAGGGGAGGATATCACTCAAGACCTGAACTTAGAGTCAGGCGACGGGCTGGATTCATTAGATAACATCCAGGAATCCAAATTTTCGAGTTCAGAAATTCCTTGGCCTCTGAGCCTTAGATGGGGTGAGGCTTCGGATTTAATTCCACCCACCCACCCCAACATAAGCGATCTATCCAAAATCAGGCAAGAACCCAATGAAATAGTACATCATTACTGGGCCTGATTCCTCCTGGTTAAGAACAGGCTAAGGGACTGCCGCAAGGAAGACGCAATCTCAATCTTCTGCAATAATTGCACGGACAAGGGAATACTCAACGCCATAAGTCACCGTGATATTACATGCTTCACTGACTTGGCATCCATTGTACAAAAGTACTGTGCGATGGAAAGCACCTGGAAAACCGAAATAAAATTTTGGGACAATCCGGCCCTGAATACAAATCTAGTCCGAAATAAAAGGGTGCATCATCACCAGTCACCCGGGTCAAGCACTAAAAAGCAAAAACCCTCTACAGGGCATGGAACCGTACTGGAAGGGTGGCTTAATGGACCCTGTAAAATTCACAGTACAGAGGACGCCACACCAACTCACAGCCTCAGAGCATGTTGGATACTCCGACAGGTGGCCAAAATTGGCGAAAATCTCCTAATTCCGGAGGCCACAGAAAGCCACCCGAGAGACACCAATACGGTATTAACAGTCTTCGAGACTTTCGCATCAAATAATATGCGAAAAAAGAAACTCCGCAGCCTTGCTAAAGTCTACCAAGTAGCAACAATAAAACCATGGAGTGACACGGCTATTACCTTTAACGCCAGTGATGAACCTAAATTCCGAATAGCTCGAGCACCAGCCGCATTGGTCCTCAGTCCAATAGTGGACGGCTTTCGTCTTACCAAGGTACTCATGGACGGCGGCAACGGATTGAACCTCATTTACGAGGAGACTCTTCAAAAAATGGAAATAGACTGGAACCGCATTGAGCGAAGCAGCACAACCTTTAGAGGCACAATCCCCAGTCGGGAAGCGCGCTGTACAGGAAAAATCACACTAGATGTGGTGTTCGGCACGCCGGATAATTACAGGTCCGAAGAGGTCACGTTTCAGGTGGCTCCGTTCAGCAGTGGTTATCACGCTCTGCTAGGGCGGGAAGCGTTTACAATCTTCCAAGCAATACCCCATTAGGGGTACATGAAGCTCAAGATACCCGGGCCTGATGGGATCATCACTCTCGCTAGTGATCCAGACATAGCACTCCGTGCCGAAAACAAGACAGCCGCACTGGCCCTCGAGGCACTATCCGAAGCCCTAGCGGCTGAGGAGCTGACTGCGCTGCGCTCTACGGTGAATAGGGATGATGTGGTACTCGACAAAAGATCCAAGTCCACCTCCTTTAAACCGGCGGACGAAATAGTCAAATTCCAAGTCCATCCAATGGACCCCAATAAAACAGCTTCCATCGGGGCACAGTTAAACCCTGATGTCGACGCCGCATTGCGAGAGTTCCTACAAGAGAACTAGGACATTTTCTCCTGGCACCCTTCAGACATGCCAGGAATCCCACGCAGGCTGGCCGAGCATAGCTTAAATATCCAAACAGGATTCAAACCTGTCAAATAGGCTCTTCGGCATTTTTCCGAACCTAAGAGACCGGCCATGGGAGAGGAGCTAGCAAAGCTATTGGAGGCCGGATTCATCAGAGATATAAAACATCTGGACTGGCTAGCAAACCTGGTGATGGTACCAAAGAAGGACAAATCATGGCGCCTGTGTGTTGATTTTAAAGACCTTAACAAGGCTTGCCCAAAGGATCCCTTCCCCCTCCCCGCATCGATCAAATTATCGACACTACCACAAGACACGATTCGTTGTGTTTCCTCGACGCATATTCTGGCTACCATCAAATCAAGATGGCAGAACCAGACCAAGCCACAATGGCATTTATCACACCATACTGGCCATTCTGCTTCAACACGATGCCCTTCGGGCTCAAAAACGCCGGCGCAACATATCAGCACATGATTCAGACGTGTCTGGCAAGCCAGATCGGCAAAACAGTGGAGGCATACGTAGATGATGTGGTCGTCAAAACAATACATGTTGAATCTCTAGTAGACGACTTGAGGCTCACATTTGGTTACCTCCGAACATACGACATCAAGCTCAACCCGGAAAATTGTGTTTTCGGCGTTCCAGCTGGAAAGCTCTTGGGCTTCATTGTATCCGGTAGAGGAATTGAAGCAAATCCAGCCAAGATCCGAGCTCTGTCGCAACTGGATATCCCAAAGGACCTCAAACAAATACAAAAGTTAACCGGATGCGTGGCGGCTCTAAGCCGCTTTATCTCCCGCTTGGGAGAAAAGGCCCTACCCCTTTACCGCCTCCTTCAGCGCACCGAACACTTCAAATGGACGGACGCAGCCACGGCCGGACTTGACGAAATAAAAGCCATACTGGCAACAAACCCAGTCCTGGCCACGCCAAACATTGGAGAACCAATGCTATTATACATTGCAGCAACACATCAGGTTGTAAGCGCAGTGCTCGTCGTCGAACAAGAAGCGGACGGACACAAATTCCCCCTTCAAAAGCCGGTCTATTATGTGTCCACTGTACTCACTCCCTGCAAATCACGGTACCCACATTATCAAAAGATTGCGTACGAGGTATTCATGGCATCCCGGAAGCTACGACACTACTTTCAAGAGTGTTCAATAACAGTAGCTTCGGAAGTACCACTTAATGATATTATAAACAACCGTGACGCAACGGGCCGGATTGCGAAATGGGACATCGAGCTCCTCCCGTTCGACATAACTTATAAGCCACGATGAGCCATCAAGTCACAAGTCTTGGCCGACTTCATCTCAGAATGGACGGAGGCCGAACTCCCTAAAGAGTATGGCGCATATTCAAATTGGATCATGCATTTCGACGGCTCCAAGATGTTGGCCGGACTGGGGGCTGGCGTCATTTTGACGTCCCCCACAGGAGACACAGTTCAATACGTACTACAGATTATGTACACGGACTCCAACAATGCAGCCGAATATGAGGCCCTTTTACATGGTCTCTGGATGGCAGTATCCATGGGCATCCAACGCCTAGAGGTGTGCGGGGACTCGAACCTCGCAATATCCCAAATAAATGGAGACTTTGATGCCAAGGATCCAAAAATGGCAGCTTACCGCAACGCCGTCCTAAAAATGTCAGCTCGGTTTGAGGGGCTTGAATTTCACCATATAGCCCGGGAAAATAATCAGGCGGCAGATGTCCTGGCACGCATCGGCGCAAAACGCGATGTAGTCCCCCCCCAACATCTTCTTGGAAAGGCTATTGAAGCCATCTGTAGCATGGGAAGGGGAGCCGAACAATAACAGCCTGGACCCAACCGCACTGCCCGACACCGAACATTCTGACACAATCAGAGGCTCTGTCAATGAAATAATAACTTCAGCCCACGAAATAATGGCCGTCATCGCCCCGTGGACAGAACCATTCCTCGCCTACCTTACTAGGCAGGAACTCCCCGAGGACCAAAATGAGGCACGCTGCATAGTGCAGCGATCCAAAGCCTACAGAGTCCACGAGGGAGAGCTTTATAAAAAAAGCACTACCGGAGTCCTTTAAAGGTGCATCTCCGAAGAGGAGGGGCGGAATCTCCTGACTGAAATTCATGCCGGACTTGGCGGTCATCACACTGCAGCCCGGTCCCTTGTAAGCAAGGCCTTCCGTACAGGCTTTTATTGGCTGACGGCCCGGGCAGGCGCTCAGGACTTAGTCCAACGATGCACCGGTTGCCAGCTCTTTGCAAACCAAAGCCATATGCCACCCACCGCCCTCCAAACCATCCCCATTACTTGGCCCTTCGCGGTCTGGGGGCTTGACATGGTTGGACCCCTTAAAGGCGGAACCCACAAGCAAAAATACTTACTGGTCATGGTGGATAAGTTCACCAAATGGATAGAAGCCGAGCCTATTAAGACGGCCGAATCCAGACCGGTGATAGACTTTATATCCGGGGTTTACACCGTTACGGCGTCCCCCACAGCATCATCACTGAGAATGGCATGAACTTCACGGCCGACAAGGTAAAACTCTGGTGCAAAAACATGGGCATCAAGCTCGATTATGCTTCTGTCTATCACCCACAAACTAACGGCCAGGTCAAACGTGCAAATGGTCTTATCATGAGAGGCATCAAACCCAGATTAGTGCGGTCCCTCAAGGAATCTAACACGCACTGGGTAGAGGAGCTCGACTCCATACTCTGGGGGCTGCGGACCACGCCGAATCACACCACCGGATACACACCATTCTTTATGGTGTACAGCATAGAGGCAGTTTTGCCTTGCGACATAATTCGTGACTCACCTCGAGTGCGCATGTATGAAGAAAGAGAAGCCGAGCTCGATCGGCAGGATAGCTTGAACGCATTGGAGGAGGAGCGTGACGTGGCAAAATCCCGTTCCGCATTCTATCAACAGCAGGCTCAAAGATACCAAAGCAGAGAAGTATGGGCCAAAAATTACAACGTTGGCGAATTAGTTCTACGACTACCGGACAAGAAAAAGGACAAACTCAAGCCCAAGTGGGAAGGTCCCTTCATAATTGACCAAGTCCTGACTGGTGGAGCGTACCGCCTGCGGGATGCATCGGATAACCGACTCGAGCTAAACCCATGGAACGCAGCCCGTCTCCGAAGATTCTATGCCTAGCGTCGGACTCTGTGTTCGTCTCCTTCCTCTGTCCATTTTTTATATTTTCTGTCTTACATTTCTCTTCTCTCTCTCTCTCTCTCTCATAGCCTCTAAAGGCTCATAAAGTGACGCGCTATCCGTGCTCATTAAACCTGGGGGCTTCTTTAAAAAGAAGCTTATTCATGCGGGCTTCATGCCCAACACATGTGTCACACTTCCGCATGTACTTTTTATTCACCATTATATGCATCGATATGACTTAAGTTTTGGCCAAGCTGGGTTGCCTGGCTCCTGTGCTTACCCCTACGTTCCCGATTGTTCGGCTAGGTGGTAAAGGGAGCACCTCTGCGATTGTTACTGCCGGGTCAGCCGGACGTGTACCTTAGACTGGGTGAAGCCGAAAGCTAGCGTTCTTAAGGGAATATTCAGTCGGTGAACTAAAGATGATGTTTTTTATTTTTATCTATACGCCCCTAGATGTTTTTCCTGCGTTTCTTTTTGCAGCTTGGACATGCACCTTAGGGCATGCCTCCCAGGGAAAGGAACCCCTAACGGAACTATTCTCCCTGGAAGATGTTTCTTACTAACCATGTAATATAACATACCTAGTCGGGCACTTGTCTGTTCACGCCCTAATGACCCCTACGCCTGGTCTCCATGCATTCCCCGGTTCCTATATAACCGCATGGGAATTCGGACACACTCCGGACCGTCAGGTCCCGAGGCTGAAGCGAAAAGGTCGGCCATGACAAATGATCTACAATCCGCCTAGAAGGCATTATAAATGTCAATTAAATTACATAGTCATTTTGACTGGTTGTATTCCTCTTCAATACCATCTAACAGGCTGTCTAATTTACAGTCCTGCTGGGAATACTTTGCGGCCAACTCTACTTGGCCGTATACTAAGCTTACAGGGATCTACTTCCCATCGGGCCCTACAGGACCGACCTCGGTGATGTGGTTGGGGTCAGCCTTTGCGTACCGCGTCTTCACCATGGCCCAGGCCTCCCTAGCACCTTCACGGCATGCTGATATCTTCCACAATCGGAAGCGCCGCCGTGCTCCCTTTAGCTTCTCCGCAAGCTCTCCAAGACCTTCGGGCATGGAGACAGATGGCCACAGGGCCTGGGCGACGCCTCGTATTGCCTGCCGAACTCGATCGAGCAGTTGTGAGAGCTCGGGAAGAAGGTCACCCGTAGAACCGGGCATCTCCTCTGCAGGACGACCTGTTAGCACACCTACAGACATTGCTCTGTTAGTCGACTTCCCCGCCGAACTTTCTTTCAAAAGGTTCATTCAAGCACTTACTAAATATGCCGCGTCGAAGCCGCTGATTCTCCTTCACGGAGTTTGACAGCTGGGAACGAACATCTTTCAGCTCGACGCCCAGCTTGGTGTTGGCATCTTGGAGATTGTTATTCTCCCCCATCACCTTTATCAGCACCCTCTCACCAGCCTTTAGCTGGCGTAGGAGGTGTTGTCTTTCCGGATTTAATCCGGCGCCATCTGCAATCTCATTTGTCAGATTCGCACCAAAGTCGTGCTTCGCAAAATACTTATCTTTCGAAGTGTATATTACCAGAGGGGGTCTCCTTAGGCTCCCCTGCCGTGGCTAGTGCAGCCTCCAGTTGGGCTTTGCACTCTTCCAGCTCCTTGGACAATAGGGAATTCTTTTTTGTAAGAACCTGCATATCAAATGATCCTTAAAACAGACTGTTTCAAGTCTCGGGGGCTACTGCTATATATATAATTACCAAAAATTTCTTACCCGTATGTCTTTTACATATTGCTCCGTGACTCTGGCTAGACCATTTTGAGCGGCACGGAGGTGCGCCTCTCCCGAGTTGAAGGCATCTAACGCCCCTTGGGAGAAACAAGCATCGCGAAGAATTGTCCGGCGACGCCTGTGGTTCATGGCACTCTCCACCTCAGAGTTGGTGGCAGACAACCCGTCCACATCCTCCGTCGGAGGAGCGTTTGGCGCGCACCTTGCGTTCGCCTCCGCCTCCGGACCAGGCTTTGGAGCCTGGCTGGTGGAGGCCCGATTGGCAGCCTCTCCGGGTATAGTCCGGCGAGGTCTTTTTGTCCTGAAGAGAGCACGAGTGTCAATGTGCCTCGAAGGTATGACACCTGGGATAAGGGGGCACGCCATACCTTTGCACTAACGCCTCGGTCCGTACTACACTTCTTTTCGGCCCACGGGGCCCTACGGCCCCTCGTTAGCTTGTCGCCGCAGGTTCGGCCTTCGGCCTTAAAAACCTCCCCTGCAAAGTTCGGTTGCAATCAGGAAACTGAACACGAGTGGGCGCACACCTATTCGGGGTACTGGGACTTTGATCTCAGGTACCTGGGGCATCAGGATAGCCCTGGGTAATCAGCCGTAATGGCCACCAAGGCGTTGTCCTCGCTCAATTGATGGAACACTCCATCAATCAGCTCCATAGATATGTCCGGATCCTCTTGAGAGGCCGGGTCGAGGGACCGTCCTGGGTCCTCGGGTTATGGAGGAGGGCTGCTTATTTCCTTAACGGCCCGGCGCAGTTCCTATGTTAAAGTCGTCAGACTGAATATTTAACAATGGGAATACAAAACGGATGGACAAGTAAATACGGCCGCTTACCCAGCTCGGGGGATTGTGCATGGAGAATCCACCCTGAGGGTTGACGCGGAGAAATTCCTCCTCTTCTCCCTTATACAAAGTGGACCAGATCTTTAGTAGAGCGGCAGCTGAATCCGGCCCCTTACGACCGTAGCGGGTGGCGTCATCCTCCCCGTTGAAGTCCCACATGGGGTGGCTTCTATACTGAAGCGGCTGCACCCCCCGCATAATGCATTCGGCCATAACCCCGATCATGGTTAGTCCGGAATGGGCTAACAATCTTATTCGGCCCATCAGGTAAATGATGTCCCTGTCACTTTCCCTCTAAGGGCTATGTGGGCGCCAGCTTAGGCGCTTCTTTAAGGGAGCACTGTTGAATTCAGGGAGGCCGATCCGGACAGGATCCGGCAGCGGGACGTCTTCTATATAGAACCATTCTGAGGGCCAGTCTTCGGATGCCTTCTTTGGGGTTCCAGACAGATATCTGGTCCCGGCGATGCGCCACACTATGGCTCCGCCCACTTGATACATCAAACCCTTCTTGGAATGGGGCACGAGGCAAAAATAGCTCCTTCCACAGTCCGAAATGAGCTTCAACACCCAAGAACAGCTCGCAGAGGGCTACAAAGCCCGCGATATGCAATACTGAGGCAAGCGTGAGATGATGTAGCTGGAGGCCATAGAACTCCAGCAGCCCCCGGAGAAATGGGTGGATTGGAAATCCGAGCCCCCTTATTAAGTAAGGGACAAGGCACACCCGCTCTCCTTTGGAGGGATTAGGGGCATTCTCTGCTTGCTCTCCACCGTTGTAGATGGCCAGACTGGCTCGAACCGGGACCATATAGGCCGGGGGGAGAAATCCCTTGGTCTGCAGCACCACTAGCTCGCTATGCGGGGTGGAACATCTCTCCCAATATCCAGGCTTAGGGCTAGAAGGGCGAGGGGAGGAGTTGCGACGGCTGGCCATGGTGGAATGGACCTTTGTCGGATGCGCTCTGATGAACACTCGCGGAGGGGAGAAGCTATGGATTGGATCTCAATCCTCGTCCCCTTAAATAGGGCAGCTCATTTACGCGGCTAGGGGTGTGAATGTAAAAACACTCAGACTTTTCATATTCGTTTGACACGTGGGAAGCGGCCATTATTGGGCGTAGAAGCCAAGGAGCGCAACATCTACAAGAAACCGGACTTTATTCAAACAGGTACACGGAATTTGGAGGAGAACCCGCCTTGCAATGCCGAAGACAATCTGCACGCTGGACTCATCGTCATTGAAGCCTTGTTCGGGGGCTACTGAGGGAGTCCTGGATTAGGGGGTGTTCGGATAGCCGGACTATACCTTCAGCCGGACTCCTGGACTATGAAGATACAAGATTGAAGACTCTGTCCCGTGTCCGGAAGGGACTTTCCTTGGCGTGGAAGGCAAGCTTGGCGATACGGATATGAAGATCTCCTACCCTTGTAACCGACTCTATGTAACCCTAACCCTATCCCGTGTCTATATAAACCGGAGGGTTTTAGTCCGTAGGACGACATACACATCAACAATCATACCATAGGCTAGCTTCTAGGGTTTAGCCTCCTCGGTCTCGTGGTAGATCTACTCTTGTACTACCCATATCATCAATATTAATCAAGCAGGACGTAGGGTTTTACCTCCATCGAGAGGGCCCGAACCTGGGTAAAACTTCGTGTCCCTTGTCTCCTGTTACCATCCGGCCTAGACGCACAGTTCGGGACCCCCTACCCGAGATCCGCCGGTTTTGACACCAAGACTCCTCCTTTATGAACATTGAACCCTGTGTAACGGAGAGGAGCTGGGGTCCTGGCGCACTCTATATAAGCCACCCCCTCCTCTGGGAGAAGGGTTCGCACCCCCTGTAACTCACACGCATATATCCAATCGACCGCCTCCGGGCTCTAAGACATAGGGCTGTTACTTCCTCCGAGAAGGGCCTGAACTCGTAAAACTCACGTGTGCAACTCCTCCATAGCTAGGATCTTGCCTCTACATTCCTACCCCCCATTCTACTGTCAGACTTAGAACCATGACAGGTGGCACCCACCATGGGGCAGGTGTCTTAGCGAATTTTTGGAGAAGTTGCAATTTTTTCCGATCCCCGTCGTCATGGTTTCAGGCGGAGATTTGGCTGAGGGTCACGAGATCCGTATCAGCGCGCTCGTGTTTGTCGCCGACGACTCCGCTTGGCTTCAGGAGGCTCCACTCGACGTCGACGCATTCCCCGTCCGCAGGGCGACGCACTTTCGCGCGTGCATCCGCGGCGTCCTCCTGTGGCAGCCGTCGACCCAGTATCGATCGGCTCCTATGGCTTCCCCCCTCCCCGCGGCCCGCCGAAGCAAACATTCCGGTCGGTCGAGGCTTCAGCGGTGGGTGAAGCATGCGGTGGCTCGTCAGTCGGCCACCCCTCAAGTCGGGGCAATCGAGCCCGACGAAACCCTCTACGGCTTGTTTGATCTGTCGACTGGCTCCGTAGAGACCGCATCCGAGTGCGATAGCAGGGACCCCGCGGCAGAAGTTTTGATGGTCAATGGACCATGCAGTCCCCCTGGCTTCACCCGTGAAGACGGAGGCGATGGGAACAGCGATCCGTCGCGCGTTCATAAAGAGTATCGCCCCGTACCCCTCTCCTCGCAGCGGAGCGAAGAACTTTGCCACCGGTGTTGGGGAACGTAGTAATTTCAAAATTTTCTTGGGCACACGCAAGATCATGGTGATGCATAGCAACGAGAGGGGAGAGTGTAATCTACATACCCTTGTGGAATGACAGCGGAAGCGTTATGACAACGCAGTTGATGTAGTCGTACGTCTTCACGGCCCGACCGATCAAGCACCGAAACTACGGCACCTCCGAGTTTTAGCACACGTTCAGCTCGATGACGATCCCCGGACTCCGATCCAGCAAAGTGTTGGGGAAGAGTTCCATCAGCACGACGGCGTGGTGATGATCTTGATGTACTACTGTCACAAGGCTTCGCCTAAGCACCGCTACAATATTATCGACGACTATGGTGGTAGGGGGCGCCGCACACGGCTAAGAATATGATCACGTGGATCAACTTGTGTGTTTCTGGGGTGCCCCTGCTTCCGTATATAAAGGTTCAAGAGAGGAGGAGGCCGGCCGGCCCCTATGGCGCGCCAAGGAGGAGTCCTCCTCCTAGTAGGAGTAGGACTCCTACTAGGAGGGGGAAAGAAGGGGGAGGAGAAGGAAAGGGGGGCGCCGCCCCCCTCTCCTAGTCCAATTCGGACCAGGGGGGAGGAGGCGCGCGGCCCACCTTTGGCTTCTCCTCTCTCTCTCTCCACTAAGGCTCATATGGCCCATTACTTCTCCCGGGGGGGTTCCGGTAACCCTCCGGCTTTCCGGTTTTCTCCGAAATCACCCGGAACACTTCCGGTGTCTGAATATAGCCGTCCAATATATCAATATTTATGTCTCGACCATTTCGAGACTCCTCGTTATGTCCGTGATCATATCCGGGACTCCAAACAACCTTCGGTACATCAAAACGTATAAACTCATAATATAACTTTCATCGAAACCTTAAGCGTGCGGACCCTATGGGTTCGAGAACAATGTAGACATGACCGAGACATGTCTCCGGTCAATAACCAATAGCGGGACCTGGATGCCCATATTGGCTCCTACATATTCTACAAAGATCTTTATCGGTCAGACCGCATAACAACATACGTTGTTCCCTTTGTCATCGGTATGTTACTTGCCCGAGAATCGATCGTCGGTATCTCAATACCTAGTTCAATCTCGTTACCGGCAAGTCTCTTTACTCATTCCGTAATACATCATCTCGCAACTAACTCATTAGTTGCAATGCTTGCAAGGCTTATGTGATGTGCATTACCGAGAGGGCCCAGAGATACCTCCCCGACAATGGGAGTGACAAATCCTAATCTCGAAATACGCCAACCCAACATGTACCTTTGGAGACACCTGTAGAGCTCCTTTATAATCACCCAGTTACATTGTGACATTTGGTAGCACACAAAGTGTTTCTCCGGCAAACGGGAGTTGCATAATCTCATAGTCATAGGAACATGTATAAGTCATGAAGAAAGCAATAGCAACATACTAAACGATCGGGTGCTAAGCTAATGGAATGGGTCATGTCAATCAGATCATTCATCTAATGATGTGATCCCGTTAATCAAATAACAACTCTTTGTCCATGGTTAGGAAACCTAACCATCTTTGATTAACGAGCTAGTCAAGTAGAGGCATACTAGTGACACTCTGTTTGTCTATGTATTCACACATGTATCATGTTTCCGGTTAATACAATTCTAGCATGAATAATAAATATTTATCATGAAATAAGGAAATAAATAATAACTTTATTATTGCCTCTAGGGCATATTTCCTTCAGTCTCCCACTTGCACTAGAGTCAATAATCTAGTTCACATCGTCATGTGATTTAACAGCAATAGTTCACATCACCATGTGATTAACACCCATAGTTCACATCGCCATGTAACCAACACCCAAAGGGTTTACTGGATTCAGTAATATAGTTCATATCGCTATGTGATTAACACCCAAAGAGTACTAAGGTGTGATCATGTTTTGCTTGTGAGAGAATCTTAGTCAACGGGTCTTTCACATTCAGATCCGTTATGTATTTTGCAATTTTCTATGTCTACAATGCTCTGCACGGAGCTACTCTAGCTAATTGCTCCCACTTTCAATATGTATCTAGATCAAGACTTAGAGTCATCTAGATTAGTGTCAAAACTTGCATCGACGTAACCCTTTACGACGAACCTTTTTGTCACCTCCATAATCGAGAAACATATCCTTATTCCACTAAGGATAATTTTGACCAATGTCCAGTGATCTACTCCTAGATCACTATTGTACTTCCTTGCCAAAATCAGTGTAGGGTATACAATAGATCTGGTACATAGCATGGCATACTTTATAGAACCTATGGCTGAGGCATAGGCAATGACTTTCATTCTCTTTCTATCTTCTGCCGTGGTCGGGCTTTGAGTCTTACTCAATTTCACACCTTGTAACACAGGCAAGAACTCTTTCTTTGACTGTTCCATTTTGAACTACTTCAAAATCTTGTCAAGGTATGTACTCATTGAAAAACTTATCAAGCGTCTTGATCTATCTCTATAGATCTTGATACTCAATATGTAAGCAGCTTTACCGAGGTCTTTCTTTGAAAAACTCCTTTCAAACACTCCTTGATGCTTTGCAGAATAATCCTACATTATTTCCGATCAACAATATGTCATACACATATACTTATCAGAAATGCTGTAGTGCTCCCACTCACTTTCTTGTAAATACAGGCTTCACCGCAAGTCTGTATAAAACTATATGCTTTGATCATCTTATCAAATCGTATATTCCAACTCCGAGATGCTTGCACCAGTCCATAAATGGATCGCTGGAGCTTGCATATTTTGTTAGCACCTTTAGGATTGACAAAACCATCTTGTTGCATCACATACAACTCTTCTTTAATAAATCCATTAAGGAATGCAGTTTTGTTTATCCATTTGCCAGATTTCATAAAATGCGGCAATTGCTAACATGATTTGGACAGACTTAAGTATCGCTACGAGTGAGAAAATTTCATCGTAGTCAACACCTTGAACTTTGTCAAAAACCTTTTTCGACAAGTCTAGCTTTGTAGATAGTAACACTACTATCAGCGTCCGTCTTCCTCTTAAAGATCCATTTATTTCTATGGCTTGCCGATCATCGGGCAAATCCATCAAAGTCCATACTTTGTTCTCATACATGGATCATATCTCAGATTTCATGGCCTCAAACCATTCCGCGGAATCTGGGCTCATCATCGCTTCCTCATAGTTCGCAAGTTCGTCATGGTCTAGTAACATGACTTCCAGAACAGGATTACCGTACCACTCTGGTGCGGATCTCACTCTGGTTTACCTACGAGATTCGGTAGTAACTTGATCTGAAGTTACATGATCATCATCATTAGCTTCCTCACTAATTGGTGTAGTAGTCACAAGAACAGATTTTTGTGATGAACTACTTTCCAATAAGGGAGAAGGTACAGTTACCTTATCAAGTTTTCTACTTTCCTCTCACTCACTTCTTTTGAGAGAAACTCCTTCTCTAGAAAGGATCCATTCTTAGCAATGAATGTCTTGCCTTTGGATCTGTGATAGAAGGTGTACCCAACAGTCTCCTTTGGGTATCATATGAAGACATATTTCTCCGATTTAAGTTTGAGCTTATCGAGATGAAACTTTTTCACATAAGCATCGCAACTCCAAACTTTAAGAAACGACAGCTTAGGTTTCTTGCCAAACCATAGTTCACACGGTGTCGTCTCAACGGATTTAGATGGTGCCCTATTTAACGTGAATGCAGCTGTCTCTAATGCATAACCCCAAAACGATAGTGGTAGATCCGTAAGAGACATCATAGATCGCACTATATCTAATAAAGTACAGTTATGACGTTCGGACACACCATTACACTATGGTGTTCCAGGTGGCGTGAGTAGTGAAACTATTTCACATTGTTTTTAACTGAAGGCCAAACTCGTAACTCAAATACTCTTCTCTACGATCAGATCATAGAAACTTTATTTTCTTGTTACGATGATTTTTCACTTCACTCTGAAATTCTTTGAACTTTTCAAATGTTTCAGACTTATGTTTCATCAAGTAGATATACTCATATCTGCTCAAATCATCTGTGAAGATCAGAAAATAATGATACTTGTCGCGAGCCTCAATATTCATCGGACCACATACATCAGTATGTATGATTTCCAACAAATCTGTTTCTCGCTCCATTGTTCCGAACAAGAGAGTTTTAGTCATCTTGCCCATGAGGCATGGTTCGCAAGCATCAACTGATTCATAATCAAGTGATTCAAAAAGCCCATCAGCATGGAGTTTCTTCATGCGCTTTACACCAATATGACCTAAACGGCAGTCCCACAAATAAGTTGCACTATCATTATTAACTTTGCATCTTTTGGTTTCAATATTATGAATATGTGTATCACTACGATCGAGATCCAATGAACTTGTTTCATTGGGTGTATGACCATCAAAGGTTTTATTCATGTAAATAGAACAACAATTATTCTCTGACTTTAATGAATAACCGTATTGCAATAAACATGATCAAATCATATTCATGCTCAACGCAAAAACCAAATAACACTTGTTTAGGTTCAAAACTAATCCCGAAATTATAGGGAGTGTGCGATGATGATCATATCAATCTTGGAACCACTTCCAACACACATCGTCACTTCACCCTTAACTAGTCATGTTTATTCTGCAACTCCCGTTTCGAGTTACTAATCTTAGCAACTGAACTAGTATCAAATACTGAGGGGTTGCTATAAACACTAGTAAAGTACACATCAATAACATGTATATCAAATATACTTATGTTCACTTTGCCATCCTTCTTATTCGCCAAATACTTAGGGCAGTTCCACTTCCAGTGACCAGTCCCTTTGCAGTAGAAGCACTCAGTCTCAGGCTTAGGATCAGACTTGGGTTTCTTCACTTGAGCAGCAACTTGCTTGTCGTTCTTCTTGAAGTTCCCCTTCTTCCCTTTGCCCTTTTCTTGAAACTAGTGGTCTTGTCAACCATCAACACTTGATGTTTTTCTTGATTTCTACCTTCGTTGATTTCAGCATCACGAAGAGCTTGGGAGTTGTTTCCGTTATCCCTTGCATATCATAGTTCATCACGAAGTTCTACTAACTTGGTAATGGTGACTAGAGAATTCTGTCAACCACTATCTTATCTGGAAGATTAACTCCCACTTGATTCAAGCGATTGTAGTACCCAGACAATCTGAGCACATGCTCACTAGTTGAGTGATTCTCCTCTATCTTTTAGCTATAGAACTTGTTGGAGACTTCATATCTCTCAACTCGGGTATTTGCTTGAAATATTAACTTCAACTCCTGGAACATCTCATATGGTCCATGACGTTCAAAACGTCTTTGAAGTCCCGATTCTAAGCCATTAAGCACGGTGCACTAAACTATCAAGTAGTCATCATATTGAGCTAGCCAAACGTTCATAATGTCTGCATCTGCTCCTGCAATAGGTCTGTCACCTAGCGGTGCATCAAGGACATAATTCTTCTGTGCAGCAATGAGGATAAACCTCAGATCACGGATCCAATACGCATCATTGCTACTAACATCTTTCAACACAATTTTCTCTAGGAACATATCAAAATAAACACAAGGAAGCAACAACGCGAGCTATTGATCTATAACATAGATATGCTAATACTACCAGGACTAAGTTCATGATAAATTAAAGTTCAGTTAATCATATTACTTAAGAACTCCCACTTAGATAGACATCCCTCTAATCCTCTAAGTGATCACGTGATCCATATCAACTAATCCATGTCCGATCATCACGTGAGATGGAGTAGTTTCAATGGTGAACATCACTATGTTGATCATATCTACTATATGATTCACGCTCGACCTTTCGGTCTCCGTGTTCCGAGGCCATATCTGTATATGCTTGGCTTGTCAAGTATAACATGAGTATTCCGCGTCTACAACTGTTTTGCACCCGTTGTATTTGAACGTAGAGCTTATCACACCCGATCGTCACGTGGTGTCTCAGCACGAAGAACTTTCGCAATGGTGCATACTCAGGGAGAACACTTCTTGATAATTTAGTGAGAGATCATCTTATAATGCTACCATCACTCAAAGCAAGATAAGATGCATAAAAGATAAACATCACATGCAATCAATATAAGTGATATGATATGGCCATCATCATCTTGTGCTTGTGATCTCCATCTCCGAAGCACCATCGTGATCACCATCGTCACCGGCGCGACACCTTGATCTCCATTGTAGCATCGTTGTCGTCTCGCCAATCTTATGCTTCCACGACTATCGCTACCGCTTAGTGATAAAGTAAAGCATTACAGCGCGATTGCATTGCATACAATAAAGCGACAACCATATGGCTCCTGCCAATTGCCGATAACTCGGTTACAAAACATGATCATCTCAAACAATAAAATCAGCATCATGTCTTGACCATATCACATCACAACATACCCTGCAAAAACAAGTTAGACGTCCTCTACTTTGTTTGTTGCAAGTTTTACGTGGCTGCTACGGGCTTAAGCAAGAACCAATCTTACCTACGCATCAAAACCACAACGATAGTTTGTCAAGTTGGTGCCGTTTTAACCTTCGCAAGGACCGGGCGTAGCCACACTCAGTTCAACTAAAGTTGGAGAAACTATCACCCGCAAGCCACCTATGTGCAAAGCACGTCGGGAGAACCGGTCTCGCGTAAGCGTACACGTAATGTCGGTCTGGGCCGCTTCATCCAACAATACCGCCGAACCAAAGTATGACATGCTGGTAGGCAGTATGACTTATATCGCCCACAACTCACTTGTGTTCTACTCATGCATATAACATCAAACCATAAAACCTAGGCTCGGATGCCACTGTTGGGGAACGTAGTAATTTCAAAAAAATTCCTACGCACACGCAAGATCATGGTGATGCACAACAACAAGAGGGGAGAGTGTTGTCTACGTACCCTCGTAGACCGGAAGCGGAAGCGTTATAACAACGCGGTTGATGTAGTCGTACATCTTCACGGCCCAACCGATCAAGCACCGAAACTACGGCACCTCCGAGTTTTTGCACACGTTCAGCTCGATGACGATCCCCGGACTCCGATCCAGCAAAGTGTCGGGGAAGAGTTCCGTCAGCACGATGGCGTGGTGATGATCTTGATGTACTACTGTCGCAGGGCTTCGCCTAAGCACCGCTACAATATTATCGAGGACTATGGTGGCAGGGGGTGTCGTGGTTCTAACTCTGACAGTGATGTAGGGGGGTGTGTATGGAGAGGCTAGATCTCAGCTATTGGGAAGTTGTAAGCACACAAAGATGTACGAGTTCAGGCCCTTCGCGGAGGAAGTAACAGCCCTACGTCTCGGTGCCCGGAGGCGGTCGATTGGATTATAGGCGTGTGAATAACCGGGGTGCGAACCCTTGATACCGAGGTGGGGGTGGCTTATATAGAGTTTGCCAAGACCCCGGCCAGCCCACATTACCAAGGGTTCAATGTACTTTAATGCGGGGCGTTACTGGTAACGCTAGTAATAAAATGCTATAATGACAATAAAGACTACTTAATAGCCGACCGTTTGCCTGCGGAGTGACTTTAGGTCTCCTGGCCAGTCGAGTGGTTGGCCTCATGGTCGAGTGATAGCTTCTTGGTCGAGTGAGATACTTTCAAGGTCGATTGAAAGATGACTTCTTCTAGGGATGTCCTTGGGTAGGGCTCTTTTGGACAGGTCCGTGCCCCTACCCTAGGTACATAGCTTCATCATTAGCCCCCGAATGGATCGAGGTTAGAGTGGGGACAGAGTTGGTGATCATTCCGACTGGTTCTTTGGGTTACCTGAGTGCCTCGTTTTGGGTCGACCGTCACGGATGACGTCATCAATCCTCTTTCAGTCGCCTTGATCCATTCCAGGCCTTTCGTCGAGTGAATTTCTTTACCTGTGACATATCGAGTGCCGGCGCGAGCAGGGTCTTCTGTTTTGGCAAGTTGTTCTGCAGCCCGCGGATGTCGCAGGATTTGGATTTTGGGAAGCGCGCGGGACGGGAGCGGCCGCAGTAATCGGAAGCGATAAAGCGGAAGCTCCTCGATTTCCACGCCACCTTTTTCGCCACGTACCGTGCGCGCGTCTGCTGCGGGATTTGGCTGGATCACCTGGGCCTACCAGTCAGCCACTCGGGAGCGACCTCTTATAAATCGCCGGCTCGGGGTTTCTAACCAGTGCGCTTTCTTCTTCCTCTCTGCCTTCGCAAGTTCCTCCGCCACCTCTGCTCTCCCCCTAGCGCCACAGGCCCGTGCGAGACTTGCCGGCAACGATGGCGAAGGACAAGACCTCCGCTCTCGAGCGCGCGAAGAAGGCGGCAGCGCAGGGGAAAGGGAAGAGATCTGCTCGGGGCGGATCCTCCTCAAGGTTTGCTCTGCCCCGGGGCTGGATCCAAGGGGATTGGATGCCGTCAGTGATCCGGCAAGAGGATCTCGACAACATGGTCGAGGGGGAGTCATTCCCCATGAAGCTGCGCATCTCCCGGGGAGAGAGATCGAGCCGCAGCCCCGCGATGGTGAGTGCGTGCTTCTAGCCACCCATATCGACCGTGGGTTTTCTCTGCCGCCGCATCCTTTTTTCCGGAGCTTCTTGAACTTCTTCGGAGCGCAGCTCCACCACTTCACTCCAAACTCCATCGTATACCTTGCTGCTTTCATTTCCATGTGTGAGGGTTTCTTGGGTTGCCGCCCCCATTGGGGACTCTTCAAGCATATCTTTACCTGTCGCTCTCAGTCGGTTAAGAAGGCCAAGTCGAGTGACGAGAGGATGCAGGTGGTCCAGCTGTGTGGGGGCCTGGCAATCCAGACGAGGGGAAAGAGTTGTTTTCCTTCTATCACTTTCCTGGAGTCGGTCCGCGGTTGGCAGTCGACCTGGTTTTACTGTCGAGACCAGGCGACCCCAGGACAGTCGACTGGTCTTCCCCCTTTCTCTCTTGATCAAGCTGAAAAACCCGCTTCTCTGAAAGTGACGCCAGAAGAAAAGGCCCAAGTCAAAGTGTTGGCCGGTCGAGTGGTTGAGCTCGTCCGCGAGGGCGTGACTGGTATGGACCTGCTGGAGGTCTTCCTCCGGAGGCGCATCCAACCGCTCCAGGCTCATGACCATCCGATGTGGCTGTACTCGGGTCTCGACGACACCACTCGGATCCACCCGGAGAAGGTCACTGACGAGATGCTGGAGGGGTGGCTGTCGAGAATCACGGGGAACAAAGACAACCCCCGAGGAGCCAGGAGGGTAATTCCACTCGACAACTCATACGACGTGGACCAGGTTAGTCTTTATGCTTCTGACTGAGATCTTATTTTCTTCATTGCTCTTCTTTGAGCTGGTCGATTGACTTTTTGTCTTGTTGTTTTCCAGGCGACCACCGAGATGTATTCGACGCCCAACGGGGCATAGGAGCTAACTGAGGAAGGGGAGGCGAGCGGAGGCGAGAGCGGAGACGATCAAGGCGAGTGGGAGTCCGATGGTGAAGGAGAGGGAGGCGACGATGTCGACTCCAGCGAAGAGGAGGAGGAGGAGGCTGAACCCCCCCCCCCCCCCCCCCCCGCCCGGAGAGGCGATCCAAACTTACGCACGATCCAGCGCGGGAACGTGGAAAGGCGACTGCTCCTGTTGGGCAGTCGTCGAAACACCCTCGGACCTCTTCTCCGACGCCGACTGGGAAGGCTCCCAAGCACCCACGCGCGACGCCGTCCAAGCCGCCCAATGCTCTGCCCAAGATGAAGATGGCTGTCCCTACCATTTCCGGGTAATAACAAAACTTGCTTTCCTTTGTCGACCGTGGACGGGTCCTTGGTTGATTCATTGAGCCAACTGGCTGACTTTGAGGCTTGCAGCGCTGCTACTTCTGAGGTCTCCGCCAAGGATGACGACCAAGAGATGGAGGATGCTGTCACCTCCAACCCTGGTATGATCACTGACGTTCCGTTTTGAGTCGACTGAACATTTATGGCAACTCTGGTCGATTGAATGTTTTCCTTGTAGCTCCTCCTCATGTTATCGACCTCCCGGATGACGATGACAACGAACCGCTGAGAGTGAGGAGGAACAGGAGGGTGTCGGCTGACAAGGCCCCCCAATCTGCTCCGGCATCTGAGGCCGTAGCTCGGGATGGTGGCGACACCACTCGGGCTTCTGTGACTTTCGCCGTTCCTCTGACGAGTGTGCGGCCCTCGACGTCAACTACAGATCCGTCTTCGCTTTTTTCCGCGTACCCCGCCCCTGAGGACCAAGCGGCTGCTGCAAGAGAGGCTATACGCCAAGCGGGGATCATGATGGAGCAAGTGAAGGTGGCTCGGGAGGCCAGCCAAGCAGCTTATGACGCAAGCTCGGCTCTTCAAAGTAACGTCCAGGTCAGTCGACTCATCTCTTGGTCTTGTTACGATGTGCTATTTGAAGAACCTTTTTCCGAAGATCTTTATATCTGTACACCCGCTGGGTGTGTTTGCCAATTCTTGGACGAGTGGGGGCACGCTAAGTGCACCCACTGGGTGTAGTCCCCGAGACTATGGTGGACTGCTGGCAGTCGACTGTAGTCTTTATATTGTGTTGTTGTAGCTGTATTTCTTCACTCTGTCTGGTCAGGCCATGTCGAATGGAACTGTATCCGGTCGACTGCAGGCAGTCGACTTTTTATCTTCTCTTTTTTTTACAGTGGGCGCACGCTGAGTGCACCCACTGGGTGTAGTCCCCGAGACTACTGTCGAATGTTTTTGATTCGGCTATAGTCTTAGAAATGCCATCATTGTCTCTAAGTTACTCGGAAGCAACTTATCTTGGACGTCTGTTCATTGATTTTTCTTTTCGCAGAAATCCTGTGAACTTGTAGCTCGCTATACTGAGTTGGAGAACAAGCAGATCCAGCTCAACCTAAACTTGAAGCTTGCTCAAGAGAACTTGAAGAAGGCGCAAGAAGAAGCAAAAGGTATGGTTGGTGGGGTTCTCTATTCTTGACGAGTGATTTTTCTTCCTTTTCCATTCTTGATGTTGATTTCACTCGACGCGCCACAGATAAACTGGAGGAAGCTCTGAAGAAGAAGGACCAAGATCTTGCAGAAGCACAGAAGGAGGCCTTGAGCAGGACGAAGCTTGCTGAAGAGAAAACGGCTTCGGTCCAAGCTCTTGAGCAGGAGAACTCCAGGCTAAAAACTGCTCTCAGGGTAGCCAATCAAGAGGTCACCCGACTGAAGAATGACAACGCGGTTGTGCGCAACAAGGCAGGCGATCTGGTGGGGAAGAAGAACGATCTAGAAGCTTATCTCGGTGAACTCACCAAGAAGCTGTTCGTCATGCTCGAAGGTAATTACTCTGCCCTGACTGTCTTGCAGTTGCCAAGCCTGTGTAGAGCCACTGTCTGACTCTTGAATCACGTTTGCAGAATTTTGCCAGAACTTCGAAGAGGAAACTAGTCGAGTGGAGCCAGGCTTGGACCCCGCCAATTCTCTTGTGAAGGATGAGGCTGCCATGAACGTGCTCCGACTGGAGTCTCGTGTGACCAGCGCTGTTGATTATCTTGCTCGACTGAAGGTCACGATGTCGCGGATCGACACGTCACTCTGGCCCGGGACGATGCTTCAGAACGACCTCGAGTCTCTGATGACTCGACTGAACGAAGTCCCAGGTCGAGTGGCAGAATGGAAAAAATCTGCTGCCAGATGTGGTGCTGATGTCGCTCTGTCTCTGGTCCGTGTCCATTGCAAGGAGGCGCGAGAAGAGAAGCTGGCTGCCATCCAAGTTGCCAACACCAGGAAGCACAATTTTCAAGACTTCATGGAGACTTTCATCGCTGCTGCCACCCGTATTGCAGACGGGATCGACTTGGACGAGTTCGTCGCCCCTTCCAGTCCTCCTCCTGAGGAATGAAAAACTTTCATGCTCCACTTTAAATTTGCCTCGGGATGCCGAGTGGATTTGTAACCGTTAAACTCTGCCGAGCCAAGGGCTCAAGTACTTTTGATCTGAGGTCTGGGACCTTTAGGTTTTATCCAAACTTGATTTCTTCGTTGGATATTTTCATGGTTTGATCTGTCGAGTGGAACTTGATCTTCACTCGGAATAACCTCATATTTGTGGCGTAACTCTTTTGCGGATTGAGTTGTGTCCTGTACTTAGGTGAGCACTGGGCTGCAGCTAAGCTCCCCCGAGTGGGAGTCTGGCTCTCCACCCGGTAGGATTTTTAAACACTTAGGCGAGCGCAGGGCTGCAACTAAGCCCCCGAGTGGGAGGCTGGCTCTCCACTCGGTAGGATTTTTTAAACACTTAGGCGAGCACTGGGCTGCAGCTAAGCCCCCGAGTGGGAGGATTGCTCTCCACTCGGTAGGATTTTTTAAACACTTAGGCGAGCACTGGGCTGCAGCTAAGCCCCCGAGTGGGAGGATTGCTCTCCACTCGGTAGGATTTTTTCAAACTTAGGCGAGCGCCTGACTGCAGCTAAGTCTCTAAGTGGGAGAACTTAGGTGAGCGCCTGACTGCAGCTAAATCTCTAAGTGGGAGAACTTAGGCGAGTACTGGACTGCAGCTAAGCCCTCGAGTGGGAGGATTGCTCTCCACTCGGTAGGATTTTTTTCAAACTTAGGCGAGCGCCTGACTGCAGCTAAGTCTCTAAGTGGGAGAACTTAGGCGAGTACTGGACTGCAGCTAAGCCCCCGAGTGGGAGGCTTGCTCTCCACTCGGTAGGATTTTTTCAAACTTAGGCGAGCGCCTGACTGCAGCTAAGTCTCTAAGTGGGAGAACTTAGGCGAGTACTGGACTGCAGCTAAGCCCCCGAGTGGGAGGATTGCTCTCCACTCGGTAGGATTTTTTCAAACTTAGCCGAGTGCCTGACTGTAGCTAAGTCTTTAAGTGGGAGAACTTAGGCGAGTACTGGACTGCAGCTAAGCCCCCGAGTGGGAGGATTGCTCTCCACTTGGTAGGATTTTTTCAAACTTAGGCGAGTGCCTGACTGCAGCTAAGTCTCTAAGTGGGAGAACTTAGGCGCGTACTGGACTGCAGCTAAGCCCCCGAGTGGGAGGATTGCTCTCACTCGGTAGGATTTTTGAACACTTAGGCATGCACTGGGCTGCAGCTAAGCCTCCGAGTGGAAGTCTGGCTTTCCACTCGGTAGGATTTTTCAAACTTAGGCGAAATGGATTCGCGGCTAAGTCGCCCACTGGGGGATTTCGTATGCAAACAAAAGTGACAGCAATTATTGGAACACTCTTGCCTTTGATAAAAATGAACTGGAATTTTTTTTTCTTATTACATCTCGTCTAAGGGAGGACTCAAGTGTAAAAGGGGCGGAGTAGTTCCGCATTCCAAGCTCGCGTCTCATCGATCTGGAGATCAACGTTGTAGAGGTGATATGCTCCATTGTGGAGGACTCTGGTGATGATGAAGGGGCCTTCCCAAGTAGGGGCAAGCTTGTGTGGTTTCTGCTGATCCACTCGGAGGACCAAATCTCCTTCTTGGAAGGCTCGACTCTTTACATTCCTGGCGTGGAATCGACACAAGTCCTGCTGATAAATGGTCAATCTGATCATGGCCATATCCCTCTCTTCTTCTAGGAGGTCGACTGCATCTTGTCGGGCTTGTTCTGCTTCGTCTTCGGTATAAAGCTCGACTCGGGGTGCGTTGTGAAGAAGATCACTCGGCAGAACTGCCTCGGCTCCATAAACCAGAAAGAATGGAGTTCTTCCAGTCGACCGGTTTGGGGTGGTCCTCAATCCCCACAGAACTGAATGAAGCTCGTCGATCCAAGCACCTGCCGCGTGCTTGAGATCACGCATCAATCGAGGCTTTAGTCCTTTGAGAATCAGACCATTTGCCCTCTCTGCCTGTCCATTCGACTGGGGATGTGCGACCGATGCATAGTCGACTTGTGTGCCTTGAGAGGCGCAGAAAGCTCTGAACTTGTCTGAATCAAAGTTTGACCAATTATCAGTGATGATGCTATGCGGGACTCCATATCTGAATGTTAGCCCTCTGACGAAACTGATAGCAGTGCAAGCATCAAGATTCTTGATGGGCTTAGCTTCGATCCACTTGGTAAACTTGTCGACTGCCACAAGCACATGAGTGAAACCGCTCCTGCCTGTTCCCAGTGGACCAACCATGTCCAGTCCCCAGACAGCAAAGGGCCAAACGAGTGGAATGGTCTTCAGGGCTGATGCAGGCTTATGTGACTTGTTGGAGTAGAACTGGCACCCTCCACACTTATCGACTATCTCTTTTGCCATCTCATTTGCTTTTGGCCAGTAAAAACCCGCTCGGTATGCTTTAGCCACAATGGTCCGAGAGGACGCATGGTGACCACAGGTCCCCGAGTGGATATCATCAAGGATTATCCGACCTTCTTCTGGTGTTATGCACTTCTGACTGATTCCAGTCGCGCTTTCTCTATACAACTGTCCCCTTATGATTGTGAAGGCTTTGCATCGGCGGACGATCTGTCGAGCCTCTTCTTCGTCTTCCGAGAGTTCTTTCCTTAGGATATACGCGATGTACGGTATCGTCCAGTCGGGAGTGATCGCCAAGACTTCCATGATTAGGTCGACCATAGCAGGGATTGCGACTTCAGTCGGATCTCTGGCACTTTTCGGTTGCGGGGCTTCTTCTGTAAAAGGATCCTCCTGGACTGACGGCGAGTGGATGTGCTCCAAAAACACATTGCTGGGAATGGCTTCCCTCTTGGAGCCTATCTTTGCCAGATCATCAGCTGCTTGATTTTTCAGTCGGGGGATGTGATGAAGCTCTAACCCCTCAAATTTCTTTTCTAACTTTCTCACTGCATTGCAATAACCAGTCATTGCCAGACTTCTGACGTCCCACTCCTTCATCACCTGATTAACCACCAAATCCGAGTCGCCATAGACCATGAGGCAACGGACGCCGAGTGAAATGGCCATGCGCAACCCGTACAAAAGTGCTTCATATTCTGCTTCATTATTGGAGGAATCGAAGTGAATCTGGAGAACATATCTGAGCTTATCTCCTCGGAGGGAGACCAATACTACCCCAGCACCGGAACCATTCAGCATCTTAGATCCATCGAAGAACATGGTCCAGTGCTCCGAGTGAACTTGAGTCGGAAGTTGTTGTTCGATCCACTCGGCGGCGAAATCTGCAATTGCTTGGGACTTGATAGCCTTCTTTGCTTCAAACTTGATATCTAGGGGAAGGAGTTCAATCGCCCACTTCGCCACTCAACCAGTTGCATCTCTGTTATGCAGAATCTCTGACAATGGGGCGTCGCTGACGACTGTAATGGAGTGTTCAGAGAAGTAGTGTGCAACCTTCTTCGTGGTCATATAAATCCCGTATACAAGCTTCTGATAATGAGGATATCTTTGCTTTGAAGGTGTCAAGACTTCGGACACATAATATACCGGGCGCTGAACTCTGAAGGCCTTTCCTTCTTCTTCCCGCTCGACCGTAAGCACTGTACTAACAACTTGTCCTGTGGCTGCAATATAAAGCAGCAAAGGCTCTTTACTGATTGGGGCAACAAGCACCGGCTGGGTGGAGAGCAGAGCTTTGAGGTCCGCAAACGCTGCATCAGCTTCTGGAGTCCACTTGAACTTGTCAGACTTTTTCATCAGTCGGTAAAGAGGCAACGCCTTTTCACCGAGACGAGAAATGAATCAACTTAGAGCGGCCAAGCAACCTATAAGCTTCTGGACATCGTGCACACGCACAGGGCACTTCATCCGGAGTATGGTGCCAATTTTCTCGGGATTGGATTCGATTCCTCGTTCGGAAATAAGAAAACCGAGTAACTTTCCACCCGGAACTCCGAATGTGCACTTTGATGGATTAAGCTTGATATCATACCCCCTGAGGCTGGCAAAGGTTTCAGCAAGGTCAGTCAGCAGGTCGGAACCTTTCCGTGACTTGACCACAATATCATCCATGTAAGCTTCCACGTTCCGATTGATCTGAGTGAGCAAACACTTCTGAATCATCCTCATGAACGTGGCTCCAGCGTTCTTGAGGCTGAAGGGCATGGTGACATAACAGAAGCACCCGAATGGAGTGATGAAAGCTGTTTTGATCTCATCGGGTCCATACAGACGGATCTGATGGTACCCGGAATAGGCGTCTAGAAAAGACAATCGCTCACACCCCGCGGTCGAGTCGACTATTTGGTCGATGCGAGGGAGAGGAAAATGATCTTTCGGGCAGGCCCGATTGATATGTTTAAAGTCGATGCACATTCGAAGCGACTTGTCCTTCTTGGGGACCATGACAACATTGGCGAGCCACTCGGAGTGGTAAATCTCTTGGATGAACTCCGCTGCTAAGAGCCGAGCCACCTCCTCGCCAATAGCTTTCCTCTTCTGGACGGCGGACCGTCGAAGATGCTCTTTCACAGGCTTGAACTTTGGGTCGACTCGTAGACGGTGCTCAGCCAGCCCCCTGGGAATTCCAGGCATGTCAGAAGGCTTCCATGCGAAGATGTCCTAGTTCTCACGGAGGAACCGGATGAGCGATTCTTCCTATTTGGAGTCGAGCGTCTTTGAGATGTGAGTCGGGGCAGCCTCGGGGTCGGTCGGGTGGATGTGAACTGCCTTTGTTTCATCGGTCGACTGAAAAGCTGACTCTGAAGCGGGCTTCTTAGCTCGTAGCAACTCACTCGGATCTGCAGTCTTCTGATACTCTTGCAGCTCAACTACTGCCATCTGAGCGTCAGCAATCTTTGAGCCTTTCTGAAAGCACTCTTCTGCTTTCTTCCAATTGCCTGTAACAGTGATCACACCTTTGGGACCAGGCATCTTCAATTTGAGATACACATAACATGGTCGGGCCATGAAGCGTGCATAAGCTGGCCTGCCCAAAATGGCATGATAAGCACTTTGGAAGTCCACAACCTCAAATGTCAACTTTTCCTTGCGGTAATTCTTTGAATCACCGAAAACCACATCAAGAGAAATCTGGCCGAGTGATTCGGCTTTCTTCCCGGGAATGATTCCATGGAAGCTTATGTTGCTGGTACTGAGCCTGGACATCGGAATGCCCATCCCTTTCAATGTCTCAGCATACAGTATGTTCAGGCCACTGCCTCCATCCATCAGGACTTTGGTCAGTCGAGTGCCTTCGACAACTGGGTCGACCACCAAAGCTTGCCTCCCAGGGGTGGCAATGTGCGTGGGGTGATCAGACTGGTCGAATGTTATGGCAGTCTGAGACCACTTCAGATAGCTGGGTGTTGCCGGAGCAACCATATTCACTTCACGATTAATGACTTTCAGTCGACTTTTGCTTTTGACATCAGCAAAAATCATCAAGGTGGAATTGACTTGGGGGTATCCATCGTTACTATCATCCTTGTCCTCAACTCTGTCTGGCTCTTTTTCCTTATCTTTGGGCTGCTTGCCCTAAAACTGCTGGATCAGGAGCCGGCACTGTCGAGTGGTATGCTTTGGGAAAATAAAATTACCCTCTTCATCTTTCTTGGTGTGGATGTGACATGGCAGATCCAAAACATCATTTCCATCTTGATCCTTGACTTTCTTGGGCTTCCAGGTGCCCTTGGCCTTTCCCTTGAAATTTCCCTGGGTTACGGCCAGGACCTCCCCAGGGGCGGCTGGCTCGGCCTTCCGCTTCTGTTTCCGACTGGAGTTTCCTCCAGTTTCTTGGGCGACTGCCTTTTGCTTGCCACTCCGGAGGCGATCTTCATCCTCGCCATTGGCGTATTTGGTGGCAATCTCCATCATCCGATTCAGAGACATCTCTCCAGTTCGACCGGACTTCAGATTCAATTCTCTGTACTTAACGCCTTCTTTGAAGGCGCAAACTGCTTGATGGTCTGGAACATTCTCAACCGTGTGATGCAATGTGATCCACCTCTGGATGTAATCCCTCAGCGTTTCATTCGGTTTCTGCACACAGGACCGCAACTCTGTAAGGCCTGCAGGCCATTTGCATGTTCCCTCAAAGGTTGTGACAAACACTCGGGAGAGGTCTTCCCAGGTGTAGATGCTGCTGGCCGCTAACTGATTTAGCCACGCCCTGGCTGAGCCCTCTAACATGAGAGGCAAATGCTTCATGGCCACCTCATCATTGCCACTGCCAATCTGTACAGCCACTCGGTAATCTTCGAGCCAAGTGTCGGGCTTAGATTCACCGGTGAACTTTCTGACTCCAATCGCCAACCTAAAGTTGGGGGGTATCACTGCGGCCCTGATGGCTCGACTGAAACACTCTGGCCCTGAAACACGCACTCTACTGCTGGCAGGCGCATCTCTGTCGTGGCCTTCTCGGTGAGCTCTGTTCCGGTCGACCAGACCCTGAACGAGGATGGATCTCACATCAAAGCCTGGGTCCCTGGGGTCGACTGGAATCCTCTGCCCAACACTATGAGGGCGTCTGTCATCTCGCTGTCGAGGCGCATATGACCCACTCCTTGGGGGAGGGGTTGGCACTCGACGTTGATCCTCACGATCGAATCGGTGATCATACTGCTCATTTCTTCTGTACTGATCGTGCCGGTCTCCATGTCCCTCACGCCTCGGGGGCGATCTCGGGCTGTGAGCCGACTGGACTATATCTGTTGCAATGGATCGACTGTGGATCCTATTCCGCGACTGAAAAACAGCGGAATTTTGATTCCCCGCCGCCCGGAGCCGCGCTCTGATCTGCAACAAGCCCCTGCCAGCCTCTGACTGGGAGGGCTGAATTGACTCTGCTATACGGGCCGCGGCGGCCAAATTCTGGACTGGGGTTCGATCTACCTGCGTTGGCGGGAAGAGCTGACGTCGACTGGACTCAGGAGCTCGCTGACGCGCTTGCTCGTCGAGCATTCGCTGGAGATTTTCCAGTCGAGTGCGCTCGCCAAGTTAGCCAAGCGCGCGTCCTCCAAGGCCCAGGCCTCGGGGGTTTCTCCAACGATAGGAGTGTGGAGTGGGTCTATGTTCCGGCGGCGAAGCTCTTCTCGCTGCAATGCCGTGAGAGGTTCGGGGAGATACTCGTCGTGGGGATGCGATGGATCGCCCCCACCCGTGCCTCCCTCAGCGCGAGGGAAACCTGGAGGACTGTGTGCTCCATCAACCGCCAGGACCTCAGCCGCTGGGTCGCTGCTGTCACACTCGGATACGGTCTCCGCGGAGCCAGACAAACAGGCCACAGAGGGATTCGTTGGGCTCGATTGCCGCGACTTGCGGGGCGGCCGACTGGCGGGCCACGGCATGCCTCACCCACCTCTGAAGTCTCGACCTACCAGAGCGCTTGCGCCGGTGGGAGACAGAGCGGGGAGACGACACGGGGGCCGACCCATACTGGGTCGACGGCTGCCGCAGGAGGATGCCACGAATGCATGCGCGGAAATGCATCGCGCCGCAGACGGGGAGCGCGTCGATGTCGAGTGGCGCCTCCTGAAGCCAAGCGGAGTTGTCTGTGATGAATGTGAGCGCGCCGAGACGGATCTCGCGGCCCTCCACCAAAACTCCGCACGAAACCATGATCAAAGGGATCGGAAGAACCGCAACTTCTCCAATTAAGCGCTAAGATTCCTGCCCCACGGTGGGTGCCAACTGTTGTGGTTCTAACTCTGATAGTGATGTAGGGGGGTGTGTATGGAGAGGCTAGATCTCAGCTATTGGGAAGTTGTAAGCACACAAAGATGTACGAGTTCAGGCCCTTCGCGGAGGAAGTAACAGCCCTACGTCTCGGTGCCCGGAGGCGGTCGATTGGATTATAGGTGTGTGAATAACCGGGGTGCGAACCCTTGATACCGAGGTGGGGGTGGCTTATATAGAGTTCGCCAAGACCCCGGCCAGCCCACATTACCAAGGGTTCAATGTACTTTAATGTGGGGCGTTACTGGTAATGTTGGTAATAAAATGCTATAATGACTATAAAGACTACTTAATAGCCGACCGTTTGCCTGCGGAGTGACTTTAGGTCTCCTGGCCAGTCGAGTGGTTGGCTTCATGGTCAAGTGATAGCTTCTTGGTCGAGTGAGATACTTTCAAGTCGATTGAAAGATGACTTCTTCTAGGGATGTCCTTGGGTAGGGCTCTTTTGGACAGGTTCGTGCCCCTACCCTAGGTACATAGCTTCATCAGGGGGCACCGCACACGGCTAAGAATATGATCACGTGGATCAACTTGTGTGTTTCTGGGGTGCCCCTGCCTCCGTATATAAAGGTTCAAGAGAGGAGGAGGCCAGCCGGCCCCTATGGCGCGCCAAGGAGGAGTCCTCCTCCTAGTACGAGTAAGACTCCTACTAGGAGGGGGAAAGAAGGGGGGAGGAGAAGGAAAGGGGGCACCCCCCCCCCCCTCTCTTAGTCCAATTCGGACCAGGGGGAGGAGGCGCGCGGCCCACCTTTGGCTGCTCCTCTCTCTCTCCACTAAGGCCCATATGGCCCATTACTTCTCCCGGGGGGTTCCAGTAACCCTCCGGCTTTTCGGTTTTCTCCAAAATCACCCGGAACACTTACGGTGTCTGAATATAGTCGTCCAATACATCAATGTTTATGTCTCGACCATTTAAAGACTCCTCGTTATGTCCGTGATCATATCCGGGACTCCGAACAACCTTCGGTACATCAAAATGTATAAACTCATAATATAACTGTCATCAAAACCTTAAGCGTGCGGACCCTACGGGTTCGAGAACAATGTAGACATGACCGAGACATGTCTCCGGTCAATAACCAATAGCGGGACCTGGATGCCCATATTGGCTCCTACATATTCTACGAAGACCTTTATCGGTCAGACCGCATAACAACATACGTTGTTCCCTTTGTCACCGGTATGTTACTTGCCCGAGATTCGATCGTCGGTATCTCAATACCTAGTTCAATCTCGTTACCAGCAAGTCTCTTTACTCGTTCCGTAATACATCATCTCGCAACTAACTCATTAGTTGCAATGCTTGCAAGGCTTATGTGATGTGCATTACCGAGAGGGCCCAGAGATACCTCCCCGACAATCGGAGTGACAAATCCTAATCTCAAAATACGCCAACCCAACATGTACCTTTGGAGACACCTGTAGAGCTCCTTTATAATCACCCAGTTACGTTGTGACGTTTGGTAGCACACAAAGTGTTCCTCCGGCAAACGGGAGTTGCATAATCTCATAGTCATAGGAACATGTATAAGTCATGAAGAAAGCATTAGCAACATACTAAACGATCGGGTGCTAAGCTAATGGAATGGGTCATGTCAATCAGATCATTCGTCTAATGATGTGATCCCGTTAATCAAATAACAACTCTTTGTCCATGGTTAGGAAACATAACCATCTTTGATTAACGAGCTAGTCAAGTAGAGGCATACTAGTGACACTCTGTTTGTCTATGTATTCACACATGTATCATGTTTCCGGTTAATACAATTCTAGCATGAATAATAAACATTTATCATGAAATAAGGAAATAAATAATAACTTTATTATTGCCTCTAGGGCATATTTCCTTCAGCCGGAACATGGATGCACTTCACACTCCTATCATTGGAGAAACCCCTGAGGCCCAGGCCTTGGAGGAGGTGTGCCTAGCCAACTTGGCTGAGCGCACTCGACTGGAGAATCTCCAGCATGCACTCGACGAGCGTGCTCGACAGCGTACTCCTGAATCCAGTCGACATCAACTCTTTCTGCCTCCGACTCAGGTATACCGAACTCCGATCCAGAATCTCGCAGCTGCAGCCCGGATAGCGGAGTCGATACAACCTTCCCAATCAGAAGCTGGTCGAGGTCTGGTGCAGATCCGAGCTTTGCTCCGTGCAGCAGGAGAGCAGAATACAACATTATCTCAGTCGCGGAATAGGATCCATAGCAGGTTCGTGGTTGTAGACACAGTTCAGTCAGCTCACAGACCAAGATCGCCCCCGAGGCCTGAGGGACGTGGAGACCGACGAGATCAGTATAGAAACCATGAGCAGTATGATCACTGAGCCGATCGCGATGATCGTCGCCGAGTGCCCACACCTCCCCCAAGGAGTGGGTCGTATGTGCCGCGGCAACATGATGACGGACGCCCTCACAGTATGGGGCGAGGGGTTCCAGTCGACCCCAGAGAGCCGGGCTTTGACGTGGGATCTATTCTCATCCAGGGCTTGGTCGACAGAACAGAGCTCACCGAGAGGGTCATGACAGAGATGTACCAACCAGCAGTAGGGTGCATGTCTTAGGTCCAAAGTGCTTCAGCAGGGCCATCAGGGCTGCAGTGATTCCTCCCAACTTCAGGTTGGCTACTAGAGTCAGTAAGTTCACTGGTGAGTCCAAGCCTGATACTTGGCTTGAAGACTACCGAGTGGCTGTCCAGATTGGTGGCGGCAATCATGAAGTGGCCATGAAACACCTTCCTCTAATGCTAGAGGGCTCGGCTAGAGCATGGCTGAATCAGTTAGCGCCAAGCAGTATTTATACTTGGGAAGATCTTGCCCGAGTATTTGTCAGAACGTTCGAAAGGACTTGCAAACGGCCGGCAGGGCTGACCGAATTACAGTGTTACGTGCAGAAACCGAATGAGTCTTTGAGGGATTATATCCAGAAATGGATCACATTGCATCACACAGTGGAGAATGTCTGTGATCACCTGTCACGACCGATTTTCCAATAAAAATATTTATTGAGAAACCAATCTTTTGAGTCCAGTATGAGAGAAATCCTCCACACTGGTAGACAAATTCTTGATACAATAAGCCAGTAGCATAGAATATATTACAGGGTTGAGCTAGGGTTGCTCAACAAATTATTACAAGCGCGCCAATAATTATACATAATGGCGGATATAACACAATGGTGTGGTGGCATACTACTGACTCGAGGATAAAGCGATGGTGGAATAACACAGTGGGGAGTGTGGTAACATGACTCTCAAACTGGCATCTCATCGAGCGTCGAGGTGAGGCTCGATAAATTTATTCGGGTTGCGGAAGCGGATATAAAACAGTGACCAAGTCTAGGGTCGCACGAGACTGACTGGGATTCCTCTAGGAGTCGGACTCGCTATCGAACTCTTCATCCATGAGATCACCTTTGTCAGCATATGGCCAAATCAACAAGCCAGTGAGTACTTTGAAAGTACTCGCAAGACAGTTCGGACGTAAGATATAACAAATGCATGCATGAATGCGTCATGATTAATCTTTCCAATGCACATTTAAAAATTTGCATAACGAAGTAAGTACGAGGGAAACGGCGGTAGTCCTCCTGAAATCCCAACAAAAATATAAATGAGAACCGATCGGGTGTCTGAAGCGACGCCTCGAAAGGTGAACAAATAATAACAGAAAATCATGCCACAGTCGGTCGTCTTAGCGACACCACATAAAGGGCTTTAAAAGAAATGCCACAGTCGGACGTCTGAGCGACATCACAAAAAGGGCTTTAAAAGAAATGCCACAGTCGGACGTCTGAGCGACATCACAGAAAGGGCTTTAAAAGAAATGCCACAGTCGAACGTCTGAGCGACATCACAGAAAGGGATTTAAAAGAAATGCCATAGTCGGACGTCTGAGCGACATCACAGAAAGGTCTTTAAAAGAAATGCCACAGTCGAACGTCTGAGCAACATCACAGAAAGGGCTTTAAAAGAAATGCCACAGTCGGACGTCTGAGCGACATCACAGAAAGGGCTTTAATCCACAAGTAAATAATACTCATAATAAATATTCAGTTCATGATAATAAACGGGTTAGTCCATCCACAGGAATAAACTTTTAACCGGGCTTAGTGCTCATGAGATTCAACGGAGTATCTGTCACCAAAACTAGCACTTGTCAGAATAAGTCAGCGCAAAATTTGGATATGGATAAGATGACTTGGAGATTTATGACTCTGCAGAGTTTGTACAAAAATTTCCCGCAGCTAACGGATTTCCGTAGTCTCGAAGGACTAGTTCCGTTTACGGTATTTCGGAAGAAACCACAGCTAACCAGTACACACCCATCCTATATCTCGATGCCAGGAATCACCCTAGACATCGTCCAAGAAAAACTTTTGAGACGGGGAGATCACAATCTCGAATAGCATGGGATCAAATTTATATACGCGCGCTCTAAGGGGTGCCCCCCTCTCGGTCCCAACCGGAAACACCCATGCCCCCTGACCGGATGACTGGCTTTAATCCAGGGCCATGGAACCATCATCCCGGCCTCTCCTTTTGGTGTGTACCAGGAAGCAGTTTGCAACTTACTAAGCCATATTCCTTGCGGAAAACATGTGGTAGTACAGGGAAGGAAAAGGGAGGAACTGGACCGATACGATTTGACAGTGAAGTCAAATAGTCTGGCATAAGACTAACATGCTACAACACTGCCATCTTACCCATCCTCATGCCAACACATGGCCATTCATACTCACATCCATCCACCTATGGATCACCGAGCCCACTTACCTCAACAATGCATGAAAAATAACGTTCATCGGTATGCTCATCAACATGCCATGAAACTAACTAAATGCAAAACATGCCAAGACACTCATCATATCAAAAGTTCCAACATGCTTGCCTGGTTCAGAGTAGTCGGAGCCTAGCTCGGTGAAGTTCACGGCTCCGTCACCTCCTTCGGTATCTACGGTATAAAGAAAATATAGGCGCTATCGTAAATACCAAGATGTGCACAAAAAGTATTCCAAATATTTTTCAAATAAATCTGATAAAAAACTAGACAAAATTTCAAAGAGAACAGAAAAAGAATCAATCAAAAATACTTTTCTGTTTAAAAGTTATAAAGGTTTTAGTCCAGGGACTCATCTGTAATGAAACAGAAATTTCCAGGGGCTAGCTCATAAAAAGGGAAAACACTTCGGTCTCGAATACGCCAGCCCAGAGAGGGAAACGCATTTTGCCCGAAGGCGTTTTCAGAAAACGACTCGTGTAAAAAGCACTGAGAGGCTGACTGGCGTGTCCCACCTGTCAGGTTTGAAATTTTAAAAGGGGCGGCAGAGCTCGACGGTGCTCGAGAGCCGCGGTGGTCGCCGGCGGCGATCCACGGCGAGGTAGGGGGATCGGAGGGTACCTCCGTGTTCAGGGCGCCCTTCCGCGTCGGTTGGTGGTGGTGGTGGTCGCCGGCGAGTACCACGTCGACGGCGAGCCTTGCTCCGGCGGATGGCGGCTCGGGTGGAGATGGATCTCGCCGGGGAGAGCTGCGAAAGTCAAATTGATGCTTGGGTTAGCTCACTGGGTGCTCGAGGAAGCTACTGACGAAGTTTGGGTCCCAGAGATGGCCTCACCGGAGCGAATCGAGGTGGAGGCCGAGCGGAATGAGGCGGCCGGAGTAGAGGAAGAAGGGCCCCTCGAGGCTCTTCTAGTTGCTGGTCGGGGTCCAGTGAGGTAGTGGAGGTGTGCGGGGGTGAGAGGGAGCTTGGGGGCGCTATATATAGCCGGCCCGAGGCGGTTGCCGCGAACGGGATAAGTCCGGCGAGCGATTACGGTGGCGCTGTGGTTGGGCAGTGGGATTAGGGGCTTGGGCATCGTCTAGGTGGAGTAGTGGTTCCATTCCAGGGTCCAACTCAGCACGGGAGGGAGGTTTACGGCCTGTCCCAACGGAACGGCCGTGCGGCACGTCGGCGGCAGAGAGCGCGCCCTGCGCGTGCCAGGCTACGGCGACTGTGCTGCGGGGTTGCGCTGGCATGCATGAGGCCACGCGGAGAGCCAGGGAGCGTTGGGCGGCGCCGAACGGCGTTGCGCCGCTGTTCTGTTTCCGGTCGGCCGTTACGGTGGATCGGCCGCCGCAAGACACGCCGGCGCAGGCGGGCCAGGGCGCCACCGACGCCAGGAAGGCGCCAAGTGCGCGTGCGGCACTCCAGACAGGAGGAAGGGGCGGTGAGGAACGTGCCAAGGGCACTGTCCACGCGTGACTGAAGCTGGCGAAGGGAAACGACACTGAACTCTGAATTTTTACTGAATTACTGAAAGTGCAAGATATAGTGCATGCAAGGTGTTCGACAGAATGATACTGGCCTCTAGGGATTTTTCCTAGAGCTGATTTTTGGTGGAGTGGCTACTCATTGCTCCAGTAGGCTGCCTGAATTTTGGTAGAATTTTTGGGGAAGTGTAGATATGAATTTCACCAAATTTGGCAAATCTGGTCCAAACTTGCAGAGGCTGAAATTTGAAAAATTTGAAAAGAAGGGGAGTGGATCAAGATGGTTCTGGGTTGTGGATGCTAAGGACAATCCAGAGGAGTTGGTTTGAGATCAAAACTCAAAGGAAATAAGGTACTTGCTTTGTAAATGACTCAGGCTCCAAATAATTGACAGAAATGATTTGAGAGGAAAAATGATTGAAATAAAATACAAAACTTGTTTTGATTAGTTGGGACAGAGAACTTAGGTTGTTCCAAGGAGGAGGGGAGGTTTTTGGAGGGGTTTTACCACCTGTGATATGGTAAAATCATGGGTGGTTTCAAAAAGAAAGAAGTCCCAAAACTCCTAGGGTTTCTTTTTAAATGAAAATAAATAAGTTTGAGAGGGAAACAACCAGAAGAAAAGCTTCCAAAAATTCAACACCAAAATTGAAAAGGAAAGGAAATCCTTGCCAAAGGTGAAAGGAAGTTTTTTTTTAAGAGGAAGGATTTTTTGGAAAAGAAATTTTAAATGCCCTCTTTTAGAATCCAATAAAGTTTTTGATGAAAACCAAATCAAAAATTTTGGAGTGTCACAACACCTACCCCCTTAGGAAAAATCTCGTCCCCGAGATTTCAGCTGATCCTTAAATAAGTGTGGATGCTCTGCCCGAAGAAAATCCTCTCTTTCCCAAGTTGCTTCACTGTCGGTGTGATTGCTCCACTGGACTCTGAAGAATTTGATGGTCTTCTGTCGGGTCCTCCTTTCAGACTCCTCTAATATTCTTAATTGACGTTCCCGATAAGTGAGTTCTGGCTGCACGTCAATGCTCTCATGGGATACTTGTTTCTCTGGGTTGCTTACGCACTTCCTCAATTGCGAGACGTGGAACACATCGTGGACATCGGATAATTCCTCGGGTAAGTCTAGCCGGTAGGCTACCGTGCCTCTTCGCGCCATTATACAGAATGGTCCAATGAATCTTGGTGCTAGCTTCCCTTTAATCTTGAATCGTTGCAATCCTCTCATAGGAGATACTTTCAGGTATACGAACTCACCGGGCTTGAAGCTGACCCTACGATGTTTCTGATCATAATAACTCTTCTGTCGACTTTGAGCGGTCTTAAGTCGGTCTCTGATTAGCTTGACTTTTTCCTCGGCTTCTCTGAGCATGTCTGGTCCGAAGATGCGGCTGTCTCCGGTCTCTGACCAATTCAACGGGGTACGACATCTCCGTCCGTATAAAGCCTCAAATGGTGCCATTTGCAGGCTGGCCTGGTAGCTATTGTTGTACGCGAACTCGGCGTATGGCAGGCTTTCTTCCCAACTGGTTCCATATGTGAGGACACATGCTCTCAGCATGTCTTCTAAAACCTGGTTTACGCGTTCCGTTTGTCCATCGGTCTGTGGGTGGTATGCGGTACTAAAGGCTAGTTGGGTTCCCAGAGCCTGTTGTAAATGCTCCCAAAATCTCGAGACGAACTGAGTGCCTCTGTCGGATATTATAGTCTTCGGGACTCCATGCAGACAAACTATACGGGAGAGATAAATCCTGGCAAGCCTCTGAGTGTTGTAGGTTGTCTTTACTGGAATGAAATGTGCCACCTTGGTTAACTTGTCAGTGATGACCCATATGGCATTATTCCCATGCTGTGACCGAGGTAGTCCAACAATGAAATCCATCCCTATTTCATCCCATTTCCACTCAGGTATTTTGTTTGGTTGCAGTAGTCCGGCTGGTCTCTGATGCTCAGCTTTTATGCATTGACAAGAGTCGCAACGTGCAATGAAGGTGGCTATGTCCCTCTTCATACCGTGCCACCAAAATCTTTCCTGAATATCTTTATACATCTTGGTTCCTCCAGGGTGGATTGAGTACGGCGCGGTGTGGGCTTCAGCTAGAATTTGCTGTTTAAGGTCTTCTATGTTTGGCACGCAGAGTCTTTCTCCGTACCACAATATTCCTCCATCGTCTATGACGAACTCCGAGGCCTTGCCCATACTCACCTTTCTTTTGATGCCTTCGATGCTGGGGTGACCGGGTTGAGCTCCTTTAATTTCCTCCACAAGGTCGGCTTGTATTTCCAAGTTTGATATGGTGCCTTCTGCTACCATTATCAAATTGAGCTTGGCAAATTCGTGTTGGAATTCGGGCCTCAAGCTTTGTAGATTGCTTTCGTCGGAGTTGGGGTTCCGACTAAGAGCATCGGCCACTACATTTGCTTTTCCTGGATGGTAATGGATACCGACATCATAATCCTTTACCAATTCCAACCAGCGTCTTTGTCGTAAATTTAGTTATGGCTGTGTGAAAATATATTTGAGACTTTTGTGATCCGTATATATTTCACATCAGTTCCCAAGTAAGAAATGCCTCCATTCCTTGAGTGCATGAATGACTGCTGCCATTTCTAAGTCATGAGTGGGATAATTTTCCTCATGCTTGTGAAGTTGCCTTGAAGCATAGGCGACAACCTTGCCTTCCTGCATCAACACGCATCCGAGACCCTTTCTGGACGCGTCACAAAACACTTCAAAATTCTTGTGTATGTCTGGCACAATTAATACTGGTGCTGTTGTTAATTTCCGCTTTAGCTCTTGGAAACTTTTTTTGCAGGCTTCTGTCCATTCAAACTTCTTGTCTTTCTTGAGTAACTGCGTCATAGGCTTGGCTATGGTGGAGAATCCTTCAATAAATCTGCGGTAATATCCTGCCATTCCCAAGAAACTACGTATATCTGTTACGCTCGCTAGCGACTTCCAGCCAAGTATGGCCTTGACTTTCTCTGGGTCCACTGCGATACCGTCTTGGGTTAGCACGTGGCCTAGAAAGCCTACTTGTCTTAGCCAAAATTCGCACTTGCTGAACTTGGCATACAATTTGTGTTTCCTGAGTTCTCCTAGCACAATCCTGAGATGTTCTGCGTTCTCTTCTGGTGTCTTGGAGTATACCAGAATGTCGTCGATGAATACCACAACGAACTTGTCCATAAACTTCATAAATACTTTGTTCATGAGGTGAACAAAATATGCAGGGGCATTAGTTAATCCAAATGGCATTACTGTGAACTCATACAGTCCATATCTAGAGGTGAAGGCTGTTTTGGGGATATCTTCTGTTCGCACCTTTAATTGATGGTATCCAGACCTTAAGTCAATTTTTGAGAATACCTTGGACTGAGCGAGTTGATCAAATAAATCGTTTATCCTTGGCATCGGATATTTGTTCTTGACTGTGACCATGTTAAGTGCTCGATAGTCAATACACAATCTCAGTGTTCCATCCTTCTTTTTGGCAAATAAAATTGGTGATCCCCAAGGTGAGGAGCTGGCTCGAATGTATCCTTTGTCCAGCAATTATTTTATTTGTTTCTTCAATTCAACCAACTCGGATGGTGCCATTCGGTATGGTTTCTTGTATATGGGGGTGGTTCCTGGTGCGAGCTCAATGCAGAACTCTATCTCTCGGTCTGGTGGCATGCCTGGTAGTTCTTCAGGGAATACATCTGGAAATTCACATACTACTGGAACCTTGTTTAGCTCAGAAACGTCTACCTTATTCAATCTCGGTTGCCCGGGTATTTTTCCTTCCTTGGCTGACACTCTTATTGTCTTCCCGTGGTGGTGTGTGAGAATTACGGTCCGGTTGAAACAGTCAATAAAACCCTTGTTGGTGGTTAGCCAGTCCATCCCTAGGATGACATCCAGTCCTTTGTTTTCCAACACAATAAGATTTGCGTGAAACTCCAATCCTTCGAACTCAATGACCACATTCTGACAGTAATTCTGAGTAACTTGCTGAATCCCAGGGGACTTAATGATCATGGATTTCTCCAAAGGGAGCATCGAAAAATTATTTTGCAAAGCAAAACTTTTCGAAATGAAAGAGTGAGAAGCTCCAGAATCAAACAAAACCATTGCAGGTATTGTGTTGACAGGAAACGTACCGAGTACAATATCCGGAGCGTTTTGTGCCTCCTCTTTGGTTACGTGGTTCAGATGACCCTTCCTGTGGTTGTTGCTGGGATTGAAATTGTTTCGCTTGGGCGCTGAATTATTGCCGCCGTTGTTTGGCTTTGGGGTTGAGTTTCTAGGCTTGGGACATTGCTTGGCATAGTGCCCTTCCTCTCCACAGGCGTAACAAGTAACGCTGGGGCGATATGTGAACTCCTTGTCCCTTGCATGAAAATTCTTGATTTGGCGTGAGACATTGGAGGGGAATTTGTGTGTCCCACCCTTTTGAAAATCTGTCTTGCTTCGGTGATTGCGAGCATGGTTAGTCTGGTCCCTTTTTCGCTTGTGGATATCTTCCAGACTGCGTCTCTCATTTTCCAGAGTAATGGCTTTGTCCACCAGTGTTTTAAAATCAGGAAAAGTGTGCACGACCAGTTGGCATTTAAGTGCGGGCGCCAGACCGTCAAGGAATTTCTCCATCTTCTTGCTTTCAGTCATACGCTCTTCATTGGCGTAGCGAGACAATAGAGTAAATTGACTGTTGTAATCTGCCACTGTCATGTTCCTTTGTTTGAGGTCATCGAACTCTCTCTTCTTGATTTTCATAATACTCTTAGGGATGTGTGCACCACGGAAACCTTCCTTGAAATCATCCCAGGTTATGTCGCCTTCGTTGGGATGCATGTGCAGAAAATTCTCCCACCACGATGCGGCTGCTCCTGTGAGATAGTGCGGAGCATACAATACTTTCTCGGGATCTGAACATTTTGCAATAATTAATTTCCTCTCCATATCTCGAAGCCAGTCCTCGGCTTCAAGAGGCTTGTTAGTATGAGAAAATGTTTGGGGACGCGTCTTCTGTAGCTCAGATAACTTGGAATGTTACAGATACTGACCATGGTAATTTCCCATGTTGATGACTTGGTTCATCATTTCACGATGTTGTTGCTGACTCTGTTCATAAAGGCGGCACATTTGGGAAAGTGCCGTTTCACTGCCCTGTTGACTCGACTGCCCTTGCGTGAAATTGTTGCCTGGTTGAGTGTCATAATTTTCCTCTAGCGGAGTAGGCATGGAGCGAGTCCAAGGACGAGACATTTTTCACTCTGGGGATATATTTTGTAAAACTCATAAGAAAAGTGAAGATGGTCGCCAAAAACAACTCCAAAAATGCACAAGGATGGCAAATAATTTAAATGACCAAGATCACTTAAGAAAACAAATTGATTTGCACACAGAGAAGGACTGCTCATTACATATCTTACACGCGGGTGATAATTATACAGTACATCACTCAGGATATGCGTCCACAATCCTGACATGTTATTTAGGCTAGTCACTTCTCCAGTTCTACGTGATGCGCAAACAAGCTACTTCTCACAACCTATGTACATATAAACATATCTTACAAAGCGGTACATCGCATGACGGGCAAACGCACTCAGCCAGAAATGTCGACGATCTTCTTGGCCCTGCCAAGGGTGAGGCGCAGTGAGGCTGGGGACTCGACCTCCTCCTCACTAATAGGCTCCAGACGTGAAGATCCGCGTCGGGTAGATGGAGCGGGTGCCAGGGGCGGAGCAACACGAATAGGAGTGGGCACAACGGGTGGTGCAGTGCGTGCTGGAGTGGGCGCAAAGGCCTGGTTGAACCCTCCGGTGGTAGGTAGGTGATGAGTAGGTGCATGAGATGCTGACGACGAGACAAAAGTCAGTGGCGGTGCGGTGAGCAGGAGCTCCCTCCTGTTGGCGGCACAGCCATGGACTGAGTCCATGCGGGCAGCCATGAAGTCGTCCACCAGGTTGTCAAAGGCTGCCTCCAGAGCCCGGAGATACTCAATAAGCATCTCAAAAGCCTCGTCTCGTTCTCCTCTGGGGCAGGAGAATGCGTAGTGGCAGGTGTAGGGCACATGGCATGGAAGATAGCGGTAGCGACGAGTCTTCATCGCGGGAAGGACATCCCTGAGGCGAGCTATCGCCTCACGGGCTGCCATCTGCATAGCATGCCTCTCCATAGGCATGGCTCTTCCCATGAACAGGAAGCGGCGTAACTCACCACGCCCTCCCTTGAACTGCACCGTGGCCTGGTGCATGGTCAGACTGTCGTTGACTCTGTGCTGGCGGAGTGTGAAGACTGGGCGCACGGATGGCCCCATCGCGACCTGAACGATGAAGGAGAGAAGCTTGACGAACCCATCGGGTACGTTGGCGAAGGTCTGAGACTCGCAGTTGTTGTCGGCCATCTACAAAAGTAGGCAAAAATCCTGAATGGTCAGATCATAAATTTATGCTGACTGTCAGAAAATGACTACAATTGCAAAAAAAATTAAATCGGCTCTATCATGCTAATAATCGATTAGCGATCGCACCTAGTGGCTTCCTACAGTCAGCCTGGATCTGATACCAAGCTTGTCACGACCGGTTTTCCAATAAAAATATTTATTGAGAAACCAATCTTTTGAGTCCAGTATGTGAGAAATCCTCCACACTGGTAGACAAATTCTTGATACAATAAGCCAGTAGCATAGAATATATTACAGGGTTGAGCTAGGGCTGCTCAACAAATTATTACAAGCGCGCCAATAATTATACATAATGGCGGATATAACACAATGGTGTGGTGGCATACTACTGACTCGAGGATAAAGCGATGGTGGAATAACATAGTGGGGAGTGTGGTAACACGACTCTCAAACTGGCATCTCATCGAGCGTCGAGGTGAGGCTCGATAAATTTATTCGGGTTGCGGAAGCGGATATAAAACAGTGACCAAGTCCAGGGTCGCACGAGACTGACTGGGATTCCTCTAGGCGTCGGGCTCGCTATTGAACTCTTCATCCATGAGATCACCTTCGTCAGCATCTGGCCAAATCAACAAGCCAGTGAGTACTTTGAAAGTACTCGCAAGACAGTTCGGACGTAAGATATAACAAATGCATGCATGAATGCATCATGATTAATCTTTCCAATGCACATTTAAAAATTTGCATAACGAAGTAAGTACGAGGGAAACGGCGGTAGTCCGCCTGAAATCCCAACAAAAATATAAATGAGAACCGATCGGGTGTCTGAAGCGACGCCTCGAAAGGTGAACAAATAATAACAGAAAATCATGCCACAGCCGGGCGTCTTAGCGACACCACATAAAGGGCTTTAAAAGAAATGCCATAGTCGGACGTCTGAGCGACATCACAAAAAGGGCTTTAAAAGAAATGCCACAGTCGGACGTCTGAGCGACATCACAGAAAGGGCTTTAAAAGAAATGCCACAGTCGGACGTCTGAGTGACATCACAAAAAGGGCTTTAAAAGAAATGCCACAGTCGGACGTCTGAGCGACATCACAGAAAGGGCTTTAAAAGAAATGCCACAGTCGGACGTCTGAGCGACATCACAGAAAGGGCTTTAAAAGAAATGCCACAGTCGGACGTCTGAGCGACATCACAGAAAGGGCTTTAATCCACAAGTAAATAATACTCATAATAAATATTCAGTTCATGATAATAAACGGGTTAGTCCATCCACAGGAATAAACTTTTAACCGGGCTTAGTGCTCATGAGATTCACCGGAGTATCTGTCACCAAAACTGGCACTTGTCAGAATAAGTCAGCGCAAAATTTGGATATGGATAAGATGACTTGGAGATTTATGACTCTGCAGAGTTTGTACAAAAATTTCCCACAGCTAACAGATTTTCGTAGTCTCGAAGGACTAGTTCCGTTTACGGTATTTCGGAAGAAAACACAGCTAACCAGTACACACCCATCCTATCTCTCGATGCCAGGACTCACCCTAGACATAGTCCAAGAAAAACTTTTGAGACGGGGAGATCACAATCTCGAATAGCATGGGATCAAATTTATATACGCGCGCTCTAAGGGGTGCCCCCCTCTCGGTCCCAACCGGAAACACCCATGCCCCCTGACCGGATGACTGGCTTTAATCTAGGGCCATGGAACCATCATCCCGGCCTCTCCTTTTGGTGTGTACCAGGAAAGAGGTTTGCAACTTACTAAGCCATATTCCTTGCGGAAAACATGTGGTAGTACAGGGAAGGAAAAGGGAGGAACTGGACCGATACGATTTGACACTGAAGTCAAATAGTCTGGCATAAGACTGACATGCTACAACACTGCCATCTTACCCATCCTCATGCCAACACATGGCCATTCATACTCACATCCATCCACCTATGGATCACCGAGCCCACTTACCTCAACAATGCATGAAAAATAACGTTCATCGGTATGCTCATCAACATGCCATGAAACTAACTAAATGCAAAACATGCCAAGACACTCATCATATCAAAAGTTCCAACATGCTTGCCTGGTTCAGAGTAGTCGGAGCCTAGCTCGGTGAAGTTCGCGGCTCCGTCACCTCCTTCGGTATCTACGGTATAAAGAAAATATAGGCGCTATCGTAAATACCAAGATGTGCACAAAAAGTATTCCAAATATTTTTCAAATAAATCTGATAAAAAAACTAGACAAAATTTCAAAGAGAACAGAAAAAGAATCAATCAAAAATACTTTTCTGTTTAAAAGTTATAAAGGTTTTAGTCCAGGGACTCATCTGTAATGAAACAGAAAGTTTCCAGGGGCTAGCTCATAAAAACGGAAAACGCTTCGGTCTCGAATACGCCAGCCCAGAGAGGGAAACGCATTTTGCCCGAAGGCGTTTTCAGAAAACGAATCGTGTAAAAAGCACTGAGAGGCTGACTGGCGTGTCCCACCTGTCAGGTTTGAAATTTTAAAAGGGGCGGCAGAGCTCGACGGTGCTCGAGAGTCGCGGTGGTCGCCGGCGGTGATCCACGGCGAGGTGCGGGGATCGGAGGGTACCTCCGTGTTCAGGGCGCCCTTCCGCGTCGGTTGGTGGTGGTGGTGGTCCCTGGCGAGTACCACGTCGACGGCGAGCCTTGCTCCGGCGGATGGCGGCTCGGGTGGAGATGGATCTCGCCGGGGAGAGCTGCGAAGGTCAAATTGATGCTTGGGTTAGCTCACTGGGTGATCGAGGAAGCTACTGACGAAGTTTGGGCGCCGGAGATGGCCTCACCGGAGCGAATCGAGGTGGAGGCCGAGGCAGAATGAGGCGGCCGGAGTCGAGGAAGAAGGGCCCCTCGAGGCTCTTCTAGTTGCTGGTCGGGGTCCAGTGAGGTAGTGGAGGTGTGCGGGGGCGAGAGGGAGCTTGGGGGCGCTATATATAGCCGGCCCGAGGCGGTTGCCGCGAACGGGATAAGTCCGGCGAGCGATTACGGCGGCGCTGCGGTTGGGCAGTGGGATTAGGGGCTTGGGCATCGTATAGGTGGAGTAGTGGTTCCATTCCAGGGTCCAACTCAGCACGGGAGGGAGGTTTACGGCCTGTCCCAACGGAACGGCCGTGCGGCACGTCGGCGGCAGGGAGCGCGCCCTGCGCGTGCCAGGCTACGGCGACTGTGCTGCGGGGTTGCACTGGCGTGCATGAGGCCACGTGGAGAGCCAGGGAGCGTTGGGCGGCGCCGAACGGCATTGCGCCGCCGTTCTGCTTCCGGTCGGCCGTTACGGTGGATCGGCCGCCGCAAGACACGCCGGCGCAAGCGGGCCAGGGCGCCACCGACGCCAGGAAGGCGCCAAGTGCGCGTGCGGCACTCCAGACAGGAGGAAGGGGCGGCGAGGAACGTGCCAAGGGCACTGTCCACGCGTGACTGAAGCTGGCGAAGGGAAACGACACTGAACTCTGAATTTTTACTGAATTACTGAAAGTGCAAGATACAGTGCATGCAAGGTGTTCGACAAAATGATACTGGCCTCTAGGGATTTTTCCTAGAGCTGATTTTTGGTGGAGTGGCTACTCATTGCTCCAATAGGCTGCCTGAATTTTGGTAGAATTTTTGGGGAAGTGTAGATATGAATTTCACCAAATTTGGCAAATCTGGTCCAAACTTGCAGAGGCTGAAATTTGAAAAATTTGAAAAGAAGGGGAGTGGATCAAGATGGTTCTGGGTTGTGGATGCTAAGGACAATCCAGAGGAGTTGGTTTGAGATCAAAACTCAAGGAAATAAGGTACTTGCTTTGCAAATGACTCAGGCTCCAAATAATTGACAGAAATGATTTGAGAGGAAAAATGATTGAAATAAAATACAAAACTTGTTTTGATTAGTTGGAACAGAGAACTTAGGTTGTTCCAAGGAGGAGGGGAGGTTTTTGGAGGGGTTTTACCACCTGTGATATGGTAAAATCATGGGTGGTTTCAAAAAGAAAGAAGTCCCAAAACTCCTAGGGTTTCTTTTTAAATGAAAATAAATAAGTTTGAGAGGGAAACAACCAGAAGAAAAGCTTCCAAAAATTCAACACCAAAATTGAAAAGGAAAGGAAATCCTTGCCAAAGGTGAAAGGAAGTTTTTTTTAAGAGGAAGGATTTTCTGGAAAAGAAATTTTAAATGCCCTCTTTTAGAATCCAATAAAGTTTTTGATGAAAACCAAATCAAAAATTTTGGAGTGTCACATCACCAGGCAATTTGTGCCTTTAAAGAAGGTGTCAAGTATCGGGAATTGAATATGAAGTTCGGTCGGACAGGAGATATGACTCTGACTCGGATGATGGAAATTGCCACCAAGTATGCCAACGGTGAAGAAGAAGACCGACTCTGGAGTGGCAAGCACAAAACAGTCGCCCATGAAGCTGGAGGAGGTAACTCCAGTCGGAAACAAAAGCACAAGGCCGAGCCAGCCGCCCCTGGTGAAGCCTTTGCTGTGACTCAAGGAAAGTTCAAGGGGAAGCCCAAGGGGCTGTGGAACCCCAAGAAAGTAAAAGATCAAGATGGAAATGATGTGCTGGATTTGCCATGTCACATCCACACTAAAAAAGATGAAGAGGGTAATTTCATTTACCCAAAGCATACCACTCGACAGTGTCGACTCATAATCCAACAGTTCCGAGAGAAACGGCCCAAGGAAAAGGAGAAGGAAGCAGACAAGGTTGAGGATAAGGAAGAGGATGATGATGGTTATCCCCACGTGAATTCCACCTTGATGATTTTCGCTGACGTTGAGAGTAAAAGTCGATCGAAAGTAATCAACAGAGAAGTGAACATGGTCGCTCTGGTGACACCCAGTTATTTGAAGTGGTCCCAGATTGCCATTACATTCGACCAGTCCGATCACCCAGCGCACATAGCCACCCCTGGGAGGCAAGCGTTGGTGGTCGACCCAGTAGTCGAAGGCACCCGACTGACAAAGGTTCTGATGGATGGTGGCAGTGGCCTGAATATACTGTATGCAGAGACATTGAAAGGAATGGGCATTCTGATGTCCAGACTCAGTGAGAGTAATATGAGTTTCCATGGGGTCATTCCAGGCAAGAAGGCTGCATCACTCGGACAGATTGCTCTCGACGTGGTTTTCGGTGATTCCAAGAATTATCGCAAAGAAAAGTTGACATTTGAAGTTGTGGATTTTCAGAGTGCCTATCATGCTATTCTGGGCAGGCCAGCTTATGCACGTTTTATGGCTTGACCATGTTACGTGTACCTCAAATTGAAGATGCCTGGTCCCAAAGGGGTGATCACTATCACTGGTAATCGGAAGAAGGCAGAAGAGTGCTTCCAGAAGGGTTCAAAGATCGCCGATGCATAGATGGCCGTGGCAGAATTGCAAGAATATCAGAAAAATGCAGATCCGAGTGATTTGTTGCGAGCCAAGAAGCCCGCCACAGATTCAGCATTCCAGTCGTCTGGCGAAACAAAGTCGATTCACACTCACCCGACAGACCCCAATGCTGCTCCGACTCACATTTCAACCACGCTCGACTCTAAATAGGAAGAAGCGTTCATCCAGTTCCTCCGTGAGAACTGGGACATCTTTGCATGGAAACCTTCGCACATGCCAGGTGTTCCCAGGGGACTGGCTGAGCATCGTTTGCGAGTCGACCCAAAAGTGAAACCAGTCAAAGAACATCTTCGACGGTCCGCCGTACAGAAGAGGAAGGCAATCGGTGAAGAGGTGGCTCGGCTTTTGGCAGCTGAGTTTATCCGTGAGATTTACCACTCCGAGTGGTTAGCTAATGTTGTCATGGTCCCAAAGAAGGACGACTCACTTCGCATGTGCATTGACTTCAAGCATATCAATCGGGCCTGCCTGAAAGAGCACTTTCCTCTCCCTCACATCGACCAGATAGTCGACTCGACTGCAGGGTGCGAGCGTTTGTCCTTTTTGGACGCCTACTCCGGGTACCACCAGATCCCTCTGTACGGACCCGACGAGATAAAAACAGCTTTCATCACCCCATTTGGGTGCTTCTGTTATGTCACTATGCCATTCGGTTTGAAAAATGCTGGAGCCACATTCATGCGGATGATTCAAAAGTGCCTGCTCACTCAAATCAGTTGGAATGTGGAAGCATACATGGATGACATTGTGGTCAAGTCACCTAAAGGTTCCGACCTATTGACTGACCTTGCTGAAACCTTTGCCGACCTCAGAAGGTATGATATCAAGCTTAATCCATCAAAGTGCACGTTTGGAGTTCCGGGCGGCAAATTACTTGGTTTTCTCGTTTCCGAACGAGGGATCGATGCTAACCCAGAGAAAGTGGGTGCTATACTCTGGATGAAACGCCCTGTATGTGTGCATGATGTCCAGAAGCTTACTGGTTGCTTGGCCGCCCTAAGTCGATTCATTTCTCGCCTCGGTGAAAAGGCACTGCCTCTTTACCGACTGATGAATAAATCAGATAAGTTCGAGTGGAATCCTGAAGCTGATGCAGCATTTGCAGAGCTAAAAGCCCTGGTTTCCACCCAGCCGGTGCTTGCTGCCCCAATCAGCAAATAGCCTTTACAGCTTTATATAGCAACCACTGGACAAGTCGTTAGTACAGTACTTACGATTGAGCGGGAAGAAGAGGGAAAATCCTATAAAGTTCAGCACCCAGTTTATTATATTTCTGAAGTTCTGACTCCGTCAAAGCAGAGATATCCGCACTATCAGAAGCTCGTTTATGGGATTTACATGACCACAAAGAAGGTTGCACACTATTTCTCTGATCACTCTGTTACAGTCGTCAGCGACGCTCCATTGTCAGAGATTCTGCACAACAGAGATGCAACTGGTCGAGTGGCAAAATGGGAGGTTGAACTCCTTCCCTTAGAGATCAAGTTTGAGGCAAAGAAGGCTATTAAGTCCCAAGCAATAGCAGATTTCCTCGCCGAGTGGATTGAACAACAACTGCCGACTCAAGTTCACTCGGAGCACTGGACCATGTTCTTTGACGGATCCAAAATGCTAAATGGTTCCGGTGCTGGGGTGGTTCTGGAATCCCCCCGAGGAGACAAGCTCAGATATGTCCTCCTGATTCACTTTGATTCCTCCAATAATGAAGTTGAATATGAAGCACTCCTGTATGGGTTGCATATGGCCATCTCACTCGGCGTCCGTCGCCTCATGGTCTACAACGACTCATATCTGGTAGTCAATCAAGTGATGAAGGAGTGGGATGTCAGAAGCCCAGCCATGACTGGTTACTGCAACGCGGTGAGGAAGCTGGAAAAGAAGTTTGAGGGGTTAGAGCTCCATCACATACCCCGACTGAAAAATCAAGCAGCTGATGACGTGGCAAAGATAGGTTCCAAGAGAGAAGCCATTCCCAGCAATGTGTTTTTGGAGCATATTCACACACCGACAGTTTAGGAAGATCCTTTTACTGAAGAGCCCCCGCAGCCTAGGAGCGCCACAGATCTGACTGAAGTCGAGGTCCCAGCCGTGGTCGACCTGATCATGGAGGTTCTTCCCATTACTCCCGACTAGACAGTGTCGTACATTGCGTACATCCTTAGGAAAGAACTCCCAGAGGACGAGGAAGAGGCTCGACAGATCGTCCGTCGATCCAAGGCCGTTACTCTGATAAGAGGACAACTATTCAGGGAAAGCATGACTGGAGTCAGACAGAAATGCATAACGCGAGAAGAAGGTCGAATGATCCTCAACGACATCCACTCGGGGACCTATGGTCACCATGCGTCCTCTCGGGCCAATGTGGCTAAAGCATACCGATCCGGATTCTATTGGCCACGAGCAAATGAAATGGCGAAAGATATAGTCGACATATGTGAAGGCTGCCAGTTTTACTCTGACATGTCTCACAAGCCAGCGTCAGCCCTTAAGACCATTCCCCTCGTCTGGCCCTTTGCTATTTGGGGATTGGATATGGTTGGACCACTGAGAACTGGTAGTAGCGGATTCACTCATGTGCTCGTAGCAGTCGACAAGTTTACCAAATGGATCAAAGCTAAACCTATCAAGAACCTTGAAGCTGGCACCGCTGTCAGTTTTATCAGAGAATTGACATTCAGATATGGAGTTCCACACAGCATCATCACGAACAACGGGTCAAACTTCGATTCTGATGAGTTTAGAGCTTTTTGCGCTTCTCAAGGCACATGGGTCGACTATGCTTCAGTCGCTCACCCGCAGTCGAACAGACAAGCAGAAAGAACCAATGGCCTAATTCTCAAAGGATTGAAACCCCGACTGATGCGTGATCTCAAACATGCAGCATGCGCTTGGGTCGATGAACTTCCGTCAGTACTGTAGGGATTGAGGACAACTCCCAATTGGTCGACTGGACGAACTCTTTTCTTCCTGGTCTATGGAGCCAAAGCTGTTCTGCCAAGTGACCTGCTCCACAATGCACCCCGAGTCGAGCTCTTCTCCGAAGAAGAAGCATAGCAGGCCCGGCAGGATTCAGTCGATCTCTTAGAGGAGGAAAGAGAGATGGCCTTGATCCGGTTGACCATTTATCAGCAAGACTTGCGTCGATTCCACGCTAGGAACATGAGGAGCCGAACCTTTCAATAGGGAGACCTGGTTCTTCGAGTGGATCAACAGAAACCACACAAGCTCGCCCCAGCTTGGGAAGGCCCCTTCATCATCACCAAAGTTCTCCACAAAGGAGCATACCATCTTTATAGTGTTGAGCATCAGAAAGACGAGCCACGGGCTTGGAACGCGGAGCTACTCCGCCCCTTTTATACTTAAGCACTCATTCGAATAAAATGTAATAAGAAGTACCTTTGTAATTTGTTCATCAAAGACAAGAGCTTTTCAGTCTTCTCGCATGATTGTTGTTGCTTTTATTTACCTCTGAAATCCCCCAGTGGGTGGGCTTAGCCGCGAATCCGTTCCGCCTAAGTTCGAAAGAAAATCCTACCGAGTGATGGGTAAGCCTCTCACTCGGGAGGCTTAGCTGCGAATCTGTTTTGCCTAAGTTTGTAAAATCCTACCGAGTGGAGAGCAATCCTCCCACTCGGGGGCTTAGCTATAGTCTAGTACTCGCCTAAGTTCTCCCACTCGGAGGCTTAGTTGCAGTCCAGTACTCGCCTAAGTTTGTGAAATCCTACCGAGTGGAGAGCAATCCTCCCACTCGGGGGCTTAGCTGCAGTCTAGTACTCGCCTAAGTTCTCCCACTCGGAGGCTTAGCTGCAGTCATGTACTCGCCTAAGTTTGTGAAATCCTACCGAGTGGAGAGCAATCCTCCCACTCGGGGGCTTAGCTGCAGTCTAGTACTCGCCTAAGTTCTCCCACTCGGAGGCTTAGCTGTAGTCTAGTACTCGCCTAAGTTTGTAAAATCCTACCGAGTGGAGAGCAATCCTCCCACTCGGGGGCTTAGCTGCAGTCTAGTTCTCGCCTAAGTCCTCTCACTCGGAGGCTTAGATGCAGTCCGGTACTCGCCTAAGTTTGTAAAATCCTACCGAGTGGAGAGCAACCCTCCCACTCGGGGGCTTAGCTGCAGTCCAGTACTCGCCTAAGTTCTCCCACTCGGAGGCTTAGCTGCAGTCCAGTACTCGCCTAAGTTTGTAAAATCCTACCGAGTGGAGCGCAATCCTCCCACTCGGGGGCTTAGCTGCAGTCTAGTTCTCGTCTAAGTCCTCTCACTCGGAGGCTTAGTTGTAGTCCAGTACTCGCCTAAGTTTGTAAAATCCTACCGAGTGGAGAGCAATCCTCCCACTCAGGGGCTTAGCTGCAGTCTAGTACTCTCCTAAGTTCTCCCACTCGGAGGCTTAGCTGCAGTCCAGTACTCGCCTAAGTTTGTAAAATCCTACCGAGTGGAGAGCAATCCTCCCACTCGGAGGCTTAGCTGCAGTCCAGTACCCGCCTAAGTTTGTAAAACCCTACCGTGTGGAGAGCAATCCTCCCACTCGGGGGCTTAGCTGCAGTCTAGTACTCGCCTAAGTTCTCCCACTCGGAGGCTTAGTTGTAGTCCAGTACTCGCCTAAGTTTGTAAAATCCTACCGAGTGGGGAGCAATCCTCCCACTCGGGGGCTTAGCTGCAGTCTAGTACTCGCCTAAGTTCTCCCACTCGGAGGCTTAGCTGCAGTCCAGTACTCGCCTAAGTTTGTAAAATCCTACCGAGTGGAGAGCAATCCCCCCACTCGAGGGCTTAGCTGCAGTCTAGTACTCGCCTAAGTTTAAAAAATCCTACTGAATGGAGAGCAACCCTCCCACTCGGGGGCTTAGCTGCATACCAGTACTCGCCTAAGTTTAAAAAATCCTACCGAGTGGAGAGAAACCCTCCCACTCGGAGGCTTAGCTGCAGTCTATTACTCGCCTAAGTTCGGAGCTACGCCAAAAGTACAACGTGCGCTCCATCCCTATCCGCAAGGACGACGAGGTGCAGGTCAACTGCAACCTTCTCCTTCGGAGCTACGCCACAAGTACAACGTGCGCTCCATCCCTATCCGCAAGGACGACGAGGTGTAGGTCGACTGCAACCTTCTCCTTTGGAGCTATGCCACAAGTACAACATGCGCTCCATCCCTATCCGCAAGGACGACGAGGTGCAGGTCGACTGCAACCTTCTCCTTCAGAGCTACGCCACATGTACAACGTGCGCTCCATCCCTATCCGCAAGGACGGCGAGGTGAAGGTCGACTGCAACCTTCTCCTTCGGGACTACGCCACAAGTACAATGTGCGCTCCATCCCTATCTGCAAGGACAACGAAGCGCAGGTCGACTGGAGTTTCCACCTCAGAGCTGCATCTCCAACGCAAAGACTATTCCGAACAGTGAACAAAGTCCACTTGAAGGCAAAATGCAAGCATATTCGGAAATAAACCAAATTTGGATAAATCCTAAAGTTCCAAGCAGCAAACCAAAAGTATTCGAGCATCAAGCCCGAAGGAGTTTAACGGTTACAGCAATCACTCGGCATTCCAAGGCAAATTTAAGGCAGATTCAAGTCTCATAAGTTTGTTCACTCGGCAGGAGGAGGGCTGGCAGGCTCGACGAATTCGTCCAAGTCGATCTCATCCGCGATCCGAGTGGCAACAGCGATGAAAGTCTCCATGAAGGACTGGAAGTCATGCTTTTTGGTGTTAGCGACCTTGATCACCGCCAGCTTGTCTTCACGAGCTTCCTTGCAGTTGAGCCGCACCAAGGACAGCGCCACATCAGCACCACACATGGCGGAGGACTTATTCCATTCTTGCACTCGGCCAGGGATCTCGTTGAGTCGAGCCATTAAGGATTCCAGGTCATTTTGAAGCGTCGCCCTTGGCCAGAGCAATGAGTCGACTCGTGAGACTGCTTCCTTCAGACGCGCGAGGTAGCTTGTGACGCCCGCGACACGAGACTCCAGTCGGAGCACATTCGTTGCAGTTTCGTCGCAAACTGGAGAAGCGATAGGGTCCAGACCCGTCTCGACCTTTCCAGTTTCCTCGTCAAAGTCTTGGCAGAATTCTGCAGTCAAAAAATTAGTGAGTCGACTGGACAGGGTTCGTTTGCAAGCATCAACACAATCGGGTTGAAAGGAGTACCTTCCAGCATCAGATAGAGCTTCTTGGCGAGAGTTCTCAGATAAGCTTCCGTGTCATTCCTCTTGTGGACCGCAGACTCTAGCTTTTCATTCAGGAAAATTTTATCCTTCTTCATACGACTCACTTCTCGGTTGGACTCATTGAGGCAGGACTTCAGTTTGTTCACCTCCCCTTCCAGCGCTCCGACTGAAGCCAGCTTCTGGTCTGCAAGGGCAGTTTTATCTTGGGCTTCTTTCTGCGCGGCGGCGAGGTCCGAGTCCTTCTTCTCCAAAGCCAACTTCATTTTCTCTGCAAAAGAAGCAATCGAATCAAACAAGAGATCGAAGAAATATATTGAAAGACAGTCGACAGGCAGTTACCTTCCATACCAACAGCTTCATCTTGAGCTTTCTTCAGATTCTGCTGGGCCAATTCCAAGTCGAGGTTGAGTTGCCTTTGCTTCTCCTCAAGTTCAGCAAACTTGGAAATGAGAGTACAAGACTTCTGGAGAAGGCAAAGGACGTGTCAATCGACAAGATCAAAGTTTTTTTACTTCTGAGTGGATAAAATCTAAAGAGGTCACTTAAGACCCCAGCCGACTGCACGCAGTTGACTACGGTCTCGGGGACTACACCCAGCGGGTGCACTTGGCGTGCCCCCACTAATCCAGACCCCACTCGACCGGTTTGCCCGGGTCGAGTAAAATAACCTATTCAGACCCCGGCCGACTGCCAGCAGTCGACCGTGGTCTCGGGGACTACACCCAGTGGGTGCACTTGACGTGCCCCCACTGGTTCAGATCCCATTCGACCGGTCCGCCCGGGTCGAGTGGAAGAAAAGAAAGGAAAAAGAACTCAGACCCCAGTCGACTGCCAGTAGTCGACTGCAGTCTCGGGGACTACACCCAGTGGGTGCACTTAGCATGCCCCCACCGGTTCAGGTCCTACTCGCCCAGACCGAGTGGAAGAGTGCAAACACCAAAGACAACAAAACACCCAGCGGGTGTACAGATTCGACACAAACAACAGGAGATTGTATAGAAGAAAAAAATTTGGGTAGCATATCCTAATACCTGGACATTGGCCCGGAGAGCAGCGCTGGCGTCGTAAGCGGCCTGGCTATTCTCGTGCACCGTCTTCATCCGCTCCATCATCACGTTAGCCTGACGGATGGCTTCCGCAGCCGCATCCGACTGGTTTTTTGGGACAGGGGAGCTGGTGAAGAAGAGGGCAGACGACCCAGGTGCAGCAGCTTGGACCTCCGAGGCGTGAGATAGGACGACTAAAGGAATCACCGTATAGTCGACGGTGCGGGGCGCTCACTCGACAAGGGTACAGCGAAGGTTACAGAGGCCCCGCCCGTGTCTTCAGATTGATGGACGTTTCGTGTTATCGTTGGCCCCTGCTGAGACGCCTTACCAGCTGCCACCTTTTTATTCTTCCTGGGCCTAGGAGCCACATCTTCATCGTCATCTGGGAGATCGATGACGTTGGGTGGAGCTGCGGTGAAGATCAGTCGACCCCAGAGTGAAACCGCTAGAATTCAATCGACCGAGTAGTCAAGAGCAAGATCATAAGATTTTTTACCTGGGTTGGAGGTGACCGCATCTTCCATCTCCTCGTCTCGGTACTGGTAAGAAGAGGTTCCTGATGTAGCAGCACTGCAAAGGCCCGCACCCAGTCGGTTACGTGTTGTTGCTCGAGTCGATGAAAAGAACAAGTCAGATGAATACCCGGAGATGGTAGGGATGGTCACTTTGATCCTGGGCAAAGCCTTTGGCAGTTTGGAGGAGGTGGCTTTCGGTGCTTTTGGTGCTGGAGGAGGCACAACCTTGGGCTGCTTCGGAGCCTTCTCAATCGGCGCTGGGGAAGACGTCCGGGGGTGCTTCGAAGACTGCCCAGTCGGCGCGGTCGCCAGGTCCGGGGTGCTCACCGGGTCGTGAGCGTGCTTGGATCTTCTCTCTCGGCGAGGAGGCAAGTCGACCTCTTCGTCATTAGTCGAGTCATCGCTCTCCTCGTCCTCCTCGGCATCCGAGTGCCACTCGCCGCTCTCGCCCCCGTTCGCTCCTTCCTCGACGTCTTGCCCCTGCACTCCATTGGGCATCGAGTACATGTCAACGAGGGCCTGAAAGGACAACGATCGAAAGAAATTCAGTCGACCATCAACAAGGTGTCACACAAAGAATCAAGAAGATACTCGACAAAGCAGAGTCATACCTGTTCCGGCTGGCGCGAGTGGTCGAATGGAATCACCCTCCTAGACCCCCGGGGATTGTCTTTGTTGCTGATGATTCCCTTCAGCCACTTCTCCAAGGTGTCTTCGTTGACGTCCTCAGGGTGGATCCGAGTGGAGTCCTCAAGCCCCGAGTACATCCACATCGGATGGTCACGGACCTGAAGTGGTTGGATGCGTCGACTGAGAAAGACCTCCAGTAGGTCCATCCCAGTCACCCCGTCACGGACAAGTTGGACGACCTGCTCGACCAACACCTTGACCTGCGCCTTCTCTTCTGGGACCACCTTCAAGGAGGAGGGCTTATCCACTTGAGCTAGGGAAAAGGGAGGAAGTCCAGTCGACTGGCCCGGAGTCGGTTGGTCCTTACAGTAAAACCAAGTCGACTGCTAGCCCCGGACCGAGTCGGGAAGGATCATCGCTGGGAAGGTGCTCCTGTTCCTCATCTGGATCCCCAGACCCCCCGCACATCTGAATCACGTGCGTCCTCTCATCACTCGGATTGGCCTTTTTGACCGACTGGGAGCGGTAGGTGAAGATGAGTTTGAAAAGACCCCAGTGCGGTCGATAGCCCAAGAAGTTTTCACACATTGACACAAAGGCAGCCAGATAAACTATGGTGTTTGGAGTGAAGTGGTGAAGTTGAGCCCCGAAGAAGTTCAGAAAGCCACGAAAGAAAGGATGGCGAGGCAGAGAAAACCCACAATCGACGTGGGTGGCGAGGAGAACACACTCACCCTCCCGCGGTTGTGGCTCGGTCTCATTCCCCGGGAGCCGCGCCGATTTGTGGGGGATCAGTCCCCCTCCACCTGGTCGTCGAGGTCGTCCTGGCTGATCATCGAGCGGAATCAATCGCCCTGGATCCAGCCCGGCGGCAGGCCGGATCTTGACAAGGATCCGCCCCAACTAGTCCTCTTGCCCTTCGCCTTCGTAGTCGCCTTCTTCGCGCGCTCCAGCGCCACCGTCTTCTCTTTTCCCATGACGTCGGATCGATTTCGGGCGAGGTTTCGACGCAGAGAGCGGAAGCGTGCATGGCGGAGAGGTCTGAGGAAGAAGAAAGAGAATGGGAGCGCGCGGTGCGAAGTCCCGGTCCGGTACCTTTTATAAGGTCATTCCCCGAGTGACTGACTGGTAGGCCTAGACGATCTAAACAAATCCCGCAACAGTCGTGCGCGCAATACGTGGCGAAAAAGGTGGCGTGGAGATCGGGGCAAGCTACCTAATCCGTCTCGATTACCACGGCCTCACCCGTCCGGCGCGCTTCCCAAAATTCGAATCCCGCGAAATCCGCAGAGAGCAGAGCAGCTTGTCAGACTGAAAACGTCCTCCGCATTATCATTCAGAATTCTACCATGAAAATTCACTTGACAAAAACCAAGAATGGACCAAGGCGACTGAAAAAGAAGTTGATGTTGTCTCCTCAGTTCATGGCTCCAGAACAAGTATACTCACAACACGAAGAAATGAGTCGGAAGTGTTCTCAACTCCTTCCCCACTCAAACCCCGATCCATTCGGGGGCTAATGACGAAGCTATGTACCTAGGGGTAGGGTCATGGATATGTCCAAGATACCCTCCCCAAGGACATCTCTAAAAGAATCAGAAGCAGTCGAAGAGAAATCATCATCCACTCGACCCAAAAGCTATGTTCCACTCGACAGTCTTGAAGACACTCGACCATACGAACAACCACTCGACCACCAGAAGATGTGAAGCCACTCACTCCACAACGGTCGAGATTTAAGTCATAGCTTTAATAATCATTTATAGCACTTTACTTCGGACGTTACTAGTAACGCTCCTCCTTTATGAACATTGAACCATGTGTAACGGAGGGGAGCTAGGGTCCTGGCGCACTCTATATAAGCCACCCCCTCCTCTGGGACAAGGGTTCGCACCCCCTGTAACTCACACGCATATATCCAGTCGACCGCCTCCGGGCTCCGAGACGTAGGGATGTTACTTCCTCTGAGAAGGGCCTGAACTCGTAAAACTCACGTGTACAACTCCTCCATAGCTAGGATCTTGCCTCTACATTCCTACCCCCCATTCTACTGTCAGACTTAGAACCACGACACTATATATGTCGGCCTCTTTATAGTTCATCATTTTCTGATATCAACTAATTAATAACTCCTTTATTCATTTTCTTTGCCGACGGGCAGGGTTTGGCAAAAGTTTATCAAACAGTTTTATGGCCAATGGAGAAAAGAGCTGAAATGGATCCGACCTAAGGTAATTAATTAAGTAGTTGGCTACCATATCTCTTTAATTCTAGTTTAAATGCCATTAAATATCATGCTTGACTAATTATTATCTGATTGAAATCTATTCTGATAAAGGCCGTGAAGCAGGCGTCGGGGACTGATTTATGTGCGTTATACGTTTGCGAGAACATTCGCATGATGACTACCGAAAGGCCTAGAACCGATAGAGACCTCTGGGTACGTTTGCCAGAACACTATTTACAATTTTTACATCATTATCTAATATATATACACACAACTAATAATACTCATGTATATTTTGATCTCTTCTTTAAAGATGAAAGAGATGCAGGATCAGCTACTATCGGAGGCTCGCATACGAGCACTTCAAAAGGAAATAGCGGAATTTCTGCTCGACGAGGTCATAGATCCCAAAGGAGAATTCTGTTACCCGATACCGAGGTGATGACTCCATGTAATGATCTGCAAATTGTAGGAGAAATTGTATATACCAAATTATATATATACATGTGTATGTGTGAATGGTGGTGCGAGACATTCGATGATATATATATATATATATATATATATGATTGGTTCTACGAGAAATTCTATTTTTATATATGCATAACGTGTACAATACGTAGTATCGCAAAATACCAGCAAATGAAAAAAATGGAAAACAAAAAAAATAAAGGAAAAATAAAAAATAAAACAAAACCCCCAAAACTTTTAGTACCGGTTGGTGTTACCAACCGGTACTAAAGGTCTCCCCACCCCCGGCGCTGGCTCGTGCCACGTGGTGGCCCTTTAGTGGCAGTTCATGTTGAACCGGTACTAAAGGGGGGGGGCTTTAGTCCCCACCCTTTAGTGTCGGTTGCAGAACCGACACGAAAGGGCCTTATGAACTGGTGCTAAAGCCCGATTCTGCACTAGTGCAAGGAGACTCAAGCGTCTAAGCTTGGGGATGCCCTGGAAGGCATCCCATCTTTCTTCAATAAGTATCGATATGTTTTCTTTTCATTTTGTTCATGTGATATGTGTAAATCTTGCAGCGTCTTTTCTTTTTAGTTTTCATTTTTCTTTTATGCACCATGCTGATAGGAGATACTCTATGGTTTTTTTATAGAATGCTCATTGCACTTCACTTATATCTATTGAGTATGGCTTTATAGGATGCTTCATGTGCTTCACTTATATCATTTGAAGTTTGGATTTCCTGTTTCTCTTCACATAGAAAACCGTTCTTGTTAGAGTGCTCTTTTGCTTCACTTATATTTATTAGAGCATGGTCTTTTGTAGAAAGAATTAAACTCTCATGCTTCACTTATATATATTTAGAGAGTCAGCGGGATTGGCCAATTGCATGGTTAGTCATAAAATCCTACATAATACTTGTGGATCACTGAATATGATATGTTTGATTCCTTGCAATAGTTTTGCAATATATAGATGATAATACGTGGGAGGTACTAGTGGATGATCGTGTTTATTAAGATATTGGTGTTACAGTTTGTGATTCTCGAAGCATGCATGTAGTCTCCGGTTATGCTGTGAAGTTGGAGCATGATTTATTATTGAATCGAGTATTACAATTACCATATACAACAAAGAGAAGATAGAAACCATGTAATGTACATTTCTCATAGTTTTTGCCGTCGTGAACTCGCCTTGCGCGCTCCTACCGCCCCTCGCTGCCGCCGAGAAGTAGCCTCGCCCTTGAATCCTTGCAGTCGGTGAGCCCTATATTCATATATTCGAGTCACCAACACCTTCCTTGCCTCATCGGGAAAGAGATGAGTCAGCATCACGTGGCTGCTACTTGCTAGGGTTTGCTGTGGCACACAATGTTGAGATCGAGTCGGGATGGCACACAATCACTAGATTGAGATTGAGGGCTAAAAGAGATTCGTCCAGAAAGTTAACCTTTGGTTGTTTTTTGTGACCCGCTTGCCCTAGACGCCGTTGTTCGCCCACCCTGGCTCTATGAATGCAAACGAACAAAGGTCCAAAATTCTAGATAATGCAATTGCACTATTTGAGTAAGCCGATCGCATAAACGCAGACCGCACGATCTAGTATAAATCGATCCCATGGGACCTTGAAAGCCGAGCGCATGGTGGAAACGGTGTGTTGGGTATGACACATGTGACTATTTAACACAGTGGATGGTCAAAGTGGTAGGGACCGCACCCGCCCGCATGTGGATAGGCAGCACATGTGCACGTGAATGTGTTGATGTCACCCATCTATTCCGTTTCATTTTTTTTCAAAAACTACAACTTTTGAATCATGTGCTAAAACGAAGAACCGTTTTATCATTGGATTTCTTGCAACGAGCTCTTCAAAACTAGATCCTATATGGATATTTTTTATTGATTTTATTTCAAAAGCAATTGACGCTAGATGAGGCAACTTCAATACTAAACAAGGGTAACTTTGATGCTAGATGAATTTCCTGATAGCCTCCAAATTAGTTGCATGAAATAGTGTAATAAGTTGTTACCATGGTTGCTAAGTTGCATACATTGGAAACTAAGTTGTAGACAGTTTAGTTGCCTACCATACTATAAAAGTTGCTTACCATAGAACGGAAAATTGCCTAACATGGCTTCGAAGTTGTCTACCTTAGAAACCAAGTTGCCTACAAGTGATCATCAATGGCCTACAACACTATGAAAGTTGTCCGTGAAGTGACCTAAGTTGACTACAATGTCAAAAAGTTTTTGTGGGGTCTAAATTCTCTAGCATGATTCCTAATTTGGAAACTATGTGGGATGGATTGTATGAGATCTTTGTGCTTTTCTTTTCTGGGGGAGTCTTCCCGCCAATGCTACCATGACTACCAAGTTAACTAGCTTCACCTCTAAGTATTCTACCATAACTAGCTTCACCTCCAAGTTGATAGTACTGTAGGTAATTTAGTTTTTGAGATGGCCTAAATATTATCCTAAGCTGCCTGGCTTGACGAGTGAGTAGCCTAACATTATCCTAAGTTGCATACAATACTTTTCAAAGTTAATTGATTTTTTTGTTTGTTAAACAGAGAAAGCGTGGGTGCGATAGTGACTGAACCCATGATCTTTTATTCGCAGATAAACTGCGCTAACCAGCTGGGACACAACACATATTGTGATAACTTTCTCCATTTCTCCCATTTTTGTTCTTTCTTTTTTTTACTCTTTTTCTTTTTCATTTTCTTTTGCTTTTCATTTTTTATTTGTTGTCTTCTTAAATTCGTGAACTTTTTCTTGAAAAAACTATGAACGTTTTCCAAAATAAGTGAACTTATTTTAGGTTTGTGAACTCTTTTCAGAATTCATAAACTTTTTTTCAAAATCAATTAACTTTTTTTCTAATTGGTGAATTTTTCTCATAGTCGACAAAAATTTTCAAATTCGTTAACTTTTTTAATACATGTACCGTTTTTCTAATTCTTGATGTTTTCTTTCAAATATGTGGACATTAAAATTTTATTCACATTCTTTTTCAAAAGAAATCATGTTTTTCTAAACGGTGGGGCTACAGTTTAGTTCTTAAGCTGTTCGCGTTCCAATGTTTCACTAGGGCCTAGTAGTTCTAGCGGTTAGGTTCTAATCCTAAACAGAGCGACTTTTTGGGGGGGTTTTCGGGGAGCTCCTATGCAGCGTGCAGGCGCCTGCAGCGCTGCAGGCATGGGCTGGCCCACTAGCGTGCTGCCCCATTTTTTTATTTTTTTTGTTACGAAAATAAAAATATGAAATCAAAAAAGGTTTACAGAATCGAAGAAAAAAAGGTTCATCTATTTTGAAAAACAGTTCAAATCTTTAAAAAAGGTTCATCAACTTCGAAAAAAGTTCATCGATTTGAAAAAAGTTCATTCAAATTGAAAAAAAGTTCATCCAATTTAGCAAAAGTTCATTAATTTTTTAAAATTTCATAGAAATTCAAACAAAGTTCATTTATTTTCCAAAAGAGTTTGCTGAACTGAAATAAAAGTTCATAAATCTAAACAAGTTCATCCATTTTCAAAAAGATGTTCATAAAATTTAAAAAAAGTTCATAAATATTCAAAAAAATTCATCAATCTGAAAAAGAACTGTTGAAATTTAGAAAAATATCATTGAAATTCAAAAGAGTTCATGGAATTTTCAGAAAAGAAATCATCAACTGGCGCCTAGATGGGCCGGCCCATTTATGGACGCCACAGAACTGGCGCCTGTGGCGCCAAATAGGAAATGCTTTTTTGTCGCGCCATAAATACGTTTTTGCATTGCCCTGCGTATCCGTGGTTGAAGCATAAGGCGCCCTATAGGGCTCCGCGCATAGAGCGCGTTAGCTGTAGCAGCCCGGTTCCCCCAATACTGCAGCACTACAGTTTTCCGAGTAGCATCACTATGGTGAACGATTTTTTAAAACAAATGCAAACAATGTTTGGGAAAAATTCGTGGAAAATCCCTATAGCAGTACTGTAGCGACCTGGTTTTCCTTGTTTACAATTGTAAAAATGTTTTTGTTTTCAAAAATGTTTAGAACTTCAAAAAATGCTCAGGTTTTAAAATATCATTATTGTTTTTCGAAAAACGTCCTAAATTTTGCACAAAAAAAATGTTCTCACATTTCGAAAATAGTTATAAAAGTTTAAAAATAAATATTTTTTCATGTTGCTTCCATAAGCCAAACGGAAATTTAAAAAATCCTGGAATCACTGCTACAGTGACATCAGGGCCTCCCTGTGCGTTTGGGTCGCTATTGGCTGCAGAGAGCGTGAGATGCGATCTCAGTCAACCTCACTAGTGGTACGAAGCACACACACTCCACCCGGATCGAATAACAACTATCGCTTACTACGCTAATGTCTTGCTTGTTTTTTCTAGCTCGCACATACGAAAATAAATCGTCCACATACCAGTTCGTATAAAACCAGTCTATTATTTTCTTATAGATTTGAAAATTTGTGAATTAATAAACTACTTGTAAATGTTTGAAAAGGTTCATGGATTTTTTTTAAGAAAACATTCATCTTCATAAAAGTTCCTGAAATTTCCAAAAGTGCGTAAAATGTAGAAATTTTTCACGGATTTAAGAAATATTGTTAATTCAAAATAGCTCTCAAATTAAAACAATCTTCATAAATTTTAAAATTGTTCATATAATTAAAAGTATGTACATGAATTTGAAACAACTTCAGGAACTTAAAAATCACCAAATGAAAAATGTACAAAAAATAAAAATCCTGATTAAATAAAAAAGAATTGACAAAATAAAAATAAAATTAAGGAATAAAAACCAATCAAAATCAGGGAATGCCATCGGAGTTATAGACCAAATTTTACTTTTATTATTTAATTTTTATCATTTTAAATGTATATAGCAACTTCTTAAAACTTTTGAGTGAGAGCTCGGTTGTCAAGTGTGGCTCTCAACGGAGCCCTCAAATACGGGCCCAAATCAGATGGTTGTTGCTATATCTGTAGTCTTATTAAAGCGCGCGCGGGGGGGGGGGGGGGGGGGGGGGGGTGTGATAGGTTCACCTCACCACCTCCCTCGGTATTTTTGCTCAACACCCACTCCCCCGCTTTGATTTGTCTGTTGATTTTTTTAATAATCCCAATTGATGTCGTGCAAAATATAAATCAACGTAAATAGAGTAGCTTGGAATAATATAAGCAAGGCGGTAGTTTACCAAAACCACGTCTTAACTCAATCAAATAAAATTAAATCATAACAAAATCCCAACCAAATCAAAATTTTCCTTTCCTTCCCCAACGCATACCCAAATCAAATCAGATCATACCGAAACCTCAACTGTGTCAAAACTTCACTAGCTCCCTTACCTGTGCTCAAATCAAATTAAATATTTTCAAAATATAGAATATGGCGGTTGTATGGTATATGTCGGACAAAATTGATGTTCAGTCACTAGAATATGTATTGCCCCATTGCAATGCGGGGCAATTAGCTAGTATTTCTATTGTTTTTATTTTTGTTCTAAATATGTATTTCAAATATGTTCTTTCAAAAATACATTTTCAAAAAGAATTTATAAGCTAGAATTGTATTTTGATAAATCCATGTAATTTGAAAATATTAGCTTCAAGTAATTAGAATTATTCACATTTGTGTCAAAAAGGTAGTGTAATTAAAATTGTTTAGATCATTTTCTAAAAAAACATATAATTAATTAGTGTTCAATTTGTTTTAATATTATATAAAAAGTGTACCATCTGTTTAAAAAATGTTATTGTATAATTTCGAAAGTTTTCACATCTTTGAAAACTATTCATTTTTTTAAATATACATTCATGTAATTTTAAAAAGTTCGCACTTCTTTAAAATTGTTCCCTTGTATGTCTACACAAATTACTAAATGTTTGTATAATTTTATAATAGTTCTATGTATTTTAAAAATAGTAAAAGTAAAAAAATTAAAAATAAGAAGAAGAGAGTAGAAGAAACCTAATAAGAAAACAGAAAAAATAAGAAAAAGAAAAGAAAGAAGAAAAGCCCGAAGAATACCCAACCAAAGACCATAAAAACTCAAAATGAAAAAAAAAAGAGAAAAAGTGACTACAAATGGTCTGGCCAAGTGCACGTATCCCATGTGCGTTTGGTCGCCACTTTGATGCGGTGAGCTTCGTACAGGAAACCCCCTTAAAACCTCAGTCGGAATTGTTGGGCATGTAGTTCCACCCCCCCCCCCCCCCCCCCCCCCCCCGGGTCGTCGAGTGGTGCTTGCCATATTCAACTTGAATCAATAAAGGTTCCCGGGTCCCAAAACAAGTCTTTTTTTTGCGGGAGGGTCCTAAAATAAGTCAACCGTCCGTTGCAAAGTAGACACACATATTCCGTAGAAAAAGGTACTACATGCATACACAACAGGTGGAGAGCAGCACTTTGTGTGTATATTGTGTATGCATACATACATGCATTGCATATCATCATGAGCAATCACTCTTGCACATAGAATGACTGCTCCTGATGATATGTGTTTCCAAATACCTCAACAACTATATATGTATATCAACAATGGATACATGAATGCTAACCAATGGTATATATTTACGCGCGCACACAAGCCCGCGGTGTGTAGACAATTTGATGATCCTATCGCAGGATGATACCGCTGAGCGGCGGCGCCGGCTGCCAGAAGTCGGAGGTGCTGTCGGCGCCCAGACGCGAGGTAATGCACGACACCGGCACCAGGCACATCCCTCTGCTCCTCAGATCCGACTTCTTGCCCTCGACATCTTGTGCATCCTACATATGTACCAATCGAGTAGTTTAATTAGTATTTGTGATCGATATCGACGTATACGAAGCAAACAAATGCAAATGCGTCTATACATGTTTGTACAAACCTGTTGGGGACGGGCTGCTTCTGCCGTGGAATTTATGTGATCGCCATGGTTCAGCTGCTGCACGCACAAAAGAAAGACCAGTTATAGTTAAGGTTGATTATATTCGGAGCAAAGTTGGATAGAAGTACGTGCGCTCTCGCGTTTTAGAAACAGAAATGGGCATACATTTTGTGACAAGTTATATGTGCGTGTGCTAGTGAAAGTTCTCCCCAGCACCTACTCATTTATCACGTATACAGAAGAGTACACGTAGGTGCCTTCTATACTACTCCCTTCGTCTAATAATATAAGAGCGTTTTTGACAGACAGTCATTCATCTATTATATTATCTCTTCTAACACATCAGAAACGGGCATACATTTTGTAACAAGTTCTTGCTATCAAACTTACTTTTGCACTATTCATGTATACGTAAGGTTTATTTCGCAATTCTTAGAAATGTGCACATGCTCTCTTTTAAAGCTAGCCAACAGAAGCATGTGCACAATCCGCATTTCAGCATTGCACGTACAGGCGTGCAAAAAGTTTGCCTGAAATGATATAGGCATCTAGCGGACGTGCATACATCATTGGCTCACATGCGGTAGCCAGCACATGCGTGCATGTCCCTACCTTAATTGCTCCGGCAATGTGCACCCTGTCGTATCTTGTCACCGGTCAATCACTGTTACCCGCTAAAAATCTGGACGCCAAAGTTGGCGCCCTAAAACGAAGATGACAACCGGTGGGAATTCCGTGAAAATCCAACTTAAACAATCTAAATATATTATAAGAATGAGATATTGGGTGTATTATGTTATTTTTTATATCAGGTTTAAATTGTAAATTGATAAATTTTCATTGCATCTTTGATAGATAAAAATACAAACCTCCGGCAGCCTGCTATCAAGTTTATAGGGGTAAAACATACCCCCTCCGTGGTGCATAGGGCGTACACATGCTTCAAGGTCGGCAGTTTGACTAATCAAATACGCATTACATGTGAAGAAAAAAATATGTTTAAAAACATTATCCATATATGAATCCAATGTTATGCTACTGGTGGCACATGCCACATATTTAGTTAGCCAATTCGGTGACCTATAACCAGTGGCAAATCTAGAAAGAAAATGAAGGGTGGGCTCAAAGTTTATGCCGAGAAATTTGAACGCTCTTTTGAAGAAAAAATCGATTATCTCTTAATCGTTTTGTGCAAATAAATTTTAAAAAGATCTCATATTACTACTGGAAACATGTAGTATTTACTAGATTTTTTTGATTTTTTAGTATCAATTTTTGAATAAAAATTTGAATCTGTTTAGCAGCAATTATCTCCAAAGCCACTTGTCCGGCGGCTAGGTCATCGAGAGATTTTTTTTAGGGCTGCTTTACGAAAGATGGGGAGCGTGCGGCCGTGGGACTGCATGTTGGTTTCCTCGCCTGCCTAATTCTCTTACAAGGGCCGGCTGGCTTGCTTTTCCTGGGCTGGGCCTGCCGATGCATAGTAGTAGAAAAATTTACGATTTTGGAGGGTAGGCTCGAGCCTATCAAAGCCTCACCGGTAGATTCACCACTGCCTATAACCACACACACATTGCCCTATGCACCCGACCAGAGGAGTACCTTTCTGCTCATTATTTTGTGTTTTATCAGATTACGAACTTTGGACTTGTGGATAGTGAAACTGTCAATGAATTCAGATTTTCGCTACTCTGCTCAGTAGGTATTCTCCATAAACATGATCAGTTCGTAATTTTCATTTCAACTTCACCATGTTTACAAATAATGTACATTTTTGGCATTTAATTTGGGCTGAAATAGGTGGCATGCGCACTACCTAGTGGAGATCGGACCGTCCACCCTGGATAAGTGCGCCCAGTGTCCACTTTGAATTGGCTAGGTGCACCCAGCAATTTGTACCCTTTAAATTCAAACATTCTATTAATTGTAAAACGCACATACCTTTTCTCTAAGTCTATTTACCCATTTTCATATTTCTAAAACCATTTGGACTTATCCATGACCACAAGTTGAATAGTAGAAATGGGCTTGGATCATCATCGTACTCCCTCCAGTCCATATTAATTGTCGCTGATTTTAGTAAAAGTGTATTAATTGTCGCTGATTTTAGTACAAATTGTAATAAATCAGCGTCAATTAATATGGATCGGAGAGAGTATTAAATATTTAAAGCTACTTTGATTCACAAGATTCTCAAGGACAAACACCAGATTGGAGTGACATGTCCTCTTGAATCCCATAGGATTAGAAAGCCACATGAATTTGGGAGAGAGAGAGAGAGAGAGATTCATAGGAAAAACAAAGGAATTGTACTAAGGTGTTTTAATTGATGGAAAATTCCAAAAACTAGGGTGCAAAAGCAATCCAGGGGCATTTTTTCTAAAGATATCGGATGATTTATATAGGAAAAATCCCTAAGAGCGCAAATCCTCCAAATTTCTATGACATTGCTTTGGACAAAATTAAATTAGGATATGTTAGATGGAATGGGCCATCTAATTTTGTGACGACGGTTATCACCATTATTTGTCGTGTAGGGTGTATGGTTTGATGTGGCTACCACGTCATTCAGTCCATACAGTGAGTCCACGTGGCATCTAGTCCATGATGAAAAAAATTGTAACAACTTTTTTGATGGTAAAAGAGTCATAGCAAATTAATGAAGAATATTACTTGTCGTGAACTTTATGATAAACATTATAAGATTGTCACTAGTTTCCATTGGTGATGTTCAGTTGGTTACCAATGCACCACTAGTCTTCACAAGCGATGTCTACCCTTAGGCCATCCTTTCATGAAGAAACAAGAGGTTTTCTTCTACAACTTAACCACTAACCACACTTCGCCATCTACATTGACGAGTTGACATTTTGCAGCCATCGACAAAATGTTTAGTGCAGATATTTGTTACTACTAAAGGACACAATGCACACGCCAATGGTGACTAGTGCATAAAAAACTCATGGATCGAGTTTCCAGCCATGCCAAGGGAGCTATAGCTTCATCCACCACCTTGTGTTGCCACTATCCGCCACCATCGCCCGCCGGAGGAGGTCACGCCGCTTGCTCAATCAAGACCACTCTATATGAGAGGCCAACATCACTCAAGAAGACATCCTTTCTTAGCCACCCATTGTAATATTCGAGGAGGATATTGGAGATGTTGAATTCGGTTGGTGGAGGCTGAAGGTGTCATGGACGTTTGGTGTAGGTTGTCGACATTGAAGAGTAGGCCAAATGCAAAGGACTCCTCAACCTTGGTGACGAGTCCATGATGCCTAGGCCACAATGGTGCATGACACACTACATGCGACTCTGCATCCTCCTTTCGTGCTTCAACCAACGAACCCTCAACACATGATGTTGATCTCATCGTCAAAGAAGTTATGGCAGAGGAGCGTGATCTTGACCTTGGCATAAAGGAAGTCGATGTAGCGGCGTTGATGAGAGGTAGATGAGAGATAAGTAATGGAGGAAGGAAATAGGAGACGAGGGATTGTGAAGAGTAATAGAGGAAGGAGATCATTAGTGGTGGTGGAGAGGGATCATTTCAATGGATATGCTAGGGTTAAGGTTAGTTAGGCTTCTATACAAAGGCAATAGATAAGAGGATCATTCTCGGACGGGCTTTTTTAGTTGGACGAAGTTGCTACTAACATGTCTTATTATATGTGATGGCCACTACTGAGTTGAACAATAGTGACAAGCTTGACAATGTCACCACCGGCAGCCCCCTTTATTGGCGCCCGTCAATGATGCCTATTTCGTTAAATCTTTGTCACTGTTAGAGTACGTCATGCTGGCAGGTCCGCGACTGCCCATAATTAGTGAAATCTAGCATATATTGTGACTATGGCACCCAACTAGTTAATATTTCCTCTTGCAGCCATGTCTCATGCACGTAAACTATGTGTGGGCAATGTATTTTATATTCAAAACATGACTGTTATTAATATATTTTAATAATAGAGTAAAGCCCCCGTTTGTTTGTTTTGAGCTGAGCTCGGCTGAGCTTCAGGACTGGCTATTAAAAAGAAAATATCTAGTGAAATGAGCAATCGGTGCACACTGTGCACCAAAGCTTTTGAGACCATTGAATGGAAATCTAAGAGACATAGTCGGGCTAGAAGATGGATTGTTTTCATTTTGCAAAACATACCTCATACTATATGAAATTTAACCCGCACTCCACGCTTTGCCCAATCCCATTAGTAAATGTAGCCTTTATTTCTAGCTCCAAACACAAAAAGGGAATTATATTTTAAACCACAAGCCCAAATTCAGATCTGATTTGACCGTCCTTTTTGTTTTGTATTGATGAAATGTTCGAAACAAGACCAATATAGAATATGTTTTGAAACATTTTCAAAATATTTTTTTGACACTTGACTGATATATTTATGAAATAACTACAAAATGTAGGATAGTGTTTCATTAAATTTACTCAAACACGATGTTCTTATAAAGTTTTTGTGTAAGCTCCCCGTTTACAAAACTGGCCCATCAAGTTTCAAAAAGCAAGAAAAATAATTAAAAAATGTATGCAGCATCGATCTTGTTTTTAAGAGCTTGTCAAGATGAACATATTAGTGGAAACGGATCAAAAAAATGGCATATATGACCCACCCTTTTTATGGTTAGACCAAAAATTAAACACATGGAAATATTAATGGAGAGGGACGTGGAGTTTGGGTCAATTCAAAGAAAACAGAAGGACTATTTTGAAAATAGGCCATCTACCCATCTTCCAACTTGACCCTCTCCCTCGGTTTCACATCCAATGGCTGCACTAGAATCGGGGCATCCGGTGCATAAATTGACGAGTAGATGTAATGTGTCCTCGGCTATTAAAAGTTTGGCATGAAGCCAACCCGGCCCAAGGTATGCCCAGGTCAGTGGGTGTCATATATACTATATTGGCTTTTCTCAAATAATAATAATGACGACGACGATGATGATGATAATGAGTCGGCAACTTCATTGGACTATTTGTGTTACAATTAGCTAAAGCCATGACGTTAACAACATCCATAAATATGTCATTCTCAAGAAAAACATCCATAAATGTGTGTGTGTGTGTGTGTGTGTGTGAGAGAGAGAGAGAGAGAGAGAGAGAGAGAGAGTCATGGGTTACTTACAGCTTGGTGACGTACGGAGGCACCAGTGCCATGTCCCAAGTATGGGTAGCTGAGCGCCTGCGCACCATGCATGTACACGGAAGAACGAGTGAACATCAGTCATGCACATGAAATCGTACGTAACGTAAACGAGATTGTGAAAAAGAAAGGGGACAGAGAGACGAGCGGTAGAGAAGAAATAGAAAGAGCTAGACGAAGCACATCCAAAGCATGAAAACACAGGCACACACGCACATGCAACTTGCTGTTGTGCTGATTTCCACGCACGCACTTTAAGAGCGTGCTTACACCCAACCCCACCCTTCACCCTTTTTGTTTCGCCTGCAGCTCACGTCTCGCTTTTACAGGTAGCCAGGCACCACAGGTAAAATTTGCCGCCCCACACACACCTCTATACGTTACCCTGGCACTGCACCATGTTGCATGGTAGGTGTCATGCGTATTTGTTTAACACACATACTTGCATATTACATGAAAATGCCACCAATATTAAAGTAAAGGAAGCAGTGCATGCATGCATGTGTAAAAATTATATGTAGAAGCTAGCACCTACTAGAACTGAATATCAAAACGTTGCATCAAGCATTGGCAAGCGGCTGTCTGCACCCCTTGATGCAGACACCAGGAGACGAATAAAATCTCAGCTCTCAAGAAATCAAACACACTACGGATATGAAGAAAAAATTAGGGCCGCTCGTGGGGAAGAGAGAGACAAGTTAAGGACGTTGGACCTCTATTTGACCCAGGAGGAATCCGATATAGCCAATAGTCTCTTGCAGCACGGACGCAGTGTCGGTCTGGTAAAATGGGAACAAGTGTGCATATATGTCAGTGTACTTCCTTTGCTGCATAAAGTGAAAGAATGTGCAGCTAAAAATAAAGGGCATGGGCAAAAGCTTCACATATGAAGCTCGCAGCTAAAAATAAAGGGCACTATATGCATTCCCATTCTATGTGTCAGCGGCCGCAAAAGAATATATTTTGCTAGCTTTTTGGGACCTGAAGCTTAATTACACACTGATGCACCAGAGGGATGAGCTCGCAGGTGAGATCATGCATAAGCATATTTGACATCAAGTGCTAGCTAGAGTGCAGTGCAGTGAGGTTTAACATTAACGTACAACTAAAATGGTGTAATACCTTGCCAAATGGGGAAACTATTTGGTGAAGTGCTGTTATTTTATCCCCGAGCTTCTCCTTCCTTACCTGAAATGACAAAATTGATGGGATGCAAATATGAATACACACCTTTTTTTAGCCAATATGCACATGTAAGGCAAGGACTTTTTGTTGTATCTTAGCGTGTTCTATATCTTTTCCATATATCTGAAATTTTCAACATATTTCTCCAGTAACGAGCTTAAAACTCCCGGTTTCTGCATCATGTGACGCACACAACCATCTTTATTAAAATAGAGTATCCCATATCCGAAGTAGTATAAACAGCATAAACAAAGGCCATACTACACACCTAAGTTTCCAAGGGTGATACTTTTGTAATTAATCACTTTGGTACGTAAATACATTTAGAAAAAAAAGAAAACAATATTACCATATATCTATTTTTCATACACGAATGAGAAAATATGGATGAAGATTCTTAGTTTCTTGGGGTTTGCAACGGTAACTTCAAAAAAAAAACTTGATAACCGTGTGGACAAATAATTCTATCTATGCCTATGTTTAAGTAATTGCCTGGCTCTAGGAATGGTCGAAGCCATACCAATCAAAAAAAGATGTTACCAACACTAAGAAAAAGATGTTACCAAACAAACCTGACCTATTGACCCTTTTGCTATGGCAAGGCCTTCAACTTCATATATCCCTTTTTTAGGTCAATCCAGAATATAAATACATTCAAACTGAATCGTTTTTTTTGGACATTTCATTAACACCTTTGGATTTATTATCATAGATAGTGTTCGAGATCCAAGTGATATATCATGGTAGCCTTAGCTATTCTTATCGAGAGATGGCCTTCTCATTAATTTGGTCAATACGTAGTACAATAATATGCGGCTTGTGTGATACAAAATACATTTTTTTGCATGGATAATAAAATACTTGTTTTTGCTGCATTCCAGTTTACAAGCATTACCTGATCCTTGTGGGACTATGGGCAAAGTATTCAATCATATTTTTACGCTCAAAATTGAACATTGAAACACTTGGTTCGTTTTACATTTATCAATAGAGGGTCTAACATTTTTATATGTGGTGCAAATGTGCAATATATTGTCTAGGAAAGGGAGATGGGTACAAGCGTTGACAGGCTCTTCTGCTGGTATAGACAGAAAATTACATACTCCAGAGAGAGAATCAGGATTCTAAGCTAGTAATAAGAAAGGAGTGCGTCAAGAATAAAACCTTCAGAATAGACTGTCCCGTTGAAGAGGCGGGTTGAACCCTAGCCTTCTTGGGAGCTGATCCAGTTGCAGTGCTGTTACTCTGGAAGGTAGAAAAAGAAAGAAAAATCAAATCATGACTCTATTTCATCTTTAGTACAAAAAGAAACTGCTAACAAGAGTTAATTAATCCCATGGTTGATATTGCCCAAATTAACACGGATAGAATCCGATGTGACATTACACATATAAGTGAATCTCTATGCCCTCCCCGGCGAAAAAAAGGATCTCTACACCCTTAAGAAGACATGAAGTATGCACATGAGAAGTTTTCGTTTTTTGAGAATTTTGGAATTAATATTATTAGCTTTACAGAGAGTATATACACGACACACACACATATGGAGCTAAAGGTTTTGTATAATCAAGCAACGATCGATTCTAATTAAAAAGCATCTAAGAATACATAGAATTTTTTGCGAAATAACTGCAAGCAAAGAAATATACCTTGCAAATTAATTGGAGGAAACGACAAAGAGTTTATGGGGGATTTCAGCCATGCATGAAGTGAAATTCAGTTGATCACCTCAGACGAGTTATCCGATTGTTGATTCCACAGCTCCGGTGCGGGCGCCGGCGCCGCGCCGTTGGAGAAGTCCAGCAAGCCGCCGTCGAGGTTCGAGGTGATGCATGACCTTGGAGAGAAAGCCAAGAGCATCTGGCTCAGCCGAGAGTTTGGCCCCGACGCCTGGATCTCCTCACCACCGCCATGGCCATAGAAACTGTAAGCTCGGGCTCCAGCCCGAGCCGCCATAGGACCCTCCTCTAATCCTTTTGACAGTAGATCTGACTCATGGTCTCCAACTAATCCTCCTCTGCTTTGTGGTTACCGACGCGTGCGTACGTACACATGCACCGTCCATACATGAAAAAACAACAAGTTAGTACTAGGAAGAAGAAACATGCATGTGAGATTTGCAGTAAAAGACCATTAGAGAGGGGGTTGATCAACAACAGGACAAAGCGCGCAGCTACTTAATTTGTACTGATGAAGAAATCTGCATGAATTGAAGGGCACCCTAGCTAGCTAGCACTAATTCTTGCATTAGTAGTAAGTAAATCACAGAGGACTGAGGGTGGGAGGTATAGACGAAGGTCTTTACAAAAGCATCTGGCTCCATGATTCTGGCATCTGGCTCTCCTCCTGTCCACCTTGAAAACTTGCAGGGGAAGTTGCAGCGCTGTCACGAACATCAGGAACTTGACCTGACGAGTGGTGAAGGAGCTGATGATCATGGGAGCAAGCCATAGAAGGAGAAGAAGACAGGAGAGGCATGTTGGTGGATTCCTCTTGCTCCTCCTCGGCACAAGGCATCAGCCCACTCATGATATTGTTGGCGTTGCTTGTGCCACCACACACCATCTGTTGCACCATGGTGCCCTTGAATTCTCCTCCACCTACCATCCTTGAGCACCAAACAATTGACAACAAATAATTCTTGCGGCTGCACCAATCAAATTTCCAGAGGATCTTGGCTGCCGCAAATTCCTATGCAAATCTTTATGGTATGGTAGCTTTGCATGTCCTCATCTCCTCTCTCTCTTTTTTAGAAATGGAGGGTCCAGTGAGAGAAAACAACAATGAGAGAGAGAGAGAGAGAGAGAGAGAGAGAGGAAAAGGATAGGACCTGTTTGGAGAGGAATCTGGGCTTTTGTTATCTTTTCTCTTCCTTTCGCTTCACTCCTTTCATTTGTGAACTTCCCCTTCCACTTTTCTCCCTCCTTCGCTCCCCTTTTGTATCGTTAATTAGTTTTCTTTCCTCTTGCCTCTTCCCGACCCACCTTTGTAATATTTTATATTTTATATTATATATATATATATATATACTACTAATAAAGTACCGATTGCTTCTGTCCCATTCACCATCAGCAATTTTATAGAATAGTACATGTTGTTTTAGGTATTCAATCCGCGGTCCTGATCTCGTTTCTTCGATTGTAGGGTAATTCCCGTATGTCTGGATTGCCACCTGGCTTCTTCCGTCACTTAGATGGGCCAGGCTAGGCCAGCGCCCGCGGTAAAAATTCTGCGCAAACAAAGATGCGTAGTCATTTATCTTGCATAGTCCCACCTTGCTCCATTGAATGAATTCTTGCCAATTTAAATACATTCGAAAATTGTCCGCAATATCAACCAGTCTCCTCAGGAATCAACAAACAGCCATGAGAACGTTATAGCTACTTGAACAGGATGGCAGAAGCGGGGCGACTTGGTCGTGCTGGTTGGTGCAGAGGCAAGGACGTAGAAACGGGGCGGCTTGGTGGTGCTAGTTGGTGCAGAGGCGAGGCAGAAACAGGGCAGCTCAGTGGTGTTGGTGTGGTGCAGAGGCAACGAGGCAGAAACGGGGTGGCTCAGTAGTGTTAGTGTGTTGCAGAGTCAAGGAGGAGGCCAGCAGTGAGGGCCAGAAACACAACAACGACATCAGGGAGTCCATGGCGAAGTCGAACGACACCCGGGGTAGTGGTGGTGGATCCTGACCCATGGCCAGCCAGCAGGAGGCGGCGGATGCCCATGAAATTGCTACTTGTGAGCCATGTTGAGATTTTTTCGAAGAGGAGAGGATGATATAGCACAGTAGAGAACCAAGGTTATCAATCTAGTAGAAGAATCACACAATACCTCATAAACAACACCTACACGCGAAATAACAAATCTTACACGCAACGCAAACAAGAGGTTGTCAATCCATTGGCGGTTAATTGCAAGGATCGAATTTCATAGTGATAGATAGATAAACAAAAACATAAAATAAAATAAAAGTAAATAAAGTACAACAAAGTATTTTTTGGATTTTGATATATGATTAAAATAGACCCGGGACCATAGTTTTCACTAGAGGCTCTCTCTTGAACATAGCATACGGTGGGTAAACAAATTACTGTTGGGCAATTGATAGAAAAGCGCATAGTTATGAGGATATCCAAGGCAATGATCATGTATATGTGCATCACGTCCGAGACAAGTAGACCGACTCATGTCTGCATCTACTACTATTACTACACACATCGACCCCTATCCAGCATGCATCTACAGTATTAAGTTCATAAAGAACGAAGTAACACCTTAAGCAAGATGACATGATGTACACAAAATAAACCCAATTAATATGAATAAACCCCATCTTTTTATTCTTAATGACAACGATACAAGTATGCGTCATGTCTCTTTCTCTCACTGGGATTGAGCAAGGCAATATTGAACCCATCACAAAGCACCTCTTCCTGAAGAAAATATGCCCTAGAGCCAATAATAAAGTTATTATTTATTTCCTTATTTCATGATAAATATTTATTATTCATGCTGGAATTGTATTAACCGGAAACATAATTGTAACGCCCACGATGCGACTATATCTCCCACGTGTCGAAGCACGACTTAGAGGCATAACCGCATTGTAAGCAATGTCGCAAGTGAGGTAATCTTCACAACAACCCATGTAATGAATAAGGAAAAGAGATACATAGTTGGCTTACAATCGCCACATCACACAATAGCATAAATAATATTACATTCATCCAGATACACTCAACGTCCGACTACGGAACCAAAGTAAAGAACAACCCCAAATGCGACAAAGTCCCCGATCGCCCCAACTGGGCACCACTACTGATCGTCTGGAAAGGAAACGTAGTATCGTCCTGAGTCCTCATCGAACTCCCACTTGAGCTCAGTCGAATCTCCTGGAGCGGTATCATCGGTCCCTGCATCTGGTTTTGGAAGTAATCTGTGAGTCACGGGGACTCAGCAATCTCACACCCTCGTGATCAAGACTATTTAAGCTTATAGGAAGGGTAAAAGGTATGAAGTGAAGTGGAGCTTCAGCAAGCACTAGCATATATGGTGGCTAACATACGCAAATGAGAGCGAGAAGAGAGAGCAAAGGCACGATCGATAAACTATGATCAAGAAGTGATCCTAGAACAACCTATGTTCAAGCATAACATGAGACCGTGTTCTCTTCCCGGACTCTGCCGAAAAGAAATCATCACGGCCACACACTCTGTTGATTTATTTTAATTAAGTTAAGTTTCATGTTTTCTACAATCGTACATTAACAAATTCCCATTAGGGGTGTCCCAACTTAGCCCATCACAAACTCTCACGGTCAACGAAGGATATTCCTTCTCCCAAGACAATCCGATCAGACTCGGAATCCCGGTTACAAGACATCTCAACAATGGTAAAACTACACCAGCAAAGCCGCCTGAATGTGCCGACAAATCTCGATAGGAGCTACACATATCTCGTTCTCAAGGCACACTCGGATAGGTCAAGCTATGAGTAAAACCAACCCTCGAGTTACCCCGAGGTGGCCCTACAGGCTGCCCATTTCGGACCAACACTCAGAGGAGCACTGGCCCAGGGGGGTTTAAAATAAAGATGACCCTCGGGCTCCGGAAACCCAAGGGAAAAAGAGGCTAGGAGGCAAATGGTAAAACTAAGGTTGGGCATTGCTGGAGGAGTTTTATTCAAGGCGAACTGTCAAGGGGTTCCCATTATAACCCAACCGTGTAAGGAACGCAAAATCAAGGAACATAACACCGGTATGACGGAAACTAGGGCGGCAAGAGTGGAACAAAACACCAGGCATAAGGCCGAGCCTTCCACCCTTTACCAAGTATATAGGTGCATTAAAATAGACAAGATATAATAATGATATCCCAACAATAAACATGTTCCAACAAGGAACAAACTCCAATCTTCACCTACAACTAGCAACACTATAAGAGGGGCTGAGCAAAGCGGTAACATAGCCAAACAACAGTTTGCTAGGACAAGGTGGGTTAGAGGTTTGACATGACAATATGAGAGGCATGATAAGCAAGTGGTAGGTATCGTAGCATAGTCATAGCAAAAGAGCGAGCATCTAGCAAGCAAAGATAGAAGTGATTTCGAGGGTATGGTCATCTTGCCTGCAAAGTTCTCCGAGTTGATGTTAGATAGATCCTCGTAAACGTACTCAACGGGCTCCTCGATCACGTACTCGTCTCCCGGCTCTATCCAAGCAAGAACAACAAGCAAAAGGAAACACAATCAACCACGTGCAATGCACAAACAACATGATGCAAAACATGTCATGATATGCGGGATGCGATATGCGTTGCATATGCAAGTTTCGGAAAGGAATGATTGAATCTGGCCTCAACTTGGAAAACCAAGAGTGCCACTGGAAAGATGGGTTGATTTCAGTCGAAATCGGTATAAAGATCACCGTAATCGAATGAACGGTTTGCAAATGGCAAGCAAAACAAATATGGCACAAAGCTGTGATTAACAGCACGAGGCCATCTAAATGCATCAAGAACAACTAGCTAATGCACTCAAACATAGCAACAAAATACATGGAAGGGATCCACTCAAGATGCTTGACAAAAGATGAACACCGAGCTACGGCTAATTCACTCAATAGCAGGTTCAAACAAGCATGGCAAAAATGAAAAAGATAACAGGTTACAGACTTGGTGAAAATAACAAGTCAGGAATTTTAACATCAGGAAGCAAAGTTTGGAGCATGATAACAACATGCTATAGGAACATATCATGGCAAAGCAAGGCATGGCATGAAGCTACTCAAAGCATACAACAAAAGTCCCTTACTGACCATAAGCCAAAAGAGATCAGAAAATACAATGGCAACCATGTGAACATAGCAATTATCGTTCACAGGTTCAGACTTAGTAGAAAACTGGAACATGACAAAACAGATATCAAGTAGGCATGTTTACAAGCTCGATGCACTCACCACAAGGCATTTCATGACAAACTAAGCATACACCCAGCAAGTAGACATGGCATAGAAGCTAAACATGGCAAGAATAACAACATATCATGCATGGATCAACTACAACATCCTCGGCAAAAATGCTTAACACGTAAACAATTTGCCAGGAACATTTTATAGCAAAAGTAGAGCTCGATTGACTCAAGCTAGGGTGCTCCATAATTGCAAACAAAGACATGGATGGATAGAGCACAACAATATCTACAAAACATCCTTAATGATCATGCTCAAAAGAGGCATGGATCACTCTGTAGCAACAAGGATACATGGCATAAAAATATTGACAGGACAGAGACTTAGAATATTTCTAAGTCTCTGAAATCAGCAACATTACTAGAGCTACTTTGCATGCTTGTGCTAGTCACCACAGAGATCACAAAAATACATGGCATACACCCCTGTAAAGATGATATGGCATACTTCAAAACACATGTAGAGCTCAAGTTCATAGGAGGCACACATCAATCATGGAAAAAATGACAAATGTCCAATTACTGATATGAATCTGAAACTAACAAAAACTAGCACTCTTCCAACAGCATTTAGGGCATCAATATGAGCTCAAATGAACATGATGCAATGAGATGAAATGAAGTACTCATCGAGACGAACATTTTGATATGCTACATGCCCAAAACGGAGCCACAGTTGCAGAGTTATGACATGAAGAAGAATGCCAAAAATATCTAGGGTTAGGGCAAAAGTCAACCTCCGAATTCCAGATCTGGATCCGGGCATGGACTTCGAGGCACTCGCCGGAGTTACTGTTCGCCAGAGAGGGGCTTGCCGGACTCGAGGGGGAAGAGCTCGCCGGAGTAGCGGTGGTGGTCGGGGACGCCGGACGTCGAGGTAGGCGCGCTAGCCGAGGAGCGGCGCGGTCGGCGAAGGGCGGCAGAGGTCGCCGGGCGGCGAAGGTCGGTGTCGGCGCCGGAGCACTTTGGCGGCGGGACAACGCTGGAGGCGGAGCCTGGCGCGGCGGTGGGGAAGGACGGGCGGTGCGGGGCGCTCGGGCGCGGTCGCGGGCCGGGAGGGCCGGCCACGGGCCCCGGCGGGCCGCGGCGGTGGGAGACGCCGGGAGGGCCCGTGGCGCCTCCTGGTTGGCTGGGCGGCGGCGGCGACTTTGTCCAGCGCGCGGCCGGACGTGTCCGGCGCGCGGATGAGGAGCGGGGCTAGGGTTAGGGTGGTTTGGATCCGGAATTTCAGGGAGGAGGCTATATTTATAGGTAGAGGGAGCTAGGAGGCTCCAAATTGAACACGGTTTTCGGCCACGCGATCCTGATCGAACGATCTAGATGATGGAAGGGGTTTAGGTGGGTTTTGGGCCACTTTGGAGGGGTGTTGGGCTGCAACACACACGAGGCCTTTTCGGTCCCTCGGTTCACCGTTGGAGTATTAAACGAAGTCCAAATGGCACGAAACTTGACAGGCTGTCTACCGGTAGTAAACCAAGGCCGCATGACAAGTCTCGGTCCAATCCGAGAACGTTTAATACCCGCACATGAAAAGAGGTAGAAAGGGACACCGGAGGACATAGGAGCGCCGGAATGCAAAACGGACAACAGGGAAATGCTCGGATGCATGAGACGAACACGTATGCAAATGGAATGCACATGATGACATGACATGAGATGCATGACAAAGACAAAAGCACACGAAGACAAAAACCCCACAACGAGGAAAATCATAACTTAGTGCCGAAAATGGCAAGAGTTGGAATACAAATATGGCAGGTTACATACGGGGTGTTACAATAATACATGTGTAAATAGATAGACAAACATAGTGTCACTAGTATGCCTCTATTTGACTAGCTCGTTGATCAAAGATGGTTATGTTTCCTAACCATAGACATGAGTTGTCATTTGATAAATGGGATCACATCATTAGAAGAATGATGTGATTGACTTGAGCCATTCCATTAGCTTAGCACTTGGTCGTTTTAGTTTACTGCTATTGCTTTCTTCATGACTTATACATGTTCCTATGACTATGAGATTATGCAACTCCCGATTACCGAAAGAATACTTTGTGTGCTACCAAACGTCACAACATAACTGGGTGATTATAAAGGTGCTCTACAGGTGTCTCCGATGGTGTTCGTGGAGTTGGCATAGATCAAGAATATGATTTGTCACTCCGATTGTCGGAGAGGTATCTCTGGGCCCTCTCGGTAATGCACATCACTATAAGCCTTGCAAGCAATGTGACTAATGAGTTAGTTGTGGGATGTTGCATTAGGGAACGAGTAAAGAGACTTGCTGGTAACGAGATTGAACTAGGTATTGAGATACGGACGATCGAATCTCGGGCAAGTAACATACCGATGACAAAGGGAACAACGTATGTTGTTATGCAGTTTGACCGATAAAGATCTTCGTAGAATATGTAGGAACCAATGTGAGCATCCAGGTTCCGCTATTTGTTATTGACCGGAGATGTGTCTCGGTCATGTATACATAGTTCTCGAACCCGTAGAGTCCGCACGCTTAAAGTTCTGTGACGATCGGTATTATGAGTTTTTGTGTTTTGATGTACTGAAGGTAGTTCGGAGTCCCGGATGTGATCACGGACATGACAAGGAGTCTCGAAATGGTCGAGACATAAAGATCGATATATTGGAAGGTTATATTCGGACACCGGATGAGTTCTGGGGGTTATCGGATAAATACCGTAGGACAGGGAGGTTATGGGAACCTCCGGAGGGGGGGGGTTATTGGGCCTTATGGGCCCAAGTGGAGGAAGAGGAGAGGCGGCCAGCTAGGGGCGCGCAGCCCCCTAGCCCAAACTAAATTGGATTAGGGGGCGGCCCTCCCTTTCCTTCTTCTACTCCCCCTTCCTTCCCCTCTCCTACTAGGACTAGGAAAGAGGGGGGATCCTACTTGGAGTAGGATTGCCCCCCTTGGGCGTGCCTCCTCATCCTTGGCCGCCCCCTCCTCCTCTCCCTCCTTTATATACGGGGAGGGGGGGCACCCCTTGGACACAGCAGCAATTGATCTGTTGATCTCTTAGCCGTGTGCGGTGCCCCCCTCCACCATAATCCACCTCGGTTATATCATAGGGGTGCTTAGGCGAAGCCCTGCGACGGTAGCTTCATCAACCTCGTCACCACGCCGTCATGCTGATGAAACTCTCCCTCGAGCTCTACTGGATCATGAGTTCGCGGGACGTCACCGAGCTGAACGTGGAGGTGTCGTACATTCAATGTTGAGCATCGGTCGATTGTGAAGACGTACGACTACATAAACCGCGTTGTTATAACGCTTTCGCTTAACGGTCTACGAGGGTACGTGGACGACACTCTCTCCTCTCGTTGCTATGCATCACCATGATCTTGCGTGTGCATAGGATTTTTTTTGAAATTACTACGTTCCCCAACAGTGGCATCCGAGCCAAGTTTATGTGTAGATGTTATATGCACGAGTAGAACACAAGTGAGTTGTGGGCGATACAAGTCATACTGCTTACCAGCATGTCATACTTTGGTTCGGCGGTATTGTTGGATGAAGCGGCCCGGACCGACATTACGCGTACGCTTAGGCGAGACTGATTCTACCGACGTGCTTTGCACACAGGTGGCTGGTGGGTGTTAGTTTCTCCAACTTTAGTTGAACCGAGTGTGGCTACGCCCGGTCCTTGAGAAGGTTAAAATGGCACTAACTTGACGAACTATCGTTGTGGTTTTGATGTGTAGGTAAGAACGGTTCTTGCTCAGCCCATAGCAACCACGTAAAACTTGCAACAACAAAGTAGAGGACGTCTAACTTGTTTTTGCAGGGCATGTTGTGATGTGATATGGTTAAGACATGATGCTATATTCATTGTATGAGATGATCATGTTTTGTAACAGAGTTATCGGCAACTGGCAGGAGCCATATGGTTGTCGCTTTATTGTATGCAATGCAATCGCCCTGTAATTGCTTTACTTTATCACTAAGCGGTAGCGATAGTCGTAGAAGCAATAGATGGAGAGACGACAACGATGCTACGATGGAGATCAAGGTGTTGCGCCGATGACGATGGTGATCATGACGGTGCTTTGGAGATGGAGATCAAAGGCACAAGATGATGATGGCCATATCATATCACTTATATTGATTGCATGTGATGTTTATCCTTTATGCATCTTATTCTGCTTTGTTTGACGGTAGCATTATAAGATGATCTCTCACTAAATTTCAAGGTAAAAGTGTTCTCCCTGAGTATGCACCATTGCCAAAGTTCATCGTGCCGAGACACCATGTGATGATCGGGTGTGATAAGCTCAACGTTCATCTACAACGGGTGTAAGACAGTTTTACACATGCAGAATACTTGGGTTAAACTTGACGAGCCTAGCATATGCAGATATGGCCTCGGAACACTGAGACCGAAAGGTCGAGCGTGAATCATATAGTAGATATGGTCAACATAGTGATGTTCACCATTGAAAACTACTCCATTTCACGTGATGATCGGTTATGGTTCAGTTGATATGGATCACGTGATCACTTAGATGATTAGAGGGATGTCTATCTAAGTGGGAGTTCTTAAGTAATATGATTAATTGAACTTAAATTTATCATGAACTTAGACCTGATAGTATTTTGCTTGTATATGTTATTGTAGATAGATGGCCCGTGCTGTTGTTCCGTTGAATTTTAATGCGTTCCTTGATAAAGCAAAGTTGAAATATGATGGTAGCAATTACACGGACTGGGTCCGTAACTTGAGGATTATCCTCATTGCTGCATAGAAGAATTACGTCCTGAAAGCACCGTTGGGTGTCAAACCCGCTGCAGGAGCAACGCCATATGTTATGAACACCTGGCAGAGTAAAGCTAATGACTACTCAATAGTTCAGTGTTTCATGCTTTATGGCTTAGAACCGGGACTTCAACGACGTTTTGAACGTCATGGAGCATATGAGATGTTTCAGGAGTTGAAGTTAATATTTAAAGCAAATGCCCGAATTGAGAGATATGAAGTCTCCAATAAGTTCTACAGCTGCAAGATGGAGGAGAATAGTTCTGTCAGTGAACATATACTCAGAATGTCTGGATATCGTAACCACTTGACTCAGCTGGGAGTTAATCTTCCAGTTGATAGTGTCATTGACAGAGTTTTTCAATCACTGCCACCAAGCTACAAGAGCTTTGTGATGAACTATAATATGCATGGGATGGATAAGACAATTCCCGAGCTCTTTGCAATGCTAAAGGCTGCAGAGGTAGAAATCAAGAAGGAGCATCAAGTGTTGATGGTCAACAAGACCACCAGTTTCAAGAAAATGGGTAAAGGGAAGAAGAAAGGGAACTTCAAGAAGAACGGCAAACAAGTTGCTGCTCAACAGAAGAATCCCAAGTCTGGACCTAAGCCTGAGACTGAGTGCTTCTACTGCAAAGGGACTGGTCACTGGAAGCGGAACTTCCCCAAGTATTTGTCGGATAAGAAGGATGGCAAGGTGAACAAAGGTATATGTGATATACATGTAATTGATGTGTACCTTACTAGAGCTCGCAGTAGCACCTGGGTATTTGATACTGGTTCTGTTGCTAATATTTGCAACTCGAAATGGGGACTATAGATTAAGCAAAGACTGGCTAAGGACGAGGTGACGATGCGCGTAGGAAATGGTTCAAAAGTCGATGTGATCGCCATCGGCACGCTATCTCTACATCTACCTTCGGGATTAGTTTTAGACCTGAATAATTGTTATTTGGTGCCAGCGTTAAGCATGAACATTATATCTGGATCTTGTTTAACGTGAGACGGTTATTCATTTAAATATGAGAATAATGGTTGTTCTATTTATATGAGTAATATCTTTTATGGTTATGCACCCTTGAAGAGTGGTCTATTTGTGTTGAATCTCGATAGTAGTGATACACATATTCATAATGTTGAAGCCAAAAGATGCAGAGTTGATAATGATAGTGCAACTTATTTGTGGCACTGCCGTTTGGGTCATATTGGTGTAAAGCGCATGAAGAAACTCCATACTGAGGGACTTCAGGAATCACTTGATTATGAATCACTTGGTACTTGCGAACCATGCCTCATGGGCAATATGACTAAAATGCCGTTCTTCGGAACAATGGAGCGAGCAATAGACTTGTTGGAAATCATACATACTGATGTATGTGGTCCGATGAATATTGAGGCTCGCGGCGGGTATAGTTATTTTCTCACCTTCACAGATGATTTAAGCAGATATGGGTATATCTACTTAATGAAACATAAGTCTGAAACATTTGAAAAGTTCAAAGAATTTAAGAGTGAAGTGGAGAATCATCATAACAAGAAAATAAAGTTTCTACGATCTGATCGTGGAGGAGAATATTTGAGTTACGAGTTTGGTCTACATTTGAAACAATGTGGAATAGTTTCACAACTCACGCCACCCGGAACACCACAGCGTAATGATGTGTCCGAGTGTCGTAATCGTAATTTACTAGATATGGTGCAATCTATGATGTCTCTTACTGATTTACCGCTATCGTTTTGGGGTTATGCTTTAGAGACAGCTCCATTCATGTTAAATAGGGCACCATCAAAAACCGTTGAGACGACACCTTATGAACTGTGGTTTGGTAAGAAACCAAAGTTGTCGTTTCTTAAAGTTTGGGGCTGCGATGCTTATGTGAAAAAGCTTCAACCTGATAAGCTCGAACCCAAATTAGAGAAATGTGTCTTCATAGGATACCCCACTACTAGGAAAAGGCTAATTAGTGGCGCACCTGTTTTGGCCATTAATGGCGCACTATAGGTGCGCCACTATTAACACACCACTAGTAACAAGTACTAATGGCGCACCCCTGGTGCGCCATTAGGCTGGTCATAGTGGGGAGTAACTTATACTAGTGTCATGTATATGATACTAGTCTAAGTTACTATCTTCATAGTGCAAAGTAACATAGTACTAGTATCATAGATTGCTTCATTTATTAGCTTGTAGACTCATCCTTTCTCGGGAAGCGCTATGTTACAGTAACATATTATGTTACTCTAAACACCTCTCTCCTCATTAACTACATGCCACATAAGCAAAATTTTCTTGAAGTGTGCTATGTTACTACCGAAGTTACTCCCACTATGACTAGCCTTAGTATCCCAGATAATAGTGGCACACCTGGCAGTGCGCCATTAATATGTCCCCTGGTGCGCCATTACTATGCCTCCCAAGGGGCATATTTACCTTGTGCTCTGGGTTACTAATGGCGCACTTCTAGGTAATGCGCCACTAGTATGTTTATTGCAGTGCGCCACTAAAGTGCAGTATGGTGCGCCACTAGTATGAATATTAGGATTTTTTCTTTTCTGATATTTGCACATGTTACAAAATATATTACTGCACAGAATATAGACAGCACAACATATAAACAACAGATTTATTGAATACAAATAGAAGATTAGTCTCCGAATACAATTCATCATATTAGTCTCCGAATTCAAAAGACCAAACAAAGTTAGAACATTACAAGTCTCGAGACCGCAAGTAGCGAGTTTGTCTTCACATTACAAGTCGATATCGATCATCTAAAGTACCATCACATAGAAGAGAGTTGTGGTCATCACAATGAGCATCATCGCGATGAAACTGGTCTTCATCCGGTTCCTCCTCCGCTCCCTCCTCTCTCCCGCTAGATAGCACACATGTCTAGCTTCCGCCTCCGCCCTAGTGGTGTACCCTTTGTAACTGTTATCGCTGAAACGGTGAACCTGTCTCCGACACTCCTCCCAATCGTCGTAGACTCCGGGAACCTTACCCTTGTACACGATATACGACGGCATCTCTATGCACTAGACAAACAAAACGTTAGTAGCAATTCACAGACAATACATAAGCAATATATAAGTATGCAACAAAAGGATCGGAAGAGAAAAGCAACACATTAATAGCACGATTCATGGTCCTACTAATAAATAGCATCGATTACATATAAGTTGAATGACTGTCCAAACCAAAGAGACATACAAGTTCATTAAAGTTTAATTACAACATGAGCTAATCGATAGTTAAGAACTACATAGCATCACTACTTTTGACTCGACTCAGGGACCGGAGCGTGGATGAAGCCGTCGTCTTTCGTGATGGTCATGAAATCGTGTCAGCCTGCATTTGTAGCGTTGTTTCTATTTCACTGTTGGACGGTTGATATTTGTGGTAGAACTGCCCCGAGGTACGAAGGACATCTTCATGGATGATTTCCGCAAACTTCGACTGGATGCGAAAGAATTCTTGTCTGAGGTTCGCGTCTTGGATGGCCGACAAGCATGCGGCCCAATCTTTGAGACTATTTGGTAGCAGAAGTTGATTATGGTCCCGTACGATCGTACTCGGTGCCGGCTGGCTCACACCATTGTTATTCTTTCTTTTCCGTCCCTTCTTCTTCTACTGTAATGGGATTGAGTTCTGCTCAGAGACAGCCTTCTTGAGTGTGTTGGGGCTGATAATATTTCGCACCTCGGCTATCTGAGGCTCGGTGAAGGCGGCAGCTGGAGGCATCTCCTGAGAACTGAACGCCAGACGATGCCTGTTGCAATTGGGTTTCTCCGCGGTACCAGCTAGATCGCGATCATCTTTTGCAGGGTTGGGTTCTTGAGAAGGAGGCCCCAAGAATTCGTCACCATACCCATGTTCATCGAAGTACTTATCGACCCTGGTAAATGTACCGTCGTCGTCGTCCGGATCCTGTGCCATATGCATGTCTGGATCGGCCAAATGTTCGCCGTCGTCGTCCGGTAGCGTTGCGGCGGTCTTGCCATGGCTTGGCGCCGGCACGACTGGCGGTGTTGTCTGTGGGGTGGTGTCCCCCGCCCCCATACAAACCTGGCTCTTCGGCCAAAGCATGGACCAGCCTATGCAGGCGCTGAGGGCCATCACATCATCTTCGTCGGCCCCAGGGGGTCGATACGGAGGTAACAAGTCGTCGCAGCCCCGCAGCACCCGAACCAGTTGAACCCTATACACGTTGGGTGGCATCGGATTACCGTGGAACAGGCGGTTGCCCGGTTGAACGATTCTGGCCTTGGCGACATCGATCAACCCACCGTTCACGAAGTGTAGGAGAGTGCATGGAATGTCGGTGGCGCCCTATGAAAACATGTAGGGCGTCAGGGATGCCCAGTCAAAGGCAAGGAGATGAAGTCATCGGCCGAGAGACTTAGTTACCGTGATGGCGTCGAGCTCGGCTAATGTCGAGGTACTGCCAACGGCGGGTGTGCAAGTGACGGAGGGGCCGCTTGCTGCTGAGGTGATGGCCGGCGTATTCTTCCCACACCTGGGTGCATTAAGCTCCAATGCCGGCACCGACGCCGGAGACACCAATGCCGCCTTCGCCGGAGACACCAATGGCGCCACTGGCGCGTTGTGCGAGTTGCTGCCCGTGAAGCTGGGAATCGGGGGCGGCCCCTGTTGGCCGCCCGCAATCCACGCCTGCATCCCCTCAAGCAAGGTAGGCATAATGGCGGTGATCGTCGCTCCCAGTTGGTCTCGCACTTGCTCTTCAACTATCTCCAGAATCTGCGCCACTTTTGCCTTGAGTTCTTGAACCTCGCGCTCCTGGCTTTCCAAGGTGGTCTTTCTCTCCTTTCGCCCAGCGGTATAGTATTCCGACCATTTCATGGACAAGCCTTTGCCAGCCACACGGCCAGCTAACGACGGCTTATTGAGCTTATCCTTGTTTTTCATTATGTTCAATGCCCTATTTAAAGTGGTGTCGAAAGGAGAGCTCTGAGACGACCCCGCGCTACTGCTTTCAGTGTCTTGCGGAAGGAACGCGAACCATTTAGAAATTTGGCTTCATTAATTAGAATGCAACCATATGGAGCTAATTACGCGGGGGTGTATTCCTTACTAGAACAAGCTCAAGTGCCTTGGTCTTTGGATCCGTGGTAAGCTCCTTGGTTACCGGGTCAATCTTGTACCGGGCCCTGACATAGTTCCTGGTCTGCTTGTCACGGTATTTCTCGAAGAGGGGTGGTAGGCCTTGCTCGGCACGCTCCGCGTCCTCCTTGTCCCATATAGGTTCCGCCACTCTGTAACCACCGGGACCGAGTTTGTCGACCCCTAAGTTCAAGTCCCGCATCTCTTTCCCCCACTGACTTGATTCCACGGTTGCGTTGTTCTCGCACTTGATCTTGAACTCCAGGTAGTCATCTTCGTTGATCGAAGGATTTTTCTCCTTGATCTTCTCATAACTACCACCTTTTTCAATCATTCTCTTCACCGCGGCTCTCCAAGTAGCCAGGGCCGTGCTCATCTTCGTGAGGGTGGCACTGTTCACTTTATTCCCTGAGAGGCGTGTGTTTGCGAATTCACCGGGGAACTTGTATCGTTCGTGCAGCTTCGTGAAGAGGAGGTTGTGCAAATTCCCTCAGTCATGATGCCTTAGGTTCTCGGTGTTGATCAGGACAGTGCTCCGGAGAATGCACCCGAGCTGTCCTGTGTACCCCTTGACTAATTCTTTAGGCGTCGTTGGAAGCCCCTCGAAGGACATTTCAGTAAATTCCTCCTTGACGGTGCTGAGCACATTCGGGCGCCGGTCCTTTCATTGCCTCTTTGGTTGGATGCCATCTGTGCGTGCGCTGCCATCATCAGTGGTGGCATCCTCGGTGGCACCATCAGTGGTGTCATCCCCGACGCCACGAGGGGTTGTGTAGTCGGGATCGGTGTCTTCCGCGGCGTCCTCATAGCGGTGAGGTTCTTGCTCCATCTCCTGGGACAGCTCCTAGAATGCCTTGCCTAAACCGCCGGCCTCATCGTTGCGGGCCATGTTTCGCTCTAAATAGGAAAACATTTGGTCAAAAAGTTGGTTATTGTCAAGGAACAAGATCTCTAAGTTGACCAAATAACCTAATTCTCGAGGAATGTCACCAAAAAGTTGGCTTCGATGTGCGGTACAAAACTGAATTTTGGAAATCTACAGAATGAACAAGCTAAGGGCTGCAAATGCCCGCAAGGCTTCAAGGGTGACAGCATAATGGCTCAGTGTTATTTAAGGGTTGATTTGTGAGGAATTATCATGGTCTCATCATTTAGGGTTTGTCGACACCGAGTCATCCTAAAAGCTAAGCTTTTATCATTTAGGGTTTGTCGACGCTGAGGCACCCTAAATGCTAAGTTAAGTTTTCATCATTTAGGGTTTATCGATGCCGAGGCACCCTAAAAGCTAAGCTTTTATCATTTAGGGTTTGTCGACACCGAGGCACCCTAAAAGCCAAGGTTATATCATTTAGGGTTTGTCGACGCCGAGGCACCCCAAAAGCCTAAGTTTTCATCATTTAGGGTTTATCAATGCCGAGGCACCCTAAAAGCCAAGGTTATATCATTTAGGGTTTGTAGACGCCGAGGCACCCCAAAAGCCTAAGTTTTCATCATTTAGGGTTTATCGATGACGAGGCACCCTAAAAGCCATCATCATCATATCATCTTGAAAATACTATAACAACTAAGTTCATCCTACTTAATTAAGTAATATTGACATTTTGTTAAATCTTAATTAAGTAATAGAGTTTCATTCACTTATTGCACTAATAGATTGCATTTCCAAGTTCTTATAAGTTATAACGGAGACCCTACGAGGACCTGGAAGCTTGCATGTCTTCTAGGGAAAATTCTGGTGGAGTTCTTCTAATAAGGAGTTGATTGGTTGATATAACAAGTTCTAGGGAAAATTCTAGTGGAGAAATGGAACTGGTTAAGAATTGAAAGAAAGGTATCTAATTAGAAATATAGGTGGATGGTCTTGTAGAGGATAGATAGGTGGAGGGTCTTGTAGAGGATAGAAACATAGGTGGTAATTTTGAGAGCAAATGGTTAGGATGAGTGGTTCCTCTTTCCTGTTTAGCTTTACAATAGAATATTGTTAGTCATGCACACTTGTGCATTTTCAGCCAGGCCCAGTGGAGTTGGCCTAAAAATATTTCTTTCTTTAAGCCTGCTACATCCATTTCAAGTTTTTATGGTCAAGGGTTAGGAGGGCCATCCAAATAGAATATGTGGTATGGGCTTTTTAGTAGGTCATCCTACCACATTAGGGTTTATCGATGACGAGCAACTGACATTAGTAATAACTATGAGTTGATATCACACTTCTATATGTATAACACAAGAGGAAGTTGATCCTACTTAATTAATTACTAAGATACCCCGGCCCATGCATTAGTCGCAAGTACCCCATATGTCCTATTTTTAGCAAAGTCATGCTAAAATTCATGGAAAATTTCAGCACGACCTTTGCTAAAAATAGGACATATGGAGTACCTGAATTTGCCGGAATAGAAGTTAATCGACATTCCGGCAAACTCAAGGGCCTCTCGGGGTACCTGCAAAATCATTATCCCCGCGTAATGAAGTCGACAATGGGTCATTTCAGAAGATCACAAGTACAACATCATCACAAGTGAAATACCAGGATGATATAATTAGTGCCCACTAATCACTAACAGTGGAATTATTTTAAATGATTCAGCATTAAACTATGAGGCATTCAGCATTAAACTATAACATCATCATAAGTGAATTATTTCCCATCATTCAACATTCTGATGTCCTAGTATATAGAAATCCACCACAACAACTTCAAAATGATTCTACGTTTTGGGCATCATGCATCAAAAGATTTCTTGGTTTGATGATCCTTCTATTTCCAGGTTTGGGCATAAGATACAAGGTACGTAAACCAACTCATGGAAAAGACACTACAGGACAAGGGCAGCTACACCACAAGATTAAACTATGAGGCAGCACTGCAAAACCAGAAAGACATGTGAGCCATGACACACAACAAACCTAGCTATCTCTGAACTACTTGCAAAGCAACAACCACGCCAAACTGCACACAGAAGAGCAAAAACACAAGGCCTAAATACCCTAGAGCAGCCCCCAAACCTAGCAAACTATCCAATCGGAGGCAGTGAGCAAAGCAGCAGCAATGCAAGGAGCGGAGTAGCGGCAGGAGCAACAACACAGCAGTAGCAGCACAAGGAAAAGCAGCAGCACGTAGCAACGATAGGAGTAGGGGCAGTGCTTACGGGCGTGCGTGAGGCAAGGCGCAGGGGCGCAAGAGGTAGCGGCACTAGGCGGGGCAAGGGCGCGGCGACCGGCCGACGCGTGGGCTGACGCGCTGGTGGGCACGGCCGTGGCGCAGCGCGGGGGGCAAGGCGAAGCCAGGGAGCCCAGGGCTACATGAGGTGACCGTGTGCTCACCGCAAGCGCGGGCACGATAGTAGCGGCGCCAAACAACAATGCAGGAGCTCGGCGACGGCGGCTCCGGCAACGAACCCGACGGGGGAAGGGGGAAATCTATCGAGGGCCTCACCGAGGTGCTCGATGACGAGCTCGGGAGGTCGGGGTGGCCGTAGATGAAGAATCAGTCAACAGCGGTCCTCCTGGACGTCTCCGTGCAGCGCGGGGTGACTGGTGGCGGCGCAGTGGGTCGGGGCGGCGGCGGAGCAGCAGATCGATGGCTCGGGGGATTGGGGATTTCGGATCGACGGTGTTTTTTTATGTTTGCCTTTTTTAGTGGGGAGAGGGTTAGCAATGGTGCACCATAAACATAGTGATAGAAATGGCGCACCTTCCCCTGGTGCGCCATTACTAACTTATTATTATTATTATTAGTTGCATCGAATAATTTTTTAGAAAATGATGATCAAATTTGAAAACATTTATGAATGTGAAAAAATATCATCAAATTTGTTATTTGAAAATATTTATGAATATGAAAAAATATCATCAAATTTGTTATTTGAAAATATTTGAAAAAATATCATAAAAATTGGTATACCAATGGCGCACCTCCTAGGGGTGCGCCATAAGTACCTTGATAGCAATGGCGCACCTTCCCCCGGTGCGCCATTACTAACTTTTTATTATTATTTTTAGTTGCATCTAATAATTTTTTAGAATATGACGATCAAATTTGAAAACATTTATGAATGTGAAAAAATATCATCAAATTTGTTATTTGAAAATATTTATGAATATGAAAAAATATCATCAAATTTGTTATTTGAAAATATCATCAAATTACTTTTTTTGGATTTTTAATTGCATTCATTTGTGAATTGGTAAAACATTTATGAATATGAAAAAATATCATCAAATTTGAAAAAATATTCATGAATTCAAAACGTGCCCATGAAATTTAAAAATATTCATGAGTTCAAAAAATATTAACAAATTCAATACTTTTTGTGAGTTAGAAATTCAATACCAGAATAAACATAAATAAAAATTGGTATACCAGAATAAACATAAATAAATATTCATGAGGACTAGAACAGAAGAAATATCATTTCAATATGTCGAAATACAATCGAGAAATGAAGACTATAATTTAAATACAATCGATCTTAGCTAGCTATCTTTTCACAATCTTCTTGCCCTTCTTTTTCATAAATGGAGTTCTTCTGTTGAATGGACGTCCTTTAGGTAGGGTGGTCCTGCTTCTTCTTGTGGTGTATGGCACTTCATCGTCGTCGTCATGTTCCATCTTCAGGTCGCCGTACTTGTCAAAGTCTTGCTCATTGGCGACTCCATCCATTCCGATGATCTTCCTTTTGCCTCTCCTCATGACAACACGACTGGGCTTTGACGGGTCGGTAATGAAGAAGCATTGGTCCACTTAGGAAGCCAGTACCCATGGCTCATTTTTCACGGTGACGTTTGCGCCCGCGGTCTTGGATTTGGCTTCGGGTATAACCATGGTGGTGAAATACCGGTCTTCTTTTAGGACGCTCTTGGCCCATCTGACACGGAACATCGGGACCTTCTCTCCAGCGTAGCTCAGCTCCCAGATCTCCTCGATCCTTCTGTAGTATTTGTCCTTGTCATTATCGGTGTAGGATTCCATTGTTACCCCAGAGTTCTGATAACCATCGCTCTTCATGTCCTTGTCCTCGGTGTAGAATGTGTAGTCGTTGATATCATATGCCTCATAGGTCATCGGGTTGTGCTCGGCGCCCTGTGACAAGGCGAATATGAGTTTTTCTTCCGTGGAAGAATCCTCATGTAAAGGGTACGACAGAAGCTTCTCCTTGAACCAACGCGTGAAACATGAGTTGTGCTCTTTGATTATATCTCCGTCCGTCCTCTATTGGCCTCGATCATTGTACGTCTTCTCAATAAAGGTTTTGTGCTCTACCACCCAAGGATCGACCACGTCTATGTGTTGTAGCGTGACTAGGTTTGCTCTTTCAAAGTCGGGGAGTTGACCCTCGAAGTCGACATGCATTTTGCGGCGACCATCGCGGTGACCCCATCCAGCGAGCCTGCCGAGGTGCCTGTTGACGGGCAAACCAACGGGGGTTCTCGATGCCTAGATAATTCGTGCAGTAGGAGATGCACTCTTCGGTCAGAAAGCCCCTGGCTATGCTTCCCTCTGGCCGTGACATATTGCGAACGTATACTTTGATGACACCATTCATCCTTTCGAACGACATCATGCTGTGAAGGAACGTCGGCCCGAGTTGGATGATATCCTCCACGATATGGACCAGCAGATGCACCATAACATCAAAGAATGCGGGCGGGAAGTACATCTCAAGCTTGCATAGTATCACCACGATCTCTTCCTGTAGCCTTCTGAGTTGCCTCACGCCAACCGACTTTCGAGAGATGACGTCGAAAAAGTTTCATATGCCAAATAGCATTTCACGGGCGTGTGCATCCATGATCCCACGGATTGCAACTCGAAGTATCTGCATCATCAGCACGTGACAGTCGTGAGACTTCATCCTGCTAAACTTCTGCTTCGCTGAGTCTAGGTATCTACTTATCTTCCCCGCGTAACCGTAAGTAAGTTTTACTCCTACGAGGCAGGTGAAAAACTGCTCGATCTCCTCCTGACTTAGAGTGAAGCACGCGGGAGGGTAGTCATTTTCGGTCTTCTTGGCCTTTTTGCCTTTGCGACGACTTTCCATGTCCTGCTTTGCCTCATCATCATCATCATCATCATCATCATCATCATCATCATCATCATCATCATTAGCGTGAAGCTCCTCCCTGATGCCCATTGATCTCAAGCCTGCCCTTGCTTTCGGCCCATCTTTGGTCCTCTCTGGCATGTTGAGCAGGGTACCAAGTAGACTCTTGCACACGTTCTTTGTGATATGCATGACATCAAGGCTGTGAGGCACACGGAGGATCTTCCAGTACGGCAAGTCCCAGAAAACAGACCTCGTTTTCCATACCTTTAGCAGCGGCTCTGGCGCCTTTTGCTTCTTTCCTGGCTCTGGCGCCTTTTGCTTCTTTCCCAGTAGTGGGCAATCTTTCCAATTTTTCAACAGCTCGTCTATTTCCTCGCCGCTCCTTGTACGCGGGCGTCTTCGGGGTTCGGTTTCACCATCGAACAGATCCTTGCATGAGTCATCGTCGCGAAGCCACCTTCGATGTCCCATGAACACGGTTTTCGAAGACCCAGGACCTCTATCTAGCTGGCGATACGTTGTGTCATCCATGCACCTGACGCATCCAGAAAATTCGTGGACCACCTGCCCCGCGACATATCCGTAACCGAGATAGTCGTGCACCGTCGTGAGCAGTGCGGCTCTCATAGGGAAATATTCTTTCTCTGCGGCGTCCCGCGTATTGGCTGGCGTTTTCCACAGCGTGTCTAGCTCCTCTTTCAGTAGCCCCAGATAGAGATTGATGTCGTTCCCTGGTTGTTTCGGCCCTTCAATTAGCATATTCATGTGAATATACTTCCTCTTCATGCACAACCAGGGGGAAGGTTGTACATCCACACAAACACAAGCCAGGTGCTATGTGTGCTTCTCTGGCTGCCAAATGGATTGACTCCATTGGTGCTCGTGCCCAGCACGATGTTCCTTGGATCATCCCCAAATTCTGGATGTTCGAAGTTCAACGCTTTGCCACTGGCTCGCATCCTTAGGGTGACTCAGCATCTTGTCTTTTTTTTATTTATCTCCGGATCATTTCCGTCATCTTCTCGCTTCTTCTCCTCCCTATTCACGTGCCAACGCAGGAGCTTTGCTAGCTTAGGGTCCGCGAAATACCACTGCAGACGAGGAGTGATTGAAAAGTACCACACCACTTTTCGAGGAGCTTTCTTCCTCTTCTTGTATCGAGTGACGCCGCACACCAGACATATGGTAGACTCCGTGTGCTCGTCCCGATAAATGATGCAATTGTTCATGCACACATGGTATTTCACGTGCGGTAAATCCAGAGGACACACGATTTTCTTCGCCTCCCCAAAACTGGTCGGGCACTTGTTCCCCTTGGGAAGACGTTCGTGCCAGAATGACATGTTCTCGTCGAAGCATGCGTCGGTCATTTTGTGTTTTACCTTCATCTCCAGAGCCATGAGCGTTACTTTCAGGCGGATATCCTCGGGCCTGCATCCTTCATACAATGGAGTAACCGCGTCTATCTCCTGTTGATCCAGCTTGGCTTTCTCTCAGGCGGCAGCTCTTGCGTTATCCGTCTGCTTGAGAAGCAGCTCTTGAATATGAGGGTCCTGCACCCAGCCCATCGATGGTCCATCGTCGTCTACTCCGGCATCTTCATCTTCATGATCATGCCCTTCGTCTGCTCCGACATCTTTCTCATCATCATGTCCGGCATCTTCTACATGATGACTGTGTACTGCATCTACTTCGTGATCATGTCCTGGAGATTCTTCGTCTTCTCGCCCGCCCTCGCCGTGGTTGTCTTGTTGCCCTTCCTCATTTCTTGCCCGGCCCCCATGGACGACTTCATAATCATCTTCATCACCTGGCCACCGATAGCCATCCATGAAACCATGCAAGAGCAGGTGGTTCCGCACCTATACGGAATCCGGGTCCATAAGGCTCCTCAGCTTGCATCTTCGACACGGACATCTTATCTCCGTCTCGTTCTTTTGAAGCATCTCGGCCTTCGCGGAGCTCAAAAACCTACTCACAATGCCTTCAGTCATCGCGCGGACCATGGTCGCCTGTGGGGTAGAGCAAAACGATATTTTATAACCAAAAAAATTTGGCATGACTTTGCCTAAAAATAGGACAAAAAATAATGCATAGTGCCAAATTCTTGCTGAAACGGAAATGAATCAACATTCCGGCAAAATATTGGCAACTGTCGCATTTCAAATACTGGTACCTGCAAACACAAACATATGCAACACCACAGACATATGCAACACCACAAACATACGTAGATCTAGGCCATAAAAAGTGCATGTGCACATTGTTGGACGGAGAAAAAAAGTAGATCTACAACATAAAGAAAGCTTTCCCCTTACTTACCTATCAAAAAAGGTAATTTAACCACTTAATTTGGGTGAATCTATGGTGCAAATGAGGTGAGGAGGAGGAGGCAGGCGAGACAAGCTTGGAGGAGGAGGTGGAGAGAATGAAGTGGGGAAAGTGAGTGTGGTAGGTGGCTGTCCAAAATATCTAGCTGCTCTCAGGTTACCAATGGCGCACCACCTAATAATGCGCCATTAGTAACCCTGGTTACTAATGGCGCACCTATTAAGTGGTGCGCCATTACTAGTTTTGCAAAAAAATATAATTGTAGTGGCGCACTGTGGTTGTGGTGCACCATTACGAGTTTGAACTAGTAATGGCGCACTGTACCATGGTGCGCCATTACTAGTTTTGAAAAAAAAGTAAAAAATGTTAGTAGTGGTGCACAGAGAGTGGTGCGCCATTACTAGTTGAAACTAGTAATGGCGCACTGTGCCTTGGTGCACCATTACTAGTTTTGGAAAAATAAAAAAAATTGCTAGTAATGGCGCACCGTGTGTCTGGTGCTCCATTAGTAATGAGGACACTAAAGGTGCATCTGTATCTATAGCAGTGGCGCGCCACATACATGGTGCGCCATTAATGTCCATATTAGCTATAGCCCTTTTCCTAGTAGTGCCCAAAGGAGACTGTTGGGTACACCTTCTATCACAGATCCGAAGGCAAGACATTTGTTGCTAAGAATGGATCCTTTCTAGAGAAGGAGTTTCTCTCGAAAGAAGTGAGTGGGAGGAAAGTAGAACTTGATGAGGTAACTGTACCTGCTCCCTTATTGGAGAGTAGTTCATCACAGAAACCGGTTCCTGTGACACCTACACCAATTAGTGAGGAAGCTAATGATGATGATCATGAAACTTCAGATCAAGTTACTACTAAATCTCGTAGGTCAACCAGAGTAAGATCTGCACCAGAGTGGTACGGTAATCCTGTTCTGGAGGTCATGTTACTTGACCATGACGAACCTACGAACTATGAGGAAGCGATGATGAGCCCAGATTCTGCAAAATGGCTTGAAGCCATGAAATCTGAGATGGGATCCATATATGAGAACAAAGTATGGACTTTGGTTGACTTGCCCGATGATCGGCAAGCCATCGAGAATAAATGGATCTTCAAGAAGAAGACTGACGCTGACGGTAATGTTACTGTCTACAAAGCTCGACTTGTTGCAAAAGGTTTTCAACCAGTTCAAGGAGTTGACTACGATGAGACCTTCTCACCCGCAGCGATGCTTAAGTCCGTCCGAATCATGTTAGCAATTGCCACATTTTATGATTATGAAATTTGGCAAATGGATGTAAAGACTGCATTCCTGAATGGATTTCTGAAAGAAGAGTTGTATATGATGCAACCTGAAGGTTTTATCGATCCAAAGGGTACTAACAAAGTGTGCAAGCTCCAGCGATCCATTTATGGATTGGTGCAAGCCTCTCGGAGTTGGAATAAATGTTTTGATAGTGTGATCAAATCATATGGTTTTATACAGACTTTTGGAGAAGCCTGTATTTACAAGAAAGTGAGTGGGAGCTCTATAGCATTTCTAATATTATATGTGGATGACATATTGTTCATTGGAAATGATATAGAATTTCTAGATAGCATAAAAGGATACTTGAATAAGAGTTTTTCAATGAAAGACCTCGATGAAGTTGCTTATATATTGGGCATCAAGATTTATAGAGATAGATCAAGACGCTTCATTGGACTTTCACAAAGCACATACCTTGATAAAGTTTTGAAGAAGTTCAAAATGGATCGAGCTAAGAAAGGGTTCTTGCCTATGTTACAAGGTGTGAAGTTGAGTAAGACTCAATGCCCGACCACTGCAGAAGATAGAGAGAAAATGAGAAGTGTTCCCTATGCTTCAGCCATAGGCTCTACCATGTATGCAATGTTGTGTACCAGACCTGATGTGTGCCTTGCTATTAGTTTAGTAGGGAGGTACCAAAGTAATCCAGGAGTGGATCACTGGACAACGGTCAAGAACATCCTGAAATACCTCAAAAGGACTAAGGATATGTTTCTCGTTTATGGAGGTGAAAAAGAGCTCGTCATAAATGGTTGCGTCGATGCAAGCTTTGAAACTGATCCGAACGATTCTAAATCGCAAACCGGATACATGTTTATATTGAATGGTGGAGCTGTCAGTTGGAGCAGTTCTAAACAAAGCATCGTGGCGGGATCTACGTGTGAAGCGGAGTACATAGCTGCTTCGGAAGCAGCAAATGAAGGAGTCTGGATGAGGAGTTCATATCCGATCTAGGTGTCATACATAGTGCATCGGGTCCAATGAAAAATCTTTTGTGACAATACTGGTGCAATTGCCTTGGCAAAGGAATCCAGATTTCACAAGAGAACAAAGCACATCAAGAGACGCTCCAATTGCATCTGGGATCAAGTCCAGGTGGGAGACATAGAGATTTGCCAGATACATATGGATCTGAATGTTGCAGATCCGTTGACTAAGCCTCTCTCATGAGCAAAACTTGATCAGCACCAAGGCTCCATGGGTGTTAGAATCATTACTGCGTAATCTAGATTATTGACTCTAGTGCAAGTGGGAGACTGAAGGAAATATGCCCTAGAGGTAATAATAAAGTTATTATTTATTTCCTTATTTCATGATAAATGTTTATTATTCATCCTAGAATTGTATTAACCGGAAACATAATACATGTGTGAATACATAGACAAACATAGTGTCACTAGTATGCCTCTACTTGACTAGCTCATTGATCAAAGATGGTTATGTTTCCTAACCATAGACATGAGTTGACATTTGATAAACGAGATCACATCATTAGAAGAATGATGTGATTGACTTGACCCATTCCATTAGCTTAGCACTTGATCATTTTAGTTTACTGCTATAGCTTTCTTCATGACTTATACATGTTCCTATGACTATGAGATTATGCAACTCCTGATTACCGGAAGAACACTTTGTGTGCTACCAAACGTCACAACATAACTAGGTGATTATAAAGGTCCTCTATAGGTGTCTCCGATGGTGTTCGTGGAGTTGGCATAGATCAAGAATAGGATTTGTCACTCTGATTGTCGGAGAGGTATCTCTAGGCCCTCTCGGTAATGCACATCACTATAAGCCTTGCAAGCAATGTGACTAATGAGTTAGTTGCGGGATGTTGCATTACGGAACGAGTAAAGAAACTTGCTGGTAACGAGATTGAACTAGGTATTGAGATACCGACGATCGAATCTCGGGCAAGTAACATACCGATGACAAAGGGAACAACGTATGTTGTTATGCGGTTTGACCGATAAAGATCTTTGAGGGAGTCCTGGATTAGGGGGTCTCCGGATAGCCGGACTATCTCCATTGGCCGGACTATTAGACTATGAAGATACAAGATTGAAGACTTCGCCTCTTGTCCGGATGGAACTCTACTTGGCGTGGAAGGCAAGCTAGGCAATACGTATATGGATATCTCCTCCTTTGTAACCGACCTTGTGTAACCCTAACCCTCTCCGGTGTCTATATAAACCGAAGGGTTTTAGTCCGTAGAACAACAATCACAACATACAATCATACCATAGGCTAGCTTCTAGGGTTTAGCCTCTCTGATCTCGTGGTAGATCTACTATTGTAACACCCATATCATCAATATTAATCAAGTAGGACGTGGGGTTTTACCTCCATCACGAGGGCCCGAATCTGGGTAAAACTTCGTGTCCCTTGCCTCCTGTTACCATCCGGCCTAGACGCACAGTTCGGGACCCCCTACCCGAGATCCGCCGGTTTTGAAACTGACATTGGTGCTTTCATTGAGAGTTCCGTTGTGCCGTCGCCAGCAGGAAGGATGTCTCGTCCCGTCTTTAAAGACGGCACTATCACTGAGGGAGCTCTGGCTATCGGCCAAACTCTCCGGCTAGGTGGTTTTCTTATGATCGCCTCTTCGGCCGCTGCGCCGACGATGACTTCTCGGGTCATCGGAAGCAATCTTCACGTCAACTCGGAACTCGCCGAGCAGTTAGATCCAATGGAGCTCCTCTTCCCTGAACAAGCTCTTGGATCGCATCACCGCCCTGGGAGTCGCTACAGACTATGATCAGATTGGGCCTAAACCCGATCTGAGAGAAAATAACTCTCCCAGGTCACCCATCACGTTGCAGTGGTGGAAGAACAATGCGACAACCCTTCACCCATCTTAAGGACTAGCTACGTCCGGATTCCCGATCCCTCCAAGCCGGATACCCGCCGAGGGGAGGATGTCACTCAAAGCCTGAACCCAGAATCAGGCAGCGGGCTAGATTTACTTGAAAACATCCAAGAATCCAAACTTTCGATTTCGGAAACTCCTTGGCCACTGAGCCTCAGATTGGGTGAGGATTTGGATTCAATTCCACCCACCCACCCACCCACCCAAACATACACGATCTACCCCAAATTAGGCAAGAGCCCGAAGAAACAGTACACCATTACTGGGCAAGATTCCTCCTGGTCAAGAACAGGATAAAGGACTGCCGCGAGGAAGATGCAATTTCATTCTTCTGCAATAATTGCATAGACAAGGGAATCCTCAACGCCATAAGTCGTCGCGAAATTACACGCTTTGCCGACTTGGTGTCCATAGTACGAAAGTACTGTGCGATGGAAAGCGCCTAGAAAACCGAAATAAAATTTTGGGATAATCCGGCCCTGAATACAAACCCAGTCCGAAATAAAAGGGTGCATTATCACAATACACCTGGGTTAACTACCAAAAAGCAAAAGCCCTCTACGGGGCAAGGGACCGTACTGGAGGGATGGCTCAACGGACCCTGCAAAATTCATAGTTCAGCGGATGTGATACCAACGCACAGCCTTAGAGCATGTTGGATACTCCGACAGGTGGCCAAAAGTGGTGAGGATCTACTCCTCCCAAAAACCATAGAGCACCACCCCGAGGACAACAGTACGGTCTTAACGGTCTTTGAGACCTTCGCATCAAATAATAGACGGAAGCGAACACTCCGCAGCATGTCCGAAATCTGCCACATAGCATAAATAAATCCTTGGAGCAACACATCTATTACCTTCAATGCCAGTGAAGAACCTAAATTCCGAACAGCCCGAGTACCAGCCGCACTGGTCTTCAGTCCAATCGTGGACGGCTTTTGACTCACCAAGGTACTCATGGACGGCGGCAGCGGATTAAACCTCATATATGAGGAAACTCTTCAAAAGATGGAAATAGACTGGAGCCGCATTAAGCAAAGCAGCACAACCTTTAGAGGAATCATCCCCAATCGGGAAGCACGTTGCGCTGGAAAAATCACACTAGACGTGGTATTCGGCACGCCAGATAATTACAGGTCCGAAGAAATTACATTCCAAGTGGCCCCGTCAGCAGCGGATACCACGCTCTATTAGGGCGGGAGGCGTTTACAATCTTCCAAGCCATACCCCATTACGGGTACATGAAGCTCAAAATGCCCGGGCCCAATGGAATCATCACTCTTGTTAGTGATCCGGACATAGCACTCCGCGCCGAAAATAAGACAGCTGCACTGGCCCTTGAGGCACTATCCGAAGCCCTAGCAGCCGAAGAACTAACTGCGCTGCGCTCCACGGTGAACAGGGAAGACGTGATACTCGATAAAAGATCCAAGTCCACCTCCTTTAAGCCGGCGGACGAAATAGTCAAATTCCAAGTCCATCCAACAGACCCTACAAAAACAGCTTCCATCGGGGCACAATTAAACCCTGATGTCGATGCTGCACTGCGAGAGTTCCTACGCGAGAACTGGGACATTTTTGCCTGGCACCCTTCAGACATGCCAGGAATCCCATGCAGGCTGGCTGAACACAGCCTAAATATCCTAAAAGGATTCAAGCCAGTCAAGCAGGCTCTTCGACATTTCTCCGAGCCTAAAAGACAAGCCATGGGAGAGGAACTAGCCAAGCTATTGGAGGCCGGATTCATCAGAGACATAAAACATCCGGACTGGCTAGCAAACCTGGTGATGGTACCAAAGAAGGACAAATCCTGGCGCTTGTGCGTCGATTTTAAGGACCTTAACAAGGCCTACCCAAAGGATCCCTTCCCCCTCCCCCGCATCGATCAAATCATCGATGCTACAGCAGGACACGATTCATTGTGTTTCCTCGACGCATACTCCGGCTACCATCAAATCAAAATGGCAGAGCCAGACCAAGCCGCAACGGCATTCATCACACCATACGGCCCATTCTGCTTCAACACAATGCCCTTCGGGCTAAAAAACGCCGGTGCAACATACCAGCGCATGATCCAGACATGCCTGGCAAACCAGATCAGCAAAATAGTGGAGGCATACATGGATGACGTGGTCGTTAAAATGAAGCATGTCGAAACTCTAGTAGACGACTTGAGGCTCACATTCGACAACCTCCGAACATATGACATCAAGCTCAATCCGGAAAAATGCATTTTCGGCGTACCAGCAGGAAAGCTCCTAGGATTCAATGTCTCCAGTAGAGGTATTGAAGCTAATCCGGCCAAAATCCGAGCGTTGTCACAGTTGGCTACCCCAACAGACCTCAAACAAATACAAAAATTAACTGGATGCATGGCGCCTCTAAGCCGCTTTATCTCCCGCTTGGGAGAAAAGGCATTACCCCTTTATCGCCAAATGGGCCATTGAGCTCCTCCCGTTCGACATAACTTACAAGCCATGGCGAGCTATTAAATCGCAAGTTTTGGCTGACTTCGTCGCTGAATGGATGGAAGCCGAACTCCCTAAAGAGTACGACACATATTCAAACTGGATCATGCACTTCGACGGCTCCAAAATGTTGGCTGGTCTGGGGGCTGGCGTTGTTTTGTTGTCCCCAACAGGAGACACCGTTCAATACGTACTGCAGATAATGTATACGGACTCCAACAATGCAGCCGAATATGAGGCCCTTCTACATGGTCTCCGAATGGCAGTATCCATGGGCATTCAACGCCTAGAGGTGCGCGGGGATTCAAACCTCACGATATCTCAAATAAATGGAGACTTTGATGCCAACGATCCAAAAATGGCCGCTTATCGCAATGCCATCCTAAAAATGTCAGCTCCATTCGAGGGGCTCGAATTTCACCATGTGGCTTGGGAAAACAATCAGGCGGCGGATATCCTCGCCCGCATTGGCACAAAACGCGACGCAGTCCCTCCCAACATTTTTCTGGAAAGGCTTTTCAAGCCATTCGTAGCATGGGAAGGGGACACCGGTAACAACAGTCTGGACCCGGCCAAAATACCCGATGCCGAACTCTCTGACACAATCGGAGGCTCCGCCACCGAAATAACACAATCAGCCCACGAAATAATGGCCATTATTGCCCCGTGGACAGAACCATTCCTGGCCTACCTAATAGACAGGAACTTCTGGAGGACCAAAATGAGGCACTCTACATAGTGCGACGATCCAAAGCCTACAGGGTCCACGAGGGAGAATTGTACAAAAAAGTGCTACCGGAGTCCTTCAAAGGTGCATCTCCGAAGAGGAAGGGCGGAATCTTTTGGCAGAAATTCATGCTGGACTCGGCGGTCATCACGCCGCAGCCCGGGCTCTTGTAAGCAAGGCCTTCGAAACAGGATTTTATTGGCCAACGGCCCGGGCATATGCACAGGACTTGGTCCAACGTTGCACCGGTTGCCAACTCTTTGCAAATCAAAGCCACATGCCACCCACCGCCCTCCAAGCGATCCCCATTACATGGCCTTTCACGGTCTGGGGGCTTGACATGGTCGGACCCCTTAAAGGGGGAACCCACAAGAAAAAATACTTATTGGTCATGGTGGATAAATTCACCAAATGGATAGAGGCTAAATCGGTAAAAACAGCCGAATCCGGACCGGTGATAGATTTCATATCTGGGGTTGTACACCGTTACGGCGTCCCCCACAACATCATCACTGATAACGGCACGAACTTCACGGCCGACGAGGTAAAACTCTGGTGCAGCAAAATGGGCATCAAGCTCGATTACGCTTCAGTCTATCACCCACAAACCAACGGTCAAGTCGAATGAGCAAATGGTCTTATAATGAGCGGCATTAACCCCGATTAGTGCGCTCCTTAACGGAGTCCGATACGCACTGGGTAGAGGAGCTCGACTCCGTACTCTGGGGACTGCGGACCACGCCGAATCGTAGTACCGGATATACACCATTTTTTATGGTGTACGGCGCAGAGGCAGTCCTGCTCTATGACATAATTCATGACTCACCTCGAGTGCGCATGTACGAAGAAAGAGAAGCTGAGCTCGATCGGCAGGACGGTCTGGACACATTGGAGGAAGAGCGTGACGTAGCCAAAGCCCGTTCCGCATTTTACGAGCAATAGGCTCGCAGATACCAAAGCAGAGAAGTACGGGCCAAAACTTATAACGTTGGCGAACTAGTTCTACGGCTGCCGGATAAGAAAAAGAACAAGCTCGAGCCCAAATGGGAAGGTCCCTTCATTATCGACCAAGTTCTGACCGGTGGAGCGTACCGACTGCGGGATGCATTGACCAGTCGACTCGAGCCGAACCCATGGAACGCAGCCAGGCTCCGAAGATTCTACGCCTAGCTCCGGACTTTATGTTAGTCCCCTCCCTTCGTCCATTTTCTGCATATGCATCATCTGTCTTGTTTCCCTTTTTCTTTTTATCTCCCTAGGCCTTCAAGGGTCACCTTGTGCCTCACTCATACATCACAGATGCGCTAGCCGCACTCTTCATACCTGGGGGCTTCTCTCACAGAAGCTTAAATTATTTACCTGGGCCCCACGCCCATCACATGTGTTATACTTCCACATGTACCTTTTTTCACCATTATATGCATCGATATGACTTAAGTTTTGGCCAGGCTGGGTTGCCTGGCTCTTGTATTTATGCCCTACGTTCCCGTTAATTCGGCTAGGGCATAAGGGGAGCACCTCTACGATTGTTACCACTGGGTCAGCTAGACGTGTACCTCAGACCGGGTGAAGCCGAAAGCTAGTGTTCTTAAGAGAATATTCGGTCAGTGAACAAAAGATGACTTTTATCTATTATCCATATCTGCCCCAGACGTTTTCACTGCGATTCTTGTCGCAGTCCGGACATGCACTTTAGGGCATGCCTACCCAGGGAAAGGAACCCTTAACGGAACTATTCTCTCTGTAAGATGTTTCTTACTACCCATGTAATATAACATAACTAGTTGGGCACTTGTCTGATAAAGCACTAATGACCCCTACGCCTGGTCTCCACGCATGCCCTGGTTCTTATATAACCGAGAGGGTATTCGGATACACTCCGGACTGTCGGGTCCTGAGGTTGAAGCGAAAAGGTCCGCCACGACAAACGATCTACAATCCGGCTAGAAGGCATCATATATGTCACTTTAAAATTACATAGTCAATTTGACTGGTTGAATTCCTCTTCAATGCCATCCAATAGGTTGTCTAGTCTACAGTCCTGTTGGGAATACTTTGCGGCCAATTCTACTTGGCCGTACACTAAATTCACAGGGATCTCCTTGCCATCAGGCCCCACAGGTCCGACTTCGGCCATGTGGTTCGGGTCAGCCTTCGTGTACCGTGTCTTCACCATTGCCCAAGCTTCCCTGGCGCCCTGACGGCAGGCCGATATCTTCCATAATCGGAAGCGCCGCTGTGCTCCCTTCAGCTTTTCTACAAGCTCTCCAAGGCCTTTGGATATGGAGACGGACGGCCACAAGGCCTGGGCAACGCCTTGCATCACCTGCCGAACTCATTCGTGCAACTATGCGAGCTCGGGAAGAAGATCACCCGTTGAACTAGGCATCTCCTCGGCAGGACGACCTGTTAGCATACCTACAGACATTACTTTGTCAGCCAGCTTCCTCGCCGAACTCTTTTTTCAAAGTTCGTTCAAGCACTTACTAAATATGTCGCGTCGAAGCCGTCGATTCTCCTTAACAGAGTCCGACAATTGGGCACGAACATATGTTAGTTCCACGCCCAGCTTGGTGTTGGCATCTTGGAGATCATTCTTCTCCCGCCTCACCCTTGTAAGCACGCTCTCACCGGCCTTCAGCTGGCGTATGAGCTGTTGCTTATCCGGATTCACTCCAGCGTCATCTGCAATTTTATCGTCAGATCTGGATATAAAGCCGCACTCTAATATGATACTTATCATTTGAAGGATATGTTACTAGAGGGGGTCTCTTTGGGCTCCCCTGCTGCGGCCAGTGCGGCCTGAAGTTGGGCTTTGCACTCTTCCAGCTCCTGGGACAGTTGAATATTCTTTTCTGTAAGAACCTACATAACAAATGATCCTTAAACTAGTTATCCTAACTGTTTCAAGTCTCAGTAGCTACTGATATATATAATCATCAAATTTTCTCACCCGTATGTCTTTTACATACTGTTCCGTGGCTCTAGCTAGACCATTTTGAGCGGCACGGAGGTGCGCGTCTCCCGAGTTGAAGGCATCCGATGCCTCTTGGGAGAAACAAGCGTCATGAAGAACAGTCCAGCGACGCCTGTGGTTCATGGCACTTTCCACCTTAGAATGGGTGGCGGACAGTCTATCTGTATCCTCTGTAGGAGGAGCACCCGGCGCACGCCTTGTACTCGTTCCCACCTCTGAGTCCGGCCTTGGAGCCTGGCTTGTGGAGGCGCGATTGGTACCCTCTCCGGGTATAGTCCGGCGAGCGCTCTTTTTCCTGAAAAGAAGGCATGGGCGTTAATACGCCTCTGTAAATAATGTGTTGCAATAAAGACGGCGCGCCATACCACTGCGCCGGTGCCTCAATCTGGACTGCGGATCTTTTCAGCCTGCCTAGCCTAGCGGCCCCTTGTTGGCTAGTTTCCACAAGCTCGGCCTTCTGCCCCGAGGACCTCCCCTGCAAAACACGGCTGTTATACGGCAATAAAAAAGTGCACAAGGACGGATCCCTTTTTAAGTGCTGGGACTTTGGTCTCAGTCACTTGTGAGGCTGGAACTAGCCTAGGGTAATCGGCCGTAATGGCCACCAAGGTATTGTCATTACTCCCTTGGTAAAATACCCCGTCGATCAGCTCCACATATATGTCCGGATCCTCCTGGGAAGCCGGGTCAAGGGACCGTCCAGGGTCCTCGGGCTGTGGAGGAGGGCTGTTTATCTCCTTTACTGCCTGGCGCAGCTCCTGCGATGAAATCGTTAGAATGAAAACTTAAACTACGGGAATACGAAACGAATGGGCGAGAAAAAGTCTCCGCTTACCCAGCTCGGAGGATTGTACATAGAGAATCCGCCCTACGGGTTGACATGGAGGAATTCCTCCTCTTCTCCCTTGTACAAAGTGGACAAGATCTTTATTAGATCAGCAGCCGATCCCGGCCCTTTGCGGCCATGGCGGGTGGCGTCATCCTCCCCGTCGAAATCCCACATGGGGTGGCCTCTATACTGGAGCGGCTGCACCCCCCGCATAATGCATATAGCCATGACCTCGATCATGGTCAATCCGGATCAAGCTAAAGAACTTATCCGACTCATCAGATAAAGAATGTCACTGTCGTCTTCCTCCAGGGAGCTCCGTGGACGCCAGCTCCGGCGCTTCTTCAAAGGGGCGTTGTCGAACTCAGGAAGGCCGATCTGAATAGGGTTCGGAAGGGGGACATATTCTATATAAAACCATTCTGACGGCCAGTCTTCGGACGTCTTCTTTGGGGTCCCGGACAGGTATCCGGTCCCGGCAATACACCACACTTTGGCTCCGCCCACTTGATATATTGATCCCTTCTTAGAACAGGGCACAAGGCAGAACAACTTCTTCCACAGAGCGAAATGGGCCTCACAACCCAAAAATAACTCGCAATGGGCTACGAATCCCGCGATATGCAACAGGGAGGCAGGCGTAAGGTTGTGCAGCTGGAGGCCATAGAACTCCAGAAGCCCCCGGAGAAACGGATGAATTGGGAATCCGAGCCCTCTTACCAGATAAGGGACAAGGCATACCCGCTCTCCCTTGGAGGGATTGGGACGGCTCTCCGCTTACTCTCCGCCATTGTAGGTGGCAAGCCCGCCTCGAACCAGGACCAGGTACGCTGGGGGAAGAAATCCCTTGGACTGAAGCATCACCAATTTGCTGTGCGTGATGGAACATTTCTCCCAATCTCCAGGCTTGGAACTAGGGGTGCGAGAGGAGGAGCTGCGTCGACCGGCCATGGTGGAATGGATCTCTGTCGGGTGCGCTCCGATGAAGACTCGGCAAGGGAGGATGATGTGATTTGGATCTGAATCCTCGTCTTTTTAAATAGGCGGCTCATTTACATAGCTAGGGGGGTAAATGTGAAAACACCCTGGCTCTTCACATTCGCTCGACATGTGGAAAGTGGCCATTATTGGGCGTAGAAACCAAGGAGTACAAACCATCACAAGGAACCGGGCATTATTTCGACAGGTACACAGAATTTGGAGAGGAAGCCGCCTTGCAATGCTGAAGATAATACTGCGCGCCGGACTCGTCGTCATTGAAGCCTGGTTCGGGGGCTACTGAGGGAGTCCTGGATTAGGGGGTCTCCGGATAGCCGGACTATCTCCATTGGCCGGACTGTTAGACTATGAAGATACAAGATTGAAGACTTCGTCTCGTGTCCGGATGGGACTCTACTTGGCATGGAAGGCAAGCTAGGCAATACATATATGGATATCTCCTCCTTTGTAACCAACCTTGTGTAACCCTAACCCTCTCTGGTGTCTATATAAACCGAAGGGTTTTAGTCCGTAGAACAACAATCACATCATACAATCATACCATAGGCTAGCTTCTAGGGTTTAGCCTCTCTGATCTCATGGTAGATCTACTCTTGTAACACCCATATCATCAATATTAATCAAGCAGGACGTAGGGTTTTACCTCCATCAAGAGGGCCCGAACCTGGGTAAAACTTCGTGTCCCTTGCCTCCTGTTACCATCCGGCCTAGACGCATAGTTCGGGACCCCCTACCCGAGATCTGCCGGGTTTCACACCGACAATCTTTGTAGAATATGTAGGAACCAATATGAGCATCCAGGTTCCGATATTGGTTATTAACCGGAGACGTGTCTCGGCCATGTCTACATAGTTCTCGAACCCATAGGGTCCACGCGCTTAAAGTTCTGTCACGATCGGTATTATGAGTTTTTTGTTTTTTGATGTACCGAAGGTAGTTCAGAATCCCGGATGTGATCACGGACATGACGAGGAGTCTCGAAATGGTCGAGACGTAAAGATCGATATATTGGAAGGTTATATTCAGACACCGGATGAGTTTTGGGGGTTATCGGATAAATACCAGAGAACCGGGAGGTTACCGGAACCTCCCGGGGGGTTATTGGGCCTTATGGGCCCAAGTGGAGGAAGAGGAGATGCGGCCAGCTAGGGGCGCGCGGCCCCCCTAGCCCAAACTGAATTGGATTAGGCCCCCCCCCCTTTCCTTCTTCTTCTCCTCCCCTTCCTTCCCCTCTCCTACTAGGACTAGGAAAGAGGGGGGAATCCTACTTGGAGTAGGATTGCCCCCCTTGGGCGCGCCTCCTCCTCCTTGGCCGCCCCTCCTCCTCTCCCTCCTTTATATACGGGGAGGGGGCACCCCTTGGACACAACAACAATTGATTTGTTGATCTCTTAGCTGTGTACGGTGGCTCCCTCCACCATAATCCACCTCGGTTATATCGTAGCGGTGCTTAGGCGAAGCCCTGCGGCGGTAGCTTCATCAATATCGTCACCACACCGTCGTGCTGACGAAAATCTCCCTCGAGATCTACTAGATCGTGAGTTTGCGGGACGTCACCGAGCTGAACGTGTGCTCAACGCGGAGGTGTCGTACGTTCGGTACTGAGGATCGGTTGATCGTGAAGACGTACTACTACATCAACCGCGTTGTTATAACGCTTCCGCTTAACGGTCTACGAGGGTACATGGATGACACTCTCCCCTCTCGTTGCTATGCATCACCATGATCTTGCGTGTGCGTAGGAATATTTTTGAAATTACTACGTTCCCCAACACTCCCATTGCAAGATAAATCAATCTAGTTTCCCAAACCAAACAGATAGATCAGAGCAAAATACAAAGCTATAACAATCATGCATAAAAGAGTTCACAGAAGAGTCAAATAATATTCATAGATAATATGATCACAAACCCACAATTCATCGGAGCCCAACAAACACATCGTAGAAAAGGATTACATCGAATAGATCTCCAAGAACATTGTATTGAAGATGCAAGAGAGATAAGAAGCCATCTAGCTACTAGCTATGGACCTGTAGGTCTGTGGTAAACTACTCACACATCATCGGAAGGGCAGCAAGGTTGTTGTAGAGGCCCTCCGTGATCGATTCCCCCTCCGACAGAGTACCAGAAAAGGTCTTCAGATGGGATCTCCGAAGAACAAAAATTTGCGGCGGCGAAGAAAGTATTTTGTGTGGCTTGATAACCCACAAGTATAGGGGATCGCAATAGTTTTCGAGGGTAGAGTATTCAACCCAAATTTATTAATTCGACACAAGGGGAGCCAAAGAATATTCTCAAGTATTAGCACCTGAGTTTTCAATTCAACCACACCTGGAAACTTAATATCTGCAGCAAAGTGTTTAGTAGCAAAGTAATATGATAGTAGTGGTAACGGTAGCAAAAATAATATTTTTGGTTTTATAGTGATTGTAAAAGTAGCAATGGAAAAGTAAATAAGCGAAGAACAATATATGAAAAGCTCGTATGCAATGGATCAGTGATGGATAATTATGTCGGATGCGATCAATCATGCAACAGTTATAACATAGAGTGACACAGAACTAGCTCCAGTTCATCAATGTAGTGTAGGCATGTATTCCGAATATAGTCATACGTGCTTATGAAAAAGAACTTGCATGACATCTTTTGTCCTACCCTCCCGTGGCAGCGGGGTCCTATTGGAAACTAAGGGATGTTAAGGCCTCCTTTTAATAGAGTACCGGACCAAAGCATTAACACATAGTGAATACATGAACTCCTCAAACTACGGTCATCACCGGTAAGTATCCCGATTATTGTAACTTCGGGGTTAACGGATCATAACACATAATAGGTGACTATAGACTTGCAAGATAGGATCAGGAACTCACATCTATTCATGAAAACATAATAGGTTCAGATCTGAAATCATGGCACTCGGGCCCTAGTGACAAGCATTACGCATAGCAAAGTCATGGCAACATCAATCTCAGAACATAATGGATACTAGGGATCAAACCCTAACAAAACTAACTCGATTATATGATAAATCTCATCCAACCCATCACCGTCCAGCAAGACTACGATGGAATTACTCACGCACGGCGGTGAGCATCATGAAATTGGTGATGGAGGAAGGTTGATGATGACGATGGCAACGGATTCCCCTCTCGGAGCCCCGAACGGACTCTAGATCAGCCCTCCCGAGAGAGTTTAGGGCTTGGAGGCGGCTCCGTATCGTAAAACATGATGAATCCTTCTCCCTGATTTTTATTTCTCCCCGAACACGAATATATAGAGTTGGAGTTGAGGTCAGAGGAGCACCAGGGGGGCCATGAGGCAGGGGGCGCGCCCCCACCCTTGTGGACAGGGTGTGGGCCCCTGGCCTTGATTCTTTCGCCAGTATTTTTTATATATTCCAAAAATAATCTCCGTTGATTTTCAGGTCATTCCAAGAACTTTTATTTCTGCACAAAAATAACACCATGGCAATTCTACTGAAAACAACGTCAGTCCGTGTTAGTTCCATTCAAATCATGCAAGTTAGAGTCCAAAACAAGGGCAAAAGTGTTTGGAAAAGTAGATACGACGAAGACATATCAACTCCCCCAAGCTTTAACCTTTGCTTGTCCTCAAGCAATTTAGTTGAAAAACTGAAAGTGATAAAGAAAAACTTTTACAAACTTTGTTTGCTCTTGTTGTTGTAAATATATAAAGCCAGCATTCAAGTTTTCAGCAAAGATTATGAACTAACCATATTCACAATAACATTTAGGTCTCATGTTTACACATATCAATGACATGATCAACTAGCGAGCAATAATAATAAATCTCGGATGACAACACTTTCTCAAAACAACCATAATATGATATAATAAGATGGTATCTCGCTAGCCCTTTTTGAGATCGCAAAACATAAATGCAGAGCACCTTTAAAGATCAAGGACTGACTAGACATTGTAATTCATGGTAAAAGAGATCCAGTCAAGTCATACTCAATGTAAACTAACGATAATACATGCAAATGACAGCCGTGCTCTCCAACTGGTGCTTTTTAATAAGAGGATGATGACTCAACATAAAAGTAAATAGATAGGCCCTGCGCAGAGGGAAGTAGGGATTTGTAGAGGTGCCAGAGCTCGATTTTGAAATAGAGATGAATAATATTTTGAGCGGTATACTTTCATTGTCAACATAACAACCGAGGGATCTCGATACCTTCCATGCTACACACATTATAGGCGGTTCCCAAGCAGAATGGTAAAGTTTATACTCCCCCACCACCAACAAGCATCAATCCATGGCTTGCCCAAAACAACGGGTGCCTCCAACTAACAACAATCCTAGGGGAGTTTTGTTTGCAATTATTTTGATTTGATTTGAGCATGGGACTGGGCATCCCGGTGACCAGACATTTTCTCGCGAGTGAGGACCGGAGTCCACTCCTCTTGAGAATAACCCACCTAGCATGGAAGATACAGACATCCCTATTTGATACATGAGATATTCGAGCATACAAAACAGAATGTTTATTTGAAGGTTTAGAGTTTGGCACATACAAATTACTTGGAACGGCAAGTAGATACCGTGTATAGGAAGGTATGGTGGACTCATATGGAATAACTTTGGGGTTTATGGATTGGATGCACAAGCAGTATTCCCGCTTAGTACAAGTGAAGGCTAGAAAGAGACTGGGAAGCGACCAGCTAGAGAGCGACAACAGTCATGAACATGCATTAAAATTAATCAACACCGAATGCAAGCATGAGTAGGATATAATTCACCATGAACATAAATATCGTAGAGGCTATGTTGATTTTGTTTCAACTACATACGTGAACATGTGCTAAGTCAAGCCACTCGAATCGTTCAAAGGAGGATACCGCCCTATCATACCACATCACAACCATTTTAATAGCATGTTGGCACGCAAGGTAAACCATTATAAACTCCTAGCAAATTAAGCATGGCATAAGCAACTATAATCTCTAATTGTCATTGCAAACATGTTTCATTCATAATAGGCTGAATCAGGAATGATGGACTAATCATATTTACAAAAACAAGAGAGTTCGAGTTCATACCAGCTTTCCTCATCTCAATCAGTTCATCATATATCGTCATTATTGCCTTTCACTTGCATGACCGAATAGTGTGGATAATAATAATAGTGCACGTGCATTGGACTAAGCTAGAATCTGCAAGCATTCTATACATGGGAGAAGACAAGATAATATGGGCTCTTTGTTAGATCAACAATAATGAACATGAGAGCCACTCAACATTTTCATCGTGGTCTTCTCCTCTCGACCCCCCAAAGAAAAGAAAGGAACAAAACTATTTGCACAGGAAAGCTCCCAACAAGCAGAAGAAGAACGATAAATCTTTTTGGGTTTTCTTTTTAATTACTACTACTACAGGCATGAAAAGTAAACGAACTAAAAGCTACAACTAATTTTTTGGTTTTTCTTAAGGGTTTTCAAACACACAAGAAGAAAGCTTAAAATAGAAAGTAAACTAGCATGGATGATACAATGAAAAAGTATGATCACCGACAACTGGCATGAGTGTGTGAGCATGAATGTAATGTCGGTGAGAAATACGTACTCCCTCAAGCTTAGGCTTTTGTCCTAAGTTGGTCTATGCCCATGGATCAAAACTGTAGCTGGGGTCGTACTGAGAAGGGTCCTCAGGTTGCCACTGGTTGGCGATCTCCTCCGGATTCCACTGATAAACATACTGACGGTGAGGATCAGATAGTGGCTCCGGCTCTGGAGCTGATGTCTGGCTCTGGTATGCCTGAACGGCCTCGGGCAGAATGAGGTACATGCCTGAAAATATGTTAAACAAAGAGGGCACAGGCAAGGTAATAATCTCACAATAATTTTTACCAAATATTAATTTGTACTTAAGTATCCTATTCTTATCCTTAACAATAAACTCATGTGCTACCATACTCTTATAATCTAGAACAATAGGAGGTAGCAACTTTTCCTCTTTGTCAAAATGCCTGATAGGTATGTTAAAGTGTGCAGCAAGGCGCGAGGCAAAGATTCCGAGGACGGGGCCCTTTGTACGGTTCAGATTTAACCGTTTAGTAACAATAGCGCCTAAACTGAAATTAGTATCAGGAAACATGGCATGGCGCAAAATAACAATATCAGGGGCACTAAGGTTTCTGCAGTTCCCACGACCAATTAAACATCTACTAGCAAATATTGCAAAGTAACGTAGAACAGGAAAAAGTATGCTAGTGATTCTTGCATCCGAAACCTTTCTAGTTTCCCCTACAGCAATTGTATCAATAAACCCTTCCACATCGTTACGATGCGGTTCCCCCACGCTGCCCGCAAAGGGTATCATACAGACCCGGCAAAGATCATAAAGTGACATCTCCTTATGCTCATCATATAAATAAAATTCCACCGAAGGTGGCGATCTCCTAGCATGGAAATGAAAATTTTGCACAAAAATATTGGTGAGTAAGAGATACTGTTCACGCTGGTCGTGAAGGAAGTCGGTGAGGCCTACATTCTCAGCCAAATAATAAAAATCTTCATAAATCCCGGCATCTCTCAAGAACTCATCACAAGGCCATTCACACGGCCAAACCTCCGCAGTACGAGGGAGATTATACTTGGGCTTCTTGTTCTCTTCACTTTGCTTATCCTTCAAGATTCGGCTCTATGAGCCCCTCAAAAATCTCTTCATCTTTTTCTAAAAATTTCTGAAATTTTTAGTATCTTAAAATAAAAGTGAACCAAACTCAACAAGATTGATAGCATCTACTCCTACAAGTGCCTAGAGGCCATATCATGAAAATTTGTAATAAATAAAGCACTAGAACAAAAACTAATTGGACCATTGGAGGAGTCACATACCGAAGAACAATCCCCCAAAGCAGTTTTGTGAATGGAGCTTTGAGCAAGGAGATCGAAAATGGCAGCAAGATGAGCAAGAACTCGGGTTTGAGCTGGTGGATGATTTTTTCTGGAGCAAGACGAAGTGTGTGGGTGCAAGAATAAGTGGAGGGGGCCCACGTGGGGTCCATGAGGCAGGGGGCGCGCCCAGGGGGTAGGGCGCGACCTCCACCCTCGTGGGCACATGGTGAGGCCCCCTGGTGTGTTGTCAGTGCCAAATATTCTCCAATATTCTAGAAAAAATCATATTAAATTTTAAGGGCATTTGGAGAATTTTTATTTTTGGGGTATTTTTCATTGCATGGATAATTCAGGAAACAGACAAAAAATACTATTTTTTCTTTATTTAATATAAATAACAGAAAGTAAAAAGAGGGTATAGAAGGTTGTGCTTTCTAACTTCATCCATCTCATGCTCATCAAAAGGAATCTACTAACAAGGTTGATCAAGTCTTGTTAACAAACTCATTTCGAATAGCATGAAACCGGAGAAATTTCAAACAACACTAGGTTACCTCAATGGGGATATGTACGTCCTCAACAATAAGAATATTATATTTCTTCTTGACAGTAGGAAGAGGAAATTCAAAACCTCCAATAATAACTGTTGAAAATTTTCCAGTAGAATTATATATAGGGTCGCGCTATTCGTCACCCTGGGGAGGAATAGTTATTCTTCACGCCCTTTCTATTTTGACGTCAATGCACTGCGTTTTTAGGTTTCGTAAATTTTGTCTTATTTCTTACGTAAAAAGAGAACGTAAGAAATTATATACTTGTCGTAAATAATATTTTATGTTACGTAAAGTTACAAGCGTAAAAACATATATAAAATGCGATATTTCTGGTCTTATAACCTGTTTTTTTTTCTTATATCAAATTTTACGTAGTGAATCAATATGAATGTAACTATTTGTATTCCAAACGTAATTTATTTATGAAGCGATCGTAAGATTACCTCGGGTGAAGAATAAAATATTCTGCAACCTGGGTGATGAATAGTATTACTATATATATATATAGGAAAGCACTATTCTAATCACAGGATTAGAATAACTATTTGGATCACAATCACCCTATATATGCCCGATTAGGTGTTGCCGAACTCCCGAACCGGTACGGTGGAGTGGAGGGAAAAAACACCTCCATCCACCCCGACCACTCACCCACTATCCCCACCAGCCCATCCCCACCTTTCCCACCCCCCTCCATAACCGCCGCCGCCCCCTAATGCCGGCGTACCTCCTGCCGCCTGCCACCCCGGCCCGGCCCCCGACCCCAACGCGCCTCCCGCCGCCAGGCACCCTGACCCCGCCGCACCTCCCGCCGCTCGGCCCTGTTGCCCCCCCCCCCCCGACCCCAGTGCGCCTCCCGCCGCCGGCGACTCGGCCCCGTCGACCGCTCAAGGTTGCCGGCCGCCGCATGCAAACTGCATCCACCCCAAACCGTCGGCGTGCCACCACGCCCCATATCCCGGTAACAACCGCCGCTGCCCAAGGTTGCCGGTCGCCACAGGCCTTCACTTCACGATCGCACACCACCCTGCAGCAGCGTCTGGCTCCACCCCCGTGATTGCCCCGCGCGTCTCAACCCCACAGTGCCGTTTCCTTGCGCCCAGCGACCGCCCCGCATGCCCCTCTGCCGGCCTCCCGTCGTGGCCAGGCAACCTACCTGGTCCCATGACGACGCCCGTACTGTATGCCCGCGAAGATCCCACCGCTGCCAGCACCTCCCCATCACTTCAATTCAGTTCAACCTGCCCAGCCACCTCAGTTCGATATTGTGTTTTGAAGAAGAAAAGAGAGATGAATGAAAATGCATAGCAGTTCGATGGATCTCACAATGGAAGGAAATCACGTTGCAAAAAGTTGCTTCCACCCATTCCGGTGCTGCTGCAAATTCTGTTGATTATTTGGCATCACAATTTTGTTTACCGATCATGTGGTGCTACTTCTCTCTCTCTCTCTCTCTCTCTCTCTCTCTCTCTCTAAATGATTCTAATCCATAGCCGGTAGTGCTCCCAAAATTCTACAGATTGAGCTCTCGCGACCAATTGCTGAAGTTCTAAATAAAAATGGAGAGAAGTCCAGTGAAGAGAGGGGTTATGTGTGTTGTGTGCCGCTGCTGCTGCACTTCTGTGTGTTGTGTGTAGCAGATGATGGTGGCTCTGTGGTGTTGCGGCATGCTGCCGCTGAGTGAGTTTCATGTGCAGCGTTGTGTTGGGTCTTGGTTGTGTGTGTGATGATGGTTAATGAGCGATCTGATGTGTGTGAGTGCCAAGGCGCTCCACTCGAAGCACGAGACCTCTCTTCAATGTCAGGTATTGCCCCTCCCTTTCTTCACTGAACTCTCTCTCTCTCTCTAGGAGGATTTGAACTCCCTCACTAAACATGCTGTTGCACATGGATATCTTGGTGGGGTAAAAACTTCTATAAATTGAACTTAACTGATTTGACTGATTGAACTGCAGGGGTGATACGTCTCCAACGTATCTATAATTTTTGATTGCTCCATGCTATATTATCTACTGTTTTGGGCAATATTGGGCTTTATTTTCCACTTTTATATTATTTTTGGGACTAACCTATTAACCGGAGGCCAGCCCAGATTTGCTGTTTTATGCCTATTTCAGTGTTTCGAAGAAAAGGAATATCAAACGGAGTCAAAACGGAACGAAATCAACTGGAGAGCTTATTTTTGGAACGAAAGCCACCGGATAGACTTGGACTCCATGTTAGGAGATACGGGAGATGCTCATGAGGGTGGGGGGCGCCCCCCCCCCCCCTAGGGCGCGCCCCCTGCCTCGTGGGGCCCCCGTAGCTCCACCGACGTACTCCTTTCACCCATATATACCCACGTATCCTAAAACTTCCAGAACAGAGATTAGATCGGGAGTTCCGCCGCCAGAAGCCTCCGTAGCCACCAAAAACCAATCTAGACCCGTTCCGGCACCCTGCCGGAGGGGGCAATCCTTCTCCGGTGGCCATCTTCATCATGCCGGCGCTCTCCATGACGAGCAGGGAGTAGTTCTCCCTCGGGGCTGAGGGTATGTACCAGTAGCTATGTGTTTGATCTCTCTCTTTCTCTCTCGTGTTCTTGAGGTGATACGATCTTGATGTATCGCGAGCTTTGCTATTATATATGGATCCTATGATGTTTCTTCCCCCCTCTACTCTCTTGTAATGGATTGAGTTTCCCCTTTGAAGTTATATTATCGGATTGAGTCTTTAAAGATTTGAGAACACTTGATGTTTGTCTTGCCGTGGATATCTGTGGTGACAATGGGATATCACGTGCTTCACTTGATGTATGTTTTGGTGACCAACTTGCGGGTTCCGCCCATGAACCTATGCATAGGGGTTGGCACACGTTTTCTTCGTGATTCTCCGGTAGAAACTTTGGGGCACTCTTTGAGGTTCTATGTGTTGGTTGAATAGATGAATCTGAGATTGTGTGATGCATATCGTATAATCATACCCACGGATACTTGAGGTGACATTGGAGTATCTAGGTGACATTAGGGTTTTGGTTGATTTGTGTCTTAAGGTGTTATTCTAGTACGAACTCTAGGGCTGTTTGTGACACTTATAGGAATAGCCCAATGGATTGATTGGAAAGAATAACTTTGAGGTGGTTTCGTACCCTACCATAATCTCTTCGTTCGTTCTCCGCTATTAGTGACTTTGGAGTGAATCTTTGTTGCATGTTGAGGGATAGTTATGTGATCCAATTATGATATTATTGTTGAGAGGACTTACACTAGCGAAAGTATGAACCCTAGGCCTTGTTTCAACGCATTGCAATACCGTTTACGCTCTCTTTTATCATTAGTTACCTTGTGGTTTTTATAATTTCGGATTACAAATACCTTTATCTACTATCCATATACCACTTGTATCATCATCTCTTCGCCGAACTAGTGCACCTATACAATTTACCATTGAATTGGGTGTGTTGGGGACACAAGAGACTCTTTGTTATTTGGTTGGAGGGTTGCTTGAGAGAGACCATCTTCATCCTACGCCTCCTACGGATTGATAAACCTTAGGCCATCCACTTGAGGGAAATTTCTACTGTCCTACAAACCTCTGCACTTGGAGGCCCAACAATGTCTACAAGAAGAAGGTTGTGTAGTAGACATCAAGGGGATGTGTGGAGTCTGATGTTGTGCTACTGTTTGATTATTGCAATTTGGAAGAACTTACATATGTAAAAATCCAACTCTGCATTTTTTTTGTGTATTCTTCTTCAGAAGTTTGGGTCATCGTAAGTTGCTTTGGTTGAGCTAGTTACTATTGTGAAAAGGTTCAGCTCATTATATTTGAACACCCGAAGAAGAGATGATATAGTCTCCTACTATATGCTTAAATAGTACATGCTCATCCGAAGCAACTAGTTATAGTCTCCTACTATATGCTTAAATAGTACACTTTTGTGTATTCTTCTTCTTCGAAAGTTTAGGTCATCCGAAAAGACCAAATAGTACAGGCTCAACCAAATAGTGACAAGTCTACCAGAGTCGCAAAAATATAATGACACAAAAATGCAACTCTGCACACTCCACAAAATGGTCATCATATTCTAAAGAAGAGCATGATTGTACTATTTGGTCGAGCTAGTACTACCAGACTGAAAAAATTATAGAGTTGGATTTTAGAGCCTGATCATTTTTAGAAAGTGGTCAAGTGAACCTGAACCAAATAGATTGACCTGAAATTCGTTTGAGCTAGTTACTACTAGATTGAAAATATTGCAATAGATTGATAAGTGCTATTGTACTATGTTCTATTGTGTTGTAATGCTCATACCCCATGGCCATGGAAGGTTCATATGTTGTGCTCTTCTTTTATGGCTGATTCATGTTCTATTTTGTAGACTTAATGATATTATGTACACTGATGGCGAGAGTTCAACCATGGCTATACACCAAGTTCTATGATGGCTATGCGTCTGTCGTTGGGAAGTCCTACTATAGCTATATGCCAAGTTCAATTATGGTTGTATGTGTGCGCTTCCAGGCTACTGTTGAACATGTGTTGGCTTCCATTTTTATGGTTTATAGTCTCCTCCTATATGCTTGCTTTTACTATCAGCATGTACATGCAAGTGCCTCTGAAAAATCTAAAATTTAAACTTGTACCTAAAACTAAACTTCTACCTCTTTTGCTACAGGTGTGGCTGTCAGAGTCCTTAATTGCTTGCGCTAGTGTTTCTAACTTGTCCATGAAGGCACTGCATGGTGTACCACCTCCTATCAGTTGCCACGGCTGCCCTGCGGCCTCATGAGCTCTGCGGCCAGTCACCAACGCCCTTTGAGTAGCATGGGGAACATGCTAAAGTGTGTGTTGCTGCACTGGTGTGTGCGTGCATGCTGGCGTTTATGCGTGCACCGGGTGTGCTGTTTGCGTGTTGTGGCGTATGTTATATAGATTCTTATGAAGTTCATGTTGTGAACCCTACTAAGTTAGAACACAAAAGTTCAGATCGTAGCTTCCTTGAATTTGCTCCGGTAGCAGAAATCTCGCTTCCATCTGTTGTACTATGTCCACTTATGTAGTGTTTCTAAATAACTTATTGTATGAAGTTCAGTGTACATGTGGGTGCAAAAAAAATTGTCTGAGTCAAAAAAAATCTGACTTTGCGCATCGACGACTGCGTCCTCCTCACGTTCCCTTCCCCATCCTTGTGTATGCCTATTTTGATGTAGAAAACTCCATCAACTAGTTCGCATCTTACGGTTGTGCAGGTTGAGAACAAGTCAAAAGAACAGCTTGAAGATTGGTGTGTTCTGATTGGGATCAACCCATAAAAGGCGCGGCATTAACAGAGGAATAAATCCCCCAACTCTAGTATTGTTTTGGGAGGTAGATTGTAGTGTTATGAACTTTGTTTCTGGACAAAAGTCTGCTGTTATTCTCCTCTGATCCGTCTTTGATTCGAGATGTGTAAGCATTTCTTCTCGTCCATCTTTGATTCCCGAGTGCTAGTTAGTACTAAACTTTCCTACATGTTGATGCATCTCGCGTGCACATCTTCAACCTCCTTCATGTATGTTCTGTGTGTGGAAAAGTGCTCAATGAAATTTATGTTCTGAGAAGTTTATATATTATTGTGTCGAAAGGTAGTTGAAAGAGAGAATTTCACCCTAGCACATGAGGAAAAGTAAGAAGTTCAAATTAACATAACACATGACTTTGATGCTTATTTTTTATAAAAAGAACATTGTTTTAGAGTTTAAAAAATCGAAAAAGAAAGTATTTCAAATAAACCATGAAGTCCAAATTATATATAAATAAGAAGTTCAAGATTTATAAAAACATAGGTTTCTTCGTTACTAAAGAATAAAATTAAAGAAGTTCAAATTAAAATAAAAGGAGTAGTTTGATGTTTACGGAAAACTCAAATTCTTTTCATTTCTAGGAAAAATAAAAGTGTGACGTCCAATTTTAAAAAAAATGTTTGATGCTTATTTGAAAACATATTTTCTTCTAAGAATAAGACTAAGAAGTTCAATTTGAAACAACATAGAAGTTCGGAAAATATAGAAAACTCAAATTTGTTGCAAGAAGTTCACGTGCACCCCCATGCACAGTTCAGAATTTATATCGTGGGACGTTCAACCTTCAATTACATGTTTTAAAATGGCAAAAAATGGCGTTCGACCTTCAATTGTGTGTAATTCGACGTATACACAAAAATGTGACAAAACTTCATAGTGAAAACAATGAGAAATTCAAGCACTGCAAGGAATGCATTTCAGGTGAGAATAAAAGTATAAAAAATAAAAGGTTAAAACGTTTGTTGAAAGAAGTTCAAGTGCTCTGTCCGGGGAAGTTCAAAAAATTTTGCGAGGGAGGTTCACCTTGTATTTCCATGTTCAAAAACACAAAAAGGAAATTGTTTTTTTTTGCGTTTTAAAATACTTCTCTCAATCCACAAAAGAAGTTTAGTATATTATTTGGGAGCAATTTAATTTAAAAAAGAAAAACAAAAATTCAAATTTTAAAAATGGAGAAAGTTTATGTACTACATGGTGTGTGTTTAATATGAGAAAAATGAATTAAAAGGGAAGGTCCAACTTTTTTGTTGTTATAAGTTCAAGTCCTCGGTTAAAAAAGTTATTGTGAGAGAGGTTGGTACAAAAGAAATATCATTTGTGTAACACTGACAAATGAAACAGAAAATTAAAAACGAAAATACATCACAGAAGTTCAACGTGAAAACAGCAGGAAATTCAACTACTACACTAAATGAATTTCGAATGAAAAACTTTTAAAACCGTCGCGAGTATGAAAAAATGACCAACACGGGAAAGTTGTGTGTTTACAGCAGCTTTCCATCGGTATATCACTTGCTCAATTCCGATGAGTGGATGGAGAGCTACGAGCAAAAAAAGCAATGAAAAAACAGAGTGAAGTTCAAGTAGACAAGCCGAGAGTTCAGGTTCTTCACGCGGTGCATTTTCGAAGAATCTGTTTCGCGATAAAGGCAGAACAAATGATCTCGCCGTTTTCAAAATTACTTGAAAAAGGCAAGGAATCATACAAAACCATCAACATGAAAAAGTTTTGCGTTTTTCTTAGCTTTTCAACGGTATATTATTTGCCTCATTCCGATAAAGTTTGTAGAAATTATGGCAAACATACGTTTTTAGCCATTTTCAAAATTGACTTAAAACAGTAAGGAATTGGGAGAAACAATATATATACCAAAAAGTTTCGCATTTCCTCAAGCTTTCCAACGCCATATCATATGCTACATTCGGACATACGGTTAAAAAATTAGCACGAAAACCGAACTCGGTGGAACTTGGACCGTTTTCTAAATTACTTTTAAACCTTTCAAAATTAGAAAACACTTTTAATATGAAAAAGTAGCGCATTTTCATAAGCTTTCCAACGCCATATCATTTGCCTCAATTGGATTAGCCGTTTAGAAATGACATCGAAAATATGAACTTGGCTGTTCGGTTTGCGAAATTTTATGATTTTCTAAATTACTCTTAATCGTAGGTAATTAGAGAAAACTTTCAGTATGTGAAAGGAGCGGTTTTGCAGCAGCTTTCCAATACCATATTATTGGCCTCATTCCGATAAATGGTTTAGAAATTGGATCGAAAATACGATTCACATTTTTTGTGTGAAGAAAAAATGATTTTCAAAACTGCTCTTAAACCGCTTATATTTTTCTAAAAGTTCAACTTGGGTCATGATACTGGTGTCCATAGCTTTCCAACGGTATATCGCAAGCCCCATTTGGGCAATGTTGGCGGAAGTTCAACCTAGCACTGGGAGAAGTTTAGGTCGAACAACTCACGCAGTAAAATTGCACAAAACATAATTTCATCACAACCAAGAGCAAAATCCACCAACGAGCGAGATTCCTGTTTAAAACAGGTATTTAGTTGCTAAAAACATTTCTAAGTTACACTAACATCATATAGAACACAACTAACCAGAATAATTCGCGCGGGGAGACACGGTTGCGAAGATAGCCCGAAGGTCGGGTTCGTACAGAGTGAAGTTCAGACGCGTTACTCAGGCAGTTCAGGTTGTGATCAGAATATTATTCTGATCCCGTGATCAGAATAGTGTTTATATATACATAAACACCATTCTGATCACAACATGAACTTCCCGAGTAACGCATCTAACCTTCCCCGAGTACAAGGTTGAACTTCAGCTAAAAAGTGTCCAAATGGGGCTTGCGATATACCGTTGGAAAGCTATGGACACCAGTATCATGACCCAACTTAAATTTTTGTCAAAATGTAAGCGGTTTAAGAGCAGTTTTGAAAACCGTTTTTCTTCACACAAAAAACGTGAATCGTATCTTTGATCGCATTTCTAAACCGTTAATCGGAATGAGCCCAATAATATGGCGTTGGAAAGCTGCTGCAAAACCTCTCCTTCCACATGTTGAAAGTTTTCTTTATTAACCTATGGTTAAAGAGTAATTTGGAAAAACGTAAAATTTCAAAAACCAAACAGCCGAGTTCGTATTTTCGATGCCATTTCTAAACGGTTAATCCAATTGAGGCAAGTAATATGGCGTTGGAAAGCTTATGAAAATGCGCTACTTTTTCATGTTGAAGGTTTTTCCTAATTTTTTACGGTTTAAGAGTAATTTAGAAAAAACAGTATAAGTTCCACAGAGTTTGTGTTTTCGATCTAATTTTTTAGCCGTACGTCCGAATGCAACAAATGATATGGCGTTGGAAAGCTTGAGTAAATGCGAAACTTTTTGATATGTATTGTTTCTACCAATTCCTTCGGTTTTATGCCAGTTTTTAAAATGGATAAAAATGTATTTTGCCATAATTTCTACAAACTTTGTCGGATTGGTGCGAATAATATACCCTTGAAAAGCTATGGAAAATGCGAACCTTTTTCATGTTTATTGTTTTCTCGGATTCCTAGCCGTTTTCAAGTAATTTTAAAAACGACGGGATCATTCGTTCTGCCTTTATCGCGAAACATATTCTTCGAAAATGCACCGCGTGAAGAACCGGAACTTCTCGGCATGTCTACTTGAACTTCACTCTGTTTTTCACGTGCTTTTTTGCCCTAACTCTCCATCCACTCACCGGAACACTCACTAGAATTGAGCAAGTGATATACCAGTAGAAAGCTGTTGTGAACACACAACTTTCCCGTATTGATCGTTTTTTCATACCCGCGACGATTTTAATAGTTTTTCATCTAAAATTCATCCACTCTAGTAGTTGAACTTCCATTTGTTTTCAGTTGAACTTCTATGACGTATTTTCATTTGTAATTTTCTCATCCATTCGTCAGTGTTACACAAATATTATTTCTTTTGTACAAACCTCTCTCACAATAATTTTTTTAACTTTCTTCAACGACGGACTTGAACTTATAACAACAAAACTTTTAGTCTTTGCTTTTTTTATTTTTTTTAATACAAAATGCACACCGTGTAGTACATGAACTTGTGGCAGTTATCAACCTGATCTTCTCTCGGTTACGTGAAAATATTTGAGTTTTTTCATGTATTTTTAATCTGATTTTCTTAATATTTTTTATAAATTTTGAGGCGCTCTATTTTTAATAGTTGAACTTCTTGTTATTTTATTTTTGAACTTCTTGTTTCCATTCTTTAATAACGAGGAAAATCTGACTTTTCTATAACCATCGAACTTCTCCATCTTTTTAATATGGACTTCCTGGTTTTATTTCTTAATATTTTTTATAAATTTTGAAGTGCTCTATTTTTAATAGTTTAACTTCTTGTTATTTTATTTTTGAACTTCTTGTTTCCATTCTTTATTAACGAGGAAAATCTGACTTTTCTATAATCATCGAACTTCTCCATCTTTTTAATATGGTCTTCCTGGTTTTATTTCTTAATCTTTTTTATGAAATTTTGAAGCGCTCTATTATTAAAAGTTGAACTTCTTGTTATTTAATTTTCGAACTTCTTATTTCCATTCTTTAATAACGAGGAAATCTGAGTTTTCTATAATCGTCGAACTTCTCCATCTTTTTCATTTGGACTTCCTAGTTTTATTTCTTTTAGTAACGGAAAAAATCCTACTTTCTGATAGACATCGAGCCGCTCCGTTTTTAAATTTGAGCTTCTAGGTTTATTTTAACGGAGAAAATCTTTTTTTATAAAATTGTTTGAGATGCTTTATTTTATTACCTTCTTTGGGTTTGTAACAAGTATTGAACTTCTTCGTCTTTTTAATTTGAACTTCTTATTTTAGATTTTTTTTGTAACTTGATCTTCTTGGTTTTGTACTAAAAATTAAACTTCTCGGTTATTTAAATTCAAACCTCTAGGTTTTTCTATCACCCCTTCGTTATTAAAAAGTTGAACTTCTTTGTATTTTTAATTTGACTCTCTTGGTTTTGTAATAAACATTGAACCTCTATGTTTGTGAAATTTGAACCTCAAATTTCTCTTGGAAACATGGAAAATGTTTTATTTAAATAATTTTTTGAACTACTAAGTCTTTTAAAAAAATTTAGTTTTTCCTTGTTTCTTAATTTTAACTTCTTCATTTTAATATTTAGTAATGAGAAGACATCTAAGTTTTTTTTAACCTTCGAACTTCTCTTTTTTTTACTTTGAACTTCTTAGAAAAATATGGTTTTAAATAATCAAACAATTTTCTAGGTTTTTAAATTTAAACTTCTAGGTTTTTTGACCTTCTCGATTATTTCAAATTGAACTTCTAGGGTTTTCAAATTTGAATTTCTATGTTTTTTGACCTTCTCGGTTATTTCAAAATTTCTAGTTTTTTTAAATCCATTTTTATATAATTTTTTTGAACCGCTCTGTTATTTTGAGTTGGCCTTCTCTCTTATTATTTAGAAACGCGGAAATCTAACTTTAAAAAAATTGGTTATTTTTTTATGAACGAGAAAAATCCAAAATTTTAATGAGCATCCAACTGATCTGTTATTTTAATTTGATCTGTTCACAGGATCAGAATAACGGGATTTGTGAGCGACTCCTGTGGACAGTTGCTCTCGATGGAATCGACCTCTCAGACTATACATTGTTTTTTAGTTACTACAATCTTCAAACTAGAGTCACATTGGACTGCACAATTACGTACAATCTTACGGGAAGTGTTATGCATTTAGATAGGATATAATTTACAACAATCATGTACAATGCATCAAACTTCAACCTGGACTCGCATTGGACATCAAAACTAATTTTTGTGATGTCTTAAAACTAAATTTATCTGTTCATAGTGACAATGTCGTCGTTGCCAAGCATAGATTCTTTTTCAGAATAAGTAGAGAGGGGATGGAAGGGAGATTTGTGCGGTCCTTTATTCGCTCCAGCAGAACGACCAACATCATTGCAGGAGGTCGAAGAGAACAGCTTCCGGCGACCCGGGCAGGGGATTTCCATGAAGTGCTCACGACCTGCCCAGGGCGTGCCCGCGACCTTCCCAGCGCACTGCCCGCTACCTTCCCAGGATGGTGCCGCACCTCGGATGACACTGGATTCAGGGAGCACTAGTTCTCTGAGAAAAGGAAATAAAGGAAAACAAAAAATCCTTCTACCGTAGATGTCCCAACTTAGTACGTACCTCACCACGCCTTGAACTAGTACTCCCAATTCCCAAAAAAGAATACAACTAGTACTCAGCGACCTAGCATTCTGCCTGCAACGCACACACACTTTCAGTGTTTTCTATTCTTTATTTATGCAGCAGAACTGCTGTTAAATACTATTTATTGCAGAGTTCTCCTGTTTTTTTATTCCCGTATGTTATCTTTTGAACATCATTGGTTTTTGCATCTGACCTTCCAATCATTCTGCGACAGCGGCTCATGCGTATCAGGGCCACCAAGTCCCCGTACAGAAGCAATCATCAGCGTTTTTAAATTATGATCTGAATTTGGAGCGAGAAGAACAACTCTCATGGACAACAGTGAGGAAAAGGAAATCCTTTGCTATGGTTGTTTTGCCAAATCTTAATGGAGCAAACCTCACTCTGCTTGGATCTCGCGTTCCTCAACCATCCACAGTCCGTTCCAATAGGACTTATTTCTCCTCCCTAGAATAACACTTCTCAACTTCCTGAAGGGACTGACATTGTAAGAAATGACTGACTTTAGAGGTCTAATAATCACTACTGGGCAGGATTTTACAACCATTCAAGAGTTCTTTTCGTGTGAACAACCAATACTCCTTTCAGAAAGAATACTTTGCCTCATTGTCTGCATCCTAAACTACAGATGCAGGTAGCACGCACTACCGCACACATCACACAAACCCTTGTTCCACGCGAGCGACGGACAACCTGCAGTATAAGGCAAGGTTGGACTGCATGGCGGTCGTAGTTGGACGGCGCAGGAGCCGCATGGGTGCAGGAAGCTGCACCAGCCAAAGCCTAGGAGGACAGACGTTGCGCGGGATTGGTGCATCAACGGGGATTGGGGCCGTCAGGACGCCGGTGGCTGAGGTGCTGAACGTCTTGGTGCTGCATCCTTGAACGGCCGGATTTGGTAGCAGCGAACGGCCTGAGCGCTAATGTGGTGGAGAGCAACGAGAAATCAGGCAAAGTTGGATAAATCGAGCAGCGACAGGAGTCTTGGTCGACGAAGGAGCAACGGGGATGTGGTGGCGAGGTCTATGGCTGGGTCCCCGGCGTCGGCAGACGGAGGGCCCGGCACGTCGATGCTCTTGACGGGAAGCAGCGCACATGGTCGAGAGGTAGTGGGGGGTTGGGCCAGCAGCACGATGCGAGGATGGCGGAGGGCGTTGGGCACAAGGAAGAAGGAAGGGGGCGGCGGGGTCACAATGAAGGAGGCGCGCCAGCGATTGTGGAGGAAGCGCACCGGGACCGGGAAGGAGGCGCGCCGGCGACGAGGAAAGAGGCGCGCCAGCAGCGGGGGAGGTTGCACTTGGCGGGGGTTTCGGGGAGGGCGGCACACAGTAGATCTGGCGGTGGGTGCAGGGCAGGCCTGCAGCGGCGGGGGGTTCGGGAGGACCTCCTCCTGGGGGCGTGGTCGGGAAGAGACGAGTGGCCTCTGCACGTGGTCAGGGCGGCGCCCGTTGCAGGATGCGGTGGGCGGCGGTGGGGAGGCAGTTCCCGGAGAGTGAGGGGTCGGGGTGGTGGAAGTTCTAGGTCGCGCGGGTGGTGGGAGGTTCAGGAGTTCGGGAACATCCTGTCGGCTCTATATAGGGGGGCGTTGTGATTCAAATAAACACTATTCTCATCACGGAGTCATGAGGTCGGAGGTGGTGAAATTTCTAGGTTACGCTGGTGCTACTATATATACATATATATATATAAAGTGGGTCGCGCTATTTGTCACACTGGGTGAGCAATAATTATTCTTCACCCCACTCTATTTTACCATCAATGCATCGTAATTTTACATTCCATAAGTTTTGTCTTATTTCCGACGTAAAAAGAGACCGTAAGAAAATATATAATCGCCATAAAAAATATTTTATGTTATGTAAAATTACAAACGTAAAAACATAGTCTAAAATACACATAAACTGCAAATTTTCTTGTCTTATGACCTATATTTTTATTTTCCTATATCAAATTTTACGTAGTGAATCAATAGGAATGTAATTATTTGAATTCCAAACGTAATTTAATTATGAAATGATCGTAAGATTACCTCGGGTGAAGAATAACGTATTCTGTATATATATATATATATATATATATATATATATATATATATATATATATATATATATATATATAGACACACACACACATAAACAATATTCTCATCACGGCATTAGAATAATATTCTGATCACAACATGAACTTCCCGAGTAACGCGCCCAACCTTCCCCCAGTACTAGGTTGAACTTCAGCTAAAAGGTGTCCAAATGGGGCTTGCGATATACCGTTGGATAGCTATAGACATCAGTATCATGATCCAAGTTAAATTTTTGGCAAAATGTAAGCGGTTTAAGAGCAGTTTTGAAAACCGTTTTTTCTTCATACAAAAAACGTGAATCGTATTTTCGATCGCATTTTTAACCCGTTTATCGGAATGAGGCAAATAATATGGCATTGGAAACCTGCTGCAAAACCGCTCCTTCCACATGTTGAAAGTTTTCTCTAATTACCTACGGTTAAATAGTAATTCGGAAAATTGTAAAATTTCGCAAACCAAACACCCGAATTCGTATTTTCGATGCCATTTCTAAACGGCTAATCCAATTGAGTAAAATAACATGGAGTTGGAAAGCTTATGAAAATGCGCTACTTTTTTATGATAAAAGTTTTTCCTAATTTTGGATGGTTTAAAATTAATTTAGAAAACGGTACAAGTTCCACCGAGTTCGTATTTTCGAGCTAATTTTTTAACCGTACGTCCAAATGCAGCAAGTGATATGGCGTTGGAAAGCTTGAAGAAATGTGAAACTTTTTTGTATATATTGTTTCTCCTAATTAATTACGGTTTTATATCAGTTTTAAAAAAGTTTAAAAACGTATTTTTACCGTAATTTCTACAAACTTTATCGGAATGGGGCAAATAATATACCGCTGAAAAGCTACGGAAAAATGCGAAACTTTTTCATGTTGATGGTTTTCTCTGTATCGTGGTCATTTTCAAGTAATTTCGAAAATGGCGAGATCATTTGTTCTGCCTTTATCGCGAAACAGATTCTTCGAAAATGCACCGCGTGAAGAACCTGAACTTCTCGGCATCTCTACTTGAACTTCACTCTGTTTTTCACGTGTTTTTTTTGCTCGTAGCTCTCCATCCATGCACCGAAATTGAGCAAGTGATATACCAGTGGAAAGCTGCTGTAAACACGCAACTTTCCCGTGTTGATCATTTTTCATACTCGCGGCGATTTTAAAAGTTTTTCATCTGATATTCATTCAATGTAGTAGGTGAACTTCCTGCTGTTTTTACGTTGAACTTCTGCGACGTATTTTTCATTTCTAATTTTCTCATCCATTCGTCAAGTGTTACACAAATGGTATTTCTTTTGTATAAACCTCTCTCACAATATTTTTTAAAATTTCTCCGACGGAGGACTTGAACTTATATCAACAAACTTTTAGTCTTTGCTTTTTTAATTCTTTTTAATACAAAATGCACACCGTGTAGTACCTGAACTTCTGGCAGTTATCAATCTGAACTTTTCTCGGTTACATGAAAAAATATATGAGTTTTTTTTATGAATTTTTAATCTGATTTTCTTAATCCTTTTTATGAAATTTTGAAGCGCTCTATTTTCAAAAGTTGAACTTCTTATTTTTTATTTTTGCACTTCTTGTTTCCATTCGTTAATAACGAGGAAAACCTGAGTTTATATAATTATCGAACTTTTCCATCTTTTTAATATGGACTTTCTGTTTTTTCCTAATCTTTTTTATGAAATTTTGAAGCACTCCATTTATTTTAAGTTGAACTTCTTGTTATTTAATTTTTGAACTTATTGTTTTCCATTCTTTAATAACAAGGGAAATTCGAGTTTTCTATAATCATCGAAATTATCCATCTTTCTAATTTGGACTTCCTGCTTTTATTTCTTTTAGTAATGGAAAAAATCCTACTTTTTGATAGACATCGAGCCCCTTCGTTAAATTTGAACTTCTAGGTTTATTTTAATAGAACTTCTTAATTATTTCGAGTAATCGGAAAAAATTGAGTGTTCAAATAAATGTCAAACTGCTCTGCTTTTAAAAATTGAACTTCTTGGTTTTATAATTTAGTAACAAGAAAAAACTGATTTTTTTAATATACATTGAACTACTCCATTTTTTAAAATTGAACGTCTTGGTATTAATCTTTAGTATTGGGGAAAATCTGAGTTTGTATAAACATTAAGCAACTTAAGTTTTTAATTAGGACTTCTTGGTGTTATTCGCTTAGTAATGAGAAAAGTCCTACTTTTGTAATAAATATCGAACTACTCAATTATTTAATTTTAAACTTCTAGGTCTTCTATTTAACAGAGGGAAAATCTATTTTTTATAAACTTTTTGAACTGCTCGGTTTTTTTAATTTGACCTTCTTCGTATTTTTGTAATAAACAATGAACTTCTCCGTTATCTAAATTTGAACCTTTAGGTTTTTTGTAGAAACAATGAAAATCCATTTTCTCTACAAATTAGAACCACTAGGTTTTTTTATAAACAAGGAAAATTCTTATTTAATAATAAATATCAAACCGCTCCATTTTTAAATTTGAGCTTCTAGTTATTTTGTTTGAACTTCTAGGGGTCTTGCTGGAAATAGAGAAATCTGTTTTATATTTCAAAATTGAAATTCTATATTATTTCAATTTGACCTTCTTGGTTTTATTTTTAAAAAGAGAAAAAATGATTTTTATAACTATTGAACCATTTTGTTTTTTTAACTTGAATATCTTTTTATTATTTTGAACATTCAGTTGAATCATGAACTTGTCCTCGTTTTATATTTGAACTTCGGTTTTTTCTATTGATTTTTGTGTCATTTTGAACTTTTTTCTCTTATATTTTTTCTGTCTCAAAGTTGAGAACATTTTTCCAATTAATTTGAGACCATTTTTTTATTTAGAAACATGAAGAAAAATCTATTTTTAATAAACGTATAACTGAAATATTTATTTTTTAATTTGAACTTCTTGTTATTTTTTGGAACATTAAAAGTTTTTTTAGTGAAAATTAAACCGCCTATTTCTTTAACTTTGGATTTCTTGCTTTTTGTTGAAATGAATAATTTTTTATTAAACATTAATTTTTTATTTGAATGCTCTGTTTTTAAAATTTAGACCTAACTGGAGTGGGATGTGTGGTTCGGCAATCTTTTCGTGGTGAGTGATTTTTGAACTCCTTGGGTAGTCGTACATGAACTTCTCACAAAACCATTTTTATTTATACACATTTTTTAAGGGTGTGTGTTCCACTGGTTTTTATTTTTCGATAAATTTTTTTGGCCTTGCATCTGTGTTTTTAGAAGTTCTATCATGCACCAATAGTTGCACGCACATGACATCAAAAACATCTCGCATGCACCAATAAACAAAATAGAGAACAAAGCCCCTTCTCCATCTCTGCCTAGGCTAGAGACCCATGTGGCTTCTCAGGCACTGCAGAGTTGAGTGTGCATGTTCGCCCGCGCCGCCTGAACAACCTGGACTTCTGAACTTCTAAAGAAGAATAGAAAAATATAGTGGTGATTCACCACATCACAAGTAGCGATCCGGAATTCTGAACTTGGGCGGGGCATTTTTTTATCACTTTAATTATGCAAGCACGCATTTTTCCCTGTTTTGGGGTTACATCAAGCAAGCACATGCGTGTATCTCTGAAAACATGGAAACTGGTTCACAAAGAGAGAGGAAGAGATAGATTCGCCTGAATCAACAACATCAGTTCAATTTCAACAAATTTGAGAGCTCAGACCAACGGTTGCAGAAGTAGATGCCCACCCCTCTCTTTTTTCGCCGATGTAGGCTGTCGGAGGAAGGTTGCATCGCGAGGATCCAGGCGTCGAAGGAGAGAGGAGGCTGGCGCTGTAGTGGATAACCACGGGAACATCAGAGGAGCACAGGTAGCTTCAGGGAGGCGGAGCCAGTGCCGGCGCTGTGAACGAAGGCCGAAGTGACATGTTCGAGGGAGGGGCAAACAGGAGGAGGATGCGGGCCCTGACCCACGGCGGCGCTGGGGGGAGGAGCCATGTGCAGTTGACGGCGCCGTCGTCCACCGACGACCCCCAAGATGCACCGATAGAATGGCTTGGGAGCTGCGCTTGGATCCGGGAGTAGGGGATGCGCCGCTGCTGCACAGGAGAAAGCCGGGGTGGCGGTCGCCATCTCCCTACCCGACGACAGCCACGTAGGTGAGGAATGGTGGTGGCGATGCGCCGGGGAAGATGGTGGCGGCGGCGCGCCGGGATAGTAGGCGGGCGCGTCGGGGCAGTTGTCGGCGGCGGCGCATGGGAGAGGAACCGCGCGGGCCGGGTAGGATGGGGGAGGCACGGCGGCTGTTGGGTGTGAGGTGGCACGCCGGCAATGGGGAGCAGGCCCGCCGGCCGTGGGGGAGGAGGCGCGCGGCGGCGGGGATGGCGGAGACTTCAAATCGGGGGGAGTCGGGGAACGTGGGGTTCGGGGTGGGCTTTTTCTTTTTTTTTCTTTTGTGAGTTCGGGAGCATCCGTTCCGACCCTATATAAGGGCGCGCCGTGATCCAAATAGTTATTCCAATCCCAGGATTAGAATAGTGCTACTATATATATATATATATATATATTACCAGAATGATATAAATATTTCAAGCCATGTGTATGATTTGAAATAAAATATCAAGTAGCTAGAATTTGATGAATTAATTGGAGAATTTAAACTTCATCAAGAAGCTTGTGATACAAGAATTTTAGTGGGAGTTTTATGGCATTTGTGATCTTACATATGTATGACATATCACTCATCAGATATAATATAAACTATATTACCACAAAAGATTAAAATCATGTTTCTAGAAGGACTTAGAATTAGTCAATTAAAATCTATATAGATAGATGGAAACATCTGATTGTGCTAAGACATGTACTGTGACAAAGTTTTAAAGAAGTTTAAATGGTGAAAATGTTTTCCCAAAATGCCAAATAGCATAATACTATGCAGAAATCAATTGATGTGCATGTGTGGATGAGTAGAATTCAATTTACTTCAGAGATTGAATTCATCATGTATGCTATCAAATGTACAAAACCATATATTTTGTATAAACTAATTGTTAGTAGTAAAGTACCATAGTGTTCCTAGAGAGGTTCACTAGGGTGATTGCTTAAAGATTAAGCACCTCGGTTGGACAAAAGGTTTTGCTTCTTGTCCATGGAGGAGATGAAGAGATTGTAGTAAATATTTACACAAATTGTTTGTTGCAAGACAACTTGATGACTGATATAAATAAACTATCGGGCTATAAATTTTGAAATAGTTTTAGAAAACGAACATAATTGTGGATGCTATAAATGATATAGATTGAGGCTTGAGAAGTTTGGATCAATAAAATTTTATTGATAGAATATGGTGTAGTTCCAAACGAAAATTGACTCTATAAAGATATAGTAATGGACTATATGGAGATATAGTGTTACTATAAAATGGAATATATAGAGATATATTGTTACCATTAATGTAACATAAAAATTATACAGAAAAACCAGATATTATCGACACAAATAACATTAGGATTTGAAGAGTACCAAACCTGGTGCCGAAGACTACCACTAGCAAAGCATGAGAAACACCAGGAAACCATGGGTGTTAGTAAAGCATGCAACAAGATTATTGACTCTAGTGAAAGTGGGAGACTGTTGGAAATATGCCCTAGAGGCAATAATATTTGTATTATTATATTTATGTATTTATAATTAAAGAAGTTTATATTATATGCTATAACTGCTATGATCCTAGAATATGCGATTCAGTGGAAAACTCATATGCACGTGTGGAATGATAAATGGTTAAATAAAAGGTTCATAGTCTTGCCTCTAGGACTAGCTCAAGTGTTGTTGGTGATCACATTTTCCGGATCTTAGGATATCATTAAGTGTAAACGGTAGTCCTAAAACAACATTTAGATTATGACGCTGGAAGAACAATCATATCAAATTGACCCAAACTTGTCTGTTGTGAATTGAGTTTATATCGTCTGTAATCAATTGTAATAAGACGGAGTGTTAATGTGTGATTTTTATCCTTAGACCATGAGAGTATCGTATTCACTTCTTACCGTACCTTGGACTTTGGGGTTGCTCAAACGTCGCCTTTAACACGGTGATCGATATCATAACGACAACTTACACGATTATCAGAAAGTTTGACAAGGGACTAGAAAACTCAAGAGTGGGATTTGCTCCTCCGACGATGGAGAAATATTCTTAGGTCCCTCTCAGTGTGACTGCATCCATCATCGTCTGGACAGACACAGGTGACTACTTCACGGGGATATCGGAATACGACAACGAGAAAGAAGAACAAAACCGGTAACGAGGATAACGGTATATTGAGCATGTGATGACTCAAGAGGATACCGATGCATCTTGGGTTTTGTGAATTATCGTGAAGCAAAGGGAACATTACATGATAACCAAAGGTTCACTGAATATCATTCGTGTGCTCATAGGGATCGATATGGATCTCTATGGTTCCGCTATCGGTCATTGAACGAAGGGTCTTCATTCATGTCTATGAGTTACCAAATCTACGGGGTCACAAGCTTAAGGCAATCATGATATGTTGAGTGTTAGTGGGACGGGGGTGGTGAGAATTTATTTGTGTAATTATTTTGTTAATATTCAGAATAGTTCCGAGAGGAACCGAAAGCGTTTCGGGGTCACCGGATGGGTTTCGGAGTTTATCGGGCGATACCAAGTATTACCGATAATCAATATATATGTGGAAAATGTTTCCGAAGGAATTAAATTATATATAATATGCTCTAGTCATTTTTAGAGGGATTTTATATTTAATTTAATATCAATGAGCCTTCAAAGGCTAAGTGGTGGAAGGTATACTGGGCCACTGTGGCCCAAAAGGAAGTGGTGCCCTCCTTTCCTAAATGGGAGGCCGAATTGGTGTGGGGGAGGAGTCCAACTCCTTCTCACCTGGATGGCTCCCCAAGGAGGGACTTTCCCTCCTTGGTGGCAGCCCCTCCCTCCCCTTGGAACTTATATATACAAGAGGATTTTGTCCTTGGATACACACAATTTTGGAGCCTCCTCTATTTCCCTCTAGTCCTAGTTCTAGTTGATCCTAGTTGATCTAATTAGAGCTAGAGATATATCCTTTAATCCTCATAATTAGAAGCCCAGTCTGGTTTCAATATCCTCCCTCTAATTTTCTGGCGATGATTAGCTCTGGACGGCGAAATGCTGCCAGATCGTGAAGGCTGCACGCTTGCAACCAAGTAGAGAGGCCATGTTTTCGGTCTTCGGTTCGAGGAACTGTTAGTGGGCGGTTCGTGGGATCATCCATCGACGGTTCGAGGGACTCCAAGTATGATCTACACCAACACGTTATTCTTTCGCTGGAACTCGGTGGCGGTAACAATCGTGATCCCAACCCGTAATGCATCTTCATATTGTTCTTGGGTGTGCGTAGGTGCAATTTTTTAACTAGGTTTTCCAACACCATGATCTCGTCGGCAAGATGGCCTTTGAACGATTCACACCGGTCCAACATTATGCACATCTGAAGCTGAAGATGCCGATCCAAACGGGGTCATTTCCAAATTCGTGAAAAAAATCAAATTTACAAACTTTTAAAATTTATGATTTTTTTCATATCCATGAACTTCTTTCAAACCCAAAATCTTTTTTCAAATCCGTGAACATATTTTCAAATCCATGAACCTTTTGAAAATTCGTGAACTTTTTTCAATTTGTGAACATTTTTATATCCATTAATATTTTTAAAATTCATGAACATTTTTCAAATTTGCGATAAATTCATGAACATCCAGGAGCATTTTTTAAGATTTAGTAAATTAAACTGTTACTTTCCCCAAAGAGTAGACCAGCAGCAAAATGTGAGCAGAGAAAAAATAGTGAACACGAGTTGAGCGAATGAGCAGCGGTTTATTAAGCCATGGCCCATAGGAGCAACGCTATGCAATGTTTCGCCAAAGGGCATATAAGACGCCATTCTCTAAAAGAATAAGACGCCAAACAGAGAAATCTTTAACTAAGGGGTACCTCTTGCAAAGTTACCCATCTCCTCTGCGGCACTTGTCACAACCTGAGGCGTTCTGATTGGGTTTCTTCCCATGAGCATGATGGATGAGTTGGTTTGTTTGTGTGTGTTTTTGATTTCTCTCCAAACAAATTCTCTCTTGACCGTCCCTACAAATTACTAATTGTTTTTATCATTACGTCCCTGTGTCAAGAGTTTCGAAACTAGAATCCATGTTTATAGGTTTCAGGGAACTTTTTTTTTTGAGAACTAGAGTAAACAGGCTTACTCTAGTGGGGGTTACATTCAGAAAGCATCAAGCTACGCAGCCCACTTGGTACATTTGCAATCAAAAGAAAATCCCCTGATTTCCTAGCTTCTACTGCAATCTCATGTGCAAGGGAATTTCGGTCCCTGTTGATGTGGATCACCTGCTGACTCTCAAAACCATGTAGCAGTGATTTAATATCCATGATCAAGCTGTAGTTAGCCGACCTATTTTGGCCAATATCTGTCAGGTCATCAGCGAGAACTTTGCAGTCCATTTCTACCAAGATGTTCCCGTTAAAACGAGAGGCCAAAACTTGCAAACCCATCAACAAGGCCTATCCCTCAGCCTCTTGAGCGCAGCCCACAGTGTTCAGCTTCCTTCCCACCGACAGGTATACGTGTCCTTTATGATCCCGCGCAAGTGCACCTCCCCAGCACTGTCCGCTCTTAGGAAGAAAGGATGCATCAGTATTCAGCTTGGCAAAACCTCTCAAAGGTGCAGTCCACTGTTCTTTTTGTTTAGCACGACTGCTAGGACATGGTTTGGTCACAGTCCCACAGTCTTTTCCGTCCAGCGACCCTCCACCCGCGACAGCGTTATTCCATTCATTTAGCAGTCTCGACAGATAGGCAGCTGACTGCACAACTGGCTCTTTTCCATCGCCGTGTATGCAATTATCCCGCAGGTGCCAGCATCTCCACAACAGCAGGAGGACTTTTGTACGAACACTGTCAGAGATACTGCTCAACAAGACCTGCAGCCAGTCCTCACCCGTGTACCCGAATTGTTATTCTGCAGGAAGATCCCACTCCTCTCTCATCTTATATCAGAGTGCTCTACTCTTGGTGCAGTTAACAACAGCGTGGTACTCATCCTCCTCTCCACACCCGCAAATATCACAGGTCGCGTCTAGAGTGAGCGTGCGCCTGTATTTGTTCTTCTTTGTTGCCAGGGTGTTCGTTGCAACCCTCCACCCAAAGATTCTCACTTTCGGTGGTACGTCGGCCTTCCATATAAGGTCCCATATGCTTCGATCCTCGGGGCTGCTCGTCGAGCTTGAAGGTTCCAGGGATGCCTTATTCTTGATAGCCGCCGCCAGTTTATACACACTCCTAACTGTGAATATCCCATTTTTCTCTGGATGCCATGCAATGCAGTCGCTCACATCCGATCTCGGAATCGGGATTTTACATATATCCTCAGCATCAAAGGAATGAAATATTTGCTTTATGAGTGGTACATTCCATTCTTTCCTGTTCGGGAGCATAAGTTGGTTTACCCACCGGAGGCGCGATCTTCTTATGAAGGATGCCGTCATCAGGCCCTCCTTTCTTGGTAGCCACTGATCGCGTTGGATCTGGATATTCTTGCCATTTCCCACTCTCCAAATGATGCCCTTCTTCAGTAACTCCAGCCCTGCCTCAATACCTCTCCACACAGGCGATGCATCCGTAGCAAAGTCCGTATCTAAGAGGTTGCCGTTGGGGTAGTACTTTGACTTGAGCACCCGGGCGCATAAACTATCCAGATTCTGGATAAGTCTCCAACCTTGCTTTGCTAGTAGGGCTAAATTGAACAGATGCATATCTCTAAAACCTATCCCTCCCGCCCTCTTGGGCCTGGTCATGCGCTCCCATGACATCCAGTGAACTTTTCGGTGCCCATTTTCATCTCCCCACCAGAAGTCCCGGATCAACTTCTCATACTTCTCGCAGAAACCCAATGAAAAGAGAAAAAACCCCATCGTGTAGCATGGAAGGGCTTGTACAATTGACTTTACGTGTACCTCCTTGGCCGCATATGACATGAATTTTTCCGATGAATCATTGCACCTCTTGCCGAGTCTGTCCATTATAGGTTGGAAGCACTCATTTTTCATTCTGCCCTCCGGAGTTGGGAAACCTAGATACTTCCCTTCAAAGGCCGTGGATACCACACCTAGAATGGCCTTGATCTCCTCTCTTGCATTTACTGGGCACACCTCACTGAACAGAATCGAACACTTACTCTCACTCAGAAGTTGTCCGGTGGCTCTCTGGAAGGACGTAAGAATTTTCCTCACGGTGTGAGCCTGCTCCGGCAAGGCTTTGAAAAATAGCAGGCTGTCGTCCGCAAAAAAGGAGGTTTGAAATTCCGGGGCTGTTTCTAGCAACCTTCAGAGGAGTCAGGTTACCTTGTGATATCTCCAAGTTGATAAGCTTAACCAGGCCATCCACGACAAACAAGAAAAGATAAGGGCTGAGCGGGTCACCCTGTCTCAATCCTCGGGTGGGAACAAAGGGTCCAAGCAACTCACCATTGCAGCGTACTGAGTATCTGACCGATCGAACACATTGCATTATCCATCCTGTCCACTTCTGGTCGAAGCCCATTTTCAACAGTACTCCTTCTAGGAACTCCCAGTCAACCCTATCATAGGCCTTCGCTAGGTCAAGCTTGTACGCACAGTGAGTGTTCTGCGGCTGTTTACAATGTTGTATCTTATGGAAACACTCAAAAGCAATGGATGCGTTGTCCGTGATCAATCTCCCTGGTATAAAAGCACTTTGTGTCTCAGAGATAATATCATTTAAGTGGGGCCGCGGCCGGTTGACCAGACATTTGGATATCACTTTGTAGAGAACATTGCATAGGCTAATTGGGCGGTGATCTTTGAGAGTCTGAGGGTCCTTACTCTTTGGAATCGGCATTATTACCGTATCATTCAGACCTTCTGAAAGTAGGGGAACTTTCTTTTCGAGCAAAATTTTGCTTGCAACTACTGCTAACATGCTCTCCCAACGTGGACTAGTCTGTGCTTCCACTTAGTAGTAAGTTATGTTTTCAACTAATAATAACACGCGTGCTCCCAACGTAGTACTAACCTGCATTTCGAAAGTGAAGCACAACAGTGCTAAGCACACATATGCTTCTAGTGTGTACTTACACGTGCTCCTGCCTAGTACTAACCCGTGTTCCGATCTAGTATTAACATATGCTCACAATGTGAAACACAAATTATGCTCCTATCGCCACGTGAGAGCACAAATGTGCTCTAATAGAAACACGAGAATAATAAAAATCAAAGGAAAAACAATATATCAAGAAAACCTAGAAAAATCCAAAAGAATGGGAAAAATTAATCTATCAAAAAAGGCTCGGGTAAGTCCAGCACGTTACATGTGCTAACAGCCGAATGCAACGTATGACGTGCTCACATGCTCTCACGACCCAAAAAAGGTGCTCCCTCGTGGGGCCTGTCTCAGACTGCTCCATCCTTCCAAAATTAGCTCCACAACATTAAATTCACTTGTAGAATATCCATCCAAGAGTTGCATCTCCACCATAGCAGTGGATCTTGTTTGGTTCCCTAGCTGCAGCTTCAAAAAATAAGAAATTTTGGTAGGAAATGTCTACTGTGGGTTGTCTTACGCAAGCAAAAAATACATATGTATCCACTTACCAATGGCAGTGGTGCGTAGTTTTAGGCTAGTCATAGTAAGAGTAACATAGGTATTCTCTCCTTTCCGGTTTATAGGGCTTATCTTAAAATTTTAGTTTTTCCATTTTATGAGGCTCAATTTGGTTATTCTCCATTACATGTTCAGACTTCAAGGTGTATTAAATCATTGCATGCAAGTATTAAGAAAAAACTGACCAATGCATGCACTTTATGCATGCATGCATTGCAATTAATGCATTTGTAAACATAATTTTTTGAGAAAAACAAGATCATTAATTGGGTGCTTTTGCAAACTACAAAAAATATTCCACCACTCATCATCTACCTTGGTTGGTGAGATTTTTGAATTGAGTCTTAGGCTGGTTGTAATAGGGAGTATTATATACTAGTATTATGCATATGATACTAGTGTATGATACTACCCCCCTAATGCATATTATCATATATTAAGATCATGTAGTACTTTATTTATTGTCATGCATGACACAAAGTAGCATATCATTTATTATGATACGGTATCATGATATGATACTACACCCTCTCTTTCTTCATTTAATACTATGCCACCTCATTAAAATTGCCCAGTTGGCATGCATGATACTGCCTACGATACTACCATTACGACCAGCCTTATAAACCGGAAAGGAGGAAGTAGTAACGTGCATGCCACATAGGCAAAAAATATGATGTGGCAAGTAATTAATGAGGAGATGCAAATGAAGTAACATAAATATGAAATGAGTCTAAAAAGTAATAACTGAAGCCCTTTATGTTATCACATATATAACACTACCCACTATTAAAATAGTAACATAGACTAGTAACAAGTTACTCTACCTAACTCCACAAGGTTTCTTTGAAGTAGAATTTTTAAAGCACCCCTTAAAGAGCTTCATGGGAAACAGGGGAGTTGTACCTCATATTTGAATATATATTTTTGATCGGGACATGAGCTATCTTATTTGGCTTGCGTTTTTAGAGCGAAGCGGAAGTCCCAAACATGCATTGACGTGTTTGCCCAGCTTCTCAACTAACATAACATGGGAAACAGAGAGCACCTAACCAGCACTTCAGACGCCACCGACCGCGCGGGTGCTCGCGCGACGCTAGAGCGGGTGGCGATGGTAAATAGCGCTCATAGCTTGGTCGCTCGATGGCTGGCTAATTCGATCCATTTTTACATCGGCTCTATCGTTTAGTTGCACAATGGTAAAAGTACCAACAACAAAGGGTTCAAAAAAGAACTAACTTATGTTTTCTAATGATAAAAAATATACATTCAAAAAATGTGCTTGTTTTGAAAGAATCATGAATTTGAAAAAGATGTTCATCAATAAACAAGAAACAGGAATTTCAAAAATTGTTTGTGATAGAATTGCACATGAATTTGCCAAATGTTCGTGGATTTAAGAAAATGTTTGTGGATGAAAAAAATTCATCATTGAAAAGGTTTAAGAATTTACAAATGTTCATGAATTTGAGAAAGAGTACACAAATTTTAAAGATGTTCAAAAATTTGACAAAATTCACGAATTTTAAAATAAATAAATTTTAAAAATGTTCACAGGTTTGAAAACGAACACAGATTTTTTAAAATGTTACAGATAAAGAAGTTCGTGAATTCAGAAAAGTTTAGGAATTTGAAATATGTTCAGGAATTTGAAACTAAAAATGAAAAAGTTAAACTAAAATTAAAAAAATATAATTAGAAAGGAATCTGAAAAACAAAAGGCAGGTACAAAAATAGAAAAGAAAAACTCAACCAGAAAGTTTTGGATGCTTCATAAAGTCAAAATGATGTATGGAGCTAGATGGCCCGGTGCCTTTACTTTCACTCAATTGGTCAAGTGGGCGCTATGTATGCACGAGACCTATATCTCGCTTATAGTGAGATTGACGCTCCCCTTGCCTGAAGGATCTTCACGCCACGTAGTTGTTCGATCGTTCACTGTACTGGTTCGATCATTCGCTACTCGCTCATTGCATAGTTGCGAGTTTGGTCACTTAGTAGCCGAAATTAAGTCCCTTATGATTGATAGGGTGTTTATTCTGCACAAACTTCATAGGTTTCAAAATAGTGTTGCAGATTGCTTGGCGAGGTATAGTCGCTCTAAGCGAGCTATGACCGTGTGGCTCGGCAGAGGACTCTCATGTATTGAGGATCTCTTCCCAAATGATTGTAGCCCTACCATGATGGAATAAAACCCTTTTGATCTCGCAAAAAAAAGTAATGATGAGGCACACAGATTAGCTAGATCACCTACTACACTTTGTATTGGTAGACATGTGTGGCTTATTGATCCATCGGACCACATTATCCGTTCAAACATTATTGAATAAAAGAAAGTGTTGTATTCTTCTTAAAAAAATCGCTACTTGCTCGTTGTGTGTAGTCCAATTTTCTTTAGGGGTTTCTTTCTTATCTTTTCCTTTTTTCTGTTCTTTCCTTTTTTCTCCTTTTGCTTTTCTTAGTTTCTTTATGATTTTCTTCTCTCTTGTTCGTCTTACCAGTTTTTGTTTGATTTACCATTTTTATTTTTATTTTTACGCTGATTTTTCTTTGGTTTTCTTGTTTTGTTTTTCTTTTCTTTCTTCCTCAGTTTTTCCTTTTTTGCATTGTTTTTCTCTCTGGTTTTCTTCTTTTATTTTCTTTTATTTCTTCCTTGTTTTATTGTTTCCTTTTCTATTTGGTTTTTTATTTTTATTTGTTTTTTTGTTTCTTTGATAGTTTTCAACAGTTTTCTTTCTTTCTTTCTTTCTTTCTTTTTTTTCTTTCTTTTCACTCTTTTGCAGTGGTATTATGTAGTTTTTTGGCTTTTATAGAATTTCTTCATTTTTCTTTGTTTCTTTTTCATTTTCATCGTTTTCCTCTTTGTTCAACACATGTTAAACTTTTTTAGCATACATCATTAAAAAAATACACGTCTAATGCTTTTCAAATACATTATTATTATTATTATTTGAAAACTATTTTTTATCTCAACTTTCTTCCATAGATATGTATATCTAATAGATATTTTTTATACTTATTAAAAAAATTGACATACAAGATTGACATTTCTTAATAAATATTCAAAAGCATTAGACGTGTATTTTTGCATACAACAAGAATATTTTTTCTGACAATAAACATTTTTTCACACACAATATACATTTTTTGCATACACTAGGAACACTTTTTAAATACTTGTAATATTTGTTCAATACACTATCAACGTATTTTATACACATTATTTTTGTGGTGTATTTATCTTTCGTATACGTGACAAAAAATTATACACATTAAAAAAATTCAAATGCCTTCTTAATTTTTTCTAAATACATGATCAACTTTTTTCATACGCATTGTATATCTTTTGTATACATTTTTCATAAAAAGATTTCCTCCATACAGATTTTTTCAAATGCCTAGATAAAAAAATTCAAATATTTATGTAAACTTTTTTTGTAGTATATCTATTTAGAATATTTGGAAATTTTAAAAAAATAAAAATTAGAGCAAAAAAAAGAATCAACATACATGAAAAAACTGAATAAAAAAAATCATCAGTGGCCTAAGGCCACCCCGCGCGTTCAGCAGCAGCATTAAGGGAGACGTTTGACGTGAGCACAACCTAGATCTCGCTATAAGCGAGAGGTGACTCCTATTCGGCAAGCGGGTCCCCGCACGCGCACTCCCTCGCGCACTGGAGTTTCTACGGGACGGTCCATTTTTGGGATTCACCCCAACCAGTTTTGGGAATGTTCAGGAAGAACCTTTCCTGCACTGTTTTTTGTTTTCTTCTATCTTTTTCTTTTTTACTATTTTATTTTTACTTTTGGCCCCTTTTCTGTTTTGTTTTCTTTTTTTCTGTTTTTTATTTTTCATTTTATGATCATTTTTTAATTTGCGAAAACCATTTAAATTTTTGAATATTTTCTGTTATATTTTGTGTTTCGAATTTGCAAATATATTTCGAATTCGTGAATATTTTCGCAAATTGTGAACAATTTTTGAAATCGTTAACATTTTTTGAAATAGCATACTTTTTACGAATTTGCTTTTCAAATTCGCAACATTTTTTATTTACCAAATTCAAAAATGTTCATCAAGGAATTTAAGTAATTCAAATTTTGTTCATAGATTTTAAAAATGGTCAACAAAATTCAGGATTGGTTCATCAAATTACAAAAATGTTCATCAAATTTCAAATTTTGTTCATAGATTTTCAGAAAATGTTCATCAAACTCAAAATATGTTCGTTGAATTCAAAATTTATTGATCCATTAAAAAAAATGTTCTTCAATACAGATTTTGTTCATCAAGTTAAAACATGTTCATTGAGTTCAAATTTTGTTCATCAAATACAAAATAAATGCTCATTATTATTAGAAATTTCTCAAAAAAAGTGTTCATAAAAATAAAATAATGTTCATTAAAATTTTAAAAAATCATTCTTTTGAAATCAAGAAAATTATTTGAATTCAAGAACTGTTTTTTAATTCGGTGAACATTTTTTAAATCTGTGATCATTTATCATTTCCCAAACATTTTTTTCAAATCATGACAATTTTTTGATTCACGAACATTTCACAATTTTCAACTTTTTTAAAATCCGGAATGATTTTTGAAAAGGGAAAATGTTAAAACAGGAAAAAGCAAGAAAAACAAAAGGTACTTCCCACTTTTCCCGTCCCGCACATGGGCGGGCCCAAGAGGGTGCGCATTCGCTTGTTCCCTGGCGTTGTATGCGCCAAGTAGGAGGTCCCTAAGCGCTTTGCCTAGGCGCGCAGCTATATACGAATCGTGGGACCTATATATCGCTTATAGCGAGGCGAGACGTATGCTCCCCGCGACTGATGATTTTATCTGCACGCTACAGTACTTGGCTAGCCCTGTTTCGTGCGTTCGGTCATTCCTTGTTGTCGCTGACTGCGTTCGATTCACTCTTTCACTTCGTTTTTTTTTCTTTTTTTCATTTTTTCTGTTTCTTCACCGAGCTTGGTTTTCTCTCTAGGTATCTTTGCTTTTTGACCTGTTTTCTTCATTAATTTACTAGTTTTCGTTTGTTTTTCTTTTTCTATGCTTTTCTTTGGTTTTCACTTTTTTTGGGTTGACAGTTTTTCCCTTTATTTCTTTATTGCTTGGTTTTCATAGGTTTCCTCTGGGGTTCTTCAGTTTCTTTCTTGGCTTTCATTATTTTACATTCTTTTGCCCTGGTTTTTTTCTATTTCTTTTTTCTTTCATTGCCTTTGTTTCTTTTTTTTATTTTCATTGATGTTCTTCATTTTACTTTGTATCTTGTTCTGCTTTCATCGAATTTTTTGTCTTTCCTTATACAACAGCAACATTTTCTATATACGTTTAATGTTTATTCAAATACATGAAAAAATTTGTCAAATACATGATTAAATTTTCCTACAAATATATCCTTCTGATGTCAAATTTTTTCCATACACATTATATATTTTTTGTATACATTAAGTACATTTTGTATAGATGTTTAATATTTCCTAAATACATGATTAACATTTTTAACATGTATTTTTTACCTCTACTTTTTCCATACACATTGTAAAAAATTTATACGTCAGGAACATTTTTTAAATAAACATTCAACATGATTCCAATACATGATTAACATTTTCTAAATCATATTTTTTATAATTTCTATTCTTTTTTAAACATTGTATATTTTTGGTATATTTCAGGAACATTTTATATACACACTCTAACATTTTCCAAATACATGATTAACATTTTTTCATAGATATGTTTTGATGTGGGTTGCGGCTTGCTACTGGTCACGAGAGGTGGGCTGCCTGGACGATGTATGAACGCTGAGACAAGGGCACCTTCCAACTCGCTTTAAGCGGTATAGGCACGCCCGTGTATGTATATGTAGAAATTCGTGGGAAATAGGCTCGGCCGTGTGGGCCGACCAAATCCCAATAATTTGGGGCTTCTAAGCCCATCATTATTTCCTATGGAATTCCAACTATGCGTTGTAACCAGATCATGTTTGTTTTTAGCCCGGTCTAAAGGAGTTTTTATCCCAGCGAATCTGGCTGTATAGATCGGTGTCGAGTCCTAAAAAGAAAATCGCCCTTGCGCCGTTGGAGATCGGATAGTTGCACAGTCTCTAGTTTTCTCCAAATTGGCGATATCACCCGATAGTTTCACCCCTAAATCCAACGTACATTGATCAGCAGTTCTTAGTGACAAGATGAGTCCATGCCTTGGACCCTCCATCAAGCATCGTTGTATCATGAAATCATGCAAAAATGATGATTTCATTTGTGCACTCCTACTAATTTGTCATATTATGTTCAAGTGGGAGGCCCAACTGGAATCTTTTATGTACTCGCCAATCTATTTCCTCACTAACTGCAAGACAAGTGGAGGCCCAAGTGATTCCTCCACATTCAAATGTCGAATGAAATCCTTGGCTGGCTGCACCCTTTGTTTGTTCATTACCCTCGTGTGCTGGTATTTGCTTAACGTTTTACTCACAAGTGACAACTGCAGAAGCCACACTTCGCATTAGTTTTACAGGAACTAACGCCTGCATTGTGAGATGCTTCATGTAGCTTAATAGCTTGAGAAGACTTAATTTAGCACCGGTCATGCAAAAGGGAAAGGAATTAGATGCGGGCATATATGTTGTACACATGAAATGCTCAACTCACGGTTGCGATCAACCTATTTAGCAGTCATATGAGTTTTGTTTTGACGATTGGACCCCTCTTATGTATTGTTAACCATTGTTAAAACAACTAGCAAGAGGGGAACTAGCTCACTTGGAGCCTCTTCTAACCACTCATTACAGGTTGAAAACTTAGCAATTTTAGACAGAGAACGGGCTACTTAATTAGCTTCTCTAAAGTAGTGATCAAAGCATATTTGCACAAAATTACAAGCTATATGATAGCAATCATAAAATATAGCAGTTGTAGTTGTTCCACCTGCTGATCGGCCACCTTCCTTCATAATTGTGATGATCTTCATATTATCAGAATTGACAATGATGTTGGGGAACGTAGTAATTTTAAAAAAATTCCTACGCACACGCAAGATCATGGTGATGCATAGCAAGGAGAGGGAAGAGTATCGTCCACGTACCCTCGTAGACCGTAAGAGGAAGCATTATGAGAACGCGGTTGATGTAGTCGAACGTCTTCACGATCCAGCAGAGTTTCACGGCAGAGTTCCGTCAGCACGACGGCGTGATGACGGTGATGATGTTGCTACCGACGCAGGGCTTCGCCTAAGCATCGCTACGATATGATCGAGCTAGATTATGGTGGAGGGGGGCACCACACACGGCTAAGGGATCAATGATCAACTTGTGTGTTCTAGGGTGCCCCCTTCCCCCGTATATAAAGGAGCAAGGGGGGAGGCCGGCCGGCCCCTGTAGGGCGCGCCAGGAGGAGGAGTCCTCCTCCTAGTAGGAGTAGGACTTCCCTTTCTTACTCCTACTAGGAGGAGGAAAGGAAGGGGGAAGGGGGAGAAGGAAGGAGAGGGAGGAAAGGAGGAAAGGGGTGCCGGTCCCCTAGTCCAATTTGGTTTGGGCTAGGGGGGGCGTGCGCCCTGCCTCCTCTCTTCCATCACTTGGCCCATGAGGCCCAATACTTCTTCCCCGTATTCCCATAACTCCCCGGTACTCTGAAAAATAACCGAATCACTCGGAACCTTTCCGATGTCCGAATATAGTCGTCCAATATATCAATCTTTACGTCTCGATCATTTCGAGACTTCTCGTCATGTCCCCTCTCTCATCCGGGACTCTGAACTATCTTCGGTACATCAAATCACATAAACTCATAATACCGATCGTCACCGAACGTTAAGCGTGCGGACCCTACGGGTTCGAGAACTATGTAGACATGGCCAACACTCATCTCCGGTCAATAACCAATAGCGGAACCTGGATGCTCATATTGGCTCCTACATATTCTAGGAAGATCTTTATCGGTCAAACTGCATAATGGTGTACGTTGTTCCCTTTGTCATCGGTATGTTACTTGCCCGAGATTCGATCGTCGGTATCTCAATACTGTAACGCCCTCGATGCGACTATAGCTCCCACGTGTCGAGGCACGACTTAGAGACATAACCGTATTGAAAGAATGTCGCAAGTTAGGCAATCATTACAACATCCCATGTAAGACATAGAATAAAAGGGGAGATACATAGTTGGCTTACACTCGCCACATCACATCAAAGTACATAAATAACATACATCATCCAAACACTCATGGCCCGACTACGACGCCAAAATAAAAGACAATCCAACAAGCGACATATGTCCCAATCACCCCAACTGGGCACCACTACTGATCATCAGGAAAAGAAACATAGTAACGCTGAGAATCCTCGTCGTACTCCCACTTGAGCTCAAGCGCGCCATCTGGAGCTGTATCATCTGTCCCTGCATCTGGTGTAATAGTAATCTGTGAGCCACAGGGACTCAGCAATCTCGCACCCTCGCGATCAAGACTATTTAAGCTTAATAGGTAGGATGGGGTAAATATATGTGGAGCTGCAGCAAGCGACTAGCATATATGGTGGCTAACTTATTCGCAAAAGAGAGCGAGAAGAAAGAGCAAAGCGCGAGCGAGAAACTAGGGAGCAACCTGCGCAAACATAACTCCAACACCGTGTCCACTTCCCGGACTCCGCCGAGAAGAGGCCATCACGGTAACACACTCGGTTGATTCATTTTAATTAATTAAGGTTCAAGTTATCTACAACCAGACATTAACAAATTCCCATCTGCCCATAACCGCGGGCACGGCTTTCGAAAGTTCAATCCCTGCAGGGGGTCCCAACTTAGCCCATGACAAGCTCTCACGGTCAACGAAGGAATAGACCTCCACCCGAGACACTCCGATCAGACTCGGTATCCCGGTACAACAAGACATTTCGACAGGTTCAAACAAGACCAGCAACACCGCCCGAATGTGCCGACAAATCCCGATAGGAGCTGCACATATCTCGTTCTCAGGGCACACTCAGATGAGCAATCCGTACAACTAAAACCAAACCTCGAGTTTCCCCGAGGGGGCGCTGCACAAGGCTCTAGTTCGGGCCAACACTCAGAGGAGCACTGGCCCGGGGGGGGGGGGTTTAAAATAAGATGACCCTCGGGCTCCGGAAACCCAAGGGAAAAAGAGGCTAGGTGGCAAATGATAAAACCAATGTTGGGCATTGCTGGAAAATCTTTAATCAAGGTGAACTATCAAGGGGTTCCCATTATCACCCAACCGCGTAAGGAATGCAAAATCCGGGAACATAACACCGATATGACGGAAACTAGGGCAGCAAGAGTGGAACAAAACACTAGGCGAGAGGCCGAGCCTTCCACCCTTTACCAAGTATATAGATGCATTAAGATAATATGGCAATATACTGATATCCCAACAAGTAAATAAATGTTCCAACAAGGAACGGCTCCAATCTTCACCTGCAACTAACAACGCTATAAGAGGGGCTGAGCTAAGCGGTGACATAGCCAATCAACGGTTTCCTAGGACAATGGTGGGTTAGAGGCTGAACATGGCAATTGGAGGCTGACAAGCAAGTGGTAGGCATCGTAGCATTGGCATAGCAAAAGAGCAAGCAAACTAGCATAGCAAAGATAGTAGTGATTTCGAGGGTATGATCATCTTGCCTGCAAAGTTGTCAGAGTTGACTGGATCCTCGAAAGGAAACTCAACGGGCTCCTCGTTAGCGAACTCGTCTCCCGGCTCTACCCAAACAAGACAAACAAGCAACAAGGATACAATCAACCACGTGCAAGCTCAAACAATAAGATGCAATGATGGTATGCTATGCGGGATGCATATGCAAGATATGACAGGAAATGCATGAACCTGGCCTCAACTTGTAAAACCAAGTGTGCCACTGGAAAGATGGGATGAAATCGCTTGAAAACGATATAAAGAACGCCGGAATCGGAGTTACGGTTTGGAAATGGCAAGCGATTTAAGAATGATACCGGTCTGCGATTTACAGCAAGTAGGCATCTAAATGCAATGAGATGAACATGCTACAGGAATCAAACATGGCATCAAAATACATGGCAGGGATGCACACAAGATGCTTAACAAAACACTAGCACTGAGCCACGGCCAATTCATTCATTATGAGGTTCAAACAAGCATGGCAAAAACGCAAATGCAAAACAGATTTCAGACTTGGTGAAATTAACACTTGTCTGAAATTTCAGATCATGAAGCCCTTTTCGGAGCAGCAAAACAACATGATACATGACCTGATTAAGACAAAGAAGAACATGGAATGGAGCTATTCAATAAGCTTAACAAAAGTCCCCAAGCGACCTGGGGCCAAAAGGGATCACAAAATATACTAACAAGCACACGAACATAGCTAAAACACAATCAGTTTTCAGACTTAGTGAAAACTGAGACATGCTGGAATTTAACTCACGAAGGCATGTAAACGAGCTCGATGCACTCACTACGGTGCAAGTCATGGCAAGGCAAGCATACATCCATTAAGAAGGCACAAAATGCTAGCTAGACATGGCAAGAACAATAGCATAGCATGCACGGATCAATAACAATAGCATCGGCAAAATCGCAAGCAAGTTGACGATCTGCCCAGATTTACTACGAAGCAAAAGTAGAGCTCGATTGGCTCAAGCTAGAATACTCCACATGTGCAAACAAAGACATGGATGGATGGAGCATAACAAGATTAACAAAACTCCTTTACTGATCATCCTCAAAAGAGGCACGGATCATTAGGAAACAGCAAGAACATATGGCATCATGAACTAAATAATCCCAGACTTAGAGAAATCCACTGTCACTGAAAACAGATTTACCAAGTGCCTCACTTTGCAAGCTTGCACAAGTCACCACACACATCCTAAAAATGCATGTGTTACACCTATGGAAAGATAACAAGATGCTTAACAAAACATATGAAGGACTCACAGGCATATCATGCACACAATAATCATGGCAAAAATGACAAAAGTCTAAGATGAACTAGCAGATCTGACAATTAACTCACGAAGCCTCCTTCTAGCAGCATCTCGGGCATCAAGATGAATTCGAATGCAAATGATGCAATGGAATGCAATGATGTACTCGTCGAGACGAACACTTTGATATACTATATGTCCAAATCGGAGCTACGGATGCAGAGATATGACAGGTCAAAGTATGCACAAAATTAGGGTTAGGGACGAAAAAGTCAACCGAAAACTCAGATCCAGATCGGGATCTCACGGGCACTGTTCATGGCGCGGACTTCGAGGTTCGTCGGGGACTTCGCCGGAGTTCGTCGGGGAGGTAGATCCGGCCACTCCCGGCCGGATCCGGCGGCGAGGGCGGCGGCAGCGGCCGGCGAGGGACGCGGCGGAGCCGGCCGGCTCGGGGCGGCGTTCCGGCGAGGCGGGCGAAGGGCGGCCGGGGTCGGCCGGTGCGGGCTCCGGCGTGGAACTCCGGTCGGCGGGGCGGCCGGCGCCGGAGGAGAAGAAGCGGGGCGGCGGCGCTGCGGATCGGGCGAGGCGGCGGCGTCCTGGGCCGCGGGGGCCAGGCGCGGGCTTCCGTGGGCCGGCGGCGGAGACGAGTGGCGTGGGCCACGTGGCGGGAGGCGGTTGGTTGCGGCGGCGGGGCGGACAAAGTCCGGCGCGGGCGGACGTGTCCGGCGTGCGGCGGAGATCTTTTAGGGTTTCGGAGGTAGGGGAAGATCCGAAAAACGGGGGGGGGGTGTTTAAATAGGCATAGGGGGAGCTAGGAGAGTCCAAATGAGGTGCAGTTTTCAGCCACACGATCGTGATCGAACGCTCTAGATGATGGAGCAGAGTTAGGTGGGTTTTGGGCCAAATTGGGGGGGGGGTGTGTTGGGCTGCAACACACACGAGGCCTTTTCGCTCCCTCGGTTAACCGTTGGAGTATCAAATGAAGTTCAAATGATACGAAACTTGACAGGCGGTCTACCGGTAGTAAACCAAGGCCGCTTGGCAAGTCTCGGTCCAATCCGGAATTGTTTAATCTCCACACACGAAAGAAAGCTAGAAATGACCACCGGAGGAGAATGAAGCGCCGGAATGCAAAACGGACAACGGGGAAAATGCTCGAATGCATGAGATGAACACGTATGCAAATGCAATGCACATGATGACATGATATGAGATGCATGAAAACGAAAACAACACACGGAGACAAAGACCCGAACCCGAGAAATAAATATAACTTAACGCCGGAAACGGCAAGAGTTGGAGTACAAATTGGGAAAGTTATATCTGGGGCGTTACAACACTCCACCACTACGAAAAGATCTCGTCCCGAGATCTAGGACTGAAAGAACTCCGGGTACTCAGAACGGAGGTGATCCTCGTGTTCCCAGGTAGCTTCACGGTCGGAATGGTGTGACCACTTTACTTTGAGAAATTTGATTGACTTGTTGCGAGTCCTGCGTTCAGTCTCTTCAAGGATTGCAACTGGGTGCTCACGATAGGAGAGATCTTCTTGGAGCTCAATGTCCTTGAAGTAGACGGTGCGTTCAGGCATCTTGAAGCACTTTCGGAGCTGAGAGACATGGAACACATCATGAACATTTGCAAAGTTTGACGAAAGCTCGAGTTGATAGGCGAGGTCACCTCTCTTGCTGACAATCTTGAAAGGTCCCACGTATCTAGGGGCAAGCTTCCCTTTGATACCGAAGCGACGAGTCCCTTTCATAGGAGAGACGCGGAGGTAAACATGATCTCCGATCTCGAAAGCCAAATCACGGTGCTTACTATCATAGTAGCTCTTCTGGCGGGATTGGGCTGCTTTGAGGTTATCACGAATGACTTTGCACATTTCTTCTGCCTCTGTGATTAAGTCATTACCCAGCAGCTGACGTTCACCGGTTTCAGACCAGTTGAGAGGGGTACGACATTTCCTACCATACAAAATTTCAAATGGGGCCTTGCCCGAACTTGCTTGAAAACTGTTGTTGTATGAGAATTCAGCATAAGGAAGACAATCCTCCCACTTCATGCCGAAGGAGATCACACAAGCCCTGAGCATATCTTCAAGAATCTGGTTGACACGCTCGACTTGACCGCTTGTTTGAGGATGGAAAGCTGTGCTGAAACGGATGTTGGTGCCCATGGCCTTCTGAAAAGAATCCCAAAACTTGGAGGTAAAGATGCTGCCACGGTCTGAAGATATCACTTGAGGAATACCGTGCAGAGAGACAATTCGAGAGGTATAGAGTTCCGCCAATTGAGCTGCAGTGATCGACTCTTTGATAGGAAGAAAGTGAGCCACTTTGGTGAGCTTGTCGATGACAACGAATATAGCATCATTGCCACGCTTGGACTTTGGAAACCCAGTCACGAAGTCCATTTCAATGTGGTCAAACTTCCACTCTGGAATGGCAAGAGGTTGGAGGAGACCTGCTGGCCTTTGGTGTTCTGCCTTCACTCTTCTGCAGACATCACATTCATTCACGAATTGAGCGATCTCGCGCTTCATTCGAGTCCACCAATAAGCTTGCTTCAGATCCTGATACATCTTCGTGCTCCCAGGGTGGATGGAGAGGAGGGAATTGTGAGCCTCGTTCATGATCACTTTACGAAGTTCACCTTTGGGTACAACAATTCGATCCTCGAAGAAGAGAGTGTCCTTGTCATCAAGGCGGTAGCACTTGTACTTGGACTGACTCTTAGCAAACCCAATCTTCACCTTTTTCACCATAGCATCAAGAATCTGGGCTTGGCGAATCTGGTCTTCTAAGGTAGGAGAGACTTGAAGGTTGGCGAGGAAACCTTGAGGAACAACTTGCATATTAAGTTTGCGGAAAGCTTCACAAAGCTCGGGTTGATAAGGCTTGAGAATCAGACTGTTGCAATACGCTTTCCTGCTCAAAGCGTCAGCAATCACATTGGCCTTGCCTGGAGTATACTTGATACTCGGATTGTACTCTTGAATCATTTCGACCCATCGAGTTTGCCTGAGGTTGAGATTAGGCTGAGTGAAGATGTACTTGAGACTCTTGTGATCAGTGAAAATGTCCACTTTTCTTCCCAATAGAAGATGTCTCCAAGTCAACAGAGCATGCACAACTGCCGCCAACTCGAGATCATGAGTGGGGTAGTTCTTCTCATTAGGCTTTAACTGGCGAGAGGTATAAGCAACAACTTTCTTCTCTTGCATTAGTACTGCGCCAAGACCTTGGAGAGAGGCATCACAAAAGACCTCGTACGGCTTGGATTCATCAGGCAGAGTCAGAACTGGAGCAGTGATCAATTTCTCTTTCAAAGTGTTGAAAGCAATATCACACTCCGGAGACCAAACGTACTTGACATGCTTCTGGAGAAGATTAGAGAGAGGCTTCGCGATCTTAGAAAAGTTTTCAACGAATCTTCGGCAATAGCTTGCGAGACCGAGGAAGCTACGGAGTTGCTTCACGTTCTGAGGAGGTTCCCAATTAACAATTGCAGATACCTTCTCAGGATTCACGACAATGCCCTTGGCAGAGATGATATGACCAAGATAAAGAACCTCATCGAGCCAAAATTCACACTTGGAGAACTTGGCGTAGAACTGATATTCCCTCAGCTTGTCAAGAACCAAACGCAAGTGCTTGGCATGATCTTCCTTGTTCTTCGAGCAAACCAGGATGTCGTCAAGATAAACCAAAACGAAGTCATTGGTGTAGGGGTTGAAGATGAAGTTCATCATGCGAGAGAACATCGGAGGAGCGTTGACGAGGCCAAAAGACATGACAGTGTATTCATATGACCCATAGCTTGTCCTGAAAGCCGTCTTGGGAATATCTTGCTCACGGATTCGAATATGATGATAACCCATACGGAGATCAAGCTTGGAGAATACTTGGGCACCCTTGAGTTGTTCGAACAGCTCATTGATGTTGGGAAGTGGGTATTTGTTCTTGATGGTCTTCTTGTTCAGTGGACGGTAATCAACACAAAGTCGGTCCGTTCCATCCTTCTTCTTCACAAAAAGAACACCACAACCCCACGGAGAAGAACTAGGCCGGATGAGACCCATTCTTTCTTGAATATCGAGTTGTTTCTTCAACTCCTTCAACTCTTCAGGTCCTAGCTTGTAAGGACGTTTGCACACAGGTTCCGTACCGGGCTCAAGATCAATAACAAATTCAATTGGCCGGTGCGGAGGCATTCCTGGGAGCTCTTCTGGGAAGACGTCTTGATACTCGCAAATGACTAGAATCTGCGAAATAGCATCCACTTCACCCTTCTCATTGAGAGAAAACAACCGGATTGTATCATCACGAGCGGCAAAGACAATGACATCCTCAGACGAATGAGTCAATTGAATCTGCCTGGCTGCACAATCGAGCTGAGCCTTGTGCTTAGAGAGCCAGTCCATCCCGAGAATAAGATCAATGTCCGAATCGCCAAGAACAATTGGGGAAGAAAGGAACTTGTAGTCGCCCAAGGTGATAGTAACATCCAGAACGCATACTCGAGATGTCAAAAGACGGGCCGGAGAGTCAATAGATAATGGTCTCGGCAACACTTGAGTAACAAAATCATGCTTAGATGCAAAAGGTCTCGAGATGAAACAGTGGGATGCACCAGTATCAAAAAGTACTTTTGCAGGAATATCGTTAACAGGAAGGTTACCCATGATCACATCTGACGAATCCTCTGCCTGAGCTGCGTTCATCAAGTTGACATTGGCGTGCTTGGGGTTATGCTTGACCACAACTGTACTTGCCGATCTGACAGGAGGAGGAGGAGGAAGACGCCTCTGGTTGAAACACTTGTTGGCATAGTGACCCTTCTGTTGGCACTTGTTGCACGTGACCTCTAAAAGCGAACGGTGGTACAGAGCACTTGATCTTGGAGCTTGCGACGAAGACTTGTTCTAAAAGCCAGGGTTGGGTGGGTGGGAAGAACCACTGCCACCTTTGCTCTTCTGCTGATACGGCTGACGGAACGGAGGAGGAGGAAGCCAACACTTCTGCTTCTTGGCCACTTGAGTAGAGGAAGAAGGCGTAGTGTCTCTGACTCGCTTCTTGGAAGCATCACACCTCAACTGAGCAGCCTCTTGCTTCAGTGCCATGTTGTAGAACTCATCGTACCTCAACGGCTCAAAGAGGACAAGAGCGAGCTGAATTTCTTCTCTGAGACCACCCCTGAACTGATATATCATGCTCTTCTCATCAGGTACGTCCTGCTTGGCAAAGCGGGCGAGCTTCTGGAATAACTTGTTGTAGTCATAGACAGGCAAAGAGCCTTGCTTCAGGTTGCAGAATTCCTCACATTTACTTTCAGTCACACTCTGAGGGATGTGATGAGCTCGAAAATCTCGACGAAAATCATCCCAAGTGATCAGACGTCCACCTCTGGAATCCTTATACTGCTGGAACCACTCTGCAGCCTGATCTTTGAGTTGGAAGGAAGCAAACTTGACGAAATCTTCAGGCCTGACGTTGTTGCATTCAAAATGCTTACACAGATCCACTAGCCAATCGTCAGCATCGGAAGGCTCAACACAATTGCTGAACGTCTTCGGCCCATTAGCAAGGAACTGGTTCAGTGTAGAAAAATGGTTCTGATTGTTGCCTTGATTCCCTTGACTGCCTTGATTGCACTCTTGGAGGATTTGCATGATCAACTGTGTGTTTGCATTGGTTGCGGCCATCACAGCTTGCCAAGCCTCTAGAGGAGGTGGAGGTGGTGGCGGGTCAGGATTCGGAGTCGTGCGCGTTGGAGGAGCCATCCTGAAGAGGTTGACCACCATTAGCACATAGACAGACAAATATTGAAGCTGAATCCAACGGAATGAAAATTGCAACATAAAGTCTTCACATCCGAACAAAATGAACGAATGCACTTCTCTTGAAGTGGTCACATATCCCTAAATTGCGAAGCCACGTAGAATTAGGTAGAAGAAGGTAAATCAACAAGGTATGGAATCAACATTTGACTTCGAAGCCACTCGAATACCACAACTCAAAACAAAACAAAGGATTGGCTTGCGGAATAAGCCGGAACAAACATATGATAGAGATTTCGTCCGAAGTTTTCGTGGTGGGACCTACACGGGCTCGATCGTACAGCACCATCATGTACAAGGCAGTGCACATGACATACGAAGCGTCCCCGAGTCAGCATAGCCAAGGACTCTTTAAGACACAACGAGACCACTGTAAAATCGACCGTGAATAGGTGAACCACTAGACATCGAACCCCAATTTCATATCATACATCTGTCGGAAAGATATCCTAAGAGCTACTTGAATTCCCACCTATGAAACTCCCGAAACTTTCCAGTTATGCAATCAGGTGTTGGGGATACAGGGGAAGCATAATATCTCACCCAAACTAGCAATTCCTACATCCAGCTGTATCCATCCTTCAACACATAACCAAGAAACCTTCGGAAACCATCTACCTCAATTCGAAAAGCATCCGTTATACAAGTTATGGCGATACTCCCGAACTCCCGCCCCAGTACTGGGTGGCGTCGAGGTTATCTCACCAACGAATTGCATAAAAGAGATTTTTGATGTCGGCGAACATATCTCAAGTATTCCAGAATTGCAACGATAAAATTATGATGACAACACCTCGGAGCTCAAATCCCCGGGACACTTCCACTAAACCCCTGACAGGAGGCACCAAGACAATGTTCTCATCATAAGCCATCGGAACGATTCCAAGATACTCGCGTGATCCTAGAATTTTTTTTTGTGAAATTTGAGAAGAGAAGAGTCAAAACTCTATGTCAGGATGCCTTACCAGAGCGATGAGGAGACTGGGAAGTAAAATAATTCCTAAACTCTCTGATATATAATTCCTAAATGACTCAAAACATTTTTCTAGATACAACTCGGCCTCTAGAAACGATCAAGCAATGGGGCTCCTAAGGTCGGGGAAGGCTCTGATTACCAACTTGTAACGCCCTCGATGCGGCTATAGCTCCCACGTGTCGAGGCACGACTTAGAGACATAACCGCATTGAAAGCAATGTCGCAAGTTAGGCAATCATTACAACATCCCATGTAAGATATAGAATAAAAGGGGAGATACATAGTTGGCTTACACTCGCCACGTCACATCAAAGTACATAAATAACATACATCATCCAAACACTCATGGCCCGACTATGACGCCAAAATAAAAGACAACCCAACAAGCGACATAGGTCCCGATCACCCCAACTGGGCACCACTACTGATCATCAGGAAAAGAAACATAGTAACGCTGAGAATCCTCGTCGTACTCCCACTTGAGCTCAAGCGCGCCATCTGGAGCTGTATCATCTGTCCCTGCATCTGGTGTAATAGTAATCTGTGAGCCACAGGGACTCAGCAATCTCGCACCCTCGCGATCAAGACTATTTAAGCTTAATAGGTAGGATGGGGTAAATATATGTGGAGCTGCAGCAAGCGACTAGCATATATGGTGGCTAACTTATTCGCAAAAGAGAGCGAGAAGAGAGAGCAAAGCGCGAGCGAGAAACTAGGGAGCAACCTGCGCAAACATAACTCCAACACCGTGTCCACTTCTCGGACTCCGCCGAGAAGAGGCCATCACGATAACACACTCGGTTGATTCATTTTAATTAATTAAGGTTCAAGTTATCTACAACCGGACATTAACAAATTCCCATCCGCCCATAACCGCGGGCAAGGCTTTCGAAAGTTCAATCCCTGCAGGGGGTCCCAACTTAGCCCATGACAAGCTCTCACGGTCAATGAAGGAATAGACCTCCACCCGAGACACTCCGATCAGACTCGGTATCCCGGTACAACAAGACATTTCGACAGGTTAAAACAAGACCAGCAACACCGCCCGAATGTGTCGACAAATCCCGATAGGAGCTGCACATATCTCGTTCTCAGGGCACACTCAGATGAGCAATCCGTACAACTAAAACCAAACCTCGAGTTTCCCCGAGGGGGCGCTGCACAGGGCTCTAGTTCGGGCCAACACTCAGAGGAGCACTGGCCCGGGGGGGGGGGTTAAAATAAGATGACCCTCGGGCTCCGGAAACCCAAGGGAAAAAGAGGCTAGGTGGCAAATGATAAAACCAATGTTGGGCATTGTTGGAAAAGCTTTAATCAAGGCGAACTATCAAGGGGTTCCCATTATCACCCAACCGCGTAAGGAACGCAAAATCCGGGAACATAACACCGATATGACGGAAACTAGGGCGGCAAGAGTGGAACAAAACACTAGGCGAGAGGCCGAGCCTTCCACCCTTTACCAAGTATATAGATGCATTAAGATAACGTGGCAATATAATGATATCCCAACAAGTAAATAAATGTTCCAACAAGGAACGGCTCCAATCTTCACCTGCAACTAACAACGCTATAAGAGGGGCTGAGCTAAGCGGTAACATAGCCAATCAACGGTTTGCTAGGACAATGGTGGGTTAGAGGCTGAACATGGCAATTGGGAGGCTGACAAGAAAGTGGTAGGCATCATAGCATTGGCATAGCAAAAGAGCGAACAAACTAGCATAGCAAAGATAGTAGTAATTTCGAGGGTATGATCATCTTGCCTGCAAAGTTGTCAGAGTTGACTGGATCCTCGAAAGGAAACTCAACGGGCTCCTCGTTAGCGAACTCATCTCCCGGCTCTACCCAAACAAGACAAACAAGCAACAAGGATACAATCAACCACGTGCAAGCTCAAACAGTAAGATGCAATGATGGTATGCTATGCGGGATGCATATACAAGATATGACAGGAAATGCATGAACCTAGCCTCAACTTGGAAAACCAAGTGTGCCACTGGAAAGATGGGATGAAATTGCTTGAAAACGATATAAAGAACGCCGGAATCGGAGTTACGGTTTGGAAATGGCAAGCGATTTAAGAATGACACCGCTCTACGATTTACAGCAAGTAGGCATCTAAATGCAATGAGATGAACATGCTACAGCAATCAAACATGGCATCAAAATACATGGCAGGGATTCACACAAGATTCTTAACAAAACACTAGCACTGAGCCACGGCCAATTCATTCATTATGAGGTTCAAACAAGCATGGCAAAAACGCAAATGCAAAACAGATTTCAGACTTAGTGAAATTAACACTTGTCTGAAATTTCAGATCATGAAGCCCTCTTCGGAACAGCAAAACAACATGATACATGACCTGATTAAGACAAAGAAGAACATGGAATGGAACTACTCAACAAGCTTAACAAAAGTCCCCAAGTGACCTGGGGCCAAAAGGGATCACAAAATATACTAACAAGCACACGAACATAGCTAAAACACAACCAGTTTTCAGACTTAGTGAAAACTGAGACATGCTGGAATTTAACTCACGAAGGCATGTAAACGAGCTCGATGCACTCACTATGGTGCAAGTCATGGCAAGGCAAGCATACATCTATTAAGAAGGCACAAAATGCTAGCTAGACATGGTAAGAACAATGGCATAGCATGCACGGATCAATAACAATAGCATCAGCAAAATCGCAAACAAGTTGACGATCTGCCCAGACTTACTACGAAGCAAAAGTAGAGCTCAATTGACTCAAGCCAGAGTACTTCACATGTGCAAACAAATACATGGATGGATAGAGCATAACAAGATTAACAAAACTCCTTTACTGATCATCCTCAAAAAAGGCACGGATCATTAGGAAACAGCAAGAACATATGGCATCATGAACTAAATAATCCCAGACTTAGAGAAATCCACTGTCACTGAAAACAGATTTACCAAGTGCCTCAGTTTGCAAGCTTGCACAAGTCACCACACACATCCTAAAAATGCATGGGTTGCACCTCTGGAAAGATAACAAGATGCTTAACAAAACGTATGAAGGACTCACAGGCATATCATGCACACAATAATCATGGCAAAAATGACAAAAGTCTAAGATGAACTAGCAGATCTGACAATTAACTCACGAAGCCTCCTTCTAGCAGCATCTCGGGCATCAAGATGAACTCGAATGCAAATGATGCAATGGAATGAAATGATGTACTCGTCGAGACGAACATTTTGATATACTATATGTCCAAATCGGAGCTACGGATGCGGAGATATGGCAGGTCAAAGTATGCACAAAATTAGGGTTAGGGACGAAAAAGTCAACTGAAAACTCAGATCCAGATCGGGATCTCGCGGGCACTGTTCATGGCGCGGACTTCGAGGTTCGTCGGGGACTTTGCCGGAGTTCGTCGGGGAGGTAGATCCGGCCACTCCCGGCCGGATCCGGCGGCGGGGGCGGCGGCAGCGGCCGGCGAGGGACGCGGCGGAGCCGGCCAGCTCGGGGCGGCATTCCGGCGAGGCGGGCGAAGGGCGGCCAGGGTCGGCCGGTGCGGGCTCCGGCGTGGAACTCCGGTCGGCGGGGCGGCCGGCGCCGGAGGAGAAGAAGCGGGGCGGCGGCGCTGCGGATCGGGCGAGGCGGCGGCGCCCTGGGCCGCGGGGGCCAGGCGCGGGCTTCCGCGGGCCGGCAGCGGAGACGAGTGGCGTGGGCCACGTGGCGGGAGGCGGTTGGCTGCGGCGGCGGGGCGGACAAAGTCCGGCGCGGGCGGACGTGTCCGGCGTGCGGCGGAGATCTTTTAGGGTTTCGGAGGTAGGGGAAGATACGAAAAACGGGGGGGGGGGGGGGTGTTTAAATAGGCATAGGGGGAGCTAGGAGAGTCCAAATGAGGTGCAGTTTTCGGCCACACGATCGTGATCGAACGCTCTAGATGATGGAGCAGAAATGTTTAATCCCCACACACGAAAGAAAGCTAGAAATGACCACTGGAGGAGAACGAAGCGCCGGAATGCAAAACGGACAACGGCGAAAATGCTCGAATGCATGAGATGAACACGTATGCAAATGCAATGCACATGATGACATGATATGAGATGCATGAAAACGAAAACAACACACGGAGACAAAGACCCGAACCTGAGAAATAAATATAACTTAACGCCGGAAACGGCAAGAGTTGGAGTACAAATTGGGAAAGTTATATCTGGGGCGTTACAAATACCTAGTTCAATCTCATTACCGGAAAGTCTCTTTACTCTTTCCATAATGCATCATCCCGCAACTAACTCATTAGTAACATTGCTTGCAAGGCTTATAGTGATGTGCATTACCGAGAGGGCCCAGAGATACCTCTCCGACAATCGGAGTGACAAATTCTAATATTGATCCATGCCAACTCAACAAATACCATCAGAGACACCTGTAGAGCACCTTTATAATCACCCAGTTACGTTGTGATGTTTGGTAGCACACAAAGTGTTCCTCCGGTATTCGGGGGTTGCATGATCTCATAGTCATAGGAACATGTATAGTTATGGAGAAAGCAATAGCAACAAACTAAACGATCATCGTGCTAAGCTAACGGATGGGACAAGTCAATCACATCATTCTCTAATGATGTGATCCCGTTAATCAAATGACAACTCATGCCTATGGTTAGGAAACATAACCATCATTGATTCAACGAGCTAGTCAAGTAGAGGCAAACTAGTGACACTTTGTTTGTCTATGTATTCACACATGTACTAAGTTTCTGGTTAATACAATTCTAGCATTAATAATAAACATTTATCATGATATAAGGAAATAAACAATAACTTTATTATTGCCTCTAGGGCATATTTCCTTCAGTCTCCCACTTGCACTAGAGTCAATAATATAGTTCACATCTTTATGTGATTAGTTCACATCTCCATGTGACTAATACCCAAAAGGGTTTACTAGAGTCAATAATTTAGTTCACATCGCTATGTGATTAACACCCAAAGAGTGATCATGTTTTGCTTGTGAGATAAGTTTAGCCTACGGGTCTGCAACATTCAGATCCGTATGTATTTCGCGAATTTCTATGTCTACAATGCTCTGCACAGAGCTACTCTAGCTAATTGCTCCCACTTTCAATATGTATCCAGATCGAGACTTAGAGTCATCTAGATTGATGTAAAAAGCTTGCATCGACGTAACTCTTTAAGGCGAACTCTTTTATCACCTCCATAACCGAGAAATATTTACTTAGTCCTCTAAGGATAATTTTGACCGTTGTCCAGTGATCTACTCCTAGATCACTATTGTACTGCCTTTCCAGAAAGATGCTGAGGTATACAATAGGACTGGTAAATAGCATAGCATACTTTATAGAACCTATGACTGAGGCATAGGGAATGACTTTTCATTCTCTTTCTATTTTCTGCTGTGGTCGGTTTTTGAGTCTTTACTCAACGTCACACCTTGCAACACAGGCAAGAACTCCTTCTTTGACTGTTCCATTTTGAACTACTTCAAAATCTTGTCAAGGTTTGTACTCATTGAAAAAACTTATCAAGCGTCTTGATCTATCTCTCTAGATCTTAATGCTCAATGTGTAAGCAGCTTCATCGAGGTCTTTTTTTGAAAAACTCTTTTCAAACACTCCTTTATGCTTTCCAGAAAATTCTACATTATTTCCGATCAACAATATGTCATCCACATATACTTATCAGAAATGTTGTAGTGCTCCCACTCACTTTCTTGTAAATACAGGCTTCACGGCAAGTCTGCATAAAACCATATGCTTTGATCACTTTATCAAAGCATATATTCCAACTTCCGAGATGCTTGCACCTGTCCATAAATGGATCGTTGGAGCTTGCTCACTTTGTTAGCACCTTTAGGATCGACAAAACCTTCCGGATGCATCATATACAACTCTTCTTTTAAGAAATCCATGAAGGAATACAGTTTTGACATCCATTTGCCCAATTTCATAAAATTCGGCAACTGCTAACATGATTCAGATAGACTTTTAAGCATCGATACGAGTGAGAAAATCTCATCGTAGTCAACACCTTGAACTTGTCAAAAACATTTTTGCGACAATTCGAGCTTTGTAGATAGTAACACTACTATCAGCTTCCGTCTTCCTCTTGAAGATCCATTTATTCTTAATGACTCACCGATCATCGGGCAAGTCAATCAAAGTCCATATTTGTTCTCATACATGGATCTCATCTCAGATTTCATGGCCTCAAGCCATTTTGCGGAATCTGGGCTCATCATTGCTTCCTCATAGTTCATAGGTTCGTCATGGTCAAGTAACATGACCTCCAGAACAGGATTACCATACCACTCTGGTGCGGAACGTATTCTGGTTGACCTACGAGGTTCGGTAGTAACTTGATCTGAAGTTTCATGATCATAATCATTAAGTTCCTCACTAATTGGTGTAGGAATCACTAGAACTAATTTCTGTGATGAACTACTTTTCTATTCGGGAGAAGGTACAATTACCTCATGAAGTTTTACATTCCTCCCAATCACTTCTTTCGAGAGAAACTTCTTCTCTAGAAAGGATCCATTCTTAGCAACAAATATCTTTCCTTCGGATCTGTGATAGAAGGTGTACCCAATAGTTTCCTTCGGGTATCCTATGAAGACGCATTTCTCCGATTTGGGTTCGAGCTTATCAGGTTGAAATTTTTTCACATAAGCATCATAGCCCCAAACTTTAAGAAACAACATCTTAGGTTTCTTGCTAAACCACAATTCATATGGTGTTGTCTCAACGGATTTAGATGGTGCCCTATTTAACGTGAATGCAGCTGTCTCTAGTGCATAACCCCAAAACGATAGTGATAAATCAGTAAGATACATCATAGATTGCACCATATCTAATAAAGTACGGTTATGACGTTCGGACACACCGTTACGCTGTGGTGTTCCAGGTGGCGTGAGTTGCGAAACTATTCCGCATTGTTTCAAATGAATACCAAACTTGTAACTCAAATATTCTCCTCCACGATCAGATCACAGAAACTTTATTTTCTTGTTACGATGATTTTCCACTTCACTCTGAGATTCTTTGAACTTTTCAAATGTTTCAGACTTATGTTTCATCAAGTAGATATACCCATATCTGCTCAAATCATCTGTGAAGATCAGAAAATAATGATACCCGCCGTGAGCCTCAACACTCATCGGATTGCATACATCAGTATGTATTATTTCCAAAAAGTCAGTTGCTTGCTCCATTGTTCCGGAGAATGGAGTTTTAGTCATCTTGCCCACGAGGCATGGTTCGCAAGCATCACATGATTCATAATCAAGTGATTCCAAAAGCCCATCAGCATGGAGTTTCTTCATGCGCTTTACACCAATATGACCTAAACGGCAGTGCCACATATAAGTTGCACTATCATTATTAACTTTGCATCTTTTGGCTTCAATATTATGAATATGTGTATTACTACAATCGACATTTATCCTTGACTTAAATGAATAACCGTATTGCAAAAAACATGATCCAATCATATTATGCTCTACGCAAACACCAAATAACATTTATTTTAGGTTCAACACTAATCCCGAAGGTAAAGGGAGTGTGCGATGGTGATATTATCAACCTTGGAATCACTTCCAACTCACATCATCACCTCGCCCTTAACTACTCTCTGTTTATTTTGCAACTCCCGTTTCGAGTTACTACTCTTAGCAACTAAACCAGTATCAAATACTGAGGGGTTGCTATAAACACTAGTAATGTACACATCAATAACATGTATATCAAATATACTTTTCATTACTTTGCCATCCTTCTTATCCGCCAAGTATCTAGGGTAGTTCCACTTCCAGTGACCATTTCTTTTGAAGTAGAAGCACTCAGTTCCAGGCTTGGGTCTATCTTTGGGCTTCTTCATGGGAGTGCCAACTTGCTTGCCATTCTTCTTGAAGTTCCCTTTCTTTCCCTTGCCCTTTTACTTGAAACTAGTGCTTTTGTCAACCATCAACATTTGATGCTTTTCTTGATTTCTACCTTCATCGATTTCAGCATCACGAAGAGCTCGGGAATCATTTTTGTCATCCCTTGCATATTATAGTTCATCACTAAGTTCTAGTAACTTGGTGATAGTGACTAGAGAACTTTATCAATTACTATCTTATCTGGAAGACTAACTCCCACTTGATTCAAGCAATTGTAGTACCCACACAATCTGAGCACATACTCATTGGTTGAGCTATTCTCCTCCATCTTGTAGGCAACGTATTGTATGAGGTCTCATACCTCTTGACACGGGCATGAGTATGAAATACTAGTTTCAACTCTTAGAACATCTTATATGTTTCATGGCATTCAAAACGTTTTTGAAGTCCCGGTTCTAAGCCGTAAAGCATGGTGCACTAAACTATTAAGTAGTCATCATACCGAGCTTTGTCAAACGTTCATAACGTGTGCATCTGCTCCTGCAATAGGCCTGTCACCTAGCGGTGCATCAAGAACATAATTCTTCTGTGCAGCAATGAGGATAATCCTCAGATCACGGACCAAGTCTGCATCATTTCTACTATCATCTTTCAACTTCTTTTTCTCTAGGAACATATCCAAATTAAACGGGAAGCTACATCGCAAGCTATTGATCTACAACATAGATATGCAAATACTATCAGGACTAAGTTCATGATAAATTAAAGTTCAATTAATCAAATTACTTAAGAACTCCCACTTAGATAGACATCCCTCTAATCATCTAAGTGATCATGTGATCCATATCAACTAAACCATGTCCGATCATCACGTGAGATGGAGTAGTTTTCAATGGTGAATATCACTATGTTGATCATATCTACTATATGATTCACGCTCGACCTTTCGGTCTCAGTGTTCCGAGGCCATATCTGCATATGCTAGGCTCGTCAAGTTTAACACGAGTATTTCCGCGTGTGCAAAACTGGCTTGCACCCGTTGTATGTGAACGTAGAGCTTATCACACCCGATCATCATGTGGTGTCTCGGCACGACGAACTTTGGCAATGGTGCATACTCAGGGAGAACACTTGTACCTTGAAATTTAGTGAGGGATAATCTTATAATGCTACCATCAATCAAGCATAATAAGATGCATAAAGGATAAGCATCACATGCAATCAAATTATGTGACATGATATGGCCATGATCATCTTGCGCCTTTGATCTCCATCTCCAAAGTACCGTCATGATCTCTATCGTCACCGGCATGACACCATGATCTCCATCATCTTGATCTCTATCAGCGTGTCATCATATGGTCGTCTCGCCAACTATTGCTATCGCATAGCGATAATGTAAAGCAATTATTTGGCGCTTGCATCTTATGCAATAAAGAGACAACCATAATGCTTCTACCAGTTGCCGATAACTTCAACAAAAACATGACCATCTCATACAACAACTTATATCTCATCACATCTTGACCATATCACATCACAACATGCCTTGCAAAAACAAGTTAGACGTCCTCTACTTTGTTGTTGCAAGTTTTACGTGGCTGCTACGGGATGAGCAAGAACCGTTCTTACCTACGCATCAAAACCACAACGATATTTCGTCAAGTTAGTGTTGTTTTAACCTTCAACAAGGACCGGGCATAGTCACACTCGGTTCAACTAAAGTTGGAGAAACTGACACCCGCCAGCCACCTGTGTGCGAAGCACGTCGGTAGAACCAGTCTCGCGTAAGCGTATGCGTAATGTCGGTCTGGGACGCTTCATCCAACAATACCGCCGAACCAAAGTATGACATGCTGGTAAGCAGTATGACTTGTATCGCCCACAACTCACTTGTGTTCTATTCGTGCATATAATACGCATAAACCTGGCTCGGATGCCACTGTTGGGAACGTAGTAATTTCAAAAAAATCATACGCACACACAAGATCATGGTGATGCATAGAAACGAGAGGGAAGAGTATCGTCGATGTACCCTCGTAGACCGTAAGCGGAAGCGTTATGAGAACACGGTCGATGTAGTCGAACATCTTCACGATCCAACCGATCCAAGTACTGAACGCACGGCACCTCCGAGTTCAGCACACGTTCAGCTCGATGACGTCCCACGAACTCCGATCCAACAGAGCTTCACGGGAGAGTTCCGTCAGCACGACGACATGATGACGGTGATGATGTTGCTACCGATGCAGGGCTTCGCCTAAGCACCGCTACGATATGATCGAGGTGGATTATGGTGGAGGGGGGCACCGCACACGGCTAAGGGATCAATGATCAACTTGTGTGTTCTAGGGTTCCCCCTGCCGCCATATATAAAGGAGCAAGGGGGAGGCCGACCGACCCCTGTAGGGCGCGCCAGGAGGAGGAAAGAAAGGGGGAAGGGGAGAAGGAAGGAGAGGGATGAAAGGAGGAAAGGGGGGCCGGCCCCCTAGTCCAATTAGGTTTGGGCTAGGGGGGGGGGCGTGCGCCCTGCCTCCTCTTTTCCACCACTTGGACCATGAGGCCCAATACTTCTTCCCCATATTCCCGTAACTCCCTGATACTCCGAAAAATACCCGAATCACTCGGAACCTTTCCGATGTCCAAATATAGTCGTCCAATATATCAATCTTTATGTCTCGACATTTTCAAGACTCCTCGTCATGTCTCCGATCTCATCCGGGACTCTGAACGACCTTCGGTACATTAAATCACATAAACTCATAATACCGATCGTCACCGAACGTTAAGCGTGCGGATCCTAAGGGTTTGAGAACTATGTAGACATGACCGAGACTCATCTCCGGTCAATAACCAATAGCGTAATATGGATGCTCCTATTGGCTCCTACATATTCTACGAAGATCTTTATCGGTCAAACCGCATAATGGTATACGTTGTTCCCTTTGTCATCGGTATGTTACTTGCCCGAGATTCGATCGTCGGTATCTCAATACCTAGTTCAATCTCGTTACCGACAAGTCTATTTACTCGTTCCATAATGCATCATCCTGCAACTAACTCATTAGTCACATTGCTTGCAAGGCTTATAGTGATGTGCATTACCGAGAGGGCCCAGAGATACCTCTTCGACAACCGGAGTGACAAATCCTAACCTTGATCCATGCTAACTCAACATATACCATCGGAGACACCTGTAGAGCACCTTTATAATCGCCCAGTTACGTTGTGATGTTTGGTAGCACACAAAGTGTTCCTCCGGTATTCGGGAGTTGCATGATCTCATAGTCATAGGAACATGTATAGTTATGGAGAAAGAAATAGCAACAAACTAAACGATCATCGTGCTAAGCTAACGGATGGGTCAAGTCAATCACATCATTCTCTAATGATGTGATCCCGTTAATCAAATGACAACTCATGTCTATGGTTAGGAAACATAACCATCATTGATTCAGTGAGCTAGTCAAGTAGAGGCAAACTAGTGACACTTTGTTTGTCTATGTATTCACACATGTACCAAGTTTCCGGTTAATACAATTCTAGCATGAATAATAAACATTTATCATGATATAAGGAAATAAACAATAACTTTATTATTGCCTATAGGGCATATTTCCTTCAAATGATTCTATTACACCCCATTGTTGTTGTTAGTGAGAGACCAAACTTTAGGACGATATCCTCTACAGTGAGGGCGTCCGAAAAAATTTCAATTGTTATATTCCCTACAACCATAGTATTTCCTTGGTTGTCCCTGAGAAAAGCGCTTCCTGATCCATCCGCGCTTTCTGATTATAGGCTTAGGGTAAGCCGATGTAGTGTAGTTTTCTAAGAGCACACACATTAATCAGGCAATAATTTTGAGGTTCTTGTGTCCTTTCCCCATGAATCTTCTTTGTTATCCCCCGCCAAATATATCACATGCCTACAACTATGGTTTCATGGAAGCTTTTGTGGCCAAGTATTTGAACCTCATGTTCAGGCCAGTTAAGCAGTTGTTCCAGTACTGCCTTGCTTGCTCGATCTGACGCAAAAGCTCATTTAGAGATTTCTTCTACACCAAGGTTCTTCCACACGACCTTATCTTTAGACTACAAAATCAATAGATGGTTGGTGTCCTCTGGTCCTTGCTCAAAAACCGGGCATTGTCCCGAAACTTTTAAGTGCCTATTAGCCAAAGTGATCCAGCAAGGTATGGTGCCATGGAGAGGACCCCACAAGGAAAAAATACCTTCATTGGGTAAACCACTCTCCACACTCTTTCCCAAGTTGGATTACAATATATAGATAAAATTCCATTAGTACGCATGAGCTTGCAGCTATGTGGTAATTCCATATTGCATGATATGCTGACCGGACGGAAAAACATCCATTTTTATTCAGATTCTATGCGAGGAAATCGTCCATCTCATGTGCAGGAAATGGAATAGCTAGGATTCTAGCCACATCAACAACCCAGAAGGTTTGCTCCAGTAGACTCACATCCCTTTAGCTTGAGGTGGGGCCAATAAGGTCACATACCCTTTCCCGTCGCCCCTATCATTCTTGTTAGTGAAGTCTCCATCCCTCCAAATATGACCATGTTTTGGCGAATTCACCCATTTCATAATACTCTGCCACGTATATGATGGCATTTTTTTGAATCCGCACACAACAGATCACCATTAGTGTAATACTTAGCCCTCACAATACTTGCACACACAATGTGTTTGGGCTTTCAATTAATCTCAAAGCTTGCTTACCCAAGAAAGCTAAATCAAAACAGTGAACATCCCGAAGCCAGATACCTCCTTGCCTCTTAGGCACACACATCTTCCAACAAGCAAAGCAATAGATTCTCCATTGAGTTTCACCATCTTCCCACCAATAGTGTGACATCATGTCTGTTATTTCTTTACATGTTTCTTTAGGAATTTTGAATACCAACATTGCTTATGATGGCATAGCTTGTGCAATCGCTTCAGGGATAACTTCCTTACCCCTAGCTGAGAGTTGTCTTTCCTTCCAACTGTTAAATCTTCTACAAATCTGATCAATCAAATATTGGAAGCAACAAGTTTTGTCCAAACCCACAATAGCTAGCAGACCCAAATATTTGTCTGATAAAGCTTCGGTCATAATATTCAAATCATTGCAAACTTGCTCTTTACCCTCTTTTTCGTATTTGGGATGGAAAAAATTACTACATTTTTTCCACACTCACCATTTGACCAGAAGCAACACAATATGAATTCAGAATAGCTCGTGATGGATTAGCAATCTGCAGGGCAGCCTTCATCAATATCAAAGAATCATTTGCGAATAATATATTTGTTATCGAAGGGACCTCTCAACAAGTTTTCACTCCTGCCAACTACCCTGATTCTTTAGCGTGAGATAAAAGGGTAGTCGGCCCCTCCGAGCATAACAAAGAGAGGTGTGGAAGGGAGGGGGGTCCCCATGTCGAAGTCCCCAAGTACTCTTGAACATATCCATTTCGCCAGAACTGAACGTACTCTATATTGCACTCTATATTGCACTGAGATGACGCACTACATAACCATACCTACCTAGTTTACATGATGCCCAATTTTAACATAATCTCCTTCATGAAAACCCATTCAACATCATCATAGGCCTTGTACATATCAAGTTTTACTGCACAAAATCCCTTCTTTTCTTTCCCTTATATTTTTAATAACATGCCGATATTCATAAGCAGCAATCACATTATCTGTTATCAGCCTGCCGGAAATGAAGGCACTCTGAGTTGAACTAATAACATTTAGGAAGTATCGACTTAATAACATTCAGGAAGTATCGACTTAATAACATTCAAGAAGTATCAACTTTAAACGGGCAGCTAATATTTGTGAGATAACTTAATGTTTCCTTTTGTTCCTTCATGTATTGATAACACTATAATTTATTTGCCTATTTGTGGAAGGGGGAAATACAAACTAGCGCCACATAATCATTGACAACGTGTTATCCTCACAAGAGGTAAGAGCATCTATAGCCGGGCACCCCAAACCCCCCTCAAATGTCCGGGTGAACGGTCCTGTTAGTGACCGGTCACAAAAAGCTACCTAGACGGGCGCCTCAAATGGGCCTCAAATGCCCGGGCTGACCGGCAACCCTCGTATCCAGCCCAAATGTAGGGCGGATATGTGGACACTGGGGCGTGAGCAGGCGCGTCAGCCACGTCGGACCCAACCCACACTGGCCCACCCGACCCCACACATATTCGTCTCCATCCGCTCGTCGGATCAAACCCTAGCCACTTCACTCCACTTCCTTCCACTCCCCTCCACTCCCCTCCGCCACCTAAACTCCCGTCCAGCGATCTTTGGCCTTCTTCGGCATGGCGGGCAGCGGATCCGACAACGACCAGTACATATCCGTCGATTGTGGTGTCCTCCCATGCGGTTTGGAGAAGGCAATGGCCGCCCGCATTGCACTCCACCGCTCCCGGGAGGACAACGCCCGACCATAGTGGGATTTGTCCGGTGCGAGTCCACTACGGCGGCGCATCGGGCGCTCAAATCCTCCTGGGCTAGATCATCGTGGTCCTCCCAGGAGTCTTCCAATCTCGCTTTCCCATCACCGATCCGCCGGAGTATGAGTCCTACCGGGCCGGTGTGCCTGCCGTGGGAAGGAGAGGATGAGGGTCGCCGAGGCCCGACTCGTCACCGAGATGGCGGCGACGGAGGTGACTGATGAGGTGGTGCGCGCTGCCGCAGAGGAGGAAGTCATCCCTGCCAACATTGTAAACAAGCGGCAACGGAGGAACATGCACGCCCTTGCCAGAGAGCAGAATCGGGCAGTCTGTGCCATGGTCGCACTGCCCCCCCAAGGAGGAGAAGAAGGACAGCAACGGGGCAGACAGCTCCAGCAACGACCAGATCCGGCTCGATCCATACCGCGTCTTTGACTGCTACTTTCGCGAGAAGGTCTACAAGGGCACCGGAAAGGGCAAGGACAATCGTGGATCATTTTCTTCATAGCTAATATGTATGTTGAACATGCCATTTTTTGATAGTTCAATGGCACGTTCTAATGCAGTAGCCGAATGATGTGTGTCATGCATCGTTTACAAAGTTGCATGAGTTTGTATGGGTTTGAGGTATGCTAACTGACGTGTTTGGTTGTCAGAAGAAAAATTTAAGATGTGATCGGTTAGTATCCGCATACGCGCGTGGGCGTTTGAGGGCTGTAGGTGCTCTTAGAATAATATTATCCATCCGATCATTGAGCAACTAACGACTCATACCGATTTGGGACCGTCATAAAAGAGCTCGGGAATATAAAGCTTGCAATTGCCTATCCTATTTCGCTTGCTGAATTAGCTCCATAATAATAACCCGGTGGAATAATCAAACTATTATCACGCGTCGTTTTTGGTTCCACTGTTCGCGTTGCCCTGTCGTTGGCCGAAGAAGGCCCGAGATGCAGGCGTCGGTCGTTGTTGGCCTACTGATGCCATGTGCCTGCCACTTGCGCGGAACACCCTCTCTGGAACCACCCTTACGACCGTTTCCTACTAGTACATCAGAGCCCATCACCGATGGACCATGGGCGGCAACACTGACCGGCGATCGCAGCCTTCGCAAGTGTGCACTGCCGGTCGACAGAACGACCCCCACTCCAACAGTGGAGTCAGTGAGGAGATCTAGTCGCAAGACGCAAACTCCTGGGCACCTGCAGTACGGCGCGCCACTATCAGGTGCTCTCTGACAAGGACTGACGGAAGTGTGCACTGAACCTTTGCTTTGCCAGGGCCCCGGCCATCCTCCGTTCCCTTGGCTGACATCCCAGTTGCGTTGCGTTGCGTTGCGTCCCCGGAGTTGGTTGGTCTCTCGGGGCGACGCGTCGAAGCAAAGTGGCACCGGTGGTGAGCTCGGCCGCCCGCCACGGCCGTGGTACGGAAGCTCCGGCGCCAGTCATGGGCGGACACGAATATAGCCGGCGTGTGAACATCGCCGGAAAGGCCTCGGCACACCACATAGTGGCAACGGCACACTGGCAGGGGATGTGAGATGTTGGCCACGATAGAGGAAGAGGACGGCGTGCCGAGAAAAAGGCGCGATCTTTTCGTCCCCGTCACGAAGCGGATGGCAGTGGCAGGGGGAGGAGGCGCGAAGGCAGCCGGAGGCGTCAAATCCTTGCTTGTCCATCCATCAAACCAGCTTCCCTTTTGCTTTAGCCTCCGGTCACGGCTGCCAGCCAGTCGGTGCTCGCGAGATTCTCCGGTGGTTGCTGCCGCTGCTTCACACTCTGAACCTCCAATCAATCACACGTCGACGCCCGGCACGCATGGAGCCTACCACGAACCTCGCGTTTCCGTCGGGGACTCGTCGCCGATGCCATGATTTCGCCATCGCCGTCCCTTCCGGGGAACAGAGGAACCAACGACTCGTTCCTGTCAGCGAGCAGTCCACCGGCGTCGTCGTCGTCGGGCCGTCGTCTATCCCAAGGTAAACTGCACCAGGCCGCAAGTGCACACCGTCTCATTCAGCTGGACAGACTGGCGGATTTGATGGCCCTCTCGGTCGTGATCTACGCCCGTTCTGCCCATACGCGTCATGATTGCCCGATAGCGCTTGCGCATACCATGTTCGAACAGGGAGCAGCTTGGATGATCTTCTTGGGAGTGAGATTGTATATTTCCTGTGCCTATTTTATTTCATCTCGTGATCAGCGTTGTTCCAGGCAGGGGTACCGTCGCATGGGTGTCGCTTGGATTCACCTCTTGGCTCCATGTGCGACTCCTTCCTTTGATTCAGTTAATGCGTGTGGTGCTCCGGGTTTTTGTGGTGCAGTTGATCTTATAGCAGGGCTGGAGGAAGTGAAGAACTGTGCTGCCAGCTGCTGAATTTCTCGGAAGGGAATCGCGGTATCAAACAAGTGTAGTGGTTTCTAGTTCCTACTGCCACTCGTCAGATATTACGACCAGTTAACTGGTTTGCATGCAGTATTTGGTTTTGGCCAAAATTCCTACATGGATTATAACCGTACATGCATAAGGGTGACCAAGGATACTCCCGGGACCGTGTTATACGTGCTCTGCAGTGTGTGACAACTGGCGACAGCGAGACCGAAATATCTTCAGAGTAGACCGTCTTCAAGCTTTTCTTAGGGGCACCTTTAACGATAATGAGAACCTAGTACTGTGTAGGATAGCCAACCACTTCGCAAAGGAATGGAAAAATATCTCGTGAGTTGTGATATCATGCCTCGTATGATTCCATGCCACAACAAATAAATTTATGTGTTTGAGAAAAATTGAAAACAAATAAGTAATGTTTAGATGACATATGTCTACCATCCCTAAAACATCTTAGACCCAAATTCGAAATACACAATTTTTTGATTTGTTCTGAAACAACAAAATTTGATATCGGAAACATGGTATCATGTAATGGTTGGTACCATATGATATCTTCCCGTGGTTTTTCCTCTTTGAGTGAAATGGCAAATCATCTGCATGTTTCTTAAAAGAATGAAGTACACCAACAGTGCATCAACTTTCACGGTTGGGCATGGTTATGACATCAACTCACAAGTATGACCTTAAAAAATACTCGCAAGCATCACTAGTTCAAAATCTTGTTGCGTGTATATGACCAGTCTAAATGTCACCATGCATGTTAAAAATGCCACATTGGCCGCTGACTTGGGATGGTGGAGGGTTTCAGTGGGATTTCGTGTGCGTGATATGCACGTGAGTAAGGTGGAAGAGCAACTGAGGGGAAAATCATTTTCATAGCCCCTAACCATTCTCGTTTTCCAATACGCAACCCATTTATCTCGATTACAAAGTTGTCCAGCGGAGGGAGGGCGGTGAATGGATGTCAACTTGGAGTTAATCAGCATGACGAGCGAACATGCAGAACTCGCCAATGGTGCTCATCATTGATAATTTGGTGACGCTAGCCTTTTTATTTGCTCTCCACTGAACAGAAATTTAGGAGTCTTGAGGTCAGGGTTGGGAGGAAAATCAAAGGTTCATTAGGTTGTTGTTTACCATTTGATTCACATACTTTATTTTGTTGGTCATTGGTCTATTTTAGTTTCTACTACATCATGCAGGTGTAGGGTTTCTAGGGTTTGATATATTGATCTATGCACCAACACATCTAAAGTCTTGATTCGGGGTTGATGTTAGCACATGTTTTGTGTGGAAATCCACACGGTGACTTATTTCGCGGCCTTGGCAAGAACATAACATACTTAGATGGTTATTTAAACCATTCCATGGATGTGATCGCAATGAGTTGCCCATGTTGTGGATATGGAACCTATTAGACAATAGTTTGACAATAGAACTTATTTGAAGGTTTACTATTGCATACCGAGTTGTACTGTCGTGAATTGCCTAATTCAATAAAGACTGATAAAGATCTTGTCCTGATCAACAAAACTTTCAAAGTGTTCAAGAAGCTCACTTGTTTATGTACACCTTGTCAACATGTTATGTGGACCGTTGATAAGCCACAAGTGTAGGGGGTCTATTGTAACCCTTTTCTATAAGAGTGTCGACCCCAATGAGGAGCAAATGGAATTGGTTGATAGGAACTAATAAGGAATCAGTGTAAAAACTACAAACATTGTTTGATCACAAGAATAATTGCAAGAAGGTAATTTGTAACAAAATGGCAACAGGTGCCCCAATCCTTAATTCCGTCGAAGACAAGCCGCTTATATTACTTATAGGGATCAAATCGCTCTCGGGGACACACGGGAATTTCACCAAGTTGTTTTCATCTAGTTCCATTGAGTTAACATTCATTGGCTCGATAATTATTGTGTGGTGGAGAGAATATTAATTTGGTTTCCATAGTTGAACAACTAATATACTTATGATTATACCCTCTGTGCAAGCATCCACAAATACAAGAAGAGTAATTAAGATAACATCAAACCATAGCATTAAACTTTAGGGTTCCGACAACCCCTTACACAATAGTTCATAAACTTAGGATTTGGTAATTTTTGACACTCTAACCACCCTCATAGATAAACTAATCACACAATACTCTCCTCTAGGCCTCTAATAGTGAAGTGATATGCAGTCATCGTTCCACTAGAGAATTACACCACAAGATAATATAATGACATTAAACTTTCTTCAACTTCACATGATTACTAGCAGCAGGGTTTATCCCATGTCCTGGAGAATGTAACGGACTACTCATAAGACATCATATGACTCATGATCAGTCGACACCATAAAGTAATCTCAGCAAAGCATCTGAGGTAATAGTTCATAGATTGAAAAGCAGGGATGGAGATGGATGATAGAGATGATGGTGCTGATGTGGATGGTGGATATGATGAACCCAATGATGAATTGAGTGGCGGTGATGACGATGCCCCCCCCTAAGGGATGGTATTCTGACAAATCAGCCTGCCAGAGGTGAAAAGTTCTCCTCTCTGTCATGCCCCATTGATGGCAGTGGAAAAATCCCATAAAGTCAACCAGGGGGTAGATATAGAACCAGTGGGCACCGGAGGCACCTCGGGAGACTCCTATGGGCCCCATGCACTCCTAACTCATAGCCTAGGGAACATGGGTTGGGGTCATGTGGGCCCCATAGGGACCTCCCCGACCGGTGCCAGGCACCCTTGGCCCACTTCCGTTAGAAACTTCCAAAAATATTGTTTTATTTTATGTTTTGGTCTTTAGAAAAATATATTTTTTGGTGCCTTATTTTGCTCATTTTCTATAGCTTTCAGGCATTTTCCCTATCCCTGTAAAACATGTAAATTAAGAGAAAAAGGCATTAGAATGATGCAATTGTGTGAAAAATGTCACTAAAAGTAATCAAATAAATAGTGATGCAAAATGGACGTATCAACCATATCAAGATGGTTGAGAGTTAGCAGTCGGAGGATGTTGTTGTTAATTGTCGCACTGAGTTACTTGTTGTAATTGGTCCCAAGAAGATTGTGGTGCAAAAGACAAGGGGGAGATAAGAGGATCATAACAAGAAGAGTGGTACAAATGCGCATAAAGATAACAAAGAAAGGATAATCTAGTGTTTGTAGTGCTGATAAAGAAGATAGTGAAAAAGAAACTCACTTTGTGGATAGCTGATACGTCTCCAACGTATCTATAATTTTTTATTTTTCCATGTTATCTGTTTTGGATGTTTTATATGCATTAATATGCTATTTTATATTATTTTTGGGGCTAACCTATTAACCTAGAGCCTAGTGGCAGTTCCTGTTTTTTTCTTGTTTTAGAGTTTCGCAGAAAAGGAATACCAAACGGAGTCCAAACGAAATAAAACTTTCGCGATGATTTTTCTTGGACCAGAAGACACCTGGGAGACTTGAAGTGCAAGTCAGAAGAGCCACGAGGACCCACGAGACGGCCACAAGGGTGGAGGGTGCGCCCAGGGGGCTAGGGTGCCCCCCGACCTTGTGGGCCCCTCGGTTACCCCCTGACCTAGATCTTCCTCCTATATATTCTCAAATACCCCGAAAACTTCCAGGGGAGCCACGAAACCACTTTTCCACCACCGCAACCTTCTGTGCCCATGAGATCCCATCTAGGAGCCTTTTCCGGCATCCTGCCGGAGGGGGATTCAATCATGGAGGGCTTCTACATCAACACCGTTGCCTCTTTGATGAAGCGTGGGTAGTTTACCACAGACCTACGGGTCCATAGCTAGTAGCTAGATTGCTTCTTCTCTCTCTCTTTGATTCTCAGTACAAAGTTGTCCTCGATGTTTTTGGAGATCTATTTGATGTAATACTCTTTTGTGGTGTGTTTGCCGAGATCCGATGAATTGTGGATTTATATCAGCTTATCTATGAATATTATTTGAATCTTCTCTGAATTCTTTTATGCATGATTTGATATCTTTGCAAGTCTCTTCGAACTATCGATTTGGTTTGGCCAACTAGATTGCTTTTTCTTGCAATGGGAGAAGTTCTTAGCTTTGGGTTCAATCTTGCGGTGCTCGATCCTAGTGACAGAAGGGGAACCGACACGTATTATATTTTTGCCATCGAGGATAACAAGATGGGGTTATCATCATATTTCTTGAGTTAATTCCGCTACATCATGTCATCTTACTTAATGCGTTACTCTGTTCTTATGAACTTAATACTCTAGGTGCAGGCAGGAGTCGGTCGATGTGTGGAGTAATAGTAGTAGATGCATAACCGTTTCGGTCTACTTGACACAGACGTGATGCCTATATTCATGATCATTGACTTAGATATCGTCATAACTTTGTGCTTTTCTATCAATTGCTCGGCAGTAATTTGTTCACCCACCGTATTATTTTCTATCTTGAGAGAAGCCTCTTGTGAAACCTATGCCCCCCGGGTCTATTTTCCATCATATAAGTTTCCGATCTATTATTTTAGTTTCCGATTTACTTTCCTTGCAATCTTTTACTTTCCGTTCCATAAACCAAAAATACCAAAAACATTACTTTACCGTTTATCCATCTTTATCAGATCTCACGTTGCAAATAACCGTGAAGGGATTGACAACCCCTTTATCGCGTTGGGTGCAAGTTGGTGTTTGTTTGTGCAGGTATTCGGTGGCTTGTCGCATTGTCTCCTACTGGATTGATACCTTGGTTCTCAAAACTGAGGGAAATACTTACTCTACTTTGCTGCATCACCCTTTCCTCTTCAAGGGAAAAACCAACGCAAGCTCAAGAGGTAGCAATAGCTGACTATACCAAAAACTGTTAATAGCCCCTGTAGGGTGGAGAATGTGACCGGATGTTCCAGAGGGGATCACACATGAGGAATTTACCCAGGCCCGGTCCCTTGTGATCGAGGTAATACCCTACTCCTTCTTTTGCTTTGGTTGATTGTGGGAAAACACGTCGTGTGAGGGGGTTATAATATGAGTGGATTGTTACTACCAATATGATAACATGATATCATATACTCTCGAACTACACCCGGACCTCACCTTATGAAGGGGACGTGGTATATGATTGCATGTTTCCTAACTGACCTAGTGCCTTGATCGGTTTATAATTCCTTGGCTTGCAATGAAGAGCCTTCCAGAAGAAAGACCCCTCGTGGGGTGAAGGGACCTCACCACGTTGTAGCATGTTTCCCTAAGGCTGGACCATTGATGAGCCTCCCACCAGATGGGCCACCCTTGGTTTAGTACACCATCAATATCCTCCGAGCTTGTCTGGAGTTAGGCTATGATTCTTCTCGAACTGTCTAAGATGAAATCTAGGTGGGCTCTTCTCGCATGAAATGAGTGTGTTAGTCTGGCTTCTAATTGCTTAACTTCTTCTAGCTTCCTTTACTTTTATTCTTTAAGTAGACAGTCAGATGCCTTAACTAGGATACTTTCCCGAGTGCCCCACCCAATTTTTGGCTTCTTGATCGACACGAGGCTCCACGGGCTTTTGGTGACATTGGATTTTGACTATCAGATGCAGAAGCATGTCCAACCAGATCAAGTCACAACTATCCCATTCGCAGGGATCGAGGCATGATGGCTACTCACGTCAGTCATGTCTCATCACTATTGTTGTCAAAGCAGGAGGGAAACCAACCCACTTCGGTTTGATTCTTCATAATGATGATGATGATGCCTAGATTCTTGCCCCCAAATCTCACTTAGTGGGAAACCTCGTAGGAAACCTTGGACATGTGCCCTTGCATCAAGACCGTCGCTCGGGAATCCCATGGGGAAGTAACAAGTCGGGGACGACAAATCGTGATGCCTTCCCTTCTCCAAAGATCTCTCTTTCTCATTACCCTTCTATTCCTCAATGTGTCTGCCATTGTTGCGAGCTCCCCCCTTTCGCCTCCAATCTCCTTCTGCCGCAAAAACCAGATCCGAACATGGCTCACAATGACAGGAGTCGTGGTTAGAATGACGAGTCATGACCACAAAGGTAGTCGAGGATGGAGCAAAAGTGGCCAGAGTGCTACCACCGACTAGAGCAAGAAGGTGGTGGAGAACATCACCACGGGAAAATGGTTCCCCTCCACCATCCGGACCAACATTTGAAGGCTATAGTGTTGGAAATATGCCCTATAGCAATAATAAAATGTTATTATTTATTTCCAAGTTTATAATTAATGTTTATGTTATATGATACAAATGCAACTCGAGTCTGCAATAACCACGAGGCTTAGAGGAAAACTCATATGCACGTGTGGAATAATAAATGATAAATAGATTCCAAGTCTTGCCTCTAAGGATTGAGATTAAAAGTCAACTACACTAGTAATGAAGCTAGCATCACGTAACTGTTGGAAATATGCCCTAGACGCAATAATAAAATGGTTATTATTATATTTCTTTGTTCATGATAATTGTCTATTGTTCATGCTATAATTGTGTTATCCGGAAATCGTAATACATGTGTGAATACATAGACCACAACACGTCCCTAGTGAGCCTCTAGTTGACTAGCTCATTGATCAAAAGATAGTCATGGTTTCCTGACTATGGACATTGGATGTCATTGATAACAGGATCACATCATTAGGAGAATGATGTGATGGACAAGACCCAATCCTAAGCATAGCTCAAAGATCGTGTAGTTCGTTTGCTGTAGCTTTTCCGAATGTCAAGTATCATTTCCTTAGACCATGAGATTGTGCAACTCCCGGATACCGTAGGAGTGCTTTGGGTGTGCCAAACGTCACGATGTAACTGGGTGACTATAAAGGTACACTACAGCTATCTCCGAAAGTGTCTGTTGGGTTGGCACGAATCGAGACTGGGATTTGTCACTCTGTATGACGGAGAGGTATCTCTGGGCCCACTCGTTAATGCATCATCATAATGAGCTCAATGTGATCAAGTGGTTGATCACGAGATCAAGCATTACGGCACGAGTAAAGTGACTTGCCGGTAACGAGATTGAACGAGGTATTGGGATACCGACGATCGAGTCTCGGGCAAGTAACGTACCTATTGACAAAGGGAATTGTATACGGATTGATTGAATCCTCGACATCATGGTTCATACGATGAGATCATCATGGAGCATGTGGGAGCCAACATGGGTATCCAGATCCCACTGTTGGTTATTGACCGGAGAGGCGTCTCAGTCATGTCTGCATGTCTCCCGAACCCGTAGGGTCTACACACTTAAGGTTCGGTGACGCTAGGGTTGTAGAGATATTAGTATGCAGTAACCTGAAAGTTGTTCGGAGTCCCGGATGAGATCCCGGATGTCACGAGGAGTTCCGTAATGGTCCGGAGGTAAAGATTTATATATAGGAAGTCCAGTTTCGGTCATCGGGAAGGTTTCGGGGGTCGCCGGTATTGTACCGGGACCATCGGAAGGGTCCCGGGGGTCCACCGGGTGGGGCCACCTATCCCGGAGGGCCCCATGGGCTGAATTGGGAGGGGAACCAGCCCCTAGTGGGCTGGTGCACCCCCCTTGGGCCTCCCCTGCGCCTAGGGTTGGGAAACCCTAGGGGTGGGGGCGCCCCCCACTTGGCTTGGGGGGAAGCCACCCCTTGGCCGCTGCCCCCTTGGAGATCCATCTCCTAGGGCCGGCGCCCCCCAAGGCCCCTATATAAAGAGGGGGGAGGGAGGGAAGCGGCACCCCTTACTCTTGGCGCCCTCCTGTCCCTCCGTAACACCTCTCCTCCCCGCTTGCGCTTGGCGAAGCCCTGCCGGGATCCTGCTGCATCCACCACCACGCCGTCATGCTGCTGGATCTTCATCAACCTCTCCTTCCCCCTTGCTGGATCAAGTTGGAGGATACGTCTTCCCAACCATACATGTGTTGAACGCGGAGGTGCCGTCCGTTCGGCACTTAGTCATCGGTGATTTGGATCACGTCGAGTACGACTCCATCAACCCCGTTCTCTTGAACGCTTCCGTGCACGATCTACAAGGGTATGTAGATGCACTCCTCTCTCCCTCGTTGCGAGATGACTCCATAGATTGATCTTGGTGATGCATAGAAAATTTTAAAATTCTGCTATGTTCCCCAACAGTGGCATCATGAGCTAGGTCTATGCGTAGTTTCTATGCACTAGTAGAACACAAAGCAGTTGTGGGCGTTGATATTGTCAATTATCTTGCCATTACTAGTCTTATCTTGATTCGGCGGCATTGTGGGATGAAGCGGCCCAGACCGACCTTACACGTACGCTTACGTGAGACTGGTTCCACCGACTGACATGCACTAGTTTCATAAGGTGGCTGGCGGGTGTCTCTCTCTCCCACTTTAGTCGGATCGGATTCGATGAACAGGGTCCTTATGAAGGGTAAATAGAAATTGGCAATTCACGTTGTGGTTTTGGCGTAGGTAAGAAACGTTCTTGCTAGAAACCTATAGCAGCCACATAAAAACTTGCAATAACAATTAGAGGACGTCTAACTTGTTTTTGCAGCAAGTGTTTTGTGATGTGATATGGCCAAAGGATGTGATGAATGATATATGTGATGTATGAGATGATCATGTTCTTGTAATAGGAATCACGACTTGCATGTCGATGAGTATGACAACCGGCAGGAGCCATAGGAGTTATCTTTATTTATTTATGACCTGCGTGTCAACATAAACGTCATGTAATTACTTTACTTTATTGCTAAAGCATTAGCCATAGTAGTAGAAGTAATAGATGAAGAGACAACTTCAAGAAGACACGATGATGGAGATCATGATGATGGAAATCATGGTGTCATGCCGGTGACAACGATGATCATGGAGCCCTGAAGATGGAGATCAAAAGGAGCAAATGATATTGGCCATATCATGTCACTATTTGATTGCATGTGATGTTTATCATGTTTTACATCTTATTTGCTTAGAACGATGGTAGCTTAAATAAGATGATCCCTTGTAATAATTTCAAGAAAGTGTTCCCCCTAACTGTGCACCGTTGAGAAGGTTCGTTGTTTCGAAGCACCACGTGATGATCGGGTGTGATAGATTCTAACGTTCGAATACAACGGGTGTAAGCCAGATTTACACACGCAATACACTTAGGTTGACTTGATGAGCCTAGCATGTACAGACATGGCCTAGGAACACGGAAGACCGAAAGGTCGAGCATGAGTCGTATAGAAGATACGATCAACATGAAGATGTTCACCGATGTTGGCTAGTCCGTCTCACGTGATGATCGGACACGGCCTAGTTAACTCGGATCATGTTTCACTTAGATGACTGGAGGGATGTCTATCTGAGTGGGAGTTCATTGAATAATTTGATTAGATGAACTTAATTATCATGAACTTAGTCTAAAATCTTTACAATATGTCTTATAGATCAAATGGCCCACGTTGTCCTCTACTTCAACGCATTCCTAGAGAAAACCAAGCTGAAAGACGATGGCAGCAACTATACGGACTGGGTCCGGAACCTGAGGATCATCCTCATAGCTGCCAAGAAAGATTATGTCCTAGAAGCACTGCTAGGTAACGCACCTATCCCAGAGAACCAATACGTTATGAACGCTTGGCAGTCATGTGCTGATGATTACTCCCTTGTTCAGTGCGGCATGCTTTACAACTTAGAACCGGGGCTCCAAAAGCGTTTTGAGAGACACAGAGCATATGAGATGTTCGAAGAGCTGAAAATGGTTTTCCAAGCTCATGCCCGGGTCGAGAGATATGAAGTCTCCGACAAGTTCTTCAGCTGTAAGATGGAGGAAACTAGTTCTGTCAGTGAGCACATACTCAAAATGTCTGGGTTGCATAACCGGTTGACTCAGCAGGGAGTTAATCTCCCAGATGACGCGGTCATTGACAGAATCCTTCAGTCGCTTCCACCGAGCTACAAGAGCTTTGTGATGAACTTCAATATGCAGGGGATGGAAAAGACCATTCCTGAGGTATATTCAATGCTGAAATCAGTAGAGGTGGAAATCAAAAAGGAACATCAAGTGTTGATGGTGAATAAAACCACTAAGTTCAAGAAAGGCAAGGGTAAAAAGAACTTCAAGAAGGACGGCAAGGGAGTTGCCGCGCCCGGTAAGCAAGCTGCCGGGAAGAAGCCAAAGAATGGACCCAAGCCTGAGACTGAGTGTCTTTATTGCAAGGGAAGTGGTCACTGGAAGCGGAACTGCCCCAAATACTTAGCGGACAAGAAGGCCGGCAACACTAAAGGTATATGTGATATACATGTAATTGATGTGTACCTTACCAGTACTCGTAGTAGCTCCTGGGTATTTGATACCGGTGCGGTTGCTCACATTTGTAACTCAAAGCAGGAGCTGCGGAATAAGCGGAGACTGGCGAAGGACGAGGTGATGATGCGCGTCGGGAATGGTTCCAAGGTCGATGTGATCGCCGTCGGCACGCTACCTCTACATTTACCTACGGGATTAGTTTTAAAACTTAATAATTGTTATTTAGTGCCAGCTTTGAGCATGAACATTGTATCAGGATCTTGTTTAATTCGAGATGGCTACTCATTTAAATCCGAGAATAATGGTTGTTCTATTTATATGAGAGATATGTTTTATGGTCATGCTCCGATGGTGAATGGTTTATTCTTAATGAATCTCGAGCGTAATGTTACACATATTCATAGTGTGAATACCAAAAGATGTAAGGTTGATAATGATAGTCCCACATACTTGTGGCACTGCCGCCTTGGTCACATAGGTGTCAAACGCATGAAGAAGCTCCATGCCGATGGACTTTTGGAGTCTCTTGATTACGAATCATTTGACACGTGCGAACCATGCCTCATGGGTAAAATGACCAAGACTCCATTCTCAGGAACAATGGAGCGAGCAACCAACTTGTTGGAAATCATACATACTGATGTGTGCGGTCCAATGAGTGTTGAGGCTCGTGGTGGCTATCGTTATGTTCTCACCCTCACTGACGACTTGAGTAGATATGGGTATGTCTACTTAATGAAACACAAGTCTGAGACCTTTGAAAAGTTCAAGGAATTTCAGAGTGAGGTGGAGAATCAACGTGACAGGAAAATCAAGTTCTTGCGATCAGATCGTGGGGGAGAATACTTGAGTCACGAATTTGGCACACACTTAAGAAAATGTGGAATAGTTTCAAAACTCACGCCGCCTGGAACACCTCAGCGTAATGGTGTGTCCGAACGCCGTAATCGCACTCTATTGGATATGGTGCAATCTATGATGCCTCTTACCGATCTACCGCTATCATTTTGGGGCTATGCTTTAGAGACTGCCACATTCACTTTAAATAGGGCTCCGTCGAAATCCGTTGAGACGACATCGTATGAATTATGGTTTGGGAAGAAACCTAAGCTTTCTTTTCTAAAAGTTTGGGGATTCGATGCTTATGTCAAGAAACTTCAACCAGAAAAGCTCGAACCCAAATCAGAAAAATGTGTCTTCATAGGATACCCCAAAGAAACTATTGGGTATACCTTCTACCTCAGATCCGAAGGCAAGATCTTTGTTGCCAAGAATGGGTCCTTTCCAGAGAAAGAGTTTCTCTTGAAAGAAATAAGTGGGAGGAAAGTAGAACTTGATGAAGTATTACCTCTTGAATCGGTAAGTGACGCAGCTCAAGAAAATGTTCCTGAGGTGCCTGCACCGACTAGAGAAGAAGTTAATGATGATGATCATGAAACTTCAGATCAAGTTGCTACTGAACTTCGTAGGTCCACAAGGAAACGTTTCGCACCAAAGTGGTACGGCAACCCTGTCTTGGAAATCATGTTGTTAGACAATGGTGAACCTTCGAACTATGAAGAAGCGATGGCGGGCCCGGATTCCGACAAATGGCTGGAAGCCATGAAATCCGAGATAGGATCCATGTATGAAAACGAAGTATGGACTTTGAATGACTTGCCCGATGATCGGCGAGCCATAGAAAATAAATGGATCTTTAAGAAGAAGACAGACGCGGATGGTAACGTAACCATCTATAAAGCTCGGCTTGTCGCTAAGGGTTATCGACAAGTTCAAGGGGTTGACTACGATGAGACTTTCTCACCCGTAGCAAAGCTGAAGTCCGTCCGAATCATGTTAGCAATTGCCGCATCCTATGATTATGAAATATGGCAAATGGACATCAAAACGACATTCCTTAATGGTTTCCTTAAGGAAGAATTGTATATGATGCAGCCGGAAGGTTTTGTCAATCCTAAGAATGCTGACAAGGTGTGCAAGCTCCAACGCTCGATTTATGGGCTGGTGCAAGCATCTCGGAGTTGGAACATTCGTTTTGATGAGATGATCAAAGCATTTGGGTTTACGTAGACTTAAGGATAAGCCTGCATTTACAAGAAAGTGAGTGGGAGCTCTGTAGCATTTCTCATATTGTATGTGGATGACCTACTGTTGATGGGAAATGATATAGAATTCTTGGAAAGCATAAAGGCCTACTTGAACAAGTGTTTTTCAATGAAGGACCTTGGAGAATCTGCTTATATATTAGGCATCAGATCTATAGAGATAGATCAAGACGCCTCATTGGTCTTTCATAGAGTACGTACCTTGACAAGATATTGAAGAAGTTCAAAATGGATAAGTCAAAGAAGGGGTTCTTGCCTGTATTGCAAGGTACGAGATTGAGCACGGCTCAATGCCCGACCACGGCAGAAGATAGAGAAAAGATGAGTGTCGTCCCCTATGCCTCGGCCATAGGGTCTATCATGTATGCTATGCTGTGTACCAGACCTGATGTAAACCTTGCCGTAAGTTTGGTAGGAAGGTACCAAAGTAATCCCGGCATGGAACATTGGACAGCGGTCAAGAATATCCTGAAGTACCTAAAAAGGACTAAGGATATGTTTCTCGTATATGGAGGTGACAAAGAGCTCGTCGTAAAGGGTTACGTCCATGCTAGCTTTGACACAGATCTGGATGACTCTAAGTCACAAACCGGATAAATGTATATTTTGAATGGTGGGGCAGTAAGCTAGTGCAGTTGCAAGCAAAGCGTTGTGGCGGGATCTACATGTGAAGAGGAGTACATGGCAGCCTCGGAGGCAGCACAAGAAGCAGTCTGGGTGAAGGAGTTCATCACCGACCTAGGAGTCATACCCAATGCGTCGGGCCCAATGACTCTCTTCTGTGACAACACTGGAGCTATTGCCCTTGCCAAGCAGCCCAGGTTTCACAGGAAGACCATGCATATCAAGTGTTGCTTCAACTCCATTCATGAAAGTGTTCAAAATGATGACATAGAGATTTGTAAAGTACATACGGACCTGAATGTGGCAGATCCGTTGACTAAACCTCTCCCTAGAGCAAAACATGATCAACACCACAACTGCATGGGTGTTTGATTCATCACAATGTAACTAGACTATTGACTCTAGTGCAAGTGGGAGACTGTTGGAAATATGCCCTAGAGGCAATAATAAAATGGTTATTATTATATTTCTTTGTTCATGATAATTGTCTATTGTTCATGCTATAATTGTGTTATCCGGAAATTGTAATACATGTGTGAATACATAGACCACAACACGTCCCTAGTGAGCCTCTAGTTGACTAGCTCGTTGATCAAAAGATAGTCATGGTTTCCTCACTATGGACATTGGATGTCATTGATAACGGGATCACATCATTAGGAGAATGATGTGATGGACAAGACCCAATCCTAAGCATAGCTCAAAGATCATTTAGTTCGTTTGCTGTAGCTTTTCCGAATGTCAAGTATCATTTCCTTAGACCATGAGATTGTGTAACTCCCGGATACCGTAGGAGTGCTTTGGGTGTGCCAAACGTCACAACGTAACTGGGTGACTATAAAGGTACACTACAGGTATCTCCGTAAGTGTCTGTTGGGTTGGCACGAATCGAGACTGGGATTTGTCACTCCGTATGACGGAGAGGTATCTCTGGGCCCACTCGGTAATGCATCATCATAATGAGCTCAATGTGATCAAGTGGTTGATCACGAGATCATGCATTATGGCACGAGTAAAGTGACTTGCTGGTAACGAGATTGAATGAGGTATTGGGATACCGACGATCGAGTCTCGGGCAAGTAATGTACCGATTGACAAAGGGAATTGTATACAGATTGATTGAATGCTCGACATCGTGGTTCATCCGATGAGATCATTGTGGAGCATGTGGGAGCCAACATGGGTATCCAGATCCCGCTGTTGGTTATTGACCAGAGAGGCATCTCGGGCATGTCTGCATGTCTCCCGAACTCGTAGGGTCTACACACTTAAGGTTCGGTGACGCTAGGGTTGTAGAGATATTAGTATGCAGTAACCCAAAAGTTGTTCGGAGTCCCGGATGAGATCCCGGACGTCACGAGGAGTTCCGGAATGGTCCGGAGGTAAAGATTTATATATACAAAGTCCAGTTTCGGCCATCGGGAAGGTTTTGGGGGTCGCCGGTATTGTACCGGGACCACCGGAAGGGTCCCGGTGGTCCACCGGGTGGGGCCACCTATCCCGGAGGGCCCCATGGGCTGAATTGGGAGGGGAACCAGCCCCTAGTGGGCTGGTGCGCCCCCCCTTGGGCCTCCCCTGCGCCTAGGGTTGGGAAACCCTAGGGGTGGGGGCGCCCCCCCACTTGGCTTGGGGGGGGGGGGGGGAAGCCACCCCTTGGCCGCCGCCCCCTTGGAGATCCATCTCATAGGGCCGGCGCCCCCAAGGCCCCTATATAAAGAGGGGGGAGGGAGGGCAGCGGCACCCCTTACTCTTGGCGCCTCCCTCTCCCTCCGTAACACCTCTCCTCCCCGCTTGCGCTTGGCGAAGACCTGCTGGGATCTTACTGCATCCACCACCATGCCGTCGTGCTGATGGATCTTCATCAACCTCTCCTTCCCCCTTGCTGGATCAAGTTGGAGGAGACGTCTTCCCAACCATACGTGTGTTGAACGCGGAGGTGCCGTCCGTTCGGCACTTGGTCATCGGTGATTTGGATCACGTCGAGTACGACTCCATCAACCCCGTTCTCTTGAACGCTTCTGCACGCGATCTACAAGGGTATGTAGATGCACTCCTCTCTCCCTCGTTGCTAGATGACTCCATAGATTGATCTTGGTGATGCGTAGAAAATTTTAAAATTCTGCTACGTTCCCCAACAGTAACCACTTACAACTCTTCATCACCTCCATAGAAAAGAAGCATATCCTTGGTCCTCTTGAGGTACTTAAAAGTATTTTTAATTCTCGTACAATGAGACAATCCTGGATCACACTGGTTCCTGCTACTAACACTCAGCGCATAGGAAACATATGGTCTTGTACATAACATGACATACATGGTGGAATCAAGTGCTGAGGCATTTGGAACATTATTCATTTGCACTCACTCATGAGCTGTCTAATGACACAGTTTCTTGCTAAGTGTTCTGCCAGGCGATATTGTGACTGACCCTTCTTAGCGTCTCAATTTTAAACCTCTTTAAATACCTTGTCAATATATGTGCTCTGGCTAAGAGCTATTAGGAGCATTGATCTATCTCTATATATTTTACTGCACAATATATAAGCCTCTTTGCCTCATTATTTCATCAAAAAAATATTCTTCAATTAATCTTTTATTATACTAAGAAATTTCTCATCATTGCAATTAGTAATGCGTCGTCCATAGATAAAATCAGAAATGCTTTGGAACTTCCGCTAAACTTCTTCTAAACACAAGATTTTTCACCAGTACTGATGAAACCAACCCCTTTGATCACTTCATCAAAGCGAATATTCAACTCCTCGATGCTTTGCTTTAGACCATAATTGGCCCTCTGAAGTTTGCATACCTTCTGGCATACTTAGGATCGACAAAACCTTTAGACTGTATCATAGATACATCTTTAAGACTACCATTCAGGAATGCCATTTTGGCATGCATAAGCCATATTTCACAATCAAAATAAGCAACATTATCATCATAATCTCCACAGACTTAAGCATGCCTTGGTCTCATCGTAGTCAACTCCTTAAATTTACCAAAACCACTCCACGACAAGTCTAGCTTTATGGATAGTGACTGATCATCCGGGTCTATATTTCTTTTGAAAATCCATTTACACTATTGGTCTCACATCCTCTAGAGGCTCTACCAAGTTCCAAACTTCATTTTCGTACATAGATTTCATTTCATATTTGATGGCTTTAAGCCAATCAGTTGAGCTAGGTCCAGCCATCGCTTCCTTGTAGTGCGCATGTTCATCATCTTCAAGAATGAATGTTTCGCTATGAAACCATTCTGGTGGATCTCTAGCCCTACTCGGCCTCCCGAGGGCTCTGGTCCGGCATGAAGTCGTTGTCTTGGAACTGAGATCCAATCTGGACTAGATCTCCGACCAACGCAACATGTGACTAGCGCGCCAACTGATAGTACCCAAAACCATTAGTAGCCTCGGTAGGGTGGAGAGCGCGATCAAATGTTCCATAATGGATCACATATGGGGAACTAGGTTCAGACTCTCATGGTCGAGTTAATACCCTACTCCTACTTTTGCTCTGATCGATTGTGGGAAAACATTTCGCATGAGGGGGTTACAATATGAGTGGATTGTTTCTACTCCGACGATCACAAGATGTTAGTGAAGGAAATATGCTCTAGAGGCAATAATAAAGTTGTTATTTATATTTCCTTATGATAAATGTTTATTATTCATGCTAGAATTGTATTAACCGGAAACTTAGTACATGTGTGAATACATAGACAAACAGAGTGTCCCTAGTATGCCTCTACTAGACTAGCTCGTTAATCAAAGATGGTTAAGTTTCCTAGCCATAGACATGTGTTGTCATTTGATGAACGGGATCACATCATTAGAGAATGATGTGATGGACAAGACCCATCTGTTATCTTAGCACTATGATCGTTTAGTTTATTGCTATTGCTTTCTTCATGACTTATACATGTTCCTATGACTATGAGATTATGCAACTCCCAAATACCGGAGGAACACTTAGTGTCCTATCAAATGTCACAACGTAACTGGGTGATTATAAAGATGCTCTACAGGTGTCTCCGATGGTGTTTCTTGAGTTGGCATAGATCAATATTAGCATTTGTCACTCCGATTGTCGGAGAGGTATCTCTGGGCCCTCTCGATAATGCACATCACTATAAGCCTTGCAAGCAATGTGACTAATGAGTTAGTTGCGGGATGATGCATTACGAAACGAGTAAAGATACTTGCCGGTAACGAGATTGAACTAGGTATGGTGATACCGACGATCGAATCTCGGGCAAGTAACATATCGATGACAAAGGGAACGACTTATGTTGTTATGCGGTTTGATCGATAAAGATATTCGTAGAATATGTACGAGACAATATGAGCATCTAGGTTCCGCTATTGGTTATTGACCGGATATGTGTCTTGGTCATGTCTACATAGTTCTCGAACCCGTAGGGTCTACACGCTTAATGTTCGATGGCGATTTGTATTATGAGTTATGTGATTTGATGTACCGAAGGTTGTTTGGAGTCCCGGATGAGATCACAGACATGATGAGGAGTCTCGTAATGGTTGAGATGTAAAGATCGATATATTGGAAGGCTATATTCGGACATCGGAAAGGTTCCAAGTGATTCAGGTATTTTCGGAAGTACCAAAGAGTTACGGGAATTCGCCGGGGGAAGTAGTGGGCCTTAATGGGCCATATGGGAAAGGAGAAAAGGACCTCAAGGGGTGGCCGCGCGCCCATCCATGGGCTGGTCCGAATTGGACTAGGAGGGGGCGGCGACGCCCTCCTTCCTTCTCCCCTCTTTCCCCTTCCTCTCCCCTCCTAGTTGGACTAGGAGCAGGGGGAAACCTACTCATAGTAGGAGTAGGAATCCCCCCTTGGGGCGCGCCATAGGAGGCTGGCCCTCCCCCTCCTCCACTCCTTTATATACGGGGGAGGGGGCACCCCATAGACACACAAGTTGATTGTTTAGCCGTGTGTGGTGTCCCCGTCCATAGAATTCCACCTCGGTCACATCGTTGTAGTGCTTAGGCGAAGCCCTACGTCAGTAACTTCATCATCACCGTCACCACGCCGTCATGATGATGAAACTCTCCCTCGACCTTTGCTGGATCTAGAGTTCTTGGGATGTCGCCGAGCTGAACGTGTGCAAATTGCGAAGGTGTCGTACCTTCGGTGCTAGGATCGGTCGGATCATGAAGGCGTACGACTACATCAACCGCGTTGTCATAACGCTTCCGCTTACGGTCTACGAGGGTACGTGGACAACACTCTTCCCCTCTTGTTGCTATGAATCTCCTAGATATATCTTGCGTGATTGTAGGTAAATTTTTGAAATACCGCGTTCCCCAATAGTGGCATCCGAGCCAGGTCTATGCGTAGATGTTATATGCACGAGTAGAACACAAAGGAGTTGTGGGCGTGGGTATATACATATTGCTTGCCGTCACTAGTTGATTCTTGATTCAGCAGTATTGTTGGATGAAGCGGCTCAGACCGACATTACACGTACACTTACGCAAGACTGGACCTCGTGACGTGCTTCGCACACAGGTGGCTAGTGGGTGTGTGTTTCTCCAACTTTAGTTGAATCGGATTCAGTGAACATGGTTCTTTCTATAGATCAAAAAACAATCACTATACCATGTTGTGGTTTTTGATGCGTAGGTAAGAATGGTTCTTGCTAAGCCCGTAGCAGCCATGTAAAACTTGCAACAACAAAGTAGAGGACGTCTAACTTGATTTTGCAGGGCATGTTGTGATGTGATATGGTCAAGACATGATTATTTAAATTGTTGTATGAGATGATCATGTTTTGTAACACAGTTATCGGCAACTGGTAGGAGCCATATGGTTGTCGCTTTATTATATGAAATGCAATCACCATGTAATTGCTTTACTTTATCACTAAGCGGTAGCGATAGTCGTAGAAGCAATAGTTGGCGAGACGACAACGTTGCTTTGATGGAGATCAAGGTGTCAAGCCGGTGACGATGCTGATCATCACAGTGCTTTGGAGATGGAGATCAAAGGCACAAGATGATGATGGCCATATCATATCACTTGTATTGATTGCATGTGATGTTTATCCTTTATGCATCTTATTTTGCTAAGTACGGCAGTAGCATTATAAGATGATCTCTCACTAAATTTCAAGGTACAAGTGTTCTCCTTGAGTATGCACCATTGCGACAGTTCGTCGTGCCGAGACACCACATGATGATCAGGTGTGATAAGCCCTACATTCACATACAACGGGTGCAAGCCAGTTTTGCACACGCAGAGTACTCGGGTTAAGCTTGACGAGCCTAGCATATGCAGATGTGGCCTCGGAACACTGAGACCGAAAGGTCGAGTGTGAAGTATATAGTAGATACGATCAACATAGTGTTGCTCACCATTGAAAACTACTCCATCTCACGTGATGATCGGACATGGTTTAGTTGATATGGATCACGTCATCACTTAGATGATTAGAGGGATGTCTATCTAAGTGGGAGTTCTTAAGTAATATGATTAATTGAACTTAAATTTATCATGAACTTAGTCCTAATAGTATTTGCATATCTATGTTGTAGATCTATTGCTCGCGTATAGCTTCCCCGTTTTATTTATGATATGTTCCTAGAGAAAACTATGTTGAAAGATGTTAGTAGCAATGATGTGGACTAGCTCCGTGATCTGAGGATTATCCTCATTGCTGCACAGAAGAACTATATGCACCGCTAGGTGACGGGCCTATTGCAGGAGCATATGCAGACGTTATGAATGTTTGGCAAGCTCGGTATGATGACTACTTGATAGTTTACTGCGTCATGCTTTACGGCTTAGAACCTGGACTTCAAAGACATTTTGAACGCCATGGAGCATATAGGATGTCCCAAGAGCTGAAATTGGTATTTTAGACTCATGCCCGAGTCGAGAGGTATGAGACCTCGAACAAGTACTTTGCCTACAAGATGGATGAGAATAGCTCAGCTAGTGAGCATGTGCTCAGAATGTCCGAGTACTACAATCACTTGAATCAAGTGGGAGTTAATCTTCTAGAAAAGATAGTGATTGAGAGAGTTCTCTAGTCACTATCACCAAGTTACTAGAACTTCGTGATGAACTATAATATGCAAGGGATAACGAAAATGATTCCCAAGCTCTTCTCGATGCTGAAATTGGCGAAGGTAGAAATCAAGAAAAAGCATCAAGTGTTGATGGTTGACAAGACCACTAGTTTCAAGTAAAAGGGCAAGGGAAAGAAAGGGAACTTCACAAAGAATGGCAAGCAAGTTGCCACTCCTGTGAAGAAGCCCAAAGCTAGACCTAAGCCTGAAACTGAGTGGTTCTACTGCAAAGGGAATGATCATTGGAAGCAGAACTACCCCAAATACTTTGCGGATAAGAAGGATGGCAAAGTGAACAAAAGTATATTTGATATACATGTTATTGATGTGTACTTTACTAGTGTTCATAGTAACCCCAGGGTCTTTGATACCGGTTCAGTTGCTAAGATTAGTAACTCGAAATAGGAGTTGCAAAATGAACAGAGACTAGTTAAGGGCAGGGTGACGATTTGTGTTGGAATGATTCCAAGGTCGATAAGATCACCCTCGCACACTCCTTTTACCTTCGGGATTAGTGTTGAACCTAAAATAAATGTTATTTGGTGTTTGCGTTGAGCATGAATATGATTGGATCATGTTTATTGCAATACTGTTATTCATTTAAGTCAAAGAATAATTGTTGTTCTGTTTACATGAATGAAACCTTCTATGGTCATACACTTAATATAAATGGTTTATTGAATCTCGATCGTAGTGTTACACATATTCAAAATATTGATGCCAAAAGATGCAAAGTTGATAATGATAGTGCAACATACTTGTGTCACTGCCGTTTAGGTCATATTGGTGTAAAGCGCATGAAGAAACTCCATATGGATGGACTTTTGGAATCACTTGATTTGAATCATTTGATGCTTGCGAACCATGCCTCATGGGCAAGATGACTAAGACTCCGTTCTCTGGAACAATGGAGCGAGCCACTGACTTATTGGAAATAATATATACCGATGTATGCGCTCCGATGAGTGTTGAGGCTCGCGATGGGTATCGTTATTTTCTGGCCTTCACAGATGATTTGAGCAGATATGAGTATATCTACTTAATGAAACACAACTCTGAAATGTTTGAAAAGTTCAACGAATTTCAGAGTGAAGTGGAGAATCATCATAATAAGAAAATAAAGTTTCTACGATCTGATCGCAGAGAAGAAATATTTGAATTACGAGTTTGGCCTTCAATTGAAACAATGTCGAATAGTTTCGCAACTCACGCCACCTGGAACACCACAGCGTAATGGTGTGTCTGAACGTCATAACCATACTTTATTAGATATGGTGCGACCTATGATGTCTCTTACTGATTTACCGCTATCGTTTTGGGGTTATGCTTTAGAGATGACTGCATTCACATTGAATAGGGCACCATCGGAATCCGTTGAGGACACCTTATGAACTGTGGTTTGGCAAGAAACCCAAGTTGTCATTTCTTAAAGTTTGGGGCTGCGATGCTTATGTGAAAAAAGCTTCAACCTGATAAGCTCGAACCCAAATCGGAGAAATGTGTCTTCATAGGATACCCAAAGGAGACTGTTGGGTACACCTTATATCACAGATCCGAAGGCAAGATATTCGTTGCTGAGAATGGATCCTTTCTAGAGAAGGAGTTTCTCTCGAAAGAAGTGAGTGGAAGGAAACTAGAACTTGATGAGGTAATTGTACCTGCTCCCTTATTGGAAAGTAGTTCATCACAGAAATCAGTTCCAGTGATTCCTACACCAATTAGTGAGGAAGCTAATGATGATGATCATGAAACTTCTGATCAAGTTACTACCAAACCTCGTAGGTCAACCAAAGTAAGATCCGCACCAGAGTGGTACGGTAATCCTGTTCTGGAGGTCATGTTACTTGACCATGATGAACCTACAAACTATGAGGAAGTGATGATGAGCCCAGATTCCACAAAATGGCTTGAGGCCATGAAATCTGAGATGGGATCCATGTATAAAGAACAAAGTATGGACTTTGATTGACTTGCCCGATGATCGACGAGCCATTGAGAATAAATGGATCTTCAAGAGGAAGACGGACGTTGATAGTAGTGTTACTATCTACAAAGCTCGAATTGTCGCAAAAGGTTTTCGACAAGTTCAAGGTGTTGACTACGATGTGATTTTCTCACTCATATCGATGCTTAAAAGTCTGTCTGAATCATACTAGCAGTTGCCGCATTTTATGAAATCTGGCAAATGGATATCAAAACTACATTCCTTAATGGATTTATTAACAAAAGGAGTTTTATATGATGCAACCAGAAGGTTTTGTCAATCCTAAAGATGTTAACAAAGTGTGCAAGCTCCAGCGATCCATTTATGGACTGGTGCAAGCATCTCAGAGTTGGAATATGTGCTTTGATGAGTTGATCAAAGCATATAGTTTTATATAGACTTTTGGAGAAGCCTGTATTTACAAGAAAGTGAGTGGGAGCTCTATAGCATTTTTGATATTATATGTGGATGACATATTGTTGATCGGAAATGATACTGAATTTCTGGATAGCATAAAAGGATACTTGAATAAGAATTTTTCAATGAAAGACCTCAGTAAAGCTACTCACATATTGGGCATCAAGATCTATAGAGATAGATCAAGACGCTTGATAATTTTTTCAATGAGTACATACCTTGATAAGTTTTTGAAGTAGTTCAAAATGGAACAGTCAAAGAAGGAGTTCTTGCCTGTGTTGCAAGGTGTGAAGTTGAGTAAAGACTCAAAACCCGACCACGGTAGAAAATAGAAAGAGAATGAAACGTCATTCCCTATGCCTCAGTCATAGGTTCTATAAAGCATGCTATGCTGTGTGCCAGACCTATTGTGTACTAGACCTATTGCGTACCTCACCATGAGTTTCGCAAGAGGGTACAATTGTGATCCAGGAGTGGATCACTGAATAGCGGTCAAAATTATCCTTTGTGGAATAAGGAAATGTTTCTCGGTTATGAAGGTGACAAAGAGTTCTTCGTAAGGAGTTACGTCGATGCAAGCTTTGACACCGATCTGGATGACCCTAAATCTCAATCTAGATACATATTGAAAATGAGAGCGATTAGCTAGAGTAGCTCTATGCAGAGCATTGTAGACATAGAAAATTTGCAAAATACATATGGCTCTGAATGTGGCAGACCCGTTGAATAAACTTCTCTCACAAGAAAAACATGATCACTCTTTGGGTGTTAATCACATAGCAATGTGAACTAGATTACTGACTCTAGTAAACCCTTTGGGTATTAGTCACATGGAGATGTGAACTAATCACATAAAGATGTGAACTATATATTGGTGTTAAATCACATGGCGATGTGAACTTGATTATTGACTCTAATGCAAGTGGGAGTCTGAAGGAAATATGCCCTAGAGTCAATAATAAAGTTGTTATTTATATTTCCTTATATCATGATAAATGTTTATTATTCATGCTATAATTGTATTAACCGGAAACTTAGTACCATGTGTGAATACATAGACAAACAGAGTGTCCCTAGTATGCCTCTACTAGACTAGCTCGTTAATCAAATATGGTTAAGTTTCCTAGCCATAGACATGTGTTGTCATTTGATGAACGGGATCACATCATTAGAGAATGATGTGTTGGACAAGACCCATCCATTAGCTTAGCACTATGATCGTTTAGTTTATTGCTATTGCTTTCTTCATGACTTATACATGTTCCTATGACTATGAGATTATGCAACTCCCGAATACCGGAGGAACACTTAGTGTGCTATCAAACGTCACAACGTAACTGGGTGATTATAAAGATGCTCTACAGGTGTCTCCGATGGTGTTTGTTGAGTTGGCATAGATCAAGATTAGGATTTTTCACTCCGATTGTCGGAGAGGATTCTCTGGGCCCTCTCGGTAATGCACATGACTATAAGACTTGCAAGCAATGTGACTAATGAGTTAGTTGCGGGATGATGCATTACGAAACGAGTAAAGAGACTTACCGGTAATGAGATTGAGCTAGGTATGGTGATACCGACGATCGAATATCAGGCAAGTAACATACCGATGACAAAGGGAACGACGTATGTTGTTATGCCGTTTGACCGATAAAGATATTCGTAGAATATGTAGGAGACAATATGAGTATCCAGATTCCGCTATTGGTTATTGACCGGATATGTGTCTCGGTCATGTCTACATAGTTCTCGAACCCGTAGGGTCCGCACGCTTAACGTTCGATGATGATTTGTATTATGAGTTATGTGATTTGATGTACCTAAGGTTGTTTGGAGTCCCGGATGAGATCACAGACATGACGAGGAGTCTCGAAATGGTCAAGACGTAAAGATCGATATATTGGAAGGCTATATTCGGACATCAGAAAGGTTCCGAGTGATTCAGGTATTTTCCAGAGTACCAAAGAGTTACGGGAATTCGCTGGGGGAAGTAGTGGGCCTTAATGGGCCATATGGGAAAGGAGAAAAGGAACTCAAGGGGTGGCTGTGCCCCCCCCATGGGCTGGTCTGAATTGGACTAGGAGGGGGCGGCGCCCCCCTCCTTCCCCTTCCTTTCCCCTCCTAGTTCGACTAGGAGGAGGGGGAAACCTACTCCTAGTAGGAGTAGGAATCCCCCCTTGGGGCGCGCCATAGGAGGCTGGCCCTCCCCCTCCTCCACTCCTTTATATACGGGGGAGGGGGCACCCCATAGACACATAAGTTGATTGTTTAGCCGTGTGCGGTGTCCCCCTCCACAGAATTCCACCTCGGTCATATCGTTGTAGTGCTTAGGCGAAGCCCTGTGTCGGTAACTTCATCATCACCATCACCACGCCGTCGTGCTGACGAAGCTCTCCCTCGACCTCAGCTAGATCTAGAGTTCGTGGGACGTCACCGAGCTGAACGTGTGCAGATCGCGGAGGTGTCATACCTTCGGTGCTAGGATCGGTCGGATCGTGAAGACGTACGACTACATCAACCGCATTGTCACAATGCTTCCGCTTATGGTCTACGAGGGTACGTGGACAACACTCTTCCCCTCTTGTTGCTATGCATCTCCTAGATAGATCTTGCGTGATCGTAGGTAAAATTTTGAAATACTGCGTTCCCCAAAAGTTAGATGCCCTCAAACTACCCCCAGACATCTCCTCATAAAGTGGGACAAGGTCTAGGTTACATGTTTCCTAACCAACCTAGAGCCTCGATCTGTTTAGGGTTCCTTGGCTTGCACGCCAAGATGAGGAAACTCCTAGAAGATGGACCCACTTGCAGGGTGAAGGGCCCTTACCATTTTGTACCGTGTTGGTCCCTCAGTGACGGTTCAACATACCGAAGGTATCCAACCTACCAGCAATTCATCGACCAGACCAGGAAGTCATCCCATTAGGGGGCCTCAACTTGTACTCTAAGATACATATGTTAGTAGATTTAATAGGAGACTACTTTGTAAACCAACCATGTAACCCTACCCCTAATCCACCTATATAAGGGGAGGTAGGCGCCTCCCAAGTCGGCATCCAATCTATTCAAAATATCTTTCATACCAGACACCAACCAATAGAATCAGAAATGCAGGATGTCGGTTATTACCTCCACCGTGAGGGCCTGAACATGGGTAAATCTTTGCCCCGTGTATACCCTATTCCGATCTTGTATGCATGATCCACTCTCATGAGCAGCCTTATCAAGGGATCTATTGGTTTCAATATCATCACCGTTCTACAAACAAAGGAGAAGGGGGAAATAGTGTTGCCTTGTGCAACGTCAAGCACGATTCCATAATAGGTTGCATATACGGAGAAGCTCAAAGAAGATAGCCCGGTATCTCACAAATGTGTAGAATAATAGCTCCTAACACATGGGTTTGAAATTTTCCCCCAAGAATTCCCAAAGTGCAACATTCTCTTGAACATCAATTGTGAAGTATTCAGCAACAAGTACATTTTTCATGCAAGAGAATCAATCATCTCTATGGTGAGCAGAGTTGACTCTAATGAACCATATATGCACAAAGTAAAAAAGGAAGGTACAAAAGATTGGGATGGAAATTATGTGCAAAGATACACAAGAAACTTCAAAATTTCATTGATTAGTCTACTAATCGTGTTTGTTACTACTGTCAGGAAAGGACTATTTATTGTGTCACATGGTGATGTGGAGTACGTAGTTCAGCCCACTTTTAGTTCTTTTAAGAGGTGGCAAAAAATAACTAAAATTCTTTGGCACCATGCAATTGCTTGCTTCAGACATGAGAATAACACAATAGAGGTATGGTTTCCAAGTGCTTTAACATAGACTATCATGGAGTCGTATTCTTATATAAAATAATGCCCATGAGGGACATGTCTGAATGAGTCAAAACATGGTATGAAAGGATAGTGCATGCCATCATGGTAAGTGGGAGCCAGGCACGCTAGGGTATTGAAATTGATTCTAGATTTGGACTCGTTTTGAGTACTGGTCTAATTGGGGAAGGCGGATGCATATATCAAAAAGTTGCATGCATTCTTTGCAAAAAAAAACAATGTCTCTCCCTCATGCGTGAGCCTCCCCCTTCCCAAATCCTCCATGGTGCCAAGTTAGGTTCTAGTGGCGTATTTTTAGTTACATCGTGGCATTTGGTCTAGTCATGGACGGACTCGACACTACTTTGGACTGATGGTGCACTCTTTTGTCAGTTGATGCACTACATTGTTTCCCTCATGAAAGTTGATGTTTTGGTCATATCGAGTGGGAAATGAAAAACTATGATATTTTCTTATGCAAGTGCCACCGAACTAAACTTTTTATACACTTCAATGGACAAACTTTTAAATACATTCTATCATATAGTTTTCTTTCTTTTCATCAGGATGTAGAAAATTACTAGATTGAAATATTGTGGCCTAATTACAAGATTTATCACCAACAATTTCAAATTTAGCACATTTTAGAACTGTGACTGGTTCATAACAAATGTATAGTTCTTTTTGTCTCTAGTCAGGCTTTTTCCCTTGCGAAAAGGTCCTCATATCTATTTGCTCAAACCAATAGGACATGCATCCTTGAAAATAAATGAGACATATCAAAGTTTCTAGAGGTCTAATCATTTCTTCACCCCAAATTGGACGACATCGTACTGTCGTGCTTACCTCTATTATGGGAGCCAAGCAATCATTGATTGCGAACAGGAACTCATCAAGGACAAGTTCCGTAGGATCGATGCCTAGGAGAAGAAATTGTAGAATTCATGGTTGTCAAAATATCCATGTATCCAAGATCCCAACCTCAAAAAGGCTCATAGGCATCATACGACCACCGAAGACCACTCCAACTTGATGGAGAAGAGACAAACCGGGGAGGGGGAGACCAAACTATAAAGGGAAACCACCACGGCCGTCATGCTGACAAATGCTGCAAATCCTAACCTCACTAGCCATGGAGGCACATGTGATTCTACTCCAATGAGCCATCAACGATGCGAATCCTAAGCTCAATAGCCATCACTACAAAAAATACACTTCCATGATGATACGTGTTTGTCACAGTAGGTCGCATTTTCTGTCATGCATGTACATCCATGACAAATTTATGACAGAATCAAGATAGTCATACATGTGCTGTTGTAGAAGTTTTCCATGACATTGTCAAAATTATTACCACGGAAGTGTCCACTTCCATGACGATAAATCGCACGTCACAGAAGTGCTTTCGTCAAGGGTGACCGACACGTGGCATCCACCGTAACGGAACGCCGTTAAGCTATCGGGTTGGGTTTTGGATCCGATAACCCGTTAACAGCCCCGACCAATGGGGATTTTCCACGTGTAAAATCATCATTGGCTGGAGGAAACACGTGTCGGCTCACCGTTGGGACAGATGTCATCCGCTCATTCGACCGAAGGCGCCTATGATACGGCGACACGTGGCACGACCCAACAAAGGCCCATTCCTGTGAAAAGGCCGGCCCATTTGACTTGGTCAAAATGTGGCGGGCCGGCCCACGGAAAGCCTGTTAACGGCATGTTCGCATATAGCCCATTTACAGCTCGCTAACCCAGGGCCCGTTACGCCCTATCCGAATTAGGCCCAATAGTGTCATCTAGGCCGTCCAATATGATTCAGCCCGTTTTAACTTCTGGCCCATGTGTGGCCCATGACTTCTTTCGGCCCATATGAGGACCTTTGTAACTCTTGGCCCATTAACGGCCCGTGGTGAAACTGACCCGTAATGAAGAGTGTATAACTTTATACCCATTAATGGCCCGTTATTCCATTGGGCCGTTTCCAGCCCAAGTTATCTTTCGGCCTTCTCAGGGCCCATTGATTCTTGGGCTCGTTTGCAGCATTCGGTTACATACGGCCCGTTACCGTCATTTTCTGCTTGTGGGCCAAATTCAGCCCGTCGTTACAGTCGGCCCGTTTGCGGACCGTTAATACGTTGGGCCGTTTTCATGTAAAAAAACCCGTTGGGCTGTTTTCATAGAGTTATCAAATACAACCTATTAACGGCCTGTTATGGTCCATGAATAGTATGGCCCATGATTGGCGAAATGATGATACGCCCCGTAGAAGGCCCATGGATCCTACGGCCTGTACGAGGCCCATGGTTAGTACGGCCCGTAGAAGGCTCATGGATTGTACGGCCCGTAGAAGGCCCACGGACCCCACGACCCGTAGAAGGCCCATGGACCCTAAGGCCCGTATAGAAGGCCGATGGATCATATGGCCTGCAGGAGGCCCATGGTTACAACAGTCCGTGTGTTGCCATGATTATTTTGGCCTAGTTACCAAAAATAGGCTATTGTGGCCACTAGAAAAAACAGAAAAAGAACTGCAGTGACTACAAGCAAACAACTAAACAAGACAATAAGGAAATAAATAAGCAAGCAATTAACGCTAGCCTATTACCGCTATTACACATATTACACCCACTGGGCATCAAAGTTCGCCACCAGTGCAAATATAGGGAACAAAGCAACACATTACATACACTGGCCGTCAAAATTGGCCACCAGTGCAAATAAACGCGGCAGCAAAACAAGAGCATAACTGAAACAACTTCAGAAGAGCTCAAGAAACGTTATCCTGGGTATCCACCATGCTGGCAATAAGCTTAGCAAGCTGATTAGCTTTGTCCTCTTTGGCGCTAAAATCCTCCAATGCTTGCTGTTGCACCAGAAAGTATGCATCTGAATGCTCCAGGGACTTCCACAGTCCTTCCGCTTTTTGTCGCAGCATAGCTGATCGATGTCTTTCAGCTTGTAGTTGAGACTCAAGAAACCGAACTGATTCAGACAGTGAGTTTGAATAGCTTGTGCAAGCGGTAGTGGCCAGTAACTCGAACACTAAACCAAGTCAGGACTTTGGGGTTGTCTCACTGTCTTCAAGATAGTCTTCCTTAGCTGTTTTATCAGCTTTGTTGGAGACCAACAAGGATGTGTCACTATCCTGAACCTTATCTGCATTACTTCCTTTACCATTGCTTAATAAGGCACTCTTCCCCAATATTCTGTCAGCATTCTGAAAGAAGAAACAAGCAGACACATAACAAGTTTAGCATGTACTAGTGTATGAAACTCATTTCGGTGAACCAGTTCATTAGTAAGGTGGACAGGATTAAACTACCAAGTCTTCTATTGCCAAGTACTAGTACATAATAAAAGCATCAAACAAACATATATCTATGTCCTATGGTCACTGCATTGTCTTGCCAAATCAAAATAGAGACACGGTTCAAATCATATCAGTTCAAGACAAAGCAGCAGTGAAAGAATACAAAGCGTGGGAAACAACACGGCACAACAAGATTTCAGATGGGTACCACGGGTCTACATGTACAACAACACTATTAGCTCTGTTGTGATGCTAGTAATGTGCATGATATGAAAGTCAACTGTATACACAATTGAAATTGAAATCAACAGAGCTATTGATAAGAGCAAACCTCTTAAAGAAACATGCGTGAACATACCTGTTGTGCCATTGGAGTTTCGATTGGATCCTTCAATTTAAAAATAAGTTTGTATGAGTAAATACAGTGATACAAGAGCAAATCAATCATAGTTAAAAAATGGCGCGCCTAAGAGAGCGCTTAAGCGCGCCTAGGCTCTAGGCGTTGGCAAAACGCATTGCGCATAACTATGCATAATCTGTGCATAAGCATGCACTTTGGTCAGTAAAGCGCAAGGCGGTGGCAAAATGCACAATTAATGCCTACCGCTTTTTTGAACTATGATATCAATGGAATCTTAAATTAGAACAGTTGTTCTTCAGGTTTAGGCACTTGTTCTACATGAACAGAGTACAGTAAGACGCAATAATATAATACTTAAAAATAGAAAATGAGCTCATAGACCTTACCACATTCTTGGTTCGGGACCAGTACAGAACAAGGCGTTCCCAGTCATCGTCCAGTAAATGTGTCTCAGGAGAACGTAAGGGGATTTGATGAGTTTGTTTACCGGTGAAGTACATTTTCTTCAGGTAATTCCGATACTGCCGCCAAGCATTCTTGAAGATAGCAGAGGTATTAGCACAGGTTACCTCATCCCGAGTTTCCAAATCGGTCCTTCTATATAGAGAAAAATGGGAAAATTTGCTATATTATAACCATCATGGAGGTAGGATGTATGGGACGAAGCAAAGTAATTGCCATGAATAACATTAATTACGCATAACTCCTGGACAAACACCTGCAACTGGCATTTTCCTTCATCTTCAGTATAATATTTCCAAGATGGGAAGATATGCACATTACGATTTAAAAACATCAAATGCGATAGATGCTAAACTACGACTAGATGGTTGTGTTTCCTCCACAGGAATAGGCGTACTAACTAGTGGAGTTGGGGTTCGCCGTGATAGTACTGGCCCTTTGGGCACTAGAGCTGCCTTACTAACTGCTCTTGTTTGGGAGCTCTGTGGTGGAGATGGTGTTGTGTCAACAGGAACTGGGTTACTATCGGCTGGGGTTGGGGTTAGATTGGGTGAAGCTAGTTCTCTGTCCATCGCAGTAGGGGTACAATCTGCGAGAGTTTGGGTTATGTGTGGTAGGGCTGGTTCTTGTGCATGTACAACCGGGGTGCTATCTCCACCAAGAGGTAGCACTGTTTTATTTGAAGACCGTGTTTTTAGTCCGCTAGATACTGGCATCACCCGCTCCAATTCAAATGGCTGATAAACAGGAAACATAGTTGAATGTACAGACATTGTATGAGAGACAGATGCAATAGATAGTGTGGAAAAAAGAGCGCATGAAATAGTTGACATGTATATTGTTTAACTAAAACGGATAGCATGGCATAATTTCACATATATGATGTCTATCTAAACTGGATAGCATAGCATAACATAATTCAAAGATATGATGAATAACTAAACATGATCGCATGACATAATTCATCTACATGTTATCTAAGTAATCAGGATCACATCATTTAATTCACATATGTGATTTATATGCTAAACAAAGGGCATTCGATATGATGTTTGAACTAAGAACATGGTGTTGAATATTGTGTATATGATGTCTAAACTATGCAATGCAAGACACCGTATGCATGATGTGAGCAGTATAACCGTGCCAAGTTAGAGAACACACCTTAGTGGGGGGAATAGGACTAGTCATCTATCTCTGAATCCATCTCCGAGGAGCTATCGGGACCCAACAAGAGATCTGCTTCGACAGGTAGCACTGTCTGCTCTGAAGGCCTTGTTTTCACTCCAGATTTTTTCATCTCCCACCCAAATGGCTGATTCACAGGAAGAGTAGTTTAATGTACAAACATTGTCGATAAATGGAAATGTAATGAAGAAAAGGATGAGCAAGATATCATTCAAATATATGATGCCTGGTTAAACAGGATGACATTGCACATTTCACATATATTATGGCTGGCTAAAAGACATGATACTGCATAATTCCCATATATGATATAGAAACTAAACATGTGGCATTACAGAACATTTCTAAACTAAGAAGATGGCATATATGATGCCAAAAGTAGGCACTGCAAGGCAACATATGCATGATATGACTAACATCATCATGCCAAGGTAGAGCAAACACCTTGGGGGTAAATAGGAGTGGTCAGCGGCGTCTGAATCCGCCTCAGAACAGATATCTTCCTCTGGATTACAATCTGGAGAGGGGTGAGGAGGGTTTGCCATTGAACCCACCATGGAGCGATGTCTGCATGACATTGTATTGCCGCGCAAAACTCTTCTCTTTTTCTCTACATGTTTAGCATGACTGTGTACAATATCTGACATGCATACGAAAAAAATATGATGAGATTATGTAAGGAGAGCATGCAAAAATTTAGAGTGATGGTAACAACTAGTGGATCGACGTTTTTTCGTTGAACCAAAATAGCCCTAATGGATCGACGTGAATGTATAGTAATAAGTGATGCAACAAGTGTACAACCACTTTTCCATAGCCGTGTCGACCTCAACATCATTGGGTTGGTCGCTGAAGCAGTTGAGGCAGAGGTGGTTGTCGGAGGTGTGGAGGAAGATCTGAGGAATCTGTAGACGGCGTCTAGGGCACTACTCTATTGTGATGGATCGTTCTGTCATTGGAGTAGCTCCGGTGAGCCGTAAGACGTCAAGGCTGAAGTAGCACAAGACAGACATCGTCAATTTCAAGTGGGATTCTAATAGCATCTCCAATAGATGATGTAAAACGGATGTAAAATTAACATCAGCAAAAACCACCTGACTACAACAGATGAGGTAAAAACTGTTGACTCTGAACTTAACCGTCAAAACTGAAATTTACTGTGGAATCTGAATGCTACTGTCGAAACTGAACGCAATGGTAGCAGAGGGGCACTTCACATGTAGTTTAGGGAGGGCCTGCAGTTCATCTTCAACCTGCACCCCCTGAGCCGCCAGCCACCACCGGCCGAACCGCATGCCCTAGCGCCGCCTCGCTGCCCTGGAACAACTCGCCACCGCCGCCCCAGCCAGCCCTTTAGGCCCCCCGCCCCCGCCCTGAACCCTAAGATAGATAGTGGGGTACCTCTCCGGCGAGCCCCGTCCCCGCTGTGACCCCCCAACCCCTGAAAATCGACTGACCCAAAATTCGATTCAGTCGACTGAAGTGTGGCTTAATTGGAGCAGAGCAGCAGCACGAGCGAGGGGGAGAGCAGCAGCAACAGCTGGGCGAGTGAGCAATCGAGCGAGAGCCGGAGCAGCACCAGCAGCGCGAGCGAGCGAGAGCCGGAGCAGCAACAGCTGATCCGGCTGGTATGGATGCCGCCACCGAAGGGGCCTCGCACTAGGGAAGAGCTGCCGTGGAGATGTCGCCCACGGCGCCGGCTTCAAGGTAGCCGCTCCATGGGGGTGCGGGATGAAGCACCGTCGGCACGGGGAGGTCGAGTTAAGGAGAAGGTGCGATGCGATCAATGTACAACCTCTTTGGTGGCGCCGAGTAGGCCTCGACTTCGTCTGAGGAGTCGGTGAGGATGCTGTGGTTCCGCTGTAGCAGGTTAAGGCGGCGCTGTGGGGATGGAGCAGCTGCGATAGACGAGGCGATCGTCGGAGCAGCTCCTTGGAGGTGGAGGATGGGGCGGCTGAACCGGCGGGACGACAAGATGGACGACGGATCCTCATCCACGGAGGTGGACGAGGGACGTCGAGCTATTGCGGTGGACGACATCGTCGGGGAAGAGGCTTCGGCTGGGCAGCGGTGATGTGGCGGACGGAGGAGGGTGGGGTTTCGCGGCTGGAGGGGAGAGGTTATGGCGGCCTGGGATTTCGAATGGCGAAAAGGGGGCGACGGGAGGGGTGAAGCATGACTTAGGGACGCGCTTGTCCAAATGTAGGGTGTGTTACAAAAGTACCCCCACCGATTTGAACTAGCGGCCCTTTCGGCTCAGGGTTAGAAGGGAGATTTCGCGTGTCGGGATTTGGCAGGTGGAGGGAGTTTTCGCATGCGTTGTAATTTCGGGATAGCAAGGCGCGGGTTGTGAAGGCGTCAGTTTTGGGAGCACGACATCTGAATTTTCGGGATATAACAAGACACGGGTTGAATTTTAGGGACAAGCCTAACATGTAGTAATATTGTACTTGTACGTACCAAATCAATTCGCACTTCCCTCAACCAAAAAGAAAACGAAAACAATAAAACTATTCACACCACACAAAGAGAGAGTCTTGCCCCGTTTTACTATACAAATGCTATTCAAAGCTACCCCCTCCTTCCATCTATATCGGGCCTAATGCGTTTTTCCATGCTAACTTTGACCAAATATTAGAGCAATGATATATGACATGCAACTTACACAAAGCACACCGTTAAATTCGTCTATGAAAGGTTCTTTCAATGATATAATTTTCACATTGTGCATGTCATGTACTATTAATCTTGTCAGTAGTCAAAGGCAGTCTTAAAAATCTCATTACGCCCTATATAGATGGAAGGAGGGAGTATGAATCCATGTTATGTCCGATTAAATTTTTTCCCTTGCTGTATAATGCATGTAACATACTCATACCAACATTTTAGTGCATTCCAAATGTCTATACTACTGCTGCAATTCGAACTAAATTTGAATTTGTTTCTCTATTTCAATAAGAATCTACAATCATGATTGTTGCCAACTTCAACCATCATAGTTTCCTTGCTATCCGTCAGATATAAATCGGATGGCCTATAATGCAGGATGGCAGGCACACCATCATCAACAACTCCGTTTTTTATAAGAGTAGAGATAAAATATATTAAATGTAGTATAACATGTTCATAACCACACCAAGTGTATCACCGTTATATATATTCACACATGCGTCGGTTTGAAACACTATAATAAATTCTTCAAATATCCGAATTCGCCTTTTATAATGAAGTATGTATGATCTCTATTCGTCTTTTACACCCACACAACCTTCTTACCTTTGTAGCTAGCGCTAACTTTCTCTTATGCATGCACACACCCACATCCCTCTCACCCTCTCTCAGCATTCTCTAGCTCCATCGTGCAAATTCGTCTTTTCACTTTAGGTCGTTCACCCACGGCGTGTGTAGGCCCCCCAGCTCCTTCTTTAAGGCACACATCGATCGAGATGCCTCTCTAGCCAGGTGTGCCTAGCAAAAACACAAGCTTCCCCTCTTCTCTTGTCACCGTCCATGCCTAACTCCCACCACTCTTTTCATCGTTCTCGTACTCGCACACTCCTCCCCTCTCGATATAGTATGCCTCTCGTACCACCTCCTATATGCATCTCTCTCTCTATCCTTCTCCTCGTGCCTCATTTACTTCTAACACACACGTGCATGTATACCGATCGATCTCCCAATATATACCTAGATCGACTTTAACTACCCCTCCATCGATCGACGTACCTCACAAGTTATGTCTCTCCTTTCTCTAACAAAGGGCGATTGATCTTCCTATGTAGTTACGTCTTCTTACCACAGCCACATCGTCCCCCCTCATCATTCGTGCATGCCTCCTGACCCGTCTCTCACACGCACGTGCACAGACAACAAGCAGCCATCTCCTCTCTTATTGATATTGCGGGCGTTCCCTCCGTTTGTCTAGCAAGCCTATCCCACCATTTGTTAGAAGCAACTCCACTACCACACCCTCCAACACTCTAGCTCTGTCTCTCTCCCAACCTTATTCGTCTCCTACACATATGCATGGATGCTGATCGATCTCCCTTAATACATGAGGCAGATCGATCTCCTTAATACATGAGGTAGGCCTCTCTCCTCCTCCACACATATACCAGCCATTCTACTTCTATAGTTAATTGGGCCTCCCTCTTCCCCCACCACACACCGATAGTCGAGCGCTACAGGTAGGTATCCATGCCACAGAGACAAACTACACATGTCCCATCTCACGTTCCAGTAGGCCAGCCACTCTATATCTTTGACGTGGGCACACAAAAATTCGATGGCACTCTTTATCGATCGCGCGCGCGCACACACACACACACACATCATCCCTCTCTTCGATTCTATGGACACCTCAAGCCGATGATACCTCCACTCTCTTCTTGTGGATCGCCCCCTCTATATATATGTTATACCCAGGACTCTATTTCACACACATTGCATATGTTACATTTTTTGATTGACCCCCCCCCCCCCCCAAAACTCTCAAGAACCCACACACTATATCTCTCTAGGTTTGTATCTCTCTCACATAACCCCACGTAGGTGGTGTACGTATACAAGAAGAGAATAGGTGCACCCTGCATGTACTCACGCTTCGTGCCTAGCCACACCCACGCGGGTACACAATGGAGCTCATTTCTTTACGAAATGGCAGCCCACGTGCTAATTTGAATGCCTGTAGCGGTTGTTTACCTAGGGAGGTCGTGTACCACGCATGCACGAAACAAAGTTCGACTTGACGCGTTGCCGCGTTATTTTTAGATAAAGTTATATCGCTCAATGGCACGTACACAGAATATAAAACGATTTTTATGGAGAAAAAGGTAGTTCGCTCACTATATACAATGGAGCCTGCCTACCTGGTTTGTTGCTCTTCAGAGTATCTCACACAAGGCTGCAGTGGCCTCTCTCTCTCACACCGTTGGTCACTGATCCGGCCGCATCCCGTCCGCCGGGGGAAAGGGAGTGCGGTGGCCTCTCTCTCTCACCGTTGGTCACTGATCCGGCCGCATCCCGTCCGCCCGGGGAAAGGGAGGAAGTGCATCGTTTCTTCGTTCGACGGCGCCGAGGCAGCATGTCCTGATCTGTGATACACGCCGTTCTCTCTGACCAAGCTCCGGCGCGGCAGGGCCTACGCCACCTGCTCGCAGATTCCGCCCGCCACCGCTCACCTAGTTACACCCCGACGACCTCCAGGTATCCCCTCCGGCCTTGCTCCACTGCCCGTCTTCCCACGTCGCTACATGTGGATCTTCCATAGTTCTTTGCCCAAAACGTAGCTCGTTCGGCGTACTTTCCATATTGCATTCTCGTCCCCACACCGTTTTAGACAAACGCAACAGTGTTGTTATCTTCCCTTAGGACAAGGAATATGCTTCTTTTTTGTCGTCGCATATATCATCAACTGTTATTGGCCAGTAATTGTTTCCTTTCTACCTCTTTTTTGCAAAGAGGGCTATCCATTTCACCTCGTTGCTATTGCGACCTTTTGGTGAACTACACAAATCACGTTTTTTAAGAGTGTTTTGTGCGGTTGTACTAAAATGTCACATGGGCAACGTCTCTACATTTCAGTGTGACTGCACAAAGAGAGATTGGTTTTGCTCTGTCGTCCTCATCCAACTGCGAGCCTAATCTTCTCCAACTAGTTAGTCTTAAGAGAGACTGCAAAAAGGTGACCTGCTTCTATTTGTGTGTTTATTGTTTCATCAGTAGTCCTCTATTATCGTAATCATACTTAATATCTTTGGAGCAGGGACGCTCAGCTCTATTTTAGTGGAACTGCACAAAATGATTGGAATGTTGCATGCTCCAGACAGCTACTTTTTTTCCAACATGCCTTGTTGATTTAGACAGAGCTGTGGGGACGTTGCTGCCAATGAAAGCATGGATCAATTTTAATTTAACACCTTCTCACAACTCTGTCTTCAGTTGTGATGTAATTGTTAGCTCTGATCTACTAATAATTGACATGCATTAGCAAGGAAGTTAGTTTTTTATTGTTTCCGAAAGAGCATCGATGGCAAGACACGCGAAACAAAAGCTGAAAGCTCACACCATTGTACAATTTCATGTTGCTGGAAAATTATTTGTATAGTACGTCAATTATGTAAACAAATGATGGAAGCTTGATAGCATTGCCAGAAGCCTGTTCATCATCCGGGTCCATGTGCCATGCACAAAATTATACTCCTTCGTTCCTAAATATTTGTCTTTTTACAAATTTCAAACGGGCATATTTTAGAGTGTAGATTCACTCATTTTTCTTCGTACATATGTGTACTTCCTCTGTTCCTAAATATTCTATTCGTCTTTCTAGAGATTTCAACAAGTGACTACATACAGAGCAAAATGAGTGAATCTACACTCTAAAATATGTCTATATACATCTGTATGTGCCAGTCCATTTGAAATCTTTGAAAAGACAAATATTTGAGTAGTCACTCGTTGAAATCTCTAGAAAGACAAATACTCTGGAGTATATTTAAGAACGGAGGGGGTAGTGCGCAACTGCATGGGAGACTCAGCCCGGTCGTTGCGCCGCATTAATAGTGAGTAATGAGAAGTCAAATCATAAGCCCCACCTTTCCCACTGTAAGTTGCTCTGAAGAAGCAACCATCAATACGCTCTTCTTTGAATCCGCTCATACTACTCCATCCGTCACTGTTTATACAGCGCGCTTCAGAAAAAAAGAAAAAAAAATCTGTGGGACCAAGGCGACTAGCGATCAGCCTGAAAAATAGCATTGGTAGTTATAGCACGGCATCTATTACTAGAGGGAATAATGCGTACACACATGCATGCAGTGCTTCCACCCCGAGTACACACATGCATGCACTTACTCCACTCCGTAGTAGTACAGTAAATGGAGAGAAAATTGTGGACTTGATTGCGGTTACCACGCCCTAATTAATTGAGCATTAAACCAAACGCATCTAAAGTCTCTCTGGTGGTGGAAATGCATTGAGAGAAATGCATCATAATGAAGCGCGCCCTGTAAACTGTGATGGAGGGAGGAGTAGTATGAAGGTGCAAAACCAAGTACGCATATGGCCAGTCGGTCAACGCACGTCCTCTTGGCATATCACTAACATGTGGGACAGGAGTGTGAGCAAACCGATCTCAATTGACGGCAAAGAGCCAACCCGCCGTTCCTTGAGAGAGGCGAGGGGGCTGTTTGGTTCTCAGCCTAAGGTTGCCACGTCTAACCTTAGTCATGCCACAACACCTTAGGCATATGTTTTATTTATTGCCACACTTTCTAGTTATACGGCCCATAAGTCATAGGCTCAAATTTTTGCCAAATCTTGCCACACTTGTGGTGGCCATTTTGTTAGCCAAACTTTTTGTGGCAGCCACAGTTTAGCTAAGATTAGTTGTGGCAAAGTTAGTCATGAACCAAACAAGCCCGAGGAGCGAGAACACACAGACGGACTCGCACAGAGGCCAAGATATATTCAAGCATGGTTGGTTGATCGATATCATTCATTAAATGTTGGGCTGCCGTTTTCCGCCCTTCTTCGGAATAAACGTGTACTTTATCAGAGATAAAAAAATAAGAGTACAGACGCTCCACCATGCGGTTCTAGTAGTAGTACTACTCATACTACTGCGCTTGGCTCTTCACCTCTTCGTGAAGTCGAACAATGATGGTACTCCGCATGTTGGCTACTACAGTGTATGCCTCTCACAATCTGACACCAAATGGACTGATGCATGTCCACCGAGGGTAGGTTGCATTAGTCAAAAGGCGTAAGCGAGCTTCACCTTGTCCTGCAAGCTTCTCCTCGTTCTGCGAGTTGACGGGACACCCCAAAAAGTAGTGCTAGTCCACACTCCCCCCTTTCTGGTTAACATGGCTTCGAAACTACTACGCAGACGATACTTGTTCGGACGAAAGCTGGACGATGGTGAATCCATTGGCATGTCGTAGTTTGCTCATAGGCATGGACAGCTTGATTAGCACTGTCGTGCAAGAATCGTGCACCATGGGTCGTCTGCATAGCAGCGCTCATATGGCTTAATATTTTTTGCGGGTAAATGAGAGAGCTTTATTCATAGATAAGCATTCTTAGGACGATCAGCCAAGACACTGGTCACTAGGAAGCGAGCTACCCCGCAAAAAAAGAAGTAGGAAGCGAGGTGTTTCATCAAGCCAGCTCTCGGCCACATTCAAAGTGCAGCAAGCACGGTTCGCACGAAGATGCTCCGCAAGGTTTGCTGACCTGTTTACATGGGGAATAACAAAAAAGAGGAAATATTACCGAGCGCTACTATTTGTAACAGGATATGAGCCAGAATTAAGCGAGAATTATGGCGAGTGTTCTATGCAATCAACTTCCATTATCACATGCGAGAACCCTCGAAGAGAACCAAATGTGTTGAAGATTGCTTTATCACATTTTAAAATTATAATAAGAGTGCATACGCTCCTCCATCCGGTTCGTACTAGTATAGTACGTACCTTTATAGGCTATAGTAGTAGTACTAGTAAACTTTGCGCTTGGCTGTTCGCCTATTCGGGAAGTCAAACAATAATAGCACTAGTAGTAGTATAGTGTATGCTTCTGGCAATCTGACACCGAATTAACTGTTGCAGGTCCACCGCCTGAGCGAGGGAGATCTTGCATTAGTCAAAAGTTACTCCTTGTCCCGCGAGCCACTACGTGCAAGCTTCTCCCGTCCTACAACCTTCTCCTCATTCGGCAAGTTGACGGGACACATCATAGTAATGCTAGTCCATACTGCATCCTCTCCGGTTAATATGGCTTAATTTCAAACGGGATAAACACACTGTCTGTCATTGTATATTTGTAAAAATACGGTCAGTGGACTTCATAATACGCTCATTGCGCTCAATATATATATATATTTCCCGGTGTTTATACGGTCACTAGCTCACCCTGACTAAGTATGTGTGTGCATGCACGTGTAGGTTAAGCACTTGAGCGTGACCGTGTGTGTTCCGTCGTGTGCTCGGACATGCATGCATTAGGGCGTCGCGCGCATTTTTGTGTCTATGTGTACGCGTGACTGTTGCATACACGTAGGGGGAGTACGTGTAGGGGCCACTAAGGAGCAGTCAAATCACACAGTAAGTTAGTCGGAAGAAGCAATCATCATTTCACTCTTGAATGACACATACGCAATATAAAATGGTTGATATGGAGAGAAAAAGAAAACCACTATATATACACTAGCAGGAGCCTAAGCTACAAGCCTGCTTGCTTAGGTTGCTCTCTTCACAAGCATAGAACGACGGGCCTGATCCCGCAACTGGGGGAAGGGAACAATGTTCTGCGTAGACACGGTCAACATCGGCGAGGGAGAAAACCCATAGTCGATGCGTCCCAATCGGGGGTCACCGTGGTATGGGCCGATGCCGCGTCCCAAACGCCCTTCTAGCTACAGCCTGACGTCCCAGGTAGTCCATCTTCCTTTTGGAGCCGGCTTGCTCCACTGCCGTAGCTCCATCTCCATGTTGATCTTTCTCTACTTCTACCGGCTTCTACTTGTGATGAGTTTATGTCTCATGAACTAGTGCCAGTACTATTATTCTAATCACACTTCTTCAATATCTTTGCCATCAGGGATGCTCAGGTCGATTTTAGTGGAACTGCACAAAAGCATCGTATGATCCGAGGGTGCCAGCCGTCTTTCCTTCGATAGGTTCTACCTGGCCAGGAAATTAAATCATGTTTAGGTTTTAGGGTTTAAGTCGTAGTGACCCCATCAGTAGTTTTTCTTTCGTACACGCTCTCACAACTTTTTTCTTTAGTTGTGAAGTAAATATTGGCTATGATATGTGAATCACTGAGATGCATCAGCATGCGTGTTAGTTTTCCTTTGTATTTGATGGAATGTTGTAACGGGGCAACCTTGGAATAGGAATGAAAATGGAGTGGAAAGTTTCCGTGTTTCCGCAGAAAAAATGGAAACGGAGAGAAACCAATGTTTCGTTTCGTTGGATCGCGCCATCGAGCAAAACCAACGGTTAAATCACGTCTGTCGTGTTCGTGTCTCACCCTCCTCCATGGCTCGACCCAACACGGTCACTCGGCATGCCACTCACCGCAAACCGAGTATACGATAACTTTCCCGCCTGCTTGTCGATGGATCGCGCCATGGAGTACTAGCACTACTGGAAGAGATTGACAAGTTGGGGGAGGACAGCTAGCTGTAGCACGGACTCCCAAGAACTTTTTACATGCATGTTGTAGCCGGCTATTGAGACCTTTGAACACGGAGCAGCCGCGTGCACCCGGAAGCGGCGCGGGCGACGCTCACTCGGCCGGCGTGCCGCTTCAATGCCGGCGCCAGTGAGAGGTCGCGTCCGCTTTGGCTGGGCATGAATGCGACACTGACCGTTTTGGTCGGGAAGCACGCGCGGGTGATGAAGAGGGTCCGGGTTGGTCAGGACCAGCCGTGGCAGTGGTCCGGACGTGCGCAAACAAGAGATGATGTACGTTAATATTACTGCGTATATAATTAACAACGTAAATAATGTGCCAGTTGGATAAATATGATTGGAGATGGAGATGGAAATGGAATTTTACGTAAACATAGCTATGCATGTCTATGTCTATGTGTGTGTGCGCGACGACTCTCGCGTCCTAGAAGCGGGGGCGTGTTTTTGATCGAGTTTTCTTTCTTGATACGTTAGAAAATCAGTTTGTCTAATTCACATCTAGATGTTATTTAAGGATATCACATCTAAGCTCCCACAAGTATATAATGTAGCAACAAGAAACAAAAAAAAACTAGGAAAAAATAGACCACATACAGAGTGGACATCAACTTAGGGTTTGCACTCTCCACACGCTCGCCGCACTACATATATGTTACACGCTGGAGGCTCAGCGTTCATTTTCTAGGGTTTGCTATATTCACAGTCTCTCACCCTCTCTTCACAAGATCTAAAGAAGACTGCATTGGCCTCTTGTCTCTCTCCCCCCTCAGAGCTGGTAAAGGAGGCGTCCGTATCCCGTCGCACCGGGAAGGGGAGGAGGTGCAGCGTTCACTCTATCGCCTTCGACGATGGAGGCAATCCACTGCCGGCTACGTTGTTCTCTTTCACCCAGCGCCTGTGCGGGAGGGCCACCGATCCCTTCTTCCTCGCTGCCGTATGTAGTGTGGGCAGATCCGGCCTCCCGCCGCACGCCTTGCCACATCCCGACAACCCTAAGGTATAAGTTTCTTTGAAACCGTCGTTGCTCTAGCTGCATGTGGATCTTTTTTGATCTGTAGTCGAATCTAGGTCTTGGTTCAAAGAGGAAAGAATGGTGCGGTGGGCTGGAGCAAGAATCTAGGACATGGTTCAATGAGGAAAGGAGGGGCAGAAAGTAGTATAGACTGGCTATCCAGCCGCTTTGTAGGTCGAAAAGGGAAAAAGGGGGTAGCCCAGTACACACATCTGTAAGGAACCGATCTCTATGTTGAAAAGAGAAAGAAACTGGGGGGTCGGGTAGTTTCTGCAGGACTAGATTTGCTGCCCTCACATAGGAAGAAGGGTCAAATAGAACAAATATGGGACCAGCGCATATATGCTGCTTGGCTACATTCTCTGCATCACCCATTTATACTTGTGGACGCACATGGTGCTGGCATGTCCCATACAGCTATTTTGTTGTTGTTAATCTAAGAATGCCGCCGGAAAATTGAAGCAATGCCACTGTTAAAACTAAATTACATTTTTTAACGAATGTTGTTTCAAGAAAATGTCTCTGTTAATATGAATCAATGCAACCGTTTTAGAAATGCTACTGTCCTACTTTGTTTTCCATCCAAGATAAGTTAGATGCTTCTTTCTGTCACTGTTTGTTTCATCCTCCTTTATCGGCAAGTAATTGTTTCCTTTTTTGCCTCTATTAAAACAGGGGTATCGATTCAACTTGTTGCTATTGCGACATTTTGCTTCGCTACTCGAAACACTTATGTTTTAAGAGTGTTTTGTGCAGTTCAACTTGAATGTCACACCAGTGACTTTGCTTAATTTTGGTGGAACTGTACAAAAGGAGATCGAGATTTGTTTCTTCGTATCGATTCAACTTGTTGCTATTGTGACATTTTGCTTCGCTACACGAAACACTTTGCTTGATTTCAGTGCAACTGCACAAAACAAGATTGGATTTCCTATTCGTGTTGGCAGATTCGTATTTTATCTTGTCCGTCTCATGAAAGGTCAGTACAGGCCTTCATCCACATGATTGTGCAGTGTGCTTTGAGATGTTGTGCTACTTGTATTGGTATTATTTTAAATAAATGTTGAATTGAAGCTATTGTATTGTTGTCTTTTCCCATTAAGTAGTGAACAAAAATGGGACCAACCCAGACATGATGCTTGTTGCTTTGTTACAACAAACTCTGCATCACCCCCTTTATAAGTAGATGGAAGCACATACTGTTGCTGCGCCCACTCTCCCCTGGAACTATTTATGCTTTTCGTTAATCTAATGCCGCTGGTAAAATTAAGCAATACTACTCTCAAAATTAATTAACTACTGAATCTTAGTTCAAAACTGCAACACTTGTTAGGAATGGTACTATCCTGCTTTGTAGTTCTTTATACATGTTTAACCAAGGTATTGTTAAGATAATGTCTCTGTTAAAATGAATCAGTTGCATTGTTTTAGGAATGGCACTTTTCTGCTTTGTCGTTCTTTATACATGTTGAATCAAGGCATTGTTAAGATAATGTCTTAGTTAATATGAATGAATCACACTAATGGAGAATTGCTACTCTCCTGCTTTGTTTCCCTTTAAGATAAAGTAGATCAGTAGATGCTTTTCTTCTGGGAGTACAAGTCATCAACCATTATTTCTCAGTAATTGTTTCCCTTATACCTATTATTGCTTACAGGCATATCAAAATTAAAGCTCGGTTTTATTCCGACTTCGATTTTAGTTGAACTGCACAAAAGGAGCCAATGTGTCCAAGACAAACTGCTGCATTACTGGGTCCAGTTGGTCGTTCCACTTTGTAGAAAGAAGTAGTCACTGTTTGCACTACATTACAGAAGGAATGACCGAGAAGCTTTACAGAGTATTATTAGACACCGGTGACATGACTAGTATGCAGAGACCATTGGCAATTTAACAACACGTTGAGTGCCCAAACAAGTACAAGAAGCTACGACATGACGATCATAGGCATTACATATTTTGAATGGGAAAAGCTTGTCAAAGTTTAATAATTGATGTTAGCAAGAAGACGTTAGTTTAATATATTGGAATTGGAAAACCTTGTCAAAATTTGCTCATTGATGTTAGCTAGAAGACATGCATTTGATATTTTTGAGTGGGACACCCTTGCTGTGAGCAGCGTTGAGTGTTTTTTCCTATTCCTGTGTTCATTTTAGAAGTAAATAGTTACTCTGCTGAGATATTCCTGTGTTAAGAGTTTGCTCTCAATATTGTCTATGTAATGACAGGCCTTGTGTTTGATTGCAAAGTTGAGCTTGGAATGTTGTGGCATGCGGCATCACGAGTTGTTCACCGTGCCTCCTGAGAATAATGCTTCGTATTGTTTTCCATGTTGATCTAATGCCAGTGATTTGCTTGTTAAGAAAATCATCCTCTTCTGTTGTTTTCGTGCTTAAGAAGTTCATCGTCTGATGTTTCATTCATAGCCTATACGACAAGTCGGGTAGGTTAGACGTGAAACCATATGATCTTCCGACCAACTCATGATATTAGGCTGTGATTGGATCGTCGTTTTCCAACCAAAACCGCTTGTAAATTAAAGCAAATGGTCTCGGGCGAAGGCGCTTGGTTGGTCGATTTCGACTAGTAAAATATCGGAAGTACTTCACACACGATAAAAACGCTGAACGACACTCAGACGATTGCTAATCCAGACATTAGTTATTGTTTCAGCCTTGCCCATGGATGGCATGATACGCACGTCGTGCATGTATCGTCTGGTAATGTCGTCCATATAGCAGTGCTCGTAAAATATACACTGATCTCTCAAATTACACGCGTAACCCGCCAGTTTTACTTACAGACCTCGAGCCCTCGATTTCATTACGCCTGTATTTTACGCGTTGTTTCCGATGACGAGTAAATTACACTTGTATGTTAATAAAGGTTTGAAATAAACCAGAGCTCCCAAGCGCGGCCTTACCGTTTCATGCCGTTTCAGTTTCTTGAAGGTGCTCATAGGTGTCCGATGATCCTGGCTTCCTGAATGAGCAGCGGGCACTGTATCAGACCATTCGTAGGGCCCGTGAGGCCCTCTCCGTTGTCCTTCGAGTTGTTGTGCTCGCCGTGGTGCCGAGCATTGTTAACATCGTCAACGAACATGAGGATTCAGGAGATGACTTTATTTTGACTGGATGACACTAGGGACCCACTGGGGTCATAGCCGTACGTACGCAAGTGCCTCCTTATTATGTACAACTATATTTTTTTTGCTTTTTCCTGGTTTCTTGACATCACGGTCCCACACCATTGTCAACCTATGTAGTCAATATAAACGAGAGAATTGTATAAGGTGCGGCCAACAGCTGGGACCAAGAAGCTCGAGCAGTATTTGTGTTTTTGAGGCATGAGCACTACAAAGTTTCTCTTGGTGATGATTTCATTGTTGTTCAGAGGAGAGCATGGTATTAACTGGGCGGGCTGTGGCCCGTCTAGGCCAGGCCAGATATCCAGCCCAGATACTAATTTTTTCAAGATGAAAATGGCTAGCCCAGCTATACGTCTTTTTCAGGAATACCCAGGCAAGGGCAACTTGTTATTCTCTGCCTCGCTGGGCTGCAAATCTTTCCTAGAAGGGATGCATTAGGCTTAAGAAGAAAATGGGTTTAAAAATAATAATAAATGAGATGTAATTATAAAAACTGGGCAGTAACTATAAAAAATGCACCAAACACGAAATTAGTTTATAAAATATTATTTATGAATTTTGCAAATCTTAAATTTTCATTGTTGCGTGCACAATGTTTCGTTGGATTTTTACGTAATACAAATTTATATTTAATCTGACTAGATATTTCGAAATAAAAATATTTTGGATCCCATTAAAATATGGGAAATTTTATTGAATTCTGTCTTCAACGGTTGGTTGAAATTATTAATCTTGTCCTAGCTAGAAAATGGGTTGTATTTTTAACAAACTGTAAATGAGCTGTTGTAAATTCCATTAGAATTTAAAAATAAGTTGTACATTCTTACAAAACGCAAATGGGCTATAAGTTCTCTGCCACACACTTGTGGGCCTACTAAGTGACGCGTCCCCTAAAAAAATAAGTTGATGCGTATGCAAGGCTTTGTCAACTTAATATAGTCAACACACGGTTCTAGCAGCAGTGGCCGTTGGATGTCTATCCAAGGGATGTCGTGCTTCTTCTTCAATGTCGGATATTCTTAGCTTCGGCCGCCCAAAAAAGATTCTTTCCCTTAACATCTGGGACGCACCGTTTCGAAGGCTGACCTGTGGGCCTACTAAGTTGGAGCGTACCAAGGGCTTTGTCAACTTAGTCAATATAAATGATTCTAGCTTCAGTGACCGTACGATGTCCATCCGACGGCCATAGTGCTTCTTCAACCTCTGGTCTTCTTGGTACAGCCGCCCAAAGCAGCGCCGGTCGTGCCGCCTGCTCCTGCCTCCCGTGGCCGGCTGTGCTGCCGCGGAGGCCTCACCGCCCCATACTACTCACACCGTTGGCCAGGCCATCCCTCCACTCACCCACACCCCCTGTTATTCTGCGGTGACGGCAGCCTCACACCGCATCCGAACCAGTGAACGCTCGTACTCCTCTCCGCGTGGACATCCACTACCGCGTCTTGCCCGGCTCCGCGTCGTCCCCTTCCTAGGCCTCGCCGACGTCCACCGCCGTGGTGCTCTCAGCGCGGCGTGGTCAATGTGGTCAATGACCGACTTCCATCGAAAGAGTACTATACGTGGAGAGGCTAACAGCTGGGTCCACGGCAGCCGCAAGGAAGTGCCTCCTTATTACGGGAAAAATAATTATTCCTCCACCTGACAGCGGGGACCCACCGGACGGGTCACCAGTATTTTGCGAAAAAATCGTTCCCCCCTGACTACTGGGACCCACCGGACGGGCCACCGTATTTCACGAAAAAAAAGTTCCCCCCGCTGTCAACTCAGACCCACCGGAAGTGCCTCCTTATTACGCACAAAAAAATGAATACTCCCCCGGCTAGCTAGGACCCACCTTGGTGGGAGGCTGACTTGTGGGCCTACTAAATTGATGGGGCAAAGGGTTTTGTCAACTTAGTCAATATGAACGATTTTAGCTCAAGTGACCGTACGATGTCCATCCAACGGCCGCAGTGCTTCTTCAACCTCTGGTCTTCTTGCTCCAGCCGCCCAAAGCAGCGCCGGTCGTGCCGCATGCTCCTGCCTCCCATGGCCGGCTGTGCTGCCGCAGAGGCATCACCTGTTGGGGAACGTAGCAGAAATTCAAAATTTTCCTACGTGTCACCAAGATCTATCTATGGAGAGACTAGCAACGAGGGGAAGGAGAGTGCATCTACATACCCTTGTAGATCGCTAAGCGGAAGCGTTCAAGTGAACGGGGTTGATGGAGTCGTACCACTAGTAGAAAACCGGGCAATAGCACCGGTTCGTAAGACCCTTTAGTGCCAGTTTAGGAACCGGCACTATTATTTCGGCACTAAAGCCCCCCCCCCCCCTTTAGTACCGGTTCAGCACGAACCGGTGCTAAAGGGAAGCCACGTGGCACGAGCCAGCTCCGGGGGCCGGGAGCCCTTTAGTACCGGTTGGTAACACCAACCGGTACTAAAATGTTTGGGGGGTTTTTGGTTTTATGATTTTTTTTCATTTAATTTTGTGTTTTCCATTTTAATTCTTTTTCGTTTGCTGATATTTTACGGTACTACACATTGTACATGTTATGCATATATATATATATATATATATATATATATATATAGAATTTCTAGTAGAACCAATCATATATATATCATCAATCATGTCTCACAAACCACCATATTAATTCACACATACACACATGTATAGCTATATATAATTTCTCCTACATATGCATATGTTGCCTTCGGAGCCAGTGGCATTAGGCTGATTGGTGCCTTCGGAGCACGATGACAATTGGAAGTGGTTCATGACTTGGTCGATGGGGGCGGTAGCGGGTAATAGTATTCTCCCTTCGGATTTATGACCTGGTCGAGCAAAAATCCCGCTATTTCCTCTTGAAGTGCTTGTACGTGCTCCATTGGTAGGAGCTTGTCCCGCACCTCTTTGAACTGTTAAGAAGGAGATCAATATGCATGTGTATTAGTTGTGTGACTAGATATCGATAATGGTGTAAAAATTGTGAATAGTGTTCTGACAAGCGTACCCATTCCTGCCTTTGAGATCTGCTCCTTTCGGACGCCATCATGCAAATGTTCTCGCAAACACAGTATGCACACAGATCAGTCCCCTGTGCCTGCTTCAGGGCCTTTATTACGAGAATGGAATTTAATTTGATCAGATAATAATTAATCAAGCATGATAATTAAAGAGATGGCAGCTAGCTAGCTAGCTAGTACTACTTAATTACTTACCTTGGATCGAAACCATTTCAGCTATGGTTTCCATTCGCCTTCCGTGACGCTGATGAACCTTGCCCAAGCCCTGCCCGCCGACAAAGAAAATGAATAAAGGGGTTATTAAATAGTTCATATCCTGAAATGACGAACTAAATAGGCCGAGATATGTAGTTATAAATAATGATTGAAATTACCTGTTGACTATCCCATACAAGATGTTGTAGTCACCTTTTGCTGTGAGTAGCGAGTCCAGTATTTCAACTGTTTCGGTGTCAACTTTAATGATACACAAGATCCAGTGAAATCTGCATGCACACACGCTTGCATGTCTTAAGCGGGCATATGCAAGCAAAAACATGTAGCTAGCTAGTAGGCAAAAACAGAGAATTTGTAGTACAAGAAAGTGTGACTCACTCGAAGTTGTAAGGAAGTAGTATATCTTCATTGTATTTGAGGTGCTTGAAGAACTCTAGCATGCTGTCCTCTACCTCTTTTTCATAATATGCATCTAATTTCCATGTGTATTCATTAACGGTGTTTGGGTCAATGAACCCAATGCCATAGCGTCCACCTTTTCTCATTTCATACATCTTCATCCTGCATAATACCACAGAAAAGAATATAGTGAGGATAATTACACGTAATGATTGATCAAAAGGATCACTACAGCTAGCTTGAGACTTAAATTACAGAAAGAAATCACTTACAGACAATAGCAACTGACGATAGATTTGTCGAGTGCGTCTTGATTGTATAACTGAAACAGTTCAGAATACTCAACGGCCACAGCTTTCTCATGGTAGTAATCATCCTTCTTGACATACACCATGAGGGACTCTCGATCGGATCTCTTGCTAATGTCCATGTACCATTGATGCAATTCATACATTCTCGTTGGGAGCTTCTTGACATCTTCTAGCTCGACCAAAGGTTGGCCCCGGACAAACTTCCGTTTTATTTCCTCCTCTCTAATCGGAGGCATGTCCTCGATCTCGAGGAGTTGTCCAACAGTGATCTTGAGTTCTTCAGCCTGCATTATATGCTCGTGGGTTATTACCACATCGCCCACCTCGGGAACGTAAATTGTTTGGCCACAATAATATTGGGCGCACATACTGTCACGTGTTGTTGGCAGCACAACAAGCGGGGGGATCGATTGCGCCGCCTGTTTTCCCAGCTGGGCAACGGTTTTCCCGCATTTTTTGACAGCTGCTTGTTGTTTGCTCGAGCTCGAGCTCGCCTCCTTCTGTAGACGTTGTCGATGTAACTTCCTGATGTGGCGCTCATAGTCTGAGTCAACAGGCTTAGGAGCTGGTGGTTGAGCCATACGAATGAAGTGGTCAACTACTTCCACAGACACTTTCTCCCTTGGCGGCGGTGGCGGTTTCGGTCCAAAATGGGCGTCGACTTCTGCCCGCACTATGGCATTGGTTTGCTCCTCGGTCCTGTCGTAAGCCCTCACAGGAAGAGGAGTACTGAGGTTTGGACCATATTTATATCGCTTGTCTCCGCCTGTACTTCCTGTACTATGACCTCGACTCGTACCGCTACGCACCATAGCTGCGGGGTGTCTCTTCTGCGATTGCTGAGGCGGCGGAGACGGCTGACGGGGCTGAGTTGGACGAGGAGGAGTGGCCTGAAGCTGTGCTGGACTTGGAGGAGGAGTGGCCTGAGGTTGTGCCGAACTTGGAGGAGGAGTGGACGTCTGACGCTGTGTCGGACTTGGAGGAGGAGTGGCCTGACACTTTGACGGACTTGCAGGAGGAGGAGTGGCCTCACGCGTTGGTGGACTTGGAGGAGCGGGAGTCTGCTGACTCGGTGGCGGACTTCGACGAGGAGTCGGGTGACGCGGTGTCGGTGGCCTTCGAAAAATGATGCAATCCTTTCTCCATAGGATGATACGATGTTTGGCATCTCCGAGTGTGTGCTCCTCGTCACCTCCAGGAATGTCAAGCTCTAGCCCCGAATATTGGTCCGCCACCTCATCAACCAAGACACGAGCATAGCCCGCTGGAATCGGGTTGCAATGGAAGGTTGCCTCGGGGGAATTTGAAAAAGCAACGGCGTCCGCCACCTTCATGGATATGTTCTTCATTTTGAAGTGTAGCTCGCAGTTAGTGTTCTCCGTGATGTCATCCACGGGGTATCTATCCAGCACTACTGCGTCGCCCGGGGCGGAACCCACGCTGCTTCTCGGCATGGATGGGGCGGTGGTATCCAATGCTGGATCATCCGCTAGCTGCTGCAGCTGCTGAGACCCCCTTTGCTGGCTAAGTGAGTCGATCTGCTCTTGCTGCCGCTGGAATTTAGCTGCCAATTCCGCTTGACTTGCTTCTAGGCCTTGAAGGCGTTCATAGTCCCGCTTCCTCTGCTCCTCCTCCATCTTCCTCTTCTTGTCCTCCGCAATCTTCTTTCTCGCACGGGTTCTGTAGTCGGCGTTCCAGTCCGAAAACCCCTCATACCACGGAATAGCGCCCTTGCCTCGTGTTCTTCCTGGGTGTTCAGGATTTCCAAGGGCACGCGTAAGCTCGTCGTTCTCTCTGTTGGGCTGGAACACCCCCGATCGAGTCTCTTCTATTGCAACAAGTAGTGCATCGTCGGCTCCGTTTAGACATGCCTTCGTCGAAACATTGCCTGTCTTCGGGTCCAACTCCCCCCCATGCGCATAGAACCAAGTCCTGCACCTGGGGGGCCAGCTCTTAGTAACCAGAGTGACACTTGCATCCTCCATCTCTTTCTCAGACTTATCCCACTTAGGCATTGCCACCGCGTAGCCACCTGGCCCCAGCTTATGGAACTTATCCTTTTTTCCGGCATTGGCCTTGTTTATTCTCGACCGTTCCTTAGCTAATTCTGAATCCTTGAATTTCACAAAATCGTCCCAATGAGCACTTTGATTCTCTAGTATCCCCTCGAATACTGGAGTCTTCCTTCCTCCCTTGACGTACTTCTCCCACGTCATTCTCTTGTGGTTCTTGAATGCAACCGCCATCTTCCTAAAAGCTGCGTCCTTGACTTTCCGCACATCTGCTTCTGTGATATTATCTGGTAGGGTGAAATATTCCATGAGAGTATCCCAAAGCAGTTTTTTTTATTCTTGTCGACAAAAGTAACATCTGGACGTGGCTTTGCTGGCTTTCTCCATTCTTGAAGGGAGATCGGGAGTAGGTCCTTCACAAGAACTCCGCACTGACGAACGAACTTGTCCGCAATCTTCTTAGGCGCTAATGGTTCGCCATTAGGTTTGAATGCCTCGATATTGTACTTTACGCCCTCCTTCAACTTTTTGTTCGGGCCTCGTTTCGTCCTTTTGCCTGAAGATTTGCTCGATCCGGATGGCTGAAAGAAGAAAGATCGAGTCGTTAATATATCTTCAACTCATTTAAAACATGCGATGATCACCAGATTCCTGCTTATATAAATATATATACCTCGCCGGTGTTTGTTGTTTCAGGATCAACATGTTCTTCATTATAGTTCATGACTTCATCTTCTCGGTCGTCGCGATCGAATATCATATCACCCTCTCCGGTGTTGTTTAGAAATTCGGAGCCGTCAAAATCTTCTTCATTCTGATCATCATCTGGCCCGCGTATGATATCGAACATGGTCTGTTCTCTCTCTCTGTCGGTATTGTCCGCCATAGCTTTTTTTTAACTATGCCAAAAGAAATATAAAACAATTTAGTATAATCTCGAATAATAGATATAATCTCGAATACATCATCTCGAATAATAGATATAATCTCGAATACATCGTCTCGAATAATAGATTTAATCTCAAATACGTCGTCTCAAATAATAGATATAATCTCGTCGAATACATCGTCTCAAATAATATATATAATCTCGAATAAATCATCTCGAATATTATATATTGAACACATCACTAGCTAGCTAGCTAGCTAACAAAGATCAAATACTACAGAGTAATCTAGGCCACTCGCGGTTCCTGAGGTGCGGGCGGTGGACACCCAAAGAGAAGGAACCATCACTGGATCATAGCTCGGGTGATCTCCCCAAAGAACCTGCCAGGTATTGGAGAACCTGACGTCCATAGAAGCCATGTAGCGATGGACGTGCTCGTCCTCCTCCCTGACACGGCGACGTACCACCTCCGGCGGGGCCGGCTCCCTCCGCACCGAAAGTGGCCCACGCGAATGCCACCAAAGAAGATGAGGGTCGACGACAGGACCGGGGGCCGGGTTCCTCACCAAGCATCGCGCCCCTGAAGGTAGCACCTCCCAGTGCCAGCCCGGCGGAGCCCAGTCCCGGATATGGGTCCTCTGAAGCAGGACGTCGTCGCGGACGTGTCGACGGCGAGGATGCGGGCCGGGCATCGTCGACAACAAAATACTATATGCCGCAAAAGTAAAGTAACATTTTTTAAATGATGGATTGTGATGATTTCATATATGCAAATTCTAAATTTTATAACTAAAAATATAAGAAACTTAAAAAACATCGATCATCGTCTAACAATTTGAAATTAATCTAATTCATCTAGCTAGCTAAAACTAACATTTCCAAAATTTCTAACATTTCTATATAACTAACATTTATATAACATTTGACATTATATATATTATAACTAACATTTCTACATACTATTTGACATTAATCTAATCTAATTAATTAATTCATCTAAAACTTTGTATGAAAAACAGAAAAATAGAAAAAACTAAAAGCTAAAAACAGAAAAATTGTGTGTGTGTGCGCGTCTAGTGTGTGTGTGTGTAGTGTGTGTGTGTGTGTGTGTGTGCATGTAGTGTGTGTGTGTGCGCGCGCGTGTGGGTGCGCTACGGCCGGCGCCGGCGCCGGCGCTGGTGTGCGCTATGATCGATTGGAGGGAGGAGAGGGGCCGGGGGAGGGGCTCACAGCGACGGCGAGGCGAGGTCGAGGCGACGGTGACGGCGACGGCGACGGCGAAGTGAGGGGATCGGCGACCAGGACGGCGACGGGGCGGCGACGGTGACGAGGGCGGCGACGGCGACGGGGGCGGCGACGGGGACGAGGGCGGCGACGACGACGTGGGCGACGACGGGGACGAGGGCGCGACGGGGACGGCGTAGGACGGGTGCGGCGTCGATCGGGAAGAAACATAGTGGGAGAATGAAATTTTTCAAAGTGTTGTATATATAGAAGGCACCTTTAGTACCGGTTGGAGCCACCAACCGGTACTAAAGGTCTGTTTTGGCTAGCCCAAGCGGCGGGAAGCGACCCCCTTTAGTACCGGGTGGTGGCTCCAACCGGTACTAAAGGCCCCCCTTTAGTACCGGTTGGTGCCACGAACCGGTACTAAAGGGGGGTGCGCTGCCAGGCGAGGGGCGCAGAAGTTTAGTCCTACCTCGCTAGCCGAAGGGCGCTTACACCTGCTTATAAGCCCCGCCGCCGCTGCTGTCTCGAGCTCCTCTCTAAAGCAGGCCTTCTGGGCCTACCTCTGCTACTCTGCCCTGTGGGGCCTATTGGGCTTGCGGGCCTGCATCCTGGCCCAATAACATGTTGGGTTTCTAGTCGTATGCAGGCCGATGTGGCCCGGTAGGTGGGCTCTTTTCATTTAGTTTTTTTCTTTTCTGCTTTATTTATTTTGTTTTATTTATTTTTAGTTGTTTTTTGCTGTATTTAGAGTTTCTTTGTGAATATTTTTGATAGTTTTTAGAAACTTTCAGTTAGTGTCGGTAGTTTTTAAATTTGAATAGTTTAAATTTTGAATTATTTAAAATTTGTGTGAATCACTAGTTTGTGAATAACTTAACTTTAAAAATACATTTTCCAGTGATTCTTTTTTCTTATGTTTAATATTAGTGTGTTTTATCATTATATTCAATTTGGTAATGCTTAAGTTATTTAAAAAATGAAATGACTTTGTAACGGATGAGTTTTCGTCCGAAACCCTGATACTTCGAAACAGATTGTCCATTTTGTACACGAAGTGCATTCAGTTTTTGCGGTAACCCTCTCTACTTTTTTGCACATGCTATGTGGGTGAAATTATGATGCCATGCCAACTTTCATCCTTTTCTGAGTTCATTTGAAATGCTTTTCAACCTCAGGGTCATTTAGCTGAAAAAATCAGTAAATGCATGAAAGAATTTGCTTGCACATAAAATTTCTTCGCGTTTCAAATGCCAAAACACATAACTAGCTACCCTAACTATTACAGAGATTCCCTCCTGGGTGCGAAACACAGAAGAAAGTGATGATAGTTAAGCCGATCACATCCCAGATCTTTGGGTGTGAAACTTTTTCTTCGCGTGTGTCCCTTTGCATCGTAGCCATGGAAAATCTTCATCATTTAACGGGATGCTCGAGTCAATATTCACTGTGAATGGAGCAATTTCATCAAACTTTTCATAATCTTCTGACTTGTCTGTCTTGTCATCCACTCCCATGATGTTTCTCTTCCCAGAAAGAACTATGTGCCGCTTTGGCTCATCGTACGATGCATTCGCTTCCTTATCTTTTCTTTTTCTTGGCTTGGTAGACATGTCCTTCACATAGAAAACCTGTGCAACATCATTGGCTAGGACGAATGGTTCGTCTGCATACGCAAGATTGTTGAGATCCACTATTGTCATTCCGTACTGCGGGTCTTCCGTTACCCCGCCTCGTGTCATATTGACCCAATTGCACCGAAACAAAGGGACCTTCAAACCACGTCGATAGTCAAGTTCCCATATGTCCTGTATATAACCATAATATGTTTCCTTTCCCGTCTTGGTTTCTGCATCAAAGCGGACACCACTGTTTTGGTTGGTGCTCTTCTTATCTTGGGCGATCGTGTAAAATGTATTACCATTTATCTCGTACCCTTTGAAAGTCATTATATTCGAAGATGGTAACTAGCACAGCAAGTACAGGTCATCTTCAATAGAGGTGTCATGCATGGTACGTGCTTGCAACCAGCTGGCGAAACTCCTGGTTTGTTCACGTGTAATCCAGTCATCAGACCGCTCCGGGTGTTTGGAGCGTAGCAAATTCTTGTGTTCATCCATATACGGAGCCACCAAGGCGGAATTCGGTAGAACCGTGTAGTGTGCTTCAGTGAGAGAATGTCCGTCCATACATATTATTTGTTCCCCTCCTAGCGTGCCTTTTCCATCCAGTCTGCCCTTATGCCGCGATTCAGGAACACCAATCGGCTTAAGGTCAGGAATAAAGTCAATACAAAACTCAATGACCTCCTCATTTTGACGGCCCTTGGAGATGCTTCCTTCTGGCCTAGCATGGTTATGAACATATTTCTTTAAGACTCCCATGAACCTCTCAAAGGGGAACATATTGTGTAGAAATACAGGACCCAAAACGTTAATCTCTTCGCATAGGTGAACTAGGACGTGCGTCATGATGTTGAAGAAGGATGGTGGAAACACCAACTCGAAACTGACAAGACATTGCACCAAATCATTCTGTAACCTTGGTATGATTTCTGGATCGATTACCTTCTGAGAGATTGCATTGAGAAATGCACATAGCTTCACAATGGCTAATCGAACGTTTTCCGGTAGAAGCCCCCTCAATGCAACCGGAAGCAGTTGCGTCATAATCACGTGGCAGTCATGAGACTTTAGGTTCGGGAACTTTTTCTCTGCCATGTTTATTATTCCCTTTATATTCGACGAGAAGCCAGACGGTACCTTAATATTGAGCAGGCATTCAAAGAAGATTTCCTTCTCTTCTTTGGTAAGAGCGTAGCTTGCATGACCCTGATGTATGTCGTCTTTTCCGTGCATATGTTGCTGGTCCTCCCGTGCCTCAGGTGTATCTTTTGTCTTCCCATACACGCCCAAGAAGCCAAGCAGGGTCACACAAAGATTATTCGTCACGTGCATCACATCGATTGCGGAGCGGACCTCGAGGTCTTTCCAATAGGGCAGGTCCCAAAATATAGATTTCTTCTTCCACATGGGTGAGCGTCCGTCAGCGTCATTCGGAACAGGTTGTCCACCAGGACCCTTTCCAAAGACCACCTTCAAATCCTTAACCATATCATGTACATCAGCACCAGTACGGTGGCGAGGCTTCGTCCGATGATCCGCCTCACCTTTGAAATGCTTGCCTTTCTTTCTTACGGGATACCTGCTCGGAAGAAATCGACGATGTCCCAGGTACACATTCTTATTAGCCAGATATATACTGTCGGTACCGTCCAAACAGTGCGTGCATGCGCGGTATCCCTTGTTTGTCTGTCTTGAAAGGTTACTGAGAGCAGGCCAATCATTGATGGTCACGAACAGCAATGCCTTTAGGTCAAATTCTTCCCCCATGTGCTCATCCCACGCACGTATACTTGTTCCATTCCACAGTTGTAAGAGTTCTTCAACTAATGGCCTTAGGTACACATCAATGTCGTTGCCGGGTTGCTTAGGGCCTTGGATGAGCACTGGCATCATAATGAACTTCCGCTTCATGCACAACCAAGGAGGATGGTTATACAAACATAGAGTCACAGGCCAGGTGCTATGGTTGCTGCTCTGCTCCCCAAAAGGATTAATGCCATCTATGCTTAGACCAAACCATACGCTCCTTGCGTCATCTGCAAACTCCTTCCCGTACTTTCTTTCGATTTTTCTCCACTGCGACCCGTCAGCGGGTACTCTCAACTTTCCGTCTTTCTTACGGTCTTCTCTGTGCCATCGCATCGCCTTGGCATGCTCTTTGTTTTGGAACAAACGTTTCAACCGTGGTATTATAGGAGCATACCACATCACCTTGGCAGGAATCTTCTTCCTAGGGCACCGGCCCTCGACATCACCAGGGTCATCGCGGTAGATCTTATAGCGCAATGCACCACATACCGGGCAAGCGTTCAAATCCTCATACTCACCGCGGTAGAGGATGCAATCATTAGGGCATGCATGTATCTTCTGCACCTCTAACCCTAGAGGGCAGACAGCCTTCTTTGCTTCGTATGTACTCTCGGGCAATTCGTTGTCCTTTGGAAGCATATCCTTTATCATTACCAGCAACTTTCCAAATCCCTTGTCAGATACACCATTCTCTGCCTTCCATTGCAGCAAATCCAGTGTGGTGCCCAGCTTTTTCTTGTCACCTACGCAATTCGGGTACAACAATTTTTTGTGATCCTCTAACATGCGCTGCAACTTCTTCTTCTCCAAATCACTTGCGCAGTTTCTCTTTGCATCGGCAATGGCCCGACCTAGATCATCAACGGGCTCATCTGATGCCTCTTCTTCAGCTTCTTCCCGCATTGCCGGCTCAGCTTCTTCCCGCATTACTGGCTCAGCTTCTTCCCCCATTGTTGTATCATCGTATTTAGGGAACCCATGGCCAGGATAGCTGTCGTCGTCCTCTTCTTCTTCATTGTCTTCCATCATAACCCCTCTTTCTCTGTGCTTGGTCCAAACATTATAATGGGGCATGAAACCGGACTTAAACAGGTGGACGTGAATGGTTCTTGACGTAGAGTAATTGTGACCATTCTTACAACGAGCACATGGACAAGGCATAAAACCATCCGCCCACTTGTTTGCCTCAGCCGCAAGCAGAAAAGTATGCACGCCCTCAACAAACTGGGGAGAGCATCGGTCATCGTACATCCATTGCCGGCTCATCTTCATTACACAACACCGAATAGACCAAATTAATACAAGTTCATACATAAAGTTCATACAACACTTAAATCCAACAAACAAATAACTCTCTAGCTAAAGCATTTAAATGCAACAACAAATATGATCAAGATCGCAACTAAGGTAACAATGGATCCAACAGCATAATGATACCAAGCCTCACTATCGATGCCATATTTTCTAATCTTTCTAATCTTCAAGCGCATTTTCTCCATCTTGATCTTGTGATCATCGACGACATCGGCAACATGCAACTCCAATTCCATCTTCTCCCCCTCAATTCTTTTCAATTTTTCTTTCAAGTACTCATTTTCTCTTTCAACTAAATTTAACCTCTCGGCAATAGGGTCGGTTGGAATTTCCGGTTCACATACCTCCTAGAAAAAATTTCTATGTCAACTTGATGGGCATAATTTGTCATAAACACGAAATGCAACTAGTTTTAAAAGAGAATATACATACCACATCCGAATCATAACAAGGACTAGGGCCGACGGGGACGGATATCAAAACCATGGCACTATATGTATAACAAACAACGTACGGGTAAGATAATTATACGAGTAACTATATATCCAAATCACACAAACATCAATTTTTATATAAAATTTCATGAACAAGAGGCTCACCACAAGGTGGTGCCGGCAACAGGACGGTGCGGGCGATCGACGGTGGCTACGATGGAGATTTAGAAGGCACTAAGTAAACCACACCTACATATGCAAACTAAGTGTTATTTTTGACCTCAAATTGCATATAAATCAAATACTAGCACATATATATATATATCCTCCCAAATTACTAAACTCACAAATTAATCACTATATAAACCAATGCAAGAGCTAATCTAGCAATGAGAGATGAAAGGACAAAGTTGCTAACCTTTGTGATCATTTCAATGGATGAGGGCCTTCAAATCTTGACAAATTTTGGGCAAATTTTGTGATGAACTCGAGAGGAAGAAGGGAAGAATAGAGGAGAGGGAGAGGGGAAAGGGGGAAGAACAGAGTGCTGGTGGACGAAGGGTCTATGGAGGACGACCTTTAGTACCGGTTCATGTCAAGAACCGGTACTAAAGGGGCTGGAGAGGCCCCATTCTGACAACATCCTGCCACCACTCTCATTAGTACCGGTTCGTGGCACGAACCGGTGCTAAAGGTTCGCCACGAACCGGTACTAATGAAAGCGGCCCGGCTAGCCGTTGGAACTGGCACTAATGTATACATTAGTGCCGGCTCAAATACAAACCGGCACTAATGTGCTTCACGTTTGACCCTTTTTCTACTAGTGTACTCGTCGTGATTCAAATCACCGATGACCAAGTGCCGAACGCACGGCACCTCCGTGTTCAACACACGTACATCCCGGTGACGTCTCCTATGCCTTGATCCAGCAAGGAGAGAGGGAGAGGTTGAGGAAGACTCCATCCAGTAGCAGCACAACGGCGTGGTGGTGATGGAGGAGCGTGGCAATCCTGCAGGGCTTCGCCAAGCACCGCAGAAGAGGAGGAAGAAGAGACGCAGGGCTGCACCAACGAGAGATTGAATCGCGTGTGTTATGGGCAGCCCCCTAGGCCTCATATATATAGGGGAAGGCGAGGGGCTGCGCCCCCTCTAGGGTAAATACCCCTAGGGGGGCATCAGCCCTAGATGGCCAAGGGGTGGCGGCCAAGAGGGGGGAGGAGAGGGAGGCGCAGGGTGTATGGGCCTTAGGGCCCATATGCCCTTAGGGTTTGCCCCCTCTCCCCTTCTAGGCGCATGGGCCTTAGTGGGGCTGGTGCCCTTGGCCCATGTAGGCCAAGGAGCACTCCCTACAGCCCATGTGCCCCCCCGGGGCAGGTGGCCCCACTTGGTGGACCCCCGGGACCCTCCCGGTGGTCCCGGTACGTTACCGATAAACCCCGAAACTTTTCCAGTGACCAAAACAGGACTTCCCATATATAAATCTTTACCTCCGGACCATTCCGGAACTCCTCGTGACGTCCGGGATCTCATCCGGGACTCTGAACAACATTCGGTAACCACATACAAACTTCCTTTATAACCCTAGAGTCATCGAACCTTAAGTGTGTAGACCCTACGGGTTCGGGAGACATGCAGACATGACCGAGACGTTCTCCGGTCAATAACCAACAGCGGGATCTGGATACCCATGTTGGCTCCCACATGTTCCACGATGATCTCATCGGATGAACCACGATGTCAAGGACTTAATCAATCCCGTATACAATTCCCTTTGTCTATCGGTACGATACTTGCCCGAGATTCGATCGTCGGTATCCCGATACCTTGTTCAATCTCGTTTACCGGCAAGTCTCTTTACTCGTTCCGTAACACATCATCCCGTGATCAACTCCTTGATCATATTGTGCACATTATGATGATGTCCTACCGAGTGGGCCCAGAGATACCTCTCCGTCACACGGAGTGACAAATCCCAGTCTCGATTCATGTCAACCCAACAGACACTTTCGGAGATACCTGTAATGTACCTTTATAGCCACCCAGTTATGTTGTGACGTTTGGCACACCCAAAGCATTCCTACAGTATCCGGGAGTTGCACAATCTCATGGTCTAAGGAAATGATACTTGACATTAGAAAAGCTTTAGCATACGAACTACACGATCTTGTGCTATGCTTAGGATTGGGTCTTGTCCATCACATCATTCTCCTAATGATGTGATCCCGTTATCAACGACATCCAATGTCCATGGTCAGGAAACTGTAACCATCTATTGATCAACGAGCTAGTCAACTAGAGGCTTACTAGGGACATGGTGTTGTCTATGTATCCACACATGTATCTGAGTTTCCTATCAATACAATTCTAGCATGGATAATAAACGATTATCATGAACAAGGAAATATAATAATAATCAATTTATTGTTGCCTCTAGGGCATATTTACAACAGTCTCCCACTTGCACTAGAGTCAATAATCTAGTTCACATCGCCATGTGATTAACACTCACAGGTCACATCGCCATGTGACTAACACCCAAGAGTTTACTAGAGTCAGTAGTCTAGTTCACATCACTATGTGATTAACACTCAATGAGTTCTAGGTTTGATCATGTTGCTTGTGAGAGAGGTTTTTTAGTCAACGGGTCTGAACCTTTCAGATCCGTGTGTGCTTTACAAATCTCTATGTCATATCCTAGATGTAGCTACCACGTTCTATTTGGAGCTATTCCAAATAACTGTTCTACTTGGAGCTGTTCTAAATTGTTGCTCCATTATACGTATCCGGTATCTCTACTCAGAGCTATCCGGATAGGTGTTAAGCTTGCATCGACGTAACTCTTTACGACGAACTCTTTTACCACCTCCATAATCGAGAAAATCCCTTAGTCCACTAGTTACTAAGGATTACTTTGACCGCTGTCTTGTGATCCATTCTTGGATCACTCTTGTACCCCTTGACTGACTCATGGCAAGGCACATTTCAGGTGCGGTACATAGCATAGCATACTGTAGAGCCTACGTCTTAAGCATAGGGGACGACCTTCGTCCTTTCTCTCTATTCTGCCGTGGTCGAGCTTTAAGTCTTAACTTCATACCTTACAACTCAGGCAAGAACTCCTTCTTTGACTGGTCCATCTTGAACACCTTCAAGATCATGTCAAGGTATGTGCTCATTTGAAAGTACCATTAAGCGTTTTGATCTATCCTTATAGATCTTGATGCTCAATGTTCAAGCAGCTTAATCCAGGCTTTCCATTGAAAAATACTTTCCAAATAACCCTATATGCTTTCCAGAAATTCTACGTCATTCTGATCAACAATATGTCAACAACATATACTCATCAGAAATTCTATAGTGCTCCCACTCACTTCTTTGGAAATACAAGTTTCTCATAAACTTTGTTTACACCCAAAATCTTTGATCATCATCAAAGCATACATTCCAACTCCGAGATGCTCACTCCAGTCCTTAGAAGGATTGCTAGAGCTTTGCATACTTATTAGCATCTTTCGGGATTGACAAAACCTTCCGGTTGTATCACATACAACCTTTCCTCAAGAAAATCATCGAGGAAACAATGTTTTGACATCCTATCTGCAAGATTTCATAAATAATGCAGTAATTGCTAATATAATTCCAACAGACTCTTAGCATCGCTACGAGTGAGAAAATCTCATCGTAGTCAACTCCTTGAACTTGTTAGAAAACATCTTAACGACAAGTCGAGCTTTCTAAATGGTGACATTTACCATCATTGTCCGTCTTCCTTTTAAAATCCATCTGTACTCATCAGTCTTACAACCATCAAGTAGTTCTTCCAAAGTCTACACTTTGTTTTCATACATGGATCCTCTCTCGGATTTTATGGCCTCGAGCCATTTATCAGAATCCAGGCCCACCATTGCTTCTCCATAGCTTGTAGGTTCATTGTTGTCTAGCAACATGACTTCCAAGACAGGACTGCGTACCACTCTGAAGTAGTACGCATCCTTGTCATCCTACGAGGTTTGGTAGTGACTTGATCTGAAGTTTCATGATCACTATCATAAGCTTCCACTTCAATTGGTGTAGGTGCCACAGGAACAACTCTTTGTGCCCTGCTATACACTAGTTGAAGTAACGGTTCAATAACCTCATCAAGTCTCCACCATCCTCCCACTCAATTCTTTCGAGAGAAACTTTTCCTCGAGAAAGGACCCGATTCTAGAAACAATCCCTTATTGCTTTCGAATCTGAGATAGGAGGTATACCCAACTGTTTTGGGTGTCCTATGAAGATGCATTTATCCGCTTTGGGTTCGAGCTTATCAGCCTGAAACTTTTTCACATAAGCGTCGCAGCCCCAAACTTTTAAGAAATGACAGCTTAGGTTTCTCTAAACCATAGATCATACGGTGTCATCTCATCGGAATTATGTGGTGCCCTATTTAAAGTGAATGCGGTTGTCTCTAATGCCTAACCCATAAACTATCGTGGTAATTCGATAAGAAACATCATGGTATGCATCATATCCAATAGGGTGCAATTATGATGTTCGGACACACCATCACACTATGGTGTTCCAGGCTGTATTAGTTGTGAAACAATTTCCACAATGTCTTAATTCTGTGCCAAACTCGTAATTCAGATATTCATCTCTATGATCATATCATAGATACTTTATCCTCTTGTCACGACGATCTTTCAACTTCACCCTGAAATTACTTGAACCTTTCAATAATTCAGACTCATGATTCATCAAGTAAATATACTCAACATCTACTCAAATCATCTGTGAAGTAAGAACATAACGATATCCACTACACGCCTCAGCACTCATTGGACTGCACACATCAAAATGTATTACTTCCAACAAGTTGCTTTCTAGTTCCATTTTACTGAAAACGAGGCTTTCAGTCATCTTGCCCATGTGGTATGATTTGCATGTCTCAACTGATTCAAAATCAAGTGAGTCCAAACGGTCTATTTGCATGGAGTTTCTTCATGCATATACACCAATAGACATGGTTCGCATGTCTCAAACTTTTCAAAAAATGAGTGAGCCCAAAGATCCATCAACATGGAGCTTCCTCATGCGTTTTATACCGATATGACTTACGTGGCAGTGCCACAAGTAGGTGGTACTATCATTACTATCTTTTGGCATGAACATGTGTATCACTACGATCGAGATTCAATAAACCATTCATTTTAGGCGTAAGACCATTGAAGGTATTATTCAAATAAATAGAGTAACCATTATTCTCCTTAAATGAATAACCGTATTGCGATAGACATAATCCAATCATGTCTATGCTCAATGCAAACACCAATCTCGATGGTAGAGGGAGCGTACGATATTTGATCAACCTTGGAAATACTTCCAACACATATCGTTATCTCACCTTTAGCTAGTCTCCGTTTATCCCGCAGCTTTTATTTCGAGTTACTAACACTTAGCAACCGAACTGGTATCTAATACCCTGGTGCTACTAGGAGTACTAGTAAAGTACACATTAACATAATGTATATCCAATATACTTCTATCGACCTTGCCAGCCTTCTTATCTACCAAGTATCTAGGGTAATTCTGCTCCAGTGGTTGTTCCTCTTATTACAGAAGCACTTAGTCTCGGGTTTGGGTTCAACCTTGGGTTTCTTCACTAGAGCAGCAGCTGAATTGCCGTTTCATGAAGTATCCCTTCTTGCCCTTGCCCTTCTTGAAACTAGTGGTTTCACCAACCATCAACAATTGATGCTCCTTCTTGATTTCTACTTTTGTGGTGTCAAACATCACGAATATCTCAAGGATCATCATATATGTCCCTGATATATTATAGTTCATCACGAAGCTCTAGCAGCTTGGTGGTAATGACTTCGGAGAAACATCACTATTTCATCTGGAAGATTAACTCCCACTTGATTCAAATGATTGTTGTACTCAGACAATCTGAGCACAAGCTCAACAATTGAGATTTTCTCCCTTAGTTTGCAGGCTAAGAAAATCGTCGGAGGTCTTATACCTCTTGACGTGGGCACGAGCCTGAAATCCCAATTTCAGCCCTCAAAACATCTCATATGTTTCGCGACGTTTCAAAAACGTCTTCGGTGCCTTAACTCTAAACCGTTTAACTAAACTATCACGTAGTTATCAAAACGTGTATGTCAGATGTTCGCAACATCCACAGACTACGTTCGAGGTTCAGAACACTGAGCGGTGCATTAAGGACATAAGCCTTCTACGAAGCAACGAGGACAATCCTCGGTTTACGGACCTAGTCCGCATAATTGCTACTATTAACTTTCAACTAAATTTTCTCTAGGAACATATCTAAACAGTAGAACTGAAGCGCGAGCTACGACATAATTTGCAAAATCCTTTTGACTATGTTCAGGATAATTAAGTTCATCTTATGAACTCCCACTCAGATAGACATCCCTCTAGTCATCTAAGTGATTACATGATCCGAGTCAACTAGGCCGTGTCCGATCATCACGTGAGACGGACTAGTCAACATCGGTGAACATCTTCATGTTGATCGTATCTACCATACGACTCATGCTCGACCTTTCGGTCTCTTGTGTTCCGAGGCCATGTCTGTACATGCTAGGCTCGTCAAGTTAACCCCAAGTGTTTTGCATGTGTAAAACTGTCTTACACCCGTTGTATGTGAACGTAAGGATCTATCACACCCGATCATCACGTGGTGCTTCGAAACGACGAACTGTAGCAACGGTGCATAGTTAGGGGAGAACACTTCTTGAAATTTTAATGAGGGATCATCTTATTTACTACCGTCGTTCTAAGAAAATAAGATGTATAAACATGATAAACATCACATGCAATCAAATAGTGACATGATATGGCCAATATCATATTGCTCCTTTTGATCTCCATCTTCGGGGCTCCAAGATCATCATTGTCACCGGCATGACACCATGATCTCCATCATCGTGTCTTCTTGAAGTTGTCACGTCATCTATTACTTCTACTACTACAGCTAACGGTTAGCAATAAAGTAAAGTAATTACATGATGTTTATGTTGACACGCAGGTCATAAATAAATTAAGACAACTCCTATGGCTCCTGCCGGTTGTCATACTCATCAACTTGCAAGTCGTGATTCCTATTAGAAGAACATGATCAATCTCATATATCACATATATCATTCATCACATCCTTTGGGCCATATCACATCACATAGCATATCCTGCAAAAATAAGTTAGACGTCCTCTAATTGTTGTTTGCATGTTTTACGTGGCTGCTATGGGTTTCTAGCAAGAACGGTTCTTACCTACGCAAAGACCACAACGTGATATGCCAATTGCTATTTACCCTTCATAAGGACCCTTTTCATCGAATCCGATCCGACTAAAGTGGGAGAGACAGACACCCGCCAGCCACCTTATGCAATTAGTGCATGTTTGTCGGTGGAACCGGTCTCACGTAAGAGTACGTGTAAGGTTGGTCCGGGCCGCTTCATCCCACGATGCCGCCAAATCAAGATAAGACTAGTAACGTCAAGCATATTGAACAAAATCAACATCCACAACTACTTTGTGTTCTACTCGTGCATAGAATCTACGCAATAGACCTAGCTCATGATGCCACTGTTGGGGAACGTAGCAGAAATTCAAAATTTTCCTACGTGTCACCAAGATCTATCTATGGAGAGACTAGCAACGAGGGGAAGGAGAGTGCATCTACATACCCTTGTAGATCGCTAAGCGGAAGCGTTCAAGTGAACGGGGTTGATGGAGTCGTACTCGTCGTGATTCAAATCACCGATGACCAAGTGCCGAACGCACGGCACCTCCGCGTTCAACACACGTACAGCCCGGTGACGTCTCTCACGCCTTGATCCAGCAAGGAGAGAGGGAGAGGTTGAGGAAGACTCCATCCAGCAGCAGCACAACGGCGTGGTGGTGATGGAGGAGCGTGGCAATCCTGTAGGGCTTCGCCAAGCACCGCAGAAGAGGAGGAAGAAGAGACGCAGGGCTGCACCAACGAGAGATCGAATCGCGTGTGTTATGGGCAGCCCCCTAGGCCTCATATATATAGGGGAAGGCGAGGGGCTGCGCTCCCTCTAGGGTTCCTACCCCTAGGGGGGCGGCAGCCCTAGATGGCCAAGGGGTGGCGGCCAAGAGGGGGGAGGAGAGGGAGGCGCAGGGTGTATGGGCCTTAGGGCCCATATGCCCTTAGGGTTTGCCCCCTCTCCCCTTCTAGGCGCATGGGCCTTAGTGGGGCTGGTGCCCTTGGCCCATGTAGGCCAAGGAGCACTCCCTACAGCCCATGTGCCCCCCCGGGGCAGGTGGCCCCACTTGGCGGACCCCCGGGACCCTCCCGGTGGTCCCGGTACGTTACCGATAAACCCCGAAACTTTTCCGATGACCAAAACAGGACTTCCCATATATAAATCTTTACCTCCGGACCATTCCAGAACTCCTCATGACGTCCAGGATCTCATCCGGGACTCCGAACAACATTCAGTAACCACATACAAACTTCCTTTATAACCCTAGCGTCATCGAACCTTAAGTGTGTAGACCCTATGGGTTCGGGAGACATGTAGACATGACCGAGACGTTCTCCGGTCAATAACCAACAGCGGGATCTGGATACCCATGTTGGCTCCCACATGTTCCACGATGATCTCATCGGATGAACCACGATGTCAAGGACTTAATCAATCCCGTATACAATTCCCTTTGTCTATCGGTACGATACTTGCCCGAGATTCGATCGTCGGTATCCCGATACCTTGTTCAATCTCGTTTACCGGCAAGTCTCTTTACTCGTTCCGTAACACATCATCCCGTGATCAACTCCTTGATCATATTGTGCACATTATGATGATGTCCTACCGAGTGGGCCCAGAGATACCTCTCCGTCACACGGAGTGACAAATCCCAGTCTCGATTCATGTCAACCCAACAGACACTTTCGGAGATACCTGTAATGTACCTTTATAGCCACCCAATTATGTTGTGACGTTTGGCACACCCAAAGCATTCCTACAGTATCCGGGAGTTGCACAATCTCATGGTCTAAGGAAATGATACTTGACATTAGAAAAGCTTTAGCATACGAACTACACGATCTTGTGCTATGCTTAGGATTGGGTCTTGTCCATCACATCATTCTCCTAATGATGTGATCCCGTTATCAACGACATCCAATGTCCATGGTCAGGAAACTGTAACCATCTATTGATCAACGAGCTAGTCAACTAGAGGCTTACTAGGGACATGGTGTTGTCTATGTATCCACACATGTATCTGAGTTTCCTATCAATACAATTCTAGCATGGATAATAAATGATTATCATGAACAAGGAAATATAATAACAATCAATTTATTATTGCCTCTAGGGCATATTTCCAGCATCACCGCCCCTACTATTCCCACCGCTGGCCAGGCCTTGCGGCGACGGTAGCCTTACACCGCAGCCGAACTAGTAAACCCTCGTACTCCTCTCCGCGCGGGCTTCCACTGCCGCGTCTTCCCCGGCTCCGCGTCGTCCCCTTCCTAGGTCTCACCGTCGTCCACCGCCGTGGTGCTCTCCGCGCGGCGTGGTCAACGTGATAAAGGAACGACTTCCATCAGAAGAGTACTGTATGTGGAGAGGCTGACAGCTGGGTCCACGGCCACAACCCAGTTTTTTTGTGATTTGCCAAGTAAGTCGCTTTGTTAGGCCTGTTGGGCTGCGAATCTTTCAAGACGAGGAGAGTTTTCATTCGGCTGGCCGAGAAAATGGCCCATCAGTAATGAGAAATGGGTTGTACATTTTTAAAACACATCAAACCGGCAATTAGTTTCAAATATCTTTTTTTCATTTCAAGATTTTAAATTACATTAATTTTTATGCGTGGAGAATTTATTGGATTTTATATTGATATACATTTATTTTTAAAATCAGTTTGAATGTGAGTCGAAATTTCAGGATTAAAAACAGTTCGGATCGCATGCAAAATTTCGTATAATTTTTTAACCGTGGCCACAATATGGGCTGTAATGCTAACAAAAAGAATATGGGCTCAAAAAAACCTTAAGAATTAGCAAATAGGCTGTAAATTATTAGAAATAATGGCAGATGGGTTGTATGCTGTTTTCCACCGATTTGAGACTTTTCTAAAAAAAAGGTTGACGCACAAGCATTGACTGTTGGATGTCCATCCAACGGCCGTCGTGCTTCTTCAATCTCTGCTCTTCCTGCTCCAGCCGCTCAAACAAGCGCAGGCGGGACTGCCTGCTCCCTCCTCCCCGTGGCCGGCTGTGCTGCCGCGCAGGCCTCACCGCCCCACCGTACTCCCATCGCTGGCCTAGCCATCCCTCTACTCGCCCACACCTGTTGTTATTCTTCGGCGACGGCAGACGAACCAGTAAACCCTCGTACAGTCGTACCCCCCTCCGTGTGGGAAACAACTTCCTTGCCTTCGTGTCATCCCCTTCCTAGGCCTCGCCGTCGTCCACCGCCGTGGTGCTCTCGGCGCGGCGTGGTCAATGTGATCAACGACCGACTTCCATCGAAAGAGTACTATGCGTGGAGACGCTGACAGCTGGGTCCACGGCCGTAGTAAGGAAGTGCCTCCTTATTACGCACAAAATAATTATTCCCTCACCTGACAACGGGGACCCACCGGACGGGCCATCGTATTTCGTGAAAAAAAGTTTCCCGCTGACTGCTGGGACCCAGTAGCTACACCTTCGCACGCAAGGAAGTGCGTCCGGGAAAAAAACCGATTCGCCCCCCTGACTGCTGGGACCCACCGGCTACATCTTCGCACGCAAGGAAGTGCCTGACAGTCAGGACCCACCTGGTCGAAGCATACGTAGCATTGTCATTATGGTCGCGAACGTGTACGTACATATATACTGATGGATGTAGAGGCGCGCACGTGTCGTAGTAGAGGCACGCACGTAGAATGTACACGTACGTATAGCGGCCAAGGTGCAAGAAAGAAATACGACCACGTATGTGTACATACGAGCGGGGTCTCGAACGCCTACTCGCGCATACGTACGGCGAGGGCTCGTTGACATGGCTGGGTCGAAACGGAGAAACAGCGTCGTCGTGTTCATGGGGAGGCAACGAAATGCGTCGTGTTCATGGGGAGGCAACGGAATGCGTCATGTTCATCGGGAGGCAACGGAACGCGTGGGAGCCAACCGGTTGGGTCGGAACGGAATGCGTGGTCATATTCATCGGGAAGGCTTGGACGGAACAGGCGATGGAAACGAGGCCTGGCGTACCGCAGAACGGAGGAGACGGCCTTGTGTTCGACCGGCCACATTCGAAACGGGATCCTGTTCATCGGGAGGGGTCCGGCGTACCGCAAAACGGATGAAACGGACCTCCTATGGTCGAAACAGGGGTCCTATTGATCAGGAGGGGTGTGGCATATCGTAAAACGGGCGAAACGGACCTCCTACGGTCGAAACGGGGGTCCTGTTGATCGGGAGGAGTGTGGCGTACCGCAAAACGGACGAAACGGACCTCCTACTGTCGAAACGGGGTCCTCTTGATCGGGAGGGGTGTGGCGTACCGCAAAACGGGACTCCACGGGATACTGTTCATCTCCACCGTCGACCTCCTACAGCCTCCACGGGCTACCGTCGACCTACTCCAGCCTCCATGGGCTCCTGTTCATCCAGCCTCCACCGCGCGCTACTCCACCTACTACTTTTCAACCACCCCTCCACGAGCACTCCTCCACTGTCTACTGTTCATCCAGCCCTCCACACCAGGGGGTCCTGTTCAACCACCCCTCCACGGGCACCCCTCCACCATTTACTGTTCATCCAGCCCTCCACACCACGGGGTCCTGTTCATCCAGAGGCAACGCCACCGCTCACTGTTTATCCACCCCCCACAACGCTCACTATTCATCCTAGAGGCAGCATCGATCGGCTTCAGTTAGCAGCAGTAGCGAAGGAATCGCTCGATTGGGTTCAGTTAACAGCCATCGACCGATCGCTCGGATTCGGTAACGCGTAGCCTGCAGTGCAATCGCTCGGGTTCAGTTAGAGCCAACGCGTCGCACACACGCGCGTACGTGTACGAGAGAAACGCGCATCGCTCGGCCCCCGGCCTCCCACCATAACCGGGAACTCCCCGAAATTTTCCTCGCCCTCGCTTCTATCACGGTTTTTCCGTCATGGACGGCCCAAAAAATATCATGCAGCTGCGTCTCTGGCCCACCCAGGACGAAAAGCCCATTTTCTGTCATGATTTTTTGTCATAGAAGTAGGAGCCTACCACATCTATGATGATACCGAATTTTGTCACAATTATCGTCATAGAAGTGTCATATGTATGAGAGAGAAAAAATTCGTTTGACCCAAAATATCATGGATGTGTCTTTTTCTGTAGTGCATGCAAGCCCACGTGAATCTACGCCAATGAGCCATCAACGCTGCTTCAGCCAACACCGGCGGGGTGAGGAGGTTCGAGGAAACATTAACTCGCCAGATCAGCGGCGCCACAACCACTAATGAAGTGTCGGAGGATAACCCTACTAAAAGCCTCAAAGCGAAGGAAACTAAAGCTCCATCCGATATATCGTGGTTTCTCGAAGTGAGGAAAAATAAAGCCCCAAAGCAGAGTGAAGAACGAAAGGGGCGATGACCTGCCGGAGGATGAGGGATCGCGATGTAGTGCGTCCAGGAAATCTCCTTTGTGGGGTTTAGAGAGAAGAGAACGATTCTTGTAATACTCGTTCGACATGTTAACATGGTACATGAGTAGGCGTTCCTTCATCAGCCAGGTGGCAGAGGTAGATGCCAAGTGATATGCCATGTCACTTAATGCACGACATGACAATGTAAAAAAAGGCTGCATGGTAAATATTCAACAGGTGTGAGGGAGATATATTTGGACGAAACAGTTGAACGAGGACAACTGATAAAATTGCACATCTCACTGACAGAAGTGTTGAGACGTGGTGCTAGCAGTGGAAACTGCACATCAACATTTGAGAGAAAAGTTACACATCAATCGCGAAGGAGTTGCATCTAACATAGGCTAAAGTTACAAAACCCAAAAGTTTGTCAACCATGCAGCCCAACAATGAAAACTGACCTTAATTCCGACAACCGGCTTTAAAAGTTAAAAAAAAAGAAGTAAAATCCATGCACGTGAAACAGCCCAGCAACTCGAACGAAAGGAGCGTTCTTACTAGTACTCTAGTTTGGCAGCCCTATTTCAACGCCTGATCCATGAGATATTTCCTCTTTTAGCACAAGGTGAAAAAGGCAGTCAAAAGGTTTTCTAATATATGAGTATTTGGTCACGGTATATTTCGCATGATTTTCTCATTGCCTTCCTTTATCCTTGTGATTGCAAACAGACACCAATGCTTGCAGACGAAGCACGAGGACAAAAAAAGTCGAGTTCAATTTGCAAGGCAGGAGGGTAGCACGAAGGAGACAAGGATGGACATGATTCGGTTGTGTCTCCTTTATTTTCTGCCTCGACCAACGTACGGTGTGTTGCCGTGCCAATTGTTGCAGCGCAGCTGCTGCCTGCTGGTACGTGCGTGCGTGCGTGCTTGCTTTTTGGTAGCCTCAAGTGCGAGTACTGTAGTTTAGCTAGCCATGATGTCAGGTTGTCAGGTTGTCAACACTGGCCCCTAGTTACGTTCCAAAATACTCATATATTAGAGGTGTGTGCTCCTTCCCTCCGAGAAAACAGACTTTATACATCATTTGTAGAGTCATTAACCTTTGCAACCGGCCCGGCTCGATTGCATTAGCATGCCGGACGAGAGTTATGTAGTTAGTGTGTCATGGCGGGCGGTGGTCGTTGTAGTAAGTACTCCCTCTGTAAAAATATATATAAGAGCGAGATCACTAGAGTGAGTAGAATATTTGCTATGTTGAGCATGGACGGAGCTTGAGTGACACGAGCAGTTAACGATACATGTACGTGTCAGCTGCAATTGAATTATGGCGGAAGGTGGGTGTCGGCAGCTTGCAGCGAGAGCGCGAGAGGTCGATGAAATGACGTGCGGTGGCGGTGCCCGGCAGCAGTACATGCCCGGCTGTCGCGCTGTCTCTCACCCCCGACATGTGCACGCCTACGGCCTTCCACCAGTCAACCGTCGCAACTCGCGACGGATGCGGCGTGGTTTCTTCTATACGCCTCGTATTCGGGCCGGCCGTTGTGCGTGCGCGCGCAATCGGGCGTACAGGGTACGAGCGAGCTACTGTATTTCGGTGAGTGGAATGATTTTGGTGTGTGTGGCGCACGTAGCAGCTGTGGCTCCATTTCCCATTTTCCCCTGCCGGCGTGGTCGGATTCCGACGGACGACACTCGCGCTGCTGCTCCACGCCATTACCCCGAACGCTGCCTACGAGGATTTCCTCAAACCCGTTGCTTCTAATAACGTTTTAGATCCTGTTTGTTTGGACTTTTACTTATATTTTTACAGCTTTTTCATTTTGATCAAAAGCCACAAAAGCTTCTAAATATGTGTTTTTAGAGTTTTTCTGGCTTTTGAAGCTAAGGGCCTCTTTGATTCTTAGGATTTTGAAAACATAGAAATAAAAAAAGTATAGGATTGGAGTGACATGCCCACTTAAATCCTAAATGATTAGCAATGAGTGTTTGACTGCATAGGAAAAACAAAGAAATTGTAATAAGAGGTTGGAGTGGATGTTAGATTTTCTATCAAATGTGATACAAAAGATTTCATAGAAAAAAAATCTTATGAGATTCAATCCTATGAATCAAAGGACCAACATAGGAAAAAATCCTAAGAATTTCCCATATATCATTAGGCCCCATTTAAGCCGCCAAATATATACTGTACTGTTTTACTTCTGGTTTAATGAATCAACTTAATCCGGCAAAAACATTCTTTCTTTTAGGCTTCTTTCTTCACAATGCCGCCAAAACAGTCACTTCATGTAATTGTGTTAAGTCCATTATTACCGAAGACACTCTCAAAGATTTTGTCAAAATCGGATATTTGCCAGCAAAGAATGTCATGCATTATCGCGCCCCCAATCCAGGTGAAGAAAGACCTCAACCAAAGTATGATGAAGTCATTGTTTTCACTGACCACATGAACCGGGGCTTCTCACCGCCCGGCTATAATTTTTCTGAGATGTTCTGTACTTCTTTCAACTCCATCTGCAAGACATCGGACCCAATTCCGTGTTAAACATCTGCAACTTTCAAGTCTTCTGCGAAGTATACCTTCAAGAGGAGCCCAGTGTTGAACTTTTCAGAGAATACTTTTATTTGAACCGCCAAAACGAGTTCACGAACGGACCCAGTTTGGAACTTGGCACAATCTCAATTCAACGAAGAAGGGATGCTATCTTCCCCTATGCTTACTTTCCGAGTCATCCCAAAGACTGAAACCAGACATGGTTTTACTCCAAAGATACCTCTCCAGCTGACGAGAATCCATTGCCGGGTTATCGTGTCTAGCGCCTAGACCCAAAACATCTTCTTCCTGAAAAGCTTACCGCTGCCGAATGTGCAAAGCTTGCCCCACCACTGCAAAGGTTAAAGCTTTGTTGGGAAATGGGTTAAATGGCATTGATTTGGTTTGGTGCTGGGTTTCTTGGCGAATAATACCCTTGAGCCGCCGGCCCGGCTTAATGTGTACTTACACTAGTGGTATAAAGGATCCGCTGCGTCACAGCTCTATGCGCTTAACTGACGAGGAAATCAACGAAATGACCAAGTCCCTTCTGAATGAAGATCCGGAAGATTGCAGCAAAGTGGGACTGAACCCTTTCTGTAAACTTAACCCGCCACCAGATGTGAGTCTCCAATTTACTTACTTTTACCTCATCATTTAAATGCTTTATTAACTCAACTTTGATGACCTTTCACAGGCTGACTCTAATTTTTGGAAGAAGAAATACGATCACGAAGCTGCCAAGAAGGCCAGGGCTGCCGAGAAAGCCACCAAGAAAACCACTAAGAAAAATAAGAAGAAATCAAGCGCCTCCAGCATGTTTGAACTGGATGACAACTTTGAGTCGGAGGTAGCCCTTGACTCCCTTGGTTCCTTTTTCAATTACTTTATTGACACTGATTATGCTCAGGATGACACGGGGGCCAGCCAAGCAGAAGAAGAAGAGGTAACTATTATTTCATCCGACTCAGAGCCTTTGCCAAGTGCTACCTCTTGAGCATTGCGTTGGTTTTCCCTTGAAGAAGGAAAAGATGATGCAGCAAAGTAGCGTAAGTATTTCCCTCAGTTTTTGAGAACCAAGGTATCAGTCCAGTAGGAGGCCACATGCAAATCCCTTGTACCCAGACAAACAAATAAGAACCTCGCAACCAATGCGATAAATGGGTTGTCAATCCCTTCACGGTCACTTACGAGAGTGAGATCTGATAGAGATGATAAGATAATTTTTTTGGTATTTTTATGATAAAGATTAAAAGTAAAGATTGCAAAATAAAAGGTAATTGAAATAGCTTGTTGACGGAAGATTAATATAATGGAGAATAGACCCGGGGGCCATAGGTTTCACTAGTGGCTTCTCTCAAGATAGCATAAGTATTACGGTGAGTGAACAAATTACTGTCGGACAATTGATAGAAAAGTGAATAATTATGAGAATATCTAGGCATGATCATGTATATAGGCATCACGTCCATGACAAGTAGACCGTCTCCTGCCTGCATCTACTACTATTACTCCACACATCGACCGCTATCCAGCATGCATCTAGAGTATTAAGTTCATAAGAACAGAGTAACACATTAGGTAAGATGACATGATGTAGAGGGATTGTCGGTGTCAAAACTGGCGGATCTCGGGTAGGGGGTCCCGAACTGTGCCTCTAGGCCGGATGGTAACAGGAGGCAAGGGACACGAAGTTTTACCCAGGTTCGGGCCCTCTTAATGGAGGTAAAACCCTATGTCCTGCTTGATTAATATTGATGATATGGGTATTACAAGAGTAGATCTACCACGAGATCAGAGAGGCTAAACCCTAGAAGCTAGCCTAGAGTATGATTGTATGTTGTGATTGTTGTCCTACGAACTAAAACCCTCCGGTTTATATAGACACCGGAGAGGGTTAGGGTTACACAAGGTCGGTTACAAAGGAGGAGATAAACATATACGTATTGCCTAGCTTGCCTTCCACGCCAAGTAGAGTCCCATCCGGACACGAGACGAAGTCTTCAATCTTGTATCTCCATAGTCTAACAGTCTGGCCAATGGAGATAGTCCGGCTGTCCGGAGACCCCCTAATCCAGGACTCCCTCAGTAGCCCCTGAACCAGGCTTCAATGACGATGAGTCCGGCGTGCAGTTGTCTTCGGCATTGCAAGGCGGGTTCCTTCTCCGAATACATTACAGAAGAAGTTGAATACAAGGATAGTGTCCGACCCTACAAAACAAATTCCACATTCCAACGCAGAGAGAATAACGTTTTCGCAGATTTAATCCGCCAGCTTGTTTTGGCAACATGACATCATGTCATGGCCCGGTGACTATTCGAACCGTTTCTTTTAGCGAGCCCCGCACATAACGCGAGGCAGTTTTTCGACACGTCTTGTCAAAGCAGAGATCGTGTCCCCTTATTACAGGATTCTCATCAATACGGGCATGGGTAACCCAATCGCGCCATCAATTGTGGCGCTTGGGGGATAAGCGAGTTTTACTAGGCAAGTGGGGACATTTAATTTTGTTCGCCCATATAAAGGGATAAGGATTCACCTTTCTACCCACGCCTTCTTCCTCCTCTGCTCATCCGCTCCCGCATACTTGAGCTCTAGCGCCCAAGTCCTCACTTCCATCTCAACCTTATCGAACCATGTCCGGAGCGGGAGGCAAGTGAATGGTCTCCTCCGTCACGGAGGGAGACGTCAAGAAACTGAGGAGAGCTGGATACCTGCACGACGACATCGCGCACCGGCTCCCAGATGAGGGACAACTCATCCCCACCCCCGAGCCCTATGAGAGGGTGGTATTCCTCACCCATTTCCTCCGTGGACTGGGATTTCCTCTCTATCCCTTCGTCCGGGGGCTCATGTTTTATTACGGCCTGGACTTCCATGATCTGGCCCCGAACTTCATCCTCAACATCTCGGCATTTATCGTCGTGTGCGAGGCCTTTCTCCGCGTCAAGCCCCACTTCGGCCTATGGCTGGAAACCTTCAACGTCAAGCTGAAGGTAGTGAGCGGCCACCAGGCGGAGTGCGGAGGCGCCATGGTGGGCAAGACGCCCAACATCACATGGCTCGAGGGCACCTTCGTGGACACCATAAAGGGGTGGCAATCGGGGTGGTTCTATATCACCGAGCGGCGCGACCCCGCATGGGTAGCGGCCCTCGAGTTCCGATCTGGCATCCCCATGCGGCTCACCTCCTGGAAAGAGAAGGGCATGTCCTGGTGTAATTCAAAAGAGCTGACCGGACTCCAGTCATGTATTCAGAACATGGTGGGCAAGAAGCTCAAGCTTGTCAACATAGTCCAGGTTATGCTTGTCCGCCGGATACTCCCGTGCCAACAACGGGAGTTTACCTTGTGGGACTTCAATCCGGCGCAGCACCGAACTCTGAACAGGCTCTTCGACACGACTCATGAAGATGCCTGGAGGGTGCTGTTCAAGGGCGCCGCGGTCCCTCCTCCCATTACCGAGGATCGCGGATTCAGCATGAAGCGCCAAGCCAGTGCGGTAAGCTGTTTTACCTTTTACAGGATACTTATTTTCTATACAGATTGACTCTGTGCGGGATCTAAATTCCCGTGTCATTAACAGGACTGGTAGAGAATGGCCGGACAGATTGACTGTCCGGCTCCCTTGCCTGAAGGCCCCGCAGACGCTCTTCTAACGAAGATGCTGACTCCGGCCCCTTATAAGGTGCCGGAGAAGACCAAGAAGGCCAAGGGAGCTCGAAAGAGTTCCCGACGCCAGGCATCGTCGGACTCACCGTCCGATGATTCTGCTGCGCACTCTTCCCCCGAAGACGAGGAAGAGGAAGAAGAGGCTCCCCGACCGACTGGGGGGAGACAATAAAAGGAAGGCCGCCCCAACTGGGGAGGCCGGAGGGTCCAAGAAGGGAAGGATGCTCCTTTCGGACTGCTCCACCGCCGCCGATGAAAGTGACGATGAGTGGTTGCCCAGGGGCAAGCCCTAGGGGAGATCGTAAGTATTCGGATACCAAAGTAACCCATAGGATTCCTTTGTCGCATTGCTTTCCATAACGCCGAACTCAATTGCGCAGGCCACCCCGAGCCAATATCGAGGTATCCTCGGATGGCTCCCTGGGCGTGTCAGACATGGATAGCGATCCAGTCCCGACGGCCACCTCCCCTCATCCAGGCGACGACACCGAGGTGCTGTCTCAAGAGGCACCGGATCCGGGGGGGGGGGACAGTCCCAGAGGCGCCTCAAGGCGACCTTCCGGACTCCGAGAGCCGAGGGGACGGGGTCCCCGAGAGCTCCGAGTTCGGCCCTCAGCCGAACACCGTGCCGGACCCTCCAACGGATTCGAGCTCAGGCAGGCTGTCCCCTTCTAAGGAGGGTGAGACGCCTGTGCCGGTGACCTCTATCCACCCAGAGGCGTCGGGCACTATGTTGGAAGCGCTTCGCAGTGCTTCCATCGAGGAGGAGCACCGCACTATCATGAGTGCAGTGATCCAGAAGGTTCAGTCCGCCAAGAGCGGATTTACTAAAGCCTGTACTAGTCTTCTAACAGGCTTCGAGGTAAGTGTTTTAAAATGTAGTAGAAGTGTTACCGCATAGACAGTAGCCCCTGATGCTTTGTTCAGTGTTCACAAAGAAAAACCGAATAAAGGATCAAATAATATCGCAGGGGTCTAATATAAGTATGTCAATATGCATGTGCAGGCTTCGCTGCTGGCGTCCGCCGCACTAACTGCGGAGGTCGCCGTACTGAAGGAGGCCCTCGAGGGGTCCCAGAAGGAGCTCAGCCTTGCTAAGAGGCAGCTCAAGGAGAACAAGGGTAAGTGATACCCCGTCTGTAGATGAGAAAAAGGACGCGCTTGCTAAATGACAGGATCATTGTATGTTTGCCAGGGGCCACGACCGAGGTGGTGACCCTGAAGCAAGCGCTGTCCTAGGCCGAAGAAAAGGCGGCCCAGGAGCGCATCGAGCGAGAGAGGCACGAGGCTTGTGTGGGCGAGGTGCAGCAAGAGCTCCAAGCTCTCGTGACGAAGCACGAGGCGTTGGAGCTTGACTTGAAGATGAGAGAGTCTGAGCTTGCCGCGGCCCGTGAGAGCGCGAAGAGCGCCAAAGCCAAGGCCCAGAAGGCCCTTCAGGAGATCGACGCAATGAAGAAGATAGCGGCGGGTAAGGCTTTCTATATGCAAAGCAAGCAAGCGACGGTGAATTACCGATTACTTACCCGAATCCGGAGCACTTCAGGAGCATTCGCAGGTTTGCCCCGCAGTGTGTCCGATGCCGCACTATTCTACCAGGCCGAGGATGGAAGCTCGACGGAGAAGTTGTTCTGGTCTCAGTATGCTGAGGCCGAACATCCGGTGCCAACGAGCGACCAGCTGAAGTAGATGGCCGAGCTACATAAGGTGGCCGATCAGGCCATGAAGGGATTCATAGTCCGCTTGTGGCCTGGCGATGCCCTTTTGAACAGCTTCTTCGGTCTGGTGAGGCGTCTTGTGGATGCCTGCCCACGGCTGGACGTCGTCAAGCGATCCGTCTGCATTGAAGGTGCACGCCGGGCCTTCGCCCGTGTGAAAACGCAGTGGGTCAAGCTAGACGCCGTGAAGCTTATCAAGGAGGGGCCACCGGAGGGCAAGGAGCACCGCCACCCCGAGATGTACTACGAGGGTGTTCTGCCAGGCGCCCGTCTTATCGCGGATGAGTGTTCACAAAATGTAATATTTGAATGAGACTTGCTCGTTTTTTATCCTGTGTAATGAAAACTTGTTTCATATGTGCTATGCAACGCTTTTGTGAATTTAAAATATTACCTTCTGTTTGGCTGTTTATCCAATCTGAGAGATGGCTAGTCCTCGGCTTCTGCCCCCATGCCACGAGTGCCGGGGTGTTCGGGATAAACCTAAGCACTCTTGTTCCCATGTTTGGGTCCTTCGAGGGAGGTGCTCAGCACAACAAACAAGGCAAGCGGACTAATAATGCTTTATCACTCTCACTTAGCCATAGAATTCTATAATTTTAAATTTTGGCGAAGCCCCTGGTATTCGGAAGGCCGAATTCGGGGCGCGATACACGCCTGTAAGCCGGACGGAGCCGGCACCTCGCCCTAAGCGGCATAAGTCTTTAGGGACTCGAAAAACCTCGCCGAACAGTGACCAGTCTCTCGCCTTATCATGATAGTCAGTTTTAGCTTTCTCTACTGAGGTGCTCGACCCGGCAGAACTGGGGCACAATCGCAGTAGTTCTCCTAGCACTACCTTAGCCGATAGAGCGGAACGTAAGGTACCAAAACATAGGAGCCGGGCAAACCCAACATTTGACCAAAGACATGATTCGGAGCTGATGCATATAATGCTATAAGTTCGGGATGCCGCACTTGTGAAAGTGTTCGAACTTTTCACACCATATTGTGGGTACGTAAGCCCCTGGTGCATTGGCCGTACCAGAGTGTATGGTTGCTAGGCGTCATTAATGAACACATAGATATGTATACATATAACAAAAATGCGATAATAATCGTAATGTCATGATTTGTATATTAAAAAAATTGCATTAAAGCAGAGTGATACAGATAGTGTAATGAGCAAAAGAGTAGGACTATGTCCCTTCCAAGGGCGAGCTGAGGAATTATATGAAATTTGTAATCCACCTGGGAAGTCCGTAGTCGTCGGCCTCCTTGGTTGCTGTATCATGTGTTCGGCAATAGATCTGCCGGACAGTGTTTCCAGAGATTGAAGTCCTGAAAGAAAAAAAATAACCGAACGGGAAGCCCCTGGTGCGGTTTAGGCCGCGTTTTGGGGCGTGCCGTAGTTGTGCCTCCCCCTCCCCATCTGTGCCCATGGTATTTTTAATGCGTAAATATGTACGCGTGGCACGAACAACGTCGTTGGGCTGGGATTGGGTGGCCGTCGGGAAATGTTTCTACGCGAGCTCAGATCGCGCCAGGCGGTCTATTTGCCGATTGCCCCGAGCGCGCTTGAAGGTGTACGCGCTTTGAAACGCCGAACTGGTAGATTGCCTTGAGAGGATGCTTTGCGCTTCTGCTGCGAGGGCCGCGGTGTGCTCCTCTGTTCGGAGAGAGTGCTCTGTGTTTCCATTGACTGTAATAACTCCGCGAGGTCCTGGCATCTTGAGCTTGAGGTATGCATAATGTGGTACCGCATTGAATCTAGCGAATGCGGTTCGTCCGAGCAGCGCGTGATAACCACAGCGGAACGGGACTATATCGAAGATTAACTCTTCGCTTCGGAAGTTATCCGGGGATTCGAAGACCACTTCCAGTGTAATTGAGCCTGTGCAGTGGGCCTCTACGCCTGGAATGACGCCTTTAAAGGTCGTCTTTGTGGGTTTGATCCTTGAGGGGTCTATACCCATTTTGCGCACTGTGTCCTGATAAAGCAGGTTCAGGCTACTGCCGCCATCCATAAGGACTTGAGTGAGGTGAAATCCGTCGATGATTGGGTCTAGGACCATTGCGGCGAATCCGCCGTGACGGATACTGGTGGGGTGGTCCCTGCGATCGAAGGTGATCGGACAGGAGGACCAAGGGTTGAACTTCGGGGCGACTGGCTCCATCGCATATACGTCCCTGAGCGCATGCTTCCACTCCCTCTTGGGGATGTGGGTTGCATATATCATGTTCACCGTACGCACTTGCGGGGGAAACCTCTTCCGACCTCCAGTGTGCGGCTGCCGGGGTTCTTCCTCATCATCGCTATGCGGCCCCTTATCCTTGTTTTCGGCGATTAACTTGCCGACCTGCTTGAACACCCAACAATCCCTGTTGGTGTGATTGGCTGGCTTGTCTGGGGTGCCGTGTATTTGACACGAGCCATCGAGTATACGGTCCAAGCTGGACGGACCCGGCGTACTTTGCTTGAATGGCTTTTTCCACTGACCAAGTTTAGAGCCTTTGAATCCGGCATTGACTGCCGTATCCTCAGTACTTTCGTCGTTAATGCGGCGCTTATGCTTGTTGCGACGTGACCTGCTGTTGCTGTCCTTGGTATCTGAGGTACCATGGTTCTTTGATATGTTGTTATTGTGAGCCAACCAGCTATCTTCTCCCGCACAAAAGCGGGTCATGAGCATCGTGAGGGCTGCCATAGATTTCGGCTTTTCCTGACCAAGGTGCCGGGCTAGCCACTCGTCTCGGATGTTCTACTTGAAAGCCGCTAAGGCCTCCGCATCCGGACAGTCGACGATTTGGTTTTTCTTTGTAAGGAACTGAGTCCAGAATTGCCTGGCCGACTCTTCTGGCTGCTGAATTATGTGGCTCAAGTCATCGGCGTCTGGTGGTCGCACATAAGTGCCCTGAAAGTTGTCGAGGAATGCGGCTTCCAGATCTTCCCAACAACTAATGGAGTCCGCTGGCAAGCTATTAAGCCAATGCCGTGCTGGTCCTTTGAGTTTTAGTGGGAGGTACTTGATGGCATGTAAGTCATCACCGCGGGCCATGTGGATGTGGAGGAGGAAGTCCACAATCCATACCGCGGGATCTGTTGTGCTGTCGTATGATTCAATGTTTACAGGTTTGAAACCTTCTGGGAATTGATATTCCATTACTTCGTCTGTGAAGCATAAGGGGTGTGCGGCGCCTCTGTATTGGGCTATATCGCGACGCAGCTCGTATGGGTCCTGCCCGCTGTGTTCGTCCCGGCCGGATTTGGTTTTACTGTATCCGGCGTGACGTTACCCGTCTCGTAGAGTGGTGCGCCCTCGTGATCCATAGATCGATATTGAGTGCTTTGCTTTGTCCTTCAATATGTCTCGCAGGTCTGGCGTATCTCCCCATGCCTTTTTATTTGGATGGCGTTGGGGTGGAGGCTGAGCTTTCGGCAGGAATGCCTCTCTATCGCGGCCATGAGGTGGCCGGTTAGTCGTATCATACGCTTCTTCCTCCAGTCGGGGTAGTAACCTGCGCCTTGGGTAACTCTTGGAGGGACGCTCGAGTTTATATTCCTCGGCTACAAGGACTTCAGTCCATTTGTCAGCTAGCAGATCCTGATCAGCTTGAAGCTGCTGCTGCTTTTTCTTCAGGCTATTTGCTGTGGCCATAAGCCTGCGCTTGAAGCGCTCTTGTTCGACGGGATCCTCTGGTACGGTGAATTCATCATCGTCGAGGCTTGCCTCGTCTTCGGAGGGGGGGCATGTAATTGTCATCCTCATCTTCTCCGCCAGCCGCTCTCTCAGGAGAGCTGGCACCTTCATCCTCCTGATCTAACTCTTGCTGGAGGGGGTTTTCGTTGTCTTCGGCGCTATCCGGAGTGTTATTATATCCTGCGCCGGTATCACCACTTTTGCTTTGGCGGGACTTAGAGCGGCGGCGCTGACGTCGGCGCTTGGGTTGCTTCTTGGAGGGGTCATCCTCCGCTATCTCGTCGCCATTGCCTTCATTGGGTGTATCCACCATGTATATGTCATATGACGAGGTGGCTTTCCAGTGCCCTATAGGTGCTAGTTCATGTTCGTCTCCTACATCGTCGTCCATATCGTCGATGTCTTCGGAGTCGAAGTCGAGCATGTCGGTTAAATCATTGACAATGGCTACAAAGTGGGTGGTGGGTGGGCGTCGAATTTCTTCGTCGTCCGCATCCCAGTCCCGTTGGCCATAATCCGGCCAGGGCTCTCCTGACAGAGAGAGAGACCTTAGTGAATTCAGAATGTCGCCGAAGCCGAGTGCTGAAAGATATCCGTGGCGGTGAATTCCATGATCGGCGCCCACTCAGATTCGATTGGCGGGGGCGCAGATGGTTCGGGGTCCGGAAGAGAGTCCGACACCTTGGAGTCATGGGCAGCGCAGAGGATTATGCTGGTGTTTGGCTCGATCGCCGTCGAGACTGCAGCTCCTGAGGCAGTGTCTAGCCACCCATCCTCAATTGGCGCAGTTGGCTCCGAGCTAAGGGTTGGAGCTGGTGTGGGCGCGGCCTCTGGAGTACCGTCCGGTGGCGGAGCTAGGTCATGCCCATCGAGACAGTGCGGCACACCCGGCTGTGGCTCGAATCCGTCGAAGATCAAGTCTCCGCGGATGTCGGTCGTGTAGTTCAAACTTCCAAATCTGACCTGATGGCCAGGGGTGTAGCTTTCAATCTGCTCCAGATGGCCAAGCGAATTAGCCCACAGTGCAAAGCGGCCGAATACGAAGATCTATCCGGGGAGAAAAGTCTCACCCTGGACCACATTGCTATCGATGATAGTAGGAGCCATCAAGCCTAATGGCGATGACACATAGGAACTCTCAATGAAAGCACCAATGTCGGTGTCAAAACTAGCGGATCTCGGGTAGGGGGTCCCGAACTATGCGTCTAGGCCGGATGGTAACAGGAGGCAAGGGACACGAAGTTTTACCCAGGTTCGGGCCCTCTTAATGGAGGTAAAACCCTACGTCCTGCTTGATTAATATTGATGATATGGGTATCACAAGAGTAGATCTACCACGAGATCAGAGAGGCTAAACCCTAGAAGCTAGCCTATGGTATGATTGTATGTTGTGATTGTTGTCCTACAGACTAAAACCCTCCGGTTTATATAAACACCGAAGAGGGTTAGGGTTACACAAGGTCGGTTACAAATGAGGAGATATCCATATACGTATTGCCTAGCTTGCCTTCCACGCCAAGTAGAGTCCCATCCGGACACGAGACAAAGTGTTCAATCTTGTATCTTCATAGTCTAACAGTCCGGCCAATGGAGATAGTCCGGCTGTCCGGAGACCCCCTAACCCATGACTCCCTCAAGGATAAACTCAAGCAATATGATATAAACCCCATCTTTTAATCCTCGATGACAACAATACAATACATGTCGTTTCCCTTTCTGTCACTGGGATCGAGCACCGCAAGATTGAACCCAAAGCTAAGCACTTCTCCCATTGCAAGAAAGATCAATCTAGTAGGCCAAGCCAAACTGATAATTCGAAGAGACTTGCAAAGACAACCAATCATACATAAAAGATTTCAGAGAAGAATCAAATATTGTTCATAGATAGACCTGATCATAAACCCACAATTCATCGGATCTCGACAAACACACCGCAGAAAGAGTTGGATCGAATAGATCTCCAAGAAGATCGAGGAGAACTTTGTATTGAGATCCAAAGAGAGAGAAGAAGCCATCTAGCTAGTAACTATGGACCCGAAGGTCTGAAGTAAACTACCCACAGATCCTCGGAGGGGCCATGGAGTTGATGTAGAGGCCCTCCATGATCGATGCCCCCTCCGGCGGAGCTTCGGAAAAGCCCCAAGATGGGATATCTTGGGTACAGAAGGTTGCGGCAGTGGAAATAGGGTTTCATGGTGCTCCTGGTTGTTTTCAGGGTATATGAGTATATATAGGAGGAACAAGTAGGTCGGTTGAGCCATGAGGGGCCCACGAGGGGGAGGGCGCGCCAGGGGGGTAGGCGCGCCCCTACCTCGTGGACTCCTCATTTGTTTCTTGACATCCACTCCAAGTCCTCTGGATCACGTTTTTTCCAAAAATCACGTTCCCGAAGGTTTCATTCCGTTTGGACTCCGTTTGATATTCCTTTTCTGCGAAACACTAAAATAGCAAAAAACAACAATTTGCACTAGGCCTTGGGTTAATAGGTTAGTCCCAAAAATAATATAGAAGTGTAAAATAAAGCCCATTAAACATCCAAAACAGAATATATAATAGCATGGATCTCGGTGTCAAAACCGGCGGATCTCTGGTAGGGGGTCCCGAACTATGCATCTAAGGCGGATGCTAACAGGAGGCAGGGGACACGATGTTTACCCATGTTCGGGCCCTCTTGTTGGAGGTAATACCCTACGTCCTGCTTGATTGTTCTTGAGGATATGAGTATTACAAGAGTTGATCTACCACGAGATCGTAGAGGCTAAACCCTAGAAGCTAGCCTATGGTATGATTGTATGTTGTCCTACGGACTAAACCCTCCGGTTTATATAGACATCGGAGGGCTCTAGGGTGACACAGAGTCGGTTACAAGGGAGGAGATCTACATATCCGTATTGCCAAGCTTGCCTTCCACACCAAGGAAAGTCCCATCCGGACACGGGACGAAGTCTTCAATCTTGTATCTTCATAGTCCAATAGTCCGGCCAAATGATATAGTCCGGCTGTCCGGACACTCCCTAATCCAGGACTCCCTCAGTAGCCCCTGAACCAGGCTTCAATGACGATGAGTCCGGCGCGTATTTTTGTCTTCGGCATTGCAAGGCGGGTTCCTCCTCTGAATACTCCATAGAAGATTTTGAACACCAGAATAGTGTCCGGCTCTGCAAAATAAGTTCCACATACTACCGTAGAGAGAATAATATTTCCACAAATCTAATCTGCTGACGCGTTCTGACGGCACGACGTCATGCCGTTGCCCGGTCATTATCCGAACCGTTTTTCTCAACCAGCACCACACACATCGCGAGGCAGTTTTCTTGACACATCTTGTCAAAGCAGAGATCATGTCCCCCTTATTACGGGATTCTCATCAATACGGACGTGGGTAACCCAACCACGCCGTCAATTACGGTGCCTTGGGAATAAGCGATTTTATAAGGCAAGTGGGGAGGCGCATCGCCTCTTCCGTCCTTATAAAGGGATACGAATTCACCCCCTTTTACTCATGCCTTCTACCTCCTTGCTTATCCAATCTCACGCACTCGAGCTCCAGCGCCCAAGCTCGCGTTCTTCTTCTCAAACCACTCCAAGCATGTCCAGAGCAGGAGGCAAGTGGATGGTCTCCTCCTCACGGAGGAGAACATCGCAAAGTTACGGGCAGCCGGATATCTGGCCGCGAATATCATGCACCGGCTGCCAAATGCAGGGCAGGTCATCCCTACGCCCGAACCCCATGAGAGGGTAGTTTTTCTTACCCATTTCGTCCGCGGACTGGGATTTCCCCTCCACCCGTTTGTCCGCGGGCTCATGTTTTACTACAGGCTGGATTTTCATGATCTGGCCCCCAATTTCATCCTCAACATCCTGGCGTTTATCATCGTGTGCGAGGCCTTCCTCCGCATCAGGCCCCACATCGGCCTATGGCTGAAGACCTTCAATGTCAAACTGAAGGTGGTGGTTGGCCAACAAGTAGAGTGCGGAGGCGCCATGGTGGGCAAAATGCCTAACGTCACCTGGCTCGAGGGCACCTAAGTGGATACCATAAAGGGGTGGCAATCGGGGTGGTTCTACATCACCGAGCCGCGCGACTCCAACTGGGTGGCGGCCCCCAGATTTCGATCCGGAATCCCCACGCGGCTCACCTCCTAGAAAGAGAAGGGCCTGTCCTGGGGTTCTTCGGTAGAGCTGACCGGACTCCAGACCTGCATCAGGAACATGACGAGCAAAAAAATAAAGCTCGTCAACATGGTCCAGTTCATGCTCTTCCGCCGGATCCTCCCGTGTCAACGACGGGCATTTAATTTGTGGGAGTTCGACTCGGCCAAGCACCAGACGCTACGAGAGCTCTATGACATGACATACGAGGACGTCTGGAGGGTGCTGTTCCAGGGCGCCGAGGTACCTCCTTCCCTCACCGAGGACCGCGGACTCAGCGCAAAGCGCCGCGCCAATCCGGTAAGTTTTTATATCTCACAGGGTATTTATTTGCCTCAGTTAAGTCATATGCAGGATCTAAGCTTCCATGTCATTAACAGGACTGGATAAATACAACAGAGCAGCTTGATTGCCCAGCCCCCCTGCCCGAAGATCTTGCAGACGCTCTCCTAACGGAGATGCTGACTCCGACACCTTATGAGGTGCCGGTGAAGAAGACCAAGAAGAAGGCCACGGGGACCCGAAAGGGTCTCCGGCGCAAGGTTGTATCAGACTCATCGTCTGATGACTCCGACGCGCACTCCTCCCACGAAGATGAGGAGGAGGAAGAGGAAAGTTCTCCCCCCAGCCGGGGGAGACAAGAAAAGTATGGCCGACCCAACCGGGGAGGCCGAAGGGTCCAAGAAGGGAAGGACCCTCCATCCGGACTGCTCCACGACGGCCGCCCATAGCGATGACGAGTGGTTCCCCAGGGACAAGCCCCTGGCGAAGTCGTAAGTATCTGGATACCATAGTAATTCATGGAATGTTTTATTGCACTGCTTCTACTTATGCCGAATATGATCATGCAGCCCGTCCCGAGTCCGTATCGACGTATCTTCGTCAGACGGTTCTTTGGATTCGTCGGATATGAGTAGCATTCACTTCCGACCGCCTTCACCCCTTGCCTTGTGGACAACGGCAAGGTGTTGTCTCAACAGGCACCAGGCCAAGGGGAGGTAGTCCTGGGGGTGCCTCCAGGCGACATTCCAGACCCTGAGCGCAAAGGGAGTAAAATCCCCATGGGCTCCAATTCGGCCCCCAGCCGAACACTGCGCCGGAACCTTTGGTGGTTCCGGACTCCAGCAGGCGACCCCCTGTTAAGAGGGGCAAGCTGCCCATGCCGGTGGCCTCTGTCCAGCTAGAGGCACCAGACAACTTGCTGGAAGCGCTTCGCGGCGCTTGCATCGATGAACAGCACCGCACTATCATGAGTGTGGTGATCGAGAAAGTTCAGTTCGCCAAGAACGGACTGACCGAAGCTTGTGCCGGCCTCCTAACAGGCTTTGAGGTAAGCAATGAAAATATAGGAAAATATTACCGCATGGACAATAGCCCCTGATGCTTTGTTCGGCGTTCGTAAAGAAAGGCCGAATAGAGGATCAAATGATAACTCAGGAATCTAATCAGAAAAATGTCTATGTGTATGTGCAGGCTTCAGTGCTGGCCGCTGCCGCACGTACTGCGGAGGTCTCTGCGCTGAAGCAGGACCTGGAGCGGTCCGAGGACGAGCTCGGCCTTACCAAGAGGCAGCTCGAGGAGAGCAAAGGTAAGAAATACCTTTGTCTATATATTTAAAAAGAAGTTCGTGTGTAAAGTAATAGGATCATCATGGATTTGCCAGGGGCCACGAACGAAGTGGCGACCCTGAAGAAGGCGATGCCCGAGGCTGAAGACAAAGCGGACAAGGAGCGCATTGAGCGGGAGAGGCAAGAATCCCGAGCAGGCGAGGTGCAGCAAGAGCTCAAGGCTCTCGCCAAAAAGTACGAGTCCTTGGAGCTTGACTCTAAGACACGAGAGTCCGAGATCGCGCAGGCGCTTGAAAGCGTCCGGAGCGTCAAGGCTGAAGCCCACAAGGCCCTCCAGGAGATTCATGCGGTGAAGAAGATAGCACCGGGTAAGTCATTCATTATGCAAAGCAAGCATGTGGAGGAAACTTTCCTTTTACTTACCCGAGTTTGGAGCTCTCCAGGGGCGTTCGCAGATCTTCCCCGCTGTGTACTAGATGCCGCGGAGTTTTACCGAGCTCAGGAGGGGAGCTCGACGGAAAAGTTGTTCTGGTCTCAGTATAATGGGATCGAACACCCCGTGCCCTTGAGCGACCAGCTGAAGCAATTGGTCGAGCTTCACAAGGTGGCCAAACAGGCCTAAGGGGCCTTATAGTTCGGATGTGGCCTGGCGAGCCCCTGCCCGGCAGCTACTTCGGTCTGGTGAGGCGGCTTGTGGATGCCTGCCCATAGCTTGAAGTTATAAAGAGGTCCGTCTGCATCGAGGGTGCGCGGAGAGCTTTTGCCCGGGCAAAGGTGCACTGGGCGAAGCTGGATGCCGTGAAGCTGGTGAAGGAGGGCCCGCCGGAGGGCAAGGAGCATCGCTGCCCCGAAATGTATTATGAGAGTGTCCTGAAGGGTTCCCGCCTTGTGGCGGATGAATGTGCCAGGGATGTAATTTTTGAATGAACATGCTCATGTGATCCTGTAATATGAAACGAGTTCATTTGCGCCATGCGATGCTTTTTTAATTTAAAATATTACGTTATGTGCGGCCGTTTATAAAATCTAAGAGTTGGCCAGTCGTCGGCTTCTGCCCCCATGTAACTAGTACTGGGGTGTTCGGGATAAACCTGAGCACTCTTTACCCCAATTTTGGGTCCTTCAAGGGAGGTGTTCAGCGCAATGAACCAGGCTATCAGACTATAAGACTTTATCACTCCCACTTAGCCATAGATGTCAACAATTTTAAATTTTGGCGAAGCCCCTAGTATTCGGAAGGCCGAATTTGGGGCGCTATACACGCCTAAGACGGACAAGGCCAACTCCTCGCCCGAAGCAGAAAAAGTCTTTAAGGGCTTGAGACCTCTCGAACAGCGACCAGTCTCTCGCCTTATCATGACAGTCAGTTTTCGTCTTTCTCTACTGAAGTGCTCGTCCGGAAGAACCGGGACACAATCACAGTAGTTCTCCCACCGCTACCTTAGCCGATATAGCGGAACGTAAGGTACCAAAGCATGGGAGCCGGGCAAACCCAACTATTGACCCAAGACATGATTCGGAGCTGATGCATATAATGCTATAAGTTCAGGGTGCCGCACTGTGTTCGGACTTCTCGCACCGTATTATGGGGTAAACATAAGCCCCTGACGTACTGACCGTACCCAAATGTACGGGTACGGATTATCATAAATGAACATATAAGAAAAAAGGATGAATAATGCAACAATAGACTAATGCTATGCATTGTTATTTAAATAATACGTCAAAGCGTATTGGTACAAGTGGTGCAATAAGCAAACAGTAGGAATATTTGACATGGCCTATCCAAGGGCAAGCTGCGTATAGATAGTAGAAAGCAGGTATATTGATTATTGTTAGAGACCATCTGAGGGTTCCTGTGTACATCTTAGCTTCTTGCCTCCTTGGTTTTTCCTTCCTGTAGTTTGTCCGGCCATCGTACTTCCGGACAGGGCTTCCAGAGAGTTAGATCCTGAAAGAGAAAAAATGATAAAGGTACGCAGCCCCTAGGGCGGTTAAGCCGCACTGCGGGACGTGCCCTGGTCGTCCCCCCACCTATGTCCATGGTATTTTCAGTGCGTAATTATGTACGCACGGCACGGATTTCGTCGCTTGACTGGGACTGGGACGGGGGCCGAATTGCTAGGCGAGCTATGAACGTGCCAGGCGAACCTGTTGCAGTTTACTTCGGACTCGCTTGAAGGTGTCCCGGGGCTGTATCGCTGAATTAGTCGTTTGCCTTAAAAGGCTGCTTTGTGCTTCTGCGGCGAGGGCCGCGATGTGCTCTTCCGTGCGGAGTGAGCGTTCTGTGTTTCCATTCACTGTTTTGACCCCCTAGGTCCAGGCATCTTGAGCTTGAGGTATGCGTAATGCAGTACTGCATTGAATTTTGCAAATGCGGTTCGTCCGAGCAGTGTGTGATAGCCACTGCGAAACGGCACGATGTTGAAGATTAACTCCTCGCTTTGAAAGTTGTCCAGGGATCCGAAGACTACTTCCAGTGTGATTGAGCCCGTGCAATGGGCCTCTACGCCTGAGATGACGCCCTTGAAGGTGGTTTTGGTGGGTTTGATCCTCGAGGGATCTACACCCATTTTTCGCACTATATCCTGATAGAGCAGGTTTAGGCTGCTGCCGCCGTCCATAAGGACTCGATTGAGGTGAAATACGTCGATGATGGGGTCTAGGACCAGTGCGGCGGATCCGCCATGACGGATACTAGTGGGGTGATCCCTGTGATCAAAGGTGATCGGACAAACGGACCATGGGTTGAACTTTGGGGTGACGGGCTCCATCGCATAGACGTCCCTTAGTGCACGCTTCCATTCCCTCTTGGGAATGTGGGTTGCGTATATCATGTTCACCATCTTCACTTGTGGGAGGAACCCCTTCTGTCCTCCTGTGTTCGACGGCCGGGGCTCCTCCTCGTTGTCAATATGCAGCCCCTTGTCCTTGTTTTCGGCATTTAACTTGCCGGCCTTCTTGAACACCCAACATTCTCTGTTGGTGTGGTTGGCTGTCCTGTCGGGGGTGCCATGGATTTGACACGAGTGATCCAGTATGCGATCCAAACTGGACGGAGCCGGAGTACTTCTTTTGAATGGCTTTTTCCGCTGACCGGATCTAGAGCCTCTGAATCCGGCATTGACTGCCGTATCATCGGTGTTATTGCCGTTGTTGTGGCACTTTGGTCTATTACGACGTGGTCTGCCGTTGGCATCTTTGGTATCCGAAGTGTCTGGATTCCTTGATGTGTTGGTGCTGCGAGCCAGCCAACTATCCTCGCCCGCGCAAAAGCGGGTCATGAGTGTCGTGAGGGCTGCCATAGACTTCGTCTTCTCCTGGCCGAGGTGGCGGGCAAGCCACTCATCACGGATGTTATGCTTGAATGCCGCTATGGCCTCTACATCCGGACAGTCGACAATTTGGTTTTTCTAGTTAGGAACCGTGTCCAGAATTGCCTGGCCGATTCCCTGGCTACTGAATTATATGGCTCAAGTCATCAGCATCCAGTGGTCGCACATAAGTGCCCTGGAAGTTGTCAAGGAATGCATCTTCCAGATCCTCCCAACTCCCGACGGAGTCTGTTGGCAAGCTATTCAGCCAATGCCGAGCTGGTCCTTTGAGTTTTAGTGGGAGGTACTTGATGGCATGTAGATCATCACCGCGGGCCATCTGGATGTGAAGGAGGAAATCCTCAATCCATACAGCGGGATCTGTTGTACCATCATACGATTCGATATTTACGGGTTTAAAACCCTCTGGGAATTCGTGATCCATAACTTCATCAGTGAAGCATAGGGGGTGTGCGGTGCCTCTGTGCCGGGCTATATCACGACGCAATTCATATGAGTCTTGTCTGCTGTATTCGGCCCGGACGAATTTACCTTTGGTGTATCCGGCGCGACGATCATCGGTGCTTGTATGAGGGGATTGTGGTTGTCTTCGGCACTACCCGGAGTGTTATTGTCTCCTGTGCATGTATCACTACTTTTGCTATGGCAGGACTTAGAGTGGCGCCGCTGACATCGGCGCTTGGGTTGCTTCTTTGAGGGGTCATCCTCCGCTGTCTCGTCGCCATTGCCTTATTTGGGGGTGTCCACCATGTATATATCATATGATGAGGTAGCGGTCCAGTGCCCTGTGGGTGGTGGTTCCTGCTCGTCTCCTGCATCGTCGTCCATACCGTCGATGTCTTCGGAGTCGAAGTCGAGCATGTTGGTTAAATCGTCGACAGTGGCTACTAAGTGGGTGGTGGGTGGGCAGCGGATTTCTTCGTCGTCCGCATCCCATTCTAGCCGGACATAGTTCAGCCAAGGTTCTCCTGACAGGGAGAGAGACCTTAATGAATTTAGCACATCGCCGAAAGGCGAGTGCTGAAAGATATCCGCGGAGGTGAACTCCATGATCGGCGCCCAGTCGGATTCGACGGGCACGAATGTAAGCGGCTCAGAGTCCGTGGCCGGAGATGAATCCAGTGGTTCGGCGACACGGCTCTTGTAAGGGGTGAAGTCAGTATCCGGCTCTATCACCACTGAGAGTGTGTCCTCCATGGCAGGGTCTATCCCTCCGCTCTCAGATGGCGCGATTTGCTCCGGATTGACGGCCGGAGTAGTTGCAGATGCGATCTCCCGAATATTGTCCGATGACAGAGTTACGTCATGCTCGTCGTGACTGTGCAGCGCACCTGACATGGTTTCAAATCCGTCAAAGATCAAGTCTTCACGGATGTTGGTAGTGTAGCTTAAGTTTCCGAACCTGACCTGATGGCCAGGGGCGTAGCTCTCGATCTGCTCCAGATGGCAAGCGAATTGGTCCGTAGTGCGAAGCCGCCGAATACGAAGATCTATCCAGGGAGGAAAACCTCACCCTGGACCGCATCGTTACCGATGATCGAAGGGGCCATTGAGCCTTATGGTGACGACATAGAGGAACTCTCAATGAAAGCACCAATGTCGGTGTCAAAACCGGCGGATCTCGGGTAGAGGGTCCCGAACTGTGTGTCTAAGGTGGATGGTAACAGGAGGCAGGGGACACGATGCTTACCCACGTTCGGGCCCTCTTGTTGGAGGTAATACCCTACGTCCTGATTGATTGTTCTTGATGATATGAGTATTACAAGAGTTGATCTACCACGAGATCGTAGAGGCTAAACCCTAGAAGCTAGCCTATGGTATGATTGTATGTTGTCCTATGGACTAAACCCTCCGGTTTATATAGACACCGGAGGGGGCTAGGGTTACACAGCGTTGGTTACAAGGGAGGAGATCTACATATCCGTATTGCCAAGCTTGCCTTCCACGCCAAGGAAAGTCCCATCCGGACACGGGATGAAGTCTTCAATCTTGTATCTTCATAGTCCAACAGTCCGACCAAAGGATATAGTCCCGCTGTCCGGAGACCCCCTAATCCAGGACTCCCTCAATGGAACAATAAAAAATTATAGATACATTGGAGACGTATAAAGCATCCTCCCCAAGCTTAATTCCTGCTCATCCTCGAGTAGGTAAATGATAAAAACAGAATTTTTGATGTGGAATTCTTTCTAGCATATTCTTCAATATAATTTTCTCTATTATAGCATGAATGTTCAGATCTGAAAGATTCAAGATAAAAGTTTAATGTTGACATAAAATAAGCATACTCCAAGTATGCTAACCAAGTAATTATGTCTCATCAAAATAACATAGCCAAAGAAAGCTTACCCCTACAAAATCATATAGTTTGTCCATGCTTCATTTTCGTCACACAAAATGCTCTCATCATGCACAACCCCGATGACAAGCCAAGCAATTGTTTGATACTTAGCCTTTTCAAACTGTTTCAACTTTTATGCAATATATGAGCGCGAGCCGTGGACATAGCACTATGGGGGGAATAGAATATAATGATTGAGGTTGTGTGAGAAGACAAAAAGGGAGAAAGTCTCACATTGGCGCGGCTAATCAATGGGCTATGGAGATGCCCACCGATTGATGTCAATGCAAGCAGTAGGGATTGCCATGCAACAGATGCATTAAAGCTATAAATATATGAAAGCTCATCAAAGAAACTAAGTGGGTGTGCATCCAACTTGTTTGCTCACAAATACCTAGGGAATTTGAGGAAGCCCATCATTGGAATATACAAGCCAAGTTCCATAATGAAAAATTCCCACTAGTATATGAAAGTGACAAAATAAGAGACTCTCTATCATGAGGATCATGGTGCTACTTTGAAGCACAAGTGTGAAAAAAGGATAGTAACATTGTCCCTTCTCTCTTTTTCTCTCATTTTTTTATTTGGGCCTTTTTTATGGCCTCTTTTTTTCATCCGGAGTCTCATCCTGACTTGTGGGGGAATCATAGTCTCCATCATCCTTTCCTCACATGGGACAATGCTCTAATGATGATCATCACACTTTTGTTTATTTACAACTCAAGAATTACAACTCGATACTTAGAACAAAATATGACTCTATGTGAATGCCTCCGGTGGTGTACCGGGATTGCGATGAATGAAGAATGACATGTATGAAAAATTAAGCATGGTGGCTTTGCCACAAATACGATGTCAACTACATGATCATGCAAGGCAATATGACAATGATGATGCGTGTCATAGTAAATGGAATGGTGAAAGTTGCATGGCAATATATCTCGGAATGGCTATGGAAATGCCATAATAGGTAGGTATGGTGGGCTGTTTTGAGGAAGATATAAGGAGGCTTATGTGTGATAGAGCGTATCATATCACGGGGTTTGGATGCACCGGCGAAGTTTGCACCAACTCTCAAGGTGAGAAAGGGCAATGCACGGTACCGAAGAGGCTAGCAATGATGGAAGGGTGAGAGTGCGTATAATCCATGGACTCAACATTAGTCATAAAGAACTCACATACTTATTGCAAAAATCTACAAGTCATCAAAACCAAGCACTACGCGTAGGCTCCTAGGAGGATAGATTGGTAGGAAAAGACCATTGCTCATCCCCGACCACCACTCATAAGGAAAGCAATCAAAGAACACCTCATGCTTCAAATTTGTCACATAAAATTTACCAAACGTGCATGCTACGGGACTTGCAAACTTCAACACAAGTATTTCTCAATTTCACAATTACTCAACTAGCACACCTCTAGTATTACCACATTTATATCTCAAAACAACTATCAAGCATTCAACTTCTCTTAGTATTTAAAATTTATAACCAAAGAAAATTACCATGCTGTTCTAAAGGACTCTCAAAATAATATAAGTGAAGCATGAGAGATCAATTATTTCTATAAAAAATAACCACCGCCATGCTCTAAAAGATATAAGTGAAGCACTAGAGCAAAATTATCCAACTCAAAAGATATAAGTGAAGCACATAGAGTATTCTAATAAATTCCAAGTCATGTATGTCTCTCCCAAAGGGTGTGTACAGCAAATATGATTGTGGTAAACTAAAAAGAAAAGACTCAAATCATACAAGACGCTCCAAGCAAAACACATATCATGTGGTGAATAAAAATATAGCTCCAAGTAAGGTTACCGATGGACGAAAATGAAAGAGGGGATGCCTTCCGGGGCATCCCCAAGCTTAGGCTTTTGGTTGTCCTAGGATTTTTCCTTGGGGTGCCTTGGGCATCCCAAGATTAGACTCTTGCCACTCCTTGTTCCATAATCCATCAAATCTTTACCCAAAACTTGAAAACTTCACAACACAAAACTTAAAAAGAAAATCTCGTGAGCTTCGTTGGTAAAAGAAAACAAACCATCACTTCAAGGCACTGCAATGAACTCATTCTTTATTTATATTGGTGTTAAAACTACTGTATTCCAACTTTTCTATGGTTCATAAACTCTATTACTAGCCATAGATTGATCAAAATAAGCAAACAACACACGAAAAACAGAATCTGTCAAAAACAGAACAGTCTGTAGTAATCTGTAGGTTTCGAATACTTATGGAACCCCAAAAATTCTAAAATAAATTTCTGGACGTGAGGAACTTATTTATTAATCATCTGCAAAATGAATTAACTAAATATGACTCTCCAGTAAAAATGGCAGCAAATCTCATGAGCGCTATAGTTTCTGTTTTTTACAGCAAGATCGCAAAGACTTTCCCCAAGTCTTCCCAAAGGTTCTACCTGGCACAAACACTAATTAAAAGCATAAAACCACATATAAACAAAGGCTAGATGAATTATTTATTACTAAACAGAATCAAAAATCAAGAAACAAAAATAAAATTGGGTTGCCTCCCAACAAGCGCTATCGTTTAACGCCCCTAGCTAGGCATAAAAGCAAGGATAGATCTAGATATTGACATCTTTGATATTTATCTTTTTAATGGAGTTATTGCTGGAATTTAGTCTATTTTGGGCAGCCCAATAACTATTTCAGAAATTTCTAATAAATCCTAGAGGCCCACTTAGCCCATTTTTGCAAGGCAAGGGATACTACTAAAGTTTAGTCCCACATTGCTAGTTTAGTGGGAGTTGGACCTCCTTATAAGGGAGGTTCTTTCCCCACTTGTACGAGCATGAGAACAAGAGGGATATCCACGTGTGCTCCTCCTCCGCCGCCCGCCTCGCCACGCCATGCCACTTCTTTGATACTTACTCACCTGTGGCTCGATTGACCACTATTCGAGTTCTACTTTCACTAGCTGCCTCACATGGTCTTCTCGTTCATCAAATGGATGTTAAGACTACTTTCCTAAATGGAGAGTTGGACGAGGAAATTTATATGGAACAACCAGATGGGTTTGTACTAGATGGTCAGGAAGGGAAATCATGCAAGTTGCTAAAGTCTTTGTACGGACTTAAGCAAGCAGCCAAATAGTGGCATGCGAAGTTTGAAAGAACTTTAACAGCTGCAGGCTTTGTTGTAAACGAAGTTGACAAATGTGTGTACTATCGCCATGGTGGGGGCAAGGGAGTTATCCTTTGCTTGTATGTTGATGACATACTAATTTTCAGAACAAATCTGAATGTTATTAAGGAGGTCAAAAATTTCCTATCTCGTTGTTTTGAGATGAAGGATTTAGGAGTGGATGATGTCATTCTGAACATCAAGTTGTTGAGAGACAATGATGGTGGGATACATTGCTTCAATCTCACTATGTGGAAAAGATCTTGAGTCGCTTTGGCTATAGTGACTGCAAGCCCTCTCCAACACCATATGATGCGAGTGTGTTACTTCGAAAGAATCGAAGAATTGCTAGAGATCAATTGAAATATTCTCAGATTATTGGCTCACTTATGTACTTAGCAAGTGCTACAAGACCTGACATCTCTTTTGCTGTTAGCAAACTGAGTCGGTTTGTCTCAAAACCAGAAGATGTGCCTTGGAAAGCTCTAGAGAGAGTTTTGCGTTATTTGAAAGGCACTGCAAATTATGGAATTCACTACACCGGGTATCCAAAGGTGCTTGAATGGTATAGTGACTCAAACTGGATCTCAGATGCTGATGAGATAAAGGCCACGAGCGGTTATCTATTCACTCATGGAGGTGGCATTGTTTCTTGGAAGTCTTGCAAGCAGACCATCTTAACGAGGTCAACAATGGAAGCAGAACTCACAACACTAGATACAGCTACGGTTGAAGCAGATTGGCTTCGCCGGCTCTTGAATGACTTGCCGGTTGTTGAGAAACCTGTACCAGGTTCCCTTATGAACTGCGACAATCAAACTATGATCACGAAAGTGAGCAGCTCAAAGGATAACATGAAGTCATCAAGACACGTTCAGAGAAGGTTAAAGTCTGTCAGGAAAATGAAAAACTCCAGAGTTATTGCGTTGGATTATATCCAAATGTCTAAAAATCTGGCAGATCCTTTTACCAAGTGTCTATCACGTAATGTGATAGATAATGCATCGAGGGAGATGGGTATGAGACCCACAATATGAGTTGTTCACAATGGTAACCTATTCTTTGTGATCGGAGATCCCGTGAATTAGATGTGGAAGACAAGCTGTTGGTCAACTGCGAGGAGAGTATCCTTACTATTCACAATACCACTCCATGAAGATGCAATACTCTCCTAATCTGCATGGTAGGTTGATGTATATCTTAATGTGTTCTAAGTGGCTTATTTAAGCAGAGATGTTATCCTGCAGAACATCTTTTGAAGAACACACCTATATGAGTCTGATTGTCAAACGTCGCAATCTATGAGAGTAGGGTTCATGAAAGGTCACGGAGTATGACGCATAAGCTCCACCCGCGGGGAAGACCCACGGTAGCCACGTATAGGTCAAGGCTTTATGTGAAGATGGATTCGCAGGAAACTTGCAGTTCAAGGCCCAGTCCACTGTTCAAGTTGCTTACTAGTGTAGAATAGATTACTAGGTGGAAGTTCAACTTAACAGTCTCCACTGCAGTACCGGTATATAAAACAGTGTTTTGGAACCAAAGGCAAATTTCTGTGTGCCTCTGGGATCTGGTGGGGATTGCTGGAATTTAGTCTATTTTGGGCAGCCCAATAACTATTTCAGAAATTCCTAATAAATCCTAGAGGCCCACTTAGCCCATTTGTGCAAGGCAAGGGATACTACTAAAGTTTAGTCCCACATTGCTAGTTTAGTGGGAGTTGGACCTCCTTATAAGGGAGGTTCTTTCCCCACTTGTACGAGCATGAGAACAAGAGGGATATCCACGCGCGCTCCTCCTCCGCCGCCTGCCTCGCCACGCCACGCCTTGTCACGACGCGCCGCGGGTTGCGGGAATGAGCCGAGCCGATATCTAAATTTTTGCCACGCACTACGGGTATACGAAAGGTCACACAGAAGCTGAAAAGATTTTTGCGAAAGTGGAGTTCGAATGCGAACGGTGCAGCCCTTCGGCTGCTGGCTGTTCGCTTCGTCTCTGTCTCTTCGTTTCGCCTCCCGTTGTTGCCCTCTCACCTCCTGTTCTTGCGCCTATAAAAGGGAGGTGACTCCTCCCAGAGAGACGCACTAGAACTTCTCCTTCCTCTCGCCACCGGTTCCAATCTCTGAGCTGCTGATGTCTTCCTCATCCCGGCTTGCGGCGTGCACTGCAGGTTGGGACAGTAGGCCTCCGAAACCGCACCTCTTTGAGTCCTGTACAGGAGAAGGGTGATAAGGTTTTTGGGGAGCGCTCTGCACGACCACTGGCTTCTTCATCACAGACTCCGACGACTACTTCCCTGACGACAACTTATTCCCCGACGTCGACTACCTCAGCAACGACATGGCTAGAGAGGATGTCGACCCCAAGTCCAGTGCTTCTGCTGCTGCTGTCCTGTATGTGTTCTTCTTCTTTCTGTCAGATGTCCTGCCACAGTTTCTCGTACTAGTTCTTGCCCTACATGTGTTAGGTTCTACTCCATATATGCAACATGATCTAGTGTCTGTCCTAGATGTGTTCAGTTCAAGTTCATATATGCAGATGCTATTTACTTTCTCTCTGTCAGATTGCATGACTTGCTTTATCGCAGCTATATTGGTCATGCTTTATCTAATATTTCTGTTAATAAAATCATTTGGTAAATTGCTCATATTTGCAACAATCCAAAAACCTTATTATAGGCAATTTACCCCGAGTGGTTTTGCTGCTTCCATGAGACCTCCTATGTTTGAGGGTATCCACTATAAGAGGTGGCGCTTGAGAGCAGTCTTATGGTTTCAAACCATGAGTTGCTATGACGCCACTCTTGGCAAACCTGAAGGGGAGCTTGATGCTCAACAGGCACAAGCCTTTCAGAAAATGGATACTCTGTTTAAGGCTGCTCTCTTGAGTGTTCTTGGGGAGAACATAGTTGATGCTTATGCATCAATTGATAATGGAAAAGATATGTGGGATGCACTCGAGGCCAAGTTTGGGGTCTCGGATGCTGGCACTGAGCTGTACATCATGGAGCAATTCTATGATTACAGGATGACTGAAGAGCGCTCCATGGTTGAGCAAGCTCATGAGATACAGTCATTTGCTAGAGAACTTGAGCACTTCAGTTGTATGCTACCGGACAAGTTTGTTGCCGGAGGTATCATCACTAAGCTTCCTCCTTCATGGAGGAACTTTGCTACCTTGCTGAAGCATAAGAGGCAGGAGTTTTCCGTCCCGGATCTCATTGGCACTCTTGATGTGGAAGAAAAGGCGAGAGGAAAGGACACACGTGCTCGAGGTATTCAGGGAGGATCTAGTGCCAATGTGGTACAGAAGCAGAACTTCCAGCCCCACAAGTTCAAGAACAAGGGCAAGTTTGATGGAAAAGCAAAGTTTGATGGGAAGAACAAGGCTGTGCAACACATGAACTTCAAGAAGAAGAATGGCAAGAAGAAAGGTGCTTGTCATGTGTGTGGGGATCCTGATCATTGGGCTCCTAGTTGCCCTAATCGCTATGACAAGCGTCATCCAAGGAAAGGCGGCAAGACCGCTAATGTTTTCATTGGAGACACTGACATGAAGGATGCTGGGTATGGTATATTTCCCACTATTCTTTCAGTATGTCATTCTCCTGACTGGTTGATTAACACTGGTGCTAATGTGCATGTATGCGGTGATATTTCCATGTTTTCGTCTTATCAGACCGCAGGGGCTTCAACCGTGCTGATGGGAAACGGTTCAAGTGCTTCTGTTCGTGGTGTTGGCACGGTCGATCTGAAGTTTACTTCGGGGAAGATCATGCGGCTGAAGAACGTGCATTATGTCCCCTCCGTCAATAAAAATCTTGTTAGCGGATCTCTTCTGTGTAGAGATGGCTACAAGCTTGTCTTTGAGTCGAATAAATTTGTAATATCCAAGTATGGAACCTTTGTTTGTAAAGGCTATGAGTTAGGAGGCTTGTTTCGTTTATCCTTATCAGACGTTTGTAATAAAGTTGTTAATCATATTTGCAACAATAGTGAATCCAATGTGTGGCATTCACGTCTTTGTCCTGTTAACTTTGGTTGCATGTTGCGACTAGCGAAGTTGAACTTAATCCCTAGTTTCACCATCGTAAAGGGATCTAAGTGTCAAGTGTGTGTGCAAGCTAAGCAACCTCGTAAGTCTCACACGACTGCATAAATAAGAAATCTTGCACCACTAGAGCTCATACATTCAGATCTATGTGAAATGAATGGTGTGTTGACAAAAGGTGGAAAGAAATATTTCATGATGTTAATTGATGACTCCACTAGATACTGCCGTGCAAGGTTGTCAGAATCGCGATATTGAATCGGATTGGAGCACTGATGGTAGGATCGCAAATCGTAGAGTCTTCACTATCAGGATCGTAGAAACGCAGATTCTATGAACTAAAATCGTAGAATCATAGGGGTTCATTTGGATCGTAAAGTCGTAGAATCGTATAACAGAATCGCGATTCTGACAACCTTGCTGCCGTGTGTATCTTCTGAAATCTAAGGATGAGGCTTTGAACTTTTTCAAGATCTATAAAGCTGAAGTGGAAAACCAACTTGATCGAAAAATCAAGAGGCTTAGGTCCGACCGTGGTGGAGTGTATTTTTCTAGTGAATTTGATGCTTTTTGTGCGGAACATGGTATAATCCATGAGAGGACGCCTCCCTATTCACCTCCGTCAAATGGGGTGGCCGAAAGAAAGAACCATACTCTAACAGATTTGGTTAACGCCATGTTAGACACTTTGGGTCTCTCCAAGGCATGGTGGGGGGAGGCGATATTGACTCCATGTCATGTCCTAAACCGAGTTCCCACGAAGAACAAAGAGATAACTCCATTCGAGGAATGGGAGAAAAAAGGTTAAAACTCTCTTATCTACGAACATGGGGTTGTTTGGCGAAAGTCAATGTTCCAATTCCAAAGAAGCAGAAGCTTGGACCAAAGACTGTGGATTGTGTTTTCCTGGGATATGCTTTTCATAGCATTGGCTATAGATTCTTGGTTGTAAAATCGGAGGTACCTGACATGCATGTCGGTACGATCATGGAGTCGAATGATGCGACTTTCTTCGAAGATATCTTTCCCATGAAGGATATGGCTACCTCATCTAATCAGGAGATGCCTAGTTCATTGAATCAGGAACCAGTTACAATTACCAAACCTACAATTTCGATGGAACACTTTGAAAGTCCTGTGGAGGAGAACAATGAAGTTCCTATTAGAAGCAAGAGACAGAGGACTGCAAAGTCCTTTGGTGATGATTTTCTTGTGTATCTCATAGATGACACTCCCAGTTCTATTTCAGAGGCCTATGCATCTGAAGATGCTGACTACTGGAAGGAAGCGGTTCGTAGCGAGATGGATGCCATCTTGGCGAATGAAACCTGGGAGCTAACTGGTCGTCCTTATGGGTGCAAACCTATAGGATGCAAACGGGTATTCAAGAAGAAGCTTAGGCCTCATAGTACTATTGAAAAGTACAAGGCTCGGCTCGTGGCTAAGGGTTATACCCAAAAGGAAGGTGAAGACTTCTTTGATACTTACTCACCTATGGCTCGACTGACCACTATTCAAGTTCTACTTTCACTAGGTGCCTCGCATGGTCTTCTCGTTCATCAAATGGATGTTAAGACTGCTTTCCTAAATGGAGAGTTGGACGAGGAAATTTATATGGAACAACCAGATGGGTTTGTACTAGATGGTCAGGAAGGGAAAGCATGCAAGTTGCTAAAGTCTTTGTATGGACTTAAGCAAGCACTCAAATAGTGGCATGAGAAGTTTGAAAGAACTTTAACAGCTGCAGGCTTTGTTGTAAACGAAGCTGACAAATGTGTGTACTATGGCCATGGTGGGGGCGAGGGAGTTATCCTTTGCTTGTATGTTGATGACATACTGATTTTCAGAACAAATCTGTGTTATTAATGAGGTCAAAAATTTCCTATCTCGTTGTTTTGAGATGAAGGATTTAGGAGTGGATGATGTCATTCTGAACATCAAGTTGTTGAGAGACAATGATGGTGGGATACATTGCTTCAATCTCACTATGTGGAAAAGATCTTGAGTCGCTTTGGCTATAGTGACTGCAAGCCCTCTCCAACACCATATGATGCGAGTGTGTTACTTCGAAAGAATCGAAGAATTGCTAGAGATCAATTGAAATATTCTCAGATTATTGGCTCGCTTATGTACTTAGCAAGTGCTACAAGACCTGACATCTCTTTTGCTGTTAGTAAACTGAGTCGGGTTGTCTCAAAACCAGGAGATGTGCATTGGAAAGCTCTAGAGAGAGTTTTGCGTTATTTGAAAGGCATTGCAAATTATGGAATTCACTACACCGGGTATCCAAAGGTGCTTGAAGGGTATAGTGACTCAAACTGGATCTCAGATGCGGATGAGATAAAGGCCACAAGCGGTTATGTATTCACTCATGGAGGTGGCATTGTTTCTTGGAAGTCTTGCAAGCAGACCATCTTAACGAGGTCAACAATGGAAGCAGAACTCACAACACTAGATACAGCTACGGTTGAAGCAGATTGGCTTCGCCAGCTCTTGAATGACTTGCCGGTTGTTGAGAAACCTGTACCGGGTGTCCTTATGAACTTCGACAATCAAACTGTGATCACGAAAGTGAGCAGCTCAAAGGATAACATGAAGTCATCAAGACACGTTCAGAGAAGGTTAAAGTCTGTCAGGAAAATGAAAAACTCCAGAGTTATTGCCTTGGATTATATCCAAATGTCTAAAAATCTGGCAGATCCTTTTACCAAGTGTCTATCACGTAATGTGATAGATAATGCATCGAGGGAGATGGGTATGAGACCCACAATATGAGTTGTTCACAATGGTAACCTATTCTTTGTGATCGGAGATCCCGTGAATTAGATGTGGAAGACAAGCTGGTGGTCAACTGAGAGGAGAGTATCCTTACTATTCACAATACCACTCCCTGAAGATGCCATACTCTCCTAATCTGCATGGTAGGTTGATGTATTTCTTAATGTGTTCTAAGTGGCTTATTTAAGCAGAGATGTTATCCTGCAGAACATCTTTTGAAGAACACACCTATATGAGTCTGATTGTCAAACGTCGCAATCTATGAGAGTAGGGTTCATGAAAGGTTACGGAGTATGACGCATAAGCTCCACCCACGGGGAAGACCCATGGTAGCCACGTATCGGTCAAGGCTTTATGTGAAGCTGGATTCGTAGAAAACTTGCAGTTCAAGGCCCAGTCCACTGTTCAAGTTGCTTACTAGTGTAGAATAGATTACTAGGTGGAAGTTCAACTTAACAGTCTCCACTGCAGTACCGGTATATAAAACAGTGTTTTGGAACCAAAGGCAAATTTCTGTGTGCCTCTGGGATCTGGTGGGGGATTGCTGGAATTTAGTCTATTTTGGGCAGCCCAATAACTATTTCAGAAATTCCTAATAAATCCTAGAGGCCCACTTAGCCCATTTGTGCAAGGCAAGGGATACTACTAAAGTTTAGTCCCACATTGCTAGTTTAGTGGGAGTTGGACCTCCTTATAAGGGAGGTTCTTTCCCCACTTGTACGAGCATGAGAACAAGAGGGATATCCACGCGCGCTCCTCCTCCGCCGCCCGCCTCGCCACGCCACGCCTTGTCACGACGCGCCGCGAGTTGCAGGAATGAGCCGAGCCGATATCTAAATTTTTGCCATGCACTAAGGGTATATGAAAGGTCACATGGAAGCTGAAAAGATTTTTGTGAAAGTGGAGTTCGAATGCGAACGGTGCAGCCCTTCGGCTGCTGGCTGTTCGCTTCGTCTCTGTCTCTTCATTTCGCCTCCCGTCGTTGCCCTCTCACCTCCTTCTCTTGCGCCTATAAAAGGGAGGTCGCTCCTCCCAGAGAGACGTTCCAGAACTTCTCCTTCCTCTCGCCACCGGTTCCAATCTCTGAGCTGCTGATGTCTTCCTGATCCCGGCTTGCGGCGTGCACCGCAGGTCGGGACAGTAGGCCTCCGAAACCACACCTCTTTGAGTCCTGTACGGGAGAAGGGTGATAAGGTTTTTGGGGAGCGCTCTGCGCGACTACTGGCTTCTTCATCACAGACTCCGACGACTACTTCCCCGACGACAACTTATTCCCCGACGTCGACTACCTCAGCAACGACATGGCTGGAGAGGATGTCGACCCCAAGTCCAGTGCTTCTGCTGCTGCTGTCCCGTATGTGTTCTTCTTCTTTCTGTCAGATGTCCTGCCACAGTTTCTCGTACTAGTTCTTGCTCTACATGTGTTAGGTTCTACTCCATATATGTAGCATGATCTAGTGTCTGTCCTAGATGTGTTCAGTTCAAGTTCATATATGCAGATGCTATTTACTTTCTCTCCGTCAGATTGCATGACTTGCTTTATCGCAGCTATATTAGTCATGCTTTATCTAATATTTCTGTTAATAAAATCATTTGGTAAATTGCTCATATTTCCAACAGTTATGCTCGGATCCGGGAGGTTCCTTACGTTTCCCTTCATACTCGGAGACTTTTAGATCTAGAGCATCCAACCGCTTATTGCAAGGTGTAATCAATGTATTCATGCGGTGAAGGTTCCCTCCAACATTTTTAAGAGGTTCAATAGACTTTTGCACTTTGCATAATTTCTGTAAGATTTGGGTTCCCTCTTGAGTAGGAGATGGTCCCTTTTATGGGGGAAGTACTCCTACTATCCCCTCTATAATTTCATAAGCAACACTAGGATTAATATCAATAAAATTCCCTTTGGCGGCAAAATCAAGGAGTTGCCTATGGGGTATGGTGAGCCCAACGTAAAAATTGCGAAGTAAAATCTTGGAGTCTCCCTCTATAATGCAACCATGATATGATTTTATCATCCTATACCAAGCACCTTTTAAGTTTTCTGCTTGTCTTTGTTTGAAGGTGTGGACTTCAAAATCGGGAGACAAAGGAGTAGATAAAGGACTAGCCATAATGACGAAGCAAGCAAAAGAAAAAGCGAACGGAAAAAGAGGGCGAATAAAACAGCAAGGGTGAACTGGGGGAGAGGAAAATGAGAGGAAAATGGAAAATAATGTAATGCGAAGGATAAGAGTTTGTTATGGGTACTTGGTATGTATTGACTTGTGCGTAGAATCCCCGGCAACGGCGCCAGAAATCCATCTTGCTACCTCTTGAGCATTGCGTTCGTTTTCCCTTGAAGAGAAAAGGGTGATGCAGCAAAGTAGCGTAAGTATTTCCCTCAGTTTTTGAGAACCAATGTATCAATCCAGTAGGAGGCCACACGCAAGTCCCTCGTACCTACACAAACAAATAAGAACCTCACAACCAACACGATCAAGCGGTTATCAATCCCTTCATGGTCACTTACGAGAGTGAGATCTGATAGAGATGATAAGATAATATTTTTGGTATTTTTATGATAAAGATTAAAAGTAAAGATTGCAAAATAAAAGATAATTGAAATAGCTTGTTGACGGAAGATTAATATAATGGGGAATAGACCCGGGGGCCATAGGTTTCACTAGTGGCTTCTCTCAAGATAGCATAAGTATTACGGTGGGTGAACAAATTACTATCAAGCAATTGATAGAAAAGTGAATAATTATGAGAATATCTAGGCATGATCATGTATATAGGCATCACGTCTGAGACAAGTAGACCGACTCCTGCCTGCATCTACTACTATTACTCCACACATCGGCCGCTATCCAGCATGCATCTAGAGTATTAAGTTCATAAGAACAGAGTAACACATTAGGTAAGATGACATGATGTAGAGGGATAAACTCAAGCAATATGATATAAACCCCATCTTTTTATCCTCGATGACAACAATACAATACGTGTCATTTCCCTTTCTGTCATTGGGACCGAGCACCACAAGATTGAACCCAAAGCTAGGAACTTCTCCCATTGCAAGAAATATCAATCTAGTAGGCCAAACCAAACTGATAATTCAAAGAGACTTGCAAAGATAACCAATCACACATAAAAGATTTCAGAGAAGAACCAAATATTGTTCATAGATAGACTTTATCATAAATCCACAATTCATCGGATCTCGACAAACACACCGCAAAAGAGTTACATCGAATAGATCTCCAAGAAGATCGAGGAGAACTTTGTATTGAGATCCAAAGAGAGAGAAGAAGCCATCTAGCTAGTAACTATGGACCCTAAGGTCTAAAGTAAACTGCTCACACATCATCAGAGGGGCCATGGAGTTGATGTAGAAGCCCTCCGTGATCGATGCCCCTCCGACGGAGCTCCGGAAAAGGCCCCAAGATGGGATCTCTTGGGTACAGAAGGTTGCGGCAGTGGAAATAGGGTTTCGTGGTGCTCCTGGTTGTTTTCAGGGTATATGAGTATATATAGGAGGAAGAAGTAGGTCGGTTGAGGCACGAGGGGCCCACGAGGGGGGAGGGCGCGCTCAGGGGGTAGGTGCCCCCTGCCTCGTGGACTCCTCGTTTGTTTCTTGATGTCCACTCCAAGTCCTTTGGATCACGTTTGTTCCAAAAATCACGTTCCCAAAGGTTTCATTCCGTTTGGACTCCGTTTGATATTCCTTTTCTGCGAAACACTAAAATAGGCAAAAAAACAGCAATTTGCACTGGGCCTTGGGTTAATAGGTTAGTCCCAAAAATAATATAGAAGTGTAAAATAAAGCCCATTAAACATCCAAAACAGAATATATAATAGCATGGAACAATAAAAAATTATAGATACATTGGAGACATATCACCAAGACAGAAGATTCGACGGGTAACCCAGAATGTAAGCTTTTCGCACCCCTTAGCTCATTTGGATCCTCACTTTCTTTTGAAGCAACAGCAGCATGAGAGCCGGCGACAACCTCGGAACAGCGGAGGTGAAGAGTTATCGTCCGGCTTACCAAATACTCCAGCTCCACTTACGACAAAATGAGGTCTTTCCAAACTTAATTCTTTTTAGTCCCTGGCAGGTCTCATTCTTCAGTCAATTAATCCTTCTAACTCAAACTATCAGGAGGTTTCTCGCTCTTCCTCCGGCGATTCATCTCAAACCCAGCTACCGGATTTCAAGACTGCCCTGGGTAATATCTCTTTTGTTTTTTATCTCCTTATGCTCTTATACTTGTACTGAACTCTCATGAACCATGCAGTGGTAAAGCAAAGCCTAACAAGAGGGCAAAGGTAAGCAAGCGGGTTGAAGATCCTAAAGTCCGTGAACCGGAGCAGCAAGTCCCAGCATCAGACACTTCAGAAAAACAACCATAAGAACCTGCCCATGAAGCCCCTCCAGAGATTCCTGACCCTTCCAGTGACCATTCAGTACTCAATCATTTGAATACTGAACCATCAAGCCCACTTAAACCATCGGAGACACATGCCGATGATGTTATGATCACTCGCACTGGTTTTATAGAACCGGGAAATCCAACTGTCTTAGCGAAACACTCCGCTAAACAGGAGTTCATTGAAAAGCGGAAAGTGAGATTTGATGTTGCCCACTATTCCCAATTGAGCAGTAGTGAAGTACTCTTTAGCTACCTTAACCAAGTACACACCAGTCGTGACCTTGAAATCGATATGGTGAAGCATATGTATAAAAATATGAGGTATGTATTCCGGCTTAAGTACAGTATGCATATCCTGTCAGCCCCCAAGTCTACTGTGTATAATAGGATTTAATATGATGTAGACTTTAGAATAACAATGAGTATAAATCATCTTTGAGAAAAAAGTTGTCTTTCACTTAAACCAAATTTTAATGATCAAGATTGCATGTGTAGCCCCCAAGGGCCGGTTTAATCAGCATGAATGAAACGGTACTTATTAGTGTTTAAAGATCAGAACTTACTCATGTAGCCCCCATGAGTCATCTGTGGTTGTCCGTGGCACTGGCGGGTCATCGTAAAGTAGTAATGAAGTATGAGCAAATATGCATGAGCCCCCAAGTGCTAAGTACTGTTGCTTGGAAAGTGCTTGGGACTTAGTCATATAAGCCGCTGTAGGAAGAACTCTTCAGTAGGCATTAGCCCCCAAGTGCCAAGTGTTGTTGCTTGCAAAAGGCTTGGGACTTACATTCCTGTAACCCGGATATAAATGTGTTTGCAACTCTGTGTTTGTACATGAGGCCACCATTGAACTTCAATCACATTTGGCTGATGCAAAGACCCAGCTGGAGATTCAAAAGTCTAAGACCCGAAAAGCCGATTCAAAATTCAAGTTTAGTCTAGAGGAAACGGAAAATCTGAAGACTGGTTTTCATGCTGAAAGAAATGACTGGGCTAAGAAAAGACTGCCTTGACGCAACGAGCTGAAAAAGATGAAGCGGCTCTTCAAGAGGTGACCACGGAACTTACCGGTTTAAAGCACCGTGTATCCCAAATGGTTTCTGCCATCTTTGGTGAGTCGCCTTACCAGCATTCCACTTGAATCTCTTCGTTTGCTATTATAAACCGCCAATGATGATTCCACAATTGTTATGTAGGTCCAAGGAGCATCAATCTTAGTCAAGATACACCGGTGAAGCTGAAAGCCGTACATATGCTTGTTGAACAGCTATATACTGGTGCTCAGCGCACACTAGCCACAATTTCACCAACAAACCAAGGACCCAAACTGCTGAGTGACGTCTTGAAAAAATGGTCAATTCTACTTGCAAGGATTCAAGAGATCAAACGGTCATGCGCAAGAGCCAGTGCCATGACGTCCTTGAGCCGTGCTAAGGCATGGGTGAGGGAGTCCTGGATTAGGGGGTCCTCGGACAGCTGGACTATATACTTTGGCCGGACTATTGGACTATGAAGATACAAGATTGAAGACTTCGTCCCGTGTCCAGGTGGGACTCTCCTTTGCGTGGAAGGCAAGCTTGGCAATTCGGATATGTAGATCTCCTCCCTTGTAACCGACTTAGTGTAACCCTAGACCCCTCCGGTGTCTATATAAATCGGATGGTTTAGTCCGTAGGACAACAACAATCATAATCATATGCTAGCTTCTAGGGTTTAGCCTCTACGATCTCGTGGTAGATCAACTCTTGTAATACTCATATCATCAAGATCAATCAAGCAGGAAGTAGGGTATTACCTCCATCGATAGGGCCCGAACCTGGGTAAACATTGTGTCCCCCGTCTCTTATTACCATTAGCCTTAGACGCACAGTTCGGGACCCCCTACCCGAGATCCGCCGGTTTTGACACCAACATTGGTGCTTTCGTTGAGAGTTCCACTGTGCCGTCACAATAAGGCTTGATGGCTCGTCTTGTTGTCAAGGACAACCTTACCTCTGGGGGAGCCCTGGCTGCAGGCCAAACTCTCCGACTAGGCGGCTTCGTCATGACCGCCCGTTCGGCCGTCGCACCGATGTTGACTTCTCGGGTCATCAAAAACAGCCTCCACGTCGGCTCGGGATTCACCGAGCAGATGGATCCAATGGAGCTCTCTTCTTTGAACGAGCTCTTGGATCGCATCGCCGCCTTGGGAGTCGCTACGGACTATGATCGGATCGGGTTTAAACCCGACCAAAGGGAGATTAATTCTCCGCCGGTCACCCATCAAATAGCGGTGGTGGAGGAGCAATGCAGCGATTCTTCCTCTATTTTGAGGACAAACTATGTCCGGATTCCCGAACTCTCCGAGCCAGATACACGTCTACGGGAGGACATGGCCCAAGCTTCGAACCTAGAATTGGACAGCGGGCCAGAACTATTGGGCAACGTCCCAGAGCCCGAACTGCCAAGCTCGGGAACTCCTCTGCCCCTGGGTCTCAGATCGGTTCAGGGTTTGGACCTAAATCTACCCACCCACCATCACATAAGTGATCTTTCCCACATCAGACAAGTGCCCCAAGAGACAGTACATCACTATTGGGCCAGATTCCTCCTTGTAATGAGCAAGGTCAAGGACTGTCGCGAGGAAGACGCAATTTCATTCTTTTGCAAAAATTGCACGGACAAGGGAATCCTCAATGTCATAAGTCGCCATGACATAGCACACTTCGCTGACTTGGTAGCCATAGTACAGAAGTACTGTGCGATGGAAATCACCTGGAAAACCCAAACAAAATTCTGGGATCCTTCGGCTCTCACTAAGCTATCCATCCGAACTAAAAGGGTGTACTCTCGTAAGTCACCCAATCGAATTATAAAGAAACCAAAGCCCACTACAGAGCATGGAACCGTATTGGAGGGATGGCTCAACGGGCCATGCAAAATTCACAGTACACCGGATACCATGCCAACATACTCCGGCAGGTGGCCAAGAGCGGCGAGGATTTCCTCATCAACAAGACCACAGAGCACCATCCCGTGGAAAATAACAATACAATACTGACAGTCTTCGAGATGTTTTCCTCAAATAATAGGGGAAAACGAGCACTTCGCAGCCTCACCGAAGTCTGCCACGTTGCAACAATAAATCCATGGAATGATACGGTTATAACCTTCAATGCCTGTGACGAACCTCAATTCCGAACAGCGTGAGCACCAGCCGCTTTGGTCCTTAGTCCAATTGTGGACGGCTTCCGGCTTACTAAAGTGCTCATGGACGGTGGCAGCAGATTAAACCTCATCTACGAGGAGACTCTTAGCAAAATGGAAATAGACAAGAGCCGCATTGAGCAAAGCAGCACGACCTTCAGAGGAATCATCCCTAGTCAGGAGGCACGATGTGCGGGAAAAATCACACTAGATGTGGTATTCGGCACGTCGGAGAATTATAGGTCCGAAGAAATCACATTCCAAGTGGCCCCATTTAGTTGCAGATACCACGCCCTCTTAGGGCGGGAGGCATTCATGATCTTCCAGCTATACCCCAATACGGGTACATGAAGCTCAAGATGCCCAGGCCCAATGGAATCATCACTCTAGCTAGTGATCCGGACATAGCACTCCACGCCGAAAATAAAACCGCCGCACTGGCCCTCGAAGCGTTTTCCGAAGCCCTCGCGGCCGAAGAACTAACTGCGCTGCGCTCCACAGTGGACAGGGATGACGTGATACTCGACAAAATACCCAAGTCCACCTCTTTTAAACCAGCGGACGAAATAGTCAAATTCCAGGTCCACCCAACGGACCCTACAAAAACAGCATCCATCGGGGCACAGCTGAACCCCACAACAGACGCCGCACTGCGGGAGTTCTTGCGCGAGAATTGAGACATCTTTGCCTGGCATCCTTCAGACATGCCAGGAATCCCACGCAGGCTGGCCGAGCATAGCCTAAACATTCTAAAGGGATTCAAGCCGGTTAAGCAGACTCTTCGGCGTTTCTCAGAGCCTAAGCGACAAGCCATGGGAGAAGAGATAGCCAAGTTACTCGAGGCCAGATTCATTAGAGAAATAAACACCCGGACTGGCTAGCAAACCTGGTGATGGTACCAAAGAAGGACAAATCCTGGCACCTATGTGTCGATTTCAAGGACCTTAACAAGGCTTGCCCCAAGGATCCCTTCCCCCTCCCCCGCATCGATCAAATTATCGACGCTACCGCAGGACACAACTCATTGTGTTTCCTCGACGCACACTCCGGATACCATCAAATCAAGATGGCGGAGTCCGATCAAGCCGCAACGGAATTCATCACTCCACGACCCCTTCTGTCTTAACACCATGCCTTTCGGGCTCAAAAACGCCGGTGCAACCTATCAACGCATGATTCAGACATGCCTAGAAACACAAATCGGCAAAACAATGGAGGCATACGTAGACGATGTGGTCATTAAAACCAGACATGTCGAATCTTTAATAGACGACTTGAGACTTACGTTCGACAATTTCCGAACATCTGACATCAAGCTCAATCCGGAAAAATGCGTTTTCGAGGTGCCCGCCGAAAAGCTCTTGGGCGTCATCGTTTCCAATAGAGGAATTGAAGCAAATCCGGCTAAAATCCGAGCTTAATCACAGTTGTCTATCCCAACAGACCTCAAGCAAATCCAGAAATTAACCGGATGCGTGGCTGCCTTAAGCCGCTTTATCTTCCGGTAGGGAGAAAAGGCATTACCTCTTTATCGCCTTCTTCGACGCACCAAACACTTCGAGTGGATGGATGCGTCCATGACCGGGTTGGAAGAAATAAAAGCCCTCTTGGCAAGCAACCCAATCTTGGTCGCGCCAAATATCGGCAAACCAATGTTGTTATATATAGTGGCAACACACCAGGTTGTAAGCGCAGTGCTCGTCGTCGAACGAGAGACGGACGGACATAAGTTCCCGCTTCAAAAGCATGTATACTACGTATCCACTGTCCTCAGTCCATGAAAATCATGGTACCCACATTATCAAAAGATAGCATATGCGGTCTTCATGGCATCCCAAAAACTACGACACTACTTTCAAGAGTGTTCAATTACGGTGGCCTCTGAAGTGCCACTCAATGACATAATAAATAACCGCGATGCCACGGGCCAGATTGCTAAATGGGCTATTGAGCTCCTCCCGTTCGACATAACATACAAACCACGGCGAGCCATTATGTCGCAAGTACTGGCTGATTTCGTTGCCGAATGGACAGAAGCCGAGATCGGATCATGCACTTCGACGGCTCTAAGATGCTAGCTGGTCTGGGGGCAGGCGTCGTCCTGACATCCCCCACCGAAGATACAGTCCAATACGTACTCCAAATATTATACATAGACTCCAACAATGGAGCAGAATATGAGGCCCTGTTGCATGGTCTCCGAATGGCAGTCTACATGGGCATTCAACGCCTAGAGGTGCGTGGGGATTCAAACCTCGCAATATCTCAAATAAATGGAGACTTTGATGCCAAGGACCCAAAAATGGCGGCTTACCGCAATGCCGTCCTCAAAATGTCAACTCGGTTCGAGGGGCTCGAATTCCACCATGTGGTCCGAGAAAACAATCAAGCGGCGGATATCCTCGCCCGCATCGGCGCTAAGAGCGACCCTGTCCCACCTAATATCTTCTTGGAAAGGTTGTTTAAGCCATCCGTGGTGTGGGAAGGGGAGACCGGCAACAACAGTCCGGATCCAGCCACAACACCAGATCTCGAACAGTCTGACATAATCGGAGGCCCCGCCACTGAAATAACACCTTCGGCCCACGTGATTATGGTTGTCATCGCCCCGTGGACAGAACCCTTCTTGGCTTACCTAAATAGGTAAGAACTCCCTGAGGACCCAAACGAGGCACGTTGCATTGTGCGGCGGTCTAAAGCCTACAAGGTCCACGAGGGAGAGCTTTATAAGAAAAGCGCTACCGGAGTACTTCAAAGGTGCATCTCCGAAGAGGAAAGACGGCAACTTTTGGCAGAAATTCATGCTGGACTCGGCAGCCATCACGCCGGAGCTTGGGCCCTTGTAAGCAAGGCCTTCCGTACAGGTTTCTACTGGCTGACAGCCCGAGCAGACACACAGGACCTCATCCAACATTATGTCGGTTGCCAGCTTTTTGCAAACCAAAGCCATATGCCACCTACCGCTCTCCAAACAATCACCATCACTTGGCCCTTTGCGGTCTAGGGGCTTGATATGCTCAGACCCCTTAAAGGAGGAAGCCATAAGAAAAAGTACCTATTGGTCATGGTGGATAAATTCACCAAATGGATAGAAGCCAAACTAGTTAAAACAGCCGAGTCCGGACCAGTGATAGACTTCATATCCGGGGTTGTACACCATTATGGTGTCCTCCACAGCATCATCACCGATAACGGCTCGAATTTTACAGCTGACGAGGTAAAAACTTGGTGCGGCAACATGGGCATTAAGCTCGACTATGCCTCCGTCTATCACCCCCAAACAAATGGTCAAGTCGAATGAGGAAATGGTCTTATTATGAGCGACATTAAACCCAGATTAGTGCGATCCTTGAAGGAATCAGATACGCACTAGGTTGAGGAGCTCGACTCCGTACTATGGGGGCTGCGGACCATGTTGAATTGCACTACCGGATACACACCATTTTTATGGTGTATGGTGCAGAGGCGGTACTACCCTGCGACATCATTCATGGCTCACCTTGAGTGCGCATGTACGAAGAGAAAGAAGCTGAGCTTGATCGGCAGGACAGTTTAGACGCCCTGGAGGAGGAGCATGACATTGCAAAAGCCCGCTCCGCATTCTATCAGCAAAAGACTCGACGGTATCAAAGCAGAGAAGTACGGGCCAAAACTTATAACGTTGGCGAACTCGTTCTACGCCTACCCGAGAAGAAAAAGGACAAGCTCAAGCCCAAATGGGAAGGTCCCTTCATCATCGATAAAGTTCTAACTGGTGGAGCATACCGTCTGCGTGATGCATCAGACAATCGACTCGAGCCAAACCCATGGAACGCAGCCAAACTCCGAAGGTTCTACGCCTAGTGTCAGACTCTGTGTTCGTCTCCTTACCTCCGCCTTTATATATATATATCCGCTATGTGTCTTTCTTTCTTTCTTCCCTTTTTCTTCACGCCCTTAAAAGGTTAAAATGTGTCTTGACTACACAATCTTGACGCGCCATGCGTGCTCATTACACGTGGGTGCTTCTTATACATAAGCTTAATATAATTATGTTCGGGGCTCTATGCCCCTGCACATGTGTTACTTTTCTACATGTACCTATTCTTTGCTATTATATGCATCGATATGACTTAAGTTTTGGCCAAGCTGGGTTGCCTGGCTCTTGTGTTTATGCCCTACGTTCCTGTTAATTCGGCTAGGGCATAAGGGGAGCACCTCTGCGATTGTTACTACCGGGTCAGCCGGATGTGTACCTCAGACTGGGTGAAGCCGAAAGCTAGTGTACTTAAGGGAATGAACAAAATATGACTTTTACTTATTGCAATACATGCCCCCATATGTTTATATCACGCATCTCTTTTCACAGTTCAGACATGCACATTAATGCATGCGTACCCAGGGAAAGGAACCCTTAACGGAACTATTCTCCCTGGAAGATGTTTCTTACTATCCATGTAATATAACATAGCTAGTTGGGTACTTGTCTGTTCAAGCACTTATGATCCCTACGCCTGGTTTCCACGCATACCTCGGTTTTTACATAACTAAGCGGGTATTCGGATACACTCCGGACTGTCGAGTCCGGAGGTTGAAGCGGAAAGGCCCGCCATGAGAAATGATTTACAATCCGGCCAGGGACAAAATATGTCACTTGAAGTACATAGTCACTTAGACGGACTAAATTCTTCTTCTATACCATCCAACAGGCTGTCTAGCCTACAATCCTGCTGGGAATACTTTGCGGCTAATTTTACCTGGTCATATACCAGACTAACAACAATCTCTTTCCCATCAGACCCCACAGGTCCGACCACGGCCATGTGGTTCGGGTCAGCCTTGGTATATCGCGTCTTCACCATGGTCCAGGCTTCCCTTGCACCTTGTCGGTAGGCAGTTATCTTCCATAATCGGAAGCGCCACCGCGCTCCCTTGAGCATCTCTACGAGCTCCCCCATGCCTCCTGGCAGGGAGGCAGATGGCCACAAGGCATGGGCAATGCCCTGCATCACCTGCCGAACTTGTTTGTGCAGTTGTGAGAGCTCTGGGAGAAGATCGCCTGCAGATCCGGGCATCTCCTCTTCGGGACGACCCGTCAGCATACCTACATATATAACTCTGTTCGCCGGTTTCTTCGCCGAACTCTATAAAAGTTTGTTCAAGAACTTACTAAAAATGCCACGTTGAAGCCCCTTATTCTCCTTTACGGGGTCAGCTAGCTGGGCCCGAACATCTTTCAGTTCAATGCCCAGCCGGGTATTGGCATCTTGGAGATCGTTTTTCTCCTGCCTAACCCGCGTAAGCACGCGCTCGCCAGCCTCTAGCTGTCGCTGAGCATGTTGCTCATCCCCTCGCACGATCTTCGGATTCACTCCGGGATCATCTCCAGAACTATTGTTAGATTTGCATGCATGCCGAATACTAACGGGTACATGTCATTTCATTCTTTTCGACCAGAACAAGTGTTACCAGATGGGGCCTTCTTGGACTCCTTCATTTCGGCAATTGCGGCCCGTAGCTGGGCTTTGCACTCCTCCAGCTCTTGAGACAACTGGGTATTCTTATTTGTAAGAACCTAGGCATATAATGATCCTTAAATCAGTTGTGCCAACTGTTTCAAGTGTCAGGGGCTACTGATATACATAATTATCAGATTTTTTTACCCGTATATCCTTTACATACTGGTCCGTGGCTGTGGCAAGACCATGTTGAGCAGCTCGGATGTACGCGTCTCCTGAGTTAAAGGCATCGAATGCCTCTTCGGAGAAACCAGGGTCGTGGAGTACGGCCTCGCGATGCCTGTGATTCATGCCACTCTCCACTTTGAAATTCGTAGCGGACAGCCTATCCACATCCTCTGTAGGAGGAACATCCGGTGTTGTCCCCACGTTAGCATCTGCCTCTAAGTCCGGCTGGTGGAGACGTGGCCGGCAGGCTCTCCGGACACGGTCCGGCGAGCGTTTTTTCAGCCAGGAACCATGAATGTTATTATATTTTAAAGATGACAACCATGGAGCAGGTTTTTTTTCATACCTCTGCGACGGTGTCTTAGTCCTGACCGCCTTCCTTTTAAGCCTACCCGACATTGGTGCCCCTTGTTGGTGAGTCACCGCGGGTTCGGCATGGCGTCCCGAGGGCCTTCCCTGTAACACACCATATGTGTGCGGTGCGTGAAGTGCAAAAAAGGGATCCTTCTTGGAAGTTGGGACTCTGGTTTTACTTACATGCGATGCAAGGAGCAGGCCAGGATAATCGGCTATGATGGCCACCAAGGCACCATCGTGGTTTAACTGATAGAACGTCCTGTCGATGAGCTCCACAAATACGTCCGGATCTTCTTCGAGTCCGGGGTCGAGGGCCCGGTCAGGGTCCTCTGGCTGTGGAGACGGGTTCTGGACCTCCCTCATAGCTTTATGCGGGATGGCCTGGAGTAAAAGGTAGCAGCACACCCAGTTTGGGGGGGGGGGGGTTGTACATGGAGAATCCATCCCGCGGCTTAATGCGGATGAACTCCTCTTCCTCTCCTTTGTATAAATCGAACAATATTTTCGCTAGAGCAGCGGCGGAGTCCGGACCTTTACAGCCGCAGCGGGTGGCATCGTCTTCTCCGTTGAAGTGCCACATGGGTTTCCCCCTATACTGAAGTGGCTGCACCCCCCGCATTATACGTATTGACATAACCTCGATTATTGCCAGTCCTAATTTGGCCAGCGTTTTTATCCTGCCCATCAGGTAAAGGACCTCTCTGTTATCTTCCTCCTGGGGGCTCCGAGGGCGCCAGCTACGATGTTTCTTCAAAGGGGCATTATTAAACTCAGGAAGGCCCATCCGAATAGGGTCCGAAAGGGGGACGTCCTCTAGGGAGTCCTAGATTAGGGGGTCCTCGGACAACCGGACTATATACTTTGGCCGAACTGTTGGACTATGAAGATACAAGATTGAAGACTTCGTCCCTTGTCCGGGTGGGACTCTCCTTTGCGTGGAAGGCAAGCTTGGCAATTCGGATATGTAGATCTCCTCCCTTGTAACCGACTCTGTGTAACCCTAGCCCCCTCCGGTGTCTATATAAACCGGAGGGTTTAGTCCGTAGGACAGAACAACGATCATAATCATAGGCTAGCTTCTAGGGTTTAGCCTCTACGATCTCATGGTAGATCAACTCTTGTAATACTCATATCGTCAAGATCAATCAAGCAGGAAGTAGGGTATTACCTCCATCGAGAGGGCCCGAACCTGGGTAAACTTTGTGTCCCCTGCCTCCTATTACCATCAGGCTTAGACGCACAGTTCGGGACCCCCTACCCGAAATCCAATGATTTTGACACCGACATTGGTGCTTTCATTGAGAGTTCCACTGTGCCGTCACATAAAGGCTTGATGGCTCCTTCGATCATCGGCAACGATGCAATCCAGGGTGAGGTTTTTCTCCCAGATAGATCTTCCTATTCGGCGGCTTCGTACTGCGGGCCAACTAGCTATGCCCCTAGCCGTCAGGTCAGATTTGGAAGCTTGAACTGCCCTGCCGATATCCGCGGAGACTTGATCTTCGACGGATTCGAGCTCGTGTTAGGCGCGCCGCACAGTCACAATGAGCTGGACTTAGCTCTCCCATCGGACGGTGTTCGGGAGATCGCACCTGCGGTTACTCCGGCCCTCAATCCGGAGCAGATCGTGCCATCCGAGGATGGGTAGATGGACCCCGCCACGGAGGCCGCACACTCAGCAACGATAGAGCCGAATACTGACTTCACCTCCTATGAGACCTGTGTCACGGACCCTTGGATTCGTCCACGGCCACAGGCTCCGAACCGCTTTCGTCCATGCCTATCCAATCTGATTGGGCGCCGATCATGGAGTTTACCTCCGTGGATATTTTTCAGCACTCGCCCTTGGGCGATGTGCTAGATTCATTGAGGTCTCTCTCCTTGTCAGGAGACCCTCGGCCGAACCATGTCCAGCTCAAGTGGGAAGCGGACGATGAAGGAATTCGTTCCCCACCCACCGCCCACTTAACAGCCACTGTCGACGACTTAACCGACATGCTTGATTTCGACTCCGAAGACATCGACGGTATGGATGATGATGCAGGAGAGAAACAGGAACCACCGCCCACAGGGCGCTGGACAGCTACTTCATCACACAATATATACATGGTGGATACACCCAAAGAAAACAACGACGAGGAACGGGAGGATGCAGCGAAGGATAGTCCCCTCAAGAAGCAACCAAAGCGATGACGTAGGCGCCACTCCAAATCCCGCCTCAGCAAAAACAGCGACAACAGCGCAAGAAAGAATACTACCCAGTCGACTCCAAAGGAAACGATGACCACATGGACCCAGCGATGGAGCAGGATGAGCCAGCGGACGGTGAACATAGTACAGAGCCACTCTCCGATCACATCGATGCCGAGGGTAAAGCTCATCAACCTGTCTCCGGAGAGGAGAACAGTCCGGACGATGATGCACACATCATCCCGGAAAGGCACTTGGAACAAGAGAACCTCCATAGAAGGCTTATTGCCACCGCGAGGAGCCTGAAGAAGCAGAAGCAAAGGCTTAAAGCCGCGTAGAATACACTCAATAGCAGATGGAACAAAGTGCTTGACACTGAAGAAAAGTACAGCGGCAGTTGCCACACAAAGAGCTATCCAAAGCGCAAGCTGCTGCCTGAATTCAACGACGAGGCTTTAGAGCCCATTCAACTGAAAAATAAAATGGCCGATCAGCCGGATCAACCACCCCGTGGTCGCGATAGGGCGGCTAACGACATCGCACACAGGTCAGCACACGATTTACATGAAGACCTGCACAAAAAAGCCGGTATGGCCAGGTCCATCTACGGATCTAGGAAGCGCGCTCTGGCACAGAATCATGGCCGCCCAAACGACTACACTGACCGAATAACAACTCGGAATCAAAACCAAACGCTACAACCGTCCGAAGAATGCCATGACACATCAAAATACAGGGGTGCCACGCACCCCCTATGCTTCACCGATGAGGTGCTAGACCATGAATTTCTAGAGGGATTCAAACCTGTGAACATAGAGGCATACGACGGAACGACAGACCCTAGGGTCTAGATTGAGGACTTTATCCTTCACATCCACATGGCTCGCGGAGATGATCTCCAAGCCATCAAATACCTGCCCCTCAAGTTGAAAGGACCAGCCCGGCACTGGCTAAAAAGCCTCCCCGAAAACTCAATTGGAAGCTGGGAAGAGCTTGAGGATGCTTTTAGGGCTAATTTTCAAGGGACCTATGTCCGACCTCCGGACGCAGACGATTTAAGTCACATAATTCAATAGCCCGGAGGGTCAGCCCGAAAGCTTTGGAACAGATTTCTCACGAAGAAGAATAAAATCATCGACTGCCCGGATGTCGAAGCCTTAGCGGCTTTCAAGCACAGTGCTCGGGACGAATGGCTCGCCAGACACCTCGGCCAGGAAAAACCGAAGACAATGACAGCCCTAACAAGCCTTATGACCTGCTTTTGCACGGGCGAAGACAGTTGGCTAGCCCGTAGCGACACCAGCAACGCAGGCACATCCGAAGTCAGGGAGGGCAACGGGAAACCACGATGCAATAAAATCAATTGTCGAAACAATGAAGACATCCCAAACAACACGGCGGTAAATGCCGGATTCAGGGGCTCTCGACCCGGTCAACGGAAAAATCCATTTAAAGGCAGCAGAGATGGACCGTCCAGCGTAAACAAGATTCTAGACAGATTTTGTCAGATTCATGGCACCTCCAACAAACCTGCAAATCACACCAACAGAGAATGTTGGGCCTTCAAGCAGGCCGACAAGCTAAACGCCGAACACAAGGGGAGGGAGACATCAAGCGAAGACGAGGATGAGCCTCGCCAGCTGAACACTGGGGGACAGAAAAATTCCCACCAGAGATCAAAACAGTGAACATGATTTACGCAACTCACATACCGAAGAGGAGGCGCCAGCACGCACCCCGAGACGTATACACGGTGTGGCCCGTCACCCCCAAGTTCAACCCTTGGTCGGCCTGCTCGATAACTTTTGATCGCAGGGATCACCCGACTAGTATCCGACACGGAGGATCGGCTGCCTTGGTGCTAGACCCAATAATTGACGGATACCATCTCAGCCGAGTTCTTATGGACGGCGACAGTAGTCTTAATCTGATATATCAGTACACCATCCGCAAAATGGGGATAGACCCGACAAGAATCAGCCAAAGAAATACTACCTTTAAAGGAGTAATGCCAGGCCGAGAGGCCCGCCGCATGGGCTCTCTAGTACTAGAGGTTGTATTCGGTTCACCCGACAACTTCCTAAGCGAAGAATTAACCTTCGACATCGCTCCATTCCGAAGTGGCCATCACACACTACTCGGGAGAACGGCCTTCACTCATTTTAATGCAGTACCGCATTACACTTATCTTAAGCTTAAGATGACCGGTCCATGTGGCATCATCATAGTTAGCGGAAACACAAAGCATTCCTCATGTAAGGAGGAATACATGGCGGATCTAGCAGCCAATCACTGAACAGCCTCTCCAACCAGACGAAATGATCGGTCGTCAAGACCGCGGACACGGTTAGACGAGTCTGGCGCACCACTAGCTGTAACAGCTCAGATAAACCTAAGATTGGGTCGATGGATACACCCCCATAGGTGGTGCTAGGGGTTTCCCGCATGTAAAATGGGCTAAAGTTCGGCTTGACCCTATTTAGATTGCATTTTAATGGTTCATTAAGAATAACCAATTTTTCGCACAAAGACTTTCACTTATGTTTTTCTCTTTTACAGATGATCATCGTGCTACACCCTTCCAGAATACGGCACAATGGAGACACAGGCACAGACGTGCAGCAGGGCCCCGCTCAAAGGCTTCTGTTTAGATTAAGACCCTGTGTAAACCTTTTTTACTGTCTCTTGTTGCTTCACTCCCTCCGGATACTCAACAACACCGAAAGGGATCCTGGCGTTATTGACATTTCATCATGTCAGACTAATTCAAGTACCTGGAAATTAAGGGTTCATAATCAAGGGCGTTACTCAGCCCAGTATATGTTGTAAAGTCCGAATACCTTAGGGAGTGTTCGGCGTCGCGAGTTTGGCCTTATATGCATCAACTCCGAATCATGTCTTTGGTCAATAATTGGGTTTGCCCACCTCCCGTGTTTTGCTACCTTATGTTCTGCTCTATCGGCTAAGGTGGCACCGGGAGAACTACTGCGATTGTGCCCTGGTTCATCTGGATCAGCACCTTAGTAGAGAAAGCCGAAAACTGGTTGTCATGATAAAGCGCGAGACTAGTCAACCACTCGATGACTCAGCAGAATCTTCGCGATTCCTCCGCATTAACGAAGGACCGGTTTTCCAGTCATGTATGTACGCGCACCGTGTTCGGACAAGCACGGAAGTACCAGGGGCTATATAGTAGCCCCACCGTCAAACTCCTATGGCTAAGTGAAAGTGTTAAAGCTATATAGTCCGATTGCCTTGTTCGCCGCGCTGTCACCTCCTTAATGGACCAGGACGTTGGGTCAAGTGTGAATACGCGCTTTTCCGAACACCCCCGCATTATGTGCGTGGGGGCTGAAGCCGGCGACTGCAAACTTTCAGGTTATATACATACATAAACGGCCACACAGGAGGCATCATAATACTTTCAGGCAAAAGTATAAACACGGCCTTTATAATCCAAACATCATTGTTTTTACAATTGGGATACATGTCACTCGAACATGATATTCTTCGAGCACTAAGCCTCTATTAAACGAGCGCCTTCTAGGACTTCTTCAAAATAGTGCTCTGCCGGGACCTGGCCTACGGCCGGATCCCGGGTTGCAATACCAGTGGCCTCCATCTCTGCCCAGTATGTCTTAACGTGGGCAAGGGCCATCCGCACACCCTCTATGCACGCCGACCTCTTTAGAGCGTCGATATGCGGCACAACACCAAGGAATCGTTGCACTAAACCAAAATAACTATTCGGCCTTGGTCCCTTTGGCCAAAGTTGATCCACGACAGACCTCGGCCCACTCGGCCATTTGTTCATTTAACAGCAGCGGACGCGTTGGAGCACTGAACTGCGACCAGAACAAACTTTCCACTTCATGATCTTTCTGATCTTTGAAAAACTCAGTCACATCAGCAGCACTCATTGCCAAGTACGAATACGCGTCTGCAACACTCCATAATTGATCCAGAGGGGCATACTTCGGATCTCCAAACTTCGTCCGCAACAAAAAGGGCTTCCCAGCCGTGATATCTCCGGCTTGACTGAAAGAACATGTGGTGCCCCCATGTTTGGTTTTGGTAATTGATGACAATCTCTATGTACTAAGGGTTGCCTTGAGTTATATTTGAAGGTTTTGTCCATAGGCTTTTCTTGGAGTACATGTGTTGGTTTCAAGGAGAGTTGGTGTCGACCAAGGTGCTATTCAAGGAATTATCCAAAGATTGGTCATGTGAGTGCTGAGCTTATTGCAATCATGTATTGAAGAAGAAGATTGTGTGATCATTCATGTCTACCTTCAAGACATCATCCAAATGAAGAGAATTGGAAAGATTCAAGGTTGATCAAGATTAAGTCAAGAATGAATCAAGTTGATCAACACACAAAGCATACAAGATGTACTGAGGAATCAAGTGATCCCATGGCATGGTAAGCATTGTCCATTACGCTTTGTTTGCTAACCCATGGTTTTCGTGAGGGTTCTTTGTGGGGTTAGGTTGCGATGTGCAAGTTCAAGTGGAGCATCACAAAGAGATCAAATGCTTGAAGCTTGTCGTCCCTTATGGTAAAAATGGATTTATGAAGATGTGCCGAAGAGTGGCTCACCCATAGTGGAGTTGGGGGAGCAATCAACTAGTCTTCATCGAGCCAACACAATCAAGAAAGGTGGTCTAACTTGAGGAAGTCAAGATCGTCATCATCTAGCTCAAGTGGACTATGTGCAAGACAAAGGTTTGCCCTTTATAGGTTTTCTGTTTTACCGGTTTCATAGTGGTGGTTGGGACACTGGGTTATAGGATCGATTGTCGTACTATCAAGGGGGGCTCTCGATGAGTAGCTTGATCGTATCGTTCATAGAAAGCTCAAACCATTGCATCCTTGCATCATCTTTCTTGGTTCTTGTTTGGTTCTCTTTGTGAGTCTTAGAGCTTATGGTCATCTTGATGACAAGCTCGAATTCATCGAAAACATAGTTCACATGCATCTTCTATGATGTTTTCGATGTTGGAGGTTTTGCCGGTTCTTCTCGGTTGGAGGTTTCACTCCTATATTTTTAGTCACTGTTTTGATGCTACTCGTCGTCTTGTATCCAACAAGCTTGAGTTTGCTCAATTCAGAGCTCTTATGAAGAAGTTATGGCAGTTCTGGTTTTCTCCCTGCGGTAGTACCGCGGTGGGCAGCGGTAGTACCATGGTGGGCAGCGGTAGTACCGCTTGTAGCGTCAAGCCGTAGTACTGCTCCAGTACCACTCTACTACCGCCTCGATTTTGGGTTCCGCCTTTTCGTGTTGGGTTTAGCAGTAGTTGCATGGCAGTAAGGCACGGTAGTTCCGCCTACCGCCTATAAGCCGTAGTACCGCTCTGGTCGGGCGGTAGTACCGCTACTGCATGACTGTCGCCATACTCTGCTCTGCCCTGCCTCTTTTGGTCCCGTGTTCTGCTCCTCCAGCAGTAGTACCACTGGGGTGAGCGGTAGTACCCCTTATATGCGGTAATACCGCCCCAAGGTTCATGTTTTGTTGCTCCTTTCCCTGCTTCTTCCGCCCAAGCGGTAGTACCGCTCGTGTGCGGGCTGAGCACATAACGGTTGGATTTTCCCCTCCTATAAAAGGGGGTCTTCTTCCCCAATGAACCTTATCCTTTGAGCTCGTGTTCTTCCCCCATTGTTGACCTTCTTCGAGCTTGCTAACTCTCAATCCCTCCATGGATTCTTGCTAGTTTTTGAGGGAAAAGAGAGAGGAGATCTAGATCCACATTTCCACCAATCACTTTCTCCTATATGTGAGGGGAACCCCTTCGATCTAGATCTTGGAGTTCTTGGTGTTCTCCTTCTTGTTATCCTTCTTGTTCTTCCTCTCATCTCCCTCCCAAGCATTAGTTGCTTCGGTCGGTTTGAGTTGGGCACTCCGTGTGCCCTTGCCATTGCATTTGGTGCATCGGTTTGAGTTCTCCATGGTGATACGTGGAAGTTACAAGTTGTGAAGCTTATTACTCATGGGTGCTTGGTGCCCTTGAGCTTGTTCCTCTTGGGTGCTTGGGCGCTCTAGACGGTTGGTGGTGTTCGGAGCTCAATCATTGTGGTGTAAAGCTCCGGGCAAGCGTCGGGGGTCTCCAATTAGGTTGTGGAGATCGCCCCGAGGAATTTGACGGGTTTCGATGACCGCCCCCAAGGGTTGCCAAAGTTGAAGGGTTTCGGTGACCGCCCCCAAGGGTTTCCAAAGTGTACAGGTTCGGTGACCGCCCCCAATGGTTGCCATTTGTACGGGTTCGGTGACCGCCCTCAAGGGTCCCTTAGTGGAATCACGGCATCCTGCATTGTGCGAGGGCGTGAGGAGATTACGATGGCCCTAGTGGCTTCTTGGGGAGCATTGTGCCTCCACACCGCTCCAAATGGAGATTAGCATCCGCAGGGGTGTGAACTTCGGGATACATCGTCGTCTCCACGTGCCTCGGTTATCTCTTACCCAAGCTCTTTACTTATGCACTTTAGTTTGTGATAGCCATATTGTTTCTTGTCATATGTCTTGCTATCACATAGTTGCTTATCTTGCTTAGCATAAGTTGTTGGTGCACATAGGTGAGCCTAGTTGTTTTAGGTTTTGTGCTTGACAAATTAATCGCTAGGTTTATTCCGCATTTGTTCAAGCCTAATCCATAATTATTTTAAAACGCCCATCCCCCCTCTAGGCGAGATCCTCGATCTTTCACTGACGGAGCTCCTCCTTCGCCGCTCTGATTTCAGAGCGGGTTTCCTTGGTTGCTTCCATGGCTTTATTCAGGTCAGCCGCTTTCGCTTGGCTTTCCTTTTCAAGAAGCTCATATCGGTCGGCGGCATCTTTCAGCTCAACAGCCATATTGGCTATTTTATCTTCGCTCTGGCGATGAGCAGCCTCTTCGGCTCTTAAGTCTTCGGCCGCCTTTAGGGCGCCCGCATCACTTCTCCTGGCTTGTTCCTTGGCTCAGGCAAGTTCCGTCCGAAGGGTCTCCACGGCGGCAGCTCCATCTGCAGTCACAACATATTATAGATACTAGCATCATGCTCCTCTTAATATTTGTTAACCACCCGAAAATACATACCCAGTGCCTCGTCAAGCCGCTTGTTCACAAGCGCAATGTCGGCATATGCCGTGTCAAGTTGTCGCCTCATTCCGGCAAACTCAGCAGTCCGGCCAGCCACCGGACCCTCAACCGCCTGCACATGAAAGCAGCACGATCATTACCTAGGACTATGATCCTTTGTTTGCCGCCTGTGGATAGCAACTAGAGTCTCAGGGGCTACTATCTATATAGAGCAGACCTAGCGTGTGCGGTACCGTCAAAAAATTTATTGTTACTTTGCGTACCTCAAAGCCTCTTAGCAGGCTCGTAAAAGCCTCATGCAACCCACTTTTGGCGGATGAAATCCTCTCAGCCACCGTACACATTAAAGTACGATGCGCCTCTGAGATAGCCGCTTGCTCCAAAAGACCCACCACTGTGTCCGGTTGTGCACCAGACAATCCCACACTCTTTATGTTGCTCTCCGTAGGAGCCAAATACTCCGGACTTTGGGTGGCCGAAGGGTCACCTTCTGGCCTTGGCGGATCAGGATAAATCCTCCGTGATGACACCTCAGGGTCGTCCGCCCCAGGAGGCAGGGAGACAGGGGGAGGCGTTTCGCTCTCCATCATCTCCGGAAGAAGATCCCCTGAAGACGAACTCTGTCGAGAAGGGCTACGAGCCGGACTGCAAGATATATGTCTCGATTATTGTCCTCAGAGATAAAGCAGGATATATTTACCAAAAGTACTCTTGTTCACTTACAGCTCGGTGGAGGGCTGGCCCCCTTGCGGGCACTATGCGGTAAGGACGCCTTCCAGGGCAGGGCCCACTGGCAAAGGTTTCTTTCCTCGTTTGGAAACCTGCATTTCCAAGTCTTGAGAGGCGGTCCTTTTCCTTCCTATGGGAGAGGGGATTCTAGATTCTTATCCCCGATTCTCCTCCTTCGCAGAGACACTAATTCCCCCGGTTTGGATGAGTAATGCGTGAAGCCCGCTTTCGGCTTCTTTATTCCTCCCTCTATCTTCCCCTGGAGGTACTTGATAAGGAGTGTGCTCAAGCATCCTGGCTAGTACAGGATCCAGTGAGCCTTCGGGAAGGGGGGCCGAACACCTGATCATCTTCGCCTTTCTTATCCAGTCCTGGCCGAGAGCGATTTTTTCAGAATGATGTTGTGACAAATAAAAGGACAACATGTTCGGCCGCAGAATTACTTACGTGGGTATCTAGACGGTTGCAGTTGAGACCTGCATCCTCGGTGGTGTCCGGACACTTTATTCGCGATCCGAAGAACAATCCATACATCTCCTCGAGCGTCATGCCGAAGAATTGCTGAATAGTTCGCGGTCCTTCCGGGTTGAACTCCCACATACGGAGAGATCGACGTTGGCATGGCAGGACCCGATGAACTAGCATAACTTGCATTACCTTGACAAGACTGACGTCCCTCTTGAGGAGATCTCGGATGCGACTTTGCAATATGAGCACGTCATTAACTGGTCCCCAGTCCAGCCCCTTGTTGACCCATGATGCCAGTTGCGGCGGAGGGCCCGAGCGGAAGGCAGGGGCAGCTGCCCACTTCGTACTTCGGGGAGCTGTGATGTAAAACCACTCCCGCTGCCATAAGTTGGACACCTCCGGGAAGGAACCCTTTGGCCATATAGCATCGGCGCCTTTGCTTATTATGGCACCTCCGCATTCTGCATGTCGCCCATCAATCGTCTTCGGCTTCACATTGAAGTTCTTGAGCCATAAGCCGAAGTGTGGGGTGATGCGGAGGAAGGCCTCACACACGACGATAAACGACGAGATGTGAAGGATGGAATCTGGAGCTAGATCATGGAAATCGAGCCCGTAATAGAACATAAGCCCTCTAACAAAGGGATCCACACTAAAGCCTAGCCCTCGGAGGAAGTGGGAAACAAATACGACACTCTCGCTGGGTTCGGGAGTGGGGATGACCTGCCCTTGAGCAGGCAGCCTGTGCAAGATTTCGACGGTCAAATACATGGCTTCCCTTAGCTTCTTGATGTCCTCCTCTGTGACAGAGGAGGCCATCCACCGACCTTGAAGGTTGGATCCGGACATGGTTGAAGGTCCAAAGTGCTTAGCCTGAGCCTTGGGTGTTGGAACTCGAGGTGAGGGAAGGGAAGGATCGAGCGCGAGAAGAAAAGGACAGGCCTTGGCCCCTTTATAAAAAGGGTGAATACCAAGCGTCCTCTGCGTGGCCATTTGGAACTTGCCTAAAATCGAGGAGTCATACTAACAAGCACGATTGGGTTACCCACACCCGTATTGATGAGAATCCCTTGATAAGGGGAACACGATCTCTGCTTCGACAAGACGTGCCAATAAAACCGCCTCGCAACATGTGCAGTGGCAGGCTGGGAAAAACGGTTCGTAATGACCAGACCACGGCAGGATGTCACATTATGAAAGGTTGTCAGCAGATTAGATTTGTGGAATATTATACTCTCTACAATGGTATGTGGAATTTGTTTTACAGAGCCGGACACAATCCTTGTGTTTAAAATCTTCTATGGAGTATTCGGAGAAGGAACCCGCCTTGCAATGCCGAAAACAATCTGTGCACCGGACTCATCGTCATTGAAGCCTGGTTCAGGGGCTACTGAGGGAGTCCTGGGTTAGGGGTTCCTCGGACAACCGGACTATATACTTTGGCCGGACTGTTGGACTATGAAGATACAAGATTGAAGACTTTGTCCCGTGTCCGGGTGGGACTCTCCTTTGCGTGGATGGCAAGCTTGGCAATTCGGATATGTAGACCTCCTCCCTTGTAAACGACTCTGTGTAACCCTAGCCCCCTCCGGTGTCTATATAAACTGGAGGGTTTAGTCCGTAGGATAGAACAACGATCATAATCACAGGCTAGCTTCTAGAGTTTAGCCTCTATGATCTCGTGGTAGATTAACTCTTGTAATACTCATATCATCAAGATCAATCAAGCAGGAAGTAGTGTATTACCTCCATCGAGAGGGCCCGAACCTGGGTAAACTCTATGTCCCCCGCCTCCTGTTACCATCAGCCTTAGACGCACAGTTCGGGACCCCCTACCCGAGATCCGCCGGTTTTGACACCGACAGTCCTCCATATAAAACCACTCCGAAGGCCAGTCTTCAGATGACTTCTTCGGAGTACAAGACAGGTATCCGGTCCGGGCGATGCGCCACATTTCGGCTCCGCCCACTTGATATATTGACCCCTTGTAACGCCCTCGATGCGGCTATATCTCCCACGTGTCAAAGCACGACTTAGAGGCATAAACGCATTGAAAGCAATGTTGCAAGTGAGGTAATCTTCACACAACCCATGTAATACATAAGGGAAAGAGATACATAGCTGGCTTACAATCGCCACTTCACACAATTACATGAATAAAGCATTACGACATCCAAATACAATCAAGGTCCGACTACGGAACCAAAATAAAAGAAGAACCCCAAAGGCGACAAAGGTCCCCGATCGACCCCAACTGGGCTCCACAACTGATCAACTAGAACGAAACAACACAAAGGACTAGATCTTCATCGAGCTCCTCCTGAGCTTGGTTGTGTCACCTGCACGGACTCATCGGCACCTGCAAGCTGGTTTTGGAAGTATCTGTGAGTCACGGGGACTCGGCAATTTCACACCCTTGCGATCAAGACTATTTAAGCTTATGGGTAAGGTAAAAGGTATGAGGTGGAGCTGCAGCATGCGACCAGCATATATGGTGGCTAACATACGCAAATGAGAGCGAGAAGAGAAGGCAAAGCACGGTTGATAAAAGTATGATCAAGAAGTGATCCTAAAACAACCTACGTCAAGCATAACTCCAACTCCGTGTTCACTTCCCGTACTCCACCGGAAAGAGACCATCACGGTTACACACGCGGCTGATGCATTTTAATTAAGGTCAAGTTTAGGTTTTCTACAATTGGACGTTAACAAATTCCCATCTGCCCATAACCGCGGGCACGGCTTTCGAAAGTTCAAATCCCTGTAGGGGTGTCCCAACTTAGACCATGACAAGCTCTCACGGTCAACGAAGGAATAGACCTCCTCCCGAGACATTCCGATCAGACTCGGTATCCCGGTTCTTCAACATCCTCGACAATGGTAAAACAAGTCCAACAAGACCGCCTGATGCGCCGACATCCTGATAGGAGCTGCACATATCTCATTCTCAGGGCAACACCGGATGAGCGCTCCGTACAACTAAAACCAGCCCTCAATTTTCCCCGAGGTGGCGCTGCAAAGGACTCTAGTTCGGACCAACACTTAGACAAGTACTGGCCCGGGGGGGGGGGTTAAAATAAGATGACCCTCGGGATGTGCGACTCCCAAGGGAAAAAAGGCTAGGTGGCAAATGGTAAAACCAAGGTTGGGCCTTGTTGGAAGAGTTTTATTCAAAGCGAACTGTCAAGGGGTTCCCATTATAACCCAACCGCGTAAGGAACGCAAAATCCGGGAACATAACACCGATGTGACCGAAACTTGGGCGGCAAGAGTGGAACAAAACACCAGGCATAAGGCCGAGACTTCCACCCTTTACCAAGTATATAGATGCATTAATTAAATAAGATATATTGTGATATCCCAACAAGTAAACATGTTCCAACAAGGAACAACACCCCCATGTTCCAACAAGGAACAAACTTCAATCTTTACCTGCAACTAACAACGCTATAAAAGGGGCTGAGCAAAGCGGTAACATAGCCAATCAACGGTTTGGTAGGACAAGGTGGGTTAGAGGCTTGGTTCAACAATATGGGAGGCATGATAAGCAAGTGGTAGGTATCGCAGCATGAGCATAGCAAAAGAGCGAGCAACTAAGCAAGCAAAGATAGAAGTGATTTCGAGGGTATGGTCATCTTGCCTGAAATCCCGCAAGGAAGAAGAACGAGTCCATGAAGAAGACAAATGGACGTAGTCGAACGGATCCTCACAAACGCGACGTTACCGGAACCAACCCGAAGAAGCAAACACCGGAAAGAAGCACACAACATAGTAAACAACCAACACATGAACATGGTATGATATGCGGGATGCGGTATGCGATGCATATGCATGATTTGCAAACGAATGAATGAACCTGGCCTCAACTTGGAAATCCAAGTATGCCACTGGAAATATGAGATGAAACCGCTTGAAAACGATATAAAGAACGCTGGAATCGGAGTTACGGTTTGGAAATGGCAAGCGTTTCAAATATGACCACGATGTGTGATTTACAGCAAGTAGCCATCTAAATGCAACAAGATGAACATGCTACAACACCCAAACATGACAACAAAATACATGACAGGGATGCATTCATGATGCTTAACAAAAGTCTAGCACTGAGCTATGGCCAATTCATCCATTAAAAGGTTCAAACAAGCATGGCAAAAATGCTTATGGTAAACATATCTCAGACTTAGTGAAATTAACACTTGTCTGGAATTTCAGATCAGGTAGCACTCTTCGGAGCAACAAAACTACATGCTACAGGATCTGAACATGGCAAAGTAAAACTTGGCATGGAGCTACTCAACAAGCTTAACAAAAGTCCCTTAGTGACCTTGAGCCAAAAGGGATCAGAAAACATATTAGCAAGCATGTGAACATAGCAAAAGCATAATCAGTTTTCAGACTTAGTGAAAACTGGCACATGCTGAAACATATCTCAAGTAGGCATGTTTACAAGTTCGATGTACTCACTACGGAGCAAGTCATGATAAGCTAAGCATACCTCTATCAAGAAAACACAAAATGCAAGCTAGACATGGCAAGAACAATAACATAGCATGCATGGATCATCTACAACATCATCGGCAAAATTGCAAACAAGTTGACAATCTGCCCGGATTCACGAAGTAGCAAAAGTAGAGCTCGATTGGCTCAATCAAGGGTGCTCCATAATTGCAAACAAAGATATGGATGGATAGAACACTACAAGATTAATAAAACATCCTTACTGATCATCCTCAAAAGAGGCACGGATCACTAGGGAACAACATGAACATATGGCAACATGAGCTAAACAGGTTAAGGACTTGGTGGAAATACTAAGTCCCAGAAATCAGCATTACCAAGTGCCTCACTTGGCAAGCTTGTGCTAGTCACCACACACATTACAAAAATACATGGGTTGCACCTCTGAAAAGATGGCAAAAACCCTTAACAAAACATATGTAGAGCTCAAGGGCATATCATGCATACAATAATCATGGCAAAAATGACAAATATCTAAATGGAGCAGCAGATCTGACAATTATCTCAAGTAGCTCTCTTCCAACAGCATTTCGGGCATCAAGATAAACTCAAATGAAAATGATGCAATGAGATGAAATGATGTGCTCGCTGAGACGAACATTTTGATATGCTATATGCATGAATCAGAGCTATGGATGCAAAGTTACGAGGCGATGAACATGGGCATATGAATCTGGGAATTTTGGGGACTTGGTGAAATTTTAACCTCTCCGGGAAAAGTCAATGGGCGGACGAGGAGATCCAGGATGGGGCGGTGCAGATCTGAGACGGGGCGTTTGGTTGGAGGGATGGGTGGATCTCATCCATCTTCTCCGGATATGACCGGAGAGGAACTCCGATGAGACGAACTCCGGCGAGGGCGGTGGGGAGCTGATGCACCGGCGAGGTCCGGCGAAGGGCGCGGCGGCGCCGGAGCACGGGTTGCCGGCGAGGGGCGACTCCGGCCGAGGGAGGGTGGCGGTGCGCGGCTGGTGAGGAGGAGCGGGCCGGCCCTGGCGGAGCTCGGCTCCGGCCGGTGAGGAACGGCGTCGGGCGTCACCGGCGGGCGCGGTGCGTGGCAGGGACGACGAAGCCGCGGTGCGGACGGGCGATACCATGCGGGATGGGGCGGCGGCGCAGCGAGAAGAGCGGGAGGCGCGGAGGTGAAGCTCCAGTGGCGGAGCACTCCGGCGATCACCAGATCCGGCGAGGAAGGGGACGAACGGCCAGGCGGCGTCGCGGATCTGGCGGCTCGGGCCCGGACGCGGCTCGCGCGGGCCGTCCGTGGGCCTCGCGGGCTGCGGCGGCGGGGAATGGCGGCGTGACATGTGGCGGTCCCTGAGTGGCGCGGGAGGAGGTGGACGTGTCCGGCCGTCGGGCGGACATGTCCGGCGGCGCGGGGAAGATGGATCTAGGGTTTATCCGCGAATTTTCGGGAGGGGAGCACATATTTATAGGTAGAGGGAGCTAGGAGAGTCCAAATGAGGTGCGGTTTGCGGCCACGCGATCGTGATTTAACGCTCTAGATGATGGAGGAGGTTTAGGTGGGTTTTGGGCCAAATTGGAAGGGTGTTGGTCTGCAACACACACGAGGCCTTTTCGGTCCCTCGGTTAACCGTTGGAGCATCAAACGAAGTCCAAATGGTACGAAACTTGACAGGCGGTCTACCGGTTGTAAACCAAGGCCGCTTGGCAAGACTCGGTCCAATCCGGAAATGTTTAATCCCCACACATGAAAGAAAGGTAGAATTGACCACCGGAGGAGAACGGAACGCCGGATTGCAAAACGGACAACGGGGAAAATGCTCGGATGCATGGGACGAACATGTATGCAAATGAAATGCACCTGATGATATGATATGCAATGCATGACATGCAAGCAATGACAAGGCAACAACAGCGAATAGCAGGAAGACACCTGGCACATCGATCTTGGGGCGTTACACCCCTCCTGTGTACGGGGTACTAGGCGGAATAGCCTCTTCCATAGCTCGAAATAAGCTTCACAGCCCAGAAACAGCTTGCAAAAGGCGGCGTAGCATGCGATGTGTAATATGGAGGCGGGAGTAAAGTTATGAAGCTGGAGGCCATAGAACTCCAGGAGCCCGTGGAGGAACGGATGGATTGGAAATTTGAGTCCCCTCAATAAGTAAGGGACAAGGCATACCCGCTCACCCTGGATCGGTTGGGAAAGCTCTCTGCTTGCTCCCCGCCATTATAAGTGGCTAGTCCGGCTCGGAAGGGGACCATATACGCAGGAGGGAGAAACCCCTGGGTCTGCAAATCTACTAATTGGCTGTGGGGGATGGAACACTTCTCCCAATTTCCTGGCTTAGTGCTACGGGAGCGAGAGGAGGAGCTGCGATGGCCAGCCATGCGGGATGGACTTTTCCGAGCATGCTCCGATGGATACTCTCTGTGGGAGGATGGTGTGATCTGGATCTGAAGATCCCCGACTCTTTAAATAGACGATTTACCTACTTGGTTAGGGTGGCAAATGTAAAAACACCCCGACTTCTCGCATTCACTCGACACATGGAAGATAGCCATTATTAAAGCACAGAAGCCGAGGAGTGAAATATTCATGGGAAGGCGGACACTGCTCGTTACGGCAGGTACTCGGGATTTGGAGAAGAACCCGCCTTGCAATGCCTTAGACAATCTGCGCACCGGACTCATCGTCATTGAAGCCTTGTTTAGGGGCTACTAAGGGAGTCCTGGATTAGGGGGTCCTCGGACAGCCGGGCTATATACTTTGGTCGGACTGTTGGACTATGAAGATACAAGATTGAAGACTTCGTCCCGTGTCCGGGTGGGACTCTCCTTTGCGTGGAAGGCAAGCTTGGTAATTCGGATATGTAGATCCCCTCCCTTGTAACCGACTCTGTGTAACCCTAGACCCCTCCGGTGTTTATATAAATCGGAGGGTTTAGTTCGTAGGACAACAACAATCATAATCATAGGCTAGCTTCGAGGGTTTAGCCTCTACGATCTCGTGGTAGATCAACTCTTGTAATACTCATATCATCAAGATCAATCAAGCAGGAAGTAGGGTATTACCTCCATCGAGAGGGCCCGAACCTGGGTAAACATTGTGTCCCCCGTCTCCTGTTACCATCGGCCTTAGACACATAGTTCGGGACCCCCTACCCGAGATCTGCCAGTTTTGACACCGATAATGGGTACCAGATCTAGACCCGGATGAGGTAGCTACTGGGTATCCAAGTTTGAAGGAAGATGGTACTGCCTTTGATCAAAAGGACTTTGCTGCCTGCGTGAAGGAAATTCATCCTATGGCGACTCTGATTGCAGATGAGACCAATCTTTCCAAATATCAACCGGCTTATGATGCAGAGAATCAAAAGAAATCCATGCCCACTTATAAAGTGATGGATCTGATTCCTCTAATTTGTAAGCGTGCTTTCTCCCCTGAAGTTGACCCGTCGAATCTTATTGATGATGAAGCTGAATTCCACGTCTTACGTGGCATTGATTGGTCATCACCAAACTTCCAGATGACGGAGGAGGACGAAGAACCGGAAAAGGATGATCTAGAAGCTTCAAGCCACGAAGATCAAGAAGATTGATCCTCTGAGCGGTTTAAAATATTTGAACTTTGGAAAACACTTGATCTTTTTGGCTCACTGAGTCATGTAATAGGCTAGTAAACTTTGATATGTCGTGCCATCATGCACGTTTTTTTTCTTTGTGCCACACAGTTTGATCTGTCATTTGAAGAGCGTATCACTTTATGCTTATGATAACATCAATTTGTGCATATGAGATTTTATCATGACCCTACACAAGTAAATCACAATTTCCCTGGCGGTTTACCACGGGCGGATCATAATACCCAAATTAACCCGCTGGGGATAAATAGTCCATAACCAGGGCCGGGATGATCACAACTTTTAGATAATATAATACCATACCTATGGCATTGACGTAAACTGCTAGCTTATCAGCTCCATGCAGTTAGAGCTTTTAGAGCTATTACTCTAAGCATAAGATTATTATTCTCTGGCGACTTAGAGTCTGCCATCCTGGCGGGTTGCAAAGACCCGAAGAAGCTTCAAATATGAGGCATAAATAGCGCAGCTTGGCCCAATTTGTAAAAACCATACGGCAAGAAAAAAGATATTATATAAAGAAAAAATAAGGAATAAAAAAATTCGAGGCTTTTGCAGGCCGCCAAGCCAAAGGTTCTTCTTCAATGAAACTAGCCTGATGGCCACTCGAAGGTACGCGCTTTCCGTGAGCCGGCTCTCACATGACCTAATCGACATTTGAACCCAGATAAGTTCAGGTCTTATTTAAAGATAGACTTATCAGAAGTATGCGGGCTCGGAGTAGCATCGTGCATCACAGGCCGATTTATCCAAGTTTCAAGGAAGGCGGCTTATGAGCCTGGATCTATCCTGACTATCTGTAAGCCGTGCTCTCACATGACAAACCGGCGTTTAACCCTTAACAAGCTCAGGATCATTGGTGAATACACCGTAAAAGGCTAATTGTTAAGAGTTCGGCGGGTCAATCAGGTTTACCTGATGAAGAAGCAGCTGGTATACAGGTAGGGTGACCCGGAAAGGTTATGTCCTCTTTGGTGAATACACCTATGTTTGAACAAGATAACCTGGTCAAGAGGGTAGGAATGCTATGTTCTCTTTGGTGAATACACCTATGTTTGAACAGGAAGCTCCCAAGTGACATATTTAGGAGTTGTGCTCGTCAGGAACCTATGCTTGAGCTGTGCTGTGCATCCAACTCTTTTTGGTCCCTGTAATTTGGGCATCAAGCCTCTTAAGTGAACATGTAAGACGATGATAAAGACTTAGCTTCGAAGAAGTGAAACGACAGAGGCCCTGAATTATCAGGGATGCCGGCTTTATTATACTGTTTATAATATATACATAATCAAACTATGTACATCATGAGAGCCGGTGGCTCAAGTATAGTAGGGCCGAAGATGAGCAATATTCCACGGCTGACGGGTCTCCTCCTCCGATGTGCGTGAGTCCTTATGGTCTCGAACGTCGATAAGATAGTATGACCCATTATGCAGATTCCTGCTGACCACAAAAGGTCCTTATCAAGGTGGGGATAATTTATGCATATCAGTTTGATCCTGGATAAGCCAGAGCACCAAATCGCCTTCTTGAAAGGTTCTGGTTTTGACTCGGGCTGTGATAACAATGTAGGTCTTGTTGATAAGTCGCTGAACGAGCCGCCGCGAGGTCGCGCTCTTCATCCAACAGGTCAAGTGCATCCTGACGTGCCCTTTCATTATCAGCTTCAACATAAGCCGCCACACGAGGCGAATCACGGCAGATGTCACTAGGGAGAACCGCCTCTGCTCCATAAACCATGAAGAAAGGTGTGTAACCCGTAGATCTGTTGGGGGTTGTATTGATACTCCATAACACTGAAGGTAACTCCTCCACCCAACAGCCCGGCTTTCTTTGCAAAGGAACCATAAGCCAGGGCTTGATGCCTTACAGAATCTCTTGATTAACTCGTTCCTCTTGACCATTAGACTGGGGGTGAGCCACGGTGGAAACATCAAGTCGAATATGTTCTCGTTGACAAAATTCTTTCATAGCACCCTTAGAGAGATTAGTGCCATTATCCGTTATAATGCTGTGGGGAAAGCCAAAATAGAAGATCACCTTCTTGATGAATTGAACCGCCGTTGCTGCGTCACACTTGCTAACCGGCTCTGCTTCAACCCACTTAGTAAACTTGTCAACTGCCACCAAAAGATAGGTCTTCTTTTCTTTGGACCTCTTGAAAGGCCCAACCATATCAAGCCCCCAGGTCGCAAACGGCCAAGTAATTGGGATCATCCTTAACTCTTGAGCCGACACATGAGCTCGCATGAAAACTTCTGACAACCGTCACATTTGCTGACCAAATCCTCAACATCAGCATTAGCTATCAACCAATAAAACCCATGACGAAAAGCCTTGGCTACGAGAGATTTAGAGCCGGCATGATGACCACAATCTCCTTCGTGAATCTCTCGTAGAATCTCACAATCTTCTTCAGGAGAGACGCAACGTTGAAACGCCCGTGTGACATTGCGATGGTGTAAGTCCCCATTGACAATCGTCATTGACTTAGACCACCGGGTTATCTGCCTGGCCAAAATCTCATCCTCAGGCAACTCACCCCGGGTCATGTAAGCCAAATACGAAATTGTCCAATCAGGAATGGCATGAAGAGCCGCCACCAATTATATTTCCGGGTCAGGAACAACAAGATCCTCCTCTGTAGGTAATTCGACAGAAGGGTTAAGCAGAATATCCAGGAACGTGTTAGGTAGCACCGGCTTATGCTGAGACCCTAACCGGCTTAAAGTGTCAGCCGCCTCATTCTTCCTGTGATCAATATGCTCAACTTGGTAACCCTTGAAGTGACCCACAATGGCATCAACCTCTCGATGATAAGCCGCCATGAGTGGATCCTTAGAATCCCAAGTGCCAGAAACTTGCTGAGCTACCAGATCTGAGTCGCCAAAGCACCTCACCGTGCTTAAGTTCATCTCCTTAGCCATCCGAAGACCGTGGAGTAAGGCCTCATACTCAGCTGCATTGTTAGTATAAGGGAACATTAACCGGAGAACATAAAAAATTTATCACCTCGTGGGGAAGTCAAGACAACTCCAGTCCCCGAGCCTTCCAACTGCCTGGATCCATCATAGTGAATAGTCCAATATGTGTTATCCAACTTCTCCTCAGGCGTCTGCAACTCTGTACAATCATTGATAAAATCCACGAGTGCTTGTGGCTTGATGGCCGTATGAGGCACATACTTTAAACCATGAGGTCCAAACTCAATGGACCACTTGGCTATCTGACCTGTGGCTTCTCTATTTTGGATGATATCCCCCAAAGGAGCAAAGCTAATCACAGTAATGGGATGACCCAGAAAATATTGCTTGAGCTTTCGACTGGCCATGAAAACCCCATACACAAGCTTCCACCAATGTGGATACCTCTATTTGGACTCAATAAGTACCTCGCTGATGTAGTAAATCGGCCATTGAATCGGATACTCCTTGCCTGCATCTTTCCTTTCCACCACAATGGCCACACTAACAGCCCACCCATTGGCAGCCACATATAACAACAAAGGCTCCCTATCAATAGGGGCAGCAAGAACCGGCGGCTCGGCCAGTTGCTTCTTAAGCGCCTCTAATGCCTCATCAGCAGCATCACTCTAGACAAAATTATCTGTCTTCTTCATCATCTGGTACTGAGGGATAGCCTTTTCTCCTAGGCGGCTTACGGACCGGCTCAAGGTCGCTATCCGACCCGCCAAGCGTTGGACGTCATTAACACACTTTGGCTTAGCCAGGGAAGTAATGGCCTTGATTTTCTCCGGGTTAGCTTTGATACCTCGGTTTGAAACCAAAAAACCCAAAAGCTTACCCGTCGGTACACCAAAAACACACTTGGCCGGGTTAAGCATCATTTTATAGACCCGGAGATTGTCAAACGTCTCCTTCAAATCATCAATCAGGGTCTCCTTCTTCCTAGATTTCACCACAATGTCATCTACATAAGCATGAACATTACACCCGATCTGATTGTGAAGGCAATTTTGCACACACCGTTGATAAGTTGCCTAGGCACTCTTGAACCCAAAAGGCGTGGATACATAGCAGAAGGCTCCAAACGAAGTAATGAAAGATGTCTTCTCCTGGTCCTTAACTGCCATCTTGATATGATGATAACCAGAATAAGCATCCAAAAAAATCAAACGCTCACAACCCGCCGTAGCATCAATGATTTGATCAATACGAGGGAGAGCAAAAGGATCAGCCGGACAAGCCTTGTTTAAGTCCGTGTAATCCACACACATTCACCAAGTGTCGTTCTTCTTAAGCACAAACATTGGGTTAGCCAACCACTCAGGATGAAAAACTTCAATGATAAACCCGGCCGCCAAGAGCCGGGCCACTTCTTCACCAATGGCCCTCTGCCTCTCCTTGTTAAAACGATGAAGGAATTGCTTGACCGACTTAAACATCCGTAGGACCTTGAAGTAGATGTGTCTAGAGGGGGGTGACTAGACACTTAATGCCAAAGTTGCAATTTTTTAAGCCTTTTAGGTTTAAGTGTAATTTACGCATAATTTCAGCATTCAGAATACAAATCAAGCAAGGATGCAAAGAGTGAATAGGCAGCGAAAAGTAAAGCATGCAACTTGCAAGAATGTAAAAGGGAAGGGTTTGGAGAATTCAAACGCAATTGGAGACACGGATGTTTTCCCATGGTTCGGATAGGTGGTGCTATCCTACATCCACGTTGATGGAGACTTCAACCCACGAAGGGTAACGGTTGCGCGAGTCCACGGAGGGCTCCACCCACGAAGGGTCCACGAAGAAGCAACCTTGTCTATCCCACCATGGCCATCGCCCACGAAGGACTTGCCTCACTAGCGGTAGATCTTCACGAAGTAGGCGATCTCCTTGCCCTTACAAACTCCTTGGTTCAACTCCACAATCTTGTCGGAGGCTCCCAAGTGACACCTAGCCAATCTAGGAGACACCACTCTCCAAGAAGTAACAAATGGTGTGTTGATGATGAACTCCTTGCTCTTGTGCTTCAAATGATAGTCTCCCCAACACTAAACTCTCTCTCATAGGATTTGGATCTGGTGGAAAGAAGATTTGAGTGGAAAGCAACTTGGGGAAGGCTAGAGATCAAGATTCATATGGTAGGAATGGAATATCTTGGTCTCAACACATGAGTAGGTGGTTCTCTCTCAGAACATATGAGTTGGAAGTGTATATGTGTTCTGATGGCTCTCTCCATGAATGAAGAGGAGGTGGAGGGGTATATATAGCCTCCACACAAAATCTAACCGTTACACACAATTTACCAATCTCGGTGGGACCGAATCAACAAACTCGGTCGGACCGATTTAGCAAACCTAGTGACCATTAGGGTTTTCGGTGGGACCGACTGGATCAACTCGGTGGGACCGATGTGCTAGGGTTAGGGTAAATCCACAACTCGGTTTGACTGATTACTCAAACTCGGTGGGACCGATTTTGGTAACAAGTGAAACAGAGAGTTGGCCAAGCAAACTCGGTGGGGCCGATTGCATATCTCGGTGGGACCGAAATTATTGCAATAGGTAACAGAGAGTTTGCAAGCCCATCTCAGTGAGACCGAGATCCCATCGGTGAGACCGAATCGATTAGGGTTTTGGCAGTGGCTATGACAAGTGAAACTCGGTGGCGCCGGATAGAAATAATCGGTAGGTCCGAGTTTGGCTTTGGTTTTAGATCATATGTGGAAGTGGGAAAGTAGCTGAGGATTTTGGAGCATATCATTAAGCACTTGAGCAAGAGGCTCATTAAGCAACACCTCATCCCTCCTTGATAGTATTGGCTTTTCCTATAGACTCAATGTGATCTTGGATCACTAAAATGTAAAATGAAGAGTCTTGAGCTTTAGGTTTTAGCCAATCCTTTGTCCTTAGCATCTTGGAGAACTTCCCACAACCTTTAGTCCATGCCACTCCATTGTTGAACTTACTAGATAGAAACGTTAGTCCAACAAGAGATATGTTGTCATTAATTACCAAAACCACCTAGGGAGCACTTGTGCTTTCAATCTCCCCCTTTTTGGTAATTGATGGCAACATACATCAAAGCTTTAGATAAAGATATAAAGAACGACAAGTAAAGCTTTGGAAGGACATGTAACAAGCATAGGCTCCCCCTACATGTATGCACTCATGTAAATGTGAAATATAGAGGCATGTGAGAGCATAACCATGACAGAGTAGGCAATGTGTTACATGTATCTTGGCCATATGCATCAGAGCAAAAGATTATCAAGGAAAATACCTTCATGCTCATGAGTCCTTCTTGCAAACAGTATGTACATAAGCAAGAATTCCTCATACTCATGGTTTTGATGCATACACTTACCTTGTAGTCTTTGGCTGGCTTAGGATGGAATGAACCTGCACAAACAAGGTTAGATAACACAGGTACCTCCACTAGCCAGAGCAAACCAAGGAAGCCACAAGAGAACCACGACTGGGGTGACATGTAGAGAGTGAGTGCAAGGAACCACAATGGATTCAACATGTCCCCAAGAGTAAAGATATGCAATGAATTTGACTGATTTCTTTCCCTTAGGTGTCTTACTCCCCCTAAATCTTACATGGGATATTGGGAGAAGATAGGGAACAGAAAATCAGAGCTGAAAGATACAAATGGATAGAACTTAATGCAAGTAAGCACATATGAACATGTCTTTCCCCCAAAAAGACATGTGACATCTCTCCTCTTGAACATCAAGCATCTGGGACATCTGGGATCCTTGAGTATTCTCTCCCCCTGAAAATCTCTTTCTCCCCCTTAATACTTTCTCTCTTGTAGGTTTGGTCCTTGAGACTTTCTCTCCCCCTTGAGCTTTGATGTGATCTCTCTCTCCCCCTTTGACATCAATTTCCAAGAAATTCTGGAATCCGTCGTATAGGTTTGGTCCTTAAGACTCAGCACAAAGCAATGGATAAAACTGTGATGCTTGTAGAGGACAAGATTCATTGAGTAGAGCTGGATCAGAAGAAATATAGAACAAGTGGCAAACTGTTTTTCCTGTTGCGAAGTCGGTGGCACCGAGTGGCATGTTTCGGTGGTACCGAAAAGATTCGGTTGGACCGAAAATTACAAGTCGGTGAAACCGAGTTCACACAGAGAAAAACACTTGTCACCTCAGCTCACTAGACATGTAGGATCTCACAAAGATTTGCAATGAATTACCTGAAGGATTTGCAAGGAATTGAATGCAGAAAATGCAGAACAAAACAAAAAAGAAAAGAGAAGAAACTGAAGGATCTAGATGAAGTTGAAAAAAGAGAAAGAAAATAAACATGCATGAGACAAATGCAATAACACAGAAAAGAACACAAGAGAACTTCATCTAGAGTTGGGCGGTGACATAGTCACCTATGTTAGAGTATATTGACTTAGGAGTCAAGTGAGAACACTTGATCATAGGTCATACTCATTGTTTAAGCTCAAAATGGGGTTACCATTTTTCGTTTGAGCATTGTCGGAGTAAATAGCCATGGGTAGCCTAGCCGGCTTCCCCTGGCCCTTCTGAAAAAATTACGAGCCCGTCCGGCTCTCAAAAGAATTCAAGACCTGGGGCCGCCTTCCCCCTGCCGGCTATCTTCTAGGCCGGCTTCGGGGGGCGGCCCGCCTTTAGCCCTCATGAAGGAGGCTGTGGGAGGGCCGACTTCGAGAAGTCGGCAACAAGTAGGCCGACTCCAAGAAGCCGGCTCCAATAAAGCAGTCAAGATCGTACCCGCGAAGTCCGCGTCCACCCAGCAATGATGAAGCAGGGCGTGGCTACAGTAAAGCCTGCCACCCCCAAGACCCGGAGCACGCCCAGCATAGTGCGCCGTACGGGTGGCCAAGACCCGTCCGGCGCGGCACTGTTGCCACGGCGGCCTTGACGCCATCCACGACGGGCCACCAGCGTGGCCCCCGAGGCGGTGGGCCCCTTCGGGCAGAGAGATACCGAAGGCGGCCGCACCTCCTCCCAAGTCGGCCCGATGGAGAGTCGGCCCCCCATAGCTGGCCTGCCATCCTCCTCGAAGGAGACGCCCATTAAGGAGACAAGATACGGCGGGGCTACAGTAATTGCCCGCCAGGGCGGCGATACTGTAGCCACGCTTACCCCAACCAAGCCCGCGTCATCAGCACAGAGCAAGAGTAACCAGCCACCGACCAGGCCCTGGACAGTGGGGCCTGCCTGTCGACCAGGGTGCCGGCAGCCGGCGGGACCCACCAGTCGGCGGGCCCCAGCTACCGGCGCAGAAGCCGGCGAGCATAGTCACAGACGGCTGGGCCCCGCGCCCAACCGGATTACCATTGTACCCCCGGGGGGTAGGCCTATATAAACCCCCCGGTGCACCCATGCAAAGGGTTGGACTCTCAAGCTAGTCATAGACACCATATAAGGAGAGGAAGCAGGCTAGCTGTGCCCTTCTTCCTCCTTCCACCGAAACAGCTCAAGGAGCATCGTGTAGCAACTTGTTCATCTAGTGATCATGTGGAGACCCCGCAGAGCAGCCGTAGGGGTGTTATCTCCATGGAGAGCCCTAAAGCTGGGTAAAGTACGCCGGCGAGCTTGTCTTCGCCTCATCCCGTTTCCAGGCACCGGCGACGTCTTATTAGCTCCCACAATGATAAGCCACCTGTTGGCATATGTCGCTCCTACCACCCGACATTTGGCGCCCACCGTGGGGCCAGGTGCACCATCGTCCGGAGACCTGTTCTGGACGGGAACCCTCTTCCTCCCTAGCGAGCGTAGCCAGCCCGGCACGCCCGATGGCGCTTGCCACGACGCGCTGCAAGGCGTCGCCAGCATCTGCGCGGCAAGCAGCCTCGCTGATCTCCTCGACGAGGCCCGCATCTCCGACGAGCTCGCCTTCGATGCGGGCACCGACCACCTCGCCAACCTCCTTAGCAAACTCCATGTCTCCAGCGAGCCTGCTGCGGATCTGGAGTCGGTTGGCTCCACCAACCCGATGCCTGTCGACTCTGTCGACTCCGACACGGCCTCCTACGACACCTTCCCCACCAACGTCACGATCTACAATGACCCGCTCCCTCGGGCCGACGATCGCGATACCGTCACCACTGAGGTGATGGTTATCGGCCATGGCGATCCGGCCGACGAGAGCGCCCACGACGCCCCGCGCGCTGTGACCCATGACTTGTCCGTCCCCCTCCCGGCTGACACTGACGACGAAGCACTGGAGGCACGCCGTCTCGCCCTCCTCGCAGAGGGCCGGAGGCTGGCTTCCGTGAGACGCCTTACTGAGGCTTACCAGCGCGAAGCTGACCGCGCCGCCTTTGGCACGCCGGCCCCGGCTGGCCCAAGGCGGGCTGGTGCTGTCAGGCAACGTGGCGCCGTCATCGCCGACGCGCTGGGAGTCGACCGCCCGGTCTACGCCACTCTGCTCGAGAACCTGCGCGCCGCCCAGGCGGCCGTGGACGAGTTGGACGGCTTGGAGGCCGAAAGCCTCCCCCACATGACCCGACACATACAGCAACTGATTGACGCGGCCGCTCAGCGGCACAAGGCCGACGGCCGCGCGGGAAGCCCACCCCCACGTCGGGATCACGGCGCGACGTCCCGGACGCCGACTAAGAGTAACACCCGCGCGCGGCGCGAGAAAGAGCCGGCTTCCAGCCGAAGCCGAACACGAATCTCCATCGAGCGCGACGCGGATGACCGTCCCCGAGCCAGGGAATGGCGGGGTAGCCCGCCTCCGCCTCTTAGCGGCCGACTAGGTCGCCGCGAAGAAGTCGTCAAGAACGACGCCCGCCATCGGATCGACCGCCTGGCCAGATCCCTGGCGCTGGAAGAAGAAGACGATGTCGGCCCGCCCTGCTTCGGCCCCCGCATCCGCGACGAGCCCTTCCCCAAAGGGTTCTCGCTCCCAAGAGACACGCCCAAGTACAACGGCTCCGTGAAGCCGGAAGACTGGCTGATCGACTACTCCACGGCAGTCAGCATAGCCAACGGCAACCGGCGGGTTGCTGTAAAGTACGTGCCCCTCATGCTGCAAGGCACGGCACGGACTTGGCTTGACAGCCTCAAGCCTCTCAGCATCAACAGCTAGGTAGATTTTACCGAAGCCTTCGTTCGCAACTTCACCAGCACCTACAAGCAGGCTCCCAAGCCCAGGCAGCTCTCCCTGTGCGTACAGGGCCCAGCCGAGTCCACTCGCGACTACCTCACGTGCTGGGCCGAGCTTTGCAACTCTTGTGAAGGGGTGCACGAGGTGCAGGCCATCGAATACTTCACTGCCGGGTGCCGAGAAGGCACCCTCCTCAAGCACAAGCTTCTCTGCAATGAGCCAACTACCCTTGACGAGCTTCTGAACATCGCCGACAGATACGCCACCGCCGATTCTTCGATGAAGACCGAGCTCCGGGTAGACGCGTCCGGGAAAGTTCTTAACCCAGCGCCCAAGACGCCGGCAGGAGATTCCGGTCGACGCCAGCACCCAAACGACCAGAAGCATAAAGGCCCTGCGCCGCCTCCCGTTAACCGGCAGGTGGCCACGGTCAATGACACGCCGCCTGAAGGGCGGCCCACTCCCAAAAAGCCCAAGGGCGGCCGGCCGGCTTGGCAGCCGGCTTTCTCCTACGAGCAAGCTCTTGACGCCCTGTGCAAGTTCCATAGCGGCGTGAAGCCGTCCAACCACACAACCCGAAAGTGCAACTGGCTCGCCCGAATCTCCAAGGGCGAAGGGCTCACGCCGACTCCTCCTGCCGGTCCGCCTTCTCCGGCTCCACCGCCTCAGGCCGCCCGGCCCGCAGTCGGCGCCGTGCAGGACGAGTTCCCCGATGAGCAAGCATCCTATGTCATCTTTACGAGTCAGCCCAAAGACCGGCGCAGCAAGCGCCGAGAGCATCAGGAAGTCAGTGTGGTCGCTGCTAACCCAGCCGGACACATGCATTGGTCAGAGAAACCCATCAGCTGGAGCCGGGCTGACCACCCAGAGGTGATGCCGTCTCCCGGCTCCTATGCTTTGGTCCTGGAGGCCACTCTCGCCACGGACAGACGCGCCGCCCGCTTCTCCCGCGTGCTGATAGATGGCGGAAGCAGCATCAACATCCTGTACTGCGACACCCTGGAGAAGTTAAGTGTCAAGACGAAGCAACTTGTGCCGACTCGGACGGTGTTTCACGGCATCGTGCCCGGTTTGTCCTGCGCCCCCATCGGCAAGATCAAGATCGACGTACTCTTTGGGGACAAGGAGCACTTCCGCCGGGAGGCGATCTGGTTCAAAGTGGTGGACCTGGAGAGCCCTTACCATGCATTGCTTGGCCGACCCGCCTTGGCCAAGTTCATGGCGGTCCCCCACTACGCATACCTCAAGATGAAGATACCAAGCTCCAAGGGCATCATCACCATAGCCGGTGATTACAAGAAGTCTGTCGAGTGCGCTGCAGCCAGCAGCCGACTGGCCGAGTCCCTTGTGATTGCCGAAGAACAGAAGACGCTGGACCGGGTCGTGGCCCTGGCTAGCAAGCAGCTGAGCCAGCCCACCGACTCCAAGGAGCATGATGCCCAAGGATCTTTCCAGCCGGCCAAGGAGACCAAGAAGATACCTCTTGACCCAGAGCACCCAGAGAGGTTTGCCGTCATTGGGGCAAGCTTGAACAGCAAATAGGAAGGCGAGCTCACCGATTTCCTCCGTGAGAATTGGGATATCTTTGCATGGTCCCCCAAGGACATGCCGGGTGTTCCGAAGGATTTCGCCGAGCACAAGCTACACATGCGAGAAGACGCAAAACCAGTCAACCAGCCTCTCCGCCGACTGTCAGAGGAGAAGAGAAGGATTGTAGGGGAGGAGATAGCCCGGCTTCTTGCAGCTGGCTTCATCATGGAAGTTTTCTTCCTGGAGTGGCTTGCCAACCTGGTTCTCGTGCTGAAGAAGAATAACAAGTGGCGCATGTGTATAGACTACACAAGCCTTAACAAAGCATGCCCCAAAGATCCCTTCGCCTTGCCGAGAATTGACCAAGTGATAGACTCCACAGCCGGATGCGAGCTGTTGAGTTTTTTTGATGCTTATTCAGGATACCACCAGATAAAACTGAACCCGGATGACCGCCTGAAGACCGCCTTCATCACGTCATTTGGAGCCTTCTGCTACCTGACCATGACATTCGACTTGAGGAATGCCGGTGCCACTTTTCAGCGTTGCATGCAGAAGTGCCTCCTCACGCAACTCGGCAAAAACGCTCACGTCTACGTGGACGATATCGTTGTGAAGACGGAGAAGCGCGGCACCTTGCTGGAAGACCTGAAAGAAACATTCGAGAACCTGCGCCGGTTCTAAATCAAGCTCAACCCCGAGAAATGCGTGTTTGGAGTGCCAGCCGGCCAGCTCCTAGGCTTCCTGGTCTCCGAACGCGGCATCGAGTGCAACCCGGTGAAGATCAAGGCCATCGAGAGAATGGCGATCCCCACCAAGCTTCGAGAAATCCAGAAGTTCACCGGGTGTTTGGCCTCGTTAAACCGCTTCATCAGCCAGCTCGGAGAGAAAGCCCTCCCTCTCTACTGCCTCATGAAGAAGAGCACTCACTTCGAGTGGAACGACCAGGCCGATCAAGCCTTTCACGAGCTGAAGAAGATGCTGGCCACGCCGCCTATCTTGGCGGCGCCGACTGAGAAAGAGCCCATGCTCCTTTACATTGCCTCAACCAGCCGGGTGGTCAGCACCATCATCGTGGTCCAACGACCAGAAGAAGGTCGAGCCCAGCCGGTCCAGAGGCCGGTGTACTACTTGAGCGAGGTGCTGTCCGCCTCAAAGCAGAACTACCCGCACTACCAGAAGATGTGCTACGGCGTGTATTTCACCGCCAAGAAGCTGAAGCCCTACTTTCAAGAGCATCCCATCACGATCGAATGCACTGCCCCGCTGGCCGAGATCATAGGCAGCCGGGATGCATCCGGTCGGGTGGCGAAGTGGGCCATCGAGCTGGCGCCTTACACAATCTTCTACCAGCCCCGCACCGCCATCAAGTCCCAAGCATTGGCCGACTTCCTCGTCCACTGGGCTGAGACCCAGTACCTGCCGCCGGCTCCTGACTCCACCCATTGGCGCATGCACTTCGACGGGTTCAAGATGCGCACCGGCTTGGGAGCCGGCGTCGTCCTTAGCTCTCCCAAGGGCGACAAGCTTAGATACACGCTGCAGATACACTTCGCCGCCTCCAACAATGTAGCCGAATACGAGGCGCTCATACATGGGCTCCGGCTTGCCAAGGAACTCGGCATCCGCCGGATCCTATGTTATGGCGACTCGGATTTGGTGGTTCAACAATCATCCGGCGACTGGGACGCCAGGGATGCAAACATGGCAAGCTACCGCTTCCTGGTGCAGCAAATCAGTGGATACTTTGAAGGATGTGAGTTCCTCCACGTACCGCGAGCCGACAACGAGCCAGCCGATGCCCTGGCCCGAATAGGCTCCACTCGGCAAGCAATACCAACCGGCGTCGCTCTACAACGCCTCCTCAAGCCGTCCATCAAGCCGTCTCCAGAATCCGACTCCATCTTCGTGCCGCCCAACCCCGACGGGGCCGGGTCTGGCTCGAAGAACCAAGCAGGCGACCCAGGAACTTCAGTACTCGGCCCGGGGACTGCAGTAACCGGCCCGGGGACTACCGCACCCGGCCCGGGGACTGCGGTAGCCGGCCCGAGGACTGCAGTAGCCGGCCCGGGGACTGCGACAACACAGCAGTCGACGGCCGACTCCAGCACTTCATCACCCAACCCGCCCACCCTGATGGCAGTAGCCACATTGGCGGTAGGGGAAGTCGCAGCCCCGTCATGGGCTCAATCCATCCTCAACTTCCTAGTAAACCAAGATCTGCCGGCTGACGAAACAGAAGCGAGACAAGTCCAGCGTCGAGTCGGAGCATACACGATCGTCAACAGAGAGCTGGTCAAGCGCAGTGTCATTGGAGTCCTCCAATGGTGCGTCGAGCAAGAGAAGGGCATTGCAATCCTCAGAGATATACACCAAGGAGAGTGCGGCCACCATGCCGCCTCAAGATCACTTGTCGCCAAAGCTTTCCGCCATGGCTTTTTCTGGCCAACTGCTTTGGATGACGCCAAAGAATTCGTTAAACATTGCAAAGGCTGCCAACTTTTTAGCTCCAAGCAACACATGCCGTCTTCGGCACTCAAGACCATCCCCATCACTTGGCCCTTTGCCGTTTGGGGATTAGACATGGTGGGCCCATTCAAGACGGCGCGCAGCGGCATGACACATTTGCTCGTCGCCGTAGATAAATTCACCAAGTGGATCGAAGCAAAGCCGATCAAGAAGCTGAATGGGCCGACTGCCGTGACATTCATCGCACACATAACAACTCGGTACGGTGTGCCACACAGCATCATCACCGACAATGGCACAAATTTTGCCAAAGGAGCCTTGGCACGTTTCTGCGCTGCACAAGGTATCCGGCTGGACTTAGCGTCCGTCGCCCACCCGCAGTCAAACGGCCAGGTCGAGCGAGCCAACGGCCTCATCCTCTCCGGCATCAAGCCCCGACTGGTCATAACTCTAGGGCGTTCAGCCGGCTGTTGGCTCGATGAGCTGCCGGCTGTCCTCTGGAGTCTGCGCACCACCCCAAACAAGCCAACCGGCTTCACTCCTTTTTTCCTCGTGTACGGTGCCGAAGCAATCATCCCGACCGACATCGAGTTTGACTCACCTCGGGTGACCATGTACACGGAGGCGGAGGCCAAGGAAGCACGAGAAGACAGCGTCGACCTGCTGGAAGAAGGCCGGCTATTAGCCCTCAGCCGGTCTGCCATCTACCAGCAGGGGTTGCACCGCTACCACAGCCGGAAGGTCAGGCCAAGATCCTTCCAGGAGGGCGACCTTGTGCTCCGGTTGATCCAGCGAACAGCCGGCCAGCACAAGCTCTCGGCCCCCTGGGAAGGCCCCTTCGTCATCAGCAGAGCTCTAGGCAACGACTCCTACTACTTGATCGACGCACAGAAACCCAAGGCACGCAAGAGAGACGACTCGGGCAAGGAGTCGGAACAACCATGGAACGCCAATCTCCTTCGAAGATTTTATAGTTGAAATGCAGTATATCATGTTAACTTTTGTATTAAGTACGAGACAATAGGCTCCCCGAGGAGGACTCGGGGACTGCCATCTTTTATTTGTGAATGAACAATATCATGCTTATGACCTTGTCATTTCATTTACTTATTCCGTCCGGCACCGGGTTCGACCAGTCAAGCTGGCGGAGTGGTTGACGACCTGGGCTGGTCGGTGGAGACGGTTGTGTCGGCTGAGGGAGCGGCCGACTGGTGAACTTCGGCTTGATCACCGCCTCCTGCAGTGGGCGTGGTTCTACGCGCCTCGTTGCTGGAGGCACGATCAGCTGGAGGCTGGCCGGTTGTTCCGCTAGCCGGCTCGACGTCTTCGCCGTCTTCCTCCTCGTCATCCTCGCCCTCATCGCTGGAGGCGATCTCCTCGGCCGAGTCCTCGCCCGCCGCCGGGTCCAGGCCGAACCAGTCCTCCGGCTGAGCAACGCCGTCGTCATTGAGCTCGGGCGCGAAGACACTGATGTCAGTACACTCGGCGATCGTTGAGGCGCGCTGGGCGATCACCGGCCGCACCTCCTCCAGCTCCGCGTCGGCTTCCAGCCTCCAAGTACGCAGCTGGTCTAGGCTTAGCCTTGGGTACCAGGCGCGGACGAACTCCAACGCCCGCCCGGCTCTGAGGCGGGCCGCCGACGCCTTCCATGCTTCGAAACGGCCGACTGCGACCTCCAGCCAGTCGGCGGTCCGGCTTGGTGTGCGGGGGATCGTCTGGCCGGGCCAGAGGGCGGCCAGCACCTGCGCCCCAGCACGTTGAAGCCGGCGAAGCATCTGGTGAGCCGGCTGCAGCCGTGCTTCGATGGCCACGAGCTGCTCCGCCAGCGTCCGATTGGCGTCCGACGCGACGTTGACGCCCGCCTGACGGCGTGCCTCGCGATAAGCCTCGATCGCTTGGGCGGCAAGGGTGGAGTGGCCCGGAAAGTAATCTGCACAAGAAAAAGGGCAGCAGCACGAGTCAGCCCACGACCCCAGGCGGCCAGCAGGCAGAAGAAGGGCGAAAAAAGCAGCTTACCATCGATCAAGTCTTCGATGCGGCCGAAGCCCGCATCCAGTGCTCGACGAGTCTCAGCCCAGCTTGTCGCCTCCTTCTCAAACTCCGCCTTCAGGGCGGCCTCGCTCTCCTGCGCCTTCTGCAGGGCCGCCTTGTGGCTTTCCTCCTGATCAGACAGCTTCTTGGCCAGGCGGTCGCGCTCCTGGGCCAAGGTGGCGTACTCAGCGTCCCTGGTGCGAAGGGCGGTCTGCGCCTCGCCAAGCTCTCGCCGCAAGTCGGCGTTGGCTCCTGCAAAGAACAAAAGACAAAAAGAAAAAACAAATGAGGGAAAAGTCGTCAAGGAAGATCCGACCCGACTGCTCGGCAGTCGGCCCGAATCTCGGGGACTACACCCAGTGGGTGTGCTGACGCGCCCCCACAGGAAACAGATAAAAACAAACACTTACTTCGGCTGTTGGCCAGGTCTTCGATCTTCCGACCCAACTCCTGAGCCTGGGAGTTGAAGGCGGCATCACGGGAATTATGATATTCTAGAAGTTAAGATAGAAAGCAAAACTTGAGACAGTCGCCAAGAAAGATCCGACCCGACTGCGCAGCAGTCGACCCGAATCTCGAGGACTACACCCAGTGGGTGCGCTGACGCGCCCCCATGGAAGAAATCAAGGAACCAGAGCGGTCAAGAGCAAAAAACTTACCCGGATGGTGGCTCGCGTCGACTGGAACTCCTGCGTGTATTGCTGCAGGAGGCCGGCCTAAGCTCGCAGCTGGCTCCGGACCTCTTGGGCCGCCACATTCAGCTCGCCGGTCCCTGCACTGGGAGTCCACCCGGACGTACCGGAGCTAGCCGCCTCCAAGGCCTCCGCCGACTGGCCGGCGCCTGCGGCTCGGCGCGACTCCAGCGGGGCGGCACTTCCCCCTGCGCGCTGACGCGTCACCGGCTGAATTTCAAGGCCGGCTCCGACTTCAGGCGCGTCCTTGGCCGGCTCCATTGGCGCCGTCGACGACTGGCCGCCTTCGCCCGCGCCGACTGGCGCGGCCGGCGGCGTCCTCCCCGCGAAGACCTCGAAGAGCTCCTCCCTTTGCACCGACGGCGGGTCCTGGATGATCTCCTCCGCCAGGGGCAATGGGATGTCCGGGTCTACGGATCGGAGTGGGATGGCGAGCAGCGGGGGTTGGTCGCGCGAGCCCTCCGCCTCTGCCCCCGCAGTCGCCCGCTCCGCCTGAGTCCTGGCCGCCTCCTCCGCCCGCTCCTTCGCCGCCTGGGCTGCCTCCCGATCCGCAGCCTCCCTCTCCTCCCGTGCCTCACGAGCGTTCCGCTCTGTGGCTTCCATGAGGTCGGCGCAGGGATCCACGCGGCGGGAGCCCGAAGACCCTCCAGCCGGCCCGATGACGGAGCCGCCTGGGCCCCACTCCAGAGAAAGCGGCGCCCTGTGCAGAAAACGGAGAAAAGTTAGGAAGAATGATTCAAACAGAAGAACACAGCAAAACAAGCATACAAACGACTGGATGCTTATGCCGAGACCACCTGGGGCTGCTTCACCGCTTTCTGGAAGCGGGCCGCCTTCGCTGCCGCCTCTTCTCGCTTCGTCGCTGCGGCGGAGGTTTTTGGCTTCTTCGACCGATTGCCGAAGAGAGCTAACGCGCCCCGGCGCTTCGGAGCGCCGCCGCCTGCTGCCGGCGCGGCAGACGGGCCCGCATTGTGGCGGTCGGGCGCCGACTGGCGACGTGGGACTTCTTCGGTGTCGGCGTCGTCCGGCCAGTCCTCGAAGCTGGCGGAAAGCCCGGTGCCTCCGGGTTCAATGTTGTCACCTACGACGGCCTCCTCCATGGCGGCTGCTTCCAAGTCTGGATCGTCGACATCGTCCACCGTGCGATTGGGGGCATACTGACGCTCGATCCCTGCTGCCCCAGCTGGTGGCGGCAGAAGGGGATTCTGCAAACAAGAGCCGGCTGATCAGAGGCCGGCCATCACAGAGTCAGCTGACAACAAAAAGAAGATAGAAGAGAGAAGCTTACCACAGGCGGTGGGTTGGCGCGAGAGTACGGCGCCTTGCCGTATCACCAGTCCCCGGCGAGCTTGCAGTTGGCGATGTAGTTGACAATGAGCGCCACCTCTGCGTGCGGCATCTCCCGCGTGCTCAGCCGGCTTGGGTCAAAGCGGCCGCTCATCTGGCACATCATGTGGGGCCGGCTTTGGAGCGGAAGGATCCGGTGCTCCACGAAGGCGGCCACCAAGTCGGCTCCGCGCAAACCCTCCAACTGGATCATCACTCGAAGCCGGGAGATGGCGGCGTTCCCAGCCGGCGACAGAGACTTGGACCGATAACTCCACGATGGCTGCCTCCCAGCCGGCGGGCCAGCTACGTAGGCCGGCAGATTGACGTGGTCTCCTCTCGGGGGGCGAGCCGGCGTTCTTCACATAAAAATATGACTTCTGCCAGATCTTCACCGACTGGATTAGAGGGATGGAGGGGAACAGGTTGTTGTCACCTGGCCTCCTCATGGCGATGTAGGCTCCGCAGGGAGCCGGCACGCCGGCGGTGACGGTGCCGAGCTTGCTCTGGAAGAGCTCCCCCCAGAGCTCTAGCGTGGGGAGCACGCCCAAGAAGCCTTCGCAGAGGGAGACGAAGGCCGACCCGAGCATCACCGCGTTGGGTGTGAGGTGATGCGGCTACAGATTATAGAACTCCAAGAAGGAGCGCAGAAACCCGCTCGCCGGCAGGCCGAAGCCCCGGAGGAAATGCGAGCGAAAGACGACCCGGTCGCCTTCCTCCGGCTCCGGCGAGACCTCCGTCGCGGGCGCCAGACGGACTTGCACGAGATTGGCGTCGGGCAGGCGCCGTGTCTGGCGGAGGAACTCCACTTGCTCGTTGTCGATGTTGGAGCCGTCCCATGAGCTCGATAACGCCATGGGGCGGAGCGCGGTGAGCGTGCTGCGGCGAGAAGCTGCGACGGCAGCGAGAAGAAGAAGAAGAAGAAGAAGCAAGAAGACGAGGAGGGATGGAGCGTGGGAGAGCGAGCGAACCTCTGTCTCTCCCCCTCCTCCCCCTACTTTTAGGCTCGAGCGGCAGAGCCGAGGAGGCGCGGCGTGGGGAAACGTGGGATCGATCGTGCCCACTTCCCCCACGACCCGCGTTTATTGCGCCCTAATGGCGAATTCAAGGTGCCACAGGAAGACGAGCTGTCTCCTTGGGCCGCAGAAGATCAGCGCTCGGGCCAAGGCCAGGAAGTGGCGGGCCCGGGCCTGCGGCTGCGTCCCGTCGCGCGCGTGCGCGGGCAGGATTCCGCCGCCACGTGGCCCACGGGAGGCCCACAATCAGCATTCAAGTCAGTCAGCACCCTGGCCGCAAGATACGAGAACTCTCTGAAGACGACCTAAGCCAGCAAAGCCGGCTCCTCGGGGTAAGAAGCTGATCCAGCTTCTCGTCCCTCTGTCCGCCTTGAAGCTCGCCCAACTTCGGGGACTACTGTCGGAGTAAATAGCCATGGGTAGCCTAGCCGGCTTCCCCTGGCCCTTCTGAAAAAAATTACGAGCCCGTCTGGCTCTCAAAAGAATTCAAGACCTGGGGCCGCCTTCCCCCTGCCGGTTATCTTCTAGGCCGGCTTCAGGGGGCGGCCCGCCTTTAGCCCTCATGAAGGAGGCTGTGGGAGGGCCGACTTCGAGAAGTCGGCAACAAGTAGGCCGACTCCAAGAAGCCGGCTCCCATAAAGCAGTCAAGATCGTACCCGTGAAGTCTGCGTCCACCCAGCAATGATGAAGCAGGGCGTGGCTACAGTAAAGCCTGCCACCCCCAAGACCCGGAGCACGCCCAGCACAGTGCGCCGTACGGGTGGCCACGACCCGTCCGGCGCGGTACTGTTGCCACGGCGGCCTTGACGCCGTCCACGACGGGCCACCAGCGTGGCCCCCGAGGCGGTGGGCCCCTTCGGGAAGAGAGATACCGAAGGCGGCCGCACCTCCTCCCAAGTCGGCCCGATGGAGAGTCGCCCCCCCATAGCCGGCCTGCCATCCTCCTCGAAGGAGACGCCCATTAAGGAGACAAGATACGGCGGGGCTACAGTAATCGCCCGCCAGGGTGGCGGTACTGTAGCCACGCTTACCCCGACCAAGCCCACGTCATCAGCACAGAGCAACAGTAACCAGCCACCGACCAGGCCCTGGACAGTGGGGCCTGCCTGTCGACCAGGGTGCCGGCAGCCGGCGGGACCCACCAGTCGGCGGGCCCCAGCTGCCGGCGCAGAAGCCGGCGAGCATAGTCACAGACGGCTGGGCCCCGCGCCCAGCCGGATTACCATTGTACCCCTGGGGGGTAGGCCTATATAAACCCCCCGGTGCACCCATGCAAAGGGTTGGACTCTCAAGCTAGTCGTAGACACCATACAAGGAGAGGAAGCAGGCTAGCCATGCCCTTCTTCCTCCTTCCACCGAAACAGCTCAAGGAGCATCGTGTAGCCACTTGTTCATCTAGTGATCACGCGGAGACCCTGCAGAGCAGCAGTAGGGGTGTTATCTCCACGAAGAGCCCTAAAGCTGGGTAAAGTACGTCGGCGAGCTTGTCTTCGCCTCATCCCATTTCCAGGCACCGGCGACGTCTTATTGGCTCCCACAATGATAAGCCACCCGTTGGCATATGTCGCTCCTACCACCCGACAAGCATCTTGATGTATTCACATCTTGTTGAGTTGCTTTGACTCATGTCTTGGAGTAAAGCTTCTCTAAGATGGAATAACATACCTTGGATGGTGGTGTGGTTCTTGCTCATGTAGTTGAACTTGTGTGGGTGCTCAAGGTTGATGTAGCTCATCAAGACTTGGGAGCACCACTTGGAGTTTGAGTTCACCTACCTACATGGGTTAGTTCTTGCAAGGAAGAGCACTTGTGTATCCAAAAATGACAATCATGAAGCTCAACATAGAATTTGTCAAAGGATATGTTTGAATGGTTTTGTGCTTCCTTGTCTTCAACCACCATTGTGTAGAGACTTGGTGATGTAGAGATTGCTCAAGATGTGAGTGAGTCGCAATCTCATGGAATTTGATTCAACCAAGCATCTATATGGGTTAGACAACATGCAAGGTACAAATATATCCAAGACATAAGATAGTCATTATAAGAGATATATCATGGATTAGTCATAAGCTCATGTCTTGCATGTATCCAATGGAGTTCCTACTCCAAGTTCGAATCATCAATAATGTTCAATTCACCTCTCAACCTGCAAAATACTTTCTCATCAAGAGGTTTAGTAAATATATCCGCTAATTGCTTATCGGTACGAACATGTTTAAGATCAATGTCACCCTTAGCAACATGGTCTCGAATGAAATGATGACGAACTTCAATATGCTTAGTTCGAGAATGTTGGACACGATTATGACCAATTTTGACAGCACTTTCATTGTCACAAAGCAGTGGAACATGTTTCACATAGATCCCATAATCTTTAAGAGTTTGGGTCATCCAAAGTAATTGAGCACAACATGAACCAGCGGCAATGTATTCTGCTTCGGCGGTGGATAAGGATACCGAGTTTTGTTTCTTGGAAGACCAAGACACAAGAGATCTACCAAGAAATTGACAAGTACCCGAAGTAGATTTTCTATCAACCTTGTCCCCGGCATAATCCGAGTTGGAATAGCCAATGAGATCAAAAGAAGACCTCTTAGGATACCAAATGCCAAAGTTTGGTGTATGAATTAAGTATCTCACTATCCTTTTCACGGCCTTAAGATGACATTCTTTTGGAGCAGCTTGATAACGTGCACACATGCACACACTTAGCATAATGTCGGGACGTGAAGCACATAGGTATAACAAGGAACCAATCATAGAGCGATAAACCTTTTGATCAACCGGTTCACCATCTTTGGTCAAATCAAGATGTCCACTAGTAGGCATGAGCGTACTTCGTTTGAGAGACAAATGTACCTTCCTTAGTTTGCTTGATTTGCAAACCGAGAACGAATTTGAGTTCACTCATCATCGACATCTCAAACTTCTCTGACATTAGCTTTCCAAACTTTTCACTAAAGAGAGGGTTAGTTGAACCAAATATGATATCATCAACATAAATTTGGCATACAAATAGTTCTCCATTAACCCTTTTAGTAAAAAGAGTAGAATCAATTTTACCAATTTCAAAACCACTTGCAATAAGGAACTTGGTCAAGCATTTATACCATGCTCTAGGAGCTTGTTTAAGACCATAAAGAGCTTTGTGAAGTTTGTAAACGTGATTTGGTTTCTTAGGACTGATAAAGCCGGGAGGTTGTTTGACATAAACTTCCTCCTCCATTTCACCATTTAGAAAAGCACTTTTAATGTCCATTTGGTACAGGGTGATATTATGGTGATTAGCATAGGCAAGTAAGATGCGAATGGACTCAAGTCTAGCAACGGGAGCATATGTCTCACCATAGTCCATACCTTCGACTTGTGTGTACCCTTGGGCGACTAGACGTGCTTTGTTGCGAACCACTTGTCCATCTTCATCTTGCTTGTTGCGAAACACCCATTTGGTACCAATGATGTTGTGGTTGTTGTCGGGCTTCTCAACCAATGTCCAAACTTGGTTTCTCTCAAAGTTGTGTAGCTCTTCATGCATAGCGTTTATCCAATCCGGATCTTCCAATGCTTCTTCAACCTTCATAGGTTCAATGCTAGAGATGAATGAATAGTTTTCACAAAAGTTAGCGAAACGAGTCTTTGAGCGAGTGATTCTCCCGGTTTGTATATCATTGAATATTTGCTCGACGGGATGATCTTTGGCAATTCTTGCTCGAACTCATGAGAGCTTTTGCTTGGGTCTTCGTTGAACATCTTCTTCATCTTGTTCTTCTTCTTGGCCTTCTTCATTGTTGACGTTGTCGTTCTCTTGTCGTGGTGGAGAAGGAGGTTGTTGATGTTCGTCTTGATGCATTTCCTTGTCTTCTTCATCTTGGTGTGTCCCACTTGTGGATGCTTCCGTATCAATTCTTGGTTCACCTTGTCAGGAAGTAGAAGCTTCCACTTGGACGGACGAGGTACTCTCCTTCACCTTCGTTGGACGAACTTTGCCAATAGACAAATCTTGGATTGCTTCTGAAGGGTCTTTGTCTCCTACATCGATTGGTAATTGCTCTACTTGCGAGCCATTAGATTCATCAAACTTCACATCTACCATCTCTTCAACCTTTCGGGTGAAATTGTTGTAGACACTGTAAGTGTGAGAGTTTGAGCCATAACCAAGTAGAAAACCTTCATGAGATTTAGGAGCAAACTTTGAATGACAATGCTTGTCAAGAATGTAGCACTTTGAGCCGAATACTCGAAAGTATCCAACTTGGGGTTTGTTACCGGTGAGGAGCTCGTATGCCGTCTTGTCGAGTAGCTTGTGAAGATACACGCGATTTGTTACACGACAAGCTGTCTCAACCGCTTCTGCCCAAAAGTGCTTTGGCGTCTTGTATTCATCAAGCATTGTTCTTGCCATTTCGATGAGCGTCCGGTTCTTCCTCTCAACAACTCCATTTTGTTGAGGTGTGTACGTAGCCGAGAACTCGTGTGAAATCCCTTCTTCGTCAAGAAAGGTGTCCACATTTGCGTTCTTGAACTCCGTTCCGTTGTCACTCCGAACCTTCTTGATCTTCATGTCAAACTGATTTTGGGCCTTCCTAGCGAAGTTTTTGAAGATCTTCTGGACCTGCGACTTGTCATTAAGAAAGAACACCCACGTAAATCTTGAAAAATCATCAACTATAACTAGACCAAAAGAATTTCCACCGAGACTCTTGTAGGCGTTGGGACCAAAAAGATCCATATGAAGTAGCTCGAGTGGCCTCCTTGTGGTCATGATGTTCTTCACGGGATGCCTTCCTCCAACCTGTTTACCTGCTTGACAAGCACTGCAAAGTCTATCCTTATCAAATATGACATCGTTAACTCCAAGGATATGATTTCCTTTAATAAGCTTGTCAAGGTTTCTCATGCCAACGTGACCTAGTCGTCTATGCCACAACCAACATTTTGAGGATTTAGCAATAAAGCAAGTTTTACGTTGTGCCTTTTTAGAGAAATCGACAATGTAAAGATCACCTCTACGCATACCGGTAAATACCATTTTATGATTGTCTCAACGAAATACTTGGCAATCTACCTCAGTAAATAGGACATTCAAACCGAAATCAGCAAGTCTAGATACTGAAAGTAAGTTGTAGCCGAGAGATTCAACGAGCATGACATTTTGAATGGAACTATCATGTGAGATGGCCACCTTACCAAGGCCAACCACTTTACCCTTTGAATTATCACCAAAGGTGACATATTTTCGAGGACCGTCATTTTCAGCAAGCTCACGGAACATCTCTTCATCTCCGGTCATATGATCAGTACATCCACTATCAAGAACCCATTCCTTTCCTCCTAACACATATCCCCGAAGATTTGCTGTAAGACCAAAATGTCTCATTGCATCATCAAGATCGAAGTCACTATCATCATCATCATCATCATCATAGTATCCATGTTCACCATGATCTTGTGACTCATCATTTCCTGGAGAGGGTAATTCATTAGATAAATGATCATCAAAGTAGTCACTTTTATGAATTCTTATAGCTTCGGATATAATGATTCCAACATCTCCTTTAGCATGCTTTAGATTTGTAAGCTCAAATAGACAATCACCAAAACTAGGATCACTCGAGTTCATCTTACTCAAGGCAATAGATTTATGGAGAATTTCATCCAAATTTTTCAAGGAATGATCGGGAAATCGTTCCTCAAGAAATTTCCATATAGTATAGGCACAATTAAGAGTAGGCAAACTAGCAATCAAATTTTTGGGCAATCCTCTAATGATGAGCTCAATAGTTCTAAGATTGCAAACCATGTCAATATCTTCATCTAGGGTAGGATGCAAAGGATCAATATGAGGTGCACAAGGGGTAGCGATATACTTGTTCAAATGATATTGATTGAAAATTACGAGCATCTCATTTTTCCATTCATGAAAATACTCTCCATCAAGAATAGGCACTCTATGTCTAAGACTCCCTAAAGTAGACACATCCATCTTCCTCCAATGGTGATTAAACCAAGGCAATGGAGACTAAAGCTCTGATACCACTTGTAGGACCTTGAAGTAGATGTGTCTAGAGGGGGTGATTAGACACTTAATGCCAAAGTTGCAATTTTTTAAGCCTTTTAGGTTTAAGTGTAGTTTATGATAATTTCAGCATTCACAATACAAATCAAGCAAGCATGCAAATAGTGAATAGGCAGCGAAAAGTAAAGCATGCAACTTGCAAGAATGTAAAAGGGAAGGGTTTGGAGAATTCAAACGCAATTGGAGACACGGATGTTTTCCCGTGGTTCGGATAGGTGGTACTATCCTACATCCACGTTGATGGAGACTTCAACCCACGAAGGGTAACGGTTGCGCGAGTCCACGGAGGGCTCCACCCACGAATGGTCCACGAAGAAGCAACCTTGTCTATCCCACCATGGCCATCGCCCACGAAGGACTTGCCTCACTAGCGGTAGATCTTCACGAAGCAGGCGATCTTCTTGCCCTTACAAACTCCTTGGTTCAACTCCACAATCTTGTCGGAGGCTCCCAAGTGACACCTAGCCAATCTAGGAGACACCACTCTCCAAGAAGTAACAAATGGTGTGTTGATGATGAACTCCTTGCTCTTGTGCTTCAAATGATAGTCTCCCCAACACTCAACTCTCTCTCATAGGATTTGGATCTGGTGGAAAGAAGATTTGAGTGGACAGCAACTTGGGGAAGGCTAGAGATCAAGATTCATATGGTAGGAATGGAATATCTTGGTCTCAACACATGAGTAGGTGGTTCTCTCTCAGAACATATGAGTTGGAAGTGTATATGTGTTCTGATGGCTCTCTCCACGAATGAAGAGGATGTGGAGGGGTATATATAGCCTCCACACAAAATCTAACCGTTACACACAATTTCCCAATCTCGGTGGGACCGAATCAATGAACTCGGTCGGACCGATTTAGCAAACCTAGTGACCGTTAGGGTTTTCGGTGGGACCGACTGGATCAACTTGGTGGGACCGATGTGCTAGGCTTAGGGTAAATCCACAACTCGGTCTGACTGATTACTCAAACTCGGTGGGACCGATTTTGGTAACAAGTGAAACAGAGAGTTGGCCAAGCAAACTCGGTGGGGCCGATTGCATATCTCGGTGGGACCGAAAGTATTGCAATAGGTAACAGAGAGTTTGCAAGCCCATCTCGGCGAGACCGAGATCCCATCGGTGAGACCGAATCGATTAGGGTTTTGGCAGTGGCTATGACAAGGGAAACTCGGTGGCGCCGGATAGAAATAATCGGTTGGTCCGAGTTTGGCTTTGGGTTTAGATCATATGTGGAAGTCGGAAAGTAGCTGAGGATTTTGGAGCATATCATTAAGCACTTGAGCAAGAGGCTCATTAAGCAACACCTCATCCCTCCTTGATAGTATTGCCTTTTCCTATGGACTCAATGTGATCTTGGATCACTAAAATGTAAAATGAAGAGTCTTGAGCTTTAAGTTTTAGCCAATCCTTTGTCCTTAGCATCTTGGAGAACTTCCCACAACCTTTAGTCCATGCCACTCCATTGTTGAACTTATCTGAAACATACTAGATAGAAACGTTAGTCCAGCAAGAGATATGTTGTCATTAATTACCAAAACCACCTAGGAAGCACTTGTGCTTTCAACATCGGATCAATATTAAGAGTGTGCTCAGTGAGTTCCCTCGGTACACCTGGCATGTCTGAAGGCTTCCATGCAAAGATGTCCCGGTTCTCATGGATGAACTTGATGAGCGTGCTTTCCTATTTCGGATCCAGATTAGCACTGATGCTGAACTGCTTAGATGAGTCGCCAGGAACAAAATCAACCATTTTAGTGTCATCTGCCGACTTAAACTTTAGCAAAGGATCATGCTCCGTGGTTGGCCTTTTTCAAAAACTTCTTGTCTGCCGGGTCAACATTATCCTTGTAAAATTTCAGCTCCTTCGTTGCACAGACAGACTCAGCGTAAGCAGAATCGCCTTCTTCACACTCCAAGGCCACCTTGCGACTCCCATGTACTGTGATGGTACCCTTGTAACCTGGCATCTTAAGCTGCAAGTAAACATAACAAGGCCTCGCCATGAACTTAGCATAAGCCAGCCGCCCAAACAGAGCATGATAAGGGCTCTTGATTTTAACCACCTCGAAAGTCAGGGTCTCAGATCTAGAATCATGCTCATCTCCAAAAGCATCCTCCAACGATATCTTACCCACCGGATATGCCGGCTTGCCCGGCACCACACCATGAAAAAGAGTGTTTGATGGCTTAAGATTTTTGTCGGTCAATCCCATGCGACGAAAGGTTTCATAGTAAAGTATATTAATGTTGTTGTCTCCATCCATGAGCACCTTAGTAAATTTATAGCCCCAACCTGAGGCACCACCACTAGAGCCAGGTGACCCGGATTGTCACCCCGGGGCGGGTGATCCTCACGACTCTACACAATAGGCTGCTCTGACCACCACAGGTAACACATCACCGCTGGCTCGATAGCATTCACTACCCTCTTATGAAGCTTCTGATCCCACTTACACAAGCTAGTGGTGAAGACGTGGTATTGTCGACTATTCAATTGCTTCTGGTTGCTCTGATAACCAGACTGTTGCTGCTGCTGATTCCCCTAATTATTCTGCTGGTTGTAACCGCCTTGATTGCCTTGGCCGTGAAACCCGGAATTTGAGCCGCCGCCTCCATGACCCGGACCATGAGGGCCGGACCCTGAACCGCCATTCGGACCATGGTTGTGTTGGAAAGACTCCTGAAGTGTCTCATAATGCTGCAATCCTTCAACAGATTGGTAGACGGCTTCTCCTTTGTCCCATGCTTCGCACATGGCTGATTCATTATCGCTTCAAGGTCAAATTTTGTCCTTTGAGCCGGCCCCCCCTTACGACACGGATTATAATTCCATGCACCGGTGTTAGCCACAAAATCATCACCTTTGCGTTTACGTTACCGCCCTGATTGGCCGGGTTGTGATGTTGTCCTCTCATACCTCTACTCTTCTTTCCCTTTCCTGATCGTTCATCCTCGGAGTCGGGGTCCTTGGTACTATCAGAGTCGACATACTTGAAAAGAGCCGCCATGAGCACACCCATGTCACTGCAATGACATTTAAGCCGCCCAAGCTTCTGCTTGAGTGGAAGGAAACGACAATTCTTCTCCAACATTAAAACCGTTGAGCCGACGTTGATATTATCTGAAGAATGTATGATGGTCGAGACCCGGCGCACCCAACAGGTTGTCGACTCGCCCTCAGCTTGAACACAAGAAACGAAGTCCACGGCCGACATAGGCTGCTTGCACATATCTTTGAAATTTTGGATAAACCGGGCCTTCAGCTCTGCCCACGACCCAATGGAGTTGGCAGGTAGCCCTTTCAACCAAGTGCGAGCCATCCCTTCTAGCATCATGGTGAAATACTTAGCATATGCAGCTTCACTAACATCCATCATCTCCATAGCCATCTCACAACTCTCCACCCAAGCCTCAGGGGGCTGATCTGCTGTGTAATTAGGCACCTTACGAGGGCCCTTGAAATCCTTGGGAAAACGCTCATTTCACAGAGCCGCCATTAAACACGGCACGACCTAAGCTCTAGAAGTCACACCCGCCTCCACTGAAGTTGTCGGGTAAACCGGCGCGTGCTGATGTGCCACCAGCTGAGCCGCCAGCTCGGCCTCCCAGCGCGCTCTGCCCAGGTCCACCAAATTCTGTGCCTCGGCACCATTGCGCGTTAGGTCATGCCCACGGGGTTGGTAACGGTATTGCTCAGTACTCGAAACTACTGGCGAGTCAATGTGCCTACTGTAGCTCCGGCTTGGATGAGGGGTCGAATGAATCCGGTCATGACTATAAGAATAAGCCTGCTGCTATACTAGCCTTGTTTGAAGAAGTTCCCTCGCCCTTCGAGTTTCAACCGCCATCAGAGTCTCGCCCTCGACTGGCAAAGCCGCCAACCGTGTAGCTGCAGCAATCATATTGTCCAAAGGTGTAGAATAATGACCCGGTGGCGTCACCACGAGGTGGGGTGTTATTCATATGCGGGGAACCCGCCACGCACGGCTGAACTGGCACTCCACCCCCTGGCACTTCAGTCATCTGGTTTATCATCGGCGGGTTACTGGCCCCCCTACAGGCGTGCTGAAGAGGTTTCTCGATTCATAAACCAAGGGTAGACGACTCTGGTGTTTTCTCCTCAAGACTTCGTTTGAAGCATTCTGATTCATCGTGAGCCGATATTAATCCGTTGTGCTTGGGCGTTTAAAATGGCCCGCTCTGCAGTCATCCTAGCGTTTTCCGCTGCCAGCTCTACCTTGGCTTGCGCTATCTCATCACGCAGCTTAGCCACATCCACCTTATGCTATTCCTGGTTGTCCGGAGTTACCTCCACCTCCATCAGAGTTGCCAGAGCCTCCAATAGATCTGTTCAAACTTGAGCCAGCGGGCGTGCTGATCCGCCAGCACCCGCCGCCGTTACCACCGCTGCGTTGGAAGTCATAGCCGCGGCGGCTGTCAAACCGAGAACCGGCTGGGTGCCAGCCATGAAGATCACCACCCTGTTCGGTGGCTCATGGGGGTCCGAAATACTGTCACCATCGGAACAGCCCCCAAGTCGTCCGTCTTGTAGTTGATACATTGAGTAGGTATCGCCCGTGGACGATTCACCATCAGAGTAGATGGCCATCACCGCCAGACACAGAGCCCTCCAATTCAGCCCCTTGGATAAATCCAATAAAGGCATGCTTCACGGCGGGTCGTGCACGCCGAGCCGTCTCGATGATGTCGGTACAGATGTCCGGCTCAGGGGCCGGTTCGCCGATCTTGCCGATGAAGACATGGATTCCGCCGATGGGGGCCCGGTACCCGTACTCAATTGAGCCGGCCTCGGGGCCCCAGCCTGTGTCGTCGATGTAGAGCTTGCCGCGATGACTCTTGGTCATCCGACCCACAGCGTATCCCTTGATCCCTTCAAAGCTTCCCTTCAATAACTCAAAACCACTATGCCGATGAAGAAGGATTTTTCTGAAGTGTTGAAGATTGACATGAACAAGTTCAAATCAACCCGGGGCCTAATGTTGGAGATATGACTATTGGATATGACCCGCCCAGGAGGGGTCGGGTTATCCCGATGGCGGTTCATAAACCAAGCCCATGAATATGTTGAAGATGGCGGTTCATGCAGTAGGCTTATTAAAGGGCCCAAAGGCGGCTTAAGGCCCATAAGTGTAAACCGCCATGTATATGTGACTTGTATTGTAAGGCATGTAAGATAAGTCACCGGGCCGGACACATTTGTATGAGTCGGCCGGGACTCTGTAAGCCACGGGGCATCAACCCGCATATATAAGGGGACGATCCAGCGGCGGCTTAGGACAAGAAACAACAAATCAAAAGCCAGGCCAAGCGTATTCACTCCCTAGTAATCGAAACCCTAGCAATACCACCTCAAACTGGATTAGGCTTTTACTTTTAGCGTAAGGGGCCGAACTAGTATAAACTCCTCGTATCCTTTGTCCAGTTTTAACCCCTTTAAGCTAACTACGTTGCAATGGCTCCACAACTAAGTCCTTCCGCTAGGACATTTGCCGTGACAATTCCACGACACCTACCATATCCTTAAGATGTCACGGAGGTTAAGCCTCTCCAACCCACATTTTAGCCCTGAAGAGAACGTGGAATTACTTTGTTATATCACCGTCTTAGACATCCCGCATTGTGATAGCGGGTCGTCACACACTCTTCTCACAATTAAAGAACAAATATCGTCCTACGCCTCACATACATCTACTGGTGTATATACGTAATAGACTAACGAGTGGATTCTTGAGTCGGGAGATCATTCGCATGTGGGTTTGCGGCGATGATTCTGTGTGCGCAGGAGTTCAATCTTTTGTTCTTTACAAGAACTTTCATATGAATTTTGTAGGATTCTATTTCTCAATACATGTTACGTTGTAGCATATTTGGTTTATAAGAATATATATTATAAGAATTTCTCTATGGTCTAGTCTACATGGAATCTCATAAAAAATCATTGAGCTCAACCTTATAAAAAATATATTTTGTTTCCATGACAACCATGGTATACACCAAATCAACATCAATGACAATCTTTTTTGTTTTAAACTCCTATAGAATTTAATATGCCATGACAACCTTCTATGTCTTGTCTATTATAGTGTGTTTGGAAATCATGTGAACCAAAGTGGCCTACTTGCTCTGCTTCTAGACATATGTCATTTCACAAGACATGATTGAGTATCCTCAACTTTAAGTGCGTGTTTATGCAAATATATAATAATACATTTTTTGGTTCAAAATATAAACGTCTTCAACAAATATTATTAACATGTTGAGTGTTTAATCCATTTTATTTATGTAAATTATGAATGTTGAGGAAAGTTTTGTGGCTCCGTTGCTTGGAAAATCTTAAGTTTCATTCAAATTCACTACCATTTCAACTCAGAGTGACTTAATCTTCCCCATAAAAGACTGATTTAATCCATTTCACAACATAATTTATTGGCTACAAAATTGAGCAAAGGTAATCTCAGAGAATTGTGGAATAGCAAATCCATGTTAAGAAAGATAAAATGAACTATATTTTAGTATTACCTTTACCCTCCTCTTCTTAGGTCGCTTTCATAACCCCTGCCGTCAACCTGGCATGTAAATCGTGTGGACGGGTTCCTTTACGTGCATGCATATTCTAGAAGAAGAAAAAGTTACCTTAAACAATTCATGCTTGCATGGTCCTAATATTATGGGATGCTTAAAATTAAACAAGAAATACAATAACAACATCTTGTACAATAAAGAGAATTGTCTTATCTTCATTACTAAGAGATCAACTCTTGGGTAAGAGAAGGTTTATCTTTTTTCCTTTCTCACTCTTCCAACTTAAGCTATCATCATATGTGGCACCTGTTAAGATGGTAGTATCATTGTACGTACAATAAATTTAGAAAATTTAAGGCCACTAGCTACAACCGTATCAGCCCAAACAGCAAAACTGAAATAAAATTGAGTAGCGTATATCACGGAACAAATCAGACGACATGTAAATCGAGTGCGGTTTTTTTTAACATCAGTAAAGGCGCAAACGCTCATGCATATGTGCATACACTCACTCTATAAATGCACATACACACACCCTATCCCTATGAGCACCTTCAAAGACTAAGCCAGCATATAATCTTGAGATTTACGAAGTCATCATAGACGTCTCGTCGGGACGTAAGCGTCTCCTCCCACTGAAAGCGCATCGCCGAAAATCCTGAAATAAATTCAGGAACAATGCGAGCATCAGGACTTCAACCCTGATGGAATGAGAATACCATTGTCCCTCTAACTATCCAACTACCGGTTAGTTCGCATCGAGTGTGATTTTTGCACAATGGAAGGCGACTGCATTTTAGCCGCGCAGCAACAAAAAACTACATATCATGATGATCACAGAGACTACGCAGTGTAAATGGGTTTGTTCATCGTACCCGGTCGATTTTATTATTATTTTCCAACCATTCCTGCCCCTTTTACACGCGGTAGTATTATAATGGCAGACAACACACACGCATGGGAAGGGAAAAGATGCATGCATGGGACGGAAGCAAAGCTTAGGAAGAGAGAAAAGTACCCTGCGTTTTAAATTAACGGTGGTTTGCTTTGCTCGCTAAGACAAAATTACTCGGCGTCGGCGTAGGGGGCAAAAGAGGGAGCACAGCACTTTTTGGAGTAGTTTTCGCTCCAAAGGCGTGCGTGCGTGCGTGTTTTTACCTAGCGTAGATAGCTAGGCACGCACTGCTGCTTTCACTACACACCTCAAAAGTTGTCGGGGGAACTACTCGATCGATCGAGCGAGCGAGGCCGTCTCGAGGTGAGCAAGGACGCATTTTGACGACAATGCCATAGAGAATGTAGTAGTACTGCTTCGATCGGCAGCCACGAAGAAAGATTTCGTCGATCATATCTCTGCACTTTTAGCGGCATCCGCGCTAATGCTACACATGCAAGCACGCACGCACGCACGCACACACGAGCACAAGTAGAAATTCCGACGCGTAAATGGAAAATGGAATCAGCTCATTAGAGCAACTCCAACGAACCGACCTAAACGGACAACGATTTTGTCCGCTTTTTGTCCGTCTGAATCGGTCAGACGAACACGAACGTCCGCTTTCGCATTTGGGTTGGCGCGTGCATCCAACGCTGGCTCGACCCATTTTTTAAAGGCGCGAGAAAAAAATAAAACACACAATAATTATACATAAAAGCCGGATACGAAGGCCGGCAAGAGTCCACGCGTCCATATTAGCATTAATAAAAACTAAAAACAAAATAAACTACGAGGCGGCGCGCTGCCCTAGACGTTGTTGTCGTCCTCGGGGTCCTTGAGGTCGATTAGCGTCGGCGCAGGGCCGGCCCAGGAGAACGCCGAGTTCTAGAGGGCGTTCATGTCGGGCGCGGGTTGTGCCGGTGCCGGCGCGGGTTATGCGGCCGCCATTGCCGCCGCGGCCTGCCGCGCCTCCTCCTCGGCGTCGCGCTACTCGGCCTCGGCGTCGCGCTACTCGGCCTCGGCGTCGCGCTCGAGCATCCTGAGGTACTCGCCGTTGCGGCGCTCCTCGGCCAGCCGGATGTGGCGCTAGTGCTCGAGGTACGCCGCCTCCTGCGCCGGCGTCGCCCCCACCCAGACCGGTGGCGCGCGGACCCACTCGTGCACTACTTCCATTCAGGAGTAGCGCTCGATGGGCTCCGGCTCCGGCTCGGCCTTCACAAGGGCCGGCGGGGTCACCGGTGGCAGGACGCAGTTGCCCGCCGCGGAGAGGGCCATGGCCTGCGCCATTGCCGCCTCGTACGCCGCCTCCTCTTCCTTTGCCGCCGCCGCCGCCCTGCGCCGCACGTCCTCCTCGCTCTCCCGGTAGACCGCCACAAGGGCAGCATGGTAGGCGGCCTCCGTTGCCTAGTCCTCCTCGTGGACGGCGAGCGGGGGCGGTGGCACGGTGCGGTCGACCTCGCGGACACCGCGTCGCCTCGCCTCCTCGTGCTTGAAGGCGAACCAGCGCGCCCAGTTGGGCGAGTCCGAGGCGTAGGCGGAGTCGCGGCGCTGCTTCGATTTCAGGAGCGCCCGCCGGCGCCGCACCTCCTCCGCGTGCGCCCTGGCCGACCGCGGGGCCGCCGGCACCGGGATCCTCTCCGGATCTAGGTGCCAGTTGTGCGGCATGTTGGCGTCAGGGTACGGGAGAGGCACGCGGTGCTGGCAGTGCCACTCCGCCTGGTGCACCGGCACATTGGCGCGCTGCCTCGGCCGGCGAGCTGGCGCCGACGGAGGCGGGAGAAACTCCGGGGGAAAGGGGTTGCGGGTGACTTGCCCTTGGCCTTGCTGCTGCTGCCGGTGCCGGAGAATAGCCCCATTTGGCACGGGTGGGGTGTCTAGGGCTGGCTAGGGTTTGCCGGCGACGGCGGAGCGAGCGTGACTAGATGGGGACGGGGGCTGGCTGGATAAGGACGGCCCCGCCGCATGGTCGGCTTAAAAAAGGACGACCGCCATCGCTGACATGTGGGTCCGAGGTCATAACTTAAGCTGACCAGGTAGGTGGCGGACGGTTGGACGACCGCTAGGTGAGGACGCGGCGGACACCGAGAAGACGTGTGTGGCGTCCATTCCGCGTCTGCGCCGGCGCATTTGGGACGCAAATTTGGGCGGCAAATGACGCGGAACGGACGCCATTTGGGTTTGGATCGCCGCGTTGGGCCTCCTCTTTTGTCCGCACCGACCCAAACGGACGGCGGCAGACGAAATAAATCGCCCCATTGGAGTTGCTCTTAAATGGGTGTGTTGTGTGTCGGTCGGCGGATCTTTGTCAAAAATCGGCTTGGTTGCGAACCGTCCGACCGTATGATGCTCACTGTACGGCCGTTACTCTCACTATATTGCAACATGGTCTATGTTGCAAACCTTCATTGCAACACCGCTCTTGTTGCGAAATCACATCTCATTTGTGGTTGTGTCGTCGCCGTAGCAATAAGATCCTTGTTGTAAACCTTCGTTGCAATAGGACCTTGTTGCACCACCTTTAGACATGTCCGTCACCATTGCAACAAGATCTTTATTGTAAACCTTTGTTGCAAAAGCATCTCCGACATGTCCGACATGATCCATGTTCCAAAGTCATCTCAGGCTCCTTAAAAAGAAAATCAATGGCTAGGGAAAGAATCCACATAAATGGGATCCACACACCTGCAACACTGGGCCGGCTGGCGCTCACATGTCCCTCCCTGGAGAGCGCATCTCATTGCAAAAAACCAAAGAGAAAGAAACTAGATATAGAAGACAAACGAGGAAAAAGGAAAGGAAATGTGTGGCCCTCGTTCACGATTGAGGAAGGAAGGCAAAATGATGAGTGGTCAAGGGCCCCACATGGGACGCGTGTCGCACGTTGAGGTGGCGTAAGATGCGATGTACTCGTCCATTGAGGGGAAACATTTCCCTTATAAGAAATGGAAATTTTGATATGAGGAAGACACCCGCCTGCCTAAGTCGACCCGTAGGGTGTGTGTGTCGGGTGAACCCTATCCCGTGCCACCCCATCGTGGTGTCACCTTCCCTTCCTCACCTCCCGGTCGAAGGAGGCAGCTTGTAGGAAAAATCTTACTAAGTGGCAGTCGGCTTGCCTCCATGCGTTTTAGGAGTCTTTGCCGCTGGAGAGTTGTAGTAGCCCTAGATGACACAAATTGATGGTCCGGGATATCTCGGCGATGGTTGTGTTTTTGAGCCTGCGGGAGCAGTGTGGCAACAACAATGATGATTTTTAACGGAGGCTTATCTTCGGGGTTCCCTTTTCTCGACGTTGATGACGGATTTTTCCCGGGCTCTATTAGGAGACATTTTGTTGATTTGCGTGGCAGCCTCAATCTAGTTGAATGTGGGCCATCTCCGAGGTGCGCACACATGAGCTATTTTGTTTCATGCGGTGTGCCCCCAAGCTGTTGTGTGATGCATGGTTGGCCACTAGTCTTAATCCGATCCATGGCACGGAGCAAAATGACACAACATTTTGGGCCAATGTCCACACATGGTTCCATGAACACAGGCATTTCGCGCCCTACTCCGACACGGTCATCCACACTGTGAACCGATGTCCCTCAAGCATCGATGGTACACCATCCAAGAGGCCTTCTCAAAGTATTGCGGTCAGTCGAAGAATTTCATCGCATGGTGGCCTAGTGGTGCGCAAATCAACGAGCAAGTTCGTTTGGCCGAATATGCATAGTTTTGTTGATCACTAGCCGGATATGCGAGGCATACTATTGTAGCTAGATATGCATAGTTTCGTTGGTCACTTGCCGATATGCGTAGTTTTGTTGGTCGCTTGCCGAATATACACAGCTTTGTTGATCACTAGCTGAATATGCATAGTTTTCTTGATCACTAGCCGGTTATCTATGCATAGTTCTAGACAATGTTTTATTTTGTAGCCTTCTCGTGCCGTCATGCGTGTACGGTGTTCAAGAAGTTGGAGAAGAAATACTTCATCATCATGCATTGTTGGTTGAAGTTGGATGGGTAACAGAAGTGGGACCTATTCATAGCCAACACAGCCGCTCAAGACACCATGGAAGAAATACTTCACCATCATGTGTGTATGGTGTTCTATGCATAGTTCTCGTGCATGTACGGTGTTCAAGAAGTTGGAAAAGAAATACTTCACCATCATGCATTGTTGGTTGAAGTTGGATGGGTAATAGAAGTGGAACCTATTCATAGCCAAGACCGCCACTCAAGCCACCATGGAAGAAACCAGTTACCCAACCAACCCAACAAAAGAACCGCCCAAGAAGGTTAGAAGAGAGTTTCTAGGAAAGAAGTGGGAGGAGGAGAGGGAGAAGCGAGAAGGTGTGGTGGCCAAGATGGCGGAGAGATCCGAGGACATCTTGTCGAAGAAGGACGAGGCATAAGTCAAGTGCTCCGACATCAAGGATGAGAACAAGGCGGACAGGTTCAAATTATTGACGGAGGCGATCGAGAAGAAGCTCAAGCTTGAAGAGAAGAGAGTCATGCTCGAAGAGAAGAAGGTGCAAATCGTAGTTGATGCGGAGGACGCCAAAATGTTGACCTTGAATTTGGATGTTTTGGATGCCGACGCAAGAATGATCGTGCAAGCGGCCCGCTACAAGATGTTGCAGTGGCAGAAAGATGAGTTGGAGGCGGCTGACAAGGAGAAGATGGAGGCGGCGGAGAATGAGAGGGGGAGGCTGCCGGTTTGGCACGACAAAAAATCTGATTTTTTTTGCATACACTGCCTGAGTGTTGTTCTTTTATGACCAGACATGTAAAAAGTAGGCATACTTGCCTCTTTTTGGTTGTCATAGGGCATGTGATCCAGCAAGCGCTATGTCGGTGCACAAAAAGAGGGGTCCTATTTTGTACCCCTTTACTTGTGCGCGGGCAGTTGGAGCCGCGCCTGCGGCCACACCTAGCGGGGCAGAGGAAGGAAGCAAAGCCACAAGACTACCAGAACAATGCCAAGCTAGCAACACGAACAACAGAGGGGCGAGGTGGACTCCCCCGGCAAGGCCCTTGCCGGGACGGCCTCCATAGCCTCGGCAAGAACCTTACCGGGGCAACTTGCCCAACACCAGTAGAGCCGCCCCCCTTGAGCCCAAGGGTTCCAAGACCATCAACCACTTTGGAACCGAGGCTCGGGAGGCACCTCCATGATGCCATGCAAATCTTTGTGGACACTAGAAGCACACAAGACTAGATGATGACCAGAAGATGACGATCCTTGACAAGATCCTTGCCAAGGACACCCACGAGACCCCCGGCAAGACCCTTGCCGGGGACAACCAAGATGTCGCGGTAAGACTCTTGCTGAAAACATCCGCAGGGCCGCAGCCAGGCCCACGTCTGCCAAGATTCCACCGTCGTTCCTATGCAGCTGCCAGCCCACCAGCTAGGCAGGCGCCTGCGTGGCGACGTGCGGCCTCTAGGCCGACTCGGCAAGCACCTGCGTGGTAGCATGCAGATCTTCGTGAAGATTCAACAACCGCACCAACTCAACAGCCAGCCAACATGGCACCACACGCCTCGTCAGTTCGAACGCGCGTCAAAGCCAGGCGAGGCGGCGACAGCTGGGATGAGCTTCCTTGCCGTCCCCGATAAAGCAAGAAGGGCACGTCGGCAGTGATACGTCTCCATTGTGTCTACTTTTCCAAACAATTTTGCCTTTGTTTTGGACTCTAACTTGCATGATTTGAATGGAACTAACCCGGACTGACGCTATTTTCAGCAGAATTGCCATGGTGTTATTTATGTGTAGAAACAAAAGTTCTCGGAATGACCTAAAGCTCTGCGGAGAGTATTTTTGGAAATAATAAAAAATACTGGCAAAGAATCAAGGCCAGGGGCCCACACCCTAGCCACGAGGGTGGGGGCGCGCCCCCTGACTCGTGGGCCCTCTGGAGCTCCACCGACCTCAACCATGACTCCATATATTCGTGTTCGGGGATAAAAAAATAAAGGAGAAGGATTCATTGCGTTTTGTGATATGGAGCCGTCGCCAAGCCCTAAACTCTCTCGGGAGGGCTGATCTGGAGTCCATTCGGGGCTCCGGAGAGGGGAATCCGTCGCTATCGTCATGATCAACCTTCCTCCATCAGCAATTTCATGATGCTCACCGCCGTGCGTGAGTAATTCCATCGTAGGCTTGCTGGACGGTGATGGGTTGGATGATATTTATCATGTAATCGAGTTAGTTTTGTTAGGGTTTGATCCCTAGTATCCACTATGTTCTGAGATTGATGTTACTATGACTTTGCTATGCTTAATGCTTGTCACTAGGGCCCGAGTGCCATGATTTCAGATCTGAACCTATTATGTTTTCATGAATATATGTGAGTTCTTGATCCTATCTTGCAAGTCTATAGTCACCTACTATGTGTTATGATCCGGCAACCCTGAAGTGACAATAATCGGGACCACTCCCGGTGATGACCGTAGTTTGAGGAGTTCATGTATTCACTATGTGTTAATGCTTTGGTCCGGTACTCTATTAAAAGGAGGCCTTAATATCCCTTAGTTTACACTAGGACCCCACTGCCACGGGAGGGTAGGACAAAAGATGTCATGCAAGTTCTTTTCCATAAGCACGTATGACTATCTTCGGAATACATGCCTACATTACATTGATGAATTAGAGCTAGTTCTGTGTCACCCTAGGTTATGACTGTTACATGATGAACCGCATCCGGCATAATTCTCTATCACCGATCCATTGCCTACGAGCTTTCCATATATTGTTCTTCGCTTATTTACTTTTCCGCTACTATTGTTATCATCAGTCCAAAACACCAAAAATATTAGTTTTGCTATTGTTACCTTTTGCTACCGTTACCACTACTATCATATTACCTTGCTACTAAACACTTTGCTGCAGATATTAAGTTATCCAGGTGTGGTTGAATTGATAACTCAACTGCTAATACTTGAGAATATTCTTTGGCTCCCCTTGTGTCGAATCAATAAATTTGGGTTGAATACTCTACCCCCGAAAACTGTTGCGATTCCCTATACTTGTGGGTTATCACGCAGCGCATTAAATGCGTTTATCCTATGATGCCAGGAGATAGACTCGATTACTGTATACCTTTCCACCTCCTGTGTGCCACTGTGGCAGCCCCTTTTGACTATAAAAGGAGGTCCGCGACGTACTGAGAGGGGATTCGGATTTTTTGGATGACGCACGCATCGTAGCTAGTTCAAGAACTCAAGAATACTCAAATATACACCAGAGCAGGACTAGGGTATTACGCATCCTCGCGGCCCGAACCTGGGTAAACGATCCTCGTGCTGGTTTCTAGACCCGCTCTTTACAGAACCTCGCGCCCGCCAACCGTAGCAAAAGGGATCCCAGTGATCCCATAGGTGTCGTTTCCCCCGACATCTTTGGCGCGCCAGGTGGGGGGCGCGGTTGTGAAAATCTGGTCTAGTTGGCACAGCGGCTTCATCATGGTCGTCACTCCAAGGAAGAAGACGACCGAACGAGAGGCATCATTTGCGGATGCAATAAACGCTCGCGTGCCGACAGAAAAGCTAAGTAATGCAAAACTTTGAGTAATTCCTTTATGTATAAGGTTGTTTTCCTCAGAGATCCTGCTCTTGGTATGAGAAACCTGCACACGATGGGGGCCTTCCGCTATTGGCAACGCCCTTGTTCTGTTTCGAGTCCGCCCAACCGTTCGAGCGGCCACGTCGAGAACGGCAAGGTGGCCTTCCCGCTATTGGCAATGCCCTTGTTCTGTTTCGAGTCCGCTCAATAGTTCGAGCGGCCGCGCTGAGAACGGCATGGTGGTTTACTTGGCCGCAAGCACACCCGGCCGGTTGTTGAGGACCCGTCCTTGAAACGTTGCAGCCTGGGTTTATGTGACGGCAAGACTATCCAGTTGAGCGTAGGGTGTACATACAAAGAAAGATCGAACAGGAAAATAACATGCATCGTTTCAAAGTACTGCGGAGTTATATTACACCAGTTGTTGCTGCGGTTCTAACTAAAGATAAAAATTTTCTTGATCATGAACCTGCAGCAGCAATGACGAACGGGGCGCCTAGTCCCGGTGCTGGCCCTCTATCCTCCGAACTCCATCGACATGGCTGATGATGGGCTCGATACGCTCTTCGAGCGCCGCGAGGTCCACACCCTCCGACAAGCTCTCCAGCGTAGTGTCGAAGTCGATGTTGGGGTTCTAGAATGCCACCTTGGTGAGAACCTTGGTCAGGGCACCCCGGTAAAGCCTCCGGGCCTCGTTGGCCAGAGAGGACGCTCTATTGGAACGTGGCTGCTCCAGGGCCTCAAGAATGCCCTCGAAGAACAGGGTCAGCTTGGCATTGAGGCTTGCGCCCGCCTCAGGGGAATACCTGAATCTTGACATGCCCATGGCGGCCAGCTGCGTGGTAAGCCTCTCCGCGACACCGACGAGGCGGTTGATCCGGAGGTTTTCGCCCTTCACGTAATCCTCGTGGTTGGCGGCGTCGTTCCTCCGCAGCTGCTTCTCATTCTTCAGGGCCTTGGTCAGGGTCTCTTCCCGGGCCCTGACCTCCGGAAGTGTCCCCTCAAGACCCTCCAGCTTCACCTTCAGGTCTTTGATGGAGTCATTGGCCTTGGAGAGCAATTCAGCTTTGCCGAGGACTGCGTCCTGCGCCTCCACCAAGGTGTCGTTAAGCGTTTCTTTCTCCTTCGCCAGCTTCAGGACCTATTTCTTCAGGTCATCCCGCTCCACCTCTAGCTCCTTAACTCTGTCGGCATAGACCAGGGCTTGGGCATCGTGTGCCTCCCTGTGCTTCTGCTCTAGTTCCTGGGTCCGTAGCATGACGAGCTTCTCGGCCTCCTCATCCTTGTCGCGGAGCGTGGTGGCGAGTGCCTCCTCACAAGCGGCAAGGTCCTCCTCCTGGAAGTTCAGCTCGGTCTGGTGCTGATGTCGAGCGGCCTCGTCCTTGGCGGCCTGTTCCCTCGCCGCCTCTTCGGCTTTCTCGACATCGGCCTGCTTCGGGATGTGCTCCTGTTTGCGCCCAGCCAGCAGGTCCTGGGTGACCTTCAGTTCCTCGTGGGCTTGGTGGAACCAGGCCTGCGTCTTGATGACACATTCCTCGAGATCCGCCTCCGCCTTGTCCACCGCCATCATCTTGGATTTTTCCTTCTCCAGTCGGGCACGGTGAAGCACCTGGAGCTTCTGGAAGTTGGTGCTCATGGCCCGAAGCAGCTGCTCCTCTTGGGAAGCGCTGCCGCCGGTGCTTGGTTCGTCAACGACGTGGAGCCCTGCGGAGGTGAGCGCCTCGTTGTCGAACGCCTCCCCTTCGGTTGGCGCCCTGGTGCTTTCCATTCCTGGAAGGTGGATGAACAGGTCATCGCCCACCTTCAAGTACTTGCCTGAGCTGGAGGCAGCAGAGGGGGAAGGTTGGTGATACGTCCATTTTACATCATGCTTTTATATTGATATTTATTGCATTATGCGTTGTTATTTCACATTATGTCACAATACTTATGGCTATTCTCTCTTATTTTACAAAGTTTACATAAGGAGGGAGAATGCCGGCAGTTGGAATTCTAGGCTGGAAAAGGAGCAAACATTAGAGACCTATTCTGCACAACTCCAAAAGTCCTGAAACTCCACAGAATACCTTATAATAAATAATGAAAAATCCTCACCAAAGATGAAGACCAGGGGCCCACACCCTTTCCACGAGGGTGGGGGGCGCCCCCCATAGGGCGCGCCCCCTACCTCATGGGCCCCCTGGTGGCTCTCCGATGACCATCTTCTCCTATATGAAGTCTTTCATCGAGAAAAAAAATAAGAAATAACCTTTCGGGACGAAACTCCACCGCCACGAGGCGGAACCTTGGTGGATCCAATCTAGAGCTCCGGCAGAGCTGTTCTGCCGGGGAAACTTCCCTCCCGGAGGGGGAAATCATCGCCATCGTCATCACCAACGCTCCTCTCATCGGGAGAGGGAAATCTCCATCAACATCTTCATCAGCATGATCTTATCTCAAAACCCTAGTTCATCTCTTGTATCCAATTCTTGTCTCCAAGTCTGGGATTGGTGCTAGTAGGTTGCTAGTAGTGTTAATTACTCCTTGTAGTTGATACTAGTTGGTTTAATTGGTGGAAGATCATATGTTCAGATCCTTTATGCATATTATTACCCCTCTGATTATGAACATGAATATGCTTTGTGAGTAGTTACGTTTGTTCCTGAGGACAAGGGAGAATTCTTGCTATTAGTAGTCATATGAATTTGGCATTCGTTCGATATTTTGATGAGATGTATGTTGTCTAGCCTCTAGTGGTGTTATGTGAACGTCGACTACATAACACTTCACCATTATTTGGGCCTAGAGGAAGGCATTGAGAAGTAATAAGTAGATGATGGGTTGCTAGAGTGACAGAAGCTTAAACCCAAGTTTATGTGTTGCTTCGTAAGGGGCTGATTTGGATCCATATGTTTCATGCTATGGTTAGGTTTACCTTAATACTTTTGTTGTAGTTGAGGATGCTTACAATAGAGGTTAATCATAAGTGGGATGCGTGTTCAAGTAAGAACAGCACCCAAGCACCAGTCCACCCACACGTCAAATTATCAAAGTACCGAACGCGAATCATATGAGTGTGATGAAAACTAGCTTGACGATATTCCCATGTGTCCTCGGGAGCGCTTTTACTTATATAAGAGTTTGTCCAGGCTTGTCCTTTGCTACAAAAAGGATTGGGCCACCTTGCTGCACTTTATTTACTTGTTGCTCATTACAAATTATCTTATCAAAAAACTATCTGTTACCACTTATTTCAGTACTTGCAGCAATACCTTGCTGAAAACCGCTTATCATTTCCTTCTGCTCCTCGTTGGGTTCGACACTCTTACTTATCGAAAGGACTACGATAGATCCCCTATACTTGTGGGTCATCAAGACTCTTTTCTGGCGGCGTTGCCGGGGAGTGAAGCGCCTTTGGTAGGTGGAATTTGGTAAGGAAAAATTTATATAGTGTGCTGAAATTTATTGTCACTTGTTACTATGGAAAGTAATCCTCTAAGGGGCTTGTTCGGGGTATCTTCACCCCGACCAGTAGAGAAAAGAGTTGCTCCTCAACCTACTGAACCTATTGAAAATGAAATTCCTTATGAGTATCCTTCGAGTATGATAGAAAAACTGCTAGCTAATCCTTTTACAGGAGATGGAACAAAGCATCCTGATGAACACCTAATATATGTGGATGAAGTTTGTGGATTATTTAAGCTGGCAGGTATACCTGATGATGTTGCTAAGAAGAAGGTCTTCCCTTTATCTTTGAAGGGAGACGCATTGACATGGTATAGGCTATGTGATGATACGAGATCATGGAACTATAGAAGATTGAAATTGGAATTTCATCAAAAGTATTACCCTATGCATCTTGTTCATCGTGATCGAAATTACATATATAAGTTTTGGCCTCGCGAAGGAGAAAGCATCGCTCAAGCTTGGGGGAGGCTTAAATCAATGTTATATTCATGCCCCAATCATGAGCAGGATATGGGTGCTAGTGCTAGTGCAATACCTATTGACTTATACAAATAAATTATGCATGACATTGCACCTGTTGAGTTAGAAGAAATTGATGTTACTATTAAACTTGCTAATAGAGATACTATTTCATCAATGGGAATTGTTAGAGATGTTGAAGTCTTGTGTGGGAAAACTAAATATCCTGCTAATTTTCTTGTTCTTGGTTCCCCACAAGATAGCTTTTGTCCCATTATATTTGGTAGAACCTTCTTAAATACTGTTAATGCTACCATAGATTGCACAAGGGATGTTGTTACTGTCGTCTTAGATGATATGACTCATGAGTTTAATTAACAACACCGTGAAGAAGAATTGCCTAGTAAGGATGAAATTATTAGTCTTGCTTCTATTGCCGTACCTCCTAGTGATCCTTTAGAACAATATTTGCTAGACCATGAGAATGATATGTTTATGAATGAAAGAAGGGAAATAGATGAAGTATTCTTTAAACAAGAACCTATTCTGAAACACAATTTGCATGTTGAAATCCTAGGGGATCCCCCTCCACCTAAGGGTGATCCCATGTTTGAGCTTAAACCGTTGCCTGATAATCTTAAATATGCTTATCTTGATGAAAATAAGATATATCATGTTATTGTTAGTGCTAACCTTTCAGAGCATGAAGAAGAAAGATTATTGAAAACTCTGAAGAAGCATCGTGCTGCTATTGGATATACTCTTGATGATCTTAAGGGCATTAGTCCCACTCTATGTCAACATAAAATAAATTTGGAAGCATATGCCAAACCATTTCGTGATCCTCAACGACGTCTGAATCCTAAAATGAAAGAAGTGGTAAGAAAAGAAATACTAAAGCTTCTGGAGGCAGGTATAATTTATCCCGTTGCTGATAGTCACTGGGTAAGTCCTGTTCATTGTGTCCCTAAGAAGGGAGGTATTACTGTTGTTCCTAATGATAAAGATGAATTGATTCCACAAAGAATTATTACAGGTTATAGGATGGTAATTGATTTCCGCAAATTAAATAAGGCTACTAAGAAAGATCATTAACCCTTACCTTTTATCGATCAAATGCTAGAAAGATTATGCAAACATACACATTACTGCTTTCTAGATGGTTATTCTGGTTTCTCTCAAATACCTGTGTTGGCTAAAGATCAATCAAAGACTACTTTTACATGCCCTTTTGGTACTTTTGCTAATAGACATATGCCTTTTGGTTTATGTAATGCACCTGCTACCTTTCAAAGATGCATGATGGCTATATTCTCTGACTTTTGTGAAAAGATTTGTGAGGTTTTCATGGACGACTTTTCCGTCTATGGATCTTCTTTTGATGATTGCTTGAGCAATCTTGATTGAGTTTTGCAGAGATGTGAAGAAACTAATCTTGTCTTGAATTGGGAAAGGTGCCACTTTATGATTAATGAGGGTATTATCTTGGAGCATAAAGTTTCTGAAAGGGGTATTGAAGTTGATAAAGCCAAGGTTGATGCTATTGGAAAGATGCCATGTCCCAAGGACATCAAAGGTATAAGAAGTTTCCTTGGTCACGCCGGATTTTATAGGAGGTTCATTAAGGACTTCTCAAAAATTTCTCGGCCTCTGACTAATTTATTACAAAAAGATATACCATTTGTCTTTGATGATGATTGTGCGGAAGCATTTGAAATACTTAAGAAAGCATTAGTCTCTGCACCTATTGTTCAGCCACCTGATTGGAATTTACCCTTTGAAATTATGTGTGATGCTAGCGATTATGCTCTAGGTGCTGTTCTAGGGCAAAGAGTTGATAAGAAATTAAATGTTATCCATTATGCTAGTAAGACTCTAGACAATGCTCAAAGAAATTATGCTACGACTGAAAAAGAACTTTTAGCAGTTGTATTTGCTTGTGATAAGTCCAGTCCTTATATTGTTGATTCTAAAGTAACTATCCACACTGATCATGCTGCTATTAAATATCTTATGGAGAAGAAAGATGCTAAACCTAGACTTATTAGATGGGTTCTCTTGCTACAAGAATTTGATTTGCATATTGTTGATAGAAAAGGAGCTGAGAACCCCGTTGCAGACAACTTATCTAGGTTAGAGAATGTTCTTGATGACCCACTACCTATTGATGATAGCTTTCCTGATGAACAATTAAATGTTGTAAGTACTTCTCGTACTACTCCTTGGTATGCTGATTATGCTAATTACATTGTTGCTAAGTTCATACCACCTAGCTTCACATACCAACAAAAGAAAAATTCTTATATGATTTGAGACATTACTTTTGGGATGACCCACATCTTTATAAAGAAGGAGTAGATGGTGTTATTAGACGTTGTATACCTGAGCATGAACAGGAACAGATCCTACGCAAGTGCCACTCCAAAACTTATGGAGGACACCATGCGGGACATAGAACTGCACATAAGGTATTGCAATCCGGTTTTTATTGGCCTACTCTCTTCAAGGATGCCCGTAAGTTTGTCATATCTTGTGAGGAATGTCAAAGAATTGGTAATATTAGTTGACGTCAAGAAATGCCTATGAATTATTCAGTTGTTATTGAACCGCTTAACGTTTGGGGCTTTGATTATATGGGACCTTTTCCTGCCTCTAATGGATAGACACATATTTTAGTTGTTGTTGATTACGTTACCAAGTGGGTAGAAGCTATTCCAACTAGTAGTGCTGATCATAACACTTCTATTAAAATGCTTAAAGAAGTTATTTTTTCGAGGTTTGGAGTCCCTAGATATTCAATGACTGATGGTGGTTCACATTTTATTCATGGTGCTTTCCATAAAATGCTTGCTAAATATGACGTCAATCATAGAATTGCATCTCCGTATCACCCACAGTCTAGTGGTCAAGTAGAATTGAGTAATAGAGAACTCCAATTAATTTTGCAAAAGACTGTTAATAGGTCTAGAAAGAATTGGTCCAAGAAACTTGATGATGCATTATGGGCCTATAGAACTGCATATAAAAATCCTATCGGCATGTCTCTGTATAAAATGGTATATGGAAAAGCATGCCACTTACCTCTCGAACTAGAACATAAGGCATATTGGGCTATTAAAGAGCTCAACTATGATTTCAAACTTGCCGGTGAAAAGAGGTTATTTGATATTAGCTCACTTAATGAATGGAGAACCCAAGCTTATGAAAATGCCAAGTTGTTTAAAGAAAATGTTAAAAGATGGCATGACAAAAGGATACAAAAGCGTGAGTTTAATGTAGGTGATTATGTATTGCTATACAACTCTCGTTTAAGATTTTTTGCAGGAAAACTTCTCTCTAAATGTGTAACATCCCAAATTTTCAATTTGGAATGTTATACATTAGATCATCATTGCATATCATATTTTATTTTTGCTTTTTGGTTGATCCTCGAAATTCTACGCAACTCAATGACTCACGGAGAGAGTTGGGGATTTCGTTATTTTCATATTTGAGTTTTCTCAAATTTTAAGAATAGCATCATTTGATTTTAATTATTTTATCATCAATTATTTCTATTACAAAAATATTAGAGAGGGAATAAAATGACTTTCCCAAAATAAAGAAATATTGAGGATTTAATAATAAAATCAAATAAGATTTTATTTCAGAGTTTTTCGGTGTTTTATTTGAATTTAGGAAAAATGTGCGTTTTTCAAAATTGCATTTAGGCCCCAAATAAATGTTCACCTTGTGAGGCTTGATTTTAAAAGCTCGTGAAAATTTATTTCGGAATTTTTGGAGTCCGTTTAGTACTTCTTTTTATTTTTCTTCTGCGCGTAATAAAAAAAACGAACCGACCTACGGGCCGTGTCCGACTAGGACTCCGGCCTGGCTAGCCTTTATAAGCCGGGGGAGGCCCAGCCCTAGCCGAAACCCTAAGCTGCCCCAGGCCCAGCGCCCGCCGCCGCCCCGCCGCGCCGCTTTTTTTGAAAAACCGTCGGTTTTTTAGATTCGGTTTTTTTAAATAGATCGGTTTTTCCGGTTTATTTAAATAGCGAGCGTTCGTCCGTTTGTTCGTTCTAGCAAATATTCGTCATTTTCTTCTTTTTCTCGGATTAAATCCGTGATTTTTCTGATTGCGATTCCTGATCCGATTTTCGTTGTAGTATAACTTTTCGCTCGTTTATCGGAATCAGTCGATTCAAGCGCCTGGAGTTTCGTCTCGAAACCCTCTATCTGTTTAATCAACTTAAACAAGATTTTGCTGCTGTAAAAATTGCCCTAGATCCAGATTTGTAGAATGAAGTTGTTTTCTTTCGTCGTATGACTTTCGTTGTTTTGTTCGATTTGATTCTTTTTGCAAACCGGAGTTCTTAAGTTGAACCTTATGGTTAGATCTCTTATTTGAGTTTTACCCGTGCATTAGATGAGTAATTATTGTATACTTGTTTGTTTGTCTGCGATAGAATACCCGGAGTGCGCTGCTTGTTACTTCGAATCTCTAGGTTTCGCGGATCATCAGCAAGGCAAGTAACACTTTAATCATACATTTTCTACTACCCAGTTTTATTGCATTAGATCAAATCCTCACACATTGCATGATTAGGATCTAATTAAATTGTGGGATGGGAAGTAGTTGAGGTAGTACCTATTACCTGTTTATTATCAAACCTTTGGGAGTTACTTCTGCGTTTGCTTATTATGCCATACTATGCTAGTAGACGTGGATTGGGTGAGTGATATCCATGACAGATGTGAGTTTTGTTAATTAAGGGTTTATTTAAGGTGGCAACTTAAACACACATCTGGGTGGATTGAGGCACCTGGGTATTCCAGGACTTGCCTGTTTTCTTTTGGACCACCACCCAGGCTTAAAGGGATCATGAGACTATTCATACTAGAAACTTCCGTGTGCAGCCACAAGCTATTATGGGCTCTAGCATAGTTGACTAAGTCGTGCGAACTCTTACAGTGGTAGACTAGCAGATGTAGGGGATGTAGGTGGTACGGTCTACCCGATCGTAAGGTGCTAGCGCTTCTGAAAGACTATATCTCGGTCATCCGTCTTCTCAAACACCATGTAGTGCGAGAAACCAAACGGAGGCGATCGAGTCTTGTGGGGAAAAGTGCGCAAACCTCTGCAGAGTGTAATAAACTAATCATGGTTACCCGTGTCCCCTGGACATCTTGAGTATCTAGTACCTGGATTATCATGTGAATCTCAACATGTTACTCTAAATTAATTTTGTTGGGTTTTGATTAATGATGATGCTTAATTGGGATTGAGGATGCTGTCAACCATTCTCAATGTTTAACAACTACCATGATAGTTAAATAAAATTTATTCCTTTGTAGTAGGGGAAAATTAGCTTTAAGCAAAACTGTAACCATAGAGCTTTCCACCAGCCAAATATGCATATAGTATAGCTGTTTCATTCCTTACCCTCTATGTGTTACATTGCCAGCATATTCCATGTGCTGACCCGTTTCGGGATGCAACATTAATGTTGCAGACTTTTCGGACGACGATTAAGGAGTTTTACGTCGTGGTAAAAGTGTGTGATTGCTACTTTGTTATAAATCCTCCGAGTACTGTGTGGTGTCAGCATTACTGATCCAGGGATGACACCGGAGCACAGAGATCAGACTGTTTGAGGTCTGGTCGCTACAGAGATGGTATCAGAGCACATGCTGACTGTAGGACACGACCACTAAGTTAGAGACCTAGATCACTATTTACTCTCTTCTCTTCTGACCTCTCATCTTTTCTACTCTTTAGGATGGCGGATGCAAGGAATAAGTTCACGTAACCAGATGAAGATACACCCTTTGGACGTCACTTGAAGGAAGTCACTAGATACCTGAACATAGGAATACCAAGCTTCACCGGAACCTACAACGTCACTTTACCTGAAGAAGAGCGCTGGATGATTCAAGTTCAAGTTCCAGGAAGGACGTTCATGCCAGTCACTGAGCCCATAGAGTTTTCTTTTGATGCACCAACTTGGAGTTTGGGAATGAGCATGGCAGCTCACATCGACATGGGACGCATTGGAGAAGTCTACCGCAATGGCCTCAGTGATACAATCTACCAGATTTGTGGGCGCCGAGATGAGCACTGGGAGATGATCAGCACCAGGAAGGATAGATCAATTGCAGCTTTTATCCAGGAGCTAAACCAGCACATTCGACGACAGGAGAATCAGATGTGTGCCGACATGATAGATCTGAAGAAGGCTAAGACTAGAATCAAGGAACTGGAGGAAGAACTCAAGGCTACACATGAAGATTATGAAGAAGAAATTGAAGTATTGGTGGAGAAAAATGACGACCTGATCAAGAAGATTGGAATATTTATGGGAGGCCCTACACCAGTAGAGGAAGACGAAGAACCCAAGGAGATTAGCCCAGAAGACTACATCATCATCGACGACACCGATTCGGATCCAGACGGAAGCGATGATGACTATGTTGATGAAACTGGAGCAGATATCATGGAGTCTGCAACCGAAGAATATTTCTAGTAGACCACCTCATCAGTAGTAGTAGTCCACCATGTAAATATAGTAGTCCGAGCACTTTTGTGATAGTTAGATCGATTGTATGACCTTGTTTGAATGAATGAAGTGAATTGTTTGATTTTGCCTCATGTGCATATGGGTAGTGTTTTCTCTTTAGACCCCCTCTATTCTTACATCTCATCTTTTCTAAACCCTCAGATGCCTCCGAGACGTGACCCCGGATTTACCTTTCCACCGGAGCTCACTCAGTTGATCTAGCAGCAGAACACATTGATGCAGTTGCTAGTCCAGAATCAGAATCAGGGGAACAACAACAACAACCCACCACCACCACCACCACCAGTTGACCACTTAGCCCGTTTTCTTAGGCTGAATCTACCGGTGTTTTCCAGTAGCACCGATCCGATAGTAGCAGATGATTGGCTCTGCAAGACAGCTAGAGAGTTGACCACAGCAGGATGCACAGATGCGGAGAAGGTGAAGTTTGTCACACATCAACTTGAAGGACCAGCAGCATCATGGTGGGAGAATTTCACAGCCACTTTCCCTGTCGACACTGTCACATGGGACCAGTTTCAGCAGGCTTTTCATACTGCGCATGTTTCAGCAGGAGCTATGGCCATGAAGAAGCGTGAGTTTCGCAACTTGCGCCAAGGAGGACAGATAGTTGGCCAGTATGTGGAGGACTTTAGTAAGTTAGCACGTTATGCCCCAGATGACGTCACTATGGATGCAGCTAAGCAGGAGAAGTTTCTGGAAGGACTGAATGATGAGTTGAGCATGCAGTTGATGGTAGCAACCTTCAACAACTACCAGGAGTTGGTAGACCGTGCTATTATGATTGAAGGGAAGCGGCAGCAAATTGAGAATCGCAAGAGGAAGTATGGACAAGGAAAGTACACTTCAGGAGCTCAGCAGAAGCCACGTTTTACCCCTAGACCAGGAGGACATTTTCAGCATACCCATGGAGGAGGTAGCTCGCACAATCACAATGGCACCAGGAATGGTAATGGAAATGGAGGAAGCAATGGCCAGAATCGCACCAACCCATCAACCCCAGCCAAGAAGGACCTGAGCCAAGTCACTTGCTTTAAGTGTTCGAAGACCGGACATTATGCGAATGAATGCCCTAAGATACAAAATGGGAATGGCAATGGAAGCTCTGGGAAGAAGCCGAACCCTTTTAATAGGGGACAGGTGAACCACGTTAGCATGGAGGAGGTTGAAGCTCAGCTTGATGCAATAATAGGTAAGTTTCTGGTTAAGTCATTTACTGCACTCGTTCTTTTTGATACTGGTGCATCGCATTCATACATCTCCAGTGGATTTGTGGATAAGTATAACCTACCAACCCAAGCCCTTAGGTCACCCATGTTAGTAACCTCGCCTGGAGCAGAGTATGTGGCTAGTCTATGGTGGGATCGGTTACCATTAAGGATTGGTAACTATGTTTTTCCCTCAGACCTAATAGTATTGGAATCTCAAGGATTGGATGTGATATTAGGCATGGATTGGTTATCAAAGTATGAAGGAAATATTGAATGCGCTAGTAAGTCGATTTTGCTTACCACCCTAGAAGGGAGAAGGATCAAGTATGTATCCCGACATGTGCCGAAGAGGACTCAAGTAAATTGCTTAATAGGAGTTGTGCAGGAGGAAGTATCAGTGGTAAGGGATTTCCCTGAAGTATTTCCAGAGGAGTTTCCAGGCATGCCACCGGATAGAGGTATTGAGTTTTTGATTGAGCTATTTCCAGGCACTGGGCCAATATCAAAGAGACCATATAGGATGCCAACAAAGGATTTGGTAGAAATTAATAAGCAGATTAAGGAGTTACTGGATAAGGGATATATTCGCCCAAGTTCTTCGCCTTGGGGATCGCTAGTACTTCTAGTGGAAAAGAAGGATGGATCGTTAAGGATGGTTGTTGATTACCGAGGATTGAACGAAGTAACGATTAAGAACAAGTACCCACTACCAATGACCAATGATCTGTTTGATTGATTGCAAGGAGCTAAGGTATTTTCCAAGAATGATTTGCGATCAGGATACCACCAGTTGAAGATTCGAGAACAGGATATTCCTAAGACAGCTTTTACCACCAGGTATGGGCTGTACGAGTATACCGTTATGTTATTTGGTCTGACTAACGCACCTGCCTATTTTATGAACATGATGAACAAAGTATTTATGGAGTTTTAGATAAGTTCGTCGTAGTGTTCATTGATGATATCCTGGTTTATTCGAAGAATGAAGAGGAGCATAAGGAGCATTTGCGTTTGGTACTTGGAAAGCTCAAAGAACATCAATTATATGCCAAGTTTAGCAAATGTGAGTTTTGGTTGAAGGAAGTAGGATTCCTCGGACACGTTATATCTGGAGAAGGTATAGCAGTAGATCCTACCAAAGTAGATACCGTGACCAAGTGGGAAGCACCAACGACAGTGGGAGAGATCCGGAGTTTTCTTGGACTCGCAGGATACTACCAGAGATTCATTGAGAATTTCTCAAAGATTGCGAAGCCTATGACGGAGTTATTAAAGAAAGATACCAAGTTCCTACGGATGGAGGAATGTGAGGCTAGTTTCCAGGAGTTGAAGAAACGTTTGGTTACCTCACCAGTGTTGATTTTGCCAGACCAGACCAAAGACTATGAGGTGTATTGCGATGCTTCACGTCGAGGACTTGGAGTAGTGCTTATGCAGGAAGGGAGAGTTGTTTCATATGCCTCAAGACAACGGAAGCCTCATGAGTTGAATTATGCCACGCATGATTTCGAGTTAGCAGCCGTAGTGCATGCTTTGAAAACATGGAGGCATTTCCTCATTGGAAACCATTGTGAGGTGTACACGGATCATAAGAGTTTGAAGTACATTTTCACACAGAAGGAGTTGAATCTCAGACAAAGGAGATGGTTGGAACTCATCAAGGATTATGATATGAGATTGCAATACCATCCCGGAAAGGCTAATGTAGTAGCTGACGCCTTAAGCCGTAAGAGCCATGTCAATACGTTAACGACGGGAGAAATACCCAAGGAGTTAGCAGAAAATCTTCGTGAACTATGTTTGGAAATAGTTTCGAGAGGCTATGTAGCAGCATTGGAGATTCAGTCAACCTTGATGGATAGAATCAGAGAAGCTCAGAAGACTGACAAAGATATTGCCGCTATAAAGGAGAAACTGAGCAAAGGAAAAGCTAAAGGATTTCGTGAGGATGAGCACGACACCCTATGGTTTGAAGACCGTGTTTATGTGCCCAATGACCCAGAGATCAGGAAGTTGATTCTGCAAGAGGCACATGATTCACCATATTCAATTCACCCAGGAAATACCAAGATGTATTTGGATTTGAAGGATATTTTCGGGTGGACCGGAATGAAGAAGGATATTGCGGAGTATGTAGCAGTTTGTGATGTATGTCAGAGAGTAAAGGCAGAGCATCATAAGCCAGCAGGATTGTTACAACCATTGCCGATACCCGAATGGAAGTGGGATAAGTTAGGCATGGATTTTATCACGGGGTTACCCAGGACTCGTTCAGGCTACGACTCGATTTGGGTTGTAGTTGATCGATTGACAAAAGTAGCTCATTTCATCCCAGTAAACACCACTTACACCAGTGCTAAGTTGGCAAAGATATACATGACCAGGATCGTATGTTTGCATGGAGTTCCAAGGAGTATCGTATCAGATAGAGGAACCCAGTTTACCTCAAAGTTCTGGAAGCAGTTGCACGAAACTTTGGGTACCAGGCTAGAATTCAGTATAGCTTTTCATCCACAGACAGATGGACAGACCGAGAGAGTCAATCAGATTTTGGAGGATATGCTGAGAGCTTGTGCGCTAGATTACGGATCTAGTTGGGACGAAAATTTGCCATATGCAGAGTTCTCTTACAACAATAGTTACCAAACCAGTTTAAAGATGGCCCCTTTCGAAGCCTTGTACGGAAGGAGGTGCAGGACGCCGTTGTCATGGGACGAAGTTGGAGACCGCCAGTTGTTTGGACCTGACTTGATTAAAGAGTCTGAACAGAAGGTGAAGTTGATTCGCGATAGGCTCAAGGTAGCCCAGTCCAGACAGAAGAGTTATGCAGATTCTAAACGCAAGGAGACCGTTTACGAAGTCGGAGATAGAGCTTATCTTCGAGTATCTCCACTTCGGGGAACAAAGCGTTTTGGAGTTAAAGGGAAGTTAGCGCCATGATTTGTAGAAACATATCGAGTTTTGGAGCGTAGGGGAGAAGTGTCCTACAAGTTGGAATTACCTGAAGGATTGTCAGGAGTTCATGATGTGTTCCACGTTTCCCAGTTGAAGAAGTGTCACGCGGAGATGGCTGACATACCGTTGAGAGACATAGTGCCCTTGGAAACTATTCAGTTGGATAACAATTTGACCTACGAGGAGAGACCCGTTAAGATTCTCGAGTTTGCCAATCGAGTCACTCGCAGCAAGGTTATCAAGTTTTGCAAAGTTCTGTGGAGCCACCACACAGAGGATGAAGCCACCTGGGAACGAGAGGAAGAATTTCTCAAGGACCACCCTCACCTATTTCCTAGCTAACCCGAATCTCGAGGGCGAGATTCATCTTAAGGGGGGTAGGTTTGTAACATCCCAAATTTTCAATTTGGAATGTTATACATTAGATCATCATTGCATATCATATTTTATTTTTGCTTTTTGGTTGATCCTCGAAATTCTATGCAACTCAATGACCCACGGAGAGAGTTGGGGATTTCGTTATTTTCAAATTTGAGTTTTCTCAAATTTTGAGAATAGGATCATTTGATTTTAATTATTTTATCATCAATTATTTCTATTACAAAAATATGAGAGAGGGAATAAAATGACTTTACCAAAATAAAGAAATATTGAGGATTTAATAATAAAATCAAATAAGATTTTATTTCGGAGTTTTTCGGTGTTTTATTTGAATTTAGAAAAAATGTGCGTTTTTCAAAATTGCATTTAGGCCCCAAATAAATGTTCACCTTGTGAGACTTGATTTTAGAAGCCCGTGAAAATTTATTTCGAAATTTTTGGAGTCCGTTTAGTATTTCTTTTTATTTTTCTTCTGTGCGTAATAACAAAACGAACCGATCTACGGGCCTTGTCCGACTAGGACTCCGGCCCGGCTAGCCTTTATAAGCCGGGGGAGGCCCAGCCCCAGCCGAAACCCTAAGCCGCCCCAGCCCCAGCGTCGCCGCTGCCCCGCCGCGCTTCCGCCGCCGTCCCGCCGTGCTGCCGCCGCCGACCCGCCGCGCCGCGGCCGCCGCCCCGCCGCGCCGCCGCACGCCGCCCGAGGTTCGCTGCCTCGTTTTCCGCACGGTTTTTTTAGTTTTTTTTTCGAAAAACCGTCGGTTTTTCGTCGGTTTTTTTAGATTCGTTTTTTAAATAGATTGGTTTTTCTGGTTTATTTAAATAGCAAGCGTTCGTCCGTTTGTTCGTTCTAGCGAACGTTCGTCGTTTTTTTCTTTTTCTCGGATTAAATCCGTGATTTTTCTGATCGCGATTCCTGATCCGATTTTCGTTTAGTATAACTTTTTGCTCGTTTATCGGAATCAGGCGATTCAAGCGCCTGGAGTTTCGTCTCGAAACCCTCTATCCGTTTAACCACCTTAAACAATATTTTGCTACTGTAAAAATTGCCCTAGATCCAGATTTGTAGAACGAAGTTGTTTTCTTTCGCTGTTTGACTTTCGTTGTTTCGTTTGATTTGATTCTTTTTGCAAACCGGAGTTCTTAAGTTGAACCTTCTGGTTATATCTCTTATTTGAGTTTACCCGTGCATTAGATGAGTACTTATTGTATGCTTGTTTGTTTGTCTGCGATAGAATACCCGGAGTGCGCCGCTTGTTACTTCGAATCTCTAGGTTTCGCGGATCATCAGCAAGGCAAGTAACACTTTGATCATACCTTTTCTACTACCCAGTTTTATTGCATTAGATCAAATCCTCACACATTGCATGATTAGGATCTAATTAAATTGTGGGATGGGAAGTAGTTGAGGTAGTACCTATTACTTGTTTATTATCAAACCTTTGGGAGTTACTTCCGCGTTTGCTTATTATGCCATGCTATGCTAGTAGACGTGGATTGGGTGAGTGATATCCATGACAGATGTGAGTTTTGTTAATTAAGGGTTTATCTAAGGTGGCAACTTAAACACACATCTGGGTGGATTGAGCCACTTGGGTATTCCAGGACTTGCCTGTTTTCTTTTGGACCGCCACCCAGGCTCAAAGGGATCATGAGACTATTCATACTAAAAACTTCCGTGTGCAGCCACAAGCTATTATGGGCTCTAGCATAGTTGACTAAGTCATGTGAACTCTTACAGTGGTAGACTAGCAGATGTAGGGGATGTAGGTGGTACAGTCTACCCGATCGTAAGGTGCTAGCGCTTCTGAAAGACTATGTCTCGGTCATCCGTCTTCTCAAACACCATGTAGTGCAAGAAACCAAACGAAGGCGATCGAGTCTTGTGGGGAAAAGTGCGCAAACCTCTGCAGAGTGTAATAAACTAATCATGGTTAGCCGTGTCCCCGGTTATGGACATCTTGAGTATCTAGTACCTGGATTATCATGTGAATCTCAACATGTTACTCTAAATTAATTTTGTTGGGTTTTGATTAATGATGATGCTTAATTGGGATTGAGGATGCTGTCAACCATTCTCAATGTTTAACAACTACCATGATGGTTAAATAAAATTTATTCCTTTGTAGTAGGGAAAAATTGGCTTTACGCAAAACTGTAATCATAGAGCTTTCCACCAGCCAAATATGCATATAGTACAGCTGTTTCATTCCTTACCCTCTATGTGTTACATTGCCAGCATATTCCATGTGCTGACCCGTTTTGGGCTGCAACGTTAATGTTGCAGACTTTTCAGATGACGATTAAGGAGTTTTAGGTCGTGGTTCTATACTCAGTGATGTTATTGGAGTTGATGGACTCACTTATCTTCCAAGCCTTCCGTTGTTATCGTTATTAGATGGCCTTAAGCCATATTTATTGTAATAAGTTCTCGTTTGAGACACTCGATGTAATAAGTGTGTGATTGGTACTTTGTTATAAATCCTCCGAGTACTGTGTGGTGTTAGCATTACTGATCTAGGGATGACACCGGAGCACAGAGATCAGACTGTTTGAGGTCTGGTCACTACAAAATGGGAAGGCCCCTATGTTATCGAGAAGGTCTATCGTTCCGGTTCCATAAAAATCAACAACTTCGAAGGCACAAATCCGAAGTTGGTAAACGGTCAAAGAATTAAACATTATATCTCAGGTAATCCCATAAATATTGAAACCACTATTATTGAAATCGTAACACCGAAGGAATACATAAGAGACACTTTCCAGAATGTTTCAGACTCCGAAAAGGAATAGGTATGTGGTACGGTAAGTAAATCGACACCAAAACAATTTTTAAGTCAATATTTCTCCGTTTTGGAATATTTAGAAAAATAGAAAATTAAGTAGCAGTCCGGGAAGGACACGAGGGCCCCATGAGGGTGGAGGGCGCGCCCTACCCCCTGGGCGCGCCCCTACCTCGTGAGCTCCTCGTGTGCCTTCCGGACTCCGTTTTCTTGCACGATGCGTATTTTGGTCGGTAAAAAATTCACTATATATTCTCCTGAAGGTTTTGACTCCCGTATCATGCAATTATCCTCTATTTTGTTTCGAGTTGTCCCGCTGTAGATTAGATCAACATGTTTTCACAGGATTCGGAAGGAGAAAGCTATGTGGATGATTACTTAGCTAATCCTAAGGTCTATGGAGATGTGGAGCACGATGGTTGGACCACGGAGGAAGAAGAGGACTATGAACCCAATGGGAAGGAGGAGACGAGCTCAGATGAAGATGAAGCCCCATTACCTGAACCTGGGGATATGCATGTGGAGTTCAAAAGGTCAAGTCTCCCTAATAGGGTAAAGAAACTGAAATTCGAGTTTATCCCTTTTCGTCTCTTGCAGGAAAATAAGCAGGACCTATGCAAAAAGATATTAACCCTGGAGTGGGAGATTGATGATCCGAGGGATCAAAATGCCGTCCTCAAGCATAAATTAAGGGAGAGTCTATGCCATCAACTAAGTCAACAACACCTCCACCTTCTTCACCAACCAAGGAGATATAATCACATGGATATGGGCACTCCCCTTGGCAACTGCCAAGCTTGGGGGAGGTGCCCCTGTATCGTATCACAATCACAACTCCTATCTTTACCGTTTTCCTTAGTTCTATCCTGTTAGTAGTATTTTGATCTGGTAGAATAAGGTTTATGGCATGATCTAGTTTTAAGTTTTGCTTTATGATCTCTCTATGTAATCGAGTCCGTGAGCTATATAATAAAGATTAGTGTTGAGTCAAGGGCTTGATTTTCTTGCTATGATCTTGGGTGAATAAAAGAAAAGAGAAAAACAATAAGAAGAAACAAAAGTTCATATTGATCTTATTGATAGTAATGACTTCACATAGAAAGAGTGTGATGATTAAAAGTTGTTGGGAGTTGGCAGACATAGCTTTGGTCATCGTTGCAATTAATAGGAAGTAATAAGGAAAGAGAGGTTTCACATATAAATATATTATCATTGACATCTTTTATGATTGAGAGCACTCATCAAAATATGACATGCTAAAGAGTTGATGTTGGACAAGGAAGACAACGTAATGGGTTATGTTTTCTTATATCTGAGATAAAGTATGTTGTCATGGATCATCCAGCATGTTGAGCTTGCCTTTCCCCCTCATGCTAGACAAATTCTCAGCACCAAGTAGTGATACTACTTGTGCTTCCAAATACCCTTAAACCAGTTTTGCCATGAGAGTCCACCATATCTACCTATGGATTGAGTAAGATCCTTCAAGTAAGTTGTCATCGGTGCAAAGCAATAAAAATTTCTCTAAATATGTATGATTAGTGTGGGAGAAATAAGCTTTATACGATCTTATGATGTGAAAGTAATAAAAGCGACGGACTGCATAATAAAGGTTCATATCACAAGGGGCAATATAAAGTGATGTTCTTTCGCATTAAGATTTTGTACATCCAACCATAAAAGCGCATGGCAACCTCTGCTTCCCTCTGCGAAGGGCCTATATTTTATTATTATCTTCTACCTTATGCAAGAGTCATGGCGATCTTCACCTTTCCTTTTTACATTTTATCCTTTGGCAAGCACAGTGTGTTGGAAAGATCCTGATAGATATATCTAATTGGATGTAGGGGGGCATGAGTTATTATTGTTGACATTAACCTCGAGGTAAAAGGTTGTGGGGCCAAACTATAAGCCCCTATCTTTCTCTGTGTCCGATTAAAACTCCGTAACCACAAGTATTGCGCGAGTGTTAGCAATTATGAAGGACTAGATGATAGTTGAGTATGTGGGCTTGCTTTTTAGCTCTGACATAGACTCTTTCTGATGTTATGATAAATTGCAATTGCTTCAGTGACTGAGGTTATAGTTTGTTGGTTCTCAATAAGGTTTCTGATTCATACTTTTGCATTGTGAATAGATCATCACTTGAACATAAGTAATCATATGACAATATCTATGTATGTTGCTGTTATAAGAATAATCATGATGCCCTCATGTCCGTATTTTATTTTTATCGACGCCTCTACCTCTAAACACGGGGACATATTTATTGTTATCGGCTTTCGCTTGAGGACAAGCGAGGTCTAATCTTGGGGGAGTTGATACGTCCATTTTACATCATGCTTTTATATCGATATTTATTGCATTATGGGTTGTTATTTCACATTATGTCACAATAATTATGGCTATTCTCTCTTATTTTACAAGGTTTACATAAGGAGGGAGAATGCCGGTAGTTGGAATTCTGGGCTGGAAAAGGAGCAAATATTAGAGACCTATTCTGCACAACTCCAAAAGTCCTGAAACTCCACGGAATACCTTATAATAAATAATGAAAAATCCTTGCCAAAGATGAAGACCAGGGGGCCCACACCCTTTCCACAAAGGTGGGGGGAGCGCCCTAGGGGGACGCGCCCCTACCTCATGGGCCCCCTGGTGGCTCTCCGATGACCATCTTCTCCTATATGAAGTCTTTCGTCGAGAAAAAAGAATAAGACACAACCTTTCGAGGCGGAACCTTGGCGGATCCAATCTAGAGCTCCGGCAGAGCTGTTCTGCCGGGGAAACTTCCCTCTCGGAGGGGGAAATCATCGCCATCATCATCACCAACGCTCCTCTCATCGGGAGAGGGCAATCTCCATCAACATCTTCATCAGCACGATCTCATCTCAAAACCCTAGTTCATCTCTTCTATCCAATTCTTGTCTCCAAGTCCGGGATTGGTGCTAGTAGGTTGCTAGTAGTGTTAATTACTCCTTGTAGTTGATGCTAGTTGGTTTAATTGGTGGAAGATCATATGTTCAGATCCTTTATGCATATTATTACCCCTCTGATTATGAACATGAATATGCTTTGTGAGTAGTTATGTTTGTTCCTGAGGACAAGGGAGAAGTCTTGCTATTAGTAGTCATGTGAATTTGGCATTCGTTTGATATTTTGATGAGATGTATATTGTCTAGCCTCTAGTGGTGTTATGTGAACGTCGACTACATAACACTTCACCATTATTTGGGCCTAGAGGAAGGCATTGAGAAGTAATAAGTAGATGATGGGTTGCTAGAGTGACAGAAGCTTAAACCCTAGTTTATGCGTTGCTTCGTAAGGGGCTGATTTGGATCCATATGTTTCATGCTATGGTTAGGTTTACCTTAATACTTTTGTTGTAGTTGCAGATTCTTATAATAGAGGTTAATCATAAGTGGGATGCTTGTTCAAGTAAGAAAAGCACCCAAGCACCGGTCCACCCACATGTCAAATTATCAAAGTACCGAACGCGAATCATATGAACGTGATGAAAACTAGCTTGACGATATTCCCATGTGTCCTCGGGAGCGCTTTTCCTTATATAAGAGTTTGTCCATGCTTGTCCTTTGCTACAAAAAGGATTGGGCCACCTTGCTGCACTTTATTTACTATTGTTAGTTGTTGCTTGTTACAAATTATCTAATCACAAAACTATCTGTTACTACTTATTTCAGTACTTGCAGAGAATACCTTGCTGAAAACCGCTTATCATTTCCTTCTGCTCCTCGTTGGGTTCGACACTCTTACTTATCGAAAGGACTACGATAGATCCCCTTTACTTGTGGTTCATCAGTTGGTTGTCAACCACCCCCTCCTCAGCAGCGGCCTTGCCGGCCTCTCCAGTAGGCCCCTTGTCGGCCTCCTCGGCAGCAGCCTTGCCGGCCTCCCCGGTAGGCTCCTTGGCGGCCTCTTCAGCGGCAGTCTTGGCAGCCTCCTCGGCGGCGATCTTGTTGGCCTCGGCCTCGGCGTCCCTGGCGACCTCCCCGATGACAGTGTTAATATCCTCCCGGTCCGCCGAGGAAGGATCTAGATACCAAGAAGAGAGGATGAGACGAGGCCAAGGTCAAGGTTCAATAAGAAAAAGAAAGAGTGAGGACAGGAAGAAAATGACTAACCCGCTTCAAGCTAGGAAGAAGTAGCGCCCTCCACTCCAGCATTTGTTGTTGGGGCAGAACCCCCGGCACCCAAGTTCATCTCCTAATCCATATGAGTGGGCTTGGTGGTGGATGCCCTCGCCGGGGACGCCCCTCGAGGCGGCGTAGTCGAGAGGGGTGGCGTGTTGGGGGTGGCCCTCAGCGGCTCCTCCTGCCGCCGTTCTTCTCATACGAACCCGGCAAGGTCAGCATCGAGGATTCACACCCCATTGTTCATTAGTGGAGGGGTGAGTGGTGAGCTTACGCTAGGGTTGTTGGGGAACGTAGCAGAAATTCAAAATTTTCTACGCATCACCAAGATCAATCTATGGAGTAATCTAGCAACGAGGGGAAGGAGAGTGCATCTACATACCCTTGTAGATCGCTAAGCGGAAGCGTTCAAGTGAACGGGGTTGATGGAGTCGTACTCGTCGTGATCCAAATCACCGATGATCCTAGTGCCGAACGGACGGCACGTCCGTGTTCAACACACGTACAGCCCGGTGACGTCTCCTACGCCTTGATCCAGCAAGGGGAGAAGGAGAGGTTGGGGAAGACTCCATCCAGCAGCAGCACGATGGCGTGGTGGTGGTGGAGGAGCGTGGTACTCCAGCAGGGCTTCGCCAAGCACCACAAGAGACGAGGAGGGAGAGGGGTAGGGCTGCGCCAAGAAGGAGATTGAATCGTCTATGGTAGCCCAAAACCTCAAGTATATATAGGAGGAGTGGAGGGGCTGTGCCTCCCGCTCTCCCTTGCGCGTTGGGCCTTGGTGGGGGGTGCACGAGCCCACCTGGGGCTGGTCCCCTCCCACACTTGGCCCATGCAGCCCTCCGGGGCTGGTGGCCCCACTTGGTGGACCACCGGGACCCTCCCGGTGGTCCCGGTACATTACCGGTAAAACCCGAAACTTTTCCAGCGACCAAAACAAGACTTCCCATATATAAATCTTTACCTCCGGACCATTCCGGAACTCCTCGTGATGTCCGGGATCTCATCCGGGACTCCGAACAATATTCGGTAACCACGTATATCTATTCCCTATAACCCTAGCGTCATCGAACCTTAAGTGTGTAGACCCTACGGGTTCGGGAGTCATGCAGACATGGCCGAGACAACTCTCCGGTCAATAACTAACAGCGGTATCTGGATACCCATGTTGGCTCCCACATGCTCCACGATGATCGCATCGGATGAACCACGATGTCAAGGACTTAATCAATCCCGTATACAATTCCCTTTGTCTAGCGGTACGATACTTGCCCGAGATTCGATCGTCGGTATCGCGATACCTGGTTCAATCTCGTTACCGGAAAGTCTCTTTTACTCGTTCCGTAACACATCATCCCGTGATCAACTCCTTGATCACATTGTGCACATTATGATGATGCCCTACCGAGTGGGCCCAGAGATACCTCTCCGTTTACACGGAGTGACAAATCCCAGTCTCGATTCGTGCCAACCCAACAGACACTTTCGGAGATACCTATAGTGTAGCTTTATAGCCACCCAGTTATGTTGTGACGTTTGGCACACCCAAAGCATTCCTACGGTATCCGGGAGTTGCACAATCTCATGGTCTAAGGAAATGACACTTGACATTAGAAAAGCTTTAGCATACGAACTACGCGATCTTTGTGCTGGGCTTAGGATTGGGTTTTGTCCATCACATCATTCTCCTAATGATGTGATCCCATTATCAACGACATCCAATGTCCATGGTCAAGAAACCATAACCATCTATTGATCAACGAGCTAGTCAACTAGAGGCTTACTAGGGACATGGTGTTGTCTATGTATCCACACATGTATCTGAGTTTCCTATCAATACAATTCTAGCATTGATAATAAACGATTATCATGAATAAGGAAATATAATAATAACCAATTTATTATTGCCTCTAGGGCATATTTCCAACAGTCTCCCACTTGCACTAGAGTCAATAATCCACTTCACATCGATATGTGATTAACACTCAAGGTCACATCCCCATGTGACTAACACCCAAAGAGTTCTGGGTTTGATCATGTTGTGCTTGTGAGAGAGGTTTCAGTCAACGGGTCTGCAACATTCAGATCCATATGTACTTCGCAAATTTCTATGTCATCTTGTAGATGCAACTACTACGCTACATTTGGAGCCATTTCAAATCACTGTTCTACTTGGAGCTATTCTAAATTGTTGCTCCATTATACGTATCCGGTATCTCTACTCAGAGCTATCCGGATAGGTGTTAAGCTTGCATCGACGTAACTCTTTACGTCGAACTCTTTATCACCTCCATAACCGAGAAACATATCCTTATTCCTCTAAAGATAATTTAGACCGCTATCTGGTGATCTACTCCTAGATTACCTTTGTACCCTCTTGCCAGATATGTGGCAAGGCACACATCAGGTGCGGTACTCAGCATGGCATATCGCATAGAGCCTATGACAAAAGCATAGGGGACGACCTTCGTCCATCCTCTTTCTTTTGACACGGTCGAGCTTTAAGTCTTAACTTCATACCTTACAACTCAGGCAAGAACACCTTCTTTGACTGATCCATCTTGAACACCTTCAAGATCATGTCAAGGTATGTGCTCATTTAAAAGTACCATTAAGCATTTTTATCTATCCTTATAGATCTTGATGCTCAACGTTCAAGTATCTTAATCCAGGCTTTCCATTGAAAAACACTTTCCAAATAACCCTATATGATTTCCAGAAATTCTACGTCATTTCTGATCAACAATAGGTAAACAACATATATTCATCAGAAATTCTATAGTGCTCCCACTCACTTCTTTGGAAATACAAGTTTCTCATAAACTTTGTACACACCCAAAATCTTTGATCATCTCATCAAAGCATACATTCCAACTCCGAGATGCTTACTCCAGTCCTTAGAAGGATTGCTGGAGCTTTGCATACTTATTAGCATCTTTCAAGATTGACAAAACCTTCCGGTTGTATCACATACAACCTTTCCTCAAGAAAATCGTCGAGGAAACAATGTTTTGACATCCTATCTGCAAGATTTCATAAATAATGCAGTAATCGCTAATATAATTCCAACAGACTCTTAGCATCGCTATGAGTGAGAAAGTCTCATCATAGTCAACTCCTTGAACTTGTCGGAAAACATCTTAACGACAAGTCGAGCTTTCTTAATGGTGATACTTACCATCATTGTCCGTCTTCCCTTTTAAAATCCATATGTACCTAACAACCTTACGACCATCAAGTAGTTCTTCCAAAGTCTACACTTTGTTTTCATATATGGATCCTCTCTCGGATCATATGGCATTGAGCCATTTTGGAATCCAGGCCCACCATCGCTTCTCCATAGCTCGTAGGTTCATTGTTGTCTAGCAACATGACTTCCAAGACAGGATTACGTACCACTCTAAAGTAGCATGCATCCTTGTCATCCCACAAGGTTTGGTAGTGACTTGATCCAAAGTTTCATGATCACTATCATAAGCTTCCACTTCAATTGGTGTAGGTGCCACAGGAACAACTCCCTGTGCCCTGCCACACACTAGTTGAAGAGACAGTTCAATAACCTCATCAAGTCTCCACCATCCTCCCACTCAATTCTTTCGAGAGAAACTTTTCCTCGAGAAAGGACCCGATTCTAGAAACAATCCCATATTCCTTTCGGATCTGAGACAGGATGTATAGCCAACTGTTTTGGGTGTCCTATGAAGATGCATTTATCCACTTTGGGTTCGAGCTTATCAGCCTGAAACTTTTTCACATAAGCATCGCAGCCCCAAACTTTTAAGAAATGACATCTTAGGTTTCTCTAAACCATAGTTCAGACGGTGTCATCTCATCGGAATTACGTGGTACCCTATTTAAAGTGAATGTGGTTGTCTCTAATGCCTAACCCATAAACTATCATGGTAATTCGATAAGAGACATCATGGTATGCATCATATCCAATAGGGTGCAGTTATGATGTTCGAACACACCATCACACTATGGTGTTCCAGGCTGTATTAGTTGTGAAACAATTTCCACAATGTCTTAATTCTGTGCCAAACTCGTAATTCAGATATCCTTCTCTATGATCATATCATAGATATTTTATCCTCTTGTCACGACGATCTTTCAACTTCACCCTAAAATTACTTGAACCTTTCAATAATTCAGACTCGTGATTCATCAAGTAAATATACTCAACATCTACTCAAATCATCTGTGAAGTAAGAACATAACGATATCCACTACACGCCTCAGCACTCATTGGACTGTACACATCAAAATGTATTTCTTCCAACAACTTGCTTTCTAGTTCCATTTTACTGAAAACGAGGCTTTCAGTCATCTTGCCCATGTGGTATGATCTGCATGTCTCAAGTGATTCAAAATCAAGTGAGTCCAAACGGTCCATTTGCATGGAGTTTCTTCATGCATATACACCAATAGACATGGTTCGCATGTCTCAAACTTTTCAAAAACGAGTGAGCCCAAGGATCCATCAACATGGAGCTTCTTCATGCATTTTATACCGATATGACTTACGTGGCAGACAAGTAGGTGGTAGCATCATTACTATCTTATATCTTTTGGCATGAACATGTGTATCACTATGATCGAGATTCAATAAACCATTCATTTTAGGTGCAAGACCATTGAAGGTATTATTCAAATAAACAGAGTAACCATTATTCTCCTTAAATGAATAACCACATTGCGATAGACATAATCCAATCATGTCTATGCTCAACGCAAACACCAATCTCGATGGTAGAGGGAACGTGCGATGCTTGATCACATCAAGCTTGGAAAAACTTCCAACACACATCACTAGCTCACCTTTAGATAGTCTCCGTTTACTCCGCAGCCTTTTATTTCGAGTTTACTAACACTTAGCAGCCGAACCAGTATCTAATACCATGGTGCTACTAGGAGTACTGGTAAAGTACACATTAACACAATGTATATCCAATATACTTCTATCGACCTTGCCAGCCTTCTTATCTACCAAGTATCTAGGGTAATTCTGCTCTAGTGGCTGTTCCCCTTGTTACAGAAGCACTTAGTCTCGGGTTTGGGTTCAACCTTGGGTTTCTTCACTAGAGCAGCAGCTGAATTTGACGTTTCATGTAGTATCCCTTCTTGCCCTTGCCCTTCTTGAAACTAGTGCTTTCACCAACCATCAACAATTGATGCTCCTTCTTGATTTCTACTTTTGTGGTGTCAAACATCGCGAATATCTCAAGGATCATCATATATGTCCCTCATATATCATAGTTCATCACGAAGCTCTAGCAGCTTGGTGGTAATGACTTCGAAGAAACATCACTATCTCATCTGGAAGATCAACTCCCACTCGATTCAAATGATTGTTGTACTCAGACAATCTGAGCATAAGCTCAACAATTGAGCTTTTCTCCCTTAGTTTGCAGGCTAAGAAAATCGTCGGAGGTCTTATACCTCTTGACGTGGGCACAAGCCTGAAATCCCAATTTCAGCCCTCGAAACATCTCATATGTTTCGCGACATTTCAAAACGTCTTCGGTGCCTCAACTCTAAACCGTTTAACTAAACTATCACGTAGTTATCAAAATGTGTATGTTAGATGTTTGCAACATCCACAGATGACGTTTGAGGTTCAACACACTGAGCGATGCATTAAGGACATAAGCCTTCTATGAAGCAATGAGGACAATCCTCAATTTATAGACCTAGTCCGCATAATTGCTACTAACAACTTTCAACTAAATTTTCTCTAGGAACATATCTAAACAGTAGAACTGAAGCGCGAGCTACGACATAATTTGCGAAGACCTTTTGATTATGTTCAGGATAATTAAGTTCATCTTATGAACTCCCACTCAGATAGACATCCCTCTAGTCATCTAAGTGATTACATGATCCGAGTCAACTAGGCCGTGCCCGATCATCACGTGAGACAGACTAGTCATCATCGGTGAACATCTTCATGTTGATCGTATCTACCATACGACTCATGCTCGACCTTTCGGTCTCTTGTGTTCCGAGGCCATGTCTGTACATGCTAGGCTCGTCAAGTCAACCTAAGTGTTTCGCGTGTGTAAATCTGTCTTACACCCGTTGTATGTGAACGTTAGAATCTATCACACCCGATCATCACGTGGTGCTTCGAAACGACGAACTTTTGCAACGGTGCACAGTTAGGGGGAACACTTTCTTGGAATTTTAACGAGGGATCATCTTATTTACTACCGTCATTCTAAGCAAATAAGATGCAAAAACATGATAAACATCACATGCAATCAAAAAGTGACATGATATGGCCAATATCATTTTGCTCCTTTTGATCTCCATCTTCGGGGCTCCATGATCATCGTTGTCACCGGCATGACACCATGTTCTCCATCATCGTGTCTTCATGAAGTTGTCTCGCCAACTATTACTTCTACTACTACAGCTAACGGTTAGCAATAAAGTGAAGTAATTACATGACGTTTATATTGACACACGGGTCATAAATAAATTAAGACAACTCCTATGGCTCCTGCCGGTTGTCATACTCATCGACATGCAAGTCGTGATTCCTATTACAAGAACATGATCATCTCATACATCACATATATCATTCATCACATCCTTTGGCCATATCACATCACAAAACACTTGCTGCAAAAACAAGTTAGACGTTCTCTAATTGTTGTTGCAAGTTTTCACGTGGCAGCTATAGGTTTCTAGCAAGAACGTTTCTTACCTACGCCAAAACCACAACGTGAATTGCTAATTTCTATTTACCATTCATAAGGACCCTGTTCATCGAATCCGATCCGACTAAAGTGGGAGAGACAGACACCCGCCAGCCACCTTATGCAACTAGTGCATGTCAGTCGGTGGAACCGGTCTCACGTAAGCGTACGTGTAAGGTTGGTCCGGGCCGCTTCATCCCACGATGCCGCCGAATCAAGATAAGACTAGTAACGGCAAGATAATTGACAATATCGACGCCCACAACTACTTTGTGTTATACTCGTGCATAGTAACTATGCATAGACCTAGCTCATGATGCCACTGTTGGGGAACGTAGCAGAAATTCAAAATTTTCTACGCATCACCAATATCAATCTATGGAGTAATCTAGCAACGAGGGGAAGGAGAGTGCATCTACATACCCTTGTAGATCGCTAAGCGGAAGCGTTCAAGTGAACGGGGTTGATGGAGTTGTACTCGTCGTGATCCAAATCAGCGATGATCCTAGTGCCGAACGGACGACACCTCCGTGTTCAACACACGTACAGCCCGGTGACGTCTCCTACGCCTTGATCCAGCAAGGGGAGAAGGAGAGGTTGGGGAAGACTCCATCCAGCAGCAGCACGACGGCGTGGTGGTGGTGGAGGAGCGTGGTACTCCAGCAGGGCTTCGCCAAGCACCGCAAGAGACGAGGAGGGAGAGGGATAGGGCTGCGCCAAGAAGGAGATTGAATCGTCTATGGCAGCCCAAAACCTCAAGTATATATAGGGGGAGGGGAGGGGCTGCACCCCCACCTAGGTTTCCACCCCTAGGGGTGGCGGCCAGCCCTAGATCCCATCTAGGGGGGGGGGGCGGACAAGGAGGAAGAGAGGGGGCACACCACTAGGTGGGCCTTAGGCCCATCTGAGCCTAGGGTTTGCCCCCTCCCACTCTCCCTTGTGCCTTGGGCCTTGGTGGGGGGGGGGGGGGGGGGGGGGCGCACCAGCCCACCTGGGGCTGGTCCCCTCCCACACTTGGCCCATGCAGCTCTCCGGGGCTGGTGGCCCCACTTGGTGGACCACCGGGACCCTCCCGGTGGTCCCGGTACATTACCAATAAAACCCGAAACTTTTCCGGCGACCAAAACAGGACTTCCCATATATAAATCTTTACCTCCGGACCATTCCGGAACTCCTCGTGATGTCCGGGATCTCATCCGGGACTCCAAACAACATTCAGTAACCACGTATATCTATTCCCTATAACCCTAGCGTCATCGAACCTTAAGTGTGTAGACCCTACGGGTTCGGGAGTCATGCAGACATGACCGAGACAACTCTCCGGTCAATAACCAATAGCGGGATCTGCCATGTTGGCTCCCACATGCTCCACAATGATCTCATCGGATGAACCACGATGTCAAGGACTTAATCAATCCCGTATACAATTCCCTTTGTCTAGTGGTACGATACTTGCCCGAGATTCGATCGTCGGTATCCCGATACCTGGTTCAATCTCGTTACCGGCAAGTCTCTTTTACTTGTTCCGTAACACATCATCCCGTGATCAACTCCTTGATCACATTGTGCACATTATGATGATGTCCTACCGAGTGGGCCCAGAGATACCTCTCCATTTACATGGAGTGACAAATCCCAGTCTCGATTCTTGCCAACCCAACAGACACTTTAGGAGATACCTGTAGTGTACCTTTATAGCCACCCAGTTACGTTGTGACGTTTGGCACATCCAAAGCATTCCTACGGTATCCGGGAGTTGCACAATCTCATGGTCTAAGGAAATGATACTTGACATTGGAAAAGCTTTAGCATACGAACTACGCGATCTTTGTGCTAGGCTTAGGATTGGGTCTTGTCCATCACATCATTCTCCTAATGATGTGATCCCGTTATCAGCGACATCCAATGTCCATGGTCAGGAAACCATAACCATCTATTGATCAACGAGCTAGTCAACTAGAGGCTTACTAGGGACATGGTGTTGTCTATGTATCCACACATGTATCTGAGTTTCCTATCAATACATTTCTCGCATGGATAATAAATGATTATCATGAACAAGGAAATATAATAATAACCAATTTATTATTGCCTCTAGGGCATATTTCCAACAAGGGGCTGGAGCGGGGGCTGCGCCGGGGACTGCTGTGCGGGCTGCTCTCCACCAGCAACGGCGCACGCGAAGTACCCGTCGGGGCTTGTCGCCTGTCGAGGCCTTCGCCTTCTTCGCCGCCCTCTGGGCTAGCGTCTCCATATCCCTGCAAGAATGAAAACAAGTCAAGAAAACCAGCACGGTCTGAAGGGACGGGGATGATGAAGGGCAAGATGCTTACTCATCCTCCACCTCCTCTTCCGCTGCCTTCCTCTTCCTCCTTGCGCTGAGAGACCCAAGATCGAAGACGACCTCCGTGTCAACATCTGCGGGAGGAGGGGAAGGGGATGGAGTCCGGCAATGCTTGGACGAAGAAGAAGCGGTCGCTTTCTTCTTCGCCACCGCGGCCTTCACCACCTTCTTCGCTGCCGCGGCCCTCGTCAGGTGCACGGACTCCCCTGGACCTCTTACCGTTGCTCAGTCCTGCAGGGCCGGACCGGCTCGCCAGAGCTGGCCTGCCGCAGGACGCGCCTTTTCCCCGTGGTCGGAGGGTCATCAACCCCGGCCTCTTCCTCAGTCCGCTCCTTGACCACATCTTCGATGAGAGGGGCCCCAATGCTGGCGTTGCTGGCCTCCCCAGCAGACTTTGCCCATCCGGCAAGCTCCTCCTCCTCCGCGGCCGCCTCGGCTCGTTCTCCACGTGGCCGGCGCTGCCAGCCTCCCTGGCAAGCACTGCCTCCGCTGCCCTGGCGGCAATGTAGTCTAGCTCCTCCTTGGTGGTGTCCTGGATAAGCAGTGGCTCATCGCGGACGTACCTCTCCGACAGGTTGTCGAAGAACTCCCGCACCTGCTCCGCCTCCGGCTCGGCCCAATTTGGGTCAAGGCCGTGCGCGTTGAAGTCCGGCATCATGGCGATGATGTCGGTTGAGAGTTGTTGCTCAGCGGGACCACTCCCGCTGGTAACCCGAATAGAGGCCCCTTGACGGCCTTGCCGGCCTTCGCGGGCTTGCCAGCTCTCTCAGCCCTGCCGTCGTCACTCACATTGAGCTAAAAAAGCCTCTGACAGAAATGGGTGTGCCCCATCACCGTGAAGTTGTGCTTCAAGCCAGGGCAAAGCCTCATGATGTCGGCTGCATTCCTAAAGAGCTAGGCCGGCCTCCCCTTGTTATGCAGTGGGGCGATTCGGCGACGGATGAAATCGGCCCCAATCATCTCAAGGGTGAGCCCGGCCATGGTGAGGCGATGGATTCTGGTAGTAGAGATCGCGAGCTTCTTGTCGTCGGCGTTGGGGTCCTCCTGTGGATCCTCCTCCTCGATCCAGAGCCATGGCCCCGCCACTCCTTCCACCTCTCCTTCTGGGCGCCCTCCATATACGTGCCCTTCTCCTGGGTCCGTGGGATCCTGACGCAACTGGAGATGGCACCCCCACCTGGATATGGGGATAGAAGTTGTGGCGGAAGAGCGCCGTGTTGGGAAGCATTTCGGTGAAGCACTCCCTGAGGTGGGCAAAGAGGGCCATGCATGCCACGACATTCGGCGTGAAATCAAGAAGATGGAAGCCGTAGGTGTTCATGACATCGTTGAAAAAATCAGAGAAAGGGACGTAGAGCCCGCGGGAGAAGTAGTCAACGAAGAAAGGATATCGATTCGGGCCAGCCTCGGCAAAATCGGCGGAGATGATGTGCGTGGCCAGATGCCCCGCCGTCTTTGCCCCCCACAGAGGCCTGAAGTAATCCCTAAGGTGGACCGCATCAACCATCAAGGGGATGAGGGCAAGATGCGTCCGACACACCGCCAACTCGCTCTCCGGCATCTCCTTCTCCCCGGCATCCTTGGCCACTCCCTTGCCCTTACTGGTTTTGGGTAACATGGCGACCGGGAAAGAGGTGAGGAATCTGGAGCAATGGGAGATTGAGGGCAATGGGGGCACGGCGGGGGCGGATGGAGGCAGGAGTTTCGTTTTTTTTTTTGCTTGAGGAAGAAGGGGGGACGGTGGTTCCGAAATTGGAGAGACACGGAGGGTAAATGAGCAGCATGCCCGCGGTTTCCCTTTTTTTTCGGGGAAGGCACAAGCCGCCTCTTTACCATTTACTATGATGTGACGCATGAGGGCAGCAACCGCCCCACGCATGACCCTCACGTCACGCATGACCCCCACGTTGCGCATTCTACGCGGGTCATGGGGAAGTGCGACGGGCGAGCAAGTTACAGCAGTAAAACTTGGCCCCGCATGCCCGCACACCGCTTTGGGCCTAGCCCAACAACGCATCGCGCTTATGTATGGCCCAGGACAAGGGTCTCCTGTCGGTGCACAAAAGGAGGGGGCCTATTTTGTACCCCTTTACTTGTGCGTGGGCAGTTGAAGCCGCGCTTGCGGCCACACCTAGCAGGGCAGAGGAAGGAAGCAAAGTCACAAGACAACCAGAACAACGCCAAGCCAGCAACACGAACAACAGAGGGGCGAGGTGGACTCTCCCGGCAAGGTCCTTGCCGGGACGGCCTCCGCAGCCCCGGCAAGAACCTTGCCGGGGCAACTTACCCGACACCAGCAGAGCCGCCCCCCTTGAGCCCAAGGGTTCCAACACCATCAAGCACTTTGGAACCGAGGCTCGGGAGGCACCTCCATGGTGGCATGCAAATCTTTGTGGAGACCAGAAGCATGCAAGACTAGATGATGACAAGAAGATGACGATCCTCAGCAAGATCCTTGCCAAGGATACCCACGAGACCCCCGGCAAGACCCTTGCCGGGGACGACCAACATGCCGCAGCAAGATTCTTGCCGAAAACATCTACGGGGCCGCAGCTAGGCCCACGTCTGCCAAGACTCCACTACCGTTCCCATGCAACTGCTAGCACACCAGCTAGGCAGGCGCCTGCATGGCGACGTGCGGCCTCTAGGCCGACTTGGCAAGCACCTGCGTGGTGGCATGCAAATCTTCGTGAAGATTCAGCCACCGCACCAACTCAGCAACCAACCAACGTGGCACTACACGCCTCGTCAGTTCGGACGCGCGTCAAAGCCAGGCGAGGCGGCGACAGCTGGGACGAGCTTCCTTGTCGTCCCCGATAAAGCAAGAAGGGCATGTCGGCAACGCATTAAATGCATTTGTCCTACGGTGCCAGGAGATAGACTCGATTACTGTATACCTTTCCACCTCCTGTGTGCCACTGTGGCAGCCCCTTTTGACTATAAAAGAATGCCCGCGGCGTACTAAGAGGGGATTCGGATTTTTTGGACAACGCATGCATCATAGCTAGTTAAAGAACTCAAGAACACTCTAATATACACCAAAGCAGGACTAGGGTATTACGCATCCTTGCGGCTCGAATCTGGGTAAACGATCCTCGTGCTGGCTTCTAGACCCGCTCTTTACATAACCTCGCAAAAAGGGATCCCAGTGATCCCATAGATGTCGTTTCCCCGACACGCTATGGATCAGACTTTATTTGAACTTGAAATTGCCATTTACAGGCGGACATATACATGACTGCATTGGATGGTCAGCTCCCACATCAGTATCCGCGGACTGCTCTCCTATGTCCGCAGACAGATGCCAGGGCCAATTTGCAAGTCAGCGTTTGAGATGGCCTAAGGATGAAAGCTCTACATCAAAGTTTGACCTTGTTTGGTTGAACCTAGCAATTCACATGCTGAAGGCATTGCGTAGACTTTGTTTGGACTTCTGTTTTGATTAAAATTCTTGATCTGCCTGAGTGGTTGGATTTAACGACGGCGGTGCTTGTGCACCATCCCCTGTGAAACCATCTCTCTTGTTACCCTAGGGTTGACATCATTGATGGCTGATATTTTTTGCAACTATTTCATTTCATTGATCTTTTTTTACTTTTGTAATAATTGTTTTTCTCAAAAAACTTTCAATCTATTCATGTTCAATCATGGCTGTTCGAAAAACAATAGAAGTAATAAAAATTACAATGATGTCTGTGGACCATCTAGCGACGACTACAAGCACTTGAGCAAGTCGAAAGCGCGCCGCCGTCATCGCCTCTCCCTCGCCAGGGTTAAGCAACCTTATTGTAGTAGGCAGTCGGGAAATCGTGCTAAGCCCTATAGGACCAGCGCACCAAAGTAGCAACCATCGCCGATAAAGAAAGTCGTATATCAGAAGGATCAACCCTGTAAACACCTAAAGGAAGACGAGCGAAGGTCGGATCCAAACAGATCCATCAAAGACCAGCACCGACTGAATCCCGCGAGATCCAATGAGACACACCTCCACACACCCTCCCACGATGCTAGACGCATCATCGGGACATGGATAGAACGGTGGAGACATTTTTTGTACTGGGGGACATCGCTGCCGCTACACAGCCCCAACTAAGACGTTTAACCTAATATGAACAAGAACGGGGTACCTCCCGCCCGCGCGAGGGGTCGGGGTGGGGGGGGGGATCCTCCGCACCTCCATAGCCTAGAGGCCATGGTAGATTAGGCAGACCGACAGTGCCGACAAGAGGAGAAGAGCTTTTTTTGTGGAGGAGAAAAGAGGCTTAAACAATTTTTTGTAATATTAGTTGTCTGCATCGATTCATATTTTGACTAGTACAAAGGTAGAATGCAATTAGTACCCTCTTTATGTAAATTTCCATCATATGTCATGTCATTAATTTTGGCTCTAGAAAATCCCCCCCCCCCCCCCCCCACCCCATCAAGAAAAGCTTAAATCCATGACCTCCGTAAGCCACGGAATGGCAGAACAAGCAAGCTCTGCTCCTATTCTTTGTTTTTTTGAAAAGAGGTTAAGACCAATCGATGCATACGGTCATCTTTATTTATTATTTAATATAGGTCTAACAAGAATATACGTCAAATCACACGAAATCATCATTCACATTTATAAAATTCGATAATGTGGAGTGATCTCACTCCTCGTATTCAAAATCGGTGCCGTCCGATCCATCCACATAATGTATCGGAACCCACAACGGTTGTAACAGACCTAAAACGTACACCACACATTTTAGACACCGTCATTATCATCGAGCCGTTGACCCATCTTCAGGAGAGAGTTCGGCATCATCTTTGCTAGTCCATCCTTCCGTCGATGCCACCACGGCGTCCAACGGCACCACCACCCCGCGCTCGTCCATCCAGACGTGAAAATTCCAGAAGATCTGTCATGCGTAGAACCTGCCGACCAGGCATGACACGGCGTAGTACCTACGGCAGGCATGACTTGACATCTCCATCGAAAACTACATGCAAGACGAAGCGCTCCACCACCTGCCTCTGTCTTCCAGCTTTGCTCCACAAACTATGCTTCCAAAAGAGAAAACGACACCGCAGTACCGCCATCGTCGGACCTATAAGACAAGATCCTAGGGTTTTCCCCGGAGCAGCACGAGTGGGTCAACAGTAGTTACATGACGATGCCTTCATCAAGGTAAGAATGCAGAACGCCGCCCTCGCCTGCCGTCAGCTCGCTTTTCACCGAGAACTATGTCTTCCCGACTCGCAGCCGAAACTAGATGGCGGATCTCGAGATCTGACCATCCAGCCTCATGCCGACCATCTCTGATGGAGGAGATAGCCATCACCGCCAATGGCACTGGCCAGATCAGATTTGACCGAAGGCGTCGCCGACCAGTCAACCATGGCCACATCCCCTCCTGATCCGTCCTCCCCATGAAGCCGCCGGAGCAGCGCCGAACCACCAGGAAAGACGAAGATCGAAGGGCGATCTCACGCTGCCGGTCCCTCCAGACTGCAGGGCTGCAGCCTAGATCCCCGCTGTCCCCATCACCGGCGGCACCCGGGCTTAGCCGGCGCACGTCTCTAGCGACGACGAGATGGAGGAGAGGGGGGAGGGGGCGGCCGACGGGGCGCTGGGGTTGGCACCCTGATCGCCCTAGAGGGAGCGATCGAAGGAGGCCTGGAGTGATACCTTAGAATGGGAGAGATTTTCACTGCCCGGCCTATGCACCAACCAAGGATGCATACATCCATTTTAGTATGAGTACCAAGATAAATATGGTCCTTAGAATTTTTTTAAATGAGTATCAAGATATTTCTTGATAAGAGATTCCACCACATACCAAGCTTGATCCTCAATAAATGAGGAAAAACACATGTGCATCACTTATCAATTTTAGGCATTGAACTTGGGTCTGCACAACCGCATGCCCCACTAAGCCAAGGCTCCGATTCTTTGTATCTTGAAATTTTAACAAACTTAATTTTCACCTCGCCACTTTCGCCAAACCTACTGAAATTTCAGTGCATTATGTTCGGCATCAAGACAATCTCTTACTCTTGCGGAAAACAGCCGAGGCATTCACAAAAATTCATGAGTTCCGAACCTTAATTCAATCTGTAGATGCTAGCAGCATCTATCGACCGGCTGACCAAGTTTATGACAAGTTGACAACATTATCAGAGCCTCATAGCAGCGATCAGCAAAGGTAGGTTCCATGGACCGGATGACCAAGTTTATGGCCATTTTTCATGGTACTCAGCATTCTTGGGGTGGTTTGGACCGCGAAAACATATCCCGTTCAGAGGTGCTCGTCCTAAATACTCAAGCTCTCATGTTTAGTTTGTGCGTTCATCACAGCAAAGCTAGGTTCTCTTTTGGTGAAGCCTTTCTCATCTAGTTCTTCTTTGTTCTGTTTTGGCCGGCGAAAACGTCAGTCGGATCGTCGGATACGTCCTCCGATTTTGCAGTACCGCGAGAAGATATCCCACTTGGCCTTCGGTTACGGAAAAAGAACGGAGATTTGCCGGCTCTGCATGGGAATATTAGGTGAGATCTCTTCACTTTCTCTCCATTGCCAAATTCCGACCAAGCACAGAATATATTCTTTCCACGAGCCATCGATCAGCCGGCTAATGTTGCATGTGTGTCTTATCTCATCATTGAACTTCATTGGGACACATAATTTAAGCACCAACCGGATTCACCTGTCGGGTGGAATGTGGTCTAGCCACTACGCATCTGTTTTACTGTCAAGTTGGGTAGTCCATAAGCGCGTTTCATTCTTAATAACTTGATTGTCACATTTTGTCAAACTTCAGGGATCAAGGAGGACGCGGGGCGTATGACCTGCACATGGAAGTTCGGTCACCGTTTGGAACATTCAAATGATATTGGAAGTTGTTTACAGACGCATTTAAACTGAACTTGAGCTTATGTGAGCTCGGGTGAATAATGAAATTAAAAAAAAACTGACTTTTTGGTAGGAAACATCGACAAATCTTTTCATTGCTTGCAAAATTTCAACATTAGATGACATTCGCAGAAAATGTCCAAAAAAAAAACAAAACCGATGCTCCAAAAATGCTTATGAAAAAAGCATTTTGGAGCATATATTTTTGTATTTTTGACATGTCTTCCAAGAATGTCATTTCGTGATTAAACTTTGCAAACAATAAAAACATTTGTCGATATTTGCTACCCATAAAAAACCATTTTTTAATATTTTTTCCCGGCTTTTCTGTCTAGTCGAGCTCAGAAAAGCACTTTCAGCTTTGTAATGGTTATTTGCTTAATACATCTGTAAATATTTCTTTGTTTATTTTTTTATATAGCTCATCATTCATGCCAAATGGTAGCTGTAAATATTTCTGTGCAGTACATCTTGTAAGAAAATCGTAGTGAACTCAAAAATCTGAAAGGCTCATGCTTTCCATGATATAATCAAAGCATCATTTAATATATATCCTTGTGGTGTTCGTCCCTATAAAATTCAACATGGCATAATATTGCAATTATTTGTTTTATCCATCAGACTGTTTTTGAATCCCATGAATCACACTGGCTCTTATGCATACTAGATGATACCTCGCGTGTTGCCACGGGAATTGGTTGCAATATATTTCAATGGGATTTGACTGTATGAATATCATATGCGCCCTCAGTTACCATTGAATAAATAATAGTTGGAGGATGCATGCATGCGTTTAATTAGTGAAGCTAACTAAGGTGATGTGACAATCGTGTGAGGTGGCATAGTTGCATGTTCTCTAAAAATGTTATTGTGACTAACTATTTAGATATAGAAGATACATTGATGGAACGCCAAAATGTTCATTTATGTTACAAACTAATGCAACCAAATTACCATTTTTGTGGGATTGGGCGATAAATACTTTTCAACATTAAAATGTCGGGTGAGTCTAGTTATGGTTCATAAACTTCGAAATCAAAGTTCGACCTAATAATGCAAAATTTTGGTGATGCTAGCTATCCTAGTATGGCCGGCAATGTGGCTATGATTTCGCACACATGGCAGCATTGCGTAAACCAAACATAATCAGAAAAATAGGAAACATACCCACAGTTTCCGATAGTGCATGTATATACATAAATAGGATAAACTAGTCTAGGATGACATAAAATAATCATATGAAAATTAAAAACTAAAAAAAACTCTAACATGTACTATATTTTCTGCAATTATTCATATTCTTATGAGTTTTATTTCTCAAAATGGATGTTTTTAGTTTTACAATAACCTTTTTGATCTTTCACTTTCTTGTGGTCGGTAGGCTGGCACATGTGGTACTTTTTCTCTCGCCAAACACATTATAAACGAATATTATTAAATACAACAACAAGACAATCCATTAGAGGAGCTATATCTAAACGTACATTTAACGTATATGACATCATTTACGGTATAATGCAGTGAGAGTGCCCTTAGATACAACAAGAAGATACAATACATTCAAGGAGTTGTATCTAACCCCGCAAAAAAAGGAGTTGTATCCAATTTCATATTAAATGTATGATATGGTTCAAAATATAATGCATTGGGAGTGCCATAAGGTCGTTTATATAAACATATCCAATACTATAAATTTAAGTAGTTAAGAGTGAACTTCTCTTGTAGTGGCCAAAACTAAAACAGGCCAATAGTTGAGAGACTAATAGTGATTGTATTCAAAATTTAAGTAGCTTGGATTGAATATTTTTCATGATAACAAGTTTCTACAAGATGGACGATGGTTTAAGTGCCTTCTTTGGTTCTTTTTTCTGGTACATGGAGAATTCAAACTTCTTGTGTCAATTTGTCAGATTGTACTAGTCGTTTCCTTTAATGTTGTAGGAATCTAATGTGACGCCCGGATAATTAAGCTACAGTGATCCCACGTTAACGATGCCACGTCACCTCCGTTACCGATGCTAATCTTGCATTAGTTCGAAACAGATTCAAATTCAAATTCAAAATCAAGCAAACCATAAAAAATTTCAAATAATAAAACTAAAATGTTCGGAGTGAACCAAATATTGCATAGGTAATTTTGGTGTAGAAACCACACTTTTTAAAGGTGTAAAATATTCTAAAATGATTTAAAAAGAAGAAAAACAATTAGTTGAATGTCTTTTACAATAAATAAAATATTAAACTATGTTAATTTGTTGCCCAAACTTATGTGGCAGTAGCCTATTTATTAACACTAAAGTAGGGACTACTTTTATAGTTTATAAAATTAAGATGAGGTGAAACTAAAATTAAAACAGTAATATAAAGATAAGAAAAACAAAATAACAAAAAAAAAGATAAAAAGAGAACACACCCCCCCCCTGTGCCATATGTGGCCCAGCTGGCTAGCCCAACTGGGCAAAGGCCCAGCCAACTGGCCCAACCGGCCACCCCCGCACTCTCCATATCCCCCCCGGAAACCCTAACCCCACGACCCCCACTCGTCCCACTCCCTCCCCGATCCCCCTGGATCGGGATCGATCCCCTCTCTCCCCTCGCTCCCCTCCTGGCGCCGCCACCCTCCCACGACCGCACAACCCCCCCCCCCCACCCCCGATCCCCTCACCCCTCCTCTGCCCGATCCCTTCTGGATCCAGGGCCTCGCCCTCGACGCCGATCGCTGCCTGCGGTGCTCCGTCGCCCCTCGCCGCCGCCCGGATCGAACCACGTCGTCCCCATCCTCCTCCTCGCCGGACCCCCTTCCCGGAGCACCGCCGCCTCGACCTCGCTCGTCCTCGTCCTCCTCCCCGAGCCCGCTTACGCACATCTGCAGGGCCCGGTGAGCCGCCGTCCTTCCCCTTTTCCCCTCCTTGCCCGACACCGTTCGCCGCGCGCGACACGGTTGCGCGCCCGACTCCGTGCCCGCCCGACCCTGGCCGCCTCCCTCCTGCCCTTTTCCTCGCCGGCACCCGCGCGACCTCCTCTGCTCGCGCCTAGCCACCGCACATGCGTGCTCGCCGCGACCGCGCTCCCCGCTGCCCCCCCCCCCCCGCCGTCTGCCTCGCGCCGGCGTCCCCCTGCGCCCAGGCGCGCGCCCGCGCCTCCCTGCTCGCCCGTGCCCCCGCGCATGCGCGCCCGAGCCCTGCCTCGCCTCTGCGGAACCGCTGCGGGCACCCCCTGCTTCGCCTCAGCGCCCCACTGCGCTCTCCGCCGCACGGCGCCCGGCGCCCGTACGCCCTCGGGACGCGGCCTCTGCACCGCGGTGCTGCACCGCGCCGCCCGGGTCCGGCACCCACGCACGGCGACCGCGCCCGATGGCGCCCGCCCCGGTTGGCCTCATTGGCCGCTGACCCGTGGGGCCCGCACCATGAAAAGAAACGAAAAAGAAACAGAAAAAGAGAATAAAAAGGGATTAAAAGTAATTAATTAATTAAGTTAATTAACCTGCTAAATAACCTACCTGACTTGTTTAACTAACCTCTAGCCTATGACATATGGGGCCCACGCGCCCCAGAACGTTTACAGAAAAAGAAACAAAAATAAAAACAATAAAATAAATAAATAATTAATTAACTAATTAGTTAATGAATTAATTAAGTTAATTAATCCTGTTTAATTAATATAATTAATTAATTAGTTTAATTTAATAGTAATTAGTTTAACTAAAACCTAATTAACCTAAACAGACTATGACAGGTGGGTCCCACTGGACCCACACGTCAGTTTGACCAGTCAACACCTCTGTTGACTGCTGACGTCATGCTGACGTCATGATGACATCAGCATGCACTATTCTGGATAAGGTTAAAATTAAATAATTAATTAAATTCTAAAAATGATTAAAACTTTAGAAAATCATATAAAATAAACCGTAGCTCAGATGAAAATACTTTCTACATGAAAGTTGCTCAGAACGACGAGACGAATCCGGATACGCAACCCGTTCGTCCGCCACGCATCCCTAGCATAGCAAACACGCAACTTTCCCTCTCCGGTTCATTTGTCCGAAAACGCGAAACACGGGGAATACTTTCCCGGATGTTTTCCCCCTTCACCGGTACCACCTTGTACCGCGTTAGGGCACACCTAGCATCACGCTTTGTCATGTCATGCATCATCATGCTTTTGTTTGCATTATATTTATTGTTTCTTCCCCCTCTTCTTCCGCTAGACACCGAGACCGACGCCGCTGCTACCCAGTACGACTACGATGTTGACAACCCCTCTCTCTTGCCAGAGCAACCAGGCAAGCCCCCCCTTGATCACCAGATATCGCCTATTCTTCTCTATACTGCTTGCATTAGAGTAGTGTAGCATGTTACTGCTTTTCGTTATTCCTATCCTGATGCATAGCCTGTCCTTGCTACTACTGTTGTTACCTTTACCTGCTATCCTACTGCTTAGTATAGGATGCTAGTGTTCCATCAGTGGCCCTACACTCTTGTCCGTCTGCCATGCTATACTACTGGGCCGTGATCACTTCGGGAGGTGATCACGGGCATATACTATATACTTTACACAGTTACCTTATGATACTGTTTGGAGATGGGGGCTGAAGGGGCAGGTGGCTCCATCCTGGTAGAGGTGGGCCTAGGTTCCCGACGGCCCCCGACTGTTACTTTGTGGCGGAGCGACAGGGCAGGTTCAGACCACCTAGGAGAGAGGTGGGCCTGGCCCTGGTCGGCGTTCGCGGATACTTAACACGCTTAACGAGACCTGGGTATTTGATCTGAGTCTGGCCATTTGGTCTATACGCACTAACCATCTACGCGGGAGTAGTTATGGGTATCCCGGCGTCGTGGTATCAGCCGAAGCCTTCGTGACGTCAGTGACTGAGTGGCGTGCGCCGGATTGGACTGGAAAGCCACTAGGCTAGGTCTGCTTCCGGCCGCGTACGCAACGTGCTGACCTCTCTGTTGTGCCTAGGTAGGGCTGCGACGTGTTGATCTTCCGAGGCCGGGCATGACCCAGAAAAGTGTGTCCGGCCAAATGGGATCGAGCGTGTTGGGGTATGTGGTGCACCCCTGCAGGGAAGTTTATCTATTCGAATAGCCGTGTCCCTCGGTAAAAGGACGACCCGGAGTTGTACTTTGACCTTATGACAACCAGAACCGGATACTTAATAAAACACACCCTTCCAAGTGCAAGATACAACCGGTGATCGCTCTCTCACAGGGCGACGAAGGGAGGATCATCGGTTAGGATTATGCTATGCGATGCTACTTGGAGGACTTCAGTCTATTCTCTCCTACATGCTGCAAGACGGGGGCTGCCAGAAGCGTAGTCTTCGACAGGACTAGCTATCCCCCTCTTATTCCGGCATTCTGCAGTTCAGTCCACATATGATAGCCTTATTCCAGTTGATGCCAATGCATACATATGTAGTGTAGCTCCTTGCTTGCGAGTACTTTGGATGAGTACTCACGGTTGCTTTCTCCTTCTTTTCCCTCTATCCCTTCTACCTGGTTGTCGCAACCAGACATTGGAGCCCAGGAGCCAGACGCCACCGTCGACGACGACTCCTACTACACCGGAGGTGCCTACTACTACGTGCTTCCCGCTGACGACGACCAGGAGTAGTTAGGAGGATCCCAGGCAGGAGGCCTGCGCCTCTTTCGATCTGTATCCCAGTTTATGCTAGCCTTCTTAAGGCAAACTTGTTTATCTTATGTTTGTACTCAGATATTGTTGCTTCTGCTGACTCGTCTATGATCGAGCTCTTGTATTCGAGCTCTCGAGGCCCCTGGCTTGTAGTATGATGCTTGTATGACTTACTTTATTTGTAGAGTTATGTTGTGATATCTTCACGTGAGTCCCTGATCTTGATCGTACACGTTTGCGTGTATGATTAGTGTACGGTCAAATCGGGGGCGTCACATCTAACTCCAGTAAGAATAAGTTTTCCTAGACTAATATTGAGGGTGGATTCAATAAATATATAAAATGATTTCGATGGTCCTATAGAGCATGTGACATACATTTCTTTGGCTAGCTCCATATGTGGTGCTCATTGCAGCTTATAGATGCACAAGATTCTCTAGGTCATGGGTGCAACCACATGGAGATGATACCTAGGGCTTTGTTCACAAATAGGGATGTCAATCTAGCAAGAAGATATATGATGCATTCGTTTTGCCTCTTGGTTGTCCATTTTATGTAGCTCCTTTTATCGTTCTTTTGTGAGGATTCAGACACTAGAGTAAAATGGTTGTGTACATCACTCGATGCATAGGCTAATGATTAATCCTTTTCTAAAAAGGTAAAATATTTCCTAATTAGGTGTTTGGTGCAAATAAAGGGAAAGATAATTAACTCTTCCAAATTTTATATAAATTGCGCCATAAAATGAGAATTCAGGAGGAATTGAAACATCTAGGCGTAGTTCGGGGGACTATTGTGGGGCATAGATGGAGGATGAGAAGATAGTTGGTATAGAAAAGTAGGGCAACGAGGCTCAATGAGTATGAACAAAAAAATCCCGACTCGTGAGAAGTAGATGGTGACATGTTGAGGCATCGGGCTAGGAGGAACATTGGTTAGAACCACGAATGTGGATAGAAAAGAAGGGGATGAAAAAGGGGTGGGAGGAGGTAAGAGAAACTTTTCAACTATTATGCAAATAACCATTAAGGGCTTATATGTATCTAATAGTCTTGAGTTTGAAAAGTCACATTTTTTTATGAAAATTGGCAACTACAGAACATGCATCTACAATGACACATATTTCAATTCCATATAGGGTCCACAAAATGAGAAAAGGTCAAGTTAATACGTAAATAGTAGCTAAAAGTATTATTCATGATACAGTGGATGCCCACTTAGCATATGAGGTAAGATATCTGATAACCCACAAGTACAGGGGATCGCAACAGTTTTCGAGGGTAGAGTATTCAACCCAAATTTATAGATTCAACACAAGGGGAGCCAAAGAATATTTGTATGTATTAGCAGCTGAGTTGTCAAAATAGTATGATAGTTTTGATCGTAGTAGCAATAGCAATAGTAATGGTAACAGTGATAGCAGTGATTTTGTAGCAAGTGTAACAGTGATGATAGCAGTAGTAACTTAACAGAAACAAGATAAGAGAAATTCGTAGGCATTGGATCGGCGATTTGTTGGATGATATTCATCATGTGACAGTTACAACCTAGGGCGATACGGCACTAGCTCCAGTTCATCAATATAATGTAGGTATGTATTTCGTAAATAGTCATACGTGCTTATGGAAAGTACTTGCATGACATCTTTTGTCCTACCCTCCCCTGGCAGCAGGGTGCAATTGGAAACTAAGGGATATTAAGGCCTCCTTCTAATAGAGAACTGAAACAAAGCATAAACACATGGTGAATACATGAACCCCTCAAACTACGGTCATCACCGGGAAGTGTCCCGACTATTGTCACTCCAGGGTTGCTGGATCACAACACGTAGTAGGTGACAATAACTTGCAAGATCGGATCTAGAACATAGATATAATGGTGATAACATAAACGGTTCAGATATGAAATCATGGCACCCGGGCCCAAAGTGACAAGCATTAAGCATGGCAAAGTCATAGCAACATCAATCTTAGAACATAATGGATACTAGGGATCAAGCCCTAACAAAACTAACTCGATTACATGATGAATCTCATCCAAATCCTCACCGACTAGCGAGCCTACAAAGGAATTACTCACTCCCGGTGGGGAGTATCATGGATTTGGCGATGGAGAAGGTTGGTGATGACGAAGATCGAAGATCCCCCTCTCTGGAGCCCCAAACGAACTCTAGATCTGGCCTCCCGATGAAGAACAGGAGGCGGCAGCGGCTCCATCTTGTGGAAGGCGATAATTCTTTCTCCCTGATTTTTCCTAGAAAAATGTGATTTTATAGCGCCAGTTTTAGGGTCTGCGGGGCCACCATGTGGGGACAACCCACCTGGGCGCGCCTGGAGGGGGAGGCACGCCCTGGTGGGTTGTGTCCACCCAGGTGCCCCCCTCCGGTGGTTCTTGCCTCTAGAAATTCTCTTTATTTGTATAAAAATTCCTCGCAAAGTTTCCGTCCAGTCCGAGAACTTTTATATCTTCACAAAAACAACACCATGGTAGTTCAGCTGAAAACAGCGTCAGTCCGGGTGAGTTTCATTCAAATCATGCAAATTAGAGTCCAAAACAAGAGGAAAAGTGTTAGGAAAAGTAGATACAATGGAGGCGTATCAACTCGCCCAAGCTTAAACCTTTGCTCGCCCTCAAGCAATTCAGTTGATAAACTGAAAGTGAAAACGAAAAACTTTTACAAACTATTTTGCTCTCGTTTGCGTAAATAAGCTTAAACAACACCCAAGTTTTCAGCCAAGATTATTGAAGGAAATATGCCCTAGAGGCAATCATAAAGTTGATATTTATATTTCCTTATATCATGATAAATGTTTATTATTCATGCTAGAATTGTATTAACCGGAAACTTCATACATATGTGGATACATAGACAAAACACAATGTCCCTAGTATGCCTCTACTAGACTAGCTCGTTAATCAAAGATGGTTAAGTTTCCTAACCATAGACATATGTTTTCATTTGATGAATGGGATCACATCATTAGGAGAATGATGTTATGGACAAGAAACATCTGTTAGCTTAGCATAATGATTGTTAAGTTTTATTGCTATTGCTTTCTTCATGATTTATACATATTCCTTTGACTATGAGATTATGCAACTCCCGAATACCGGAGGAATACCTTGTGCGCCATCACAATGTCACAACGTAACTGGGTTATTATAAAGATGCTCTACAGGTATCTCCGAAGGTGTTTGTTGGGTTGGCATAGGTCGAGATTAGGATTTGTCACTCCGAGTATCGGAGAGGTGTCTCTGGGCCCTCTCGGTAATGCACATCATGATAAGCCTTGCAAGCAATATGACTAATGAGTTCGTTACGTGATGATGCATTACGGAACGAGTAAAGAGACTTGCCAGTAACGAGATTGAACTAGGTATCAAGATACCGATGGTCGAATCTCGGGCAAGTAACATACCGATGACAAAAGGAATGACATAAGTTGTCATTACGGTTTGACCGATAAAGATCATCGTAGAATATGTAGGAACCAATATGAGAATCCAGGTTCCGCTATTGGTAACTGACCATAGATGTGTCTCGGTCATGTCTACATTATTCTCGAACCCGTAGGATCCGCACGCTTAACGTTCGATGATGATTTGTATTATGAGTTATGTGTTTTGGTGACCAAAGATTGTTCGGAGTCCCGGATGAGATCACGGACATGACGAGGAGTCTCGAAATGGTCGAGAGGTAAAGATTGATATATTGGATGATAGTATTCGGACACCGCAAGTGTTTCGGAATGTATCAGGTACATATTGGAGTACCAGGGGGGTTACTGGAACCCCCCGGGGGAAGATGTGGGCCATAGGAGGGAGGCAAACCATCCCACAAGGGGTGGCACCCCCCCCAAGGGAGGAGTCTAAATTGGACAAGGGGAGGGGCGGCGGCCCCCTTTCCTTCTCCTCCTCTCTCTCCTTCCCCCTTTCCCCTTCCGGTAAAAGGAAAGGGGGGCGAATTGGACTAGGAGCCCAAGTGGGACTCCTCCCACTTGGGGTGCGCCTAAGCCGGCCTCCTCCCATCTTCCTCCTTTATATACGGGGGCGGGGGCACCTCTAACACACATCAATTGTTCCAAGCCGTGTGTGGCGCCCCCTCCACAGTTTGCTCCTCCGGTCATATTGTCATAGTGCTTAGGCGAAGCCCTACGCGAATCACTTCACCATCACCACGCCGTCGTGCTGACGAAACTATCCCTCGACATTTTGCTGGATCAAGAGTTCGAGGGACGTCATCGAGCTGAACGTGTGCAGAAATCGTAGGTGCCATACGTTTGGTACTTGATTGGTTGAATCGAGAAGACGTTCGACTACATCAACCGCATTAAGCTAACGCTTTCGCTTTCTGTCTACGAGGGTGCGTGGACACACTCTTCCCCTCTCGTTGCTATGCATCTCCTAGATAGATCTTGCGTGATCTTAGGATTTTTTTTTTGAAATTGCATGCTATGTTCCCCAACAGTGGCATCCGAGCCAGGTCTATGCGTAGATGGTATGCACGAGTAGAACTCAAAGAGTTGTGGGCGATGATAGTCATACTGGTTACCGCCAACATCTTATTTTGATTTGGTGGTATTATTGGATGAAGCAGCCCAGACCAACCTTACATGACCACGTTCGTGAGACCGGTTCCACCGACAGACATGCAACTTGTTTTGCACAAAGGTGGCTGGCGGGTGTCTGTTTCTCCAACTTTCGTTGAATTGAATTTGACTACGGCCAGTCCTTGTTGAAGGTTAAAACAGCAAACTTGACGAAACATCGTTGTGGTTTTGATGCGTAGGTAAGAACGGTTCTTACTAGAATCCCGTAGCAGCCACGCAAAACTTGCAACAACAAAGTAGACGACATCTAACTTGTTTTTGCAGGGCATGTTGTGATGTGATATGGTCAAGACATGATGTGATATACGTCATTGTATGAGATGATCATGTTTTGTAGAAGTTATCGGCAACTGGCAGGAGCCTTATGGTTGTCGCTTTATCATATGAAATGCAATCGCCATGTAATTGCTTTACTTTATCACTATGTGTTGGCGATAGTTGTAGAAGGAATACTTGGGGAGACGACAACGACGCTACGATGGAGATCAAGGTGTCAAGCCGGTGACGATGGAGATCATGACGGTACTTTGGAGATGGAGATCAAAGACACACGATGATGATGGCCATATCATGTCACATATTTTGATTGCATGTGATGTTTATCTTTTATGCATCTTATTTTGCTTAGTACGGCGGTAGCATTATAAGATGATCCTTCACTAAAAATTTCAAGGTATAAGTATTCTCCCTGAGTATGCACCGTTACGGCAGTTCGTCGTCCCGAGACACCACGTGATGATCGGTTGTGATAAGCTCTAAGTTCACATACAACAGGTGCAAGATATTTTTGCACGTGCGGAATACTCAGGTTAAACTAGACGAGCCTAGCATGTACAGACATGGCCTCGGAACACTGGAGACCGAAAGGTCGAACGTGAATCATATAGTAGATATGATCAACATAGTGATGTTCATCATTAAAAACTACTCCATCTCATGTGATGATTGGACATGGTTTAGTTGATATGGATCACGTGATGATTTATATGACTAGAGGGATGTCTATCTAAGTGAGAGTTCTTTAGTAATATGATTAATTAAACTTTAATTTATCATGAACTTAGTACCTGATAGTTTTTGCATATCTATGTTGTAGATCAATGGCCCGTGCTACCGTTCCCTTGAATTTTAATGCGTTCCTAGAGAAAGCTAAGCTGAAAGATGATGGTAGCGACTACATGGACTAGGTCCGTAACTTGAGGATTGATAACCCACAAGTATAGGGGATCGCAACAGTTTTCGAGGGTAAATATTCAACCCAAATTTATAGATTCGACACAAGGGGAGCCAAAGAATATTCGAAGGTATTAGCAGCTGAGTTGTCAATTCAACCACACCTGGAGATTAATTATCTGCAGCAAGCTGATCAGTAGCAAAGTAGTTTGATAGTTTTGATAGTAGTGATAGCAGCAACAGTAACAGTAACAGTGATAGCAGTAATTTTGTAGCAAGTGTAATAGTGATGATAGCAGTAGTAACTTAGCAGAAACGATATGTAAAAGTTCGTAGGCATTGGATCGGTGAATTTTTGGACGATATTCATCTTGAGACATTTATAACCTAGGGCGATACGGCACTAGCTCCAGTTCATCGATATAATGTAGGCATGTATTCCGTAAATAGTCAAACGTGCTTTATTAAAAAGAACTTGCATGACATCGTTTGTCCCACCCTGCCGTCGCAGCGGGGTCCATATTGGAAACTAAGGGATATTAAGGCCTCCTTTTAATAGGGAACCAGAACAAAGCATTAACACATAGTGAATACATGAACTCCTCAAACTACGGTCATCACCGGAAGTGGGCCCGGTTGTTGTCACTCCGGGGTTGCCGGATCATAACATGTAGTAGGTGACTATAACTTGCAAGATCGGATCTAGAACATGGATATAATGATGAATTCATAAACGGTTCAGATCTGAAATCATGGCACTCGTCCCAAAGTGACAAGCATTAAGCATAGCAAAGTCATAGCAACATCAATCTAAGAACATAGTGGATACTAGGGATCAGGCCCTAACAAAACTAACTCGATTACATGATGAATCTCATCCAACTCCTTACCGACCAGCAAACCTATGAAGGAATTACTCACTCCCGGTGGGGAGCAACCTGGAATTGGCGACGGAGAAGGGTTGGTGATGACGAAGAATGAAGATCCCCCTCTCCGGAGCCCCAAACGGACTTCATATCTGCCCTCCCAAGGAAGAACAGGGCCTGGCGGCAGCTCTATCTCGTGGATCGCCACACTTCTTTTTCCCTGTTTTTTCTAGAAATATGTGATTTTATAGTATCAGGGGGGGTCGTCTGCTGGGCCACCAGGTGGGTATAACCCACCTCGGCACGGTAGGAGAGGGGGCGCGCCCTGGTGGATTGTGCCCACCCGGGGGCCCCTCTCTAGTGGGTCTTGGCTCCAAAAATTCTTATTATTGATATAAAAAATCCTCGCAAAGTTTTGTTCCATTCCCAGAACTTTTATTTTTGCACAAAAACAACACCATGGTAGTTCTGGTGAAAACAGCGTCAGTCCGGGGTTAGTTTCATTCAAATCAGCGAAATTAGAGTCCAAAACAAAAGGAAAAGCGTGAGAAGAAGTAGATATGTTGGAGACGTATCAGCTCCCTCAAGCTTAAACCTTTGCTTGTCCTCAAGCAATTCAGTTGATAAACTGAAAGTGAGAAAGAAAAAACTTTTACGTACTCTTTTGCTCTTGTTTGCATAAATAAGCTTAAACTGCACCCAGGTTTTCAGCCAGCATTATAACTAACCATGTCGACAATAACTCTTAAAGATTATAATGACTCATATCAATGACATAATCAGCTAGCAAGCAATAATAAGATATCTCAATCTCAAACAGCAACACGTTGTCAAAACAACCATGATATAATATGACAACCATGGTAGAAAAGATCCAGTCATGATGCACCCAACATTAGCTACGCACAATGCATAAATCATGACCGTTGTACTCTACTCAGCTTCTGGCGCTTATTTGTTAGAAGGTGATGACACAACATAAAAGTAAATAGAAAGTCCCTTCACAGAGGGAAGTAGTGATTTGCAGAGGTGCCAAAGCTCAATTTTTAAAACAGAGATAAATGATATTTTGAGACATGCACCCTTCTTATTCACTTCACAACCATCAGTTATCAACATCTTCCATGCTAGGCATGCTAGTGGTGGTTCCCAAGCGATAAAATTAAAGGTTTTGACTCCATTGGGAGTTTTTGTTTGATTATTTCAGAGATGAACTCTTTTTCATGTTTGTAGTTTGGGACTGGGCATCCCTATTACCGCCCATTTTCTCGTGCAATGGCGAGTGAATAAACACTCGACCTGAGAATAACCCTCTTAGCACAGAAGATATCGACCACCTCCTGTCGTTCCATGAACGATTCAGGCACACAAAACGGATAATTTTTTAGAAGTTTTTTGAGGTGGCACATGAAAATTTACTTAGGACGGCAGGGTAATACCGTGTATAGGTAGGTATGGTGGACTCATCTGGAATAACTTTGGGTTCAAGGTTTTTGATGTACAAGCATAATCCCCATCTAGTACAGGCAAAGGGTAGCAATTTAGATTGAGAAGCGGCCAGTTAGAGAGCAACAACGATCATAACCATGCATTATGCGTAAGTGTAATGCCCTAGATATAACTTTCCCAATTTGTACTCCAACTCTTGCCGTTTCCGGCATTAAGTTATATTTATTTCTTGGGTTCGGGTCTTTGTCTCCGTGTGTTGTTTTTGTTTTCATGCATCTCATATCATGTCATCACGTGCATTGCATGTGCATACATGTTCATCTCATGCATTCCAGCATTTTCCCCGTTGTCCGTTTTGCATTCCGGCGCTTCGTTCTCCTCCGGTGGCCATTTCTAGCTTTCTTTCGTGTGTGGGGATTAAACATTTCCGGATTGGACCGAGACTTGCCATGCGGCCTTGGTTTACTACCGGTAGACCGCCTGTCAAGTTTTTTACCATTTGGACTTCGTTTGATACTCCAACGGTTAACCGAGGGACTGAAAAGGCCTCGTGTGTGTTGTAGCCCAACACCCCTCCAATTTGGCCCAAAACCCACTAAACTCTGCTCCATGTCCTAGAGCGTTCGATCACGATCGCGTGGCCGAAAACTGCACCTCATTTGGACTCTCCTAGCTCCACTTATGCCTATATATAGCCCCCCATTCCCAATCTCGGATCTCTACCCGTCCAACCCTAGCTCCAAAAAAAACAGCATCCCGCCGCCGCCGGACGTGTCCGCCTCCGGCCGGACAGCGTCCGATCCCGCCGCCGCCAACCCGCGCTCGCCACGTGGCGGGGCGCGCCCACTTCGCCGCCGGCCCGGGCAGGCCCGCACCGGGCCCTCCAAGCCCATCGGGCGCCGCGCTGCCCCTCGCCCGCCGATCCCGTCCGCGCCGCCGCCCGCTGCTTGCTCCGCCGCGCCGCCACCTTCGCCGGCCGGCTCCGCCCCGCGACGCCGGCGAGATCCCGAGGCCGCCGCGCGCCGCCGCCTCGCCGGGGCTGCCCACCGGTCGCGGGCGCATCGCCTCCCCGCTCCTTCTACGGCTCCGGCGACCGGAGCACTGGCCGGATCCGGCGACCTCCCCATCTCCGGCTTCTTCCCCGACGAACTCCGACGATCCCGGAGACCTCGGTTCCCGTGCATGAACAGTGCTGGATCTGGATCTGAAATCTTCAGGGTTGACTTTTCGCTCCCGAACCCTAATTTTTATGCAAACTTTGACTGATGATATCTCCGCATCCGTAGCTCTGTTTTGGACATATGAAATATCAAAATCTTCGTCTCTACATGTACATCATTTCATTCCATTGCATCATTTGCATTTGAGTTCATCTTGATGTCCAAAATGCTGTTAGAAGGAGGCATCGTGAGTTAAATTGCAGATCCGTTAGTTCATCATAGACTTTTGTCATTTTTGCCATGATTATTGTGTGCATGATATGCCTGTGACTCTTTGGGATGAATTGTTAAGCATTTTGTCTTCTTTCCAGAGGTGCCACCCATGCATTTTTAGGATGTGTGTGGTGACTTGTGCAAGCTTGCAAAAAGAGGCACCTGAGAATTCTGTTTTCAGGGACTTAGTGATTTTCACTAAGTCTGAGATATTTTAGTTCATGATGCCATATGTTCAGCTTGTTTCCTAGTGATCCGTGCCTCTTTTGGGTATGATCAGTAAGGGAGTTTTTATATTCATGTTATGCTCTATCCATCCATGTCTTTGTTTGCATATGTGGAGTGCTCTAGCTTGAGTCAATCGAGCTCTACTTTTGCTTCGTGGTAAATCTGGGCAGATCATCAACTTGTTTGCGATTTTGCCGATACTATTGTTAGTGATCCATGCATGCTATGCCATTTTTCTTGCCATGTCTAGCTACCATTTTGTGCCTTCTTTATGGATATATGCTTGCCTTGCCATGACTTGCACCATAGTGAGTGCATCGAGCTCGTTTACATGCCTTCGTGAGTTATAATTTCAGCATGTCTCAGTTTTCACAAAGTCTGAAAACTGATTGTGTTTCATCTATGTTCGTGTGCTCGTTAGAGTATTTTGTGAACCCTTTTGGCCCCAGGTAACTTTGGGTGTTTTGTTAAGCTTGTTGAGTAGCTCCATGCCATGTTCTTACTTGTCATGTTCAGGTTGAGTATCATGTTGTTTTGCTGCTCCGAAGAGAGCATCGTGGTCTGAAATTTCAGACTAGTGTTAATTTCACTGTCTGAAATCTGTTTTGCTTATTCGTTTTTGCCATGCTTGTTTGAACCTCATAATGGATGAATTTGACCGTGGCTCAGTGCTAGTGTTTTCATAAGCATCTTGTGTACATCCCTGCCATGTATTTTGTTTTCATGTTTGGTGGCTGTAGCATGTTCATTTCGTTGCATTTAGGAGCCTACTTGCTGTAAATCGCAGATCAGTTCATTTCGTAAAACGCTCGCCATTTCCAAACCGTAGCTCCGATTCCTATGATCTTTATATCGTTTTCAGGTAATTTCATCCCCTATATCCAGTGGCACACTTGGTTTTCCAAGTTGAGGCCAGGTTCATGCATTTCCTGTCACGTCTTGCATTTTGCATCCCGCATCGCATCCCGCATAGCATACCATCATTGCATCTTATTGCTTGAGTTTGCACGTGGTTGATTGTATCCTTGTTGCTTGTTTGTGTTGTTGGGTAGAGCCGGGAGACGAGTTCGCTAACGAGGAGCCCGTTGAGTTTTCTTGTGAGGATCCAGTCAACTCTGACAACTGTGCAGGCAAGATGATCATACCCTCGAAATCACTACTATCTTTGCTATGCTAGTTTGCTCGCTCTTTTGCTATGCCAATGCTACGATGCCTACCACTTGCTTGCCAGCCTCCCAATTGCCATGATTGAGCCTCTAACCCACCATTGTCCTAGCAAACCGTTGATTGGCTATGTTACCGCTTTGCTCAGCCCCTTCTTATAGCGTTGCTAGTTGCAGGTGAAGATTGGAGCCGTTCCTTGTTGGAACATTTATTTACTTGTTGGGATATCATTATATTGCCATGTTAACTTAATGCATCTATATACTTGGTAAAGGGTGGAAGGCTCGGCCTCTCGCCTAGTGTTTTGTTCCACTCTTGCCGCCCTAGTTTCCATCATATCGGTGTTATGTTCCCGGATTGTTGAGTCCCTTACGCGGTTGGGCTATAATGGGAACCCCTTGATAGTTCGCCTTGATTAAAGCTTTTCCAGCAATGTCCAACATTGGTTTTACCATTTGCCACCTAGCCTCTTTTTCCCTTGGGTTTCCGGAGCCCGAGGGTCATCTTATTTTAACCCCCCCCCCCCCCCCCCCCCCCCCGCCGGGCCAGTGCTCCTCTGAGTGTTGGTCCCACCGAGCGATGTCCGGGGCTACCAGGGGCAACTCTAGGCTGGGCTACCCGACGTCTGGCTCATCTGAGTGTGCCCTGAGAACGAGATATGTGCAGCTCCTATCGGGATTTGTCGGCACATTTGGGCGGTGTTGCTGGACTTGTTTTAACCTGTCGAATCATCTTGTTTTACCGAGATACCGAGTCTGATCGGTGTGTCTTGGGTGGAGGTCTATTCCTTCGTTGACCGTGAGAGCTTGTTATGGGCCAAGTTGGGACGCCCCCTGCAGGGATTGATCTTTCGAAAGCCGTGCCCGCGGTTATGGGCAGATGGAAATTTGTTAATGTCCGGTTGTAGATAACTTGAACCTTAATTAATTAAAATGAATCAACTGAGTGATTTGTATGATGGATGTTATTTATGTATTTTCATGTGACGTGGCGAGTGTAAGCCAACTATGTACCTCCCCTTTACATTATTTATTACATGGGATGTGTGATGATTTCCTAACTTGCGACATTGCTTTCAATGCGGTTATGCCTCTAAGTCGTGCCTCGACACGTGGGAGATATAGCCGCATCGAGGGCGTTACAAGTTGGTAATCAGAGCCTTCCCCGACCTTAGGAGCCCCCATTGCTTGATCGTTTTTAGCAGCCAAGTTGTGTCTAGAAAAATGTTTTGAGTCCTTTAGGAATTATAGATCGGAGAGCTTAAGAATTCTTTTTACTTCCCAGTCTCCTCATCGCTCTGGTAAGGCATCCTGACGTAGAGTTTTGACTCTTCTCTTCTCAAATTTCACAAAAAAAAATTAGGATCACGCGAGTATCTTGGATTTGTTCCGATGGCTTATGATGAGAACACTGTCTTCGTGCCTCCTGTCAGGGGTTTAGTGGAAGTGTCCCGAGGAGTTGAGCTCTGAGGTGTTGTCATCATAATGTTATCGTTGCAATTCTCATATACTTGAGATATGTTCGCGACATCGAAAATCTCCTTTATGCAGTTCGTTGGTGAGATAACCTTGACGCCACCCAGTACTGGGGCGGGAGTTCGGGAGTATCGCCATAACTTGTATAACGTATGCTTTTTGAAGGTTGAGGTAGATGGTTTCCGAAGGTTTCTTGGTTATGTGTTGAAGGATGGATACAGCTGGATGTAGGATTTGCTAGTTTGGGTGAGATATTATGCTTCCCATGTATCCCCAACACCTGATTGCATAACCGGCAAGTTTCGGGAGTTTCATAGGTGGGAATTCAAGTAGCTCTTAGGATATCTTTCCGACAGATGTATGATATGAAATTGGGGTTCGACGTCTAGTGGTTCGCCTATTCACGGTCAATTTTACAGTGGTCTCGTTGTGTCTTAAAGAGTCCTTGGCTATGCTGACTCGGGGACGCTTCGTATGTCATGTGCACCGCCTTGTACATGATGGTGCTGTACGATCGAGCCCGTGTAGGTCCCACCACGAAAACTTCGGACGAAATCTCTATCATATGTTTGTTCCGGCTTATCTCACAAGCTAATCCTTGGTTTTATTTTGTGTTGTGGTATTCGAGTTGCTCCGAAGTCATATGTTGATTCCATCCCTCGCTGATGTACCTCTTCTACCTAATTCTCCGTGGCTTCACAATTTAGGAATATGTGACCACTTCAAGAGAAGTGCATTCGTTCATTTTGTTCGGATGTGAAGACTTTTTTGTTGCAATTTTCATTCCGTTGGATTCAGCTTCAATATTTGTCTATTTGTGTGCTAATGGTGGTCAACCTCTTCAGGATGGCTCCTCCAACGCGCACGACTCCAAACCCTGATCCGCCACCACCTCCACCGCCTCCGGAGGCTTGGCAAGCTGTGATGGCCGCAACCAATGCAAATACACAGTCGATCATGCAAATCCTCCAAGAGCGGAATCAAGGCAGTCAAGGGAATCAAGGCAACAATCAGAACCATTTTGCTACTCTGAACCAGTTCCTCGCTAATGGTCCAAAGACGTTCAGCTATTGTGTTGAGCCCACCGATGCTGACGATTGGATAGTGGATCTGGGCAAGCATTTTGAATGCAGCAACGTCAGGCCTGAAGATTTCGTCAAGTTCGCTTCTTTCCAGCTCAAAGATCAGGCCGCAGAGTGGTTCCAGTAGTACAAGGATTCCAGAGGTGGATGTTTGATCACTTGGGATGATTTCCATCGAGATTTCCGAGCTCATCACATCCCTCAGAGTGTGACTGAAAGCAAACGTGAGGAATTCCGCAATCTAAAGCAAGGCTCTTTGTCTGTCTATGACTACAACAAGTTGTTCCAGAAGCTCGCCCGTTTTGCCAAGCAGGACGTTCCTAATGAGAAGAGCATGATCTATCAGTTCAGGGGTGGTCTCCGTGAAGAAATTCAGCTCGCCCTTGTCCTTTTTGAGCCGTTGAGATACGACGAGTTCTACAACATGGCACTGAAGCAAGAGGCTGCTCAGTTGAGGTGTGATGCTTCCAGGAAGCGAGTCAGAGACACTACGCCTTCTTCCTCTACTCAAGTGGCCAAGCAGCAGAAGTATTGGCTTCCTCCTCCTCCGTTCCGTCAGCCGTATCAGCAGAAGAGCAAAGGTGGCAGTGGTTCTTCCCACCCACCCAACCCAGGCTTTCAGAACAAGACTTCGTCTCAAGCTCCAAGATCGAGTGCTCCGTACCACCGTCCGCTTTCAGAGGTCACGTGCAACAAGTGCCAACAGAAGGGTCAATACGCCAACAAGTGTTTCAACCAAAGGCGTCTTCCTCCTCCTCCTCCCGTGAGATCGGCAAGTACAGCTGTGGTCAAGCATAACCCCAAGTCCACCAAGGTCAACTTGATGAACGCAACTCAGGCAGAGGATTCGTCAGATGTCATCATGGGTAACCTTCCTGTTAATGATATTCCTGCAAAAGTTCTTTTTGATACGGGTGCATCGCATTGTTTCATCTCGAGGCCATTTGTTTCTAAGCATGAGTTGCCTTTGCAAGATTTGCCTAGACAGTTGTCTGTTGTTTCTCCGGGAAAATTCATGAATGCAAGCGCTATTGTTCCGGATATTTCTATCACATTGGGCGATTACAAGTTTCTCTCTTCTCCGGTGTTTCTTGGTAATTCGGATATTGATCTTATTCTTGGGATGGACTAGCTCTCTAAACACAAGGCTCACCTCGATTGTGCAGCCAGGCAGATTCAATTGACTCATTCGTCTAAGGATGTCATTGTCTTTGCCGCTCGTGCTGATACAATCCGATTGTTTTCTCTCAATGAGAAGGGTGAATTGGATGCTATTTCGCAGATTCCGGTTGTTTGTGAATATCAAGACGTCTTCCCAGAAGAACTCCTAGGAATGCCTCCGCACCGGCCCATTGAATTTGTTATTGAACTTGAGCCCGGTACGGAACCTGTGTGCAAACGTCCCTACAAACTCGGCCCCGAAGAGTTGAAGGAGTTGAAGAAACAACTCGATGTTCAAGAAAGAATGGGTCTCATTCGGCCTAGTACTTCTCCGTGGGGTTGTGGTGTTCTTTTTGTGAAGAAGAAGGATGGAACACCGACTTTGTGTTGATTATCGTCCATTGAACAAGAAGACCATCAAGAACAAATACCCACTTCCCAACATCAATTAGCTGTTCGAACAACTCAAGGGTGCCCAAGTATTCTCCAAGCTTGATCTTCGTATGGGTTATCATCAGATTCGCATTCGTGAACAAGATATTTCCAAGACGGCTTTCAGGACAAGCTATGGGTCATATGAATACACTGTCATGTCTTTTGGCCTCGCCAATGCTCCTCCGATGTTCTCTCGCATGATGAACTTCATCTTCAACCCCTAGACCAATGACTTCGTTTTGGTCTATCTCGACGACATTCTGGTTTTCTCCAAGAACAAGGAAGATCATGCCAAGCACTTGATTTTGGTTCTTGACAAGCTCAGAGAACATCAGTTCTACGCCAAGTTCTCCAAGTGTGAATTTTGGCTCGATGAGGTTCTTTATCTTGGTCATATCATCTCTACCAAGGGCATTGCCGTGAATCCCGAGAAGGTGTCTGCAATTGTTAATTGGGAACCTCCTCAGAATGTGAAGCTACTCTGTAGCTTCCTCGGTCTCGCAAGCTACTGCCAAAGATTCGTTGAAAACTTTTCTAAGATCACGAAGCCTCTCTCAAATCTTCTGCAGAAGCACGTCAAGTACGTTTGGTCTCCGGAGTGTGATATTGCTTTCAACACTTTGAAAGAGAAGTTGATCACTGCTCCAGTTCTGACTCCACCTGATGAAACCAAGCCGTACGAGGTCTTTTGTGATGCCTCTCTCCAAGGTCTCGGTGCTGTACTGATGCAAGAGAAGAAAGTTGTTGCTTATACCTCTTGCCAGTTGAATCCTAATGAGAAGAAATACCCCACTCATGATCTCGAGTTGGCGGCAGTTGTGCATGCTTTGTTGACTTGGAGACATCTTCTATTGGGAAGAAAAGTGGACATTTTCACTGATCACAAGAGTCTCAAGTACATCTTCACCCAACCTAATCTCAACCTCAGGCAAACTCGATGGGTTGAAATGATTCAAGAGTACAATCCGAGTATTGAGTATACTCCAGGCAAGGCCAATGTGATTGCTGACGCTTTGAGCAGAAAAGCATATTGCAACAGTCTGATTCTCAAGCCTTATCAACCCGAGCTTTGTGAAGCTTTCCGCAAACTTAATCTGCCAATTCTTCCTCAAGGTTTCCTCGCCAACCTTCAAGTTTCTCCTACCCTGGAAGACCAGATTTGCCAAGCCCAGCTTCTTGATGCTATGGTGAAAAAGGTGAAGATTGGTATCGCAAAGAGTCAGTCCAAGTACAAGTGCTACCGCCTTGATGACAAGGACACTCTCTTCTTTGAGGATCGAATTGTTGTGCCCAAAGGTGAACTTCGTAAAGTGATCATGAATGAGGCTCACAATTCTCTCCTCTCCATCCACCCTGGGAGCACGAAGATGTATCAGGATCTCAAGAAAACTTATTGGTGGACTCGAATGAAGCGCGAGATCGCTCAATTCATGAATGAATGTGATGTCTGCAGAAGAGTGAAGGCAGAACACCAAAGGCCAGCAGGTCTCCTCCAACCTCTTGAAATTCCAGAATGGAAGTTTGACCACATTGAAATGGACTTCGTGACCGGGTTTCCAAAGTCCAAGCGTGGCAATGATGCCATATTCGTTGTCATCGACAAGCTCACCAAAGTGGCTCACTTTCTGCCTATCAAAGAGTCGATCACTGCAGCTCAATTGGCGGAACTCTATACCTCTCGAATTGTCTCTCTGCACGGTATTCCTCAAGTGATATCTTCAGACTGTGGCAGCATCTTTACCTCCAAGTTTTGGGATTCTTTTCAGAAGGCCATGGGCACCAACATCCACTTCAGCACTGCTTTCCATCCTTAAACAAGCGGTCAAGTCGAGCGTGTCAACCAGATTCTTGAAGATATGCTCAGGGCTTGTGTTATCTCCTTCGGCATGAAGTGGGAGGATTGTCTTCCTTATGCTGAATTCTCATACAACAACAGTTTTCAAGCAAGTTCAGGCAAGGCCCCATTTGAAATTCTGTATGGTAGGAAGTGTCGTACACCTCTCAACTGGTCTGAAACCGGTGAACGTCAGCTGCTGGGTAATGACTTAATCACAGAGGCAGAAGAAATGTGCAAGGTCATTCGTGATAACCTCAAAGCAGCCCAATCCCGCCAGAAGAGCTACTATGATAGTAAGCACCGTGATTTGGCTTTCGAGATCAGAGATCATGTTTACCTCCGCGTCTCTCCCATGAAAGGGACTCGTCGCTTCGGTATCAAAGGGAAGCTTGCCCCCAGATACGTCGGACCTTTCAAGATTGTCAGCAAGAGAGGCGATCTCGCCTATCAACTCGAGCTTCCTTCAAACTTTGCAAATGTTCATGATGTGTTCCATGTCTCCCAACTCTGAAAGTGCTTCAAGACGCCTGAACACACCGTCAACTTCGAGGACATTGAGCTCCAAGAAGATCTCTCCTATCGTGAGCACCCAGTTGCAATCCTGGAAGAGACTGAACGCAGGACTCGCAACAAGTCAATTAAATTTCTCAAAGTCAAGTGGTCACACCATTCCGACCGTGAAGCTACCTGGGAACACGAGGATCACCTCTGTTCTGAATACCCAGAGTTCTTTCAGTCCTAGATCTCGGGACGAGATCTTTTCATAGTGGTGGAGTGTTGTAACGCCCCAGATATAACTTTCCCAATTTGTACTCCAACTCTTGCCGTTTCCGGCATTAAGTTATATTTATTTCTCGGGTTCGGCTCTTTGTCTCCGTGTGTTGTTTTCGTTTTCATGCATCTCATATCATGTCATCACGTGCATTGCATTTGCATACATGTTCATCTCATGCATTCGAGCATTTTCCCCGTTGTCCGTTTTGCATTCCGGCGCTTCGTTCTCCTGCGGTGGCCATTTCTAGCTTTCTTTCGTGTGTGGGGATTAAACATTTCAGGATTGGACCGAGACTTGCCATGCGGCCTTGGTTTACTACCGGTAGACCGCCTGTCAAGTTTTGTACCATTTGGACTTCGTTTGATACTCCAACGGTTAACCGAGGGACCGAAAAGGCCTCGTGTGTATTGCAGCCCAACACCCCTCTAATTTGGCCCAAAACCCACCAAACTCTGCTCCATGTCCTAGAGCGTTCGATCACGATCGCGTGGCCGAAAACCGCACCTCATTTGGACTCTCCTAGCTCCAGTTATGCCTATATATAGCCCCCCCATTCCCAATCTCGGATCTCTCCCCGTCCAACCCTAGCTCCAAAAAAAAACAGCATCCCGCCGCCGCCGGACGTGTCCGCCTCCGGCCGGACAGCGTCCGATCCCGCCGCCGCCAACCCGCACCCGCCACGTGGCGGGGCGCGCCCACTTCGCCGCCGGCCCGGGCAGGCCCGCACCGGGCCCTCCAAGCCCATCGGGCGCCGCGCCGCCCCTCGCCCGCCGATCTCGTCCGCGCCGCCGCCCGCTGCTTGCTCCGCCGCGCCGCCACCTTCGCCGGCCGGCTCCGCCCCGCGACGCTGGCGAGATCCCGAGGCTGCCGCGCGCCGCCGCCTCGCCGGGGCTGCCCACCGGTCGCGGGCGCCTCGCCTCCCCGCTCCTTCTACGGCTCCGGCGACCGGAGCACCGGCCGGATCCGGCGACCTCCCCATCTTCGGCTTCTTCCCCGACGAACTCCGACGATCCTGGCAACCTCGGTTCCCGTGCATGAACAGTGCTGGATCTGGATCTGAAATCTTCAGGGTTGACTATTCGCTCCCGAACCCTAATTTTTATGCAAACTTTGACTGATGATATCTCCGCATCCGTAGCTCCGTTTTGGACATATGATATATCAAAATCTTCGTCTCGACATGGACATCATTTCATTCCATTGCATCATTTGCATTTGAGTTCATCTTGATGTCCAAAATGCTGTTAGAAGGAGGCATCGTGAGTTAAATTGCAGATCCGTTAGTTCATCATAGACTTTTGTCATTTTTTCCATGATTATTGTGTGCATGATATGCCTGTGACTCTTTGGGATGAATTGTTAAGCATTTTGTCTTCTTTCCAGAGGTGCCACCCATGCATTTTTAGGATGTGTGTGGTGACTTGTGCAAGCTTGCAAAGAGAGGCACCTGAGAATTCTGTTTTCAGAGACTTAGTGATTTTCACTAAGTCTGAGATATTTTAGTTCATGATGCCATATGTTCAGCTTGTTTCCTAGTGATCCGTGCCTCTTTTGAGGATGATCAGTAAGGGAGTTTTGATATTCATGTTATGCTATATCCATCCATGTCTTTGTTTGCACATGTGGAGTGCTCTAGCTTGAGTCAATCGAGCTCTACTTTTGCTTCGTGGTAAAACTGGGTAGATCGTCAACTTGTTTGCGATTTTGCCGATACTATTGTTAGTGATCCATGCATGCTATGCCATTTTTCTTGCCATGTCTAGCTAGCATTTTGTGACTTCTTTATGGATATATGCTTTCCTTGCCATGACTTGCACCATAGTGAGTGCATCGAGCTCGTTTACATGCCTTCGTGAGTTATAATTTCAGCATGTCTCAGTTTTCACTAAGTCTGAAAACTGATTGTGTTTCATATATGTTCGTGTGCTCGTTAGAGTATTTTGTGAACCCTTTTGGCCTCAGGTCACTTTGGGTGTTTTGTTAAGCTTGTTGAGTAGCTCCATGCCATGTTCTTACTTGTCATGTTAAGGTTGAGTATCATGTTCTTTTGCTGCTCCGAAGAGAGCATCGTGGTCTGAAATTTCAGACTAGTGTTAATTTCACTAAGTCTGAAATCTGTTTTGCTTATTCGTTTTTTCCATGCTTGTTTGAACCTCATAATGGATGAATTTGACCATGGCTCAGTGCTAGTGTTTTGATAAGCATCTTGTGTACATCACTGCCATGTATTTTTTTTTTCATGTTTGGTGGGTGTAGCATGTTCATTTCGTTGCATTTAGGAGCCTACTTGCTGTAAACCGCAGATCAGTTCATTTCGTAAAACGCTCGCCATTTCCAAACCGCAGCTCCGATTCCTATGATCTTTATATCGTTTTCAGATGATTTCACCCCCTCTATCCAGTGGCACACTTGGTTTTCCAAGTTGAGGCCAGGTTCATGCATTTCCTGTCACGTCTTCCATTTTGCATCCTGCATCGCATCCCGCATAGCATACCATCATTGCATCTTATTGCTTGAGTTTGCACGTGGTTGATTGTATCCTTGTTGCTTGTTTGTGTTGTTGGGTAGAGTCGGGAGACGAGTTCGCTAACGAGGAGCCCGTTGAGTTTGCTTGTGAGGATACAGTCAACTCTGACAACTGTGCAGGCAAGATGATCATACCCTCGAAATAACTACTATCTTTGCTATGCTAGTTTGCTCGCTCTTTTGCTATGCCAATGCTACGATGCCTACCACTTGCTTCTCAGCCTCCCAATTGCCATGATTGAGCCTCTAACCCACCGTTGTCCTAGCAAACCGTTGATTGGCTATGTTACTGCTTTGCTCAGCCCCTTCTTATAGCGTTGCTAGTTGCAGGTGAAGATTGGAGCCGTTCCTTGTTGGAACATTTATTTACTTGTTGGGATATCATTATATTGCCATGGTAACTTAATGCATCTATATACTTGGTAAAGGGTGGAAGGATCGGCCTCTCTCCTAGTGTTTTGTTCCACTCTTGCCGCCCTAGTTTCCGTCATATCGGTGTTATGTTCCCGGATTGTTGCGTCCCTTACGCGGTTGGGCTATAATGCGAACCCCTTGATAGTTCGCCTTGATTAAAGGTTTTCCAGCAATGCCCAACATTGGTTTTACCATTTGCCACCTAGCCTCTTTTTCCCTTGGGTTTCCGGAGCCCGAGGGTCATCTTATTTTAACCCCCCCCCCCGGGCCAGTGCTCCTCTGAGTGTTGGTCCCACCGAGCGATGTCCGGGGCTACCAGGGGCAACTCTGGGCTGGCCTACACGACGTCTAGCTCATCTGAGTGTGCCCTGAGAACGAGATATGTGCACCTCCTATCGGGATTTTTCGGCACATTCGGGCGGTGTTGCTGGACTTGTTTTAACCTGTTGAATCATCTTGTTGTACCGAGATACCGAGTCTGATCGGTGTGTCTTGGGTGGAGGTCTATTCCTTCGTTGACCGTGAGAGCTTGTTATGGGCTAAGTTGGGACCCCCCTGCAGGGATTGATCTTTCGAAAGCCGTGCCCGCGGTTATGGGGAGATGGGAATTTGTTAATGTCCGGTTGTAGATAACTTGAACCTTAATTAATTAAAATGAATCAACTGAGTGTGTTGCCGTGATGGCCTCTTCTCGGCGGAGTCCGGGAAGCGGATACGGTGTTGGAGTTATGTTTGCGCAGGTTGCTCTCTAGTTCCTCGCTCGTGCCTTGCCTCCTCTTCTCGCTCTCTTTTGCGAATAAGTTAGCCACCATATATGCTAGTCGCTTGCTGCAGCTCCACTTATACATTACCCCTTTCCTACCTATTAAGCTTAAATAGTCTTGATCGCGAGGGTGCGAGATTGCTGAGTCCCCGTGGCTCACAGATTACTATTACACCAGATGCAGGGACAGATGATACAGCTCCAGATGGCGCGCTTGAGCTCAAGTGGGAGTACGATGAGGACTCTCAGCGTTACTATGTGTCTTTTCCTGATGATCAGTAGTGGTGCCCATTCGGGGTTAGATTCAGGGCCTTGTCGCATGTTGGGGTCTTTTCTATTTTGGCGCCGTAGTCGGGCCATGAGTGATTTGTATGATGGATGTTATTTATGTACTTTGATGTGACGTGGCGAGTGTAAGCCAACTATGTACCTCCCCTTTACATTATTTATTACATGGGATGTGTGATGATTTCCTAACTTGCGACATTGCTTTCAATGCGGTTATGCCTCTAAGTCATGCCTCGACACGTGGGAGATATAGCCGCATCGAGGGCGTTACAGTAAGTAACATTGGACTCTAGCTTGAGTAGGATATAAACACCCTGAACATAAACATTATAGAGGCTATGTTGGTTTTGATTCAACTACATGCATGAACATGTACCAAGTCAAGCCGCTTGAACATTCAGAGGAGGATACCATACCATCATACTACATCACAATCATTTTAACACAATGTTTATATCCAAGATAAATCATTATTAACTCCCAGCTACTTATGCATGACATGAGAAACTATAATCTCTAATGGTCATTGCAAACATGTTTAATCATAACGGGCTGAGTCATGGACGCTAGGTTAAACATATTTACACAGACAAGACAAGTCGAGTTCATACCAGATTCTCTTTGCCATGGCCAGTTCATTGAATGTCGTCATTATTGCCTTTCACTTGCACGAACGGATGATATGATAATAATAATAGTGCAAGAGTGCCATGGACTAAGCTGGAATCTGCAAACATTTTATTCAACAGGAGAAGACAAGGTAAAATGGGCTCTTATTAGTTCAACAATTATTCATATGAGATCCACTCAACATTTTCATCGTGGTCTTCTCCTCGGTACAACTTGAATAAAAGAAAAGAATTTCAGAGAAACACACTGAAATATTTTTGGAGTTTTTGGTTTTCTTCAGCAAGCAAATAAAAGGGAAAAGCAAAAACAAGAAAAACTATTTACGCGGGAAAGCTCCCAACAAGCAAAAGAAGAACTAGGAAATATTTTTGGTTTTCTTTTTAGTACTACAACTAAGCATGCATAGAAAGTAAATTAACTACAACTATTTTTTTGGTTTTTCTAAAGTTTTTCAAACACACAAGAAGAAAGCAAGAAAATAAATCTAAGCATGGATGATACAATGAAAAAGTGTGAGCACCGACAAATGGAATGATAAGCATGAATGTAATGTCGGTGGAAACACGTAATCCCCCAAGCTTAGGATTTTGGCCTAACTTGGTAGTGAATCAGTAGCATGGAGGGTAGTAGGGACGCCGAGGAGCGGGCATCCACTCACACCAGTGCTGGGGTGCCTACTGTGCCGCTTGCGTAGAAGCCTGAGCGTTCTGGTAGGCGATGATATCTGCAGGCACAATCCTATATCCGCCCCTGGCAGTAGAATCAAACAAAGCAGGAGCAGGTAATGGAATAACATCACGAGTCCTCACACTAAAAACTAGGTTATACAGAATAGGGATGTGAGGAGATTCTATATTAGTAAAATGGTGGTGATCCATGGCTACACGGTCTAGGTAAACTTTGGTCAGAGCGAAATCATGAGGACGTATCTCAACCTTGAATTGAGCCGCCAAACGAGTAGCATAAATCCCACCATGTGATTTATTAAGATGGAGACGATGAGCCACAATAGATCCCAAGCTATATGTGTTGTCGCGCTCTAGTGCTCGGCGTAAAATAGCAAAATCTGGTGCACTGAGCGCACATACTTTCTTTCTAGCAAGCAAGCACTTAGCAACAAATAAAGCAGAGTAATATATGGTAGGAAAGTGTATGCTAGCAGCCGTAGTGGCTGACACTCCTCTCTCATCACCCACTGTTTGAGTGCGATAAAAATCCTCAAACCCAGCTGGCCTAGGCTCATCCAGGCTCCCATCAGACGAGATCATGCATATGTCACAAAACTCAGTAAGTGGTATCTGAAGGTTTTTAGCATATAAATTAAAGCTCACTTCAGGAGGATTATTTCTAGGCAAGAAAGTAAAGCTCTGAACAAAGACGATTGTGAGGATGTGGTGCTAGTCACACTCATCTGCGATGAACTCGGTGAGGCCGGCATTAGCAATATATTGCATGAACTCCTCAAGAATTCCAGCCTCTTGCAGGAACGGGGTGTGCGGCCATTCGCACGGCCGTACTTCCGCCAACCTTCGAGGGTGGAGACCATTGTTAGAAGACTCCCCAATAACACCCTTGGAGTTCTTCTTAGAGCCAAACTTCCTGAAGATATTCATGTCCGCATACAATTTTGTGAAAATACAATTTTTTGGAGTACCAAAAATTTGTCAAGAAAACTGTGTAAGATTGATAGCAACTACTCATAGGGATACATACAGGCCATAGCAAGCATTCAAACTACTTAGAACACTAAGAATTCAGCATGCAAGCACATCTACAACAGCACCAAGAGTAGCTCCTTATTCAAAGTATAAGGCACTAAAACAAAACCTAATTGGACAAATGGTGGAGTCACATACCAAGCAACAATCCCCCGAAACAGTTTCAGAAACAGAGCTTCGAGCAAAGAGATCGAAATCCGTGGGTTTAAGCTCAAGAACACGGGAGAGAGAGCGAAGGGGATTTTTTCTGGAGGTAAGTGATGATGTGGTATGAAGAGGTAAGTGAGGGGGCGACATGGGGACCACAACCCACCCGGGCACGCCTGGGGGGGCCCGGCGCGCCCAGGTGGGTTGTGCCCACCTGGTGCACCTCCCTCTGATGTTATTTGCACCAAACATTCTTAAATATTCAGAAAAACATCGTATTAAATTTTCAGCGCATTCTGAGAACTTTTATTTTTGTGTCATTTTTTATTGCACGGGAAATCCAGAAAACAGACAAAACATGGCATTTTATATTTAACGAATAAAAACAGAGAATAAAAAGTAGGGACAAAATGTAGTGCTTACTAAATTCATCAACTTCATATGGTTCAAAAATTATCCATTAATAAGGTTGATCAAGTCTTATTAACAAACACTTCGATTAGCATGAAGCTGAAGAACTTTCATAAATCACTAAGTTACCTCAATGGGGATATGCATTTCCCTAACAATAAGCATTTCATATTTCTTTTTGACAGTATGTAGAGGTATTTGAAAACTTCCAATAGTGATTGTCGAAGATTTTTCAATAACATTAATACCATTCACTTGGAATTGTTTCTTTGGAAAGTGCACCGTATGCTCATTACCACTAATATGAAAAGTGATCCTGCTTTTATTGCAATCAATAACAGCCCCTGTAGTATTCAACAAGGGTCTACCAAGGATAATCGACATGTTGTCGTCCTCGGGCATCTCAAGCATAACAAAGTCAGTCAAAATAGTAACATTAGCAACAACAACGGGAACATCCTCACAGATACCAATAGGTATGGCTGTTGATTTGTCAGCCATTTGCAAAGATATTTTAGTAGGTGTGAGTTTATTCAAGTCAAGTCTTTTATATAGAGAGAAAGACATAACACTAATACTAGCTTCTAAGTCACACAAAGCAGTTTTCACATAATTCTTTTTGATAGAGCAAGGTATAGTTGGTATTCCCGGATCTTCAAGTTTTTAAGGTACTCATCTTTGAAAGTATAATTAGCAAGCATAGTGGATATTTTAGCTTCCAGTATTTTTCTCTTATTTGTGATGATGTCTTTCATATATTTTGCATAAGAAGGCATTTTCAAGATATGAGTCAAGCGAGTACGCAAAAAGACTGGCCTCGGCATTTCAGCAAAGCGTTCAAATTTTTTAACATAATTCTTTTTAGTTGACTTGGGTGGAAAAGACATAGGTTTTTGAACCCACGGTTCTCTTTCTTTACCATGTTTCCTAGCCACAAAGTCTCTTTTGTCATATCTTTTATTCTTAGCTTGTTGGTTATCAAGATCAACAGGTGTTTCCATCTCAACATCATTATCTGGTTCTTTTTCATTGGTTGGTTGAGTGTCTTTATGAACCTCAACATTATCTTTTTCATTATAATTAGGCGAGTGTTCATTACCAGACTAAGTTTCAGCATCAGAGATAGAAATTTCATTTTCATTATCAGGAGGTTTTTCTATTTTAGGTTCACTAGAAGCATGCAAAGTCCTATCATTTTTCTTTCTAGAAGGACTAGCTGCACTAGTGTTAGCTCTTTGTGAATCTTGTTCAATTCTTTTAGGGTGTCCCTCAGGATAAAGTGGTTCCTGAGTCATTTTACCTCCTCTAGTTGCAACTCTAACAGCAAAATCATTCATATTGTGATTCATTTCATCAAGCAACTCTCTTTGAGATTTAGCAACTTGTTCTAACTGAGTTTGAACCATAGAAGCATGCTTTCCAACACCTCATCATTTGATATTCTAAATAACAAGTCACTCAAGCGAGCAATCATATCAGAATTATATTTCAATTGTTTCATAACATTTGCATTGAAGTGATCTTGTTTTCTAATGTAGTTTTCAAACTCATAATGGCATTGGCTACGATGCATATTGTGAGGATTGACATTATCATTAAACTTCATAAGAGAATTTACCTCTACCATCTTAGGTAGTGGTGGTGTATTAAGCCCATGTATTTCTTCAATAGGAGGTAAATTTTTAACATCCTCAGCTTTCATACCTTTTTACTTCATAGATTTCTTTGCTTCTTGCATATCTTCGGGACTGAGATATAATATACCCCTCTCCGGAGTGGGTTTAGGCGGTGGTTCAGGAATAGTCCAATCATCACAATTTTTCAATATGTTATTCAATATTTCTTCAGCTTGTCCAATAGTCTGTTCCCTGAAAACACAACCAGCACAATTATCTAGGAAGTCCCTAGAAGCATCGGTTAGTCCATTATATAAGATATCAAGTATTTCATTTTTCTTATGAGGATGATCAGGCAAAGCATTAAGTAACTGGCAAAGCCTCCCCCAAGCTTGTGGGAGACTCTCTTCTTTAGTTTGCACAAAGTTAATTATTTCCTGTAAGGCAGCTTGTTTCATATGACCAGGAAAATATTTTTCAGAGAACTAATAAATCATATCCTGGGGACAACACACACAACCAGGAGCAAGAGTATTGTACCAAGCTTTAGCATCACCCTTTAATGAGTAAGGAAATAATTTGAGGATAAAGTAATAGTGATTTTTCTCATCATGAGTAAAAAGGGTGGCTTGGTCATTCAACTTAGTAAGATGTGCCACAACAGTTTCAGTTTCATAACCATGGAAAGGATCAGGTTCATCCAAAGTAATTAACTCTGGGTCGACTGAGAATTCATAATCCTTATCATCAATAAAGATAGGTGAAGTAGAAAACTTAGGATCACACTTCATTCTAGCATTCAGATATTTTTCTTTATACTTGCGTAATAATTTCTCTAGATCATCTCTATCATTACAAACAAGAATACCCCTAGTTGCTTCTTCACTCATAACATAACCTTTCGGTATCTTAGGCAATTCATATCTAGGATGGCTAGTTCTAGTAGGTGTTTCAAGAGATTCAGTTTCAAGCTCATCATTGTTGGGGAACGTAGCAGAAATTCAAAATTTTCCTACGTGTCACCAAGATCAATCTATGGAGAGACCAGCAACGAGGGAAAGGAGAGTTGCATCTACATACCCTTGTAGATCGCTAAGCGGAAGCGTTCAAGTGAACGGGGTTGATGGAGTCGTACTCGTCGTGATCCAAATCACCGAAGATCCTAGTGCCGAACGGACGGCACCTCCGCGTTCAACACACGTACAGCCCGGTGACGTCTCCCATGCCTTGATCCAGCAAGGAGAGAGGGAGAGGTTGAGGAAGACTCCATCTAGCAGCAGCACAACGGCGTGGTGATGATGGAGGAGCGTGGCAATCCTGCAAGGCTTCGCCAAGCACCGCAGAAGAGGAGGAAGAAGAGATGCAGGGCTGCCCCCAAGAGAGATTGAATCGTGTGTCTTATGGGCAGCCCTAGGCCTCATATATATAGGGGAAGGGAGGGGCTGCGCCCCCTCTAGGGTTCCCACCCCTAAGGGGGGCGACAGCCCTAGATGGGGAGAAAGGGGGCGGCCAAGAGGGGATGGGAGAGGGAGGCGCACCAATATGGGCCCTAAGGCCCATATCCCCTTAGGGTTTGCCCCCTCTCCACTTCTTAGGTGCATGGGCCTTAGTGGGGCTGGTGCCCTTGGCCCATGTAGGCCAAGGAGCACTCCGTACAGCCCATGTGGCCCCCCCGGGGCAGGTGGCCTCACTTGGTGGACCCCCGGAACCCTCCCGGTGGTCCCGGTACGTTACCGATAAACCCCGAAACTTTTCCGGTGACCAAAACAGGACTTCCCATATATAAATATTTTCCTCCGGACCATTTCGGAACTCCTCGTGACGTCCGGGATCTCATCCGGGACTCCGAACAACATTCGGTAACCACATACAAACTTCCTTTATAACCCTAGCGTCATCGAACCTTAAGTGTGTAGACCCTACGGGTTCGGGAGACATGCAGACATGACCGAGACATTCTCCGCTCAATAACCAACAGCGGGATCTGGATACCCATGTTGGCTCCCACATGTTCCACGATGATCTCATCAGATGAACCATGATGTCAAGGACTTAATCAATCCCGTATGCAATTCCCTTTGTCTATCGGTACGATACTTGCCCGAGGTTCGATCGTCGGTATCCCGATACCTTGTTCAATCTCGTTACCGGCAAGTCTCTTTACTCGTTCCATAACACATCATCCCGTGATCAACTCCTTGATCACATTGTGCACATTATGATGATGTCCTACCGAGTGGGCCCAGAGATACCTCTCCGTCACACGGAGTGACAAATCCCAGTCTCGATTCGTGCCAACCCAACAGACACTTTCAGAGATACCCGTAGTGTACCTTTATAGCCACCCAGTTACGTTGTGACGTTTGGCACACCCAAAGCACTCCTATGATATCCGGGAGTTGCACAATCTCATGGTCTAAGGAAATGATACTTGACATTAGCAAAGCTTTAGCATATGAACTACACGATCTAGTGCTATGCTTAGGATTGGGTCTTGTCCATCACATCATTCTCCTAATGATGTGATCCCGTTATCAACGACATCCAATGTCCATGGTCAGGAAACCGTAACCATCTATTGATCAACGAGCTAGTCAACTAGAGGCTTACTAGGGACATGGTGTTGTCTATGTATCCACACATGTATCTGAGTTTCCTATCAATACAATTATAGCATGGATAATAAACGATTATCATGAACAAGGACATATAATAATAACCAATTTATTATTGCCTCTAGGGCATATTTCCAACAGTCTCCCACTTGCACTAGAGTCAATAATCTAGTTCACATCGCCATGTGATTAACACTCACAGGTGACATCGCCATGTGACTAACACCCAAGAGTTTACTAGAGTCAGTAGTCTAGTTCACATCACTATGTGATTAACACTCAATTAGTTCTAGGTTTGATCATGTTGCTTGTGAGAGAGGTTTTAGTCAACGGGTCTGAACCTTTCAGATCCGTGTGTGCTTTACGAATCTCTATGTCATCTCCTAGATGTAGCTACCACGTTCTATTTGGAGCTATTCCAAATAACTGTTCTACTTGGAGCTATTCTAAATTGTTGCTCCATTATACGTATCCGGTATCTCTATTCAGAGCTATCCGGATAGGTGTTAAGCTTGCATCGACGTAACCCTTTACGACGAACTCTTTTACCACCTCCATAATCAAGAAAAATTCCTTAGTCCACTAGTTACTAAGGATAACTTTGACCGCTGTACTGTGATCCATTCTTGGATCACTCTTGTACCCCTTGACTGACTCATGGCAAGGCACACTTCAGGTGCGGTACTCAGCATAGCATACTGTAGAGCCTATGTCTTAAGCATAGGGGACGACCTTCGTCCTTTCTAATCTGCCGTGGTCGAGCTTTAAGTCTTAACTTCATACCTTACAACTCAGGCAAGAACTCCTTCTTTGACTGATCCATCTTGAACACCTTCAAGATCATGTCAAGGTATGTGCTCATTTGAAAGTACCATTAAGCGTTTTGATCTATCCTTATAGATCTTGATGCTCAATGTTCAAATAGCTTAATTCAGGTTTTCATTGAAAAACACTTTCCAAATATCCCTATATGCTTTCCAGAAATTCTACGTCATTTCTGATTAAAATATGTTAACAACATATACTCATCAGAAATTCTATAGTGCTCCCACTCACTTCTTTGGAAATACAAGTTTCTCATAAACTTTGTATACACCCAAAACCTTTGATCATCTCATCAAAGCATACATTCCAACTCCGAGATGCTTACTCCAGTCCTTAGAAGGATTCCTGGAGCTTTGCATACTTATTAGCATTTTTCAGGATTGGCAAAACCTTCCGGTTGTATCACATACAACCTTTCCTCAAGAAAATCGTCGAGGAAACAATGTTTTTGACATCCTATCTGCAAGATTTCATAAATAATGCAGTAATTGCTAATATAATTCCTACAGACTCTTAGCATCGCTACGAGTGAGAAAGTCTCATCATAGTCAACTCCTTGAACTTGTCGGAAACTTCTTAATGACAAGTCGAGCTTTCTTAATGGTGATACTTACCATCATTGTCCGTCTTCCTTTTAAAATCCATCCTTACTCAACAGCCTTACGACCATCGAGCTGTTCTGCCAAAGTCTACACTTTGTTTTCATACATGGATCCTCTCTCAGATTTCATGGCCTCGAGCCATTTTGGAATCCAGGCCCACCATCGCTTCTCCACAGCTCGTAGGTTCATTGTTGTCTAGCAACATGACTTCCAAGACAAGATTACGTACCACTCTGAAGTAGGACGCATCCTTGTCATCCTACGAGGTTTGGGAGTGACTTGATCCAAAGTCTCATGATTAATATCATAAGCTTCCACTTCAATTAGTGTAGGTGCCACAGGAACAACTCCCTGTGCCCTGCCACACACTAGTTGAAGAGACGGTTCAATAACCTCATCAAGTCTCCACCATCCTCCCACTCAATACTTTCGAGAGAAACTTTCCTCGAGAAAGGACCTGATTCTAGAAACAATCTCTTATTGCTTTCAGATCTGAGACAAGAGGTATACCCAACTGTTTTGGGTGTCCTATGAAGATGCATTTATCCGCTTTGGGTTCGAGCTTATCATCCTGAAACTTTTTCACATAAGCGTCGCAGCCCCAAACTTTTAAGAAACGACAGCTTAGGTTTCTCTAAACCATAGTCCATACGGTGTCATCTCATCGGAATTATGTGGTGCCCCTTTTAAAGTGAATGTGGTTGTCTCTAATGCGTAACCCATAAACTATCGTGGTAATTCGATAAGAGACATCATGGTATGCATCATATCCAATAGGGTGCAGTTATGATGTTCGGACACACCATCACACTACGGTGTTCCAGGCTGTATTAGTTGTGAAACAATTTCCACAATGTCTTAATTCCGTGCCAAACTCGTAATTCAGATATTCATCTCTATGATCATATCATAGATCTTTTATCTTGTTGTCACGACGATCTTTCAACTTCACCCTGAAATTACTTGAACCTTTCAATAATTCAGACTTGTGATTCATCAAGTAAATATACTCAACATCTACTCAAATCATCTGTGAAGTAAGAACATAACGATATCCACTACACGCCTCAGCACTCATTGGACTGCACACATCAAAATGTATTACTTCCAACAAGTTGCTTTCCAATTCCATTTTACTGAAAAACGAGGCTTTCAGTCATCTTTCCCATGTGGTATGATTTGCATGTCTCAAGTGATTCAAAAATCAAGTGAGTTCAAACGGTCCATTTGCATGGAGTTTCTTCATGCATATACACCAATAGACATGGTTCGCATGTCTCAAACTTTTCAAAAAAACGAGTGAGCCCAAGGATCCATCAACATGGAGCTTCTTCATGCGTTTTATACCGATATGACTTACGTGGCAGTGCCACAAGTAGGTGGTACTATCATCACTATCTTATATCTTTTGGCATGAACATGTGTATCACTACGATCGTGATTCAATAAACCATTCATTTTAGGTGCAGGACCATTGAAGGTATTATTCAAATAAACAGAGTAACCATTATTCTCCTTAAATGAATAACCGTATTGCGATAGACATAATCCAATCATGTCTATGCTCAACGCAAACACCAATCTCGATGGTAGAGGGAGCGTACGATATTTGATCATATCAACATTGGAAACACTTCCAACACATATCGCCAGCTCACCTTTAGCTAGTCTCCGTTTATTCCGTATCTTTTATTTCGAGTTACTAACACCTAGCAACCGAACCGGTATCTAATACCCTAGTGCTACTAGGAGTACCAGTAAAGTACACATCAACACAATGTATATCTAATATACTTCTATCGACCTTGCCAGCCTTCTAATCTACCAAGTATCTAGGGTAATTCCGCTCCAGTGGCTGTTCCCCTTATTACAGAAGCACTTAGTCTCGGGTTTGGGTTCAACCTTGGGTTTCTTCACTAGAGCAGCAGCTGAATTGTCGTTTCATGAAGTATCCCTTCTTGCCTTTGCCCTTCTTGAAACTAGTGGTTTCACCAACCATCAACAATTGATGCTCCTCCTTGATTTCTACTTTGTGGTGTCAAACATCGCGAATATCTCAAGGATCATCATATATGTCCCTGATATATTATAGTTCATCACGAAGCTCTAGCAGCTTGGTGGTAATGACTTCGGAGAAACATCACTATCTCATCTGGAAGATCAACTCCCACTCGATTCAAATGATCGTTGTACTCAGACAATCTGAGCACAAGCTCAACAATTGAGCTTTTCTCCCTTAGTATGTAGACTAAGAAAATCGTCGGAGGTCTTATACCTTGACGTGGGCACGAGCCCGAAATCCCAATTTCAGCCCTCGAAACATCTCATATGTTTCGCGATGTTTCAAAAAACGTCTTCGGTGCCTCAACTCTAAACCATTTAACTGAACTATCACGTAGTTATCAAAACGTGTATGTCAGATGTTCGCAACATCTACAGACGACGTTCGAGGTTCAGCACACTGAGCGGTGCATTAAGGACATAAGCCTTCTATGAAGCAATGAGGACAATCCTCAGTTTACGGACCTAGTCCGCATAATTGCTACTATCAACTTTCAACTAATTTTTCTCTAGGAACATATCTAAACAGTAGAACTATAGCGTGAGCTACAACATAATTTGCAAAATCCTTTTGACTATGTTCAGGCTAATTAAGTTCATCTTATGAACTCCCACTCAGATAGACATCCCTCTAGTCAGTGATTACATGATCCGAGTCAACTAGCCCGTGTCCGATCATCACGTGAGACGGACTAGTCAACGTCGGTGAACATCTTCATGTTGATCGTATCTTCTATACGACTCATGCTCGACCTTTCGGTCTTCTGTGTTCCGAGGCCATGTCTATACACATGCTAGGCTCGTCAAGTTAACCCTAAGTGTTTTGCATGTGTAAAACTGTCTTACACCCGTTGTATGTGAACGTAAGGATCTATCACACCCGATCATCACGTGGTGCTTCGAAACGACGAACTGTAGCAACGGTGCACAGTTAGGGGAGAACACTTCTTGAAATTTTTATGAGGGATCATCTTATTTACTACCGTCGTTCTAAGCAAATAAGATGTATAAACATGATAAACATCACATGCAATCAAATAGTGACATGATATGGCCAATATTACTTTGCTCCTTTTGATCTCCATCTTCGGGGCTCCATGATCATCTTGTCACCGGCATGACACCATGATCTCCATCATCGTGTCTTCTTGAAGTTGTCACGTCATCTATTACTTCTACTACTACAGCTAATGGTTAGCAATAAAGCAAAGTAATTACATGACGTTTATGTTGACACGCAGGTCATAAATAAATAAAGACAACTCCTATGGCTCCTGCCGGTTGTCATATTCATCGACATGCAAGTCGTGATTCCTATTACAAGAACATGATCAATCTCATACATCACATATATCATTCATCACATCCTTTGGCCATATCACATCACATGGCATACCCTGCAAAAACAAGTTAGATGTCCTCTAATTGTTGTTTGCATGTTTTACGTGGCTACTATGGGTTACTAGGAAGAACGTTTCTTACCTACGGAAATACCACAACGTGATATGCCAATTGCTATTTACCCTTCATAAGGACCCTTTTCATCGAATCCGATCCGACTAAAGTGGGAGAGACAGACACCCGCTAGCCACCTTATGCAACTAGTGCATGTCAGTCGGTGGAACCAGTCTCACGTAAGAGTACGTGTAAGGTCGGTCCGGGCCGCTTCATCCCACAATGCCGCTGAATCAAGATAAGACTAGTAAAGGCAAGCATATTGAACAAAATCAACGCCCACAACTACTTTGTGTTATACTCGTGCATAGAATCTACGCAATAGACCTAGCTCATGATGCCACTGTTGGGGAACGTAGCAGAAATTCAAAATTTTCCTACGTGTCACCAAGATCTATCTACGGAGAGACCAGCAACGAGGGAAAGGAGAGTTGCATCTACATACCCTTGTAGATCGCTAAGCGGAAGCATTCAAGTGAACGGGGTTGATGGAGTCGTACTCGTCGTGATCCAAATCACCGAAGATCCTAGTGCCGAACGGACGGCACCTCCGCGTTCAACACACGCACAGCCCGGTGACGTCTCCCATGCCTTGATCCAGCAAGGAGAGAGGGAGAGGTTGAGGAAGACTCCATCCAGCAGCAGCACAACGGCATGGTGATGATGGAGGAGCGTGGCAATCCTGCAGGGCTTCGCCAAGCACCGCAGAAGAGGAGGAAGAAGAGATGCAGGGCTGCCCCCAAGAGAGATTGAATCGCGTGTCTTATGGGCAGCCCTAGGCCTCATATATATAGGGGAAGGGAGGGGCTGCGCCCCCTCTAGGGTTCCCACCCCTAAGGGGGGCGGCAGCCCTAGATGGGGAGCAAGGGGGCGGCCAAGAGGGGACGGGAGAGGGAGGCGCACCAATATGGGCCCTAAGGCCCATATCCCCTTAGGGTTTGCCCCCTCTCCACTTCTTAGGTGCATGGGCCTTAGTGGGGCTGGTGCCCTTGGCCCATGTAGGCCAAGGATCACTCCCTACAGCCCATGTGCCCCCCCCCCGGGGCAGGTGGCCCCACTTGGTGGAACCCCGGGACCCTCCCGGTGGTCCCGGTACGTTACCGATAAACCCCTAAACTTTTCCGGTGACCAAAACAGGACTTCCCATATATAAATCTTTACCTCCGGACCATTCCGGAACTCCTCATGACGTCCGGGATCTCATCCGGGACTCCTAACAACATTCGGTAACCACATACAAACTTCCTTTATAACCCTAGCGTCATCGAACCTTAAGTGTGTAGACCCTACGGGTTCGGGAGACATGCAGACATGACCGAGATGTTCTCCGGTCAATAACCAACAGCGGGATCTGGATACCCATGTTGGCTCCCACATGTTCCACGATGATCTCATCGGATGAACCACGATGTCAAGGACTTAATCAATCCCGTATGCAATTCCCTTTGTCTATCGGTACGATACTTGCCCGAGGTTCGATCGTCGGTATCCCGATACCTTGTTCAATCTCGTTACCGGCAAGTCTCTTTACTCGTTCCATAACACATCATCCCGTGATCAACTCCTTGATCACATTGTGCACATTATGATGATGTCCTACCGAGTGGGCCCAGAGATACCTCTCCGTCACACGGAGTGACAAATCCCAGTCTCGATTCGTGCCAACCCAACAGACACTTTCAGAGATACCCGTAGTGTACCTTTATAGCCACCTAGTTACGTTGTGATGTTTGGCACACCCAAAGCACTCCTACGATATCCGGGAGTTGCACAATCTCATGGTCTAAGGAAATGATACTTGACATTAGCAAAGCTTTAGCATACGAACTACATGATCTAGTGCTATGCTTAGGATTGGGTCTTGTCCATCACATCATTCTCCTAATGATGTGATCCCGTTATCAACGACATCCAATGTCCATGGTCAGGAAACCGTAACCATCTATTGATCAACGAGCTAGTCAACTAGAGGCTTACTAGGGACATGGTGTTGTCTATGTATCCACACATGTATCTGAGTTTCCTATCAATACAATTATAGCATGGATAATAAACGATTATCATGAACAAGGAAATATAATAATAACCAATTTATTATTGCCTCTAGGGCATATTTCCAACAATCATCAGATTCAACATCATGTTGTATAACTCTAGCAATTTGTTTATCGAGAAAATCACCAAGTGGCACATCATCATTATCAAGCAAGGTACTAGCATCATCATAAGCATCATTCATAGGAGAAGTAGCATCATTAGTAACTTGTGGTATATCAAAATTAATAGCATGTGGTGTTGTTGCAAGTATACTCATAACATAAGGTGAATCTAAAGCAGAACTGGATGGCAGTTCCTTACCTCCCCTCGTCCTTGAGGGAAATATCTTAGTCCCTTCATAGTGATAAATTGATAATAATACCAAGTGACTCAACAAATATAGGTATGCTCCCCGAAAACGGTGCCAGAAAAAGGTCTTGATAACCCACAAGTATAGGGGATTGCAACAGTTTTCGAGGGTAAATGTTCAACCCAAATTTATAGATTCGACACAAGGGGAACCAAAGAATATTTGAAGGTATTAGTAGCTGATTTGTCAATTCAACCACACCTGGAGATTAATTATCTGCAGCAAGCTGATCAGTAGCAAAGTAATTTGATAGATTTGATAGTAGTAATAGCAGCAACAGTAACAGTAACAATGATAACAGTAATTTTGTAGCAAGTGTAACAGTGATGATAGCAGTAGTAACTTATCAGAAACAATATGGAAAAGTTCATAGGCATTGGATCGGTGACTTGTTGGATGATATTCATCATGAGACAGTTATAACCTAGGGCGATACAGCAGTAGCTCTAGTTCAGCGATATAATGTAGGCTTGTATTCCGTAAATAGTCATACGTGCTTTATTAAAAGAACTTGCATGACATCTTTTGTCCTACCCTCACATGGCAGCGGGGTCCATATTGGAAACTAAGGGATATTAAGGCCTCCTTTTAATAGAGAACCAGAACAAAGCATTAACACATAGTGAATACATGAACTCCTCAAACTACGGTCATCACTGGGAGTGGGTCCGATTGTTGTCACTCCAGGGTTGCCGGATCATAACACGTAGTAGGTGACTATAACTTGCAATATCGGATCTAGAACATGGATATAATGATGAATTCATAAACGGTTCAGATATGAAATCATGACACCCGGGCCCAAAGTGACAAGCATTACGCATAGCAAAGTCATAGCAACATCAATCTAAGAACATAGTGGATACTAGCATTAGGCCCTAACAAAACTAACTCGATTACATGATGAATCTCATCCAACCAGCGAGCCTGCGAAAGAATTAATCACTCCCGGTGGGGAGCATCAAGGAATTGGCAATGGAGAGGGTTGGTGATGATGAACAACGAAGATCCCCCTCTCCGGAGCCCCAAACGGACTCCAGATCTACCCTCCCGAGGAAGAATAGGGCCTGGCGGTAACTCTGTCTCATGGATCGCGATAATTCTTTTTCCCTTATTTTTTCCGGAAATATGTGATTTTATAGTATCAGAGGGGTCGTCTGCGGGGCCACCAGGTGGGTACAACCCACCTGGGCACGCCGGGAGAGGGGGCGCACCCTGGTGGGTTGTGCCCACCCAGGGCCCCTCTCTGGTCGGTCTTGGCTCCAGAAATTCTTATTATTGATATAAAATATCCTCGCAAAGTTTCGTTCCATTCTGAGAACTTTTATTTCTGCACTAAAACAACACCATGGTAGTTCTGCTGAAAACAACATCAGTCCAGGGTTAGTTTCATTCAAATCATGCAAATTAGAGTCCAAATTAAGAGGAAAAGCATGAGAAAAAGTAGATACGTTGGAGACGTATCAAGGATTATCCTCATTGATGCATAGAAGAATCATGTCCTCGATGCTCCACTAGGTGACAAGCCTGTTGGGGAATGTAGCATGCAATTTCAAAAAAATTCCTACGATCACGCAAGATCTATCTAGTAGATGCATAGCAACGAGAGGAGAGAGTGTGTCCACGTACCCGCATAGACCGGAAGCGGAAGCGTCAGATTAACGCGGTTGATGTAGTCGAACGTCTTCACGATCCTACCGATCCAAGTACCGAACGTACGGCACCTCCGTGTTCAGCACACGTTCAGCTTGATGACGTCCCTCAAACTCTTGATCCCGTAGATGGTCGAGGGAGAGTTCCGTCAGCATTACGGCGTGGTGACGGTGATGGTGATGTGATCCGCGTAGGGCTTCACCTAAGCACTACGACGCTATGACCAGAGGAGTAAACTGTGGAGGGAGGCACCACACACGGCTAAGAGAAATCTTGGCGTACCTTTGGGGTGCCCCCCGCCCCCGTATATAAATGTGGAGGAGGAGGCCGGCAGCCAGGAGGGGTGCGCCAAGGGGGGAGTCCTACTTGGACTCCTAGTCCAAGTAGGATTCGCCCCCCTTTTCCTTTCTCCACCGGAGGGAATAGGAAGGAGAGGGATAGGGAAAGGGGAGGGGCGCCCCCCCTCCTCCTTGTACTATTTGGACGCCCTAGGAGGGGGCGCGCGCCACTTTCCGCGGGCTTCCCTCTCTCTCCCTTTAGGCCCATGTAGGCCCAACACTTCCCCGGGGGGTTCCGGTAACCCCTCGGTACTCCGTAAAAATACCCGAGTCACTCGGAACCATTCCGATGTCCGAATACTACCTTCCAATAAATGAGTCTTTACCTCTCGACCATTTCGATATTCCTCGTCATGTCCGTGATCTCATCTGGGACTCCAGACAAACTTCGGTCACCAAAACACATAACCCATAATGCAAATCGTCATCGAACGTTTAGCGTGCGGACCCTGCGGGTTCGAGAACTATGTAGACATGACCGAGAAACATCTCCAGTCAATAACCAAGAGTGGAACCTGGATGCTCATATTGGTTCCTACATATTCTACGAAGATCTTTATCGGTCAAACCACATAACAACATACGTCATTCCCTTTGTCGTCGGTATGTTACTTGCTCGAGATTCTATCATTGGTATCCTCATACCTAGTTCAATCTCGTTACCGGCAAGTCTCTTTACTCGTTCCGTAATGCATCATCCCGCAACTAACTCATTAGTCTCATTGCTTGCAAGGCTTATAGTGATGTGCATTACCGAGAGGGCCCAGAGATACCTCTCCGATACACTGAGTGACAAATCCTAATCTTGATTTATGCCTACTCAACAAACAACTTCGGAGACACCTGTAGAGCATCTTTATAATCACCCAGTTACGTTGTGACATTTGATAGCACACAAGGTGTTCCTCCGGTATTCGGGAGTTGCACAATCTCATAGTCATAGGAATATGTATAAGTCATGAAGAAAGCAATAGCAATAAAAACTAAACGATCATAATGCTAAGCTAACGGATGGGTCTTGTCCATCACATCATTCTCTAATGATGTGATCCCGTTCATCAAATGACAACACATGTCTATGGTTAGGAAAGTAAACCATATTTGATTAACGATCTAGTCAAGTAGAGGCATACTAGGGACACTCTGTTTTGTTTATGTATTCACACATGTACTAAGTTTCCGGTTAATATAATTCTAGCATGAATTATAAACATTTATCATGATATAAGGAAATATTGATAACAACTTTATTATTGCCTCTAGGGCATATTTCCTTCAAAGCCCCCTCCCGCTAATGTAGATGCTTTGAACGTCTGGCAGACACGGTCTTATGACTACTCTATAGTTTAGTGTGTCATGCTCTACGGCTTAGAATCGAGACTTCAAAGATGTTTTGAACGTCATGAACGATATGAGATGTTCCAGGAGTTGAAGTTAATATTTCAAGCAAATGCCCGAGTTGAGAGATATGAAGTCTCCAACAAGTTCTATAGCTGCAAGATGGAGGAGAACAGTTCTGTCAGTTAACACATACACAGAATGTGTTGGTAACATAACCACTTGACTCAGCTGGGAGTTAATCTTCTTGATGACAGTGTTATTGACAGAGTTCTTTAATCACTGCCACCAAGCTACAAAGGCTTCGTGATGAACTATAAGATGCAAGGGATGGACAAGATAATTCCTGAGCTCTTCGCTATGCTCAAAGTTGTGGAGGTAGAAATCAAGAAAGAGCATCAAGTGTTGATGGTTAACAAGACCACTAGTTTCAAGAAAAATGGTAAGGGAAAGAAGGGGAACTTCAAGAAGAATGGCAAGCAAGTTGTCACTCCGGGGAAGAAGCCCAACTCTGGAGCCAAGCCTAAAACTGAGTGCTTCCACTTCAAAGGGACTGGTCACTAGAAGCGGAACTGCCCCATGTATTTGGCGGATAAGAAGGATGGCGAAGTGAACAAAGGTATATTTGATATACATGTTATTGATGTGTACCTTACTAATGCTTGTAGTAGCGCTTGGGTATTTGATACTGGTTACGTTGCTCATATTTGCAACTCGAAACAGGGGCTACGGATTAAAGGAAGATTGGCTAAGGACGAGGTGACGATGCGCGTCGGGAATGGTTCCAAGGTCGATGTGATCGCCGTCGGCACGCTACCTCTACATCTACCTTCGGGATTAGTTTTAGACCTGAATAATTGTTATTTGGTGCCAGCGTTGAGCACGAATATTATATATGGATATTGTTTGATGTGATACGGTTATTCAATTAAATCAGAGAATAATGGTTGTTCTATTTATATGAGTAATGTCTTTTATGGTCATGCACCCTTGAAGAGTGGTCAATTTTTGTTGAATCTTGATCGTCGTGATACAGATATTCATAATATTGATGCCAAAATATGCAAAGTTGATAATGGTAGTGCAACATATTTGTGCCACTTCCGTTTAGGTCATATTGGTGTAAAGCGCATGAAGAAACTCCATGCGGATGGACTGTTGGAATCACTTGATTATGAATCATTTGATGCTTGCGAACCAGGCCTCATGGGAAAGATGACTAAGACTCTGTTCTCCGGAACAATGGAGCGAGCCAATGACTTATTGGAAATAATACATACCGATGTATGCGGTCCGATGAGTGTTGAGCCTCGCGGCGGGTATCGTTATTTTCTGACCTTCATAGATGATTTGAGCAGATATGGGTATATCTACTTGATGAAACACAAGTCCAAACATTTGAAAAGTTTAAAGAATTTCAGAGTGAAGTGGAGAGTCATCGTAATAAGAAAATAAAGTTTCTACGATATGATCACGAAGGCGAATATTTGAGTTATGAGTTTCCTCTTCATTTAAAACAATGTGGAATAGTTTCACAACTCACTCTACCTGGAACACCCCAGCGTAATGGTGTGTCCACACATCGTAACCGTACTTTATTATATATGGTGCGATCTATGATGTCTCTTACCGATTTACCACTATTGTTTTGGGTTATGCGTTAGAGACAGATGCATTCACGTTAAATATGGCATCATCTAAATCTGTTGAGACGACACCGTATGAACTGTGGTTTGGCAAAAAACCTAAGCTGTCATTTCTTAAAGTTTGGGGTTGCGATGCTTATGTTAAAAAGCTTTAGCCTGATAAGGTCGAACCCAAATCGGAGAAGTGCATCTTCATAGGATACCCAAAAGAAACTGTTGGGTACACCTTCTATCACAGATCCGAAGGCAAGATATTTGTTGCTAAGAATGGATCCTTTCTAGAGAAGGAGTTTCTCTCGAAAGAAGTGGGTGGGAGGGAAGTAGAACTTGATGAGGTAATTGTACCTTCTCTCGAATTAGAAAGTAGCTCATCATAGAAAACCGTTCCCGTGATGCTTACACCAACTAGTGAGGAAGTTAATGATGATGATCATGAAACTTCAGATCAAGTTACTACCGAACCTCGTAGGTCAACCAGAGTATGTTCCGCACAAGAGTGGTACGGTAATCCTGTTCTGGAAGTCATGTTACTAGACCATGACGAACCTACGAACTATAAGGAAGCGATGATGAGCCCAGATTCCGCGAAATGGCTTGAGGCTATGAAATCTGAGATAGGATCCATGTATAAGAACAAAGTGTGGACTTTGGTTGACTTGCCCTATGATCGGCAAGCCATAGAGAATAAATGGATCGTCAAGAAGAAGACTGGCGCTGATGGTAATTTTTCTGTTTACAAAGCTTGACTTGTTGCGAAAGGTTTTTGACAAGTTCAAGGAGTTGACTACGATGAGACTTTCTCACCCGTAGCAATGCTTAAGTCTGTTCGGATCATGTTAGCAATTGCTGCATTTTATGATTATGAAATCTGGCAAATGGACATCAAAACTTCATTCCTTAATGGATTTCTTAAAGAAGATTTGTATATGATGCAACCAGAAGGTTTTGTCGATCCTAAAGGTGCTAACAAAGTGTGTAAGCTCTAGTGATCCATTTATGGACTGGTGTAAGCATCTCGGAGTTGGAATATATGCTTTGATGAAGTGATCAAAGCATATGGTTTTATACAGACTTTTGGAGAAGCATGTGTTTACAAGAAAGTGAGTGGGAGCTCTGTAGCATTTCTAATATTATATGTGGATGACATATTGTTGATTGGAAATGATATAGAATTTCTGGATAGCATAAAAGGATACTTGAATAAGAGTTTTTCAATGAAAGACCTCGGTGAAGATGCTTATATATTGGGCATAAAGATCTATATAGATAGATCAAGACGCTTAATTGGACTTTCACAAAGCACATACCTTGATAAAGTTTTGAAGAAGTTCAAAATGGATCAGTCAAAGAAAGGGTTCTTGCCTATGTTACAAGGTGCGAAGTTGAGTCAGACTCAATGCCCGAGCACTACAGAAGATAGAGAGAAAATGAAAGTATTCCCTATGCATCAGACATAGGTTCTATCATGTGTGCAATGCTGTGTACCAGACCTGATGTGTGCCTTACTATAAGTCTAGCAGGGAGGTACCAAAGTAATCCAGGAGTGGATCACTGGACAGCGGTCAAGAACATCCTGAAGTTCCTGAAAAGGACTAGGGATATGTTTCTCGTTTATGGGGGTGACAAAGAGCTCATCGTAAATAGTTACGTCGATGCTAGCTTTGACACTGATCCAGATGACTCTAAGTCGCAAACCGGATACGTATTTATATTGAATGGTGGAGCTATCAGTTGGTGCAGTTCCAAGCAAAGCATCATGGCAGGATCTACGTGTAAAGCGGAGTACATAGCTGCTTCGGAAGCAGCGAATGAAGGAGTCTGGATGAAGGAGTTCATATCTGATCTAGGTGTAATACCTAGTGCATCGTGTCCAATGAAAATCTTTTGTGACAATACTGCAGCAATTGCCTTGGCGAAGGAATCCAGATTTCACAAGAGAACTAAACACATCAAGAGACACTTCAACTCCATCGGTGATCAAGTCAAGGAGGGATACATAGAGATTTGCAAAATACATACGGATCTGAATGTGGCAGACCCGTTGACTAAGCCTCTTCCACGAGAAAAACATGATCAACACCAAGACTCCATGGGTGTTAGAATCATTACAATGTAATCTAGATTATTGACTCTAGTGCAAGTGGGAGACTGAAGGAAATATGTCCTAGAGGCAATAATAAAGTTGTTATTTATATTTCCTTATATCATGATAAATGTTTATTATTCATGCTAGAATAGTATTAACCGGAAACTTGATACATGTGTGGACACATAGACAAAACACAGTGTCCCTAGTATGCATCTACGAGACTAGATCGTTAATTAAAGAAAGTTAGGTTTCCTAACCATAGACATGTGTTGTCATTTGATGAACGAGATCACATCATTAGGAGAATTATGTGATGGACAAGACCCAACTGTTAGCTTAGCATAATGATCATTAAGTTTTATTGCTATTGCTTTCTTCATGACTTATACATATTCCTTTGACTATGAGATTATGCAACTCCCGAATACCGGAGGACTACCTTGTGTGCTATGAAATGTCACAACGTAACTGGGTGATTATAAAGATGCTCTACAGGTATCTCCGAAGGTGTTTGTTGGGTTGGCATAGATCGAGATTAGGATTTGTCACTCCGAGTATCGGAGAGGTATCTCTGGGCCCTCTCGGTAATGCACATCATGATAAGCCTTGCAAGCGATATGACTAATGAGTTAGTTACGGGATGATGCATTACGGAACGAGTAAAGAGACTTGCCGGTAACGAGATTGAACTAGGTATGAAGATACTGACGATCGAATCTCGGGCAAGTAACATACCGATGACAAAGGGAATGACATATGTTGTCATTATGGTTTGACTGATAAAGATCTTCCTAGAATATGTAGGAACCAATATGAGCATACAGGCTCCACTATTGGTTGCTGACCAGAGATGTGTCTCGGTCATGTCTACATAGTTTTCAAACCCGTAGGGTCCGCACGCTTAACGTTTGATGACGATTTGTATTATGAGTTATGTGTTTTGGTGACCGAAGATTGTTCGGAGTCCCGGATGAGATCACAGACATGACGGGGAGTCTCTAAATGGTCGAGAGGTAAAGATTGATATATTGGACGATAGTATTTAGACACCGGGAGTGTTTCGGAATATATCAGGTACATATCGGAGTACCGAGGGGTTACCGGAACCCCCCGACGGAAGATATGGGCTATATGAGCCATAGGAGGGAGGCAAACCAACCCTCAAGGGGTGCCCCCCCCCCCAAGGGAGGAGTCCAAATTGGACAAGGGGAGTTGCCGGCACCCCCTTTCCTTCTCCTCCCCTCTCTCCTTCCCCCTTTCCCCTTCCGGTAAAAGGAAAGGAGGGCGAATTGGACTAGGAGCCCAAGTGGGACTCCTCCCACTTGGGGCGTGCCTAGGCCGGCCTCCTCCCCTGTCCCTCCTATATATACGAGGGCGGGGCGCCTCTAACACACACCAATTGTTCCAAGCTGTGTGCGGCGCCCCTCCACGGTTTGCTCTGCCAGTCATATTGTCGTACTGCTTAGGCGAAGCCCTGTGTGGATCACTTCACCATCACCGTCACCACACCGTCGTGCTAACGATACTCCCCCTCGACACTTTGCTGGATCAAGAGTTCGAGGGATGTCATCGAGCTGAACGTGTACAGAACTCGGAGGTGCCGTACGTTTGGTGCTTGATCGGTTGAATCGAGAAGACGTTCGACTACATCAACCGCATTAAGCTAGCGCTTCCTCTTTGGGTCTACGAGGGTACGTGCACACACACTTCCCCGCTCGTTGTTATGCATCTCCTAGATAGATCTTGCGTAATTGTAGGAATTTTTTTGAAATTGCATGCTATGTTTCCCAACAATTATAACTAACCATGTCAACAATAACTCTTAAAAATTATATTAAATCAGATCAATGACATAATCAACTAGTGAGCAATAATTAGATATCTCAAACATCAACACGTTGTCAAAACAACCATGATATAATATGACAATAGTGGTATCTCGCTAGCCCTTTCTAAGACCGTAAAACATAAATGCAGAGCACCTCTGAAGTTCAGGCAGCGACTAAACATTGTAATTCATGGTAGAAAAGATCCATCATGATGCACCCAACATTAGATACACATAATGCATAAGTATGACAATAGTGTTCTCAGGTTTTGGCACTTATTTTAGAGGGTCATGACACAACATAAAAGTAAATATATAGTCCCTTCGCAGAGGAAAGCAGTGATTTGCAGCGGTGTGAGAGCTCAAGTTTTTAAAACAGAGGTAAATGAAATTTTGAGAAATGCACCCTTGTTTACTTTGCGACCATCAGTTATCAATATCTTCCATTCTAAACACATTAGCGGCGGTTCCCAAGCGATAAAGTAAAGGTTATTACTCAATATGAGTTTTTGTTTGATTAATTGTAAGCTCTTTTTGCAATTTGGACTGGGAATCCCTATTACCACTCCTCTCGTGCAATGACGAGTGAATAAACACTCATCATGAGAATAACCCGCTTAGCAGGGAAGATATCGACTACCTCCTATCGCTCTACGAACAATCCAGGCGCACAAAAAGGATATTTATTTGAAGTTTTTTTAGAGGTGGCACATGCAAATTTACTTAGGACGGCAGGGTAATACCGCATATAGGTAGATATGGCGGAATCATGTGGAATGACTTGGGTTTAAGGATTTTTGATGCACAAGTAGAGTTCACACTTAGTACAGGAAAATGCTAGCATTTAGGTTGAGAAGCGGCCAGCTGGAGAGCAACAACGGTCATGAACATGCATTATGCATAAGTAACATTGGATACTAGCATGAGTAGGATATGAAAACCATGAACATAAATGTCATAGAGGCTATGTTTGTTTTGATTCAACTACATACATGAACATGTGCCAAGTCAAGCCACTAGAACATTCAGAGGAGGATACCATATCATCATACTACATCACAATCATTTTAACGCAATGTCCCATAACGGGGCTTCAATAGTGAATCTATCGGCACCACAGCAGTGGCATACAACTTTGGACCTAAGGGCTGGTCCCGTTACCTTTCGGAATGGGGGATCCCCGTTGGCAACAACCACAGTAGTAGTTGCGGAACTACTGGGCCAAGAGAGGACAACCTGTTGTTCCTGCTCCTCCTTCTTCGCTTCGGGGACGGAGGTCCTACGGTAGGTAAGAGCACGCACAAGCACTTGACCGAAGGGAAGATAAATCATTATCCACTCCTAGTTACTTATGCATGGCATGAGAAACTATAATGTCTAATTGACATTGCAAACATGTTTGATCATAATAGGCTGAATCATGGATACTAGGTTAAACATATTTACAAAAACAGAACAAGTCGAGTTCATATCCATTTCTCTCTGCCACGGCCAGTTCATCAAATATCGTCATTATTGCCTTTCACGTGCACGACCGAACGATATGAAAATAATAGTAGTGCAAGAGTGTTGTGGACTAAGCTGGAATCTGCAAACATTTTATTCAACGGGAGAAAACAAGGTAATATGGGCTCTTTGTTAGATCAACAATAATGCATATGAGAGTCACTCAACAATTTCATCATGGTCTTCTCCTCGATATGACTCAATAACAAGAAAATAGATTTAGAGAAACACATTGAAATATTTTTGGAGTTTTTGGTTTTCTTGAAAGAAAGTAACTTAAAGAAAGAAAATTAAAAATGAGAAAACTATTTACACGAGAGAGCTCTCATCAAACAAAAGAAGAACAAGGAGATCTCTTTGGGTTTTCTTTTTAGTGCTACAACAATTTAAACCGGGAAGAAAAATCAAAAAGAAGCAGGAAATATTTTTGGATTTTCTCAAAGTTTTTCAAACACACAAGAAGAAAGCGAGAAAATAAATTTAGCATGGATAATACAATGAAAAAGTATGGACACCGACAACTGGAATGAAATGTGTGAACATGAATGTAATGTCGGTGGAAATACGTACTCCCCCAAGCTTAGGGTTTTCGCCTAACTTGGTAATCACCAGTCGAAAAAACCATGGGGTCCTATGTTGAAATGTTGAGGAGCGGGCACCTGTGGATCCCACTATTGAGGCTCCGCCTGTGCTGCAGCTAGGTTGTTCCGGTAGGTGACAATGTCCTCAGGAATAATCCTGTATCCACCCATGGCAATAGGATCAAACATAGAAGGTGCAGGCAATGGAATAACATCACGAGTGTCCACACTAAAAACTATGTTATAAGGAGCATCCATGGTAGTGTTCTCCCTGTTAATAAAGTGGTGGTCTGCCATAGCCACGCGATCTAGGTAAACTTTGGGCAAGGGATAATCATGCTAGCATATTTGAACGTTAAAGTGAGTCACTAAATGAGTAACGCAAATACCACCACGTATTTTGCCCTTGGATCTGTTAATGTGGAGGCGACGGGCCACAATAGCTCCCAAACTATAAGTGTTGTCGCCGTAAAGTGTACGACATAAAACTACAAAATCTGGAGCACCAAGTGCACTTGCCTTCTTGCTACCTCTTGAGCACTGCGTTGGTTTTCCCTTGAAGAGGAAAGGGTGATGCAGCAAAGTAGCATAAGTATTTCCCTCAGTGTTTGAGAACCAAGGTATCAATCGAGTAGGAGATCACGCTCAAGTCCCACACACCTACACAAACAAATAAGAACATCGCAACCAATGCGATAAAGGGGTTGTCAAGCCCTTCTCGGTCACTTACGAGAGTGAGATCTGATAGATATGATAAGGTAATATTTTTGGTATTTTGTAGCAACCAGACCTCAAACAGTCTGATCTTTGTGCTTTAGTGTCATCCCTGGATCCGTAGTGCTGACACACACAGTACTTGAAGTTTTTATAACAGAGTAGCAATCACACACTCATTACATCGAATGTCTCAAAAGAGAACTTATTACAATAAATATGGCTTAAGGCCATCTAATAACGATAACAGCGGAATTCTTGGAAGACAAGTGAGTCCATCAACTCCAACGGCATCACCGAGTATAGAACCACGACCTAAAGGCACCTTACTCGTCGTCTAAAAAGTCTGCAACATGAACGTTGCAGCCCGAAACGGGTCAGCACATGGAATATGCTGGCAATGTAACACATAGAGAGTAATGAAGGAATAAAGCTATACTACATGCATATATGGCTGGTGGAAAGCTCCATGGTTACATTTTTTGCATAAAGCCAATTTTCCCTACTGCAAAGGAATAAATTTTTATTTAACTATCATGGTGGTTGTTGAACATTGAGAAGATAAACATCCTCTCAATCCCAATTAAGCATTAACATAAAAACCCAACAATATTAATTAAAGTAACATGATGAGATTCACATGATAATCCAAGTACTAGATACTCAAGACGTCCATAACCGGGGATGGGGCTAACCATGATTACTTTATACACTCTGCAGAGGTTTGCGCACTTTTCCCCACAAAGACTCGATCTCCTCCGTTGGGATTCTCGCACTACATGATGTTTGAGAAACGGATGACCGAGACATAGTCTTTCAGAAGCGCTAGCACCTTACGATCGGGTAGACAGTACCAACCTACATCCCCTACATCTGCTAGTCTAGCACTGTAAGAGTTCGCACGACTTAGTCAACTATGCTAGAGCCCATAGTAGCTTGTGGCTGCACACGGAAGTTCCCAGTATGAAAAATCTCATGATGCCTTTGAGCCTGGGTGGCGGTCCATAAAGAAAAACAGGCAATCGCTAGAATACCCAGGTGCCTCAATCCACCCAGATGTGTGTTTAAGTTGCCACCTTAAATAAACCATTAATTTAACAATCTCACATCTGTCATGGATATGCTCACCCAATCCACGTCTACTAGCATAGCATGGCATAACAAGCAAACGTAGAAGTAACTCCCGAGTGTTTGATAATAAAACAGGTAATAGGTACTACCTCATCTACTTTCCAAAACCCACATATTAATCAGATCCTAATCATGCAATTGTTTGAGGTTTGATCTAATTCAATAAAAACTGGGTAGTAAGGAGGTATGATCAAAGTGTTACTTGCCTTGCTGATGATCCGTGAAACCTAGAGGTTCGAAGTACCAAGCGGCGCACTCCGGGTACTCTATCGCAAACAAAGCAGCACACAATAAGTACTCAACTAATGCACATGTAAAACTCAAATAAGAGATCTAACCAGAAACTTCAACTTAAGAACTCCGGTTTGCAAAAAGAAACAAAACGAACGAAGCAACGAAAGGCAAATGGCGAAAGAAACAAACTTTGTTTACTAATCTGGATCTAAGTCAACTTTTACAAAAGCAAGATCTTGTTTGAGTAGGTTAAACGGAAAGAGGGTTTCGAGACGAAACTCCAGGCGCTTGAATCGCCTGATTCCGATAAACGAGCGAAAAGTTATACTAGAACGAAAATCGGATTAGAAATCCCGATCAGAAAATAACCGCGGAAAAATCCGAGAAAAAGAAAAACTGACGAACAGATTAACGAACGAACGTACGTTAACTGAAACTAAATGGAGAATTCGTCCGTTAAAATGAACGAACGGGCGAACGCTCGCTAAATAAAAAAACCAGAAAACAAAAGTAAAACCGATCTATTTCTAAAAAAACGAATCTAGGGTTTTCTAAAGAAAACCGTATCGGTTTCTTTAGAAAACCGGGGCTGCGGGGCGGCTACCTCGGCTCGGCTCCGGTTGGGCTGCGGCGGGGTTCCGTGGCGGCGTGGGGTGGCGGGGGTGCGGCGGCGGCTGCTGGTGCTACTATCGGCGGCGGGGCGGGTCGGGTGGCGGGGTGGGGTGGGGAGGGCGGCGGCGGTATTTAAGAGGGAGGGGGTGGCAGCTTGGGGAAGGGGCAAGGTGGCGGCTGCGCAGAGGAGTCCGGCTTGGACTTGGAGTCCGGGTCGGCGGCGACGCGGACCGGCCTGGCTCGGCTGGGCCTTCGGCCTAGTCGGGCGCGGAGATTTCTTTTTAAAAATAATCCCGCTGAACTAAAAAATCCTAGAAAAATAAATAAAATTCTAAAATGCCAAAACAAATTTTTCACCGTCTAAATAAAATATTTAGAACAAGATGAACATTTTCTTGGCCCTAAAATGCAATTTTTGAAAAACGTGCAATTTTTCATAAATTCAAATAAAATAGCGAGAAAACTCCAAAATAAAAACTTACTTGATTTTTTTATTAAATCCTTAATATTTCTTTATTTTGGGAAAGTCATTTTATTACCTCTCACTTATTTTTATAATTGAAATAATTGAAGATAAAATAAATAAAATCAAATGATCCTATTTTCAAAATTTGAGAAAACTCAAATATGAAATAACGAATCCTCAACTCTCTCCGTGGGTCCTTGAGTTGCATAGAATTTACGGATCAGGCCAAAAGCAAATAAAATATTATATCCAGTGATGACCTAATGTATAACAATCCAAATTGAAAATTTGGGATGTTACATATTTTTATGACAAAGAGAAATAAACATGCAATGTAAAATAAACAGCAAAGGAAATAACTAAGTATTGGAAGATTAATATGATAGAAGATAAACCCGGGGGCCATAGGTTTCACTAGTGGCTTCCCTCAAGAGCATAAGTATTACGGTGGGTAAACGAATTACTGTCGAGCAATTGATAGAATTGAGCATAGTTATGAGAATATCTAGGTATGATCATGTATATAGGCATCATGTCCGAGACAAGTAGACCGAAATGATTCTGCATCTATTACTATTACTCCACACATCGACCACTATCCAGCATGCATCTAGAGTATCAAGTTCATAAGAACAGAGTAATGCTTTAAGGGAGATGACATGATGTAGAGGGATAAACTCATGCAATATGATATAAACCCCATCTTTTTATCCTCAATGTCAACAATACAATCTGTGTCGGTTCCCTTTCTGTCACTGGATCGAGCACCGCAAGATTGAACCCAAAGCTAAGCACTTCTCCCATTGCAAGAAAGATCAATCTAGTAGGCCAAACCAAGCTGATAATTCAAAGAGACTTGCAAAGATAAACCAATAATACATAAAAGAATTCAGAGGAGAATCAAATATTGTTCATAGATAATCTGGATCATAAACCCAAAATTCATCGGATCTCGAAAAACACACCGCAAAAGAAGATTATATAGAATAGATCTCCAAGAGAATCAAGGAGAACTTTGTATTGAGATCCAAAGAGAGAGAAGAAGCCATCTAGCTAATAACTATGGACCCGTAGGTATGAAGTAAACTACTCACACATTACCGGAGAGGCCATGGAGTTGATGTAGAGGCCCTCCGTGATCAATGCCCCCTCCGGCGGAGCTCCGGAAAAGGCCCCGAGATGGGATCTCTCGAGTACAGAAGGTTGCGGCGGTGGAATTTGGTTTTCGTGGTGCTCCTGGATGTTTGGGGGGTACGTGGATATATATAGGAGGAAGAAGTACGTCGGTGGAGCAACGGAGGGCCCACGAGGGTGGAGGGTGCGCCCAGGGGGGTAGGCGCGCCCCTTGCCTCATGCCTTCCTCCCTTGTTTCTTGACGGCCACTCCAAGTCTCCTGGATCACGTTTGTTGAGAAAATCACGTTCCCGAAGGTTTCATTCCGTTTGGACTCCGTTTGATATCCCTTTTCTTCAAAACCCTAAAATAGGCAAAAAAAACAGCAATTTGGGATGGGCCTCCGGTTAGTAGGTTAGTCCCAAAAATGATATAAAATTGGAAAATAAAGCCCATTAACAGCCAAAATAGATATGATAATATCATGGAGCAATCAAAAATTATAGATACATTGGAGACGTATTAAGCATCCCCAAATTTAATTCCTGCTTGTCCTCGATTAGGTAAATGATAAAGAAAAAGAATTTTTGATGTGGAATGCTTTCTAACATATTTATCAATGTAATTTTTCTTTATTGTGGCATGAATGTTCAGATCCAAAAGATTCAAGATAAAAGTTTAATATTGACATAAAAATAATAATACTTCAAGCACACTAACTAAGCAATTATGTCTTCTCAAAATAACATGGCCAAAGAAAGTTATCCCTACAAAATCATATAGTCTGGCGATGCTCTATCTTCACCACACAAAATATTTAAATCATGCACAACCCCGATGACAAGACAAGCAATTGTTTCATACTTTTGATGTTCTCAAACCTTTTCAATCTTCACGCAATATATGAGTGTGAGCCATGTATATAGCACTATGGTGGAATAGAATGGTGGTTGTGGAGAAAACAAAAAGGAGAAGATAGTCTCACATTGACTAGGCGTATCAACGGGCTATGGATATGCCCATTAATAGATATCAATGTGAGTGAGTAGGGATTTCCATCCAACAGATGCACTAGAGCTATAAGTATATGAAAGCTCAAAAATAAACTAAGTGGGTGTGCATCCAACTTGCTTGCTCACGAAGACCTAGGGCATTTTGAGGAAGCCCATCATTGGAATATATAAGCCAAGTTCTATAATAAAAAATTCCCACTAGTATATGAAAGTGATATCATAGGAGACTATCTATATGAAGAACATGGTGCTACTTTGAAGCACAAGTGTGGAAAAAGGATAGTAACATTGTCCCTTCTCTCTTTTTCTCTCATTTTTTCATTTTTTGGGCCTTCCTTTTTTATGGCCTTTCTCTTTTTTTTTCCTTTTTTTCGTCCAGAGTCTCATCCCGGCTTGTGGGGGAATCATAGTCTCCATCATCCTTTCGTCACTTGGGACAATGCTCTAATAATGATGATCATCACACTTTATTTACTTACAACTCAAGAATTACAACTCAATACTTAGAACAAAATATGAATCTATGTGAATGCCTCCAGCGCTGTACAGGGATGTGCAATGAATCAAGAGCGACATGTATGAAGAATTATGAACGGAGGCTTTGCCACAAATACGATGTCAACTACATGATCATGCAAGCAATATGACAATGATGAAGTGTGTCATAATAACGGAATGGTGGAAAGTTGCATGGCAATATATCTCGGAATGACTATGGAAATGCCATCATAGGTAGGTATGGTGGCTGTTTTGAGGAAGGTATATGATGGGTTTATGTTACTGGCGAAAGTTGCGCGATACTAGAGAGGCTAGCAATCATGGAAGGGTGAGAGTGTGTATAATCCATGGACTCAACATTAGTCATAAAGAACTCACATACTTATTGCAAAAATCTATTAGTTATCGAAACAAAGTATTACACACATGCTCCTAGGGGGATAGATTAGTAGTAAAAGACCATCGCTCGTCCCCGACCGCCACTCATAAGGAAGACAATCAATAAATAAATCATTCTCCAACTTCATCACATAACGGTTCACCATACGTGCATGCTACGGGAATCACAAACTTCAACACAAGTATTTCTCAAATTCACAACTACTCAACTAACATGACTCTAATATCACCATCTCCATATCTCAAAACAATTATCAAGTACCAAACTTCTCATAGTATTCAATGCACCTATATGAAAGTTTTTATTATTGCGATGTTGTTCTAAAGGACTCTCAAAATAATGTAAGTGAAGGATGAGAGAACAATAGTTTCTATAAAACAAATCCACCACCGTGCTCTAAAAGATATAAGTGAAGCACTAGAGCAAAAACTATATAGCTCAAAAGATATAAGTGAAGCACATAGAGTATTCTAATAAATTTCAAATCATGTGAGTATCTCTCAAAAGGAGTGTACAGCAAGGATGATTGTGGTAAACTAAAAAGCAAAGACTCAAATCATACAAGATGCTCCAAGCAAAAGACATATCATGTGGTGAATAAAAATATAGCTCCAAGTAAAGTTACCGATAGACGAAGACGAAAGAGGGGATGCCTTTCGGGGCATCCCCAAGCTTAGGCTTTTTGGTGTCCTTGAATTTTACCTTGGGGTGCCATGGGCATCCCAAAGCTTAGGCTCTTGCCACTCTTTGTTCCATAATCCATCAAATCTTTACCCAAAACTTGAAAACTTCACAACACAAAACTCAAAATAGAAAATCTCGTGAGCTCCGTTAGCGAAAGAAAACAACATACCACTTCAAGGTACTGTAATGAACTCATTCTTTATTTATATTTGTGTTAAACCTACTGTATTCCAACTTCTCTATGGTTTAGAAACTCTTTACTAGCCATAGATTCATCAAAATAAGCAATCAACACAAGAAAAACAGAATCTATCTAGCTAACACAAGTTCTGGATTCCCAAAAATTAGAAAATAAATTGCTGGACATGAGGAATTTATCTATTAATCATCTGCAAAAAAATTAACTAAATAGCACGTTCCAAATAAAAATGGCAGCAATTCTCATGAGCGCTAAAATTTATGTTTTTTACAGCAAGATCAAAAAGACATTCCCCAAGTCTTCCCAACAGTTCTACTTGGCACAAACACTAATTAAACACAAAAAACACAACCAAAACAGAGGCTAGATAAATTATTTATTACTAAACAGGAGCAAAAAGCAAGGAATAAAAATAAAATTGGGTTGCCTCCCAACAGGCGCCATCTTTTAACGCCCCTAGCTAGGCATAAAAGCGAAGATAGATCTAGGTATTGCCATCTTTGGTAGGCAATCCATAAGTGGCTCTCATAATGGATTCATATGGTAATTTAATTTTCCTTCTAGGAAAGTGATCCATGCCTTTCCTTAACAGAAATTCGTATCTAATATTCCGTTCCTTCATATCAATAATTGCACCAATCGTTCTAAGGAAAGGTATACCAAGAATAATCGGACATGAAGGATTGCAATCTATATCAAGAACAATGAAATCTATGTGCACATAGTTCCTATTTGCAACAATAAGAACATCATTAATTCTTCCCATGGGTTTATTAATAGTGGAATCTGCAAGGTGCAAGTTTAAAGAACAATCATCAAAATCACGGAAACCTAGCAGATCACACAAAGTTTTTGGAATCGTGGAAACACTAGCACCCAATGTTGGGGAACGTTGCAGAAAACAAAAATTTTCCTACGGTTTCACCAAGATCCATCTATGAGTTCATCTAGCAACGAGTGATCAGATGCATCTACATACCTTTGTAGATCGCGAGCGGAAGCGTTCAAAGAACGGGGATGAGGGAGTCGTACTCGACGTGATCCAAATCACCGGAGATCCTAGCGCCGAACGGACGGCACCTCCATGTTCAACACACGTATGGTCAGCGTGAAGTCTCCTCCTTCTTGATCCAGCAAGGGAGAAGGAGAGGTTGATGAAGATCCAGCAGCACGACGGCGTGGTGGTGGATGTAGGGGTCACCGCAGCAGGGCTTCGCCGTTCTACTGCGAGAGGGAGAGGTGTAGCAGGGGAGAGGGAGGCGCCAAGAGTCAAGGGTGCGGCTGCCCCTCCCTCCCCCCCTTTATATAGGCTCCCCAAGGGGGGGCGCCGGCCCTAGGAGATGGGATCTCCTAGGGGCGGCGGCCAAGGGTGAAGTAGCCCCTAAGGCAAGTGGGGCGCCCCCCACCCTAGGGTTTCCAACCCTACGCGCAGGGGGTGGGCCAAGGAGGGTGCACCAGCCCACTATGGGCTGGTTCCCCTCTCCACCTCAGCCCATGGGGCCCTCCGGGATGGGTGGTCCCATCCGGTGGACCCCCGGGACCCATCTGGTGGTCCCGGTACAATACCGGTGACCCCCGAAACTCTCCCGATGGCCGAAATTGCACTTCCTATATATAATTCTTCACCTCCGGACCATTCCGGAACACCTCGTGACGTCCGGGACCTCATCCGGGACTCCGAACAACTTTCGGGTTACTGCATATTCATATCTCTACAACCCTAGCGTCACCGAACCTTAAGTGTGTAGACCCTACGGGTTCAGAAGACATGTAGACATGACCGAGATGGCTCTCCGGTCAATAACCAACAGCGGGATATGGATACCCATGTTGACTCCCACATGCTCCTCGATGATCTCATCGAATGAACCACGATGTCGAGGATTCAAGTAACCCCGTATACAATTCCCTTTGTCAATCGGTACGTTACTTGCCCGAGATTCGATCGTCGGTATCCCAATACCTCGTTCAATCTCGTTACCGGCAAGTCACTTTACTCGTACCATAATGCATGATCCCATGACCATACACTGGGTCACTTTGAGCTCATTATGATGATGCATTACCGAGTGGGCCCAGAGATACCTCTCCATCATACGGAGTGACAAATCCTAGTCTTGATCCGTGTCAACCCAACAGACACTTTCGGAGATACCCGTAGTATACCTTTATAGTCACCCAATTACGTTGTGACGTTTGGTACACCCAAAGCACTCCTACGGTATCCGGGAGTTACACGATCTCATGGTCTAAGGAAAAGATACTTGACATTGGAAAAACTCTAGCAAACGAACTATACGATCTTGTGCTATGTTTAGGATTGGGTCTTGTCCATCACATCATTCTCCTAATGATGTGATCTCATTATCAATGACATCCAATGTCCATAGTCAGGAAATCATGACTATCTGTTGATCAACGAGCTAGTCAACTAGAGGCTTACTAGGGACATGTTGGTGTCTATGTATTCATACATGTATTACGATTTCCGGATAACACAATTATAGCATGAATAAAAGGCAATTATCATGAACAAGGAAATATAATAATAATTCTTTTATTATTGCCTCTAGGGCATATTTACAACAGTCTCCCACTTGCACTAGAGTCAATAATCTAGTTACATTGTGATGAATCGAACACCCATGGAATTCTGGTGTTGATCATGTTTTGCTCTAGGGAGAGGTTTAGTCAACGGATCTGCTACATTGAGGTCCGTATGTACTTTACAAATATCTATGTCTCCATCTTGAACATTTTCACGAATGGAGTTGAAGCGACGCTTGATGTGCCTGGTCTTCTTGTGAAACCTGGGCTCCATGGCAAGTGCAATAGCTCCAGTGTTGTCACAGAAGAGTTTGATCGGCCCCGACGCATTGGGTATGACTCCTAAGTCGGTGATGAACTCCTTCACCAAAATTTATTCATGCGCTGCCTCCGAGGCTGCCATGTACTCCGCTTCACATGTAGATCCCGCCACGACGCTCTGCTTGCAACTACACCAGCTTACTGCCCCACCATTCAAAATATACACGTATTACACGTATTTGGTTTGTGACTTAGAGTCATCCAGATCTGTGTCGAAGCTAGCATCGACGTAACCCTTTACGACGAGCTCTTCGTCACCTCCATAAACGAGAAACTTTTCCTTACTCCTTTTTATGTACTTTAGGATATTCTTGACCGCTGTCCAGTGTTCCTTGCCGGGATTACTTTGGTACCTACCTACCAAACTTACGGCACGGTTTACATCAGGTCTGGTACACAGCATGGCATACATAATAGAACCTATGGCTGAGGCATAGGGGATGACACTCATCTCTTCTATATCTTCTGCCGTGGTCGGACATTGAGCTGAGCTCAATTTCACACCTTGCAACACAGGCAAGAACCCCTTCTTAGACTGATCCATATTGAACTTCTTCAATATCTTGTCAAGGTATGTGCTTTGTGAAAGACCTATGAGGCGTCTTGATCTATCTCTATAGATCTTGATGCCTAATATATATGCAGCTTCTCCAAGGTCCTTCATTGAAAAACTCTTATTCAAGTAGGCCTTAATGCTGTCCAAAAGCTCTATATCATTTCCCATCAAAAGTATGTCATCTACATATAATATGAGAAATCCTACAGAGCTCCCACTCACTTTCTTGTAAACGCATGCTTCTCCATAAGTCTGCATAAACCCAAACGCTTTGATCATCTCATCAAAGCGAATGTTCCAACTCCGAGATGCTTGCACCAGCCCATATATTGAGTGTTGGAGCTTGCACACTTTGTCAGCATTCTTAGGATCGACAAAACCTTCCAGCTGCATCATATACAATTCTTCCTTAAGGAAACCTTTAAGGAATGTCGTTTTGACGTCCATTTTGCATATTTCATAATCATAGAATGCGGCAATTGCTAACATGATTCGGACGGACTTCAGCTTCGCTACAGGTGAGAAAGTCTCATCATAGTCAACCCCTTGAACTTGTCGATAACCCTTAGCGACAAGCCGAGCTTTATAGATGGTCACATTACCATCCGCCTCTGTCTTCTTCTTAAAGATCCATTTATTTTCTATGGCTCGCCGATCATCGGGCAAGTTAGTCAAAGTCCATACTTCGTTTTCATACATGGATCCTATCTCGGATTTCATGGCTTCCAGCCATTTGTCAGAATCCGGGCCCGCCATCGCTTCTTCATAGTTCGAAGGTTCACCGTTGTCTAACAACATGATTTCCAAGACAGGGTTGCCGTACCACTCTGGTGTGGATCGTGTCCTTCTGGACCTACGAAGTTCAGTAGCAACTCGATCTGAAGTTTCATGATCATCATCATTAACTTCCTCTCTAATCGGTGCAGGAACCTCAGGAACATTTTCTTGAGTTGCGCCACTTTCCGGTTCAAGAGGTAATACTTCATCAAGTTCTACTTTCCTCCCACTTACTTCTTTCGAGAGAAACTCTTTCTCTAGAAAGGATCCATTCTTGGCAACAAAGATCTTGCCTTCGGATCTGAGGTAGAAGGTATACCCAATAGTTTCTTTAGGGTATCCTATGTAGATGCATTTTTCCGACTTGGGTTCGAGCTTTTCAGGTTGAAGTTTCTTGACATAAGCATCGCATCCCCAAACTTTTAGAAATGACAGCTTAGGTTTCTTCCCAAACCATAATTCATACGGTGTCGTCTCAATGGATTTTGAGGGAGCCCTATTTAAAGTGAATGCGGCAGTTTCTAAAGCATAGCCCCAAAATGATAGCGGTAAATCGGAAGAGACATCATAGATCGCACCATATCTAATAGAGTGCGATTACGACGTTCGGACACACCATTACGCTGAGGTGTTCCAGGCGGCGTTAGTTGTGAAACTATTCCCCATTTTCTTAAGTGTGTGCCAAATTCGTGACTCAAGTATTCTCCTCCACGATCTAATCGTAAGAACTTGATTTTCCTGTCACGTTGATTCCCAACCTCACTCGGAAATTCCTTGAACTTTTCAAAGGTCTCAGACTTGTGTTTCATTAAATAGACATACCCATATCTACTCAAGTCATCAGTGAGGGTGAGAACATAACGATAGCCACCGCGAGCGTCAACACTCATTGGACTGCACACATCAGTATGTATGATTTCCAATAAGTTGGTTGCTCGCTCCATTGTTCCTGAGAACGGAGTCTTGGTCATTTTACTCATGAGGCATGGTTCGCACGTGTCAAATGATTCGTAATCAAGAGACTCTAAAAGTCCATCTGCATGGAGCTTCTTCATGCGTTTGACACCTATGTGACCAAGGTGGCAGTGCCACAAGTATGTGGGACTATCATTATCAACCTTACATCTTTTGGTATTCACACTATGAATATGTGTAGCATTACGCTCGAGATTCATTAAGAATAAACCATTCACCATCGGAGCATGACCATAAAACATATCTCTCATATAAATAGAACAACCATCATTCTCGGATTTAAATGAGTAGCCATCTCGAATTAAACGAGATCCTGATACAATGTTCATGCTCAAACTTGGCACTAAATAACAATTATTGATGTTCAAAACTAATCTCGTAGGTAAATGTAGAGGTAGCATGCCGACGGCGATCACATCGACCTTGGAACCATTCCCGACGCGCATCGTCACCTCGTCCTTCGCCAGTCTCCGCTTATTCCGCAGCTCCTACTTTGAGTGACAAATGTGAGCAACTGCACCGGTATCAAATACCCAGGAGCTACTACGAGTATTGGTAAGGTACACATCAATTACATGTATATCACATATACCTTTCGTTTTTTGCCGGCCTTCTTGTCCGCTATGTATTTGGGGCAGTTCCACTTCTAGTGACCACTTTCCTTGCAATAAAAGGACTCAGTCTCGGGCTTGGGTCCATTCTTTGGCTTCTTCCCGGCAGCTTGCTTGCCGGGCGCGGCAACTCCCTTGCCGTCCTTCTTGAAGTTCTTCTTACCCTTGCCTTTCTTGAACTTAGTGGTTTTATTCACCATCAACACTTGATGTTCCTTTTTGACTTCTACCTCTGCTGATTTCAGCATTGCAAATACTTCAGGAATGGTCTTTTCCATCCCCTGCATATTGAAGTTCATCACAAAGCTCTTGTAGCTCGGTGGAAGCGACCGAAGGATTCTGTCAATGACCGCGTCATCCGAGAGATTAACTCCCAGCTGAGTCAAGCGATTATGTAACCCAGACATAGTGAGTATGTGCTCACTGACAGAACTGTTTTCCTCCATCTTATAGCTGAAGAACTTGTCGGAGACTTCATATCTCTCGACCCGGGCATGAGCTTGAAAAACCATTTTCATCTCTTCGAACATCTCATATGCTCCATGTCTCTCGAAACGCTTTTGGAGCCCTGGCTCTAAGCTGTAAAGCATGCCGCACTGAACAAGGGAGTAATCATCGGTACGTGTCTGCCAAGCGTTCATAACGTCTTGTTCTGCAGGGAGAGCAGGTGCTTCACCTAGCGGTGCTTGTAGGACATAATCTTTCTTGGCAGCTATGAGGATGATCCTTAGGTTCCGGACCCAGTCCGTATAATTACTACCATCGTCTTTCATCTTGGTTTTCTCTAGGAACGCGTTGAAGTTGAGGACAACATTGGCCATTTGATCTACAAGACATATTATAAATAATTTAGACTAAGTTCATGATAATTAAGTTCATCTAATCAAATTATTCAATAAACTCCCACTTAGATAGACATCCCTCCAGTCATCTAAGTATAACATGATCCGAGTTAACTAGGCCGTGTCCGATCATCACGTGAGATGGACTAGTCAACATCGGTGAACATCTTCATGTTGATCGTATCTTCTATACGACTCATGCTCGACCTTTCGGTCTTCTGTGTTCCGAGGCCATGTCTATACATGCTAGGCTCGTCAAGTCAACCTAAGTGTTTGCATGTGTAAATCTGTCTTACTCCCGTTGTATGTGAACGTTGGAATCTATCACACCCGATCATCACGTGGTGCTTCGAAACAATGAACTGTCGCAACAGTGCACAATTAGGGGGAACACTTTCTTGAAATTATTATGAGGGATCATCTTATTTACTACCGTCATTCTAAGTAAACAAGATGGTAAAACATGATAAACATCACATGCAATCAAATAATAATAGTGACATGATATGGCCAATATCACATAGGTCCTTTGATCTCCATCTTGGGGCTCCATGATCATCTTGTCACCGGCATGACACCATGATCTCCATCATCATGATCTCCATCATCGTGTCTCCATGAAGTTGCTCACCAACTATTACTTCTACTACTATGGCTAACACGTTTAGCAATAAAGTAAAGTAATTTACATGGCGTTTCTCAATGACACGCAGGTCAAACAAAAAATAAAGACAACTCCTATGGCTCCTGCCCGTTGTCATACTCATCGACATGCAAGTCGTGATTCTTATTACAATAGCATGAACATCTCATACATCATATATATATATATATATCATTCATCATTCATCACAACTTTGGCCATATCACATCACAAAACACTTGCTGCAAAAACAAGTTAGACGTCCTCTAATTGTTGTTGCAAGTTTTACGTGGCTGCAATAGGGTTCTAGCAAGAACATTTTCTTACCTATGTGAAAGCCACAACATGATTTGTCAACTTCTATTTACCCTTCATAAGGACCCTTTTCAACGAATCTGCTCCAACTAAAGTGGGAGAGACAGACATCCCCCAGCCACCTTATACAACTAGTGCATGTCAGTCGATGGAACCGGTCTCACGTAAGCGTACGTGTAAGGTTGGTCTGGGCTGCTTCATCCCACAATACTTCTGAAGCAAAATAAGACTAGTAGCGGCAAGAAAGTTGACAACATCTACGCCCACAACAAATTGTGTTCTACTCATGCAAAGAGAACTACGCATAGACCTAGCTCATGATGCCACTGTTGGGGAACGTTGCAGAAAACAAAAAATTTCCTATGGTTTCACCAAGATCCATCTATGAGTTCATCTAGCAACGAGTGATCAGATGCGTCTACATACCTTTGTAGATCGCGAGCGGAAGCGTTCAAAGAACGGGGATGAGGGAGTCGTACTCGACGTGATCCAAATCACCGGAGATCCTAGCGCCGAACGGACGGCACCTCCGCGTTCAACACACGTACGGTCAGCGTGACGTCTCCTCCTTCTTGATCCAGCAAGGGAGAAGGAGAGGTTGATGAAGATCCGGCAGCACGATGGCGTGGTGGTGGATGCAGGGGTCACCGCAGCAGGGCTTCACCGTTCTACTGCGAGAGGGAGAGGTGTAGCAGGGGAGAGGGACGCGCCAAGAGTCAAGGGTGCGGCTGCCCCTCCCTCCCCCCCTTTATATAGGCTCCCCAAGGGGGGCGCTGGCCCTAGGAGATATGATCTCCTAGGGGGGGGGGGGGGCGGCGGCCAAGGGTGGAGTAGCCCCCAAGGCAAGTGGGGCGCCCCCACCCTAGGGTTTCCAACCCTAGGCACAGGGGATGGGCCAAGGAGGGCGCACCAGCCCACTATGGGCTGGTTCCCCTCCCCACTTCAGCCCATGGGGCCCGCCGGGATGGGTGGTCCCACCCGGTGGACCCTCGGGACCCATCTGGTGGTCCCGGTACAATACCGGTGACCCCCGAAACTCCCCCGATGGCCGAAACTGCACTTCCTATATATAATTCTTCGCCTCCGGACCATTCCGAAACTCCTCGTGACGTCCCGGATCTCATCCGGGACTCTGAACAACTTTCGGGTTATTGCATATTCATATCTCTACAGGTTCGGGAGACATGTAGACATGACCGAGATGGCTCTCCGGTCAATAACCAGCAGCGGGATCTGGATACCCATGTTGGCTCCCACATGCTCCTCGATGATCTCATCGGATGAACCACGATGTCGAGGATTCAAGCAACCCCGTATACAATTGCCTTTGTCAATCGGTATGTTACTTGCCTGAGATTCGATTGTCGGTATCCCAATACCTCATTCAATCTCGTTACCGGCAAGTCACTTTACTCGTACCGTAATGCATGATCCCGTGACCAAACACTTGGTCACTTTGAGCTCATTATGATGATGCATTACCGAGTGGGCCCAGAGATACCTCTCCGTCATACGGAGTGACAAATCCCAGTCTTGATCCGTGTCAACCCAACAGACACTTTCGGAGATACCCGTAGTATACCTTCATAGTCACCCAGTTATGTTGTGACGTTTGGTACACCCAAAGCACTCCTACGGTATCCGGGAGTTACACGATATCATGGTCTAAGGAAAAGATACTTGACATTGGAAAAACTCTAGCAAACGAACTATACTATCTTGTGCTATGTTTAGGATTGGGTCTTGTCCATCACATCATTCTCCTAATGATGTGATTTCGTTATCAATGACATCCAATGTCCATAGTCAGGAAACCATGACTATCTGTTGATCAACGAGCTTGTCAACTAGAGGCTTACTAGGGACATGTTGGTGTCTATGTATTCACACATGTATTATGATTTTCGGATAACACAATTATAGCATGAATAAAAGACAATTATCATGAACAAGGAAATATAATAATAATTCTTTTATTATTGCCACTAGGGCATATTTCCAACACCCAAACCACACAAAGCATAGCACTCATGATCTTTAATTTTAATTTTTATTGTAGCTTCCCACTCATCATAAAGTTTTCTAGGGATAGAAACTTCGAACTCAAGTTTTTCTTCATAAGATTGCATCAAAGCATCAATGATATGTTTAGTAAAAGCTTTATTTTGACTATAAGCATGAGGATAATTTAGCACGGATTGCAACAAGGAAATACAATGTATAAAAGAGCAATTAGCATAATTAAATTCCTTGAAATCCAAAATAGTGGGTTCATTAATATTTAAGGTTTTGACCTCTTCAATCCCACTTTTGACAATTTTTGCATCAAGATCTAAAGGCTCCAAATTTTTGGAACACCTCCTAGGTAAAGGTGGCTCATCTTCAGCCCCATCATTATCAAGATTCATATTGTAAAACAAAGATTTAATAGGAGATATGTCAATAACTTTTAGATCTTCATCTTTATTATCATGAAAACTAGAAGAACACGCTTTTATAAAGCAATCTTTCTTAGCACGCATCCTAGCGGTTCTTTCTTTGCACTCATCAATGGAAATTCTCATGGCTTTGAGAGACTCATTGATATCATGCTTATGTGGAATAGATCTAAGTTTAAAAGAATCAACATCAAGAGAAATTCTATCAACGTTCCTAGCCAACTCAACAATCTTAAGCAATTTTTCTTCAATCAAAGCATTGAAACTCTTTTGCGAAGTAATAAATTCTTTAATATTAGAATCAAAATCAGAGGGAATCTTATTATAATTTCCATAAGACTTGTTGTAGGAATTACCATAATTATTAGAGGAATTACTAGGAAACGGCCTAGAATTAAAATTACCTCTATACGCATTGTTACCATAATTGTTCCTACCAACAAAATTTACATCCATAGATTCATTATTATTCTCAATCAAAGTAGACAAAGGCTTATCATTAGGATCAGTAGGAGCACTCTTATTAGCAAAAAAATTCATAAGTTCATCCATCTTTCCGCTCAAAACATTAATCTCTTCAATTGCATGCACTTTTTTATTAGTAGATCTTTCGGTGTGCCATTGAGAATAATTAACCATAATATTATCTAGGAGTTTAGTAGCTTCTCCTAAAGAGATTTCCATAAAAGTGCCTCCCACGACCGAATCTAAAAGATTTCTAGAAGAAAAATTCAATCCGGCATAAAAGTTTTGTATAATCATCCAAAGATTCAAACCATGTGTAGGGAAATTACGTATCATTAATTTCATCCTGTCCCAAGATTGTGCAACATGTTCATGATCAAGTTGCTTAAAATTCATAATATCGTTTCTAAGAGAGATGATCTTAGTGGGAGGAAAAGACTTAGAGATAAAATCATCTTTGCACTTATTCCATGAATCAATACTATTTTTAGGCAAAGACGAAAACCAAGCTTAAGCACGATCTCTAAGCGAAAACGGAAATAGCTTCATTATCCACATCTTTCTTCTTTTGCATATCACACAAATCAACAAAGTTGTTTAGATGGGTAGCGGCATCTTCACTAGGAAGGCCGGCGAATTGATCTTTCATGACAAGATTCAACAAAGCAGCATCAATTTCACAAGATTCAGCATCAGTAAGAGGAGCAATCGGAGGGCCAGGAAAATCATTCTTGTTGTTATTGGCAAAGTCACACAATTTAGTATTATCTTGAGCCATCGTGACACACAAGCAATCCAACACACAAGCAAACAAGAAATGGCAAAAAGAGGCAAATAGGGAAAGAGAAGGAGGACGGAGAGAGAGGGCGAATAAAACGGCAAGGGTGAAGTGGGGGAGAGGAAAACGAGAGGCAAATGGCAAATAATGTAATGCGAGGGATAAGAGTTTGTGATGGGTACTTGGTATATTTTGACTTGGTAATGGCACCAGAAATGACTCGTTGTGGGAGTCGAATCATGACTTGACTTGGCGTGAATCTACCCGGCAACGGTGCTAGAAATCCTTCTTGCTACCTCTTGAGCACTGCGTTGGTTTTCCCTTGAAGAGGAAAGGGTGATGCAGCAAAGTAGCGTAAGTATTTCCCTCAGTTTTTGAGAACCAAGGTATCAATCCAGTAGGAGATCACGCTCAAGTCCCACGCACCTACACAAACAAATAGGAACCTCACAACCAACGCGATAAACAGGTTGTCAAGCCCTTATCGGCCACTTACGAGAGTGAGATCTGATAGATATGATAGGTAATATTTTTTCTATTTTTATGATAAAGATAAATAAAGATGCAAAGTAAAATAAACGGCAAAGGAAATAACTAAGTATTGGAAGATTAATATGATAGAAGATAGACCCCGGGGCCATAGGTTTCGCTAGTGGCTTCTCTCAAGAGCATAAGTATTACGGTGGGTAAACGAATTACTATCGAGCAATTGATAGAATTGAGCGTAGTTATGAGAATATCTAGGTATGATCATGTATATAGGCATCACGTCTGAGACAAGTAGACCGAAACGATTCTGCATCTACTACTATTACACCACACATCGACCGCTATCCAGCATGCATCTAGAGTATTAAGTTCATAAGAACTGAGTAATGCTTTACGGAAGATGACATGATGTAGAGGGATAAACTAATGCAATATGATATAAACCCCATCTTTCTATCCTCGATGGCAACAATACAATCTGTGTCGGTTCCCTTTCTGTCACTGGGATCGAGCACTGCAAGATTGAACCCAAAGGTAAGTACTTCTCGCATTGCAAGAAAGATCAATCTAGTAGGCCAAACCAAACTGATAATTCAAAGAGACTTGCAAAGATAAACAAATCATACATAACAGAATTCAAAGGAGAATCAAATATTGTTAATAGATAATCTAGATCATAAACCCACAATTCATCGGATCTCAACAAACACACCACAAAAGAAGATTACATCGAATAGATCTCCAAGAGACTCAAGGAGAACTTTGTATTGAGATCCAAAGAGAGAGAAGAAGCCATATAGCTAATAACTATGGACCCGTAGGTCTGAAGTAAACTACTCACACATCACCGGAGAGGCCATGGAGTTGATGTAGAGGCCCTCCATGATCAATGCCCCCTCTGGCGGAGCTCCGGAAAAGGCCCCGAGATGCGATCTCTCGAGTACATAAGGTTGTGGCGGTGGAATTAGGTTTTCGTGGTGCTCCTGGATGTTTGGGGGGGGGGGTACGTGGATATATATAGGAGGAAGAAGTACGTCAGTGGAGCAATGGAGGGCCCACGAGGGTGGAGGGCGCGCCCAGGGGGGTAGGCGCACCCCCCTGCCTCGTGCCTTCCTCCCTTGTTTCTTGACGGCCACTCCAAGTCTCTTGGATCACGTTTGCTGAGAAAATCACGTTCCCAAAGGTTTCATTCCGTTTGGACTCCGTTTGATATCCCTTTTCTTCAAAACCCTAAAATAGGAAAAAAAACAGCAATTTGGGCTGGGCTTCTGGTTAGTAGGTTAGTCCCAAAAATGATATAAAAGTGTAAAATAAAGCCCATTAACATCCAAAATGGATAATATAATAGCATGGAGCAATCAAAAATTATAGATACGTTGGAGACGTATCACTTCTCTCTAGCAGGCAAACACTTCGCAATGAATAAAGCAAAATAATGCACAGCAGGAAAGTGCAAGGTACTGGCGGTGACACCTGACACCCCTCTCTCATCCTCCACAATCAGAGTGCGGTAAAAACCATCAAACTCTGCGGGCCTAGGCTCAAGTCAGTCCCTGTCAGAAGAAGGGATCATGCAAATATCACAAAAATCAGTAAGTGGTACCTGACGGGTTTCAGCATAAATTAAACCGCACCTCAGGGGGGATTATTCTTAGTAAGGAAATGAAAACTTTGAACAAAGGAATTTGTGAGGAGATGATACTGTTCACATTCAGTTGCGATGAAGTCAGTGAGGCCGGCATTAGCAGCATATTGTGCAAACTCCTGAAGGATTCCGACCTCTTCCATGAACGGGTTATGCGGCCATTCGCATGGCCGTACCTCCTCCATTCTCCATGTATGGTGATCACTGTCAGATGACTCCCCAATAACTCCCTTGAAGTTCTTCTTGGAAGCAAACTTCCTAAAGATACTCATCTTTTTCCCATGAACAAAATTCTGAAATTTTTAGTCCACCAAAATTTTCTCAACAAAAATTCACAAGATTGAAAGCAACTACTCATAGGGATTCATAGAGGCCATAGCAAGCATTCAAACTACTTAGAACTCTAAGAATTCAACATGCAAGCTCATCTACAACAGCACCAAGAGCAACTAATTATTCAAAATATAAACCACTAAAGCAAAAACTAATTGGACCAGCAGAGGAGTCACATACCAAGCAACAATCCCCCGAAACAGTTTCGGAAATGGAGCTTCAAGCAAAGAGATCGAAATCTGCGGGTTTGAGAGCAAGAACACGAGATAGATAGATAGATAGATAGATAGATAGAGAGAGAGAGAGAAAGAGAGAGAGAGAGAAATGGTGATTTTTTTGGAGGTAGGTGGTGATGTGGGATGAACAGGTAAGTAAGGGGGGCCATGTGGGGACCACAACCCACCAGGGCACACCTAGGGGTCCTAGCGCGCCTAGGTGGGTTGTGCCCACTTGGTGCACCTCTCTCTGATATTATTTGCAACAGAAATTCTTAAATATTCAGAAAAAATTGTATTAATTTTTCAGAGCATTCTGAGAACTTTTATTTTTGGGTCATTTTTTATTGCACGGGAAATTCATAAAATAGACAAAACATGGCATTTTATTTTATTTAACTAATAAAATCAGAAAACAAAAAGGTAGGGACAGAAGGTAGTGCTCACTAAATTCATCAACTTCATACCTCTCAAAAAATGATCCATTAATAAGGTTGACCAAATCTTATTAACAACCACTTTAGATTAGCATGAAACCGAAGAACTTTCGTAAATCACTAAGTTACCTCAACGGGGATATGAATGTCCCCAACAATAAGCATTTTATATTTCTTTTTAACAATAGGTAGAGGTAGTTGGAAACTTCCAATAGGGGTTGTCGAAGATTTTTCAATAACATTAATACCATTCACTTGGAATTGTTTCTTCACAAAGTGCACCATATGCTCATTACCATTGATATGAAAAGTGATCTTGCTTCTATTGCAATCAATAACAGCCCCTGCAGTATTCAAGAAAGGTCTATCAAGGATAATCGACATGTTGTCATCCTCAGGCATCTCAAGTATAACAAAGTCAGTCAAAATAGTAACATTAGCAACAACAACGGGCACATCCTCATAAATATCGATAGGTATGGCAGTTGATTTGTCAGCCATTTGCAAAGATATTTCAGCAAGTGTGAGTTTATTCAAATCAAGTCTTTTATATAAAGATAAAGGCATAACACTAACACCAACTCCCAAATCACATAAAGCAGTTTTTACATAATTTCTTTTCATGGAGCAAGGTATAGTAGGTATTCCCGGATCTCCAAGTTTTTTAGGTACTCCATCTTTAAAAGTTTAATTAGAAAGCATGTGTAGATTTCTACTTTCGGTATTTTTCTCTTATTGGTGATGATGTCTTTCATGTACTTTGCATAAGGAGGCATTTTTAAGATATTATTCAAGCAAGTACTCAAAAAGACTGGCCACAACATGTCAGGAAAGCATTCAAATTCTTCATCATCTTTATTTTTAGTTGACTTAGGTGGAAAGGGCATAGGTTTTTGAACCCATGGTTTTCTTTCCTTACAATGTTTTCTAGCAACAAAGTCTCTTTTATTATATATTTTATTCTTGGATTGTGGGTTATCAAGATCAACTGTTGGTTCTATCTCAACATCACTGTCTAGTTCTTTATTATTTGTTTGAGTATCTTCACGAACCTCGTCATTATCTTTTTCATTATCAGAAGGTGAAGTGTTCACTACCAGATTGAGTTTCAACATCAGAGATAGAAACTTCATCATCATTATTAGGAGGTTTTATGCTTCAGGTTCACTAGAGGCATGCAAAGTCCTATCATTTTTCTTCTTCTTTTTCTTTTTAGACGGACTACGTGCATCAGGGTTAACCCTTTGAGAGTCTTGTTCAATTCTTGTTCGGTGTCCCTCGGGATAAAGTGGTTCCCGAGTCATCCTACCTCCTTTTGTCATTACTCTAACAGCATGATCATTGATATTATTATTCATTTCGTCTAACAACTCTTTTTGAGATTTAGCAACTTGTTCTAACTGATTTTGAACCATAGAAGCATGCTTCCCCACACCTCTAACATCATTTGAGATTCTAAGTAACAAGTCACTCAAGCGAGCAATCATATCAGAATTTTATTTCAATTGTTTCATAACATTTGAATTGAAGTGATCTTGCTTTCTAATGTAATTTTCAAACTCATAAAGGCATTGGCTAGGGTGCATATTGTGAGGGTTATCATTATCATTGAATTTAATTAGATAATTTACCTCGACCACCTTATTTGGTGGTGGTGTATCAACCCCATGTATTTCTTCAATAGGAGGTAAACAATTTTACATCCTCAGCTTTAATACCTTTTTATCTCATAGATTTCTTTGCCTCTTGCATATCTTCAGGACTGAGATATAAGATACCCCTCTTCTTTGGAGTGGGTTTAAACGGTGGTTCAGGAGGAGTCCAATCATCATAATTTTTCAATAGGTTATTCAATAATTCTTCAGCTTGCCCAATAGTTCGTTTCCTAAAAACACAACCAGCACAACTATCTAGGAAATCCCTAGAAGCATCGGTTAGTCCATTATAGAAGATATCAAGTATTTCATTTTTATCAAGAGCATGATCAGGCAAAGCATTAAGCAATTGGAGAAGCCTCCCCAAGCTTGTGGGAGGCTCTCTTCTTCAATTTTCACATAGTTAAATATTTCCTATAAGGCAGCTTGTTTCTTATGAGCAGGGAAATGTTTTTCAGAGAAATAATATATCATCTCTTGAGGACTATGCATATGCACACAACCAGGAGCAAGAGTATCGTACCAAGCTTTAGCATCACCCTTTAATGAGAACGGAAATAATTTGAGAATATAATAATAGCGAATCTTCTCATCATGAGAAAAAAGGGTGGCTATGTCATTCAACTTAGTAAGATGTGCCACAATAGTTTCAGTTTCATAACCATGGAAAGGATCAGAATCAACCAAAGCAATTAACTCTGGGTCGACAAAGAATTCATGATCCTTATCATCAACAAAGATAGGTGAAGTAGCAAACTTAGGATCACATTTCATTTTAGAATTCAAAGAGTTTTCTTTATACTTGCGTAATAATTTTTCTAGATCATCTCTATCCTTACAAGCAAGAATATCCCTAGTTGCCTCCTCACCCATAACATAACTGAGGGAGTCCTGGATTAAGGGGTGCCCGGATGGTCGGACTATACCTTCAGCCGGACTCCTCGACTATGAAGATACAAGATTGAAGACTTCGCCCCGTGTCCGGAAGGGACTTTCCTTGGCGTGGAAGGCAAGCTTGGCGATATGGATATGTAGATCTCCTACCATTGTAACCGACTTTGTGTAACCCTAACCCTCTCCGGTGTCTATATAAACTGGAGGGTTTTAGTCCGTAGGACAACATACAGAACAACAATCATACCATATGCTAGCCTCTAGGGTTTAGCCTCTCCGATCTCGTGGTAGATCTACTCTTGTACTACCCATATCATCAATATTAATCAAGCAGGACGTAGGGTTTTACCTCCATCAAGAGGGCCCAAACCTGGGTAAAACTTCGTGTCCCTTGCCTCCTGTTACCATCCGGCCTAGACGCACAATTCAGGACCCCCTACCCGAGATCCGCCGGTTTTGACACCGACATTGGTGCTTTTGTCACACCCTACATTTTGTAACTCTTCATTTGCATTATTAAAGCATGAAAATTTTGGACCAACAAAAACTTTTGCATTATTTGGCTTTTATTTGGAGTTGGTTTCCTGTCTGTGCTTTTCAAGTGCTCTTTGAAGTCAACACAACTCCACCTTCTATACTTCATCTCCTTGCCCCAAACTTCTGCCCAATGATCACTCCATGTGTACAGAGCAATATAGTATTTTCTTACAAAAATAATTTGGCCAAAAAGTATTTTCTAAAATTAGTTTTCCAAACCCCCTTAAATTGAGATTTGCACTACATGTACTTGATTTGAGGTGTGAAAAATCTTTCCAAAAATTTATTTGAAACCTATTAGGTATAGGACTCCCATAAACCACAAAAATATAATTTTAAAAGTTATTTTCCTATTTTATTTAAAAGCTTTTTTCTTAAGGCCAGAAATGGTCTTTAATAGGGAAAAATTATTTTAATGTTTCAAAAATATTTGAGAAAATTTAGGGAAACTCAGTGGACATATATTTTCCATATATAAGAGTTTCAACACATGGTCATGTTCAAAATATTGGACAAAACCTCCCAAAACCATTTCTGCCCATTTCAAGGATTTGAAATATTTCTACAGGAAATATTTTCATAAAAATCCAAGAAAAATCCAGCAAGTCACAAATGCATATTTTGATGACCTTGCAAAGCCTCCTGTCAATTAAAGTCATTTTGGTTCACCAAAATGCCCCAAAACCCTCTCTGGCCAGAACCAAATTTGGACAAGTTTGTACTACCAACTTCCTCCCCTTGACCCCATATTTTGTGAGCATGTGCAAATCCTCAAATGAGGCCACTACACCAAGTGGTGCATCATGGAGAAGTGATTTGCTCAACTAGATCTTCACAAGTCCATTTCTGCTAATTTCTAGGGTTTGCCAAAGTTGCATTGGCCACTTTGCCCAAATGAGCTCAAATTTGGTGGAGCACCCTAATTATATGTGTAATTCCATCCTGTTAATTCTCATGGCAATTGGAGCTCATTTGCTTGCCCAAAACTTTATCAAACACTTTCTGACATTTTTGCAAAATCCACTGTTTGGACCCCTTCCACTATTCTTGGGGAGCTCAAATTTTTACCACAACCCCTTCTAGTCCTCTTCTACCTCCAGTAACAATGGCAAGTCCACAGCTCACTTACTGGATGGGCAAAACCCCACTTCCTCTCTCCGGTCAGCCCATTTGCACACTTCTTCCCCCTCTCCCCTCACTCTACTGGCTCTCCAGGGCATCCAATGCCCCTCTCCTCTTCTTTACGCCCCCTAGACCTACTAGACACTAGTGGACACACCCCTGCCCTTTAAACAATGCCATGGCAGCCAAAGGCATGCTCTGGAGCGCGCTACAGTGCGCTCCCGCACTATAGCCGCCCCCTGCCAAGCACCCCCGGCCACCTCGGGCCTCCCCAGCGCGCCCGACGAGGTGCCTCGACGTGCGCAGCACGCCACGCCTCTGGCCCCCTCCTCCTTATCCCTCCTCTCGCCCCAGCTCGCACACGCGGCGACCGCCCGAGCGCACCAGTGAGCGTGCTCACACGCGCGGTGCCTCTGGCCCCCTGCTCCCTCTCTCTTCTCTCCCTCGCTCTGGACCAAACCCACGAACACCCCAGACACAACCAATCAGGCCCCCGTGACCCGTGGCGACGGCAACGAGCTCGCCGGCGCATAGGTCCACGGTGGACCACCGTGCGGCTATATAAGCCCGCCCCGGGCCGCTCCAAAGGCATTCGCTTCCTTCTCACACCCCCAGGAGCGCGCCCGCACCACCCAATCACCCTCGGAGAGCCTCTGTGCTCGGGATCGACCGGAGCTCCGCCGCCTCGGGTCACCGTCGATCTCAGGGTATGGGCTCCCTCCGCCCCTCCTCTCTCCCGACCTGGACCCTCCACTCCTCCCTGATCAATTCCCCTCTGTTTCCCCTCTCTCTTGCAGCTGGAAACGGCCGGAGCCAACAGCGCCCGACGCCTCTCCGCCGCGAACCTCGTCACCGGCGAACCCCTGCACCCCGGCGACCAACTCCGGCAGCACCCGAACAGCGACACGACGAGGAGCACAGTGGTGCCATCAGCTCACCCTGCCGTGCCCGGATACGTCGCCGGTGAGCTCGCCCCCCCTCTCTGACCGGGGTTGAAGACGACGGCCATGGGGCCCGTTGGTCAGCCGCACACCCTGACGGGTGGGCCCCACCCGTCAGGTTTAAACACGCACGCGCGCGCACCGGTTCGCTGCGTCAGCTGGAGGCGTATTTCCCAAATACGCCTTCGACGTGGCAGCCTGCACGGGCTGGATTCCCTCTGGGCCTGCTGCACTGTGGCCTTTCTGGCACAGTGGCACAGTGCCACTTTTCTTTTTCCTTTTTCTTTCTGTCTTGTAAAAATTCCACAGGATAAAATATTTCTCCAAATGGAATAATTCCAACTCCTAAAATCTTAGAAAAATCCCACCTATTTAATGGTGCCTCTTTCATTCAAATCCAACAAACTTTTATGCACTGTTCAAATTTAAATTCAAATTTGAGCAGTTTAATCTCTGTTTGAAAATCCATATCCCCTCTTGTATAACCCCAAATCCAAAACTAGGAATTTTCCCCTTCCTAGATTTCCACCTAGTATTTTACAAAAATAAGTTGACATTTTTCTAAGCACTTTGGTTTTTCTGCTTTATTATTGCCTTATTTTCTCGTTATTACTTTGCAACGATAGATTGCGTTGCTGACGAAGGAGTTGGACCAGAAGACTTTGAAGACTCAGGAGACCTCGTTGAGCCAGGCAAGCAGCCCTTTGACCATGTCTATGAAACCCCTTTTTATGCATGTCATATAGCACTTATTTAGTATTGCTTCAGAAATCATGATGAGAGGGTAGCCACTTTGGTGGGTTGCCCTCATCTCTTCCTCGTTGATACCTGCATTGTGCATGACCCTACCTTCTTATGAGGGTTATGCCGGTGGAGTAGATAGGATGCTAAGTAGTTGCTACGCAAAAAATGGACGGGAATATGCATGGTGATGAGGCAAAGTATTTTCAAAGGACTTTCCGAAAACCCCGTCGGGTGCCAGTTATGCCCGAGGGAGATAATGAAATGGGTAACCACTTGATGACGAAGTGGTGTACCGAGGCAAGTGTGTGTGTTGTTTTCGAAAACGGATTGGTTTAAGTTGCGACCGTTATTCCAACCTCACATGCGCAACCACTTTACCCTTATATGGGAAAGGGCATTATTGATTACCTAGGCCGATACTAGCTTGGAGCCCGCATTACTAGTGATGGGGGAGAGTTGGTGCTCTCTCTCAGAACGGGGTTGTGCCAGGTAGGGCGGCCAAGAACATTTTTATGGGACACCGGACACACCGTTGGTACCCCGTGCCAGTGGTATGTGATGAATATAGGAGCGAGGCTCCACAATTTTAAGTTGTGAAATGTTGGGCACGGGGGTTACTACCAATCGAGTGGACTCCTTGTTAGTGTCGTCTAGGGAAAGATAGTGATCGGGTGCTTACCCCAGGTACTTGAGGTACTGCGGGTCGTGAATGACACGGAAGTTCCCCGGATCTAGTGGGTAAAGTGTGCAACCTCTGCAGAGTGTAAAACTATTCGAATAGGCGTGTCCACGGTCAAGGACAGTTGGGTAACCACTCTTGGGCTACGTCCACTTGTTTTAACCAGTGTGTGTGCGTGGAAAGAACTACTCGGGTCAAGTCAGAGGACTTGACATGATTGAGTTGGGTTGGTGCCCACTCCTTTTATGATGATACCACTACTTGGGTCAAGTCAAAGGACTTGACATAATTGAGTTGGGTTGGTGCCCACCCTATTTATGTTGATATCTGTAACCTGTTCTTATGGTTACTTAAATTCTCCTGATGCATGTCTTACAAGCTGTTGAACATGTCATTGCACTCAAAAACTAGCTTTCCGCAAAAATTTACCTATATCATGCATTGTTGTACCTTGAACCAAAACATGGGTTGCTTGCGAGTACATTCAAAGTACTCATTGGCTTGCCACTAGTTATTTAATTGGCCAGGCATGGAAGAACAGGAGTTCGAAGAAGAATTCTTTGAAGAAGAACATGCGAACTAGGACGTTTCCCAGTCAGAATGCCTGTAGGGTTAAGGCAGATGGCATCGGTTCTACTTATCAACGAAGATTTCCGCTGCTTGTGTTTCATTTGATGTTCAGCCCTTAGGGCTTTATCTATGTAAGACTTAACCATAACGGTCATAATTGGTGTAAGACGATATATATGGATGTAAGACTCTTGTTATTCAGCTTCTGTGTGTTAAGTGAGCATTGATCTCTGGGATCACTGTACACGTGCATTCGGTGATCACGACTTATGAGTCGGGGTCCCCACAGCTTTCATTGAGAGTTCCTCTGTGTCGTCGTCGTTAGGCTTGATGGCTCCTACGATCATGAATAGCGATGCAGTCCAGGGAGAGACATTCCTCCTCGGACAGATCTTCGTCTTCGGCGGCTTCGCACTGCGGGCCAATTCACTTGGCCATTTGGAGCAGATCGAAAGCTATGCCCCTGGACGTGATGTCAGATTTGGAAGTTTAAACTACACGGCTGACATCTGCGGGGACTTGACCTTCGACGGATTCGAGCCAATGCCGAGCGCGCCGCACTGTCACGACGAGCATGATCTAGCTCCGCCGCCGAACAGTGCCCTGGAGGCCGCACCCGCATCGGCTTCGACCCTTAATTCGGAGCCAACTGTGCCGATCGAGGATGGGTGGTTGGACGCCGCCTCGGGGGCAGCGATCCCAACAACGATCGAGCCGAACACCAGCCCTGCACTCCGCGAGACTCGTGACTCCAAGGAGCCGGACTCCTCTCCGGACTCCAAACCCTCCGCGCCCCTGCCGATTGAATCCGATTGGGCGCCGATCATGGAGTTTACTGCTGCGGACATCTTTCAGCACTCGCCTTTCGGCGATATGCTGAAGACAATAAAGTCTCTCTCTTTATCAGGAGAGCCCTGGCCGGACTACGGTCAACAATGTTGGGATACGGACGATGAATAAATTCAAAGCCCACCCACCACCCACTTTGTAGCCACTGTCGACGATTTAACCGACATGCTCGACTTCGACTCCGAAGACATCAACGGTATGGACGCCGATGAAGGAGACGATGAAGAACCAGCGCCTATTGGGCCCTGGAAAGCCACCTCGTCATATGATGTATACATGGTGGACGCACCAAAAGATGACGACGACGAGCGGAAGGACGCACCAAAGGCTTGTTCCCTCGAGAAGCAGTCAAAGCGGCGACGCAAGCGCCGCCCCAAATCCCACCTCGACAGAAATAACGATTACACAGACCCAGCGCTGGAGCAGGGTGAACCGCTGTCGGACAACGGCAATCCGGATAATCAAACCAAATAAACAAATTCTATCAAGGATAATGGTTCGGATGACATAACGCCGGACAGGCACCCGAAGTAGCAGAATGCCCGTAAAAGGCTTGTTGCCACCGCGAGGAGTCTTAAAAAGCAAAAGCAAAGGCTCAAGGCTGCGCAAGACACACTCCAATTTAGATGGAGTAAAATACTCAACACAGCAGCGAGGTACGGCGACAATCGCCTCTCCAAGAGCTACCCAAAGCGGAAGCTGCTACCTGAATTCGATGAGGAGGCCAAATACCCCCCACAACCAAATACCAAAGCAGCCACCTGGCCGGATAGGCGACCCCTCTACTAACACAGAGCGGCATACAACGCCACTCACAATACAACATGCGACCCATGCGAGGGCTCGCACCCAAAGGACGGCGCAACAAGATCCATCTATGGACCACGCAAGCGCGCCCCAGCATACAATGCAACACAACAAACATCCGAACAACGCGGTACACCCAGCTACAGGGGTGCCTCACACCCCCTATGTTTCACCGATGAGGTGCTGGACCATGAATTTCCAGAGGGATTCAAACCCGTAAACATAGAGACATACGACGGAACAACAAACCCTGGTGGTCTGGATTGATGACTACATCCTTCATATCCATATGGCTCGAGGAGATGATCTCCACGCCATCAAGTACTTACCCCTCAAGCTCAAAGGGCCAGCTCGTCACTAGCTTAAAGGCCTTCCCGAAAGCTCCATTGGAAGTTGGGAAGAGCTCGAAGACGCCTTTCGGGCAAATTTTCAAGGGACTTATGTCCGACCTCGGGATGCAGACGATTTGAGTCATATAACTCAACAGCCCGGAGAGTCAGCCCGAAAGCTTTGGAATAGGTTTCTTACTAAAAAGAACCAGATTGTCGACTGTCCGGACGCCGAAGCCTTAGCAGCTTTTAAGCATAGCGTCCGTGACGAATGGCTCGCCAGACACCTCGCCAAAATAAGCCGAGAACGATGGCCGCATTAACAAGCCTCATGACCCGCTTTTGCGCGGGTGAGGACAGCTGGCTAGCCAGATGCAGCACCAGCGACCCCAGTACATCTGAAGTTAGAGATGGAAATGGGAAATCATGGCGCAACAGCAATAACAAACGCCGGAATAAAGAAGACAACAAGAAGGGCATGGCAGTAAACGCCGGATTCAAAAGCTCTCGGCCAGGTCAAAAGCCGCCCTCTAAAGGCACCAGGGATGAACTATCCAGCCTCAACAAAATTCTGGACCAACAAAGAATGTTGGGTCTTCAAGCAGTCCGGCAAGCTCCACGCCGTACATAAGGGGAGGATACACCAAGTGAAGACGAGGACGAGCCTCCCAAGCAAGACACTGGGGAACAAAAGAAATTTCCACCAGAAGTCAAAACAGTAAACTTGTTACACGTGATCAAGGGAAAAAACAACGCGGCACTCCTAGGAAAATATACCCAAGTGCCTGTCACCGTGAAGTCCTGCCACTGGTCGTCTCAACCGATCACTTTCGACCATCGCGATTACTCAGCAAGTATCCTACGTGCAGGATGGGCTGCCATGGTATTAGACCTAGTAATTGGCGGATATCACTTCACACGAGTCTTGATGGACGGTGGCAGCAATCTAAACCTAATATATTAGGATACAATCCGCGGGATGGGGTTAGACCCAACAAAAATTCGCCATAGCAATACTACCTTTAAAGGAGTAACACCAGGCCCAGGGGCTCGTTGTACGGGCTCCCTCCTACTACAAGTTATATTCGGCTCCCCGGATAACTTCCGTCACAAGCATTTAACCTTCCACATCACTCCGTTCCAAAGTGGCTATCAAGCACTGCTCGGACGCGAAGCTTTCGCTCGCTTTAATGCAATACCACACTACGCCTCCTTCACACTCAAGATGCCCGGTCCACGTGGCATCATTTCAGTGAACGGAAATATCAAGCGATCTCTGCGCGCTTGGCAGCCGCACACTAAAGGCGCCCGGACCAGCGAAAGCATCCAATAGGTTGTCAAGACCTCAGAGAAAACTAATCAAGTACGGCGCCGCTATTTATATCGAATAAATGGTCACACCCCTATTTTTCAATACAAGGGGCTCAACGCGCGCAGAGAAACGATCATCGTGCTACACCCGTCCAGGATACGGCACAACGGAGACACAGGCGCAGACGTGCACCAGGGACCCGCTCCAAGGATTCTTTTTAGATTAAGACCCTGCGTAAACCTTTTTTACTATCTGTTGTTGATCCATATCCACCGTTGAGAAGGATGCTGACATCTTGGCATGTGGCCATGCCAGAACAATGCACGTACCTGGACACAAGGGGCTTCTTACAAAGGCCATTATTTAGGCCCGGTTTATACCACAAAGACCGAATACCTTAGGGAGTGTTCGGCATCGCGAGTTTGGCCCTATATGCATCAGCTCCGAATCATTGTCTTTGGTCAAATGTTGGGTTTGCCCGGCTCCTGTGTTTTGGTGCCCTACGGTTCGCTTTACCGGCTAAGGTAGCACCAGGAGAACTACTGCGATTGTTCCCTGGTTCATCCGGACGAGCACCTCAGTAGAGAAAGCCGAAAACTGACTGTCATGATATAGCATGAGACTGGTTAACCACTCGATGACCTGTTGGAATGTTAGAATTCCTCCGCCTTAACAAAGGGCTGTTTTCCGGCTAGGCATGTACACACCCTAGGATCGGGAGAGTGCGGAGCCACCAGGGGCTATCTAGTAGCCCCACTGTCAAACTCCTATGGCTAAGTGAAAGTGCTAAAGCATTATAGTTCGGTTGCCTCGCTCCCTCCGCTATCACCTCCTTAATAGGACCAAGACATTGGGTTAAGTGTGAACGCGTGTTTTTTGCGAGCACCTCCGCATTATATGCGTGGGGGTTGAAGCCGACGGCTGCAATCTTTCAGGTTATACACATGTATACATAAACGGCCGCCCAGGAGGCATCATATTACTTTCAGGCAAAAGTATAAAAATAGCCTTATAAAAATTTATAAAAGCATTTCGCTTACAATGAGATTACATATCACTCAAACATAATATTTTTTGAGCACTGGGTCTCTATCAAACAAGCACCCTCAAGAACTTCTTCAAAGTAGTGCTCAGCAGCCATTCGACCTATGGCCGAATCCCACGCTACAACAGTGGTAGCATCCATCTCCGCCCAGTATGCTTTAACACGGGCAAAGGCCATCCGTGAGCCCTCTATGCACGCCGACCTCTTCATCGCATTAATGCGCGGCACCACGTCAAGGAACTGCTGCACCAAGCTGAAATAGCTGTTCAGTTTTGGCCCTTCCGGCCATAGCTGATCCACAACAGACCTCATGGCGAGTCCGGACAACCTATCCAGTTCGTCCCATTCGGCTAATTCGTTAGTCAATGAAAGCGGACGCTCGGGAGAATGGAATTGTGTCCAAAACAGCTGGTCCACTTCACGGTCCGTCCGACCCTAGAAGTACTTGGCCGCATCGGCAGTGCTCGCCGCCAAATCCATAAACACATCCTCCGAACTCCACAGCCGATCCAGAGAAGCATACCTTGGATCCACGAACTTCCTCCGCAACATAAAGGATTTCCCAGCTACAGTATCCCCGGCTTCCCGCAGATCCTCCTTCTTCGCCCTCATAGCAGAGCGGGTGTCTTTTCTCGTCGCAACAGCCTTCTCAAGGTCCAATGCCTTCGCTAGGTTTTCCTTTTCAAGAACCCGGCAACGGTCGGCGGCGGCTTCTAATTCTATGGCCAGCTTGGCCATCTTATCTCGACTCTCTCCATGCGCGGCCTTCTCGGCTTTCAACTCTTCGGCCGCCTTCAGAGCAGCCGCATTACCAAACCTCGCTTGTTCCTTGGCTCGGGCAACTTCTGCTCGCAAGGCTTCAACAGTGGCAGCTCCATCTGCAGTACAACATATTATAGATACTGGCATCATGCTGCTCTTACTATGCGGCGTTTACCAGATAATGACACTTACCCCGTGCCTCGTCAATCCTTTTGTTAACAAGCTCGATGTCGGCGTCTGCCGCATCCAACTGCCGTTTTAAATGGGCAAACTCGCTAGTCCGGCTAGCCACCGGAGCTTCCATCACCTGCACATAGAGGCAGTATGGTTATTACCTAGGAATATGATCCTTTGTTCGTCGCCGTTTCCGACGAAGGTGGGGAAAGGATTCGATTGAGCAGGGGAGGGAAAAAATAAAAGCCTGGTCCCTTTAAAAGAGGGTGAATATCAAGCGTCCTCTCCGTGGCCGTTTGGACTTGCCTATAGTCTAGGAGTCCTAGAAGCGGTTGGGTTACCCACGCCTGTACTGATGAGAATCCCAGAATAAGGGGACACGATCTCTGGTTCGACGAGATGTGCCAAGGAAACCACCTTGCATGACACACTGAGGTGGGACAATAAAACGATTCGAATAAAGGCTTAGCCGTGGTGCGATGTCACACGACAGAATACATCAGCAGATTAGATTGGTGTGAGCATTATTCTCTCTATGGAAATATGTGGAAACTTATTTTGCAGAGTCGGACACTATCATTGTGTTCAAAATCTTCTATGAAGTACTTGGAGGAGGAACCCGCCTTGCAATGCCGAAGACAATCTGCGTGCCGGACTCATCGTCATTGAAGCCTGGTTCAGGGGCTACTGAGGGAGTCCTGGATTAGGGGGTGTCCAGATGGCCGGACTATACCTTCAGCCGGACTCCTGGACTATGAAGATACAAGATTGAAGACTTCGTCCTGTGTCCGGAAGGGACTTTCCTTGGCGTGGAAGGCAAGCTTGGCGATACGGATATGTAGATCTCCTACCATTGTAACCGACTTTGTGTAACCCTAACCCTCTCTGGTGTCTATATAAACCGGAGGGTTTTAGTCCGTAGGACAACATACAGAACAACAATCATACCATAGGCTACCTTCTAGGGTTTAGCCTCTCCGATCTCGTGGTAGATCTACTCTTGTACTACCCATATGAACAATATTAATCAAGCAGGACGTAGGGTTTTACCTCCATCAAGAGGGCCCAAACCTGGGTAAAACTTCATGTCCCTTGCCTCCTGTTACCATCCGGCCTAGACGCACAGTTCGGGACCCCCTACCCGAGATCCGCCGATTTTGACACCGACAATAACCTTTCGGTACCTTTGGCAATTCATATCTAGGAGGGCGAGTTCTAATAGGTGTTTCAAGATTTCCAATTTCATGTTCTTCATCAGTTTCAGCATTCTCAAAAGCTTTAGTTCTAGCAAGTTTTTCATCAAGAAATTCACCTAGTGGCACATTATCATCAAGCAAGGTACTAGCATCATCATAAATATCATTCATGGCAGAAGTAGCATCAATAACTTGCGACATATCAGGATTAATAGCATGTGGCGGTGTTGCAAGTTTACTAATAACAGAAGGTGAATCAAGTGCAGACCTAGATGGCAGTTCCTTACCTCCCCTCGTGTTTGAGGGAAAATCTTAGTCTTAGCATTCTTCAGATTCTTCATAGTGAGAACTTGATAATAATCCCAAGTGACTCAACAAATATAGCTATGCTCCCCGGCAACGGCGCCAGAAAAATGTCTTGATAACCCACAAGAATAGGAAATTGCAGTAGTTTTTGAGGGTAGAGTATTCTACCTAGATTTATAGATTCGACACAAGGGGAGCCAAAGAATATTTGCAAGTATTAGTAGTTGAGTTGTCAATTCAACCACACCTGGAGATCAATTATCTGCAGTAAAGTGATCAGTAGCAAAATAGTATGATAGTTTTGATAGTAGTAGCAACAGCAATAGTAACGGTAATAGTGATAGCAGTGATTCTGTAGCAAGGGCAATAGTGACAGCGGGAGTAGTAACTTAGCAGAAACAATATAAGAGAAATTCGTAGGCATTGGATCAGCGATTTGTTGGATGATATTTATCATGTGACAGTTACAACCTAGGGCGATACGACATTAGCTCTAGTTCATAAATATAATATAGGCATGTATTCCATAAATAGTCATACGTGCTTATGGAAAGAACTTGCATGACATCTTTTATCCTACCATCCCGTGGCAGCGGGGTCCAATTGGAAATTAAGGGATATTAAGGCCTCCTTTTAATAGAGAACCGGAACAAAGCATTAACGCACGTGAATACATCAACTCCTCAAACTACGATCATCACCGGGAAGTGTCCCGACTATGTTCACTCCGAGGTTGCCGGATCATAACACGTAGTGGGTGACTATAACTTGCAAGATCAGATCTAGAACATAGATATAATGGTGATAACTTAAAGGGTTCAGATCTGAAATCATGGCACCCGGGCCCAAAGTGACAAGCATTAAGCATGGCAAAGTCATAGCAACATCAATCTCATAACATAATGGATACTAGGGATCAAGCCCTAACAAAACTAACTCAATTACATGATGAATCTCATCCAACTCCTCACCGACCAACGAGCCTACGAAGGAATTACTCACTCCCGGTGGGGAGCATCACGGAATTGGCGATGGAGAAGGGTTGGTGATGACAAAGATCGAAGATCCCCCTCTCCGGAGCCCCAAACGGACTCCAAATATGGCCTCCCGATGAAGAACAGGAGGCGGTGGTGGCTCCGTCTCGTGGAATGTGATAATTCTTTCTCCCTGATTTTTTCCCTGGAAAAATGTGATTATATAGCGTCTGTTTCAGGGTCTGCGGGACCTTCAGGTGGGGACAACCTACCTGGGCGCGCCTGGAGGGGAAGGCGCGCCATGGTGGGTTGTGCCCACCTAGGTGCCCCCCTCCGGTGGTTCTTGGCTCCAGAAATTGTTTTTATTTGTATAAAAATTCCTCGCAAAGTTTCATTCCAATCCAAGAACTTTTATTTCCGCATAAAAACAACACCATGGTAGTTCTGCTGAAAACATCGTCAGTCCGGTTTAGATTCATTCAAATCATGCAAATTAGACTCCAAATCAAGAGGAAAAGCGTTATTAAAAGTAGATACGACGGAGATGTATCTATATCTTAAGAATAATCCAAAATAACACAAAGCATGTTTATTATTCATTTTCACAATAAATTTATATTTAAATCTATGAGATCCTCGATACACCTCATATTATTATTATTATTATTATTATTATTATTATTATTATTATTATTATTAGTATTATACCTTCTTTTGTGTGTGTGTTTGTATCTTCAATCAAAAGTCTAATTGCATATAGCGTCTAAAAGTGACACTGCTTGAATCTAGCTAAAAGAGAGTGGTGATAACCCACAAGTATAGGGGATCAATTGTAGCCTATTTCGATAAGTAAGAGTGTCGAACCCAACGAGGAGCTAAAGGTAGAACAAATATTCCCTCAAGTTGTATCAACCACCGATACAACTCTATGCACGCTTGACGTTCGATTTACCTAGAACAAGTATGAAACTAGAAGTACTTTGTAGGTGTTGTTGGATAGGTTTGCACGATAATAAAGATTACATAAATAAAAAGTAGGGGCTGCTTAGGTAAAGACACAACTAAGTTAGTTTTAGTAGAGAGCTTGTTGTCACGCAAGAAAGTTATTTGTCCCTAGGCAATCGATAACTAGACCGGTAATCATTATTGCAATTTTATTTGATGGAGAGGCATAAGATAACATACTTTCTCTACTTGGATCATGTGCACTTATTATTGGAACTCTATCAAGCATCCGCAACTACTAAAGATCATTAAGGTAAAACCCAACCATAGAATTAAAGTATCAAGTCTCCCATACGCAAACAACCTGCTTACTCGGGTCTGTGCTTCTATCACTCACGCCACCCACCATAAGCAAATCATGAACATATTGCAAACCCTACAGCGGGAATCCCTCACGCTTGCGAGACACGGAGAGCACCATAGGGCAGCACCAATAATAAAACATGCAACTCAAACCAATCACGATCATCAATTAACCCATTGGACAAAACAGATCTACTCAAACATCATAGGATAGCCATACATCATTGGGAAATAATATATAGCGTTGAGCACCATGTTTAAGTAGAGATTACAGTGGGTAAAAGAGGGGTTACACCGCTGCATAGAGGGGGGAAGAGTTGGTGATGATGGTGGTGAAGTTGTTGGTGAAGATTGCGGTGATGATGATGGCCCCCGGTGGCACTCCGGCGCCACCGGAAGCGAGGGGGAGAGAGCCCCCCTCCTTCTTCTTCTTCCTTGACCTCCTCCCTAGATGGGAGAAGGGTTTCCCCTCTGGTCCTTGGTCTCCATGGCATGGGAGGGGTGAGAGCCCCTGCGAGATTGGATCTATCTCTTTGTCTCTCTCTGTTTTTGCGTTCCCCCTAGCTGCCCTTTCACCATTTCGTATATATGTATATATATGGAGATCCGTAACTCTGATTGGATTGAAACCTTCGCTGAGATTTTTTCCTGAAAATTAGCTTTCTTGCGGCACAAGAATAGAAGCAACCGCCTTACGGGGGCCCCACGAGGGTCAGGGGTGCGCCCAGGGGGGTGGGGCGCGCCCCCCTACCTCGTGCCCCCCTAGAGAACCGTCTCGCGTGGATTTTTATTCCTATATCCTCTGAATATTCCAAAAATAATCTCCATTCATTTTTATCCCGTTTGGACTCCGTTTGATATGGATATTCTGCGAAACAAAAAACATGCAACAAACAGGAACTGGCACTGGGCACTAGATCAATATGTTAGTCCCAAAAATATTATAAAAAGTTGCCAAAAGTATATGAAAGTTGTAGAATATTGGCATGGAACAATCAAAAATTTAGATACGACGGAGACGTATCAGCATCCCCAAGCTTAATTCCTGCTCGTTCTCGAGTAGGTAAGTGATTAAAAGATAATTTTTGATGTGGAATGCTACCTAGCATAATGTTGATCACATATCTAATCATGGCATCAATATCAAGATACGAGTGATTCAAAGCAATAGTCTATCATTTGACAAAAAAACAATAATACTTCAAGCCTACTATTAAAGCAATCATGTCTTTTGAAAATATCATGGCCAAAGAAAGTTATCCCTACAAAATCATATAGTTTGGCTATTCTCCATCTTCACCACACAAAATATTCACATCATGCACAACCCCGATGACAAGCCGAGTAATTGTTTAATACTTTTGATGTTCTCAAACCTTTTCAACTTTCACGCAATACATGAGCGTGAGCCATAGACATAGCACTATAGGTGGAATAGAATGGTGGTTGTGGAGAAGACAAAAAGGAGAAGATAGTCTCACATCAACTAGGCGTATCAACGGGCTATGGAGATGCCCATCAATAGATATCAATGTGAGTGAGTCGGGATTGACATGCAACGGATGCACTAAGAGCTATAAGTGTATGAAAGCTCAGACTGAAAACTAAGTGGGTGTGCATCCAACTTGCTTGCTCATGAAGACCTCGGGCATTTGAGGAAGCCCATCATCGGAATATACAAGCCAAGTTTTATAATGAAAATTCCCACTAGTATATGAAAGTGATAACTCAAGAGTCTCTCTATATGAAGAACATGGTGCAACTCTGAAGCACAAGTGTGGTAAAAGGATAGTAACATTGCCCCTTCTCTCTTTTTTTCTCATTTTTTGGTGGGCTTCTTTGGCCTCTTTTTTATTTGGTCTTCTTTGGCCTCTTTTATTTATTTTTAAAGTCCGGAGTCTCATCCCGACTTGTGGGGGAATCATAGTCTCCATCATCCTTTCCTCACTGGAGCAATGCTCTAATAATGATGATCATCACACTTTTATTTACTTACAACTCAATATTACAACTCGATACTAGAACAAAGATATGACTCTATATGAATGGCTCCGGCGGTGTACCGGGATGTGCAATGATCTAGCGTAGCAATGACATCAAAAAACGGACAAGCCATGAAAACATCATGCTAGCTATCTTATGATCATGCAAAGCAATATGACAATGAATGCTCAAGTCATGTATATGATGATGATGGAAGTTGTGCAATATATCTCGGAATGGCTATGGAAATGCCATGATAGGTAGGTATGGTGGCTGTTTTGAGGAAGGTATATGGTGGGTTTATGGTACTAGCGAAAGTTGCACGGTACTAGAGAGGCTAGCAATGGTGGAAGGATGAGAGTGCGTATAATCCATGGACTCAACATTAGTCATAAAGAACTCACATACTTATTGCAAAAGTCTATTAGATATCGAAACAAAGTACTACGCGCATGATCCTAGGGGGATAGATTGGTAGGAAAAGACCATCGCTCGTCCTCGACCGCCACTCATAAGGAAGACAATCAATAAATAAATCATGCTCCGACTTCATCACATAACGGTTCACCATACGTGCATGCTACGGGAATCGCAAACCTCAACACAACTATTTCTACAATCCACAACTACCAACTAGCATGACTCTAATATCACCATCTTTATATCGCAAAACTATTGGAAGGAATCAAACATATCATATTCAGTGATCTACAAGTTTTATGTAGGATTTTATGACTAACCATGTGAATGACCAGTTCCTGTCATCTCTCTAAATGGATATAAGTCAAGCAAGAGAGTTTAATTCTTTCTACAAAAGATATGCACACGCTCTAACAAATATAAGTGAAGCAAAAGAGCATTCTACAAATGGCGGTTTTCTATGTAAAGAGAAACAGGCAATCCAAACTTCAAATGATATAAGTGAAGCACATGAAGCATTCTATAAAGCCATACTCAAAAGATATAAGTGAAGTGCATAGAGCATTCCATAAATCAACCAAGGACAATCTCATACCAGCATGGTGCATAAAAGAAAAGTGAAAACTAAATGCAAAAGATGCTCCAAGTTTGCACATATCGCATGAACGAAACGAATCTGAAAACATACCGATACATGTTGAAGAAAGAGGGGATGCCTTCCAGGGCATCCCCAAGATTAGACGATTGAGTCTCCTTGAATATTTACTTGGGGTGCCTCGTGCATCCCAAAGCTTGATCTCTTGCCTCTCTTCCTTCTTCTCACATCGAGACCTTCTCGATCATCGAACACTTCATCCACACAAAACTTCAACAGAAAACTCGGTAAGATCCGTTAGTATAATAAAGCAAATCACTACTCTAAGTATTGTTGCAAACCAATTCATATTTTGTTTTGAATTGTAGCTACTGTAGTATAACTTTTCCATGGCTTAATGCACTGATATAATTCGATAGTTTCATCAAAAACAAGCAAACTATGCATCAAAAACAGAATCTGTCTAAAACAGAACAGTCTGTAATAATCTGAACATTCACCATACCTCTGCTACTCCAAAAATTCTGCCAAAATTAGGAAAAATAAAAACTTTGCATAGAAAGACAGTGCAGAAAGTTTCAGAACCTTTTGACGTTCCAGTAAAAAATGTAAAATCGCGCACTAAAGCCAAAGTTTCTGTCCTGCACCGTACAAACCAACAAGCAAAGTAAACATCCTAAAGGCAAATCTTGGCACATTATTTTTATTTTTAAACTTTATAAAAGCACACAACATAAATAAATGACTCTCTAAAACTTCCGGGTTGTCTCCCTGGCAGCGCTTTCTTTAAAGCCATTAAGCTAGGCATATAGTGCTCAAGTAATGGATCCACCCGGATCCCAAGGTATATCAAAGCCAATTTTAATTATCAGTGATTTGGCATTTAGTAGTGAGCACAAAGTAACATAATTCAAGAAATGATGATGTCTAACTCTCTTTCTATGCATCGGCATGTCCTAAATAACAATTCATGCACACATAGTAAAGGCCAATGCGTAGTATAAACAGTTTCTTGCAATTTTACCATGTTGGAAACATAAAGAGGCGGAGATGTAGTTCCTCTCTCATAATAATTGAAAGTAGGAGCAGCAAGAACATCCATATTATATCTATCAAAAGCATCATTTGCAATAGTAAAATGCAACCCATCAATATAATCCTTAATAAGGGTAAACTTCTCTGATATAGTGTAGTCGGGAGAATTCAAAAAGATAATAGGACTATCATGCGTGGGTGCAATAGCAACAATTTCATGTTTAACATAAGGAACTATAGAAAGTTCATCACCATAAGAATCATTCATATTGGCATCATGGCCACAAGCATAGCAAGCATCAAGTTCATCAAAAAGGGATATTTCAAAAGAATCAACTGGATCATAACAATCATCCTTCGGTAAGCACGAAGGGAAATTAAATAATGTATGAGTTGGAGAGTTACTCTCATTAGAAGGTGGGCACGGGTAGCTAATCCGCTGTCCCTCCTTTTGTTCTTCGCTCTCCTCATCATCTTTTTCATCCAATGAGCTCACGGTTTCATCAATTTCTTCTTCCATAGACTCCTGCAAAATATTACTCTCTTCTTGGACAGCGGAGACTTTCTCAATAAACGCATCAATATCGGCATTGAATTCATAATTCTCATAGAAATAATTAAGGATAGCTAAATTTTCAGGTCTATAAACTAAATCATCAAAAAATTCACACGCTTTAAACAAAGATTCAATTTCATAAGCACCCAGAAAAGCAACAAATTCGTCTATTTGTTCCACATCATAGTAATCATATATACCATTAGCATAAGAAGCCAAGTATTTATCATCATTAAATTTGCATGAAAAGAGAAGGTGTGGAGCCTTCGTCCAAGAGCAACAAGTATAATCATATCTCAAGCAAAGTTGCCGAGCATACCAATGCAACACATGAATTTGATCCCATAATAGTTTCCCCCTTTGAGTCAATTGATAATCCCTAAAGTATTCACGTTGATCGAACATGTCTCCCGTAACATAATTGAATGGGGTTTTCTCAGGATTATCAAAGTAGTTCATAATATCTTTCACATAATGAGCATCGAGGGTTTTAGGAGGTTCCCCATCTCCATGAGTAGCAGGTACACCTAATTTTTTTGGTATTTCGTGTTCCATATCCATGACTAAAGATAGAGAACAACTAAGAACGACAAATAAAAATTACTTACTGATCAAGCAAACAAGCACACATGGGAATATTCACCCCATGCTATGACTCCCCGGCAACGGGGCCAGAAAAAGGTCTTGATAACCCACAAGTATAGGGGATCAATCGTAGCCCCTTTCGATAAGTAAGAGTGTCGGACCCAACGAGGAGCTAAAGGTAGAACAAATATTCCCTCAAGTTCTATTGACCACCGATACAACTCTACGCACGCTTGACGTTCGCTTTACCTAGAACAAGTATGAAACTAGAAGTACTTTGTACGTGTTGTTGGATAGGTTTGCAGGATAATAAATTTTACGTAAATAAAAAATAGGGGCAGTTTAGGTAAAGACACAACTAAGTTAGTTTTAGTAGAGAGCTTGTTGCCACACAAGGAAGTTATTTGTCCTTAGGCAATTGATAAGTAGACCGGTAATCATTATTGCAATTTTATTTGAGGGAGAGGCATAAGCTAACATACTTTCTCTACTTGGATCATATGCACTTATGATTGTAACTCTAGCAAGCATCCGCAACTACTAAATATCATTAAGGTAAAACCCAACCATAGCATTAAAGTATCAAGTCCTCTTTATCCCATACGCAAACAACCTGCTTACTCGGTATGTGCTTCTGTCACTCATGCCACCCACCATAAGAAAATCATGAACATATTGCAAACCCTACATCGGGAATCCCTCACGCTTGCGCAACACGGAGAGCACCATAGGACAACACCAATAATAAAACATGCAACTCAAACCAATCACGATCATCAATTAACCCATTGGACAAAACGGATCTACTCAAACATCATAGGATAGCCATACATCATTGGGAAATAATATATAGCGTTGAGCACCATGTTTAAGTAGAGATTACAGTGAGTAAAAGAGGGGTTACATCGCTGCATCGAGGAGCGAAGAGTTGGTGATGATGGCGGTGAAGTTGTTGGTGAAGATTGCGGTTATGATGATGGCCCCCGGTGGCACTCCGGCGCCACCGGAAGCGAGGGGGAGAGAGCCCCCCTCCTTCTTATTCTTCCTTGACCTGCTCCCTAGACGGGAGAAGGGTTTCCCCTCTGGTCCATGGCATGGGAGGGGCGAGAGCCCCTCTGAGATTGGATCTATCTCTTTGTCTCTCTCTGTTTCTGCATTCCCCATGGCTGCCCTTTCACCATTTCTCATATATATGGAGATCCCTAACTCCGATTGGACTGAAACCTTCGCTGAGATTTTTTCCAGAAAATTAGCTTTCTTGCGGCAAAAGAATAGCAGCAACCGCTTTACGGTGGGCCCATGAGGGTCAGGGGAGCGCCCAGGGGGTGGGGTGCGCCCCCTGCCTCGTGACCCCTCGGGAACCGTTTCGTGTGGATTTTTCTTCCCATATTCTCTGAATATTCCAAAAATAACCTCCGTTCGTTTTTATCCCGTCTGGGCTCCGTTTGATATGGATATTCTGTGAAACAAAAAACATGCAACAAACAGGAACTAGCACTGGGCACTGGATCAATATGTTAGTCCCAAAAATAGTATAAAAAGTTGCCAAAAGTATATGAAAGTTGTAGAATATTGGCATGGAACAATCAAAAATTATAGATACGACGGAGACGTATCAAGTGGTATGAAGTGTCAACACCAAAATTAGGATCCATCTCTTGTCCTACCATCAACTTGAATTAAGGTCTATTTGATTTCTGGTATTTAGGAAATGTCAAATATAAAAGATAAGACATGCTATGATGCATATACAAAATGGGGGATAACATAATGTTCCATGTTTTCTTTTTGAACCTCAGACCATTGAAAAATTGTTCTACGGTAATTTTCATTTAATAAATATGTACAAAGTATACATGGGAAAAAAGATCAACCAAACATTTCAGCCTATTCTAGTTATAGCAAACATGGTGGAACAACTAGGTTAATCTATGATTCACCATCAAAGATGGGAATCAATCCAATCCTTCAGAACTGCCACATTCTTACCCTTCATCCTATGCTCTAGCAGTATTACATCTTGTTTGAGAAGAAATTTTCAGGAGTCTATACCAGGGGATACTCACTTGAAGATCTTGACATTCCTTTGCGTCCAAATATTCCAACTTCTAAGGATTATAATATCTAGACCAATAGCTTTTGGAAACCTTTGACAACTCAGCAAAATTTCATCATAAGGTGATACACCTCTTTGTCTTTGGGGGGGAACAATGTTCCAACATTCTTCAGCAAAATTGCAGTCCCAAAGCAAGTGCATGATAGTTTCTTTTGCAAGGTCAGTGCACATGAAACATTCATATGATTCGAACTGCATGGATCTTCCTTTTAGCATATTCCTTGTGTTAATTCTATCATGTAGCAGCGTCCAACAGAAAAGTTTTTGCTTGACTCTATTAGCACCTTGCCAGGGCCACTTAGAAATGATATGTGCTTCAGTCCCAACTTTTAAGTTGTTATAAACTGCAGTTGATGAGAATTTTCCGTCACCATCTATGCAACACCATATATCTAGATCTTGGTTACAATGGAGTTCCCGAAGGAAACTTTTAACTTCATTATACTAGTAAAAAGCTTGAGCTGATAGAGTGTGAAAGTGGTTCTCAATATCTTCAGCATTTACCATGAGTGCTAAAGAGCTATGTTCACGTTTTGTAAAGGAAAATAGCCCATGGAAAACTTAAGCAAGTGGTCTGTCCTTCCAATTGTCAAACCAAAATTTGATGGTGTCCCCTGTGCCATCCTTGCATGAAGCTATTATCTTGAAGTTAGGTAGTTTTTGAGTGAGCGTTCCACCAATGTGAACTATTGGATTACGGGTTCCGGCAAACCCTGATGGTAGGTGGAACTATGTCGGTATTTCCCTAGAGAGGGAGGGATGTGTAGCACATCGATGGTAGGTATTTCCCTCAGTTATGAAACCAAGGTATCGAACCAATAGGAGAACCAAGAAACACAACATAAGCAACACCTACACACAAATAACAACACCTCGCAACCTGACGTGTTAAAGGGGTTGTCAATCCCTTCCAGGGTACGACACCTCAAGATAGGCAAATGGACGTGATGTAAATTGTAGTAGATTGATAGATTGAATGCCAAATAAAATAAATAAAGATAAAACACAGCAAGGTATTTTTGGATTTTTGGCATAATAGATCTAAACAAAAATGCAAAGGAAAAGTAGATCGCAAGGCAAATATATGAGAAGGAAGACCCAGGGGCTGTAAGTTTCACTAGTGGCTTCTCTCGAGAAAAATAGCAAACGGTGGGTAAACAAATTACTATTTGGCAATTGATAGAACTTAAAATAATTATGACGATATCTAGGAAATGATCATTACATAGGCATCACATCCCTGATTAGTAGACCGACTCCTGCCTGCATCTACTACTATTACTCTACACACCGACCACTATCCAACATGCATCTAGTGTATTAAGTTCCTGGAAAAATGGAGTAATGCAATAAGAACGATGACATGATGTAGACAAGATCCGTTTATCTATATGGCGGTAGATATAGATCTCGTCCTTTTATCCTTAGTGGCAACGATACATACGTGTCGGTTCCCTTTCTGTCACTGGGATCAAGCACCGTAAGATCGAACCCACTACCGGGCACCTCTTCCCATTGCAGGATAAATAGATCAAGTTGGCCAGACAAAACCCAAATACCAGAGAAGAAATACGAGGCTATAAGAGATCATGCTTAAAAGAGATCAAAGAAAGTCAAACACTTTCGTGGATATAAAAACATAGATCTGATCATAAACTCGAAGTTCATCAGATCCCAACAAACACACCACAAAAAGAGTTACATCATATGGATCTCCAAGATACCATTGTATTGAGGATCAAGAGAGAGAGAGAGATGAAGTCATCTAGCAACTAACTATGGACCCGAAGGTCTACAAAAAACTACTCACGCATCATCGGAGAGGCACCAATGGAAGTGGTGAACCCCTCCGTGATGGTGTATAGATTAGATCTGGTGATTCTGGACTCTGCGGCGGCTGGATGAATATTTCGTTGACTCCCCTAGGGTTCTGGTATTTTTGGGGCATTTATAGAGCAAAGAGGCGGTCCGAGGGCACCCGAGGTGGGCACAACACACCAGGGCACGCCAGGCCTCCTAGCGCGCCCTGGTGGGTTGTGCCCCCCTTGGGTTATTCCTTTTTCCACCATAACTTTCACTTTCCATGGCTAACTGTATCCACAGGTGCCCTCCATACCAACACTTTCCAAGGAATTTATTATTTGACAACATAAATTAAATTCATTTCTTTTTGCATTTCGGGACTGGGCATCCCTAATACCTTTGCCTTCCTCTCGTCCAATGACAAGTGAATAAACACTCATCTTGAGAATAACACATCTAGCATGGAAATTATTAGCCACCCCTCACCACTCAGCGAGCGAAACAAACACACAAAAGAGAAGTTTATTTTGAAAATTACAGATGGCACATGCAAATTTTCTTAGAACGGCAAAAGAATACCGCATATAGGTAGATATAGTGGACTCATGTGGCAAAACTGGTTTAAAGGATTATGGATGCACAAGTAGAGGTCATAGTTAGTGCAAAATGAAGGCTAGCAAAAGATTGGGAAGCAACCAACTAAGAAACGAATAATCTCATAAGCAAGCATTAAGCATAATTAACACCGAATAATGCACCACAAGTAGGATATAATTTTCATTACATGATTATTGCCTTTCATACATGCATAGGGAATCACAAACCATAACACTAATATTCTTACTCCAGCACAATTACTCATCAACATAACTCACATATCTCATTATCATATCTCAAAACTATTACTAAGAATCAAGTTTATTTTGTCCAATGATCTTCATGACATTTTCTTTTACTTTATACTTCTTGGATATCTATCACTTTGGCACTAATTTTCATGTGTTGCTTTTCATAAGCTCAAACAAATATAAGTGAAGATCATGAGCATAACAAATTTTCTTTCTCTCAAAATAATTTAAGTGAAGCAAGAGAGAAATTAACCTTGACTTTGATAGTAGGTTCCCACTCATCATACAATTTTCTAGGAATTGAAATTTCTAATTCCATTTTTTCTTCAAAAGTTGTCATCATAGCATCAATAATATGTTTAGTAAAAGCTTTATTTTTCTCATAAGCATGGGGTGAATTTATCATGGATTGCAACAAAGAAATACATCAATCAAACAACAACTATCATAATTAAATTCTTTGTAATCCAAAATAGTGGGTGCATCACTAGCTAAAGTTTTGACCTCTCCAAACCCACTTTCATCAATTTTTTCAACAAGATTTTCACCCTCCGAAATATTGGGACGCCTTCTACCTAAAGTTGACTCTTCTCCAGTCCCGTTTTCATCATTCTTAACTTTAATAAACAAGGAATCAATATAAGAAAGACCAATCATTTTGAGATCTTCATCACTTTTGCAAGAATAATCACTAGAAAAATCTTTTTCCAAAAATTCTCATTTAGCTCTAAGCATTGAGTTCTTTTCTTACTTTCATCCATAGAAACATAAAGAGTTTTAATTGATTCATCTACTTTAGGCACAAAAATTTACATCTTGAGATTTTCCACATCATGAGCAATTCTATCAACACTTCTAGACAAATCATTGATCTTATTCAACTTTTCTTTCTATGGAAGTGTTGAAAGTGTTTTGAGTATTGATAAAATATTTAATATTATTCTCAAGATCAGAGGTGTTCCTATTATTATTATAATATTGAATTCCATAGGAATTACCATAATTGTTGGAGGAATTACTAGGAAAAGGCCTAGGATTAAAATTTCCTCTATAAGCATTGTTGTTGAAATTATTGCGAGAAATAAAATTCACATCAATGGCATCACTATTTTGCTCAATCAAAGTAGACAAAGTCATATCATTAAGATCAATAGGAGCACTTCTACTAGCAACCAATTTCATAAGACATCAACTTTATCACTGAAAGAAGAAATTTCTTCAACCGAATTAACCTTTTTACTAGTAGGAGCTCTTTCGGTATGCCATTGTGAATAATTTGCCATGATATTATCAAGCAATTTGGTGGCTTCACCCAAATTAATTACCATAAAAGTACAACCCGCGGTGGAATCTAACATATTACGAGAAACAAAATTCAATCCCGCATAAAAAATTGTATGATCTTCCAAAGATTTAACCCATGAGCTGGGCAATTCCATATCATCATTTTCATCCTTTTCCAAGATTGCCAACATGCTCATGTTCAAGTTGCTTGAAATTCATGATCTGGGTTCTAAGGGAAATAATTTTTGCAGGAGGAAAATACTTAATGATAAAAGCATCTTTGCACTTATTCCAAGAATCGATACTATTACGAGGCAAAGAAGAGAACCAAATTTTTGCAGAATCACGCAAGGGAAACGGAAATAATTTCATCTTGAACACATCATTGTCCACATCTTTTTTCTTTTGCATATCGCATAATTACACGAAGGTATTAAGATAGGACGCTTCATCCTCATTAGGTGTACCGGAAAATTGGTCTTTCATAACAAGATTCAGCAAAGCAGTTTTAATATCACAAGTCTCCGCACTAGTGGCGGGAGGAGCAAGCAGAGTGACAATAAAATCATTATTGTTGGTATTTGATAAATCACATAACTTGGTCTTCTCTAGTGTCATGATGAGCACACAACAAGATTGCACTCAAAAACAGATCCAGCAAGAAAACGGCAAACGAAACAAGAGGGGCGACTAAAACGTCAAATTTTTGTTAAGTGGGTGATGTCTAGTACGGAACCTTCTTCTTGTAGATGTTGTTGGGCCTCCAAGTGCAGAGGTTTGTAGGACAGTAGCAAATTTCCCTCAGGTGGATGACCTAAGGTTTATCAATCCGTGGGAGGCGTAGGTTGAAGATGGTCTCTCTCAAACAACCCTGCAACCAAATAACAGAGAGTCTCTTGTATCCCCAACACACCCAATACAATGGTAAATTGTATAGGTGCACTAGTTCGGCGAAGAGATGGTGATACAAGTGCAATATGGATGGTAGATATAGGTTTTTGTAATCTGAAATTATAAAAACAGCAAGGTAACAAGTAATAAAAGTGAGCGTAAACGGTATTGCAATGCTACAAAACAAGACCTAGGGTTCATACTTTCACTAGTGCAAGTTCTCTCAACAATAATAACATAATTGGATCATATAACTATCCCTCAACATGCAACAAAGAGTCACTCCAAAGTCACTAATAGCGGAGAACAAACGAAGAGATTATTGTATGGTACGAAACCACCTCAAAGTTATTCTTTCGGGTCGATCTATTCAAGAGTTCGTACTAGAATAACACCTTAAGATACATATCAACCAAAACCCTAATGTCACCTAGATACTCCAATGTCACCACAAGTATCCGTGGGTATGATTATACGATATGCATCGAACAATCTCAGATTCATCTATTCAACCAACACAAAGTACTTCAAAGAGTGCCCCAAAGTTTCTACCAGAGAGTCAAGACGAAAACATATGCCAACCCCTATGCATAAGTTCACGAGCGGAACCCGCAAGTTGATCACCAAAACATACATCAAGTGGATCACGTGAATATCCCAATGTCACCACAGATAAGCACATGCAAGACATACATCAAGTGTTCTCAAATCCTTAAAGACTCAATCCGATAAGATCACTTCAAAGGGAAAACTAAATCCATTACAAGAGAGTAGAGGGGGTGAAACATCATAAGATCCAACTATAATAGCAAAGCTCGCGATACATCAAGATCGTACCATCTCAATAACACAAGAGAGAGAGAGAGAGAGATCAAACACATAGCTACTGGTACATACCCTTAGCCCCGAGGGTGAACTACTCCCTCCTCGTCATGGAGAGCGCCGGGATGATGAAGATGGCCACCAGAGAGGGATTCCCCCTCCAACAGGGTGCCGAAACGGGTCTAGATTGGTTTTTGGTGGCTACAGAGGCTTGCGGCGACAGAACTCCCGATCTATTCTGCCCCCGATGTTTTTAGGGTATATGGACATATATAGGCGAAAGAAGTCGGTCAGGGGAGTCACGAGGGGCCCACGAGGGTGGGGTCACACCCAGGGTGGTAGGGCACACCTCCCTGCCTCGTGGCTTCCTTGAAGCTTCCCTGGGGTCTACTCCAAATCTCCTGGATTGCTTTCGTTCCAAAAAATAACTCTCCCGAAGGTTTCATTCCGTTTGGACTCCGTTTGATATTCCTTTTCTTCGAAACACTGAAATAGGCAAGAAAACAAAAATTTGGGCTGGGCCTCCGTTAATAGGTTAGTCCCAAAAATAATATAAAAGTGTGGGAAAGCCTATAAACATCCAAAACAGATAATATAATAGCATGAATACTTCATAAATTATAGATACGTTGGAGACGTATCAGCATCCCCAAGCTTAATTCCTGCTCGTCCTCGAGTAGGTAAATGATAAAAGAAAGAATTTGTGAAGTGTGAATGCTAGCAGGTGCAAAAGTTTGATCAATGGTAACTTCAATCACCTTTTCTAGCATCATTATATATCATAACAATACCTCAACTCACAGGACTTCTCATGATCAAGTAACAAGCTATTCACATGTTAAAGTATAGATCATAAACTTTCTTGAAAACTAACAAACTGTGTTATTAGTCATCAAACAATTACAATTCATCTTATTTACAGGAAGGGTCTATGTCAGAGCTTTGATGCAGCAAACTTCACATACTCAACTATCATTTAGTCTTTCACAATTGGTAACACTCATGTGATATTTATGGGTTCAAAGTTTAAATCAGACACAGAGAAAGATAGGGGCTTATAGATTCACCTCCCAACCTTTTACCTCAAAGGTAATGTCAACAATAATAGTTCATGATGCCTTACATCAAATTGGATGTATATATCAGGATCTTTCCAACACAATGTGCTTGCCAAAGGATAAAATGTAAAAAGGAAAGGTGAAGATCACCATGACTCTAGCATAAGGTATAAGACAAGAATAAAAGATAGGCCCTTCGCAGAGGGAAGCAGAGGTTGTCATGCGCTTTTATAGTTGGATGCACAAAATCTTGATGCGAAAGAACGTCACTTTATATTGCCACTTGTGATAGGGACCTTTTATTGCTTCCACATCACAAGATCGTTTAAAGCTTATTTTCTCTACACTAATAGATCATACATATTTAGAGAGCAATTTTTATTGCATGCACCGATGACAACTTGCTTGAAGGATCTTACTCAATCCATAGGTAGGTATGGTGGACTCTCATAGCAATACTGGTTTAAGGGATGTTTGGAAGCACAAGTAGTATCTCCACTTGGTGCAAATAATTTGGCTAGCATGAGGGGGAAAGGCAAGCTCAGCATGTTGAATGATCCATGACAATATACTTTATTTCATATATAAGAAAACATAACCCATTACGTTGTCTTCCTGGTCCAACATCAACCTTTTAACATGTCATATGTTAATGAGTTCTCACAATTACAAAAGATGTCCAAGATAGTATATTTATATGTGAAATCTCTCTTCCCTCAATATTCTTTCATGAATTGTTCAAGTGACCAATACAATGTTTGCTAACCTTCAATAAATTTACCACCTCTACTTCTTATATGTGAAGTCTTTACTCCCCATGGGATAAGCATATGAAACATATATAATTTCAGATTTATTATATTCAATTCATTCAACTATTTACTCATAGGATATATGTGAAGCACGTGAATGAATAACAAACTACTCCGAAAGATTTAAGTGAAGATAAATGAGTAGTTAAATAATTATTTAGCTATGTGAAGACTCTCCCATTTAATAATTTCAGATCTTGATACTTTATTCAAACATCAAGCAAAACAAAATAAAATGACATCTAAGAATAGCAAACATCATGTGAAGAAGCAAAAACTTAGGATAAACCGATACTAACCGATAGTTGTTGAAGAAGAAAGGTGGGATGCCCCCGCTTGAGACTTATTGAAATATTATCTTGGGATGCCTAGGTCATCCCCAAGCTTGAGCTTTTGTGTCTCATTAATTCCTCTCATATCACGGTCTCCCTAAATCTCAAAAGCTTCATCCACAAAAAAATCAACAAGGACTCATGAGATAAGTTCGTAATAAACCAATGCAAAAACCTTATCATACTCTTCTGTAGAAAATCACTAAAACTATTAATCAACATTGCATACTAAATGCCTCCGCATATTTAATAGTCCTATCCTCAAATAGAATCATTAATCAAGCAAACATATGCAAACAATGAAACATAACAGCAATCTGCCTAAACAGGACGGTCTGTGAAGAATGCAGCAAGATCCATACTTCCCTAGCTCCAAAAATTATGAAAGAAAATTCCCACTGTATTAAATTTATAAGATCTTATTATTCAAAAGGTTTAAACATTTTATCACATTCTGAATTTTCTAGGGAATTTTTGCAACAGTGGTAAACTTTCTATTTTCAAACAGCAACATGAAGACTTGTAAAATAGGCATAGTAAAGGCTATCAATGCCACTTTTATCGAAATAAAAGATGCAAAAAATTGTCATAAATAACATCAAGCAAATCCTAACAAAATAAATTGACGCTCCAAGCAAAACACATATCATGTGGTGAACAAAAATGTAGCTCCAAGTAAAGTTACCGATGAACGAAGACGAAAGAGGGGATGCCTTCCGGGGCATCCCCAAGCTTAGGCTCTTGGTTGTCATTGAATATTACCTTGGGGTACCCTGGGCATCCCCAAGCTTAGGCTCTTTCCACTCCTTATTCCATAGTCCATCGAATCTTTACCCAAAATTTGAAAACTTCACAACACAAAACTTAACAGAAAACTCGTGAGCTCCGTTAGTAAAAGAAAACAAACCACCACTTTAAAGTATTGTAATGAACTCATTATTTATTTATATTGGTGGTAAACCTACTGTATTACAACTTTTTTATGGTTCATAAACTCTATTGCTAGCCATAGATTCATCAAAATAAGCAACCAACACACGAAAAAAACAGAATCTTTGAAAAATAGAACAGTGTGTAGTAATCTATAGGTTTCGAATACTTCTGGAACCCTAAAAATTCTAAAATAAATTTCTGGACGTGAGGAATTTATCTATTAATCATATGAAAAAATAATTAACTAAATATAGTTCTCAATTAAAAAATGGCAGCAAATCTCATGAGCGCTTAAATTTCTGTTTTTTACAGCAAGATCGCGAAGACTTTCCCCAAGTCTTCCCAAAGGTTCTCCTTGGCACACACACTAATTAAAAGCATAAAAACCACATATAAACATAGGATAGATGAATTATTTATTACTAAACAGTAGATAAAATCAAGGAACAAAAATAAAATTGGGTTGCCTCCCGACAAGCGCTATCATTTAATGCCCCTAGCTAGGCATGATGATTTCAATGATGCTCACATAAAAGATAAGGATTGAAACATGAAGAGAGCATCATGAAGAATATGACTAGCACATTTAAGTCTAACCCACTTGCTATGCATATGGGATTTTTTTGGGCAAACAACTTATGGGAAAAATAATCAACTAGCATAGGAAGGCAAAACAAGCATAACTTCAAAACTTTAAGCACATAGAGAGGAAACTTGATATTATTGCAATTCCTACAAATATATATTCCTCCCTCATAATAATTTTCAGTAGCTTCATGAATGAATTCAACAATATAACCATCACATAAAGCATTCTTTTCATGATCTACAAGCAAAGAAATTTTATTACTCTCCACATAAGCAAAATTCTTCTCATTCGGAATAGTGGGAGTATCATAAGAAACTCGAATACTATAAATTATTTCCATATTAAAAGAGTAATGTTCAGAAAAGGGGTAATCATAATCATGACAAGTTTTATAAATATAATCATCATTACTTTTTATAGCATAATTATCATAACAATAATCATCATAAGTAGCAACTTTGTTCTCATCATAATCAATTGAAACCTCTTCCAAGATAGTGGAATCATTACTAAATAAAGTCATGACCTCTCCAAATCCACTTTCATAATTATCACAATAAGATTCAACATCCTCCAAGATTCACAATAAGTAGGAGGCATGCTATCATCATAACAAATTTGCATATCAAAACTTGGGAGGCTAGAAATATCATCTTCATTAAACATAGCGTCCCCAAGCTTGGGCCTTTTCATATCATAAGCATAATCACTCTCATCATTAATTGTATGGATCGCACCAATAGTGTAGCAATTATCATCATCAGAATGAGTAATAGGGGCAACATCATTTGGGAGGGATACCTTTTCACCTTTACTTCTCCGTCTTTTGTTTTTCTACTTCACATTATGTGTGGGTTCAATCCTTTTTTTGGAGCTATTTATTGATGAGATTGGTTGAATAGAAGGCTCCTCCTCGTTACCTGATTCACCATAAGAAATAATAGGAGGATATTGGGAAGCCTCTTCACTTTCATTAGTATTCTCTTCATCCTCTATTTGTTTTCTTTTCTTTATGTAATTGGCAATATAAGGATTTCCAATGGAATTCACCACACAATACATAAAAATTTCTTCTAGATCAATATCGAGGAATTTCTCAAGTTTATATTCTGGAATATGCTTAGTTATACGTTTTATTTCTTCATAACCCAAAAGCAAACTAAGTTCATTATGTCGTGCAAGGGAAATCAAATCATCACAATGTTTGGACACGATACGATCATGAAACAATTTCCATTGGAGATTTAAATGACCATGTTCATTGCAAAGTTCACAACTATGGCGAAGAAATTTTAAATTTTCAACACAAACATCTAGCCTCTCTTGCAGCCATTTGGTTTCTAAATACTTATGCATGTTGCAAAATCTATCTTCCCTATTTGGTGTGTACTTGAAAACTCTATGCACTCCACAAAAGTTGACATGATTATAAGAGACATTTTCATCATGACTAGTGCAATCATCATTAGTACTATGGATATTCAAGGAGTTCATACCAACAACATGTTGGGGAATGTAGTAATTTCAAAAAAATCCTACGCACACACAGGATCATGGTGATGCATAGCAACGAGAGGGGAGAGTATGTCTATGTACCCTCTGTCGGGGGTGCTAATCCACGAAAACCTATGGGACCGGTGGACCGAGCTCCTTTTCGGTTCGGTAGGGGGGCGGAGATCGCACGAAGAGCAGATCGAGGCGAAGCGCACGAGCACACGATCGGTTTACCCAGGTTCGGGCCGCACGGATGCGTAAAACCCTACTCCTGCTTTGTGATTTGTATTGGGTTCTTGCTCGGGAACGCCGAGTGCTACAGTACACACCAGCAGCTAACGAGACCGAGCGTGAGTGTTCTGTTTGGCCGACCCCTCCCTACGTTGGGCATGGGCCTCCTTTTATATGCTCAAGGGGTCACTGACAGGTGGCAACGTAGATGAGGGTAAAAATGGAAAAGGCGTGGCGGTTGGCACCGCCGCCTACTACAGTGTATCATACCTAACCCTGACGGCAGGGGACAAGGGCATTAAATGCTTGTCTGCGTCGCCTAGACGGTGCAGAAAGGGACCGCCAGGGACGCCATTGCTTTCCATGATGGCAATCTTGTCAGCACCGCTTGCCATCGTGTACCGCTGGCTGCACAGCCCCCCGCCACGTACGCCTGGAAGGGTCCCAGAGCGACACGTTGGTGGATGTGCTGGAGCACAGGTATAGAGTGGAAGCTTGCCGCGGTCGTTGTCTTGTCGCGTCCGGGAGCTTGTCGCTCACCGGGCCTTGCCGGGACGCGTGGTGCATCGTGGCAAGTTTCTTGGGATGCCTTGGTTGGCCTTCCCGGCAAGCTCCTCTTGCCGGGGTCTTGTCCTTCCCGGCAAGCTCCTCTTTCCGGGGTCTTGTCTCCTTGGCTTGGATACTTTGTTCTTGAATGGCTCCAAAGGAACCACGGAGGACCTTGGCGGTCACCCGGCAAGCCTTGCCGCGGGAAGTTGCGACTGCCCGTGCACAAGTTCGGGATACTAGGGTACCCCTACTCTAGTACACTGACAGGAGCCCCCGGGCCTGGGCCATACACGGTGCTGAGCACTGTTGGGCCAGGCCCAAAACAAGGCATGGGCACTCGCGGCCTGGGTTACGCCGCATCGCTCTCCGTATCCACCGCGCCCTCCCCAAACAGCATGCGTCGAATGCGGCGTCGTGGGAGAGATCGTGGGTGGTTTCTTTATTAGGAAAGGCAGAACGTCCGCCCCCTCCCTCTTTATAAGCAGGGGAAACAGGGGTAGTGCGCCCATTCGCCCCCTTTCCACTCCAATCTCGGAAGCCTCTGCCGCTCCTCCGTCCTCCCAACGCAAAGAGAGTAGCGCCCTGCTCCCCATCGCCACCGGCACCGCCAACGCCGTCGACCTCCTCCACCACTTCTGCCATGGCTCCGAAAGCCGACAAGGGGAAAGCTGTGAAGTCGACCGAGGCGCAGCGGCTTGCGGCGCTGCGAAAGGAGCGGGCAATCTCCCCCCCCCCAAGCTTGCCACGAAGGAGCTGAGGGAGTACTACTACCTCTTCTGGTCGACGGAGACGCGAGCGCATCCGAGCACGAAGGTACTTCCAGCCGCCACTCATAAAATGGCTCCAAATGGATATCCCTTCTTTGCCGTGTTCTTCTACTGCGGGCTCTGCCCGCCCTTCTCTGAATTTTTCTGCGACATCATGAACACCTACGGGCTCTGCCTCCTTGATTTCACCCCCAATGCCGTTCTGACCATGGCAGTTTTCGCACATCTCTGCGAAAACTTTGTCGGAGTCCATCCCAACGTAGCCCTTTTCTGCCACTTCTTTATGCCCCGAGTAGAGAGAGGGGAGCCACTATCCGGCGGAATCGCCTGGATCTCAAGGGCCGGCAAGAAAGACTCTTATCTGGAGGGCGAGTTCCACGGCAAGTGGGAGGAATGGAGAGCAGACTGGTGCTGGATTGTCGAGGAGAACCCGCATCCGTTTACCGCCCGGCGCCAAACCGCAGCAGTACGCGGCAGCGATTGGAGCGACGCGGCCCCGGAAGACGATAGGCTGAGGATTGCCGTCACCAGGATCCAACGCCTCAGGCTTGCCAGACTCACTGTAGGCGTCGTTGGCGCAAATTTTCTTCGCCGCCGCATCGCCCCCCTGTAGGAACGGAGGAGGCCCGCCTGGGAGTTCAAGAATGCGGCAGATATCACGAGGCTGCGTCCGGGCCTCAACTACAACTTCACTGTCCTGGAGCTCAACGTGATGCTCCAGGAGCTCTTCAAGTATGATTCTGATCATCCCGAAGTGTTTAGGTTGCCACAGGGCGTCGTTCCGCTGTGCAACAACTCCGCGCTCGACCGCATTAGGGCAATGATGCCGCTGTGCGACTCGCATGGAATTGTCCCAACTTGGCAAGAGCCTGCAGATGACGTCGTGCAGGAATTCTTCGACAGATTGGTAGAAGTGCCAATCCGCTCCGATGAAAAGAATGGCCTCACTCGCGACACCACTGATGCGGAGTTGAAACGCATCGCCACCCGGCTGAAGGAGGCGGCGGCAGCCGCAGCTGCGGGCGAGTTTGGATTTACCGTGGAGGAGGCAGAGGCAGCAGAGGCGGCAAACCATGCCGAGCGAGAGGAGCTTGCCGGCAAGAAGGAGCTTGCCGGCAAGAAAGAGTTTGCCGGGCGTGACGCCGAGCCGAGCGAGCCCGCCGAGGATACGAGCGGCTCGTTGGAGATCAACTCCTCTTCCTCCTCCTCATCAGACAGCTCCCCGCAAGCAGAGCCTCCATCTCCACCAAGAAGGCGTCTCCGCAAGGCCGGGGACGTAGCGAGGCGGCAGGCGAGTCGATAGTCGCCGCGCCGCGCGACACGCTCCACCGCGGCAAGCACTGTTGCCGCGGGAGCACCTCACATTGCTGCGGCAACTAGAGCAGGGTCTTCCCGGACCACCGCTTCTGCTCCCGCCAAGCGGCCAAGGGAACCTACTCCTCCGCCTTCTCGCGCCGGACTTGAGCCGGATTTCGACTTCTTCGCGTTCAGCTCCGACGAGGAAGAAGAAGAAGAGTAAGATTCTCTTGTTGTACTTGTAGTTCTTCAATTCTTGCCGTCTTGTCTTGTATCTCACTTGCTTTACTCTAAACCTATCCCTTCTTAGGACTCTGGCCCAGAGAGCAGCGAAGAGAGCCAAGGCCCCGGTGATTATCATCGAGGACGAACCCACCGCGACAGCAGGGGATGCGCCCGAGACAACCTTGCCGGACCCGGCAACTGTTCTCCAGAGCAGCCCCCAGCGTAAGTATCTGGCTTGCTTTCCGCTGTTGGGCACGCATGGCGATTCTCGCTTTGCTGATATCTGACTGTTGAGTTGTGCAGGAGCGGAGCAGCCCCACCAGGAGCGCCCGGAAGTCGCCCCCGAAACGCCAAGGGAGAGTCCTCCGACAAGGGAGAGGTCTCCGGCAAGGGAGAGCTCTCCGGCAAGGGAGAAGTCTCCGGCAAGGGAGGGTTCTTCGGCAAGGGACAGCACCAGCGCCCCCCCGGCGGCGGAGACCACGACTGCAGAGCCTGGCATAGGTAACCTTCTTGCTTTAGAACTTCCCTTGGGTTCTTCTTCTTTTGATCTTCTTTTTTGGATATTTGCTTGACTCTTCTCCCTCTTCCGGCTGTCAGATCCATCTGCTGCGGAGCCGATGGAGACCGAGGTTGCTGCCGACGATGCCGCTGTCACCAAGGAAGCAGCCGGCGCTGCCGATCCCGTCGGCGAAGAGGCCACTAGAGCTGCCGCCGTAGAAGCAGGCGGGGGATCTGGCGATCGTACTGACGGCCCTGAGGTCGCAGGAGCGCCAGGCGCTACATCGACCGCCGATCCATCCACCGCTGCCGCAGTGTCAGGCTTCGAAGAGCCCCAGCCAGGCGTCTACTTGAAGGCCGGCGACGACATCTTCATCAACCTCCCCTGGGCATCAAGCTCCAGGGCGCCGGTCAAAGCAAAGATCTTCGACGGAGAGGTGCTCGCCTCCGCCGGGCTGGCGCTGGTTGACGCGCCAAGCAGCAGTAGCGGCGAGCCTGAGGAGGAGCGGCTGCTGCGGAAGCTGGTGTCACTCTACCGCGCCCGGCAAGCCAAGCTGGAATCCCGCGAGGCGCTTGTCGCGAAGGCGGGAGAGGACATCGAGAAGCGCGCGGAGGAGCTCCGGGGTCACAACCAGGAAGCTCTCCGCTCCCTGGCAGAGGAGCGGGCGCGACTTGCCGAGGAGCGGGAGGCCTTCCTCCTCGAGCGGGCCGAAGTCGAAGAGCAACAGCGGCTTGCCACTGAGAAGTTGTCGGTGCAGGAGGGCGAGCTGGTGCACCGGAAGGTCAACCTCGACAACCACGAGGAGGAGCTTGCCGCGCGCGAGCGAACGTTTGGCGGAGCCCTCAAACAAGCAGAAGACGCCGTAGCTGCCGAGGCCGCCAAGAAGGAGCTGGAGACAAAGGTGGCGCAGCTGGAGGCCGATCTCAAGGCGAGCGGTGACGAGCTTGCCACGCTCAAGCTTGAGCGGGAGAAGGACGCCCACAGCCATTCAGAGCTGCAGGGCCGTCTCGCCGAGAAGGGCAAGGAGCTTGACGCCGCCAAGGACTCCAATGCAGATCTTGAGTTGAAGCTGATCGCTTTGACCAAGACGCTGGACGGCGCCAAGGAGCAGGAGACGGCCCTGAAGGAGGAGGTCAAGGCCGGCAAGGCGCTGTTGGCGAGTGCCGCTGCCGCCCAGAGCACTTTCTGGGAGATTGTGGAGCACTGGATGGAGGGTCTCGTCGATGTTGCCGCAGACATCGACAGGGAGCTGGCGCAGCTGGGAATGGAGGATCTCGGGTATCCCTCCGACGAGAACCTCCAACCCAGCGCCAAGCTCACCTCGTTCTTCAAAGGCGTGGCGACGGCCCTCCGGTGACTCCGAGAGAGGATCCCAAAGCAGCTGGCCGACGAGTCGCGCAAGATCTGTGCGGGAGCTCTTCAGAAGGTGCTGGTGAAGGTGGCTTTCTGAAACCCGGGCCTCAACCTCACCAACGTCCTCAGGACCTTGCTGCCGGATGCTGATATGGAGGCGCTCAAGACCCTTGTCGCACCCATTGTGGACAAGGTGAGCGGGATCAAGAGGGTCGAGGGCGATCGCGTAGACTAGGCCGCCCGTTTTCTTCTTTTCTTGTCGCTGTTGGTCATGTTATGAGAACAATCTGTTAGAGCTGTGACAAGCTATCTTGTAATATAACTTTATCCTATGCAATGATTGCAATGTTATTTCCTTTACTTGATTCCTTCCTTTGTATGCTTTTGCCCTACGCTTTTAGGGAACTTGCCGGCGCAGGCACCTTAGCCGCGAGCGCTGAGTGCGGGACGTCAGCAGCCCGCTGGCGGTGCCGCTACCGACAAGAAACCTTGTCGCAACTAGTCGCAGCTCACTTCAGTTGTTGAGCAGACTCGAAACAAAGTAAGGGCGCCACTAGCTACGAGTTGGTTCCTCCGCGCACAGGTTTTCCATACAAAGTACGGTCGTTCAAGGAAAATAACTTAAATTTTGTTAAAAAAAATCTGATTGCTCAAACTTTGGCAACTTATCTTTTCTGTCGTTTGCTCCCCGGCAAGGCGAAACTTTCTTGAACGACGCCTGGTCCATACCATTATCTTCTCCTTCCCCCCCGGCAAACTTGTGGGCGGGGGAACCTTCCTTTCCTTGAGAAAAAGAAAGAGGAGAGAAAAAATAAAGATATGGAGCCTTATGGCTCGTTGTTGCTTACCGGGGGTAAGTGCTGCACAAAGTGTCAGATAACACATGCAAAAAATAAAAGGCATGAAATTGACAAGGTGTGCGGAGCACATAAGCTTTATGCACGGGATCTGCGCCCGGCTTTGTACAAAGGATTACATGCAACATCGGCAAGACTTGTACAAAAGGTGGTTGCCGGAACGGGTTCCGGCAACCGCGCCCTACGGGTAAAACTTACGAAGATGCTCAATATTCCAGGAGTTGCTCACTGTAATGCCATCTTCGGTCTCAAGGCGGACAGCGCCAGGCCTAGTGACTCGTTTCACCCGGTAAGGGACTTCCCACTTTGGCATCAACTTGTTGGAATTCTTGGCGGACTGAACACGCCGAAGAACAAGGTTGCCTTCCTCGAGACTTCTGGCATTAACTTTGCGGCTATGGTAGCGGTGCAAAACTTGCTAGTAGCGAGCAGCTCGCACAGCAGCCTGAAGACGGTCTTCCTCAAGGAGCAGCGCGTCATCTTGTCGCAGCTGCTCTTGCTCAAGCTCATCATAAGCGAGCACTCGAGGTGACCCGTATACGAGTTCCGTGGGGAGAACTGCCTCTGCTCCATAGACTAGAGTGAAAGGTGTCTGGCCAGTGGCTCGATTTGGCGTCGTCCTGATCGACCAAAGAACCACCGGCAGCTCCTCAATCCAGTTTCTTCCGCACTTGTGCAGCCTGTCGAAAGTTCTGGTCTTGAGCCCACGCAGCACTTCAGCATTTGCCCTCTCCGCTTGACCGTTGCTTCTCGGGTGAGCAACAGAAGCGAAGCAGACCTTGGCGCCAACATCTTGGATGTACTGCATGAAGGTGCGGCTCGTAAATTGCGTACCGTTGTCGGTGATTATCCTGTTAGGGATCCCAAAACGGCAAACAATCGACCTGAAGAACTTGACTGCTGACTGTGCTGTCACCTTCCTCACTGCTTCCACTTCTGGCCACTTTGTGAACTTGTCGATTGCAACGTACAAGTACTCAAAGCCCTCGACTGCTCGGGGAAAGGGGCCGAGGATATCGAGCCCCCAGACCGAAAATGGCCAGGATAAAGGGATCGTTTAGAGAGCTTGAGCTGGCTGCTGTATCTGCTTGGAATGGAACTGGCACGCTTCACACATGGTTACTTGTGCAGTTGCATCCTGGAGGGTTGTCGGCCAGAAGAAACCTTGCCGGAATGCTTTGCCGACAAGTGCTCTTGCGCCAATGTGGTGACCACATATGCCTCCATGTATCTCTGCCAACAGCTTTTGTCCATCTTCCCGGTGAATACACTTCAATTTCACACCGTTGAGTCTTCTTCTGTACAGTGTGCTGTCGACAAACTGGTACATACTTGACTGCCGGGCTACTCTTTCTGCTTCTTCTTGCTCTTGGGAAGTTCTCCTGTCTGAAGGAAATGGACGATCTACTGTGCCCATGCTGGAGCTTGCGGCTCGACAACAAGGACTAAAGGCATATCTGCTGCTGCGCGAACATCCGCTTCTACGCCGAGAACCTGGGGCTCAGCCGGAGCTTGACGTTCCCCGGCAAGCTTGCCGGAGCAAAACTTGTCGGGAGCGTATGCTTCAACGGAACAAACCCTAGGGCTTGCCGGCGCAGACTGCTCCCAGCATTCTTGGTGTTGATCTTGGGGACCTTCTTGGCGGCGGCTTCGGGAAGCTCTGCCGGAAAATAGTCACCAGAAATCAACTTCCTCTTCTTGCTCTGTCCAGTTGATGGTGTTACGGATGGTCGAGTCAGCTTGAGCACAAAGATCCCTAGTTCCACAGGTAACTTAAGTGCGGCGCACTTTGACAGGCCATCGGCAATGTCGTTCTGAGCTCTTGGGACATGCTCCATCTGCAGGCCGTCAAAGTGCTCTTCTAGCTTTCTCACTTCATCAACATAGGCTTCCATCAACGGACTCTGATAACTCTTGTTCACTTGGCGGATGACAAGCTGCGAGCACCCCTAACAATGAGCTTCTTGATCTTAAGGTCTGCCGCGATCCTGAGACCGGCAAGCAAGCCTTCATACTCTGCAGTATTGTTTGTCGCTTGCTCCTTGGGAGTGCATCTGGACTACGTACTTGAGGTGCTCTCCGGTGGGTGCGACAAGCAGCACACCAGCGCCGGCGCCTTGCAGCGAGGAGGCACCGTCAAAGTACATGAGCCACTCTTTGCTTGCTTCTTTGACGGGGATGCTTGTTTCTGGAATTTCTTCATCTGGTGTTGGCGTCCACTCTGCTATGAATTCTGCCAATGCTCTGCTTTGGATAGTTGAAGTACTCTCAAACTTGAGGACAAAGCTTGACAGTTCCAGTGCCCACTCAACAATCCTGCCTGTTGCTTCTGGATTCTGCAGTATCCTCTTCAGCGGAAAGCGAGTGACAACTGTGATCTCATGTGCTTGGAAGTAATGGCGCAGCTTTCTCGAGGCCATGAGAAGGCCGAAAAGCAATTTCTGCACACCAGAGTACCTTGACCTAGCCCCCTACAGAAGGGAACTGACAAAGTAAACTTGGCGCTGCACCATTCTCTTCTGTATCTCCTCACGCACCTGCGCAGATCCATCTTTGTCGGGACCAGAGCTTGTCAGGGAAGCCCCCTGCTTGTCGCTGGATGCGCCTGCCGTGGTTGCCAGCTCGTCATCTGCCTCCCTCTCCGCCACTAACGCAGCACTAACCACTTGATTGGTTGCCACTATGTACAACAGCAACTTCTCTTGCGGCTTAGGTGCGACAAGTGTTGGAGTGGAGGACAGGTATCTCTTCAAGTCCTGCAGCGCAGCCTCCGCTTCCGGAGTCCATTTCATTGGACCTGCCTTTTTCAAAATTTTGAAAAACAGCAGGGCGCGCTCAGCAGACCGAGAGATAAACCTGCTGAGAGCAGCCATGCAACCGGCAAGTCTTCGTACATCCTTGACGCGCTTTGGTGCTTCAATCTGCTCAATGGCCTTGATCTTGTCGGGATTGGCTTCAATTCCCCGCTGAGACACGAAGAACCCGAGAAGCTTGCCGGAGGGAACTCCAAACAGACACTTCTCGGGGTTGAGCTTGAGGTTGATCTTGCGCGGATTTGCAAAGGTCTCGTCTAAATCTTGAATCAGAGTTGCCCTGTCCTTCCTCTTGACCACTATGTCATCCATGTAGGCTTCCACATTTCTGTGTATTTGTGGCTCAAGAGCGACATGGACTACCCTTGCAAATGTTGAACCAGCATTCTTTAAACCAAAAGGCATCCGTATGAAACAGTGCGTGCCACATGGAGTGATGAATGCGGTCTTCTCCTCATCCTCTTCTACCATGAAGATTTGATGGTATCCTGAGTATGCGTCAAGAAACAAAAGCAAATCACATCCGGCCGTGGAGTCAACAATCTGGTCAATGCGTGGCAAGGGAAATGGGTCTTTGGGACAAGCTTTATTAACATCAGTAAAGTCGATACAAAGCCTCCATTTCCCGTTTGCCTTGCACACGACTACAAGATTGGCCAACCACGTAGGATGGAGCACTCCTCTGACAAGGCCTGCCGCTTCCGATTTCTTGATCTCTTCTACGATGAATTCTTGGCGCTCCACTGGTTGCTTCCTGACCTTCTGCTTGATGGGCCGCGCATGAGGACAAACGGCAAGATGGTGCTCAATTACTTTCCTAGGAACACCGGGGATGTCCGACGGTTGACACGCAAATACATCGACGTTCGCCTGCAGGAAAGCAATGAGCGCGCTTTCCTATTTAGGGTCGAGAGAGGCACTGATGGTGAAGGTACCACCAGGACCGTCCTCCTTGGTGGATACTTTCTTGGTCTCTGGTGAAGCTGCCATTGCCTTCCTACACTTTCCGGTGGAGCTCGATGGTGCGTCCTCGACGGTAGCGCAGCACTCCGAAGAGGTGCGCTTGCCGGAGTGGGCATCAGAACTCTTGCCGGATTTGGACTTCTTCTTCCCCCCGGGAGCTTCAACGACAAGTGACTTGCGATCTGTTGCGGCTGCTGCTTCCCGGTATATCTTGTCAGCGCAGATAAGAGCATCCTTCTTGTCGCCAGGGACAGAGATGACGCTTATCGGGCCTGGCATCTTCAGCATGTTGTATGCGTAGTGAGAGGCTGCCATGAACTTGGCGAGTGCTAGACGGCCGAGTATCCCATTGTAAGGCAATGGAAAATCGGCAACATCAAAAGTGACCCTCTCAGTCCTGAAGTTCATCTCGCTGCCAAATGTTACCGGCAACGTGACCTTCCCCTTCGGCTTGCTCCTTCCCGGGTTGATTCCTTGGAATGTGCCGGTCTCTTCGAGCTCGCTGTCAGGGATCTGGAGTTTTTGGAGTATAGCGGAGGAGATCAGGTTCGAGCCGGCCCCGCCGTCAACTAGCATCTTAGTGACCTTGAGGTTGCGGATAGTTGGTGAAACCAACAACGGCAAGCACCCGACCGCAGTTGTCGGATCAGGGTGGTCCTCAGTATCAAAGATGATAGGCGTGCTGGACCCTTTCAGAAGCTTGCGTGACTCGACAGGTGGTTCCGCCGCATTGACTTCCCGCGCCCACTTCTTGAGTTGGCGGTGAGAAGTATGCAGAGAAGCACCGCCGTCAATGCACAAGACCTCTGTGGCTTTCTGGAACTCCTGCTCACTGGTCTCGACATCATCCATGTCTTCGTCGTCGTCGTCGTCATCTTCATCCTTGTCGCGGCCGCGGGGAGGTCTGTCTCCTTGCCGCTGCTTGGCCTTGCCGCGGCGTCCTCCCCGGCCGGCGCGCTTCTTGCCGGATTCTCCAGTGCCTCCTTGGGCCCTCTCCTTGTCGCGTCGCTCGTATTCAGCCTTTTGCTGCTGGACAAGCTGCTTGACTTTCTTGCAACTCTGGAGGTCATGGCCCTTGGTGCGGTGGATCTTGCAGTACTACTTGTCGGTGCCGTCCTGCTTGTCAGCGGCCGCCACAGCCTGGCAGTTGGTGCATGTGGCAATCTCCTTGCCAGAGCTATCAACTTTGGCTTTCTTGGCGCCACCTTCGTTGCCGGACTGCTCAACGACTAGCACATCTTTGCCTTTCTTCTTCCTGTTGTTCCGCCGCCGGTTTTTCTTTGCCAGGGCAGCATCTTCGCTGTCAGACCCTCCTGCTCCTGTGTTCTCTCCGGGAAGTTTCCTCCCTTCCTCAGCACGTGCACACTTGTCGGCCAGGGCATACAGCTCACTGACGTCTCTGATCCTGCACATCGCCATCTCCTCCCGCATCCTGCGGTTACGCACGTTCTGATGGAATGCGCTGATGACCGCGGCAGGGTGGATATCTAGGATGTTGCGCTATACACGGCTGAATCTCTGAATGTACTTGCGCAGGGGCTCTCCTTCCTTCTGGGCGAGCGGGTGAAGGTCACTCTCTTGGCCATGAGGTTTGTGGCCGCCTGTAAAGGCGTCGACAAACTGATGGCATAGGTCTGCCCAAGAGGATATGGAGTTGTCTGGCAAGTGCATGAGCCAGGACTTGACGTCGGGCTTGAGCACCAGCAGGAAGTAGTTGGCAAGGATCTTGTCATCGCGCCCCCCGGCAGCTTGCACCGCGGTGGTGTAGATGCTGAGGAACTCCGACGGATGCAACTTGCCGCCGTACTTCTCTGGTATGTCTGGCTTGAAATTCTTCTGGTTGGGCCACTGGACTTGCCGCAGCTCACGGGTAAACGCAGGGCAACCTACCGCGTACGGCAAGTCGCCTGGTTCCCTTGGCGCATGCATGTCGACAGAGGGCCCAGCACGCTGGTCTGATTGACGCCGCGCTTCTCTTCGGCGCTCGATGCATGTATGAGCGTCTTCCTGCTGTCGTTCGTGAAGAACTTGGCGCTGATCGCGACGAGTTCGTGGATCTGACGACGCGGTGGAGTCGCTGTCGAGGTGGATCCGGCGAGTCGGCGATCTTGGACTTCGGGGCGGAGAGTGCACGGTGGTTGCACCCCCACCGGTCTTGTCGCCACCGGCTCGTGCCTGGCTGACTTGCCGCGGCTGCAAAGTACTCAGCTGCCGTGGAATGTCTCCGTTGGCAAAACCGATGAGACTCTGAATGGTGGCCCTCCAGCCATCGATCTTGTCTGGCGTTGGAGGGTAGTCTAGGATCAGTTGGGCTCGCGCCAAAGCTTCTGCTGAAGTGGCGGGCGGCGGCGGCGAGCGGTGCGAGGAACGGGATATGCTCGGACTTCTAACCGTGTTAGAAGGAGCAGTATCTCATCCAGGCGACCGTGCCCCGCTCGTGCCAGCATGTTGGCGTGCATGCTGGTCTTGAGCACCCCAGGATCCGCCAGCTCGATCTTGGCCCAGCAGACGTATGGTACCATGAGTATCATGACGCTGCCGGTCCCGCGCCTCCTGGGATGAGCGCGGTGCGTGTACGGACGCCGAGGTCTTGGAGTCCGCCCGGTCGTTGTGGGAGCCGACTGCGCCGCCGATGGGCAGCGCAGCCTTGTCCTTGGACCTGGCAGCACCGTGAGCTCCCTCGTTGACGCCCGTTCTTCCGCCGGCGTCTACACCATCAGCCGTTTGCTCCGGCGATGGCGGGTTCGGCGCGGACGGAGCAGCCGCCTCCGAAGCCTTCTTCTTCGGCGGCATGTCGATGAATGCGATGAAGATTTAGCTCATGCAAACGGCGGATCAGGTTCACACAACCTCGACGCACCCCTACCTGGCGCGCCAAAGATGTCGGGGGTGCTAATCCATGAACACCTATGGGACCGGCGGACCGAGCCCCTTTTCGATTCGGCAGGGGGGCGGAGATCGCACGAAGAGTAGATCGAGGCGAAGCGCACGAGCAGACGATCAGTTTACCCAGGTTCGGGCCGCACGGATGCGTAAAACCCTACTCCTGCTTTGTCGCATCGGCCTCCTTTTATATGCTCAAGGGGTCACCGACAGGTGGCAACGTAGATGAGGGTCAAAATGGAAAAGGCGTGGCGGTTGGTACCGCCGCCTACTACAGTGTATCATACCTAATCCTGACGGCAGGGGACAAGGGCATTAAATGCCGGTCTGCGTCGCCTAGACGGTGCAGAAAGGGACCGCCAGGGACGCCACTGCTTGCCACGATGGCAATCTTGTCAGCGCCGCTTGCCACCGTGTACCGCTGGCTGCACAGCCTCCCGCAACGTACGCCTGGAAGGGTCCCAGAGCGACACGTTGGTGGATGTGCTGGAGCGCAGGTACAGAGTGGAGGCTTGTCACGGCAAGCGCCTTGCCACGGTCGTTGTCTTGTCGTGTCCGGGAGCTTGTCGCTCACCGGGCCTTGCCGGGACGTGTGGTGCGTCGTGGCAAGTTTCTTGGGATGCCTTGGTTGGCCTTCCCGGCAAGCTCCTCTTGCCGGGGTCTTGTCACCTTGGCTTGGATACTTTGTTCTTGAATGGCTCCAAAGGAACCACGGAGGACCTTGGCGGTCACCCGGCAAGCCTTGCCGCGGGACGCTGCGACTGCCCGTGCACAAGTTTGGGATACTAGGGTACCCCTACTCTAGTACACCGACACCCTCGTAGACCGAAAGCGGAAGCATTATATCAACGTGGTTGATGTAGTCGTACGTCTTCACGATCCGACCGATCCAAGTACCGAAAGCACGGCACCTCCGAGTTCTGCACACGTTCAACTCGATGACGTCCCTCGAACTCCGATCAAGCCGAGCTTTGAGGGAGAGTTCCGTCAACACGACGGTGTGGTGACAATATTGATATTCTACCGTCGCAGGGCTTCGCCTAAGCACCGCTATGATATTATCGAGGTGGACTATGGTGGAGAGGGGCACCGCACATGGCTAAAAGATCCAAAAGATCAATTGTTGTGTCTATGGGGTGACCCTGGCCATGTATATAAAGGAGTGGAGGAGGGGAGGGCCAGCCCTCTCTATGGCGCGCCCTAGGGGAGTCCTACTCCCACCGGGAGTAGGATTCCCCCTTTCCTAGTAGAACTAGGAGCCCTTCCAAGTAGTAGGAGTAGGAAAGAAGGAAAGGGAAAAGAGAAGAGAAGGAAGGAGGGGGCGCAGCGCTTCCCCCTAGTCCAATTTGGACTAGGCCTTGGGGTGGGGGGGGGCGGCCTGCCTCTCTCTCTCTTTCCCCTAAAGTCCAATAAGGACCATACACTCCCCGGCGAATTCCCGTAACTCCCCGGTACTCCGATAAATACCCGAATCACTCGGAACCTTTCCGATGTCCGAATATAGTCGTCCAATATATCGATCTTTACGTCTCGACCATTTCGAGACTCCCCATCATGTCCCTGATCTCATCCGGGACTCCGAACTACATTCGGTACATTAAAACACATAAACTCATAATATAATTGTCATCGAACTTTAAGCGTGCGGACCCTATGGGTTCGAGAACTATGTAGACATGACCGAGACACTTCTCCGGTCAATAACCAATAGCGGAACCTGGATGGTCATATTGGCTCCTACATATTCTACGAAGATCTTTATCGGTCAAACCGCATAACAACATACGTTGTTCCCTTTGTCATCGGTATGTTACTTGCCCGAGATTCGATCATCGGTATCTCAATACCTAGTTCAATCTCGTTACCGGCAAGTCTCTTTACTCGTTCTGTAATACATCATCCCGGAGCTAACTCATTAGTTGCAATGCTTGCAAGGCTTATAGTGATGTGCATTACCGAGTGGGCCCAGAGATACCTCTCCGACAATCGGAGTGACAAATCCTAATCTTGAAATACGCCAACCCAACAAGTACGTTTGGAGACACCTGTAAAGCACCTTTATAATCACCCAGTTACGTTGTGATGTTTGGTAGCACATAAATTGTTCCTCCGGTAAACGGGAGTTGCATAATCTCATAGTCATAGGAACATGTATAAGTCATGAAGAAAGCAATAGCAACAAACTAAACGATCAAGTGCTAAGCTAACGGAATGGGTCAAGTCAATCACATCATTCTCCTAATGATGTGATCCCGTTAATCAAATGAAAACTCATGTCCATGGTTAGTAAACATAACCATCTTTGATCAACGAGCTAGTCAAGTAGAGGCATACTAGTGACACTCTATTTGTCTATGTATTCACACATGTATTATGTTTTCGGTTAATACAATTCTAGCATGAATAATAAACATTTATCATGATATAAGGAAATAAATAATAGCTTTATTATTGCCTCTAGGGCATATTTCCTTCAGTCTCCCACTTGCACTAGAGTCAATAATCTAGTTCACATCGCCATGTGATTTAATACCAATAGTTCACATCACCATGTGATTAACACCCATATTTCACATCGACATGTGACCAACACCCAAAGGGTGTACTAGAGTCAATAATATAGTTCACATTGCTATGTGATTAACACCCAAAAGAGTACTAAGGTGTGATCATGTTTTGCTTGTGAGAGAAGTTTAGTCAATGTGTCTGGCACATTCAGATCCGTAAGTATTTTGCAAATTTCTATGTCAACGATGCTCTGCACGGAGCTACTCTAGCTAATTGCTCCCACTTTCAATATGTATCCAGATTGAGATTTAGAGTCACTTGGATCAGTGTCAAAATTTGCATCGGCGTAACCCTTTACGATGAACCTTTTTGTCACCTCCATAATCGAGAAACATATCCTTATTCCACTAAGGATAATTTTGATCGCTATCCAGTGATCTACTCCTAGATCTCTATTGTACTCCCTTTCCAAAATCAGTGTAGGGTATACAATAGATCTGGTACACATCATGGCATATTTTATAGAACCTATGGCCAAGCCATAGGGAATGACTTTCATTCTCTTTCTATCTTCTGCCGTGGTCGGGCTTTGAGTATTACTCAATTTCACGCCTTGTAACACAGGCAAGAACTCTTTCTTTGACTGTTCCATTTTGAACTACTTCAAAATCTTGTCAAGGTATGTACTCAATAAAAAAAACTTATCAAGGGTCTTGATCTATCTCTATAGATCTTGATGCTCAATATGTAAGTAGCTTCACTGAGGTCTTTCTTTGAAAAACTCCTTTCAAACACTCCTTTATGCTTTGCAGAATAATTCTACATTATCTCCGATCAACAATATGTCATTCACATATACTTATCAGAAATGTTGTAGTGCTCCCACTCACTTTATTGTAAATACAGGCTTCACCGCAAGTCTGTATAAAACTATATGCTTTGATCAATATTATCAAAGCGTATATTCCAACTCCGAGATGCTTGCACCGGTTCATAGATGGATCGATGGAGCTTGCATATTTTGTTAGCACCTTTAGGATTGACAAAACTTTCTTGTTGTGTCATATACAACTCTTCTTTAATAAATCCATTAAGGAATGTAGTTTTGTTTATCCATTTGCCAGATTTCATAAAATGTAGCAATTCCTAACATGATTCGGACAGACTTAAGCATAGATACGAGTGAGAAACTCTCACCGTAGCCAACACCTTGAACTTGTCGAAAACCTTTTGCGACAATTCTAGCTTTGTAGATGGTAACACTACTATCAGCGTCCGTCTTCCTCTTGAAGATCCATTTAATCTCAATGGCTTGCCGATCTTTGGGCAAGTCAATCAAAGTCCATACTTTTTTCTTATACATGGATCTCATCTCAGATTTCATGGCCTCAAGCCATTTCACGGAATCTGGGCTCATCATCGCTTCCTCATAGTTTGTAGGTTCGTCATGGTCAAGTAACATGACCTCCAGAACAGGATTACCGTACCACTTTGGTGCGGATCTCACTCTGGTTGACCTACGAGGTTCGGTAGCAACTTGATCTGAAGTTACATGATCATCATCATTAGCTTCCTCACTAATTGGTGTAGGAGTCACAGAAACAGTTTTCTGTGATGATCTACTTTCCAATAAGGGAGCAGGTACAGTTACCTCATCAAGTTCTACTTTCCTCCCACTCACTTCTTTCGAGAGAAACTCGTTCTCTAGAAAGGATCCATTCTCAGCAACAAATATCTTGTCTTTGGATCTGTGATAGAAGGTGTACCCAACAGTTACTTTTGGGTATCCTATGAAGACGTAGTTCTCCGACATGGGTTTGATGTAACACCCTCGATGCGACTATAGCTCCCACGTGTCGAGGCACGACTTAGAGTCATAATCACATTGAAGGCATATGTCGCAAGTGAGGTAATCTTCACACAACCCATGTATTACATAAGGGAAAGGGATACATAGTTGGCTTACAATCGCCACTTCACACAAATACATGAATAAAGCATTACATCATCCAAATACACTCAAGGTCCGTCTACGGAACCAAAATAAAAGAAGAACCCGAAATACGACAAAGGTACCCGATCGACCCCAACTGGGCTCCACTACTGATCGACTAGAAAGAAACAACATAAAGGACAAGGTCTTCAACGAGCTCCTCCTGAGCTTGGTTGCGTCATCCGCACGGTCTCATCGGCACCTGCAAACTGGTTTTGGAAGTATCTGTGAGCCACGGGGACTTAGCAATCACGCACCCTCGCGATCAAGACTATTTAAGCTTATAGGTAAGGTAAAGGTATGAGGTGGAGCTGCAGCAAGCGACTAGCATATATGGTGGCTAACATATTCGCAAAAGAGAGCGAGAAGAGAAGGCAAGGCACGGTCGAGAAACTATGATCAAGAAGTGATCCTATAGCAACCTACGTCAAGCATAACTCCAAGAACCGTGTTCACTTCCCGGACTCCGCCGGAAACAGACCATCACGGTTACACATGCAGTTGATTCATTTTAATTAAGGTCAACTTCAGGTTTTCTACAACCGGACGTTAACAAATTCCCATCTGCCCATAATCGCGGGCACGAATTTCGAAAGTTCAAATCCTTACAGGGGTGTCCCAACTTAGCCCATGACAAGCTCTCACGGTCAACGAAGGAATAGAGCTCCTCCCGAGACATTCCGATCAGACTCGGTATCCCGGTACAACAAGACATTTCGACAGGGTAAAACTAAACCAGCAACACCGCCCGAATGTGCCGACAAATCCCGATAGGAGCTGCACATATCTCTTTCTCAGGGCAAACCGGATTGTCTAAACTTCCGGTAGGCTAGTCCAGAGTTGCCCCTGGTGGCCACCGGCGGCTGACAAGTTGGACCAACACTCAGAGGAGCACTGACCCGGGGGGGTAAATAATGATGACCCTTGAGTCCGCGAAACCCAAGGGAAAAAGTGGCTAGGTGGCGAATGGTAAAACCAATGTTGGGCATTGCTGGAAGAGCTTTACTTAAGGTGAACTATCAAGGGGTTCCCATAATAGCCCAACCGCGTAAGGAATGCAAAATCCGGGAACATAACACCGATATGACGGAAACTAGGGCGGCAAGAGCGGAACAAAACACCAGGCATAAGGCCGAGCCTTCCACCCTTTACCAAGTATATAGATGCATTAATTAAATAAGATATATTGTGATATCCCAACAAGTAAAACATGTTCCAACAAGGAACAACATCTCCATGTTCCAACAAGGAACAAACCTCAATCTTCACCTGCAACTAACAACACTATAAGAGGGGCTGAGCAAAGCGGTAACATAGCCAATCAACGGTTTGCTAGGACAAGGTGGGTAGAGGCTTGGTTTAAAAATATGGGAGGCATGATAAGCAAGTGGTAGGTATCGCGGCATAGGCATAGCAAAAGAGCGAGCAACTAGCAAGCAAAGATAGAAGTGATTTCGAGGGTATGGTCATCTTGTCTGAAATCCCGCAAGGAAGAAGAACGAGTCCATGAAGAAGAGAAACGGATGAAGTTAAACGGGTCCTCACAAATGCGACGTTATCGGAACCAACCCGAAGAAGCAACACCGGAAAGGAGCAAACAACATAGTAAACAACCAACACATCAACATGGCATGATGCACAATCAAGTATGATGCATGTCCGGTTTAATGAAGCATGGCATGGAAAAGTGCACAAACAATCCTACAAATTAAGTGGAGTTGTAGCAAAATGACGGAACACCACATGACTTATTTAGTTCTCTCTTGTTTAGGTACTCAACAATATTAAATGTTGGTTAACATGGCAAGAGGTGAAACATAACAAGACTAAACCACCTAAACAATTTAAATGGGGCCGGATATAATGAACAACAAACCCGGTAAATCCCAATATGCATTTATCAATTTGGTGCAACAACAATTTTAAACATTTAAATGTTATTATCATCATGCGCATGACATGAGCAAGTTTTATGCAATTTTTATGAAAAAGTTGATAAGAACATTATGAAGCATTTTTTCATCGTAGTAGAAAGAACGGGGTGCCACGGCGACGATAACGAAATAGTGCCACTGCAACGTTTCGGTTCCGACAACTCATTGAGAACGTCGGTGCAAAAGAAAGTGTGGCGAGAGCATGCAAAAGATGGTGGGGTGATCCCGGTTACCGGGTTCCCACGAGTCAACGACGACATGGCAACGAGGAGGGACCACTAAAGTTCATGGGAGAAAACAACAACTTAACATGCATCTCATACAACACATGCTTTCGTCCACGGGGACTCGTCTCAGCGGTTATACCTTCCAGGTGCATTCTCGGAGCGGTTCGGGTTCGTAGAGGAAGTAGGCGTTCTCGCGACAGTGGTGGTACAAGGTCCTCGTAGGAAGTAGTCGTAGTCGCGATCTTGTCGGATCCACGGTGAGGGTAGTTGTTCTCATCTCGTCACGGAACTTGGCGATTTCAGAGACGGCGGAAGACGAACTTGGCGGTCCTTGTTGACCTGTTACTTGGCGTTTCCTGGTTCGGTACTCGTTCGGGCATTCGTGTGGTCTTGTCGGTGGTGTACTTGGTGAAATTCACGGAGACGGTCTTGGCAGGCAACGAGCAGCGACACGGTGCACCGACGCTGCAATGCAGGTGGGTGCTCGAGCAGGACTTGGCGCCGGTCGTCGTCCTCACGTTCTCGCACAACAAAAAAAAGCAGGGCCGAAAGGAAAGGCACGGGCAGGAGGACGGTGAAGGATGAAGGGGCCGACATCGGCCTTGGCGCGAAGCAGGGGAGGCCATGGCGTCGGGCAGGGGTTCCCGAGATGGTGCAGGTGGCCCAAGGCGAGGTGCAGTGGGACAGAGCTCGACGGAGCAAGGTGGTGGAGGTGCTCGACGCGGGCCGACTCAATCTTGCCAGATCCGGCGGCTGGGGGTCGGGGATGAGGCTGGAGACGCGAGGATGAGGCGGGTCGACGGGGCGGTGCTGCTTGCCCTAGCAGAGGAAGTCGAGGTAGGTGCAACAGAGCAGGGGCTCGCCGGTAGCAGCCATGGAGGACGGTGGCGCTGAGGCGCAACCGCGTCGGAGTAGGGGCCCAGCTCGGTCGTGGCGCGGGCGGAGGGAGGAGCTGGCGAACTGGGAGGACGAGGGGATCGGCACTGGTGGAAGGAGTCGAGCGAGGCGGGCTGCGGGGAGAGATGGGATCGAGGCCCCTGGTGCGATGCGCTGCTCTCCTGGCGGCGCGGGGTGCGAGGGAAAGATCGGGAGGGAGAGGTTACGGTCGGGCCTAGGCTTAGGTTAGGTGAGGCCAGGTGGGCTTGCCGCAAATGGGCCGACCTGGCTGTGGAGATTAGGCGGCCCTGGTGCTAGATAGCCTAGGGATGAGGCAGGGCGCGGCTGGGCCTAGGGATGGACCCTAGAGGCCAGCCTGTTGGGATCTCTCCTCTCTCTCCCTCAATTTCCTTTAACAGAAAGTAAAGAGAGGAGAAGAGGGGTTAGAGAAAACATTTGGGCATGCAGTTAAATCTCCCGGACTCATAAAAATGAGTTCGTTCCGAGAAAATGCATTTGGCACCGCTTGGAAGGATTGCATTCAAACACTTTTGAATGTGATTCAAATAAGATTGAATTAACAAAACATTTTTGGAGAGTCCAAAAATGTTCGGAATTTTTGTGGAGATCGGGAAAGCGATGAAAGAGAAAAAAATATATGGGCAAAGTTTGAGGTCAATATGTGAGATAATAAAGGCCTGGGGAATTACTTGTAAGTGTGTTTTGGTGATTCCAAATTAATGGAATATTTATAATAGCTCCCTAAATATTAGGAGGATATGTTATAAAGAGAAGTCACTCTTCCCTTGATTTAAATGGATCGAAGATCCACACAATTTATTTAGTTGAGATGCAAAAGATTTATGACATGATGGCATGATGACATGATATGAGATGCATGACACGCAAGCAAAGACAAGGCAACAACAGCGAATAACTGGAGGACACCTGGCACATTGGTCTCGGGGCGTTACATTTGAGCTTATCAAGATGAAACTTTTTCACATAAGCATCGCAACCCCAAACTTTAAGAAACAACAACTTAGGTTTCTTGCTAAACCACAGTTCATACGATGTTGTCTCAACGGATTTAGATGGTGCCCTTTTTAATGTGAATGCAGTTGTCTCTAATGCATAACCCCAAAACGGTAGTGGTAAATCGCTAAGAGACATCATAGATTGCACTATATCAAATAAAGTACGGTTATGACGTTCGGACTCACCATAAAGCTGTGGTGTTCCAGGTGGCATGAGTTTGTGAAACTATTCCACATTGTTTTAATTGAAGGCCAAACTCGTAACTCAAATATTCGCCTCTGCGATCAGATCATAGAAACTTTATTTTCTTGTTACGATGATTTTCCACTTCACTCTGAAATTCTTTGAACTATTCAAATATTTCAAACTTAAGTTTCTTCAAGTAGATATACCCATATCTGCTCAAATCATTTGTGAAGGTCAGAAAAATAACAATGCCCGCCGCGAGTCTCAACACTCATTGGACTGCATACATCAGTATGTATTATTTCCAACAAGTTTGTTGCTTGCTCCATTTTTCCGAAGAACAAAGTCTTAGTCATCTTGCCCATGAGGCATGGTTCACAAGCATCAACTGATTCATAATCAAGTGATTCCAAAAGCCCATCAGCATGGAGTTTTTTCATGCGCTTTATACCAATATGACCCAAATGGCAGTGCCACAAATAAGTTGCACTATCATTATTACCTTTGCATCTTTTTGGCTTCAATATTATGAATATGTGTATCACTATGATCAAGATCCAACAAACCAATTTCATTGGGTGTATAACCATAGAAGGTTTTATTCATGTAAACAGAACAACAATTATTCTCTGATTTTAAATGAATAACCTTATTGCAATAAACATGATCAAATAATATTCATGCTCATCGCAAACGCCAAATAACATTTATTTAGGTTTAACACTAATCCCCAAAGTATAGGGAGTGTACGATGATGATCATATCAATCTTGGAAACACTTCCAACACACATCGTTACTTCACCCTTAACTAGTCTCTATTTATTCTGTAACTCCTGTTTCGAGTTACTAATTTTTAGCAACCGAACAAGTATCAAATACCCAGGGGCTACTATAAATACGAGTATGGTACACATCAATAACCTGTATATCAAATATACCCTTGTTCACTTTGCCATCCTTCTTATCCACTAAATATTCAGGGAATTTCCGCTTCCAATGACCAGTCCCTTTGCAGTAGAAGCACTTAGCCTTAGGCTTAGGTCCAGACTTGGGCTTCTTCACTTGAGCAGCAACTTGCTTGTTGGTCTTCTTAAAGTTCCCTTTCTTTCCCTTTGCCCTTTTCTTGAAACTAGTGGTCTTGTTAATCATCAACACTTGATGCTCTTTCTTGATTTCTACCTTCATCGATTTCATCATAATGAAAATCTCGGGAATCATTTACGTCATCCCTTGCATGTTATAGTTCATCACGAAGTTCTACTAACTTGGTGATGGTGACTAGAGAATTCTATCAATCACTATTTTATCTGAAAGATTAACTCCCACTTGATTCAAGCGATTGTACTACCCAGACAATCTGAGCACATGCTCACTGCTTGAGCTATTATCCTCCGTCTTTTAGCTATAGAACTTGTTGGAGACTTCATATCTCTCAACTCGGGTATTTTCTTGAAATATTAACTTCAACTCCTGGAACATCTCATATGGTCCATGGCATTCAAAACGTCTTTGAAATCCCGATTCTAAGCTGTTAAGCACGGTGGACTAAACTATCAAGTAGTCATCATATTGAGCTAGCCAAATGTTCATAACGTCTGCATCTGCTCCCGCAATATGTCAGTCACCTAGCGGTGCATCAAGGACATAATTCTTCTGTGCAGCAATGAGGATAAAATTCAGATCATGGACCCAGTCCACATCATTGCTACTATCATCTTTAAACTAAGTTTTCTCTAGGAACACATATAAAACATAGGGAAGCAATAACGCGAGCTATTGATCTACAACATAGATATGCAAATACTATCAGGACTAAGTTCATGATAAATTAAAGTTCAATTAATCATATTACTTAATAGAACTCCCACTTAGATAGACATCCCTCTAATCATCTAAGTTATCACGTGATCCATATCAACTAAACCATAACCGATCATCACGTGAAATGGAGTAGTTTCAATGGTGAACATCATTATGTTGATCATATCTACTATATGATTCATTCTCGACCTTTCGATCTCTAGTGTTCCGAAGCCATATCTGCATATGCTAGGCTCGTCAAGTTTAACCCGAGTATTTCTGCATGTGCAAAACTGGCTTGCACCCGTTGTAGACGGACGTAGAGCTTATCACTCCCGATCATCACGTGGTGTCTGGGTACGACGAACTTTGGCAACGGTGCATACTCAGGGAGAACACTTTTACCTTGAAATTTAGTGAGAGATCATCTTATAATGCTACCGTCATAACTAAGCAAAGTAAGATGTATAAAAGATAAACATCACATGCAATCAAAATATGTGACATGATATGGCCATCATCATCTTGTGCCATTGATCTCTATCTCCAAAGCATCGTCATGATCTCTATCGTCACCGGCATGACACCATGATCTCCATCATCTTCATCTATATCAATGTGTCGTCACATGGTTGTCTTGCCAACTATTGCTCTTGCAACTATTTCTACCACATAGCGATAAAGTAAAGCAATTATTTGGTACTTGAATCTTATGCAATAAAGAGACAACCATAAGGCTTCTGCCAATTGCCGATACTTCAACAAAACATGATCATCTCATACAACAACTTATATCTCATCACGTCTTGACCATATCACATCACAACATGCCCTGCAAAAACAAGTTAGACGTCCTCTAGTTTATTGTTGCAAGTTTTACGTGGCTGCTACGGGCTGAGCAAGAACCATTCTCACCTACGCATCAAAACCACAACGATAGTTCGTCAAGTTAGTGTTGTTTTAAACTTCTCAAGGACCGGGCGTAGCCATACTCGGTTCAACTAAAGTTGGAGAAACTGACACCCGCTAGTCACCTGTGTGCATAGCATGGCAGTAAAACCAGTCTCGCGTAAGCGTACGCTTAATGTCGGCCCGGGCCGCTTCATCCAACAATACCACCGAACCAAAGTGTGACATTCCGGTAAGCAGTATGACCTATATCGCCCACAACTCACTTGTGTTCTACTCGTGCATATTACATCTACGCATAAAACCTGGCTCGGATGCCACTGTTGGGGAACGTAGTAATTTCAAAAATTTCCTACGCACACATAGGATCATGGTGATGCATAGCAACGGAGGGGAGAGTATGTCTTTGTACCCTCGTAGACCGAAAGCGGAAGCGTTATATCAACGCGGTTGATGTAGTCGTATGTCTTCACGATCCGACCGATCCAAGTACCAAAAGCACGGCACCTCCGAGTTCTACACACGTTCAACTCGATGAGGTCCCTCGAACTCCGATCCAGCCAAGCTTTGAGGGAGAGTTCCGTCAGCACGACGGCGTGGTGATGATATTGATGTTCTACCGTCGCAGGGCTTCGCCTAAGCACCGCTACGATATTATCGAGGTGGACTATGGTGGAGAGGGGCAGCGCACACGGCTAAAAGATCAAAAAGATCAATTGTTGTGTCTATGGGGTGCCCCTGGCCATGTATATAAAGGAGTGGTGGAGGGGAGGGACGGCCCTCTTTATGGCGTGCCCTAGGGGAGTCCTACTCCCACCAGGAGTAGGATTCCCCCTTTCCTAGTAGAACTAGGAGCCCTTCCAAGTAGTAGGAGTAGGAGAGAAGGAAAGGGAAAAGAGAAGAGAAGGAAGGAGGGGGCGCAGCCCTTCCCCCTAGTCCAATTCGGACTAGGCCTTGGGGGGCGACCTGCCTCTCTCTCTCTCTTTCGCCTAAAGCCCAATAAGGCCCACACACTCCCCGGCGAATTCCCGTAACTCCCCGGTACTCCGATAAATACACGAATCACTCGGAACCTTTCCGATGTTCGAATATAGTCGTCCAATATATCGATCTTTACGTCTCAACCATTTCAAGACTCCTCATCATGTCCCCGATATCATCTGGGACTCCGAACTACCTTCGGTACATCAAAACACATAAAATCACAACATAACCATCATCGAACTTTAAGCATGCGGACACTACTGTCGGTGTACAAAAAGAGGGGTACACTTTTTTGTACCCCTATAACTGTGCACGGACAGTCTGAGCCACGGGCACCACCACACCAAGCAAGGCATGGGAGGTGAGCCAGCGTAAGACCGAAGCTCAAGGGAACTAGGACGACGCCAAGGCCAAGACCACGAAGAGCGAAAGGGACGAAGCGGACTCCCCCGACAAGATCCTTGTTGGGAGACAGCTTTGGAAACCCCGGCAAGACCCTTGTCGCGGCGACACGCCCCACGCCTACGGAGCAAATCACCCTTGAGTCCACTCCCCCATGGGGCAAGGATTCGGGAGACATCCCCATGGTGGCATGCAGATCTTTGTGAAGACATTCAAGATTAGATACGCATTAAGAAGACGATGACCTTTGCCGAGATACCAACCAGGGAAGACCACAAGGCCCCCGGCAAGCGCCTTGCCGGGGATGACAGCAGGCGCCCAGGCAAGACCCTTGCCGGGGCCCCGGCAAGACCCTTCCCAAGAACATCCACAAGGCCACCATCAGGCCCACGCCGACTAAACCTCCACAACCGTACGCATGCGGCTGCCGACCCAACCAGCTGGGCAGGCACCTACGTGGCGGCATGCAGATCTTCGTGAAGACCCTCCACTGCGCCACCTCAGCTACCTGCCTACCTGCATGGCATCACAGGCATCGCTGGCCAGGGCGCGTGTCGACACAAGAAGGAGCGGCGACAGACGAGACAGGTTTCTCCCCCATCCCTGATAAAGCAAGGACTCCTAAGCAAGACACATTAAATGTGCCTTCTCATGTAATGCGAGGGATAACCTCGCATCACTGTACCCTTTCCACCTCCTGCGTGCCATTGTGGCAACCCCTTTTTCTATAAAAGGAGGCCCGAGGCGACCAGGAGGAGGATTCGGCTTTTTGGAGCTCCTAATGCCCCAGAGCTAGCTCAAGAATAGGAATATATATCCACCAAAGCAGGAGTAGGGTTTTACGCATCCTCGCGGCCCGAACCTGGACAAACAAACTATGTACTATCTGTTTGATCCGCTCTTCTCACGACCCCGCGCCCCGCTAACCTTAGAAGGGATTCTTGTGATCCCATAGGTGTCGTTCCCACCGACATCTTTGGCGCGCCAGGTAGGGGAAGAGGTGAATGCACCGTGGTTGCGGCGCCGCCGGCCTTTCCGCCACTGGTGCGTGGGACTCCATCGGAGCATCGACCCGGGGGCCCCACCGGACTTGGTTCGTCTTTGTGGGCCACTGCAACAAGGCTTCGGATAGTGGCTCTCCATTCGTCGAGTTTCCCCGTAGTGGGAGGAAAGTCGAGGAGCAACTGCGTGCGTGCCAGGGCCTCTGCTGGCGTCGGTGGCAGCGGAACCTGCACGGATCGCGACGAGCTTCGACTTTTGACCATGTCAGAAGGAGCTCTATCACGACCCCGCGGTCGCATGCCATTGTCACCAGTGCTTCGGCGAGCGGGCAGGTCTTCTACGTCCCGGGAGTGGCGCTCGGGGCTCTTCCCGCGGCGACGCCCGGGATCTTCGACGTGATCTATTGAAGGAGGGCCTGGGCAGTAATGGGAGCAATGAAGCCAAGAAAAAGAATAAGGGAAAACAGAGATGGAGGACAGGCGACTCACCAGTGCCAGGCTATGAAGCAGAAGTCCCCTCCCCGCCAGCATTTGGCACTGTGGCAGAGTCACCAGCGCCCAAGTTCCCCTCTTCCTCCATGGGTGTGGGCTCCGTGCTTGATGCCCTTGCCGGGACGCCCCTTACGGCAGCGTAGTCGATGGGGGTGGTGTGTTGTGGGTAGCCCTCTGCGGCTCCTCCTACTGCCGCTCCCCTCCTGCAAACCCGACAAGGTTAACACCATAGCATCGAACGCCTACCACATGTCGAATAAGAGGAGGGTGAAGAACTTACGCTGGGGGCTGTGCCGGGGGCTGCTGTCCGGGCTGCTCCACACCACCAGTGGCGTCTTTGAAGCCCCAGCCGGGGGCTAACTGCTCGCCGAGGCCTTCGCCCTCTTCACCCTCTAGGCCAACGTCTCTGCATCCCTGCAAAAGCAAAAACGGATCAGGAGAGGTGACTTAATTTGGGGGAATGGAAATGGCAGTATGGAACGGAGTACTTACTCGTCATCCATCTCCTCCTCTTCCACAACTTTCCTTTTCCTCTTCGGGCTGAGAGGCCCGAGTTCAAAAGCAACCTCGGTGTCAACATCCGAGTCGACATCTGCCGGAGGAGGCAAAGAAGGCGGGGTTTGTGCGCGCCCAGATGAGGAAGGGACTATTGTCTTCTTTTTCTCAGCGGCCTTCGTCAGCTTCTTCGCTGCCGTGGCCCTCGTGTGATGCCCGTACCCCTCCAGGGTCAATTGAGGCCGCGTAGCCCTGCTGGGCCGGACCGGCTCGCCGGAGCCAGACCGCCGCAGGACTCGCCCTCTTCCCCTGGCTGGCGTTGAGCCCGCCACCACATCCTCCTCCCCCGACGACTCGTCGGCCGCATCTTCGACAAGTGGAGCTCCCGTGTCGGCGCTTCTAACCTCCCCGGAGGCCGCCGCCCACCGGGTGAGCTCCTCTTCCTCCGCAGCCGTTGCGGCCTTGTCCTCCACACCCCCGGCGCTGCCGGCCTCCATGGCAAGCTGTGCCTTCCTTGCCCTACTGGCGATGTTGTCCATCTCTGCTTGGGTAGTGTCCATGACAAGCCACCGCTCGGCGTAAGCATTGACATATACCTCGATCAGGGTGTCAAAGAATTGCTGCACATCCGCATCCTTTGGCTCCTTCCAGCTCGGGATAGGGCCGTGCGCATTACAGTCCGGCATCATAGCGATGATCTCGGACCGACGTGAATTATTGCACAACGGGACCACCCCCGCTGGCAACTTGAAAAACGGCCCCTTGAGGGCCTTGCCGACCTTTGCAGCAGCCCTCGTGGCCTTGCTGGTCCGTTTGACCTCGCCGTCGCGACCCACATCAAGATGAAAAAGCCGCTGGCAGAAGTGGGCATGCACCATCACCGTGAAATTATGGTCTAGGCCAGGGCGGAGTCGCATAATGTCAGCCGGATTCATAAAGAGCCAGGCTGGCCTCCCCTTGTTGTGCAACGGGGCGATCCGGCGGCGAATGAAGTCCACCCCGATCATCTCAAGGGTGAGTCCAGCCCGGGTCAGCCGGAGAATCCTGGTGGTGGCGACAGTGAGCCTCCCATCGGCGGCGTCTACATCACCCCAATCGTTGCCACGAACCGGCGGCACTCGGCGGACCTTGCAGAATTCCGGTGGGTCTTCATCTTCAATCCAGCACCACCGGCCACGCCATTCCTCCCACCTCTCCTTCACGGCACCGTCCGGGTACGCCCCCTTGGATCTTGGCATCCAGGTGACGCAACCAGAGACGGCACCTCCCGGCTAGATCCGAGGGGAGAAATAATGGCAGAAGAGTGCCGTGTTGGGCTGCACCCCGGCAAAGCCTTCGCAAAGATGCGCAAAGAAAGCCATGCACGCCACCGCATTCGGAGTAAAATTCAAGAGTCGAAAGCCGAAGGTGTGCATAATGTCGCAGAAGAAATCAGAAAAAGGGGGGCATAACCTGCAAGAAAGATATTCGACGAAAAAGGGATACTGATTAGGGGCAGGATCGGCGCAAGCGGCAGGAATGACGCGCGTCGCCGGATGTGCCGAATTCTCTCCCCCCGTCTTCACTCCCCATAGAGGCCTGAAGGAGGCCCGGAGCTCACGAACATCAACCGTCGAGGGGAAGAAGAAGGCAGACTTCGTCCGGTCCCCCAATAGCGCACTCTCCGGCGGCTCCACAGTCTGAGCACCCTTGGCCACCCCTTGCCCTTGACGGATTTGGGCGCCATGGCGGCTAAGAAAGTTAGAGGATTGAGGGAGGAGGATGGCGAAGCAATGACGACAGGCGACAGCGGAAGCATAGGAAGGAAGGAAGGAAGGAAGAGAGGAAACGACGGCTCTGAGATTGGAGAAGGCACGAGGAAAGAGGAGAAAGTGAACAGCGCGCCCATGGTTATTCCTTTTTTTATGGGGGAAAACATAGGCCGCCTCCTTTCACATTAACTGTGATGTGATGCATGCCCGCGGGAACCAACCCCACACATGCCGCCCACATCACACGCACCTCCCCACGCCGCGCCACGCGCGGGAGTCATGGGAAGCGCAACGCGCGAAAAATCTTACCGCGGTAAAAAAACTGCCCCGCCTGCCCGCGCACCGTTTTTGGGCCTAGCCCAACAACGCGTTGCGCTTATGTGTGGCCCAGGCCCGGGGGCTCTTGTCGGTGTACAAAAAGAGGGGTACACTTTTTTGTACCCCTATAACTATGCACGGACAGTCTGAGCCACAGGCACCACCACACCAAGCAAGGCAAGGGAGGTGAGCCAGGGTAAGACCGAATCTCAAGGGAACTAGGACGACGCCAAGGCCAAGACCACGAAGAGCAAAAGGGACGAAGCAGACTCCCCCGGCAAGATCCTTGCCCGGAGACAGCTTTGGCAACCCCGGCAAGACCCTTGCTGCGGTGACTCGCCCCACGCCTATGGAGCAAATCACCCTTGAGTCCACTGCCCCCATGGGGCAAGGATTCGGGAGACATCCCCGTGGTGGCATGCAGATCTTTGTGAAGACATTCAAGATCAGATACGCATTAAGAAGACGACGACCTTTGGTGAGATACCAGCCAGGGAAGACCACAAGGCCCCCGGCAAGCGCCTTGCCGGGGATGACAGCAGGCGCCCCGGCAAGACCCTTGCCGGGGCCCCGGCAAGGCCCTTGCCAAGAACATCCGCAGGGCCACCATCAGGCCCACGCCGACTAAACCTCCACCACTGTACGCATGCGGCTACCGAACCAACCAGCTGGGCAGGCACCTACGTGGTGGCATGCAGATCTTTGTGAAGACCCTCCACTGCGCCACCTCAGCTGCCTTCCTACCTACATGGCATGACAGACATCGATGGCCAAGGCGCGTGTCGACACAAGAAGGAGCGGCGACGGACGAGATAGGTTTCTCCCCCGTCCCCGATAAAGCAAGGACACCTAAGCAAGACGCATTAAATGCACCTTGTCATGTAATGCGAGGGATAACCTCGCATCATTGTACCCTTTCCACCTCCTGCGTGCCACCGTGGCAACCCCTTTTTCTATAAAAGGAGGCGCGAGGCGACCAGGAGGAGGATTCGGCTTTTTGGAGCTCCTAATGCCCCAGAGCTAGCTCAAGAACAGGAATATACATCCACCAAAGCAGGAGTAGGGTTTTACGCATCCTCGCGGCCCGAACCTGGATAAACAAACTGTGTACTATATGTTTGATCCGCTCTTCTCACGACCCCGTGCCCCGCTAAACGTAGTAGGGATTCTTGTGATCCCATAGGTGTCGCTCCCACCGACACCTGCGGGTTCGAGAACTATGTAGACATGACCGAGACACGTCTCCGGTCAATAACCAATAGCAGAACCCGGATGCTCATATTGGCTCCTACATATTCTATGAAGATCTTTATCGGTCAAACCGCATAACAATATACGTTGTTCCCTTTGTCATCGGTATGTTACTTGCCCGAGATTCGATCGTCGGTATCTGAATACCTAGTTCAATATCGTTACCGGCAAGTCTCTTTACTTGTTCTGTAATACATCATCCCGCAACTAACTCATTAGTTGCAATGCTTGCAAGGCTTATAGTGATGTGCATTACCGAGTGGGCCCAGAGATACCTCTCCGACAATCGGAGAGACAAATCCTAATCTCGAAATATGCCAACCCAACAAGTACCTTTGGAGACACCTGTAGAGCACCTTTATAATCACCCAGTTACATTGTGACATTTGGTAGCACACAAAGTGTTCCTCCAGTAAACGGGAGTTGCATAATCTCATAGTCATAGGAACATGTATAAGTCATGAAGAAAGCAATAGCAACAAAATAAACGATCAAGTGCTAAGCTAACGGAATGGGTCAAGTCAATCACATCAATCTCCTAATGATATGATCCCGTTAATCAAATGACAACTCATGTCTATGGTTAGGAAACATAACCATCTTTGATCAACGAGCTAGTCAATTAGAGGCATACTAGTGACACTCTGTTTGTCTATGTATTCACACATGTATTATGTTTCCGGTTAATACAATTCTAGCATGAATAATAAACATTTATCTTGATATAAGGAAATAAATAATAACTTTAGTATTGCCTCTAGGGCATATTTCCTTCACAACATTGCAATCAAGCTCATCATTCAAAGAATTAGTGCCAAACATTTTATAGACTTCTTCTTCTAGCACTTGAGCACAATTTTCCTTTCCATCATTCTCACGAAAAATATTAAAAAGATGAAGCGTATGAGGCAAACTCAATTCCATTTTTTGTAATTTTATTTTATAAACTAAACTAGTGATAAAACAAGAAACTAAAAGATTCGATTGCAAGATTTAAAGATATACCTTCAAGCACTCACCTCCCCAGCAACGGCGCCAGAAACTGCTTGATGTCTACTACGCAACCTTCTTCTTGTAGACGTTGTTGGGCCTCCAAGTGTAGAGGTTTGTAGGACAGTAGCAAATTTCCCTCAAGTGGATGACCTAAGGTTTATCAATCCGTTGGAGGTGTAGGTTGAAGATGGTCTCTCTCAAACAACCCTGCAACCAAATAACAAAGAGTCTCTTGTGTCCCCAACACACCCAATACAATGGTAAATTGTATAGGTGCACTAGTTCGGCGAAGAGATGGTGATTCAAGTGCAATATGGATGGTAGAAATAGGTTTTTGTAATCTGAAATTATAAAAACAGCAAGGTAACAAGTAATAAAAGTGAGCGTAAACAGTATTGCAATGCTAGGAAACAAGGCCTAGGGCCCATACTTTCACTAGTGCAAGTTCTCTCAACAATAATAACATAATTGGATCATATAACTATCCCTCAACATGCAACAAAGAGTCACTCCAAAGTCACTAATAGCGGAGAACAAACGAAGAGCTTATTGTAGGGTACGAAACCACCTGAAAGTTATTCTTTCGGATCGATCTATTCAAGAGTTTGTACTAGAATAACACCTTAAGACACATATCAACCAAAACACTAATGTCACCTAGATTATCCAATGTCACCTCAAGTATCCGTGCGTATGATTATACGATATGCATCAAACAATCTCAGATTCATCTATTCAAACAACACAAAGTACTTTAAAGAGTGCCCCAAAGTTTCTACTGGAGATTCAAGACGAAAACGTGTGCCAAACCCTATGCATAAGTTCACGAGCGGAACCCGCAAGTTTATCACCAAAACATACATCAAGTGGATCACGTGAATATCCCAATGCCACCACAGATAAGCACATGCAAGATATACATCAAGTGTTCTCAAATCCTTAAAGACTCAATCCGATAAGATCACTTCAAAGGGAAAACTCAATCCGTTACAAGAGAGTAGAGGGGGAGAAACATCATAGGATCCAACTATAATAGCGAAACTCGCGATACATCAATATCGTACCATCTCAAGAACATGAGAGAGAGAGAGAGAGAGAGATCAAACACATAGCTACTGGTACTGTAACATCCCAAATTTTCAATTTGGAATGTTATACAGTAGATCATCATGCATGTCATATTTCTTGCATTTTGGTCGATCCAAGAAATTACACGCAACTCAAGGACCCTCGGAGAGAGTTGGAGATTTCGTTGTTTTCATATTTGAGTTTTCTCAAACTTTTAAAAGAGGATCATTTGATTTTATTTCATCTTCAATTTTTTTCCCAATATCAAATATGAGAGAGGGGAATAATATGACTTTCCCAAATATAGGAAAAATGAAGATTTAATAAAAAATCGAACATTGGATGTTTTCCGGATTTTAGTTGCATTTTATTTGGTTTAGGGAAAAATGCGTGTTTTCAAAATTTGCACCTAGGCCCCGAGAAAAGTTCATTTTGTTCGACTCATTTTTAGCAGTCGGGGAAAATTTACTTTGGGAATTTTGGAGTTCGTTTAGATTTTCTTTTCTTTGTTTATCTGCGCGCGTATCTTTTAAAAAAAATTCCGCGTCGCGCCGCCTGGGCCATGGCCCAGCCGGCCAGCCCAGGAAGGCCTCCTCCTCGCGCGCGCACGCCCGCGCGCAGCCCCAGCACCGCCGCCGCGCCGAGTCCGATTCGGACTCAGCCACCACCGCCGCCCTTTTTCTTGCCCCCTCCCCCAAGTCTCCTCCCTCCTCCCCCCTTTAAATACCCAAGACCCCCCCCTCTCCCCACACCACCCCGCGCCGCCCCCAAGCAGCAGCAGCAGCCCGCGCTGCCGCCTAGCGCCGCCGCCGCCGCATAGCGCCACCGCCGCCCTCTAGCGCCGCCGCCGCCCAACGCCGCCGCCCGCCGGAGCCCCTCGCCGGAGCCCCTCGCCGAGGTAGCCCCGCGCCGCGCCATCCCTCCCCTCGGTTCGGTTTTTTTTAAAACCGTTCCGATTTCTTTTCATTCGTTGTTTCGGTTTTTTTCGAAACCCTAGATCGGTTTCTCGTTGGTTTTCGGTTTAGTTGTTTATAGACCGTTCGCCGGACCGTTCGTCCGAACGAACGTGATCACCGGTTATTCTCGGTTAACGAACGTTCGTTCGTTTAATCATTCGTTGTTTCTTTTTCATCGGTTTACTTCACGTTTTCTGATCGCGATTTCAGATCCGATCTTCGTTCTAGTTTATCTTCCCGCTCATTTATCAGAATCAGGTGATTCAAGCTCCTGGAGTTTCGTTTCGAAACCACCGTTCCAACTAATCAACTTAAACAAGTTTTTGCTACTATAAAATTTTCCATAGTTTCAACTTGCTAGAACCGAGTTGTTTTCTTCCGCTGTTTGTTTTCCGTTGCTTTGTTCGGTTCTTTCTCTCTTTGCAACCGGAGTTCTTAAGTTGAACTTTCTGGTTCGATCTCTTGTTCGAGTTTTACCTGTGCATTAGATGAGTACTTATTGTATGCTTGTTTTTTGTCTATGATAGATTACCCGGAGTGCGCCGCCTATTACTTCGAATCTCTAGGTCTCGCGGATCATCAGCAAGGCAAGTAACACTTTTATCATACCTTTTCTACAACCCAGTTTTATTGCATTAGGTCAATCCTCACACATTGCATGATTAGGATCTAATTAAATTGTGGGATGGGAAGTAGATGAGGTAGTACCTATTACCTATTTATTATGAAACCTTTTGGAGTTACTTCTACGTTTGCTTATTATGCCATGCTATGCTAGTAGACGTGGATTGGCTGAGTGATATCCATGACAGATGTGAGTTCGATAATTTTAATGGTTTATCTAAGGTGGCAACTTAAACACACATCTAGGTGGATTGAGGCACCTGGTTTCTATCAGGACTTGCCTATTTTCTTTTGGACCGCCACCCAGGCTCAAAGGGATCATAAGATCTTTCATACCAGAAACTTCCGTGTGCAGCCACAAGCCATTATGGGCTCTGGCATAGTTGATTAAGTCGTGCGAAATCTTACAGGGTAGACTAGCAGATGTAGGGGAAAATAGGTGTACCGGTCTATCCATCATAAATTGCTAGCGCTTCTGAAAGACTGTGTCTCGGTCATCCGTTTCTCAAATACCGTGCAGTGCGAGAAACCCAACGGAGGCGATCGAGTCTTGTGGGGAAAAGTGCGCAAACCTCTGCAGAGTGTAATAAACTAATCATGATTAGCCGTGTCCCCGGTTATGGACATCTTGAGTATCTAGTACTTGAATATCATGTGAATCTCATCATGTTACTTCTAATTAATATTGTTGGGTTTTAATTGTTCACTTAATTGGGATCGGAATGCTGTCAACCATTCTCGATGTTCAACTACCATGATAGTTAAATAAATTCATTCCTTTGTAGTAGGGAAAAACTGGCTTTACGCAAAACTGTAACCATAGAGCTTTCCAGCAGCCAAATATGCACATAGTATAGCTGTTACATTCCATTACTCTCTATGTGTTACATTGCCAGCATATTCCATGTGCTGACCCGTTTTCGGGCTGCAACTTTCATGTTGCAGACTTTTCAGACGACGAGTAAGGTGCTTTTAGGTTGTGGTTCTATACTCAGTGATGCCGTTGGAGTTGATGGACCCATTTATCTTCCAAGTCTTCCGCTGTTATCGATATTAGATGGCCTTAAGCCCTATTTATTGTAATAAGTTCTCTTTGAGACATCGATGTAATAAGTGTGTGATTGCTACTCTGCTATAAATCCTTCGAAGTACTGTGTGGTGTCAGCATTACTGATCCAGGGATGACACCGGAGCACAGAGACTTGATCCAGTCGGGTCGGGTTGCTACAGAGATGGTATCAGAGCACACGCTGACTGTAGGACACGACCACTAAGTTAAAGCCATAGATCATTATTCTCTCCTCATTTTCTAACTCCTCACCTTTTCTACTCTTTAGGATGAAGGACGCGAAGATCAAGTATGCTCAATCGGATGAAGGCACACCTTTTGGATTTCACTTGAAGGAAGTCACCAAGTACCTAAACATTGGATTACCAATTTTCACGGGAACCTTCAACGCCACTCTGCCTGAAGAGGAGCGTTGGAAGATTCAAGCTCACGTTCCGGGAAGGACATTCGCTCCAATCACGAAGCCCATAGATAGTGTTTTTCAATGCACCAACCTGGAGTCTGGGAAAGAGTATGGCAGCCCATATCACCATAGGACGCATTGGAAAGTTTATCAAGAAGACCTCAAGGACACTATCTACCAGATTTGCGGACGCCGAGATGAACAATGGGAATTAGTCAGCACCAAGAAGGATAGATCCATTGCAGCTTTCATCCAGGAGTTAAACCAGCACATTCGACGCCACGAGAACCAGATGTGCAATGATATGATAGAGTTGAAGAATGCGAAGGCTAGGATCATCGAGCTAGAAGGAGAACTGAAGGCTTCACACAAGGACTACATGGACGAGATCGTAGCTCTAGCAAGGCACAATGGCGATCTTAAACAGGAAATTGAAGAACTCAAGAGGGAGATAGCATCCAGGAAGGAAGAGATGTACGTCACATGTTCGGACAACTACATCATCCTGGACGACACCGATTCGGATCCAAGTGAACCCGACTTTGAAGACGAAGCTGGAGCGGACATCATGGAGTCTTCCACCGATTCAAATTTCTAGATGACCACCAAATATTTGTAGGATTTTCCCCACGTATACACTATAGTTCGAGCACTTTTGCGATAGCTAGATCGATTGTATGCCCTTGTTTGATTGAATGAAGTGATTTTGTGTGCATTTGCTCATGTGCATTGGGGTAGTGTTTTCTCTTTAGACCTCACTCTATTCTTAAATCTCATCTTTTCTAAACCCTCAGATGCCTCCGAGACGTCACAATGGATTTCCACCGGAGCTCACTCAGTTGATCCAGCAACAGAATCAATTGATGCATATGTTAGTCCAGAACCAGCAGAACAACAACAACAACAACCCACCTCCACCACCACCACCACCTGTTGACCACTTAGCCCGTTTCCTTAGGCTGAATCCGCCAGTGTTTTCCAGTAGCGCCGAGCCAATAGTAGGAGACAATTGGCTCCGCAAGATAGGAAGGGAGTTGACCACTGCAGGATACACAGATGGTGAGAAAGTGAAGTTTGCCGCACATCAGCTTGACGGACCCGCGGCAGCATGGTGGGAGAATTTCACAGCCACTTACCCAGTTGACACTGTCACCTGGGATCAGTTTTAGCAAGCTTTCTGCACTGCCCATGTTTCAGCAGGAGCTATGGCCATGAAGAAGCATGAGTTTCGCAACTTACGCCAAGGAGGAAGGACAGTTGGCCAGTACGTTGACGACTTTAGCAAGTTAGCACGTTATGCCCCAGATGATGTTGCTACGGATGCAACTAAGAAGGAGAAGTTTATGGAAGGATTGAATGATGAGTTAAGCATGCAGTTGATGGTAGCAAGTTTCAACAACTACCAGGAGTTGGTAGATCGTGCCATCATGATTGAAGGGAAGCAACAGCAGATTGAGAACCGCAAGAGGAAGTATGGACAGGGGAAGTATAACTCTGGAGGCCAGCAGAAGCCCCGTTTTACCCCTAAACCGGGAGTTCATTTTCAGCATACCCATGGAGGAGGTAGTTCGCACAACCACAATGGCCACAAGAATGGCAATGGGAATGGAGGAAGCAACGGCCAGAACCGGACCACCCCATCAACCCCAACCAAGAGAGATCTTAGTCAAGTCACCTGTTTCAAGTGTTCCAAGACCGGACATTATGCCAATGAATGTCCTGAAGGCCAGAATGGAAATGGCAATGGAAGCTCAGGGAAGAAGCCGAACCCTTTCAATAGGGGATAGGTGAACCACGTTAACGTGGAGGAGGTTGAAGATCAGCCTGATGCAGTAATCGGTAAGTTTTTGGTTAAGCCATTTACCGCACTCGTTGTTTTCGATACTGGTGCATCGCATTCATACATATCAACGGGATTTGTGGAAAAATATAGCCTGCAATTAGGATTCTTAAAACGCCTATGCTAGTAAGTTCGCCAGGAGCAGAGTACATGGCCAGACAAGGATGTTTTCAAGTGCCATTAAGCATAGGAAGGCATGTTTTCCCAACAGATTTAATTATTCTGGAATCTCAGGGTCTGGATGTAATTCTTGGTATGGATTGGCTGACGATGTATGGAGGAAACATCGATTGCGCCAGTAAGACAATTTTGCTCACAACGCCAGAAGGAAGAAGGATCAAGTATGTATCCCGGCATGTGCCAAATAGGACACAAGTAAATTGCCTAACAGGAGTTGTGCAGGAGGAAGTACCAGTGGTAAAGGATTTTCCTGATGTATTTCCAGAGGAGTTGCCAGGCATGCCGCCGGATAGAGACATTGAATTTTTGATTGAGTTATTGCCAGGTATAGGCCCAATATCAAAGAGACCGTACAGGATGCCAACAAAAGATTTGGTAGAAATTAAGAATCAGATTAAGGAGTTACTGGAGAAAGGTTACATACACCCAAGTTCTTCGCCTTGGGGATCACCCGTACTTCTAGTGGAGAAGAAGGATGGATCATTACGGATGGTTGTTGATTACCACGGATTGAACGAAGTAACAATCAAGAACAAGTACCCACTGCCAATGATTAATGATCTGTTTGATCATTTGCAAGGAGCTAAAGTGTTTTCCAAGATCGATTTGCGATCAGGGTACCACCAGTTGAAGATTCGAGAATAGGATATTCCGAAGACAGCTTTCACCACGAGATACGGATTGTACGAGTATACCGTTATGTCATTTGGGTTGACTAACGCGCCTGCTTATTTTATGAACCTGATGAACAAGGTGTTTATGGAGTTTTTGGATAAGTTCGTCGTAGTGTTCATTGATGATATCCTAGTTTATTCAAGGAATGAAGAAGAGCATAAGGAACATTTGCGTTTGGTTTTGGAGAAACTAAGGGAACATCAGTTATATGCCAAATTTAGCAAATGTGAGTTTTGGTTGAAGGAAGTTGGATTTCTTGGACACGTTATATCCGGAGAAGGGATAGCAGTTGACCCCACAAAGGTTGAGACCGTAACCGAATGGGAAGCACCAACGACAGTTGGAGAGATCCGGAGTTTTCTTGGACTCGCAGGATACTACCGAAGATTTATTGAGAACTTTTCAAAGATTGCGAAGCCTATGATGGAGTTGTTGAAGAAGGATACCAAGTTCAATTGGACTGAGGAGTGTGAGGCTAGTTCCAGGAGTTGAAGAAACGATTGGTCACCTCACCAGTGTTGATTTTGCCAGATCAGACCAAGGATTATGAGGTGTATTGCGACGCTTCACGTCGAGGACTTGGAGCAGTGCTTATGCAGGAAGGGAGAGTTGTTTCGTATGCTTCACGACAACTGAAGCCTCATGAGTTGAATTACGCCACGCATGATTTGGAGTTAGCAGCCGTAGTGCATACATTGAAGACATGGAGACATTTCCTCATTGGAAATCATTGTGAGGTGTACACGGATCACAAGAGTTTGAAGTACATTTTCACGCAGAAGGAGATGAATCTCAGACAAAGGAGATGGTTGGAGTTCATTAAGGATTATGATATGAGATTGCATTACCATCCCGGAAAATCTAATGTAGTAGCTGACGCATTGAGCCGTAAGAGCCATGCCAATACGTTAATAACGGAGGAAATACCCAAGGAGTTATCAGAAAACCTTCATGAACTAAGTTTAGAGATAGTTCCGAGAGGCTATGTGGTAGCATTGGAGATTCAGTCAACATTGATGGATAAAATCAGAGAAACTCAGAAATCTGACAAGGAAATTGCTTCTATAAAGGAGAAACTAAGCAAAGGAAAAGCAAAGGGATTTCGTGAGGATTAGCACGATACTCTATGGTTTGAGGACCGTGTTTATGTGCCAAATGACCCAGAGATCAGGAAGTTGATTCTGCAAGAGGAACATCATTCACCCTATTCGATTCACCCAGGAAATACCAAGATGTATTTGGATTTAAAGGAAACATTCTGGTGGACCGGAATGAAGAAGGATATTGCAGCATATGTAGCAGTTTGTGATGTGTGTCATAGAGTGAAGGAAGAGCATCAGAAGCCAGCTGGATTGTTACAACCATTGTCGACACCCGAATGGAAGTGGGATAAGATAGGTATGGATTTTATCACAGGACTACCCAGGACGAAGGCAGGCTATGACTCGATATGGGTAGTAGTTGATCGTTTGACGAAGGTAGCACATTTCATTCCAGTTAAGACCACTTACACCAGTGCTAAGTTGGCAAAGATATACATGACTAGGATCATTTGTTTGCATGGATTTCCGAGGAGTATTGTATCAGACAGAGGAACCCAATTTACCTCAAAGTTTTGGAATCAGTTGCATGAAACTTTGGGAACCAGGCTAGAGTTCAGCACCGCTTTTCATCTGCAGACAGATGGACAGACCGAGAGAGTCAATCAGTTTTGGAAGATATGCTGAGAGCTTGTGCACTAGATTATGGATCTAGTTGGGACAATAATTTGCCGTATGCGGAGTTTTCTTATAACAACAGTTACCAAACCAGTTTGAAGATGGCACCTTTCGAAGCTTTATACGGAAGGAGGTGTAGGACACCGTTGTCATGGGACGAAGTTGGAGACCGTCAATTCTTTGGACTGGATTTGATTAAGGAGTCTGAACGGAAAGTTAAGTTGATACGCGATAGGCTCAAGGTAGCCCAGTCCAGTCAGAAGAGCTATGCAGATTCTAAATGCAAGGAGACAATTTACGAAACCGGAGACAGAGTTTATCTCCGAGTATCCCCACTACGAGGAGTTAAGCGCGTTGGAGTTAAGGGAAAATTAGCCCCGCGTTTCGTTGGACCATATAAGATCTTGCAACGTATGGGAGAAGTCGCGTATAAGTTGGAATTACCAGAGGGACTGTCAGGAGTTCATGATGTATTCCATGTTTCTCAGCTGAAGAAATGTCACGCCGAGATGGCAGAGGTACCACTAAGAGATACAGTGCCGCTTGAAGCGATTCAGTTGAAGGACGACCTAACGTATGAGGAGAAACCAGTCAAGATTCTTGATTATGCTAGCAGAGTTACCCGCAGTAAGGTTATCAAGTTTTGTAAAGTTAAGTGGAACCACCACTCCGAGGATGAAGCCACCTGGGAGAGAGAAGAAGATTTGCTCAAGGACCACCCTCACCTATTTTCTAGCCAACCCGAGTCTCGAGGGCGAGATTCATCTTAAGGGGGGTAGGTTTGTAACATCCCAAATTTTCAATTTGGAATGTTATACAGTAGATCATCATGCATATCATATTTCTTGCATTTTGGTCAATCCTAGAAATTTCACGCAACTCAAGGACCCTCGGAGAGAGTTGGAGATTTCGTTATTTTCATATTTGAGTTTTCTCAAACTTTGAAAAGAGTATCATTTGATTTTATTTCATCTTCAATTACTTTCCCAATATCAAATATGAGAGAGGGGAATAATATGACTTTCCCAAATTTAGGAAAAATGAAGATTTAATAAAAAAATCGAACTTTGGATGTTTTCCGGATTTTAGTTGCATTTTATTTGGTTTAGGGAAAAAAGCGTGTTTTCAAAATTTGCACCTAGGCCCCGAGAAAAGTTCATTTTGTTCGACTCATTTTTAGGAGTCGGGGAAAATTTACTTTGGGAATTTGGAGTTCGTTTAGATTTTCTTTTCTTTATTTTTCTGCGCGCGTATCTTTAAAAAAAATTCCGCGTCTCGCCGCCTGGGCCAAGGCCCAGCCGACCAGGCTAGGCCGGCCTCCTCCTCGCGCGCGCATGCCCGCGCACAGCCCCAGCGCCGCCGCCGCGCCCAGTCCGATTCGGACTCAGCCACCGCCGCCGCCCTTTTTCTTGCCCCCTCCCCCAAGTCTCCTCCCTCCTCCCCCCTTTAAATACCCAAGACCCCCCTCCCTCTCCCCACACCACCCCGCGCCGCCCCCAAGCAGCAGCAGCAGCCCGCGCCGCCGCCGCCGCCGCATAGCGCCGCCGCCGCCCTCTAGCGCCGCCGCTGCCCAACGCCGCCGCCCGCCGGAGCCCCTCGCCGAGGTAGCCCCGCGCCGCGCCATCCCTCCCCTTGGTTCGGTTTTTTTAAACCGTTCCGATTTCTTTTCGTTCATTGTTTCGGTTTTTTTTTCGAAACCCTAGATCGGTTTCTCGTTGGTTTTCGGTTTAGTTGTTTAGCGACCGTTCGCCGGACCATTCATCCTAACGAACGTGATCACCGGTTATTCTCGGTTAACGAACGTTCGTTCGTTTAATCGTTCGTTGTTTCTTTTTCGTCAGTTTACTTCACGTTTTCTGATCGCGATTTCAGATCCGATCTTCGTTCTAGTTTATCTCCCCGCTCGTTTATCGGAATCAGGTGATTCAAGCGCCTGGAGTTTCGTTTCGAAACTGCCATTCTGAGTAATCGACTTAAACAAGTTTTTGCTACTGTAAAATTTGCCCTAGTTTCAACTTGCTAGAACCGAGTTGTTTTCTTCCGCTGTTTGTTTTCCGTTGCTTTGTTCGGTTCTTTCTCTCTTTGCAACCGGAGTTCTTAAGTTGAACTTTCTGGTTCGATCTCTTGTTCGAGTTTTACTTGTGCATTAGATGAGTACTTATTGTATTCTTGTTGTTTGTCTGTGATAGATTACCCGGAGTGCGCCGCCTGTTACTTCGAATCTCTAGGTCTCGCGGATCATCAGCAAGGCAAGTAATACTTTGATCATACCTTTTCTACAACCCAGTTTTATTGCATTAGATCAATCCTCACACATTGCATGATTAGGATCTAATTAAATTGTGGGATGGGAAGTAGATGAGGTAGTACCTATTACCTGTTTATTATGAAACCTTTGGGAGTTACTTCTACGTTTGCTTATTATGCCATGCTATGCTAGTAGACGTGGATTGGGTGAGTGATATCCATGACAGATGTGAGTTTGATAATTTTAAGGGTTTATCTAAGGTGGCAACTTAAACACACATCTGGGTGGATTGAGGCACCTGGTTTCTATCAGGACTTGCCTATTTTCTTTTGGACCGCCACCCAGGCTCAAAGGGATCATAAGATCTTTCATACTAGAAACTTCCGTGTGCAGCCAAAAGCCATTATGGGCTCTGGCATAGTTGATTAAGTCGTGCGAACTCTTACAGGGTAGACTAGCAGATGTAGGGGAAAGTAGGTGTACCAGTCTATCCATCGTAAGGTGCTAGCGCTTCTGAAAGACTGTGTCTCGGTCATCCGTTTCTCAAACACCGTGCAGTGCGAGAAACCCAACAGAGGCGATCGAGTCTTGTGGGGAAAAGTGCGCAAACCTCTGCAAAGTGTAATAAACTAATCATGATTAGCCGTGTCCCCGGTTATGGACATCTTGAGTATCTAGTAATTGAATATCGTGTGAATCTCATCATGTTTCTTCTAATTAATATTGTTGGGTTTTAATTGTTCACTTAATTGGGATCGGAATGCTGTGAACCATTCGCGATGTTCAACTACCATGATAGTTAAATAAATTCATTCCTTTGCAGTAGGGAAAAACTGGCTTTACGCAAAACTGTAACCATAGAGCTTTCCACCAGCCAAATATGCATATAGTATAGTTGTTACATTCCATTACTCTCTATGTGTTACATTGCCAGCATATTCCATGTGCTGACCCGTTTTCGGGCTGCAACTTTCATGTTGCAGACTTTTCAGACGACGAGTAAGGTGCTTTTAGGTCATGGTTCTATACTCAGTGATGCCGTTGGAGTTGATGGACCCATTTATCTTCCAAGTCTTCCGCTGTTATCGATATTAGATGGCCTTAAGCCATATTTATTGTAATAAGTTCTCTTTGAGACATCGATGTAATAAGTGTGTGATTGCTACTCTGCTATAAATCTTTCGAAGTACTGTGTGGTGTCAGCATTACTGATCCAGGGATGACACCGGAGCACAGAGACTTGATCCATTCGGGTCGGGTCGCTACAGGTACATACCCTCAACCCCGAGGGTGAAATACTCCCTCCTCGTCATGGAGAGCGCCGGGATGATGAAGATGGCCACCGGAAAGGATTCCCCCTCCAGCAGGGTGCCAGAACGGGTCTATATTGGTTTACGGTGGCTACAGAGGCTTGCGGGGGCGGAACTCCCGATCTATTCTGCTCCCCGGTGTTTTTAGGGTATATGGACATATATAGGGGAAAGAAGTCGGTCAGGGGAGCCACGAGGGGCCCGCGAGAGGGGGGGCGTGCCCAGGGGGTAGGACGTGCCTCCTTGCCTCGTGGCTTCCTCGAAGCTTCCCTGACGTCTACTCCAAGTCTCCTGGATTGCTTCCGTTCCAAAAATAACTCTACCGAAGTTTTCATTCCGTTTGGACTTCATTTGATAATCCCTTTCTTCGAAACACTGAAATAGGCAAGAAAGCCGCAATTTGGGCTGGGCCTCCGGTTAATAGGTAGTCCCAAAAATAATATAAAAGTGTTTCGTAAAGCCCATAAACAACCAAAACAGATAATATAATAGCATGAATACTTCATAAATTATAGATACGTTGGAGACGTATCAGTGGGGGAGAGGAAAACGAGAGACAAATGTCAAATAATGTAAATTGCGAGGAGATGATATTTGTGATTAGGAACCTGGTTATGTTGAAAATCCTCCCCGGCAACGGCGCTAGAAAGCACATTGACGGGAGACTATCTTGACTTGATCTTCCCCGGCAACGGCGCCAGAAATTCTCCTTGATGGTCGCTTGAACTACGTCGGTATTTCCCTGGAGAGGGAGGGATGATTTAGCACAGCGATGGTAGGTATTTTCCTCAGTTATGAAACCAAGGTATCGAACCAGTAGAAGAACCAAGAAACACAATGTAAGCAGCACCTACACACAAATAACAACACCTTGCAACCCGATGTGTTAAAGGGGTTGTCAATCCCTTCCGGGGGTACGGCGCCTCAAGATAGACAAACGGGCGTGAGGTAAATTGTAGTAGATTGATAAATCGAATGCCAAATACAATAAATAAAGATAAAATGCAGCAAGGTATTTTTGGATTTTTGGTTTAATAAATCTGAACAAAAATGCAAAGGAAAATTAGATCGCAAGGCAAATATATAAGAAGGAAGACCCGGGGGCCGTAGGTTTCACTAGTGGCTTCTCTCGAGAAAAACAACAAACAGTGGGTAAACAATTTACTATTGGGCAATTGATAGAACTTCAAATAATTATGACGATATCCAGGCAATGATCACTACATAGGTATCACGTCCCAGATTAGTAGACTGACTCCTGCCTGCATCTACTATTATTACTCCACACGTCGACCGCTATCCAGCATGTATCTAGTGTATTAAGTTCATGGAAATACAGAGTAATGCAATAAGAACGATGACATGATGTAGACAAGATCCGTTTATCTATATGTCAGTAGATATAGATCTCATCTTTTTATCCTTAGTGGCAACGATACATACGTGTCGGTTCCCTTTCTGTCACTAGGATCAAGCATAGTAAGATTGAACCCACTACCGGGCACCTCTTCCCATTGCAAGATAAATAGATCATGTTGGCCAGACAAAACCCAAATATCGGAGAAGAAATATGAGGCTATAAGAGATCATGCATAAAAGAGATCAAAGAAACTCAAATACTTTAATGGATATAAAAACATAGATCTAATCATAAACTCGAAGTTCATCAGATCCCAACAAACACACCGCAAAAAGAGTTACATCATATGGATCTCCAAGAGACCATTGTATTGAGGATCACAAGAGAGAGAGATGAAGCCATCTAGCTACTAACTATGGACCCGAAGGTCTACAAAGAACTACTCACACATCATCGGAGAGGCACCAATGGAAGTGGTGAACCCCTCCGTGATGGTGTCTAGATTGGATCTGGTGATTCTGGACTCTGCGGCTGCTGGATGAATATTTCGTCGACTCCCCTAGGGTTTTGGTATTTTTGAGGTATTTATAGAGCAAAGAGGTATCCGGGGGGCACCCGACGTGGACACAACCAACCAGGGCACTCCAGGGCCTCCTGGCGCGCCTTGGTGGGTTGTGCCCCCCCTCAGGGCACCCCCAGGTGCAACCAGGGCCCATTGCCTTCCTTCTGGCCCATAAAAAATCTCCGTAAAGTTTCATGGCATTTGGACACCGTTTGATATTGATTTTCTGCGATGTAAAAAACTTGGAAAAACAACAACTGGCACTTGGAACTATGTCAATAGGTTACTACCAAAAATGATATAAAATGACTATAAAATGATTATAAAACATCCAAGATTGATAATAAAACATTATGGAACAATAAAAAATTATAGATACATTGGAGACGTATCAAACCCTTGTGAGGTTCGAACTCTGGGGTGCACACGAAGAACACTCTCTTCATGACTTGCACGCTCAACAATTCCACAAGCTACCTGGACGAACCCAAAGAACAACAGACACGGGGGTTTCTACTGGTTCAGGCCACCTTGCGGTGTAATACCCTACTCCAGTGTGTGGGTGGATTTCCTCGAGGGGCTGAGGATGAACTAGTACAAGGGATGAACATCCTCCGGAGGTGAGGTGTTCTTGAGCTAGATGAGCTGGTGAGCTTGTCAGGGTGGAATCAATCCGATCCCCCTCTATGGTGGTGGCTAAGTCCTATTTAAAGTGGCCTTGGTCCTCTTCCCAAATGTTTAGGTGGAAAGGGATCCCACAATGGCCAAGTTTGAAGGGGAACAACTAGTACAAGTTATCCTGACAAAAGGTGGGCTTCACTTGCCAAAGGCTCTCGTGGTGACGCTGTTGTTGCCTCCGTGATGACCTACGTCCTGCCGTCCTGCTAGTCTTGGTCTTATTCCACTGATATGGAAACCTTTGTGTGATGCCTCGGGACCCCGTGCCTGCGCTCGCCTCTTTAGCACCAAAGAGGAAACTGGTACACTGCGCCTGCTGGTGCACGCCTGGCCTTGGTCGTCATGGCTCATGTCACGTGAACCTCGTGAGGTGCCCCTTGCATAGATATCTCCGCTCCTCGGGAGCGAGCCTAGTCAGGCTGCCCCTAGGGAGGTATTTGTGTCATCCGCCTCACGAGGCTTGGCCCCTCGCGAGGGTCCTGAATTGTTGCTGCTAAAGTTGGGCCGTATCGGGCCGTTGATGGAGCTTCGCCATGGGCCGCAGGCAGGCAAGTCTGGGTACCCCCGGTCCCAGAACACTGACAGTAGCCCCCGGGCCCAAGGCGCTATCGAACTTGGCTTTGAGGCGAAGCCAAAGGGCTAGTGTGGAGCGCCGTGGGCCCCAACCGCCTGCGGCCTGGATCAACGTGTGGCGATTGATGGGGTGTGGGCGCCTCTGCTTCCCCGCACTGCCTCGGCAACCGTTCGACTTGACGAGACCCTGCTGCATGGAGAAGAAAATCATCATTACATGTGAGCGTGGAGATCGGCGGTTGCCCTCCCTCTGGCTATAAATGAGGGGAGGGGCTGAGCCCCCTCGCTCATCTCCGCCTTCTCGCCGATTGCTCCTTCTTCTTCCTCCTCGAATCGCCGTCTTGCTGCAGCACCCATGGCGCCAACAAAGAGGTTCTCTGCCGTGGAGAAGGGGAAGGCTCGCCAGGAGGATCCCGGCTCGCCACTCCCTAAGAGGGGGCGAGGCCGTCCCCGTAAGCACACTGCGACCCCTGCTATGGCTCCTCAGGGGCGCGGTCTTACTCGTTCGGGGACCAGCGTCGTCCTCGGCAGCCACAGTGGTGTCTCCTCCCACGGCGGTGTCCGCTCTAGGTGGAGCAGCCCTTGCGCCGAGCTGAGGCGTGCCGTGGTCGCCTGATCTCTACTACGCAACCTTCTTCTTGTAGACGTTGTTGGGTCTCCAAGTGCAGAGGTTTGTAGGACAGTAGCAAATTTCCCTCAAGTGGATGACCTAAGGTTTATCAACCTGTGGGAGGCGTAGGTTGAAGATGGTCTCTCTTAAACAACCCTGCAACCAAATAACAAAGAGTCTCTTGTGTCCCCAGCACACCCAATACAATGGTAAATTGTATAGGTGCACTAGTTCAGCGAAGAGATGGTGATACAAGTGCAATATGGATGATAGACATGAGTATCTGTAATCTGATAATATAAAAACAGCAAGGTAACTAATGATAAAAGTGAGCGTAAATGGTATTGCAATGCTAGGAAACAAGGCCTAGGGTTCATACTTTAACTAGTGCAAGTTCTCTCCACAATAATAATATAATTGGATCGTATAACTATCCCTCAACATGCAACAAAGAGTCACTCCAAAGTCACTAATAGCGGAGAACAAATGAAGAGATTATTGTAGGGTACGAAACCACCTCAAAGCTAGCCTTTCTGATTGATCTATTCAAGAGTCCGTTGTAAAATAACACGAAGCTATTCTTTCCGTTCAATCTATCGTAGAGTTCCTACTAGAATAACACCTTAAGACACAAATAAACCAAAACCCTAATGTCACCTAGATAGTCCAATGTAACCTCAAGTATCCGTGGGTATGATTATACGATATGCATCTGTCGGAGTAATGGGCCACGGGTAGGCCAACCCGAGCCCCATAACCTTTCAAGCCATCGGGGCAGGCTGCACCCCTCAAGACCACAGGGCGAAGAGCCGCCTCCTGGGGAGTCTACGGCAAGGCGGCCGACTGCCCGCTCACGGCCGAGTCCAAGGGGCGACTTCCAGAGAAGCCGGCTTTGGGGAGTCGGCCGGCGAGTCCAACGAACCGTGACCTCATCGAAGGGGATGGGGCAGGGGCGTGGCTATAGTGAAGCCCACTCCCCGCCCCTTACCAAGGGCAGGCATGGCTACAGCACGCCATACTTGGGAAGATCTCCCTGCGGCGTGGCACTGTTGCCCGGCCGGCCCTGACATGAGCACCTCCATACCGGGTCCTGCGCCCACGACGGCTTGTCTGTACGGCCTGGAGGCAGCGGGGCCCACCAGTCAGCGAGACCTCGGGAGACGGTGGGAGAACCGCCAGTCGGACCCGTCGGGAGTCGGCCCGGGGAGTCAGCCGAGCCCTCCCCCGGGGCCCACGCGCCATTAATCAAGAAGAGATGGGGAGTGGCCACAGTGATCGCCCGCCAGGCGGCGGGGCTGTTGCCACGACCCCATGACCAAGCTTGCATCATTAGGAGCACGGCTACAGTAATCAACAGCCGGCAAGACTACCAGACCAGTCGGCGGGGCCCACTAGTCGGCGGGCCCCAGCAGTCGGCGGAGAAGTCGGAGGTCGGAGGCACTGACGGCTGGGCCCGCGCCCAGTCGTATTACCATTGTACCCCTAGGGGGTAGGCCTATATAAACCCCCAGGGCACCCATGCAAAGGGTTGGAACCCAGTAGCACTAGACAATACCAGATAGAAGGAGAGAGCTAGCCTTGCCCTCTTCTACCACCCAAAACAGCTCAAGGAGCAACTGTGTAAACACTTGACCATAGTGATCATGCGGAGACCCCGCAGAGTAGCAGTAGGGGTGTTATCTCCCCGGAGAGCCCCGAAGCTGGGTAAGATCTGTCGGCGTGCATGTCTTCGCCTCATCCTGTTTCCAGGCACCGGGGACGTTCTACTCGCTGCCACCATGATAAGCCATCCATTGGCATATGTCGCACCAAACCCCCGACATTTGGCGCCCACCATGGGGCATGGTGCACCGCCGTCCGGAGATATGTTCTGGACGGGAACCTTTTTCCTCCCTAGCGAGCGCAGCCAGCCAGGCACGCCAGACGAAGTTCGCGTCGACGCGCTGCTCGGCGTTGAGATCGCCTGCGCGGCCAGATCCTTGGCCGAACTTGTCGGTGAGGTCTACCTCTTCGACGAACCTGCGCCCGACGCAGTCGCAGGCAGCCCCGAAAACCTCCTCGCGGGCCTCCTCGATCAACTCCACGTTTCTGGCGAGCCTGCCGTAGACTTGGAGTCCGTAGGCTCCACCGACCCGATGCTAGTCGACTCCGACACCGCGTCGGTTGACGCGTTCCCCACCAAGGTGATGGTCTACGACGAACCTCTCCCCCACGCGGAGAGCGATGGAAGCACCGTCACTGAGGTGCTAGTCATCAGTCATGACGAGTTCCCTGGCGGAGGGGCGCTCGACTCACTCGGCGCGGCGCTGCAAGACCTAGCTGCACCCATTCCGGAAGATGCTGACGCAGAGACGTTAGAAGCGCGCCGCCTTCAGCTTGTTGAAGGCGCGAAGAAGCTGGCCAGCATGAGACGCTTGTCAGAAGCTTACCAGCGGGAGATGGATCGCGCTGTTGGCGGCTCGCCGGCCCCGACAGGGCCCAGCCGCCTTGGCGTGGTTCAGCAGCACGACGTAGCCATCGCCAGCCTGTTTCGGGCTAGCCGCCTCATGTATGCCATGCTAGCGGAGAACATCCGAGCCGCCCAGGCAGCGGTGGATGAGCTGGACAATTTCGAGGGCGAAGAGTGCAGCCTCATGATGGAGCGAGTCCAGCGGCTCCTCGACGCGGCCGCTGCGCAGAACGAGGCCGGCTGCCGCACGGAGGCGCCGCAGCGGCCAAATGACGACCCGCACCAAGATCAAGGCGCGACGTCTCGGACGCCGACTAGCGGTGCCCGAGGAAGAAAGGAGAAGGAGCCGGCTGTCAGCCACAGTCGGACTCGGATTACCATAGAGCGCGACCGAGGCGGGCGCCCGAGAGCAGTGGAACGACGGGACGACTGTCCGCCTCCCCCTCCCCGCAAGGAGAGGCGAGTCTCCTCGCCGCCTGCTGACCATCCGACTCTCGGTGACCGCCTTGGCCGCCGAGAGGGAGTTGGAGAGAATGACGCCCGCCACCGGATCGACCAACTTCACCGGTCCCTGGCGCTGGAAGAAGAAGACGAGCTGGGTCTGCCTTGTTTTGGGCGCCGCATTCGGGACGAGCCCTTTCCCAGAGGGTTCACACTCCAAAGAGACACGCCCAAGTATACCGGCTCCGTGAAGCCGGAAGACTGGCTAGTCGACTACTCCACGGCTGTCAGCATAGCAAACAGCAACAAGCGTGTCACCGTAAAGTACGTTCCGCTCATGCTCCAGGGCATGGCCCGGACATGGCTGAACAGCCTGAAGCCCTGCAGCATCAACAGCTGGGTCGACTTCACCGAAGCGTTCATCCGCAACTTCACCAACATGTACAAGCATCCTCCCAAGCCTCGTCAGCTTTCCTTGTGCGTGCAAGGCCCTGACGAGTTGACTCGCGACTACCTCACGCGTTGGGCTGAGCTCCGGAACTTCTACGAGGGCGTGCACGAGGTGCAGGCCATCGAGTACTTCACAGCCGGGTGCCGAGAAGGCACCCTCCTCAAGCACAAGCTTCTCTGCGACGAGCCAGAAACCGTCGATGAGCTGCTGATCATAGCGGACAAGTACGCTACGGCCGACTCCTCCATGAAGGCGGAAATCCAAATCAGCACGACTGACAAAGTGGCTCCAGAGGCTCCAAGATCTCCGGCGGCAGATGCCAGCCGGCGACAGCAGCAGGGTGACAACAAGCGCAAGGCCCTGCAGCCGACTTCCGGCAGCCGGCAGGTCACGACTGTTGAAGCCCAGCAGCTAAAAGAGCAGCCTCCGCCCAAGCGACAGAAAGGCAGCAAGCCAAACTGGTTGCCGGCCTTCTCCTATGAGCAGACCTTGGATGTACCTTGTAAGTTCCATAGCGGCGAAGCCATCAAATCACACCACCCGGAAGTGCCACTGGCTCACTAGGATCGCCAAGGGAGACGGCCTCCTGCCACCCCGGCCTGCAGGGCAGCCGCCTCCGCCTCCGCCCCACTAGCCGGCAGTCAGGCCAGTCGGCGCAGTACAAGACGAGTACCCTGAAGAGCATGGAGCCTATGTGGTGTTCACCAGTGTGGCTGATGATCGACGCAGCAGGCGGCTGCAGCGACAAGAGGTGAACGCAGTAGCCTCAGAAACGCCAGAGTTCATGCACTGGTCTGAGAGGCCCATCAGCTGGAGCAGGGTTGACCACCCAGAAGTAATGCCGAGTCCGGGCTCCTACGCCTTGGTCCTGGACGCCACCTTTGCCACGGACAAACGGGCCACGCGTTTCTCGCAAGTTCTGATAGATGGGGGCAGCAGCATCAATATCCTGTACAAGGACACCATGGAGAAGTTAGGAATCAAGCAAAGACAGCCTCAGAGCAGCCGGACCGTGTTCCACGGCATCTTTCCTGGGCTTTCGTGCTCACCAATAGGCAAGATCCTGATTGACGTCCTCTTTGGGGACAAAGATCACTTCCGAAGAGAGCCTGTTTGGTTTGAGGTAGTAGACCTTGAGAGCCCATACCATGCGCTACTTGGCCGCCCCGCCTTGGCCAAGTTCATGGCGGTCCCCCACTACGCCTACCTCAAGATGAAGATGCCCAGTTCTAGCAAAATTCTGATTGTGGCCGGCGATTAACAGAAGTCGTCCACTTGCGCGGCCGAGAGCAGTCGGCTGGCCGAGTCCCTGGTGATTGTAGCCGAGAAGCGACTCCTTGAGCGAGTTGTGGCGATGGCCGGTAAGCAGCCGGAGATATAGCCCGACCCGAAGGAGTCGGAAGCCGAAGGTTCGTTTAAGCCGGCCAAAGAGACAAAGAAGATACCCTTGGATCCGGAGCGCCCAGAGAGGTACGCCGTCGTAGGTGCAAACCTCGACAGCAAATAGGAAGGAGAGCTCGTCGATTTCCTTCATGAGAAATGGAACATCTTCGCATGGCCTCCCAAGGACATGCTAGGTGTACCGACGGATTTCGCCGAGCGCAAGTTACACGTCTGATATGATGCAAAGCCGGTTAGGCAGCCCCTGTGCCGCTTATCGGAAGAGAAGAGATAGCCCGACTCCTAGCAGCCGGCTTCATTATGGAAGTTTTCTTCCCGGAGTGGCTGGAAAATCCGGTCCTGGTGCTAAAGAAGAACAAGCAATGGCGAATGTGTATTGACTACACGAGCCTCAACAAGGCCTGCCCCAAGGACCCATTTGCTCTACCAAGAATTGACCAGGTGATAGACTCCACAGCCGGATGCAAGTTGTTGAGCTTCTTGGATGCATACTCAGGATATCACCAGATCAAGCTGGATCCGGCTGACAAATTGAAGACCGCCTTCATCATGCCATTTGGAGCATTCTGCTACCTCACCATGACGTTCGGCTTAAGGAATGTCGGCGCCACCTTTCAGCGTTGCATGCAGAAGTGCCTCCTCAAGCAGCTCGGCAGGAACGCCCATGTTTACGTGGACGACGTGGTGGTGAAGACGAAAAAGCATGGAACACTGCTGGAAGACCTCAAGGAGACCTTTGAGAACCTGTGCCGGTTCCAGATCAAGCTCAACCCCGAGAAGTGTGTGTTTGGAGTACCAACCGGCCAGCTGCTAGGTTTTCTGGTCTCTGAACGTGGCATAGAATGCAACCCAGTAAAAATCAAGGCCATCGAGAGAATGGAGGTACCCAGCCGACTGCTGGATGTGCAGAAGTTCACCGGCTGCTTAGCGTCCGTCAGCCGATTCATCAGTCGACTGGGCGAGAAAGCTCTCCCCTTATACCAACTCATGAAGAAGACCACTTTTTTCGAGTGGAATCATAAGGCGGACGAAGCTTTCCACCAGTTGAAGAAGATGCTGACTACTCCACCCGTCCTGGCGGCTCCAACTCCCAAGGAACCTATGCTCCTGTACATCGCCGCCACCAGCCGAGTAATCAGCACAGTCATTGTAGTAGAGCGCAAGGAGGAAGGCAAGGCGCTACCTGTCCAGAGACCAGTATATTACCTGAGCAAGGTACTATCGACCTCCAAGCAGAACTACCCCCACTACCAGAATATGTGCTATGGCGTACACTTTGCTGCCGAGAAATTGAAGCCTTACTTTCAAGAGCATCCAATCATAGTGGTCTGCACGGCTCCACTTGCAGAGATCATCGGTAGCCGGGATGCCTCTGGTCGAGTGGCCAAGTGGGCCATAGAGCTGGCTCCTTACACCATCCACTACCAGCCCCGCACCACTATCAAATCACAAGCACTGGCCGACTTCCTTGTCGACTGGGCCGAGACCCAGTACCTGCCTCCAGCGCCTGACTCCACCCATTGGCGGATGCACTTCAACGGCTCCAAGATGCGCACCGGCTTGGGAGCCGGCGTCATCCTCACCTCTCCCAAAGGCGACAAGCTCAAATATGCACTGCAAATCCATTTTGCCGCCTCCAACAACGTGGCCGAGTACGAGGCACTCATTCAGGGGCTCCGGCTTGCCAAAGAACTCGGCATCCGCCGGATCTTGTGTTATGGCGACTCAGACTTAGTGGTCCAGCAGTCATCTGGCGACTAGGACGCGAAAGACGCAAACATGGCGAGCTACCGTTTCCTCATGTAGCAACTCAGCGGGTATTTCGAAGGGTGCGAGTTCCTCCATGTGCCAAGAAACGACAACGACCAAGCAGACGCCTTGTCACGAATCGGCTCTACCCGCCAAGCAATACCATCTGGCGTCGCCCTTCAACACCTCCTCAAGCCGTCTGTCAAGCCTTCACCAGAATCAGACTCCATTTTTGTGCCGGCTCCTCCCGAAGATGGCAGATCCGACTCCAGAGCTCAGGTAGTCGGAACGTGGACTTTGGCGGGTGACTCCAAAGCTGCCACAGTCGAGCCCGGCCCGGGGACTGCGGTGACGGACTCGAAGATTCCAGAACTCGCCCCGAGGACTGCACCAGTCGGCCTGGGGACTTCATCATCCCAGCAAGCAGCTGTTAACTCCAGCCCGCCGCCTCCTAGTCCAGCCGCCCTCGTCCAAGTCGCAGTTCTGGTAGTCGAAGACATAGCAGCACCCTCATGGGCCCAGCCCATCCTCAAATTCTTGGTGAACAAAGAGCTACCAACTGGTGAGACCTCAGCTCGGCAAGTACAACACCGGGCGGCAGCCTATACCTTAATCAACAGAGAGCTGGTCAGGCGCAGCGTCACTGGTGTCTACCAGCGCTGCGTAGAGCCAGAGCAAGGCCAAGCGATTCTCAAAGACATCCATCAAGGCGAATGCGGCCACCATGCGGCTTCAAGAGCACTCGTCGCCAAAGCCTTTCGGCATGGTTTCTTCTGGCCGACTACCTTGGAAGAGGCCAAGGAGTTGGTCCACAAATGCAAAGGGTGCCAGAAGTTCAGCTCCAAGCCGCACCAGCCGGCTTCTGCGCTCAAGAGCATCCCCATTGCCTGGCCTTTGGCAGTGTGGGGTCTAGACATGGTGGGACCATTAAAGACAACATGAGGTGGTCTAACTCACCTACTTGTCGCAGTGGACAAGTTCACCAAGTGGGTGGAAGTGAAGCCAATTGAGAAACTGAACGGTCCGACTGCCGTGACCTTCATCACCAATATCACAATTCGGTACGGCATACCACACAGCATCATCACCGACAACGGCACAAATTTTGCCAAAGGCGCCTTGGCCCGTTTCTGCGCAACACAGGGCATCCGACTGGACCTAGCGTCCGTCGCCCACCGGCAGTCAAACGGCCAAGTGGAGCAAGCAAACGGCCTCATCCTGTTTGGCATCAAGCCTCGGTTGATCGAGCCTCTGGAGCACTCGGCTAGCTGCTGGCTGGACGAGCTGCCAGCCGTCCTCTGGAGTCTGCGCATGACTCCAAACAAGTCAACCAGCTTCACGCCCTTCTTCCTCGTCTACGGTGCCGAAGCCGTCATCCCAACGGACATACAGTTCGACCCCCCACGAGTCACCATGTACACCGAGGAGGAAGCAGAAGAAGCACGACAAGACGGCGTTGATTTGCTAGAAGAGGGCCGGCTGTTGGCACTCAGCCAGTCCAGCATCTACCAGCAGAGCCTGCGCCGATACCACAACAGGAAGGTCAGGCCAAGATCTTTCCAAGAAGGCGACCTTGTGCTCCGGCTGATCCAACGAACAGCCGGCCAGCACAAGCCGTCGCCGCCTTGGGAAGGCCCTTTCATCATCAGCAAAGTACTAGGCAACGATTCCTACTACCTGATCGACGCTCAGAAGCCCCGAGCGTGCAAGAGGGACGACTCCGGCAAGGAGACAGAACGGCCATGGAATGCAAATCTTCTCCGAAGATTTTACAGTTGATGCAGTGTGTACCATGCTACCTTTTGTATTAAAGTACCAAGACTTCGGGCCCCCCAAGACAAACTCGGGGACTGCCCTCTTTTGTCTGTATGATAAAAATTATGCCTACAAGTATGTTACTCTTTGTCATGCCGCTTGGCACCGGGCTCAACAAGTCGGCCCGGGGACTTGCCGCCTTGCACTATGAAATGCTTCCTGCAGCCGGACAAGTAGTGTGTAACACCTAAGCCGTCTTCTGTCAGAAGCCGCAGCTTGCAGAGCGACTGTACGGTAGGCAGAGGTAAGGTAGAATGGGTGCTCGCATGAAAAATGGCTAAGGACTCAAAGTGTAAAACATAGCTCAAGACGGCTTCCAGCCTTTCTCGCAAACCGACTCTCGGACAGTCGGATTGTCGTTTTCTATCCAAATTGCTCAAACAATCTTGAAATCGGCTAAGTACTTGCTTTCCCAAAGTAGCCTAGCACTTGATCCAGCAATAGTCCGCAGAGCGGCTGTCCGATTGGCAAGACAGGCAACTAAAAGAAAGCGGCAAAGGAAAACAGCCAAAAGAATAATGAGCAAGAAAAGATATATATATATATATATATATATATATATATATAACATAGGCCCTTGGCCGAATTGTCGAATAAAGGTTCAAAATACACCCCGCGGGTGGAATTGTGCGAATTAACAAGTTCTTCAAAAGACTACCGAAGAAGATAAAACAAAAGACACAGTGGCAGCTTAGGAGGTGGCAGACGGATTCGGGGGGTCGAAGGAGGTGCTAGCGTCCGACGTTGGGGCGGTCGGCCGGCTAGTCTCGCCTCCGGCAGCAGTCAGGTCGGTCGCACGCGGCTCATTGCTGGAGGTGCGGTCGGGCTGAGGCTGGCCGTTTGCTCCGTCTTCTGGTGCCTCTGGCCCACCCTCATCCTCCGCCTCGTCCTCCTCCTCGACGCTGGAGCCAATCACCTCCGCCGAGTCTTCGCCGTAGTCTGGGTTCATCCCAAACCACTCCGGCGGTACCTCCTCGCTGTCTTCAGACCGCTCGAGGTCGAAGATGCTTGTGTCGGTGTACTCGGCGATCGCCGCAGCACGCTTGACGAGGGCGTCTTCCGCGGCCGCCAGCTCCGGCTGGGCCTCCGACCGAAGCATGCCTAGCCGGTCCAGATCCAGCCCTGGGTACCACGCCTTGACGAACTCCAAGGCCCGGCGCGCTCCAGCCTGGGCCGAAGAGCCCTTCCAGGCCTCGAGGCGACCAGCCGCGACCTCCAAACAGTTGGCCGTCAGGCTGGGGGTGCGCGGAGCCTGCATATTCGGCCAAAGGGCGGAAATCGCCTGGGCACCGACGCGCTGAAGCCGGCGCAGCATCTGGTGAGCCGGCCGGAGGCGAGCCTCGATGCTCAAGATGTCCTCATCAAGAGTTCGGGGGGCATCGGCGGCGATCTCCGCACCCTCCGCCCTCTGACTTTCACGATCGGCCTCGATGGCTTGGATAGCGGCCTGCGACTGCCCAGGGAAGAAGTCTGCAAAAGACACGAAGAAACGAAAAAGCAAGTCAAAAACCAGGAGTCAGCACGATCTAAGTCAGCAGCTCGAAGAAAGAAAATAAAAAGACTAACCATCAACGATGTCTTCAATCTCGTGGAAGCCGGAGGACAAAAACGCCTCCTTGTCAGACCAGGAGGAGCGCTCGCTCGTGAACTCGGCCAAGAGGGCGGCTTCCGTCTCCTCCGCCTCCCTCTGCGACTTCACAAGCAGCTCCTTCTGCTCTGCCAACTGAGTGGCTAGAAGATCGCGCTCTGTGGCGAGCCTGCTACACTCCTCCCCTTTGGCAAGCAGGGCAGAGTTGGCTTCACTCAGCTGCTGTTGAAGAGTAGCGTTGGCTCCTGAAGGAAAGGAAGAAAGACAACAGTCGTCAATAAAGTAGGTCGCCGGGGAGATCCGGCCCAACTGCTCAGCAGTCAGCCCGAATCTTGGGGACTACAGCTTGTGGGTGCGCTAGCGCGCCCCCGCAGAGAAGAAAAAAGAGGGAAGGACTTACTCCGGCTCTCCGCCAAGTTGGCGGTTCGCTTGCCCAACTCTTCAACATTGCGGTTGAAGGCAGTGACGCGGAGGTTGTGGTAATCCTGCGACAAGCATTTCAGATAAAGTTAATGCCCAGAAGTTCATTGATTGGAGTTTTGGGCCTCCTGCTCAGCAGCCGACCCAAAACTCGGGGACTACACCCAGTGGCACTCGGGGACTACAGACAGGAACAAGAAAAACAAAAGACCAAAGGAAAAAACATACCCGGACGGCTGCCCGCGACGCTAGGAACGCCTTGGTGCAACTCTGGAGGGCATCGCCCTCAGCGCGGAGCTTCGCCTGGACGTCCAGGAGCACCCGATTCAGCGGCCCTGTGCCGCCTCCTCGCACCCACCCAACAGGTGCGGCGCTCGTCGCTTCGGCGTCTGGAGCCGCCGAGCTGGCGGTGCCGGCTTCCAGGGGGCGGGGTGCCGAAGTCGCCTTATCTAGACGACGGCGTGCTGGCAAGCTGACCTGGAGGAGTAGCCTCGCCACGGCCTCGTCTTCGGTCGGCGGCACTGGAGGGTCCGCTGGCTGCTCGCCTTGCACGCCTTCAGACGGCGGCGGAGGCGGCAGCGGAACGTTCGCGCTCGGAGTAGAGGGCTCGCCGCCTTCCCTCTCCTCGACGAGGTTCTCCCTGCTGGCTTCTCCAGTCTGCCCCGTGAACTCCAGGGGCGGCGGCGCAGAGTTCAGCGGGGTAACAAGCAAGGCCGCCTGGCGGCGTGCGGCTTCCTTAGCCTGCTGCTTCGCCGCGGCGGTGGCTTCAGCCTCCACTAGTTTCTTCTAAGCGAAGGCCTCCGCCCTGTTGGCCTCTGCCTTCTCCAGGCGGAGGGCTTCTTCTTCATTGCGCTTCTCCTGCGCATTCCGCTCCGACGCCTCCCGGAGATCGGCAGCAGGGTCTATCCATCGAGTGGTGGCGGGCGTCTCCGCTAACCCCATGACGGAGGCGGCGGCGACCCGCTCAAGAGAGAGGGGAGCCTTGAAGAAAGAGGGGCAAGCAGAGACTCAGACAAAACACGAAGAAAGAATAAACGTTGAACACAGAATACTTACGCAGAGACCAACGGCGGCTTCTTCACTTCCTTACGGAAGCGGATGGCCTTCGCGGCTGCCTCGTCCCACCGGGTCGCCGCAGCAGAGCCCTTGGGCTTCTTCGGCCAGCTGCCGAACAAAGTCGGCGCAGCCCGGCGCTTCTTCCCGCCGCCTGGGGCGCCCGACGCGGCAGAAGAGCCCGCGCCCGGCTGGCTGGCTCCTGGCCGATGGCGAGGGGTGACTCCTCCCTCGGCGTCGTCTTCAGGCCAGTCGACGAAGGTAGCCGAGGGCCTGAAGTCGCCTGTCGTCCCTCCTCCCTCGGCGTCGTCTTCCAGAGCCGCCGCCCCCAGATCGGGGTCGTCGACGTTCCTCTCTGCTCGGTCTGCGACGAACTCACGGGCCGGCCCCGAGGTGCCGGCTGGTGGGTGAAGAAGGGGATTCTAACCAAAGCCGACTGGTCAAAACAAAACTCGGCAAGAAGAAGACAATCTAAAGAAAGGAATGAAAGGCGACTCACCTCGGGCGGGGGGTTGGCGCGGGAATACGGCTCCTTGCCGAATCGCCAATCCTCCGGGAGCCTGCTGTCCGAGAGGTAGTTCACCATGTGGGCCACCTCTTCGTGAGGCATGTCCTTGGTGCACATCCGACTTGGGTCGCGGCCCCCGCTCATCTGGCATATCATGTGAGGGCGGCCTTGGAGTGGAAGAACTCGACGCAAGACGAAGGCGGCCAGCAGGTCCGGACCAGTTAGGCCCTCCGACTGCGTCAGCACTCGGAGTCGCGTGATGGCGCCGACTCCCGCAGGCGATAGCGACCTGGCCCGGTACGACCAGTTGGGCAGTCTACCAGCCGGCGGGCCGGCTTCGAAAGCCGGCAGATTGACCCAATCGCCCCTCGTGGCGACGTTCCTGACGTAGAAGTAGGACCTCTGCCACATCTTCACCGACTTCAGCAGCGAGATGGAGGGGAAGTGGTTGTCGGCTCCTTTCCGTCGCACGGCGATGAAGGCGCCGCACCGAGCCAGCACGCCCGTGGCCTGGGTGCCGAGCTTGGAGAAGAAGAACTCCCCCCAGAGCTCGAGGGTGGGGAGGACTCCGAGGAAGACTTGCACAGAGCCACGAAGGCGGCCAGCAGCACCACTGTGTTGGGAGTGAGGTGGTGCGGCTGGAGGCCGTAGAACTCCGTGAACGACTGGAAAAAGCTGCTCGCCGGCAGCCCCAGCCCGCGCAGGCAGTGCGAGCGGAAGATGACCTGCTCGCCCTCCTGCGGGGCGGGGGAAAACTCCCCCTCCGGCGCAAGACGCACTTGCACGCGATCCTCGCCGGGAAGCCGACGGGTCCGGCGGAGGAACTCGATATGATCTTCATGGACTTCGGAGCCGTCCCAGGTGCCGGAGCGCACTGGGGGAGGCGCGGCAGCGGAGGAAGAGCTCATCGCGAGCTGTCACCGCAGCGTTCGCCGGAGCCTGGGCGTGCGGCGGAGCGAAGAAGAGAAGAGGAAGCAGGAGAGCGAGGAGCTGCGAGGAGGAAGAAAGCAAGGGGAAGTGGGAAGGAGGGGCGCGCGTGCCCCCCTCTTCCCCCTACTTATAGCCCCGTGGGCTGCGAAGCCGAGGGGGCGCACATGGGGATTTACTGCGCCCGCAACCCCACGACCCCCACGATCCACGTAAAGTTACTGCGCGCAGTAACTTCACGGGAATCCCAACCGTCCACCGGGGCCGCAGCGGATCCGCTTGGGCGCCGAGGCGCGGGAGCGGCGGGCCCCGCCTGTGGGCCTGTCCCGTCGCGCGCGTGGGCTGGCAGGATGGCCTGGCCACGTGCCTTCGCGTGACAGGCCAAGGACGGGCGGTGGCCTGGAAGCTTAGCTAGCATGCCAGTTGAAATCCCACCGTGACGTTCGAACTACTGAGCAAGTCGGAATTGAGTGAGTCAGAGTTGGGCGAGTCCGACTCCTTCTAGTCAGCCCGACAGAAGTCAATCAAGACCATGTGTTGAGCACCCGGAAAGAGAAACTGCTGAGGCTTCTCGGTCAATCGTCTGCGGTGCCTCACCAGCTTCGGGACTACTGTCGGAATAATGGGCCAGGGGTAGGCCAACCCGAGCCCCATAACCTTTCAAGACATCGGGGCAGGTTGTGCCCCTCAAGACCACAGGGCGAAGAGCCGCCTCCTGGGGAGTCTACGGCAAGGCGGCCGACTGCCCGCTCACGGCTGAGTCCCAGGGGCGACTTCCAGAGAAGCCGGCTTTGGGGAGTCGGCCGGTGACTCCAACGAACCGTGACCTCATCGAAGGGGACGGGGCAGGGGCGTGGCTACACTGAAGCCCACTCCCCGTCCCTTACCAAGGGCAGGCATGGCTACAGCACGCCGTACTTGGGAAGATCTCCCTACGGCGTGGCACTATTGCCCGCCGGCCCTGACATCAGCACCACCGTACCGGGTCCTGCGCCCACGACGGCTTGTCTGTACGGCCTGGAGGCAGCGGGGCCCACCAGTCAGCGAGACCTCGGGAGACGGCGGGAGAACCGCCAGTCAGACCCGTAGGGAGTCGGCCCGGGGGAGTCGGCCGAGCCCTCCCCCGGGGCCCACGCGCCATTAATCAAGAAGAGATGGGGAGTGGCCACAGTGATCGCCCGCCAGGCGGTGGGGCTGTTGCCATGACCCCATGACCAAGCTTGCATCATCAAGAGCACGGCTACAGTAATCAGCAGCCGGTAAGACCCGCCCGCGGCGGACGCGGACGGTCGGCTCCATACCAGACCAGTCGGTGGGGCCCACCAGTCGGCGGGCCCCAGCAGTCGGCGGAGAAGTCGGAGGTCGGAGGCACTGACGGCTGGGCCCGCGCCCAGTCGAATTACCATTGTACCCCTGGGGGGTAGGTCTATATAAACCCCCCAGGGCACCCATGCAAAGGGTTGGGACCCAGTAGCACTAGACAATACCAGATAGAAGGAGAGAGCTAGCTAGGTAAGATCTGCTGGCGTGCATGTCTTCGCCTCATCCCGTTTCCAGGCACCGGCGACGTTCTACTCGCCCCCACCATGATAAGCCATCCGTTGTCATATGTCGCACCAAACCCCCGACAGCATCACACAATCTCAGATTCATCTATTCAACCAACAGAAAGAGCTTCAAAGAGTGCCCCAAAGTTTCTATCGGAGAGTCAAGACGAAAACGTGTATCAACACCTATGCATAAGTTCACGGAACTCGCAAGTTGATCACTGAATCATACATCAAGTGGATCACGTGATATCCCATTATCACCACAGATAAGCACATGCAAGACATACATCAAGTGTTCTCAAATCCTTAAAGACTCAATCCGCTAAGATAACTTCAAAGGGAAAACTCAATCCATTACAAGAGAGTAGAGGGGGAGAAACATCATAAGATCCAACTATAATAGCAAAGCTCGCGATACATCAAGATCGTACCACCTCAAGAACATGAGAGAGAGAGAGAGAGATCAAACACATAGCTACTGGTACATACCCTCAGCCCCGATGGTGAACTACCCCCTCCTCGTCATGGAGAGCGTCGGGATGATGAAGATGGCCACCGAAGAGGGATTCCCCCCTCCAGCAGGGTACCGGGATGGGTCTAGATTGGTTTTTGGTGGCTACGGAGGCTTCTGGTGGCGGAACTCCCGATCTATTCTGCTCCTCAATGTTTTATGGTATATGGACATATATAGGCGAAAGAAGTCAGTCTGGGGAGCCACGAGGGGCCCACGAGGGTGGGGGCGTGCCTCCCTGCCTCGTGGCTTCCTCGAAGCTTCCCTGACGTCTACTCGAAGTTTCCTGGATTGCTTGCGTTCCAAAAATAACTCTCCCGAAGGTTTCATTCCGTTTGGACCCCGTTTGATATTCCTTTTCCTCAAAACACTAAAAGAGGCAAGAAAACAACAATTTGGGTTGGGCCTCCGGTTAATAGGTTAGTCCCAAAAATAATATAAAAGTGTTTAGTAAAGCCCATAAACATCTAAAACAGATAATATAATAGCATGAATACTTAATAAATTATAGATACGTTGGAGATGTATCAGCATCCCCAAGCTTAATTCCCGCTCGTCCTCGAGTAGGTAAATGACAAAAGAAATAATTTATGAAGTGTGAATGCTAGAAGGTGCACAAGTTTGATCAATGATAATTTCAATCACCTTTTCTAGCATCATTATATATCATAACAGTAGCTCAACTCATAAAACTTCTCATGATCAAGTAATAAGTTATGCACATGTTAAGTATAGATCATAAACTTTCGTGAAAACTAACAAACCATGTTATTAATCATCAACCAATTACAATTCATCTTATTTTCAGGAAGGGTCTATGTCAGAGCTTTGATTCAGCAAACTTCACATACTCAACTATCATTTAGTCTTTCACAATTGCTAAAACTCACATGATATTTATAGGTTCAAAGTTTTAATCAGACACAGAGAAAGATAGGGGCTTATAGATTCGCCTCCCAACATTTTACCTCAAGGGTAATGTCAACAATAATAGTTCATGATGCCTTACATCCAATTGGATATATATATATATATATCAGGATCTTTCCAACACAATGTGCTTGCCAAAGGATAAACTGTAAAAAGAAAAGGTGAAGATCACCATGACTCTAGCATAAGGTATAAGACAAGAATAAAAGATAGGCCCTTCGCAGAGGGAAGCAGAGGTTGTCATGCGCTTTTATAGTTGGATGCACAAAATCTTAATGCGAAAGAACATCACTTTATATTGCCACTTGTGATAGGGACCTTTATTATGAAGTCTGTCGTTTTATTACTTCCACATCACAGGATCGTATAAAGCTTATTTTCTCCACACTAATAGATCGTACATATTTAGAGAGCAATTTTTATTGCATGCACTGATGACAACTTACTTGAAGGATCTTACTCAATCCATAGGTAGGTATGGTGGACTCTCATGGCAATACTGGTTTAAGGGATGTTTGGAAGCACAAGTAGTATCTCTGGTTGGTGCAAAGAATTTGGCTAGCATGAGGGGGAAAGGCAAGCTCAGCATGTTGAATGATCCATGACAATATACTTTATTTCAGATATAAGAAAACAGAACCCAATACATTGTCTTCCTTGTCCAACATCAACCTTTTAACATGTCACATTTTAATGAGTGCTCACAATTACAAAATATGTCCAAGATAGTATATTTATATGTGAAATCTCTCTTCCATCAATACTCTTTCATGAATTGTTCAAGTGACCAATACAATGTTTGCTAACCTTCAATAAATTTACCACCTCTACTTCTTATATGTGAAGTCATTACTCCCCATGGGATAAGCATATGAAACATATAAAATTTCAGATTTATTATATTCAATTCATTCAACCATTTACTCATAGGATATATGTGAAACATGTGAATGAATAACAAACTACTCCGAAAGGTATAAGTGAAGATCAATGAGTAGTTAAATAATTATTTAGCTATGTGAAGACTCTCCCATTTAATAATTTCTAATATTGATATTTTATTCAAACAACAAGAAAAACAAAATAAAATGACATTCTAAGAATAGGAAACATCACGTGAAGAAGCAAAAACTTAGGATCAACCGGTACTAACCGATAGTTGTTGAAGAAGAAAGGTGGGATGGCAACCGGGGCGTCCCCAAGCTTAGACGCTTGAGACTTCTTGAAATATTATCTTGGGATGCCCCAAGCTTGAGCTTTTGGGTCTCCATAATTCCTCTCATATCACGGTCTCCCTAAATGTCAAAAGCTTCATAAACACAAAACTCAACAAGGACTCGTGAGATAAGTTAGTATAAGCCAATGCAAAAACCTTATCATACTCTTCTGTAGCAAATCACTAAAATTATTAATAAACATTTCATACTAAATGCCTCCACATATTTAATAGTCCTATCCTCAAATAGAATCATTAAAGAAGCAAACATATGCAAACAATGCAAACATAACAGCAATCTGCCTAAACAGGACAGTCTGTGAAGAATGCAGCAAGATCCATACTTCCCTAGCTCCAAAAATTATGAAAGAAAATTCCCATTGTAGTAAATTTATCAGATATTATTATTAAAAAGGTTTCAACATTTTATCACATTCTGACTTTTCTAGGGAACTTTTGCAACAGCGGTAAACTTTCTGTTTTCAAACAGCAACATGTAGACTTGTAAAGTAGGCATAGTAAAGGCCATCAATGCCACTTTTACTTAAATAAAAGATGCAAAACAATTGTTCTAAATAAAATCAAGCAAATCCTAACAAAATAAATTGACGCTCCAAGCAAAACACATATCATGTGGTGAATAAAAATATAGCTCCAAGTAAAGTTACCGATGAACGAAGACAAAAGAGGGGATGCCTTTCGGGGCATCCCAAGCTTAGGCTCTTGATTGTCCTTGAATATTAAATTGGGGTGCCTTGGTAATTCCCAAGCTTAGGCTCTTGCCACTCCTTATTCCATAGTCCTTCGAATCTTTACCCAAAACTTGAAAACTTCACAACACAAAATTTAACAGAAAACTCGTGAGCTCCGTTAGTAAAAGAAAACAAACCACCACTTCAAGGTACTGTAATGAACTCATTCTTTATTTATATTATTGTTAAACCTACTGTATTACAACTTTTGTATGGTTCATAAACTCTATTACTAGCCAAAGATTCATCAAAATAAGCAAACAACACACGAAAAACAGAATCTTCAAAAAACAGAACAGTCTGTAGTAATTTGTAGGTTTCGGATACTTATGGAACCCAAAAATTCGAAAATAAATTGATGGACGTGAGTAATTTATCTATTAATAATCTGAAAAAAGAATTAACTAAATATCACTCTCCTTTAAAAAATGGAAGCAAATCTCGTGAGTGCTAAAGTTTCGGTTTTTTACAGCAAGATCGCAAAGACTTTCCCCAAGTCTACCCAAAGGTTCTACTTGACACAAACACTAATTAAAAGCATAAAACCACAACTAAACAGAGGCTAAATGAATTATTTATCACTAAACAGGAGCAAAAAGCAAGGAACAAAAATAAAATTGGGTTGCCTCCCAACAAGCGTTGTCGTTTAACGCCCCTAGCTTGGCATGATGATTTTAATGATGCTCACATAAAAGATAAGAATTGAAATATAAAGAGAGCATCATGAAGAATATGACTAGCACATTTAAGTCTAACCCACTTCCTATGGATAGGGATTTTGTGAGCAAACAACTTGTGGGAACAAGAATCAACTTGCACAGGAAGGTAAAACAAACATAACTTCAAAACTTTAAGTACATAGAGAGGAAACTTGATATTATTGCAACTACTACAAGCATATATTACTCCATCATAATAATTTTCAATAGCATCATGAATGAATTCAACAATATAACCAGCACCTAAAGCATTCTTTCCATGATCTATAAGCGTAGAAATTTTATTACTCTCCACATATGCAAAATTCTTCTCATTCGGAATAGTGGGAGTATCATAAGAAACTCGAATACTATAAATTGTTTCCACATTAAAAGAGTAATGTTGAGAAAAAGGGTAATCATAATCATGACAAGTTTTATAAATATAAGCATCAGAACTTTTTATAGCATAAGTATCATCACAATAATTATCATAAGTAGCAACTTTGTTCTCATCATAATCGATTGAAACCTCTTCCAAGATAGTGGAATCATTACTAAATAAAGTCATGACCTCTCCAAATCCACTTTCATAATTGTCACAATAAGATTCAACATCCTCCAAAATAGTGGGATTTTCACTTCCTAAAGTTGACACTCTTCCAAACCCACTTTCATCAATATAATCATCATAAATAGGAGGAATGCTATCATCAAAATAAATTTTCTCATCAAAACTTGGGAGACAAAAAATATCATCTTCATCAAACATAGCTTCCCCAAGCTTGTGGATTTGCATATCATTAGCATCATGGATATTCAAAAAATTCATACAAACAACATTGCAATCATGCTCATCATTCAAATATTTAGTGTCAAACATTCTAATGCATTCTTCTTCTAGCACTTGAGCACAATTATCGGAATCCTTATTTTCATGAAAGACATTAAAAAGATGAAGCATATGAGGTATCCTCAATTATTCCATTTTTTTATAATTTTCTTTTATAAACTAAACTAGTGACAAAAAAAGAAACTAAAAGCTTCAATTGCAAGATCTAAAGATATACCTTCAAGCGCTAACCTCCCCGGCAACGGTGCCAGAAAAGACCTTGATGTCTACTACGCAACCTTCTTCTTGTATATGTTGTTGGGCCTCCAAGTGCAGAGGTTTGTTGGACAGCAGCAAATTTCCCTCAAGTAGATGACCTAAGGTTTATCAATCCATGGGAGGTGTATGTTGAAGATGGTGTCTCTCAAACAACCCTGCAACCAAATAACAAAGAGTCTCTTATGTCCCCAACACACCCAATACAATGGTAAATTGTATAGGTGCACTAGTTCGCGAAGAGATGGTGATACAAGTGCAATATGGATGATAGATATGAGTATTTGTAATCTGAAAATATAAAAACAGCAAGGTAACAAGTAATAAAAGTGAGCGTAAACGGTATTGCAATGCTAGGAAACAAGGCCTAGGGTTCATACTTTCACTAGTGCAAGTTCTCTCCATAATAATAACATAATTGGATCATATATCTATCCCTCAACATGCAACAAAGAGTCACTCCAAAGTCACTAATAGCGGAGAACAAACGAAGAGATTATTGTAGGGTACGAAGCCACCTCAAAGCTATCCTTTCTGATCGATCTATTCAAGAGTCCGTAGTAAAATAACACGAAGCTATTCTTTCCGTTCAATCTATCATAGAGTTCGTACTAGAATAACACCTTAAGACACAAATCAACCAAAACCCTAATGTGACCTAGATACTCCAATGGCACCTCAAGTATTTGTGGGTATGATTATACGATATGCATCACACAATCTCAGATTCATCTATTCAACCGACACAAAGAACTTCAAAGAGTGCCCCAAAGTTTTTACCGGGGAGTCAAGACGAAAATGTGTGCCAACCCCTATGCATAAGTTCACGAAACTCACAAGTTGATCACCAAAACATACATCAAGTGGATCACGTGATATCCCATTGTCACCACAGATAAGGACATGCAAGACATACATCACGTGTTCTCAAATCCTTAAAGACTCAATCCGATAAGATAACTTCAAAGGGAAAACTCAATCCATTACAAGAGAGTAGAGGGGGAGAAACATCATAAGATCCAACTATAATAGCAAAGCTCGCGATATATCAAGATCGTACGACCTCAATAACATGAGAGAGAGAGAGAGAGATCAAACACATAGCTACAAGTACATACCCTCAGCCCCGAGGGTGAACTACTCCCTCCTCGTCATGGAGACCGCCGGGATGATGAAGATGGCCACCGAAGAGGGATTACCCCCCTCCGGCAGTGTGCCGGAACGGGCCTAGATTGGTTTTCGATGGCTACGAAGGCTTCTGGCGGCGGAACTCCCGATCTATTTTGCTCCTCGATGTTTTTAGGGTATATGGACATATATAGGCGAACCAAGTTGGTTAGGGGAGCCATGAGGGGCCCACGAGGGTGGGGGCACGCCCAGGGGGGTAGGGCATGCCTCCCTGCCTCATGGCTTCCTCGAAGCTTCCCTGACATCTACTCCAAGTCTCCTGGATTTCTTCCGTTCCAAAAATGACTCTCCCAAAGGTTTCATTCCGTTTGGACCCCGTTTGATATTTCTTTTCTTCGAAACACCGAAATAGGCAAGAAAACAACAATTTGTGTTGGGCCTCCGATTAATAGGTTAGTCCCACAAATAATATAAAAGTGATTAGTAAAGCCCATAAACATCTAAAACAGATAATATAATAGCATGAATACTTCATAAATTATAGATACGTTGGAGACGTATCATCGCCCGGCCTGCTCGGTCGAGCTTCCATTCAGCGGAGGTGCTCCCGGAGCTCGTCATGTGGTCGGAGAGTCCAGCTGGCACCTGGCTCTAGCTTCCGCGCTCCTTTGCCGGCGAGCTGCCGGCCGAGGGTCTTGACGGCCTCTGGTTGCAAGCCGATGACTGCTGTAGCAAGGCCTCGTGGGTCGCGGTGGAGGTCTCCATCACGGGAAATGTGGCCCTGGCCCGCGGCCGACAGAAGTTTGCTCGCGGGCGCGGCCTGAGCAGGCGGTGCATGATACGTCTGCAACATATCTACTTTTTCTCATGCTTTTCCTCTTGTTTTGGACTCTAATTTGCTTGATTTGAATGAAACTAATCCTGGATGGACGATGTTTTCAGCAGAACTACCATGTTGTTTTTGTGGGGAAATAAAAGTTCTCGGGATGGAACGAAACTCTGCGAGGATTTTTTATATCAATAATAAGAATTTCTGGAACCAAGACCCACCAGAGAGGGGGCCCTCGCTGGGCACAACCACCGGGGCGCGCCCCCTCTCCTGGCGCGCCCAGGTGGGTTGTACCCACCTGGTGGCCCCGCTGACGACCCCTGATACTATAAAATCACATATTTCCAGAAAAAAATGAGGGAGAAAGAATTATCGTGATCCATGAGACGGAGCCGCTGCCAAGCCCTGTTCTTCCTCGGTAGGGCAGATCTGGAGTCCGTTTGGGGCTCCGGAGAGGGGGATCTTCGTTCTTCGTCATCACCAACCCTTCCCCATCGCCAATTCCATGATGCTCCCCATCGGGAGTGAGTAATTCCTTCGTACGCTCGCTGGTCAGTGAGGAGTTGGATGAGATTCATCATGTAATCGAGTTAGTTTTGTTAGGGCCTGATCCCTAGTATCCAGTATGTGTTTAGATTGATCTTGCTATGACTTTGCTATGCTTATTGCTTGACAGTTTGGGCCCAGGTGCCATGATTTCTAGATCCGATCATGCAAGTTATATTCACCCACTACGTGTTATGATCCGGCAACCCTGGAGTGACAACAACCGAGCCCACTCCCGGTGATGACCATAGTTTGAGGAGTTCATGTATTCACTATGTGTTAATGCTTTATTCCGGTTCTCTATTAAAAGGAGGCCTTAATATCCCTTAGTCTCCAATATGGACCCCGCTGCCACGGGAGGGTAGGACAAAAGATGTCATGCAAGTTCTTTTAATAAAGCACGTATGACTATTTATGGAATACGTGCCTACATTATATCGATGAACTGGAGCTAGTGTTGTACCACCCTAGGTTATAACTGTCTCATGATGAATATCATCCAACAAGTCAACGATCCAATGCCTACAAACTTTTCCATATTGTTTCTGCTAAGTTATTGCTGCTATAATCATTGTTACACTTGCTACAAAATTACTACTATCACTGTTTCTGTTACTATTGCTGCTGTCACTACTATCAAAACTAGCAAAATACTTTGCTACTGATCACTTTGCTGCAGATAATTAGTCTCCAGGTGTGGTTGAATTGACAACTCAGCCGCTAATACCTTCAAATATTCTTTGGCTCCCCTTGTGTCGAATCTATAAATTTGGGTTGAATAATCTACCCTCGAAAACTGTTGCGGTCCCCTATACTTTTGGGTTATCAAGACCTTTGTCTAGTGCCGTTGCTGGCGAGCATAGCTATATTTGTTGAGTCACTTGGGATTATTATCAATTTATCACTATGAAGAATCTGAAGGATCCAAAGACTAAGATATTTTCCTCAAGGACGATGGGAGGTAAGGAACTGCCATCCAGTTCTGCTTTAGATTCACCTTCTCTTATGAGTAAACATGCAACACCACCACATGCTATCAATTCTGATATGTCACAAGTTATTGATTGTGCTACTTCTACTATGAATGATGCTTATGACAATGCTAGTACCTTGCTTGATAATGATGATGTGCCACTTGGTCGATTTCTTGATAAACAAATTGCTAGAGTTATACAACATGATGTTGTGGAATCTCATGATGAGCTTGAAACTGAATCTCCTGACACACCTGCTAGAACTAGCCCTCCTAGATATGAATTGCCTAAGGTACAGGAAGGTTATGTTATGAGTGAAGAAGCAATTAGAGATATTCTTGCTTGCAATGATAGAGATGATCTAGAGAAACTATTACGCAAGTATAAAGAAAAATCTTAGAATGCTAGAATGAAATGTGATCCTAAGTTTGGTACTTCACCTATCTTTATTGATGATAAGGATTATGAATTCTCTATCGACCCAAAGTTAATTACTTTGGTCGAATCTGATCATTTCCATGGTTATGAAACTAAAACTGTTGTGGCACATCTTACTTAGTTCAATGACATAACCACCCTTTTTCACTCATGATGAGAAAACTAGCTATTACTTTATTCGCAAATTATTTCCTTTCTCATTAAAGGGTGATGCTAAACGTTGGTACAATACTCTTGCTCTTGGTTATGTGCGTAGTCCCCAAGATATGATTTATTACTTCTCTGAAAAATATTTTCCTGCTCATATGAAACAAGCTGCCTTATAGGAAATATTTAACTTTGTGCAAACTAAAGAAGAGAGTATCCCACAAGCTTTGGGGAGGCTTTGCTAGTTACTTAATGCTTTTCCTGATCATCCTCTTAAGAAAAATGAAATACTTGATATCTTCTACAATGGACTAAGCGATGCTTCTAGGGACTTCTTAGATAGTTGTGCTGGTTGTGTTTTTAGGAACTGTTGGACAAGTTGAAGAAATATTGAATAACATATTGCAAAATTATGATGATTGGACTATTCTCGAACCACCTCCTAAACCCACTCTGAAGAAGAGGGGTATATTATATCTCAGTCCTGAAGATATGCAAGAGGCAAAGAAATCTATGAAGGAAAAAGGTATTAAAGCTGATGATGTTAAAAATTTACCTCCTATTGAAGAAATACATGGGCTTAATACACCACCAATCCCTAAGGTGGTAGAGGTAAATTCTCTTATGAAGTTTAATGATAATGACAATCCTCACAATATGCATCCTAGCCAATGCCTTTATGAGTTTGAAAACTACATTGGAAAACAAGATCACTTCAATGCAAATGTTATGAAACAATTGAAATATAATTCTGATATGATTGCTCGCTTGAGTGACTTGTTATTTAGAATATCAAATGATGTTAGAGGTGTTGGAAAGCATTCTTCTATGGTTCAAACTCAATTAGAACAAGTTTCTAAATCACCAAGAGAATTGCTTGATGAAATGAATCATAATATGCATGACTTTGTTGTTCGAGTTGCAACTAGAGGAGGTAAAATGACTCAGGAACCACTTTATCCTGAGGGACACCCTAAAAGAATTGAACAAGATTCACAAAGAGCTAACACTAGTGCACCTAGTCCTTCTAGGAAGAAAAAGAAAAATGATAGGACTTTGCATACCTTTAGTGAACCCGAAATAGAAAAACCTCCTGATAATGATTATGAAATTTCTATCTCTGATGCTGAAAATCAATCTGGTAATGGACACTCACCTAATTATAATGAAAAAGATAATGATGAGGTTCATGAAGACTCTCAGCCAACCAATCATAAAGAACTAGACAATGATGTTGAGATAGAACCACTTGTTGATCTTGATAACCAACAAGCTAAGAATAAAAGATATGACAAAAGAGACTATGTGGCTAGGAAACACGGTAAAGAAAGAGAACCGTGGGTTCAAAAACCTATGCCTTTTTCACCCAAGTCAACTAAAAAGAATGATGATGAAGAACTTGAACGCTTTGCTGAAATGCTGAGGCCAGTCTTTTTGCGTACTCGCTTGACTGATATCTTGAAAATGCAGGAAGCTGAAATCTCCACTATGCTTGCTAATTACACTTTTAAAGATGGAATACCTAAAAAACTTGGAGATCTGGGAATACCAACTATACCTTGCTCTATCAAAAAGGATCATGTGAAAACTACTTTGTGTGACTTAGGAGCTGGTGTTTGTGTTATGCCTTTCTCTTTATATAAAATACTTGACTTGAATAAACTCACACCTACTAAAATATCTTTGCAAATGGATGACAAATCAACTCCCATACCTATCGGTATCTGTGAGGATGTGCCCGTTGTTGTTGCTAATGTTACAATTTTGATTGACTTTGTTATATTTGAGATGCTCGAGGACGACAACATATCGATTATCCTTGGTAGAACCTTCTTGAATACTGCAGGGGCTGTTATTGATTGCAATAAAAGTAAGGTCACTTTTCATATTAATGGTAATGAGCATTCGGTGCACTTTCCGAAGAAACAATTCCAAGTGAATGGTATTAATGTTATTGAAAAATCTCCGACAATCACTATTGGAAGTTTTCAAATACCTCTACCTATTGTCAAAAAGAAATATGAAATTCTTATTGTTGGGGAAATGCATATCCCCATTGAGGTAACTTAGTGCCTTACGAAAGTTCTTCAGTTTCATGCTAATCGAAAGTGGTTGTTAATAAGACTTGATCAACCTTATTAATGGATCATTTTTGAATGGTATGAAGTTGATGAATTTAGTAAGCACTACTTTCTGTCCCTACTTTTTATTCTCTATTTTTATTAGTTAATAAAATAAAATGCCACGTGTTTGTCTATTTCCTGAATTTCCCATGCAATACAAAAATGACCCAAAAATAAAAGTTCTTAGAATGCCCTGAAAATTTAATACGTTTTTTTCTGAATATTTGAGAATTTTTGGTGCAAATAACATCAGAGGGAGGTGCACTAGGTGGGCACAACCCACCTGGGGCCGCCAGCACCCCCAAGCGTGCCCTGGTGGGTTGTGGTCCCCACGTGGGCCCTCTCACTTATCTCTTCATACCACATCATCACTTACCTCCAGTAACAATCCCCTTTGCTCTCTCTCCCGTGTTCTTGAGCTCAAACCCGCAGATTTCGATCTCCTTGCTCGAAACTCCGTTTCCGAAACTATTTCGGGGGATTGTTGCTTGGTATGTGACTCCACCATTTGTCCAATTAGTTTTTGTTTTAGTGGTATATACTTTGAATAATTAGCTACTCTTGGTGCTGCTGTAGATGTGCTTGTTGCATGATTGAATTCTTTGTGTTCTAAGTAGTTTGAATGCTTGATATGGCCTCTATGTATCCCTATGAGTAGTTGCTATCAGTCTTACGAAGTTTGGTTGAAAAAATTTTGTCACTCCAATTTTTTTTTCTTCAGAGAATTGTATGCGGACATTAATATCTTCAAGAAGTTTGGCTCTAAGAAGAACTCCAAGGGTGTTATTGGGTAGTCTTCTGACAATGATCTCCACCCTCCGAGGTTGGCGGAAGTATGGCCGTGTGAATGGCCGCACACCCTATTCCTGCAAGAGGCTGGAATTCTTGAGGAGTTCATGTAATATATTGCTAATGCCCGCCTCACCGACTTCATCCAGATGAGTGGGACCAGCACCACATCCTCACAAACATCTTTGTTCAGAGCTTTACTTTCTTGCCTAGAAATAATCCTCCTGAAGTGAGCTTTAATTTATGGGCATGTTATTTACTTCTGTGATGAAGCTGCTAGAATTGCTAGACCCGATACTAAAAATAAACATAGACCTGTTGTTGGCATGCCTGTTGTTTCTGTTAAAATAGGAGATCACTATTATTATGGCTTATGTGATATGGGTGCTAGTGTCAGTGCAATACCATATACTTTATATAAAGAAATTATGCATGATATTGCACCTGCTGAGATAGAAGATATTGATGTTACTATTAAGCTTGCCAATAGAGATACTATTTCACCAGTTGGGATTGTTAGAGATGTTGAAGTCTTGTGTGGGAAAATTAAATATCCTACTGATTTTCTTGTTCTTGCCTCCCCACAAGATGACTTTTGTCCCATTATATTTGGTAGACCCTTCTTGAATACGGTTAATGCTAAGATAGACTGCGAAAAGGATATTTTTACTATTGGTTTAGGGGATATGTCTCATGCTTTTAATTTTGCTAAATTTCGTAGACAACCCCATGATAAAGAATTGCCTAGAAAAGATGAAATTATTGGTCTTGCGTCTATTGTCGTGCCTCCTAATGATCCTATAGAACGATATTTGCTAGACCATGAAAATAATATGTTTATGAATGAAAGAAGGGAAATAGATGAAGTATTCTTTAAACAGCGACCTATTTTGAAACACAACTTGCCTATTGAAATTCTAGGGGATCCTCCTCCACCCAAGGGTGATCCCGTGTTTGAGCTTAAACCATTACCAGATACTCTTAAATATGCTTATCTTGATGGAAAGAAGATATATCTTGGTATTATTAGTGCTAACCTTTCAGAGCAAGAAGAGGAGAAATTATTGAAAACTCTGAAGAAGCACCATGCTGCTATTGGATATACTCTTGATGATCTTAAGGGCACTTAGTCCCACTCTATGCCAGCACAAAATAAAATTGGAGAAAGACGCTAAACCGGTTGTTGATCACCAACGACAGTTGAATCCTAAGATGAAAGAAGTGGTAAGAAATGAAATACTAAAGCTTATGGAGGCAGGTATAATTTATCATGTTGCTGATAGTCCGTGGGTACGTTATGTCCATTGTGTCCCTAAGAAGGGAGGTATACTGTTGTTCCTAATGATAATGACGAATTGACCCCACAAAGAATTATTACAGGTTATAGAATGGTAAATGATTTCCGCAAATTAAATAAAGCTACTAGAAAGGATCATTACCCTTTAACTTTTATTGATCAAATGCTAGAAATATTATCCAAACATACATATTCTTGCTTTCTAACGGTTATTCTGGTTTCTCTCAAATACCTGCATCGAAAGAGAATCGGGAAAAGACCACTTTTACTTGCCCTTTATATACCTTTGCTTATAGACGTATGCATTTTGGTTAATGTAATGCACCTGCTACCTTTCGAAGATGTATGACTCCTATATTTTCTAACTTTTGTGAAAAGATTGTTGAGGTTTTCATGGATGATTTCTCCGTGTATGGAACTTCTTTTGATGATTTCTTAAGCAACCTTGATCGAGTTTTGCAGAGATGTGAAGATACTAATCTTGTCTTGAATTGGAAGAAGTGTCACTTTATGGTTAATGAAGGTATGGTCTTGGGGCATAAAATTTCTGAAAGAGGTATTGAAGTTGATAAAACTAAAGTTGATGCTATTGAAAAGATGTCGTGTCCTAAGGACATTAAAGGTATAAGAAGTTTCCTTGGCCATGCCGGTTTTTATAGGATCTTCATTAAAGACTTCTCAAAAATTTCTAGGCGTCTGACTAATCTCTTACAAAAAGATGTTCCTTTTGTCTTTGATGATGATTGTGTAGAAGCATTTGAAATACTTAAGAAAGCCTTGATTTCTGCACCTATTGTTCAGCCACCTGATTGGAATTTACCCTTTGAAATTATGTGTGATGCTAGTGATTATGCTGTAGGTGCTGTCCTAGGACAAAGAGTTGATAAGAAATTAAATGTTATTCAATATGCTAGTAAAACTCTAGACAGTGCCCAGAGAAATTATGCTACTACTGAAAAAGAATTTTTGGTAGTTGTATTTGCTTGTGATAAGTTCAGACCTTATCTTGTTGATTCTAAAGCAATTGTTCACACTGATCATGCTGCTATTAAATACCTTGTGGAAAAGACAGATGCTAAACCTAGACTTATTAGATGGGTTCTATGGATACAATAATTTTATTTGCATATTATTTATAGGAAGGGAGGTGAGAACCCCATTGCAGACAACTTGTCTAGGTTAGAAAATGTTCTTGATGACCCACTCCCTATTGATGATAGTTTTCCTGGTGAACAATTAGCTGTCATAAATGCTTCTCGTACTGCTCCATGGTATGTTGATTATGCTAATTACATTGTTGCTAAATTCATACCACCTAGTTTCACATACCAGCAAAAGAAAAGTTTTTCCATGATTTAAGACACTACTTCTGGGATGACCCACACCTTTATAAAGAAGGAGTATATGGTGTTATTAGACGTTGTGTACCTGAGCATGAACAGGAACAGATCCTACGCAAGTGTCACTCCGAGGCTTATGGAGGACATCACGCTGGAGATAGAACTGCACATAAGGTATTACAATCCGGTCTTTATTGGCCTACTCTTTTCAAAGATGCTCGTAAGTTTGTCTTGTCTTGTGATGAATGACAAAGAATTGGTAATATTAGTAGACATCAAGAAATGCCTATGAACTATTTGCTTGTTATTGAACCATTTGATGTTTGGGGATTTGATTATATGGGACCGTTTCCTTCCTCTAATGGGTATACACATATTTTAGTTGCTGTTGATTACGTTACTAAGTGGGTAGAAGCTATTCCAACTAGTAGTGCTGATCATAATACCTCTATTAAGATGCTTAAAGAAGTTACTTTTCCGAGGTTTGGAGTCCCTAGATAATGACTGATGGTTGTTCACATTTTATTCATGGTGCTTTACCTAAAATGCTTGCTAAGTATGATGTTAATCATAGAATTGCATCTCCATACCACCCACAGTCTAGTGGTCAAGTAGAACCGAGTAATAGAGAGATTAAATTAATTTAGCAAAAGACTGTTAATAGATCTAGAAAGAATTGGTCCAAGAAACTTGATGATGCATTATGGGCCTATAGAACTGCATATAAAAATCCTATGGCTATGTCTCCGCATAAAATGGTTTATGGAAAAGCATGTCACTTACCTCTCGAACTAGAACATAAGGCATATTGGGCCATTAAAGAGCTTAATTATGATTTCAAACTTGCCGGTGAGAAGAGACTATTTGACATTAGCTCACTTGATGAGTGGAGAACCCAGGCCTATGAGAATGCCAAACTGTTTAAAGAAAAGGTTAAAAGATGGCATGACAAAAGGATAATAAAGTGTGAGTTTAATGTAGGTGATTATGTTCTATTATACAACTCTCGTTTAAGACTTTTTTGCAGGAAAACTCCTCTCTAAATGGGAAGGTCCTTACGTTATCGAGAAGGTCTATTGTTTGGTGCCATAAAATCAACAACTTCGAAGGCACAAATCCGAAGGTGGTGAATGGTCAAAGAATCAAACATTATATCTCAGGTAATCCCATAAATGTTGAAAACAATGTTATTGACACTGTAACCCTGGAGGAGTACATAAGGGGCACTTTCCAGAATGTTTCAGACTCCGAAAAGGAATAGGTATGTGGTACGCTAAGTAAACCGACTCCAAAACAGTTCTAATAGCAATTTTCTCCATTTTGGAATATTTCAAGAAAATAGGAAAATAAGTAGTCCGAAAGGGACACGAGGCATCCACAAGGGTGGAGGGCACGCCCTACCCCCTGGGCGCGCCGCCCTGCCTCGTGGGCACCTCTTGTGCCCCCCGGACTCCGTTTTCTTGCACAATATTTCTTTTGGTCAGTAAAAATTCATTATATAATCTGCCGAGGTTTTGACCTCCGTACCATGACAAAATCCTCTGTTTTTGTTTTGAGGTTTTTCTGCCGCAGATTAATGCAATATGTCGTCCCAGGATTCGGAGGGAGAAAGCTATGTGGTTGATTACCCTGCAGACCCTAAGGTGTACGGGGACTTGGAGCATTGTGGTTGGACCACGAAGGAAGAGGAAGACTATGATCCTAGGGGAAAGGAGGAGACGAGCTCAGATGAAGATGAAGTCCCATTACCTCAACCTGGGGACTTGCATGTGGAGTTCAAAAAGTCAAGCCTCCCTGATAGAGCAAAGAAACCTAAGATCGAGTTTATGCCTTTTCGCCTCTTGTAGGAGAACAAACATGAACTATGCCAAAAGATATTAGCCTTGAGCAGTAGATCGATGACCTAAGGGAGCAAAATTCTATCCTCAAGCGCAAATTAAGGAAGAAGCCTACGTCATCAACAACTCCGTCATCATCACCTCCGAAGAAAGATACATAAACACATGGGTATGGGCACTCCCCTTGGCAACTGCCAAGCTTGGGGGAGGTGACCCGGTATCGTATCACCATCACACATCTATCTTTACCATTTTTCTTAGTTCAATCCTTGTGGTTATATCTTGATCTAGTAGAATAAATTTTAGTATGATCTAGCTTTGAGTTTTTGTGTTGATCCTTATCTATGTAACCGAGTTCGTGAGCTATATATAATAAAGATTAGTCTTGAGTCAAGGGCTTGGTTATCTTGCTATGATCTTGAGGGGATAAAAGAAAAAAAAGGAATAAAAGGAAATAAAGAGATCATATTGATCTTATGGAGAGTAATGACTTCACATATAAAGAGTATGATGAATAAAAGTTGTTGAGAGTTGACAAACATAGTTTTGGTCATCGTTGCAATTAATAGGAAGTAATAAAGAAATAGAGGTTTTCACATATAAATATACTATCTTGGACATGTTTTATGATTGTGAGCACTCATTAAAATATGACATGCTAAAAAGTTGATCTTGGACAAGGAAGACAACATAATGGGTTATGTTTTCTTATATCCGAAATAAATTATATTGTCATGGATCATCCAACATATTGAGATTGCCTTTCCCCCTCATGCTATCCAAATTCTATGCACCAAGTAGAGATACTACTTGTGCTTCCAAATATCCTTAAACCCAGTTTTTCCATGAGAGTCCACCATATCTACCTATGGATTGAATAAGATCCTTCAAGTAAGTTGTCATTGTTGCAAGCAATAAAAATTTCTCTCTAAATATGTATGATCTATTAGTGTGGAGAATATAAGCTTTATACGAGCTTGTGATATGGAAGAAATAAAAGCGACGGACTGCATAATAAAGTTCCCTATCACAAGTGGCAATATAAAGTGACATTCTTGTGCATTAATATTTTGTGCATCCAACCATAAAAGCACATGACAACCTTTGCTTCCCTCCGCGAAGGGCCTATCTTTTATTTTTGTCTTATACCTTATACAAGAGTCATGGTTATCTTCACCTTTCCTTTTTACACTTTATCCTTTGGCAAGCACTATGTGTTGGAAAGATCATGATATATATATATATATATATATATATATATATATATATATATATATATATATATATATATATATATCCAATTGGATGAGGGTTTTCATAAGGCATTATTGTTGATGTTACCCTTGAGGTAAAAGGTTGGGAGGCAAAACTATAAGCCCCTATCTTTCTCTGTGTCCGATTAAATCTTCATACCCATAAGTATTGCGTGAGTGTTAGCAATTGTGAAAGACTAAATGATAGTTGAGTATGTGGACTTGTTGAAAAGCTCTTATATTGACTCTTTCCGATATTATGATAAATTGCAATTGCTTCAATGACTGAGATTATAGTTTGCTAGTTTTTCAATGAAGTTTCTGATTCATACTTGACATATTGTGAATAGATTGTTACTTTAGCATAAGAAATCATATGAATATATATATATATGTGTGTGTGTGTGTGTGTGTGTTTGTGTGTGTGTGTGTTGCCGTTCTAAGAATGATCATGATGCCCTCATGTCTGTATTTTATTTTATCGACACCTCTATCTCTAAACATATGGACATAGTTTTCGATATCGACTTCCGCTTGAGGACAAGCGAGGTCTAAGCTTGGGGGAGTTGATACGTCCATTTTGCATCATGCTCTTATATCGATATTGATTGCATTATGGGTTGTTATTACACATTATGTCACAATGCTTATGCCTTTTCTCTCTTATTTTACAAGGTTTACATGAAGAGGGAGAATGCCGGCAGCTGGAATTATGGGCTGGAAAAGGAGCAAATATTAGAGACCTATTATGCACAACTCCAAAAGTCCTGAAACTCCACGAAAGTTAGTTTTGAAATATATTAAAAATATTGGGCGAAGAAAGCACCAGAGGGGGGCCAGCCACCGTCCACGAGGGTGGGGGCGCGCCCTACCCCCTGGGCGCGCCCCCCGATGCCCATCTTATGGTATAAGGTGTCTTTTGCCCTAGAAGAGTCAGAAGGAAGTTTTCGGGATGAAGCGCCGCCGTCTCGAGGCAGAACCTTGGCGGAACCAATCTAGGGCACCGGCGGAGCTGTTCTGCCGGGGAAACATCCCTCCGGGAGGGGGAAATCATCACCATCGTCATCACCATAGGTCCTCTCATCGGGAGGGGGTCAATCTCCTTCAACATCTTCACCAGCACCATCTCTTCTCAAACCCTAGTTCATCTGTTGTATCCGATCTTTGTCTCAAAACCTCAGATTGGTACCTGTGGGTTGCTAGTAGTGTTGATTACTCCTTGTAGTTGATGCTAGTTGGTTTATTCGATGGAAGATTATATGTTCAGATCCTTTATGCATATTAATACCCTTATGATTATGAACATGAACAAGATTTGTGAGTAGTTACGTTTGTTCCTAAGGACATGGGAGAGGTCTTGTTATAAGTAGTCATGTGAATTTGGTATTCGTTCGATATTTTAACGAGATGTATGTTGTCTTTCCTCTAGTGGTGTCATGTGAACGTCGACTACATGACACTTCACCGTTGTTTGGGCCTAGGGGAAGGCATTGGGAAGTAATAAGTAGATGATGGGTTGCTACAGTGACTGAAGCTTAAACCCTAGTTTATGCATTGCTTCATAAGGGGCTGATTTGGATCCATATGTTTCATGCGACGGTTAGGTTTACCTTAATTCTTCTTTTGTAGTTGCGGATGCTTGCGAGAGGGGTTAATCATAAGTGGGATGCTTGTCCAAGGAAGGGCAGTACCCAAGCACTGGTCCACCCACATATCAAATTGTCAAAGTAACGAACGTGAATCATATGAGCATGATAAAAACTAGCTTGACGATAATTCCCATGTGTCCTCGGGAGCGCTTTCCTTTATATAAGAGTTTGTCCAGGCTTGTCCTTTGCTATAAAAAGGATTGGGCCACCTTGCTGCACCTTGTTTACTTTTGTTGCTTGTTACCCGTTACAAATTACCTTATCACAAAACTATCTGTTACCGATAATTTCAGTGCTTGCAGAGAATACCTTACTGAAAACTGCTTGTCATTTTCTTCTGCTCCTCATTGGGTTCGACACTCTTACTTATCAAAAGGACTACGATAGATCCCCTATACTTGTGGGTCATAAGTTAGTTATAATGATGGCTGAAAACCTAGGTGTTGTTTAACCTTATTTATGCAAACAAGAGCAAAAGAGTTCGTAAGAGTTTTCTTTCTCACTTCTAGTTTATGAACTGAATTGCCTTAGGACAAGCAAAGGTTTAAGCTTGGGGAGTTGATACGTCTCCAACGTATCTACTTTTTCTCACGCTTTTCCACTTATTTCAGACTCTAGTTTGCATGATTTGAATGAAACTAACCCGGGACTGATGCTGTTTTCAGCAGAACTACCATGGTGTTGTTTTTGTGCAGAAATAAAAGTTCTCGGAATGGAATGAAACTTTGCGAGGATTTTTTATATCAATAATAAGAATTTTAGGAGCCAAGACCCACCAGAGAGGGGCCCCTGGGTGGGCACAACCCACGAGGGCGCGCCCAGGTGGGTTGTACTCACCTGATGGCCCCGCTGACGACCCCCTGTTACTACAAAATCACATATTTCTAGGAAAAAAATCAGGGAGAAAGAATTATCATGATCCACGAGACAGATCCATCGCCAAGCCCTGTTCTTCCTTGGGAGGGCAGATCTAGAGTTCGTTTGGGGCTCTGGAGAGGGGGATCTTCGTTCTTCGTCATCACCAACCCTTCTCCATCGCCAATTCCATGATGCTCCCCACCAGGAGTAAGTAATTCCTTATAGGCTCGCTGGTTGGTGAGGAGTTGGATGAGATTCATCCTATAATCGAGTTAGTTTTGTTAGGGCTTGATCCCTAGTATTCATTATGTTTTTAGATTGATGTTGCTATGACTTTGCTATGCTTAATGCTTGACACTTTGGGCCCAGGTGCCATGATTTCAGATCTGAACCGTTTATGTTATCATCATTATATCCATGTTTTAGATCCGATCTTGCAAGTTATTGTCACCTACTACAGTTATGATCGGCAACCCCGGGGTGACAACAACCGGGCCCACTCCCGGTGATGATCGTAGTTTGAGGAGTTCATGTATTCTCTATGTCTTAATGCTTTGTTCCGGTTCTCTATGAAAAGGAGGCCATAATATCCCTTAGTCTCCAATATGGACCCCTCTGCCACGGGAGGGTAGGACAAAAGATGGCTTGCAAGTTCTTTTAATAAAGCACGTATGACTATTTACGGAATACATGCCTACATTATATCGATGAACTAGAGCTAGTGCCGTACCGCCCTAGGTTATAACTGTCTCATGATGAATATCATCCAACAAGTCACCGATCCAATGCCTACGAACTTTTCCATATTGTTTCTGCTAAGTTACTACTGCTATCATCACTGTTACACTTGCTACAAAATTACTGCTATCATTGTAACTGTTACTATTGTTGTTGTCACTACTATTGAAACTATCAAACTACTTTGCTACCGATCAATTTGCTGCAGATAATTAATCTCCAGGTGTGGTTGAATTGAAAACTCAGCTTCTAATACCTTCAAATATTCTTTGGCTCCCCTTGTGTCAAATCCATAAGTTTGGGTTGAATACTCTACCCTCGAAAACTGTTGTGATCCCCTATAATTGTGGGTTATTAGTGCACCCTCCACTTCAAATATGATGGCGCCATGACCCTCTTCGTGAGGGTGTTTGGGGAAGACGGTCACCGCGCGGGGTGCTGCTCCAAGGACAGCGGCAGCTGTCGGTGTCAAAACCGGCAGATGTCGGGTAGGGGTCCCGAATTGTGCGTCAAAGATTGATGGTAATAGGAGATAGGGGACACGATGTTTACCCAGGTTCGGGCCCTCTTGATGGAGGTAATACCCTTCATCCTTCTTGATTGACTTTGATGAATATAGGGGTTACAAGAGTTGATCTACCATGAGATTGTAATGGCTAAACCCTAATTGTCTAGCCTGTATGATTATGATTGTGACTACGGACTAAACCCTCCGGTTTATATAGACACCGGAGGGGGCTAGGGTTTGTCCAAAGTTAGTTTACAGAGAAAGGAATCTTCATATCCGCACGCTAAGCTTGCCTTCCACGCCAAGGAGAGTCTCATCCGGACACGGGGCAAGTCTTCCGTATTGTATCTCCATGACCCACTAGTCCGGCCCATATCACATAGCCCGGACGCCCGAGGACCCCGTAATCCTGGACTCCCTCTGTAGCCCCTGAACCAGTCTTCAATTTCGATGTGTCCAGCATGTAGATTGTCTTCGGCATTGCAAGGCGGGTTCCTCCTCAAAATACTTCAAAGTAGTTGACCGTCAGTACTATATCCGGCTCTATACAACAGTCATACCTCTGAATCACAAGGGCAGAACACTAATAAGTCCTATCATCCGAAGATTTTACTGGCGAGACATTACGTCCGGTTGTTTTATTATTTCAAACCGCATTCACTACAAAAAAAGACACTTCTATGACGATAATTGTGACAAACCCAGGTATCATCATAGATGTGGTGGGCTCCTACTTCTATGACAAAAAATCATGACAGAAAATGGGCTTTTCGTCCTGGGCGGGCCGGAGACGCAGCTGCATTACATTCTTTGGGCCGTCCATGACGGAAAAAAACATGGTAGAAGCGAGGGCGAGGAAAATTTCGGGGAGTTCCCAGTTACGGTGGGAGGTCGGGGGGCCGAGCGATGCGCGTTTCTCCCCTACACGTACACGCGTGTGTGTGATTCGTTGGCTCTAACTGAACCCGAGCGAGGCGTTGGGCTCTAACTGAACCTGAGCGATTGCACTGCAGGCTACGCGTTGCTGAACCCGAGCGATCGATCGATGGCTGTTAACTGAACCTGATTGAGCGATTCCTTCGCTATTGCTGCTAACTGAAGCCGATTGATGCTGCCTCTGGATGAACAGTGAGCGTTGCGGGGGGTTTGGATGAACAGTTCCTGGTGGGGGTGGATGAACAGGACCCCATGGTGTTGCCTCTGATTGAACAGGACCCCGATTGATCGAGCCGGTTGGGGCTGGATGAACAGGACCCCGTGGAGGGCTGGATGAACAGGACCACCCCATGGAGGGCAGGATGAACAGTAGACGGTGGAGGGCAGGATGAACAATAGCCCGTGGAGGGGTGGTTGAACAGGAGCCCGTGGAGAGGGCTGGTTGAACAGTAGCCGGTGGAGTAGCGCGTGGTGGAGGGTGGATGAACAGGAGCCCGTGGATGAACAGTCACAGGTGGAGGCTGGAGGAGGTCGACGGTGGATGAACAGTAGCTCGTGGAGGCTGGAGGGGGTCGACGGTGGAGATGAACGATATCCCGTTGAGAACCGTTTTGCGGTACGCCACACCCCTCCCGATGAACAGGACCCCCGTTTCGATCGTAGCGCTCCAACACAAGTCCGTTTCCTCTGTTTTGCGGTATGCCACACCGCTCCCGATCAACAGGACCCCCGTTTCGACCGTAGGAGGTCCGTTTCCTCCGTTTTGCGGTACGCCACACCCCTCCCGATGAACAGGATCCCGTTTCGAACGTGGCCGGTCGAACACAAGGCCGTTCCCTCCGTTCTGCAGTATGCCAGGCCTCGTTTCCATCGCCTGTTCCGTCCAAGCCCTCCTGATGAACACGACGCATTCCGTTGCCTCCCCATGAACACGACGACGACACGGTTTCTCTGTTCTGACCCAGCCATGTACACGAGCCCTCGCCGTACGTATGCGCGAGTAGGCGTTTGAGACCCCGCCCGTATGTACACATACGTGGCCGTATTTTCTTTCTTGCTCCCTGGCCGACTCTACTACGACACGTGCGCGCCTCTACATCGACCAGTATATATGTACGTACACGTTCGCAACCAGAATGACAACTCTACGTACGCTTCGACCAGGTGGGTCCTGACTGTCAGGCACTTCCTTGCATGCGAAGATGTAGCTGGTGGGTCCTAGCAGTCAGGGGGGCGAAATACGGTGGCCCGTCCGATGGGTCCCGCTGTCAGGTGGAGGAATAATTATTTTGCACATAATAAGGAGGCACTTCCTTGCTGCGGACGTGGACCCAGCTGTCAGCCTCTCCACATACAATCTACGTCCGATGGAAGTCGTTCCTTGACCACGTTGACCACGCCGCGCCGAGAGCACCAGGGCGGTGGACGACGGCGTGGCCTAGGAAGGGGACAACGCGGAGCCGGGGAAGACGCGGCGGTGGATGCCAACGCATAGAGGATTACGAGGGTTCACTGGTTCGCTGTGGCGTGAGGCTTCCATTGCCGCAGAATAACAGGGGGTGTGGGTGAGTAGAGGGATGGCCTGGCCAGCGGTGGGAGTAGTAGGGGCGGTGAGGCCTCCGCCGCATCGCAGCCGGCCACGGGAGGCTGGAGCACGAGGCACGACCGGCGCTGGTTTGGGCGGCTGGAGCAAGAAGCCAAGAGGTTGAAGAAGCACTACGGCCGTTGGATGGACATCGTGCGGTCACTGGATCTAGAATCGTGGATATTGACTAAGTTGACAAATCCCTCCGTCCCCGTCAACTTAGTAGGCCCACAAGTCAACCTGCCACTATACTGGGTCCCAGCTAACAGGGGGAGTATTCATTTTTTTGTGCGTAATAAGGAGGCACTTCCTTGCATGCGAAGATATAGCTAGTGGGTCCGAGCTGTCAACGGCGGTAATGTTTTTTCACGAAATACAGAGGCCCTTTCAGTGGGTCCCTGATGTCAGGTGGAGGAATCATTATTTTGCGCGTAATAAGGAGGCATTTCCTTGTGTGCGGCCGTGGTCCCAGCTGTTGGCCTCTCCATGTAAAGTGCACTTCAGATGCATGTCGATCGTTGACTACGTTGACCAGGCCGTGCCGAGAGCACCAGGGCGCTAGACGACGGTGAGGCCTAGGAAGGGAATGACACGGAGGAAGGGAAGACTCGGCAGTTGTTTCCCATGCGGAGGGGAGTACGACTATACAAGGGTTTACTGGTTCGTCTCCCGTCGCCGGAGAATAATAGCAGGTTTGGGTGAGTAGAGGGACGGCTAGGCCAGCGATGGGAGTATGGTGGGGCGGTGAGGCCTGCGCGGCAGTAGAGCCGGCCGCGGGGAGGAGGGAGCAGGCAGTCCCGCCAGCGCATGTTTGAGCGGCTGGAGCAGGAAGAGCAGAGATTGAAGAAGCACGACGGCCGTTGGATGGCCATCCAACAGTCACTGCTTGTGCGTCAACCTTTTTTTAGGAAAGCCCCAAATCTATGGAAAATAGCATACATCCCATCTGCCATTATTTCTAATAATTTACAGCCCATTTGCTAATTATTAAGGTTTTTTTGGAGCCCATATTCTTTTTCTTAGCATTACAACCAATATTGTGGCCACAGTTAAAAAATTATACGAAATTTTGCACATTTGGGTGCGGTCCGAACTGTTTTTAATCCCGAAATTTCAACTCACATTCAAACTGATTTAAAAAATAAATGTATATCAATATAAAATCCAACAAATTCTCCACGAATAAAAATTAATGTAATTTCAAATCCCGAAATGAAAAAAAAGATATTTGAAACTAATTGCCGGTTTGATGTGTTTTAAAAATGTACATCCCATTTCTCATTACTGATGGGCCATTTTCTCGGCCAGCGGAATGAAAGCTCTCCTCATCTTGAAAGATTTGCAGCCCAACAGGCCTGACAAAGCGACTTACTTGGCAAATCACAAAAAAACTCGGTTGTGGCCGTGGACCCAGCCGTCAGCCTCTCCACGTACAGTACTCTTCCGATGGAATGTCATTGACCACGTTGACCACGCCACGCCGAGAGCACCAAGGCGGTGGACGACGGCGAGGCCTAGGAAGGGGACGACGCGGAGCCGGGGAAGACGCGGCAGTGGATGCCCACGCGGAGAGGAGTACTAGGGTTCATTGGTTCGGGTGCGGTGTGAGGCTGCCATCGCTGTAGGGCTTGGCTAGCGGTGGGAGTAGTAGGGGGCGATGAGGCCTCATCGGTAGCACAGCCGGCCACTGGAGGCAGGAGCAGGCGGTCTCCCCGGCGCTAGTTTGGGCGGCTGGTGCAAGAAGAGCAGCGATTGAAGAAGTAGCAGGACCGTTCGATTCAAATCCAATGGTTACTGCTCCTAGAATCATTTGTTGACTAAGTTGACAAGCCCTGCGTACGCGTCAGGGCTTGTCAACTTAGTAGGCCCATAGGTCAGCCTCCCAACTGGTGCACCCCAGATGTCAGTGGGAGGAATCATTTTTTCGCGTAATAAGGAGGCAGTTGATTGCGTGTGGCCAGGCCAGCGGAAGGAGTAGGGTGGGTCGGGGAAGCCTGCGCGGCATCACAGCGGGCCACAAGAGGAGGGAGCAGGCAGTCCCACCGGCGCTAGTTTAGGCGGCTGGAGCAGGAAGATCACAGATTGAAGAAGCACGTCGGTCGTTGGATGGACATCCCACACTAACTGCTGCTAGAATTTTGTGTTCACTAACAAAGCCTTGCATAAACAAGTCAGCCTCTAAATCTGTGGCATGTATAGCCCATTTGCTATTATTTTTAATAATTTTTACTCATTTTCTAATTTATATGGAATTTATTGCAGCCCGTTTTCCATTTTTAGAATTGCTGTCCATTTTTGGTCAGTACCAGGGTCAAAAAATTAACTAAATATGTGGGAAATTTTGAAAATTCACAAATTTTTGCTAAGGAACAAAATATTCTTAATCCAAAAATTAATAGCCATACTAAAACAAATTTAAAAATAAATTAGTGCTATGTCATGTTAAATCCAATGAAATACATATAAGATATCAGTGAAGAGCAAAAACAAAAAAAGAAACTTATATCCCATTTGCTATAAATTTTTTGGAATTTTCAACCACTTTTGATATTACTTTTAACAGACATTGACCATACTCTTAAGCTAGGCTGGAATGCATCCCTCGTCGTCTTGAAAGATTTGCAGCCCAGTAATTCGGAGAAAACAAATAGGCCTAGCTTGGGTATTCTTCAAAAAGAAATACTCGGCTACCTATTTTCCCAAAGAACTGGTGCATGAGCATTTAGATTTATTTATTTACTTATTTATGTTTAGGGGACCATGAGGATGTACCTGGGCTGGATTCATGTGAGAGCCTCCCTTCCAGTTAATTATGGGCTTCTCTATTGGGCCTTCATCAGTGGGTTGCATGTTATCAACAAGTGGAAAATGTGTTCCGAGTTTCAAAAAAAATGTTTTCCGTATGATAAATAGTATGCGCTACGTACGGTACGGGGCACTAAAGGATCGAACCGTGCAACGACTTCCAAAACATTGTGTTTGTCGTTCTAACAACACATTTATTCAACCAACAGACAAAATATACTACTGATTGTACATTGAAGACAACAGTAGTAGCAACCAGGGCTGGGGTGCAACAGAAGCAGTAAGCAGGCCCGAAGAGTGAAGACGCAGCTCTCTCTTCCAAACCAAACATCAGCCATCATTACAAAAGGGCTACAAAAAAAGAAAAAGTGTATGCATCAAACTAAATAAAGATCCTACTACACCAAGTGTACGCATCTAACTAACTGGCTTAGTTAGACGTTACTATTTATTAAGCTGTGGGGATTGGCTGATGGCTTGAACCAGATGGGTGCCTGATGGGGGAAACTCCAGCCAGTAGGTCGAAGTCTGATACTTGCGACCCTCTCTCCTACTTTGGGCTGCAAAGCGTGGCGGCACATATCAGGGTATGGTGCATGCAGAGATGCATGGTACGCTGTGTACACACAGTTTTGCCTGATGAACAAAACTGTGTTGCCATCATGATCCTTGCCGTCGGTTATCTCCTGGTTAATCGGATAATTCAGTCCGACAAACAAAGAGCGTGTACCAAGGCTACTTACCAGCCTCTAGTCAAAATTTCCGAAAGGCCCAGAGAAGCTGGGATCCTGCTCAAAGACCTTGCAGTGACTATGATTGTATACCGCGAAACAACATGTCCGGTACGTTCGAACGATCATCAATCTTTCTTCATTGTCTGATCGAGCCAGGAACCACCTGCAACTGACATGCCTCTTTTCTTTGAAAGGTTCTAGGATTAGGAAGGGTAGGGACACCAAGCGGCCTACAACATCATATCAAGTTGGAGTCAAATAAAAAAGGGCTCTTGGTTTAGTCAATCTTAAGAACAGCATGTTATGAACATGAATATTTTTCAGCAAATGTTGACGGTAATATAAGCAAGCCATCATGATATCATAGGAAAGTAACATACTGCTGTAACAGCCGTTTATAGCGATGACTGGAGTAGGCCAGCAATACATCCAGCCATAGAAGGAGTCGATAGCGTAAATGAAACCCTTGTGTTCAATGGCATCAGAGAACCATGGAGGATGTATGATCCTGCGATGCACGTGCAGATTTATCCACTTACCGCAGTGACCTGTCAGATAGGCGAGACCGCGGTTGAAGAACGCAATTAGCCTGAAGTCTTTATAATTTGCAGATCTTGTGGGAACTTGGCAGATTACAACCTTGAGCAAATCAAACTTGGTATCATGTTGGCTACTGTAAGATTCCGAGTATTCTGGGCCGCGGTGCCACAGCAGTGAAGTGTTAATCGAAGGAAGGGGGATCAATCGCCGGGTGTAGACCTCCACGAGCATCCAGCTGCCGCGACCGTCGACGAGCACCATCCAAGACGTGTTCATGCCGACCCAGTACATACTATTAATGTAGTTGAGGCTGACGGGGATCGGATCGCAGTCAATGGGGCTGATGCTCGCCACCCTACAATTGTTATGCCGTGTGACACGCCGTTTCTGAAGATCAGGCGGCATCAGCAAACAGGGAGCTGGCTTAAAAAGCTCCGGTCTGAGGGCTTTGAGTAAACGGTACAGCCTTGACAAGCACGCGGCGAGCGGCATGGTACTGAGATTGTCCACATGCGAAACAATGAGCTTGATTACCTTTGTGGGGAGAGAACTCCAGCCACTCTTTCGGCGGACGCTGCTCGATTCTGCCATTGTTAGTGCTTGGGTTTCGGACGAGGGGGGGGGGAGGTGCCTTAGCGGGGATGGAAGATTGGATGAGATTATGTGCGGACAAAGATGGAGAAGCGAATATGTGCTGCGGGAATTGGACAGGTGATGATGACTACAGCACGCCACTTGACTTACGAGACACATACCAGCAGCGTAGGGTCATGTCGATGCCAAACAACTTGCTTGAGTGATCACAGTACTGGTACTCCCTACAATGCTATGCCCTAACTTGCTTGAGTAGAGTAGTAGAGTAGGACTCTGCTCTACTACTAGCACCGGAGGAGTAGTATATTCTAATCTAAAATAGTTACAAACTTAAATGCCCGAGCGTTGAACGACTACGAACCATGCTCAAAGACCATGTCTACGTGTTGTTTGGACATGGGCGACAACCTCAACGCCAACGGTGCTGCTCCCGTTGCGCCGTATGTGTTTCTGTCCTTCCTGTTCGAAATCGTGGTAGAATTCATGCTTCTACTCTGTATCCTACTACTATGCTAGTCCACATGATTAGTTTCATCTTTGTTATAGCCGTCATGATTTATTTTGTGCTTATTCAGATTAAATCTCGTAGTAACTTGCTCATATATTCAACTGGCGCAACGTCCCCTACAGCCACTCCCGTTTTATGGACGGCCTGGTCAATGTTGGAATTTTGCTAGTAGGCCTTTATAAGGTGAGCTCTTCTACCACTTGTATGCGCATGAGAAGAGGAGACCTACACGCGCGCTCCTCCTCCTCGTTCGCCTCGCCACGCCATGCCTCGTCATGAGGCGCCACGGGTTGTGGGATTGAGCCGAGCCGAGGACAGAGCTATACTCCCACGACCTACCCGGCCCGCACTATATAGTTTCTCACCACCGTTCCAGATCATTGCGCCGCCAAGCAAGTCTTCTCCATCCCTCCTTTCGGTGTGCACCGGGAGAAGGGACAGCAGGCCTCCGGAACCCCGCCTCTCGTGATCCTGTACGGGAGAGGGGCGATTAGGTTTTTGGGGAGTGCACTTGCGCGACTGCTGGCAGCGACGACTTCGCGAAAGACGACTTCTTCCCCGACCTCGGCAACCTCATCCTCGACATGGGCAACAACGTCAACGCCGGCAACCAGTGAGATACAGGGTGTAGGAAGCGGTTTGGGAATTTTCATGACTTTCCAACCAGTGAGATACTCCGTACAAAGTACGACAGAGAAATAACCACAGAGAATGAAGCTAAAAGTAAACAATCAAACGTGCATTTTTGCATTTGTTTTGCATTGAATCGTTTCACAAGCTTGACTAGTGCTGTTTTTCTAGTTTTACAAAAACCACATCATAATGTTAAAACGTGCATTTGCACGTACATAAGTAATAGTAGTACTCTCTCCGTCTAGGTATATAAGTCTTCCCTCCTTCTTGGTCACGGTGCACAACCGAAGATGACTTATTGACCTGGATGGATGGAGTAGCAAAGTCTGCAAGCATATATCGAGAGAGACGTGTAGTGCGATAGTATATAGTAAAGTTTGTGCTATATGCATGTACTTGCAAAATGCATACGAATACACAAGGTTTCCAAACTTTCCCTTTTACATACTTAATTAAGGACGCTAAAAATTCCTGAACGTTCGGGATTTATCATTTGCATCCCAAAACTAATGAGATCGCCTTACGAAACAAAAATTATACTCCTCCTAAAAGCCATGGCGCTCGCAGGAGCGCTTGCGGCGCGCCACGAGTGCCCTGGTGCGTGGCTGTTTCCTAGCACGCCGACACAACACCTCTTCCTCAGCCTCGCAACTCGTGAGGTGCTGATTGGCGGCTTGCCGGCGGGCAAGCGCGATCTCACCGGTGTGGTGATCCGGCGCCAACAGGTACTCCTCCTCGCTAGAAGCGTGCACCCGGTCCATGTACCGCCAAGTGTACATGAGGCGCTTGGGCCCGACTGCACTCAGGGCGTCGGCACGGGCGTCCTCCGCCACCCTCACGTCCCTCGCACGAGCCTTCTGCCAAAGAGCGAATTGCCTGACTCTCTCGGACGCAACATAGGCCTCCCAGGCAGCTTGTTCCGCGGTGCGCTTCTATTCATCGGCCTTCTTCTCCGCCTCTATTTTGGCACGCTCTGCTGGAGGCAAAGCATCCCACAAGGCGACATCCATTTCTTTCCAAAGCTCCTCAAGGCTGGGGGGCTCGGCAGGCGGCGCGGCGTTCTCCTCGTAGCGGGGAGCCGACGCGTCCTTCGGCGCGCGTGCTGGCAAGATTGGGAACACCGACGGGTCCACCTCGACGCGTCGTGGCAAGGAGCGGAACGCCGACGCGTCCTCCTCGACTAGTGGCGGCAAGGAACGGAACGGCGATGCGTCGCGTCGCGGCGAGGAGCGGAACGCCGACGCGTCCTCCTCGACTAGTGGCAGCGAGGAACAGAACGGCGATGCGTCGCATAGCGACGAGGAGCGGAACACCTACGCGTCCTCCTCGACTAGTGGCGGCGACGAACGGAACAGCGACGCGTGACCGTCTGCGCGGTGCAGCGAGGGGCTCCTAGGGCTTGGAAGGGGCGATGCCATGGTGGTCGACGTGAGAGGGAGGGGAAGGAGATAGCGATAAACATGAACATGAGGGGGAGGAGATAGTGATGTCATGGGAGGTGCAGTATTTATAGCGAGCAATGGCACACCTACGTAAGATATGGACTGAGCTGCACTTACTTAACTATCGGTCCAGTTGCTTCACTGACATGTGGGCCAGACCCCTGTTGGGCCCATATGTCAGTGACCGAATGCGCCAGCATTTAAGTAACAGCTACGTGGGCATATTTGTTGGAGTAAATTACGGGGGAGCGAAGGGGTGGAAATATTGCTGGTCACAACGGATTGGACGAGCATGGGGGGAGGAGAGTCATGCATGCAGAATTTTTCACATGGGGTGGAGTGGTGGGACCGCCGGAGGGAGAAGGAGAGTTTGACAAGCATATTGTTTCCACACATGGAGAGGAAAAGATTTGGAGACGAACGGGCTTCCTGCAGGTATGGGGAACGGTGCATAATAAGTCATCTTGCATGCCGGGCTAGGTATAGTCTCAAGTCATTAAAAACAAACACGCCCCACACATGTTCATATTTCAAGGTGCACTAAATTATTGCATGCGATGATTAAGGCTGGCCATAATGGTGGTATCTTAGCTGGTATCATGCACACAGGGATAGCAAACATGCTGATGTGGCAAAGAATTAAAGAAGAGAGGGGGGTTAGAGTTACTAGTGTTCATGCATGCATTGGTAAACACATTTTTTTGTGGAGAACGACAACACTAGTTGAGTACTTTTGCAGACTTCAAAAACTATTCCACAATGTGTCAACATTCACAATGTCAAATCAATATTTTTACAGTCATTATAAAACGTAGTTCTTATACTCATTATAATCAGTACTCCCTCTGTCTAGGTGAGCAAGTCATCTTAGATTGTGCACTGTGGCCAAGGAGGAGGGGAAAACGAGAGATCTTAATGTTTATTTACTAATTAATAGCATTGCATGCAATGAACTAACCACTGCATGTCGTGTTTGGTAGTCTCAAGTCATTAAAAGCATGCACACCCACATCTCCTATTGGTTGATATGTCAAGAAACAAGAAACGAGGTAGAAGTTAATGCACCGCACCTAAGTGTTTTGGGAGTATTGTAGATATTGATATTTTTGGTACAAATTTGGTCATGGGATTTCATTGATGCATGTCAAAGTGTTGATAGGTCTGCTATGCGTGACCGGAAGATGAAAGCGTTGAGCATCTCGAAGTTGATCAACAATCTTCAATTGTCAAAGATTAGCCGTTCGGCCAATAAGGTGGCACACTTAATCGCTAAGTATAGCTTTGACAATAGATTAGATGGTATTCTTGTAAATAACGTACCACCCTGTGTGGTGAATATTGTATCGAATGAGTGTACCGGTGTGGCTGGTTAATTAATATAAGGTGGTGTTCAAAAAAAAGTATAAATTTGGTCAAACACTTTGTAAACGGTTGTCGGGAGTAAAAAGGACCAAAGGGAGTATCATGCATGTGGAGTAGGCAAAAAAATTGCTTGTGTAAAAAAGGCAAAAAAAATTGCTCATTTATAGCCGATCGAAGTCTCAAAGGGCGCGACTGCACGAGGGAGGCGAAGGTCATGGGAGGCGCAACATTTGACGGAATTAAGTGAAGTTACATCCATGCGTCGGCATGGCGTGCGAACAGGCAGAAGCTATACCGTCAGGCCTACGATATGGGTCTAGTAGACATGACATCTAGTGGGTCCCGCATAGTTCTCGAGAACTCTTTGGGGGCTTGCAGCTGTTTATCCACCGGGCATGCCAGCAACCCCATACTGTTCGCACGCCCTACTCGTCCCCGTCTTCTACCTTACAACGGTTCGCTCCCAGTCGTCCTGTCCTTTCACATTAGTTCGCTCCCAGTTTTTTTTGCGGGGTACAACAGTTCAACTTCTCCTAACCCTCCTCCAAAATCCATGGCCTCCCAAATCTCCATGGTTGCCGCTGAGTACCAGGTTAGAGCCATCACCGGCGATCAGTTCATCGTCATCTACACACGTGGATCCGAGACGGTGAAAGCATGGCTTGCTCGCTTCCTACGCATGTTCAACAGTTCAACGGATGAGTGGGTCGCTGGGCTACATGTTGAGTACACCACAGTCCTGGGACAAGAGAAGGATCTAAAGGACGAAGAGAGGAAGAAGCCTGTCGTTATCCTGGTTTGCGTACATAACGTTTGCTTGGTCTACCACATATGCCATGCCGACGTTGAGTGCCAGGATTTTAAGAACTTCCTCAAGGACAAAAGAGTGAAATTCGTTACTGTAGGCTTTAAGAACGATAGTGACGTCCTGCGTTGGGTAGGTATCGTTGTAGGCCAGCCCTTCGATCTCTAGAAGACAAGCCTGGTGTCCTCCTCTCAACCTTCAATGCTGACCCTGGCAGTAGCCATGATTGATCCTTCGTACGCTAAACTGAAGAAACCTCATCACGAGTTTCATCATGCATGGGAGTCGAAGACATTAGATGAAGATCACATCCTATACGCAGCAATGGATGCCTACCTTTGTTTAAATATCTACAAGGGTTGGATGAAGAAGCAGAGCCCAGTGTCCGGTTCAAGCAAAGAAGCGTCGGCGAAGAGGAAGAGGAAGAGGGACGAGGACGAAGTCGAGGACGTGGACTCGGACTCCAAGTAGGTGGCAGTGCCGTCGCTCATGCTGGTTCTACTGCAGTGTCAAGCGGACTAGCTGCTTATTAGTTTATTTTCAAGGGTGTGTTGTGTTAAGACCCCAGCAGAACTATGTTTATGTTCTTTCTCGTTATTTGAACTCTTTAGTACGTACAGTAGTACTAGTACTATGTCTTACTACTGTTCCTTTTGCAGTTGGTACTACTGTTCGTATCTTCATGTTCCTACTGTACTTAATACGTTCATACTAGTAGTATAATTTGCGTCAGTCGATTTGTGAAAGAAGTTCGACGGAGCGAAGGAAGAAGATGGCAAAAGAGGTGGAAGAAGCCCTTCTAGCCATCCATGTTGCATAAAATGGCTCACATGAGTCGACTAACCCAAATTGCTCCTTCAGATTGCAGGATCCACGTGGCATTCAAAGTCTCGGAGGTAGATTCCGCGTCCGCACCCGTTTGCGGGCTCGATGCGCGCGCGACCGGCTTACGCCGCGACAGCCACCATGCGCGCCTCCTCCGCGCGGGCGGAGACGACAATGACACGCTAGTTCCTCCTCGCCGGCGTGCTGGAGCACGCGCTCGTCCTCCTCTTCCTACGCTGCGTGCATAGACGCGGCTCCACCAGCTGCTCGCGTGCTTGGCAGCGCGGCGGTATTGCGAGGAGGGACTGCAGACGATGTGAGCGGGCCAGCCTTCGGCTTCATGGCACAGGGATGGCGGCGACACGGCGGTAATGGGCGAGAAATTGTTGGTCGGAGCAGGCGCGTGAACCGCGGCCACGATACGGAATCCTGTGCAAGCGCTTGAACCGCGGCCGCGCGATCGATCGAACGGTGCGTCACCGTGTCGCGCTCAAAGGAAATCCACCGAACCTTTTTGTGTGTGTGAAAACAATCCTCGAATATTACTCAACTTTTTTTCCTGTGAAAGTTCTTGACGCTGCAATATTTCCATATATTTGAATTTAGCTCCAGTTCGTATTTATTTGGATTTGGATGTTTTAGGTGCGCCCTAGTTTTTTTATACTGATTTTGTGTGTATGACGGAGAGAGAACATGTGTATGTGTCCATATGTGTGTTGTGGCGGAAGGGCAATGTGGAGATGGTGTGCGTGTGATACAGACATAGAGAGGTGTGAATGTGCAAATGATCGTGCATGAGTGAGACATAGACAGATGCCGATACGTTGTGTATACACGAGAGAACGGTCTTCTAGTTTACTTGTGTGTGTGTGTGAGAGAGAGAGAGAGAGAGGGAGAGAGACAGAGACAGAGAGAGGAGCATCCGTAACACAACAACCATCTCTCTTGATTCGTCCGTCCCTCGCACGGTCACATGCAACACATGCATCAACGCGCACATTTTGACACCCTCACCCGGCCCCTGCCCACCTCAAGGCCCGCACAATCTCTTCGTGAATACCCATTTCTCTCCTTAGGTTTGTTTTCTCTCAATATCTGACACACACACACACAGACACATGTAGCACAACACACACACACACACTCCCCCGAGCACACAATTCATCCTCATCCAAGGTTATACGGTGACCAGTCTCGCTTGTGCTTCTTTGCACCCCAACATGCACAACACCTCAATCTTCAAAGAGGGCAACGAGCAGATCGAAGACGGCGACCAAACCGCGCTAGAGAATGCAGGGTCATTTGGAAGCAGGGTGATGTGATGACGGCTGACTGACTCCTCCCCCCACCCCCTCTCTCTCTTGCACAAAATTACCAATCCCTCTCTCCCCTCCACAAGATTGCCAATCCCTCAACCCACGAGATCCTTCCCCTCTCTTCCATGTTTTCTTTCTCTCTCATCAAACATGTTGCCTCTTCTCCTTCCACATATACAGAATCCAGATGCACATGCATCTCATGTATATTACATGTATGCATCTTTCTCACAGACCTAACTTCTTCCTCTCTCTCTCTCTTTCTCTCTCTCTATCTCTCTCTCTCTCTGTCTCGTTAGGTTTTTTCCTACTCTCTCCTCCACATACATACAATATTTCCCGCCCTATCTGCTCCATCTTCAAAACCTCTCTCTGCACGTTTCATTAACACATTGGGATATGTCAAAATGTTGCTTCTATAATGGCTGATGTAGAGTTATGGTTGTTCTTGTTGCGTCCTACAAAGTAATAACTATGAAATGCATTTAGATTCTCATTTGACTGGGATTATGTGAGTTTGAGCATGTTGTGAAGTACTATAGACCTTGTATACATCTTGGGATTCGACCATGATTGTGACTATTGAATTGTATAGACCATTATATTCGAGTCAATAGCCTAATATATTTATTTCACAATTTCAACAAATGATTAGTTCACTACAAACTAAGAAAACAAATGTGTACTCCCTCCGTTTTTATTTAAGTCCGCGTATTGGCATTGGTTAAAGTCAAGTTTTGTAAACTCTCAAAAAGCTTATAACAAAAAATATTAACATATACAATAACAAATAAATACCATTAGATTCATTATTGAATGTACTTTCAGATCATGCATATTTTTTATGGTAAATGTTTATATTTTTCTATAAACTTGTTAAAACTTTAGGAAGTTTGACTTTGGTCAAACCTAATATGCAGAGTTTACTACTACTACTCGCTAGTTGCTTAGCCGAATCACTCAACACGCCACATGGGGAGTCCATTGTCACAAAATTTTGAGGTCGGCGGGAAAATCTCCCGTGACCCTGATTCGAGCAGTGGGAAGTTACCATCATAGCCTTCGGGACAGGTCTACGGATGACACTTGGTAGGGGGCTGTTTTCGTAACTTCAGGTTCACCCTACCCAGCCAACCCCACCCCGGCACCCAGAGTAGTACACCTGAATACTCCCTAATTTCTATCCCCATCGCAAAATAGACTTCTTCACGGCACCGCAGCCTTCGTGCCCCTCCCCTTTACATTGGCGCACTCGTCCACTGCAGCGCATCTGCCTCATCGATGACCTCGTACGCCGCACTGGAGCCGGTCCACCGTCGTCGTCGTACACGGAGCCTCTTCCCCGACATCGTCTTCCACGGTCTCGGATCTGCTTCCCGGAAGCTGACGCCAAGCGCAGAAGTACCACCATCGTGGATAATGAACTGACTCCCGTTGCCGACCATGACTCACAGAGGCCACCGCGACCATCGTTCTCCTCCTCGATTGGTAATGTGTGTATTGAATCACTTAGCAGTACATGTGCAGTTCCAATTTTGTTCATACCTACCCTTCAAATTTCCAGGGTGCTATTGTTCCCGTAAAAGTAATTGGTTATAGCCTCCATTGTCCAACAGAATATCAGCTTGTAATTGTGCGTCGCTCCTGTATCGCGCTGTGCTTGGGTAGCTTTTTCATCTGCAACCAGTAGTGAGGCAAATGATGGAAAGGTTCTTAGAACTAGCAAAATGTCCATGCGTTGCACGCATCAAGATGCATTTGTATGAGTAGTTTATCTTGTTGGAGATGCTCTAACATGGCAGACGAGTACTTTAATGTTGCCCACGAGATGCGCGAGTATTACTAGTAGTATATTTTTCTTGCCATGTTGAGATTTTAAAACCATGAGTGTGAACATGCAAAGGAGCAATGAAGACCAAACACGGGATATTCGAGACATCTTCAAGGAGCGTGGCAAGTTAAAGAGGAGCTACACCGAAATTGTAAAACGAGCTTTGGTAAGTAACACCCTTTCAATTACTTTCGTGTAGCCTCGTGTTCTTTGATGTGTATGTGTTGTAGTTTCTGTTTCTCTTGAGCGTGGTGTTCTTCGATGTGTAATAAGAAGAGTCTTAATCGTCCTAATAATTTCGTTTTTAGCTTGATGTAGGAAGTGGGTGTTCTCACCTTGTATTCTATTTTTATTTATTTTTTCCTTTTGAATTCACTTCTCTGAGTTCTGTTTATCTGGCTTCTACTAAATGCATCTAGGTTGCTCTGAGTATTGATCTAAAAAAGAAGTAACTTCATGTCAGGATGTAGTCCCTGCGAGGAGGGAAGTATGGTCAACCTCGAGATCATGTTTCCAAAATGAGGCTGGATTACACACAAGGTGCTAGTTCCCTAATGATGCTGGATTAGACACAAGGTGCAAATTCCCAGATGATGCTGGATTACACACAAGCCAGGTGGAGTCGTCAGCTGTTCGTGTCCTCGTGGCATTAGTAAAGGCTGAAAGAAAGCGTGCAGCAGCCCTTGAGAATGGAGCTGAGTTCCCAAAGAAGCGAAAAGAGCAATCAGATGCTTTCTTCACCCAAGCCAAAGAAGAGATGGAAGAAGCCAGAAATAAGCTAGCAGAGGCAGAGCAGGCTAGGTGTCTCCTGCTATCTAAAACTGTTGTCAATACAAAATTTCCTTCATAATAGCTAGGTTCAAATGTTTATCCAGTCAGCATGCCTGTTGTGATGTCCGTGCATCTACTGATGTGGCACAAAATGTTTTTTTAGGTCATGTAATAACAACAATTACTTTCCAAACAATAACAAACGAAGCATTGGACATGGTATAGTTCACGCGTAAGCCCGATATTCCAAGTTCAACTTCCACATCAAACTCATGTTCACAGATATCTGCACATTCGTACATAATGTCCACAACCATGATTCACTTCAAAGCCAAAAAATTATGAGGAGAGTTATAAATAAAGAAAATCCTCTACTAGTTCCTGCTACCGGTGCGAGCACAACAAGTCAAGACCATGCGAAAATTAATTATATTTTAGTCATTTTTTGTGTTCTAAAATGCCTGCCGGCTCGCGGAAGGATGTGTTGCCAGTACACGCGTGCATTCAATGAAAGCAGGCGGGGCAGTCTTAAGCTGGTTGCATGCAGCAAGGAAGCATGCTCAGCCGGGCCTGCAGCGAGTGCGGCCCTCTTGGCCGGCGCGTCCGTGTTAGAGCAACCACTCCCTCCAGTCCTTTTTTGTTTGGGTAAAAAAAATCTCGTTTTCCATTCACATTTTACATGTAAAGTTCGTGGACAAACTTTGACCCAAAGTACGATGGGGACTAGTAAACCAGAATGGAGGTAGTAGTTTTTTTAATCGAAGAAGGGTTTCCCCTTCCGATTTTCGTTAAAGAAAACCAGCATCTAAATCTAAACCATAGTATTTTCCCTAGAACTACCAGGTTCAACATCTCTCAACATAAACCCATACAACCTCCATTGCAAAAAAACAAACCATACAACCATACGCCAAGGAGGTACGTAGTACTATGAATTACATTTTCGCTCCATACCAATCGTTCTAAAAACTACTTACTACTTATAATGCGCCATTGAAAATTGGAACTCTTAACCCCGCTAAAAACGATATTTTAAACGTGGTTACTCGATATGTGGCAACTGGCGAGCCACCGTGCTCCAAGTCATTCACCTGTGGTCCCGACCATCAACTCCTACCGATCAAATTATCACGCGAGCAGACTATTCTTACAAAGGTGCTCCACCACGTACCCGGTACCCGCGAATGGAGCAATCGTGCCCCTAGGGTTTTAGGGTTTATTTGTTAATGTCGCCTTTACGTAACACTCATGTGTGTGAGACAGCGAGAGGCCGACTGCGTGCGTGCTCCTCTTCTCTTCGTATATGTACTCCACCGTTTGTCTGGTGTCCAAAAAATTATAATAACTACTAGCAATGTGCCAATGCGTTGCCACATGATCAAAGTAGATTAATACAGTGGCGGAGATAGATGCAGACTACGCCTAGGGTTGTGCTATGTTGAGTGATAAACTTCTATGATTTTCTATGCTTTGCATGAAGAAATTACAAAGGAAGTTGTTTCTAGGCCTGGGGCTATAGCCCTAGCTGCCCCAGGCCTGTCTCCGCCACTGGATTAATACATATTCACCGATTTCATAGAAAAAAAGTATAGCTTTGAAATACGTATATCACTAAATATATGTTATGTTTCACTCAAAATATATTCCTTTGGCGGTTTTGATGAGATAAGGGAGGAATGTTGTTGGTTTCAAGATTTGAGAAGTGGTATATGTCTAATTTCTACTCTTACTAGCAAGATGCCCGTGCGTTGCACGGAACATCAAGATCTTGTGGGAGAAAAGGATGAACGAGGGAAGGCCTTATCTGCAAATGTGGTGAAGAGTGCGAGTAAATTGCCATATTTTCCTTCCTATCCGTCAGATATAAATCAGACGACCTGCATTGCAGGATGGTAGTACCACCATCATCACCAACTCTATTTTTTATCCCTACTATTATAGTAAGCATTGTCAGTGATGATCGTGTGCCTGCCATCTTGCAATATAGGCCGTCCGATCTATATCTGACGGATAGGAAGGAAATGATGGCAATTTTGCAAAAAGATACCCACACCCCTCTCCAAATTTGCAAATAAGGCCTTCCCTCGTTCATCCTTTTCCCCCACAAGATAAACTACTCATACAAATGCATCTTGATGTTCCGTGCAACGCATGGGCATCTTGCTAGTTGTTGCAAAAAGCCCATGTGTGTGTGAGAGAGAGAGCGAGTGGAGGAGGTCGAAGTTCATGTGTGACAAAGACACAAGGAGTGTGTGTGCGATAGGTATCAACTTAAAATGAGGCGATAGTGTGTGTGTGCACGATTGAGAGGGTGTGTCTCAAGAAGGGAAGAAAAACCTACATAGATACAAGGAGCGGGAGAGAGACATGTATGCGATGGTGGAAGCACGAGTGTGCGGGTGTATAAACCTATCTAGAGGCTAGCTAGTCGATAAATGTTTGTGAGAGAAATACGAGTCAGGGTGCGAAAGCGAGAGTTTTGTGTGTGAGAGAAAGAGAGGCGGTAGTCGGGAAGGGGAGTGGAAGCAGGAGTTGTGCGTGTGTGGCTGTGTGAGAGAGAGAGGAGACGGTAGTCGGGGTTGTCTGATCGGTAAACAAATGAATAATGTTAGTCTGGGATGGAGACGAAAAGGAGACCGCAACAAATGTTGTGTCTACAGGAGAGATAGAGAGAGTAATTTTAGTGGTATGCGTCATATTTAGAGACATATAGGGTGTGTGCGAGAATCCCATAGAGAGAAAGACAAAGTGAAAGACGAGTGGGGACTGTGTGTTTGGCGGTGAAAAAGAAAGGTTAGGTACCGAGTGATACCAAAGAATAGTAGAGACATGAGAGATAATAAAAACCGTGTAATTTATAATGATAGGGAGAGAGTGACACTTCTCAAGGGAGACGTCGAGAGACCATGTTTGCGAGGATAGGAGCAACATGAAGTGAGGGTGCGGGTGAGCTGGAGAAAAGAGAGTGATAGCTACCTGAAGGAGCATGCATGTGAGAGAGATGGGCGTGAAAGGAGTGAACAAAAAAGGGATTCAAATATTTGAATTGGAGATGATGATACATGTAATCCATACTCGAACCAAAATTGATCTATCAAACATGCATACTCATATGAATTCACGCACATCTATGTTATTTAATATGTAGATATTACTGATCCATACATTTTAGTAGAACATAATTTGGTTAAAAAAATTCGACTTCAACATTAAGATTTCGAGATCGTTGTATTTGTAAATCATATTATACATATAAAGGAGCAGAATTCTCCGTTGTGCTTTTGAAAGTATATATAAAAAATGATGTATATAGAATGTAATTCCAATTGAAAATGGATCCCGCTCGAAAAAAATAGAATACAAACGGGATTCGAATTGAGTTGGCATGGTAAACGTGCACTCTGCAAAATTTGAACGAAGCAGGGAAAGTCACAGTAACCGCCCAAAACCAAAATCGGCGAGATGGAAATCACTACTTCCTATCCCTGCCACGCAAAGCCTATATGCTGGATTTCTATAGGTTTCGATAGGGCTAGGTGTGTAATTTCACCCAAACGTGACGTAACCGCCTCTCACCCAGATTCATACACGGTGGGTGAGGGAGTCTTGGATTAGTGGGTCTCCGGACAGCCGGACTATCTCCATTGGCCGGACTGTTAGACTATGAAGATACAAGATTGAAGACTTCGTCTTGTGTCCGGATGGGACTCTACTTGGCGTGGAAGGCAAGCTAGGCAATACGGATATGGATATCTCCTCCTTTGTAACCGACCTTGTGTAACCCTAGCCCCCTCTCTGGTGTCTATATAAACCGAAGGGTTTTAGTCCGTAGGACAACAACAACAACCACAACATACAATCATACCATAGGCTAGCACTAGTAGAAAAAGGGTCAAACGTGAAGCACATTAGTGCCGGTTTCTATTTGAGCCGGCACTAATGTATACATTAGTGCCGGTTCCAACGGCTAGCAGGGCCGCTTTCATTAGTACCGGTTCGTGGCGAACGTTTAGCACCGGTTCATGCCACGAACCGGTACTAATGAGAGTGGTGGCAGGATGTTGTCAGAATGGGGCCCCTCCAGCCCCTTTAGTACCGGTTCTTGGCACAAACCGGGGGGGCCTTTAGTACCGGTTGGAGCCAGGAACCGGTACTAAAGGGGGGTGCTTCCCGCCGCTTGGCCTGGCCAAAACAGGCCTTTAGTACCGGTTGGTGGCTCCAACCGGTACTAAAGGTGCCTTCTATATATACAACACTTACGAAATTTTCATTCTCCCTCTGTTTCTTCCTCTGTTTCCCCATTGAAGCACCGCCCGCGTGCCCCGATCGATCGACGCCGTCGCTGCCCCGTCCCCGTCGCCGCCCCCGTCCCTGTCGCCGCCCCGGGCCCGTCCCCATCGCGCCGTCCCCGCGTCGCCGCCCCCGACCGTCGCCGTCACCCCGCTGTGAGCTCTCCCCCTCTAACCCCTCTCCCTCGCCCCCGGCGGCCACCATGGGCGCCGCCCCTCCCCGAGCCCATACACACACACACAAGCATGATGAACACACACACACACACACACGTACATATGTATGAATTAATGCATGTATATATTAGTATATATGTATTTTGTATGTTTAATTAGTTTAGATTTTTTTAATTATTATTTTTTCACTAGTATATATGTATGAATGCATGTTAGATGGATATAATTAGTGTTTAACTAGTATGGAAATTTTTTTATATAATGTTGTTTTTCAGTTTTTTAATGGATGTATAAAGGTTGTGTTTTCTGTTTTTAGTGTTAGATGCTTAATTAGTATGAAATAGCATATAGAATTTTGACATATGCAATGATAGCATAATTAGTGTTATATAGAAATGTTAGAAATTTTAATTATCCAAATCCAATCATTAAAAAAATGTTACTTTTTGCGGGCATATAGCTAGTATTTGTTGTCGACGATGCCCGGCCCGCATCCTCGCCGTCGACACGTCCGCGACGACGTCCAGCTGACCCATGTCCGAGACTGGGCTCCGCCGTGCTGGCACTAGGAGGTGCTGCCTGGAGGGGCGCGCCACTTGATGAGGAACCCGGCCCTGGGTCCCGTCGTCGACCCTGATCTCGTTTGGTGGCGTTCGCGTGGGCCAGTTTCGGTGCGGAGGGAGCCGGCCCCGCCGGAGGTGGTACGTCATCGTGTCAAGGAGGAGGACGAGCACGTCCATCACTACATGGTTGCGTTAGAGGGCGGCAGGTTCTCCAATACCTGGCAGTTTCTTCAGGGATCTCACTTCAGCTATGATCCTGTGAGGGTTCCTTCTCTTTGGGTGTCCACCGCCTAGCCAGTGATGTACTATTCAATATTGTATATTATTCGAGACGATGTATTCGAGATTAAATCTATTATTCGAGATGATGTATATTCGAGATTAAATCTATTATTCGAGACGATGTATTCGAGATTATATCTATTATTCGAGACGATGTATTCGAGATTAAATCTATTATTCGAGACGATGTATTCGGGATTATATCTATTATTCGAGACGATGTATTCGAGATTATATCTATTATTCGAGATTATACTAAATTGTTTTATATTTCTTTTGGCATAGTTAAATAAAAGCTATGGCGGACAATACCGACAAAGAGAGAGAACAGACCATGTTTGATATCATACGCGGGCCAGATGATGATCAGAATGAAGAAGATTTTGACGGCTCCGAATTTCTAAACAACACCGGAGAGGATGATATGATATTCGATCGCGACGACCGAGAAGATGAAGTCATGAACTACGACGAAGAACATGTCGATCCTGAAACAACAAACACCGGCGAGGTATATATATTTATATAAGCAGGAATCTGGTGATCATCGCATGTTTTAAATGAGTTGAAGATATATTAACGAATCGATCTTTCTTCTTTCAGCCATCCGGATCGAGCAAATCTTCAGGCAAAAGGACGAAACGAGGCCCGAACAAAAATTTGAAGCAGGGCGTAAAGTACAATATCGAGGCATTCAAACCTAATGGCGAACCATTAGCGCCTAAGAAGATTGCGGACAAGTTCGTTCGTCAGTGCGGAGTCCTTGTGAAGGACCAACTCCCGATCTCCCTTCAAGAATGGAGAAAGCCAGGAAAGCCACGTCCAAATGTTACTTTTGTCGACGAGAATAAAAAAACTGCTTTGGGATACTCTCATGGAACATTTCACCCTACCAGATCATTTCACAGAAGCAGATGTGCGGAAAGTCAAGGACGCTGCTTTTAGGAAGATGGCGGTTGCATTCAAGAACCACAAGAGAACGACGTGGGAGAAGTATGTCAAGGGAGGAAGGAAGACTCCAGTATTCGAGGGGATACTAGAGAATCAAAGTGCTCATTGGGACGATTTCGTGAAATTCAAGGATTCAGAATTAGCTAAGGAACGGTCGAGAATAAACAAGAAGAATGCCAAAAAAAAGGATAAGTTCCATAAGCTGGGCCAGGTGGCTACGCGGTGGCAATGCCTAAGTGGGATAAGTCTAAGAAAGAGATGGAGGATGCAAGTGTCACTCCGGTTACTAAGAGCTAGCCCCCCAGGTGCAGGACTTGGTTCTATGCGCATGGGGGGGAGTTGGACCCGAAGACAGGCAATGTTTCGACGAAGGCATGTCTGAACGGAGCTGACGATGCGCTACTTGTTCCAATAGAAGAGGCTCGATCGGGGGTGTTCCAGCCCAACAGAGAGAACGACAAGCTTACGCGTGCCCTGGGAAATCCTGAACACCCGCGAAGAACACGAGGCAAGGGCGCTATTCCGTGGTATGAGGGGTTTTCGGACTAGAACGCCGACTACAGAACCCGTGCGAGAAAGAAGATTGCGGAGGAGAAGAAGAGGAAGATGGAGGAGGAGCAGAGGAAGCGGGACTATGAACACCTTCAAGGCCTAGAAGCAAGTCAAGCGGAATTGGCAGCTAAATTCCAGCGGCACCAGGAGCAGATCGACTCACTTAGCCAGCAAAGGGGGTCTCAGCAGCTGCAGCAGCTAGCAGATGATCCAGCATTGGATACCACCGCCCCATCCATGCCGAGAAGCAGCGTGGGTTCCGCCCCGGGTGACGCAGTGCTGGATAGATACCCCGTCGATGACATCACAGAGAACACTAACTGCGAGCTACACTTCAAAATGAAGAACATATCCATGAAGGTGGCGGACGCTGTTGCTTTTTCAAATTCCCCCGAGGCAACCTTCCATTGCAACCCGATTCTAGCGGGCTATGCTCGTGTCTTGGTTGATGAGGTGGTGGACCCATATTCGGAGCTACAGCTTGACATTCCTGGAGGTGACGACGAGCACACATTGGGAGAGGCCATACATCATGTTGTCCTATGGAGAAAGGATTGCATCATCTTTCGAAGGCCACCGACACCGCGTCACCCGACTCCTCGTCGAAGTCCGCCACCAAGTCAGCAGACTCCCGCTCCAAGTCCACCAACGCGTGAGGCCACTCCTCCTCCTCCAAGTCCGGTAAAGTGTCAGGCCACTCCTCCTCCAAGTCCGACACAGCGTCAGACATCCACTCCTCCTCCAAGTCCGGCACAACCTTAGGCCACTCTTCCTCCAAGTCTGGCACAGCTTCAGGCCACTCCTCCTCGTCCAACTCAGCCCCGTCAGCCGTCTCCGCCGCCTCAGCAATCGCAGAAGAGACACCCCGCAGCTATGGTGCGTAGCGGTACGAGTCGAGGTGATAGTACAGGAAGTACAGGCGGAGGCAAGCGATATAAATATGGTCCAAACCTCAGTACTCCTCTTCCCGTGAGGGCTTACGACATGACCGAGGAGCAAACCAATGCCATAGTGCGGGCAGAAGTCGACGCCCATTTTGGACCGAAACCGCCACCGCCGCCAAGGGAGAAAGTGCCTGTGGAAGTAGTTGACCACTTCATTCGTATGGCTCAACCACCAACTCCTAATCCTGTTGACACAGACTATGAGCGCCACATCAGGAAGTTACATCGACAACGTCTACAGAAGGAGGCGAGCTCGAGCTCGAGCAAACAACAAGCAGCTGTCAAAAAATGCGGGAAAACCGTTGCCCAGCTGGGAAAACAGGCGGCGCAATCGACCCCCCCGCTTGTTGTGCCGCCAACAACACGTGACAGTACGCGCGCCCAATATTATTGTGGCCAAATAGTTTACATTCCCGAGGTGGGCGATGTGGTAATAACCTAGGAGCATATAATGCAGGCTAAAGAACTCAAGATCACTGTTGGACAACTCCTCGAGATCGAGGACATGCCTCTGATTAGAGAGGAGGAAATAAAACGGAAATATGTCCGGGGCCAACCTTTGGTCGAGCCAGAAGATGTCAAGAAGCTCCCAACGGGAATGTATGAATTGCATCAATGGTACATGGAGATTACCAAGAGATCCGATCGAGAGTCCCTCATGGTGTATGTCAAGAAGGATGATTACTACCATGAGAAAGCTGTGGCCGTTGAGTATTCTGAACTGTTTCAGTTATACAATCAAGACGCACTCAACAAATCTATCATTAGTTGCTATTGTCTGTAAGTGATTTCTTTCTGTAATTTAAGTCTCAAGCTAGCTGTAGTGATCCTTTTGATCAATCATTACTTGTAATTATCCTCACTATATTCTTTTCTGTGGTATTATGCAGGATGAAGATGTATGAAATGAGAAAAGGTGGACGCTATGGCATTGGGTTCATTGACCCAAACACCGTTAAAGAATACACATGGAAAATAAACAAGCATCATGAAAAAGAGGTAGAGGACAGCATGCTAGAGTTCTTGAAGCGCCTCAAATACAATGAAGATATACTACTTCCTTACAACTTCCAGTGAGTCACACTTTCTTGTACTACAAATTCTCTGTTTTTGCCTACTAGCTAGCTGCATGTTTTTGCTTACATATGCCCGCTTAATTAAGACATGCAAACGTGTGTGCATGCAGATTTCACTGGATCTTGTGTATCATTAAAGTTGACGCAGGAACAGTTGAAATACTAGACTCGCTACTCAAAGAAAATAGTGACTATAACATCTTGTTTGGGATAGTCAACAGGTAATTTCAATCATTATTAACTATATTTCTCGGCCTATTTAGTTCATCATTTCATGATATGAACTATTTAATAACCCATTTATTCACTTTCTTTGTCGGCGGGCAAGGCTTGGGCAAGGTTCATCAGCGTCACGGAAGGCGAACGGAAACCACAGCTGAAATGGTTTCGAGCCAAGGTAAGTAATTAAGTAGTACTAGCTAGATAGCTAGCTGCCATCTCTTTAATTATCATGCTTGATTAATTATTATCTGATCAAATTAAATTCCATTCTCGTAATAAAGGCCCTGAAGCAGGCGCAGGGGACTGATCTGTGTGCATTCTGCGTTCGTGAGAACATTCTCATGATGGCGTACGAAAGGAGCAGATCTCAAAGACAGGAATGGGTACGCTTGTCAGAACACTATTCACAATTTTTACACCATTATAGATATCTAGTCACACAACTAATACACATGCATATTGATCTCCTTCTTAACAGTTCAAAGAGGTGCGGGACAAGCTCCTAGAAACGGAGCGCGTAGAAGCACTTCAAGAGGAAATAGCGGGATTTTTGCTCGACCAGGTCATAAATCCGAAGGGAGAATACTATTACCCGCTACCGCCCCCATCGACTAGGTCATGGACCACTTCCAATTGTCATCGTGCTCCGAAGGCACCAATCAGGCTAATGCCACTGGCTCCAAAGGCAACATGCATATGTAGGAGAAATTGTATATAGCTATACATGTGTGTATGTGTGAATTAATATGCTGGTTTGTGAGACATGATTGATGATATATATATATGATTGGTTCTACTAGAAATTCTATTTATATATATATATATATATGCATAACGTGTACAATGTGTAGTACCATAAAATACCAGCAAACGAAAAAGAATTAAAATGGAAAACATAAAATTAAATGAAAAAGAAATCATAAAACCAAAAACCCGCCAAACATTTTAGTACCGGTTGGTGTTACCAACCGGTACTAAAGGGCTCCCGGCCCCCGGAGCTGGCTCATGCCACGTGGTTTCCCTTTAGCACTGGTTCGTGCTGAACCGGTACTAAAGGGGGGGGCCTTTAGTGCCGGTTACCTAACCAGCACTAAAGGGCCTGACGAACCGGTGCTATTGCCCGGTTCTGCACTAGTGTAGCTTCTAGGGTTTAGCCTCTTCGATCTCGTGGTAGATCTACTCTTGTACTACCCATATCATCAATATTAATCAAGCAGGACGTAGGGTTTTACCTCCATCAAGAGGGCCCGAACCTGGGTAAAACATCGTATCCCCTGCCTCCTGTTACCATCCGGCGTAGACGCACAGTTCGGGACCCCCTACCCGAGATCCGCCAGTTTTGACACGACATTGGTGCTTTCATTGAGAGCTCCTCTGTGTCATCGTTGTTAGGCTTGATGGCTCCTACTATCATCGATAGCGATGCGGTCCAGGGTGAGACTTTTCTCCCCGGACAGATCTTCGTATTCGGCGGCTTTGCACTGCGGGCTAATTCGCTTGGCCATCTAGAGCAGATTGAAAGCTACGCCCTTGGCCATCAGGTCAGATTTGGAAGTTTGAACCACACGGCCGACATCCGCGGAGACTTGATCTTCGACGGATTCGAGCCACAGCCGGGCGCGCCGCACTATCACGATGGGTATGACCTAGCTCTGCCGCCGAACAGTACCCCAGAGGCCGCGCCCGCATCAGCTCCAACCCTTAGCTCGGAGCCAACTACGCCAATCGAGGACGGGTGGCTAGACACCGCCTCAGGGGCTGCAGTCTCAACGGCGATCGAGCCGAACTCCAGCCTAATCCTCTGCGAAGCCCGTGACTCCAAGGTGCCGGACTCTTTTTTAGACTCTGAACCGTCCACGCCCCTGCCAATCGAATCCGATTGGGCGCCAATAATGGAATTCAGCGCCGCAGATATATTTCAGCACTCGCCCTTCGGCGACATCCTGAATTCACTAAGGTCTCTCTCTTTGTTAGGAGAGCCCTGGCCGGACTATGGCCAACAGTATTGGGATGCGGACGACGAAGAAATTCGACGCCCACCCACCACCCACTTCGTAGCTACTGTCGATGATTTAACCGACATGCTCGACTTCGACTCCGAAGACATTGACGGTATGGACGACGATGTAGGAGACGAACATGAACCAGCGCCTATAGGGCACTGGAAAGCCACCTCGTCATATGACATATACATGGTGGATACACCCAAAGAAGGCAATGACCCCTCCAAGAAGCAACCCAAGCGCTTACGTCAGCGGCGCCGCTCTAAGTCCCACCAAGGCAAAAGTGGTGATACCGGCACAGGACATAATAACACTCCGGATAGTGCCGAAGACAACAACAATCCCCTCCAGCATGATTTAGAGCAGGAGGATGGAGGAGCCAGCTCTCCTGAGAGAGCGACAGACGGAGAGGAGGAGGATGACAATTACATGCCCCCCTCTGAAGACGAGGCAAGCCTCGGTGACGATGAATTCGCCGTACAAGAGGATTCCCTCAAACAAGAGCGCTTCAAGCGCTGGCTTATGGCCACGGAAAATAGCCTGAAGAAAAAGCAGCAGCAACTTCAAGCTGATCAAGATCTGCTAGCTGACAGATGGACCGAAGTCCTCGCGTTCGAGGAATATAAACTCTAGCGCCCCTCCAAGAATTACGCAAAGTGCATGTTACTACCCTGACTGGAGGAGGAAGCGTATGATATGGCTGATGGGCCACCTCGTGGGCGTGATAGAGAGGCATTCCAGCCAAAAGCTTAGCCTCCACCCCGATGCCATTCAAATAAAAAGGCATGGGGAGATACGCCAGACCTGCAAGACATATTGGAGGACAAAGCAAAGCATGCAAGATCGATCTACGGATCACGAGGGAGCACTACTCTCCAACACGATAAACGTCACAACGGATATAGTAAAAGAAAATCCGGCCGGGCCAAACACAGCGGGCAAGACCTTTTTGAGCTGCGTCGCGATATAGCCCAATACAGAGGCGCCGCACACCCCTTATACTTCATAGACGAAGTAATGGAACATCAATTCCCAGAAGGTTTCAAACCTGTAAATATTGAATCATACGACGACACAACAGATCCCGCAGTATGGATCAAGGATTTCCTCCTCCACATCCACATGGCCCGTGGTGATGACTTACATGCCATCAAACACCTCCCACTAAAGCTCAAAGGACCAACACGGCACTGGCTTAATAGCTTGCCAGTGGCCTCCATTAGCTGTTGGGAAGATCTGGAAACCGCATTCCTTAACAACTTTCAGGGCACTTATGTGCGACCACCAAACGCCGATGACTTGAGCCACATAATTCAGCAACCAGAAGAGTCGGCCGGGCAATTCTGGACTCGGTTCCTTACAAAGAAAAATCAGATCGTCGATTGTCCGGATGCAGAGGCCTTAGCAGCTTTCAAACACAACATCCGAGACGAGCAGCTAGCCCGACACCTTGGTGAGGAAAAGCCAAAATCTATGGCAGCTCTCACGACGCTCATGACCCACTTTTGTGCGGGAGAAGACAACTGGTTGGCTCGCAGTAATAACATATCAAAGAACCATGGTACCTCAGATACCAGGGACGGCAATAGCAGGTCACATCGCAACAAACATAAGCGCCGCATTAACAGCAAAAATACTGAGGATACGATAGTCAATGCCGAATTCAAAGGCTCTAAACCCGGTCAGCGGAAAAAGCCATTCAAACAAAGTACGCCGGGTCCCTCCAGCCTGGACTGTATACTCGATCGCTCGTGTCAAATACACGGCTCCCCAGACAAGCCAGCCAATCACACCAATAGGTATTGTTGGGTGTTCAAGTAGGGCGGCAAGTTAATTGCCGAAAAGAAGGACAAGGGGCCGCATAGCGATGACGAGGAGGAGCCCCGACAGCCGCACACTGGAGGACAGAAGAGGTTTCCCCCGCAAGTGCGGATGGTGAACACGATATACGCAACCCACATCCCCAAGAGGGATCGGATGCAACACCCCGGATGTAACTTACCCAATTTGTACTCCAACTCTTGCCATTTTCGGCATTAAGTAATTTTATTTTCTCGGGTTCGGGTCTTTGCCTCCGTGTGTTGTTATCATTGTCATACATCTCATATCATGTCATCATGTGCATTGCATTTGCATACGTGTTCATCTATTGCATTCGAGCATTTTCCCCGTTGTCCGTTTTGCATTCCGGCGCTTCGTTCTCCTCCGGTGGTCATTTCTACCTTTCTTTCATGTGTGGGGATTAAACATTTCCGGATTGGACCAAGACTTGTCAAGCGGCCTTGGTTTACTACCGGTAGACCGCCTATCAAGTTTCGTGCCATTTGGACTTCGTTTGATACTCCGACGGTTAACCGAGGGACCGAAAAGGCCTCGTGTGTGTTGCAGCCCAACACCCCTCCAATTTGGCCCATAACCCACCAAAACCCTCTCCATCAACTAGAGCGTTCGATCATGATCGCGTGGCCAAAAACCGCACCTCATTTGGACTCTCCTAGCTCCTCCTATGCCTATATATAGACCCCCTCCTCCAAATTCGCGGATCCCCTCTCCGAAACCCTAAATTTCACCTCGCGCGCCGCCGGACAATATCCGTCCCGGCCCGGACAACCGCCGCCTCCGCCCGCAGCCACTGAGGGGCTGCCACGTGGCCTACCGACGCCTCCCACCATCGCGGCCCGCCCGGCCCAGGGCAGGCCCCCGAGGCCTGGTCGCCGCCGCCAACCGCCCGAGGGGCGCCGCCCTCGTTTCGCCGCCCGTCACCTCTCGCCGACGCCGCCCCGCCGCCGCCGACATCGCCACCGCGCCGCCCTCCTCCGCTAGCCGGCGCCGCTCCGGCCACCTCCACCACCGACATCGCCGCTCCGGCCGCCGCCGCCTTCTTCCGCCGCCACCGCGCCCGCCTCGTCTCGCCGGCGCCAACCGTCGCCTCGCCGACGTCGTTCATCGGCGGCCTCCCTGCCCTCTTCTCCAGCGAAGACCCGGTCCACCTCGGTCTGCGTGCATTCGGATCAAACCCTAGATCTGAGATCTGTGAGAGGTTGATTTTCTTCCTAAGTCCTGAGATTTCAGGTCCATGCACCCATCTTCATCATGCCGTAACTTTGCATCTGTAGCTCCGATTTGGGCATATAGCATATCAAATTGTTCGTCTCAGAGAGTACATCATTTCATTCCAATGCATCATTTTCATTTGAGTTCATATTGATTCCCGAAATGATCTTAGAAGGAGGCTACTTGAGATAATTGTCAGATCTGCTACTCCATTTAGGCATTTGCCATTTTTTCCATGATTATTGTGTGCATGATATGCCCTGATGCTCTACATATGTTTTGTTAAGGATTTTGTCATCTTTCCAGAGGTGCAACCCATGTTTTTTTGGGTTGTGTGTGGTGACTAGCACAAGCTTGCAAAGTGAGGCACTTGGTAATTCTGTTTTCAGGGACTTAGCATTTCCACTAAGTCCTTGAGCTGTTTATCTCATGTTGCCATATGTTCATGTTGTTTCCTAGTGATCCGTGTCTCTTTTGAGGATGATCAGTAAGGATTTTTTACTAATCTTGTAGTGCTCTATCCATCCATGTCTTTGTTTGCAATTATGGAGCACCCTAGCTTGAGTCAATCGAGCTCTACATTTGCTACTTCGTGAATCTGGGCAGATTGTCTACTTGTTTGCAATTTTGCCGATGTTGTTGTAGTTGATCCGTGCATGCTATGCTATTGTTTTTGCCATGTCTAGCTTGCATTTTGTGTGTTCTTGATAGATGTATGCTTAGCTTTTCATGACTTGCTCCGTAGTGAGTGCATCGAGCTCGTAAACATGCCTACTTGAGATATGTTTCAGCATGTGCCAGTTTTCACTAAGTCTGAAAACTGATTATGCTTTTGCTATGTTCACATGCTTGCTAATATGTTTTCTGATCCCTTTTGGCTCAAGGTCACTAAGGGACTTTTGTTAAGCTTTTTGAGTAGCTCCATGCCATGTTTTACTTTGTCATGTTCAGGTCCTGTAGCATGTAGTTTTGTTGCTCTAAAGAGTGCTACCTGATCTGAAATTTCAGACAAGTGTTAATTTCACTAAGTCTGAGATCTGTTTACCATATGCATTTTTGCCATGCTTGTTTGAACCTGTTAATGGATGAATTGGTCATAGCTTAGTGCTAGACTTTTGTTAAGCAGCTTGAATGCATCCCTGCCATGTATTTTGCTGTCATGTTTGAGTGTTGTAGCATGTTCATCTCATTGCATTTAGATGACTACTTGCTATAAATCGCAGACCGGTGTCATATTTGAATCGCTTGCCATTTCCAGACCATAACTCCGATTCTGGCGTTCTTTATATCGTTTTGAAGAGATTTCATCTCATCTTTCCTGTGGCACACTTGGATTCCCATGTTGAGGCCAGGTTCATGCATTACTTGTCACATCTTGCATAGGCATCCCGCATAGCATACCATGTTTGCATCATTTTGTTCGAGCTTTGCACGTGGTTGATTGTGTTCCGTTTGTTTATTTGTCTTGTTTGGGTAGAGTCGGGAGACGAGTTCGCTAACAAGGAGCCCATTGAGTTTGCTTTCGAGGATCCAGTCAACTCGGACAACTTTGCAGGCAAGATGATCATACCCTCGAAGTCACTACTATCTTTGCTATGCTAGTTTGCTCGCTCTTTTACTATGCCAATGCTACGATGCCTACCACTTGCTTTCAAGCCTCCCAAATTGCCATGTCAAACCTCTAACCCACCATGTCCAAGCAAACTGTTGATTGGCTATGTTACCGCTTTGCTCAGCCCCTCTTATAGTGTTGCTAGTTGCAGGTGAAGATTGGAGACCGTTCCTTGTTGGAATATTTATTTACTTCTTGGGATATCATTATATTGCCATGTTATCTTAATGCATCTATATACTTGGTAAAGGGTGGAAGGCTCGGCCTCTCGCCTAGTGTTTTGTTCCACTCTTGCCGAACTAGTTTCCGTCATATCGGTGTTATGTTCCCGGATTTTGCGTTCCTTACGCGGTTGGGTTATAATGGGAACCCCTTGATAGTTCGCCTTGATTAAAGCTTTTCCAGCAATGCCCGACTTTGGTTTTACCATTTGCCACCTAGCCTCTTTTCCCTTGGGTTTCCGGAGCCCGAGGGTCATCTTATTTAAACCCCCTCGGGCCAGTGCTCCTCTGAGTGTTGGTCCAACCGAGCGATGTCCGGGGCTACCAGGGGAAACTCTGGGCTGGCCTACCCGATGTCGGGCTCATGTGAGTGTGCCCTGAGAATGAGATATGTGCAGCTCCTATCGGGATTTGTCGGCATATTCGGGCGGTGTTGCTGGTCTTGTTTTAACTTGTCGAAGTGTCTTGAAGAACCGAGGTACCGAGTCTGATCGGAACATCTCGGGAGGAGGTCTATTCCTTCGTTGACCGTGAGAGCTTGTCATGGGCTAAGTTGGGACTCCCCTGCAGGGATTTGAACTTTGGAAAGCCGTGCCCGCGGTTATGGGCAGATGGGGATTTGTTAATGTCCGGTTGTAGATAACTTGAACCTTAACTTAATTAAAATGAATCAATAGTGTGAGTTACCGTGATGGTCTCTTCTCGGCGGAGTCCGGGAAGTGAACACGGTGTTGGAGTAATGCTTGCGCAGTTTGTCCTCTAGTTTCTCGCTCGCGCTTTGCCTCCTCTTCTCGCTCTCTTTTGCGAATAGGTTAGCCACCCTATTTTGCTAGTCGCTTGCTGCAGCTCCACATATATTTACCTTACACCTACCTATTAAGCTTAAATAGTCTTGATCGCGAGGGTGCGAGATTGCTGAGTCCCTATGGCTCACAGATTACTATTACACCAGATGCAGGTCCTGATGATTCCGCTCCAGGTGATGCGCTCGAGCTCAAGTGGGAGTTCGACGAGGACTCTCAGCGATACTATGTTTCCTTTCCTGATGATCAGTAGTGGTGCCCAGTTGGGGGTGATCGGGGCCGTGTCGCAAGTTGGGTTGTCTTTTATTTTGGCGCCGTAGTCGGGCCATGAGTGTTTGGATGATGTATGTTATTTATGTACCTTGATTGACGTGGCGAGTGTAAGCCCACTATGTCATCCCTTTTTATTATCTATATTACATGGGATGTTTGTGAACATTGTCTGACTTGCGACATATGCCTTCAATGCGATTATGCCTCTAAGTCGTGCCTCGACACGTGGGAGATATAGTCGCATCGAGGGTGTTACAGCGGAAGCGTGCGCTCAGGGACGTATATGCATTGGAGCCAACCGCACCAAAGTTCAACCCTTGGTCCTCCTGTCTGATCACGTTCGATCGCAGGGACCACCCCCTAGTATCCGTCATGGCGGATTCGCCATACTGGTCCTAGACCCAATCATTGACGGATTTCACCTCACTCGAGTCCTTATGGATGGCGGCAGCAGCCTGAACCTGCTTTATCAGGACACAGTGTGCAAAATGGGTATAGACCCCTCAAGGATCAAACCCACAAAAACGACCTTTAAAGGCGTCATTCCGGGTGTAGAGGCCCATTGCACAGGCTCAATTACACTGGAAGTGGACTTCGAATCCCCGGATAACTTCCGAAGCAAAGAGTTAATCTTTGATATAGTCCCGTTCCGCAGTGGTTATCACGCGCTGCTCGGGCAAACCGCATTTGCTAGATTCAATGCGGTACCGCATTATGCATACCTCAAGCTCAAGATGCCAGGACCTCGCGGAGTTATTACAGTCAATGGAAACACAGAGCGCTCTCTCTGAACAGAGGAGGACACCACAGCCCTCGCAACAGAAGCGCAAAGCAGCCTCTCAAGGCAATCAACCAGTTCGGCGCTTCAAAGCCCGGACACCTTCAAGCGCGCTCGGAGCAATCGGCAAATAGACCACCTAGCGCGATCTGAGCTCGCATAGCAATACGGCAGCCACCCCAATCCCAGCCCAGCGGTTAGACTTGTGCCGCGCGTACATAATTATGCATTAAAAATACCACGGGCACAGGTGGGGAGGGGGCACAACTGCGGCACACCCCAAGACGCGGCTTAAACCGCACTAGGGGCTTCCCGTTTGGTTTTATTTTTTTTCAGGACCTTAATCTCTGGAAACACCATCTGGCAGCACTATTGCCGAACACATGATGCATCAACCAAGGAGGCAGACAACTACGTCATACCACGGAATTCACAGGTGGATTACAGTAACAAGCGAAATATTCGATTTAATATCATTCCTCAGCTTGCCCTTGGAAGGGACATAGTCCTACTCTTTGCTTATCGCACTATCTGTATCATTCTGCTTTAAAGCAATTTTTTGAATAAACAATGCATGACATTATGACTATTATTGCATTCTTGTTATATATATATATATATATATATATATATATATATATATCTTTGTGTTCATTAATGACGCCTTGCAACCGTACACTCTCATACGACCAATACACCAGGGGCTTACGTACCCCACAATGCGGTGTGAAACGTCCGAACACTTTCACAAGTGCGGCACCCCAAACTTATAGCATCATATGCATCAGCTCTGAATCATGTCTTTGGTCAAATGTTGGGTTTTCCTGACTCCTATGATTTGGTACCTTACGTTCCGCTCTATCGGCTAAGGTATTGCTAGGAGAACTACTACGATTGTGCCTCGGTTCTGCTGGGTTCAGCACCTCAGTAGAGAAAGCTAAAACCGACTGTCATGATAAGGCGAGATACTTGCCGCTGTCCAGCGAGGTTTTCGAGTCCCTAAAGACTTATGCCGCTTAGAGCGAGGGGCCGGCCCTGTCCGGCTTAAAGGTGTGTATCGCGCCCCAAATTCGGCCCTCCAAATACCAAGGGCTTCGCCAAAATTTAAAATTATAGAATTCTATGGCTAAGTGAGACTGATAAAGCATTATTAGTCCGGTTGCCTTGTTCGTTGTGCTGAGCGCCTCCAGGACTGTCTCCCCTCGACCCGGTGCCTGTTGAGATAGCACATCGGCGTCTTCAGCAGGATGAGGGGAGGTGGCGGTCGGGACTGGATCACTATCCATGTCCGACGAGCCTAGGGAGCCGTCCGATGATACATCGATGCTGGTTCACGGTGGCCGGCATAATCATGTTCGGTGTTAGGGAAAGCAGTGCGACAAAGGAATGCTACGAGTTACTCTGGTATCCGAATACTTACGAAGTCCCCAAGGGCTTGGCCCTGGGCAACCACTCGTCTTCGTCTTCGTCGGCGGCGGTGGAGCTATCCGGAAGGAGAGTCCTTCCCTTCTTGGACCCTTCGGCCCCCCCAGTTAGGGTGGCCTTCCTTTTCTTATCTCCCCCTACAGGAGGGGGAGTATCTTCTTATTCTTCCTCGTCTTCAGGGGAGGAGTGCGCCGCAGAGTCATCGGACGGTGAGTCCGACGACGCCTGGCATCGGGAACTCTTTCGGATTCCCTTGGCCTTCTTGGTATTCTCCGGCACTGTATAAGGAGCTGGAGTCAGCTTCTTCGCCAGAAGAGCGTCTGCTGGGCCTTCGGGCAAAGGAGCCGGACAATCGATCTGTCCGGCCGTCTCCTGCGAGTCCTGTCAAAGGTACGGGAGTTTAGATCCCGCATGGAGTCAACCTATAAAAAATAAGTATCCTGCGAGAGGTAAAGCATCTTACCGCTTTGGCTTGGCGCTTCGCGCTGAATCTGCGATCCTCAGTAATGGGAGGGGGGAACTCGGCGCTTTTGAACAGCACCCTCCAGGCATCTTCGTGAGTTGTGTCAAAAAGCCTGTTCAGAGTTCGGTGCCACGCCGGGTCGAACTCCCACAAGTTGAACTCCCGTTGTTGGCACGGGAGAATCCGGCGGTGGAGCATGACCAGGCCCATGTTGACAAGTTTGAGCTTCTTGTTCACCATGTTTTGAATACATGTTTGGACTCTGGCCAGCTCTTCTGAACTACTCCAGGACAGGCCCTTCTCTTTCCAGGAGGTGAGCCACATGGGGATACCAGATCGGAACTCGGGGGCCGCTGCCCATACAGGGTCATGTGGCTCGGTGATGTAGAACCACCCCGATTGCCACACCTTTATGGTTTCCACAAAGGAGCCCTCGAGCCATGTTACGTTGGGAATCTTGCCCACCATGGCGCCTCCGCACTCTGCCTGGCGGCCTCCCACCACCTTCGGCTTGACATTGAAGGTCTTCAACCATAAGCCGAAGTGGGGCTTGATGCAGAGGAAGGCCTTGCACACAACGATAAACGCCAAGATGTTGAGGATGAAGTTCGGGGCCAGATCATGGAAATCCAGGCCGTAATAGAACATGAGCCCCCAGACGAATGGATGGAGAGGGAATCCCAGTCCACGGAGGAAATGGGTGAGGAATACTACCCTCTCATGGGGCCTGGGGGTGGGGACGAGCTGCCCCTCATCTGGGTGCCGGTGCGCGATGTCGTCGGGAAGGTATCCGGCTCTCCTCAGTTTCTTGATGTCTCCCTCCATGACGGAGCAGACCATCCACCTGCCTCCCGCTCCGGACATGGTTGGAGAAGGTTGAGGTGGGAAGTGTGGACTTGGGCGCTAGATCTCCAGTGTGCGAAAACGGATGAGCAAATGAGGAAGAAGGCATGGATAGAAAGGTGAATCCTTATCCCTTTATATGGGCGGACGAAGCTAAGCATCCCCACTTGCATGGTAAAACTCGCTTATCCCCCAAGCGCCGTAATTGATGGTGTGGTTCGGTTACCCATGCCCGTATTGATGAGAATCCCATAATAAGGGGACACGATCTCTGTTTTTACAAGACGTGTTGAAAAGCTGCCTCGCGTTATGTGCGGGGCTGGTTAAAGGAAACGGTTTGAATAATCACCGGGCCATGACATTACGTCATGCTGCCAAAACAAGCCTGTAAATTAGATATGCGAAAATATTATTCTCTCTACGGTGGAATGTGGAACTTATTTTGCAGGGTCGGACACTATCCTCGTTTTCAAGTTCTTCTGTGATGTATACGGACAAGGAACCCGCCTTGCAATGCCGAAGACAATACTTCGCGCCGGACTCATCGTCATTGAAGCTTGGTTCAGGGGCTACTAAGGGAGTCCTGGATTAGGGGGTCTCCGGACAACCGGACTATCTCCATTGGCCGGACTGTTAAACTATGAAGATACAAGATTGAAGACTTCATCTCGTGTCCGGATGGGACTCTACTTGGCGTGGAAGGCAAGCTAGGCAATACGGATATGGATATCTCCTCCTTTGTGACCGAGCTTGTGTAACCCTAACCCTCTCCGGTGTCTATATAAACCGAAGGGTTTTAGTCCGTAGGACAACAACAACCACAACATACAATCATACCATAGGCTAGCCTCTAGGGTTTAGCCTCTCCGATCTTGTGGTAGATCTACTCTTTTACTACCCATATCATCAATATTAATCAAGCAGGACGTAGGGTTTTACCTCCATCAAGAGGGCCCGAACCTGGGTAAAACATCGTGTCCCCTGCCTCCTGTTACCATCCGGCCTAGACGCACAGTTCGGGACCCCCTACCCGAGATCCGCCGGTTTTGACACCGATAGTGGGCGCCAAAACACAGTGTGTCCTCGGCCGAAACAGACTCCCTCCCCGATTCATATTCATACACGGTGGGCGCCAAAAACAAACTCTCGTCAGCAAATATTCGATGTATGCGAGATTACCGTCCTATCCCCAACCGACTAGTGTTGCTATGATGTAGTAGAAATTTGAAACGAGGGCTAAGTTTGTAATTTTCCTTGCATTTGAGACAAGCGTGTCCTGAATACATGGTTCCCCCCTTCCTCTCTACCTCCCTTTTTCCCATTCATACTCCGTGGGCGCCAAAACACCCTCTCCACCCCACCCTCCTCCGCCCGCCGCCGTCCGCCACCCCATCCACCGCCGTCCTCCTCCACCATGCCGAAGCTAATACCCCGACGCCGCCGTCCATTACAAGAGATCGACCTCTCTCATCCATGGCTTCAGACCGGGATCCTTGCATCACGTCCTCCCGCTTCATCCCCGTTGTCGTCCACCTTGCCGGCGCCGCTCCTACGACTGTCTCGTCCACAGCGCCCCGCCGCCACCGTCTACCCTCCTAGATCTGCTTCCACACTGCCGACAGCCATCGCTACCACAGCACCGTCAAATTCTCAGTAGATGCGTACACGGCGCCGCACCAGAGGCGGTACTCTTTTGTATCTGCTCAACTTATTTATCACAGCAAGAAAATAGATCGCCACTGGTTTACTCTGATTTCTTGTCTTGGTTGCGAAGTTGCTTTGTCCGGTTTGCACCTTCAGATCCTCCATGGCACGCTCAACACCATACTCGCAATGCTTATGGTTTTCCCCTTTTATATACCACACTAGTTAAATCACAGTAGACTAAATTTCAAAATTGGGCCAGTCGATTTTTCAGAGCTCGCCGGAGTTCGCCGGTGCGATCGAAGGGACTCGGGTGGGGACGGTGGTTGTGGGGGCGGTGGTGGGGCCTTGTCGAACGAAGAAAAGTCGACGCGGGTGGGGGCGGGGGTGGAGATGGGGGTGGCGAAGGAACACAGGCGGTGGGGCCGGTGGTTCGGCCGGCGGCCCGTGCGGTGTTCTGTATGGGAAGCATAGTATGTTCCTTGTCAGGAAGGGGAGCAGGGACATCTGCAATCAACAGCTGATAGAGCTGGCCTGTACGTGATCGATAGGCTTTCGATTACTAGCGGCAATACAACACCGTAATTTCCAGCAAGTTCCACTTTCCCGATTTATATATCCTGGTTATGGTGTACCCCTGTTATGTACACTATGATCTGCCTAGTTGATGTGTGCTCTTGTTATCATGGTTTGGCAATAAAATCTCTATACAGTAAATTATGAACCTATCATCTTCCAGCTATCCTTACTTCTGGAGCCTATTTTTTGTGTACTTGTGCCAGATTATATAAATGCACGCACCATATTATAGCACACATGAGCTCTCTCATCAGAATCCAGTGATATCACACAAGTGTTTACAGGGGCGCCCCTATATTAGAATATCATCTGCATTACAAAGATGATCTCACAACTATTTATGTTTTCATGGTTCTCAGATATTATACGCAATTACAGTAAATATCAGAATCCGCGCATCAGAACAATATTGTGGAACACTTCAATGACTTACAAAATTGGCAACAAGGCATTGAGTGCCATTCTGGAAGCAATGAAACTCGTACGCTCCCCACCTGTTGATTCTTGTTTAGAATATCGTCCTAATGACTATTCTAACCTCGAGGAGTCAAAGGCAGATGGCCTGTCCTGTTCACCCATCAAGGTGCCTATTCTAATTTGGCAAGGTTTTATTGATTGCGTGTATTTTGCATATGTTGTCTTGCATTTCTTCTACTTTGTTGCACCGCTATCTGCTTAGTTTACTCATCATATATGTCGAGATGCCATGCCCATCCATTATCAATACATATTCCATCTGTCATCATACCATGTTTTTCCACTCAAATGTTGTTCTTGTGCATCAGACATCAGAAAGGAAGAGGGTGATTGCCGAACCTGAAGGAGCACCAGCAAAGTCCTTGAAAAACATGTGGTGCCGGAGAAATCAAACAGCACCCCACTTATATTGGATGTACAACCAGTGACACAAAACGTAGGACCGACTCCAGCAGACTGTACCCATACTTCACTAGCCACACCACTAACCCCACCACACAGGACCTGCACTCCAGCAAAAGGTATACCGATTTCATTTTCCATAGCACCAGTTGTACCACAGAAAAATCCCACTCCAGCAAAAAGTACAGCAAATCCACCGGCCGAAGACCTATCCCAACTGCAGAGACAACCAATTCCTGCAGATTGGAACCCCATTCCATTTATTCCCAGTTTAAAAGACAATGCTTTCAATGTCGTTAGGGACTACGTGCATATATTCCTATCATGGGAAGATTATTGTGAAGACAAACACCATTTTCACATCTTCCTATCCAACTTACGTGTAAGTGCTATTATTCATGGTTATTATTTTCCTATTTTCTGCTGATTGAACACATCAATGATTTACATTACATTGTTGTAACTAGGCGAGGGTCAATCTGGATAGTCATGACGAGCAAAGCTTGCTTGTGCTTTTCAAGGAAGCATTGCAGCTGTATCGGTGTTACCTGAGGAAATCACACTTTGATGGCAAGTCTATAAATGAATTTCCGGTGAAGTCTCATGTGCTAAATTTAGAAGACATTGAATGGAAAAACCTTGTTATGCACTGGTCTCGTTCCCAGGATGAGGTATTGTCTATGAAATCACATGACAATTTGAACTTCTACTTTTCCGCATGTGCCTTACGCATCTTTTTGCAGGAAATCTGCTTGAAGAAGAATTCCAGTTTGACAAGAACGACAGGATATCGCAAATATGCTGCCCGCTACTTTGCTCTTGTTAGTACCTGTTGTCATGTATCACTGTACTTGCATACATACCTGGTTCATTATGTGACAACATTATGCATGATAGCTTGCTTATCAATTGTTCGCTCCAAATTATCTGATCTGTATGAATGGTTACATTAGTGTAGAATATATCCAATGCCAATGTTTTTTTAGCTCTGCATTGTTCTTGTAAGTACATGTTGTCCTTTATCAGTGTACTTATAATGACATGTAGTTGTTCATGTACCATCACTCTGCAGCTTATTTTCCTTTGCCCTCCATTTTCTACACATCAGATCTATATTTACTCTTACCATAAGGTTGGTACTGAAGAAGTTTAGCTGTGCATTGCTCTTGGCTGTACCTTTTGCCTGTATCACTGCACTTACATTTATAGCTACTTGGTTATGTAGCATCACTCTTCATCTTATCTTAAATATTCTCCATTTTTTCGTATATTATCACATCTATATTTACTCTTAACAAAATGTAGAATAAAGGCAATGCTTTTGAAGAAGATTCTGTGGTAAACTTCTTGAATTGCCCCCCATCAGCATGGACAAGGCCTTTATAGAGCCTGTCTTCACCAATAATGTAAGTTTGTCCATCTCAAGCCTTCAAACTTTGTTGTATATATATTTGGTTAGGCATGACTGCAACAGCTGTTTATTTTTGGTGTTTGCATCAAATTGCTTGTTTAAAGTTTATTATATGTAGTTCATAAACAAAAGTTTGTCCTTTCTGAATTCAAGTTTTCAGTTGTACAACCAAGTTCCTTCTTCATACCATGTAAATTAAACTATACAAAGCAAGTGATCTTCTTTTGCACTGCATGTATGCTTCTGTTCTTCATCTGTAATCCAGTGGTGTGGTGAACCTACCCACTACAGCAAAATGTCATATTCTACAATGTCTTAACTATGAAAAATGTCATATCATTCTACTATTATTTAAACCATCTCTTTATTTGCCAATCTGAAATGGTATAAATTGACAGCACACTAACCATTGATACTTATGAGTTCTTGATCTGTAATCCAGTGGTGTCGTGAAGCTGCCAACTCCTTCACAATGTTCTTAGCTGCTTGCGTTGCAGCTCCCCAGCAGGGCTAACCTTTCTTTAACTCTATTGAAGTGTTCTTGGTTTTGTATATTATTTTGTCGGCGTGTTTATTTGCATTGGTGGCGATCTTTGATGCCCAGTGTATGTAATCTGCTGTCTGCTTGTGCTGTATTATCATAGTGGCAAACTTTGATGCCAAGTGGATGTAATATGCCATAATTTCTTTATTGTATAGTATAGGTTTTTTCTTATTCACGATGCTGCAGTTATTTTACTGTATATATATCCTGTCTTCGCAGTAAACTGGCCAAACCGTAAAATTACGGTACATAATCGGGCCGTCATGCAAGCACGATGTAGGTTGGGCCTGAAACGTGCCGATCAGCTCACGGGCCGGCAACAGCCCGAAATGAACCCCGGCCCATGATTGTGTGAATCAAATCACGGGCTTTTAACAGGCCGAAAAATTGTCTTGGTCCTTGTTTGGCCCAATCAGTTATCGGCTGCGAGCAGGCCGGATGCAAACCGGGCCGTAGTTAGGCCCAACTATATGACGGGCTTTTAACAGGCTGAAATTAATATAGGGCCGAAATGTTAAATGGGCTCTTAACAGGCCAAAACTAATACCAGGCCGAATTACTAAGTGGACCTTTAGCAAGTGGGCCCAAAAGCATAGTGTCCAGTTGACGGGCCGAATCTGATATGGGCCATAATTAGGCCCAAAACCTCTTAAAGGGTCGGACCTGATCTGGGCCGTAATTTGGCCCAGAACGTGGTAGGCTTTTAATGGACCGGATCTCATATGTGCCACTATTAGGCCCGGAGCGTGTCAGGCCATTAATAGACCGGATCAAATATGGGCCGGCATTTGGCCCAAAACATGGCAGCCAGTTAACGGGCCGGCCTACTAGGGTCCTCAAAATCTTGTGGGCCTACCGCTGGGCCAGCCCATTAATGTCGACGAAATCTCGTGGGCCTTTAGCTGGGCCGACCCATTATGATCCGCAAGAATTTTGTGGGCCTTTACCTGAGCCGGCCTATTATGGCACACAAAAATCTTGTGGGCCTTTACCTGGGCCGGCCCATTATGGCCCGCGAAATCTTGTGGGCCTTTAGCTAGGCCAGCCCATTATGGTCCGCAAAATCTCGTGGGCGTTTAGCTGGGCCGGCCCATAATGGTCCGCAAAATCTTGTGGGCCTTTAGTTGGATCGGGCCATTTAAACTTGTTGGGCTGTGCCACGTGTCGACGTATCATAGGCGCCTTCTGTCCAGGGAGTGGATGACATCTATCCCGATGATGAGCTGACACATGTTTCCTCTAGCCAATGATGATTTTACACATGGAAAATCCCCATTGGTCGGGGCTATTAATGGGTTATCGGATCCAAAACCTGACCCGATAGCTTAACGGCGTTCCGTTAGGGTGGATGCCACATGTCGGTCACCCTTGACGAAAGCACTTCTGTGACGCGCGATTTATCGTCATGGAAGTGGACACTCTCGTGATGATAATTTTGGTAATGTCATGGAACAGTTCTAGGACAGCACAGGTATGACTATCTTGATTCTGTCATAAATTTGTCATGGATGTACATGCATGACAAAAAAACGACCTACTGTGACAAACACGTATCATCACGGAAGTGTATTTTTTGTAGTGATTTCGGCCTCCCATTTCACATTTTGAGACCGACGACACATCTCCTCAAAACAGAGATTGTGCCCCCTTATTATGGGATTCTCATCAATACGGGTTTGGGAAACCCAACCATGTCGTTTCGCATGACCCCTTGGAAAATAGGCGAGCTTTAAGGCTCGTGGGGGACGCATAATATTCACTGCCTTTATAAGGAGATAAGATCCCCCCCCCTTTTTTACCCCACGCATTCCCCTTCCTCAGCCCATCCACCCTCAAGCTCCAGCGCCCAAGCTTCAATCCTCTCCATTCCCAGGAAGTACTCCAGCCATGTCCGGATCCGGAGCACAGGGCAAGTGGATGGCTTCTTCCGTCACGGAGAAAAATATCAAGGAACTCCGGGAGGCGGGGTATCTGACCAAGGGGATCGCCCACTGGCTCCCGGCCAAAAAGCAGATCATCCCCACACCAAAGCCTAATGAGAGGGTAGTTTTCACCCCTCATTTCCTCCGCGGACTGGGGTTTGCCCTTCATCCTTTCGTCCGTGGCCTCGTATTCTACTATGGGTTAGATTTTCATGATCTAGGCCCAAATTCTTTCCTCAACATTTCGGCGTTCATTGTCATATGCGAGGCATTCCTCTGTGTTTCCCCCTACTTTGGCCTATGGCTCAAGGTCTTCGACGTGAAGCCTTAAGTGGTGGATGGCTAGCACGCGGATTGAGGTGGCACTATGGTGAGCAAACTTCCCAATGTCACTTGGCCCAAGGGCACCTTTGTGGAGACCGTGAAGGGATGGCAGCAGGGGTGGTTCTATGTCACAGAACCCCATGACTCCACATGGGCTGCTCCTACAGAGTTCAAGTCTGGGCCCCCAATGCGGCTGACATCCTGTAAGGGCCTGGACTGGGCGTCGTCTGACAAGGTAACAATGCTGGAGAAGCGCATCAAGAGCATGCTAGATAAAAATACCAGCCTCGCCAGCATGATACAAGTGATGCTCTTCCGCCGGATACTCCCCTGTCAGGCGCGTCAAGAGCCCATGTGGAAGTTCAAACCGGCCGGTCCCCGAACCCTGCAGCGGTTCTTCGGCACAAAGCACGAAGACATGTGGAAGCTGCTCTTCAAGAACCAGAAGTCATGGCCGGAGACAACCGAGGACCTCGGCTATGACAGTACCCATGCTGCGACCCCGTAAGTTCTTTGATAACCTTACTTTTGCGAGTCTGAGGAGCACGCTAAACTTCCCATTAACTTTCACAGGGCTGGATGAAGAAAGTGGACCGGATTCACTGTCCGGCTCCGCTGCCCGAACACCCAGCTATTCCTCTATTGACGAGGATCCTGGCTCTGGCACCGGAAAAGAAAGCCAGGGAGGGCAAGAGCGGCCTTCGCCGTAAACGTGCTTCGGACGTAGTGTCCGAGGACACCGGAACCCTCTCCTCCCCTGGCGAAGAGGAAGAGGAGGAGGAAGAGAGCAACTCCCCCCCCCCTAAGGGGGAGAGGAAGAAAAGAGGTGGAGGTGTCCAAGAAAGGGAGGACGTCCGTTACGGATGACTCTGAATCAGACGCTGATGAGTGGCGCCCCAGGCCGAAGCCCCTGGCCGGATCGTAAGTACTCAAATGTATATATATGTCTGGCTTTTTTGCCTTATGGTTGTAATGCATTTAAATTGTGTGTTGCAGCCCGGTTAAGGTCCTCCCCAAGAGATCCTCGTCTTCTGGGAATTCGCTGGGTCCGAACATGACGGAGTGCAATTCGCCTCCACCAGCTTCCTCCCCCACTACCGTGGATAACACCGAGGTGTCCTCCCAAAGGACCCTTCCGGAATAGGGAGAGGTACCGGAGGATGCCAAGACGGTGCCGAAGGGTGACACCTCGGCTGTCGAGAACATGGGGGAACCAACCCCTATGGAGACTGGAGATGAGGGCCATGTCCGGTTTGGCCCCCAACCAAATGTCATTCCAGAAACCCACACGGTTCCGGAGACAGAGGAGCAACCCTCCTTACCAGAAGGGGGCGCGCCTACAACACCGGCATCCTCTGTCAATGCAGAGGCGCCGGACACTCTGGTGAGAGCGCTTTAGGGCGCCATCATTGTGGAAGAGCATCGTACCATTATGGGTACGGTGATTGAAAAGGTTCAGTCCATGAAAAGCGGACTGAGCGAGGCCTGCACTAGCCTTTTAAGAGGCTTTGAGGTATGTGATTTACAGTGTTTTTAGATATATATAAAAGAATGCATGTGTATAGATAGTAGCCCCTGAGACTCTGTTCGGTGTTCGGAAAGAAAACCAAACAGAGGGTCTAATAACTCATGCAGGAGACTAACGCACATATTTTTTTAAACAAGTAGGCTACAAAACAGGCCTCAACTGCCCATGCTGCCGAAGCATCCGAGCTAAGGCGGAAGTTAGAAGAAAAGCAAGGTATGTAATACCGAAGCACGTCTGAAATGATGCCAACTATGATGTAGTATCTCAATGAGTTTCATAATTATGTTTATAGCTGACACGCCTGAGGTCAAGGTCCTCAAGAGTGCATTGGCCGAGGCAAAGAAGGAGGCGGAAGAGGAACGAGTCTCCCACCTTCGACATGAGTCGTGGGTGGAGGAATTCCAACAAGAGCTCAAAGATGCCATAGGCAAATGCGAGTCCTTCGAGCACAAAAGTTCGGAGCAAAATTTTGAACTTGCTATGGCACTCCAAAGCACACAAGAAGCTCGGCCGAAGCCCAAAGCATTGTCCGAGAGATCCAAGAGGCAAAGCAAATTGCGGCGGGTAAGGCCTTTAACATGCAGAGCAAATTTGTGAAGAAAAGGTATATCTTTCTAACCCGGATTTGGAGTTCTCCAGGAGTGTTTGCATACCTACCCCGGAGTGTTGCTGATGCCGCGGAGTTCTTCCGGGCCGAAGAGGGGAGCTCAACGGAGAAACTATTCTGGTCACAGTACCTTGCGCTAGAGCATCATGTGCTCCTCAGCGATCAGCTAAAGCAATGGACCGAGCTGCATAGGGTGGCTTAATTGGCCATGAGTGATTTGATAATCCGCCTTTGGCCCGCCGAACTCATGCCCAGTAGGTACTTCGGTCTCGTGAAGCGGCTGGTCAGCGCGTGCCCTCGGCTTGATGCCGTGAAGCGGTCGGTCTGTATTGAAGGTGTGTGGATGGCCTTCGTTCGTGTCAAGGTGCGGTGGGCGAAGATGGACGCCGTCAAGCTTGCAACCGAGGGACCGCCCGCTGGCAAAGAGCATCGCAGGCCGGAGCGGTACTTTGATGATGTCCTGAAAGGATCCCTCATTTTAGAGGGCCAGTGTTCGAAGGACATCATTTTTGAGTGAATGTATCTATGTTGTCCAATCTTGTATCATGAAACAAGTCTTATGTATGATATGTTTCTTATTTTACTTTAAAATATCTCCTCATGTGCGACTGTTTATGATATATGAGAGTTGGCCAGTCGTCAGCTTCAGCCCCCACGTAGGTAGTACGGTGGTGTTCAGGATAACACTTAAACACACTTGACCCAACGTACTGGTCCGTGAAGGAGGTGTTAGTGCGGCGAACCATGCAATCGGATTATATGGCTATATCACCCTCACTTAGCCATAGGAGTTTTATAATGGGAGTGCAGGTGTAGCCCCTAGTATTGTTCGATTATCTGAACTTGGGTGTTGTGAATGCCCGGTCAGGTGGAGGCCATCCTATCGCATAATGCGGAAAAAATCGCAAGAGATTTATGCTTAGTCACTGAATAGCTGACCAGCTCTCGCTGCATCATGACAGTCAATTTTCGGCTTTCTCTACTGAGGTGTTTGTCCGAGTAAACCAGAAACACAATCCAAGTAGTTCTCCCTTTAATACCCTAGCCGATTAGACGGAACGTAAGGTAGCAAGCACAGGAGCCGGGCAACCCAACTATTGACCAAAGACATGATTCGGAGCCAACGCATATAATGCTATATTCGGGGCGCCGAATTGCACTTGTGAAAGTGTTCGGACTTTATTTTAGTATTTAAAAGATACACACGGCTTAATAGAGCCCCTGGCGATTTAGGTCGTACCAAGGTGTACATGACAATCGGACAACAACAGAGAAACATATGTTGAGAGATAAGCCAATGCCGCGTGAGTTTGGGCCAAAATTTGTTTCCATAGTAGTCTGATTGGTACATCAAAACATATTGATACAAATAGTGCAATAAGCAACAAGGCTATTTTACATGCCAAACACAAGGGGAAGCTGTGCACGCATCCTAAAAGCGGACGAGGTGATCTTTAAAGATCCTTTAGGTATTCTGGCACGCGTCTATGCTTCTTTTCTCCTTGGTATATTGTCCTTCGAGAGGAACATCGACTGGTGTTTTCATAATAGGCCACGGAAAGAGGCTTTGGCAGCGCCGAAAGGGTGGTGTGGGTTGTAAGGAACCTGGAAAAAGAGAAAAGAAAAAGGAAATGTAAGTGTCCTGATATGGTCTAGCCGTATTGGAGACATTGTCCTTATTTTTCCTCCATCCTTTCCCATGGTATTGTTAGTGTGTAATTATGTACGTGTGGTACGTATGCCACAATTCGGTAGGGGATGAGATGGAGGACGTATTTCTCATCGAGCTCCTAAAGAGCTGGACTGTCTGATGGTGGGGTAGTCCGAACTCGTTTGACAGTGTCCAAGGACTCGGCCGCCAACATAATAGCTGGCTTGATGAGGCCACCCTGTACTTCCGCTACCAAGGCCGTGGTGTGCTCCTCAGTGTGGAGGGAGCATTCCATGTTTCCATTCACTGTTATAACACCGCGTGGTCCGGGCATCTTGAGTATGAGATAGGCGTAGTGCGGGACTGCATTGAAACGAGCGAATGTGATTCGTCCGAGCAGTGCATGGTAGCCACTGCGAAAGGGGACGATATCGAAGATCAAGTCTTCGCTTTGGAAGTTGTCCGGCGAGCCGAAGACCACTTCCAATGCAATTGAGCCCGTGTAGCGGGCCTCTACACCAGGTATCACTCCTTTGAAGGTAGTTCTAGTGGGCTTGATTCTTGATGGATCAATACCCATCTTGCGGACTGTTTCCTGATAGAGCAGGTTAAGGCTGCTGCTGCGGTCCATGAGGACTCGCGTCAGGTGGAATCCATCGATGATTGGATCGAGGACTAATGCGGCCGAACCTCCATGATGGATACTGGTCGGATGGTCCCTGCGATCAAAGGTGATCGGACAGGCTGACCATGGGTTCAATTTTGGGTCGACTGGCTCTATCGCATAGACATCCCTTAGCGCGCGCTTGTGCTCCCTCTTGGGGATATGGGTGACGTATATCATGTTCACCATTTTGACTTCGGGTGGGGGGATTTCTTCTGACCCCCTGTTTTCGGTGCGCGAGGTTCCTCGTCGTCATCCTCATTGGGCGACCCTTTCTCTTATGTTCGGCATTTAACTTGCCGGCCTGTTTGAAGACCCAACAGCTTATGTTGGTATGGTTGGCAGGATTATTAGGAGTGTCGTGGATCTAGCAGGGTCGATCAAGTATTCGGTCCAGGCTTGATGAACCGTCTTTGTTTCGTTTGAATGGCTTCTTCCATTGATCGGATTTGGAGCCACTGAATCTGGCGTTGACTGGAGTATTCTCTGTATCATCATTGTTGTTCCGATGCTTATGTTTGTTGTGTTGGGGCCTTCCATTGCCGTTTCGGGCTTCAGAAGTGCCGGGGTCGCTGGTACTGTTACGGCCACGGGCTAGGCAACTATCCTCGCCAGCGCAGAAGCAGGTCATTAGTGTTGTAAGGGCTGCCATGGACTTTGGCTTTCTTGGCCGAGGTGTCGGGCGAGCCATTTGTCGCGGATGCTGTGTTTGAAGGCTGATAGTGAGGGAGTCCTAGACTAAGGGGTCCTCGGGCGTCCAGCCTGTTGGACATGGGCCAGACTATTGGGCCATGAAGATACAAGATAGAAGACTTTCTCCCGTGTCCGGATAGGAATCTCCTTTGCGTGGATGGCAAGTTAGGCGGCCGGATGTACTATTTCCTTTCAATGTAACTGACTTTGTACAACCCTAGTCCCCTCTGGTGTCTATATAAACCAGAGGGTTTATTTCATAGGGACAATCATAATCAGATAGGCTAGACTTCTAGGGTTTTAGCCATTACGATCTCGTGGTTGATCAACTCTTGTAACCCCCATACCCATCTGTAGTGACCCGACCTCAAACGGTCAAGTCTCTGTGCTTCAGTGTCATCCCTGGATCGATAATGCTGACACACACAGTACTTGAAGGATTTATAACAGAGTAGCAATCACACACTTATTACATCGAATGTCTCCAAAAGAGAACTTATTATAATAAATATGGCTTAACGCCATCTAATACGATAACAGAGGAAGGCTTGGAAGATAAAGTGAGTCCATCAACTCCAACGGCATAGCTGAGCTGCACGGCAACGACCTAGTGAATCTTACTCCTCGTCTGAAAAGTCTGCAACGTTATATGTTGCAGCCCGAAAACGGGTCAGCACATGGAATATGCTGGCAATGTAACACAGTAGAGCAATGAACAGAAATAATGCTAACACTATATGCATAATTGGCTGGTGGAGGCTATATGGTTATAATATTTTTGCGAAAAGCCATTTTTTCCTACAACAAAGGAATAAGTTTTAATTTAACTATCATGGTAGTTGAATGATCATTGAGAAGGTTCCTCCAACTCAATCCCAATTAAAGTAGTTCATTAACCCAACAAATTAATTTAGAGTGATGAGATACAATAGGAAAATCGAAGTACTAGATACTCAAGATGTCCATAACCGGGGGACATGGCTAACCATGATTAGATTGTACACTTTGCAGAGGTATGTGCACTTTTCCCCACAAGATTCGATCTCCTCCATTGGATTTCTCATACTACATGATGTTTCATAAACGGATGACCGAGACATAGTCTTTCAGAAGCATTTACTCTTTACTCTGGGTGGACAGTTACACCTACTTTCCCTCTACATCTGCTAGCCCACCACGGAAAGATGTCACACAACTTACTCATACTATGCCAGAGCCCATAATGGCTTGTGGCTGCACACGGAAGTTTCTAGCATGAATAATCTTAAGATCCCTTTGAGCCTAGGTGGCGGACCGTAGGATGCTCACACGGGTACTCCGGGATATCCTAGGACAACACTGGATTCTCCAGGTGCCCAAGCAAGCAATCCACCCAGATGTGTATTAAAGTTGCCACCTTAAGTTGAACCATTAATTAACAATCTCACATATGTCATGGATACACTCAAACCCAATCCACGTCTACGAGCATAGCATAGCAATATAAGCAACGTAGAGGTAACTCCCAAGGGTTTGATAATAAAACAGGTAATAGGTTCTACCTCATCATCTACTTCCCAAACCCACAAGTTAATCACATCCTAATCATGCAGTGTTTGAGGATTGGAACTAATGCATAAAACTGGGTAATAAAGGGGTATGATCAAAGTGTTACTTGCCTTGCTGATTATCCGTGAAACCTACAGACTCGTAGTTGCACGCTTCGCACTCCGGGTGTTCTATCGCAGACAAACAATATCACACATAAGGAATCAAACAAAGATGCACGGGAAAAATTCAAATAAGAGGATCTAACCAGAAAGTTCAACTTAAGAACTCTGGTTTGCAAAAAGAATCAAATCAAATGGAGCAACGAAACACAAACTGCGAAAGAAATAAGATCCGATTACTAATCTGGACTAAAGTCAAATTTTACAGTACCAAAATCTTGTTCAAGTTGGATAAACAGAAAAAAGGGCTTTGAGATGAAGATCTAGGCGCTTGAATCGCCTGATTCTGATAAATGAGCGAAAAGAAAGATGAAAACGAAAATCGGATCAGAAATCGTGATCGAAAATAATCGCGAAAAACCTGAGAAAAAGAAAAACGGACGAACAGGCTAACAAACGAAAGTTCGTTGTCTATGACTAATGGACGAAAACCGTTCGTTAAAACAAATGTACGGACGAACGTCCGCTAAATAAACTAAACCGAGAAAACCAACAAATCGGTCTAAAAAACGTAACTAGGGTTTTTTTAAAAAAACCGGCAGTTTTTACCTAAACCGATAAAAAACCGAACAGCGAGATTCAAACTCCGGCGCGGCTCCGGCGGCTTTCGGCGAGTGGGCGGTGGTGCGGGCGGCGGCGGGTGCAGCGCGACAGCAGGCGGCGAGCGGCGGCGTGCGTGCGTGCGGCAACGGCGCGAGGCGGCGAGGCTGGCGGTGCGGCTTGCGGGGGCTGGCGGCGGGGGCGGCTTGGGGCTCCAAGGGGGGGCCTGGGTCCGGCTTTTAAAGGGGGAGGGAAGGCGGCTTGCGGGAGGGGGCGAGGCCATGGCAGCGGCGGCGGCTCGGACTCCCTCGAGGAGTCCGGCTCGGAGACGACGGCGGCACGGGGCTCGCTGGGCCAGCTGGGCCGCGGCCCAGTTCGGTCCGGCGGGTTTCCTCTTCTTCTTTTTTAACATAATCCGCCGAAAAGAAATCCTAGAAAAAATCAAAAAAATAAAAAAATACAAAAACAAATTTTCGCCGTCTAAATAGAATATTTAGATCAAGGTGAACATTTTCTTGGACTAAAACGCATTTTTTGAAAAAAATGCATATTTTTTTCCTATGCAAATAAAAATAGCAATAGAATCCAAATAAAATCAAAAGGTTGATTTTAATATTTTTTCTCCAATATTTCATTTATTTTGGGGAAGTCATATTATCTCCTCTCATATATTTTAATATGAAATATTTTGAGAGAGAAAAATAATAAAACAACTGATCCTCGTTTCGATATTTGATAAAATTCAAATATGAAAACCGTGAAATCCCCAACTCTCTCCGAGGGTCCTTGAGTTGCTTAGAATTTCGAGGATCACGAAACGAAAAGAAAATAAAATATGATATGCATGAATGACCTGCGTATAACATTCCAAATTGAAAATTTGGGATGTTACAAACCTACCCCCCTTAAGATGAATCTCGCCCTCGAGATTCGGGTTGGCTAGGAAATAGATGTGGGTGGTCTTTGCAAAGATCATCCTCTCGTTCCGAGGTGGCTTCATCCTCGGTATGGTGGTTCCACTGAACTTTGGAAAATTTGATAACCTTGCTGCGAGTAACTCGGCTAGCAAACTCTAGAATCTTGACAGGATTCTCCTCATACGTCAAATCACTATCCAACTGAATTGCTTCCAGGGGCACTGTATCTCTCAGAGGAATATCGGCCATCTCCGCATGACACTTCTTCAACTGGGAAACATGAAACATGTCATGTACTCATGACAGTCCTTCGGGTAAGTCCAACTTGTAGGCAACTTCTCCCATGCGTTCCAAAACATGGTATGGTCCCACAAATCTCGGGGCTAATTTCCCCTTAACACCAAAACGTTTAACACCTTGAAGAGGTGACACTCGCAGTTACGCTCTATCTCTGATTTCATACACTACCTCCTTGCGTTTTGAATCTGCATAACTCTTTTGTCGGGACTGAGCTACCTTCAGTCTATCTCGAATTAGTTTAAACTTCTCTTCTGATTCCTTAATCAAATCTGGTCCAAACAACTGGCGGTCTCCAACTTCATCCCACATCAATGGTGTTCGGCATCTTCTCCCATACAATGCTTCGAACGGTGCCATCTTCAAACTAGTCTGGTAGCTGTTGTTGTATGAGAACTCTGCATAGGGCAAATTATCATCCCAACTAGATTCGTAGTCTAATGCACAAGCTCTCCACATGTCCTCCAGAATCTGATTGACTCTCTCAGTCTGTCCATCAGCCTGCGGATGAAAAGCTGAACTGAACTCCAGTCTGGTACCCAAGGTCTGGTGCAACTGATGCCAAAATTTTGAAGTAAACTGCATTCCTCTATCTGACATGATGGTCCTCGGAACTCCATGCAGACATACGATCATGGTCATGTATATCTTGGCCAACTTCGCACTTATATACGTGGTTTTTACGGGAATAAAGTGAGCCACTTTCATCAAGCGATCAACTACTACACATATAGAATCATATCCTAATTTGGTCCTGGGCAATCCGGTGATAAAATCCATGCCAAGCTTATCCCATTTCCATTCGGGTATCGGCATAGGCTGTAGCAATCCTGCTGGCTTCTGATGTTCTTCCTTCACTCTTTGACATACATCACAGACTGCTACATACTCGGCAATATCCTTCTTCATACCTGTCCACCTGAAATGCTCCTTCAAATCCAAATACATCTTGGTGTTTCCGGGGTGTATCGAGTATGGCGAGTCATGAGCTTCCTGTAATATCAACTTCCTGATCTCTGCATTATTGGGCACAAATATACGGTCCTCAAACCACAAGTTGTCGCGCTCATCCTCACGAAACCCTTTGGCTTTCCCTTCACTCATCTTCTCCTTTATCTCAGTGATATCTTTGTCATCCTTTTGAGCTTCTCGAATCTTTTCCAATAGTGATGATTTAACCTCCAATGTTGCCAAAAACCCTTTAGGAACTATTTCCAATCGAAGTTCCCTAAGATCCTCGGCTAACTCCTTTGGCATCCCTCCGCTTACGAGGGTGTTGACATAACTCTTACGGCTCAAAGCATCTGCTACGACATTGGCCTTTCCTGGATGATAATGCAGCTTCATATCATAATCCTTTATGAGTTCTAACCATCTCCTCTGCCTGAGGTTCTGCTCCTTCTGGGTGAAGATGTACTTCAAACTCTTGTGATCCATGTATACATCGCAACAATTTCCAATGAGAAAATGTCCCCAGGTCTTGAGCGCGTGCACCACAGCTGCTAACTCCAAATCATGCGTGGCATAATTTAACTCATGTGGTTTTAGTTGTCGTGAGGCATACGAAACCACCCTTCCATCTTGCATCAATACTCCTCCAAGTCCTAAGCGAGAAGCATCGCAATACACTTGGAAGTCCTTGCGTATATCCGCAAGAATCAGCACTGGGGCTTTAGTCAAACGTTTCTTCAACTCCTGGAAACTAGCTTCACATTCTTCAGTCCAATGGAATTTGGTGTCCTTCTTCAACAACGTCGTCATAGGCTTCGCAATCTTAGAGAAATTTTCAATAAATCTCCGATAATATCCCGCGAGTCGAAGAAAACTGCGATCTCTCCAACTGAGGTGGGTGCCAACCACTCAGTGACTGACTGAACCTTGGTTGGGTCCACTGCTATACCCTCTCCTAATATGATATGTCCAAGAAATCCAACTTCCTTCAACCAAAACTCACATTTGCTGAACTTGGCATACAACTAATGTTCCCTGAGCTTCTCGAGAACTAAACGTAAATGTTCCTTATGCTCCTCTTCACTCTTCGAGTATACCAAGATATCATCAATGAACACCACAATGAACTTATCCAAGAACTCCATGAACACCTTGTTCATCATACTCATGAAATAGGCAGGGGCGTTAGTCAATCCAAAAGACATGACCGTATACTCATATATCCCGTACCTTGTGGTGAAAGCTCTCTTAGGTATATCCTTCTCTCGAATCTTCAGCTGGTGATATCCTGATCGCAGATTGATCTTTGAAAACACTTTAGCTCCTGTCAACTGGTCAAATAAATCATTGATCATCGGCAGGGGGTACTTGTTCTTAATCGTCACTTCATTCAACGCACGATAGTCAACAACCATTCTTAGAGACTTATCCTTCTTCTCAACCAAAAGCACTGGGGCTCCCCATGGTGGTGAACTCCTTCGAATATAACCTTTCTCCAACAACTCCTTAATCTGCTTCTTGATATCTTCTAGATCGTTTGCGGGTATTCGGTAGGGTCTCTTTGATATTGGCCCGGTACCTGGCAATAGCTCTATCAAAAACTCGATGTCTCGATCCGGTGGCATGCCTGGTAACTCCTCTGGAAAAACATCTGGGTAATCCTTCACTACAGGCACTTCCTCCTGAACAACTCCCGTGAGGGTATTTACTTGGCTCCTCCTACGCGCATGCTTAGATACATACTTGATCCTTTTTCCCTCCGGGGTGGTGAGCAAAATTGACTTACTCGCGCAATCGATGTTTCCCCCATACATCGATAGCTAGCCAATCCATTCCCAATATCACATCCAATCCTTGTGACTCCAAAATTATCAAGCCTGAGGGGAAAACATGGCTTCCAATGGCTAATGGCATCTGAAAACATCCACTGCTTGCCATATACTCAGCTCCGGGTGAGGTTACTAGCATAGGTGTCCTAAGAACTTTAGTGGGCAGTTTATACTTCTCCACGAATCCCCTTGAGATGTATGAATGTGATGCACTAGTATCAAAAAGAACGATTGCAGTAAATGACTTAACCAAAAACTTACCAATAACGGCATCAGGCTGTTCCTCCACCTCATGCACGTTCACGTGGTTCACTTGTCCCCTGTTGAAAGGGTTGGGCTTCTTCCCAGCGCTTCCATTTCCATTTCCATTCTTCGCTTTAGGGCACTCGGTGGCGTAATGTCCAGTCTTACCACACTTGAAACAAGTAATGTGACTTAGGTCCTTCTTGGCGGGTGTGGCTGGGTTAGAGCGGTTCTGATTACTACCTACTCCATTCCCGTTTCCATTGTTGGGGCCACTATGGTTGTGAGAACTCTCTCCATTGTGAGTGTGACCTCCATGGTTATGGACAAATCCTCCCGATTTCGGGGTTAGACGAGGCTTCTGCTGAGCTCTTGAGTTGTACCTTCCTTGTCCATACTTCCCTTTGCGGCTCTCAATTTGCTGCTGCTTCCCTTCAATCATAAGAGCCTTGTCTACTAACTCCTGGTAGTTGTTAAATGTTGCCACCATCAACTGCATGCTCATCTCATCATTCAGCCCTTCCATAAACTTCTCCTGCTTTGCGGCATCTGTGGCCACATCATCAGGGGCATAATGAGATAGCTTACTAAATTCATCCATGTACTGCCCCACAGTACGGTTCCGTTGGCGTAAGTTGCGAAACTCACGCTTCTTCATGCTCATAGCTCCAGTTGAGACATAGGTTGTGCGGAATGCTTGTTGAAACTGATCCCATGTAATAGTGGCTATCGGATAGGTGACAGTGTAATTCTCCCACCATGAGGCTACTGGTCCATCCAACTGATGTGCGGCAAATCGCACCTTCTCAGTATATGTGCATCCTGTAGTGGTTAACTCCCTTCCAATCCTGCGGAGCCAATCATCTGCCACTATCGGCTCGGTGCTACTGGAGAACACCGGCAGCTGCAACCTCAGAAAATGGGCTAAGTTGTCAACTGGTGGTGGTGGCAGTGGGTTGTTGTTGTTGCCTTGGTTCTGAACTAACAACTACATCAGTGTATTCTGCTGCTGGATCAACTGAGTGAGCTCCGGTGGAAAGGTAAATCTGGGGTCACGTCTCGGAGGCATCTGAGGGTTTAGAGGGAAGAGAAGTAGAATAGAATGAGGTCTAGTGAGGAACACACTACCCATATGCACATGAGACAAACACAATCATATCACTCAATCAATCAAGAAAGGGCATACAAATCAATCTAACTATCGTTACAAAAGTGCTCAGACTACACTATATACATGGTAGACTACTAGTACTGTTTTGGTGGTCATTTAGAAATTTTGATCAGTGGAAGACTCCATGATGTCTGCTCCAGCTTCGTCTTCAAAGTCATCATCACTACTATCCGGCTTGGAATCGGTGTCGTCGATGATGATGTAGTCTTCAGAACGAATCTCCTTAGGTTCGTCGTCTTCTCCTCCTAGCGCGGGGTCTCCCATGAATACTCCTAGCTTCCTTGTCAGATCGTCATTCATCTCCACTAGTATCGTCATCTCCTCCTTGTATCCATCGTGTGTAGACTTGAGTTCTTCTTCAAGCTCGGTGATCCCTGTCATTGCCTTCTTCAGATCTATCATGCCTACGCACATCTGGTTCTCCTGGCGACGAATGTGCTGGTTTAACTCCTGGATGAAAGCGGCGATTGATATATCCTTCCTAGTGTTGATCATCTCCCATTGCTCATCTCGGCGCCCACAAATCTGGTAGATAGTATCCTTAAGCTCCTTATGGTAAACTTCTCCGACGCGTCCCATGGTGATGTGAGCTGCCATGCTCTTTCCTAGACTCCAGGTTGGTGCATCAAAGGAAAACTCTATGGGCTTAGTGACTGGTGTGAATGTCCTCCCTGGAACTTGAACTTGAATCATCCATCGTTCCTCTTCTGGTAAAGTGGCGTTGTAAGTCCCGGTGAAGCTTGGTATTCCAATGTTCAGGTACCTAGTGACTTCCTTCAAGTGTCGTCCAAAAGGTGCTTCTTCATCCGGTTGTGCAAACTTGTTCCTTGCGTCCGCCATCCTAAAGAGTAGAAAATGGAGAGGAGTCAAAAATGAGAAGAGAGTAGTGATCCAGGGCTTTAGCTTAGTGGTCGTGTCCTACACTCAGCGTGTGCTCTGATACCATCTTGTAGCGACTCGACCTCAAATGGTCAAGTCTCTGTGCTTTAGTGTCATCCCTGGATCAGTAATGCTAACACACACAGTACATGAAGGATTTATAACAGAGTGGCAATCACACACTTATTACATCGAATGTCTCAAAAGAGAACTTATTACAATAAATATGGCTTAAGGCCATCTAATACGATAACAGCGGAAGGCTTGGATGATAAAGTGAGTCCATCAACTCCAAAGGCATAGCTGAGCTCCATGGCAACGGCCTAGTGAACCTTACTCCTCGTCTGAAAAGTCTGCAACGTGATATGTTGCAGCCCGAAAACGGGTCAACACATGGAATATGCTGGCAATGTAACACAGTAGAGCAATGAACAGAAATAATGCTAACACTATATGCATATTTGGCTGGTGGAGGCTGTATGGTTATAATGTTTTTGCGAAAAGCCAATTTTTTCCTACAACAAAGGAATAAGTTTTATTTAACTATCATGGTAGTTGAAACATCACTGAGAAGGTTCCTCCACTCAATCCCAATTAAAGTAGTTCATTAACCCAACAAATTAATTTAGAGTGATGAGATACAATAGGAAAATCCAAGTACTAGATACTCAAGATGTCCATAACTGGGGACACGGCTAACCCTAATTAGATTGTACACTCTGCAGAGGTTTGTGCACTTTTCCCCACAAGACTCAATCTCCTCCATTGGATTTCTCGCAATACATGATGTTTGAGAAATGGATGGCCGAGACACAGTCTTTCAGAAGCATTTACTCTTTACTCTGGGTGGACAGTTACACCTACTTTCCCTCTACATCTTCTAGCCCACCACTGAAAGAGGTCACACAACTTACTCATATTATGCCAGAGCCCATAATGGCTTGTGGCTGCACACGGAAGTTTCTAGCATGAATAATCTTAAGATCCCTTTGAGCTTGGGTGGCGGACCGTAGGATGATCACATGGGTACTCCGGGATATCCTAGGGCAACACTAGATTCTCCACGTGCCCAAACAAGCAATCCACCCAGATGTGTATTAAAGTTGCCACCTTAATTTGAACCATTAATTAAAAGTTTCACATCTGTCATGGATACACTCAAACCCAATCCACATTTACGAGCATAGCATAGCAATATAAGAAACATAGAGGTAACTCCCGAGGGTTTGATAATAAAATAGGTAATAGGTTCTACCTCATCATCTACTTCCCAAACCCACAAGTTAATCAGATCCTAATCATGCAGTGTTTGAGGATTGAAACTAATGCATAAGAACTGGGTAATAAAGGGGTATGGTCAAAGTGTTGCTTGCCTTGCTGATGATCCGTGAAACCTACAGACTCGTAGTAGCACGCTTCGCACTCCGGATGTTCTTTCGCAGACAAACAATAGCATACATAAGCAATCAAACAAAGATGCACGGGTAAAACTCAAATAAGAAGATCTTACCAGAAAGTTCAACTTAAGAACTCTGGTTTGCAAAGCGAATCAAATCAAACGGAGCAACGAAACACAAACTCCTTACTAATCTGGACTAAAGTCAAATTTTACAGTACCAAAATCTTTTTCAAGTTGGTTAAACGGAAAGAGGGCTTCGAGACGAAGATCTAGGCGCTTGAATCGCCTGATTCCGATAAACGAGTGAAAAGAAAAACTAAAACGAAAATCGAATCAGAAATCACGATCGAAAATAATCGCGAAAAACCCGAGAAAAAGAAAAACGGATGAACATGCTAAAGAATGAACGTTCATTGTCTGTGACTAACGGGCGAAAAACGTTTTTTAAAATGAACGTACGGACGAGCGTCCGCTAAATAAACTAAACCGAGAAAACCAATGAATCGCTCCAAAAAACATAACTAGGGTTTTTTTAAAACCGTCGGTTTTTACCTAAACCGAAAAAATGAACGGCAAGATTCGAACTCCAGCGCGGCTTCGGCGGCTTCCGACGAGCGGGCGACGGCGGGGTGCGGCGCGGGGCGGCGGAGGGCGGCGCGGCAGCAGGCGGCGAGCGGTGCCGTGCGCTAGCGGCGCGAGGCGGCAAGGCTGGCGGCGGTGGCGGCTTGGGGCTCCAATGTGGGGCTCGGGTCCGGCTTTTAAAGGGGGAGGGGAGGCGGCTTGCGGGAGGGGGCGAGGCCATGGCGGTGGCAGCGGCTCAGACTCCCTCGAGGAGTCCGGCTCGGAGATGACGGCGGCGCGGGGCTGGCTGGGCCAGCTGGGCCGCGGCCCAGTTCGGTCCAGCGGGCTTCCTCTTTTTCTTACGCCGAAAAGAAATCCTAGAAAAAAATAACAAATATATCTAAAAATACCGAAACAAATTTCCACCGTCTAAATAGAATATTTAGAAGAAGGTGAATATTTTCTTGTCCTAAAATGCAATTTTTGAAAAAAATGCATATTTTTTCCTATGCAAATAAAAATAGCAATAAAATCAAAAGGTTGATTTTAATATTTTTTCCTCCAATATTTCGTTTATTTTGGAGAAGTCATATTACCTCCTCTCATATATTTTAATATGAAATATTTTGGGATAGAAAAATAATAAAACAACTGATCCTCGTTTCGATATTCGATAAAATTCGAATATGAAAATCGTGAAATCCCCAACTCTCTCCGAGGGTCCTTGAGTTGCTTAGAATTTCGAGGATCGCGAAACGAAAAGCAAATAAAATATGATATGCATGAATGACCTACGTATAACATTCCAAATTGAAAATTTGGGATGTTACATCATCAATATTAATCTAGCAGGATGTAGCATTTTACCTCCATCGAGAGGGCCAGAACCTGGGTAAACATTGTATTCACTGTCTCATGTAACCATCAACCTCAGGCGCATAGTTCGAGACCCCCTACCCGAGATCCACCGTCTTCGACACCGACATTGGTGCTTTCATTGAGAGTTCCGATGTGTCGTCGTCAAAAGGTTCGATGGCCCCGTCAATCATCCACAACAGCATTTCCCGGGGAGAAACCTTCCTCCCCGGACAGATCTTCTTGTTTGGTGGCTTCGTATTGCAGGCCAACTCACTTGGCCATCTAGAGCAGATCTATAACTACGCCCCTGGCCATTAGGTCAGATTTGGAAGCTTGAACTATGTCACGGACATCCGCGGAGACTTGATCTTCGACGGACTCAAGACCGCAGCAGTAGCCGATCCCTGTCACCATGATGAACATGACTTAAATATGTCATCGAACCACACCCAGGAGATAGAATGTGCAGCTGCTCTGGCTCTAGATCCGGAGCAGACCACGCCATCCAAGGACGGGAGGCTCAACCTCGCCACGAAGGCCGCAGACTCAGCGGTGTTGCAGCCACACATAGACCCAACCTCAAGTGAGATCTGTGTTACCAGAACCTCGGACACGTTTCCAGCTACAGGTTCCGAAGCATGTGCGTCCGCGCACGACGAGCTTGATCTGGCGTCGATCATTGAATTCAGCTCCACGGACATATTCCGGCACTCGCCTTTAGGCGACGTGCTAAACTCATTAAAAACACTCCTCATTAGCGGGGGTCTCACAACCGAATTATATCCGGCTCGAACTGGACGTTGATGACGCAGAATTTCGCTTCCCACCCTGAGGGAGTCCTGGATCAGGGGGTGTCCGGACGGCCGGACTATACCTTCAGCCGGACTCCTGGACTATGAAGATACAAGATTGAAGACTTCGTCCCGTGTCCGGAAGGAACTTTCCTTGGCGTGGAAGGCAAGCTTGGCGATACAGATATGTACATCTCCTACCATTGTAACCGACTTTGTGTAACCCTAACCCTCTCCGGTGTCTATATAAACCGGACAGTTTTAGTCCGTAGGACAACATACAGAACAACAAGCATACCATAGGCTAGCTTCTAGGGTTTAGCCTCTCCGATCTCGTGGTAGATCTACTCTTGTACTACCCATATCATCAATATTAATCAAGCAGGACGTAGGGTTTTACCTCCATCAAGAGGGCCCGAACCTGGGTAAAACTTCATGTATCTTGCCTCATGTTACCATCCGGCCTAGACGCACAGTTCAGGACCCCCTACCCGAGATTCGCCGGTTTTGACACCGACATTGGTGCTTTCATTGAGAGTTCCTCTGTGTCGTCGCCGTTAGGCTTGATGGCTCCTATGATCATCAATAGCGATGCAGTCCAGGGTGAGACCTTCCTCCCCAGACAGATCTTCGTCTTCGGCGGCTTGACACTGCGGGCCAATTCACTTGGCCATCTTGAGCAGATCGAAAGCTATGCCCCTGGCCGTCAGGTCAGATTTGGAAGTTTAAACTACACGGCTGACATCCGTGGGGACTTGATCCTCGACGAATTCGAGCCACTGCCGAGCGCGCCGCACTGTCACGACGAGCATGATCTAGCTCTGCCGCTGAACAGTGCCCTGGAGGCCGCACCCGCATCGGCTTCGACCCTTAATTCGGAGCCAACTGCACCGATTGAGGATGGGCGGTTGGACGCCGCCTTGGGGGCTGCGATCCCAATGACGATCGAGCCGAACGCCAGCCCCGCACTCCGCGATACTCATGACCCCAAGGAGCCGGACTCCTCTCCGGACTCCGAACCCTCCGCGCCCCTGCCGATCGAATCCGATTGGGCGCCGATCATGGAGTTTACTGCCGCGGACATCTTTCAGCACTCGCCTTTCGGCGACATTCTGAAGACACTAAAGTCTCTCTCTTTATCAGGAGAGCCCTGGCCGGACTACGACCAGCAAGGTTGGGATACGGACAATGAAGAAATTCAAAGCCCACCCACCACCCACTTTGTAGCCACTATCGACGATTTAACCGACATGCTCGACTTCGACTTTGAAGATATCGACGGTACGGACGTTGATGCAGGAGACGATGAAGAACTAGCACCTATTGGGTCCTAGAAAGCCACCTCGTCATATGACATATACATGGTGGACACCCCAAAAGAAGGAGACGGTGATGGAATAGCGGAGGATGACCCCTCCAGGAAACAGCCTAAGCGCCGGCGTCAGCGGCACCGCTCAAAATCCCGCCAAAGCAAATATGGTGAGTCCAGAACGGGAGATAATAATACTCCGGAGAGTGCCGAAGAAAACCCCCTCGAGCAAGATTCAGCACAGGAGGATGGAGAAACCAGCCCTCATGAGAGAGCGGCAGACAGAGAGGTCGAGGACGATGACTATATGCCTCCCTCCGAAGACGAGGCAAGCCTCGACGACGACGAATTCGTCGTGCTAGAGGATCCCGTCGAGCAAGAGCATTTTCAACGCAGGCTTATGGCCATGGCAAGAAGCCTCAAGAAAAAACAGCAACAGCTTAGAGCTGATCAAGATTTGCTAGTCGACAGATGGACCGAAGTCCTTGCGGCCGAAGAGCATAAACTCGAACGCCTCTCCAAGAGCTACCCAAAGCGCAGGTTGCTACCCCGATTAGAGGAGGAAGCACTTAAACCTACATCACCAACACTTGATACGGCCGAGCGGCCACCTCGTGGCCGCGACAGAGAGGCCTCTCGGCCCTCCACTCATGCCGCACCCTGTACCAAGGCACGGGAAAATGCACCAGACCTGCGAGATATGTTGGAGGACAAGGAAAGGCAAACAAGATCGATCTACGGATCGCGTGGGCACCCCATGACTCGAGACGGTAACCGTCACGCCAGACACAAATCCGGTAGGGCCGAACACGGTAGACAAAGCTCATTGGAGCTACGTCGTGATATAGCCCAGTACAGAGGCGCCGCACACCCACTATGCTTCACAGAAGAAGTAATGGATCATCAAATCCCCGAGGGTTTCAAACCCGTAAACATCGAATCATATGATGGCACAACAGATCCTGCTGTATGGATCGAGGATTATCTCCTTCATATCCACATGGCCCGCGGCGATGATCTCCACGCCATCAAATACCTCCCACTCAAGCTTAAAGGACCAACTCGAGATTGGCTCAACAGCTTGCCAGCAGGATCAATCGGTTGTTGGGAGGACCTGGAAGCCGCATTCCTCGACAATTTCCAGGGCACTTATGTGCGGCCACCAGACGCTGATGACCTAAGCCACGTAATTCAGCAGCCAGTTTGGACCGAATACTCGACCGCTTGTGCCAGATACATGGCACCCTCGAAAAGTCGGCCAATCACACCAACAGGGATTGTTGGGTGTTCAAGCAGGCAGGCAAGTTACATGCCGAAAATACAGACAAGGGGCTACATAGCGATGACGACGAAGAGCCCCGGCCGCCGAACAACAGTGGACAGAAGGGTTTTCCCCCACAAGTGCGGACGGTGAACATGATATACGCAACCTACATCCCCAAGAGGGAGCGGAAGCGCGCGTTAAGGGACGTATACGCGATAGAGCCAGTCGCCCCAAAGTTCAACCCATGGTCCTCCTGCCGGATCACCTTTGATCAAAGGGACCATCCGACTAGCACCCGCCATGGCGGATTCGCCGCATTGGTTCTAGACCCAATTATTGACGAATTTCATCTCACTAGAGTCCTTATGGATGGCGGCAGTAGCCTGAACCTGCTTTACCAGGATACAGTGCGGAAAATGGGCGTAGATCCCTCGAGGATTAAGCCCACCAAAACGACCTTTAAAGGCGTAATACCAGGTGTAGAGGCCAACTGTACAGGCTCAATCACACTTGAAGTGGTCTTCGGATCCCCGGATAATTTCCGAAGCGAGGAGCTAATCTTCGACATAGTCCCATTCCGTAGTGGCTATCACGCACTGCTCGGGCGAACCGCATTTGCCAAGTTCAATGCGGTACTGCACTATGCATACCTTAAGCTCAAGATGCCAGGCCCTCGAGGAGTAATTACGGTTAATGGAAACACCGAACGCTCTCTCCGAACGGAGGAGCATGTGGTGGCCCTTGCTTTGGAAGTACAAAGCAGCCTCTCCAGGCAGTTCTCCAGTCCGGCCATTAAACGTCCGGACACCGTCAAGCGCGCTCGGAGTAACCTACAACAAGACCGCCTGGCACGTTCCGAGCAGGCATAGCAATGCGGCTCCAACCCCAGCCCTCGCAAAAATGCAACACCAGTACTTCGCGTACATAAATACGCTCTAGAAATACCATGGGTGCAGGGGGAGGGGCACCATCACGGCACGCCCGAAACACGGCTTAAACCGCACCAGGGGCTGCCGATTTTTTAATTTTCTCTTACTTTCAGGACTCCACTCTTCTGAAGGCTTGTTCGGCAGTTCAATTGCCGCACAAATGATGCAAGAACCAGGGAATCAGACAAGCCATGCCGCATTACGGAACTCCCAGGTCGTCTCTATCACGAGCAGTATACCTGTTTCGCTTACCATTCCACAGCCTGCCCCTGGAACGGACATGTTAAATAGTCCAACCTTTTGCTTATCGCATTATTTGTATCGTTCTGCTTTAATCGCAGCCCTTTTTAATAAACAATGCATAGCTTCTGTCTATTTTGCATTACTCCTTTTTTTACAAATATATGTTCCTTAACGACATGTTGCACCCTTACACTTTGGTACAGCCAAAATACGCCAGGGGCTTTAGTACCCCTCAATATGGTGTGAGAAGTCCGAACACTTTAACAAGTGCGGCACCCCGAACTTATAGCATTATATGCATCGGCTCCGAATCATGTCTTGGGTCAATAGTTGGGTTTGCCCGGCTCCTATGTTTTGGTGCCTTGCGTTCCGCTATATCGGCTAAGGTAGCACTAGGAGAACTACTGCGATTGTGCCCCAGTTGAGCTGGGTCGAGCACCTCAGTAGAGAAAGCTAAAACTAATTGTCATGATGAAGCGAGGGCTGGTCGCTGTTCGAGAGGTTCTTCGAGTCCTTAAAGAATTATGCCGCTTAGAGCGAGGAGTCGGCTCTGTCCGGCCAAGGCGTGGATAGCGCCCCGAACTCTGTCTTCCGAATACCAGGGGCTTCGCCGAAATTTAAAATTATAGAATTCTATGGCTAAGTGAGGGTGTTCGAGCATGATAGTCCGATTGACATGTTCGTTGTGCTGAGCGCCTCCCTCGAAGGACCCAAACATGGGAAAAAGAGCGCTCAGGTTTATCCCCGAACACCCCAGCACTAGCGGCAGAGGGGCAGAAGCCGATGACTCGAGATCTCTCAAAACTGATAAACAACCGCAAAGAATGTAATATTTTAAATTCCAACAGCATTGCTTAGCGCATATGAACAAGTTTTCAGTGCACAAGACAAAACGAGCGAGTTTTACTCAAAAATTACATCCCTGGAACACTCATTCGCCATAAGGCAGGCACCCTTCAGAACATCCTTATAAAAATTCTCGGGCTTATGATGCTCCTTCCCCGGCGGTGGCCCGTCCTTCACAAGCTTCTCAGCATCCAGCTTGCCCCAGTGCACCTGAGCATGGGCAAGGGCCCTACGGGCACCTTCAATGCAGACAGAGCGCTTGATGACTTCGAGCCTTGGACAGGCCCCACCAGCCGCCGCACCAGCCCGAAATAGCTCCCAGGCAGAGCCTCTCCAGGCCACAGCCGAACTATGAGGACCTTCATGGCCTGTTCGGCCGCCTTGTGGAGCTCGATCAGTTGCTTTAGCTGGTCGCTCAGGGGCACGGGGTGTCCGGCCTCAGCATACTGAGACCAGAACACCTTCTCCGTCGAGCTGCCCTCCTCGGCTCGATAGAATGCGGCGGCATCGGACACGCTACGGGGAAGATCTGCGAATGCTCCTGGAGAGCTTCGGATTCGGGTAAGTAACAAGCAACTTACGTTTATGTGTTTGCTTTGCATAAAGAATGCCTTACCCGCCGCTATCTTTTTCAGCTCATCCAACTCCTGGAGGGTCTTCTGGGATTCAGCCTTGGCAGACTTGGCATTTTCAATAGCCACCGCGAGCTCGGACGCTCGCGTCTTTGAGTCGAGCTCCAAACTCTCATGTTTTTCCATGAGAGCCTGGAGCTCTTGCCGCACCTTGCCAACCTCGACCTCATACTTCTCCCGCTCGGTGCGCTTCGTGGCCGCCCTCTTCTCGTCCTCGACCAGCGCTTGCTTAAGTGTCGCCACCTCAGACGTGGCCCCTACAATAGCCACGATGATCCTGTCATTTTTTGCAATTGCAATTTTTTATATATTTAAACAAGGTATTTCTTACCTTCCTTGTCCTCGAGCTGCTTCTTGGCACGCCCGAGCTCTTGCTCGGACTGCTCGAGATTCTGCTTTAGCGTGTCCACTTCCGCGGTCAGTGCGGCGGACGCCAGCAGAGAAGCCTGCATACACGTATTGACTCCTTTTTGTTAGACTCCTGCGAATTTTATTTGATCCTCTATTCAGCTTTTCTTCCCGAACGCCAAGCAGAGCATCAGGGGCTACTGTCTATGCGATAATATTATTTACACATTCTTTACTTACCTCAAAGCCTGTTAAAAGGCTAGTACAAGCTTCAGTCAGTCCACTCTTGGCAGACTGAACCTTCTGGACCACCGCACTCATAATGGTGCGGTGCTCCTCGTCGATGGAGGCGCCTTCGAGCACCTCCAACAGATTGTCCGGCGCCTCTGGTTGGACGGGGGTCACCGGTACGGTGGGCTTGCTCCTTTTGGAAGGAGGTCGCCCGCCGGACTCTGGAACCTTTGAAAGTTCCGGAGCGGTGTCCGGCCTAGAGCCGGACTTGGAGCCCTGGGGGGTTCTATCCCCTTCACTCCTGGAGTCCGGGAGGTCACCTTGCGGCGCCTCCATGACCACCTCCTCCCGGCTTGGAACCTATTGGGACAACACTTCGGTGTCGTCCGTAGGGCGGGGGGAGGAAGCCATCGGAAGCGAATTCACATCCGACTAGTCCAGTGAACCGCTCGATGATGCGTCAAGCCGGTCTTTGGGTGGGCTGCTTAAACATATTCGACATAAGGGAAAGCTGTGCAATAAAGGAATACTATGAATTACTCTGGTATCTGGATACTTACGATTTAGCCAGGGGCTTGGCCCCGAGCGGTCACTCCTCTCCGCCGTCGTCGGCGTAGGTGGAGTAGTCCGGAGGAAGAGTTTTCCCCTTCTTGGACCCTTCGGCCTCCCCGGTTGGGGCGGCCTTCCTTTTCTTCCCTTCCCCCGCTGGAGGGGGAGGGGTCTCTGCTTCCTCCTCCTCGTCTTCATGGGAGGAGTTCGTCTTGGAGTCGTCGGATGAGGGATCCGACACCTCCAGGCACTGGGCACTCTTTCGAGTCCCCGTGGCCTTCTTCTTGGCCTTCTTATCCGGCACCACATGGGGTGCCGGAACCAGCAGCTTCGCCCAAACGAGCGTCCGCTGGGCCTTCAGGCAACGGAGCCGGACAGTTGATCTGTCCGGACGTCTCCTGCCAATCCTGTCAAAGGTAAGGAATCTTAGATCCCGCATGGAGTCAAACTATGAAAAATTGATACCATGTAAAACGTAAAAACATCTTACCGCATGAGCGTGACGCTGCGTACTGAATCCGCGATCCTCGGTAGAGGATGTGGGGGCCTCGGCACCCTTGAAAAGCACCTTCCAGGCATCTTCGTACGTTGTGTCGAAGAGCCTGCTCAGAGTTCGGTGCCGCGCCGGGTCGAACTCCCACAGGTTGAAAGCCCGTTGTTGACACAGGAGGATCCGGCGGATGAACATAACTTGGATTACGTTGACAAGTTTGAGCTTCTTGTCTACCAGGGTTTGGACGCATGTTTGGAGTCCGGTCAGCTCTCCTTTTTTACCCCACGACAGGCATGTCTCCTTCCAGGAGGTGAGCCACGTAGGGGGTCCGGATCGGAACTCGGGGGCTGCGACCCATTCAGGGTTGCCCGGCTCGGTGATGAAAAACCACCCCGATTGCCACCCCTTCAGGGTCTCCACAAAGGAGCCCTCGAGCCATAAGACGTTGGGCATCTTGTGTTGGGGAACGTAGTAATTTCGAAAATTTTCCTACGCACACGCAAGATCATGGTGATGCATAGCAACGAGGGGGAGAGTATTGTCTACGTACCAACGCAGACCGACTGCGGAAGCGATCTCACAACGTAGAGGAAGTAGTCGTACGTCTTCTTCCCGATCCGACCGATCCAAGCACCGTTACTCCGGCACCTCCGAGTTCTTAGCACACGTTCAGCTCGATCACGTTCCTCGGGCTCCGATCCAGCAAAGCGTCGAGGAAGAGTTCCGTCAGCACGACGGCGTGGTGACGATCTTGATGTACTACCGATGCAGGGCTTCGCCTAAGCACTGCAACAATATGATCGAGGTGGAATTTGGTGGTAGGGGGCACCACACACGGCTAAGGAACGATCTCAAGCATCAACTTGTGTGTCTTGGGGTGTCCCCTGCCCCCGTATATAAAGGTTGGAGGGAGGGGGGCTGGCCGGCCAAAGAGGGGGAGGCGCAGGAGGACTCCTACTCCCACCGGGAGTAGGACTCCCCCCTCCAATCCTATTCCAACTAGGACTCCTTGGGAAAAAGGGAGAGGGAAAGAGAGAGAGGTGGTCGGCCACCTCTCCTAGTCCTAATAGGACTAGGGGAGGGGGGGGGGAGGTGCGCAGCCCTCCTTGGCAGCCCCTTTCACCTTTCCACAATGGCCCATGTAGGCCCATTTGGCTTCCGGGGGGTTCCGGTAACCCTCCCGGTAATCCGGTAAAATCCCGATTTCACCCGGAACACTTCCGATGTCCAAACATAGGCTTCCAATATATCAATCTTTACGTCTCGACCATTTCGAGACTCCTCGTCATGTCCGTGATCTCATCCGGGACTCCGAACAACCTTCGGTACATCGAAATGCATAAACTCATAATAACTGTCATCGTAACGTTAAGCGTGCGGACCCTACGGTTCGAGAACAATGTAGACATGACCGAGACATGTCTCCGGTCAATAACCAATAGCGGGACCTGGATGCCCATATTGGCTCCTACATATTCTACGAAGATCTTTATCGGTCAGACCGCATAACAACATACGTTGTTCCTTTTGTCATCGGTATGTTACTTGCCCGAGATTCGATCGTCGGTATCCAATACCTAGTTCAATCTCGTTACTGGCAAGTCTCTTTACTCGTTCCGTAATACATCATCTCATAACTAACATCTTAGTTATTATGCTTGCAAGGCTTATGTGATGTGTATTACCGAGAGGGTCCAGAGATACCTCTCCGACAATCGGAGTGACAAACCCTAATCTCGAAATACGCCAACCCAACATCTACCATTGGAGACACCTGTAGTACTCCTTTATAATCACCCAGTTACATTGTGACGTTTGGTAGTACCCAAAGTGTTCCTCCGGTAAACGGGAGTTGCATAATCTCATAGTTATAGGAACATGTATAAGTCATGAAGAAAGCAATAGCAACATACTAAACGATCGGGTGCTAAGCTAATGGAATGGGTCATGTCAATCAGATCATTCAACTAATGATGTGACCTCGTTAATCAAATAACAACTCTTTGTTCATGGTTAGGAAACATAACCATCTTTGATTAACGAGCTAGTCAAGTAGAGGCATACTAGTGACACTCTGTTTGTCTATGTATTCACACATGTATTATGTTTCCGGTTAATACAATTCTAGCATGAATAATAAACATTTATCATGATATAAGGAAATAAATAATAACTTTATTATTGCCTCTAGGGCATATTTCCTTCAGTCTCCCACTTGCACTAGAGTCAATAATCTAGTTCACATCGCCATGTGATTTAACAGCAATAGTTCACATCACCATGTGATTAACACCCATAGTTCACATCGCCATGTGACCAACGCCCAAAGGGTTTACTAGATTCAGTAATCTAGTTCACATCGCTATGTGATTAAGGTGTGATCATGTTTTGCCTGTGAGATAATTTTAGTCAACGGGTCTGTCACATTCAGATCCGTAAGTATTTTGCAAAATTCTTTGTCTATAATGCTCTGCACGGAGCTACTCTAGCTAATTGCTCCCACTTTCAATATGTATCCAGATTGTGACTTTAGATTCATCTGGATCAGTGTCAAAAACTTGCATCGACGTAACCCTTTACGACGAACCTTTTTGTCACGTCCATAATCGAGAAACACATCCTTATTTCACTAAGGATAATTCTGACCGCTGTCCAGTGATCTACTCCTAGATCACTATTGTACTCCCTTGCCAAATCAGTGCAGGGTATACAATAGATCTGGTACACAGCATGGCATACTTTATAGAACCTATGAATGAGGCATAGGGAATGACTCTCATTCTCTTTCTATCTTCTGCTGTGGTCGGGCTTTGAGTCTTTACTCAACTTCACACCTTGTAACACAGGCAAGAAACCTTTTCTTTGACTGTTCCATTTTGAACTACTTCAAAATCTTGTCAAGGTATGTACTTATTGAAAAACTTATCAAGCGTCTTGATCTATCTCTATAGATCTTGAAGCTCAATATGTAAGCAGCTTTATCGAAGTCTTTCTTTGAAAAACTCCTTTCAAACACTCCTTTATGCTTTACAGAATAATTCTACATTATTTCCGATCAACAATATGTCATTCACATATACTTATCAGAAATGCTGTAGTGCTCCCACTCACTTTCTTGTAAATACAGGCTTCACCGCAAATCTGTATAAAACTATATGCTTTGATCAACTCATCAAAGCGTATATTCCAACTCCGAGATGCTTGCACCAGTCCACAGATGGATCGCTGGAGCTTGCACATTTTGTTAGCACCTTTCAGATTGACAAAACCTTCTGTTGCATCATATACAACTCTTCTTTAATAAATCCATTAAGGAATGCAGTTTTGTTTATCCATTTGCCAGATTTCATAAAATGCGGCAATTACTAACATGATTCGGACAGACTCAAGCACAGATACGAGTGAGAAGCTCTCATCGTAGTCAACACCTTTGAACTTTGTCGAAAACCTTTTTGCGACAATTCTAGCTTTGTGGATAGTAACACTACTATCAGCGTCCGTCTTCCTCTTGAAGATCCATTTATTTTCTATGGCTTGCCGATCATCGGGCAAGTCAACCAAAGTCCATACTTTGTTTTCATACATGAATCCCATCTCAGATTTCATGGCCTCAAGCCATTTTGCGGAATCTGGGCTCATCATCGCTCCCTCATAGTTCGCAAGTTTATCATGGTCTAGTATCATGACTTCCAGAACAGGATTACCGTACCACTCTGGTGCGGATCTCACTCTGGTTTACCTACGAGATTCGGTAGTAACTTGATCTGAAGTCACATGATCATCATCATTAGCTTCCTCACTAATTGGTATAGGTGTCACAGAAACAGTTTTCTGTAATGCACTACTTTCCAATAAGGGAGAAGGTACAATTACCTTATCAAGTTTTCTACTTTCCTCCCACTCACTTCTTTCGAGAGAAACTCCTTCTCCAGAAAGTTTCCGAATTTTAGCAACAAAAGTCTTGCCTTCGGATCTGTGATAGAAGGTGTATCCAATAGTTTCCTTTGGATATCCTATGAAGACGCACTTCTCCGATTTGAGTTTGAGCTTATCAGGATGAAACTTTTTCACATAAGCATCACAACCCCAAACTTTTAAGAAACGACAACTTTGGTTTCTTGCTAAACCATAGTTCATATAGTGTCGTCTCAACGGATTTAGATGGTGCCCTATTTAACGTGAATGCAGCTGTCTCTAATGCATAACCCCAAAAACGATAGTGGTAAATCGGTAAGAAACATCATAGATTGCACTATATCCAATAAAGTACGGTTATGGCGTTCGGACACACCATTATGCTGTGGTGTTCCAGGTGGCGTGAGTAGTGAAACTATTTCACATTGTTTTAACTGAAGACCAAACTCGCAACTCAAATACCCTTTTCCACGATCAGATCGTAGAAACTTTATTTTCTTGTTACGATGATTTTCCACTTCACTCTAAAATTATATGAACTTTTCAAATGTATCAGACTTCTATTTCATTAAGTAGATATACCCATATCTGCTCAAATCATCTGTGAAGGTCAGAAAATAATGATACCCGCTGCAAGCCTTAAATATTCATCGGACCACATACATCAGTATGTATGATTTCCAACAAATCTGTTGCTTGCTTCATTGTTCCGGAGAACGGCGTTTTAGTCATCTTGCCCAAAAGGCATGGTTCGCAAGCATCAAGTGATTCATAATCAAGTGATTTCGAAAGCCCATCAGCATGGAGTTTCTTCATGCGCTTTATACCAATATGACCTAAACGGCAGTGCCACAAATGAGTTGCACTATCATTATTAACTTTGCATCTTTTGGTTTCAATATTATGAATATGTGTATCACTACGATCGAGATCCAACGAACTTGTTTCATTGGGTGTATGACCATCGAAGGTTTTATTCATGTAAACAGAACAATAATTATTCTCTGACTTTAATGAATAACCGTATTGCAATAAACATGATCAAATCATATTCATGCTCAACGCAAAAACCAAATAACACTTAATTTAAGTTCAACACTAATCCCGAAAGTATAGGGGAGTGTGCGATGATGATCATATCAATCTTGGAACTACTTCCAACACATATCGTCACTTCACCCTTAACTACTCTCTGTTTATTCTGCAACTCCTGTTTCGAGTTACTACTCTTAGCAACTGAACCAATATCAAATACGGAGGGGTTGCTACAAACACTAGTAAAGCACACATCAATAACATGTATATCAAATATACTTTTGTTCACTTTGCCATCCTTCTTATCCGCCAAATACTTGGGGTAGTTCCGCTTCCAGTGACCAGTCCCTTTGCAGTAGAAGCACTTAGTCTCAGGCTTAGGATCAGACTTGGGCTTCTTCACTTGAGCAGCAACTTGCTTGCCATTCTTCTTGAAGTTCCCCTTCTTCCCTTTGCCCTTTTCTTGAAACTAGTGGTCTTGTCAACCATCAACACTTGATGTTTTTCTTGATTTCTACCTTCGTTGATTTCAGCATCACGAAGAGCTTAGGAATTACTTTTGTCATCCCTTGCATATTATAGTTCATCACGAAGTTCTACTAACTTGGTCATGGTGACTAGAGAATTCTGTCAATCACTATCTTATCTGGAAGATTAACTCCCACTTGATTCAAGCGATTGTAGTACCCAGACAATCTGAGTACATGCTCACTAGTTGAGCGATTCTCCTCCATCTTTTAGCTATAGAACTTATTGGAGACTTCATATCTCTCAACTCGGGTATTTGCTTGAAATATTATCTTCAACTCCTGGAACATCTCATATGGTCCATGACGTTCAAAACGTCTTTGAAGTCCCGATTCTAAGCCATTAAGCATGGTGCACTAAACTATCAAGTAGTCATCATATTGAGCTAGCCAAACGTTCATAACGTCTGCATCTGCTCCTGCAATAGGTCTGTCACCTAGCGGTGCATCAAGGACATATTTTTTCTGTGCAGCAATGAGGATAAACCTCAGATCACGGATCCAATCCGCATCATTGCTACTAACATCTTTCAACATAATTTTCTCTAGGAACATATCAAAATAAAACGCAGGGAAGCAACAACGCGAGCTATTGATCTACAACATGATTTGCAAAATACTACCAGGACTAAGTTCATGATAAATTTAAGTTCAATTTAATCATATTACTTAAGAACTCCCACTTAGATAGATATCCCTCTAATCCTCTAAGTGATCACGTGATCCAAATCAACTAAACCATAACCGATCATCACGTGAGATGGAGTAGTTTTCAATGGTGAACATCGCTATGTTGATCATATCTACTATATGATTCACGCTCGACCTTTCGGTCTCCGTGTTCCGAGGCCATATCTGTATATGCTTGGCTCGTCAAGTATAACCTGAGTATTCCGCGTGTGCAACTGTTTTGCACCCGTTGTATTTGAATGTAGAACCTATCACACCCGATCATCACGTGGTGTCTCAGCACGAAGAACTTTTGCAACGGTGCATACTCAGGGAGAACACTTCTTGATAATTTAGTGAGAGATCATCTTATAATGCTACCGTCAATCAAAGCAAGATAAGATGCATAAAAAGATAAACATCACATGCAATTAATATAAGTGATATGATATGGCCATCATCATCTTGTGCTTTGTGATCTCCATCTCCGAAGCACCGTCATGATCACCATCGTCACTGGCGCGACACCTTGATCTCCATCGTAGCATCATTGTCGTCTCGTCAATCTTATGCTTCCACGACTATCACTGCCGCTTAGTAATAAAGTAAAGCATTACATCGCGATTGCATTGCATACAATAAAGCGACAACCATATGGCTCCTGCCAGTTGCCGATAACTCGGTTACAAAACATGATCATCTCATACAATAAAATCAGCATCATGCCTTGACCATATCACATCACAACATGCCCTGCAAAAACAAGTTAGACGTCCTCTACTTTGTTGTTGCAAGTTTTACGTGGCTGCTACGGGCTTAAGTAAGAACTCATCTCACCTACGCATCAAAACCACAACGATAGTTCGTCAAATAGACTCCGTTTTAACCTTCTCAAGGACCGGGCATAGTCACACTTGGTTCAACTAAAGTTGGAGAGACAGTCTTCCGCAAGCCATCTATGTGCAAAGCACGTCGAGGGAACCGGTCTCGCGTAAGAGTACGCGTAAGGTTGGTCCGGATCGTCTCGTCCAACAATACCGCCGAACCAAAGTATGACATGCTGGTAGGCAGTATGACTTGTATCGCCCACAACTCACTTGTGTTCTACTCGTGCATATAACATCAAACCATAAAAACCTAGGCTCGGATGCCACTGTTGGGGAACGTAGTAATTTCGAAAATTTTCCTACGCACACGCAAGATCATGGTGATGCATAGCAACGAGGGGGAGAGTATTGTCTACGTACCAACGCAGACCGACTACGGAAGCGATCTCACAACGTAAAGGAAGTAGTCGTACGTCTTCTTCCCGATCCGACCGATCCAAGCACCGTTACTCCGGCACCTCCGAGTTCTTAGCACACGTTCAGCTCGATGACGTTCCTCCGGCTCCGATCCAGCAAAGCGTCGAGGAAGAGTTCCGTCAGCACGACGGCATGGTGACGATCTTGATGTACTACCGATGCAGGGCTTCGCCTAAGCACTGCAACAATATGATCGAGGTGGAATTTGGTGGCAGGGGGCACCGCACACGGCTAAGGAACGATCTCAAGGATCAACTTGTGTGTCTTGGGGTGTCCCCTGCCCCCGTATATAAAGGTTGGAGGGAGGGGGGCTGGCCGGCCAAAGAGGGGGAGGAACAGGAGGAGTCCTACTCCCACCGGGAGTAGGACTCCCCCCTCCAATCCTATTCCAACTAGGACTCCTTGGGAAAAAGGGAGAGGGAAAGAGAGAGAGGTGGCCGGCCACCTCTCCTAGTCCTAATAGGACTAGGGGAGGGGGGAGGTGCGCAGCCCTCCTTGGCAGCCCTTTTCACCTTTCCACAATGGCCCATGTAGGCCCATTTGGCTCCCGGGGGGTTCCGGTAACCCACCCGGTAATCCGGTAAATCCCGATTTCACCCGGAACACTTCCGATGTCCAAACATAGGCTTCCAATATATCAATCTTTACGTCTCGACCATTTCGAGACTCCTCGTCATGTCCGTGATCTCATCCGGGACTCCGAACAACCTTCGGTACATCAAAATGCATAAACTCATAATAACTGTCATCGTAACGTTAAGCGCGCGGACCCTACGGTTTGAGAACAATGTAGACATGACCGAGACATGTCTCCGGTCAATAACCAATAGAGGGACCTGTATGCCCATATTGGCTCCTACATATTCTACGAAGATCTTTATCGGTCAGACCGCATAACAACATACGTTGTTCCTTTTGTCATCGGTATGTTACTTGCCCGAGATTCGATCGTCGGTATCCAATACCTAGTTCAATCTCGTTACTGGCAAGTCTCTTTACTCGTTCCGTAATACATCATCTCATAACTAACATATTAGTTATTATGCTTGCAAGGCTTATGTGATGTGTATTACCGAGAGGGCCCAGAGATACCTGTCCGACAATCGGAGTGACAAACCCTAATCTCGAAATACGCCAACCCAACATCTACCATTGGAGACACCTGTAGTACTCCTTTATAATCACCCAGTTACGTTGTGACGTTTGGTAGTACCCAAAGTGTTCCTCCGGTAAACGGGAGTTGCATAATCTCATAGTTATAGGAACATGTATAAGTCATGAAGAAAGCAATAGCAACATACTAAACGATCGGGTGCTAAGCTAATGGAATGGGTCATGTCAATCAGATCATTCAACTAATGATGTGACCTCGTTAATCAAATAACAACTCTTTGTTCATGGTTAGGAAACATAACCATCTTTGATTAACGAGCTAGTCAAGTAGAGGCATACTAGTGACACTCTGTTTGTCTATGTATTCACACATGTATTATGTTTCCGGTTAATACAATTCTAGCATGAATAATAAACATTTATCATGATATAAGGAAATAAATAATAACTTTATTATTGCCTCTAGGGCATATTTCCTTCATCTTGCCCACCATGGCGCCTCCGCACTCCGCCTGGTTGTCGCGCACCACCTTCGGCTTGACATTGAAAGTCTTGAGCCATAGGCCGAAATGGGTGTGGATGCGGAGGAAAGCCTCGCACACGACGATAAATGCCGAGATGTTGAGGACAAAGTTCGGGGCCAGATCGTGGAAATCCATGCCATAGTAGAACATGAGCCCCCAGAAAATGGGTGGAGAGGGAAGCCCAATCCGCGAAGGAAATGTGGGAGGAACACCACCCTCTCATGGGTCCTAGGGGTGGGGGTGAGCTGCCCCTCTTCAGGAAGCCGGTGCGCAATGTCGTTAGACAAGTATCCGGTCTTCCTTAGTCTTTTGATGTGTCCCTCCGTAATGGAGGAGACCATCCACTTGCCTCCCGCTCCGGACATGGCTTGAGAAGGTTGAGGTGGGGAGTGCGGACTTGGGCGCTGGAGCTCGAGTGCGCAAGAACGGATAGGCAAAGGAGGAAGAAGGCGTAGGTGAAAAGGTGCATCCTTATCCCCTTAATGGGTGGACGCAACTATGTGTCCCCACCAGCCTTGTAAAACTCGCTTATCCCCAAGCGCCGTAATCAATGGCTCGGTTGGGTTACCCATGCCCGTATTGATGAGAATCCCAGAATAAGGGGACATGATCTCTGCTTCGACAAGACATGCCAAGGAAACCGCCTCGCATGACGCGCTGAGGTGGGATAATAAAACGATTCGAATAAAGGCTTGGCCGTGGTGCATCACACTACGGAATACGTCAGCAGATTAGATTTGTGAAGATATTATTCTCTCTATGGCAATATGTGGAAACTTATTTTGCAGAGCCGGACACTATCTTTGTGTTCAAAATCTTCTATGAAGTACTTGGAGGAGGAACCCGGCTTGCAATGCCGAAGAAAAACTGCGCGCCAGACTCGTCGTCATTGAAGCCTGGTTCAGGGGCTACTGAGGGAGTCCTGGATTAGGTGGTGTCTGGATGGCCGGACTATACCTTCAGCCGGACTCCTGGACTATGAAGATACAAGATTGAAGACTTCGTCCCGTGTCCGGAAGGAACTTTCCTTGGCGTGGAAGGCAAGCTTGGCGATACGGATATGTAGATCTCCTACCATTGTAACCGACTTTGTGTAACCCTAACCCTCTCCGGTGTCTATATAAACCGGAGGGTTTTAGTCCGTAGGACAACATACAGAACAAAAAGCATACCATAGGCTAGCTTCTAGGGTTTAGCCTCTCCGATCTCGTGGTAGATCTACTCTTGTACTACCCATATCATCAATATTAATCAAGCAGGACGTAGGGTTTTACCTCCATCAAGAGGGCCCGAACCTAGGTAAAACTTCGTGACCCTTGCCTCCTGTTACCATCCGGCCTAGACGCACAGTTCGGGACCCCCTACCCGAGATCCGCCGGTTTTGACACCGACACACCCCCCGCTCACTTAATAGCCACTGTCGAAGACTTAACTGACATACTCGATTACTGCTCCGACAAAATCGACGGTATGTACGACGATGCTGGAGAAGAAGAGGCCCAAACCCGCCGTTTACCAGATGCTGGACAGCCACTTCCTCGTATGACGTATACATGGTGTATGCACCAAAAGAGAATAGCGGCGATGACAAGGAAGATCTAGTTGAGGATAAACCTCCTGAGATACAAACAAAATGTCGGCGTCAGCGGCGCCGCTCTAAATCATGCCACAACAAAGATAGCAACACCGGCACAGGAAAAGATAACACTCCGGGCGGCGCCAAAGACAATGAAGACCCCGTTGAGGCAAGTTCCGAACAAGATGAACGGGAAGATGGGCGAGTCTGCCCTGATGAACAGGCCGCGCATGAAGACTCGAAGGACAGCAATTATCTTCCACTCTCCGAGGATGAGGTGAGCCTCGGAAATGAGGATTTTATCGTGCCTGAGGAACCTCTCGAGCAGGAGCGCTTCAAGCGCCGGCTAATAGCCACTGCAAGGAGCCTGAAAAAGAAGCGGCAACAACTTCAAGCTGATCAAGATCTGCTCAATGACAGATGGAATAACGTCCTGGAAGCCGAGGAGTACGGCCACAAGTGACCACTCAAATGTTACCCGAAGCGCAAATTACTACCTCAATTCAATGACGAGGCTTTGGAGCCCATGCCATCAGTGCACAATGCGGCTGACCGACCACCACGTGGCCGGGACAAAGCAGTAACCCAAGCCGAACACCAGCCCGTACCACCTCGCCGGAAAGACAGAGACAAAACTGCTCAGGGATACACATATGATCTCCGGCAAGGCCTGAAGAATAAAGCAGGTCCGGCCAGATCAATCTATGGATCACGGGGGCGTGCCCCAATGCGCGACGACGGCTATCGAGCCCAACATGGCAAGCATAGTTACGTCCGAGCCAAAAATCGCAGACGGACTCCATCCGAAATATGTCGTGACCTTGCCCGATATAGAGGCATCGCACACCCCCTCTGCTTCACTGATGAAGTAATGGAACATGAATTCCCAGAAGGGTTCAAACCCATGAATATTGAATCATATGATGGAACCACAGATCCTGCGGTATGGATTGAAGACTTTATCCTCCATGTTCACATGGTGCGCGGCGACAATCTTCATGCCATCAAATACCTCCCCCTAAAACTCAAGGGGCCAGCCCGACACAGGCTGAACAGCCTGCCTGAAAACTCCATTGGCAGCTGGGAGGACTTGGAAGAAGCCTTCCTTGACAACTTCCAAGGTACATATGTTTGACCTCCGGATGTCGACGACTTAAGTCACATAATCCAACAGCCCGGAGAGTCAGCCAAGAAATTCTAGACTAGATTCTTAACCAAAAAGAACCAGATCATCGACTATCCGGACGCCGAAGCCCTAGCGGCATTTAAACATAGCATCCAGGACAAATGGCTCGCCCGACACCTCGGCCAAGAAAAGCCGAAGTGCATGGCAACCCTCTCCACTCATGACCCGCTTTTGCGCGGGCGAAGATAGCTGGCTAGCCCGTAGTAATAACAATACAAGCGAACCTGGCACTTCGGAAGCCAGAAATAGCAACAGTAAGCCCCGACGCTACAGACATAAGCGTCGAAGCAACGGTGATAATACCATTGAGATGGCGGTCAACGCCGGATTCAGTGGCTCCAAATCCGGTCAGCGGAAGAAGCCATATAAAAGAAATAATCAGGGCTCTTCCAGCCTGGACCGCATACTCGATCGCCCATGTCAGATCCATGGCACCCCTGATAAACCAGCCAATCATACCCACTAGATTTGTTCGGTCTTCAAACAGGCCGGCAAGTTAAATACCGAAGACAAGGAAAAGGGGTCGCAAAGCGAGAACGACGACGAGGAGCCCCGTCCACCGAACACAGGGGGACAGAAGAAGTTTCCCCCTCAAATCAAAACGGTGAACATGATAAACGCAACCCATATCCCCAAGAGGGAGTGCAAACGCGCGCTCAGGTACGTCTATGCGATGGAGCCAGTTGCCCCAAAATTCAACCCATGGTCATCATGCCCAATCACTTTTGATCGTAGGGATCATCCGACCAGTATCCGTCATGGCGGGTCAGCCACACTGGTCCTCAACCCAATAATTGATGGATTTCACCTCACACAAGTCCTCATGGACGGCGGCAGCATCCTCAACCTGCTTTACCTGGATACAGTGCGCAAAATGGGCATCGATCGATCAAGGATCAAGCCCACCAACACTACCTTTAAAGGAGTTATACCAGGTGTAGACGCCCGCTGCTCGGGCTCAATCACATTGGAGGTCGTCTTCGGATCTCCGGACAACTTCCGAAGCGAGGAGTTAATCTTTGATATCGTCCCCTTCCGCAGTGGCTATCACGCACTGCTCGGACGAACTACGTTTGCCCGATTCAATGCGGTGCCGCACTATGCTTATCTCAAGCTCAAGACGCCCGGACCACGCGGTGTCATAACATTCAATGGAAATACGGAGCGCTCCCTCCGTACCGAGGAGCACACCGCTGCCCTGGCAGCAGAAGTACAGAGCGGCCTCTGCAAGCAGAACCTTAATTCGGCAGCCATACTCTCGGATACTGTCAAACGAGTTTGGACTACCATGCACCAGGACAGCCCAGCTCGTCAAGAGCTCATCTAGCAATTCGGCCTCCGTCCCAGACCACACCAAGTGGCGGCGTTTGCGCAGCGCGTACATAACTACGCACTCAAAATACCATGGGCATAGACGGAGGCATAACTAGATTGTGATCCATAATAAGGCTCGACCTCCCCTGCACACAGATACTTTCACTTTTTCTTTTTCCTCTTCAGGTTTCCTTTCTGCAGGCCCCTCTCACCGGCCTCATAATCGGTCCTTTCGAAGGACGGACACACCAAGGTGGCCAGTAGCACAGACGTGTGGGAGAATCTCTAGATGTCCTTCTTTGCGATCACTCTACCTATTTTTAGGACCCGTACACAGCTCCTCCTTGGTCTTGGCATGTTAAATAGCCATTGTTGCTTCTCGCACTTTTTGTTCAAGTACGCTCTGACATATTAATTAAAATTATAATGGAAACAGTTTACGGCCCAACAAATGTGGCACTAGCTTCTTCTTTATTTTTATTTTTGCTATTTTAATTTGCATCTGTACACCTTGGTACGCCGTAATACGCCAGGGGCTTTATTGCGCCCCACACTATGGCAACAAGTCCGAACACTTTTACAGTATAGTTCGGCACCCCGAATTAGCATTATATGCATTGGCTTTGAATCATGTCTTTGGTCAATAGTTGGGTTGCCTGGCTCCTGTGCTTACTACCTTATGTTCCGCTATATCGGCTAGGGTAGTAAAGGGAGAACTACTGCGATTTTGTCCTGGTTTATCCGGATGAGCACCTCAGTAGAGAAAGCCGAAAACTGAGTGTCATGATGCGGCGTGAGCCGGTCAGCTCTTCCGAGGTTTCAAATCTTTAGCAATTTTACCCGCATTATGCGACGAATCGGTTCTTATCCGATCAGGTGTTTACAAACACCCTAGTCTGGATACTAGGGGCTGCACCTATATTTTAATTGTCAAACCCCTATGGCTAAGTGAGGGTAATAAAGCCTGGTTCGTTGCACTAAACACCTCCTTTAAGGACCAAACTCTTGGATAAAGAGTGTTTAGATTCATCCCGAACACCCCCGTACTACCTACGTGGGGGCTGAAGCCGACGACTGGCCAACTCTCAGATTTGATGAAACAGACGCATAGGAGGTAAAATTTTAAATAAACAAAACAGCAAAGCATTATATTACAAATCAAGCCTTGTTTTCATCAAACGGGACGGGATTACATGAATGAATTGATTCAAAAATAATGTCCTTAGCACATTGCTCCACCACAACGCGGGATCCCTTCAGAACATCTTCAAAATACCGCTAGGGCGTCCAGTGCTCCTTGCCCGCGGGCGGTCCTTCGGTCGTGAGCTTGACGGCATCCATCTTCGCCCATTGTATCTTGACGCGGGCGAAGGCCATCCACGCACCTTCTATGCAGACCGACTGCTTGATGGCATCAAGCCGAGGGCAGGCATTGACTAGCCGCTTCACGAGGCCAAAGTAGCTACTGGGTATAGCTTCTGCAGGCCACCGCCGGATTATTAAATCCTTCATGGCTAGTTCGGCCACCCTATGCAACTCGACCAACTGTTTTAACTGTTCGCTAAAGGGCACCGGATGTTCTGGTGCAAGGTATTGCGACCAGAACAGTTTCTCCGTTGAGCTCCCCTCTTCAGCCCAGAAGAATTCCGCAACGTCGGAAACACTGCGCGGCAAATCCACAAACGCCCCTGGAGAACTCAAAATCCGGGTCAGTAAGAGATAACTCTGGCTCACATACTTGCTTTGCATAATAAAAGCCTTACCAGCCGCGATCTTCTTGGCCTCTTGGATCTCCCGGAGGGCGCCTTGGGCTTCGGCCCGGGCCTCTTGTGCGCTTTGGCGGGCCTTAGCGAGTTCGGACTCTTGGTTCCCATTCTAGCGCTCCAAGTTCTCGCATTTATTCACTGCGTCCTAGAGCTCTTGCTAGACCTCACCAACCCTGGCCTCATGCTTTTCTCGGGCGCCTTTTTCCTTTACCGCTATCTCCTCGGCCTCGGCCAACACCTTCTTGAGCACCACTACCTCAGTCACCGCCCCTAATAAATGTCATGGCACTATGATCAGCTTACATCATTCACCCCTTCCGGACATACACAAGATCATTGCATACCGTGGGCATCCTCCAGCTGCTTTTTCGCACGGCCGAGCTCTTCCTCCGTCCGTTCCAGGCTCTGCTTTAGTCTGGAGGCTTCGACAGCATGAGAAGTCATGGCCAGCAGTGATGCCTGCTTATTCACAAAGACATATATGATTAGTCTCCTGCGAAAAACTATTTGATCCTCTGTTCGGCTTTTCTTTCCGAACACAAGACAGAGTCTCAGGGGCTACTGTCTATACCGTAACTTTCTTTTCACATAAATGCGGCGCTTACCTCAAAGCCTGTTAGAAGGCTCACGTAGGCTTCGGTCAGTCCGCTCTTCGCAGACTGAATCTTCTCAATCACCGCACCCATAAGGGTACGGTGTTCCTCAATGATGGAAGCGCTTCACAGCGCCTCCAGTAGAGTATCTGGCGCCTCTGGTTGGCAGAGGTCACTGGCGGAATGGGCACACCTCCTTCCGATGAAGGAGGCTACTTGCCGGATTCCGGAGCCATATAGGTCTCCGGAACCGTATTCAGCTGGGGGCCGAATTGGACATGGCCCCCATCGCCAGTCTCCATGGGGATCTGCTCCCTCATGTGTCCGGCGGCCGAGGTCTCACCCTCTGGCGCCATCCTGGCAGCCTCCTGCGTCTCTCCTAGGCTGGGGGTCCTTTGGGACAACACCTCAACGTCGTCCATGGCCTTGGGAGAGGAGGCCGTTGGAAGGGACCTGTCGGTGTCAAAACCGGCGGATCTTAGGTAGGGGGTCCCGAACTGTGCGTCTAGGCCGGATGGTAACAGGAGGCAGGGGACACAATGTTTTACCCAGGTTCGGGCCCCCCTACCCGAGATCCGCCGGTTTTGACACCGACATTGGTGCTTTCATTGAGAGTTCCTCAGTGTCATCGCCGTTAGGCTTGATGGCTCCTACTATCATCGATAGCGGTGCGGTCCAGGGTGAGACTTTTCTCCTCGGACAGATCTTCGTATTTGGCGGCTTTGCACAGCGGGCTAATTCGCTTGGCCATCTGGAGCAAATTGAAAGCTACGCCCCTGGCCATCAGGTCATATTTGGAAGTTTGAACTACACGGCCGACATCCGCGGAGACTTGATCTTCGACGGATTCGAGCCACAGCCGGGCGCGCCGCATTGTCGCGATGGGTATGACCTAGCTCTGCCGCCGAACAGTACCCCAGAGGCCGCGCCCGCATCAGCTCCGACCCTTATCTCGGAGCCAACTGCGCCAATTCAGGACGGGTGGTTAGACACCGCCTCAGGGGCTGCAGTCTTAACGGTGATCGAGCCAAACACCAGCATAATCCTCTGCGCAACCCATGGCTCCAAGGTGCCGGACTCTTTTCCGGACTCCGAACCATCCGCGCCCCTGCCAATCGAATCTGATTGGGCGCCGATCATGGAATTCACCGCCGCAGATATCTTTCAGCACTCGCCCTTCAGCGACATTCTGAATTCACTAAGGTATCTCTCTTTGTTAGGAGAGCCCTGGCCGGATTATGGCCAACGGGATTGGGATGCGGACGACGAAGAAATTCGACGCCCACCCACCACCCACTTCATAGCCACTGTCGATGATTTAATTCGACTCCGAAGACATCGACGGTATGGACGATGATGTAGGAGAAGAACATGAATCAGCACCTATAGGGCACTAGAAAGCCACCTCATCATATGACATATACATGGTGGATACACCCAACGAAGGCAATGGCGGCGAGATAGCGGAGGATGACCCCTCCAAGAAGCAACCCAAGCGCTGATGTCAGCGGCGTCGCTCTAAGTGCCGCCAAAGCAAAAGTGGTGATACCGGAACAGGAGATAATAACACTCCGGATAGTGCCGAAGACAACAACAATCCCCTCCAGCAAGATTTAGAGCAGGAGGATGAAGGAGCCAGCTCTCCTGAGAGAGCGGCAGACGGAGAGGAGGACGATGATCACATACCCCCCCTCCAAAGACGAGGCAAGCCTCGGCGATGATGAATTCACCGTACCAGAGGATCCCGTCGAACAAGAGCGCTTCAAGCACCGGCTTATGGCCACGGCAAATAGCCTGAAGAAAAAGCAGCAACAGCTTCAAGCTGATCAAGATCTGCTAGCTGACAAATGGACTGACGTCCTCGTGGCCGAGGAATATAAACTCGAGCGCCCCTCCAAGAGTTACCCAAGGCGTGGGTTACTACCCCGACTGGACGAGGAAGCATATGATACGGCTGATCGGCCACCTTGTGGCCGCAATAGAGAGGCATTCCAGCCAAAAGCTCAGCCTCCACCCCAATGCCATCCAAATAAAAAGGCATGGGGAGATACGCCAGACCTGCGAGATATATTGGAGGACAAGGCAAAGCATTCAAGATCAATCTACGGATCACGGGGGCGCACCACTCTGCGAGACGACAAACGTCACGCCGGATACAGTAAAACCAAATCCAGTCGGGCCGAACACAGCGGGCAAGACCCATTCGAACTGCGTTGCGATATAGCCCAATAGAAAGGCGCCGCACACCCCTTATGCTTCACAGAAGAAGTAATGGAACATCAATTCCCAGAAGGTTTCAAACCTATAAATATTGAATCATACGACGGCACAACAGATCCCGCGGTATGGATTGAGGATTTCCTCCTCCACATCCACATGGCCCATGGCGATGACTTACATGCCATCAAATACCTCCCACTAAAGCTCAAAGGACCAGCGCGGCATTGTCTTAACAGCTTCTAGCGGACTCCATTAGCTGTTGGGAAGATCTGCAAGCCGCATTCCTCGACAACTTTCAGGGCACTTATGTGTGACCACCATACACCGATGATTTAAGCCACATAATTCAGCAGCCAGAAGAGTCGGCCAGGCAATTCTGGACTCGGTTCCTTACAAAGAAAAATCAAATCGTCGATTGTCCGGATGCGGAGGCCTTAGCGGCTTTCAAGCACAACATCCGAGACGAGTGGCTAGCCCGGCACCTTGGTTAGGAAAAGACGAAATCTATGGCTGCTCTCACGATGCTCATGACCCGCTTTTGTGCGGGAGAAGACAAGTGGCTGGCTCGTAGTAATAACATATCAAAGAACCATGGTACCTCAGATACCAAGGACGGCAATAGCAGGTCACGTCGCAACAAGCATAAGCGCCGCATTAACAGCGAAAATACTGAGGATACGATAGTCAATGCCGGGTTCAAAGGCTCTAAACCCGGTCAGCAGAAAAAGCCATTCAAACAAAGTACGCTGGGTCCGTCCAGCTTGGACCGTATACTCGATCGCTCGTGTCAAATACACGGCACCCCAGATAAGCCAGCCAATCACACCAACATGGATTCTTGGGTGTTCAAGCAGGCTGGCAAGTGAATTGCCGAAAACAAGGACAAGGGGCCGCATAGCGATGACAAGGAGGAGCCCCGGCAGCTGCACACTGGAGGACAGAAGAGGTTTCCCCCGCAAGTGCGGACGGTGAACATGATATACGCAACACACATCCCCAAGAGGGAGCGGAAGCGTGTGCTCAGGGATGTATATGCGTTGGAGCCAGTCGCCCCAAAGTTCAACCCTTGGTCCTCCTGTCCGATCACCTTCGATCGCAGGGACCACCCCACTAGTATCTGTCATGGCGGATTCACCGCACTGGTCCTAGACCCAATCATCGATGGATTTCACCTCACTCGAGTCCTTATGGACGGTGGCGGCAGCCTGAACCTGCTTTATCAGGACATAGTGCGCAAAATGGGTATAGACCCCTCAAGGATCAAACCCATAAAAACGACCTTTAAGGGTGTCATTCCAGGTGTAGAGGCCCATTGCACAGGCTCAATTACACTGGAAGTGGTCTTCGGATCCCCGGATAACTTCCGAAGCAAAGAGTTAATCTTCGATATAGTCCCGTTCTGCAGTGGTTATCACGCGCTGCTCGGGCGAACCGCATTTGCTAGATTCAATGCGGTACCGCATTATGCATACCTCAAGCTCAAGATGCCAGGACCTCGGAGTTATTACAGTCAATGGAAACACAGAGCGCTCTCTCCGAACAGAGGAGCACACCGCGGCCCTCGCAGGAGAAGCGCAAAGCAGCCTCTCAAGGCAATCAACCAGTTCAGCACTTCAAAGCCCGGACACCTTCAAGCGCGCTCGGGGCAATCGGCAAATAGACCGTCTGGCGCGATCTGAGCTCGTGTAGCAATACGGCGGCCACCCCAATCCCAGCCCAACGGCGATATTCATGCTGCGCGTACATAATTACGCATTAAAAACACCATGGGCACAAGTGGGGAGGGGAGCACAACTGCGGCATGCCCCAAAACGCGGCCTAAACCGCACTAGGGGCTTCCCGTTTGGTTATTTTTCTTTTTTATTTCAGAACCTTTATCTCTGGGAACACTGTCCAGCGGCACTATTGCCGAACACATGATGTAGCAACCAAGGAGGTAGACAGCTACGTTATACCATGGAATTCCCAGGTTGATTACAGTAAGGAGCGAAATATTCGATTTCATATCATTCCTCAGCTTGCCCTTGGAAGGGACATAGTCCTACTCTTTGCTTATCGCACTATCTGTATCACTCTGCTTTAACGCAATTTGTCAATAAACAATGCATGACATTACGACTATTATTGCATTCTTGTTATTTATATATATATATATGTGTGTGTGTGTGTGTGTGTGTGTGTGTGTGTGTGTCTGTGTGTGTGTGTGTGTGTGTTCATTAATGACGCCTTGCAACCGTACACCTAGTACGGCCAATACACCAGGGGCTTACGTACCCCACAATGCGGTGTGAAAAGTCCGAACACTTTCACAAGTGCGGCACCCCGAACTTATAGCATTATATGCATCAGCTCCGAATCATGTCTTTGGTCAAATGTTGGGTTTGCCCGGCTCCTATGTTTTGGTACCTTATGTTCCTCTCTATCGGCTAAGGTAGCGCTAGGAGAACTACTGTGATTGTGCCACGGTTCTGCCGGGCTATGCACCTCAGTAGAGAAAGCTAAAACTGACTGTCATGATAAGGCGAGAGACTGGTTGCTGTTCGGCGAGGTTTTTTCGAGTCCCTAAAGACTTATGCCGCTTAGGGCGAGGGGCCGGCCCTGTCCGGCTTACAAGCGCGTATCGCGCTGTAACACCCTTGATGCGGCTATATCTCCCACGTGTCGAAGCACAACTTAGAGGCATAACCGCATTGAAAGCAATGTCGCAAGTGAGGTAATCTTCACACAACCCATGTAATACATAAGGGAAAGAGTTATATAGTTGGCTTACAATCGCCACTTCACACAATTACATGAATAAAGCATTACATCAACCAGATACAATCAAGGTCCGACTACGGAACCAAAATAAAAGAAGACTACCCCGAATGCTACACAGATCCCCGATCGTCCCGACTAGGCTCCACTACTGATCAACTAGAACGAAATAACACAAAGGACAAGATCTTCATCGAACTCCTCCTTGAGCTTGGTTGCGTCATCTGCATGATTCAATGGCACCTACAAGTTGGTTTTGGAAGTATTTGTGAGTCACGGGGACTCAGCAATCTCACACCCTCGCGATCAAGACTATTTAAGCTTATGGGTAAGGTAAAGGTATGAGGTGGAGCTGCAGCAAGCGAATAGCATATATGGTGGCTAACATACGCAAATGAGAGCGAGAAGAGAAGGCAAAGCACGATCGAGAAACTATGATCAAGAAGTGATCCTAGAACAACCTACGTCAAGCATAACTCCAACACCGTGTTCACTTCCCGGACTCCACCGGAAAGCAACCATCACGGTTACACATGCGGTTGATGTATTTTAATTAAGGTCTACTTCAGGTTTTCTACAACCGGACATTAACAAATTCCCATCTGCCCATAACCGTGGGCACGGCTTTCGAAAGTTCAAAACCCTGCAGGGGTGTCCCAACTTAGCCCATCACAAGCTCTCGCGGTCAACGAAGGATATTCCTTCTAGCGGGAAGACCCGATCAGACTCGGAATCTCGGTTACAAGACATTTCGACAATGGTAAAACAAGTCCAGTAACACCGCCCGAATGTGCCGACAAATCCCGATAGGAGCTGCACATATCTCATTCTCAGGGCACACTCAGATGAGCGCTCCATACAACTAAAACCAAACCTTAAGTTTCCCCGAGGGGGCGCTGCACAGGGCTCTAGTTTGGACCAACACTCAGAGGAGCACTGGCCCGGGGGGTAAAATAATGATGAGCCTCAGGAGCGCGACTCCCAAGGGAAAAGAAAAGGCTAGGTGGCGAATGGTAAAACCAATGTTGGGCATTGCTGGAGGAGTTTTATTCAAGGCGAACTGTCAAGAGGTTCCCATTATAACCCAACCGCGTAAGGAACGCAAAATCCAGGAACATAACACCGATATGACGGAAACAGCAAGCAAAACAAATATGGCACCGGTCTGTGATAAATAGCAAGTACCCATCTAAATGCATCAAGATAAATATGCTACAACACTCAAACATGACAACAAAATACATGGCAGGGATCCACTAATGATGCTTCACAAAAGATGAACACTGAGCTACGACTAATTGATCCATTAACAGGTTCAAACAAGCATGGCAAAAGTGCAAACGATAACAGGTTTCAGACTTAGTGAAATTAACACAAGCCTGGAATTTATCATCAGGAAGCACACTTTAGAGCATTAAAACTACAAGCTTCAGGAACTTATCATGGCAAATCAAGGCATGGCATGAAGCTACTCAAAGCACTTAACAAAAGTCCCTTAGTGACCTTGAGCCAAAAGGGATCAGAAAATACAATTGCAAGCATGTGAACATGGCAAAAACATAAACAGATCTCAGACTTGGTGAAAAACTGGAGCATGCAAAACAGTTAACGAGTAGGCATGTTTACGAGCTCGATGCACTCACTAGAGAGCATGGCATGACAAACTAAGCATACACCCATCAAGAATACATGGCATAGAAGCTAGACATACCAAGAACAACAACATAGCATGCACTGATCAATGGCAACATCCTCAGCAAAATCGCTAACAAGTCAAGAATCTGCCAAGATTCATGATATAGCAAAAGTAGAGCTCGATTGACTCAAGCTAGGGTGCTCCATAAATGAAAACAAAGAGATGGATGGATAGAGCACCACAATGTTAACAAAACATCCTTACTGATCATCCTCAAAAGAGGCACGGATCACTAGGAAACAACATGAACATATGGCATAACAACAAAATCAGGACAAGGACTTAGTGAAATTCTAAGTCCCTGAAATCAGCATTACCGATTATGCTACTTTGCAAGCTTGTGCTAGTCACCACAAACACCACAAAAATACATGGCAAGCACCTCTGTAAAGATGGCATGGCATATAACAAAACACATGTAGAGCTCAGGATCATATCATGCACACATTAATCATGGCAAAAATGACAAATATCTATTTGATGAAACAGATCTGGCAAATTACTCACATAGCCCTCTTCCAACAGCATTTCGGGCGTCAAGATGAGCTCAAATGAAAATGATGAAATGAGATAAAATGATGTACTCGTCGAGGAGTACATTTTGATATGCTACACGCACGAATCGGAGCTACGGATGCAGAGTTATGATGCGATGAAAATGCCCAAAAATACTGGAATCTGGGGGACTTAGTGAAAAAACAGGACTGAAAGGTGAGCATTGGATAACTATTCATTGCACGGGCGGGGAATAGGAGAGGCTCACCCTGGGCTTCGGCCCAGACGCGGAGAGAGGCAGGCTGGGCCTGATAGGCCGGATGCGGGGCCCATGAGCGGAGGAGCTTGTCCTCCTCCCGTGCTCCTCACGGGACACAGGCCATGGCGGCAGCGTGAATGGCAGGGAACACCGGCGATGGTCGAGGAAAGACGGGGAGGGGCCCCTGGTGGATCCGGGCAGATCCGGTGAGGCCGGATCCACTCTGGGCGGCGACGGTGGCGTGAATGGCGATGGGAGCCGTAGCGTGCGGGGTCCGCCTGGCGCTGGTCGCCGGCGCGGCTCCGGTGGCCGGTGAGGTCGTGCAGGAGGCGAGGTCGCGCAGGGACGGTGTCGATGACCAGCGCGAGCGGCAGCGCAGCTCAGGCGAGCGGAATCTGGGCTCGGGCGACGGGGACGATGGCGCAGGGCGGCGCGCTCCGGTCGCCGGAGTTGGTCGCCAGTGACACGCGAAGGCGGCAGACGGCGATGGCGCAAGCACTGGCAGCGGGCGACGCGGGGGCCGGGCGGCGGCGCGGTCGGGCTCACGCGGGCCCCGGATGGGCTCCGCGGGTCGCGGCGGCGGTGGGACGGCGGGGTGTCGACGTGGTGCCTATGGATTGGCTGCGGAGGAGGCTACGACTGAGTTGGCGTGCTTCGATTGGTCGGAGTGATGTGGCGGCGGGGTGGACATGTCCGGCGTGGCGAGGACGCGTCTGGATATGCGGTGGAAGGGTGGATCTAGGGTTAGACCACGAAATTCGAAGGGGATCACATATTTATAGGTAGAGGGAGCTAGGAAGCTCCAAATGAGGTGTGGTTTGCGGCCACGCGATCGTGATCGAACGACCGAGAGGGTGGAGGAGGTTTAAGTGGGTTTTGGGCCACTTTGGAGCGGTGTTGGGCTGCAACACACACGAGGCCTTTTCGGTCCCTCGGTTAACCGTTGGAGTATCAAACGAAGTCCAAATGGCACGAAACTTGACAGGCGATCTACCGATAGTAAACCAAGGCCGCATGACAAGTCTCGGTCCAATCTGAAAACGTTTAGCACCCGCACACGAAAAGAGGTAGAAAGGGACAACGGGTGACATAGGAGCACCGGATTGCAAAACGGACAACGGGGAAAATGCTCGGATGAATCAGACGAACATGTATGCAAATGAAATGCACATGATGACATGATATGCAAAGCATGACATGCAAGCAATGACAAGGCAACAACAGCGAATAACTGGAGGACACCTGGCACATCGATCTCGGGGCGCTACAACACTCCACCAGTATGAGAGGATCTCGTCCCGAGATCTAGAATGGCATTGGAGGGACAACAGAACAGAAAAGAGAAGAGGTAAAGCTAAGTTGCTTCTTTGACAAAATGAGTGAAACCAAAGAACCTTGTGAGGTTGAACAAATGAAAGAAAGAAAGCAACAGAGATGAACAAAGTTGAAAGCACTCTGTAAAGAAAGAGGAATAAGAAAGAACCAATTCGGGTAGCATTTCGGTTGAAAGGAGATGAATGACTTGATAAAATGAAAAATCTTGAACAAAAAGGACACAACACTCTGGTTAAATGGATAAGCAAGAAAAGAACAAGGTCCTGACAAGAACAAAAAGAAGGGTTGAAGATAGCGACATCACAATGCCTCCGAAACAAAAGTAAGAATGGAATGGAGTGAACGAAGGGAAACACGATCTTGAGGGAGCACGCTTACACCAAAAGCTAGAACGGAGTTGTTGGAAAACCAACAATGAAAAGAATAAGCTTGATATGGTCTTATGGAATACATCTCAAATTATGAGGTGACAACCTGCCACTCACGGGAAAAAGAATTGGATTGATAAGAACAAGGAGACGAGAAACTTATTTCACCGGGAGGATAAATGAGAACTTGGGTGCTTTATAAGCACCATAGATAGCAATAATCCTTAGGGAAGGCTTTAGGTAAAATATAACCCAAGATAACTCCAACGAAGAGGTTGATGGATTTAAAATACCTCATTCTTAACAGCATGTGAATCATGAAACATGAACTCAAGTTATCAAGAATGACATAATACCACCTCCAATGATACAGAAGAAAGAATTGCACTCCGGATAGCAAGATGAAGAAAGCTTGAGCTCCTTTGAAAAGATCTCAATGAACACTTGGAGAAGGAATTATTTCTTTGATGAACCATCATGTAGCACCTTGATGAAGAGCTCCAGTACACAAAAGAATGGTCAAACGAAAGGAAAGTGAAGTCGAAAACACAAGTTGAATCCTTGTAACAATTTAGATGAATCTCTGTGGTGAAATAATTGAGAGAAGTTGGAACTCTGGGAAAAGAATAGATAAAGCATCTCGAACCGAGAATTTGATGAGCCTCCGGAATAAAGAATTAATCATTTGGGCGAATCAAGAATAAGAATTATGTTATGCTCCTCCTTTACCAATTAAATTGATGACGAGCAAACGGATTGCATACAACTTATTCTCGAAGAAAGGATTAGGATAGATATGGCGCCAACTTGAGAAGGTCTTCAATGAACCACCGGTAGAATTGAAACCACGAATGAATTGATACGGAAGAGAAATCTTGAACGAACCACCGTAAGAATTGGTTATGAACGAAGTAAAGATAAAGAAACACCGGGAAGAATTATATAAAGAACGAAGATACTTGAGAGAATTTAGATCCATGAAAACGAAGAGATTACGAGCTGATTAGAGAATCCTTGATTTAAGCAGCGGTATGATTTAGAGTATGAGAGATGAAAGCTAGAATGAATAACTCCGAGATGATGGGCTCCGGATAATCAAACTAAAAAGACTCCTGAATTGCTCCGGAAGGGTGAAAAGAATTCTCACAACCGAAAATAATTATGAGAGAATGGCATAAAGCTAGCACCATGAATCTTGAAGAGAATGGAGCAAGATTAAAGAGAAACTCTTCTTCGGTCTTCAAATGCAGAGAATGATGATGAGAAACACCACCATGAATTGTTTAGACACTCCGAAAGAATCAAAAGCGAAGAGGTTGAGCCAACGATGAAAGTTATTTGACCGGTCTTGGAAGAAAACACATTTGACCGATGATAAATCATACTTACGTCAAACTTTGACAAGAATTTAGGATATCTCTGGGAAAATAAGAAGAGTCAGGTAAGATCCTGGGAAAATACCTATGGGTTAGGACCCACTCAAAAGAAACACCGTTGAAATGATTAAAAAGAGAGGTTGCACCGGTAAGGAAAAAGCATTGAAATGAGGAAAGGATATACTCAACAAAGCTTGAATTGAAAACACCAGAGAAGAAAATGAGTGAAGAGTGATGAACTTGAAGCTCCGTTAGAATCCTCATGAGAACCACGGGGTAAGAACATTGAAAGAAAAGAAAGAAGAGCCTTCAGATGAATAAGATGGACACTTGATCAAGAAATCTGAGTCCTTGAATAAAAAGGGTGGGTGAGTGGGAAAACAAAGGCAGCTTGGGACGAGTGAAATAAACACCGTTGAGAAGAACTGAGATTGGATCTTGCAAATGTTGAAGTGATCGGATCCACTTGAAGGGAAGCTCACCGATTGAGAAGAAATTGAAATGACAACTCGATTATCAAGAAGGATAAGTATTCGCATAGGAGTATGAGAATACCGCTTAGGAAAAGTATGGAATCAACTCTTGACATTGAAGAAACTCGAATACCACAACTCAAAACAAAAACAAAGGATTGGCTTGCAAAATAAGCCAGAACAAATATATGATAGAGATTTCGTCCGAAGTTTTCGTGGTGGGGCCTACACGGGCTCGATCGTACAGCACCATCATGTACAAGGCAGTGCACATGACATATGAAGCGTCCCCGAGTCGGCATAGCCAAGGACTCTTTAAGACACAACGAGAGCACTGTAAAACCAACCGTGGATAGGCGGACCACCAGACGTCGAACCCCAATTTCGTATCATACATCTGTCGGAAAGATATCCTAAGAGCTACTTGAATTCCCACTTATAAACTCCCGAAATTTTCCCAGTTATGCAATCAGGTGTTGGGAATACAGGGGAAGCATAATATCTCACCCAAAACTAGCAAATCCTACATCCAGCTGTATCCATCCTTCAACACATAACCGAGAAACCTTCGGAAATCGTCTACCTCAATGTTCGAAAAGCATCCATTATACGAGTTATGGCAATACTCCTGAACTCCCGCCCCAGTACTGGGTGGCGTCGAGGTTATCTCACCAACAACTGCATAGAAGAGATTTTCGATGTCGGCGAAACTAAACTCAGGTATTCCAGAACTGCAACGATAAAATTGTGACGAAAACACCTCGGAGCTCAACTCCTCGGGACACTGCCACAACCCCTAAATGACAGGAGGCACCAAGAACAATGTTCTCGTCACAAAACCATAGGAACGATTCCAAGATACCCGCGTGATCCTAAAATTTTTTTTGTGAAATTTGAGAAGAGAAGAGACAAAACTCTACATTAGGATGCCTCACCAGAGCGACGAAGGGACTGAGGAGTAAAAAGAAGTCCTAGCTCTCAGATATATATAATCCTAAATGACTCAAAACATTTTTTTTCTAGACTCAATAACGCTAGCGATTCGATCAAGCAGGGGGCTCCTAAGGTCAGGGAAGGCTCTGATACCAACTTGTCACGCCCTCGATGCGGCTATATCTCCCACGTGTCGAAGCGCGACTTAGAGGCATAACCCCGTTGAAAGCAATGTCGCAAGTGAGGTAATCTTCACACAACCCATGTAATACATAAGGGAAAGAGTTACATAGTTGGCTTACAATCGCCACTTCACACAATTACATGAATAAAGCATTACATCAGCCAGATACAATCAAGGTCCGACTACGGAACCAAAATAAAAGAAGACTACCCCAAATGCTACACAGATCCCCGATCGTCCCGACTGGGCTCCACTACTGATCAACTAGAATGGAATAACACAAAGGACAAGATCTTCATCAAACTCCTCCTTGAGCTTGGTTGCGTCATCTGCACGATTCAACGGCACCTGCAAGCTGGTTTTGGAAGTATCTGTGAGTCACGGGGACTCAGCAATCTCACACCCTCGCGATCAAGACTATTTAAGCTTATGGGTAAGGTAAAGGTATGAGGTGGAGCTGCAGCAAGCGACTAGCATATATGGTGGCTAACATACGCAAATGAGAGCGAGAAGAGAAGGCAAAGCACGATCGAGAAACTATGATCAAGAAGTGATCCTAGAACAACCTACATCAAGCATAACTCCAACACCGTGTTCACTTCCCGGACACCACCGGAAAGAGACCATCACGGTTACACACGCGGTTGATGTATTTTAATTAAGGTCAACTTCAGGTTTTCTACAACCGGACGTTAACAAATTCCCATCTGCCCATAACCACGGGCACGGCTTTCAAAAGTTCAAAACCCTGCAGGGGTGTCCCAACTTAGCCCATCACAAGCTCTCACTGTCAACGAAGGATATTCCTTCTAGCGGGAAGACCCGATCAGACTCGGAATCCCGGTTACAAGACATTTCGACAATGGTAAAACAAGTCCAGCAACACCGCCCGAATGTGCCGACAAATCCCGATAGGAGCTGCACATATCTCATTCTCAGGGCACACTCAGATGAGCGCTCCATACAACTAAAACCAAACCTCGAGTTTCCCCGAGGGGGTGCTGCACAGGGCTCTAGTTTGGACCAACACTCAGAGGAGCACTGGCCCGGGGGGGTAAAATAATGATGACCCTCAGGAGCGTGACTCCCAAGGGAAAAGAAAAGGCTAGGTGGTGAATGGTAAAACCAATGTTGGGCATTGTTGGAGGAGTTTTATTCAAGGCGAACTGTCAAGGGGTTCCCATTATAACCCAACCGCGTAAGGAACGCAAAATCCGGGAACATAACACCGATATGACGGAAACTAGGGCGGCAAGAGTGGAACAAAACACCAGGCATAAGGCTGAGCCTTCCACCCTTTACCAAGTATATAGATGCATTAATTAAATAAGAGATATTGTGCTATCCCAACAAGTAAACATGTTCCAACAAGGAACAACATTCCATGTTCCAACAAGGAACAAACTTCAATCTTCACCTGCAACTAACAACGGTATAAGAGGGGCTGAGGAAAGTGGTAACATAGCCAAACAACGGTTTGCTAGGACAAGGTGGGTTAGAGGCTTGGTTCAACAATATGGGAGGCATGATAAGCAAGTGGTAGGTATCGTAGCATAGGCATAGCAAAAGAGCGAGCAACTAGCAAGCAAAGATAGAAGTGATTTCGAGGGTATGGTCATCTTGCCTGAAATCCCGCAAGGAAGAAGAACGAGTCCATGAAGAAGACAAACGGACATAGTCGAACGAGTCCTCACAAACGCGATGTTATGGTAACCAACCCGAAGAAGCAAACACCGAAAAGAAACACACAACATAGTAAACAACCAACACATGAACATGGTATGATATGCGGGATGCGGTATGTGATGCATATGCAAGATTTGACAAGGAATGATTGAACCTGGCCTCAACTTGGAAAACCAGGATTGCCACTGGAAAGGTGAGGTGATTTCGGTTGAAATCGATATAAAGATCACCGGAATCGGATGCACGGTTTGGAAAAGGCAAGCAAAACAAATATGGCACCGGTCTGCGATAAATAGCAAGTACCCATCTAAATGCATCAAGATAAATATGCTACAGCACTCAAACATGACAACAAAATACATGGCAGGGATCCACTCATGATGCTTGACAAAAGATGAACACTGAGCTACGGCTAATTCATCCATTAACAGGTTCAAACAAGCATGGCAAAAGTACAAACGATAACAGGTTTCAGAAAGTGAAATTAACACAAGCCTGGAATTTATCATCAGGAAGAAAACTTTAGAGCATTAAAACTACAAGCTTCAGGAAATTATCATGGCAAAGCAAGGCATGGAATGAAGCTACTCAAAGCACTTAACAAAAGTCCCTTAGTGACCTTGAGCCAAAAGGGATCAGAAAATACAATTGCAAGCATGTGAACATGGCAAAAACATAAACAGATCTCAGACTTAGTGAAAAACTGGAGCATGCAAAATAGTTAACGAGTAGGCATGTTTACGAGCTCGATGCACTGACTAGAGAGTATGGCATGAGAAACTAAGCATACACCCATCAAGAATACATGGCATAGAAGCTATACATGGCAAGAACAACAACATAGCATGCACTGATCAATAGCAACCTCCTTCGCAAAATCGCTAACAAGTCAACAATCTGCCAAGATTCACGATATAGCAAAAGTAGAGCTCGATTGACTCAAGCTAGAGTGCTCCATAAATGAAAACAAAGACATGGATGGATAGAGCACCACAATGTTAGCAAAACATCCTTACTGATCATCCTCAAAAGAGGCACGGATCACTAGGAAACAACATGAACATATCGCATAACAACAAAATCAGGACAAGGACTTAGTGAAATTCTATGTCCCTGAAATCAGCATTACCGATTACGCTACTTTGCAAGCTTGTGCTAGTCACCACAAACACCACAAAAATACATGGCAAGCACCTCTGTAAAGATGGCATGGCATATAACAAAACACATGTAGAGCTCAGGATCATATCATGCACACATTAATCATGGCAAAAATGACAAATATCTATTTGATGAAACAGATCTGGCAAATTACTCACATAGCCCTCTTCCAACAGCATTTCGGGTGTCAAGATGAGCTCAAATGAAAATGATGCAATGAGATGAAATGATGTACTCGTCGAGGCGAACATTTTTATATGCTACATGCACGAATCGGAGCTACGGATGCAGAGTTATGATGCGATGAAAATGCCCAAAAATACTGGAATCTGGGGGACTTAGTGAAAAAAATAGGACTGAAAGGTGAGCGTTGGATAACTATTCATTGCACGGGCGGGGAATAGGAGAGGCTCACCCTGGGCTTCGGTCCAGACGCGGAGAGAGGCAGGCTGGGCCTGACGGGCCGGATGCGGGGCCCATGAGCGGAGGAGCTCGTCCTCCTCCCGTGCTCCTCACGGGACACAGGCCATGGCGGTGGCGTGAATGGCAGGGAACACCGGCGATGGTCGAGGTAAGGCGGGGAGGGGCCCCTGGTGGATCCGGGCAGATCCGGTGAGGCCGGATCCACTCTGGGCGACAACGGCGACGTGAATGGCGATGGGAGCCGGGGCGTGCGGGGTCCGCCTGGCGCTGGTCGCTGGCGCGACTCCGGTGGCCGGTGAGGTCGTGCAGGAGGCGAGGTCGCGCAGGGACGGCGTCGATGACCGGCGCGAGCAGCAGCGCGGCTCAGGCGAGCGGAATCTGGGCTCGGGTGACGGGGACGATGGCGCAGGGCGGCGCGCTCCGGTCGCCGGAGTTGGTCGCCGGCGACACGCGAAGGCGGCGGACGGCGATGGCGCAAGCGCTGGAGGTGGGCGACATGAGGGCCGGGCCACGGCGCCGTTGGGCTCGCGCGGGCCCCGGATGGGCTCCGCGGGCCGCGGCGGTGGTGGGACGGCGGGGTGTCGACGTGGCGCCTATGGATTCGCTGCGGAGGAGGCTGTGGCTGAGGTGGAGCTCTTCGATTGGTCGGGGTGATGTGGCGGCGGGGTGGACATGTCCGGCGTGGCGAGGACGCGTCCGGATACGCGGTGGAAGGGTGGATCTAGGGTTAGACCGCGATATTCGGGGGGGGGGGTCACATATTTATAGGTAGAGGGAGCTAGGAAGCTCCAAATGAGGTGTGGTTTGCGGCCACGCAATCGTGATCGAACGACCGAGAGGATGGAGGAGGTTTAAGTGGGTTTTGGGCCACTTTGGAGTGGTGTTGGGCTGCAACACACACGAGGGCTTTTCGGTCCCTCGGTTAACCGTTGGAGCATCAAACAAAGTCCAAATGGCACGAAACTTGACAGGCGATCTACCAGTAGTAAACCAAGGCCGCATGACAAGTCTCGGTCCAATCCGAAAATGTTTAGCACCCGCACACGAAAAGAGGTAGAAAGGGACACCGGGTGACATAGGAGCGCCGGATTGCAAAACGAACAACGGGGAAAATGCTCGGATGCATGAGACGAACATGTATGCAAATGAAATGCACATGATGACATGATATGCAAAGCATGACACTCAAGAAATGACAAGGCAACAACAGCGAATAACTGGAGGACACCTGGCACATCGGTCTCGGGGCGCTACACGCGCCCCGAATTCGGCCTTCCGAATACTAGGGGCTTCGCCGAAATTTAAAATTATAAAATTCTATGGCTAAGTGATAGTGATAAAGCATTATTAGTCCGGTTGCCTTGTATGTTGTGCTAAGCACCTCCCTCGAAGGACCCAAACATGGGAACAAGAGTGCTCAGGTTTATCCCGAACACCCCAGCACTCGTGGCCTGGGGGCAGAAGCCGAGGACTAGCCATCTCTCAAATTGGATAAACAGCCAAACAGAAGGTAATATTTTAAATTCCAACAAGCGTTGCATAGCGCATATGAAACAAGTTTTCATCCATATAGGATAATACGAGCAAGTCTCATTCAAATATTACATCTTTCGAACACTCATCCGCGATAAGACAGGCACCCGACAGAACACCCTCGTAGTACATCTCAGGGTGGCGGTGCTCCTCGCCCTCCAGTGGCCCCTCCTTGATCAGCTTCACGGCGTCTAGCTTGACCCACTGCAATTTCACACGGGCGAAAGCCCGGCATGCACCTTCAATGCAAACAGATCGCTTGACGACCTCCATCCATGGGCAGGCATCCACGAGCCGCCTCACCAGGCCGAAGAAGCTGTTTGGAAGGGCGTCGCCTGGCCACAACCGGACTATAAAGCTCTTCATGGCCTGATCGGCCGCCTTGTGCAGCTCGACCATCTGCTTCAGCTGGTCGCTCATTGGCACCGGATGTTCGGCCTCAGCATACTGAGACCAGAACAGCTTCTCCATCAAGCTTCCATCCTCGGCCTGGTAAAATTGTGCGGCATCAGACACACTGCGGGGCAAATCTGTGAACACTCCTGAAGAGCTCCAGATCCGGGTATGTAATCGGTAATTTACTTTTACATGCTTCCTTTGCATATAGAAAGCCTTACCCGCCGCTATCTTCTTCATCGCGTCGATCTCTTGGAGGGCCTTTTGTGTAACATCCCAAATTTTCAATTTGGTATGTTATACATTAGATCATCATGCATATCACAGTTTCTTGCATTTTGTCGATCCTAGAAATTTCACGCAACTCAAGGATCCTCGGAGAGAGTTGGAGATTTTGTTATTTTCATATTTGAGCTTTCTCAAATTTTGAAAAGAGGATCATTGGATTTGTCGGAGTTTATTTGCATTTTATTTGGATAGGGAAAAATGCGCGTTTTCAAAAATTTGCATTTTAGGCCCGGAGAAAAGTTCATTTTGTTCGACTCATTTTTAGGAGTCAGGGAAAATTTACTTTGGGAATTTTTGGAGTTCGTTTAGATGTTCTTTTATTTGTTTTTCTGCGCGCGTTACCGATTAAAAAAATCGTCGCGCGCCTGGGCCAAGGCCCAGCCGCAGGCCAGGCCAGCCTCCTCCCCTCCCGCGCGCGCCAGCGCGCAGGCGCCCAAGCCGCCGCCCCAAGTGGAGTCCTAGTAGGACTCCGCGTCGTCGTTTTCTTTTTCTCTCTTTTTATTGCCCCCTCCCCCAAGTTTCCTCTGCCCCTCCCCTCTTTAAATACCCCCACAACCCCCCTTTTTCCCCCACACCACCCCGCGCCCCTCACCCTAACGCCGCCGCCGCCCTAGCGTCGCCGTCACCCTAGCGTCGCCGCCCTTGCAACCCCGCCGTTCGCCGGAACCTCGCCGGAGGTAGCCGTGTCGCGCCTCTCTTTTTCCCCTAGGTTCGGTTTTTCTTATAAACCGTTCCGGTTTTCTTTTCGATTCCTTGTTTCGGTTTTCTTCCGAAAACCCTAGATCGGTTTTCGTTTTCTTTTCCGGTTTAGTTGCCTAGAGACCGTTCGCCGGACCGTTCGTCCTAACGAACGTGATCACCGGATTATTCTAGGTTAACGAACGTCCGTTCGTTTAACCGTTCTTCTTTTTCTTTTTGTCGGATTTATTCCGCGATCGCGATCTTAGATCCGATCTTTGTTCTAGTTTATCTTCTCGCTCGTTTATCGGAATCAGGTGATTCAAGCGCCTAGAGTTTCGTTTCGAAACCGCCGTTCCGACTAATCAACTTAAACAAGTTTTTGCTACTGTAAAACTTGACCTAGTTTCAGCTTGCTAGAACCGAGTTGTTTTCTTCCACCGTTTGTTTTCCGTTGCTTTGTTCGGTTCTTTCTTTCTTTGCAACCGGATTTCTTAAGTTGAACTTTCTGGTTCGATCTCTTGTTCAAGTTTTATCTGTGCATTAGATGAGTACTTATTGTATGCTTGTTGTTTGTCTGCGATAGATTACCCGGATCACGCCGCCTGTTACTTCGAATCTCTAGGACTTGCGGATCATCAGCAAGGCAAGTAACACTTTGATCATACCTTTTCTACAACCCAGTTTTATTGCATTAGATCAATCCTCACACATTGCATGATTAGGATCTAATTAAATTGTGGGATGGGAAGTAGATGAGGTAGTACCTATTACCTGTTTATTATGAAACCTTTGGGAGTTACTTCTACGTTTGCTTATTATGCCATGCTATGCTAGTAGACGTGGATTGGGTGAGTGATATCCATGACAGAAGTGAGTTTGTTAATTTTAATGGTTTATCTAAGGTGGCAACTTAAACACACATCTGGGTGGATTGAGGCACCTGATGTCTATCAGGACTTGCCTGTTTTCTTTTGGACCGCCACCCAGGCTCAAAGGGATCATAAGATCTTTCATACTAGAAACTTCCATGTGCAGCCACAAGCCAATATGGGCTCTGGCATAGTTGACTAAGTCGTGCAAACTCTTACAGGGTAGACTAGTAGATGTAGGGGAAAGTAGGTGTACCGGTCTATCCATCGTAAGGTGCTAGCGCTTCTGAAAGACTGTGTCTCGGTCATCTGTTTCTCAAACACCGTGTAGTGCGAGAAGCCCAACGGACGCGATCGAGTCTTGTGGGGAAAAGTGCGCAAACCTCTGCAGAGTGTAATACACTAATCATGATTAGCCGTGTCCCCGGTTATGGACATCTTGAGTATCTAGTACTTGAATATCATGTGAATCTCATCATGTTACTTCTAATTAATATTGTTGGGTTATAATTGTTCACTTAATTGGGATCGGAATGCTGTCAACCATTCTCAATGTTCAACCACCATGATAGTTAAATGAAATTTATTCCTTTGCAGTAGGGAAAAACTGGCTTTACGCAAAACAGTAACCATAGAGCTTTCCACCAGCCAAATATGCATATAGTATAGCTGTTTCATTCCATTACTCTCTATGTGTTACCTTGCCAGCATATTCCATGTGCTGACCCGTTTTCAGGCTCCAACTTTAAATGTTGCAGACTTTTCAGACGACGAGTAAGGTGCTTTTAGGTCGTGGTTCTATACTCAGTGATGCCGTTGGAGTTGATGGACCCATTTATCTTCCAAGTCTTCCGCTGTTATCGATATTAGATGGCATTAAGCCATATTTATTGTAATAAGTTCTCTTTTGAGACACCGATGTAATAAGTGTGTGATTGCTACTCTGCTATAAATCCTTCAAAGTACTGTGTGGTGTCAGCATTACTGATCCAGGGATGACACCGTAGCATAGAGACTTGATCCATTCGGGTCGGGTCGCTACAGAGATGGTATCAGAGCACACGCTAACTATAGGACACGACCACTAAGTTAAAGCCATAGATCACTATTCTCTCCTCATTTTCTAACTCCTCATCTTTTCTACTCTTTAGGATGAAGGACGCGAAGATCAAGTACGCTCAACCGGATGAAGGCACACCTTTTGGATTTCACTTGAAGGAAGTCACCAAGTACCTAAACATTGGATTACCAAGTTTCACAGGGACCTTTAACGCCACTCTGCCTGAAGAGGAGCGCTGGAAGATTCAAGCTCATGTTCCGGGAAGGACATTCGCGCCAATCACGAAGCCCATAGATAGTGTTTTCAATGCACCAACCTGGAGTCTAGGAAGGAGCATGGCAGCCCATATCACCATAGGACGCATTGGAGAAGTTTATCAAGAAGACCTCAAGGACACTATCTACCAGATTTGCGGACACCGAGATGAACAATGGGAGTTAGTCGGCACCAAGAAGGATAGATCCATTGCAGCTTTCATCCAGGAGTTAAACCAGCACATTCGACGCCACGAGAACCAGATGTGCAATGATATGATAGAGTTGAAGAATGCGAAGGCAAGGATCATCGAGCTAGAAGGAGAACTGAAGGCTACACGCAAGGACTACATGGACGAGATCGTAGCTCTAGCAAGACACAACGGCGATCTTAAGCAAGGGATTGAAGAACTCAAGAGGGAGTTAGCATCCAGGACGGAAGACATGTACGTCGCATGTCCGGACAACTACATCATCCTCGACGACACCGATTCGGATCCAAGTGAACCCGACTTTGAAGACAAAGCTGGAGCGGACATCATGGAGTCTTCCACCGGTTCAAATTTCTAGATGACCACCAAATATTAGTAGTATTTTCCCCCATGTAAACACTATAGTTCGAGCACTTTTGCGATAGCTAGATCGATTGTAAGCCCTTGTTTGAATTGAATGAAGTGATTTTGTGTGCATTTGCTCATGTACATTGGGGTAGTGTTTTCTCTTTAGACCTCAGTCTATTCTTATTTCTCATCCTTTCTAAACCCTCAGATGCCTCCGAGACGTGACAATGGATTTCCACTGGAGCTCACTCAGTTGATACAGCAGCAGAATCAATTGATGCAGATGTTAGTTCAGAATCAGCAGAACAACAACAACAACCCACCACCACCGCCGCCACCTGTTGACCACTTAGCCCGTTTCCTTAGGCTAAATCCGCCGATGTTTTCTAGTAGCACCGAGCCGATAGTAGCAGACGATTGGATCCGCAAGATAGGAAGGGAGTTGACCACTGCAGGATGCACAGATGGTGAGAAAGTGAAGTTTGCCGCACATCAGCTTGACGGACCCGCGGTAGCATGGTGGGAGAATTTCACAGCCACCTTCCCAGTTGACACTGTCACATGGGATCAGTTTCAGCAAGCTTTCCGCACTGCACATGTTTCAGCAGGAGCTATGGCCATGAAGAAGCGTGAGTTTCGTAACTTACGCCAAGGAGGAAGGACAGTTGGCCAGTACGTTGACGACTTCAGCAAGTTAGCATGTTATGCCCCAGATGACGTTGCTACGGATGCAACCAAGCAGGAGAAGTTTCTGGAAGGATTGAATGATGAGTTAAGCATGCAGTTGATGGTAGCAAGTTTCAACAACTACCAGGAGTTGGTAGATCGTGTCATCATGATTGAAGGGACGCAACAGCAGATTCAGAACCGCAAGAGGAAGTATGGACAGGGGAAGTATAACTCTGGAGCCCAGCAGAAGCCCCGTTTTACCCCTAAATCAGGATTTCAGTTTCAGCATACCCATGGAGTGCTGGAAATATGCCCTAGAGGCAATAATAAAAGCATTATTATTATATTTCCTTGTTCATGATGATTGTCTTTATTCATGCTATAATTGTGTTATCCGGAAATCGTAATACATGTGTGAATAACAGACACCAACATGTCCCTAGTAAGCCTCTAGTTGACTAGCTTGTTGATCAACAGATAGTCATGGTTTCCTGGCTATGGACATTGGATGTCATTGATAACAAGATCACATCATTAGGAGAATGATGTGATGGACAAGACCCAATCCTAAACATAGCATAAAGATCGTATAGTTCGTTTGCTAGAGTTTTTCCAATGTCAAGTATCTTTTCCTTAGACAATGAGATCGTGTAACTCTCGGATACCGTAGGAGTGCTTTGGGTGTACCAAACGTCACAACATAACTGGGTGACTATAAAGGTAGACTATGGGTATCTCCGAAAGTGTCTGTTGGGTTGACATGGATCAAGACTGGGATTTGTCACTCCGTATGACGGAGAGGTATCACTGGGCCCACTCGGTAATGCATCATCATAATGAGCTCAAAGTGACCAAGTGTCTGCTCACGGGATCATGCATTACGGTACGAGTACAGTGACTTGCCAGTAACGAGATTGAACGAGGTATTGGGATACCGACGATCGAATCTCGGGCAAGTAACATATCGATTGACAAAGGGAATTGCATACGGGGTTGATTGAATCCTCGACATCGTGGTTCATCCGATGAGATCATCGTGGAGCATGTGGGAGCCAACATGGGTATCCAGATCCCGCTGTTGGTTATTGACCGGAGAGTCGTCTCGGTCATGTCTACATGTCTCCCGAACCCGTAGGGTCTACACACTTAAGGTTCGGTGACGCTAGGGTTGTGAAGATATGTATATGAAGTAACCCGAATGTTGTTCGGAGTCCCGGATGAGATCCGGATGTCACGAGGAGTTCCGGAATGGTCCGGAGGTAAAGAATTATATATGTGAAGTGCTATTTCGGCCATCGGGACAAGTTTCGGGGTCACCGGTATTGTACCGGGACCACCGGAAGGGTCCCGGGGGTCCACCGGGTGGGGCCACCTATTCCGGAGGGCCCCATGGGCTGAAGTGGGAAGGGACCCAGCCCAAAGTGGGCTGGGGCACCACTCCCCTAGGGCCCATGCGGCTAGGGTTGAGGGGGAAACCCTAAAGGGGGCGCCCCTTGCTTGGGGGGGCAAGCCCCCACCCCTAGGCCCCCCCAGGAGATCCCATCTCCTAGGGCCGGCGCCCCCCCTAGGCACCCCTATATATAGTGGGGGAGAGGAGGGATTTCATACCACAGCCTTTGGTGCATCCCTCTCTCCCTGTTACGTCTCTCTCTCTCGTAGTATAGGCGAAGCCCTGCTACTGTGACGCCCTGCATCCACCACCACGCCGTCGTGCTGCTGGATCATCATCAACCTCTCCTTCCCCTTGCTGGATCAAGAAGGAGGAGACGTCTCCCGTCCCGTACGTGTGTTGAACGCGGAGGTGCCGTCCGTTCGGCACTTGGTCATCGGTGATTTGGATCACGTCGTGTTCGACTACATCATCCCCGTTCTTTGAACGCTTCCGCTCGCGATCTACAAAGGTATGTAGATGCATCCGATGACTCGTTGCTATATGAACTCATAGATGGATCTTGGTGAAACGAGTAGGAAAAAATTTTGTTTTCTGCAACGTTCCCCAACAATGGCATCATGAGCTAGGTCTATGCGTAGTTCTTCTTGCGCGAGTAGAACACAATTTGTTGTGGGCGTAGATTTGTCAACTTTCTTGCTGCTACTAGTCTTATCTTGCTTCATCGGTATTGTGGGATGAAGCGGCCCGGACCAACCTTACACGTACGCTTACGTGAGACCAGTTCCACCGACTAACATGCACTAGTTGCATAAGGTGGTTGGCGGGTGTCTGTCTTTCCCACTTTAGTTGGAGCGGATTCGATGAATAGGGTCCTTATGGAGGGTAAATAGAAGTTGACAAATCATGTTGTGGCTTTCACGTGGGTAAGAAGACGTTCTTGCTAGAACCCTAATTCAGCCACGTAAAACTTGCAACAACAATTAGAGGACGTCTAACTTGTTTTTGCAGCAAGTGCTTTGTGATATGATATGGCCAAAGTTGTGATGAATGATGAATGATCTATATGTGATGTATGAGATGTTCATGCTATTGTAATAGGAATCACGACTTGCATGTCGATGAGTATGACAACCGGCAGGAGCCATAGGAGTTGTCTTTATTTTTTGTATGACCTGCGTGTCATTGAGAAACGCCATGTAAATTACTTTACTTTATTGCTAAACGCGTTAGCCATAGTCGTAGAAGTAATAGTTGGCGAGCAACTTCATGGAGACACGATGATGGAGATCATGATGATGAAGATCATGGTGTCAAGCCGGTGACAAGATAATCATGGAACCCCAAGATGGAGATCAAAGGAGCTATGTGATATTGGCCATATCATGTCACGTTTATTATTTGATTGCATGTGATGTTTATCATGTTTTGCATCTTGTTTACTCAGAACGATGGTTGTAAATAAGATGATCCCTCATAATAATTTCAAGAAGTGTTCCCCCTAACTGTGCACCGTTGCGACAGTTCGTTGATTCAAAGCACCACGTGATGATCGGGTGTTTGATTCAGACGTTCACATACAACGGGTGTAAGACAGATTTACACATGCAAACACTTAGGTTGACTTGACGAGCCTAGCATGTACAGACATGGCCTCGGCACACAGAAGACTGAAAGGTCGAGCATGAGTCGTATAGAAGATACGATCAACATGAAGATGTTCACCGACGTTGACTAGTCCATCTCACGTGATGATCGGACACGGCCTAGTTGACTCGGATCATGTTATACTTAGATGACTAGAAGAGGGATGTCTATCTAAGTGGGAGTTCATTGAATAATTTGATTAGATGAACTTAATTATCATGAACTTAGTCTAAATTCTTTACAATATGTCTTGTAGATCAAATGGCCAACGTAGTCCTCAACTTCAACGCGTTCCTAGAGAAAACCAAGCTGAAAGATGATGGCAGCAACTATACAGACTGGGTCCGGAACCTGAGGATCATCCTCATAGCTGCCAAGAAAGATTATGTCCTACAAGCACCGCTAGGTGAAGCTCCCATCCCACAGAACCAAGACGTTATGAACGCTTGGCAGACACGTGTTGACGACTACTCCCTCGTTCAGTGCGGCATGCTTTACAGCTTAGAGCCGGGGCTCCAAAAGCGTTTTGAGAGATATGGAGCATATGAGATGTTCAAAGAGCTGAAAATGGTTTTTCAAGCTCATGCCCGGGTCGAGAGATATGAAGTCTCCGACAAATTCTTCAGTTGTAAGATGGAGAAAAATAGTTCTGTCAGTGAGCACATACTCACTATGTCTGGGTTACATAACCGCTTGACTCAGTTGGGAGTTAATCTCCCGGATGATGCGGTCATTGACAGAATCCTCCAGTCGCTTCCACCAAGCTATAAGAGCTTTGTGATGAACTTCAATATGCAGGGGATGGAAAAGACCATTCCTGAGTTATTTTCAATGCTGAAATCAGCGGAGGTAGAGGTCAAGAAGGAACATCAAGTGTTGATGGTGAATAAAACCACTAAGTTCAAGAAGGGCAAGGGTAAAAAGAACTTCAAGAAGGACGGCAAGGGAGTTGCCGCGCCCGGCAAGCAAGCTGCCGGGAAGATGCCAAAGAATGGACCCAAGCCCGAGACTGAGTGCTTTTATTGCAAGGGAAGCGGTCACTGGAAGCGGAACCGCCCCAAATACTCAGCAGACAAGAAGGCCGGCAAAACAAAAGGTATATGTGATATACATATAATTGATGTGTACCTTACTAGTGTCCGTAGTAGCTCCTAGGTATTTGATACCGGTGCAGTTGCTCACATTTGTAACTCAAAGCAGGGGCTGCGGAATAAGCGGAAACTGGCAAAGGACGAGGTGATGATGCGCGTCGGGAATGGTTCCAAGGTCAATGTGATCGCCGTCGGCACGCTAACTCTATATTTACCTTCGGGATTAGTTTTAAACCTTAATAATTGTTATTTAGTGCCAGCTTTGAGCATGAACATTGTATCGGGATCTCGTTTAATTCGAGATGGCTACTCATTTCAATCCGAGAATAATGGTTGTTCGATTTATATGAGAGATATGTTTTATGGTCATGCTCCTATGGTGAATGGTTTATTCTTTATGAATCTCGAACGTAATGCTACACATGTTCATAATGTGAGTACCAAAAGATGTAAAGTGGATAATGATAGTCCCACATACTTGTGGCACTGCCGCCTTGGTCACATAGGTGTCAAACGCATGAAGAAGCTCCATGCAGATGGACTTTTAGAGTCTCTTGATTATGAATCATTTGACACGTGCGAACCATGCCTCATGGGTAAAATGACCAAGACTCCGTTCTCAGGAACAATGGAGCGAGCAACCAACTTATTGGAAATCATACATACTGATGTGTGCGGTCCAATGAGTGTTGAGGCTCGCGGCGGCTATCGTTATGTTCTCACCCTCACTGATGACTTGAGTAGATATGGGTATATCTACTTAATGAAACACAAGTCTGAAACCTTTGAAAAGTTCAAGGAATTTCAGAGTGAGGTTGAGAATCAACGTGACAGAAAAATCAAGTTTCTACGATCAGATCATGGAGGAGAATACTTGAGTCACGAATTTGGCACACACTTAAGAAAATGTGGAATAGTTTCACAACTCATGCCGCCTGGAACACCTCAGTGTAACGGTGTGTCCGAACATCGTAATCGCACTCTATTAGATATGGTGCGATCTATGATGTCTCTTACCGATTTACCGCTATCTTTTTGGGGCTATGCTTTAGAGACTGCCGCATTCACTTTAAATAGGGCTCCATCGAAATCCATTGAGACGACACCGTATGAATTATGGTTTGGGAAGAAACCTAAGCTGTCGTTTCTAAAAGTTTGGGGATGCGATGCTTATGTCAAGAAACTTCAACCTGAAAAGCTCGGACCCAAGTCGGAAAAATGCATCTTCATAGGATACCCAAAAGAAACTATTGGGTATACCTTCTACCTCAGATCCGAAGGCAAGGTCTTTGTTGCCAAGAATGGATCCTTTCTAGAGAAGGAGTTTCTCTCGAAAGAAGTAAGTGGGAGGAGAGTAGAACTTGATGAAGTATTACCTCTTGAACCGGAAAATGGTGCAACTCAAGAAAATGTTCCTGAGGTGCCAGCACCGACTAGAGAGGAAGTTAATGATAATGATCAAGATACTTCTGATCAAGCTCCTACTAAAATTCGAAGGTCCACAAGGACACGTTCCGCACCAGAATGGTACGGCAACCCTGTCTTGGAAACCATGTTGTTAGATAACGGTGAACCTTCGAACTATGAAGAAGCGATTGCGGGCCCGGATTCCGACAAATGGCTAGAAGCCATGAAATCCGAGATAGGATCCATGTATGAAAACGAAGTATGGACTTTGACTGACTTGCCCGTTGAACGGCGAGCCATAGAAAATAAATGGATCTTTAAGAAGAAGACAGACGCGGATGGTAATGTGACCATCTATAAAGCTCGGCTTGTCGCTAAGGGTTATCGACAAGTTCAAGGGGTTGACTACGATGAGACTTTCTCACCGGTAGCAAAGCTGAAGTCCGTCTGAATCATGTTAGAAATTGCCGCATTCTACGATTATGGGATATGGCAAATGGACGTCAAAACGGCATTCCTTAATTTTTTCCTTAAGGAAGAACTGTATATGATGCGGCCGGAGGGTTTTGTCGATCCTAAGAATGCTGACAAGGTGTGCAAGCTCCAACGCCCGATTTATGGGCTGGTGCAAGCATCTCGGAGTTGGAACATTCGCTTTGATGAGATGATCAAAGCGTTTGGGTTTACGCAGACTTATGGAGAAGCCCGTGTTTACAAGAAAGTGAGTGGGAGCTCTGTAGCATTTCTCATACTATATGTAGATGACATACTCTTGATGGGAAATGATATAGAACTCTTGGACAGCATCAAGGCCTACTTGAATAAGAGTTTTTCAATGAAGGACCTTGGAGAACCTGCTTATATATTAGGCATCAAGATCTATAGAGATAGATCAAGACGCCTCATAGGTCTTTCACAAAGCACATACCTTGAGAAGATATTGAAGAAGTTCAATATGGATCAATCTAAGAAGGGGTTCTTGCCTGTGCTGCAAGGTATGAAATTGAGCTTAGCTCAATGTCCGACCACGGCAGAAGAGATAGAAGAGATGAGTGTCATCCCCTATGCCTCAGCCATAGGTTCTATTATGTATGCCATGCTGTGTACCAGACCTGATGTAAACCTTGCCGTAAGTTTGGTAGGAAGGTACCAAAGTAATCCCGGCAAGGAACACTGGACAGCGGTCAAGAATATCCTGAAGTACCTGAAAAGGACTAAGGAAATGTTTCTCGTTTATGGAGGTGACGAAGAGCTCGTCGTAAAGGGTTATGTCGACGCTAGCTTCAACACAGATCTGGATGACTCTAAGTCACAAACCGGATACGTGTATATTTTGAATGATGGGGCAGTAAGCTGGTGCAGTTGCAAGCAGAGCGTCGTGGCGGGATCTACATGTGAAGCAGAGTACATGGCAGCCTCGGAGGCAGCACATGAAGCAATTTGGGTGAAGGAGTTCATCACCGACCTCGGAGTCATACCCAATGCATCGGGGCCGATCAAGCTCTTTTGTGACAACACTGGAGCTATTGCACTTGCCAAGGAGCCCAGGTTTCACAAGAAGACAAGGCACATCAAGCGTCGCTTCAACTCCATTCGTGAAAATGTTCAAGACGGAGACATAGAGATTTGTAAAGTACATACGGACCTGAATATAGCAGATCTGTTGACTAAACCTCTCCCTAGGGCAAAACATGATCAACACCAGAATTCCATGGGTGTTCGATTCATCACAATGTAACTAGATTATTGACTCTAGTGCAAGTGGGAGACTGTTGGAAATATGCCCTAGAGGCAATAATAAAAGCATTATTATTATATTTCCTTGTTCATGATGATTGTCTTTATTCATGCTATAATTGTGTTATCCGGAAATCGTAATACATGTGTGAATAACAGACACCAACATGTCCCTAGTAAGCCTCTAGTTGACTAGCTCGTTGAACAACAGATAGTCATGGTTTCCTGGCTATGGACATTGGATGTCATTGATAACGAGATCACATCATTAGGAGAATGATGTGATGGACAAGACCCAATCCTAAACATAGCATAAAGATCGTATAGTTCGTTTGCTAGAGTTTTTCCAATGTCAAGTATCTTTTCCTTAGACCATGAGATCGTGTAACTCCCGGATACCGTAGGAGTGCTTTGGGGGTACCAAACGTCACAACGTAACTGGGTGACTATAAAGGTAGACTACGGGTATCTCCGAAAGTGTCTGTTGGGTTGACATGGATCAAGACTAGGATTTGTCACTCCGTATGACGGAGAGGTATCACTGGGCCCACTCGGTAATGCATCATCATAATGAGCTCAAAGTGACCAAGTGTCTGGTCACGGGATCATGCATTATGGTACGATTAAAGTGACTTGCCAGTAACGAGATTGAACGAGGTATTGGGATACCGACGATCGAATCTCGGGCAAGTAACATATCGATTGACAAAGGGAATTGCATACGGGGTTGATTGAATCCTCGACATCGTGGTTCATCCGATGAGATCATCGTGGAGCATGTGGGAGCCAACATGGGTATCCAGATCCTGCTGTTGGTTATTGACCGGAGAGTCGTCTCGGTCATGTCTACATGTCTCCCGAACTCGTAGGGTCTACACACTTAAGGTTCGGTGACGCTAGGGTTGTGAAGATATGTAAATGAAGTAACCCGAATGTTGTTCGGAGTCCCGGATGAGATACCGGACGTCACGAGGAGTTCTGTAATGGTCCGGAGGTAAAGAATTATATATAGGAAGTGCTATTTCGGCCATCGGGACAAGTTTCGGGGTCACCGGTATTGTACCGGGACCACCGGAAGGGTCCCGGGGGTCCACCGGGTGGGGCCACCTATTCCGGAGGGCCCCATGGGCTGAAGTGGGAAGGGACCCAGCCCAAAGTGGGCTAGGGCGCCACTCCCCTAGGGCCCATGCGGCTAGGGTTGAGGGGGAAACCCTAAAGGGGGCGCCCCTTGCTTGGGGGGGCAAGCCCCCACCCCTAGGCCGCCGCCCCCCTAGGAGATCCCATCTCCTAGGGCCGGTGCCCCCCCTAGGCACCCCTATATATAGTGGGGGAGAGGAGGGATTTCATACCACAGCCTTTGGTGCATCCCTCTCTCCCTGTTACGTCTCTCTCTCTCTCTCTCGTAGTATAGGCGAAGCCCTGCTACTGTGACGCCCTGCATCCACCACCACGCCGTCGTGCTGCTGGATCATCATCAACCTCTCCTTCCCATTGCTGGATCAAGAAGGAGGAGATGTCTCCCGTCCTGTACGTGTGTTGAACGCGGAGGTGCCGTCCGTTCGGCACTTGGTCATCGGTGATTTGGATCACGTCGTGTTCGACTACATCATCCCCGTTCTTTGAACGCTTCCGCTCGCGATCTACAAAGGTATGTAGATGCATCCAATGACTCATTGCTAGATGAACTCATAGATGGATCTTGGTGAAACGAGTAGGAAAAATTTTTGTTTTCTGCAACGTTCCCCAACATGGAGGAGGTAGTTCGCACAACCATAATGGCCACAAGAATGGTAATGGGAATGGAGGAAGCAACGGCCAGAACCGTACCACCCCATCAACCCCAGCCAAGAGAGATCTGAGTCAAGTCACCTGTTTCAAGTGTTCCAAGACCGGACATTATGCCAATGAATGTCCTGAAGGCCAGAATGGAAATGGCAATGGAAGCTCAGGGAAGAAGCCGAACCCTTTCAGTAGGGGGCAGGTGAACCACGTTAACATGGAGGAGGTTGAAGATCAGCCTGATGCAGTAATCGGTAAGTTTTTGGTTAAGTCATTTACTGCACTCGTTCTTTTCGATACTGGTGCATCACATTCATACATATCAAGGGGATTTGTGGAAAAATATAGCCTGCCCACTAGGATTCTTAAAACTCCTATGCTAGTAAGTTCGCCAGGAGCAGAGTACATGGCCAGTCAAGGATGCTTTCAAGTGCCATTAAGCATAGGAAGGCATGTTTTCCCAACAGATTTAATTATTCTGGAATCCCAAGGTCTGGATGTAATTCTCAGTATGGATTGGTTGTCGATGTACGGAGGAAACATCGATTGTGCTAGTAAGTCAATTTTGCTCACAATGCCAGAAGGAAGAAGGATCAAGTATGTATCCCAGCATGTGCCAAATAGGACACAAGTAAATTGCCTAACAGGAGTTGTGCAGGAGGAAGTACCAGTGGTAAAGGATTTTCCGGATGTATTTCCAGAAGAGTTGCCAGGCATGCCACCGGATAGAGACATTGAGTTTTTGATTGAGTTATTGCCAGGTACAGGCCCAATATCAAAGAGACCATACCGGATGCCAGCAAAGGATTTGGTAGAAATTAAGAATCAGATTAAGGAGTTACTGGATAAAGGTTACATTCGCCCAAGTTCTTCGCCTTGGGGATCACCCGTACTTCTAGTGGAGAAGAAGGATGGATCATTACGGATGGTTGTTGATTACCGTGGATTGAACGAAGTAACCATCAAGAACAAGTACCCTCTGCCAATGATTAATGATCTGTTTGATCGCTTGCAAGGAGCTAAAGTGTTTTCCAATATCGATTTGCGATCAGGGTACCACCAGTTGAAGATTCGAGAGCAGGACATACCTAAGACAACATTCACCACAAGATATGGATTGTATGAGTATACCGTTATGTCATTTGGATTGACTAACGCACCTGCCTATTTTATGAACCTGATGAACAAAGTGTTTATGGAGTTTTTGGATAAGTTCCTCGTAGTGTTCATTGATGATATCCTGGTTTATTCAAAGAATGAAGAAGAGCATAAGGAACATTTGCGTTTGGTTTTGGAGAAACTAAGGGAACATCAGTTATATGCCAAATTTAGCAAATGTGAGTTTTGGTTGAAGGAACTAGGATTCCTCGGACACGTTATATCCGGAGAAGGGATAGCAGTTGACCCCACAAAGTTTGAGACCGTAACCGAATGGGAAGCACCAACGACAGTTGGAGAGATCCGGAGTTTTCTTGGACTCGCAGGATACTACCGGAGATTCATTGAGAACTTTTCAAAGATTGCGAAGCCTATGACAGAGTTGTTGAAGAAGGATACTAAGTTCAAATGGACTGAGGAGTGTGAGGCTAGTTTCCAGGAGTTGAAGAAACGATTGGTTACCTCAGCAGTGTTGATTTCGCCAGATCAGACCAAGGATTATGAGGTATATTGTGACGCTTCACGTCGAGGACTTGGAGCAGTGCTTATGCAGGAAGGGAGAGTTGTTTCGCATGCTTCACGACAACTGAAGCCTCATGAATTGAATTATGCTATGCATGATTTGGAGTTAGCAGCCGTAGTGCATGCATTGAAGACATGGAGACATTTCCTCATTGGAAATCATTGCGAGGTGTACACTGATCACAAGAGTTTGAAGTACATTTTCACGCAGAAGGAGTTGAATCTCAGACAAAGGAGATGGTTGGGGCTCATCAAGGATTATGATATGAGATTGCATTACCATCCCGGTAAAGCTAATGTAGTCGCTGACGCATTGAGCCGTAAGAGCCATGTCAATACGTTAATAACGGAGGAAATACCTAAGGAGTTATTAGAAAACCTTCGTGGACTATGTTTAGAGATAGTTCTGAAAGGCTATGTAGCAGCATTGGAGATTCAGTCAACATTGATGGATAAAATCAGAGAATCTCAGTAATCTGACAAGGAGATTGCTTCTATAAAGAAGAAAATGGGTGAAGGAAAAGCAAAGGGATTTCGTGAGGATGAGCACGATACCCTATGGTTTGAGGACCGTGTTTATGTGCCCAATGACCCGGAGATCAAGAAGTTGATTCTACAAGAGGCACATGATTCACCATATTCGATTCACCCAGGAAATACCAAGATGTACTTGGATTTGAAGGAGACATTCTGGTGGACCGGAATGAAGAAGGATATTGCAGCATATGTAGCAGTTTGTGACGAATGTCAGAGTGAAGGCAGAACATCAGAAGCCAGCCGGATTGTTGCAACCATTGCCGATACCCGAATGGAAGTGGGATAAGATAGCCATGGATTTTATCACAGGACTACCCAGGACGAAAGCAGGATATGACTCGATATGGGTAGTAGTTGATCGTTTGACGAAGGTAGCGCATTTCATTCCAGTAAAGACCACTTACACCAGTGCTAAGTTGGCAAAGATATACATGACTAGGATCATTTGTTTGCATGGAGTTCCGAGGAGTATTGTATCAGACAGAGGAACCCAATTCACCTCAAAGTTTTGGAATCAGTTGCATGAAACTTTGGGAACCAGGCTAGAGTTCAGCACCGGTTTTCATCCGCAGACAGATGGACAGACTGAGAGAGTCAATCAGATTTTGGAGGATATGCTGAGAGCTTGTGCACTAGATTATGGATCTAGTTGGGACGATAACTTGCCGTATGCGGAGTTTTCTTATAACAACAGTTACCAAACTAGTTTGAAGATGGCACCTTTCGAAGCTTTATACGGAAGGAGGTGCAGGACACCGTTGTCACGGGACGAAGTTGGAGACCGTCAGTTCATTGGACCAGATTTGATTAAGGAGTCTGAACGGAAAGTTAAGTTGATTCGTGATAGGCTCAAGGTAGCCCAGTCCAGGCAGAAGAGCTACGCAGATTCTAAACGCAGGGAGACAGTTTATGAAACCGGAGACAGAGTTTATCTCCGAGTATCCCCACTACGAGAGTTAAGCGCTTTGGAGTTAAGGGAAAATTAGCACCGTGTTTCGTTGGACCGTATAAGATCTTGCAACGTATGGGAGAAGTCGCGTATAAGTTGGAATTACCAGAGGGACTGTCAGGAGTTTATGATGTATTCCATGTTTCTCAGCTGAAGAAATGTCACGCCGAGACGGCGGAGGTACCGTTAAGAGATACAGTGCTGCTTGAAGCAATTCAGTTGAAGGACGACCTAACGTATGAGGAGAAACCAGTCAAGATTCTCGAGTTTGCCAGCAGAGTTACCCGCAGCAAGGTTATCCAGTTTTGCAAGGTTCAGTGGAACCACCACTCAGAGGATGAAGCCACCTGGGAGAGAGAAGAAGATTTGCTCAAGGACCACCCTCACCTATTTTCTAGCCAACCCGAATCTCGAGGGCAAGATTCATCTTAAGGGGGTAGGTTTGTAACATCCCAAATTTTCAATTTGGTATGTTATACATTAGATCATCATGCATGTCGGTGTACTAAAGTAGGGTTACCTTAGTATCCCGAACTTGTGCACGGGCAGTGGCAGCGACCCGCGGCAAGGCTTGCCGGGCGACCGCCAAAACCCTCCGTGGTCCCTTTGGGGCCATTCAAGAACAACGTATCCAAGAGCAAAACAAGGCCCCGGCAAGAGGAGCTTGCCGGGAAGGAGACAAGGCCCCGGCAAGAGGAGCTTGCTAGGGAGGAGACAAGACCCAGGCAAGAGGAGCTTGCCGGGAAGACCAACCAAAGCATCTCAAGAAGCTCGCCGCGGCGCACTACGCGCCCCGACAAGGCCCGATGAGCGACAAGCTCCCGGACGCGACAAGACAACATCCACGGCAAGCTACTACCCCGCAGCCCGCGCTCCAGCTCACCCACCAATGTGTCGCCCTGGGACCATTCCTGGCGTACGTGGCGGGAGGCTGTGCAGCCGGGGGCATGCGGTGGCAAGCAGGCGCTGACAAGGAGCCATCGTGGCAAACGGTGGTGCCCCTGGTGGTCCCTTTCCGCCCCGTCTAAGCGACACAGACAGGCATTTAATGCCTTTGTCCCCTGCCGTCAGGGTTAGGTAGGATATGACTGTAGCAGGTGGTGGCGCCAACTACCACCCCTTTTACATTTTTACCCGCACCTCTGTTGCCACATGTCGGTGACCCCTTAGACATATAAAAGGAGGCCCATGCGCAACGGGAGGGGGGACGGCCATTCTCACGCTCGGTCTTGCCAGCTGCTTGAGTGTACTGTAGCACTCATCGCTCCCGAGCAAGAACTCAATACAACCACCAAAGCAGGAGTAGGGTTTTAGGCATCCGTGCGGCCCGAACCTGGGTAAACCGACCGTCTCGCTCGTGTGTTCGCCTCGATCTGCTCTTTGCGCATCCACCGCCCCCTGCCGAACCGAAAGGGGCTCGGTCCGCCGATCCCCATAGGTGTGCAAGGGATCAGCAACCCCCGACATCTTTGGCGCTCCGGGTAGGGGGTGCGTCGAGGTTGTGCGAACCTGATCCGGTGTTCGCACGAGCCGAATCTTCATCGTCTTCATCAACATGCCGCCGAAGAAGAAGATTTCGGAGGCAGCTGCTCCGTCTGCGCCGAACCCACCGTCGCCAGAGCGAACGGCTGGTGGGGTAGGCGCCGGCGGAAGAATGGGCGCCGACGGGGAGACCCGTGGCGCTACCAGGTCCAAGGACCAGGCTGTGCCGCACGTCGACGGCGCGGTCGCCTCCCACGACGACCGCGCGCACTCCAAGACCTCGGCGTCCGTACACGCACCACGCCCGTCGTAGGAGGCGCGGGACCAGCAGCGTCATAGTACCCACGGTACCATACGTCTGCTGGGCCAAGATCAAGCTGGCGGATCCCGGAGTGCTCAGGACCAGCATGCATGCCAACATGCTGGCGCGAGCGTGGCGCGATCGCTTGGACGAGATGTTGCTCCTTCTAACATAGTTAGAAGGACGAGCATATCTCGCTCCTCGCACCGTTCGCTGCCGCCGCCCACCACTCCGGCGGAAGCGTTGGCACGTGCCCAGCTGCTCCTAGACTACCCTCCAGCGCCAGAGAAGATTGATGACTGGAGGGCCACTATTCAGAGTCTCATCGGCTTCGCCAACGGCGACAACCCGCGGCAGCCGAGCGCATTGCTGCCGCGGCAAGTCAGCCAGGCGCGAGCCGGTGTCGACAAGACCGGCGAGGGTGCAACCACTGTGCACTCTCCGCCCCGAAGGCCAAGATCGCCGACTCACCGGATCCACCTTGACAGCTACTCCACCGCGTTGTCAGATCCGCGAGCTCGTCGCGATTAACGCCAAGTTCTTCATGAGAGACAGCAAGAAGACGCTCGAACACGCATCGAGCGCCGAAGGGAAGCGCGGCGTCAACCAGACCTGCGCGCTGGGCCCTCTGTTGACGTGCATGCACCCGGAGAGCCAGGTAACTTGTCGTACGCGGCAGGTTGTCCTGCGTTCACCCGTGAGCTGCGGCAAGTCTAGTGGCCCAACCAGAAGCATTTCAAGCCAGACGTGCCGGAGAAGTACGACGGCAAGTCGCACCCGTCGGAGTTCCTCAGCATCTACACCATTGCGGTGCAAGCTACCGGGGGGCGAGACGACAAGGTCCTTGCCAACTACTTCCCGCTCGTGCTCAAGCCCGAAGTCAGATCCTGGCTCATGCACTTGCCGGACAACTCCATATCCTCCTGGGCGGATTTGTGTCATCAGTTTGTCGGCGCCTTTATAGGCGGCCACAAACCACATGCCCAAGAAAGTGACCTCCACCTGCTTGCCCAGAAGGAAGGGGAACCCCTGCGCAAGTACATCCAGAGATTCAGCCGCGTGCAGCGCAACATCCCAGACATCCACCCTGCCACGGTTATCAGCGCGTTCCATCAGAACGTGCGTAATCGCAGGATGCGGGAGGAGATGGCGATGAGCAGGATCAGAGACGTCAGCGAGCTGTACGCCCTGGCCAACAAGTGTGCACGCGCTGAAGAAGGGAGGAAACTCTCCGGAGAAGATGCTGGAGCAAGGGGATCTAACAGCGAGGTTGCCGCCCCGGCAAGGAAAAACCAGAGGCGCAACAGGAAGAAGAGCGGCAAAGAGGTGCTAGTCGTTGAGTAGTCCGGCAATGACGGCCCCGCCAAGCAAGCCAAAGTTGGCAGCTCCGGCAAGGAGGTTGCCGCATGCACCAACTGCTAGGCTTTGGCGGCCGCCGACAAGCAGGACGGCTCCGGCAAGCAGTACTGCAAGATTCACCGCACCAAGGGCCATGATCTCCAGAACTGCAAGAGGGTCGAGCAGCTTGTCCAGCAACAAAAAGCTGAGTACGAGCGGCGCGACAAGGAGAGAGCCCAAGGAGGCGGTGGAGAAGCCGGCAAGAAGCGCGCTGGCCAGGGAGTAAGCCGCGGCAAGGCCAAGCAGCGGCAAGGAGACAGACCTCCCCGCGGCCGCGACAAGGACGAAGACGAAGACGACGACGAAGACATGGATGATGTCGAGAACAGCGAGCAGGAGTTTCAGAAGGCTACAGAAGTCTTGTGTGTTGACGGTGGCGCTTCTCTGCATACTTCCCACCGCCAACTCAAACAGTGGCTCCGGGAAGTTAATGCGGCAGAGCCACCTGTCGAATCACGCAAGCTTCTGAAGTGGTCCAGCACGCCTATCATCTTTGACATTGAGGACCACCCTGATCGCACAACTGTGGTCGGGTGCCTTCCATTGTTGGTTTCGCCAACAATCCGCAACCTCAAGGTCACTAAGATGCTAGTTGACGGCGGGGCCGGCCTAAATCTGATCTCCTCCGCTGTGCTCCAGAAACTCCAGATCCCGGACAGCGAGCTCGAAGAAATCGGTACATTCCAAGGAATTAACCCGGGAAGGAGCAAGCCGAAGGGAAAAGTCGCGTTGCCGGTAACATTCGGCAGCGAGATGAACTTCAGAACTGAGAGGGTCACTTTCGACGTTGCCGATTTCCCATTGCCCTACAATGGCATACTCGGTCGTCCAGCACTCGCCAAGTTCATGGCGGCCTCTCACTATGCCTACAACATGCTCAAGATGCCAGGCCCGATAAGCGTCATCTCTGTCCCTGGCGACAAGAAGGATGCCCTTATCTGCGCCGACAAGATCTACCGGGAAGCAGCTGCCGCGACAGACCGCGAGACACTTGCCACTGAAGCTCCCGGGGGGGAGAAGACTAAGTCCGGCAAGAGCTCTGGTGCCCACTCCGGCAAGCGCGCCTCTTTGGAGTGCCGTGCTGCCATCGAGGACGCACCATCGAGCTCCGCCGGCAAGAAGACCAAGTCCGGCAAGAGCTTTGGTGCCTACTCCGGCAAGCGCGCCTCTTCGGAGTGTTGTGCTGCCGTCGAGGACGCACCATCGAGCTCCACCGGCAAGAGTAAGAAGACGATGGCCGCTCCACCGCTTACCAAGAAGGTGCCCGCCAAGGAGGACGGCACTGGTGGTACCTTCACCATCAGTGCCACGCTTGATCCTAAATAGGAAAGCGCGCTCGTTACTTTCCTGCGGGCGAATGTCGACGTGTTTGCATGGCAACCGTCTAACATCCCCGGTGTTCCCAGGAAGGTAATTGAGCACCATCTCGCCGTTTGTCCTCATGCGCGGCCCGTCAAGTAGAAGGTCAGGAAATAGGCGGTGGAGCGCCAAGAATTCATAGCCGAAGAAATCAAGAAATTGGAAGCAGTAGGCCTCGTCAGAGGGGTGCTCCATCCCACGTGGTTGGCCAATCCGGTTGTAGTGCGCAAGGCGAATGGGAAATGGAGGCTTTGTATTGACTTTACTGATGTTAATAAAGCTTGCACAAAAGATCCATTTCCCTTGCCGCGCATTGACCAGATTGTTGACTCCACAGCCGGATGTGAGTTGCTTTCATTTCTTGACGCGTATTTAGGATACCATCAGATCTTCATGGCAGAAGAGGATGAGGAGAAAACCGCATTCATTACTCCATGTGGCACGTACTGTTTCGTACGGATGCCTTTCGGATTAAAGAATGCTGGTTCGACATTTGCCAGAGTAGTCCATATTGCTTTGAAGCCACAGATACACAGAAATGTAGAAGCCTACATGGATGATATAGTGGTCAAAAGCAAAGACAGGGCAACTCTGATCCAAGACTTAGAAGAGACTTTTACAAATCTATGCAAGGTCAACCTCAAGCTCAACCCCGAGAAGTGTGTGTTTGGATTCCCTTCCGGCAAACTTCTCGGGTTCTTTGTGTCTCAGCGGGGAATCGAAGCCAACCCCGACAAGATCAAGGCCATTGAGCAGATAGAAGCACCAAAGCGCGTCAAGGATGTACGGAAGCTTGCCGGCTGCGTAGCTGCCCTCAGCAGGTTTATCTCTCGGTCTGCTGAGCGTGCCCTGCCGTTTTTCAAAATTTTGAAAAGGGCAGGTCCAATGAAATGGACTTTGGAAGCGGAGGCTGCGCTGCAAGACTTGAAGAGGTACCTGTCCTCCACTCCAACACTTGTCGCACCTAAACCACAAGAGAAGTTGCTGCTGTACATAGCGGCAACCAATCAAGTGGTTAGTGCTGCGTTAGTAGCGGAGAGGGAGGCCGATGACGAGCCAGCGACCGCGGCAAGCACATCTAGCGACAAGCAGGGGGCTTCCCTGACAAGCTCTGGTCCCGACAAGCAAGGGTCTGCGCAGATGCAAGAGGAGATACAGAAGAAGATGGTGCAGCGCCCAGTTTACTTTGTCAGTTCCCTTTTGCAGGGTGCTAGGTCAAGGTACTCTGGTGTGCAGAAGTTGCTTTTCGGCCTTCTCATGGCCTCGAGAAAGCTGCGCCATTACTTCCAAGCACACGAGATCACAGTTGTCACTCGCTTTCCGCTGAAGAGGATACTGCAAAATCCAGAAGCAACAGGCAGGATTGTCGAGTGGGCACTGGAACTGTCAAGCTTTGGCCTCAAGTTTGAGAGTACATCAACAATCCAGAGCAGAGCATTGGCAGAGTTCATAGCAGAATGGACGCGAAATCCAGATGAAGAAATTCCAGAGACGAGCATCCCCGCCAAGGAAGCAGGCAAAGAGTGGCTCATGTACTTTGACGGTGCCTTCTCGCTGCAACGCGTCGGTGCTGGTGTACTGCTTGTCGCACCCACCGGAGAGCACCTCAAGTACATTTTCCAGATGCACTTCCCCAAGGAGCAAGCGACAAATAATACTGCAGAGTATGAAGGCTTGCTTGCCGGTCTCAGGATCGCGGCAGAACTTGGGATTAAGAAGCTCATTGTCAGGGGTGACTCGCAGCTTGTCGTCCGCCAAGTAAACAAGGTTTACCAGAGTCCGTTGATGGAAGCTTACGTTGATGAAGTGAGGAAGCTAGAAGAGCGCTTTGACGGCCTGCAAATGGAACACGTTCCAAGAGCTGAGAACGACATTGCCGATGGCCTGTCAAAGTGCGCAACACTTAAGTTACCTGTGGAACCAGGGATCTTTGTGCTCAAGCTGACTCAGCCATCCGTAACACCATCAACTGGACAGAGCAAGAAGAGGAAGTTGATTTCTGCTGACTATCTTCCGGCAGAGCTTCCCAAAGCCGCCGCCAAGAAGGTCCCCAGGATCGACGCCAAGAGTGCTGAGGAGCAGTCTACTCCGGCAAACCCCAGGGTTTGTTCCGTTGCAACAGACACTCCCGGCAAGCTCTGCTCCGGCAAGCTTGTCGGGGAGCGTCAAGCTCCGGCAGAGTCACAGGCTCTCGCCATAGAAGCGGACGTTCCCGCAGCAGCAGATGTGCCTTTAGTCCTTGTTGTCGAGCCACAGGCTCCGACATGGGCGCAGCAGATTGTCCGTTTCCTTCAGACAGGAGAGCTTCCCGAGGAACCAGAAGAAGCGGAAAGAGTAGCCCAGCTGTCTAGTATGTACCAGTTTGTCGACAACACACTGTGCAGAAGAAGACTCAACGGTGTGAAATTGAAGTGTATTCCTCGGGAAGATGGACAGAAGCTGTTGGCAGAGATACATGGAGGCATATGTGGTCACCACATTGGCGCGAGAGCTCTTGTCGGAAAAGCATTCCGGCAAGGCTTCTTCTGGCCGACAGCCCTCCAGGATGCAACTGCACAAGTAACCAAGTGTGAAGCGTGCCAGTTCCATTCCAAGCAGATACACCAGCCAGCTCAAGCTCTCCAGACGATCCCTTTATCCTGGCCATTTTCGGTCTGGGGGCTCGACATCCTCGGCCCCTTCCCCCGAGCAGTCGGGGGCTTTGAGTACTTGTACGTTGCAATCGACAAGTTCACAAAGTGGCCGGAAGTGGAACCAGTGAGGAAGGTGACGGCGCAGTCCGCGGTCAAGTTCTTCAGGTCGATTGTTTGCCGTTTCGGAATCCCTAACAGGATAATCACCAACAACGGTACACAATTTACGAGCCGCGCCTTCATGCAGTACGTCCAAGATCTTGGCGCCAAGGTCTGCTTTGCTTCTGTCGCTCACCCGAGAAGCAATGGCCAAGCTGAGATGGCAAATGCTGACGTGCTACGCGGGCTCAAGACCAGAACCTTCGACAGGCTGCACAAGCGCGGACGCAACTGGATCGAGGAGCTGCCAGTGGTTCTTTGGTTGATCAGGACGACGCCAAATCGAGCCACTGGACAGACACCCTTCACGCTAGTCTATGGAGCGGAGGCAGTTATCCCCACGGAACTCGTATACGGGTCACCTCGAGTGCTTGCTTATGATGAGCTTGAGCAAGAGCAGCTGCGGCAAGATGACATGCTGCTCCTTGAGGAAGATCGTCTTCAGGCTGCTGTGCGAGCCGCTCGCTACCAGCAAGCTTTGCGCCGCTATCATAGCCGCAAAGTTAACACCAGAAGTCTCGAGGAAGGCGACCTTGTTCTTCGGCGCGTTCAGTCCGCCAAGAATTCCAACAAGTTGATGCCGAAGTGGGAAGGCCCTTACCGGGTGAAACGAGTCACCAGGCCTGGCGCTGTCCGCCTGGAGACCGAAGATGGCGTACCAGTGAGCAACTCCTGGAATATCGAGCATCTTCGTAAGTTTTACCCGTAAGGCGCGGTTGTCGGACCCTGTCCGGCAACCACCCTTTTCTACAAGTCTTGCCGCTTTTGCATGTAATCCTTTGTACAAAGCCAGGCGCAGACCCTGAGCACAAGTAAATGAAGCGCTGGCGCCCAGAGTTATAGCATGCATGCTAGGTCGAGTCGAGTCCTCGGTTAGGGTTGATAGTGCTTAACAGCGGCTAACCCCTAACTTAGAGGTCGAGTGTGTGTCCCTTTGTCGTTCTTTCGTTTCCTTTGGTTCGCAGGGCTCGCATATCATTGCCGGACCGCCTGGGGACGAAAAGGAGAAGGAGGACGTGCCGGCATCTGGACCCCGGCAAGCCAGTGTTGCCGGGGGCTGCAAGTACCAGGGTTCGCCCACGGCAAGCCAGAGTTGCCGGGGGGCTGCAATCCCAGATAAGTCTTTCATCCCTCTTCATGCGTTCTCTTATGGACTGGGGAATACGAAACCCCGTTTCTTCCCAGAAACTATCGTGCTCCCTTAGCTCTAGGCCCTGGGGCTCATTCCTGGGGCCAAGTTTTGGTCGTAGTTGCGGCAGCAAAGGGATGAAACGAGGGGCCGCACCCGCCTCGTCCCCGCCTCCGTCAAAGGCGTGAGAAAGGTCGAGCGGCGTGGGAAGGTGGCAGGGCTTGTTGCCGGGGAAGGAGTGTCTATCTGAAAGATACCAAGGATTTGCTCCTTGACGTGGGTTCTACCCGCGAGGCAAATGACCCGGCAAACATCCCCTTTTCATTAAATAACATTCCACTCAGGTACAGACCACAGAGAATGAAAAACATGAAAGAGTGGATTACAAGTTTTAAGTGCAACTAAGGCCCGAAGGCTTACAAATTAAAAAGATAAGATGCCAGTAATCCCTTTCTTGTCCCTCTTTTCAGGAGGTAGGCCAAGGAGGCGAGAAGGGTAAAAGGGGCGCCTAGGCGAGCTACGAGGGGCAGAAGACACCAAGAGAACATCCCGGGGGCCGTCAAGGCTGGACGGTGATGGCGGCGCCGGAAGCGGGGCTCGAAGACGAGGCGGCAGGACGTCAGCACGCTGTCGAGGGCACCACGCCCTCGTACTCCGGCTAGACGGCCTTGCCGCCAGCCCTCTTCCTCTTCCGCAGCCTCCCTATGCCAGCCGCCCAAGGAGACGACCCCGGGGTCTCCAAGGAGCCGGCAACACGGATGATGGGGTCACCGGTGCCGCATGGAGCGGCGCCCGACACCTAGTCGGACCCGCCGTCCTGCCGCCCGCTCCCCTCGTCGTCGCTGTCGCTCCCCTCCTCGTCACTCTCGCTCGAGGAGAAGCCTTCGCTGTCGGAGGAGCTTTCCACGCAGCACCATGCCCGGACGCCGAAGCACCCGAAGACCTTGACGGAGAGGAGATCGCCCTCCACCAACTTGAAATGGAGGGTGAGCCCCGGCGTCAAGCTGTGGATGCGGGCGAACGTCTTCCACCCTCGACCAAGATACATCACACCAGGGGCTGGGAATTCGGCGCGGACTCGCGTGCCGCTGATCCCACAGCCCCTCATGTGTAGTCTCAGCGTCTCGGGCGGGTCCAACTCCACCACCTCCGCAAACGCAGCTGGGAGTCGGAGGCGACGACGGGGCGCCCGGCGCAGCCTGACGAATAACTCGCAAGGGTCGTCCCCAGCATGGGCCACCGCGGGAAGAAGAGCCGCCGGCGGAGACGAAGCCGACGCGCCGCCTCGTCCACCTCCTCCCCGAGCGCCAAGGCCTCGTCCTCAACCTCGTCCATGACGTCTCCCCCTCCCTCTTCCCCTTAAGGATGGCTCCGCCACCACGGGTGCGGGAGAGGGAGGGAGGCGTTGTCTGGCGGCAACCCTCGCCGCCACTGATGAAGGACCAGGATTCCCTTTCTCCATGGCGAATGAGAGGAAGGGGAGCAGAAGCTGAAGGAAGGAGAAGATGGGAGAATGCGGGCTTCCGTCCTCCCCTCCCGCTCCTTATAAACGAGCGAGGTGGGGGCTCGGCCGCCCCGCTCAGCGAATCAAGGCGCGGGAAGGCAGGGAGCTGGGGCCGACCCGCTGCCTCGACCCACGACGGCCCCGTTTTCCGCCTCCGCCGCCCGCGACCCCAAGTGCATGGGAGCCGCGTGGCAGGCGTGCAGAACCAAAGCGACGAATGGGCGGCCTCTCCCCACCCCGTGATCATGGGGAGTGGGCACCTCGAAAACCGCCCGCGATCTCTCCCATGATGCCGCGTTTGACGCGTGGCGTTTGGGGAGAGCGCGGTGGATGCGGAGTAGTTACGGCGTGACCTAGGCCGCGCGTGCCCGTGCACTGTTTTGGGCCTGGCCCAACAGCGCTCGGAACCGTGTATGGCCCAGTCCCGGAGGCTCCTGTCGGTGTACTAAAGTAGGGGTACTTTAGTATCCCGAACTTGTGCACGGGCAGTCGCAGTGACCCACGGCAAGGCTTGCCGGGCGACCGCCAAGACCCTCCGTGGTCCCTTTGGGGCCATTCAAGAACAAAGTATCCAAGAGCAAAACAAGGCCCCGGCAAGAGGAGCTTGCCGGGAAGGAGACAAGGCCCCGGCAAGAGGAGCTTGCCGGGGAGGAGACGAGAACCCGGCAAGAGGAGCTTGCCGGGAAGACCAACCAAAGCATCTCAAGAAGCTTGCCGCGGCGCACTACGCGCCCCGACAAGGCCCGGTGAGCGACAAGCTCCCGGACGCGACAAGACAACATCCGCGGCAAGGCGCTTGCTGTGGCAAGCTACTACCCCGCAGCCCGCGCTCCAGCTCACCCACCAACGTGTCGCCCTGGGACCATTCCTGGCATACGTGGCGGGAGGCTGTGCAGCCGGGGGCATGCGGTGGCAAGCAGGCGCTGACAAGGAGCCATCGTGGCAAACAGTGGCGCCCCTGGCGGTCCCTTTCCGCCCCGTCTAAGCGACACAGACAGGCATTTAATGCCTTTGTCCCCTGTCGTCAGGGTTAGGTAGGATACGACTGTAGCAGGCGGTGGTGCCAACTACCACACCTTTTACATTTTTACCCTCACCTCTGTTGCCACGTGTCGGTGACCCCTTAGACATATAAAAGGAGGCCCATGCGCAACAGGAGGGGGATGGCCATTCTCACGCTCGGTCTCGCCAGCTGCTTGAGTGTACTGTAGCACTCATCGCTCCCGAGCAAGAACTCAATACAACCACCAAAGTAGGAGTAGGGTTTTACGCATCCGTGCGGCCCGGACCTGGGTAAACCGACCGTCTCGCTCGTGTGTTCGCCTCGATCTGCTCTTTCTGCATCCACCGCCCCCTGCCGAACCGAAAGGGCCTCGGTCCACCGATCCCCATAGGTGTGCGAGGGATCAGCAACCCCCGACAATGCATATCATAGTTTCTTGCATTTTGTCGATCCTAGAAATTTCACGCAACTCAAGCACCCTCGGAGAGAGTTGGAGATTTCGTTATTTTCATATTTGAGCTTTCTCAAATTTTGAAAAGAGGATCATTGGATTTGTCGGAGTTTATTTGCATTTTATTTGGATAGGGGAAAATGCGCGTTTTCAAAAATTTGCATTCTAGGCGCGGAGAAAAGTTCATTTTGTTCGACTCATTTTTAGGAGTCGGGGAAAATTTACTTTGGGAATTTTTGGAGTTCGTTTAGATGTTCTTTTATTTGTTTTTCTGTGCGTGTAACCGATTTAAAAAAAATTCGTCGCGCGCCTGGGCCAAGGCCCAGCCACAGGCCAGGCCGGCCTCCTCCCCTCGCGCGCGCGCCAGCGCGCAGGCGCCCAAGCCGCCGCCCCAAGTGGAGTCCTAGTAGGAGTCCGCGCCATCGTTTTTTTTCTCTCTTTTTCTTGCCCCCTCCCCCAACTTTCCTCTCCCCCTCCCCTCTTTAAATACCCCCACACCCCCCGCCCTTTTTCCCCCACACCACCCCGCGCCCCTCACCCTAACGCTGCCGCCGCCGCCCCTAGCGCCGTCGTCGCCGTAGCGTCGCCGCCGCCCTTGTAACCCCGCCGTTCGCCGGAACCTCGCCGGAGGTAGCCGCGCCGCGCCTCTCTTTTTCCCCTCGGTTCGGTTTTTCTTATAAACCGTTCTGGTTTTCTTTTCGATTCCTTATTTCGGTTTTCTTCCGAAAACCCTAGATCGGTTTTCGTTTTCTTTTCCGGTTTAGTTGCCTAGAGACCGTTCGCCGGACCATTCGTCCTAACGAACGTGATCACCGAATTATTCTAGGTTAACGAACGTCCGTTCATTTAACCGTTCTTCTTTTTCTTTTCGTCGGATTTATTCCGCGATCGCGATCTCAGATCCGATCTTCGTTTTAGTTTATCTTCTCGCTCATTTATCAGAATCAGGTGATTCAAGCGCCTGGAGTTTCGTTTCGAAACCGCCGTTCCGACTAATCAACTTAAACAAGTTTTTGCTACTGTAAAACTTGACCTAGTTTCAACTTGCTAGAACCGAGTTGTTTTCTTCCGCCATTTGTTTTCCGTTGCTTTGTTCAGTTCTTTCTTTCTTTGCAACCGGAGTTCTTAAGTTGAACTTTCTGGTTCGATCTCTTGTTCGAGTTTTACCTGTGCATTAGATGAGTACTTATTGTATGCTTGTTGTTTGTCTGTGATAGATTACCCGGATTGCGCCGCCTGTTACTTCGAATCTCTAGGACTTGCGGATCATCAGCAAGGCAAGTAACACTTTGATCATACCTTTTCGACAACCCAGTTTTATTGCATTAGATCAATCCTCACACATTGCATGATTAGGATCTAATTAAATTGTGGGATGGGAAGTAGATGAGGTAGTACCTATTAGCTATTTATTATGAAACCTTTGGGAGTTACTTCTACGTTTGCTTATTATGCCATGCTATGCTAGTAGACGTGGATTGGGTGAGTGATATCCATGACAGATGTGAGTTTGTTAATTTTAATGGTTTATCTAAGGTGGCAACTTAAACACACATCTGGGTGGATTGAGGAACCTGATGTCTATCAGGACTTGCCTATTTTCTTTTGGACCGCCACCCAGGCTCAAAGGGATCGTAAGATCTTTCATACTAGAAACTTCTGTGTGCAGCGACAAGCCAATATGGGCTTTGGCATAGTTGACTAAGTCGTGCGAACTCTTACAGGGTAGACTAGCAGATGTAGGGGAAACTAGGTGTACTGGTCTATCCATCGTAAGGTGCTAGCGCTTCTGAAAGACTGTGTCTCGGTCATCCGTTTCTCAAACACCGTGTAGTGCGAGAAGCCCAACGGACGCGATCGAGTCTTGTGGGGAAAAGTGCGCAAACCTCTGCAGAGTGTAATAAACTAATCATGATTAGCCGTGTCCCCGGTTATGGACATCTTGAGTATCTAGTACTTGAATATCATGTGAATCTCATCATGTTACTTCTAATTAATATTGTTGGGTTATAATTGTTCACTTAATTGGGATCGGAATGCTGTCAACCATTCTCGATGTTCAACCACCATGATAGTTAAATGAAATTTATTCCTTTGCAGTAGGGAAAAACTGGCTTTACGCAAAACAGTAACCATAGAGCTTTCCACCAGCCAAATATGCATATAGTATAGCTGTTTCATTCCATTACTCTCTATGTGTTACCTTGCCAGCATATTCCATGTGCTGACCCGTTTTCGGGCTGCAACTTTAAATGTTGCAGACTTTTCAGACGATGAGTAAGGTGCTTTTAGGTCGTGGTTCTATACTCAGTGATGCCGTTGAAGTTGATGGGCCCATTTATCTTCCAAGTCTTCCGCTGTTATCGATATTAGATGGCCTTAAGCCATATTTATTGTAATAAGTTCTCTTTTGAGACACCGATGTAATAAGTGTGTGATTGCTACTCTGCTATAAATCCTTCGAAGTACTGTGTGGTGTCAGCATTACTGATCTAGGGATGACACCGGAGCACAGAGACTTGATCCATTCGGGTTGGGTCGCTACATTTTGGGCTTCGGCCTTGGCACTTTTTACACTCTCAAGGGCCACGGCAAGCTCAGACTCCCGCGTCTTGGAGTCAAGCTCCAATGCCTCGTGCTTCGCCACAAGAGCCTGGAGCTCTTGCTGCACCTCGCCCACCCGAGCTTCGTGCTTCTCTCGCTCGGTGCGCTCCTTGGCTGTTGTTTCTTTGGCCTTGGCCCTGGCAAACATACAACGATCCTGTCATTTTGCAATCGCGTCCTTTTTTATATACATATTGATAGACGGGGTATCACTTACCCTTGTTCTCCTCGAGCTGCCTCTTGGCAAGGCCGAGATCTTTCTTGGACCCCTCGAGGTCCTGCTTCAGTACGGCGACCTCCGCAGTTAGTGCGGCGGATGCCAGCAGCGAAGCCTGCATACGCATATTGACATACTTATATTAGACTCCTGCGATATTATTTGATCCTCTGTTCGGCTTTTCTTTGTGAAAACCGAACAAAGCATCAGGGGCTACTGTCTATGCGGTAATATTTCTACTACATTTTAAAACACTTAACTCAAAGCCTGTTAGGAGGCTGGCACAGGCTTCAGTCAATCCGCTCTTGGAGGACTTAACCTTCTGGATCACCGCACTCATGATAGTGCGGTGCTCCTCATCGATGGAAGTGCTGCGAAGTGCTTCCAGCAGATTGTCCGATGCCTCTGGATGGACAGAGGTCACCGGCACATGCGTCTTGCCACTCTTAGAAGGAGGCCGCCTGCCCGTGCCCGGAACCACTAGAGGGTCCGGCACGGTGTTCGGCTGAGGGCCGAACTCGGAGCTCTCGGGGGCCCCGTCCCCACGGCTCCCGGAGTCCAGAAGGTCGCCTTGAGGCGCCTCCAGGACTGTCTCCCCTCGATCCGGTGCCTCTTGAGACAACACCTCGGCGTCGTCGGCAGGATGAGGGAAGGTGGCAGTCGGGACTGGATCGCTATCCATGTCCGACAAGCCCAAGGAGCCGTCCGATGATACATCGATACTGGCTCATGGCTGCCTGCATAATTACGTTCGGCGTTAGGGAAAGCAGTGCGACAAAGGAATCCTAGGAGTTACTCTGGTATCCGAATACTTACGATCTCCCCGGGGGCTTGACCCTGGGCAACCACTCGCCTTCGCCTTCGTCAGCGGCGGTGGAACTGTCCGGAAGGAGAGTCCTTCCCTTCTTGGACCCTCCGGCCTCCCCGGTTGGGGTGGCCTTCCTTTTCTTGTCTCCCCCAGTCGATGGGGGAGCATCCTCTTATACCACTTCCTCGTCTTCAGGGGAAGAGTGCGCCACAGAGTCATCGGACGGTGAGTCCGACGACGCCTGGCGTCGGGAACTCTTTTGGGTCCCCTTGGCCTTCTTGGTCTTCTCCGGCACCTTATAAGGGGACGGAGTCAGCATCTTCGCCAGAAGAGCGTCTGCGGGGCCTTCGGGCAAAGGAGCCGGACAGTCGATCTGTCCAGCCATCTTCTGCCAGTCCTGTCAAAGGTACGGGAGTTTAGATCCTGCATGGAGTTGATCTATATAAAAAATAATTATCCTGTGAAAGGTAAGGCAGCTTACCGCACTGGCTTGGCGCTTCGCGCTGAATCCGCGATCCTCAGTAATAGGGGGAGGGACCTCAGCACTTTTGAACAGCACCCTCCAGGCGTCTTCATGAGTTGTGTCGAAGAGCCTGTTCAGAGTTCGGTGCTGCGCCGGATTGAACTCCCACAAGTTGAACTCCCGTTGTTGGCATGGGAGTATCCGTCGGATGAGCATGACTTGGACTATGTTGACAAGCTTGAGCTTCTTGTCCACCATGTTTTGAATACATGTTTGGAGTCCGGTCAGCTCTTTCGAACTACCCCTAGACAGGCCCTTCTCTTTCCAGGAGGTGAGCCGCGTGGGGATGCCAGATCGGAACTCAGGGTCCGCTGACCATGTCGGGTCACGCGGCTCGGTGATATAGAACCACCCCGATTGCCACCCCTTTATGTTTTCCACAAAGGAGCCCTCGAGCCATGTTATGTTTGGCATCTTGCCCACCATCGCTCCTCCGCACTCCGCCTGGCGGCCGCCCACCACCTTTGGCTTGACATTGAAGTTCTTCAGCCATAAGCCGAAGTGGGGCTTGATGCGGAGGAAGGCCTCGCACACGACGATAAACGTTGAGATGTTGAGGATGATATTCGGGGCTAGATCGTGGAAATCCAGGCTGTAATAAAACATGAGCCCCGAATGAAGGGATGGAGAGGGAACCCCAGTCCGTGAAGGAAATGGGTGAGGAATACTACCCCCTCATGGGGCCTGGGGGTGGGGACGAGCTGCCCCTCATCTGGGAGCAGGTGCGCGATGTCGTCGGGCAGGTATCCGGCTCTCCTCAAGTTCTTGATGTCTCCCTCCGTGACAGAGGAGACCATCCACTTGCCTCCTACTCCGGACATGATTGGAGAAGGTCGAGGTGGGAAGTGCGGACTTGGGCGCTAGAGCTCGAGTGTGCGAAAACGGATGGGTAAGGGAGGAAGAAGGCGTGGATAGAAAGGTGAATCCTTATCCCTTTATATGGGCGGACGAAACTAAGCGTCCCCACTTGCCTGGTAAAACTCACTTATCCCCCAAGTGCCGCAATTGATGGCGTGGTTGGGTTACCCATGCCCGTATTGATGAGAATCCCGTAATAAGGTGACACGATCTCTGCTTTGACAAGACGTGTCGAAAAACTGCCTCGCGTTATGTGCGGGGCTGGTTAAAGGAAACGGTTCAAATAATCACCGGGCCATGACGTAACGTCATGCTGCCAAAACAAGCCAGCAAATTAGATCTGCGAAAAATATTATTCTCTCTACGGTGGAATGTGGAACTTATTTTGCAGGGTCGGACACTATCCTCGTATTCAAATTCTTCTGCAGTGTATTCGGAGAAGGAACCCGCCTTGCAATGCCGAAGATAATACTGCACGCCGGACTCATCACCATTGAAGCCTGGTTCAGGGGCTACTGAGGGAGTCCTGGATTAGGGGGTCTCCGAATAGCCGGACTACCTCTATTGGCCGGACTGTTAGACTTTGAAGATACAAGATTGAAGACTTCGTCTCATGATGGGACTCTACTTGGCGTGGAAGGCAAGCTAGGCAATACGGATATGGATATCTCCTCCTTTGTAACCGACCTTGTGTAACCCTAACCCTCTCTGGTGTCTATATAAACCGAAGGGTTTTTAGTCCGTAGGACAACAACCATAACATACAATCATACCATATGCTAGCTTCTAGGGTTTAGCCTCTCTGATCTCGTGGTACATCTACTCTTGTACTACCCATATCATCAATATTAATCAAGCAGGACGTAGGGTTTTACCTCCATCAAGAGGGCCCGAAACTGGGTAAAACATCGTGTCCCCTGCCTCCTGTTACCATTCGGCCTAGACGCACAGTTCGGGACCCCCTACCCGAGATCCGCCGGTTTTGACACCGACAGGACCCGTTGTCCATCACCTTCGGATCCAGCGAGTTCCCCGAAGACGAGGATCGCTCGAGGGCGGAACAAGCCAGACTGTAAATGCATGATTCAACATGATAGAATTATGAAGTGAAAGAGGAGGATATATGAATGCATCAGGGTCTTCGGATACTCACGATTCGTCCAGGGGCTTGTTTCGAGGGCGCCGCTCTGGGCTGCTATCGACGTCCCACGCGGAACTATGATACGTCTCCAATGTATCTATAATTTTTTTATTGTTCCATGCTATTATATTATCAACCTTGGATGTCTTATATGCATTTATATGCTATTTTATATGATTTTTGGGGCTAACCTATTAACCTAGAGCCCAGTCTTAGTTTCTGTTTTTCCTTGTTTTTGAGTTTTACATAAAAGGAATATCAAACGGAGTCCAAACGGAATGAAACCTTCGGGGGAGTTATTTTTGGAACGGAAGAAATCTAGGAGACTTGGAGTAGACGTCAGGGTAGCTTCAAGGAAGCCACGACGCAGGGAGGCACGCCCTACCCCCTGGGAGCGCCCCCACCCTCGTGGGCCCCTAGTGGCTCCCCTAACCGACTTCTTTCACCTATATATGTCCATATACCCTAAAAACATCGAGGAGGAAAATGGATCAGGAGTTCTGCCGCCAGAAGCCTCCGTAGCCACCGAAAACCAATCTAGACCCATTCTAGCACCCTGCCGGAGGAGGGAATCCCTCTCCGGTGGCCATCTTCATCATCCCGTTGCTCTCCGTGACGAGGAGGGAGTAGTTCTCCCTCGGGGCTGAGGGTGTGTACCAGTAGCTATGTGTTTGATCTCTCTCTCTCGTGTTCTTGAGGCGGCACAATCTTGATGTATCGCGAGCTTTGCTATTATATTTGGATCTTATGATGATTCTCCCCCTCTACTCTCTTGTAATGGATTGAGTTTTCCCTTTGAAGTTATCTTATCGGATTGAGTCTTTAAGGATTTGGGAACACTTGATGTATGTCTTGCATGTGCTTATCTATGGTGACAATGGGATATCACGTGATCCACTAGATGTATGTTTTGGTGATCAACTTGCGAGTTCCATGACCTCGTGAACTTATGCATAGGGGTTGGCACACATTTTTGTCTTGACTCTCTGGTAGAAACTTTGGGGCACTCTTTGAAGTTCTTTGTGTTGGCTGAATAGATGAATCTGAGATTGTGTGATGCATATCGTATAATCATACCCACAGATACTTGAGGTGACATTGGAGTATCTAGGTGACATTAGGGTTTTGGTTGATTTGTGTCTTAAGGTGTTATTCTAGTACGAACTCTAGGATAGATCGAACGGAAAGAATAGCTTCGTGTTATTTTACTACGGACTCTTGAATAGATCGATCAGAAAGAATAACTCTGAGGTGGTTTTTTACCCTGCAATAATCTCTTTGTTTGTTCTCCACTATTAGTGACTTTGGAGTGACTCTTTGTTGCATGTTGAGGGATAGTTATATGATCCAATTATGTTATTATTGTTGAGAGAACTTGCACTAGTGAAAGTATGAACCCTGGGCCTTGTTTCCTAGCATTGCAATACCGTTTACGCTCACTTTTATCATTAGTTACCTTATTTTTTATATATTTTTAGATTACAAATACTCATATCTATCATCCATATTGCACTTGTATCACCATCTCTTCGCCGAACTACTGCACCTATACAATTTACCATTGTATTGGGTGTGTTGGGGACACAAGATACTCTTTGTTATTTGGTTGTAGAGTTGCTTGAGAGAGACCATCTTCATCCTACGCCTCCCACGGATTGATAAACCTTAGGTCATCCACTTGAGGGAAATTTGCTACTGTCCTACAAACCTCCGCACTTGGAGGCCCAACAACGTCTACAAGAAGAAGGTTGTGTTGTCGACATCAAGCTATCCGCGAAGGAAGCCTTTCCCTTCTTGGACGCCTCTACTTCCAGATCTGTGGAGGTCGCCCTCTTCTTTCCCCCCTCGGGGAGGGGGAAGTTGCTTTCTTCCTCCTCTTCCTCCTCCTCGTCGTCTTCGGTGGCGGAGTGAGTTTCGGCGTCTATGGACACCACGTCCGAAGTACCCTTGGGACGGAGGCCTCCTTTGGTGCCCTTGCCCTTCTTCTTGGCTTTCTTCTCCGGTGCCATGTAGGGCTTCGAAACCAGCATCTTCGTCAAAAGCGAGAAGGCTGGTTCCTCGGGCAGCGGAGCCGAATGATACGTCTCCAATGTATCTATAATTTTTTATTGTTCCATGCTATTATATTATCTGTTTTGGATGTTAATGGGCTTTATTTTACACATTTATATTATTTTTGAGACTAACCTATTAACCGGAGGCCCAACCCAAATTGTTGGTTTTTTGCCTATTTTAGTGTTTCGCAGAAAAGGAATATCAAAAGGAGTTCAAATGGAATGAAACCTTCGAGAGCATGATTTTTGGAACAAACGTGAACCAGAGGACTTGGAGTGGACGTAAAGCAATCAATGAGGCAGCCACGAGGCAAGGGGCGCGCCTACCCCCTGGGTGCGCCCTCCCCCCTCATGGGCCCCTCGTGGCTCAACCGACCTACTTCTTCCTCCTATATATGTTCACATACCCCGAAAACAGCCAGGAGCACCACGAAACCCTATTTCCACCGCCGCAACCTTCTGTACCCAAGAGATCCCATCTTGGGGCCTTTTCCGGAGCTCCGCCGGAGGGGGCATTGATCACGAAGGGCCTCTACATCAACTCGATGGCCCCTCCGATGATGTGTGAGTAGTTTACCTCAGACCTTCGGGTCCATAGCTAGTAGCTAGATGGCTTCTTCTCTCTCTTTGGATCTCGATACAAAGTTCTCCTCGATTCTCTTGGAGATCTATTCGATGAAACTCTTTTTGCGGTGTGTTTGTCGAGATCCGATGAATTGTGGGTTTATGATCAAGTCTATCTATGAACAATATTTGAATCTTCTCTGAATTCTTTTATGTATGATTGGTTATCTTTGCAAGTCTGTTCTAATTATCAATTTGGTTTGGCCTACTAGATTGATCTTTCTTGCAATGGGAGAAATGCTTAGCTTTGGGTTCAATCTTGCGGTGCTCGATACCAGTGATAGAAAGGGAAACGACACGTATTGTATTGTTGCCATCGAGGATAAAAAGATGGGGTTTATATCATATTGCATGAGTTTATCCCTCTACATCATGTCATCTTGCTTAAAGCGTTACTCTGTTCTTATGAACTTAATACTCTAGATGCATGCTGCATAGCGGTCGATGTGTGGAGTAATAGTAGTAGATGCAGGTAGGAGTCAGTCTACTTGTCACGGACGTGATGCCTATATACATGATCATACCTAGATATTCTCATAATTATTTGCTTTTCTATCAATTGCTCGACAGTAATTTGTTCACCCACCATAATACTTATTGAAAGTGCTAGTGATCGACTAGAGGGGGGTGAATAGGCGATTTTTATGAAAGTCTTCAAAACATGGAAGTTTCGAAGACAAATGATAGAAATAAACCTATTACCATGCAGCGGAAGGTAGATTACACTAAGCAAGCCATAGTCAAGTATTCAATGAAATGAAAGCACGAAGACTAATAGCAGCTAGGCAGTATAGATTAGGATGGAAGATAGTATGAAGCCAATCAGAACAAGCAGTCACTCGGTGAAGACAAAAGATAATGCAATCATACAATGACTTCACCAGGGCCAATAGTAAATAAACGGATGGGAAGGATAAAACCAGTGGCTCGTTGAAGACAATGATTTGTTGGACCAGTTCCAGTTGCTGTGGCAACTCTATGTATGGTTAGGGAGGCTGAGATTCAACTCAGAAGACCGTGTCTTCACCTTATTCCCCTTGAGCAAAGGACACCCAGTCCTCGTGCAATCACTCTGGTAAGTCCTCAAGGCAGACTTCCAAACCTTCACAAACTTTGTTCACTGGCGATCCACAATGACTCTTGGATGCTCAGAACGCAACGCCTAACTGGCTGGAGGATTCACAGTCCTCAAGTGTAATAAGTCTTCAAATCACACAGACAAGAAGACTTAAGTGATGCCTAACACTCTTTGGCTCTGGGTGTTTAGGGCTTTATCCTCACAAGGAATTCTCTCTCAGAGGCTTCAAGGTGGGTTGCTCTCAAACGACAAAAGCCGTACACTAACTCTGAGCAGCCAACCGTTTATGGTTGTAGGGGTGGGCTATTTACAGCCACTAAGCAACCCGACCTGATTTGTCCGAAATGACCCTGGGTCACTAAGGAACTGACACGTGTTCCAATGGTCAGATTTCAAACACACACGGCAACTTTAGTTGGGCTACAAGCAAAGCTGACTTATCCAACTCTGAATAAGATTTGCTCTCATAGTCTTCACTCGAAGACATAGGATTTTGGTTAAGCATCACTTCGGTCATTCTGACTGGTTCTCTTGGACCCCACTTAACAGTACGGTGGTTCCTATGACTCAACAAGGAAGAAAAAGAACGACGAAACAACTAAGTCTTCGCGCTCCATAGTCTTCACGCAATGTCTTCTCTTGTCATAGTCTTAAATGTGAATTTCTTCACATACCACCTTTGACTTCAATGTCTTCATACATTTTTAGGGGTCATCTCTGGTAGGAAAACCGAATCAATGAGGGACTTCTACCTGTGTTATCCTGTAATTCTCACAAACACATTAGTCCCTCAATCAGGTTTGTCATCAATACTCCAAAACCAACTAGGGGTGGCACTAGATGCACTTACAATCTCCCCCTTTTTGGTGATTGATGACAAACTGGTTGAAGTTTTCAACGGGGAATAAAATATGTGAAATTGTAAAGGATAGGGTATTGTCTTCACAAGTTGCAAAGGCTCCCCCTGAAGATGTGCATATAAGTACTTTGCTCTTGGAATGCAAATGCACATAGCAGGTTGTACTTGTGGAGATCCTCTTCAACCTATGATGACAATTCATCATGCATGATATGATGTAACGAAGATAATGACATGCATAATGGAAAATGGACGTCTTCAAAATGACCTAAGTGCGGAATTTATTATCGCACATGCGGAATTTATCATCGCATCACAGAATAGCAAATAAGTAGCAGACGACCATCGAGTTTAAGTGTTACAACTCAAAGAACCAAATGTATCGAAAAGCAAGAGTTGTAAACACTTGGCAAAAGTAGCAAAAGGTAAAGCAACCACCCATATGGACCCGCTTGAAGACTATCAACTCATATGCTTCTCCCCCTTTTGTCAGTAAGGACCAAAAAGGTTTGAAGACATAGAGCGCCTACTCGTTCCCATGAGGTGCAGGCGAGGCAGCAGGGTCGTCGTTGAGGTCCGATGGTGCAGAAGAACTTGGTGCAGTGTCGACACGCGCTGAAGTTGGAGGAGGTGAAGTTGCATCATCTTGGTTGTCGATGACTCTGGCATTCACTGTCACAGCTGAGGACGAATAGTCAGAGTCTTCAAGTGATGGAGTCTGATGCAAGTGAGCATTCCTGGGAGGAGTTGAGTCAAACTTGAACCGTTCATGAAGCCATCTTCTTGCAGATCAGCTTCAGCACTAAGTAATGTCAAACTCTTCCATGACCTCCGATGGGTTTCATGAGTGACAAAGGCATTTTTGGTGGCAAGATTGCGAATGCGGTTGACATCCACCAAGAGGCTTTGCATTTGACGCTTAAGCCAGTCGTGATGTATGTCCTATTTCTGGTGTAGCGCGACGAGAAGCTCTCGGCCATTTAGGACACGAGATCGCCTTCGAGGCATTTGCGCAATGGTGCTACCAGTGGCATCAGTTTGAGCGTGAGGGGCACGTGTGTTGCCAGCAAGGGGATAAACACGAGATACTGCTGGAACTCCTTCAATAGGCTGGGTGAAGCTTTGGTGATCAACATTGTGAAGATAAATGGGATCCTTAGCCGGCTCTGGGTAAATATTTTCAACTGACAGGTCAACCTCTGGCAAGAATATGAAATGATTGCACGCAGACAGCCGATAGTTGAAGGCAGAGTGATGCTTGATAAGACGCATGACCCATGGAGCATAGAATTTCAACCCAAAAATGTCGGAGCCAGATGCAGCCAACTGCCTGATGAAGAAGTCTTGAGCATTGAAGCTGATGCCATTGAAGATATAGAAAACCAAAGTCTTCATTGCTCCTTCAAGCTTCACTGCAGATGAAAGTCCTTTGACAGGCCATAGAGTCTTCCTGATGATATGGTAAATGGTGTGAGGCAGGTACTCTAGGTCTTCAACAAAGAATTCAGACGGGTATTCAGCGTCATGAGGTAGAGGCTTCATCATGCTCAGCATTTGACTCATGTTGGGTTCTGGCTTCTGAAAAAATGCTTTCCAAGGCATTCTGGTGTTGTTGACAACCTGGTTCATAGTATTCACCAGGAGTGGGCAGGCATGTGAGCTCAATGATATCAAGAGCTTTGGCTTCATGATGGACATTGCCTGTCATCCATTCAAGGACCCAAGTCTTTGGATCCCTGTTGTAACCTCAAATGTGAAGAGTTGCATAGAACTGTAGCAGAAGCTCTTCATTCCAGTGTTCCTTATCTGTGACAAACTGCAGCAGTCCAGCATCTCTGAAGCAATCCAACGCTTCTTTAAGGCAAGGCAGGCCAGCTATAGCTTCGGAGTCGAGGCGCATATGTGGAAATATGCGCCCTTGATTGTATAGGACGCAGGAATAGTAGATGCGCTGCTAATAGCTCCAGAACCGGTTCGATGAAATGCGAGGTTTGGTATAAGGGTTCTTGGCACTGTTGAAGAAGGTGTTATGTGCCATGAAGCCATTCACGTTGAAGACCCCAGGTGAAGTTGCAGTGCCTCGGAATCGTGGAAGTCTTGGCTTGGGCTTTTGGACTTGAGGTCTGTGCTCGACATGATATTCAAATTGCGGACCCGCAGCAGGTGGAGGAACCAGAATGGGCCATCGGACCATAACAGGCTGACCACGGTCAAATGCCAGCTCAATTGTATGAGGTCTTGGAGGGGGAACAGGAGCATTGGCATTGTCATTGACAGGAGCTTCAGGGGCCACATTTCTTCAGGTGCTTGTACCTCGGGTGCTTTAGTATTGGCTTCGGGTGCTGCAGTGGCTTCAAGCGCTTGGATTTCTGGCACCGCAGTAGCTTCAGGCGCCGCATTAGCTTCAGCCATGACAACGTCATTGGCTTCAGCGGTGATGTTGGTGGCCGCCTCAGGATTGTTAACCTCCACTTCAGGTGCTGGTGGGTCAGACACGTTCTCCTCGAGAACAACATCTTGGTGGCACAGGGGTGTAGCAACTCTTTCTGCTTCAACTCTTGGTTCTTGTTCTTCATCGGCTGATGCAGCCAGAATATCTTTAGCCATTTTGGCTTCAGACTCAGACACGTGCATTGTGGGAGTGACTTGGGGCCTTGGTCCATTGCGAAGCCTGCGTAATGCTGGCGACGCTTGCGGAGATGGAGTGTGCTGGGCATCAAAGTCATCGTCATCTTGCACTGGTGAGGTAGCTTGCGGTTGGGGAGAACTTGGGGTGTCTTGTCGTTGTGGGTGATCATCCCATGATGCATCCTGAGCAGTTGGCGTCAGAGGACGACCAATGCTGATGAGTTTGTTGTGCGTGAGCACAAGCGATGATATCAATTGGTGCTCGATCTGAGGAAGGACTTCATCATCTTCAACATTTTTGTGAGGACCAATGTCTTCAGCTGCGGTGGGGTCAACAGCTGGATTGTCTTCAGCTTCAGGAGCCTCTGGAGAAGCAGGCTCATGAACTATCACTTGGCGTTCTTGATTTTCAGACGTAGGACAAGCCACTGAGATTGGCTTGACCTCAAGGGGCTCTGTGGGAGCAGCCCGATCTCTCTTCTTTGTTTTGCGTTTCTTAGTTGGAGGAGCATCATCAGTGGTGCCCCTGGTTTTGCGCTTTCTGGCTTCAGCTTCAGCTGCCCTTGTTTTCTTCAGTTCTGAAGCCACTGTGGGGACCTTAGGCTTTGAGCCAGTCATACTGGCTGGGAAGACAATTGGATGTACTTCCTGCCTTGGTGCTTCGGGTTCTGCCACAATTGGCTTCGTCTTCTTCTTGGCCGCCATTCTGGGGTCGATGCCTGGTCGCCCCAAGGCCTTGCGCTTTTCAGCTTCATTGTATCCTTGAACACATTTAGCAGCAAGATCTTTCATGCACTCACGAGAACCTTTGGCTTCTTCGTGTTTGGTTCGGAATGCTTCCTTAAGCTCATGCATCATGGTCTGGAAGTTTTGAATGTCTTCAACATTGAGCTTGGTCATATGCTTCTTGAACTGAGCCTTTTCATAATCTATCTTATGCTTTAGCTCAACAATCTTCTGAGCTAGAGCCAGCTCAGCAGCATAAGTCCGTGGAAGGCGACGCTGAGGCCAATGGGAAGCTGGAGATCATCAAAGCTAACATTTGGGCTGTCAAACCACTCATCAATGAATGTGTTGATGATTTCAACATCAAAGAGAGGAAGGTCATTGAACATTTTGCCTCTTGCTTGCTCTTGATCAACTGCTCAAGAGCGTCATCGCCAAGATTGTCGTCGCTGGACAGATCAATGGCGTCATTCTCATTTCGTAGAACAGCAGCAGGGGTCAGTGCTTGGCTGGTGGGTTGCATGGGCATCTTCACTTAGGAGGGCTTGGAGATGCGTGACAGATCTTCAGACTACACACTATGTTTAGGAGGTGCAGTGGCCAGAGGCTTCACCCGTGAGACCTTTGGTGCAGGGGCAGGCTTTGAAGCTTTAGGCTTCTTCAGCTTCTTTGGCTTCGGTGGTGCAGGCGCTTTGTCGGATTCAGCATCGTCTGTAGGTTGATCCGCGACTGCCCCTTGAACCATTATATGAGTGATGAGACCTTCCAGGTTGTAGAAGGGCCCAACAAGATTGGGTTCAGCTTCACGTGAGCCATCGGCACGAGGAGTAGAGGGACCTGGGTTGAAGTCTAATCCCCGTGAATTCTTGTTTTCTTTGGCTGAGTTCCTGGCAAACTGAAGGTTGCACTTGAACAGATTGTCATCACGACACCATAGCAATGACAATGGGTCTGCATCTGCAGGCTGAGGTCCATGGACCATGCAGGGGTAGAAGCCTTGTTCAATGGCTTCAGCTCTGGACCTGGGTTGAAGATTTTTGTATAGGATGTCTCCCCACGGTCGCTTGATGGCATTCTTCTCAGCATACTCCTGGGTCACGAACATGTACTTGAACCACTGTTCTGCCCAATATCTTCGAATCCATTGGATTCGAGTTTTCCGCTGATTGTAGTCCTCCTCCGGATCTATCTTGTACAGCTCATAGAGGTCTGGAGGTAAATCTCTTGAGGTGTTGCCACGATGCTGCCTGCCACCCTTCCTTGCAGATTTTTCTAGTGCCATGAAGTTTAGACTGAAAGGCTTCAAAACTGTCAAAGTCTTCCGTCTACTGGTCAGACAAGAACTGGCTTCAAGGGAATTTATATGATGCTGTAAGAATTCTGCAAATGAATGCAGACTATGAGAACCAAGGGATTCTCCCACGGACATGTACGTGTGACAGCATTAAGGTGCGAGGGAAGGGGAAGAGGTCATATGCATTCTCAGAAGATTTTGAAGATAAATCAGTTTAGAAGACATTGACCTCATAGTGCGAAGACATTCACTCATAGATAGAGAGTTGGTTCCAGATTTGTACGAATCCACGAATAAGTACAAGTGAGGAATCTAACTACTTTGTGAAGCATAAGTGAACATACTAGGCATATTATGAGATGCAGTATGAAATAGATCCAACTTGTATGAATAGAAACTGCTTGTGGTAGAAAAGGATGAATCTATCGGATCAAAGGGACCGTAAAAAGGAGGTTTTATTTACCACACGAGGAACTACTAGACGGTGTGGGAGAGGAGGACGAGCAGTTCGATCTTTCGTGCCCTAACTTGTGCCCTAACTTGGCGACGGAGGACACCTACAGCGACGGCGAAGAAGACGATGTCCGCGGTCGGCGTGAAGACGGCGTCGGTGAGGTCGCGGCAGCGAAGCGCTTCGTCGCGGCATCGTCGAGGGCTAGCGGTGGCGCTAGGGTTTGTGCGAGAGTGGAAGAAAGGATAATGACTGGGGTGAGGCATGTATATATATAGGGATAGGGATGGCATAGTGTTATTACACAGGTGCCCCTGGCGGTTCACATCTGAAGGACACGTGCGTATCATGCAACACATTGGAGGTTGTTCCATGTTCCCACGCACGCCTGAATTGTCGGGTGGTTGTTCCCACTTCTCCGAGTTTCAGGTCAAAGAATTTAGCATTGAAAACGGATTAATGTTTGTCTCTGTGTCTTCTGCTGACAAGGATGCAGAGAAGACATTTTGACAGTGTCAATAGAATGCATATGATTTGGATAGATAGACTTAGGAAAGAAGCATCGAGGGGTTAGGGTCCGATCACATTCACTTAGTTCAAAAGATTCAGCAAGAAGCCATAGCTATAAGTGAATTTTGTAGAGGACAGAAACCAAATCAGTATGTTGAAGATAAACATGAGGTCATGTTAACATTGAAGACAAACAGAAACCAAAGACTTTGCAAATGTAACGCCGTGTGAGAAACACTTCTTAGGGAAGAATTTTGTGGTGGCGTTACCCACCGTATAGGAAGTATTAGACCCAGACACGGCGCACAATTTTCGTGGCGCTCTGAAGTCAAATTCCATGTTAATGTATTCACACTCAGAATGCAAGTCTTCATTGATTGAAGACATACGTTACTTCGTGCGTTGCACATCTAAGTCATCAACATGCACAAGTGTTAGGAAGTGTGCCTGATCACAGGACATTTGAGGATTCCAAGATATTTAGCTCACATCGTAACTTACAAAAACTCTTCTCATCCAAGGGCTTTGTGAAGATATCTGCCAATTGCTCTTCACTGTTGACGTGTATGATATCAATATCTTCCTTCATAACATGATCTCTGAGAAAGTGATGACGAATTTCAATGTGCTTTGTCTTCGAGTGCTGAACCGGGTTGTTGGCAATCTTGATGGCGCTCTTGTTGTCATAGTAGAGTGGCACTTGCTTCAGATGAATGCCATAGTCTTTGAGTGTTTGCTTCATCCATAGAAGCTAAGCGCAGCAAGATCCAGCAGCAATGTATTCAGATTCAGCAGTGGAGAGAGATACACAGTTCTGCTTCTTTGAAGACCAACATACAAGTGATCGTCCCAGAAAATGACATGTGCCTGATGCAGACTTGCGATCCACCTTGTCACCAGCATAATCAGCATCCGAGAATCCAACTAGATCAAACTCTGAGCCCTTTGGATACCATAATCCTAGTGTTGGGGTGTGAGCCAAATATCTAAAAATTCGCTTCACAGCTAAGTGATGTGATTCCTTTGGTGCCGCTTGGAACCGGGCACACATGCAAACACTAAGCATGATATCTGGCCTAGATGCACACAAATAAAGCAAAGAACCAATCATGGAGCGGTATACCTTTTGGTCGAACTCTTTACCATTGTCGTCGGGACCCAGATGGTGTTTGGCTGGCATTAGCGTCGTGTAGCCTTTGTAGTCTTGCATTCCAAATTTCTTCAGGCAATCTTTGAGGTATTTCTCTTGAGATATGAAGATGTCATTGCGTTGCTGACATATTTGAAGACCAAGGAAGAACTTCAGCTCACCCATCATGGACATCTGATATTGCTCTTGCATCATATATCCAAACTCTTCACTGTATTTCTGGTTAGTGCAGCCGAAGATAATGTCATCCACATATATTTGGCACACAAACAGTTCACCATCATATGTCTTTGTGAAGAGAGTGGGATCCAGGGAACCAGGTTTGAAGCCTTTGCTCTTCAGGAAGTCTTTGAGTGTGTCATACCAAGCTCGAGGGGCTTGTTTAAGGCCATACCGTGCCTTGTTGAGTTTGTAGACCATGTCAGGATGTTTTGGATCTTCAAAGCCAGGTGGTTGTGCAACATACACTTCTTCTTCAATCTTGCCATTGAGAAAAGCGTTCTTCACATCCATTTGATACAGAAGAATATTATGATGATTTGCATAGGCCAACAGTATGCGTATAGCTTCAAGCCTAGCCACAGGAGCAAATTTTTCATTGAAGTCAATTCCTTCAACTTGAGTGTATCCTTGAGCAACGAGATGAGCTTTGTTTCTGACAACTTGACCATGCTCATCTTGCTTGTTGCAATATATCCATTTAGTGCCTATTATATTGTGCTTACGAGGATCAGGACGCTTAACTAGTTCCCATACATTATTCAACTCAAACTATTGAAGCTCTTCTTGCATAGCTTGAATCCATTCAGGTTCCATGAAGACTTCATCAACTTTCTTGGGTTCAGATATTGAGACAAATGCGAAGTGCCCATAGAAATTTGCTAGTTGTGTTGCCCTTGAACGAGTGAGTGGACCTGGTGCATTGATGCTATCATTTATTCTCTCAATCTATACTTCATTTGCAACACCAGGATGAACAGGACGAAGATTTTGCTCTTGCTGATCATTGTCATTGTTAGAAGGATTGTTGTCAGGCTGAGCATTGTCTTCAGGTTGATCTGGTGCAGAGATGATGAATTCCTCTTTAGGCTGAGCTTCAGACGGTATGATTTCTCCAGTTCCCATGAGTTTGATGGTTTCACTGGATGGAGCTTCATCTAGCACATTTGGCAGGTGCTCTCTTTGCGAGCCGTTAGTCTTATCGAACCGCACATCCACAGTTTCAACCACTTTATAGTGGAAGAGGTTGAAGACTCTATAGGAGTGTGAATCCTTTCCATATCCAAGCATAAAACCTTCATGTGCTTTCGGTGCAAATTTTGAAGTGTGATGTGCATCCTTGATCCAACACCTAGCACCAAATACTCTGAAGTAACTGACATTTGGCTTCTTGCCAGTAAGGAGCTCATAGGATGTCTTGTTCAGAAGCTTGTGAAGATAAACACGGTTGATGATATGGCATGCAGTATCAATGGCTTCAGGCCAGAACTTTCTTGGAGTCTTGTATTCATCGAGCATCGTCTGGGCCATCTCCATAAGTGTTCTATTCTTGCGTTCCATGATGCCATTCTTCTGCGGCGTGTACGGAGCTGAGAATTCATGAGTGATGCCCAAAGTATCAAGATAAGTGTCGAGGCCAGTGTTCTTGAAATCAGTGCCATTGTGTAACGCCCTCGATGCGGCTATATCTCCCACGTGTCGAAGCACGACTTAGAGGCATAACCGCATTGAAAGCAATGTCGCAAGTGAGGTAATCTTCACACAACCCATGTAATACATAAAGGGAATATATACATAGTTGGCTTACAATCACCACTTCACACAATTACATGAATAAAGCATTACATCAATCAGATACACTCAAGGTCCGACTACGGAACCAAAATAAAAGAAGAACCCCAAATGCGACAAGGTCCCCAATCGACCCCAACTGGGCTCCACTACTAACAACTAGAACAAAACAACACAAAGGACAAGATCTTCATCGAGCTCCTCCTGAGCTTGGATGCATCATCTGCGCGGACTCATCGGCACCTGCAAGCTGGTTTTGGAAGTATCTGTGAGTCACAGGGACTCAGCAATCTCACACCCTCACGATCAAGACTATTTAAGCTTATAGGTAAGGCAAAGGTATGAGGTGGAGCTGCAGCAAGCGACTAGCATATATGGTGGCTAACATACGCAAATGAGAGAGAGAAGAGAAGGCAAAGCACGTTCGAGAAAGTATGATCAAGAAGTGATCCTAAACAACCTATGTCAAGCATAACTCCAACACCATGTTCACTTCCCGGACTCCGCCGGAAAAAGACCATCACGGTTACACACGCGGTTGATGCATTTTAATTAAGGTCAACTTCCGGTTTTCTACAACCGGACGTTAACAAATTCCCATCTACCCATAACCGCGGGCACGGCTTTCGAAAGTTCAAATCCCTGCAGGGGTGTCCCAACTTAGCCCATCACAAGCTCTCACGATCAACGAAGGATATTCCTTCTAGCGGGAAGACCCGATCAGACTCGGAATCCTGGTTACAAGACATTTCGACAGCGTAAAACAAATCCAGCAACACTGCCCGAATGTGCCGACAAATCCCGATAGGAGCTGCACATATCTCGTTCTCAGGGCACACTCAGATTGTCTTAGGTACGGGTAGGCCAGCCCAGAGTTGCCCCTGGTGGCCACTGGCAGCTGACAGGTTGGACCAACACTCAGAGGAGCACTGGCCCGGGGGTTTAAAATAATGATGACCCTTGGGCGCGCGACCCCCAAGGGAAAATAAAAGGCTAGGTGGCGAATGGTAAAACCAATGTTGGGCATTGCTGGAAGAGTTTTATTCAAGGCGAACTATCAATGGGTTCCATTATTACCCAACCGCGTAAGGAACGCAAAATCCGGGAACATAACACCGATATGATAGAAACTAGGGCGGCAAGAGTGGAACAAAACACCAGGCATAAGGCCGAGCCTTCCACCCTTTACCAAGTATATAGATGCATTAATTAAATAAGATATATTGTGATATCCCAACAAGTAAAACATGTTCCAACAAGGAACAACATCTCCATGTTCCAACAAGGAACAAACTTCAATCTTCACCTGCAACTAGCAACGCTATAAGAGGGGCTGAGCAAAGCGGTAACATAGCCAATAAACGGTTTGCTAGGATAATGTGGGTTAGAGGCTTGGTTCAATAATATGGGAGGCATGATAAGCAAGTGGTAGGTATCGCAGCATAGGCATAGCAAAAGAGCAAGCAACTAGCAAGCAAAGATAGAAGTGATTTCGAGGGTATGGTCATCTTGCCTGAGATCCCGCAAGGAAGAAGAACAAGTCCATGAAGAAGACACACGGACGTAGTCGAACGGGTCCTCACAAACGCGACATTATTGGAACCAACCCGAAGAAACAACACCGGAAAGAAGCAAGCAACACAGTAAACAACCAACACATAAGATGGCATGATGCGCAAACAGGTATGATGCATGTCCGGTTTAAATATGTATGGCATGGCAAAGTGCAACAAACAACACTACAAGTTAAGTGGAGCACAATATGCAACGGAGTTGTATATTGAAGAAAACACCACATGACTTATTTAGTTCTCTCTTGTTTATGTACCCTACAATATTAAATGTTGTTAAACATGGAAAGAGCGTGAAGCAAATGAAAAACTACCTATCTAGGCAAGTTTAAATGAGGCTGGAACAACAAGCAACAAGCCCGGAAACTCCTCATGTGCATATTTTTTGGATTAGGTACTGTTCTGCCCTAAACATAATTTTAGGGTTTTTTAAACATGCAAAGCAAGTACACCATGATAAACTAGGCAAAATTCTACCCCATATACATATAAAGTTTATTTAAATCCGAGCTATGGTTATTTAGTTATGAAATAAATCATTTTAGCAAGTTATTTAAGCAAATTTAAACAAACAGCATTTTAAACATGTTAAACATGGATGAAAGTTGGATATTATTAAACTAGACAAGATTCTAGACATATTACATATAGAGATCATTTTAATCCGGTGCACGGTTAATTAGTTATTAAATGCATGAACTTGAAGGGCTTTTCTGTAAAACTGCTTTCTCTGGAACAAATACTAAATTCGCAGGCGCTGGAAAAAAACATGATATGGGCCGAATCTGAAGGCTGGCCCAACGAACAGAGGGGAAAAAACCAGGGGCTGCTCACCCTGGGCCTTGGGCCATCGGAGGTGATGGGCTGGGGTGCACGGGGCCGGATCTGGCCATCGGTTGGGCCTGGCGAAGTGGAGAGGAGCCGTCTCGGGAGGAGCTGGGCCTTGCGCAGCGGTGGGACGAGCCCGAGTCGGTTGGATCAAGCTCTGTCTGGAGGGACATGGAAGGAGCGGGTACATGGCGCGGTCAACGCGAGGATCAGGGGCGCTGGCTGCGTGCGTCTTCGATTCAGAGGAAGCAAGGCGCGGCGCTGGACTTGGCGAAGGAGAAACCTCTCCGGCGAGGCGAGGACGGGGCAGAGGCACTTGGCGTTCGAATCCCCCAGAGTGAGACGAGGCAAGGGCGGCGCCATGGACTCCTGGAGCTCTTGTTCGTCTGAAGAAACAAAGAGGCCGCGAGGATCTGGTTCGGCGGCGATCTGCAGGTGCGGGCGCAGGAGGAGCGGGAAACGGCAAAGAGCTGGCCGACCGGACTTGGCGGCGCAGCAGGCGAGCCGGGACACTGGGATCCGATGCAGGCCGAAGCAGAAGCGGATCAGCGAGGGTTGGTCGACATGGGCGCCTGACTTGGGTTCGATGCAGAGAAGGTCCTGCAGTGTAGCTCCATGGGGCAGGAGGAACTTGCTCTCGGTGACGACGGAGCTTGATGGCTTGGCGTCCCTGGGCGGCGACGTGGTCTCCTGTTCGAGCAAACGAAGGGGGAGAGATGTGAGGTGAGGGAGAAAGACAAGGAAGGGAGAGGAAGGAGGTGGGGGCGGTGAGGGCTTGAGCACCGGCTGCAGTGGAGATCGAGCAAGAGTGGCTGGCGGCGGCATGTTCAAGCGAAGGAGGAGCTCGGGTTGGTCTGGTGTTGAAAACGAGAGGGATTTGGGAGGGGATGGATTTGGATCGGGAGGAGATCCCGATGTGGGAGAGGAGTGGCGGCGGGGAGGGACAAGCCTCCTAGGTTTTAGGGTTAGGCTAGATATATATATAGCAAAAGGATTAAAGGAGAGGGATTTGGATCATCGGATCGAAATCCGACGGATGAGAATAAAATAGGTAGGGAGTTCAAATAAGAAAACGGTGATGTTTTGTAGACGTTCGGGGATGATCCGGACACAACGGTAGCGACAGCCCGAGTCGGGTCCGGGACAGCTTTCGGGCGCGCGCGCGAGGAGGGTCGCGGGCTGACGAGAGAGGTTAGGTAGGGCCTGGCGGTAGGTAGTGGGCTGTGTAGACGGTCTCAAGCTGAGAAAAGAGAAGAGAGGGAGGCCCGGCAACTGTTTCCGGAAACCGAAAACGTCCGATGTTAGACCGGCTATAATGCCGCTCTAGTTATCCGTTGGGGCATCAAACAAACTCTGAATGCGATGAAACTTGGCAGGTGGCCTACCCACAACATAACAACATCGCATGCCAACTTTCAACCCATTCCGAGAACATTTTTCTGGCGACTTATAAAATAATATTTCGGACGTGTCGCGGGCGCGTGCAAGTGTGTCTGGGCTCAGAACGGACAACGGAGAGAACGAGGAGGCCGGGACGGATGCAAGTTTTGAAAACATGATGATGCAATGCACATGATGACATGATGAAATGCAACATGCAAGCAAATGACATGGCAACGCCGGCGAACAACTGGAAGACACCTGGCGCAACAGTCTTGGGGCGTTACACATTGTCACTTCTAATGTGCTTGATCTTGACGCCATAGTTGTTCATGGCTCGATTGGCGAAGCGTCTGAAGACATCCTGCACTTCAGTCTTGTAGAGGATTATATGCATCCAAGTATATCTTGAATAATCATCAATAATGACAAAGCCATAGAGACAAGCAGTAGTAGTAAGAGTTGAGTAGTGAGTGGGACCGAAGAGGTCCATGTGGAGCAGTTCGAAGGGTTGAGTCGTTGTCATGATTGTCTTCGAGGGATGCTTGGCCCTCGTCATCTTTCCTGCTTCACAGGCACCGCATAAGTGATTCTTCTTGAACTTGATGCCCTTGATTCCTATGAGATGCTTCTTCTTTGCAAGAGTATGCAAGTTTCTCATGCCAGGATGCCCTAGCCTCTGATGCCAGAGCCAGCATTCTGAAGCTTTTGCTAGAAGACATACGGCAAGTTGTGGTCCTGCTGAGAAATCTACAACGTACAAATCATATTTCCGATACCCTTCAAAGACTAGAGACTTGTCAGATTCCATTAGAACAAGGCAACGATATTTTCCAAATATCACAATCATGTTTAAATCGGAAAGCACTGAGACAGACATTAAGTAGAAACCAAGGGATTCAACAAGCATTACTTTACCCATGTGTTGATCCCTCGAGATTGCAACTCTACCTAGACCCAATACCTTGCTTTTAACAGTATCAGCAAATGTGATGTGACTCTTGTCAGATGGACGTAAAGTTGAGTCCATGAGAAGACTTCGCTTGCCAGTCATGTGATTAGTACACCCACTATCAATAATCCATTCTAAAGCAGCTGGTGTCATACCCTACAGTGCAGTTAGGGGGGTAGGCTTCACGAAGAGAATTGTGAAGCTTAAACATTTGACAAGCAAGTGCATTATGAAAGCTTAGATCGAGGTTAGGACTGATAGGGCAAGTAGCAAGCGACTCAGGAACAAAATACATAATAAGATCATTTGGGCATTTGATCTTGCGCCCTACAAGATGTTTAAGGTCCCCAGCAATAGCTTCAGACAAATTTGATTTTCGGTTGGAGACCCTTCCCTGCAAAATAGAGTTAAGCTTTCTTAGCCACCCACATCTTCAAGGGTGGCTTCAAAGCAATGAGTCTAAGTGCAGCATCTGAGAACTTTGGCTTTGGAGCCCTAGCAAAAAGTCTTGCAGGTGGACAATAGTACTCATAAGAATAAGTAGAGTAGTTCTTGGTCTTATGAACATGGCGGTTTGATGAAACGCGCTCATATTCATAGGCCTGAGTATGGTTTCCCTGCAAAACATTTGCATTAGTGCGACTCAGGTGAGTCCTTTGTCTGTATGAAGCCTTTGGACCATATGAAGCTTGTGGTCTGGGGTTTGTCTTCTTCACTTGTGGTGTCATGACGACATTCACAGGAAGATTCTCCAACAACTTTTTCGGCACCCAAACTTTCTTCATAAGTGGCCCATTCCTGCAGTTAGTACCAATATACCTGGCAAACACTTCATCATTCTGATTCTTAAACAGTTTATAGTTTGCATCAAAGGATTCATCAATAACAATGGGATTAGCACAAGTGAAGCCAAACAGAGTGGATGGATCCACTGAAGGTTCCTTTGCAGCAACCCATGTGGTTTTGGGGTACCGCTCAGGTTTCCAGTAAGAGCCATCAGCATTCATTTTCCTTTCGAACCCAAGACCCTCTTTCCTAGGGTTTTGGTTCAGGATCTGCCTTTTGAGGACATCACATAGTGTCTGATGCCCTTTGAGACTTTTGTACGTCCCTGTTTCAAGCAATGTCTTCAACCTAGCATTTTCATCAGCAATAGCAGTGGTATCCTCAGCAGAGGGGTTAGTTACCACATCAATAGTTGAAGATATTGTAATAGTAGCAGCAGTAGAACATCCGGCAATAGAAGTAGCGTTGTCATGCTCAATGCATTTAAGACATGGTGGTTCAAATCCTTCCTGAGCGGAACTGGTCTATTTGGCGCGAAGTGACTCGTTTTCCTTGTGAAGATCTTCATGAGCCGCTCTCAATTTCTCAAGATCTTGCTTCCTTTGAAGATAATCATAGGAAAGCTTTTCATGAGTTGTTGAGAGCGTTTCATGACGACTTTCAAGTTCCTCATACTTAACAGGAAGATTTTTTATGTCTTCAATTAAGGACTGAGATCGAGTCATTTCAGCGTCTAATAGGTCATCGCATTTGTCTAGCAGTTTTTGAATATGTTCCATAGCTTTCTATTGTTCAGTTGCAATTTTAGCAAGTGTTTTGTAGCTGGGTTTGGAACCACAATCAGAGTCATCTTCACTGGGTGTTTGATAGTGAGTAGTGCGTGTGTTTACCTTGGCACCACGTGCCATGAAGCAGTAGGTGGGAGCTGAGTAGTCCTTGTCATTCGCATTAGCGTCGGTGATGAAGCCATTGTCTTCAGTGTCGAAGATGGACTTGGCAACGTATGTTGTAGCCAGACTTGCAACGCCAGAATCGGACTCCTCCTCAAACTCCACCTCCGCCTCCTCAGAAGCGGACTCCTCGTCTGAATCCATTTCCTTGCCAACGAACGCACGAGCCTTGCCAGATGAGCTCTTCTTGTGTGATGAAGACTTTGAGGAAGACTTGGAAGAAGACTTTGAGTATTTCTTCTTCTTCTTGTCGTCAGAATCATATTCCTTGCTCTTCTTCTTCTTGTTGTTCTCATTGTCCCATTGTGGACACTCAGAGATGTAGTGGCCAGGTTTCTTGCACTTGTGGCATGTTCTCTTCTTATAGTCATGAGCAAACGCTTCATCATTCCTTGAGCTTGATCGTGAAGACTTTCTGAAGCCTTTCTTCCTGGTGAATTTTTGGAACTTCTTCACAAGCAGAGCAAGCTCCTTTCCAATGTCTTCAGGATCATCAGAACTGCTGTCAGATTCTTCTTCAAATGAGGAGACAGCTTTTGCCTTCAGGGCACGAGTTCGCCCATAGTTGGGACCATAGATGTCTCTTTTCTCAGAAAGCTGAAACTCATGTGTGTTGAGCCTCTCAAGTATGTCAGACGGATCGAGTGTCTTGAAATCAGGACGTTCTTGAATCATCAGGGCTAGGGTGTCAAACGAGCTGTCAAGTGATCTCAGGAGTGTCTTGACGACTTCATGCTTGGTGATCTCAGTAGCACCAAGGGCTTGAAGTTCATTTGTGATGTCAGTGAGTCGATCAAACGTGAGCTGAATATTCTCATTGTCGTTTCTCTTGAAGCGGTTGAAGAGGTTGCGGAGGACACTGATTCTTTGGTCTCTCTGGGTTGAGATGCATTCCTTCACCTTGGAGAGCCAGTCCCAGACTAGCTTAGATGTTTCCAAAGCACTAACACGGCCATACTGTCCTTTAGTCAGATGACCACAGATGATGTTCTTGGCACTGGAGTCCAGTTGAACGAACTTCTTGACATCAGCAATGGTGACACCTTCACCCGCTTTGCGAACGCCATTCTTGACGACATACCATAGGTCGACATCAATGGCTTCAAGATGCATGTGCATCTTATTCTTCCAGTAGGGATATTCAGTTCCATCGAAGACTGGGCACGCAGCGGAGACTTTGATTATCCCTGCAGTCGACATAGCTAAAACTCCAGGTGGTTAAACCGAATCACACAGAACAAGGGAGTACCTTGCTCTGATACCAATTGAAAGTGCTAGTGATCGACTAGAGGGGGTGTATAGGCGATTTTTATGAAAGTCTTCAAAACATGGAAGTTTCGAACACAAACGATAGAAATAAACCTATTACCATGCAGTGGAAGGTAGACTACACTACGCAAGCCATAGTCAAGTATTCAATGAAATGAAAGCACGAAGACTAATAGCAGCTAGGCAGTATAGATCAGGATGGAAGATAGTATGAAGCCAATCAAAACAAGCAGTCACTCAGTGAAGACAAAAGATAATGCAATCATACAATGACTTCACCAGGGCCAACCGTAAATAAAGGGATGGGAAGGATAAAACTAGTGACTCGTTGAAGACAATGATTTGTTGGACCAGTTCCAGTTGTTGTGACAACTGTATGTCTGGTTAGGGAGGCTGAGATTCAACTCAGAAGACCGTGTCTTCACCTTATTCCCCTTGAGCTAAGGTCACCCAGTCCTCGCCCAATCACTCTAGTAAGTCTTCAAGGCCGACTTCCAAACCTTCACAGACTTCGTTCACCGGCGATCCACAATGACTCTTGGATGCTCAGAACGCGACGCCTAACCAGCTGGAGGATTCACAGTCCTCAAGTGTAATCAGTCTTTAGATCACACAGACAGGAAGACTTAAGTGATGCCTAACACTCTTTGGCTCTAGGTGTTTAGGGCTTTATCCTCGCAAGGAATTCTCTCTCAAAGGCTTCGAGGTGGGTTGCTCTCAAACGACAAAAGTCGTACACTAACTCTGAGCAGCCAACCGTTTATGGTTGTAGGGGGTCGGCTATTTATAGCCACTAGGCAACCCGACCTGATTTGTCCGAAATGACCCTGGGTCACTAAGGAACTGACACGTGTTCCAACGGTCAGATTTCAAACACACACGGCAACTTTACTTGGGCTACAAGCAAAGCTGACTTATCCAACTCTGAATAAGATTTGCTCTCATAGTCTTCACTCGAAGACATAGGATTTTGGTTAAGCATCACTTCAGTCATTCTGACTGGTTCTCTTGGACCCCACTTAACAGTACGGTGGTTCCTATGACTCAACAAGGAAGAAAAAGAACAACGAAACAACTAAGTCTTCGCGCTCCATAGTCTTCATGCAATGTCTTCTCTTGTCATAGTCTTAAATGTGAATGTCTGCACATACCACCTTTGACTTCAATGTCTTCATACATTTTTAGGGGTCATCTCTAGTAGGAAAACTGAATCAATGAGGGACTTCTACCTGTGTTATCCTGCAATTCTCACAAACACATTAGTCCCTCAACTAGGTTTGTCATCAATACTCCAAAACCAACTAGGGGTGGCACTAGATGCACTTACACTTATGCTATCTTGAGAGAAGCCACTAGTGAAACCTATGGGCCCCGGGTCTATTTACCATCATACAAGTTTCGAATCTATTTCATTTTGCAATCTTTAATTTCAATCTATATCATAAAAATACCAAAAATATTTATCTTATTATTATCATCTCTATCAGATCTCACTCTTGCAAGTGGCCGTGAAGGGATTGACAACCCCTTTATCACGTTGGTTGCGAGGTTCTTATTTGTTTGTGTAGGTACGAGGTGACTCATTTGTGGTCTCCTACTGGATTGATACCTTGGTTCTCAAAAACTAGGGGAAATACTTACGCTGCTTTGTTGCATCACCCTTTCCTCTTCAAGGGAAAACCAATGCATGCTCAAGAGGTAGCAAGAAGGATTTCTGGCGCCGTTGCCGGGGAGATCTACGCCAAGTCAAGACATACCAAGTACCCATCACAACTCTTATCCTTCGCATTACATTATTTGCCATTTGCCTCTCGTTTTCCTCTCCCCCACTTCACCCTTGCCGTTTTATTCGCCCTCTTTTCCGTTCACCTCTTTTTCCTTCCTGCCTTCTGTGTGCTTGTTCTTTTTGCAATCTATTGCCATCATGTCTGAAACTAGGGAGGTTATTGTTGATAAGGATAATAATATGGAAAACTTTGATGCTATTGATGATCCTCTTGAAAATCTTACTATTTTACACACTAAAAAGTTTCGGATTGGTAGCGGTAATATTATTGGGAAGGCAGTTACTCAAGATTTCTTTATTTGTGTCGATGCTTTTACTACCATGAGCAGATCTATCCTTCATAAAACTAGTAGTCTCGTTGTCGGTGTCAAAACCGGCGGATCTCAGGTAGGGGGTCCCGAACTGTGCGTCTAAGGCGGATGGTAACAGGAGGCGGGGACACGATGTTTACCCAAGTTCGGGCCCTCTCAATGGAGGTAATACCCTACTTCCTGCTTGATTGATCTTGATAATATGAGTATTACAAGAGTTGATCTACCACGAGATCGTAGAGGCTAAACCCTAAAAGCTAGCCTATGGTATGATTGTTGTTGTCCTATGGACTAAACCCTCCGGTTTATATAGACACCGGAGGGGGCTAGGGTTACACAGAGTCGGTTACAAGGGAGGAGATCTACATATCTGTATTGCCAAGCTTGCCTTCCATGCCAAGGAGAGTCCCATCCGGACACGAGACGAAGTCTTCAATATTGTATCTTCATAGTCCAACAGTCCGGCTAAAGGATATAGTCCGGCTGTCCGGAGACCCCCTAATCCAGGACTCCCTCAGTAGCCCCCGAACCAGGCTTCAATGACGATGAGTCCGGCGCGCAGATTGTCTTCGGCATTGCAAGGCGGGTTCTTCTCCAAATTCTGAATATCTGCTGAGTAGTGTCCGACTCCCCATAAATGTTGCGCTTCTTGGCTTCCACGCCCAATAATGGCTATCTTCCACGTGTCGAGCGAATGCGAGGAGCTAGGGCATTTTTACATTTGCCACCCTAGCCATGTAAGTAAACTGTCTATTAAAGAGACGTGGATTCTTAGATCCAGACCACACCATCCTCCCACGACGAGTATCCATCGGAGCGCACTCGGAAAAATCCATTCCAACATGGCCGGCCATCGCAGCTCCTCCTCTCGCTCTCGTAGACCTAAACCCGGTGATTGGGAGAAGTGTTCCATCCCGCACAGCCAATTAGTAGAGTTACAGACCCAGGGATTTCTCCCTCCAGTGTATATGGTCCCCGTTCAAGTCAGGCTCGCCACCTATAATGGCGGGGAGCAAGCGGAGAGCTTCCCCAATCCCCCCAAGGGGGAGCGGGTATGCCTTGCCCCTTATTTACTAAGGGGGCTTGGATTTCGAATCCATCCGTTCCTCCGCAGGCTCCTGGAGTTTTATGGCCTCCGGTTGCATAATTTCACCCCCGCTTCCATATTACACATCGCTGGTTATGTTGCCCTTTGTGAGTTGTTTCTGGGCTGCGAAGCTCATTTCGAGCTGTGGAAGAGGCTATTCTGCCTTGTGCCCCGTACACAGAAGGGGTCAATATATCATGTGGGTGGAGCCAAAATATGGCGCATCACCGGGACCGGATACCTGTCTGATACCCCGAAGAAGACGTCCGAAGACTAGCCTTCGGAGTGGTTTTACATGGAGGACGCCCCCCTTCCAGATCCTATTCGGATGGGTCTTCCTGAGTTCGACAATACCCCTTTGAAGAAACGCCGAAGCTGGCGCCCACGGAGCCCTTAGGAGGAAGATAACGGAGAAGTCCTTTACCTGATGGGCCGGATAAAAGTGTTGGCTCAATCAGGACTGAGAATAATCGAGGTTATGTCAATATGTATAATGCGGGGGGTGCAGCCACTTCAATATCGAGGGCACCCCATGTGGTGCTTTAACGGGGAAGATGATGCCACCCGCTGCGGGCGTAAGGGACCGGACTCAGTTGCTGCTCTAGCAAAAATTCTGTCCGATTTGTTCAAGGGAGAGGAAGAGGAGTTCATCCATATTAAGCCATGGGATGGATTCTCCATGTACAACCCTCCAAGCTGGGTGAGCTGTCACTTTTTACTCCCAACCTTCCCACATTCTTCATCATAAATACTCAACTTGCCGTTTCATGGCAGGAACTGCGAAAAGCTGTAAGGGAGGTCAACAGTCCACCTCCACAACCGGAGGACCCTGACCGGGCCCTCGATCCCAAACTCGAAGAGGATCTGGACATATTTGTGGAGTTGATCGACAGGACATTCTATCAATTGAGCTGCGGTGATGCCATGGTGGCCATCGTAGCCGACTATCCTGGGCTACTCCCTACATCACATGTAAGAAAAACCGGAGTCCCAACTTCCGAGAAGGATCCCTTTTTATGCACTGCACCTACCATACACATATGGTGTCTTACAGGGAAGGCCCTCGGGACGCCATGCCAAACCCGCAGTGGCTCGCGAACAAGGGACACTGAAGCCGGGTAGGCTAAAAAGGAAGGCGGTCAGGACTGAGACGCCGGCGCAAAGGTATGATACAGAACCTTGCTCTGTGGTTGTCGTCTTTCTTAAAATATAATGACGTCCATGTTTCCTAGTAGGAAAAACGCTCGCCGGACTATATCCTGAGAGGTTGCCGATCACGCCTCCACTAGTCGGGCTCCAGGGCCGGACATAGAGGTGGAAGCTAACACGGGGCGAATGTCAGATGCTCCTCCTACAAAGGATGCAGATAGACTATCCACTACAAATTCCGAGGTGGAGAGCGCCATGAATCACAGGCATCGTCGGGCCGTACTCCGTGACACTTGTTTCTCCCAAGAGACATTCGATGCCTTCAACTCAGGAGACGCGTACATCCGTGCGGCTCAAAACGGTCTTGCTAGAGCCACGGACCAGTATGTAAAGGATATACGGGTAAGAAAATCTAACGATTATATATATATCAGTAGCCCCTAAGACTTGAAACAGTTGACACAACTGATTTAAGGATCATTATTTGTGCAGGTTCTTACAGAGAAGAATACCCTATTGTCTCAAGAGCTGGAAGAGTGCAAAGCCCAGCTACGGGCCGCGGTTGCCGCGTTGAAGGAGTTCGAGAAGGCCCCCTCTAGTAACACTTGTTTCCATTGCAAAGAATGACAGGTGCCTGATAGTATGCGGCATGCATGCAAATCTAACAATAGATGTTGCAGATGACTCCGGAGTGAATCCGAAGGCCGTGCCGGGGAATGCGCAACGTGCTAATCGACAGCTAAATGCTGGCGAGCACGTGCTTATGCGGGTTAGGCAGGAGAAAAATGATCTCTAGGACGCCAATATCCAGCTGGGCGTGGAACTGAAAGATGTCCGAGCCCAGCTTGCGGACTCCGTGAAGGGGAATAAGCGGCTTCGACACGGCATTTTCAGTAAGTACTTGAACGAACTTTTGAAAGAGTTCGGCGAAGAAGCCGGCTAACAGAGTTATGTCTGCAGGTATGCTGGCGGGTCGTCCCGTGGAGGAGATGCCCGGGTCTACGGGTGATCTTCTACCAGAGCTCTCACAACTACATGAACGAGTTCGGCAGGTGATGCAGGGTATTGCCCAAGCCTTGTGGCCATCCGCCTCCCCGCCAGGAGGCATGGGGGAGCTTATAGAGAAGCTCAAGGGAGCGCGGCGGCGCTTCCGATTATGGAAGATATCAGCCTACCGACAAGGTGCAAGGGAAGCCTGGGCCATGGTGAAGACGCAATATATCAAAGCTGACCCAAACCACATGGCCGAGGTCGGACCTGTGGGGCCCGATGGGAAAGAGATCCCCGTCAGTTTGGTGTATGGCCAAGTAGAATTAGCCGCAAAGTATTCCCAACAGGATTGTAGGCTAGACAGCCTGTTGGATGGTATAGAAGAAGAATTTAGTCAGTCTTAGTAACTATGTACTTTAAGTGACATACATAATGTCCCTAGCCGGATTGTAAATCATTTGTCATGGTGGACCTTTTCACTTCGACCTCTGGACCCGATAGTCCAGAGTGTATCCGAATACCCGCTCGGTTATGTAAAAACCGGGGTATGCATGGAAACCAGGCATAGGGGTCATAAGTGCTTGAACAGACAAGTACCCAACTAGCTATGTTATATTACATGGATAGTAAGAAACATCTTCCAGGGAGAATAGTTCTGTTAAGGGTTCCTTTCCCTGGGTACGCATGCCCTAATGTGCATGTCCAAACTGCGAAAAGAGACGCGGGCTATAAACATCTGGGGGCATGTATCAAAATAAATAAAAGTCATCTTTTGTTCATCGACCGAACATTCCCTTAAGAACGCTAGCTTCTGGCTTCACCCAGTCTGAGGTACACTTCCAACTGACCCGGCAGTAACAATCGCAGAGGTGCTCCCCTTATGCCCTAGCCGAATTAACGGGAACGTAGGGCATAAATACAAGAGCCAGGCAACCCAGCTTGGCCAAAACTTAAGTCATATCGATGCATATAATGGAAAAAAGGTACATGTGGAATAATAACACATGTGTGGGGCATAAAGCCCAGAAAAATAGTTATATTAAGCTTCTGTATAAGAAGCCCCCAGGTATAATGACAGCGGTTAGCGCGTCAAGATTGTGTAGTCAAGACACAAGTTAGCCTTTTAAGACCTTGAGGAGAAGAAAAAAGAAGAGAGAAAGAGAGAAAAGACAGATAACGGGTATGCAAAAAATTGACGGGGGTAAGGAGACGAACATAGAGTCCGGCACTAGGCATATAATCTTCGGAGTCTGGCTGCGTTCCATGGGTTTGGCTCGAGTCGATTGTCCGATGCATCCTGCAGACAGTACGCTCCACCGATCAGAACCTGGTCAATAATGAAGGGACCTTCCCATTTGGGCTTGAGCTTGTTCTTTTTCTTCTCCAGCAGGCGTAGAATTAGTTCGCCAACGTTATAGGTTTTGGCCCGTACTTCTCTGATTTGATACCTTCGAGCTTGTTGCTGATAGAATGCAGAATGGGCTTTTGCCACGTCGCACTCCTCCTCCAGGGCGTCCAAACTGTCCTGCCGATCGAGCTCGGCCTCTTTTTCTTCATACATGCGCACTTGAGGTGACTCATGAATTATGTCACAAGGTAGAACCGCCTCTGCGTCGTACACCATAAAAAATGGTGTGTATCCGGTAGTGCGATTCAGCATGGTCCGCAGCCCCCATAGTACGGAGTTGAACTCCTCTACCCAGTGCGTGTTTGATTCCTTTAAGGACCGCACTAATCTGGGTTTGATGCCGCTCATGATAAGACCATTTGCTCGCTCGACTTGACCGTTAGTTTGCGGGTGATAGATAGAAGCATAATCGAGCTTGATGCCCATGTTGCTGCACCAAAGTTTTACCTCGTCGGTTGTAAAGTCCGTGCCGTTGTTAGTGATTATGTTGTGGGGGATGCCATAATGGTGTACAACCCCCGATATGAAGTCTATCACCGGTCCGGATTCAGCCGTTTTAACGGGTTTGGCTTCTATCCATTTGGTGAATTTATCCACCATGACCAGTAAGTATTTTTTCTTATGGGTTCCCCCTTTGAGGGGTCCGACCATATCAAGCCCCCAGACCGCAAAGGGCCAAGTAAGGGGGATTGTTTGGAGAGCAGTAGGCGACATATGGCTTTGGTTTGCAAAAAGCTGGCAACTGACGCAACGTTGGACCAGATCCTGTGCATCTGCTCGGGCCGTCGGCCAATAGAAACCTATACGGAAGGCCTTTCTTACAAGGGCCCGGGCTGCGGCGTGGTGGCCACCGAGTCCAAAATGGATTTCTGCCAAAAGCTTCCGCCCTTCCTCTTCGGAGATGCACCTTTGAAGGACTCCGGTAGTGCTTGATACGTCTCCAACGTATCTATAATTTTTGATTGTTCCATGCTATTATATTATCAACCTTGGATGTTTTATATGCATTTATGTGCTATTTTATATGATTTTTGGGACTAACCTAATAACCTAGAGCCCAGTGCCAGTTTTTGTTTTTCCTTATTTTAGAGTATCACAGAAAAGGAAAACTCAAACGGAGTCCAATTGACCTGAAACTTCACGGAACTTATTTTTGGATCAAAAGAAGCCCAGAAGACTTCGAGTGCATGTCAGGGGACCTACGAGGAGGCCACGAGGCAGGGGGCGCCCACCCCCTATGGGCGCGCCCTCCACCCTCGTGGGCCCCTCGTGCCCCCCCTGACGTACTTCTTCCGCCTATATATCTCCATATACCCTAAAAACATCGGGGAGCACAATAGATCGGGAGTTCCGCCGCCAGAAGCCTCCGTGGCCACCGAAAGCCAATCTAGACCCGTTCCGGCACCCTGCCGGAGGGGGAATCCCTCTCTGGTGGCCATCTTCATCATCCCGGTGCTCTCCATGATGATGAGGGAGTAGTTCTCCCTCGGGGCAGAGGGTATGTACCAGTAGCTATGTGTTTTATCTCTCTCTCTCTTGTGTTCTTGAGGTGGTACAATCTTGATGTATCGCGAGCTTTGCTATTATATTTGGATCCTATGATGTTTCTTCCCCCCTCTACTCTCTTGTAATGGATTGAGTTTCCCCTTTGAAGTTATCTTATCGGATTGAGTCTTTAAAGATTTGGGAACACTTGATGCATGTCTTGTCGTGCGTATCTGTGGTGACAATGGGATATCACGTGATTCACTTGATGTATGTTTTGGTGACCAACTTGCGGGTTCCGCCCATGAACCTATGCATAGGGGTTGGCACACGTTTTCGTCGTGATTCTCCGGTAGAAACTTTGGGGCACTCTTTGAGGTTCTATGTGTTGGTTGAATAGATGAATCTGAGATTGTGTGATTCATATCGTATAATCATACCCACGGATACTTGAGGTGACATTGGAGTATCTATGTGGCATTAGGGTCTTGGTTGATTTGTGTCTTAAGGTGTTATTCTAGTACGAACTCTAGGGCTGTTTGTGACACTTATAGGAATAGCCCAACGGATTGATTGGAAAGAATAACTTTGAGGTGGTTTCGTACCCTACCATAATCTCTTCGTTCGTTCTCCGCTATTAGTGACTTTGGAGTGACTCTTTGTTGCATGTTGAGGGATAGTTATGTGATCCAATTATGATATTACTGTTGAGGGAACTTGCACTAGCGAAAGTATGAAACCAAGGCCTTGTTTCAACGCATTGCAATACCGTTTACGCTCACTTTTATCATTAGTTACCTTGCTGTTTTTATATTTTCAGATTACAAAAACTATTATCTACTATCCATATACCACTTGTATCACCATCTGTTCGCCGAACTAGTGCACCTATACAATTTACCATTGTATTGGTGTGTTGAGGACACAAGAGACTCTTTGTTATTTGGTTGCAGGGTTGCTTGAGAGAGACCATCTTCATCCTATGCCTCCTACAGATTGATAAACCTTAGGTCATCCACTTGAGGGAAATTTGCTACTGTCCTACAAACCTCTGGACTTGGAGGCCCAACAACGTCTACAAGAAGAAGGTTGTGTAGTAGACATCAAGCTCTTTTCTGGCGCCGTTGCTGGGGAGGTTAGCGCTTGAAGTTATGTCTTTAGATCTTGCAATCGAGTCTTTTAGTTTCTTGTTTTATCACTAGTTTAGTTTATAAAATAAAACTATAAAAAATGGAATTGAGTTTGTCTCATACGCTTCACCTTTTTAATATCTTTTGTGAGTATGATGGAAAGGATAATTGTGCTCAAGTGCTAGAAGAAGAAATCTATAAAATGTTTGGCACTAAATATTTGAATGATGAGCATGATTGCAATGTTGTTAGTATGAATTCCTTGAATGTCCATGATGCTAATGATATGCAAAGCCACAAGCTTGGGGAAGCTATGTTTGATGAAGATGGTATATTTTGTCCCCCAAGTTTTGATGAGCAAATTTATTATGATGAAAGCATGCCTCCTATCTATGATGATTATTGTGATGACTTGTATGCTTTAAAGAATAATGACAACCATGAAACTTGTCATCTTGATCTTAATTTTCAATCACATGATAGTTATTTTGTTGAGTTAGCTCCCACTATTATTCATGAGAAGAATTTTGCTTATGTGGAGAGTAATAAATTTTCTATGCTTATAGATCATGAAAAGAATGCTTTATGTGATAGTTATATTGTTTAATTCATTCATGATGCTACTGAAAATTATTATGAGGGAGGAACATATGCTTGTAGGAATTGCAATAATATCAAGTTTCCTCTCTATTTGCTTAAAGTTTCAAAGTTATGCTTGTTTTACCTTCCTATGCAAGTTGATTCTTGTTCCCATAAGTTGTTTGCTCACAAAATCCCTATGCATAGGAAGTGGATTAGACTTAAATGTGTTAGTCATATTCTTTATGATGCTCTCTTTATGTTTCAATTCTTATCTTTTATGTGAGCATCATCATGCCTAGCTAGGGGCGTTAAACGATAGCGCTTGTTGGGAGGCAACCCAATTTTATTTTTGTTCCTTGCTTTTTGCTGCTGTTTAGTAATAAATAATTCATCTAGCCTCTATTTATATGTGGTTTTATGCTTTTAATTAGTGTTCGTGCCAAGTAGAACCTTTGGGAAGACTTGGGGGAAGTCTTTGCGATCATGCTGTAAAAAACAGAAACTTTAGCGCTCACGAGATTAGCTGTCATTTTTTATTGGAGAGTGATATTTAGTTAATTATTTTTTCAGATCATTAATAGATATATTACTAAGGTGTACCAATTTATTTTAGAATTTTATGAGTTCCTGAAGTATACATTTGATACAGATTACTACAGATTATCCTGTTTTTGACAGATTCTGTTTTCTATGTGTTGTTTGCTTATTTCGATGAATCTATGAGTAGTATCGGAGGGTATGAACCATAGAGAAGTTGGAATACAGTAGATATAACATCAATATAAATAAATAATGAGTTCACAACAGTAACTAAGTGGTGATTTATTTTCTTATACTAACGGAGCTTACGAGTTTTCTAAGTTTTGTGTTGTGAAGTTTTCAAGTTTTGGGTAAGGATTAGATGGATTATCTAACAAGGAGTGGCAAGAGCCTAATCTTGGGGATGCCCAAGGCACCTCAAGATAATATTCAAGGATAGCCAAGAGCCTAAGCTTGGGGATGCCCCGGAAGGCATCCCCTCTTTCGTCTTCGTTCATCGGTAACTTTACTTGGAGCTATATTTTTATTCACCACATGATATGTGCTTTGCTTGGAGTGTCAATTTATTTTGTTAAGATTTGCTTGTTGTTATTTAAAACAATGTTTTGCATCTTTTATTTCAATAAACGTGGCATTGATAGCCTTTACTATGCCTATTTTAGAAGTCCACATGTTGCTGTTTGAAAACATAAAGTTTACCGCTGTTGCAATAATTCCCTAGAAAAGTCAGAATGTGATAAAATGTTGAAACCTTTTGCATATTAAGCTCTGATAAATTTACTACAGTGGGAATTTTATTTCATAATTTTTGTAGCTAGGGAAGTATGGATGTTGCTGCATTCTTTACAGACTATCCTGTTTAGGCAGATTCCTGTTATGTTTGCATTGTTTGCATATGTTTGCTTCTTTAATGATTCTATTTGGGATAGGACTATGTTGACACCTGATTTTGGCAAGATACAGATTGCAATGAAGTTCTCGGGTGAACGGGTTTTCAGCATGAAAAGATTCACGTCGCCGAGTGGAACCACTTTGATGTTTCGGTTATATACATTCGACTTTATTTTACGGACAGAAAATATACTCCGAGTGGCATAATTCAGTGTTCCGAGTGGTTTTTGGCCAACCACGTCTTCAAGATGACCTCAGATGAAGGAGAACTCCTAAGGAATTGTCTTCATCTCGTCGAGGCAATCGATTTTGATATATAAATCATTTCAATTCGAGTTCATATGCAAAAGTTAGAGGCAATACACTGCAGACCGAACCTCAACGGAAATATGCCGTGAGGTGCCAGACACTTGTTTGATAGGCTGCGCAAGTAATTTGGACATCAAGAAGGCCATGAATCGAAAAACCTTCAACACGAAAAAGTTTTGTCTCGTCGAGCCGATCGTTTTTCATATACAATTTGTCTCAATCCGAGGTCGTATGCAACCTGGAGAGGCAAATCAAGATCAGGTTGTGTTTTCAGTCGGGAAATCCGAGCGAAAAGTTTACCATCCGAGTGAAAACCTACCGATCGAGTAAAAGGTCGAGTGAAAAACTTATCGATCGAGTAAAAGATTGGCTTCCGAGTAAAAATATAGTAATCCGAGTGAAATTATCATCCGAGTGAAGTTATTCCGAGTGAAAAGATTACCATCGGAATGAAAACTTGACGTTCGAGTAAGATATTGCCTTCCGAGCGAAATATAGTCATCCAAGTGAAAGATTGTCTTCCGAGTGAAATTATAGTCATCCAAGTGAAAGATTGTCTTCCGAGTGAAAGACTCTAACATCCGAGTGAAAAGGTCCACTCGGACGAAAAACTCTAATATCCGAGTGGATGAGCTCAGATCCGAGTGAAACTAAAGATGTGCCCGAAAGGTAATCCAGATGACCTCGGATGGAAAAGTGATCAACACGGAAGTTGTGCGCATCATCAAAATGGTGAATTTTGGTTTTGGAGTCATTATCATATGAGATAGTATACGGCCTGTAAGTTCACTACGAGACTCGGACAATCCAGTCCGTTACATGACCGAGTCCGACTGTATATTAAAGATGGCTTCATAGAATATTCAAGATGGTCTTATTTGGAAAAGTGTTCAACATAAGGATTGTTCGTCTTGTCGAGCCGCACAAGTTTCATATTTGGGTCGTCTTGATCAGAGGTCATATGCAAGTTCGGCGGCCCGCGCAAGGAGGAAGACAGAAGTTGGGCCAGATTCAGACTGAATCCAAGTTGAAATAGAACTAGGACTCTAGGACGTGAATTGATGTAATTTTTTGTAAGGAAAGCCTAGATGAATCATTTTCTTGTACGTGAAGTCCAGCCTCCTCTTATATATGTTGGGGGTGATGGCCGATTAAACAACACACAATCGAACAAATCAATATACTCCTTTTTCATCTATGTTTTATCTCTCCACCATTTTTCTATCTCGTTCTTCGCTGTCCTTCGTGTTTGAGAGCTGCAAATCCCGAGGCTCTAGGGGTGAGCGAATCGAACTAGGGCAGCCCATAGCCACCGCACTCCCTGACGGGGTCCCTCCTGAGGGTGTGGGGTTTTCGGGTCTGCAAAAGCGCCTATCGACTGTCTTGCGTATCGCGCTGTCGGTCGGGTCTCCTTCGACGTGAGCTGCGGTGCATCACCCCCGGCGTCGAGGGTACACGTGATGTGTTCGTGTGTCAACACACTTTTTGGCGACTCTGCTGGGGATCGAAGATCAATCATCATCATCCACCATGTCCGATCTTCCCAAGCCATCTGAGGTAGACGCCGATAACATCATTAAGCCCAGTCTTGATGAGATATCCGCCGATCATCGCCAAGTCTATGAGGAGTACAAGAAGGCGCATGAGGAGAAGGACCTGTAGGAGTTCCTTGCAAAATTCAAGAAAGATCACCAAGGCAACATCACTCCGATTGAAGAAATCAAGTTCCCTCCTCTTCAAACTGAACAGGTTAAACCCTCTGTAAGTACTGCTTTTTCTCCTGAGCAGTGGGCTGAGATTGAAAGTCGTATTGCTGATGGTAACAATCTAGTCTATCAAACTTTTATAGAAAATACTAATGCTCAGAAGAATATATCTCAATCGTCTAGTGGTAATAATGGTGTAGCTGCTAGTGTGCAAAACCCTAATCTGGCTTTACCTATTGCATCGACGCCTCCCGTGCCGATGACTTATTATCCTACCCAAACAAATCAGATTGTGGCTACACCCATTAATTCTATTATGAGCATGACAGGTTCGGTGGCAACGCCGAACCAAACTCTACCTACAGCTACAACCACTCGACCACTACCAAATTATGGGTCGACATACATGCCACAATTCCTACCTACAGCTAGTAACCATACTCTTCCTATGTCACTGCCACAAGCTTCATCGTCCACTACGGATGATGGTCTAGCTAATCTTAGAGAGGAGATGGATAAGATGCTTAGAGAGAATTTTGGAGTTGAGTTACCTCGGAATCGGATTTACCAAAAGCCGTACCCCGAGTATTTTGATGCCATCCAGTGCCCACCGGGATATAAGATTCCAGATTTTGTTAAGTTCAATGGAGAGGGCACAAAAACCACATGGGAGCATGTTAGCCAATACTTAGCACAACTAGGTGAAGCAGGCTCACTAAATGAGTTGAAAGTGCGTTTGTTTCCTTTATCTTTAACTGGTACTGCATTTTCATGGTTTTCTTCTTTACCACATGGTCCCATTCGGGTTTGGTCGCAGCTAGAGCAGAAATTTCATGATCACTTTTATAGCGGCGACAATGAACTCAAGTTATCACATCTAACATCGGTTAAACAGAAGCATGATGAATCGGTCTCCGATTACGTCAAGAGATTCAGAGAAACAAAAAACCGGTGTTTTAGTTTGGTGATAACCGAGAGAGACTTGGCAGACCTAGTGCTGAGTGGTTTGAGAACTCCCATTAGAGAAAAGCTAGAAGGTTATGAGTTCTTAAATATCAACCAAGTCTTACAAAAGGCTTTGGCTCAGGAAAGCCAAAGCAAAGATCTCAAAGAAGTGCATAGATACAAATCCGATCGTCCAAAGATGAATATGTTGGAATATGATAGTGATCACTCGGACGATGAGGGTGATGTTTTTGCTACTGAATTTGTTTGGCCATCTAAGGCCAAACCCTTTACTTGCAATGATCTGAAACCGATTCATAAGAATCGTGATGAAGAGATGAAGTTTACTTTTAACATTGCTAAGTGTGATAGAATATTTGATGCTTTGCTGCAGTCTAAGATTATTAGAATATCTCATACTTTACCGCCGTTTAAAGAGCTAAAACGGTGTGCTTATTGCAAGTATCATAATTCTTTTTCTCATGCTACTAACGATTGCAATGTTTTTCGATGATAGATACAATTGGCCATTAATGACGGACGATTGAACTTTTCTGAGATGCAAGTTGATAAACAACCTTTTCCAATGAATACCATGGATTTGGAGGGGAAGAAGCTACTCATTCAGCCTGAGGTAGCCGAATCTGCTAATAAAGCTAATATCATTATTGGTGAGCCCAGGAAAGACAAGGAAGGCAGCACGGTCTTGGGAAGACATGTTGTGCTTGATAAGCAGCCTGATGGCAAGGAAGTAATCAAAATCACCATCAAGAATCCTACACTCGGGGGGCAACTGCAAGTGCAAGAAAATACTTGAGTTAAATTTGTCAAACCCAAGAGTCCAGAAGTTGTCAAGTGGAAGAGGAATGAAGCTAAAGTGCAATGCAAGCGGATCAAGCCAACTTTTGATATGTTGCTATCCAAATATGCTAATCAGTCGGCTGGTCCCAGCTCTAACCGGCCATCATACTTGAAGCGACCAAGGTCACCATCAGATGATATGTTCAGTCAGTATATGAAATTGAGTGGACCAAAGGCGTTGTTTCCAGAAGAGCAAAGGCAAACTGTTTGGGGTCGACTTGAATACTCATATAATGGCCGACTGAACATCGGTAACTATCGGTCGGCTGGTCAAAACATGCGACCAGATGGAAATTATCCGAGTGTAAGAATGCACCCAGGTGGAAGCTATCCGAGTGAAAAAAATGTGGCCGAGTAGATTCCATCCGAGTGATATCCATCCGAGTGGATTCCATCAGAGTAAAAAGGTGCGCCCGAGTGGAAATTTCATGCATGTGGAAACTCAAAAAGAATGGCGTGTTAAATAACCAAGTGTTGCAGCAGTTGAGTCGCGAAAAGGCAAGGAGAAAATGGATTTAGACTCACTTATCTTCGGCACCGAAACATTCGCCATACAACAGCCGATTGCGCATAGCAATCCGACTGAGCCGATACTTCCTATCGCGCCAAAGCACTCGGCTAATGACCATGAGGCAAGCACCAGCCAGGTAAAAACGAGAGATCCTAAATACACTCAGCCAAAGTGGTGTCCTCCAGGGCTAACAAAGACACAAAAGAGGAAACTACAGAGGTTAAGGAGTCAAGAGATGGCAGAACAGGAGGCCGAGAAACAAAGGGATAAGTTGTTCAATGACACTCGACCCATGGTTCTACCAAAACAAGTGTGGAGGCCTAAACAAATACAAGATATAGCAACTTCTACATCTATCACAGCAATACCTACATCATCAAAGGAGGACGATGCAACATATATGACATCGTCTGCGACACTTCTTACTTCTCCTTCACTCGGACAAATTTCAGAATTTGTGGATGCACTCGAGGAGGAGGCTGATATGTTGGACTATGAGTCTACTCCGGTTCATGAAGGTATGGATATCAATATGGTGTATTACTTACCTGCTGAGTTTCATGTTGTAGATGAAGAAGGGGAGGTGGCTCAGCTGGATTTTGGCCCTAAAAACGCAATATTCGAGAAGCCAAAAGAACCAGTAACGCATCTTGAACCATTATATCTCAGAGGTCATATCAATGGGTCCCCGCTCACTCGGATGCTTGTTGATGGTGGTGCTGTGGTAAATCTTATGCCCTATTAGGTCTTCAAGAAATTGGGTTTGCCTGATGAAGAATTGATCAAGACCAATATGGTGCTCAACGGATTTGAAGGCAAAGAGAAAACTGAAGCCAAAGGTGTGATGTATGTGGAGCTTACAGTCGGAAGCAAAACTTTGGCTACCGCATTCTTTGTCGCTGAGGTGCAAGGTAACTACAATGTCATACTAGGCCGCGATTGGGTTCATGCAAACCAGTGCGTGCCATCCACTATGCACCAGTTTTTGATTCAGTGGGTTGATGATGAAGTGGAAGTTATTCATGCAGATAACTCGGCATGTGTTGCTTTGGCCGATGCATCGGTGGATTGGCAACATCCCAATGCCACTTGCTTGAAGGGACGTGACTTATCAGAATTTGATTTTTTCAGCACGACCAAGGATGGTTTTGTGCCCGTCTCTTTAAAGCCGAGTGAATGTAATCGGCTCCAAGGTATGATATGTTTAAATGGATCCTAATTCCGAGTGGTTACAAAAAAGTCTTGTAAAGTATCGGTCCAATGAGAACGATATGTATGAGTCTATAGATGAGTTGGATGACATGGATAAACTTGGACAAGGTTTTACATCAGCCGATCCGTTAGAAGAGGTAGATATTGGAGATGGTTCAGTCACTCGACCGACATTTATAAACAAAAATTTGAAAGCCGATTGTAAGGCTAAGTTAATCGAGCTATTGAAAGAATATGTTTGTTGCTTTGCATGGGAATATCATGAGATGCCAGGGTTAAGCCGAGAGCTAGTGGAACATCGGTTGCCTATAAAGGCCGGTTTTAGACCTTATAAACAGTCGGCCAGAAAATTTAATCCAAAAACATATGACCGGATCAAGGAAGAGATCGGTCGACTGCTTGAAGCTAATTTCATTCGACCTTGCAGGTATGCCGAGTGGATTTCTAACATTGTCCCAGTAGAGAAGAAAGGATCTGGCAAGTTGAGGGTGTGCATTGATTTCAGAGATTTAAATAGGGCTACACCCAAAGATGAGTATCCTATGCCAATAGCCGATATGCTTATTAATGATGCTTCTGGACATAAGGTTATTAGCTTTCTAGATGGTAATGTCGGATACAATCAAATTTTTATGGCCGAAGAGGACATGTACAAAACGGCTTTCCGATGTCCTGGTTTCCTTGGTTTATTCGAGTGGACAGTGATGACATTTGGATTAAAAAAATGCTGGAGCCACGTAACAAAGGGCTATGAATTTAATTTTTCATGATTTACTCGGTGTCATACTTGAAGTTTATATTGATGATATTGTTGTCAAATCGGATGCTTTTGAATCTCACTTTGCCGATTTGCGTTTAGCTTTCGAAAGAATGAAAAAGTATGGATTGAAGATGAATCCTTTAAAGTGTGCATTCGATGTATCAGCTGGCAAGTTTTTGGGTTTTATTATTCATGAAGATGGCATAGAGATTGATCCCAAAAAGATAGATGCCATACATACAGTGGAGGCTCCAACATGCAAGAGAGATATGCAAAAGTTTCTTGGCAAGGTCAAATATTTGAGAAGGTTCATAGGTAATCTATCAGGGAAAGTTGATGCATTTACTCCTATCCTTCGGTTAAAGAATGATGCCGATTTCACTTGGGGGCAAGACGGCAAGAAGCATTTGATATGATCAAGAATTATTTGTGCACTCCTCCGGTGATGAAAGCACCCAAGCATAGGGAACCCTTCAGACTTTACATTGCAGCAGAGGAAGGAGTTATTGGTGCTGTTCTAAGTCAAGAGGCCGAAGGAAAAGAGCATGCCATCACTTATTTGAGTCGCCGCCTATTGGACGGAGAGACAAGGTATACATTTATTGAAAAATTATGTCTATGTTTATATTATGCTTGCACAAAATTGAGACATTATTTAGTACCGAGTGCTTGCATAGTAGCTTGTCAGACCGATGTCATTAAATACATGTTGCATAGACCAATTCTTAGTGGTAGAATTGGCAAGTGGGCTTATGCTTTGATTGAATATGATTTGGCCTATGAATCTCTAAAATCCATGAAAGGCCAAATCGTTGCTAATTTTATTGTTGAACATCGGATTGATGACAAGCATGATGTTGATATAAACCTTGTCTCAATAGTACCATGGAGATTATATTTTGATGGTTCAGTTTGTACCAATGACCAAGGTGTTGGTATTGTTTACATATCTCCTCATGGTGCTGTTTTTGAAGCCTCATGCCGCTTAGAATATTTTTATACAAACAATCAAGCCGAATATGAAGCATTATTATTCGGCCTAGAGATGTTACTTGCTATAGGTGTTACACATATTGAGGCTTATGGTGATTCGTTACTAGTGGTGCAGCAAATATCCAAAGTCTTTCAGTGTTTGGATGAATCACTTAATGTTTATCTTGATAAATGTCTAGATATAATTTCTACTTTGGATTGCTTTAGCATTGCTCATATATCTAGACATGACAACTGGAAAGCAAATAAATTGGCACAACAAGCATCCGGATATCACGTTGATCATGGCATGTTTCATATCTCTCACAGACCGATGTCTTGTCTTGCCAATATGGGAGAGGCCGAACCTGAACCCACTGATTCGGCCATTAACAAAAAGTCTAGTGCAGGTGACAATCCCGACTGGAGGAAGCCCATTGTTGATTACTTGTGCAATCCGAGTGAAAGGGTGGACAGGGTTGTTCGGCGTATGTCTTTCAAGTATACAATGAGAGATGATGGTCTTTATCGCCGAACAGTCGATGATGTTCTTCTAAAGGGTGGACAGGGTTGTTCGGCGTATGTCTTTCAAGTATACATGAAGGCATTTGTGGCACTCACCAGTCGGTTCCCAAGATGAAATGGTTATTGCGATGTGCTGGGTTTTATTGGCCGACTATGATTAATGATTGCTTCAGATATTATAAAGGGTGAGAAGATTGTCAAAAATTTGGTGATATTCAATTGGCTCCTGCTACTATGTTGCATCCTATTATCAAGCCGTGGCCTTTCAAAGGATGGGGTTTAGACTTTATTGGGCAAATTCATCCATCTTCCTCAAAGGGGCATCGGTTCGTATTGGTGGCAACTGATTATTTCACTAAATGGTCTGAAGCAGTACCTCTCAAGAACATGACACATACAGAGGTAATTCAATTCATAACCGAGCACATTATTCATAGATTCAGTATTCCTCAAACATTAACAACAGATCAAGGTTCATCTTTCATGTCACACCAAGTCAGAGAGTTTGCCGGATCTTATAACATAAAGTTGCTCAATTCCTCTCCATATTATGCCTAAGCTAATGGACAAGCTGAGTCTAGCAATAAAATTTTAATCAAACTCATCAAGAAAAGGATTGAAGATAATCCAAGGAGATGGCATGAGTTTTTGTCTGAAGCTTTGTGGGCACATAGAATTTCAAGGCATGGTGCTACGAAGGTGACCCCATATGAGCTAGTATATGGTCAAGAGGCCGTTTTACCAGTGGAAGTAAATTTGAATGCTTGAGAATAGCCAAACAAAATGATTTATCGGTAGTAGACTTCTATAACTTGATGATGGACAATATTGATGAGGTTCCCAATAAACGTTTGGTTGCTTTGAAGTCCATAGAGAGAGACAAGTTGAGGGTTGCAAGAGCTTACAATAAGAAAGTTAAGTTGAAGAATTTTCAAGTTGGTGATCTCGTTTGGAAAGTGATTCTGCTGATTGGTTCAAGAGATAGAAAATTCGGGAAGTGGTCTCCAAGTTGGGAAGGTCCTTTTAGAATTACAAGAGTTGTTCCCGGAAATTCATATTTGGTGGAATCAATACAAGGGGCATTGTTACCTCTAGCTCTCTATGGAAAATATTTGAAGAAGTACCACCCGAGTGTGTGGCAGGAAGCCTAAGTAGGCAATGGCCGATATATGATTATCGCCCTTGGCACAAACATGGCCGATACATAATTATCGCCTCATAAAAATAAATGGCCGATGGAGTGTTGATATCATCCTTAGAACAAACAGTATGCATATTATTTTTTCGACGTGCAAGCTTTGCCGAAAAAACAGGGGGGCATGTGTTGACACCTGATTTTGGCAAGATACAGATTGCAATGAAGTTGGTCTTGGGTGAACGGGTTTTCAGCATGAAAAGATTCAAGTCGCCGAGTGGAACCACTTTGATGTTTCGGTTATATTCATTCGACTTTATCTTACGGACCGAAACTATACTCTGAGTGGCATAATTCAATGTTCCAAGTTGTTTTTGGCCAATCACATCTTCAAGATGACCTCGGATGAAGGAGCACTCCTAAGGAATTGTCTTCATCTCGTCGAGGCCATCCATTTTGATATATAAATCATCTCAATCCGAGTTCATATGCAAAAGTTAGATGCAATACACTGCAGACCGAACCTCAACGGACATATGGCGCGAGGTGCCAGACACTTGTCTGATAGGTTGCGCGAGTAATTCGGCCATCAAAACGGCCTTGAATCGAAAAACCTTCAACGCGAAAAAGTTTTGTCTCGTCGACCCAATCGTTTTTCATATAAAATTTGTCTCAATCCGAGGTCGTATGCAATCAGAAGAGGCAAATCAAGATCAGGCTGTGTTTTCAGTCGGGAAATCCGAGCGAAAAGTTTACCATCCGAGTGAAAACCTACCGATCGAGTAAAAGATTGGCTTCCGAGTGAACATATAATAATCCGAGTGAAATTATCATCCGAGTGAAGTTATTCCGAGTGAAAAGATTACCATCGGAATGAAAACTTGACGTTCGAGTAAGATATTGCCTTCCGAGCGAAATATAGTCATCCGAGTAAAAGATTGTCTTCCGAGTGAAATTATAGTCATCCAAGTGAAAGATTGTCTTCCAAGTGAAAGACTATAACATCCGAGTGAAAAGGTACAGTCGGACGAAAAACTCTAATATCCGAGTGGATGAGCTCGGATCCGAGTGAAACTGAAGATGTGACCGAAAGGTAATCCAGATGACCTCGGATGGAAAAGTGATCAACACGGAAGTTGTGCGCATCTTCAAAATGGTGAACTTTGGTTTTGGAGTCATTATCATATGAGATAGTATACGGCCTGTAAGTTCACTACGAGACTCGGACAATCCAATCCGCTACATGACCGAGTCCGACTTAATATTAAAGATGGCTTCGTAGAATATTCAAGATGGTCTTATTTGGAAAAGTGTTCAACATAAGGATTGGTCGTCTCGTTGAGGCACACAAGTTTCATATTTGGGCCGTCTTGATCGGAGGTCATATGCAAGTTTGGCGACCCGTGCAAGGAGGAAGACAGAAGTTGGGCCAGATTCAGACTGAATCCGAGTTGGAATAGAACTAGGACTCTAGGACGTGAATTGATGTAATTTTTTGTAAGGAAAGCCTAGATGAATCCTTTTCTTGTACGGGAAGTCCAGCCGCCTCTTATATATGTTGGGGGTGATGGCCGATTAAACAACACAAAATCGAACAAATCAATATACTACTTTTTCATCTACGTTTTATCTCTCCACTGTTTTTCTATCTCGTTCTTCGATGTTCTTCATGTTTGAGAGCTGTGAATCCCGAGGCTCTAGGGGCGAGCGAATCTACCTAGGGAAGCCCATAGCCGCCGCACTCCTTGACGGGGTCCCTCCCGGGGGTGTGGGGTTTTCGGGTCTGCAAAAGCGCATGTCGACTGTCTTGCGTATCGCGCTGTCGGTCGGCTCTCCTTCGACGTGAGCTGCGTTGCATCACCCCCGGCGTTGAGGGTACACGTGACGTGTTCGTGTGTCAACAGACTATTAAATATGCAGAGGCATTTAGTATGCAATGTTGAATAATAATTTTAGTGATTTGCTACAGTAGAGTATGATAAGGTTTTGGCAATGGTTTATACTAACTTATCTCACAAGTCCTTGTTGAGTTTTGTGTGGATGAAGCTTTTGAGATCTAGGGAGACCGTGATATGACAGGAATTAAGGAGACACAAAAGCTCAAGCTTGGGGATTCCCAAGGCATCCCAAGATAATATTTCAAGAAGTCTCAAGCATCTAAGCTTGGGGATGCCCCGGTTGGCATCCCACCTTTCTTCTTCAACAATTATCGGTTAGTTTCGGTTGATCCTAAGTTTTTGCTTCTTCACATGATGTTTACCATTATTAGAATGCCATTTTTTTTGTTTTGCTTGCTGTTTGAATAAAGTATCAAGATCTGGAATTCTTAAATGTTAGAGAGTCTTCATATAGTTGCATAATTATTCGACTACTCATTGATCTTCACTTATATCTTTCGGAGTAGTTTGTCATTGCTCTAGTGCTTCACTTATATCCTTATAGAGCACGGTGATGGTTTTATTTTGAAGAAATAGATGAACTCTCGTGCTTCACTTATATTATTTTGAGAGTCTTTAGAACAGCATGGTAATTTTCTTTGGTTATGAAGCTAGTCCTAATATGATGGGCATCCAAGAGGGATATAATAAAAACTTTCATATAAAGTGCATTGAATACTATGAGAAGTTTGATACTTGATGATTGTTTTGAGATATGAGGATGGGAATATTAGAGTCATGCTAGTTGAGTAGTTGTGAATTTGAGAGATACTTGTGTTAAAGTTTGTGATTCCCGTAGCATGCACGTATTGTGAACCGTTATGTGATGAAGTCGGAGCATGATTTATTTATTGATTGTCTTCCTTATGAGTGGCGGTCGGGGACGAGCGATGGTATTTTCCTACCAATCTATCCCCCTGGGAGCATGCGCGTAGTACTTTGTTTCGATAAGTAATAGATTTTTGCAATAAGTATGTGAGTTCTTTATGACTAATGTTGAGTCCATGGATTATACGCACCCTCACCCTTCCACCATTGCTAGCCTCTCTAGTACCGCGCAACTTTCGCCGGTACCATAAACCCACCATATACCTTCCTCAAAACAGCCACCATACCTACCTATCATGGCATTTCCATAGCCATTCCGAGATATATTGCCATGCAACTTTCCACCATTCATAATTCTTTCATACATGTCACTCATGAGTCATTGCACATCCCGGTACACCGCCGGAGGCATTCATATAGAGTCATATCTTGTTCTAAGTATCGAGTTGTAATTCTTGGGTTGTAAGTAAATAAAAGTGTGATGATCATCATTATTAGAGCATTGTCCCAGTGAGGAAAGGATGATGGAGACTATGATTCCCCCATAAGTCGGGATGAGACTCCGGATAAAGAGAAAAAAGAGGCCATAAAAAAGAGAAAGGCCCAAATAAAAAAATAAAATAATGAGAGGAAAAAGAGAGAAGGGGCAATGCTACTATCCTTTTACCACACTTGTGCTTCAAAGTAGCACCATGATCTTCATGATAGAGAGTCTCCTATGTTGTCACTTTCATATACTAGTGGGAATCTTTCATTATAGAACTTGGCTTGTATATTCCAATGATGGGCTTCCTCGAAATGCCCTAGGTCTTCGTGAGCAAGCAAGTTGGATGCACACCCACTAGTTTCTTTTGTTGAGCTTCCATACACTTATAACTCTAGTGCATCCGTTGCATGGCAATCCCAACTCACTCACATTGATATCTATTAATGGGCATCTCCATAGCCCGTTGATACGCCTAGTTGATGTGAGACTATCTTCTCCCTTTTTGTCTTCTCCACAACCACCCTTCTCTTTCACCTTTAGTACTATATCCATGGCTCACGCTCATGTATTGCGTGAAGATTGAAAAAGTTTGAGAACATCAAAAGTATGAAACAATTGCTTGGCTTGTCATCGGGGTTGTGCATAATTTAAATATTTTGTGTGGTGAAGATGGAGCATAGCCAGACGATATGATTTTATAGGGATAGCTTTCTTCGGCCATGTTATTTTGAGAAGACATGATTACTTTGTTAGTATGCTTGAAGTATTATTATTTTTATGTCAATATTAAACTTTTGTCTTGAATCTTATGGATCTGAATATTCTTGCTACAATAAAGAGAAATACATGATGAATATGTAAGGTCGCATTCCACATCAAAAATTCAGTTTTTATCATTTACCTACTCGAGGACGAGCAGGAATTAAGCTTGGGGATGCTGATACGTCTCCAACGTATATATAATTTTTTATTGTTCCATGCTATTATATTATCAACCTTGGATGTTTTATATCCATTTATATGCTATTTTATATGATTTTTGGGACTAACCTATTAACCTAGAGTCCAGTGCCAGTTTCTGTTTTTTCCTTGTTTTAGAGTATCACAGAAAAGAAAAATCAAATAGAGTCCAATTGACCTGAAACTTCACGGAACTTATTTTTGGATCAGAAGAAACCCAGAAGACTTGGAGTGCACGTCAGGGGACCTACGAGGAGGCCACGAGGCAGGGGGCGCGCCCACCCCCTTTGGAAGCGCCCTCCACCCTCGTGGCCCCCCTGACGTACTTCTTCCGCCTATATATCTCCATAGACCCTAAAAACATCGGGGAGCACAATAGATCAGGAGTTTCGCCGCCAGAAGCCTCCGTAGCCACCGAAAGCCAATCTAGACCCGTTTTGGCACCCTGCCGGAGGGGGAATCCCTCTCCGGTGGCCATCTTCATCATCTCGATGCTCTCCATGGCGAGGAGGGAGTAGTTCTCCCTCGAGGCTGAGGGTATGTACCAGTAGCTATGTGTTTGATCTCTCTCTCTCTCGTGTTCTTGACGTGGTACGGTCTTGATGTATCGTGAGCTTTGCTATTATATTTGGATCCTATGATGTTTCTTCCCCCCTCTACTCTCTTGTAACGGATTGAGTTTCCCCTTTGAAGTTATCCTATCGGATTGAGTCTTTAAAGATTTGAGAACACTTGATGTATGTCTTGCCGTGCATATCTATGGTGACAATGGGATATCACGTGATTCACTTGATGTATGTTTTGGTGACCAACTTACGGGTTCCGCCCATGAACCTATGCATAGGGGTTGGCACACGTTTTCGTCATGATTCTCCGGTAGAAACTTTGGGGCACTCTTTGAGGTTCTATGTGTTGGTTGAATAGATGAATCTGAGATTGTGTGATGCATATCATATAATCATACCCACGGATACTTGAGGTGACATTGGAGTATCTAGGTGACATTAGGGTCTTGGTTGATTTGTGTCTTAAGGTGTTATTCTAGTATGAACTCTAGGGCTGTTTGTGACACTTATAGGAATAGCCCAACGGATTGATTGGAAAGAATAACTTTTAGGTGGTTTCGTACCCTACCATAATCTCTTCGTTCGTTCTCCGCTATTAGTGACTTTGGATTGACTCTTTGTTGCATGTTGAGGGATAGTTATGTGATCCAATTATGATATTATTGTTGAGGGAACTTGCACTAGCGAAAGTATGAACCCTAGGCCTTGTTTCAACGCATTGCAATACCGTTTACGCTCACTTTTATCATTAGTTACCTTTCTGTTTTTTATCATTTACCTACTCGAGGATAGGCAGGAATTAAGCTTGGGGATGCTTGATACGTCTCCAATGTATCTATAATTTTTGATTGTTCCATAATATTATATTATCTGTTTTAGATGTTAATGGGCTTTATTTTGCACTTTTATATTATTTTGGGGACTAACCTATTAACCGGAGGCCCAACCCAAATTGTTGTCTTTTGCCTATTTCAGTGTTTCGCATAAATGGAATATCAAAAGGAGTCCAAATGGAACGAAACCTTCGGGAGCGTGATTTTTGGAACAAACATGATCCAAAGGACTTGGAGTGGACGTCAAGAAATCAACGAGGCGTCCACGAGGCAGGGGCGCGCCTACCCCCCAGGGCGCGCCCTCCCCCCTCGTGGGCCCCTCGTGGCTCAACCGACCTACTTCTTCCTCCTATATATGTTCACATACCCCGAAAACAGCCAGGAGCACCACGAAACCCTATTTCCTCGCAACCTTCTGTACCTGATGTCTACTATACAACCTTCTTCTTATAGACGTTGTTGGGCCTCCAAGTGCAGAGGTTTGTAGGACAGTAGCAAATTTCCCTCAAGTGGATGACCTAAGGTTTATCAATCCGTAGGAGGCATAGGATGAAGATGGTCTCTCTCAAGCAACCCTGCAACCAAATAACAAAGAGTCTCTTGTGTCCCCAACACACCCAATACAATGGTAAATTGTATAGGTGCACTAGTTCAGCGAAGAGATGGTAATACAAGTAGTATATGGATAGTAGATAAAGGGTTTTGTAATATGAAAATATAAAAACAGCAAGGTAACTAATGATAAAAGTGAGTGTAAACGGTATTGCAATGCGTTGAAACAAGGCCTAGGATTCATACTTTCACTAGTGCAAGTCCTCTCAACAATAATAACATAATTGGATCACATAACTATACCTCAACATGCAACAAAGAGTCACTCCAAAGTCACTAATAGCGGAGAACAAATGAAGAGATTATGGTAGGGTACGAAACCACCTCAAAGTTATTCTTTCCAATCAATCCGTTGGGCTATTCCTATAAGTGTCACAAACATCCCTAGAGTTCGTACTAGAATAACACCTTAAGACACAAATCAACCAAAACCCTAATGTCACCTAGATCACCTAGATACTGCAATGTCACCTCAAGTATCCGTGGGTATGATTATATGATATGCATCACACAATCTCAGATTCATCTATTCAACCAACACATAGAACCTCAAAGAGTGCCCCAAAGTTTCTACCGGAGCATCACGACGAAAATGTGTGCCAACCCCTATGCATAGGTTCATGGGCGGAACCCGCAAGTTGATCACCAAAACATACATCAAGTGAATCATGTGACATCCCATTGTCACCATAGATACGCACGGCAAGACATACATCAAGTGTTCTCAAATCTTTAAAGACTCAATCTGATAAGATAACTTCAAAGGGGGAAACTCAATCCATTACAAGAGATTAGCGGGGGGAGAAAACATCATAAGATCCAACTATAATAGCGAAGCTCGCGATACAGCAATATCATATCACCTAGAGAGAGAGAGAGAGAGAGAGAGAGAGAGAGATCAAACACATAGCTACTGGTACATACCCTCATCCCCGAGGAAGAACTACTCCCTCCTCGTCATGGAGAGCACCGGGATGATGAAGATGGCCACCGGAGAGGGATTGCCCCCTCCGGTAGGGTGCCGGAATGGGTCTAGATTGGCTTTCGGTGGTTACGGAGGCTTCTAGCAGCGGAACTCCCGTTCTATTGTCTGTTCTGGAAGTTTTAGGGTACGTGAGTATATAGGGGTGCAGGAAGTACGTCGGTGGAGCTTCGGGGGCCCCACGAGGCAGGGGGGCTCGCCCTAGGGGGGCCCACCCTTGTGAGCACCTCCCTTGGCTCCTGACGTGGGGTCCAAGTCCATCCGGTAGCTTTCCTTCCAAAAATAACTTCTCCAGTTGATTTCATTCCGTTTCGACTCCATTTGATATTCCTTTTCTTCGAAACACTGAAATAGGCAAAAAAACAGCAATTCTGGGTTGGGCCTCCGGTTAATAGGTTAGTCCCAAAAATAATATAAAAGTGGATAATAAAGCCCAATATTACCCAAAACAGTAGATAACATAGCATGGAGCAATCAAAAGTTATAGATACGTTGGAGACGTATCAAGCATCCCCAAGCTTAATTCCTACTCGTCCTCGAGTAGGTAAATGATAAAAACAGAATTTTTGATGCGGAGTGCTACTTGGCATATTTTCAATGTAATTCTTCTTAATTGTGGTATGAATATTCAGATCCGAAAGATTCAAGACAAAAGTTCATATTGACATAAAAATGATAATACTTCAAGCATACTAACTAAGCAATTATGTCTTCTCAAAATAACATGGCCAAAGAAAGTTCATCCCTACAAAATCATATAGTTTAGTCATGTTTCATTTTCGTCACACAAGAATGCTCTCATCATGCACAACCCCGATGACAAGCCAAGCAATTGTTTCATACTTTAGTAATCTCAAACTCATAAACTTTCACGCAATACATGAGCGTGAGCCATGGATATAGCACTATGGGTGGAATAGAATATAATGAGGGGGGTTATGTGGAGAAGACAAAAAGGAGGAACTCTCACATCAACGAGGCTAATCAATGGGCTATGGAGATGCCCACCGATTGATGTTAATGCAAGGAGTAGGGATTGCCATGCAACAGATGCACTAGAGCTATAAATGTATGAAAGCTCAACAAAAGAAACTAAGTGGGTGTGCATCCAACTTTCTTGCTCACAAAGACCTAGGGCACTTGAGGAGGCCCATTGTTGGAATATACAAGCCAAGTTCTATAATGAAAAATTCCCACTAGTATATGAAAGTGACAAAACAAGAGACTCTCTACTATGAAGATCATGGTGCTACTTTGAAGCACAAGTGTGGTAAAAGGATAGTAGCATTGTCCCTTCTCTCTTTTTCTCTCATTTTCGTTTTTTTGGGGGCCTTCTCTCTTTTTTTATGGCCTTTCTATTTTTTGTATGGCCTTTATCTTTTTTATTTTTTTTATTCTTCACTTGGGACAATGCTCTAGAAAATGATGATCATCACACTTCTATTTATTTACAACTCAATGATTACAACTCGATACTAGAACAAAGAAGACTCTATATGAATGCCTCCGACGGTGTACCGGGATTGCGATGAATCAAGTGTGACATGTATGAAAAATTATGGACGGTGGCTTTGCCACAAATACGATGTCAACTACATGGTCATGCAAAGCAATATGACAATGATGATGCGTGTCATAATAAACGGAATGGTGGAAAGTTGCATGGCAATATATCTCGAAATGGCTATGGAAATGCCATAATAGGTAGGTATGGTGGCTGTTTTGAGGAAGATATAAGGAGGTTTATGTGTGACAGAGTGTATCATATCACGGGGTTTGGATGCACCGGCGAAGTTTGCACCAACTCTCAATGTGAGAAAGGGCAATGCACGGTACCGAAGAGGCTAGCAAGGATGGAAGGGTGAGAGTGCGTATAATCCATGGACTCAACATTAGTCATAAAGAACTCACATACCTATTGCAAAAATCTACAAGTCATAAAAAACCTCGGTACTACGCACATGATCCTAGGGGTATAGATTGGTAGGAAAAGACCATCGCTCGTCCCCGACCGCCACTCATAAGGAGGACAATCAAATAACACCTCATGTTTCAAATTTGTTACATAACATTTACCATACGTGCATGCTACGGGACTTGCAAACTTCAACACAAGCATTTCTCAATTTCAAAACTACTCAACTAGCACGACTTTGATATTATTACCTCCATATCTCAAAACAATCATCAAGCATCAAACTTCTCTTAGTATTCAACACACTCATAAGAAAGTTTTTACTAATCTTGTGTACCTAGCATATTAGGATTTTAAGCAAATTACCATGCTATTTAAGACACTCAAAATAATCTAAGTGAAGCATGAGAGTTCATCTATTTCTTCAAAATAAAACTACCACCATGCTAAAAGATATAAGTGAAGCACTAGAGCATCGACAAACTACTCCGAAAGATATAAGTGAAGATCAATGAGTAGTTGAATAATTATGCAACTATGTGAAGACTCTCTAACATTTAATAATTTCAGATCTTGGTACTTTATTAAAACAGCAAGCAAAGCAAAATAAAATGTCATCTAAGAATAGCAAACATCATGTGAAGAAGCAAAAACTTAGGATCAACCGATACTAACCGATAGTTGTTGAAGAAGAAAGGTGGGATGCCAACCGGGGCATCCCCAAGCTTAGACGCTTGAGAGTTCTTGAGATATTATCTTGGGGTGCCTTGGGTATCCCCAAGCTTGAGCTTTTGTGTCTCCTTAATTCCTCTCATATCACGGTATCCCTAAATCTCAAAAGCTTCATCCACACAAAACTCAACAAGGACTCGTGAGATAAGTTAGCATAAACCATTGCCAAAACCTTATCATACTCTACTGTAGCAAATCACTAAAATTATTATTCAACATTGCATACTAAATGCCTCTGTATATTTAATAGTCCTATCCTCAAATAGAATCATTAAAGAAGCAAACATATGCAAACAATGCAAACATAACAGCAATCTGCCTAAACAGGATAGTCTGTAAAGAATGCAGCAACATCCATACTTCCCTAGCTCCAAAAATTATGAAAGAAAATTCCCACTGTAGTAAATTTATTAGAGCTTAATATGCAAAAGGTTTCAAAATTTTATAACATTCAGATTTTTCTAGGGAATTATTGCAACATCGGTAAACTTTCTGTTTTCAAACAGCAACATGTGGACTTCTAAAATAGGCATAGTAAAGGCTATCAATGCCACTTTTATTGAAATAAAAGATGCAAAACATTGTTCTAAATAACAGCAAGAAAATCCTAATAAAATAAATTGACGCCCAAGCGCCGGATCTAGTCGAGCTCGCCGCCCCTCGCCTTCGTGCACGACGTTCCCGTCCCGACCGAACCTGTCGTCGCCCCTTTTTTTCCTCCTCTGCTCGAACCCATGCCTTGGGCGCCCTCCTCGTCGTCGTCAACTAGGTGAGCAGCAGCTCCACCGCGTCCTCACCTGCTCCTCCCTCTATCTCTTCTCTCCTTATTTTTCCTCTCTGGCGCTCTCTCGCTCACGATCTCTCTGTCGCTCTCCTTTGCCTCGAACAGGGAGACCCCGCCGCCATGGATGGCGGAGCCCAGCGCCCGAGCTTCATCCGCTATCATTGCCCAGAACCGACGTCGTTCGACTCGATCCGCTTGTTCCTGCTAGTTCCCGTCGACCCCGTCGCCTTGACCCGTTGCCGTCGTCTTCTCCATTTCCATGGTCCTGCTGTTGTTTCCGTTTCTTCAGAAACGAGAGCAGCAGCAGCTCGCCCGGTTCAATCTGGCGTTGACCGCGACGCACAGGCCCAGGGCCCCCCTGCTTCGATCGGCCTGCGAGGCCCAGCCCCGCTGTCCCTAGCAGGCTGCTCTGAAGATGGGCCAAAGCCCATGGTGAGGGCACCCGCACCCCTCTTTTTTTCTTTCTTTTCCCTCCTGTTGGGCTAGCCTGATGTGTTTCGGCCCGATATGTTTTTTCCTGTTGCTGCGATTTTGTCTATTATTCCAGGGTTTTACAGTTTTGCAGTTTAGCCCCTAAACTTCATGCATTTAATAACTTCACAACCATGCATCGGATCTAAATAAATTATATATGAAAGTTGCTTAGATTTTTGTCTAGTTTAATAATATGCAACTTTCATGCATGTTTGAAATGTTTAAAATGTTGTTTGTTTAAATTTGCTCCTATGCCATGTTAAAATGCTTTAATTCATAACTAATTAACCGTAGCTCGGTTTCTAATAATCTTTATATGTAAATGGGGTAGAAAAATGCCTAGTTTAACATGGTGACCTTTCTTTGCATTTTTAACAACCCTAAAATTGTGTTTAGGGCAGAACAGTACCAAACCTAATCAATGCATATGAGGAGTTTCCGGACTTGTTGTTTTGTTGTTCCAGCCTCATTTAAACTTGCCTAGATAGGTAGTTTTCATTTGCTTCACCCTCTTGCCATGTTTAACAACATTTAATATTGTTGGGTACATAAACGAGATCGAACTAAATAGCTTGATGTGGTGTTTTGTCAATATGCAACCCGTTGCATAGTGAGCCCCACTTATTTTGTAGGGTTGCTTGTGCACTTTGCCATGCCATGCCTCATTAAACCGGACATGCATCATACTTGTTTGCGCATTGTGCCATGCTTATGTGAAGTTTGTGTCGGATTTCGGGTTCCGGCAGACCCTTGAGGTTCAAACACTGGGGTGCGCGCGGAGACTCCGCCTCCTACCTACCTGCACCCCTCCGCCATGCTAGGGTCTAAACTACTGAAAGAGCAACGCAAGAGACACAAGGTTTATACTAGTTCGGGCCACCGTTGTGGTGTAATACCCTACTCCAATGTGTGGTGTGGTGGATTGCCTCTTGGGCTGATGATGATGATGAACAATACAAGGGAGAACAGCCTCGCGAGGGTCTGTTCTTGGCTGGGGCGATGAACTGTTGGGTGGAGTTCAGTCACCTTTCTCTTCTCTCTCTCTCTCTCTCTCAACCAACCGACCGAACTCCCTCAGCCCATCCACCTCTCTCCTTGCTATGTGGGTGGCTGGTCCTATTTATAGAGGCCCTGGTCCTCTTCCCAAATATTGAGCGGGAAGGTAGCCAACAATGGCGGGCTAATTTGAAGGGGGCAGCAAGTATCAGCTATCCTGACAAAAGTAGTCTTCGCCTGCGCAAAGCTCTGGTGATGACGCCGTCTTGGGCTCCACGGTGACCTCCGTCTCGTAGTCCTCCTGGTCTTGGTCTCGTTGCACTGAAATGGCAACCTTTGCCTGACGCCTCGGTACTCCGCGGCTGTGCTTGCCCCTTTGCACCAAAGAGGGAAGGAGGACGCTGCGTGGGCTGGCACCCGCCTGGCGCCCTGAGTCGTCATGGCTTGCGTCACGGGCACCTCGTGAGGTACCCTGCCTTGATCTCTCCGCCTCCTCGTGAGCCAACCTGATGAGGCCATGCCTGAGGAAACTCCGAGTCGTCCGCCCCACGAGGCTTGGCCCCTCGCGAGGGTCTTGGGTTTGTGTTGGTGAAGATGGGCCGTGCTGGGCCCCCTTTGAGCCATGCCGCAGGCCGCAGGCAGGAAAGTCTGGGGACCCCCGTTCCCAGAACGCCGACAGTAGCCCCCGGGCCCAAGGCGCGCCCGGACTTGGCCGTGCTGGGAGGCGAAAGGGCAAGAGCGAAGCACCGCGGGCCCTAACAGCCTGCGGCCTTGGGCGCCGCATGGCGGTTGATTGGACGTGGGCGTCTCCACTTCCCCATGGCGCCTCGGCAACTGCACGGATTGGACAAGTCCCTGCATGCAAAGCGGGTCATGATTACCTGCAATCGTGGGGGCTGTCGGTTGGCTCTCGCCAACTATAAGTACTGATCGACGCGCGCCCCTCCAGTTCATCTCCCCTTGCTTCTCCTTCTCCATGGCCCTGTAGAGGAGGTTCTCGGCCGCGGAGAAGGGGAAGGCCTGCCAGGTTGAGCATGCCTCTCCTCCGCCCAAGCGTGGCCCAGGGCGCCCCCGCAAACATCCTATGGCCACCACGACAGCTCCCCGCGGCCGCGGAGACGCTTTCCAGCACGGTGGCGGGCGGATTACTGCGACCAGGGGGTGCGCTCCGGCTGCGCGTCCCCCCATGCCGCGCTTCCACGCTGACGAGGTGCTGCCGGAGTTCATCGTGTGGTCGGCGGAGCCGACTAGCACCCGGCTTCCTCTTCCTCGCTTCCTCCTTGGCGAGCTCTCGGCCGGCGCCCCGGGTGGCCTCTGGCTTCAGGCCGATGGCTACTGCAGTCGGGCCTCATGGGTTTGACTGGAGGTCTCCGCAGCCGGGAGCCTGGCCCTGGCCTGCGGTTGGCAGTCGTTTGCCCGCGCGCGTGGCCTGGGCCGTCGGTGCACCCTACACTTCAAGTTCGACAGTGATGCCACCCTCTGCGTGAGGGTGTTTGGGGAAGATGGCCGCCGCGCAGGGTGTTGCCCCGAGGGCGACGACCACGGCTGGGGACCCGGCTCCGGTGATGATAGAGAGGGCAGCGCTCGCCGGCAGGCGGCGCTCAGGGTTCTTCAAGCTTCACCGGCTCTTCTTCAGGCGGCGACTCTTCTAGCGGTGGCCGTGGTCAGCCCCCACGCCGCCGTATCTGCTTGGGAGGTGGCAGCGTGTCCGCCCACCGTCGCGCCCTGGTGAAGCGCGAGAGGGAGTCCGCCTGAGCTCCGGAGGCAGCTCGGGCTTCCCTGCGGGCAGGTGTGAGGCGAGCTGCACCAGATTTGTTCTTTCTTTTCCTTTCTCCTGCGTAAAAAGGACAGTAGCGTGGGGCCCCGCGGGGGCGTGTATGGGTTATTGCTATTAATCATCGTTTTGCTTTCTTTATCGTACCTTCCGGCTACGTGCCCGAGCGTGGATGGTTCCCGGCCCCAGCCGTGGGGGCGATCGACCCAGGCCCTGTGTTTGTGTTGCGGTGCCTGAGGGGCATGGACTGGAGGGGTGCTCCTGCAAGGGGCCCAGGTCGCGAACCCTTTGACTGACTAGGATAGGAACATTCGCGAGGGCGCTCGGCTGCCTCCCTCGCGAGGCCTTGCATAAGAGAAATCGAGGCACAAGAACGAAAAGCCGAAGAACCACAAGCCAAAGACGGCAACAACTTTAATAAAACTTCGAATGAGAAGGAACAAGCCAACTGCGGAAAGCAAATGAAAAGCCGTGTCCGGCACCTAGCCTAGTCTTCGAAGTCTTCTCACCAGCGCAGAGCTAAGTGCTGCCACTGGGCGTGGGAGGGAGCCCCAGGGCCTGAGGCCAGCGCTCCTGAGACTCCGAGGCGTGTATTGCCCCAACTCATTATTATGTGAGAGTGTCACGGGCGGTGAGCTTCACAGGCGTTGGCCTTCTTCACAGGCTCCGGGCCTTTTCCAAAACGCGATAGCTTCTCAGGCACTCGCCTTGCTTCACAGGCTCCGGGCCTTTTCCAAAACGCGATAGCTTCACAGGCACTCGCCTTGCTTCATAGGCTCCGGGCCTTTTTAGGGGTAGAACCTCCGGAGGTGCTAGATGTTCCATGCATTCTGGACCGGCACTCCCTCCTGAGTCTCCAAGCGCGCGGAGCCGGGCCTGGAAACATGAACAACCTTGAACGGGCCCTCCCACATGGGAGAGAGCTTGTGCAGTCCCTCCCTGGAGAGAACCCGCCTGAGCACGAGGTCTCCTACCTCAAGAGTCCTGGGGCGAATGTTGCGGCTGTGATATCGCTGCAGCGCTGGTTGGTACCTCGCCGCTCGCAGCGTGGCTTCTCTGCGACGTTCCTCCCTCGGCACGAGGTCCATGCCCCGCATGGCGTCCTGCTGCGCCTCGTCGAACACCAGGACCCGCGCGGAGCGACGTCACACCTCATGAGGGAGGACCGCTTCCGCTCCATAGACCAGGAAGAACGGGGTCTCTCCAGTCGGCTTGGTCGCGGTGGTGCGGATGGACCACAACACGGACTGAAGCTCGTCGTACCAACCTCTGCCGCAGGCCTCCATCTTCTTCTTGAATGTCCTGGTCTTGAGGCCCCTCAGGACCTCCGCGTTTGCCCACTCGGCCTGGCCGTTGCTTCAGGGGTGCGCAACCGAAGCATAGCATATCTGCGTTCCAAGGTTAGCACAGTATGTTTTGAATAGGTTACTGGTGAACTGCGAACCGTTGTCCGTGATGATGCGATTCGGCACCCCGAACCGGCTCACGATGCCCTTGATGAACTTGACCGCGGAACCCGCAGGAATGGTGCGAACAGCCTCTACTTCAGCCCACTTGGTGAACTTGTCCACGGCAACGTAAAGGTAGCGGTAGCCCCCTGGCGCCCGAGGAAACGGGCCCAAGATGTCCAGCCCCCAGACTGCGAATGGCCATGAAAGGGGGATAGTCTGCAAGCCTCCTGCTGGCTGATGGATCTGCTTGGCGTGGAACTGGCAGGCTTCACAAGCTTTCACCAGTTCCACGGCGTCATTGAGCGCGGTGGGCCAATAAAACCCACTGCAGAACGCCTTGCCGACGAGGGTCCGTGATGATGAATGATGTCCACAGTCTCCGCCGTGTATATCTTCCAGTAGTTCTTTCCCTTGCTCCCTGGAGATGCAGCACAGGGATACATCGTTTGGTCGCTTCTAGTAGAGCTCTCCATCTTTGATGCAGTATGTCGTGGCCTGGCGTGCCACTCGCTCTGCTTCCTCCTCCTTCTCCGGTAGGGTCCCTTGCATTAAGTAGCTCCGGAGCTCTGCGATCCAACATCCCTCCTGAGGTTCTATCGTCAGGAGCAGGCGTGCTCCCGAGGCCGGGCCACAGGCCGAAGCTCCTGAGGCAGGTGGCTGGGGGAGCTCCTCCCGGGGCTGAGCCGTGTTTGATAATGATGGCAGGACTGAAGGCTTGAAGAGCCGCTCCTCGAAAACGCCAGGCTCCTGAGGTAACCGCCTAGACGCGCGTTTGGCGATGTCATCGGCTTCCTGATTGGTGCCACGGGGTACATGCTGCAACTCCAAACCCCAGAACTGCTTCTCCATCCTGCGGACCTCCGCAAGGTAGGCTTCCATGTGCTCATCATTCGGCTCATACACCTTGTTGGAGAAGTTGACAAGGAGCTGCGAATCGCCCTTGATGGTGAGGCATTTCACCCCCAGGGCAGCTGCGGCCTTCAAGCCCGCTATTAGACCTTCATACTCCGCTATGTTGTTGGAGACCTTTTCACCTTGCTTGAAACAGAGCTGCACGGCGTAATAGAGCTTGTCCTGAGTGGGCGATATAAGCACCGCCCCAGCCCCAGCGCCGTGCCTGGAGAACGCTCCATCGAAGTACATGACCCAGCCTTCTGGCGCCTCGCTTCCCGGGGACAGGGACCGATCCTCGTCGGCCTTGAGGCCTGGCGCCTCTGTCCATTCTGCCACAAAATCCGCCAACGCTGCTCCCTTGATGACTCTGGTCGTGCTGAATTCGAGCTGAAACGCTTGCAGCTCTATGTTCCACTCAGCGACCCTCCCAGCTGAATTGGGGCTCCCGAGCACTCTCTCCAGGGGGTATGACGAGACGACCTTGATGGGGTGACCCTGAAAATAGTGCCGCAGCTTGTGCGAGGCCACCAGTAGCGCGAGGAGGAGTTTCTAAGGCATGGGGTACCGTGCCCTTGCATCCCGCAACACCGTGCTGACGAAGTACACTAGGTGCTCAACGAGGTGGAGTGCGTCAGTGCTGGTGGCTCCCTTCGGAGACCTTGGCGTCTCTTGAGGCAATGAAGACTCTTGAGACTGGCCATCTGGGAGTGGGGCCTCTTCCGCTTCCGGTGCGCCCTTCTGCGACGGCTGATCCTCCTCAGCCGTTGTAGCGGTCTCTGTGGGCCTTCCCCATTCCTGTTCCGCCTCGTCCCGGGCCGCTGCTGCGGTTTTGATTCGACGCTCCTCTCTGACTGCCACCAAGGCCGCGCTGGCGGAGTAGGGAGTGGCGGCGAGGTAAAGCACCAGGGGCTCTTGAGGGCGCGGAGCCACCATGACCGGTGGACTGGTCAGGTATCTCTTGAGATCCTGGAATGCCTTGTCGGCCTCTTCAGTCCACTCGAAGGGCCCCTTTTTCTTCATTAGCTGGAAGGAAGGTAGCGCTCGCTCCCCCAACTTGGAGATGAAGCACCCTAGCGCGGTCACGCGCCTCGTGAGCTTCTGCATTTCTCTGAGGGTCTTTGGCGGGCTCATGTCTTCCACTGCCTTGACCTTCTCCGGGTTAGCCTTGATGCCTCGGTGGGACACGAGGAAACCCAAGAGCTTGCCCGAGGGGACTCCGAACACACACTTCTCTGGGTTGAGCCGTAGGTTCACTATGCTGAGGCTCGCGAAGGTTTCCTCCAGGTCTTGTATCAAGGTCTTGGCCTCCCGAGATTTTACCATGATGTCATCGACGTAAGCTTCAACATTCTTCCCGAGCTGCGGGCCCAGGGTGATGTGCATCAGCCGCTGAAAGGTCGCCCCTGCGTTACGCAGCCCGAATGGCATGCATGTGTAGCAGTACACCCCACACGGGGTTAGGAAGGTTGTCTTCTCGACGTCTTCTACCGCCATCTTGATCTGGTGATACCCAGAGAAGGCATCCAGGAAGCATAATAGGTCACATTCCGCAGTGGAATCGACGATCTGGTCGATGCGGGGGAGCGGGAACGGATCTTGCGGGCATGCTTTGTTGAGGTTGGTGAAGTCGACACACATGCGCTCCTTCCCTCCCTTCTTCGGCACAATGACAGGGTTGGCCAACCAATCTGGGTATCGGACCTCGCGAATGACCCCAGCAGCCTCTAATTTGCGGGTCTCTTGGACGATGAAGGCCTGCTTTTCTGTGGACTGCCGCCTGGCCTTCTGCTTCACAGGGCGCATGTTGGGGCACACGTTGAGGTGATGCTCGATTACACTCCTGGGGATCCCTGACAACTGGTCTGGCTCCCAAGCGAATACCTTCTTGTTTGCGCGCAGGAACCCGACCAGGGCCTCCTCCTGCTCGGGCTTGAGGTGGTCGCCTATGGTGAAAGTGCCGTTGGTGGACCCGTCCTCATCGACGGGTATCTGCTTGGTTTTTGCCTTGTCTTGGGTGAACAACTGCTTCTTCTTGGCGGGCGCAACTCCCTTGGGCTCAGGGGCCTCCAAGTCGGCAGGCTGTGCCGACGCTGCTGTCTTGAAGACGAGCTTGAGCACCCGCAGAGCGTCCCCGGTGTCCTCGTGCACGGTGAGGACACTACTGCTTCCGGGCATCTTCATGAGGTTGTACGCCGGGTGCGTCGCCGTCGTGAACTGGGCCAGCGCTGGGTAGCCGAGGATGGCGTTGTAGGGGAGGCCGATAGGGGCGATGTCGAAGTCGACCAGCTCCGTGCGGAAGTTGTCATAGGTGCCGAAGGTTACTGGGAGCCGGATCTGTCCCAAGGAGCTGGATGATCTGCCCCCAACGCCTGAGAAGGGCCGGCTGGGTCACAGCCGTTCCTGGGGTATGCAGAGGAGATTGAAGGCCTCGACCGAGAGCATGCTGAGGCCCGCGCCGCCATCAATGAGGGTTCTGGTGACGGCCACCTGGCAGATGGTGGGGGTGCACAGCATGGGGAGCGCACCCGAGCAGACCGAGTTGGAGGGGTGGTCCTCCGAGCTGAAGGTCAGGCTGGTCCCGGGCGCCGCCCGATCCAGGGGAGCCCCCTGCCGCGTGGAAGCGGCGCTGACCCGGCGGATGAACGGCTTGACGTGGTGACTTGTGGGCGGCGCCTGCGAGCCGCCCAAGAGGGCCGCGAAGACCGGGGGTGTTGACGTAGCGCGATAAACGGGGGAGAGGTTGCGGGGCTCCATGGGCGCGCGGAGCGCGCGGAGCGAAGAACCAGCTGGGGTGAGCGTGGGAGTTGCGGTGCGGCCGTCTTGCCGCACGGACAGATGCTGGGACGATGCTTGCTGCCCGCCCTCCACCGGGCCGGTGGCGGCGTTGACGGCAGGTGACGGGGAACGGCGAGGATGCTCGCCGACAGGGGCCATCTGGGCGACGCGGGAAGCGGGCGCGGCCCGGCGCTCCACGCGAGCCCAACGAGCGTCAGACATGGGTGTGATGGTCGGAGGAGAACGGGGTGGTGGTAGACGAATTCCGGTGCACCCCCTACCTGGCGCGCCAAATGTCGGATTTCGGGTTCCGGCAGACCCTTGAGGTTCGAACACTGGGGTGCGTGTGGAGATTACGCCTCCTACCTACCTGCACGCCTCTGCCATGCTAGGGTCTAAACTACGGAAAGAGCAACGCAAGAGACACAAGGTTTATACTGGTTCGGGCCACCGTTGTGGTGTAATACCCTACTCTAGTGTGTGGTGTGGTGGATTGCCTCTTGGGCTGATGATGATGAACAATACAAGGGAGAACAGCCTCGCGAGGGTCTGTTCTTGGCTGGGGCGATGAACTGCTGGGTGGAGTTCAGTCACCTTTCTCTTCTCTCTCTCTCTCTCTCTCTCTCTCTCTCTCTCTCAACCAACCGACCGAACTCCCTCAGCCCATCCACCTCTCTCCTTGCTATGTGGGTGGCTAGTCCTATTTATAGAGGCCCTGGTCCTCTTCCCAAATATCGAGCGGGAAGGGAGCCAATAATGGCGGGCTAATTTGAAGGGGGACAGCAAGTATCAGCTATCCTGACAAAAGTAGTCTTCGCCTGCGCAAAGATCTCGTGATGACGCTGTCTTGGGCTCCACGGTGACCTCTGTCTCGTAGTCCTCCTGCTCTTGGTCTCGTTGCACTGAAATGGCAACCTTTGCCTGACGCCTTGGTACTCCACGGCTGTGCTTGCCCCCTTTGCACCAAAGAGGTAAGGAGGACGCTGCGCGGGCTGGCACCCGCCTGGCACCCTGAGTCGCCATGGCTTGCGTCACGGGCACCTCATGAGGTACCCCGCCTTGATCTCTCCGCCTCCTCGTGAGCCATCCTGACGAGGCCGTGCCTGAGGAAACTCCGCGTCGTCCATCGCGTGAGGCTTGGCCCCTCGCGAGGGTCTTGGGTTTGTGTTGGTGAAGATGGGCCGTGCTGGGCCCCCTTTGAGCCATGCCGCAGGCAGGCAAGTCCGGGGACCCCCATTCCCAGAACGCCGACGGTTTGTTTACTATGTTGTTTGCTTCTTTCCGGTGTTGCTTCTTCGGGTTGGTTCCGGTAACGTTACGTTTGTGAGGATCCGTTCGACTACGTCCGTTTGTCTTCTTCATGGACTCATTCTTCTTCCTTGCGGGATCTCAGGCAAGATGACCATACCCTCGAAATCACTTCTATCTTTGCTTGCTAGTTGCTCTCTCTTTTGCTATGCCTATGCTGCGATACCTACCACTTGCTTTATCATGCCTCCCATATTGTTAAGCCAAGCCTCTAACCACCTTATCCTAGCAAACCGTTGTTTGGCTATGTTACCACTTTGCTCGGCCCCTCTTATAGCATTGTTAGTTGCAGGTGAAGATTGGAGTTTGTTCCTTGTTGGAACATGGATATTTGTTGGGATATCACAATATATCTTATTTAATTAATGCATCTATATACTTGGTAAAGGGTGGAAGGCTCGGCCTTATGCTTGGTGTTTTGTTCCACTCTTGCCGCCCTAGTTTCCGTCATATCGGTGTTCTGTTCCCGGATTTTGCGTTCCTTACGCGGTTGGGTTATAATGGGAACCCATTGACAGTTCGCCTTAAATAAAACTCCTCCAGCAATGCCCAACATTGGTTTTACCATTTGCCACCTAGCCTTTTCTTTCCCTTGGGTAGGCCTGCCCAAGGGTCATCTTTATTTAAACCCCCTCGGGCCAGTGCTCCTCTGAGCGTTGGTCCAAACTAGAGCCATGTGCAGCGCCCCCTTGGGGAAACTCGAGGTTTGGTTTTAGTTGTATGGAGCGCTCATCTGAGTGTGCCCTGAGAATGAGATATGTGCAGCTCCTATCGGGATTTGTCGGCACATTCGGGCGGTGTTGCTGGACTTGTTTTACCATTGTCGAGGATGTCTTGTAACCTGGATGCCGAGTCTGATCGGATTGTCTTGGGAGAAGGAATATCCTTCGTTGACCGTGAGAGCTTGTGATGGGCTAAGTTGGGACACCCCTGCAGGGATTTGAACTTTCGAAAGTCGTGCCCGCGGTTATCGGCAGACGGGAATTTGCTAATGTCCGGTTGTAGAAAACCTGAAGATGATCTTAATTAAAACACATCTACCGCGTGTGTTACCGTGATGGTCTCTTCTCGGTGGGGTCCGGGAAGTGAACACGGTGTTGGAGTAATGCTTGATGTAGGTTGTTCTAGGATCACTTCTTGATCATAGTTGTTCGACCGTGCTTTTGCCTTCTCTTCTCGCTCTCATTTGCGTATGTTAGCCACTAAATATGCTAGTTGCTTGCTGCAACTCCACCTCATAACTTTTACCCTACCTATAAGCTTAAATAGTCTTGATCGCAAGGGTGTAAGATTGTTGAGTCCCCGTGACTCACAGATACTTCCAAAACCAGCTTGCAGGTGCCGTTGAACCGTGCAGATGACGCAACCAAGCTCAAGGAGGAGCTCGATGAAGATCTTGTCCTTTGTGTTGTTTCGTTCTAGTTGATCAGTAGTGGAGCACAGTTGGGGTTGATCGGGGATCTGTGTAGCATTTGGGGTAGTCTTCTTTTATTTTGGTTCCGTAGTCGGACCTTGTGTGTATCTGGATGATGTAATGCTTTATTCATGTATTGTGTGAAGTGGCGATTGTAAGCCAACTATGTATCTTTTCCCCTTATTGCATTACATGGGTTGTTTGCGAAGATTACCTCACTTGCGACATTGCTTTCAACGCGGTTATGCCTCTAATTCGTGCTTTGACACGTGGGAGATATAGCCGCATCGAGGGCGTTACAAGTTGGTAATCAGAGCCTTCCCCGACTTAGGAGCCCCTTGCTTGATCGAATCGTTGGCATTGTTGAGTCTAGAAAAATGTTTTTGAGTCATTTAGGATTATATATATCGGAGAGTTAGGACTTCTTTTTACTCCTCAGTCCCTTCGTCGCTCTGGTGAGGCATCCTGACGTAGAGTTTTGACTCTTCTCTTCTCAAATTTCACTAAAAAAAATTTAGGATCACGCGGGTATCTTGGAATCGTTCCGATGGTTTTGTGACGAGAACATTGTTCTTGGTGCCTCCTGACATTTAGGGGTTGTGGCAGTGTCCCGTGGAGTTGAGCTCCGAGGTGCTGTCGTCACAATTTTATCGTTGCAGTTCTGGAATACCCGAGTTTAGTTTTGCCGACATCGAAAATCTCTTTTATGCAGTTGTAGGTGAGATAACCTCGACGCCACCCAGTACTGGGGCGGGAGTTCGGGAGTATTGCCATAACTTGTATAACAGATGCTTTTCAAAGGTTGAGGTAAATGATTTCTGTAGGTTTCTTGGTTATGTGTTGAAGGATGGATACAGCTGGATGTAGGATTTGCTAGATTTGGGTGAGATATTATGCTTCCCCTGTATCCCCAACACCTGATTGCATAACTAGAAAGTTTTGGGAGTTTATAAGTGGGAATTCAAGTAGCTCCTAGGATATCTTTCCGACAGATGTATGATATGAAATTGGGGTTCGGTGTCTAGTGGTCCGCCTATCCATGGTTGGTTTTACAGTGGTCTTGTTGTGTCTTAAAGAGTCCTTGGCTATGCCGACTCGGGGACGCTTCGTATGTCATGTGCACTGCCTTGTACATGTTGGTGTTGTACGATCGAGCCCGTGTAGTCCCCACCACAAAAAATTCGGAAATCTCTATCATGTGTTTGTTCCGGCTTATTCCGCAAGCCAATCCTTTGTTTTGTTTTGAGTTGTGGTATTCGAGTTGCTTCGAAGTCAAATGTTGATTCCATACCTTTCCTAAACGGTGTTCTCATATTCCTATGTGAATACTAATCCTTCTTGATCATCGAGTTTGTCATTTCAATTTATTCTCAACCGGCGGGTTTCTCTTCAAGTGGATCTGATCATTTCAACATCCGCAAGATTCAATCTCAATTTCTCTACGGTGTTTGCTTCATTCGTCCCAAGTTGTCTTTGTTTTCCCACCCTCCCACCCTTGTTTCTTCTAGGACTTGGATTTCCTTATAGAGTATCCATCTTATTGATGTGAAGCCTCTCCATTCTTTTCCTTCAATGTTCTTATCCGGTGATTCTCATGAAGAAACTAACGGAGCCTCAAGTTCATCATTATTTGCCTTTTCTTCTCCGGTGGATCCAATTCAAGCTTTCGGTGTTGATCATATTCTTTTCCGTATTTCAAATGCCTTCTCATGCCGGTGGACCTTATATTCAGCCATTCCACGCTCGTTACTCTATTGTTCCGGAGTGCTCAAGATATCTCGAAGATTCGTGTTTCCACTCTGCTTTTGTAATCCTTTCAAGCTCTTTCGAGGTTGTTATCTCATTCTGGCCATTTAATTCAACCGAAGCTTTCTCTCTTTTAAATCGTTCTACGGTGTATCTTTTGAGTGGGCCCTAACCCATAGGTCTTTTCCCAGGATCTTACCTGACTCTTCTTATTCTCCGGGAGCTATCCTCAAATCTCATTTCAAAGTTTGACGTAAGAATGAATTATCATCAGCTAGTTCGTTTCTCCAAGATCGGTTAAATTCTTTTCATCGTTGGCTCTACCTTTCCAATTGCCATTCCGGAGTGCCTCAAAAATTCTCAGTGGTGGTTCTCGTCATCATTCTCAAACATTTGAAGACCGAAGAAGAATTTTCCTCCATATCTAGATCCATTCTCTTCAAGATTCGTGATTCTAGCTTGTTGCCATCCTCTCATAATTTTTTTTCAGTCGTGATAATTCTTTTCATCCTTCCGGAGCATTTCAGGAGTACTTTAGCCTATGTCTCCGGAGCCCATCATCTCAGAATTATTCATTCTCAGTGTGTAACTATCGTTCTCCAAATCTTATCGGTGCATCATTCAAATATTCTCTAATCAGTCCGTGATCTATTTGTTTCACTTGTATCTAAATTCTCTCAAACATCTTCGTTCTTTTGCTAATTCTTCCCGGTGCTTCGATATCTTTCTTTTGATTGTTCCCAATTCTTATGGTGGTTTTCTCAAGATTCTCTTCCATGGCGATCATATCAATTCATTCGTTGTTTCAATCCTACCGGTGTTTCATTGAAGACCTTATCAAGTTATCGATATCTCTCTTAATCCTTTTCAACGAGAATAAGTAGTATGCCAAATCCGTTTGCTCTCATCAATTTAAATTGATGAAGGATAAGCATAATGTAATTCTTATTCTTGTTTCATCCAAGCGATTAATTCCTTATTCCGGAGGTTCATCAAAATTCTCGGTTTCAATTGTTTCATCTTTTCTTCTTGGAATTCCAAGCTCTCTCAATTATATCATCGCGAAGCTCCATCTAAATCATCGCAAGGCTTCAACCTTATTCTTTTCATCCTTCTTTTCGTGTGATCATTCTTCTGTTGCTGGAGTTCTTCATGGAGGTCCTACATGTTGGTTTATCAAGGATTTAATTCATTCTCGAAGTGCTCATTGAGATTCTTTTCAAAGGAGCTCAAATTTTCTCCATCTTGCAATCCGGAGTGCAATGCTTTCTTCCGTATCCTTGGAAGTGGTATTATGTCATTCTTGCTAATTTGAGCTTATGTGTCATGATTCACAGGTTGTTAAGAATGAGGTATTTTAAATCCATCAATCTCGTCATTGGAGTTATCTTGGGTTATATTTCACCTAAAGCCTTGCCTAAGGATTGTTGCTAATTATGGTGCTTATAAATGACCCAAGTTCTTCATTTATCCTCCCGGTGAAATAAGTTCTCGCCTCCTTGTTGATATCAATCCAATCTATTGTTTTTTGTTAGTGGCAGAATTTCACCTCATAGTTTTGAGATGTTCTTCATAAGCCCACTACAAGCTTACTCTTTTCGTTGTTGGTTTTTCAAACAACTCCGTTCGAACCTTCTCCTAAAGATGCTTTTCCAAGCTCATTTGAGGTAGAAGATGTGGTCTCTCCTCCGTTCTTTTAATTCCATTCTTTAATTTGTTCCAGAGCCATTGTGATGTTGCTCTCTTCGACCCATCATCTTGTTTGATCTAGATTATGTTCTTTTCCTTGCTTATCCGTTTATCCGGAGTGTGGTGTTCTCTTTTCAAGTTCCTTTCATCTTATCAAGTTTCATATCACTTTCCAACCGGTGTGCTGCCCGAAGTTGTTCTTCCTTGTTTCTGTTTTCTAACGGAGTGTTTTCAACTTCGTTCATCTCCGTTGTATTCTTTTCTTGAAATGGCTTAACCTTTTAAAGGTTCTTTGGTCTCACTCGTTTGTCAAAGAAGCAACTTAGCTTTACCTCTCCTCTTTCTTTTCCGTTTTCCCTCCGGTGCCATTCTAGATCTCAGGACGAGATCCTCTCGTAGTGGTGGAGTGTTGTAACGCTCCGAGACCGATGTGCCAGGTGTCCTCCAGTTATTCGCTTTTGTTGCCTTGTCATGTGCTTGCGTGTCATGCATTGCATATCATGTCATCATGTGCATTGCATCATCATGTTTTAAAACTTGCATTCGTCCGGGTTATCCGAGTTCTCTCCGTTGTCCGTTCTGAGCCCAACCACACTTGCACGCGCTCGCGGCATGTCCGAAATAGTATTTTATAAGTGGTAGGAAAATGTCCTCGGAATGGGATGAGAGTTGACGTGTGGTCTTATTATAGTGTAGATAGACCACCTATCAAGTTTCATCGCATTCGGAGATCGTTTGATGCCCCAACAGATAACTATAGCGGCAGTATAGCCGGTCTAACGTCAGACGTTTTCGGTCTCCGGTAACAGTCGCCGGGCCTCCCTCTCTTCTCTTCTCTTACCTCGAGACCATCTACATAGATCACGACCTACCGCCAGGTCCAACCTAACCTCTCTCGTCAGCCCGCGGCCCTCCTCGCGCGCGCGCCCGAAAGCTGTCCCGGACCCGACTCGGACTGTCGCCACCGTTGTGTCCAGATCATCTCCAAACATCTACAAAACATCTTTGTTTTTCCTTTTGGTCTCCCTAGTCTTTTTATCTCGACCATCCGATTAAAATCGAAGGGACCAGATGCCCCTATCCAAAAATTCCACTTACTATATATAGACCCCTAACCTAATCTAGACAAACCCCTAATTTCTAGGGATCCTACACTAGCGCCGCCGCCCACTTTCTCCTCAATTTCAGCGCGCCCCAGTCGCCACCTGCCTTCCTCGATCCACCCTACCCCCTTCTTCCTGAGCCCATGGTGCCCTACCCCGAGCACCCCCGCAAGTAGCAGCTCCGGCGAGCCCTGCCGTCGGTGGCCACCACCAGGCCGCACCTCTCCTTCCCTTCTTCCCCTATAGTTTTCTCTCATTCCCCTTCGATCTCTCTCACGATCTCCCTCTCTCTCTGTACTTCATTGCTGCAGGAACGGCCGCCGCTCGCGGAAGCCACCAACGTCCGCCTCTGGCTAGATCCGACCATCTCCGACGCCTCCTCGTCGGATCCCGCCGTCAAGTCCCCATCCCGTCGTTGCGTGGAGCTCCACCGCCCAAGTCCTTCGTCCTGTCATTGTGCCAAGTCCCCGCTCGGTTCCCCCTATGTTGCTGCGCCGCCCCGCCTCACATGCTCCTCAAGACAGCCATCACCAACCTCCGTTCCATCCTGTGCACCGCCAAGTCAAGTCCGATGCCCAAGCGCCGGATCTAGTCGAGCTCGCCGCCCTCGCCTTCGTGCACGACGTTCCCGTCCCGACCGAACCTGTCGTCGCCCCTTTTTTTCCTCCTCTGCTCGAACCCATGCCTTGTGCGCCCTCCTCATCATCGTTAACTAGGTGATCAGCAGCTCCACCGCGTCCTCACATGCGCCTCCCTCTATCTCTTCCCTCCTTATTTTTCCTCTTTGGTGCTCTCTCGCTCATGATCTCTCTGTCGGTCTCCATTGCCTCGAACAGGGAGACCCCGCCGCCAGGCATGGCTGAGCCCAGCGCCCGAGCTTCGTCCGCTACCATTGCCCAGAACCGACGCCGTTCGACTCGATCTGCTTGTTCCTGCCAGTTCCCGCCGACCCCGTCGCGTTGACCCGCTGTCGTCGTCTTCTCCATTGCCATGGTCCTGCTGTTGTTTCTGTTTCTTCAGAAACAAGAGCAGCAGCAGCTCGCTCGGTTCAGTCTGGCATTGACCACGACACACAGGCCCAGCGCCCCCCTGCTTCGATCGGCCTGTGAGGCCCAGCCCCGCTGTCCCTAGCCGGCTGCTCTGAAGATGGGCCAAAGCCCATGGTGAGGGCACCCGCGCCCCTCTTTTTGTCTTTCTTTTCCCTCCTATTGGGCCAGCCTGCTGTGTTTCGGCCCGATATGTTTTTTCCTATTGCTGCGATTTTGTCTATTATTCCAGGGTTTTATAGTTTTGCAGTTTAGCCCCTAAACTTCATGCATTTAATAACCTCACAACCGTGCATCGGATCTAAATAAATTATATATGAAAGTTGCTTAGATTTTTGTCTAGTTTAATAATATGCAACTTTCATGCATGTTTGAAATGTTTAAAATGCTGTTTGTTTAAATTTGCTCCTATGCCATGTTAAAATGCTTTAATTCAAAACTAATTAACCGTAGCTCGGTTTCTAATAATCTTTATATGTAAATGGGGCAGAAAAATGCCTAGTTTAACATGGTGAACTTTCTTTGCATGTTTAACAACCCTAAAATTGTGTTTAGGGCAGAACAGTACCAAACCTAATCAATGCATATGAGGAGTTTCCGGACTTGTTGTTTTGTTGTTCCGGCCTCATTTAAACTTGCCTAGATAGGTAGTTTTCATTTGCTTCACCCTCTTGCCATGTTTAACAACATTTAATATTGTTGGGTACATAAACGAGATCGAACTAAATAGCTTGATGTGGTGTTTTGTCAATATGCAACCCGTTGCATAGTGAGCCCCACTTATTTTGTAGGGTTGTTTGTGCACTTTGCCATGCCATGCCTCATTAAACCGGACATGCATCATACTTGTTTGTGCATCGTGCCATGCTTATGTGAAGTTTGTTTACTATGTTGTTTGCTTCTTTCCGGTGTTACTTCTTCGGGTTGGTTCCGGTAACGTTACGTTTGTGAGGATCCGTTCGACTACGTCCGTTTGTCTTCTTCATGGACTCGTTCTTCTTCCTTGCGGGATCTCAGGCAAGATGACCATACTCTCCAAATCACTTCTATCTTTGCTTGCTAGTTGCTCACTCTTTTGCTATGCCTATGCTGCGATACCTACCACTTGCTTTATCATGCCTCCCATATTGTTAAGCCAAGCCTTTAACCACCTTGTCCTAGCAAACCGTTGTTTGGCTATGTTACCACTTTGCTCAGCCCCTCTTATAGCGTTGTTAGTTGCAGGTGAAGATTGGAGTTTGTTCCTTGTTGGAACATGGATATTTGTTGGGATATCACAATATCTCTTAAATAATTAATGCATCTATATACTTGGTAAAGGGTGGAAGGCTCGGCCTTATGCCTGGTGTTTTGTTCCACTCTTGCCGCCCTAGTTTCCGTCATATCGGTGTTATGTTCCCGGATTTTGCGTTCCTTACGCGGTTGGGTTATAATGGGAACCCATTGACAGTTCGCCTTGAATAAAACTCCTCCAGCAATGCCCAACATTGGTTTTACCATTTGCCACCAAGCCTTTTCTTTCCCTTGGGTAGGCCTGCCCAAGGGTCATCTTTATTTAACCCCCCCCCCCCCGGGCCAGTGCTCCTCTGAGCGTTGGTCCAAACTAGAGCCCTGTGCAGCACCCCCTCGGGGAAACTCGAGGTTTGGTTTTAGTTGTATGGAGCGCTCATCTGAGTGTGCCCTGTGAACGAGATATTTGCAGCTCCTATCGGGATTTGTCGACACATTCGGGCGGTGTTGCTGGACTTGTTTTACCATTGTCAAGAATGTCTTGTAACCTGGATGCCGAGCCTGATCGGATTGTCTTGGGAGAAGGAATATCCTTCGTTGACCGTGAGAGCTTGTGATGGGCTAAGTTGGGACACCCCTGTAGGGATTTGAACTTTCGAAAGTCATGCCCGCGGTTACGGGCAGATGGGAATTTGTTAATGTCCGGTTGTAGAAAACCTGAAGATGATCTTAATTAAAACACATCTACCGCGTGTGTTACCGTGATGGTCTCTTCTCGGTGGGGTCCGGGAAGTGAACACGGTGTTGGAGTAATGCTTGACGTAGGTTGTTCTAGGATCACTTCTTGATCATAGTTGTTCGACCGTGCTTTTTCCTTCTCTTCTCGCTCTCATTTGCGTATGTTAGCCACTAAATATGCTAGTTGCTTGCTACAGCCCCACCTCATACCTTTTACCCTACCGATAAGCATAAATAGTCTTGATCGCGAGGGTGTAAGATTGCTGAGTCCCCGTGACTCACAGATACTTCCAAAACCAGCTTGCAGGTGCCGTTGAACCATGCAGATGACGCAACCAAGCTCAAGGAAGAGCTCGATGAAGATCTTCTCCTTTGTGTTGTTTCGTTCTAGTCGACCAGTAGTGGAGCCCAGTTGGGGTCGATCGGGGATCTGTGTAGCATTTGGGGTAGTCTTCTTTTATTTTGGTTCCGTAGTCGGACCTTGTGTGTATCTGGATGATGTAATGCTTTATTCATGTATTGTGTGAAGTGGCGATTGTAAGCCAACTATGTATCTTTCCCCTTATTGCATTACATGGGTTGTTTGCAAAGATTACCTCACTTGCGACATTGCTTTCAATGCGGTTATGCCTCTAAGTCGTGCTTTGACACATGGGAGATATAGCCGCATCGAGGGCGTTATGAGTTGTTAATCGGAGCCTTCCCCGACTTAGGAGCCCCTTGCTTGATCGAATCGTTGGCGTTGTTGAGTCTAGAAAAATGTTTTTGAGTCATTTAGGATTATATATATATATATATATAGATATCGGAGAGTTAGGACTTCTTTTTACTCCTCGGTCCCTTCGTCGCTCTGGTGAGGCATCCTGACGTAGAGTTTTGACTCTTCTCTTCTCAAATTTCACTTAAAAAAATTTAGGATCACGCGGGTATCTTGGAATCATTCCGATGGTTTTGTGACAAGAACATTGTTCTTGGTGCCTCCTGACATTTAGGGGTTGTGGCAGTGTCCCGGGGAGTTGAGCTCCGAGGTGCTGTCGTCACAATTTTATCATTGCGGTTCTGGAATACCCGAGTTTAGTTTCGCCAACATCGAAAATCTCTTTTATGCAGTTGTCGGTGAGATAACCTCGACGCCACCCAGTACTGGGGCGGGAGTTCGGGAGTATTGCCATAACTTGTATAACAGATGCTTTTCAAAGGTTGAGGTAAACGATTTCCGTAGGTTTCTTGGTTATGTGTTGAAGGATGGATACAGCTGGATGTAGGATTTGCTAGATTTGGGTGAGATATTATGCTTCCCCTGTATCCCCAACACCTGATTGCATAACTGGAAAGTTTCGGGAGTTTATAAGTGGGAATTCAAGTAGCTCCTAGGATATCTTTCCGATAGATGTATGATATGAAATTGGGGTTCGACGTCTAGTGGTCCGCCTATCCACGGTTGGTTTAAAGTGGTCTCGTTGTGTCTTAAAGAGTCCTTGGCTATGCCGACTCGGGGACGCTTCGTATGTCATGTGCACTGCCTTGTACATGATGGTGTTGTACGATCGAGCCCATGCAGGCCCCACCATGAAAACTTCAGACGAAATCTCTATCATATGTTTGTTCTGGCTTATTCCGCAAGCCAGTCCTTTGTTTTGTTTTGAGTTGTGGTATTCGAGTTGCTTCGAAGTCAAATGTTGATTCCATACCTTTCCTAAACGGTGTTCTCAAATTCCTATGTGAATACTAATCCTTCTTGATCATCGAGTTTGTCATTTCAATTTCTTCTCAACCGGCGGGTTTCTCTTCAAGTGGATCTGATCATTTCAACATCCGCAAGATTCAATCTCAGTATCTCTATGGTGTTTGCTTCATTCATCCCAAGTTGTCTTTGTTTTCCCACCCTCCCACCCTTGTTTCTTCTCGGACTCGGATTTCCTTATCGAGTATCCATCTTATTGATGTGAAGCCTCTCCATTCTTTTCCTTCAATGTTCTTATCCGGTGATTCTCATGAAGATACTAATGGAGCCTCAAGTTCATCATTATTTGCCTTCTCTTCGGTGGATCCAATTCAAGCTTTCGGTGTTGATCATATTCTTTTCTGTATTTCAAATGCCTTCTCATGCCGGTGCACCTTATATTCAGTCATTCCACGCTCGTTATTCTATTGTTCCGGAGTGCTCAAGATATCTCGAAGATTTGTGTTTCCACTCTGCTTTCGTAATCCCTTCAAGCTCTTTCGAGGTTGTTATCTCATTCTGGACATTTAATTCAACAGGTGCTTTCTCTCTTTTAAATCGTTCTACGGTGTATCTTTTGAGTGGGCCCTAACCCACAGGTCTTTTCCCAGGATATTACCTGACTCTTCTTATTTTCCAGGAGCTATCCTCAAATCTCATTTCGAAGTTTGACGTAAGAATGTATTATCATCAGCCAGTTCGTTTCTCCAAGATCGGTTAAATTCTTTTCATCGTTGGCTCTACCTTTCCAATTGCCATTCCGGAGTGCCTCAAAAATTCTCAGTGGTGGTTCTCGTCATCATTCTCAAACATTTGAAGACCGAAGAAGAATTTTCCTCCATATCTTGCTCCATTCTCTTCAAGATTCGTGATTCTAGCTTGTTGCCATCCTCTCATAATTGTTTTTCAGTCGTGATAATTCTTTTCATCCTTCCGGAGCATTTCAGGAGTACTTTAGCCTATTTCTCTGGAGCCCATCATCTCAGAATTATTCATTCTCAGTGTGTAACTATCGTTCTCCAAATCTTACCGGTGCATCATTCAAATATTCTCTAATCGGTCCGTGATCTATTCATTTCACTTGTATCTAAATTCTCTCAAACATCTTCGTTCTTTTGCTAATTCTTCCCGGTGCTTCGATATCTTTCTTTTGATCGTTCCCAATTCTTACGGTGGTTTGCTCAAGATTCTCTTCCATGGTGATCATATCAATTCATTCGTTGTTTCAATCCTACCGGTGTTTCATTGAAGACCTTATCAAGTTATCGATATCTGTCTTAATCATTTTCAACGAGAATAAGTAGTATGCCAAATTCGTTTGCTCGTCATCAATTTAAATTGATGAAGGATAAGCATAATGTAATTCTTATTCTTGTTTCATCCAAGCGATTAATTCCTTATTCCGGAGGTTCATCAAAATTCTCGGTTTCAATTGTTTCATCTTTTCTTCCCGGAATTCCAAGCTCTCGCAATTATATCACCGCGAAGCTCAATCTAAATCATCGCAAGGCTTCAACCTTATTCTTTTCATCCTTCTTTTCGTGTGATCATTCTTCTATTGCCGGAGTTCTTCATGGAGGTCCTACATGTTGGTTTATCAAGGATTTAATTCATTCTCGAAGTGCTCATTGAGATTCTTTTCAAAGGAGCTCAAGTTTTCTCCATCTTGCAATCCGGAGTGCAATGCTTTCTTCCGTATCCTTGGAGGTGGTATTATGTCATTCTTGATAATTTGAGATTATGTGTCATGATTCACAGGTTGTTAAGAATGAGGTATTTTAAATCCATCAATCTCGTCATTGGAGTTATCTTGGGTTATATTTCACCTAAAGCCTTCCCTAAGGATTGTTGCTAATTATGGTGCTTATAAATGACCCAAGTTCTTCATTTATCCTCTGGGTGAAATAAGTTCTCGCCTCCTTGTTGATATCAATCCAATCTATTGTTTTTCGTTAGTGGCATAATTTCACCTCATAGTTTTGAGATGTTCTCCATAAGCCCACTACAAGCTTACTCTTTTCGTTGTTGGTTTTTCAAACAACTCCATTCGAACCTTCTCCTAAAGATGCTTTTCCAAGCTCATTTGAGGTAGAAGATGTGGTCTCTCCTCCGTTCTTTTAATTCCATTCTTTAATTTGTTCCAGAGGCATTGTGATGTTGCTCTCTTCGACCCATCATCTTGTTTGATATAGATTATGTTCTTTTCCTTGCTTATCCGTTTAACAAGAAACTAAAAGACTCGATTGCAAGATCTAAAGATATACCTTCAAGCGCTAACCTCCCCGGCAGCGGCGCCAGAAAAGAGCTTGATGTCTACTACACAACCTTCTTCTTGTAGACGTTGTTGGGCCTCCAAGTGCAGAGGTTTGTAGGACAGTAGCAAATTTCCCTCAAGTGGATGACCTAAGGTTTATCAATCCGTAGGAGGCGTAGGATGAAGATGGTCTCTCTCAAGCAACCCTACAACCAAATAAAAAAGAGTCTCTTGTGTCCCCAACACACCCAATACAATGGTAAATTGTATAGGTGCACTAGTTCAGCGAAGAGATGGTAATACAAGTAGTATATGGATAGTAGATAAAGGGTTTTGTAATCTGAAAATATAAAAACAGCAAGGTAACTAATGATAAAAGTGAGCGTAAATGGTATTGCAATGCGTTGAAACAAGGCCTAGGGTTCATACTTTCACTAGTGCAAGTCCTCTCAACAGTAATAACATAATTGGATCACATAACTATCCCTCAACATGCAACAAAGAGTCAGTCCAAAGTCACTAATAGCAGAGAACAAATGAAGAGATTATGGTAGGGTACGAAACCACCTCAAAGTTATTCTTTCCAATCAATCCGTTGGGCTATTCCTATAAGTGTCACAAACAGCCCTAGAGTTCGTACTAGAATAACACCTTAAGACACAAATCAACCAAAACCCTAATGTCACCTAGATACTCCAATGTCACCTCAAGTATCTGTGGGTATGATTATACGATATGCATCACACAATCTCAGATTCATCTATTCAACCAACACATAGAACCTCAAAGAGTGCCCCAAAGTTTCTACCGGAGAATCATGACGAAAACGTGTGCCAACCCCTATGCATAGGTTCATGGGCAGAACCCGCAAGTTGATCACCAAAACATACATTAAGTGAATCACGTGATAACCCATTGTCACCACAGATACGCATGGCAAGACATACATCAAGTGTTCTCAAATCTTTAAAGACTCAATCCGATAAGATAACTTCAAAGGGGGAAACTCAATCCATTACAAGAGAGTAGAGGGGGGAGAAAACATCATAAGATCCAACTATAATAGCAAAGCTTGCGATACATCAAGATCGTATCACCTCAAGAATACGAGAGAGAGAGAGAGAGAGATCAAACACATAGCTACTGGTACATACCCTCAGCCCCGAGGGAGAACTACTCCCTCCTCGTCATGGAGAGCACCGGGATGATGAAGATGGCCACCGGAGAGGGATTGCCCCCTCCGGCAGGGTGCTGGAACGGGTCTAGATTGGCTTTCGGTGGCTACGGAGGCTTGTGGTGGTGGAACTCCCGATCTATTGTCTATTCTGGAAGTTTTAGGGTCCGTGAGTATATAGGGGTGTAGGAAGTACGTCGGTGGAGCTTCGGGGGCCCCACAAGGCAGGGGGCGCGCCCTAGGGGGGCGCCCCCACCCTCGTGAGCACCTCCCTTGGATCCTAACGTGGGGTCCAAGTCCATCCGGTAGCTTTCCTTCCAAAAATAACTTCTCTAGTTGATTTCATTCCGTTTCGACTCCGTTTGATATTCCTCTTCTTCGAAACACTGAAATAGGCAAAAAAACAGCAATTCTGGGCTGGGTCTCCGGTTAATAGGTTAGTCCCAAAAATAATATAAAAGTGGATAATACAGCCCAATATTGCCCAAAACAGTAGATAACATAGCATGGAGCAATCAAAAAATATAGATACATTGGAGACGTATCAGTACCCAAGAGATCCCATCTTGGGGCCTTTTCCGGAGCTCCGCCGGAGGGGGCATTGATCACGGAGGGCCTCTACATCAACTCCATGGCTCCTCTGATGATGTGTGAGTAGTTTACCTTAGACCTTCGGGTCCATAATTATTAGCTAGGTGGCTTCTTCTCTCTTTTTGGATCTCAATACAATGTTCTCCCCCTCTCTTGTGGAGATCTATTCGATGTAATCTTCTTCTTTTACGGTGTGTTTGTTGAGACCGATGAATTGTGGGTTTATGATCAAGTCTACCTATGAACAATATTTGAATCTTCTCTGAATTCTTTTATGTATGATTGGTTATCTTTGCAAGTCTCTTCGAATTATCAGTTTGGTTTGGCCTACTAGATTGATCTTTCTTGCAATGGGAGAAATGCTTAGCTTTGGGTTCAATCTTGCGGTGCTCGATCCCAGTGACAGAAAGGGAAACGACACGTATTGTATTGTTGCCATCGAGGATAAAAAGATGGGGTTTATATCATATTGCATGAGTTTATCCCTCTACATCATGTCATCTTGCTTAAAGCGTTACTTTGTTCTTATGAACTTAATGCTCTAGATGCATGTTGGATAGCGGTCGATGTGTGGAGTAATAGTAGTAGATGCAAGTAGGAGTCGGTCTACTTGTCACGGACGTGATGCCTATGTTGGGGAACGTAGTAATTTCAAAAATTTCCTACGCACACGCAAGATCATGGTGATGCATAGCAACAAGAGGGGAGAGTGTTGTCTACGTACCCTCGTAGACCAGCAACGGAAGTGTTGACACAACATAGAGGAAGTAGTCGTACGTCTTCCCGATCCGACCGATCCAAGTACCGAACGTACGGCACCTCCGAGTTCTGCACACGTTCAGCTCGATGACGATCCCCAGACTCCAATCCAGCAAAGTGTCGGGGAAGAGTTCCGTCAGCACGACGGTGTGGTGACGATGTTGATGTTCTCCTGTCGCAGGGCTTCGTCTAAGCACCGCTACAATATTATCGAGGATTATGGTGGAGGGGGGCACCGCACACGGCTAAGAGAACAATCACGAAGATCAACTTGTGTGTCTATGGGGAGCCCCTTGCCCCCGTATATAAAGGAGTGGAGGAGGGGAGGGCCGGCCCTCTCTATGGCGCGCCCTAGGGGAGTCCTACTCCCACCGGGAGTAGGATTCCCCCTTTCCTAGTCCAACTAGGAGTCCTTCCATGTAGTAGGAGTAGGAGACAAGGAAGGGGAAGAGGGAAGAGAAGGAAGGAGGGGGCGCAGCCCCTCCCCCTAGTCCAACTCGGACTAGGCCTTGGGGGGCGCGCGGCCTGCCTCTCCCTCTCCCCTAAAGCCCAATAAGGCCCATATACTTCTTCTCTCGTATTCCCGTAACTCCCCGGTACTCCGAAAAATACCCGAACCACTCAGAACCTTTCCAATGTCCGAATATAGTCGTCCAATATATTGATCTTTACGTCTCGACCATTTCGAGACTCCTTGTCATGTCCCCGATCTCATCCGGGACTCCGAACTCCTTTGGTACATCAAAACTCATAAACTCAAAATATAACTGTCATCGAAACCTTAAGCGTGCGGACCCTACGGGTTCGAGAACAATGTAGACATGACTGAGACACGTCTCCGGTCAATAACCAATAGCGGAACCTGGATGCTCATCTTGGCTCCTACATATTCTACGAAGATCTTTATCGGTCAGACCGCATAACAACATATGTTGTTCCCTTTGTCATCGGTATGTTACTTGCCCAAGATTCGATCGTCGGTATCTCAATACCTAGTTCAATCTCGTTACCAGCAAGTCTCTTTACTCGTTTCGTAATACATCATCTCGCAACCAACTCATTAGTTGCAATGCTTGCAAGGCTTATGTGATGTGCATTACCGAGAGGGCCCAGAGATACCTCTCCGACAATCGGAGTGACAAATCCTAATCTCGAAATACGCCAACCCAACATGTACCTTTGGAGACACTTGTAGAGCTCCTTTATAATCACCCAGTTACGTTGTGATGTTTGGTAGCACATAAAGTGTTCCTCCGGCAAACGGGAGTTGCATAATCTCATAGTCATAGGAACATGTATAAGTCATGAAGAAAGCAATAGCAACATACTAAACGATCGGGTGCTAAGCTAATGGAATGGGTCATGTCAATCATATCATTCTCCTAATGATGTGATCCCGTTAGTCAAATAACAACACATGTCTATGGTTAGGAAACATAACCATCTTTGATTAACGAGCTAGTCAAGTAGAGGCATACTAGTGACTTTTAGTTTGTCTATGTATTCACACAAGTATTATGTTTCCGGATAATACAATTCTAGCATGAATAATAAACATTTATCATGAAATAAGGAAATAAATAATAACTTTATTATTGCCTCTAGGGCATATTTCCTTCAGTCTCCCACTTGCACTAGAGTCAATAATCTAGTTCACATCGCCATGTGATCTAACATCAATAGTTCACATCTTTATATGGTTAACACCCATAGTTCACATCGATATGTGACCAACACCCAAAGGGTTTACTAGAGTCAGTAATCTAGTTCACATCGCTTATGTGATTAACACCCAATGAGTACTAAGGTGTGATCATGTTTTGCTTGTGAGATAATCTTAGTCAACGGGTCTGTCATATTCAGATCCGTAAGTATTTTGCAAATTTCTATGTCTACAATGCTCTGCACGGAGCTACTTTAGCTAATTGCTTCCACTTTCAATATGTATCCAAATGAAGACTTGGAGTCATCCGGATCAGTGCCAAAACTTGTATCAACGTAACCCTTTTACGATGAATCTTTTGTCACCTCAATAATCGAGAAACATATCCTTATTCCACTAAGGATAATTTTGACCGCTGTCCAGTGATCTACTCCTAGATCACTATTGTACTCCGTTGCTAAAAACAGTGTAGGGTATACAATAGGTCTGGTACACAGCATGGCATACTTTATAGAACCTATGGTTGAGGCATAGGGAATGACTTTCATTCTCTTTCTATCTTCTGTCGTGGTCGGGCTTTGAGTCTTACTCAATTTCGCACCTTGTAACACAGGCAAGAACTCTTTCTTTGACTGTTCCATTTTTGAACTACTTCAAAATATTGTCAAGGTATGTACTCATTGAAAAAAACTTATCAAGCGTCTTGATCTATCTCTATAGATCTTGATGCTTAATATGTAAGCAGCTTCACCGAGGTCTTTCTTTGAAAAACTTCTTTCAAAACACTCCTTTATGCTTTGCAGAATAATTCTACATTATTTCCGATCAACAATATGTCATTCACATATACTTATCAGAAATGTTGTAGTGCTCCCACTCACTTTCTTGTAAATACAGGCTTCACCGCAAGTCTGTATAAAACTATATGCTTTGATCATCTCATCAAAGCGCATATTCCAACTCCGAGATGCTTGCACCAGTCCATAGATGGATCGCTGGAGCTTGCACATTTTGTTAGCACCTTTAGGATTGACAAAACCTTCTGGTTGTATCATATACAACTTCTTCTTTAATAAATCCATTAAGGAATGCAGTTTTGTTTATCCATTTGCCGGATTTCATAAAATGCGGCAATTGCTAACATGATTCGGACAGACTTAAGCATAGATACGAGTGAGAAACTCTCATCATAGTCAACACCTTGAACTTGTCGAAAACCTTTTTCGACAAGTCTAGCTTTGTAGATAGTAATACTACTATCAGCGTCTGTCTTCCTCTTGAAGATCCATTTATTTTTTATGGCTTGCCGATCATCGGGCAAATCCATCAAAGTCCATACTTTGTTCTCATACATGGATCATATCTCAGATTTCATGGCCTCAAACCATTTTGCGGAATCTGGGCTCATCATCGCTTCCTCATAGTTCGTAGGTTCGTCATGGTCAAGTAACATGACCTCCAAAACAGGATTACCGTACCACTCTGGTGCGGATCTCACTCTGGTTTACCTACAAGTTTTGGTAGTAACTTGATCTGGAGTTACATGATCATCATCATTAGCTTCCTCACTAATTGCTGTAGTAGTCACAGGAACAGATTTCTATGATGAACTACTTTCCTATAAGGGAGCAGGTACAGTTACCTCATCAAGTTCTACTTTCCTCCCACTCACTTCTTTCGAGAGAAACTCCTTCTCTAGAAAGGATCCATTCTCAGCAATGAATAACTTGCCTTCGGATCTATGATAGAAGGTGTACCCAACATTTTCTTTTGGGTATCCTATGAAGACGCACTTCTCCGATTTGGGTTTGAGCTTATTAGGTTGAAACTTTTTCACATAAGCATTGCAACCTCAAACTTTAAGAAATGACAACTTAGGTTTCTTGCCAAACCATAGTTCATACGGTGTCGTCTCAACGGATTTAGATGGTGCCCTATTTAACGTGAATGTAGTTGTCTCTAATGCATAACCCCAAAACAACAGTGGTAGATCGGTAAGAGACATCATAGATCGCACCATATCTAATAAAGTATGGTTATGACGTTCGGACACACCATTACATTGTGGTGTTCCAGGTGGCGTGAGTAGTGAAACTATTTCACATTGTTTTTAACTGAAGGCCAAACTCGTAACTCAAATACTCTTCTCTACGATTAGATCGTAGAAACTTTATTTTCTTGTTACGATGATTTTCCACTTCACTCTGAAATTCTTTGAACTTTTCAAATGTTTCAGACTTATGTTTCATCAAGTAGATATACTCATATCTGCTCAAATCATCTGTGAAGATAAGAAAATAATGATACCTGACGCGAGCCTCAATATTCATCGGACCACATACATCAGTATGTATGATTTCCAACAAATCTGTTGCTCGCTCCATTGTTCCGAAGAACGGAGTCTTAGTCATATTGCCCATGAGGCATGGTTCGCAAGCATCAACTGATTCATAATCAATTGATTCCAAAAGCCCATCAGCATGGAGTTTCTTCATGCGCTTTACACCAATATGACCTAAATGGCAGTGCCACAAATAAGTTGCACTATCATTATTAACTTTGCATCTTTTGGTTTCAATATTATGATTATGTGTATCACTACGATCGAGATCCAATGAACTATTTTCATTGGGTGTGTAACCATATAAGGTTTTATTCATGTAAACAGAAAAATAATTTATTCTCTTACTTAAATGAATAACCGTATTACAATAAACATGATCAAATAATATTCATGCTCAATGCAAACACCAAATAACACTTATTCAGGTTCAACACTAATCCCGAAATTATAGGGAGTGTGCGATGATGATCATATCAACCTTGGAACCACTTCCAACACACATTGTCACTTCACCCTTAACTAGTCTCTGTTTATTCTGCAACTCCCGTTTCGAGTTACTAATCTTAGCAACTGAACTAGTATCAAATACCGAGGGGTTGCTATAAACACTAGTAAAGCATACATCAATAACATGTATATCAAATATACTTATGTTCACTTTGCCATCCTTCTTATCCGCCAATCACTTGGGGTAGTTCCGCTTCCAGTGACCAGTCCCTTTGCAGTAGAAGCACTTAGTCTTAGGCTTAGGACCAGACTTGGGCTTCTTCACTTGAGCAGCAACTTGCTTGCTGCTCTTCTTGAAGTTCCCCTTCTTCCCTCTGCCCTTTTATTGAAACTAGTGGTCTTGTCTACCATCAACACTTGATGTTTTTCTCGATTTCTACCTTCGTCAATTTCAGCATTACGAAGAGCTTGGGAATCGTTTCCATTATCCCTTGCATATTATAGTTCATCACGAAGTTCTACTAACTTGGTGATGGTGACTAGAGAATTCTGTCAATCACTATTTTATCTAGAAGATTAACTCCCACTTGATTCAAGTAATTGTAGTACCCAGACAATCTGAGCACATGCTCACTGGTTGAGCGATTCTCCTCCATCTTTTAGCTATAGAACTTGTTGGAGAATTCATATCTCTCAACTCGGGTATTTGCTTGAAATATTAACTTCAACTCCTGGAACATCTCATATGTTCCATGACGTTCAAAACGTCTTTGAAGTCCCGATTCTAAGCCGTTAAGCATGGTGCACTAAACTATCAAGTAGTCATCATATTGAGCTAGCCAAACGTTCATAACGTCTGCATCTGGTCCTGCAATAGGTCCGTCACCTAGCGGTGCATCAAGGACATAATTCTTCTGTGCAGCAATGAGGATAAACCTCAGATCACGGATCCAATCCGCATCATTGCTACTAACATTTTTCAACACAATTTTCTCTAGGAACATATCAAAATAAACACAGGGAAGCAACAACGCGAGCTATTAACATAATTTGCAAAATACTACCAGGACTAAGTTCATGATAAATTTAAGTTCAGTTAATCATATTACTTAAGAACTCCCACTTAGATAGACATCCCTCTAATCCTCTAAGTGATTACGTGATCCAAATCAACTAAACCATGTCCGATCATCACGTGAGATGGAGCAGTTTCATTGGTGAACATCATTATGCTGATCATATCTACTATATGATTCACGCTCGACCTTTCGGTCTCCATGTTCCGAGGCCATATCCGTATATGCTTGGCTCGTCAAGTATAACCTGAGTATTCCGCGTGTGCAACTGTTTTGCACCCGTTGTATTTGAACGTAGAGCCTATCACACCCGATCATCACGTGGTGTCTCAGCATGAAGAACTTTCGCAACGGTGCATACTCAGGGAGAACACTTCTTGATAATTTAGTGAGAGATCATCTTATAATGCTACCGTCAATCAAAGCAATATAAGATGCATAAAAGGATAAACATCACATGCAATCAATATAAGTGATATGATATGGCCATCATCATCTTGTGCTTGTGATCTCCATCTCCGAAGCACCGTCGTGATCACCATCGTCACCGGCGCGACACCTTGATCTCCATCGTAGCATCATTGTCGTCTCGCCAATCTTATGCTTCCACGACTATCGCTACCGCTTAGTGATAAAGTAAAGCATTACAGCGCGATTGCATTGCATACAATAAAGCGACAACCATATGGCTCCTTCCAGTTGCCGATAACTCGGTTACAAAACATGATCATCTCATACAATAAAATTTAGCATCATGTCTTGACCATATCACATCACAACATGCCCTGCAAAAACAAGTTAGACGTCCTCTACTTTGTTGTTGCAAGTTTTATGTGGCTGCTACGGGCTTAAGCAAGAACCAATCTTACCTACGCATCAAAACCACAATGATAGTTTGTCAAGTTGGTGTTGTTTTAACCTTCGCAAGGACCGGGCGTAGCCACACTCGGTTCAACTAAAGTTGGAGAAACTGTCACCCGCTAGCCACCTTTGTGCAAAGCACGTCGGGAGAACCAGTCTCGCGTAAGCGTACGCGTAATGTCGGTCCGGGCCGCTTCATCCAACAATACCGCCGAACCAAAGTATGACATGCTAGTAAGCAGTATGACTTATATCGCCCACAACTCACTTGTGTTCTACTCATGCATATAACATCAACACATAAAACCTAGGCTCTGATGCCACTGTTGGGGAACGTAGTAATTTCAAAAATTTCCTACGCACACGCAAGATCATGGTGATGCATAGAAACGAGAGGGGAGAGTGTTGTCTATGTAACCTCGTAGACCGGCAACGGAAGTGTTGACACAACATAGAGGAAGTAGTCGTACGTCTTCCCGATCCGACCAATCCATGTACCGAACGTACGGCACCTCCGAGTTCTGCACATGTTCAGCTCGATGACGATCCCCGGACTCCGATCCAGCAAAGTGTCGGGGAAGAGTTCCGTCAGCACGACGGCGTGGTGACGATCTTGATGTTCTACCGTCGCAGGGCTTCGCCTAAGCACCGCTACAATATTATCGAGGATTATGGTGGAGGGGGGCACCGCACACGGCTAAGAGAACGATCACGGAGATCAACTTGTGTGTCTATGGGGTGCCCCCTGCCCCCGTATATAAAGGAGTGGAGGAGGGGAGGGCCGGCCCTCTCTATGGCGCGCCCTAGGGGAGTCCTACTCCCACCGGTAGTAGGACTCCCCCTTTCCTAGTCCAACTAGGAGTCCTTCCATGTAGTAGGAGTAGGAGACAAGGAAGGGGAAGAGGGAAGAGAAGGAAGGAGGGGGCGCAGCCCCTCCCCCTAGTCCAATTCGGACTAGGCCTTGGGGGGCGCGCGGCCTGCCTCTCCCTCTCCCCTAAAGCCCAATAAGGCCCATATACTTCTTCTCCCGTATTCCCGTAACTCCCCAGTACTCCGAAAAATACCCGAACCACTCGGAACCTTTCCGATGTCCGAATATAGTCGTCCAATATATCGATCTTTACGTCTCGACCATTTCGAGACTCCTTGTCATGTCCCCGATCTCATCCGGGACTCCGAACTCCTTTTGTACATCAAAACTCATAAACTCAAAATATAACTGTCATCGAAACCTTAACCGTGCGGACCCTATGGGTTCGAGAACAATGTAGACATGACCGAGACACGTCTCCGGTCAATAACCAATAGCGGAACCTGGATGCTCATATTGGCTCCTACATATTCTACGAAGATCTTTATCGGTCAGACCGCATAACAACATATGTTGTTCCCTTTGTCATCGGTATGTTACTTGCCCGAGATTCGGTCGTCGGTATCTCAATACCTAGTTCAATCTCATTACCAGCAAGTCTCTTTACTCGTTTCGTAATACATCATCTCGCAACCAACTCATTAGTTGCAATGCTTGCAAGGCTTATGTGATGTGCATTACCGAGAGGGCCCAGAGATACCTCTCCGACAATCGGAGTGACAAATCCTAATCTCGAAATACGCCAACCCAACATGTACCTTTGGAGACACCTGTAGAGCTCCTTTATAATCACCTAGGTACGTTGTGACGTTTGGTAGCACACAAAGTGTTCCTCCGGCAAACGGGAGTTGCATAATCTCATAGTCATAGGAACATGTATAAGTCGTGAAGAAAGCAATAGCAACATACTAAACGATCGGGTGCTAAGCTAATGGAATGGGTCATGTCAATCATATCATTCTCCTAATGATGTGATCCCGTTAATCAAATAACAACACATGTCTATGGTTAGGAAACATAACCATCTTTGATTAACGAGCTAGTCAAGTAGAGGCATACTAGTGACTTTTAGTTTGTCTATGTATTTACACAAGTATTATGTTTCCGGATAATACAATTCTAGCATGAATAATAAACATTTATCATGAAATAAGGAAATAAATAATAACTTTATTATTGTCTCTAGGGCATATTTCCTTCAGCCTATATACATGATCATACCTAGATATTCTCATAATTATTTTCTTTTCTATCAATTGCTCGACAGTAATTTGTTCGCCCACCGTAATACTTATGCTATCTTGAGAGAAGCCACTAGTGAAACCTATGGTCCCCGGGTCTATTTTCCATCATACAAGTTTCCAATCTATTTTATTTTGCAATCTTTACTTTCAATCTATATCATAAAAAACCAAAAATATTTATCTTATTATTATCGTCTCTATTAGATCTCACTCTTGCAAGTGGTCGTGAAGGGATTGACAACCCCTTTATCGCGTTGGTTGCGAGGTTCTTATTTGTTTGTGTAGGTACGAGGTGACTCGCGCATGGTATCCTACTGGATTGATACCTTGGTTCTCAAAAACTGAGGGAAATACTTACGCTGCTTTGCTGCATCACCCTTTCCTCTTCAAGGGAAAACCAACGCATGATCAAGAGGTAGCATCGAACACCGAATCCGCTCCGCCTTCTTTGTCCAACCCTGAAAAGGCAAAATAGGGAGGTTGGGACATCCTCCTTGAGCAAGCCAGAAAGGGATGCGCCTTGAAGCATGGAAAACTTACCGAATTGGCAGGATGGGCCAGATCGTGCCCGCAGTCCTCGGTTGTCTCCGGCCACGTCTCGTTGGCCTTGAAGAGCAACTTCCAGATGTCTTTGTGTGTAGTTCCAAAGAATTGTCGCGGGGTCTTGTGCTTGGCCGAATTGAACTCCCATAGATGGCAAGCCCGGTTCTGGCATGGAAGGATCCGGTGAATTAGCATCACCTGAATCACATCGACGAGCTTGACATTCTTGTCCTCCTGATGCGCGTCTGAAGCGTAGTCAACTTGTCCGACGAAGACCAATCCAGGCCCTTCTCCTGCCAGGAGGTAAGCCGCATTGGGGCCCCGGACTTGAATTCGGGGGCCCCGGCCTAGGCAGCATCGCAGGACTCAGTGACGTAGAACCACAGCTTCTGCCAGCCCTTGACGGTCTCCATGAAGGTGCCTTTGGGCCACAAGACATTGGACATTTTACTCACCCTGGTGCCTCTGCATTCTGCGTGTTTGCCGCCCACCACCTTCGGCTTCACATTGAAGGTCTTCAGCCACAGTCCAAAGTGGGGGGGGGGGTTGCGGAGGAAGGCCTCACACACGACGATAAATGCCGAGATGGTGAGGAAGGAATTGGGGGCCAGATCATGGAAATCCAGCCCATAGTAGAACATGAGTCCGCGGACGAATGGGTGGAGAGGAAATCCCAGCCCGCGGACAAAGTGAGGGATGAACACGACCCTCTCATGGGGCTTAGGAGCGGGGACGGTCTGTCCCTTAGTAGGAAGCCGATGGGCGATCTCCCTAGCCAAATATCCGGCCTCCCGAAGTTGGGTGATGTCCTTCTCCTTGACGGTGGAGGCCATCCACTTGCCCTGCGCTCCAGACATGGTTGGAGTGCTTTCTTGGGGCAGGAAAGATGAGAACTTGGGCGCTGGAGCTCGAGAGTGGGTAGGCGGAAAGAGAGAAGGCGTGGGTGGAAGAGATGAATCCTTATCTCCTTATAAAGGCAGTGAATATCAAACGCCTCCCCACTCGCCATGAAACTCACCTATTCCCCAGGGGTCGTGCGGGCGGCACGGTTGGATTACCCATACCCGTATTGATGAGAATCCCGTAATAAGGGGACACGATCTCTGCTTTGACGAGACGTGCCAATAAAGCCACATCACGAAATATGGAGCGACAGGCCAAGAAACGGTTCGAAATAATAACCGGGCAGGGACGTGATGTCACGTTAAAAAAAGTAGTCAGCAGATGGGACTCGTGAAATATTATACTCTCTGCGGTGGTGTGTGTTACTTGTTTTGCAGATCCGGACACGTTCGTTGTTCGAAGACTATGTCGGAGTATTCAGAGAAGGAACCCACCTTGCAATGCCGAAGACAATCTGCGCGTTGGACACCTCATCATTAAAGCCAGGTTCAGGGGCTACTAAGGGAGTCCTGGACTAAGGGGTCCTCGGGCGTCCGACCTGTTGGACATGGGTCGGATTATTGGGCCATGAAGATACAAGATAGAAGACTTTCTCCCGTGTCCGGATAGGACTCTCCTTTGCGTGGATGGCAAGCTAGGCGACCAGATGTACTATTTCCTTTCTATGTAACCGACTTTGTACAACCCTAGTCCCCTCTGGTGTCTATATAAATCGGAGGGTTTATTTCATAGGGACAATCATAATCATATAGGCTAGACTTCTAGGGTTTTAGCCATTACGATCTCGTGGTAGATCAACTCTTCTAACCCCCATACTCATCAATATTAATCTAGCGGGACGTAGGGTTTTACCTCCATCGAGAGGGCCCGAACCTGGGTAAACATTGTATTCCCTGTCTCCTGTAACCATCAACCTCAGACGCACAGTTCGGGACCCCCTACCCGAGATCCGCCGGTTTCTACACCGACAGCTAGGGCTTCGGCGTCCGGACAGTCGACAATCTGGTTCTTTTTAATTAGGAACCTGGTCTAGAATTTCCTGGCTGACTCTCCAGGCTGTTGGACTATATTACTGAGGTCATCGGCATCCGGAGGCCGGACATAAGTGCCTTGGAAGTTGTCTCTAAAGGCATCTTCCAAGTCATCCCAGCTTCCAATAGAGTTTTCTGGGAGGCTGTTTAACCAGTGCCTAGCTGGCCCCTTAAATTTTAGGGGAAAGTATTTGATGGCGTGTAGATCATCACCGCGAGCCATGTGAATGTGGAGAAGAAAATCTTCAACACATACTGCGGGATCTGTTCTGCCGTCGTATGATTCGATGTTCACGGGTTTAAACCTTCAGGGAACTCGTGCTCCATTACCTCATTGGTGAAGCACAAGGGGTGTGCGGCGCCTCTGTATTGGGCCATGTCACGACGTAGTTCGAATAGAGTCCGTATACAATTTTCAGCCCGGGGTTGGTTGTGTTTATCACGCAGGCTTGATAGCCCGCCTCTCGCACCGGAGCACGCCCCCACGATCCGTAGATTGACCTAGTCAGACCTGCCCTATTTTCTAGGTCCTGTCGTAGGTCGTATGTGTATCCCCGAGCTGTTGTTTCTCTGCTTTTACGACGAGGTGGTGCGGGCTGGTGTTCGGCTTGAGTTGTCATTCTCACCTGGCCACGTGGTGGTCTACCGGGTCCGTCGGCCGCATTACGCACGGGTGGTATGGGATCCAACGCCTGATCGTCGAATTGGGGTAGCAGCTTACGCTTTGGGTAACTCTTTTTTGGTCAACTTTCCCGTCCTCCCGATCATCCTGTTCGGATGTTGATTCGATGGGGTCTTCTTGGTCTTCGGCATTCTCCGGAGTATCATTGTCTTTGGTGCCGGTATTGCTGTTTTTGCCGCGACGCGATTTAGAGAGGTGCCGCTGACGTCGATGTTTCGGCGGTATCTCAGGAGGTTCGTCCTCGACTTGGTTTTTCTCATCATCGTCGTCGCCATTTTTAGGTGTATCCACCATGTATAGTTCATACGAGGAGGTGGCCGTCCAACGTCCGGTGACCGGCGGGTTTTGGGCCTGCTCCTCTCCGGCATCGTCATCCATACCGTCGATGTCTTCGGAGGCGTAATCAAGCATGTCGGTTAGGTCCTCGACAGTGGCTATGAAGTGGGTGTTGGGTGGGAAGTGAAATTCCCTATTTCCAACCCCTAGTCCGGGATAGGCGTGATTCAGAAGCGGTTCCTCTATGATGACGAGGGATCGCATTAGGTCCAAAGCCTCATTTAAGAGCGGGGTTTGGACAGGGTCGGAAGTTTCTGGGCCGAGCTTGCATGACGCGGGCCTCCAGGGTTCGAAAGTAGTATCCGGAGAAGAGTCCGGCCTTGCAATGATTGCTGGAGACGCTATTCTCTTGGTGTTGAGCTCTAAGGCCGCAGAGAGTCAGGCGGGCTCTAGACTCCCGTCTTTGGACCTGATGACGCGCTCCGGATCTAAGGCCGGAGCGGTGGTTGAGTCCGCGAACCCTTGGAAAATCAAGTCTCCTCGGATATCAGCGACATAGTTTAGATTTCCAAAACTAATCTCGTGACCAGGGGCATAGTTGTCGATCTGCTCCGGGTGGGCAACCAACTTGGCACGCTGTGCGAAGCCGTCGAATACAAAGATCTGGCTGAGGAGAAAAATCTCCTTCGCGGCAAAGTTGTTGTAGATGATTGATGGCGCCATCGAGCCTTTCGAGGACGGCACAATGGAACTCTCAATGAAAGCACCAATGTCGGTGTCAAAACCGACAGATCTCGGGTAGGGGGTCCCGAACTATGCGTCTAAGGATCGATGGTAACAGGAGACAGGGGACATGATGTTTACCCAGGTTCGGGCCCTCTTGATGGAGGTAATACCCTACGTCCTGCTTGATTGACTTTGATGAATATAGGGGTTACAAGAGTTGATCTACCACGAGATCGTAATGGCTAAACCCTAATTGTCTAGCCTGTATGATTATGATTGTGACTACGGACTAAACCCTCCGGTTTATAGACACAGGAGGGGGCTAGGGTTTGTACAGAGTCGGTTTACAAAGAAAGGAATCTTCATAACGCACGCTAAGCTTGCCTTCCATGCCAAGGAGAGTCCCATCCGGACACGGGGAAAGTCTTCCGTCTTGTATCTCCATGGCCCACTGGTCCGGCCCATATCACATAGCCCGGACGCCCGAGGACCCCGTAATCCTAGACTCCCTCAGCGGTGATGACGAGATCGGCCTGGGCGACGGCCGTGACAAGGCTGAGGGCGAACCCGCCCTTGGTGACGGCCGCGGCTCGCCCAGCGGCGGCAGCTTCTCCGCTAGTGAGAGCACCAGCAGCAGCGGCTACGACCAACCGCCTTGCCGCCGGGCTCGCTTCAAGGACGGCGGCAGGTCGTCTCGCCGCCATGCGGCGGTGAAGCGCGAGAGGGGCTCAAACTGAGCTGAGTCCGGGAGGGGGCGCTCGGAGCCAACCCTCGTGAGTGTGCACTGCTTTGGCTCGTCCTTTCCTTTCTTCCTGCATTTCAAAAAACAAGCATGGGGCCCTGCGAGGGCATGTAATGAACTATGATTTAATGCTGCTATGCTATGTTTATTGTTTCTGTGTTGTGTTGTGACATTCGTGCTCCACGTGGACGCACAGGGATAACTTAGCTTGATACGCTCGGGGTAGTTTCCTGTCTCGTGAGGCGCGCCTTCTGGCATCCGGTAAGGCCTCCTTGTTGCTGACTCGGGAGCTGTTGACCTCGGGAGGCATCGCAAAGCTGCAGAATTCATTGGGACATCTGTCGGGTGCCTTGCTCTTCCTTGCACGAGCCATCAGGCATGGGCTGATCATGGCCTGGTGCACCATGTCGCGGTACCCATGGGGCACAGACTTAAGAGGGTGCGCGGATCACGAGCTCAATCGAGGGCGCCTCATGAAGATCAAGGGAGCCGAAGCTCTGGGGCGACACGGCTTTGGCGACGTGTGTTCGTGGTTTAGGATAGCCCAGCGCGCGCACACACCTGCCCAGCCCCCGCACGAGGCGCACGAGGGAGAGCGTCGGGCAACTGCCGTCCTCCCTAACACAAAACAAAGAAGCGAGCGAAGAAGTAGAGGAAAAGGGAACCCAATCAATCAATCAAGAAACGTCAGTACTCCAAATTTCATTAAAAGGTTGCAAACCAACTACATAAAGAAAATGAACACCCGCGTCTGGCACCTAGTCTAGTCTTCTCACCAGCCCGGAGCTAAGTGCTGCCACTAGGTCGTGGGAGGGAGCTCCTGAGGCCCGAGGGAGGCACTCCGAAGACTTAGGAGCGTGTACAGCCCCACTCATTATTACGTGAGAGTGTCACAGGTGGAGACCTTCACACACACTAGGCCTTGCTTCATGGGTAGAACTTCCGGAGGTGCTGGATGTTCCAGGCGTTCTGGATGGGGATCCCGTCCTGCATCTCCAGGTGCATAGCGCCAGGCCTGGAGACGCGGGCAATCCTAAACGGGCCCTCCCACATGGGTGAGAGCTTATGCAACCCTTCCCTGGAGAGCACCCGCCTTAGGGCGAGATCGCCCACCTCGAGCGTCCTGGAGCGGATGCTGCGGTAGTGGTACCGCCGCAGCGTGTGCTGGTACCTTGCCTCACGGAACGAGGCTTGGCGGCGGCGTTCCTCCCCCGGCACGAGGTCCATCCCCCGCATGGCGTCCTGACGTGCCTCGTCGAACGCCAGGACCCACGCGGAGCGATGCTTGACCTCATGAGGGAGAACCGCTTCGGCTCCATAGACGAGGAAGAACGGAGTCTCGCCCGTTGGCTTGGTGGCGGTGGTGCGGATGGACCACATCGTGGATTGGAGCTCATCGTGTCAGCCCCTGCTGTATGCCTCGAGCTTCCTCTTGAAGGTCCTTGTCTTGAGAAGGCATCTAGGAAACATAACAGGTCACACTCGGCGGTGGAGTCGACGATCTGATCGATGCGCGGAAGTGGGAATGGGTCCTGAGGGCAGGCCTTGTTGAGGTTGGTAAAGTCGACGCACATGCGTTCCTTCCCGCCCTTCTTGGGCATGATGATGGGGTTTGCCAGCCACTCCGGGTATCGGACTTCGCGGATGACACCCGCCACCTGTAGCTTGCGGGTTTCCTGGATGATGAAGGACTACTTCTCTGTGGACTGTTGTCGCGCCTTCTACTTCACTGGGCGCACATTGGGGCACACCCTCAAGTAGTGCTCGACTACTCCTCTTGGGACCCCCGCCGGCTGCTTGGGCTCCCAGGCGAATACCTCCTTGTTCGCGCGTAGGAATTTCACCAGTGCCTCTTCTTGGTCCGGGTTGAGGTTGGCGCCTATGGTGAAGGTGGCTCCTGAGGCCCCATCATCGTCGAGGAGTACTTGCTTTGTGTTGGCCCGATCTTGCGAGAATAACTGCTTCATATTTGTCGGCGCAGCCCCCTGGGCCCCAAGTGCTGCTTCACCTGTGGGGTGCGCCGCCACCGCGGCCCTGAAGGCAAGCTTGAGTGCCGTCATGGCCTCCTTGGTGTCTCCAGTCACGGTGAGGACGTCGTTGCTCCCCGACATCTTCATAAGGTTGTATGCAGGATGAGTTGCTGCCATGAACTGAGCCAGGGCTGGGTACCCAAGGATGGCGTTGTACGGGAGGCTGATTCGAGCGATGTCGAAGTCGATAAGCTTAGTGCGGTAGTTATCGCGGGTGCCGAAGGTGACGGGGAGGCGGATCTGCCCTAGGGGGCTGGTGGAACCGCCACCAACTCCGGAGAAGGGCTTGGTGTGACGGAGCCGACCGTGCGGTATGTGGAGCAAGCCGAAAGCTTCCACGGAGAGCACGTTGAGGCCAGCCCCGCCGTCGATGAGGGGCTTGGTTATCGCCATGTTGTAGATGGTGGGTGTGCAAAGCATCGGGAGGCGCCCCGAGCCAGTGGTGGTCGCCGGATGGTCCCCCGAGTCGAAGGTGAGGTCGGCCTTGGGTGCCGCCCATCCAGGGGAGGTCCCTGCTTCATAGAGGCGGGGCCCATTTGACGGAAGAACTGCTTGACATCGTGATCTGAGGGCGGTGCCTGCGAGTCGCCGAGGATGGCTGCAACGGCAAGGGGCACTGGTGCCGCGAAGCGCGCGATGAAGAGACCGCACAGCTCTTCCCAGGAGGCCATCGAGGATCCTAGCAGGCTGAGCAGCCAGGCGCGCGGCACGCCAGCTAGGGCCATGGGAAACCAGTTGGCCATGACCTTGTCATCGCCTCCCGCTTCCCGAACGGCCTCCTCGTACACCAGCAGGAAGGCTGCTAGATCCGCCGCGCCATCGTAGCGAGGCGGCATATCTGGCTTGAACTTGTGCGGCCACTGCACCTTTCGTAAGGCGGGGGTGAAGGCCCGGAGGCCCATGGCGCCTCTACGCGCGCCCGTCGATCCAGCTGATGGGGCGGCGCCTGCCATGAGAGCCGAACGGAGAGACGAAGCGGGCGGAGGGGCGGAACAAGCGGAGAGGCGGAGCTCCGGAGCACCCCTACCTGGCGCGCCAAATGTCAGATTACGGGTTCCGGCAAACCCTTGTGAGGTTCGAACTCTAGGGTGCGCACGAAGAACACTCTCTCCCTGACTCGCACGCTCAACGATTCCACGGCCTAGCTCGACGGACCCAAATAACAAGAGACACGGGGGTTTATACTGGTTCAGGCCACCTTGCGGTGTAATACCCTACTCCACTGTGTGGGTGGATTGCCTCGAGGGGCTGAGGATGAACTAGTACAAGGGATGAACAACCTCCGGAGGTGAGGTGTTCTTGAGCTAGATGAGCTGGTGCACTCGTCGGGGTGGAATGAATCCGACCCCCCTCTATGGTGGTGGCTAAGTCCTATTTATAGTGGCCTTGGTCCTCTTCCCAAATGTTTAGGCGGGAAGGGATCCCACAACGGCCAAGTTTGAAGGGGGACAACTAGTACAAGCTATCCTGACAAAAGGTGGTCTTTGCCTGCCAAAGGCTCTACTGGTGACGCTGCTGTGGGCTCCGCTATGACCTCTGTCCTGATGGTCTTGGTCTTGTTGCGCCGATATGGAAACCTTTGCATGATGCCTCGGGATCCCGCGCCAGCACTTGCCTCTTTAGCACCAAAGAGGAAACTGGTACACTGCACCCGCTGGCGCTCGCCTGGCCTTGGTCGTCATGGCTCACGTCACGTGAACCTCGCGAGGTGCCCCTTGCATAGATATCTCCGCTCCTCGGGAGCCAGCCTAGTGAGGCTGCCCCTTGGGAGGTCTTGGTGTCGTCCGCCTCGTGAGGCTTGGCCCCTCGCGAGGGTCCTGAGTTGTTGCTGCTGAAGCTGGACCGTACCAGGCCATTGATGGAGCCACGCCACGGGCCGCAGGCAGGCAAGTCTGGGTACCCCCGGTCCCAGAACGCCGACATGAACCCACCATTCCTTCTTCCGACAAGTCAAATGAGTAGTAACAGTCCCAAATCATGTTGAACCAGGGAAGATTTGCTCTGCTAAAGAACTTGTGTAGATTTTTCATGAGCAATGCTTTGTTATGAACAGCCAGATCCAAGATCCCTAGACCACCAAGCTTTTTTGGTTCGGAGACCTTATCCCAAGCAGTTAGAGCAGGGTCAGAGATCTCTTGTCCATACTTCCTCCATAAAATTGCATGATGTGTTTATTTAACTGTTCAATGATTCTAGCAGGAAGAGCAAGGGTACATGTGAAGAAGATTAGTAGGGCTGCAAAAACTGATTTGATGAGTTAAAGCTTGCCATCATATCCTAGCATGGTAGAGACTCCACCGAGTCTTCTCTCAATTGTTTGACAAATGGGTGTGAAGTCTTCATTTTTAAGCATGTGATCACTCAGTGGGAGATCAAGATAAGTAAATGGAAAAGTTCCCATCTTGCACCCTAAGAATCCAAGTAACTTATTCAGATTTGCTTCTCCCACATTGAGGGGCACCAAAACAGGTTTTTTGCAGTAATCTGAAGCCCAGTTTGAGCAGCAAAATGTGACAGCAGGTTATTCGCTTGTGTAATTTGTCTTTCTTGGGCTGGGAGAACCAGAATTTCATCGGCGAATTGGATCACTATGTAATCTTGATTTGACTAAGAGTTGATAGGAGTTTGAATAATGTTTGCATGCATTACTTCACTGAGAACTGAGTGAAGTAGATCAGCTGATAGGACACAAACGAGTGGTGAGAGGGGGTCTCCTTTCCTCACTCCCCTTTCACATTTGAATTGCTTCCCTGACACTCCATTCAACAAGATAGAAGACAATCCAGTGGTGTAAATCATTTGATCCAGTTAATCCGTCTGGAGCTAAAGCCTATGGCCTAGAGAATTTGTAATACAGTGTCATGTTCAATCGTATCAAAAGCTTTAGAAAAACCAAGTTTTAAGATCACTATTTCTTTCTTGGACTGCTGGCACTGGTGAATGTACTCATATGCCCATGCTAGACAATCTTGTATGGACTTGGACTTCAGAAATCCATTATTGATTTTGTATGAATAAGCTTGAGGATTACTTTTTGTAGCCTATTAGCCAGGAGCTCAGTGATGATCTTGATGGAGCTGTTTAGTAGAGAAATGGGCCTAAAATCATGAGGTGTTAGAGGATTCTCTTTCTTTGGAATCAAAGTAATGAAAGAGTTGTTTGTGGGCAGAAGGTTCACTTTCTCATTATAAAAATCTTCAATGAGCTAGCAAAAGTCCTGACAAATGATATGCCAACAAGTTTTCAAAAATGCCCCATTGAAACCATCTGGACTAGGAGATTTATCAGTAGGAAGATGTTTAACAACCTCATCATTCTCCGTTTTTTGAGAATGGTGCATCAAGCTCTTCCAAAGAAATATTTGATGAGAGCATGCTAGAGAGATTGAATATTTTTTTAAGTTGGAGAAGTACTACCAAGTCTCTTCTTATAGGCTCTCCACGGAATTGCAGCCTTTGCATTATGATCAAGGTGTTAAGTTTGTTATACATCCTTCAACATGGCAATCTAGGTATTTGTGTACTTGATAGTTTCTTTTGCCTGGAATTTTTTTATGTTTCCTTCTCCAAACTTCACCCGTCTAATTATGGCTCTTTGCTTACGGTATATGCTTTGAAAGTTAAGCAAGTTGTTCATGTGGCTCTTCAAGACAACTCTTCCATTCCATTCCTTGGTATTCAAAGGCATATATTGTTCTAACATGTCCAGGAGAAGAATGATCTCATTGGAGTTCTTGATATGTTGGGCAAGTTTTGAGATGTTTCTAGACCAAACATAACTTGATCCAAAGTGAGCCAAGATAAAACCACTTTCCTAACCATCCAATTATATGATGTATGATAGTTCATATAGGCCTAGTTATTTAATCTATAGGAATAGACCAATGAACATTCATGCTCTCAGGAGAACGATGTAGAAGGCTTGGGGTCTCCACATGGAGGCTCAATTTAAGGATATTAGCGGAAACATCTTTGTAGTCCGCTTTGGCAGTGAAGGAGACGGAAACACTCGTTAATTAATGGACCATGGCAATTTGACTTTAACATTATAGTGTTGAAGGATCATGAGGAGGATACGAGGCTGTCTGATATGGTTTTTGACATAGTTGAAGCATGGGTTCGAGTCACGGACCTACTACTAGATAAACGCTTGGAAACTTTTGGAAAGGACCTTAGAAATTGTCTCGGGGAGGTGATCAAACTAGATGTGGAGAAAGATGGTTTAGCATGAGGAAAGCACCTCCGTGTCCATGCAACATATATGTAGATGAGTCGCCGGTGAGGGATTTCTTCCTAATGTCTTCACCAGAAGACCGAATTGGTACTTGGTTTGATTTTTCTCATACAAGAAGATTCCGCACTTCTGTTGTAAATGTGGTCGGCTAGTTCATGTAGATGGTGTTTTTAGCCGTTGTGGAATCTAGCTCCTGGTGGGAGAATGGTTGAGGGACACATGTTTGAGCTTAACAGTGAATCCAATAAGATGGTGTCTAGCAACAACAACAATTTTGGTAGCTCGAGATCGAGTGAGACCGAGCATGGGAGACACATGCATGCTACTGTCTGAGACCTTCCAACCAAGCATAACCTGCATCGAGAGTTCATGTCCTCTAGTACCACCCGCACTGGCGGGGAGTACAGGGTCAAGTAGGATGAGGTCAGTAGCCCGAGTATGTACAAGCACAAATAGGGGAGAATAAAGAGAAGGACTTGCAACAAAATTTAGAGGAGAAATGTGAAAGGAGATGAGGCATGACCTGCACCAGTGGCATGCCCGGAGGAGCTTTGCAAAATAACAATACAACGATCACAAAGAGACCCCCCCACCACCACCACGTTCTGGTTTGGAGGAATTAGGAAGGAGAAGGAGAAGTACATATGTATGCAGGCCGAGAGAGTTTCATGGTGAATATCAACACATGACCTCGAGTTATCAAACTAAACTTGTAGAGAGAAAGAGAATGCCCAAGCAGCTATGGACCCAAAGGGAGCTTCAATATGTAGATTATTCATGATACTTTCATTGGTGGTAATAGGCAGAAATTGACTTTAGTATCTAGTCATACCGCTAACAATATTGAGAAATCGGTGGACCCTGCCGAACAGGGCCACTGTGAGCAATGGATCTTCTAGTGTGGATTTGTTGGGGATTGGGGTTGGACTCGACAGTTGCCGAATCATGTGACCTGATTAGGTCTTATGATCCAATAATGGTTTTCTTAAGCAAAAAAAAAGAGCTCGGGTACAATGGAGAAGGTTAAGTGCAACCTGGGTTTCAGGCAGGGTGTAGTTGTGGGCTTCAGGCAAATTTTCATCCCGGAATAACATTCAACACGGTAAAAAACAAACTCGTCATTTCAAAAATGCTATTTTCGAAAGCATATTAGAGTGTTGTTTTTGTTTTTTTGCCATGACTTCCACGAATGTTATCTTCAGGATGAAAATTTGCAAGCGCCGAGAACATTTGCCATGACTTCCACGAATGTTATCTTCAGATTTTTTTGAAGTTTTTTTTCATTTTTTAAATTTACTATTCACCCGAGCTCTTTTACGCATTAAACATCCCATGGGCAATCAAAAGCATCAAACAGCCACACCCCACTCTGCTACAGTCTACAGTCTCTAGTCTAGTTCCTGCTGCTGCTACCACTGCCACTACCACGGCACCACCACACTTGCTCCGTTGCTCGCCTCCCCCTGCCTCTCCTCTCCCCTCCCCTCCCCTCCCCTCCCTCCTATAGCAATCAAACCACCAGCTCCACTCCCCCCTCCCCTCCCCCTCCTGCTACTCCCCAGTTCATGTCCTGCTGCTTCCCATGTCGCCGCCTCTCGAGCTCGACTACATAGGCCTCTCGGCCGCCGCCGGCGGCCGCGCGGACGACGACCTGAAAGGCACCGAGCTCCGCCTCGGACTTCCCGGCTGCGAGTCGCCCGACCGCCGCCCGGTCACCGCCACCACCACACTGGAGCTGCTGCCCGCCAAGGGCGCCAAGCGAGGGTTTTCGGACGAGGTCGCGCCGCCTGCGCCGGCTTCCGCCGGCGGGAAAGGCAAGGACGCGTCCGGGGATGAGAAGGACAAGAAGGTCGCCGCCCCGCCGCAGCCTGCTGCCAAGTAGGCGCCTACTCCCCCTGCGAATTTTGTGGATTTGACTGTTTCATGGTGTTCTGCCGAGTTTTGCGGGATGCGGTGGGTTGGAGCGCGAGTGGGTGGAGGAAGTGATGCGTAAAAATTTGGGAAAATATGTGGTGGGTTAGTACGTGACGGTGATTTAGTTTGCTTGGAACCTCCGAAAAGCTGTAATTTGGTAGCCGTTGCATGCATTTGAGGGAATTCCGTCTGTCGAGGCGGAAAAACCCTCTTTTTTGGGTGCGAATTTGGTGCCGAAGGGCCCATTTTGCGGTTCTTCCGTTGCTGTTTGTGGGCGCGCGTTTGCACTCGGCTTGATCTATTAGTTTCAGGAGCGTGGAGGGGTAGAGATTCATTCACTGAAGAGTCTTTTTACAATTTTGCTGTGAAATTAGACTTCAATCCCCCCTCCTCTTTTTTCTAACTTTATTAGATGTGTGATTTTGTTCTTTGAAATTTCATTGGGAAACTAAGGAGGGCTTCACATCTGCAAATTTGCGCACCTGGTTTGAATTGGACTAGTCAATTTGGGTCTACCTTTACTTTCAAGGTTTACCAAGTTTGTAGTGCTTTGAGTTGTTTTCCAGGGTATGTTTGGTTTGAACATACCCGGTTGTTTTCAACTCGTGTTCATAACCTCATAGAGCCAAACGAAATGCTGGGTCGGCTCCATTGCCAGTTCTTACTCTGAATTGCCGATGCGCAGGGCTCAGGTGGTGGGATGGCCACCAGTCCGCAGCTACCGCAAGAACACGATGGCAACCACCACCAACCAGCTGAAGAGCAGCAAGGAGGATTCTGACACGAAGCAGGGGCAAGAGTTTCTGTATGTCAAGGTCAGCATGGATGGTGCGCCTTACCTGAGGAAGGTTGACCTCAAGACATACAAGAACTACAAGGACATGGTTGTGGGGCTAGGGAAAATGTTCATTGGCTTCAGGACCGGTGAGGCTGCTTGGATCCTTGGCAAATTGTTGCTGTTTTAATCTGCACCTGAATTTGAATTGGGGTAGAAGAAATGCATCGTTGCACACATCTCATTTCGCTGAAGAAATAACCAATTACTCTGTTTGGAAATGTTCTACTCCCTCCGATCCAAATTAATTGACGCAGCTTTAGTTGACGCAGCTTTAGTACACTTTACTAAAGCTGCGTCAAATAATTTGGATCGGAGGGAGTAGCAAATTCCAGGTTTATGAAATTGACGAAGAAGACTCTTTTTCAGGGCCGGCTAAATTGGTTATTGTGGTGTAACCAGTTTCGAGGCTTCGCATCTACATTTGGACATGCTATTTGTGTGCATATTTGTTTCGCTAGATACCTAGTTTCAGCATATATTATTACCGGTGGAGCAAATATTCTCTTCTAATTCAAGGAACTTTTATTGTGTTTAATATTGTTTGATGAAGCAACTAGCAGTGGACTATGTCATAAAATTCCTAATGTTTAGGCTAGCATTCGCTAAGGGTCTGTAAATAACTAAATATCACTCAATTATTCATAAGCCTTTGATAAACAGCAATTTCCCTATAACCTCTTCATACCCATTTTGTGCTTCAAGGACAGACATCAAACCTACTAATTTAAAAACGTAAATTGCAGAAAGGTGTATATCTAGGGACATAAAATTTACCAACATACAATGCTTTGTTTGAGAAATTCAATGTAAGGTGGTCCTTTCTCCGGCAGTTTTAACCTTACATGTGGTACTGGGTCTAATTCTGTACCAGGGAAGGATGGTGCATCTGAGAACAGAAAGGATGGTGAATATGTGATGACTTACGAAGACAAGGATGGAGACTGGATGCTGGTTGGTGACGTCCCATGGGAGTAAGTACATTGTCTGATCTAATTGGAATAACAACAAGCGTAGAAATGAGAACTCTGGATGATAGTTTGAGTTCTGTAGTATAACTTTTAAAGGATGATAAAAAATGATAGTGTGCCAAATAAATGTTTTTTACTAGTTTACTGTGTATACATACATGCACCCAGATAAAATGAACTCGTTCTCTACAGCAACAGCAGCCATGATTAGAGTATCTCTTAAGTCCATCTAACCTGTTCTAATTTTTTATAGAATGCATGCAGTCAACCTCTTAAAACTCTGACACAGATATACTAATTTTTTTCCACCTAAAATTGTGCCATTATTTTTTAAAAGCTTTGCTATTAGGAAAAACAGTGGTCTAAGCAATTTATTGGAGATAGCATTGACGCCAAAAGAACCAGTAAAAAGGAACGGACCTAGTAGCCTAGTACTAGCTACTTGGTTATCTTCTTATTATGTTGTAGTTGCACTAAATTATATGGTCCTGGTGTTCTATTGCTGCATGTAGCATCTCATGTCTGAACAAGTGAAAGGGTTCTAATGCAGTCACTAACTCACTGTAGTTGTTCTTGTGGCACATTAATTGTTACAATTCCGTTGTCAAGAAAACCATGAATATCTGATGCATACCTGATACCTCCCCTATGAGCTTATCAAGTGATTGCTTCTTATTTGTAAATGCAGGATGTTCACCGAGTCTTGCCGGAGGATCAGGGTCATGAAAAGTGCAGATGTGATTGGACTTGGTATGTCCAATAGTGCTCCGTTCAGTAATACATTTTTGTTTTAATTTCACTGATGCCATGCCGTGCTTCTGCAGTTATTTTATTTAACCATTTGTCTGCACGTGTTACTGCTTTACTGCTCAAGCTGTTTCTCAGGCTTGCTTAATTATTTGAACTGCACTTAAGCGGGAAAGCGGTTTACTCTTGAAAAAACTCATTGTACTTGAAAGCTTGTTTAGAAGTTGGAGCTTAAATATCTTTACGGTCCCAGCATTAAATTGAGTGTTAGTTTGCTTTTATTCCTTTTAATTAGAATATACTCCCAATTCCAACTCCCTGTTGTACTCTAGACGAGTAAGAAAGCCTTGTGAGTTTTGGAAGTGTTTGGATATAACCCATTCCTGGTCTCTAGAGTTTGGAGAATGACAATTGTTTCCGTAATGCCATTTGAAGAACAGAATGTTGTGTTTGGATATAACCCATTCCTGGTCTCTATGTATGCTTTTGTTTTGCTACTTTGGAATGTTTGTCCAACAATGTAAGGTTTTAAGTTCACTTGGGTAACCTGCACCATCCTACGTCAAGTACATTTCATAATTCTACCTTGACAGTATGATGTCCAAACTGACTGTATCTGTTCTTTTTCCAGGAGTCACAAGGGCAGGGGTTAAGTCCAAGAATAAGAACTAAAACGGTCGCTGCCCACAGTTTGAAGACGAGGTCGCACATATCGTCTGTACTACTGCATGGTTTTCCTACCCACCGTTACTCTACTGTTTAAGATTTGCGATATCTCCTAGAGACTTATGCTCTATATTTTGTTGTGCCCACGTTGTTGTACGCGTGTTATTTCCATCCGTGTAAATGGTTGGCAAGCAGTGCGAGAGCTACTGCTGTGTTTGATGACTCCTATGTATTTCGCCACTCTTGTCCTGAACTGGTCGTTCGTCGTAAATGTGAAGGTTGCAAGACTATTATTTACCTGACGAACTCTTCGGCACACCCCCTCCTAGAAAAGTTTACAGATTTCGACGCAGATTAGAATTTACCCCTTTGATAAAAAAAAAGGGTGACATGGTCTTTTGTACCCAAATCAATCTATTCAATACGTTTGATCTGCAGGCTAACATGGCGGTGGTCTTTTTAAGTTAACTTTAAGATCTGTATAAACTTTTTAAGGGGGTGCAACGAAGGGAAGCAAAACTCCTGGCTTGTTCCAAAGTTTTTGCTGTTCCAATTTGTTATACTGTTTGCGGATCAGCGGGCTGCTGCTTTGTTATCCATTTCTTCTGAAACATAGGCAACAATTGCATGGTGAAACATCTCATCTATTCTTTGCCAGCAGCTGTGTGGCTGTTGCCGGGTGGGGACATGTACTACTGCACACGCCATTATCTTTTGAAGCCGTTCATCATGGTTGTTCCATAGAGTAGTAGTAGTGGTGCTATGGCCTAAGGGCATCTCCAGCCGCGCCCCAGGCCTCTTCAGACGTTTTTTTTTCGCCTGCGCCGAAAAATCGGCCCAGTCGCGCCCCCAGGAGCCCGATTTTCGCCGGCTTGGGCCGAAAACAGCGCTGGCGGATCCAGGCCGAACCCGGCGCGCCCGGGGGCGCCGGGGTGAACTGTTTTGGCGTGAAACAGCCGCGGGCCCGTCACGTCAGCGACTCTACCCTCTTCTCGGCCCTTCGTCGTCCTCATCGCCTCGTTTCCCGCGGCGAATCAATGCCAAAGCTGTCGCGCTGCCGCGTCGGTCAGCCTGCGCCATTGATGCCTCACGGGCGGCGCAGTGAAGACCGGATGATGCGCGTCCCTCGCCCTCCCTCGCCCGCCACGCGTGCTCACGGCGGCTCGCGTACGGGCAACGCCTCGGCCTATGTAAGACGCGCCCAGAGCACTCGGCGACTCGTACTCTCTCGACGTCGTCGTTCCTCCCTCGCCTCTCTCTCGTCGTCGTCGTTCCTCCTTCTCCTCTCTCTCGCCGTCTCCAGCACCCATGGCCGAGCGCTTCCCAGGCGACGGCGCGGCGGCGAACGGCTTCGGCCGCCGCCATCTTCACGAGAGCGAGGCTCGCCTCCTTTTCGAGGCCGAGTACCCGGTCCCGCCGGACATGCGGGTACCCGGGGCGTGGAGGATCAGCGCCGGCGGCGTGCCGGTGCCCCCGATACCCACCGGCGCGGCGCGGCGTGCGGAGATCGCACGCATCCGCTCGTCCCTGCCGCGTGCGGCAAGGGAGGGGCCACGGTACGTCCCCGACAGCCCGCTCTGGGAGCCCTACTTCCGCCGCCGTCACGCCGAGCAGCTCGAGGCCACCAACGGCGCCGAGCCCTCTAGCAGGCTCAACGCCGTCAGCCGGCGTCCGTGGTGGGGCGTGCCCGGGCGCACGTTGGAGGCCGTCCTCGAGTACATCGAGGGCGGCAACACGCCGCGCCTCGAGTACCCCGCTCCCCCGTCCTTCACACGCCGCCGGGGAAGCTCCTGGACCCCGAGGCGCATGGAGACCGGGGGGTCCTCCTCCTCGTTCGGCGGCTCCTCTTGCCTCCACCTCCGCCCCGTCAAGCCGGAGCCCCAGGGCGCGCCTGTCAGCGCGCGCACCCGTAGCTCCGGCGTCCGCATCGGCGACAACGCCTCCCCCACCGGCCGCTTCGTCCTCGTCGAGCCCAAGCCGGAGCCCGGCCTCCCCGTGGAGTACGAGGAGATAGCCCGGCGTGGCTTCTCCGACGAGGACGCCCTGCGGTGGGCGCGGGACGACTACCCCCGCGACGAGATGGTCCGGCAGCGCCGGACCCTGAAGGAGATCGCCGCCCACAAGCGTGGGCGCGAGGACGAGCACGGCGTCGTGGTCCTCAGCGACGACGACGACGATGCCCCCGGACCGTCCAACCTGCCGCGCCAACCGGGGGAAGGATGCAACAGGGACGGCAGAGGCATCGGCGGGGGCGACGACGACGACGGCGGCGGTGACTACACGCGGTTCTACCGCCTCCTCGGCATGTAGAACCGTGTGGGCGGGCGACGAGGCGGGCGGCGAGGGAGACGGCGGGGGTAGCACGCGGTAGTTTTTCCCTTTTTTGTAAAGTATATTTAAATTTGAACGAACTCGCCGAAGTTTGCGTTAAATTTAAGTCGTGTTTGTGCCGTATTTGACTTTTTTAAAATCCCATGGAAGGCCACGCCTGGGGGCATCACGCGCCCAGTGCGCGGTTTAGCGCCGGTGTGCCTCAAGGGTGATTTTTTGCCCCTCCTGAAAGGCTAACGGCTGAAGATGCCCTAAAAGACTTCCTAACACCATCATTCAGGTAGTATAAAATGCGACGGCTATGGGTGTTAATGATGGCTTATCATCCCTTAGAATCAGGCTTTCCATTGCCGGCCAGTATCTTCTTCCTTCCCACCTACAGTACGTAGTAGAAAGTAGAAACGATGCTCCACTTTGGCCTCCTTTCCTCTTGTTTCCTATTCCTCCTTTCCCCTTGCATATCCGCTGGTTGGTTGGTGTGCATGTGAAGCAGCGGCGGGATCAGGATCGAACACTTCAGGATGCTGGGCCCTGTCCTAGTTTATCGCAGAAGACGAATGAATCAGCGTTGGCATGCACTTGCTTGCCTGTGCCTCGTGGTGTTTTCCAGGACAAGTGTGGAGTACTCCTCACTGTAAACTAATATAAGAGCGCGTTTAGATAACTAAAGTAGTGATTTTTTCGATAAAGAATGGATTTTATTAACTTAAAATGAAGCATCAAGTAGATATAAAGCATGATGAGCACACATCCGGCCTTTGCATAGTTAGGATGCACATAGCCAACACCAACACACGCACACAAAAAACACACGCTGAGAAATAGCAAAATCATACAAGACCAAAGCTATGCCTAAGCGAAAAAAGCCAAACCGATCAGAACAACGATCGACAAACTACGACAATGACCATATCCACATCATCCATCTCTTGACACCACAAGGACAAAAAAGTTCTTCAACAGCAACGCCTTCAGGAAGGAAATGACGCACCAACGTCGCCGTCGCCGGATCCAACCATGAGAGGCCAGAATCTAGGTTTTCACCATGAAAAACAAGTCTGGGCATATATGAGCAATGCCTTCAACAAGGTAACGATGCAAAAACGTCGTCATTGCCAGGAATAACCAACTTAGGTCAAACCTAGGGTTTTCACCCCAAAACTCGAGACTGGATACTCGAGAAGCACCACCAGATCTAAGTCAATCATGTGTGTTGCCATCACTTTTCCACGATCCCAACAGCTACATGCGCTGGGCTTGAAATCCCGTTGACGCCGCCACTGCACAACCATATCTTTTGCATCAAGTCACCATCCATAGATTGCATCTCATCGCCAAAGGCAGACTGGTCGGAGCGAGAGCCGGCAAACCCCATAAAGGGAGCTTTTGGCTGCATCCCGCTAGCTCGCCGGTTCGAGTCACCGGCGGCAACCATCAGATCCAAAGAGATAAACACTAACAAAGATCATCAGGTGGCCACGACAATCCGCAGGGCACGGATGCCCATAACCAAGTGGATCGCCACCCGAACCCTAGCTGCCACAAAGAGCCAAGGCAAGCATGCGCGAGAGAGCGCAGCCGCAAGGATGGTACCACCAGGACTTCATGCAAGCCAACGCAGCATGCCAGATCCATAACAGGGACGCCATGATCTGCAGTCGTACAACGCGCCGCCGGTCCTCCTCGTGCGCACCAAGCAGATACAGCCCATGGCTACTGCAACAAGATGGAATGCCGATGCATGGATCACGCTAACACCCCACACGCGTTGTAAGTGCGTCTAGTGCCACCCCTAGTTGGCTTTTGGAGTATTGACGACAAACCTAGTTGAGGGACTAATGTGTTTGTGAGAATTGCAGGATAACACAGGTAGAGGTCCCTCATTGATTCGGTTTTACTACCAGAGATGACCCCTAAAAATGTACGAAGACATTGAAGTCAATGGTGGTATATGAAGATATTCACATTGAAGACTATGATAAAAGAAGACACCACGTGAAGCCTATGGAACTCGAAGACTTAGATCTTTCGTAGTTTTCTTTCATTTGTGTTGAGTCATAGGAACCACCGTACTGTTAAGTGGGGTCCAAGAGAACCAGTCAGAACGACTGAAGTGATGCCTAATTCAAAACCTATGTCTTCGAATGAAGACTATGAGAGCAAATCTTGTCCAGAGTCGGATAAGTCAGCTTTACTTGTAGCCCAAGTAAAGCTGCCGTGTGAGTTCGAAATCTGACTGTTGAAACACGTGTCAGTTCCTTAGTGACCCAGGGTCATTTCGGACAAATCAGGTTGGGTTGCCGAGTGGCTATAAATAGTCCACCCCCTACAACCATAAACGGTTGGCTGCTCAGATTTCAGTGCACGGCTTTTGTCGTTTGAGAGCCACCCACCTCGAAGCCTTGAGAGAAAATTCCTAGCGAGGAGAAAAGCCCTAACCACCCAGAGCCAGAGAGAATTGGGCATCACTTAAGTCTTCTTGTCTGAGTGATCTGAAGACTTATTACACTTGAGGACTGTGCATCCTCCAGCCGGTTAGGCGTCGCGTTCTGAGCATCCAAGAGACATTGTGGATTGCCGGTGAATGAAGTCTGTGAAGGTTTGGAAGTCTACCTTGAAGACTTACCAGAGTGATTGGGCGAGGTCTGTGTGACCTTAGCTCAAGGGGAAGACGGTGAGGACTGGGTGTCCTGAGCTGCGTGTTTAGGACTGGGTGTCCGGGACTGTGTGTCCTTTGGTTTAAATACCTAGCCGCCCTAACCAGACGTACAGTTGTCACAGCAAGTGGAACTGGTCCAACAAATCATTGTCTTCAACGAGCCACTGGTTTCATCTTCACTTCCTTTTACTTACTGTTACTCATTGTGAAGCCATTGCATGCTTGCTCTATCTTTTGTCTTCACAACGTAACTGTATGATTTGTTTGGCTTCATAACTTCTTCCTACCTGATCCTTATTACACTGCAGCTACTTGTCATTGTGCCTTCACTATATTGAATACTTGACCATGGCTTGCCTAGTGTAATCTAACTTCCGCTGCTTAGTGATAGGCATATCTCTACTGTTTGTCTTCACAACTTCCACGTTGTGAAGACTTTCATAAAAATCGCCTATTCACCCTCCCTCTAGTCGATATAACGCACTTTCAATTGGTATTAGAGCAAGGTGCTCCCTTGTTCTGTGTGATTCGGTTTAACCACCTGGAGTTTTAGCTATGTCGACTGCAGGGATAATCAAAGTCTCCGCTGTGTGCCCCATCTTCGATGGAACTGAATATCCCTACTGGAAGAATAAGATGCGCATGCATCTTGAAGCCATTGACGTCGACCTATGGTATGTCGTCGAGAACGGCGTTCCCAAGGCTATAGAAGGTGTCACTGCTGCTGATGTCAAGAAGTTCACTCAACTGGACTCTACTGCAAAGAATATCATCTGTGGTCATCTGACCAAAGGACAGTATGGCCGTGTGAGTGCTTTGAAGACATCCAAGCTGGTCTGGGACTGGCTCTCCAAGGTCAATGAAGGCATCTCAACCCAGAGAGATCAGAGAATCAGTGTTCTTCGCAATCTCTTCAACCGCTTCAAGCGAAATGACAATGAGAATGTCCAGCACACATTTGACCGGCTCACTGACATCACAAATGAGCTTCAAGCCCTCGGCGCCACTGAGATCACCAAACATGAAATCATCAAGACGCTGCTGAGATCACTTGATAGTTCGTTTGACATCCTAGCCCTGATGATTCAAGAACGTCCTGATTTCAAGACACTCGATCCGTCTGACATACTTGAGAGGCTCAACACACATGAGTTTCAGCTTTTTGAGAAAAGAGATATCTACGGTCCAAACTATGGGCGAACTCGTGCCTTGAAGGCAAAAGCTGTTTCCTCATCTGAAGAAGAATCTGACAGCAGTTCTGATGATCCTGAAGACATTGGAAGGGAACTTGCAATGCTAGTAAAGAAGTTCCAAAAATTCACCAAGAAGAAAGGCTTCAGAAAATCTTCACGATCAAGCTCAAGGAATGATGAAGTTTCTGCTCATGACTACAAGAAGAAAACATGTCACAAGTGCAAGAAAACTGGACACTTCATCTCTGAGTGTCCACAGTGGGACAATGAAAACAGAAAGAGGAAGAAGAGCAAGGAATATGACTCTGATGACAAGAAGAATAAGAAATACTCAAAGTCTTCTTCCAAGTCTTCCTCAAAGTCTTCATCACACAAGAAGAGCTCATCTGGCAAGGCACGTGCCTTTGTTGGCAAGGAAATGGATTCAGAGGAGGAGTCCGCTTATGAGGAGGCAGAGGTGGAGTCTGAGGAGTCTGATTCTGGTATTGCGAGTCTGGCTACAGCATACGTCGCCAAGTCCATCTTCAACACTGAAGACAATGACTTCATCACCGACACCGATGCAAATGACAAGAACGACTCCACTCCTACCTACTGCTTCATGGCACGCGGTGCCAAGGTAAACACACGCACCACTCACTATCAAATATCTAGTGACGATGACTCCGATTGTGATTCAAAACCCAGCTACAAAACACTTGCTAAAATTGCAACTGAACAATAGAAGTCCATGGAACATATTCAAAAACTGTTAGATAGAAGCGATGAACTGTTGGGTGCTGAAATGACTCGATCTGGATCCTTAATTGAAGACATAAAAAATCTTCACGTTAAGTATCAGGAACTTGAAGATCGTCATGATACTCTCTCAACAACTCATGAAAAGCTTTCCTATGATTATCTTCAAAGGAAGCAAGATCTTGAGAAATTGAGAGCGGCTCATGAAGACCTTCAAAAGGAAAACGAGTCACTTCGCGCCGAACAGATCAGTTCCGCTCAGGAAGGATTTGAACCACCATGCCTTAAATGCATTGAGCGTGATAATGCTACTTCTGTTGCTGAATGTTCCACTGCTACTGTTGTTGCAATATCTTCAACTGTTGAAGTGGTAACTAACCCCTCTGCTGAGGATACCACTGCTATTGCTGATGAGAATGCTAGGTTGAAGACATTGCTTGAAACAGGGATGTACAAAAGTCTTAAAGGGCATCAGACATTATGTGATGTCCTCAAGAAGCAGATTCTGAACCGAAACCCTAGGAAAGAGGGTGTTGGGTTCGTAAGGAAAATAAATGCAGATGGCTCTTACTGGAAACCTGAGCAGTACCCCAAAACCACATGGGTTGCTGCAAAGGAATCTTCAGTAGATCCATCCAATCTATCTGGCTTCACTTGTGCTAACCCCATTATCATTGATGAATCCTTTGATGCAAACTATAAACTGTTTAAAAATCAGAATGGTGAAGTGTTTGCCAGGTACATTGGTACTAACTGCAGGAATGGACCGCCTATGAAGAAGATCTGGGTTCCAAAAACGAGTCTGGAGAATCTTCCTGTGAATGTCATGACACCTCACATGAAGAAGACAAATCTCAGACCAAAGGTTTCATACGCTCCAAAGGCTTCATACAGACAGAGGACTCACCTGAGTCGCACTAACGCAAATGCTTTGCAGGGAAACCATACTCAGACCTATGAATATGAGAGCGGTTCACCAAACCGTCATGCTCATATGACCAAGAACTATTCTGCCTATTCCTATGAGTACTATTGTCCTCCTGCTAGACTGTTTGCTAGGGCTCCAAAGCCAAAATTCTCAGATGCTTCACTTAGACTTATTGCTTCTAAGCCACCCTTGAAGATGTGGGTGGTTAAGAAAGCTTAACTCTCTTTTGCAGGGAAAGGTCTCCAGCAGAAAACCAAAATCTCCTGACGCTATTGCTGGGGACCTTAAAAATCTTGCAGGGCGCAAGATCAAATGCCCGAATGGCATCATTATGTATTTTGTTCCTGAATCGCATGCTACTCTCCCTATTAGTCCTAATCTAGATCTAAGCTTTCATAACCCACTGGTTCGTCAAATGTTTTTGCTTCACAATTCTCTGCGTGAAGCCTATCCCCCTAACTGCACTGTAGGGTACGACACCAGCGTCTTCAGAATGGATTATTGATAGTGGGTGTACAAATCACATGACTGGCAAAAGAAGCCTTCTTATGGACTCAACCTTATGTCCATCTGACAAGAGCCACATCACATTTGCTGACACTGGTAAAAGTAAGGTATTGGGTCTAGGTAGAGTTGCAATCTCAAAGGATCAACACATGGATAAAGTCATGCTGGTTGAATCCCTAGGCTTCAACTTAATGTCTGTCTCAATGCTTTGCGATTTGAACATGGTCGTAATATTTGGAAAATATCGTTGCCTGGTACTAATGGAATCTGACAAGTCTCTAGTGTTTGAAGGGTATCGGAAAGATGATTTGTATGTGGTAGATTTCTCACCAGGGCCACAGCTTGCTGTATGCCTTCTGGCAAAGGCTTCAGAATGCTGGCTTTGGCATCGGAGGCTTGGACATGCTAGCATGAGGAACCTCCACACCCTTGCAAAGAAGAAGCATGTCATAAGCATCGAGGGCGTCAAGTTCAAGAAAGATCACTTATGTGGTGCCTATGAAGCAGGGAAGATGACGAGGGCAAAACATCCCTCGAAGACAATCATGACCACTACTCGACCCTTCGAACTGCTTCACATGGATCTTTTTGGTCCCACTCATTACTCAACTTTTTCGACTACTGCTTGCCTCTATGGTTTTGTCATTGTTGATGATTACTCTAGATATACTTGGGTGCACATAATCCTTTACAAGACTGAAGTACAGGATGTCTTCAGACGCTTCGCCAATCGAGCTATGAACAATTATGGCGCCAAGATAAAGCACATCAGAAGTGACAATGGCACTGAATTCAAGAACACTGGCCTTGATACATATCTTGATACTTTGGGCATCACACATGAATTCTCAGCTCCGTACACGCCACAGCAGAATGGCGTCGTCGAACGCAAGAACAGAACACTCATTGAGATGGCCAGAATGATGCTAGATGAATACAAGACTCCAAGAAAATTCTGGCCTGAAGCCATTGACACTGCATGTCATACAATCAACTACCTTTATCTTCACAAGCTTCTTAACAAGACATCTTATGAACTCCTAACTGGCAAGAAGCCAAATGTCAGTTACTTCAGAGTATTTGGGGCAAGATGCTGGATCAAGGACCCACACCACACCTCAAAGTTTGCACCAAAAGCACATGAGGGTTTTATGCTTGGATATGGAAAGGATTCGCACTCCTACAGAGTCTTCAATCTCTTTCACTACAAAGTGGTTGAAACAGTGGATGTGAGGTTCGATGAGACCAATGGTTCACAAAGAGAGCAACTGCCAGATGTGCTAGATGAAGTTCCAGCGTGTGAATCAATCAAGCTAATGGGAACTGGAGAGATTATACCTTCTGAAGCTCATCCTGAAGAAGAACTTATCATCTCTGCACCTGGTCCACATGAAGACAATGCTCAGCCTGAAGACATTCCTCCCAACAACAACTCAGATCAGCAAGAGCAAAGTCTTCGCCCTGTACATCCTCGTGTTGCCAATGAAGTGCAGATTGACAGAATAATTGACAGCATCAATGCACCTGGTCCACTCACTCGTTCAAGGGCAACTCAACTGGCAAATTTCTGTGGGCACTTCGCATTCGTCTCAATTTCAGAACCCAAGAAAGTTGAAGAAGCCTTTATGGAACCTGAATGGATTCAAGCAATGCAAGAAGAGCTTCAACAGTTTGAGCTGAACAATGTATGGAAACTGGTTAAGCGTCCTGATCCACGGAAGCATAACATAATAGGCACCAAATGGATATACCGCAACAAGCAAGATGAGCATGGTCAAATCGTCAGAAACAAAGCTCTTTTGGTTGCTCAAGGATATACTCAAGTGGAAGGCATTGACTTCAATGAAACATTTGCTCCTGTGGCTAGACTTGAAGCCATACGTATACTGCTGGCCTATGCAAATCATCATAACATACTTTTATATCAAATGGATGTGAAGAGTGCCTTTCTCAATGGCAAGATTGAAAAAGAAGTGTATGTTGCACAACCACCTGGGTTTGAAGATCCAAAACATCCTGACATGGTATACAAACTCAATAAGGCACCGTATGGCCTCAAACAAGCCCCTCGGGCCTGGTATGACACACTCAAATACTTCCTGAAGAGCAAAGGCTTCATACCTGGTTCCCTAGATCCCACTCTCTTCACGAAGACATATGATGGTGAACTGTTTGTGTGCCAAATATATGTGGATGACATTATCTTCGGTTGCACCAATCAGAAGTACAGTGAGGAGTTTGGATATATGATGCAAGAGCAATATCAGATGTCTATGATGGGGGAGCTGAAGTTCTTCCTCGGTCTTCAAATACGGCAACAACGCAATGGCATCATCATATCTCAAGAGAAGTATCTCAAAGATTGCCTGAAGAAGTTCGGTATGCAAGACTGCAAGGGCTTCACAACACCAATGCCAGCCAAACATCATCTGGGTCCTGACGACAATGGTAAAGATTTCGATCAAAAGGTATACCGCTCCATGATTGGTTCTTTGCTTTATTTATGTGCATCTAGGCAAGATATTATGCTTAGTGTTTGCATGTGTGCTCGATTTCAAGCGGCACCAAAGGAGTCGCATCACTTAGCTGTGAAGTGAATTCTTCGATATTTGGCTCACACCCCAACTCTAGGGCTATGGTATCCAAAGGGCTCAGAGTTTGATCTGGTTGGATTCTCAGATGCTGATTATGCTGGTGACAAGGTTGATCGGAAGTCTACATCAGGCACATGTCACTTTCTGGGACGATCACTTGTATGTTGGTCTTCAAAGAAGCAAAACTGTGTATCCCTCTCCACTGCTGAATCTGAATACATTGTTGCTAGATCTTGCTACGCTCGGCTTATGTGGATGAAGCAAACTCTCAAGGACTATGGCATTCATCTGAAGCAAGTGCCACTCTACTGCGACAATGAAAGCGCCATCAAGATTGCCAACAACCCAGTTCAGCACTCGAAGACAAAGCACATTGAAATTCGTCATCACTTTCTCAGAAATCATGTTGTGAAGGAAGATATTGATATCATACATGTCAACACTGAAGAGCAATTGGCAGATATCTTCACCAAGCCCTTGGACGAGAAGAGATTTTGCAAGTTACGGTGTGAGCTAAATATCTTGGAATCCTCAAATGTCCTGTGATCAGGCACACATCCTAACACTTATGCATATTGAAGACTTAGATGTGCAACACACAAAGTAACGTATGTCTTCAATCAATGAAGACATACATTCTAAGTGTGAATACATTAATGTGGAAATTGACTTCGGAGCGCCACAATAATTGTGCGCCGTGTCTGGGTCTAATACTTCCTATACGGTGGGTAATGCCACCACCAAACGTTCTATTTTGAAGTGTTTCACTCATGGTGTTACCTTGCAATGTCTTCACATTTGGTTTGGCTTCAATCTCAACATGTCTTCATGATTATCTTCACTACGTGGATTATATAGATATATATATATATACTAGTGTTCTGTCCTCTACAGCATTCACTTATAGCTATGTCTTCTTGTTTTAAATCTTTTGAACTAAGTGAATGTGATCGGACCCTAATCTCTCTATGCTTTCTATCTCAAATTCTATCTCTCCAAGTCATATGCATTCTATTGAAACTGTCGAATGTCTTCTCTGCGTCCTTGTCAGCAGAAGACACAGAGACAACCTTTAAAACCGTTTTCAATGCTCATTCATCCACAAGAAATCCGGAGAAGTAGGAATGACCACCCGACAATCCAGGCGTGCGTGGGTTGTGGAACTGCCCCCGAGATTCCGCATGATGGCCACGTGTTGTTCAGATGCGAATCGCCAGGGGCACCTGTGTAATAGCGCAGTGCCGCCCTTGTAACTATAAATACACACTCACCACGGTCATTATCTCCTTCTTCCTCCCTCGCACGAACCCTAGCGCCACCGCTAGCCCTCGACGACGCCGGCGACGAAGCACTTCGCTGCCGCAACCTCTCCGACGCCGTCTTCACGCCGATCGCGGACATCGTCCTCTCCGCCGTCGCTGTAGGTGTCTTCCGTCACCAAGCTAGGGCATGGAGGATTGAACTTCTCGGCCTCATCTCCCACTCCGTCTAGCAGTTCCAAGTGTGGTAAATAAAATTTCTTTTTACAGCCCCTTTTGATCCTATGGTTCTGTCACTTTCTACCATAAGAAGTTTCTATTCACACAAGTTAGATCTTTCTCAATCTGCATCTCATAACATGCTTAGTATATTCACTTGTGCTTCATGAAGTAGTTAGATTCCTCACTTGTACTGATCTGTGGGTTCGTACAAATCTGGAACCAACTTCTTATCTATGAGTGAATGTCTTCGCACGATGAGGTCAATGTCTTCTAAACTGATTAATCTTCAAAATCTTCTGAGAATGCATATGACCTCTTCCCCTTCCCTCGCACCTTAATGCTGTCACAGGTACATATCAGTGGGAGAATCCTTTGGTTCTCATAGTCTGCATTCATTTGCAGAATTCTTACAGCATCACATAAATTCTCCTGAAGCCAGTTCCTGTTGGTCCAGCAAAAGAAAGCCTTTGAAGCCTTTGAACGTCTTGAAGCCTTCCAAGTTAAGGTTTATGGCTTTAGAGACAGCAGCAAGGAAGGGGGGCAGACAGCGTCGTGGCGGAACATCCAAAGATCTGCCCGATGAACTGGCAGAAATGTATAAAACAGATCCTGAAGAGAATTATGGTCAGCGCAAGACCCGAATCCAATGGATTCGACGCTATTGGGCAGAACAATGGTTCCAATACCGCTTCGTCACCCAAGAGTATGCTGAGAAAAGTGCCATCAAACGACCGTGGGGAGACATCCTATACAAGAATCTTATACCCAGGTCCAGAGATGAAGCCATTGCTCAAGGCTTCTACCCATGCATGGTCTGTGGACCACAGCCTGCTGATGCACATCTGTCGTCACTACTCTGGTGTCGTGACGACAATCTGTTCAAGCGCAACTTCCAGTTTGCCCAGAACTCAGCGAAGCAAAACAAGAAGAAGTTTGGGTTAGACTTCAACCCTGGTCCCTCTGCACCAAGGGCAGATGGCACACGCGAGGCAGAACCCAATGTCATCGGCCCTTACGCCAATCTTCAAGGCCTCATCACCCGCATCTTGGTTCAAGGGACTGCAGTGAATGAGCCACCAGCTGACTCTGACTCAGAAGAAACGCCTGCTGTACCGAAGCCAAAGCAGTCAAAGAAGCCAAAAGCTTCAAAGCCGGCCCCTTCACCAAAAATCTCAAGGGCGAAGCCATTGGCAACTGCACCTCCTGAAGTCAGTGTGCAGTCTGAAGACGTATCCCGCATCTTCAAGCCCCAGAAGAGCAAGATGCCTCAGCCACACAGTGGCCAAGAGCTCACGGCTGCTGCCATTCTGCGCAACGACGCCATTGATCTGTCAAGTGATGAAGACCTTGCAGATGACGCTCTTGAGCAACTCATCAAGAGCAAAGAAGAAGCAGAAATCTTCAATAATCTGCCTCTCTTTGATGTCCCTATCATCCACGACTTCATTGACGAGTGGTTTGACACGCCAAATATCAGCTTTGAAGATCTGCAGCTACCCATTGGCCTCAGTGTTGCCTTCCAAGGAGTCATTGCTTCAGAACTGGCCACCGCCTAGCGCGTTGTTGAGCTGAAGCAGAAAATTGACTATGAAAAGGCTCAGTTCAAGAAGCACATGGCTAAGCTCAGCGTGTAAGAAGTGAAGAACTTCAAGATCATGATGCACGAGCTCAAGGAAAACTTCCTGAAGAAACGCGTCGAAGCTCAAGGTTCACGCGAGCGCATGAAGACTCTGGCCGACAGATGTGTGCAAGCCTATAATGAGGCTGAGAAGCGCAAGGCACTTGGGCGTCCTGGCATCGACCCCAGGATGGCCGCGAAGAAGAAGAAGAAGCCAACTACGGCTGAACCCGATGCACCAAGGCAGGAAGCAGCTCCGATTGTCTTCCCACCTGCAACGACTGGCTCGAAGCCAAAGAGCCGGTCAACAGCTTCAGAGCTCAAGAAGACCAGGATTGCTGAGGCTGAAGCAAGGAAAAGGAAATACCCTGAAGCCTCTCCTACTGCCCCCTCCAAGAAGAAGAGGAAGACCAAGAAAGATCGGGCTGCTCCCACAGAGCCCTTGATGATTGAACCCCTTTCTGTGGTCTATCCTGACGCAGAACGTCAACTCACGGTTCATGAGCCTGCTTCCACAGAGACTCCTGAAGCTGAAGACATTCCAGCAGCCAACCCCATCGCTGCTGAAGACATTGGTCATCATGACAATGTACAAGATGATGCAGTCATTCCTCAGCGTGAAACCAGCGAACTCATCAGCATTGGTCGTCCTCTGACGCCAATTGCACAGGATGCATCATGGGCGGATCGCCCACAAGTGGAAGAAGAATCTGAGGTCCAACCCACTCCAACTCCACAGGCATCGTCTACATTTCGCAGGCTTCGCAAAGGTCCAAGGCCTCAAGACTCTGCTGACGACATTCCGGCTACATCAGCCGAAGAAGATGAAGAAGCACCACAAGATCCCACTCCCCCGCTCCATCAAGAAGCAGTTCTCCAGGAGAACGTGCCTGTGTCTAACCCTCCCGCTAGTCAAGTGGAGGCTGACAATATTGAGGCTGCCACAACTAACATCGAAGCTAATGTGGAGTCCTCCCCACCGAAAGCATCAGACGCCAGTGAAGCCACTGACCCTGATACTTCTGTTCCTGAGTCTGCTGCCGGTCCCCAATTTGATTACCATGTCGAGCACAGGCCTCAGGTCCAGAAGCCCGTCCCAAGACTGCCAAGGTTCCCAGGTCCTGCATCAGCTCCTGGCTCCTTTAACATCACTAGCTTCAGGGAAGATAATACGTTCTTCAATAGCTCAAAGAACCCCTATTCAAGGGAAAGGATTTCATCAGACAGGTTCTGGAGCTATCCTCAGCGCAGGTACTATTCATGCATCCTGTACAACCAAGGTCGCATCTTCCCGCACAAGCGCCTTGATGTTGAAGCTATTGCTGGTCTGCCCTGTCTGGAGGAAGCGTTGGATTGCTTCAAGCAAGTGTGTCTGCTGCAGTTTGTGACTGATGAAGAGCACTGGAATGAAGAGCTTCTGCTACAATTCTATGCCACCCTCCACATTAAAGGATACAACAGAGATCCGAAGAATTGGGTTCTGGAGTGGATGACCGGCAATGTTCATCATGAAGCCAATGCATTTGATATCATTGAGCTCACAGGCCTGCCCACTCCCGGCGCACTCTTCGAGGAAGGCTGTCAACTACACACTGAAGCTCTTGAGAGCATATTTCAGAGGCCTGAACCGAATATGATTCAGATGCTCTTCATGATGAAGCCATTGCCCCATGATGCTCCTTATCCCACAGAGTTCTTCGTTGAAGACCTTGAGTACCTGCCCAGAACCATCTATCACATCATCAGGCGGACTCTCTGGCCTATCAAAGGGCACTCTCCAAATGCCAAGATCGAGGGTGCAATGAAGACTCTGATATTTTATATCCTTCATGGAAAATGCTTCAATGCACAGGACTTCTTCATACGCCAACTTGCTGCATCAGGCTCAGATTTGTTTGGCTTGAAGATCTATGCCCCTTGGGTAATGAGGCTGATCAAACTTCACTCTGCAATCTTGTATCAGCCCTCAGCCCGCAACCATCGGATCTTCTTGCCAGATGTGGATACCTCTGCTGAAGCCATATATCCTGAGCCTGCCAAGCAACCTTTGAGTCTTCAGAATGCAGAGCACCAGAGCTTCACTCAAAACGTTGAAGGTGTTGAAGCTATCTCTCGGGTGTATCCACTGGCTGGCACTACACGTGCACCACACCCTGCTTCCACTGAAGCCACTAACAGCACAGCCGCTCCAAGACCCAAGAAGTGAGCTCGTGCTCTTACTGACCGAGAGCTTCTTGTGGCCCTTCATCAAAAGCAGGATAGGCATCATGACTGGCTGAAAAGACAGATGAAAAGCCTCTTGGTGGATGTAAATTGCATCCAAAATCTTGCCACCAAGAATGCATTCGTTGCACATGAAACCTGTCGCCGCACCTGGAAAGGACTCACAATGATGTGTTCTAAAGCTGATCTTCAAGAGGATGGCTTCAAAGAGCGATTCAAGTTTGACTCCACACCTCCCAGAAGGGCTGTGCTGCGAGGAACTTCATCACTTGAAGACTCAGAGTTCTCTTCATCTGCTGCCACAGTGACTGCAAGGATTATCGAGGAAGAAGACGATGCTACCTCACCACCACCTCCTTCAGCACACGTCGACACTGCACCAAGCTCCTCAGCACCGCCAAACACCACCGACGACCCTGCCGCTCATGGGAACGAGTAGAAAAATCTATGTCTTCAAACCTTTTTGGTCCTCACTGACAAAAGGGGGAGAAGCATATGATGTTGATAGTCTTCAAGCGGTCATTATGGGCGGGTGCTTTATATTTTGCTTCGTGCTTACAACTCTCGTTTTGCTACATTTGGTTCTTTGAGTTGTAACACTTAAACTCGATGGTTGTCTGCTACTTGTTTGCCACCGTGTTTTTGCAAAGATAAATTCTGCATGTGCGACGATAAATCCCGCACTTAGATCATTCTGCAGACGTCCATTTTTCATTATGCATGTCATTATCTTCATATACTTTTACATGCATAGGAGATTGTCATCATAAGTTGAAGTGAATCTCCACAAGTACAACCTGCCATGTGCATTTGCATTCCAAAAGCAAATTACTTATATGCACATCTTCAGGGGAGCGCTTGCAGCTTATGAAGACAATTCCTTGACAATTTCACAAATTATATTCCCCGTTGAAAACTTCAACTAGTTTGTCATCAATCACCAAAAAGGGGGAGATTGTAAGTGCATCTAGTGCCACCCCTAGTTGGTTTTGGAGTATTGACGACAAACCTAGTTGAGGGACTAATGTGTTTATGAGAATTGCAGGATAACACAGGTAGAAGTTCCTCATTGATTCGGTTTTACTACCAGAGATGACCCCTAAAAATGTACGAAGACATTGAAGTCAATGGTGGTATATGAAGATATTCACATTGAAGACTATGACAAAAGAAGACACCACGTGAAGCCTATGGAACTCGAAGACTTAGATCTTTCGTAGTTTTCTTTCATTTGTGTTGAGTCATAGGAACCACCGTACTGTTAAGTGGGGTCCAAGAGAACCAGTCAGAACGACTGAAGTGATGCCTAATTCAAAACATATGTCTTCGAATGAAGACTATGAGAGCAAATCTTGTCCAGAGTCGGATAAGTCAGCTTTACTTGTAGCCCAAGTAAAGCTGCCGTGTGAGTTTGAAATCTGACCGTTGAAACACGTGTCAGTTCCTTAGTGACCCAGGGTCATTTCGGACAAATCAGGTTGGGTTGCCCAGTGGCTATAAATAGTCCACCCCCTACAACCATAAACGGTTGGCTGCTCAGATTTCAGTGCACGGCTTTTGTCGTTTGAGAGCAACCCACCTCGAAGCCTTGAGAGAAAATTCCTAGCGAGGAGAAAAGCCCTAACCACCCAGAGCCAGAGAGAATTGGGCATCACTTAAGTCTTCTTGTCTGAGTGATCTGAAGACTTATTACACTTGAGGACTGTGCATCCTCCAGCCGGTTAGGCGTCGCGTTCTGAGCATCCAAGAGACATTGTGGATTGCCGGTGAACGAAGTCTGTGAAGGTTTGGGAGTCTATCTTGAAGACTTACCAGAGTGATTGGGCGAGGTCTGTGTGACCTTAGCTCAAGGGGAATACGGTGAGGACTAGGTGTCATGAGCTGCGTGTTCAGGACTGGGTGTCCGGGACTGTGTGTCATTTGGTTTAAATACCTAGCCGCCCTAACCAGACGTACAGTTGTCACAGTAACTGGAACTGGTCCAACAAATCATTGTCTTCAACGAGCCACTGGTTTCATCTTCACTTCCTTTTACTTACTGTTACTCATTGTGAAGCCATTGCATGCTTGCTCTATCTTTTGTCTTCACAACGTAACTGTATGATTTGTTTGGCTTCATAACTTCTTCCTACCTGATCCTTATTACACTGCAGCTACTTGTCATTGTGCCTTCACTATATTGAATACTTGACCATGGCTTGCCTAGTGTAATCTAACTTCCGCTGCTTAGTGATAGGCATATCTCTACTGTTTGTCTTCACAACTTCCACGTTGTGAAGACTTTCATAAAAATCGCCTATTCACCCCCCCTCTAGTCGATATAACGCACTTTCACGCGCAGGCTTCCAGATTTGTTTATCCGCCACTGTAGCTACGTCACGACCACTAGCCTGCGACAACCACCACACGGGAGCAGGGGCATCACGAGGACTAGAAAGAACGGAGGGGAGTGGGCAGGAGTGGCTCCGCCGCCGCCATCGGCCAGCCGACGGCCGCCGGCGACGGCAGCGAGGGTAGGAAGAGGAGGTGGCGCCTAGGGTTAGGGCCGGCGACTCTTTGGTGGACTTAAGTCATTTCAAGCATGTGATTTAAACGCTTTTATATTAGTTTACGGGGGGGGGGGGGGAGTACGTGATTCTACTTTGATGCTGATCAGGCTGGAAACCAGTTAACTAACGAAAAATCGGTCAAAAACCGCCACGACCTGCTGAGCAGCAGAGATAAGATACCCCACATGCACCACTCTAAAGAAAGGCTCATCGAGGTAGCACGTTGACGTCATCATCGTTGATTCTCCTTGAGAACCATCATCGTCTTCCCTTCTCTCTGAGGGAGCGAGCGACTCCGCCTTCCCGGCAGACGACCACCGACGCAACCCAATCCGTAGAGGAAGTGTGAAGCCACATGGAGATCAATGCCAATCACTCAGCCACTCGCGACAGGGGTGACACAATTCCGATTTTGACGAAGTGCTACGAAGGAGAACTATGCAAGGTTGATGTTGCGGAAAATCAGAAATCACTGAACAAATCACGTACCACTTGTCATCTTGCCACCCGGACCCGTTATCGTAGCTATGACTTTGTAGTCGAGAAGGACCTAAGGATACACTAGAGAAGAGACGACTACCATAATCATGTCGTGACCGTGTCATCTCTCTCCCCATCGTCGTTGCCACAGAAGCCATGACACCTTCACCATCATCTTCCACCGGCCGCCGCCACGACCACCCTCATCATCCTCACCACCCTGAGTCCCTGACGCACCACTCTCCCGCGGTCCTCCTCATTCCCACTGGCTGGATAAAGCTAAAAAAATGATGCCCGTGAGAGGGGAACGACATCAAAATGCCGCCTCCGTCCGATCATCTTGTATTTGGCTTCTCTCGGGTTGTCTCAGGCGGAGATAGGCAGAGCAACTCATCGACGCCGGAAGTTACGACATTGATATATATGTCTGTCGCCGTCGCTGGCTGCGGCCACGGCCGTAGACAAAAATGAGACTTTCCTCGAGAGTGCCCTCGGCTCAGGCTGATCATAGTGGGGAGTAACTTAGACTAGTATCATATGCATGACACTAGTCTAAGTTACTACTTTCATAGTGCAAAGTAACATAGTATCAGTGTCATATGTGGCCTCATTTAATAGCTTGTAGACTCATGTTGTCTTGAAAAACGCTATGTTACAGTAACATATTATGTTACTACTTCTCATTAACTACTTGCCACATAAGCAAACAATTCTCGAGATGCGTTATGTTACTATCTAAGTTACTCCCATTATGACTAGCCAATCCGTTGAGCTAGCACACCCACTTGTCGCATCTTCTCCAGATCCATGGCACCTCTGGGCCGGCAAATGCAAGCAAGCCGACCTAGCTCAGTGGTAGAGTGCGTGGCTTTTAACCACGTGGCTGTGGGTTCGATCCCCACGGTCGGCGTTAACTATGGTTTTTTACCCTTTTAACCCCGAACACTTCTCAGCAAATCAGCGTATCTCCCCTCCGCACTTGCTTCCCCTGTGCCTTGGGGATGTTTCCAGCAGATACTTCAATATCATTTGTTGAATTTTATTTCATGACAAATGGCAACCACGCCGACCTAGCTCAGTGGTAGAGCGCGTGGCTTTTAACCACGTGGCCGTGGGTTCGATCCCCACGGTCGGCGACTTGTAATTTTTTTTGATTTTTTCTTTATTTCGACCTGTTCATTTTTGTTCAGGCAGGACCACTGCCTAGTAGGATATTTTGTTCATTTTGGAATCCTTTGGTGAAAGATCCCCACGGTCGGCGATATTTTCTAACTTTCCCGACTTGTTAATTTTTGTTCGGGTAGACTGCCTAGTAATGATGTGGAATCCTTTGGCGTGAAAGGTCCCTTTGTTCCTCCGTGGTCCTGCCCTGCCACTGTGCTTGTGTACGAGTATGCGCTAGCTAGCATTACTACCATCCTAGATCAACCTTTAATCTTTTCGTGCCTGATAAAGCTAGCTTAGTTTACTAGTAACGCAATGCCAGCGAAATGCCGTGTTCCTTTTGTTACGCCACCATCCATTAAGATTTCTTGCACCGCATCTTACATAATACAGTACTTATACATGGCCATGTCTGTAATCACCGAGCTCATGCTCTGCAAATGGTTATCCCGATATGACGTGGTACGAAGTGGGATCGATCACCGGACCGGACGGACGCATTTGACATTTGCTTCGAGTCCGTCACCGCGATTGACGCCTATAAAATTTGTCCACCGCGCGCATGCGCTCTGAACCCAGAGGCAGGAGGTGGTGCGGCAGTAACTGCCCCCTGCTCCGACGCAGCGTCAGAGCCCAGGTGCCGCGCTGTCGCCTCCAGCACGAGCGCGGGAGGGCCGAGGGCCAGGGCATTGCCATTGCCATTGCCTGTCTCGCCATGAGTTGCTTTTCGCGGGCACAGTAGTAGTACCGGGGGGTGTAGTCGTGGTGGTGTAGACGTCGTACCCTTGTCTCGGTTTCCGGCGACCCTGCGGTTTGCTTTGCTCGCGCCGTTAGTACCGTGCGGCATCGTGCGTGGTTCGGGGACCCAGGATCTCTCGCGGTATTACGGGGGTTTACTGTCAGAATTGTCATTCTGGGAAATCAGATTATCTTGCAGGGCGCTGTATGCAAAGCTGCGAGCAGAATGCGCTTATTGTCAGTTATTAACCAGTTAACCTGGATATGACATTGACAGCAGCACCGTACACTTGGGGCACCTTCTCATTCTACTAGCAAAAGACAAATCGACAACATACAACTTTATATGCGACAAATTCAAGTCCAAGCTCACTGCTTACAGAGCCAACATGCTCTCTCGTGCAGCAAGATCAATTCTTATTAAATACTCCCTCCGTCTCAAAATAAAATTAGTACAAAGTTGAGTCATTTATTTTAGAACGGAGAGAGTATGTCTTTTCCTCAATCCCTGTCTACCATATGTCAAATATCCTCTTTTCAAAGTTCTTAGCAAAACTCATAGCTACCATTAGAAACTTTTAGTGGACGGGTGTGAAAAAAAGAACCATCTACAAAAATACTATGCTTAAGGGCATGGGCAAACATTCGCATAGAAAAAAGGATTGGGGGTTTAGGTGTTAGGACCTTACGTGCTATTAACCAGGGTCTAATTCTTTCGACGACCTGGAGATTAGCAAAGGAACCCAGAGTCATCTTGCTCTCATTCTCAAATCGAAGTACCACAACAACACATCCATTTGGAGGGCGAAGCAAAACATATCAAAATTTGCCACCCGCTCAGCAATTCTCAAGGTAAGACCACTGTTAATATCAACCTCTTTTTACCAAATTGTTGATGGCAGTAGCTCCATTTGGAGTTCACTGTGGTTCTCTCAATGTCAAACTATTTATGATAATTTGACCATTCAACAACCTTCTTATGTTTATCTGGCTATAGTTAATGACCTTTGGCTCTCAATCAAAAAACTTGAAGAGTCGTGTGTTCGCTTGGAGAGTCGCCACCAACTCACTTGCTACTTGGGCTAATAAAGCCTCGCGGCACCTTGAGCTTACTGACATCTGCCCTTTTTGTGGTGTGGAACGCGAGGACGGATTCCATGCGCTGTGCAGGTGCCCCCTAGCAAGAGAGCTATGGCGTGCTATGACCTTGGACTGGAATATTCCCAAGGTGGAGTCCATCCACAACACAGGTCCAGAGTGGATATTTTCATTGTTAGACCTATTGGATGACTCGATGAGACTGGTTGTGCTTATGACGATGTGGACAATCTGGCATGTCCGCAATAAGATCACACACGACAAGGCGCCACCCACAGTTGAGGCCTATCGGCGTTTTTTGCAGGGGTATATTAATTCACTTCTGTGCATTCAACAACACCCCAATGGTGACCTGGAGAAAGGAAAGATGGTGGTCTTGGCCTCACAACCGTGCGCCATAGCGAGCATGGTGCCCAAGGTGTTGGGGAACGTAGTAATTTCAAAAAATTTCCTACGCACACGCAAGATCATGGTGATGCATAGCAACGAGGGGGAGAGTCTGATCTACGTACCCTTGTAGATCGCAACGGAAGCGTTGACACAACGTAGAGGAAGTAGTCGTACGTCTTCTTCCCGATCCGACCGATCCAAGCACCGTTACTCCGACACCTCCGAGTTCTTAGCACACGTACAGCTCGATGACGATCCCCGGGCTCCGATCCAGCAAAGCTTCGGGGAGGAGTTCCGCCAGCACGACGGCGTGGTGACGATCTTGATGTACTACCGACGCAGGGCTTCGCCTAAGCACTACAACGATATGATCGAGGTGGAATATGGTGGCAGGGGCACCGCACACGGCTAAGGAACGATCTCAATGATCAACTTGTGTGTCTAGAGGTGCCCCCTGCCTCGTATATAAAGGATGCCAGGGGAAGGGCTGGCCGGCCAAGCCTATGGAGGCGCAGGAGGAGTCGTACTCCTACCGGGAGTAGGACTCCCCCCCAATCCTATTCCTAATAGGACTCCCAAGGGGGAAAGAGAGAGAGAGAGAGGTGGCCGGCCACCTCTTCTAGTCCTAATAGGACTAGGGGAGGGGGAGGCGCGCAGCCCACTATGGGCAGCCCCTTTCACCTTTCCACTAAAGCCCAATAAGGCCCATATGGCTCCTGGGGGGTTCCGGTAACCTCCCGGTAATCCGGTAAAATCCCGATTTTACCCGGAACACTTCCGATATCCAAATATAGACTTCCAATATATCAATCTTTATGTCTCGACCATTTCGAGACTCCTCGTCATGTCCGTGATCACATCCGGGACTCCGAAATACCTTCGGTACATCAAAATGCATAAACTCATAATAACTGTCATCGTAACGTTAAGCGTGCGGACCCTACGGTTCGAGAACAATGTAGACATGACCGAGACACGTCTCCGGTCAATAACCAATAGCGGGACCTGGATGCCCATATTGGCTCCTACATATTCTACGAAGATCTTTATCGGTCAGACCGCATAACAACATACGTTGTTCCCTTTGTCATCGGTATGTTACTTGCCCGAGATTCGATCGTCGGTATCCCAATACCTAGTTCAATCTCGTTACCGGCAAGTCTCTTTACTCGTTCCGTAATACATCATCTCACAACTAACATATTAGTTGCAATGCTTGCAAGGCTTAGGTGATGTGCATTACCGAGAGGGCCCAGAGATACCTCTCCGACAATCGGAGTGACAAATCCTAATCTCGAAATACGCCAACCCAACATCTACCTTTGGAGACACCTGTAATGCTCCTTTATAATCACCTAGTTACGTTGTGACGTTTGGTAGCACCCAAAGTGTTCCTCCGGCAAACGGGAGTTGCATAATCTCATAGTCATAGGAACATGTATAAGTCATGAAGAAAGCAATAGCAACATACTAAACGATCGGGTGCTAAGCTAATAGAATGGGTCATGTCAATCAGATCATTCTACTAATGATGTGACCTCGTTAATCAAATAACAACACTTTGTTCATGGTTAGGAAACATAACCATCTTTGATTAACGAGCTAGTCAAGTAGAGGCATACTAGTGACACTAAGTTTGTCTATGTATTCACACATGTATTATGTTTCCGGTTAATACAATTCTAGCATGAATAATAAACATTTATCATGATATAAGGAAATAAATAATAACTTTATTATTGCCTCTAGGGCATATTTCCTTCAGTCTCCCACTTGCACTAGAGTCAATAATCTAGATCACATCACCATGTGATTAACATCGATAGTTCACATCATCATGTGATTAACACCCATAGTTCACATTGTCATGTGACCAACACCCAAAGGGTTTACTAGATTCGGTAATCTAGTTCACATCGCTATGTGATTAACACCCAAAGAGTACTAAGGTGTGATCATGTTTTGCTTGTGAGAGAATCTTATTCAACGGTCTTTCATATTCAGATCCGTTATGTATTTTGCAATTTTCTACAATGCTCTGCACGGAGCTACTCTAGCTAATTGCTCCCACTTTCAATATGTATCTAGATCGAGACTTAGAGTCATCCAGATCCGTCTCAAAAGTTGCATCGACGTAACTTTTTACGACGAACCTTTTGTCACCTCCATAATCGAGAAATATTTCCTTATTCTACTAAGGATAATTTTGACCGCTGTCCAGTGATCTACTCCTAGATCACTATTGTACTCCCTTGCCAAATCAGTGCAGGGTATACAATAGATCTGGTACACAGTATGGCATATTTTATAGAACCTATGACTGAGGCATAGGGAATGACTTTCATTCTCTTTCTATCTTCTGCCGTGGTCGGGTTTTGAGTCTTACTCAACTTCACACCTTGTAATACAGGCAAGAACTCTTTCTTTGACTGCTTTATTTTTGAACTACTTCAAAATCTTGTCAAGGTATGTACTCATTGAAAAAACTTATCAAGCGTCTTGATCTATCTCTATAGATCTTGATACTCAATATGTAAGCAGCTTCACCAAGGTCTTTCTTTGAAAAATCCTTTCAAACATTCCTTTGTGCTTTACAGAATAATTCTACATTATTTCCGATTAACAATATGTCATTCATATATACTTATCAGAAATGTTGTAGTGCTCCCACTCACTTTCTTGTAAATACAGGCTTCACCGCAAGTCTGTATAAAACTATATGCTTTGATCAACTTATCAAAGCGTGTATTCCAACTCTGAGATGCTTGCACCAGTCCATAGATGAATCGCTGGAGCTTGCATATTTTGTTAGCACCTTTAGGATTGACAAAACCTGCTGGTTGCATCATATACAACTCTTCTTTAAGAAATCCATTAAGGAATGCAGTTTTGTTTATCCATTTGCCAGATTTCATAAAATGCGGCAATTGCTAACATGATTCGGACAGACTTAAGCATAGATACGGGTGAGAAACTCTCATCATAGTCAACACTTTGAACTTGTCGAAAACCTTTTGCGACAATTCTAGCTTTGTAGATAGTAACACTACTATCAACATCCGTCTTCCTCTTGAAGATCCATTTATTTTCTATGGCTTGCCGATCATTGGGCAAATCCATCAAAGTCCATACTTTGTTCTCATACATGGATCATATCTCAGATTTCATGGCCTCAAACCATTTCGCGGAATTTGGGCTCATCATCGCTTCCTCATAGTTCGTAGGTTCGTCATGGTCAAGTAACATGACCTCCAGAACAGGATTACCGTACCACTCTGGTGCGGATTTCACTCTGGTTTACCTACGAGATTCGGTAGTAACTTGATCCGAAGTTTCATGATCATTATCATTAGCTTCCTCACTAATTGGTGTAGGAGTCACAAGAACAGATTTCTGTGATGAACTACTTTCCAATAAAGGAGAAGGTACAATTACCTTATCAAGTTCTACTTTCCTCCCACTCACTTCTTTCGAGAGAAACTCCTTCTCTATAAAGTATCCATTATAAGCAACGAATGTCTTGCCTTAGGATCTGTGATAGAAGGTGTACCCAACAGTCTCCTTTTGGGTATCCTATGAAGACATATTTCTCCGATTTGGTTTTGAGCTTATCAGGATGAAACTTTTTCACATAAGCATCACAACCCCAAACTTTAAGAAACGACTACTTTGGTTTCTTGCTAAACCACAGTTCAGATTATGTCGTCTCAACGGACTTAGATGGTGCCCTTTTTAACGTGAATGCAGCTGTCTTTAATGCATAATCCCAAAACGATATTGGTAAATCGGTAAGAAACATCATAGATTGTACTATATCCAATAAAGTACGGTTATGACATTCGGACACACCATTATCTTGTGGTGTTCCAGGCGGCGTGAGTAGTGAAACTATTTCACATTGTTTTTAACTGAAGACCAAACTCGTAACTCAAATATTTTACCTCTGCGATCATATCGTAGAAACTTTTATTTTCTTGTCACGATGATTTTCTTCTTCACTCTGAAATTCTTTGAACTGTTCAAATGTTTCAGACTTATGTTTTATCAAGTAGATATCCCCATATCTGCTCAAATTATCTATGAAGGTCAGAAAATAATGATACTTGCTGCAAGCCTTAATATTCATCGGACCACATACATCAGTATGTATGATTTCCAACAAATCTGTTGCTTGCTTTATTGTTCCGGAGAACGGCGTTTTAGTCATCTTGCCCATAAGGCATGGTTCGCAAGCACCAACTGATTCATAATCAAGTGATTCCAAAAGCCCATCAGCATGGAGTTTCTTCATGCGCTTTACACCAATATGACCTAAACGGCAGTGCCACAAATAAGTTGCACTATCATTATTAACTTTGCATCTTTTGGTTTCAATATTATGATTATGTGTATCACTATGATCGAGATCCAACGAACTATTTTCATTGGGTGTGTAACCATATAAGGTTTTATTCATGTAAACAGAACAACAATTTATTCTCTTACTTAAATGAATAACCATATTACAATAAACATGATCAAATCATATTCATGCTCAACGCAAACACCAAATAACACTTATTTAGGTTCAACACTAATCCCGAAATTATAGGGAGTGTGCGATGATGATCATATCAATCTTGGAGCCACTTCCAACACACATCATCACTTCACCCTTAACTAGTCTCTGTTTATTCTGCAACTCCCGTTTCGAGTTACTAATCTTAGCAACTGAACTAGCATCAAATACTGAGGGGTTGCTATAAACACTAGTAAAGTACACATCAATAACATGTATATCAAATATACTTATGTTCACTTTGCCATCCTTCTTATCCGCCAATCACTTGGGGTAGTTCCGCTTCCAGTGACCAGTCCCTTTGCAGTAGAAACACTTTGTCTCAGGCTTAGGACCAGACTTGGGCTTCTTCACATGAGTAGCAACTTGCTTGCCGTTCTTTTGAAGTTCCCCTTCTTCCCTCTGCCCTTTTCTTGAAACTAGTGGTCTTGTCTACCATCAACACTTGATGTTTTTCTTGATTTGTACCTTCGTCAATTTCCGCATTACGAAGAGCTTGGGAGTCGTTTCCGTTATCCCTTGCATATCATAGTTCATCACGAAGTTCTACTAACTTGGTGATGGTGACTAGAGAATTCTGTCAATCACTATCTTATCTGGAAGATTAACTCCCACTTGATTCAAGTGATTGTAGTACTCAGACAATCTGAGCACATGCTCACTAGTTGAGCGATTCTCCTCCATATTTTAGCTATAGAACTTGTTGGAGACTTCATATCTCTCAACTCGGGTATTTGCTTGAAATATTAACTTCAACTCCCGGAATATCTCATATGCTCCATGACGTTCAAAACATCTTTGAAGTCCCGATTCTAAGCCATTAAGCATGGTGCACTAAACTATCAAGTAGTCATCATATTGAGCTAGCCAAACGTTCATAACGTCTGCATCTGCTCCTGCAATAGGTCTTTCACCTAGCGGTGCATCAAGGACATGATTCTTCTGTGCAGCAATGAGGATAAACCTCTGATCACGGATCCAGTCCGCATCTTTGCTACTAACATCTTTCAACACAATTTTCTCTAGGAACATATCAAAATAAACATAGGGAAGCAACAACGCGAGCTATTGATCTACAACATAATTTGCAAAATACTACCAGGACTAAGTTCATGATAAATTTAAGTTCAATTTAATCATATTACTTAAGAACTCCCACTTAGATAGACATCCCTCTAATCCTCTAAGTGATCACGTGATCCAAATCAACTAAACCATGTCCGATCATCACGTGAGATGGAGTAGTTTCATTGGTGAACATCACTATGTTGATCATATCTACTATATGATTCACGCTCGACCTTTCGGTCTCCGTGTTCCGAGGCCATATCTGTATATGCTTGGCTCGTCAAGTATAACCTGAGTATTCCGCGTGTGCAACTGTTTTGCACCCGTTGTATTTGAACGTAGAACCTATCACACCCGGTCATCACGTGGTGTCTCAGCACGAAGAACTTTCGCAACGGTGCATACTCAGGGAGAACACTTCTTGATAATTAGTGAGAGATCATCTTATAATGCTACCGTCAATCAAAGCAAGATAAGATGCATAAAAGATAAACATCACATGCAATCAATATAAGTGATATGATATGGCCATCATCATCTTGTGCTTGTGATCTCCATCTTCGAAGTACTGTCATGATCTATATCGTCACCGACATGACACCATGATCTCCATCATCTTGATCTATATCAATGTGTCGTCACGTGGTCGTCTCGCCAACACTTGCTCTTGCAACTATTGCTATCGCATAGCGATAAAGTAAAGCAATTATTGGGCGCTTGCATCTTATACAATCAAGAGACAACCATAAGGCTTTTGCCAGTTGCCGATAACTTCAACAAAACATGATCATCTTATACAACAACTTATAACTCATCACGTTTTGACCATATCACATCACAACATGCCCTGCAAAAACAAGTTAGACGTCCTCTACTTTGTTGTTGCAAATTTTACGTGGCTGCTACGGGCTTAAGCAAGAACTCATCTCACCTATGCATCAAAACCACAACGATAGTTTGTCAAATAGACTCCGTTTTAACCTTCTCAAGGACCGGGCGTAGCCACACTTGGTTCAACTAAAGTTGGAGAGACAGTCGCCCGCAAGCCATCTATGTGCAAAGCACGTCGAGGGAACCGGTCTCGCGTAAGCGTACGCGTAAGGTTGGTCCGGGTCGTCTCGTCCAACAATACCGCCGAAACAAAGTATGACATGCTGGTAGGCAGTATGACTTGTATCGCCCACAACTCACTTGTGTTCTACTCGTGCAAATAACATCAAACCATAAAACCTAGGCTCTGATACCACTGTTGGGGAACGTAGTAATTTCAAAAAATTTCCTACGCACACGCAAGATCATGGTGATGCATAGCAACGAGGGGGAGAGTCTGATCTACGTACCCTTGTAGATCGCAACGGAAGCGTTGACACAACGTAGAGGAAGTAGTCGTACGTCTTCTTCCCGATCCGACCGATCCAAGCACCGTTACTCCGGCACCTCCGAGTTCTTAGCACACGTACAGCTCGATGACGATCCGCGGGCTCCGATCCAGCAAAGCTTCGGAGAGGAGTTCCGTCAGCACGACGGCGTGGTGACGATCTTGATGTACTACCGACGCAGGGCTTCGCCTAAGCACTACAACGATATGATCGAGGTGGAATATGGTGGCAGGGGGCACCGCACACGGCTAAGGAACGATCTCAATGATCAACTTGTGTGTCTAGAGGTGCCCCTGCCTCGTATATAAAGGATGCCAGGGGAAGGGCTGGCCGGCCAAGCCTATGGAGGCGCAGGAGGAGTCCTACTCCTACTGGGAGTAGGACCCCCCCCCAATCCTATTCCTAATAGGACTCCCAAGGGGGAAAGAGAGAGAGAGAGAGGTGCCCGGCCACCTCTCCTAGTCCTAATAGGACTAGGGGAGGGGGGGAGGCGCGCAGCCCACTATGGGCAGCCCCTTTCACCTTTCCACTAAAGCCCAATAAGGCCCATATGGCTCCCGGGGGGTTCCGGTAACCTCCCGGTAATCCGGTAAAATCCCGATTTTACCCGGAACACTTCCGATATCCAAATATAGACTTCCAATATATCAATCTTTATGTCTCGACCATTTCGAGACTCCTCGTCATGTCCGTGATCATATCCGGGACTCCGAACTACCTTCGGTACATCAAAATGCATAAACTCATAATAACTGTCATCGTAACGTTAAGCGTGCGGACCCTACGGTTCGAGAACAATGTAGACATGACCGAGACACGTCTCCGGTCAATAACCAATAGCGGGACCTGGATGCCCATATTGGCTCCTACATATTCTACGAAGATCTTTATCGGTCAGACCGCATAACAACATACGTTGTTCCCTTTGTCATCGGTATGTTACTTGCCCGAGATTCGATCGTCGGTATCCCAATACCTAGTTCAATCTCGTTACCGGCAAGTCTCTTTACTCGTTCCGTAATACATCATCTCACAACTAACATATTAGTTGCAATGCTTGCAAGGCTTAGGTGATGTGCATTACCGAGAGGGCCCAGAGATACCTCTCCGACAATCGGAGTGACAAATCCTAATCTCGAAATACGCCAACCCAACATCTACCTTTGGAGACACCTGTAATGCTCCTTTATAATCACCTAGTTATGTTGTGACATTTGGTAGCACCCAAAGTGTTCCTCCGGCAAACGGGAGTTGCATAATCTCATAGTCATAGGAACATGTATAAGTCATGAAGAAAGCAATAGCAACATACTAAACGATCGGGTGCTAAGCTAATAGAATCGGTCATGTCAATCAGATCATTCTACTAATGATGTGACCTTGTTAATCAAATAACAACACTTTGTTCATGGTTAGGAAACATAACCATCTTTGATTAACGAGCTAGTCAAGTAGAGGCATACTAGTGACACTAAGTTTGTCTATGTATTCACACATGTATTATGTTTCCGGTTAATACAATTCTAGCATGAATAATAAACATTTATCATGATATAAGGAAATAAATAATAACTTTATTATTGCCTCTAGGGCATATTTCCTTCACAAGGTGCGCTCGCGTTGGGTACCCCCCGAGCCAGTGGGCAAAGTTGAACACGGACGGAAGTTACATCGCGGCTACAGGTGCAGCGGGTGGAGGAATGATCCTGTGTGATGATAGAGGCGAGATCATCTATAGTGCATGTAGGGAACTCCGCACATGTGATAAAGCTTTGGAGGCGGAGTTAGCGTCGTGCAGAGAAGGGTTGGCGTTGGCGGTGCATTGGACCACCCTACCTATTTTGGTTGAGATGGATAGTGCGGAGGCGGTGTCCATGATCACGGGACGCGTGGCAGACAGAACGTTGCATCGTGCACTCATAGAGGAGATCCGTGGGTTGGTCGATCTTAAGGCTAGAAAGGTTTGTTTTATACATTGTAGTCGTTCTCAGAACGTTGTTAGCCATGAGCTGGCTGCTTATGGCCATAGTACGCTGCGCACCGCAGTTTGGCTCGCTGGCGGGATGGACTTTATTGTAAAACTGGCTTTGGCTGAGAGGCCTCCTAGAGTAATCAAATTATCATTTTCCCCGCAAAAAAAGAGAACTTGAAATGTTTAACTTGTCAACTCTTTGTTTACTTCTCAAACTGCTAATGTTATACTGCAAACCACTATCATTAATGCTTGTGGACGTTCTAGTTTGGAAATTAAGCCTTGCAGGTGGTTTCTTTTAGAAAAGTACATATAAACACTGCTTTAATAATCTAACACTATCGGCAAACTAGAGGCCGAAATCTGTTCCACCACAGGCTGTTGATCTTCTCAATCAGGTTTGGAGGGAGAAACTCATGGCACCAATGGTCCAAACATTTGTCTGAAGGCTTCTTCGTCGAGCTATTCCAACTGGTAAGAATGCAAATAGGTTTTCCAACCATATTAGTGAAAATTGTGCAAGATGTGGCAACATAGAGGATGAAATGCACATGCTTTTCTTTGCCCTTTCTCAAAAGCTTCTTGGGTTTCCTCTCCTTGGTATATTAAAACTAAGGTACTTGATGAAAGTAACCATTCAACTTCACAAATGTTAAAGGCTTTGCTAGTTTTTGCTGATCCTCATATTAATATAACCGGTCTATACACTTTCTTGTGGTGCCTTTGGAAGGTAAGAAATGATGATTTGTTTGGTAGAAAGTTTTGTAAGCCCTCGCATGTATATCTGACGGCTAATGTGATCACGCAAGGCTCAAAGCTAGAAGAGGTGATGGCATCCCAGGATCAGCACGACACAACCCCTGATGTTCAACAGCTAATAACCCAGCAAGAACCACCCTTGGTTACGTGTCTAGGAATTTTCTGTGATGCAGCCTGGAAAAAATGAAGAAAATATGCAATCATCTCCTGCGGGCATTGGTGTTATTATCCAACTTGAAGACAATGAATATTGCCAGCAGCTGCATGTTTCGGCTCTTTCTCCTCCGGTGTCATCTCCTCTCTAGGCCGAAGCATATGGACTTCTCCAAGCCAAGAAGCTAGTAGATACTCTTCACATCCACGATCCACACTACTACACAACTTGCTCTGCTCCGGCATCGGCATCAGCTACGACTTCCATCTTCAAAGACGTAGGATATTGGAACATAAGGCCCATTCTTGGGACGTGGAGTATTTGCTCCCGAGCTCAAATGCTCCCTGATGAACAGTAAAATTGGAAAAAAGAGTAAAAAAATTCAAAATTCTGATTTTTTTTGTGATAAACTTTAGCAAATGTTTTGTATGCTTGTAAAATTTCAGCACGAAATAACACTCTTGGAAGTTGTGGAAAAGAACAAAATGTTGTTCCAAAAATGCTAGTTTTCAAAGCATTTTAGAGTGTTGATTTTTTGCCATGCCTTTCACGAATGTCATTTCGTGCTGAAATTTTGCAAGCATACAAAACATATGTAGAAATTTACCACAAAAAAATTCAGAATTTTTTACTTCTTTACTATTTTTTTTGATTTTACTGTTCATTATGGAGCATTTGAGCCCGGATCGGAAAAGGACTTCCACCATTCTTACTACTATATAGGCGTCCTCATCTTTTTTTAGCAGCAGGGTGACGCACATCAATAGGTGTTTTAATGTAAAAGCACATCATCAATCAAAGTTAGCGATCAAAATTCACAACAGGCCTACATCTTTTAATCGTCTCTCTTCAGAAGCAAGTCCTTGTATTGTGAGGGATGTTATCACCATGTCAAGTGTGATGCCTTTCACACTACTCTTTGTAAAGTACCGTTAATGCAATAAAATACTTTCCGTGCTCCAATAAAAACCGGATATAGCGGCCTAGACTAGAAATGGCGATATGCGGATGCTGTAGAGCACACACTCAAGGGGTATCCTCTGAATCTTCACAGCGGAACTTGCCAGCAAATGCAACCACCGCTGACCTCCATGCAAGACGCGAACTTCTCAAAATTTCAAAATTGTTGTTGATTTAAAAATTATTCATACTTAAAAAATGGTTCAGTTTAAACTCAATATTTTTAAAAATGTTTGCAATTTTGGAACTAGTTCCAATTTAAAAATGGTCACATTTTAAATTTCGCAAGTTCTAAAAATGTTCACAGACTTTAAAAAATAGTTCGCTTTCTAAGAGACTTTCTTTTGAGTTTTCGTCTTAAAGATAAACAAAAAAACCAACGAAGAGACGACACAGTGACCGAGTCTCGACAGTATCGAGTCCTTACAACAAGTAAGTAATAACTACAGTGCCATGGAAATGGGCCGGCCCTGTTGTGCGTCAAATATTCAGCTATTCGCACCACGACAGCTATATCTCGCTTATAGCGAGAATAGCTCTCGCGTCCCTGAAAGTTTTCCCATCTCAACTGTTTATGGGCCGGCCCATTTTTTGTTCTTTTTCGTTCGCTCTTTCTTGTTTACACGATCGGTCGCATGTCCTCCGATGGTTCTCGTTCAGTTTTCATTTTTTTCCATTTTATTTTTCTTTGTTCTTTTAGTTTTCTTTGTTCTCAAGGATTTCTTCGGTTTTTTTTCCATTGGGTTTCTCTATGTTTTCTCGGTTTTCAAAGGCATTCTATTGTATCTTTCTTTTTCATACGATTTCCTTGGTTCATTTTATCCTTCTCAGTTTTCACTGATTTTATTTTCATTCTTTCTTTCAATGCTTTTGTTTTTCCCTTTTTTGGTTTCATATTGTTTTCTTTTTTATGTTCCATTCTTTTTGCACTTGTTTCTTTGATTTTTGTTTTTCCTTTGTCTCATTTGTTTCTTTTGCTTACATTGTTCTTTGTTTATTTTTGTTTTCATTCTTCATTTTTCATATTCGTCAATAACATTTTTCTAATACACGTTCAGCATTTTTGAAAAGAATTAAACATATTTTTTAATGAGTGCTCAATTTTTTTCTATCCACATTTTAAACATTTTCTAAGTGCTTAATAAAAACAAATAATACATGGTCAGCATATTTTTATACACATTTTAACATTTTCAAATGCTTGACTACATTTTTTAATACAAGATTAACATTTTTTCAGACAAGGTCCACATTTTTCTACATATCTAACATTTTTGAAATGTTTATTTAATAATTTTCAAATACCTCTTTAACATTGCTTTTCAAATGCTTGATTACCATTTTTTAAATACATGATCACATTTTTTCAAACATATTGGATATTTTTTTGTACACATTTTACAATATACACGAGACACATTTTTTGACTACATGGTCAACATTTTTTGTAAACACATTTTATCTGTTTTCAAATACTTGATTATCATTTTCAAATACAAGATTAAGATATTTTTGTATACATGGTCAACATTTTTTATACTTATTTTTATATTTCCTGATGCTTGATTAACATTTTTCAAATACAAGCTTGGCATTTTTAAATTACCTGGTCGACATTTGTTCTCTGCACATTTAAAGTTTTCAAATGCTTGTTTATTTTTTCCAATACATTTTTAATATTTTTTCAAATGCTTGATTAACATTTTTTAATACATGATCAATTGTTTTCACGCGTACTGTATATTATATATATATATATATTATATACATGAGAAATATTTTATTTATACACATTTAATAATTTTAAATTATTTGGTTGATAATTTTCAGATGTATTTATGTAAAAATATTTTCTTAATATATTTATTTAAAATATTTGGAACTGTAATAAAAATTAAAAAAAGGAAAAAGAGATGAACATAAATTAAAAAACGAGACTGTGGTCTCCTGCGCGCCTGGGCTGCCGCATTCAGTGAGAAGCCTGACGCAAGAGCACACTAGAAGCAAGACAGCAAGACATAGCGCTGCCCTATTCGCACAGGGAAGCGAGCGAGTAGAGTGGGCCAGCGTATTTAATTGACTAGCGTAGATTCTGTTTTGGAAATCTTTTAGAAGGTTCCGATCCTGTTCTTTTTAGTTACCCCTAAAAATGTTCTTGTGTGTGTCTTTCTTTGTCAGGTCTTATAGTTTTCGTATATTATTTTCAGGTTTTGTTTTATTTTCTGAAAATGCTTGTAATTTTATAAAAATTTTATGGTCTGTATTTTTTTATAAAAATTTCCAAAATATATTTGAAATCAAAAATTGTTTTCAAAGTTTAAGAAATCGTTGCAAAAATTTTAAACATATTCACAAAATGTTTAAAAATTTCACCTTTTAAAAAAGTTATATATTTGAGTTTGCTAAAAACCGAATGACCCCCCCCCCCCACTAGAAATCGGAAAAGCTAAATGAAAACAAGAGAGAAACTAAAGAAAAAAGGGATAAAGTCATATTGTTGTACCCCTCGCGCGGGGGAAGAAAACAACACGTAAGAGCGAACCGAGCCTGTGGCCTATTAACTGCGCCATGTGCATCACATGCCCTAGTTGATGCAAAATGCATCATATAGGGGCCATTCGTCTAGCTTGAGAAGGATGCATTTTTAACCTAAAGTCTAGCTTTGGCACGTGGGGCCTTTTGATTTTTCTAGGAATTTGGTTGATTATAATTGTGCATTTTTTATACAACGACTGTTTGATTTTTATATGACTAAATCATACACGATATTTTTCACTCTATTTCATAAAAGATAGCATCCACCAAAATCTCTTGGAAAGAATCCTTCATATTTCTTCCGCTGGTAGTCACGCTGGGTGGGTCCTACTCGGGAGCTGTTGGAAAGAACTAAAACCTAAAAAACCAATGTTAGGTGGACCTTCTTACATACTTAATTAACAGTTAAAATAATTATATAGCACACCATAGTCCATGTAATTAATCGTATCATGATGTAGGACCCTTCTTTTAACTGCGAGCTCGCGAGGGTTTCATGCATTTACTCATGATTAGTTCATCATATAGGGATAAGCGACAAGCCTTTTATATTCGATTTTTCCTTTTTTGAATTATGCCAAGTTTATCCGAATGAAGGGAGTATTTAATAGAGACAACTTCATCTGCACTCCACACTGTTATGAAGATAAAAATGGTATTAAGTGGTTATTTGTACAATTGTCTTTGAAAATCTCATCTCCTACTTACACTTTACTCTAAAAGACTCATACAACAGGAAATTATATATTCTTATACTTCCATAAGGTTTGTATTTTTTTTGGGAATCTCCCATCTACCAAGTGGTCACATACAAGGCTTAGTAGTCCTGTTAACAATATTTATTTCTTAGCATCTCGGGCCAATGTCAAATGATTGTCTTTCCAACTACTTATTTTGCTATATATTTTTCATAGTTATTCTATTACTAGATAATTGCATGTGTGTTGAAGCAAGAGACATTATTTGGACGTCACCCGTGCCTCATGATAAAGACCATTTTTATTCACTCATAATGTCACATCTAGAGAATAACCTCACGATAAAGAACATTTTTATTGACTCATAATGTAGCATCTACAAAATACAATTGCCATGAGCACACAGACTTTGCATGACTAGTACACATACAAGCAACACCAACACACATATGTGCGCGCGCACACACACATACACACACACACAAAGAAAGAAAGAAAACAAAAAACACAAAATCCAAAAGTCCTGAGGCGAACTAAAACATGTGGAAACAACCATCAACATCAACCACCATTGATGACAACACCTAAGATGTGAGATAGATGCTTCAACAATGACACCTTTAAGAAGTAACAAAGCCCATCTGATGCCTTCATCAAATCCAGCCATGGACACTGATACGTCTCCGTCGTATCTATAATTTTTAATTGTTCCATGTCAATATTCTACAACTTTCATATACTTTTGACAACTTTTTATACTATTTTTGGGACTAACATATTGATCCAATGCCCAGTGCCAGTTCCCGTGTAACACCCTCGATGCGACTATATCTCCCATGTGTCGAGGCACGACTTAGAGGCATAATCGCATTGAAGGCATATGTCGCAAATGAGGTAATCTTCACACAACCCATGTAATATAACAAGGAAAAGGATACATAGTTGGCTTACAATCGCCACTTCACACAATTACATGAATAAAGCATTACATCAACCAAATACACTCATGGTCCGACTACGGAACCAAAATAAAAGAAGAACCCCAAATGCGACAAAGGTCCCCGATCGACCCCAACTGGGCTCCACTACTGATCAACTAGAACGAAACAACATAAGGACAAGATCTTCATCGAGCTCCTCCTGAGCTTGGTTGCGTCATCTGCACGTACTCATCGGCACCTACAAGCTGGTTTTGGAAGTAATCTGTGAGCCACAGGGACTCAGCAATCTCGCACCCTCGCGATCAAGACTATTTAAGCTTATGGGTAAGGTAAAGGTGTGAGGTGGAGCTGCAGCAAGCGACTAGCATATATGGTGGCTAAACATACGCAAAAGAGAGCGAGAAGAGAAGGCAAAGCACGGTCGGTAAAAGTATGATCAAGAAGTGATCCTGGACTACCTACGTCAAGCATAACTCCAACAACCGTGTTCACTTCCCGGACTCCGCCGGAAAGAGACCATCACGGTTACACACGCGGTTGATTCATTTTAATTAAGGTCAACTTCAGGTTTTCTACAACCGAACGTTAACAAATTCCCATCTGCCCATAACCGCGGGCACGGCTTTCGAAAGGTCAATCCCTGCAGGGGTGTCCCAACTTAGCCCATCACAAGCTCTCACGGTCAACGAAGGAATAGACCTCCACCCGAGACATTCCGATCAGACTCGGTATCCCAGTACAACAAGACATTTCGATAGGGTAAAACTAAACCAGCAACACCGCTCGATGCGCCGACATCCTGATGGGAGCTGCACATATCTCGTTCTCAGGGCAACACCGGATGAGACATCCTACGAGTAAAACCAGCCCTCAAGTTTCCCCGAGGTGGCCCCGCAGTCTACTCAGTTCGGACCAACACTTAGACAAGCACTGGCCCGGGGGGGGGGGGGTTTAAAATAAAGATGACCCTTGGGCTGGCCTAACCCAAGGGAAAAAGGCTAGGTGGCGAATGGTAAAACCAAGGTTGGGCATTGCTGGAAAAGCTTTACTTAAGGCGAACTGTCAAGGGGTTCCCATTATAGCCCAACCGCGTAAGGGACGCAAAATCCGGGAACATAACACCGATATGACGGAAACTAGGGCGGCAAGAGTGGAACAAAACACCAGGCATAAGGCCGAGCCTTCCACCCTTTACCAAGTATATAGATGCATTAAGATAACATAGCAATATAGTGATATCCCAACAAGTAAATAAATGTCCCAACAAGGAACGGCTCCAATCTCCACCTGCAACTAACAACGCTATAAGAGTGGCTGAGCAAAGCGGTAACATAGCCAATCAACGGTTTGCTAGGACAATGGTGGGTTAGAGGCTGAACATGGCAATTTGGGAGGCTGACAAGCAAGTGGTAGGCATCGTAGCAATGGCATGGCAAAGAGCGAAGCAAACTAGCATAGCAAAGATAGTAGTGATTTCGAGGGTATGATCATCTTGCCTGAAATCCCGTAAGGAAGAAGAACAAGTCCATGAAGAAGACAAATGGACGTAGACGAACGGGTCCTCACAACTCGACGTTAACGGAACCAACCCGAAGAAGCAATCACCGGAAAAGAAGCACACGACATAGTAAACAACCAACACATAAGACATGGCATGATGCACAAACAAGTATGATGCATGTCTGGTTTAAATATGCATAGCATGGCAAAGTGCACAAACAAAACTACAAATTAAGTGGAGATCAATATGCAACGAGTTGCATATTGACGAAACACCACATTAATGATTCAGTTCTCTCCCGGTTAGGTACTTAACAAAATTGAAATGTTGGTTAACATGGCAAGAGGTGAAGCATATCAAACTATCTAACTAAGCAATTTAAATGGGGCCGGATATAACAAACAACAAATCCGGTAAATCCCCATATGCATTAGTAATTTATTGCAACAACAATTTAAACATTTTAATTGTTGTTATCATGATGCGGATGACATGAACAAGTTTATGCAATTATAATTAAAAATTGACATGAGCATTAGGAAGCATTTTTCACCGTGGTGGAAGGAAAAGGGGTGCCACGGCAACGAATCCAAAAATGATGCCACGACAACATATCGGTTTCGGTAACTCGATTGAGATACCGATGCAAAGAAGAAGTGTGCGGATGCGTGCAAAAGATGGTGGGGCGCTCCCGGATTCCGGGTGTCCCACGAGTTGGCGACAAGGAAACGGGTGACAATTTGGACACGGTGCAAATGCGAGGATCTCAAACACCACAAGCATTCATTCACGGACGTCGTCTCGAGGTTATACCTTCGGAGCATGCAAAGGAGACGGTTCTCGTTCGGTGCAAAGTAGAGGAAGTAGACGTTCTCGCGATGGCGGTAGTGGAAGCAGTCGTTCTCGCCTGCTCTAGGGTCGACGGTAGAGGTTCTCGCGATCTCGGTGACGGTAGTGGTACATGTTTATCGGTAGTCGAACATGACGATCCGGAGAGGGTACTTGGCAACATGCACGTCGACGGTAGTTGTACACAATCGTTGTCGGACTTGACGGGTTCGAGGTCTCCGGGTGTAGTGGTACTTGGCGTCCCATCGTGTAGTCGTACATTTGAAGAGGAACTTGGCCATCCGAAGGTGTACTTGGCGAACAACGGTCCTGGTGGTACTTGGTGAAATCCTCAAAGATGGACTTGACGCATAAAAGGTCTTCGGTGCCACGGTACTTGTCAGATCATCATGTAGACGTTTTTTCGAAGAGGAACTTGTCGCGTCCCAGAATGAGTAAGGCAAAAGCCCTCGTTGAACGAAGCTCGAACTTGACGAAAACCCAGGGATGCTCAGGTCTATGCGAGACTTGGTATTGCTGTCTAGAACAGAGAGTTGCGGGTCTTGGCGTCCATGCGACCAACAGCGAAGGCGCGCGAACCAGCAGCAGGGGGCTGCCGAGGTGGAGACCATGTGGCTGTCACGGTCGCATGCAGCGCATCACAGGGAGATGACGAAGGCCTCGGGCATGAAGGCTTGAACGTTGATGGAGGAAGGGGCCGATGGTGTCGGGGCTGCATCTTGGCGATCCAGTGACAGCAGGGGATGGAGCTCGATCAAGGCGGAGCAGCGGTAGTTGGCGAATGGAGGTGCAGGAAGGTGGGGTCACGAGCAACCATGGCCCCAGCGAGGGGGTCGGGCACGAGGCTCCTGTGGCAGCCATGGTTCCACGAGCTCGCGGACGGAGCTGCGGCACGAGAGGAGAAGCAGGGCGCGGGCACAGGGACTTGGCACGGCGGCAGCTTCCTGAGGCGAATGAAGGAGGAAGAAGATGGATGGCCACGGCGGCGCTAGTCGCCGTCCTCAGGCCGCGTGACCCATGGGCAGGCAGCGAGGGTGAGGAAGGCAGTACGCTCGGGGAAGGGCCATCATGGGCGACGGTAGCGGCATGGGACGCGCGACGGCGAGGGTTCATGGCCATGGGGATTGGGATCCGCCCCTGGTCGCGCTGAGAAGGAGAGGGAGGCGCGAGAGGAAGAGAGAGATCGAGGGAGGAGTGGCTGCGGGCTAGTGAGCAAGAAGAGGAGCACGCGCGAGGGAGATGGGGATCGGGCTGCGGGTCTCTCTGGCGGCACGAGGGGAGAGGAGATCGTGAGGAGAGGGAGGTTGGTTCGGGCCTAGGGTTAGGAGGGATTGGTGGGGGCGGCTGGGCCTTGTCCTTGGGCCGGCGCGGGAGGATGGGAGGCCCAGGCTGCTGGGCTCCTTCTCTCTCTCTCACTCTCTAAATCTCTACTAAAAACAGAAAAGCAAAGAAAGAAAAAGGAGAGAAAAGAAATGAGTGGACAAGAATTTGGGCATGGGGATTATTTTCCCGGACTCACAAAAAAACGCTTGTTCCGAGAAAATAGAAAAGGCCAAGATTGGAAGATGTAAATTCAAACTCATTTGAATTTAATTCAAATGGGTTTGAACTAGGACTAGGTTCTAGGAGTTTCCAAAAATGTTGAGAATTTAGGTGGGGCTCCGGAAAATGACGAAAGGATAAATGGCAAAGTTAGAGGCCAAGAATTGAAATAATAAAAGGCATTGGGATTTTGCAAGTGTGTTATGGTGATTCCAAAGAATGGATTATTTTATAATAGCTCCACTAATATCGGGAGGATATATTATAAAGAGAACTCACCATGTGAATTCCCTCAATTTAAATGGACCGAAGATCCATACGATTTATTTAGTTGAGATGCAAAAGATTTATGACATGATGGCATGATGACATGATGCAAATGCACATGATGCAAAGATGAAAAACGATGAACCAAACAAATCACATGACGAATCTCGGAAACCCTGGAAGACATCTGAAGCTCCGGTCTTGGGGCGTTACAACACTCCACCACTACGAGAGGATCTCGTCCCGAGATCTAGAATGGCACCAGAGGGAAACAACGGAAGAGAAAAGAGGAGAGGTAAAACTAAGTTGCTTCTTTGACAAACGAGTGAAACCACAACCTTGAGAGGTTGAATACATTCGAGACAGAATTCAACGAAGGTGAACAAGGTCGAAAACAACCATTTAGAAAAGAAGAAGAAAGCGAAAAACCTTGAGGTTGAAGGGAAGATATATATTGAAAACACTCCGGTTAAGGAAGGGGATCAAGGAAGACCAAATTCGGGCAGCACTCCGGTTGGAAAGAAAAAGAATTGAATAAGGTCTTGATAAGATGAGAAGATACTTGATGAAATCACAACACACTGCCTCCGTAACTATTGAATGAATGGAACAAGGGGTAAGAAAGATCTCAGACAGCACTCCGATTGAAAAGAGATGCAAAGCTTGATAAGGCGAAGAAAACTTGAGCCAAAAGGCACACCTCCGGTTAAATGGATAAGCACGAAAAGAACATGCTCTTGACAAGAGCAAGAAGAAGGTTTGAAGAAAGCAGCAACACAATGCCTCCGGGAAAAGAAATAGAAGATAGATAATTGAAATAAAAGAATGTTGAAGAAAATGCCAACTTCTGCCATAAAAGAGTTTGAAAAGGCATCTTAAGGAGAAGTGTCGAACGGAGTTGTTGGAACACCAACAACGAAAAGAATAAGGTTGATATGGTCTTATGAAATACATCTCAAATTATGAGGTGACAACCTTCCACTCACGGGAAAAGAATTGGATTGGTATGAGCAAGGAGACAAGAAACTTATCTCACCGGTAGGATGAAAGAAGAACTTGGGTCCTATATGAGCACCATAAATAGCAACAATCCTTAGGGACGGTTTTAGGTGAAATATATCCCAAGATAATTCCAACGAAGGGATTGATGGATCTAAAATACCTCATGTTGGTAACTTGTGAAACACGAAGCACGAAGGGAAATTAACAAGAATGACGTAACACCACCTCAAAAGATATGCGTGAAAGAATTGCACTCCGGATTGCAAGATGAAGAAAACTTGAGCTCCTCTGAAAAGAATCTTGATGAACACTTCGAGAAGGATTTAAATCCTTGATGAAACCATCATGTAGAACCTTCATGAAGAACTCCGGTAATGAAAGAATGATCAAACGAGAAGAAAGAGAAGTTGAAAGCACAAGGTGAATCCTTGCGATTATTTAGATGGATCTCCGTGATGATATAATTGAGAGAACTTGGAACTCCGGAAAAGAAAAGATGAAACAAGTGAAACCAAGAATGAGTATGATGAGCCACTCCGAAAAAAATAGGAATAGAATAAACTCGATGAAACAAGAATAAGAATTACATTATGCGTATCCTTCACCAATTAAAATTGATGACAAGCAATGGAATTGGCATACTACTTATTCTCGTAGAAAGGATTACGAGAGATATCACATAAACTCGAGAAAATCTTGAACGACCCACCGGTAGAATAGAAACAACGAATAAATTGATAAGGAAGAGAAATCTGGAAGAACCACTGTAAGAATTGAAAAAGAACGAATAAAAGATAACGAATCACCGGGAAGAATTAGCAAATGGAAGAAGATGCTTGAGACAATTTAGATACGATTTAATATAATAGATCATGGACCGATTAGAGATCACTTAAACGCTGCACCGGTAAGATCGGAGAATGATAACTGAAAGCTGAGAATGAATAAACCTGACTTGATGGACTCCGGATAACAAACTGAGAAGACTCTTAAATTGCTCCGGAAGGGTGAAAAGAATTCTCACAATCAAACAATTATGAGAGGATGGCAGAGAATGGGGCAAGATTAAAGAGAAACTCTTCTTCGGTCTTCAAAATATGAGAATAACGATGTTAAACACCATCAAGAATTATTGAGGCACACCAGAATGAAGAATGGAAAAGTTGAGCCCACGATGAAAAGAATTTGACAGATCTTGGAGAAAGGCATTAGACTAATGATAAATCATTCTTACGTCAAACTTCGAAAGGAATTTGAGAATACCTCCGGGAAAATAAGAAGAGTCAGGTAAGATCCTGGAAAAAGACCTGTGGGTTATGGGCCCACTGAAAAGAAACACCGTTGAAACGATTTCAAAGAGAGAAAGCACCGGTTGAATAAAAAGGCTTGACATCCTTGAAATAGTTTGAATGAAAGAAGAGTGGATACACGAATCTTTGAGATATCTTCAGCACTCCGGAACAATTAAATAGCAAGAAGTGAATGAATATGAGGTGCACCGGCATGAGAAGGTATTAGAAACGAGGAAAAAGATATGATCAATACCGAAAGCTTGAATTGGTTCCACCGGAGAAGAAAACGAGTGAAGAGTGACGAACTAGTAGAGCATCTTCATGTGAACCACCGGGTAGAACATTCAGCGAAAAGAATCAAGAGACTTCACAAGAATAAAAGGATGCTTGATTAAGAAATCCGAGTCCTTGAGGAAAAGGGGTGGGTGGGCGGGAAAAACAAAGGCAACTTGGAGACAGATGAAACAAACACCGTTGAGAAGAAGTGATAATTGATCTTGCGGAAGTTGAAATGATCGGATCCACTTGAAGAGAAGCACACCAGTTGAAAAGGATTGACATGACAGTCTCGATTATCATGAAGGATTAGTATTCGCATAGGAGTATGAGAACACCACTTGGGGAAGGTATGGAATCAACATTTAACTTCGAAGCAACTCGAATACCACAACTCAAAACAAAAACAAAGGATTGGCTTGCGAAATAAGCTGGAACAAACATATGATTGAGATTTCGTCCGAAGTTTTCGTGGTGGGACTACACGGGCTCGATCGTACAGCACCATCATGTACAAGGCAGTGCACATGACATACGAAGCGTCCGCCAGTCAGCATAGCCAAGGACTCTTTAAGACACAACGAGATCACTGTAAAATCGACCGTGAATAGGCGAACCACTAGACGTCGAACCCCAATTTTATATCATACATCTGTCGGAAAGATATCCTAAGGGCTACTTGAATTCCCACCTATGAAACTCCCGAAACTTTCCGGTTATGCAATCAGGTGTTGGGGATACAGGGGAAGCATAATATCTCACCCAAACTAGCAATACCTACATCCAGCTATATCCATCCTTCAACACATAACCAAGAAACCTTCGGAAATCATCTACCTCAACCTTCGAAAAGCATCCGTTATACAAGTTATGGCGATACTCCCGAACTCCCGCCCCAGTACTGGGTGGCGTCGAGGTTATCTCACCAACGAACTGCATAAAAGAGATTTTCGATGTCGGCGTACTAAACTCAGGTATCCAGAACTGCAACGATAAAATTATGATGACAACACCTCAGAGCTCAACTCCCCGGGACACTTCCACAAAACCCCTGACAGGAGGCACCAAGACAATGTTCTCATCATAAAACCATCGGAACGATTCCAAGATACCCGCGTGATCCTAAATTTTTTTTGTGAAATTTTGAGAAGAGAAGAGTCAAAACTCTACGTTAAGATGCCTTACCAGAGCGATGAGGAGACTGGGAAGTAAAAAGAATTCCTAAGCTCTCCGATATATAATTCCTAGATGACTCAAAACATTTTTCTAGACACAACTCGGCCGCTAAAAACGATCAAGCAATGGGGCTCCTAAGGTCGGGGAAGGCTCTGATTACCAACTTGTAACACCCTCGATGCGACTATATCTCCCACGTGTCGAGGCACGACTTGGAGGCATAATCGCATTGAAGGCATATGTCGCAAGTGAGGTAATATTCACACAACCCATGTAATATAACAAGGAAAAGGATACATAGTTGGCTTACAATCGCCACTTCACACAATTACATGAATAAAGCATTACATCAACCAAATACACTCATGGTCCGACTACGGAACCAAAATAAAAGAAGAACCCCAAATGTGACAAAGGTCCCCGATCGACCCCAACTGGGCTCCACTACTGATCAACTAGAACGAAACAACATAAGGACAAGATCTTCATCGAGCTCCTCCTGAGCTTGGTTGCGTCATCTGCACGTACTCATCGGCACCTACAAGCTGGCTTTGGAAGTAATCTGTGAGCCACAGGGACTCAGCAATCTCACACCCTCGTGATCAAGACTATTTAAGCTTATGGGTAAGGTAAAGGTGTGAGGTGGAGCTGCAGCAAGCGACTAGCATATATGGTGGCTAAACATACGCAAAAGAGAGCGAGAAGAGAAGGCAAAGCACGGTCGGTAAAAGTATGATCAAGAAGTGATCCTGGACTACCTACGTCAAGCATAACTCCAACAACCGTGTTCACTTCCCGGACTCCGCCAGAAAGAGACCATCACGGTTACACACGCGGTTGATTCATTTTAATTAAGGTCAACTTCAGGTTTTCTACAACCGGACGTTAACAAATTCCCATCTGCCCATAACCGCGGGCACGGCTTTCGAAAGTTCAATCCCTGCAGGGGTGTCCCAACTTAGCCCATCACAAGCTCTCACGGTCAACGAAGGAATAGACCTCCACCCGAGACATTCCGATCAGACTCGGTATCCCAGTACAACAAGACATTTCGACAGGGTAAAACTAAACCAGCAACACCGCCCGATGCGCCGACATCCTGATGGGAGCTGCACATATCTCGTTCTCAGGGCAACACCGGATGAGACATCCTACGAGTAAAACCAGCCCTCAAGTTTCCCCGAGGTGGCCCCGCAGTCTACTCAGTTCGGACCAACACTCAGACAAGCACTAGCCCGGGGGGGGGGGGGGGGGGGTTAAAATAAAGATGACCCTTGGGCTGGCCTAACCCAAGGGAAAAAGGCTAGGTGGCGAATGGTAAAACCAAGGTTGGGCATTGCTGGAAAAGCTTTACTTAAGGCGAACTGTCAAGGGGTTCCCATTATAGCCCAACCGCGTAAGGGACGCAAAATCCGGGAACATAACACCGATATGACGGAAATTAGGGCGGCGAGAGTGGAACAAAACACCAGGCATAAGGCCGAGCCTTCCACCCTTTACCAAGTATATAGATGCATTAAGATAACATAGCAATATAGTGATATCCCAACAAGTAAATAAATGTCCCAACAAGGAACGGCTCCAATCTCCACCTGCAACTAACAACGCTATAAGAGTGGCTGAGCAAAGCGGTAACATAGCCAATCAACGGTTTGCTAGGACAATGGTGGGTTAGAGGCTGAACATGGCAATTTGGGAGGCTGACAAGCAAGTGGTAGGCATCGTAGCAATGGCATGGCAAAGAGCGAAGCAAACTAGCATAGCAAAGATAGTAGTGATTTCGAGGGTATGATCATCTTGCCTGAAATCCCGTAAGGAAGAAGAACAAGTCCATGAAGAAGACAAACGGACGTAGACGAACGGGTCCTCACAACTCGACGTTAACGGAACCAACCCGAAGAAGCAATCACCGGAAAAGAAGCACACAACATAGTAAACAACCAACACATAAGACATGGCATGATGCACAAACAAGTATGATGCATGTCTGGTTTAAATATGCATGGCATGGCAAAGTGCACAAACAAAACTACAAATTAAGTGGAGATCAATATGCAACGAGTTGCATATTGACGAAACACCACATTAATGATTCAGTTCTCTCCCGGTTAGGTACTTAACAAAATTTAAATGTTGGTTAACATGGCAAGAGGTGAAGCATATCAAACTATCTAACTAAGCAATTTAAATGGGGCCGGATATAACAAACAACAAATCCGGTAAATCCCCATATGCATTAGTAATTTATTGCAACAACAATTTAAACATTTTAATTGTTGTTATCATGATGCGGATGACATGAACAAGTTTATGCAATTATAATTAAAAATTGACATGAGCATTAGGAAGCATTTTTCACCGTGGTGGAAGGAAAAGGGGTGCCACGGCAACGAATCCAAAAATGATGCCACGACAACATATCGGTTCCGGTAACTCGATTGAGATACCGATGCAAAGAAGAAGTGTGCGGATGTGTGCAAAAGATGGTGGGGCGCTCCCGGATTCCGGGTGTCCCACGAGTTGGCGACAAGGAAACGGGTGACAATTTGGACACGGTGCAAATCCGAGCATCTCAAACACCACAAGCATTCATTCACGGACGTCGTCTCGAGGTTATACCTTCGGAGCATGCAAAGGAGACGGTTCTCGTTCGGTGCAAAGTAGAGGAAGTAGACGTTCTCGCGATGGCGGTAGTGGAAGCAGTCGTTCTCGCCTGCTCTAGACGGTAGAGGTTCTCGCAATCTCGGTGACAGTAGTGGTACATGTTTATCGGTAGTCGAACATGACGATCCGGAGAGGGTACTTGGCAACATGCACGTCGACGGTAGTTGTACACAATCGTTGTCGGACTTGACGGGTTCGAGGTCTCCGGGTGTAGTGGTACTTGGCGTCCCATCGTGTAGTCGTACATTTGAAGAGGAACTTGGCCATCCGAAGGTGTACTTGGCGAACAACGGTCCTGGTGGTACTTGGTGAAATCCTCAGAGATGGACTTGACGCATAAAAGGTCTTCGGTGCCACGGTACTTGTCGGATCATCATGTAGACGTTTTTTCGAAGAGGAACTTGTCGCGTCCCAGAATGAGTAAGGCAAAATCCCTCGTTCAACGAAGCTCGAACTTGACGAAAACCCAGGGACGCTCAGGTCTATGCGAGACTTGGTATTGCTGTCTAGAACAGAGAGTTGCGGGTCTTGGCGTCCATGCGACCAACAGCGAAGGCGCGTGAACCAGCAGTAGGGGGCTGCCGAGGTGGAGACCATGTGGCTGTCACGGTCGCACGCAGCGCATCACAGGGAGATGACGAAGGCCTCGGGCATGAAGGCTTGAACGTTGATGGAGGAAGGGGCCGATGGTGTCGGGGCTGCATCTTGGCGATCCAGTGACAGCAGGGGATGGAGCTCGATCAAGGCGGAGCAGCAGTAGTTGGCGAATGGAGGTGCAGGAAGGTGGGGTCACGAGCAACCATGGCCCCAGCGAGGGGGTCGGGCACGAGGCTCCTGTGGCAGCCATGGTTCCATGAGCTCGCGGACGGAGCTGCGGCACGAGAGGAGAAGCAGGGCGCGGGCACAGGGACTTGGCGCGGCGGCAGCTTCCTGAGGCGAATGAAGGAGGAAGAAGACGGATGGCCACGGCGGCGCTAGTCGCCGTCCTCAGGCCGCGTGACCCATGGGCAGGCAGCGAGGGTGAGGAAGGCAGCACGCTCGGGGAAGGGCCATCATGGGCGACGGTAGCGGCATGGGACGCGCGACGGCGAGGGTTCATGGCCATGGGGATTGGGATCCGCCCCTGGTCGCGCTGAGAAGGAGAGGGAGGCGCGAGAGGAAGAGAGAGATCGAGGGAGGAGTGGCTGCGGGCTAGTGAGCAAGAAGAGGATCACGCGCGAGGGAGATGGGGATCGGGCTGCGGGTCTCTCTGGCGGCACGAGGGGAGAGGAGATCGTGAGGAGAGGGAGGTTGGTTGGGGCCTAGGGTTAGGAGGGATTGGTGGGGGCGGCTGGGCCTTGTTCTTGGGCCGGCGCGGGAGGATGGGAGGCCCAGGCTGCTGGGCTCCTTCTCTCTCTCTCTCACTCTCTAAATCTCTACTAAAAACAGAAAAGCAAAGAAAGAAAAAGGAGAGAAAAGAAATGAGTGGACAAGAATTTGGGCATGGGGATTATTTTCCCGGACTCACAAAAAAAACGCTTGTTCCGAGAAAATAGAAAAGGCCAAGATTGGAAGATGTAAATTCAAACTCATTTGAATTTAATTCAAATGGGTTTGAACTAGGATTAGGTTCTAGGAGTTTCCAAAAATGTTGAGAATTTAGGTGGGGCTCCGGAAAATGACGAAAGGATAAATGGCAAAGTTAGAGGCCAAGAATTGAAATAATAAAAGGCATTGGGATTTTGCAAGTGTGTTATGGTGATTCCAAAGAATGGATTATTTTATAATAGCTCCACTAATATCGGGAGGATATATTATAAAGAGAACTCACCATGTGAATTCCCTCAATTTAAATGGACCGAAGATCCATACGATTTATTTAGTTGAGATGCAAAAGATTTATGACATGATGGCATGATGACATGATGCAAAGATGAAAAACGATGAACCAAACAAATCACATGACGAATCTCGGAAACCCTGGAAGACATCTGAAGCTCCGGTCTTGGGGCGTTACATCCTGTTTGTTGCATATTTTTTGTTTCGCAGAATATCCATATCGAACAGAGTCCAAACGGAATAAAAACTGTCGGAGATTTTTTTTGAAATATATATGATTTTTGGGAAGAAAAATCCACGCAAGACGGTGCCCGAGGTGGCCACGAGGCAGGGGGGCGCGCCTGCCCCCTGGACGCGCCCCTGATCCTCGTGGGCCACCCGTAAGGCGGCTGATGCCCTTTTTTCGCCGCAAGAAAACTAATATCCGGATAGAGATCGTGTTAAAATTTCAGCCCAACCGGAGTTACAGATCTCCGGGAATATAAGAAACGGTGAAAGGGAAGAATCTGAGAACGCAGAAACAGAGAGAGACAGAGAGACATATCCAATCTCGGAGGGGCTCTCGCCCCTCCCGTGCCATGGAGGCCATGGACCAGAGGGGAAACCCTTCTCCCATCTAGGGAGGAGGTCAAGGAAGAAGAAGAAGGAGGGGGGCTCTCCCCCTCGCTTCCGGTGGCACCGGAGTGCCACCGGGGGCCATCATCATCACCACGATCTACACCAACACCTCCGCCATCTTCATCAACATCTCCATCACCTTCCCCCCTCTATCTACAACGGTCCACTCTCCCGCAACCCGCTGTACCCTCTACTTGAACATGGTGCTTTATGCTTCATATTATTATTCAATGATGTGTTGCCATCCTATGATGTCTGAGTAGATTTTCGTTGTCCTATCGGTGGTTGATGAATTGCTATGATTGATTTAATTTGCTTGTGGTTATGTTGCTGTCCTTTGGTGCCCATCATATGATTGCGTGCGTGGATCACACCCTAGGGTTAGTTGTATGTTGATAGGACTATATATTGGAGGGCAAGAGTGACAGAAGCTTCAACCTAGCATAGAAATTGATGCATGCGGGATTGAAGGGGGATCAATATATCTTAATGCTATGGTTGGGTTTTACCTTAAATGAACGTTAGTAGTTGTGGATGCTTGCTAATAGTTCCAATCATAAGTGCATAGAATTCCAAGTCAGGGATGACATGCTAGCAGTGGCCTCTCCCACATGATACTTGCTATCGGTCTAGTAAAGTAGTCAATTGCTTAAGGGGCAATTTCGCAACTCCTATCACCACTTTTCCACACTCGCTATATCTACTTTATTGTTTCTTTATCTAAACAGCCCCTACTTTTTATTTACGTACTATTTATTATCTTGTAAACCTATCCAACAACACCTATAAAGTACTTCTAGTTTCATACTTGTTTTAGGTAAAGCGAACGTCAAGCGTGCGTAGAGTTGTATCGGTGGTCGATAGAACTTGAGGGAATATTTGTTCTACCTTTAGCTCCTCGTTGGGTTCGACACTCTTACTTATCAAAAACTGTTGCGACCCCCTATACTTGTGGGTTATCAAGAGACACTAGATCACGGGTTTTCGTCCTGAAGAAAAATACAAACAAACTCCAAACAATGCCTTCAACAAGGGAATTCCACGAAACACTATCATTGACAGGTACAAATGAAGCATTTGAAACCTGAAGCTTTCACTCGAAAGCATGTGAGACTTTAGTAAAAAGCACCACCAAACTCACATCATCACGTACCGCCATTCCCACTTGCAATGAAAGGAGCCACCGTTGCAAGCTAGGCCTTCACGCCTCAGACAAGAGTATATGCTTGCAACATGCCCTCCATTTATCATCACTATTTCTTATTATAATTTACTATTTATCAATAATATTTTGCATATTATTGCTCAATTCTAATGCCCTTTTCCCATTGATTTGCATGTAATACACGGAGAGGAAAATTCTTAGGAATTTAGCGGGCAGCTGGAAATCAGGGTAAAATATACAACAGAAGGAAAGTACTTTTCCGGAGTTGTAAAACCGATGAAAGTTTATTGAATTTTTTCATGTGATCCTAGGTCATCCAGTGAACTTTCCGGTGACCCATTTCATAACCCCAGTGGAGTTCTCCGATGAGCCGTTCTTACTTCTCACAAAACTCTAAAGTCATTTTAAATACTCCCATACAATATGTGGGTACGGCTTGAACCACGGATTTTATAAGAATTTCTTTGGTCGTATGATACATATATTTCTCCGACCAATTGGTACATCTATTGGTGAATCTATCCATGATCGGTTGAAAAGTACTCGCTTCCACTCTCAATTCGGCCTTGATTCCTTACTGATATGCTTCGGGCAAGACTCATTGAATAAGATGGGACACTTGAAGGAAATATGCCCTAGAGGCAATAATAAAGTTGTTATTTATATTTCCTTCTATCATGATAAATGTTTATTATTCATGCTAGAATTGTATTAACCGGAAACTTAGTACATGTGTGAATACATAGACACACAGAGTGTCACTAGTTTGCCTCTACTTGACTAGCTCGTTGAATCAATGATGGTTATGTTTTCTAACCATAGACATGAGTTGTCATTTGATTAACGGGATCACATCATTAGAGAATGATGTGATTGACTTGACCCATCCGTTAGCTTAGCACGATGATCGTTTAGTTTGTTGCTATTGCTTTCTTCATGACTTATACATGTTCCTATGACTATGAGATTATGCAACTCCCGAGTACTGGAGGAACACTTTGTGTGTTACCAAATGTCACAACGTAACTGGGTGATTATAATGGTGCTCTACAGGTGTCTCCGATGGTGCTTGTTGAGTTGGCATAGATCGAGATTGGGATTTGTCACTCCGATTGTCGGAGAGGTATCTCGGGGCCCTCTCGGTAATGCACATCACAATAAGCCTTGCAAGCAATGTAGCTAATGAGTTAGTTGCGGGATGTAGCATTATGGAACGAGTAAAGAGACTTGCCGGTAACGAGATTGAACTAGGTATTGAGATACCGATGATCGAATCTCGGGCAAGTAACATAGCGATGACAAAGGGAACAACGTATGTTGTTACGTGGTTTGACCGATAAAGATCTGCATAGAATATGTAGGAACCAATATGAGAATCCAGGTTCTGCTATTGGTTATTGACCGGAGACGAGTCTCGGTCATGTCTACATAGTTCTCGAACCCGTAGGGTCCGCACACTTAAAGTTCGGCGACGATCGATAATATGAGTTTATGTGTTTTGATGTACCGAAGGTAGTTCGGAGTCCCGGATATGATCACGGACATGACGAGGAGTCTCGAAATGGCCGAGACATAAAGATTGATATATTGTAAGCCTATATTTGGACATCAAAATAGTTCCGGGTGAAATCAGGATTTTACCGGAGTCGGGGGGGGGGGGGGGGGGGTTACCGGAACCCCCCCGGGGGTTATTGGGCCTTGTTGGGCCCTAGTGGAGAGAGAGAGGGGCCGGCCAAGGCAGGGCCGCGCCCCCTCCCCTTGAGTCCGAATAGGACAAGGAAGGGGGGGGGGGCGCCCCTTGCCTTTCCCCTCTCCCACTCCTTCCTTCCCCCTCCTAGTGGGACTAGGAAAGGGGAGTCCTACTCCCACTAGGAGGAGGACTCCTCCTGGCGCGCCCTACTAGGGCCGGCCGGCCTCCCCCTTGCTCCTTTATATATGGGGGCAGGGGGCACCCCAAGACACACAAGTTGATCAGTTGATCTTTTAGCCGTGTGCGGTGCCCCCTTCACCATAATCCACCTCGGTCATATCGTAGCGGTGCTTAGGCGAAGCCCTGCATCGGTAGCATCATCATCACCGTCATCACGCCGTCGTGCTGACGGAACTCTCCTTCGAAGCTCTGCTGGATCAGAGTTCGTGGGACATCACCGAGCTGAACGTGTGCTGAACTCGAAGATGCCGTACGTTTGATACTTGGATTGGTCGGATCGTGAAGACATATGACTACATCAACCGCGTTCTCATAACGCTTCCGCTTACGGTCTACGAGGGTACGTGGACAACACTCTCCCCTCTCGTTGCTATGCATCACCATGATCTTGTGTGTGCGTAGGATTTTTTTGAAATTACTACGTTTCCCAACAACACTTTGCTGCTCTTAACCCATGGCCTTGTCAAAATAGCGCTACTGGTCTCTGTACCAGTGCAGCTTGCTCGACTGAAGCCTTAAAAGAGGAGGTTATCGTCTACAAAAGGACTATTGGAGATACCCAGGCCGCTTCTGACCACTTTAATAGGGGTTAGGTTCCCTCCTTCAAGTTCCATGTCCAGGATACATGATAGGCTATCGGAATGAAGAGAAACAAGTACGGGTTGAGAGGGCCGCCCTGCTGGAGACATCTCGAAGGATTGAAAGCTTCAAGAATTTCACCATTGCATTTAACGGGGTACCATATCAAGCACACACAACTCCTCAACCCATCTAGTCCATCTCTCATAGAAACCAATCTAAGTAAAGACTCAAGGAATGTCAAGTCGACGTGATCGTACACCTTAGCGGAATGAAGCTTGTAGGCGCAATGGGTGTTCCGAGGGTTCCTTGTGTGATGGATCTTATGAATTTTTTTTGAGAGCGATCATCCTTCCTAGAGTGAATGCAATCTTGTGAAAACACTTCAACTGATCATAGCATTTTCAGTGATCCTCCTCCTTGTGGAATGAATGCAATATTGTGAAAACACTTGAAACTGACCATAACATTATCAATGACCATCCCCTGGAATGAAGGCATTTTGGGTTTCAGAAATAATCTCATCAAGCAAAGGGCGTAACTGGTTAACCATGCACTTCGAGACCACCTTGTAATAATATGGCTATTTGGGTGGTAATCTATCATGCACCTCAAGACCACCTTGTAAGTAACGCCACAGAGGCTGATTGGGTTGCAATCTTTCAAACATTGCGGATTAATACCTTTAGAAATTGTTAGAGTATATAGGCATATCCCTGTATATGGTAGACTATGTTTTGTAATTATCTTCAGCCTTATCTCTAGGAGAGACTTCTTGCTCTCCAAGCCTTGTACTTTATATAAACCGCCCGAGAGGCTCAATAGAATATCCATCGATTCCATCAATCCTTTCCCTCTATTCCCTATATCATTGACTCGCTCTGGCATCACACCCTCTTAAAAAACCTGTAACACTACACTACTTCCTTGTTTAGCGTGTTGCAATTCCGCTGAAGGAGCCAAACGGGTCCATAGCGGAAACCCCCTCTGCCCCCATGTCGCCCTCCCCTGGCGACACGGGGGAAACCCTCGCAGCCACCGCCATAAGGCCTCTCCTCCTCCTGCCCCCGCATCGCCGTCGCCGGAGGGCGGGCTGGCGAAGCCGAGCCGTGCCCCTGGATGGCGGCGGGGCGGATGCACTTCCCCGCGCGCGGCGCCACCCCTTCCCCGCGTCCCCGAGAACCAGATGCGGCGTCCTCCACCCCCTCCGGCTACTGCCCCTGCCGGTCCAGTGGCAGGCGTCCGGCAGCGTGCCCTACGGCATCCTGGCCGCTCCTCCCCCGCCGCCCCCGCTACGGCGCAGCCATGTTGGCCTCGGGCTGGTGTGGTTCTGTGTCTAGGTGCGGGCTGGCCTCGATTGGCCGGACCTCGTCTCCAGTGGCGCTCCTTCCTCCCTCGAGCTGCAGTGACGGCTCCACTGTGGTGGCTTGTTGAGGTTACGGTGGTTGCATCCCCAGCGGCGGCTGTCTTTGACGGTGCGTCAGCCTGGCGGCTTGGTGGATGAGTGGCACCCTGCAGTGACTTTGCCGGCGTTGTTCCGGCCCCGATGGCCTTGGACCCGCGTTCTCCAGTGTCCGTGTCCTGCGGCGCCTCTGCCGACGCCGCTCCGGCCCCAATGACCAAGTAGCTGCATTCTCCTTCAGCGTACTCTGCTCGTCGGTGTCTTGTTGGCTACGGCCCCGATAGCTGGGATGTGCGTTCCTCCAGCTCCTAGCTTGCTGGCGTCGCCAGTTGCTGATGATTACTCCGTGCAGGTTTTTCTCTGCCTCCTCGCTTCCCCGGCGCCGTATACCTCCACGCCTCACCTTGAGCCAGAACCAATGCTCGTGTGTCTGATGGCGCGCTGTGCCACCTTCCGGCGGCAGGTGCAGCCCCACCAACCGTCTTCTTGACGTGACAGTTTCGACCGGCAGTGACTTCCTCATCATAGAGTCCATATTCGGTGGCTATGGAATATCTTAGACTCAGGCCAAGGAGAAATCCTTGCTCGGCTAGCCAGTGCTAGCAGCGGCGTCACTCACGGGTGTTGTTTTCCCTTCTTGAAGGTGCTGTCATGGCCTCCATCTGTGCCCCTCTTCGAGCTCAGGGGAAACCCTAGGTCCGGTTCTCCGGATCGGATGGCGCCGGCGTCTCGGCGCCGTTCTCCTTCTTGAAGGCGCTATCTTGTTCGCTTGTGGTTGCCCCCGGTGGTGACTTTGCCGATGTTAAATCCATTACTTGTTCGGTCTGCCTCTCTTGTTGGGTCTTGGTGGGTTTAGCTGTGTGTATCCTTTGTTCTGGGCCAAGCATCCCTTGTTCCTCTGCTCCGTGCAGCATGTTCGCACCTTCTTGCATTTGTGTCATGTATTGTACCTAACTTTGTACCCATTCTATTTCCTTCTATCAATGAAAGATACGCAAGCTTTGCGTATTCGTGAAAAAAGCAATTCCGCTGAAAAAATCGAGCTGGGAAGCCACCCCCTCTCCTCACACCCGCCATTCCAAGGCGATATATCTCGCGTCTATGGAAGCTCATTTCCGAGACATGATAACCGCTGGAGGACACTCCATGTAATGCTCTAAATGAAAATTAGACAAGCCATCTCCACACAAGGAAACCAACATCGCTACGTGGGGCTATAAACCGAGCTAAACAAGAAAAATGAAAAGGTAGCAGATGAAGGCACATATCCACGCGTATTGTTGCATGTGATCTGTGAGTTAGATCACCGGATCTTCCAAGATATATACTACAACTCAAAAAAAGAAAAGATACTACGTCCAAACCTCTTGAACGTCAGTAATTTGCACAGCACGCGAAAGACTAGCGTGAATCGCGCGCGCATCTCCCATGTCCTAGGAAGATCACATCCCCATGCGTAGTTACCAACCACAAGCCCACGATATGGGATCTCCCAAATCTGCACTGATCTAGGCTTAAGCACCTCCCGATCTCATTTTTCAACGCATTAAGCACCCCCGGGATATGGATAGATCACATCACTTGCATCGCACGTATGCAACCTGCGAGGCTGCGATTACCCCGATGCAGTCCTCACGCGCCGGTCGAAATGCGCCAACGATTCACGAGGCGGAGGCAACTAATTAAACTCGGATCGATCGATCGATCTAGGAGTACCTACTCATCTGCGGATATATATTGATCCGCGGATCTTCAAGTCCTTGCGTAATCTACGTGCAGATCAGGCTATGATCCTGATACGATTTCTCCGCTTCCCAGCTGCCTCCCGTTTTGTATATGCATATTGCTGAAGCTCTTTCCGCTGTCACGGAGTACGTCAACTACACGAGTTGGCGATTTTGTTAATGATTAGCAGCCCAAGATGGCTGGGCCTGGGCGTACTCGGGCGCATGATGGGATCGAATCATGTATGCTTGTGCATGCTAGCTAGCTGTGACAGTGATGCCGACGCAAATTGCAGGGCTCACGACAAGCGTGGATCCCCTTTAAAACACCCTCGCCCAACGCGTGGGCACTATCATATTGTCCACAACCCCTGTTGGCCAGGAGCTCCACGAGTGGCCATCTCCCACCAGATCTTCATATACAGCCACTGACATGTGAGCCGGCGGATCCAATTTAAAATGTCCGCGGAGGGAAAGACATCCAGGCTCGGTATTTTAATTTTAATGGACACGATCGCGCGATCAAGGGGGTAAAAGTCACGTCCTACTTGGCGAGGGCGATCGTTCTTGGAAGCTGGAGATGTGGCTTAGAAAATCGCCGCGGCAGATCGGCCTGAATCTTTCCAAGGATCTCGTCCAGCTAGCGCCCCGTCGACGATGGATCGCCAATAATCAATGGCGCCCTCATGGACTCCTACTTGTATATATATGCGCGCCCTGCTGGCTGTCGCTGTTGGTGAGTCGCCATCGTCGGTGTATATAAACGCATTGTTGCATAGCACGCGGGTGATACTATATGGGGAGCAGCAGCGTCGACGGAGCCGGCGAGATGTGCTTGGAGGCTGGCGCCGGCAGGGCGGGGAGGCGCGGCGGGAAGAAGGCGGCGGAGATGAAGGCCGCCAAGCAGCCGCAGCGCGGGCTCGGTGTCGCGCAGCTGGAGAAGATCCGGATGCAGAACCAGATGATCGCCGCGTACCGCTCCGGCCTGCCTCCGCCGCCGCCGCAGCAGGTGCCGTACGCCGCAGTCCCGACGGCCGGCGCCGCATCGTCTTTCCAGCCCTATCTAGCTGTAAGTACCTACTTGAAAATCGAAATGCTGCATGCATCAGATGACATGTATGCGTAGCTTAAGCTTACCTTTGTGCGCGCGCGTGGTTTCTCAGGGTTGCTTTGAGGCGATGGACCGGAGGATCGCTGACGTGCAGTACAGCCAGTACTACGCGGAGAACCTGCTGCCTAACAGCTCCAGCCGGCCGCCGTCGACGTCGCCGCTCTTCGTCGTCCATGACTCGTCGTCGTCGGGACAGAGGCAGCAGCAGACGCCTCACGAGTACGACTACTGGATGCGCCACAGCCACGAGTCCAGCGGCCGCGGCGGCGCCGGAAGCACGGAAGAGCTAGATCTGGAGCTGAGGCTGTAGGAGACGCCACGGTGAGCTCGATAGATCGAAGTGTCTACTCTAATTAATCATGTGTCCGTACATGCATGGGCGAAGCGCCATGCGGGAGAGAGGGAGAGGATCAGAGGACGGGCTTAGAATTAGATTGATCGTTAGCTATCAAACTGGCGGTGCCAGAGTTAGCTGCTGCTTAATTTGCTGACGGAATGGCTGATGCTTTCGTTCTGGAACTGTGGGATGACTGATAAACGTACGCTGCCACGCGCGACCGATATATGCATGTAAATCTTGTTTAACACCTTATTAATTGAAATGGTTACCAGTTTGTAGAGGAAACATTACATACATGTGTTGCGTAGTACTTTCAAATTGATTTCAGACGGGGGAATTTAAGCGGCCTATATGGCTGTGATGTGCCTGTACTTGGGTCCATCACTCTTTTCCTTCTTTTCTTTTCTTACCAGCAAACATGTCTGTCCGTTGTATTGGGAGAAAAAATATCTCATGCCCCTGGCTTCATAAGCATAGTTCAATACCCTCCTTCCAATATATTCATATTCTTTATTAAAAAAGCGTCCCACTCGTGTCGTCGCTTATCCTCATTCTCGTCCCCGCCGACTATGACCAAGGTATCATCACAACACGTCCGAACGTGCTCAATCTCAAGGTGATAGGCTCGGCCAGCACACGACACACCTGTCGTTGAACCGAGCTGGCATAAGAGAATGTTTATAACTTCAAATTAATCTAGTCGAGTTGGACGTGAGTGCCATCCCCAACTAGCTACTCCCTACACTCGATGCATCTGCACGACTACATATTTGCAAGGAACTCGACTATCCTAAAAGACGTGTCAGTTAATAAGACATGGAGCAGTTGAAGCAGTTTTCAAGAAAAACGGTCAAAAAATCGGCAAAACCTAAAATGGTGGAGGTGAGGTGGAAGAGAGGGAGTGCCGAGGAAAGAAAGAAGCACATGATAGAACCCTGCATATTCTTAGTTCTTACTTAATCTTATAACAATATAATGACAGGTAAATCATGTTGATTGCATATAAAATATTTATGCCCCATTGCTTCACACATACATTTTTTTTCTCTCTGGCGCAACATAACTCTTATGAGCCAAAAATACGGAGGCAGTCCAACCCGGAAAGAGAGGAAGAAAAAACAAGTAAAGGCGTGTTCCATCTTATTACTCATTGCCTAGCTCACATGATCTTTATGCTACAATTTTTTTGTCACGATGTAGTACAAAACAATTATTTTGATAGTGTGGCTAGCCCATATGCTCGATTTTCAACACAGACGGCAAGGTAATAAAGCCTTGTTGTTCTGAAAAGAATGAATACATATGCTAACACCTCCTTTTTCTTAACATTTTGATGAACTTCTGAATTTCATTATAATAATTAAAATCTACTAACATCAACGAATTGTGGATCTTGGAAACTAATCGTGTTGCGTACTTGCGGAGCGAGGTAACAATTTTCTAAACCATAGAATAATGGGAAGGTTCAGGCTCCTCCTTCATGATCTTAACCTCAAGGAATCTCCTCTGATGGGAAGGCGGTACACGTGGAGTAACGAGCATCGTGCTCCTACGCTTGAAAAGATTGATCGCTGGTTCTCTACCATTGACTGGGACTTGACACATCCAGATTGTCTGATGCAGGCCCTCTCCACGTCCATCCAATCATTGCCCATTATTGATCTCGACCAATGTTGCGTTCTATCGCAAATCCCGGTTTCACTTCCAATCGTTTTAGATCAAGATGGTGGGTTTTCAGAACATCATGGTTGGAGGTTTGCACTCCGTCTTGCCACATAGTGATCCTTTTGTGGATCTTGTTGATGGTGCACTACACCGGGGTGGCCCAGAGGCTAGGAAGTCCGACAGTGGGTTGGCCTCAGGGCTAAGGAGGCCTGAAGGAGGTCTAGCAGCCGGGGGGGGGGGCTAGTTGGAGACCAGAAGACCATCTTAGCGTTCAAGCTAAGATGGCGGCCGCATGAGATCGGATAGGTTCCGTGTAAACCCTAGCCCCTATATAAGGCAGGGCTAGGGGTAGCCATTCCCATATACTCTGGTAGACTAGACTCTCGGTAGTCATATTCATCATCCTTGTAACTTCCTCGCACGAGGTGCTCCATCATCAATATAGAACAATAAGCATGACGATGGCGTAGGGTATTACCTCACCATGAGGGTCTGGAACCTGGGTAACCCCCTTATGCGAACTCCCTTAAAGCATTTTCAGCCAAGCTCGCCACCGATGACCCACAAGTATAGGGGATCAATCATGGTCCTTTTGATGAGTAAGAGTATAAAATCCAACGAGGAGCAGATGGAATTGACAAGCACTTTTCAGCAATGTTTCACTTCAAGTGTTGTAAGATAATTTCGATAGACAGTTTGACAACAAGATAGTTTGAACAAGGTAGCAAGTAACAATAGTAACCAAGTGTGGCGAGTGGTCCAATCCTTTATTGTGCTAAGGACAAGCCGGTGATACTTCTTATAGTGAGTAAAACGCTCTTAAGCACACATAGGAATATCGCCAAGTTACTTTTACCACGATTCATTGAGTTAATGTTCATTGCCTTGATACATCTTACGTAGGTGGACCGAGATAAGGTAATGTCCTTACTTGAACAAACACCTACTTATGATTATACCATGCAAGAATCCGCAACTACAAGAGAAGTAATTAAGATAAATCTAACCATAGGATTAAGCAATTGGATCCAGAACAACCCCTTACGAAATAATTCATAAACTAGGGTTTAGGTTTCTAACACTCCCACAACCCATCATCTACAAACTAATTCCACAATGCCTTACCCTAGGCCCAAAGATGATGAGGTGTCATGTAGTCGACGTTCACATAACACCACCAGAGGAACAACAACACAACATAATATCAAAACAATGAACAAGAATCAAATTCACATGATTACTCACTACTGCAGGATGCTGATAACGCGACACTATAATCAGAGACCCTTCGATGAAATTGTGTGCGATGCAATAATCGCAAATGTTGGTGTAAAAGAACCGTCAAAAAAGGTGCAAAACGTTTGTGATGGAGGATGCATCAAACATGGTTCAGATTTTAGTTGCGTGTGCGATGCAGGGCATACGGTTCAGTTCAATGAACTGTTTGCGATGCGGCGGAACAAAAGAAACGGGCAGCCAGATGAAGGCGTGTGCAATATACAGCATACGGTTCACTCGGATGAACTGTTTGTGATTAGCAACACAAAAGAAACAGTCAGCCATATCAAGGTGTGTGCGATATACAGCATGCAGTTCACTCGGATGAACTGTTTGTGTTGAGACAAGAGAACATAAACGGTTTAATATAACAAGATGTGTGTGATACGTGGCAAACAGGTTTGTAATCAGAAATGTGTGCGAAGACCGATAATAACACAGACGGTTGCTGCTAATAAGACGTGTGTGTTGTGCGATGGGATTGCATACAGAACAACAACAACAACAACACACACACACACACACACACACACACACACACACACACACACACTTATAAGGACATGGTTGCATAACCAAATTAGACATCCACTTACATAGGTGGCTACTACAATTTGCACACACTAAAGTAAACTATTACATGCATAATTACATAGGTGGCTACTACACACATGCCATTTCTACACACCAATAAAGTAAACTATATATTACATGCATGATTAACTAGCATAAATGATCATCTGATCATTATCTACTTCTTGTGATGCTTGCTCTGTTTGTGGCTCGATCCGGACTCGTCGATTTGGGTAATGAGGCACTTCCTCATGTCAACGATCCATGTGTGCATCTCGTAGCATGTGTACACGCTCTTGACCGTGAACCTAAGGTGAGGTTCATCCAGTTGCCGCATCCAGGCCCTGTGCTAAAATATGGGACTTGTTCTCTAGGCATCCTGCTTCATCTTTTCGTAGTAGGGGTCGATGATGGCCGAGGTGAGTTCGACCAGGGAGTCCTTCTTCGTGCTGCCCCAGACCCTGTAGTGGTCACGGATTTCGACAAGGTTCTTGCAGGCCAAGCCCGTAACACTGAGCACTTTTACATCGTTGGTGGTTTCCACCATGGCGAACTTGTAGTTGGTGCTGTTGACAAACCTATTGAAATGGTCGCAAGGCTCTGTGGCCATGTAGTAGTGGTAGATAAGGACATGATGGCGCACGCACAACTGGGCGACGACAACCTTCTGATCTATGCCGGGACGACCGGTGGTGTACTGGAGGTCGATGCCGACCACATTGTACTTGTCTTGAGAAAGCAACTGCTCAACGCTATTGATGTAGTCATCCACCACAGCCGGGTCGATGGTGTACACCACTGAGAGATCCATCCCCCTCGCATGGGTCTCCACTCTATGCTCGCCGAACTCCATTGGAGCGCCGCTAGACACCCCCTCTCTATGTGTCGTCATGGGTGTGCTTATTGTGTTGTGGGGCACGAGCGAAATGTTGAAGAGACTAAGCTTATAATGGCGGCGGGAATTAAAGGGGAAGCCGGATGGCCAGGAATATCCGCAGGCCCTGATGGCAGTTATAATTTGCAGTGCGTAACTCCATCGTGCCGCACGTATCTGCATCGCGTGGCAATGCGCGGTGCAACCGCATGCATATGGGGCCACCGACATGATCGTGCGCACGCCGAACCGCTGGCAGAGCATGCGCGGAGGGATGCAAGCAGAGCGCTCCGCGATTGCCTCAACGGTGAGCAACCACACACACACACACACAGCAGTTGAACACGCAAGGAAAAACTGTCCACAAGCCGAGCGCGTCGACGGACGCGAGCAGAGCATGCCGCGGTGCCTAACGGCGAGCAGAGCTTGCCGAGGGACGCGAGCAGAGGCCGACACAGTGATACGTGGCATATAGGACGAACTGTGCGAGCGATGAGGGAGACATCAAGCACGAATCAGATTAGAGTTGCGTGTGCGGTATGTGGCATACATTTGATCCATCCGAGTTGTTTGTGATGGAATAAGCCGTGTGTGTTGCGGGCATACGCTTGCTGGTATATAACCTTAAATTTAAACAAAAAAGTGTTAATGCATGTTACAAAAATTGTATAACCGGAAACTATGTTCAAATACGAATCCAACGATATAATCTTTGGCGACATGCATTCGTATTTTATTAGTTAAATCCTACTTATAAACCAGGACGGGGTATCGTAGGTAATTAAATCGCAAACGTTTTTTTGTATTAACCGTATGTGTATGTGTCCTTTTGTCCTCCTCTCGCATGTCTTGTCACCCTGCAGTCGCAGATGGCTTACAGCGCAAGCTTGCGCAGCGCGTGGGGGTGTTCTTTTGGCCAAACAATGGCTCGAAGTGGCGCCAATGAATCATCGGTGAGCTCATTCCCACGCAACCTCGCAGGTTCCCGCCCGACTCGGTGAAACCCGCCAAAATCCCAATGCTTTACCAGCCTGCTATATAAACCCTCACGGCCGGCGAGTCCTGCGTCGCATTTTCCCCTCCCTCCCTGTAGCTTATCCCGTCTGCTTCTCCCACAATCGCCAATGGCACCGGTTGGTGTCGTCGTCGCTCAGTCACTCCACAGTCATCAGAGGACAGATCCAGTTGGGAAGCTACACCACGGCGGTGGCTCAGTCCCCGGCTTAATGTAGTGCATGTGGCGTCCCTATTGGGTGTGCGTGGAACACCCACCAACGCTCCGCTGCCGCTGCCCGTCGGCAGCTGTTGCCCGCCGTTGCCACCACACCACCGTCGAAAGCCAGAGCCATTGCCCACTCCGCCGCCGCGGCCCGAAGGCGGGAGGTGGCTGTCGTGGCCGCTACCCCACTGCCGGCCATCACCCACTCCGCCACCGCGTCCCGAAGGTGGGAGGTGGCCGTCGTGGCCGACATCCCATCATAGGCCACTGTGGCCGCCAGCCCACTGTCGACCACCGGGATCATCACCCGCTCCGCCACCGTCGCCCGAAGGAGGGAGGCGGAGGAGGAGGCCCGCACGTGCGTCAGCGACCTTGCGCGCTACATCGAGTTCCTGCGGAAGGAGGAGGAGCGCCTTGTCGAGCATGCAAAGAGCCTTACCGTAGCTGTGGCCGCAGCACACACCAACGTAGATGCGAGGAATCAGGAGATCTACGAGCAGTCCGGCCGCTTCGACAAGGATCGTGTGGAGCGATAGTGGGCGTTCGAGCTAGCGAGCATCATTGAACGTGCAGCAGCAGCATGCACCATATTGCATTTGTCCAGCTCGTTGGTAGGCTCCTACTCCTCTGCCTCTTACTGAGCGCGCTCGGCAGAGAAGAGGCTGCCGGAAGTAGCACAAAGCCCCTCCGTAGTAGTAGTATTTAGGGGCTATTTTGTTTAGTTCACCCGACTATAGATGTGTGGTGGAACTGTACAGCGTACTAGTATATATAGTTGAACTAGCTATTTCCGTACATGGTTGGCAACAATCGGGGAAAAGATTGGTCAGTTCAGCTGTCGAGTTGAACTGTTTGTATAAATTAAGAACAACTGCTTAATCTATGAATGAAATCTATGCTTAATTACTGAATTTTAGTTGCAAAAATTAGATAGTACTAGTGATTTTTAGCTACATATTTTGACAAATCGCAGTGTTATAAGGATTGACAAATGGCAGTGTTACTAGATCAAAAAATGTCAATTTTTCCAGTTTGACAAATGGAAACATACCCAATATGATAGATGCAAATCTTACCAAATTGTTTGCACGTGGTTGCATACGGGTCATCCAAAACAAACGTTTGCGTTGAAGGGATGCACAAATCCTGTGCTGCAAATTTTCCCTCGACTTAAGGGGGAAGACTATAGCTCTCACTTTGCATACGGGTGTTCTATCTAAAACATTTGCGATCAAGAGCTGCAGAAATCCTGCTCTGCGCATTTTCTCTTGGCTTCCTGGGGAAGCTGTCGTTTGCATACGGGTGTTCTAACTAAAATTTTTGCGATCAAGAGCTGCACAAATCCTGCTAGGCACATTTTCCCTTGGCTTCCTGGGGAAGTTGTCGTTTTTGCATATGGGTGTTCTAACTAAAACGTTTGCGGTGAGTATTTTATATTTAGAAAACGTATTAAACTGCGGCTTGGGCGCCACTAATGGAGAGGATGCGAGCAAGGCGGATGGCCATGGAAGTCAAAGGGCTCGCTTCCCGGTGAGCCTGCGCGGCGTACAGCTCGCACGCTTCCCGGTGAGCCTCCGCATTGGAGTACAACTTGCACGCCTCCCATTTAGTCAAGGACTCAAGCATCTGTCCGCACGACACCTCCTAGCCATTAAAAGAGTGAGACGTGGCGTCACGTGAATGGTTAACGGAGTGCACACAATTTAAATTATACAAAATATTTGAGATGTTACAGTGGCAGCTATTTTGTTCCAAATGCCTTTGTGGGCGGTTATTCGAGTGCACCTTCTCTCAAAATAGACATTAAAAATACCACAACATGTCGGGTGCCATTCCATTATAGCATGCCAAGTTTCATGAATTTCAGACGAATTTTGGATTTACTAGAATTTAAAAATCAAGTATCTCAACATTTTGCCGGCAATCAACACTGCCCTGGTGTTTGAAATTCATTCCCATTTCTTGCATGGGACCTAAGCATGCACTGAAGGAAACAGATTTGATTTTCCAACCAATTTATATGCACTGGAGTATGTGCATGTAGTTCAAATTTGAATTATGCACATAAAATGTAACATCCCAAATTTCCAATTTGGAATGTTATACATTAGATCATCATGCATATCATATTTTATTTGCTTTTGGGTTTTGATCCTAGAAAATTCTAAGCAACTCAAGGACCCACAGAGAGAGTTTTCATATTTGAGTTTTCTCAAATTTTAAGAATAGGATCATTTGATTTTATTTATTTTATCATCAATTATTTCTATTACAAAAATATGCGAGAAGGAATAAAATGACTTTCCCAAAATATAGAAATATTGAGGTTCTAATAAAAAAATTAAATAAGATTTATTTCGGAGTTTTTCGATATTATTATTTGAATTTAGGAAAAATACGCGTTTTTCAAAATTGCATTTAGGGCCCAAATAAATGTTCACTTTGTTGGGCTTGATTTTAGAAGCCCGGGAAAATTTATTTCGGGATTTTTGGAGTCCGTTTATTATTTATTTTTATTTTTCTTCCGAGCGTAAAAAAAAACGAAACCGACTTTGGGCCGTACTCGGCCAGGACTCCGCCTGGCCGGGGCCTTTATAAGGCGCGCCCGAGGCCCGAGCCGAGCCAGCCCACCACCGCCGCCCTAACCCTAGCGCGCCCCAGCCCCAGCCGCCGCCGCTGCCCCGCCGCCGATCCGCCGGAGCCGCGCGCCGCCCGACGTTCGCCGCCGCCTCGTTTTCCATGCCATTCTTAAATTTTTTTTCCGTTCGTCGTTTTCTTTTTCGTGGGATTAAATCCGCGATTTTTCTGGTCGCGATTCCTGATCCAATTTTCATTTTAGTTTATCTTTTCCCTCGTTTATCGGAATCAGGCGATTCAAGCGCCTGGAGTTTCGTCTCGAAACCCTCTATCCGAATAATCAACTTAAACAAGTTTTTGCTACTGTAAAATTTGACTTAGGTTCAGATTACTAGAACGAAGTTGTTTTCTTTCGCCGTTTGACTTTCTTTGCTTCGTTTGATTTGATTCTTTTTGCCAACCAGAGTTCTTAAGTTGAACCTTCTGGTTAGATCTCTTATTTGAGTTTTACTTGTGCAGTAGATGAGTACTTATTGTATGCTTGTTTGTCTGTTTGCGATAGAGTACCCGGAGTGCGCCGCCTGTTACTTCGAATCGTTAGGTTTCGCGGATCATCAGCAAGGCAAGTAACACTTTGATCATACCTTTTCTACAACCCAGTTTTTCTTGCATTAGATCAATCCTCACACATTGCATGATTAGGATCTAATTAAATTGTGGGATGTGAAGTAGATGAGGTAGTACCTATTACCTGTTATTATCAAACCTTTGGGAGTTACTTCTGTGTTTGCTTATTATGCCATGCTATGCTAGTAGACGTGGATTGGGTGAGTGATATCCATGACAGATGTGAGATTGATAATTAAGGGTTTATCTAAGGTGTCAACTTAAACACACATCTGGGTGGATTGAGGCACCTGGGTATTCTAGGACTTGCCTGTTTTTCTTTTGGACCGCCACCCAGGCTCAAAGGGATCATGAGATTATTCATACTAGAAACTTCCGTGTGCAGCCACAAGCCATTATGGGCTTTGGCATAGTTGAGTAAGTCGTGCGAACTCTTACAGGGTAGACTAGTAGATGTAGGGGAAAGTAGGTGTACCGGTCTATCCATCGTAAGGTGCTAGTGCTTCTGAAAGACTGTGTCTCGGTCATCCGTTTCTCAAACGCCATGTAGTGCGAGGAATCCAACGGAGGCGATCGAGTCTTGTGGGGAAAAGTGCACAAACCTCTGCAGAGTGTAATAAACTAATCATGGTTAGCCGTGTCCCCGGTTATGGACATCTTGAGTATCTAGTACCTGGATTATCATGTGAATCTCAACATGTTACTTTAAATTAAGTTTGTTGGGTTTAATGATGTTATCTAATTGGGATTGAGAATGCTGTCAACCATTCTCAATGTTCAACAGCCACCATGATAGTAATTAAATTTATTCCTTTGTAGTAGGGAAAAATTGGCTTTACGCAAAAACTGTAACCATAGAGCTTTCCACCAGCCAAATATGCATATAGTATAGTTGTTTCATTCCATTACTCTCTATGTGTTAACTTGCCAGCATATTCCATGTGCTGACCTGTTTTCGGGCTGCAACGTTAATGTTGCAGATTTCTCAGACGATGATTAAGGAGTTTTTAGGTCGTGGTTCTATACTCAGTGATGCTGTTGGAGTTGATGGACTCACTTATCTTCCAAGCCTTCCGCTGTTATCGTTATTAGATGGCCTTAAGCCATATTTATTGTAATAAGCTCTCTTTTGAGACACTCAATGTAATAAGTGTGTGCATGCTACTCTGCTATAAATCCTCCGAGTACTGTGTGGTGTCAGCATTATTGATCCAGGGATGACACCGGAGCACAGAGATCAGACTGTTTGAGGTCTGGTCGCTACAAAGATGGTATCAGAGCACACGCTGACTGTAGGACACGACCACTAAGCTAAAGACCTAGATCACTACTCACTCTCTTCTTTTCTGACTTCTCATATTTTCTACTCTTTAGGATGGCGGATGCAAGGAACAAGTTCACCCAACCGGACGAAGATACACCCTTTGGACGCCACTTGAAGGAAGTCACTAGATACCTGAACATAGGAGTACCAAGCTTCACGAGAACCTACAACGCCACTTTACCTGAAGAAGGGCGCTGGATGATTCAAGTTCAAGTTCCAGGAAGGACGTTCATGCCAGTCACTGAGACCATAGAGTTTTCTTTTGATGCACCAACTTGGAGTCTAGGAAAGAGCATGGTAGCTCACATCGCCATGGGACGCATTGGAGAAGTCTACCGCAAAGATCTCAAGGATACTATCTACCAGATTTGTGGGCACCGAGATGAACACTGGGAGATGATTAGCACCAGGAAGGATAGATCAATTGTAGCTTTTATCCAGGAGTTAAACCAGCACATTCAACGACAGGAGAATCAGATGTGTGCCGACATGATAGATCTGAAGAAGGCTAAGACTAGAATCAAGGTACTGGAGGAAGAACTCAAGGCTACACATGAAGATTATGAAGAAGAAATTAAAGTATTGGTGGAGAAGAATGACGACCTGATCAAGAAGATTGGAATATTTATGGGAGGCCCGACACCAGTAGATGAAGACGAAGAACCCAAGGAGATTAGCCCGGAAGACTACATCATCATCGACGACACCGACTCGGAAGCAGATAGTAGCGATGATGACTATGTTGATGAAGCAGGAGCAGATATCATGGAGTCTACAACCGTAGAATATTTCTAGTAGACCACCTCATCAATAGTAGTAGTCCACCATGTAAATATAGTAGTCCAAGCACTTTGCGATAGCTAGATCGATTGTATGCCTTTGTTTGTTTGAATGAAGTGAATTGTTTGCTTTTGCCTCATGTGCATATTGAAGGAAATATGCCCTAGAGGCAATAACAAAGTTATTATTTATTTCCTTATATCATGATAAATGTTTATTATTCATGCTAGAATTGTATTAACCGGAAACATAATACATGTGTGAATACATAGACAAACAGAGTGTCACTAGTATGCCTCTACTAGACTAGCTCGTTAATCAAAGATGGTTAAGTTTCCTAACCATGAACAAAGAGTTGTTATTTGATTAACGAGGTCACATCATTAGTTGAATGATCTGATTGACATGACCCATTCCATTAGCTTAGCACCCGATCGTTTAGTATGTTGCTATTGCTTTCTTCATGACTTATACATGTTCCTATGACTATGAGATTATGCAAATCCCATTTGTTGGAGGAGCACTTTGTGTGCTACCAAACGTCACAACGTAACTGGGTGATTATAAAGGAGCTCTACAGGTGTCTCGAATGGTAGATGTTGGGTTGGCATATTTCGAGAATAGGATTTGTCACTCCGATTGTCGGAGAGGTATCTCTGGGCCCTCTCGGTAATACACATCACTTAAGCCTTGCAAGCAATGCAACCAATGAGTTAGTTGCGGGATGATGTATTACGGAATGAGTAAAGAGACTTGCCAGTAAAGAGATTGAACTAGGTATTGGATACCGACGATCAAATCTCGGGCAAGTAACATACCGATGACAAAGGGAACAACGTATGTTGTTATGCGGTCTGACCGATAAAGATCTTCATAGAATATGTAGGAGCCAATATGGGCATCCAGGTCCCGCTATTGGTTATTGACCGGAGACGTGTCTCGGTCATGTCTACATTGTTCTCGAACCGTAGGGTCCGCACGCTTAACGTTACGCTGACAGTTATTATGAGTTTATGCATTTTGATGTACCGAAGGTAGTTCGGAGTCCCGGATGTGATCACGGACATGACGAGGAGTCTCGAAATGGTCGAGACATAAAGATTGATATATTGGAAGTGTTCCGGGTAAAATCGGGATTTTACCGGATTACCGGGAGGTTACCGGAACCCCCCGGGAGCCATATGGGCCTTATTGGGCTTTAGTGGAAAGGTGAAAGGGGCTGCCATGATGGGCTGCGCGCCTCCCCCCTCCCCTAGTCCTATTAGGACTAGGAGAGGTGGCCGACCACCTCTCTCTATCTTTCCCCCTTGGGAATCCTACTTGGAATAGGATTGGGGGGGGGGAGTCCTACTCCCGGTAGAAGTAGGACTCCTCCTACGCCCTCCTCTTGGCCGGCCAGCCCCTCCCCCTTGGATCCTTTATATACAGGGGCAGGGGGCACCTCTAGACACACAAGTTGATCATTGAGATCGTTCCTTAGCCGTGTGCGGTGCCCCCTGCCACCATATTCCACCTCGATAATACCGTTGTAGTGCTTAGGCGAAGCCCTGCGTCGGTAGTACATCAAGATCGTCACCACGCCGTCGTGCTGACGGAACTCCTCCCCGAAGCTTTGCTGGATCGGAGCCCGGGGATCGTCATCGAGCTGTACGTGTGCTAAGAACTCGGAGGTGCCGGAGTAACGGTGCTTGGATCGGTCGGATCGGGAAGAAGACGTACGACTACTTCCTCTATGTTGTGTCAACGCTTCCATTGCGATCTACAAGGGTACGTAGATCAGACTCTCCCCCCCGTTGCTATGCATCACCACGATCTTGCGTGTGTGTAGGAATTTTTTTTGAAATTACTACGTTCTCCAACAGTGGTATCAGAGCCTAGGTTTTATGGTTTGATGTTATTTGCATGAGTAGAACACAAGTGAGTTGTGGGCGATACAAGTCATACTGCCTACCAGCATGTCATACTTTGGTTCGGTGGTATTGTTGGATGAGACGACCCGGACCAACCTTACGCGTACGCTTACGCGAGACCGGTTCCCCCGACGTGCTTTGCACATAGGTGGCTTGCGGGCGACTGTCTCTCCAACTTTAGTTGAACCGAGTGTGGCTATGCCCGGTCCTTGCGAAGGTTAAAACGGAGTCTATTTGACAAACTATCGTTGTGGTTTTGATGCGTAGGTGAGATTGGTTCTTGCTTAAGCCCGTAGCAGCCACGTAAAACATGCAACAACAAAGTAGAGGACGTCTAACTTGTTTTTGTAGGGCATGTTGTGATGTGATATGGTCAAGACATGATTTTATTGTATGAGATGATCATGTTTTGTAACCGAGTTATCGGCAACTGGTAGGAGCCATATGGTTGTCCCTTTATTATATGCAATGCAATCGTGATGTAATGCTTTACTTTATTACTAAGCGGTAGCGATAGTCGTGGAAGCATAAGATTGGCGAGACGACAACGATGCTACGATGGAGATCAAGGTGTCGCGCCGGTGACGATGGTGATCTTGACGGTGCTTCGGAGATGGAGATCACAATCACAAGATGATGATGGCCATATCATATCACTTATATTGATTGCATGTGATGTTTATCTTTTTATGCATCTTATCTTGCTTTGATTGACGGTAGCATTATAAGATGATCTCTCACTAAATTATCAAGAAGTGTTCTCCCTGAGTATGCACCGTTGCCAAAGTTCGTCGTGCCCAGGCACCACGTGATGATCGGGTGTGATAAGCTCTACGTCCATCTACAATGGGTGCAAGCCAGTTTTGCACACGCAGAATACTCAGGTTAAAACTTGACGAGCCTAGCATATGCAGATATGGCCTCGGAACACGGAGACCGAAAGGTCGAGCGTGAATCATATAGTAGATATGATCAACATAACGATGTTCACCATTGAAAACTACTCCATCTCACGTGATGATCGGTTATGGTTTAGTTGATTTGGATCACGTGATCACTTAGAGGATTAGAGGGATGTCTATCTAAGTGGGAGTTCTTAAGTAATTTGATTAATTGAACTTAAACTTATCATGAACTTAGTACCTGATAGTATCTTGCTTGTTTATGTTGATTGTAGATAGATGGCTCGTGCTGTTGTTCCGTTGAATTTTAATGCGTTCCTTGAGAAAGCAAAGTTGAAAGATGATGGTAGCAATTACACGGACTGGGTCCGTAACTTGAGGATTATCCTCATTGCTACTCAGAAGAATTACGTCCTGGAAGCACCGCTGGGTGCCAGGCCTGCTGCTGGAGCAACACCAGATGTTATGAACGTCTGGCAGAGCAAAGCTGATGACTACTCGATAGTTCAGTGTGCCATGCTTTACGTCTTAGAATCGGGACTTCAATGACGTTTTGAACGTCATGGAGCATATGAGATGTTCCAGGAGTTGAAGTTAATATTTCAAGCAAATGCCCGAATTGAGAGATATGAAGTCTCCAATAAGTTCTATAGCTGCAAGATGGAGGAGAACAGTTCTGTCAGTGAGCATATACTCAAAATGTCTGGGTATAATAATCACTTGATTCAGATGGGAGTTAATCTTCCAGATGATTGCGTCATTGACAGAATTCTCCAATCACTGCCACCAAGCTACAAGAGCTTCGTGATGAACTATAATATGCAAGGGATGAACAAGACTATTCCTGAGCTCTTCGCAATGCTGAAAGCTGCGGAGGTAGAATTCAAGAAGGAGCATCAACTGTTGATGGTTAACAAGACCACTAGTTTCAAGAAAAAGGGCAAAGGGAAGAAGAAGGGGGACTTCAAGAAGAACGGCAAGCAAGTTGCTTCTCAGGAGAAGAAACCCAAGTCTAGACCTAAGCCTGAAACTGAGTGCTTCTACTGCAAGTAGATTGGTCACTGGAAGCGGAACTACCCCAAGTATTTGGCGGATAAGAAGGATGGCAAGGTAGAAATCAAGAAGGAGCATCAACTGTTGATGGTTAACAAGACCACTAGTTTCAAGAAAAAGGGCAAAGGGAAGAAGAAGGGGAACTTCAAGAAGAACGGCAAGCAAGTTGCTGCTCAGGAGAAGAAACCCAAGTCTGGACCTAAGCCTGAAACTGAGTGCTTCTACTGCAAGCAGATTGGTCACTGGAAGCGGAACTGCCCCAAGTATTTGGCGGATAAGAAGGATGACAAGGTGAACAAAGGTATATGTGATATACATGTTATTGATGTGTACCTTACTAGAGCTCGCAGTAGCACCTGGGTATTTGATACTGGTTCTGTTGCTAATATTTGCAACTCGAAATAGGGACTACGGATTAAGCGAACACTGGCAAAGGACGAGGTGACGATGTGCGTGGGAAACGGTTCCAAAGTCGATGTGATCGCGGTCGGCACGCTACCTCTACATTTACCTTCGGGATTAATATTAGACCTAAATAGTTGTTATTTGGTGCCAGCATTAAGCATGAACATTATATCTGGATCTTGTTTGATGCGAGACGGTTGTTCATTTAAATCAGAGAATAATGGTTGTTCTATTTATATGAGTAATATCTTTTATGGTCATGCACCTTTGAAGAGTGGTCTATTTTTGATGAATCTCGATAGTAGTAATACACATATTCATAATGTTGAAGCCAAAAGATGCAGAGTTGATAATGATAGTGCAACTTATTTGTGGCACTGCCGTTTAGGTCATATCGGTGTAAAGCGCATGAAGAAACTCCATACTGATGGGCTTTTGGAACCACTTGATTATGAATCACTTGGTACTTGCGAACTGTGCCTCATGGGCAAGATGACTAAAACACCGTTCTCCGGTACTATGGAGAGAGCAACAGATTTGTTGGAAATCATACATACCGATGTATGTGGTCCGATGAATATTGAGGGTCGTGGCAGATATCGTTATTTTCTCACTTTCACAGATGATTTAACCAGATATGGGTATATCTACTTAATGAAACATAAGTCTGAAACATTTGAAAAGTTCAAAGAATTCAAGAGTGAAGTTGAAAATCATCGTAACAAGAAAATAAAGTTTCTACGATCTGATCGTGGAGGAGAATATTTGAGTTACGAGTTTGGTGTACATTTGAAAAATTGTGGAATAGTTTCGCAACTCACGCCACCCGGAACACCACAGCGTAATGGTGTGTCCGAACGTCGTAATCATACTTTACTAGATATGGTGCGATCTATGATGTCTCTTACTGATTTACCGCTATCGTTTTGGGGTTATGCTTTAGAGACGGCCGCATTCACGTTAAATAGGGCACCATCAAAATCTGTTGAGATGACGCCTTATGAACTATGGTTTGGCAAGAAACCAAAGTTGTCGTTTCTTAAAGTTTGGGGCTGCGATGCTTATGTGAAAAAGCTTCAACCTGATAAGCTCGAACCCAAATTGGAAAAATGTGTCTTCATAGGATACCCAAAGGAGACTGTTGGGTACACCTTCTATCACAGATCCGAAGGCAAGACATTCGTTGCTAAGAATGGATCATTTCTAGAGGAGTTTCTCTCGAAAGAAGTGAGTGGGAGGAAAGTAGAACTTGACGAGGTAACTGTACCTGCTCCCTTATTGGAAAGTAGTACATCACAGAAAACTGTTTCTGCGACACCTATACCAATTAGTGAGGAAGCTAATGATGATGATCATGAAACTTCAGGACAAGATACTACTGAACCTCGTAGATCAACCAGAGTGAGATCCGCACCAGAGTGGTACGGTAATCCAGTTCTGGAAGTCATGCTACTAGATCATGATGAACCTACGAACTATGAAGAAGCGATGGTGAGCCCAGATTCCGCAAAGTGGCTTGAAGCCATGAAATCTGAGATGGGATCCATGTATGAGAAAAAAGTATGGACTTTGGTTGACTTGACCGATGATCGGCAAGCAATTGAGAATAAATGGATCTTCAAGAAAAAGACTGACGCTGACGGTAATATTACTGTCTATAAAGCTCGACTTGTCGCAAAAGGTTTTCGACAAGTTCAAGGGGTTGACTACGATGAGACCTTCTCACCCGTAGCGATGCTTAAGTCTGTCAGAATCATGTTAGCAATTGCCGCATTTTATGATTGTGAAATTTGGCAGATGGATGTCAAAACTGCATTCCTGAATGGATTTCTGGAAGAAGAGTTGTATATGATGCAACCGGAAGGTTTTGTCGATCCAAAGGGAGCTAACAAAGTGTGCAAGCTCCAGCGATCCATTTATGGACTGGTGCAAGCCTCTCGGAGTTGGAATAAACGCTTTGATAGTATGATCAAAGCATTTGGTTTTATACAGACTTTTGGAGAAGCCTGTATTTACAAGAAAGTGAGTGGGAGCTCTGTAGCATTTATGATATTATATGTGGATGACATATTGCTGATTGGAAATGATATAGAATTTCTGGATAGCATAAAGGGATACTTGAATAAAAGTTTTTCGATGAAAGACCTCGGGGAAGCTGCTTACATATTAGGCATAAAGATCTATAGAGATAGATCAAGACGCTTAATTGGACTTTCACAAAGCACATACCTTGACAAGATTTTGAAGAAGTTCAAAATGGATCAAGCAAAGAAAGGGTTCTTGCCTGTGTTACAAGGTGTGAAGTTGAGTCAGACTCAATGCCCGACCACTGCAGAAGATAGAGAGAAAATGAAAGATGTTCCCTATGCTTCAGCCATAGGCTCTATCATGTATGCAATGCTGTGTACCAGACCTGATGTGTGCCTTGCTATAAGTTTAGCAGGGAGGTACCAAAGTAATCCAGGAGTGGATCACTGGACAGCGGTCAAGAACATCCTGAAATACCTGAAAAGGACTAAGGATATGTTTCTCGTGTATGGAGGTGACAAAGACCTCACCGTAAGAGGTTACGTTGATGCAAGCTTTGACACTGATCCGGACGATTCTAAATCGCAAACCGGATACGTGTTTACTTTAAACGGTGGAGCTGTCAGTTGGTGCAGTTCTAAACAAAGCGTCGTAGCGGGATCTACATGTGAAGCGGAGTACATAGCTGCTTCGGAAGCAGTGAACGAAGGAGTCTGGATGAAGGAGTTCATATCCGATCTAGGTGTCATACCTAGTGCATTGGGTCCAATGAAAATCTTTTGTGACAACACTGGTGCAATTGCTTTGGCAAAGGAATCCAGATTTCACAAGAGGACCAAACACATCAAGAGACGCTTCAATTCCATCCGGGATCTAGTCCAGGTGGGAGACATAGAGATTTGCAAGATACATACGGATCTGAATGTTGCAGACCCGTTGACTAAGCCTCTTCCATGAGCAAAACATGATCAGCACCAAGGCTTCATGGGTGTTAGAATCATTACTATGTAATCTAGATTATTGACTCTAGTGCAAGTGGGAGACTGAAGGAAATATGCCCTAGAGGCAGTAATAAAGTTATTATTTATTTCCTTATATCATGATAAATGTTTATTATTCATGCTAGAATTGTATTAACCGGAAACATAATACATGTGTGAATACATAGACAAACAGAGTGTCACTAGTATGCCTCTACTGGAGTAGCTCGTTAATCAAATATGGTTAAGTTTCCTAACCATGAACAAAGAGTTGTTATTTGATTAACGAGGTCACATCATTAGTTGAATGATCTGATTGACATGACCCATTCCATTAGCTTAGCACCCGATCGTTTAGTATGTTGCTATTGCTTTCTTCATGACTTATACATGTTCCTATGACTATGAGATTATGCAACTCCCGTTTGCTGGAGGAACACTTTGTGTGCTACCAAACGTCACAACATAACTGGGTGATTATAAAGGAGCTCTACAGGTGTCTCCAATGGTAGATGTTGGGTTGGCGTATTTCGAGAATAGGATTTGTCACTCCGATTGTCGGAGAGGTATCTCTGGGCCCTCTCGGTAATACACATCACTTAAGCCTTGCAAGCAATGCAACCAATGAGTTAGTTGCGGGATGATGTATTATGGAACGAGTAAAGAGACTTGCCAGTAACGAGATTGAACTACGTATTGGATACCGACGATCAAATCTCGGGCAAGTAACATACCAATGACAAAGGGAACAACGTATGTTGTTATGCGGTCTGACCGATAAAGATCTTCGTAGAATATGTAGGAGCCAATATGGGCATCTAGGTCCCGCTATTGGTTATTGACCGGAGACGTGTCTCGGTCATGTCTACATTGTTCTCGAACCGTAGGGTCCGCACGCTTAACGTTACGATGACAATTATTATGAGTTTATGCATTTTGATGTACCGAAGGTAGTTCGGAGTCCCGGATGTGATCACGGACATGACGAGGAGTCTCGAAATGGTTGAGACATAAAGATTGATATATTGGAAGCCTATATTTGGATATCGGAAGTGTTCCGGGTAAAATCGGGATTTTACCGGATTACCGGGAGGTTACCGGAACCCCCCCGGGAGCCATATGGGCCTTATTGGGCTTTAGTGGAAAGGTGAAAGGGGCTGCCATGATGGGCTGCGCGCCTTCCCCCTCCCCTAGTCCTATTAGGACTAGGAGAGGTGGCTGGCCACCTCTCTCTCTCTCTCTCTCTTTCCCCCTTGGGAATCCTACTTGGAATAGGATTGGGGGGGGGGAGTCCTACTCCCGGTAGAAGTAGGACTCCTCCTGCGCCCTCCTCTTGGCCGGCCAGCCCCTCCCCCTTGGATCCTTTATATACAGGGGCAGGGGGTACCTCTAGACACACAAGTTGATCATTGAGATCGTTCCTTAGCCGTGTGCGGTGCCCCCTGCCACCATATTCCACCTCGATAATACCGTTGTAGTGCTTAGGCGAAGCCCTGCGTCGGTAGTACATCAAGATCGTCACCACGCCGTCGTGCTGACGGAACTCCTCCCCGAAGCTTTGCTGGATCGGAGACCGGGGATCGTCATCGAGCTGTACGTGTGCTAAGAACTCAGAGGTGCCGGAGTAACGGTGCTTGGATCGGTCGGATCGGGAAGAAGACGTACGACTACTTCCTCTACGTTGTGTCAACGCTTCCGTTGCGATCTACAAGGGTACGTAGATCAGACTCTCCCCCTCGTTGCTATGCATCACCATGATCTTGCGTGTGCGTAGGATTTTTTTTGAAATAACTACGTTCTCCAACACATATGGGTAGTGTTTTCTCTTTAGACCCCCTCTAAACTTATCTCTCATCTTTTCTAAAACCCTCAGATGCCTCCGAGACGTGACCCCGGATTTGCCTTTCCGCCGGAGCTCACCCAGTTGATCTAGCAGCAGAACACCTTGATGCAGTTGCTAGTCCAGAATCAGAATCAGGGGAACAACAACAACAACCCACCACCACCACCACCACCACCTGTTGACCACTTAGCCCGTTTTCTTAGGCTAAATCTGCCGGTGTTTTCTAGTAGCACCGAGCCGATAGTAGCAGATGATTGGCTCCGCAAGACCGCTAGGGAGTTGTGTTGGGGAACGTAGTAATTTCAAAAAAAATTCTACGCACATGCAAGATCATGGTGATGCATAGCAACGAGGGGGAGAGTCTGATCTACGTACCCTTGTAGATCGCAACGGAAGCGTTGACACAACATAGAGGAAGTAGTCGTACGTCTTCTTCCCGATTCGACCGATCCAAGCACCGTTACTCTGGCACCTCCGAGATCTTAGTACACGTACAGCTCGATGACGATCCCCGGGCTCCGATCCAGCAAAGCTTCGAGGAGGAGTTCTGCCAGCACGACGGCGTGGTGACGATCTTGATGTTCTACCGACGCAGGGCTTCGCCTAAGCACTACAACGATATGATTGAGGTGGAATATGGTGGCAGGGGGCACCGCACATGGCTAAGGAACGATCTCAACGATCAACTTGTGTGTCTAGAGGTGCCCCCTGCCCCCGTATATAAAGGATTCCAGGGGGAGGGCTGGCCGGCCAAGCCTATGGAGGCGCAGGAGGAGTCCTACTCCTACCGGGAGTAGGACTCCCACCCCAATCCTATTCCTAATAGGACTCCCAAGGGGAAAGAGAGAGAGAGAGGTGGCCGGCCACCTCTCCTAGTCCTAATAGGACTAGGGGAGGGGGAAGGCGCGCAGCCCACTATGGGCAGCCCCTTTCACCTTTCCACTAAAGCCCAATAAGGCCCATATGGCTCCCGGGGGGTTCCGGTAACCTCCTGGTAATCCGGTAAAATCCCGATTTTACCCGGAACACTTCCGATATCCAAATATAGGCTTCCAATATATCAATCTTTATGTCTCGACTATTTCGAGACTCCTCGTCATGTCCGTGATCACATCCGGGACTCCGAACTACCTTCAGTACATCAAAATGCATAAACTCATAATAACTGTCATCGTAACGTTAAGCGTGCGGACCCTACGGTTCGAGAACAATGTAGACATGACCGAGACACGTCTCCGATCAATAACCAATAGTGGGACCTGGATGCCCATATTGGCTCCTACATATTCTATGAAGATCTTTATCGGTCAGACCGCATAACAACATACGTTGTTCCCTTTGTCATCGGTATGTTACTTGCCCGAGATTCGATCGTCGGTATCCAATACCTAGTTCAATCTCATCACTGGCAAGTCTCTTTACTCGTTCTGTAATACATCATCCCGCAACTAACTCATTAGTTGCAATGCTTGCAAGGCTTGTGTAATGTGCATTACCGAGAGGGCCCAGAGATACCTCTCCGACTATCGGAGTGACAAATCCTAATCTCGAAATACGCCAACCCAACATCTACCATTGGAGACACCTGTAGTACTCCTTTATAATCACCCAGTTACGTTGTGATGTTTGGTAGCACCCAAAGTGTTCCTCCGGCAAACGGGAGTTGCATAATCTCATAGTCATAGGAACATGTATAAGTCATGAAGAAAGCAATAGCAACGTACTAAACGATCTTGTGCTAAGCTAATGAAATGGGTCATGTCAATCAGATCATTCAACTAATGATGTGACCTCGTTAATCAAATAACAACACATTGTTCATGGTTAGGAAACTTAACCATCTTTGATTAACGAGCTAGTCAAGTAGAGGCATACTAGTGACACTCTGTTTGTCTATGTATTCACACATGTATTATGTTTCCGGTTAATACAATTCTAGCATGAATAATAAACATTTATCATGATGCAAGGAAATAAATAATAAATTTATTATTGCCTCTAGGGCATATTTCCTTTAGTCTCCCACTTGCACTAGAGTCAATAATCTAGATTACATAGTAATGATTCTAACACCCATGGAGCCTTGGTCCTGATCATGTTTTGCTCGTGGAAGAGGCTTAGTCAACGGGTCTGCAACATTCAGATCCGTATGTATCTTGCAAATCTCTATGTCTCCCACCTGTACTAGATCCCGGATGGAATTGAAGCGTCTCTTGATGTGTTTGGTCCTTTTGTGAAATCTGGATTCCTTTGCCAAAGCAATTGCACCAGTATTGTCACAAAAGATTTTCATTGGACCCGATGCACTAGGTATGACACCTAGATCGGATATGAACTCCTTCATCCAGACTCCTTCGTTTGCTGCTTCCGAAGCAGCTATGTACTCCGCTTCACATGTAGATCCCGCTACGACGCTTTGTTTAGAACTGCACCAACTGATAGCTCCACCATTTAAAGTAAACACGTATCCGGTTTGCGATTTAGAATCGTCCGGATCAGTGTCAAAGCTTGCATCAACGTAACCTCTTACGGTGAGCTCTTTGTCACCTCCATATACGAGAAACATATCCTTAGTCCTTTTCAGGTATTTCAGGATGTTCTTGACTGCTGTCCAGTGATCCACTCCTGGATTACTTTGGTACCTCCCTGCTAAACTTATAGCAAGGCACACATCAGGTCTGGTACACAGCATTGCATACATGATAGAGCCTATGGCTGAAGCATAGGGAACATCTTTCATTTTCTCTCTATCTTCTGTAGTGGTCGGGCATTGAGTCTGACTCAACTTCACACCTTGTAACACAGGCAAGAACCCTTTCTTTGCTTGATCCATTTTGAACTTCTTCAAAATCTTGTCAAGGTATGTGCTTTGTGAAAGTCCAATTAAGCGTCTTGATCTATCTCTATAGATCTTAATGCCCAATATGTAAGCAGCTTCACCGAGGTCTTTCATTGAAAAACTCTTATTCAAGTATCCCTTTATGCTATCCAGAAATTCTATATCATTTCCAATCAGCAATATGTCATCCACTTATAATATCAGAAATGCTACAGAGCTCCCACTCACTTTCTTGTAAATACAGGCTTCTCCAAAAGTCTGTATAAAGCCAAATGCTTTGATCACACTATCAAAGCGTTTATTCCAACTCCGAGATGCTTGCACCAGTCCATAAATGGATCGATGGAGTTTGCACACTTTGTTAGCTCCCTTTGGATCGACAAAACCTTCCGGTTGCATCATATACAACTCTTCTTCCAGAAATCCATTCAGGAATGCAGTTTTGACATCCATCTGCCATATTTCATAATCATAAAACGCGGCAATTGCTAACATGATTCGGACAGACTTAAGCATCGCTACGGGTGAGAAGGTCTCATCGTAGTCAACCCCTTGAACTTGTCGAAAACCTTTTGCAACAAGTCGAGCTTTATAGACAGTAACATTACCGTCAGCGTTAGTCTTTTTCTTGAAGATCCATTTATTCTCAATTGCTTGCCGATCATCGGGCAAGTCAACCAAAGTCCATAATTTGTTCTCATACATGGATCCCATCTCAGATTTCATGGCTTCAAGCCACTTTGCGGAATCTGGGCTCACCATCGCTTCTTCATAGTTCGTAGGTTCATCATGATCTAGTAGCATGACTTCCAGAACTGGGTTACCGTACCACTCTGGCGCGGATCTTGCTCTGGTTGATCTACGAGGTTCAGTAGTATCTTGTTCTGAAGTTTCATGATCATTATCATTAACTTCCTCACTTATTGGTGTAGGTGTCGCGGAAACAGTTTTCTGTGATGTACTACTTTCTAATAAGGGAGCGGGTACAGTTACCTCGTCAAGTTCTACTTTCCTCCCACTCACTTCTTTCAAGAGAAACTCCTTCTCAAGAAAGTTTCCGAATTTAGCAACAAAAGTCTTGCCTTCGGATCTGTGATAGAAGTTGTGTCCAATAGTTTCCTTTGGATATCCTATGAAGACACATTTCTCCGATTTGGGTTCAAGCTTATCAGGTTGAAGCTTTTTCACATAAGCATCGCAACCCCAAACTTTCAGAAACGACAACTTTGGTTTCTTGCCAAACCATAGTTCATAAGGCGTCGTCTCAACGGATTTTGATGGTGCCCTATTTAACGTGAATGCGGCCGTCTCTAGAGCGTATCCCCAAAATGATGGCTGTAAATCAGTAAGAGACATCATAGATCGCACCATATCTAGTAAAGTACGATTACGACGTTCGGACACACCATTACACTGTGGTGTTCCGGGTGGCGTGAGTTGCGAAACTATTCCACAATTTTTCAAATGTACACCAAACTCGTAACTCAAATATTCTCCTCCACGATCAGATCGTAGAAACTTTATTTTCTTGTTACGATGATTTTCCACTTCACTCTGAAATTCTTTGAACTTTTCAAATGTTTCAGACTTATGTTTCATTAAGTAGATATACCCATATCTGCTTAAATCATCTGTGAAGGTGAGAAAATAATGATATCCGCCACGAGCCTCAATATTCATCGGACCGCATACATCTGTATGTATGATTTCCAACAAATCTGTTGCTCTCTCCATAGTACCGGAGAACGGTGTTTTAGTCATCTTGCCCATGAGGCACGGTTCGCAAGTACCAAGTGATTCATAATCAAGTGGTTCCAAAAGTCCATCAGTATGGAGTTTCTTGATGCGCTTTACACCGATATGACCTAAACGGCAGTGCCACAAATAAGTTGCACCATCATTATCAACTCTGCATCTTTTGGCTTCTACATTATGAATATGTGTATCACTACTATCGAGATTTAACAAGAATAGACCACTCTTCAAGGGTGCATGACCATAAAAGATATTACTCATATAAATAGAACAACCATTATTCTCTGATTTAAATGAATAACTGTCTCGCATTAAACAAGATCCAGATATAATGTTCATGCTCAACGCTGGCACCAAATAACAATTATTTAGGTCTAGTATTAATCCCGAAGGTAGCTGTAGAGGTAGCGTGCCGACCGTGATCACATCGACTTTGGAACCGTTTCCCACACGCATCGTCACCTCGTCCTTAGCTAATCTTCGCTTAATCCGTAGTCCCTGTTTCGAGTTGCAAATATTGGTAACAGAACCAGTATGAAATACCCAGGTGCTACTGCGAGCATTAGTAAGGTACACATCAATAACATGTAATCACATATACCTTTGTTCACCTTGCCATCCTTCTTATCTGCCAAATACTTGGGGCAGTTCCGCGTCCAGTGACCAGTCTGCTTGCAGTAGAAGCACTCAGTTTCAGGCTTAGGTCCAGACTTGGGTTTCTTCTCCTGAGCAGCAACTTGCTTGCCGTTCTTATTGAAGTTCCCCTTCTTCTTCCCTTTGCCCTTTTTCTTGAAACTAGTGGTTTTGTTAAGCATCAACACTTGATGCTCCTTTTTGATTTCTACCTCCGCAGCTTTCAGCATTGCGAAGAGCTCGGGAATAGTCTTGTTCATCCCTTGCATATTATAGTTCATCACGAAGCTCTTGTAGCTTGGTGGCAGTGATTGGAGAATTCTGTCAATGACGCAATCAACTGGAAGATTAACTCCCAATTGAATAAAGTGATTATTATACCCAGACATTTTGAGTATATGCTCACTGACAGAACTGTTCTCTTCCATCTTGCAGCTATAGAACTTATTGGAGACTTCATATCTCTCAATCCGGGCATTTGCTTGAAATATTAACTTCAACTCCTGAAACATCTCATATGCTCCATGACGTTCAAAACGTCGTTGAAGTCCCGATTCTAAGCCGTAAAGCATGGCACACTGAACTATCGAGTAGTCATCAGCTTTGCTCTGCCAGACGTTCATAACATCTAGTGTTGCTCCAGCAGCAGGCCTGGCACCCAGCGGTGCTTCCAGGACGTAATTCTTCTGTGCAGCAATGAGGATAATCCTCAAGTTACGGACCCAGTCCGTGTAATTGCTACCACCATCTTTCAATTTTGCTTTCTCAAGGAACGCATTAAAATTCAACGGAACAACAGCACGAGCCATCTATCTACAATCAACATAAACAAGCAAGATACTATCAGGTACTAAGTTCATGATAAATTTAAGTTCAATTAATCATATTACTTAAGAACTCCCACTTAGATAGACATCCCTCTAATCCTCTAAGTGATTACGTGATCCAAATCAACTAAACCATGTCCGATCATCAAGTGAGATGGAGTAGTTTCATTGGTGAACATCATTATGCTGATCATATCTACTATATGATTCACGCTCGACCTTTCGGTCTCCATGTTCCGAGGCCATATCTGTATATGCTTGGCTCGTCAAGTATAACCTGAGTATTCCGCGTGTGCAACTGTTTTGCACCCGTTGTATTTGAACGTAGAGCCTATCACACCCGATCATCACGTGGTGTCTCAGCATGAAGAACTTTCGCAATGGTGCATACTCAAGGAGAACACTTCTTGATAATTTAGTGAGAGATCATCTTATAATGCTACCGTCAATCAAAGCAAGATAAGACGCATAAAAGGATAAACATCACATGCAATCAATATAAGTGATATGATATGGCCATCATCATCTTGTGCTTGTGATCTCCATCTCCGAAGCACCGTCATGATCACCATCGTCACCGGCGCGACACCTTGATCTTCATCGTAGCATCGTTCTCGTCTCGCCAATCTTATGCTTCCACGACTATCACTACCGCTTAGTAATAAAGTAAAGCATTACATCGTGATTGCATTGCATACAATAAAGCGACAACCATATGGCTCCTGCCAGTTGCCGATTATTTGGTTACAAAACATGATCATCTCATACAATAAAATTTAGCATCATGCCTTGACCATATCACATCACAACATGCCCTGCAAAAACAAGTTAGACGTCCTCTACTTTGTTGTTGCAAGTTTTACGTGGCTGCTACGGGCTTAAGCAAGAACTCATCTCACCTACGCATCAAAACCACAATGATAGTTTGTCAAATAGACTCCGTTTTAACCTTCTCAAGGACCGGGCATAGCCACACTTGGTTCAACTAAAGTTGGAGAGACAGTCGCCCGCAAGCCATCTATGTGCAAAGCACGTCGAGGAACCAGTCTCGCTTAAGCGTACGTGTAAGGTTGGTCCGGGTCGTCTCGTCCAACAATACCGCCGAAACAAAGTATGACATGCTGGTAGGCAGTATGACTTGTATCGCCCACAACTCACTTGTGTTCTACTCGTGCAAATAACATCAAACCATAAAACCTAGGCTCTGATACCACTGTTGGGGAACGTAGTAATTTCAAAAAAAATTCTACGCACACGCAAGATCATGGTGATGCATAGCAATGAGGGGGAGAGTCTGATCTACGTACCCTTGTAGATTGCAACGGAAGCGTTGACATAACATAGAGGATGTAGTCGTACGTCTTCTTCCCGATCTGACCGATCCAAGCACCGTTACTCCGGCACCTCCGAGTTCTTAGCACACGTACAGCTCGATGACGATCCCCGGGGTCCGATCCAGCAAAGCTTCGAGGAGGAGTTCTGTCAGCACAACGGCGTGGGGACGATCTTGATGTTCTACCGACGCAGGGCTTCGCCTAAGCACTACAACGATATGATTGAGGTGGAATATGGTGGCAGCGGGCACCGCACACGGCTAAGGAACGATCTCAATGATCAACTTGTGTGTCTAGAGGTGCCCCCTGCCCTTGTATATAAAGGATGCCAGGGGGAGGGCTGGCCGGCCAAGCCTATGGAGGCGCAGGAGGAGTCCTACTCCTACCGGGAGTAGGACTCCCACCCCAATCCTATTCCTAATAGGACTCCCAAGGGGAAAGAGAGAGAGAGAGAGGTGGCCGGCCACCTCTCCTAGTCCTAATAGGACTAGGGGAGGGGGGGGGAGGCGCGCAGCCCACTATGGGCAACCCCTTTCACCTTTCCACTAAAGCCCAATAAGGCCCATATGGCTCCCGGTAACCTCCCGGTAATCCGGTAAAATCCCAATTTTACCCGGAACACTTCCGATATCCAAATATAGGCTTCCAATATATCAATCTTTATGTCTCGACTTCGAGACTCCTCGTCATGTCCGTGATCACATCCGGGACTCCGAACTACCTTCGGTACATCAAAATGCATAAACTCATAATAACTGTCATCGTAACGTTAAGCGTGCGGACCCTACGGTTCGAGAACAATGTAGACATGACCGAGACACGTCTCCGGTCAATAACCAATAGCGGGACCTGGATGCCCATATTGGCTCCTACATATTCTACGAAGATCTTTATCGGTCAGACCGCATAACAACATACGTTGTTCCCTTTGTCATCGGTATGTTACTTGCCCGAGATTCGATCGTCGGTATCCAATACCTAGTTCAATCTCATCACTGGCAAGTCTCTTTACTCGTTCTGTAATACATCATCCCGCAACTAACTCATTAGTTGCAATGCTTGCAAGGCTTGTGTAATGTGCATTACCGAGAGGGCCCAGAGATACCTCTCCGACTATTGGAGTGACAAATCCTAATCTCGAAATACGCCAACCCAACATCTACCATTGGAGACACCTGTAGTACTCCTTTATAATCACCCAGTTACGTTGTGACGTTTGGTAGCACCCAAAGTGTTCCTCCAGCAAACGGGAGTTGCATAATCTCATAGTCATAGGAACATGTATAAGTCATGAAGAAAGCAATAGCAACATACTAAACGATCTTGTGCTAAGCTAATGAAATGAGTCATGTCAATCAGATCATTCAACTAATTATGTGACCTCGTTAATCAAATAACAACACATTGTTCATGGTTAGGAAACTTAACCATCTTTGATTAACGAGCTAGTCAAGTAGAGGCATACTAGTGACACTCTATTTGTCTATGTATTCACACATGTATTATGTTTCCGGTTAATACAATTCTAGCATGAATAATAAACATTTATCATGATACAAGGAAATAAATAATAACTTTATTATTGCCTCTAGGGCATATTTCCTTCAAGTTGACCACAACAGGATGCATAAATGCGGAGAAGGTGAAGTTTGCTGCACATCAGTTAGAAGGACCCGCCGCATCATGGTGGGAGAATTTCACAGCCACCTTCCCAGTCGATACTGTCACATGGGACCAGTTTTAGCAGGCTTTCCGTACTACCCATGTTTCAGCAGGAGCAATGGCTATGAAGAAGCGTGAGTTTCGTAACTTGCGCCAAGGAGGACGGACAGTTGACCAGTTTGTGGAGGAGTTTAGTAAGCTAGCACGTTATGCCCCAGATGACGTTGCTACGGATGCAGCTAAGCAGGAGAAGTTCCTGGAAGGACTGAATGATGAGTTGAGTATGCAGTTGATGGTAGCCACCTTCAACAACTACCAGGAGTTGGTAGATCGTGCTCTTATGATTGAAGGGAAGCAGCAGCAAATTGAGAACCGCAAGAGGAAGTATGGACAAGGAAAGTATAATTCAGGAGCTCAGCAGAAGCCACGTTTTACCCCTAGACCGGGAGGACATTTTCAGCATACCCATGGAGTAGGTAGCTCGCACAATCACAATGGCACCAAGAATGGTAATGGGAATGGAGGAAGTAATGGCCAGAACCGCAACAACCCATCAACCCCAGCCAAGAAGGACCTGAGCCAAGTCACCTGTTTCAAGTGTTCCAAGACCGGACATTATGCCAATGAATGTCATGAAGGCCAAAACGGCAATGGAAGCTCTAGAAAGAAGCCGAACCCTTTCAACAGGGGACAGGTGAACCACGTTAATGTGGAGGAAGTTGAAGCTCAGCCCGATGCAGTAATAGGTAAGTTTTTGGTTAAGTCATTTACTGCACTCGTTCTTTTTGATACTGGTGCATCACATTCATACATATCAAGGGGATTTGTGGAAAAATATAGCCTACCCACTAGGGTTCTTAAAACACCTATGCTAGTAAGCTCACCAGGAGCAGAGTACATGGCGAGTCAAGGATGCTTTCAAGTGCCATTAAGTATAGGACGGCATGTTTTCCCAACAGATTTAATTATTCTGGAATCTCAAGGTCTGGATGTGATTCTTGGTATGCATTGGCTGTCGATGTATGGAGGAAACATTGATTGTGCTAGTAAGTCAATTTTGCTTACCACACCAGAAGGTAGAAGGATCAAGTATGTATCCCGGCATATGCCAAAAAGGACCCAAGTAAATTGCCTAACGGGAGTTGTGCAGGAGGAAGTATCAGTGGTAAGGGATTTTCCTGATGTATTTCCAGAGGAGTTGCCAGGCATGCCACCGGATAGAGATATTGAGTTTTTGATTGAGCGATTGCCAGGCACTGGGCCAATATCAAAGAGACCATATAGGATGCCAGCAAAGGATTTGGTGGAAATCAAGAAATAGATTAAGGAATTACTGGATAAGGGATATATCCGCCCAAGTTCTTCACCTTGGGGATCACCAGTACTACTAGTGGAGAAGAAGGATGGATCGTTAAGGATGGTTGTCGATTATCGAGGATTGAATGAAGTAATGATCAAGAACAAGTACCCACTACCAATGATCAACGATCTGTTTGATCGATTGCAAGGAGCAAAGGTATTTTCCAAGATCGATTTGCGATCAGGGTACCACCAGTTGAAGATTCGAGAACATGATATTCCGAAGATAGCTTTTACCACCAGGTATGGGCTGTATGAGTATACCGCTATGTCATTTGGTCTGACTAATGCGCCTGCCTATTTTATGAACATGATGAACAAAGTGTTTATGGAGTTTTTGGATAAGTTCGTCTTAGTGTTCATAGATGATATCCTGGTTTATTCGAAGAATGAAGAGGAGCATAAGGAGCAATTGCGTTTGGTACTTGGAAAGCTCAGAGAACATCAATTATATGCCAAGTTCAGCAAATGTGAGTTTTGGTTGAAGGAAGTAGGATTCCTCGGACATGTCATATCTGGAGAAGGTATAGCAGTAGATCCCACTAAAGTTGAAACCTGACCAAGTGGGAAGCCCCAACAACAGTTGGAGAGATCCGGAGTTTTCTTGGACTCGCAGGATACTACCGGAGGTTTATTGAGAATTTTTCAAAGATTGCGAAACCTATGACGGAGTTGTTGAAGAAAGATACCAAGTTCATATGGACTAAGCAGTGTGAGGCTAGTTTTCAGGAGTTGAGGAAACGCTTGGTTACCTCACCAGTGTTGATTTTGCCACATCAGACCAAGGATTATGAGGTGTATTGCGACGCTTCACGTCGAGGACTTGGAGCAGTGCTTATGCAGGAAGGGAGAGTCGTTTCATATGCCTCAAGACAACTGAAGCCTCATGAGTTGAATTACGCTACGCATGACTTGGAGTTAGCAGCCGTAGTGCATGCTTTGAAAACATGGAGACATTTCCTCATTGGAAATCATTGTGAGGTGTACACGGATCATAAGAGTTTGAAGTACATTTTCACACAGAAGGAGTTGAACCTCAGACAAAGGAGATGGTTGGAGCTTATCAAGGATTATGATATGAAATTACATTATCACCCTGGAAAGGCTAATGTTGTAGCTGATGCATTAAGCCTCAAGAGCCATGTCAATATGTTAATGACGGGAGAAATACCCAAGGAGTTAGCAGAAAACCTTCGTGAACTATGTTTGGAAATAGTTCTGAGAGGCTATGTAGCAGCGTTGGAAATTCAGTCAACTTTGACGGACAGAATCAGGGAAGCTCAGAAGACTGACAAGGAGATTGCTTCCATAAAGGAGAAAATGAAGGAAGTAAAAGCTAAAGGATTTCGTGAGGATGAGCATGATACCCTATGGTTTGAAGACCGTATCTACGTGCCCAATGACCTGGAGATCAGGAAGTTAATCCTACAAGAGGCACATGATTCACCCTATTCGATTCACCCAGGGAATACCAAGATGTATCTGGATTTGAAGGATATTTTCTGGTGGACCGGAATGAAGAAAGACATAGCGGAGTATGTGGCAGTTTGTTATGTATGCCAGAGAGTAAACGCAGAGCATCAGAAGCCAGCAGGATTGTTACGACCATTGCCAATACCCGAATGGAAATGGGATAGGTTAGGCATGGATTTTATCACAGGATTGCCCAGGACTCGTTCATGCTATGACTCGATTTGGGTTGTAGTCGATCGGTTGACGAAAGTAGCTCATTTCATCCCAGTAAAGACCACCTACACAAGTGCTAAGTTGGCAAAGATATACATGACCAGGATCGTATGTCTGCATGGAGTTCCGAGGAGTATCGTATCAGATAGAGGAACACAGTTTACCTCAAAGTTCTGGAAGCAGTTGCACGAAACTTTGGGAACCAGGCTAGAATTCAGTACAGCTTTTCATCCACAGACAGATGGACAGACCGAGAGAGTCAATCAGATTTTGGAAGATATGCTGAGAGCTTGTGCGCTATATTATGGATCTAGTTGGGACGATAATTTTCCAAATGCAGAGTTCTCTTACAACAACAGGTACCAAACCAGTTTGAAGATGGCCCCTTTCGAAGCTTTGTATGGAAGGAGTTGCAGGACACCGTTGTCGTGGGACGAAGTTGGAGACCGTCAGTTGTTTGGACCTGACTTGATTAAGGAGTCTGAACAGAAAGTGAAGTTGATTCGCGATAGGCTCAAGGTAGCCCAGTCCAGACAGAAGAGTTATGCAGATTCTAAACGCAAGGAGACAGTTTACGAAGTCGGAGATAGAGCTTATCTTCGAGTATCTCCACTTCGGGGAACAAAGCGTTTTGGAGTTAAAGGGAAGTTAGCGCCACGATTTATAGGACCATATCGAATTTTGGAGCGTATGGGAGAAGTGGCCTACAAGTTGGAATTGCCCGAAGGATTGTCAGGAGTTCATGATGTGTTCCACGTTTCCCAGTTAAAGAAAGCAATAGCAACATACTAAACGATCTTGTGCTAAGCTAATGAAATGGGTCATGTCAATCAGATCATTCAACTAATGATGTGACCTCGTTAATCAAATAACAACACATTGTTCATGGTTAGGAAACTTAACCATCTTTGATTAACGAGCTAGTCAAGTAGAGGCATACTAGTGACACTCTGTTTGTCTATGTATTCACACATGTATTATGTTTCCGGTTAATACAATTCTAGCATGAATAATAAACATTTATCATGATGCAAGGAAATAAATAATAACTTTATTATTGCCTCTAGGGCATATTTCCTTCAGTCTCCCACTTGTACTAGAGTCAATAATCTAGATTACATAGTAATGATTCTAACACCCATGGAGCCTTGGTCCTGATCATGTTTTGCTCGTGGAAGAGGCTTAGTCAACGGGTCTGCAACATTCAGATCCGTATGTATCTTGCAAATCTCTATGTCTCCCACCTGGACTAGATCCCGGATGGAATTGAAGCGTCTCTTGATGTGTTTGGTCCTTTTGTGAAATCTGGATTCCTTTGCCAAAGCAATTGCACCAGTATTGTCACAAAAGATTTTCATTGGACCCGATGCACTAGGTATGACACCTAGATCGGATATGAACTCCTTCATCCAGACTCCTTCGTTTGCTGCTTCCGAAGCAGCTATGTACTCCGCTTCACATGTAGATCCCGCTACGACGCTTTGTTTAGAACTGCACCAACTGATAGCTCCACCGTTTAAAGTAAACACGTATCCGGTTTGCGATTTAGAATCGTCCGGATCAGTGTCAAAGCTTGCATCAAGGTAACCTCTTACGGTGAGCTCTTTGTCACCTCCATATACGAGAAACATATCCTTAGTCCTTTTCAGGTATTTCAGGATGTTCTTGACTGCTGTCCAGTGATCCACTCCTGGATTACTTTGGTACCTCCCTGCTAAACTTATAGCAAGGCACACATCAGGTCTGGTACACAGCATTGCATACATGAAAGAGCCTATGGCTGAAGCATAGGGAACATCTTTCATTTTCTCTCTATCTTCTGTAGTGGTCGGGCATTGAGTCTGACTCAACTTCACACCTTGTAACACAGGCAAGAACCCTTTCTTTGCTTGATCCATTTTGAACTTCTTCAAAATCTTGTCAAGGTATGTGCTTTGTGAAAGTCCAATTAAGCGTCTTGATCTATCTCTATAGATCTTAATGCCCAATATGTAAGCAGCTTCACCGAGGTCTTTCATTGAAAAACTCTTATTCAAGTATCCCTTTATGCTATCCAGAAATTCTATATCATTTCCAATCAGCAATATGTCATCCACTTATAATATCAGAAATGCTACAGAGCTCCCACTCACTTTCTTGTAAATACAGGCTTCTCCAAAAGTCTGTATAAAGCCAAATGCTTTGATCACACTATCAAAGCGTTTATTCCAACTCCGAGATGCTTGCACCAGTCCATAAATGGATCGATGGAGTTTGCACACTTTGTTAGCTCCCTTTGGATCGACAAAACCTTCCGGTTGCATCATATACAACTCTTCTTCCAGAAATCCATTCAGGAATGCAGTTTTGACATCCATCTGCCATATTTCATAATCATAAAATGCGGCAATTGCTAACATGATTCGGACAGACTTAAGCATCGCTACGGGTGAGAAGGTCTCATCGTAGTCAACCCCTTGAACTTGTCGAAAACCTTTTGCAACAAGTCGAGCTTTATAGACAGTAACATTACCGTCAGCGTTAGTCTTTTTCTTGAAGATCCATTTATTCTCAATTGCTTGCCGATCATCGGGCAAGTCAACCAAAGTCCATACTTTGTTCTCATACATGGATCCCATCTCAGATTTCATGGCTTCAAGCCACTTTGCGGAATCTGGGCTCACCATCGCTTCTTCATAGTTCGTAGGTTCATCATGATCTAGTAGCATGACTTCCAGAACTGGGTTACCGTACCACTCTGGCGCGGATCTTGCTCTGGTTGATCTACGAGGTTCAGTAGTATCTTGTTCTGAAGTTTCATGATCATTATCATTAACTTCCTCACTTATTGGTGTAGGTGTCGCGGAAACAGTTTTCTGTGATGTACTACTTTCTAATAAGGGAGCGGGTACAGTTACCTCGTCAAGTTCTACTTTCCTCCCACTCACTTCTTTCAAGAGAAACTCCTTCTCAAGAAAGTTTCCGAATTTAGCAACAAAAGTCTTGCCTTCGGATCTGTGATAGAAGTTGTGTCCAATAGTTTCCTTTGGATATCCTATGAAGACACATTTCTCCGATTTGGGTTCAAGCTTATCAGGTTGAAGCTTTTTCACATAAGCATCGCAACCCCAAACTTTCAGAAACGACAACTTTGGTTTCTTGCCAAACCATAGTTCATAAGGCGTCGTCTCAACGGATTTTGATGGTGCCCTATTTAACGTGAATGCGGCCGTCTCTAGAGCGTATCCCCAAAATGATGGCTGTAAATCAGTAAGAGACATCATAGATCGCACCATATCTAGTAAAGTACGATTACGACGTTCGGACACACCATTACACTGTGGTGTTCCGGGTGGCGTGAGTTGCGAAACTATTCCACAATTTTTCAAATGTACACCAAACTCGTAACTCAAATATTCTCCTCCATGATCAGATCGTAGAAACTTTATTTTCTTGTTACGATGATTTTCCACTTCACTCTGAAATTCTTTGAACTTTTCAAATGTTTCAGACTTATGTTTCATTAAGTAGATATACCCATATCTGCTTAAATCATCTGTGAAGGTGAGAAAATAATGATATCCGCCACGAGCCTCAATATTCATCGGACCGCATACATCTGTATGTATGATTTCCAACAAATCTGTTGCTCTCTCCATAGTACCGGAGAACGGTGTTTTAGTCATCTTGCCCATGAGGCACGGTTCGCAAGTACCAAGTGATTCATAATCAAGTGGTTCCAAAAGTCCATCAGTATGGAGTTTCTTGATGCGCTTTACACCGATATGACCTAAACGGCAGTGCCACAAATAAGTTGCACCATCATTATCAACTCTGCATCTTTTGGCTTCTACATTATGAATATGTGTATCACTACTATCGAGATTTAACAAGAATAGACCACTCTTCAAGGGTGCATGACCATAAAAGATATTACTCATATAAATAGAACAACCATTATTCTCTGATTTAAATGAATAACCGTCTTGCATTAAACAAGATCCAGATATAATGTTCATGCTCAACGCTGGCACCAAATAACAATTATTTAGGTCTAGTATTAATCCCGAAGGTAGATGTAGAGGTAGCGTGCCGACCGTGATCACATCGACTTTGGAACCGTTTCCCACACGCATCGTCACCTCGTCCTTAGCTAATCTTCGCTTAATCCGTAGTCCCTGTTTCGAGTTGCAAATATTAGCAACAGAACCAGTATCAAATACCCAGGTGCTACTGCGAGAATTAGTAAGGTACACATCAATAACATGTATATCACATATACCTTTGTTCACCTTGCCATCCTTCTTATCTGCCAAATACTTGGGGCAGTTCCGCTTCTAGTGACCAGTCTGCTTGCAGTAGAAGCACTCAGTTTCAGGCTTAGGTCCAGACTTGGGTTTCTTCTCCTGAGCAGCAACTTGCTTGCCGTTCTTATTGAAGTTCCCCTTCTTCTTCCCTTTGCCCTTTTTCTTGAAACTAGTGGTTTTGTTAAGCATCAACACTTGATGCTCCTTTTTGATTTCTACCTCCGCAGCTTTCAGCATTGCGAAGAGCTCGGGAATAGTCTTGTTCATCCCTTGCATATTATAGTTCATCACGAAGCTCTTGTAGCTTGGTGGCAGTGATTGGAGAATTCTGTCAATGACGCAATCAACTGGAAGATTAACTCCCAATTGAATAAAGTGATTATTATACCCAGACATTTTGAGTATATGCTCACTGACAGAACTGTTCTCTTCCATCTTGCAGCTATAGAACTTATTGGAGACTTCATATCTCTCAATCCAGGCATTTGCTTGAAATATTAACTTCAACTCCTGAAACATCTCATATGCTCCATGACGTTAAAAATGTCGTTGAAGTCCCGATTCTAAGCCGTAAAGCATGGCACACTGAACTATCGAGTAGTCATCAGCTTTGCTCTGCCAGACGTTCATAACATCTAGTGTTGCTCCAGCAGCAGGCCTGGCACCCAGCGGTGCTTCCAGGACGTAATTCTTCTGTGCAGCAATGAGGATAATCCTCAAGTTACGGACCCAGTCCGTGTAATTGCTACCACCATCTTTCAATTTTGCTGTCTCAAGGAACGCATTAAAATTCAACGGAACAACAACACGAGCCATCTATCTACAATCAACATAAACAAGCAAGATACTATCAGGTACTAAGTTCATGATAAATTTAAGTTCAATTAATCATATTACTTAAGAACTCCCACTTAGATAGACATCCCTCTAATCCTCTAAGTGATTACGTGATCCAAATCAACTAAACCATGTCCGATCATCACGTGAGATGGAGTAGTTTCATTGGTGAACATCATTATGCTGATCATATCTACTATATGATTCACGCTCGACCTTTCGGTCTCCATGTTCCGAGGCCATATCTGTATATGCTTGGCTCGTCAAGTATAACCTGAGTATTCCGCGTGTGCAACTGTTTTGCACCCGTTGTATTTGAACGTAGAGCCTATCACACCCGATCATCACGTGGTGTCTCAGCATGAAGAACTTTCGCAATGGTGCATACTCAAGGAGAACACTTCTTGATAATTTAGTGAGAGATCATCTTATAATGCTACCGTCAATCAAAGCAATATAAGACGCATAAAAGGATAAACATCACATGCAATCAATATAAGTGATATGATATGGCCATCATCATCTTGTGCTTGTGATCTCCATCTCCGAAGCACCGTCATGATCACCATCGTCACCAGCGCGACACCTTGATCTTCATCGTAGCATCGTTCTCGTCTCGCCAATCTTATGCTTCCACGACTATCACTACCGCTTAGTAATAAAGTAAAGCATTACATCGTGATTGCATTGCATACAATAAAGCGACAACCATATGGCTCCTGCCAGTTGCCGATTATTTGGTTACAAAACATGATCATCTCATACAATAAAATTTAGCATCATGCCTTGACCATATCACATCACAACATGCCCTGCAAAAACAAGTTAGACGTCCTCTACTTTGTTGTTGCAAGTTTTACGTGGCTGCTACGGGCTTAAGCAAGAACTCATCTCACCTACGCATCAAAACCACAATGATAGTTTGTCAAATAGACTCCATTTTAACCTTCTCAAGGACCGGGCATAGCCACACTTGGTTCAACTAAAGTTGGAGAGACAGTCGCCCGCAAGCCATCTATGTGCAAAGCACGTCGAGGAACCAGTCTCGCGTAAGCGTACGTGTAAGGTTGGTCCGGGTCGTCTCGTCCAACAATACCGCCGAAACAAAGTATGACATGCTGGTAGGCAGTATGACTTGTATCGCCCACAACTCACTTGTGTTCTACTCGTGCAAATAACATCAAACCATAAAACCTAGGCTCTGATACCACTGTTGGGGAACGTAGTAATTTCAAAAAAAATTCTATGCACACGCAAGATCATGGTGATGCATAGCAATGAGGGGGAGAGTCTGATCTACGTACCCTTGTAGATTGCAACGGAAGCGTTGACATAACGTAGAGGAAGTAGTCGTACGTCTTCTTCCCGATCCGACCGATCCAAGCACCGTTACTCCGGCACCTCCGAGTTCTTAGCACACGTACAGCTCGATGACGATCCCCGGGCTCCGATCCAGCAAAGCTTCAAGGAGGAGTTCTGTCAGCACAACGGCGTGGGGACGATCTTGATGTTCTACCGACGCAGGGCTTCGCCTAAGCACTACAACGATATGATTGAGGTGGAATATGGTGGCAGCAGGCACCGCACACGGCTAAGGAACGATCTCAATGATCAACTTGTGTGTCTAGAGGTGCCCCCTGCCCTCGTATATAAAGGATTCCAGGGGGAGGGCTGGCCGGCCAAGCCTATGGAGGCGCAGGAGGAGTCCTACTCCTACCGGGAGTAGGACTCCCACCCCAATCCTATTCCTAATAGGACTCCCAAGGGGAAAGAGAGAGAGAGAGAGGTGGCCGACCACCTCTCCTAGTCCTAATAGGACTAGGGGAGGGGGGGAGGCGCGCAGCCCACTATGGGCAGCCCCTTTCACCTTTCCACTAAAGCCCAATAAGGCCCATATGGCTCCCGGGGGATTCCGGTAACCTCCCGATAATCCGGTAAAATCCCAATTTTACCCGGAACACTTCCGATATCCAAATATAGGCTTCCAATATATCAATCTTTATGTCTCGACTAGTTCGAGACTCCTCGTCATGTCCGTGATCACATCCGGGACTCCGAACTACCTTCGGTACATCAAAATGCATAAACTCATAATAACTGTCATCGTAACGTTAAGCGTGCGGACCCTACGGTTCGAGAACAATGTAGACATGACCGAGACACGTCTCCGGTCAATAACCAATAGCGGGACCTGGATGCCCATATTGGCTCCTACATATTCTACGAAGATCTTTATCGGTCAGACCGCATAACAACATACGTTGTTCCCTTTGTCATCGGTATGTTACTTGCCCGAGATTCGATCGTCGGTATCCAATACCTAGTTCAATCTCGTCACTGGCAAGTCTCTTTACTCGTTCTGTAATACATCATCCCGCAACTAACTCATTAGTTGCAATGCTTGCAAGGCTTGTGTAATGTGCATTACCGAGAGGGCCCAGAGATACCTCTCCGACTATTGGAGTGACAAATCCTAATCTCGAAATACGCCAACCCAACATCTACCATTGGAGACACCTGTAGTACTCCTTTATAATCACCCAGTTACATTGTGACGTTTGGTAGCACCCAAAGTGTTCCTCCAGCAAATGGGAGTTGCATAATCTCATAGTCATAGGAACATGTATAAGTCATGAAGAAAGCAATAGCAACATACTAAACGATCTTGTGCTAAGCTAATGAAATGGGTCATGTCAATCAGATCATTCAACTAATGATGTGACCTCGTTAATCAAATAACAACACATTGTTTATGGTTAGGAAACTTAACCATCTCTGATTAACGAGCTAGTCAAGTAGAGGCATACTAGTGACACTCTATTTGTCTATGTATTCACACATGTATTATGTTTCCGGTTAATACAATTCTAGCATGAATAATAAACATTTATCATGATACAAGGAAATAAATAATAACTTTATTATTGCCTCTAGGGCATATTTCCTTCAAGTTGACCACAGCAGGATGCACAAATGCGGAGAAGGTGAAGTTTGCTGCACATCAGTTAGAAGGACCCGCCGCATCATGGTGGGAGAATTTCACAGCCACCTTCCCAGTCGATACTGTCACATGGGACCAGTTTCAGCAGGCTTTCCGTACTACCCATGTTTCAGCAGGAGCAATGGCTATGAAGAAGCGTGAGTTTCGTAACTTGCGCCAAGGAGGACGGACAGTTGACCAGTTTGTGGAGGAGTTTAGTAAGCTAGCACGTTATGCCCCAGATGACGTTGCTACGGATGCAGCTAAGCAGGAGAAGTTCCTGCAAGGACTGAATGATGAGTTGAGTATGCAGTTGATGGTAGCCACCTTCAACAACTACCAGGAGTTGGTAGATCGTGCTCTTATGATTGATGGGAAGCAGCAGCAAATTGAGAACCGCAAGAGGAAGTATGGACAAAGAAAGTACAATTCAGGAGCTCAGCAGAAGCCACGTTTTACCCCTAGACTGGGAGGACATTTTCAGCATACCCATGGAGTAGGTAGCTCGCACAATCACAAGGGCACCAAGAATGGTAATGGGAATGGAGGAAGTAATGGCCAGAACCGCAACAACCCATCAACCCCAGCCAAGAAGGACCTGAGCCAAGTCACCTGTTTCAAGTGTTCCAAGACCGGACATTATGCTAATGAATGTCATGAAGGCCAAAACGGCAATGGAAGCTCTAGAAAGAAGCCGAACCCTTTCAACAGGGGACAGGTGAACCACGTTAATGTGGAGGAAGTTGAAGCTCAGCCCGATGCAGTAATAGGTAAGTTTTTGGTTAAGTCATTTACTGCACTCGTTCTTTTTGATACTGGTGCATCGCATTCATACATATCAAGGGGATTTGTGGAAAAATATAGCCTACCCACTAGGGTTCTTAAAACACCTATGCTAGTAAGCTCACCAGGAGCAGAGTACATGGCGAGTCAAGGATGCTTTCAAGTGCCATTAAGTATAGGACGGCATGTTTTCCCAACAGATTTAATTATTCTGGAATCTCAAGGTCTGGATGTGATTCTTGGTATGCATTGGCTGTCGATGTATGGAGGAAACATCGATTGTGCTAGTAAGTCAATTTTGCTTACCACACCAGAAGGTAGAAGGATCAAGTATGTATCCCGGCATATGCCAAAAAGGACCCAAGTAAATTGCCTAATAGGATTTGTGCAGGAGGAAGTATCAGTGGTAAGGGATTTTCCTGATGTATTTCCAGAGGAGTTGCCAGGCATGCCACCGGATAGAGATATTGAGTTTTTGATTGAGCGATTGCCAGGCACTGGGCCAATATCAAAGAGACCATATAGGATGCCAGCAAAGGATTTGGTGGAAATCAAGAAATAGATTAAGGAATTACTGGATAAGGGATATATCCGCCCAAGTTCTTCACCTTGGGGATCACCAGTACTACTAGTGGAGAAGAAGGATGGATCGTTAAGGATGGTTGTCGATTATCGAGGATTGAATGAAGTAATGATCAAGAACAAGTACCCACTACCAATGATCAACGATCTGTTTGATCGATTGCAAGGAGCAAAGGTATTTTCCAAGATCGATTTGCGATCAGGGTACCACCAGTTGAAGATTCGAGAACATGATATTCCAAAGATAGCTTTTACCACCAGGTATGGGCTGTATGAGTATACCGCTATGTCATTTGGTCTGACTAATGCGCCTGCCTATTTTATGAACATGATGAACAAAGTGTTTATGGAGTTTTTGGATAAGTTCGTCTTAGTGTTCATAGATGATATCCTGGTTTATTTGAAGAATGAAGAGGAGCATAAGGAGCAATTGCGTTTGGTACTTGGAAAGCTCAGAGAACATCAATTATATGCCAAGTTCAGCAAATGTGAGTTTTGGTTGAAGGAAGTAGGATTCCTCGGACATGTCATATCTGGAGAAGGTATAGCAGTAGATCCCACTAAAGTTGAAACCTGACCAAGTGGGAAGCCCCAACAACAGTTGGAGAGATCCGGAGTTTTCTTGGACTCGCAGGATACTACCGGAGGTTTATTGAGAATTTTTCAAAGATTGCGAAACCTATGACGGAGTTGTTGAAGAAAGATACCAAGTTCATATGGACTAAGCAGTGTGAGGCTAGTTTTCAGGAGTTGAAGAAACGCTTGGTTACCTCACCAGTGTTGATTTTGCCACATCAGACCAAGGATTATGAGGTGTATTGCGACGCTTCACGTCGAGGACTTGGAGCAGTGCTTATGCAGGAAGGGAGAGTCGTTTCATATGCCTCAAGACAACTGAAGCCTCAGGAGTTGAATTACGCTACGCATGACTTGGAGTTAGCAGCCGTAGTGCATGCTTTGAAAACATGGAGACATTTCCTCATTGGAAATCATTGTGAGGTGTACACGGATCATAAGAGTTTGAAGTACATTTTCACACAGAAGGAGTTGAACCTCAGACAAAGGAGATGGTTGGAGCTTATCAAGGATTATGATATGAAATTACATTATCACCCTGGAAAGGCTAATGTTGTAGCTGATGCATTAAGCCTCAAGAGCCATGTCAATATGTTAATGACGGGAGAAATACCCAAGGAGTTAGCAGAAAACCTTCATGAACTATGTTTGGAAATAGTTCTGAGAGGCTATGTAGCAGCGTTGGAAATTCAGTCAACTTTGACGGACAGAATCAGGGAAGCTCAGAAGACTGACAAGGAGATTGCTTCCATAAAGGAGAAAATGAAGGAAGTAAAAGCTAAAGGATTTCGTGAGGATGAGCATGATACCCTATGGTTTGAAGACCGTATCTACGTGCCCAATGACCTGGAGATCAGGAAGTTAATCCTACAAGAGGCACATGATTCACCCTATTCGATTCACCCAGGGAATACCAAGATGTATCTGGATTTGAAGGATATTTTCTGGTGGACCGGAATGAAGAAAGACATAGCGGAGTATGTGGCAGTTTGTTATGTATGCCAGAGAGTAAACGCAGAGCATCAGAAGCCAGCAGGATTGTTACGACCATTGCCAATACCCGAATGGAAATGGGATAGGTTAGGCATGGATTTTATCACAGGATTGCCCAGGACTCGTTCATGCTATGACTCGATTTGGGTTGTAGTCGATCGGTTGACGAAAGTAGCTCATTTCATCCCAGTAAAGACCACCTACACAAGTGCTAAGTTGGCAAAGATATACATGACCAGGATCGTATGTCTGCATGGAGTTCCGAGGAGTATCGTATCAGATAGAGGAACACAGTTTACCTCAAAGTTCTGGAAGCAGTTGCACGAAACTTTGGGAACCAGGCTAGAATTCAGTACAGCTTTTCATCCACAGACAGATGGACAGACCGAGAGAGTCAATCAGATTTTGGAAGATATGCTGAGAGCTTGTGCGCTATATTATGGATCTAGTTGGGACGATAATTTTCCAAATGCAGAGTTCTCTTACAACAACAGGTACCAAACCAGTTTGAAGATGGCCCCTTTCGAAGCTTTGTATGGAAGGAGTTGCAGGACACCGTTGTCGTGGGACGAAGTTGGAGACCGTCAGTTGTTTGGACCTGACTTGATTAAGGAGTCTGAACAGAAAGTGAAGTTGATTCGTGATAGGCTCAAGGTAGCCCAGTCCAGACAGAAGAGTTATGCAGATTCTAAATGCAAGGAGACAGTTTACGAAGTCGGAGATAGAGCTTATCTTCGAGTATCTCCACTTCGGGGAACAAAGCGTTTTGGAGTTAAAGGGAAGTTAGCGCCACGATTTATAGGACCATATCGAATTTTGGAGCGTATGGGAGAAGTGGCCTACAAGTTGGAATTGCCCGAAGGATTGTCAGGAGTTCATGATGTGTTCCACGTTTCCCAGTTAAAGAAAGCAATAGCAACATACTAAACGATCTTGTGCTAAGCTAATGAAATGGGTCATGTCAATCAGATCATTCAACTAATGATGTGACCTCGTTAATCAAATAACAACACATTGTTCATGGTTAGGAAACTTAACCATCTTTGATTAACGAGCTAGTCAAGTAGAGGCATACTAGTGACACTCTGTTTGTCTATGTATTCACACATGTATTATGTTTCCGGTTAATACAATTCTAGCATGAATAATAAACATTTATCATGATGCAAGGAAATAAATAATAACTTTATTATTGCCTCTAGGGCATATTTCCTTCAGTCTCCCACTTGTACTAGAGTCAATAATCTAGATTACATAGTAATGATTCTAACACCCATGGAGCCTTGGTCCTGATCATGTTTTGCTCGTGGAAGAGGCTTAGTCAACGGGTCTGCAACATTCAGATCCGTATGTATCTTGCAAATCTCTATGTCTCCCACCTGGACTAGATCCCGGATGGAATTGAAGCGTCTCTTGATGTGTTTGGTCCTTTTGTGAAATCTGGATTCCTTTGCCAAAGCAATTGCACCAGTATTGTCACAAAAGATTTTCATTGGACCCGATGCACTAGGTATGACACCTAGATCGGATATGAACTCCTTCATCCAGACTCCTTCGTTTGCTGCTTCCGAAGCAGCTATGTACTCCGCTTCACATGTAGATCCCGCTACGACTCTTTGTTTAGAACTGCACCAACTGATAGCTCCACCGTTTAAAGTAAACACGTATCCGGTTTGCGATTTAGAATCGTCCGGATCAGTGTCAAAGCTTGCATCAACGTAACCTCTTACGGTGAGCTCTTTGTCACCTCCATATACGAGAAACATATCCTTAGTCCTTTTCAGGTATTTCAGGATGTTCTTGACTGCTGTCCAGTGATCCACTCCTGGATTACTTTGGTACCTCCCTGCTAAACTTATAGCAAGGCACACATCAGGTCTGGTACATAGCATTGCATACATGAAAGAGCCTATGGCTGAAGCATAGGGAACATCTTTCATTTTCTCTCTATCTTCTGTAGTGGTCGGGCATTGAGTCTGACTCAACTTCACACCTTGTAGTCGATCAGTTGACGAAAGTAGCTCATTTCATCCCAGTAAAGACCACCTACACAAGTGCTAAGTTGGCAAAGATATACATGACCAGGATCGTATGTCTGCATGGAGTTCCGAGGAGTATCGTATCAGATAGAGGAACCCAGTTTACCTCAAAGTTCTGGAAGCAGTTGCACGAAACTTTGGGAACCAGGCTAGAATTCAGTACAGCTTTTCATCCACAGACAGATGGACAGACCGAGAGAGTCAATCAGATTTTGGAAGATATGCTGAGAGCTTGTGCGCTATATTATGGATCTTGTTGGGACGATAATTTTCCAAATGCAGAGTTCTCTTACAACAACAGCTACCAAACCAGTTTGAAGATGGCCCCTTTCGAAGCTTTGTATGGAAGGAGGTGCAGGACACCGTTGTCGTGGGACGAAGTTGGAGACCGTCAGTTGTTTGGACCTGACTTGATTAAGGAGTCTGAACAGAAAGTGAAGTTGATTCGCGATAGGCTCAAGGTAGCCCAGTCCAGACAGAAGAGTTATGCAGATTCTAAACGCAAGGAGACAGTTTACGAAGTCGGAGATAGAGCTTATCTTCGAGTATCTCCACTTCGGGGAACAAAGCGTTTTGGAGTTAAAGGGAAGTTAGCGCCACGATTTATAGGACCATATCGAATTTTGGAGCGTATGGGAGAAGTGGCCTACAAGTTGGAATTGCCCGAAGGATTGTCAGGAGTTCATGATGTGTTCCACGTTTCCCAGTTAAAGAAGTGTCACGCGGAGATAGCTGACATACCATTGAGAGACACAGTGCCTTTGGAAGCCATTCATTTGGACAACGATTTGACCTACGAGGAGAAACCAGTCAAGATCCTCGAGTTTGCCAGCCGAGTTACTCGCAGCAAAGTTATCAAGTTTTGCAAAGTTCAGTGAAGTCACCACACAGAGGATGAAGCCACCTAGGAACGAGAGGAAGATTTTCTCAGAGACCACCCTCACCTATTTTCTAGCCAACCCGAATCTCGAGGGCGAGATTCATCTTAAGGGGGGGTAGGTTTGTAACATCCCAAATTTCCAATTTGGAATGTTATACATTAGATCATCATGCATATCATATTTTATTTGCTTTTGGGTTTTGATCCTAGAAAATTCTAAGCAACTCAAGGACCCACGGAGAGAGTTGGGGATTTCGTTTTCTCAAATTTTGAGAATAGGATCATTTGATTTTATTTATTTTGTCATCAATTATTTCTATTACAAAAATATGCGAGAGGGAATAAAATGACTTTCCCAAAATATCGAAATATTGAGGGTCTAATAAAAAAATCAAATAAGATTTATTTCAGAGTTTTTTGATATTTTTATTTGAATTTAGGAAAAATACGGGTTTTTCAAAATTGCATTTAGGGCCCAAATAAATGTTCACTTTGTCGGGCTTGATTTTAGAAGCCCGGGAAAATTTATTGCGGGATTTTTGGAGTCCATTTAGTATTTCTTTTTATTTTTCTTCCGAGCATAAAAAAAACGAAACCGACTTTGGGCCGTACTCGGCCAGGACTCCGCCTGGCCGGGGCCTTTATAAGGCGCGCCCGAGGCCCGAGCCGAGCCAGCCCACCACCGCCGCCCTAACCCTAGCGCGCCCCAGCCCCAGCCGCCGCCCCGCCGCCGATCTGCTGGAGCCGCGCGCCGCCCGAGGTTCGCCGCCGCCTCGTTTTCCATGCCATTCTTAAAAAAAAATTCCGTTCGTTGTTTTTCTTTTTCGTCGGATTAAATCCGCGATTTTTCTGATCGCGATTCTTGATCTGATTTTCGTTTTAGTTTATCTTTTCGCTCGTTTATCGGAATCAGGCGATTCAAGCGCCTGGAGTTTCGTCTCGAAACCCTCTATCCGAATAATCAACTTAAACAAGTTTTCGCTACTGTAAAATTTGACTTAGGTTCAGATTACTAGAACGAAGTTGTTTTCTTTCGCCGTTTGACTTTCTGTGCTTCGTTCGATTTGATTCTTTTTGCCAACCGGAGTTTTTAAGTTGAACCTTCTGGTTAGATCTCTTATTTGAGTTTTACCTGTGCAGTAGATGAGTACTTATTGTATGCTTGTTTGTCTGTTTGCGATAGAGTACTCGGAGTGCGCCGCCTATTACTTCGAACCGTTAGGTTTCGCGGATCATCAGCAAGGTAAGTAACACTTTGATCATACCTTTTCTACAACCCAGTTTTTCTTGCATTAGATCAATCCTCACACATTGCATGATTAGGATCTAATTAAATTGTGGGATGGGAAGTAGATGAGGTAGTGCCTATTACCTGTTATTATCAAACCTTTGGGAGTTACTTCTGCGTTTGCTTATTATGCCATGCTATGCTAGTAGACGTGGATTGGGTGAGTGATATCCATGACAGATGTGAGATTGATAATTAAGGGTTTATCTAAGGTGGCAACTTAAACACACATCTGGGTGGATTGAGGCACATGGGTATTCTAGGACTTGCCTATTTTTCTTTTGGACCGCCACCAAGGCTCAAAGGGATCATGATATTATTCATACTAGAAACTTCCGTGTGCAGACACAAGCCATTATTTGCTCTGGCATAGTTGAGTAAGTCGTGCGAATTCTTACAGGGTAGACTAGCAGATGTAGGGGAAAGTAGGTGTACCGGTCTATCCATCGTAAGGTGCTAGTGCTTCTGAAAGACTGTGTCTCGGTCATCCGTTTCTCAAACACCATGTAGTGCGAGGAATCCAATGGAGGCGATCGAGTCTTGTGGGGAAAAGTGCGCAAACCTCTGCAGAGTGTAATAAACTAATCATGGTTAGCCGTGTCCCCGTTTATGGACATCTTGAGTATCTAGTACCTGGATTATCATGTGAATCTCAACATGTTACTTTAAATTAAGTTTGTTAGGTTTAATGATGTTATCTAATTGGGATTGAGAATGTTGTCAACCATTCTCAATGTTCAACAACCACCATGATAGTAATTAAATTTATTCCTTTGTAGTAGGGAAAAATTGGCTTTACGCAAAAACTGTAACCATAGAGCTTTCCACCAGCCAAATATGCATATAGTATAGCTGTTTCATTCCATTACTCTCTATGTGTTACCTTGCTAGCATATTCCATGTGCTGACCCGTTTTCGGGCTGCAACGTTAATGTTGTAGATTTCTCAAACGACGATTAAGGAGTTTTTAGGTCGTGGTTCTATACTCAGTGATGCCGTTGGAGTTGATGGACTCACTTATCTTCCAAGCCTTCCGCTATTATCGCTATTAGATGGCCTTAAGCCATATTTATTGTAATAAGCTCTCCTTTGAGACACTCGATGTAATAAGTGTGTGATTGCTACTCTGCTATAAATCCTCCGAGTACTGTGTGGTGTCAGCATTACTGATCCAGGGATGACACCGGAGCACAGAGATCAGACTGTTTGAGGTCTGGTCGCTACATAAAATGCCTAGAAAACCCAGTTAATGTATAAAAATGTCGAAAGGAACCCCAAAAATTCCAGAATTAAACACAACACTCCTGTTTTTCTATGTTGACACTAGACATTTCTTGAAAGCAATAAGAGGCAACGAATATCGTTTCGTCCCCAAAGGTGGCACATTCCCTACCGAAACCATCACGCTTGTTGTGAGAAGCCCTGATTTGGGAGAAGCTTATACCCAAACCTGCCCCAAATGGGACAAATTTTTTATCACGGCATGTTGATGCCGCTCCATGATAGCATGCCAAGTTTCATGAATTTTAGATGAGCTTTGGATTTACTAGAATTTAAAAATCAAGTATCTCAATGTTTGCGGCCGAGTGACAGTGGCAGGGTGTTTGAAACTCATTCCCATTTCTTGCATGGGACCTAAGCATGCACCGAAGGACACAAATTTGATATTTCAACCAATTTATATGCACTGGAGCATGTGCATGTAGTTCCAATTTGAATTATGCACCTGAAAATGCCTGTAAAACCCAGTTAATGTATAAAAATGTCCAATTGAACCCCGAAAAATTCGAAAATTGAACACAACACTCCTGTTGTTCTATGTTGACACTAGAAATTTTTTGAAAGCAATAAGAGGCAATGGGTATTGTTTCGTCCCCAAAGGTGACACGTTCCCTACCGAAACCATCACGCTTGTTGTGAGAAGCTTATACCCAAACATGCCCAAAATGGAACACTTTTTTTACCACGGCATGTTGATGCCGCTCCAGGATAGCATGCCAAGTTTCATGAATTTCATACGAGTTTTGGATTTACTACAATTTTAAAACCAAGTATCTCAATGTTTGCGGCCGAGTGACGGTGGCAGGGTGTTTGAAATTTATTCCCATTTCTTGCATGGGACCTAAGCATGCACCGAAGGACACAAATTTGATTTTTCAACCAATTTATATGCACTGGAGCATGTGCATGTAGTGCACATTTGAATTATACACATAAAATGTGCGGAAAACCCAGTTAATGTATAAAAATGTCCAAACAAACCCTGAAAAATTCCAAAATTAAACACAACACTCCTGTTATTCTATGTTGACACTAGAAATTTTTTGAAAGCAATAAGAGGCAACATATATCGTTTCATCCCCAAAGGTGGCACGTTCCCTACCGAAACAATCACGCTTGTTGTGCGAAGCTCTAGTTTGGGAGAAGCTTAGACCCAAACCTGCCCCAAATGGGACAAAACTTTTACCACGACATGTTGATGCCGCTCCAAGATAGCATGCCAAGTTTCATGAATTTCAGACGAGTTTTGGATTCATTAGAATTTAAAAACCAGGTATCTCAATGTTTGCGGCTGAGTGACGGTGGCAGGGTGTTTCACATTCATTCTCATTTCTTGCATGGGACCTAAGCATGCAACCAAGGACATATTTTTTTAAACCCATTTATATGCACTGGAGCATGTGCATGCAGTTTAAATTTAAATTATGCACCTAAAATGCCTACAAAACCAAGTTAATGTATAAAAACATCCAAACGAACCCTGAATAATTCCAATTTTTTTGACGACACACCTATAGTTGCATGTTCACTGCAGATAAAATTTCTACCAATTCAAACACCATCCTTTGCAGTTGTGACCCCATTTCGTAATTCAAATCAAGGCAAAAAATCAAGTAGATCACGCACAGTTTATTATCGCCAACCGTGTGATATGCAACACAAAATATTTTGGAGCACTGTCGGAGTGTCAAGCACACTAGCCCACTCCTCAAATATCATTTCACTGTTCAATCGTCGCTGGTGAAAGATGGGGACATGGACCCGCGTCGTGAGGGCAACTTCGGCGGCCCACTCCAGTGAGAGCGCGGCCGCAGCCGCCAGGCGCGTGCTAACAAGCTTCATGAGGGTGACCGCAATCTACGTTCGGGCGGCCAAGGCAGCCCAAACGGCCGCTGTTGCTTCTCAGGCGGCGGCAGTAGCATCTGCCTCGGGGATAACAACTAGCGAGAGCGGCACACCAGCTGTCCGTTCCGTAGTGGCGGCCTTAGCCCTGATGGAGGCAGCCCACCACCATGTCGAGGCCGTCCACGCCCAGCTCGTGGCGGTCACCGCACAAATCAAATGAAGCTTCTCCGACAATGGTCGGCAACCCACGGCCGAAGAGTTGGCAATCGCCGAGAGAGTTCGAGCAGCCGTCTGTTCCTGCGCGGCATACCTTGCCACGACGGAGCCTGCCAAAGCGTAGATAGCGGCCTCCCACGCCCATCTTGTGGCGGCCTATTCCAAAGATATGGCATACGCGGATGGCGAGATGCTTGCCGAGTATGGTGCAATTGATGCCATGGAGCCCCTTCCCCAGGAGACCGTCGGGCGCGAGCTGGACATGGAGGCGGCGGCGGAGATCGACGAGCACCAGCCGTAGTAGTACTCTTTGTTTTTTTAATTAAGAGCGTCGGTCTTTAATTTGTTAGAGTAATGTTTAGGTTAGCTAGCTCTGTTTAATTCCTGAACTTGGTCAATTAAGAAGTCTGGGTGTGAAGGAAATATGCCCTAGAGGAAATAATAAAGTTGTTATTTATATTTCCTTATATCATGATAAATGTTTATTATTCATGCTAGAATTGTATTAACCGGAAACTTAGTACATGTGTGAATACATAGACAAACTGAGTGTCACTAGTATGCCTCTACTTGACTAGCTCATTAATCAAAGATGGTTAAGTTTCCTAGCCATGGACAAAGAGTTTTCATTTGATTAACGGGATCATATCATTAGAGAATGATGTGATTGACTTGATCCATCCGTTAGCTTAGCACGATGATCATTTAGTTTGTTGCTATTGCTTTCTTCGTAACTTATACATGTTCCTATGACTATGAGATTATGCAACTCCCGAATACCGGAGGAACACTTAGCGTGCTATCAAATGTCACAACATAACTAGGTGATTATAAAGATGCTCTAAAGGTGTCTCTAATGGTGTTTGTTGAGTTGGCATAGATCGAGATTAGGATTTGTCACTCCGATCATCGGAGAGGTATCTCTGGGCCCTCTCGGTAATACTCATCACTATAAGCCTTGCAAGCAATGTGACTAAAGAGTTAGTTTCGCGATGATGCATTACGGAACGAGTAAAGAGACTTGCCGGTAACAAGATTGAACTAGGTATTGAGATACCGATGATCGAATCTCGGGCAAGTAACATACCGATGACAAAGGGAACAATGTATATCATTATGCGGTTTGACCGATAAAGATCTTCGTAGAATATGTGGGAGCCAATATGAACATCCAGGTTCCTCTATTGGTTATTGACCGGCGTGGAGACGTGTCTCGGTCATGTCTACATAGTTCTCGAACCCGTAGGGTCCGCACGTTTAACGTTCGGTGCCGATCGGTATTATGAGTTTATGTGTTTTGATGCACCAAAGGTAGTTTGGAGTGCCGGATGTGATCACAGACATGACGAGGAGTCTTGAAATGGTTGAGACATAAAGATTGATATATTGGATGACTATATTCGTACACTGGATGAGTTCCGAGGGTCACCGAATAATTATCGGAGTGCCGGGGGGTTATCGGAACCCCCGGGGGAACTAATGGGCCAACATGGGCCCTGTGTGAGAGAGAGGAGGGGCCATAGGGCTGTCCGCGCCCCCCTTGGGAGTTGGACTAGGAAAGTGGGAGTCCTACTTGTTGGGGAACGCAGTAATTTCAAAAAAAAAATTCCTACGCACACGTAAGATCATGGTGATGCATAGCAACGAGAGGGGAGAGTGTTGTCTACGTACCAATGCAGACCGACTGCGGAAGCGATCACACAACATAGAGGAAGTAGTCGTACGTCTTCCCGATCCGACCGATCCAAGCACCGTTACTCCAGCACCTCCGAGTTCTTAGCACACGTTCAGCTCGATGACGATCCTCGGGCTCCGATCCAGCAAAGCGTCGAGGAAGAGTTCCGTTAGCACGATGGCGTGGTGACGATCTTGATGTACTACCGACGCAGGGCTTCGCCTAAGCACTACAACAGTATGATCGAGGTGGAATTTGGTGGCAGGGGGCACCGCACACGGCTAAGGAACGATCTCAAGGATCAACTTGTGTGTCATGGGGTGTCCCCTGCCCCCGTATATAAAGGATGAGTGGGGGAGGGCTGGCCGGCCAAGCTAGGAGGCGCAGGAGGAGTCCTACTCCTACCGGGAGTAGGACTCCTCCCCCCAATCCTATTCCTAATAGGATTCCCCAAAGGGGGGAGAGAGAGAGGGTGGCCGGCCCCTTCTCCTAGTCCTAATAGGACTAGGGGGAGGGGGGAGGCGCACAGCCCTTGTGGGCTGCCCTCTCACCTTTCCACTAAAGCCCACGTAGGCCCATTTGGCTCCCGGGGGGTTCTGGTAACCCTCCCGGTAATCCGGCAAAATCCCGATTTCACCCGGAACACTTCCGATGTCCAAACATAGGCTTCCAATATATCAATCTTTATGTCTCGACCATTTCGAGACTCCTCGTCATGTCCGTGATCACATCCGGGACTCCGAACAACCTTCAGTACATCAAAATGCATAAACTCATAATAACTGTCATCGTAACGTTAAGCGTGCGGACCCTACGGTTCGAGAACAATGTAGACATGACCGAGACACGTCTCTGGTCAATAACCAATAGCGGGACCTGTATGCCCATATTGGCTCCTACATATTCTATGAAGATCTTTATCGGTCAGACCGCATAACAACATACGTTGTTCCTTTTGTCATCGGTATGTTACTTGCCCGAGATTCGATCGTCGGCATCCAATACCTAGTTCAATCTCGTTACCGGCAAGTCTCTTTACTCGTTCCGTAATACAACATCCCACAACTAACTCATTAGTTGCAATGCTTGCAAGGCTTTAAGTGATGTGCATTACCGAGAGGGCCCAGAGATACCTCTCCGACAATCGGAGTGACAAATCCTAATCTCGAAATACGCCAACCCAACATCTACCTTTGGAGACACCTGTAGTACTCCTTTATAATCACCCAGTTACGTTGTGACGTTTGGTAGTACCCAAAGTGTTCCTCCGGTAAATGGGAGTTGCATAATCTCATAGTCATAGGAACATGTATAAGTCATGAAGAAAGCAATAGCAACATACTAAACGATTGGGTGCTAAGCTAATGGAATGGGTCATGTCAATCAGATCATTCATCTAATGATGTGATCCCATTAATCAAATAACAACTCTTTGTCCATGGTTAGGAAACATAACCATCTTTGATTAACGAGCTAGTCAAGTAGAGGCATACTAGTGACACTCTGTTTGTCTATGTATTCACACATGTATTATGTTTCCGGTTAATACAATTCTAGCATGAATAATAAATATTTATCATGATATAAGGAAATAAATAATAACTTTATTATTGCCTCAAGGGCATATTTCCTTCAGTCTCCCACTTGCACTAGAGTCAATAATCTAGATCACATCACCATGTGATTAACATCGATAGTTCACATCATCATGTGATTAACACCCATAGTTCACATCGCCATGTGACCAACACCCAAAGGGTTTACTAGATTCAGTAATCTAGTTCACATCGCTATGTGATTAACACCCAAAGAGTACTAGGGTGTGATCATGTTTTGCTTGTGGGAGAATCTTAGTCAACGGGTCTGCCACATTCAGATCCACATGTATTTTGCAAACTGCATGGAGCTACTCTAGCTAATTGCTCCCACTTTCAATATGTATCTAGACCGAGACTTAGAGTCATCTAGATTAGTGTCAAAACTTGCATCGGCGTAACACTTTACGATGAACCTTTTTATCACGTCCATAATCGAGAAACATGTCCTTATTTCACTAAGGATAATTCTGACCGCTGTCCAGTGATCTACTCCTAGATCACTATTGTACTCCCTTGCCAAATCAGTGCAGGGTATACAATAGATCTGGTATACAGCATGACATACTTTATAGAACCTATGGCCAAGGCATAGGGAATGACTTTCATTCTCTTTCTATCTTCTGCCGTGGTCGGGCTTTGAGTTTTACTCAACTTCACACCTTATAATACAGGCAAGAACTCTTTCTTTGACTGCTCCATTTTGAACTACTTCAAAATCTTGTCAAGGTATGTACTCATTGAAAAAACTTATCAAGCGTCTTGATCTATCTCTATAGATCTTGAAGCTCAATATGTAAGCAGCTTCACCAAAGTCTTTCTTCGAAAAACTCCTTTCAAACACTCCTTTATGCTTTACAGAATAATTCTACATTATTTCCGATCAACAATATGTCATTCACATATACTTATCAGAAATGTTGTAGTGCTCCCACTCACTTTCTTGTAAATACAGGCTTCACCGCAAGTCTGTATAAAACTATATGCTTTGATCAACTCATCAAAGCGTATATTCCAACTCCGAGATGCTTGCACCAGTTCACAGATGGATCACTGGAGCTTGCACATTTTGTTAGCACCTTTCGGATTGACAAAACCTTCTGTTGCATCATATACAACTCTTCTTTAATAAATCCATTAAGGAATATAGTTTTGTTTATCCATTTGCCAGATTTCATAAAATGCGGCAATTACTAACATGATTCGGACAGACTCAAGCATAGATACGAGTGAGAAGCTCTCATCGTAGTCAACACCTTGAACTTGTCGAAAACTTTTTGCGACAATTCTAGCTTTGTAGATAGTAACACTACTATCAGCGTCCGTCTTCCTCTTAAACATCCATTTATTCTCAATTGCTTGCCTATCAACGGGCAAGTCAACCAAAGTCCAAACTTTGTTCTCATACATGGATCATATCTCAGATTTCATGGCCTCAAACCATTTCGTGGAATCTGGGCTCATCATCGCTTCCTCATAGTTCGTAGGCTCGTCATGGTCAAGTAACATGACCTCCAGAACAGGATTACCGTACCACTCTGGTGCGGTTCTCACTCTGGTTTACCTACGAGATTCGGTATAACTTGATCTGAAGTTACATGATCATCATCATTAGCTTCCTCACTAATTGGTGTAGTAGTCAGAAGAACAGATTTCTGTGATGAACTACTTTCCAATAAGGGAGATGGTACAATTACCTTATCAAGTTTTCTACTTTCCTCCCACTCACTTCTTTCGAGAGAAAACTCCTTCTCTGGAAAGGATCCATTCTCAGCAACGAATATCTTGCCTTCGGATCTGTGATAGAAGGTGTACCCAACATATTCTTTAGGGTATCCTATGAAGACGCACTTTTCCGATTTGGGTTTGAGCTTATCAGGATGAAACTTTTTCACATAAGCATCACAATCCCAAACTTTAAGAAACGACAACCTTGGTTTCTTGCCAAACCACAGTTCATAAGGCGTCGTCTCAACGGATTTTGATGGTGCCCTATTTAACGTGAATGCAACTGTCTCTAATGCATAACCCCAAAACGATAGTAGTAGATCGGTAAGAGACATCATAGATCGCACCATATCTAATAAAGCACGGTTATGATGTTCGGACACACCATTACACTATGGTGTTCCATGTGGCGTGAGTAGTGAAACTATTTCACATTGTTTTTAACTGAAGGCCAAACTCGTAACTCAAATACTCTTCTCTACGATCAGATCGTAGAAATTTTATTTTCTTGTTACGATGATTTTTCACTTCACTCTGAAATTCTTTGAACTTTTTAAATGTTTCAGAATTATGTTTCATCAAGTAGATATCCCCATATCTGCTCAAATCATCTTGTGAAGGTCAGAAAATAATGATACCTGCAGTAAGCCTTAATATTCATCGGACCACATACATCATTATGTATGATTTCGAACAAATCTGTTGCTTGCTTCATTGTTCCGGAGAACGGCGTTTTAGTCATCTTGCCCATAAGGCATGGTTCGCAAGCATCAAGTGATTCATAATCAAGTGATTCCAAAATCCCATCAGCATGGAGTTTCTTCATGCGCTTTACACCAATATGACCTAAACGGCAGTGCCACAAATAAGTTGCACTATCATTATTAACTTCGCATCTTTTGGTTTCAATATTATGAATATGTGTATCACTAAGATCGATATCCAATGAACTATTTTCATTGCGTGTGTAACCATATAAGGTTTTATTCATGTAAACAGAACAACAATTTATTCTTTTACTTAAATGAATAACCGTATTACAATAAACATGATCAAATCATATTCATGCTCAACGCAAACACCAAATAACACTTATTTAGGTTCAACACTAATCCCGAAAGTATAGGGAGTGTGCGATGATGATCATATCAATCTTGGAACCACTTCCAACACACATCGTCACTTCACCCTTAACTAGTCTCTGTTCATTCTGTAACTCCCGTTTCGAGTTACTACTCTTAGCAACTGAACTAGCATCAAATACTGAGGGGTTTCTATAAACACTAGTAAAGTACACATCAATAACATGTATATCAAATATACTTATGTTCACTTTGCCATCCTTCTTATCCGCCAAATACTTGGGGCAGTTCCGCTTCCAGTGACCAGTCCCTTTGCAGTAGAAGCACTTAGTCTCAGGCTTAGGACCAGACTTGGGCTTCTTCACTTGAGCAGCAACTTGCTTGCCGTTCTTCTTGAAGTTCCCCTTCTTCCCTTTGCCCTTTTCTTGAAACTAGTGGTCTTGTCAACCATCAACACTTTGATGTTTTTCTTGATTTCTACCTTCGTTGATTTCAGCATCACGAAGAGCTTGGGAGTTGTATCCGTTATCCCTTGCATATTATAGTTCATCACGAAGTTCTACTAACTTGGTGATGGTGACTATAGAATTCTGTCAATCACTATCTTATCTGGAAGATTAACTCCCACTTGATTCAAGCGATTGTAGTACTTAGACAATCTGGGCACATGCTCACTAGTTGAGCGACTCTCCTCCATCTTTCAGCTATAGAACTTGTTGGAGAATTCATATCTCTCAACTCGGGTATTTACTTGAAATATTAACTTCAACTCCTGGGACATATCATATGGTCCATGACGTTCAAAGCGTCTTTGAAGTCCCGATTCTAAGCCATTAAGCATGGTGCACTAAACTATCAAGTAGTCATCATATTGAGCTAGCCAAACATTCATAACGTGTGCATCTGCTCCTGCAATAGGTCTGTCACCTAGCGGTGCATCAAGGACATAATTCTTCTGTGCAACAATGAGGATAAACCTCAGATCACGGATCCAATCCGCATCATTGCTACTAACATCTTTCAATACAATTTTCTCTAGGAACATATCAAAGTAAACACAGGGAAGCAACAGCGCGAGCTATTGATCTACAACATAATTTGCAAAATACTACCAGGACTAAGTTCATGATAAATTTAAGTTCAATTTAATCATATTACTTAAGAACTCCCACTTAGATAGACATCCCTCTAATCCTCTAAGTGATCACGTGATCCAAATCAACTAAACAATAACCGATCATCACGTGAGATGGAGTAGTTTTCGATGGTGAACATCGTTATGTTGATCATATCTACTATATGATTCACGCTCGACCTTTCGGTCTCCGTCTTCCGAGGCTATATCTGCATATGCTAGGCTCGTCAAGTTTAACCTGAGTATTCCGCGTGTGCAAAACTGGCTTGCACCCGTTGTAGATGGACGTAGAGCTTATCACACCCGATCATCACGTGGTGTCTGGGCACGACGAACTTTGGCAACGGTGCATACTCAGGGAGAACACTTCTTGATAATTTAGTGAGAGATCATCTTATAATGCTACCGTCAATCAAAGCAAGATAAGATGCATAAAAGATAAACATCACATGCAATCAATATAAGTGATATGATATGGTCATCATCATCTTGTGCTTGTGATCTCCATCTCTGAAGCACCGTCATGATCACCATCGTCACCGGCGCGACACCTTGATCTCCATCATAGCATCGTTGTTGTCTCGCCAATCTTATGCTTCCACGACTATCACTACCGCTTAGTAATAAAGTAAAGCATTACATCACGATTGCATTGCATACAATAAAGCGACAACCATATGGCTCCTGCCAGTTGCCGATAACTTGGTTACAAAACATGATCATCTCATACAATAAAATCAGCATCATGCTTTGACCATATCACATCACAACATGCCCTGCAAAAACAAGTTAGACGTCCTCTACTTTGTTGTTGCAAGTTTTACGTGGCTGCTACGGGCTTAAGCAAGAACTCATCTCACCTACGCATCAAAACCACAACGATAGTTTGTCAAATAGACTCCGTTTTAACCTTCTCAAGGACCGGGCGTAGCCACACTCGGTTCAACTAAAGTTGGAGAGACAGTCGCCCGCAAGCCATCTATGTGCAAAGCACGTCGAGGGAACCGGTCTCGCGTAAGCGTACGCGTAAGGTTGGTCCGGGTCGTCTCGTCCAACAATACCGCCGAACCAAAGTATGACATGCTGGTAGGCAGTATGACTTGTATCGCCCACAACTCACTTGTGTTCTACTCGTGCAAATAACATCAAACCATAAAACCTAGGCTCGGATGCCACTGTTGGGGAACGCAGTAATTTCAAAAATTTTTCCTACGCACACGTAAGATCATGGTGATGCATAGCAACGAGAGGGGAGAGTGTTGTCTATGTACCAACGCAGACCGACTGCGGAAGCGATCACACAACATAGAGGAAGTAGTCGTACGTCTTCCCGATCCGACCGATCCAAGCACCGTTACTCCGGCACCTCCGAGTTCTTAGCACACGTTCAACTCGATGATGATCCTCGGGCTCCGATCCAGCAAAGCGTCGAGGAAGAGTTCCGTTAGCACGACGGCGTGGTGACGATCTTGATGTACTACCGACGCAGGGCTTCGCCTAAGCACTACAACGGTATGATCGAGGTGGAATTTGGTGGCAGGGGGCACCGCACACGGCTAAGGAATGATCTCAAGGATCAACTTGTGTGTCATGGGGTGTCCCCTGCCCCCGTATATAAAGGATGAGAGGGGGAGGGCTGGCCGGCCAAGCTAGGAGGCGCAGGAGGAGTCCTACTCCTACCGGGAGTAGGACTCCTCCCCCCAATCCTATTCCTAATAGGATTCCCCAAAGGGGGAGAGAGAGAGAGGGTGGCCGGCCCCTTCTCCTAGTCCTAATAGGACTAGGGGGAGGGGGGAGGCGCACAGCCCTTGTGGGATGCCCTCTCACCTTTCCACTAAAGCCCACGTAGGCCCATTTGGCTCCCGGGGGGTTCCGGTAACCCTCCCGGTAATCCGGTAAAATCCCGATTCCACCCGGAACACTTCCGATGTCCAAACATAGGCTTCCAATATATCAATCTTTATGTCTCGACCATTTCGAGACTCCTCGTCATGTCCGTGATCACATCCGGGACTCCGAACAACCTTCGGTACATCAAAATGCACAAACTAATAATAACTGTCATCGTAACGTTAAGCGTGCGGACCCTACGGTTCAAGAACAATGTAGACATGACCGAGACACGTCTCTGGTCAATAACCAATAGCGGGACCTGGATGCCCATATTGGCTCCTACATATTCTACAAAGATCTTTATCGGTCAGACCGCATAACAACATACGTTGTTCCTTTTGTCATCGGTATGTTACTTGCCCGAGATTCGATCGTCGGTATCCAACACCTAGTTCAATCTCGTTACCGGCAAGTCTCTTTACTCGTTCCATAATACAACATCCCGCAACTAACTCATTAGTTGCAATGCTTGCAAGGCTTTAAGTGATGTGCATTACCGAGAGGGCCCAGAGATACCTCTCCGACAATCGGAGTGACAAATCCTAATCTCGAAATACGCCAACCCAACATCTACCTTTGGAGACACCTGTAGTACTCCTTTATAATCACCAAGTTACGTTGTGACGTTTGGTAGTACCCAAAGTGTTTGTCGGGTGGTAGGAGCGACATATGCCAACGGGTGGCTTATCATTACGGGGGCCAATAGAACGTCGCCGGTGCCTGGAAGCGGGATGAGGCGAAGACATGCACGCCAGCGAATCTTACCCAGCTTCAGGGCTCTCTGGGGAGATAATACCCCTACTGCTGCTCTGCGGGGTCTCCGCATGGTTACTAAATGGACAAGTAGCTACAATGCTCCTTGAGCTGTTTTGGGTGGAAGGAGGAAGAAGGGCTCTGCTCGGCTTGCTTCTTCTCCTTGTATGGTGTCTAGGTCTAGGAAGAGAGTCCAACCATTTGCATGGGTGCACCGGGGGGTTTATATAGGCCTACCCCCCGGGGGTACAATGGTAATCCGACTGGGCGCGGGGCCCAGCTGTCTGTGACTATGCTCGCCGGCTTCTCCGCCGGCTTCTGGGGCCCGCCGGCTGGTGGGTCCCGCCGACTGCCGGCTCCTGGGTCGACAGGCCGGCCCCACCGGCCAGGGCCTGGTCGGTAGCTGGTTACTGTTGCTCCGTGTTGTTGACGCAGGCTTGGTCGGGGTAAGCGTGGCTACAGTAACGCCGCCTTGGCGGGCGATTACTGTAGCCCCGCCGCATCTTGTCTCCTTAATGGGCGTCTCCTTCGAGGAGGGCGGCAGGCCGGCTACGTGAAGCCGGCCCTCTGTCTTGCCGGCTTGAGAGGAGGTGCGGCCGCCTTCGGCATCTCTCTGCCCGAAGGGGCCCACCGCCTCGGGGGCCACGCTGGTGACCCGTCGTGGACGGCGTCAGAGCCGCCGTGGCTACAGTGACGCGCTGGGCGGGCCGCAGCTGCCCGCACGACGTGCTGTACCAGGCGTGCTCCGGGTTTCGGGGGTGGCAGGCTCGACTATAGCCACGCCCCGCTTCATCATTGCGGAGTGGATGCATACATCGCGGGTACGGTGTTGACTGATTTATGGGAGTCGGCGTGGCGGTAGCCGGCCTCGCTACAGAGGGACGAAGTATTCGAGATTTCCGTCGAGAGGACGTCGCCGGTAGCGCTAGCCGGAGCAGGCGAAGGAGGCCAATCGTCGGCGGTGCCGGAGGAGCCGGCCCGGGCCGCGCCCGAGGCCGGAGCCGGCCTTGAGATCGAGCTGGCGGCGGGCCGGCATGCCGGAGGGGGCACGGCCCCGCCGGACACGCGCCGAGCCGCAGGGGCTGAGTAGACGGCAGACGCCTTGGAGGCGGCCAGCTCCGCTACGTCCGGATGGACTCCTAGCGGAGGGAGCGGCGAGCTGAACATCGCGGCTCAAGAGGTTCGGAGCCGGCTGCAGGCACAGGCCGGCCTCCTGAGGCAATTTACTCAGGAGTTTCTGTCGACGTGGTCTGCAATCCGGGTAAGTCTTCGCTTATTGACCGTTCTGGTCCTTTGAATTTTTTCCGTGGGGGCGCGCTAGCGCACCCACTGGGTGTAGTCCCCGAGATCCGGGCCGACTGCAACGCAGTCGGGTCGGATCTTACTCGACGACTATCTTTGACTGTTCTTTCTGATCTCTTAGGATTATCATAATTCTCGTGCTGCCGCCTTCAACTCCCAGGCTCGGGAGTTGAGCCGGAGGACCGAAGACCTTGCCAGCAGCCAGCGTAAGTGTTTTCTCCTTGTTTGTTTCTTGTGGGGGCGCGACAGCGCACCCACTGGGTGTAGTCCCCGAGATCCGGGCCGACTGCAGCGCAGTCAGGTCGGATCTTACTCGACGACTTTTCCTTTGCTGACTTTTTCTCTTTATCTTTTGCTTGTGCAGAGGCCAACGCCGACCTGCGGAGGGAACTCGGCGAGGTGCAGGCCGCTCTTCGCGCCAAGGACGCCGAGTATGCTGACTTGGTTCAAGAGCGCGACCGCCTGGCGACGAAGCTGGCTGACCAAGAGGAGAGCCACACGGCGGCCCTGCAAAAGGCGCAGGATGGCGAGGCTACCCTGAAGGCGGAGTTCGAGGCCAGGGAGGCGAGCTGGGCCGAGACGCGCCAGGCGCTGGAAGAAGGCTTCGGCCGGATCGAGGATCTTATCGATGGTAGGCCGTCCTTCTTGCTCTTCTTCCATCCGCCGGCCGCCTGCGGCTTTGTTTTTGACATGTGTTTGCTATCTTGCGCAGAGTACTTCCCCGGTCAATCCGTCCTCGCCGCCCAAGCCATCGAAGCCTACCGCGAGGAGCGCCGTCAGGCCGGGGTCGTGATTCCGCCGAACGCGAATCGGACATTGTCGGAGCAGCTCATCGCCGTCCAGGCGCGGCTGCAGCCGGCCCACCGGCTGCTCCGCCGGCTCCAACGTGCCGGGGCGACGATGCTGGCCGCGCTCTGGCCCGGCCAGGCAATTCCCCGCACCCCAAGCCGGACGGCCGACTGGCTCGAAGTCGCAGTTGGCCGCTTCAAGGCCTGGAAGGCGTCCGCGGCCCGTCTTGGAGCCGGGCACGCGCTGGAGTTCGTCCGCGCGTGGTACCCAGGGCTAAGCCTGGACCAGCTGCGGATGTGGCGGTCGGAAGCCGACGCGGAGCTGGAGGAGGTGCGGCCGGCGATCGCGCAACGCACCTCGACGATCGCCGAGTGCACCGACACCAGCGTCTTCGCGCCGGAGCTCAACGACGATGGCGCCGCCCAGCCGAAGGAATGGTTCGGGCTGAACCCGGCGGACAGCGAGGACTCGGCCGAAGAGATCGCCTCCAGCGATGAGGGCGAGGACGACGAGGAGGAGGAGGGCGAAGACGCCGAGCCGACTGGTGAGACGGCCGACCGTCCCCCAGCTGACCGTGCCTCCAGCAATGAGCCACGCGGGAGCGCGCCCTCTGCCAGAGACGACGATCGAGCCGAGGTTGGCCAGCCGGCCGCTCCTCCAGCCGGCGCGACTGCTCCCACCGCCTAGCCCGGCTCATCTGCGGCCCCGCCGGTTTGATCTACCGTTCCTTTTGTCCTTGTTTTACTTTTTCGGACAATTTTAAGTTTATGCAATTCCACCCACTGGGGGTGTATCGAACAATGTTGGATGTCGACCTCTCTGGAGGCCTTTTGTGTAAATATTAATATATGCATGTGTTGGCGTTCATTCAAGTGTACTTTTTTGTCCTTAGGCTCTTTCCTTTGCCGCCTTCCCTCCTTGGGAAGGCAAGTACTTGAGCTTTCTTGGATTTGAAGCAGACTGAATGTAAGCCGGCCGGCCGGCTACTCTGGTAGTCGGTCGGCGGGAGGCAGTCAGCCGGCCTTTGTTATATATGCGAGCCTATTTGGTCCCTAACCGTTTTTCATGTGCGCACCCTTTCCAGCTTGTGGCTCTTGCCAGCCGGGCAGTCGGTTCTTCATGCTGCGATTTCGGCAAGAGCCAAGCCTGGGTGTCGGCACATTACTTGTCTGGCTGCGGGTAGGTCTCCTAATATAACTCTAGTCGGCCAGTCCCCGGGCCGACTCGTCGGACCCGGTACCGGACAAAATAAATGAATAGGTAATATCATACGCATGATAACTTTCATTCATAAAAATAAAGGGTGGCAGTCCCCGAGTCTTTCTCGGGGAGCCTACTGTTTCGTACTAAATACAAAAGTGGGCATAACACATACTGTGTTTTAACTGTAAAACTTCCGAAGGAGATTTGCGTTCCATGGTCGCTCCGACTCCTTGCCGGAGTCGTCTCTCTTGCGTGCCTTCGGCTTCTGCACGTCGATGAGGTAGTAGGCGTCGTTGCCCAAGGCTCTGCTGATGATGAAGGGGCCTTCCCAGGGGGCTGCGAGCTTGTGCTGGCCGGCTGTTCGCTGGATCAGCCGGAGCACAAGGTCGCCCTCCTGGAAGGATCTTGGTGGGACCCTCCGGCTATGGTAGCGGCGCAAACCCTGCTGGTAGATGGCAGACCAGCTGAGGGCTAACAGCCGGGCCTCTTCCAGCAGGTCGACGCCGTCTTCTCGTGCTTCTTTGGCTTCCGCTTCCGTGTACATGGTTACCCGAGGCGAGTCGAACTTGATATCTGTTGGGATGACCGCCTCGGCACCATATACAAGGAAGAAGGGAGTGAAGCCGGTTGATCTATTGGGAGTAGTGCGCAGACTCCATAGGACAGCCGGCAGCTCATCGAGCCAGCAGCCGGCTGAACGCTCCAGAGGTACGACCAGTCGAGGCTTGATGCCGGACAAAATGAGGCCATTTGCTCGCTCTACTTGGCCGTTTGACTGCGGGTGGGCGACTGACGCAAGGTCCAGCCGGATACCTTGCGCAGCGCAGAACCGTGCCAAGGCACCTTTGGCAAAGTTCGTGCCATTGTCGGTGATGATGTTGTGCGGTACGCCGTAGCGGGCTGTTATATCTGCAATGAAAGTCACTGCAGTCGGCCCATTCAGCTTCTTGATCGGCTTCACCTTGATCCACTTGGTGAATTTGTCGACGGCGACGAGCAAATGTGTCATGCCGCCGCGCGCCGTCTTGAATGGGCCCACCATATCCAATCCCCAGACGGCGAAGGGCCAGGTGATGGGAATGGTCTTGAGTGCTGAAGCCGGCATGTGTTGCTGCGAGCTAAAAAGCTGGCAGCCTTTGCAGTGTTTGACTAGCTCTTTGGCGTCGTCCAAAGCAGTCGGCCAGAAGAAACCGTGGCGGAAGTCTTTGGCGACAAGTGATCTTGATGCGGCGTGGTGGCCGCACTCTCCTTGGTGTATATCCCTGAGGATCGCGATGCCTTTCTCCTGCTTGACGCATCGCTGCAAGACTCCGGTGGCGCTGCGCTTGACAAGCTCTCTATTGACGATTGTGTATGCTCCAGCCCGGCGCTGGACTTGTCTTGCTTCATTTTTGTCAGCTGGCAGGTCATGGTTCACCAAAAAGTTGCGGATGGTTTGGGCCCATGATGGGGCGGCGACTTCCTCTGCCACCAATGTGGCCACAGCCACCAGGGTGGGCGGGCTGGGTAATGCAGTGCTGGAGTCGGCCGCCGCTTGCTGTGGTGAAGAAGTCCCCGGGCCGGCTACCGCAGTCCCCGGGCCGGGTGCGGCAGTCCCCGAGCCGGGTACTGCAGTCCCCGAGCCAAATATTGAAGTCTTTGGGCCGGCTGCTTGATTCTTCGAGCCGGACCCGGCCTCCTCGGGGTTAGGCGGCACGAAGATGGAGTCGGATTCTGGAGACGGCTTGATTGATGGCTTGAGGAGGCGCTGTAGGGCGACGCCGGCTGGTATTGCTTGCCGCGTGGAGCCTATTCGGGCCAGAGCATCTGCTGGCTCGTTGTCGGCTCGCGGTACATGAAGGAATTCACACCCGTCAAAGTATCCGCTGATTTGCTGCACTAGGAAGCGGTAGCTCGCCATGTTCGCCTCCTTGGCGTCCCAATCGCCAGAAGACTGCTGCACCACCAAATCCGAGTCGCCATAGCACAGGATCCGGCGAATGCCAAGTTCCTTGGCAAGCCGGAGCCCGTGTATGAGTGCTTCATACTCGGCTACGTTGTTGGAGGCGGCGAAGTGGATCTGCAGCGTGTATCTGAGCTTGTCGCCCTTTGGAGAGGTAAGGACGACGCCGGCTCCCAGGCCGGTGCGCATCTTTGATCCGTCAAAGTGCATGCACCAATGGGTGGAGTCGGGCGCTGGTGGTAAGTACTGGGTCTCGGCCCAGTCGACGAGGAAGTCGGCCAGCGCTTGCGTCTTGATGGCGGTGCGGGGTTGGTAGAAGATCGTGTAGGGGGCCAGCTCGATGGCCCATTTAGCCACCCGGCCGGATGCATCCCGGCTGCCTATGATGTCGGCTAGCGGGGCAGTGCATACGACCGTGATGGGATGCTCTTGAAAGTACGGCTTCAGCTTCTTGGCGGCGAAATAGACGCCATAGCACATCTTCTGATAGTGCGGGTAATTTTGCTTCGAGGCAGACAGCACCTCGCTCAGGTAATAAACCGGCCTCTGGATCGGCTGGGCTCGGCCTTCTTCGGGGCGTTCGACCACAATGACGGTGCTGACCACCCGGCTAGTGGCGGCAATATACAGGAGCATGGGCTCCTTCTCAGTCGGTGCCGCCAAGACAGGCGGCATGGACAGCATTTTCTTCAGCTCGTGGAAAGCTTGGTCGGCCTGGTCGTTCCACTCAAAGTGAGTGCTCTTCTTCATGAGGCGGTAGAGGGGGAGAGCTTTTTCTCCAAGCCGGCTGATGAAGCGGTTCAGAGAGGCCAGGCACCCGGTGAACTTCTGAATCTCTCTGAGCTTGGTTGGGACCGCCATCCTCTCGATGGCCTTGATCTTCACAGGGTTGCACTCTATGCCGCGTTCGGAGACCAGAAAGCCTAGGAGCTGGCCGGCTGGCACTTCGAACACGCATTTCTCCGGGTTGAGCTTGATCCGGAACCGGCGCAGGTTCTCGAATGTCTCCTTCAAGTCTTCCAGCAGAGTGCCACGCTTCTCCGTCTTCACCACAACATCATCCACGTAAACATGGGCGTTCTTGCCGAGCTGCGTGAGGAGGCACTTCTGCATGCAACGCTGAAAAGTGGCGCTGGCATTCCTTAAGCCGAACGTCATGGTCAGGTAGCAGAAGGCTCCAAACGGCGTGATGAAGGCGGTCTTCAGTTGGTCATCCGGGTTCAACTTGATCTGGTGGTATCCCGAGTAGGCATCCAAAAAGCTCAACAGCTCGCATCCGGCTATGGAGTCTATCACTTGATCAATCCTGGGTAGAGCGAAGGGATCTTTTGGGCAGGCTTTGTTGAGGCTTGTGTAATCTATACACATGCGCCACTTGTTATTCTTTTTCAGCACGAGAACCGGGTTCGCGAGCCACTCGGGGAAGAAAACTTCCATGATGAAGCCAGCTGCAAGAAGCCGGGCTATCTCCTCCCCTACGATCCTTCTCTTCTCTTCTGACAGTCGGCGGAGGGGCTGCTTGACTGGTTTAGCATCCTCCCGCACGTGCAATTTGTGCTCGGCGAAATCCTTCGGAACACCCGGCATGTCCTTGGGGGACCATGCAAAGATATCCCGATTCCCACGGAGGAAATCGACGAGCTCGCCTTCCTATTTGCTATCCAGGCTCGCCCCAATGACGGCAAACCTCTCGGGGTGCTCGGGGTCGAGCTGTATCTTCTTGGTCTCCTTGGCCGGCTGGAAAGATCCTTGGGCATCATACTCCTTGGAGTCGGCAGGTTGGTTTAGCTGCTTGCTGGCCAGGGCCACGACCCGGTCCAGCGTCTTCTTCTCTACAGCGATCACGAGGGATTCGGCCAGCCGGCTGCTGGCCGCGGTGCAGTCGGCGGACTTCTTGTAGTCGCCGGCGATGGTGATGACACCCTTGGAGCTCGGTATCTTCATCTTGAGGTAAGCATAGTGTGGGACCGCCATGAACTTGGACAAGGCGGGTCGGCCAAGCAAGGCATGGTAAGGGCTCTCAAGGTCCACCACCTCGAACCAGATTGCTTCCCGGCGGAAATGATCCTTGCCCCCAAAGAGTACATCGATCTTGATCTTGCCGATGGGGGCACAGGACAAACCGGGTACGATGCCGTGGAACACCGTTCGGGTTGGCGCAAGCTGTTTTGCCTTGACGCCCAGCTTCTTCATGGTGTCGCGGTACAGGATGTTGATGCTGCTTCCGCCGTCTATCAGCACGTGGGAGAAGCGTGCGGCGCGCGTATCCGTCGCAAGGGTGGCCTCCAGGACCAATGCGTAGGAGCCGGGGGACGGCATCACCTCTGGGTGGTCGGCCCGGCTCCAACTGATGGGTTTCTCCGACCAGTGCATGTGGCCGGCTGGGCTGGTGGCGGCCATATTGACTTCTTGTTGCTCTCGGCGCTTGCTGCGCCGGTCTTCGGGCTGGCTCGTGAAGACAACATAAGATGCTTGCTCATCGGGGAATTCGTCCTGCACGGTGTCGACCGCGGGCCGGGCGGCTTTGGGCGGCGGAGCCGGCGGCGGCGGGCCGGCAGGCGGAGTCGGCGTGAGCCCTTCGCCCTTCGAGATTCGGGCGAGCCAGTTGCATTTGCGGGTCGTGTGGTTGGACGGCTTCGCGCCGCTGTGGAACTTGCACGGGGCGTCAAGGGTTTACTCGTAGGAGAAGGCCGGCTGCCAAGCCGGCCGACCGCCCTTGGGCTTCTTGGGTGCGGGCCGCCCTTCAGGCGGCGCGTCTTCGACCGTGGCCACCTGCCGGCTGGCGGGAGGCGGCGCAGGGCCCTTGCGCTTTTGATCATTCTGGTGTTGGCGTCGGCCGCCATCTCCAGCCGGCGCTTGGGGCGCCGGATTGAGCACTTTTCCGGATGCGTCCACCCGGAGCTCGGTCTTCATTGATGAGTCGGCGGTGGCGTACTTGTCGGCGATGTTCAGGAGCTCGTCGAGGGTAGTCGGCTCATCGCAGAGAAGCTTGTGCTTGAGGAGGGTGCCCTCTCAGCACCCGGCAGTGAAGTACTCGATGGCTTGCACCTCGTGCACCCCCTCGCAGGAATTGCGGAGCTCGGCCCAACGCGTGAGGTAGTCGCGAGTGGACTCGGCTAGGCCCTGTACGCATAGGCAGAGCTGTCTGGGCTTGGGAGCCCGCTTGTAGGTGCTGGTGAAGTTGCGAACGAAGGCTTCAGTGAAATCCACCCAGCTGTTGATGCTGAGGGGCTTGAGGCTGTTAAGCCAAGTGCGTGCCGTGCCTTGCAGCATGAGGGGCACGTACTTTACGGCAACGCGCCGGTTGCCATTGGCGATGCTGACGGCTGTGGAGTAGTCGGTCAGCCAGTCTTCCGGCTTCACCGAGCCGTTGTAATTGGGTGTGTCTCTTGGGAGCGAGAACCCTTTGGGGAAGGGCCCGTCGCGGATGCGGGGGCCAAAGCAAGGCGGGCCGACATCGTCTTCTTCTTCTAGCGCCAGGGATCGGGCCAGGCGGTCGATCCGGTGGCGGGCGTCGTTTTCGCCGATTCCCTCGCGGCGACCAAGCCGGCCGCTGAGAGTCGGGTGAGCCACTGGAGGCGGGGTAGGATATCTCTCTCCGCGAGCTCGAGGCGGAGGCGGGGTGCCCCGCCATTCCGTGGCTCGGGGGCGGCCGTCCGCGTCTCGCTCGATGGAGATTTGGGTCCGGCTTCGGCTGGAAGCCGGCTCTTTCTCGCGCCGCGCGCGGGTGTAGCTGGTAGTCGGCGACCGGGAAGTCGCGCCGTGTTCGCGGCGCGAGGGAGGGCTCCCCGCGCAGGCGTCGGCTTCGTGCCGTCGTGCGGCCGCATCGATCAGTTGCTGGATGCGCCGCGTCATGTGGGGGAGGTCTTCGGCTTCCAAGCCGTCCAGCTCGTCTACGGCCGCCTGGGCGGCGCACAGGTTCTCGAGCGGGGTGGCGTAGACCGGGCGATCCACTCCAAGCGTGTCGGCGATGACGGCGCCGCGTTGCCTGACAACGCCAGCCCGGCTAGGGCCAGCCGGAGCCGCCGTGCCGAAGGCGGCGCGGTCAGCTTCGCGCTGGTAGGCCTCGGTGAGGTGTCTTACGGAGGCCAGCCGCCGGCCCTCTGCGAGGAGGGCGAGGCGGCGTGCCTCCAGAACTTCGTTGCTGGCGTCAGCCGGAAGGGGGGCGGACAAGTCTTGGGCAGCCGCGCGTGGGGTGTCGCGGGCGCCCTCGTCAGTCGGGCCGTCGAGGCCGATAACCATCACCTCGGGGGCGTCAGAATCGCGATCGCCAGCCGGAGGGAGCGGGTCGTTCTAGACCGTGACATTGGTGGGGAAGGTATCGTAGGATGCCGTGTCGGAGTCGACGGGCATCGGGTCGGTGGAGCCAACCAACTCCAAATCCGCAGCGGGCTCGCTGGAGACGTGGAGCTGGCTGAGGAGGTTGGCGAGGTGATCTGTGCCCGCATCGGAGGCAAGCTCGTCAGAGATGCGGGCCTTGTCGAAGAGGTTGGCGAGGCCGCTAGCCGCGCAGACGTTGGCGACGCCATGCAGCGCGTCGCGGCAAGCGCCATCGGGCGAGCCAGGCTGGCTACGCTCGCGAGGAAGGAAAAGGGTTCCCGTCCAGAACAGGTCTCCGGACGACGGTGCACCTGGCCCCATGGTGGGCGCCAAATGTCGGGTGGTAGGAGCGACATATGCCAACGGGTGGCTTATCATTACGGGGGCCAATAGAACGTCGCCGGTGCCTGGAAGCGGGATGAGGCGAAGACATGCACGCCGGGGAATCTTACCTAGCTTCAGGGCTCTCCGGGGAGATAATACCCCTACTGCTGCTCTGCGGGGTCTCCGCATGGTTACTAAATGGACAAGTAGCTACAATGCTCCTTGAGCTGTTTTGGGTGGAAGGAGGAAGAAGGGCTCGGCTCAGCTTGCTTCTTCTCCTTGTATGGTGTCTAGGTCTAGGAAGAGAGTCCAACCCTTTGCATGGGTGCACCGGGGGGTTTATATAGGCCTACCCCCCGGGGGTACAATGGTAATCCGACTGGGCGCGGGGCCCAGCTGTCTGTGACTATGCTCGCCGGCTTCTCCGCCGGCTTCTGGGGCCCGCCGGCTGGTGGGTCCCGCCAACTGCCGGCTCCTGGGTCGACAGGCCGGCCCCACCGGCCAGGGCCTGGTCGGCAGCTGGTTACTGTTGCTCCGTGTTGTTGATGTAGGCTTGGTCGGGGTAAGCGTGGCTACAGTAACGCCGCCTTGGCGGGCGATTACTGTAGCCCCGCCGCATCTTGTCTCCTTAATGGGCGTCTCCTTCGAGGAGGGCGGCAGGCCGGCTATGTGAAGCCGGCCCTCTGTCTTGCCGGCTTGAGAGGAGGTGCGGCCGCCTTCGGCATCTCTCTGCCCGAAGGGGCCCACCGCCTCGGGGGCCACGCTGGTGACCCGTCGTGGACGGCGTCAGAGCCGCCGTGGCTACAGTGCCGCGCCGGGCGGGCCGCCGCTGCCCGCACGACGCGCTGTACCAGGCGTGCTCCGGGTTTCGGGGGTGGCAGGCTCGACTGTAGCCACGCCCCGCTTCATCATTGCGGAGTGGACGCGTACATCGCGGGTACGGCGTTGACTGATTTATGGGAGTCAGCGTGGTGGTAGCCGGCCTCGCTGTAGCCGGCCCCGCCGTAGCCGGCCTTGCCGTAGCCGGCCCTCCGCAGCCTTCTTCAGGAGGGTGAAAAGGCGGGCCACCCCCGAAGCCGGCCATGAAGGTAGCCGGCTGGGGGGAGGCGGCCCAAGTCTTGAGTCTTCTTATGAGCCGGATGGGCTCATGATTTTTTCTGAGGGGCTAGGGGAAGCCGGCTGGGCTACCCATAGCTATTTACCCCGATAGTGTTCCTCCGGTAAATGGGAGTTGCATAATCTCATAGTCATAGGAACATGTATAAGTCATGAAGAAAGCAATAGCAACATACTAAACGATTGGGTGCTAAGCTAATGGAATGGGTCATGTCAATCAGATCATTCATCTAATGATGTGATCCCATTAATCAAATAACAACTCTTTGTCCATGGTTAGGAAACATAACCATCTTTGATTAACGAGCTAGTCAAGTAGAGGCATACTAGTGACACTCTGTTTGTCTATGTATTCACACATGTATTATGTTTCCGGTTAATACAATTCTAGCATGAATAATAATTATTTATCATGATATAAGGAAATAAATAATAACTTTATTATTGCCTCTAGGGCATATTTCCTTCACTACTCCTACTAGGAGGAGGACTCCTCCCCCTCCTTGGCGCGCCCCATGGCCGGCCTCCCCCTTGCTCCTTTATATACGGGGGAAGGGGGCACCCTAGAACACACAAGTTGATCATTGATCCCTTAGCCGCGTGCGGTGCTCCCCTCCACCATAATCCACCTCGGTCATATCATCGTGGCGCTTAGGCGAAGCCCTGCGATGGTAGCTTCATCATCACCGTCATCACGCCGTCATGCTGACGAACCTCTCCCTCGACACTCAGCTGGATCAAGAGTTCGTGGGACGTCACCGAGCCAGACGTGTGTAGATTGTGGAGGTTCCGTACTTTAGGTACTAGGATCAGTCGGATCGTGAAGACGTACGACTACATCAACCGCGTTGTCATAACACTTCCGCTTATGGTCTACGAGGGTAAGTGGACAACACTCTTCCCCTCTCGTTGCTATGCATCACCATGATAGATCTTGTGTGTGTGTAGGAATTTTTTTGAAATTACCGCGTTCCCCAATAGTGGTATCAGAGCCAGGTTTATGCGTGGATGTTATATGCACGAGTAGAACACAAAGGAGTTGTGGGTGTGGGTATATACATATTGCTTGCCATCACTAGTTGTTTCTTGATTCAGCGATATTGTTGGATGAAGCGGCCCAGGCCGACATTACACATACGCTTACGCGAGACTGGTTCTACCAACGTGTTTCGCACACAGGTGGCTGGTGGGTGTCAGTTTCTCCAACTTTAGTTGAATCTGATTCAATGAACCGAGTTCTTTCCGAAGATCAAAAAGCAATCACTATACCGCGTTGTGGTTTTTGATGCGTAGGTAAGAATGGTTCTTGCTCAGCCCGTAGCAGCCACGTAAAACTTGGAACAACAAAGTAGAGGATGTCTAACTTGTTTTTGCAGGGCATGTTGTGATGTGATATGGTCAAGACATGATGCTAAATTTTATTGTATGAGATGATCATGTTTTGTAACATAATTATCGGCAACTGGCAGGAGCCATATGGTTGTCGCTTTATTGTATGAAATGCAATCACCATGTAATTGCTTTACTTTATCACTAAACGGTAGCGATAGTCATAGAAGCAATAGTTGGCGAGATGACAATGATGCTTCAATGGAGATCAAGGTGCCAAGCCGGTGACGATGGTGATCATGACGGTGCTTTGGAGATGGAGATCAAAGGCACAAGATAATGATGACCATATCATATCACTTATATTGATTGCATGTGATGTTTATCCTTTATGCATCTTATTTGCTTAGTTTGGTGGTAGCATTGTAAGATGATCTCTCACTAAATTTCAAGGGTAAGTGTTCTCCCTGAGTATGCACCGTTGCTACAGTTCGTCGTGCTGAGACAGCACGTGATGATCGAGTGTGATAAGCTCTACGTTCACATACAATGGGTGCAAGCCAGTTTTGCACGTGCAGAATACTCTGGTTAAACTTGACGAGCCTAGCATATGCAGATATGGCCTCGGAACACTGAGACCGAAAGGTCAAGCGTGAATCATATAGTAGATATGATCAACATAGTGATGTTCACCATTGAAAACTACTCCATCTCACGTGATGATCGGACATGGTTTAGTTGATATGGATCACGTGATCACTTAGATGATTAGAGGGATGCCTATCTAAGTGGGAGTTCTTAAGTAATATGATTAATTGAACTTAAATTTATCATGAACTTAGTCCTGATAGTATTTGCATATCTATGTTGTAGATCAATTGCTCGTGTATAGCTTCCCCATTTTATTTATGATATGTTCCTAGAGAAAACTATGTTGAAAGATGATAGTAGCAATGATGCGGATTGGATCCATGATCTGAGGATTATCCTCGTTGCTTCATAGAAGAATTATGTCCTTGATGCACCGCTAGGTGACATAACTATTGCAGGAGCAAATGCAGACATTATGAACGTTTGACAAAGCTCGTTATGATAACTATTAATAGTTTAGTGCACCATGCTTTATGGCTTAGAACCGGGACTTCAAAAATGTTTTTGAACGCCACAGAGCATATAAGATGTTCTAAGAGTTGAAATTGGTATTTCATACTCATGCCTATGTCAAGAGGTAGAAGACCTATGATAGTACTTTGCCTATAAGATGGAGCAGAATAGCTCAACCAGTGAGCATGTGCTCAGATTGTCTGGGTACTACAATTGCTTAAATCACTATCACCAAGTTACTAGAACTTAGTGATGAACTATAATATGCAAGGGATGACGAAAGTAATTCCCAAGCTCTTCGCGATGCTGAAATCGGCGAAGGTAGAAATGAAGAAATAGCATCAAGTGTTGATGGTTAACAAGACCACTAGTTTCAAGAAAAGGGCAAAGGGAAAGAAAGAGGAACTTCAAAGAAGAATAGCAAGCAAGTTGCTGTTCCCATGAAGAAGCTCAAATCTAGACCCAAGCCTGGAACTGAGTGTTTCTACTGAAAAGGAAATGGTCACTAGAAGTGGAACTGCCCTAGATACTTGGCGGATAAGAAGGATGGCAAAGTGAACAAAAGTATATTTGATATACATATTATTGATGTGTACTTTACTAGTGTTTATATCAACCCCTCAGTATTTGATACTGGTTCAGTTACTAAGAGTAGTAACTCGAAATGGGAGTTGCAAAATAAACAGAGACTAGTTAAGGGCGAGGTGATGATGTGAGTTGGAAGTGATTCCAAGGTTGATAAGATCACCATCGCACACTCCCTTTACCTTCGGGATTAGTGTTGAACTGAAAATAAATGTTATTTGTTGTTTGCATATAGCATAATATGATTGGATCATGTTTATTGCAATACGGTTGTTCATTTAAGTCAAGGATAATTGTTATTCTGTTTACATGAATAAAACCTTCTGAGGTCATACACCCAAGGTGAATGGTTTATTGAATCTTGATCGTAGTAATACACATATTCATAATATTGAAGCCAAAAGATGCAAAGTTGATAATGATAGTGCAACATTTTTTGTGGCACTGCCGTTTAGGTCATATTGGTGTAAAGCGCATGAAGAAATTCCATGCTGATGGGCTTTCGGAATCACTTGATTATGAATCATTTGATGCTTGCGAACCATGCCCCGTGGGAAATATGACTAAAACTCCATTCTACGGAACAATGGAGCAAGCAATTGACTTATTGGAAACAATACATACTGATGTATGCAATCCGATGAGTGTTGAGGCTCGTGGCGGGTATCGTTATTTTCTGATCTTCACAGATGATTTGAGCAGATATGGGTATATCTACTTGATGAAACATAAGTCTGAAACATTTGAAAAGTTCAAAGAATTTCAGAGTGAAGTGGAAAATGATCGTAACAAGAAAATAAAGTTTCTATGATCTGATCGTGGAGGAGAATATTTGAGTTACGAGTTTGGTCTTCATTTGAAACAATGCGGAATAGTTTCGCAACTCACGCCACCTAGAACACCATACGTAATGGTGTGTCCGAATGTCATAACCGTACTTTATTAGATATGGTGCGATCTATGATGTCTCTTACCAATTTATCACTATCGTTTTGGGGTTATGCATTAGAGACAGTTGCATTCATGTTAAATATGGCACCATCTAAATCCGTTGAGACGACACAATATGAATTGTGGTTTGGCAAGAAACCTAAGCTGTTGTTTCTTAAAGTTTGGGGCTATGATGCTTATGTGAAAAAGTTTCAACCTGATAAGCTCGAACCCAAATCGGAGAAATGCGTCTTCATAGGATACCCAAAGGAAACTGTTGGGTACACCTTCTATCACAGATTCGAAGGCAAGATATTCGTTGCTAAGAATGGATCCTTTCTAGAGAAGAAGTTTCTCTCGAAAGAAGTGAGTGGGAGGACAGTAGACCTTGACGAGGTAATTGTACCATCTCCCTTATTGGAAAGTAGTTCATCACTGAAATCAGTTCCAGTGATTCCTACACCAGTAAGTGAGGACGCTAATGATGATGATCATGAAACTTCTGATCAAGTTACTAACAAACCTCGTAGGTCAACCAGAGTAAGATACGCACCAGAGTGGTACGGTAATCCTGTTTCGGAAGCCATGTTACTTGACCAGGAAGACGGACGCTGATAGTAGTGTTACTATCTACAAAGCTCGAATTGTCGCAAAAGGTTTTCGACAAGTTCAAGGTGTTGACTATGATGAGATTTTCTCACTCGTATCGATGTTTAAAATTCTGTCCAAATCATGTTAGCAGTTGCCACATTTTATGAAATCAGGCAAATGGATATCAAAACTACATTCCTTAATGGATTTATTAAAAAAGAGTTGTATATGATGCAACTAGAAGGTTTTGTCAATCCTAAAGGTGTTAACAAAGTGTGCAAGCTCCAGCGATCCATCTATGGACTGGTGCAAGCATCTCGGAGTTGGAACATACGCTTTGATGAGTTGATCAAAGCATATAGTTTTATACAGACTTGCGGTGAAGCCTGTATTTACAAGAAAGTGAGTGGGAGCTGCTACCTCTTGAGCTTGCGTTGGTTTTCCCCGAAGAGGAAAGGATGATGCAGCAGAGTAGCGTAAGTATTTCCCTCAGTTTTTGAGAACCAAAGTATCAATCCAGTAGGAGGCCACACGCAAGTCCCTCGTACCTACACAACACAAAGAGCTCAACGCAACCAACACGATTAGGGGTTGTCAATCCCTTCACGGTCACTTACGGAAGTGAGATCCGATAGATAATATTTTTGGTATTTTTGATACAAAGATGCAAAGTGAAAAGTAAAAGGCAAAGTAGAAAACAAAACAAGATTAAAGTGATGGAGATTGATATGATGAGAATAGACCCGGGGCCACAGGTTTCACTAGTGGCTTCTCTCAAGAGCATAAGTTTTCTACGGTGGGTGAACAAATTACTGTTGAGAAATTGACATAATTGAGCATAGTTATGAGAATATGTAGGCATGATCATGTATATAGGCATCACGTCCGTGACAAGTAGATCGAAACGATTCTGCATCTACTACTATTACTCCACTCATCGACCGCTATCTAGCATGCATCTAGAGTATTAAGTTAAAAACAGAGTAACGCTTTAAGCAAGAAGACATGATGTAGAGAGATAAATTCATGCAATATGAAATAAACCCCATCTTGTTATCCTCGATGGCAACGATACAATATGTGTCTTGCTGCCCCTTCTGTCACTGGGAAAGAACACCGCAAGATCGAACCCAAAGCTAAGCACTTCTACCATGGCAAGAACTACCAATCTAGTTGTGGGGACCCCGACTCACAAGTCGTGATCACCGAATGCACGTGTATAGTGATCCCAGAGATCAATGCTCACTGAACACACAGAAGCTGAATAACAAGAGTCTTACATTCATACATACCGTCTTACACAAATTATGACCATTATGGTCAAGTCTTACATAGATAAAGCCTTAAGGGCTGAACATCAAATGAAACATAAGCAGCGGAAATCTTCATCGATAAGTAGAACCCATGCCATCTGCCTTAACCCTACAGGCATTCTGACTGGGGAACGTCCTAGTTCGCATGTTCGTCTTCAAAGAACTCTTCTTCGAACTCCTGTTCTTCCATTCCTGGCCAATTAAACAACCAGTGGCAAGCCAATGAGTACTTTGAATGTACTCGCAAGCAACCCATGTTTTGGTTCAAGGTACAACAATGCATGATATAGGTAAGTTTTGCGGAAAGCTAGTTTTCGAGTGCAATGACATGTTCAACAACTTGTAAGACATGCATCAGGAGAATTCAAGTAACCATAAGGACAGGTTACAGATATCAACATAAATAGAGTGGGCACTAACCCAACTCAATCATGTCAAGTCCTTTGACTTGACCCGAGTAGTGGTATCAACATAAAAAGAGTGGGCACCAACCCAACTCAATCACGTCAAGTCCTTTGACTTGACCCGAGTGGTTCTTCCCACTTATCCAAACACTCACACTGGTTTGAAAACATGTGGACGTATCCCAAGAGCGGTTACCCAACTGTCCTTGACCGTGGACACGGCTATTCGAATAGTTTTACACTCTGCAAAGGTTGCACACTTTACCCACAAGATCCGGGGAACTTCCGTGTCATCCATGACCCGCGGTACCTCAAGTACCCGGGGTAAGCACCCGATCACTATCTTTCCCTAGACGACACTAACAAGGAGTCCACTCGTTGTTCCGTATCCTCACGATGTACATCATACGAGATTCACTCGAGATCATAACATCCGAGAGGGGACACAACGGTGTATCCGGTGCACTGTGAAAACAGTCATGGCCGCCCTACTTGGCACGACCCCGTCCCGAGAGAGAGCACCAACTCTCCCCCGTCACTAGTAATGCAGGCTCCAAGCTAGTATCGGCCTAGGTAATGAATAATGCCCTTTGCCATATAAGGGTAGAGTGGTTGCGCATGTAAGGTTGGAATAACGGTCGCAACTTAAACCAATCCATTTTTGAAAACAACACACACACTTGCCTTGGTACTCCACTTCGTCATCAAGTGGCTACCCAACTCATTGTCTCCCTCGGGCATAAGTGGCACCCGACGGGGTTTTCAAAAAGTCCTTTCAAAATACTTTGTCTCCATCACCATGCATATTCCCATCCCTTTTGCGTAGCACTACTTAGCATCCTATCTACTCCCACCGACATAACCCTCATAAGGAGGTAGGGTCATGCACAATGCAAGTATCATCAAGGAGGAAATGAAGGCAACCCACCAAAGTGGCTACCCTCTCATCATGATTCCGATGCCACATTAATAAAGTGCTAGATGAAATGCATAAAAAGGATTTCATAGACATGGTCAAAGGGCTGCTTGCCTGGCTCAACAAGGTCTTATGGGTCTTCAAAGTCTTCTGGTCCAACTCCTTCGTCAGCAACGCAATCTATCGTCGCAAAATAATAACGAGAAAATAAGGCAATAATAAAACAGAAAAACCAAAGTGCTCAGAAAAATGTCAACTTATTTTTGTAAAATACTAGGTGGAAAACTAAGAAGGGGAAAATTCCTAGTTTTGGATTTGGAGTTGTATAATAGGAGAAATGGATTTTCAAAGGGGAATATAAATGCTCAAATTTGAATTTAAATTTGAACAGTGCAAAGAAGTTTGATGGATACTTATGAAAGTTACACCATTAAATAGGTGGGATTTTTAGAAAATTATGGGAGTTGGAATTATTGCATTTGGATTAATATTTAATCCTGTGGAAATTTTGCAAGTATTTAGAAAAAGAAAAAGGGGAAGTAGCACTATGCAACTGGGCCAGAAGGGCCACAGTGCAGCAGGCCTAGAGGGGATTCAGCCCACGCGAGGCTGCCACGTCGAAGGCGTAAAGGCAAAGTACGCCTTCAGCCGACGCAGCGAACCGGTGCGCGCGCGTGCATTTTAAACCTGATGGGTGGGCCCACCCGTCAGTATGTGAGGCTGACTGACGGGCCCCACGGCCGTCGTCTTCAACCTCGGGCTAGAGAGGGGGGGGGGCGAGCTCACCAGCGACGTTTCCGGGCACGGCGAGGTGAGCGCGTGGCACCGCCGGACTCCTTGTCATGTCGCCGTTCGGGTGGTGCCGGAGTTGGCTGCCGAGGTGGCTTGGTTCGCCGGCGATGAGGGGGCAGGGCAGAGGAGCTTCGGGAGGTGCTTGGTTAGCTCGTTCCGAGCTGCAATAGGAGCTGGAGAAAGAGGGGAATGGGTCAGTGAGGTATGGTGGTTCCAGATCGAGCAAGAGCGGGGGCGGAGAGGGGCTGTACCGCGAGATCAACGGTCGACCGAGGCGGCGGAGCTCCGGTCGATCCCGAGCATAGAAGCTCTCCGGGGTTGATTGGGTGGTGCGGGCGCGTTCCTGGGGGTGTGAGGAGGAGGCGGATGCCACTGGAACGGCCCGGGGTGGGCTTATATAGCCGCACGATGGTCCACCATGGACTTGTGTGCCGGCGAGCTCGTTGCCGTCGCCACAGGTCACGGGGGCCTGTTTGAGTGTGTCTGGGGTGCTCGTGGGTTCGGTCCAGAGCGAGGGAAAGAAGAGAGGGAGGGAGCAGGGGGGCCCAGAGGCGTGCGCGTGTGAGCCGCACCATTGGCGCGCTCGGGCGGCCTCTGTTTGCTAGCGCGGAGGCGCGGGGAGGAGGAGAGAGGAGGGGGCCGACCGCGTAGCATGCTGCGGACGCCGAGGCGCATCGGCAGGCGCGCGGGGGAGGCCCGAGGTGGCCGGATGTGCTTGGCAGGGGGCGGCTACAGTGCGGGAGCGCACTGTAGCGCGCTCCAGAGCGCCCAAATGGCATGCCAAGCCATTTTCTATGCTTGTGGGCGCGCCCTGGCATGTCTGGTAGCTCTAGGGAGGAGTAAAGAAAGGGGGGAGAGCATAGGATTCCATGGATGGCCACTGGAGTGAGGAGAGAAGAAGAAGAGTGGAAATGGGCTGTCCAGAGAGAGAAAGTGAGGGTTTCACCCCCAAATAATTGATGTGAGGGCCTGCCATTGCTACTGGAGGTATAAGGTGACTAGATTAAGCTCTGGTAAAAAGTTGAGCTTACCAAGAATAGTGGAAGGGGTCAAAACGGTGGTTTTTGTAAAATGGCAGAAGGTGTTTGATAAGGGTTTGGGCAAGAAAATGAACTCCAATTCCCATGATACTTAACAGGATGGAATGACACTTAGAAATAGGGTGTGCCACCAAATTTGAGGTCATGTGGGCAAAGTAGCCAATGCAACTTTTGTAAACCCTAGAAATCAACAGAAAGGGGTTTGTGTAGATCTAGTGATGCAAAACCATTCTCCTTGATGCACCACTTGGTGTAGTGTCATCATTTGGTCATATGAACATGCTCACAAAAGTTGGGGTCAAGCAGAGAAAGTTGGTAGTACAAACTTGCTCAAATTTGGTTTTGAACATAAAGGGTTATGGGGCATTTTGGTGGACCAAAATGACCTTGATTGAAGTGAGGCTTTGCAAGATCATCACAATATGCATTTGTGACTTGCTGGATTTTTCTTGGATTTTTATGAAAACACTTCCTGTAGAAATATTTCAAATCCTTGAAATGAGCAGAAATGGTTTTGGGAGGTTTTGTCCAATATTTTGAACATGACCATGTGTTGAAACTCTTATATATGGGAAATATATGTCCACTGAGTTTCCCTAAATTTTCTCAAATATTTTTAAAATAATAAAATAATTTTTCCCTATTAAAGACCATTTCTGGCCTTAAGAAAAAGCCTTTAAATAAAATAGGAAAATAACTTTTAAAATTATAGTTTTGGGGTTTATGGGAATCCTATATCTAATAGGTTTCAAATATACCTTTTGAAATATTTTTCATACCCCAAATCAAGTACTTGAAGTGCAAGCCTCAATCCAGGGGTTTTTGGAAAACTAATTTTTGAAAATACTATTTGGCCAAGTTATTTTTGTAAGAAAATAATATATTGCTCTATACACATGGCATGATCATTGGGCAGAAGTTTGGGGCAAGGAGATGAAGTATAGGGGGTGGAGTTGTGTTGACTTTAAAGAGCACTTGAAAAGCACAGAGAGAAAACCAACTCCAAATAAACCAAATAATGCAAAAGTTTTTGCTGGTCCAAATTTTCATGCTTTAATAATGCAACTGAAGTGTTACAAAATGCAGGGTGTGACAGACCTACCCCCCTTACAAGAATCTTGTCCCCGAGATTCCTAGACTAGGCTTTAAAGAGATATGGAAACTCGGATCTAAGGTAGTCTTCATGTTCCCAGGTTGCTTCTGCTTCAGTGTGGTTGCTCCAATGGACCTTGAAGTACTTGACAGTGTGGTTTCAAGTGCGTCGCTTAGCCTCATCCAAAACGCAGATGGGCCTCTCGCGGTAAGTCAAATCAGGCTGAAGGTCAATGGCTTGGTGATCGACTTCCTTGTAAAGATTAGGCTTGCCTGGGAGTTGGAGACACTTCCGGAGTTGTGACACGTGGAATACGTTGTGCACATCGGATAGTTTAGGTGGCAGTTCCAACTGGTAAGCCACTTCTCCTCGTCGGTCAGTGATCTTGAAGGGGCCGATGTATCTTGGGGCGAGCTTTCCTTTAACATGGAAGCGTTGGGTTCCCTTGAGAGGTGTGACCCGGAGATAGACATGGTCTCCAACTCGGAAGGTCATGTCTCTCCGACGAGAGTCAGCGTAGCTCTTCTGCCTTGACTTGGCAGTCTTCAAACGCTCTCTGACAAGCTGGACTTGCTCTTCTGCTTCACGGAGGATATCGGGCCCAAAGACTAGTCCTTCTCCGGTTTCTGACCAATTGAGGGGTGTGCGGCACTTGTGCCCATACAACACCTCAAATGGTGCCATCTGGAGGCTTGACTGATAACTGTTGTTGTAGGAGAACTCGGCGAAAGGGAGGCAATCTTCCCACCTAGCTCCATATGCTAAGACACAGGCTCGGAGCATGTCTTCGAGTATCTGATTCACTCATTCTGTCTGACCTCCAGTCTGTGGGTGGAAAGCAGTGCTGAAGGACAACTTGGTCCCCATGGCCCCTTGGAACTTCTTCCAGAACCTTGAGGTAAACTGGGTTCCTCGGTCTGACACAATCTCCTTGGGAACACCATGAAGGCTTACCTCTTGATGTAGAGGCTGGCTAGCTGATTTCCCTTGTAAGTCGTTTTGACAGGAATGAAATGGGCTACTTTGGTCAAATGGTCGACTATGACCCAGATGGAGTCATGTCCCTTATTTGAGCTGGGTAATCCAGTGATGAAGTCCATTCCGATCTTATCCCATTTCCATTCAGGCACCTTGAGAGGTTGTAACAATCCAGCGGCCCGCTGATGTTCAGCTTTGACCCTTTGGCATATGTCACACTTAGCGACGAAAGTGGCTATCTCTCTCTTCATGCCATGCCACCAGAATCTTTCCTTTAGGTCTTGATACATCTTGGTTCCTCCGGGGTGAATGGAATACGGGGTGTCATGAGCTTCTTGCAAGATCAAATTCTTGAGCTCAATCTTGTTGGGTACGCAAATGCGATTCCCAAACCACACAATTCCTTGCTCATCCTCTGAGAATCCTGGGGCCTTGCCTGCCTTGATCTTCCTCTTGATGCCCTCAATACTTTCATGTCCCTTCTGAGCTTCCTTAATATCATCCATCAGGGTAGGCTTGACTTCAAGGTTGGCTACGAATCCTGGTGCAACCAGTTCCGACCCGAAGTTTTCAAGTTCTTCATACAAGGCGGGTAGCCTTTCCTTAAGCATAGCATTCAAAGAAAAATCCTTCCTGCTTAATGCATCTGCTACCACATTAGCCTTTCCAGGGTGGTATTGAACACTGAGGTCTTAATCCTTAATCAACTCTAGCCACCTTCTCTGCCTCATGTTCAATTCCTTCTGAGTGAAAATATACTTTAGACTTTTGTGATCCGTGTATATCTCACTCCGCTTCCCCAGGAGGTAATGTCGCCATGTTTTCAGGGCATGAACTACAGCTGCCAACTCAAGGTCATGAGTAGCATAGTTCTCTTCATGAGGCCGTAGTTGCCTTGAAAGGTAAGCTACAACTCTGCCTTCTTGCATCAGAACACCTCCTAGTCCGGTTCTTGACGCATCACAATATATCACAAACTCCTTGTGTATATCTGGTGTGGCCAGAACTGGGGCGGTGGTCAATCTCTTCTTCAGCTCCTGGAAGCTTTCTTCACACTTCGGCGTCCATTCAAACTTCTTGTCCTTCTTCAAGAGCTAAGTCATGGGTCGTGCAATGCTTGAGAATCCTTCAACGAACTTGCGGTAATATCCCGCGAGTCTAAGGAAGCTTCTGACTTCCTTCACATTGCTTGGGGATTGCCATTCAGTCACAGCTTCAATCTTAGTGGGATCGACCAACAATCCTTCTTCAGTCAAAACATGACCCAAGAATCCAACTTCACGCAGCCAAAATTCGCACTTGCTGAACTTGGCATACAGTTGGTGCTCTCGAAGCTTGTCTAGGACCATCCTCAAGTGTTGCTCGTGCCCTTCTTCCGTCTTCGAGAAGACAAGAATGTCATCAATGAAGACAATGGCAAACTTGTCCAAATATTCCATGAAGACCTTATTCATGAGATACATGAAGTAAGCTGGGGCATTGGTCAATCCAAAGGACATGACCGTGCACTCATACAGGCCATATCTGGTTACAAATGCCGTCTTCGGAATATCTTGGGGGTCTGATTTTCAGCTGGTAGTACCCAGATCTGAGATCAATCTTGGAGAACACCTTGGCTCCATTGAGTTGATCAAACAGATCTTCAATCTTGGGAAGTGGATACTTGTTTTTGATTGTAACTTCATTGAGGGAGCGGTAGTCAATGCATAAGCAGATGGTACCGTCCTTCTTTGTCACAAACAGAACAGGTGATCCCCAAGGGGAGGCACTAGGGCGGATAAATCCCTTCCTCAACTGCTCTTCTAGTTGCTTCTTCAATTCTGCTAACTCTTCCGATCCCATTCTATAAGGCTTCTTATAGATGGGTCCCGCTCCGGGTATGAGTTCGATGATGAACTCAATGTCTCGGTTAAGAGGCATTCCCAGTAGCTCACCAGGAAAGACATCGGGGTATTCACATACTACCGGCACTTGCTCCAATCCAACTTCTGACAGAGAGTTGACTTGGGTGGCTTGAGCAGAGGAGGGGTTGGAGGCAAATTTAACTTCGACTCCTTGGTCATTGGTCACAGTGACAGTCCGGTTGGCACAATCTAACAAGCCTTGGTGCTTGATGAGCCAATCCATTCCTAAGATCACATCCAAGCCTTGCGATCTTAAGATGATAAGGTCTGCTAGGAAGTCTACCCCATTAATGACAATCCCGACTCCTTTACATCCTATCTTGGCTCTCATCTCTGCTCCGGGGGTTTGTACCACCATAGGATTATTCAGGGGTGTAGGGGTCATGCCACTTTTTAATGCAAACTTTTGGGTGACAAATGAATGCGTGGCTCCAGAATCAAACAAGATAGTTGCAGGTGCTGAGTTGACAAGGAACGTACCCAGCACGACGTCCGGGTCTTCCTGGGCTTCTTCTGCAATGACATGATTCACACGACCCTTGCCGTTGTTGGGCAGGTTGCGGGGAGCTTGGTTCCTTGGTGGCATTCCACGGCCTTGTCCTGGGTTCTGCGCATTGGGGTGCGGGGCGTCGGGCTTCTTGTTGGGGCAATTCTTGGAGTAGTGTCCTGCCTGACCACATCCGAAGCAAGTGACTTGATTGGGGTTGCTGCTCTTGCCGTCATTGTTATTGGGGTTGTTGTAAGCTGGCTTGGGGTTGGAGTACTGCTGAGGTGGATAGTTGGTGCGGGGTGCAGGAGCTCTTGGCTGCTGATAGGTTGGCTTGACCGGGGCTGGCTGCCATGGGCGAGGCTTCTGGTTGCTGGAGCTACCCTTGCTGATCATCTTGCGCTTACGGGTGTCAACCAAAGCACGTCGCTTCTCTTCCAGCATGAGTGCCTTGTTCACCAGATCAGGAAAGGTCGGGCAGTCACACACAACAAGCGAGTACTACAGAGTCTGGTTAAGGCCTTCCATGAAGCGCTCCCTTTTGGCAGCATCAGTGCTGACTTCTTCAGGGGCATACCTTGAGAGAACACTGAACTTCTGCATGTACTCCTTGACAGTGCTACTACCTTGCTTCAGGGCTCGGAACTCACACTTCTTGATGGCCATGATTCCGGAAGGAATGTGGGCCTTGCGGAATTCTGCCTTGAAGTTATTCCAAGTGATGTTTTGCTCAGCATGCATGGCCTTGAATCCATCCCACCAAGCTCTAGCAGTTCCCCCGAGACAGTGAGCAGCATATGCCACCTTCTCACGGTCCTCAGTGGATCCGACTAGTTCCAGCAGATCCTCAATGGTGCGGACCCAGTCGTCTGCATCCAGGGGTTCAGCAGTCTCAATGAAGGTGGGTGGTGCATGCTTCTTGAACTCCACCAGCATGGAACGTGCATTGCCGTTTCCCGCCGGCTAGTGGTTGACAGCTTGAGCGATCATCTGGAGGGCTGCAGTGTTGGCTTGGCGTTCCTCTCGGAAGGCTTGGAGAAGCTAAGCCATGTCCATGCTTGGAGGTGGTGGTGGTGGTGGAGCTTGTCCTTGGGTCTGGTCCTGACTGGCTCCTTCTCCGGCTTCTTGCTGCTGGGTAGAGGTACCAGTACGAGTTACAACAGGCATCCTGTTGGAGCGGTCAAGGTCTCATGATTGGGAAATATGAGGAAAGCCATATAGATGGGACGCCTAGTAAGGGGGTTGGTATGACACTAATTCTTTTCATGCAAGGGCCAAAAGGCCAAACACATTTATTAAAATCCAAATGGGTGATGTAGTCGCTTACAAGTTCCCGAAGGAAAGTACGACGTCCATCAAACACATCAAAAGCAAACACAATACTTCATGGTTTCATATGAACCATTACAAGGACTCGACTTCGCATAGGGGTACACAATCTATCCTACCGTAGGGGTTACTAACGGGCATACCCGGGTTGCGAATGATGCCTAAGTGGTGGAATGCTCGGTCGCGTAGTCTGGCTCTTCTGGGTCTTCCTCCTCGTCATCGGCGGCCTGACTTTCCTCTTCACTTGAAGGGGTGGGGGACTGCTTCGCCAGTGGTGCGAAGAGCTTGCAGTATTACTTTGCGCTCATGCGGTGTTGCTGTGGTGGTTTTCCATCCTTTGGGGGTCTTCCGCCTCTGTATGCGATTGCGGGTTGTCCAGGGGGAGCACCTTCCTTCTTGATTCTATCCGTCTTCCCTTGTTCTTGAAGAAGAAGTGCCTTGGTCTCATGAAGTCCCTTTCGGAGTTCCATTGATTCAGAGGCCAAGCGTTGTGCCAAACTATCGGCACAAAGGCTGAAGTAGGTCTGGAATCGGAGTGGAAGTCCTTCTTCTAATGGTGGAGCTGGTGCACTGCTCTCATCCTCACCTTCCTTCCGATAAGGCAAGAAACGGGTTGCCAACTCGTCTGCCATCTCTGGAAGAAGGTCTCGGAGGCGGGTGAGTGCCTTGAGGGTTGCCGTCTTGACGGCAAGGACTAGTGTTGCCATCTGGGGTCCCTCGAAGAACCAGCTTGTTGGGGAGTCATTGGCCTTCATGATCACTTCCACATGATACTTCATCTCGGTGTCATTGATCCAATGCTCATGGTAGGTGAAAATGGGGGCTCGGTGGAACTGGCACTTCTTGAGGCTATCCTCGAGAAGCACGGGAAATCTTGTGGTCAGGAAGTCTTTAGGTACGGCAGCCATCTACAAAGGTTGAATGGAAGAGGTCAATAAGGGAAATATGTCTTGGGTTGGGTAAGCTTTAGAAAAGAAGAGAAGTTTAGATGGTCTCAAACTAACTAACGCCCACGCTAACTAAAGCTTCCTACAGTTAGGATGGCTCTGATACCAGCTCTGTGGCGACCCCGACTCACAAGTTGTGATCACCGAATGCACGTGTACAGTGATCCCAGAGATCAATGCTCACTGAACACACAAAAGCTGAATAACAAGAGTCTTACATCCATACATACCGTCTTACACAAATTATGACCATTATGGTCAAGTCTTACATAGATAAAGCCTTAAGGGCTGAACATCAAATGAAACATAAGCAGCGGAAATCTTCGTCGATAAGTAGAACCCATGCCATATGCCTTAACCCTACAGGCATTCTGACTGGGGAACGTCCTAGTTCGCATGTTCGTCTTCAAAGAACTCTTCTTCGAACTCCTGTTCTTCCATGCCTGGCCGATTAAATAACCAGTGGCAAGCCAATGAGTACTTTGAATGTACTCGCAAGCAACCCATGTTTTGGTTCAAGGTACAACAATGCATGATATAGGTAAATTTTGCGGAAAGCTAGTTTTCGAGTGCAATGACATGTTCAACAACTTGTAAGACATGCATCCGGAGAATTCAAGTAACCATAAGGACAGGTTATAGATATCAACATAAATAGAGTGGGCACCAACCCAACTCAATCATGTCAAGTCCTTTGACTTGACCCGAGTAGTGGTATCAACATAAAAAGAGTGGGCACCAACCCAACTCAATCACGTCAAGTCCTTTGACTTGACCCGAGTGGTTCTTCCCACTTATCCAAACACTCACACTGGTTTGAAAACATGTGGACGTAGCCCAAGAGCGGTTACCCAACTGTCCTTGACTGTGGACACGGCTATTCGAATAGTTTTACACTCTGCAGAGGTTGCACACTTTACCCACAAGATCCGGGGAACTTCCGTGTCATCCACGACCCGCGGTACCTCAAGTACCCGAGGTAAGCACCCGATCACTATCTTTCCCTAGACGACACTAACAAGGAGTCCACTCGTTGTTCCGTATCCTCACGATGTACATCATACGAGACTCACTCTAATCATAACATCCGAGAGGGGACACAACGGTGTATCCGGTGCCCTGTGAAAACAGTCATGGCCGCCCTACCTGGCACGACCCTGTCTCGAGAGAGAGCACCAACTCTCCCCCATCACTAGTAATGCGGGCTCCAAGCTAGTATCAGCCTAGGTAATCAATAATGCCCTTTCCCATATAAGGGTAGAGTGGTTGCGCATGTAATGTCGTGGTATTTCTCACGGGGGGCTTGCGAGTCGACAGATGCCACAAGGGCTTAGTGTGTGGGTAGGACTGCTGCTGATAGGACCGGGAGCGAGTATGCGAGTAGCACGCGGTGGTTTACCCAGGTTCGGGGCTCTCTAGAGAGATAATACCCCTACTCCTGCATGTCTGAGTATATCTGTTATATTTGGTACAGAGTCGCTCCTAGAGTTGTATCTAAAGCCAGTGCCATAGGCATCTGATTTGGTAAATGTATGCATATGGTATGCTAGTGGTCATGAGAGCATGGGTGCTCTAGTGGCCATGAGAGTGTGCATACGTGAGGGAAATCCATCCTCCCTGGATGGATGGATGTGAGCCCATATTTATAGTGTGGAGCTAGCTTGCTATGTAAGCTATATGGGTAGCTTAGGAAGTAAGCTAGGTAGTGGCTTTGGATGTAAGCTACCTTGGGTAGCTTACATGCCAAGCCAGGTAGGCATGGCTAGTGGCATGGCACATGTCATGCTTGTCCCCTGGGATACTTTATAAATCAGTACCCAGGGGACACGGTACACTGTAGATGACGGCATCGCGGTACGGTTGTCTTCGTCGATGTCGGGTCGGGCCGCAGTCGGCAGCCGACTGGTTGGCGTAGTCGGCGGCCGGCAGTCGGTAGCCGGCCGGGTAGTGCAGTCGGACGGGGAGCCGGCAGGAGCGGCCGGGCAGTGGGACTGAGGGGCTTTGCTAGCCCCGATGTCTTGAAATATCATCTTGCCGTCTTCGGGGTATCCGTGTCCCGTTACACCGACAGTAGCCCCCAAGCCTCCGGGCAACTTGGCAAAGTTGGGCGGAGGTTTTTTGGCAAATGTTCATGAAAATGATCATAAAAAAGGAAAAAGTTAGTCCACGCAAATATATCGAATGTTTGCTTTTATCATTGCAAGTTTTATGCGGAGGGTGCCGACTCGGTTTCGTCCGAGCCCCCTTCAATCTTTTTCATGTTCCCTCCACTCTTTGGCCCGGGCTCTTGCTTGCCGGACAGCCGCTCTGCGGCCTGTGGCTGAGAGTGGGCCGCGAAGTGGAGTGTACAGTACTCAGAGTCTAGGAGCAGATTCAACCGAGTAGATACTTGTAAAAGAAACAGTCGGGTCGCCCGAACGTTTTTCTTCCCGGGCGTTTTTCGCATGGGTGGCCTCCAGCGTTCACTCTTGCTAGTCAGCAGCCGCTCTGCGGTCTGTGACTAAGAGTGGGCCTTTGGTACCGCGCACGGTACTAAGCCGTCTGCGGGAACTAACGTCTCAGGCCAAGCGGCCAGCCCCCGGGCCAACTCTGGCTGGCACCGGGGCAAACAGTGATGCTACTGTAATAAAATGCGGAGACAGCCCCCGAGCAATGCTTGGGGTTATCCGTGCTTGCGTAGTGCAAAAATATGCGGGTGAGGAGCTCATATTGATTTTCGTGTAGTCGCAGTCGTCGAAGATAGCCGGCGCGACTCGGCGCTCGCGGAGTGCGCCGGTGCACCCGCTGGGTGTAGGGCCGACTGCTGAGCAGTCGGGCCGGATCTTCTGGCAGCTATTTTGTCTTCTTTCTCGCCGGGGCGCGTCAGCGCACCCGCTGGGTGTAGCCCCCGAGATTCGGGCCGACTGCTGAGCAGTCGGGCCGGATCTTCCGGCAACTACCTTGTCTTCTTCTCTCGCGGGGGCGCGTTAGCGCACCCGCTGGGTGTAGCCCTCGAGATTCGGGCCGACTGCTGAGCAGTCGGGCCGGATCTTCCGGCAACTACTTTGTCTTCATCTTCACGGGGGCGCGTCAGCGCACCCGCTAGGTGTAGCCCCCGAGATTCGGGCGCTCGAGGAGAGTCCAGCCAGTCAGGCTTGACTGGCCAGGTTGCGAAGCGGGGCCAGCCGGACGGGCCCCTCGGCCGGCGGCTGGCGGCGAAGCGGACAGGCGAGCCAGTCGACCGAGCGGCAACGTAGGCAGGCGACTGGAGCAGCTGACGAAGCCCGCGCAGCCGGCCGTCCACGCAGCCGTGCCGCCGGCCACGCACACGGCCGTGCATGTGGCCCTGCAATTGGCCAAGCATGCACGCGTATATATCTCTTGTGTTTTTTTTGCCCAGCAGTCGGCTGGGCACACAGCCCTTGATTTCTCTAACCGGCCCGCACGCGAGCGGCCGGCCTCCACTTTTTTTTTACGCAAGCCGACGCCCCGACTCTTCTTTCCGGTAGGCGGGCGCGCGCGGAGCCGGACGAGGCCGGGCGCGGGGAGGTCGGCGCCGAGCGCTGGAGAAGCCGGAGCCGGGCGCGGTGCAGGAAGGACCGGCCGGGCCAGGTGCGAGGCGAAGCTGGCCTGGGCGAAGCCGGGGCCAGCCCGGGCGAAGCCGGCGGGCGCAACGGAGCAGCGCGGCCGCGGCGGGAGGCGGCCCGGGCGAAGCCGGCCGGCGCGACGGAGCAGCGTGGCCGTGGCGGGAGGCGGCCCAGGCGAAGCCGCGGCGGGCGAAGCCGACAGGCGCGGCGGGAGGCAGCCCGGGCGAAGCCGGCGGGCACGACGGAGCAGCGCGGCCGCGGCGGGAGGCGGCCCGGGCGAAGCCGGCCGGTGCGACGGAGCAGCGCGGCCGCGGCGGGAGGCGGCCCGGGCGAAGCCGGTGGGCGCGGCGGAGCAGCGCAGCCGCGGCGGGCGAAGCCGACAGGCGCGGCGGGAGGCTGCTCGGGCGAAGCCGGCGGGCGCGACGGAGCAGCGCGGCCGCGGCGGGAGGCGGCCCGGGCAAAGCCGGCCGGCGCGACGGAGCAGCGCGGTCGCGGCGGGCGTGCGCGTGGGCGAAGCGGGCAGAGCAGCGGCGGGCGGTAGGCGGAGGAGTCGGGTGGCGCGAGGCGACCACCCAGAGGCGGTACGGCCGACTGCGAGCGCGCGCAGGGAGGAGCCAGCGGGGCACGACCATGGGGCGAGCCGGAGCTGGACGGGGCCGTCGCAGCCGGCGTGGGAGCAGGCGGAAGCACGGCAGCCGGCGCGGGCGCCCACACGCGGGGCCGAGACGGAGTTCGGCAGAGCAAGCGCCCGCGGCAGTACGTGTGTGAGGCCGGGCGCGCGGCGACATGGCGGAGATGTGGCGGCGCGGGCCAGGAAGGCGCACCGCGTGCGCACGCGGAGGCGCTGGCGCGGGTGGGGCATACGGCCAGGCAGAGCCGGCGCCGGTCGCGAGTGGAGGCGACGCGGCAGGGGCCAGCAGGCGGCCGGGTCGCCGGGGGCCAGCCGACTAGCGCGGGCGGACCCGGCTGCTGGAGGAACGGCGCGCAGCGCGGCCTGGACCCGGAGTAGGCGACAGGCAGGGGTCGCGACGAGCAGCCGCGGGAAGAGCCGAGCGGAGCGGTCGAGGCAGCGTGTGGCGGGAGGAGGCGTGCGAGACGCCTGCTGCGGGGACGGCCGGTGCGCGACGGGGCAGGAGCACCTGCGGGCCGCCACGAGTGGAGCAGCAGAGCTGCGCTCGAGGAAGGGACGGAGTCGGACGGCACGTGCGGGCCCGCAGGAGCTGGAGAAGTGGTATGTGCGTGCGTTGACTCTGCTGGTATGCATGTAGCCAAATCGACTGGGCTCGCTAGCGAGCCAGGCGTAGGCGCGTGCACGCACATGTGCTTATGTGGCCAGCCCGCCTGCGCATGGAGGAGCAAACGTCCGCTCCAGCCGGAGCAGAGCGCAGCGCGGAGGGGAGTGGCCACGAGCGGCGCGTGGACGGACGCGACCGATCGAACCGAGGCACCGTGCGCGGCGCGTGCACGGACGGCCGGCCGGCGCTACAGTGGTGGTGACGAAGAGGCCGATGGCGAGGACACGCCACCCCTCGCGGCCGCTCCGGGGGCGGGTCGAAGTCGAGCCCCTGAGCGCTACCGGAGAGACGGCGCGACGCCGCGGCGGTGATGGTGAAGATGGTCCCGTCCGGACTGCGAAACCAGTAGCAGCGCGGTAGCATAGTACCGCCCTACGGTGGGCGCCAACTGTCGTGGTATTTCTCACGGGGGGCTTGCGAGTCGACAGATGCCACAAGGGCTTAGTGTGTGGGTAGGACTGTTGCTGATAGGACTGGGAGCGAGTATGTGAGTAGCACGCGGTGGTTTACCCAGGTTCGGGGCTCTCTCGAGAGATAATACCCCTACTCCTGCATGTCTGAGTATATCTGGTATATTTGGTACAGAGTCGCTTCTAGAGCTGTATCTAAAGCCAGTGCCATAGGCATCTAATTTGGTAAATGTATGCATATGGTATGCTAGTGGCCGTGAGAGCATGGGTGCTCTAGTGGCCATGAGAGTGTGCATACGTGAGGGAAATCCATCCTCCCTGGATGGATGGATGTGAGCCCATATTTATAGTGTGGAGCTAGCTTGCTATGTAAGCTATATGGGTAGCTTAGGAAGGAAGCTAGGTAGTGGCTTTGGATGTAAGCTACCTTGGGTAGCTTACATGCCAAGCCAGGTAGGCATGGCTAGTGGCATGGCACATGTCATGCTTGTCCCCTGGGATACTTTATAAATCAATACCCAGGGGACACGGTACACTGTAGATGACGGCATCGCGGTACGGTTGTCTTCGTCGATGTCGGGTCGGGCCGCAGTCGGCAGCCGACTGGTTGGCGTAGTCGGCGGCCGGCAGTCGGTAGCCGGCCGGGTAGTGCAGTCGGACGGGGAGCCGGCAGGAGCGGCCGGGCAGTCGGACTGAGGGGCTTTGCTAGCCCCGATGTCTTGAAATATCATCTTGCCGTCTTCGGGGTATCCGTGTCCCGTTCCACTGACATGTAAGGTTGGAATAACGGTCGCAACTTAAACCAATCCGTTTTTGAAAACAACACACACACTTGCCTCGGTACTCCACTTCGTCATCAAGTGGCTACCCAACTCATTGTCTCCCTCGAGCATAAGTGGCACCCGACGGGGTTTTCGAAAAGTCCTTTCAAAATACTTTGTCTCCATCACCATGCATATTCCCATCCCTTTTGCGTAGCGCTACTTAGCATCCTATCTACTCCCACCAGCATAACCCTCATAAGGAGGTAGGGTCATGCACAATGCAAGTATCATCAAGGAGGAAATGAAGGCAACCCACCAAAGTGGCTACCCTCTCATCATGATTCCGATGCCACATTAATAAAGTGCTAGTTGAAATGCATAAAAAGGATTTCAAAGATATGGTCAAAGGGCTGCTTGCCTGGCCCAACAAGGTCTTCTGGGTCTTCAAAGTCTTCTGTTCCAACTCCTTCGTCAGCAACGCAATCTATCGTCGCAAAATAATAACGAGAAAATAAGGCAATAATAAAACAGAAAAACCAAAGTGCTCAGAAAAATGTCAACTTATTTTTGTAAAATACTAGGTGGAAAACTAAGAAGGGGAAAATTCCTAGTTTTGGATTTGGAGTTGTATAATAGGAGAAATGGATTTTCAGAGGGGAATATAAATGGTCAAATTTGAATTTAAATTTGAACAGTGCAGAGAAGTTTGATGGATATTTATGAAAGTTACACCATTAAATATGTGGGATTTTTAGAAAATTATGTGAGTTGGAATTATTGCATTTGGATTAATATTTAATCCTGTGGAATTTTTGCAAGTATTCAGAAAAAGAAAAATGGGAAGCAGCACTGTGCAACTGGGCCAGAAGGGCCACAGTGCAGCAGGCCCAGAGGGGATTCAGCCCACGCGAGGCTGCCACGTCGAAGGCGTAAAGGCAAAATACACCTTCAGCCGACGCAGTGAACCGGTGCGCGCGCGCGTGCATTTTAAACCTGACGGGTGGGGCCCACCCGTCAGTATGTGAGGCTAACTGACGGGCCCCACGGCCGTCGTCTTCAACCTCGGGCCAGAGAGGGGGGGGGGGCTCACCGGCGACGTTTCCGGGCACGGCGAGGTGAGCGCGTGGCACCGCCGGACTCCTTGTCGTGTCGTTGTTCGGGTGGTGCCGGAGTTGGCCGCCGGGGTGGCCTGGTCCACCGGCGACGAGGGGGCAGGGCGGAGGAGCTTCGGGAGGTGCTTGGTTAGCTCGTTCCGAGCTGCAATAGGAGCGGGAGAAAGAGGGGAATGGGTCAGTGAGGTCTGGTGGTTCCAGATCGAGAAGAGCGGGGGCGGAGAGGGGCTGTACCGCGAGATCAACGGTCGACCGAGGTGGCGGAGCTCCGGTCGATCCCGAGCATAGAAGCTCTCCGGGGTTGATTGGGTGGTGCAGGCGTGTTCCTGGGGGTGTGAGGAGGAGGCGGATGCCACTGGAATGGCCCGGGGTGGGCTTATATAGCCGCGCGATGGTCCACCGTGGACTTGTGCGCCGGCGAGCTCGTTACCGTCGCCACGGGTCACGAGGACCTGTTTGAGTGTGTCTGGGGTCAACGGGTCAAAACGGTGGTTTTTGTAAAATGGCAGAAGGTGTTTGATAAGGGTTTGGGCAAGAAAATGAACACCAATTGCCATGATACTTAACAGGATGGAATGGCACTTAGAAATAGGGTGTTCCACCAAATTTGAGCTCATTTGGGCAAAGTAGCCAATGCAACTTTTGTAAACCCTAGAAATCCACAGAAAGGGGTTTGTGTAGATCTAGTGATGCAAAACCATTCTCCTTGATGCATCACTTGGTGTAGTGTCATCATTTGGTCATATGAACATGCTCACAAAAGTTGGGGTCAAGCAGAAAAGTTGGTAGTACAAACTTGCTCAAATTTGGTTTTGAACAGAAAGGGTTATGGGGCATTTTGGTGGACCAAAATGACCTTGATTGAAGTGAGGCTTTGCAAGATCATCACAATATGCATTTGTGACTTGCTGGATTTTTCTTGGATTTTTATGAAAATATTTCCTGTAGAAATATTTCAAATCCTTGAAATGAGCAGAAATGGTTTTGGGAGGTTTTGTCCAATATTTTGAACATGACCATGTGTTGAAACTCTTATATATGGGAAATATATGTCCACTAAGTTTCCCTAAATTTTCTCAAATATTTTTAAAATAATAAAATAATTTTTCCCTATTAAAGACCATTTCTGGCCTTAAGAAAAAGCCTTTAAATAAAATAGGAAAATAACTTTTAAAATTATAGTTTTGGGGTTTATGGGAATCCTATATCTAATAGGTTTCAAATATACCTTTTGAAATATTTTTCATACCTCAAATCAGGTACTTGCAGTGCAAACCTCAATCCAGGGGTTTTTGGAAAACTAATTTTTGAAAATACTATTTGGCCAAGTTATTTTTGTAAGAAAATACTATATTGCTCTATACACATGGCATGATCATTGGGCAGAAGTTTGGGGCAAGGAGATGAAGTATAGGGGGTGGAGTTGTGTTGACTTTAAAGAGCACTTGAAAAGCACAGAGAGAAAACCAACTCCAAATAAACCAAATAATGCAAAAGTTTTTGTTGGTCCAAATTTTCATGCTTTAATAATGCCACTGAAGTGTTACAAAATGCAGGGTGTGACAGACCTACCCCCCTTACAAGTTTCTAGTCCCCGAGATTCCTAGACTAGGCTTTAAAGAGATATAGAAACTCGGATCTAAGGTAGTCTTCACGTTCCCAGGTTGTTTCTGCTTCAGGGTGGTTGCTCCACTGGACCTTGAAGTACTTGACAGTGCGGTTTCGAGTGCGTCGCTCAGCCTCATCCAAAACGCAGATGGGCCTCTCGCGGTAAGTCAAATCAGGCTGAAGGTCAATGACTTGGTGATCGACGTCCTTGTAAAGATTAGGCTTGCCTGGGACTTGGAGACACTTCCGGAGTTGTGACACGTGGAATACGTTGTGCACATCGGATCGTTCAGGTGGCAGTTCCAACTGGTAAGCCACTTCTCCTCGTCGGTCAGTGATCTTGAAGGGGCCGATGTATCTTGGGGCGAGCTTTCCTTTGACATGGAAGCGCTGGGTTCCCTTGAGAGGTGTGACCCAGAGATAGACATGGTCTCCAACTCGGAAGGCCATGTCTCTCCGACGAGAGTCAGCGTAGCTCTTCTGCCTTGACTTGGCAGTCTTCAAACGCTCTCTGACAAGCTGGACTTGCTCTTCTGCTTCACGGAGGATATCGGGCCCAAAGACTAGTCCTTCTCTGATTTCTGACCAATTGAGGGGTGTGCGGCACTTGTGCCCATACAACACCTCAAATGGTGCCATCTGGAGGCTTGACTGATAACTGTTGTTGTAGGAGAACTCGGCGAAAGGGAGGCAATCTTCCCACCTAGCTCCATATGCTAAGACACAGGCTCGGAGCATGTCTTCGAGTATCTGATTCACTCGTTCTGTCTGACCTCCAGTCTATGGGTGGAAAGCAGTGCTGAAGGACAACTTGGTCCCCATGGCCTCTTGGAACTTCTTCCAGAACCTTGAGGTAAACTGGGTTCCTCGGTCTGACACAATCTCCTTGGGAACACCATGAAGGCTTACGATTCTGTTGATGTAGAGGCCGGCTAGCTGATTTCCCTTGTAAGTCGTTTTGACAGGAATGAAATGGGCTACTTTGGTCAAATGGTCGACTATGACCCAGATGGAGTCATGTCCCTTATTTGACCTGGGTAATCCAGTGATGAAGTCCATTCCGATCTTATCCCATTTCCATTCAGGCACCTTGAGAGGCTGTAACAATCCAGCGGGCCGCTGATGTTCAGCTTTGACCCTTTGGCATATGTCACACTTAGCGACGAAAGTGGCTATCTCTCTCTTCATGCCATGCCACCAGAATCTTTCCTTTAGGTCTTGATACATCTTGGTTCCTCCGGGGTGAATGGAATACGGGGTGTCATGAGCTTCTTGCAAGATCAAATTCTTGAGCTCAATCTTGTTGGGTATGCAAATGCGATTCCCAAACCACACAATTCCTTGCTCATCCTCTGAGAATCCTGGGGCCTTGCCTGCCTTGATCTTCCTCTTGATGCCTTCAATACTTTCGTGTCCCTTCTGAGCTTCCTTAATATCATCCATCAGGGTAGGCTTGACTTCAAGATTGGCTACGAATCCTGGTGCAACCAGTTCCAACCCGAAGTTTTCATGTTCTTCATACAAGGCGGGTAGCCTTTCCTTAAGCATAGCATTCAAAGAACAAGCCTTCCTGCTTAATGCATCTGCTACCACATTAGCCTTTCCAGGGTGGTATTGAACACTGAGGTCATAATCCTTGATCAACTCTAGCCACCTTCTCTGCCTCATGTTCAATTCCTTCTGAGTGACAATATACTTTAGACTTTTGTGATCCGTGTATATCTCACACCGCTTCCCCAGGAGGTAATGTCGCCATGTTTTCAGGGCATGAACTACAACTGCCAACTCAAGGTCATGAGTAGCATAGTTCTCTTCATGAGGCCGTAGTTGCCTTGAAAGGTAAGCTACAACTCTGCCTTCTTGCATCAGAACACCTCCCAGTCCGGTTCTTGACGCATCACAGGTTATCAATATCAACAGCAGGTTCAATTTCTATATCATTATCATTACTAGGTTGAGCATCATCATGAACATTATCACTAGTTTCAGGTTCATTACCAGATTGTGTTTCAGCATCAGAAATAGAAATATCATTTGGATTCTCAGGTGTTTCAGTATAGGTTCACTAGAAGCATGCAAAGTCCTATCATTTTTCTTTTTCTTCTTTTTAGACGAACTAGGTGCGTCTATATTATTTCTTTGAGAATCTTGCTCAATTCTCTTAGGATGGCCTTCAGGATACAAAGGTTCCTGAGTCATTCTACCACCTCTAGTCATAACTCTAACAGCATTATCATTATTCTTACTATTCAATTCATTGAGCAAATCATTTTGAGTTTTAAGTACTTGTTCTACTTGAGTGGTAACCATAGAAGCATGTTTACTAATAAGTTTAAGTTCACCTTTAACATTAGCCAAATAATCACCCAAGTGTTCAAGCATATTTGAATTGTATTTCAATTGTCTACCAAAATAAGCATTAAATTCTTCTTGCTTAGCCATAAATCTATCAAACTCATCTAAGCATGGGCTAGCAAATTTAGTAAATGGGATTTCAGCTTTATCACATCTATAGAGAGAATTTACCTTTACTACCTGTGTCGGGTTATCAAGACCATGAGTTTATTCAATAGGAGATGGATTTGGATCATATGTTTCTTCAACATGCGGTAAATTAAGACCATGTATTTCTTCAATAGGAGGTAAATTCTTAAAATCTTCGGCTTTAAATCCTTTTTATTTCATAGATTTCTTTGCCTCTTGCATATCTTCAGGACTGAGAAATAGAATACCCCTCTTCTTCGGAGTTGGTTTAGGAATAGGCTCAGGAACTGGCTCCGGAGGTGTCCAATTATTTTCATTTGTCAACATATTATTCAATAGAATTTCAGCTTCATCCAGTGTTCTTTCCCTAAAAACAGAACTAGCACAACTATCCAGGTAATCTCTAGAGGCATCGGTTAGTCCATTATAAAAGATATCAAGTATTTCATTTTTCTTAAGAGGATGATCAGGCAAAGCATTAAGTAATTGGAGGAGCCTCCCCCAAGCTTGTGGGAGACTCTCTTCTTCAATTTGCACAAAATTATATATATCCGTTAAAGCAGCTTCTTTCTTATGAGCAGGGAAATATTTAGCAGAGAAGTAATAAATCATATCATGGGGACTACACACACAACCAGGATCAAGAGAATTAAACCATATCTTAGCATCACCCTTTAATGAGAACGGAAATATTTTAAGGATATAAAAGTAACGAGTTCTCTCATCTTTAGTGAACAGGGTGGCTATATCATTTAGTTTAGTAAGATGTGCCACAACAGTTTCAGATTCATAACCATGAAAAGGATCGGATTCAACAAAGTAATTATATCAGGATCAACAGAGAATTCATAATCCTTATCAGTAACACAGATAGGTGAAGTAGCAAAAGCAGGGTCAGGTTTCATTCTAGCATTTAGAGATTGCTTATTCCATTTAGCTAATAACCTTTTGAGTTCATATCTATCTTTGCAAGCTAAAATAGCTAAAGAAGCTTCTTGATCAAAAACAAAACCCTTAGGAGTAACAAGTGATTCTTCATCATCACTTTCATCAGTATCATCAGATTCAATATTTTCAATCTCTCTAGCCCTAGCAAGTTGTTCATCAAGAAATTCACCAAGTGGCACAGTAGTATCAAGCATAGAAGTAGTTTCATCATTGGTATCATGTATAGCAGAAGTAGCATCATCAATAACATGCGACATATCAGAACGAATAGCAGAAGCAGTTTTAGGTGTCGCAAGCTTACTCAAAACAGAAGGTGAATCAAGTGCAGAGCTAGATGGCAGTTCCTTACCTCCCCTCGTAGTTGAGGGATAAATCATGGTTCTTGGATCTTTCAAGTTCTTCATAATGATAAGACGATATATATCCCAAGTGACTCAAAGAATAGAGCTATGCTCCCCGGCAACGGCGCCAGAAAATAGTCTTGATAACCCACAAGTATAGGGGATCGCAACAATTTTCGAGGGTAGAGTATTCAACCCAAATTTATTGATTTGACACAAGGGGAGCCTAAGAATACTCTCAAGTATTAGCAGCTGAGTTGTCAATTCAACCTCACCTAGAAACTTAATATCTGCAGCAAAGTGTTTAGTAGCAAAGTAATATGATAGTAGTGGTAACTGTAGCAAAAGGTAACCGTACTAAAAGTAGTGTTTTTGGTATTTTGTAGTGATGATAGCAATAGCAACGGGAAAGTAAATAAGAGAATAACAATATATGGAAAGCTCGTAGGCAATGGATCAGTGATGGAGAATTATGCCGGATGCGGTTCATCATGTAACAGTCATAACCTAGGGTGACACAGAACTAGCTCCAGTTCATTGATATAATGTAGGCGTGTATTCCGAACATAGTCATACATGCTTATGGAAAAGAACTTGCATTACATCTTTTGTCCTACCCTCCCGTGGCAGCGGGGTCCTCCCAGAAACTAAGGGATATTAAGGCCTCCTTTTAATAGAGAACCGGAACAAAGCATTAACACATGGTGAATACATAAACTCCTCAAACTACGGTCATCACCGGTAAGTATCCCGATTATTGTCACTTCAGGGTTAACGGATCATAACACATAATAGGTGACTATAGACATGCAATATAGGATCAAGAACACTCATATATTGATGAAAACATAATAGGTTCAGATCTGAAATCATGGCACTCGGGCCCTAGCGACAAGCATTAAGCATAGCAAAGTCATAACAACATCAATCTCAGAACATAGTGGCTACTAGGGATCAAACCCTAACAAAAATAACTCGATTACATGATAGATCCCATCCAACCCATCACCGTCCAGCAAGCCTACGATGGAATTACTCACGCGCGGTGGTGAGCATCATGAAATTGGTGATGGAGGATGGTTGATGATGACGATGGTGACAAATTCCCCTCCCCGGAGCCCCGAACGGACTCCAGATCAGCCCTCCCGAGTGGTTTTAGGGCTTGGCGGCGGCTCCGTATCATAAAACGCGATGATTTCTTCTCTCCGATTTTTTTCTCCCCGAAACACAATATATAGAGTTGGAGTTGGAGTCGGAGAGGCACCGGGGGGCCCACGAGGTAGGGGGCGCGCCCGCGCGCCCCCACCCTCGTGGATAGGTGGTGGCCCCCCTGGCCTTCATCTTATGTAGATATTTTTTATATTTTCCAAAAAGTTGCTCCGTGCAGTTTCAGGTCATTTCGAGAATGTTTGTTTCTGCACATAAATAACACCATGGTAATTCTGCTGAAACCACCGTCAGTCCGAGTTAGTTCCATTCAAATCATGCAAATTAGAGTCCAAAACAAGGGTAAAAGTGTTTGGAAAAGTAGATACGACGGAGACGTATCAATGATCCATATCAACTAAACCATGTCTAATCATCACGTGAGATGGAGTAGTTTTCAATGGTGATCATCACTATGTTGATCATATCTACTATATGATTCACGCTCGACCTTTCGGTCTCGGTGTTCCGAGGCCGTATCTGCATATGCTAGGCTCATCAAGTTTTACCCGAGTATTCTGCGTGTGCAAAACTGGCTTGCACCCGTTGTATGTGAATGTAGAGCTTATCACACCCGATCATCATGTGGTGTCTCGGCACGACGAACTGTAGCAACGGTGCATACTCAGGGAGAACACTTGTACCTTGAAATTTAGTGAGAGATCATCTTATAATGCTACCGCCGAACTAAGCAAAATAAGATTCATAAAGGATAAACATCACATGCAATCAAATATAAGTGATATGATATGGCCATCATCATCTTGTGCCTTTGATCTCGATCTCCAAAGCACCGTCATGATCACCATCGTCACCGGCTTGACACCTTGATCTCCATCAAAGCATCGTTGTCGTCTCGCCAACTATTGCCGCTGCGACTATCGCTACCGCTTAGTGATAAAGTAAAGCAATTACATGGCGATTGCATTTCATACAATAAAGCGACAACCATATGGCTCCTGCCAGTTGCCGATAACTGTGTTACAAAACATGATCATCTCATATAATAATTTATATAATCACGTCTTGACCATATCACATCACAACTTACCCTTCAAAAACAAGATAGATGTCCTCTTTTAGCTACTTTGTTGTTGCAAGTTTTATGTGGCTGCTATGGGCTTAGCAAGAACCATTCTTACCTACGCATCAAAAACCACAACGCAGTATAGTGATTGCTTTTTGATCTTTAGAAAGAACCCTGTTCATTGAATCCGATTCAACTAAAGTTGGAGAAACAAACACCCACTAGCCACCGATGTGCGAAGCACGTCGGTAGAACTAGTCTCGCGTAAGCATACACGTAATGTCGGTCTGAGCTGCTTCATCCAACAATACCGCTGAATCAAAAATCAACTAGTGACGACAAGCAATATGTATATACCCACGCCCACAACTCCTTTGTGTTCTACTCGTGCATATAACATCTACGCATAAACCTGGCTCTGATACCTCTGTTGGGGAATGTAGTATTTCAAAAAAAATTTTGCCTCCGCACATGCAAGATCCATCTAGGTGATGCATAGCAATGAGAAGGGAGAGTGTGTCCACATACCCTCGTAGACCGAAAGCGGAAGCGTTTAGTAATGCGGTTGATGTAGTCGAATGTCTTCGCGATCCAACCGATCCAAGTACCGAATGCACGGCACCTCCGCGATCTACACACGTTCAGCTCGATGACGTCCCTCATACTCTTGATCTAGCTGAGGCCGAGGGAGAGTTTCGTCAGCATGATGGCGTGATGATGGTGATGATGAAGTTACCGGTGCAGGGCTTCGCCTAAGCACTACAACGATATGACCGAGGTGGAAATCTATGGAGGGGGCCACCGCACACAGCTAAGACAACTATCAACTTGTGTGTTCTAGGATGCCCCCTGCCCCCGTATATAAAGGAGCAAGGGGGAGGCCGGCCGGCCCTATAGGGGCGTGCCCCAAGTAGGATTCCTACTAGGAATAGGAATCCTATTCCTAGTAGGTTTCCAACAAGGAAGAGGGGGGGAGGAAGGAGAGCGAGAGAGGGAGAAGGAAAGGGGGGTGCCGCCCCCTTCCCTAGTCCAATTCGGACCCAAGGGGGAGGGGGAGCGCGGCCTGCCCTAGCCACCCCTCTCTCTCTCCACTAAGGCCCATGAGGCCCATTAGTTCCCCCGGGGGGTTCCGGTAACCCTCCGCCACTCCGGTTTTATCTAAAACTTCTCCGGAACATTTCCGGTGTCCGAATATAATCGTCCAATATATCAATATTTATGTCTCGACCATTTAGAGACTCCTCGTCATGTCCGTGATCACATCCGAGACTCCGAACTACCTTTGGTAGATCAAAACACATAACTCATAATGCCGATCGTCATCGAACGTTAAGCATGCGGACCCTACGGGTTCGAGAACTATGTAGACATGACCGAGACACTTCTCCGGTCAATAGCCAATAGCGGAACATGTATGCTCATATTGGCTCCTACATATTCTACGAAGATCTTTTTCGCCAAACCGCATAACAACATACGTTGTTCCCTTTGTCATCGGTATGTTACTTTCCCGAGATTCGATTGTCGGTATCTCAATACCTAGTTCAATCTCGTTACCGGCAAGTCTCTTTACTTGTTCCGTAATGCAACATCCAGCAACTAAATCATTAGTTACATTGCTTGCAAGGCTTATAGTGATGTGTATTACCGAGAGGCCCCAGAGATACCTCTTTGACAATCGGAGTGACAAATCCTAATCTCGATCTATGCCAACTCAACAAACACCATCGGAGACACCTGTAGATCATCTTTATAATCACCCAGTTACGTTGTGACGTTTGATAGCATACTAAGTGTTCCTCCGGTATTCGGGAGTTGCATAATCTCATAGTCATAGGAACATGTATAAGTTATGGAGAAAGCAATAGCAATAAACTAAACGATCATAGTGCTAAGCTAACTGATGGGTCAAGTCAATCACATCATTCTCTAATGATGTGATCCCGTTCATGAAATGACAACTCTTGTCCATGGCTAGGAAACTTAACCATCTTTGATTAACGAGCTACTCATGTAGAGGCATACTAGTGACACTCAGTTTGTCTATGTATTCACACATGTACTAAGTTTCCAGTTAATACAATTCTAGCATGAATAATAAACATTTATCATGATATAAGGAAATATAAATAACAACTTTATTATTGCCTCTAGGGCATATTTCCTTCAAGATGATGATGGATGTCGTCACACCATGAGAGCCCTAAGAATATATCTCCATTGTCGGAGGAGAAAATCCCACTCTCGAGGTATCTAGTCCCTTGTCAAACTTCCGAATGAACCTGTAAGTTGTCGTTATGATCACCGTGTTACCGATGACGTTTGAGCAACCCAAAAGTCCACCGTACTGTAGGAAGTGAATACAATACTCTCATGATCCGAGGAGCTAAAAACACATTCTAACACTTCGTGTTATAACAATTGATTTCAGAAAATATTATCTCAAAGTATAAAACACAAGATTGGGTTGATTCAATATGACCATTCTTCTAACATCACACTCTCAATGTTGTTTCAGGACTACCGTTACACTTAATGATATCTGATGAACCACATGTGTGGGGGATCTATCATAGCCTTTTCGATAAGTAAGAGTGTCGAACCCAACGAGGAGAAGAAGGAAATGATAAGCGGTTTTCAGCAAGGTATTCTCTGGAAGCACTGAAATTATCGGTAACAGATAGTTTTGTGATAAGGTAATTTGTAACAAGTAACAAATAGCAAAAGTAAATAAGGTGCAGCAAGGTGGCCCGATCCTTTTTGTAGCAAAGGACAACCTGGACAAACTCTTATATAACGGAAGGCGCTCCCGAGGACACATGGGAATTATCATCAAGCTAGTTTTCATCACGCTCATATGATCCGCGTTCGGTACTTTGATAATTTGATATGTTGGTGGACCGGTGCTTGGGTACTGTCCTTACTTGGACAAGCATCCCACTTATGATTAACCCCTATTGCAAGCATCCGCAACTACAACAGAAGTATTAAGGTAAACCTCACCATAGCATGAAACATATGGATCCAAATCAGCCCCTTACGAAGCAACTCATAAACTAGGGTTTAAGCTTCTGTCACTCTAGCAACCCATCATCTACTTATTACTTCCCAATGCCTCGCTCTAGGCCCAAACAATGGTGAGGTGTCATGTAGTCGACGTTCACATGACACCACTAGAGGAAAGACAACATACATCTCATCAAAATATCGAACGAATACCAAATTCACATGACTACTTATAGCAAGACTTCTCCCATGTCCTCAGGAACAAACGTAACTACTCACAAAGCATATTTATGTTCATAATCAGAGGGGTATTAATATGCATAATGGATCTGAACATATGATCTTCCACCAAATAAACCAACTAGCATCAACTACAAGGAGTAATCAACACTACTAGCAACCCACATGTACCAATCTGAGACTTAGAGACAAAGATTGGATACAAGAGATGAGCTAGGGTTTGAGAGGAGATGGTGCTGGTGAAGATGTTGATGGAGATTGACCCCCTCCCGGTGAGAGGATCGTTGGTGATGACGATGGTGATGATTTCCCCCTCCTGGAGGGAAGTTTCCCCGGCAGAACAGCTCCGCCAGAGCCCTAGATTGGTTTCCCCAAGGTTCCGCCTTGTGGCGGCAGAGTTTCGTCCCGTGAGCTTGCTTATGATTTTTTCCTCGACGAAAGACTCCATATAGTCGATGTGCATCAGAGGGACAGCAGGGGGCCCACGAGGCAGGGGGCGCGCCCCCACCCTCGTGGACGGTGGGTGGCCCCCCTCTGTTACTTCCTTCGCCCAATATTTTTTATATATTCTGAAAATAATTCCCGTGGAGTTTCATGAGTTTTGGAGATTTGCAGAATAGGTCTCTAATATTTGCTCCTTTTCCAGCCTAGAATTCCAGCTGCCGACATTCCCCCTCTTCATGTAGACCTTGTAAAATAAGAGAGAAAAGGCATAAGTATTGTGACATAATGTGTAATAACAACCCATGATGCAATAAATATCGATATAAAAGCATGATGCAAAATGGACGTATCAATATCCCGAGATTCGGAAAACATGTAACTACTTGTGAGCTATGTTGGGATTTTCCCCGAAGAGGAGGGGAGATGTAGTCAGTAGAGATAAGTATTTCCCTAAGTGAGAACAAAGGTTCTTCATTAGATCATCAATACCGCATATGAGAGCCACTCAACAACTCTAGCATAGTCTTCTCCTTATGAGAACTCAAAGAAACGAAAAGAAATTCAGTGAAACACACTAAAATGTTTTTGGAGTTTTTACTTTTTCTGAAGAAAGCAAACTAATGAGGGAAAATGAAAAGCAAGAAAAACTATTTACATCGAAGAACTCCTAACAAATGACAAAAGACATGAGAAATCTTTTTGGGTTTTGTTTTACTACTACAAACTAACTAAATAGGAAATAAAAAATTAAAAGAAGCGAGAAATATTTTTGGATTTTCAAAGTTTTTCAAACACACAAAAGAAAGCAAAAAAAAACTAACATGGATATACAATGAAAGAGGATGAACACCGACAACTAAAATGAATGTGTGGTACATGAATGTAATGTCGGTAAGAAATACATACCCCCCCCCCCACATTTAGGATTTTGGCCTAACTTGGTCTATGGCCACGGCTGGAAATAGTCAGATCTAGGGTAATACTGAGGCTCCCACTAGTAGGTAGGCTCCAATGCTGGTGCCAGCTTAGGTGCTGGGGCGGTGCCAAGCACCAATAAGGATAAATGTCCTCAGGCATAATAGTGTGCCTACCCCTAGAAAGATCGAACAAAGCAGGTGTAGGCAAAGTAATAACCTCATGAGTACCCTGACTAAATACCACTTATACAGGAATTGAATTCTGCCGGAGTGAATAAATTTATGCTCAACCATGCTATCATAATCAAGATATTTTGTAGGTAAAAGCTCATCCTCCCCGTGTCTAATAGGAATAAAAAAAATGTCTAGCGAGACGGGAGGCATAGATACCACCATAGATGACATCTCGGAGCGGTTGTGTGCAACCGCTGCGCAACAATAGATCGCAAACTAAAAGTCCTGTCATGAAAAAGTGCACAACGCAAGATAGCAAGATCAGGCAAGCTGAACGTTCCACTCTCCCACCTACCAGTTATACACCTCCTGATAAATAATGAAATGTAACGTAAAATGGGAAAAATGCAAACTGCCACTCTGGCCCCGGAAACTCCTCTCATTTCCCCCATGGTAACTGCAGATATAAAATTCTCAACGTCCCTAGGACGTGGCTCTAGAGGGCTGCCCTAGTTAGGAATTTTGCAAACTTTGCAGAACCTAGCAAGTGTCATTTCTTTGGGGATATCATTGAGATGGAATGACACGGTAGATTCATCTCTCCTAGGATAAAAACGGAAATTTTGCACAAAAGTATTGGTGAGGATAAGGTACTGATCACACTTATCTTCAAGGAATGGGATGATCCCAACATCCCTCGCCAAATGATAAAAATCCTCGAGAATGCTCGCATCTCACAAGAATGTGTTGCACGGCCATTTGCACGTCTGCACCTCGGCCGCACGAGGAAGATTGTACTTGGGCTTCTCCTATGGAGTTTCCATGGAACCCCGGCTTGAACAACCTCTCAACATCATCCTAAACATTTTCTTCTCCTCTGAATTTTTTTTGAATTTTTTTGTCCCTCAAAATAAAAGTGTACATATCCTAACAACATTGATAGTAACTACTCCCACAAGTGTCTAGAGGCTATATCATGCATCGAAACTACTTTGAACCATATAAATTCAACATTCAAGCTCATATACATGGTCACCAATAGTAACAAAATATGCAAAACATAAAGCACTAGAACAAAAACTAATTGGACCATTGGAGGAGTCACATAACAAGGAGCAATTCCTCCGAATAGTTTTGGAAAGGAGCTCAAGCAAGGAGATCAAAATCACACAAAAATGAACAAGGACATGAGCTAAGAGGCAAGGGTGATTTTTTCTAGAGGTGGAAGAAGGCAATGGGAAGGTGCACTAAGTGAGGAGGCCCCTGAGGGACCCATGAGCTCTCATGGCGCGCCGAGGGGGTGGGCGCGCCCTATGAGCTCGTGGCTCACAGGTGCACCCCCTAGGGTGTGTTCAGTGCCAAAAAATCTTAAATATTGTAGAAAAACCATACCAAATTTTCACGTCATTCCAAGAAGTTTTATTATCAAGACATTTTTATGGGATAATTAGTTTTATGCCCCTAGTTGTGTCCCACATGACTGTTTTACCCCTAATTTCCAAAAGCCATCGGTTCTGTCCAAGTCACTTCACTCCTCTTATGCTTTTGCCATTTGACTATTTGACCATCACTTTGAAAACTTCAAAAAAATTCATACTAAATCAGAAAAATGCAAATAAGATACCAAAATGTTCGAAAAAACCACCTATATATCAATGCCATTTGCATTCATGACAAAGGTGATAGAAAGTGCCCATCTGAGTTTTAGCTCTTATGATACCACCATGAAAAATAAAATCTAAAAAATCAGAAAAATTGGTGGCAAAGAATGACAAATGTTTAAGTGCTTGCCAAGTTTCATGAGGGAATGAAATTCATGGAAGTCATGGCAGAAAAAACAACCAGCACTCCAGAATAGATTGTTTTTTGTCGTGACTTCCATGAATTTCATTCCCCAATGAAACTTGGCAAGCACTTAAAACATTTGTCATTCTCTGCCACCATTTTTTTGAATTTTTTTAGATTTTATTGTTCATGGTGGTATCATAAGAGCTAAAACTCGGATGGGCACTTTCCAACACTTTTGTCATAAATGCAAATGACATTGACATATAGGCGATGTTTCTTTGAACATTTTGGTATCTTATTTGCATTTTTCTGATTTAGTATGAATTTTTTATGAAGTTTTCAAAGTGATGATCAAATAGTCAAAGGGAAAAAGCATAAAAGGAGTGAAGTGAGTTGGACATAACTGATGGTTTTTGGAAATTAGGGGTAAAACAGCCGAGTGGGACACAAGTTGGGGCATAAAACTAATTATCCCTTTTTATTGCACGAAAAATTCAAAAAATAGGATAATTATGGCATTCTATTAAACTTTAAATAAAAAAGAGTAAACTATGGGTACAATAGGTTGTGCTTACTAAATTCATCGACCACATGCCCAAAAAGAGTCCATTAATAAGGTTGATCAAGTCTTATTAACAAACTATTTCTGAGTAGCATGAAACCGAAGAATTCTCATATAACACTAAGTTACCTCAACGGGGATATGCGTTTACCCAACAATAAGAGTTTCATATTTATTTTTGATGGACGAAAGAGGAAGTTTGAAACCTCCAATAGTAATTGTGATAATTCTTTTAGTGCAGTTGATACTATTCACTAAACTTTGTTTCCTCAGAAAGTATACTGTATGTTCTTTACCATTGACATGAAAAGTGACCTTACTTTTGTCGCAATCAATAACAGCCCTTGCAGTATTCAAAAAGGGTCTACCAAGGATAATCGACATGTTGTCGTCCTTGGGCATATCAAGAATAACAAAGTCTGTTAAGATAGTGAGATTAGCAACAACAAAGGGAACATCCTCACAAATTCCAATAGGTATAGCAGTTGATTTATCAGCCATTTTCAAAGATTTTTCAGTATGTGTCATCTTACTCAAATCACATCTTCTATATAAAGGGAAAGGCATAACACTAACAGCGGCTCCTAAATCACGTAAAGCAGGTTTGACATAACTTCTTTTAATGGGGCCTGGTACAGTGGGTATTCCTGGATCTCTTAACTTCTTAGGTACTTTTCCATCAGATGAATAATTTGCAAGCATGGGGGAAATTCCAGCTTTAGATAACTTTCTTTTATTAGTGACAATATCTTTCATGTATTTACAATATGGAGGCCTTTTCAAAATATCAGTCAAACATGTTCGCAAAAAGACAGGCCTAAGAGCATCTCCAATAGACGGTCCATATGTAAAAATACCTAACTTTTGGATCTCCGAGAACAGAAAACGCTGCTCCAACAGATGGTCCATATGTAAAAAAATTGGACCACCGCCTCCCGGAGATGTAAAATTGAAAACTTCGTGATGAAAATTTACATCATAAGATACAAGTGATGTAAAACCGCGACCGCCCACCAAACGACCAACCGCCACTTCATTCCCCTTCCGCCTCGCGATCGGCCGCCCACAGCTGAGCACGAGCCGCCGAAAGTCATCGCTAGCACCGCTAAAGTCACCGTCACCATCGCTGCCACCACCCCAAATCGCCGCTGCCGCCCTAGCCCGCATCGCCTCCCCCGCCGGAGGGCTTCTCGCAGCCACCCCGGCCCGCCATTTCAGGAAACAGCTGCAGCTGGATTCACCGACTCCGGCGGTCCGGCATCCCATATAGCTCTGCTTCACCAGCCGCTGTCCTCCCTTCTCCTCTGCGCCATCGTGCGCAGCAGCAACCAATCCAATCGCCGACCATCTTCTTCCGCCCCGCGCACAAGGTGTTCGACGGAATTCCCCAAGGTAAAAAAAACGTCGAAACTTGTATTTGTGTTGCATCTGATCTCATGGATTTGAAGAAATATGTAATAATTTGATATTGTGGACATGTATAATTTTTTATGTTGTTTTTATAGATGTTTTTTGCAATATGTGCGGCTGTATAGTGGCTGAACAGCAGCCACGCGGCTGCCACCGGTTTTGCATCTTCTTTTTGGACCATTTGTTGGAGATGCTCTTTTTTACATCTCCATTTTGGACCATCTGTTGGAGTTGAGCCTTTTTCGGAGATGTAAAAAGCACTTCTTGGTGCTCCAAATTTGGACCATCACCTGTTTGGACCACCAAAAAATATACATCATCTATTGGAGATGCTCTAAGCATTTCAACAAAGCGTTCAAAGTCCTCTTCATCCTTATTTTTCAGAACCTTACTAGGAAATAGCATGGGTTTTTGAACACATGGTTCTCTTTCTCTACCATGTTTTCTAGCAATGAAATCCCTTTTATTATATCTTTTATTCTTATGAGGTGGGTTATCAAGATCAAGTGCGGGTTTTATTTCTACCTCATTAACAGGTTCTTTATCATTGTTTGGTTGAGCATCAATATGAACATCATCATTATCATTATCACTAGGTAGATGTTCATTACCAGATTGTGTCTCGGCATCAGAAATAGGAACATCATTATGATTCTCAGAAGGTTTTTCTACCACAGGTTCACTAAAAGCATGCAAAGTTCTATCACGTTTCCTTTTCTTTTTCTTCTTAGATGAACTAGGTGCATCAATATTAATTATTTGAGAATCTTTCTCAAATCTCTTAGGGTGACCTTCAGGATATAGAGGATCTTGAGTCCTTTTTCGTCCTCTAGTCACTACTCTAACAACACGATCCACTACTGCAGGATGCTGCTAACGTGACACTACGATCAGAGACCCTTTGACGAAATTGTTTGCGATGCATTCATCGCAAACAGTGATGTAAAATAATCGTAAAAAATATGCAAAACGTTTGCAATGAAGGATACATCAAACACGGTTCATATTTTAGTTGCGTGTGTGATGAGGGGCATACCGTTCAATTCAATGAAGTATTTGTGATGAGGCAGAGCAAAAGAAACGGGCAACTTGATGAAGGCGTGTGCGATATATGGCATACAGTTCACTCGAATAAACTATTTGTGATGAGGCAGAACAATAGAAATGGGCAGCCAGATGAAGGTGTGTGCGATATACGGCATACAGTTCACTCGGACGAACTGTTTGCGTTGAGCCAAGAGAACATAAATGGTTGAACTGAACAAGATGTGTGTGATACACGACAAACAGTTTTGTAATCGGAAATGTGTGGGAAGACCGATAACAACACAGACGATTCCTGTTAACAAGCCGTGTGTGTTGTGAGCAAATGATTGTTGTTATACAATTGTCAGTGATTGATGAAATCATCACCGACGGGTTCCATTGTTTAGTCCGTGTGCGAAGTGATCTGCTCTGTCTATAGAGCATCAACATATATACTTAAAAAGATAGCATTGCAAAACCAAATTAAGCATACAATTACACAGGTGACTACACACATAACATTTCCACACACCAAAGTAATCAATTACATGCATACTAAACTAGGAGAAACGAGGATCTAATCATCTACTTATTGTTGCGACGACGCTTGCCATTCCTCTGCTTCCGGCTGGATCCCTAGCCATTTTAGGGAAGGAGGCATTTCCTCATGTCAACGATCGGCCTATACATGTCGTAGCTCATGTATGCTTCCTTGGATGCGTACACGTCGTGAGCTTTGTCGAGTTTCTCCATCCAGGCTGAGTGCTCATGATCTTCACTTATATTTGTTTGAGCTTATCAAAAGCAACACATGAAAATTAGTTCCAAAGTGATAGATATCCAAGAAGGATATAATTAAAATTTTCATGAAGATCATTGGACAAAATAAACTTGATTCTTAGTAATAGTTTTGAGATATGATGATGTGATATGTGAGTCATGTTGATGAGTAATTATGCTTTAGTAAGAATATTGGTGTTAAGGCTTGTGATTCCCTATGCAAGCACGGAAGTCAATAGTTATGCAATGAAATTACATCCTACTTGTGGTGCATTACTCGGTGTTAATTATGCTTAATGCTCGCTTATGAGATTATTTGTTTCTTGGTTGGTCGTTTCTCAATCTTTTGCTAGCCTTCATTTTGCACTAAGTATGATCACTACTTGTGCATCCAAAATCCTTTAAACCAGTTTTGCCACATGAGTCCACTATATCTATCTATATGCAGTATTCTTTTTCCGTTCTAAGCAAATTTGTATGTGCCATCTCTAATTTTCAAAATAAATTTCTCTTTTGTGTACTTGCACCACTCGCGAGGCGGTGAGGGTGGCCAATATTTTCCATGCTAGATGTGTTATTCTCACGATGAGTGTTTATTCACTTGTCATTGCATGAGAGTAAGGCAAAGGTATTAGGGATGCCCAGTCCTGAAATGAAAAACGAATTTACTTTATGTTGTCAAATAATAAATTCCTTGGAAACTATTGGTATGGAAGGCACCCGTGTATACGGTTAGCCATGGTGAAAGTATGGTTGAAAAGGAATAAACTTTATTTTTTGTGTGGGAACCGCCTATATATATCTAGCATGGAAAGTGTTGGGAGATCTAAGTCATTTTCATTGGTGGGAAAAGTATGCCTCTCACTACTGCAAGATGCTGCTAACGCGACACTACGATCATAGACCCTTCGACGAAATTGTGTGCGATGCAATAATCGTAGATGGTGGTGTAAAAAACATCAAAAAAGGTGCAAAATGTTTGCGATGATGGATGCATCAAACACGGTTTGGATTTTAGTTGCGTGTGCGATGCAGGGCATACAATTCAGCTCAATTAACTATTTGCGATGAGGAGGAACAAAAGAAACAGGCAGCCAAATGAAGGTGTGTGCAATATACATCATACGATTCACTCGGATGAACTGTTTGTGATTAGGCAACACAAAAGAAACGGGCAGCCAGATGAAGGTGTGTGCGATGTACAGCATATGGTTCACTCGGATGAACTGTTTGTGATTAGGAAACACAAAATAAACTGGCAGCCAAATCAAGGTGTGTGTGATATACGACATGCGGTTCACTCGGCCTTGTCGTTAGTGTGTGAGCTCTATGGCAACCGTTCGCTCCCCACTAGCCTCTTCTTGTACCGTGACAACCGTCCACTGCCTCTTCGCCTTTCCCTCTTGATTTGGAACTGCTATCGCACGCTCTTCCTCCCTCCATTTGCCTTCACCCTTCCTTCTGCCATTGTTCGATCATCCTCTCCATGGAGGGAACATGCTAGAAATGACCCCGTTATTCTTGCCCCGATCTAAAAGATGACGTGGTGGAGGAACTCATTGATCGGTGCGACATCAGCACCTCGGCTAGCATGGCAGGTTCGTTCAAGACCATTCTTGACTCAACTAATAACATCATTACAAGGAACCCAAGGGTCCGGGAGAGGTTTGATCTCCCCTATCTTCTTCACCGTGACCCTGCTGACTAGCGCGGGGATGATAGAAGCCTCGCCTTGTGCAAGTTGATGCCGCTTTTGATAATGATACGTGTGTTGTTAAGACGCCATCGCTTGAGGGCAAGGCTTGGGCAGGCGCAAATGAAGATTGGGTTGTTTATATTGGGTACAACTGCGAGTGGGAACTTGTGAATGTGTACAGTGATGTCTACTACACAACCTTCTTCTTGTAGTCATTGCTGGGCCTCCAAGTGCAGAGGTTTGTAGGACAGTAGAAAATTTCCCTCAAGTGGATGACCTAAGGTTTATCAATCTGTAGGAGGCGTAGGATGAAGATGGTCTCTCTCAAGCAACCCTGCAACCAAATAACAAAGAGTCTCTTGTGTCCCCAACACACCCAATACAATAGTAAATTGTATAGGTGCACTAGTTCGGCAAAGAGATGGTGATACAAGTGGTATATGGATAGTAGATAATAGTTATTGTAATCTGAAAATATAAAAACAGCAAGGTAAATAATGATAAAAGTGAGCGTAAACGGTATTGCAATGCGTTGAAACAAGGCCTAGGGTTCATACTTTCACTATTGCAAGTTCCCTCAACAATAATAGCATAATTGGATCATATAACTATCCCTCAACATGCAACAAAGAGTCACTCCAAAGTCACTAATAGCGGAGAATAAACAAAGAGATTATGGTAGGGTACGAAACCACCTCAAAGTTATTCTTTCCAATCAATCCGTTGGGCTATTCCTATAAGTGTCACAAACAGCCCTAGAGTTCGTACTAGAATAACACCTTAAGACACAAATCAACCAAAACCCAAATGTCACCTAGATACTGCAATGTCACCTCAAGTATCCGTGGGTATGATTATACGATATGCGTCACACAATCTCAGATTCATCAATTCAACCAACACATAGAACCTCGAAGAGTGCCCCAAAGTTTCTACCGGAGAATCACGACGAAAATGTGTGCCAACCCCTATGCATAGGTTCATGGGCGGAACCCGCAAGTTGATCACCAAAACATACATCAAGTGAATCACGTGATATCCCATTGTCACCATAGATACGCACGGCAAGACATACATCAAGTGTTCTCAAATCTTTAAAGACTCAGTCCGATAAGATAACTTCAAAGGGGAAACTCAATCCATTACAAGAGAGTAGAGGGGGGAGAAAACATCATAGGATCCAACTATAATAGCAAAGCTTGCGATACATCAAGATCGTGCCAAATCAAGAACACGAGAGAGAGAGAGAGAGAGAGATCAAACACATAGCTACTGGTACTTACCCTCAGCCCTGAGGGAGAACTACTCCCTCCTCATCATGGAGAGCACCAGGATGATGAAGATGGCCAACGGAGAGGGATTCCCCCTCCGGCAGGGTGCCAGAACAGGTCTAGATTGGCTTTCGGTGACTATGGAGGCTTCTGACAGCGGAACTCCTGATCTATTGTGCTCTCAGATGTTTTTAGGGTATATGGAGATATATAGGCGGAAGAAGTACGCCAGGGGGGCTACGAGGGTGGAGGGGACGCCCAGTGGGGGTGGACGTGCCCCTACCTCATGGCCTCCTTGTAGATCCCCTGACATGCACTCCAAGTCTTCTGGGCTTCTTCTGATCCAAAAATAAGTTCCGTGAAGTTTCAGGTCAATTGGACTCCGTTTGGCTTTCCTTTTCTGCGATATTCTAAAACAAGGTAAAAATAGAAACTGGCACTGGGCTCTAGGTTAATAAGTTAGTCCCAAAAATGATATAAAAGTGTATAATAAAGCCCATAAACATCCAAAACAGTAGATAATATAGCATGGAGCAATCAAAAATTATAGATACGTTGGAGACGTATCGGCATCCCCAAGCTTAATTCCTGCTCGTCCTCGAGTAGGTAAATGATAAAAACAGAATTTTCGATGCGGAGTGCTTCTTGGCATAATTTCAATGTAATTTTTCTTAATTGTGGTATGAATATTCAGATCCAAAAGATTCAAGATAAAAGTTCATATTGACATAGAAATAATAATACTTCAAGCATACTAACTAAGCAATCATGTCTTCTCAAAATAACATGGCCAAAGAAAGTTCATCCCTACAAAATCATATAGTTTGGTCACGCTCCATTTTCGTCACACAAGAATGCTCTCATCATGCACAACCCCGATGACAAGCCAAGCAATTGTTTCATACTTTAGTAATCTCAAACCTATAAACTTTCACGCAATACAGGAGCGCGAGCCATGGATATAGTGAAGGAAATATGCCCTAGAGGCAATAATAAAGTTATTATTTATTTCCTTATTTCATGATAAATGTTTATTATTCATGCTAGAATTGTATTAACTGGAAACATAATACATGTGTGAATACATAGACAAACAGAGTGTCACTAGTATGCCTCTACTTGACTAGCTCGTTAATCGAAGATGGTTATGTTTCCTAACCATAGACATGTGTTGTCATTTGATTAATGGGGTCACATCATTAGGAGAATGATGTGATTGACATGACCCATTCCATTAGCTTAGCACCCGATCGTTTAGTATGTTGCTATTGCTTTCTTCATGACTTATACATGTTCCTATGACTATGAGATTATGCAACTCCCGTTTGCCGGAGGAACACTTTGTGTGCTACCAAACGTCACAACGTAACTGGGTGATTATAAAGGAGCTCTATAGGAGTCTCCAAAGGTACATGTTGGGTTGGCGTATTTCGAGATTAGGATTTGTCACTCCGATTGTCGGAGAGGTATCTCTGGGCCCTCTAGGCAATGCACATCACATAAGCCTTGCAAGCATTGCAACTAATGAGTTAGTTGCGAGCTGATGTATTACGGAACGAGTAAAGAGACTTGCCGGTAACGAGATTGAACTAGGTATTGAGATACAGACGATCGAATCTCGGGCAAGTAACATACCGATGACAAAGGGAACAACGTATGTTGTTATGCGGTCTGACCGATAAAGATCTTTGTAGAATATGTAGGAGCCAATATGAGCATCCAGGTTCCGCTATTGGTTATTGACCGGAGACATGTCTCGGTCATGTCTACATTGTTCTCGAACCCGTAGGGTCCGCACGCATAAGGTTTCGATGACAGTTATATTATGAGTTTATGAGTTTTGATGTACCGAAGGAGTTCGGAGTCCCGGATGAGATCGGGGACATGACGAGGAGTCTCGAAATGGTTGAGAGTAAAGATCGATATATTGGACGACTATATTCGGACATCGCAAAGATTCCGAGTGGTTCGGGTATTTTTCGGAGTACCGGGGAGTTACGGGAATACGGGAGAAGAAGTATATGGGCCTTATTGGGATTTAGGGGAGAGGGAGAGGCAGGCCGCGCGCCCCCAAAGGCCTAGTCCGAATTGGACTAGGGGGAGGGGCTGCGCCCCCTCCTTCCTTCTCTTCCCTCTTCCCCTTCCTTGTCCCCTACTCCTACTACATGGAAGGACTCCTAGTTGGACTAGGAAAGCGGGAATCCTACTCCCGGTGGGAGTAGGACTCCCCTAGGGCGCGCCATAGAGAGGGCCGGCCCTCCCCTCCTCCACTCCTTTATATACGGGGGCAGGGGGCACCCCATAGACACACAAGTTGATCCTCGTGATCGTTTTCTTAGCCGTGTGCGGTGCCCCCTTCCACCATAATCCTCGATAATATTGTAGCGGTGCTTAGGCGAAGCCCTGCGACGGTAGTACATCAAGATCGTCACCACGCTGTCGTGCTGACGGAACTCTTCCCCGACACTTTGCTGGATCGGAGTCCGGGGATCGTCATCGAGCTGAACGTGTGCTAAAACTCGGAGGTGCCGTAGTTTCGGTGATTGATCGGTCGGGCCGTGAAGACGTACGACTACATCAACCGCATTGTGCTAACGCTTCCGCTATCGGTCTACGAGGGTACGTAGACAACACTCTTCCCTCTCGTTGCTATACATCACCATGATCTTGCGTGTGCGTAGGAATTTTTTTGAAATTACTACGTTCCCCAACATATAGCACTATGGGTGGAATAGAATATGATGATGGGGGTTATGTGGAGAATACAAAAAGGAGAAAGTCTCACATCAACGAGGCTAATCAATGGGCTATGGAGATGCCCATCAATTGATGTCGATGCAAAGGAGTAGGGATTGCCATGCAACAGATGCACTAGAGCTATAAATGTGTGAAACCTCAACAAAAGAAACTAAGTGGGTGTGCATCCAACTTGCTTGCTCACAAAGACCTAGGGCACTTGAGGAGGCCCATTGTTGGAATATACAAGCGAAGTTCTATAATGAAAAATTCCCACTAGTACATGAAAGTGACAAAACAAGAGACTCTCTATCATGAAGATTATGGTGCTACTTTGAAGCACAAGTGTGGCAAAGGATAGTAGCATTGTCCCTTCTGTCTTTTTCTCTCATTTTTTGGGCCTTCTCTTTTTTATGGCCTTTCTCTTTTTTTATTCCTCACTTGGGACAATGCTCTAGAAAATGATGATCATCACACTTCTATTTATTTACAACTCAATGATTACAACTCGATACTAGAACAAAGATGACTCTATATGAATGCCTCCGGCGGGGTACCGGGGTTGCGATGATGCATGAGTGACATGTATGAAAGAATTATGAGAGGTGGCTTTGCCACAAATACTATGTCAACTACATGATCATGCAAAGCAATATGACAATGATGATGCGTGTCATAATAAACGGAACGGTGGAAAGTTGCATGGCAATATATCTCGGAATGGCTATGGAAATGCCATAATAGGTAGGTATGGTGGCTGTTTTGAGGAAGATATAAGAAGGTTTATGTGTGACATAGCGTATCATATCACGGGGTTTGGATGCACCGGTGAAGTCTGCACCAACTCTCAACGTGAGAAAGGGCAATGCATGGTACCGAAGAGGCTAGCAAGGATGGAAGGGTGAGAGTGCGTATAATCCATGGACTCAACATTAGTCATAAAGAACTCACATACTTATTGAAAAAAAATCTACAAGTCATCAAAAACCTCAGCACTACGTGCATGCTCCTAGGAGGATAGATTGGTAGGAAAAGACCATCGCTCGTCCCCGACCGCCAGTCATAAGGAGGACAATCAAATAACACATCATGTTTCAAATTTGTTACATAACATTTACCATACGTGCATGCTACGGGACTTGCAAACTTCAACACAAGCATTTCTCAAATTCACAACTACTCAACTAGCACGACTTTGATATTATTACCTCCATATCTCAAAACAATCATCAAGCATCAAATTTCTCTTAGTATTCAAAACACTCATAAGAGAATTTTATTATTAATCTTGTATACCTATCATATTAGGATTATTTAAGAAAATTACCATGCTATTTAGGACTCTCAAAATAATCTAAGTGAAGCATGAGAGATCAATAGTTTCTATAAAACAAATCCACCACCGTGCTCTAAAAGATATAAGTGAAGCAGTAGAGCAACAACAAACTACTCCAAAATATATAAGTGAAGGTCAATGAGTAGTTGAATAATTATGCAACTATGTGAAGACTCTCTAACATTTAAGAATTTCATATCTTGGTATTTTATTCAAACAGCAAGCAAAGCAAAATAAAATGACATTCTAAGAATGGCAAACATCATGTGAAGAAGCAAAAACTTAGGATCAACCGAAACTAACCGATAGTTGTTGAAGAAGAAAGGTGGGATGCCATCCGGGGCATCCCCAAGCTTAGATGCTTGAGACTTCTTGAAATATTATCTTGGGGTGCCTTGGGCATACCCAACCTTGAGCTTTTTTGTCTCCTTAATTCCTCTCATATCACGGTCTCCCTAAATCTCAAAAGCTTCATCCACACGAAACTCAACAATGACTCGTGAGATAAGTTAGTATAAACCATTGCAAAAACCTTATCATACTCTACTATAGAAAATCACTAAAAAAATTATTCAACATTTCATACTAAATTCCTCTGCATATTTAATAGTCCTATCCTCAAATACAATCATTAAATAAGCAAACATATACAAACAATGCAAACATAACAGCAATCTGCCTAAACAGGACAGTCTGTAAAGAGTGCAGCAAGATCCATACTTACCTAGCTCCAAAAATTATGAAAGAAAATTCCCACTGTAGTAAATTTATCAGAGCTTAATATGCAAAAGGTTTTAACATTTTATCACATTCTGAATTTTCTAGGGAATTATTGCAACAGCGGTAAACTTTCTGTTTTCAAACAGGAACATGTGGACTTCTAAGATAGGCATAGTAAAGGCTATCAATGCCACTTTTATTGAAATAAAAGATGCAAAACATTTTTATAAATAACAGAAAGCAAATATTAACAAAATAAATTGACGCTCCAAGCAAAACACATATCATGTGGTGAATAAAAATATAGCTCTAAGTAAAGTTACCGATGAACGAAGACGAAAGAGGGGATGCCTTCCGGGGCATTCCCAAGCTTAGGATCTTGGATATCCTTGAATATTACCTTGGGGTGCCTTGGGCATCCCCAAGCTTAGGATCTTTCCACTCCTTATTCCATAGTCCATCGAATCCTTACCCAAAACTTGAAAACTTCACAACACAAAACTTAACAGAAAACTCGTAAGCTCCGTTAGTATAAGAAAATAAATCACCACTTCAAGGTACTGTAATGAACTCATTATTTATTTATATTGGTGTTAAACCTACTGTATTCCAACTTCTCTATGGTTCATACCCTCCGATACTACTCATAGATTCATCAAAATAAGCAAACAACACATCGACAATAGAATCTGTCAAAAACAGAACAGTCTGTAGTAATATGGATCAAACTTATACTTCTGGAACTCAAAAAATTCTCAAATAAATTTCTGGACCTGAGGAATTTATCTATTAATCATCTGAAAAAATAATTAACTAAATATCGCTTTCCAAATAAAAATGGCAGCAATTCTCGTGAGCGCTAAAGTTTCTGTTTTTTTACAGCATGATCAACAAGACTTTCCCCAAGTCTTCCCAAAGGTTCTACTTGGCACAAACACTAATTAAAAGCATAAAACCACATCTAAACAGAGGCTACATGAATTATTTATTACTAAACAGGAACAGAAAGCAAGGAACAGAAATAAAGTTGGGTTGCCTCCCAACAAGCGCTATCGTTTAACGCCCCTAGCTAGGCAAGATGATTTCAATGATGCTCGCATAAAAGATAAGAATTGAAATATAAAGAGAGAATAATGAAGAATATGACTAGCACATTTAAGTCTAACCCACTTCCTATTCATAGGGATTTTGTGATCAAACAACTTGTGAGAACAAGAATCAACTTGCATAGGAAGGTAAAACAAGCATAATTTCAAAACTTTAAGCACATAGAGAGGAAACTTGATATTATTGCAATTCCTACAAACATATATTCCTCCGTCATAATAATTTTCAGTAGCATCATGAATGAATTCAACAATATAACCAGCACCTAAAGCATTATTTTCATTATCTACAAGCATAGAATTTTTATTACTCAAATACTATAACTTGTTTCCACATTAAAAGAGTAATGTTCAGAGAAGGGGTAATCATGACAAGTTTTATAAATATAATCACTACTTTTTATAGCATAAGTATCATCAAAATAATCATCATAGGTAGGAGGCATGCTATCATCATTATAAATTTGCATATCAAAACTTGGGAGACTAAAAATATCATCTTCATTAAACGTAGCACCCCCAAGCTTGGGACAAACATTAATTGCAACAAATATATTCTCAAAAACATCATCTTCATAAAACATAGCATCCCCAAAGTGACGCCTGGATATTTAAGCTACAGTGAACCTCTGCTAATGATGCCACATCACCTCGGTTACTGTTGTTAATCTCCCGTTAGTTCAAAACCGATTCGAAATTCAATTTGAATTAAAGTCAAACGGTAAAACTTTTCAAATATAAAAAACTAAAATGTTACAGGCGTGACAAATAATCCCTAGATAATAATGGTGGAGAAACCAACATCTTTAAAAGTGTTTGAATGTCCTAAAATAATTAAAACAGTAGGCAAAACAATTAAAAAATTGCCATTTGTATTTTATAAATAACAAACTATTCATTTAGTTGCCCAAAAGTTAATGGGGCAGTAGCATAATTATTAGTACTAAATTATGAACTATTTTTATACTTTATAAAACTAAAACAAACTAAAACTAAAAGAAAGCAAAAATAGCAAATAAAAATAAGAAAAGAGAAAGACAAAACAAAATAAAAAGAGAAAGGAAAGGACACCCCGGCCAACTGGGCCAACAGGCCCAGCTGGCCCACTCCGGCTGTATAACCCCTCCCCGGAAACCCTAGCTACCCACCCGATCCCCCACTCCGCCCGCACGATCCCCTGTTCCCCACCCCATGACCTGATGTGGATCGGGGGCGCTCGCCCCCGACCCTAGTGACTGCGGCGCCCCGCGCCCCGACGCCGGCGCCTTCCCCGGCGCTGCCCCACCACCGACGCCTCGCCTCCTCCTGGAGCCCCCTTCGCCGGCGCCCTGCCACCTCGCCGCCCCGTACACGACCACGCCGTCGCTGGACCCCACCCGGAGCTACCTCGCCCCCGCCTCCCCAAGGCCGCGTCGCCGAACTGCCCCGTCCTCGGCTCCTCCCCGAGCCTGCTGCCAATCCCTACAGCCTCATAGTGAGCCGCCCCCATTTCCTTCCTCTTTCCCCTGCTTTCATCGCGTTGCCCGTCATGCCCCTCGCCGCGCGCACGTGCGCCACCGTGCTAGCCCCACCGACGGTGTCCTGGACTAGGGGGTACTCACCACGTCATCTCCCGATCTGTTAGATTGGGCCAAGGACCCCCATGGCCATATACTCATGGGCGAGTTCGGACAGCTGCCGCATACATGGAAGATTCTGCAAGACTTGGTGATCAAGACAAGGACTCCTCCCCACCGGCATATTCGGCTAGGACTCTTGTTATCCTAGGCCTCTGGTGCATTATATAAACCGAGGCCAGGCTAGTCGATAGAGAAGATATACATACAATCATTCCATAGGCTAGCTTCTAGGGTTTAGCCTCTCCGATCTCGTGGTAGATCAACTCTTGTAATACTCATATCATCAAGAATAAATCAAGCAGGACGTAGGGTTTTACCTCCATCAAGAGGGCCCAAACCTGGGTAAAACATCGCGTCCCCTGCCTCCTGTTACCATCCGCCTTAGACGCACAGTTCGGGACCCCCTACCTGAGATCCGCCGATTTTGAAACCGAAAGCCGCTCTGCGCCGCCACACCGCGCTGTCCCGTTCACCGCCGACCGCCCCTGTTGCACACTGCTGCTGCTCGGCTTCGCCTGCACCGCCACGTTCCCTGCGCTACCGCTGCCCACTCGTCACCGCACGCGGCGCCAGCCGCATCCGCCTCTCCGCCGGCCGCCACCACTTCCCCCTGGCCGGTGCCTCGCCGCACCCCGGTGGCCATCGTCCGCCGGACCCCCTCGCCAGTCCGGTTAGGGCGAACGGCCGACGCCTGGCGCCCGTTGTGCTCGATCCACTTTGGCATATGGGCCACCGGCAGTCGCCCCCCCTGTGCCTATGACAGTGGTCCCAGCGCCCCTGAACGATAAAAAAAGGAATTAAATATATATATATAATAAATAAATAAATAATAATAAAATTAATTAATTAACTTAACTTAACTAATCATGTTTAGTTAAACTAATTAAACATGATTAACCTAAAGTACATAATTAACCTAACTAATCTGTTAGTTAGGGTGATGTGTCTATGACAGACAGGACCCACACGTCAGTTTGACCCAGTCAACCCCCTATTGACTGCTGACATCATGCTGACGTCAGCAAACACTATTCTGGATAATGTTGATTTAATTAATTAAATAAATCCTAAAATTGATTTAATTCTTTTAAAATTAATATAAAATAAACTGTACCTCGGATGGAAAACTTTGTACATGAAAGTTACTCAGAACGGCGAGACGAATCTGGATCCGCAGCCCGTTCGTCCGCCACGCATCCCCAGCATAGCAAACACGCAACTTTCCACCTCCGGTTCATCCGTCCGAAAACGCGAAACACCGGGAATATTTTCCCGGATGTTTTCCCCCTTCACCGGTACCACCTCGTACCGCGTTAGGGCACACCTAGCATCACGCCTTGTCATGTCATGCATCATCATGCATATGTTTGCTTAATATTTATTGTTTCTTCCCCCCTCTTCTCTTGCTAGACATCGAGACCGACGCCGCTGCTACCCAGTACGACTACGGTGTTGACGACCCCTCTCTCTTGCCAGAGCAACCAGGCAAGCCCCCCCTTGATGACCAGATATTGCCTACTCTCTTTCTACTGCTTGCATTAGAGTAGTGTAGCATGTTACTGCTTTCCGTTAATCCTATCCTGATGCATAGCCCGTCCTTGCTACTACTGTTGTTACCTTTACCTGCAATCCTAATGCTTAGTATAGGATGCTAGTTTATCATCAGTGGCCCTACATTCTTGTCCATCGGCCATGCTATACTATCGGGCCGTGATCACTCGGGAGGTGATCACGGGTATATACTATATACTTTATACATGATACATGTGATGACTAAAGATGGGTCGGCTCGAGGAGTACCCACGGTTGATTCACGAATTGGGGGCTGGAAGGACATACTTTCCCGACAGCCCTCTGTGTGGATCTTTGTGGCGAAGCGACAGGGCAGGTTGAGACCACCTAGAAGAGAGGTGGGCCTGGCCCTGGTCGGCGTTCGCGGTTATTTCAAGATAACACGTTTAACGAGATCTTGGTATTTGATCTGAGTCTGGCTACTGGCCTATACGCACTAACCATCTATGCGGGGACAGTTATGGGCACTCGATGTCGTGGTATCAGCCGAAGCCTTCTTGACGTCAGCGACTAAGCGGCGCGCGCCAGATTGGATCGTAAGCCTGCTCTTGTATTAAGGGGGCTAGTTCTGCTTCCGGCCGCGTTCGCAACATGCAGGTGTGCAACAGGCGATGGGCCCAGACCCCTGCGCCATAGGATTTGGACCGGCGTGCTGACCTCTCTGTTGTGCCTAGGTAGGGTTGCGATGTGTTGATCTTCCGAGGCTGGGCATGATCCAGAAAAGTGTGTCCGGACAAAGGGGATCGAGCGTGTTGGGAAATGTGGTGCACCCCTGCAGGGAATTTAATCTATTCGAATAGCCGTGATCTTTGGTAACAGGACGACTTGGAGTTGTACCTTGACCTTATGACAACTAGAACCGGATACTTAATAAAACACAACCTTCCAAGTGCCAGATACAATCGGTGATCGCTCTCTCACAGGGCGACGAGGGGAGGATCATCAGTTAGGATTATTCTACACAATGTTACTTGGTGAACTTACCATCTACTCTCTTCTTCTGCTGCAAGATGGAGGTGGCCAGAAGCGTAGTCTACGATAGGACTAGCTATCCCCCTCTTATTCTGGCATTCTACAGTTCAGTCCACATACGATACCCTTTATCCTTTTGATACCAATGCATACATATGTATTGTAGCTCCTTTCTTGCGAGTAGTTTGGATGAGTACTCAAGGTTGCTTTTCTCCATCTTTGCCCCTTTCCTTTCTACCTGGTTGTCGCAACCAGATGCTGGAGCCTAGGAGCTAGACGCCACCGTCGACGACGACTCTTACTGCATCGGAGGTGCCTACTACTACGTGGAGGCTGCTGACGACGACCAAGAGTAGTTTAGGAGGATCCTAGTCAGGAGGCCTGCGCCTCTTTCGATCTGTATCCCAGTTTGTGCTAGCCTTCTTAAGGTAAACTTGTTTAACTTATGTCTGTACTCAGATATTGTTGCTTCTGCTGACTCGTCTATGATCGAGCACTTGTATTCGAGCCCTCGAGGCCCCTGGCTTGTAATATGATGCTTGTATGACTTATTTTATTTGTAGAGTTATGTTGTGATATCTTCCCGTGAGTCCCTGATCTTGATCGTACACGTTTGTGTGTATGATTAGTGTACGATTGAATCGGGGGCGTCACAAGTTGGTATTAGAGCCGACTACCTGTAGGAATCCCCCTTCCAAACTCCTTGGCCGAAGTTGAGTCTAGTCGATGAAAACTGTTTTACTAACAAGGCTGTGCAGCCCATGGGCCCACGTCGCCATTGGGTGGTATTATGATCTTTTATTCCTCGTCTATACTCTGGGACTCTGATCTCTCTTCTATTCGGATTAAATGAATTTTGCTAAATCTAACATTAGGATCTCGTGATCACTTTCACCCGGAGAGCATCTTATTACCGATGGTCGACTACTACGCCAGAAGATTCCGAAGATACTCTTCGATGTTCTCCCGAGAACATGTGCTCATTTCCTTTGCAATTCCCTACCACCGTAATATCCTTATGGATAACTACGACATACACTTGCCATTCATACAATCATTCCCTGTTGATCATGTGTTTCACAAAAGTTTTCGAAATATCAATCGGTCTTCCAAAAATCCTGAGCAGCTTATTGCTCTTGAGATTCTTGCTTGCTTGCATTATGGTTAATCCCATAAGTCTAGTAATCTTATTGGCATCCCTTGTCACTATCATTTTTAGTCCGTTCATTCAATATGTTGCGAATGCTCGCAATCCTCAGTCAGATCCTAGAATTCATCCTTCCGGCTCAGACGTCACTCTTAACATGAGCTAGATCTCGACCAATTAAATTGTCGTCAATTGTACCCCTAAGCCTACTCAACTTATCCATCCTTAATCAGAGTGTTTGCTTCTGATCCCTTGATTTGGAAATCACAATTCCTTTGCATTTGGGTTTGAATTAGCTGGTTATTTCTATAATCCAATGCCTTTGCATTGTTTCTTCCTCTGATTGAGTACCGATGCTTACATCAGATCCTTTGTTTTATTTTATCCGACACCGTCCTTCCTATTCAATCACTTTGGAAGTTCTTTCCCTGATACATAATGCCATTGGTAAATCCTATTCTCGGATTTGGCCAACCATGCTCTGCTTTTGAGCTGGTGATATTTACTCTTGAAACTTGTGTATATGTTCGTAAGATGCCCTCATGGGTTGAACCTATGCCTTCCTTAATCCATGTGAACCCGAAAGATATCATGGGTTATACTTATCTGGTATTTCACCAGGTAAAATTTTCAACACTAATGTCATTTTTTTAAACACGAGAAGTGAATGGAAGGTTATGAATTGAAGAAGTGGGAGTCGACCTTGAACCTTTGTGTTAATGCCATGGACACAATGCAGATCTTATCATGGAAGCTTCTCATAAAAGTAATTACCCCTGGATATAGTATCATCTCGTGGCTGTGAATTGATCCTTTTGCAATCGTGGTTCCGACCATATTTTCTCTTTAAAACCATTTCTCAGACAAGTTGAAGTACTTGTCTTCTGCAGATCATTGCACCTGTCCAACCTCTACATGGATCCACCGTCGAGTATGATATCTTGAGAATATCATGGAACTGCATAACTTCTTATGGGTTCTTCATCAACCGTTACTTCTCACCGATTCCAATTTTCCTGGGTTTTGGGTAGTCGTCAACCGAGAACACCGATATGTGAACCAATTCCACATTCTGGTTCGATAACCCTAAGTAATTTTCATTGCTTATGAGTTTAATAATCCTTCAAGTCATTCCTAGCCTGATCGGCTATATCAGTATCATGCTGATTTTAACCATGCTACCTGGTCGTTATTCCCGGAGCATAATTTTCGACGATGAACTAAGCTTACGTTGATCTTCCTCATCATATCTTTTCTCCTTGAACAACAAGCTTGGTTTCGAGTTTGTGTCATACCCATGGTACCAATAACCTTTCGCTTCACCATTCCTTTGACTTGATGTCATCGCCGATTGATTACATCTTGAAATCTCTCGACAAATGTGTCATGATATCATCAACATTTTGAGCTCTTCCAGGATATCAATCAAATTCATGATGGGAAATACCATCCTTGCCCCCTGATGATTGTGTTATCATCGACAACATTCTTGCCTTCCCCCAAACACAAACTTGTTCATGTATGGATGCAACTTGCTATCTAGCATGTATGATGTTCTACCTTGAAGTATCAATGTCTTTTATGACAAGGATATTGTGAGGATTGCTCCACCTCTTAAGAATTCTTGGTATAGTGATACTTCTCACCATCACCATTCTTTCTGTCCTCGTGTTGATTCCAACCGGGGTACCCACAAGTGAACGGTGTTGTTTGGATTCTGCCCTTCTAGCAACCCTATTGCTTTGAAGTTAATGGTCGGCTGTTCATTCTTAGACTATTGATTATTGAATCACCATTCCGACGTTGGTCGTGCAACCCAGCCCATATTTCAGGTGCACCTTTCAACCAATGTTTAATTGTGTATGTTTTCCTCGAGCATACATCATTATATCGTTTGATCTAACAAGTGTTACCTCCTTGTTCACATCATTGTGGAAATCCATCTTTTGTTAATCTTGATGAATAGTTGCTGAGTCCATCAGCCACCTCCTCATCCTCTCCTTGGCTTAATGGTGAACTCATGATTCGGAACTTGCTTCCATACTTCAATTCCCGAGAATCTTACAATGTCATCTCATCAATTTGTGTTGCACCTTATCTTCTCAGGCATCCTGAGTCTGAGGTATCCTGACCCCAATCAGATTTGAAACTCGGTCAGATATGATGATTAGAACATTTTTCCAAGAGTCATAACATTGGTCTTTTATGACCCGGTAAGGTGATGGCATGCCCATGACAACTGGCCGGATGACCTGCTGTTATAGTTTCCTTATTAGCAAGGTTATCCATTCTTCCATGAGGAAATTGTAAGACTTATTCTACAAGTTGTTCCTGATGGATCCTTCCTGTATCCAAAGTCTGACCTTTGCTTGAAGACCATGTCAATGCTATCTCGAAGCATGTCTGTGGTAATCCGATTTTCGATAAGAGCATTTGAAGCACAATGCTAAATTTTCTTTATCATTTATCCTAACACCGTTGTATGGGTAATATCATGAGATTCCTCCCCCATTACCTAAATGGTTTTCTACTTTCTATCCTATCATGGATATCATTATCCGCTTGTCCTTGGGAAGGATATGCCCCCGAAATATGTGTGTATACACATTTCCCTTCCTTTGTTCTGTTTAAACCTGATAACCACTTTTCCTTTCCATTGATTTGTTTAAACCTTCTTGTGATCTATATGATCTAGGAAGTAATATTCTCCTGCTTATGTAAACACCTCGGTGTACAATTCTATCAGCAAGACCCTATTGCTATTGTTGATGACATTTTGGTAGCCACCGATGGACGAGAACTTTGCCCAATGGCCCGCCTTGTTCAACGAGCAGGAAAATGGTTCTCTTCGTCCCTCGCCCTTGGTACCGACATTGTTGCCGACATAATTGATAGGCTACCCTCTGACATGTCTTTCTATCATGACCATGCAAGATGTCAACGCCCTTCCTACTTTTAGCCACATGATGGGCGCATAACCCACAGTTCCACAGGATCGAAACCTGACTCTCCTGTACACCCCTATTTCTAAAGTCATTCCTCACGCTTGGCTTCGTATGAAAGATCATGAGCCACCTTCCTAGTGATCTATTCTGGTACCAGACACAATACTTATTCTCGTTGCTCTGGACCCCTTTCACACTTTGTTTCAGGCATCGAACGATTGCCTACTCGCTCAAAACTTCTCGTGGTACCTACTTACCTTGCTATCGATATTGTCTTAAGTTTCCATTCGAGAGTTACTTTCCGCCCCATCCTCGATGTTATCAACCGGATAGTCAACCTTTCAGAGGCCCGTTCTTTCGAAGTTACCCCTTGTCATTTTTGTACGTATGATGGAGTTCCTAAAGAAAGGACGACAACCTCATCATGATGCATCGATGCATAGGAATGAAGTCATCACCGCTATGGATCGACCACTTTGAGAAGAGCAACCAAGACCGAAAAGATCCGTTAGAATTTCGTAACCAAATCCCTTCCCCCTTACTCTACCTCTTAAATCTTGGGACGGGATTTCTTGTAGTGGAGGAGAATTGTGACGCCCGGATATTTAAGCTACAGTGAACCTCTGCTAATGATGCCACGTCACCTCGGTTACTATTATTAATCTCCCATTAGTTCAAAACCGATTCGAAATTCAATTTGAATTAAAGTCAAACGGTAAAACTTTTCAAATATAAAAAAACTAAAATGTTACAGGCGTGACAAATAATCCCTAGATAATAATGGTGGAGAAACCAACATCTTTAAAAGTGTTTGAATGTCCTAAAATAATTAAAACAGTAGGCAAAACAATTAAATAAATGCCTTTTGTATTTTATAAATAACAAACTATTCATTTAGTTGCCCAAAAGTTAATGGGGCAGTAGCATAATTATTAGTACTAAATTGTGAACTATTTTTATACTTTATAAAACTAAATCAAATTAAAACTAAAAGAAAGCAAAAATAGCAAATAAAAATAAGAAAAGAGAAAGACATAACAAAATAAAAGGAGAAAGGAAAGGACACCCCGGCCAACTGGGCCAACAGGCCCAGCTGGCCACCCACGCGGCCCAGCTGGCCCACTCCGGCTGTATAACCCCTCCCCGGAAACCCTAGCTACCCACCCGATCCCCCACTCCCCCGCACGATCCCCTGTTCGCCACCCCACTACCCGATGAGGATCGGGGGCGCTCGCCCCCCGACCCTGGTGACTGCGTCGCCTCACGCCCCGACGTCGGCGCCTTCCCCGGCGCCGCCCCACCACCGACGCCTCGCCTCCTCCTGGAGCCCCCTTCGCCGGCCCCTGCCACCTCGCCGCCCCGTCCAGGACCACGCCGTTGCTGGACCCCGCCCGGAGCTACCTCGCCCCCGCCTCCCCAACGCCGCGTCGCCGAACTGCCCCGTCCTCGGCTCCTCCCCGAGCCCGCTGCCAATCCCTACAGCCGCATAGTGAGCCGCCCCCCGTTTCCCTCCTCTTTCCCCTGCTTTCATCGTGTCGCCCATCGTGTCCCTCGCCGCGCGCACGCGCGCCACCGTGCCAGCCCCACTCTGCGCCACCGCGCCGCGCTGTCCCGTTCACCGCCGACCGCCCCTGCTGCACGCTGCTGCTGCTGCTCGGCTCCGCCTGCACCACCGCGTTCCCTGCGCTGTCGCTGCCCACTCGTCGCCGCACGCGGCGCCAGCCGTATCCGCCTCTCCGCCGGCCGCCACCACTTCCCCCTGGCCGGTGCCTCGCCGCGCCCCAGCGGCCTTCGTTCGCCGCACCCCCTCGCCAGTCCAGCTTGGGCGAACGGCCGACGCCTGGCGCCCGTTGCGCCCGATCCACTTTGGCATATGGGCCACCGGCAGCTGGGCCCGCCCCTGTGCCTATGACAGTGGTCCCAGCGCCCCAGAATGATAAAAAAAGGAATAAAAAAATATATATATAATAAATAAATAATTAATAATAAAATTAATTAATTAACTAAATAATTAACTTAATTAATCATGTTTAGTTAAACTAATTAAACGTGATTAACCTAAAGTATATAATTAACCTAACTAATCTGTTAGTTAGGGTGATGTGTCTATGACAGACGGGACCCACACGTCAGTTTAACCGAGTCAACCCCCTGTTGACTGCTGACGTCATGCTGATGTCAGCAAACACTATTCTGGATAATGTTGATTTAATTAATTGAATAAATCCTAAAATTAATTTAATTCTCTTAATATTAATATAAAATAAACCGTAGCTTGGATGGAAAACTTTGTACATGAAAGTTGCTCAGAACGACGAGACGAATCCAGATACGCAGCTCGTTCGTCCGCCACACATCCCTAGCATAGCAAACACGCAACTTTCCTTCTCCGGCTCATCCGTCCGAAAACACGAAACACCGGGAATATTTTCCTAGATGTTTCCCCCCTTCACCGGTACGACCTCGTACCGCGTTAGGGCACACCTAGCATCACGCCTTGTCATGTCATGCATCGTCATGCATTTGTTTGCGTAATATTTATTGTTTCTTCCCCCCTCTCCTCTCGCTAGACATCGAGACCGACGCCGCTGCTACCCAGTACGACTACGGTGTTGACGACTCCTCTCTCTTGCCAGAGCAACCAGACAAGCCCCCCCTTGATCACCAGATATTGCCTACTCTCTTTCCACTGCTTGCATTAAAATAGTGTAGCATGTTATTGCTTTCCGTTAATCCTATCCTGATGCATAGCATGTCCTTGCTACTACTGTTGTTACCTTTACCTGCAATCCTAATGCTTACTATAGGATGCTAGTTTACCATCAGTGGCCCTACATTCTTGTCTGTCTGCCATGCTATACTATCGGGCCGTGATCACTCGGGACGTGATCACGGGTATATACTATATACTTTATACATGATACATGTGATGACTAAAGATGGGTCGGCTCAAGGAGTACCCGCTGTTGATTCACGAATTGGGGGCTGGAAGGACATACTTTCCCGACAGCCCTCTGTGTGGATCTTTGTGGCGAAGCGACAGGGCAGGTTGAGACCACCTAGGAGAGAGGTGGGCCTGGCCCTGGTAGGCGTTCGCGGTGATTTCAAGATAACACGTTTAACGAGATCTTGGTATTTGATCTGAGTCTGGCTACTGGCCTGTACGCACTAACCATCTATGCGGGGACAGTTATGGGTACTCGACGTCATGGTATCAGCCGAAGCCTTCTTGACGTCAGCGACTGAGCAGCGTGCGCCGGATTGGACCGTAAGCCTACTCTTGTATTAAGGGGGTTAGTTTTGCTTCCGGCCGCGTTTGCAACATGCAGGTGTGCAACGGGCGATGGGCCCAGACCCCTGCGTCATAGGATTTAGACCGGCGTGCTAACCTCTCTGTTGTGCCTAGGTAGGGCTGCGATGTGTTGATCTTCCGAGGCCGGGCATGTCCCAGAAAAGTGTGTCCAGACAAAGGGGATCGAGCATGTTGGGAAATGTGGTCCACCCCTGCAGGTAAGTTAATCTATTCGAATAGTCGTGATCTTCGGTAACAGGACGACTTGTAGTTGTACCTTGACCTTACGACAACTAGAACCAGATACTTAATAAAACACACCCTTCCAAGTGCCAGATACAACCGGTGATCGCTCTCTCACAGGGCGACGAGGGGAGGATCATCGGTTAGGATTATGCTACACGATGTTACTTGGTGAACTTACCATCTACTCTCTTCTTCTGCTGCAAGATGGAGGTGTCCAGAAGCGTAGTCTACGATAGGACTAGCTATCCCCCTCTTATTCCGGCATTCTGTAGTTCAGTCCACATATGATACCCTTAATCCTTTTGATACCAATGCATACATATGTAGTGTAGCTCCTTGCTTGCGAGTACTTTGGATGAGTACTCACGGTTGCTTTTCTCCCTCTTTCCCCCCTTTCCTTTCTACCTGGTTGTCGCAACTAGATGCTGGAGCCCAGGAGCTAGACGCCACCGTCGATGACGACTCTTACTGCATCGGAGGTGCCTACTACTACGTGCAGGCTGCTGATGACGACCAAGAGTAGTTTAGGAGGATCGCAGGCAGGAGGCCCGCGCCTCTTTCGATCTGTATCCCAATTTGTGCTAGCCTTCTTAAGGCAAACTTGTTTAACTTATGTCTGTACTCAGATATTGTTGCTTCTGCCGACTCGTCTATGATCGAGCACTTGTATTCGAGCCCTCGAGGCCCCTGGCTTGTAATATGATGCTTGTATGACTTATTTTATTTGTAGAGTTGTGTTGTGATATCTTCCCATGAGTCCCTGATCTTGATCATACACATTTGTGTGTATGATTAGTGTACGATTGAATCGGGGGCATCACACCCAAGCTTGGGCCTTTTCATATTATAAGCATAATCACTCTCATCATTAATAGTATGGATACCTCCAACAGTTTAGCAATTATGATATTCTTCCAAGCAAGTACCAAAAAGATTTTCAAGATCATAAGAAGTATCATTATCTTCCACAATTATATTTTCATGAGGCACAATAGTAATAGGAGCAGCATTATTTGGGAGAGATATCTTTTTACCTCTCTTCCTTTTTCTTTTCTTGTACTTCACCACATCATGTGTGGGTTCAATCCTCTTTTTGGAGCTCCTTATTAATGAGATTGGTTGAATAGGAGGCTCTTCCTCGTTACCTTATTCATCATAAGAAATAATAGGAGGGTATCGGGAAGTCTCTTCCCTTTTATTAGTATTCTCTTCGCCTTCTATTTGTTTTCTTTTCTTTATGTAGTTGTCAATATAAGGATTTTCAATACAATTCACCGCACAATACATATAAATTTTCTCTAGATCAAAATCAAGAAATCTATCAAGATTAAACTTTGGAATACCCTCAGTTATACGTTTCATTTCCTCATACCCCAAAAGAAGACTAAGCTCTTTATGATGCTCAAGGGTAATCAAGTTATCACAATTTTTGGATACGATTCGGTCATGAAACAATTTGCATGGGATATTTAAATGACCATGTTCATTGCAAAGTTCACAAGGGGCGTGAAAAATATTGAATTTTTTAGCACAATCATCAAGACTTTCTTGCAACAATTTAGTTTCTAAGTACTTATGCCTCTTGCAATATCTATCTTCCCTATTTGGTGTGTAGTTACAAACCCAATGCACTCCACAAAAATTGACATGTTTATAGGAGAAATTTTCATCATAACTAGTGTAATCATCATTATCATTATGGATATTTAAAGAATTCGTACTAACAACATTGCAATCATGCTCATCATTCACATATTTTATGCCAAGCATTCTATGTAATTCTTCTTCTAGCACTTGAGCACAATTATCGGAATCCTTATTTTCATGATAGATATTAAAAAGATGAAGCATATGAGGCAATCTTAATTCCATTTTTTGTACTTTTATTTTATAAACTAAAATAGTGCTAAAGAAAGAAACAAAAAGATTCGATTGCAAGATCTAAAGATATACCTTCAAGCACTCACCTCCCCGACAACGGCGCCAGAAAAGAGATTGATGTCTACTACACAACCTTCTTCTTGTAGACGTTGTTGGGCCTCCAAGTGCAGAGGTTTGTAGGACAGTAGCAAATTTCCCTCAAGTGGATGACCTAAGGTTTATCAATCCGTAGGAGGCGTAGGATGAAGATGGTCTCTCTCAAGCAACCCTGCAACCAAATAACAAAGAGTCTCTTGTGTCCCCAACCCACACAATACAATGGTAAATTGTATAGGTGCACTAGTTCGGCGAAGATATGGTGATACAAGTGGTATATGGATAGTAGATAATAGTTTTTGTAATCTGAAAATATAAAAACAGTAAGGTAACTAATGATAAAAGTGAGCGTAAATGGTATTGCAATGCGTTGAAACAAGGCCTAGGGTTCATACTTTCACTATTGCAAGTTCCCTCAACAATAATAGCATAATTGGATCATATAACTATCCCTCAACATGCAACAAAGAGTCACTCCAAAGTCACTAATAGCGGAGAACAAATGAAGATATTATGGTAGGGTACGAAACCACCTCAAAGTTATTCTTTCCAATCAATCCGTTGGGCTATTCCTATAAGTGTCACAAACAGCCCTAGAGTTCGTACTAGAATAACACCTTAACACACAAATCAACCAAAACCCTAATGTCACCTAGATACTCCAATGTCACCTCAAGTATCCGTGGGTATGATTATACGATATGCGTCACACAATCTTGGATTTATCTATTCAACCAACACACAGAACCTCAAAGAGTGCCCCAAAGTTTCTATCGGAGAATCATGATGAAAACGTGTGCCAACCCCTATGCATAGGTTCATGGGCGGAATCCGCAAGTTGATCACCAAAACATACATCAAGTGAATCACGTGATATCCCATTGTCACCACAGATACGCACGACAAGACATACATCAAGTGTTCTCAAATCTTTAAAGACTCAATCCGATAAGATAACTTCAAAGGGGAAACTCATTCCATTACAGGAGAGTAGAGGGGGGAGAAAATATCATAGGATCCAACTATAATAGCAAAGCTTGCGATACATCAAGATCGTGCCAAATCAAGAACACGAGAGAGGGAGAGAGATCAAACACATAGCTATTGGTACATACACTCAGCCCTGAGGGAGAACTACTCCCTCCTCATTATGGAGAGCACCGGGATGATGAAGATGGCCAACGGAGAGGGATTCCCCCTCCGACAGGGTGCCGAAACATGTCTAGATTGGCTTTCGATGACTACGGAGGCTTCTGGCGGCGGAACTCCCGATCTATTGTGCTCTCGGATGTTTTTAGGGTGTATGGAGATATATAGGCGGAAGAAGTACGTCAGGGGGGCCACGAGGGGGCCACGAGGGTGGAGGGCGCGCCCCCCTGCCTCATGGCCTCCTCGTAGATCCCCTGACGTGCACTCCAAGTCTTCTGGGCTTCTTCTGATCCAAAAATAAGTTCCGTGAAGTTTCAGGTCAATTGGACTCCGTTTGGTTTTCCTTTTCTACGGTATTCTAAAACAAGGTAAAAACAGAAACTGGCACTGGGCTCTGGGTTAATAGGTTAGTCCCAAAAATGACATAAAGTGTATAATAAAGCCCATAAACATCCAAAACAGTAGATAATATAGCATGGAGCAATCAAAAATTATAGATACGTTGGAGACGTATCATACAGTTGTCACCGGGTTCCACTTCCAAAAATCTCAGACTGCCCAGAGGTTGAGCACACTGATGATCTACTTGAGTTCAAATATGATCATGGTGACTATCGTCTACGGAAGATAGCAATTTGTCGAGTTCCCAACCGCTCTTGGGATTACACGAACTATGAAGTTGTTGCTATCTTCGATAAGCTTGTTGCCTTCCTTACTTCCACACCTCGATGGATATTGCTCAAAAATCAATTTCTATTCACAGATGAGTACTGTGATCCAATTCAATACGAGGGTCTTGTGTTTGCTGCCACCACTCGTGGCACTGTTTTTGCATGGAATCATCATGCTTTCGGTACGTTTGTCTTCCACCGTAATTATAATTGTTTCATCCACATGCATGTAGGTTAGCTAGTTTCCCTTTACTAATTAACCTTCTTGTGTTTCCAAGGTCCTGTGAACATTCCACCACCTATACTTGAAAAAAATTATAACCAAGGGGGAGATGACGATGCTGATGATCACGAGCATGAGGACGAGTAGGACCCATATACTCAGTGGCGCCAACACCTTCTCCCTGGTTCAGTATTGGAAGTCTTGGAGGAAACTCGCTCTTCCTTGGACAAAACTATCCAATGATGGTGAAAGGCGATCCAGCTACTGTTGACACAATGTTACTACCATTTATGAGAAGCAACTGTATCTATAACTCGGTCATTGCTATGCTTCCCTACCATCACAATATGGGTCCTGACATAACCCACTTCAGCCTGGATGATCAGTCCCGCGTTGGTCTCGAGATTGACAGTCGCTGACCCTTCCTAGAGAATCACTTCTGGTTCAAAGAAAGCATTTCCAACGCTGACGAGTGGTTGAGCTGAAGTTCATTTCATTGCTTTGTTATTTGTTATGTGAGAAAACTTTACTTTACTAGAATGTTTTGTTGGAAATGATCTATAATCCAACGTGTATCCTTGTTGTCGTTGTGGGTTGATGACTTGTTGTATGTAATCAATGGTACATTTGCATATGCGTCCATCAACTCATGCCCGGCAGTGGTTTCCATATGAACAGTGCTAGTGATTTTAGTTGCAAAAATTAGATAGTGCTAGTGATTTTTAGCTGCATATTTTGACAAATCGCAGTGTTACAAGGTTGACAAATGGCAATGTTACTAGATAAACAAATGTCAATCTTTCCAATTTGACAGTGACAACATACCGAAAATGACGGATGCAAATCTTACCCAATTGTTTCTACGTGGTTGCACATGGGTCATGCAAAACAACCGTTTGCGTTGAAGTGATGCAGAAATCCTGCTCGGCACATTTTCCCTTGGCTTCCTGGGGAAGTTGCCGGTTTGCATACGGGTGTTCAGACTAAAACGTTTGCGATGAGTGTTTTATATTTAAATACCATTGACGTTTTTTCAAAAGAAAATCATTTGATAAGTCTGTACATTAAGAGAGAAAAATGCAAGTTCGTTCAAACCATATCTTTCATTTAGTCACACTACGATTTTATATTCATATGATCGAGAATTCGAGATACAGTATTAAACCCCAAAAGAACTATTTCCGGTGGCGGCGTGCCGCGCCGTCGTTGTCATTGTCGTCCTCCGGGACGCCATTTTTGAAGTCTTCAAGGCAGCACAAAATGTTCTTCACTTGTAAATCAAACATCATGTCGTCGCGCGATCGACGGGCGGGGCACGGGAGGACGGCAACTGGCGCCCCTGAGAGGTAGCGGTCGACGGCAGCGTCCCATGCCGCTGAGGGGGGCATGCGCACGGGCACGGGCGCGGCAGGTGCATCCAAACGCACGAGGGCCGGCGCCGCGGTGGGTTGAGGGGAGCGCATAGGCAAGGGCACGGGCGCGGCGGGTGCAGCCAAACGCACGGGGCCGGCGCCACTGTGGGTGGAGGGGCGCTCACGGGCATGGGCGCTGGCATGTACACGAGCTCGCGCGGGTCTGAGGAGACCTCATTGACGCCCGAGGCTTCCAGCCCTGTGATAGTGCTCGGCGACCAGCCCGTCAATGCTACGGGGATGGTCGCTGGCACGGGCGCGGGGATGGGAGCTGGGATGGGAGCGGGGGCAGCAACCGCCGCGGCCAGCTCATTCTGGGCCATGTCCATGAGGCCCCATTCCTCCTTATTTTCTATCTCCTCCGGCCCAAAAATTGACACAACAGTCCTGTTGTTCTATGTTGACACGAGAAATTTTTTGAAAGCAATAAGAGGCAATGGACATTGTTTCGTCCCCAAAGGTGGGACGTTCCCAACCAAAACCATCAGGCTTGTTGGGAGAAGCTCCGGTTTGTGAAAAGCATACCCCCAAACCCACCCCAAATGGGACAAAAAATTTACGACGGCATGTTGATGCCGCTCCATGATAGCATGCCAAGTTTCATGAATTTCAGACGAGCTTTGGATTTACTAGAATATAAAAACTAGGTATGTCAATGTTTGCGGCCGAGTGACCGTGGTAGGGTGTTTGACATTCATTCCCATTTCTTGCATGGGACTAAGCATGCACCCAAGGACACATATTTGAATTTTAAACAAATTTAAATGCATTAGAGCATGTGCATGTAGTTCAAATTTGAATTATGCACATAAATGCATTGAAAACTCAGTTAATGCATAAAAATGTTCAAACGAACCCTAAAAAATCCCAAAAATTAAGACAACACTCCTGTTGTTCTATGTTGACACGAGAATTTTTTTGAAAGCAATAAGAGGCAATGGATATCGTTTCGTCCCCAAAGGTGGAGCGCCCTCTACCGAGACCATCAGGCTTGTTGTGAGAAGCTCTGGTTTGTGAGAAGCATATCCCCAAACCTGACCCAAATGGGACAAAAAAGTTTACCACAACATGTTGATGCCGCTCCATGATAGCATGCCAAGTTTCATGAATTTCAGGGTGAGCTTTGGATTTACTATAATTTATAAACCAGATATCTCAATGTTTGCGGCCGAGTAACCATGGAGGGTGTTTGACATTAATTCCCATTTCTTGCATGGGACCTAAGCATGCAACCAAGGACACATATTTGAATTTTCAACTAATTTATATGCATTAGAGCATGTGCATGTAGTTCAAATTTGAATTATGCACATAAATGCATTGAAAACTCAGTTAATGCAAAAAAATGTCCAAACGAACCCCGAAAAATCCCAAAAATTGACACAACACTCCTGTTGTTCTATGTTGACACAAGAAATTTTTTGAAAGCAATAAGAGGCAATGGATATCATTTTGCCCCAAAGATGGGACATTCCCTGCCGAAACCATTAGGCTTGTTGTGATAAGCTCTGGTTTGTGAGAAGCACATGCCCAAACCTGCCCCAAATGGGACAAAAAATTTACCACGGCATGTTGATGCCAGTCCATGATAGCATGCCAACTTTCATGAATTTCAAATGTGCTTTGGATTTACTATAATTTAAAAACCAGGTATCTCAATGTTTCGTCCGAGTAACCGTGGTAGGGTGTTTGACATTCATTCCCATTTTTGCATGGGACCTAAGCATGCAACACGGATTTGAATTTTCAACCAATTTATATTCATTAGAGCATGTGCGTGTAGTTCAAATTTGAATTATGCACATAAATGCATTGGAAACTCGGTTAATGCATAAAAATATCCAAACGAACCCGAAAAATCCCAAAAATTGACACAATACTCCTGTTGTTCTATGTTGACACGAGAATTTTTTTGAAAGCAATAAGAGGCAATGGATATTGTTTCGTCCCCAAAGGTGGGACGTTCCCTACCGAAACCATCAGGCTTGTTGTGAGAAGCTCTGGTTTGTGAGAAGAATATCCCCAAGCCTGCCCGAAATGGGACAAAAAATTTGCCACGGCATGTTCCTGCCACTCCATGATAGCATGCCAAGTTTCATGAATTTCAGACGAGCTTTGGATTTACTATAATTTAAAACCCAGGTATCTCAATGTTTGCGGCCGAGTAACCATGGCAGGGTGTTTGACATTCATTCCCATTTCTTGCATGGGACCTAAGCATGCAACCAAGGACACATATTTGAATTTTCAACAAATTTACATACATTAGAGCATGTGCATGTAGTTCAAATTTGAATTATGCACATAAATGCATTGAAAACTCAGTTAATGCATAAAAATGTCCGAACGAACCCCAAAAATCCCAAAAATTGACACAACACTCATGTTGTTCTATGTTGACACAAGAAATTTTTTGAAAGCAATGAGAGGCAATGTATTTCGTTTCGTCCCCAAAGGTGGGACGTTGCCTACCGAAACCATCAGGCTTGTTGTGAGAAGCTTTGGTTTGTGAGAAGCATATCCCCAAACCTACCCCAAATGGGACAAAAAATTTACCACGGCATGTTGATGCCACTCCATGATAGCATGCCAAGTTTCATGAATTTCAGACGAGCTTTGGATTTACTATAATTTAAAAACCAGGTATCTCAATGTTTGCGGCCGAGTAACCGTGGCAGGGTGTTTGACATTCATTCCCATTTCTTGCATGGGACCTAAGCATGCAACCAAGGACACATATTTGAATTTTCAACCAATTTATATGCATTAGAGCATGTGCATGTAGGTTAAATTTTAATTATGCACATAAATGCATTGAAAACTGAGTTAATGCATAAAAATGTCCAACAAACCCCGAAAAATCCCAAAAATTGAAACAACACTCATGTTGTTCTATGTTGACACAAGAAATTTTTTTGAAAGCAATGAGAGGCAAGGGATTTCGTTTCGTCCCCAAAGGTGGGACGTTCCCTACCGAAACCATCAGGCTTGTTGTGAGAAGCTTTGGTTTGTGAGAAGCATATCCCCAAACCCGCCCCAAATGGGACCAAAAATTTACCACAGCATGTTGATGCCGCTTCATGATAGCATGCCAAGTTTCATGAATTTCAGATGAGCTTTGGATTTACTATAATTTAAAAACTAGGTATCTCAATGTTTGCGGTCGAGTAACCGTGGTAGGGTGTTTGACATTCATTCCCATTTCTTGCATGGGACCTAAGCATGCAACCCTGGACACATATTTGATGTTTCAACCAATTTATATGCATTAGAGCATGTGCATGTAGGTCAAATTTTAATTATGCACATAAATGCATTGAAAACTCAGTTAATTCCAATTCTTTTACGAGACACATATAGTTGCATGTTCACTGCAAAAAAAGGTCTAGAAATTCAAACACCGTCCATTGTTGTTGTGACCCCATTATGTAATTCAAATCAAGATGAAAAATCAAGTAGATCACACATAGTTTATTATCACCAACCGTGTGAGATGCAAGACAAAATATCCTGGAGCATCGTCGGTGTATAGTACGCCTATGGCTTACGCGACTACAGTCCACAGCCAGCATCTGAAGCACACTAGCTCGCTCCCCAAATATCATTTCACTGTTCAATCATCGCTGGTGAAAGATGGGCACGTGGACCCGCCTCGTGAGGGAAACTTTGGTGGCCCACTCCGGCGAGAGCACGGCTGCAGCCACCATGCACGTGCTAACAAGGTGCATGAGCATGGCCGCAATCAGTGATCGGGCGGCAATGGCAGCCCAAACGACCGCTGTTGCTTCTCAGGTGGCGGTAGCAACATCTACCTCGGGGATAGCAACTGGCCAGAGCGGCACAACAGCTATCCGTTCCGCAGCGGCAGCCTTAGCCCTGATGGAGGCCGCCCACGACCATGTCGAGGCCGCCCACGCCCAGCTCCTGGCGGTCACCTCACAAATCGAATGAAGCTTCTCCGACAACGGTCAGCAAACCACGGTCGAAGAGCTGTCAATCGCCGAGAGCGTTTGAGCAGCCATCCATTCCTCTGCCGCATACCTTGCGACGATGGAGCCCGTCCAAGGCCAGATCACGGCCGCCCACGCCTAGCTTGTTGCGGCCTTTTCCAAAGATATGGCGGACACGGATGGCGAGATGCTTGCCGAGTATGGTGTGATGGATGCCATGGAGCTCCTTCCCCAGGAGACCATCGGGCGTGAGCTGGACATGGAGGCGGCGGCGGAGATCGATGAGCACTAGCCGTAGTAGTACTCTTTGTTTTGTTTAATTAAGAGTGCCGGTCTTTAATTTGTTAGAGTAATGCTTAGGTCATCTAGCTCTGTTTAATTGCTGAACTTGCTCGATTAAGAAGTGTGGGTGTGCTATAGTCTCCTTTGTGTACCCAAATTATGCAATGACATGGATGGCCACTGTAAGCATGGAAATTCGAACCAAAATTTTTGACATTCAAACTCATCACACACGGGTTAAGCTATCTGAATCATTTGTGATATTCACATATCGTACACGGTTCTGAATAAGGGACCGTGTCTGATGACACTTTGCGCGCCAGTTTTTTCGCTAAAGCGATTCCAAATTTTTGGCTTCCGCATAAATATCTACCTCCCCGCCCACTCCCCCTTACCAAAAGCCACATTTCCCCTGTTTCCGCCTGCCTTTCCAAGTTGAAACCTTCACTCCTTGCTTGCAGTGCCACCTCCTCACCGGCGACCCTACTTCACGCTGCTCAGCCTCGCCTATCCAGGCAGGTAATCTACACCTGACCCCCATCCTCCTCCTCCTTCCACATCCCACATGCCTTGACCGCTGGCGCGAGCACGACACCTTCCACCCAAATCACTGAACCCTCCATAAAATAAGCTCTGCCCTAAGCCATGGTGCATGCAGTATAGCTAGGATCTCAAGGAGCATTTGGCAGCGGAGAAGAAAATCGCAGCCGCATGCGCGAATGAGGTCGCGATGGCTGCCATTCGTGCTGACCCCCAGATCTTGGAGGAGCACCTCGCTGTCGAGGCCACCGTCAATGCCTCACGCACCGACGCCGCGACGCAGTTGGCTGCTTTAAACGATAGTTCGTGGTGTTTTCTCGAGGCCACTATCGGTGCCTTCAACGAAGAGCATGAGGTGTTTTCTCAGCGTGCCCATGCTTACCTCATCTCGAGAGCTAGCAGGTTGGTGCCTGGAGTGGCTCAGGCAACTCACCACTATGATGAGGGCACCCACAAAGCAGAGGCCTCGCCCTCTTCCATGTCCAAGGAGCCAATCGTCATCGATATCTCCGACAATGAGGAGTAGCTTGTCTTATTAGCTCACTATAAGGACCCATGTTCAGTTTGCTAGCTACTGCCTTTCCTTAACAGATTCTAGTGAATTGTGCTATCTACTTTTACCATGCAATATTTTTCTCTAGAGTATATGTTCTATATGTCGTGCAATGTGGTGTTTAGTTAACTATTTGGTTCAATTCTGCAAATGTGTTGTTCAATTCTTCAGGGTGTTTCGAAGTTGTCTAGCATGCTTGGTTTGGTTATCTGTCCAATCTTCTGTTAGGAGTATGTTATATTGTGCAATGCGGTGCTCAGTTAACGTTTGGTTCATTTGTTGTGGTGTTTAGTTAACTGTTTGATTCAATTCTGTAATGTGATGTTCAATTGTTGTGGGTGCATTCTGTTATCGTATACCATGTGAGAAATAAATCGAATTTGGTTGTACTAAATACATGAGAAACAAATACAATTGCTATATTTCCAAGTTGTTAAGCATGCTTGGTTTGGTTAACTGTCTGATCTTCTATTAGGAGTATGTTATATTGTGCAATGTGGTGCTCAGTTAACGTTTGGTTCATTTGTTGTGGTGCTTAGTTAACTGCACATGCATGGTCCGTTGTCTAATAGCACATTATTGTGCAATTGCAGGAACCATTCTAATATTTATGTTTTTTAACAATTTGGTCTTGCACATGTAGGTCCTGCTGTCAGAGGTTTTGACCCACTGTTCGACCCTTTTTGCATAAGGGGAAATGAGTTGTCCATGAATATCAATCAAGTCAAGAAACTCAGAAAGATTGTTAGGACAATGAAATTAGCGACAAAAAACAACAAGATCTTTGTCTGCACAATGAAGAAGACATCACTTCACTACAAGATGGTACTAACTATTATACCTTGCCCTTTTTATTCCTTTGCCCCATTTCCAATATAGAGAAGATATTTATGCACATCCTTGTTTTCAGGCCTTTCTAAAGCAGTTCACTGATGATTACCTCTCAAACCACCTCTATGGCCAGGAGGCGAGGAAGGTTCTCATACAACACCCACCGTTCAATATTGAAGTGTTTCTGAAGAGGACAAAGGACGGACGGTCATTCATCCACATGCACTGGCCTAAAGTTGCAAAGACCTTCAACATGAATGAAGGATCAATATTCGCCTTCCGCTTCAGCAGTTTTCCAGATGAGATGCATCTATCTATATACCATCTATGATGCTAATTTCGAAAGGTTCTACATGTTGCATGTGAAACTTGGTGCTGCTGTAGTTGTGTAATGGGGTAGCTGAGTGCTGAAGCTATATCATGTGGTACTCTGATGTATTTCAATTATGAAATTCTGCTTCATTAATATGGAAATGAAATATATTATGTTCTTAATATGAATGTCAATTAGATTAATAAATGGATTATTAATAATAGGGCAATTAATTAATAGGGAAATTAGCCTGCGAATTGGGTTTCGCTATTGCAAACGATTATTGAAAAAAATACCGTGGGTGATGACCTCAGGCAACACACTCAGTTTCTAGGAATAAACCGTGTTGGATCAATGAACAATCACACATGACTTTCTCTTGAAAAATGTTTGTGTTAGGCCACCTTGCGCAAACGTTTACCACATAGAAACTGTGTGTGATGGACAGCCTTTGCCACACAGTTTCTTCTATGGACCGTGTGTGATGCATTTAATAATGCAAACGATAATTTTTTTAATATCGTGTGCAATGGCAACGCTGTCGTGGTTTTGTTATGGCAGATGTCCTAGAGAAAGGACTTAGTCGTGGAGCCATCGCGACGGGTTAGCTTGAAGGGGTTAAAGCGGACACAAGGACGCAAGAGAGTTTATACTAGTTCGGCCCCTTCGATGAAGGTAAAAGCCTACGTCTAGTTGTGATGGAATTGATGGGGTTTCGATGACTAGGGAGCAAACAAGCTTCGCCTATGTCTCGAGTTGTTGTCTGTTGTCCTTGAACCGCCGCTGGGTCGTCCCCTTATATACACGTGTGACACCCGCCGGTTCACAGAGTCCCAACACCGGTCGATATTCGTATCCGGGTTGGTCTCTCTTTATTCCTAACTTACAATACAAGTTTATATACAAATTCCGGTTTACCGCTACAAGTCTTGAACCGGCTATGGGCCTTAGGCCCTCATCTGCCTTCTTGGGCTTTATCACTTCTGGAGCTACTAATGAAGTTGACCCGGCCCAGATAGGCCGGTTTACGCCCATCAGTAATATCCCCAACATTAGGCCCCAGATTGATTTGAACGGATTCATGTCAATCCTTTAACAAAAACTTCATCTTCAATGTCTTCTCATAAATTGGTAAACCGCCATGATGTCATCTTCTCTGATTACTGTAAACCGGAGTGCTGTCACCTGTCATGACGAAGATATCCATTGTGCTTCTTTATCTAATATATCTGCGGAAATCGAGGCGACAGCTCCGTTTCGTGGCCCCTTGATTGTCGCGCCTGACGCATGTCTTTTTGCCTTATAAATAGGACTGAAGGGTCATTTCCTTTCTTCTTTCCCTTCGTCCCCTTCTGCTTCGTCTTCCTCGCATCGCCTGACTTCACAGCTCCGCCGCCACCGTCGACCTCTGCCTCAACCTTGGCCGCTGCATCAACCCGGGCGCACCAGAGTATCGCGGCCATCTTCCGCGTCTTCCGCAGCTCCGGTAAACCTTCTATCCTTTCCCCCGCGGATCTGTTTTAGGGTTTCACAGTTCTTCCGTGTTCATCGTCTGCTTCTTGCTCCTGTGACAGATCTGTTAGATGAATCCGCAAATCTTTATTCTGTGCAATGATAGTTGTTTGACCTTCGCCTTCACTTATGCATCTCAAAGTTGTAGATCTATATGAACGCTTTGCTTATATGTTCGGTGTTGCTCCTTTTGAACTTCTAAGTATTTATCCCCTTTCTGAACTTGCTTCAGATCCAATGCCGTAAAGAAATCCTGTAAAACCTGTTTCTGCGTACTTGTCCACCCGCAATCTCAGCTTTCCAATGCTTAGATCAGGCGGTTTAACCTTATAGGAAAATTTTCCCAACCGGTATATGCCATTAGTCCCCTTGTTGAACCGCCAGATGTTGGTTGCTTCATGAAACACCGGTTCAGATAATTCTGTCTCCGGTTTAACAGTGCATATACCAACGTACCTTGATCAGATACATTTTTGAACCGAGATCTTCTACCTTGTAGATTCCATCATGGCCAAGCAAGTATATGAGTGCAATTGGGTTCCTTCTCACGTCACAGAGGCTGAACTGGACGGTTTAGTCCTGATTGGCGCTTTAGGCAGCAAAGATACCATCCATTGGAGGGCTCCTGGCAAAGAATGCCCTCCCACACCTCAAGAAGGAGAGGTTGTTGTGTTCGTAGATCACTTAGCCCGGGGCTTTAAGCCGCCTGGTTCTAAATTTTACCGGGATGTTTTAGCCAATTTCCAACTCCATCCACAAGATACTGGCCCCAACTCTGTTACAAATATGTGTCACTTTCAAGTGCTCTGTGAGGTGTTCTTTCAAGAGGAGCCCATAGTGGAATTGTTCAGAGACCTTTTCCACTTAAACTGCCGTACTGAATTTACTGATGGCTCTAATACGGAGTTGGGTGGTGTGGCGATTCAGAAAAGGAAAGAGGTCACATACCCTCACGCCAAGCTGCACAGCCACCCTAAAGAATGGAATCAGACATGGTTCTACTGCAAAGACACCTCCCCTGCTGGTGAGAATCCCTTGCCTGGCTTTCGTCCGGAGCGGCTCAGCAATACACACCCTTTTCCTCAAAGATTGTCTGCCCAGGAGAGAAGCAAATATGCTCCCCAACTGTCAAAGCTCAGAGCCTTTATGGCCAACGGTTTAACAGGGGTTGACCTTGCTCGCTGCTGGATATCATGGAGCATACTGCCCCTTAGTCAGCGCTCTGGTTTGATGTGCGAGTATACTGACAGTGTTGATGACCCGCTGCGACATTCAAAAATCCAGCTCTCTGATGAAGAAATCACAGAGGCTGTGAATAAGATGTTGAATGAACCGGAACATGTCTGTGCGAAAACCGGCCTGCTTCCCTTCTGCGCCACCAATAAACCGCCAGCTGTAAGATTTTGATTTTTCTCTTTGCTGAATCTCTTTATTGATATGTCTGGTCATTGTTTAATATCAGTGTATGTGTAATCAGGGCAATGATCCGTTTTGGAGCAAAAAACTTCCGCAGGAGAAACCAGAAAAACCAGCCAAACCGGAAAGAGCAACTCGGCAAAAGACTAAAGCTGTGAAGAAGACTACCTACAGGAAAAGAACCACGACATCTTCTAACCCGGCCCCTAATAATGATGTGGATAATCCGGACTTTGAGGTAGATCTTGACTCACTTGGTTTATTTTTCATGCATCTTATTGATAATGATATTTGTCAGGATGATGCTGAAGCCAGCCACGCGGATGTTGCAGAGGTAATTATTCTCTCTTCCGATTCAGAAACTTTGCCTTCCCAAAAAATCCGTCGGGCAAACCAGAAAGTTAAATTTTCTCATCCTCTTGCTTATCTGGATCTTAAATTTCTTATGAAGACCCAACAACACGAAGCCCGTCGCACAAACCGGCACAGCGGCCAGGTAGTTACCTCCGCTGGCTTACCGAACAGTCCAGTTCGGAAACGCCATTCAGAGGTCTCTAATTTGCTTGTCAGTGCTTGTCCTAAATCGGGCTGCTTTCGTCAACCTCTTAATCCGTCTGACTCCGATTACCAGGTTACTTCCCACTCATCTTCTGGCGAGTCATCGGCTACTCAGCTGCCACCGCTCAAAACGGTGCTTGGGTAAGCTACACTTATTGTGATCTTTGTAGTACATCGCCTTAGAACATATGCTGTATTTGATTTTGTTATTCTTCTCAGGGCCAAACCTTGGCCAAGCAAGAAAGCCCGCCTGGACAAAGCGGCCGAAGAAGATGCCGTTCTTGAGCCAGGCAAGACACCCGATCTTGAAGCAGCTATTCCTGAGGATATACCCAACGATCCACCGCAGCAAGACGACGATCTTATTGCTGAAGAGAGACCTACTGAGGCCTCAGGTCCTGTCAATCAGCCCACAGACTCCATCCGGATTGAAAGCTCCACCGGTCTAGCAAGACCTACTGACAAGCCAACAGCTCCAGCCGAAACCGGCGGTACTCAGGATGATGAGGTTGTCATTACTGGCACTGGCCATACTGAGCCAAGCAATCCTGTCGCTTTGTCCAAACATTCTGCCAAGGAAGAATTTGCTGCCTTTGGCAAAAGCAAGTGGAATGCTGATCTGACGACTTATGCTGCTCTGAACGCCAAAGATATCCATTCCAGCTATTTGAACCGGTTGTATACCAGTCGTGACTACGAAGCCGGTCTGGTAAATATGATGAAAGAGAAATATGAGGTAACTTCCATATGCTCCTTCCTGGTTGTATGCTTCCATTTTTGCTGACTCTCCTAGCCCCTAAGGGACGGCTTGTAATATTCTTTCAAACCGGGACTTACTAATATAAATCTTGATGCTTTGAAATTCGCCGATGTAGCCCCCAAGGGCTGGTTCAACTTAGCGTAGTTAAACCGGCACTTTAAGTAATTGAAATTGCCCCATCAGAATATATACGAGCAAATAGCCATTAGCCCCCAAGTGCCAAGTTGAATACTTGTATTGATCTTGGGACTTTGTAAGCAATTGAAAGATGAAGATCGAATATGCATTAGCCCCCAAGTACCAAGTGCATAACTTGTTACGTGGTTGGTACTTCAATCCTAGTAGCGTTTTATTGAAGCATATAATTGTCTGTATGCAGGCTGAGCCGAAGACAAAAGAAAACCAAATCGCCGACCTCCAAGAAAACCTGAAAACCCAACAAGCTGAAACCTCCAAAGCAAAAGAGGAATTGGCCAGCGCTTTAAGCGCCATGGAACAACTTAAGGAGAACTTCAAGAAGAAACAGGCGGATTGGGCCACTGAAAAATCCGCTTTGATCAAACGAGCAGAGGATGCCGAAGCTGCACTAAAACCAGTGATGGATGAACTGACCAGCATAAAGCGGCACGTGCATGCCATGACCACTGCTATCTTTGGTAAGCCAGCTTGCCTTCTGAATTGGCTCTGCCTTCTTACAGAGTCGCCGGTTTATTAACCCTTTATGGTATTTCAGGGACACGCATTGGTCACTTGGGGTCAGATGTGCGGAAGAAATTGAAAGCCACCTATACATTGGTTGAACAATTGTATACTGGTGCCCAGCGGATCATCTGTACCGCATCTCATAACAAACCGGCGCCCACTTTGATTCAGGATACTCTGATGAAACTGTCAGTGCTTCCTGCCCGGGTTGAAGAGCTGAAGAAATCTGCTGCTCGAACCGGTGCAATCAATGCCTTAATCTGGGCAAAAGCCTGGGTGCCGAATTTTGATCCTATTGAAGCGGCTCAGGGCTATCCCAGCTTGAAGGAAGACGGGTCAGAATTTGGTGAAGCGGATCTGCGAGCAATAAACCGGGAGGTACGCCCGCTAGCTTGTCAGTTGGCTGAGGAAGCAGATTTGTCTCATTATCAAGCACAATATGACAGTTAGAACAAGCGAATAGCTGCACCAATTCATGAATCAGAAAATCTGATCCCTCCAATTCGTAAGCATACTTACGCTCCCGATATTGACCCGTCATTGCTGATTCATGATGAAGCTGTTTTTCAAGCATTAATGGGAATCGATTGGACAACTGTGGATTTCCAGCCACTGGGTAGAGAAATGGAGGCTGAAGCGGCGCCGGATGACCCACAACCATCTGGCCAGGCTGGTGACCAAGCTTGAACAGGAAGCCGGTTTTAAAACCGCCTCTCCTTTGTGAAAAAACAATTATACTATTATGGGCACCATGTTGCCTTGTAATAGGCTAGCTGATACCTTTGATGTTGATATGCCTTCGTGCATAATTTGTTCTTCCTGTGGTAATGAACTTTCCAAAACACTTTCTGAAATGATAAATTCGTCAAGTGCCACTGCGGTTGTACCGTCAGGTGGAATATGATGTCTGTATATATGAAATCAAATATCCAAAACAAAAAATTTTAAGTATATGATCAAATTTTTGAGATACATAATACCTGCCATCGTTGAGTATGAAGTTGGCTTGGCCAAGCTTGAAGCGGAGTTTTGCAAACCCACATTGTTAGACGAGATAACAGCTCCTGTATGTATATATGACGCTGGTTTACCATGTAAACCGTGCCGGGTTATAATAAACACCATGTTACTACATAAGAGGATGTTAACAACAAGGATCAAACCGGGCAAATAATTTCCGGATTGACGTGAACTGTGTTCCGTCAATTGATTAGTTAAAAAACTTTGTCGCTTTTAAAAAACGCAGTAAAAGGCTAAAAAAAACCTGCAAAAAAAGTGTGAGGCAAAAGCAATGAAAAAACCGTTTGCCAAAAAAGGTTTATTTAAACTGATCAAATGGCATTACCATGGCCAAACACGACCAAGCTCCCGTTAGGTGTAACTATGGTTCTAGTCAGCTAGGTCCCCAAGTGATTCTGTGGCTTTTATGCCGACCAAATGGCATGGTCATGGTTCGGGTTCGACCAAGCCCCCAAGTGATTCTGTGGCCTTAGGCCGATCAAGAGGCATGACTGGTTCAGACATGACCAAGTCCCCAAGTGATCTGGTGGCTTTCGCCTATCAAGAGGCATGGTATTGGTTCGGACACGACCAATCCTCCAAGTGATACAACACGATGCTTTTAGCAAAGCGAACTCAAGGGGTAAACCGGAAGCCGCTTTAAAACAACTCCGTGTAACCACACATGATGCAAAAGAACAGATACCCCGCTTTAGCTGAGGTTCCGGTTTATTATAGTTAATATATACATCGCTTATAATATGTACATAAGTAGAACCAATGGCTCAGGTATAATAAGGCCGAAGATGAGCTATGTTCCACGGCCTGTTGGTCTCCTCTTCTGATGTACGTGAGTCCCTATGTTCTCGAATATCGATTAGATAGTACGACCCGTTGTGCAAATTCTTGCTGACCACGAAAGGCCCCTCCCAAGGTGGGGATAACTTATGCATATCAGTCTGATCTTGGATGAGCCGAAGCACCAAATCTCCCTCCTGAAAGGTTCTGGTTCTGACCCGGCGACTATGATAACGACGAAGATCCTGCTGGTAAATCACCGATCGGGCAGCTGCGATATCACGCTCTTCATCCAACCGGTCCAAAGCATCTTGCCGTGCTGTCTTGTTGTCTGCTTCAATATAAGCCGTTACACAAGGTGAATCATGACGGATATCACTGGGGAGAACTGCCTCCGCTCCATAAACCATGAAGAACGGTGTGTATCATGTTGATCTGTTGGGTGTTGTATTGATGCTCCATAGCACAGATGGTAATTCTTCTACCCAACAACCCGGCGTTCTCTGCAAAGGAACCATGAGCCGGGGCTTGATGCCTCTCAAGATCTCTTGATTAGCTCTTTCTACTTGACCATTGGATTGTGGGTGTGCCACTGATGAAACGTCGAGCCGGATGTGCTCCCGTTCACAGAACTCCTTCATAGCACCTTTGGACAAATTGGTACCATTATCTGTGATAATACTGTGCGGAAAGCCAAACCGGAAAATCACCTTTTTGATGAACTGAACCGCCATGGCCGCATCACACTTACTAACAGGTTCTGCCTCCACCCACTTTGTAAACTTGTCAACTGCCACCAGGAGGTGGGTCTTCTTATCTTTGGACCTTTTGAAAGGCCCAACCATATCCAGCCCCCAAGTCACAAACGGCCAAGTAATTGGAATCATTCTCAATTCTTGAGCCGGTACATGAGCACATCTTGAAAACCTTTGGCAACCATCACATCGTCTGACCAGATCCTCCGCATCAGCATGAGCGGTAAACCAATAGAAGCCATGGCGAAAGGCTTTAGCCACCAGAGACTTTGAACCGGCGTGGTGACCACAATCTCCTTTGTGGATCTCACGCAAAATTTCACGGCCTTCTTCAGGAGACACGCAATGTTGAAAAGCTCCTGGTACACTGCAATGATGCAACTCACCGTTGATGATGGCCATGGACTTGGATCGCCAGATTATTTGCCGGGCCAGAATCTCATCCTCTAGCAACTCGCCCCGGTTCTTGTACGCCAGATAAGGACGCGTCCAATCCGGAATAACATGAAGAGCTGCCACCAATTGAGCCTCCGGATCAGGAATAGCCAAATCCTCTTCACCAGGGATCTTGACCGACGGGTTGTGCAGCACATCCAGAAAAACATTGGGCGGGACCGGTTTGCGTTGAGAGCCCAGCCGGCTTAAAGCGTCCGCTGCTTCATTTTTCTGCCGGTCCACATGGTCCACTTGATAGCCTTTGAAACAACTTGCAACAGTATCCACCTCCCGATGATATGCTGCCATGAGTGGGTCCTTGGAGTCCCAAGTGCCAGACACTTGCTGAGCCACAAGGTCCGAGTCACCGAAGTACTTAACTCGACTTAGATTCATCTCCTTAGCCATCCGGAGACCATGGAGCAAGGCTTCATACTCAGGTGCATTGTTAGTACAAGGGAACATCAAGCGGAGAACATAACAAAACTTATCACCTCGTGGGGAAGTTAATACGACTCTAGCCCCCGAGCCTTCCAACTGCCTGGATCCATCAAAATGGATGGACCAATACGTGTGATCCAGCTTTTCTTCAGGTGCTTGCATTTCCGTCCAATCATTGATGAAATCAACAAGTGCTTGAGACTTAACCGCTGTCCGAGGCACATACTTCAAACCGTACGGCCCCAGCTCTATGGCCCACTTTGCAATCCGGCCAGTTGCTTCCCGGTTCTGGATGATATCTCCCAAAGGAGCAGAACTGACCACCGTAATTGGGTGCCCTTGGAAATATTGTTTAAGCTTCTGGCTTGCCATAAAAACTCCATACACCAGCTTCTGCCAATGCGGATACCTTTGCTTGGACTCGATTAGCACCTCGCTGATATAATAGACCGATCGCTGAACCGGATGCTCCTTGCCTGCCTCCTTTCGCTCCACCACAATAGCCACGCTGACCGCCCGAGCATTGGCAGAAATATATAGCAGCAACGGCTCCTTGTCAATGGGAGCGGCGAGCACCGGCAGATTGGCCAATTGCCGCTTTAAGTCCTCAAACGCCTCATCAGCGGCGGAACTCCAGGCAAACTGGTCCGTCTTTTTCAACATATGATATAAAGGGATTGCCTTCTCACCAAGACGACTGATAAACCGGCTTAATGCTGCAATCCGGCCGGCCAGTCGCTGAACATCATTGATAATCTTTGGCTTAGCCAGGGAGGTGATGGCCATGATCTTCTCCGGATTAGCCTCAATTCCCCTGTTGGACACCGGAAAACCCAATAGCTTGCCCGCCGGCACACCAAAGACACACTTGTCCGGATTAAGCATCATCTTGTATGTCCTCAGGTTATCAAAGGTTTCCTTCAAATCAGCAATCAAAGTATCCTTCTCCCTAGACTTAACCACGATATCATCCATGTAAGCATGTACATTACAGCCGATTTGCTTGTGAAGACAATTTTGTACACACCGTTGATAAGTTGCCTGGGCACTCTTGAGCCCGAAGGGCATAGACACATAGCAGAAGGCTCCAAAGGGAGTTATGAATGCTGTCTTCTCCTGGTCCTTAACTGCCATTTTGATCTGATGATAGCCAGAATACGCATCCAAAAAACTTAAACGCTCACAACCCGCCGTAGCACCAATAATTTGATCAATATGGGGAGGGCAAAAGGATCTACTGGACAAGCCTTATTAAGATTTGTGTAATCCACACACATGCGCCAGGTGCCGTTTTTCTTGAGGACCAGCACCGGATTGGCGAGCCACTCAGGGTGAAAAACTTCAACAATAAAGCCAGCTCCTAAGATCCTGGCCACCTCTTCTCCAATCGCCTTGCGTCTTTCTTCATTAAACCGGCGGAGGAACTGTTTCACCGGTTTATATTTAGGATCCACATTAAGTGTGTTCTCAGCGAGTTGCCTCGGGACACCTAGCATGTTAGAGGGTTTCCATGCAAAAATGTCCCGATTCTCACGGATGAACTCGATGAGCGCGCTTTCCTATTTTGGATCCAAGTTGGCACTGATGCTGAACTGCTTGGACGAATCACCAGGCATGAAGTCAACAAGCTTAGTTTCTGCTGCCGATTTGAACTTCAGGGCCGAATCATGCTCTGTAGTTGGCTTCTTCAACGGAGTCATGTCCGCCAGATCAACATTGTCTTTATAGTACTTTAACCTCTCGACGGCACAAACCGACTCTGCATAAGCCGCATCTCCTTCCTCGCATTCCAAAGCAATTTTGCGGCTTCCGTGAACCGTTATTGTCCCTTTGTGACCCGGCATCTTGAGCTGCAAATATACATAACAGGGTCGAGCCATAAACTTGGCGTAGGCCGGTCGCCCAAACAGGGCATGATATGGACTTTGGATTTTCACCACTTCAAACGTCAATGTCTCCGCCCTGGAATCATGATCATCCCCAAAGGCCACTTCCAGAGCTATCTTACCAACGGGATATGCTGATCTACCAGGCACTACACCGTGGAATACTGTATTAGACGGTTTGAGATTCTTATCTGTTAGTCCCATACGACGGAAGGTCTCATAGTATAGGATTTTAATGCTGCTCCCTCCATCCATGAGCACCTTGGTGAACTTGTAACCCCCCACCTGAGGCGCCACCACCAGAGCCAACTGACCCGGATTATCGACCTAGGGAGGATGATCTTCTCTGCTCCATATGATTGGCTGTTCAGACCAACGTAGATAACGGGGTATGGCCGGTTCAACAGAGTTGACCGCCCTCCTCTGAACTTTCCGGTCTCGCTTGTCCAAGCTAGTGGTGAAGACATGGTACTGCCCATTACTCAACTGCTTTGGGTTGCTCTGGTAACCTGACTGTTGCTGCTGTTGGTTGTAACCACCCTGGTTGTTCTGACTATTTTGACCACTATGTCCGCCCGGATTACCATTGAATCCTGAACCGGAACTTCCTCCTCCATAACCCGGCCCGGATCCCGAGCCACCGCCAGATTCATGATCATACCGGAAATTATTAGAGTTCTTGAACTCCTGCATAATAAAGCAATCTTTCCAAAGATGGTTTGCTGGCGCCTCCTTCGTCCCATCTTTTGGACAGGGCTGGCTTAGCAGATAGTTTAGGCGGTTTAGGTTAGGGTTGGGCGCCCCATTACGATTTTTCGGCCTACCCTTGCATCGCTGACCATTGTCTTGTGTGTTGGTATTAGCCACAAAGTCCATGTTACCATTTGCTTTACGCTTGCCTCCGCCACCATTGCCTGCCCAGTGATGCTGCTGACCTTTGGAGCTGCTGTTCTTCTTCCCTTTCCCTGTCTTGTCATCATCAGATTCGGGATCCTTGGTACTATCAGAATCAACATATTTCACCAAAGCAGCCATGAGGGTCCCCATGTCGGTGCAATGACGCTTCATCCGTCCCAACTTCAGCTTCAGGGGTCCAAACCGGCAGTTGCCTTCTAGGGTTAATACTGCGGTGTCAGCGTTCATGCGGTCTGAGGAGTGCAACACTTGTGAAACCTGGCGCACCCAATGAGTCGTTGATTCTCCTTCCTCCTGGACGCATGCAGCTAAGTCCACTATCGACATAGGCTATTTACAGGTATCTTTAAAATTGCTGATAAACCGGGCTCGTAATTGGGCCCATGAACTGATAGAATTAGCCGGCAAGTTTTTTAACCAAGTACGGGCCGTTCCTTCTAGCATCATGGTGAAGTATTTCGCACATGTCGCGTCATCCACATCAAGCATCTCCATGGCCATCTCATAGCTCTCCACACATGTCTCTGGGGGTTGATCCGCCGTGTAATTTGGTACCTTGCGTGGGCCTTTGAAATCCTTGGGCAGGCACATGTCGCGTAAAGCAGGGATAAGGCAAGGCACCCCCAAAGAGCTAGAAGTAACAACGGGTTCAGTCCAGGTGGTTGGACGAACCGGCGTGAGCTGCCGAGCCTGATGCTGTGTGGCTAACTCGGCCTCCCTGTGCGCGGGCCCGGTCCACCACTCCCTGAGCGTCATCAGCATCACCCGCCGGGTTGTTGTCACGGGGTGCCCCACGTCGTTCATTACTCGACACTGTCGGTTCATCCATATGTCTGCTATAGCTCCGGCTTGGACGGGGGGTCGAGTGGATCCGGTCGCGGATGTACGAGTACGCTTCCTGTTGGGTCAAAGCTGTCCTCAGAAGTTCCTTGACACGTCGCGTCTCTACTGCCTGCGGCGAGTCACCTTTAATTGGAATGGCCTCCAACCGTGCAGCAGCAGCAACAAGATTGTCCATTGGGTTAGAGTAGTGACCCGGAGGTGTTAAAGCAGCCTGAGGTACAACTGTGTTTTGACGAGGCGGGTCCATGTGACGAGGCTGAACCGGTGCATCGATCCCAGGGGCTCCTGCCTGGTTTCCCTCCAGCGGATTGCCGGCTCTTGGTCCTGGAGTGTTGAAAAGGTCTCTGGCCTCGAAAACCGGAGGTAAGCTGGATCGGTGTTTCCTCCCCATGACTTCATGCGACGCTCTCTGGTCCAACATAAGCTTGTAGGCTTGTGCGTCTAAAGCGGCCCGCTCTGCGGCCATCCTAGTGTCCTCAGCCGCCAAATCTGCTTTGGCCTGGATGATCTGTTCCTTTACCTTTGCAATCTCCGCGTTGTGAACGTCTTGATCCAGCGGATTATCTTCTGCCATAAGTATAGCCAACACATCAAATAGTTCTGATAGAACCTGAGCCAGCGGACGCATAGGTCCTCCTGCCCCGGCAGCCGTCGCCGCTGCTGAACCGAAGATCGTTGCCGCAGCTGTTGAAGAATGAAGCGCTGCTTGCGTTCCGGCCATGAATTTTCCAACCCGGTTGGGCAGATCAGAGGGGTCCGGAATACTGTCGCCATCGGAACAGCTCCCAATCTGGCCATCTTGCAGCTGATAAAGAGATTCGGTTTCTCCGGTCGAAGATTCGTCATCGGAACAAACGACGATCGCGCCACGAAATTCCGATCCGTCCTCATAACTTCCTCCATGGATGACTCCTACGAAGGCACGCTTCATGGCCGGTTTAACCCGGGCGGATCGCCCACGCTGAGCCGTCTCGACGAGGTCGGTGCAGATGTCCGGCTCAGGGCCCGATTGACCGATCTTGCCAATGAAAACGTGAATGCTACCAAAGGGGACCCGGTACCCCCACTCAATTGAGCCGGCCTCGGGGCCCTAGCCTACGTCGTCGATGTAAAGCTTGCCGCGACGACTCTTAGTCATCCGGCCTACGGCGTAGCCCTCGAGTCCTTCAAAGCGGCCCTCCAAGAACCAGAAACCATCGTGCGATAGCCCCACGGTGGGCGCCAACTGTCGTGGTTTTTTCACGGCAGATGTCCTAGAGAAAGGACTTAGTCATGGAGCCATCGCGATGGGTTAGCTTGAAGGGGTTAAAGCGGACACAAGGACGCAAGAGAGTTTATACTAGTTTGGCCCCTTCGATGAAGGTAAAAGCCTACGTCTAGTTGTGATGGTATTGATGGGGTTTCGATGACTAGGGAGCAAACAAGCTTCGCCTATGTCTTGAGTTGTTGTTTGTTGTCCTTGAACCGCCGCTGGGTCGTCCCCTTATATACACAGGTGACACCCGCCGGTTCACAGAGTCCCAACACCGGTCGATATTCGTATCCGGGTTGGTCTCTCTTTATTCCTAACTTACAATACAAGTTTATATACAAATTCCGGTTTACCGCTACAAGTCTTGAACCGGCTACGGGCCTTAGGCCCTCATCTACCTTCTTGGGCTTTATCACTTCTGGAGCTACTGATGAAGTTGACCCGGCCCAGATAGGCCGGTTTACGCCCAGCAGTAATATCCCCAACAAATGCTATCACCAGCGATTTAACGGGAAAAATTGTGTGTGATGTACCTGTGAACGGAAACGTTTTCCTTGGAGCGACTGTGTGGGATGTACATACGAACAGAAACGTTTAGCGGGGACTACCTGTGTGGGATATACTTGCGTCCGAAAACAATTTCTCCAGTATAATTGTATTTTTAGCTCTACTATACATATTTCTGTATTTGAGCGCTCGTCGGTCGCACACGAACTCATTTTGCCGAGCGTGTGTGCCAGGAGGGCATATCCCCGACGGTTTCTAGGTCATGTGGGAAGGACCCGCTATCACCGTCACTCACTAGGCGATGGCTCCAAATGCCGTCGCAGAAAGGGGTTAAAAACCGTCTGTACAGCACCGACGCGTACTAGTGTCTCAAAATGTTTTTATCTCTCAATTTTCGCTTTGAGCTCTGGCACGTCTACAAATCCCTACTTCCCTCTGCAAAGGGCCTTTCTTTTACATTATGCAATTTTTATTTTAAATTTGAGTCTCCATCTTCTCTTACAAAGCACCAACTAGGGGGCACTATGATCGTACTTGAGCATTGGGTGTAGCTAATATGCGAGTGTGCTCCATGAATGGATCAATGATTGAGCATGATGGGCTAGGGATAACTTATTTTAGCATTGATATTTTGAAAGACACGGTTGCTTGTTGATATGCTTGAGTATTTAACTCTCGTGTCAAAACAAGACTATTCCTTTGAACAATATAAAAGTCCAAATGTCCATGCTACAAAGAAAAGAGTACGAGATGACATATTAGGTAGCATTACACATCAAAAATTCTATTTTTATCATGTACCTACTCAAGGACGAGCAGGAATTAAGCTTGGGGATGCTGATACATCTCCAATGTATCTATAATTTTTGATTGTTCCATGCTATTATATTATCATTCTTGGATGTTTTATAATCATTTTATATCATTTTTTGGTACTAACCCATTGACATAGTGCCAAGTGCCAGTTGCTGTTTTCTGCATGTTTTTACACCGCAGGAAATCAATACCAAACGGAGTCCAAACGCAGCAAAACTTTTTGTGGATTTTTTTGGACCAGAAGACATCCAGTGGGCCGGAGAAGCGCCTGGGGGGGGGGTGCTCCGAGGGGAGCACAACCCACTAGGGCGTGCCCTGGTGGGTTGTGCCCACCTCGGGTGCCTCTCAAACCGACTCTTTTCTCTATAAATACTCCAATATTCCAGAAACCCTAGGGGAGTCGACCAAAATCGATTCTAGCCACCGCAGAGTCCAGAACCACCATATCCAATCTAGACACCATCTCGGAGGGGTGCATCATGTCCATTGGTGCCTCTCCGATGATGTGTGAGTAGTTCTTTGTAGACCTTTGGGTCCATAGTTAGTAGCTAGATGGCTTCCTCTCTCTCGTTTGATTCTCAATACAATGGTCTCTTGGAGATCCATATGATGCAACCCTTTTTGCGGTGTGTTTGTTGGGATCAGATGAACTTTGTGTTTATGATTAGATCTATCTTTTATCCATGAAAGCTATTTGATTCTTGTTTGATCTCTTATATGCATGATTTTTTATAGCCTCGTATTTCTTCTCCGATATTTGGGTTTTGTTTGGCCAACTTGATCTATTTATCTTGCAATGGGAAGAGGTACTTTTTGATGCGTTCGATCATACAGTGCTTGATCCCAGTGATAGAAGGGGAACCGACATGTATGTATCGTTGTCATTAAGGATAACAAGATGGGGTCTATTTCTACATAAATAGATCTTGTCTACATCATGTTGAAAGTGCGTTAAGTCGACTAGAGGGGGGGTGAATAGGCGATTTTTATGAATTCTTCACCGAGGAATTTCAGGGTGAGGAAATTCCTGAGCGAAGAACTACTTGCAGCGGAATAAGTACTCAGATGCATATATGACATAACATAAACATGGATATCATGATGAAATGAAATCGGACACAAAGTATAGAAAGCGTAAGCACGGGATAAAACAGGATGAAGACAAACAGACTGAAGAAATTGAACTCAGGAAATTGAGAAAGTCTTCAGTCCAAGTCTTCAAACAGATATGAACAAGTACACAACACAGTAATGAATAAATGAAAGGTTTGAGGAAATAGAACCAGTAAGCTTGGTGAAGACAATGATTTGGTAGACCAGTTCCAACTGTTGTGACAGTTGTACGTCTGGTTAGAGCGGCTAGGTATTTAAACCTGAGGACACACAGTCCTCACCATATTCTCCTTGAACTAAGGTCGCACAGACCTCGTCCAATCACTCATGGTAAGTCTTCAGGTGACTTCCAAACCTTCACAAACTTGGTCACCCAGCGATCCACAATTTCCTCTTGGATTCTCTAGACCATGACGCCTAACCTACAGGAGGATGCACAGTCCTCAAAGGTAACAAGCATCGGTTACACACAGGAACAATCGCTTCAGTGATGCTCAATCACTTTGGGTTTGTAGGTGTTTGGTTTGGGGTTTTGGGTTTTTCCTCACTTGATGATTTTCGCTCAAAGTCCTTGAAGGATGGGATGCTCTTAATGACAAGTGTCAGTTTCTCGCGGAGCAGCCAACCAGCTAGTGGTTGTAGGGGACGGCTATTTATAGCCTAGGGAGCAGCCCGACATGATAAGACATAAATGCCCTTCAATGATATGACCGTTAGGTGGGTAGATATTTTTGGGAAACTGGCGCATAGCACAACAACAGTCGGAAATTTGACTATCAAATTCCTCAGGGCTATCATGTTCGTCACTTGTAGGCAATCCGCACTGGTGAATTCCTAACTCCTCAGTCAGAACAAATTCCTCAGAGACCAGAAGAACTTCGTCTCTATCACTGAAGAAATTTACTGAACTGTATGAGATTTCCAATGGCTTCACTCGAAGGGATTGGTAGGTGTAGGATTTTGAGATGAGCATCACTTGGAAACTTTTCCTTAGTTTTACCTTGACCCCCTTTAACAATACGGTGTTTCTTATGAATCAACAAAGAGAAAATGAAACTATCAAAACAAAAGTCTTCATGCTTCATATTCCTCGTATGAATATCAAGTCTTCACGGTCACACCAATTTCTTCACTTTCAAAGTCTTGAGAAATCCAAAGTCTTCAGTCGAAGACATTCATTTTTAGGGGTTGACTTTCTCTGTAAATATCAAACTCCTCATAGACTTATAGACCTATGTACACTCACAAACGCATTAGTCCCTTAACCTATAGGTCTTAAATACACAAAAATCACTAAGGGGCACTAGATGCACTTACAATCTCCCCCTTTTTGGTGATTGATGACAATATAGGTTAAGTTTTCAACGTGGATAAACATATGAAGTGTAAATACTGATATTGAGGAATTTGATTGCAAGATATAGAAGAACTCCCCCTAAAGATGTGCATAGTGAGGAATTTTCTTTTGAATCAATGCACATTTGAAGAGTAGAATCATGGAGATCTCCCCCTATATCTTGTAATTTCTTGTCTACTACACAACCTTCTTCTTGTAGACGTTGTTGGGCCTCCAAGTGCAGAGGTTTGTAGGACAGTAGCAAATTTCCCTCAAGTGGATGACCTAAGGTTTATCAATCTGTGGGAGGCGTAGGATGAAGATGGTCTCTCTCAAACAACCCTGCAACCAAATAACAAAGAGTCTCTTGTGTCCCCAACACACCCAATACAATGGTAAATTGTATAGGTGCACTAGTTCGGCGAAGAGATGGTGATACAGGTGCAATATGGATGGTAGATATAGGTTTTTGTAATCTGAAAATATAAAAACAGCAAGGTAGCAAGTGGTAAAAGTGAGCGTAAACAGTATTGCAATGCTAGGAAACAAGGCCTAGGGTTCATACTTTCACTAGTGCAAGTTCTCTAAAAAATAATAACATAATTGGATCATATAACTACCCCTCAACATGTAACAAAGAATCACTCCAAAGTCACTAATAGCGGAGAACAAACGAAGAGATTATGGTAGGGTACGAAACGACCTCAAAGTTATCCTTTCTGATCGATCTATTCAAGAGTCCGTAGTAAAATAACAGGAAGTTATTCTTTCCGTTCAATCTATCATAGAGTTCGTACTAGAATAACAACTTAAGACACAAATCAACCAAAACCCTCATGTCACCTAGATACTCTAATGTCACCTGAAGTATCCGTGGGTATATATGATTATACGATATGCATCACACAATCTCAGATTCATCTATTCAACCAACACAAAGAACTTCAAAGAGTGCCCCAAAGTTTCTACCGGAGAGTCAAGACGAAAACGTGTGCCAACCCCTATGCATAAGTTCACGAGGTCACGGAACTCGCAAGTTGATCACCAAAACATACATCAAGTGTATCACATGATATCCCATTGTCACCACAGATAAGCACGTGCAAGACATACATCAAGTGTTCTCAAATCCTTAAAGACTCAATCCGATAAGATAACTTCAAAGGGAAAACTCAATTCATCACAAGAGAGTAGAGGGGGAGAAACATCATAAGATCCAACTATAATAGAAAAGCTCACGATACATCAAGATCGTACCACCTCAAGAACACGAGAGAGAGAGAGAGAGATCAAACACATAGTTACTGGTACATACCCTCAGCCCCGAGGGAGAACTACTCCCTCCTCATCATGGAGAGCACCGGGATGATGAAGATGGCCACCAGAGAGGGATTCCCCTCTCCGGCAGGGTGCCAGAACTAGTCTAGATTGGTTTTCGGTGGCTACGGAGGCTTCTAGCGGCGGAACTCCCGATCTATTATGTTCCCCGATGTTTCTAGGGTATATGGACATATATAGGAGAAAGAAGTCGGTCAGGGGAGCCATGAGGGGCCCACGAGGGTGGGGGCGCGCCGGGGGGGGAGGCGTGCCTCCCTACCTCGTGGCCACCTCGAAGCTTCCCTGACGTATACTCCAAGTCTCCTGGATTGCTTCCGTTCCAAAAATAACTCTCCCGAAGGTTTCATTCCATTTGGACTTTGTTTAATATATTCCTTTTCTTCGAAACACTGAAATAGGCTAGAAACCAACAATTTGGGCTGGGCCTCCGGTTAATAGGTTAGTCCCAAAAATAACATGAAAGTGTATAATAAGCCCGTAAACATCCAAAACAGATAATATAATAGCATGGAACAATAAAAAATTATAGATACGTTGGAGACGTATCAGCATCCCCAAGCTTAATTCCTGCTCGTCCTCGAGTAGGTAAATGATAAAAAAGAATTTTCGATGTGGAATGCTTTCAAACATATTTCAATGTAATTTTTCTTTATTGTGGCAAGAATATTCAGATCCATAAGATTCAGGAGAAAAGTTTAATATTGACATAAAAATAGTAATACTTCAAGCATACTAACAAAGTAATCATGTCTTCTTAAAATAACATGGCCAAAGAAAGCTATCCCTAAAAAATTATATAGTCTGGATATGCTCTATCTTCATCACACAAAATATTTAAATCATGCACAACCCCGATGACAAGCCAAGCAATTGTTTCATACTTTTGATGTTCTAAAACCTTTTCAATCTTCACGCAATACATGAGCGTGAGCCATGGATATATCACTATATGTGGAATAGAATGGTGGTTGTGGAGAAGACAAAAAGGAGGAAGATAGTCTCACATCAACTAGGTGTATCAACGGGCTATGGAGATGCCCATCAATAGATATCAATGTGAGGGAGTAGGGATTGCCATGCACCAGATGCACTAGAGCTATAAGTGTATGAAAGCTCAAAAAGAAACTAAGTGGGTGTGCATCCAACTTGCTTGCTCACGAAGACCTAGGGCAATTTGAGGAAGCCCATCATTGGAATATACAAGCCAAGTTCTATAATGAAAATTTTTCACTAGTATATGAAAGTGAAAACATAGGAGACTCTCTATCATGAAGATCATGGTGCTACTTTGAAGCACAAGTGTGGTAAAAGGATAGTAGGATTGTCCCTCCTCTCTTTTTCTCTAATTTTTTTATTTTTTTTGGGCCTTTTCTCTTTTTTTATGGCCTCTTTTTTTCTTTTCTTTTTTTTCTTTTTCATCCGGAGTCTCATCCCGACTTATGGGGGAATCATAGTCTCCATCATCCTTTCCTCACTGGGACAATGCTCTAATAATCGTGATCATCACACTTCTTTTTACGTACAACTCAAGAATTACAACTCGATACTTAGAACAAAATATGAATCTATATGAATGCCTCCGGCGGTGTACCGGGATGTGCAATGACTCATGAGTGACATGTATGAAAGAATTATTAACGGTGGCTTTGCCACAAATGCGATGTCAACTACATGATCATGCATGACAATGATGAAGCGTGTCATAACAAATGGAATGGTGGAAAGTTGCATGGCAATATATCTCGGAACGGCTATGGAAATGCCATGATAGGTAGGTTTGGTGGCTGTTTTGAGGAAGGTATATGGTGGGTTTATGGTACCGGTAAAAGTTGCGCGGCACAAGAGAGGCTAGCAATGGTGGAAGGGTGAGAGTGCGTATAATCCATGGACTCAACATTAGTCATAAAGAACTCACATAGTTATTGCAAAAATCTATTAGTCATCTAAACAAAGTACTACGCGCATGCTCCTAGGGGGATAGATTGGTAGGAAAAGACCATCGCTCGTCCCCGACCGCCACTCATAAGGAAGACAATCAATAAATAAATCATGCTCCGACTTTGTCACATCGTTTCACCATACGTGCATGCTACGGGAATCACAAACTTCAACACAAGTATTTCTCAAATTCACAACTACTCAACTAGCATGACTCTAATATCACCATCTTCATATCTCTAAACAATAATCGAGTATCAAACTTCTCTTAGTATTCAATGCACTTATATGAAAGTTTTTATAAGGCCATGTTGTTCTAAAGGACTCTCAAAATAATATAAGTGAAGCATGAGAGATCAATTATTTCTATAAAATAAAACCACCACCGTGCTCTAAAAGATATAAGCGAAGCACTAGAGCAAATGACAAACTACTCCAAAAGATATAAGTGAAGATCAATGAGTAGTCGAATAATTATGCAACCATGTGAAGACTCTCTAACATTTAATAAATTCAGATAGTGGTATTTTATTCAAACAGCAAACAAAAAAAATAAAAAAAATGACGCTCCAAGGAAAACACATATCATGTGGCGAATAAAAATATAGCTCCAAGTAAAGTTATCGATGAACGAAGACGAAAGAGGGGATGCCTTCCGGGGCATCCCCAAGCTTAGGCTTTTTGGTGTCCTTGGATTTATATTGGGGTGCCTTGGGCATCCCCAAGCTTAGGCTCTTGCCACTCCTTATTCCATAGTCCATTGAATCTTTACCCAAAACATGAAAACTTCACAACACAAAACTTAACAGAAAACTCGTAAGCTCCCTTGGTATAAGAAAATAAATCACCACTTAGGTACTGTTGTGAACTCATTAGATATTCATATTGGTGTAACATCTACTGTATTACAACTCATCTATGGTTCACACCCTCCGATACTACTCATAGATTCATCAAAATAAGCAAACAACACATCGAAAACAGAATCTGTCAAAAACATAACAGTTTGTAGTAATCTGTAGGTTTCGAATACTTCTATAACTCCAAAAATCCTGATAAATTAGGAAGTCCTAGGCAATTTGTATATTGATCTACTTCAGTTTGAAATGGTATTTTATCGCTCTCTGGTAAAAAATGATAATTATTCTCGTGAGCACATAATTTCTGTTTTTTACAACAAGATCAAATAACAATCACCCTAGAAGGTCCTAAAGCTTTACTTGGCACAAACACTAATATAAAAACACAATCATAACGGAAGCTAGATGAATTATTTATTACTAAACAGGATCAAAAAGCAATGAACAAAAATAAAAATTGGGTTTCCTCCCAACAAGTGCTATCGTTTAACGCCCCTAGCTAGGCATGATGATTTCAATGATACTCACGTAATGGATAAGAATTGAAACATAAAGAGAGCATCATGAAGAATATGACTAGCACATTTAAGTCTAGCCCACTTCCTATGCATAGGGATTTTGTGAGCGCAACTTGTGGGAACAAGAATCAACTTGCATAGGAAGGTAAAACACGAATAACTTTAAAACTTTAAGCACATAGAGAGGAAACTTGATATTATTGCAACTCCTACAAGCATATATTCCTCCCTCATAATAATTTTTAGTAGCATCATGAATGAATTCAACAATAACTATCACATAAAGCATTCTTTTCATGATCTACAAGCATAGAAAATTTACTACTCTCCACATAAGCAAATTTCTTCTCATGGATAATAGTGGGAGCAAACTCAACAAAATAATTACCATATGAGGCATAATCCAATTGAAAATTAAATTCATGATGACAAGTTTATGTATATCATTATTCTTTATAGCATACAAGTCAATACAATAATCATCATAAATAGGAGGCATGCTATCATCATAATAAATTTGCTCATTAAATCTTGGGGAACAAGAAATATCATCTTCATCAAACATAGCTTCCCCAAGCTTGTGGCTTTGCATATCATTAGCATCATGGATATTCAAAGAATTCATACTAACAACATTGCAATCATACTCATCATACAAAGATTTAGTGCCAAACATTCTAATGCATTCTTCTTCTAACACTTTGGCACAATTATCGGAATCCTTATTTTCATGAAAGATATTAAAAAGATGAAGCGTATGGGACAAACTAATTCCATTTTTTGTACTTTTCTTTTATAGACTAAACTAGTGATAAAACAAGAAACTAAAAGATTCGATTGCGAGATCTAAAGATATACCTTCAAGCACTCACCTCCCCGGCAACAGCGCCCGAAAAGAGCTTGATGTCTACTACACAACCTTCTTCTTGTAGACGTTGTTGGGCCTCCAAGTGCAGAGGTTTGTAGGACAGTAGCAAATTTCCCTCAAGTGGATGACCTAAGGTTTATCAATCCGTGTGAGGCGTAGGATGAAGATGGTCTCTCTCAAACAACCCTGCAACCAAATAACAAAGAGTCTCTTGTGTCCCCAACACACGCAATACAATGGTAAATTGTATAGGTGTACTAGTTCGGCGAAGAGATGGTGATACAAGTGCAATATGGATGGTGGATATAGGTTTTTGTAATCTGAAAATATAAAAACAGCAAGGTAGCAAGTGGTAAAAGTGAGCGTAAATGGTATTGCAATGCTAGGAAACAAGGCCTAGGGTTCATACTTTCACTAGAGAGAGAGAGATCAAACACATAGCTACTGGTACATACCCTCAGCCTTGAGGGAGGACTACTCCCTCCTCGTCAGGGAGAACATCGGGATGATGAAGATGGCCACCGGAGGGGGATTCCCCCCTTCGGCAGGGTGCCGGAAAGGGTCAAGATTGGTTTTCGGTGGCTACGGAGGCTTCTAGCGGCGGAACTCCTGATCTATTCTGTTCCCCGATGTTTTTAGGGTATATGGACATATATAGGTGAAAGAAGTCGGTCAGGGGAGCCACGAGGGGCCCACGAGGGTGGGGCGCGCGCCTCCCTGCCTCGTGGCCACCTCGAAGCTTCCCTGACGTATACTCCAAGTCCTGGATTGCTTCCATTCCAAAAATAACTCTCCCAAAGGTTTCATTCCGTTTGTACTCTGTTTGATATTCCTTTTCTGCAAAACATTGAAATAGGGAAGAAAACAACAATTTGGGCTGGGCCTCCGGTCAATAGGTTAGTCCCAAAAATAATATAAAAGTGTATAATAAAGCCCATAAACATCCAAAACAGATAATATAATAGCGTGGAACAATCAAAAATTATAGATACGTTGGAGCCGTATCATAATTCATACTCACATTTAACATATGATATGAAGAATTTGAAATGCATGATGAAATATGGTGACTGATGTGATTTAGCATGCGTGCATTAACATATATGAGGAAATAGCATGCAGAAGAACGTAGCCAAAGTATCAGACCACCATCGGGTTTAAGTTTACAACTCGATCCAATAAATCTTTAGAAGAACGAGAGTTTTAACTTAGAATAAAACGCCCATATATAGAGACCCGTTTGAAGACTAACTCAAATTTCTCCCCCTTTGTCAAAAGTGAGGACTGACACCCCTGAAGAATATCATCACTGGGTCGATGAAGGAGCGCCAACATTGTTGGGGTCGGTTGTTGAGGTAGGGTCTGCCGTAGTGTCTTCCAAATCTTCATGTTCATCAGTCTCGCGTGATGAAGAATATGAGCTGGCTACCAAGGAAGGAACTTTGGTTTTCTTGAATTTCTTCGCTGGTGGTTGAGACCATTCAAAGTCCTGCTTGAAACCCATTTGCTTTAGTTCTTCTTCACCATAGTGATGAGACAGAACAACCCAGTTGAGATTGAATACTTCATGGAGGTAGAAGTGGTTCTTCTTCACTTCATTGTGTGTAGCAGTCATATTGTGATGAATGGAACCAAACTGACGCTTAACCCATTTGTGGTTGTGATCGACCTTCTGGTGAAGACTGAGGAGAAGCTCGCGACCAGTCATCACCCTTGGAGCTGTGCCTTGAGGATTTTGCTTTGAGGCATTGGCGGCAGAGTCATGAGTGGCAGAGTCATCATTGGTGGAATAAGATGCATCTTTGCAGAACTGACCATCCAATGGACAAATGCCTTCATCAATAATAGCAGTAGCCTTGCCCTTTTCATCAGCTGAGGAAAATGTCCGCTTGAGGACTTCTATTGGGGGCAAGTAACTGACGTGATTCTGCAAATCAGCCTTGTAGTTGATTGAAGACCTTGATGTGAGGAATCACATAATCCAGGGAGCGTAAGGCTTCAACTCAAAAGGGGACAAAGCTACATTTGCCAGAGTCCTCATGAAGAAATCATGGTAGTTGACAGGAATGCCATGAATGAGGTTGAATAGCAGATTCTTCATGATACCAACGACCTCTTCTTCATTAGAGTCGTGGCCCTTTATTGGACTCAAAGTCTTGGTCAAGATGCGATATACAGTCCATGGCACATACAATAATTCCTTCACGAGGAATTTGGTTCTTGAGGCTTGACCGGGCTTCAACGGCTTCATCAACACTTGCATATAGTGGTCCGTAAGTTCAGGTTCATGATATATACAACGTGCACCTTCAAGGGGAGGACTGACAGGCAGCGCATGAAGCAATTCAGAGGCCGGTGCTTTGAAGTGAGTATTCTCTGTCATCCAGTCCAATACCCAAGAGTTCACATCTTCAGCATTTACTGTGATGTGCAACATTGCATAGAACTGAAGAATTAGTTCTTCATTCCAATCACATATATCAATGCAGAAGTTTAGAAGTCCAACATCATGAAGAACACCGAGGATTGGCGTGAAGCAAGGTAGGGATTCCTGTTGGGGAACGTAGTAATTTCAAAAAAATTCCTACGCACACGCAAGATCATGGTGATGCATAGCAACAAGAGGGGAGAGTGTTGTCTACGTACCCTCGTAGACCGGCAAGGGAAGTGTTGACACAATGTAGAGGAAGTAGTCGTACGTCTTCCCGATCCGACCGATCCAAGTACCGAACGTACGGCACCTCCGAGTTCTGCACACGTTCAAGTCGGTGATGTCCCTCGACTTCCGATCTAGCAAAACATTGAGGGAGAGTTTCGTCAGCGCGACGGCGTGATGACAGTGATGATGTTCTACCGACGCAGGGCTTCGCCTAAGCACCGCTACGATATGACCGAGGTGGAATATGGTGGAAGGGGGCACCGCACACGGCTAAGGAATGATAACGAGGATCAACTTGTGTGTCATGGGGTGTCCCTTGCCTCAGTATATAAAGGAGGGAGAGGGGGAGGTGCGGCCGGCCCTATGGGTGCGCCTGGAGGAGTCCTACTCCAACTGGGAGTAGGACTCCCCCCTCTTGCCTTGTTGGAAAAGGAAGGAGGAAGGGAGAAAGAGGAAAGGGGGGCGCCACCCCCCTTCCTTGTCCTATTCGGACTAGGGGGAGGGGGCGCACGGCCTGCCCTGGCAGGCCCTCCTCTTCTCCCTTATGGCCCATGTAGGCCCAATAACCCCCGCGGGGGGTTCCGGTAACCCCCCGGTACTCTGGTAAAATCCCGATTTCACCCGGAACGTTTCCGATATCCAAATATAGGATTCCAATATATCAATCTTTATGTCTTGACCATTTCAAGACTCCTCGTCATGTCCATGATCACATCTGGGACTACGAACAACCTTCGGTACATCAAAACACACAAACCCTAATTATGATCGTCACCGAACTTTAAGCGTGCGGACCCTACGGGTTCGAGAACTATGTAGACTTGACCGAGACACATCTCCGGTCAATAACCAATAGCGGAACCTGGATGCTCATATTGGCTCCTACATATTCTACGAAGATCTTTATCGGTCAGACCGCATAACAACATATGTTGTTCCCTTTGTCATCGGTATGTTACTTGCCCGAGGTTCGATCGTCGGTATCTCAATACCTAGTTCAATCTCGTTACCGGCAAGTCTCTTTACTTGTTCCATAATACATCATCCTGCAACTAACTTATTAGTTGCAATGCTTGCAAGGCTTGAGTGATGTGCATTACCGAGAGGGCCCAGAGATACCTCTCCGACAATCGGAGTGACAAATCCTAATCTCGAAATACGCCAACCCAACATGTACCTTTGGAGACACCTGTAGAGCTCCTTTATAATCACCCAGTTACGTTGTGACGTTTGGTAGCACACAAAGTGTTCCTACGGTAAACGGGAGTTGCATAATCTCATAGTCATAGGAACATGTATAAGTCATGAAGAAAGCAATAGCAACAAACTAAACGATCAAGTGCTATGCTAACGGAATGGGTCAAGTCAATCACATCATTCTCTAATGATGTGACCCCGTTAATCGAATGACAACTCATGTCTATGGCTAGGAAACTTAACCATCTTTGATTCAACGAGCTAGTCAAGTAGAGGCATACTAGTGACACTCTGTTTGTCTATGTATTCACACATGTATTATGTTTCCGGTTAATACAATTCTAGCATGAATAATAAACATTTATCATGATATAAGGAAATAAATAATAACTTTATTATTGCCTCTAGGGCATATTTCCTTCAATTCCATGTCCACATGAGGAATATTTGCATGATCAAAAACTTTGTCCTTATTGAAAAGCAGTGAAGAATAGAAGTTGGCTTGGCTGGCAGTCCAGAAATGCTTCCTTCTAAGACGAGTAGAGTCATATGATGTATACTACACAACCTTCTTCTTGTAGACGTTGTTGGGCCTCCAAGTGCAGAGGTTTGTAGGACAGTAGCAAATTTCCCTCAAGTGGATGACCTAAGGTTTATCAATCCGTAGGAGGCGTAGGATGAAGATAGTCTCTCTCAAGCAACCCCGCAACCAAATAACAAAGAGTCTCTTGTGTCCTCAACACACCCAATACAATGGTAAATTGTATAGGTGCACTAGTTCGGCAAAGAGATGGTGATGCAAGTGGTATATGGATAGTAGATAATAGTTTTTGTAATATGAAAATATAAAAACAGCAAGGTAACTAATGGTAAAAGTGAGCGTAAACCGTATTGCAATGTGTTGAAACAAGGCCTAGGGTTCATACTTTCACTAGTGCAAGTTCTCTCAACAATAATAGCATAATTGGATCGCATAACTATCCCTCAACATGCAACATAGAGTCACTCCAAAGTCACTAATAGCGGAGAACAAACAAAGAGATTATGGTAGGGTACGAAACTACCTCAAAGTTATTCTTTCCAATCAATCCATTGGGCTATTCCTATAAGTGTCATAAATAGCCCTAGAGTTTGTACTAGAATAACACCTTAAGACACAAATCAACCAAAACCCTAATGTCACCTAGATACTCCAATGTCACCTCAAGTATTCGTGGGTATGATTATACGACATGCATCACACAATCTCAGATTCATCTATTCAACCAACACATAGGACCTCAAAGAGTGGCCCAAAGTTTCTACCGGAGAATCACGACGAAAATGTGTGCCAACCCCTATGCATAGGTTCATGGGCGGAACCCGCAAGTTGATCACCAAAACATACATCAAGTGAATCACGTGGTATCCCATTGTCACCACAGATACGCACGGCAAGACATACATCAAGTGTTCTCAAATCGTTAAAGACTCAATCCGATAATATTACTTCAAAGGAGAAATTCAATCCATTACAAGAGAGTAGAGGGGGAGGAGAAACATAAGATCCAACTATAATAGCAAAGCTCGTGATACATCAAGATAGTGCCAAATCAAGAACACGAGAGAGAGAGAGAGAGAGAGAGATCAAACACATAGCTACTGGTACATACCCTCAGCCCTAAGGGAGAACTACTCCCTCCTCGTCATGGAGAGCACCAGGATGATGAAGATGGCCACCGGAGAGGGGTTCCCCCTCCGACAGGGTGCCGGAACGGGTCTAGATTGGTTTTCAGTGGCTACGGAGGCTTCTAGTGGCGCAACTCCCGATCTATTGTGTTCTCCGACCGTTTTAGGGTATATGGAGATATATAAGTGGAAGAAGTACGTCAGGGGAGCCACGAGGGGCCCATGAGGGTGGAGGGCGCGCCCTAGGGGGCTGGGCGCGCCCCCTGCCTCGTGGCTTCCTCGTTGCTTCCCTTACATACAATCCAAGTCTTCTGGTTGCTTCCGTTCCAAAAATAAGTTCCGTGAAGTTTCAGGTCAATTGGACTCCGTTTGATTTTCCTTTTCTGCGATACTCTAAAACAAGGAAAAAATAGAAACTGGCACTGGGCTCTGGGTTAATAGGTTAGTCCCAAAAATCATATAAAATAGCATATAAATGCATATAAAACATCCAAGGTTGTTAAGATAATAGCATGGAACAATCAAAAATGATAGATACATTGGAGACGTATCATCATATGGGTTGTAGTCTGTGAAGAATACGTGCTCATGGAAGAAGTTAGCAGCCTTGAATCTTTGCTTCTTGGAGAAGGGATTCTTCGGCTTGAGCTGAGGAGTGTCAGTCAAAGTCATTACAGCCTCATGAATCACGTTCTTCGGAACCATAGGCTGGGGAATTTCAGTTTCAGTTGCAGCCTGGTTCTTCATTACTTCATCAATATTTGCATCAGCACTAGTGGATGGAATTGCTTCAGTAGCATTTTCATTAGCACTAGTGGCTGGAATTGCTTCAGAGATACAAGGTTCTTCAGAGCCCATAAGAACTATAGTGTGCACAGGGGACCGAGGGATTTGTTGTAGAGGGGTGAAGAGCGGAGAGTTGGGGTGCTAACTATCCCAATAGTCATCATTTAGCACTGGAGTGGAGCACCCAATATCCACGTCTTCATCCTCTTCATTTAATTCTTCAACACCTGCCTCTTCAGCTGTGAACTGAGGCATAGGCGATGAGATGATTGGAGTTGAAGGGATATCATCTGCTTCAATTTCTTCGTCCAACTGCTCTGAAGACGCAGCAGAAGGAACATCTTCATCCGATCCGCTTGGGATCACATAATCTTCACCAAAAGGAACGAGTTCCTTTGATGGCATGCTTGAAACTGGAATAGCATTAATCGGATTCTCAAAAGATCTTGTCAATTTCTTCATCTTATTTGGTGCTGAAGACTGAGATGAAGTAGATGCTTTCCTTTTCTTCACTGCTGCTCGCTCCGCAGCTTTGGTTTTCTTTGCTTCTGATGCAGAAGGAAGAATTGTACTTGTTGTTGGTGCAGGAGGAGCAGAGGAAATAGGTTCAGTTTCCTCAGGCGCAACTGATGCAGTTGCCCTAGTTGGTTCAGATTCTTCAGGCTCAGTGGTTGTTGCCTCAGCTGGCCTAGCTTGTTCTTCAGGCACAACAGTAGTGGTTGCCTTGGCAATCTCATCAGCAGCTAGAATGCAGTCATCAGCCCTGGTACTCTCATTTTCTTCAGCAGCCTGATTTTCATCAGCGGTGCTGGCATGTTCTTCAGTCGGCTGAGCAGATGCTTCAGCCTAAGGAATTTCAATGTGCATTTGAGTAGCAACATTGGAGGTGAATGTCTTTGCCAATTTCACAAATCTGACTTTGGCTCCCTTCTAGTCAACATGGTAGGCATCAAATTCATCACTGAGGTTTTTCATTTCAGCTTGAACAGTCACAAGTTCATCAGTTGTCATCTTGACAACGTTCTTCTTTAGATAGCGCTCTTTCTTGTACCGCGCTTTCTTCAGCTGCCTGGCCTTCTCAAACTTCCATTTTCTTCGCCTATGAAGGCGGTCAACATGTGACTTTGGCCAGAAGTCAGCTTCAAGTCTGGCATAGGAGTGTTGGGGTCCTTGTGCCAGAGATCAATGTATTCAAGGATCAACTTTGGATCCAGTAGGAGAGGAACTTCACTTCCTTTGGCTCTAGCGGCCCTCTGCTGTCTGTCTATGATGATTTCCGCGAGTTCATCATCATCAGCTTTGTCATCAGAGGACGATACTTGAAAAGCGACATGCTTCTTTTGAGGACTTGGTCTAGTGCCTCGTCCAGCAGTGGGCTTAGTCTTCAGGAATGTGGGGCCTGTTGAGGAAGGCAAAGGAGCCGAAGAACTTGCTGAGGCTCCTGAGGCAATTGATTTACCTGTGGTGCATTGACACGAGGCAATATGCACAAGTACTGAGGACTTTGCCAGAGGAGCTAAGGGTTTTGGAACTTGAGGAATTGGGGCAGCTTGAGGAATTGGCCGTGAGGGCTTAGCAGAACTGGGCCGAGAGGACAATGCTGAGGAGCTTGGCCGTGAGGGCATTGAAGAAGAAGGACCAGGCTTTTGTGCGTCCTTCTTTGGCATAGCCTTCTTGGGCTTTCTAGGAGAGGCCTCAGTAGTGGCAGCAGAGTCTTCATTGAATTTTTTCACTGCCTCTTTTGCTACTTTGGCCAACTTAGCTTGATGCTTGGCCCATTCAGCAGGAAATTCCTCACCTCGTCTGATGCTTGAGGGATTAGCGACTTGGCCTGGTGCCAAGGGAGGTCTTGGGCATGGAGGGTGTACATCAAATTTCTTCATGTACTTGGGAGTCACATATCTTTATTCCCTCCATTCTCTGTCCCATCTCCTCTCTATTTTCTGAATGCGCACTTTGCACTCATTCTTCGTTTCTTTTCCATGAATTGCCTCATCTGGAGTATTTGCAATACCTTGCATAGATGTCTTCAGGGATTTCAAATGCAGTGTTGATTTCCAACTTCTTTCCTCCCTTCTAAGGTTTCTTTCCATCAGCCATTTTCTTCAGCTGAGGATTTTGAACAGTTGAGTTCTCTGAAGAGGTGTGCAGTTTTTCTTCGAGGAACACTGCAAATGAGTTAAGCTGATGAGAACCTAGTGATTCAGCAGCAGACATGTGTACCTATGAACAAAGTATATGTGCGAATAATTTGGAGAGGTCATATGCATTCTCAGAAGTTTTTGCAAAAAGAACAAGTTTGAGGAATTTGACCAGATGTGTCTTGAGGAATTTCACTAAGCATTCTTTGACTTAGGTTCTAGAGTTGTGTAGATTGAAATTCAACACAATTGAGGAATCTTGAAGAAAAACATGGCTTAGGAAACAGATCAAGAACAGATGTTTGTGTGAGGTGTTTAGAGTGTGAAGATTGAAGACTAAACACCTTTTGAAGATTTTGACGAAATCACTAGAATCAATAAGGGCAGTAAAAGTAACTTTTAATTACCCTTGTTGAAGAACACGACGAACTGGGAATGTAGATTGGAAGTTCGTCAGTCCATATCTTTCACGCCCTAACTTGGCAGAGGAAGATAGCTATGGCAGCGGTGGAGTGAAGAAATCCGCGGTCGGCGCGAGTACGACGGCGACGAGGTCGAGGCAGCGAAGCTCTTCCTCACCGGTGACTATGGAAGTAGCGGCGGTTCTAGGTTTTGAGAGCTCGAGCGAGGGAGTGAGGTCGAGCGAAGTAAAAACAGACCGAGGAAGGGAAGGGGTATATATAGCCATGTTGAAAAACTGCTCGTCCAAGGAAAATGGACGAACGTGCCCCTGAACTTTCTCATCTGTGTGACATGTGTCACCCACATACTATGAGGTGGAGATAGTGTGAGATCGTGGGTGAATAGATAAGTATTGTCGTGGAATGTGGAACCGTTTGAGCGGCAAACACCGAAAATTCAGATATGAAAATTTTAGTGATTCGTTCGCAAATTCTTCAGCTGATAAGGACACAATGAAGATTTTGAACACGTTTCAAATAGAACGCACATGAGGAATTTGTGAACAGACTGGGTTTAGTTTAGCATAGAGGGGGAAGGGTCCGATCACATTCACTTAGCAGGAAAACAGCTTGAAGAAATAGCAATAAGTGAATGCTGTAGAGGACATATACTCATATATTTATATAGCCAATGAAGAAAAACGACGGAAACAGTGAAGGCATTGCAAAGTTGAAGAATTTGAACAACAGAGGAATTTCAAGAAAAACTCAATTGAAGATTTTCAACTTTTGTTGGTGGCGTGACCCACCGTATAATAATGATGATTTCAAACACAACGTACAATTATTTTAGGGCTCTGAGAATCAAATTCTTCATTAATTTCTTCACACTTAGAGGGTTTGCCTAAGCACTACGACGATATGACCGAGGTGGATTATGGTAGAGGGGGGCACCGCACATGGCTAAGATATCAATGATCAACTTGTGTCTATGGGGTGCCCCTTGGACACGTATATAAAGGATGGAGGGAGGAGGAGGCCGGCCCTCATAGGACGAGCCCAAAGTGTGGAGTCCTACTAGGACTCCCTAGTCCTAGTAGGATCTCACCTCCCACATGGAATAGGAAAAAGGGGAAGGGAGAAGGAGAAGAAAGGAAGGGGCGCCCCCTTTCCCTAGTCCAATTCGGACCAGTCCATGGGGAAGGGGCGCGGCCACCCTTGAGGCCTTTTTCTCATTTCCCGTATGGCCCATTAAGGCCCAATATGAATTCCCGTAACTCTCTGGTAGTCCGAAAAATATACGAATCACTCGGAACCTTTCCGATGTACGAAAATAGCCTTCCAATATATCGATCTTCACGTCTCGACCATTTTGAGACTCCTCGTCATGTCCCCGATCTCATCCGGGACTCCGAACAAACTTCGGTCATCAAATCACATAACTCATAATACAAATCGTCACAAAACGTTAAGCGTGTGGACCCAATGGGTTCGAGAACTATGTAGACATGACCGAGACTCATCTCCGGTCAATAACCAATAGAGGAACCTGGATGCTCATATTGGTTCCTACATATTCTACGGAGAACTTTATTGGTCAAACCGCATAATAACATACATTGTTCTCTTTGTCATCGGTATGTTACTTGCCAGAGATTCGATCGTCGATATCTCAATACCTAGTTCAATCTCGTTACCGGAAAGTCTCTTTACTTGTTCCATAATGCATCATCCCGCAACTAACTCATTAGTCACATTGCTTGCAAGGCTTCTAGTGATGTGCATTATCGAGAGGGCCGAGAGATACTTCTCCGACAATCGGAGTGAAAAATCCTAATATCGATCTATGCCAACTCAACAAGTACCATCGGAGACACCTTTAGAGCACCTTTATAATCACCCAGTTACATTGTGATGTTTGGTAGCACACAAAGTGTTCCTCTGGTATCCAGAAGTTGCATAATCTCATAGTCATAGGAACATGTATAAGTCATGAAGAAAGCAATAGCAATATACTAAGCGATCAAGTGCTAAGCTAACTAAATGGGTCAAGTCAATCACATCATTCTCTAATGATGTGATCCCATTAATCGAATGACAACTCATGTCTATGGCTAGGAAACTTAACCATCTTTGATTCAACGAGCTAGTCAAGTAGAGGCATACTAGTGACACTCTATTTGTCTATGTATCCACACATGTACTAAGTTTCCGGTTAATACAATACTTGCATGAATAATAAACATTTATCATGAAATAAGGAAATAAATAATAACTTTACTATTGCCTCTAGGACATATTTCCTTCAGTCTCCCACTTGCACTAGAGTCAATAATCTAGTTCACATTGCCATGTGATTTAACACCAATAGTTCACATCATCATGTGATTAACACCCATAGTTCACATCGCCATGTGACCAACACTCAAAGGGTTTACTAGAGTCAATATTATTAGTTCACATCACCATGTGATTAACACCCAAAGAGTACTAGGGTGTGATCATATTTTGCTTGTGAGAGAAGTTTAGTCAACGGGTCTGCCATATTCAGATCTGTATGTATTTTGCAAATTTCTATGTCAACAATGCTCTGCACGGAGCTACTCTAGTTAGTTGCCCCCACTTTCAATATGTATCCAGATTGAGACTTAGAGTCATCTGGATCAGTGTCAAAACTTGCATCAACGTAACCCTTTACGACACACCTTTTGTCACCTCCATAATCGAGAAACATATCCTTATTTCACTAAGGATAATTTTGACCGCCGTCCAGTGATCTACTCCTAGATCACTATTGTACTCCCTTGCAAAACTCAGTGTAGGGTATACAATAGGTCTGATACACAGCATGGCATACTTTCTAGAACCTATGGCTGAGGCATAGGGAATGACTTTCCTTTTCTTTCTATCTTTTGTCGTGGCCGGGCTTTGAGTCTTACTCAATTTCACACCTTGTAACACATGCAAGAACTCTTTCTTTGACTGTTCCATTTTGAACTACTTCAAAATCTTGTCAAGGTATGTACTCATTGAAAAAAAACTTTTCAAGTGTCTTGATCTATCTCTATAGATCTTGATGCTTAATATGCAAGCAGCTTCACCGAGGTCTTTCTTTGAAAAACTCCTTTCAAATACTCCTTTATGCTTTCCAGAAAATTCTACATTATTTCCGATCAACAATATGTCATTTACATATGCTTATCAGAAATGTTGTAGTGCTCCCACTCACTTTCTTGTAAATACAGGCGTCACCTCAAGTCCTGTAACATCCCAAATTTTCAATTTGGAATGTTATACATAGATCATATGCATATCATATTTTTCTTGCATTTTGGTTGATCCTAGAAATTTCACGCAACTCAAGGACCCTCGGAGAGAGTTGGAGATTCCGTTATTTTCATATTTGAGAGTTTTCTCGAATTGAAAAGAGGATCCTTTGATTTATTTATTTTATTTTCAACTATTTTTCCGATGTCAAATTATGAGAGAGGGAATAAAATGACTTTCCCAAAATTTAGGAAAAATGAAGATTTAATAAATAGATCAATTTTTGTTTTCCGGTGTTTGTTTGTGTTTTGTTTGGATAGGGAAAAATGTGCGTTTTCAAAAATTGCATTTTAGGTCCGGAGAAAAGTTCATTTTGTTCGGCTCATTTTTAGGAGTCGGGGAAAATTTACTTTATTAGTTTTGGACTTCGTTTAGATCTCTTTTTGTTTTTTTTCCGAGCGCGAGAACCGTTTAAAAAAAAACTGGATCCACAGCCGGCTGGGCCAAGGCCCAGCTAGCCGCCGCTGCGCCCCAGGCCAGGGAGCCGCGTGCCAGGCGCCAGGAGCGCTAGGCCGCCGCCGCCTCTTGTCTTAGCCGAATCCTTTTAGGATTCTAGGCTTGCTCTTTTCCTTCTTTCGTTATTCCTAGTCCTACTCCGTTTATTCTTTCCTATTCCTAGTCTATTTCTTGTCCCCTACCCCAAGTTTCCTCACCCCTCCCCAATATAAATACTCAAGCACCCCCCCCCCTCTAAACACATCAAATCCAAAGCTCCAAGCCCCAAGCCTAGAGCTCCACCGCGCCCCACACCCGTGCTGCGCCTTGCCTAGTGCCCCGCTGCCGCCGCACCACCCGCGCCGCACCCCACCACCGCCGCACCACCCCGCCGCCGCCGCACCTTGCCGCCGCCCACTCCACGCCGCCGGAGTTCCTCGCCAGAGACTTCACCGGAGGTAGCCCCATGCTACATCTATTCTTCTCATCGGATCGTTTTCTTCTAATCGTTCCGATTCTTTTTCTCCGATTCGTTTTTTTTCTCTTCGCCAAACCGTTCCGGTTCTCTAGATCGGTTTTTCGATCGGTTTTCCTCTCCTAAACCCTAGATCGGATTCGTTTTCTTTTCCGATTTTTGTTGCCCGAGACCGTTCGCCGGACCATTCGTCCTAACGAACGTGATCACCGGATTTCTTCTAGGTTGACGGACGTCCGTTCGTTCAACCGTTCTTCTTTTTCTTCTCGTCGGATTTATTGCGCGATCGCGATCTCAGATCCGATCTTCATTCTAGTTTATTTTCTCGCTCGTTTATCGGAATCAGGTGATTCAAGCGCCTGGAGTTTCGTTTCGAAACCGCCGTTCCATCTAATCAACTTTAACTAAGTTTTGCAACGGTAAAATTTGACCTAGTTTCAACTTGCTAGAACCGAGTTGTTTTCCGCCGTCTGTTTTCGGTTTCTTTGTTCGGTTCTTTCTTTCTTCGCAACCGGAGTTCTTAAGTTGAACTACCTGGTTCGATCTCTTGTTCGAGTTTTACCTGTGCATTAGATGAGTACTTATTGTATGCTTGTTGTTTGTCTATGATAGATTACCCGGATTGCGCCTCTTGTTATTTCGAATCTCTAGGACTCGCGGATCATCAGCAAGGCAAGTAACACTTTGATCATACCTTTTCTACAACCCAGTTTTATTGCATTAGATCCATCCTCACACATTGCATGATTAGGATCTAATTAAATTGTGGGATGGGAAGTAGATGAGGTAGTACCTATTACCTGTTACTATGAAACCTTTGGGAGTTACTTCTACGTTTGCTTATTATGCCATGCTATGCTAGTAGACGTGGATTGGGTGAGTGAAATCCATGACAGATGTGAGATTGATAATTTAATGGTTTATCTAAGGTGGCAACTTAAACACACATTTGGGTGGATTGAGGCACCTGATGTCTATCAGGACTTGCCTGTTTTTTTTGGACCGCCACCCAGGCTCAAAGGGATCATAAGATCTTTCATGCTAAATACTTACGTGTGCAGCCACAAGCCATTATGGGCTCTGGCATAGTTGACTAAGTCGTGCGAACTCTTATAGGGGTAGACTAGCAGATGTAGGGGTTGTAGGTGGTACGGTCTACTCCATCGTAAGGTGCTAGCGCTTCTGAAAGACTATGTCTCGGTCATCCGTTTCTCAAACACCATGTAGTGCGAGAAATCCAACGGAGGCGATCGAGTCTTGTGGGGGAAAAGTGCACAAACCTCTGCAGAGTATACAAACTAATCATGATTAGCCGTGTCCCCGGTTATGGACAATCTTGAGTATCTAGTACTTGAATATCATGTGAATCTCATCATGTTACTTCTAATTAATATTGTTGGGGTTAATTGTTCACTTTTTAATTGGGATTGAGAATGCTGTCAACCATTCTCAATGTTTAACAACCACCATGATTGTTAAATAAATTTATTCCTTTGTAGTAGGGAAAAATTGGCTTTACGCAAAACAGTAACCATAGAGCTTTCCACCAGCCAAATATGCATATAGTATAACTGTTTCATTCCATTACTCTCTATGTGTTACCTTGCCAGCATATTCCATGTGCTGACCCGTTTCGGGCTGCAATGTTAATGTTGCAGACTTTTCAGACGACGATTGAGGTGATTTTTAGGTCGGGGTTCTATACTTAGTGATGCCGTTGGAGTTGATGGACCCATTTATCTTCCAAGTCTTCCACTGTTAACGTTGTTAGATGGCCATACGCCATATTTATTGTAATAAGTTCTTTTTGAGCCATCGATGTAATAAGTGTGTGATTGCAACTCTGCTATAAATCCTCAATGTACTGTGTGGTGTCAGCATTACTGATCCAGGGATGACACTATAGCACAGTAGACGTGATCCATTCGGGTTAGGTCGCTACAGAGATGGTATCAGAGCACACGCTGACTGTAGGACACGACCACTAAGTCAAAGCCATAGATCACTATTCTCTCCTCATTTTCTAACTTCTCATCTTTTTCTACTCTTTAGGATGAAGGACGCGAAGATTAAGTACGCTCAACCGGACAAAGGCACACCTTTTGGTTTTCACTTGAAGAAAGTCACCAAGTACCTAAACATTGGATTACCAAGTTTCACGGGAACCTGCAACGCCACCTTGCCTGAAGAGGAGCTGGAAGATTCAAGCTCACGTTCCGGGAAGGACATTCGCGCCAATCACGAAGCCCATACATAGTGTTTTCAATGCACCAACTTGGAGTCTAGGAAGGAGCATGGCAGCCCATATCACCATAGGACGCATTGGAGAAGTTTATCAAGAAGACCTCAAGGACTCTATCTACCAGATTTGCGGACGCCGGGATGAACAATGGGAGTTAATCAACACCAAGAAGGATAAATCCATTGCAGCATTCATCCAGGAGTTAAACCAACACATTCGACGCCACGAGAACCAGATGTGCAATGATATGATGGAGTTGAAGAATGCGAAAGCGAGGATCATCGAGCTAGAAGGAGAATTGAAGGCTACACGCAAGGACTACATGGACGAAATCGTAGCTCTAGCAAGACACAACGGCGAGCTTAAGCAAGAGATTGAAGAACTCAAGTGGGAGTTAGCATCCAAGGAGGAAGACGAGTACGTCGCATGCCCGGATAACTACATCATCATCGACGACACCGATTCGGATCCAATTGAACCCGACTTTGACGACGAAGCTGGTGCGGATATCATGGAGTCTTCCACCGGTTCAAATTTTAGATGACCACCAAATATTAGTAGTATTTTTCCCCATGTAAACACTATAGTTCGAGCACTTTTGCGATAGCTAGATCGATTGTATGCCCTTGTTTGATTGAATGAAGTGATTTTGTGTGAATTTGCTCATGTGCATTGGGGTAGTGTTTTCTCTTTAGACCTCATTCTATTCTTATTTCTCTTCTTTTCTAAAAACCTCAGATGCCTCCGAGACGTGACACTGGTTTTCCACCGGAGCTCACTCAGTTGATCTAGCAACAGAATCAGTTGATGCAGATGTTAGTTCAGAATCAGCAGAACAACAACAACAACCCACCACCACCACCACCCCCTGTTGACCACTTAGCCCGTTCCCTTAGGCTAAATCCGCCGGTGTTTTCCAGTAGCACCGAGCCGATAGTAGCAGACGATTGCCTCCGCAAGATAGGAAGGGAGTTGACCACTGCAGGATGCACGAATGGTGAGAAAGTGAAGTTTGCCACACATCAGTTGGAAGGACCCGCGGCAGCATGGTGGGAGAATTTCACAGCCACTTTCCCAGTTGACACTGTCACATGGGATCAGTTCCAGCAAGCTTTCCGCACTGCACATGTTTTAGCAGGAGCTATGGCCATGAAGAAGCGTGAGTTTCGCAACTTACGCCAAGGAGGAAGGACAGTTGGCCAGTATGTGGATGACTTCAGCAAGTTAGCACATTACGCCCCAGATGACGTTGCCACGGATGCAGCTAAGCAGGAGAAGTTTCTGGAAGGATTGAATGATGAGCTAGGCATGCAGTTGATGGTAGCAAGTTTCAGAAACTACCAGGAGTTGGTAGATCGTGCCATCATGATTGAAGGGAAGCAACAGCAGATTGAGAACCGCAAGAGGAAGTATGGACAAGGGAACCATAACTCTGGAGCCCAGCAGAAGCCCCGTTTTACCCCTAAATCGGGATTTCAGTTTCAGCATACCCATGGAGAAGTAGTTCGCACAACCACAATGGCCACAAGAATGGTAATGGGAATGGAGGAAGCAACGGCCAAAACCGGACCGCCCCATCGACCCCATCCAAGAGACACCTGAGTCACGTCACCTGTTTCAAGTGTTCCAAGACCGGACATTATGCCAATGAATGTCCTGAAGGCTAGAATGGAAATGGCAATGGAAGCTCAGGGAAGAAGCCGAACCCTTTCAATAGGGGACAGGTGAACCACGCTAGCGTGGAGGAGATTGAAGATCAGCCTGATGCGGTGATCGGTAAGTTTCTGGTTAAGTCATTTACCGCACTCGTTCTTTTCGATACTGGTGCATCGCATTCATACATATCAAGGGGATTTGTGGATAAATATAACCTGCCAACCCAAGCCCTTAGGTCACCCATGTTAGTAAGCTCACCAGGAGCGGAGTTTATGGCTAGACAATGGTGTGATCGGTTACCATTGAGGATTGGTAACTATGTTTTTCCCTCAGACCTAATAGTATTGGAATCTCAAGGATTGGATGTGATTTTAGGCATGGATTGGTTATCACAGTATGAAGGGAATATTGAATGCGCTAGTAAGTCAATTTTCCTTACCACGCCGGAAGGAAGAAGGATCAAGTATGTATCCCGGCATGTGCCAAAGAGGACCCAAGTAAATTGTCTGACAGGAGTTGTGCAAGAGGAAGTACCAGTGGTAAAGGTTTTTCCTGATGTATTTCCTGAAGAGTTGCCAGGCATGCCACCGGATAGAGAAATTGAGTTTCTGATTGAGTTGTTGCCAGGCACTGGACCCATATCAAAGAGACCGTACTGGATGCCAGCAAAGGATTTGGTGGAAATTAAGAATCAGATTAAGGAGTTATTGGAGAAGGGTTACATTCGCCCAAGTTTTTCACCTTGGGGATCACCCGTACTTCTAGTGGAGAAGAAGGATGGATCATTAAGGATGGTTGTTGATTATCGTGGATTGAATGAAGTAACCATCAAGAACAAGTACCCACAGCCAATGATAAATGATCTGTTTGATCGTTTGCAAGGAGCTAAAGTGTTTTCCAAGATTGATTTGCGATCAGGGTACCACCAGTTGAAGATTCGAGAGCAGGACATACTAAGACAGCATTCACCACAAGATATGGACTGTATGAGTATACCGTTATGTCATTTGGATTGACTAACGCACCTGCCTATTTTATGAACATGATGAACAAATTGTTTATGGAGTTTTTGGATAAGTTCGTCGTAGTGTTCATTGATGATATCCTGGTTTATTCGAAGAATGAAGAAGAGCATAAGGAACATTTGCGGTTGGTATTGGAGAAGCTAAGGGAACATCAGTTATATGCCAAATTCAGCAAATGTGAGTTTTGGTTGAAGGAAGTTGGATTTCTTGGACACGTTATATCCGGAGAAGGGATAGCAGTTGACCCTACAAAGGTTGAGACCGTAACCAAATGGAAAGCACCAACGACAGTTGGAGAGATCCGGAGTTTTCTTGGACTCGCGGGATATTACCGAAGATTCATTGAGAACTTTTCAAAGATTGCAAAGCCTATGACGGAGTTGTTGAAGAAGGATACTAAGTTCAAATGGATTGAGGAGTGTGAGGCTAGTTTCCAGGAGTTGAAGAAACGATTGGTTACCTCACCAGTATTGATTTTTCCAGATCAGACCAAGGATTATGAGGTATATTGCAACGCTTCACGTCGAGGACTTGGAGCAGTGCTTATGCAGGAAGGGAGAGTTGTTTCGTATGCTTCACGACAACTGAAGCCTCATGAGTTGAATTACGCCACACATGACTTGGAGTTAGCAGCCGTAGTGCATGCATTGAAGACATGGAGACATTTCCTCATTGGAAATCATTGTGAGGTGTACACGGATCACAAGAGTTTGAAGTACATTTTCACGCAGAAGGAGTTGAACCTCAGACAAAGGAGATGGTTGGAGCTCATCAAGGATTATGATATGAGATTGCATTACCATCCCGGAAAGGCTAATGTAGTAGCTGACGCATTCAGCCGCAAGAGCCATGTCAATATGTTAATGACAGGAGAAATATCCAAGGAGTTAGCAGAAAACCTTCATGAACTAAGTTTAGAGATAGTTCCGAAAGGCTATGTAGCAGCATTGGAGATTCAGTCAACATTGATGGATAAAATCAGAGAAGCTCAGAAATCTGACAAGGAGATTGCTGCTATAAAGGAAAAATTAAGCAAAGGAAAAGCAAAGGGAATTCGTGAGGATGAGCACGATACCCTATGGTTTGAGGACCGTGTTTATGTGCCAAATGACCCGGAGATCAGGAAGTTGATTTTGCAAGAGGCACATGATTCACCGTATTCGATTCACCGAGGAAATACCAAGATGTACTTGGATTTGAAGGAGACATTCTGGTGGACCGGAATGAAGAAGGATATTGCCGCCTATGTAGCAGTTTGTGACGTATGTCATAGAGTGAAGGTAGAACATCAGAAGCCAGCCGGATTGTTACAACCATTGCCGATACCCGAATGGAAGTGGGATAAAATAGGCATGGATTTTATCACAGGACTACCCAGGACGAAAGCAGGATATGACTCGATATGGGTGGTAGTTGATCGTTTGACTAAGGTAGCACATTTCATTCCAGTTAAGACCACTTACACCAGTGCTAAGTTGGCAAAGATATGCATGACTAGGATCATTTGTTTGCATGGAGTTCCAAGGAGTATTGTATCAGACAGAGGAACCCAATTTACCTCAAAGTTTTGGAATCAATTGCATGAAACTTTGGGAACTAGGCTAGAGTTCAGCACCGCTTTTCATCCGCAGACAGATGGACAGACCGAGAGGGTCAATCCGATTTTGGAAGATATGCTGAGAGCTTGTGCACTAGATTATGGATCTAGTTGGGACGATAACTTGCCGTATGCGGAGTTTTCTTATAACAACAGTTACCAAACTAGTTTGAAGATGGCACCTTTCGAAGCTTTGTACGGAAGGAGATGCAGGACACCGTTGTCATGGGACGAAGTTGGAGACCGTCAATTCTTTGGACCAGATTTGATTAAGGAGTCTGAACGGAAAGTAAAGTTGATACGCGATAGGCTCAAGATAGCCCAGTCCAGGCAGAAGAGCTACGCAGATGCTAAATGCAAAGATACAGTTTACGAAACCGGAGACAGAGTGTATCTCCGAGTATCCCCACTTCGAGGAGTTAAGCGCTTTGGAGTTAAGGGAAAGTTAGCACCGCGTTTCATTGGACCATATAAGATTTTGCAACGTATGGGAGAAGTCACGTATAAGTTAGAATTGCCAGAGGGATTGTCAGGAGTTCATGATGTATTCCATGTTTCTCAGCTGAAGAAATGTCACGCCGAGATGGCCGAGGTACCTTTAAGAGATACAGTGCCGCTAGAAGCGATTCAGTTGAAGGACGACTTAACGTATGAAGAGAAGCCAGTCAAGATTCTCGAGTTTGCCAGTAGAGTTACTCGTAGCAAGGTTATCAAGTTTTGCAAAGTTCAGTGGAACCATCACTCAGAGGACGAAGCCACCTGGGAGAGAGAAGAAGATTTGCTCAAGGACCACCCTCACCTATTTTCTAGCCAACCCGAATCTCGAGGGCGAGATTCATCTTAAGGGGGGTAGGTTTGTAACATCCCAAATTTTCAATTTGGAATGTTATACATAGATCATATGCATATCATATTTTTCTTGCATTTTGGTTGATCCTAGAAATTTCACGCAACTCAAGGACCCTCGGAGAGAGTTGGAGATTCCGTTATTTTCATATTTGAGAGTTTTCTCGAATTGAAAAGAGGATCCTTTGAGTTATTTATTTTATCTTCAACTATTTTTCCGATGTCAAATTATGAGAGAGGGAATAAAATGACTTTCCCAAAATTTAGGAAAAATGAAGATTTAATAAATAGATCAATTTTTGTTTTCCGGTGTTTGTTTGCGTTTTGTTTGGATAGGGAAAATGCGCGTTTTCAAAAATTGCATTTTAGGTCCGGAGAAAAGTTCATTTTGTTCGGCTCATTTTTAGGAGTCGGGGAAAATTTACTTTATTAGTTTTGGACTTCGTTTAGATCTCTTTTTGTTTTTTTTCCGAGCGCGAGAACTATTTAAAAAAAAAACTGGATCCGCAGCCGGCCGGGCCAAGGCCCAGCTAGCCGCCGCTGCGCCCCCGGCCAATGAGCCGCGCGCCAGGCGCCAAGAGCGCTAGGCCGCCGCCGCCTCTTGTCTTAGCCGAATCCTTTTAGGATTCTAGGCTTGCTCTTTTCCTTCTTTCGATATTCCTAGTCCTACTCCGTTTATTCTTTCCTATTCCTAGTCTATTTCTTGTCCCCTACCCCAAGTTTCCTCACCCCTCCCCAATATAAATACTCAAGCACCCCCACCCCTCTAAACACATCAAATCCAAAGCTCCAAGCCCCAAGCCTAGAGCTCCACCGCGCCCCACACCCGTGCCGCGCCTCGCCTAGTGCCCCGCTGCCGCCGCACCACCCGCGCCGCACCCCACCGCCGCCGCACCACCCCCCCCCCCCCCCCCCCCCGCCGCCGCACCTTGCCGCCGCCCACGCCACACCGCCGGAGTTCCTCGCCAGAGACTTCACCGGAGGTAGCCCCACGCTACATCTTTTCTTCTCATCGGATCGTTTTCTTCTAATCATTCCGATTCTTTTTCTCCGATTCGTTTTTTTCTCTTTGCCAAACCGTTCCGATCGGTTTTCCTCTCCTAAACCCTAGATCGGATTCGTTTTCTTTTCCGATTTTTGTTGCCCGAGACTGTTCGCCGGACCGTTCGTCCTAACGAACGTGATCGCCGGATTTCTTCTAGGTTGACGGACGTCCGTTCGTTCAACCGTTCTTCTTTTTCTTCTCGTCGGATTTATTCCGCGATCGCGATCTCAGATCCGATCTTCATTCTAGTTTATTTTCTCGCTCGTTTATCGGAATCAGGTGATTCAAGCACCTGGAGTTTCGTTTCGAAACCGCCGTTCCGTCTAATTAACTTTAACTAAGTTTTGCTACGGTAAAATTTGACCTAGTTTCAACTTGCTAGAACCGAGTTGTTTTCCGCCGTCTGTTTTCGGTTTCTTTGTTCGGATCTTTCTTTCTTCGCAACCGGAGTTCTTAAGTTGAACTACCTGGTTCGATCTCTTGTTCGAGTTTTACCTGTGCATTAGATGAGTACTTATTGTATGCTTGTTGTTTGTCTGCGATAGATTACCCGGATTGCGCCGCTTGTTATTTCGAATCTCTAGGACTCGCGGATCATCAGCAAGGCAAGTATCACTTTGATCATACCTTTTCTACAACCCAGTTTTATTGCATTAGATCCATCCTCACACATTGCATGATTAGGATCTAATTAAATTGTGGGATGGGAAGTAGATGAGGTAGTACCTATTACCTGTTACTATGAAACCTTTGGGAGTTACTTCTACATTTGCTTATTATGCCATGCTATGCTAGTAGACGTGGATTGGGTGAGTGAAATCCATGACAGATGTGAGATTGATAATTTAATGGTTTATCTAAGGTGGCAACTTAAACACACATCTGGGTGGATTGAGGCACCTGATGTCTATCAGGACTTGCCTGTTTTTTTTGGACCGCCACCCAGGCTCAAAGGGATCATAAGATCTTTCATGCTAAATACTTACGTGTGCAGCCACAAGCCATTATGGGCTCTGGCATAGTTGACTAAGTCGTGCGAACTCTTATAAGGGTAGACTAGCAGATGTAGGGGTTGTAGGTGGTACGGTCTACTCCGTCGTAAGGTGCTAGCGCTTCTGAAAGACTATGTCTCGGTCATCCGTTTCTCAAACACCATGTAGTGCGAGAAATCCAATGGAGGCGATCGAGTCTTGTGGGGAAAAGTGCACAAACCTCTGCAGAGTATACAAACTAATCATGATTAGCCGTGTCCCCGGTTATGGACAATCTTGAGTATCTAGTACTTGAATATCATGTGAATCTCATCATGTTACTTCTAATTAATATTGTTGGGGTTAATTGTTCACTTTTTAATTGGGATTGAGAATGCTGTCAACCATTCTCAATGTTTAACAACCACCATGATAGTTAAATAAATTTATTCCTTTGTAGTAGGGAAAAATTGGCTTTACGCAAAATAGTAACCATAGAGCTTTCCACCAGCCAAATATGCATATAGTATAGCTGTTTCATTCCATTACTCTCTATGTGTTACCTTGCCAGCATATTCCATGTGCTGACCCGTTTCGGGCTGCAACGTTAATGTTGTAGACTTTTCAGACGACGATTGAGGTGATTTTTAGGTCGGGGTTCTATACTCAGTGATGCCGTTGGAGTTGATGGACCCATTTATCTTCCAAGTCTTCCGCTGTTAACGTTGTTAGATGGCCTTACGCCATATTTATTGTAATAAGTTCTTTTTGAGCCATCGATGTAATAAGTGTGTGATTGCAACTCTGCTATAAATCCTCGATGTACTGTGTGGTGTCAGCATTACTGATCCAGGGATGACACTATAGCACAGTAGACGTGATCCATTCGGGTCAGGTCGCTACAAGTCTGTATAAAACTATATGCTTTGATCAACTCATCAAAGCGTATATTCCAACTCCGAGATGTTTGCACCAGTCCATAGATGGATCGCTGGAGCTTGCACATTTTGTTAGCACCTTTAGGATCGACAAAACCTTCTGGTTGCATCATATACAACTCTTCTTTAAGAAATCCATTAAGGAATGTAGTTTTAACATACATTTGCCAGATTTCATAAAATGTGGCAATTTTCTAACATGATTCGGACAGACTGAAGCATCGCTACGAGTGAGAAAATCTCATCATAGTCAACACCTTGAACTTTGTCAAAAACCTTTTTCGACAAGTCTAGCTTTGTAGATAGTAACATTACTACCAGTGTCGGTCTTCCTCTTGATGATCCATTTATTTTCTATGGCTTGCCGATCACCGGGCAAGTCAACCAAAGTCCACACTTTGTTCTCATACATGGATCCCATCTCAGATTTCATGGCCTCAAGCCATTTCACGGAATCTGGGCTCATCATCGCTTCCTCATAGTTCGTAGGTTCGTCATGGTCAAGTAACATGACCTCCAGAACAGGATTACCGTACCACTCTGGTTAACCTACGAGGTTCGGTAGTAACTTGATCTGAAGTTACATTATCATCATCATTAGCTTCCTCACTAATTGGTGTAGGAGTCACAGGAACAGATTTATGTGATGAACAACTTTCCAATAAGGGAGCAGGTACAATTACCTCATCAAGTTCTACTTTGCTCCCACTCACTTCTTTCGAGAGAAACTCCTTCTCTACAAAGGATCCATTATTAGCAACGAACGTCTTGCCTTCAGATCTGTGATAGAAGGTATACCCAACTATCTCCTTTGGGTATCCTATGAAGACACTTTTCTCTGATTTGGGTTTGAGCTTATCAGGATGAAACTTTTTCACATAAGCATTTCAACCCCAAACTTTAAGAAACAAAAACTTTGGTTTCTTGCCAAACCACAATTCATATGGTGTTGTCTCAACATGTTTAGATGGTGCCCTATTTAAGATGAATGCAGTTGTCTCTAATGCATAACCCCAAAACGATAGTGGTAAATCGGTAAGAGACATCATAGATTGCACCATATCTAATAAAGTATGGTTACGATGTTCGGACACACCATTACGCTGTGGTGTTCCAGATGGCGTGAGTTGCGAAACTATTCCGCATTGTTTCAAATGAAGACCAAACTCATATCTCAAATATTCTCCTCCACGATCAGATCGTAGAAACTTTATTTTCTTGTTGCATTGATTTTCCACTTCACTCTAAAATTATTTGAACTTTTCAAATGTTTCAGATTTATGTTTCTTCAAGAAGATATACCCATATCTGCTCAAATCATCTGTGAAGGTCAAAAAATAATGATACTTGCCGCGAGCCTCAGCACTCATCGGACTGCATACATCAGTATGTATTATTTCCAACAAGTCTGTTGCCCGCTCCATTGTTCGGGAGAACAGAGTCTTAGTCATCTTGCCCATGAGGCATGGTTCACAAGCATCAAGTGATTCATAGTCAAGTGATTCCAAAAGCCCATCAACATGGATTTTCTTCATGCTCTTTACACCAATATGACCTAAACGGCAGTGCCACAAATAAGTTGCACTATCACTATTAACTTTGCATCTTTTGGCATCAATATTATGAATATGTGTATCACTACCATCGAGATTCAATAAACCATTCACCTTGGGTGTATGACCATTGAAGGTTTTATTCATGTAAACAGAACATCAATTATTCTCTGACTTTAAATGAATAACCATATTGCAATAAACATGATCAAATCATATCCATGCTTAACGCAAACACCAAATAACATTTATTTAGGTTCAACACTAATCCCAAAAGTATAGGGAGTGTGCGATGATGATCATATCAATCTTGGAACCACTTCCAACACACATCGTCACTTCACCATTAACTAGTCTCTGTTCATTCTGCAACTCTCATTTCGAGTTACTAAGCTTAGCAACTGAACTAGTATCAAATACTGAGGGGTTGCTATAAACACTAGTAAAGTACACATCAATAACATGTATATCAAATATACCTTTGTTCACTTTGTCATCCTTCTTATCCGCCAAATACTTGGGAAGTTCTGCTTCCAATGACCAGTCCCTTTGCAGTAGAAGCACTTAGTCTCAGGCTTAGGTCCAGACTTGGGCTTCTTCACTTGAGCAGCAACTTGCTTGTCGTTCTTCTTGAAGTTCGCCTTCTTCCCTTTGACCTTTTTCTTGAAACTAGTGGTCTTGTCAACCATCAACAATTCATGCTTTTCTTGATTTCTACATTCGTCGATTTCAGCATCACGAAGAGCTTGGGAATCATTTCCGTTATACCTTGCATATTATAGTTCATCACGAAGTTCTAGTAACTTGGTGATAGTGACTAGAGAACACTCTCAATCACTATCTTATCTTCAAGATTAACTCCCACTTGATTCAAGTGATTGTAGTACTCAGACATTCTGAGCACATGCTCACTAGCTGAGATATTCTCCTCCATCTTGTAGGCAAAGTACTTGTCAAAGGTCTCATACCTTTCGACATGGGCATGAGTATGAAATAATGCTACCTCTTGAGCACTTGCGTTGGTTTTCCCTTGAAGAGGAAAGGGTGGTGCAGCAAAGTAGAGTAAGTATTTCCCTCAGTTTTGAGAACCAAGGTATCAATCCAGTAAGAGTCCACGCACGAGTCCCTCGTACCTACACAAACAAATAAATCCTCACAACCAACACGATAAGGGGTTGTCAATCCCTACACAGTCACTTACGAGAGTGAGATCTGATAGATATGATAAGATAATATTTTTGGTATTTTTGTGATAATGATGCAAAGTAAAATAAAAGCAAACAAAATAACTAAGTATTGGAAGATTAATATGATGAAAACAAACCCGGGGGCCATAGGTTTCACTAGTGGCTTCTCTAAAGAGCATAGGTATTTTATGGTGGGTGAATGAACTACTGTTGAGCAATTGACAGAATTGAGCATAGTTATGAGAATATCTAGGTATGATCATGTATATAGGCATCACGTCCGAGACAAGTAGACCGACTCCTGCCTGCATCTACTACTATTACTCCACTCATCGACCGCTATCCAGCATGCATCTAGAGTATTAAGTTCATGAAAACAGAGTAACGCCTTAAGCAAGATGACATGATGTAGAGGGATAAATTCATGCAATATGATAAAAAAAACCATCTTGTGATCCTCGACGGCAACAATACAATACGTGCCTTGCTGCCCCTACTATCACTGGGAAAGGGCACCGCAAGATTCAACCCAAAGCTAAGCACTTCTCCCATTGTAAGAAAGATCAATCTAGTAGGCCAAACCAAACTAATAATTCAAAGAGACTTGCAAAGATAACCAATCATACATAAAGGAATTCAGAGGAGATTCAAATATTGTTCATAGATAACCTTGACCATAAACCCACAATTCATCGGTCTCAACAAACACACCGCAAAAAGAAGATTACATCGAATAGATCTCCACAAGAGAAGGGGAGAACATTGTATTGAGATCCAAAAAGAGAGAAGAAGCCATCTAGCTAATAACTATGGACCTGAAAGTCTGAGGTAAACTACTCACACTTCATCAGAGAGGCTATGGTGTTGATGTAGAAGCCCTCCGTGATGGATGCCCCCTCCGGCGGAGCTCCGGAACAGGCCCCAAGATGGGATCTCATGGATACAGAAAGTTGCGGTGGTGGAATTAGGGTTTTGGCTCCGTATTTGATCGTTTGGGGGTACGTAGGTATATATAGGAGGAAGGAGTACATCGGTGGAGCAAGAGGGGGCCCACGAGAGTGGAGGGCGCACCTGGGGGGGGGGGGGTAGGTGCGCCCCCTACCTCGTGGCCTCCTCCTTTATTTCTTGACGTAGGGTCCAAGTCTCCTGGATCATGTTCGGTGAGAAAATCACGTTCCTGAAGGTTTCATTCCGTTTGGACTCCGTTTGATATTCCTTTTCTTCGAAACCCTAAAATAGGCAAAAACAGCAATTCTGGGCTGGGCCTCCGGTTAATAGGTTAGTCCCAAAAATAATATAAAAGTGGATAATAAAGCCCAATAATTTCCAAAGAGTAGATAAAATAGCATGGAGCAATAAAAAATTATAGATACATTGGAGACGTATCAAGCATCCCGAAGCTTAATTCATGCCCGTCCTCGAGTAGGTAAATGATAAAAAAGATAATTTTTGATGTGGAGTGCTACTTGGCATAATTTTAATGTAACTCTTCTTAAGTATGGTATGAATATTCAGATCCGAAAGATTCAAGATAAAAGTTTAATATTGACATAAAAATAATAATACTTCAAGCATACTAACAAAGCAATCATGTCTTCTCGAAATAACATGGCCAAAGAAAGTTATCCCTACAAAATCATATAGTCTGGCTATGCTCTATCTTCACCACACAAAATATTTAAATCATGCACAACCCCGATGACAAGCTAAGCAATTGTTTCATACTTTTGACATTCTCAAAAAATTTCAATCTTCACACAATACATGAGCGTGAGCCATGGATATAGCACTATATGTGGAATACAATGGTGGTTGTGGAGAAGACAAAAGGGAGAAGATAGTCTCACATTAACTAGGCGTATCAATGGGCTATGGAGATGCCCATCAATAGATATCAATGTGAGTGAGTAGGGATTGCCGTGCAACGGATGCACTAGAGCTATAAGTATATGAAAGCTCAACAAAAGAAACTAAGTGGGTGTGCATCCAACTTGCTTGCTCATGAAGACCTAGGGCATTTTGAGGAAGCCCATCATTGGAATATACAAGCCAAGTTCTATAATGAAAAATTCCCACTAGTATATGAAAGTGAAGAAATGAGAGACTCTCTATCATGAATATCATGGTGCTACTTTGAAGCACAAGTGTGGTAAAAGGATAGTAACATTGTCCCTTCTCTCTTTTTCTCTCATTTTTTTATTTGGGCCTTTTCTCTTTTTTTATGGCCTCGTTTTTTTCGTCCGGAGTCTCATACCGACTTGTGGGGGAATCATAGTCTCCATCATCCTTTCCTCACTGGGACAATGCTCTAATAATGATGATCATCACACTTTCATTTTATTACAACTCAACAATTACAACTCAACACTTAGAACAAAATATGACTCTATATGAATGCCTCCAGCGGTGTACCGGGATATGCAATGAATCAAGAGTGACATGTATGAAAGAATTATGAATGTTGGCTTTGCCACAAATATGATGTCAGCTACATTATCATGCTAAGCAATATGACAATGATGGAGTGTGTCATAATAAACAGAATGGTGGAAAGTTGCATGGCAATATATCTCAGAATGGCTATGGAAATGCCATAATAGGTAGGTATGGTGGCTGTTTTGAGGAAGGTATATGGTGGGTGTATGATACCGACGAAAGGTGCGCGGTATTAGAGAGGCAGCAATGGTGCAAGGAAGAAAAGTGCATATAATCCATGGACTCAACATTAGTCATAGAGAACTCACATACTTATTGCAAAAATCTACGAGTTATCAAAGCAAAGTATTACGCGCATGCTCCTAGGGGGATAGATTGGTAGGAAAAGACCATCGCTCGTCCCCGACCGCCACTCATAAGGAAGGCAATCAAAAAATAAATCATGCTCCGACTTCATCACATAACGGTTCACCATACGTGCATGCTACGGGAATCACAAACTTTAACACAAGTATTTCTCAAATTCACAACTACTCAACTAGCACAACTTTAATATCACCATCTTCATATCTCAAAACAATTATCAAGCATCAAACTTCTCATAGCATTCAACACACTCATAAGAAAGTTCTTACTATTCTTGAATACCAAGCATATTAGTATTATTTAGGAAAATTACCATGCTATTTAAGACTCTCAAAATAATCTAACTGAAGCATGAGATATCAATAGTTTCTATAAAACAATTCCACCACTGTGCTCTAAAAGATATAAGTGAAGTACTAGAGCAAAACTATATAACTCAAATGATATAAGAGAAGCACATAGAGTATTCTAATAAATTCCAAATCATGTATGGCTCTCTCAAAAGGTGTGTACAGAAAGGATGATTGTGGTAAACTAAAAAGCAAAGACTCAAATCATACAAGACGCTCCAAGCAAAACACATATCATGTGGTGAATAAAAATATAGCTCCAAGTAAACTTACCGATAGAAGTAGACGAAAGAGGGGATGCCTTCCAGGGCATCCCCAAGCTTTGACTTTTAGGTGTCCTTAGATTATCTTGGGGGTGCCATGGGCATCCCCAAGCTTAGGCTCTTGCCACTCGTTGTTCCATAATCCATCAAATCTTTACCCAAAACTTGAAAACTTCACAACACAAAACTTAAAGTAGAAAATCTCGTGAGCTCCGTTAGCGAAAGAAAAAAAGACCACTTCAAGGTACTGTAATGAACTCATTCTTTATTTATATTGGTGTTAAACCTACTGTATTCCAACTTCTCTATGGTTTATAAACTACTTTACTGGCCATAGATTCATCAAAATAAGCGAACAACACACGAAAAACAGAATCTGTCAAAAACAGAACACTCTGTAGTAAGCTGTGGCTAGCGCAAGATCTGGAACCTCAAAAATTATAAAATAAATTGCTGGACGTGAGGAATTTATCTATTAATAATCTTCAAAAATAATTAACTCAAAATCACTTTCCAAATAAAAATGGCAGCAGTTCTCGTGAGCGCTAAAGTTTCTGTTTTTCACAGCAAGATTAACAAGACTTTCCCCAAGTCTTCCCAACGGTTCTACTTGGCACAAACACTAATTAAACACAAAAAACACAACCAAAACAGAGGCTAAGAAAATTATTTATTACTAAACAGGAGCAAAAAGCAAGGAATAAAAATAAAATTGGGTTGCCTCCCAACAAGCGCTATCGTTTAACGCCCCTAGCTAGGCATAAAAAGCAAGGATAGATCTAGGTATTGCCATCTTTGGTTTTAGGGAAAAAGAGAGAAAACTTGTTATCTATGGAATTAATCTTTCTATTTTGACAATGTACATGTCCATTAATGGTAGAATAAAGATTAAGAATGTTGCGGAAATTGTCATCTAGGCTAGCTTTTATCTCTTAAATAGATTAGTTTTGGTAAGAAAGCAAGAGAGATGTGATTTCAGCTTTCTCATTAATGGGGTGCCCAAATATAGTTTTCATCTTCTCATAGGTATCTATGGGATCCCCTTCAAGAAAACCCTGCTCGAAAATAGAATCTAAAACTTGTTTGAACGAAGCGGGCAGCCCAACATAAAAGCTTTTTAAGTAAACCTCAATTTGATATTGGGGTACATAGCTAGCCTGAATCCTTAACAGCCTATCCCAAGCATCTTTCAAAGATTCATCAAGTAAATAACGAAAAATTCCAAAATCATCTTCATCAAAATTACTAAGGTTCTCATTGATAACTCCGGCAAGTTGTTCCATAGCATTCCGATTTATGAGTTTAGATAAGACAGCAGGATTGTCTAAAGCACTAGAACTTGGGAGAGAACCCCCAACTCTTTTTGGTTCTGACATGGCGAGGGAAAATAGGCAAAAAGAGAGGGAGGATAGAGAGAGAGAGAGGGCGAATAAAACGGCAAGGTTGAAGTGGGGGAGAGGAAAACAAGAGGCAAATGGCAAATAATGTAATGCAGGAGATAAGGGTATGTGATGGGTACTTGGTATGTTGACTTTTGCGTAGACTCCTCGACAACGGCGCCAGAAATCCTTCTTGCTACCTCTTGAGCACTTGCGTTGGTTTTCCCTTGAAGAGGAAAGGGTGGTGCAGCAAACTAGCGTAAGTATTTCCCTTAGTTTTTGAGAACCAAGGTATCAATCCAGTAGGAGGCCACGCACGAGTCCTCGTACCTACACAAACAAATAAATCCTCGCAACCAACGCGATAAGGGGTTGTCAATCCCTACACGGTAACTTACGAGGGTGAGATCTGATAGATATGATAAGATAAGATTTTTGGTATTTTTGTGATAAAGATGCAAAGTAAAATAAAAGCAAAGAAAATAACTAAGTATTGGAATATTAATATGATGAAGATAGACCCGAGGGGCATAGGTTTCCCTAGTGGCTTCTCTCAAGAGCATAGGTATTTTACGGTGGGTGAACGAACTACTGTTGAGCAATTGATAGAATTGAGCATAGTTATGATAATATCTAGGTATGATCATGTATATAGGCATCACGTCCGAGACAAGTAGACCGACTCCTGCCTGCATCTACTACTATTACTTCACTCATCGACCGCTATCCAGCATGCATCTAGAGTATTAAGTTCATGAAAACAGAGTAACGCCTTAAGCAAGATGACATGATATAGAGGGATAAATTCATGCAATATGATAAAAACCCCATCTTGTTATCCTCGATGGCAACAATACAATACGTGCCTTGCTGCCCCTACTGTCACTGGGAAAGGACACCGCAAGATTCAACCAAAAGCTAAGCACTTCTCCCATTGCAAGGAAGATCAATCTAGTAGGCCAAACCAAACTGATAATTCGAAGAGACTTGCAAAGATAACCAATCATACATAAAAGAATTCAGAGGAGATTCAAATATTGTTCATAGATAATCTTGATCATAAACCCACAATTCATCGGTCTCAACAAACACACCGCAAAAAGAAGATTGCATCCAATAGATCTCCACAAGAGAGGGGGAGAACATTGTATTGAGATTCAAAAAGAGAGAAGAAGCCATCTAGCTAATAACTATGGACCCGAAGGTCTAAGGTAAACTACTCACACTTCATCGGAGAGGCTATGGTGTTGATGTAGAAGCCCTCCATGATGGATGCCCCCTCCGGCGGAGCTCCGGAATAGGCCCCAAGATGGGATCTCGTGGATACAGAAAGTTGCGGCGGTGGAATTAGGGTTTTGGCTCCGTATCTGATCGTTTGGTGGTACGTAGGTATATATAGTAGGAAGGAGTACGTCGATGGAGCAACAGGGGGCCCACCATTTGGACTCCGTTTGATATTCCTTTTATTCGAAACCCTAAAATAGGCAGAAAACAACAATTCTGGGCTGGGCATCCGGTTAATAGGTTAGTCCCAAAAATAATATAAAATTGGATAATAAAGCCCAATAATGTCCAAAATAGTAGATAAAATAGCATGGAGCAATCAAAAATTATAGATACGTTGGAGACGTATCAAATACCAATTTCAACTCTTGGAACATCTCATATGCTCCGTGGCGTTCAAAACGTCTTTGAAGCCCCGATTCTAAGCTGTAAAGCATGGTGCACTAAACTATCAAGTAGTCATCATACCGAGCTTGCCAAACGTTCATAACATGTGCATCTGCTCCTACAATCGGTCTGTCACCTAGTGGTGCATCAAGGACATAATTCTTCTATGCAGCAATGAGGATAATCCTCAGATCATGGATCCAATCCGCATCATTGCTACTAACATCTTTCAACTTAGTTTTCTCTAGGAACATATCAAAAATAAAACAGGGGAGCTAAACACGAGCTTTTGATCTACAACATAGATATGCTAATACTACTAGGAATAATTTCGTGATATATTTAACGTTCAATTAATTATATTACTTAAGAACTCCCACTTAGATAGACATCCCTCTAATCATCTAAGTGATCACGTGATCCATATCAACTAAACCATGTTCGATCATCACGTGAGATGGAGTAGTTTTCAATGGTGAACATCACTATGTTGATCATATCTACTATATGATTCACGCTCGACCTTTCGGTCTCAGTGTTCCGAGGCCATATCTGCATATGCTAGGCTCGTCAAGTTTAACCCGAGTATTCTGCGTGTGCAAAACTGGCTTGCACCCGTTGTATGTGAACATAGAGCTTATCACACCCGATCATCACGTGGTGTCTCGGCATGATGAACTTTCGCAACGGTGCATACTCAGGGAGAACACCTATACCTTGAAATTTAGTTAGAGATCATCTTATAATGCTACCGTCGAACTAAGCAAAATAAGATGCATAAAGGATAAACATCACATGCAATCAATATAAGTGATATGATATGGCCATCATCATCTTGTGCCTTTGATCTCCATCTCCAAAGCACCGTCATGATCACCATCGTCACTGGCGCGACACCTTGATCTCCATTGTAGCATCGTTGTCGTCTTGCCAACTATTGCTTATACGACTATCGCTACCGCTTAGCGATAAAGTAAAGCAATTACATGGCGATTGCATGTCATACAATAAAGCGACAACCATATGGCTCCTGCTAGTTGCCGATAACTCCATTACAAAACATGATCATCTCATACAATAAAATTTAGCATCATGTATTCACCATATCAAATCACAACATGCCCTGCAAAAACAAGTTAGACGTCCTCTACTTTATTGTTGCAAGTTTTACGTGGCTTCTACGGGTTGAGCAAGAACCGTTCTTACCTACGCATAAAAACCACAACAAATTTTCGTCAAGTATGTGTTGTTTTTACCTTTAACAAGGACCGGGCGTAGCCACACTCGATTCAACTAAAGTTGGAGAAACTGACACCCGCCAGCCACCTGTGTGCGAAGCACGTCGGTAGAACTAGTCTCGCGTAAGCATACGTGTAATGTTGGTCTGGGCTTCTTAATCCAACAATACCGTCGAATCAAAGTATGACATGCTGGTAAGCAGTATGACTATTATCGCCCACAACTCACTTGTGTTCTACTCGTGCATATAACATCTACGCATAAACCTGGCTCTGATGCCGCTGTTGGGGAACGTAGTAATTTCAAAAAACTTCCTACGCACACGCAAGATCATGGTGATGCATAGCAACGAGAGGGAGTGTTGTCTACGTGCCCTCATAGACCGTAAGCAGAAGCGTTATGACAATGCGGTTGATGTAGTCGTACGTCTTCACGATCGACCGATCCTAGCACCGAAATTACGACACCTCCGTGATATGCACACGTTCGGCTCGGCGACGTCCCACGAACTCACGACCAACAAAGTGTCGAGGGAGAGCTTCGTCAGCACGACGACATGATGACGGTGATGATGAAGCTACCAGCGTAGGGCTTCACCTAAGCAATATGACGATATGACTACGGTGGATTATGGTGGAGGGGGGCACCGCACACGGCTAAGAGATCAATGATCAACTTGTGTCTATGGGGTGCCCCTTGGCCACGTATATAAAGGATGGAGGGAGGAGGAGGCCGGCCCTCATAGGACGCGCCCAAAGTGTGGAGTCCTACTAGGACTCCCTAGTCCTAGTAGGATCCCACCTCCCACATGGAATAGGAAAAAGGGAAGGGGGAAGGAGAAGAAAGGAAGGGGGCGCCCCCTTTCCCTAGTCCAATTCAGATCTGTCCATGGGGAAGGGGCGCGGCCACCCTTGAGGCCTTTCTCTCATTTACAGTATGGCCCAATAAGGCCCAATACGAATTCACGTAACTCTTCGGTACTCTGAAAAATAACCGAATCACTTGGAACCTTTCCGATGTCCGAATATAGCCTTCCAATATATCGATCTTTACGTCTCGACCATTTTGAGACTCCTCATCATGTCCCCGATCTCATCCGGGACTCCGAACAAACTTCGGTCATCAAATCACATAACTCATAATACAAATCGTCACAGAACGTTAAGCGTGCGGACCCTATGGGTTTGAGAACTATGTAGACATGACCGAGACTCATCTCTGGTCAATAACCAATAGCAGAACCTAGATGCTCATATTGGTTCCTACATATTCTACGAAGATCTTTATCGATCAATCCGCATAACAAGATACGTTGTTCCCTTTGTCATCGGTATGTTACTTGCCCGAGATTCGATCATCGGTATCTCAATACCTATTTTAATCTCGTTATCGGCAAGTCTCTTTAGTCGTTCCGTAATGCATCATCCCGCAACTAACTCATTAGTTACATTGCTTGAAAGGCTTATAGTGATGTGCATTACCGAGAGGGCCCAGAGATACCTCTCCGACAATCGGGTGACAAATCCTAATCTCGATCTATGCCAACTCAACAATTACCATCGGAGACACATGTAGAGCACCTTTATAATCACCCAGTTACGTTGTGATGTTTGGTAGCACACAAAGTGTTCCTCCGATATCCGGGAGTTGCATAATCGCATAGTCATAGGAACATGTATAAGTCATGAAGAAAGCAATAGCAATATACTAAACGATCAAGTGCTAAGCTAACGGAATGGGTGAAGTCAATCACATCATTCTCTAATGATGTGATCCCATTAATCAAATGACAACTCATGTCTATGGCTATGAAACTTAACCATCTTTGATTCAACGAGCTAGTCAAGTAGGGGCATACTAGTGACACTCTGTTTGTCTATGTATCCACACATGTACTAAGTTTCCGATTAATACAATTCTAGCATGAATAATAAACATTTATCATGACATAAGGAAATAAATAATAACTTTACTATTGCCTCTAGGGCATATTTCCTTCCGTCCTTGAGTGTTTGCTTCATCTATAGCAATTCAGCACAACATGATCCAGTAGCAATGTACTCAGCTTCAAGAGTAGACAACGATACGTAGTTTTGTTTCTTCGAAGACCAACAGACCAAGGATCGTTTGAGGAAATGACATGTGCCTGATGTTGACTTGTGGTCCACATGATCACTAGCATAGTCTGAGTCTGAATATCCAATGAGATCAAAAGCCAAGCCCTTGGGATACCATCATCCAAGTGTTGGAGTGTGATTCCTTTGGCGTAGCTTGAAAACGGGCACACATGCAAACACTAAGCATAATATCTGGCCTAGATGCACATAAATACAATAAAGAACCAATCATGGAGCGGTATAGCTTTTTATCAAAGTCAATACCATTTTCATCAGTGCATAGATGTCCATTTGTGGGCATAGGGATTTTGACGCCTTTGTAATCTTGCATGCCGAATTTCCTCAATACATCCTTGAGGTATTTTTCCTGAGATATGAATATGCCATTGCGCCGTTGACGAACCTGAAGACCTAAGAAGAATTTCAATTCTCCCATCATAGACATTTGATATTATTCACTCATCATGTAGGCAAATTCATCACTGTAACGTTGGTCAGTATAGCCAAAGATGATATCATCAACATATATTTGGCACACGAATAATTCATCATCATAAGCTTTGGTGAAAAGAGTTGGGTCAAGTGAACCAGGTTTGAAGCCTTTCTTCATGAGGAATTCCTTCAAAGTATCATACCACGCCCGAGGGGCCTGCTTGAGGCCATAGAGGGCCTTATTGAGTCTGAAGACTTTGTCAGGATGCTTTGGATCTTCAAAACCTGGGGGTTGAGGAACATATACTTCTTCCTCAAGCTTACCATTGAGGAATGCACTTTTCACATCCATTTGATATAAGAGGATATTATGATGGTTAGAATAAGCAAGTAATATGCGAATTGCTTCAAGTCTAGCAACAGGTGCAAAAGTTTCATCGAAATCAATTCCTTCAACCTGTGTCTAGCCTTGAGCTACAAGTCGTGCCTTATTCCTCACCACAAGGCCATTTTCATCTTGCATGTTGCGGTAGATCCATTTTGTGCCGATGATATTGTGCTTGCGAGGGTCTGGTCGCTTGACAAGTTCCCAGACGTTGTTGAGCTCGAACTGACGTAATTCCTCTTGCATAGCTTGAATCCACTCGGTCTCCAGAAATGCTTCATCTACCTTAGTGGGCTATGTGATAGAGACGAAAGCAAAGTGCCCACAAAATTTAGATAAATGTGAAGCTTTTGTGTGTGTGAGAGGACCTGGTGTGTTGATGTCGCTGATGATTTTCTCAATATGCACTTCATTAGCAACGTGAGGATGAGCTGGTTGACGATGAGGAATTTTCTCAGCATTTTTTTAGAGCCATTTTCTTCAAAAACACAAGCATGATGTTCTTCACGTTCTGGAATGACTTCTTCAGCAGATTCTTCGGTAGGAATGACATCCTCAGCAGCCTTGAACTTAATAGATTCCTCAGCTGGTATTTCATCTATCACAGGAGGTAGGTGCTCTCTTTGCGAGCCATTAGTTTCATCGAACCGCACATCTACAGTTTCAACAACCTTGTGGTAATAGGTGTTGAAGACTCTGTAGGTGTGCGAGTCCTTACCATAACCAAGCATAAAACCTTCATGTGCTTCCAGTGCAAATTTAGAACTTTGATGAGGATCTCTAATCCAACATTTAGCACCGAAGACTTTGAAATAACTCACATTGCGTTTCTTGTCAGTGAGGAGTTCATATGCAGTCTTCTTGAAGAATTTGTGAAGATATACTCTGTTGATGATGTGGCATGCAGTATCAATTACCTCAGGCCAGAAGCGAGGAGGCGTCTTATACTCATCAAACATAGTGCGGGCCATCTCAACAAGAGTCATGTTCTTGCGCTCCACGACGCCATTCCGCTGAGGAGTATAAGGAGCAGATAACTCATGAGTAATACCAAGTTCATCAAGATAGTCATCAAGACTAGTGTTCTTGAACTCAGTTCCATTGTCACTTCTGATGTGCTTGATCTTCACACCAAAGTTGGTTGAAGCCCTCGAGGAAAATCGTTTGAAAACTTCCTGCACTTCAGTTTTGTAAGTGATGATATGCACCCATGTATAACCAGAATAATCATCAAAAATGACAAAGCCATATAAAGATGCAACATTAGTAAATGTGGCATAGTGATTAGGGCCAAAGAGATCCATGTGAAGCAATTCAAATGGACGAGTGGTAGTCATGATGGTCTTTGAGGGATGCTTAGCCTTGGTCATCTTTCCAGCTTCACAAGCTCCACACAAATGGTCCTTGAGGAATTTGACACCCTCGATGCCAATGACATGCTTTTTCTTCGCAAGCGTGTGCAAGTTCCTCATCCCAGCATGACCAAGTCGTCGATGCCATAGCCAGCCTTCTGAAGCTTTTGCAAGTAGACATGTAGCAGGTTGTGGTCATGTAGAGAAATCAACAATATACAAATCTCCTCTCCTAAAGCCTTCAAAGACTTTGGAATTATCAGCTTCCATGATCACAACACAACGATACTTTCCAAAGACAACAACCATATCAAGATAACAAAGCATTGAGACAGACATGAGGTTGAACCATAAGGACTCGACAAGCATGACTTTGTCCATGTGTCGATCCTTTGAGATTGCAATCTTACCTAGACCCAATACCTTGCTTTTGCCTTTGTCAGCATAGGTGATATGCTTCAGATGCGATGGAGATGAGGGAGTGTCCATCAATAGATTCTTGTCACCAGTCATGTGATTTGTACATCCACTATCGAGGACCCACTTAGTGGCTTTAGATTGATCATTCTGCAGATGAATTAGTGCAGCTTACGAACTCATATACTTCATTAGTGAAGAATATGACATCAATTTCATCAGATCAATTTCATCAAGCAATAGAACAGATATAGCAAATTGAGGACGTGAGAAACGGAAATTCATTTCGTCATGATTAGCTTGCGTCCTTTCAAGCACATTCAGGTCTCCAGCATATTCTTCAGACATTTAAGTACATCTGGAGACCTAACCCTGCATAAGAGATTAGTTCTTTTTCTTCACCACCCACATCTGAAGGGGTGGCAAAGAGTTCATCATGCCACGAGCTCCATAAGAGAAAGGTTGGATAGATGCCAATCCACTTCGTTTCGCATAAGAGGGGTTAGGGTAAGCATATGAGTAAGCAAAGAAATTCTTCGAGAATTTATGAACATAATGATTTGAAGAATAGTGCACATATCTATAATCCTTAGCCTTTCCCTGCAAAATAGAGGTGTTAGCACGACGATGTTCATGTGAGGACTTTGATCCATGTGAGGAATGTGGTCCATATGAGGACTTGGATCCATATTAAGACTTTGGTCCATATGAAGAATTTGATTTGGGGTTCCTATTCTTCATAGGTGGTGTCATGATGACATTCACCTGAAGACTTTCAAGGCACCTTTTGGGAACCCATATTTTCTTCATAGGGGGGCCGTTCCTGCAGTTAGTGCCAACATATCTAGCAAATACTTCACCATTCTGATTTTTGAACAGTTTGTAATTGGAGTCAAATGACTCATCAGAAGAATATGAAGATTCACATCTAAAGCTAGATAAAGTAGATGGATCCTCTAAAGGTCCCATTGCAGCAACCCATGAGGTTTTGGGATACTGCTTAGGTTTCCAGTAGGTCCCATCAGCATTGAGTTTCCTCTCAAAGGCAATACCCTCTTTCCTAGGGTTCTTGTTGAGGATATGCTTTTGAAGCACATCACAAAGATCCTGATGCCCTTTGAGGCTTTTGTATATGCCTGTAACATACAATTCCTTCAGCCCTGCATGGTCAATGATACTTGCAGCATCCTCAGATGAGGAATTAGTGATAGCAGAGACAATTGAGGAATTTGCAACAATAGAAGCATTTGAACATTCAGGTGAAGAACTAGAAGATTCACGTTCAATGCACTTCAAACATGGAGGAATAAACTGTTCCTGAGTAGCGCTGATTTGTTGAGCAAGTAATGAATCACACTCCTTCTGAAGATCTTCATAACTCACTCCTAACTGCTCAATATCTTGCTTTCTTTGTAGAAATTCATAAGAAAGCTTCTCATGATCAGATAAGAGAGTGTTATGATGACTCTGAAGATTGTCAAACTTGGACTGGAGTCTGTGAAGACTTTCAGCCAATGCTTTAGAACAATCCATTTCTTCACCCAACATATCATCGCTCTCATCTAGCATGTTTTGAACTTTTTCCAAAGTTCTTTGTTGTTTAGTGGCAAGGGAAGCAAGTTTGACTAACTGGGTCCAAATTCATCATCACTGGACTCAGATAAGTAGCATTCAGTTACCTTGGCACCTTTTGCCATAAGGCATGGTGTAGAGAATGATGATTCTGGATTGAAAGTCATAGCCTTGCGCGATTCCATGACATCCTCAAACCAGGGTTCATGGTGAGATCGATGGCCTTCATAGACCTCAGAGAGTCGGTCCCAGATGAGCTTCGCATGGTAGAGATGCATAACATTCCTGAACTGTTTTGTGACAAGCCGGAGCAGATGATGTCCTTTGCCGTGAGCTTGAATAGCGTGTACTTGCAAATATCATCAGCCTCCACCACCTTGCATAGGTCAGTAAGACCAATCTCAGTGACGGTCCAGAGTTCGCTCTTCATCGCCATGATGCGCTTCTTCATCATGGCCTTCCACCTGGGATAATCATGACCGTCAAAGATGGGGCATGTCACAGTCTTCATTCCTGCGGTCGACATAACTAAAACTCCATGCGGTTAAACCAAAATCACACAGAACAAGGGAGTACCTTGCTCTGATACCAATTGAAAGTATGTTAAGTTGACTAGAGAGGGGTGAATAGGCGATTTTTATGAATTCTTCACTGAGGAATGTCAGGGTGAGGAAATTCCTGAGCGAAGAACTACTTGCAGCGGAATAAGTACTCAGATGCATACAGGACATAACATAAACATGGATATCATGATGAAATGAAATCAGACACAGAGTACAGAAAGGGTAAGCACATGATAAAACAGGCTGAAGACAAACAGACTGAAGAAATTGAACTGAGGAAATTGACAAAGTCTTCAGTCAAAGTATTCAAACATATATGAACAAGTACATAGCACAGTAATGAAGGAATGAAAGGGTTGAGGAAATAGAACCAGTAAGCTTGGTGAAGACAATGATTTGGTAGACCAGTTCCAACAGCTGTGACAATTGTACGTCTGGATAGAGCGGCTAGGTATTTAAACCTAAGGACACACCGTCCTCATCGTATTCTCCTTGAACTAAGGTCACACAGACCTCGTCCAATCACACGTGGTAAGTCTTCAGGTGACTTCCAAACCTTCACAAACTTGGTCACCCGGCGATCCACAATTTCCTATTGGATGCTCTAGACCATGACGCCTAACCGTTTGGAGGATGCACATTCCTCAAAGGTAACAAACGTTGGTTCCACACATGAACAATCTCTTCAGTGATGCTCAATCACTTTGGGTTTGTAGGTGTTTGGTTTGGGTTTTTGGGTTTTTCCTCACTTGATGATTTTTGCTCAAAGTCCTCGGAAGATGGGATGCTCTTAATGAGAAGTGTCAGTTTCTCGCGGAGCAGCCAACTAGCTAGTGGTTGTAGGGGAGGCTATTTATAGCCTAGGGAGTAGCCCGACATGATAAGACATAAATGCCCTTCAATGATATGACCGTTAGGTGGGTAGATATTTTTGGGACAGCTGGTGCATAGCACAACAACGATCGGAAATTCCTCAGGGCTATCATGTTAGTCACTTGTAGGCAATCCGCACTGGCGAATTCCTAACTCCTCAGTCAGAACAAATTCCTCAGAGACCAGAAGAACTTCGTCTCTGTAACTGAGGAAATTGGTTGAACTGTATGAGATTTCCAATGGCTACACTCGAAGGGATTGGTAGGTGTAGGATTTTGAGATGAGCATCACTTGGAAAGTTTTCCTTAGTTTTACCTCGACCCCCTTTAACAGTACGGTGTTTCCTATGACTCAGGAAAGATAAAATGAAACTACGAAAACAAAAGTCTTCATGCTTCATGTTCCTCGTATGAATATCAAGTCTTCATGGTCATACCAATTTCTTCACTTTCAAATTCTTCAGAAAGTCTTCAGAAATCCAAAGTCTTCAGTCAAAGACATTCATTTTTAGGGGTCGACTTTCTCTGTAAATATCAAACTCCTCATAGACTTATAGACCTGTGTACACTCACAAACGCATTAGTCCCTTAACCTATAAGTCTTCAATACACCAAAATCACTACGGGGCACTTGATGCACTTACACATGTCATTGTTCTTATTGCATTACTCCATTTCACCATGAACTTAATACACTAGATGCATGCTGGATAGTGGTCGATGTGTGGAGTAATAGTAGTAGATGCAAGCAGTAGTCGGTCTACTAATCTTGAACGTGATGCCTATGTAATGATCATTGCCTGGATATCGTGATGGTTATTTCAAGTTCTATCAATTGCCCAACAGTAATTCATTTACCCACCATTTGCTATTTTTCTCAAGAGAAGCCACTAGTGAAATCTACGACCCCCGGGTCTCTTCTTTAATATATTTGGCTTTGTGATATACTTTTATTTGCTTTTATTTTCAGATCTATTAAAACGAAAATACAAAAATATCTTGCTGCACTTTATATTATTTGGCGTTCGATCTATCAATTATTACAACTTACTCATGCCGTTTGCCAATTTCTGGCGCCGTTACCCGAAAGGGATTGACAACCCCTTTAACACGTTGGGTTGCGAGTATTTGTTATTTGTGTGGAGGTGCTATTTACGTAGTGTTGCTTGGTTCTCCTACTAGTTTGATAACCTTGGTCTCATCACTGAGGGAAATACCTACTATTGTTGTGTTGCATCATCCCTTCCTCTTTGGGGAAATATCGACGTAGTTCTAGCAGACATCAAAAGGAATTTCTGGCACCGATGCAGGGGAGGATCATCAACATCTACTAGGTTCCTAATCAAAAATCTCATCTCCTTGCAATTTACATTATTTGTCATTAAATTAAGCCATCTGTGCTGACCTTTTTTTACCTTCTTTTGACCCGGAATACAAAACGCTAGCTGACCTTTTGTTTACAAAACATGTGCAGGCGCACGAAGCATGAATCTGAGCCAAGACAACGTGACTAAACTGAAGGCTTTGTATACTTTAGTGGAGCAACTGTACATTGGCGCACAACGGGAACTTGCCGCTATCTCTCCTGCCAATAAAGGACCCAACCGGCTCAGTGATGTCTTAAAAAAGCTGTCAATCTTACCCGCCAGGTTCCAAGAAGTCAAGCGATCCTGTGCCAGAGCCGGAGCTTTGACTGCCCTGAGCCGCTCCAAGGCTTGGGTGCCAGATCTAGACCCAGCGGATGTAGCCAAAGGGTATCCCACGGTAAAGGAAGATGGGTCTTTGTTTGAGCAGGATGACTTCGTTGCTTGCGTGAGGGAGGTGCGACCGCAGGCCACCATTCTCGGAGATGAAACAAATATCGATAAATACCAGCCGGGTTTTGATTTGGACAATAAGAAGATGGCGACTCCCTCCTACAAGGTGACCGACCTTATCTCGCCGGTTTGTCAACATACATTTGCTCCGGATGTTGATCCAGCCGGCTTGATTGATGAAAAAGCAGAATTTATTGCTGTGAACGATTTTGACTGGTCAAAACCCAGCTTCCAATCGGCAGAAGGCGAGGAACCGGCAAGGGAGGAGTGAGGACCATCTTCTTGGGCTTTTAAAAGCCTTGTAATAGATTAACTTTGAAAACACTTCATTTTTGCCTATTCCATCGTGCATAAGATATTGTGTGTTACTCTGTGCTTTCTGATGTTAATATATGCATCATATTTATGGTTATATCTACAATTCTTCAGCTCTGTTCCTATAGATAAAAAGGAAAAAACTAGCTTGGCGGTTTAGTACCAAACGGGTCAGAACACCCGGTTTATAGCCAATATTTTTATCATAGTAGAAAATAGAACCAGACGAAAAAGAAAACAAGGTTGAAATAACCTTTGATTAATACAGAAGGAAACTGTTCATAAACAATAGCCATACCTGTATCTTTGACCTCCGGACCACCGTTTTATATGACCCGGGTGATGAGGTTGATAATCCAGTCTTTTTGAGAAGTCAATGCTTCTGAATGCTTAATGATTATCATGCCCTGGCGGCTTGTTGTCAAATAGTCAAACCAGTGAAAAGACTATGCTGATTATTTTGAAATTGAGACAAAAAACCAATAAGACAAATAACAGGTGGTAAACAAAATTAACCTTGTAACTGAAGGTTGGGGGTTTCTGATTCGAATACGGTCAGTAAACCGGACCAAATGGATTAAGCTAATATTCGAATACGACCATATAGCCCCCAGTGGCTTTGGCGTTGCGCCGATCAAGAGGGTACCGATAACTATGTTCTCTTTGGTTCGAATATGACCTATGTTTGAACAGGAAGCCCCCAAATGACCTTGAGAGGTTTTTAGCGACCCTGATTCGAATACGATCCAAGTCGGACTCAAAAGGGGTTAAGCTATGATTCGAATACGATCAAGAAGCCCCCTAGTGAGTTTGGCTTTTGAGCCGATCAAGAGGGTTATGACAGCTATGTTCTCTTTGGTTCGAATACGACCTATGTTTGAACAGGAAGCCCCCAAGTGACCATGATAATTTACAGCTAGATTCGAATACGATCATAAGCCGGACCAAGAAGGTTAGACTTGATTCAGATATGATCAGCTCCTTAATAGTCATATTAAATAAAAGATAATAAAGATATGTAATCTTTGAAAAGGAAAAAGACCGAGGTCCTGCTTTATTACTTATCATAGTATATACAATGTCACAGTATGTACATGATGAGAGCCGGTGGCTTAGGTGTAGTATGGCCGAAGCTGAGCAATGTTCCATGGCTGGCGGGTCTCCTCCTCCGACTTACGTGAGTCTTTATGCTCTCGAACGTCAATGAGGTAATATGACCCGTTGTTTAAGTTCTTGCTAACCACAAAGGGTCCTTCCCAAGGAGGGGATAGCTTGTGTGCATCTGACAGATCCTGGATGAGCCGGAGCACCAGGTCACCTTCTTGAAAAGTCCCGGACTTAACCCGGCGGCTGTGATAACGGCGCAGGTCCTGTTGATAAATTGCTCATCGATCTGCTGCTAAGTCTCTTTCCTCATCCAACAAGTCAAGTGCATCCTGTCTGGCTTGCTCGTTATTAGCTTCAACACAAGCCGCCACACGGGGCGAGTCATGACGGATGTCACTAGGGAACACCGCTTCCGCTCCATAAACCATGAAGAAAGGTGTATAACCTATAGACCTATTAGGAGTGGTGTTGATACTCCATAGTGGACCGAGGGTAACTCCTCTACCCAGCAACCTGACGTTCACTACAAGGGAACCATAAGCCGGGGCTTGAGACCTTTTAAGATTTCCTGATTTGCTCTCTCAGCTTGACCATTGGATTGAGGATGAGCTACAGAAGAAACATCAAGCCGGATATGCTCACGTGGACAAAACTCCTCCATAGCCCCTTGGGATAGATTAGTGCCATTGTCAGTGATAATGTTGTGTGGAAAACCAAAACAAAAAATCACCTTTTTCATGAACTGAACCACCGTGGCCGCATCACACTTACTCACTAGCTCTGCCTCAACCCACTTTGTGAATTTGTCAACTGCCACTAAAAGATGTGTCTTTTTATTCTTAGACCTTTTGAAAGGTCCAACCATGTCAAGCCCCCAGACCGCAAACGGCCAGGTAATTGGAATCATCCGCAACTCTTGAGCCGGCACATGTGCTCGCCGTGCAAATTTTTGACATCCATCAGACCTACTGACCATATCTTCTGCATCAGCATGAGCCGTTAACCAGTAAAAACCATGACGAAAAGCCTTGGCCACAAGAGATTTTGACCCGACGTGATGACCACAATCGCCTTCATGGATCTCACGAAGTATTTCTTGGCCTTCTTCAGGAGAAACACACTGCTGAAACGCTCCGGAGACGTTGCGATGGTATAATTCTCCATCAGAAATCGTCATTGACTTAGACCGCCGGGTTATCTGTCAGGCCAGGGTCTCATCCGCTGGCAACTTGCCCCGGGTCATGAAAGCCAAGAACGACAATGTCCAATCTGGGATGACGTGAAGAGACGCCACCAACTGTGCCTCCGGGTCAGGAACGGCCAGATCTGCTTCTGTAGGCAACTTAACAGACGGGTTATGCAAAACATCCAAAAAGGTGTTAGGTGGCACCAGCTTACGCTGAGATCCCAACCGGCTTAAAGCATCAGCCGCTTCGTTCTTCCTACGGTCAATGTGTTCCACCTGATAACCTTTAAAATGTCCTGCAACAGTATCAACTTCATGGTGATAAGCCGCCATGAGAGGGTTATTGGAATCCCACTTGCCCGACACCTGTTGAGCCACCAAATCTGAGTCGCCAAGGCACCGGACCCGGCTTAGGCTCATTTCTTTCGCCATTCGGAGACCATGGAGCAAAGCTTCATATTCTGCTGCGTTGTTAGTACAAGGACACATCAAACGCAGCACATAACAAAACTTGTCACCTCGAGGGGAGGTTAAAACAACTCCATCCCCCGAGCCTTCCAACTATCTTGACCCATCGAAGTGAATAGTCCAATACGTGGTGTCTAGTTTCTCTTCTGGCATCTGCATCTTTGTCCAGTCATTAATAAAGTCAACTAGTGCTTGAGACTTGATCGCAGTACGTGGCACATACTTCAACCCATGAGACCCAAGTTCAATGGCCGACTTGGTGACTCGTCCAGTAGCCTCTCTATTTTGGATAATGTCTCCCAAAGGCGCAGAGCTAACCACAGTGATTGGGTGACCCTGAAAGTAATGTTTGAGTTTCTGGCTTGCCATGAACACCCCATACACGAGCTTCTGCCAATGTGGATATCTTTGTTTAGATTCAATCAGCACCTCACTGACATAATAAACCGGCCGTTGAACCGGATGTTCCTTGCCAACCTCCTTGTGCTCCACCACAATTGCCACACTAACAGCTCGTGAGTTAGCGGCTATGCATAACAATAGCGGCTCGTTCTCAACCGAAGCAACAAGAACTGGCGGCTCAACAAGCTGTTTCTTCAGATCCTCAAAAGCAGAGTTCGCACCATCGCTCCAAATGAAATCATCCATTTTCTTCATCATATGATACAAAGGCATCGCCTTCTCCCCTAACCGGCTTATGAATCGGCTCAAAGCAGCAACATGACCCACCAGCCATTGAACGTCATTGATGCATATTGGTTTGGCCAGGGATGTGATTGCCTTAATTTTCTCCGGGTTAGCTTCAATACCTCGGTTGGACACCAAAAAAACCAAGAGCTTGCCAGCTGGGACTCCAAAAACACACTTGGCCGGGTTAAGCATCATTTTGTAGACCCGCAGGTTATCAAAGGTCTCCTTCAGATATGTTATCAAAGTTTCCTCTTTCCTGGACTTTACCACTATGTCATCCACATAAGCATGAACGTTACACCCAATCTGATTGTGAAGGCAATTCTGCATACATCGTTGATAAGTTGCCTGGGCACTCTTAAGCCCGAAGGGCATAGACACATAGCAGAAGGCTCCAAATGGAGTGATGAAAGTTTTCTTCTCCTGGTCCTTGACTGCCATCTTGATCTGATGATAACCTGAATAAGCATCCAGAAAACTCAAACGCGTGCAACCCGCCATAGCATCGATGATCTGATCAATACGGGGGAAAGCAAAAGGGTCAGCTGGACAAGCTTTGTTTAAATTGGTGTAATCCACACACATACGCCAGGTGCCGTTCTTTTTGAGTACAAGCACCGGGTTGGCCAACCACTCCGGGTGAAAAACTTCCACAATGAACCCAGTCGCCAAGAGCTGGGCCACCTCTTCTCCAATGGCCTTGCGCCCTTCCTCGTTGAAATATTAAGAGTGTGCTCAGCAAGTTCTGTCGGGACACCCGGCATGTTAGAAGCTTTCCATGCAAAGATGTCCTGGTTCTCACGGATGAACTCGATGAGCGCGCTTTCCTATTTTGGATCCAAGTTGGCACTAATGATGAACTGCTTGGATGAGTCGCCGGGCACAAAATCAACCGTCTTGGTGTCATTAGCTGACTTGAATTTCAACACCGGTTCATGCTCCATTGTTGGCTTCTTTAAAGACGTCATGTCTACCGGGTCAACATTATGTTTATAAAACTTTAGCTCCTCTGTTGCACAAATAGACTCAGCATATGCAACATCTCCTTATTCACACTCCAGGGCTATTTTCTGGCTTCCATGTACTGTAATGGTGCCCTTATAACCCGACATCTTGAGCTGCAGATACACATAACACGGTCGAGCCATGAACTTGGCGTAAGCCGGCCGTCCAAACAAAGCATGATATGGGCTTTTGATCTTAACCACCTCAAAGGTTAATTTCTCCGCTCTGGAAACATATTCATCCCCAAAGGCTACTTCCAGTTAAATCTTACCAACTGGGTATGCCGACTTGCCAGGTACCACACCATGAAAAAGAGTGTTGGATTGCTTAAGACTCTTATCAGTCAACCCCATCCAACGAAACATCTCATAGTAGAGGATGTTGATGCTACTGCCTCCATCCATGAGAACTTTAGTGAATTTATATCCACCAACCTAAGGCGCTACTACCAAGGCCAAGTGACCTGGATTATCAACCCGGGGAGGATGATCCTCTCTGCTCCACACAATAGGCTGTTATGACCACCGTAAGTAACGCATAATCGCCGGCTCAACGGCATTGACTGCCCTCTTGTGAAGCTTCTGGTCCCTCTTGCACAAGCTAGTGGTAAATACATGATATTGCCCACTATTCAACTGTTTTGGGTTGCTTTGATATCCGGATTGCTGCTAATTACCTTGGCCGGGTTGTGGATTATAACCTCCCTGGTTACCCGCATGTCCCTGACCGTGAAAGCCGCCTCCACCTGAGCCGGCGCTCGGGCCATGAAAGCCGCCTCCACCTGAACCGCCGCTAGTGCCGTGACTTCCATCAAATGCATTTGAATTTTTAAATGCCTTTATGATTGTACAGTCCTTCCACAGATGGGTGGCTGGCTTCTCCTAGGTGTCGTGTCTTGGACAAGGTTCATTCAATAGTTGCTCAAGGGTGGGACCTGACCCGCCCGACCGAGGGGGTTGCCTACCCTTGCGCCGTTGGTTGTTGCCCTGCACATTGGTGTTAGCCACAAATTCGTCAGCCTTACGTTTATTACCTCCTTGATTTGCCGGGTTATGCTGGTGACCCTTGTCATTGCCGTTCTTCTTTCCCTTCCCTGTCTTTTCTTCATCAGACACATGGTCCTTGGTACTATCAGAATCAGCATACTTGACAAGAGCCTCCATCAACTGGCCCATGTCATTGCAGTCATGTTTAAGCCCCAACTTCTACGTCAAAGGTTCAAAACGGCAATTTTTCTCCAACATTAAGACTGATGAGCCAACATCTATCTTATCAGATGAATGAATTATCTCCTTGACCCGGCGCACCCAATGGGTTGTGGACTCACCTTCCTCTTGGTTACAATTATTTAGGTCCATGATTGACATAGGTTGTTTGCATGTGTCCTTGAAGTTCTGAATGAACTGGGCTTTTAACTCCGCCCATGAGCCGAAGGAATTGGGGGGCAATCCTTTTAGCCAAGTGCGAGCTGTTCCATCCAACATCATAGTGAAATACTTAGCCATTGTCGCGTCGCTGACCTCCAACAACTCCATTGCCATCTCATAAATCTCAATCCAGGCCCCAGGCTGCAAGTCAGCCGTGTCATTAGGCACGTTACGAGGCCCCTTGAAGTCTTTTGGCAAGCGCTCATTACGTATGGCCGACACCAGGCAAGGGACACCTCTAGTTCTCGTGGCCACTCCTGCCTCAACTGAGGTTGCTGGATAAGCTGGAAACGTCTAATGAGCCGCCTGCTCTGCTGCTAGTTGAACCGCGCGCTCAGCTTCTTGTCGGATCCTCTCCTGATCCGCTAAGTTAAGGGCTCCAGCCTGTACCGGCTCATGCCTATGCGGCCGGTTGCAGTGTTGAGCATTGCTTGACATATCAGATGAGTCCATATGCCTACTGTAGCTTGGGCTCCGGCTCGGGCGAGGTGTTGAATGGATTTTGTCTCGACTATAAGAGTATGCGTCCTGCTGCGCCAAAGCCGTCTGAAGAAGTTCTCTCACCCTACGTGTTTCAATTGCCGTAGGGGAGTCACCTTCCATCGGGAGAGCCGCCAAATGAGCCGATGCAACAATGAGGTTTTCCAAAGGATTGGAGAAGTGGCCTGGTGGTGTCGGCGTATAATGAGGCGGAGTGGTGTATGTGCGAGGCGGCTCCATGGTCCGCGGCTGAGCCGGTGCTCCGGGCGTCGCGATTCGATTTGCCTCCGGCGGGTTACTTGTCCCGGCCCCGATGTATGAAAAAGGTTCCTAGGATCGAGCGTCAAAGGTAGACGTGACTGAGTTTTCTGATGCCTTCTCCTCATGACCTTGTTTGACGCATTCAGATTCACTGACAGCCGGAATGTCTCTGCTTGAAGCTGCCAAGCATGGGCGTCCAACGCCGCCCGTTCCACGGCCATCCTGACTTCTTCTGCTGCTAAATTGTCTTTGGCTTGTACCATCTCTTCGCGTACCCGTGCAACCTCCGCGTCATGCTGAACCTTATCCGCCGGCTCCACCACGGCAGTCAACAGAGCTGTCAGCTTATCCGTGAGATCCATTAGTATCTGAGCCGGGGGCGCGGGGTCTCCTGACCCGGCCGCTGCCGACCCGGTGGTTATTGCTGCTGCAGCTGTAGAGTTCTGTCCGGGCTGAGTGCCTGCCATGAAGACTCCGGCTCGATTCGGCGGCTCAAAGGGGTCCGAAATACTGCTGCCATCGGAACAGCCCCCGAGCATGCCATCCTACAGCTGATACAAAGAATTTGTCTCGCCTGTTGATGATGTAGCGTCGGAACAGATGGTCGTCTCACCACCATCCACCGATTCCTCCGACTATTCACCTCCATGGATGCAACCCACAAAAACACGCCTTATGGCGGGTCGGGCCCGGGCGGGCCTCGCGAGCTGAGCCGTCTCGATGATGTTGGTGCAGACGTTCGGCTCAAGGCCCGATTCACCGATCCGTCCAATGAAGACATGAATCCCGCCGAAGGGGACCCGGTACCCGTACTCTATTGAGCCGGCCTCGGGGCCCCAGCCTTCGTCGTAGATTTAGAGCTTGCCGCAACGACTCTTGGTCATCTGGGCCACAACGTATCCCTTGAGCCCTTCGAAGTTGCCTTTAAGAACTCAAATCCATCATGCGCTGGCCCCACGGTGGGGGCCAACTGTCGTGGAATTGTCACGGCAGATATCCTAGCAAAAGGACTTAGTCGTTGGGCCATCGCAACTAGGAAGCTTAAAGGGGTTAATCGGGACAAAGGACACGAGAGGTTTTATACTAGTTCGGCCCCTTATGATGAAGGTAAAAGCCTACGTCTAGTTGTGTTGATATTGCTGGGGTTTCGATCACCAAGAGGCTAGTTCGCCGGCTTGGTTATCGATCTCTTGTTTCTTTCCCTAAGCCGCCACCGGGTCATCCCCTTATATACACGGGTTGATGCCTGGCAGCCTACAGAGTCCCGGCCGGCTCATAAAACGTGTCCGGCTCAGTGACTTCTTTTACATGCCTTTCTTTACAAGCATTTCCTTACATACGGCGGTTTACAATATGGGGCCTTAAGCCGCCTCTAGGCCTTAGGCCTTCTATAATCCTTAATAAACTATCATCTTGAATGTTTATTGGGCTTCCTTTGTGACTCGCCATTGGGGCTGACCCGGCCCCTCCTGGGTGGGTCATAGCTGATAGCTATATCCCCAACACCCCCACTTCACAAAAATTTGTCGTTTTATTCACCCTCTTTTTCGTTCGTTGTTTTCTTGCAGGATCTATTTTTGTGTGCAATCTTGTTTGCCATTATTGTCATTATGGATAGTTCTTCCTCTATTGCGTGCACCCCCGAGAACGAGATTCTCAACTTTAAACAAAGGGGAGGAGAAAATTTAAAAGATGCTTGGTATAGAATTTGCAATGCACATAATAGATCTATCCGTAAGCAATCTACCATTGTTCTTCTTCATTGTTTTTATGTGGGCATCACCACTTGGTATAGATTCGTCCTTGATATGATTACCGATGGAAATTTCTTGATGTGTCCCTTTCTTGGTGGTTTTAATGCTATGGGAAATTTGGTAGGCTCACCACCTCTTATGATTAATAAAACAACTTTGACTCTTGAGCATGTCATGGAAAGATTAGATGATATTGAAAAGAAAATGCTTACTGAAGAGCATATTGAAAACTTGGATAAAAAGATGCATAATCTTTCTACTAAGATTGGGTCAAAAGCGGGAGAAGTTTTTAAGTTGTTAAAAGAAAAGGGGACCATAATTCGTGAACGAATTGAAGAAAGCCCGTCCTAGATTGATAAAATGGAAGAAATCTTTAGTAATTGAAGCACGGATTTTGCTTCTGCTAAAACTATTGAAAAAGCTCCCGTAAAGATTGGCAAGACTACTCAAGTTACTAAGAATAGGGGTGCAACTTCTAGTAATAACAATAAAGAGGATCTTAAGATGATTGGTATTCACCCTGGTTTTGTTGAAGTTATAAGAGATCCCTTGGGCAAAAATGAATTCTTTAAATTTCTTCCTAGGAGTATTGTCATTGAAAATCTTTATGCTAAATTTTTGAAGAATTCTAAGTGTTTGATTAAAGAGTTGGAGAAGGATGACAAAACTTAGATCCTTTGCCTCATGCCTAGCTAGGGGCGTGAAACAATAGCGCTTGTTGGGAGGCTACCTAATGAATAAAATTTACTTTTGCTTTTTGCTTTCTATTCTTGAGTGTTTGCACAATTATGCTACTATTATGTTTGTGTTTTGTGTGTTTTAATTAGTGTTTGTGCCAAGTAAAGCCTTTAGATCTTCTTGGGTGATAGTTGTTTCATCTTGCCGAAAAATAGAAACTTTCACGCTCATGAAAATAATTTTAGTTTTTATCCAGAGCATGATAAAATGCAAATTCTTTTTGCAGTAGATTAATATACAAATTTCTTAGGTTGTCCTAATGTTTCAGGATTTTTGGAGTTACAGAAGTATTTGAGATATCCAGATTACTACAGACTGTTCTGTTTTTGATAGATTCTGTTTTCTTTGCGTTGTGCGCTTGTTTTGATGATTCTATAGTTTTATTTGAAGAGTTTTGGCCATAGAAAAGTTGGAATATAGTAGATATAATGCAAGAATAAAATATCTGGTTGCAACAGTACTTATAGTAGTGATTTGCTTTCTTATACTAACGGATCTCACGAAGGTTTTGTTGAGTTTTGTGTGATTGAAGTTTTCAAGTTTTGGGTGATGTTATGATGGATGAATGAATAAGGAGTAAGAAGAGCCTAAGCTTGGGGATGACCATGGCATCCCAAGCTATTAGCCAAAGAGAAGCGAGCAACTAAGCTTGGGGATGCCCCTTGTGGCATCCCCTCTTACTTATAACGACCATCGGTATTTTACTCGAAGCTATTTTTTTATTCGTCACATACTATGTGTTTTTCTTGGAGCGTCTTGTATGATTTGAGTCTTTGCTTGTTTTGCTTCGTGTTTTAAGTCGTGAATCCTTGCTAGACACACTTGTTTGAGAGAGCCAAAATTATGCCATGACTTGTTAGAATTGCTCTCTATGCTTCACTTAAATTTTTATGAGCTATGGATTTTGTCTAATGCTTCACTAATATCATTTTTTAGCACGGTGTGCTTTAGTATTTTTTAAGAAATACTATCTTGCTCCACTTAGATTTAATTGTGAGTTAGTGACATTATCAAGAAATTCTCTCTTGCTTCACTTAAATTAATTTGAGAGAAAGAAAAAAAATTATGCTCGTGGTCTTCACTTATATTTGCTTGAGCTTATCAAAAGCAACGCATGAAAATTAGTTCCAAAGTGGTAGATATCGAAGAAGGATATAATAAAAACTTTTTTTAAGATCATTGGATAAAATAAACTTGATTGTTAGCAATAGTTTTGAGATATGATGATGTGATATATGAGTCATGTTGATGAGTAATTATGCTTTAGTAAGAACATTGGTGTTAAGGTTTGTGATTCCCTATGCAAGAACGAAAGTCAGTAGTTATGCAATGAAATTACATCCTACTTGTGGTACATTATTCGGTGTTAATTATGCTTAATGTTCGCTTATGAGATTATTCGTTTCTTGGTTGGTCGCTTCTCAAACTTTTGCTAGCCTTCATTTTGCACTAAGTATGATCACTACTTGTGCATACAAAATCCTTTAAACCAGTTTTTCCACATGAGTTCACTATATCTACCTATATGCGGTATTATTTTGTCATTCTAAGAAAATTTGTATGTGCCATCTCTAATTTTCAAAATAAATTTATCTTTTGTGTGCTCGTACCTCTCGCGAGGCGGTAAGGGGTGGCCAATATTTTCCATGCTAGATGTGTTATTCTCACGATGAATGTTTATTCACTTGTCATTGCACGAGAGTAAGGGAAAGGTATTAGGGATGCCCAGTCCCAAAATGAAACATGAATTTACTATATGTTGTCAAATAATAAATTCCCTAGAAAGTGTTGTTCTGGAAGGCACCTGTGGATACGGTTAGCCATGGAAAGTGAAAGTATGGTTGAAAAAGGAATAAACTTTATTTTCTATTTGGGAATCGCCTATGATATATCTAGCATGGAAAGTGTTGGGAGCTCTAAGTCATTTTTGTTGGTGGGAAAAGTATGCCTCTCAAAATGTTTTTATCTCTCAATTTTCACTTTGAGCTATAGCACCTCTACAAATCCCTACTTCCCTCTGGGAAGGGCCTTTATTTTACTTTGTGCAATTTTTATTTTTAATTTGAGTCTCCATCTTCTCTTATAAAGCACCAACTAGGGGGCACTATGATCGTACTTGAGCATTGGGTGTAGCTAATATGCGAATGTGTTTCATGAATGGATCAATGATTGAGCATGATGGACTAGGGATAACTTATTTTAGCATTGATATTTTGAAAGACATGGTTGCTTGTTGATATGCTTGAGTATTTAAGTCTCATGTCAATACTAGACTATTGATTTGAAAAATATAAAAGTCCAAATGTCCATGCTACAAAGAAAAGAATATGAGATGACATGTTAGGCAGAATTCCACATCAAAAATTCTGCTTTTATCATTTACCTACTCGAGGACAAGCAGGAATTAAGCTTGGGCATGCTGATACGTCTCCAACGCATCTATAATTTTTTATTGTTCCATGCTGTTATATTATCATTCTTGGATGTTTTATAACCATTTTATAGTAATTTTATATCATTTTTTGGTACTAACCTATTGACATAGTGCCAAGTGCCAGTTGCTTTTTGTGCATGTTTTTACATTGCAGGAAATCAATACCAAACGGAGTCCAAACACTACGAAACTTTTTGTGGATTTTTTGGACCAGAAGACATCTAGTGGGCCAGAGAAGCGCCTGGGGGGGGGGGTGCTCCGAGGGGAGCACAACCCACCAGGGCACGTCCTGGTGGGTTGTGCCAACCTCAGGTGCCTCCCGAACTGACTCTTTGCTCTATAAATATCTCAATATTCTAGAAACCCTAGGGGAGTTGACGAAAATCAATTCCAGCTGTCAAGAATCCAGAACCACACTACAAGAAATATGTCAACTTGTGACCCTCACTAGTGGCCGCTGAAAGGTCATAGTTTTTCATTTGCGACCTTTTTGTGACCAAAAACAGAAGGTCAAAAGCTGGCGGTCGTAAACTGAAATTAGTGACCTTCTTTGTGATACGTAAAAGGTCATTGGTTCCATGACCAAATTTTTGGTCACTAGCAACCTCCCCAGACCACGTAGACATCCAGCATGGCAAGCTGATCTAGCACAAGAATCAGCCTAATCCAATTCGGTGTTTTACATGGGCCGAGCCCAACAATTCAGCCTATTTGTTTTTTTCTCATATTAATTTTGGTCAGGTAGATGGGCCAAGCCCAAAAACTAAGCCTTCTCATTTTTGGGCCATGGCCTTTTCGGCTAGACAATTTTATTTTTCTTTTTTCAAAAAAATCCTCTAGTTAGATGGGTCCCATTGGTCAAGTTCTAGTAAGTGGGCCCCTTTTGTCAATGCATTTTTCTTCTGATTTTGATTTGACAGTAAATAAATAATCAATATTTAAATAAACAGACATAAAACATAAGGAATACTTCAAGTAACAGCAACTAGAATCAATCTGTATACAGTGACAATCAATGTTACAATCTCGACAAATATTGGGATCCTGCTCCATTCATCGCATAGGTACAAATTCTACTAGTGTAATAACACATATACAAGTAGAATCACTGTTTAACATATGCAGTGACAATCGGCACAAACTGGGCCCCTGCTCCAATCATATGAAACACATGCATGATTCAATGGGAGACCATACTTGACTAGGCCATGACCTTCAATACACTGGACTACCAGAATGACAATATGAACTATCATCATGCCTTTCGTGGTCGCCCTGTTACATGAACCAGAAGAGAAGAATCAAAAATTTTGGGGCCAATATATTATGAACAAACCAATCAAAAAACAAACAAGTTCTTTAGAATGATAAGAAAAATTCAGCTAGTACAATGCTTTCATTCTCCAGCAAGTTAAAATGAGATAATCATTCATACAAGAAAGGTGACGAATGAAAATAGAGCATTTTACTCATAGCATGCAACATATCAATATTCTGATAAACATATACAAGTGTAAATGTCAACTATCTTACACCAAATGAATGGCTGCTTGTGGATGAAATATGTTACACCAGGTTAGTTCTAACAGAGAGGGGCTGACTTACATTGGCCAAAGTGGTCGCTTGTGGCCTGAACAAATCTGTTGTAGTCGTCGGGGTCTGCGACGTCCCCGGGGAGAATGATCATGTTCGGCACGCCAAGCTCGAAGGCACGGTCGGCGGCCTGCCACAGGCTCCACTCCTCCTTGCTACCAGGGCAAGGCATGCCCCCTTGGCGGCGTACTGGTAAGCCAGTTGCTACATGCAGAAGAGAAGATCCCAAGTTGTTTGGAGTTAACAAGAAAAGTACTGTATAATGTTTAGAACATGTATATTCAATATGACAAGTAGAAAAGCAGAGTTCTAGCAGAGTAGCATAAGAAGCAGAGGAATTCTGATTCTGTAACAAGAGGAAACGGAGTTGTCATGTGCAGCAAGAGGAATTCTGATTCTGTAACAAGAGGTAGAATTAGCATCACTAGCTCTGTTGCTGTTGTTTGCATATTACATAAGTAGTTGTCTGCCTAAGCAAATAGAGAGGTATATGCAGCAAGAACACGCAATGTGATGACACTATGAGTGCACTATAACTCTGGAAGTAAAAAGAACATAAATTCATTTGGGCTGATTTGTACACTGCCAAGAAAAACTTCTTACAAATAAATTCATGCAAGTGTATCATCCTTTTAGTCCCTCACCCATATCTCCTAGTAGTATTACATAATGCCTAGTGAGTGATCTAGCAATGTACTATACAAGAGAGTATATATGTATACGGATTCCTGCAGCCAGCTTCTATCAGTAACATGCATGTATATATTGAAGTAAACGTAACAGAGAGTATCTTTGGAAAACATTCAAAATATATTCAATGTTGGAGCTGCATCTTACAATTCAAGGAGCCACATGAAATCCATGGAAGGACCTTACTGTGACAATTCACTTGTATAGTCCTGCCTCATGTGCATAATGCCGTTGCAAACAATTTAGATAGTGTTTATATATAGATAGAAAGAAGTGCTTGATCAACAAGCTATTGTAATAGTGTATATATATAGATAGATAGTGCACCAATAATTTTTTAGAAGGTAACTGAACTTCTGTGCACACATTTAGATAGAAAGAAGTGCTTGATCAACAAGCTTCTGTAACAGTGTATATATATACATGCTAACAACATGAATGTTCCATCAGGCCATGATGAACTACTCCAAACCATTACATGCTTTGCAAGAAAATAACAAAAGAAGTAATCAGCAGATGACACAATGAACAAGTGAAGGCTTTAAATATCTCCCTGTCAAAGAATCAAGTCAATGAAGACATGCAGTACAAGGAGGAGCAGCCTTGCATCATCCTTTGCTCAGATCGACACTGGAAAGTGTGCTGCTAAAGCATGATCAGAACCCGCACGACACAACCTCTCTGTCCCCCACCTCAACTCGCCCATGCCGCTACTGCAGTTGGATGTAAGTGTGTAAATACAACATACTTTGCATCATGTATCTAGACTGTAACATCTTGCAGCTAGTAGTACATGAATTCAACTCAATAGTATAATAAACATCCGTTGGAAGTTGTCAAATTAATTCATTCTCTGCTAATTGCCAGAGCAAGTGTTGTAGATAAGATGGTGGTGTCATCCACAATAAGATAATATTGCTCCTACTGAAATACCATTTATTTAGTATGAAAATAACAAGCTTAGCTAAATATAACATTTCATTGAGCACAATCTTGACTCGTATGACCAACAATTTACTAATGAAAATCATCAATCAGGAACTAAATGACAACTTAAGAAGAAAAACAACAGGCATCAAAGTCTCAGGCGCATACGATGGATGCAATGATCAGCAGCGTTTTGACAAGGTGGGATGTGAAACTAAGCAATGACAGCATACTAATTGCGACTGCCAGATACAATCGATGGTCTTGGGGGGTTTAACCTATGGATTCTCGCAAAGCCATATAAAATATTCTAGTAAGATATCTCTCGCTGGAAAAGTTTCCATGCATAACCGAACATGCGACCTTCATTTCTTTCCATTGTTTTTATTCCTCTGTTTTGCCACTAGCTCCTAATCACGTACCTCAACTTTTTTTTCTTTCCTTTGTATTACAAGGCTCTATGCCGAACAGGCCCTAACCAATGTTTTGAGTGGCATGACATGACAAGCTGTAGAAATCCAGGCCATGGACAGGAGAGGAATGAGGTTGTCTTACTGATTGAGGCACATCCTCCCAGCAGACCTGACGCAGCCGACCACCTCGACGCATCCTGAGCAATAATCGGCAATGGCATCAGCAAGCTGAGAGGAACAGCGGCGGCGGCGGTAACTAGCAAGGAAGATGATATAGACCGAGGAGGCAGGAGACAGGGTTGTGCTGGGGAAGTCGATGTGGTGGACCCCGTCGACAGCGTAGATCTCCCGGTAGAAGTCCTCCATGGCGGCGACGGTGTCGAGGTCGGGCACCTTGGAGGCGGCGCGGATCCAGAGGCGGCCGATGACCGGCGACGGCCAGGAGGGGCCCTCCACGTGCTTGGTGCCGTGCACCAGCAGCGACGCCCACGAATGGTGCATCGTCACGTAGGGGTTCCGCAGCCCCCCACCGCCTCCCCCCGAGCGCCCTCCGTGCACCGCCGCTCGTGGTGGTCCAGAGAGGAGAGGAGAGGGTGGCAGCGGCCGGAATCGAATCGGGGTTGGATTGGAGCAGCGGCGGTGCAGGAACGGCGAGGAGGGACTTGGCATCGGGGCGGCGCGCTGCAAGGCCGGGAGATGCGGGGAGGGAGGGACGCGGTCGGTGGTGGTGGATGAGGAGGACGGCGAGGTCGGTGGTGGGTGGGAGTGGACGGGGAGATCGGGAGGGGCGCCGGTACAGGGAGGAGGTGGCAGCGGCACGGAGATTGGGAGCAGGGAGAGGGGTGCGATAGGGGGATTTGATCTAGGGTTTGGGCTACGGGGGGGTATCACTTTTTCTTTTCTTTTTTCTGTAGATGAATGGATGGATGGATGTTGGATGGAGATATGGATGGATGGATTGATGGGCGCCATGTCATCGATACATGGGAAGAGTTTTGATTGGTTCAGAAAATTAGTGATTTAAAATAGTTTTCAAGTACTAAAAAAGAGGGATTTTGTGAAGTAGCTATCAAAACTATTTTGCAAAAGGGTATCACACAAATTTTCACTCAAGTTAGACCACATTTTATGGATGAGCACCAATCCGTATGCATTTCTGATCTTTCTATCTATTTTTAATTATTTTTCGAGTGCCCGAAATGAGTTTTTTTGTGAAGGAACTACCATATATTTGTTGCAAAATTGGACCGAATCATTTTTCTAAAATACTAGGCCATATTTAATTCACAATTGACCAAATCTTTGGGTGTCAAAAGCCTTGATCCACCTCTGGTGAAAAAGACAAATTTCCGTCTATTTAGTAGGAAGTGGGTCAAATTTGAACTGTAGCTGCCTCATAGTTTGCTCTTTATTTTTTTGGAAAATCATTTCTAGGTACATAACTATCTATTTTATCATAGAAACATCAAAAGGTTTCCAAGATTCAACAACTAGCTATGAACGGTCAAGCCCGCCGTTTTGCCCGCATTTTGAAACGGGCATAAAAAATTCAAAAAAATGGAAAAACTTCGCATTGTGTCATCATATGTGACCAAGTTTCCAGGAAAAATAATAAACTTGTAATATGACAATTATTTAAAAAATGTTCTCAGAAATGAGCTATCATGCGTGAAGATTCATGGCTTTCAAGCCAAATGATCAATCTTATGGCCACATTCATGGCATAGTTTGTTCAAATGATCTCATATTGTGCACAATGGTGCATCTTGGAATTCCAAACAATGTTGCCTAAGGTATTTTTCATTTTCTTTCCGCGGAAAATTCATTTTCTATTTTTCGAGTGCCTGAAATGAGTTTTTTGTGTGAAGGAACTACCATATATTTGTTGCAAAATTGGACCAAATCATTTTTATAAAATACTAGGCCATGTTTAATGCAAAATTGACAAAATGGTTGGGTGTCAAAAGCTTTGATCCATCTCTGGTGAAAAAGACAAATTCCCGCCGATTCAGTAGGAAGCGGGTCAAATTTGAACTATAGCTGCCTCATAGTTTGCTATTTATTTTTTCCAAAAATCATTTCTAGGTACATAAGTATCTATTTGAGCATAAATACATGGTTTGGTGGTGATACGTTGAGGTTTGGACGGTGGCCCAGGGCCCCAACTCCAAAGCGCGTAGACTCGCATGTCCGCCGCGTGGTCACTGCGTGACCGTGGCGTTGCCATGAGTTCTAGGAAGCCTAGGCATGTCTAGTAGGTTTGGCACTCCCCAAGTAGATGCTTGGAAGAAAATAACAATAGAAGAATCTCACGAGGAGACCGAACAATGCTCAAACATGAATTAGCACCCAAGTGTTTGATTAGTGGTACGGGAAATGCACATGGCCAATGGGCCTGAGTTTTGGCCGAGGATGATCATCTACTAAGAACACTATATTGGAAAATTTGTAGCTCAAATGGAGGAGCCTAGGTGTCACTTGCTTTGCAACGTACCACACTGGACATAGATATGAATGTTGAAGCCACACTCACATGTATTATTAGATGGGGCTCAAATTTTGTGGAGAGCAATGATTTGGGAATATAGAAGATGTGGCAAAAATTCATCTCATTAGGATATTCCTAGCTAGTACTTCCTTCACAACAGTTCGAGTTGAACAAAAACTTTGAAAATTTGCCGAGGAAGATTTACCAGGCAAATGGAGTTGAATATTGTCATGAGGCAATGATTTGGATAGTAAAGAATGCCATTTTTTGGGAATTTTGGGAATGACAGAAATATAGGTTGCTTCACAACCTAGGGCAAAAATTGACACATGGACATGACACATAGGTAAAACTGATGAGGTGGTGCCTAGTCATAGCAATAAGTACCAATGACTCCACGTTCACAACCTCATGACCATTTATATTGGTCGTAATCAGGTAGAAATAAGGTCATTGGCGTCTCTTGTCTGCTTTGTGACCATTAGGTGTAAGCAATATCTGGGTTTGAGCCCTTCCAAGCGAAATGGCCGTGGATTTATGACCAATTCAGCTGGGGTCACTAAGAGAAGGTCAATAGTTGACATATTTCTTGTAGTGCCACCAGATCCAATCTAGACACCATCTCGGAGGGGTGCATCATGGCCATTGGTGCCTCTCCGATGATGCTTGAGTAGTCCTTTTTAGACCTTCAGGTCCATAGTTAGTATCTAGATGGCTTCCTCTCTCTCGTTTGATTCTCAATACAATGGTCTCTTAGAGAGCCATACGATATAACTCTTTTTGCAGTGTGTTTGTTGTGATCGGATGAACTCTGAGTTTATGATCAGATCTATCTTTTTATCCATGAAAGTTATTTGAGTCTTCTTTGATCTCTTATATGCATGATTGCTTATAGCCTCGTATTTCTTCTCCGACATTTGGGTTTTGTTTAGCCAACTTGATCTATTTATCTTGCAATGGGAAGAGGTACTTTGTGATGGGTTCGATCTTACAGTGCTTGATCCCAGTGACAAAAGGGGAACCGACACATATGTATCGTTGCCATTAAGGATAACAAGATGGGGTCTATTTCTACATAAATAGATCTTGTCTACATCATGTCATCGTTCTTATTGCATTACTCCGTTTCTCTATGAACTTAATACACTAGATGCATGCTGGATAGCGGTCGATGTGTGAAGTAATAGTAGTAGATGCAGGCAGGAGTCTGTCTATTAATCTTGCACATGTTGCCTATGTAATGATCATTGCCTGGATATCGTCATGATTATTTAAAGTTCTATCAATTGCTCAACAGTAATTTGTTTACCCACCGTTTGCTATTTTTCTCAAGAGAAGCCACTAGTGAAATCTACGGCCCCTGGGTCTCTTCTTTAATATGTTTGCCTTTGCGATCTACTTTTATTTACTTTTATTTTTAGATCTACTAAACCAAAATAAAAAAATATCTTGCTACAATTTATTTTATTTGGCGTTTGATCTATCTATTATTACAACTTACTCACGTCCGTTTGCCAATTTCTGACGCCGTTACCCGAAAGGGATTGACAACCCCTTTAACACGTCGGGTTGCGAGTATTTGTTATTTGTGTGCAGGTGTTGTTTATGTAGTGTTTCTTGGTTCTCCTACTGGTTCGCTAACCTTGGTCTCATCACTGAGGGAAATACCTACTGTTGTTGTGTTGCATCATCCCTTCCTCTTTTGGCAAATACCGACGTAGTTCTAGGAGACATCACTACTCGTCATGGGCAACCGCTCGGAGCACCATTGGAGCCGCGCAAGATACCCTCTAAGAATTTTTCATGGTGGGTGTGCTTCTTGCAATGGTGGGGCGCGATCGAAAGGTTGAAGAGACACAAGGTTAAATGGCCACTGTAATAAATGGGGGCCGGCCGACCTGTAATCGTCATGTCTTGTCATGATGTTCATAGCAGAGGATTCCAGTGTACGCTTGACAACACCGCACCGCACGCGTTTTGTTTGACCACGTGTGGGCTTGAAGAGGCACAAAATGTATCGTCGGCGAGCCTGTTCCCACGCTACCACGCAGTTTACTGCATAGTTTATCGCGCAAGCTTCCCGCCCGACTAGTTTGGCCACGCGTCGGCTAGAAGAGGAACAAATCGTGGGCATTTATTGGCGGAAAGCTTTGTAAAAATGAAGTGTGTGGAAAGACTTTGGTCATAAGTTTGCCCGTGGGTGATGATGTCAAAGGTACACAGAAGGGTGATGATAGACACTCGAGTGCGATTATTAATTCTGCACTCTATAGGGCACATGATTGAAGAATCAACTGTGTGCAATAATGTCGAAGATCGCAGTCGAGTTAGCTATACAGATCGTGTGCTATGAGATCGACAAGGTAAACGGATTAGAGAATGGTTAATAAAATCTAAGACTATTGCATATTAAGGTTAAAATAGTGCTAGCAATATATGACTCTTGATACTTCCATTTTGCATCATGTTTTTATATCGATATTTATTGCATTATGGACTGTTATTACACATTATGTCACAATACTTATGCCTTTTCTCTCTTATTTTACATGGTTCACATGAAGAGGGAGAATGCCGTCAACTGGAATTCTTGGCTGGAAAAGGAGCAAATATTATAGACCTATTTTGCACAACTCCAAAAGTCCTAAAACTCCAGGAAGTCAGTTTTGGAATATATAAAAAATATTGGGCGAAGAAAGCACCAGAGGGGGGCCACCCACCGTCCATGAGGGTGGGGGCGCGCCCCCTGCCTCGTGGGCCCCCTAGCAAGCCTCCGGTGCCCATCTTTTGCTATATGAAGCCTTTCACCCTGGAAAAAAGAGAGGAAGCTTTCGGGACGAAGCGCCGCTATCTCAAGGCGGAACCGATCTAGGGCTCCGGCGGAGCTGTTCTGCGAGGGAAACATCCCTCTAGGAGGGAGAAATCGTCATCATCGTCATCACCATTGATCCTATCATCGGGAGGGGTTCAATCTGCATCAACATCTTCACCAGCACCATCTCCTCTCAAACCCTAGTTCATCTCTTGTATCCGATCTTTGTCTCAAAACCTCAGATTGGTACCTGTGGGTTGCTAGTAGTGTTGATTACTCCTTGTAGTTGATGCTAGTTGGTTTATTCGGTGAAAGATCATATGTTCAGATCCTTTATACATATTAATACCCCTCTGATTATGAACATGAATATGATTTTTGAGTAGTTACTTTTGTTCCTGAGGACATGGGAGAAGTCTTGCTATAACTATAAGTAGTCATGTGAATTTGGTATTCATTCGATATTTTGATGAGATGTATGTTGTCTTTCCTCTAGTGGTGTTATGTGAACATCGACTACATGAAACTTCACCATTATTTGGGCGTAGGGGGAAGGCATTGGTAACTAATAAGTAGATGATGGGTTTCTAGAGTGACATAAGCTTAAACCCTAGTTTATGCGTTGCTTCGTAAGGGGCTAATTTGGATCCACATGTTTCATGCTATGGTTAGGTTTACGTTAATACTTCTTTTGTAGTTGCAGATGCTTGCAAGAGGGGTTAATCATAAGTGGGATTCTTGTCCATGTAAGGGCAGTACCCAAGCACCGGTCCACCCACATATCAAATTATCATAGTAACGAACACGAATCATATGAGCATGATGAAAACTAGCTTGATGATAATTCCCATGTGTCCTTGAGAGCGTTTTCCTTTATATAAGATTTTTTCCATGCTTGTACTTTGCTTCAAAAAGGATTGGAACACCTTTCTGCACCTTGTTTACTTTTGTTACTTGTTACCCATTACAAATTACCTTATCACAAAACTATCTGTTACCGATAATTTCAGTGCTTGCAGAGAATACCTTATTGAAAACTGCTTATCATTTCCTTCTGGTCCTCATTGGGTTCGACACTCTTACTTATCGAAAGGACTACGATAGATACCCTATTCTTGTGGGTCATCAAGACTCTTTTCTCGCACCGTTGCCGGGGATTGAAGTGCCTTTGGTACGGAAAAATTTATATAGTGTTGGGGATATTACTACTGGAGGTAAACCGGCCTTATGTAGCCGGGTTGACTCTTTCAAGATTAGAAGCCCATGAAGATGTAAAGATGATAGAGCTTTACGGAAGGCCCAAAGGAGGGTTACAGTCTGTAAATGTAAACCGGCCTAGTCATGTAACTTGTATAGTAAGATAGAAAGAGAGAGGCCGAACCGGATACGTTTATAAACCGGCTTCGGGACTCTGTAGCCTGGCGGGCGTCAACCTATGTATTGTGACGCCCCCGATTCGATCGTACACTAATCATGCATGCAAATGTGTACGATCAAGATCAGGGACTCACGGGAAGATATCACAACACAACTCTTAAACATAAATAAGTCATACAAGCATCATATTACAAGCCAGGGGCCTCGAAGGCTCGAATACAAGAACTCGATCATAGACGAGTCAGCGGAAGCAACAATATCTGAGTACAGACATAGGTTAAACAAGTCTGCCTTAAGAAGGCTAGCACAAACTGGGATACAGATCGAAAGAGGCGCAGGCCTCCTGCCTGGGATCCTCCTAAACTACTCCTGGTCGTCATCAGCGGGCAGTACGTTGTAGGAGGCACCTCTGGTGTAGTAGGAGTCGTCGTCGATGTTGGCGTCTGGCTTCTGGGCTCCAACATCTGGTTGCGACAACCAGGTAGAAGGGATAGAGGGAAAAGAAGGAGAAAGCAACCATGAGTACTCATCCAAAGTACTCGCAAGCAAGGAGCTACACTACATATGCATGGGTATCAAATGGAATAAGGGTATCATATGTGGACTGAACTACAGAATGCCAGAATAAGAGGGGGATAACTAATCCTGTCGAAGACTACGCTTCTGGAAGCCTCCGTCTTGCAACATGTAGAAAAGAGTAGACTGAAGTCCTCCAAGTAGCATCGCATAGCATAATCCTAACCGATGATCCTCCCCTCGTCGCCCTGTGAGAGAGCGATCACCGGTTGTATCTGGTACTTGGAAGGGTGTGTTTTATTAAGTATCCGGTTCTAGTTGTCATAAGGTCAAGATACAACTTCGGGTCGTCCTTTTACCGAGGGACACGGCTATTCGAATAGATAAACTTCCCTGCAGGGGTGCACCACATACCCCAACACGCTCGATCCCATTTGGCCGGACATACTTTCATGGGTCATGCCCGGCCTCGGAAGATCAACACGTCGCAGCCCCACCTAGGCACAACAGAGAGGTAAGCACGCCGGTCTAAACCTAAGCGCACAGGGGTCTGGGCCCATCGCCCTTAGCACACCTGCACGTTGCGAACACGGCCGAAAGCAGAACTAGCCCCCTTAATACAAGAGCAAGTTTACGTTCCAATCCGGCGCGCGCCACTCAGTCGCTGACGTCATGAAGGCTTCGGCTGATACCACGACGCCGGGATACCCATAACTACTCCCGCGTAGATGGTTAGTGCGTATAGACCAAATGGCCATACTCAGATCAAATACCCAGATCTCGTTAAGCGTGTTAAGTATCCGCGAACGCCGACTAGGGCCAGGCCCACCTCTCTCCTAGGTGGTCGGAACCTGCCCTGTCGCTCCGCCTCAAAGATCCACTCGCGGGTGCTCCTACGAGCCTACCCGTCTTTAGTCACCACATGTATCACGTATAAAGTATATAGTATATACCCGTGATCACCTCCCGAGTGATCACGGCCCGATAGTATAGCATGGCAGACGGACAAGAATGTAGGGCCACTGATGATAAACTAGCATCCTATACTAAGCATTAGGTTTGCAGGTAAAGGTAACAACAGTAGTAGCAAGGACAGGCTATGCATCAGTATAGGATTAACGGGAAGCAGTAACATGCTACACTACTCTAATGCAAGCAGTATAGAGAAGAGTAGGCGATATCTGGTGATCAAAGGGGGGGCTTGCCTGGTTGCTCTGGCAAGAAGGGGGGTCGTCAACACCGTAGTCGATCACAGCGGTACCGACAGCGGTCTCGGGGTCTACCAGAAAAAGTAACGGAGGGGGAACAGAATAAATAACATAGCAATCAAAGCAACACAAAGCATAACATGGTGATACGCCGCGCTAGCGGTGACCTAATGCAGTAGGAGGTGACACCGGCGGGGGGGGGGGGGGGGGGGGGAACATCGGGAAAGTATCCCCGGCGTTTCGCGTTTTCGGGCAGAGGAGCCGGAGGGGGAGAGTTGCGAGTTGGATAGGTTAGGGATGCGTGGCGGACGAACGGGCTGCGTATCCGGGTTCGTCTCGTCGTTCTGAGCAACTTTCATGTTGAAAATATTTTCATCTGAGCTACGGTTTATTTTCTATTAATTTTAAAAGATTTAAATCATTTTCAGGATTTATTTAATTAATTTAACCAACATTATCCAGAATAGTGTAGGATGACGTCATCATGACGTCAGCAGTCAACAGGGCGTTGACTCGGTCAATCTGACATGTGGGTCCCGCATGTCATACTCTGCTTATTCTAATTAAGGTTTAACTAATCTAATTACTGTTTAATTAATTAATAATAGTTAATTGGTTAACAGAACATGCTTAATTAGGTTACTTAATTAATTAATTAATTAATTAATTAATATTTTTTAGGGGCAGGCCCCATGTGTCATAGGCACAAGGGCCATAGTGGATTCGGGCAGCGGTTAACGGGGCGGGCGCTGGTTGCGGGCGCTCGTGCCCGAGGCCACCAGGGACGCGGAACAACCGCCCGCCCAGGAGGGCGCACGCCGGCGGCCACGGCGCAGCTGGAGCCGCGGGAGAGGGGGAAAGGGGGGGACCGGTGGCCGGAGGCGGCGCAGAGGGGCGAGGTGGGACTGGCGGCAGAGGTAGGTGAGGGTGAGGCGCAGGTAGCGCGCGGGCCGCAGCAGCAGGGGCGGTGCGGTCACGGGCGGCGTGTGGGCGCGCGCGGCTGCGGGGAGCCGCAGCCAGGGAGGCTGCGCCGGGGTGCAGGGGAGCGCCCGGGCGACGGCGGCCATGGGCGTGGCGGAGGGCAACTACGGCTTCGATCACGGCGGCGACGACAACTACGAAACGGCGGCGAGGGTGCTCGAGCTCGAATCGGAGCTCGGGAAAGTGGCGGAGCTCACATTGAGCCTGCAGATGTGCTTAGTGGGCTCGAGGAAGGCTCGGAGGTGCCGGAATCGACGGCGAAGCTCGACGGGGCGGACGACGAAGAAGGCGGTGCGGGGCTCGACGCTGTGGCTTCCGGGAGGGAGATTGGCGTCCGCGAGGTGGTGGTGGGACGAGGCGGTGACGCAGCGGCGGCGGCTGGCGTCGGTGCGACGAGCACGACATCCTGCGGAGCTCGGGGAAGACGGGCGCGGTGCCGGAGGGTGAGGAAGAAGGCCGGGAGAGGGCGGCGAGCACGAGGCGTTCGGCGAGGTCCCGCGACGGGGCCGGGGCGGCACCAGGCGGCGGCGTTGGGGGCGATTGCGATGGCGCCGGGGACGCGTCGGGGGCGGGCATGAGCACCCCGATCCCGATCTGGATCGGGGGAGGGAGGGAGAGAGACGTGGGAGAGAGTGGGGGGTTCGTGCGGGGCGAGTGGGTGTCGGCGCTAGGTCACGGGGAGGGGAGGAGGCCTAGTAGGCCAGGGGGTGCGGGAGTGGGTCGGCTGGGCCGGCCTGCTGGCTAGCTGGGCCGATTGGCCCAGCGTGGGGGGGGGGGCGCCTTTAATTTCTTTTGTCTTTTGTTTTATTTGCCCTTTTCTTAGCTTTCCTTTTAATGTTTTGGTTTCTTTTAGTTTCATAAAACATTAAAGTTGTACCTATAATAGTATCACTAATTATACCTCTGCCACAAAAGGTTTAACCCCCAAATAATATAGTTTAGTATTTTATAAAATACAAGCGACATTTAGTTAATTGTTTTACCTACTGTTTTAATTATTTTAAAGCAGTTAAACATTTTATAAAAATGTGGTTTCTCTTCAATAATCACTTATGATTTATTTGTCACCGTTTGAACTTTTTAGTTTTGACTTTTGAAAACTTTTCTAGTTTGACTTTATTTTAAATTTGAATTCCAAAACGATTCTGAATCCCAAGATTATCAATAGTAACCGAGGTGACCTGGCATCATTAGCAGAGGTTTACTGTACCTTGATTATCCGGGCGTCACAATTCTCCTCCACTACAAGAAATGTCGTCCCGAGATTTAAGAGGGAAGTAAAGGGGGAAGGTTCGGGTTACGAAATTCTAGGGAGTGTTCTTGGTCTTGGTTGTTCTTCTCGAAGAGGTTGATCCATTACATTAATGTCTTCTTTTCGTTGTTTCAGGGCATCATGATGAAGTTGTCGTCCTTTCTTCGGGAACTCCATCGTACTTACGAATAGGTCAGGGGCAGCCTTACAACAATTGAATGTAATAAGGGAAAATCAGCTTGGGGGTGTATCCCAAAAATGATCATAAGAGTATCTCTCGAGTTGAACAAATGAAAAACATCAAGAGTAAGGTACGAAGGTATAATAAGAGGTTCCAAGCGGATAGGTAGTTGCTCGAAGTCTGAACCAGAGTGGGAAAGGGGTTCGGAGTAGCGAGAGTAAGTATTGCGTCTGATATCAGAATAGATGACTTGGCAGGTGGCCCGAGATTTACATAAGAAGTCAAGTGCGAGAATAACTTTGTCATCAGGGTGTGCAAGAGAGTCAGGTTTCGATCTTGGGACCTGTGGGTTATGGGCCCACCATGTGGGTTAAAAGTAGGAGGAACGGTAACATCTTGCACGGTCAGGATAGGAAGGCATGTCAGAGGGTAGACTGTCAGTTATGTCGGCAACTACATCGGTACCAAGGGAGAGGGACGAAGAGAACCATTTTCCTGCTCGTTGAACGAGGCGGACCAATAGGCAAAGTTCTCGTCCATCGGTGGTTACCGGAATGCTATCAACAAAAGCAATAGGGTCTTACTGACAGAGTCGTACGCTGAGGTGCTTATAAAAGCAGTGACGTATTACTGCTTAGATCATATAAACCTCAAGAAGGTTAAACAGAACAATGGAAAGGAAAATGTGATTATCATATTAAACAGAACAATGGAAAGGAAAAATGTGTTTAAGCACATATTTCAGGGTTATATCCTTCCCAATACCAGTATAGTATGATACCCAAGACCGGATAGAAGGTAGAAACCCACTTAGGTAAGGGGAGAGGAATTTCATGACGTTACCCATACAACGGTGTTTGGATAGCTGAGCAAGAATCAATTAGCATTGGGCTTCAAATGTTCTTGTTGAAGAACGGAGTACCATAAACGTGCTTCAAGATAGCATTGACATGGTCAACAGGTGAAAATCAGACTTTGGAAACAAAAAGGATCCATTAGGAATAACTTGTAGAATAAGTCTTACAGTTTCCTCATGGAAGAATGGATAGCCTTGCTAAAAGGGAACTATAACAATAGGGCCTCCGGCCAGGTGGGCTAGGTATGATACCACCTTACCGGGCCATCTAAAGACCAACGTTATAACTCTTGGAAAAATGTTCCAACCATCATATCTGACTGAGATTCAGATTTGATTGGTGTCAGGATACCTCAGACTCGGGATGCCTGAGAAGAAAAGGTGCAACACAATTTGACGATATGACATTGTGAGATTCTCAGAAGTGATCTATGTAAGTGAGCTCTGAAACAAGAGGTCATCAGTAATCCAAGGAGAGGATGAGGAGGTGGCTGATAGGCTCAGCAACAAATCATCGAGATTTCCAAAGGATTGATTTCCACAATTATGTGAACAAGGAAATATCATTTGTCGGATCAAATGATATAATGATGTATGCTCGAGGGGAACATACACAACTAAACAATGATAGAAGGGTGCACCCAGGAATCTGGACTAGGTAGCACGATCAATGTTCGAATGATGATTCAATAAGCTATAGACTTAGGATGAAACTGTACACCAATAACTTCAAAGCCATATGGTTGCTAGAAGTTTAGAATTTACACATCACAGACCATTTGTCGGTATTCCAGTTAGAAACAACACGGAGACCAAGAAATGAACACCAATGATAAGAGATATTACTATATCAAGAATTCTCAAGAGGTGGTAAAATTACCACGACATTCTTGACATAAAAGGTGGTAATATTCCAAGGTAAAGAAGAACAAATGCTGGGTAGAAAGGAACTCAAGGTATAACACAAAACATGACAAGTTTGTGTTGGAGGGAAGTCAATAAAGTGGTCGATGATAATACAGATCATCGAGGGCAAGGATGGTATTTCTCATCATGAACTCAATTGACATCCTGGAAGAGCTCAGAATGCCGATGATGATCACGACACAATTGTTGAGAGATTTCATGAAGATGTAATCGGTCGGCGATGACATCAGGCCAAAGGAATGATGAAGCGAAAGGGTACTGAAACCATAGGTACGACAAAAACTCAAAATCAAGCTTGTTGTTTGAGGTGAAACGATAAGACAAGGAAGATCGACGTAAGCTTAGCTCACCATCGAAAGTTGTGCTCTGGGAATAAGGACCAGGTAGCATAGTTAAAATTTAGCACGATAATGATATAGCCGATCAGGCTAGGAATGACTTGAAGGATTATTAAACTCATAAGCAATAAGAATTACTTAGAGTTATCGAATCAGAGTGTGGAATCGATTCACTTATCGGTGTTCTCGAGTGACTAATAACTCAGAACCTGGGGGATCCGAGATTGGTGAGAAACAATACTAGATGAAGACTCGCAGGAAGCAACACAGTACTCGAGATACCAGAGGTTAATACTCGAGGAACATCAAAAATAGAGGTTGCAGAGATGTATCGATCAGCAAAAGACAAGTGCTTTAACTTGTCTGAGAAATGGAATCAAGGAGAAAATGTGGTCGGGATCATGATTGCAAATGATCAATACATAGATACCAGATGATGTCATATCAAGGAGATATTTAATATTGCAAGAAGCTTCTATGATAGGATCTACATCGTGTCCATGGGCATGAACACAAAGTTCAAGGTCGACTCCCACTTCTCCAAGGCATAACCTTTCATTTTACTTCTCGCTTTTGATGAGGCTGTAGTGTAGAAATTTTATCTGGCGGAGCAACAGAAGAGTATGACTCGCGAAAAATTTCGGGTTCATACCGTTTGGGGAAGGCATAGGTTCAACCCATCAAGGCATCTTAGGAGTATATACCACGAATTTTAAGACTAAATATCACAAGCTCGACAGTAGAGCATACTTGAGAAAGCAGAGGATACAATTTACCAAAGGCATTATGTATCCAAGTAAAGGCTCACAGATTTATTGAATATGAAGGACGCTGTCGGATAAAACCCAGCAAATGATCTGGTGGTCCTCAAGGGATCTGGTGTGATCATCGGTACTCAACCAGAGGGAGAAACAATGCAAGGAGATCAGACTTTAGAAACAACTGACTAATTCAAGGCTCAAATGCAAAGGAATTATCAATTCCAAGACAAGGGATCAGAAGCAATGCTCTGATCAGGGATGGATAAGTTGAATAGCCTTAAGGGTACAATCGACAGCAATTTGATTGGTCGAGATCCAGCTCATGTTTTAAAATAACGTCTGAGCCGGAAAGATAATTTAAAAGGATCAACTGATGATTGCGTGCATTCGCACTCAAGTTGAATCAATAGGATCAAAAGACGATGCCTAAGGATACTAACGAATATCGCCAGACATATGGAAAGCATCCATAATGCAAGCAGGCAAGTATTGCAGAGCAATAAGCTACTAAGGATTTTTGGAGGATCGAATAGTATTTCGAAGACCATTGTGAAACACATGAACAACTGGGGATGAGTGGATACTCGACAAGTGCGAGGATTTAATTGAAGGGGTTTTCATGTGGCAAGGAACTGCTAGGCAGTAGGCACAAAGTATTCTCGGAACAATAGCGAAGACTTTGGGGTATCTTGTAATAACAAGATCAATGGGGGATGATCGTATGAATGGCAAGTGTAAGTAGTTATCCATAAGGATTTATCAGTGGTCGGGAATAGCAAAAGTGATGGGCACAAAGTCTCGAGAGGAATAGCAAAGAGTATCTTTGGAATCTTCTGGTGAAGCAGGCCATCATCTGGAATGAAGGGGCTCTCTGGGAGAAAGTATTTACGAGAACCTAGAGTTAGAGTTAGCAAAATCATTTAACCCGAATAGAAGAGAGATCAGGGTCCTAGAGTAAAGGCGAGGAATAAAAGAGCCTAATACCACCCAAATGGCGACGTGGGCCCGTAAGCCGCACAGCCATGTTAGTAAAAGTTTTGTAATGTCTAGACTCGACTTCGGCCAAGGAGTGTGGAAGGGGGATTCCTAAAGGCAGTCGGCTCTGATACCAACTTGTGACGCCCCCGATTCGATCGTACACTAATCATGCATGCAAATGTGTACGATCAAGATCAGGGACTCACGGGAAGATATCACAACACAACTCTTAAACATAAATAAGTCATACAAGCATCATATTACAAGCCAGGGGCCTTGAAGGCTCGAATACAAGAACTCGATCATAGACGAGTCAGCGGAAGCAACAATATCTGAGTACAGACATAGGTTAAACAAGTCTGCCTTAAGAAGGCTAGCACAAACTGGGATACAGATCGAAAGAGGCGCAGGCCTCCCGCCTGGGATCCTCCTAAACTACTCCTGGTCGTCATCAGCGGGCAGTACGTTGTAGGAGGCACCTTCGGTGTAGTAGGAGTCGTTGTCGATGTTGGCGTCTGGCTCCTGGGCTCCAACATCTGGTTGCGACAACCAGGTAGAAGGGATAGAGGGAAAAGAAGGAGAAAGCAACCATGAGTACTCATCCAAAGTACTCGCAAGCAAGGAGCTACACTACATATGCATGGGTATCAAATGGAATAAGGGTATCATATGTGGACTGAACTGCAGAATGCCAGAATAAGAGGGGGATAACTAATCCTGTCGAAGACTACGCTTCTGGCAGCCTCCGTCTTGCAACATGTAGAAAAGAGTAGACTGAAGTCCTCCAAGTAGCATCGCATAGCATAATCCTAACCGATGATCCTCCCCTCGTCGCCCTGTGAGAGAGCGATCACCGGTTGTATCTGGTACTTGGAAGGGTGTGTTTTATTAAGTATCCGGTTCTAGTTGTCATCAGGTCAAGATACAACTTCGGGTCGTCCTTTTATCGAGGGACACGGCTATTCGAATAGATAAACTTCCCTGCAGGGGTGCACCACATACCCCAACACGCTTGATCCCATTTGGCCGGACATACTTTCATGGGTCATGCCCGGCCTCGGAAGATCAACACGTTGCAGCCCCACCTAGGCACAACAGAGAGGTCAGCACGCCGGTCTAAACCTAAGCGCACAGGGGTCTGGGCCCATCGCCCTTAGCACACCTGCACGTTGCGAACGCGGCCGAAAGCAGAACTAGCCCCCTTAATACAAGAGCAGGTTTACGTTCCAATCCGGCGCGCGCCACTCAGTCGCTGACGTCACGAAGGCTTCGGCTGATACCACGATGCCGGGATACCCATAACTACTCCCGCGTAGATGGTTAGTGCGTATAGACCAAATGGCCAGACTCAGATCAAATACCCAGATCTCGTTAAGCGTGTTAAGTATCCGCGAACACCGACTAGGGCCAGGCCCACCTCTCTCCTAGGTGGTCGGAACCTGCCCTGTCGCTCCGCCTCAAAGATCCACTCGCGGGTGCTCCTACGAGCCTACCCGTCTTTAGTCACCACATGTATCACGTATAAAGTATATAGTATATACCCGTGATCACCTCCCGAGTGATCACGGCCCGATAGTATAGCATGGCAGACGGACAAGAATGTAGGGCCACTGATGATAAACTAGCATCCTATACTAAGCATTAGGTTTGCAGGTAAAGGTAACAACAGTAGTAGCAAGGACAGGCTATGCATCAGTATAGGATTAACGGGAAGCAGTAACATGCTACACTACTCTAATGCAAGCAGTATAGAGAAGAGTAGGCGATATCTGGTGATCAAAGGGGGGGCTTGCCTGGTTGCTCTGGCAAGAAGGGGGGTCGTCAACACCGTAGTCGATCACAGCGGTACCGGCAGCGGTCTCGGTGTCTACCGGAAAAAGTAACGGAGGGGGAACACAATAAATAACATAGCAATCAAAGCAACACAAAGCATAACATGGTGATACGCCGCGCTAGGGGTGACCTAATGCAGTAGGAGGTGACACCGACGGAGGGGGAAAACATCGGGAAAGTATCCCCGGCGTTTCGTGTTTTCGGGCAGAGGAGCCGGAGGGGGAGAGTTGCGAGTTGGATAGGTTAGGGATGCGTGGCGGACGAACGGGCTGCGTATCCGGGTTCGTCTCGTCGTTCTGAGCAACTTTCATGTTGAAAATATTTTCATCTGAGCTACGGTTTATTTTCTATTAATTTTAAAAGATTTAAATCATTTTCAGGATTTATTTAATTAATTTAACCAACATTATCCAGAATAGTGTAGGATGACGTCATCATGACGTCAGCAGTCAACAAGGCGTTGACTCGGTCAATCTGACGTGTGGGTCCCGCATGTCATACTCTGCTTATTCTAATTAAGGTTTAACTAATATAATTACTGTTTAATTAATTAATAATAGTTAATTGGTTAACAGAACATGCTTAATTAGGTTACTTAATTAATTAATTAATTATTTAATTAATATTTTTTTAGGGGCAGGCACCATGTGTCATAGGCACAAGGGCCATAGTGGATTCGGGCAGCGGTTAACGGGGCGGGCGCTGGTTGCGGGCGCTCGTGCCCGAGGCCACCAGGGACGGGGAACAACCGCCCGCCCAGGAGGGCGCACGCCGGCGGCCACGGCGCAGCTGGAGCCGCGGGAGAGGGGGAAAGGGGGGGGACCGGTGGCCGGAGGCGGCGCAGAGGGGCGAGGTGGGACTGGCGGCAGAGGTGGGTGAGGGTGAGGCGCAGGTAGCGCGCGGGCCGCAGCAGCAGGGGCGGTGCGGTCACGGGCGGCGTGTGGGCGCGCGCGGCTGCGGGGAGCCGCAGCCAGGGAGGCTGCGCGGGGGTGCAGGGGAGCGCCCGGGCGACGGCGGCCATGGGCGTGGCGGAGGGCGACTACGGCTTCGATCATGGCGGCGATGACAACTACGAAACGGCGGCGAGGGTGCTCGAGCTCGAATCGGAGCTCGGGAAAGTGGCGGAGCTCACATTGAGCCTGCAGATGTGCTTAGTGGGCTCGAGGAAGGCTCGGAGGTGCCGGAATCGACGGCGAAGCTCGACGGGGCGGACGACGAAGAAGGCGGTGCGGGGCTCGACGCGGTGGCTTCCGGGAGGGAGATTGGCGTCCGCGAGGTGGTGGTGGGACGAGGCGGTGACGCAGCGGCGGCGGTTGGCGTCGGTGCGACGAGCACGATGTCCTGCGGAGCTCGGGGAAGACGGGCGCGGTGCCGGAGGGTGAAGAAGAAGGCCGGGAGAGGGCGGCGAGCATGAGGCGTTCGGCGAGGTCCCGCGACGGGGCCGGGGCGGCACCAGGCGGCGGCGTTGGGGGCGAGTGCGATGGCGCCGGGGTGGCGTCGGGGGCGGGCATGAGCACCCCGATCCTGATCTGGATCGGGGGAGGGAGGGAGAGAGACATGGGAGAGAGTGGGGGGTTCGTGCGGGGTGAGTGGGTGTCGGCGCTAGGTCACGGGGAGGGCAAGAGGCCTAGTAGGCCAGGGGGTGCGGGAGTGGGTCGGCTGGGCCGGCCTGCTGGCTAGCTGGGCCGGTTGGCCCAGCGTGGGGGGGGGCCTTTAATTTCTTTTGTCTTTTGTTTTATTTGCCCTTTTCTTATCTTTCCTTTTAATGTTTTGGTTTCTTTTAGTTTCATAAAACATTAAAGTTGTACCTATAATAGTATCACTAATTATACCTCTGCCACAAAAGGTTTAACCCCCAAATAATATAGTTTAGTATTTTATAAAATACAAGCGACATTTAGTTAATTGTTTTACCTACTGTTTTAATTATTTTAGAGCAGTTAAACATTTTATAAAAATGTGGTTTCTCTTCAATAATCACTTATGATTTATTTGTCACCGTTTGAACTTTTTAGTTTTGACTTTTGAAAACTTTTCTAGTTTGACTTTATTTTAAATTTGAATTCCAAAACGATTCTGAATCCCGAGATTATCAATAGTAACCGAGGTGACCTGGCATCATTAGCAGAGGTTTACTGTAGCTTGATTATCCGGGTGTCACATGTATATAAAGGGACGACCCAGCCGCAGTTTAGAGACAGACAACAACAACTCGAGAGCCAGACAAAGCGGATTCGCTCCCTGGCCTTCGAAACCCTAGCAATACCAATCACAACTAGACATAGGCTTTTACCTTCATCGAAGCGGCCGAACTACTATAAACTCCCGTGTCCCCTTGTCCGGTTTAACCCCTTTAAGCTAGCCCATTGCGATGGCTCCACGACTAAGTCCTTTCATGAGGACATCTACCGTGGCAAACCCATGATAGTTGGCGCCCACCGTGGGGCTAACACATGATGGTTTTGAGTTCTTGAAGGGCAGCTTCGATGGACTCAAGGGATACGCTGTGGGCCGGATGACGAAGAGTCATCGCGGCAAGCTCTACATCGACAACACAGGATGGGGTCCCGAGGCCGATTCAATCAAATACGGGTACCGTGTCCCCTTTGGTGGGATTCACGTCATCATTGGCAAGATCGTCGAACCGGCCCCGGAGCCGGACATCTGCACCGACATCATCGAAATGGCTTGGCGTGCAAGTTATTCGCCGGTTCAGCCCGAGGCAAGGCATGTTTTCGTAGGTGTCGTCCATGGATCAGGGTACGAGGACGGACCGGTGTCTGATGGAGAAACCGTAGTCTGCTCTCATGACGAGTCTTCTGGAGGAACCGAATCGTTTTACCAGTTGCAGGATGGCCGGATTGAGGGAGGATCCGAGGGCAATAGTATTCCGGATTCCCCCGGTCTACCAAACCGGGCCGCCATCTTCATGGCCGGCACACAATCAGCGCCCCATTCATCTATCACCGCAGCAATGCTCTCCGGTTCAACGACGGCCACACCAGCAGGGGCAGGAAGCTCGGCGCCACCTCCGGCCCAAGTCTTGTCTGATTTGTTCGATGCTCTGGCAACATTGATGTCCGCGGAGGTAGACGCAGCAGCCAGGGATCAGCACAATGCGGAGATTGCAAAAGTGAAGGATCAGATAGCCCAGGCCAAAGCGGACCTGGCAGTAGAGAACTCCAGGATGGCTACGGAGCGGGCCGAGTTGGAAGCACAGGCTTACCGGATTAGACTGGATCAGAATGCTTCAGAGGAAGTCATGAGAAGAAGGTACCGATCACGTCTCCCGTCGGTTTATGAGCCGCAGAATCTTTTCAACACGCCAGGTGCAGGAGCTGGTAACCAACCCACGCTGAACCGGGCGGGGGTACCGGGAGCAGGAACGCCGGTTCAGCCACGCACGACGGACCTGCCTCGCCAGAACTACGTTGTACCATCAACGCTGCCCGGGCCTTATTCCAACCCGTTGGACAACATTGTGGCTGCCGCTTCACGCCTAGCGGCCCTCCCAACCAACGGTGAGTCACCAGTTGCAGTGGAAGCACGTCGGGCCAGGGATCGCCTTCAGACAGCATTAAATCAACAGCAAGCATATTCACACGGCCGCGAGAGGATTCATTCCACTACCCGTCCAAGCCGGAGTTATAGCAGACACGTGGAAGACAAACCGGCAGTGTCCAGTAGTGCACGCCGCCGAAATTCTCCACGAGGGAACAACCCGACAGGGGGAGGTGTTAATGCGCAAGATGTTGTGGACCATGGCCGCGCACGTCGAGAGGCCGAGTTGACAGCTCGACACGAAGCACGACAGCATACTCCAGTTCACCCCACCGCCTCCGTGGAGCTAGGGGCGATATTCAGTTCCTTAGGGGTACCGTGTTTAACTCCTGCTCGGCGTAATGTGCGACTACCCAAGGATTTCAAGGGACCTCATAAGGTACCAAATTATACCGCCGATTTGCAGCCAGAGGCGTGGGTGGAGAGCTATGAGATGGCAATGGAGATGTTAGATGTGGATGAGGCGGTGTGTGCTAAATATTTCACCATGATGTTGGAAGGAACAGCTCGCACTTGGTTGAAAAGCTTGCCGACCAACTCTATTGGATCATGGGCCGAACTGAAGCACCGGTTTATCCAAAACTTCAAGGATACGTGTAAGCAGCCAATGTCAATTATAGATCTGGCCGCTTGTGTCCAAGAGGAAGGGGAGTCCACAACCCATTGGGTCAAATGGGTCTCAGCAATTTTGCATTCATCAGATCGTATCAATGCAGACACCGCGGTGTTAACGTTAGAGGGCAATTGCTGTTTCAAACCGTTGAAATGGAAGTTGGGAAGGCTCAAACGTCACTGCAATGACATGTCAACGCTCATGGCCGCTTTGGTTAAATATGCCGATTCGGATAATACCAAGGATCCGGATTCAGAGGAGGACAAACCGAAGAAGGGTAAGAAGACCGGCAATGCCAAAGGCCAACAACACAATCCGGCAGGCCACGGAAACACTGGTAAGTGCAAGGCCGACAGTGTTTTGGACTTTGTCGCAAATACCAACGCGCAGGAGAATGGCCAGCGCCGTAAAGGCAAGCAGCCCCAGAGGGGTGGAGGTCCAGGCAACAATTTGGAGCGTTTGTTAAATCAGCCCTGTCCAAACCATGGATCGAAGGAGAAACCAACATCACATCTCTGGAAAGATTGTTATATCATGCTTGATTTCAAGAATTCCAATATGTTCCAATATGACAACGGCCCGCCCGGCGGTTCAGGAGGAGGTTTCCACGGGCCGGGTTACGGAGGCGGTGGTTTCGGTTCAGGGTTTTCATGCAATCAAACCGGACACGTCAATCAAGGACACCAAGGCAACCAGGGAGGTTACAACCATCAGGGGAGTCAGCAGCAGCAGTAGTCGGGTTATCAGAGCAATCCCAAACAGCTGAACAGCGGGCAATATCATGTCTTCAGTAGTAGTTTGTGCAAACGTGATCAGAAGCTTCACAAAAGGGCAATCAACTCTGTTGAGCCGGCAGTACCTTAGTATTTGGATGCTTACTCTGGTTATCATCAGATCAAAATGGCAGTTAAGGACCAGGAGAAGACAACCTTTATAACTCCCTTTGGAGCCTTCTGCTATGTTTCCATGCCCTTTGGACTCAAGAGTGCCCAGGCAACATACCAGCGATGTGTTCAGAATTGCCTTCATAAGCAAATTGGGCGCAATGTTCATGCGTATGTAGATGATACTGTGGTCAAATCCAGAAAGGAGGAGACTTTGATAGATGATCTACGGGAAACCTTTGATAATCTCTGGGTTTACAAGATGATGCTCAATCCAGAGAAGTGTGTTTTCGGTGTCCTGGCAGGCAAGCTCTTAGGCTTTCTAGTTTCAAACAGAGGCATTGAGGCTAATCCGGAAAAGATTGCAGCAATTACATCCATGGCTAAACCGGCGTGTATTAACGATGTGCAACGTCTGGCCAGCCGGATTATAGCCTTGAGCCGGTTTATCAGCCGCCTTGGAGAGAAGGCCATCCCCTTATATTAGATGCTCAAGAAAATGGATAACTTTGTCTGGAGTGAGGCAACTAAGAAGGCGTTTGAAGATCTGAAGAGGCAGCTCGTGGAACCGCCCGTGTTGGCAGCACCGATCGATAAAGAGCCATTATTATTATATGTGGCTGCTAATGCCCGGGCTGTTAGCGTAGCCATTGTGGTAGAGCGCAAGGAGCCTGGCAAAGAATATCCGGTTCAACGGCCGGTTTATTATATCTGTGAGGTGCTCATTGAGTCAAAGCAGAGGTATCTGCATTGGTAGAAACTAGTGTATGGGGTGTTTATGGCAAGCCGGAAGCTCAAACACTATTTTCAGGGCCATCCTATCACAGTGGTTAGTTCAGCTCCTCTGGGAGACATCATTCAAAACAGAGAGGCAACTGGCCGGATTGCCAAGTGGGCCATTGAGCTTGGACCCCACGGGCTCAAATATATACCTCGCACGGCGATCAAGTCCCAAGCACTTGTAGATTTCACCAATGATTGGACGGAGTTACAGGCACCTGAGGAGAAACCAGATAATACATATTGGACTATTCATTTTGATGGGTCCAGACAGTTAGAGGGTTCGGGGGTTGGAGTCGTATTAACTTCCCCATGACGTGATAAGTTTTGTTATGTCCTCCGTTTAATGTTCCCTTATACTAACAATGCAGCTGAATATGATGCTTTACTCCACGGTCTTCGGATGGCTAAAGAGATGAATTTTAGCCAGGTTAAGTGCTTCGGTGATTCAGATCTAGTAGCGCAGCATGTGTTTGGCACTTGGGATTCTAAGGACCCACTTATGGCTGCATATCAGCGAGAGGTGGACGCAGTGGCTGGTCACTTTAAAGGTTATCAGGTGGACCATATAGACCGGCGGAAGAATGAAGCGACGGACGCTTTAAGTCGTCTTGGTTCTCAACGTAATCCGGTTCCGCCCAATGTCTTTCTTGATTTATTGCACAATTCGTCAGTCAAAATACTAACCGAAGAAGATTTGGCTATTCCTGATCCGGAGGCTCAGTTGGTGGCAGCTCTGCATGCCATACTGGATTGTACGATCCCATATATGGATTACATGAACCGGGGTGAGTTACCAGCTGAGGAAACGTTGGCTCGACAGATAATCCGGCGGTCCAAGTCCATGACCATACTCAACGGGGAGTTACATCGTTACAGTGTTTCAGGAGCAATTCAGCGATGCGTTTCTCCTCAAGAAGGTTGTGAGATTTTGCGAGAAATTCATGAAGGGGATTGCGGTCACCATGCCGGTTCAAAGTCATTGGTTGCCAAAGCTTTTCGCCGCGGTTTTTACTGGTTGACGGTGCATGCTGATGCGGAGGATTTAGTCAAAAGATGTGACGGATGTCAAAAGTTTGCCCGCCGTGCGCACGTTCCGGCTCAAGAGTTGCGGATGATTCCAATTACGTGGCCGTTTGCAACTTGGAGGCTAGATATCGTTGGACCCTTCAAGCGCTCCAAGGACAAGAAGACCCATCTGTTAGTAGCAGTTGATAAATTCACTAAATGGGTAGAGGCAAAGCCAGTCAACAAGTGTGATGCAGCCACGGCGGTTCAATTCATCAAAAAGGTGATATTCCGGTTTGGCTTTCCACATAGCATTATAACAGACAATGGTACTAACTTATCAAAAGGAGAGATGGAGGAATTCTGTCAACGTGAGCACATCCGGCTTGATCTAGCATCAGTGGCTCACCCCCAATCTAATGGTCAAGCGGAAAGGGCAAATCAAGAAATTCTATGGGGTATCAAACCAAGGCTTATGGTTCCCTTAAAGCGGACGCCGGATTGTTGGGTCGAAGAGCTACCTTCTGTGTTATGGAGCATCAACACCACGCCCAATAGGTCTATGGGTTACACGCCTTTCTTCATGGTTTATGGAGCAGAGGCGGTTCTTCCTAGTGACATCCATCACAATTCACCCCGTGTGGCAGCTTATGTTGAAGCTGATAATGAGAAGGCACGTCAGGATTCTCTGGACCTGTTGGATGAAGAACGGGATCTTGCAGCAGCACGTTCAACAATTTATCAACAAGATCTTCGACATTATCACAGCCGCCGGGTTAAAACTAGAACCTTTCAAGAAGGTGATTTGGTGCTCCGGCTCATCCAGGATCAGACTGATATGCACAAGTTATCCCCCCCTTGGGAAGGACCCTTTGTGGTCAGCAAAAATCTACACAACGGATCCTACTACCTCATTGATGTTCGAGAGCATGAAGACTCACGTCAATCGGAGGAGGAGACAAAGCGGCCACAGAACATAGCTCTCCTTCGGCCTTACTATACTTGAAGCCATAGGCTTTTCACCTGTACATATTTATGACAGTGTATATACCATATAATAAACCGGAGCCTCCGTTATAAGCGGGGTATCTGTTCTTTCTTATATCATATGTGTGCTTTTATAAGTTAACGATGAAAGCGGAGTCTTTGTTAAACCGGATTTAGCAGCTGCATAAAGATAAAGAAAATCACTAGTGGGCTTGGTCATGTTGAACCAGAGCTACACCTCTTGATAGGCATTTCAGCCACACAAGGAAAAATTTGTGGAGCCAAAGAGAGTATTGTTCACAGTACAAACTCAAACATAGGAACACGCTGAGCATCGCTCACAAAGTTACTTGGGGGCTCTTTCTTGCAAAGCAACAAAGAGTTTGAAAGGACCCTCGTAATTGGCTATCAAGCCACGACTTGGAAGCCTGGTGTATTCACCTAAAACCCCGGGTTAACCTGCCTTCATCAAGTAAGCCACTCCTATCCAGGTAATCCTAGCATGACCCATCGAACGTTTGACAAGTCAATCTTTTACAGACACTGAACTTGTCATAGTTAAAATGATGATTGGTTAATTGGAGGCCCATCTTAAAAGGCTTTGTTAAATGGTTTAACTCATAGGCCTGGCAGCCCATGAAAAACCTCGATTTGGAGCCTGGCAGCTCGTAAAAAGCCTCGCATATTTTCCTATTTGAATTTTGTTTGTTGACAATCATAAGTATTTTTTTTGATAAACCAGCGTCCTTGACCCGGCTTGCTTTCCAACCACCAGTTGTTGGGACATGATCAATTATAAACCGGTGGTCATTGACCCGGTCTGGTTTGACTAAATCACCAGTGTTATAAAGAAAATCCGGTAGTTATACCGGTCCGGTTTAATAGATAGACCAGCATTATGAAGATGAAATTATCAAACATATCGGGTTGGTGTTAAACACCTTTGCTGCATACACGTTTGATCAATCAATGAGGTATGTTCTGTACATTATTTTTTGTACAAACACTTGATTATTCAGCTAAAGTACTATATACTTGGATATTGTGACATGTTTAGCGGTAAACCGCTAGACACTTTTAAGTTTTTTGGACCCAGGAAGGCAAGTCATCATGGGCTGTCCATAAAATATATCCTGAAGGGCGGCACAGATTGTCACAAAGCGTTATGAAACATGCTCGATGGCATGGCAGATAAACAAAGTTTCAGCTATCCAATTACATGAAGCTTCAAAGCGGCTCAAACAGTGCCATTGTTTTTCACAGTAGCCATATAAACTGGCGACCGAATCAGGACTCTTCATCACGACGGTTTGACGGTTGCGGATCAGTTGGTGTAGGCACTTCTTCATCCCTCCCTAGCCGCTGGAAATCAACCGTTGACCAATCGATTCCGGTTAAAGCTTGGAACACTGCTTCCTCATGGATAAGATCAGAAGGGTAATATCAGGGGCATAAGTGAGCTTACGAATCAGAGGCACAAGTTCTTTGACTTCATGGATCTCGGCCAGCTGTCTTTTCCCTTCTGCATCGTAAAACGGCTGAAAATGGGACAAATCAGTGTCCTCAGCCAATTTGCTGGCCGCTGGCCGCATCTGTTTGGTCAGCCGCGAAGATCATCATTGTCAAAGTTTGAATCGTCTTCTTTAACGCATGGATATCCTTTAATGATATCCTCTGCTTCAAGGTCTGGAATCTAGGCCTTGGCTCGAATAAGGGCGGTTAATGCTCCTGCTCTCGCAGCGGCTCTTTTCAACTCGGCAATACATGCCGGTAACCTGCCTAGTTTCTCAAGGGTCTCCTTAATCAATGACGACGCCGGTCTATTATAAGCCGATGTACTAATGGCTCGCTGAGATCAAGAGTATAGCTGCTCAACCAATTTATATGCCGCTTTGTGCTTCATCCGCATATCTGCGCCAAGATGAGTGATCCGAGTTCCTGCCAAAGGTTTTATCAACATTTTGGTCAGTTTTAAGATTTATTGACTGGTGTAACATACATAAGCATACAATTAACAAAGATAGCAGAGGTCATAGCGTTGATTTGGTGCTTCAAACCGGCTAGTTCTTCAACCACCGGTTTCAGGGCTTCCTCGGCATCTACAACTCTTTTGGTCAAACTTGCTTTTTTGGTTTCCCATTCAGCATGATCTTGATTGAAGGATTCTTTCAATTTTTCCATTCTGGCCAAGGCTTGCGTCAGCTCCTCTTTGGCTTTTGCAGCTTCGGCTTGTTGAGACTTCACATTTTCTTGCAAGTCAGAGTTTTGGGCATCTTTGCTTTTCAGTTCAGCCTGCAACATTGAAGGTATATTCAACAAAACGACATATTTATGCACTAAGTATAAAGCATATAACAAGTTATCCACTTCATTCTTGGGGGATAATGCCTATTTGCTCTCAAATACTACCCTCTATACAAGTCTCCAGAACAATGCAAGCATTATCCTTGACACTTGGGGGCTAATGTACGTTTATTCTAAACCGGCGGTGTGGATTAAAAACCGAATTAACTTGCCAAGTTAAACCGGCCTTTGGGGGCTATGCTGCAGAACGTTATCTAATTTTTTCAAACATGAGTCTTATCTATGATTGAGGACACGCCTTTGCAAGGATCAATGATGGGATGCTTGAAGTGTTACAAAGACCCGGTTTATGATTAACAATCATAAAACGGCTCTTGGAAGCTACTTGGAATAGTATTTCAGCTATAAATCAATATACAAGGGAGAGGCATTTACCTCATATCGTTCTTTCATCAAATTCACCAAACCGGCTTCATAATCCCGGTTTGAGTGCAGACGGTTCAAGAAGCCGGAATGAAGCTCATCAGCGTTAAGATGAGCATAATTTGATAAATCGCTGCTCCATTTACCTTTATCCCTGGCAATTTGCTCTTCTTTGGCACTATGCTAAGCCAAAATGACGGGATGACCAGGAGAGCTGTGGCCCGTTCCAGTAATAATTACGTCATCACCTTGGCCTTCAGGATTTTTGGTGGATGCCGATGGAATTTCGGTGTTTTTCATTGGATTAGCCCAGTTTGGTTCTTCCGGTTCAGTATCAGGGGCGACAGGCTCAACATCTGTTGGTTCGTCAGTATGTTGGCCGTCAAGGGGTGGATCATCAAAAGTTGTTTCAGGATGGAGACCTTCTGGTTCACCAATCTTCCCTGGTTCATCTCTTGGTTCTTCTTCTTCGGCAACAGGGTCCTCTGGCGGATTGGTGACCCGAGCTTTCTTGCTGGGTATAGCTTTGGCCCTGCAAGCAGAATAAAAAAATAATTAACATCATGTTCAAAAGATGTAGGGCGCATTGAAAGGAAAGGTTTTTCATAACTCACACAGCCACAGTTTTCAAAGGGGGGAGTTGAGTTGTTGTCGATTCACCAGAAGAGGAAAGAGGTGTCACCTGATAATTTGAATCAGACGGATTAAGAGGCTGTCTGAAATAACCTGCCTTGGGGTAAGAATGGTTATAAGTAGGAGAGACCTCAGACCGGTGCTTCCGAACTGGAGTATCAGGTAAACCGGCAGAGGTGACCTGTTGGCCACTGTGCCGGGTTGTCCGGCGAGCTTCATGTTGTTGAGTCTTCAAAATAAATGTGGGATCCAAGTGAGCAAGAGGATGAGAAAAGCTTACTTTCCGGATTGCTTTGTGAGTTTTTTGTGTTGGCATAGAGTCTGAACTAGAGGAAAGGGTAATTACCTCTACGTCCTCAGCCTGGCTAGCTTCTGCCTCCTCCTGAGGAAGATCATTGTTAACAAGATGCATAAAAAGAGAGCCAAATGAATCAAGTTCTACCTCAACTTCTGGGTCATCAGTATCATCATCAAGCTCCATATTAATCCGGTTAGCCGTTTTCCGCTTTAACGTCCATTTTACGGCTTTGGTCTTCGGGCGGGTTGGTTTGACCACTTTATCTCCAGTTGGCTTTGCCACTTTATCTATGGATTTCCGTTTCCAGAAGGAGTCATCACCCTATATAAATATAAAGAAGAAGGGTTACAGCTTGTATAAGTTAAAGATATTAGAGATGAAGAGGAAGTGTAATGCTTACAGCAGGCGGTTTGTTTTTGGTATAGAAGGGACTCAAACCGGTTTGACTACATACCAGTTCCGATTCATTTAGAATCTTCTTTACGCCTTTAGTAACTTCTTCCTCAGATAATTGGATGTTGCAGTAGCGTTGAGGATCATCAACTTCACCGGTATATTCGCACATTAAACCGGGACGCCGGCTTAGCGGCAAGATACTCCAGGATATCCAACAGCGCACAAAATCCACACTTGTTAAACCGTTTGCCATAAAGGTGTCACACCCTAGCTAGTTCAAGCATTAGAGTGTTGCATCATGTTTAAATTCCCAGAAAACTGAAATGGGGATGGCAGAACCCCCAACACCCCCTGGAACAACTAGGGTTTACTAAAAACTTTTTCAATGAACCTGAAATGCCCTTCTAAAAAGCCCACCCTTTTTGTTTTGGGGTAAAACTTTGGCAAAAATGGTGCACATTTTTCTAGGACATCTTAAGGTCATTGGATTAATTCTTATAGTATTTGCATTTGGGCATTTAAATGCTATAAAATATTTTAAATGCTCAAATAATCATAAACTAAAATGTTTGCTATTGGATATATTGTAAGCAGTAGCCATGATTAATTTTATGATTTTTGGAAATGCCCTGGCATTTTTAATAAAGCCCTGAAGTTACAGAAATAATAGAATAAATAAAAAATAGAAAAAGTGAGAGAAAGGAACTTACCTGGCGCAGCCCACCTAGCCCACCAACCAGCCCACCTAGCTGGCCCGGCCCAGCAGCCGCTCCACACAGCTGCTTCACCTAGCCAGCGAGGCGAGCAGGTGCTCGACGGCGAGCATAGGAACTCGCCACGCCACCTCCCTGCTTCCGTGCTTCACCTGGCCACCGCCTCGATGCCGCGAATGCCTCCATGTCGCACACCGAAGCCCCTGGACACACCCATTCCCCCTGCCTCTCTCCCTCGCTCCCTCGACGCCATGGCCGACGCAGCCGTGCCCGCGCCGTCGTGAAACCCGCAGCCACCGTCGTCCACTCGTTGCCTCGCCGTGCCAAAAAGTTCCATCGTCATCCACTGCTTCGCCTCGACCCATCCCCGAGCGCTCGCTCACCCCGGAGACGCTGCACCGAGCTCGTCTTCAACCTCGATCGTCGGAGATCCCCCTCGCCGCCCGCTCGCTCCAGCTCTTCCCCGACCTCACCGTAAGCTCCGTCGCAACCGCCGTGAGCCTAGCTACCTCCCCACCCTCTCTGTTCCCTCTCTCGAGCCCCGTAGCGACTGCATGTAGCTCACCTGCACGCGCCGCCGCGGAGCTCGTCGCTGACGAGGCTCCGGCCACCCAATGGCCGCGCCACCCTATCCACTAGCCCTACCGCACCCCCAGGAGCTCAACGCACTAACCCACGCGCCTCTCCGTGCCCCTGGTGACGAGTCCGAGCTCAGCCGAGCTCCGGCCGCCGCCAAACTCATCGCCGGCATCACTCCGGTGACCATTTGGTCAGGCACGGGTGCCTAACGCACTCATCGCACCTCGTAGCGCCTCGCTAATGCGTCAGTTTCCCCGCTAGCTCGCTGCAGCAGCAAAACCACCTACGGCCGAGATCTAGCCGCCACCCGGCTCGACGCCGTCGTCATTTCCGGCCACCCCAGCACCAACCAACGCCACCATTGGATGCGCCACATCGCCAGCTATCCGTAGGACCCACCTGCGCATCGAACCGTGGCCGGAGCAGAGTTTCCGACGCTCTCCGCCGTCTCGGCCTCGCCGGCGTCATGTCGCCGGTGGGTTTGACCCATTTGACCATGCGGGCCCCGCCCCCTGGTCAAACCTAGATTAGGAGTTCAACTAACACTAATTTCGTTAGGTTAGCCGCTGACATGTGGGCCCCGACCCCACTAACATTTTGATTAGGCTTAATTTAAGGTTAATTAACCTTATTAATTAGCTGAGTCAATGACATATGGGACCCACTGTCAGGTTTGACTCTCACTAGGCGCTGTTGACCACTGACGTCACACTAATGCTAGGCTGACGCAGTAAATCCTTTTCTGGATTTATTCTATAATAGGAAATTCGAGAAAATAGCCAAAACTTCTAAAAATCATAGAAAATCAACCATAACTCCAAATGCAAAGATTTATATATGAATTTTGATCAGAAAAATTCAATCTATCCATTGGTAATGGTTTCATGCATAACAAAACAAGATAACCTTGCTGTTTAAGCAAAATAAGATAATGCACTAATAAGACTATGTTAAATGACCTAACATTTGAATCTTTGATTCAAATGGGTTCATTCCTTTCGGTTTTAGCTTGCATTAGGCCAATACACATTCATTTTGCCATGTCATAGCATGCATCATATTGTTGCATATTGTCATGTGTTGATTATGTTCAGTGTGTCTTTCGTGGTAGGTTCTGCCTCCGAGGATAACCCTGAGTATCCGTCTGAAGGGCAGTACCCTACCACCACTACACCAGGCAAGCAACCCATTGATCATTCTGATACAAACCCATGTTCTTGCTTCTGCTCTTGTTTACTGCATTAAGACAACGCAAGTCAAACTGCTGTGTGCTAGGGTAGTTGAACCCTTATCCTCTGCATGACCTGTCATTGCCACAGTAACTAGATGAAACCCACTAGCATGTGTAGGAGTTGATTGAGCCATGTATGTGTTTCCTACCTTGCTATGCCTGCTATGCTTAGAGTTGTGTCAGGTCTGGTTCATCTGGGTGATGGGCTAGAGTGAAATGATTATGTCGGTAATGTGAGGGATGTGTTGAACATGAATTGTTAAAGGTATCGATGAGAGGCCATGTAGGAGTACATGGTGGGTTGTTTCATTGAGGCTGTCCCTAAGAGCTGAGATCTGTATGTGTGATTTTAAGAATCAGCTACTCCCATGCATTGGGATCCTTAATTGACCCTCTCGGCTTCTTAATCACCCTCGTACTCTGTCAAGGAGTTGCAATTAGTTTCTAGTGTTTGTAGGTTATGTGTTGGCGGCCGTGCGTAGCGCTGACCCTAGGGGTGGGCTATGTTGCGGTAGATACACCGTGGCACGGTGTACCGATTCACCCTTTTGGTGTCTCGCGAACCCTGTTCACATCGTTCGGGGCCGTATGTGGAAACCTCGGCCGGACTCCCTGCGGATGGAACCTGGATAGGCGATAAACCTTGACTAGAGACTTGAGTGTTTAGGTAGGCCGTGGCCGACACCCTCATTGGGCTTCCGCTTGAAGGTTGCCGAGTACATGTCGTGTAAACGGCGGTAAGTGGTGAGAGCATGTATGAAGAAGTACACCCCTGCAGGGTATATAACTATTCGAATAGCCGTGTCCGCGCTAAAGGACTACTTGGTTGCCTATATAGTTCATAGACAAGTTAATGGATAATACTAAAAGACTCAAGATAAGTGTGAGTACCGAGGATGGCCCTCTCATAGGATGACGAGGGAGGATCCCCGGTGGAGTATTGTGTTGGTGAGTAGTGGACTCATGTGCGAAAACTATTTTACTAGTGAAGTCTCATAGGATAGCTTAGCCAAGAGTTAAAGCTGGCTTGCTGCAATAACTCCACCACCTTCTTGAGAATGAGCATGTATAGTAGGTTCTGATGTAAGACTTGCTGAGTACCTTTGTACTCAAGTTTGCTTAATTACTATTTTCCGACGACAACACCACCCCCTCTGATGGGTTTTATGTAGACCTTGATGTCGATGAGTAACTCGCCACCCAAGTGGTGATCCTGGCCATGGAGGGCCCCATGTAGATAGACAGGCTTCGAGAAGCCTTCTTGCTTTCTAGTGTCTGTACTCAGACTATTTGCTTCCGCATGTGCTTGAATGCTTGTATGACTTGAGTGTCGGGTCATGTGACCCCTACCTATATGAACATGTTATGTATGGCTCTCTGGAGCCTTTAAATAAAGTACTTGAGTTGTAGTGTTTTGTTGTGATGCCATGTTGTATTTACACATATCGAGCATATTGTGTGTATGATTGAAATGCTTGGTATGTGTGGGATCCGACAATCTAGTTGTTTATCCTTGGCAGCCTTTCTTATGGGGAAATGTAGTCTAGTGTTCCTCGAGCCATAGTAGTCCGCTACAGCCCGGTTCACCAGAGTCCTGCTAGCCCAACACTACTGCTCAGGACACTTGACTAGCCGGCATGTGTTTCAATTCGTTCCTATGTCTGTCCCTTCGTGGAAATGTCACGTGGTGACTTCCGGAGTCCTGCCTAGCCTGCTACAGCCCGGGTTCCCTGGAGTCCTATTAGCCCAGTGCTACAGCCCGGATTAACTCGCTGATGACCGACATGCTCGATGTGATTCATGTATGCCTGTCTCCATAGGTCTGTGCCGCTTTGGGTTCACGACTGGCCATGTCGGCCTGGGTTCTCTGACATATGGATGCTAGTGACACTATCATATACGTGAGCCAAAAGGCGCAAACGGTCCCGGGCCATGGTAAGGCAACACCCATGGGGATACCGTGCGTGAGGCCGCAATGTGATATGAGGTGTTACCGTCTAGATCTATGTGACTTGAAATCGGGGTCCTGACAAAAGGCCCGGAGCTTGGTGATTTTAGGAGCGTATTTTGCCCTTTCTAAACAGCTCAGGCATTGTGGCACTGGGTGCGTATTGGATAATCTATGGTCACGGAAGCCGGGGAGGGGATTTTCATCCTCAGGCGAAGTGTCTCTGCAATAGAACCATGTTTGGTTCCATTCCTTTGGGTGGCTATGGTGTTTGGCATGAGGAAATTCCACTTCTTTCCACTTTTGAATCGAGACACCACCAAGCTCTGTGTTCGGGCCATTCACAAACTCCGTGCGCCGGTTTAAGTGAAAGAAATCCCGGAACAATTCTGCAGTTGGTTCTTCTTGTAAATAGACTTCGCAGAAGACTTGGAAATTGCATAAGTTGGAGACTGAGTTGGGACCAATATCTTGTGAATGCAGTTGGAAGCTGGCAAGCACATCTTGATAAAATTTTGACCTTGGCGGTTTGAAACCACGGCTTATATGGTCAACAAAGATTACCACCTCGCCTTGTCTTGGGGTTGGAGGATTCTCTGTTCCTGGAACTCGCCATTTGATCTCAGTTTTCTTCGGCAGAGAGCCGATGCTAACCATCTCATTCAATTGAGCCTCAGTAACCCGGGAATGAGCCCAGTTGCAGGCAGTGAATTGTTTGTCCCTTGCAAAGCGAACAAGCTGAAAATGAAAGGCCGGTTTATAAATTATGCATGATTATACACAAGAGACAAGGGAGTAAGAAACATACTGATATGATAAATGGTACAACCCGGAGACTAGTATAATGAGAAAGAAAGGTAATGCTAGCACTGGATTGATCAGACACTGTTAAACCGGAGCATAATTATGAAGGTAACATGCTCTTCCGGTTTATCAGAGGGCTAATTGCATAGACTATTTATACAATGATAAACCGCTTATATTGGTGCGCGGAGCAACGGATCTTACAGGAACATAGAAACAGATCTCATAGTGATGTATAAAACTTTCGGATCTAAAGATAAGACAGAAAAGCAAAAATAATTGGATCTCGAAGGGGTGCAGAACTGAAGCAATTTTTGACAGATTAGATCAGTTCTTTGCGCATAAGGATTTGTGATGACCATGGTAGGTAAGCTATGGCAAGAGATGCATCAAGCATGAAGTGTCCCTCTATTAAAGGAAGAACCGGGAAGAATAGCACTGATGAACTTCGGAAGAACTGCGAAGAATGTCGAAACCCTAGAACAGATCTATGGTGAAAAAAGCAGAGAACTTACCGGAGCTGGTGAGGAAGCGGAAGAGCGCTGCAGTTTTCTGGTGCGTTCAGGGCGATGCAGCGGCCACGGTCGGAGCAGAGACGACGGTCGATGGTGGTGGCGGAGTTCTAGAGGCTGAGCAGCGCGAGGAAGATGACGCGAAGAGGCACGGGGGGAATGGTGAAAATGACCCCTCGGTCCTGTTTATAAGGCGAAGTAAAAAAATGGCAAGTACGGGAATCGAGGAGCCCCAAAAATGGATAAATTAAGGTGTCGCTTTGATGACTGGATATATATTAAATGAAGGAAATCTCCGACATCAACGGATGGATGACATCAGGGCGGTTTATCGTAATTTTGAGGTATGACGTCATGGAAGTTTACAAGATCAAAAATGAAGATAAGAGAGAAGATTTTTTCTAAGTGTGGAAGATTGACATGAACAAGTTCAAACCAATCTGGGGCCTAATGTTGGGGATATTACTACTGGAGGTAAACCGGCCTTATGTAGCCGGGTTGACTCTTTGAAGATTAGAAGCCCATGAAGATGTAAAGATGATAGCGCTTTACATAAGGCCCAAAGGCGGGTTATAGTCTGTAAATGTAAACCGGCCTAGTCATGTAACTTGTATAGTAAGATAGAAAGAGAGAGGCCGAACCGGATACGTTTATAAACCGGCTTCGGGACTCTGTAGCCCGGTGGGCATCAACCTATGTATATAAAGGGATGACCTGGCCGCGGTTTAGAGACAAACAACAACAACTCGAGAGCCAGACAAAGCGGATTCGCTCCCTAGCCTTTGAAACCCTAGCAATACCAATCACAACTAGACGTAGGCTTTTACCTTCATCGAAGGGGCCGAACTAGTATAAACTCCCGTGTCCCCTTGTCCGGTTTAACCCCTTTAAGCTAACCCATTGCGATGGCTCCACGACTAAGTCCTTTCACGAGGACATCTGCCGTGACAAACCCACGACATATAGTGTGCGGAAATTTACAGTCAGTTGCTACTATGGAAAGTAATCCTTTGTGGGGCTTGTTCGGGGTATCTTCGCCCCAACCACTAGAGCAAAGAGTTGCTCCTCAACCTACCGAACCTACTGAAAATCTTTACTTTGAAATTCCTTCGGGTATGATACAGAAACTACTAGCTAATCCTTTTACAGGAGATGGAACATTACATCCCGATTTGCACCTAATCTATGTGGATGAAGTTTGTGGATTATTTAAGCTTGCAGGTATGCCCGAGGATGTTATCAAGAAGAAGGTCTTCCTTTATCTTTCAAGGGAAAGGCATCGACATGGTTTAGGCTATGTGATGATATTGGATCATGGAACTACAATTGATTGAAATTGGAATTTCATCAGAAGTCTTATCCTATGCATCTGGTTCATCGTGATCGTAGTTATATACATAACTTTTGGCCTCGCAAAGGAGAAAGCATCGCTCAAGCTTGGGGGAGGCTTAAGTCAATGTTATATTCATGCCCCAATCATGAGCTCTCAAGAGAAATTATTATTGAAATTTTTTATGCTCTGCTTTCTCTCAATAATCGCTCCATGCTCGATACTTCTTGTACTGGTTCTTTTATGATGAAGACTATTAATTCAGATGGGATTTATTGGAAAGAATTAAACGCAACTCTGAAGATTGGGAACTCAAGGAAGGTAAGGAGTCAGGTATAACACCTAAGTTTCATTGTGTTAAATCTTTTATGGATATAGATGCTTTTCGTGAATTTAGCACTAAATATGGACTTGAATATGAGATAGTAGCTTCTTTCTGTGAATCATTTGCTACTCATGTTGATTTCCCTAAGGAGAAGTGGCTTAAATATCATCCTCCCACTGAAGTAAAAGTAGTTGAACCTATTAAAGCTTAAGAAAGGACTATCACTTATAATGTCGATCCTATTGTTCCTACCGCTTATATTGAGAAACCACCTTTCCCTACTAGAATAAAGGATCATGCTAAAGCTTCATCTGTGGTTCGTAAGAGTAATACTAGAACACCTACACCCCCTGAGAAAATTAAAGTTGAACCTAGTATTGCTATGGTTAAAGATCTCTTGGTCGATAATATTGATGGGCATGTTATTTACTTCTGTGATGAAGATGCTAGAATTGCTAGACCCGATACTAAAAATAAACATAGACCTATTGTAGGCATGCCTGTTATTTCTGTTAAAATAGGAGATCACTGTTATCATGGCTTATGTCATATGGGTGCTAGTGCGGGTGCAATACCTCATTCCTTATACAAAGAAATTATGCATGATATTGCACCTGCTAAGATAGAAGATATTGATGTTACTATTAAGCTTGCCAATAGAGATACTATTTCACCAGTTGGGATTGTTAGAGATGTTGAAGTCTTGTGTGGGGAAGTTAAATATCCTATAGATTTTCTTGTTCTTGGTTCCCCACAAGATGACTTTTGTCCCATTATATTTGGTAGACCCTTCTTGAATACTGTTAATGCTAAGATAGATTGCAAAAAGGATATTGTCATTATTGGTTTAGGGGATATATCTCATGATTTTAATTTTGCTAAATTTCGTAGACAACCCCATGATAAAGATTTGCCTAGTAAAGATGAAATTATTGGTCTTGCTTCTATTGTCGTGCCTCCTAACGATCCTTTAGAACAATATTTGCTAGACCATGAAAATGATATGTTTATGAATGAAAGAAGGGAAATAGATGAAGTATTCTTTAAGCAGGGACCTATTTTGAAACACAACTTGCCTGTTGAAATTCTAGGGGATCCTCCTCCACCCAAGGGTGATCCCATGTTTGAGCTTAAACCATTACCTTATACTCTTAAATATGCTTATCTTGATGAGAAGAAGATATATCCTGTCATTATTAGAGCTAACCTTTTAGAGCAGGGAGAAGAGAGATTATTGAAAACTCTAAAAAAACACTGTGCTGCTATTGGATATACTCTTGATGATCTTAAGGGCATTAGTCCCACTCTATGCTAGCACAAAATAAAATTGGAGAAAGACGCTTAACCGGTTGTTCATCACCAACGACAGTTAAATCCTAAGATGAAAGAAGTGGTAAGAAATGAAATACTAAAGCTTCGGGAAGCAGGTATAATTTATCCTATTGCTCATAGTCAGTGGGTAAGTCTTGTCCATTGTGTCCCTAAGAAGGGAGGTATTACTGTTGTTCCTAATGATAAAGATGAATTGATCCCACAAAGAATTGTCACAGGTTATAGAATGGTAATTGGTTTCTACAAATTGAATAAATCTACTAGAAAATATCATTACCCTTTACCTTTGATTGATCAAATGCTAGAAAGATTATCCAAACATACACATTTTTGCTTCCTAGATGGTTATTCTGGTTTCTCTCAAATACCTGTGTCAAAAGAGGATCAGGAAAGGACCACTTTTACTTGCCCTTTCAGTACCTTTGCTTATAGACGTATGCCTTTCTATTTATGTAATGCACCTGCTACCTTTCAAACATGTATGACTGCTATATTCTCTGACTTTTGTGAAAAGACTGTTGAGGTTTTCATGGATGATTTCTCCATTTACGGAACTTCTTTTGATGATTGCTTAAGCAACCTTGATCGAGTTTTGCAGAGATGTGAAGAAACTAATCTTGTCTAGAATTGGGAGAAGTGCCACTTTATGGTTAATGAAGGTATTGTGTTGGGGCATAAAGTTTCTGAAAGAGGTATTGAAGTTGATAGAGCTAAAGTTGATGCTATTGAAAAGATGCACTGTCCTAAGGTCATTAAAGGCATAAGAAGTTTCCTTGGTCATGCCGGTTTTAATAGGAGGTTCATTAAAGACTTCTCAAAAATTTCTAGGCCTCTGACTAATCTTTTACAAAAAGATATTCCTTTTGTCTTTGATGATGATTGTGTAGAAGCATTTGAAATACTTAAGAAAGCCTTGATTTCTGCACCTATTGTTTAGCCACATGATTGGAATTTACCCTTTGAAATTACGTGTGATGCTAGTGATTTTGCTATAGGTTTTGTTCTAGGACAAAGAGTTGATAAAAAGTTAAATGTTATCCAATATACTAGTAAAACTCTAGACAGTTCCCAGAGAAATTATGCTACTACTGAAAAAGAATTTTTAGCAGTTGTATTTGCTTGTGATAAGTTCAAACCTTATATTGTCGATTCTAAAGTAACTATTCACACTGATCATGCTGCTATTAAATATCTTATGGAAAAGAAAGATGCTAAATGTAGACTCATTATATGGGTTCTCCTGCTACAAGAATTTGATTTACATATTATTGATAGAAAGGGAGCTGAGAACCCCATTATAGACAACTTGTCTAGGTTAGAAAATGTTCTTGATGACCCACTACCTATAGATGATAGCTTTCCTGATGAACAATTAGCTGTCATAAATGCTTCTCATATTGCTCCATGGTATGCTGATTATGCTAATTACATTGTTGCTAAATTTATACCACCTAGTTTCACATACCAGCAAAAGAAAACATTTTTCTATGACTTAAGACATTACTTCTAGGATGACCCACACCTTTATAAAGAAGGAGTAGATGGTGTTATTAGACGTTGTGTACCTGAGCATGAACAGGAACAGATCCTATGCAAGTGTCACTCCGAGGCTTATGGAGGACATCACGCTGGAGATAGAACTGCACATAAGGTATTGCAATCCGGTTTTTATTGGCCTACTCTCTTCAAGGATGCTCGTAAGTTTGTATTGTCTTGTGATGAATGTCAATGAATTGGTAATATTAGTAGACGTCAATAAATGCCTATGAAATATTCAGTTGTTATTGAACCATTTGATGTTTGGGCCTTTGATTACATGGGACAGTTTCCTTCTTCTAATGGGTATACACATATTTTAGTTGTTGTTGATTACGTCACTAAGTGGGTAGAAGCTATTCCAACTAGTAGTGCTGATCACAACACCTCTATTAAGATGGTTAAAGAAGTTATTTTTATGAGGTTTGGAGTCCTTAGATATTTAATGACTGATGGCAGTTCACATTTTATTCATGGTGCTTTTCGTAAGATGCTTGCTAAGTATGACGTTAATCATAGAATTGCATCTCCATACCACCCACAGTCTAGTGGTCAAGTAGAACTGAGTAATAGAGAGCTTAAATTAATTTTGCAAAAGACTGTTAATAGGTCTAGAAAGAATTGGTCCAAGAAACTTGATGATGCATTATGGGCCTATAGAACTGCATATAAAAATCCTATGGGTACGTCTCCGTATAAGATGGTTCATGGAAAGCATGTCACTTACCTCTCGAACTAGAACATAAGGCATATTGGGCCATTAAAGAGCTCAATTATGATTTCAAACTTGCCAGTGAGAAGAGACTATTTGACATTAGCTCACTTGATGAGTGGAGAACAGCCTATGAGAATGCCAAACTATTTCAAGAAAAAGTTAAAAGATGGCATAACAGAAGGATGCAAAAACGTGAATTTAATGTAGGTGGTTATGTTTTGCTATACAACTCTTGTTTAAGATTTTTTACAGGAAAACTCCTCTCTAAATGGGAGGGTCCTTACATTATCGAGGAGGTATATCGTTCCGGTGCTATAAAAATCAACAACTTTGAAGGCACAAACCCGAAGGTGGTGAACGGTCAAAGAATCAAACATTATATCTCAGATAATCCCATAAATGTTGAAACCAATGTTATTGAAACCGTAACCCCGGAGGAGTACATAAGGGACACCTTCCAGAACATTTCATACTCTGAAAAGGAATAGGCAAGTGGTACGGTAAGTAAACCGACTCCAAAGTAGGGGTAAGAATATTTAAGAAAATAGGAAAATAAGAAGTAGTCCGGGAAGGACACGGGGCGTCCACAAGGGCGGAGAGCGCGCCTTACCCCCTAGGCGCGCCCCCTGCCTCGTGGGCACCTCGTGTGCCCTCCAGACTCCATTTTCTTGCACGATACTTCTTTTGGTCGGTAAAAATTCATTATATAACCTCCTAAAGGTTTTGACCACCGTACCACGCAAATATCCTCTGCTTTTGTTTCGAGTTGTTTTCTACCAGAATTGTCAAGGCCAAGCATCATGTCGTCCCCCTCCTCCAACAATGAGGGCGATGATGCTTGGCTAATGAAGATAGAGCTGAAGAGAAAAGAACCCAAGGAGATCAACAAGGATGATAGGATCAAGAAGGCCACGGAGGATCAAGCTCCGGCAGTAGAAGAAGAAGACATCCTTCAACCTCATTACAATCTTCTTACCCCTACTGAAATTGATGCTTTCAAGATGATTGAAATAGTTCGGGTGCAGAACAAGTATCTAACTCGTGAAAATATTCTGTTGCAAGAGCATATCACCGCACTTAAGGGCATTATTCGTAAGTTGGAGCACCTCGTAAGCTCGATGTTGGACGACAAGACTACACCATCAACAACTCCATTGTCACTACCACCAAAGGAGAACTGAGTATCGGGTATGGGCACTATCATGGTTTTGTCACGGCAGATGTCCTAGTGTGAGGACTTAGTCATGGAGCCATTGCAACATAGTTAGCTTAAAGGGGTTAAAGCAGAAAAAGGACACAAGGAGTTATACTGGTTCGGCCCCTTGCGGTGAAGGTAAAAGCCTACTCTAGTTGTGATGGGATTTCTAGGGTTTCGATGACCAGGGAGCGAATACGCTTTGCCTGGCTCTCGAGTTGTTGTTTTTTCTGTCCTTGAACCGCCGCCGGGTCGTCCCTTTATATACACAGGTTGACGCCCGGCGGTTTGCAAAATCCCGGCCGACTCATAAATGTGTCATGCTCGGTTTCTACCCTTTCCTATCTTACAACACAAGTTACACACCATATGGCGGTTTATGTCTACGAGCCTTAATCCGCCTTTGGGCCCTAGGCCTTTAGATCTCTATAGTAAAACGCCATGCTCCTTGTCTTCATGGGCTTCAATATGGATAACTCCATATGGGTATAACCCGGCCCCTCCTGGGTGGTTTATACTCAGTAGTTATATCCCCAAAATTAGGCCCCAGATTGATTTGAACATGTTCATGTCAATCTTCAACACTTAGGAAAATTCCGCCTTCAATATCTTCACAAAATCCTTGTAAACCACCGTTACGTCACCTTCCAAGACCATGATAACCCGTCGTGACATTATCCACTATTAACTTTACACAGAACCCAAATCTTTTAATGCATATTCTTTAATGGATCTCCAAAAATCGAGGCGTCTTCATGTCTGCATATCCATTTTTCGACCTCCTCGATTCTCGCACCTGCCACTTATCCATTCACCTTATAAATAGGGCCGAGGGTCATTGTCATTTTTCCCCTCGTGCCTCTTCGTCTCGTCATCTTCCTTGTGTCGCCCCAGCGCTCAAGCTCCGCCGCCGCTGTCGGACTTCACCTCTGCTTCAACTTTGGCCGCTGCATCGACCAGTTCGGACCAGACCCTGCTCACGCACCTCCGCCATTCAATAGTTTCGGTAAGTTCTTCTTCTTCTCTATAGATCTGTTTAGGGTTCGTACGGGCTCATGGAAGTTTTTGTGGTTTTCTTCCCTTGTTCTTCATCATAGCCTACATGATATATTCCAAACCTGATATATCCTTGTGTGGTAACAATGATAGTCCTTCTTTTGCCATCAGATTATCTCTTTTATGTAGAAAAGCCATATCTGGAACTTCATGAACTGCTCAAGCACCAACTTTTAGGTCTAAATGTTTTCCTTTTGCTGACATGCGGTAGATCTGAAATTCTAATGTGAAATTGTGAAACTTGTTCTTCCTCACTTAATCATGTTTTGGCTTCAGATCTATACTCTCATTGTCTGTGTAGGCGGTTTATCTTTTAGAAAATAACCTGCCATATACCATTAGTCCCCTTGTAAACCGCCAACCGCTTTATCATTTATAATAGCATCAACCTCTGGTTTAACAATTTTGCATGCCTGAATACCTTTTGTCTCTTAACCTACAATGCTTTATGCTTGTTAACCATGAATCTTAAACCGACACAAACCTTCCTTCAGGTTGTCCAAAAATTGGCCAAGACTTTTTATGCTTGTAACTGGGTTCCATCCCGGATTACGGAAGAAGATCTGAAAGGATGTGTTATAACTGGCGCTTTACCAAAACATAGTGAAATCCACTGACGAGCCCCCGGTCCAGAAAATCCTCCTGAGCCCAAGGATGGCGAGATAGTTCTGTTTGTTGATCATATGAACCATGGTTTCAAACCTTCCGGATCAAAGTTTTTTCATGATGTGCTTGCTAGCTTCCAGATCCACCCGCAAGATATTGGACCTAACTCCGTGTCCAATATTTGTAATTTTCAAGTGTTTTGCGAGGCTTATCTATAAGAAGAACTGACCGTTGAACTGTTTAGGGACCTTTTCTATTTAAACCACCATACCGAATTTGTAGACAGGCCCAATACTGAACTTGGCGGCATTTCAATTCAGAAAAGGAAAGACGTCAGCTTCCCTCACGCCAAGCATCATAGTTACTCTAAGGATTGGAACCAGACTTGGTTCTATTGCAAGGATACTTCCCCTGATGATGAGAATCCTCTGTTGGGTTATTGTGCTCACCGACTTACCAATACACATCCATTTCCCCAAAGGTTGACTGCAAAAGAACGGGCCAAATATGCACCACAACTTGCAAAGCTCAGAGCCTTTATGGCTAACGGTTTAACATGAATTGACTTTGTTCATTGCTGGATATCTTAGAGTATTTTTCCTTTAAGCCGTCGCCCCGATTTAATGTGCAAGTACACAGGGGACTCAAAAGATCCTCAATGGCACACTGACATTCAGTTAACTGACGCTGAAATCACTGAAGCTGTTAAAAAGATACTGGATGAATTGGTGGCTGCCTGTAGCAAAACAGGGCCAAGTCCCTTCTGCGTTTTGAATAAACCGCCAGCTGTAAGAATTGCTTAACTCCTATTTGAACCAGACATTCTTAACTCTTGCTTATATCCTTTGCCAATCTTTTAACAGGGTGATGACCCAATTTGGAAGAAGAAACCTCAGGATAAACCGGCCAAGACCCCTCGACCCAAAACAAAGGTCGTAAAAAAACCTGCCAAGAAGAAAGCAGCTGAATCCACCGGGCTGAACCTCGACAAGGATCTTGGTAATCCGGACTCAGAGGTAGAACTTGATTCTCTTGGTTCATTTTTCATACACCTCATTGACAATGACCCTTATCAGGATGACTGATACGTCTCCAACGTATCTATATTTTTTTTATTGCTCCATGCTATATTATCTTCTGTTTTGCACATTATTGGGCTTTATTATTCACTTTTATATTATTTTTGGGACTAACCTATTAACCGGAGGCCTAGCCCAGAATTGCTGTTTTTTTGCCTATTTCAGAGTTTCGCAGAAAAAGAATATCAAACAGAGTCCAAACAGAATGAATCCTTTGGGAATGTGATTTTCAGAACGAACATGATCCAGGAGACTTGGACCCTATGTCAAGCAACCAACAGGGAAGCCACGGGGTAGGGGGCGCGCCTACCCCCCAGGCACGCCCTCCACCCTCGTGGGCCCCCTATTGCTCCACCGACGTACTCCTTCCTCCTATATATACCTACGTACCCCCAAACGATCAGATACGGAGCCAAAACCCTAATTCCACTGCCATAACTTTATGTATCCACGAGATCCCATCCTGGGGCCTGTTCCGGAGCTCCGCCGGAGGGGGCATCGATCACAGAGGGCTTCTACATCAACACCATAGCCTCTTCGATGATGTGTGAGTAGTTTACCTCAGATCTTCGGGTCCATAGTTATTAGCTAGATGGCTTCTTATCTCTTTTTGGATCTCAATACAATGTTCTCCCCCTCTCTCGTGGAGATCTATTCAAGGTAATCTTCTTTTGCGGTGTGTTTGTTGAGACTGATGAATTGTGGGTTTATGATCAAGTTTATCTATGAACAATATTTGCATCTTTTCTGAATTCTTTTATGTATGATTGGTTATCTTTGCAAGTCTCCTCGAATTATCAGTTTGGTTTGGCCTACTAGATTGATCTTTCTTGCAATGGGAGAAGTGCTTAGCTTTGGGTTCAATCTTGCGGTGTCCTTTCCCAGTGACAGTAGGGGCAGCAAGGCACGTATTGTATTGTTGCCATCGAGGATAACAAGATGTTTTTTTTATCATATTGCATGAATTTACCCCTCTACATCATGTCATCTTGCTTAAAGTGTTACTATGTTCTTATGAACTTAATACTCTAGATGCATGCTGGATAGCGGTCGATGTGTGGAGTAATAGTAGTAGATGCAGGCAGGAGTCGGTCTACTTATCTCGGACGTGATGCCTATATACATGATCATACCTAGATATTCTCATAACTATGCTCAATTCTGTCAATTGCTCAACAGTAATTTGTTCACCCACCGTAAAATACTTATGCTCTTGAGAGAAGCCACTAGTGAAACCTATGGCCCTCGGGTTATTTTCCATCATATTAATCTTCCAACACTTAGTTATTTTGATTGCCTTTTATTTTACTTTGCATCTTTATCATAAAAACGCCAAAAATATTATCTTATCATATCCATCAGATCTCACTCTCATAAGTGACCGTGTAGGGATTGACAACCCCTTATCACATTGGTTGTGAGGATTTATTTGTTTTGTGTAGGTGCGAGGGACTCGCGCGTAGACTCCTACTAGATTGATACCTTGGTTCTCAAAAACTGAGGGAAATACTTACGCTACTTTGATGCATCACCCTTTCCTCTTCAAGGGAAAACCAATGAAGTGCTCAAGAGGTAGCAAGAAGGATTTCTGGCGCCGTTGCCGGGGAGGTCTATGCAAAAGTCAACATACCAAGTACCTATCACAAACCCTTATCTCCCACATTACATTATTTTCCATTTGCCTCTCATTTTCCTCCCCCCACTTCACCCTTGTTGTTTTATTCGCCCTCTCTCTCTCTATCCTCCCTCTCTTTCTTATTTGCCTCTTTTTTGCCCGTTCCTCGTTTGCTTGTGTGTTGGATTGCTTGCCTGTCACGATGGCTCAAGATAACACTAAATTGTGTGACTTTACCAATACCAACAACAATGATTTTATTAGCACTCCGATTGCTCCTCTTACCGATGCTGAATCTTGTGAAATTAATGCTGCCTTGCCGAATCTTGTCATGAAAGATCCGTTTTCCGGCCTTCCTAGTGAAGATGCCACTACCCATCTAAATAGCTTCGTTTATTTTTGTGATATGCAAAAGAAGAAAGATGTGGACAATGAAATTGTTAAATTGAAGCTATTTCCTTTTTCGCTTAGAGATCGTGCTAAAGCTTGGTTTTCATCTTTGCCTAAAAATAGTATTGATTCTTGGAATAAGTGCAAACATGATTTTATCTCTAAGTATTTTCCTCCCGCTAAGATCATCTCTCTTAGAAACGATATTATGAATTTTAAGAAACTTGATCATGAACATGTTGCACAAGCTTGGGAGAGAATGAAATTAATGATACGTAATTGCCCAAAACATGGTTTGAATTTGTGGATGATTATACAAAATTTTTATGCCGGCTTGAATTTTGCTTCTAGAAATCTTTTAGATTCGGCCGCGGGAGGCACTTCTATGGAAATAACTTTAGGATAAGCTACTAAACTCCTAGATAATATTATGGTTAATTACTCTCAATGGCACACTAAAAGATCTACTAATAAAAAAGTGCATGCGGTAGAAGAAATTAATGTTTTGAGTGGAAAGTTGGATGAACTTATGAAGTTTTTTGCTACTAAGAGTGTTTCTTATGATCCTAATGATATGCCTTTGTATACTTTGATTGAGAATAATAATGAATCTATGGATGTGAATTTTGTTGGTAGGAATAATTTTGGTAACAACGCGTATAGAGGAAACTTTAATCCTAGGCCTTATCCTAGTAATTCATCTAATAATTATGGTAATTCCTACAACAATTCTTATGGAAATTTTAATAAGATGCCCTCTTAATTTGAGACTAGTGTTAAGGAATTTATGAATTCACAAAAGAATTTCAATGCTTTGCTTGAAGAGAAATTGCTTAAAGTTTATGATTTGGCTAGGAACGTTGATAGAATTTATCTTGATGTTGATTCTTTAAAACTTAGATCTATTCCTCCTAAGCATGATATCAATGAGTATCTCAAAGCCATGAGAATTTCCATTGATGAGTGCAAATAAAGAACCGCTAGGATGCTTGCTAAGAAAGATTCCTTTATAAGAGCGTGTTCTTCTAGTTTCCATGATAATAAAGATGAAGATCTAAAAGTTATTGATGTGTCCCCTATTAAATCTTCGTTTTGCAATATGAATCTTGATAATGATGGGACAGAATATGATCCACCTTTACCTAGAAGGCGTTCCAAAAATTCGGAGTTTTTAGATCTTGATGCTAAATTTGATAAAAGTGGGCTTGAAGAGATCAAAACTCTAGATGTTAATGAACCTACTATTTTGGATTTCAAGGAATTTAATTATGATAGCTGCTCTTTGATAGATTGTATTTCCTTGTTGCAATCCGTTTTAAATTCTCCCCATGCTTATAGTCAAAATAAAGCTTTTACAAACATATCGTTGATGCTTTGATGTAATCTTATGAATAAAAACTTGAGTTGGAAGTTTCTATCCCTAGAAAACTTTATGATGAGTGGGAACCAACTATTAAAATTAAAATTAAAGATCATGAATGCTATGCTTTGTGTGATTTGGGTGCTAGTGTTTCGACGATTCCAAAGACTTTGTGTGATTTGTTAGGTTTCCGTGATTTTGATGATTGCTCTTTAAACTTGCACCTTGCGGATTCCACTATTAAGAAACCTATGGGAAGAATTAATGATGTTCTTATTGTTGCAAATAGGAACTATGTGCCCTTAGATTTTATTGTTCTTGACATAGATTGCAATCCTTCATGTCCTATTATTCTTGGTAGACCTTTCCTTAGAACGATTGGTGCAATTATTGATATGAAGGAACGAAATATTAGATTCCAATTTCTGTTAAGGAAAGGAATGGAACACTTTCCTAGAAATTAAATTAAATTACCTTATGAATCTATTATGAGAGCCACTTATGGATTGCCTACCAAAGATGGCAATACCTAGATCTATCCTTGCTTTTTATGCCTAGCTAGGGGCGTTAAACGATACCGCTTGTTGGGAGGCAACCCAATTTTATTTTTATTCCTTGCTTTTTTCTCCAGTTTAGTAATAAATAATTTATCTAGCCTCTGTTTTGGTTGTGTTTTTGTGTTTAATTAGTGTTTGTGCCAAGTAGAACCGTTGGGAAGACTTAGGGAAAGTCTTGTTAATGTTGCTGTAAAAAACAGAAATTTTAGCGCTCACGAGAACTGCTGCCATTTTTATTTGGAAAGTGCTATTTAGCTAATTCTTTTTGAAGATGATTAATAGATAAATTTCTCACGCCCAGAAATTTATTTTAGAATTTTTTGGGTTCCAGATCTTGCGCTAGCTACAGGTTACTAAAGACTGTTCTGTTTTTGACAGATTCTGTTTTTCGTGTGTTGTTTGCTTATTTTGATGAATCTATGGCTAGTAAAATAGTTTATAAACCATAGAGAAGTTGGAATAAATTAGGTTTAACACCAATATAAATAAAGAATGATTTCATTACAGTACCTTGAAGTGGTGTTTTGTTTTCTTTCGCTAACGGAGCTCACGAGATTTTCTACTTTAAGTTTTGTGTTGTGAAGTTTTCAAGTTTTGGGTAAGGATTTGATGAATTATGGAACAAGGAGTGGGATGAGCCTAAGCCTGGGTATGCCCATGGCACCCTCAACATAATCTAAGGACACCAAAAAGCCAAAGCTTGGGGATGCCCCGGAAGGCATCCCCTCTTTCATCTACTTCCATCGGTAACTTTACTTGGAGCTATATTTTTATTCACCACATGATATGTGTTTTGCTTGGAGTGTCCTGTATGTCTTGAGTCTTTGCTTTTTAGTTTATCACAATCATCTTTGCTGTACACACCTTTTGAGAGAGACACACATGATTCATAAATTATTAGAATACTCTATGTGCTTCACTTATATCTTTTGAGTTATATAGTTTTGCTCTAGTACTTCACTTATATCTTTTAGAGCATGGTGGTGGATTTGTTTTATAGAAACTATTGATCTCTCATGCTTCACTTAGATTATTTTGAGAGTCTTAAATAGCATGGTAATTTGCTTAAATAATCCTAATATTCTAGGTATTCAAGATTAGTAAAAACTTTCTTACGAGTGTTCTGAATACTAAGAGAAGTTTGATGCTTGATGATTGTTTTGAGATATGGAGGTAGTGATATTAAAGTTGTGCTAGTTGAGTAGTTGTGAATTTGAGAAATACTTGTGTTGAAGTTTGCAAGTCCCGTAACATGCACGTATGGTAAAAGTTATGTAACAAATTTGAAACATGAGGTGTTCTTTGATTGTCCTCCGTATGAGTGGCGGTCGGGGACGAGCGATGGTCTTTTCCTACCAATCTATCCCCCTAGGAGCATGCACGTAGTGCTTGGTTTTTGATGACTTATAGATTTTTGCAATAAGTATGTGAGTTCTTCATGACTAATGTTGAGTCCATGGATTATACGCACTCTCACCTTTCCATCATTGCTAGCCTCTTCGGTACCGTGCATTGCCCTTTCTCACATTGACAGTTGGTGCAAACTTCGCCGGTGCATCCAAACCCCGTGATATGATACACTCTTTCACACATAAACCTCCTTATATCTTCCTCAAAACAGCCACCATACCTACCTATTATGGCATTTCCACATCCATTCCGAGATATATTGCCATGCAACTTTCCACCATCCCGTTTATCATGACACTATCATCATTGTCATATTGTTTAGCATGATCATGTAGTTGACATAGTATTTGTGGCAAACCCACCATTCACAATTCTTTCATACATGTCACTCTTGGTTCATTGCATATCCCGGTACACCGCCGGAGGCATTCATGTAGAGTCATACCTTGTTCTAGTATCGAGTTGTAAATAAATAGAAGTGTGATGATCATCATTTAATAGAGAATTGTCCCAATAAAAAAAGAAAAAAAGAGAAAGGCCAAAAAAAGAAGCCCCCCCCCCAAAAAAAGAAATGAAAAGGGACAATGCTACTATCCTTTTACCACACTTGTGCTTCAAAGTAGCACCATTATCTTCATGATAGAGAGTCTCTTGTTTTGTCACTTTCATATACAACTGGGAATTTTTCATTATAGAACTTGGCTTGTATATTCCAACAATGGGCCTCCTCAAGTGCCCTAGGTCTTCATGGGAAACCAAGTTGGATGCACACCCACTAGTTTCTTTTGTTGAGCTTTCATACATTTATAGCTCTAATGCATCCGTTGCATGGCAATCCCTACTCCTTGCATTAACATCAATCGATGGGCACCTCCATAGCTCATTGAGTAGCCTCGTTGATGTGAGACTTTCTACTTTTTTTCTTCTCCACATAACCCCCATCATTATATTCTATTCCACCCATAGTGCTATATCCATGGCTCACGCTCATGTATTGCTTGAAGGTTTATAAAGTTTGAGATTACTAAAGTATGAAACAATTGCTTGCCTTGTCATCGGGGTTGTGCATGATGAGAGCATCCTTGTGTGACAAAAATGGAGCATGACTAAACTATATGATTTTGTAGGGATGAACTTTCTTTGGCCATTTTATTTTGAGAAGAAATAATTGCTTAGTTAGTATGCTTGAAGTATTATTATTTCTATGTCAATATTAAACTTTTATCTTGAATCTTTCGGATCTAAATATTCATGCCACAATTAAGAAGAATTACATTGAAATTATGCCTAGTAGCATTCCACATCAAAAATTCTGTTTTTTTCATTTACCAACTCGAGGACGAGCAGGAATTAAGCTTGGGGATGCTTGATCCATCTCCAACGTATCTATAATTTTTGATTGCTCCATGCTATATTATCTTTTGTTTTGGACATCATTGGGCTTTATTATTCACTTTTATATTACTAGCAAAAGAACCCGTGCGTTGTAACGGGAGAGAAAACATAGCACACGCTCTTAACTCAACAACCACCACTCAATACCACAATAGGTCCATCTCCTTTATTTTTGCGAGGCATCATATTTGAGTTGCCACTTATCCTCCTACTCATTCTTGCCCGCGATGGCCTCGGTGTTCACACAAAACAAAAAAAATGTGTTGAATATGGTTAATCCTAAGGCGTCTCTCTCTCCCTCTCTCCTCCCTCCCTCTCTCTCTCTCTCTCACTCGCTTTCTCTCACTCTCACGATGAGAAATCTGTTGTTTTCCCCTGCGACATTTTTCAGAGGTATGCATGTGTAGTTATCGATATTTTCTTTTTCGTATATGGTTATAGTGGGGTGTTTATTTGCAATCCGGATCGCCGCCGGTATGAAAAAAATGAATCTTGCGCTATAAATTATAAGTTTGCTTCCATTAAAATATTTAAAAATATTTAATAGGTAAAATTAACATCATATTTAGATTCCTCACATTTATCTAATAAAATTTCATATATAATACGTTAAAATCGAAGTTGCGGTTTAAACGATATAGATAATTTAGAAAATCATTTGGTTTGACTCAAATATATTCCAAAATAATATTTACAAACACTTAACATGTAAAAATAATCTCATATTCATATTCTACATATTTTTCTAATCAAATTTCATATATAACATGTTCAAATCAGACTTACAGTTTAAAAGATATGGATGATTTTATAAAGCATTTCTTTGACTTAAATATGATCCACGGATGAATTACCTAAAACATCAGGGAGGTCTTCGAAAAATTGAAAATAACGGTTCGGGTGTGACTTAAATCTGGACGGTGGGTTGATTTCAAGAAAAGACATGGACCTTTGTGTAAAATACGAAAATAACGGTTTTTTTTAACTTAAAACAGAACTGCGGGTTGAATTCTCTGAAATAGAGGGACTTTTATGAAAAATGTCATGACGGACGAAAGAAACCCAATTTACTTTATTATTAGGTAAAGATTTTGGGACTAACCTATTAACCGGAGGCCCAGCCCAGAATTGCTGTTTTTTTGCCTATTTCAGAGTTTCGCCGAAAAAGAATATCAAATGGAGTCCAAACAGAATGAAACCTTTGGGAACACGATTTTCGGAATGAACATGATCCAAGAGACTTGGACCGTATGCCAAGCAACCAACAGGTAAGCCATGAGGTAGGGGGCGTGCCTACCCACCAGGCGCGCCCTCCACCCTCGTGGGCCACCTGTTGCTCCACTGACGTACTTCTTCCTCCTATATATACCTACGTACCACCAAACGATCAGATACGGAGCCAAAACCCTAATTCCACTGCCGTAACTTTCTGTATCCACGAGTTCCCATCTTGGGGCCTGTTCCGGAGCTCTGCCGCAAGGGGCACCGATCACGGAGGGCTTCTACATCAACACCATAGCCTCTCCGATGATGTGTGAGTAGTTTACCTCAGCCTTTCGGGTCCATAGTTATTAGCTAGATGGCTTCTTCTCTCTTTTTGGATCTCAATACAATGTTCTCCCCCTCTCTCATGGAGATCTACTCGATGTAACCTTCTTTTGCGGCGTGTTTGTTGAGACCGATGAATTGTGGGTTTATGATCAAGTTTATCTATGAACATTAGTTGAATCTTTTCTGAATTCTTTTATGTATGATTGGTTATGTTTTCAAGTCTCTTCAAATTATCAGTTTGGTTTGGCCTACTAGATTGATCTTTCTTGCAATGGGAGAAGTGATTAGCTTTGGGTTCAATCTTGTGGTGTCCTTTCCCAGTGACAGTAGGGGCAGCAAGGCATGTATTGTATTGTTGCCATCGAGGATAACAAGATGTTTTTTTTTTATCATATTGCATGAATTTATCCCTCTACATCATGTCATCTTGCTTAAAGCGTTACTCTGTTCTTATGAACTTAATACTCTAGATGCATACTGGATAGCGGTCGATGTGTGGAGTAATAGTAGTAGATGCAGGCAGGAGTCGGTCTACTTGTCTCGGACGTGATGCCTATATACATGATCATACCTAGATATTCTCATAACTATGCTCAATTCTGTCAATTGCTCAACAGTAATTTGTTCACCCACCGTAATATACTTATGCTCTTGAGAGAAGCCACTAGTGAAACCTATGCCCCCCGGGTCTATTTTCCATCATATTAATCTTCGAACACTTAGTTATTTTCATTGCCCTTTATTTTACTTTGCATCTTTATCATAAAAATACCAAAAGTATTATCTTATCATATCTATCAGATCTCACTCTCGTAAGTGACCGTGTAGGGATTGACAACCCCTTATCGCGTTGGTTGCGAGGATTTATTTGTTTTGTGTAGGTGCGAGGGACTCGCGCGTAGCCTCCTACTGGGTTGATACCTTGGTTCTCAAAAACTGAGGGAAATACTTACGCTACTTTGCTGCATCACCCTTTCCTCTTCAAGGGAAAACCAACGCAGTGCTCAAGAGGTAGCAATGACGCTTAAGCTTGCTGGGCTGATGATGTAGAGCTAATTATTCTTTCCTCCGGTTCAGATCCTCAGCCAACACAGAAAAGCCGTCAAGCAAACCAGAAAGTAAAATTTTCACACCCTCTAGCTTATCTGGATCCCAGCTTTCTTTTGAAGAAACAGCAGCATGAAGCTCGTCGCACAACCTGGCATAGTGGCCAGGTGGTTACTTCATCCGGTTTACCGAACACGCCGGTTCAAAAACACCGACCAGAGGTTTCATCCATTCCAGACATATCTTATCCCAAGGCTGGTTATTTTCGGCAACCTCTTAATCCGCCTGAATCAAACTACCAGGGAACTTCCCATTCATCCTCTAGCGAATCGACAGGGACACAGCTTCCACCTCTTAAGACCGTTCCTGGGTAAGCATACTACCCTTAACGTTTTATCCCTTGCACCTGTTGAATATACTAACCTTTATTTCCATTCATTTCATAGCCAAAGCTAGGCCTAGTAAACAGGCCAAATTGACTACACCGGCTGATGATAACCCGGCCACTGAACCGGAACAGACCCCAGAATAGTTTGAGGCGAATGCTGATGCTATTCTTGATGATCCGCCACTGGAACATCATGAAACCTTTGTTGAACAGATGGAAGATGATCTGACCGGCCATGCTACTGACCCGCCAAGTCCGACCAAAGCTGCAGATAAACCGTAAAGCCCAATCAAAGCGGCTGATGACCAATCGGACGAGGTCATCGTTACTGGTTTAGGCTACACAACTCCTGGCAACCCCACTACTTTATCCAAATATAGTGCCAAGGAAGAATTTGCCGCTATGGATAAAGGAAAGTGGAAAACATATTTGGAAAGCTATGCCCACCTCAGCGCCCAAGATATCCACTCTGGCTTTTTAAACCGCCTATACACAAGCCGCGACTATGAAGTCGGTTTAGTGAACCTGATGAAAGAGCGATATGGGGTAAATACTGTTAACTCTGCATAATAGTTTCTCTTGTGTTTAATTTCCAATATCAATTCCAGTAGCCCTCAAGGGCCGGTTTATGATATCAACATAAACCAGGACTTCGTAATACTTCAACTTTTCCTGCGTAGCCCCCAAGGGTCGGTTTATCTTTCCAGGATGAACCGGGACTTTAGAGTATGAATCTTGCAATTTTTGCTTGTGTAGCCCTAGGGACCGGTTTATACCTTTAGGATGAATTAGTATCTTTCTATCGTGAAGCTTCCAAAATTCTTGATAATCATCGTTGTACTCCGATTGAGGAGGAACAAATCCATAACCTTGACTTAAGCAAATATGCATTAGCCCCCAAGTGCCAAGTGTATAACCTGTTATGTGCTTGGGACTTTAAAATGTTAGCTGATAAAAAGCAATATGCATTAGCCCCCAAGTGCCAAGTATATAACTTGTTATGTCCTTGCGACTTGAAATATGCCCTACCAACTCATTAAATGTCTCTTGCGGGCTGATATGAGCAAAAAGGAATCTCAAGTCGTCGACCTTCAGGAAAATATCAAGTCCCAGCAAGCAGAAACTTCCAAGGCTAAAGAAGAGATGACTAGCGCTTTAACAGCCATGGAACAACCAAAGGAAAGCTTTAAAAGCGAACGGGCGGGATGGGACACTGGAAAAGCAACTCTGCTAAAGCGGGCGGAAGACGCTGAAACATCCCTTAATCCGGTAACAGAAGAACTGACTGGCTTGAAGTGGCAAATCAATGCCATCACCACTGTTGTGTTTGGTAAGTACCCTTATTATAAGTTGTTAACATGTATTATCCCATAACCTGCCGGTTTATTGCTATGTGTAATGATGCAGGATCTCGCATTACCCATCTGGGCTCTGATATGGAGAAGAAATTGAAGGCTACCTATACTCTTATAGAGCAATTATATACCGACGCGCAACAGATCATTTGTACTTCCTCTCATAACAAACCTCCCCCAAATTTGATCAAGGAAAGAATTGAGAAGCTGTCAATGCTGCTTGCCCAGTTTGAGGAGTTAAAAAGATCAGCTGCAAGGGCAGGTGCTCTAACTGCGCTAATCCGAGCTAAAGCATGGATACCAGATCTTGACCCGGCTGATATAGGACACGGCTATCCGAGCATAAAGGAGGACGGATCAAATTTTGACAATGATGATCGCCAAGCTTTGATGAAGGAAATGCGCCCATTAGCGAGCAAATTGGCTGAAGAGACGGATCTTTCTCATTACCAGTCGATTTATGACGCCGACAGCAAACGGGTTAATGCACCAACTCATGATGTGGAAAATCTTATCCCGCCCATCCGTAAGCACACTTACGCCCCTGATGTTGATCCCTTCACACTTATAAGAGACGAAGCTGTATTCAAGGCCCTAACTAGAATCGACTGGGCAACCACTGACTTCCAGCCGCTGGGTGGAGAGAAGGAGGATGAATCGGGACAGGATGATCCACAACCATCAAGTCAGCCCGGCGAAGAGTCATGACCCGGAGGCCAGTTTAGCCTTTTGCATACTTCAACACTTGTTTGAAAACAATTATCCTTTTGGGCATCGGAACGCCTTGTAATAGGCTAGTTTAAACACCAGGTCTGCTATGCCATCGTGCATATTCGTTTTGCATGACACTGTTAATCCGCCATGATTATGCTATGTCTCCTTATGATTTTTAGCAGTTTTATTCAACCTGTCTCTGCATAAAACAAGTGTAAAGTGTCCTGGCGGTTTACCGCCGGACGGGTCATAGTGCCCAACATATAACTCGGGTTTATAACCAAAGTTGTACTTAAGAGTAACCAAATATGAAAGATATCATACCTGTGATATGTTATCACACTGTTGGATCAGCAAGGTAGTATAATAGGGGTGATAACCCATAACTTGAATAGTGCTATTCCTCAGCTGTTGGCGGTTTATGAACGGGCCCAGACCAAGTTTAAATAAATTACACTCATAAAACATTATAAACCGAAGAAAAAATCAAACAAGTTTGAAATAGTCATAAGCGTGGTGTTACAACGATGAAGAGGGTTACATCGATGGTTCGAATACGACCAAAGCCCCCAAGTGATTTCCCTGGTGGCCTTATGCTTATCAAGAGGTGTGGCTATGGTTCGAATACGACCAAGCCCCCAAGTGATTTCCTTGGTGGCCTTATGCCTATCAAGAGGTGTGGCTATGGTTCGAATACAACCAAGCCCCCAAGTGATTTCCCTGGTGGCCTTATGCCTATCAAGAGGTGTAGCTATGGTTCGAATACGACCAATCCCCCAAGTGATTTCCCTGGTGGCCTTATGCCAATCAAGAGGTGTAGCTATGGTTCGAATATGACCAAGCCCCAAAGTGATCTTGTGAGCTGTGCTCGTATGAAGTTGTGATATTGGCTTGATAGCCGGATTACCAAGGTAACAGAGATGTGCTCTTATAATTTGGGCTTGATAGATGGATTACCAAGGTAGCAGAGCTATGCTCTTATAATATGGGCTTGATAGCCGGATTACCAAGGTAACAGAGCTGTGCTCTTATAATATGGGCTTGATAACCGGATTACCAAAATAATCAAAAACTCATGTAAGAGAACGACAGAAGCCCCGCTTTAGCAAGGATGTCGATTTATTATATCAATCATAATATATACATTGTTTAAATATGTACATACAGAGAGCCTATAGCTCATGTGTAATACGGCCTAAGCCGAGCAATATTCCAGGACCGACGGGTCTCCTCCTCCGACGTGCGTGAGTCCTTGTGGTCTCGAACATCGATAAGGTAATATGACCCATTGTTTAGATTCTTGCTGACCACAAAGGGTCCTTCCCAAGGTAGGGATAACTTGTGCATATTAGCCTGATGCTGGATGAGCCGGAGCACCAGATCACCTTCTTGAAAAGTTCTGGTTTTAACCCGGCGGTTGTGGTAACGATGCAGGTCTTGCTGGTAAAGCGCCGAATGAGCTGCTGCAATATCACGCTCTTCATCCAACAAGTCAAGTGCTTCCTGACGTGCTTTTTCATTGCCAGCTTCAACATAAGCCGCCAGACGGGGCGAGTCATGACGGATGTCACTAGGGAGAACTGCTTCTGCTCCATAAACCATGAAAAAGGGCATATAACCCGTAGACCTGTTGAGGTTGGTATTAATGCTCCATAATACGGAAGGTAACTCCTCGACCCAACAACCCAGCGTCCTTTGCAAGGGAACCAGAAGCCGGGGTTTAATACCTATTAAAATATCTTGATTGGCTCTCTTAGCTTGACCATTAGACTGGGGGTGAGCTACTGATGATATATCAAGCCGGATATGCTCACGTTGACAAAAATCTTCCATAGCTCCCTTGGAAAGGTTAGTGCCATTGTCAGTGATAATGCTATGTGGAAAGCCAAAACTGAAGATCACTTTCTTCATGAACTGTACCGCCGTCGCTGCATCACATTTGCTCACTGGCTCGGCCTCTACCTACTTAGTAAACTTGTCAACTACTACCAGCAGGTGGGTCTTCTTATCCTTGGATCTCTTAAAGGGCCCCACCATATCAAGCCCCCAGACTGCAAATGGACAAGTGATGGGAATCATCCTTAACTCCTGAGAAGGAACATGAGCTCGACATGCAAATTTCTGACAACCGTCACACCTTCTGACCAAGTCCTCAGCATCAGCATGAGCCGTCAGCCAATAAAAACCATGAAGAGAAGCTTTGGCTACCAGAGACTTTGAACCAGCATGATGCCCACGGTCCCCTTCATGGATCTCATGGAGGATCTCATAGCCTTCTTCCGAAGACACACAACGCTGAAACACCCCTGTAACGCCGCAATGATGCAACTCTTTGTTGACAATAGTCGTTGACTTGGACTGCCGGATTATCTGCCAGGCGAAAACCTCATCCTCAGGTAACTCGCCCCGGGTCATATATGCCAAATAGGCAACCTTACAATTCGAGATAACATGAAGAGCCACCACCAATTGAGCCTCCGGGTCAGGAATAGCCAAATCCTCTTCTGTGGGTAACTTGACCGATGGGTTATGAAGGACATCAAGAAAACGTTGGGCGGCACCGGTTTACATTGAGAACCCAGCCGGCTTAAAGCGTCTGCCGCTTCATTCTTCCTCCGGTCCACATGTTCAACCTGGTAACCCTTGAAATGACCAGCGATAATATCCACCTCCCGTCGATAAGCCTCCATGAGTGGATCCTTAGAGTCCCAAGCGCCTGATACTTGTTGAGCTATGGAATCTGAATCACCAAAGCACCTAACCCGGCTTAAATTCATCTCCTTAGCCACTCGAAGACCTTGGAGTAAAGCCTCATATTCTACTGCATTGTTAGTGCAAGGAAACATTAAACAAAGGACATAACAAAAATTATCACCTCGAGGGAAAGCTAGCACAACTCCAGCCCCCGAGCCCTCCAATTGCCTGGACCCATCAAAGTGAAGAGTCCAATATGTGTTATCCGGCTTTTCCTCTAGTGTCTGCAATTCTGTCCAGTCATTGATGAAATCCACAAGTTCCTGGGACTTGATTGCTGTTCGAGGCATATACTTTAACCTGTGAGGTCCAAGCTCAATGGCCCACTTGGCAACCCGGCCAATTGCTTCCCTGTTTTGGATTATATCCCCCAAAGGAGCAGAGCTGATCACAGTGATGGCGTGACCTTGAAAGTACTGTTTAAGCTTCCGGCTTGCCATAAAAACTCCATGCACCAGCTTATGCCAATGTGGGTATCTTTATTTGGACTCAATAAGTACCTCACTGATATAATAAACTGTCCGTTGAACCGGATATTCCTTGCCTGCCTCCTTCTGCTCTACCACAACAGCCACACTGATAGCTCGGGCATTAGCAGCTACATATAACAACAGTGGCTCTTTATCAACGGGAGCAGCAAGCACGGGAGGCTCGCTAATTGTTTCTTCAAGTCCTCAAATGCTACATCAGCCTCATCACTCCAGAAAAAATTATCTGTCTTTTTCATCATCTGATACAGAGGGATAGCCTTCTCCCCCAACCGACTGATAAACCGGCTCAATGCTGCAATACGACCCACCAGACGTTGAACATCATTAATGCACGCTGGTTTAGCTAGAGAAGTGATTGCTTTGATCTTGTCTGGCTTAGCCTCAATACCCTTGTTAGATACTAGAAAATCCAAGAGCTTGCCTGCCGGTACACCAAAGGTACACTTGGCCGGATTAAGCATCATCTTATAAACTCGAAGATTATCAAAAGTTTCCTTCAAATCATCTATCAATGTCTCCTCCTTCCTGGACTAACAACTATATCATCCACGTAAGCATGAACATTGTGCCCAATCTGATTATGAAGACAATTCTGCATGCAGCGCTGATAAGTCGCCTGGGCACTTTTGAGCCCAAAAGGCATAGATACATAGTAGAGAGTTATAAAAAGACGTCTTCTCCTGGTTCTTAAATGCCATTTTGATCTAATGATAACCAGAATAAGCATCCAGAAAACTCAAATGCTCACAACATGCCATAGCATCAATGATTTGATCAATACGAGGGAGAGCAAAGGGATCAGCCCGACAAGCTTTGTTCAAATCTATGTAATCCACACACATACGCCAAGTGCCGTTCTTCTTAAGTACTAGCACCGTGTTAGCTAACTACTCAGGATGAAAAACCTCCACAAGAAAACCTGCTGCCAAGAGCCGGGCTACCTCTTCACCAACAGCCTTACGCCTTTCTTCATTGAAGTGGCGGAGAAACTGCCTGACTGATTTGAACTTAGGATCGATATTAAGAACGTGCTCAGCGAGTTCCCTCGGTACACCTAGCATGTCAGAAAATTTCCATGAAAAGATGTCTCGGTTCTCATGGATGAACTTGATGAGCGCACTTTCCTATTTCGGATCCAGATTAGCACTGATGCTAAACTGCTTGGATGAATCACCAGGAACAAAATCAACTAACTTGGTTTCCTCAGCCGATTTAAACTTCAATGCTGGATCATGCTCCGTAGTTGGCTTTTTCAAAGAAGTCATATCCGCCGGATCAACATTGTCGTTATAAAGTTTCAACTCCTCTGTTGCACAAACCGACTCAGCATAAGCCGCATCACCTTCCTCACATTCCAAGGCTATCTTTTGGCTCCCATGTACCATGATGGTCCCCTTATGACCTGGCATCTTGAGCTGCAGATAAACATAACAGGGTCTTTCCATAAACTTAGCATAAGCCAGCTGTCCAAACAGAGCATGATAAGGGCTTTTGATTTTCACCACCTCAAAGGTCAATGTCTTAGATCGGGAGTCATACTCATCTCCAAACGCAACCTCCAGAGCTATCTTACCAACCGGATATGCTGACTTACCAGGCACGACACCATGAAAATAGTGTTGGACGGTTTAAGGTTTTTATCCGTCAACCCCATACGACAGAAGTTTCATAATAGAGGATCTTGATGCTGCTCCCTTCGTCCATGAGCACCTTGGTGAATTTATACCCTCCAACCTGAGGTCCAACCACCAACGGACCCGGATTATAAACCCGGGGCGGATGATCCTCTCGACTCCACACAATGGGCTGCTCAGACCAGCGCAAGTAACGGGGAATGGCCAGTTCAACAGAGTTTACTGCCCTTTTATGAAGCTTCTGATCCCGCTTACATGAACTTGTGGTGAAGACGTGGTATTGCCCGCTGAGGGAGTCCTGGATTAGGGGGTCTCCAGACAGCCGGACTATATCCATTGGCCGGACTGTTAGACTATGAAGATACAAGATTAAAGACTTCGTCTCGTGTCCGGATGGGACTCTACTTGGCATGGAAGGCAAGCTAGGCAATACGAATATGGATATCTCCTCCTTTGTAACCGACCTTGTGTAACCCTAACCCTCTCCAGTGTCTATATAAACCGAAGGGCTTTAGTCCGTAGGACAACAATCACAACATACATAGGGTTTAGCCTCTCTGATCTCGTTGTAGATCTACTCTTGTACTACCCATATCATCAATATTAATCAAGCAGAACGTAGGGTTTTACCTACATCAAGAGGGCCCAAACCTGGGTAAAACATCATGTCCCCTGCCTCCTGTTACCATCCGGCCTAGACGCACAGTTCGGGACCCCCTACCTGAGATCCGCCGGTTTTGACACCGACATTGGTGCTTTCATTGAGAGTTCCTCTGTGTCATCGTCGTTAGGCTTGATGGCTCCTACTATCATCGATAGCGATGTAGTCCAGGGTGAGACTTTTCTCCCCGGACAGATCTTCGTATTCGGCGGCTTTGCACTGCGGGCTAATTCGCTTGGCCATCTGGAGCAGATTGAAAGCTATGCCCCTGGCCGTCAGGTCAGATTTGGAAGTTTGAACTACACGGCCGACATCCGCGGAGACTTGATCTTCGACGGATTCGAGCCATAGCCGGGCGCGCCGCACTGTCGCGATGGGTATGACCTAGCTCTGCCGCCAAACAGTACCCCAGAGGCTGCGCCCGCATCAGCTCCGACCCTTAGCTCGGAGCCAACTGCGCCAATCGAGTACGGGTGGTCAGACACCGCCTCAGGGGCTGCAGTCTCAATGGAGATCGAGCTGAACACCTGCCTAACCCTCTGCGCAGCCCGTGACTCCAAGGTGCCGGACTCTTTTTCTGACTCCGAACCGCCCGCACCCCTACCAATGGAATCTGATTGGGTGCCGATCATGGAATTCACCACCACTGATATCTTTCAGCACTCGCCCTTTGGCGACATTCTGAATTTACTAAGGTCTCTCTCTTTGTCAGGAGAGCCCTGGCCGGATTATGGCCAACAGGATTGGGATGCGGACGACGAAGAAATTAGACGCCCACCCACCACCCACTTAATAGCCATTGTCAATGACTCAACCGACATGCTCGACTTCGACTCCGAAGACATCGACGGTATGGACGACGATGCGGGAGCTAAGAGGAACCACCGCCCACAGGGCGCTGGACGTCCACCTCATCATATGACGTATACATGGTGGACACACCAAAAGAAGGTGACGACGAGGAACGGAAGGACGCACCGAAGGCTTGTTCCCTCGAGAAGCAGTCAAAGCGATGGCGCAAGCGCTGCCCCAAATCCCGCCTCGGCAGAAATAACGATCATACAGACTCAGCGTTGGAGCAGGGCGAACCACTGCCGCACCACGACAATACGGAGAATCGAACCGAACAAACCAATTCTGCTAAAGATAATAGTCCAGACGACATAACGCCGGACAGGCACCCGGAGCAGTAGAGTGCCCATCAAAGGCTTGTTGCCACCGCGAGGAGTCTGAAAATGCAGAAGCAAAGGCTCAAGGCTGCGCATGACACACTCCAAATCAGATGGAGTAAAGTACTCAACACAGCAGCGAAGTACGGTGACAATCGCCCCACCAAGAGCTACCCAAAGCGGAAGTTGCTACATGAATTCGATGAGGAGGCCTCATGCCCCCCACAACCAAAAATCAAAACAGCCACCTGGCCGGATAGACGACCTCACGGCCAACATAGAGAGGCAAACAACGCCACTCACAAGCCAATGCGCGATCCACGCAAGGGCCCGCACCAAAAGGACGGCGCAGCCAGATCCATCTATGGATCACGCAAGCGCGCCCCAGCATACGATGTAACACAAGAAGCATCCAAACAACGCGGTACACCTAGATACAGGGGTGCCGCACACCCCTTAAGTTTCACCGATGAGGTGCTAGACCATGAATTTCCAGAGGGATTCAAACCCGTAAACATAGAGGCATACGACGGAACAACAGACCCTGGGGTCTGGATTGAGGACTATATCCTCCATATCCATATGGCTCGAGGAGATGATCTCCACGCCATCAAGTACTTACCCCTCAAGCTCAAAGGGCCAGCTCGTCACTGGCTTAAAAGCCTCCCCAAAAACTCTATTGGAAGCTGGGAAGAGCTCGAAGATGCTTTTCGGGCAAATTTTCAGACTTATGTCCGACCTCCGGACATAGATGATTTGAGTCATATAACTCAACGGCCCGGAGAGTCAGCCCGAGAGCTTTGGAACAGGTTTCTTACTAAAAAGAACCAAATTGTTGACTGTCTGGACGCCGAAGCCTTGGCAGCTTTTAAGCACAGCGTCCGTGACAAATGGCTTGCCAGACACCTCGGCCAAGAAAAGCCGAGAACAATGACAGCATTAACAAGCCTCATGATCCGCTTTTGCGTGGGTGAGGACAGCTGGCTAGCCAGATGCAGCACCAGCGACACTAGTACATCTGAAGTTAGAGATGGAAACGGGAAATCATGGCGCAACAGCAATAACAAATGCCGGAATAAAGAAGAGAGCACGAAGAGCATGGCAGTAAACACCGGATTCAAAAGCTCTCAGCCAGGTCAGCAAAAGCCGCCCTCTAAAGGCGCCAGAGACGAACTGTCTAGCCTAAACAAAATTCTAGACCAAATATGTCAGATCCATAGCACGCCTGGTAAACCAGCTAATCATACCCACAGAGAATGTTGGGTCTTCAAGCAGTCCGACAAGCTCAACACCGTACACAAGGGGGAGGATACACCAAGCGAAGACGAGGATGAGCCTCTCAAGCAAGACACTGGGGAACAAACGAAATTTCCACCAGAAGTCAAAACGGTAAACGTGTTATACATGATCAAGGGGAGAAACAAAACGACACTCCCAGAAAAATATGCCCCAAGGCATACCACCGCGGAGTCCTGCCACTGGTCGTCTCAACCGATCACTTTCGACCATCGTGATTACTCAGCAAGTATCCGGCGGGCAGGATGGGCTGCCCTGGTATTAGACCCAACGATTGACGGATACCACTTCACACGAGTCCTGATGGACGGTGGCAGCAGTCTCGACCTGATATACCAGGATACATTCCGTGAAATGGGGATAGACCCAACGAAAATTTGCCATAGCAATACCACCTTTAAAGGAGTAACGCCAGGCCCAGGGGCTCATTGCATGGGCTCCCTTCTACTAAAGGTTATATTCGGCTTCCCTGATAACTTCCGTAGCAAACATTGAACCTTCCACATCGCTTCATTCCAAAGGGGCTATCAAGCACTACTTGGACGTGATGCTTTTTCTCGCTTTAATGCAATACCACATTAAGCTTCCCTTACGCTCAAGAAGCCCGGACCACGCGACATCATTACAGTGAATGGAAGTATTAAGCGATCTTTGCGCGTCGAAGAGAATGTGACTACCTTGGCAGCCGCACACTAAAAACGGCCTCACCAACTAAAGCATTTGATAGGTCATCAAGACTACGGACGCGGTTAGACGAGTCCGGCGCTGCTATATGTAATTTGTACCGGATTGATGGACACACCCCTATTACAAATACAAGGGGCTCAACATGCGCAAACAAGTGCAATTTCTACTCATTTTTAGTTGTACATGGTTTCTTTAAAAACTATCTTTTTGCACGACAACTTTTTCACCCAAGTTCCTCTCTTTTACAGATGATCATCGTGCTACACCCGTTCAGGATACGGGACAACGGAGGCACAGGCGCAGACGTGCAGCAGGGACCCGCTCCAAGGATTCTTTTTAGATTAAGACTCTGCGTAAACCTTTTTTACTGTCTCTTGTTGATACACATCCCTCGAATTCTCAATACAATTGAGAAGGATGCTGGCGTCTTGGCATGTGGCCACGTCAAAATAATGCACGTACCTGGACACAAGGGGCTTCTTACAAAGGGCACTATTTAGGCTTGGTTTATACCATAAAGACCGAATACCTTAGGGAGTGTTCGTCGTCGCGAGTTTGGCCTTATATGCATCAGCTCCGAATCATTGTCTTTGGTCAAATGTTGGGTTTGCCCGGCTCCTGTGTTTTGATGCCTTACGTTCTGCTTTATCGACTAAGGCAGCACCAGGAGAACTACTGCGATTGTGCCCTGGTTCACCCGGACGAGCACCTCAGTAGAGAAAGCCGAAAACTGACTGTCATGATATAGCGTGAGACTGGTCAACCACTCGATGACCTATGGGAATGTTAGAATTCCTCCGCCTTAACGAAGGGCTGTTTTCCGGCCACGCATGTACGCACCCCGAGATCGGGAGAGTGAGGAGCCACCATGGGCTATCTAGTAGCCCCACTGTCAAACTCCTCTGGCTAAGTGAAAGTGTTAAAGCATTATAGTCCGGTTGCCTCGTTCGTTGTGCTATCACCTCCTTAATAGGACCAAGACGTTGGGTTAAGTGTGAACACGTGTTTTTTGCGAGCACCTCCGCATTATATGCGTGGGGGTTGAAGCCGACGACTGCAATCTTTCAGGTTATATACATATATACACAAACGGCCGCACAGGAGGCATCACATTACTTTCCGGCAAAAGTATAAATACAACCTTACTATATTTCATAAAAACATTGTGTTTACAATGGGAATACATGTCATTCAAACATAATATTCTTCGAGCACTGGGACTCTATCAAATGAGCACCCTCAAGAACCTCTTCAAAATAGTGCTCGGCAGCTACTCGGCCTATGGCCGAACCTTGCACCGCAACAGTGGTAGCATCCATCTCCGCCCAGTATGCCTTGACACGGGCAAAGGCCATCCGCGAGCCTTCTATGCACGCCGATCTCTTCATCGCGTTGATGCGCAGCACCGCACCAAGGAACTGCTGCACTAAGCTGAAATAGCTGTTCGGCTTCGGCTTCTCCGGCCACAAATGCTCGACAACAGACCTCATGGCGAGTCCGGACAGCCTATTAAGTTCGGCCCATTCGGTTAGCTGATCAGTCAAGGGAAGCGGACGGGAAGCGGACGCTCTGGAACGTTGAATTGCGACCAGAATAGCTTGTCCACTTCACGATCTGATTGATCTTGGAAGTATTCGACCGCATCGACAATGCTCGCCGCCAAGTCCATATATGCGTCTGCCAAACACCACAGCCGATCCAGAGGGGCATACCGCGGATCTCCGAACTTCCTCCGCAGCAGAAAGGGCTTCCCAGCCGCAATATCCCCGGCTTCGCGCAACTCCTCCTTCGCCCTCATAGCAAAGCGACTGTCTTTGGTCGCCATAGTGGCCTTCTCAAGGTCCGCTGCCTTCACTCGGTTTTCCTCTTCAAGGAACTGGCAATGGTAGGCAGTGCCATTTAATTCTACGGCCATCTTGGCCATCTTTTCTTTGCTTTTGCAATGGGCAGCCTTCTCGGCTCTTAACTCTTCGGCCACCTTCAAAGCAGCCACATTACTAACCCTCGCTTGTTCCGCCCGAAGGGTCTCCACGGTGGCAGCTCCGTCTGCAGTCACAACATATTAAAGATACTGGCCTCATGCTGCTCTTATTGTGTGACATTCACCAAAAAAACATTACTTACCCTGTAATTCGTCCAGCCGCTTATTAACAAGCTCGATGTCGACGTCTGCTGCATCCAGTTGCCATTTTAATTCGGCAAACTCACTAGTCCGGCTAGCCACCGGAGCTTCCACCACCTGCACATAAAGGCAGTCTGGTTATTGACTGGGACTATGATCCTCTGTTCGCCGCCGTTCTCAATGACAACCAGAGTCTCAGGGGCTACTATCTACACAGGGCACACCTAACATGTGCGGTACTATCACATATTATTTCACGTACCTCAAAGCCTGTCAGTAGACTCATAAAGGCTTCATGTAATCCGCTTTCGGCGGACGAAATTCTCTCCATAATCGTGCCCACCAGTGTACGGTGCTCTTCTGAGATGGCCGCTCGCCCTAACAGCTCCCTCAGAATGTCCGACCGCGTACCAGACAGTGCCAGACTCTTTTGTTTGCTCTCTTCGGGAGCCGGATGCTGAGGACTTCGGGAGTCTATGGGATTATCTTCTGGCCTCACCGGATCCGGAGAGGCCCTCCATGACGACACTTCAGGGTCGCCCGCTTCTTGAGCGGAGGAGTCCGGGGGAGGCATTTCGCTCTCCATCATCTCCGGAAGAAGATCCCCCGAAGACGAGCTTAGCTGAGAAGGGCTAAGACCCGAGCTGCAAGATATATGCTGCGCTTATTTTCTCAGAAGAAAGATATTATACCTTCACTATTAAAGTATTTTTTTGGACCACTTATGACTCATTGTAGGGCTGATCCCCCCGTGGACTTTGTGCGGCAAGAGCACCCCCCGAGGCAGGACCCTCTGTTGGAGACTTCTTCTCTCGTTTGGAGGCCTTGGCTTCCGGATCCTTGGAAGCAGTCCTCTTCCTCCCCAGGTTATCCTCCTTTAAGGAGACACTCATTCCCTCGGTTGGAACTGGCAGCGATGGGGGCCCGCTTCCGCCCACATTATTCCCCCTGTATCTTCCATCGAGGGCTCCGGGCAAGGTGCGAGCTCGAGCATCTTTTCCAATACCGGATTTACTAGACCCTCAGGGAGGGGGCCCGAACACCGAATCATCTTAGCCTTTGTTAGCCAGTCCTGGTCAAAGAGCGATCTGTCAGAGATAACTTCATGATGAATAAAGGACAGTGTGTTCGGCTAGAGGATTTCTTACTTGTTCAGCGGCGCGGTTACTGCTCAGGCCCACGTCTTTAGTAGCATCCGGACACTCTATTTGAGGTCCGAAGAATGACTTGTGCATCTGCTCGTGTGTCAGGCCAAGGAAACTTTGAATGGCACGCGGTCCTTCTGGGTTGAACTCCCACAAGCGAAGGGGCCGATGTTTGCAAGGCTGGACTTGACGAACCATCATAACTTGTATTACCACTACCAAATTAAAATCTCCCTCAAAGAGATCTCGAATGCGGCTTTGCAGTATAGGCACGTCCTTGGCTGGACCCCAGCTTAGACCTCTGCTAATCCATGACATTAGTCATGGTGGGGGGTCCAAGCGGAAAGCGGGGGAAGCCGCCCACTTGGCACTTTTGGGAGCTGTGACGTAAAACCACTCCCGTTGCCATAATTCGGACACCTCTGGAAAGGAACCTTTCGGCCATGGAGCTCCTGCCATCTTGCCTATTGATGCACCTCCGCATGCTGCATGTTGCCCCTCGATGATCTTCGGCTTCACTTCAAAGGTCTTGAGCCACAGGCCGAAGTGAGGGGTAATGCGGAGGAAGGCCTCACACACGACAATAAATGTCGAGATGTGGAGAAAGGAGTCTGGAGCTAGATCGTGGAAATCTAGCCCATGATAGAACATCAAACCCCTGATGAAGGGATCCAGAGTGAGGCCTAGGCCTCGGAGGAAGTGGGAGACGAACACGACGTTCTCATTGGGTTCGGGAGTAGGGACGACCTGCCCTCGAGCAGGAAGCCGATGTGAAACCTCAACGGTCAGGTATCTGGCCTCCCTCAACTTCTTGATGTCCTCTTCCGTCATGGAGGAGGGCATCCATCGTCCTTGAAGGCTGGATCCGGACATGATTGAAGATCCGGAGCACCTAACCTGGGCTTTGGGTGTTGGAACTCAAGGCGGGGGAAGGGTTCGATTGAGCACGAGAGGGAAAAAGCGAAAACCTTGTCCCTTTATAAAGAGGGTGAATATCAAGTGTCCTCTCCGTAGCCATTTGGACTTGCCTATAATCTAGGAGTCCTAGACATGGTTGGGTTACCCACGACCGCATTAATGAGAATCCCGTAATTGGGGGAACAAGATCTCTGCTTTGACAAGACGTGTCAAGAAACCGCCTCGCGTTATGTGTGGAGCTGGTTGAAGAAAAACGGTTCGAATAATCATCGGGCCATGACATAACATCATGCTGCCAAAACAAGCCAGCAAATTAGATCTGCGAAAATATTATTCTCTCTACAGTGGAATGTGGAACTTATTTTGCAGGGTCGGACACTATCCTCGTATTCAAATTCTTCTGTGATGTATTCGGAGAAGGAACCCGCCTTGCAATGCCGATGAAAATACTGCGCGCCGGACTCATCGTCATTGAAGCCTGGTTCAGGGGCTACTGAGGGAGTCCTAGATTTGGGGGTCTCCGGACAGCCGGACTATATCCATCGCCCGGACTGTTAGACTATGAAGATACAAGATTGAAAACTTCGTCTCGTGTCCGGATGGGACTCTACTTGGCGTGGAAGGCAAGCTAGGCAATACGAATATGGATATCTCCTCCTTTGTAACTGACCTTGTGTAACCCTAACCCTCTCCGATGTCTATATAAACCGAAGGGTTTTAGTCCGTAGGACAACAATCACAACATACAATCATACCATAGGCTAGCTTCTAGGGTTTAGCCTCTCTGATCTCGTGGTAGATCTACTCTTGTACTACTCATATCACCAATATTAATCAAGCAGGACGTAGAGTTTTACCTCCATCAAGAGGGCCCGAACCTGGGTAAAACATCGTGTCCCCTGCCTCCTGTTACCATCCGGCCTAGAGGCACAGTTCGGGACCCCCTACCTGAGATCTGCCGGTTTTGACACCGACACCCGCTATTCAGCTGTTTCGGGTGACTCTGATATCCAGACTGCTGCTGCTGATTCCCCTGACCGGACTGTTGATGATAGCCCCCCTGATTGCTCTGATTGCCTTGATGACCTTGAAATCCAGAGCCTGAACCGCTACCACCGTAACCCGACCCCTGTGAACCGGATCATGGACCACCTCATGGTCCATGGTTACCTTGAAAAATATTTGAATTCTTGAATTCCTTCATGATATAACAATCCTTCTAGAGGTGAGTAGACGGTCTCTAAGGTGTACCATGCTTTGGACAGGGCTGATTCAACAGATACTCAAGATTCATGCCCGATCCTCCGGTTTGCGAGGTCGGTCTACCCTTGCGGCCCTGGCCATCATTCTGCGTATTGGTATTCTCTACAAAGTCTAGGTTGTTATCAGCCTTGCGCTTACCATTACCTCCTCGATTCGCTGCCGGGTTATGCTGATGCCCTTTGGTGCTACCGCTCTTTTTTCCCTTTCCCGGTTTGTCATCATCAGATTCGGGGTCCTTGGTACTGTCAGAGTCAATGTTCTTAACCAGAGCGGCCATAAGTGTCCGCATGTCATTGCAATGACGTTTGAGCCGCCCTAATTTCTTCTTGAGGGGCATAAAACAACAGTTTTTCTCCAACGTCAGGACCACCGAATCGGCATTGATCCGGTCTGAAGAACGCAATATCGTTGAAACCCGGCGCACCCAATGGGTTGTTGATTTACCTGCTTCCTAGACACAGGAGGCCAAACCCACAATTGACATGGGTTGCTTGCACGTGTCCTTGAAATTCTGGATAAACTGGGCTTTTAACTCGGCCCACGACCCAATGGAGTTAGCTGGTAGTCCTTTCAACCATGTACGAGCCGTTCCTTCTAACATCATGGTAAAATACATAGCACATGCAGCCTCGTCAACATCCAACAGCTCCATCGCCGTATAATTAGGCACCTTATGGGGCCCTTAAAATCCTTGGGCAACCATATGTTCTGCAAAGCCGGGGCCAAACACGGCACACCCAGAGATCTGAAAGTTACTCTTGTTTCAACCGAAGTCGTTGGATGGAACGGAGAAGGTTGATGGGCCGCATCCTGTGCTGCTAACTCAGCCTCTCGACGTGCTCCACCTTGGCCCCCCACATTCTGAACATCGGCACCACCGCCCGCTGGGTTATGACCACGGCGCGGATTACGATTCCACGCACTGCTTGACATAGCTGCTTCATCGATAGGTCTGCTGTAACTCCGGCTTGGGCGAGGGGGGGGGGAATGAATCCTCTCATGACTGGAATAAGCCTGCTGCTGAGTCAAAGCTGTCTGAAGGAGCTCCCTAGCCCGTCGCATCTCAACCGCTATGGGGGACTAGCCTTCGACCAGGAGGGATGCTAATCATGAAGCGGCGGCGACTATGTTATCCAAGGGGTTGGAGAAATGACCCGGAGGTGTTGAACGTGCTGCGACGGGATATTTGGACGAGGCAGATCCATTGCGCGCGGCTGAACCGGTGCCACAGTACTAGGTGCTTCGACCCGGTTTACCGTTGGTTGGTTACTGGTTCCTGCTCCTGGCGTGTTAAAGAGATTCCTTGGCTCATAAACCGGAGGCAGGTGAGACCGGTACCTTCTCCTTATTACATCATTTGATGTGTTATGATCCAACATAAGCCGATAAGCCTGCGCATCCAACTCGGCCCGCTCTGCAGCCATCCTGGTGTTCTCGGCTACTAGGTCTGCCTTGGCTTCAGCTATCTGATCCTTCACCTTCGCGACTTCTACGTTATGCTGATCCTGATTTGCCGGGTTGACTTCGGCCGCCAGCAGTGTTGCCAGAGCGTCAAATAAATCAGACAAAACCTGAGCTGGTGGTTGCGCAGGGCCTCCTGCCCCAGCTGCTGTCGCTGTTGCTGAACCGGAGATCATTGCTGTTACGGTTGATGAATGTTGTGCTGACTGGGTACCCGCCATGAAGATCGCAACTCTGCTTGGCAGATCAAAGGGGTCTGGAATACTGTCGCCATCAGAACATCCCCCAAACCGGCCATCTTGCAGTTTGTACAATGGCTAGGTCTCTCCGGTAGATGACTCATGATCAGAGTAAACGACAGTTTCACAACCAGATACCGATCTATCCTCAGACTCCGCTCCGTGGACGACTCCCATGAAGGTATGCTTCATGGCAGGCTGAACCCGGGCGAATCTCGCACGCTGAGCCGTTTCGACGATGTCGGTGCAGATGTCTGGCTCAAGGCCCGGTTCGCCGATCTTGCCAATGAAAACGTGAATACCACCAAAGGGGACCCGATATACATACTCAATTGAGCTGGCCTTGGGTCCCCATCCTGCATCGTCGATGTAGATCTTGTCGCGATGACTCTTTGTCATCCGGCCCACAACATATCCCTTGAGCCCTTCGAAGCTGCCCTCTAAGAACTTGAAACCAGCGTGCGATAGCCCCACGGTGTGCGCCAACTGTCGTGGTTTTGTCACGGCAGATGTCCTAGTGTGAGGACTTAGTCGTGGATCCATCGCAACGTAGTTAGCTTAAAGGGGTTAAAGTGGACAAAGGACGCAATGAGTTATACTGGTTCAGCCCCTTGCGCTGAACGTAAAAGCCTACTCCAGTTGTGCTGGGATTGCTAGGGTTTCGATGACCAGGGAGCGAATATGCTTTGCCTGGCTATCAAGTTATTGTTTTTTCTGTCCTTGAACCGCCGCCGGGTCATCCCTTTATATACACAGGTTGACGCCCGGCGGTTTGCAGAATACCGACCGGCTCATAAACGTGCCCGACTCGGTTTTTACCCTTTCCTATCTTACAGCACAAGTTACACGCCATATGGCGGTTTATGTCTACGGGCCCTAATCCGCCTTTGGGCCCTAGGCCTTTAGATCTCTATAGTAAAACGCCCTGCTCCTTGTCTTCATGGGCTTCAATATGGATAACTCCTTATGGGTATAACCAGGCCCCTCCAGGGAGGTTTATACTGAGTAGTTATTTCCCCAACAGGCACTCCCCTTGGCAATTGCCAAGCTTGGGGGAGTGCCCCGGTATCGTATCACCATCACACTTCTATCTTTACCGTTTTCTTAATTCGGCCCTTTTGGTAATATCTTGATCTAGTAGAATAAAGTTTTAGTATGATCTGGTTTTCAGTTTTGCTTTATGATCCTTCTATGTAATTAATCTAGTCCATGAGCTATATATAATAAAGCTTAGTTTTAGTCGAGGGCTTTTCTATCTTACTATGATCTTAAGGGAATAAAAGAGCGAATAAAAAGAAATAAAGAGTTCATATTGATCTTATGCAGAGTAATGACTTCACATATAAAGAGTATGATGAATAAAAGTTGTTGAGAGCTGACAAACATACTTTTGGTCATTGTTGCAATTAGTAGGAAGTAATAAAGAAAGAGAGGTTTTCACATATAAATATACTATCTTGGACATCTTTTATGATTGTGAGCACTCATTAAAATATGACATGCTAAAAAGTTGAGGTTGGACAAGGAAGACAACGTAATGGGTTATGTTTTCTTACATTCGAAATAAATTATATTGTCATGGATAATCCAACATGCTGAGCTTGCCTTTCCCCCTCATGCTAGCCAAATTCTTTGCACCAAGTACAGATACTACTTGTGCTTCCAAATATCCTTAAACCCAGTTTTCCCATAAGAGTCCATCATATCTGCCTATGGATTGAGTAAGATCCTTCAAGTAAGTCATCATTGTTGCAAGCCATAAAACTTGCGCTCTAAATATGTATGATCTATTAGTGTGGAGAAAATAAGCTTTATACGATCTTGTGATGTGGAAGAAATAAAAGCGATGGAATGCATAATAAAGGTCCATATCACATCTGGCAATATAAAGTGACGTTCTTTTGCATTAAGATTTCATGCACCCAACCATAAAAACATATGACAATCTCTACTTCCCTCTATGAAGGGCCTATCTTTTATTTTTTGTCTTACACTTTATACAAGAGTCATGGTGATATTCGCCTTTCCTTTTAACATTTTATCCTTTGGCAAGCACTGTGTGTTGGAAAGATCCTAATATATGTAGCTAATTGGATGTGGGTTTTCATAAACTATTATTGTTGACATTACCCTTGAGATAAAAGGTTGGGAGGCAACACTATAAGCCCCTATCTTTCTATGAGTCCGATTAAAGCTTTATACCCATAAGTATTGAGTGAGTGTTAGCAATTGTGAAAGACTAAATTATAGTTGAGCATTTGGACTTGCTGAAAAGCTCTTATATTGACTCTTTCCGATGTTATAATAAATTGCAATTGCTTCAATGACTGATATTATAGTTTGTTAGTTTTTAATGAAGTTTCTGATTCATACTTTACATTGTGAATAGATTGTTACTTTAGCATAAGAAATCATATGACCGAGATTATATGTTGCTGTTCTAAGAATGATCATGATGCCCTCATGTCTGTATTTTATTTTATCGACACCTCTCTCTCTAAACATGTGGACATATTTTTCGATATCGGCTTCCGCTTGAGGACAAGCGAGGTCTAAGCTTGGGGGAGTTGATACGTCCATTTTGCATCATGCTTTTATATCGATATTTATTGCATTATGGACTGTTATTACAGATTATGTCACAATACTTATGCCTTTTCTCTCTTATTTTACAAGGTTTACATGAAGAGGGAGAATGCCGACAGCTGGAATTCTGGGCTGCAAAAGGAGCAAATATTAGAGACCTATTCTGCACAACTCCAAAAGTCCTGAAACTCCACAGAAGTTAGTTTTGGAATATATAAAAAAATATTGGGCAAAGAAAGCACCAGAGGGGGCCACCCACCATCCATGAGGGTGGGGGGCACGCCCCACCCCCTGGGCGCGCCCCCTGCCTTGTGGGCCCCCTGGCAGGCCTCCAGTGCCCATCTTTTGCTATATGAAGTCTTTTGCCCTAGAAAAGTTAAAGAGGAAGCTTTCAGGACGAAGCACCACCGTCTCGAGGCGGAACCTTGGCAGAAACAATCTAGGGCTCCGGTGGAGCTGTGTGCCGGGGAAACATCCCTCCGAGAGGGGGAAATCGGCACCATCGTCATCACCATCGATCCTCTCATCGGGAGGGGGTCAATCTCCATCAACATCTTCACCAGCACCATCTCCTCTCAAAACCTAGTTCATCTCTTGTATCCGTTCTTTGTCTCAAAACCTCAGATTGGTACCTGTGGGTTGCTAGTAGTGTTGATTACTCCTTGTAGTTGATGCTAGTTGGTTTATTCGGTGAAAGATCATATGTTCAGATCCTTTATGCATATTAATACCCCTTTGATTATGAACATGAATATGATTTGTGAGTAGTTACGTTTGTTCCTGAGGACATGGGAGAAGTCTTGCTATAAGTAGTCATGTGAATTTGGTATTCGTACGATATTTTGATGAGATGTATGTTGTCTTTCCTCTAGTGGTGTTATGTGAACGTCGACTAGATGACACTTCACCATTATTTGGCCCTAGGGGAAGGACTTGGGAAGTAATAAGTAGAAGATGGGTTGCTAGAGTGACATAAGCTTAAACCCTAGTTTATGCGTTGCTTCGTAAGGGGCTGATTTGGATCCACATGTTTCATGCTATGGTTAGGTTTACCTTAATACTTCTTTTATAGTTGCGGATGCTTGCAAGAGGGGTTAATCATAAGTGGGATGCTTGTCCAAGTAAGGGCAGTAACCAAGCATCGGTCCAGCCACATATCCCACATTTCAACACCCTTGCTCCAACAACAAAGAACCTGGCGAATATAATCTTCGGCAAGGTCCCTCGGTAGTAGTTCAAAGTAATTTCTGAGAGATGCAGATCTAGGCATTCGACGTGATTGTTATATTGTATCACATTATCCACCACTGGGCCTAATCTTATCAGCAAAATAAGAAAACGTGTTAGTGCCTACATGTAGTTTTGAACACTACTACAGGCCTCTTTGGTTTGCAGGATCTGTAAAATGCACTAACGTGCCATCTTCGATCTGACATGATTGACATGGGCATTTGATTACAATCTAGAAAAATGTAGCCTTCTTCACAAGAGTTTGGAGTGTTTGAGAAGTTCCCTAAGAAAACTAGTACAGATGAATCCGAAGGAGAAATGCTTATGGATTGTAACAATATGGATCAAGCAACCAATATGGGGGGATGTATGTACTGAAATCCTCCAAAAGAATCCTTCAGAAATCGTAGCACATTGTCATTTTAAACTTGGAAAAGGGTGTCACAAACTGAAATCCCATATGGTTAACATTTGATAGGAAAGGAACATCACCACGATATATAGCTTCTCCAGGCACGGAAGGCATCTCAGGAAACTGCCAACTTGCTCCAGGTTGGGGCCGATAGATTCTAGTGCCAAGATCTTCACTGTGTGCAGTTTTGGGGTCATGCTTGTCGGAATCATTTTCTGGATGACAAACGAACATACATCTTCAAAATTAGAAATGATGTTAATTTGTTGAAGGAGAGGTAGAAGGCGGCTGTTATACCTGAACGGGTGTGGATCCAATAACAAGTTCGGAGTATTTGTCAAACGAGTAGCCCACCACTGTCAATTTCGGCGCCGAAATGACATGGATTCTTGTTGGATCTTCTTGATCAACTACAAGTAATCTCTCAAGTGCAGGTGTGTCCTCAATGACCATACCGTATTACATGTCTTGTGATGTCTTCTTGCCGCACCAGCAACACACATACATAGTCCAAAGAGTCATGGTGGTGATGTGGAAGCTACTAAACCCATTGATCGCCTAAAGACGAAGGTACTCGAGTGTTGTACAACCATGGAGTAGGCCCTCCATGTCACCATTTGGGAGGCAGATGACGACAGGCTCGAGGTGCTTCAGTCGTGGTAGAATAAGAGTGGGCGCGTCATTAAGGTGGATGGCAGTTCCTGAACTTGGCGACGCGTAGTGTGGGCGAGAGGCGGAGCGTGAATGTTGGTAGCGAGCGCATATGCCCATCATCAAAAGTTAGATCCTCGAGCTGATCTAGGGTAGGGAATTGGAACCAGTCATCAAGCTTGGCTTGGTCCTTACCGTTGGAACGGAATTTGCCCATTCTAAGGCCTCTGGTTGGGCCAAGGTAACTACCGAGGATCTTGGAGAACACATCCAAGCTTTTGCGATAGCCATGGCAGAGCTCGTGGGTGTCGATGAGGTCGAGAGGGGTGGAGTTCTATAGGGGGCGCTACCGCCGTGAAAGGACGGTTGTCCGTGCTCCATGTTTGATTGGGAGGAGGGACATGATGACTGTCAACATATCATCGGGGAGGCTGCTGATGAAGTCTAGGCCTGCTAGAGTCGCTTGTGGTTCTTGCTCGCCCCACCTCCACTTGTTGAAAGCCCCGTTCTCCATCTCCGGAGTCTCCTTGTCAGGGGTGCTTTCTGATAGATAGGGAATATTCAGTTAAAACATGGCAATAGAAAAAGGTATTGGTAACTAGAAGTTATTAGGTAGGAATATAGTAAGAAAATGGAATAACAATTGGTTGCTTAAATACTACACAATTCATTTGATATTGCTGGGTAAGTCAACATGCAGATACTTGAAAACAAAACATACTTCGAACAAAGTCTGGACGGATGATATCGTCGGGGAAGTTAGCATATATCTCATGACCAGGCTCTTTTATGTGCAGTGCTATTTTAGTGTCAGCTTTCAGCACGTAAAACTTAGAAATTTCTTTCCAAAGGCCAGTGCCAAAATATAAGTCACCATGTTCATCAAGTCTTATAGTAGCAACGATTGTGAATCCATGGTTTGTGTTCAGTATGACATCCCTGCAGTCTTGATTTATGTAAAGGGAAAGATTGTGCACTACAAATTTTGGTGCATAGCAAGGGACGCGCTGCAGAAAATGGTGGGATTGTTAAAGAAAATATGGTAACATGCAAATATGGGCCCAAATTGAAAGAACTTTACAGGAGTTGAAATCGAGGGACAAAGATCTGTAATTAAATAGATTGGGTAAACATGATGTCATGGAAATATGAGAGTAATCGAAAGAACAATACACCATTAATTTTCCTAATATAGAAAGAAGAGGGGGAAAATCCCCTTTGACGTATATGGTGCATGTGGCACCTTTTATCCAAATGTGGCAATATTTAGTATATGTTCTGGAAAGTAGGCCATGCCAACCGATTTAGGGTGAGATTGAACATACCGTGCGCATCCTCAAGTCATCTGGTATGGTGAGATGGAACTCCATGGATGTCTGGTGGAGGCCGCAAAGTCCTGATGTGTCCGCACACTGTACACTATGAATGAAAGAAAACCCTCAAATCAGCTCGAATAAAAATGAATTCATGGCGATTTCGGCCGGGTGATTAAAGGAGACAGATGAACTAGGATAAGAGATGAGATAATATCTCATTAAATTGGTTACCTTGTTATCGATGAGAAAGAACCCTCAGTACGGCGGATTCCCCAACCGAGCGGTGCTGGGTCGATCGTGACCAGCGTTGAGAAAGTCGATGGCGATAGGCGTCGAGAAGCTGAAGTGGCAAAATGTGGTGGGGTTTGCGGGCAGCCTGGCGGCGGCGGCAGGCGTCAAGCTAAGAGATTGCCGCCATGACAAGCGGTGCCATGCATAGATGCGGAGGAGCTTGGCAGGTGTGAATGGGGACCAGAGGGGGTGGCGGGCGAGGTGAGGGTTTTTGTGACGTGGTAATGGTGAGGGTTTTCTATTTTCTTTTTTGAATTGGGTGGTGAGGGTTTTCTGTCCCACAAAGAATTTGGGAGGCAACGGTTGCTAGAGCCAACCGTGTGTGATTGACACAACAGGCAAAATGAAAGTCATTGCATGCGGTTCCAATTTTGGGAACCGTGTGTGATTGACGTACTACCTCCGTCCTGGTTTAATGGTCCCCTTTGTAATTTGTACCAAATATTTAACTAAGAAACATTTATGCATGTCACCAAAAATTATATCATTGAACACTATGTTCAAATACGCATCCAACGATATAATTTTTGCTGACCTGCACTAACATTTCATCAGTTAAATCTTTGGTCAAAATTTAACACAAATTACAAAGGGGACCAATAAACCAGGATAGAGGTAGATTCCATCAACTGAACTGATTGCATCCATATCCCACATTTAGACATAAGTAAACATAGATTAAACATACTCATACATAGATAATAAGCATACACAAGCATAGTTCGACCGTCATTAAGCATACTCAAGCATACGTAGTTTCATCCCACATCTCATCTCTTCTGCTGGCACGATCCTGAAGCTTCTCCAGGTACTCGGCGTACGCGCCGTGCGCCACCCTGCAAGAATACTTCTGCTTGAAGGAGCCAACGACCCGTCATCTTGCATGCGCCAGTACACTTTGATACGCGTCATGAAGCTCGTGGTTACAAAATGGGCATCGATAGCAGCCGTCCCAGGTCCTAATATGCCTGTTATGCATTCCCACATAAAGCTCCCTCAGGATTTGCCTCTTGTACCTCCTCTGGCCATCTTCATCCTCGCTGTCCACATCGTCATACAATAACTATACAAATAGTAGAACAAATTTGGCATCGAATCAATGTTTACATGACATGAAGTAGGATTAGGAATTTACGGATATTTTTATACATATCCAGAGATTATGGTTCAATTTTTAAGCACAGTCGTCTATGTACAGACCAATCTTGAAGAAAATAATGGCACAAACATATATGTAGGTCATTCAAAATCAATTGTCAAGTCCTCGCTAGGAATTATTAGCACGAACACAAACCCTAGTCGGATTACTAGCAGAAATCATTTGCACAGATGAAACAACTAATCACTTATCACTTGTACCCTTCAAACAATCAATACACTACACGGATCTAACGAAACTTACTCAGATTTCATGGATTGGGAGAACATAACCATAGGATTTCTATTCCAAAAAGGGGGAGGCATGAATAACCAGAGAAACCCTAGGATCTATTCGACATAGGGTTGTCTCTTTATTGTATGAAATGCAAGAGCCATGTAATTGCTTTACTTTATCGCTATGCGTTAGCAATAGTTGTAGAAGCAATAGTTGGCGAGACGACCCTGACGAAACGATGGGGATTAAGGTGTCGAACCGGTGACGATGGAGATCATGACGATGCTTTGGAGGTGGAGATCAGAAGTACAAGATGATGATGACCATATCATGTCACATATTTTGATTACATGTGATGTTTATCATTTATGCATCTTATTTTTCTTAGAACGGCGGTAGCATTATAAGATGATCCCTTCACTAAATTTCAAGATAAAAGTGTTCTCCTCAAGTATGCACGATTGGCAAAGTTCGTCGTTTCAAAGCACCTCGTGATGATCGGGTGTGATAGACTCTATGTTCTTATACAACGGGTGTAAGATATTTTTGCACATGGAGAATACTTGGTTTAAACTTGACGAGCCTAGCATGGAGAACCATGGTCTCGAAACACCAGAGACCGAAAGGTCGAACGTGAGTCATATAGTAGATATGATCAACATAGAGATGTTCACCATTGATGACTACCCCATCTCATGTGATGATCGGACATGGGTTAGTAGATTTGGATCATGTATCACTTAGATAACTTGAGGGATGTTTATTTAAGTGGGAGTTCATTAGTAATTTGATTAATTAAACTTAATTTATCATGAACTTAGTCTTAATAGTTTTGCATATCTATGTTGTAGATCAATGGCCCGAGCTACCGTTCCCCTGAATTTTAATGCGTTCCTAGAGAATGCTAAGTTGAAAGATGATGGTAGAAACTACACAGACTGGGTCCGTAACTTGAGGATTATCCGCATTGCTGCACGGAAGAATTATGTCGTTGATGCACTGCTAGGTGACAGACCAGCTGCCGGAGCTACTCCAGATGTTTTGAACGCCTGATATGCTCGACCTGATGTCTACTCAATAGTTCAGTGTGTCATGCTTTACGGCTTAGAACCGGGACTTCAAAGACATTTTGAACGTCATGGAGCATATGAGATGTTCCAAGAGTTGAAGTTAATATTTCATGCAAATGCCCGGGTTGAGAGATATGAAGTCTCCAACAAGTTCTATAGCTGTAAGATGGAGGAGAATAGTTCTGTCAGTGAACACATACTCAAAATGTCTGGGTATCATAACCACTTGACTCAGCTCGGAGTTGATCTCCTAGTTGATAGTGCTATTGACAAAGTTCTTCAGTCACTGCCACCAAGCTACAAAGGCTTCGTGATGAACTATAATATGCATGGGATGAAAAAAATGATTCCCGAGCTCTTCGCAATGCTTAAGGCTATGGAGGTAGAAATCAATAAGGAGCACCTAGTTTTGATGGTTAACAAGACCACTAGTTTCAAGTAAAAGGGCAAGGGAAATAAAGGGAACCTCAAGAAGAATGGCAAGGAAGTTGCCACTCCCGGGAAGAAGCCCAAAGCTGGACCCAAGCCTGAAACTGAGTGCTTCTACTTCAAAGGGAATGGTCACTGGAAGCGGAACTACCCCAAATACTTGGCGGATAAGAAGGATGGCAAAGTGAACAAAGGTATATTTGATATACATGTTATTGATGTGTACCTTACTAATGCTCATAGCAGCTCCTCGGTATTTGATACTGGTTCGGTTGCTCATATTTGTAACTTGAAATAGGAGCTGCGGAATAAACGAAGATTGGCTAAGGATGAGGTGACGATGCACATCGGGAATGGTTCCAAGGTCGATGTGATCACCGTCGGCACGCTACCTCTACATCTACCTTCTAGATTAGTTTTAGACCTCAATAATTGTTATCTGGTCATCGCGTTGAGCATAAACATTATATTTGGATCTTGTTTATTGCGAGATGGTTATCGCTACTATGAAAGGGGGATCGAACGTCGTGATGGTTCGACCCCCCTCGTGGTTCGACCACCTTGTTCGATCCCCCCGCCTCGTACGACAACCATCGCATGGTGTCCCACACGCCCGCACAAAATCCAGCCCACAAGCCCAACAAACTAAGGGCAACTCATCCGATATTCGGCCCATGGACCACCAGTCAAACGAGCCAAACCACCACTAGTCAAACAAGCCAAACCCCACGATCGCGCACGCCCAGCAAACAAACAAAATAGTTCGGCAACCCACAATGAGGTCCATAGACCAAAAATCAAACCAAGCAACCCACGAACGAGGTCCATCGACCAAAAATCAAACCATCGAACGACCTCCATCATCCCGCCAACGCACGTCGCCACGGGAGACAAAAACGCTAGTTCTTCCTCGCGTACGAGCTCCATTGACACCAGTTTACCTCGCGCACGAGCTCCATCAATGCCAGTTCTTCCTCGCGTACGAGCTCCATCGACCCGCCCCGCACATGCCGATGAGAAGACTAATGATACTTCAGTCACCGTCAGTCCACATCATTGTTCATGTGCGAGGCCAGCTGTGCGATCAGCACAACTGCACCGCAACCTCGGTGTCCAAACCACAACCTTCGCTCGACGGCTACTGCGAGGCAATGGTTGTTGCTGCAAAGGACGGAGATCCACCTTTGTTATGTTCAACCGTGCCCATTCACGCCCTAGGTTTGCCATCATGAACTGTTTCAACAATGTAGTTACCTGCATATTATAGTATTACTCAGATTGCATCTTTAACTTGAACTCCAACTACATTGAAAAAGCATCACGAGATAGAGGTATCTCCAACCAGTTTGTACCAACAGTTATATACCTTTGTGTCCACCGTAGTGTATGAGCTGTGTCCCTATTCTACTTGCGCTCTTCTTATTAATGTAGTGTGTTGGAAGGCTTCGGCTTTCTTAGATTCTTACTGCTTTTTGTATAGAAGAGAAAATGATATGGTAAAGATAATATTTATTGAACAAATATCTAATCTCTACTATTAGACAACAACAATATGCATAGGTTAAAAGACAATATCAACAACAATATGCCCAGGTTAATAGCTTTGTCATTTTCGAAAAAATAGCTTTCTCACTACCTACCCTAGAACATCATACTTTGTTAGCTCTTTCTTTTCACTATCTACATCTTATTATTGATAATATAATCATATAAAAACTGCAGGTTTAGTTGAGAACATAAAGCTTCTATAGGACACAAAGATGTCACAGGACAGAGGGCATCTCTATGATAAAGGAAAAAGGGTATGTGTATGCAAATCACTATGATAAAGTATTCAATAACCTTTCTAACTTATCCTACATTAATCTTATTAGTTTTTGAATATGAGAGGACACCGAGGTCACAAACCAGGAATACACACAGGCCACCATCTGCTTTTTTCATACGCGAACCAGTGGGCGCTACTTACTACAATGTTCCATCTTCCGATAATGATGACAGTGTGCCCACGCAACTTCCTATGACGGTTCCTATATCAGGCAATCTCACGGCCTTTTAGCCAGTACAACAACTGGAAACCTCAATCGGTATCACCCCTTACACATGATATTTTTTCACTTTGCATTTATACATTTGTTAAAACCAAAGTGGTCCATAATGGTTCTTCAGGAAATTATTCTCGTGAAGGCACTTACTATGATCACCGTGCATCACTTCGAGCAACACAGAGCAGCATTGATCATAATATTGGTTCAGATATAGCGCTTGGACTCAACACCCAACACACTGGTCCTGAACACATTGCTTCAGAGGCAACCATTACATCAGACAAAAAACAGAAAAGGCGAGAGCAATATTTAGCACGGAAAAATAGATTAACACCTAAAGAGAAGGAGGAAATCAATGCACGCCACCAAGCAATTTGTTGAGTGGAGGTGGGATTTCCTAGCAAGCGAGTTGTCTACAAAGGATCCCCGACACATGATGTATACAAAGAAAGCTCGGCACATGTAGTACAGATAGTAGACATTGGTTATGTCTATTAAGCATGATTGTGTGTTTCAATTTGTAAGTGTAGTTATCACATACTTGGTTTATATCTACTATGTAGGTGACTGTTTCGTCATGTTTGTTTGTGTCTATGGTGTTTTAAGGGATGTGCTAATTTCATGGATGATTTAGTTATTATCTATATTTAAAAACAAGTTTGTCCATGTTCATAGATTTTGAATTACCTTTGAAATTGTTTTTTGTCAAAATATATTCTATAAAAAGCACTCATTGAAAATATCCAAGTCCATGCTATCACTTTGTCGAGTAATATTTTCACATCATACTTTGTATTTTGTGTGTCGGTGGCAACACACGGGCATTCAACTAGTTCATTTAAATCGGGGAATAATGGTTGTTCTATTTATACAAGTAATATCTTTTATGGTCATGCACCCTTGATGAATGGTCTATTCTTGTTGAATCTCGATCGTAGTGATACAAATATTCATAATATTGATGCTAAAATATGCAAAGTTGATAATGATAGTGAAACATACTTGTGGCACTGCGGTTTACGTCATATTGGTGTAAAGCACATGAAGAAACTCCATGTTGATGGACTTTTGGAATCACTTAATTATGAATCATTTGATACTTGCGTACCATGCCTCATGGCCAAGATGACTAAAACTCCATTCTCCCGAACAATGGAGGGAACTAATGACTTATTGGAAATAATACATATTGATGTATGTGGTCTGATGAGTGTTGAAGCACGCGGCGAGTATCATTATTTTCTGACCATCACAAATGATTTGAGTAGGTATGGTTATATCTGCTTGATGAAACACAAGTCTGAAACATTTGAAAAGTTCAAAGAATTTTAGAGTGAAGTGGAGAATCATCATAACAAGAAAATAAAGTTTCCGCGATCTGATCGCGGAGGTGAATATTTGAGTTATGAGTTTGGTCTTCATTTAAAACAATGTGGAATTGTTTCATAACTCACACCACCTAGAACACCACAATGTAATGGTGTATCCAGACGTCATAACCGTACTTTGTTAGATATGGTGCGATCTATGATGTCTCTTATTGATTTACCACTATCATTTTGGGGTTATGCATTAGAGACAACCGCAATCACGTTAAATAGGGCACTGTCTAAATCTGTTGAGAGGATAACATATGAACTGTGGTTTGGCAAGAAACCTAAGCTGTCATTTTTTAAAAGTTTGGGGATGCGACACTTATGTCAAAAGGCTACGTCCTGATAAGCTCGAACCCAAATTGGAGAAGTGCGTCTTCATAGGATACCCTAAAGAAACTATAGGGTACACCTTCTACCACAGATCCAAAGGCAAGATCTTTGTTGCTAAGAATGCATCCTTTCTAGAGAAGGAGTTTCTCTCGAAAGAAGTGAGTGAGAGGAAAGTTGAACTTGATGAGGTAATTGTACCTTCTGTCGAATTGGAAAGTAGCACATCATAGAAAACCGTTCTCGTGATGACTACACCAACTAGAGAGGAGGCAAATGATAATGATCATGAAACTTCAGATCAAGTTACTACTAAACCTCATAGGTCGACTAGGGCATGATCCACACCCGAGTGGTACGGTAATCCTGTCCTAGAAGTTATGTTATTAGACCATGGCAAACCTATGAACTATGAAGAAGCTATGATGAGCCTAGATTCCGATAAATGGCTTGAGGCCGCAAAATTTGAGATAGGATCCATGTATGCGAACAAAGTATGGAATTTGGTGGACTTGCCCGATGATCGGCAAGCCATAAAAAATAAATGTATCTTCAAGAAGAAGACTGACGATGATGGTAATGTTACTGTCTACAAGGCTTGACTTGTCGCGAAAGGTTTTCAACAAGTCGAAGGGGTTGACTACGATTAGAGTTTCTCACCCGTGGTGATGCTTAAGTCTGTCCGAATCATGTTAGCAATTGCCGCATTTTATGATTATGAAATCTAGCAAATGGACGTCAAAACTATATTCCTTAATGGATTTCTTAGAGAAGAGTTGTATATGATGCAACCAGAAGGTTTTGTTGATCCTAAAGGTGCTAACAAAGTGTGCAAGCTCCAGCGATCCATCTATGGACTAGTGCAAGCATCTTGGAGTTGGAATATACACTTTGATGAGGTGATCAAAGCATATGGTTTTATAAAAACTTACGGTGAAGCTTGTATTTATAAGAAAGTGAGTGGGAGCTCTGTAGCATTTCTAATTTTATATGTGGATGACATATTGTTGATTGGAAATGATATAGAATTTCTGCATAGCATAAAAGGATACTTGAATAAGAATTTTTCAATGAAAGCCCTCGGTGAAGCTGCTTATATATTGGGCATCAAGATCTATCGGGATAGATCAAGACGCTTGATAGGACTTTCACAAAGCACATACCTTGACAAAGTTTTGAAGAAGTTCAAAATGGATCTGTCAAAAAGGGTTCTTGCCTGTGTTACAAGGTGTGAAATTGAGTCAGACTCAAAGCCCCGACCACTGCAGAAGATAGAGAGAAAATGAAAGTCATTCCCTATGCTTCAGCCATAGGTTTATCATGTATGCTATGGTGTGTACCAGACCTAATGTGTGCCTTGCCATAAGTTTGGCAGGGTGGTACCAAAGTAATCCAGGAGTGGATCACTGGACAGCTGTCAAGTACATTCTGAAGTACCTGAAAAGGACCAGGGATATGTTTCTCATTTATGGAGGTGTCGAAGAGCTCATCGTAAATGGTTACATTGATGCTAGCTTCGACACAGATCCGGATGACTCTAAGTCACAAACCAGATACTTATTTATATTGAATGGTGGAGCTGTCAGTTGGTGCAGTTCCAAGCAGAGCGTCGTGGCAGGATCTACGTGTGAAGCGGAGTACATAGCTGCTTCGGAAGGAGCACATGAAGGAGTCTGGATGAAGGATTTCATATCCAATCTGGGTGTAATACCCAGTGCATCAGGTCCAATGAAAATCTTTTCTGACAACACTTGAGCAATTGCCTTGGTGAAGGAATCCAGATTTCACAATAGAACCAAACACATCAAGAGACGCTTCAACTCCATTTGTGAAAAGGTCAAGGATGTAGACATGGAGATTTGCACAATACATACTGATCTGAATGTGGCAGACCCGTTGACTAAGCCTCTTCCACGAGCAAAACATGATCAACACCAAGACTCCATGGGTGTTAGATTCATTACGAAGTAATCTATATTATTGACTCTAGTGCAAGTGGGAGACTGTGGGAAATATGACCTAGAGCCAATAATAAAGTTGTTATTTTATATTTCCTTATTCATGATAAAGGTTATTATTCATGCTAGAATTGTATTGATCAGAAAGGTAAATACATGTATGAATACATAAACAAATACCATGTCCCTAGTAAACCTCTACTAGACTAGCTCGTTGATCAAAGATGGTTAACGTTTCCTAACCATAGACATGTGTTGTCATTTGATAACGGGATCACATCATTAGGAGAATGATGTGATGGACAAGACCCATCTGTTAGCTTAGCACATGATCGTTCAGTTCATTGCTATTGCTTTCTTCATATCAAATACATATTCCTTCAACTATGAGATCATGCAACTCCTGGATACCAGAGGAATACCTTGTGTGCTATCAAACGTCACAATGTAATTGGGTGATCATAAAGAGGCTCTACAGGTATCTCTGAAGGTGTTTGTTGAGTTGGCATGGATCGAGATTAGGATTTGTCACTTTGTGTATCGGAGAGGTATCTCTGGGCCCTCTCGGTAATACACATCATAAGAAGCCTTGCAAGCAATGTGACTAAGGAGTTAGTTACAAGATGATGTATTATGGAATGAGTAAAGAGACTTGCCGGTAACGAGACTGAATTATATGATTTGGTGATTGAATGTTGTTCAGAGTATCGGATGAGATCACAGACATGACGAGGAGCTCCGGAATGGTCTAGAGGTAAAGATTGATATATAGGACGATGATATTCTTACACCGGAAGAGTTTTGGAGTGCACCGGGTAGTCATCGGATTGCCGGAAGGGGTTCCGAGCACCCCGCGAGAGGTATATGGGCCAAAAGAGGGGAGCGCCCCAGCCCACAAGGAGCTAGCGCACCCCCTATGGCAGCCGGCCTATGGGAGAAAGGAAGGGCAGATTTGGCCTCCCCATTCCTTCCCTCTCCCCCTTTCCTTTCCCCCTCCGGCATATATGGTAGGGGGGTTGGCGCGGCCAGGGTAGGAGCCCAAGTAGTATTCGGCCCTACTTGGGGCGCCTCCTGGCTGCTCCCCTCTCCCCCACGTATATATATGTGGGAGGGGGGCGCCACACATAACCACGACAATCTCTTCGCCGTGAGCAGCGCCCCTCTGCACAGTTTCGTCCCTCGGTCATATTTTCAGAGTGCTTAGGCGAAGCCCTGTGGAGATAGCATCACCATCATCGTCATCATGTCGTCGTGCTACCAGAACTCATCCACTACTTGGCCGTCTTGCTGGATCAAGAAGGCAAGGAGGTCACCGAGCTGAATGTGTGCTGAACGCGGAGGTGTCATACATTCGGTACTCGATTTGTTTGATCGCAAAGAAGTTTGACTGCATCGACCGCGTTGATAAACGCTTCCGCTTACGGTCTATGAGGGTACATAGACAGACTCTCCCCCTTCGTTGCTCTGCATCTCCATGGATAGATCTTGAGTGTGCGTAGATTTTTTGTTTTCCATGCAACGTTTCCCAACAGTAGGGTCATGAGATCCCTGTTTGTAATAACCTGCTCTATATGGCTCTTTGGAGCCTTTTGAATAAATACTTGAGTTTGTAGAGTTATGTTGGGATGCCATCTTGTATCTACACATATCGAGCATATTGTGTGTATGTTAGTGAAATGCTTTGGTTCTGTGGGATTCGACACCTATTTGTTTATTCTTGGTAGCCTTTCTTATGGGGAAATGCTCCCTAGTTCTTCCACTGAGCCATAGTAGTTCGCTACTGCTCCGGACACTTGGATTGGCCGGCATGTATCCTTCTTTGTTCCTGTGTCTGTCCCTTAGGGGAAATGTCACGCATTGTTCCTCTAATTCCTTGTAGCTTGCTACGACTTGGGTTCATACTTTGATGACCGACATGTTCAATCACTACAAAAAAGATGCATCCGTGACATTTTGGGCCGAACGATTTTTTCTGTCATGCGTATGACACATTTATGACGATAATTGTGACAAAACCCGGTATCATCATAGATGTGGTGGGCTCCTACTTCTATGAAAAAATATCATGACAGAAAATGCGCTTTTCATCCTGGGCGGGCCGGAGACGCAGCTGCATGACATTCTTTGGGCCATCCATGGTGGAAAAACCCGTGGTATAAGCGAGGGCGAGGAAAATATCGGGGAGTTCCCGCTTACGATGGGCGGTCGGGGCCGAGCGATGCATGTAGGTTTGTATGTTTCTCTCGTACACGTACGCGTGTGTGTGCGAGGCGTTGCGCTCTAACTAAACCCGAGTAAGGCGTTGGGCTCTGACTAAACCCGAGCAATTGCACTAGCTACGTTACTGAACACCGATCGATTCCTTGCTGTTAGCTGAACCCGAGTGATTCCTTCGCTACTGCTGCTAACTGAAGTCGATCGATGCTGCCTCTTGATGAATAGTGAGCGTTGTTGGGGGGGGGGTTGGATGAGCAGTTCCCGATGGGGGGGTGTGGACGAACAGGACCTTGTGGTAGTAGTGGCCGTTGCCGCTGGATGAACAAGACCCCGATTGAGCTGGTTGGGGGTGCATGAACAGGACCCCGTGGAGGGCTGGATGAAGAGGACCCCGTGTAGGGCTGGTTGAACAGTAGCCAGTGGAGGGCTGGATGAACAGTAGCCCATGGAGGGGTGGTTGAACAGAACTCCATGAAGAGGGCTGGTTGAACAGTAGCCGGTGGAGGAGCATTGGAGGCTAGATGAATAGTAGCCTGTGGATGAACAGTCGCAGGTGCAAGCTGGAGGAGGTCGACGGTGGATGAACAGTAGCCCGTGGAGGCAGACGACGGTGTAGATGAACAGTATCCCGTGGAGTCACGTTTTGCGGTACGCCACACCCCTCCCGATGAACAGGACCCCCGTTTCAACCGTAGCGCTCCAACACAAGTCTGTTTCCTCCGTTTTGCAGTACGCCACACCCCTCCCGATCAACAGGACCCCGTTTCGACCGTAGGAGGTCCAAGAGAAGTCCATTTCCTCCGTTTTGTGGTACGCCAGACCCCTCCTAATGAACAGGATCCCATTTCAACCATGGCCGGTCGAACACAAGGCTATTTCCTCTGTTCTACGGTACGCCAAGCCTCGTTTCGATCGACTGTTCCGTCCAAGCCGGTTGGCCCCCGATGAACACAACAACGCAGTTTCTCCGCTCCGACCCAGCCATGTACACAAGCTCTGGTCGTACATATGCATGAGTAGGTGTTCGAGACCCCGCCCTTATGTACGTATGTGGCCGTATTTACTTTCTTGCACCCTGGCTGTATGTACGTGTACATGCTACGTGCGCACCTCTACTATGACACGTGCCCTTCCTTACTCTGCCATGGTTCATCACTGCAGCCTGAAGACAGACCGATCGACCAGTATGTACGTACACATTCATGACCAGAATGACAACGGTACGTACGCTTCGACCAGGTGGGTCCCGACTGTCAGGCAGTTCCTTGTGTGCGAAGATGTAGCTGGTGGATCCCAGCAGTCAGGGGGAAACGCTTTTTTTGCAAAATACGGTGGCCCATCTGGTGGGTCCCTGCTGTCAGGTGGAGGAATCATAATTTTTCGCATAATAAGGAGGCATTTCCTTGCTGCGGCCGTGGACCCAGCTATCAGCCTCTCCACGTACAGTACTCTTCCGATGGAAGTCGTTCCTTGATCACATTGACCACGCCGCGCCGGGAGCACCAGGGTGGTGGACGACGGAGAGGCCTAGGAAGGGGACCACATGGAGCCGAGGAAGACGCGGCAGTGGATGCCCACGCGAAGAGGAGTACGAGGGTTCACTGGTTCGGCTGCAGTGTGAGGCCGCCGCCGCCACAGAATAACAGGGGGTGTGGGTGAGTAGAGGGACGGCCTGGCCAGTAGTGGGAGTAGTAGGGGGCGGTGAGGCCTCCGCGGCATCATAGCCGGCCACGGGAGGCAGGAGCACGCGACATGACCGGCGCTGGTTTGGGCGGCAGGAGCAAGAAGACTAGAGGTTGAAGAAGCACTACACCCGTTGGATGGACATCGTACAGTCAATGGAGCAAGAATCGTTCATATTGACTAAGTTGACAAAGTCCTCCGTCCCCATTAACTTAGTAGGCCCACAAGTCAGCCTCCCACTATGGTGGGTCCCAGCTAGCAGGGGGAGTATTCATTTTTTGTGTGTAATAAGGAGGCACGTCCTTGTGTGTGAAGATATAGCTGGTGGGTCTGAGTGGTCAGCAGGGGGAACATTTTTTTCACGAAATATAGAGGCCCTTCCATTGGGTCCCAGCTGTTAGGTGGACGAATCATTATTTTGCGTGTAATAAGGAGCCATTTCCTTGTGTGCGACCACGAACCCAGCTGTGAGCCTCTCCGCGTATCGTCCACTTCCGATGGGTGTCGTTCATTAACCATGTTGACCACATCGCACCGAGAGCACCAGGGCGGTGGATGACGGCGAGGCCTAGGCAGGGAATGACATAGAGCCGGGGAAGATGCGGTAGTGGATGCCCACGTTGAGGGGAGTACGAGTGCTGACTGGTCAGCTCTAGGATGAGGCTAACGTCGCTGGAAAATAACAGGATGTGTGGGTGGGTAGAGGGATGGACTGGCGGCAGCACAACCGGCCATTGGTGGAGGGAGAAGGCAGTCCTGCCGGCGCTGGTTTGGGTGGCTGAATCAGGAAGATCAGAGATTGAAGAAGCACGGCTGCCGTTGGATGGACATCCAACAGTCACTGCTCTATGTTGACTAAGTAGACAAAGCCTTGCGTACGTGTCAATATTTTTGTAGGACAGCGTAACCATCAACCTAGTAGGCCCAGAAGTCAGCCTCCAAATCTGTGGAAAACTGCATACAACCCATTAGCTAATATTTTCAATAATTTACAGCCCATTTGCTAATTCTTAAGGATATTTTGAAGCCCATATTCTTTTTTTAGCATTACATACCATATATTCTGGGCACTGCTAAAAATTTGAAAGAAATTTTTCATATTTTGGTGGGGTCCGAACTCTTTTAATCGCGGAATTTCGAGTCACATTAAATAATTTTTAAAAAAATTATATAAAAAAATAAGAAAAATTATCCGCAAAAAATGAAATTTAAAATATTTACTAGCAAGATGCCCGTGCATTGCACGGAACATGAAGGTGCATTTGTATGATTAGTTTATCTTATTGGAGAAAAGGATGAACGAGGGAAGGCCGTATCTGCAAATGTGGAGAGGAGTGCGGGTAAATTGTCATAGTTTCCTTCCTATCCGTTAGATATAGATCAGATGACCTATATTGCAGGATGGTAGGCATACCATCATCACCAACTCTGCTTTTTATAAGAGTAGAGAAATCCAAAAAAATGATATTGTCATGTAATTGCCGGTTGGCTTTGGTTTAAAAATTTACAGCCCATTTCTTACAACTTATAGACCATTTTCTGGGGAAGCCCATTTCTTACTAATTACATCCCTCCTCATCTTGAAAGATTTGTGGCCCAATAGGGCTGAGAAAAGCATGTAGGCCTCGGTTGGGTATTCTCCAAAAAAAGAGCCGGGCTAGCTATTTTCAGAAAGAGAAAATATATCAATTGGGCTTGTCATGTGCTTAAATAGAAGCTTAAGCATGGGCTAGACGGGCCACAACCCTCGCACAGCGTGCAGTTGAGCTCCGTCTCTAAAACTAAAAAACAACTGGGCGAGCTGCTGCGTCCCTGGTGTTATCCGCTCGTTGTGTAATTTTCTCGTTTATTGACTACATTGAGAATGGTGTGGTACCTAGTTTTCAAACAATTAGGAGGAAGTTTTTCGGCTTGTAGGAGTAATAACGACGCACCTGCTTGCGTAATGCAATGACCCTGGTGGGCCCCTACTGTCAGCCTCTCCACGTACAGTCATCTCCTGATTCCTCTCGGTTGTTTACCATGTTGACAATGCCAGATCGCAGCGGGCACAGCGAGTGAACCAAGGCGGAGAACGATGGCGACACCTTAGACGGGAACGAACCGGAGTAGTGGAAGGTGCCGCACTGTAGTGACAGGCAGAGGGGAGTACAAGGGCAACAACATGTAACTGAAGCTTACAAACAGTACAAAATCTCAAGGATTAATTGTTCATCAAATTTAGACAAGACCCAAATTGAACATGGCAATAACGTCTAACCCAACCACTCTTTTTCGCAGTCACAAACAAATAGATCGGTCTGATCCATAAAATCAACATCCCGTGCAAAAACAAATATTAGAGGATGACTACAAGTTGTTGTAAATAGAAGCCGAGCACGTTTAGAAGCCCATTTGTCCACCTAAAAATTCTTTTTTTGCTATTCAACATGTCCGTCCATGAGAAATCTCTTTAGGAAAAACTTAAGCCGCATGGACAATAGTAACCTCGCATTCAACAGGAAGAATGTGACAAAGCTTCTGCTTTCCTGGTTGGATGCATATCCATCCATCGTTATTGTCCTCAAACGAATGTCATGAGAACTGAGAAAATACTAGTGCTTATTACGCCACCGATTGGTTATATGTTTTGCTCCATGTGGTTGTGCCTAAGTAGACATGAAGATTGAAAACAGTTAAGGTCTGAAAAAAGAGTATGTGAAAGAGCGACAGCTGAACGGTTAATTCTAGTACAATATATACGGGCATTCAATGTGCATGAAATCATCACCTTTATATATAAATTCTCCAGAGATCGAAAGCATCACAGCAAGCCAATAATTATTTTTAGATCAAAACTAAACATTTTGATATATAAGATCTTGACAGAATCCAGTAGCATTGATAGGATATCCAAGGATGTATTCTTCATTGAGCATATAACATAATATTAGTACCCAAAGTGTACTCCAAGATGATATAAAACTTATGTGCAGAAATGAGAAATGCAGCTTATGATTACAAATGTGTAGATGATAATATATGGTACCTGAAAAAGTGAGGAGCCAAACACCAACTTCTTGTGATCATTAAACGGATCACGAATTACACCCAAGGTCTCTAGTTTGGGCGCAGAGACGACATTTATTTGCGAAAGTTTATAACAATCATCACGGAGCAACCATTGAAGTGAAGGGGCATCTTTGATGATGAGCTGATGTCCTTCAAAACAAATTCCAATGCTTTTAAGGTGATGCGACTTTATTTGGAGAAAACTGATAGGGATTTCTATTTCCAAAACAAATAGCAACAGCTCCAGGGCAGGGCAACTAGAGTGGATGATGCTATGCAGTGAGGCCTCCGACAGATAAACCACCACAAGCTAAAGTTTTTTTAGCAGTGGGAGTCGAAGCATTTGTACCAAATCGTGTGGTAGATGGCACCAAGTGAAGGTGGCGGTGTGGAGAGAGGAGTAAAACCACGATATGGACAATGGTGGTGTGGGCACAAATTCTTGTTGTGTTCGTGGTACGAAACATTCATGGTAATGGTAGAACTCAAACTGCTGGAGTTTTCCGAATTCAGGGGATGTCAGCCAAGCGTCCACCGTGCAGGGTATGGATAGCAGGTAGCGTGTCGGGATGCAGAGGTGTTAAACAGGGCCCTACTAGTGAGAGGAGACGATGGCTCTAAGGAGATCAAATTCAGGAAGGACAGAAATCTAACGACAGTCGAGATTGAGGGGCGCGGTGCGCCATATTGGGTGCCATCGAGTTGAGAGGACTTGTCTGCGGCAACAATCCTTGGTGGAAAGAAGCGAGATGATCTCCTCGAGGATGATGTCCGGTGATCGCAGATGCGGTCCATTGGAGATTCTACCGGTTCCTCAGATCCAGGTGGGGGGGGGGGGCTCGCTGAGGGAGTCCTGGACTAAGGGGTCCTCGGGCGTCCGACCTATTAGACATGGGCCGGACTGATGGGCTGTGAAGATACAAAGACCGAAGACTCTACCCGTGTCCGGATGGGACTCTCCTTGACGTGGAAGGCAAGCTTGGCGTCCAAATATGAAGATTACTTTCTCTGTAACTGACCTTATGTAACGCTAGATCCCTTCGATTTCTATATAAACCAGAGGGCTAGGTCCGTAGAGATATTCTCATAATCATAGTCATACAGGCTAGACTCTTAGGGTTTAGCCATAACAATCTCGTAGTAGATCAACTCTTGCAATACTCATATTCATCAAGATCAATCAACCAGGAAGTAGGGTATTACCTCCATAGAGAGGGCCCGAACCTGGGTAAACATTGTGTCCCCTGTCTCCTGTTAACATCGACCTTAGACGCACAGTTCGGGACCCCCTACCCGAGATCAGTCAGTTTTGACTCCGACATTGGCGATTTCATTGAGAGTTCCACTGTGCCATCGTCAAAAGGTTTGATGGCTCCTTCGACCATCCACAATGACGTTGTCCAAGGGGAGGTCTTCCTCCCCGGACAGGTCTTCGTATTTGGCAGCTTCGCACTGTGGGCCAACTCGCTTGGCCATCTGGAGCAGATCGAAAGCTACGCCCCTGGCCATCAGGTCAGATTTGGAAGCTTGAATTACGTTGCGGATATCCGCGGAGACTTGATCTTCGACGGATCCGAGACCACAGTAGTTTCTCCCTACCACAACGATGAACACGACGTAAATCTGTCATCAGACCATACCTAGGAGATAGTACCTGTAGCTGCTCTGGCCTCAGATCCAGAGCAGATCGCGCCATCCAAGGATGGGAAGTTCAACCCCGCCGCGGAAGCCGCAGACTCTGCGGCATTGGAGACGCACACAGACCTAACTTCAAGTGACATCTGTGTCACCGGAACCATGGACTCGTCTCCGGCTACATGTTCCGAACCTTGTGCGTCCGCGTACGTTGAGCTTGATCGGTCATTGATCATCGAATTCAGCTCCGTAGACATCTTCCGGCACTCGCCTTTGGGCGACGTGGTAAACTCGTTAAGAGCACTATCCTTGGCGGGGTATTCTCAGCCGAATTATGTCCGGTTCGAGCTGGAGGCTGATGACAGAGAATTTTGTTTCCCACCCACCGCCCACTTCATAACCACTTTCGAGGACTTAACCGACATGCTCAATTACGGCTCTGAAGACATCGACGGTATGAACGACGATGCAGGAGAAGAGGAGGACCAAAACCCACTGTTCACTGGACGATGGATATGGCCACCTCCTCATATGATGTGTACATGGTAGACGCACCAAACGAAAACAGCGGCGAGGACAAAGAGAATCCAGTTGAGGATGAACCTCCTAAGATAGAACCAAAGCGTCGGCGTCAGCGGCGCCGCTCTAAATCATGCCGTAGCAAAGACAGCAACACAGGCACGAGAGATGATAACACTCCGGACGGTGTCGAAGACAGAAGATCCCGACAAACGAACTGTCGAACAGGACGATTGGGAAGATGGGCAAGTTAGCCCTAATGAACAGGCCATAAACAAAGACTCGGAGGAAAGTAGTTATCTCCCACTCTCCGAGGAGGAGGTGAGCCTCGGCAACGAGGACTTTATTGTACCTGAGGAACCTCTCGAGCAGGAGCGCTTTAAGCGCCAGCTAATAGCCACTCCAAGGAGCCTGAAAAAGAAGCAGCAGCAGCTTCAAGCTGACCAAGATCTGCTCAATGATAGATGGACCGATGTCCTAGCAGCCAAAGAATATGGCCTCAAGCGCCCGGCCAAAAGCTACCCGAAGCACAAATTGCTACCTCAGTTCGACGACAAGGCACCGGAGCCCGTACCATCATCACGCAATGCAGCTGACTGACCGCCATGTGGTCGGGATAAAACGACAACTCAAGCCGAACACCAGCCCGCCCCGCCTCATCATAAAGACAGAGATAAAACAGGTTGTGGTTATACATATGACCTTCGGCAGGACCTGGACAATAGAGCAGGACATACCAGATCAATCTACAGATCGCGAGGACGTGCCCCGACACGTGACGACGGCTATCTATTCGAACGTGACAAGCCTAGTCATGCATGGGCCGAAAACCACAGACAGAGTCCATCGGAGCTACATCGTGATGTGGCAAGATATAGAGGCGCCGCACACCCTCTTTGCTTCACTGATGAAGTAATAGAGCATGAATTCCTAGAAGGGTTTAAACCCGTGAATATTGAATCCTACGATGGAACAACTGATCCCGTGGTGTGGATTCAGGATTTTCTTCTCCATATCCATATGGCCCACGGAGATGACCTCCACGCCATCAAATACCTCCCGTTAAAACTCAAAGGTCCAGCTCGGCACTGGTTAAACAGTCTGCCCGAAAACTCTATTGGCAGCTGGGAGGATTTGGAAGACGCCTTCCGCGACAAGTTCGAAGGTACATATGTCCGGCCACCAGACGCCATGACTTAAGCCATATAGTTCAATAGCCCGAAGAGTCAGCCAGGAAATTCTGGACTGGTTCCTAACTAACAGGAACCAGATCGTTGACTATCCGGATGCCGAAGCCCTAGCAGCCTTTAAACACAGCATCCGCGACGAATGGCTTGCCCGCCACCTCGGCCAAGAAAAGCTAAAGTCCATGGCAGCCCTCACAGCACTCTTGACCCACTTTTGTGCGGGTGAAGATAGTTGGCTGGCCCGTAGCAAAAACAATGCAAGCAACGCCGGCACCTATGAAGCCAGAAATATCAACGACAAGTCTCGACATAATAGACACAAGCGTCGAAACAACAATGACAACACCGATGATACAACGGTCAATGCCGGATTCAGTGGCTCTAAGTCCGGTCAGCGGAAGAAGCCGTTCAAAAAGAAAAATTCAGGCTGATCCAGCTTGGACTACATACTTCATCGTCCGTGCCAGATCCATGGCACCCCAAACAAAACCACCCAATCACAGCAACATAGATTGTTGGGTTTTTAAACAAGTCGGCAAGTTAAATGCCGAAAGCAAGGAGAAGGGATTGCAAAGCGAGGACGACGACGAGGAGCCCCGGCCACCGAACATAGGGGGACAGAAGAAGTTTCCCCCTCAGGTCAAAACGGTGAACATGATATACGCTACCCACATCCCCGAAAGGGAGCGCAAGCGCGCTCAGGGACGTCTACACGATAGAGCCTGTCGCCCCAAAATTTAATCCATGGTCGTCATGCCCAATCACTTTCGATCATCGGGACCATCTGACCAGTATCCGTCACGGCCGTTCAGCGCACTGGTCCTGGACCCAATAATTGATGGGTTCCACCTGACGCGAGTCTTGATGGACGGTGGCAGCAGCCTCAACCTCCTCTATCATAATAAAGTGCGCAAAATGGGCATTAATCCATCATGGATCAAGCCTGCAGAGACTACCTTTAAAGGAGTCATAACAGGTGTAGAGGCTCGCTGTACGGGCTCAATCACACTATAGGTCGTCTTCGGATCTCCGGACAACTTCCGAAGTGAGGAGTTAATCTTCGATATCATCCCTTTTCGCAGCAGTTATCACACACTGCTTGGGCGAACTGCATTTGCTCGATTCAACGCGGTGCCACACTACGCTTATCTCAAGCTCAAGATGCCCGGACCACGCGGCATCATAACAGTTAATGGAAACACAAAACGCTCCCTCCGCACCGAGGAGCACACTGCTGCCTTAGCAGCAGAAGTACAGGGCGGCCTTTTCAAGCAGAAGCTTAATTTGGCGGCTGAGCTCCCGGACACTATCAAGAGAGTCCGGACTATTCTGCAGCAGGATAGCTCGGCTCGTTAAGAGCCCGAGTTGCAATTTGACCTCCATCCCAGTCCCGACCAAGTGGCGGCAATTGTACCGCACGTACATAACTACGCACTCAAAATACCATGGGCATGGATAGAGGAATGACTAGCTTGTGATCCATAATACGGCTCGACCGCCCCAGACACATGTACTTCCATTGTTTCCTTTTTTTCTCCTTTTCAGGTTTCCTTTTCACATGCCTTCCCTGACGGCTTGACCATCGATTCTTTTCGAAGGATAAATACACCAAGACGACAAGAAGCATGGACATACCGGGGAATTTTTAGGTAGTTTCTTTAATGATCCCTTTGCCTGTTTTCAGGACCCACACGCAGCTCTCCCTTAGTTAAGGCATATCAAATAGCCTCCTGCTTATTGCATTACTTGTATAAATGCGCTTTAATGCACTAATGAAATGATAATGGAAACAGTTTGTGTCCCAAATTTTACGGCTTTAGCTTACTACCCTTTCTTCTTTTTCTTTATTGATAACTTTATCAAATAGCACCCGTACACTTTGGGACGTTTCAATTTGCCAGGGGCTTCATAGTGCCCCAGAACATGGCAACAAAGTCCGAACACTTTTTACAGTATAGTTCGGCACCCCGAATTTAGCACTATATGCATTGGCTCCGAGTCATGTCTTTGGTCAATAGTTGGTTTCCCGGCTCCTGTGCTTGCTACCTTACGTTCTGCTATATCGGCTAGGGTAGTACATGGAGAACTACTGCGATTGTGCCCTGGTTTACCCAGATGAGCACCTCAGGAGAGAAAGCCGAAAACCGATTGTCATGATGCGGTGAGAGCCGGTCAGCTCTTCGTAGGTCTCAAATCTTTAGAGATTTTTTCCGCATTATGCGTGGGATCGGTACTTACCCGATCAAGTGTTTACAGCATCCTAGTTCGGATACTAGGGGTTGTGCCTATATTTTTATTTTAAACTCCTATGGCTAAGTGAGGGTGCTAAAGCCGCATAGTCCGATTGCCTGGTTCGTCGCGCTAAACACCTCCTTCAAGGACAAAACAATTGGATCAGGAGTGTTTAGATTACATCCCGAACACCCACGTACTACCTACATGGGGCAGAAGCCGACGACTAGCCAACTCTCAGATTTCACACGACACGACCGCACAGGAGGTGTAATTTTTTAAATAACAAACATTATATTACATAACGAATTTGTTTCAGCATACAAGGCAGAGACAACATGAATGCATTCATTCGAAAATAATGTCTTGTGCACATTGTGTTGCCACAATATGAGACCCCTCCAGGACGTCTTCAAAGTACCGCTCGGCCATACGGTGCTCCTTGCCCTCTGGTAGTCCCCCAGTCGTAAGCTTGAGGGCGTCCATCTTCGCCCACCACACCTTGACGCGGGCGAAGGCCATGCGCGCGCCCTTGATGCAGACCGACCGCTTGACAACGTCCAGCCGAGGGCAGGCATTCACCAGCCGCTTCATGAGCCCGAAGTAGCTGCTGGGCATAGCTTCGGCAGGCCACAGCCGGATTATTAAATCCTTCATGGCTAGTTCAGCCACCCTATGCAGCTCGACTAACTGTTTTAGGTAATCGCTAAAGGGCACTGGATGTTCTGGCGCAAGAACAGCTTCTCCGTTGAGCTCCCTTCTTCGGCTCGGAAGAACTACGTAGCTTCTGACACACTGCGCGGCAGATCTGCAAACGCCCCTGGAGAACTCTCAATCTGGGTTAGTAAGAGATACTTCTTCTTCACATACTTGCTTTGCATACTAAACGCCTTACCCGCCGTGATTTTCCTGGCCTCCTGGATCTCCTGGAGGGCGCCCTAGGCCTCAACCCGGGCCTCTTTCACGCTTTGGCGAGCCTTAGCGATTTCGATCTCTTGAGCCGAAATTTCTCGCTCCAAGGATTCACATTTCTTCACTACATCCTGGAGCTCTTGCTGGACCTCATCAAGCCTGGCCTCGTGCTTCTCACGGGCGGCTTTTTCCTTGATAGCTCTCTCCTCAGCCTTGGCTAAGGCCTGTTTAAGGACCTCGACCTCGGTCACGACTCCTACACATATCATGGCACTACGGTCAATACACATCATTTATTCTTTCCGGATATACAACAAGTCATTACATACCTTGCTTGTCTTCTAGCTGCTTCCTCGCTTGGCCGAGCTCCTGATCGGCCCGCTCAAGTCTCCGCTTTAGTCCAGAGACCTTGGCAGTGTGTGAGGTCGCGGCCAGCAACGACGCCGGCTTATTCATATAATACATTTAGTCGAAAATAAATTGATCCTCTGTCCGGCTCTTATTTCCGAACACCGGACAGTGTCTCAGGGGCTACTGTTTATATTAGGACTTTTTCTTTTGCATCGCTTACCTCAAAGCCTGTCAGCAGGCTGCCGCAGGCTTCGGACATTCTGCTTTTGACAGACTAGACCCTCTCAACCACCGTACCCAAAAGGATACGGTGTTCATCCACAATAGAAGCGCCTCGTAGCGCTTCCAGTAGATTATTGGTGCCTCTAGTTGGACAGAGGTCACCGGCGGAATAGGCACACCCCCTTCTTTCAAAGGAGGTTGCTCGTTGGATTCTGGAGCCGTATAGGTCTCCAGACTTGTATTCGGCTGGGAGCCAAATTGAGCAAGGACCCCATCCCCAGTCCCCATGTGTGTCTGCTCCCCCATGTGTCTGGCAGCCGATGTTCCGCCCTCATGCGTCACCCTGGCGGCCTCTTGAACCTCTCCCTGGCCTGGGAAGGTCCTTTGGGACAACACCTCGTCATCGCCCTTTGGCCGTGGGAGAGTGAGCGGCCGGCGGTGACTCGCTGGACATCGCCTTCGAATCCAACGAACCTCTTGATGAGGATCGCTAGGAGTTGTCGTGGGCCGGACTGCAATGGCATCATTTAAACATATTAATATCATGAAGCAAGAGAGGCCGGATGTATGGACGTATGCGGGTTTTTAGTACTTACGACATGGCCAGGGGCTTGTTTCGGTGGCGTCGCTCCGGGCAGTTGTCGATGTCCCACGTAGTGTTATCCGCAAGGGGACCCTTCCCCCTATTGGGCGCCTCCGCCTCCAAATTTGTGGAGGCCGCCCTCTTCTTCCTCCCCCCATTAGGGGGAGAGGTGCTTTCTTCCTCCTCCTCGTCATCGTCTTCGGCGGTGGAGGAGAGAGTCTTGTCTTCGGACGACACGTCCGTAGCTGCCTTGTGGCGGAGGCCACTCCGGACCCCCTTGGCCTTCTTCTCGGGCGCTTTATAGGGCACCGACACCAGCATCTTTGCCAAGAGCGGGATGACTGGTTCCTCGGGAAGCGGAGCCGAACATTGAATCCGCTCCGCCCTCTCCGTCCATACCTGAAATAAAATAAACTTTAGATATCCTCCTTGAAACAAGCAAGTAGAGGATGTGTCTGGAGACGTGAAAGGCTTCCCGCATTGGCAGAATGGGTAATATCATGCCCGCGTTCCGAGTCTATGGCTGGCGGCATCTCGTTGCCCTTAAAGAGCAACTTCAGGCATCTTTGTGAGTGGTTCTGAAGAGCCTTTCCAAGGTTTGGTGCTTCTTCGGGTCGAATTCCCATAAGGGGCAGCTTCGGCTTTGGCATGGGAGGATCCGGCGAATCAACATCACCTGGATTATGTCAATGAGCTTGATGTCTTTATCCACCATGCTTTGAAAGCGTGTTTGCAGCGCTATCAGCTCGTCCGATGAACACCAATTTGGGCCCTTCTCTATCCAGGAGGTGAGCCGCATTGGAGCATCGGAGTTGAATTCGGAAGCCACAACCTAGGTGGCGTCACGGGGCTCTGTGATGTAGAACCACAATTTCTACCCCTCCGTGACGGTCTCCACAAAAGTACCTTTGGGCCATGTGACATTGGGAATCTTGCTCACCATGGCGTGCTGGCCATCCACCACCTTTGGCTTCACGTTGAAGATCTTGAGCCACAGTCCGAAGTGGGGTTGGATGTGGAGGAAGGCCTCGCACACGACAATGAATGCAGAGATGTTGAGGAAAGAGTTAGGGGCTAGGTCATGGAAATCTATCCCGTAATAGAACATAAGCCCGCGGACGAAAGGGTGGAGCGGAAACCCTAACTCGTGGACAAAATGAGGGATGAACACCACCCTCTCATTGGGCTTCGGGGTGGGGACGATTTGCCCCTTGGCTGGAAGCCGGTGGGCGATTTCTTTCGCCAGATACCCGGCCTCCCAAAGCTTGGTGATGTCCTTCTCCCTAACGGAGGAGGCCATCCACTTGCCTTGCCCTCCAGACCCAGACATGGTTGAGTGCTTCCTTGAGGCGGAAAGAATGAGGACTTGGATGCTGGAGCTCGAGAACAGAAGGACAGAGAAAGAGAGAAGGTGTGGGTGAAGAAAGGGAATCTTTATCTCCTTATAAAGGCAGTGAATATCAAGAGCCTCCCCACTCGCCTTAAAACTCGCCTGTTCCAAGGGCTGTGTATATGACACGGTTATATTACCCACGCCCGTATTGATGAGAATCCCGCAATAAGGGGACACGATCTCTGATTTGACGAGACGTGCCTATTAAAACCGCGTCTCGAGACGTGGAACGGCAGACGAAAAATGGTTCGAAATGATGACCAAGCAGACGTGATGTCACATTACAAAAAGTTGTTAGCGGATTGGTCTCGTGCAATATTATATTCTCTACGGTCGTGTATGGTGCTTGTGTTGCAGATCCGGACACGTTCATTATGTCCGAAGACTCTCTTGGAGTATTCGGAAAGGGGAACCCTCCTTGCAATGTCGAAGACAATTTGCGCGCCGGACACCTCGTCATTGAAGCCTGGTTCAGGGGCTAATGAGGGAGTCCTAGACTAAGGGGTCATCGAGCGTCCGACCTATTAGACATGGGCCGGACTGATGGGCTTTGAAGATACAAAGACCGAAGACTCTACCCGTGTCCGGATGGGACTCTCCTTGACGTGGATGGCAAGCTTGGCGTCTAAATATGAAGATTCCTTTCTCTGTAACCGACCTTATGTAACCCTAGATCCCTCAGGTGTCTATATAAACCGGAGGGCTAGGTCCGTAGAGATATTCTCATAATCATAGTCAGACAGGATAGACTCTTAGGGTTTAGCCATTACGATCTCGTGGTAGATCAACTCCTGTAATACTCATATTAATCAAGATCAATCAAGCATGAAGTAGGGTATTACCTCCATAGAGAGGGCCCAAACCTGGGTAAACATTGTGTCCCATGTCTCCTGTTACCGTCGACCTTAGACGCACAGTTCGGGACCCCCTACCCGAGATCCATCGGTTTTGACACCAACACGCGTCGCTTCTCCCCGTGCTACCGGGTGCGGGATCTACAACCAGCGTTGCCACTGGCGGGAGCCTCATCTTCTTGGCGTTGGGGCCAACCGACCCCATTTTCCTTGCGGGTGTTGCATCGAGATCATGGGTTTGAGCATAGTAGCCAGAGACGAGCCTAGTGGCAGTGCGAGTGGGGAAGAAGGAGGGCTGGGGTTTTCTGTACGAGTGGAAGAAGAGGAGCAGGCGTTTTCTATACGAGTGAGGAAGAGTGTGAGCGGGGGTTTTCTGGACGAGTGAGGAAGGTAGGGAGTAGGGGTAATTGGGGGGGAGATGGAAGTGGGAGAGCGAGCTGAAGTATAAGTGGAAGCGAGGAGGAAGGAGGGTTTTTCGGGATCGCCCCCTCTTCAACAAATATGGGCTTCTCCTTGCAAAAAACAAAAACAAATGGGCTTTAAGATGGATAGGCTTTTGTATCGGCCCAGTTGACTGCCTGTGTTTCATACTGGAGGGCCTTGCTCTAGAGGCAGCCCGACACACTCTCCATCTTATTGCTCATTTGGAATAAAAAAGAGACGCCTCCAGCTTATGGCTACTCATCGGCAACCTTTTTCAACTTGGCATCCACCAAATTAGAGGATGCGGTACTAGATGTAGACACTCACACTGGTCGCATAGCGCGGCAAAGTGAGGTGTCAAATAACAGGCCTACAATATACTTACTAGATTGTGAAGGTTCACAGGCTAGTCAACATTCACATTAAACTAAGCTTCAGAAGATACGGTATGCATACTAAGATTCAAAAGAACAAAAATTCAGCATGCTTATGCATCTCAATGATTCACCATACTATAACCAATACAAAGCTGTGAGAAGGTTTGGAAATAAAGAAAATCGGTCGATGCTTCTCTGAGCAAAGTGCCTCCCTGCGCACGCATTAATTTCCTGAGCATGCTTGTTTCTTCTCAATCTTGCGAGCACTTTGAGCATGTTGGCAACTCCACAGCTAGCTAGCTACCTCATCTTGCAATTGACGCTAACACATTTGCAGCAAACACATGAGGCAATAGAGATGACTCAACATCAGTCCATATTGTGCAGTTCCCCTGAAATCATCTTCATTGTCCTAAATCTGAAAAGATAGGAAAACAATAGCTATACTTAAACAGTGTTGCAAAATAGTAGCACATATCAATAGCTCGGCATGACAAAACACGATCATCTAGACTAAGGGGATACTGACCTGCCTGAGGAAGATTATATATAATTTCATAAGTCCTTAGTTGATTTCCACCTTTGGTCGCACTGCTTGTTTGCTCCTCCACACATGACAGGATCGTTCCGCACTGCAATCAGCAGGTCAATGTACGAATAAGCTTATTTCATCTTGCGGTGGTCATTGTACCTAGTTACAAATGTAGTAATACCGGGAGAGCCATGAGGTTAGCTGCCAATAGGTAGACGCAACCATATAATTTTGTGCGGTGCTACCAAAATTGAGGTTTGTGTCCCTTCCTGATGTCGCTTGAGCTACGTCGGGTTTTTCCCCAAAGAGAAAGGGTTGATGCAACACAACGGTGGTAGGTATTTCCCTCAGATATGAAGCCAAGGTTATCGAACCAGTAGGAGAACCAAGCAACACAACGTAAACATCCCCTGCACACAAATAACAACACCTCGCAACCCGACGTGTTAAAGGGGTTGTCAATCCCTTTCGGGTAATGGCGCCAGAAGTGCCGTGTGGATCGGAGAAAGTTGTAAATATTGATATATCAAACACCAAATAAAATAAATTGCAGCAAGGTATTTTTGTATTTTTGGTTTAATAGATCTCAAAATAAAAGGCAAAGAAAATAGATCGCGAAGGCAAATATATGAGAAAGAAGACTCGGGGGCCATAGGTTTCACTAGTGGCTTCTCCCGAAAAAAATAGAAAATGGTGGGTGAACAAATTTCTGTTGAGCAATTGATAGAACCTCAAACAATTATGACGATATCCAGGAAATGATCACGTCCAAGATTAGTAGACCGACTCCTTCCTGCATCTACTACTATTACTCCACACATCGAACGCTATCCAACATGTATCTAGTGTATTAAGTTCATGGAAAACGGAGTAATGCAATAAAAACGATGACATGATGTTGACAAGATCTGTTTATCTATATGGCGGTAAATATAGATCTCGTCTTTTAATCCGATACGCGTCGGTTCCCTTTTTGTCACTGGGATCAAGCACTATAAGATTGAACCCACTACCGGGCCCTTCTTCCCATTGCAAGATAAATAGATCAAGTTGGCCAAACAAAACCCAAATATCGAGAAGAAATACAAGGCTATAAGACATCATGCATAAAAGAGATCAAAGAAACTCAAATATTATAGATACATTGGAGACGTATCAGCACCCCCAAGCTTAACTCCTACTTGTCCTCGAGTAGGTAAGTGATAAAAACAGAATTTTTGATGTGGAGTGATGTTCATCATGTCATATCATATTCTTTTCTTTATAGCATGGACATTTGGACTATTATGTGATTCAAAGCAATAGTCTAGTTTTGACATAATAATTTAGATACTCAAGCATATCAACAAGCAACCATGTTTTTCAAAATATCAACACTAAAATAAGCTATCCCTAGCCCATCATGCTCAAACATTGATCCATTCATGAAACACACTCTATTATTAGCTACAGCTAATACTTAAGTACGATCATATTACCTCCTAGTTAGTTCTTTTATAAGAGAAGATGGAGACTCAAAATAAAATTGCACAAAGTGAAAGATAGGCCCTTTGTAAAGGGAAGTAGGGATTTGTGGAGGTGCCACTGCTCAGAGCGAAAAATTTGAGATAAATCATATTGAGAGGTGTATCCATCACACCAACAAAAATGACTTAGAGTTCCCAAAACTTTCCATGCTTAGATATATCATAGGTGGTTCCCAAACAGAAAATGAAGTTTATTCCTTTTTCCACCATAACTTTCACTTTCCATGGCTAACCGTATCCACGGGTTCCCTCCATACCAACACTTTCCAAGGAATTTATTATTTGGTAACATAAAGTAAATTCATTTATTTTTGCATTTCGGGAATGGGCATCCCTAATACCTTTACCTTACTCTCGTGCAATGACAAGTGAATAAACACTCATCTTGAGAATAACACATCTAGCATGGAAAATATTAGCCACCCCTCACCGCTCCGCGAGTGAAACAAACACACAAAAGAGAAGTTTATTTTGAAAATTAGAGATGGCACATGCAAATTTGATTAGAACGGCAAAAGAATACCGCATATAGGTAGATATAGTGGAGTCATGTGGCAAAACTGGGTTAAAGGTTTTTGGATGCACAAGTAAAGGTCATACTTGGTGCAAAATGAAGGCTAGCAAAAGATAGGGAAGTGACCAACCAAGAAGTGAATAATCTCATAAGCAAGCATTAAGCATAATTAACACCGAATAATACACCATAAGTAGTATAATCTCATTGCATGATTATTGATTTTCATGCATGCATAGGGAATCACAAACCTTAATACCAATATTCCTACTAAAGCATAATTACTCATCAAGATGACTCACATATCACATCATCATATCTCAAAACTATTATTAAGAATCAAGTTTACTTTTTCCAATGATCTTCATGACATATTTCTTTTCTTTCTTTATCCTTCTTGGATATCTATCACTTTGGGACTAATTTTCATGTTTTGCCTTTCATAAGCTCAAACAAATATAAGTGAAGATCATGGGCCTAATATTTATTTCTCTCAAAATAGTTTAAGTGAAGCAAGAGAGAATTTCTTCAAAATTTTACTAACTCTCAAAATTTTACTCCCTCTGGACCTCTATTGTTTGCGTCTAAGGTGAAGCCTGGATACCAAGGAGCGGTTGTTTCATTTGAAATTGGACAGTTCTACCCTTGATGTACTACGTGCACTATTCACGTTCCATCGAGGAGAAAAAATATTGCATAGTACTAGGTGCCATCGAAGTGCATGACTCACTTACGCACTACTTATCTCCATTTTCTTGCATGACACGTGCACCTTGATGCTAGATGTCCCGCGTGTTTGGCAAAATGATGAACAAAGCTGACATAAAAAAGAGTGGAAGAACATAGGGCCTGTTTTGTTCCCAGCCTAAGGTTGCCACGTCTAACCTTAGTCATGCCACAACATCTTAGACATGTGTCTGGTTCATTGCCACACTTCTCTAGTTATATGGTACACATGTCATAGGCTCAATATTTTGCCAAATCTTGCCACACTTGTGGTGGCCATAGCCACACTTTTTGTGGCAGCTACACTTTGCCAAAGGTTAGTTGTGGCAAATGGGCTGTTTGTGGCAGCCAACCCATGCAGGGCCATTGACATGCATGCAAACTAGGGTCAATCCCTCCCCTAATCAACGTGTTCCTTCTCTGCATGCATAGGTCGCTCATTCTCTCCCGCATCAACTTCCTCCCCCAGGTTGTTCAGCCAAAAAATTTGCTTGCTGATGAACAAGGCAGTGAGGGGAACGAGGACGAAATTTAATGCATTGCGCCTAAGTGTTTTTGGAATATCTGATTTTCGTAAGGTGACTTACACACCTAGACGGAGGGAGTAGTACTTACTATGGAAAGGTGAAGTGACGGTTTCTTCGCCCGAGCAACTTATTAGTTTGGGAATATAGATGCATTGGAATGGAGGTGCGCCTTTATATGAGGGCAATGAGGGCAAACTGCGTTGCATTCACATCGTGCAGCCTCTTTTCCCGAACCTCCTCCCATTACTTCCCTCATGCATTAATTGAAGAAGGATGCATTGGTCGTTCAACCTATTGGGAACCGCTACTCCCTCCCTCGTCTACATTAAAGCCGTATCGGGAATTGCGCCGCCCGCTTTCAAATCGAATACTCCCTCCGTCTAGGTGAGTATTAAGTCATCTTACAAAAACCAAATAGTAAACACATAGGCGTGGTGCATTAACTCTCACGTTGTTTCTTATTTTTTGACATAAATAGAGGAATCAACCAAGAAGAGATGTGGGGCTTGTATGCTTTTAATGACTTGAGACTATCAAACATGACATGCAGTGGTCAGTTCGTTGCACAAGAACAAATACAACCCACGTCAGCACACACGCATTTTATATAGCATCACATCCAATGGCTATAAAAGATGAATGAGACCAAATTATATCTCATCTAGATGAGTTCTAGCAAAACTGTATTAATAATACTTAGTACTCCTGTGCCATGTATCATATATTAGTATCATGTAGTACTTTATTTATTTATGAGGTATCCAGATGGCACTGCACCGCCAAGAAAAGAGGGTAACATCAAAATTATGGACTACTTTTTTGAGTATGTTGGTATGGTCTGGTCATAGTCACTTGTTGAAATCTCTAAAAAGACAAATACTCCCTCCGTCCGGAAATACTTTTCATCAAAATGGATAAAAGGAAATGTATCTAGACGTATTTTAGTTTTAGATACATCTCTTTTTATCCATTTTGATGATAAGTATTTTCGGACGGAGGGAGTAGAAAACAGAGTTGGTGATGATGGTGTGCGTGCCATCCTGCAATATAGGCCGTCGGATTTATATATAACGGATAGGAAAGAAACTATGGCAATTTTGCAAAAATATACCCACACGTCTCTCCACGTTCGCAAATAAGGCCTTCCCTCGTTCAACCTTTTCTCTCACAAGATAAACTACTCAGATCGAGTTGTCACCCTTCTGTTGTCATTGTTGGGGGGGAGGGAGAGAAAGACGTATCGAGAGTGTGCGCGGTAGGCACAGAGGCACAACTAGCGAGTGTTTGTGTGTGTGTGTGTGTGTGTGTGTGTGTGTTTGAAAGAGGAGTAGATAGATTATTATCAAGATCGATGTGCCACCCTACTCCTTCGGTGTCGGGTAGTGTGTGTGTGTGTATGTTTGAGAGAGAAGCCAGTCGATAGATTAGTATCAAGATCGAGGTGTCACCCTACTCCTTCGGTGTTGGGAAGTGTGGGTGTGGGGGGGGGGCAGTGACACTCACATATCTCTACTCTTATAAAAAATAGAGTTGGTGATGATGGTGTTCCTGCCATCCTGCAATATAGGCCATCCAATTTATATCCAACGGACAGGAAGGAAACTATGGCAATTTTGCAAAAAGATACCCACACCCCTCTCCGCATTTTTCAAATAAGGCATTCCCTCGTTCATCCTTTTCTCCCACAAGATAAAACTTCTCATACAAATGCATCTTGATGTTCCGTGCAACGCATGGGCATCTTGCTAGTAGGGAGAAGAAGTTTGTGTGACACATATCTAGCTATATTAAGGGATAGGTAGATAGCATATGTGTGAGAGACATTAGTGGCTGTGGGTGGGCGGAATTAAAGGGGTGGGCGTGTTAGACATAGAGAGAGTGTGTGTTTCTGTGTGAGAGACTTATAGGGTGGGGTAGAAAGACGAATTTAACCCCGACGGAGGGAGAGAAATACACGAAGGGCGCGTGTGTGATTCCGATGCCCATAGGGAAATGAGATATGTATGCGTGTGAGAGAGATTGCACAATTCATTCATGTATCACTGTCTAGCGATCGTGGACATGCATCGCTTGAACATAAGTCAATATCTACTTCGTATCATGGCCAAAGGTACAATATCGATTCAACGCTATAAAGATTGGACACTCACATATCACATTTTTTTTCTATTTAAATAAGCCTTTTTAGTTGTGCATGCCAAAGTTACAGTGATGTTTCTTCAAACAACCAATGTAGCTATCATGAGCATGCACCATTGTTACTCTTGCATTCAAATTCATTAGTCTTGGATGATTTAAGTTTCTATTTTGAAGTAATATATGTAATATTCATATATGAATTCAACGAGTACGCAATTTATGAAATGGAGGCTATGTAATCATATGAGGTAACACTTTTAAGTAGCTGACTACAATATCCATTTCTTTTTGTGCGCCTCTACACTAACACGTCAATGCATTATGTTTAAAGTAAATAACGAATGGCACTAAATTATCTATTTACACGAGAAATACATAGGCTGAGCATTTGATCCCTTTTTTTTGAACGCGCCACTACACCTGTATGATTGGTCGCGCTCGTGTGAACGTCCAAGTTATTGGTGCATCATCCCGAGTTATTGTCTTTTTTCTGGGGTGGACTTCACACCAGTTATTAACTGCTGACGCGTGCCCCGTGTACACAGTCTAGCATGACCTTCCCGCTAGCACGGTCCAAAATTAGTTGAAACTGGATACGAACAATCCCGCGGGCGCTAAAATCTCCCGCCTCCTTCTAAAATTTCCGCCATCTTAGTCTTTAGCATGCGAAATCCCCCTTTTGTCCTTGGTGCACGGAGACCAACAGTTACAATACCGCCCTCATCTACATGATAGGTCGGGGCTGCTTTGGTAACTTCCGGTTCCCCCACTACACGGCACCCCATTTCCTCTCCCCCACCCGCAAAAACGACTAACTCCACAACACCAGAGCATCTTACATCACGCCGTCCGTACTTCATCGCCCTTTCTCCCCTCCCCTCTCAAAACCCTAGACTGCTCATCCACCGGCGTACCATAGCCCATTCACTGCCAGCGGCATCCACCTTGCCGTATCTTCTTCTGCGGCCGCATCTACCCCTCCCACCTCCCCTAGAAACAAGTAGACTACTCATCCACCACTGTACCACAGCCCATTCAGTGCCGGCCTTGTTCACGACGCCGGATCTGCTTCACCGGTACTCTCGTCAACCGCCGCGCATCTGCAGTGACTCATTCATACTCCCCACCGGACACGCTTCGTCCACACCCCCCGGAGCCGCCCCACCGACGCCCCCGTCGACGGCCTCTGATCCTCTTTGCCGACACCTTCCTCAAGACTACCGGAGCCGCTTCGCCGACACCTTCCTCAATCCTACCGGAGTAGCTTCGCCTATATCATTCTCAACCCTACCGGGCCCGCTTTGCCAAATCACAAGTCCACGGCCTTAGATCCGCTTCCGTGCACCCTCATCCAACCTACCGGAGCAGCTTCTGACGCCCCATCCACTGCCGCAGATCCGCATCGTCGACACCCCCTTAACCCAACCACCGGAGCAGCTTCTCACGCCCCGTCCACGGCCGCAGATCCGCATCGTCGACACCATCCTTAACCCAACCACTGGAGCAGCTTCACCTACGCCCTCGTCCACGGCCATAGATCCGCTTCACCCACACCATAGTCCACCCTACCGGAGCCGCTCCACAAACACCCTACTCAATGGTTCTAGATCTCCTTACCGGACCCCGACAGCCAGCGCAGCGTCATCACCCTCGACGTTTCTAACCTGATTCCCACAGTCTAGAGAGATGCCAACCACCCACCACGGCCTAGGTACTAGTCACCTTTAAACCCGTCCAGCATCACCTCCCTTCTTCTGGATCTAACAGCTTGGCCAACCAAGATCCTGGACTGAGGCATTGCTATGATCTTATAAGCACGTCTCTCTCTCTCTTGTATTGTTCTGCGCCTGCCAGCATGCTTTGCTAGGATTTTCGACCAGTAATCCCTTTGTGAAGACAATGATTTCTACTACTGGCTGCTAAATTAGATATGTAGATGTCATACATGATACTACCTCGTACCTCCGTTCCTAAATATAAGTTTTTCTAGAGATTCCACTATAGGCTACATACGGATCAAAATGAGTGAATCTACACTTGAAAATGGATCTATATACATCTATATGTGGTCCATACTGGAATTTCTACAAAGACATATATTTAGGAACAAGGGCAGTACATTACACAAAATCGTAGGTGGCATGTAGGAATTCCAGTGCACTACATTAGGCTCCCTTAGAGTGCCTGCTAGTCCAGCATACAGATTCATGGCTAGTTTATGGTACGCACACAATCGTTAATTGGTGGTTTAAATATGCGCAAGGGATATGCAATGTAGTATCATGTAGAGATGTCTGAAATTAGCCGTGTCAACTTGCAGATAGGGTTACACAATGAAAAAGTACAAGATGTATGTGGCAATTTCATGGAACATCGCAAAAAAGGAGAGGTAGCGGTGAGCCTATACAGTGTGGCATGGTACGTCACTCCTCCATTGCAATCATCGTGACATGTTATTTGTATGCCAGTTCTATTAGCCAAGTTTCTTAGGGACAATTATTATGAGTTATCCTAAGAAAATAAGCACATGTGAATATAAGCTCCATGTAATAAGCCAACCAGTTCTTTTCATTGCATTTTCAGCTTATCTTTGGTATGATCAGTGGAAAGTCTAGATTGCATTATATATTTTTTTCATTTTGCTGCCCATATGGAAATTAATTTGACTTGCAAACATCACAAATTGAACCCAGTGTAGTAATTAATATGATAGGAAAACAGACCATCACTATTTGCTCAAAATGCAAATACAAAGATACCATCTACTTGGCACAATCTACTTTGGTCAATGTTTTCCATAGAGATCCCATTGCCTAATTTAAACGAAGAACACATGACCCACATTTAAATGAAGAACTATTATTTATTGAAATTCGATGGTCCATGTGGCTGGTTATTATCGTATAGCAGCACCACTTGAGAGCATCATATAGTAGCAGCAGCTCATAGCAACTCATCATACACCAGCAGCAGTCTTCAATTCATCATATACCAACAGCAGCTCATAGCAATTCATCATATAGCAGCAGCAGGAGCAGCTCATAGCAATTCATCATATAGTAGCAGCAGGAGCAGCTCATAGCAATTCATCATATAGCAGCAGCAGGAGCAGCTTGTAGCAACTGATCATATAGCAGCAGTAGGAGCAGCTTGTAGCAACTCATCATATAGCAGCAGCAGCTCAGAGCAATTCATCATATAGCAGCAGCAGCTCATAGCAACTCATCATACAGCAGCAATAGCTCATAGCAATTCATCATATAGCAGCAGCAGGAGCAGCTCATAGCAATGCATCATATAGCAGCAGCAGAAGTAGCTCATAGCAATTCATCGTATAGTGGAAAGGGGAGAGGAGATGCAAGTGGCAGGGCAATGAATGCTTGCGTGTTTGTTTTTACTTGAGGGTCAGGTGTGACACGAGCGTCAGCAGTTGCATTTTGAGTGTAATATAGGCAGACAATAGAGTCATTTTACTATTCCCCTTCCCTTCAATTTTTAGTGAGGTTCTACCCAAAACACCCCCCTCCAAAGTGAAATTAGTTAACCCCAAGCCCATAACTCAAAAATGACTTCTTTACATCTTTTATGGCTTATTTTGACAATATGCCCTGAAAAGGCGGAATCAAACTGGCCCTTAACCTGCAATTCAATTGTGCGTGCAATGATGAATCACTCCTGCTTGCTATCTGTACATTTAGGCATCATCATACATGGCATAACCTAATACATGTGCATTCCATTGTAGAATCTGGAATATGCAATTTTTATGTTAGTTCATATGTTGCACATGACGTTTGAATGCTCCTTAAATCTGGTCAGTCAAGTGATGGTCTTTAAGCCTCCTTGTTTGCTTCTTTTCTTGATATGTAAGATTTGCTCACACATCTGTTCAATTGCTTGTTTGCATCAGCCAGCCATACTAGGACTGTTTGCTTTGATTACTTGATGTTCTTGACATAACACTCTAACAAAGCTTGTCAACGATTTAAACACTAAGGGCTGTTGTAGTGGGGCCTTGTCTAACTCATAGGTGACATAAAGGTTTGGTTGTACACTACAGTAGGCTCTCCAAGAGTACCTGGAGATCCTATTCGAAGGTATGCCTAGTTTTTACATATTGTAGACATAGTAAATGCTCATTTCATTATGTGTAAGTGCAAGAGATGCGGCATGTTTCATTATGTGGTGTTGTTTTGTTATAATCTCATTCTTTTGTGTTCACAGACTAGAAAGTATGCATATTTATCTTCCAAGGAGACGAGTAACTAGTTTGTGTCACCTTGTAGAGGGGGTGCAACGAAGATAAGATTGAGGATTTCCAAATACAAGATGTTAGGAAGGAGCCTTGCAAGAGAAGTAGGAGCTGCGCTGAGGCTCTTCAACCTGCTAAGGTAAGTCACTGTATGCAACTCAATAGTTCAATTCCTTGTTTGTTTCAGGCATAGTTAATTTTCTCTTTTCAATTGCTTTATTTGTCCTCGGTTAATGATATGCCCAAATAATCATGCCTGATGTTCGGTACTTGTATCACTATTAGTTGACATAATTAAAGGCCTTACCATTTAATTACTCTACCGAAGTGTGCCTTAAGCTTTGAAGTCTATTAACCAACTATTATTGCATGAGGATCACAATCTAGTTTATACTACGCTAATGATTGCATAGTTTTGCCTGTTGTAGTATGTTTGTATGAAACCCTCTGTTGTTCATTAAGCTCCCTAAGATTTTAATTGAGGCGCAGAATGGCCAACTGCTTGCTTACTTATACGGAACATGCTGTCTAAATTTGTAATTTGTTTGTGTTTTCGATTGGGCCCCAACATCATGCTCCTCAGACTATCTTTTTTATAATTTTTAAAATATCACCTGCTTATGCTTCATGACGTGTAACATTATTTTTTGAAAGTGACGTGTAACATTATTGTTAGTCCTGTTTTGCCATGTAGTACAAAATAGTGTCTTGTTCGCTTCACTGTTGTAACTATATTTTTGCCCTAGTCATGTGTACTTACAGAAACATTTCAGGATGAAGTGACATCAACACAAAGATCTGCGAGCAGTGCGGCATGGCCGTTACTGAATGATTATGGATTGGAATTGGAATGTGCTGATGTTCTCGAGCATCAACTAGAGGTGGCAAGACAACGTGTACATGATTGTCAACGTATAATCAACAAGTTGAGACTGGACATGCATGTATTAGATGCAGGAGTCAAAAAATGAAACAAGACACTGAGGTAACCATGAAGGAATTGGAGATTTGCAGACTGAAATTTGTGCTATCTGAATTCGGCCAATCCTATTTTTTGAAGAGATTATAGTTCAAATGGAGTTAAGTTGATGCGCGTCCATGATGTATGAGCTCTATTTGCCTAGTGTATGTAATTTGCTATTTGTGTATGCTTTATTATCACCTGTGCCGAACCATAATGCCTAGTGGGTATAATCGGCTGTAATTTCTTTATTGTATAGTGTAGGATTATTCTACCTTTCTATGCCTTGATCTCTTTGTTGTAATAGTGTAGGCTTTTTAGAGGTTATAGTATTGAGTAGGTTAATTCTTTGAATATGCTATATCATTCAAACGGGGCCAATTCACCCGACCATGGCCCTTCACCGGCCGTCGGATCCATGGGCCTTCTACGTCTCGTAGGATCCATGGGCCTTCTATGTCTCGTAGGATCCATGGGCCTTCTACGTCTCGTAGGATCCATGGGCCTTCTATGTCTCGTAGGATCCATGGGCCTTGTACGTCTCGTAGGATCCATGGGCCGCCGGGTCATTTATGGGTCTTGTACGGGCCTTTAATGGGCCGTAGATGAGCCTTTAATGGAAAATGTATGTTTTATGGGCTGACCATAACAGGCCGTTAATAGGCCGTATTTGGTGATGCTATGAAAATGGCCCAATAGACTAACTGTCCGCAAACGGGCCGACTGTAACGACGGGCTAAATTTGGCCCACAAAGAGAAAATGACAGTAACGGGCCATAAGTAACCGAATGCTGCAAATGAGCCCATGAATAAATGGGCCCTCAGAAGGCCGAAAGTTAACTTGGTATGGAAACGGCCCAACGAAATAACGGGCCGTTAATGGGTATAAAGTGATACACTGTCCATTACGAGCCAGTTTCACCACGGGCCGTTAATGGGTGTAAAGTAATACACTGTTCATTACGGGCCAGTTTCAGCACGGGCCGCAAATGGGCCAAGAGTTACAAAGGGCCTCATATGGGCCGAAAGACATCATGGTCTATACATGGGCCAGAAGTAAAAATGGGCTGGAATCATATTGGACGGCCCAGATGACGCTACTGGGCCTAATTGGGATAGGGTGTAACGGGCCTTGGGTTAGCGGGCTGTAAATGGGCTATATGCGAACATGCCGTTAATAGGCTTTCCATGGGCCGGTCCGCCAGCTTTTGACCAAGTCAAATGTGCCGGCCTTTTCACAGGAATGGGCCACTGTTGGGGCATGCCACGTGTCGACGTACCATAGGCACCTCCTGTCCAGTGAGTGGATGACATCTGTCCCAACAATGAGCCGACACGTATTTCCTCTAGCCAATGATGATTTTACAAGTGGAAAATCCCCATTGGTCAGGGCTGTTAACAGGTTATCGGATCCAAAACCCGACCCGATAGCTTAACGGCGTTCCGTTACGGTGGATGCCACGTGTTGGTCACCCTTGACAAAAGCACTTCTGTGACGCGCGATTTAATGTCATGGAAGTGGACACTTCCGTGATGATAATATTGGTAATTTCATGGAACACTTCTACAACAACACAGGTATGAATATCTTGATTCTGTCATAAATTTGTCATGGATGTACATGCATGACAAAAAAAGCGACCTACTATGACAAACACGTATCATCATGGAAGTGTATTTTTTTGTAGTGAGTACTTACTTCACAAAGCTTCTCTTGAGATAGAAACTTTCAAAATTTCCTGAGAAAGATTTACTAGGAAAATGGAGCTGAATATTATCATGTGGCAATGATCTGGGTATGGAAGAGTGCCCAAAAAGTTTGAGGTTAATAGGAGGGATCTGTATAACACTTGCTTTGCAATGTGCCAATCTTGCCATAAAATATAAATTGAACCTGGGCTCACATAGATTATTTGTCTGAGCTGCAATTTGGGGGAGGGCGATAATTTGGGCATATGAAGGAACTGTATAAATTTAATGTCATTTGGATATATAAAAATGGTACTTCCTTCACAATGCTTCTAGGTGGAAAAAAACATTGAAAATTTGCCGAGGAAGATTTATTGGGAAAATGGAGCTAAATTTTTTCATGAGGAAATGATTTGGATAGGAAAGAGTGCCCAAAAATTTTGAGGGCAATCAAGAATATATAAGTAGCACTTCCTTCACAAAGTATTGTTGTGAACAGAATAGGAAAATGAATATTGTTGAATTATTTTTGAACTAGGCAAGGAAGGTTTTGTACATATTTGACAAAGATATGACCCAAAGAATTTATGAGATTTTTTTGGAAATTTAGGGAATGACAGAAATATAGGTTGCTTCACAACCTAGGGCAAAAACTGACAGATGGACATGACACATAGGCAAAACTGATGAGGTGGCGCCTAGTCATAACAACCCACCACAATTTACAAGGTTATGACCATCTATATTGGTCATGATCAGCTAGAAATAAGGCAGTGGACCAGTGCTATATGCTTTATAACCATTTTGTGTAAGGAAATTACGACCTTTCTGACCAAAATGGTCGTTATAGTTTAGGGTTTGGAGCCCCCCGAACAGCTTTTGACCAATTGGTCTCAAATGGTCATAGATCTATGAACAATTCTTCTAGGGTCACTGACAAAAGGTCACTAGTTGACATATTTCTTGTAGTGCCACGGTGCCTAGTCTGTCCCAAGCCCGTCCCGTCGGACACCACCTAGTAGACAACTAGCACTACCTACAAACGCCAGAAACTAGTTGCAACTCTTGGACAGAGATCAAGTAGATTAATAAGCCGAGAGGGACTGGATAACCGGAACCCAATGTGTGGTAGTAACTGGAGTTGGATAACATACAAAGAACTCAGTGCTTAGGGACGGTTCTAATGAGACAACCCACCATGTACTCCTACATGGCCACTCATTGCTACCTTTACCAAAATGTGCTCACATACTTAGCCTTTATCGGTAGGACATGTTCACCACTCTGATTCATTCCCAATGAATTAGACTTAACACAATTCTAAGCATATCTGGCATAAATAAAACAAGCATGGATGAGTAGGCACATCAAGGCTCAAGCAACTCCTACTCATGCTAGTGGGTTTCAATTATTTACTATGGCAATGACAGGTGATGAAGAGGAATGGGTTCAACTACCGCAGTAGAAAATTAGCAATTGAATCGTTATTGTCCTAATGCAGTATAAGGAGCAGGAGCGAGAGAGTGGGATTTTATCGAAATTCTCAAGGGGGATTGCTTGCCTGACAGAGTGGTCGAGGGGTACTGCCCTTCAACTGGATACTCGTGAATATCCTCGGAGGCAGAACCTACCACGAAAATCACACCAGTAACACAATCATTACATGGCAATATGCAACAATATGATGCATGCAATGACATGGAAAAATGAATGTGTTTTGGCTAATGCAGTCGAAAGTCATTTTAATTGAAGTGGAATTCAAAACTACACCAAATTCCAACTCCAAACCTATTATGAAATTTGCCCTAATCATGTTTCATCCTAAACAGTGAGGTTAACCTGCTCAAACATGCATGAAAATGGTACATATGGATAGATTGAATTTTTATGATAATTTTTCATATATAAATTATTTCATTTGGAGTAATGGTCGAATTTATATGATTTTTAGAAGTTTTAACCATTTTCTAAAATAAATAAATCATTTAAAATCCCGTAAAAGCATTACTGCGTCAGCCTGACGTCATTAGGTCAACAGCGTCAGCCCAGGTCAAACCTGACGTTGGGACCCACTGGTCAGTGACTGGGCTAATTAATAGAGACTGTTAGTGCTAATTTAATCCTAACTAAAAGTGTTAGTGGGGCATGGGCCCACATGTTAGTGACTAGGGAGGGTAGTTAGTGACCAAATTAGTTTTAGCCTAATTTGACACGTCAGCCGGCCGGGGTTTGGCCGCCGGCGACCTCAAGCGACGGCAGAGGCACGCCGGAATCTCTATTCCGATTACCATACATCGCGCGGGTGGATTCTACAGGACCCTGGGGATGCGCCGCGTCCAACGGTGCCACTGGTTGGTCGCGTATTCGCTGGAGCTAACGGCGACAAGCACATCCGCGGCGGTGCCTGCACGGAGTTGGTCGGGACGGCATTATGGTGTACGGGAGGAGGAGCTGGTGGCGGCTACGGGCTCCTGGAGAGGCGGGGAGAATGATGACGCGTGCTGGGGCAGCTAGTTCGAGCTCTGGCCACGGCGGCGCCATAGCCGGTGGCACAGAGCTCTCGGCTCCGGTGGCTAGGTGTGCTAGAGGAGGAGATTGACCGCGAGGAGAGGGGGAAAATGCTCGGGGGCTCATAGTGGCGCTGTAGGGATGGCCAGCATGCTCGGGGAAGATCGGACGGCGGCAAGTCGACGGTGGAGATCCGCGGCGGCCGACGGTTAAGAATAGGTTGAGGGAGCGGCTGCAAGGCGCGTCCGCTCGTGTGGCTTGGCGAAGATGGCGTAGAGGTCCATGTCGAAGTTTCTTGGCGTGTCGGAGGGACATGTGGAGGTCGGTGGCTGCTACCTCTTGAGCACTTGCGTTGGTTTTCCCTTGAAGAGGAAAGGGTGGTGCAGCAAAGTAGCATAAGTATTTCTCTCGGTTTTTGAGAACCAAGGTATCAATCCAGTAGGAGACTACACGCGAGTCCCTCGCACCTACACAAAACAAATAGATCCTCGCAACCAACGCGATAAGGGGTTGTCAATCCCTACACGGTCACTTACGAGAGTGAGATCTGATAGATATGATAAGATAATATTTTTGGTATTTTTATGATAAAGATGCAAAGTAAAATAAAAGCAATGAAAATAACTAAGTATTGGAAGATTAATATGGTGAAGATAGACCCGGGGGCCATAGGTTTCACTAGTGGCTTTTCTCAAGAGCATAGATATTTTATGGTGGGTGAACAAATTACTGTTGAGCAATTGACAGAATTGAGCATAGTTATGTGAATATCTATGTATGATCATGTATATAGGCATCACGTCCGAGACAAGTAGACCGACTCCTACCTACATCTACTACTATTACTCCACACATCGACCGCTATCCAGCATGCATCTAGAGTATTAAGTTCATAAGAACAGTGTAACGCCTTAAGCAAGATGACATGATGTAGAGGGATAAACTCATGCAATATGATGAAAACCCCATCTTGTTATCCTCAATGGCAAAAATACAATACGTGCCTTGCTGCCCCTACTGTCACTGGGAAAGGACACCGCAAGATTGAACCCAAAGCTAAGCACTTCTCCCATTGCAAGAAAGATCAATCTAGTAGGCCAAACCAAACTGATAATTCAAAGAGACTTGCAAAGATAACCAATCATACATAAAAGAATTCAGAGAAGATTCAAATATTGTTCATAGATAAACATGATCATAAACCCACAATTCATCAGTCTCCACAAACACACCACAAAAGAAGATTACATCGAATAGATCTCCACAAGAGAGGGGGAGAACTTTGTATTCAGATCCAAAAAGAGAGAAGAAGCCATCTAGCTAATAACTATGGACCCGCAGGTCTGAGGTAAACTACTCACACTTCATCAGAGAGGCTATGGTGTTGATGTAGAAGCCCTCCGTGATCGATGCACCCTCCGGCGGAGCTCCGGAACAAGCCCCAAGATGGGATCTCGTGGATACAGAAAGTTACAGCGGTGGAATTAGGGTTTTGGCTCCGTATCTGATCGTTTGGGGGTACGTAGGTATATATAGGAGGAAGAAGTACGTCGGGGGAGCAACAGGGGGCCCACGAGGGTGGAGGGCGTGCCTGGGGGGGTAGGCGCGCCCCTACCTCGTGGCCTCGCTGTTGGTTGCTTGATGTAGGCTCCAAGTCTCCTGGATCTTGTTCGTTCCAAAAATCACGTTCCCGAAGGTTTCATTCCGTTTGGACTCCGTTTGATATTCCTTTTCTTCGAAACCCTAAAATAGGCAAAAACCAACAATTCTGGGCTGGGCCTCTGGTTAATAGGTTAGTCCCAAAAATAATATATAAGTGGATAATAAAGCCCAATAATGTCCAAAATATAAGATAATATAGCATGGAGCAATCAAAAATTATAGATACGTTGGAGACGTATCAAGCATCCCCGAGCTTAATTCCTGCTCGTCCTCGAGTAGGTAAATGATAAAAATAGAAATTTTGATGTGGAATACTACTTGGCATATTTTAAATGCAATTCTTCTTAATTGTGGCATGAATATTCAGATCCGAAAGATTCAAGACAAAAGTTTAATATTGACATAGAAATAATAATACTTCAAGCATACTAACTAAGCAATTATGTCTTCTCACAATAAGATGGCCAAATAAAGTTATCCCTCCAAAATCATATAGTCTGGCTATGCTCTATCTTCACCACACAAAGTATTTAAATCATGCACAACCCCGATGACAAGCCAAGCAATTGTTTCATACTTTTGACATTCTCAAACTTTTTCGATCTTCACGCAATACATGAGCGTGAGCCATGGACATAGCACTTTAGGTGGAATAGAATGGTGGTTGTGGAGGAGACAAAAAGGGAGAAGGTAGTCTCACATCAACTAGGCCTATCAACGGGCTATGGAGATGCCCATCAATAGATATCAATGTGAGTGAGTAGGGATTGCCATGCAACGGATGCACTAGAGCTATAAGTATATGAAAGCTCAAAAAGAAACTAAGTGGGTGTGCATCCAACTTGCTTGCTCACGAAGACCTAGGGCCTTTTGAGGAAGCCCATCATTGGAATATGCAAGCCAAGTTCTATAATGAAAAATTCCCACAAGTATATGAAAGTGATAACAAAGGAGACTCTCTATCATGAAGATCATGGTGCTACTTTGAAGCATAAGTGTGGTAAAAGGATAGTAGCATTGTCCCTTCTCTCTTTTTCTCTCATATATATATATATATATATATTATTTGGGCCTTTTCTCTTTGTTTTATGGCCTTCTTTTTTTTAAAGATTCATCTGGAGTCTCATCCCGAATTGTGGGGGAATCATAGTCTCCATCATCCTTTCCTCACTTGGGACAATACTCTGATAATGATGATCATCACACTTTTATTTTCTTACAACTCAAGAATTACAACTCGATACATAGAACAAAATATGACTCTATGTGAATGCCTCCGGTAGTGTACCGGGATATGCAATGAACCAAGAGTGACATGTATGAAAGAATTATGAACGGTGGCTTTGCCACAAATACAATGTCAACTACATGATCATGCAAAGCAATATGACAATGATGGAGCGTGTCATAATAATCGGAATAGTGGAAAGTTGCATGGCAATATATCTTGGAATGGCTATGGAAATGCCATGATAGGTAGGTATGGTGGCTATTTTGAGGAAGGTATATGGTGGGTGTATGATACCGGCGAAAGGTGCGCGGTATTAGAGAAGCTAGCAATGGTGGAAGGGTGAGAGTGTGTATGATCCATGGACTCAACATTAGTCATAAAGAACTCATATACTTATTGCAAAAATCTACAAGTTATGAAAGCAAAGTATTACGCGCATGCTCCTAGGGGGGTAGATTGGTAGGAAAAGACCATCGCTCGTCCCCGACCGCCACTCATAAAGAAGAAATTCAATAAATAAATCATGCTTCGACTTCATCACATAACGGTTCACCATACGTGCATGCTACAAGAATCACAAACTTTAACACAAGTATTTCTCAAATTCACAACTACTCAACTAGCATGACTCTAATATCACCATCCCCATATGTCAAAACAATTATCAAGTATCAAACTTCTCATAGTATTCAACACACTCATAAGAGAATTTTATTATTAATCTTGTATACCTAGCATATTAGGATTATTTAAGAAAATTACCATGCTATTTAAGACTCTCAAAATAATCTAAGTGAAGCATGAGAGATCAATAGTTTCTATAAAACAAATCCACCACCGTGCTCTAAAAGATATAAGTGAAGTACTAGAGCAAAACTATATAACTCAAAAGGTATAAGTGAAGCACAAGTATACTAATAATTTCTGAATCATCTGTGTCTCTCTCAAAAGGTGTGTACAGCAAGGATGATTGTGGTAAACTAAAAAAAGACTCAAATCATACAAGACGCTCCAAGCGAAACACATATCATGTGGTAAATAAAAATATAGCTCCAAGTAAAGTTACCGATAGAAGTAGACGAAAGTGGGGATGCCTTCCGGGGCATCCCAAAGCTTTGGCTTTTAGGTGTCCTTAGATTATCTTGGGGGTTCCATGGGCATCCCCAAGCTTAGGCTCTTGCCACTCCTTGTTCCATAATCCATCAAATCTTTACCCAAAACTTGAAAACTTCACAACACAAAACTCAAAGTAGAAAATCTCGTGAGCTCCGTTAGCAAAACAAAACAAAAGACCACTTCAAGGTACTGTAATGAACTCATTATTTATTTATATTAGTGTTAAACCTACTTTATTAAAAGTTTTCTATGGTTTATAAACTATTTTACTAGCCATAGATTCATCAAAATAAGCAAACAACACACGAAAAACAGAATCTGTCAAAAACAGAACAATCTGTAGTAATCTGTAGCTAGCGCAAGATCTGGAACCCCAAAAATTCTAAAATAAATTTTTGGACGTGAGGAATTTATCTATTAATCATCTTAAAAACTAATTAACTAAATATCACTTTCAAAATAAAAATGGCAGCAGTTCTCGTGAGCGCTAAAGTTTCTGTTTTTTATAGCAAGATTAACAAGACTTTCCCCAAGTCTTCCCAATGGTTCTACTTGGCAAAAACACTAATTAAACACAAAAAACACAACCAAAGCAGAGTATAGATAAATTATTTATTACTAAACAGGAGCAAAAAGCAAGGAATAAAAATAAAATTGGGTTGCCTCCCAACAAGCGCTATCGTTTAACGCCCCTAGCTAGGCATAAAAATCAAGGATAGATCTAGGTATTGCCATCTTTGGTAGGCAATCCATAAGTGGCTCTCATAATAGATTCATAAGGTAATTTAATTTTCTTTCTAGTAAAGTGTTCCATGTCTTTCCTTAACGGAAATTGGAATCTAATATTTCCTTTATTCATATCAATAATTGCACCAATCGTTCTAAGGAAAGGTCTACCAAGAATAATAGGACATGAAGGATTGCAATTTATGTCAAGAACAATGAAATCTACGGGCACATAATTTCTATTTGCAACAACAAGAACATCATTAATTCTTGCCATAGGTTTCTTAATAGTGGAATTCGCAAGGTGCAAGTTTAAAGAGCAATCATCAAAATCATGGAAACCTAACAAATCACAAAAAGTTTTTGGAATCGTGGAAACACTAGCACCCAAATCACACAAAGCATAGCATTCATGATCTTTAATTTTAATTTTAATAGTTGGTTCCCACTCATCATAAAGTTTTCTAGGGATAGAAACTTCCAACTCAAGTTTTTCTTCATAAGATTGCATCAAAGCATCAACGATATGTTTGGTAAAAGCTGTATTTTGACTATAAGCATGAGGAGAATTTAGCACGGATTGTAATAAGGAAATATAAATCTATCAAAGAGAAATTATCATAATTAAATTCCTTGAAATCAAAAATAGTGGGTTCATTAATATTTAAAGTTTTGATCTCTTCAATCTCACTTTTATCAAATTTAGCATCAAGATCTAAAAACTTCGAATTTTTGGAATGCCTTCTAGGTAAACGTGGATCTTATTAAGTCCCATTATTATCAAGATTCATATTTCAAAACAAAGATTTAATAGGGGACACGTCAATAACTTTTAGATCTTCATTTTATTATCATGAAAACTAGAAGAACACGCTCTTATAAAGGCATCTTTCTTAGCACGCATCCTAGCGGTTCTTTCTTTATACTCATCAATGGAAATTCTCATGGCTTTGAGAGAATCATTAATATCATGCTGAGGAGGAATACATCTAAGTTTTAAAGAATCAACATCAAGAGAAATTCTATCAATGTTCCTAGCCAACTCATCAATCTTAAGCAATTTCTCTTCAATCAAAGCATTGAAATTTTTTGCGAAGTAATAAATTCTTTAATATTAGATTAAAAATCATAGGGCATCTTATTAAAATTTCCATAAGAATTGTTGTAGGAATTACCATAATTATTAGAGGAATTACTAGGATAAGGCCTAGGATTAAAGTTTCCTCTATATGCATTATCACAAAAATTATTCCTACCAACAAAATTCACATCCATAGATTCATTATTATTCTCAATCAAAGTAGACAAAGGCATATCGTTAGGATCAGAAAAAACACTCTTAATAGCAAATAATTTCATAAGTTCATCCATCTATCCACTCAAAACATTAATTCTTCTATCGCATGTACTTTTTTATTAGTAGATCTTTCAGTGTGCCATTGAGAATAATTAACCATAATATCATCTAGGAGTTTAGTAGCTTTTCCTAAAGTGATTTCCATAAAAGTGTCTCCCGCGGCCGAATCTAAAAGATTTCTAGAAGCCAAATTCAATCCGGCATAAAAATTTTGTATAATCATACACAAATTCAAACCATTTGTTGGGCAATTACATATCATTAATTTCATCCTCTCCCAAGCTTGTGCAACATGTTCATGATCAAGTTGCTTAAAATTCATAATATCGTTTCTAAGAGAGATGATCTTAGCGGGAGGAAAATAATTAGAGATAAAAGCATCTTTGCACTTATTCCAAGAATCAATACTATTTTTAGGCAAAGACGAAAACCAAGCTTTAGCACGATCTCTAAGCGAAAAAGGAAATAGCTCCAATTTAACAATATCATTATCAACATATTTCTTCTTTCGCATATCACACAAGTCAACGAAGCTATTTAGATGGGTAGCATCATCTTCACTAGGAAGGCCGGAAAATGGATCTTTCATGAAAAGATTCAGCAAGGCAGCATTAATTTCACAAGATTCAGCATCAGTAAGAGGAGCAATCGAAGTGCTAATAAAATCATTGTTGTTGGTATTGGTAAGGTCAGACAATTTAGTGTTATCTTGAGCCATCTTGACAAACAAGCAATCCAACACACAAGCAAACAAGGAACAGGCAAAAAGAGGCGAATAGAGAAAGAGAGGGAGGATGGAGAGAGAGAGGGCGAATAAAACGGCAAGGTGAAGTGGGGGAGAGGAAAACGAGAGGCAAATGGAAAATAATGTAATGCAGGAGATAAGGGTTTGTGATGGGTACTTGGTATGTTGACTTTTGTGTAGACCTCCCCAGCAACAGCGCCAGAAATCCTTCTTGCTACCTCTTGAGCACTTGCGTTGGTTTTCCCTTGAAGAGGAAAGGGTGGTGCAGCGAAGTTGCGTAAGTATTTCCCTTAGTTTTTTTTAGAACCAATGTATCAATCCAGTAGGAGGCTACGCGTGAGTCCCTCGCACCTACACAAAACAAATAAATCCTCACAACCAACGCGATAAGGGGTTGTCAATCCCTACATGGTCACTTTCGAGAGTGAGATCTGATAGATATGAAAGATAATGTTTTTGGTATTTTTATGATAAAGATGCAATGTAAAATAAAAGCAATGAAAATAACTAAGTATTGGAAGATTAATATGATGAAGATAGACCCGGGGGGCACAGGTTTCACTAGTGGCTTCTCTCAAGAGCATAGATATTTTATGGTGGGTGAACAAATTACTGTTGAGCAATTGACATAATTGAGCATAGTTATGAGAATATCTAGGTATGATCATGTATATAGGCATCACGTTCGAGACAAGTAGACTGACTCCTGCCTGCATCTACTACTATTACTCCACACATCGACCGCTATCTAGCATGCATCTAGAGTATTATGTTCATAAGAATAGAGTAATGACTTAAGCAAGATGACATGATGTAGAGGGATAAAGTCATGCAATATGATGAAAACCCATCTTGTTATCCTCGATGGCAACAATACAATACGTGCCTTGCTGCCCCTATTGTCACTGGGAAAGGACACCCCATGATTGAACCCAAAGCTAAGCACTTCTCCCATTGCAAGAAAGATCAATCTAGTAGGCCAAACCAAACTAATAATTCGAACAGACTTGCAAAGATAACTAATCATACATAAAAGAATTCAGAGACGATTCAAATATTTTTCAAAGATAAACTTGATCATAAACCCACAATTCATCGGTCTCAACAAACACACCACAAAAGAAGATTACATCGAATAGATCTCCATAAGAGAGGGGGAGAACTTTGTATTGAGATCCAAAAAGAGAGAAGAAGCCATCTAGCTAGTAACTTTGGACCTGAAGGTCTGAGGTAAACTACTCACACTTCATCGGAGAGGCTATGGTGTTGATGTAGAAGCCCTTTGTGATCGATGCCCCCTTAGGCGGAGCTCCAGAACGGGCCCCAAGATGGGATCTTGTGGATACAGAAAGTTACAGCGATGGAATTAGGGTTTTGGCTCCGTATCTGATTGTTTGGGGGTACGTAGGTATATATAGGAGGAAGAAGTACGTCGGTGGAGCAACAGGTGGCCCACGAGGGTGGAGGGCGCGCCTGGGGGGTAGGCGCGCCCCCTACCTCGTGGCCTCCCTATTGGTTGCTTAACGTAGTGTCAAGTCTCCTGGATCTTGTTCGTTCCAAAAATCACGTTCCCGAATGTTTCATTCCATTTGGACTCCATTTTATATTCCTTTTCTTCGAAACCCTAAAATAGGTAAAAAAACAACAATTCTAGGCTGGGCCTCCGGTTAATAGGTTAGTCCCAAAAATAATATAAAAATGGATAATAAAGCCCAATAATGTCCAAAACAGAAGATAATATAGCATGGAGCAATCAAAAATTATATATACGTTGGAGACGTATCAGTGGCTGTGGTGGTGGTGAGCGGCGTCGGCCACAGCGCTCGGTGGCGCCGCAGAATCAAGCATAGGACGGAGATGGAGTCCTGGGAGAGAGGGGAGAGGTGCAAGGGGTTGAGGGGAGTGTGTGGCGCCCTCGGGTGCCTCCAGCGGCGAGCAGGTAAGCAGGAGGTGGCCAGCGTGTGGTCGCGCGTGCCGGGCACGCGCCCTTCGTCATCCTGGCAAAAGGAGGAAGACGACAAGGGAGGTGGAGATGGGCTTGGTCGGCTATGCATAGTGTACCAGGTAAGAAAGCCTAGTTAAGGGTTTTCCCCTTTCTGTTTCCTTTTTCTATTTCCTGTTTTTATGTTCTAGTTTAAAATAAATACTAAACCATTTCATAAAATCCTGGAATAAATTATGGGTGCCGTCTGAATTATTCCAGTGACCCTTAACAATTTCCAACATGTTTGGAGCATCAAAAATATATATAGCATTTAGATAGCTCCAATTCAAATATGTTTGAATTAATTCAAAATCCAAAATGCCATGGAAAAATGTGCATCACCTCTGGTTACTCTTTCCAGCATTTTTCCAAAAATGATGAACATTTTTGAAGGCCATTTGGGATCCTGAAATTATATTTTTTAGTTGAACCTATTTGAATTTCATTGATGCTAGGGTTTGATCATCCCCCATTTCAAAGTTTCATAAATTAAAACATGATGCATGGATGCTTATGCAAAGATAGACAAGGTCTAAGCTAGGGCTATGACAACTCACCCCCACTAAACAAGAATCTCGTCCCGAGATTCAAGACGTGAGGTAAGAAGTCAGAGGGGTCACAAGCTAACACTATCTTCATGATCCAATAGCCCTTCTCAAAGATGTTGATCCATTCATCATCTTTGTCATGGCGTCTTGCTCTGAGAATTCCATTCAACATGATAACGAGAAAGAAAGGTCACGCTAGAAGAATTGATCTCCTCAAAGATCGAGATTTACGATCAACTCACGGAATGAGATGTAGGAACATCTCTTGAGATGAGACATAACACATATCGAGAGGGATGGAAACAATCAGATGACGAAGGTTCAATTTGGTGGGCAACAAATACACGCTTGGGTAAGATGGTGTACGGTCTCGACGTAGCGAGGAGATAATTGCCATGATTCCATAACGGGACACCTTGGGGGAGGTGGCTAATAGAATTATTCCCTTAAGTGGCAAAACGGATTACTTTTGATACATGGATCGTTAAGACTCTTTATGCTAGGCTAGGGCAATTCACAAACAATCGTTTGAACGAATCCGAGAGAATGACCTACTCAGACTAGAATGGATGATGTGGAATACCTTGTTGAAGAAAACACAATGGATGAATTTTTCTTATCATCAGAAATGGATGGGACCCATGGTAGGACCACTTTTGAAGATGATCTTGAACAACAATTACTGAGAAGGCAGACCATAGTCAAATGGCACAATGGCGGGTGCAAGCTGGGGACATAATGCGAATGTTGGGAATGTTCCAACCACCATATCTGCCTGAGATTTAGATCTGATTGGCGTCAGGATATTTCAGACAGCATGTCTGGAAAAGAAAGGTAGCAACACAATCGATGATATGACGTTGCGAGATTCTCGGGTGATGGACTATGGTAGTAAGCTCCAAAACATGAGCGGGCTTTGCTACACACATGTGAACATGTTGTCCCAGACAAGCATGACCATGTAGTAGTCTTATAATAAAACACCACCGAGTCCTGGTTGGGAACCATCATTGCAGAGAGCGAAGTCCTTGCATAAGTCCAGATTAGCTCTTAAGAAGGAACTTCTTCTCCTTGAACAAGTCAATCAGTGGCTTGGTGTGCTAGGAAACACATATAGAATGGAGGTGGCCAACCTATCAAACCATAGATTACTTTGCACATGTGTGAATAACTTGGGATGATTCTAGAGGATGCAAAAACAAGCTTTCTCAAATTCATCGCGACAACTTGCATCCAATGCACATGAATTAGAGGAAGTCACTTCTTTCATCCAAACATATGCTTCATGAGCTAGCATGAAGAAATGCTTCCAAAAGTTTCCAACACTACCTTAATGTTCAACAAAATCATGGAGAGGATAAAGATGTTGTCGATGAGCTCAACAACATTTATCGAGGTTCCATATAAATGGAATTCCGCAATTACGGGAAAAAGGTGATAGCATTGGCTAGACCCAAAAGATATAATGATGTATGCTCGAGGAAACAACTACGAGTAAGACAACATTACGAACATCGTTGGTTCTGATTTGATTTGATGATAGCCCAGACTCAAATCAAAGTTTGGACAAGACAATAGATCCAATAACTGATCACGAGGACCAATTGATGAAGATATCATCTTTCTTCAACACACACACACACACACACAAAAGATGTCCCTTGAAATGAACTAGGTTAGGCAAAGCTTTATCTTCCAACTCTCCAAGTTGTTGTTTAGCTTAACCAACTAGCTCAGGGGTACCCAACACAGGTTCTTGGAGAAGGGTGGCTTATAAGAAAACCAACTTGATCACAAACTCAACATAGCGGTCAAGTGACAACCTGGTAATACTTCTGAGAACATATTCGAACCATCACGAACCACAGATATGTTACTAAGCTCGAGAACAATCTTGCTTTTCAGGGCAAGACGATGTGATCAAGAGAGTGATGGACTGACACAATCATAACTCTTTGATCGATGAATGCACCAGGAAATATGGACTAGGTAGCACGATTAGTCTTAGGATGATGATTCAATAACCAGCACGCTAAGAATGAGAGTACTGTCCATTAACTACCAAGCAACGGATTTGCTAGGAGTATTGATTTCACACGTCACAATTCACTTGTCGGTATTCCAGTTACAATAACATGGAGACCGAGGAATGAAAGATGATGGCGAGAGGTATCACTGTATCAAGAGTTCATAGGAGGTGGTGCAATTCCAATGACATTCTTGACATAAAGATGGTAATACCCCAAGGTAGAACAGAACAAAAGCTGAATTGGCATTTTGATCTGTGGAATACAACTGCTTTGACCCAATTCTAGATATGGATACCGTATTGGAGTTTGTTTCTCCTAGTCACACCGGAATAGAATGGCTTAACGAACCATAGGTATAATAGACACCGATGAACGAATGCACGCATACTCTTGACAATTGATTAATAGATGGAGGTCAGAAAACAACTAGGGATGAACAACTCGAAGGAACATATAACTTTCTGAGTTGGAATGCATGGATTAGCATGTCGAACGAGTTCAACATATTTCTTCCGGATAACCCATGCAGAAAGGTAGAACTGGCAGAGTCACAATATAGAATCAAGAACTCATTAAGAGCACTATGGTTGTGATTGTTCGGTTCAACGAGGAACTTCTGCCATAAGTAGTTCATGGTATTTGGAAGAAGGAAATACCACGAACCTGGATGACTATCACAAAGATTACTAATATCCTAAAGGAACTAGCAAACACTATCAACATTAAGTAAGTAGGGTGAATCTTGGGTTCAAGAACCCAGGAAAAGGATACCTACTAACTAATAACATCACGAGATGCTTTCAAGAATGGTGGCCAGAATCATCACACTGGGGATACAAAGCATTTCTAGATTACTAGGTGACTCCCCAAGACACCTAGGGTCATAATAATAGCTCCAACATATATGTCGGGGCAATAGAGTACCTCAACTCACTGATTAGTGTGGTTGAACTGGCCCAAAGGGACGTCGGGAACAGAAAGAAGGGATTTGCAAATGCATCAGACTATTTAGAAACCTGGGATGACTCGGGGAGCATAACGACTGTAAATACTCAAAAATATTTGATACATCTTGCAAAAATGGTGGCATAACCACTCAACATCACAATATCAAGGTTCTGAGGTCAACTGACAACACATAGAAGTAGTAGAGACTGAACTAGGCTTGAAGCAATCAATCCTATAGGTCTATGGCTTAGTAACATGTGATCCTGATAGAAAGAAGAGGAAGCCTAGTTCTTAATCCCCGTAGAAAGGAAGAGGTTGACTCAGATCAGAAGGGCATGAGGTATAATTACTAAAAAGAGCCTTACGTTCCCATCCACAACCAATTCCCTTATTTAACTAAAGAATTTCTAGACTCAACTTCGACCAGTTTGGCTTGGTAATCCTACAGGCAGTCAGACTCCGATACCAAAGCTGTCAGGACCCCGATCCTAAGTCACACCGATCTAGCATGTAACACACCATATCACTTTGCGGCCTCATGCACGGGATTCCCATGGGTGTCACCTTACCTGGCCCGGGACTGTTTGCGCCTTTTGGCTCACGTATATGATAGTGTCGCTAGCATCCATATGACAAAGAACCCAGGCCTACATGACTAGCCATGAACCCAAAGTGGCACTAACTTATGGGGACAGGCATACATGAAACAACATCGAGCATGTCGGTCAGCAGCGTGTGAATCCGTGCTGTAGCAACTGGGCTAACAGGACTCCGGAAGTCACCGCGTGACATTTCCCCGAAGGGACAGGCACAGGAACGAAGTGTATCACATGCTGGCCAGTCTAGGTGTTCCGGAGTAGTAGTGCTGGGCTAGCAGGACTCCGGTAAACCGGGCTGTAGCGGACTACCAATGCTCAGTGGAAGCACCAGACTACATTTCCCAATAAGAGAGGCTACCAAGGATAAACAACTAGATTGTCGGATCCCACACATACCAAGCATTTCAATCATACACACAATATGCTCAATATGTGCAAATACAACATGGCATCACAACAAGACTCTTTGACTCAGAGTATTTATTCATTAGGCTCCGAGGAGCGAGATATTACAAACATGGGTCTCATGACCCAACATTCAGAGCATACAAGTCAAAGCACATGCGGAAGCTTAACATGTCTGAGTACAGAAATCTACAAATGAAAAAGGCCGAGAAGCCTGACTAACTACCATATTCTGCCGAGGGCACAAGATCATAGCTGAGGTATCAAGCTAAACGTCAAAGTCCACACGGAACTACTAGCGAGACTGATGTCTCTCTGCAAAACATAAAATAGGCAAACACGAGTACAAATGTACCCAACAAGACTTACATCAGAACTAGCTACAGATGCATCATTATCAACAAAGGGGGTGGTGGGGTTTAACTGCAACAAGCCAGCTTTGACTCAGTGGCTAACCTGAACTACAACTGCAAGTAACTCTTTGAGGTGGCGCACATGAGTCCAGATATTCACCATATCAATACTCCACTATGGATCCGTTCCCGTCTCCCTACAAGAAGGCCATCCATAACACACGCTTATCTTGCGTATTTTAGAGTATCCAAGTCAAGTTGTCTAGGTACTACATAAGTCCTCCAAGTTTCCATATCCGAGGAAAATGGCTATTCGAATAGATAATGTTAACCCTGCAGGGGTGTACTTCTTCACACACGCTCTCGCCACTTATCGCCCTGTACACGTCATGTACCTCGGCAACCTTCAAGCGGAAGCCGGGCGAGGGTGTCGGCCACGACCTGACTAACCACACAAGTCTTTCGTCCAGGTTTATCGCCTATTCGAGTTCCATCCGCAAGGAGTTCCGGCAGAAGTCTCTAGTACGGCCCCAAACGATGTGTGCAGGGTTCCCAAGCCCACCGTCCGGGTGCCACTTGGTACACCGTGCCAAGGTGCCTAGTCTGTCCCAATGTAGCATCCCAAAATTCTAAATTTTGGAATGTTATATTAAATAGATAGATTTGATTGATTGTTTGATTGATTGACTGAAAGTGAGTGAATTCGAACTTTTTGAAAGTTAAATGAGAGGGAATAAAAGGACTTTCCCAAACTTTCATTTTTCATTCATGATCTCTGTGAATTCAAATTCTTTTCACCATGAAACCCTGGAGAGAAGATGACATGACTTCTTCCATTTATTTAAATGACAAGGGGTGTTGAAAATATTTGAATTTCATTTGAGAAAATTTCCAATTCTGAAACTTTATGCAACTCAATGATTTTCACGAGAGAAGATAAAATGACTTCTTCAAATTATATGAAATATGAGTTGGGAGTTTCAAAGGATCAAATTCAAAGTCTTTTTGAATATATTTTCAATTTGGAGTTATTTGAGTTTTATTCAAATTATTTTTCTCCAAAAATAAAATATATGGAAAATAGGGTAACATGATTCCCTACATTAGAAAATTGGAGAAAAAAAATTTGAAATCATTTTGGTATTTAAAAATGATTTTTTATTGGTTTTTTATAGACCAGTAGCACTCTTTGAATTATCTAATTTTGTGTGTATTTTATTTAATGCTAGAAAAATTTCCATGATGTTGGAAATCTTTTTCTCACAATTTTGATATATTATATGCCTATATAATATTTTTAGTTATTTCGTTTTTATTATTTTAATTATCTGAAAAATGTTAATTGAAAAAAAACTCTTCGGACCGACTGGGCCGAAGCCCAGCCGGCCCACCCCGGGTCGTCCCCGACCTCCAGCGGGAGACCGAGTCCCACACGCCATCGCCGGCGCCGTACGCCGCCAGGACACCGCTGCCGTTGCCCCTCCTCCACGCCACCTCCTCCCCTTCCCCTTAAATAACGAGGCCCCGGGCCCCGTTCCTCTCCTTCTCACTGCTCGCGCCGCCTCGCCCGCATCTTGCCGCCGCCGCCGCCTGCTCCAGTCGCCGCCGCCGCCGCAAGCGAGCCACCCCGCCGCCTAGTCCGCCGCCCCGCCTCGCTGCTCGCCGCCGCACCGTCGCCTAGCGCCGCCCCGTGTCGCCCCACGCAGCCGCCGTCGCCGCACCTCGCCGGAGCCGCGCCGCCTCGCCGTAGTCCGTTCGTCGCCGCCGCCGGTTTTATTAGGCGAACCGGTAAAACCCGCACAAAACCCGATCCGGTTTTCCCCGGTTTAGCCGGTTTATTTTAGGGTTCGGTTTTTGTTTAAAAAATGGTTTAGTTTTTTTAATTAGATCTATTTAGAGAACGTTCTCTGTTTAAGAACTAGTTAGCGAACGTTCACTTTTTAGCTTTTTCTTTTTCTGTTATTTTCGACCAAGGACCTATTCGTGATAAATTTCTTCATATGTTAGTCCCTATACTTCAAACCCTCATAACTTTTTACTCGTTAGTCCAAATCCAACGAAACCAACACCCACGTTATCATTATGTTCACCTCTATCCGGATAAACAACTTAAACATGTTTTTGAAAAGTTTAAAATTTGAATTAGGTCAGATTTGAATTCAAACTTCGTTTGATCATAACTTGAGTTTCGTAGCTCCGATTTAGTTGATTCTTTTTGCAAATCGAAGCTCTTGACCTAAACATTCGGATAAGGCCAAATTCGCATAATTTTGGTACTGTTAGAAATTGTTTTATGTTGCAAGAGTTATTTGCTTGCTTTTGAAGTTTTCCGAATCGTCTTCTTCATTCTTTCTGATACTTTGAGTGATTGCTTATGTTTGGTTACTATTTCTTGATTTCGATAGATTGACCGGAGTGTGACGAGTAGAACTATCAAGAGTTTTGAGTGCGAATCATCTTCATCAACATGGCAGGCAAGTTAACACTTTGATCATACCTCTTTCATACCCAGTTTTTGTTGCATTAGATCAAACCTCAAACATTGTATGATTAGGATCTAATTAAATTGTGGGTATTGGGAAGTAGTTGATGAGGTAGAACCTATTACCCTGTTACATTCAAACCTTGGGAGTTACTGTTACGTTATGCTTACATTGCCATGCTATGCTCGTAGACTGGATTGGGTTTTGAGAGTATTCATGACAGATGTGAGATTGTTAATTAATGGTTTACTTAAGGTGGCAACTTAAACACACATCTGGGTGGATTGAGGCACCTATTTATTCTCAGATTGCATGTCTAGGCACTGGGGTAGACCAAGATTGCCTGCTTTTTATGGACCGCCACCCAGGCTCAAAGGGATCATGAGATTTTTCATACTAGAAACTTCCGTGTGCAGCCACAAGCTATTATGGGCTCTAGCATAGTTGACTAAGTTGTGCGAACTCTTACAGTGGTAGACTAGCAGATGTAGGGGATGTAGGTGGTACGGTCTACCCGATCGTAAGGTGCTAGCGCTTCTGAAAGACTATGTCTCGGTCATCCGTCTTCTCAAACACCATGTAGTGCGAGAAAACAAATGGAGGTGATCGAGTCTTGTGGGGAAAAGTGCGCAAACCTCTGCAGAGTGTATAAACTAATTATGATTAGCCGTGTGCCTGGTTATGGACATCTTGAGTATCTAGTTCTTGGATTATCCTGTTGATCTCATCACGTTACTTTAAATGAATATTGTTGGGTTTTAATGATGTTACTTAATTGGGATTGAGAATGCTGTCAACCATTCTCAATGTTCAACAACCTCCATGATAGTTAAATAAAATTTAATCCTTTGTAGTAGGAAAAAATTGGCTTTTCGCAAAAACATATAACCATAGAGCTTTTCCACCAGCCATATATGCATGTAGTGATAGCCATTGTTCATCATTCTCTATGGTGTGAATTTGCCAGTCCATTCAATGTATTGACCCGTTTCGGGCTGCAACGTCTCATGTTGCAGGTTTCTTACGACGAGTAAGTGATACGTTAGGGTTACGATTTCTACACTCAACTTTGCCGTTGGTGTTGATGGGAATCCACAACCTTGTTGCTTCCGCTATATGGATTGAGGTAATAGTATTTACGTTACTTTGTACATGTGATTTACCTCTGTTATAAATCCTTCGAGTACTGTGTGTGTCAGCATACCGATCCAGGGATGACACTTAAGCACAGAGACTTGATCCATTCGGGTCGGGTCGCTACAAGATGGTATCAGAGCACATGTTGACTGTAGGACGTGACCCTACAAACTGGCAAGCCCATAGCAAAGATTTTTCTCTACAACTTACCCTTTCAAAAAGATCTTTTACCTCTATTCTCTTCTAAGCTTATTCAAAAATTCCCTTTAGTGAGACTATACCCTTTCCCCCTTTTTACCACTCGAAGATTCGACTGATGAGGCCACTGCAAGAAGTACAAGATATCGGACAACTAAGACCACTTCGGAATGAAGAGTATTTCCCGTGCATCTGAATAATGGAAACTACAATGGTTGAAGACTCCGAAGACTAGAAGAATTTGAAGGCTCTGAAGAATCCCTAGATTTGTATGACCTAGGAAGGCCACCCTTATGGAACTTGACAGATTATGGAAGTTGTCAATGCCCGAGATCAGGGTGTATCGGAGAAAGACCGGAGCATGGAGATTTAAAAACTCAGTGTTTTGTCAAGAAAACCCTAAGGCAGGAGATATCAACTATGGAATGATAGCTCATGGAAATGACAAGAGCAGAAACACAACTATCCAAGAAGTTATCTCCCGCTGATGCTATTGTCACCATGCTGAGTTAAGGATGCATGTCATCAGAATGGATTTGATGGAAGAAGCTTGATGGAGCACCTATTAGTAAGATGAAGTTTTAACCTTAGCCGGTGTATCACCAGGATCTGGAGTAGTACATCAAGAAGTTTAACATGGAGCTCCATGAAGCCGCATTAGACAAGGAAGCATTTCATGAAGAACTCAGGAACCAAAAGCTGAAAGTAGCCAAGCTGGAGGAGCTACATCCTCGAGATACCGGAGATTTGTCAGGAACTGAACGACAGTATGACCATGGTTCATGTGAAGTATGTTGAAATCAGAAGTTTGGAACGCAACTCCAGAATATTAAAGGACGTCACGAGAGACTTCGCGTCAACAGAGTTGATTTGGCAAAAGAACTTGAGAAAGACAAGCATGATCAGGAAGAATGCCATCGAAGATAGGAACAAGACTTGAAGAGTTTGACGACGTTAACCTTTAGAAGACCAAACCCCTGTTATATACCTACGTTAGATGCGACGATTGTGAGCTGTCATTTGTTTGATGTTTTTCCCACAGCCACAGATAAAATCTGTCTTTTCAAAACTTTTGTTTGCATTGTGTGTATCCCTCTCCCCCTCTCTTATCTTACCCGAAACCTTGGACCCAATAGAGGATGAATGAAGATGAGCTTATATTTTCTGGACCGATAAGTCAATTGGAGACGGACCAATGGATTCAGAACATGGAGAATAACCCTATAGTTGGACATGATGTGACCCATCATGCTCTGCAGTGCTTTGCAAGAGGTGCTGCTACTTTGTGGCGGATATACCAAACCATGAATGGATGGCAAGGAGTAACCATTTGGAGAGAATCAAAGTTGACTCTGCAAAGATCTCACCTTGTGTCCCAGAAGTTAAATGAGAGGGAATAAAAGGACTTTCCCAAACTTTCATTTTTCATTCGTGATCTCCGTGAATTCAAATTCTTTTCACCACGAAACCCTGGAGAGAAGATGACATGACTTCTTCCATTTATTTAAATGACAAGGGGTGTTGAAAATATTTGAATTTCATTTGAGAACATTTCCAATTCTGAAACTTTATGCAACTCAATGATTTTCACGAGAGAAAATAAAATGACTTCTTCAAATTATATGAAATATGAGTTGGGAGTTTCAAAGGATCAAATTCAATGTCTTTTTGAATTTATTTTCAATTTGGAGTTATTTGAGTTTTATTCAAATTATTTTTCTCCAAAAATAAAATATATGGAAAATAGGGTAACATGATTCCCTACATTCGAAAATTGGAGAAAAATTAATTTGAAACCATTTTGGTATTTAAAAATGATTTTTTATTGGTTTTTAATAGACCAGTAGCACTCTTTGAATGATCTGATTTTGTGTGTATTTTATTTAATGCTAGAAAAATGTCCATGATGTTGGAAATCTTTTTTTGAAAATTTTGATATATTATATGCCTATATAATATTTTTAGTTATTTTGTTTTTATTATTTTAATTATCTGAAAAATGTTTATTAAAAAAAACTCTTCGGACCGACTGCGCCGAAGCCCAGCCGGCCCACCCCGGGTCGTCCCCGACCTCCAGCGGGAGACCGAGTCCCGCACGCCATCGCCGGCGCCGTACGCCGCCACGACACCGCCGCCGTTGCCCCTCCTCCACGCCACCTCCTCCCCTTCCCCTGAAATAATGAGGCCCCGGGCCCCGTTCCTCTCTTCTCGCCGCTCGCGCCGCCTCGCCTCGCCCGCATCTCGCCGCCGCCGCCGCCTGCTCCAGTCGCCGCCGCCGCCGCAAGCGAGCCACCCCGCCTCGCTGCTTGCCGCTGCACCGTCGCCTAGCGCCGCCCCACGTCGCCCCGCGTAGCCGCCGTCGCCGCACCTCGCCGGAGCCGTGCCGCCTCGCCGGAGTCCGTTCGTCGCTGCCGCCGGTTTTATTAGGCGAACCGGTAAAATCCGCACAAAACCCGATCCGGTTTTCCCCGGTTTAGCCGGTTTATTTTAGGGTTCGGTTTTCGTTTAAAAAACGGTTTAGTTTTTTTAATTAGATCTATTTAGAGAACGTTCTCTGTTTAAGAACTAGTTAGCGAACGTTCACTTTTTAGCTTTTTCTTTTTCTGTTATTTTCGGCCAAGGACCTATTCGTGATAAATTTCTTGATAGATTAGTCCCTGTACTTCAAACCCTCATAACTTTTTACTCGTTAGTCCAAATCCGACGAAACCAACGCCCACGTCTTCGTTATGATCTCCTCTATCCGGATAAAGAAATTAAACATGTTTTTGAAAAGTTTAAAATTTGAATTAGGTCAGTTTGAATTCAAACTTCGTTTGATCATAACTTGAGTTTCGTAGCTCCGATTTAGTTGATTCTTTTTGCAAATCGAAGCTCTTGACCTAAACATTCTGATAAGGCCAAATTCACATAATTTTGGTACTGTTAGAAATTGTTTTATGTTGCAAGAGTTATTTGCTTGGTTTTGAAGTTTTCTGAATCGTCTTCTTCGTTCTTTCTGATACTTTGAGTGATTACTTATGTGTGGTTACTATTGCTTGATTTCGATAGATTGACCGGAGTGTGACGAGTAGAACTATCAAGAGTTTTGAGTGCGAATCATCTTCATCAACATGGCAGGCAAGTTCACACTTTGATCATACCTCTTCCATACCCAATTTTTGTTGCATTAGATCAAACCTCAAACATTGCATGATTAGGATCTAATTAAATTGTGGGTATTGGGAAGTAGTTGATGAGGTAGAACCTATTACCCTGTTACATTCAAACCTTGGGAGTTACTATTACGTTATGCTTACATTGCCATGCTATGCTCGTAGACGTGGATTGGGTTTTGAGAGTATTCATGACAGATGTGAGATTGTTAATTAATGGTTTACTTAAGGTGGCAACTTAAACACACATCTGGGTTGATTGAGGCACCTGGTTATTCTCGGATTGCCAGTCTAGGCACCGGGGTAGACCAGGATTGCCTGCTTTTTATGGACCGCCACCCAGGCTCAAAGGGATCATGAGATTTTTCATACTAGAAACTTCCATGTGCAGCCACAAGCTATTATGGGATCTAGCATGGTTGACTAAGTTGTGCGAACTCTTACAGTGGTAGACTAGCAGATGTAGGGGATGTAGGTGGTACGGTCTACCCGATCGTAAGGTGCTAGCGCTTCTGAAAGACTATGTCTCGGTCATCCGTCTTCTCAGAAACCATGTAGTGTGAGAAAACAAACGGAGGCGATCGAGTCTTGTGGGGAAAAGTACGCAAACCTCTGTAGAGTGTATAAATTAATCATGATTAGCCGTGTCCCCGGTTATGGACATCTTGAGTATCTTGTTGGGGTTTAATGATGTTACTTTATTGGGATTGAGAATGCTGTCAACCATTCTCAATGTTCAACAACCACCATGATAGTTAAATAAAATTTATTCCTTTGTAGTAGGAAAAAATTGGCTTTTCACAAAAACATATAACCATAGAGCTTTTCCACCAGCCATATATGCATGTAGTGATAGCCATTGTTCATCATTCTCTATGGTGTGAATTTGCCAGTACATTCAATGTACTGACCCGTTTCAGGCTGCAACGTCTCATGTTGCAGGTTTCTTACGATGAGTAAGTGATATGTTAGGGTTACGATTTATACACTCAACTTTGCCGTTGGTGGTCATGGGAATCCACAACCTTCTTGCTTCCGCTATATGGATTGAGGTAATAGTATTTACGTTACTTTATACATGTGATTTAGCTCTGTTATAAATCCTTCGAGTACTGTGTGTGTCAGCATACCGATCCAGGGATGACACTTAAGCACAGAGACTTAATCCATTCGGGTCGGGTCTCTACACCCAAGCCCGTCCCGTCGGACACCACCTGGTAGACAACTAGCACTACCTACAAACGCCAGAAACTAGTTGCAACTCCTGAACAAAGATCAAGTAGACTAATAAGTCGAGAGGGGCCGGATAACCGGAACCCAATGTGTGGTAGTAACTGGACTTGGATAACATGCACAAAACTCAGTGCTTAGGGACGGTTCCAATGAGATAACCCACCATGTACTCCTACATGGCCTCTCATCGCTACCTTTACCAAAACGTGTTCACACACTTAGCCTTTATCGGCAGGACATGTTCACCACTCCGATTCATTCCCGATGAATCAGACCCGATACAACTCTAATCATAGCTGGCATAAAGAAAACAAGCATGGATGAGTAGGCACATCAAGGCTCAAGCAACTCCTACTCATGCTAGTGGGTTTCAACTATTTACTGTGGCAATGATAGGTCATGCAGAGGAATGGGTTCAACTACCGCAGCAGAAAAGTAGCAGTTGAATCGTTGTTGTCCTAATGCAGTATAAGGAGCAGGGGCGAGAGAGTGGGATTTTCTCGAAATGCTCAAGGGGGATTGCTTTCCTGACAGAGTGGTCGAGGGGTACTGCCCTTCAACTGGATACTCATGAATATCCTCGAAAGCAGAACCTACCACGAAGATCACATCGTTAACACAATCATTACATGGCAATATGCAACAATATGATGCATGCAATGACATGGCAAAATGAGTGTGTTTTGGCTAATGCAGCTGAAAGTCATTTTAATTGAAGTGGAATTCAAAACTACATCAAATTCCAACTCCAAACCTATTATGAAATTTGCCCTAATCATGTTTCATCCTAAACAATGAGGTTTACTTGATCAAACATGCATGAAAATGGTACACATGGATAGATTGGATTTTTCTGATAATTTTTCATAGATAAATTATTTCATTTGGAGTTATGGTTGAATTTCTATGATTTTTAGAAGTTTTAACCATTTTTTGAAATAAATAAATCATTAATGATTTATTTAAAATCCCAGAAAAGCATTACTGCGTCAGCCTGGCGTCATCAGGTCAACAACGTCAGCCCAGGTCAAACCTGACTCTGGGACCCACTAGTTAGTGACTGGGATAATTAACAGAGACTCTTAGTGCTAATTTAATCCTAACTTAAAGTGTCAATGGGGCATCGGCCCACATATCAGTGACTAGGGAGGGTAGTTAGTGATCTAATTAGTTTTAGCCTAATTTGACACGTCAGCCGGCCGGGGTTAGGCCGCACGCCGGAATCTCTGTTCCGGCGGCCATTCGTCGCGCGGGTGGATTCTACGGGACCCTGGGGATGCGTCGCGTCCAACGGTGCCACTGGTTGGTCGCGTAGTCGCCGGAGCTGACGGCGACGAGCACATCCACGGCAGCGCCCGCACGAAGTTGGCCGAGACGGTGTTGTGGTGTACGAGAGGTGGAGCTGGTGGTGGCTACGGGCTCCTGGAGAGGCGGGGAGAACGATGACGCGTGCGGGAGCGGCTGGTTCGGGCTCTGGCTACGGCGGCGCCATAGCCGGCGGCACGTAGCTCTCGACTCAAGTGGCTAGGCAGGCTAGAGGAGAGGATTGACCACGGGGAGAGGAGGAAAACGCTCGGGGGCTCACAGTGGCGCTGTAGGGATGGCCAGCATGCTTGGGGAAGCTCGGACGGTGGTAAGTCGACGGTGGAGATCCGTGGCGGCCGATGGTGAAGAAGAGGTCAGGGAGTCGCTGCACGACGCGTCCGGTCGCGTGGCTTGGCGGAGACGGCGTAGAGGTCCATGTCGAAGCTTCTTGGCGCATTAGAGGGACGTGTGGAGGCCGGTGGCCGTGGTGGTGGTGAGTAGCGTCGGCGGCAATGCTAGGTGGCGCTGCGGAATCAAGCAAAGGAGGGAGAGGGAGTCCTGGGAGAGAGGGGAGAGGTGCAAGGGGTCGAGCGGAGTGTGTGGCACCCTCGGGTGCCTCTAGCGGCGAGTAGGTGGCCGGCGTGTGGTTGCGCGCGCTGGGCACGCGCCCTTCGTCCTCCTGGCAAAAGGAGGAAGACGACAGGGGAGGTGGAGACGGGCTGGGCCGGCTATGCACAGTGTTGGGCTACAGGAGCACCAGGTAAGAAAGCCCAGGTAACGGTTTTCCCCTTTCTGTTTCCTTTTTCTATTTCCTATTTTTATGTTCTGGTTTAAAATAAATACTAAACCATTTCATAAAATCCTGGAAATAATTGTGGGTGTCGTCTGAATTATTCTAGTGACCCTTAACAATTTCCAACATTTTTGGAGCATCTAAAATATATATAGCATTTAGATAGCTCCAATTCAAATATGTTTGAATTAATTAAAAATCCAAAATGCCCTGGAAAAATGTGCATCATCTCTGGTTACTCTTTCCAGCATTTTCCAAAAGTGATGAACATTTTTAAGGCCATTTGGGATCCTGAAATTATATTTATTTTTTTAGTTGAACCTATTTGAATTTCATTGATGCTAGGGTTTGATCATCCCCCATTTCAAAGTTTCATAAAATTAAACCATAATGCATGGATGCTTATGCAAAGACAGGCAAGGTCTAAGCTAGGGTTGTGACAGCAACATTGTTCTCATCATAATCGATTGAAACCTCTTCCAAGATAGTGGAATCATTACTAAATAAAGTCATGACCTCTGCAAATCCAGTTTCATAATTGTCACAATAAGATTCAACACCCTCCAAAATATAGGGATCATTAGTTCCTAAAGTTGACACTCTTCCAAACCCACTTTCATCAATATAATCATCATAAATAGGAGGCATGCTATCATCATAATAAATTTGCATATCCAAACTTGGGAGGTTAAAAATATTATCTTCATAAAACATATCATCCCCAAGCTTGGTACAAACATTAATTGCATCAAATAAATTCTCAAACATGTCATTTTCATCAAACATAGCATCCCCAAGCTTGGGCCTTTTCATATCATAAGCATAATCACTATCATCATTAATAGTATGGGTAGCACCAATATTATAGCAACTAATATCATCACAATGAGTAGTAGGAGCAACATCATTTGAGAGGGATGCCTTTTTACCTTTGCATCTCCATCTTTTCTTTTTCTTCTCCACATCATATGTGGGTTTAATCCTCTTTTTGGAGCTCCTTATTAATGAGATTTGTTGAATAGAAGGCTCCTCCTCATTACCTGATTCCTCATAAGAAATAATAGGAGCATATTGGGAAGTCTCTTCCCTTTCATTAGTATTCTCTTCATCTTCTATTTGTTTTCTTGTCTTTATGTAATTGGCAATATAAGGATTTTCAATGCAATTCACCACACAATACATATAAATTTCCTCTAGATCAAAATCAAGAACATTATCGAGGGCAAATTCTGGAATATCCTTAATTATACATTTCATTTCCTTATAACCCAGTAGCACACTAAGTTCATTATGATGCGCAAGGGAAATCAAGTCATCACAATTTTTGGACACGATTCGATCATGAAAAAATTGCATTGCATATTTAAATTACCATGTTCATTGCAAAGTTCACAAGGATAGCTAAGAAAATTTAATTTTTCAGCACAAACATCTAGCCTTTCTTGCAACCATTTAGTTTCTAAATACTTATGCCTCTTGCAAAATCTATCTTCCCTATTTGGTGTGTACTTGCAAACTCTATGCACTCCACAAAAATTGACATGCTTATAAGAGACATTTTCATCATGACTAGTGCAATCATTATTAGTATCATGGATATTCAAAGAGTTTGTACTAACAACATTGCAATCATGCTCATCATACAAAGATTTAGTACCAAACATTCTAATGCATTCTTCTTTAACACTTTGGCACAATTATCAAAATCTTTATTTTCATGGAAGACATTAAAAAGATGAAGCATATGAGGTACCCTTAATTCCATTTTGTTGTTGTTGTTTTATTTTATAGAATAAACTAGTGATAAAACAAGAAACAAAAAGATTCGATTGCAAGATCTAAAGATATACTTTCAAGTGCTAACCTCCCCGGCAACGACGCCAGAAAAGAGCTTGATGTCTACCACACAACCTTCTTCTTGTAGACGTTGTTGGGCCTCCAAGTGCAGAGGTTTGTAGCATAGTAGAAAATTTCTCTCAAGTGGATGACCTAAGGTTTATCAATCCATGGGAGGCATAGGATGAAGATAGTCTCCCTGAAACAACCCTGCAACCAAATAATAAAAAGTCTCTTATGTCCCCAACACACCCAATGGATGATAGGTATAGGTTTTTGTAATCTGAAAATATAAAAACATGAAGGTAGCAAGTGGTAAAAGTGAGCACAAATGGTATTGCAATGCTAGGAAACAAGGCCTAGGGTTCATACTTTCACTAGTGCAAGTTCTTTCAACAATAATAATATAATTGGATCATATAAATATCCCTCAACATGAAACAAAGAGTCACTCCAAAGTCACTAATAGCGGAGAACAAACGAAGAGATTATTGTAGGGTACGAAACCACCTGAAAGTTATTATTTCTGATCGATCTATTCAAGAGTCTGTAGTAAAATAACACGAAGCTATTCTTTCCGTTCAATCTATCATAGAGTTCGTACTAAAATAACACCTTAAGACACAAATAAACTAAAACCCTAATGTCACCTACATACTCCAATGTCACCTCAAGTATCCGTGGGTATGATTATACGATATGCATCACACAATATCAGATTCATCTATTCAACCAACACAAAGAACTTCAAAGAGTGCCCCAAAGTTTCTACCGGAGAGTCAAGACAAAAACGTGTGCCAACCCCTATGCAGATGTTCACGAGGTCACGGAACTCGCAAATTAATCACCAGAACATAAATCAAGTGGATCACGTGATATCCCATTGCAACCACAGATAAGCACATGCAAGACATACATCAAGTGTTCTCAAATCCTTAAAGACTCAATCCGATAAAATAAGTTCAAAGGGAAAACTCAATCCATCACAAGAGATTAGAGGGGGAGAAACAATATAAAATCCAACTATAATAGCAAATCTCGCGATACATCAAGATTGTTTTGAATCAAGAACACAAGAGAGAGAGAGAGAGAGAGAGAGAGACCAAACACATAGCTACTGGTACATACCGTCAATACCGAGGGTGAACTACTCCCTCCTCGTCATGGAGAGCGTCGGGATGATGAAGATGGCCACCGGAGAGGGATTCCCCCCTCCGGCAGGGTGCCGGAACGGGTCTAGATTGGTTTTCGGTGGCTACAGAGGCTTGCGGCGGCAGAACTCAGATCTAGGTTTCTTTCTGGAAGTTTGGGGTTATATATGAGGTGTTGGAGTCGGGAACAAGTCATGGGGGTCCCCGAGGTGGCCACGAGGTAGGGGGCACGCCCAGGGGGTAGGGCACGCCCCCACCCCCGTGGTGGCCTCAGGACTCTTTTGGCCCATCTCTGGTACTCCGTGGGCTTCTTCTGGTCCAAAAATTATCTCCATGAAATTTCAGGTTAATTGGACTCCGTTCGATTTTCCTTTTCTGCGATACTCAAAAAACAAGGAAAAACATAAATTGGCACTGGACTGTAGGTTAATAGGTTAGTCCCAAAAATCATGTAAAATAACATATAAATGCATATAAAACATCCAAGGTTGATAATATAATAGCATGGAACAATCAAAAATTATAGATACGTTGGAGACGTATCATCTGGCGGCACCGCGCACAAAGTTTCCCTCCACATTTCCAACATTTTGGCCTACCGCCAAATTATCTACCCCCGCCCCCTTCCCCACCCCCTTATCTTCCCGACCACAAGTCACATTTCCCCTGTTTCCTGCTTCCTTCCTTCCTTGCTAAGCTATAGCCGCTTCCTCGCTCTGGCCATCTCGCATCCTACCGCCGGGGTCAAAGACATCTCCAGCGGTTCCTCCTCCGGCGACTACTCCTTCACCACCTGGGTATGCCTCTCTTCTCTCTCTTGGGCTATGACCAGGAATGAAGGATTTTTACCCAGAGGTCGATTTGAGTCTTTTATTCCTCTTCTAGCTCCCTAAGACCATCAGGTGCAACGAATGGAGCGGGGTGGCTGAAGATCTATCTGCTTGTTGTCACCATCAATCTCCATGCATGAAGCTACTTGCGTTTGATTCTGTGGAAACTAGGAGGAAGTTTTTGGCATGTGCAGAGAAGGTTAGACCCTCTTCCGTTGTTACAAATCATTTGTTTGATGTGATTCAGACCCTATCACGGTCCCAACCCATTCATACCACACCTTCAACCAAACGCATCCTAAGACAGTGTCATAGTTTGTACCTAGTATCTTAAATTGTTCCATCTCATTAGCGGTGCCATTAGAAAAATATTTGGCACCGCTTCAGCAATTTGTGCAGCCAACTATGGTCCACACATCCGAGCAGCCAAGAAGCAAAATACTAAATATTTATGGCACGAAGGAACTGGGCAACGGAGCAACTACGTGCTCTGGAGTCCGGGTCCCTGATTTTTCCCCCTATATCGGCTCGCAAGTTGAGGGTATCGATGCGAGATGTAGCAACAGTTGTCTTTACACTAGTTTTGGCATACATAGAGGATGACCTTAGTGCTATTAGTTCTATGTTACTGAATTTTTGCATGTACACACCTGTTAGTATCAATTTGCTGTCATCCAGATACTGTCGCTATGCTGTTGCGGTTATATTTACCTTCCTCATAAAATGTTCAATTTGTTATTTATTGTAAATGAGTAAGAACTTGTAGCATCGTTCTAGTTAATTATAGCTTCTGATGTTCCAGAATTTGGTTGTTGTCTTAGTACCAATTATTTCATTTGCACATTGATCTTTTTGAGAAGATATGTCATACTTAACATGTTTCTTCAGTTTTTCAAAATAAGCAGTGGTGATTTTCTATGTTGCTATAGACCCATTTCCCCTACAATTATTATTGATCTAGTTTTAAATATTATAGGATGAACGGAAGTGTTCTTACTTGGAGTGGGTTGATCAAGAGTGGCCACAACCTTTGAAAATGTGCCTAACGAAGCTCTGGAGCATATATGAGGAAGTGAACACGGATAGGCTTAGAGAAAGTCTTGTCAGCGCTGAAGCATTTTTCAAGATGCGTGATAAAAAGTTGAAGGTGGAGAATGAGCTCAGATTTTTTTCAAAAAGACTTTGCTAAGATGGTGTTGGCGAAGGAGGAGGAACTTTCCCAGTTGGCCCATGCAAAATAGGTTCTTACTGAACTGAAAGCAGAGGTGGATAAGACGAGCCTGAATGATCTCTATTAGGGAAATGAACATACTGTTCTTATGAAGTTGAACTAGCTATATGTTGTACTGTGCTATTTTCATGTAGCTACCGTACTGTGATGTTATAATATTTTTATGTGTCTGATATGAAATTGGCAAATAGTTGTTCGATATGAAATGTGAATTTGCGTAATACTAGAATTATTAATTGTAAACTAATAAACCTGCTAAATGCGGCATGCACCTTTGCAAACAGTTCTAGCAGTAAAAGTGGTTGCGATGGATAGCCCAATGCCACACAGTTTTCTTCATCAAATCATTTGTGATATAGTTGATAAAAGCAAACAGTTAACCAAGGAAGACCGTGTGTGATAGTTACAACTTTTACACACAAGCCTACACATAAAACTGTGTGGGATTTACTACAACGACGATTTCTGGGTCGTGTGGGAAGGATACACTATCGCACACACTCACTTGGCGACGGTTCCAAATGCCATCGCGGAAAGGGGTAAAAAACTGTTTGTTTAGGACCAACACGCACCAGTGGGTGGTGGGCGCTGCTAGCTACTTCACACTATGCTAGGTGAACCTCGGTTGGGGGGAGTGGGCATGCTCATATCTTAGGATTCTCTTCGTGCCGACACGATGGGGAGCTGCTAGCTAGTTTGCACTTTGCTAGGTGAACCTCGGTTGGGGGGGGGGGGCATGTGCACTCATAGCGTAGGATTTCATTCGTGCCGACACGAGGGAGGGGTGGCTGCTAGCTACTTCGCACTTTACTAGGGTGAACCTCGGTTAGGGGGAGGACATGCATTCATAGCTTAGCTAGGATTCCCTTTGTGCCGACACGAGGGAGGGGGGCTGCTAGCTACTTCACACTTTGGTAGGTGAACCTCGGTTGGGGGGGCATGCATTCATAGATTAGGAATCCCTTCGTGCCGACACGAGGGAGGGGGGCTGCTAGCTCTACTTCACACTTTGCTAGGTGAACCTCGGTTGGGGGGAATGCATTCAAAGCTTAGTATTCCCTTCATGCCGACATGGGGGAGGAGGCTGCTAGCTACTTTGCACTTTGCTACGCTGAACCTCGGTTGGGAGGCATGCATTCATATATATCTTAGGATTCCCTTCGTGCCAACACGGGGGAGGAGGGGAGCTGCTAGTTACTCCGCACTTTGCTAGGTGAACATTGGTAGAGGGGGAGGGGGCATGCATTCATATATAGCTTAGGATTCCCTTCGTGCCAACACGAGGGAGGGGGGCTACTAGCTACTTCGCACTTTGCTAGGTGAACCTCGGTTGAGGGGGAGGGGGCATGCATTCATAGCTTAGGATTCCCATCATGCCGACATGAGAGTGTGGGAGCAAGCAATACCGTGAGCTTTGCAAGAGACGTGCCACATCGAAGTTGCATTTGGTATTTGAAAATCAAACCACCCTTTTGATACATAAATTTGGTCCACATGCAAGTGTGTTCGTGTTCTGTCCCTCTCCTGCGTCATTTTTCACCAAATTTATGAACATTAGACAAGTCAGATGACGCAACAGACAAGGTTCACTCAAACTAACCATGTGCCTCGCCAGTGCACGTGTCACGCACACATCCGGATAGTACATTAGGCTCCACGAGGCTCCCCTCTCAAAAATATCTGCCCACTTCGAGGGTTTTTTATCTTTGGACTGTGTGCGATGTTTCTTGTTCCCAATCTCGTATGAATCAAAAATATCTGCCCACCTCGAGGGTTTTTCTTTTTCATAACACACGGTTGTTATCTCCGAAACATGTGCAATGCACTATCATCAAACTTTTCAATAGACCGGCATTTCACTCCTGCGTTTGACTCCCATGTAGTAAAATTTTCATTACCCGCGTCATTTCCTCAAACACACCGCGCCCCCTCCACACACACACACCAAAACCTCCTTGGGCGTGCACGCGCGCGCACACACACACACACACACACCCTCCCTTGCTCGAAACCGTAGCAAAGTCCCTGCCGCCGCTGCCGCCGTCGACGCATGGCCTCCATTGTCAACATCTGCCGGTTTCCCCGTGCAGCTTACCCATAGATCTGCATACCTTGGTCGCCCTGAGTTTCTTAGATGACGCCTGCCAAATGCCCCCTTTCCCACAGATCCCCATCACCCACTCCAGAGCGTTGTAGCCTAAGCCCGGTTACACTTCCCGTGGAGCTCGAGGAGCGACTGGCCCAAAAGAGGTGTATAGTGGTCTCTTCGCCCGACGTTGCCGAGGAATCTGACAACCATTACTGGCGGGAGGCACTCAAGCAGCGGGCTAGATTATGTGGCCATGTCTCGTCCGCCGGCTACGACATCGAGGTCATGGAAAGCAACGCCCTGAGGTGGGTTGTGTCATAGGTTAAATGGCCCACCCCCAACCCCTCAGGTTTAACCGCCGTCGATCTCATCCATGGCCCGGCCGCTGATCTCCTCTGGCTCGCTGTCAACAATTTTCCATTCTACATAACCATCGAGCCCCTTTTGTCATTTCTAAAGGACACGTTCTGCGAAGCTGGCTTGGGATCCACAGCTTCCAAGTCAGACCTCATCGACGGCGACCATGAGGAGGGCACCCTCTCCGGCTCTTCCAAGGGGAAAGAGCCCATCTGCTCTTCCAAGGGGAAAGCGCCCGTCTGCGACATCAGGGAGGGCACCCAACAGCCGTGCTTTTACAAGGGAAGGAGGCCATTTGCGACAACATGGAGCACATCCAGGGTCCATGCTCTTCCGACGGGAACGAGCCCATATGTGACAAGTGAGGAAACCCATGATTTGTTTATTTCAGTTGTTCACAATGTGATGCTCTATATGTGTAATTATTTACTGTGCAGTACATTTCATCAATCCAGTTTTTAACATACTGATAGGGATGCATATATTTGCTTGTTGTTAAGCCTATTATAGCTAGCATATGCCTCTTTTAATGTTTTTTGATTGTTTGGTTGTTTGTAGTTAGCGTATGTTCAGTTTCAAATGCTATCTTTGGTTGTTCGTATTATGCCTTTTTTATTCTAGTTATTCACAACGTGATGTTCTGTATGTGCAAGTATGAACTGTGTAGTTCAATTTCATCAGTACCAGTTTCACTAATACCACTATGAATGACTACATTTGGTTGATGCATCTTGTCATTAACACTCATTTCCATTTTTATTTAACTATCACCAGTGTACTTAGACCAGCACAATACCAGTTTGAATGACCATGTTTGCTTGTTGTTAAATGTTAGGCCCGTTGCAGTTAGCACACCTTTCCACTTGTTTTGTTTTACTAGCATGCTTAATCCTGCACACTAAAGCTATCTTTTGGAGATTATTTTGTCTGCCATGTGTAATTTTGGTTGATGTTTAGCCTGTTGTTCTTAACATGCATTTTGATGTACCTAAATAGGACCATTTTGGGAATGAATGATGTTTTCCATCGAGGTTAGTTTCATCCCATGGCCTATATCTGCTCACTGTTCAGGATATCCATAGCTGGTACCATATAGGTCAGCGGCTGATAAGGGACTAATCGATGAATCGGACTTTTAACTGAATATATATGCAACCCATTTTTCCTTAGGTTAACTAGGGCCATATGTAATATATCTTAGGCTACATAGCAACATGCGCTGTACTTAATGTCTAAATATGCAATGCTAGGCTACATAGCAACAAGGAAGAGTGTTACATTAATGTTCTAATGATGTCTAGATATACGTTGAAGAGCAGCAGCAGCAACAGCAACAACACATCCCTGTTTGGATACTCAACTTAGCTAGAGGTTAGAGTTATTTTCTAGCTCATTACTAACCCTGAACTAACTCCATCCAAAGAGTTGTTTGGATTGTAGGGTTAGATTGACAATAAATGCACTAGGAGAACTAGCTCCAATTAACACCTTGTGGGTTGGATACTAGTTTTTTTGGGTGGTTTATAGATGCAATTAGCTCAAACTAGCCCTCATGTTTAGATATACTTTACGGCTATTTGAGCCCGAACTAGCTCAAACTAACTGTAACCCATGGATACAGTAGCAGATATTTTTTAAGAACGGACTAAACTCCTTCCGGCCCATAATATAAGATGGTAATTCATCTAATATGTGAGTACATTGGATGTTATAAGACACTCCCTCCGTTTCTAAATATTTGGTATTTTCAGAGATTTCAAATGGACTACCACATACGGATGTATATAGACATATTATAAAAGAGTGTTGTACTACATCATTGTGCCATTGTTGTTTAGCTTCTAATATTAACTTGGTGCTTTTAGATACATATGTCATTGGTAAAGATCCGCATTTCGACCCTTTCTGCGTATGGGGCAATGAGATATCGATGAACCAGCATCAAGTGAGGAAGCTGATAAAGATTATTAGTAAAATGGGTCCAAAGATAGCAATTAAACTATTTGTTTACACTTTATCCAAGACAACAGCGACCTGCTGGATGGTAAGTAAGAACTCTGTAGCCTTCTTTTTACTGCCCATAATGAGTTGTGTTAGATTACAATGTCTGAAATCTTATTCCTTTGCAGTGGTTGCCAAAGCAGTTTACTCAAGATTACCTCTCAAACTACATGATTGGTGGGCATGCAAAGGTTAAAGTTTTTCATGAAGACCATGAAGGATGGGCGGTCGGCCATCACAAGGGGTTGGACTAGAGTCGTGCGGGCCTTCTACATGGAGGAGGGCACAATATGGGCATTCCGCTTCACCTTGTTCAGCAACCAGAATATATTTCGCCTCTTTCTTTACCATATTTAATAGTACAAGTATATACAACTGTGGTTCATCATTCTTTATTTGGTTCTTATGTAATTCTTGAAAATATGTACCTATGAATCGAATAATGCATTGGATGTCTGAACCTCATGGATATGAATAAAGTTGTAGCATACATTCAAATCCAAATCCAAATCCGGTACAATTTGAAAAAACAGTAATTAAATTACGGTGAAATTACGCTCTCCAGGTTGTTATGGCACACACGGTTGGTAAAACACAAAGGTTTGTGATATGCACCATAATCCAAGACGGTTCATAGAGAGTAAAAGTGTGCAAGCATGCACACTGTTGCCGTTTGCAAAGCGTGTGCGATGTCAGACAATATCACAAACGATGCGGGCAAACTAAACATTTGTGTTAGTTTCCTTATCATACACGATTCACAACCATGAACTGTTTCTGATGAAGTATGCATCGTAAACGTTGCACCACAGAATAGCGTGTGCGATAGTTGTCATGTACGACGATGTTACGCCAGTTCGATGTTTTGTAATCCTGTCCGACACTCGTATGACGATTAGCTAATCTTCTTAACGGTGAACCGTTTGTTATGGGACGCGCATGATACAAGTTCTATAATATTGAATCATTTGTGATGGGCCGCGCATCGTAAACGTAGCACCAGAGAATACCAACTTTGATGGCAATGCAAGCAGAAACGAGTAGGAGTACTATAGGGGCCCTATCCCCGATGGTTTCTGGGTCATGTAGGAAGGACCCACCTATTGCCCACACTCACTTGGTGACGGTTCCTAAAGCCATCACGGAAAGGGGTTTTAAGCCGTTTGTTTAGGACCGATGTGCACCAGCGCAATAACGAGCTGACAGGCGTTTCCTTCGGCTAATGAGAATTTTACACATGGAAAATCCCCATTGGCCCGTGCTGTTAACGGGTTATCGGATGCAAAACCAAACCCGATAGCTCAACGGTGACCCTTTATGGTGGATGCCACGTGTCGGTTACCCTTGACGAAAGCACTTCCATGATGTGTCATTTATCGTCTTGGAAGTGAACACTTCCATGATGATAATTTTGGTATTTTCATGGAACACTTCTATGATAGCACAGGTTTGACTATCTTGATTCTGTCATAAAATCATCATGGATGTACAAACATGACAGAAAACGTGACCTACTGTGACACATACGTATCATCACGGAAGTGTATTTTTTGGTAGTGTATGTATATAAAAACAATAGTGTTTTCTTTCAAGTTTGTGAACAAGTACTATTCTATTTTGGATCCATTGCAACGCATGGCACATTGCTACTATTATGATTAACATGATGTGGGGGCAGCCATGAAGCCACGTGGCCCATGTGGAGGTGTTTTTCACGACCTTCTTGTGTGGTATTGATCACACTGGCGTGCTACTGGTTCTAGAAGAATGTACTTGTCCTCTCTCACACACACTGGCGGATGACGTGTAGAAAGCGAAGATGTGCAGACACGTACTCATTCCCTCGCACACACACGCGGGTACACAGTGGAATACATTATTGTATGAAGATCCATCCCATTTGACAATTTGACGCATGTAAAGTCGTTCACTTAATGGATGGTCAATTAATATAGCACATGCGAATTGAGTGGACGTGAGGGAGGAAATAGTTGAGAATGACATTACTACTCTACTTCGTGCATGCGACTAGTTAGATCATGGGTTGCTACGTCCATTGGTCTCCTTCGTATTTTGTGCCAATTTTTGACCATAATTTAAGTAACACAATATTAATGCATGCCATAAAAAGTAATATCATCGAAGACTATGTTCAAATGCAAATCCAATGATATAATTTTTGGTAACCTGCATTAACATTTTCTTAGTCAAAATTTGGCACAAAGTACAAAGGGGGCCAATAAACCAGGAAGTAGGCAACATGATCAATTTTTGCCTAGGTTACTGTTGGAGGACTCTGTATTTAAACATGGACGGAGTGGGGTAGTACTATATTTATCTTAGCTTCATAGGGTTGTCCCAGCGCCTATGCTCGCCTCCCTACCTCGCCCATCGGATACTGCCATGGATAATCCTTTAGATCCCGGAATCCCGCGGGCTGCCCTCTCGCTGCGGCCCGCGGCACTGCCGCCTTTCAGAGAAACCCACATGTGTTTGAGATGGGATCCATTTCTCTGGAATCACAGATTGGTGGCGCCGATGGACATGCCAGGGCTGCATTACAGGTGGTGGGCAGCAAGGGCAAATCGGTTCAAGGAAGTGTCGCATCGATTGGAGACAAGCACGAAGGAGCTATGCCTAGCGAAGCACAAGGCGGAGGTTGAAGTTGAACTCAAGGTAGAGATGCTGAGGGATGTCAACATCTGTCAATGTTGCTTTGATTTCGAGCTGGGGCTAATGGCAGAGGTCATATTCATGGAGTCAATTGTGGAGGAAAGAAAGCACATGCCTGCGGGACAGGATGAGCAACAGGTGAAAATATTCAAATGAGCAGTAGGAGAAGCCAAATCGTGGAGCCAGCTGCAGCGGTGGCGCTGGGGATGCATCATAGTCGAGGTGAGCTGCCCTCCTTCCCCGCCAGCGATGCAGTAACCTCCTCGGTTGCTGCTGGAGTGAACTTGTTGTGCCATGGCGGTTTGCAACCATGATAATCACTCCATCTACATGTATTATATTGCTGTGAAAATACTTGGTCGTTTGGAAACATATGATAGTTTATTTATCACGAGATTCTGAATACATGGTTGTGACAATTAGCCGAAGCCACATGAACAAGTATCCGTCGCGTAATACTTGACAGTCGGTCGCACCAACAAACGGTCGGTCGGACCTGCATCTCACCGAAGGGACACACATCAGCTTGGTTTGACATGTACGACCAAGTACATCACTGACATGTGCGATTGTGGTATTTCGGGCTCCACAGATCAAAGGAGGTTTGAACTCTGGGGCGTGTGCGGAAATCTCCCTTCACCAAGATGCCCCGCTAGCCACACACATGGCTGGATGTCGCGGAGTGCGCTGGATTGCAGAGAAGGAAAGAACACACAGAGTTACCGAGGTTCGGGCCACGTTGTAGTGTACGATCCTACTCCTGCTTTTGGTGGATTGGCCTCATCAGGAGGTTCGGGATGAACTGGTACAGTGGATGAGTGACCTTGATACATCCATTTTGCATCATGCTTTTATATTGATATTTATTGCATGATGGGATGTTATTACATGATATCAATACTTATGCCTATTCTCTCTTATTTTATAAGGTTTACATGAAGAGGGGGAATGCCGGCAACTGGAATTCTGGACTAGAAAAAGAGCAAATATTAGAGACCTATTTTGCACAACTCAAAAAGTCCTAAAACTTCAAAAAAATATTTTTGGAATATATAAAAAATATTGGGCGAAGAAAGCTCCAGAAGGGGGCTACGTCCCATCCACAAGGTTGCAGGGCGCGCCCTACCTTGTGGGCTACCTGGCAGGCCCCCGACGCCCATCTTCTGATGTATGGTGTGTTTTGACGTGGAAAAATTAGAAGGAAGCTTTCGGGCTGAAGTGCTACCGTCTCAAGGCAGAACCTGGGCAGAACCAATCTAGGGCTCTGGCGGAGCTATTCTGTCGGGGAAACTTCCCTCCATGAGGGGGAAATCGAAGCCATCATCACCACCAACGATCCTCTCATCGAGAGGGTGTCAATATCCATCAACATCTTCACCAACACCATCTCCTCTCAAACCCTAGTTCAACCATTGTATTAGATCTTTGTCTCAAAACCTCAGATTGGTACCTTTGGGTTACTAGTAGTGTTGATTACTCCTTATAGTTGATGCTAGTTGGTTTATTCGGTGGAAGATCATATGTTCATATCCTTAATGATAATTAATACTCCTCTGATTATGAACATGAACATGCTTTGTGAGTAGTTACATTTGTTCCTGAGAACATGGGAGAAGTCCTGTTATAAGTAATCATGTGAATTTGGTATTCGTTTGATATTTTGATGAGATGTATGTTGTCTCTCCTCTAGTGGTGTCATGTGAACGTCCACTACATGACACTTAACCATGATTTGGGCCTAGGGGAAGGCATTGGGAAGTAATTGTCGACGTCCTGCGAACGGGGGTACCCCGACATGCCTGCCTGCGGCCCATGGCATGGCTCTATCGGTGGCCCACTACGGCCTAGTCCAGCAGCAACAACCCAAGACCCTTGCGAGGGGCCAAGCCTCGCGAGGTGGATGACACCAAAACCTCCCTAGGGGCGGCCTCACTAGGCTGGCTCCCGAGGAGCGGAGATATCAATGCAAGGTGCACCTCGCGAGGTTCATGTGACGTGAGCCATGACGACCAAGGCCAGGCGGGCGCCAGCGGGCGGAGTGTACCAGTTTCCGCTTTCGTGCCAAGGAGGCAAGCGCAGCGCGCGGAGTCCCTGGAATCAAGCAAAGGTTTCCATATTGGTGCAATGAAACCAAGACCGCCAGGACGACAGGACGGAGGTCATCGCAGAGCCCACTGCACCGTCACCACCAGGGCCTTTGCAGGCGAAGACTACTTTTTTCAGGATACTTGTACTGGTTGTCTCCCTTTGAATTTAGCCGTTGTGGGATGCCCTCCCACCTACATTTGGCAAGAGGACCAAGGTCACTATAATAGGAATTAGACACCACCATAGGCGGGACGGATCATTCAGACCATCATCGCACCCACTAGCTCATCAAGCTCAAGAACGCCTCTCCTCCTGAGGCTATTCATGCATTGTACTAGTTCATCCTCAGCCCCTTAACGCAATCCACCACAAAGTTGGAGTAGGGTATTACACCGCAGGGTGGCCCGAACCAGGATAAACTGATGTGTCTCTTGTTCCTCGGGTTCGTCGAGCTAGGATGTGGAATCGTTGGGCCGGCAGGTCGGGAAGAGGGGGTTCTTCATACGCACCCCAATGTTCGAACCACTCAAGGGTGTTCAGTGCCCCGGATCCGACATTTGGCGCACCAGGTAGGGGTGCGTCAAAGCTTCTCTTCCGTCGGTCGACTTGCTGCCGCTCCACTGTCCTCATGGCTAATGGTCACCGAGCCCGTGCTGAGCATCGAGCCTCTCTCGTCGCACGCGTTGCCCAGACAGCGCCCGTCGACGGGCCACCCTGTCATTGTCCATCACCTGCCGCCAACGCCGCCACCAGCCCAGCAGAGCACGAGCAACAAGCTTCGTCACAACACCCCTCCATGTGGCTATACGGACGCACTGCCACACCGTCGCTGACTCCGGATGGCTCATCGTCCCACGCTCGTCACGGTATGGCAAACGCACAGGCTGCATTGCTCATGGCGGGTGAGCTCTTGTGCTACCGCCCAGTTGACGACCTCTACGAAGACTGGTTGGACCGCATCGCCGAGCTAGTAAGCGCGCCTGGGGGCTCGCCTGCACCATCCCTCTTGTTACCTCGTCCTCCGCCTGCTACGGACAACGTAGCCCATGGAGCTCCTCCGGCACCTCCCCGTCAGGATATCGCCCTCGGCCCAAGACGTGCGGCCCTGTGGCATGACCCACCATGCCGGCCACCGGAGCGCGAAGAAGAAAGTTGCCGGGAGGTCCAGCGGCTGCAAGAAGGTGCCCTAGCACTCCCTCCACCACCAGGTCAAGACCGCGCGCCGCCTGCAGTTCTGGCACGTGATCACCAAGATCAGGCTCCCCCTCCACGACGAGCTTCGGTGACCACAGTGGGCTGTCGCGCCTTCACCCCTGAGCTACGCAGTGTAGTCTGGCCAGGCAAGTTCAAGCCTGACCTGCCTCCGCGTTACGACAGCACCACCGACCCTGCGGAGTTCCTGTAGCTATGCGAACTGAGCATTGAGGTGGCCAGCGGTGACGAGAATGTCATAGCAAACTATTTCCCCATGGCCCTCAAGGATGGCGCCCGCTCGTGGCTCCTGAATCTACCCGCGGGATCGATCTCCTCCTAGGGCGATATGCGTGAGTTTTTCGTCGCCAACTTCCAGGGCACTCACGACCGCCCGCCTACCGCGGGTGACCTGCGGCGCATCAAGTAGCAGCTAGGGGAGACTCTATAGAAGTATATCCAGTGCTTCAACAACATTCGCCTCACGATCCCCAAGGTTTCGAACGAAGCCATCATCTCAGCGTTCTCCGATGGCGTCCGCGATGTCAACATGGAGGAGCTCGCCATCCACGAGGACCTGTGCACGGCTTTGGAGACGTTCAACATGGCTACCAAGTGCGTGAGAGCTAAGGAAGGGTGCCTCTCTCTCCTCGAACTCCCAGCGGCCGACCCAGAAGACAAGAAGGCCAAGGCCAAGGACATGAAGCGCAAGGGGGCTACCGTGCTTGCAGCTGAACCAGATATGAAGCATAGCTACGACCACCCAGAGTCGTCCAAGGGTAGTTCTCCATTTTGCGTCTTGCGCAACATACACAACTACAACACCAACGACTGTTAGGAGCTCAGGGCCATCCGTGATGGGCTCCTCGGTCATCGCCCTGAGTGCAACGATCAAGGCTACGGCCGTGGAGGAGGCAGAAGTGGAGGACGGTGGGACAAGTGCGGCCCCCGCCAGGAGTGGCGCGACCAGCCTCGTGAGGATCGCTGGCAAGGACAGCCTCGTGAGGGCGCCTGGATAGACCAGCCTCGTGAGGACCGTCGTCAAGGCAATGCCGGCCTCCCTCCGCTGCCACCACCACCAAGAAGGAACGACGACCACCACCAGGACGAGGGGCCTTCTAGGAGCCTCGCGCCATTGCCTGCATCTTGGGCGGCGCTAAGGCCCCGGCCTCCCAGCGCGTCTTCAAGAAGTTCGCTCGTGAGGTGAACACGGCCCTCCCAAGGCTCAAGGCCACACATCCGCTCAGGTGGTCCAAGTGCACCATCACCTTCAGCTCATTCGAGTAGCTCAAGTGCGTGGCCACTGCTGGCGCCCTCCTGATGCTTTGCTCGCCCGTCATCACTAATGTCTTTTTCACCAAGACCCTCATCGATGATGGTGCGAGGCGTAATGTCCTTTCCATCGAGACGTTCAACCGCCTCCAAGTGCCATATGATCAGCTGCAGCCCACCAAGACATTGTCAGGAGTGACCAACATCTCCACCACCTTGATAGGGCAGATCCGCCACCCTGTCACCTTCGGCCAATGCGACAACTACAGCATCGAGCTCATCGACTTCGCTATCGCTCACATCTGCTTCCCGTACAACGCCATCCTTGGATATCCATCACTAGGCAAGTTCATGGTGGTGACCCACCATGGCTGCAAAGTCCTCAAGATGCCAGGGAACATCGACATCATCACGATCGCCTATGAGGAAAAGGACGCGGTGTGCTCCCTCGAGCGCGCCTATCAGGCTGCGGCGGTTGAAGACCCAGACAACAAAGGCACCATCTACCCTCCTGAGGCTGTCCCCAAGAAGAAGAAGCAGTTGCTCCGCCAAGAGCCTCAGGAGAGTGGTGTCTCCAGCCGCACCACCTTAGGACCTGCGCCCATGGATGGGGAGCCTCCCTCCCTTGCATAGGAAGGCGCGCCAGATGCCCTCCTTAGGCTGGGCACGGGGGCTCTCTTCTGGAGGGCCTCTGACTTAGCCAACGTCACGAGGGAGGCGCTCGGGCACCACATGGAGGCGTGCTTGTCGCGCGCTTCCCTCACGAGGGCACAAGGCACGTGGTGCCAGGTGCTCAGGAGTTCATCAACAAGGAAACCGAGGAGCTTCAGGAGCGAGAGTCATGTGTGGCAACCATCGCCTACCACCTGATGCGGCTCCTCGTCCTGGCGAGGACAACGAGCTACGCGTCTATGCTAACATCCCAGAGCTCAACAGAGCCGCATCTTAGGAGCGCTTCTGGCCTTCACGCGCTGGTTGGTGTGAGGGCCCACCTCACCGCTATGTTTGCATGCCTTTTGGCTTGCCGAACGTGGCTGTCACCTTCCAGCATCGCCTGCAAAGCATCATGGCTGCTTAGTAGGCCAGGAACCACACGGTCTCGGCGGAGGTGGCGATGGTCCTTCGCGAGCCTCTCGAGCCTCCACAGCCTCTCGAGGTTCAGGACGCATGTGGCTCGTGAGGAGCAACTTCCTCATCACGCATCTTCAACCACTTCAATATCTCTTCAGCAATGGTGCTAGGTGACATTTTCCACTTTATTCTGTTGGGGGCGCCCCTCGAGCCGTATTGTCCCCAGACCGCATGGGCTTGTTGTCAGGACCCCGATTCCAAGTCACATCGATCTAGCCAGTAACACCTCATATCACATTGCAGCCTCACGCACGGTATCCCTACGGGTGTCACCTTACATTGGCTCGGAACCGTTTGCGCCTTTTGGCTCACGTATATGATAGTGTCGCTAGCATCCATATGACAAAGAACCAGGGCCGACATGGCTAGTCGTGAACTCAAAGCGGCACAGACCTATGGAGACAGACATACATGAATCACATCGAGCATGTCAGTCATCATCGAGTGAATCCGGGCTGTAGCACTGGGCTAATAGGACTCCGGGGAACCCGGGCTGTAGCAGGCTAGGCAGGACTCCAGAAGTCACCGCGTGACATTTCCCCGAAGGGACAGACATAGGAATGAAGTGAAACACATGTCGGCCAGTCAAGTGTCCTGAGCAGTAGTGTTGGGCTAGCAGGACTCCGGTGAACTGGGCTGTAGCGGACTACTATGGCTCGAGGAGCACCAGACTACATTTCCCCATAAGAAAGGCTGCCAAGGATAAACAGCTAGATTTTCAGATCCCACACATACCAAGCATTTCAATCATACACACAATATGCTCGATATGTGTAAATACAACATGGCATCACAACAAAACTCTACAACTCAAGTAGTTTATTTAAAGGCTCCAGGGAGCCATACATAACATGGTCATACAGGCAGGGGTCACATGACTCGACACTCAAGTCATACAAGCATAAAAGCACATGCGGAAGCAAATAGTTTGAGTACAGACACTAGAAAGAAAGAAGGCTTCTCGAAGCCTGTCTATCTACATAGGGCCCTCCATGGCCAGGATCACCACCTGGGTGGCAAGTCACTCATCGACGTCGAGACCAACATAAAACCCATCGGAGGGGGCGGTGTTGTCGTCTGAAAACAGTAATTAAGAAAACATAAGTACAAAGGTACTCAGCAAGTCTTACATCAAAACCTACTATACATGCTCATTCTCAAGAAGGTGGTGGAGTTATTGCAGCAAGCCAGCTTTGACTCTTGGCTAAGATATCCTACGAGACACCACTAGTAAAATAGTTTTCGCGCATGAGTCCACTAATCACCAACATAATGCTCCACCGGGGATCCTCTCTCATCATCCTACGAGAGAGCCATCCTCGGTACTCACACTTATCTTGAGTTTTTTTAGTAGTAACCATTAACTTGTCTATGAACTGTATAGGCAACCAAGTAGTCCTTTACCGCGGACGCGGCTATTCGAATAGATGATGTTAACCCTCCAGGGGTGTACTTCCTCATACACACTCTCACCACTTACCGCCGTTTACACGACATGTACTCGACAACCTTCAAGCGGAAGCCCAACGAGGGTGTCGGCCATGGCCTACCTAAACACTCAAGTCTCTAGTCCAGGTTTATCGCATTCCAGGTTCCATCCGCAGTGAGTCCGGCCGAGGTTTCCACATATGTGACGCCCCCGATTCGACCGTACACTAATCATACACGCAAACGTGTACGATCAAGATCAGGGACTCACGGGAAGATATCACAACACAACTCTACAAATAAAATAAGTCATACAAGCATCATATTACAAGCCAGGGGCCTCGAGGGCTCGAATAAAAGAGCTCGATCATAGACAAGTCAGCGGAAGCAACAATATCTGAGTACAGACATAAGTTAAACAAGTCTGCCTTAAGAAGGCTAGCACAAACTGGGATACAGATCGAAAGAGGCGCAGGCCTCCTGCCTGGGATCCTCCTAACTACTCCTGGTCGTCGTCAGCGGGCAGCACGTAGCAGTAGGCACCTCCGGTGTAGTAGGAGTCGTCATCGACGGTGGCGTCTAGCTCCTGGGCTCCAACATCTGGTTGCGACAACCAGGTATAAGGGATAGAGGGAAAAGAAGGAGAAAGCAACCGTGAGTACTCATCCAAAGTACTCGCAAGCAAGGAGCTACTCTACATATGTATGCATTGGTATCAACTGGGATAAGGCTATTATAAGTGGACTGAACTGCAGAAAGCCGGAATAAGAGGGGGATAGCTAGTCCTTTCGAAGACTACGCTTCTGGCAGCCTCCGTCTTGCAGCATGTAGAAGAGAGTAGACTGAAGTCCTCCTAGTAGCATCATATAGCATAATCCTAACCGATGATCCTCTCCTCGTCGCCCTGTGAGAGAGCGATCACCGGTTGTATCTGGCACTTGGAAGGGTGTGTTTTATTAAGTATCCGGTTCTAGTTGTCATAAGGTCAAAGTACAACTCCGGGTCATCCTTTTACCGAGGGACACGGCTATTCGAATAGATAAACTTCCCTGCAGGGGTGCACCACATACCCCAACACGCTCGATCCCATTTGGCCGGACACACTTTTCTGGGTCATGCCCGGCCTCGGAAGATCAACACGTCGCAGCTCTACCTAGGCACAACAGAGAGGTCAGCACGCCGGTCTAAATCCTATGGCGCAGGGGTCTGGGCCCATCGCCCGTTGCACACCTGCACGTTGCGTACGCGGCCGGAAGCAGACCTAGCCTAGTGGCTTTCCAGTCCAATCCGGCGCGCGCCACTCAGTCGCTGACGTCACGAAGGCTTCGGCTGATACCACGATGCCGGGATACCCATAACTGCTCCCACGTAGATGGTTAGTGCGTATAGACCAAATGGCCAGACTCAGATCAAATACCCAGATCTCGTTAAGCATGTTAAGTATCCGCGAACACCGACCAGGGCCAGGCCCACCTCTCTCCTAGGTGGTCGGAACCTGCCCTGTCGCTCCGCCTCAAAGATCCACTCGCGGGTGCTCCTACGAGCCGTCCCGTCTTTAGTCACCACATGTATCATGTATAAAGTATATAGTACATACCCGTGATCACCTCCCGAGTGATCACGGCCCGATAGTATAGCATGGCAGACGGGCAAGAATGTAGGGCCACTGATGATAAGCTAGCATCCTATACTAAGCATTAGGTTTGCAGGTAAAGGTAACAACAGTAGTAGCAAGGACAGGCTATGCATCAGTATAGGATTAATGGGAAGCAGTAACATGCTACACTACTCTAATGCAAGTAGTATAGAGAAGAGTAGGCGGTATCTGGTGATCAAAGGGGGGGCTTGCCTGGTTGCTCTGGCAAGAGAGAGGGGTCGTCAACACCGTAGTCGTACTAGGTAGTAGCGGCGTCGTTCTCGGTGTCTAGCGAGAGAAGAGGGGGAAGAAACAATAAATATAATGCAAGCATATGCATAGTGATGCATGATATGACAAGTAACGGCGTTAGAGGTGCCCTAACGCGGTAATAGGTGATACCGGTGAAGGGGGATGACATCCGGGAAAGTATCCCCGGTGTTTTGCGTTTTCGAGCAGAGGAGCCGCAGGGGGAAAGTTGCGAGTTTGCTATGCTAGGGATGCGTGACGGACGAACGGGCTGCGTATCCGGGTTCGTCTCGTCGTTCTGAGCAACTTTCATGTACAAAGTTTTTCGATCCGAGCTACGGTTTATTTTATATTAATTTTAAAAGATTTAAATCAATTTTAGGATTTATTTAATTAATTTAATCAACATTATCCAAAATAGTGTGTGCTGACGTCATGATGACGTCAGCATGATGTCAGCTGTCAACACGGTGTTGACTGGGCAACTGACGTGTGGGGCCCGTACGTCATAGACTCCTAGTGATTAACAGGGTTAATTAGCTTTAACTAAATAATTAGGTTAATCTAATCCGATTTAATTAAGTTAATTAATTCTTTAATTAATTAATTATTTTCATTATTATATTTTTTTAATTCTTTAAAAAAAACGTTCTGGGGCTGGTGGGCCCCTCATGTCATAGGCACAGGGGCCATAGTGGGTTCGGGTGCTGCGGTTGTCGCGGGTGCGGGCGCTGGGCGTTGCGGGCGTCAGCCCGTTTGGGCACCTGCCCAAGCCAGTGGAGGCGCAGGGGCGCCGGCGGCTGCGGCAAAGTGCACCAGGCAGGAGGCGGCAGGGTGAACGGCCACGGGCAGAGCGGTTGGGGCGGCGGCCATGGAGGAGCAGAGAGGCGGCGGGATGGTGCAGGGCACCGGCGGCAGCGACGGCTGGAGCGGCAGCAACGGCAGACGAACGGGGCACGCGGGAATCCGCTAGGCGTGGCCACGCACGAGCGCGCGCGCAACGCAGCGCCACCGGGAGGCACTGTAGGGGACGGGCGTGGCGACGGCCGCAGAGGGGAAGGCGCGCGCGGGCGTGCGGTAGCCGCGACGGGGCGCGACCATGCAGAGGCGGGCGCGGCGACGGGATGGCATGAGGCGTAGCGTTCGGAGGGGGAGAAGGACGGGGGTCGACGGGGAGCTCACCCCTCGTTGGCGAGAAGAGGGCGGTGAGGCGCGGGGAGGACCGACGAAGGAGAGGCGGGGACGGGGCGGTCCGGCGAGGACGTGACGGCGACGACCTCGGGAGACCGATGGAGAGGAGTCGGGGAAGGCGAGGCGGCGAGGGAGACGTGGAGGACGAGGCGGAGGAGCTCCGGGCGACGACGACGAGCAGCGACGGCGTGCTGGTCCGGCGACGGGGAGGCCTTCGGGCGGCAGCGGACGCGGGCGTCATCGTCGGGGGCGTCGCCCCGATCCAGATCCAGCGGGGGGAGGGCGATGTGGGGTGGGGCGAGTGGGTGTGTGGGGGTTCGGGGTCTCACCGGGTGGGGGATAAGGAGAGTGGGCGAGGTGGGGTGGGCCGGTCCGGCCGGGCCGTCCTGTAGCTAGCTGGGCCGAATGGCCCAGGGGGAGGTTTTGTTTCCTTTTTTATTTATTTGTTTTCTTTTTATTAGTTTTCTATTTTATTTTCTAGATATTTTCTTTTTTATATAAAATATACAAGTAGTACCTAAATTAGTGTTACAAAATACCCCAATGCCACAAAAAGTCTGGTGACAAAATAAAATAGTTTAGTAATTTATTAATTGTAAAAGGCATTTAATTAACTGTTTTTGCTACTGTTTAAATCCTTATAGTTCATTTAAGAATTTTATAAAAGCTTGGTTTCTCCACCATAATTTCTTACGATTTATTTGAAACAATCCGAACATTTTAGTTTTAATTTTTTTTGAAAAATTTTGTTGTTTGCTTTTCTTTTGAATTTGAATTTGAATCGGTTTCGAATTAACGGAATTTGAATCGGTTTCGAACTAACGTGAGATTAGCAACCGTAATCGAGGTGACGTGGCATTATTTGCAGAGGCTACTGTAGCTTGATTATCCGGGCGTCACAATTCTCCTCCACTACAAGAAATCTCGTCCCGAGATTTAGGAGGGGAGTAAGGGGGAAAGTTCTAGTTACGATATTCTAACGGATCTTCTCGAAGAAGTTAATCCCTTTCGTTGATGTTTTAATTTCTCTGTTTCAGGTCATCACGATGAAGCTGGCATCCTCTTTTCTTCGGAGTCTTCATCGTATGTACGAAGGATAAGGGGTAACTTCGGAAGAACGAACCGCTACAATGTTGCTTGTGTGGTAGATAACATTAGTGAAGTTGGCGGGAAGCAACCCTTGATTTGAAACTTAAGAAATTATCGAGAGCAAAGTAAGAAGGTACCATGAGAAGTTTCAAGCGGGTAGGCAATCGCTTGATGCCTAATCAAAAGGTGAGAGGGTTTCAGGACAACATGAAGTATTACCAGAATAGATCACTAGGAACGTGGCTCATGAATTGCATACAAAGCCACGCGCGAGGAATAACTTTGGGAACATGTGGTGTACAGGAGAGTCAGGTTTCGATCCTGTGGAACTATGGGTTATGGGCCCACCATGTGTGTTAAAAGTAGGAAGGGTGGTGACATCTCGCGTGATTATGAAAGAAAGGCATGTCAGAGGATTGCCTGTCATTTATCTCGGCAACAACATTGGTACCAAGGGCGAGGAACGAAGAGAACCATTTTCCTGCCCGTCGAAACAAGGCGGACCAATAGGCAAAGTTCTCGTTCATCGGTGGTTACCGGAATGTCAACAACAATAGTAACAGGGTCTTACTGACAGAGTTGTACGCTGAGGTGCTTATAAAAGCAGTGACGTATTACTGCGTAGATCATATAAACCTCAAGAAGGTTAAACAGAACAATGGAAAGGAAAATGTGATTATCAGATTAAACAGAACAATGGAAAGGAAAAATGTGTTTAAGCACATATTTCAGGGGTATATCCTTCCCAATACAAGCCTAGTATGATACCCATGACCGGATAGAAGGTAGAAAACTCTTTTAGGTAGGAGAGACAAATTTCATGACATTACCCATACAACGGTGTTTGGGTAATTTCAACAAGAAACATTTAGCATGGTGCTTCAAATGTTCTTATTGAAAATCGGAGTACCATAGACATGCTTCGAGATAGCGCTGACATGGTATTCAAGCAAAGGTCAGACTTCGGGTTACACAAAGGATCCATCAGGAACAACGCATAGAATAAGTCTTACAGTTTCCTCATGGAAAAATGGATAACTTTGCTAAAAAGGGGACTATAACAATAGGTCCTCCGGCCAGGTGTGCTAGGCATGACACCATCTTACCGGGTCATATAAAGACCAATGTTATAACTCTTGGAAAATGTACCAATCATCATATCTGACCAAGATCTAGATCTGATTGGTGCATGATGCCTTGGACTCATGATGCCCAAGAACGAAAAGGGGCAAACACAATTTGACGAGATGGAGTTACAAGATTATCGAGAAACGGACTACGGAAGCAGGTCCCGAAACCAGAGTTCGTCATTAAATCAAGGAGTGGATGAGGAGGTGGCTGATGGACTCAGCGACATATCATCGAGATTTCCAAAGGGTTGATTTCCAAAATTATGTGAACAAGGAAATATCATTTGTCGGATCAAATGTCATAATGATGTATGCTCGATGGAAACATACACAACTTGAACAATGATAGAAGGGTGCACCCAGGAATCTGGACTAGGTAGCACGATCAATGTTTGAATGATGATTCAATAATCAATAGACTTAGAATGAAACTGTAGACCAATAACTTCAAGCAATAGGGTTGCTAGAAGTTTAGAATTTACACATCACAGATCATTTATCGGTATTCCGGTTAGAAACAACACGGAGACCAAGAAATGAACGCAAAAGGCGAGAGATATTACTATATCAAGAATTCTCAAGAGGTGGTAAAATTACCACGACATTCTTGACATAAAAGGTGGTAATATTCCAAGGTAAAGAAGAACAAATGCTGGGTAGAAAGGAACTCAAGGTATAACAAAAAACATGACAAGTTTGTGTTGGAGGGAAGGCAATAAAGTGGCCGATGATAATACAATTCATCGGGGGCAAGGATGGTATTTCTCATCATGAATTCAATTGATATCCAGGAAGACCTCATAAGGTTGATGATCTTCATGGCACATTGGTCGAGAGATTTCAAGATGTAATCAATCAGTGACAACATCAAATCAAAGGAATGATGAAGCGGAAGGTTATTGGAACCATGGGTAGGGCACAAACTTGAAATCAAGCTTGTTGTTCAAGGTGAATTGATATGACGAGGAAGATCGACGTAAGCTTAGCTCATCATCGAAAGTTGTGCTCCGGGATTAAGGACCAGGTAGCACAGTTAAAATTTAGCACGATAATGATATAGCCGATCAGGCTAGGAATGACATGATCGAGTACAAACTCGGACTTAAAGAAGATTATCAAGAGTTGCTGAACCGTAGGGCAGACTCGGTTCAGTTATTGGTGTCTTTGAGTGTTTAATAACTCAGAGCCCATGAAAACTGTAATCAGTGAGAATGTAGTACTTGATGAAGAACTCATAAGAAGTTATGCAGTTTCAAGATAATCTCGAGATACCAGGGGGGTAATACTCGAAGACGGATCAAAGTAGAGGTTGGACCGAGGTATTGATCCACATGAGACAAGTGCTTACACTTGCATCGAAAATGGTATTTAAAAGAGAACATGGTCGGAACCACGATTGTAAAAGGCCGGATCCCAGATATAAGATGAACTTATACCAAGGGAACTAATATCATTTACAAGAAGCTTCGATGATAAGTTTCACATCGGGTCCATGGGCATGAACGCAAAGGCTCAAGGTCGACTCCCAATTCTTCCATGCATAACCTTTCATTTTACTTCTCGCTTTTGATGAAGCTGTAGTATAGAAATTTTATCTAGCAAAATACCAGAAGAGTATGACTCGTGAAAACTTTCGAGTTCACACAGTTTAGAGAAGGCATATGTTCAACCCATCAGGGCATCTTAGGAGTATATACCACAAATTTCAAGAATAAATAACACCAGCTCGATAGTAGAGCATGTTTGAGAAAGCAGAGGATACAATTTACCAAAGGTAATATGTATCCGAGGAAAGGCTCACAGACTTATTGAATATGAAGGACGTTGTCAGATAAAATCCCGCAAATGATCTGGTGGTTCTCAAGGGATCTGGTGCGAGCATCGGTACTCAACCAGAGGGAGAAACAATGCAAGGAGATCAGACTTTAGAAACAACTGACTAATTCAAGGCTCAAATGCAAAGGAATTATCAATTCCAAGACAAGGGATCAGAAGCAATGCTCTGATCATGGATGGATAAGTTGAATAGCCTTAAGGGTACAATCAATAGCAATTTGATTGGTCGAGATCCAGCTCATGTTTTAAAATAACGTCTGAGCCGGAAAGATAATTTAAAAGGATCAACTGATGATTGCGTGCATTCGCACTCATGTTGAATCAATAGGATCAAAAGGACGATGCCTAAGGATACTAACGAATATTGCCAGACATATGGAAAGCATCCATAATGCAAGCAGGCAGGTATTGCAGAGCAATAAGCTACTAAGGATTTTTGAAAGATCGAATAGTATTTCGAAGACCATTGTGAAACACATGAACAACTGGGGATGAGTGGATACTCGACAAGTGCGAGGATTTAATTGAAGGGGTATTCATGTGGCAAGGAACTGCTAGGCAGTAGGCACAAAGTATTCTCGGAACAATAGAGAAGACTTCGGGGTATCTTGTAATAACAAGATCAATGGGGGATGATCGTATGAATGGCAAGTGTAAGTAGTTATCCATAAGGATCTATCGGTGGTCGGGAATAGCAAAAGTGATGGGCACAAAGTCTCGAGAGGAATAGCAAAGAGTATCTTCGGAATCTTCTGGTGAAGCGGGCCATCATCTGGAATGAAGGGGCTCTCCGGGAGAAAGTATTTACGAGAACCTAGAGTTAGAGTTAGCAAAACCATTTAACCCAAATAGAAGAGAGATCAGAGTCCCAGAGTAAGGATCGAGGAGTAAAAGATCCTAGTATCACCCGATGGCGACGTGGGCCCGTAAGACACACAGCCAAGTTAGTAAAAGTTTTTGCAATGTCTAGACTCGACTTCGGCCAAGGAGTGTGGAAGGGGGTTTCCTACAGGTAGTCGGCTCTGATACCAACTTGTGACGCCCCCGATTCGACCGTACACTAGTCATACACGCAAACGTGTACGATCAAGATCAGGGACTCACGGGAAGATATCACAACACAACTCTACAAATAAAATAAGTCATACAAGCATCATATTACAAGCCAGGGGCCTCGAGGGCTCGAATACAAGAGCTCGATCATAGACAAGTCAGCGGAAGCAACAATATCTGAGTACAGACATAAGTTAAACAAGTCTGCCTTAAGAAGGCTAGCACAAACTGGGATACAGATCGAAAGAGGCGCAGGCCTCCTGCCTGGGATCCTCCTAACTACTCCTGGTCGTCGTCAGCGGGCAGCACGTAGTAGTAGGCACCTCCGGTGTAGTAGGAGTTGTCATCGACGGTGGCGTCTAGCTCCTGGGCTCCAACATCTGGTTGCGACAACCAGGTAGAAGGGATAGAGGGAAAAGAAGGAGAAAGCAACCGTGAGTACTCATCCAAAGTACTCGCAAGCAAGGAGCTACTCTACATATGTATGCATTGGTATCAACTGGGATAAGGCTATTACAAGTGGACTGAACTGCAGAAAGCCGGAATAAGAGGGGGATAGCTAGTCCTTTCGAAGACTACGCTTCTGGCAGCCTCCGTCTTGCAGCATGTAGAAGAGAGTAGACTGAAGTCCTCCAAGTAGCATCATATAGCATAATCCTAACCGATGATCCTCTCCTCGTCGCCCTGTGAGAGAGCGATCACCGGTTGTATCTGGCACATGGAAGGGTGTGTTTTATTAAGTATCCGGTTCTAGTTGTCATAAGGTCAAAGTACAACTCCGGGTCGTCCTTTTACCGAGGGACACGGCTATTCGAATAGATAAACTTCCCTGCAGGGGTGCACCACATACCCCAACACGCTCGATCCCATTTGGCCAGACACACTTTTCTGGGTCATGCCCGGCCTCGGAAGATCAACACGTCGCAGCCCTACCTAGGCACAACAGAGAGGTCAGCACGCCAGTCTAAATCCTATGGCGCAGGGGTCTGGGCCCATCGCCCGTTGCACACCTGCACGTTGCGTACGCGGCCGGAAGCAGACCTAGCCTAGTGGCTTTCCAGTCCAATCCGGCGCGCGCCACTCAGTCGCTGACGTCATGAAGGCTTCGGCTGATACCACGACGCCGGGATACCCATAACTCCTCCCACGTAGATGGTTAGTGCGTATAGACCAAATGGCCAGACTCAGATCAAATACCCAGATCTCGTTAAGCATGTTAAGTATCCGCGAACACCGACCAGGGCCAGGCCCACCTCTCTCCTAGGTGGTCGGAACCTGCCCTGTCGCTCCACCTCAAAGATCCACTCGCGGGTGCTCCTACGAGCCGTCCCGTCTTTAGTCACCACATGTATCATGTATAAAGTATATAGTACATACCCGTGATCACCTCCCGAGTGATCACGGCCCGATAGTATAGCATGGCAGACGGGCAAGAATGTAGGGCCACTGATGATAAGCTAGCATCCTATACTAAGCATTAGGTTTGCAGGTAAAGGTAACAACAGTAGTAGCAAGGACAGGCTATGCATCAGTATAGGATTAACGGGAAGCAGTAACATGCTACACTACTCTAATGCAAGCAGTATAGAGAAGAGTAGGCGGTATCTGGTGATCAAAGGGGGGGCTTGCCTGGTTGCTCTGGCAAGAGAGAGGGGTCGTCAACACCGTAGTCGTACTGGGTAGTAGCGGCGTCGGTCTCGGTGTCTAGCGAGAGAAGAGCGGGAAGAAACAATAAATATAATGCAAGCATATGCATAGTGATGCATGATATGACAAGTAACGGCGTTAGAGGTGCCCTAACGCGGTAATAGGTGATACCGGTGAAGGGGGATGACATCCGGGAAAGTATCCCCGGTGTTTTGCGTTTTCGAGCAGAGGAGCCGCAGGGGGAAAGTTGCGAGTTTGCTATGCTAGGGATGCGTGACGGACGAACGGGCTGCGTATCCGGGTTCGTCTCGTCGTTCTGAGCAACTTTCATGTACAAAGTTTTTCGATCCGAGCTACAGTTTATTTTATATTGATTTTAAAAGATTTAAATCAATTTTAGGATTTATTTAATTAATTTAATCAACATTATCCAAAATAGTGTGTGCTGACGTCATGATGATGTCAGCAGTCAACACGGCGTTGACTGGGTCAACTGACGTGTGGGGCCCGTACGTCATAGACTCCTAGTGATTAACAGGGTTAATTAGCTTTAACTAAATGATTAGGTTAATCTAATCCAATTTAATTAAGTTAATTAATTCTTTAATTAATTAATTAATTAATTATTTTCATTATTATATTTTTTAATTCTTTTTAAAAAAACGTTCTGGGGCTGGTGGGCCCCTCATGTCATAGGCACAGGGGCCATAGTGGGTTCGGGTGCTGCGGTTGTCGCGGGTGCGGGCGCTGGGCGTTGCGGGCGTCAGCCCGTTTGGGCACCTGCCCAAGCCAGTGGAGGCGCTGGGGCGCCGGCGGCTGCGGCGAAGTGCACCAGGCAGGAGGCGGCAGGGTGAACGGCCACGGGCGGAGCGGTTGGGGCGGCGGCCATGGTGACAAAATAAAATAGTTTAGTAATTTATTAATTGTAAAAGGCATTTAATTAACTGTTTTTGCTACTGTTTAAATCCTTATAGTTCATTTAAGAATTTTATAAAAGCTTGGTTTCTCCACCATAATTTCTTACGATTTATTTGAAACAATCCGAACATTTTAGTTTTATTTTTTTTTTGAAAACTTTTGTTGTTTGCTTTTCTTTTGAATTTGAATTTGAATCGGTTTCGAATTAACGGAATTTGAATCGGTTTCGAACTAACGTGAGATTAGCAACCGTAATCGAGGTGACATGGCATTATTTGCAGAGGCTACTGTAGCTTGATTATCCGGGCGTCACAACATACGACCCCGAACGATGTGAACAGGGTCCTGAGACGCCAAAAGGGCGGCCGACATACCCAGCCACGGTGTATCTACCACAACATAGCCCACCCCTAGGGTCAGCGCTACGCACGGCCACCAACACATAACCTACAAACACCAGAAACTATTTGCAACTCATGGACAGAGTACTAGGGTGAGTAAGAAGCCGGGAGGGTCAATTAAGGATCCCAATGCATGGTAGTAGCTGATTCTTAAAATCACACATACAGATCTCAGTTCTTAGGGACGGCCTCAATGAAACAACCCACCATGTACTCCTACATGGCCTCTCATCGATACCTTTACCAAATCATGTTCAACACATCCCTCACATTACCGACATAATCATTTTACTCTAGCCCATCACCCAGATGAACCAGACCTGACACAACTCTAAGCATAGCAGGCATAGCAAGGTAGGAGACACATACATGGCTCAATCAACTCCTACACATGCTAGTGGGTTTCATCAAGTTACTGTGGCAATGACAGGTCATGCAGAGGATAAGGGTTCAACTACCACAGCACACAGCAATTTGAAACGTTGTTGCCTTAATGTAGTAAAGGAGAGGAGAGGCGAGAACATGGGATTGTATCGATATGATCAAATGGGCTACTTGCCTGATGGAGTGGTAGTAGGGTACTGCCCTTCAGCTGGATACTTGGAGATATCCTCGGAGGCAGAACCTACCACGCAGGACACACAGAACATAATCAACACATGACAATATGCAACAATATGATGCATGCTATGACATGGCAAAATGATGTGTCCTGCCTAATGCACTGTGAAATAAGTTGAAATGGGTACATTTGAATCAAAGATTAAAATGAAGGTTAAAGTTCTTATGCATAAAAAGTGTATTAGCTTGTTTCACCTAAATAGCAAGGTTAAAGTGGTTTGTCATGCATGAAACCATTACAAATTGATATATTGAATTTTTCTTATCATTTTTCATATATAATTTGTTTGATTTGGAGCTATGGTTGATTTTCTATGATTTTTAGAAGTTTTGGCTATTTTTTGGAATTTCCTATATAAGATTAAATCCAGAAAATGAATAATTGCGTCAGCACTGTGCCATGCTGGCGCAGCAGTCAACAGCGCCTGGTCCTGGTCAAACCTCACCAGTGGGGCCCACTGGTCAGTGCCTCTGTGCACTAACTAAGCTAGTTAGTCCTAATTAATGGGGCAGGGCCCACTAGTCAGTGACTACTAACTAAACTAACCTAGTTAATTAGTACTAACCAGACTAATTAGTCGGGCGGGGCCTGCATGTCAGTGAGAGAGAGGGGGAGGTCAACCCGTGTTAGCGGGGTCAACCTCGCCGATCAGCGGTCAAAGCCTGCCGGCGTTTAGCCACCAGCGAGGCCACACGCGGCGGCGCGCTGCTGGATTTGCCCACAGGGCACCATTTGGTGTGCGGAGAGCACCTACATGGAGCTGGGACTCGCCCGCATCCAACCACGGTGGTGGTTTGGCCGAGGAGTGGCCGGAGCATCGCCAGCGATGAGCTCGGCGGAGGCCGAGGCTCGGGTGTGCTCGTGCTCATGGCTGTGGCGGCCTAGGCGATGCGGCGAAAGCACCTACAGCATCTACGCCACGCGGGGAGTGTGGCAGGCACAAGCCCGTGACCAAATGGTCATCGGAGCATCGCCGGCGATGTGGTCATGCGGCGGCGCATTCGGACTAAAGAGGAGCGGCGTCTACGGTGTTCTAGGGGCGAAACGAAAAACACAAGGAGGTTCAGCAGCTCACAGGGAAGCCGCAGGGAGGATCAGTGTGCTCGGGGATGCTCGGGTGCGGCGGATCAACGACGACGATCGACGGCGGCCGAAGGTTGAAGACGACGGTGGCGGGGACGATGTAGGGGCTTCGGGGTCGTGCAGCTCGGCTGGTCGACATAGTCGACGACGGCGAACCGTCCGGACATGGTGAGAGGGCGCGGGGACGGTGTTGGACGCAGCTGCGGCGAGCGGCGGCGATGGTGACGTCTCGTGCGACGTCGGGGAGGGCAAGAGAGGGAACCAGATAGAGAGCCAGTGTGTCTGGGAGCTCGGGGAGAGAGAGAGGGTTCGTTCCAGGGTGACACGTCGACGAGGGGAGCGGCTGGGCGGCGGGCAGCTGCGTGGCAAGCATGCTATGCTCGCCATCGAGCACCTGCCTGCCTGTGCTGGCGAGAGCAAGCAGCTCGCTGGCACAGCATGTGGGTTGGGCTGCTAGGTGGGCCGGCCAGGTGGGCTCAGGTAAGTGCTCTGCATTGTTTTCTGTTTCTCTTTGATTTATTTTATGTACTATGTTTTGAAATAGAATAAATACTATTTCATTTCCAAAAACTCTGGAAATATTCAGAGGCACATTTGAGAATATTCTCAGCTGCCTAAAAATGCTTCCAAGATTATTTGAGCACTTTAAAATATTTATAAGATTTAAAATGCCCAAATTCAAATACTTATGACTTGGTTCAAAAATCCAGAATGGCCCCATAAATTGTAGAACCATTTTTGGCAGAGGTTTAAACCAGAACCCAAAATGGGCATTTATGAAGGGCATTTTGGTTTCATTGAAATTCCAATTGTTGGAATTTAGCATTTTCAGGGGGGTGTTGGGGTTGATTAGCCCCCATTTCAAGTTTAAAAGAAATTTAAACATGATGCACAAGTTCAACCAACCCTAATGCATAACAGGAAAGCAGGGATGTGACAACTCACCCCCACTCAAAAGAATCGCGTCCCGAGATTCAGGACTCGTCGGGAAGGAGGGGTACTCAATTCAAAGACGATCCTCCCTTTCCCAAGTAGCCTCTTTCTTGGAATGGTGTGACCATTGAACCTTGAGAAACTTGATGTTTGCAGCGTCGAGTGGTATGCTCGGCTTGATCGAGAATACAAACAGGGTACTCTCGGTATGTAAGGTTATCCTGGAGATCAAGCGTTTCGTGGTCCACTCCACTGATAGGATCCGAGAAGCAACGCCTAAGTTGAGATACGTGGAAGACATCATGAGCTCTGGACAGTTGTGGAGGTAGTTCCAATTCGTAGGCAACTTCTCCTCGTTTGGCAAGAATGCGAAAGGGTCCAATGTAACAAGGAGCCAACTTTCCTTTGATACCGAATCGATGGGTTCCCTTCAAAGGAGTAACCCGAAGGTAGGCCTTCTCGTCGACCTCATAGGTCATAGTCTTATGATGGCGATCATATTGACTCTTTTGACAAGATTGGGCGGTTTTCAATTTCTCACGAATAATGCGAACTTGCTCTTTTGCCTCCTGGATCATGTCCGGACCAAAGAGTTGTCTTTCTCCGATCTCTGACCAGTTCAGGGGTGTTCGACATTTTCATCCATATAGAACTTCGAAAGGAGCTTTGCCCAAACTAGCTTGGTAGCTGTTGTTGTAGGCAAATTCGGCAAATGGAAGGCATTTCTCCCAATCCATTCCGAATGAGATGACAGAAGCTCGTAGCATGTCTTCCAGAATTTGGTTGACACGTTCTACTAGACCACTTGATTGAGGGTGGAAGGCGGTGCTGAAGGAGAGATGAGTTCCCAAAGCATTTTGGAAACTTTCCCAAAATCGAGAGGTGAAGAGACTTCCACGGTCTGAATTGATTTCCAAATGAACACCATGGAGAGACACTATCCGAGAAATATAAAAATCTGCTAGCTGGCTAGCGGTGATACTCTCACGAACAGGTAGGAAATGGGCTACTTTGGAAAGACGGTCGATCACGACGAAGATAGCATTGTTCCCTCTCTTGGTCCTGGGAAACCCAGTAATGAAATCCATACTGATTTTATCCCATTTCCACTCAGGAATAGCCAAAGGGTGAAGGGTGCCAGCAGGCCGTTGGTGCTCTGCTTTAACACGATGACAGACGTTGCAACTAGTAATGTATTGAGCAATTTCTCTCTTCATCCTAGTCCACCAAAACCTCTGGCGTAGGTCTTGATACATTTTAGTACTACCGGGATGAATGGTCAGAGGGGATTCATGAGCTTCCTTAAGAATCAACTGGCATAGATGTTGTTTCTTGGGAACCACCAAGCGGTTCTCGAAGAAGACAACACCTCGCTCATCCATGGAAAAACATTTAGCAACTCCGCTAGTGATGTTTTCCTTAATTCGGGATATGCCCTTATCATACCGCTGGGCGGTTATGATCTGATCCATAAGGTTAGGCTTCGCCACCAGGGTGGATAGGAATCCTTGAGGAACTATGTGAAGGTTAGGCTTACGAAATTCCTCGTGGAGAAGTGGTTGACTTTGTTCTAACATCAGGTTGTTACAATAAGATTTACGACTTAGCGTATCAGCCATGACATTGGCTTTGCCCGGGGTGTAAGTTATTCCTAAGTCGTAATCCGAGATCAACTCGACCCAACGTCTTTGCCTGAGATTCAAATCTGGTTGGGTGAAGATATACTTCAAACTTTGGTGATCCGTGAAGATCTCGCAACGATTACCGAGAAGGTAATGTCGCCAAGTTTTGAGTGCATGGACTACAGCTGCAAGCTCTAGATCATGTGTGGGATAGTTTTCCTCATGGGGGTGTAATTGCCGTGAAGCATAGGCAATTACCTGACGATCTTGCATGAGTATGCAACCTAGTCCTTGTCGCGAGGCGTCGCAATAGATAATAAAGTCCTTGGAGAAATCTGGTGGTACCAATACGGGAGCAGATGTCAGGCATCTTTTCAGTTCCTGAAAGCTGAACTCGCACTGTGGGGTCCACTCGAACTTTTTATCTTTCTTGAGAAGTTCAGTTAGAGGTTTAGCAACCTTGGAGAAATTGTCGACGAAGCGGTGGCAATAGCTCACTAAACCAAGGAAGTTCCGAACTTGCTTGACCGTTTCAGGTGGTGTCCAATCAAGGACGGCTTGAACTCACTTTGGATTGACAGCAATACCGTTACCAGAGATTACATGGCCTTGATAGGTCACTTCTGGCAACCAAAATTCACACTTGGAGAATTTGGCATAAAGGCGATGCTCTCGAAGTTTCATCAATACCAGCCTTAGATGTTCGGCATGTTCCTCTTCATTCTTGGAGTAGATGAGTATATCATCGAGGTATACTACGATGGATTTATCCAAATACTCCATGAAGACCGAGTTCATTAACCGAGAGAAGGTGGCTGGGGCATTGGTCAAACCGAAGGACATGATGATGTACTCGTATTGGCCATAACGAGTAACAAAGGCCGTTTTGGGAATGTCCCCGTTTTTGATTTTGATTTGATGGTAGCCCAACCTCAAATCCATCTTGGAAAAGACCGAGGATCCAGCGAGCTGATCATACAGATCATTGATTCTGGGAAGTGGATACTTGTTCCTGATAGTGACCAAGTTGACAGGTCGGTAATCTACAACCATCCGATCCATTCCATCCTTCTTCTTGACGAAGAGGACGGGGCAAACCCAAGGAGAGGAACTAGGATGAATGAAACCCTTTTTCAAGGACTCATGGATTTGGTTGTTAAGCTTGGCTAATCCTAAGGGTGCCATCTTATAGGGTCTTCTAGAAATTGGAACGGTTCCTAGAACAAGGTCTATCACAAACTCGACATCCGTGTCAGGTGGAACACCTGGCAGTTCTTCTGGGAAGACATCCGGAAAGTCTCGAACTACCGGAATATCTTCAAGGTCTGGAAGGGGGTTGGCATTTAGGGAGTAAAGCTGGCGCTTGGCCACTCGAGTTAAGACATTGACTGTCTTGCTCGATGGGTGAGTAGGTTGAACGGTTCTAGTGGCACAATCAATCTTAGCATAATGAGCTGACATCCAGTCCATACCGAAGATGATGTTTATGTCCGAGGACTTGAGAGCTATTGAAGATGCAAGGAAGACAAGTCTATCGGCAAGAATTTCATTCCCATGGCTTATTCTAGAGGTTTGCCATCTAGAGCCAGGGGTTTGAATTTCCATGGTAGTGGGCATGTCACAGAATATTGTGTTATGCAATCGAGCATAGCTCTCAAATATGAATGAATGAGAGGCTCCCGTAACGAAAAGAACAGATGCCGGATGGCAATTAACAAGGAGCGTACCAAGGATGACGTTAGGATCCTCATGAGCCTACTCAGGTGAGACATAGTTGACATGGCCATGTGAAGTGGTGACCGGCTTGGCGTAGAATGTCTTTCCCGCTGACTTACCACGACCAACGGACTTTCCAGACTGATTGGGGTTGTTGTTCTGGGGACACTCTCAACTATAGTGACCCGGCTCTCCACACTTGAAACATGTCACAACATTGGGGTGTGGAGCAGCATTAGCAGCGGGGCCACCATAGGGCTCGGGCGGTGCAAACTGTTGGTTGGGACGAGGCGCCTCAAAGGATGGCCTCGGAATGAACCTGGGTGGTAGTGCCGTGCTTGGAATCCACACCCGGCGCTTCTGAGATCCAGAGCCGGATGAAGAGCCAAAATCACGAGAGTGCTTGCGTGAAGCGTCATAGTCAGACTGGCCTGTCTCAGCACTGATGGCTTTATTGACCAACTTCTGAAAGGAGGTGCACTCGTGCAGACGAAGATCACGGCGAAGCTCAGGGCTAAGTCCCTTGCGGAACCTTGCCTGCTTCTTAGCGTCGGTGGATACCTCTTCAGGAGCATATCGTGCCAGATTCCCAAATTTATGACTATATGCATCCACAGTCAGTCTTCCTTGGGTGAAATTGCAGAACTCTTCCCTCTTGTGATCTATGAGACCTTCTGTGATGTGATGCTCACGGAAAGCCTCACTGAATTCAGCCCAAGTAGTGATTTGGCCGATCGGGCGCATAGCTTCAAAGTTTTCCCACCAAAGGCTAGCAGGGCCTTCGAGGTGATAGGCAGCATAGGTAACCTTATCAGCTTCGGCTACATTAGCAGAACGTAGCTTGTGTGTGATGCTGTAGAGCCAGTCATCCGCGTCGAGGGGCTCGGTGGAATGATTGAACTTTGGTGGGTACAACTTGATGAAGTCATTGATCGACACCAAGTCATTTCGCTGATGGCGTGCAGTATTCTCCTCAATCCGCTCCAGCAAGCGGTTAGTCTCACACTTGTTTCTTTTCGCCTGCAGCATCACTTCGGCCAGAGAAGGTGGTGAGGTAGATTTTCACCCCTAACTGCACTGGCTTCCCCCTGCTCTGGGGCAGCAGGGTTGCTGCGGGTGTTGACCATCCTAGGAGAAAACAAGACAACGGTGTAGATAAGGATGGCACAAACTTAGCAAGGAAGTGCAGAATGTAATGGATAACATGGAATGCTAAGATGTTCATTGCACGACATGGTAATATAGAAACTGCCATATATATACCATTGGTCATACACACCGTACATAGTTTAGTACAAGCCCAGGCTAGAGTACAACTACGGTGAAAGACACTACATCTCATCGGAGGCATTCCAAGCTCCTATACATTATTTTTCTACACCTCTGGAGCGTGATACACACGAAGTTGTATCCCACGGGTCACGCAGGACTGTGGAGAATACAACTATTACAATACTAGTGAAACTACTACTAGCTCAAACGGCTCCGTAGTAATCCTCATAGAAGTCGCCACCAAAGCCTAGAAGTGGAACATGATCATCTGGAAACAGACGGTCCTGTGGAGCCTGCAGACCATAGGGACTTGGATGTGGCCTCAGTCCCACAGGTGGTGGCAGACGGGGACCACAAGGAGGGGTGATGCCTCCTACATCGCGCCACTCCATACAATCTGCCAATCCAGACTGTACAGGGTACAGGTCCCGCATGTCCATGTATCCTGCCTGCACCGCAGGTGCAAACCGAGTCAAAGTGGCCCAATGATCAGAACGAGTGTGGAAAAGCTCCATACGCAAGGCCCGATTTTCGCGGTCCTTATCCTCGAGCATCTCGGCAGTGGTGCGGAGTAGTGACTCCTCATGTGAAGAATCATAGTACAAAGCCTGATAGTACCCCTGTGCTCCAGGAAGGGAGGCTAGCATGTAATGGAAATCGGTGTTCTGTAGCAAGGCAGTCCTGGCTCGAATGATAGTCATCATTGAATAGGCTGCATCCTGCACAGACATCTCAATAGTGACCCCAAGTCCATAGGAATAGTGAAGGGGCTCAGTGGCTCCAGGATAAGAGGGATATATCCTGACGGTACAGAGGTACTGGCTCTGGTTGAAGTCTGTGAACTGCTCCTCGAAGGTATATTCCGGATACCACCGATAGCCTGACTCGACCATCACTCGAACCAACATGGCCGTGTGGCCGGGCACATCGAGGCACCGGGTCAGACGAACCACCTGGTTCTGCGAAAGGGTGGCCATCTGAAAGCACAGAATAATGCAAAGGCATTAGAATTTTCTAGGGGAAATCAGACAGCATAACGGCTGTAAATGCTCAGGAAAAGATTTGAGACATCCACAACAGTTTGCAATACCACTCAACAACATCATATCAAGGTTCTGATTCAACTGGCAACATACTAAAAGTAGTAGAAACTGTACTGAGGCTGGTAACAACAATCCTATAAGCTACTACGGATTAGTAAGACGTGAACTTGATAGAAGAAGAGAGCCTAGTCCTTAACCCACGTTGAAAGAGAAGAGAATGACTCAGATTAGAGGGCAGAAGGTAAAGGAGTAAAAAGAGCCTTACGTTCCCTCCCACAATCAATTCCCCTACATATAACTAAAGCATTTCTAGACTCGACATCGACCAGTTTGGCTCAATGAACCTACAGGCAGTCCGGCACTGATGCCAATGCTGTCAGGACCCCGATTCCAAGTCACATCGATCTAGCCGGTAACACCTCATATCACATTGCGGCCTAACGCATGGTATCCCCACGGGTGTCGCATTACCATGGCCCGGGACCGTTTGCGCCTTTTGTCTCACGTATATGATAGTGTCGCTAGCATCCATATGACAGAGAACCCGGGCCGACATGGCTAGTCGTGAACCCAAAGTGGCATAGACCTATGGAGACAGGCATACATGAATCACATCGAGCATATCGGTCATCAGCGAGTGAATCCGGGCTGTAGCACTAGGCTAACAGGACTCCGGGGTCCCGGGCTGTAGCAAGCTAGGTAGGACTCCGAAAGTCACCGCGTGACATTTCCCCGAAGGGACAGACATAGGAACGAAGTGAAACACATGCCGGCCAGTCAAGTGTCCTGAGCAGTAGTGCTGGGCTAGCAGGACTCCAGTGAACCGGGCTGTAACGGACTACTATGGCTCGAGGAGCACCAGACTACATTTCCCCATAAGAAAGGCTGCCAAGGATAAACAACTAGATTGTCGGATCCCACACATACCAAGCATTTCAATCATACACACAATATGCTCGATATGTGTAAATACAACATGGCATCGCAACAAAACTCTACAACTCAAGTACTTTATTTAAAGGCTCAAGGGAGCCATACATAACATGTTCATACAGGTAGTGGTCACATGACCGGACACTCAAGTCATACAAGCATACAAGCACATGCGGAAGCAAATAGTCTGAGTACAGACACTAGAAAGAAAGAAGGCTTCTCAAAGCCTATCTATCTACATAGGGCCCTCCATGGCCAGGATCACCACCTGGGTGGCAAGTCACTCATCGACGTCGAGATCTACATAAAACCAATCGGAGCGGGCGGTGTTGTCGTCTGAAAATAGTAATTAAGAAAACATGAGTACAAAGGTACTCAACAAATCTTACATCAGAACCTACTATACATGCTCATTCTCAAGAAGGTGGTGGAGTTATTGCAGCAAGCCAGCTTTGACTCTTGTCTAAGCTATCCTACGAGACACCACTAGTAAAATAGTTTTCGCACACGAGTCCACTAATCACCAACACAATACTCCACCGGGGATCCTCCCTCGTCATCCTATGAGAGAGCCACCCTCGGTACTCACACTTATCTTGAGTTTTTTTAGTAGTAACCATTAACTTGTCTATGAACTGTATAGGCAACCAAGTAGTCCTTTACCATGGACGCGGCTATTCGAATAGATGATGTTAACCCTGCAGGGGTGTACTTCATCATACACGCTCTCACCACTTACCACCGTTTAAACGACATGTACTTGGCAACCTTCAAGCGGAAGCCCAACGAGGGTGTCGGCCATGGCCTACCTAAACACTCAAGTCTCTAGTCCAGGTTTATCGCCTATCCAGGTTCCATCCGCAGGGAGCCCGGCCGAAGTTTCCACATACGGCCCCGAACGATGTGAACAGGGTCCCGAGACGCCAAACGGGCGGCCGGCATACCCGTCCACGGTGTATCTACCGCAACATAGCCCACCTCTAGGGTCAGCGCTATGCACGGCCGCCAACACATAACCTACAAACACCAGAAACTATTTGCAACTCTAGGATAGAGTACTAGGGTGATTAAGAAGCCGAGAGGGTCAATTAAGGATCCCAATGCATGGTAGTAGCTGATTCTTAAAATCACACATACAGATCTCAGTTCTTAGGGACGGCCTCAATGAAACAACCCACCATGTACTCCTACATGGCCTCTCATCGATACCTTTACGAAATCATGTTCAACACATCCCTCACATTACCGACATAATCATTTCACTCTAGCCCATCACCCAGATGAACCAGACCTGACACAACTCTAAGCATAGCAGGTATAGCAAGGTAGGAAACACATACATGGCTCAATCAACTCCTACACATGCTAGTGGGTTTCATCTAGTTACTGTGGCAATGACAGGTCATGCAGAGGATAAGGGTTCAACTACCGCAGCACATAGCAGTTTGAAACATTGTTGTCTTAATGCAGTAAAGGAGAGCATAGGCGAGAACATGGGATTGTATCGATATGATCAAATGGGCTGCTTTCCCGATGGAGTGGTAGTAGGGTACTGCCCTTCAGTTGGATACTCGGAGATATCCTCGGAGGCAGAACCTACCACGAAGGACACACAGAACATAATCAACACATGACAATATGCAACAATATGATGCATTCTATGACGTGGCAAAATGATGTGTCCTGCCTAATGCAATGTGAAATAAGTTGAAATGGGTCCATTTGAACCTAAGATTCAAATGGAAGTTAAAGTTCCTATGCATAATAAGTGTGTTAGCTTGTTTCACCTAAACAGCAAGGCTTTAGTGGTTTTTCATGCATGAAACCATTACAGATGGATAGACTGAATTTTTCTGATCATTTTTCATATATAATTTCTTTGATTTGGAGCTATGGTTGATTTTCTATGATTTTTAGAAGTTTTGGCTATTTTTTGGAATTTCCTATATAAGATTAAATCCAGAAAATGAATAATTGCGTCAGCACTGTGTCATGCTGGTGTCAGCAGTCAACAGCGCCTGGTCCTGGTCAAACCTGACCAGTGGGGCCCACTTGTCAGTGACTCTGTGCACTAACTAAGCTAGTTAGTCCTAATTAATTGGGCAGGGCCCACTAGTCAGTGACTACTAACTAAACTAACCTAGTTAATTAGCACTAACTAGACTAATTAGTCAGGCGGGGCCCGCGTGTCAGTGAGAGAGAGGGGGGGTCAACCTCGCCGGTCAGCGGTCAAAGCCTGCCAGCGTTTAGCCGCCGGCGAGGCCAGACGTGGCGGCACGCTGCGGGATTTGCCCACAGGGCACCATTTGGCACGCGGAGAGCACCTACGTGGAGCTGGGACTCGCCCGCATCCAAGCATGGTGGTGGTTTGGCCGGGGAGTGGCCGGAGCATCGCCGGCGACGAGCTCGGCGGAGGCCGAGGCTCGGGTTTGCTCGTGCTCGTGGCTGCGGTGACCAAGGCGATGCGGCGAAAGCACCTACAGCATCTACGCTGCGCAGGGAGTGTGATGGGCACAAGCTCGTGACCAAATGGTCACCGGAGCATCGCCGGCGATGTGGTCAGGCGGCGGCACGTTCGGGCACAAGAGGCTCAGCATCTACAGTGTTCTAGGGGCGAAACGAAAAGCACGGGGAGGTTCAGCAGCTCACAGGGAAGCCGCAGGGAGGGTCAGTGTGCTCGGGGAAGCTCGGGTGTGGCTGATCGACGACGACGATCAACGGCGGCCGAAGGTTGAAGACGACGGTGGCGGGGACGATGCAGGGGCTCCGGTGTCGTGCAGCTTGGCTGGTCGACATAGTCGACGACGGCAAACCGTCCGGACACGGTGAGAGGGCGCGGGGACGGTGTTGGATGCGGCTGCGGCGAGCGGGGGTGATGGTGACGTCTCGGGCGACATCGGGGAGGGAGAGAGAGGGAACCAGAGAGAGAGCGAGTGTGTGTGGGAGCTCGGGGAGAGAGAGAGGGTTCGTCCCAGGGCGACAGGTCGACGAGGGGAGCGGCTGGGCGGGGGGCACCTGCGTGGCAAGCATGTTGTGCTCGCCGTCGAGCACCTGCCTGCCTGTGCTGGCTTGAGCAAGGAGCTCACTGGCACAGCAGGTGGGCTGGGCTGCAAGGTGGGCCGGCCAGGTTGGCTCAGGTACGTGCTCTGCACTATTTTCTGTTTCTCTTTTATTTATTTTCTTTACTGTGTTTTGAAATAGAATAAATACTATTTCATTTCCAAAAACTCTGGAAATATTCAGAGGCACATTTGAGAATTTTCTCAACTGCCTAAAAATGCTTCCAAGATTATTTGAGCACTTTAAAATATGTAGAAGATTTAAAATGCCCAAATTCAAATACTTATGACTTGGTTCAAAGATCGAGAATGGCCCCACAAATTGTAGAACCATTTTTGGCAAAGGTTTAAACCAGAACCAAAAATGGTGGGCTTTTATGAAGGGCATTTTGGGTTCATTGAAATTCCAATTGTTGGAATTTAGCATTTTCAGGGGGGGTGTTGGGGTTGATTAGCCCCCATTTCAAGGTTAAAAGAAATTTAAACATGATGCACAAGTTCAACCAACCCTAATGCATAACAGGAAAGCAGTGATGTGACATATATCGTTGTTGGTGATGATATCATGCAAGAGTTTTTATATTAATATGATGATGATGAGTTATTATTTCATTTATGAAAGAAACCGCAGATTAGTTTCATCTGGATGCATGGAGCTAGCTAAGTGATCAAGTATATATATGTCATATCCAATCAAGTATATATATGTCATATCCATATTACTTGATCACTTGGTGATCAAGTAATATGGATATGGCATATATATACTTGATCACTTAGCTAGCTTGCTCTGCATCCAGTTGAAACTAATATGCGGTACTTTCACCTAATGATTTAACAACTCATTATAATGTAAAAACAATCACTAAATTAAATTGAAAACACAAAATTAAAGGAAAAACAAAAAACAAAACCGAAACCACCCCAAACATTTAGTACCGATTGGTTGTACCAACCAATACTAAAGGTCTCCCTGCACCCGGCCCTGGAATGTGCCACGTGGTGGTACTTTAGTGGCAGTTCGTGCCAAACTGGTGCTAAAGGGGGGGGGACCTTTAGTCCCCACCCTTTAGTGCTGGTTACAGAACCGACACTAAAGGCCCTTACGAACCGTTGTAACCGACACTAAAGGCCCTTACGAACCGGTGCTAAATCCCGGTTCTGCACTAATGTCGTTCTCGCAGTGTTGTTTCCCTTTTCGGCCTCTAGGGAGCTACTTGCACTCCAAAGGGGACCTCTTGAGCATCGTGCCTCAGGAGCTCTTACCAGACTTCGGGCCGCTCACCTCCTGGCCTTGACCACGGCATCCCGACCTGGCATACCAGCGATGACTGAAGCCTGCCTGGGGACTGGGACCTAACGGCGTAGAGCGTTAAAGCTACTACAAGAACGAAAATGGGGAGCGATGCCAGAGCGAGACATGCAGCTGCAATCTCATGTTAAGAATAGTAAACATTGTGACAAAAGCATTACAGGTTTTTTACATACCCCCATGGGGTTCATTTCGATTCCTCGCAGGGAACAAAAGGAGAACAGCTTCGAGAAGCCTCGACTACGGGCACCGCCGCCGACACCATCATCAACAGTGGGCCACGTGAGGCTAGTGTGAACCCCATCCAAATCACCGTCGACACCGGGCAGAGGTTGCTGCCGCGTTCTGGGAACGGCGAGAGCTCGGGGCATGTAGGAGTTATCGCTCGACTCCGGAGACTCACTAGGCTCGGGAGAGTCGCTGGACTCCCAGGAGTCGTCGCTGCTGCTGGAGGAGCTGTCGGCAGGACCAATGGCAGGCCCTACGCCCGTCGCCTCGCCATGCTGACGGTCTCCTTCGGGGAAGCACTCTAGGCGGGGGCCTTCCTCATCGAAGACCTTGAAGAACAGCGTGGAGGCGTTGTTATACTCGAAATGGATGGCGAGGGCCCCGTCCACGCGTTAGGCATGGGCGACCTCGCCCCATGCATGAGTCATGAAGATCTTGCCGAGGGAGAAGACCTCAACCTCCGCTCCCGTGGCCAAACAACAGCACCTGGCGTGTTGCAGCCACAGCTTGAGCAGCCTCCTCGGCAGCATCTCTTCAGCGAAGAACTGCGGGAACTGGCTCCACTAGCACAGCGGCATCACCGCCCACATCACGAACTCACGCGAGGAGCCTTCCGTGGGTTCGCGGGCTGAACTGCCGTGCAGCCCCAGCCCGATCTCCGCGGCCGCGGCTCGCATGGCGTGGAGGATTGCCGCCTTCTCCCAAGCCTTGCGCCCTAGTGTACAGAGGGAGTGGGAAGCCAGGTGGTGGCCGCTCGTACCAGGGTCGCGTCACTTGTTGCCTCTCCCCGATGTCGTGAGGGCGCCGGGACCTCTTCTTTGATGGGAGCAGTTCAGGCTCCCCAAGTGGGGTCTTTCGTCACTACAAGAAATATGTCAACTTGTGACCTTCTGTCAGTGACCCTGGATGAATTGGTCATAAATCTATGACCATTTGAGACCAATTGGTCAAAAGCTGTTCGGGGGGCTCCAAACCCTAAACTATATCGACCATTTTGGTCACAGTTGTCGTAATTTCCTTACACGAAATGGTCATAAAGCAGACAACACTAGTCCGCTCCCTTATTTCCAGCTGATCACGATCAATATAGATGGTCATAACCTTGTAAATTGTGGTGGATTGCTATGACTAGGCGCCACCTCATCAGTTTTGCCTATGTGTCAATTTTTGCCCTAGGTTGCGAAGGAACCTATATTTCCGTCATTCCCAAAATTCCCAAAAACATCTAATAAATTCTTTGGGTCATATCTTCATAAAATATGTAAAAATACTTCCTTTCCTAGTTCAAAAATAATTCAACAATATTCATTTTCTTATTCTGTTCAGAAGATCACTATGTGAAGGAAGTAATATTTATATATTCTTGATTTCCCTCAAAAATTTTGGGCACTCTTTCCTATCCAAATCATTGCCACATAACAAAATTTAGCTCCATTTTTCTAGTAAATCTTCCTCGGCAAATTTCCAAAGTTTTTGTCCACCTAGAAGCATTGTGAAGGAAGTACAAGATAGGAATTAATATCATAATGAGTTTAATTTTTCCCACATATTCTATATGCCAAAGTAATAGCTCTACACAAACATTTAGCTATATCTAACAATACATGTGAGCTCACCATCGAATCTTTGTTCCCAGGAATATTTGTAGTTTGTGAAGAAACTACATTTTATATTGCTTTATAATTGCTGAAATTTTTTGATACGTCTCCAACTTATCTATAATTTTTGATTGTTCCATGCTATTATATTATCTGTTTTGGATGTTTATGGATTTATTATACACTCTTATATTATTTTTGGGACTAACCTATTAACCCAGAGCCGAGTGCCAGTTTTTGTTTTTTCCTTGTTTTAGAGTATCACGGAAAAGGAAAATCAAACGGAGTCCAATTGACCTGAAACTTCGCGGAACTTATTTTTGGACCAGAAGAAGCCCACGGAGTATCGGAGTTGGACCAGGAGAGTCCCGGGCTGCCCACGAGGGTGGGGGGCGTGCCCACCCCCCTGGGCGCGCCCCCTGCCTCCACTACAAAAAAAATACACTTTCATGATGATACGTGTTTGTCACAGTAGGTCGCTTTTTTTGTCATGCATGTACATCCATGACAAATTTATGATAGAATCAAGATAGTCATACCTGTGCTGTCGTAGAAGTGTTCCATGACATTACCAAAATTATCATCGCGGAAGTGTCCACTTCCATGACGATAAATTGCATGTCACAGAAGTGCTTTTGTCAAGGGTGACCGACACGTGGCATCCACCGTAACGGAACGTTGTTAAGCTATCGGGTCAGGTTTTGGATCCGATAAACCATTAACAGCCCCGACCAATGGGGATTTTCCACGTGTAAAATCATCATTGGCTAGAGGAAACACGTGTCGGCTCATCGTCGGGACAGATGTCATCCACTCACTGGACAGAATGCGCCTATGATACGTCGACACATGGCACAGCCCAACAAGTTTAAATGGCCGGCCCGCCTAAAGGCCCACAAGATTTTGTGAACCATAATGGGCCGGCCCAGCTAAAGGCCCACGAGATTTTGCGGACCATAATGGGCTGGCCCAGCTAAAGGCCCACAAGATTTCACGGACCATAATGGGCCAGCCCAGCTAAAGGCCCACAAGATTTTCGTGCGCCATAATAGGCCGGCCCAGGTAAAGGCCCACAAAATTCTTGTGTATCATAATGGGCCGGCCCAGCTAAAGGCCCGTGAGATTTTGCCGACATTAATGGGCTGGCCCAGCTGTAGGCCCACAAGATTTTGAGGACCCTAGTAAGCCGGCCCATTAACTGGCTGCCATGTTTTGGGCCAAATGACGGCCCATATTGGATCCGGTCTATTAATGGCCTGCCACGCTCCGGGCGTAATAGTGGCCCATATGAGATCCGGCCCGTTAAAAGCCTAACACGTTCTGGGCCAAATTACGGCCCAGATCAGGTCCGGCCCTTTAAGAGGTTTTGGGCCTAATTATGGCCCATATCGGATTCGGCCCGTCAACTGGACACTATGCTTTTGGGCCCACTTGCTAAAGGCCCACTTAGTAATTCAGCCTGATATTAGTTTTGGCCTGTTAAGGGCCCGTTTAACATTTCGGCCCTATATTAACTTCAGCCTGTTAAAAGCCCGTCATATAGTTGGGCCTAACTACGGCCCGGTTTGCATCTGGCCTGCTCGCAGCCGATATCTGATTGGGCCAAACAAGGACCGAGACAATTTTTCAGCCTGTTAAAAGCCCATGATTTGATTCGCACAATCATGGGCCGGGGTTCATTTCGGGCTGCTGCCGGCCCGTGAGCTGGTCGGCACGTTTCAGGCCCAACCTACATCGTGACTGCATGACGGCCCGATTATGTACAATAATTTTACGGTTTGGCCGGTTTACTGCGAAGATGGGATGTATATACAGTAAAATAACTGCAGCATCGTGAATAAGAAAAAACCTATACTATACAATAAAGAAATTACGGCATATTACATCCACTGGGCATCAAAGTTCGCCACTATGATAATAAAGCACAAGCAGATAGCAGATTACATAGACTGGGCATCAAAGATCACCACCAGTGCAAATAAACACGCTGACAAATTACTATACAAAACCGACAGCACTTCAATAGAGTTCAAGAAAGGTTAGCCCTGCTGGGGAGCTGCAGCGCAAGTAGCTGAGCAAGATGATGAGACTGCGCTTGTTCAACACTTATATCTTCCTCACTCTGAAAGATAAACAAGCAGATAATGACAGGTTTTGCACATCAAAGTATCAGTGCTGACAATTCATCACATTTCTTACTAACGAATAAAGTGACATAGTTTAAATTTTCATTATCACAATATGGTATTGTTCAGGTCAAGACATGGCAGGAAATGACATTGTAAAGGAGTTGGCAGCTTCACGACACCACCGGATTACAGATCAAGAACTCATAAGTATCAATGGTTAGTGTGCTGTCAATTTATACCATTTCAGATTGGCAAATAAAGAGACGGTTTAAATAATAGTAGAATGATATGACATTGTTCATAGTTAAGACATTGCAGAATCTGACATTGCGCTGTGGTGGGTAGGTTCACCACACCACTGGATTACGGATGAAGAACAGAAGCATACATGCAGTGCAAAAGAAGATCACTTGCTCTGTATAGTTTAATTTACATGGTATGAAGAAGGAAGTTGGTTGTACAACTGAAAACTTAAATTGAGAAAGGACAAACTTTTGTTTTTGAACTACATAATAAAATTTAAACAAGCAATTTGATGCAAACACCAAAAATAAACAGATGTTGCAGTCATGCCTAACCAAATATATACAACAAAGTTTGAAGGCTTGAGATGGACAAACTTACATTATTGGTGAAGACAGGATCTATAAAGGCCTTGTCCATGCTGATGGGGGGGCAATTCAAGAAGTTTACCACAGAATCTTCTTCAAAAACATTGCCTTTATTCTACATTTTGTTAAGAGTAAATATAGATGTGATAATATACGAAAAAATGGAGAATATTTAAGATAAGATGAAGAGTGATGCTACATAACTAAGTAGATATAAATGTAAGTGCAGCGATACAGGCAAAAGGTACAGCCAAGAGCAATGGACAGCTAAAATTCTTCAGTACCAACCTTATGGTAAGAATAAATATAGATCTGATGTGTAGAAAATGGAGGGCAAAGGAAAATAAGCTGCAGAGTGATGGTACATGAACAACTACTTGTCATTATAAGTACACTGATAAAGGACATCATGTACTTACAAGAACAATGCAAAGCTAAAAAAACATTGGCATTGGATATATTGTACACTAATGTAACCATTCATACAGATCAGATAATTTGGAGCGAACAATTGGTAAGCAAGCTATCATGCATACTGCTGTCACATAATGAACCAGGTATGTATGCAAGTACAGTGATACAGGACAACAGGTACTAACAAGAGCAAAGCAGTGGGCATCATATTTGCGATATCCTGTCGTTCTTGTCAAACCAGAATTCTTTTTCGAGCAGATTTCCTGCAAAAACGATCCATAAGGCACATGCAGAAAAGTAGTTCAAATTGTCATGTGATTTCATAGACAGTACCTCATCCTGGGAACGAGACCAGTGCATAAAAAGGTTTTTCCATTCAATGTCTTCTAAATTTAGCACATGAGACTTCAACGGAAATTCGTTTATAGACTTGCCATCAAAGTGTGATTTCCTCAGGTAACACCGATACTGCTGCAATGCTTCCTTGAAAAGCACAAGCAAGCTTTGCTCGTCATGACTATCCAGATTGACCCTCGCCTAGTTACAACAATGTAATGTAAATCATTCATGTGTTCAATCAGCAGAAAACAGGAAAATAATAACCATGAATAATAGCACTTACACGTAAGTTGGACAGGAAGATGTGAAAATGGTGTTTGTCTTCACAATAATCTTCCCATGATGGGAATATATGCACGTAGTGCCTAACAACATTGAAAGCATTGCCTTTCAAAATGGGAATAAATGGAATGGGGTTCCAATCTGCAGGAATTGGCCGTCTCTGCAGTTGGGATAGGTCTTCGGCCAGTGGACTTGCTGTACTTTTTGCTGAAGTTGGATTTTTCTGTGGTACTGCTGGTGCTATGGCAAATGAAATCGGTATACCTTTTGCTGGAGTGCAGGTCCTGTGTGGTGGGGCTAGTGGTGTGGCCAGTGAAGTATGGGTACAGTCTGCTGGAGTCGGTCCTATGTTTTGTGTCACTGCTTGTACAGCCAATATAAGTGAGGTGCTGTCTGATTTCTCTGGCACCACCACGTTTTTCAAGGACTTTGCTGGTGCTCCTTCAGGTTCGGCAATCACTCTCTTCCTTTTTGATGTCTGATGCAGAAGAATAGCATTTGAGTGGAAAAACATGGTATGATGACAGATGGAATATGTATTGATAATGGATGGGCATGGCATCTCGACATATATGATGAGTAAACTAAGCAGATGGCGGTGCAAGAAAGTAGAAGAAATGCAAGACAACATATGCAAGATACCCGCAATCAATAAAACATTGCCAAATTAGAACAGGCACCTTGATGGGTGAACAGGATAGGCCATCTGCCTTTAAGTCCTCGAGGTTAGAATAGTCATTAGGATGATATTGTGAACAAGAATCAATAGGTGGGGAGCGTATGAGTTTCATTGCATCCAGAATGGCACTCAATGCCTTGCTGCCAATTTTGTAAGTCATCGCAGTGTTTAGCTTCAAGAGTGGACTGCTGCTAGTGTGACACAAAGCAGCTACACAGATCATAGTGTAGATATAACAGAAAACCCTAAGCATCAGATTAAAATCAGCAAAGTGGAACTTGCTGGAATATATGTGCTAGTATTGCTGGTACCGCTAGAAAGGCTTCGGATACCATCTCTCTTCAAGTGAAGGTGCGGTACTGTTAATATCAATGTAACTCTCAAAGGCGACACAACTCCCCGTATTTCCTTGCTATTCTTATAGGATTCAAGTGGGCAGGCCACTACAAATCATATTCCTATGTTTACAAGATCCTACGAATCAAAGAGGCTCAAAGTGTCCATCACAACCGACCGTATAGACCTCTACACTGCAAATGTCCTAGCTCATCTTCAGTACAAGGAACATACTGTACTACTATCATACTCCCTCCATTCCAAAATATAAGTCTTGGTAGAGATTTCCACTATGGATCACATACAGATGTATCCAGGTACATTTTAGAGTGTAGATTCACTCATGTTGCTCCATATGTACTCCAAGGTGGAATCTATACAAAGACTTGTATTTAGGAACGGAGAGAGTACATATTAAAGAAGAACGAAAGAGGAACATGGTAAAGACTTGTATTTAGCAAGCAGATTTTGGATAATAAAATGTTGGTTGCGTAGTGCCAACACATGATGAACCAGAGCGCATTAAGAATGCAACTGCTAGCTGTCTCTCGACCATTTCAGGCGGTTGGATGAAGATCCTAAGTCTCCTAACCCTTCTTCTTCCTCGTCTCTGATTCTTCCCATACAGAACACCCCATAGGCCGCCAGCCGGACCACCGGCCCCCACTGCCTATGTTCCTCCGCCACCCCCACCCCAACCCCCACCCGTGTCGAGTTTTCTTCATTCGGCGAGGCCCCACAACCACCCGAGCCCCTTCGGTCGCACCGGCGAGCTCCGGCGAGCTCGCAAAAATCGACTAACCCAATTTTGAAATTTAGTCTACTGTGATTTAACTAGTGTGGAATATAAAAGGAGAAAACCATAAGAATTGCGAGTATGGTGTTGTGCGTGCCATGGCGGATCTGAAGGTGCAAACCGGACAAAGGCAACTTCACAACCAAGACAAGAAATCAGAGTAACGCAGTGGCGATCTATTTTCTTGCTGCGATAAATAAGTTGAGCAGATACGAAAGAGTACCGCCTCTGGTGCGGCGCCGTGTATGCATCTGCTGAGAATTTGACGATGCTGTGGTAGCGATGGCTATTGGTGGCGTGGAAGCAGATCTAGGAGGGTAGACGATGGTGGCAGGGCGCGGTGGACGAGACGGTCATAGGAGCGGCGCCGTCAAGGTGGACGACGACGGGAATGAAGCGAGAGGACGGGATGAAAGGATCCCGGTCTGAAGCCGTGGATGAGAGAGGTCGATCTCTTGTAATGGACGGCGGCGTTGGGGTATCAGCTCCGGCATGGTGGAGGAGGACGGCGGTGGATGGGGTGGCGGACGGCGGCAGGCGAAGGAGGGTAGGGTGGAGAGGGTGTTTTGGCGCCCACGGAGTACGAATGGGGAAAAGGGAGGTAGAGAGGAAGGGGGGAACCATGTATTCAGGGCGCGCTTGTCTCAAATGCGAGGAAATTTATAAACTTAGCTCCCGTTTCAAATTTCTACTACATCAGAACAACACAAGTCGGTCGGGGATAGGACGGTAATCTCGCATACACCGAATATTTGCCGACAAGAGTTTTTTTTTGGCGCCCACCGTGTATGAATATAAATCGGGGAGGGAGTCGATTTCGGCCGAGGACACACTATGTTTTGGCTCCCACCGTGTATGAATCTGGGTGAGCGGCGGTTACGTCACGTTTGTGTGAAATTACAAACCTACCCCTATCGAAACCTATAGAAATCTAGCATATATGCTTTGCGTGGCAAGGATAGGCCGTAGTGATTTCCATCTCGTAGATTTTGGTTCCGGGCGGTTACTGCGACTTTCCCCGCTTCGTTCAAATTTTGCAAAGTGCACGTTTACCGTGCCAACTCAATTCGAATACCGTTTGTATTCTTTTTTTGGGCGGGATCCATTTTCAATTGGAATTACATTCTATATACATCATTTTTATATATATACTTTCAAAAGCACAACACCATTTATACATAAATATTGTTTACAAATGGCATGATCTCAGATTCATAAGGTTGTATCCATCAATTTGGATTTTCAAATATTTGAAACCACTTTATGTTGAAATCCAATGTATGTATTCCTCGCTAACTGTCTCCAATTAATGTGTGTTTCATGCGGGTTTTTTCACTTCTCAAACATGTATAATGTGTTTCACACACGCAACATATTGTGTAATCCCGTTTAGACATTAATTGCATATAAACCATGCATTTTGTAATTGAAGAATCTATGGATCGCCAATATTGATAAACTATATAATATTACACGTGTGCCCAAATTCAAATGAATATGCATGTTTGATACACCAATTTGCGTTATGATATTATCGATGTCGTGATCTCCAGTTTAAATATTTGAATCCCCATTAATCCAGATATTCGTCTCATATAGCTATCACTCATGCTTATATAGGACTATCTCTCTGGACCTATACGCATTCATCGTCTCTCGGGTATCTCTCGTGCTACCTGTATGTCCACAATGATCTTTTATCTTCGTAACACACTGAAGGTACTCTCTCCTTCGACCTTCATCACTCTATCTCTCTCTAAGTATATCTCGCTCCCTGCTATGTGTCTCTAACTATGATTCTCCATGTGGAATCTCTTTCTCTCACACAAACACAAAACTTCGTCTCCTAGGGTCTCATTTCTCTCTACTATTCCCATGTGTGCCACTCGCACACCCCTCATACAGAGATGTCTTTCGCTCCTTAGATATGAGAACCTATGACTCTTCCTCATCAATATCTCTTTCTCACACACAAACACAAACTCTGTCTCCCAGGGTCTCATATTTCTCCATAGGTCTCTTGTATGTCGCTCACACACACCCACTCTCCCTAGAGATATCTTGCGTTCCCTCATATATCTCTCTAGCTATCACTCTCGTTGTGAAATATCTTTCTCTCTCGCAGACACAAAACTCCGTGTCTCTGGATCTCATTTCTCTCTGACATCTGTTTGTATGTGACTCACACGCACCCTCTCTCTATCTCTCTCACACCCACACAAATAACCCAGCCTTTTGATCCACTCAACTCCTATCTCTAACGCACACTTGCGCATCTTTATCTTTCTATTTATCTGTTTCTCCATCAACCTTCTTTCTTGCCCTCACCATTTGAACCACCCGACGATCATCTCCAACACCCAAACTAGCGGATGTCCCTCCAGCTAGCATCTCCATCTTTGTTTCTATCTGTAGTTTCTCCATCAACATTTCTTTCTCGCACGGAGTCTTGCTTCCTATCACCCACACTATATATGTCTCTCCATACATATGCATTTATAGATTGGTCTCTTTTGCACAATTGTTGCGCCTCACTCCCTCTGCTCGCCATAGATGCATGCTCCAGCCCATGCCACGATCTCTTAAAGACAAAAACACATGCTCAATTGTCGGTACTTCTTCCATGCATTCACACATGCATGCATATTGTCATACCGATCCGTATTGAAACACCCTCGATGCGGCTATATCTCCCACGTATCGAAGCACGACTTAGAGGCATAACCGCATTGAAAGCAATGTCGCAAGTGAGGTAATCTTCACACATCCCATGTAATACATAAGGGAAAAAGATATATAGTTGGCTTACAATTGCCACTTCACACAATTACATGAATAAAGCATTACAGCAACCAGATACAATCAAGGTCCGACTACAGAACCAAAATATAAGAAGACTACCCCAAATGCTACAGAGATCCCCAATCGTCACGACTGGGCTCCACTACTAATCGACTAGAATGAAACAACACAAAGAACAAGATCTTCATCGAGCTCCTCCTTGAGCTTGGTTGCGTCACCTGCACGGTCTCATCGGCACCTGCAAACTGGTTTTGGAAGTATCTGTGAGCCACGGGGACTCAACAATCTCACACCCTTGCGATCAAGACTATTTAAGCTTATAGGTAAGGCAAAGGTATGAGGTGGAGCTGCAGCAAGCGACTAGCATATATGGTGGCTAACATGTGCAAATGAGAGCGAGAAGAGAAGGCAAAGCACGATCGAGAAACTATGATCAAGAAGTGATCCTAGAACAACCTACGTCAAACATAACTCCAACACCGTGTTCACTTCCCAGACTCTGCCAGAAAGAGACCATCACGGTTACACACACGGTTGATGTATTTTAATTAAGATCAACTTCAGGTTGTCTACAACCGGACATTAATAAATTCCCATTTACCCATAACCGCGGGCACGGCTTTCGAAAGTTTAAATCACCGCAGGGGTGTCCCAACTTAGCCAATCACAAGCTCTCACGGTCAACGAAGGATATTCCTTCTCCCAAGAAAATCCGATCAGGCTCGGCATCCAGGTTACAAGACATTTCGACAATGGTAAAACAAGTCCAGCAACACCGCCTGAATGTGCCAACAAATCCCGATAGGAGCTGCACATATCTCGTTCTCAGGGCACACTCAGATGAGCTTTCCATACAACTAAAACCAAACCTCGAGTTTCCCCGAGGGGGCGCTACACAAGGCTCTAGTTTGGACCAACACTCAGAGGAGCACTAGCCCGGGGGGGCGGGGTAAAATAATGATGACCCTCAGGAGCACGACTCCCAAGGGAAACGAAAAGGCTAGGTGGCGAATGGTAAAACCAATGTTGGGCATTGCTATAGGAGTTTTATTCAAGGCGAACAGTCAAGGGGTTCCCATTATAACCCAACTGCGAAAGGAACACAAAATCCGGCAACATAACACCGATATGACGGAAACTAGGGCGGCAAGAGTGGAACAAAACACCAGGCATAAGGCTGAGCCTTCCACCCATTACCAAGTATATATATGCATTAATTAGATAAGAGATATTGTGATATCCCAACAAGTAAACATGTTCCAAAAAGGAACAACATCTCCATGTTCCAACAAGGAACATACTTCAAACTTCACCTGCAACTAACAACGCTATAAGAGGGGTAGAGCAAAGCGGTAACATAGGCAAACAACGGTTTGCTAGGACAAGGTGGGTTAGAGGCTTGGTTTAACAATACGAGGGCATGATAAGCAAGTGGTAGGTATCATAGCATAGGCATAGAAAAAGAGCGAGCAACTAGCAAGCAAAGATAGAAGTGATTTCGAGGGTATGGTCATCTTGCCTGAGATCCCGCAAGGAAGAAGAACGAGTCCATGAAGAAGAAAAACAGACGTAGATGAACGGGTCCTAACAAACGCGACGTTAACGGAACCAACCCGAAGAAGCAACACCAGAAAGAAGCGGTATGCGGTATGCGGTGCATATGCATGACTTGCAAAGGAATGATTGAACCTGGCCTCAACATGGAAATCCAAGAGTGCCACTACAAAGGTGAGGTGATTTCGGTCGAGATCGATATAAAGAGCACCGGAATCGGATGCCCGGTTTGGAAATGGCAAGCAAAACAAATATGGCACCGGTCTGCGATAATCATCAAGTGACCATATAAATGCATCAAGATAGATATGCTACAGCACTGAAACATGATAACAAAATACATGGCAGGGTTCCACTCATGATGCTTGACAAAAGATGAACACTGAGCTACGGCTAATTCATCCATTAACAGGTTCAAACAAGCATGGCAAAAGAGCAAATGATAACAGGTTTCAGACTTAGATAAATTAACACAAGTCTGGAATTTATCATCAGGAAGCACACTTTAGAGCATGAGAACTACATGCTACAGGAACTTAACATGGCAAAGCAAGGAATGTCATGAAGCTACTCAAAGCAATTAACAAAAGTCTCTTAGTGACCTTGAGCCAAAAGGGATCAGAAAATACAATTGCAAGCATGTGAACATGGCAAAAACACAAACAGATTCAGACTTAGTGAAAAACTGGAGCATGCAAACAGATTAGCAAGTAGGCATGTTTACGAGCTCGATGCACTCACTACAGAGCATGGCATTACAAACTAAGCATACACCCATCAAGAAGACATGACATAGGAGCTAGACATGGCAAGAACAACAACATAGCATGCACGGATCAATAGCAACATCCTCGGCAAAATCGCTAAACGTGTCAACAATCTACCAGGATTACTTTATAGCAAAAGTAGAGCTCGATTGAATTAAGCTAGGTTGCTGCATAAATGCAAACAAAGAAATGCATGGATAGAGCACCACAATTTTAAGAAAACATCCTTACTTATCATCCTCAAAAGAGGCACGGATCCCTAGGAAATAACATGAACATATGGCATAACAACAAAAACAGAACAAGGACTTAGTGAAATTCTAAGTCCCTGAAATCAGCATTACCGATTACACTACTTTGCAAGCTTGTGCTAGTCACCACAAATATCACAAAAATACATGGAAGCACCTCTGTAAAGATGGCATGGCATATAACAAAACACATGTAGAGCTCAGGGTCATAGCATGCACACATTAATCATGGCAAAAATGACAAATAGCTATTTGATGAAACAGATCTGACAAATACCTCACATAGCCCTCTTCCAACAGCATTTCGGGCATCAAGATGAGCTCAAATGAAAATGATGCGCCGAGATGAAATGATGTACTCGTCAAGGCGAACATTTTGATATGCTACACACACAAATCGAAGCTACGGGTGCAGAGTTATGGCATGCGGAAGAATGCAAATTAGCTAGGGTTTGGAGGGGAAACATTCAACCGCGAAGTGGATCCAGATCTGGATCAAGGTCGGCACTGTAGCAGCTCGCCGGAAACTGTTCACCGGAGGATGGGAGGGGGTTCGCCGGAGGAGGGAGCTCGCCGGGGACATGGCCGGCCGGCGAGGCGACGACGGCGCGGCGGCGCCGGACGGAGAGGCGGCGGGCGCGGTGGCTATGAGGCCTGGGCCGGCCACAGCGGAGCTTGCTCCGGCCGGTGAGGGCGCGGCGGCGGCGGCGGGGCGAACGCCGGCGAGGAGGCAGGCGGCGGCGCGCCGAACCTGCGGGCGGCAGGGACGCTAGGCGGCGGCGCGACGCGATTGGGCCGCGGGGGCCCTCCTCGGGCCCGGGCGGGTCGCGGCGCGGGAGGTGGCCCGCGTGCCACGTGGTGGCCCAGGAGAGGTTGGAAGTGGCGGCGCGGGGATGAGCGGACATGTCCGTCCGGCGAGGTTGTGTCCGGCGGCGTGGAGGGAGTTGGATCTAGGGTTTCGTCCGTGAATTTTGGGAAGGGGCTCACCTATTTATAGGTAGAGGGAGCTAGGAAGCTCCAAATGAGGTGCGATTTTCGGCCACGCGATCGTGATCGAACGACCGAGATGATGGAGAGGGTTTAGGTGGGTTTTGGGCCACTTTGGAGGAGTGTTGGGCTGCAACACACATGAGGCCTTTTCGGTCCCTCGGTTAACCGTTGGAGTATCAAATGAAGTCCAAACGGCGTGAAACTTGACAGGCGGTCTACCGGTAATAAACCAAGGCCGCATGACAAGTCTCTGTCCAATCCAAAAATGTTTAATGCCCGCACACGAAAAAAGGTAGAAAGGGACACCGGGTGACATAGGAGTGCCGGATTGCAAAACGGACAACGGGGAAAATGCTCGGATGGATGAGACGAACATGTATGCAAATGAAATGCACATGTTGACATGATATGCAATGCATGACACGCAAGCAATGACAAAGCAACAACGGCGAAAAACTGGAGGACACCTGGCACATCGGTCTCGGGGCGTTACAACACTCCACCACTATGAGAGGATCTCGTCCCGAGATCTAGAATGGCACCGGAGGGAAAATGGAAGGGAAAGAGAAGAGGTAAAACTAAGATTCTTCTTTGACAAACGAGTGAAACCAAAGAACCTTGCAAAGGTTAAGCCATTTCGAGAAAAGAATACAACGGAGATGAACGAAGTTGAAAGTGCTCCGTTAAGGAAGAGGAAAAGGAAGAACCAATTCGGGTAGCATTCCGGTTGAAAAGAGATGAACAACTTGATAAAATGAAAGAACTTGAGCAAAAGGGACACAACACTCCAGTTTAAAAGGGTAAACCAAGAAAAGAACACGATCCTGACAAAACGAAAAGATGGTCTGAAAAGAGCAACATCACAAAGCCTCCGGAACAAAAGTAAGAATGGAATGGGATGCATGAAGGAAACAAGATCTCGAGGGAGCACGCTTACAACAAAAGCTAGAACGGAGTTGTTGGAAAACCAACAACGAAAAGAATAAGCTTGATATGGTCTTATGGAATACATCTCAAAGTATGAGGTGAAAACCTGCCACTCACGGGAAAAGAATTGGATTGATAAGAACAAGTAGACGAGAAGCTATCTCACCGGGAGGATAACTGAAGAACTTGGATCATTGATAAACACCATAAGAGCGACAATCCTTAAAGGAAAGCTTTAGGTGAAATATAGCCCAAGATAACTCCAATGAAGAGATTGGTGGATTTAAAATACCTCATCTTGATAACTTGTGAATCACGAAGCACAAAGGGAAATATCAAGAATGACATAGCACCACCTCAAAAGATATGCGTGAAAGAATTGCACACCGGATTGGAAGATGAAGAAACCTTGAACTCCTCTGAAAATAATCTTGATGAATGTTTCAAGAACAGATTAAATCCTTGATGAACCATTATGTAGAACATTCGTGAAGAACTCCGGCAACAAAAGAAAGATCAAACGGAAGGAAAGAGAAGTTGAAAACACAAGGTGAAACCTTGTAATGATTTAGATGAATCTTTGCGAAGAAATAAAGTGGAAACTTGGATCTCCGGTAAAGAAAAGATGAAACAAGTGAAACCGAGAATTTTGATAAGGCTCCGAAATAAGGAATTGAGTTTTCTTGATGAAACAAGAATAAGAATTACATTATGCTTATCCTTCATCAATTAAATTGATGACAATCAACGGATTTGACATATTACTTATTCCCGAAGAAAGGATTAAGATAGGTATTGCGCAAACTTGGAAAGGTCTTTGAGGTCCACCGGAAGGATTGAAACAACGAATGAATTGATATGATAACCAAGGAAGAGAATTCTTGAACGAGCCACCGTAAGAATTGAAAATGAACGAAGAGAAGATAAAGAAACACCGGGAAGAATTAAAAATGAACGAAGATGCTTGAGAGGATTTAGATACAAGTGAACGAAGGGATCACGAACTGATTAGAGAATATTGAATGATGCACCCGTAAGATTTGGAGAATGATAGCTGAAGGCTGAGAATGAATAAGTCTTTTGAAATGATGGGCTCCGGAGGATGGAAAAGAGAAAACAACTCATGAAATGCTTCGGATGGATGAAGAGAATTCCCACAATTGAAAATAATAATGAGATGGTGGCATGAAGCTAGAACCATGAATCCTGAAGAGAATGGAGCAGATTAAAGAGAAACTCTTCTTCGGTCTTCAAAATCCGAGAATGACAATGAGAATCACCACCATGAATTATTTATACACTCCAGAATGAAGATTGGAAAAGGTTGAGCCAACGATGAAAAGAATTTGAAAGATCTTGGAGAAAAAACATAAGACTGATGACAATCATTTTTTACGTCAAACTTTGAAATGAATTTGAGAATAGCTCCGGGGAGATTAGAAGAGTCAGGTAAGATCCTGGGAAAAGACCTGTGGGTTAGGGCCCACTCAAAAGAAACACCGTTGAACGATTTAAAAGAGAGAAAGCACCGGTTGAATTAAATGGCTTGAATGAGATAACAATCATGAAAAGGCTTGAAAGGATTATGAAAGCGGAGTGGAAACACGAATCTTCAAGATATCTTGAACACTCCGGAACAATAGAATAGCAAGCAGGGAAGATTAAGAAGTGCACCGGCATAAGTAAGCATTTGACACGATAAAAGGATATGATCGACAAGTCTTGACTTGAATCCACCGGAGAAGAAAAAGAACGAATAATGATAACTTGAAGCTCTGTTAGAATCTTCATGAGAATCACCGGATAAGAACATGAAGGAAAATAATGGAGAGACTTCACATGAATAAAAGGATACTTGATTAAGAAATCCGAGTCCTTGAAGAAACAAGGGTGGGTAGGCGGGAAAAACAAAGGAAACTTGGAGACGGATGAAACAAACACCGTTGTGAAGAACTGATAATTGATCTTGCGAATGTTGAAGTGATCGGGTCCACTTGAAGAGAAACACCCCGGTTGAAAAGGATTGACAAGACACTCTCGATTATCAAGAAGGATTAGTATTCGCATCGGAGTATGAGAACACCATTTGGGGAAGGTATGGAATCAAACACTTGACATTGAAGCAACTCGAATACCACAACTCAAAACAAAACAAAGGATTGGCTTGCAAAATAAGCCGGAACAAACATATGATAGAGATTTCGTCCGAAGTTTTCGTGGTGGGGCCTACATGGGCTCGATCGTACATCACCATCATGTACAAGGCAGTGCACATGACATACGAAGTGTCCCCGAGTCAGCATAGCCAAGGACTCTTTAAGACACAACGAGACCACTGTAAAACCAACCGTGAATAGGCGGACCACTAGACGTCGAACCCCATTTTCATATCATACATATGACAGAAAGATATCCTAAGAGCTACTTGAATTCCCACTTATAAACTCCCGAAATTTTCCGGTTATGCAATCAGGTGTTGGGGATACAGGGGAAGCATAATATCTCACCCAAAACTAACAAATCCTACATCCAGCTGTATCCATCCTTCAACACATAACCAGGAAACCTTCAGAAATCGTTTACCTCAACCTTCGAAAAGCATCCGTTATACGAGTTATGGCAATACTCCCGAACTCCCGCCCCAGTACTGGGTGGCGTCGAGGTCATCTCACCAACAACTGCATAAAAGATATTTTCGATGTCGGCAAAACTAAAGTCAGGTATTCTAGAACTGCAACGATAAAATTGTGATGACAACACCCCGGAGCTCAACTCCCCGAGACACTGCCACAACCCCTAAATGACAGGAGGCACCAAGAACAATGTTCTCGTTACAAAACCATCGAAACGATTCCAAGATACCCACGTGATCCTAATTTTTTTAGTGAAATTTGAGAAGAGAAGAGTCAAAACTCTACGTCAGGATGCCTCACCAGAGCGACGAAGGGACTGGGGAGTAAAAGAATTCCCAACTCTCCGATATATATAATCCTAAATGACTCAAAACATTTTTCTAGACTCAACAACACCAGCTATTTGATCAAGCAGGGGGCTCCTAAGGTCGGGGAAGGCTCTGATTACCAACTTGAAACGCCCTCGATGCGGCTATATCTCCCACGTGTCGAAGCACAACTTAGAGGCATAACCGCATTGAAAGCAATGTTGCAAGTGAGGTAATCTTCACACAACCCATGTAATACATAAGGGAAAAAGATACATAGTTGGCTTACAATTGCCACTTCACAAAATTACATGAATAAAGCATTACATCAACCAGATACAATCAAGGTCCGCCTATGCAACCAAAATAAAAGAAGACTACCCCAAACGCTACATAGATCCCCGATTGTCCCGAATGGGCTCCACTACTGATCGACTAGAACAAAACAACACAAAGAACAAGATCTTCATCGAGCTCCTCCTTGAGCTTGGTTGCGTCACCTGCACGGTCTCATCGGCACCTGCAAACTGGTTTTGGAAGTATCTGTGAGCCACGGGGACTCAGCAATCTCACACCCTCGCGATCAAGACTATTTAAGCTTATAGGTAAGGCAAAGGTATGAGGTGGAGCTGCAGCAAGCGACTAGCATATATGGTGGCTAACACACGCAAATGAGAGCGAGAAGAGAAGGCAAAGCACGATCGAGAAACTATGATCAAGAAGTGATCCTAGAACAACCTACGTCAAAAATAACTCCAACACCGTGTTCACTTCCCGGACTCCGCTGGAAAGAGACCATCATGGTTACACATGCGGTTGATGTATTTTAATTAAGATCAACTTCAGGTTTTCTACAACCGGACATTAAGAAATTCCCATCTGCCCATAACCGCAGGCACGTCTATCGAAAGTTTAAATCCCTGCAGGGGTGTCCCAACTTAGCCCATCACAAGCTCTCACTGTCAACGAAGGATATTCCTTCTCCCAAGACAATCCGATCAGGCTCGGCATCCAGGTTACAAGACATTTCAACAATGGTAAAACAAGTCTAGCAACACCGCCCGAATGTGCCGATAAATCCCAATAGGTGCTGCACATATCTCATTCTCAGGGCACACTCAGATGAGCTCTCAATACAACTAAAACCAAACCTCGAGTTTCCCCGAGGGGGCACTACACAGGGCTCTAGTTTGGACCAAGACTCAGAGCAGCACTGGCCCAGGGGGGTAAAATAGTGATGACCCTCAGGAGCGGGACTCCCAAGGGAAAAGAAAAGGCTAGGTGGCAAATGGTAAAACCAATGTTGGGCATTGCTGGAGGAGTTTTATTCAAGGCGAACTGTCAAGGGGTTCCCATTATAACCCAACCGCGTAAGGAACGCAAAATCCAGGAACATAACACCGATATGACGGAAACTAGGGCGGCAAGAGTGGAACAAAACACCAGGCATAAGGCCCAGCCTTCCACCCTTTACCAACTATATAGATGCATTAATTAGATAAGAGATATTGTGATATCCCGACAAGTAAACATGTTCCAACAAGGAACAACATCTCCATGTTCCAACAAGGAACAAACTTCAATCTTCACCTGCAACTAACAACGCTATAAGAGGGGTTGAGCAAAGCGGTAACATAGCCAAACAACGGTTTGCTAGGACAAGGTGGGTTAGAGGCTTGGTTTAACAATATGGGGGCATGATAAGCAAGTGGTAGGTATCGCAGCATAGGCATAGCAAAAGAGCGAGCAACTAGCAAGCAAAGATAGAAGTGATTTCGAGGGTATGGTCATCTTGCTTGAGATCCCGCAAGGAAGAAGAACAAGTCCATGAAGACGACAAACAGACATAGATGAACGGGTCCTCACAAACGCAATGTTAATGGAACCAACCCGAAGAAGCAACACCGGAAAGAAGCACACAACATAGTAAACAACCAACACACGAACATCATATGATATGTGGGATGTGGTATGCGGTGCATATGCATGACTTGCAAAGGAATGATTGAACCTGGCCTCAACTTGGAAATCCAAGAGTGCCACTGGAAAGGTGAGGTGATTTCGGTCGAGATCGATATAAAGATCACCGGAATCGGATGCACGGTTTGGAAATGGCAAGCAAAACAAATATGGCACCGGTCTACGATAATCAGCAAGTAACCATCTAAATGCTTCAAGATAAATATGCTACAACACTCAAACATGACAACAAAATACATGGCAGCGATCCACTCATGATGCTTGACAAAAGATGAGCACTGAGCTACGGCTAATTCATCCATTAATAGGTTCAAACAAGCATGGCAAAAGAGCAAATGATAACAGGTTTCAGACTTTGTGAAATTAACACAAGTCTGGAATTTATCATCAGGAAGCACACTTTAGAGCATGAAAACTACATGCTACAGAAACTTAACATGGCAAAGCAAGGAATGGCATGAAGCTACTCAAAGCACTTAACAAAAGTCCCTTAGTGACCTTGAGCCAAAAGGGATCAGAAAATACAATTGCAAGCATGTGAACATGGCAAAAACACAAACAGATTCAGACTTAGTGAAAAACTGGAGCATGCAAACAGATTAGCAAGTAGGCATGTTTACGAGCTCGGTGCACTCACTACAGAGCATGGCATTACAAACTAAGCATACACCCATCAAGAAGACATGACATAGGAGCTAGACATGGCAAGAACAACAACATAGCATGCACGGATCAATAGCAACATCCTCGGCAAAATCGCTAAACGTGTCAACAATCTACCAGGATTACTTTATAGCAAAAGTAGAGCTCGATTGAATTAAGCTAGGTTGCTGCATAAATGCAAACAAAGAAATGAATGGATAGAGCACCACAATTTTAAATCACCGCGGGGGTGTCCCAACTTAGCCAATCACAAGCTCTCACGGTCAACGAAGGATATTCCTTCTCCCAAGAAAATCCGATCAGGCTCGGCATCCAGGTTACAAGACATTTCGACAATGGTAAAACAAGTCCAGCAACACCGCCTGAATGTGCCGACAAATCCCGATAGGAGCTGCACATATCTCGTTCTCAGGGCACACTCAGATGAGCTTTCCATACAACTAAAACCAAACCTCGAGTTTCCCCGAGGGGGCGCTACACAAGGCTCTAGTTTGGACCAACACTCAGAGGAGCACTAGCCCGGGGGGGGGGGGGTAAAATAATGATGACCCTCAGGAGCGCGACTCCCAAGGGAAACGAAAAGGCTAGGTGGCGAATGGTAAAACCAATGTTGGGCATAGCTATAGGAGTTTTATTCAAGGCGAACAGTCAAGGGGTTCCCATTATAACCCAACTGCGAAAGAAACGCAAAATCCGGCAACATAACACCGATATGACGGAAACTAGGGCGGCAAGAGTGGAACAAAACACCAGGCATAAGGCTGAGCCTTCCACCCATTACCAAGTATATATATGCATTAATTAGATAAGAGATATTGTGATATCCCAACAAGTAAACATGTTCCAAAAAGGAACAACATCTCCATGTTCCAACAAGGAACATACTTCAAACTTCACCTGCAACTAACAACGCTATAAGAGGGGTAGAGCAAAGCGGTAACATAGCCAAACAACGGTTTGCTAGGACAAGGTGGGTTAGAGGCTTGGTTTAACAATACGGGGGCATGATAAGCAAGTGGTAGGTATCGTAGCATAGGCATAGCAAAAGAGCGAGCAACTAGCAAGCAAAGATAGAAGTGACTTCGAGGGTATGGTCATCTTGCCTGAGATCCCGCAAGGAAGAAGAACGAGTCCATGAAGAAGAAAAACAGACGTAGATGAACGGGTCCTAACAAACGCGACGTTAACGGAACCAACCCGAAGAAGCAACACCAGAAAGAAGCGGTATGCGGTATGCGGTGCATATGCATGACTTGCAAAGGAATGATTGAACCTGGCCTCAACATGGAAATCCAAGAGTGCCACTAGAAAGGTGAGGTGATTTCGGTCGAGATCGATATAAAGAGCACCGGAATCGGATGCCCGGTTTGGAAATGGCAAGCAAAACAAATATGGCACCGGTCTGCGATAATCATCAAGTGACCATATAAATGCATCAAGATAGATATGCTACAACACTGAAACATGATAACAAAATACATGGCAGGGTTCCACTCATGATGCTTGACAAAAGATGAACACTGAGCTACGGCTAATTCATCCATTAACAGGTTCAAACAAGCATGGCAAAAGAGCAAATGATAACAGGTTTCAGACTTAGAGAAATTAACACAAGTCTGGAATTTATCATCAGGAAGCACACTTTAGAGCATGAGAACTACATGCTACAGGAACTTAACATGGCAAAGCAAGGAATGTCATGAAGCTACTCAAAGCACTTAACAAAAGTCCCTTAGTGACCTTGAGCCAAAAGGGATCAGAAAATACAATTGCAAGCATGTGAACATGGGAAAAACACAAACAGATTCAGACTTGGTGAGAAACTGGAGCATGCAAACAGATTAGCAAGTAGGCATGTTTATGAGCTCAATGCGCTCACTACAGAGCATGGCATGACAAACTAAGCATACACCCATCAAGAGGACATGGCATAGGAGCTAGACATGGCAAGAACAACAACATAGCACGCACGAATCAATAGCAACATCCTCGGCAAAATCGCTAAACGTGTCAACAATCTGCCAGGATTACATTATAGCAAAAGTAGAGCTCGATTGACTCAAGCTAGGGTGCTCCATAAATGCAAAGAAAGGCATGGATGGATAGAGCACCACAATGTTAAAACAACATCCTTACTGGTCATCCTCAAAAGAGGCACCGGTCACTAGGAAACAACATGAACATATGGCGTAACAACAAAAACTGAACAAGGACTTAGTGAAATTCTAAGTCCCTGAAATCAGCATTACCGATTACGCTACTTTGCAAGCTTGTGCTAGTCACCACAAATATCACAAAAATACTTGGCAAGCACCTCTGTAAAGATGGCATGGCATATAACAAAACACATGTAGAGCTTAGGGTCATAGCATGCACACATTAATCATGGGAAAAATGACAAATAACTATTTGATGAAACAGATCAGACAAATACCTCACATAGCCCTCTTCCAACAGCATTCGGGCATCAAGATGAGCTCAAATGAAAATGATGCAATGAGATGAAATGATGTACTCGTCGATACGAACATTTTGATATGCTACACGCACAAATCGGAGCTACGGATACAGAGTTATGGCATGCGGAAGAATGCAAGTTAGCTAGGGTTTGGAGGGGGAAAAGTCAACCGCGAAGTGGATCTAGATCTGGATCGAGGTCGGCACTGTAGCAGCTCGCCGGAAACTGTTCACCGGAGGAGGGAGCTCGCCGGGGACATGGCCGGTCGGCGAGGCGACGACGGCGCGGCGGCGCCGGACGGGGAGGCGACGGGCGCGATGGCGATGAGGCGTGGGCCGGCCGTGGCGGAGCTTGCTCCGACCAGTGAGGGCGCGGCGGTGGCGAGCAACTCCGTCGGAAGGCGGGGCGAACGCCGGCGAGGAGGCGGGCGGCAGCGCGTCGAACCCGCGGGCGGCGGGGACGCTAGGCGGTGGCGCGGCGCGATTGGGCCGCGGGGGCCCTCCTCGGGCCCGGGCGGGCCGCGGCACGGGAGGTGGCCGGCGTGCCACGTGGCGGCCCAAGAGAGGATGGAAGCGGCGGCGCGGGGATGAGTAGACATGTCCGTCGAGCGAGGTTGTGTCCGGCGGCGCAGAGGGAGTTGGATCTAGGGTTTCGTCCGTGAATTTTGGGAAGGGGATCACCTATTTATAGGTAGAGGGAGCTAGGAAGCTCCAAATGAGGTGCGGTTTTCGGCCACACGATCGTGATCGAACGGCCGAGCTGATGGAGAGGGTTTAGGTGAGTGCTGGTCCGCTTTGGAGGGGTGTTGGGCTGCAACACACACGAGGCCTTTTCAGTCCCTCGGTTAACCGTTGGAGTATCAAACGAAGTCCAAACGGCGCGAAACTTGACAGGCGGTCTACGGGTAGTAAACAAAGGCCGCATGACAAGTCTAGGTACAATCTGAATAAATTTAACGCCCGCACACGAAAAAAGGTAGAAAGGGACACTTGGTGACAGAGGAGCGCCAGATTGCAAAACGGACAACGGGGAAAATGCTCGGATGCATGAGATGAACATGTATGCAAATGAAATGCACATGATGACATGATATGAAATTCATGACACGCAAGCAATGACAAAGCAACAACAGCGAGAAACTGGAGCACACCTGGCACATCGGTCTCGGGGCGTTACACGTCTCTCCCATGTCGTTGATCTTAATACTTACGTCTTCTTTCTTTTATCCCGATCATGCGCGCGTGCACACACACACATCCCACGTATACATGTATACCTCTCACACATGCACGTTCAAGGTCTCTATGTCTCCATACGTAGTTAATTACCCTCAATCATATGGCACATAACTTCCGCCTAGATGGGTAAAACACACACACACTCACACTTAACAATCTCCTTCTAGCTACCCCCCCTCCCCCCGCCTCTCACTCTTCCCCTATATCCCCGAAACCAATAAGACCATCACTTAGTTTAATTCCCACCAACATGCACCATCGATATATAGTAGTCTACCTCGGTGTCTCTCGAACAAACACGTTCTCTCGAAGTTGACTCCTCTCATGCATATAGGTCCTAATGCGTTTTTCGAGGCTAACTTTGACCAAACGTTAGAGCAATAATATTTGACATGCAACACCTTCAGTTTTGTCTGTCAAAGGAGCTTACAATAATATAATTTGCATAGTATACATCTCATGTGCTATTAATCTTATAAATAGTCAAAGGCCGTCTTGAAAAACACATTAGGCCCTATATAGATGGAAGGAGGGAGTAGGTCCGATGCAAAAAAATGAGAATAAAATTCAAACATCTGGGCATCGTGGCTCAGTCGATAACATTGAGAAACTTGGTTTTAAAATCACGAAACTTGGCATGGTGTCATGTCATGGTAGTACCATGCCGTGGTAAAAAAAATTGGCCGAATAGGAACAAATTTTGGTATAAGCTTCTTGCAAATCGGAGCTTCTCTCAAGAAGGCTCGTGGTTCTGGGAGGGAACGTGTCACCTTTGTGTGCATAATTCAAATTTGAAATACAAGCACATGTTCCAGTGCACCAAAGTTGGTTGAAAAATCACATGTGTGTCCTCGGGTAAATTTCTAGGTTCCATGCAAGAAATGGGAATGAAATTCCAAATTCTGGGCGTCGTGGCTGGGTTGGAAACATTGAGAAACTTTGTTTTTTAATTCTTGTAAATCCAAAATACGCATGAAAATAATGAAACTTGGCTTGGTGCCATGACATGGCACCAACATGCTGTGGTAAATTTGCAGTCCGATTTGCAAAGGCGCACACATTAACAATCAACAAAGTCATTTTGGAAGAAGTGATATCACGTTACAATCGGAAACACAAGTATTATTGAAATCGTGGGCGTTCTACTTACTAGTACCATTTACGTGCCGCCACGCGTCCCCTTTATTATTAGCTAGGAGGCGACGTGTAGGGTAGCTATTTGAGTACGAGAGGCGTGCGATCAGACCCCTGCGCGTGCTTATCGGGAGGAGAGCCCTTTGACCTCCATCTGCCGTCCACCTCTCTCCCAAGGTCTCCATTAATGGCGCCCGAGCCTTTGTTTAATGGCGTGCCTATGTCTCACTCGACTGAGATTTAAGAGAGAAAAAAGGAAATCTAAAAGCACGGATCTTGATGTAAGATCCGACAGACCTATATAGCATCTACTGCAACTTATAGCAAGACTGATGAATCACTACTAGGGAAAACCTTATGCACAGAATGTTACCAGTAGCGCTTGTTAAAATGAGGCGCTACTGCTACTTAGCAGTAGCGCATCTGCTAGAACGATGCTACTGTTACCCGCTTAGCAATAGCGCGGCAGGAACAGAACACGCTACTACTATAACTGCCACACCATTCCCGACGTGCTAGGTATAGTAGTAGCGCCCTTCTACGAACATCGCTACTACTACTGATTTTAGCAGCAGCGCATTTTGCCTCCCCACGCTACTATTAAAGCTATTTTCACCTAACCCCCGTGTGGCCTGATTCCCTCTCCTCTGCTTCCTCCCCCATGTCACAGCCCTAGATTTGCTTGTAGCTATTTACCTGAGTGAGCAACATGCATCATGTCTAAATTTTTGAAAGTTGAATTGGGGAAAGCTGAAAGCCCCAGAAATCAATTAAAAAAATGATCAACATTAAAATCTTTCAAAGAAGTCCAAGAAAATGTTCCTCTTAGTCTCTGAAAATATTGGCAAGAGGTAAAACTTAAAACAATATTTTTGGAATCTCAGAGATATTTATTTTGGGCCTTTGATTTAATCCAATAAATATTTGAATTGGATCTATATTTATTATATAATAAATATATGTTCAATAATTCTGATAAATTGTTGAGGGGCTTTGGAATAATCCATTTAGTCCCTGCAAAAATTATCAGAAGTAAAAAAAATAGTTTGGTTCAAAAACCAAATTAAAACCCATTTGCATAAATAGAAAACAGAACAAAAAAACAGGAGAGAGAGTGCTCACCTGGCAAAGCCCCCAGGCCCAGCTTCTGTGCAGCCTACCTAACCACCTGGCGGCCCACTTACCAGGCCCAGCCCACCAGAGCCGCCACCGTCTCCCACCTCGCGTCAGAAGGACGCGAGGCGTGTGGCCACCGCACACCGGCACGCGCCCGACCACCTCCTCCCTCCCTACCTGGCTGGCTCCTCCTCGACGCGTCCGGACGACGCCACGCTACCCCCCTGGACCCCCTTGACGCTCTCGCACTCTCCCTCGCCCTCGTCCCCTTCTCCGTCTCTCTCTCACGCGCGCAACCGAATGCAGCCGTCGCCGCCGACGAGCTCCCCCACGGCCACAGCCATCTTTGAGCCTCCCCGATGCACCCCCGAGCTCCACCTGGTGCCCTTCTTCCTCCTCGCCAAGCCACGCAAGCCGAGGATCACCATGTCGTCGTCTTCAAGCTCTTCACCACCGCTTCTGCTCGCCGGACTTTGCCGGTCGATTCGCCGCCACCGACGCTTCCCCGAGCACGCTGGCCATCCCTACGTCACCACAGTGAGCCCCCGAGTCGTTTCCCCCTTTTTCCCTGGTCGATTTTGACCTCTAGGCCATAGCCCCATCTTGGCCGAGCACTCCACGCCGCCGGCGATGTCGCCGCCGTGGCCACAGCCACCGCAGCTCGTGTCCGAGCACACCATCGTGCTCAGCACGATCCCATGAGCCCGCAGACAACCACAGCGCCCCCTCCCGTGCTCTGTAGCGCTATCCCGAGGATGCCCGAGCTGCTGCCGCCACTGAACCTCGTCGCCGGCCACTTTTCCGGCCATCCCAGCTCCTACCACCTGCTCCTCTGGATGCGGAAGAGTGTGGGCTACCTCCTGGTGGCTTCGGCGCGCCAAACCATCGACTGTGGGTGATTCCCGAGCCGCCCCGCCGTTTCTGTCGTCGCCGGCGACAAGCCGCCGGCGAGTTTGACCTGGCTGACCAGGGGGTTGACCACCCCTGAGTCACTGACACGTGGGCCCAGGGCCCTGTTAACTTTAGTTAAGTTTTTTTTTAATTAAACCTAATCAACCCCGCTGACACTGAAATGTGGGGCCAGCCCCTGCTAATTAGCTAGTATAGATTTAACTAAAATAGGATTAGCCCGAGTCACTAACAGGCGGGTCCCCCAGGTCAGGTTTGACCTGGACCGGCCCTGTTGACCAGCTGACGTCACCCTGACGTCGGCTGACGCAGTAAATCATTTTCTAGTTTAAAAACAATTCAGGAAATTCCAGAAAATACCCAAAACTTCTAAAAATCATAGAAAATCAACCGTAACTCCAAATAAGATAAATTATATATGTAAAATTATCAGAAAAATTCAAGGAATCCATCTGTACCATTTTCATGCATGTTTGAACAATGTTTGTCCTCTGTTTTGGACAAAACAAATGAAGGGCATTTAAATAATCATATATGGAGTTTGAATTTGAATCTTGTATTCAAACCAACTTCATTTAAATCATAGCTAGTTGCATTAGCTCAAACCACAGCATATTGACATGTCATGATCATGCATCATACTGTGCATTGCATTGATTGTATTTCTTTCTCTGTTGCCGGTATTTGTCCCCTCTCGATAGACGTTGTACCGACGATGTGATCGTTGACACTGATGAAGACCCAATGATATCTTCAGAGGTGCCAGGCAAGCAAAACCCCCTTGTTCATTCCGATACAATCCCCCTCTCTCGCTCCTGCTCTCTTTCACTACATTAGGACAACAACGATTCATCTGTTACTTGTTGCGGTAGTTGAACCCCTTATCCTCTGCATGACCTGTCATTGCCACAGTAAATAGATGAAACCCACTAGCATGAGTAGGAGTTGTTTGAGCCCTGATGTGCCTACTCATTCATGCTTGTTTGTCGTGCCTGCTACTGCTTAGAGTTGAGTCAGGTCTGATTCATCGGGGATGGATCGGAGGTGTGTAAACATGTCCTACTGTTGAGAGCTAAGTGTGTGAACACGATTTGGTAAAGGTAGCGGTGAGAGGCCATGTAGGAGTACATGGTGGGTTGTCTCATTGCAGCCGTCCTCAGGAACTGAGTTCTGTGTCTGTGATCCATGAACAGTTACTACCACGCATTGGGCCCGAAACCAATGGCCCCTCTCGGCTTCTTAATCACCCTAGTACTCTGTCCAGGAGTTGCAACTAGTTTCTGGTGTTTGTAGGATATGTGTTGGCGGTCGTGCGTAGCGCTGACCCTAGGGGTGGGCTATGTTGCGGTAGATACACTGTGGCACGGTGTACCGGGCGCCCGTTTGGTGTCTCGGGAACCCTGCACACATCGTTTGGGGCTGTGAGCGAAACTCCGGCCGGATCTCCTCGCGGATGGAACCCGAATAGGCGATAAACCTAGACTAGAGACTTAAGTGTTTAGGTAGGCCGTGGCCGACACCCTCGCCCGGTTTCCGCTTGAAGGTTGCCGAGGTACATGACGTGTACAGGGCTATAAGTGGTGAGAGCGTGTGTGAAGAAGTACACCCCTGCAGGGTTATCATTATCTATTCGAATAGCCGGATTCCTCGGATATGGAAACTTGGACCCCTTGCATAGTTCATAGACAAGTGAAAGTGGATACTCTAAAACTCGCAGGATAAGTGTGAGTACTATGGATGGCCTTCTCGTAGGGGGACGAGAGCGGATCCATAGTGGTGTATTGATTGGTGAATATGTGGACTCGTGTGCGCCACCTCAAAAGAGTTGCTTGCAATTGTAGTTCAGGTTAGCCACTGAGTCAAAGCTGGCTTGCTGCAGTTAAACTCCACCACCCCCCTTGTTGATACCGATGCATATGTAGTTTAGTTCTGATGTAAGTCTTGCTGAGTACCTTTGTACTCACGTTTGTTTAATTTATGTTTTGCAGAGAGACTTCAGTCTCGCTAGTAGTTCCGCGTGGACTTCGACATTTAGCTTGATACCTCAGCTACGATCTTGTGCCCTCGACAGGATTTGGTAGATAGTCAGGCTTCTTAGCCTTTTTCATTTATAGATGTCTGTACTCAGACATGTTAAGCTTCCGCATGTGTTTGATTTGTATGCTATGATTGTTGGGTCATGAGACCCATGCTTGTAATATCTGGCTCTTCGGAGCCTAATGAATTAATACTTGAGTTGTAGAGTTATGTTGTGATGCCATGTTGTATTCACACATATCGAGCATATTGTGGGTATGATTGAAATGCTTGATATGTGTGGGATCCGACTATCTAGTTGTTTATCCTTGGCAGCCTATCATATGGGGAAATGTAGTCTAGTGCTTCTGAGCGATAGTAGTCCGCTACAGCCCGGATCACCGGAGTCCTGCTAGCCCAGCACTACTTTTCAGGACACTTGACTGGCCGGCATGTGATTCACTTCGTTCCTATGTCTGTCCCTTCGGGGAAATGTCACGCGGTGACATCCGGAGTCCTGCCTAGCCTGCTACAGCCCGGGTTACCGGAGTCCTGTTAGCCCAGTGCTACAGCCCGGATTCACACGCTGTTGACCGACATGCTCGAGGTTGATTCATGTATGCCTGTCCCCATGGGGTAGTGCCGCTTTGGGTTCACGACTAGCCATGTCGGCCCGGGTTCTTTGTCATATGGATGCTAGCGACACTATCATATACGTGAGCCAAAAGGCGCAAACGGTCCCGGGCCAGGTAAGGTGGCACCCGTGGAAATACCATGCGTGAGGCCACAAAGTGATATGATGTGTTACACGCTAGATCGGTGTGACCTAGGATCGGGGTCCTGACAGCGTTGGTATCAGAGCCTGACTGCCTGTAGGATTACCAAGCCAAACTGGTCGAAGTTGAGTCTAGAAATGCTTTAGTTATGTAAGGGAATTGATTGTGGAAGGGAACGTAAGGCTCTTTTACTCCTTATTCTCATGCCCTTCTGATCTGAGTCAACCTCTTCCTTTCTGCGGGGATTAAGAATTAGGCCTGCTCATCTATCTATCAGGATGACGTGTTACTAAACCGTAGTTGCCTAAGATTGTTGGATTTAAGCCCAGTTCAGTTTCTACTACTTCTGTGTGTTCATAGTTGGTCTCGAACCTTGATATTGTGCTTCTGAGTGGTTATGCCACCATTTTGCAGGATGTCTCAAATCATTTTGAGCATTTACAGCCGTTATGCTGTCCGAGTCATCCCAGGTTTCTAATAGTCCGATGCATTTGCAAACCTTTTCCCCTGTTCCTGATGTCCATTTGGGCCAGATTAATCACACTACTTGTCAGTTAGGGTATTCTTTTGCCTCGACATATATTTTGGAATTATTATTATGACCCTAGATGCCTTAGAGTGCCACCTAGTAATCTAGCCATGTTTTGTGTTCCCAGTGTGTGATTCTGGCCATTATTCTCAAAAGCATCCCGTGATGCCATTTAGTTAGTAGGCATTCTATTCCTGGGTTTTGAACCCGAGATTCACCCTACTTACTTCATGTTGATAGTGTTTGCTCGTTCCTTTAGGATATTAGTAACCTTTGCAATAGTCCTCGAGGTTTGTGGTACATCCTTCTTCCAATTATCATGAACCATTCTTGGCAGAAGTTCTTGAACCAAAGGATCACAACCAGAGTGCTCCTGATGAGTTCTCCATTCTATATTGTGCCTCTGCCAGTTCTACCTTTCTGCATGGGTTATCCGGAAGAAATATGTTGAACTCGTTCGACACACTAATCTATGCCTCCACAGCTCAGAAAATAATATGTTCCTTGAGTTGTTCCTCTTTACTTGTTTTCTGACCTTCGTCTATCAATTGATAGTCAGGAATAGTTGTGCATTTGTGTTCATCGGTGCCTTTTATTCTTGTGGTCCGTCGAGCCGTTCTATTTGGAATGACTAGGAGAAACAAACTCCAGTACCTCATCCATTTCTCGGATCGGGTCAAAGTGGTTGTTTTCCGCAGATCAAAATGCCAATCCAGCTTTTGTTCTGTTCTACCTCGGAGTATTACCCACTTTATGTCAAGAGCGTCGTGAGAATTGCACCTCTCTCATGAATTCTTGACGCAGTGATACTCTCTCCATCATTGTTCATTTCTCGGTTTCAGTGTTGTTGCAACCGGAATGACGACAAGTGAATCGTGGTGTGTGAAATCAATACTCCTAGCAACCCCGTTGCTTGGTAGTTAATGGACAATATTCTCATTCTTAGCGTGTTGGTTATTGAATTATCATTCTAAGACTGATCGTGCTATCTAGTCCATATTTCTGGTGCACACTTCGATCTATGGATTAAGATTGTGCCAATCCCTCACTCTTTGATCATATCATCTTGCCCTGAAAAGCAAGGTTGTTCTCGAGCTTAGTAACATACCGGTGGTTCGTGATTTTCCGAATATCTTCTTGGAAGTGTTACCAGGTTGTCACCTGACCGTTATGTTGAGTTCGTGATCAAGTTGGTTTTTCAATAAACCATTTTTCTCCAAGAATCTGTGTTGGATACCCCTGAGCTAGTTGGTTAAGCTTAACAACAACTTGGAGAGTTGGAAGATGAGAACTTGTCCGACTTAGTTCATCCCTAAGGGATATCCTTGTGTGTGTGTGTGTGTTGAAGAAAGATGATGTCCTCACCAATTGGTCCTCGTGAACAGTTGTTGGATCTATTATCTTGTCCAAACCTTGATTTGAGCGTGGGCTATCGTCAAATCAAATCAGAACCAACGATGTTCGTAATGTTGTCTTACTTGCGGTTGTCCCTCGAGCATACACCATTATATCTTTGGTCTGACCAATACTATCACATTGTTCACATAGTGGTGGAAGTCCAGTGATATGGAAATTCCGATGAGTTGCTGTTGAGCCCATCAGCGACATTTTGTCTCCTCCATGATTGTGTTGAACATCCAGCTAGTGTTGGAAACTTTATAAGCATTGCCCTCATGTCCCGATCATGAAGCATATGTCCGGTTGAAAGATGTGACTTCTTCTAATTCATGTGCATCTGGTGTAAGTTGCCGCCGTGAATTCGAGAAAGTTTGTTTTTGCTTCCTCTGGAATCATCCCAAGTCAGTCATGCATGTGCGAAGTATTCTATGGTCTGATAGACTGATCATCTACATTCTATACGTATCCCTAGCACACCAAGCCACTAATTGATTTGTTCAAGGAGAAGAAGTTTCTTCTTAAGGGTTAGACCTACGCAAGGACTTCGATATCCTCGTTGATGGTTCCCCCTGAACTCGGTAGTGTTTCATTTTAAGACTACCAGGTGACCATGCTTGTCTAGGACAACGTGTTCACATGCTTGTAGCAGAACCGGCTCATGTTTTGGAGCCTACTACCGTAGTTCATTCCCCTGAGAATCTCGCAATGTCATCTCGTCGATTTGTGTTGCAAACTTTCATTTCCTTCCTGGACTCGATGAGTCTGGAGTATCCTGACACCAACCAGATCTGAATCTCAGGCAGATATGATGGTTGGAGCATTTTCCAAGAACTATAATACTGGTCTCTCGATAAACGGTAAAGTGGATGTCGTGGCCAACACATCCAGCTGGAAGACCTATTATTGTAGTATCTCAATTGAAGAAAGTTGGCCACCTTCCCATGAGGATTTCGTAGGATTTACTCCAGAAGTTATTCCTTATGGATCTATTATATTCCGAAGTCCGACCACTACTTGGTGGCCATGCCGATGCTTAAAGCATGACCGTGGTAACCAGTACATCAAGGAGAACATTAGAATGCGGAGTGCTAAATGTCTCTCGATCGATCATCCAGATTTTGTTTCCTTGGCTTCGCTAAGGTGAAATCTGAGAAAGTGTTATCTTTCTTTGCATCTGCATCTTCCACCCTTATTCATCATGGTAGCATATTGTGTTGCCAAGATCCTTGAAATGGATGTTGGTAAGACCTTGATGAGTATGGAAATGCTCAAGTTCTTGAGAGCACGCTTAGGCACTAGGTTCTGATGTTGTCGTTAACTGGGATGTGCCTCCGTTCTCTCAGTTGTTCGATAGCCATCCGATTGGTGGAATCACCTTGCCGGTGAACCTTCTCCCCAGTTACTAGAATCATTCCCAACATTTGCATTTTATTCCCAGCTTGCACATCAGCAGTTGTTGTTCATGGTCATCTTCAAAAGTGGACTTACCATAGGTCCCATCCATTTCCGATGATAAGCAAAAATCATCCATTGCGTTGTCTTCAACAAGGTAGTCCACATCATCCATCCTAGTCCAAGTATGCCATCTCTTCAAGCTATCTCAAACGATCAATTGTAAATTGCCTTAAGCTGGTATGAAGAGTTCCAACGATCTCTGAATCAAAAGTAATTCTTTTTGCCACTTAAGGGAATATTTCTGCGAGTCACTTTCCTTAAGATGTCTCGTTATGGTATCATGGCAATTATCTCCTCGCTACTTTGAAACCATGCATCATCCTACTCCAGCGTGGGTTTGTTGCGTACCAAATTGAACCTTGTCATCTGCTTCTTCTCGTTGATTCTGATATGTGCTTCGTGTCTCAGCTCAAGAGATGTTTTATATCTCACTCCATGAGTTGATCTTGAGTGCTCGATCTCCGAGGAGATCGATTTCTGTAGAATTTCTTTCTGCCATCATCATGCCGGATGAAGATCCCGAAAGCAAAGACGTCAAGATCAAGATGACAAAATGAATCAACATCCTCGGGAAGGGCAGTTGGATCGAGAAGACTGCGATAGTCTTGTGAACCCCCCCCTTCCTTCTTACCTCATGTCTTGAATCTCGGGCCGAGATTCTTGTTTAGTGGGGGTGAGTTGTCACAGCCCTAGATTTGCTTGTAGCTATTTACCTGAGTGAGGAACATGCATCATGTCTAAATTTTTGAAAGTTGAATTGGGGAAAGCTGAAAGCCCCAGAAATCAATTAAAAAAATGATCAACATTAAAATCTTTCAAAGAAGTCCAAGAAAATGTTCCTCTTAGTCTCTGAAAATATTGGCAAGAGGTAAAACTTAAAACAATATTTTTGGAATCTCAGAGATATTTATTTTGGGCCTTTGATTTAATCCAATAAATATTTGAATTGGATCTATATTTATTATATAATAAATATATGCTCAATAATTCTGATAAATTGTTGAGGGGCTTTGGAATAATCCATTTAGTCCCTGCAAAAATTATCAGAAGTAAAAAAAATAGTTTGGTCCAAAAACCAAATTAAAACCCATTTGCATAAATAGAAAACAGAACAAAAAAACAGGAGAGAGAGTGCTCACCTGGCAAAGCCCCCCGGCCCAGCTCCTGTGCAGCCTACCTAACCACCTGGCGGCCCACTTACCAGGCCCAGCCCACCAGAGCCGCCACCTTCTCCCACCTCGCGCCAGAAGGATGCGAGGCGTGTGGCCACCGCGCACCGGCACGCGCCCGGCCACCTCCTCCCTCCCTGCCTGGCTGGCTCCTCCTCGACGCGTCCGGACGACGCCACGCTACCCCCCTAGACCCCCTTGACGCTCTCGCACTCTCCCTCGCCCTCATCCCCTTCTCGGTCTCTCTCTCACGCGCACAACCAAATGCAGCCGTCGCTGCCGACGAGCTCCCCCACGGCCACAGCCATCTTTGAGCCTCCCCGATGCACCCCCGAGCTCCGCCTGGTGCCCTTCTTCCTCCTCGCCAAGCCACGCAAGCTGAGGATCACCATGCCGTCGTCTTCGAGCTCTTCACCACCGCTTCTGCTCGCCGGACTTCGCCGGTCGATTCGCCGCCACCGACGCTTCCCCGAGCACGCTGGCCATCCCTACGTCACCATAGTGAGCCCCCGAGTCGTTTCCCCCTTTTTCCCTGGTCGATTTTGACCTCTAGGCTATAGCCCCATCTTGGCCGAGCACTCCACGCCGCCGGCGATGTCACCGCCGTGGCCACAGCCACCGCAGCTCGTGTCCGAGCACACCATCGTGCTCAGCACGATCCCATGAGCCCGCAGACAACCACAGCGCCCCCTCCCGTGCTCTGTAGCGCTATCCCGAGGATGCCCGAGCTGCTGCCGCCGCTGAACCTCGTCGCCGGCCACTTTTCCGGCCATCCCAGCTCCTACCACCTGCTCCTCTGGATGCGGAAGAGTGTGGGCTACCTCCTGGTGGCTTCGGCGCGCCAAACCATCGACTGTGGGTGATTCCCGAGCCGCCCCGCCGTTTCTGTTGTCGCCGGCGACAAGCCGCCGGCGAGTTTGACCTGGCTGACCAGGGGGTTGACCACCCCTGAGTCACTGACATGTGGGCCCAGGGCCCTGTTAACTTTAGTTAAGTTTTTTTTAATTAAACCTAATCAACCCCGCTGACACTGAAATGTGGGGCCAGCCCCTACTAATTACCTAGTATACATTTAACTAAAATAGGATTAGCCCGAGTCACTAATAGGCGGGTCCCCCAGGTCAGGTTTGACCTGGACCGGCCCTGTTGACCAGCTGACGTCACCCTGACGTCGGCTGACGCAGTAAATCATTTTCTAGTTTAAAAACAATTCAGGAAATTCCAGAAAATACCCAAAACTTCTAAAAATCATAGAAAATCAACCGTAACTCCAAATAAGATAAATTATATATGTAAAATTATCAGAAAAATTCAAGGAATCCATCTGTACCATTTTCATGCATGTTTGAACAATGTTTGTCCTCTGTTTTGGACAAAACAAATGAAGGGCATTTAAATAATCATATATGGAGTTTGAATTTGAATCTTGTATTCAAACCAACTTCATTTAAATCATAGCTAGTTGCATTAGCTCAAACCACAGCATATTGACATGTCATGATCATGCATCATACTGTGCATTGCATTGATTGTATTTCTCTCTCTGTTGCCGGTATTTGTTGAAGGAAATATGCCCTAGAGGCAATAATAAAGTTATTATTTATTTCCTTACATCATGATAAATGTTTATTATTCATGCTAGAATTGTATTAACCGGAAACATAATACATGTGTGAATACATAGACCAACAGAGTGTCACTAGTATGCCTCTACTTGACTAGCTCGTTAATCAAAGATGGTTATGTTTCCTAACCATGAACAAGGAGTTGTTATTTGATTAACGAGGTCACATCATTACTAGAATGATCTAATTGACATGACCCATTCCATTAGCATAGCACCCGATCGTTTAGTATGTTGCTATCGCTTTCTTCATGACTTATACATGTTCCTATAACTATGAGATTATGCAACTCCCGTTTACCGGAGGAACACTTTGGGTACTACCAAACGTCACGACGTAACTGGGTGATTATAAAGGAGTACTACAGGTGTCTCCAATGGTAGATGTTGGGTTGGCGTATTTCGAGATTAGGGTTTGTCACTCCGATTGTCGGAGAGGTATCTCTGGGCCCTCTCGGTAATGCACATCACATAAGCCTTGCAAGCACTGCAACTAATATGTTAGTTGTGAGATGATGTATTACGGAACGAGTAAAGATACTTGCCGGTAATGAGATTGAACTAGGTATTGGATACCGACGATCGAATCTCGGGCAAGTAACATACCGATGACAAAGGGAACAACGTATGTTGTTATGCGGTCTGACCGATAAAGATCTTCGTAGAATATGTAGGAGCCAATATGGGCATCCAGGTCCCGCTATTGGTTATTGACCGGAGACGTGTCTCGGTCATGTCTACATTGTTCTCGAACCGTAGGGTCCGCACGCTTAACGTTACGATGACAGTTATTATGAGTTTATGCATTTTGATGTACCAAAGGTTGTTCGGAGTCCCGGATGAGATCACGGACATGACGAGGAGTCTCGAAATGGTCGACACGTAAAGATTGATATATTGGAAGCCTATGTTTGGACATCGGAAGTGTTCCGGGTGAAATCGGGATTTTACCGGAATACCGGGAGGGTTACCGGAACCCCCCGGGAGACTAATGGGCCTATTGGGCCTTAGTGGAAAAAGGAGAAATAGGGAAAGCCCACAAGCTGGCCGGCGCCCCCCTTCCCAAAGTCCTAGTAGGACTAGGATAGGGGCCGGCCCCCCTTCTCTCTCTTTTGCCCCCCGGGAGTCCTAATAGGATTAGGATTTGGGGGAGGAGTCCTACTCCCGGTGGGAGTAGGACTCCCCTGCGCCTCCTCTCCCTTGGCCGGCCGGCTCCCCTCCTCCAACCTTTATATACGGGGGCAGGGGCACCCCAAGACACACAACTTGATCCTTGAGATCGTTCCTTAGCCGTGTGCGGTGCCCCCTGCCACCAAATTCCACCTCGATCATATCGTTGTAGTGCTTAGGCGAAGCCCTGCATCGGTAGTACATCAAGATCGTCACCACGCCGTCGTGCTGACGGAACTCTGCCTCGACGCTTTGCTGGATCGGAGCCCGAGGATCGTCATCGAGCTGAACGTGTGCTAAGAACTCGGAGGTGCCGGAGTAACGGTGCTTGGATCGGTCGGATCGGGAAGAAGACGTACGACTACTTCCTCTACGTTGTGTGATCGCTTCCACAGTCGGTCTGCGTTGGTACGTAGACAACACTCTCCCCTCTCATTGCTGTGCATCACCATGATGATCTTGCGTGTGCGTAGGAAATTTTTTGAAATTACTGCGTTCCCCAACAGTGGCATCCGAGCCTAGGTTTTATGGTTTGATGTTATATGCACGAGTAGAACACAAGTGAGTTGTGGGCGATACAAGTCATACTGCCTACCAGCATGTCATACTTTGGTTCGGCGGTATTGTTGGTTGAGACGATCCGGACCAACCTTACGCGTACTCTTACGCGAGACCGGTTCCCTCGACGTGCTTTGCACATAGATGGCTTGCGGAAGACTGTCTCTCCAACTTTAGTTGAACCAAGTGTGACTACGCCCGGTCCTTGAGAAGGTTAAAACGGAGTCTATTTGACGAACTATCGTTGTGGTTTTGATGCGTAGGTGAGATGAGTTCTTACTTAAGCCCGTAGCAGCCACGTAAAACTTGCAACAACAAAGTAGAGGACGTCTAACTTGTTTTTGCAGGGTATGTTGTGATGTGATATGGTCAAGGCATGATGCTAATTTTATTGTATGAGATGATCATGTTTTGTAACCGAGTTATCGGCAACTGGCAGGAGCCATATGGTTGTCGCTTTATTGTATGCAATGCAATCGCGATGTAATGCTTTACTTTATTACTAAGCGGTAGTGATAGTCGTGGAAGCATAAGATTGGCGAGACGACAACGTTGCTATGATGGAGATCAAGGTGGCACGCCAGTGACGATGGTGATCATGACGGTGCTTCGGAGATGGAGATCACAAAGCACAAGATGATGATGGCCATATCATATCACTTATATTGATTGCATGTGATGTTTATCCTTTTATGCATCTTATCTTGCTTTGATTGACGGTAGCATTATAAGATGATCTCTCACTAAATTATCAAGAAGTGTTCTCCCTGAGTATGCACCGTTGCCAAAGTTCGTCGTGCCCAGACACCACATGATGATCGGGTGTGATAAGCTCTACGTCCATCTACAACGGGTGCAAGCCAGTTTTGCACACGCAGAATACTCAGGTTATACTTGACGAGCCTAGCATATGCAGATATGGCCTCGGAACACAGAGACCGAAAGGTCGAACGTGAATCATATAGTAGATATGATCAACATGACGATGTTCACCATTGAAAACTACTCCATCTCACGTGATGATCGGTTATGGTTTAGTTGATTTGGATCACGTGATCACTTAGAGGATTAGAGGGATGTCTATCTAAGTGGGAGTTCCTAAGTAATTTGATTAACTGAACTTAAACTTATCATGAACTTAGTACTTGATAGTATCTTGCTTGCTTATGTTGCTTGTAGATAGATGGCTCGTGCTATTGTTCCGTTGAATTTTAATGTGTTCCTTGAGAAAGCAAAGTTGAAAGATGATGGTAGCAATTACATGGACTGGGTCCGTAACCTGAGGATTATCCTCATTGCTGCACAGAAGAATTACGTCCTGGAAGCACCGCTGGGTGACAGGCCTGCTGCTGGAGCAACGCCAGATGTTATGAACGTCTGGCAGAGCAAAGCTGATGACTACTCGATAGTTCAGTGTGCCATGCTTTACGGCTTAGAATCGGGACTTCAACGACGTTTTGAACGTCATGGAGCATATGAGATGTTCCAGGAGTTGAAGTTAATATTTCAAGCAAATGCCCGAATTGAGAGATATGAAGTCTCCAATAAGTTCTATAGCTGTAAGATGGAGGAGAACATTTCTGTCAGTGAGCATATACTCAAGATGTCTGGGTATAATAATCACTTGATTCAGATGGGAGTTAATCTTTCAGATGACTGCGTCATTGACAGAATTCTCCAATCACTGCCACCAAGCTACAAGAGCTTCGTGATGAACTATAATATGCAAGGGATGAACAAGACTATTCCCGAGCTCTTCGCAATGCTGAAAGCTGCGGAGGTAGAAATCAAGAAGGAGCATCAAGTGTTGATGGTTAGCAAAACCACTAGTTTCAAGAAAAAGGGCAAAGGGAAGAAGAAGGGAAACTTCAAGAAGAACAGCAAGCAAGTTGCTGCTCAAGAGAAGAAACCCAAGTCTGGACCTAAGCCTGAAACTGAGTGCTTCTACTGCAAGCAGACTGGACACTGGAAGCGGAACTGCCCCAAGTATTTGGCGGATAAGAAGGATGGCAAAGTGAGCAAAGGTATATGTGATATACATGTTATTGATGTGTACCTTACTAGAGCTCGCAGTAGCACCTGGGTATTTGATACTGGTTCTGTTGCTAATATTTGCAACTCGAAATAGGGACTACGGAATAAGCGGACACTAGCAAAGGACGAGGTGACGATGCGCGTGGGAAACGGTTCCAAAGTCGATGTGATCGCAGTCGGCACGCTACCTCTACATCTACCTTCGGGATTAATATTAGACCTAAATAATTGTTATTTGGTGCCAGCATTGAGCATGAACATTATATCTGGATCTTGTTTAATGCGAGACGGTTATTCATTTAAATCAGAGAATAATGGTTGTTCTATTTATATGAATAATATCTTTTATGGTCATGCACCTTTGAAGAGTGGTCTATTCTTGTTGAATCTCGAAGATAGTAATACACATATTCATAATGTAGAAGCCAAAAGATGCAAAGTTAATAATGATAGTGCAACTTATTTGTGGCACTGCCGTTTAGGTCATATCGGTGTAAAGCGCATGAAGAAACTCCATACTGATGGGCTTTTGGAACCACTTGATTATGAATCACTTGGTACTTGCGAACCGTGCCTCATAGGCAAGATGACTAAAACACCGTTCTCCGGTACTATGGAGAGAGCAACAGATTTGTTGGAAATCATACATACCGATGTATGTGGTCCGATGAATATTGAGGCTCGTGGCGGATATCGTTATTTTCTCACCTTCACAGATGATTTAAGCAGATATGGGTATATCTACTTAATGAAACATAAGTCTGAAACATTTGAAAGGTTCAAAGAATTTCAGAGTGAAGTTGAAAATCATCATAACAAGAAAATAAAGTTTCTACGATCTGATCGTGGAGGAGAATATTTGAGTTACGAGTTTGGTATACATTTGAAAAATTGTGGAATAGTTTCGCAACTCACGCCACCCGGAACACCACAGTGTAATGGTGTGTCCGAACATCGTAATCGTACTTTACTAGATATGGTGCGATCCATGATGTCTCTTACTGATTTACCGCTATCGTTTTGGGGTTATGCTTTAGAGACGGCCGCATTCACGTTAAATAGGGCACCATCAAAATCCGTTGAGACGACGCCTTATGAACTATGGTTTGGCAAGAAACCAAAGTTGTCGTTTCTTAAAGTTTGGGGCTGCGATGCTTATGTGAAAAAGCTTCAACCTGATAAGCTCGAACCCAAAGCGGAGAAATGTGTCTTCATAGGATACCCAAAGAAAACTGCTGGGTATACCTTCTATCACAGATCCGAAGGCAAGACATTCGTTGCTAAGAATGGATCATTTCTAGAGAAGGAGTTTCTCTCGAAAGAAGTGAGTGGGAGGAAAGTAGAACTTGACGAGGTAACTGTACCTGCTCCCTTATTGGAAAATAGTACATCACAGAAAACTGTTTCTGCGACACCTATGCCAATCAGTGGGGAAGCTAATGATGATGATCATGAAGCTTCAGAACAAGATACTACTGAACCACGTAGATCAACCAGAGTGAGAACCGCACCAGAGTGGTACGGTAATCCAGTTCTGGAAGTCATGATGCTAGATCATGATGAACCTACGAACTATGAAGAAGCGATGGTGAGCCCAGATTCCGCAAAGTGGCTTGAGGCCATGAAATCTGAGATGGGATCCATGTATGAGAACAAAGTATGGACTTTGGTTGACTTGCCCGATGATCGGCAAGCAATTGAGAATAAATGGATCTTCAAGAAAAAGACTGGCGCTGACGGTAATGTTACTGTCTATAAAGCTCGACTTGTCGCAAAAGGTTTTCGACAAGTTCAAGGGGTTGACTACGATGAGACTTTCTCACCCGTAGCGATGCTTAAGTCCGTCAGAATTATGTTAGCAAATGCCGCATTTTATGATTATGAAATATGGCAGATGGATGTCAAAACTGCGTTCCTGAATGGATTTCTGGAAGAAGAGTTGTATATGGTACAACCAGAAGGTTTTGTCGATCCAAAAGGAGCTAACAAAGTATGCAAACTCCAGCGATCCATTTATGGACTGGTGCAAGCATCTCGGAGTTGGAATAAACGCTTCGATAGTGTGATCAAAGCATTTGGCTTTATACAGACTTTTGGAGAAGCCTGTATTTACAAGAAAGTGAGTGGGAGCTCTGTAGCATTTCTGATATTATATGTGGATGACATATTGCTGATTGGAAATGATATAGAATTTCTGGATAGCATAAAGGGATACTTGAATAAAAGTTTTTTGATGAAAGACCTCGGGGAAGCTGCTTACGTATTAGGCATAAAGATCTATAGAGATAGATCAAGACGCTTAATTGGACTTTCACAAAGCACATAACTTGACAAGATTTTGAAGAAGTTCAAAATGGATCAAGCAAAGAAAGGGTTCTTGCCTGTGTTACAAGGTATGAAATTGAGTAAGACTCAATGCCCGACCACTGCAGAAGATAGAGAGAAAATGAAATATGTTCCCTATGCTTCAGCCATAGGCTCTATCATGTATGCAATGCTGTGTACCAGACCTGATGTGTGCCTTGCTATAAGTTTAGCAGGGAGGTACCAAAGTAATCCAGGAATGGATCACTGGACAGCGGTCAAGAACATCCTGAAATACCTGAAAAGGACTAAGGATATGTTTCTCGTATATGGAGGTGACAAAGAGCTCACTGTAAGAGGTTACGTTGATGCAAGCTTTGACACTGATCCGGACGATTCTAAATCGCAAACCGGATACGTGTTTACTTTAAACGGTGGAGCTGTCAGTTGGTGCAGTTCTAAACAAAGCGTCGTAGCGGGATCTACATGTGAAGCGGAGTACATAGCTGCTTCGGAAGCAGCAAACGAAGGAGTCTGGATGAAGGAGTTCATATCCGATCTAGGTGTCATACCTAGTGCATCGGGTCCAATGAAAATCTTTTGTGACAATACTGGTGCAATTGCCTTGGCAAAGGAATCCAGATTTCACAAGAGGACCAAACACATCAAGAGACGCTTCAACTCCATCCGGGATTTAGTCCTGGTGGGAGACATAGAGATTTGCAAGATACATACGGATCTGAATGTTGCAGACCCGTTGACTAAGCCTCTTCCACGAGCAAAACATGATCAGCACCAAGGCTCCATGGGTGTTAGAATCATTACTGTGTAATCTAGATTATTGACTCTAGTGCAAGTGGGAGACTGAAGGAAATATGCCCTAGAGGCAATAATAAAGTTATTATTTATTTCCTTACATCATGATAAATGTTTATTATTCATGCTAGAATTGTATTAACCAGAAACATAATACATGTGTGAATACATAGACCAACAGAGTGTCACTAGTATGCCTCTACTTGACTAGCTCGTTAATCAAAGATGGTTATGTTTCCTAACCATGAACAAGGAGTTGTTATTTGATTAACGAGGTCACATCATTAGTAGAATGATCTGATTGACATGACCCATTCCATTAGCATAGCACCCGATCGTTTAGTATGTTGCTATCGCTTTCTTCATGACTTATACATGTTCCTATAACTATGAGATTATGCAACTCCCGTTTACCGGAGGAACACTTTGGGTACTACCAAACGTCACAACGTAACTGGGTGATTATAAAGGAGTACTACAGGTGTCTCCAATGGTAGATGTTGGGTTGGCGTATTTTGAGATTAGGGTTTGTCACTCCGATTGTCGGAGAGGTATCTCTGAGCCCTCTTGGTGATGCACATCACATAAGCCTTGCAAGCACTGCAACTAATATGTTAGTTGTGAGATGATGTATTACGGAACGAGTAAAGAGACTTGCCGGTAACGAGATTGAACTAGGTATTGGATACCGACGATCGAATCTCGGGCAAGTAACATACCGATGACAAAGGGAACAACGTATGTTGTTATGCAGTCTGACCGATAAAGATCTTCGTAGAATATGTAGGAGCCAATATGGGCATCCAGGTCCCGCTATTGGTTATTGACCGGAGACGTGTCTCGGTCATGTCTACATTGTTCTCGAACCGTAGGGTCCGCACGCTTAACGTTACGATGACAGTTATTATGAGTTTATGCATTTTGATGTACCGAAGGTTGTTCGGAGTCCCGGATGAGATCACGGACATGACGAGGAGTCTCGAAATGGTCGAGACGTAAAGATGGATATATTGGAAGCCTATGTTTGGACATCGGAAGTGTTCCGGGTGAAATCGGGATTTTACCGGAATACCGAGAGGGTTACCGGAACCCCCCGGGAGACTAATGGGCCTATTGGGCCTTAGTGGAAAAAGGAGAAAAAGGGAAAGCCCACAAGCTGGCCGGCACCCCCCTTCCCAAAGTCCTAGTAGGACTAGGATAGGGGCCGGCCCCCCTTCTCTCTCTTTTTCCCCCCGGGAGTCCTAATAGGATTAGGATTTGGGGGAGGAGTCCTACTCCCGGCGGGAGTAGGACTCCCCTGCGCCTCCTCTCCCTTGGCCGGCCGGCTCCCCTCCTCCAACCTTTATATACGGGGGCAGGGGGCACCCCAAGACACACAACTTGATCCTTGAGATCGTTCCTTAGCCGTGTGCGGTGCCCCCTGCCACAAAATTCCACCTCGATCATACCGTTGTAGTGCTTAGGCGAAGCCCTGCGTCGGTAGTACATCAAGATCGTCACCACGCTGTCGTGCTGACAGAACTCTTCCTCGACGCTTTGCTGGATCGGAGCCCGAGGATCTTCATCGAGCTGAACGTGTGCTAAGAACTCGGAGGTGCCGGAGTAACGGTGCTTGGATCGGTCAGATCGGGAAGAAGACGTACGACTACTTCCTCTACGTTGTGTGATCGCTTCCGCAGTCGGTCTGCGTTGGTACGTAGACAACACTCTCCCCTCTCGTTGCTGTGCATCACCATGATGATCTTGCGTGTGCGTAGGAAATTTTTTGAAATTACTGCGTTCCCCAACATTTGTCCCCTCTCGATAGACGTTGTACCGACGATGTGATCGTTGACACTGATGAAGACCCAATGATATCTTCAGAAGTGCCAGGCAAGCAAAACCCCCTTGTTCATTCCGATACAATCCCCCTCTCTCGCTCCTGCTCTCTTTCACTGCATTAGGACAACAACGATTCATCTGTTACTTGTTGCGGAGTTGAACCCCTTATCCTCTGCATGACTTGTCATTGCCACAGTAAATAGATGAAACCCACTAGCATGAGTAGGAGTTGTTTCAGCCCTGATGTGCCTACTCATTCATGCTTGTTTGTCGTGCCTGCTACTGCTTAGAGTTGAGTCAGGTCTGATTCATCGGGGATGGATCGGAGGTGTGTAAACATGTCCTACTGTTGAGAGCTAAGTGTGTGAACATGATTTGGTAAAGGTAGCGGTGAGAGGCCATGTAGGAGTACATGGTGGGTTGTCTCATTGCAGCCGTCCTCAGGAACTGAGTTCTGTGTCTGTGATCCATGAACAGTTACTACCACGCATTGGGCCCGAAACCAATGGCCCCTCTCGGCTTCTTAATCACCCTAGTACTCTGTCCAGGAGTTGCAACTAGTTTCTGGTGTTTGTAGGATATGTGTTGGCGGCCGTGCGTAGCGCTGACCCTAGGGGTGGGCTATGTTGCGGTAGATACACTATGGCACGGTGTACCGGGCGCCCGTTTGGTGTCTCGGGAACCCTGCACACATCGTTTGGGGCTGTGAGCGAAACTCCGGCCGGATCTCCTCGCGGATGGAACCCGAATAGGCGATAAACCTGGACTAGAGACTTAAGTGTTTAGGTAGGCCGTGGCCGACACCCTCGCCCGGTTTCCGCTTGAAGGTTGCCGAGGTACATGACGTGTACAGGGCTATAAGTGGTGAGAGCGTGTGTGAAGAAGTACACCCCTGCAGGGTTATCATTATCTATTCGAATAGTCGGATTCCTCGGATATGGAAACTTGGACCCCTTGCATAGTTCATAGACAAGTGAAAGTGGATATTCTAAAACTCGCAAGATAAGTGTGAGTACTATGGATGGCCTTCTCGTAGGGGGACGAGAGCGGATCCATAGTGGTGTATTGATTGGTGAATATGTGGACTCGTGTGCGCCACCTCAAAAGAGTTGCTTGCAATCGTAGTTCAGGTTAGCCACTGAGTCAAAGCTGGCTTGCTGCAGTTAAACTCCACCACCCCCCTTGTTGATACCGATGCATATGTAGTTTAGTTCTGATGTAAGTCTTGCTGAGTACCTTTGTACTCATGTTTGCTTAATTTATGTTTTGCAGAGAGACGTCAGTCTCGCTAGTAGTTCCGCGTGGACTTCGACATTTAGCTTGATACCTCAGCTACGATCTTGTGCCCTCGACAGGATTTGGTAGATAGTCAGGCTTCTTAGCCTTTTTCATTTATAGATGTCTGTACTCAGACATGTTAAGCTTCCGCATGTGTTTGATTTGTATGCTATGATTGTTGGGTCATGAGACCCATGCTTGTAATATCTGGCTCTTCGGAGCCTAATGAATTAATACTTGAGTTGTAGAGTTATGTTGTGATGCCATGTTGTATTCACACATATCGAGCATATTGTGGGTATGATTGAAATGCTTGATATGTGTGGGATCCGACTATCTAGTTGTTTATCCTTGGCAGCCTATCATATGGGGAAATGTAGTCTAGTGCTTCTGAGCGATAGTAGTCCGCTACAGCCCGGATCACCGGAGTCCTGCTAGCCCAGCACTACTGTTCAGGACACTTGACTGGCCGGCATGTGATTCACTTCGTTCCTATGTCTGTCCCTTCGGGGAAATGTCACGCGGTGACATCCGGAGTCCTGCCTAGCCTGCTACAGCCCAGGTTACCGGAGTCCTGTTAGCCCAGTGCTATAGCCCGGATTCACACGCTGTTGACCGACATGCTCAAGGTTGATTCATGTATGCCTGTCCCCATGGGGTAGTGCCGCTTTGGGTTCACGACTAGCCATGTCGGCCCGGGTTCTTTGTCATATGGATGCTAGCGACACTATCATATACGTGAGCCAAAAGGCGCAAACGGTCCCGGGCCAGGTAAGGTGGCACCCGTGGAAATACCGTGCGTGAGGCCACAAAGTGATATGATGTGTTACACGCTAGATCGGTGTGACCTAGGATCGGGGTCCCGACACCCCAATTATCATCTACTATTCCTCGTCGCCTCCGCCTTGCCGCCGTCTCCCCCGACCCTGCCTAGCCGCCGTCTCCCCTGACCCCGCCTTGCCTCTGCCTCGCCGCCGTCTCCCCCGACCCCGCCTCGCCGCGCCTCAGTGCCACCGTCTCCCCCGACCCCATCTCTCTCTCCTCCCTCTGTAAGTACTCTCCCCTTCCAATCCCTCTTCTCTGCTTAGTATGAACCCTAGCTATTTAGTGCTAGTTAGTATGAACCCTAGGCTATTTTTAGTGCTAGTTAGTTAATTACTTATATGGTACTTAGGGCAGTATTTCCTAGGTACTAATTAGTTAGTAAGAACTAGGTACTAATTAGGTATTAGTTTATTTTTATTTATAGTAAGTTTATTTTTAGTAAGAATTATTGAATTAATAGAACTCGTTAGTAAGAACTTGTTGCTATTTTTTTTAGTTAAAGCAATTTTTCTCGCATCGACATGGACGATGCCTATCCCGCATCCTCGTCGTCAAGTCGGCGGAGGACGACACCTGCTTGACCAGATGGGCTATGTCCGGGACTGGGCTCCGCCGGGGTGGTACTGGGAGGCGCTACCTACCGGGGGGCGCAGGTTGGTGAGGAGCCAGCCTGTCATTGACCCGAACCTTCTTTGGTGGCGGTCGCGTGGGCCAGTGATGGTCCAGAGGCTCGAGGACTCCGCAGAGGTCGTTCGTCACCGTGTCAGTGAGGAGGACGCGCATGTCCGTCGCTACTTGTTTGCGTTGGAGCACATGTTCTCCAATACCTGGCAGGTTCTCCAGGGATCTCACTGGAGCTATGATCCCGTGATGGTTCCTTCTCTGTGGGTGTCCACCGCCCGCGTCGATACCCGTCGTGTGCTAGGGTTTTAGTTGTATTAGTGATGTTATATGTATGACACTATTTGGGATGTATTAGTGATAATATTCGATGATGTACGAACATATGAGATGATTTACTTTTGCTTATTGAATGCATGCTAATTTGAGTCCTATAAAATATTTTGAAATCTATATCTTGTGTTGCTCAATATCCAAGTGGCCGGTCATGTTTGCAGGTTACACCTCCGAGTGGCCTATGTTTTGCTGGAGTGTTGATTCATTTCCGTTCCGGCAAATTTCAGGTGCTCGATATGTCCTATTTTAGCAAAGGTCATGCCGGATTTTTCCATGAATTTTGGCATGACTTGTGCCAGAATATGTAGGAAATATCAAGTGCCCTGGATTTGTGTGTTGAGTATCCTGGTAGTTGTCTTCGATCGATTTTCAATTAATGTTTTAACTATGAACATAGGAAATGTCTGATGACGAAAAGGATTTCCGTATTTGCAAATACTGCGAAGACGAGCACGGCCTGTGTGACGGAATCTTCCTAGATGATGATAGGTGCTTCAACATCAAGGTGGACAAGAACTTCGAAGTGGATACAGTAAGTCACAACGACAAGTCTTTTTTCGTAATTAAGCATCACATCTGCTTCATTTGCTTCAACTTATATTTTTTTTACTATTGTACTAGCATATCCCTTGCCATGCAAGAGTTTTTGTATTGGATAAGATAGGTTTCAGTCATACTATGGAGGTAAAGAAAGTTTACTTGAAGACCGAGCATGGTTATATTTTCCACACAAAATTATACAATTCAGACGACTACACCTATTTTGGATGCAAAACATGGCGAGCACTATGCTAGACTTATGCATTTGAGCCTGATATGGTTACCACCTTTGATATTCGTCCGGAAGATGATATTGAAGGTAATACCGACATCTGGGTCGATGTGCAGACGCCTCCAGTTATACCATTATGTAAGTTTCTCAACCATATTTATGTCTTTGATATTGTTTATTCAAAAATAGTTGACAACTAATTTGTATTGTCAGCTTATTCCGATGCAAGCAAACATGTCCAGGGCTTGGTAGACAGGACCTACTACTGTCCCGAGGCTGAACTCAACAGCGAGGAGCTAAGTCATTATGTTTCATAGCTTGAGGATCTTGATATTGTCAAGACAAATTTTCTTCCTGCATTTAGAAATGTTAGTACTGAAAACGTGCAACCAATAGTGTTCTTAATGAACTACGGTCACATCTATTTAGGAAGGATGTTAAGATTTTTACTTTTTGTCCTCAGTGCATCTTTTCCATACATTAGTTTTGAAGCTAAACTTCATTGCTAAGTATGTTACCATACGATGTTCTTCAACAGGGACTCCTGATGAATGTTGTTCCTCATGGGATCGAGACTAAAGGTACCATGAGTATTATTAGCTTACGGCCAAGATATCCTACAGACTACTTTAGTGCATTCAAGATTTTGCGGCAGATGCTTAATAGTGCAAGACTGGACCAAATGTGCGATGGAGAAGCGCAGAGAAGTACTAGGGGGCAGCAAACAGATGTGCTACCCACGATTAGGAGACAGGTTCATCTGCATGCTCCAACTTGATCAAGGAGGAGAGCAACACATGTTTTATGTTATTTTACCTAAGAGAGCAGCAGGAGTGATTAGCTAGCTAGAAATGAGTTTGAGGATGATGATGTGCTACACTATTACTATGATGATAAAATAGCTAGTGTTGGTGGTAATGACTATGATGATTATTATTAGCTAGTGTTAGTGGTGATTAAATAAATATTGTTGGTGGTAATGACTATGATGATGATTAAATAGCTTGTGCTGGCGGATTAGATTCAAGCGGAGGCAACATGTGGTGCACATCGAAAGTACTACTACTCCAACCTGAACCACATATTGTCATGCACCACATATTGTCTCCACTTGAACCTAATCCACCTTCATTTGACACACTGTTATGGACATAATGATGTAAACCTCATAACGGGTATTGTACCAATATTTGTCCTATGGCACATAAATACACTAAAAACAGAATACTAGTAGCGATGGTGAGAAAACACGCTGCTAATAGTTACATTAGTAGTAGCACGGGAGTGAACAAACGTTGCAGCTATTTGCCCTAGCAATAGCGCGTGCGGGCACGCGTTACTGCTAAGCAATAGCTGTAGCGCCTTATTAGTAGCGCGCCTACCCGCGCTACTAGTGAGCACAAAACCCGCGCTGCTGCTAGCCTTTTCCCTAGTAGTGAATATATAAGGACGATTAATTTTATTTTTTGATCAGAGAAGGGCTTGCCCCTTCCGATTTTTATTACTGAAAACCACCACAATTCACAAGAACTTCAGCACAACTCCAGCCTAACACGAAGGACTAAAAGCTACCAGATTGAAATCGCAACATCCCAAGAGGCCAACAAAGGCCAAACATCCGCGCTAGAACCCAACATTTCACAACCGACGACACAATCCACATCCTAAACCGATTATTACATCAAAAGAAACCAGGAAACTAGTCTTCGCGGCGAGAGGCAATGAGCTCTTTCATGTCCTCAAGACGCTGCTTGAGAACATCCACGGATTCGTCCACCAGCCTTTGGCGTTGGTTGCGGAGCATGTCATTCTCGTACATAAGTTTCTTCAACAAGGCACTAGTCTCCTCCTGCAGGACTGCACTTCGGATGATCTTCTCCCTCAGGAGGTCGCGCTCGGCCCGGAGCCTCTCATTGCCCTCCCTTAGTTGCCGGATGATGCCGGTAGCCTGTTCAAACGAGGCTATCATGTCATCCTGCAACCTCGCCGAGTGGGAGATCTGATCCGTCTGGCTATGGACGATCGCATGCATGCGCCTGTAACAGTCGCGCGTGCCCATGAGAAATTTTCTCAGGCCGCGGCGGCACGGCGGGATATCTCTACTACATTCATGGCGCGGCGGGACATCTCTGCTGCTTCTGCGGCGCGGCCGGACCAGTCTGCTGCATCAACGGCGCGGCGGGGCCTCCGTGCTGCTTCAGCGGCACGGCGGGACCTCTGTGCTGCTACTTCCGCGTGGCGGGACATGTCGGCTGCTCTCGCAGCGAGGCGGGACATCTCTCGTGCTTCCGCTTCCATGCTCGCCTCTCCTTGGTGGCAATCTCTTGACCCAGAACTCACGCTGGCCATGGCAGATGCAAGGGAAGGATGCTGAATGACTTGTTTGTGTGGATGAGGAGTTGAGGAGGAATGTGCAGTCATCTTGGCATACTAGTATTTATAACCGAGTACTAATACGCTCCTAAGTGGGAAACCGTTTAGGTTGTGATCGGTGTGAACAGGTTTGCAATTCAATATAGCATGGAGTAATTTGGAATGTGATGAGACGCAAGCTCAAAATTTATTGACGGTTCTAGTTTCGAAGTGCAGCACTATTCCCGGATGGAGTACTTCTTTTTCTACTCCCTCCTTTCCGGTTTTATAGGGCTTATCTCAAAATTTTAGTTTTTCCATTTTATAAGGCTCAATTTGGTTGTCCCCAACACATGTTCAGATTCCAAGGTGCATTAAATCATTACATGCAAGTATTAAGAGAAAATTGACCAATGCATGTACTTTATGCATGCATGCATTGCAATTAATGCATTAAACCTATCTCTCGGGACTTCTCGCACGCACCATCGTGCCACCCACAAAAACTTGTACTCCGAGTTTAGTAGTACGTTATACAGGAAGAGAAGAGGTGCACGCACTCGTCCTCTCACACACGCGTCTATCTTTTCTCGAAAAGGAGGATGATGACCCCCGACCTCTGCATCTGGGAGTCACACACGCAAATTATTGAAATATATCGAGTGCAGTGCTTTGATGTGTCGTGTCAACTCGTACATCAACGAGAAGTTTGATTATCCTCTCCCTCGCGGACTTAACTGCACATGCCTTTGGATGTATGACAGGCTGGCCACACACATGTAGTGCCTACCTGTCATACACTCAAAGGTAGGAGCGTCCCTCCCTCGCCCATGAGTGTGGTGGCTGGCAAGACTAGGAGAAGCTTTCACTACACGCTCTCCATCCTGCACGCGGTGGACATGCAGCAGTTCAATCGGTGTCAGTTGGCCAGAAGCGTACTATAGTACTCCTCCAGTGCAGTAGTATTCCATCATTGTTCGACTTCCTGAAGAGGAGAAGAGCCAAACGCAGCCCCGACGCTCGTGTGGCAGTTTCATGTGTATAGTAGTCTAGGATAGCATGTACCGTGCTTGTAAGCTTAAAATCGTTGGGGTCGGTTCCATGCTATGTGGCCGTCTCGAAGTTTAAAAAAAATTAAAATAGTCTTCTGGCCCTACCCAAAACTGCTGCGCGTACTTCCCGGGAGAAGCCCCGCCCTCAACTTTTAACTACGCGAAAACAGTTCGAGCTTGTTCGTTCTATATAAATACAATACTTACTGTATGTTTTTTCACCCGTGGGGTTGTTCAATGAATGGAGGGGCGGGGAGCACAAGTGAACAATACTGTAGTACTACTAGTAGTAAGTAGGAGTCGTACAGTAGTCACCTTAAATAGAGTGTTTCTTTCCTTTAATGCCACGTACACAAATTGAAACGTTTGTTGTGGAGACAAAAAAGGTAATCACTCCACTATATATGGACGCAGGGGCCTGAGCGCTTGCTTTACTAGGGTTTCTCTCTTCATTCTCTCATCCTCTCCAGATATAAACAAGACAGCGGTAGCGACATTGTCTCTCTGCTCACCGCTAGTCACAGATCCGGTCGGATCCCTTCTGCCGGTGTGTGTAGATGACTAAAAGGTGCATCGTTCACGCGGTCATCACCGCCGAGGGAGGAAACCCACAGCTGCCGGAGGGGCCCGATCCTCTGCCCGTGTCGTTCTCTCCGACACATGGCCGGCTCGGGAGGTCCTCTGACCCTTCTTCCTCCCTGCCGTATTGTCCACAGATCCGACCTGCCGCCGCCAACATCCTGGCGACCCTCAGGTATAAGTTCTTCGAAAGCGGCCTTGCTCTACTGCCCCAGCTCCCCACATGTTTGCATGTGCATCTTTTTCTTCTCCCATCAGCTCTTCCAAAGCCACCTAAATTTTTAGTATTATTATAGGTAAAGCTACTTCATGCATTCAAATCTAGGACTTTGTTCAAACAACGAAGAAAGGGGGGAAAGTTGTAGCATGAATCTAGGACTTGATTCAAAGTGGAAATAATATGGTGAAAGTAGTAGAGACCGGATACCCAACCGGTCTCTTGGTTGAAAAGGGAAATAATGGGGAAAACGCAGTACAGACTGGATAAGGAACAGATCTATTATTGGTTCAATAAAGGATAGAAAGTGGCGGCTGGTGGACAAGTCAACAGATTATGTCCAGGATTAGATTTGCTGCCATCACATAGTAAAAGGTCTCCAGGATTAGATTTGCTGCCCTCACATAGTAAAAGGTCTCAGGATTAGATTTGCTGCCCTCACATAGTAAAAGGTCTCCAGGATTAGATTTGCTTCCCTCACATAGTAAAAGGTCTCTAGGATTAGATTTGCTGCCCTCACATAGTACAATGGCACTCCTGCTGTTTTCCCCAGTATGATAGGTAAGTTGCTCCTTTACGCTGCTGAGTGTCCTGGTGTCCCCATGGTCCCATGCCCTTAAACCAACTCTTTAGCTGCTGTTGATTTGCTGTGTCTGGTAAACAAGCAATGCCACCATTAAAGTAATCCCATATTTGAGGAATCTCATTGTTGATCGTAATGCTTCTGGTAACATGAAGCATCACTGATGTTTTAAAATTTCTATTGTCCTTGCGTGATTGCCATGAACATAATTAAGATGCTTCTTTTCATTTTTATATGTTTCATATATTCTTATTGACAAGCAATTGTTTACTTTCTATCTTTTTGTGCAGATAGGGATATCAATTTCACCTTGTTGCTATTGTGACCTTTTGGTGAACTGCAGAAAACACTTTTTTGGAATGAGTGTCTTGTGCAATTCAACTAAAATGTCACGTGGGAACCATCTCTCAATTTTGGTGGAACTGCACAAAATGGTGATTGGAGTTTCCAAAATCTCCGTCAAGTTCTGCTGGTAATCTCGTGCAACATTTTATTAGCCTTTGCAAGATGGAGCCATCACTGTCACCACAATGGCACTTTATTTTAGTGGAATTGCACAAAAGGATAAGAAAATTATAGTTGCACCTTACATGAGCCGGACAGCCAACCTTAATGTTCCTCAATTTTAGTGCAACTACTAAAGAAGAACATGCCAGCTCACAAGAGCAAGTACTTCTTGGTAGCTGAATGATGCACTCTTTGCCTCATTTCAGGTGAACTCTAGAAAAAGGCGCATGAATTGAATCATGGAACTCCAGGCAGACCTCATCCAAGTAGAGCTGGAGGTTGAGTTCAAGGAGGCCGCTATTAAAGAGAAACCATGCTCTCCTGTCTCCTTGTTTGTGTTGTGCAAACAGGAATACTCAACTACAGATGTTGTGACGGTTAAGAGCATTCGCCAAGTTCTTCGATTGTATGACATGGCTAGCCAAGATGGATTTAATCCGGATATTCACTTTATCAAATGGCTCCAATGGGTTGGTCCTGAATCTTGCAAGCTGGGAATCAGTGAGATGTGTAGGCATCTTTGTTGTACTTATTATTTGGATCTTATTTGTTGGTTATGAATCTTGCAAGCTGGGAATCAATGAGATGAGTAGGCATTGAGTTGTACTTATTATTTGGATCTTATTTGTTGGTTCTGAATCTTGCAAGCTGGGAAACACGGCATGATGATGCAGAGGACAACAACCATAACAAACAGTTCAAACTCGGTAGTATTATATTTTATGAAAGTGCGACAAATGTGATGATCATGTGGGTCCCGAGAATAATAATTCTAATTGTTGTGCATGTTGATCATGTGGCACTGACAGAACGAGCGAATGCATTGCTTGTTTTATGTACAAATTTCTGTTAAAGCTAATTAAATGTAAGTAAAGTGACCACTAACTCATGTTATTATAGTACCAATACAGACCCGCTCGTGAACCGACGTGTGGCCGAGGGTGCATCTTCTGCCGGGCGTGCAGTGGACGAGGGAGGGGTAGTAACTATTGTCGCCTCTACACACTCAGCTTATTGTTGAATCCAGTTCCCCGAGAGCTGAGAAATGAACTGCTGCCACCGCCTACACACTCGTTCACTCGAAGAGACTCCAATGGCGATCCGAGGGGTGAGCGTGCTGGATATGGACTTCAGCAAGGAGTTCCCCTTTGAGTTCACCGTTCAGTCCTATGGCTGCACCAAGTTGAATGTGATGTACACGAACGATACGGACTCGGTGAAGCTCTGCCTCGCCTTAGTCCTATGGCTGCACTAGGTTCTGGAGCATTCGCCCGTTTCATCGGCAGCGCCGACTGCACCTTCGCTACGGTGGAGAGAAGGAAGAACGCGACGATTCGGCCATCTGGTGCAACAAGCTTGTCGACATCCAGAAGCAATACAAGATCATCAGCAACGGGCAGGAGAAGGACTCCGTGGTTGACCTCGCTGAGACCATCGTCGACCCCTGATACGCCAACATGAAAGAAGACGACCTGAACACGTGGGAGGTACCTATGAATCTAGCCTACATAACCTACGCGGCCAAGGGCGCATACACATGCTACGACATGTACATGCAGATCTTGTACATGAGGGCGTGTCTGCATCCCATAACCGACGAGTACACGGACAGCCGCGGCATCATGATCAAGCGTGCCAGGAAGGTCTAGATGTTGTACTTTATCTGTTTATAAGCACCTTTATCATGTGAGTGTGTCATGCATTAGCCCATGTGTTGTAATTATCTATTTTTTCCAAAATATTTCTTTTAAGAACCCATTAACCTGATTGCTTTTTACTGGCAATTTGCTTATGTATGTAAACTAATTCACTTGTCCATAAAAAAAACTAGTTCACACAGCTGTCGTGCTTTGAATCTCCTTCCTCCCAACATATTCCCCTCCTCGGGTGGACCCAGCAGGTCTCTGAATTTTCTCCCACTTTCTTTTTTGATGTAAACTGAGTTTTCTCCCAGTACTTTCCCCTAGAACCAACTCAACTGTCCCACGTCTAGCCTAAAAAATAATAATACCCCACGTACTATTAACTCATCAAATTAAAATGATATTTTATTTCGTAAGTTGAAAGTTCTTACAAAATAATAATAATAATTGTTTATATATAACTTGGCAAGTTAACTCCTAGTGATTGCGTACATAAGCTTGCAAAGATTTTTCTGACGTGCAATCATGTGTTTATGTTTTTAAAACATTTCTCCGTCTAGCCCAACATGATATTTTCACCCAGCCCAGCAAGTCCGTGGCTTTCGAGAAAAATTCAAATGGGATTTAAATGGGCTGCATAGATGCTACATCATTGTTTCACCCAGCCAACCAAATGGACTAAAAAAACAAATGGACTGACAGCTAGGTCCATGGCCATAGCCCAGTTTTTTTGTGATTTGCCAAGTAAGTCGCTTTGTTAGGCGTGTTGGGCTGCAAATCTTTCAAGACGAGGAGAGCTTTCATTCGGCTGGCCGAGAAAATGGCCCATCAGTAAGGAAAAATGGGTTGTACATTTTTAAAACACATCCAACCGGCAATTAGTTTCAACTATCTTTTTTTTCATTTCGAGATTTTAAATTACATTAATTTTTGTGCGTGGAGAATTTGTTGGAGTTTATATTGATATACAAATATTTTTAAAATCAGTTTGAATGTGAGTCGAAATTTCAGGATTAAAAATAGTTCGGACCGCACCGAAATATGCAAAATTTCGTATAATTTTTTAACCATGGCCACAATATGGGCTGTAATGCTAACAAAAAGAATATGAGCTCCAAAAAAAACCTTAAGAATTAGCAAATGGGGTGTATGCTGTTTTCCACAGATTTGAGGCTTTCCTAAAAAAAGGTTGACGCACAAGCAGTGACTGTTGGATGGCCATCCAACGGCTGTCGTGCTTCTTCAATCTCTGCTCTTCCTGCTCCAACCGCTCAAACAGGCGCCGGCAGGACTGCCTGCTCCTTCCTCCCCGCGGCCGGCTCTGCTGTCGCGCAGGCCTCACCGCCCCACCGTACTCCCATCGCTGGCCTAGCCATCCCTCTACTCACCCACACCTGCTGTTATTCTCCGGTGACGGCAGATGCACCAGTAAACCCTCGTACAGTCGTACTCCCCTCCGCGTGGGAAACAACTGCCGAGTCTTCCCTGCCTCCGTGTCGTTCCCTTCCTAGGCCTCGCCGTTGTCCGCCGCCCTGGTGCTCTCGGCGCGGCCTGGTCGACATGGTCAATGACCGACATGCATCTCAAGTGGACTTTACGTGGAGAGGCCGACAGCTGGGTCCACGGCCGCACACAAGGAAATGCCTCCTTATTACGCGCAAAATAATGATTCCTCCACTCACATCAGGGACCCACTGAAAGGGCCTCTGTATTTCGTGAAAAAACGTTACCGCCGCTGACAGCTAGGACCCACCAGCTATATCGTCGCACGCAAGGAAGTGCCTCCTTATTAAGCGTAAAAAATGAATACTCCCCCTATTAGCTGGGACCCAGTATAGTGGCAGGCTGACTTGTGGGCCTACTAAGTTGACGGGGACGGAGGGCTTTGTCAACTTAGTCAATATGCACGATTCTAGCTCCAGTGACCGTACGATGTCCATCCAACGGCCGTAGTGCTTCTTCAACCTCTGGTCTTCTTGCTCCAGCCGCCCAAACCAGCGCCGGTCGTGCCTCGTGCTCCTGCCTCCCGTGGCCGGCTGCGATGCGGCAGAAGCCTCACCGCCCCCATACTACTCCCACCGCTGGCCAGGCCATCCCTCTACTCACCCACACCCCATGTTATTCTGCGGCGACGGCAGCCTCACACCGCAGCGAACCAGTGAACCCTCGTACTCCTCTATGTGTGGGCATCCACTGTCGCGTCTTCCCCGGCTCTGCGTCGTCCCCTTCCTAGGCCTCACCGTCGTCCACCACCCTGGTGCTCCCGGCGTGGTCAACATGGTCAAGGAACGGCTTCCATCGGACGTGGACTGTACGTGAAGAGGCTGACAGCTGGGTCCACGGCCGCAGCAAGGAAGTGCCTCCTTATTACGTGCAAAATAATTATTCCTCCACCTGACAGCGGGACCCACCGGACGGGCCACCGTATTTCGCGAAAAAATGATTCCCCTGACTTCTAGGACCCACCAGCTACATCTTCGCATGCATGGAAGTGCGTCCGGACAAAAAAACAAAACGATTCGCCCCCTGACTGCTGGGATCGACCAGCTACATCTTTGCAGGCAAGGAAGTGCCTGGCAGTCGGGACCCACCTGGTCGAAGCGTATGTAGCGTTGTCATTCTGGTCACGAACGTGTATGTACATACTAGTCGATGTAGAGGCGCGCACGTGTCGTAGTAGAGGCACGCACGTAGCATTTACACGTACGTACAACGGCCAGGGTGCTAGAAAGAAAATACGGCCACGTATGTGTACATACGGGCAGGGTCTCGAACGCCTACTCGCGCATACATACGGCGATGGCTCGTGTACATGGATGGGTTGGAACGGAGAAACAACGTCTTCGTTGTGTTCATGGGGAGGCAACGGAATGCGTCATGTTCATCGGGAGGGCTTGGACAAAACAGGCGATGGAAATGAGGCCTGGCGTACCGCAGAACGAAGGAAATGGCCTTGTGTTCGACCGGCCACGTTTGAAACGGGATCCTGTTCATCGGGAGGGGTCTGGCGTACCACAAAACGTAGGAAAGGGACCTCCTACAGTCGAAACGGGGGTCCTGTTGATTGGTAGGGGTGTGGCGTACCGCAAAACGGACGACACGGACTTGTGTTGGAGCGCTACGGTCAAAACGGGGATCCTGTTCATCGGGAGGGGTGTGGCGTACTGCAAAACGGGACTCCACGGGATACTGTTCATCTCCACCGTCGACCCCCTCCACGAGCTACTGTTCATCCAGCCTCCACCGCGCGCTACTCCACTGGCTACTGTTCAACCACCCCTCCACCGTCTACTGTTCATCCAGCCCTCCACACCACGGGGTCCTATTCAACCACCCCTCCACGGGTACCCCTCCACTGTCGACTGTTCATCCAGCCCTCCACACCACGGGGTCCTGCTCAACCACCCCTCCACCATCTACTTTTCTTCCAGCCCTCCACACCATGGGGTCCTGTTCATCCACCCCTCCATGGGCACCCCTCCACTGTCTAATGCTCATCCAGCCCTCCACCACACCACGGGGTCCTGTTCATCTAGAGGAACACCACAGCTTACTGTTCAATCAACCCCCCCCCCCCGCCACGCTCACTATTCATCCCATCGATCGGCTTCAGTTAGCAGCAGTAGCGGAGGAATCGCTCGATCGCGTTCAGTTAACAGCCATCGATCGATCGCTCGGGTTCAGTAACGCGTAACTTGCAGTGCAATCGCTCGGGTTCAGTTAGAGCCCAACGCCTCGCTCGGGTTCAGTTAGAGCCAACGCCTCGCACACACGCGCGTACGTGTATGAGAGAAACGCGCATCGCTCGGCCCCTGACCTCCCACCGTAACTGCGAACTCCCCGAAATTTACCTCCCCCTCGCTTCTACCACGGTTTTTTCCGTCATGGACGGCCCAAAGAATGTCATGCAGCTGCATCTCCGGCCCGCCTAGGACGAAAAGCCCATTTTCTGTCATGATTTTTTGTTATAGAAGTAGGAGCCCACCACATCTATGATGATATCGGGTTTTGTCACAATTATCATCATAGAAGTGTCATATGTATGACCGAATTTTTTTTCATTCGACCCAAAATGTCACGGATGTATATTTTTTTTGTAGTGCTCGTGGACAGCCCGGAGGTCCACCCACATACTTCTTCCTCCCATATATACCCTAAAAACTTCGGGGAGCACAATAGATCGAGAGTTCCGCCGCCAAAAGCGTCCGTAGCCACCGAAAACCAATCTAGACCTGTTCTGGCACCCTACCGGAGGGGGAATCCCTCTCCGGTGGCCATCTTCATCATCTCGGCGCTCTCCATGACGAGGAGGGAGTAGTTCTCTCTCGGGGCTGAGGGTATGTACCAGTAGCTATGTGTTTGATCTCTCTCTCTCTCTCTCTCCCTCGTGTCCTTGAGGTGGTACGATCTTGATGTATCGCGAGCTTTGCTATTATAGTTGGATCTTATGATGTTTCTCCCCCTCTACTCTCTTGTAATGGATTGAGTTTTCCCTTTGAAGTTATCTTATTGGATTGAGTCTTTAAGGATTTGAGAACACTTGATGTATGTGTTGCGTGGGATACCCGTGGTGACAATGGGGTAATCTATCGATCCACTTTATGTATGTTTTGGTGATCAACTTGCGGGTTCCGCCCATGAACCTATGCATAGGGGTTGGCACATGTTTTCGTCTTGACTCTCCGATAGAATCTTTGGGGCACTCTTTGAAGTACTTTGTGTTGGTTTGAATAGATGAATCTAAGATTGTGTGATGCATATCATATAATCATACCCACAGATACTTGAGGTGACATTGGAGTATCTAGGTGACATTAGGGTTTTGGTTGATTTGTGTCTTAAGGTTTTATTCTAGTACGAACTCTATGATAGATTGAACAGAAAGAATAGCTTCATGTTATTTTACTACGGACTCTTGAATAGATCGATTAGAAAGGATAACTTTGAGGTGGTTTCGTACCCTACCATAATATCTTTGTTTGTTCTCCACTATTAGTGACTTTGGAGTGACTCTTTGTTGCATGTTGAGGGATAGTTATATGATCCAATTATGTAATTATTGTTGAGAGAATTTGCACTAGTGAAAGTATGAACCCTAGGCCTTGTTTCTTAGCATTGCATTAACGTTTGTGCTCACTTTTATCATTTGTTACCTTGCTGTTTTTATATTTTCAGATTACATAAACATATATCTACCATCCATATTGCACTTGTATCACCATCTCTTCGCCGAACTAGTGCACCTATGCAATTTACCATTGTATTGGGTGTGTTGGGGACACAAGAGACTCTTTGTTATTTGGTTGCAGGGTTGCTTGAGAGAGACCATCTTCATCCTACGCCTCCCATGGATTGATAAACCTTAGGTCATCCACTTGAGGCAAATTTGCTACTGCCCTACAAACCTCTGCACTTGGAGGCCCAACAACGTCTACAAGAAGAAGGTTGTGTAGTAGACATCAAGCTCTTTTCTGGTGCCGATGCCGGGGAGGTTAGCGCTTGAAGGTATATCTTTAGATCTTGCAATCGAGTCTTTTAGTTTCTTGTTTTATCACTAGTTTAGTTTATAAAAGAAAATTACAAAAAGGTGGAATTAAGTTTGCCTCATACGCTTCATCTTTTTAATATCTTCGTGAGTATGATGGAAAGGAAAAATTGTGCCAAAGTGTTTGAAGAAGATTGCATTAAAATGTTTGGCACTAAATCTTTGAATGATGAGCATGATTGCAGTGTTGTTAGTATGAACTCCTTGAATATCCATAGTACTAATGATGATTGCACTAGTTATGATGAAAATGTCTCCTATAAACATGTCAATTTTTGTGGAGTGCATTGGGTTTGCAAGTACACATCAAATAGGGAAGATAGATAGGCATAAGCATTTAGAAACTAAATGGTTGCAAGAAAGCCTAGATGTTTGTACTGAAAATTTAAATTTTCTTGGCCGTACTTGTGAACTTTGCAATGAGCGTGGTCATTTAACCCTCCGATGCAAATTGTTTCATGATCTAATCGTTTCCGAAAATTGTGATGACTTGATTTCTCTTGCACATCATAATGAACTTAGTTTGCTCATTTCTGAGAAATTTTTTGAAAAATAATTACCATATTACAAGTTTATTATTTTTCCTGATAACTTGTTCACATATAATGACACAATGCGAAGGTTTTCCAATTTTTTATTTTTTTATTTTTCATGTCCGTTTCAAAATGTGGTCAAAATGACAGGAATGACCATTCCTAGCTAGTTGTTGAATCTTGAATTTTTTTTTGATGTTTTCTAATTAAATAGATACTTATGTACCTATAAATGATTTTTGGAAAAAAATAAAGAGCAAACTATGAGGCAGGTGCAGTTCAAATTTGACCCGCTTCCTGCTGAATCGGTGGAAATTTGTCTTTTTCAGGAGAGGTGGATCAAATTTTTTGACACCCAAAAATTTGATCAATTGTGCATTAAGTATGGCCTGTTATTTTCTAAAAATAATTTGGTCCAATATTGCAACAAATATATGGTGGGTCCTTCACAAAAAAACTCATTTTGGGCACTCAAAAAATAGAAAATGAATTTTTCATCCAAAGAAAATGAAAACTTCCTTAGGCAACATTGTTTGCCATCCCAAGATGCACCCTTGTGCACAATATGAGATCATTTGAATAAACTATGCCATGAATGTGGCCATAAGATTGATAATTTAGCATGAAAGCCATTGATCTCCACACATGATAGCTCATTTATGAGAACACTTTTTTAAAATAGTTACCGTATTACAAGTTTCTTAACTTTCCAGGTAACTAGGTCACATATAATGACAAAATGCGAAGGTTTTCCAATTTTTGAATTTTTTTTATTTTTTTATGCTCGCTTCAAAATGCGGTCAAAACGACGAGAATGACCGTTCGTAGCTAGTAGTTGAATCTTGGAATTTTTCTTCCTGTTTCTCTGAATAAATAGATACTTATGTACCTAGAAATGATTTTTGGAAAAAATAACAAACTATGAGGCACCTGTAGTTCAAATTTGACCCACTTCCTACTGAATCAATGGAAATTTGTCTTTTTCATGAGAGGTGGATCAAAACTTTTGAAACCCAACCATTTGGTCAATTGTGCATTAAATATGGCCTAGTATTTTAAAAAATTGATTTGGTACAATTTTGCAACAAATATATGGTAGGTCCTTCACAAAAAAAACTCATTTTGGGCACTCAACAAATGGAAAATGATTTTTTCGTCCAAAGAAAATGAAAACTTCCTTAGGCAACATTGTTTGCCATTCCAAGATGCACACTTGTGCATGACATGAGATCATTTGAAAAAACTATTTCTTTAATGTGGGCATAAGATTGATAATTTGCCTTGAAAGCCATGAATCTTCACACATGATGGCTCATTTCTGAGAACTCTTTTTAAAAAGAATTATTGTATTACAAATTTATTATTTTTCCTGGTAACTTGGTAACATATAATGACATACTGCGAAGGTTTTTCTATTTTTTTATGTCTGTTTCAAAATGCGATTAAAATGGTGTGCATGACTGTTCCTAGCTATTGGTTGAATCTTGGATTTTTTTTGCTATTGCTCTGATTAAATAGATACTTATGTACCTAGAAATGATTTTTGAAAAAAATAAATAGCAAACTATGAGGCAGCTGTAGTTCAAATTTGACCCGCTTCCTACTAAATCAACGGAAATTTGTCTTTTTCACAAGAGGTGGATCAAAACTTTTGACACCTAACCATTTGGTCAATTGTGCATTAAATATGTCCTAGTATTTTAGAAAATTGATTTGGTACTATTTTTCAACAAATATATGGTAGGTCCTTCCCAAAAAAACTCATTCTGGGCACTCGAAAAATAATTAAAAATAACTAGAAAGATCAGAAATGCATACAAATTGGTCCTTATCCATAAAATGTGGTCTAACTCTAGTGAAAATTTGTGTGGTGCCCTTTTGCAAAATATTTTTGATAGTTACTTCACAAAGTCCCTCTATTTTTAGTACTTAGATACTTTTTTAAATCACTGGTTTTCTGAACCAATCAGGACTCTTCCCACAGACAGATGACATGGCGGCCATCCATCCATCCATATCCATCAATCTCACCATCCCACATCCATCCATCCATCTATCAATAGAAAAAATTAAAAATAAAATAAAAAGAGGACACCACAGCCCAAACCCTACCTCACATCACACCCCTCCTCCCCCCATCTCCTCGCTGTCATCGCCAGCTCCCGATCCAATCTCTTCCCGCCGCCTGCCGATCCAACCTCCCTCCCACCGCCAACCTCGTCGTCCTCCTCACCCATCACCGCCGACCTCGTCCCTCCCTCCCCTCACCATCTCTCCCTCTCCCCCGCACCACTCCTCGCCAACTACCTCACCCGGATGGGCTAGACGCAGCGCCTCGTCCGCCCGCCCATGCGAGGTGAACGAGGGTGATCGTCGAGGCCGGTAGGCCCACCCCGGAGGCCACCCTCGTGCTGCGCCGCACCGCCGTCATTCACCGCTACATCGGCTGTTGCGATGGCCTCAACGCCTCCCCCGTAGTCGACTTCTGCCCGCACCAACTCAACGTCGGCCTCGAGGTCGTCGAGAACCATCTCCTCAATGGCGTTGTCTACTTCGCTGACGAGGAGGGTGTCTACTCCCTGCCGTTCTTGGACCACCTCTGTCGGTGTACAAAAATAGGGGCGCATCTTTGTACCCCTTTTCCCTGTGCACGAGCAGTCAGAGCCGCGCCCACGGCCACACCAAGCAGAACGAGGGAGGTGAGCCAAGGTAAGATCTAAGCCCAATGCAATCAAAGCAACGCCAAGGCCAAGACCACAAAGAGCAGAGAGACGAAGGAAGTTCCCCCGGCAAGACCCTTGCTGGGTGGCCTCAGCGGCCCCGGCAAGACTCTTGCCAAGACAGCTCACCCCGCACCAACAGAGCGAGCCACCCTTGAGCCCATGGCCCCAGTGCCATCATCAATAGGGGGCCAGGACTCGGGAAGGCACCCTTGTGGTGGCATATAGATCTTTGTGAAGACATATTCAAGATCATATTAGAAGACGACGATTCTCGCCAAGATCCTTGCCAAGGAAGGTCCCAGACCCTTGGCAAGATCCTTGCCGGGGACGACAACACGCCATGGGGAGACCCTTGCCGGGCCACCCGGTAAGGCCCTCACCAAAGACGCCGGCAAGGCCACCGCCAAGCCCACTTAAACCAAGCTTCCAACACCGTTCACATGCAGCTGCCAGCCCAACCAGCTGGGCGGGCACCTGCATGGCAACATGCAGCTCACAGGCCAACTGATCAAGCGCCTCCGTGGCGGCATGCAGATCTTCGTGAAGGCTCCACCACCGCGCCAACTCAGCTGCCTGCCTGCCAACATGGCACCACACGCATCCCCGGCCGAGGCGCGTGTCGAAGCAAGTAAGAGCGGCGATGGACAGTACGGGCCTCGCCCCCGTCCCCGATAAAGCAAGAGGACACCTAAGCGATACATTAAATGCATCTTGTCCTGTAATACGAGGGATAACCCCGTGCCACTGTAGACCTTTCCACCTCCCATGTGCCATTGTGGCAACCCCTTTTTTCCTATAAAAGGAGGCCCGGGCCGATGCGGAGAGGGATTTGGCTCTTTGTAACCACACGCTGACCACAGCTAGTTCGAGAGCTCAAGAACTCTCAGAAATACACCCACCAAAGCAGGACTAGGGTTTGACGCATCCTCGCGGCCTGAACCTGGGTGAACGATCCTTGTGCTGTCTACTAGCCCTACTCTCCTCGCAACCCTGCGCCCCGGCAAACGCAGTAGGGATTCTTGTGATCCCATAGGTGTCGTTCCAAACCGACATCCTTGGCGCGCCAGGTAGGGGACGCAATTGTGAGAATCTGGTCAGGTAGTTAGCCTAGCGGCTCTTCATCGCTTTCGGTTTCTGAGAAGAAGGCGGCTGGAGGAACGATGTCGTCTCGGTGACAGAAAAGCTAAGTCATTTAGAACCTTGGATTATTTCCCCTTACACTTAAGGTTATCGTCCTCGGAGATCTAGCCTATGTATGGGAAACCTGCACGCAAGGGGCCCCCGTGATTGGCAACGCCTTTATTCTGTTTCGAGTCCGCTCAATAGTTCAAAGCTGCCGCATCGAGAGTGGTGGGGTAGCCTTCGCACCTAGCAACGCTCCTGACTCTGACTCGAGTCAAACTCGACAGTTTGGGCGGCCGCGCTAAGGGTGGTAAGGTGGTTTGCCCGGCAGCAAGCACACCCGGCAGGCCAATGGGGATCCGTCCCCACGACGCCGCCCTGGGTTTACGCGCCGGCAAGCCTACCTAGTTGCGTAGGGTGGACATACAAGGAAAAACCGAATAGGAAAATAACATGCATGATACTAAAAAGTGCCGCAGAGTTATGTTACATCAAATTGTTGCTGCGGTTCTAACTAGAGATAGCAATTGTCTTGGTTGTGAATCTGCAGCGGCGATAAAAAAACAGGATGCCTAATCTCGGCGCTGGCCCTCCACCCTTAGAATTCCTCCGACTCGGCTGATGATGGGCTCGATGCGCTCCCTGAGCGGCGCAAGGTTGGTTCCCTCCGGCAAACTCTCCAGCGCGGCGTCGAAGTCGAGGTCGGGGTACCAGTGCGCCACCTTGGTGAGAACCTTAGTCATGGCACCCTGGCAAAACCTCCGGGACTCGTCAGCCAGTGAGGCCGCCCGGTTGGCGTGGAGCCGCTCCAAAGTGCCGACGATCTTCTCCAAGAATATGGTCAGGCTGCAATTGGCGCTTACGCCCCACTCCGGGACATACTTGACGTCCGGCATCCCCGTGAGGGCCAGTTGTGCGACGGCCTGGTTGGCGACGGTGGCAAGGCGATCGAGCCAATGTTTCTCGCCCTCCATGTGGTCCGTGAAGTTGAGGCCCTCGTTCTTCTGCAATAACTTCTCGGCCTCCAGCTCCTTGGCCAGGTTCCCCTCTCGGGTTGTGGCCTCCGACAGCACCTTCTCGAGACCCTCCAGCTTCAGGTTGAGGTCTTTGATGGAGTTGTTGGCCTTGGAGAGCTCCCCAGCATTGCGGACGACCGCGCCCTGTGCCTCTGTCATGGCACTGTTGAGCGTGTCCTGCTCCTGGGACAGCTTCAGGGCCTGCTCCTTCATCCTGTCGCGCTCTGCCTCCATCCCCTCCACCTTGCTGGCGTGAACCTGGGCCTGGGCATTGAGTGCCTCCTTGTGCCTCTGCTCCAGCTCGCTGGTCCGCTGCAAGACAAGCTTCTCCACCTGTGCATCCTTGCCGCAAAACATGGCGGCAAGCTTCTCCTCGTGCGCAGTGAGGTCCTCCTCCTGGGAGTTCAGCGCGGCCTCGCGCTGGGTCCGAGCTGCTTCGGCGGCCTCGGCCAAGTTCTTCGCCGCCTCCTGAGCTTTCTCGACATCGGCGAGCTTCATGGTGAGCTCCACATCGTGCCTGGCCTTCTCACCCTGGGCCACCTTGAGCTCCTTGTGGGCCTCGTGGAACCAGTCCTGCGCCTCAGCAACGCACTCTTGGAGGTCCGCCTCCAGCTTCTCCACCACCGCCGCCCTGGACTTAGCCTTGTCCAGGCGGGCGCGGTGGAGCGTGTGGAGCTTCCGAAAGCTGTGTGGAGGAGCCGCTCTTCCTGCGAGCCATCGCTACCCATGATAGGCTCGTCGACGACTTCAACCCCGGCACCGGCAAGCACTTTGTCATCGAACACCTCTCCCTCAACGACTGTCCTGGTGCTCGACGCGCCTAGGAGGGGGCAAACAAATTGTCACCCACCCTCAGGTACTTGCTATAGCCGGAAGCAGCAGGGGAGGAAGGCTGGTCACCAGCCTCCTCCCCCTCCTTCTCGGCAACGATCCCGCCGCCTTCCCTGGCAGTCCCCTTGCCGGCCTCCTCAACGGCAGCCTTGTCAGCCTCCCCGGTGGGCCCCTTGGCGGCGTCCTCGGCAGCGTCTTTGGCGGCCTCCTCGGCGGCGATCCTCTCGGGGTCCGCCCCGGCGGCCTTGATGACACCCTCAGTGACGGCCTCCATGTCCTCTGGGTTCACCAAGGAAGAGTCTGGGCGCCGAATAAGGGGGTGAGGCAAGGCCAGGACCGGGAGGAAAAAAAGAGGGGGAAAGCAGGGACGAACGACAAATGGCTTACATGTGCCAATACCCGGCTGGGAAACGGAAGCCCCCTTCCCGCCAACATTTGGCGTCGAGGCAAAACCGTCGGTGCCCAAGTTCTCCTCCTCCTCCATGTGCGTGGGCCCGGTGCCCGGCGCCCTTGCCGGGGACGCCCCCCCGAGGCAGCATGGTGGATGGGGGCGGCGTGTTGGGGGTAGCCCTCAGTGGCTCCTCCTACTGCTGCTCCCTTCCTGCGTACCTGACAAGGTCAGCACCAAGGTGTCGTGCCCCTGACACGTGTCGACGGGGGAAGAGTGATGAACTTACCCTGGGGGCTCTGCCGGGGGCTGCTGTCCGGGCTGCTCAACACCACCAATGGCGCCCCCGAAGTACCAGCTGGGGGTTGGCCGGCCGCCGAGACCTTGGCCCTCTTCGCTCTCTGGGCTAGCGTCTCCCCATCCCTGCAAAGATGAAAACGAGTCAAGACAAGCAACACAGGTTGAGGAGGCAGAGATAACGAAAAGGAACTAGATACTTACTCATCGTTCGCCTCCTCCTCTGTTGTCTTCCTCTTCCTCCGCGGGCTGAGGGATCCCTAATCAAAAGTAACCTCCATGTCAACATTCGGCGGAGGAGGAGAAGAAGGTGGTGTCTGGGCACGCGCGGACGAAGAAGGGGCGGCTGTCTTCCTCACCGCGGCCTTCGTCGGCTTCTTCGCCGTCGCGACCCTCGTATGGCGCCTGGGCTCCTCTAAGGTCAGCTGTGACCGCGCAGCCCTGGTGGGCCGGACTGGCTCGCCGGAACTGGCCCGCCGCAGGACACGCCCACTCCCCGCAGGTGGTGTCAGCTCTGCGGTCTCGGCCTCCTCCGACGACGACCCGCCGATCACATTCTCGACCAAAGGAGCTTCGGTGCCAGCGCTGCTGGCTCCCCCGGCGGCCGCCGCCCATCGGGCGAGCTCCTCCTCCTCCGCGGCCGTCGCGGCCTTGTCCTCCACTCCGCCAGTGTTGTCGGCCTCCCTGGCAAGTTGCGCCTCCCTCGCCATGGTGGCAATGTAGTTCAGCTCCGCCTGGGAGGTGTCCTGGACAAGCAGCCGCTCGGTGTCGGCGTTGACATATGCCTCGTTTAGGGTGTCGAAGAATTGCTGCACTTCAGCGTCCTCCGGCTCCTTCCAGCTCGGGACGGGGCCGTGCGCGTTGCAGTCCAGAATCATGGCGATGATCTCGGACCGACGCGAGTTGTTGCACAACGGGACCACCCCGTCGGTAGCTTGAACAGAGGCCCCCTGAGGACCTTGCCGGCCTTCGCGGCGGCCCTCGCTTGCCGGTCCGCTCGACCTCGCCGTCACGGCCCATGTCGAGCTGGAAGATCCGCTGTCAGAAATGGGCATGTGCCATCACTCTGAAGTTGTGGTCGAGGCCAGGGCGGAGCCGCATGATGTGTGCAGGGTTCGGGAAGAGCCAGGCTGGAGGAGCGATCCGGCGACCGATGAAGTCCGCCTTGATCATCTCAAGGGTGAGCCCGACCTGGGTAAGCCGGAGAATCCTGGTGGTGGCGACTGTGAGCTTTCCGTCGTCGGCTTAGACATCGCTCCAATCGCTTCCACGAACCGGCGGCGCCCAACGAACTCTGCAGAACGCCGGCGGGTCCTTCTCTTCGATCCAGCACCACTGGCCCCACCATTCTTCCCACCTCTCTTTCATGGCGCCGTCCGGGTATGCTCCCTTGGATTTTGGGATCCAGGCAATGCAGCCCGAGATGGCACCTCCTGTTTGGAACCGAGGGAAGAAGTAATGGCGGAAGAGCACCGTGTTGGGGTGCACCCCGGCAAAGCCTTTGCAGAGGTGCGTGAAAAGGGCCATGCACGCCACGGCATTCGGAGTAAAATCTAGGAGGTGGAAGCCGAAAGTGTGCATGATGTCGCTAAAGAAATCGGAGAAGGGAGGACAGAGCCCACAGGAAAAATAATCAACCAAAAAGGGGTACCGATTTGGGGCAGCCTCGGCGCAGTTGGCGGGGATGACGCGCGTGGCCGGATGCCCCGAATTCTCTCCCCCCGTCTTCACTCCCCACAGGGGCCTGAAGGACTCCCGACGCTCAAACACGTAGACCGTCGAGGGGAAGAAGGCGGACTGCATCCGCTGCACCGCCAGCGCACTCTCCGGCGGCTCCGCGGCTCTGGCGTCCTTGGCCACTCCCTTGCCCTTGGTGAATTTTGGAACCATGGCGACTGGGGGAGGAGGGCAGGATAGAGGGCGATGGAAGCGCAACGATGGCAAGCGGAGACAAAGCTTAAGGAAGAAGAGGAAGGCAGGCGAAGGTTTCCGAGATTGGGGTTGCGCGGAGGGTAAAAGGAACAGTGCACCCGCGGTTATCCCTTTTTATGGGGAAGCCGCGGGGCGTGCTGCCCATTTACTGCGACGTGACACATGCGTGTGGAAACCGTCCCACGCGTGCCACCCACATCACGCACACCCCTCCACGCCGCGCCTCGCGCATGGGTCGTGGGATGCGTAGCGCGCGAAGAATCTTACCACAGTAAAAACCGCCCCACCTGCACGCGCTCCGTTTTGGGCCTGGCCCAACAACGCGTCGCGCTTATGTGTGGCCCAGGCCCGGGGGCTCCTGTCTGTGTACAAAAATAGGGGCGCATTTTTGTACCCTTTTCCCTGTGCACGGGCAGTCAGAGCTGCGCCCATGGCCACACCAAGCAAAACGAGGGAGGTGAGCCAAGGTCAGATTGAAGCCCAAGGCAATCAAAGCAACGCCAAGGCCAAGACCACAAAGAGCAGAGGGACGAAGCAAGTTCCCCAGGCAAGACCCTTGCCGGGTGGCCTCAGCGGCCCTGGAAAAACTCTTGCCGGGACAGCTCACCCCGCACCAACAGAGCAAGCCACCCTTGAGCCCTGGTGCCAGGACTCGGGAAGGCACCCCTGTGGTGGCATATAGATCTTTGTGAAGACATATTCAAGATCAGATCAGAAGACAACGATTCTCGGCAAGATCCTTGCCAAGGAAGGCCACAAGACCCCCGGCAAGATCCTTGCCGGGGATGACAACACGCCACGGCGAGACCCTTGCCGGGCTACCCCGCAAGGCCCTCGCCAAAGACGCCGGCAAGGCCACCGCCAAGCCCGCATCAACCAAGCTTCCACCACCGTTCACATGAAGCTGCCAGCTCAACCAGCTGGGCGGGCACCTGCGTGGCAACATGCAGCTCCCAGGCCAACTCATCAAGCGCCTGCGTGGCGGCATGCAGATCTTCGTGAAGTCTCCACCACCGCGCCAACTCAACTGCCTGGCTGCCTACATGGCACTGCACGCATCCCCGGTTGAGGCGCGTGTCGAAGCGAGGAGGAGCGGCGATGGACGGGACGGGCCTCGCCCCTATCCCCGATAAAGCAAGAGGACACCTAAGCGATGCATTAAATGCACCTTGTCCTGTAATACGAGGGATAACCCCATGCCACTATAGACCTTTCCACCTCCCGTGTGCCACTGTGGCAACCCCTTTTTCCTATAAAAGGAGGCCCGAGGCGATGAGGAGAGGGATTCGGCTCTTTGGAACCACACGCTGACCACAGCTAGTTCGAGAGCTCAAGAACTCTCAAAAATACACCCACCAAAGCAGGACTACGGTTTTACGTATCCTCGCGGCCCGAACCTGGGTAAACAATCCGTGTGCTGTCTACTAGCCCTGCTCTCCTTGCAACCCTGCGCCCCGACAACCGTAGTAGGGATTCTTGTGATCCCATAGGTGTCGTTCCACACCAACAGCCTCCGCCAGATCAGGTATCTCCCCCTCCACTCCGCCGCCTCGCTTCATCTCCGCCGTGATTCGATGCCGCCGACCACCCCTGCGTCTCTGTCGCCCCACCATCTAAGCAACGGCGCCCGCCAGTCCTCTTCTTCAGGCAACGGGACATGCACCACCCCTCGTTGACCTCCAGCGAGTGCCAAGTCCCACGACCGCACGCACCTGGGTCGCCTCCCGTTTACCTGTTGTACGAGGCCCAGCAACCATCTGTTGGATTCGGTTTTCAAACTGAACATTTTAGTGTGGTGCCCTGTATCAAGATTTCGATCTGAAACTTCTGAAACTGAATGATCGAATAGGAGCCTATAGTTGATAGACTAGTATTCCCTTGTCAAATGCTTACTCCATTTTACTAGATTCAGTTATACCCTGCAATTTTTTTACAAAGGTTATACCCTGCAGTTTAGCTCTGTGTTATGAGGTATTGACCATCTGTGTGTTGATGTTGATGTATCTGATAGTTCACTTGCATCAAATCTTGCATCAATTAGGGATTCTTCAACCAAATACTGAAGTTTTCCTATGTATAACATCACTACATGTGTTTTTTCTATATAGAATTGCATTCATTCCCTCTTATTTCAGTAGTTACATGGCTTGAGGTCTCTGTATTCTTTTGAATAGGATGTACTGTTCTATGCAGAAGATCTGATTTGCACAAACATAGTTATCTGCATGTGCTGCCTGACATGGTATTTGTTATATCCTGTTGGTTGAATGTATGGTGGTGCCATTATAGTGGTAGTATATTCAGATTGGTGTGTTGCTGTGAGGTTAATCCCTTCGGAAACATCCTTTGAGAATTTTGTAATGCCTCCTTTGGGGTGTTGATACACTATTGCACAAGTTCTATTGTATGTGAGTTCCTTTTTTGCTGCAAAGTATTGATACTATATGTCATTTGTAGGGAGCTCGCTCTGCATCCGAGTCTCGGTCATCCTGCACACCAAGTAGCTGGACGAAGGGAGCAAGCAGCACTTTTGGTTCCTTAAGACATGTGCAACACATTTAACTTGTAGGACTCCAGTAATTTTTCTTAGAGTATTTAACTAGATTAAACTATACATTTGTGGAGTAATTTTGCTTGCTGTATTTAACAAGATTCAACAAGATTTAACTCACTTTTCCAGTTAATTAAATGGACATCTGTAACGCCCCGAGACCGTTGTGCCAGGTGTCTTCGAGTTTTTTGCTGTTGTTGCCTTGACATTTGTTTGTGTGTCATGCATTTCATATCATGTCATCATGTGCATCGCATTTGCATACGTGTTCGTCTCATGCATCCGAGCATTTTCCCCGTTGTCCGTTTCTCGATCCGGCACTCCTACATCCTCTGGCGCCCTCTTTTGCCTCTTTTCATGTGCAGGTATTAAACATTCTCGGAATGCACCGAGATTTGCCAAGCGGCCTCGGTACACCACCGGTAGACCGCCTATCAACTTTCGTGCCATTTGGAGTCCATTTGATACTCCAACGGTTAATCGGGGAACCGTAAAGGCCTCGTGTGTGTTGCAGCCCAACACCCCTCCAAAGTGGCCCAATAACCCATCCAAACCCCCTCCATCCTCTCGGTCATTCGATCACGATCGCGTGGCTGAAAACCACACCTCTTTTGGACTCTCCTCGCTCCCTCTATATATAAATATGTATCTCCCTCCGAAATCTCGCGGACGAAACCTAACTTCTTCCTCCTTCCGCCGATGGACATGTTGATACATCTCCGTCGTATCTACTTTTCCAAACACTTTTGACCTTGTTTTGGACCCTAACTTGTATGATTTGAATGGAACTAACTCGCGTTTTACGATACGGAGCCGCCGCCAAGCCCTAAAACCTCTCGGGAGGGCTGATCTGGAGTCTGTTCGGGGCTCCGGAGAGGGGGATTCGTTGCCGTCATCATCATCAACCATCCTCCATCACCAATTTCATGATGCTCACCGCCGTGCGTGAGTAATTCTATCATAGGCTTGCTACACGGTGATGGGTTGGATGAGATTTATCATGTAATCGAGTTAGTTTTGTTAGGGTTTGATCCCTAGTATCCACGATGTTCTGAGATTGATGTTGCTATGACTTTGCTATGCTTAATGCTTGTCACTAGGGCCCGAGTGCCATGATTTCAGATATGAACCTATTATGTTTTCATGAATATATGTGAGTTCTTGATCCTATCTTGCAAGTCTATAGTCACCTACTCTGTGTTATGATCCGGCAACCCCGAAGTGACAATAATCGGGACAAATCCCGGTGATGACCATAGTTTGAGGAGTTCATGTATTCACTATGTGCTAATGCTTTGTTCCGGTTCTCTATTAAAAATAGGCCTTAATATTCCTTAGTTTCCAATAGGACCCCGCTGCCACGGGAGGGTAGGACAAAAGATGTCATGCATGTTCTTTTCCATAAGCACGTATGACTATATACGGAATACATGCCTACATTACATTGATGAATTGGAGCTAGTTCTGTGTCACCCTATGTTATGACTGTAACATGATGAACCGCATACGGCATAATTATCCATCACTGATCCGGTGCCTACGAGTTTTCCTTATACTGGTTTACGCTTATTTGCTTTCTCGCTGCTACTGTTACAATCACTACAAAATACCAAAAACATTACTTTTGTTGTGTTTACTTTTGTTGCCGCTACCACCACTATCATATTACTTTGCTACTAAACACTTTGCTGCAGATACTAAGTTTCCATCTGTGGTTGAATTGACAACTCAGCTGCTAATACTTGGGAATATTCTTTGGCTCCCCTCGTGTCGAATCAATAAATTTGGGTTGAATACTCTACCCTCGAAAGCTGTTGCGATCCCCTATACTTGTGGGTTATCAAGAAAAATTTCTGGTGCCGTTGTCGGGGAGCATAGCTCTATTCTTTGAGTCACTTGGGATATATATCTGATTATCATTATGAAGAATTTAGAGCTCCAAAAACCAAGATCTATCCCTTAACTACGAGGGGAGGTAAGGAACTGCCATCTAGCTCTGCACTTGATTCACCTTCTGTTATGAGTAAGCTAGTGACACCTAAACCTGCTTCTACTATTTGTTCCGATATGTCGAATGTTATTGATGATGCCACTTCTGCTATGCATGATACTTATCATGAAATTGCTTCTATGCCTGATACTATTGTGCCCCTTGGTGAATTTCTTGATGAACAAATTTCTAGGGCTAGAGAAAAAGAAATTATTGAATCTGAATACGATGATGATAGTGATGATGAAAATATGCCTATTATCCCTGAGGGCTATCTTTTTGATATGGAATCTTCTGCCGCTATTTTAGCTTGCAAAGATAGATATGAGCTTAAGAGGTTATTAGTTAAATGGAACAAAGAATCACTTAGAGATAAAATGAAACTGGACCCTGCTTTTTCTACTTCACCTATATGTGTTCTTGATAAGGATTATGAATTCTCTGTTGAGCCAGATATAATTACTTTGGTGGAATCTGATCCATTTTATGGCTATGAATCTGAAACTGTTGTGGCACATCTGACTAAGTTAAATGATATAGCCGCCCTGTTTACTAATGATGAGAGATCGCGTTACTTTTATATACTCAAAATATTTCCTTTCTCATTAAAGGGTGATGCTAAGATATGGTTTCATTCTCTTGATCCTGGTTGTGTGCGTAGTCCCCAGGATATGATTTATTACTTCTCTGCTAAATATTTCCCTGCTCATAAGAAACAAGCTGCTTTGAGGGAAATATACAAATTTTTGCAAATTAAAGAAGAGAGTCTCCCACAAGCTTGGGGGAGGCTTCTCAAGTTACTTAATGCTTTGCCTGATCATCCTCTTAAGAAACCCGAAATACTTGATATCTTTTATAATGGACTAACCGATGCTTCCAGAGATTACCTAGATAGTTGTGCTGGTTCTCTTTTCAGGGAAAGAACACCGGATGAAGCTGAAATTCTATTGAATAATATGTTGACAAATGAAAATAATTGAGCACCTCCTGAGCCAGCTCCTACTCCAATTACGAAGCCTATTCTTAAACCAACTCCGAAGAAGAGAGGTGTTCTATTCCTCAGTCCCGAAGATATGCAAGAGGCAAAGAAATCTATGAAAAAAAAGGTATTAAAGCTGAAGATGTTAAGAATTTACCTCCTATTGAAGAAATACATGGTCTTAATATACCGCCTATTGAAGAAACATATGATCTCAATTCTTTATTTACTGAAGAACCTCCTGATCCTGATATCCCGACACAAGTAGTAAAGGTAAATTCTCTCTATAGATATGATAAAGCTGAAGTACCTCCTACTAAAATTGCTAGTCAGTGCTTGCATGAGTTTGATAACTTTATGTTTAAGCAAGACGACTTCAATGCTTATTTTGGTAGACAATTAAAAGAAAATGCTTATATGATTAGAGGCTTGGGTGATTATATGGCTAATATTAAAGGTGAACTTAAACTTTTTAGCAAACATGCTTCTATGGTTACCACTCAAGTAGAACAAGTACTTAAGGCTCAAAAAGAAGTGCTTGATGAAATGAATAGTAAGAAAAATGATTATTCTGTTAGAGTGGCTACTGGAACGGGTAGAATGACTCAAGAACCTTTGTATCCTGAAGGCCACCCTAAGAGAATCAAGCAAGATTCTCAAAGAAATAATATTGATGTTCCTAGTTCTTCTAAAAACAAGAAGAAGAAAAATGATAGAACTGTGCAAACTTCTAGTGAACCTATTGCTGAACCACCTAATAATCCAAATGATATCTCTATGTCTGATGCTGAAACACAATCTGGTAATGAACATGAACCTAGTGAAAATATTAATGATGATGTTCATGATGATGCTCAACCTAGTAATGACAATGATGTATAAACTGAACCTGCTGTTGATCTTGATAACCCACAATCAAAGAATCAACATTATGATAAAAAATAATTTGTTGCTAGGAAACATGGTAAAGAAAGGGAACCTTGGGTTCAGAAACCCATGCCTTTTCCTCCGAAACCATCCAAGAAAAAGGATGATGAGGATTTTGAGCGCTTTGCTGAAATGATTAGGCTATCTTTTTGCATATGCGATTAACTGATGTGCTCAAAACGAATCCTTATGCTAAATATATGAAGGATATCATTACTAATAAAAGAAAGATACCGGAAGCTGAAATTTCCACCATGCTTGCTAATTATACTTTTAAGGGTGGAATACCAAAGAAACTTGGAGACCCCGGAGTACCTACTATACCTTGCTCCATTAAAAGAAATTATATTAAAACTGGTTTATGTGATCTTGGAGCCGGTGTTAGTGCTATGCCTCTCTCTTTATATGGTAGACTTGACTTGAATAAGCTGACACCTACTGAAATATCTTTGCAAATGGCTGATAAATCAACTGCTATACATGTCGGTATTTGTGAGGATGTGCCTGTTGTGGTTGCAAATGTTACTATTTTAACGGACTTTGTTATTCTTGATATTCCCAAGGATGATAGTATGTCTATTATTCTTGGAAGACCTTTTCTTAATACTGCAGGGGCTGTTATTGATTGCAACAAAGGCAATGTCACTTCTCATGTTAATGGTAATGAGCATACGGTACACTTTCCAAGGAAACAACCTCAAGTTCATAGTATCAACTCCATTGGAAAAATTCCATCGATTATAATTGGAGGTTTTGAATTTCCTTTTCCTACTGTCAAAAAGAAATATGGTATACTTATTATAGGGGATGTGCATATCCCCATCGAGGTAACATAGTGTTATTCAAAATTTCTCCGGTTTCATGATTATTGGAATGAGTTTGTTAACAAGACTTGATCAACCTTGTTAGTGGATTCTTTTTGATGAGCATGAGATGGATGAAACTAGAAGCACAAACTTCTGTACCCTCTCTTTATTTTCTATTAATTAGTAGAAATAAAGTAAAAATAGTATTTTTCTGTCTGTTTCCTGACTCATCCGTGCAATATAAAAATATCCCAAAAATAAAAGTCCTCAGAATGCCATGCCAATTTAATATGATTTTCTCGGGAATATTTGAGGATTTACTATGCAAAAATTACCGCGGGAGGAGCTGCCACCTGGCCATGAGGGTGGTGGGCGCCCCCCCTCTAGGGCGCGCCCCCCTGCCTCGTGGGCCCACGGTGGCCCTCCTCCACTTATCCCCACACCCATCTTCTTCCTCTGTCTCACACAAACCCGAAAAACCAACTCAAGCACGAGTTCGATCCACTTTTGCTGTGATTTTCGATCTCCTTCCTCAAAGCACCTCTCACAAAACTGCTTGGGGAGATTTTTTTTTTGGTATGTGACTCCTCCATTGGTCCAATTAGTTTTTGTTCTAGTGCTTTATTCTTTGCAATTTTTTGCTGCTTAGGTGACCCTGTTCTTGAGCTTGCATGTCAAATTTATATGGTTAAAGGTAATTATGATGCATGATATAGGCCCTAGGCACTTGTAGGAGTAGTTGCTATCAGTTTTATTGAAGTTGGTTCACTTTTGTTTGAAGTTACTAAAAATTTCAGAATTTTTCAGAGAAAAACTTTATGCTTAGGAAGATGTTCAAAGGAGGTTCCTCTAAGAAGCAAGGACCCAGGATTGCTATGCGTGATGCTGACGAGGATCCACCAAGAGACGCTCCGGTACGGCCTTGCGAATGGCTGTCGGAAAATTTTATGGACCGTGCGGGAATTAAAGAAGAATTCAAAGCATATTTGCCCAATGCCGGTCTTGAGGATTTTGAGGCTAACAAATGCCCCCAGTATCATTATCTCACAAGTTCATTTGTGAGGAGGTTTGAGTATTCATCTTCACGTAATTCTCCTTCAGTCATGTTTGATCTTTATGACAAATCTTATACCATGGACCTAGAGTATTTCACTCTTGCATGCAAACTTCCATCATGGGGCAGTATTAGGGATCCCCCTAAATCTGAATTTAGAAACTTTCTTGCTAGTATAACTGTAGGGGAATCTAGAGATATAATGCATGCTACCATAGGGAGCATTCACTTTCCTGCTATACTTATTTTGCTCTCTTCATCGGTAGATGCATAAAGGCTAAGGATGAAGCATGTCACATGCGTGTCCCTGATCTTAGCATTCTTAGGAGTGCTATGTTAGGAGACCAATCTTATCATATGGGAGCCATTGTAGCTCGTAGGTTGCATCATAATAGACATAATGGAGATTTCTTTGGAGGAATTTATGCAACTCACTTAGCTCATTTTCTTGAGATAGACATTCATGAGGGTGATACGGAGTTGTCTCCTGCATATTTAGATTATGAATCTATGGCTTCGCACCAGTTTGTCGAGAGGCCTGAATCACCTCTCTTATAGCGTTTAATTTTTGACAAACGACGTGTTTTCCATATTACTCTCCCAGCTCCTGCCTTCTTTGATTCACAGACAAAAAGAAGATATGTTATTACTAGAGAGGAGGCAGAAGAGTACGAGAGGAGAGCAGAGGCAGCTCGACTCCATGCTGCAGCTCAGCAGACGATAACCCCTGCACATCAGTATGATCCCAACTATTTTTCATCGCAGTACGACCCCAGCTACACCTATGGGTACCCGCCAGGCTATCCCTGGCAATAGACCAACTTAGGCCAAAAGCCTAAGCTTGGGGGAGTACGTATTTCTCACCAACATTACATTTATGTTCACACACACTCATTGCTAGATGTCGGTGCTCATACTCTTTCACTGTAATATCCATGCTAGTTTATTTTCTTTTTCCTGCTTTCTTCCTGTGTGTTTGTTAAACCTTAAGTAAAACCAAAAAAAATTAGTAGTAGTTTATTTTTTGCTGTAGTAGTAATAATTAAAAAGAAAACCCAAAAATATTTCTCGTTCTTCTTTTGCTTGTTGGGAGCTTTCCCGTGTAAATAGTTTTATTTCTTTTCTTTTCTTTGGGGGTCAGTAGGAGAAGACCATAATGAAATTGTTGAAGTGGCTCTTATACGCATTATTGTTAATTTAACCAAGAGCCCATATTGCCTTGTCTTCTCCTGTTTATTGAATGCTCGCAGATTCCAGCTTAGTCCAATGCACGTACACTCTTATTATTCACACCGTTCGGTCGTGCAAGTGAAAGGAAATTATGATGATATATGATGGGCTGACTGAGATTAGAAAAGCTGGTATGAACTCGACCTCTTTTGTTTTTGTAAATATGATGAGTCCCTCGTTCTTGATTCTGCTTATTATGAATAAACATGTTTGCAATGACAATTAGAGATCATAATTGCTTGTGCCATGCTCGATTAGCTATGAGTTATAATGATTTACCTTGTGTGCCAACATGCTATTGCGATGATTATGATGTGTTATGATGGGGTGGTATCCTCCTCTGAATGATTTAAGTGACTTGACTTGGCACATGTTCACGCATGTAGTTGAAACAAATCAACATAGCCTTCACGATATTTATGTTCATGGTGGATTATATCCTACTCATGCTTGCATCCAATGTTTATTAATTTTAATGCATGTACATGGCTGTTGTCGCTCTCTAGTTGGTCGCTTCCCAGTCTTTTGCTAGCCTTCACTTGTACTAAGCGGGAATACTTCTTGTGCATACAATCCCTTAAACCCCAAAGTTATTCCAGATGAGTCCACTATACCTTCCTATATGCGGTATCTACCTACCATTCCAAGTAAATTTGTATGTGCCAAACTCTAAACCTTTAAATAAACATTCTGTTTTGTATTCTCAAATAGCTCATGTATCAACTAAGGTTGTCCTTATCTTTTGTGTTAGGCGGGTTATTCTCAAGAGGAGTGGACTCCGCTCCTCACTAACGAGAAAATGGCTGGTCACCGGGATGCCTAGTCCCATGCTTTAGGCAAACTAAATCAAAACTAATTGCAAACAAAACTCCCCCTGGGACCTGATGTATTTTGGAGGCACTGGTTGTTTTGAGCAAGCCATGGATTGATGCTTGTTGGTGGAGGGGGGGTATAAACTTTACCATTCTGTTTGGGAACCGCCTATAATGTGTTTAGCATGGAAGATATCGCCATCTCTTAGTTGCTACGTTGAAAATGAAAGTATACCGCTCAAAATACAATTTATCTCTATTTCAAAACCGAGCTATGGCTCCTCTACAAATCCCTGCTTCCCTCTGCGAAGGGCCTATCCATTTACTTTTATGTTGAGTCATCACCCTCTTATTAAAAAGCACTAGCTGGAGAGCACATCTGTCATTTGCATTCATCACTATTAATATATGTTGGGTGTGACTATGATTGGATCTCTTTTACCATGAATTACAATTTCTAGTCAGTCCTTGATATTTAAAGGTGCTCTGCATTTATGTTTTGCAGTCTCAGAAAGGGCTAGCGAGATACCATCTTGTTATATCATATTATGATTGTTTTGAGAAAGTGTTGTCATCCGAGATTTATTATTATGACTTGCTAGTTGATTATGCTATTGATATGAGTAATTATGAGACCTGAGAATTATTGCACATGTGGTAAGTTATGATCTCTGATGAAAGCTTGAATACTGGCTTGACATACTTACAACAACAAGAGCAAACAGAGTTTGTAAAAGTTTTTCTTTCTTTCAGTTTGTGAACTGAATTGCTTGAGGACAAGCAAGGGTTTAAGCTTGTGGGAGTTGATACGTCTCCGTCGTATATACTTTTCCAAACACTTTTGCCCTTGTTTTGGATTCTAACTTCTATGATTTGAATGGAACTAACCGGGCTGATGTTGTTTTCAGCAGAATTACCATGGTGTTGTTTTATGTGCAGATAACAAATATTCTCAGAATGACCTAAAACTCCATGGAACATCTTAGAAAAAATAAAAAAAATCCTCGCCAAAGATGAAGACCAGGGGGCCCACACCCTGTCCATGAGGGTGGGGGCGCCTGATGAAGTCATGTACCTACGGTAGGGACACAGACCCGTCCTAAAGAGCCCTACCATAGGACATCCCTAGAAGAAGTCACCTTTCAATCAACTTCAAGATATCCCACTCGACGGGTTGAAGACACTCGACCAAGAAGCTGTCACTCGACCAAGAAGCCAACCACTCGACTGCCAGAAGACCTCAAAGTCACTCCGCAGGCAAACGGTCAGCTATTAAGTTGTCTTTATGATTATTATGACACTTTATTAGGGACGTTATCAGTAACGCCCCACCTTAAATGTACCTTAAACCCTGCATTACAGAGGGCAGGAGAGGGCTGGCGAACTCTATATAAGCCATCCCCCTCCTCAGTATCAAGGGTTCGCACCCCTGTCATTTTACACACGCATAATACAGTCGACCGCCTCCGGGCACCGAGACGTAGGGCTGTTACTTCCTCCGAGAAGGGCCTGAACTCGTAAATCTTGCGTTCTTACAACTTCCCAATAGCTAAGGTCTAGCCTCCTCATACACGCCCCTACCTTACTGTCAGACTTAGAACCACGACAGTTGGCGCCCACCGTGGGGCATTAGTCTTAGCGCCTAATTGGAGAAGTTGCGATTTTTCTGATCCACTTGATCATGTTTTCCTGCGGAGCTTTGGCAGAGGGCCGCGAGATCCGTCTCGGCGGGCTCACTTTCATCGTCGACGACTCCGCCTGGCTCCAGGAGGCGCAGCTTGACGTTGACGCGCTCCTCATCCGCGGTGCGACGCACTTCCACGTGTGTGTCCGTGGCGTCCTCCTGCGGCAGCCGTCGACCCCATATCGGTCGACTCCCGTGTCATCTCCCCGTCCTGTCTCCCACCAGCGCAAGCGCTCGGGTCGGTCGAGACTCCAGCGGTGGATGAAGCACGCCGCAGCCCGCCAGTCGGCGGCCCCACAAGTCGCGGCAATCGAGCCCGACGAATCCCTCTGCGGCCTGTTCGATCTGTCGACTGGCTCCGTGGAGACCGCATCCGAGTGCGATAGCAGCGACCCTTTGGCGGAGGTTCTGGCGGTCGAGGGGACACACAGTCCTCCTGGATTCCATCGCGCTGATAGTGGTGCAGATAGAGGCGATCCGTCGCATCCTCATGACGAATACCTCCCCGAACCTCTTACATCATTACAGCGGGAGGAGCTTCATCGCCGGAACATGGACGCGCTCTACACTCCTATTGTTGGAGAGACCCCCGAGGCCCGGGCCTTGGAGGACGCGCGCTTGGCTAACCTAGCCCAGCACACTCGACTGGAGAATCTACAGCGAGCTCTCAACGAGCGAGCGCGTCAGCGGGCTCCCGAGTCCAGTCGACGCCAGCAAGCTCCCGAATCCAGTCGACGTCAGCTCTTCCCACCACCGCAGGTATACCGAACCCCATTTCAGAACCTGGCTACCGCGGCCCGCATAGCAGAGTCAATCCAGCCCTCTCAATCAGAGGCTGGCAGAGGGTTGTTGCAGATCAGAGCATTGCTCCGAGCGGCGGGAAATCAGAATTCCGCCGTCTCTCAGTCGCGGGACAGGATCCATAGTCGATCCATTGCAACGGAAACCGTCCAGTCGGCTCACAGCCCGAGATCGCCCCCGAGGCGTGAGGGACGTGGAGACCGGCATGATCAGTACAGGAGGAATGAACAATATGATCACCGACCCGACCGTGATGATAGACGTCGAGTGCCGTCCCCTCCCCCGAGGAGTGGGTCGTATGCACCTCGACATCGAGATGACAGGCGCCCCCATAACGTTGGGCAGAGGATCCCAGTCGACCCTAGAGACCCAGGCTTTGATGCGAGATCCATCCTCATTCAAGGTCTGGTGGACAGGAACAGGGCTCATCGAGAGGGCCATAATAGAGATACGCCCACCGGCAACAGAGTACACGCCTCGGGGCCTGAATGTTTCAGTCGAGCCATCAGGGCCGCGGTGATCCCTCCCAACTTCAGGCTGGCGACTGGAGTCAGCAAGTTCACCGGTGAATCCAAGCCCGACACGTGGCTCGAGGATTACCGAGTGGCTGTGCAGATTGGCGGTGGCAATGATGAGGTGGCCATGAAGCATTTACCCCTCATGTTGGAAGGCTCAGCTAGGGCGTGGCTGAATCAGTTGGCGCCTAGCAGCATTTACACTTGGGAGGATCTCTCCCGAGTGTTTATCACAACCTTCGAAGGGACGTGCAAGCGCCCTGCAGGCCTTACGGAGCTGCGGTCTTGCATGCAGAAGCCAAATGAAACTCTGAGAGAATACATCCAGAGGTGGATCACGCTGCACCACTCGGTCGAGAACGTGCCGGACCATCAAGCAGTTTGCGCTTTCAAGGAAGGCGTCAAATACAGGGAGTTGAATCTAAAGTTTGGTCGAACCGGAGAGATGTCCCTAAATCGGATGATGGAGATTGCCACCAAGTACGCTAATGGAGAAGACGAGGACCGACTCCGAAGTGGCAAACTCAAATCAGTCACCCAAGAAATCGGAGGAAACTCCAGTCGGAAGCAGAAGCGGAAGGCCGAGCCAGCCGCCCCTGGGGAGGCCCTGGCTGTGGCCCAGGGAAATTTCAAGGGAAAGCCCAAGGGCATGTGGAAGCCCAAGAAGGTCAAAGATCAGGATGGGAATGATGTTTTGGACCTGCCATGTCACATCCACACCAAGAAATATGAAGAAGGAAATTTTATTTTCCCGAAGCATACCACTCGACAGTGTCGGCTCCTGATTCAGCAGTTCCAGGGCAAGCAGCCCAAGGATAAGGAAAAAGAACCAGACAGAGTTGAGGACAAGGAGGATAGTGACGATGGATACCCCCAAGTCAATTCCACCTTGATGATTTTTGCTGATGTCGAAAGCAAAAGTCGACTGAAAGTCATTAACCGTGAGGTGAACATGGTTGCCCCGGCGACACCCAGTTACCTGAAGTGGTCTCAGACTGCCATCACATTCGACCAGTCCGATCACCCGACGCACATTGCCACCCCTGGGAGGCAAGCTTTGGTGGTCGACCCAGTTGTCGAAGGCACTCGACTGACCAAAGTCCTGATGGATGGCGGCAGTGGCTTGAACATACTGTACGCTGAAACTTTGAAAGGAATGGGCATTCCGATGTCCAGACTCCGCACCAGTAACATGAGCTTCCACGGAGTCATTCCTGGGAAGAAAGCCGAGTCACTTGGCCAGATTGCTCTTGATGTGGTTTTTGGTGATTCAAAGAATTACCGCAAGGAAAAATTGACATTTGAAGTTGTGGACTTCCAGAGTGCTTATCAAGCCATTTTGGGCAGGCCAGCTTACGCACGCTTCATGGCTCGACCATGTTACGTGTGTCTTAAATTAAAGATGCCTGGCCCCAAAGGTGTGATCACTGTTACGGGCAACCGGAAGAAAGCAGAAGAATGTTTTTAGAAAGGATCAAAGATCGCCGACGCTCAGATGGCAGTGGTCGAGCTGAAAGAGTACCAAAGGGCGGTCGACCCGAGTGAATTACTGCGGGCTAAGAAGCCTGCCTCCGAGTCAGCTTTTCAGTCGGCTGGCAAAACAAAGACAATCCACATTCACCCGACCGATCCCGACGCTGCTCCGACTCACATCTCGACGACGCTCGACTCCAAATAGGAAGAAGCGCTCGTCCAGCTCCTCCGTGAGAACTGGGACATCTTCGCATGGAAACCTCTGACATGCCTGGAGTTCCCAGGGGGCTGGCTGAGCACCGTATGCGAGTCGACCCGAAGTTCAAGCCCGTGAAGGAACATCTTCGACGGTCCGCCATCTAGAAGAAACAAGCCATTGGCGAGGAAGTGGCTCGGCTCTTAGCAGCTGAGTTCATCCGAGAGATTTACCACTCCGAGTGGCTCGCCAATGTCGTCATGGTCCCCAAGAAGGACAAGTCACTCCGTATGTGCATTGATTTCAAACATATCAATCGGGCCTGCCCGAAAGATCATTTTCCTCTCCCTCGCATCGACCAAATTGTCGACTCAACTGCGGGATGCGAGAGATTGTCTTTTCTAGATGCCTACTCCGGGTACCATCAGATCCGTCTGTATGGGCCCGACGAAATCAAAACAGCTTTCATCACTCCATTCGGATGCTTCTGTTACGTCACCATGCCATTCGGCCTCAAGAACGCCGGAGCCACATTCATGAGAATGATCCAGAAGTGTTTACTCACTCAAATCAGTCGGAATGTGGAGGCGTACATGGATGATATCGTGGTCAAGTCCCGGAAAGGTTGCGACCTGCGGGCTGACCTTGCTGAAACCTTTGCCAACCTCAGGAGGTATGATATCAAGCTCAATCCATCAAAGTGCACTTTCGGAGTTCCAGGTGGAAAGCTACTCGGTTTTCTCATTTCTGAACGAGGAATCGACGCCAATCCTGAAAAAATTGGCACCATACTCCGGATGAAGTGTCCTGTACGTGTGCATGATGTCCAAAAGCTTACAGGCTGCTTGGCCGCCTTAAGTCGATTCATTTCTCGACTCGGTGAAAAAGCGTTGCCTCTTTACCGACTGATGAAGAAGTCTGACAAGTTCGAGTGGACTCCAGAAGCTGATGCAGCGTTTGTAGAGCTCAAAGCTCTGCTCTCCACCCAGCCGGTGCTAGCTGCCCCAATCAACAAAGAGCCTCTGTTGCTTTACATTGTAGCCACGGGACAAGTTGTCAGTACAGTACTTACGGTCGAGCGGGAAGAGGAAGGGAAGGCCGTCAAAGTTCAACACCCTGTATATTATGTGTCTGAAGTTTTGACCCCTTCAAAACAAAGATACCCCCACTACCAGAAGCTTGTATATGGGATTTATATGACCATGAAGAAAGTTGCACAATATTTCTCTGATCACTCCATTACAGTCGTCAGCGACGCCCCATTATCAGAGATCCTGCATAACAGAGACGCAACTGGTCGAGTGGCTAAGTGGGCGATTGAACTCCTTCCTTTAGACATCAAGTTTGAAGCAAAGAAAGCCATCAAGTCCCAAGCAATCGCAGATTTCATCGCCGAGTGGATTGAACAGCAACTTCCGACTGAAGTTCACTTGGAACACTGGACTATGTTCTTCGATGGATCCAAGATGCTGAATGGTTCAGGCACGGGGGTAGTTTTGGTCTCCCCCTGAGGGGATAAGCTCAGATATGTTCTCCAGATTCACTTCGATTCCTCCAATAATGAAGCGGAGTATGAGGCACTTTTGTATGGGTTGCGCATGGCCATTTCACTCGGCGTCCGTCGCCTCATGGTCTATGGCGACTCAGATCTGGTGGTGAATCAAGTGATGAAGGAGTGGGACGTCAGGAGTCCAGCAATGACTGGATATTGCAATCCAGTGCGAAAGCTAGAGAATAAGTTCGAGGGGTTAGAGCTCCACCACATCCCCCGACTGAAAAATCAGGCAGCTGACGACTTGGCAAAGATAGGCTCCAAGAGAGAAGCCATTCCAAGCAACGTGTTCTTGGAACACATTCACTCACCGTCAGTCCAAGAGGATCCTTTCACAGAAGAAGCCCCGCAGCCGAAAAGTGCACAGATCCGACTGAAGTTGAAGTGCCTGCAGTGGTCGACCTAATCATGGAAGTCTTGGCAATCATCCCTGACTGGATAATACCGTACATCGCATATATCCTAAGGAAAGAACTTCCGGAGGACGAGGAGGAGGCTCGACAGATCGTCCGCCGATCTAAGGCCTTCACAGTCATAAGGGGACAGCTGTACAGAGAGAGTGCGACCAGAGTCGGCCAGAAATGCATAACGCCAGAAGAAGGTCAGATAATCCTTAATGATATCCACTCGGGGACCTGCGGTCACCATGCGTCCTCTCAGACTATTGTGGCTAAAGCATACCGAGCTGGATTTTACTGGCCAAGAGCAAATGAGATGGCAAAAGAGATAGTCGACAAGTGTGAAGGGTGCCAGTTTTACTCCAAGATGTCGCACAAGCCCGCATCAGCCCTGAAAACCATTCCGCTCGTCTGGCCCTTTGCCGTCTGGGGATTGGACATGGTTGGCCCCCTAAGAACAGGCAGGAGTGGATTCACTCACGTACTTGTGGCAGTCGACAAATTTACCAAATGGATCGAAGCTAAGCCCATCAAGAACCTCGATGTTGGCACCGCTATCAGTTTCATCAGAGGGTTAACATTCAGATATGGAGTCCCGCATAGCATCATCACTGATAACGGGTCAAACTTTGATTCGGACGAGTTCAGAGCATTTTGCGCTTCTCAAGGCACACGAGTCGACTACGCTTCAGTCGCTCATCCCCAGTCGAATGGACAGGCTGAGAGAGCAAATGGTCTGATTCTCAAAGGACTAAAACCTTGGCTGATGCGCGATCTCAAGCACACGGCAGGCGCCTGGGTCGACGAGCTTCCGTCAGTTCTGTGGGGATTAAGGACCACCCCTAACCGGTCGACTGGAAGGACTCCATTCTTTCTGGTTTATGGAGCCGAAGCTGTCCTGCCGAGTGATTTTCTTCATACTGCACCCCGAGTCGAACTTTACACCGAAGATGAAGCAGAGCAGGCCCGGCAAGACATAGTCGACCTCTTGGAAGAAGAAATTGAGATGGCCATGATCAGATCGACCATTTATCAGCAAGACTTGCGCCGTTTTCACGCCCGAAATGTGAAAAGTCGAGCCTTCCAAGAAGGAGATCTGGTCCTCCGAGTGGATCAACAGAAGCCACACAAACTTGCTTCTACTTGAGAAGGCCCCTTCATAGTCACCAGAGTCCTCCACAATGGAGCATACTACCTCTACAACGTCGATCGCCAGATCGACGAGCCACGAGCTTGGAACGCGGAACTTCTCCGCCCCTTTTACACCTGAGTTCCCCTTGTAATCAGAAGAATAATTTCTACAGTTCATTTTTATCAAAGACAAGAGTGTTCCAATAATAGCTGTCACCTTGTTTGCATACAAAACCCCCAGCGGGTGACTTGGCTGCGAATCCGTTTCGCCTAAGTTTTAAAAATCCTACTGAGTGGAGAGCAATCCTCCCACTCGGGGGCTTAGCTGCAGTCCAGTACTCGCCTAAGTTCTCCCTCTCGGAAACTTAGCTGCAGTCAAGCGCTCACCTAAGTTTTAAAAAATCCTACCGAGTGGAGAGCAATCCTCCCACTCAGGGGCTTAGCTGCAGTCCAGTACTCGCCTAAGTTCTCCCTCTCGGAAACTTAGCTGCAGTCAAGCGCTCGCCTAAGTTTTAAAAAATCCTACCGAGTGGAGAGCAATGCTCCCACTCGGGGGCTTAGCTGCAGTCTAGTACTCACCTAAGTTCTCCCACTCGGAAAACTTAGCTACAATCAAGCGCTCGCCTAAGTTTTAAAAAATCCTACCGAGTGGAGAGCAATCCACCCACTCGGGGCCTTAGCTGCAGTCCAGTACTCGCCTAAGTTCTCCCACTCGGAAACTTAGCTGCAGTCAAGTGCTCGCCTAAGTTTTAAAAAAATCCTACCGAGTGGAGAGCAATCATCCCACTCGGGGGCTTAGCTGCAGTCCAGTACTCGCCTAAGTTCTCCCACTCAGAAACTTAGCTGCAGTCAAGCACTCGCCTAAGTTCGAAAAATTCCTACTGGGTGGAGAGCAATCCTCCCACTCGGGGGCTTAGCTGCAGTCCGGTACTCGCCTAAGTTCTCCCACTCGGAAACTTAGCTGCAGTCAAGCACTCGCCTAAGTTTGAAAATTCCTACTGGGTGGAGAGCAATCCTCCCACTCGGAGGCTTAGTTGCAGTCCGGTACTCGCCTAAGTTCTCCCACTCGGAAACTTAGCTGCAGTCAAGCACTCGCCTAAGTCTGAAGAAAAACCCTACCGAGTGGAGAGCCAACCTCACACTCGGGGACTTAGCTGCGGTCCAGCACTTGTCTGAATACAAGACCAAAATCCCACACGACAGTTCAAAACCACGAAGACATTCAGCAAGAAATTAAGTTCGGATAAAGCTTAAAAGGCCCCAGGCCCCGAATCAAAGTACTCGAGCCCTCAGCTCAGCAGAGTTTAAACGATTACAAATCCACTCGGCATTCCGAGGCAAATTTAAGGAAAGGCATAAAAGTTTTTTCATTCCTCAGGAGGAGGACTGGCAGGGGCGGTGAACTCATCCAGGTCGATTCCGTCCGCAATACGAGTGGCAGAAGCAATGAAGGTCTCCATGAAGTCTTGAAAGCTGTGCCTCTTGGTATTGGCGATATGGATGGCGGCCAACTTTTCTTCTCGCGCCTCCTTGCAATGGACGCGGACTAAAGATAGAGCCACATCGGCGCCGCACCGGGAAGAAGACTTCTTCCACTCCTGCACTCGATCGGGGATTTTGTCAAGTCGAGCCATAAGAGACTCGAGATCGTTCTGGAGCGTAGACTCTGGCCAAAGTGTCGAGTCGACCCGCGACATGGCAACCTTCAGCCGAGCCAAGTAATCCACGGCGCCGTCGATTCGAGATTCCAGTCGGAGCAGGTTCATGGCAGTATCATCTTTCACCGGAGAATTGATTGGGTCCAAACCCGTTTCAATCCGCCCGGTCTCCTCTTCGAAGTTCTGACAAAATTCTGCATACAAGACCAAAGATAAGCGAACGATCGCAAACTGAGTCGACACAAAAGAAAACCAGTCGGAATTGAACGCGCACCTTCGAGCTTGATGTACAGCGTCTTGGCGAGACTCCTCAGGTAGCTCTCCAGGTCGTCCCTCCTGGGAGCGACGCCTTCCATCTGCTCGCCCAGAGTGAGGTGCTTCTTCTTCCAATGCAAGCACTCCCTGTTGGCTTCATTCAGAGCGGCCTTCAGCTTGGTGTTCTCATCTTCTATATGGCTGACTGAAGCCAGCTTCTGTTCAGCCAGTGCAATCTTGTCATCAGCCTCCTTGTGGGCAACAGCCAAGTCCCGATCCTTCTTCGCCAGGGCCTCGCTCAGTTCTCCTGCAAAAGAAACGATGATTGGTTCAGAAATAGCAAAAAGATACCCAAGCCTAAAACAAAACCAGTAGACAAGGTCATCTTACCAGCAACGCCATCCCTGACCTTCTGCAGCTCCGTTCTGGCCAGTTCCAGATCGAGAGACAGTTGAATCTGCTGCTTCTCCAACTCAGCATAGCGAGACGCAAGTTCACAAGATTTCTGCAAAAGGGAAATTCAGTCGACAGACATACAAGATAAGTTGCTTCTGAGTAACTAAGGGAAAAAGGTGACGTTTCTAAGACTACAGCCGAATCGAAAACATTCGATAGTAGTCTCGGGGACTACACCCAGTGGGTGCACTCAGCGTGCCCCCACTGGTCCTAAAAAAAAGTCGAGTGTCCGCAGTTGACCAGACACAGATCCATTCGACATGACTCGACCAGATCAAGAAAGGAATACAGATTCAGAAACGCAATATAAAGACTACAGTCGACTGCCAGTAGCCCACCGTAGTCTCGGGGACTACACCCAGTGGGTGCACTCAGCGTGCCCCCACTAGTCCAAGAAAGAGAAAACACACCCAGTGGTTGTACAGATACAAAGATCTTCAAAAAAAGAGAGAGGGAGAAAGACTCTTCAAATAATCAAGTATCAAGCCGCCTGACCTGGACATTGCTTTGAAGCGCCGAACTTGCGTCGTAAGCTGCCTGGCTGGCCTCCCGAGCCTTCTTCACTTGTTCCATCATGACCCCCGCCTGGCGTATAGCCTCCTTCGCAGCGGCCACTTCGTCTTCAGGGACAGGGTACGCGACAAAAAGCAAAGTCGGATTGGCAGTCGACGCTGAGGGCTGCGCACTCGACAGGGGATTGGCAAAGGTCACAGAAGCCCGAGGGGCATCGCCACCATCCCGAGCCACGGTCTCAGGCGCCAGAGCAGGCTGGGGAGTCCTGTCAGCCGACGGCCTCTTGGTCCTCCCTATCCTCAGCGGTTCGTTGTCGTCGTCATCTGGGAGGTCGATAACATGAGGAGGGGCTGCAGGAAGAACTTTCAATCGACTAGAATTGCAAGAAACGACCAAGTCAACTCAAAAAACAGAACGTCAATAATCGTACAAGGGTTGGAGGTAGCAGCGTCCCCCATCTCTTGGTCGTCGTCTTTGGCAGAGATCTCGGAGGTAGCAGCACTGCAAATTTCGAAGAATCAGACAGTTAAGTGTAACGAGTCGACCGAGGATCCGTCCTCCATCGACGAAGGAAGACAAGCTTTGTTACCCGGAAATAACAGGGACAGTTATCTTCATCTTGGGCAGAGTCTTGGGCGGCTTGGATAGCGTCGTGCGTGGTTGCTTGGGAACCTTCCCAGTCGGTGTTGGAGAAGAAGTCCGAGGGCGTTTCGACGATGGCCCGACGGAGGCAGTCGCCTGGCCACGTCCCTGCGCCGGGTCGTGTGCGAGCTTGGATCGCCTTTCCGGGCGGGGAGGTTCGGTCTCCTCCTCCTCCTCTTCGCTGGAGAAGACATCATCGCCTCCCTCTCCGTCACCATCTGACTCCCACTCGCCCTGGTCATCCCCGCTCTCGCCTCCGCTCCCTTCTCCTTCCTCAGTCGACCCCTGTGGCCCATTGGGCGTCGAATACATCTCAGTGGTCGCCTGAAAGATAGCAGACAAAACGAAAAGCCAGTCGACCTGTTCGAAAGAAGACCAATGCAGAAAACGAAGATTTCAGTCGGAAACATAAAAACGCACCTGGTCAACCTCATATGAGCTGTCGAGTGGGATGACCCTCCTAGCTCCTCGGGGGTTGTCCTTGTTCCCCGTGATGCTTGACAGCCACCCCTCCAACATCTCGTTGGTGACCTCCTCCGGGTGGATCCGAGTGGTGTCCTTGAGGCCAGAGTACAGCCACATCGGGTGGTCCCGAGCCTGGAGCGGTTGGATTCGCCTCTTGAGGAAGACTTCCAGCAGATCCATCCCCGTCACGCCCTCACGGACAAGTTCAACCACTCGACCTGCCAGTATCTTGACCTGGGCCTTTTCTTCGGGCGTCACCTTCAGAGAAGCAGGCTTTTCGGCTCGGTCGAGGGTGAAAGGTGGGAGCCCAGTCGACTGCCCTGGAGTCACCTGTTCCTGGCAGTAGAACCAAGTTGCCTGCCAGCCTCGAACTGACTCCGGGAAGGTAATGGAGGGGAAACAGCTTTTCCCCCTCGTCTGGATCGCCAAGCCCCCACACAGCTGGATCACTTGTGTCCTCTTGTCACTCGACTTGGCCTTCTTAACCGACTGAGAGCGACAGGTGAAGATGTGCTTGAAAAGCCCCCAGTGTGGGCGGCACCCCAGGAACGCCTCACCAATAGAAATAAAGGCGGTGAGATAGACTATGGAGTTCGGAGTAAAGTGATGGAGCTGCGCTCCGAAGAAGTTCAAGAAGTTGCGGAAGAAAGAATGGGGCGGCAGAGAAAACGCTCGGTCAATATGAGTGGCCAGGAGCACGCACTCACCGTCGCGAGGTTGGGGTTCGATTTCTCCCCCCGGGAGACGTGCAGCCTTGTGGGGAATGGCTCCCCCCTCGACCAGGTCGTCAAGATCCTCCTGACGGAGCACCGATGGCATCCAGTCGCCCTGGATCCACCCTTTGGGCAGGGCCGTCCGAGAGGAAGATCCGCCGCGCGCAGACTTCTTCCCCTTCCCCGCCACCGCCGCCTTCTTCGCGCGCTCCAGAGCGGTCGTCTTGCCCTTCACCATCGTTGCCGGCGAGATCTCGAGCTGGTTTGCGGTGGCTGGGCGAGAGCGAAGGAAGCGGGGGAGGCGACGGAGAAAGAGAGAAAGAAGGGGAAGAGATGAGCACGCGCACGGTTGGAGGACTCCGAGCCAGCTACTTATAAGGGGCCGCTTCTGAGTGGCTGACAGGTAGGCCCGAGCTATCCAGTCAAATCCCATGGCAGGCGCGCGTGCAGTACGTGGCGAAAAAGGCGGCGCGGAGATCGAGGAGCCTTCGCACTGTCGCTCCCGATTACTGCGGCCGCCCCCGTTCCGCGTGCTTCCCAAAAAATCCGAATCCCGCGATCTCCGCTGGCTGCAGAACAACTTGACAAAACGGAAATCCCGCGCGCACCGGCGCTCGATGCCTCACAGGTAAAGAAATCCATTCGACGAAAGGCCTGGAACGGATCAAGGCGACTGGAAGGGGTTAATGACGTCATCCGTGACAGTCGACCCAGAACGAAGCACCCATAATAACCCGAAGAATCAGTCGGAAAGGTCCCTAACCCCTTTTCTCACTCTAGCCTCGATCCGTTCGGGGGCTAATGATGAAGTCATATACCTACGGTAGGGACACGGACCCGTCCTAAAGAGCCCTACCATAGGACATCCCTAGAAGAAGTCACCTTACAATCAACTTGAAGATATCCCACTCGACGGGTTGAAGACACTCGACCAAGAAGCCAACCACTCGACTGCCAGAAGACCTCAAAGTCACTCCGCAGGAAAACGGTCGGCTATTAAGTAGTCTTTATGATTATTATGACACTTTATTAGGGACGTTATCAGTAACGCCCCACCTTAAATGTACCTTAAACCCTGCATTACTGAGGGCAGGAGAGGGCTGGCGAACTCTATATAAGCCATCCCCCTCCTCAGTATCAAGGGTTCGCACCCCTGTCATTTTACACACGCATAATACAGTCGACCGCCTCCGGGCACCGAGACGTAGGGCTGTTACTTCCTCCGAGAAGGGCCTGAACTCGTAAACCTTGTGTGCTTACAACTTCCCAATAGCTAAGGTCTAGCCTCCTCATACACACCCCCCTACCTTACTGTCAGACTTAGAACCACGACAGCGCCCCCCCTAGGGCACGCCCCCCTACCTGGTGGGCCCCCTGGATGCCCTCCGACGCCAACTCCAACTCTATATATTTGCTTTCGGAGAGAAAAAATCAGAGAGAAGAAATCATCATGTTTTATGATACACAGCCGCCGCCAAGCCCTAAAACCTCTCTGGAGGGCTGATCTGGAGTCCGTTCGGGGCTCCGGAGAGGGGGATTCGTCGCCGTCGTCATCATCAACCATCCTCCATCACCAATTTCATGATGCTCACCGCCGTGCGTGAGTAATTCCATCGTAGGCTTGCTGGACGGTGATGGGTTGGATGAGATTTATCATGTAATCAAGTTAGTTTTGTTAGGGTTTGATCCCTAGTATCCACTATGTTCTGAGATTGATGATGCTATGACTTTGCTATGCTTAATGCATGTCTCTAGGGCCCGAGTGCCATGATTTCAGATCTGAACCTATTATGTTTTCATGAATATATGTGAGTTTTTGATCCTATCGTGCAACTCTATAGTCACCTACTATGTGTTATGATCCGGCAACCCCGAAGTGACAATAATCGGGACCACTCCCGGTGATGACCATAGTTTGAGGAGTTCATGTATTCACTATGTGCTAATGCTTTGTTCCGGTTCTCTATTAAAAGGAGGCCTTAATATCCCTTAGTTTCCAATAGGACACCGCTGCCATGGGAGGGTAGGACAAAAGATGTCATGCAAGTTCTTTTCCATAAGCACGTATGACTATATACGGAATACATGCCTACATTACATTGATGAATTGGAGCTAGTTCTGTGTCGCCCTATGTTATGACTGTTACATGATGAACCGCATCCGGCATAATTATCCATCACTGATCCGGTGCCTACGAGTTTTCCATATACTCGTTTACGCTTATTTACTTTCCCGCTGCTACTGTTACAATCACTACAAAATACCAAAAACATTACTTTTGCAGTCTTTACTTTTGTTGCCGCTACCACCACTATCATATTACTTTGCTACTAAACACTTTGCTGCAGATACTAAGTTTCCAGGTGTGGTTGAATTGACAACTCAGCTGCTAATACTTGATAATATTCTTTGGCTCCCCTTGTGTCGAATCAATAAATTTGGGTTGAATACTCTACCCTCGAAAGCTGTTGCGACCCCCTATACTTGTGGGTTATCACATGTCCACCCCGTCGCCGGACGTGTCCACCGGCCGCGTCACCCCAACAAATCAGGGCGCACCATGTCGCCTCCTCCGCCGCCCGAGCCAACCAGACGCCGCCACCTTAGCGCGCCGCCTCCCTCTCTCTCCTCCCCACCGCGCGCGGCCCGCGGAGCCCATGGCCGGGCCATGCTGGGCCTGAGCGCACCGAGCGCGCTGCCCGCTCAGGCTGTGAACTCCTCGCTTGGTTCCGACGCCGCCGCCCTTGCCCGCATCGCCTCGCCGCCGGGTTCTCGTGTCGTCGTCTCCCGCGTTGCCCACCGCCTTTGACGCGCCGCCGTGCCCCTCCTCGCCGACCGGCGTCGCCATGTCTCCCCACGGCCAACCAAGCCACCGTGCCGCCTCGATATCTCCGTCGGCCGCCTCGCTCCTTCTTCGGTCGCGGGACCGCGCCTCCCCGTCGCCGGAGCATCTCGCCGTCGAACTCGCCGGAGACGAAGATGGATCAGATCCACCGGGAGACGAAGCAAACGGCATCCCCGCGTCCCGGATATCTCCGTCCTAAGTTGACTTTTCTGGAGGTTGATTTTCTCTAAGTCCCCAGATCTGCAATATTTTTAGGCCCTGTTCAACATGCCATAACTTCTTGCATACTGCTTCGTTTCATGCGCATGATATATCAAAATGTTCATCATGTTGTGCTCTTCATTTCATTCCATTGTGACATGCTTGTTTGAGTCCATCTTGATGCCCAAATAGTTGATGCAATAGTGCTATAAAATGTTAGTTCCTGATTCTTATCAGATCTTGAGCATTTGTCATTTTTGCCATGATTATTGTGTGCTGCATATGGCTATGAGCTCTACATGTGTTTTGGGCTATGCCATGCCATCTTTACAGGGGTGTATGCCATGTATTTTTGTGATCAATGTGGTGACTATCACAAGCATGCAAAGCAGCTCTCGTGATATTTCTGATTTCAGGGACTTAGAATTTCACTGTCATTTACCTGCTGTTATTTTATGCCATGTATCCATGTTGCTACAGTGAGATCCATGCTTCTTTTGAGTATGTTCAGTAAGGATGATTTGGGCTTATGGTTATGTTATATCCATCCATGCCCCTATTTGCATTTATGGAGTACCCTAGCATGACTTAATCTTGCTCTACTTTTGCTATAAAATGTTCCTGGTAGATTGTTTATGTGTTAATCAATTTTGCAAAGGTTGTTGTAGTTGATCCATGCATGCTATGAGATTTTTCTTGCTTTGGTTAGCTTCTTGGCCATGTCTTCTTGCTGGTAGTATGATTAGTTTGTCATGCAATGCCTTGTGTTGAGTGCATCGAGCTCGCAAACATGCCTTCATAATTCTGTTGGTGCCATGTCTAGTTTTCTGCTAAGTCTGAATCTGTTAACGAAACTTGCTATGTTTACATGGGTGCCATCATATCTTCTGATCCTTTTTCGCTTATGGTCAGTAAGGGACTTTTGTTATATACTTTGCATAGATCCATGCCATGCCTTTTATTTCTATGTTCTGTTCCTGTAGCATGTTGTTAGCTTGCTCTAAAGATGTCTTCCTGATGTTAATTCCTGGCATGTTTGTTATTTTTCACTAAGTCTGTGATGTTGTTATCTTTTGCACTTTTGCCATGCTTGTTTGAACCTTCTCTTGTGCGATTTAGCCGTAGCTAAGTGTTCATCTTTTGTCAAGCATCTTGAGTAGATCACTGCCATGTGCTTTGTTACTATGTTAGAGTGCAGTAGTTTAGTTTCTTGTTGCATTTTAGATGGCATCGTGCTGTTAATCGCAGAATTGTGCCATTCTTGTTTTGCTTGCCATTTGCAAACCATGCATCCGATTCCGGTGATCTTTATGTCGATTTCGACCGAAATCAACTCATCTTCCTAGTGGCACAGTTGGTTAGCCAAGTTGAGGCTTGATTCAATCTTCTCCTTCCGGAGCATGCATATGCATTGCATATTACATCCCACATTTCATGTCATGTTCTGCATCATGTTGCTTGCACATTGCATCATGGTTGATTGTGGTTTCTTTTGCTTGTGCTCTTGCTTTGGGTAGAGCCGAGAGACGAGTACGTGATCGAGGAACCCATTGAGTATGCTTACGAGGATCAAGCTTTCGTCAACTCTGAGAACTTTGCAGGCAAGATGACCATACCCTCGAAATCACTTCTATCTTTGCTTGCTAGTTGCTCGCTCTATTGCTATGCCGCGATACCTACCACTTGCTATATCATGCCTCCCATATTGCCATGTCAAGCCTCTAACCCACCTTTCCTAGCAAACCATTGTTTGGCTATGTTACCGCTTTGCTCAGCCCCTCTTATAGCGTTGCTAATTACAGGTGAAGATGGAGTTTGTTCCTTGTTGGAACATGGATATTGTTGGGATATCACTATTATATATTGTTTACTTTAATGCACCTATATACTTGGTAAAGGGTGGAAGGCTCGGCCTTACGCCTGGTGTTTTCTTCCACTCTTGCCGCCCTAGTTTCCGTCATACCGGTGTGATGTTCCTTGATTTTGCGTTCCTTACGCAGTTGGGTTATAATGGGAACCTGAGAGAGTCCTGGATTAGGGGGTCTCCGGACAGCCGGACTATATCCTTTGGGCAGACTATTGGACTATGAAGATACAAGATTGAAGACTTTGTCCCATGTCCAGATGGGACTCTACTTGCCGTGGAAGGCAAGCTAGGCAATACGGATATGTATATCTCCTCCTTTGTAACCGACCTTGTGTAACCCTAGCCCCCTCCGGTGTCTATATAAACCGGAGGGTTTTAGTCCATAGGACGACATACAATCATACCATAGGCTAGCTTCTAGGGTTTAGCCTCTCTGATCTCGTGGTAGATCAATTCTTGTAATACTCATATCATCAAGAACAATCAAGTAGGACGTAGGGTATTATCTCCATCAAGAGGGCCCAAACCTGGGGAAACATCGTGTCCTCTACCTCCTGTTACCATCCGCCTTAGACGCACAGTTCGACACCCCCTACCCGAGATCAGCCGGTTTTGAAACCGACATTGGTGCTTTCATTGAGAGTTCCGCCGTGTCGTCACCATAAGGCTTGATGGCTCCTTCGATCATCGCTAGCGATGCGGTCCAGGGTGAGGCTTTCCTCCCCGGACAGATCATTGTATTCGGCGGCTTCGCAGTGCGGGCCAATTCGCTTGGCCATCTGGAGCAGATCGAAAGCTACACCCCTGGCCATCAGGTCAGATTTAGAAACTTGAACTACACGGCCGACATCCGCGGAGACTTGATCTTCAACGGATTCGAGCCGATGCCGGACGCACCGCACAGTCGCGACGAGCAAGACGTAACTCTGCCATCAGACAGTGTTCGGGAGATCACATCCGCAGCTACTCCGGCCTTTAATCCGGAGCAAATCACGCCATCTGAGAGCGGAGGGATGGACCCCACCATGGATGCCGCACTCTCAGTGGCGATAGAGCCAGATACTAACTTCACCCCTTACGAGAGCCGTGTTGCCGAACCACTGGATTTATCCCCGGCCACGGACTCCGAGCCGCCTACATCCGTGCCTGTCGAATCTGACGGGGCACCGATCATGGAGTTCACCTCCGCGGATATCTTTCAGCACTCACCTTTCGGAGATGTGCTAAATTCATTAAGGTCTCTCTCCCTGTCGGGAGAACCTTGGCCGAACTATGTCCGATTAGAATGGGATGCGAACGACGAAGAAATTCGCTGCCCACCCACCACCCACTTAGTAGCCACTGTCGACGACTTAAGCGACATGCTCGACTTCGACTCCGAAGACATCAACGGTATGTATGACGATGCAAGAGACGAACCGGAACCACCGCCCACAGGGCGCTCGACCGCTACTTCATCACATGACGTATACATGGTGGATGCACCTAGAGAGGGCAATGGCGAAGAGACAGCGAAGGATGCACCCTCCAAACAACCCAAGCGCCGATGTCAGCGGCGCCGCTCTAAGTCCCGCCATAGCAAAAATAGCGATAATAATAGTCCACGCGACTCTGGAAGAAACGACAACTGCACCACCCCGCTGGCAGAACACGATCAAGATGCAAACTGCAAACATAGTACGGATCCGACGTCCCAACACGATGATGCCAAAGATAAGCCTCATCAATCCCCGTCTAGGGAAGAAAACAGTCCGGACGAAGGTGCACGCATCGTCCCAGAAACACACTTGGAGCAGGAGAACCTCCGTAGAAGGCTAATTGCCATAGCGAGGAGCCTAAAGAAACAGAAGCAAAGGCTCAAGGTCGCACAAGATACGCTCAACAGCAAGTGGAACAAAGTAACAAAGTATGGTGGAAGTTACCATAAAAATAGTTATCCAAAGTGCAAGCTATTACCAGAATTCGACGAGGAGGCCTCAGAGCCCATACAGCCGAAAAGTGATACGGCCAACTGGCTGGATCCACCACCCTGTGAACGCGATAGAGCGGCTAACAAAGTCGCTCATAAGTCAACACACGATCTACATGAGAACTTGCATCAAAAATCCGGCGCGACTACATCTATCTATGGATCTAGGAAACGCGCTACGGTACACAACCAACACCGAATACTACAACTGTCCGAACACCATGGCGCGTCCCAATACAGGGGTGCCACACACCCATTATGTTTCACTGATGAGCAGCTGGATCACGAATTCCCAGAGGGATTCAAACCTGTGAACATGGAGGCGTATGACGGAAGCACAGACCCTGGAGTCTAGATAGAGGACTTCATCCTCCATATTCATACGGCTCGTGGAGATGATCTCCATGCCATTAAATACTTGCCGCTCAAGCTTAAAGGCCCAGCTCGGCACTAGCTGAAAAGACTCCCCGAAAACTCAATTGGAAGTTGGGAGGAGCTCGAGGACGCTATTCAGGACAATTTTCAAGGGACTTATGTCCGACCTCCGGATGCAGACGATTTAAGTCACATAATGCAACAGTCCAGAGAGTCCGCCCGAAAGCTTTGGAACAAGTTCCTCACCAAGAAGAACCTCGTCGACTGTCCAGACGCCAAAGCCTTAGCAGCTTTTAAACACAGTGTCTGAGACAAGTGGCTCGCTAGACACCTCGGTCAACAAAAACCGAGAACAATGGCAGCCCTAACAAGCCTCATGACCCACTTTTGTGTAGGCGAGGATAGCTGGTTGGCCCGTAGCAGCACCAGGGACCCAAGCACATCTGAAGTCAGGGATGGCAATGGTAAACTATGACGCAACAAAAACAAGCGTAGAAATAAAGAAGGTAGCCCCGATAACACGGCGGTAAACGCCGGATTCAGGGGCTCCCGACTAGGTCAGCGGAAAAAGCCTTTCAAGGCAGCAGAGAAGGACAACCTGGCCTAAACAAAATTCTTGACAAACTCTGTCAGACTCATGGCACCCCAGATAAACCTGCAAATCGTACCCGCCGAGAATGTTGGGTCTTCAAGTAGGCCAGTAAGCTAAATGCCGAAAACAAAGGGGAAGAGACACCAAGCGAAGACGAGGATGAACCTCGCCACCAAAACGCCGAAGGACAGAAAAAGTTCCCACCAGAGGTTAAAACAGTAAACGTGATCCATGTGACAAAGAGGAGAAGCAATCACGCACTCCGATGCACACGCGCCATAGAGCCCGTCACCCCAAGGTTCAACCACTGGTTGGCCTGCCTGATCACTTTTGATCGTTGGGATCACGATACAAATATCCGGCACGAAGGACTGACGGCCTTGGTGTTAGACCCAATAATAAATGGGTACCATTTCACAAGGGTCCTCATGGACGGTGGCAGTGATCTAAATCTGATATATCAGGAGACAGTACGCAAAATGGGGATAGACCCGACAAAAATAAGCCACAGTAATACTACCTTCAAGGGAGCAACACTAGGCCAAGAGGCCCGCTGTACGGGCTCTCTACTACTAGAGGTGGTATTCGGTTCTCCCGATAACTTCTGAAGCGAAACGTTAACTTTTCACATCGCTCCATTCCGAAGTGATTATCAAGCACTACTCAGAAGGGCGACTTTCGCTCGTTTTAACGCAATACCGCATTATGCTTTTCTCAAGCTCAAGATGCCCAGTCCACGTGGCATCATCACAGTTGGCGGAAATACCGAACGTTTTTTACGTACAGAAGAGGATGTGGCGGCTCTAACAGCCGCGAACCAGACGGCCTCACCAACCAAAAAAAAATGGTAGGTCATTAAGACCACTGACACTGTTAGACGAATCCGGTGTTCCATCATATATACATGAGATTGATTTTCAAACCCTCATAAAACGATACCAGGGGCTTCCCACGTGTAATCAGGGCCAGCCCGACTCAACTTGGTTTCTCTTGAATTTTGATTGTTCATTGATAATAACCAACTCTTCTTTTTTTGGCACGGCAACTTTCACCTAAGTTCTTTCCTTTTACAGATGACAATCGTGCTACACCCGTCCAGGACATGGCACAACGGAGACACAGGCGCAGACGTGCAGCAGGGACCTGCCCAAAGGTTTCTTTTTAGATTAAGGCCCACGTAAACCTTTTTTACTGTCTCTTCTTGCTCACATCCTCCGGATACTCCACACAACCGAGAAGGATGCCGGCGTTATTGGCATGTGGCCGCGCCAGGATTTTGCATGTACCTGGACACATGGGGTTTCTTATTAAGGGCATTGTTTAGCCCGGTATATGTTATAAAGACCGAACACCTTAGGGAGTGTTCGGTGTCGCGAGTGTGGCCATATATGCATCAGCTCCGAATCATGTCTTTGGTCAAATGTTGGGTTTGCCTGGCTCCCACGTTTTGGTACCTTACGTTCCGTTATATCGGCTAAGGTAGCACTGGGAGAACTACTACGATTTTGCCCTGGTTCATCCAGATGAGCAACTCAGTATAGAAAGCCGAAAACTGACTGTCATGATATAGCGGGATACTGGTCAACCACTCGATGACTCATCGGAATCTTCGGGATTCCTCCGCATTAACGAAGGGCCGTTTCCCGATCATGTACGTACGCACCCTGTATTCGTACAAGCGCAGAAGTACCATGGGCTATATAGTAGCCCCACTGTCCATCTCCTATGGCTAAGTGAAAGTGGTAAAGCAATATAGTCCTATTGCCTCGTTCGCTACGCTATCACCTCCTTAACGGACCAAGACGTTGGATCAAGTATGGATATGCATCTTTTGCGAACACCCCCACATTATATGCGTGGGGGCGGAAGCCGACGACTGCAAACGTTCAGGTTATACACATATATAAATAAACGGCCGCACAGGAGGCATCATAGTACTTTCGGGCAAAAGTATAAATATAGCCTTGACAATTCAATAAAACATTGTTTTCACAATGGGAATACATGTCACTTGAACATTACAATCTTCAAGCACTGAGCCTCTATTGAACGAGCGCCTTCAAGAACTTCTTCAAAGTAGTGCTCGGCAGCCACTCGGCCTACGGCCGAACCCTGTGTCGCAACATTGGTGGCCTCCATCTCCGGCAGTATGTCTTGACACGGGCAAAGGCCATCCGCGCACCTTCTATGTACGCCGATCTCTTTATAGCATCGATGTGTGGCACATCACCAAGGAATTGTTGCACTAAGCTAAAGTAGCTATTCGGCCTTGGCCCTCCTGGCCACAGGTGATCCATAACAGACCTCATGGCAAGTCCGGACAACCTACAGAGCTCGGCCCACTCGGCCAATCGCTCATTCAACAGCAACGGACGGACTGGAGTGTGAAACTGTGACCAGAACAGCTTTTCCACTTCGGGACCTTTCTGATCCTTGAAGTACACGTCCATATCAGCTGCATTTGCAACCTAATCCATGTACGCGTCCGCAAAACTCCATAGCCGGTCTAGAGGAGCATACTTCGGATCTCCGAACTTAGTCCGCAACAAGAAGGGCTTCCCAGACATGATATCTGCAGCTTGATTCAGCTCCTCCTTCGTCGCTCTAATTTTAAAGCGGGCTTTCGCAGCCACCCGGGCCTTCTCCAGGTTCGTCGCCTTCGCCCGGTTCTCTTCCTTAAGAAGCTGGTAACGGTCAGCGGCATCTTTTAACTCTATAGCCATCTTGGCTATTTTTTCCTTGCTCTCGCAATGCACGGCCAGTTCGGCCCTTAACTCTTTGGTCGCCTATAGAGCGGGCTCATTGCTACTCCTTGCTTGCTCCTTGGCTCGGGCAAGCTCCGCCCGAAGTGTCTCCACGGTGGCAGCTCCATCTGCAGTCACAACACATCGAAGATACTGGCATCATGCTACTCTTATTATGTGACGATCACCAAAAAATCACGCACCCTGTGCCTCGTCAAGCCACTTGTTGACAAGTATGATGTCAGCATCTGCCGCATCAAGTTGTCACTTTAGCTCGGCAAATGTATCAGTCCGGCTAGCCATTGGAGCTTCAGCCACCTGCACATAAAGACGGTCTAGTTGTTACCTGGGACTATGATCCTCTGTTTGCCGCCGTTTTCGATGACACCCAGAGTCTCAGGGGCTACTATCTGCATAGGGCATACCTAACGTATGCGATACTGTTAAAACATACATTATTTCATGTACCTCGAAGCCTTTTAGCAGACTCATAAAGGCTTCATGCAAACCGCTTTTAGCAGATAAAATCCTTTCAATTACCGTACCCATTAGTGTATGATGCGCTTCCGGGACGGCTGCTTGCCCCAGAAGATCCTTCAGCGTGTCCGGTTGCACACTGTACGGACCCTTGCTGTCGCTCTCCTTAGGAGCCGGATACTGGGGATTCCGGGTAGCTAAAGGGTTATCCTCTGGCCCTAGTGGATCCGGAGATACCCTTCGCGACGACACTTCAAGGTCGCCCGCTTCTTGAGGCGGGGTGTCCGGGGGAGGCGTTTCGCTCTGCATCATCTCTGGAAGAAGATCCCCCGAAGATGAACTCTGCCGAGAAGGGATACGATCCGGACTACAATTTATAAGCCTTGGTTATTGTCTTTGGAAGTAAGGTAGGATGTTTTTTCTATTAAGTACTTTTCGATTACTTACAGCTCGGTAGAGGGTTGATCCTCGCGCGGACATTGTGCGGCAAGAATACCCTCCGAGGCAGGACCCTCTGATGAAGATTGATTCTCCCGTTTGGAAACCTTGGTTTCCAGATCTTCAGAGGTAGTCATGTTCCTTCCCCGAGGAGAGAGAATGTCAGATTCTTCCTTTTGATTGTCCTCCCTCGCGGAGGTGCTCATTCCCCCGGCTGGAATAAGTAGTGAGCGAGGCTCGCTTTCGCCCTCTTTATTCCCCCCATCATCTTCCTTTGAGCACACTGGATAAGGCGCTGCTCGAGCATCTTGTCCAGTACCGGATTGTCCAAGCCCTCAGGAAGGGGGGTCGAACACCTGATCATCATCTCCTTTGTTATCCAGTCCTGGTCAAAAGGTGGCTCTTTAGAATGATGCCATGATAAATAAAAGGACAGCAGGTTCGGCATGGGATTACTTACCTGGGCAGCGGGGCGGTTGCATCTCAAGCCCACGTCCTCGGTGGTGTCCGGACACTCTATTTTGGGTCCGAAGAACGATTTGTACATCTCCTCGTGCGTCATGCCGAGGAAATACTGAATAGCACGCGGTCCTTCCGGGTTGAATTCCCGCATGCGCAGGGACCGACGTTTGCAAGGCTGGACTCGAAGAACCAGCATATGTTGCCTTACCATAACCAGACTGAAATATCCCTCGAAGAGATCTCGGATACAGCTCTGCAGTATTGGCACGTCCTTGCTTGGGCCCCATCTCAGCCCCCTGCTGATCCATGACATCAGTTGTGGTGGGGGGCCCGAGCGAAAGGTGGGGGCAGCTACCCACTTGGCACTTCGGGGAGCTGTGACCTAAAACCACTCCCGCTGCAACAATCCGGACACCTCTGGAAAGGAACCCTCTGGCCATGGAGCGTCCGCATTTTGATTATTAAAGCACCTCCGCACGCTGCGTGCTGCCCCTCGATCATCTTCGGCTTCACATCGAAGGTCTTGAGCCACAGGCCGAAATGAGGGGTAATGCGGAGGAAGGCCTCACATATGAAAATAAATGACGAGATGTGAAGAAGGGAATCCGGGGCCAGATCATGAAAATCCAGCCCATAATATAACATGAGACCCCTAACAAAGGGATCCAGAGCGAGGCCTAGTCCTCGGAGGAACTGGGAGATGAACACAACACTCTCGTTGGGTTCGGGAGTAGGGACGACCTGCCCTCAGGCGGGCAGCCTATGCGGAATTTCGGCGGTCAGATATCTGGCCTCTCTCAATTTCTTGATGTCCTCCTCTGTGACGGAGGAAGGCATCCACCAACCTTGAAGGTTGGATCTGGGCATAGTTGAAGGTCCGAAGCACCTGACCTGAGCTTTGGATGTTAGACCTCGAGGCGGGGGAAGGATTTGATTGAGCGCGGGAGGGAAAAAAGAAAAAGCCTTGTCCCCTTTATAAAGAGGGTGAATATCAGGCATCCTCCTCGTGGCCGTTTGAGACTTACCTAAGATCTAGGAGTCATACCAACAGGCACGATTGGGTTACCCACGTTTGTATTGATGAGAATCCCATGATAAGGGGAACACGATCTCTGCTTTGACAAGACGTGTCAAGGAAACCGCCTCGCGTTATGTGCGGAGTTGGTTAAGAAAAATGGTTCGAATAAATGACCGGGCCGTGGCGTGATGTCATGCTGCCAAAACGTGTCAGCAGATTAGATTTGTGGAAATATTATTCTCTCTACGGTGGTATGTGGAATTTATTTTGTAGGGTCGTACACTATCCTTGTATTCTAACTCTTCCATGGTGTATTCAGAGGAGGAACCCGCCTTGCAATGCCGAAGACAATACTGCACGCCGGACTCATCGTCATTGAAGCCTAGTTCAGGGGCTACTGAGGGAGTCCTGGATTAGGGGGTCTCCGGACAGCCGGATTATATCCTTTGACCGAACTGTTGGAGTATGAAGATACAAGATTGAAGACTTCGTCCCGTGTCCGGATGGGACTCTACTTGGTGTGGAAGGCAAGCTAGGCAATACAGATATGTATATCTTCTCCTTTGTAACCGACCTTATGTAACCCTAGCCCCCTCCGGTGTCTATATAAACCGGAGGGTTTTAGTCGATAGGACGACATACAATCATACCATATGCTAGCTTCTAGGGTTTAGCCTCTCTGATCTCGTGGTAGATCAACTCTTGTAATACTCATATCATCAAGAACAATCAAGCAGGACGTAGGGTATTACCTCCATAAAGAGGGCCCGAACCTGGGTAAACATCGTGTCCCCTGCCTCCTGTTACCATCCGCCTTAGACGCACCATTCGGGACCCCCTACCCGAGATCCGCCGGTTTTGACACCGACATAACCCCTTGACAGTTCGCCTTGAATAAAACTCCTCCAGCAAGGCCCAACCTTGGTTTTACCATTTTTCACCTAAGCCTTTTTCCCTTGGGTTCTGCATACTCAAGGGTCATCTTTATTTTAAACCCACGGGCCAGTGCTCCTCTGAGTGTTGGTCCAAACTAGAGCCCCTTGCAGCGCCACCTCGGGGAAACTTGAGGTTTGGTTTTAGTTGTACGGATTGCTTATCCGGCGTGCCCTGAGAACGAGATATGTGAAGCTCCTATCAGGATTTTTCGGCACATTCGGGTGGCTTTGCTGGTCGTATTTTACCATTGTCGAAATGTCGGTGCCGATGATGCCAGTGCAGGTGACGCAACCCAGCTCGAGTGGGAGCTTGATGAAGATCGTGTTCGTTGTGTTGTTTCGTTCTAGTTGATCAGTAGTGGAGCCCAGTCGGGGCGATCGGGGATCTAGCATTAGGGGTGGTCTTCTTTTATTTTGGTTCCGTAGTCAGACCTTAATTGTATTATGGATGATGTATTATATTTATGTATTGTTTGAAGTGGAGATTGTAAGCCAACTCTTTATCTCTTTCTTATTCAGTACATGGAATGTGTAAAGATTACCCCTCTTGCGACATGCCTACTATGAGGTTATGCCTCTAAGTCGTGCTCCGACACGTGGGAGATATAGCCGCATCGTGGGTGTTACAACATCTTGGATTAGTTAGAAAATCATGAATTATTAGCAAAAATCCATAGAAGTATTGTACTCCAGTGTGCATTACTTACATAAACATGCTTGCAAGCTTATTTTCTGACTTGTATATTCTGAAACTGAAAAAGCTTAGTTAACTTATGTTAAGTTTCAGTACTATTCAGTGGAGTATTTACTATAAATTTTGCACATCACAGTAATTTCACTTGTTGTTAACTGTTGTAGCATTAGGAGTAGTTTTACTACAGTACTGCTTGAACAGGGTGAATGGAGGGTGAGAAAGTTTTACTGCAGAGCAGGATTGCACAGGGAGTAGTTAGGAGTAGTAGATGTTGATGATCATAGTCAGGAGTAGTTTTGCCTTTGGTGATCATCCAAAAATGTGAGGATCCAAGTGCACATTCTGGACCTTTTCGCTATGCTCAATTCAGTTTCTACAACACTACCATTTAAAAAATGCTAGTCGAGCAATATTTTAGAAAGCATAACGCTAGTGGGATCTACTCGGTTCATGCTTACTTTGGTCTGCATGACAGTCCTATATGAAGTGCAATTTTGTACTGCTTTCTTCAACGTTCAGGGGTCCAGGCATATGGCTCACTGTTTGTACTGTCCCCATGCAGTAGCTTCAGCTTCGCCTGCTAGTCGTCTGTGCCGGATGCCGCGCCCGGGGCCGCTGGTGGCCTCGAGGATGACGCCCAGGCACATGGTCATCCATGACGCGCTCAAGTACGTCGGTGTTGGACTGCCTTCTAGATCTCGGCGTGCATCTTGTATGTGTGTTTGATGTTGACGTCGCTTGTGGTTTTGCAGGGTTCCGAGGTTGCAGCCTAGGCACAGGTACTGCCTGCTCGGCTAGCTCTCCAAGGCGGTCAGATGGAACTATGCCAACACCATCAGGGTGAGCTATTTCATTGTCTTGTTTCTTCAGTGCTCACTAGTTGCTAGTGTTCGACTGCTACCAGTGGGTTAAGATTAGTCTTTTATAATTGTTTTCTTGAGGATGAGTTACGGGGGTTGTTCAGGCCATGACTCCAAATTATAATATGTTTTCTTGAGGATGGGAAATCTTGTATAGCTGAAAGTGATACATTCTTTGAAAACGCAACTTCTACTATTCACCTTGTAGATTTTTTATTCCACCACATATTAGGTTTTGTCATAAAATGATTGGATTATTCTGAAGAAGTACACAGTGTAACCTTCCAGTGCGAGAAAATTATCTTGCGGTGTTAATTTAGTCTGATTAAAAAATTGGTCATGCTCACGAGCAGTATATATGCACTTGGTCGGTTCATTGTTAGCAGTTTAGCTACACAAACCGACTGACATTGCACAATAAAATGTAGCAGATTTGATAGCAATCCTTCTTTCTCTCGTATAGAAGTACATGCTATATAACATGAGCAAAATCATTGCGTAACTACAAGTACATCATATGACTAATTTACACAGAATACTGAAACTCGACCCCATGCATTCAGTTTCAGAACTTGAAACTAACCTGACTAGTAGCTTCTCTGACTTCCAGTTTACAACTTCCAGGATATCAATCATTCATTCTCAAGTTGCTACCTGGCAGCTACAAGTCGCCTTTTTCTGGAATTTTCATGTTGTTTTTGTGTGTATAGGCCTTCCTCTTCGATTTGGAGCTTGTGATTGAGGTTAATTGATGGTGGTGGTTGCGTGATGAAGATGTTCGGGATGGCGGAGAAGGAGATGGAGTACTGGGTCGAGCTGTTCAACCGGCGAGTGATGCGCCTTCTAGCTGCTGTACTACCACCAGTCCACCACCTGGGTGGGGCTTGTGAGATCAGATCGCTGGTTGATGCAATGAACCAACTCCGTAGTTTTTGTTAATATGTAGTTATATACATTGAGGGATGCCATTCTCTGTGAAAAAAGAAATTGCTTGCACTTGTCAGACGGATGAGGAGCCTAAAGTAGCTTGACAATTATAAGCCTGGTGTTTAGTGTTTTTACTGCTTTAGTGATTTCCTTGCGAACTGCTATTCCTTCAGCTATGACAAGTGATTGTCATAATCTGCAGCCACTGGGACGCACCCCTAGAAGTGTCTTTCTAGGGAGATAGGTTACCTTGACCTGAGAATTTACCCTGGCCGGAATTGTGGTTATTGCGAGCGAATTTGGGGCTAAGGAAAAAAGACGATGAGCAACTTCTCTCTGGTCTGGTGGTTGGAACTTTAGGACAACGTAGGTAGCATCACCATATCCCTCTTGTAACATCCCAAAATTCTAAATATTGGAATGTTATATTAAAGAAATATTTATGATTGTTTGTTTGTTTGATTGTTGTGTAATTGATTGTGTGAAATTGAGTGGAATTTGAAAACTTTTTGAAAGTTGAATGAGAGGGAATGAAATGACTTTCCCATACTTTCACCTTGCATCCTTATCTCCCAGAATTCAAACACAAAACCCTAGAGTAAAGAAGACATGACTTCTTCCATTTAAAATGAAAAAGGGTTTTGAAAAGATTTGAATTCCATTTGGACATATTTCAAATTCAGAAGCTTTATGCAACTCAATGATTTTTCATGAGAGAAGATAAAATGACATCTTCAAATTATATGAAATAGACTTGGAAGTGGTTTGAAATTCAAATTCAAAACCATTTAGGAGTTATTTGACGTTTAATAAATTATTTTTCTTCTAAAATTAAGTAAATGGAAATAAGGGTAAAATGATTCCCTTCAATGGAAAATTAGGAGAAAATAATTTTGAAGTCATTTTGGAATTTAAAAAAATGATTTTGTTGGGTTTTAATGCAATAGTACCACTATTTGCTTTATTTTAATTTCTTTTAGATTTTATTTGCCTCTGAAAATATGTTCATGTTTTAGGAAATTTTATTCTAAAAATTTTGGTATATAATATGTCTATATAAAATTCTTATTTTTTTTCCTTTATTTAGTTTTCTTGTCTGTGTGTAAAGAAAAAACAAATGGCCAAAGCCCTCTGTTGCCAACATGCCCACCTCTGTCTCTCCCTCGGCCCATCTACGCGCCAGGCTGGCCCAGCAGCCAAGCGCACGGTCTCCCGCACCTCTCCCTCGTTCCCACACTCGCTGACCGCTGGACCCCACCCCTCTTCTTCTTCCTCTGCACATAATGCCAAGCCAGTGTGCGCCTGCGCCGCCGCCAAATCCCGATCTTCTCGGGATCACACTCCCGAGCTTTCCCCTTGCGCACGCCTACGCCCTATATAATCCCCGCACCCTCCTCTCTCGATTCCCCTTTGAAACCTCGCCTGAGACCAACCACCTCGTCCGTCGTCGTTGGGATCTCTGCCACCGATGCTTCGGAGCGCCGCCGTTTCCGTCACCGGTAAGCCTCCCCGAGGCCTCTTCCTTCTCCCATCGGTTTCCCTCATTGTCTCGCTCAGTTTTGACATGGAGTTGTGCCTCCTCTCCCTCCAGAGTAGATGCCCCGACCACGCGCGATCTTGCCGGAGTTCGCGAGCTCACCCGAAGCTCCGCCACCTTCTGCCACTCCGTCCTGACGATCTCGATCGCCACCGAATCCACCCTCAGCTTCCCCTCGCCGGTCCACGTCCTACGAACACCACCACTGCCTTCTGAGACCACCGTAGCCGCCGCCATCTTCACCACGGACGCCATCACCGGAGCCGAAGCTCGCCGAGCTTTCCACACCACCATCTGTCGTCCTCGAACACTACCTCCACCACCCCCTGGACGCGCCACTCCGCGTCGCGCCCGACCAACATCACCACCACCTTCCGTGACCACCGGAGCAACCTCGCCGGCCACACCCGAGCAGCCCCTCGTCGTCGTTCCCATTGCGCCGCCACGGTAAGCATCTCCACCGCCCGATCCTTTTCCTACGGCTAGATTAGATCGGAGTCAACAGTTAGGTTTCATTAAGTAGATCGGTTTTATTTATGGTTTAAACTCGGTTTAAACCTGACCGGTTCGCCGGTTTTCGCTTATTAAACGCACGCGATCAGTTTAGTTAAGTTTCGGCCGAGCATCTTTTAACAACTGATCGCCCACCTGTTTAGCCTAGTAGCAATAGGCCACGTAGCTAGTGCCCGATTGTTTTTTTTGTTTTTTCATTTCTGTTTTTAAAAAACAGAACAAGTTTCAATCTTATATTGCTTGTATCTTATGTTTTTGAGTGATTCCAATTGCATTGTGTCACAAATTTTATGAGGCTTCTGTTTGTATCCTTAGTTATAAAGTTTGAGTAGTTTAAATTTTGAGTTTGATGAAATTTGTTCAAATCACTAATTTCGCCGTATGTTGAGTTTTATAAATTATTTTTGATTGATTCTTTTTGCTACGGTTTTGTTATTGATTTGTCTATCCAGAGTATATAGTGATTTATTTTTAGTTTATTTTAAATTAAGTTTTTAGAAAAACAGTATTGTTTTAGTTATAATTTTGTTTTAGTCTTTTCTTTATTGTTTTCATTAGTTTTACATTATTTCTTTTTGTCACTCTTGAAAAATTTAGTTTTGTTTCGGTTAGTCAACAAAAGAAAGTTTTATTTTTATTTTTTAAACTTATTTTACTTAGTTTTGTATGAAAACTTGTTTAGGTCATAGTTAGTGTTTCATAAAAGCTTTTTATTTGTTTCTTTTTGCTATTAAAAGTTTGTGAAAAACACTTTCTGTTAAAATTAGTTGTTTTATATTTTCTTTTATGTTTATTGTCAGTATTTTCTTTGTTGATAAATTTTACTTAGGACAAAGCTATTTTGGGTTATGTCTTAGAATTTTTCTTTAGTAGTTTTCTTTTGTAGTTTTCATTGATTTATTATTTTGTGTTCTTTGTGAATTGCATTTTTATTTTTTTGATTTTGTTTGTGAGTGTTAGAAATTGCTTGCTAGTATGTTTACTTATGAAAATACTATGTTTTACTATATAGATTTTCATCGGAGAGTTGTGTATAGTGCTATCAAGTTTTGCGAGAGCAATATTATCTTCATCAAGTAATACCAGGCAAGTTCACTTTGACCATGTTTTTCATACCTATATTTTTTGCATTTAGTGTCATCCTTGCAACAACTTCTCCAGTAGTGATATTGATTCTTGTAGTTGAGTAGAATGCATGAGGTAGGAACCCACCTCCCTGTTACCAAGCCCGGGACGTATATAGTTTTAATGCTACACTGTAGTAGACAGGGTTTGGTATCAGTGCTCGGGAGTGGTGTGAGAATGAAGGACTATACGTCAAAGACGACAACTTCATGATGGCATCTGCAAGGACTGCATCTTCAGGACTCCTCAAGATTTCGAGACTCGAGACAAGAATTCAATACACACTACTGGGTGAAGGACGGTTGACGGGTACCCTGAAACCAGTGGTTGGCCGGGATGCATGGAGAAGCGCCATGACATCTTGCGGAAAGCTTCACCCAGACTCAAAGAGACGGAAGAATACTTCATGCCCAGAAGCTTACCTGTGCAACCACAAGTCACTATGGGCTCTGGCTTGGTTGACCTTAGTTGTGACTCTGGCTGGGACGGTGCTAGCAGATGTAGAACTACGGTAGGATTGGATGAGCACCGGACAGTGGTCAGAGGAACTCTTCGGAAGACCATTTTTTGGTCATCTTCTTATCAAACACCCTGAAGTGCGAGAATGTAAAGAGACGGATCGAATCTTGCGGGTAAAGTGTACAAACCTCTGCAGAGGGTTAAAACCTAATCGAGTAGCCGTGTCCCCGGTTACGGACAATTTGAGCCTCTGGACTTGGATCTATCTCGGAACTCTCAACATAGGACTAATAATTTAATTGTGGGCAACTTATGATGTTTTGGGTATGGGACATCGGTTGGCGGAACCATGTCATTACAGAAAACTCCGTAGTACAGACTCCTGATATTCCTTTGTTGTAGGGAAAATAAAACTAGCTTTTACGCAAAAACATCAGACACAGAGCCACAAAGCCATATTGCATATAGAATAGTTTTATCATCTGCTTTCCTCATATTGTGATCTTGCCGGTACATTCAATGTACTGACCTACACGGCTGCAACATCTCATGTTGCAGATATGTTCCTTCTGACGAGTAAGAGTACGGTACAGGGTTACAGTCTACACTCAACCTGCAGATGGCGTTGATGGGACTCCACACCCGATTATTTGTTTCCGCTGAGACTTATGAGGTATATATCAGTTTTACGTTATTTATACATGTGATTGCACTTTGATATATACATTGATGTACTGTGTGTGCCAGCATACCGATCCAGGGATGGCACAGATACACAGAGACTTGACCGTCGGAGGTCGGGTCGCTACAGATATGGTATCAGAGCACATGTTGACTGTAGGACGTGACCCTAGAAATCGGAAAGCCCCTAGGACAGGAAATATCTTAAACTTTATTTTCAAAAGAATCTATTACTTCCCATCTTTTCTGATTTTATCAAATAACATCTCGTACTTCAAATAGTTAGAATATACCCCTTTCCCTTTTGACCACACGGAGGATCAACTAAAGCCGCTCCAAGAAGGACAAGATATCGGACAACCGATGACCATTTCGGAGTAAAGAGGATTTCACCATGCATTAGAAGAGTTAAAGCTACAACAGTTGAAGACTCCGAAGACTTGAAGAATCTGATGAATTATTTGACCTTTAGAAGACCAAACCCATGTTATATACTTACGTTAGATGTGGTGATTTGTAAGCTGACATTTGTTTGATGTTTTTCCGACAGCCACAAAATAAAACTCATTTCTTCAAAACTATTGTTTCTATTGTGTGTATCCCTTCCCACCTCTCTCTTATCTCACCCTAAAACCCTTGGACCCAGTAGATGATGAATGAAGTTGGACTGGTATTCTCTGGACCGAAAACCCAGCCGAAGGCAGAGCTATGGATTCAGAACATGGAGAATCACTTCGGGAGCAATTTGGTTTAAAGGAAGAATGAAGTATCGTACACTCTTCAGTACTTTGAAGGAAGTGCTGCAACATGGTGGCAGATGTATCAAGCTATACAGGGATGGAATGGAGCAAGGACTTGGGAAGAATTCAAGAGGACTCTGACAAGATCCCGTCTTATCTGGAAGCACCATGATACCCCAAGAAATAAACCTTGTGGCTGCAAGATTTGCGGAGAAATAGGACACACCCAGGAGAAACACAAGGATGGATGGCCTCATTGTAAGGAGAAACACCCAGCTGAGGAATGCCGAACTAGTCAGGTGACTTGTTTCTTGTGTGAAGGAACCACCCACTACCCAACTCAGTGTCACATTTACCCCATGGTGCAACAAACTATTCAGAAGCAGCAAGAAGGAATGAAATAAGCCCTTCGAGAAGTTATGAAAGAAAATATGATTGAGGAAAGTGTTGAAGACCCTGATGGAGAAAACCTCAACAGATTTTACTCCAATGCCTATTATTCATGTGGAGAAGAAGGACATTTTTCACAGTATTGCACCAAGGAAAGAAAAGAGTATCCGGGATACTTCCCGACAGAAGCAGTGGAGTTTGATCCACAGGGAATAGGACGCTTTATCAGAACGAAGAAAACCAAGAAGGGAAAACAAAGACACCCTTAGAACAACCCAATTTCTGCAAAAGAGGGACACGAGTCATATTACCTGTTTTGAGTGTAAGGACGTCGAGCATTATGCCAATGATTGTCTCGAAAGGAAGCAAGGTACTCAAGGAGCAGGCACCATCACCAAGAAGCCTCAAGACATGCTGGAAGTTATTTGTTTCCGTTGCAAGGAAGCAGGACATTTTGCTAGGGATTGTTCAAATCATGAGAAATCTGGAGCTGAGTAGTGGAGATGTTGATATCAGTAATAAGGGTAGTAAGGAAAACACTTTTTCATGAGAATGCGGGGTTGAGTTATGTAATAGATTACTCAGATATTGTAAAAATTCATGACTCAATAAAGTTATATTTCATATGCTGAAAGGCTTTAAGGAGTTGTTATGTTTTATCATGGAAATTAATATTCTGGGTGAACATGGAAGAAAATGAGTTCTGATGCATAAACTGGATGTTGGAAATTGAGTTTGAAGTTCTGTTTGGATGATATGAATGTGTACCCAAGGAGATATGTACCTTATTCTGAGCACCATTTTGGTTTTACAACTGCAGATGACGACCCTTTATGAGTCTTTCCTTAAAGGTCCAGAAACGATCATGACCCTGACAAGTGATCATGATTACCCGAAGATCCTGAAGGACATGATGAAGCATATTCACCTTGATGGAGATGCAGTCTACTGAGGCTACCCATTCATGCAAAAGGGAGTGGAACATTGGTATGTGGAGGTACACCTCCACCGTATGAAAGGACTTTGCCCAAAGATGATGGGGCAGTACTTTTTCATCTCACGTGTACCACAAGCAACTTTCTTCGACGCTGTTCGTGAAGCAGCCATGGAAGCCATACGCTAGATCGGAGAAATACTTGAAGCAAGACTCCATTATACTCAGGAATACCTAAGAGAAGTGCATGCAGAGATGATGGAGGTGAAGCTCAAGGCCACCACGATGAAATAGAATATTGAAGATATCAAGGCGCATGTCACACAATTCCAGTGGGACTGAAGAGTTCTCAAGGAGGAAAAAATGAATGAATAAAGCTGGAAGTAATGCATGACCATACCAAACCATGTGGGTGGCAGCATTTGTAATAAAGTACTTTTTGGAATTTGGATTTATGAGAAATGGTTAAGGATGTAATAAAAGATTTGATATGAAAATAATATGATTCGTGGATAAACTAGTGCATTTTTTTGGTGTGGTAGTACTCCGTAAAGCCACAAGATCAATGAAGAAAGAAATGTGTTATTCATGATGGTCCATGGAAGGGAGCGGGACCAAATAAGTTGGAGTTTTGTATGATCGTCACCACAAGGGTATGAAGGAAGAAGTACTATTGGATTTAAAGGAGATGTAATGTTGGAATACGGAATGATAATCCTCGAAAGGATGAGTTAAATTTTACAAGAGTTGAAGTGGGCCTTAACCCACATGCCCCGGAGTTAATAAGAAGCAAGCACACTCTTGCTGAAGGAAGATATTTTGGAAGAAACTCTGAGTTAATCAACCGACATTTTTAGGAGGATACGAAAACCCGAGAGATGTGAAGAACCGTTAGATGTCTTGTTCAGCTTGCAGAAACAATGGATTTATTCGAACTCAATTCGTCAACAAGAGAAATTCTACAATGCTTGTGAGTATGCCCAAGTGTTAGAATACGTGACTCGATGTCTGCATATGTACTAAATGGTTCAAGTACGGGATGGATTGGCCCCCATACCGGAGACTTCTATCATGAACTATCATATGTTGATGGAAAATCGGAGAGCCTTGAAAACCTTAGAAGAGTGTCGACACGTCAAGCCATAAAACCATAGAATGGTAGGATGATGGAACCCTTTACAGGCAACCGATGCCAATCATAGGATATACAGTGAGATTCAACCCTGGCCATTTTTTTCCTGCAGGAGAAGCCATAAATTGTTGACCGCCAGGACGTTCCGATAGTTTCTTAGTATTGAAGGCAGACATGTCAGATATGAAGACCCACTCTTCGGAAGAACCTCACCAGGATTGAGAGGACATAAGATTTTGAGAAAAAGGTCATGCCCCGACCGGGAGAGCACCAGTGAAAGAGTTATTCCGGAGAATATGAGAATACAAACACCGTCAACTGAAAGGATGGAGTACATGAATTTTGTCAGAACCATAGCATTGCTTCCAAGTGTGGTAGCACACTAGACCATACCGATCAGTGGATTTGCTGGAAGACCCCAAACCCTGACCTTTTCGTTCTAGCCTCTTCGAATCTCGAGGACGAGATTCATTTTAAGTGTGGTAGGTTTGTAACATCCCAAAATTCTAAATTTTGGAATGTTATATTAAATAAATATTTATGATTGTTTGTTTGATTGTTGTGTGATTTATTGTGTTAAATTGAGTGGAATTTGAAAACTTTTTGAAAGTTGAATGAGAGGGAATGAAATGACTTTCCCAAACTTTCACCTTGCATCTTTATCTCCAAGAATTCAAACACAAAACTCTAGAGTAAAGAAGACATGACTTCTTCCATTTAAAATGAAAAAGGGTTTTGAAAAGATTTGAATTCCATTTGGACATATTTCAAATTCAGAAGCTTTATGCAACTTAATGATTTTTCATGAGAGAAGATAAAATGACTTCTTCAAATTATAAGAAATAGAGTTGGAAGTGGTTTGAAATTCAAATTCAAAACCATTTAGGAGTTATTTGTCTTTTAATAAAATTATTTTTCTCCTAAAATTAAGTAAATGGAAATAAGGGTAAAATGATTCCCTTCAATGAAAAATTAGGAGAAAATAATTTTGAAGTCATTTTGGTATTTAAAAAAAATGATTTTGTTGGGTTTTAATGCACCAGTACCACTATTTGCGTTATTTGAATTTCTTTTAGATTTTATTTGCCTCTGAAAATATGTTCATGTTTGAGGAAATTTTATTCTGAAAATTTTGGTATATAATATGTCTATATAAAATTCTTATTGTTTTTCGTTTATTTAGTTTTCTTGTCTGTGTGTAAAAAAAGCAAATGGCCAAAGCCCTCTGTTGCCACCAGGCCCACCTTTGTCTCTCCCTCGGCCCATCTACGTGCTAGGATGGCCCAGCAGCCAAGCGCACGCGCTTGAACCGCTATCGCCCGGTTGCCCACACCTCTCCCTCGTTCCCACACTCGCTGACCGCTGGACCCCACCCCTCTTCTTCTTCCTCTCCGCGTAATGCCAAGCCAGAGTGCGCCCGCGCCGCCGCCGAATCCCGATCTTCTCGGGATCACGCTCCCGAGCTTTCCCCTTGCGCATGCCTACGCCCTATATAATCCCCGCACCCTTCTCTCTCGATTCCCCTTTGAAACCTCGCCTGAGACCAACCACCTCGTCCGTCGTCGTTGTTGCGATCTCTGCCACCGAAGCTACGGAGCGCCGCCGTTTCCGTCGCCGGTAAGCCTCCCCGAGGCCCCTTCCTTCTCCCGTCGGTTTCCCTCATTGTCTCGCTCCGTTTTGAGATGGAGTTGTGCCTCCTCACCCTCCAGAGTAGATGCCCCGACCACTCGAATCTCACCCACCTTCTGCCACTCCGTCCTGACGCTCTCGATCGCCACCGAATCCACCCTCGGCTTCCCCTCGCCGGTCCGCGTCCGACGAACACCACCACTGCCTTCTGAGACCACCGGAGCCGCCGCCATCTTCACCACGGACACCATCGCCGGAGCCGAAGCTCGCCGAGCTGGCCACACCGCCATCTGTCGTCCTCGAACACTACCTCCACCACCCCCTGGACACGCCACTTCTCGTCGTGCCCGACAAACATCACCACCGCCTTCCGCGACCACCAGAGCATCCTCGCCGGCTACAGCCGAGCAGCACCTCGCCGTCGTTCCCGTTGCGCCGCCGCGGTAAGCATCTCCACCGCCCGATCCTTTTCCTACGGCTAGGTTAGATCGGAGTCAATAGTTAGGTTTTATTAAGTAGATCGGTTTTATTTATGGTTTATACTCGGTTTAAACCTGACCGGTTCGCCGGTTTTCTCTTATTAAATGCACGTGATCAGTTTAGTTAAGTTTCGCCGAGCGTCTTTCAACAACCGATCGCCCACCTGTTTAGCCCAGTAGCAATAGGGCACGTAGCTAGTGCCCGATTGTTTTTTTTGTTTTTTTCGTTTCTGTTTTAAAAAAACAGAACAAGTTTCAATCTTATATTGCTTGTATCTTTTAGCATACTTGATGTTTTTGAGTGATTCCAATTGCATTGTGTCACAAATTTTATGAGGTTTCTGTTTGTGTCCTTAGATATAAAGTTTGAGTAGTTTAAATTTTGAGTTTGATGAAATTTGTTCAAATCACTAATTTGGATGTATCTTGAGTTTTATAAAATATTTTTGATTGATTCTTTTTGATACGGTTTTGTTATTGATTTGTCTATCCAGAGTAATATAGTGATTTATTTTTTGTTTACTTTAAATTAAGTTTTTGGCAAAACAGTATTGTTTTAGTTATAGTTTTGTTTTAGTCTTTTATTTATTGTTTTCATTAGTTTTACATTATTTCTTTTTGTCACTCTTGAAAATTTTAGTTTTGTTTCGGTTAGTCATCAAATGAAAGTTTTATTTTTATTTTTAAAACTTATTTTACTTAGTTTTGTATGAAAACTTGTTTAGGTCATAGTTAGTGTTTCATAAAAGCTTTTTATTTGTTTCTTTTTGTTATTAAAAGTTTCTTTTTGCCGCGGTAAGCATCTCCACCGCCCGATCCTTTTCCTACGGCTAGATTAGATCGGAGTCAACAGTTAGGTTTTATTAAGTAGATCGGTTTTATTTATGGTTTATACTCGGTTTAAACCTGACCGGTTCGCCGGTTTTCTCTTATTAAACGCACATGATCAGTTTAGTTAAGTTTCGGCCGAGCATCTTTTAACAACCGATCGCCCACCTGTTTAGCCCAGTAGCAATAGGCCACGTTGCTAGTGCCCGATTGTTTTTTTTTGTTTTTTTCGTTTCTGTTTTAAAAAAACAGAACAAGTTTCAATCTTATATTGCTTGTATCTTTTAGCATACTTGATGTTTTTGAGTGATTCCAATTGCATTGTGTCACAAATTTTATGAGGTTTCTGTTTGTATCCTTAGATATAAAGTTTGAGTAGTTTAAATTTTGAGTTTGATGAAATTTGTTCAAATCACTAATTTGGCCGTATGTTGAGTTTTATAAAATATTTTTGATTGATTCTTTTTGCTACGGTTTTGTTATTGATTTGTCTATCCAAAGTAATATAGTGATTTATTTTTAGTTTATTTTAAATTAAGTTTTTAGAAAAACAGTATTGTTTTAGTTATAATTTTGTTTTAGTCTTTTCTTTATTGTTTTCATTAGTTTTACATTATTTATTTTTGTCACTCTTGAAAAATTTAGTTTTGTTTCGGTTAGTCAACAAAAGAAAGTTTTATTTTTATTTTTTAAACTTATTTTACTTAGTTTTGTATGAAAACTTGTTTAGGTCATAGTTAGTGTTTCATAAAAGCTTTTTATTTGTTTCTTTTTGCTATTAAAAGTTTGTGAAAAACACTTTCTGTTAAAATTAGTTGTTTTATATTTTCTTTTATGTTTATTTTCAGTATTTTCTTTGTTGATAAATTTTACTTAGGACAAAGCTATTTTGGGTTATGTCTTAGAATTTTTCTTTAGTAGTTTTCTTGTGTAGTTTTCATTGATTTATTATTTTGTGTTCTTTGTGAATTGCATTTTTATTTTTTTGATTTTGTTTGTGAGTGTTAGAAATTGCTTGCTAGTATGTTTACTTATGCGAATACTATGTTTTACTATATAGATTTTCATCGGAGAGTTGTGTATAGTGCTATCAAGTTTTGCGAGAGCAATATTATCTTCATCAAGTAATACCAGGCAAGTTCACTTTGACCATGTTTTTCATACCTATATTTTTTTGCATTTAGTGTCATCCTTGCAACAACTTCTCCAGTAGTGATATTGATTCTTGTAGTTGAGTAGAATGCATGAGGTAGGAACCCACCTCCCTGTTACCAAGCCTGGGACGTATATAGTTTAATGCTACGCTGTAGTAGATGAGGTTTGGTATGAGTGCTCGGGAGTGGTGTGAGAATGAAGGATTTTACGTCAAAGACGACAACTTCATGATGGCATCTGCAAGGACTGCATCTTCAGGACTCCTCAAGATTTCGAGACTCAATACAAGAATTCAATACACACTACTGGGTGAAGGACGGTTGACGGGCACCCTGGAGAAACCAGTGGTTGGCCGGGATGCATGGAGAAGCGCCATGACATCTTGCGGAAAGCTTCACCCAGACTCAAAGAGACGGAAGAATACTTCATGCCCGGAAGCTTACATGTGCAACCGCAAGTCACTATGGGCTCTGGCTTGGTTGACCTTAGTTGTGACTCTGGCTGGGACGGTGCTAGCAGATGTAGAACTACGGTAGGATTGGATGAGCACCGGACAGTGGTCAGAGGAACTCTTCAGAAGACCATGCTTCGGTCATCTTGTTCTCAAACACCCTGAAGTGCGAGAATGTAAAGAGAGGGATCGAATCTTGCGGGTAAAGTGTACAAACCTCTGCAGAGGGTTAAAACCTAATTGATTAGCCGTGTCCCCGGTTATGGACAATTTGAGCCTCTGGACTTGGATCTATCTCGGAACTCTCAACACCGGACTGATAATTTAATTGTGGGAAACTTATGATGTTTTGGGTATGGGACATCGGTTGGCGGAACCATGTCATGATAGAAAACTCCATAGTACAGACTCCTGATATTCCTTTGTTGTAGGGAAAATAAAACCAGCTTTTACGCAAAAACATCAGACACAGAGCCACAAAGCCATATTGCATATAGAATAGTTTTATCATCTGCTTTCCTCATATTGTGATCTTGCTGGTACATTCAATGTACTGATCTACATGGCTGCAACGTCTCATGTTGCAGATATGTTCCTTCCGACGAGTAAGAGTACGGTACAGGGTTACGGTCTACACTCAACCTGCCAATGGCGTTGATGGGACTCCACACCCGATTATTTGTTTCCGCTGAGACTTATGAGGTATATTTCAGTTTTGCGTTATTTATACATGTGATTGCACTTTGATATATACATTGATGTACTGTGTGTGCCAGCATACCGATCCAGGGATGGCACATATACACAAAGACTTGACCGTCTGAGGTCGGGTCGCTACACCTCCCCCTCTTTCTCTGCTTACTAATGCCGCTAAATTAAGGAATATTTGATGTAAATCCTGGTTGTGTCAAGGAATTCAAGTGGGATTTGTATGAACAAGTCTAATTTTTTTATTTAGTTAGTACCAAATAGAGAAGATGCGGTCCAGATTGGCTAATTCTGCTGCTACCACATGTATTTGTATCTATGCAACCATCTCCCTGTTGTTTGTGTTGTTTGGATTGCAAGAAATTCAGTTTTGGGTGACCTGCACTTAGTTTAACTCCTCTGAATAATCAACCGTATTGTTTCTGTATTTTTTTGCTATTGTATTGTTTCTCTCTCATGATTATTCTACTGCCGGGTGAAGGTTTTCAAATGTTGAAGGAGGAGGACAATAGGAACTTCTATGACGTCTTGTCATCTAATTTCTTTTCTTTGCTGCATAATAGTTTTTTTTGGCACTTGCTGGTTCCTTGGATGTAAAGATATGTACTGCTAGAATGAATGCATGTAAAGATATTTTGGGCTCCTATAACATTTCATGTTGCTTTGAAAATGTATCGGAACTGGGCTAGGCCCAAGATAGCTTGTAGTGTGATGTGTTGTAATGCAACATCCCAAATTTTCAATTTGGAATGTTATACACTAGATCATCATGCATATCATATTTTCTTGCATTTTGCTGATCCTAGAAATTTCACGCAACTCAAGGACCCGCGGAGAGAGTTGGAGATTTCGTCATTTTCATATTTGAGCTTTCTCAAATTTTGAAAAGAGGATTGTTGGTTTTGTCAGAGTTTCATTTGCCTTTTATTTGGATAGGAAAAAATGCGCGTTTTCAAAATTTGCATTTTAAGCCCGGAGAAAAGTTCATTTTGTTCGACTCATTTTTAGGAGTCGGGGAAAATTTACTTTAGAAGTTTTGGAGTTCGTTTAGATCTCTTTTCTTTTGTTTTTCTGTGCGCGAAACCGATTTAAAAAAATTCACAGCGCCTTGGGCCAAGGCCCATCCAGCAGGCCGGCCGGCCAGGCCTCAGCCGCGCCGCCCGCCTGGCGTAGGAGGGAGCCGCCGCCGCCTAGAGTCCTAGTAGGACTCGGGTTGTCTTTTTTTTGGATTCCCTCTCCTTCTCTTTTTCCTCCTCTTTTTCTTGCCCCTACCCCAAGTTACCTCTCCCCTCACCTATATAAATACCCCCACACCCCCCCTCTAAACCCACATCAAACCCCAAGCCCCAAGCCGCCCTAGCGCCGCGCCTCCATAGCCGCGCCGCCGCCCTACACCACAGCCGCCGCCGCCCCTTGCCCATGCCGCCGCCCTTGCTCGCCGCCGCCGGAGCCCCGTTCACCGGAGACCTCGCCGGAGGTACCGCGCCGCATCTCTATTTCTTTCCTCGGATCGGTTTTTCTTATAAACCGTTCCGATTCTTTTCTTCTTTTCCGATTCGTTTTCTTTCCGATTCTTTTCTTCTCTAAACCGTTCCAGTTTTTCTAGATCGGTTTTTCGTTCGGTTTTCTTTTCCGAAACCCTAGATCTGATTCGTTTTCTTTTCCGATTTAGTTGCCTCGAGACCGTCCGCCGGACCGTTCGTCCTAACGAACGTGATCACCGGATTATCCTAGGTTAACGAACATCTGTTCGTTTAATCGTTCTTCTTTTTCTTCTCGTCGGATTATTCCGCGATCGCGATCTCAGATCCGATCTTCGTTCTAGTTTATCTTCTCACTCGTTTATCGGAATCAGGTGATTCAAGCGCCTGGAGTTTCGTTTCGAAACCGCCGTTCCGACTAATCTACTTAAACAAGTTTTTGCTACGGTAAAATTTGACCTAGTTTCTACTTGCTAGAACCGAGTTGTTTTCCGCCGTTTGTTTTCGGTTTCTTTGTTCAGTTCTTTTTCTCTTTGTAACCGGAGTTCTTAAGTTGAACTATCTGGTTCGATCTCTTGTTCGAGTTTTACCTGTGCATTAGATGAGTACTTATTGTATGCTTGTTGTTTGTCTGCGATAGATTACCCGGATTGCGTCGCCTGTTACTTCGAATCTCTAGGACTCGCGGATCATCAGCAAGGCAAGTGACACTTTGATCAAACCTTTTCTACAACCCAGTTTTATTGCATTAGATCCATCGTCACACATTGCATGATTAGGATCTAATTAAATTGTGGGATGGGAAGTAGATGAGGTAGTACCTATTACCTGTTTATTATGAAACCTTTGGGAGTTACTTCTACTTTTGCCTATTATGCCATGCTATGCTAGTAGACGTGGATTGGGTGAGTGATATCCATGACAGATGTGAGATTGATAATTTTAATGGTTTATCTAAGGTGGCAACTTAAACACACATCTGGGTGGACTGAGGCACCTGATGTCCATCAGGACTTGCCTGTTTTTATTTTGGACCGCCACCCAGGCTCAAAGGGATCATAAGATCTTTCATGCTAAATACTTACGTGTGCAGCCACAAGCCAATATGGGCTCTGGCATAGTTGACTAAGTCGTGCGAACTCTTATAGGGGTAGACTAGCAGATGTAGGGGATGTAGGTGGTACGGTCTACTCCATCGTAAGGTGCTAGCGCTTCTGAAAGACTATGTCTCAGTCATCCGTTTCTCAAACACCATGTAGTGCGAGAAATCCAACGGAGGCGATCGAGTCTTGTGGGGAAAAGTGCGCAAACCTCTGCAGAGTGTAATAAACTAATCATGATTAGCCGTGTCCCCGGTTATGGACAATCTTGAGTATCTAGTACTTCAATATCATGTGAATCTCATCATATTACTTCTAATTAATATTGTTGGGTTATTGATGACTACTTTTAATTGGGATTGAGAATGCTGTCAACCATTCTCAATGTTTAACAACCACCATGATAGTTAAATAAATTTATTCCTTTGCAGTAGGCAAAAATTGGCTTTACGCAAAACAATAACCATAGAGCTTTCCACCAGCCAAATATGCATATAGTATAGCTGTTTCATTCCATCATTCTCTATGTGTTACCTTGCCAGCATATTCCATGTGCTGACCCGTTTCGGGCTGCAACGTTAATGTTGCAGACTTTTCAGACGACGATTAAGGTGCTTTCAGGTCGTGGTTCTATACTCAGTGATGCCGTTGGAGTTGATGGACCCATTTACCTTCCAAGTCTTCCGCTGTTATCGATCTTAGATGGCCTTAGGCCATATTTATGTAATAAGTTCTCTTCGGAGACATCGATGTAATAAGTGTGTGATTGCCACTCTGCTATAAATCCTTCGATGTACTGTGTGGTGTCAGCATTACTGATCCAAGGATGACACCGGAGCACAGTAGACTTGATCCATTCGGGTCTGGTCGCTACAGAGATGGTATCAGAGCACCCGCTGACTGTAGGACATGACCACTAAGTTAAAGCCATAGATCACTATTCTCTCCTCATTTTCTAACTCCTCATCTTTTCTACTCTTTAGGATGAAGGACGTGAAGATTAAGTACGCTCAACCGGATGAAGGCACACCTTTTGGATTTCACTTGAAGGAAGTCACCAAGTACCTAAACATTGGATTACCAAGTTTCACGGGAACCTTCAACACCACTTTGCCTGAAGAGGAGCGCTGGAAGATTCAAGCACACGTTCCGGGAAGGACATTCGCGCCAATCACGAAGCCCATAGATAGTGTTTTCAATGCACCAACTTGGAGTCTAGGAAGGAGCATGGCAGCCCATATCACCATAGGACGCATTGGAGAAGTTTATCAAGAAGACCTCAAGGACACTATCTACCAGATTTGCGGACGCCGAGATGAACAATGGGACTTAGTCAGCACCAAGAAGGATAGATCCATTGCAGCATTCATCCAGGAGTTGAACCAGCACATTCGACGCCACGAGAACCAGATGTGCAATGATATGATAGAATTGAAGAATGCAAAGACAAGGATCATCGAGCTAGAAGGAGAACTGAAGGCTACACGCAAGGACTACATGGACGAGATCGTAGCTCTAGCAAGACACAACGTTGATCTTAAGCAAGAGATTGAAGAACTCAAGAGGGAGTTAGCATCCAGGAAGGAAGACATGTACGTCGCATGTCCAGACAACTACATCATCGTCGATGACACTGATTCGGATCCAAGTGAACCCGACTTTGAAGACGAAGCTGGAGCGGACATCATGGAGTCTTCCACCGGTTCAAATTTCTAGATGACCACCAAATATTAGTAGTATTTCCCCATGTAAACACTATAGTTCGAGCACTTTTGCGATAGCTAGATTGATTGTATGCCCTTGTTTGAATTGAATGAAGTGATTTTGTGTGAATTTGCTCTTGTGCATTGGGGTAGTGTTTTCTCTTTAGACCTCATTCTATTCTTATTTCTCGTCTTTTCTAAACCCTCAGATGCCTCCGAGACGTGACAATGGATTTCCACCGGAGCTCACTCAGTTGATCCAACAGCAGAATCAGTTGATGCAGATGTTAGTTCAGAACCAGCAGAACAACAACAACAACAACCCACCACCACCACCACCCCCTGTTGACCACTTAGCCCGTTTCCTTAGGCTGAATCCGCCGGTGTTTTCTAGTAGCACCGAGCCGATAGTAGCAGACGATTGGCTCCGCAAGATAGGAAGGGAGTTGACCACTGCAGGATGCATGGATGGTGAGAAAGTGAAGTTTGCCGCACATCAGCTTGACGGACCCGCGGCAGCATGGTGGGAGAATTTCACAGCCACCTTCCCAGTTGACACTATCACATGGGATCAGTTCCAGCAAGCATTCCGCACTGCACATGTTTCGGCAGGAGCTATGGCCATGAAGAAGCGTGAGTTTCGCAACTTACGCCAAGGAGGAAGGACAGTTGGCCAGTATGTTGACGACTTCAGCAAGTTAGCACGTTATGCCCCAGATGACGTTGCTACGGATGCAACCAAGCAGGAGAAATTTCTGGAAGGATTGAATGATGAGTTAAGCATGCAGTTGATGGTAGCAAGTTTCAGAAACTACCAGGAGTTGGTAGATCGTGCCATCATGATTGAAGGGAAGCAACAGCAGATTGAGAACCGCAAGAGGAAATATGGACAGGGGAAGTATAACACTGGAGCCCAGCAGAAGCCCCATTTTACCCCTAAATTGGGATTTCAGTTTCAGCATACCCATGGAGGAGGTAATTCGCACAACCACAATGGCCACAAGAATGGTAATGGGAATGGAGGAAGCAACGGCCAGAACCGGACTGCCCCATCAACCCCATCCAAGAGAGACCTGAGCCAAGTCACCTGTTTCAAGTATTCCAAGACCGGACATTATGCCAATGAATGTCCTGAAGGCCAGAATGGAAATGGCAATGGAAGCTCAGGGAAGAAGCCGAACCCCTTCAATAGGGGACAGGTGAACCACGTTAACGTGGAGGAGGTTGAAGATCAGCCGGATGCAGTAATCGGTAAGTTTTTGGTTAAGTCATTTACTGCACTCGTTCTTTTCGATACTGGTGCATCGCATTCATACATATCAAGGGGATTTGTGGATAAATATAACCTGCCAACCCAAGCCCTTAGGTCACCCATGTTAGTAAGCTCACCAGGAGCGGAGTTTATGGCTAGACGATGGTGTGATCGGTTACCATTAAGGATTGGTAACTATGTTTTCCCTCAGACCTAATAGTACTGGAATCTCAAGGATTGGATGTGATATTAGGCATGGATTGGTTATCAAAGTATGAAGGGAATATTGAATGCGCTAGTAAGTCAATTTTGCTTACCACACCAGAAGGAAGACAGATCAAGTATGTATCACGACATGGATCAAATAAGAATCAAGTGAATTCTTTATGAGGAGTGGTGTAGGAAGAAGTACCAGTGGTAAAGGATTTTCCTGATGTATTTCCGGAAGAGTTGCCAGGCATGCCACCGGATAGAGACATTGAGTTTTTGATAGAGTTATTGCCAGGTACAGGCCCAATATCAAAGAGACCGTACAGGATGCCAGCAAAGGATTTGGTAGAAATTAAGAATCAGATTAAGGAGTTACTGGAGAAAGGTTACATACGCCCAAGTTCTTCGCCTTGGGGATCGCCCGTACTTCTAGTGGAGAAGAAGGATGGATCATTAAGGATGGTTGTTGATTACCGTGGATTGAATGAAGTAACCATCAAGAACAAGTACCCACTGCCAATGATAAATGATCTGTTTGATCATTTGCAAGGAGCTAAAGTGTTTTCCAAGATCGATTTGTGATCAGGGTACCACTAGTTGAAGATCCGAGAGCAGGACATTCCTAAGACAGCTTTTACCACAAGATATGGATTGTATGAGTATACCGTTATGTCATTTGGATTGACTAACGCGCCTGCCTATTTTATGAACCTGATGAACAAAGTGTTTATGGAGTTTTTGGATAAGTTCGTCGTAGTGTTCATTGATGATATCCTGGTTTATTCGAAGAACGAAGAAGAGCATAAGGAACATTTGCGTTTGGTTTTGGAGAAACTAAGGGAACATCAGTTATATGCCAAATTTAGCAAATGTGAGTTTTGGTTGAAGGAAGTAGGATTCCTCGGACACGTTATATCCAGAGAAGGGATAGCACTTGACCCCGCCAAGGTTGAGACCGTAACCGAATGGGAAGCACCAACGACAGTTGGAGAGATCCGGAGTTTTCTTGGACTCGCAGGATACTACCGGAGATTCATTAAGAACTTTTCAAAGATTGCGAAGCCTATGATGGAGTTGTTGAAGAAGGATACCAAGTTCAAATGGACTGAGAAGTGTGAGGCTAGTTTCCAGGAGTTGAAGAAACGTTTGGTTACCTCACTAGTGTTGATTTTGCTAGATCAGACCAAGGATTATGAGGTGTATTGCGACGCTTCACGTCGAGGACTTGGAGCAGTGCTTATGCAGGAAGGAAGAGTTGTTTCGTATGCTTCACGACAACTGAATCCTCATGAATTGAATTATGCCACACATGATTTGGAGGTAGCAGCCGTAGTGCATGCATTGAAGACATGGAGACATTTCCTCATTGGAAATCATTGTGAGGTGTACACGGACCACAAGAGTTTGAAGTACATTTTCACGCAGAAGGAGTTGAATCTCAGACAAAGGAGATGGTTGGAGCTCATCAAGGATTACGATATGAGGTTGCATTACCATCCTGGTAAAGCTAATGTAGTAGCTGACGCATTGAGCCGTAAGAGCCATGTCAATACGATAGCGACGGGAAGTATACCAAAGGAGTTAGCAGAAAACCTTCGTGAGCTATGTTTGGAAATAGTTCCGAGAGGCTATGTAGCAGCATTGGAGATTCAGTCAACATTGATGGATAAAATCAGAGAAGCTCATAAATCTGACAAGGAAATTGCTGGTATAAAGGAGAAACTAAGCAAAAGAAAAGCAAAGGGATTTCGTGAGGATGAGCACGATACCCTATGGTTTGAGGACCGTGTTTATGTGCCAAATAACCCGGAGATCAGGAAGTTGATTCTGCAAGAGGCACATGATTCACCATATTCGATTCACCCAGGAAATACTAAGATGTATTTGGATTTCAAGGAGACATTCTGGTGGACCAGAATGAAGAAAGATATTGCAGCATATGTAGCAGTTTGTGACGTATGTCATAGAGTAAAGGCAGAACATCAGAAGCCAGCCGGATTATTGCAACCATTGCCGATACCCGAATGGAAGTGGGATAAGATAGGCATGGATTTTATCACAGGACTACCTAGGACGAAAGCAGGATATGGCTCGATATGGGTAGTAGTTGATCGTTTGACGAAGGTAGCACATTTCATTCCAGTCAAGACCACTTACACCAGTGCTAAGTTGGCAAATATATACATGACTAGGATCATTTGTTTGCATGGAGTTCCAAGGAGTATAGTATCAGATAGAGGAACCCAATTTACCTCAATGTTTTGGAATCAGTTGCATGAAACTTTGGGAACCAGGCTAGAGTTCAGCACCGCTTTTCATCCGCAGACAGATGGACAGACCGAGAGAGTCAACCAGATTTTGGAAGATATGCTGAGAGCTTGTGCATTAGATTATGGATCTAGTTGGGACGATAATTTGCCGTATGCGGAGTTTTCTTATAACAACAGTTACCAAACCAGTTTGAAGATGGCACCTTTCGAAGCTTTATACGGAAGGAGGTGCAGGACACCGTTGTCATGGGACGAAGTTGGAGACCGTCAGTTCTTTGGACCAAATTTGATTAAGGAGTCTGAACAGAAGGTGAAGTTGATTCGCGATAGGCTCAAGGTAGCCCAGTCCAGGCAGAAGAGCTACGCCGATTCTAAACTCAAGGAGACAGTTTACGAAACCAGAGACAGAGTGTATCTCCGAGTATCCCCACTTCGAGGAGTTAAGTGATTTGGAGTTAAGGGAAACTTAGCGCCGCATTTCATTGGACCATATAAGATCTTGCAATGTATGGGAGAAGTCGCGTATAAGTTGGAATTACCAGAGGGACTGTCAGGAGTACATGACGTATTCCATGTTTCTCACCTCAAGAAGTGTCACGCCCAGATGGCGGAGGTACCGTTAAGAGATACAGTACCGCTGGAAGCGATTAAGTTGAAGGACGACTTAACGTATGAAGAGAAACCAGTCAAGATTCTCGAGTTTGCCAGCAGAGTTACCCGTAGCAAAGTTATCAAGTTTTGCAAAGTTCAGTGGAACCACCACTCAGACGATGAAGCCACCTGGGAGAGAGAAGAAGATTTGCTCAAGGACCACCCTCACCTATTTTCTAGCCAACCCGAATCTCGAGGGCGAGATTCATCTTAAGGGGGGTAGGTTTGTAACATCCCAAATTTTCAATTTGGAATGTTATACACTAGATCATCATGCATATCATATTTTCTTGCATTTTGCCGATCCTAGAAATTTCACGCAACTCAAGGACCCGCGGAGAGAGTTGGAGATTTCGTCATTTTCATATTTGAGTTTTCTCAAATTTCGAAAAGAGGGTCGTTGGTTTTGTCGGAGTTTCATTTGCCTTTTATTTGGATAGGAAAAAATGCGCGTTTTCAAAATATGCATTTTAGGTCCGGAGAAAAGTTCATTTTGTTCGACTCATTTTTAGGAGTCGGGGAAAATTTACTTTAGAAGTTTTGGAGTTCGTTTAGATCTCTTTTCTTTTGTTTTTCTGCGCGCAAAACCGATTTAAACAAAAAAAATTCGCAGCGCCTTGGGCCAAGGCCCAGCCAGCAGGCCGGCCGGCCAGGCCTCAGCCGCGCTGCGCGCCTGGCGCGGGAGGGAGCCGCCGCCGCCTAGAGTCCTAGTAGGACTCAGGTTGTCTTTTTTTAGGATTCCCTCTCCTTCTCTTTTTCCTCCTCTTTTTCTTGCCCCCTACCCCAAGTTACCTCTCCCCTCACCTATATAAATACCCCCACACCCCTCCCCCTCTAAACCGACATCAAACCCCAAGCCCCAAGCCGCCCTAGCGCCGTGCCTCCATAGCCGCGCCGCCGCCCTACACCACCGCCGCCGCCGCCCCTTGCCCACGCCGCCGCCCTTGCTCGCCGCCGCCGGAGCCCCGTTCGCCGGAGACCTCGCCGGAGGTACCGCGCCGCATCTCTATTTCTTTCCTCGGATCGGTTTTTCTTATAAACCGTACCGATTCTTTTCTTATTTTCCGATTCGTTTTCTTTCCGATTCTTTTCTTCCCTAAACCGTTCTGGTTTTTCTAGATTGGTTTTTCGTTCGGTTTTCTTTTCTGAAACCCTAGATCGGATTCGTTTTCTTTTGCGATTTAGTTGCCTAGAGACCGTTCGCCGTCCCGTTCGTCCTAACGAACGTGATCACCGGATTATCCTAGGTTAACGAACGTCCGTTTGTTTAACCGTTCTTCTTTTTCTTCTCATCGGATTATTCCGTGATCGCGATCTCAGATCTGATCTTCGTTCTAGTTTATCTTCTCGCTCGTTTATCGGAATCAGGTGATTCAAGCGCCTGGAGTTTCGTTTCGAAACCGCCGTTCCGACTAATCTACTTAAACAAGTTTTTGCTATGGTAAAATTTGACCGAGTTATTTTCCGCCGTTTGTTTTCGGTTTCTTCGTTCGGTTCTTTTTATCTTTGTAACCGGAGTTCTTAAGTTGAACTATCTGGTTCGATCTCTTGTTCGAGTTTTACCTGTGCATTAGATGAGTACTTATTGTATGCTTGTTGTTTGTCTGCGATAGATTACCCAGATTGCGCCGCCTGTTACTTCAAATCTCTAGGACTCGCGGATCATCAGCAAGGCAAGTGACACTTTGATCATACCTTTTCTACAACCCAGTTTTATTGCATTAGATCCATCCTCACACATTGCATGATTAGGATCTAATTAAATTGTGGGATGGGAAGTAGATGAGGTAGTACCTATTACCTGTTTATGATGAAACCTTTGGGAGTTACTTCTACGTTTGCTTATTATGCCATGCTATGCTAGTAGACGTGGATTGGGTGAGTGATATCCATGACAGATGTGAGATTGATAATTTTAATGGTTTATCTAAGGTGGCAACTTAAACACACATCTAGGTGGATCTTTCATGCTAAATACTTACGTGTGCAGCCACAAGCCAATATGGGCTCTGGCATAGTTGACTAAGTCGTGCGAACTCTTATAGGGGTAGACTACCAGATGTAGCGGATGTAGGTGGTACGGTCTACTCCATCGTAAGGTGCTAGCGCTTCTGAAAGACTATGTCTCGGTCATCCGTTTCTCAAACACCATGTAGTGCGAGAAGTCCAACGGAGGCGATCGAGTCTTGTGGGGAAAAGTGCGCAAACCTCTGTAGAGTGTAATAAACTAATCATGATTAGTCGTGTCCCCGGTTATGGACAATCTTGAGTATCTAGTACTTGAATATCATGTGAATCTCATCATGTTACTTCTAATTAATATTGTTGGGTTATTGATGACTACTTTTAATTGGGATTGAGAATGCTGTCAACCATTCTCAATGTTTAACAACCACCATGATAGTTAAATAAATTTATTCCTTTGTAGTAGGGAAAAATTGGCTTTACGCAAAACAGTAACCATATTGCTTTCCACCAGCCAAATATGCATATAGTCTAGCTATTTCATTCCATCATTCTCTATGTGTTACCTTGCCAGCATATTCCATGTGCTGACCCGTTTCGGGCTGCAACGTTAATATTGCAGACTTTTCAGACGACGATTAAGGTGCTTTTAGGTCGTGGTTCTATACTCAGTGATGCCGTTGGAGTTGATGGACCCATTTACCTTCCAAGTCTTCCGCTGTTATCGATCTTAGATGGCCTTAAGCCATATTTATGAAATAAGTTCTCTTCGGAGACATCGATGTAATAAGTGTGTGATTACCACTCTGCTATAAATCCTTCGATGTACTATGTGGTGTCAGCATTACTGATACAGGGATGACACCGGAGCACAGTAGACTTGATCCATTTGGGTCTGGTCGCTACATGTAATGTCAATGGCATAATAAAAAAAGTTGGACTGGATCAATTATTTCGGCCCATTCACTACTAGGAAAACCCTTACTAGTAGCGTTGGTTTTTTTGCTATTAGTAGCGCGGGCAGGCGCGCTACTACTACGACGCTATAGCTATTTTTTAGCAGTAGCGCTTGCTTGGCCCAATGCTACTGGTATATAATGCTAGCTGTAGCGTGCTTCCCCCCAGCGCTACTGATAATTATCTACAGCACGTGGAACTAGCCAACGCTACTGTTACTTGAGTGCTACTGGTAATCTTTACCCCCACGCCACTACTAACTTTTGTATTTTTTGCGTTTTGGCTCTGTACACAATTAAACAGATCCACCGTTTATACAATAACATGCATATTCATTGAAAATCAAGTGAGTCATCGATGAGCCAGAGTTATTAGAATTCTCGACATGTCTGAAGTATCTCATCATCATCAATCATGGTCTAACACATGTCTCGAAATAGCGTTACAAGTCATTACAAGTTGGCAATACATGCAAGTACATGGTCACATACTCATGTTTCATCATCTATGTAGACTATAATATGACCGCATACAACATAAGAGCGATCACGATGATCAAAAGCGGTATTATGTAGTAGTTTTTGCAGCGGCGCTGGTTCTAAATCCCATGTTGTGCTATGAATCTCAAGTAACTAGCTTAGGCTTCCGCTCTGCTATAAAACCCTTTCTGGCTTCCACCGGAGAAGCCAGAGACTTGGGCCTGACACTCTGGCCACTCATCATATACACCCGGAACATGCCCTACATACACGGCATACCACTTCCTCGCCATCGTTGATCTATGTACCTGTCAGAGATGCACACACACACACAGATATATATATATATATATATACATATATATATATCATGAAGCAAATTCAACGAAACAATTATGAAATAGAAGCAACATATATAGTAAAGATAGTTAACAAATTTCATCATACCAAAAGTAATTAACCAGAGCGCGACACCATACATCTAATAGTTTGGTCATACTGAGAGATTCGAAGTTTCGTCGTACAGAATGTAACAAGTAACTAAATAGACAATATTTTTAAGATGTGCACTCTTCCCATCTATCCATATCCGGAAGGGTGGACCCAAGCTTAGTGAAAGGCGTCATGTCCTGACGCTGTAGGGAAATGCAGGTTCGGATGTCATCTTGCAATATTGGGCCACCGTACAACATCCCATTCTCTTTGAGGACATCTTTCATGATGATGGACGCAATTTCCTGCTGGATCCGGTAGAAATCATTTCGAAGTTGATTATCCGACACGGCGCCAAAGGCTTCGGCCCATCTCTGGATATGGGTATCAGATGAAGATTTCATGAAAAGTGATTGCACATCCCTTCTGTACTCCATCATTAGATGGATGACGTAGAATCCATCATTCTTACTTCTTGCCGGTTGCTGGATGCAACAGAAGTCAGTCTTGTGGCCGAAACAAAGCCTGGCCTTATTTATTTTTTCGCATTGGATGTAGCCACCCCGCATGCTGAAGCCCAGCATAGCTCTTTCCAGAACATACTTTGTGTGTGTTTCATCTTTCTTCTGTATGTTCTTCGACGGGTCCAAATATAGAGCGCGGGAGTAACGCGGTTAAAGAACGATGAGAATGGCACGACACTCCCCGCTGCGCAAAATACACGATCAAGTTAGCCTCCATGCGTGCAAAGTAACTATTGAAATGCATGTATGTGTTATAGTGCTATCCGCGAATGACTTATACCTGGGATGATAAGGTAGGAGAATCGTTTCTTTGCCCTTATTTCTGACCAAGAATTCTTCGATGTACTGACTGGCATATTGACGATTGGCATCGTTGATTGACAAGAAGCCCTCATGCATGTAGTATGGGTCCGCGACAACAAGACCGGTGACTTGCTCTCTCCTGACGATGTAGTTCATGTGTAGCGCATACAGGAGGACGAACGTAAAATTGAGTGTTCTCATTTGAAACATCTGGAAGATGTAATCAAACCTCAGGAAGAAGAGGTCCGTGGGGCATGTGTGGACATACATCTTGCAATTGCTCGGCACATGAAACGTATAAAGTGGGTATACCGGATCATCTGAGGCGAGGAGGCTTCTCTCTGTCGAAAGCACATGGTCATGGAGTCTCCTGAGATCCCCTACTATGGCAGCTAGTGCATTCACCGGTACCATTGCCTCTCCCGCGACACGGATTAATGGTGCATGTTTCATCGGTACACAGTCAACCTTGGTCGAAGGCGGCTGGCTGCTAGAACCAACATTGCCAGCTTTATTGGATTTTCTCGCCGCCGGTCTCTTCCTCTGCTTCTTCTTGGTGGGCTCATGTGTTGGTGGGTCTGTCAGACCCTCCCTGAGCACCACCCCTAGTGTTGTCGGGCTCAGCATTGGACGACTCTGGCTAATTAGTTGAGCTTGGGTGGAGCTGACATCTGGAGGCATGTCCTGCAAGGATTGCATGAACAAAGACTTGCACTCCCAAGGATGTTCCGGCTCTGGTACATGTATCTCATATTCATATGGTTGGCTCATTGTTACTTTGTTGTCAAAGGCAGTATTGAAATACTGGTTAGGGTCATCGGCCTCCTCCATGTCATGACCCATATCCTCTTCCATGGGGCAGATGGCATCATCTGCCGGAATGGTTGGCCCTCCTTCCTCATGTCTCTCGATCTCAGCAAGCAGCACAAACGATATTTGTACTTGTGTAGGTGGTGTTGTGGTCATACCTTCCTGAGGTCCCATTGGTGTGTTCCCGGCCACCTCGACACGAAGAAGATTTTTCGGCCACGGGATCGGCCAATTTTTGCATTAGCCAAGCTGCGTGGGGGTCTCGTCATCCTCTCCATCGGTTTGTATCGGACGAGGGAAACCCTCTTACCCCGCTTTCACACTCGCCACAGAGACCCTTAAGGGGTTATAGGCATCTGCCAGTGGTGAAACAATCGATCCTTAGACTTGACTATAGTACCCTCCCCACATCCACCAACCCGCCCTTCATGTGGTAAAGGAGGGTGCACGGAGTGGATTCAGCCTACAAAGACTTATACGTGCATCGTCAGAGATCCAAAAAGAACGACAACTGAAGATTAATTAATTACTTGAGTTGATAAAGGTGTGACACGTATTTACTGTGAGGGCATCGAGCTCAGCCAATGTCGATGGCCCGACATTCAAGCCAGAGATGGAGCTAGGGCTACTGTGAGAGCTGGGTGCAGGAGCAGGCGCTGGAGGAGGTGCGGGTGTGGTTCCCATACTAGGTACGGGTATGGGTGCGGTGTTCATTGAGTTGCTCCCGGTGAAGATGGGCATGGGAAAATCACTTGGTGGTGTGTTTGGAATTTTTTGCACCCATGTCACCACTGTTGGAATCAAGCTTGTAAAGGCAGCCACCATATCATCTCTACATGAAGCGATTATCTCAGCTTTGGTCTCAACTTTTGCTTGCTCCATCGCCCGCGCCACCTTCTCATCGATAGTCACTTGACTGAACTTCTTTCTCTGTCTTTTGGCCTTGGGGTCCTCGTTATAATTGTACTTCCACGTGGTGCCATCCCCGACGACATGCACACGTCCATATTGCGGCCGCTGGCCGGGCGGGTGTCCCATCATTATGTTCATGGCCCGGTTGAAAGGAGTGTCCCACTTGTACTTCGCCGACGACTGAGTCGACTCAGTCGACGAGTCGCTTTCGGCCGTAAGCTTGTGTTGCTCTCTCTACAAAATGGACCGTGAATCATTTACGAATGCGACTAGAATGTAGTAGACTTCATTGATTAGAAGCTAATATGTGATGTCTACTACACAACCTTCTTCTTGTAGACGTTGTTGGGCCTCCAAGTGTAGAGGTTTGTAGGATAGTAGCAAATTTCCCTCAAGTGGATGACCTAAGGTTCATCAATCCGTAGGAGGCGTAGGACGAAGATGGTCTATCTCAAGCAACCCTGCAACCAAATAACAAAGAGTCTCTTGTGTCCCCAATACACCCAATACAATGGTAAATTGTATAGGTGCACTAGTTCGATGAAGAGATGGTGATACAAGAGGTATATGGATGGTAGATAGAGGTTTTTGTAATCTGAAAATATACAAACAGCAAGGTAACTAATGATAAAAGTGAGCGTAAACGGTATTGCAATGTGTTGAAACAATGGCTAGGGTTCATACTTTCACTAGTACAAGTTCCCTCAACAATAATAACATAATTGGATCACATAACTATCCCTCAACATGCAACAAAGAGTCACTCCAAAGTCATTAATAGCGGAGAACGAACGAAGAGATTGTGGTAGGGTACGAAACAACCTCAAAGTAATTCTTTCTAATCAATCCGTTGGGCTATTCCTATAAGTTTCACAAACAGCCCTAGAGTTCGTACTAGAATAACACCTTAAGACACAAATCAATCAAAACCCAAATGTCACCTAGATACTCCAATGTCATCTCGAGTATATGTGGGTATGATTATACGATATGCATCACACAATCTCAGATTCATCTATTCAACCAACACATAGAACCTCAAAGAGTGCCCCAAAGTTTCTACCGGAGAATCACGACGAAAACGTGTGCCAACCCATATGCATAGGTTAATGGGCAGAACCCGCAAGTTCATCACCAAAACATACATCAAGTGAATCACGTGATATCCCATTGTCACCACAGATATGACGGCAAGACATACATCAAGTGTTCTCAAATCTTTAAAGACTCAATCCGATAAGATAACTTCAAAGGGAAAACACAATCCATTACAAGAGAGTAGAGGGGGAGGAGAAACATAAGATCCAACTATAATAGCAAAGCTCGCGATACATCAAGATCGTATCACCTCAAGAACACGAGAGAGAGAGAGAGAGAGAGAGAGAGAGAGAGAGATCAAACACATAGCTACTAGTACATACCCTCAGCCCCGAGGGAGAACTACTCCCTCCTTGTCATGGAGAGCACCGGGATGATGAAGATGGCCACCGGAGAGGGATTCCCCCCTCCGGTAGGGTGCCGGAACGGGTCTAGATTGGCTTCCGGTGGCTACAGAGGCTTTTGGCGGTGGAACTCCCGATCTATGGTGCTCTCGGATGTTTTTAGGGTATATGGAGATATATAGGCGGAAGAAGTACGTCAGGGGACCAATGAGGGGCCCACGAGGGTGGAGGGCGCGCCCCCCTACCTCGTGGCCTCCTCGAAGCTTCCCTTATGTGCACTTCAAGTCTTCTGGGCTTCTTTCCTTCCAAAAATGGGTTCCTTGAAGTTTTAGGTCAATTGGACTCCGTTTGGTTTTCCTTTTCTTCGAAACCCTAAAACAAGGTAAAAACAGAAACTGGCACTGGGCTCTGGGTTAATAGGTTAGTCCCAAAAATGATATAAAAGTGTATAATAAAGCCCATAAACATCCAAAATAGTAGATAATATTGTGGAGACGTTGGAGACGTATCAGCATCCCCAAGCTTAATTCCTGCTCGTCCTCGAGTAGGTAAATGATAAAAACAGAATTTTTGACGCGGATTGCTACTTGGCATAATTTCAATGTAATTCTTCTTAATTGTTGTATGAATATTCATTTCCATAAGATTCAAGACAAAAGTTCATATTGACATAAAAGTAATACTACTTCAAGCATACTAACTAAGCAATTATGTCTTCTCAAAATAACATGGCCAAAGAAAGTTATCCCTACAAAATCATATAGTCTGGCTATGCTCCATCTTCACCACACAAAATATTTAAATCATTCACAACCCCGATGACAAGCCAAGCAATTGTTTCATACTTTTGATATTCTCAAACTTTTTCAATCTTCACGCAATACATGAGCGTGAGCCATGGACATAACACTATAGGTGGAATAGAGTGGTGGTTGTGGAGAAGACAAAAAAGAGAGGATAGTCTCACATCAACTAGGCGTATCAACATGCTATGGAGATGCCCATCAATAGATATCAATGTGAGTGAGTAGGGATTGCCATGCAACGGATGCACTAGAGCTATAAGTATATGAAAGCTCAAAAAGGAAACTAAGTGGGTGTGCATCCAACTTGCTTGCTCATGAAGACCTAGGGCATTTTGAGGAAGCCCATCATTGGAATATGCAAGCCAAGTTCTATAATGAAAGATTCCCACTAGTATATGAAAGTGATAACATGAGAGACTCTCTACTATGAAGATCATGGTGCTACTTTGAAGCACAAGTGTGGTAAAAGGATAGTAACATTGTCGCTTCTCTCTTTTTCTCTCATTTTTTTATTTTTTTACTTGGGCCTTCTCCTTTTTATGGCCTCTTTTCTCTTCTTTTTTTATTTGGGCTTCTTTGGCCTCTTTTATTTATTTATTTATTTTCGTCCGGAGTCTCATCCCGACTTATGGGGGAATCATAGTCTCCATCATCCTTTCCTCACTGGGACAATGCTCTAATAATGATGTTCATCACACTTTTATTTACTTACAACTCAAGAATTACAACTTGAGACTAGAACAAAGATGACTCTATATGAATGCCTCCGGCAGTGTACCGGGATGTGCAATGATGCACGAGTGACATGTATGGAATAATTATGAATGGCGGCTTTGCCACAAATACGATGTCAACTACATGATCATGCAAAGCAATATGACAATGATGAAGCGTGTCATACCAACGGAATGGTGGAAAGTTGCATGGCAATATATCTCAGAATGGCTATGGAAATGCCATAATAGGTAGGTATGGTGGCTGTTTTGAGGAAGGTATATGGTGGGTTTATGGTACCGGTGAAAGTTGCACGGTACTAGAGAGGCTAGCAATGGTGGAAGGGTGAGAGTGCGTATAATCCATGGACTCAACATTAGTCATAAAGAACTCACATACTTATTGCAAAAATGTATTAGTTATCGAAACAAAGTACTACGCGCATGCTCCTAGGGGATAGATTGGTAGGAAAAGACCATCGCTCGTCCCCGACCGCCACTCATAAGGAGCACAATCAATAAATAAATCATGCTCCGACTTCATCCCATAACGGTTCACCATACGTGCATGCTACGGGAATCACAAACTTCAACAAAAGTATTTCTCAAATTCACAACTACTCAACTAGCATGACTCTAATATCTGATACGTCTCCAACGTATCTATAATTTTTTATTGCTCCATGCTATATTATCTACTGTTTTGGACTATATTGGGCTTTATTTTCCACTTTTATATTATTTTTGGGACTAACCTATTAACCGGAGGACCAGCCCAGAATTGCTGTTTTTTGCCTATTTCAGTGTTTCGAAGAAACGGAATATCAAACGGAATGAAACCTTCAGGAACGTGATTTTCTCACCGAACGTGATCCTTGAGACTTGGACCCTACGCGAAGGCATCAGAGAGGCGGTCACGAGGGTGGGGGCGCCCCCCTAGGGTGCGCCCCCCTGCCTCGTGGGCCCCTCGGTGCTCTTCCGACGTACTTCTTCCTCCTATATATACCTACATACCCCCAAACGATCAGAACAGGAGCCAAAAACCTAATTCCACCGCCGCAACTTTCTGTATCCACGAGATCCCATCTTGGGGCCTGTTCTGGAGCTCCGCCGGAGAGGGCTGTCATCACGGAGTGCTTCTAGATCATCATAGCATCTCCGATGAAGTGTGAGTAGTTTACCTCAGACCTTCGGGTCCATAGTTAGTAGCTAGATGGCTTCTTCTCTCTTTTTGGATCTCAATACAAAGTTCTCCCCCTCTCTTGTGGAGATCTATTCAATGTAATCTTCTTTTTGCGGTGTGTTTGTTGAGACCGATGAATTGTGGGTTTATGATCAAGTCTATCTATGAATAATAGTTGAATCTTCTCTGAATTCTTTTATGTATGATTGGTTATCTTTGCAAGTCTCTTCGAATTATCCGTTTGGTTTGGCCAACTAGATTGGTAGTTCTTGCCATGGGACAAGTGCTTTGCTTTGGGTTCGCTCTTGTGGTGTCCTTTCCCAGTGACAGAAGGGGCAGCAAGGCATGTATTGCATCGTTTCCATCGAGGATAACAAGATTGGGTTTATTTCATACTGCATGAGTTTATCTCTCTACATCATGTCATCTTGCTTAAGGCGTTACTCTGTTTTTAACTTAATACTCTAGATGCATGCTGGATAGCGGTCGATGAGTGGAGTAATAGTAGTATATGCAGAATCGTTTCGTTCTACTTGTCACAGACGTGATGCCTATATACATGATCATGCCTAGATATTCTCATAACTATGCTCAATTCTGTCAATTGCTCAATAGTAATTTGTTCACCCACTGTAGAATACTTATGCTCTTGAGAGAAGCCACTAGTGAAACCTATGGCCCCCGGGTCTATTCTCATCATATTAATCTCCACCACTTTAATCTTGCTTTGCTTTTTTACTTTGCTTTTACTTTTTTACTTTGCATCTCTATACAAAAAATACCAAAAATATTATATATATCAGATCTCACTCTCGTAAGTGACTGTGAAGGGATTGACAACCCCTAATCGCGTTGGTTGCGAGTAGCTATCGTTTTTGCAGGTACGAGGGACTTGAGCGTGGCCTCCTACTGGATTGATACCTTGGTTCTCAAAAACTAAGGGAAATACTTACGCTACTCTGCTGCATCATCCCTTCCTCTTCGGGGAAAACCAACGCTAGCTCCAGACGTCGCAAGAAGGATTTCTGGCGCCGTTGCCGGGGAGTCTACGCAAAAAGTCAACATACCAAGTACCCATCACAATCCCTATCTCTCGCATTACATTATTTGCCATTTGCCTCTCGTTTTCCTCTCCCCCCACTTCACCCTTCCCGTTTTATTCGCCCTCTCTCTCTATCCTCCCTCTCTATTTGCCTCTTTTGCCCGCTTGCCTTTTTTTGCTCGTGTGTTGGATTGCTTGTTTGTTGCGATGGCTCAAGATACTACCAAATTGTGTGACTTCACCAATACCAATAATAATGATTTCCTTAGCACTCCAATTGCTCCTCTTGCCGATACTGAATCTTGTGAAATTAATACTGCTTTGTTGAATCTTGTTATGAAAGATCAATTCGCCGGCCTTCCTAGTGAAGATGCCGCTACTCATCTGAATAGCTTCATTGATTTATGTGACATGCAAAAGAAAAAAGATGTCGATAATGATGTCGTTAATGATGTCGTTAAATTGAAGCTATTTCCTTTTTCGCTTAGAGATCGTGCTAAAGCTTGGTTTTCGTCTTTGCCTAAGAATAGTATTGATTCTTGGAACAAGTGCAAAGTTGCTTTTATCTCTAAGTATTTCTCTCCCGCTAAGATCATCTCTCTTAGAAACGATACTATGAATTTTAAGCAACTTGATCATGAACATGTTGCACAAGCTTGGGAGAGAATGAAATTAATGATACGTAATTGCCCTACTCATGGTTTGAATTTGCAGATGATTATACAAAAATTTTATGCCGGATTGAATTTTGCTTCTAGAAATCTTTCAGATTCGGCCGCGGGAGGCACTTTTATGGAAATCACTTTAGGAGATTCTACTAATCTCCTAGATAATATTATGGTTAATTATTCTCAATGGCATACTGAAAGATCTTCTAATAAAAAAATGCATGCGATAGAAGAAATCAATGTTTTGAGTGGAAAGATGGATGAAATTATGAAATTATTTGCTACGAGTGTTTCTTCTGATCCTAATGATATGCCTTTGTCTACTTTGATTGAGAATAACTATGAATCTATGGATGTGAATTTTGTTGGTAGGAATAATTTTGGTAACAATGCTTATAGAGGGAATTTTAATCCTAGGCCATATCCTAGTAATACTTGTAATAATTATGGGAATTCCTACAACAATTCCTATGGAAATTATAATAAGATGCCTCTCTGAATTTGAGAATAGTGTTAAAGAGTTTATGAATTCACAAAAGAATTTTAATACTTTGCTTGAAGAGAAAGTGCTTAAAGTTGATGGTTTGGCTAGAAACGTTGATAGAATTTCTCTTGAGATTGATTCTTTAAAGCTTAGATCTATTCCTCCTAAGCATGATATCAATGAGTCTCTCAAATCCATGAGAATTTCCATTGATGAGTGCAAGGAAAGAACCGCTAGGATGCGTGCTTCCAAAGATGCCTTTATTAAAGTGTGTTCTTCCAATTCCTATGAGAATCAAGATGAAGATCTAAAAGTTATTGATGTGTACCCTATTTAATCTTTATTTTGCAACATGAATCTTGATGAAACTGAATATGATCTTCCTTTACCTACAAGGCGTTCTAAAAATTCGGAGTATTTAGATCTTTATGATGAAATTGATGGAAGTGGGATTGAAAGAAAAAAATCTAGATGTTGCTAAACCCACTATATTGGATTTCAAGGAATTTAATTATGAAAGTTGCTCTTTAATTGATTGTTTTTCCATGTTGCAATCCATGCTAAATTCTCCACATGCTTATAGTCAAAATAAATCCTTCACCGAACATATTGTTGATGCCGTGATGCAATCTTATGAAGAAAAACTTGAGTTGAAAATTTCTATACCTAGAAAACTCTATGATGAGTGGGAACTAACTATTAAAATTAAAATTAAAGATCATGAGTTTTATGCATTGTGTGATTTGGGTGCTAGTGTCTCCACTATTCCCAAGACTTTATGTGATTTGCTAGATTTCCGTAATTTTGATGATTGCTCTCTAAACTTGCATCTTGCGGATTCTACTATTAAGAAACCTATGGGAAGGATTAATGATGTTCTTATTGTTGCAAATAGGAATTATGTGCCCGTAGATTTCATTGTTCTTGATATAGATTGCAATCCTTCTTGCCCTATTATTCCTGGTAGACCTTTCCTTAGAACGGTTGGTGCGATTATTGATATGAAGGAAGGGAATATTAGATTTCAGTTTCCATTAAAAAAGGGCATCGAACACTTTCCAGGAAATAAAATAAAATTGCCATATGAATCTATCATGAGAGCCACTTATGGATTGCCTACCAAAGATGGCAATACCTAGATCTATCCTCGCTTTTATGCCTAGCTAGGGGCGTTAAACGATAGCGCTTGTTGGGAGGCAACCCAATTTTATTTTTATTCCTTGCTTGTTGCTCCTGTTTAGTAATAAATAAATTATTTAGCCTCTGTTTTGGTTGTGTTTTTTTGTGTTTAATTAGTGTTTGTGCCAAGTAGAACCGTTGGGAAGACTTGGGGAAAGTCTTGTTGAACTTGCTGTAAAAAACAGAAAATTTAGCGCTCACGAGAACTTCTGTCATTTTTATTTGGAAAGTTCTATTTAGTTAATTATTTTTGCAGATGATTAAAAGATAAATTCCTCACGTCCAGCAATTTATTTTAGAATTTTGGGGGTTCCAGATCTTGCTCTAGCTACAGATTACTACAGACTGTTCTGTTTTTGACAGATTCTGTTTTTCGTGTGTTGTTTGCTTATTTGATGAATCTATGGTTAGTAATATAGTTTATAATCCATAGAGAAGTTGGAATACAGTAGGTTTAACACCAATATAAATAAATATTTAGTTCATTACAGTACCTTGAAGTGGTCTTTTGTTTTCTTTCGCTAACGGAGCTCACGAGTTTTCTACTTTAAGTTTTGTGTTGTGAAGTTTTCAAGTTTTGGGTGAATTCTTGTGATGTATTATGGAACAAGGAGTGGCAAGAGCCTAAGCTTGGGGATGCCCATGGCACCCCCAATATAATTCAAGGATACCAAAAGGTCAAAGCTTGGGGATGCCCCGGAAGGCATCCCCTCTTTCGTCCACTTCCATCGGTAATTTACTTGGAGCTATATTTTTATTCACCAACATGATATGTGTTTTGCTTGGAGCGTCTTATATTATTTGTGTCTTTGTGTCTTAGTATGCCACAATCATCCTCGCTGTACACACCTTTTGAGAGAGCCATACATGAATTAAAATTTGATAGAATACTCTATGTGCTTCACTTATATCTTTTGAGCGTTATAGTTTTGCTCTATGTGCTTCACTTATATCTTTTGAGCGTTATAGTTTTGCTCTATGTGCTTCACTTATATCTTTTGAGCTATGTAGTTTTGCTCTATGTGCCTCACTTATATCTTTTGAGCGTTATAATTTTTCTCTATGTGCTTCACTTAGATCTTTTAGAGCACGGTGGTGGATTTGTTTTAAAGAAACTATTGATCTCTCATGCTTCACTTAAATTATTTTGAGAGTCTCTTAATAGCATGGTAATTTTCTTAATAATAATATGCTTGGTATTCAACATTTGTGAAACTTTCTTTTGAGTGTGTTGAATACTAAGAAAAGATTGAAGCATGATAATTGTTTTGAGACATGGAGGTGATAATATTAAAGTCATGCTAGTTGAGTAGTTGTGAATTTAAAGAATACTTGGGTTAAAGTTTGTGATTCCCGTAGCATGCACGTATGGTGAACCATTATGTGATGAAGTTGGAGCATGACTTATTTATTGATTGTCTTCCTTATGAGTGGCAGTCGAGGAAGAGCGATGTTCTTTTCCTACCAATCTATCCCTCTAGGAGCATGCGCGTAATACTTTACTTTGATAACTTCTAGATTTTGCAATAAGTATATGAGTTCTTTATGACTAATGTTGAGTCCATGGATTATACGCACTCTCACCCTTCCACCATTGCTAGCCTCTCTAATATCGCGCACCTTTCGCCGGGATCAGACACCTACCATATACCTTGCTCAAAACAGCCACCATACCTACCTATTATGGCATTTCCATAGCCATTCCGAGATATATTGCCATGCAACTTTCCACCGTTCCGTTCATGACACATTCATCATTGTCATATTGCATATCCCGGTACACCGCCGGAGGCATTCATATAGAGTCATATTTTGTTCTAAGTATCGAGTTGTAATTGTTGAGTTGTAAGAAAAATAAAAGTGTGATGATCATCATTATTAGAGCATTGTCCCAGTGAGGAAAGGATGATGGAGACTATGATTCCCCCATAAGTCGGGATGAGACTCCGGACGAAAAATAAATAAAAGAGGCCAAAGAAGCCCAAATAAAAAGAGGCCATAAAAAAAGAGAAAAGGCCCAAATAAAATATATATATATATATATAATAAATGAGAGAAAAAGAGAGAAGGGACAATGTTACTATCTTTTTACCACACTTGTGCTTCAAAGTAGCACCATGATCTTCATAGTAGAGAGTCTCTCATGTTATCACTTTCATATACTAGTGGGAATCTTTCATTATAGAAATTGGCTTGTATATTCCAGTGATGGGCTTCCTCAAATTGCCCTTGGTCTTTATGAGCAAGCGAGTTGGATGCACACCCACTTAGTTTCTTTTTGAGCTTTCATATACTTATAGCTCTAGTACATCCGCTGCATGGCAATCCCTACTCACTCACATTGATATCTATTGATGGGCATCTCCATAGCCCGTTGATACGCCTAGTTGATGTGAGACTATCTTCTCCTTTTTGTCTTCTCCACAACTACCATTCTATTCCACCTATAGTGCTATATCCATTGCTCACTCTCATGTATTGCGTGAAGATTGAAAAATTTAGAGTATGAAACAAATGCTTGGCTTGTCATCGGGGTTGTGCATGATTTAAATACTTTGTGTGGTGAAGATAGAGCATAGCTAGACTATATGATTTTGTAGGGATAAATTTCTTTGGCCATGTTATTTTGAGAAGACATTATTGCATTGTTAGTATGCTTGAAGTATTATTATTTTTATGTCAATATAAACTTTTGTCTTGAATCTTTTGAATCTGAATATTCATATCACAATTAAGAAGATTTGCATTGAAATTATGCCAAGTAGCACTCCGCATCAAAAATTCTCTTTTTATCATTTACCTACTCGAGGACGAGCAGGAATTAAGCTTGGGGATGTCTGATACGTCTCCAATGTATCTATAATTTTTGATTCCTCCATGCTATATTATATACTGTTTTGGACTATATTGGGCTTTATTTTCCACTTTTATATTATTTTTGGGACTAACCTATTAACCGGAGGCCCAGCCCAGAATTGCTGTTTTTTGCCTATTTCAGTGTTTCAAAGAAACGGAATATCAAACGGAGTCCAAACGGAATGAAACCTTCGGGAATGTGATTTTCTCACCGGACGTGATCTAGGATACTTGGACCCTACGCCAAGGCATCGGAGAGGCTGTCACGAGGGTGGGGGGCGCGCCCCTCCCTAGGGCGCGCCCCTGCCTTGTGGGCCCCTCGGTGCTCCTCCGACGTACTTCTTCCTCCTATAAATACCTACGTACCCCCAAACGATCAGAAAAGGAGCCAAAAACCTAATTCCACCGCCGCAACTTTCTGTATCCACGAGATCCCATCTTGAGGCCTGTTCCGGAGCTCCGCCGGAGAGGACCGTCATGACGGAGGGCTTCTACATCATCATAGCCTCTCCAATCAAGTGTGAATAGTTTACCTCAGACCTTTGGGTCCATAGTTAGTAGCTCTTCTTCTCTCTTTTTAGATCTCAATACAAAGTCCTCCCCCTCTCTTGTGGAGATCTATTCGATGTAATCTTCTTTTTGCGGTGTGTTTGTTGAGACCGATGAATTGTGGGTTTATGATAAAGTCTATCTATGAATACTATTTGAATCTTCTCTGAATTCTTTTATGTATGATTGGTTATCTTTGCAAGTCTCTTCGAATTATCCATTTGGTTTGGCCAACTAGATTGGTAGTTCTTGCCATGGGAGAAGTGCTTAGCTTTGGGTTCGATCTTGTGGTGTCCTTTCCCAGTGACAGAAGGGGCAGCAAGGCACGTATTGCACCGTTGCCATCGAGGATAACAAGATGGGGTTTATTTCATATTGCATGAATTTATCTCTCTACATCATGTCATCTCGCTTAAGGCGTTACTCTGTTTTTAACTTAATACTCTAGATGCATGCTGGATAGCGGTCGATGAGTGGAGTAATAGTAGTAGATGCAGAATCATTTCGGTCTACTTGTCACGGACATGATGCCTATATACATGGTCTTGCCTAGATATTCTCATAACTATGCTCAATTCTGTCAATTGCTCAACAGTAATTTTTTCACCCACCGTAGATTACTTATGCTCTTGACAGAAGCCACTAGTGAAACCTATGGCCCCCGGGTCTATTCTCATCATATTAATCTCCATCACTTTAGTCTTGCTTTGCTTTTTTACTTTCCTTTTACTTTTTACTTTGCATCTCTATACCAAAAATACCAAAAATATTATATCTATCAAATCTCACTCTCGTAAGTGACCGTGAAGGGATTGACAACCCGTAATCGCGTTGGTTGCGAGTAGCTATCATTTTGTGCAGGTACGAGGGACTTGAGTGTGGCCTCCTACTGGATTGATACCTTGGTTCTCAAAAACTGAGGGAAATACTTACGCTACTCTGCTGCATCATCCCTTCCTCTTTAGGGAAAACCAACATAAGCTCAAGACGTAGCAATATCACCATCTCCATATCTCAAAACAATCATCAAGCATCAAACTTTTCTTAGTATTCAATACTCTATATGAAAGTTTTTACTATTCTTGGATGCCTAGCATATTAGGATTATTTAAGAAAATTACCATGCTACTTAAAACTCTCAAAATGATATAAGCGAAGCATGAGAGTTCATCTATTTCTATAATACCACCACCGTGCTCTAAAAAGATATAAGTGAAGCACTAGAGCAAACGACAAACTACTCCGAAAGATATAAGTAAAGATCAATGAGTAGTCGAATAATTATGCAACTATGTGAAGACTCTATAACATTTAAGATTTTCAGATCTTGGTATTTTATTCACACATAAAGCAAAACATAATGAAATAAAATGACACTACAAGCAAAACACATACCATGTGGCGAATAAAAATATAGCTCCAAGTAAAGTTGCCGATGAATGAAGACGAAAGAGGGGATGCCTTCTGGGGCATCCCTAATCTTAGGCTTTTGGTTTTCCTTGAATATTACCTTGGGGTTCCTTGGGCATCCCCAAGCTTAGGCTCTTGCCACTCCTTATTCCATAGTCCATCGAATATTTACCCAAAACTTGAAAACTTCACAACACAAAACTTAACAGAAAACTCATAAGCTCCGTTAGTATAAGAAAGTAAATCACCACTTCAAGGTTCTGTAATGAACTCATTATTTGTTTATATTGGTGTTAAACCTACTGTATTCCAACTTATCTATGGTTTATAAACTATTTTAATAGCCATAGATTCATCAAAATAAGTAAACAACACATGAAAAACAGAATCTGTCAAAAACAGAACAGTCTGTAGTAATCTGAATCAAACGTATACTTCTGGAACACATAAAATTCTCACATAAATTTCTGGACCTGACTAATTTATCTATTAATCATATGCAAAAAGAATTAACTAAATATCACTCTCCAAATAAAAATGGCAGCAATTCTCCTGAGCACTAAAGTTTCTGTTTTTTACAGCATGATCAACAAGACTTTCTCCCAAGTCTTACTAAAGGTTCAACTTGGCACAGAGGCTATATGAATTATTTATTACTAAACAGTAACAAAAAGCAAGGAACAAGAATAAAATTGGGTTGCCTCCCAACAAGCGCTATCGTTTAACGCCCCTAGCTAGGCATGATGATTTCAATGATGCTCACATAAAGGATAAGAATTGAAACATAAAGGGAGCATCATGAAGAATATGACTATCACATTTAAGTCTAGGATACTTCCTATGCATAGGGATTTTGTGAGCAAACAACTTGTGGGAACAAGAATCAACTTGCATAGGAAGGTAAAACAATGATAACTTCAAAATTTTAAGCACATAGAGAGGAAACTTGATATTATTGCAATTCCTACAAGCATATGTTCCTCCCTCATAATAATTTTCAGTAGTATCATGAATGAATTCAACAATATAACCAGCAACTAAAGCATTCTTTTCATGATCTACAAGCATAGAAATTTTATTACTCTCCACATAAGCAAAATTCTTCTCATTCGGGATAGTGGGAGTATCATAAGAGACTTGAATACTGTAAATTGTTTCCACATTAAAAGAGTAATGTTCAGAAAAGGGGTAACCATAATCATGGCAAGTTTTATAAATATAATCGCTACTTGTTATAGCATAAGTATCATCACAATAATCATCATAAGTAGGAGACATGCTATCATCATTATAAATTTGCATATCAAAACTTGGGAGACTAAAAATATCATCTTCATTAAATGTAGCATCCCCAAGCTTGGGACAAACATTAATTTCAGCAAATATATTCTCAAATATGTCATCCTCATCAAACATAGCATCCCCAAGCTTGGGCCTTTTCGTATCATAAGCATAATCACTTTCATCATCAATAGTATGGATAGCACCAATAGTATAGCAATTATCATATTCTTCCAAGCAAGTGCCAAAAAGATTTTCAAGATCATAAGAAGTATCATTATCTTCCACATTATATTTTCATGAGGCACAATAGTAATAGGATCAGCATTATTTGGGGGAGATATATTTTTACCTCTCTTTCTTTTTCTTTTCTTCTTCTTAACCACATCATGTGTGGGTTCAATCCTCTTTTTGGAGCTCCTTATTAATGAGATTGGTTGAATAGGAGGCTCCTCCTCATTACCTGATTCATCATAAGAAATAATAGAAGGATATTGGTAAGTCTCTTCCCTTTCATTAGTATTCTCTTAATCTTCTATTTGCTTTCTTTTCTTTATGTAATTGGCAATATTAGGATTTTCAATACAATTCACCGCACAATACATATAAATTTCCTCTAGATCAAATCCAAGAAGTTTATAATAGGCAAATTCTGGAATATCCTTAGTTATACGTTTCATTTCTACATAACCCAAGAGAAAACTAAGTTCATTATGATGTGCAAGGGAAATCAAATCATCACAATTTTTGGACATGATACGATCATGAAAAAATTTGCATTGGGTATTGAAATGATCATGTTCATTGCAAAGCTCACAAGTATGGCCAAGATAATTTAAATTTTTGGCACATTCATCTAGCTCTTCTTGCAACAATTTAGTTTCTAAGTGTGTATGCCTCTTGCAATATCTATCTTCCCTATTTGGTTTGTTCGTACAAACCCAATGTACTCCACAAAAATTGACATGTTTATAGGAGACATCATAACTAGTGCAATCATAATTAGTATCATGGATATTCAAAGAATTCGTACTAACAACATTGCAATCATGCTCATCATTCAAAGATTTAGTGCCAGACATTTTATAAATTTCTTCTTCTAGCACTTGAGCATAATTATCCTTTCCATCATACTCACGAAAGATATTAAAAAGGTGAAGCATTTGAGACAATCTCAATTCCATTTTTATAGTTTTCTTTTATAACCTAAACTAGTGATAAAATAAGAAACTAAAAGACTCGATCGCAAGAACTAAAGATATACCTTCAAGCGCTAACCTCCCCGGCAACGGCGCCAGAAAAGAGCTTGATGTCTACTACACAACCTTCTTCTTGTAGACATTGTTGGGCCTCCAAGTGTAGAGGTTTGTAGGACAGTAGCAAATTTCCCTCAAGTGGATGACCTAAGGTTTATCAATCCGTAGGAGGCGTACGATGAAGATGGTCTCTCTCAAGCAACCCTGCAACATAATAACAAAGAGTCTCTTGTGTCCCCAACACACCCAATACAATGGTAAATTGTATAGGTGCACTAGTTCGGCGAAGAGATGGTGATATAAGTGGTATAGGGATGGTAGATAAAGGTTTTTGTAATCTGAAAATATAAAAATAGCAAGGTAACTAATGATAGAAGTGAGCGTAAACGGTATTTCAATGTGTTGAAACAAGGCCTAGGGTTCATATTTGCGCTAGTGCAAGTTCCCTCAACAATAATAACATAATTGGATCACATAACTATCCCTCAACATGCAACAAAGAGTCACTCCAAAGTCACTAATAGCGGAGAACGAACGAAGAGATTATGGTAGGGTACGAAACCACCTCAAAGTTATTCTTTCCAATCAATCCGTTGGGATATTCCTATAAGTTTCACAAACAGCCCTAGAGTTCGTACAAGAATAACACCTTAAGACACAAATAAATCAAAACCCTAATGTCACCTAGATACTCTAATGTCACCTCAAGTATCCGTGGGTATGATTATACGATATGCATCACACAATCTCAGATTCATCTATTCAACCAACACATAGAACCTCAAAGAGTGCCCCAAAGTTTCTACCGGAGAATCACGACTAAAACATGTTCCAACCCCTATGGATAAGTTCATGGGCGGAACCCGCAAGTTGATCACCAAAACATACATCAAGTGAATCACGTGATATCCCATTGTCACCATAGATATGCACGGCAAGACATACATCAAGTGTTCTCAAATCTTTAAAGACTCAATCTGATAAGATAACTTCAAAGGGAAAACTCAATCTATTACAAGAGAGTTGCGGGGGAGGAGAAACATAAGATCCAACAATAATAGCGAAGCTCGCGATACATCAAGATCGTATCCACTACAGGAATCAGCTACTTTGGCGTCTGCCATGGCGGACGGGAAAGGCACGAATGGCGGACGGCAAAGGCCTTTGCCGTCAGCGGCGGACGGCAAAAGGCTCCGGCAAAGTAGGCTTCGGTAAACAGGTTCTTTGCCGTCTGCTACTGACGGCAAAGTCTTTGCCGTCTGCGGCGGACGGCAAAGAGAGAGCGGCAGATGGCAAAGACAGCAGACGGCAATAGTTGCGCTGTCAGTCCGTTAAGTGGCTAACGGAAGGCCTTTGCCGTCCGCCGCTGACGGCAAAATTTCTAGGGTCTTTGCCGTCCGCCGTATGATGTCATCTACACGTCACTACGTGGCAAGTTCTTTGCCGTCTGCCACTGACGGCAAAGTCTTTGCCGTCTGCCATTGTAGGCAAACTGACCAAACGGGTCAGCTCCGAGGAAGCACAGGTGGACGCCACGTGGCTTCTTTGCCGTTCGCGGCAGACGGCAAAGAGCCCGTTGCCGTCGGTGGCAGACGGCAAAGAGCCTGCATATTGGCTCTTTTTTCTGTTTTTTCATATACCCAACCATTTTCACAGCAAATAGATGATACATATATATTTTTCACATGGCAAGTTCACAGCAAACATATGAGATATCCAACACATATAATTTCATCATACATGCATAGTTCCATCAACCATACATAGCAAGTTCGACATACATGCATCCAACCATACATATTACAATAGTGTCATCCTACCATACATGCATAGTTCATAGATACAAAGGAAACATAGTTCATCCAAACAAGCACTCCATCTATGCAAGCTTTCGTGAAGTGAATGAATTCTGCAAAATGGGAAATAAGAAAGTTAGAAGAAGAAGATTAGAAGAAGAAGAAGAAGAAGAAAATGAAGAAGAAGAAGAATATATATGACATTTATGAGCTAATTTAGGTGAAATTGATCATTTGTGAGCTAACTTAGGTGAAATGGATCGTTTATGAGCTAACCTAGGTGCAATGGATCGCTTATGAGCAAACTTAGGTAAAATGCATCATTTTAGAGGTAACCTAGGTAAGATGGATCATTTTGGAGCTAACCTAGGTAAAATGGGTCATTTTAGAGCTAACTTCGGTAGAATGGATCATTTATGAGCTAAGTAAGGTTAAATGGATCATTTTAGAACTAACTTAGGTAAAATAGATCGTTTATGAGCTAACTTAGGTAAAATGGATCGTTTTTGAGCTAACTAAGGTGAAATGAATCGTTTTTTAGCTAACTAAGGTGAAGGGCATCATTTTTGAGCTAACTAAGGTGAAATGGATCGTTTTTGAGCTAACTAGGTGAAATGAATCGTTTTTGAGCTAACTAAGGTAAAATGGATCGTTTTTGAGCTAACTTAGGTGAAATGGATCGTTTTTTAGCAAACTTAGGTGAAATGGATCATTTAAGAGCTAATTTAGGTGAAATGGATCGTTTTTGAGCTAACTAAGGTGAAATGGATCGTTTTTGAGCTAACTAAGGTGAAATGGATCGTTTTTGAGCAAACTTAGGTGAAATGGATCATTTAAGAGCTAACTTAGGTGAAATGGATCGTTTCTGAGCTAACTAAGGTGAAATGGATCGTTTTTGAGCAAACTTAGGTGAAATGGATCATTTAAGAGCTAATTTAGGTGAAATGGATCGTTTTTTAGCAAACTTAGGTGAAATGGATCATTTAAGAGCTAATTTAGGTGAAATGGATCGTTTTTAGCTAACTTAGGTGAAATGGATCGTTTAGGAGCTACTCTAGGTAAATTGGGTCATTTTAGAGCTAACTTGGATAAACTGGATTATTTATAAGCTAACCTAGGTAAGATGGGTCATTTTGGAGCTAACTTAGGTAAAATGGATCGTCTATGAGCTAACTAAGCTAATTATGCAATTTTTGACATAAGTAAGCTAAGTATAGATCGTTTTAGAGCTAACTTAGGTAAAATGGATGGTTTTGGAGGTCAATAAGCTTATTAAGTCATTTTGGAGGAGAAGAAGCTAAGTCTACGTCATTATGGTAAGCACTGGAGGAAATAAAGCTAAGTCTAGGTCTTTATGCATGTGTTAAGCAAAACACTAGATAAACTTACCAAGATCCAGGAGGTGTAGGAGCGGGGTGGCTCGTGCCGGTAGCTGGAGAAGGATCGTGCGATGCTTGTCTGGAGTTACGCTGCACCAAAGATCATTTCCAATGTCTTGTTAGCATGATGACACTCAAATGTTAAGACTAGCAAGTAATGTCCATTCAAATAAAACTCACCGTGGTCCCAGGAGCAATCACTGGCATCGGCGGAGCGGTCTGACCTGTCTTCTCGCACACAGACTGCACATTTGGTTTTGACGACTCAGTCATACTAGTTAGTAATGAGACAAACACTACATGAATGTTTTGGCTAATCTACAGAAGAAACTTACCACAAGGAGCTCGTACATGGCCCTTGCCTGCATGTCATTCCGTGCCCTCTCCTCCTCCAGCATCTTTGTCGTCCTCTCCTCCAACTCCCGCTGCCTCTCCGCCGCCTCCGCCAGAAGTTTCTCCGTTCTATCTCTCTCACTCTGTATAGCAGCCTGCAATACCACTCACATGACCATTTGTAATCATTGATGGAAGCGCACACAATGTAATGGAGAAAGATAACTGAGTACGTATCACTAACCTTGATGGCGAGTTGCACTGGCCGTTCACGAGGCCTTATCTCAGGAGCGGAGCTCGACTGGCGCGCCTTGATCTCCGGGAGAGTGCTAGGACAACGGATAAGTCCATCTCCAATGGCTATGGAGCCATGGGACCTCCCACCACCAGATATCATCAACAGCTCTGGATCAATGGGACCCTGGCTCGGGTTAAAGTCCTCCCCTTTCCTCGCCTTCCCCTCATCTCTATATCTCACGAGCTTATTGTGGGAGGAGATGTTGGTGAAGTTGCTTGCATCATCGAGGTCAGACTGAGAGAAAGCCTTGACTTTCTTGAAAGAGGCAGTGTGGGCCATGGCATATAGGTCATACACCTCTGGCACCTTATCCGCCTTATTGTAGCGTGCCTGAAAGAGAGAAACAATGAAAATTAGTAATTAAAGGGCTCAAGCTAGCATGATGAATGAATTGCATGAATCATGAAGCAAACCACATACCCAGTTGCGCCCGAACTGATATAAGTTGGAGCTGCCTTGATGGTGTGGCACACCTTCCATTTGGGCACGTTTGTCCTTGGCCTCCTTGTGGAGGGCTAGCCATCGTTGTGAGCACCACTCATCGACCAACACCTCCCAACAATCCATCCGATCCGCACACCATCTCGGAGGCGCCTAAGTTAGCAAATAGAAACTTGAGCGCTACGGCTAAGAATTACTAAATGAAGGAACTTAAGTAGAGAAGGCCTTAAGAATTACCTTCATGTACTGCTCCTTACTCAGGAACTTATCGCGGCACGCCGGCTTGGTCTTCTTGATACCACGCAAGGCGTAGTAGTCTCGAACAGCCTGCACCCGAGCCTCGTGCCGTAAGTTCTGGAGTAGGCGCTTGCAGACGTTCTCGATAACATGTGCCGCGTCCTCCTCGTATCCCTCCTCACACCTGTAGAATGTCTGCAATCAAATGAGACAATGTTGATTAGTACAATTAATAACTAGCTAGTTGAAGATTTTTAAATGTGTAAAGGAGAAATTACCCAGAACTTTCTGATCACCATGTCTGCCCTCGTGTCACACACGACACCGTCGATAATCTCATTTGGCGGGGCCGGGGCAGCCACGTAGTGCTCCCAGCTCAATCCAAGCTCTAGAAGCCGACCCTCACCAGGCAACGTGAGAAACCCCGGGAAGTTTTGCCGGCAAAGAACTCCAAGGACGGAGTTGGGCCGGCGGACACTATGATGGTGGTCCCAACCCCTGCAGCATGACAAGGCCAACGCATTAGTTATTTGAAAAAACGTGAATGCACAAGGTACAAAAATATTAAATGCACTTACGTACCTCTCCCCATCAGGGAAAATCAACCACCTCTGCTCGCGAGTCACCGGCACGGACGGGAGCCGTGTAGCACCACGCTGGTAGACGGTGCCCCCCTCCTCCTCAAGATCAGTCGGCTCCCCGCCATCATCAGCATGGCCACTCGGCTCCTCGGGCTGATCCGGCCAGGTACCCCATCCGGACGTGTGCTCCTCCGGGGTCACGTGGGCCGAACTCTCGAGGGCCGAAGACCCGTGGACCGGAGGCTCGTGGACCAGAGTCCGTGTAGCCTCCTCCTCGGACGAGTCCACCCTAGCAGTCGCGTGCTCGGGTGAAACGGCTGGGGGTGGCGGCGAGGAAGGCACCGTAGCAGTCACCCTACCTCCTCTCCCACGACCACGTGCCCCACCTCCTCTCTTCCTACCTCGTCCCCTGCTGGGCACCACGGTCGACGAAGAAGGGCCCGGCGGTGTGGCCATACTGTCCAGCAACGCTCGGCGGAGAGGTGCGTCTGGAATGGAAGACCTCAGACCACGCTCCCGACCAGCGCCCACCATCTTTCAACACCTGCCATGACAAACAGTAAACGAAATTAGTACAACATAAAAAAAGACCGACATGAATAATAATATGTGTATCACTTAAGTGTATCATCATCAAGTACAACATAAAAAAATGTAATACCTGACACTACTAATAATCTCGATCAGTATCATCAATAAATGCATAATCATCACCATCACTATAATCAATGACGGGCTCATAGGGTTCATTGGCATCAACATGTGCAAGGCCACCTTGACGTAATCGGTCAAGCATTGACAGGTCATCCGCAGCAGTAACCTCTTCTTGTTCCGGCTCTTCTTGTTCCTCCTCTGGGGTGATGTCGGATTCATTGTCGCTGTCTACTTCAATGTTTTGGGGTGAAGTATAGCGGTTCTTGAAACGCTTTTTGGAAAGACGTGTCTCTTGGAAGAATTCTCCTTCATATGTGTCTGGGTTAATGTGAGGTTCATAATCCTCTTCCTTTGGGGGAGAAAGTCTAGCACGTGGCGGCACTTCATAAACGACATCCCAACCTTTCAGATTTGGATTAGTTTGGCAGGCCCACGGTAGATAGAATACTTGGGTCGCCTGTTGAGCCATAATATAGACATCAGGAACATCTAAATGAGTGCTTTGGTTGATTTCAACTAGCCCTACATGTTCATGAGTCCTTCTAGTCTCCTTCGGCTGAAACCAATAACATTTGAAGACTACGACATTCGGTGGGTTTTCACCATAGAACAGAAGTTCATAAATTGCTTCAACTCTCCCATAATACTCGGTACCTCCTTCACCGATAGCAGATACACAACAATTTGTTGACTTTTGGTCCGCCATCAATAGCTCTTTGCCATAGGTACGAAAGCGATACCCGTTGATGTCGTACTTGTCAAATGAACGGACCTTATAGTCAAAACCATTAGCGACTTGTCTCAATTCGGCGTCCATAGACTCTGAATTAGCCTACAGGTTTAATATGAAAGGATTGTTGCATTATGCACAAATTAGCGAATGAAATGAAATTGTCTAATAGAAATTACCATTTGTTTGAACCAAGAGATGAAACCGGGATAGCCACCTCCGTGCTTTGCGAGAAGCTCATACTCTTCGACGGAATCCTTTTGGATCTCCGCTCCATACGAGAATATGGTAACGTATCGACTGTATGACATATCCAGGAATAAGAGTAGTTCAAAGGAAATAGAAGTTGCGAAACAATGTACCGAGAACTTACTCGATGTACGGCCGCACTTCTATCAGGTTGTTGAAGATATACAACGAAATGGTCCGCCATTCTTCGTTATCCAAAGATACTGGATGTGAAACACTAGCTGGTGCGAGATTCCCTTTGAATATGCTGAGGTTGGATCCACCCTTTTTAGGCTCGTCAGCATTGTACCGAGGCTTCGGATTATGCAAATGACGATTTTTGGCTTCGTAGTGCGCTGTTACGAAGTTTGCCGCCTCCTCTGTAATGAATGCCTCAGCCATCGATGCTTCAATTCTACGTTTATTTTTACATTTTTCTCGAAGCGTCTTCTGCATCCTCTCAGTTGGGTAGCACCAACGATTTTGCACGGGCCCCCCCAATCTTGCCTCGGTCGGGAGATGCAAAATCAAATGCTGCATTGGATTAAAGAAGCCCGGTGGAAAGATCTTCTCTAACTTGCAGATCAACTCCGGCGCCAACTCTTCCATTTCTTCTAGCACGCCAGGCGATAGTTCTTTCGCACAAAGAACACGGAAGAAATAGCTGAGTTCTGCCAGTACTAGCCATTCATCCTCAGGGATGAAGCCACGCAACATCACCGGCATTACCCGCTCAATCCATATGTGCCAATCATGACTCTTGAGACCAAATATCTTCAGTTTATCAAGATTCGCTCCCCTCTTTAGATTCGCTGCATACCCATCGGGAAACATCAACTGCTGTTGCACCCACAAGAGAATTTCCCTCATAGCTGGCCTTCCAAGATTGAACCATGCCTTTGGCTTCGTCCAGTTCTTCTTTCCTTTCGGTTCTTTCATGTTTTGTAACGGCCTATCACATAGCGCCTCCAGATCGACTCTAGCCTTAGTATTATCCTTTGACTTCCCATCTATGCCGAACAATGTACCAAAAAGTGCCTCGGCGATATTCTTCTAAGTGTGCATCATGTCGATGTTGTGTGGGCAAAGGAGGTCTTTGAAGTAAGGCAGATCCCATAAGCATGTTTTGTGAGTCCACGCGTGCTTAGTATTATACCCCTTGAAGTACCCTGGACGTTGTGGATCTGGCTTGAGAGCGTTTAACTGATCCAGGGTCTGTTGGCCTGTCAATGCAGGTGGTGCAGAGTTTTTGACAACTCTACCCCTCATGAAGTTCTTCTTGTCTTTCCTGAACTTATGGCGAGGATCCAGGAACTGTCTATGCATGTCGAAGCAAGAAAACTTGCGACCGGCCTGAAGCCAACGAAACTCAAGAGCTCCCTTGCATGTGGGGCACGGGAACCTTCCATGCACACACCAGCCAACGAATAGCGCATACGCCGGCAAGTCATGCGTCGAGTACATGTACCAGACACGCATTATGAAGTTCCGTTTGCTAAAGGCGTCGTATGTCTTGAACCCATTATCCCAGGCTTCTTGCAATTCATCCTTAAGCGGCTGCATGTACACATTCATATTTTTGCCCGGATAGTTGGGTCCTGGAATTATCAACATCAGGAAAATGTTCTTTCTTTGCATAATCTGTCCGGGGGGGAGATTGAGTGGAAAGACAAATACGGGCCAACAACTATATTGGGCTGCCGTCATACCAAACACACTGAACCCATCCGTGCTGATGCCGACTCGAGGATGCCTCGGATCTGCCGCTTTGTCAGCATGTAATTCATCAAACTTTTTCCACGCAACACCATCCGATGTGTGTACCATCATCAGATTCCCATCTGCATCTAGTTCGATTCTTTTGCCTGTTTTGTGCCATGTCATCTGTCTGGCCGTCTCTTCGACCATGAAAAGACGTTGAAGTCTTGGTACGACTGGCATATACCGAAGAACACTAACGGGGATTTTGGTCTGTGTCTTCTCACCCATACCGTTGTCTACCACAATATACCTGGAAGACTTGCAAATTGGACAATAGTTCAAGTCCGCATAGTCAAGCCTAAATAAGGCACATCCTTTCTCACAGGCATGTATCTTCTCATAGGGCATCTTCAGTGCACGGAGGATTTTGTCCGACTGGTACAGGTTTGCAGGCATTACATGGCCTTTGGGTAGAAAGCGTCCAAATACTGTCATAATTGCGTCATAGCATTCTCTGCCCAAGTTGAACTGAGCCTTCAGAGCCATTACTTGTAAGATGGCATCCAACTGACAAAGCTCAGTGTGCTCGTGGAGCGGACATTTCGAAGACTCCAACAGGCCTTTGCAGATTCCTCCATCTCCTCATCCGAATCCCGAGCATCATCATAGTCTTGCACCATGTTTTCCATCCCGGTACCATGCTCGCCGGTGCAACGACGATCCACCTCAGCTCGGTCATGTTGGGCAGACTCACCATGAAATGTCCACACCGTATAATCGGGCGTAAAACCACTCTTCTGCAGGTGTTTGCCCATTTCAGCCTCTGTCTTCTTTTCCCAATTGCCGCACCGGAAACAGGGGCACCAGGTTTTCTTTTGGCCATTTGCAAATGCGGCTTGCACAAACCCCTTAGTTTTTGTGAACCATTCAGCGCTCCATTTGTTCTGACCAGTGTGACCGGTATACATCCAAGCACGGTCACTCATCTTGACTTTTAGAGCTACTGGACACACAACAATTATATATGTAATTCACCATGTATATATTCATCAGTTGATCTACTTTGTCAATTTTATTACGTCCATGCAACCTACACTCTAATAGGTAATGATAGGTCCTAATCCCACCCGTGTATGTGTAGATTGGGTTCATTTTCCCATGCTATGCTCCAGATCCGACGCAAAATTTCGGCAGCACCTCCCCGTTGTTCTCCTGATACACGTCTCTGCAATAAACAGAGAGGATGTGTACCCGGAGAACAACAGGGGAGGCACTGACGAAATATATGCGTCGGATCCGGAGCAAAGCATATGGGAAAACGAACCCAATCTACACATACTCGGGCTGTCCATGGATAGCGTTGGACAATTCAAAAGAATCAAGGTTATAAATATGCAAATGCATGCATATTTATAACTATGACGCTTTCGAACGGGAGACACATATTGGTTACGCATACTGATGATTCAAGACACATATATAGCTAGCTATCAAGTTTCATCGGAATAGATCAAATAATTAATGGGGGAGGAGGACTTGTCATTTGTGCTCACCCACGAACGAAGGGGCAGAGCTCGTCAAACGCACGGCGAGGTCGTCGAACACCAAACCTCGCAGCGATGAAACAACTGCACATTTAAAACTACACGATCAACACAATTATATATGATGTTTTTCATAACTAAATCGAAAAATATATGACCTAACTAATAATTCACAAATATATGACCCCGTCGGCCTCTGGAAGGCCAAAGAACACCTTAATTTTCGGGAGGTGTCGGTGGTCGGGGTGCCCTGTCGGTGTCCGGGTGCCGTGTCGGGGTCGGGGTCTCGGGGTCGGGGTGCCGGGTCGGGGTCGGGGTGCCGTGTCGGTGTCGGGGTCGGGGTGTCGGGTCCGACTCGCGGTCGGGGTCAGGGTCTCGGGGTCGGGGTGTCGGGTCGGGGTGCCGGGTCGGGGTCGGGGTGCCGTGTCAGTGTCGGGGTCGGGGTGTCGGGTCAGGCCCGGGGTCTCGGGGTCGGGGTCTCGCGGTCGGGATGTTGGGTCAGGCTCGGGGTCGGGGTCTCGGGGTCGGGGTGTCTGGTCGGGGTGCCGGGTCGGGGTCGGGGTGTCGTGTCGGTGTCGGGGTAAAGGTGGGTGTGGTGTCAGGGTGTCGGTGTCGGGTTGTCGTGTCGGTGTCGGGGTCGGGGTGTCGGGTTGGGGTCGGGGTGCCGTGTCCGTGTCGGGGTCGGGGTGTCGGGGTCGGGGTCGGGGTGTCGGGGTCGGGGTGTCGGGGTCGGGGTCGGGGTGTCGGGGTCGGGGTCTAGGGGTCGGGGTGTCGGGTCGGGGTCGGGGTGCGGTGTCGGGTCGGGGTGCCGTGTCGGGTCGGGGTGCCATGTCGGGTCGGGGGTTTTTCCTCTTTTTTTCCTTTTCTTCTTCTTCCTTTTCTTCCTTTTCTTCCTTTTTTTCCTTCTTCTTCTTCTTCTTCTTCTTCTTCTTCTTCTTCTTCTTCTTCTTCTTCTTCTTCTTCTTCTTCTTCCTCCTTTCCTTTTTCCTCTTCTTCTTCTCCTCCTCTCCTCTTTTTTCTTCTTCTTTTTCCTCTTCTTCTTTTTTCTTCTCCTCCTCCTCTTCTTCTTCTCCTCCTCTCCTGTTTTTTCTTCTTCCTCCTCTTCTTCTTTGTTCTTCTCCTCCTCCTCTTCTTCTTCCTCCTTTCCTTTTTCCTCTTCTTCTCCTCCTCTCCTATTTTTTCTTCTTCTTCTTTTTCTTTCCTAAAACTGAACTAAACCTAAAACTAAACCTAAATCTAATCTAAACATAAACCTAAAACTAAAAAACAGAAAAAAGGAAAAAACTAAATCTAAAAACCTAAAACTAAACTAAGACTAAACCTAAACCTAAAACTAAAACTGAAACTAAATCTAAACTAAACATAAACCTAAAACTAAAAAACAGAAGAAAAAAAGAAAACAGAGGAGAGGTAGAGCTCACCTGGGCCGGTGGAGGAGGTGGCCGGTGGAGGAGGGGGCGGGGCGGCCTGGGGCGGCGGCGCCGGGCCCAGGGCGGTGGGGCGCGGGGGGGCGGGGGGCCGGGGCGCGGCGGCGCTGAGACGGGGGGCCGGTGGACGAGGGGGGGCGGGGCGGCGGCAGTGGCGACGAGGCGGGGGGGCGGTGGAGGAGGGGGCGGGGAGGAGGGGGGCGGGGCGGCCTGGGGCATCGGCGCCGGGCCCAGGGCGGTGGGGCGCGGGGGGGCGGGGGGCCGGGGCGCGGCGGCGCTGAGACGGGGGGCCCGTGGAGGAGGGGGGGCGGGGCGGCGGCAGTGGCGACGAGGCGGGGGGGCGGTGGAGGAGGGGGGGCGGGGCGGCGGCGCCGGGCCCGGGGCACTGGGGCGCGGGGGGTGGCGGGCGGGGCGCGTTGGCGGCGAGTGGTGCTGGCGGCGGCGCGCGTATGGGAGCAGGGGAGAGAAACAGAGAGAGAGGGCGCGGGGTGGGGGGCGCGCCGTTAGATATGTTAAATCTTTGCCGTCCGCCCCCCTTTGCCGTCCGCTTATTTGCTCTTTGCCGTCTGCTAGCAGACGGCAAAGAGGGGGGCCCGTTAAGTATTTTTTAAGTAGCTCGTCAGTGGGGCCCCTCCCTCTTTGTCGTCAGTTAGCAGACGGCAAAGAATCTTTGCCGTCAGCTAGCGGACGGCAAAGAACTGGCTGATGGCAAAGGCTTTCTTTGCCATCAGCCAGTTCTTTGTCGTCTGCTCTCTGGCAGCTGATGGCAAAGAGCTGGCAGATGGCAAAGTAGCTGATTCCAATAGTGATCACCTCAAGAACACGAGAGAGAGAGAGTGAGAGAGAGATCAAACACATAGCTACTGGTACATACCCTCAGCCCCGAGGGAGAACTACTCCCTCCTCGTCATGGAGAGCACCGGGATGATGAAGATGGCCACCGGAGAGGGATTCCCCCGTCCGGCAGGGTGCCAGAACGGGTCTAGATTGGCTTTCGGTTGCTACGGAGGCTTCTGGCGGCGGAACTCCCGATCTAGTGTGCTCTCGGATGTTTTTGGATATATGGAGATATATAGGCAGAAGAAGTACGTCAGGGGAGCCACGGGGGGCCCACGAGGGTGGAGGGCGCGCCCAGGGGGGTGGGCACGCCCCCTACCTCGTGGCCTCCTCGAAGCTTCCCTTACGTGCACTTCAAGTCTTCTGGGCTTCTTTCCTTCCAAAAATGGGTTCTGTGAAGTTTCAGGTCAATTGGACTCCGTTTGATTTTCCTTTTCTTCGAAACCCTAAAACAAGGTAAAAACAAAAACTGGCACTAGGCTTTGGGTTAATAGTTTAGTCACAAAAATGATATAAAAGTGTATAATAAAGCCCATAAACATCCAAAACAGTAGATAATATAGCATTGAGCAATCAAAAATTATAGATACGTTGGAGACGTATCAATATGTAAGTTGGTAAAAGGATAATTCCTAGTATTCTCATGAATTTCCTAGACGGCCCATCGGCGAAGAAAATCTTTTTTTGAGGTCCCAAGAGAATCGGGCCCTAATGAAGTCGTGCTCCTGCTAGTCGGTGAACTCAGCCAATGGGTCTGGGATCCCCTAACGTTCACGTTCTGCGTCCTCCTTAGCCCACACGGGCCTCTTTCCCGTGTAACCATGACTTCTAAGGCGGTGGTTCCCCATGTTCTTTGCCTGCAGCTACTTGCCTCTCTCTGACCTGGCCTTGGCAGCTTCTTCATTGCAACTCTCCTTGACCTTTGCAAAGTCCTCTATCATAATTTTTGGATTGTCTGCAACAATCTTGGCATAGGTTTCATGGTCTACTTCAATCACCCTTTTCATCCTAGTTTTCCAAGCGCTCAATGCGTTGCTGAACTTCGCTAGGGCTTTGTTGTTGATTTTTTTCATGGCATCATCATCCCATGGGTCGAAATTGTCATTCCGCTCGGGGAACTGGAATCTTGCGTGCAACCTAGTTAGGAGCAGCTTCTTCAAATTTTCATTCTTCTTTATTTTCGTGGTGTTGATGTTAGTTGTATACCGTAGGATGCATGCTAGTTGGTTGCCCTAACACGCTTCCACTTCCCGCGGCTCTATTGGCTAGAACTCACCAGGGTGCACCACCGTGACCATCAGTCTTCCGGTGCCGAGCTCATTTGGGCGTCGTGTCCTCTTTTCCTTCTTTCCCTCACTAGCTTGGGAGGTCCCACCTTCCATACTGTAGTTAGGAACATCATCAGTGTCAGTCTCAGCGCCGGTGTCGTTGGTGGCATCATTGTCGGCGCCGGCACCACCACCATCATCATCCATCATGACAATGGGGTCCTGACACCCATCTTGCTGTCTCTCCTGATCCGCCAGAAAGTCTAGGTAGGCGTGTGCTCGAACTAATTGGGACTGAGAACCTCCGGCCTCCTCGGTGTCGGTCTTGTTTCCTAGGGTTCAATGTCGTAGTCATTTAATTATCGAGCTTTATATAATAAAGTGAATAATGAAAAAAAGTGACCTTTGTTTTGCCGAAAATGTCATTTCATTCCCGTTGCGACAAATCTCGAGCACTCGATATGTCCAACTTCTAGCATAAGTCATGCCGAAATTCACAGAAAATTTCGGCATGAGCTTTGCTAGAAAGTGCACATATAGATCACCTAAAATTTGCCAGAATGGAAATGAATCAACATTTCCGGCAAAACATAGGTCACTCTCAATCGATTTCCCTGCAAATGACAATAAGCACTATGTGCTGAAGTAGCATTTCACTAACAAGTGTGAGCATGAGCATACTCATCTGCATGTCAAGTGATGTGTGTCATCACACATGCATGCTATTGCTCATCATTCTCTGTTTAGAAACAACCAGAGAGATAGTAGCAGCAACATAAGCTAATTAAAAATCCTCATTTAAATATCTAAACTAAACTACCATTAAAAATTCTCATTTTCAAAATGGACAACAACATATTAGCATTGCTGCTAATACAACAACTACTTGTGGCTTAGTTAGCAAAGCTAGAGATGAAGCATTGCTGCCAGTACATATCAGTGAGCCATATTGCTGCCAATATCAATGAATGAAGTATTGTTCTTGCAATTTTCTCCAATGCCAAAATGGCTCACTGCGGGTCACTACCAAATTGAAACAGGAAAAAACATCTACCAATTGATCCCAACCTAGAGATAATTAATAGCAACATAAACTAACAAATGCTACTGCTCATGAACTCAATTTGGACCCCTACATAGAAAAAAATTGCCCTAATTTAAGAACAGGAGGAAAGGAAGGGGGTGGCTCACTGCGCGTCGTGGTCAGGGTCGCCGGGGCTGAGGGGGTGGCGTCGTCGGGGTTGAGGATGTCGGCGTCATGGTCGGGGTCGCCGGGGCTGAGGGGTCGGGCCGCTGAGCCTTGTTGATCTACAGAGAGAGAGAGAGAGAGAGAGAGAGAGAGAGAGAGAGAGAGAGAGAGAGAGAGAGAGAGAGTGAGAGAGAGAGAGAGATTTCATAGCCGCACAGGGTAGGATTGGAGCCCGAAGAGGGGGCGGGGGACGTACCGGAGCGGGAGGGGGTCGGTGGACGGCGTCGGGGTCGGGACTGAGGTCAAGTCCAGGATCAGGGTGTGGGGTGGTGCGGCATGGGCGATGCGGCGGTGTGGGCGGTGCGGCACGTGGGTGGTGCAGCGTCGGTGGTGGGGCGTCGGCGGTGGCGTTGGTTCTCTGTCTGAGCAAAGGGGATCGATGAGCAGCGAGTGAGAGAGAGAGAGAGGAAAGAGATAGAAGCTATGGCCACGGTGATGTAGGCAACTTAGCTATAGCGCGTGTTGGCAAAACGCGCTATAGCTAAGTTAGCTATAGCGCTCCCCTAGACAAAAGGCGCTACTGCTAATTTTTCTTTTTGATTTTTGTCTTTTTCTTTTTTTTTCTTTTTTATCTACAATGCGTGTTGGCAAAACGCGCTGTAGCTAAGTTAGCTATAGCACTTCCTAGGCCAAAACGCGCTATGGTTAACTTTTTTTCTTTTTCTTTTTCTTTTTCTTTTTCATATTCCACAAACTTCCTTTCTTTTTCTTTTTGTTTTTGATATTCCGCAAACTTCCTTCCTTTTTATTTTATTTTTATTTCTCTTTTAATTTTTCTTTCATTTCATTTTGCAAAACTTCCTTTCCTTTTCTTTTTCTTTCATTTCACTTTTCTTTTTTTATCTTTCTTTTGCACTTTCCTTCCTTTGATTTGGTCTGTCATTGGAGAAATATCACTGCTACCCTCCGGATAATAATTAGTATAATATATATTACATCATTTGACCGCTACCGGCGGTATACAAAATAGCTAGACACACACAAAATTTGTGGATTAGTTTGTCAGCTTGGGCGATGACGATGCTTTAGACTGATCTTCTTCCCTCTTTTCTTCGTTATCGAATAATTGAGCCCATGGACGTGACTTTTCCTTCTCCAGGGATTACGATCTTTTGTAGGTAATGTAGTCTTCATTCTTCTTTTGATGTATGTTTCATCGTCATCAGCATCATCTTTCCTCATCGGATCACCATACTGGTCGTAGTCTTCCTCGTTGGCGACTCCATCCATTCCGGCGATCCTCCTTTTGCTTCTCCTCACGACAACACGGATGGGATTGATCAGATAAGTTATGAAGAAACATTGTGTCATGTGTTTAGTGTGTACCCATGGCTCATTTTTGGCGATGGCGTTGACGGTACCGCTATCGAAGTCGGGTATACACATGGTAGTGAAATGTCGGTTTTCTCTTTGTACATTCTTAGCCCATCTTACATAGAACATCGTCGCACTATGCAATCCAGAGTAGTTAAGCTCCCATATCTCTTCGACTCTTCCATAATATCTTTCAATTACATTCCCGGTCATGGCTTCCATCATCACGCTTGAGTTTTGGTCATCACTGTTTATATCTTTCTCCTCCGTGTAGAATATGTATCCATTGATATCATAGTCTTGATAAGTCACGAGGTTGATCGAGGGGCCATGTGCTAAGGCGTATATGAGCGTTCCGTTTGGACAAACCACTTCCGGCTGATTAGCCAGAACTCGCTCTTTGAACCAACGCAAGAAAGTGGAGTTGTGCTCTCTAATAACTTCAGCGTACGTCCTGTGCACCCCACGGTCACGGTACTTCTTTGCGATGCTCTCTTTGTGCAGTGTCACAAAATCTTCTAGCACATCTAGGTGTTGTAGCACTACTAAGTTTGCCATGTGAAGATCGTTTTGTCAGCCCGAGCATAACACATTCACATCCCTATTACCATTGGTGTGACCTTCGCCGTCGAGCCTTCCATAGTGCTTGTTGACGGGCAAATCAACAACAGGGTCTCTGGTGCCTACTAGTAACTCTCACAGAAAGAGATGCACTCTTTGGTCAGATATCCCTGGGCTATGCTTCCATCTAGACGGGACATGTTATGAACGAATCCTTTGATGATGCCATTCATCCTCTCGAACGTCATCATGCTGTGCAGGAATGTCAGCCCTAGGTCGATGATGTCGTCCACGATGTGGAAACATAAATGCACCATGACATCAAAGAACGCGGGCAGGAAGTACATCTCTAGCTCATTCAATATGACAACAATCTCTTCATGTAGCGTATGGAGTTGCTTCACACTGATCGACTTTCGAGACATAGCATAAAAAAAGTGGCAAAGGTCAATAAGCGTCTCATGCACATGTTTGTCCATAATCCATCTAAGTGCAACCGGGAGTAACTATGTCATCATCACATGATAGTCGTGAGACTTCATCCCACTGAACCTTTTTTTCTTAGTGTCTAGATATCTGCTTATCTTCCCATAGTATCCGGAACTAACTTCAATTCCGGCAAGGCACTTGAACAATTGATCGACCTCCTTCGGATCTAAGGTGAAGCAAGAGGGGGGATATTGTTCTTCCTTCTTGTTTACTTTTTTGCCCCTATCTTCTGTCTCTGTCTCCATCTTTGTCAGGACCCTGATTCCAAGTCACATCGATCTAGCCGGTAACACCTCATATCATTTTGCAGCCTCACTCACGGTATTCCGACGGGTGTCACCTTACCATGGCCCGAGACCGTTTGTGCCTTTTGGCTCATATATATGATAGTGTCGCTAGCATCCATATGACAGAGAACCCGGGACGACATGGCTAGTCGTGAACCCAAAGCGGCACTAACCTATGGGGACAGGCATACATGAATCAACCTCGAGCATGTCGGTCAGCAGCGTGTGAATCCGGGCTGTAGCACTGGGCTAACAGGACTCTGGTGAACCGGGCTGTAGCAGGCTAGGTAGGACTCTGGATGTCACCGCGTGACATTTCCCCGAAGGGACAAACACAGGAATGAAGTGAAACACATGTCGTCCAGTCAAGTGTCCTGAGCAGTAGTGCTGGGCTAGCAGGACTCCGGTGAACCAGGCTGTAGCAGACTACTATGGCTCAAGGAGGCACCAGACTACATTTCCCCATAAGAAAGGCTGCCAAGGATAAACAACTAGATTGTCGAATCCCACACATAGCAAGCATTTCAAACATACACACAGTATGCTCGATATGTGTAAATACAACATGGCATCACAACATAACTCTATGACTCCAGTATTTATTCATTAGGCTCCAAGGAGCGAGATATTACAAACATGGGTCTCATGACCCAACAATCATAGCATACAAATCAAAGCACATGCGGAAGCTTAACATGTCTGAGTACAGACATCTACAATGAAAAAGGCTAAGAAGCCTGACTATCTACCAGATCCTGCCGAGGGCACAAGATCGTAGCTGAGGTATCAAGCTAAACGTCGAAGTCCACGCGGAACTACTCGCGAGACTGAAGTCTCTCTGCAAAACATAAATTAAGCAAACATGAGTACAAAAGTACTCAGCAAGACTTACATCAGAACTAGCTACATATGCATCGGCATCAACAAAGGGGGTGGTGGAGTTTAACTGCAGCAAGCTAGCTTTGACTCGGTGGCTATCTTAAACTATGACTGCAAGTAACTCTTTTGAGGTGGCGCAAATAAGTCCACATATTCACCATATCAATACACCACTATGGATCCGCTCCCGCCTCCCTACGAGAACGCCATCCATAGCACTCACGCTTATCTTGTGCATTCTAGTGTATCCACTTTCACTTGTCTATGAACTGTATAGGCAACCAAGTAGTCCTTTACCGCGGACGCGGCTATTCGAACAGATGATGTTAACCCTGCAGCGGTGTACTTCTTCATACACACTCTCACCACTTACCGTCGTTTACACGACATGTACTCAGCAACCTTCAAGCGGAAGCCCAACTATAACATCCCAAATTTTCAATTTGGTATGTTATACATTAGATCATCATGCATATCATAGTTTCTTGCATTTTGTCGATCCTAGAAATTAAACGCAACTCAAGGACCCTCGGAGAGAGTTGGAGATTTCGTTATTTTCATATTTGAGTTTTCTTAAACTTTGAAAAGAGGATCATTTGATTTTATTTATTTCATCTTCAATTATTTTCCGATATCAAAATATGAGAGAGGGAAATAATATGAATTTTCCCAAATTAGGAAAAAGAAGATTTAATAAATAGATTCAATTTTGTTTTCCGGTGTTTATTTGCATTTTATTTGGATAGGGAAAAATGCACGTTTTCAAAAATTTGCATTTTAGGCCCGGAGAAAAGTTCATTTTGTTCGACTCATTTTTAGGAGATCGGGGAAAATTTACATTGGAAATTTTGGAGTTCGTTTAGATGTTCTTTTATTTGTTTTTCTGCGTGCGTAACCGATTTTAAAAAAATTCGTCGCGCGCCTGGGCCAAGGCCTAGCCGCAGGCCAGGCCGGCCTCCTCCCCTCGCGCGCACCCCAGCGCGCAGGCGCCCAAGCCGGCGCCGCCCGAGTCCTAGTAGGACTCCTCTCCTCCCCTTTTTTTTCTTGCCCCCTCCCCCAAGTTTCCTCTCTCCCCTCCCCTCTTTAAATACCCCACACCCCCCTTTTTCCCACACCAAGCCGCGCCACCACCCCGCGCCCTCGCCCGCGCCGCATAGCGCCGCCTACGCCTCCGTCGCCGCCGCCCCTAGCGCCGTCGTCGCCCTAGCGTCGCTGCCGCCTTTGCAACCCCGCCGTTCGCCGGAACCTCGCCGGAGGTAGCCGCACCGCGCCTCTCTTTTTCTCCTCGGTTCAGTTTTTCTTATAAACCGTTCCGGTTTTCTTTTCGTTTCGTTGTTTCGGTTTTCTTCCGAAACCCTAGATCGGTTTCGTTTTCTTTTCCGGTTTAGTTGCCTAGAGACCGTTCGCCGGACCGTTCGTCCTAACGAACGTGATCACCGGATTATTCTAGGTTAACGAACGTCTGTTCGTTTAACCATTCTTCTTTTTCTTTTCGTCGGATTTATTCCGCGATCGCGATCTCAGATCCGATCTTCGTTCTAGTTTTTCTCCCCGCTCGTTTATCGGAATCAGGTGATTCAAGCGCCTGGAGTTTGGTTTCGAAACCGCCGTTCCGACTAATCAACTTAAACAAGTTTTTGCTACTGTAAACTTGGCCTAGTTTCAACTTGCTAGAACCGAGTTGTTTTCTTCCGCCGTTTGTTTTCCGTTGCTTTGTTCGGTTCTTTCTTTCTTTGCAACCGGAGTTCTTAAGTTGAACTTTCTGGTTCGATCTCTTGTTCGAGTTTTACCTATGCATTAGATGAGTACTTATTGTATGCTTTTTGTTTGTCTGCGATAGATTACCCGGATTGCGCCACCTGTTACTTCGAATCTCTAGGACTCGCGGATCATCAGCAAGGCAAGTAACACTTTGATCATACCTTTTGTACAACCCAGTTTTATTGCATTAGATCAATACTCACACATTGCATGATTAGGATCTAATTAAATTGTGGGATGGGAAGTAGATGAGGTAGTACCTATTACCTATTTATTATGAAACCTTTGGGAGTTACTTCTATGTTTGCTTATTATGCCATGCTATGCTAGTAGACGTGGATTGGGTGAGTGATATCCATGACAGATGTGAGATTGATAATTCTAAGGGTTTATCTAAGGTGGCAACTTAAACCCACATCTGGGTGGATTGAGGCACCTGATGTCTATCAGGACTTGCCTGTTTTCTTTTGGACCGCCACCCAGGCTCAAAGGGGATCATAAGATCTTTCATGCTAGAAACTTCCGTGTGCAGCCACAAGCCAATATGGGCTCTGGCATAGTTGACTAAGTCGTGCGAACTCTTACAGGTTAGACTAGCAGATGTAGGGGAAAGTAGGTGTACCGGTCTATCCATCGTAAGGTGCTAGCGCTTCTGAAAGACTGTGTCTCGGTCATCCGTTTCTCAAACACCGTGTAGCGCGACAAGCCCAACGGAGGCGATCGAGTCTTGTGGGGAAAAGTGCGCAAACCTCTGCAGAGTGTAATAAACTAATCATGATTAGCCGTGTCCTCGGTTATGGACATCTTGAGTATCTAGTACTTGAATATCATGTGAATCTCATCATGTTACTTCTAATTAATATTGTTGGGTTATAATTGTTCACTTAATTGGGATCGGAATGCTGTCAACCATTCTCGATGTTCAACCACCATGATAGTTAAATGAAATTTATTCCTTTGCAGTAGGGAAAAACTGGCTTTACGCAAAACAGTAACCATAGAGCTTTCCACCAGCCAAATATGCATATAGTATAGCTGTTACATTCCATTACTCTCTATGTGTTACATTGCCAGCATATTCCATGTGCAGACCCGTTTTCGGGCTGCAACTTTAAATGTTGCAGACTTTTCAGACGACGAGTAAGGTGCTTTTAGGTCGTGGTTCTATACTCAGTGATGCCGTTGGAGTTGATGGACCCATTTATCTTCCAAGTCTTCCGCTGTTGTCGTTATTAGATGGCCTTAAGCCATATTTATTGTAATAAGTTCTCTTTGAGACATCGATGTAATAAGTGTGTGATTGCTACTCTGCTATAAATCCTTCGAAGTACTGTGTGGTGTCAGCATTACTGATCCAGGGATGACACCGGAGCACAGAGACTTGATCCATTCGGGTCGGGTCGCTACAGAGATGGTATCAGAGCACACGCTGACTGTAGGACACGACCACTAAGTTAAAGCCATAGATCACTATTCTCTCATCATTTTCTATCTCCTCATCTTTTCTACTCTTTAGGATGAAGGACGCAAAGATCAACTATGCTCAACCGGATGAAGGCACACCTTTTGGATTTCACTTGAAGGAAGTCACCAAGTACCTGAACATTGGATTACCAAGCTTCACGGGAACCTTCAACGCCACTCTGCCTGAAGAGGAGCGCTGGAAGATTCAAGCTCATGTTCCGGGAAGGACATTCGCGCCAATCACAAAGCCCATAGATAGTGTTTTCAATGCACCAACGTGGAGTCTAGGAAGGAGCATGGCAGCCCATATCACCATAGGACGCATTGGAGAAGTTTATCAAGAAGACCTCAAGGACACTATCTACCAGATTTGCGGACGCCGAGATGAACAATGGGAGTTAGTCAGCACCAAGAAGGATAGATCCATTGCAGCTTTCATCCAAGAGTTAAACCAGCACATTCGACGCCACGAGAACCAGATGTGCAATGATATGATAGAGTTGAAGAATGCGAAGGCAAGGATCATCGAGCTAGAAGGAGAACTGAAGGCTACACGCAAGGACTACATGGACGAGATCGTAGCTCTAGCAAGACACAACGGCGATCTTAAGTAAGAGATTGAAGAACTCAAGAGGGAGTTAGCATCCAGGAAGGAAGACATGTACGTCGCATGTCTGGACAACTACATCATCCTCGACAACACCGATTCGGATCCAAGTGAACCCGACTTTGAAGACGAAGCTGGAGCGGACATCATGGAGTCTTCCACTGGTTCAAATTTTTAGTTGACCACCAAATATTAGTAGTATTTCCCCCCTGTATACATTATAGTCCGAGCACTTTTGTGATAGCTAGATCGATTGTAAGCCCTTCTTCGAATTGAATGAAGTGATCTCTGTGGATTTGCTCATGTGCATTGGGGTAGTGTTTTCTCTTTAGACCTCAGTCTATTATTATATGTCATCTCTTCTAAACCCTCAGATGCCTACAAGACGTGACAATGGATTTCCACCGGAGCTCACTTAGTTGATCCAGCAGCAGAATCAATTGATGCAGATGTTAGTCCAAAATCAGCAGAACAACAACAACAACAACCCACCTCCACCACCGCCACCTGTTGACCACTTAGCCCGTTTCCTTAGGCTGAATCCGCCGGTGTTTTCTAGTAGCACCGAGCCAATAGTAGCAGACGATTGGCTCCGCAAGATAGGAAGGGAGTTGACCACTGCAGGATGCACAGATGGTGAGAAAGTGAAGTTTGCCGCACATCAACTTGACGGACCCGCGGCAGCATGGTGGGAGAATTTCACAGCCACCTTCCCAGTTGACACTGTCACATGGGATCAGTTTCAGCAAGCTTTCCGTACTGCACATGTTTCAGCAGGAGCTATGGCCATGAAGAAGCGTGAGTTTTGCAACTTACGACAAGGACGAAGGACAGTTAGCCAGTACGTTGACGACTTCAGCAAGTTAGCACGTTATGCCCCAGATGACGTTGCTACGGATGCAACCAAGCAGGAGAAGTTTCTGGAAGGATTGAATCATGAGTTAAGCATGCAGTTGATGGTAGCAAGTTTCAACAACTACCAGGAGTTGGTAGATCGTGCCATCATGATTGAAGGGAAGCAACAGCAGATTGAGAACCGCAAGAGGAAGTATGGACAGGGGAAGTATAACTCTGGAACCCAGCAGAAGCCCCGTTTCACCCCTAAATCGGGATTTCAGTTTCAGCATACCCATGGAGGAGGTAGTTCGCACAACCACAATGGCCACAAGAATGGTAATGGGAATGGAGGAAGCAACAGCCAGAACCGGACCACCCCATCAACCCCAGCCAAGAGAGATCTGAGTCAAGTCACCTGTTTCAAGTGTTCCAAGACTGGACATTATGCCAATGAATGTCCTGAAGGCCAGAATGGAAATGGCAATGGGAGCTCAGGGAAGAAGTCGAACCCTTTCAATAGGGGACAGGTGAACCATGTTAACGTTGAGGAGGTTGAAGATCAGCCTGATGCAGTAATCGGTAAGTTTTTGGTTAAGTCATTTACTACACTCGTTCTTTTCGATACTGGTGCATCACATTCATACATATCAAGGGGATTTGTGGAAAAATATAGCCTGCCCACTCGGATTCTTAAAACTCCTATGCTAGTAAGTTCGCTAGGAGCAGAGTACATGGCCAGCCAAGGATGTTTTCAAGTGCCATTAAGCATAGGAAGACATGTTTTCCCAACAGATTTAATTATTCTGGAATCCCAAGGTCTGGATGTAATTCTCGGTATGGATTGGCTGTCGATGTATGGAGGAAACATCGATTGTGCTAGTAAATCAATTTTGCTTACAACGCCAGAAGGAAGAAGGATCAAGTATGTATCGCGGCATGTGCCAAATAGGACACAAGTAAATTGCCTAATAGGAGTTGTGCAGGAGGAAGTACCTGTGGTAAAGGATTTTCCTGATGTATTTCTGGAAGAGTTGCCAGGCATGCCACCGGATAGAGACATTGAGTTTTTGATTGAGCTTTTCCCAGGCACTGGGCCAATATCCAAGAGACCGTATAGGATGCCAGCAAAGGATTTGGTAGAAATTAAGAATCAGGTTAAGGAGTTACTGGAGAAAGGTTACATACGCCCAAGTTCTTCGCCTTGGGGATCACCCGTACTTCTAGTGGAGAAGAAGGATGGATCATTACGGATGGTTGTTGATTACCGTGGATTGAACGAAGTAACCATCAAGAACAAGTACCCACTGCCAATGATTAATGATCTGTTTGATCGTTTGCAAGGAGCTAAAGTGTTTTCCAAGATCGATTTGCGATCAGGGTACCACCAGTTGAAGATTCGAGAGCAGGACATAGCTAAGACAGCATTCACCACAAGATATGGACTGTATGAGTATATCGTTATGTCATTTGGATTGACTAACACACCTGCCTATTTTATGAACCTGATGAACAAAGTGCTTATGGAGTTTTTGGATAAGTTCGTCGTAGTGTTCATTGATGATATCCTGGTTTATTCAAAGAATGAAGAAGAGCATAAGGAACATTTGTGTTTGGTTTTGGAGAAACTAAGGGAACATCAGTTATATGCCAAATTTAGCAAATGTGAGTTTTGGTTGAAGGAAGTAGGATTCCTCGGACACGTTATATCCGGAGAAGGGATAGCAGTTGACCCCACAAAGGTTGAGACCGTAACCGAATGGGAAGCACCAACGACAGTTGGAGAGATCCAGAGTTTTCTTGGACTCGCAGGATACTACCGGAGATTCATTCAGAATTTTTCAAAAATTGCGAAGCCTATGACGGAGTTGTTGAAGAAGGATACTAAGTTCAAATGGACTGAGGAGTGTGAGGCTAGTTTCCAGGAGTTGAAGAAACGATTGGTTACCTCACCAGTGTTGATTTTGCCAGATCAGACCAAGGATTATGAGGTGTATTGCGACGCATCACGTCGAGGACTTGGAGCAGTGCTTATGCAGGAAGGGAGAGTTGTTTCGTATGCTTCACGACAACTGAAGCCTCATGAGTTGAATTATGCCACCCATGATTTGGAGTTAGCAGCCGTAGTGCATGCATTAAAGACATGGAGACATTTCCTCATTGGAAATCATTGTGAGGTGTACACGGATCACAAGAGTTTGAAGTACATTTTCACGCAGAAGGAGTTGAACCTCAGACAAAGGAGATGGTTGGAGCTCATCAAGGATTATGATATGAGATTGCATTACCATCCCGGTAAAGCTAATGTAGTAGCTGACACATTGAGCCGCAAGAGCCACGTTAATACATTAATAACGGAGGAAATACCCAAGGAGTTAGCAGAAAACCTCCCTGAACTAAGTTTAGAGATAGTTCTGAAAGGCTATGTGGCAGCATTGGAGATTCAGTCAACATTAATGGATAAAATCAAAGAAGCTCAAAAACCTGACAAGGAGATTGCTTCTATAAAGAAGAAAATGAGCGAAGGAAAAGCAAAGGGATTTCGTGAGGATGAGCACGATACCCTATGGTTTGAGGACCGTGTTTATGTGTCAAATGACCCGGAGATCAGGAAGTTGATTCTACAAGAGGCACATGGTTCACCATATTCGATTCACCCAAGAAATACCAAGATGTACTTGGATTTGAAGGAAACATTCTGGTGGACCGGAATGAAGAAGGATATTGCAGCATATGTAGCAGTTTGTGATGTATGTCATAGAGTAAAGGCAGAGCATCAGAAGCCAGCCGGATTGTTGCAACCATTGCCGATACCCGAATGGAAGTGGGATAAGATAGACATGGATTTTATCATAGGACTACCCAGGACGAAGGCAGGATATGACTCGATATGGGTAGTAGTTGATCGTTTGACGAAGGTAGCACATTTCATTCCAGTCAAGACCACTTACACCAGTGCTAAGTTGGCAAAGATATACGTGACTAGGATCATTTGTTTGCATGGAGTTCTGAGGAGTATTGTATCAGACAGAGGAACCCAATTTACCTCAAAGTTTTGGAATCAGTTGCATGAAACTTTGGGAACCAGGCTAGAGTTCAGCACCGCTTTTCATTCGCAGACAGATGGACAGACCGAGAGAGTCAATCAGATTTTGGACGATATGCTGAGAGCTTGTGCACTAGATTATGGATCTAGTTGGGACGATAACTTGCCGTATGCAGAGTTTTCTTATAACAACAGTTACCAAACCAGTTTGTAGATGGCACCTTTCGAAGCTTTATATGGAAGGAGGTGCAGGACACCGTTGTCATGGGACGAAGTTGGAGGCCGTCAGTTCTTTGGACCAGATTTGATTAAGGAGTCTGAACGGAAAGTTAAGTTGGTACGCGATAGGCTCAAGGTAGCCCAGTCCAGGCAGAAGAGCTACGCAGACTCTAAACGCAAGGAGACAGTTTACGAAACCGGAGACAGAGTGTATCTCCGAGTATCCCCACTTCGAGGAGTTAAGCGCTTTGGAGTTAAGGGAAAATTAGCACCGCGTTTCGTTGGACCATATAAGATCTTGCAACGTATGGGAGAAGTCGCTTATAAGTTGGAATTACCAGAGGGACTGTCAGGAGTTCATGATGTATTCCATGTTTCTCAGCTGAAGAAATGTCACGCCGAGACGGCGGAGGTACCGTTAGGAGATACAGTGCCGCTTGAAGCGATTCAGTTGAAGGACGACCTAACGTATGAAGAGAAACCAGTCAAGATTCTCGAGTTTGCCAGCAGAGTTACCCGCAGCAAGGTTATCAAGTTTTGCAAAGTTCAGTGGAATCACCACTCAGAGGATGAAGCCACCTGGGAGAGAGAAGAAGATTTGCTCAAGGACCACCCTCACCTATTTTCTAGCCAACCCGAATCTCGAGGGCGAGATTCATCTTCAGGGGGGTAGGTTTGTAACATCCCAAATTTTCAATTTGGTATGTTATACATTAGATCATCATGCATATCACAGTTTCTTGCATTTTGTCGATCCTAGAAATTTCACACAACTCAAGGACCCTCGGAGAGAGTTGGAGATTTCGTTATTTTCATATTTGAGTTTTCTCAAACTTTGAAAAGAGGATCATTTGATTTTATTTATTTCATCTTCAATTATTTTTCGATATCAAAATATGAGAGAGGGAAATAATATGACTTTTCCCAAATTTGGAAAAAGAAGATTTAATAAATAGATTCAATTTTGTTTTCCGGTGTTTATTTGCATTTTATTTGGATAGGGAAAAATGCGTGTTTTCAAAAATTTGCATTTTAGGCCCGGAGAAAGTTCATTGTGTTCGACTCATTTTTAGGAGTCGGGGAAAATTTACTTTGGAAATTTTGGAGTTTGTTTAGATGTTCTTTTATTTGTTTTTCTGCGCGCGTAATCGATTTAAAAAAATCGTCCCGCGCCTGGGCCAAGGCCCAGCCGCAGGCCAGGCCGGCCTCCTCCCGTCGCGCGCGCGCCAGCGCGCAGGCGCCCAAGCCGCCGCCACCCGAGTCCTAGTAGGACTCCTCTCCTCCCCTTTTTTTCTCTTGGCCCCTCCCCCAAGTTTCCTCTCTCCCCTCCCCTCTTTAAATACCCCACACCCCCCCTTTTTCCAACACCAAGCCGCGCCACCACCCCGTGCCGCATAGCGCCGCCTCCGCCTACGCCGCCGTCGCCCTAGCGTCGCCGCCGCCCTTGCAACCCCGCCGTTCGCCGGAACCTCGCCGGAGGTAGCCGCGCCGCGCCTCTCTTTTTCCGCTCGGTTCGGTTTTTCTTATAAACCGTTCCGGTTTTCTTTTCGTTTCGTTGTTTCGGTTTTCTTTCGAAACCCTAGATCAGTTTCGTTTTCTTTTCCGGTTTAGTTGCCTAGAGACCGTTCACCGGACCGTTCGTCCTAACGAACGTGATCACCGGATTATTCTAGGTTAATGAACGTCCGTTCATTTAACCGTTCTTCTTGTTCTTTTCGTCGGATTTATTCCGCATCGCGATCTCAGATCCGATCTTCGTTCTAGTAATTCTCCCCGCTTGTTTATCGGAATCAGGTGATTCAAGCGCCTGGAGTTTCGTTTCGAAACCGCTGTTCCGACTAATCAACTTAAACAAGTTTTTGCTACTGTAAAACTTGACCTAGTTTCAACTTGCTAGAACCGAGTTGTTTTCTTCTGCCATTTGTTTTCCGTTGCTTTGTTCGGTTTTTCTTTCTTTGCAACCGGAGTTCTTAAGTTGAACTTTCTGGTTCGATCTCTTGTTCGAGTTTTACCTTTGCATTAGATGAGTACTTATTGTATGCTTGTTGTTTGTCTGCGATAGATTACCCGGATTGCGCCGCCTGTTACTTCGAATCTCTAAGACTCGCGGATCATCAGCAAGGCAAGTAACACTTTGATCATACCTTTTGTACAACCCAGTTTTATTGCATTAGATCAATCCTCACACATTGCATGATTAGGATCTAATTAAATTGTGGGATGGGAAGTAGATGAGGTAGTACCTATTACCTGTTTATTATGAAACCTTTGGGAGTTACTTCTACGTTTGCTTAATATGCCATGCTATGCTAGTAGATGTGGATTGGGTGAGTGATATCCATGACAGATGTGAGATTGATAATTCTAAGGGTTTATCTAAGGTGGCCACTTAAACCCACATCTGGGTGGATTGAGGCACCTGATGTCTATCAGGACTTGCCTGTTTTCTTTTGGACCGCCACCCAGGCTCAAAGGGGATCATAAGATCTTTCATGCTAGAAACTTCCGTGTGCAGCCACAAGCCAATATGGGTTCTGGCATAGTTGACTAAGTCGTGCGAACTCTTACAGGGTAGACTAGCATATGTAGGGGAAAGTAGGTGTACCGGTCTATCCATCATAAGGTGCTAGCGCTAATGAACGACTGTGTCTCGGTCATCCGTTTCTCAAACACCGTGTAGTGCGAGAAGCCCAATGGAGGCGATCGAGTCTTGTGGGGAAAAGTGCGCAAACCTCTGCAGAGTGTAATAAAATAATCATGATTAGCCGTGTCCCCGGTTATGGACATCTTGAGTATCTAGTACTTGAATATCATGTGAATCTCATCATGTTACTTCTAATTAATATTGTTGGGTTATAATTGTTCACTTAATTGGGATCGGAATGCTGTCAACCATTCTCGATGTTCAACCACCATGATAGTTAAATGAAATTTATTCCTTTGCAGTAGGGAAAAACTGGCTTTACGCAAAACAGTAACCATAGAGCTTTCCACCAGCCAAATATGCATATAGTATAGCTGTTACATTCCATTACTCTCTATGTGTTACATTGCCAGCATATTCCATGTGTTGACCCGTTTTTGGGCTGCAACTTTAAATGTTGCAGACTTTTCAGACGACGAGTAAGGTGCTTTTAGGTCGTGGTTCTATACTCAGTGATGCCGTTGGAGTTGATGGACCCATTTATCTTCCAAGTCTTCCGCTGTTATCGTTATTAGATGGCCTTAAGCCATATTTATTGTAATAAGTTCTCTTTGAGACATCGATGTAATAAGTGTGTGATTTCTACTCTACTATAAATCCATCGAAGTACTGTGTGGTGTCAGCATTACTGATCCAGGGATGACACCGGAGCGCAGAGACTTGATCCATTCGGGTCGGGTCACTATACCAATGAGGGTGTCGGCCACGGCCTACCTAAACACTCAAGTCTCTAGTCCAGGTTTACTGCCTATCCAGGTTCCATCCGCAGGGAGTCCGACCAAGCTTTCCACATACGGCCCCGAATGATGTGTACAGGGTTCCGAGACACCAAACGGGCGCCAGGCATACCCGACCACGGTGTATCTACCGCATCATAGCCCACCCCTAGGGTCAGCGCTACGCACGGCCGCCAACACATATCCTATAAACACCAGAAACTAGTTGCAACTCCTGGATAGAGGACTAGGATGGTTAAGAAGCCGAGAGGGTCAATTAAGGATCCCAATGCATGGTAGTAGCTGGTTCTTAAATCACACATACAGATCTCAGTGCTTAAGGACGGTTCCAATGAAACAACCCACCATGTACTCCTACATGGCCTCTCATCGATACCTTTACCAAATCGTGTTCAACACACTTAGCTCACACACAGTAGGACATGTTCACAACTTTCTAATTCATCCCCGATGAATCAGACCTGACACAACTCTAAGCAATAGCAGGCATGACAAACAAGCATGAATGAGTAGGCACATCAGGGCTCGAACAACTCCTACTCATGCTAGTGGGTTTCATCTATTTACTGTGGCAATGACAGGTCATGTAGAGGAAAGGGGTTCAACTACCGCAGCATGTAACAGTTGAATCGTTGTTGTCCTAATGTGTGTCGGAATGAACAAGGGGGTTTTGCTTGCCTGGCACTTCTGAAGATAATATAGTTCTTCATCGGTGTCATCGATCACGTCATCGGAAGCACGTCTATCGAGAGGGGAAAAATACCGGCAACAAAGAAGGAGAGCACAATCAATGCAATGCAGAATATGATGCATGATTATGAAAGGTCAATATGCTGTGTTTTGAGCTAATGCAACTAGCAACATGTTAAATGCAGTTGGTTCGAACCCTAGGTTCAATTTGAACTCCACATGAGGCATTTCAAATACCATTGATTCATATTGTCATATACAATGGCTGTAAGTTGTTCAAACATGCATCAGAATGCAATAAACAGATTCTTCATATTTTTCTGATAATGTTTCATATATAAATTATTTCATTTGGAGTTACGGTTGAATTTCTATGATTTTTAGATGTTTTGGCTATTTTCTGAGATTTCCTGAATTAGATTTAATCCAAAAAATCCTTTACTGCATTAGCATGACATCGGTGTGACGTCAGCGAGTCAACAGGGGCTGGTCCGGGTCAAACCTGACCAGTGAGGTCCACTGGTCAGTGACCCAGTGCATCCTAGGGGTCAATGACAGGTGGGTCCGGTCAACAAACATGTCAGCATAGTCAACTCCGACGCGTGGGTCCCGCTGGGGTTTAAACTAACCTAACCAGATAAGAAACTGGGATTAATTAGGGCATGGGGCCCATCTGTCAGCGGCTGTGGGGTTAAATTAGCAGCGTCATTAGCCACTAATGAAGGTGCCACGTCGGCGGCTAAACGCCGGTGCTAAGCACAGCACGACGGCGACGCCCGTCCAGCCAACTCCGGCGACGGGAGCTCGCGTGGCCGGGCGCGTTGGAACGCCCGCAGTAGGGCGCATCCAATGGTGGTGGTGGCTGGACCTGGGGTGGTCTGTGGCGGCGACGACGGCAAGTTGGGCGGCGGCCGGAGATCGGGCGGACTCGAAGCCGTTGCTACGGTGCGCGTGGAGGCTCGGGGTTAACTCCTACAAACCCTATGAGGTGCGGGGAGGTCAAAGGACAGGACGGCAAGGCCGTTGCATGGCCGGAGCCACGTCGGCGGTGAGCTCAGGCGGTGGCGCATGCAGGTGTGCTCGGTGCGGTTGCTATGGCGCACGACAGCGAGAACGAAGAGGGGGAGGAGAGGCAGAAGCTCACAGCGGTCACGGCGAAGCAGACGGCGAGGTCGGGGCGGAACTAGAGCGAGCAGGGCGGCGAGGGGGATCTCCAGCGGCCGACAGCGGGGATGAGGATGATGGCGTCGCTTCGGGCGCCCCGCGGGCATGTGCTTCGTCTTGGGGCTCGGTGGCGTCTAGGCGGAGCCTCTGGACAACACGGAGAGCCAAGGGAGAGGCGATGGCCGCGGTTGTGCTCGTCGGCAACGACGACAGCGCTCGGTGGTTGCGTGCGAAGGAGCCAGAGTAGGAGAGGAGCTCGGGGAGAGGGCGAGAGAGGTTCAGGGGGTGCGTGGCGTCACGAGGGAGGTCCAGGGCGATGGGGGGTAGCCAGGCAAGGTGGAGGTGGCCGTACGGTGGTGCGCGCGTGTCGGGCCCGCGCCCGTCCTCCTGGCTAGGAGGAAGACGACAAGGGGAGGCCAGTGGGCTGGGCCAGTTGGCCGGGCTGCTAGCTGGGCCGGCCAGGTGGGCTGCGCAGGTGAGGCCAGGTAAATCTCTCTCTCTCTCTCTCTCTCTCTCTCTCTCTCTCTCTTTGATTTCTATTTTCTATTTCTTCTGCAACTTCAGGGCTATATTAAAAATGCCAGGGCATTTCCAAAAATCATAAAACTTATCATGGCTACTGCTTAGAATATATCCAACAATAAACATTTTAGTTTATGATTATTTGAGCATTTAAAATATTTTATAGCATTTAAATGCCCAAATGCAAATACTTTATGATTTAAATCAAAAATCCAGAATGGCCTAGAAACATGTTCATCATTTTTGGCAGAGGTTTTCACCTTTAACTAAAATCATGAACTTTTCTAAAGGGCATTTGGGATCATTGAAAATATTTTTATTGAACCTCGTTGAATTTCATTTGGTTCTAGGGTTTCAACAATCCCCATTTCAAGTTTCTTTGGAAATTGAACATGATGGCATGATGAACTTTTACCGGGCATTTGGTGATCTTTCATGATATTCAAAAATTCCAAGTCTTTTCTTGCCTTCGGCCCATCCTTGGTCCTCTCCGGCATGTTCATCAATGTTCCAAGCAAACTCTCAAGGATATTTTTTGTGATATGCATTTTATCAAGGTTGTGAGGTGTGTCGAGTATTGGCCAGTATTCCAAGTCCTAGAAAATAGATCTCGTCTTCCATACCTTCAGCAGGAGCTTTGGCGCCTTTTTGTTTGTCTTTCCCAGCGAGGGGCACTCTTCCCAGTTCTTCAATAACTTATATATTTCTGCACCGCTACGCTTACGTGGAGGACCTCGATGCTCATCCTTACCATTGAATAGATCTCCACACTTTCTCCATGGGTCATCCTTCTCGAGCCATCTTCGATGCCCCATGTAAATGATTTTCGAAGACCCTCCATCTTTCGATAGCTGCAGAGAAGTTGTATCACCCATGCACCTCGTGCATCCGCAATATCCATGGCACACCTGGCCGGAGAGATAGCCGTAACCGAGATAGTCCTACACTATCATGATCAGCGTGGCTCTCATGTAGGAATACTCTCCTTTGCTTCATCCCATGTCTTGGCCCGCATTGTCCATAAGGTATGTAGCTCCTCTTTCAGTAACCCAAGATACAGATTTATATCATTTCCCGGTTGTCTCGGCCCTTGAATAAGCATAGCCATGTGTATGTATTTTTCCTTCATGCACAACCAGGGGGAGGTTGTACATCCATAAAACACGGGCCATGTGCTATGATTGGTGTTCTAGTTGCCAAATGGATTCATGCCATCACTACTAGTGCCAAGCATGATGTTCCTTGGATCATTTGCGAAAAAAATCAAATTCAGCATTTAATGCTCTCCACTGGCAAGCATCTGCGAGGTGTCACAGCTTCGGCTCATCTCCGTCATCTGGCTTCACCCTCTCCGTGTGCCAGCGCATAATCTTTGCTTCCGTAGGATCTACGAAATACCGCTGTAGACGCAGAGTGATCGGAAAGTACCATACAACTTTCTGTGGAGCTTTCTTTCCGGCCTTTTTATATCATGAAGCATTGCACTTTGGATAGATGGTTTATTCCGTGTGCTCGTTCCGATATATGATGCAATCATTGATGCATGTGTGATATCTATTGTGTGGTAGAGCAAGAGGGCACACGATTTTCTTTGCCTCCTCGACACTAGTAGGACACAGGCTTCCCGTCGGGAAGAAGCTTCTTTAGATACTTCAAAAGCACATCCAAGCTTGTATATGTCCATTTGTTTTTTGCCTTCGTCTTTAGAAGTTCTAGTGTGAAACTCAAGCGGGTCACCTCGGGATTGCAACCACCATACAAAGGAGTCATCGAGTCTACCTCCAGTTGCGCCAGTTTGGCCTCCTCTCTAGAAGCAGCTTTGTCGCTAGTCATCTTCTTGCGAAGCAGGTATCGGACATGCGAGTCCCGCATGGCTGAACTTAGTAGCGACGAAGATGGCGGCATGTCCGCGTCTTCTCCACCTTGAACTGCCTCTTCGCCATCGACATTTCCGAGGCCGTCTTCATCTTCAGGCACATAATCGGTCATCTCTTCGTCTGGTGGCCCCATGTCATTATTTCCTGCCCCGTCGACATCCTCATCATCATCATCTTCACTTATCCACCGAGTATGGCCATGCATGAAACCATGCATGAGTAGGTGCGCCTTGAATGTGCCATCCTCAAAGGGGTCGAGCCTGACTGTTCATGATCACACATCCTTCAGTCTTTTTTCATACATGTCGTCCACAGCAGATTGCCAGTATCTTTCCACCATCCTTCCATTGACCTTCATGATCACCTGCGCGCGGAGCAAATATTATAACCACATATATATGCATGCATGGATCAAATTCATACAAAAATTCGGCATGACCTTCCCTAAACATAGGACATACTGAGTTTGCCCGAAATTCGCCGAAACGGAATTGAATCGATGTTTCGGCGAAACATAGGCAACTCGTGTCACCCACATTATTTCAGCAAATACACAATGTAGGCAACTCAAATTATGCCACACACAATTCGGTATATTCTCAATATATATATAGTTTCGGTCCGTATCCACACAAAAACATTTTATTCTCACCTATGTGTCGAGATTGATATCGAGCACCTTTCTTCTTAATTACCTAGTAGCTCTCTCTCTCTCTATATATATATATAGCTCTAACTAGCTAGCTAGCTCCCTAGGGAGAGAGAGAGCTAGGGAGAGAGTGGGAGGAGAGGGAGAGAGGAGAAGAGAGAAGGCATTAATGGAAGGGGGTGGGGGAGGGAAAAGAAGAGGGGGAGGGAGGGCATTAATGGAGGGGGTGGTGGTGGAGGGCAAAGAAAGAGGGGGGTGGTGGTGGGAGGGCTCTAATGGAGGGGTTTGTTGGAGGGGCAATGAAGAGGGGGGTGGTGGAAGGGCAAAGAAGAGAAGAAGGGAGGGCTCCAATGGAGGGGTGGTGGAGGGGGAGCATTATAACAAGAAAGGTGCAAGGAAAGGGGAGAAAGGAAGGGGGAGAGAAAGAAGAAAGGGGAGGAAGGAGGGGAAAGGTGGTAGGTGGCTGGCGACCATAGCAGTAGCGCGGGGAGCCAAAACACGCTACTGCTATGGCAGCTTGCAAAATATCTACGTCTAGTGTTGCACTACCTATAGCGTGGTCCAGAGAAACACGCCACTGGTAAAATGTTATACATAGAAAAAATAGCATTAGCACGCTTATCTAAACAGGCGTTATAGGTCCAAAACTAACAGTAGCGCTGGTTGGATGACCAGCGCTGCTAATATTTATTGACCAAGGGGTGTGGTGCGCTACACTTAGCAGTAGCGTGTGGCTAGGTAACAAGCGCTGCTACTAACACATACTAGTAGCGTGCTTTCTACCCAACGCTACTACTAACTACTAGTAGCGTGGGGTCATAAACAAACGCTGCTGGTAAAATTCTATCTATAAGCATTTTCTAGGCAACCTACTACACCTACTAAAAATATTTATTATGAAATTCCTTAGGGTAGGATAGAGAAACTGCTAGCTAATCCTTATGCAGGAGATGGAACATTACATCCTGATATGCACCTAATCTATGTGGATGAAGTTTCTGGATTATTTAAGCTTGCAGGTATGCCCGAAGATGTTTTCAAGAAGAAGGTATTCCCTTTATATTTGAAGGCAAAGGCATTGACATGGTATAGGCTATGTGATGATATTGGATCATGGAACGACAATCGATTGAAATTGGAATTTCATTAGAAGTTTTACCCTATGCATATGCTTCATCATGATCGGAATTATATATATATATATATATAATTTTTGGCCTCGTGAAGGAGAAAGTATCGCTCAAGCTTGGGGGATGCTTAAGTCAATGTTATATTCATGCCCCAATCATGAGCTTTGAGGAGAAATTATTATTTAGAATTTTTATGCTCGACTTTCTCATAATGATCGATCCATGCTCGATACTTATTGTACTGGTTCTGTTATGAAGAAGGATAATGAATTCAAATGGGATTTATTGGAAAGAATTAAACGCAACTCTGAAGATTTGGAACTCGACGAAGGTAATGATTCAGGTATAAACCTTAAGTTTTATTGTGTTAAATATTTTATGGATACCGATGCTTTTCGTGATTTTAGCACTAAATATGGACTTGGCTCTGAGATACTAGCTTCTTTATGTGAATCATTTTCTACTCATGTTGATCTCCCTAAGGAGAACTGGTTTAAATATAATCCTCGCATTAAAGTGAAAGTAGTAGAAACTATTAAACTTGAAGAAGAAACTATTACTTATAACGTTGATCCTATTCTTCCTACTGATTATATTGAGAAACCACATTTTTCTTGTTAGAATGAAGGATCACGCTAAAGCTACAACTGTGGTTTGTAGGAGTCATACTAGAACACCAACACCCTCTGAGCAAATTAAAGTTGAACCTAGTATTGCTATGGTTAAAGAACTCTTGGTTGATAATATTGATGGGCACGTTATTTATTTCTGTGATGAAGCTACTAGAATTGCTAAACTTGATATGAAAGATAAACATAGACCTGTTGTTGGTATGCCTATTGTTTCAATGAAAATAGGAGATCATTGTTATCATGGCTTATGTGATGTGGGTGCTAGTGTGAGTGCAATTCGTTTTACCTTATATAAAGAAATTATGAAAGATATTGCACCTTCTGAGATAGAAGGTATTGATGTCACTATTAAGCTTGCTAATAGAGATACTATATCACCAATTGGGATTGTTAGAGATGTTCAAGTTTTGTGTGGGAAAATAAAGTACCCTACTGATTTTCTTGTTCTTGCTTCCCCACAAAATGATTTTTGTGCCATTATATTGGGTAGACCTTTCTTCAATATTGTTAATGCTAAGATAGACTATAAGCATGGATGAAAATGGAGTGGAAACTTTCTGCTTTTTTGGAGGAAAAATGGAAAGGAGAGGAAATATGAAAACTGAAATAGAAATTTGCAAAAGGGAAATGGAATATTTTATGTGGAAATGAAAAAAAACGGAATGGTGTTTTTCGGTGGAACAGGTGTGGAAATGGAATGAATATGAAATTTTCATTTTTACTATAGGCATGTGGCTGCTTTCCAACCCAACCACCTAACAATACACAATGAGCAGAATGTATCATTTAAGGCCCAACTTCTACCAGCACAGATGTACTCAACAAGATTCTATACACAATTGCCAGTTATACAATACTATGCTAAGTTCCTAACATCATCATATTATTTAATAGCCATGTCAGCAATTCATAAAATTTGTTTGTTTTTGTGTGTATTTATCTATGACTCATGGGATTTTTAATTTCCGGTCAATGGCCACTTTTTTCTGTGACAACTTTGTATTCGCTCAATGTCTGTTTCCGCTAGTATATGTTTCTGTATTCATTTCCGGGGTTTCTTTATTCGTTTCTGGTTCTGCAAAAAAATATGAAAACAAATGTGGTAGCACCCATTTCTGTCTGTTTTCGCTCTGTTTTCATCCCTAACTGGGAGAAATATATTGTTACTGTTGGTTTAGGGGATATGTCTCACGATTTTAGTTTCTCTAAATTTTGTAGACAACCCCATGATAAAGAATATTATTGGTCTTGCTTCTATTGCCTTGCCTCCAACTGATCCTTTAGAAGAATATTTGCTAGATCATAAAAATGATATGTTTATGAATTAAAGAAGGGAAATAGATGCAATATTCTTTAATCAAGGGCCTGTGTTGAAACACAATTTGCTTGTTGAAATCCTTGGGGATCCTCCTCCACCCAGGGGAGATCCCGTGTTTGAGTTTAAACATTTACCTAATACTTTGAAATATGCTTATCTTGATCAAAAGATGATATATCATGTTATTATTAGTGCTAACCTTTCAAAGCATGAAGAAAAGAAATTATTGAAAACTCTGAAGAAGCACCATGCTGCTATTGGATATACTCTTGATGATCTTAAGGGCATTAGTCCCACTCTATGTCGGCAAAAAATTAATTTGGACATGATGCTAAACCAGTTGTTGATCACCAACAATGGTTAAATCCTAAGATGAAAGAAGTTGTAAGAAATGAAATAATAAAGATTCTAGAGGCGGGTATAGTTTATCCTATTGTTGATAGTAGATGGGTTAGTCTCGTTCATTGTGTCCCTCAGAAGGGATGTATTATTGTTAATCCTAATGATAAGAATGCATTGATTACACAAAGAATTTTTACTGGTTATTGAATTGTAATAGATTTTCTCAAATTGAATAAAGCTACTAAAAAGATTATCTTCCTCTACCTTTTATTGATCAAATGCTCGAAATATTATCCAAACATACACATTTTTGCTTTCTAGATGGTTATTCTGGTTTCTCTCAAAATACATGTGTCAAAAGATGATCAGGAGAAGACCACTTTTACTTGCCCTTTTGGTACCTTTGCTTATAGACATATGCATTTTGGTTTATGCAATGCACCTGCTACCTTTCAAAGATGTATGACTGCTATATTCTCTCACATTTGTGAAAAGATTGTTGAGGTTTTCATGGATGATTTCTCTGTTTACGGAACTTGTTTTGATGATTTTTTAAGCAACCTTGATCGAGTTTTGCAGAGATGTGAAGAAACTAATCATGTCTTAAATTGGGAGGAGTGCCACTTTATGGTCAATGAAGGTATTTTCTTGGGGCATAAAATTTATGAAAGAGGTATTGAAGTTGATAAAGCTAAAGTAGATGCTATTGAAAATATGCCATATCCTAAAGATATCCAAGGTATAAGAAGTTTCCTTGGTCATGTTGGTTTTTATAGGTGGTTTATTAAACAACAACAACAACAACAACAACAACAAAGCCTTTAGTCCCAAACAAGTTGGGGTAGGTTAGAGATGAAACCCATAAGATCTCGCAACCAACTCATGGCTCTGGCACATGGATAGCTAGCTTCCACGCACCCCTGTCCATAGCTAGCTCTTTGGTGATACTCCCATCCTTCAGGTCACTCTTAACGGACTCCTCCCATGTCAAATTCGGTCTACCCCGCCCTCTCTTGACATTCTCCGCACACTTTCACCGCCCACTATGCACCGGAGCTTCTGGAGGCCTGCGCTGAATCTGCCCAAACCATCTCAGACGATGTGGGACAAGCTTCTCTTCAATTGGTGCTACCCCACACTACTAGGAAAAGGGCTACTCATTGCGCACCAGTTTTGCCTACTAATGGCACATCACTGGTGCGCCATTAGTATCACGCCACTAGTATTTTTAACTAATGGCGCACCACTGGTGCGCCATTAGTATAGGCCACGGTGCGCCATTAGTATAGGCCACGGTGTGCCATTAGTATAGGCCACTGGTGCGCCATTAGTATAGGCCACACTGGTGCGCCATTAGTATTTTTGAATTTTGAAGGCGGGAAAATAGTAGTGGCGCACCGTCTAACCCCCACCGTGCGCCATTGCTATTTTTGAATTTTGAATTTGGATCTGGATCGTGATTTTTTGCCCATTTTTTGCTCGTTTTTTTGCACGTTTTTTGGCACGATATTATTTCAATTTTTGTTCTTGTTTTTGGATCTTGTACATTCTTTTGCCGTGTTCTTTTGCCGTAGAGGAGTTCGCCGGAGAGGAGGAGGAGGAGGTCACCGAAGAGGCGCTCGCCTACATCGCCGGAGAGGAGGAGGAGATCGCCGGAGAGGAGTTCACCGGAGCATCGGAGAGGAGGAAGGAGAAACCATGAGGGGATGGGAGGATAGGAGGAGCTCACCGGAGAGCCGCTCACCTACATCGCCAGAGAGGAGGAGGAGGTCGCCGGAGAGGAGTTCACCGGAGCATCGGAGAGGAGGAAGGAGAAACCATGAGGGGATGGGAGGAGAGGAGGAGCTCACCGGAGAGGAGGGAGGAGGAGCTCACCGGAGAGGAGGGAGGAGAAACTATGAGGGGAGGGGAGGGGAGGAGAGGAGGGAGGAGGTCTCCGGAGAGGAGGAGGAGGTCGCCGGAGAGCAGGAGGAGGAGGAGGTCGCCGGAGAGCAGGAGGGTAGTATGGTGGAGGAGAGAAGGGAAGATGGAGTGGAGGAGAGGAGGAGATGGAGTGGAGGAGAGGTGGAGTGGAGGAGAAGAATGAAGAGGTAAGGAGGAGAGGACCACGCCCAGCCATATATACGGCATAGTAATGGCGCACCGCGGGCAGGTGCGCAATTACTAACTTTTTTTATTTTTTTGATTTATTTTGAATTTTGAAGGAGGGAAGATACTAATGGTGCACCATGGGTAGGTGCGCCATTAGTAACTTTTTTTTATTTTTTTTGACTTATTTTGAATTTTGAAGGCGGTAATATAGTAATGGCGCACCATGGGCAGGTGCGCCATTAGTAAGTTTGAATTTTTTTGCCTCTCCAGATCTTAAAAGCCCCGTAACTTTTTTCTGTTAGGTTTTTGAGGATTTTGAAAATGTTTAACGGGGTTCCATGGTGTGGCTCTATCGGCGACTTGGTACGGCCCAGTTCAGCAGCAACCACCCAAGACACTCGCGAGGGGCAAGCCTCGTGAGGCAGAGGACACCAAGACCTGCCTTCGGGCAGCCTCACTTCGCGAGGATCACGTGACGAGAGCCATGACGAACAAGGACAGGCAGGCACCAGCAGGTGCAGTGTACCAGTTTCCCCTTTGGTGCCAAGGAGGCAAGCGCAGGCGTAGAGTCCCAAGGAATCAAGCAAAGGTTTCCATATTGGTGCAACGAGACCAAGACCGCCAGGATGACAGGACAAAGGTCATCGGGGAGTCCACTGCAGCGTCACCACCAGAGCCTTTGCAGGCGACGACTAATTTTGTTAGGATACATATACTGGTTGTCTTCCTTTGAATTTGGCCGTTGTGGTATCCCTTCCCGCCTAAATTTGGGAAGAGGACCAAGGCCACTATAAATAGGACTTAGCCACCATCATAGACGGGACGGATCATTCAGACCATCCTCGCACCCACTAGCTCATCAAGCTCGAGAACACCTCTCCTCTTGAGGCTATTCATCCACTGTAGTAGTTCATCCTCAGCCCCTCGAGGCAATCCACCACAAAGCTGGAGTAGGGTATTACACCGTAAGGTGGCCCGAACTAGGATAAATTGTTGTGTCTCTTGTCCCTTGGGTTCATTGAGCTAGGCTATGGAATCATTGGGCCAACAGGTCGGGAAGAGGGGGTACTTCATATGCACCCCAGTGTTCGAACATCTGAAGGGTATGAGGAGCCCCAGATCCGACGGTAATAAGTAGATGATAGGTTGCTAGAGCGATAAAAACTTAAACCCTAGTTTATCTATTGCTTCGTAAGGGGCTGATTTGGATCCATTTGTTTCATGCTATGGTTAGCTTTATCTTAATTGTTCTTTCATAGTTGTGGATGCTTGCGAGATGGGTTAATCATAAGTAGGAGGCTTGTCCATGGAAGGGCAGCACCCAAGCACCGGTCCACCCACATATTAAATTATCAAAGTAACGAACGTGAATCATATGACCATGATGAAAACTAGCTTGACAACAATTCCCATGTGTCCTCAGGAGCACTTTGCTTTATATAAGAGTTCTTCCAGGCTTGTCCTTTGCAACAAAAAGGATTGGGCCACCTTGCTGCACTTTAGTTACTTTAGTTACTTGTTACTCGTTACGAATTATCTTATCACACAACTATCTATTGCCGATAATTTCAGTGCTTGCAGAGAATACCTTGTTGAAAACCGCTTGTCATTTCCTTCTGCTCCTCGTTGGGTTCGACACTCTTACTTATAGAAAGGACTAAGATAGATGCTCTATACTTGTTGGTCATCAAGACACTTTCCTGGCGCCCTTGCCGGGTAGTGAAGCGCCTTTGGTAAGTGGAATTTGGTAAGGAAATATTTATATAGTGTGCTGAAATTTACTGTCACTTGTTAGTACGGAATGTAATCCTTTGAGGGGATTGTTCGGGGTATCTTCACCTCGACTGGAATAGCAAAGAGTTTCTAGGAAACCTACTACACCTACTTAAAATATTTATTATGAAATTCCTTAGGGTACGATAGAGAAACTGCTAGCTAATCCTTATGCAGGAGATGGAACATTACATCCTGATATGCACCTAATCTATGTGGATGAAGTTTCTGGATTATTTAAGCTTGCAGGTATGCCCGAAGATGTTTTCAAGAAGAAGGTATTCCCTTTATATTTGAAGGGAAAGGCATTGACATGGTATAGGCTATGTGATGATATTGGATCATGGAACTACAACCAATTGAAATTGGAATTTCATTAGAAGTTTTACCCTATGCATATGCTTCATCGTGATCGGAATTATATATATATATATATATATATGCATATATATATACATATAATTTTTGGCCTCGTGAAGGAGAAAGTATCACTCAAGCTTGAGGATGCTTAAGTCAATGTTATATTCATGCCCCAATCATGAGCTTTGAAGAGAAATTATTATTCAGAATTTCTATGCTCGGCTTTCTCATAATGATCGATCCATGCTCGACACTTATTATACTGGTTCTGTTATGAAGAAGGATAGTGAATTCAAATGGGATTTGTTGGAAAGAATTAAACGCAACTCTGAAGATTTGGAACTCGACGAAGGTAATGAGTCAGGTATAAAAATTAAGTTTGATTGTGTTAGATCTTTTATGGATATCGATGCTTTTCGTGATTTTAGCACTAAATATGGACTTGGCTCTGAGATACTAGCTTCTTTATGTGAATCATTTTCTACTCATGTTGATCTCCCTAAGGAGAAGTGTTTTAAATATAATCCTCACATTGAAGTGAAAGTAGTAGAAACTATTAAACTTGAAGAAGAAACTATTACTTATAACATTGATCCTATTCTTCCTACTGCTTATATTGAGAAACCACCTTTTTCCTGTTAGAATGAAGGATCATGCTAAAGCTTCAACTGTGGTTTGTAGGAGTCATACTAGAACACCAACACCCTCTGAGCAAATTAAAGTTGAACCTAGTATTGCTATGGTTAAAGAACTCTTGGTTGATAATATTGATGGGCACGTTATTTATTTCTGTGATGAAGCTACTAGAATTGCTAAACTTGATATGAAAGATAAACATAGACCTGTTGTTGGTATGCCTATTGTTTCAATGAAAATAGGAGATCATTGTTATCATGGCTTATGTGATGTGGGTGCTAGTGTGAGTGCAATTCGTTTTACCTTATATAAAGAAATTATGAAAGATATTGCACCTTCTGAGATAGAAGGTATTGATGTCACTATTAAGCTTGCTAATAGAGATACTATATCACCAATTGGGATTGTTAGAGATGTTCAAGTTTTGTGTGGGAAAATAAAGTACCCTACTGATTTTCTTGTTCTTGCTTCCCCACAAAATGATTTTTGTTCCATTATATTGGGTAGACCTTTCTTCAATATTGTTAATGCTAAGATAGACTATAAGCATGGATGAAAATGGAGTGGAAACTTTCTGCTTTTTTGGAGGAAAAATGGAAAGGAGAGGAAATATGAAAACTGAAATAGAAATTTGCAAAAGGGAAATGGAATATTTTATGTGGAAATGAAAAAAACGGAATGGTGTTTTTCGGTGGAACAGGTGTGGAAATGGAATGAATATGAAATTTTCATTTTTACTATAGGCATGTGGCTGCTTTCCAACCCAACCACCTAACAATACACAATGAGCAGAATGTATCATTTAAGGCCCAACTTCTACCAGCATAGATGTACTCAACAAGATTCTATACACAATTGCCAGTTATACAATACTATGCTAAGTTCTTAACATAATCATATTATTTTATAGCCATGTCAGCAATTCATAAAATTTGTTTGTTTTGGTGTGTATTTATCTATGACTCACGGGATTTTTAATTTCCGGTCAATGGCCACTTTTTCTGTGACAACTTTGTATTCGCTCAATGTCTGTTTCCGCTAGTATATGTTTCTCTATTCATTTCCGGGGTTTCTGTATTCGTTTCTGGTTCTGCAAAAAAATATGAAAACAAATGTGGTAGCACCCATTTCTGTCTGTTTTCGCTCTGTTTTCATCCCTAACTGGGAGAAATATATTGTTACTGTTGGTTTAGGGGATATGTCTCATGATTTTAGTTTCTCTAAATTTTGTAGACAACCCCATGATAAAGAATTGCCTAGCAAGGATGAAATTATTGGTCCTGCTTCTATTGCCTTGCCTCCAACTGATCCTTTAGAAGAATATTTGCTAGTTCATGAAAATGATATGTTTATGAATGAAAGAAGGGAAATAGATGCAATATTCTTTAATCAAGGGCCTATGTTGAAACACAATTTGCTTGTTGAAATCCTTGGGGATCCTCCTCCACCCAGGGGAGATCCCGTGTTTGAGTTCAAACAATTACCTAATACATTGAAATATGCTTATCTTGATCAAAAGAAGATATATCATGTTATTATCAGTGCTAACCTTTCAAAGCATGAAGAAAAGAAATTATTGAAAACTCTGAAGAAGAACCGTGCTGCTATTGGATATACCCTTGATGATCTTAAGGGCATTAGTCCCACTCTATGTCGACAGAAAATTAATTTGGAGCATGATATTAAACCAGTTGTTGATCACCAACAACGGTTAAATCCTAAGATGAAAGAAGTTGTATGAAATGAAATAATAAAGATTATAGAGGCGGGTATAATTTATCCTATTGTTGATAGTAGATGGGTAAGTCTCGTCATTGTGTCCCTAAGAAGGGAGGTATTATTGTTAATCCTAATGATAAGAATGCATTGGTTACGCAAAGAATTGTTACTGGTTATTGAATTGTAATCGATTTTCGCAAATTGAATAAAGCTACTAAAAAGATTATCATCCTCTACCTTTTATTGATCAAATGCTCGAAATATTATCCAAACATACACATTTTTGCTTTCTAGATGGTTATTCTAGTTTCTCTCAAAATACATGTGTCAAAAGATGATCAGGGGAAGACCACTTTTACTTGCCCTTTTGGTACCATTTCTTATAGACATATGCATTTTGGTTTATGCAATGCACCTGCTACCTTTCAAAGATGTATGACTGCTGTATTCTCTCACTTTTGTGAAAAGATTGTTGAGGTTTTCATGGATGATTTCTCTGTTTACGGAACTTCTTTTTATGATTTCTTAAGCAACCTTGATCGAGTTTTGCAGAGATGTGAAGAAACCAATCTTGTCTTAAATTGGGAGGAGTGCCACTTTATGGTCAATGAAGGTATTTTCTTGGGGCATAAAATTTCTGAAAGAGGTATTGAAGTTGATAAAGCTAAAGTAGATGCTATTGAAAATATGCCATGTCCTAAAGATATCCAAGGTATAAGAAATTTCCTTGGTCATGTTGGTTGTTATAGGAGGTTTATTAAACAACAACAACAACAACAACAACAACAACAACAACAACAACAACAACAAAGCCTTTAGTCCCAAACAAGTTGGGGTAGGCTAGAGGTGAAACCCATAAGATCTCGCAACCAACTCATGGCTCTAGCACATGGATAGTAAGCTTCCACGCACCCCTGTCCATAGCTAGCTCTTTGGTGATACTCCAATCCTTCATGTCTCTCTTAACGGACTCCTCCGATGTCAAATTCGGTCTACCCCGCCCTCTCTTGACATTCTCCGCACACTTTAGCCGTCCACTGTGCACCGGAGCTTCTGGAGGCCTGCGCTGAATATGCCCAAACCATCTCAGACGATGTTGGACAACCTTCTCTTCAATTGGTGCTACCCCACACTACTAGGAAAAGGGCTACTAATGGCGCACATGTTTTGCCTACTAATGGCGCATCACTGGTGCGCCATTGGTATCATGCCACTAGTATTTTTTACTAATGGCGCACCACTGGTGCGCCATTAGTATAGGCCATGGTGGGCCGTTAGTATTTTTGAATTTTGAAGGCGGGAAAATAGTAGTGGCGCACCATCTAACCCCCACCATGCGCCATTGCTATTTTTGAATTTTGAATTTGGATCTGGATTGTGATTTTTTTTGCCCATTTTTTGCTCGTTTTTTTTGCATGATATTATTTCAAATTTTGTTCCCGTTTTTGGATCTTGTACATTCTTTTGTCATGTTCTTTTGCCGGAGAGGAGTTCGCCGGAGAGGAGGAGGAGGAGGTCACCGGAGAGGCGCTCGCCTACATCACCGGAGAGGAGGAGGAGGTCGTCGAAGATGAGTTCACCGGAGCATCGGAGAGGAGGAAGGAGAAACCATGAGGGGATGGGAGGAGAGGAGGAGCTCACCGGAGAGGAGGGAGGAGGAGCTCACCGGAGAGGAGGGAGGAGAAACCGTGAGGGGAGGGAAGGGGAGGAGAGGAGGGAGGAGGAGGTCACCGGAGTGGAGGAGGAGGAGGTCGCCGGAGAGGTGGATGGTAGTATGGTGGAGGAGAGAAGGGAAGATGGAGTGGAGGAGAAGAATGAAGAGGTAAGGAGGGGAGGACCACGCCCAGCCATATATACGGCATAGTAATGGCGCACCGCGGGCAGGTCCGCCATTACTAACTTTTTTTTATTTTTTTGATTTATTTTGAATTTTGAAGGCGGGAAGATACTAATGGCGCACCATGGGCAAGTGCGCCATTAGTAACTTTTTTTATTTTTTTGACTTATTTTGAATTTTGAAGGCGGGAAGGTAGTAATGGCGCACCATGGGCAGGTGCGCCATTAGTAAGTTTGAATTTTTTTGCCTCTCCAGATCTTAAAAGCCCCGTAACTTTTTTTCTGTTAGGTTTGTGAGGATTTTGAAAATGTTTAACGGGGTTCCATGGTGTGGCTCTATCGGTGACTCGGTACGGCCCAGTTCAGCAGCAACCACCCAAGACCCTCGCGAGGGGCAAGCCTCGTGAGGCTAACGACACCAAGACCTCCCTTGGGGGTAGCCTCACTTCGCGAGGATCACGTGACATGAGCCATGACGACCATGGCCAGGCGGGCGCCAGCAGGTGCAGTGTACCAGTTTCCCCTTTGGTGCCAAGGAGGCAAGCGCAGGCGCAGAGTCCCGAGGAATCAAGCAAAGGTTTCCATATTGGTGCAACGAGACCAAGACCGCCAGGACGATAGGACGGAGGTCATCGGGGAGCCCACTGCAGCGTCACCACTAGAGCCATTGCAGGTGACGACTAATTTTGTTAGGATACTTGTACTGGTTGTCTCCCTTTGAATTTGGTCGTTGTGGTATCCCTTCCCGCCTAAATTTGGGAAGAGGACCAAGGTCACTATAAATAGGACTTAGCCACCACCATAGACGGGACGGATCATTCAGACCATCCTCGCACCCACTAGCTCATCAAGCTCGAGAACACCTCTCCTCTTGAGGCTATTCATCCAGTGTACTAGTTCATCCTCAGCCCCTCGAGGCAATCCACCACAAAGATGGAGTAGGGTATTACACCGTAAGGTGGCCCGAACCAGGATAAATTGTTGTGTCTCTTGTCCCTTGGGTTCATTGAGCTAGGCTATGGAATCGTTGGGCCAACAGGTCGGGAAGAGGGGGTACTTCATATGCACCCCAGTGTTCGAACCTCTGAAGGGGATGCGGAGCCCCAGATCCGACGGTAATAAGTAGATGATGGGTTGCTAGAGCGACAAAACCTTAAACCCTAGTTTATCTATTGCTTCGTAAGGGGATGATTTGGATCCATATGTTTCATGCTATGGTTAGATTTATCCTAATTGTTCTTTCATAGTTGTGGATCCTTGCAAGATGGGTTAATCATAAGTAGGAGGCTTGTCCATGGAAGGGCAGCACCCAAGCACCGGTCCACCCACATATTAAATTATCAAAGTAACGAACGTGAATCATATGAGCATGATGAAAACTAGCTTGACAACAATTCCCATGTGTCCTCGGGAGCACTTTGCTTTATATAAGAGTTCTTCCAGGCTTGTCCTTTGCAACAAAAAGGATTGGGCCACCTTGCTGCACTTTAGTTACTTGTTACCCGTTACGAATTATCTTATCACACAACTATCTATTGCCGATAATTTCAGTGCTTGCAGAGAAAACCTTGTTGAAAACCGCTTGTCATTTCCTTCTATTCCTCGTTGGGTTCGACACTCTTACTTATAGAAAGGACTAAGATAGATGCTCTACACTTGTTGGTCAACAAGACACTTTCCTGGCGCCCTTGCCGGGTAGTGAAGCGCCTTTGGTAAGTGGAATTTGGTATGGAAATATTTATATAGTGTGCTGAAATTTACTGTCACTTGTTAGTACGGAATGTAATCCTTTGAGGGGCTTGTTCGGGGTATCTTCACCTCGACTGGAATAGCAAAGAGTTTCTAGGCAACCTACTACACCTACTGAAAATATTTATTACGAAGTTCCTTAGGGTTGGATAGAGAAACTGCTAGCTAATCCTTATGCAAGAGATGGAACATTACATCTTGATATGCACCTAATCTATGTGGATGAAGTTTCTGGATTATTTAAGCTTGCAGGTATGCCCGAAGATATTTCCAGGAAGAAGGTATTCCCTTTATATTTGCAGGGAAAGGCATTGACATGGTATAGGCTATGTGATGATATTGGATCATGGAACTACAACCGATTGAAATTGGAATTTCATTAGAAGTTTTACCCTATGCATATGGTTCATCGTGATCGGAAATATATATATATATATATATATATATATATATATATAATTTTTGGCCTCGTGAAGGAGAAAGTATCGCTCAAGCTTGGGGGATGCTTAAGTCAATGTTATATTCATGCCCCAATCATGAGCTTTGAGCAGAAATTATTATTCAGAATTTTTATGCTCGGCTTTCTCATAATGATCGATCCATGCTCGATACTTCTTGTACTGGTTCTGTTAAGAATAAGGATAGTGAATTCAAATGGGATTTATTGGAAAGAATTAAACGCAACTCTGAAGATTTGGAACTCGACGAAGGTAATGAGTCAGGTATAAACCTTAAGTTTGATTGTGTTAAATCTTTTATGGATACCGATGCTTTTCGTGATTTTAGCACTAAATATGGACTTGGCTCTGAGATACTAGCTTCTCTATGTGAATCATTTTCTACTCATGTTGATCTCCCTAAGGAGAAGTGGTTTAAATATAATCCGCGCATTGAAGTGAAAGTAGTCGAAACTATTAAACTTGAAGAAGAAACTATTACTTATAACATTGATCCTATTCTTCCTACTGCTTATATTGAGAAACCACCTTTTTCCTGTTAGAATGAAGGATCATGCTAAAGCTTCAACTGTGGCACGTTATTTATTTCTGTGATGAAGCTACTAGAATTGCTAAACTCGATATGAAAGATAAACATAGACCTGTTGTTGGTATGCCTATTGTTTCAATGAAAATAGGAGATCATTGTTATCATGGCTTATGTGATGTGGGTGCTAGTGTGAGTGCAATTCGTTTTACCTTATATAAAGAAATTATGAATGATATTGCACCTTCTGAGATAGAAGATATTGATGTCACTATTAAGCTTGCTAATAGAGATACTATATCACCAATTGGGATTGTTAGAGATGTTCAAGTATTGTGTGGGAAAATAAAGTACCCTACTGATTTTCTTGTTCTTGCTTCCCCACAAAATGATTTTTGTCCCATTATATTGGGTAGACCTTTCTTGAATATTGTTAATGCTAAGATAGACTATAAGCAGGGATGAAAATGGAGTGGAAACTTTCTGCTGTTTTGGAGGAAAAATGGAAAGGAGAGGAAATATGAAAACTGAAATAGAAATTTGCAAAAGGGAAATGGAATATTTTATGTGGAAATGAAAAAAACGGAATAGTGTTTTTCGGTGGAACAGGTGTGGAAATGGAATGAATATGAAATTTTCATTTTTACTATAGGCATGTGGCTGCTTTCCAACCCAACCACCTAACAATACACAATGAGCAGAATGTATCATTTAAGGCCCAAATTCTACCAGCACAGATGTACTCAACAAGATTCTATACACAATTGCCAGTTATACAACACTATGCTAAGTTCCTAACATAATCATATTATTTTATAGCCATGTCAGCAATTCATAAAATTTGTTTGTTTTGGTGTGTATTTATCTATGACTCATGGGATTTTTAATTTCCGGTCAATGGCCACTTTTTTCTTTGATAACTTTGTATTCGCTCAGTGTCTGTTTCCGCTAGTATATGTTTCTGTATTCATTTCCGGGGTTTCTGTATTCGTTTCTGGTTCTGCAAAAAAATATGAAAACAAATGTGGTAGCACCCATTTCTGTCTATTTTCGCTCTGTTTTCATCCCTAACTGGGAGAAATATATTGTTACTGTTGGTTTAGGGGATATGTCTCATGATTTTAGTTTCTCTAAATTTTGTAGACAACCCCATGATAAAGAATTGCCTAGTAAGGATGAAATTATTGGTCTTGCTTCTATTGCCTTGCCTCCAACTGATCCTTTAGAAGAATATTTGCTAGATCATGAAAATGATATGTTTATGAATGAAAGAAGGGAAATATATGCAATATTCTTTAATCAAGGGCCTGTGTTGAAATACAATTTGCTTGTTGAAATCCTTGGGGATCCTCCTCCACCCAGGGGAGATCCCGCGTTTGAGTTTAAACAATTACCTAATACTTTGAAATATGCTTATCTTGATCAAAAGAAGATAAATCAAGTTATTATCAGTGCTAACCTTTCAAAGCATGAAGAAAAGAAATTATTGAAAACTCTGAAGAAGCACCGTGCTACTATTGGATATACTCTTGATGATCTTAAGGGCATGTGACGCCCGGATAGTTACGCTACAGTAACCCTCCGCTAATGTTGCCACGTCACCATGATTACTGTTGTTAATCTTGCGATGCTTCAAATCCCATTCAAATTCAAATTCAAATAATAAGTGAAACTCTAAACTTCTCAAACATGAAAACTAAAATGATCATCATGTGGCAAATAATCCGTAACTTATTTTGGGTGTTGGAACCAACCTTTTTCAAAATGTTTAAGTGCCTAAACTAAATAAAAACAGGGGCTAAAATAATTATTAAATACTTTTGAATAATAAACAAGTGTAAAACTAATTTATTTAGTGCCAAATTAATTATGACAATAGCCTAACTAATAATGCTAATTTAGGGGCTGAGTTGATATATTATAAAATTGCATATAAAGTAAAACTAAAAGAAACAGGAAAATAGAAAAAAGGAAAAGGTGAAACAAAAAAACATAAAAATAGAAACACCCCCCCCCCACGCTGGGCCGAGCGGCCCAGCTGGCCTCCGCGCTGGCCGGCCCACCATGGCGCACCCTTAACCCCCATCCCCCGGAAACCCTAGCCCGGTCCATCCCCACTCCCCCCCTCACGATCTGGATCGGGATCGACCCCGATCCCATCGCCCCACTCCCCCACGTTCGCCACCTCTCCCCCCCCCAATCTGGATCGAGGGGGGCACCTACTCCAGCGCCCAGCGCACGCCGCCGTCGCCGGACCTCACCATCACCCGAAGCCGCCTCCTACGCCACTTGAGCTTGTCACCCTGCCGCTCGCCATCCCTGGAGCCGTCTCGGCGCCATCTGCCTCGATCCCCTTCGTCGGACGCCGCCGCTACCTCGTTGTCGATCCTCTCAACTCCGGCGCCCCCTGGCTCCCCTGAGCCCCCTGCCGACCCTCTGTGAGCCCTCCCCCCCCCCACATCTTCCCCTCTTCCCTTGAGCTCTGGCTCCCCCACTAGCTAGCCCTGCCGCCAGGCCGACCGCGGCTCTCCCCCGACCGAGCGCTCGCGCAGGCCCGCGTGTTGGGGAACGTAGTAATTTCCTGAAATTTCCTACGCACACGCAAGATCATGGTGATGCATAGCAACGAGAGGGGAGAGTGTTATCTACGTACCAACGCAGACCGACTGCGGAAGCGATCACACAACGTAGAGGAAGTAGTCGTACGTCTTCTTCCCGATCCGACCGATCCAAGCACCGTTACTCCGGCACCTCCGAGTTCTTAGCACACGTTCAGCTCGATGACGATCCTCGGGCTCCGATCCAGCAAAGCGTCGAGGAAGAGTTCCGTCAGCACGACGGCGTGGTGACGATCTTGATGTACTACCGACGCAGGGCTTCGCCTAAGCTCTACAACGATATGACCGAGGTGGAATTTGGTGGCAGGGGGCACCGCACACAGCTAAGGAACGATCAACAATGATCAACTTGTGTCTATGGGGTGCCCCATGCCCCTGTATATAAAGGATGAAGGAGGAGGAGGCCGGCCAAGGCATAAGGTGCGGCCAGGATGGGAGTCCTACTAGGACTCCAAGTCCTAGTAGGAGTCCATCAAGAGGGGAGGAAGGGAGAAGGAATAGGAGGAGAAGGAGAGGTGGCCGGCCCCCTTTTCCCTAGTCCAATTCGGACCAAAGGGGAGGGGGGGCGCAGCAGCATTTTCCTCTTCCCACTAAAGCCCATCAAGGCCCATTACTTCTCCCGTAACTACCCGGTACTCCAAAAAATACCCGAATCACTCGGAACCTTTCCGATGTCCGAATATAGTCGTCCAATATATCGATCTTTACGTCTCGACCATTTCGAGACTCCTCGTCATGTCCCCGATCTCATCCGGGACTCCGAACTCCTTCGGTACATCAAAACTCATAAACTCATAATACAACTGTCATCGAAACCTTAAGCGTGCGGACCCTATGGTTCGAGAACAATGTAGACATGACCGAGACACGTCTCCGGTCAATAACCAATAGCGGGACCTGGATGCCCATATTGGCTCCTACATATTCTATGAAGATCTTTATCGGTCAGACCGCATAACAACATACGTTGTTCCCTTTGTCATCGGTATGTTACTTGCCCGAGATTCGATCGTCGGTATCCAATACCTAGTTCAATCTCGTTACTGGCAAGTCTCTTTACTCGTTCCGTAATACATCATCCCGCAACTAACTCATTAGTTGCAATGCTTGCAAGGCTTAAGTGATGTGCATTACCGAGAGGGCCCAGAGATACCTCTCCGACAATCGGAGTGACAAATCCTAATCTCGAAATACGCCAACCCAACATCTACCTTTGGAGACACCTGTAGTACTCCTTTATAATCACCCAGATACGTTGTGATGTTTGGTAGCACCCAAAGTGTTCCTCCGGCAAACGGGAGTTGCATAATCTCATAGTCATAGGAACATGTATAAGTCATGAAGAAAGCAATAGCAACATACTAAACGATCGTGTGCTAAGCTAATGGAATGGGTCATGTCAATCAGATCATTCAACTAATGATGTGACCTTGTTAATCAAATAACAACTCTTTTGTCCATGGTTAGGAAACATAACCATCTTTGATTAACGAGCTAGTCAAGTAGAGGCATACTAGTGACACTCTGTGTGTCTATGTATTCACACATGTATTATGTTTCCGGTTAATACAATTCTAGCATGAATAATAAACATTTATCATGATATAAGGAAATAAATAATAACTTTATTATTGCCTCTAGGGCATATTTCCTTCAGTCTCCCACTTGCACTAGAGTCAATAATCTAGTTCACATCGCCATGTGATTTAGCAGCAATAGTTCACATCACCATGTGATTAACACCCATAGTTCACATCGTCATGTGACCAACACTCAAAGGGTTTACTAGAGTCAGTAATCTAGTTCACATCTCTATGTGATTAACACCCAAAGAGTACTAAGGTGTGATCATGTTTTTGCTTGTGAGATAATTTTAGTCAACGGGTCTGTCACATTCAGATCCGTAAGTATTTTGCAAAATTCTTTGTCTATAATGCTCTGCACGGAGCTACTCTAGCTAATTGCTCCCACTTTCAATATGTATCCAGATTGTGACTTTAGATTCATCTGGATCAGTGTCAAAAACTTGCATCGACGTAACCCTTTAAGACGAACCTTTTTGTCACGTCCATAATCGAGAAACACATCCTTATTTCACTAAGGATAATTCTGACCGCTGTCCAGTGATCTACTCCTAGATCACTATTGTACTCCCTTGCCAAATCAGTGCAGGGTATACAATAGATCTGGTACACAGCATGGCATACTTTATAGAACCTATGAATGAGGTATAGGGAATGACTTTCATTCTCTTTCTATCTTCTGCCGTGGTCGGGCTTTGAGTCTTTACTCAACTAAACACCTTGTAACACAGGCAAGAAACTTTTTCTTTGACTGTTCCGTTTTGAACTACTTCAAAATCTTGTCAAGGTATGTACTTATTGAAAAACTTATCAAGCGTCTTGATCTATCTCTATAGATCTTGAAGCTCAATATGTAAGCAGCTTTACCGAAGTCTTTCTTTGAAAAACTCCTTTCAAACACTCCTTTTATGCTTTACAGAATAATTTTACATTATTTTCGATCAACAATATGTCATTCACATATACTTATCAGAAATGCTGTAGTGCTCCCACTCACTTTCTCGTAAATACAGGCTTCACCGCAAGTCTGTATAAAACTATATGCTTTGATCAACTTATCAAAGTGTATATTCCAACTCTGAGATGCTTGCACCAGTCCACAGATGGATCGCTGGAGCTTGCACATTTTGTTAGCACCTTTCGGATTGACAAAACCTTCTAGTTGCATCACATACAACTCTTCTTTAATAAATCCATTAAGGAATGCAGTTTTGTTTATCCATTTGCCAGATTTCATAAAATGCGGCAATTGCCAACATGATTCGGACAGACTTAAGCATAGATACGAGTGAGAAAAACTCATCGTAGTCAACACCTTGAACTTGTCGAAAACCTTTTTCGACAATTCTAGCTTTGTAGATAGTAACACTACTATCAGCGTCCGTCTTCCTCTTGAAGATCCATTTATTTTCTATGGTTTGCCGATCATCGGGCAAATCCATCAAAGTCCATACTTTGTTCTCATACATGGATCATATCTCAGATTTCATGGCCTCAAACCATTTCGCGGAATCTGGGCTCATCATCGCTTCCTCATAGTTCGTAGGTTCATCATGATCTAGTAGCATGACTTCTAGAAAAGGATTACCGTACCACTCTGGCGCGGATCTTACTCTGGTTGATCTACGAGGTTCAGTAGTATCTTGTTCTGAAGTTTCATGATCATCATCATTAGCTTCCTCACTAACTGGTGTAGGTGTCACAGAAACAGTTTTCTGTGATGTACTACTTTCCAATAAGGGAGCAGGTACAGTTACCTCGTCAAGTTCTACTTTCCTCCCACTCACTTCTTTCGAGAAAAACTCCTTCTCCAGAAAGTTTCGGAATTTTAGCAACAAAAGTCTTGCCTTCAGATCTGTGATAGAAGGTGTATCCAATAGTTTCCTTTGGATATCCTATGAAGACGCACTTCTCCGATTTGAGTTTGAGCTTATCAGGATGAAACTTTTTCATATAAGCATCGCAACCCCAAACTTTAAGAAATGACAGCTTAGGTTTCTTGCCAAACCATAGTTCACACGGTGTCGTCTCAACGGATTTAGATGGTGCCCTATTTAACGTGAATGCAGTTGTCTCTAATGCATAACCCCAAAATGATAGTGGTAAATCGGTAAGAAACATCATAGATTGCACTATATCCAATAAAGTACGGTTATGACGTTCGGACACACCATTATGCTGTGGTGTTCCAGGTGGCGTGAGTAGTGAAACTATTTCACATTGTTTTAACTGAAGACCAAACTCGTAACTCAAACATTTTACCTCTGCGATCATATCGTAGAAACTTTTCTTTTCTTTGACACGATGGTTTTTCCACTTCACTCTGAAATTCTTTGAACTGTTCAAATGTTTCAGACTTATGTTTCATCAAGTAGATATCCCCATATCTGCTCAAATCATCTGTGAAGGTCAGAAAATAATGATACCTGCTGCAAGCCTTAATATTCATCGGACCACATACATCAGTATGTATGATTTTCAACAAATCTGTTGCTTGCTTCATTGTTCCGGAGAACGGTGTTTAGTCATCTTGCCCATAAGGCATGGTTTGCAAGCATCAAGTGATTCATAATCAAGTGATTCCAAAATCCCATCAGCATGGAGTTTCTTCATGCGCTTTACACCAATATGACCTAAACGGCAGTGCCACAAATAAGTTGCACTATCATTATTAACTTCGCATCTTTTGGTTTCAATATTATGAATATGTGTATTATTAAGATCGAGATCCAATGAACTATTTTCATTGGGTGTGTAACCATATAAGGTTTTATTCATGTAAACAGAACAACAATTTATTCTTTTACTTAAATGAATAACCGTATTATAATAAACATGATCAAATCATATTCATGCTCAACGCAAACACCAAATAACACTTATTTAGGTTCAACACTAATCCCGAAAGTATAGGGAGTGTGCGATGATGATCATATCAATCTTGGAACCACTTCCAACACACATCGTCACTTCACCCTTAACTAGTCTCTGTTCATTCTGCAACTCCCGTTTCGAGTTACTACTCTTAGGAACTGAACTAGCATCAAATACTAAGGGGTTGCTATAAACACTAGTAAAGTACACATCAATAACATGTATATCAAATATACTTATGTTCACTTTGCCATCCTTCTTATCCGCCAATCACTTGGGGTAGTTCCGCTTCCAGTGACCAGTCCCTTTGCAGTAGAAGCACTTATTCTCAGGCTTAGGATCAGACTTGGGCTTCTTCACTTGAGCAGCAACTTGCTTGCCGTTCTTCTTGAAGTTCCCCTTCTTCCCTCTGCCCTTTTCTTGAAACTAGTGGTCTTGTCAACCATCAACACTTGATGTTTTTCTTGATTTCTACCTTCGTTGATTTCAGCATCACGAAGAGCTTGGGAGTTGTTTCCGTTATCCCTTGCATATTATAGTTCATCACGAAGTTCTGCTAACTTGGTGATGGTGACTAGAGAATTCTGTCAATCATTATCTTATCTGGAAGATTAACTCCCACTTGATTCAAGCGATTGTAGTACCCAGACAATCTGAGCACATGCTCACTAGTTGAGCGATTCTCCTCCATCTTTTAGCTATAGAACTTGTTGGAGACTTCATATCTCTCAACTCGGGTATTTTCTTGAAATATTAACTTCAACTCCTGGAACATCTCATATGGTCCATGACGTTCAAAACGTCTTTGAAGTCCCGATTCTAAGCCATTAAGCATGGTGAACTAAACTATCAAGTAGTCATCATATTGAGCCAGCCAAATGTTCATAACGTCTGCATCTGCTCCTGCAATAGGTCTGTCACCTAGCGGTGCATCAAGGACATAATTCTTCTGTGCAGCAATGAGGATAAACCTCAGATCACGGATCCAATCCGCATCATTGCTACTAACATCTTTCAACATAATTTTCTCTAGGAACATATCAAAATAAACACAGGGAAGCAACAACGCGAGCTATTGATCTATAACATAATTTGCAAAATACTAGCAGGACTAAGTTCATGATAAATTTAAGTTCAATTAATCATATTACTTAAGAACTCCCACTTAGATAGATATCCCTCTAATCCTCTAAGTGATCACGTGATCCAAATCAACTAAACCATAACCGATCATCACGTGAGATGGAGTAGTTTTCAATGGTGAACATCGTTATGTTGATCATATCTACTATATGATTCACGCTTGACCTTTCGGTCTCTGTGTTCCGAGGCCATATTTGTATATGCTTGGCTCGTCAAGTATAACCTGAGTATTCCGCGTGTGCAACTGTTTTGCACCCATTGTATTTGAACGTAGAACCTATCACACCCGATCATCACGTGGTGTCTCAGCACGAAGAACTTTCGCAACGGTGCATACTCAGGGAGAACACTTCTTGATAATTTAGTGAGAGATCATCTTATAATGCTACCGTCAATCAAAGCAAAAATAAGATGTATAAAAGATAAACATCATATGCAATCAAAATATGTGACATGATATGGCCATCATCATCTTGCTTCTTTGATCTCCATCTCCAAAGTGCTGTCATGACCTCTGTCATCACCGGCATGACACCATGATCTCCATCATCTTGATCTATATCAATGTGTCGTCACACGGTCGTCTCGCCAACTATTGCTCTTGCAACTATTGCTATCGCATAGCGATAAAGTAAAGCAATTATTTGGCACTTGCATCTTATGCAATAAAGAGACAACCATAAGGCTTTTGCCAGTTGCCGATAACTTCAACAAAACATGATCATCTCATACAACAACTTATATCTCATCACGTCTTGACCATATCATATCACAACATGCCCTGCAAAAACAAGTTAGACGTCCTCTACTTTGTTGTTGCAAGTTTTACGTGGCTGCTACGGGCTTAAGCAAGAACCAATCTCACCTACGCATCAAAACCACAACGATAGTTTGTCAAATAGACTCCGTTTTAACCTTCGCAAGGACCAGGCGTAGCCACACTCGGTTCAACTAAAGTTGGAGAAACAGTCACCCGCAAGTCACCTATGTGCAAAGCACGTCGGGGAAACCGGTCTCGCGTAAGCGTACGCGTAATGTCGGTCCGGGCGCTTCATCCAACAATACCGTCGAACCAAAGTATGACATGCTGGTAGGCAGTATGACTTATATCGCCCACAACTCACTTGTGTTCTACTCGTGCATATAACATCAAACCATAAAACCTAGGCTCGAATGCCACTGTTGGGGAACGTAGTAATTTCAAAAAAATTCCTACGCACACGCAAGATCATGGTGATGCATAGCAACGAGAGGGGAGAGTGTTGTCTACGTACCAACGCAGACCGACTGCGGAAGCGATCACACAACATAGAGGAAGTAGTCGTACGTCTTCTTCCCGATCCGACCGATCCAAGCACCGTTACTCCGGCACCTCCGAGTTCTTAGCACACGTTCAGCTCGATGACGATCCTCGGGCTCCGATCCAGCAAAGCATCGAGGAAGAGTTCCGTCAGCACGACGGCGTGGTGACGATCTTGATGTACTACCGACGCAGGGCTTCGCCTAAGCTCTACAACGATATGACCGAGGTGGAATTTGGTGGCAGGGGGCACCGCACACGGCTAAGGAACGATCAACAATGATCAACTTGTGTCTATGGGGTGCCCCCTGCCCCTGTATATAAAGGATGAAGGAGGAGGAGGCCGGCCAAGGCATAAGGTGCGGCCAGGATGGGAGTCCTACTAGGACTCCAAGTCCTAGTAGGAGTCCATCAAGAGGGGAGGAAGGGAGAAGGAATAGGAGGAGAAGGAGAGGTGGCCAGCCCCCTTTTCCCTAGTCCAATTCGGACCAAAGGGGAGGGGGGGCGCAGCAGCCTTTTCCTCTTCCCACTAAAGCCCATCAAGGCCCATTACTTCTCCCGTAACTACCCGGTACTCCGAAAAATACCCGAATCACTCGAAACCTTTCCGATGTCCGAATATAGTCGTCCAATATATCGATCTTTACGTCTCGACCATTTCGAGACTCCTCGTCATGTCCCCGATCTCATCCGGGACTCCGAACTCCTTCGGTACATCAAAACTCATAAACTCATAATACAACTGTCATCGAAACCTTAAGCGTGCGGACCCTACGGTTCGAGAACAATGTAGACATGACCGAGACACGTCTCTGGTCAATAACCAATAGCGGGACCTGGATGCCCATATTGGCTCCTACATATTCTACGAAGATCTTTATCGGTCAGACCGCATAACAACATACGTTGTTCCCTTTGTCATCGGTATGTTACTTGCCCGAGATTCGATCGTCGGTATCCAATACCTAGTTCAATCTCGTTACTGGAAAGTCTCTTTACTCGTTCCATAATACATCATCCCGCAACTAACTCATTAGTTGCAATGCTTGCAAGGCTTAAGTGATGTGCATTACCGAGAGGGCCCAGAGATACCTCTCCGACAATCGGAGTGACAAATCATAATCTCGAAATACGCCAACCCAACATCTACCTTTGGAGACACCTGTAGTACTCCTTTATAATCACCCAGATACGTTGTGATGTTTGGTAGCACCCAAAGTGTTCCTCCGGCAAACGGGAGTTGCCTAATCTCATAGTCGTAGGAACATGTATAAGTCATGAAGAAAGCAATAGCAACATACTAAACGATCGTGTGCTAAGCTAATGGAATGGGTCATGTCAATCAGATCATTCAACTAATGATGTGACCTCGTTAATCAAATAACAACTCTTTTGTCCATGGTTAGGAAACATAACCATCTTTGATTAATGAGCTAGTCAAGTAGAGGAATACTAGTGACACTCTGTTTGTCTATGTATTCACACATGTATTATGTTTCCGGTTAATACAATTCTAGCATGAATAATAAACATTTATCATGATATAAGGAAATAAATAATAACTTTATTATTGCCTCTAGGGCATATTTCCTTCACCGCGTGCCTCTGCTCGTCGGTCGTGCCTTGCGCCGCGTCACCTGCATGCCAGCCGCGCCCCGCACGTGCCCTACTCCAGCCACCCTCCTCGCTGCCGCCCTGCGCACGCGCCGCATCGCCCGCGCCCTGCGCGTGGACTCGCCCGCCCTGCTTCCCCCGCTCGGCTCCACCACGACCTTGCCCGCACTGCCCCCGCTTCTGCTCTGCTGCCGCTGCCCACCCCTCGCCGGACCTCACCCCTCCCCTTCCTGCTAAACAGCACGCGTCCGCGCTTGCCGCTGCCGCGGCCACGCCGCGCCTGCGCCCCGTGACGCCCGCTGCTGCTTCCCCGCGGCCTCGCCCCTCGTTGGTGCCCCGCTCCGACGCCCCACCGCTCCCCTCGCCGCCTCTGCCGTGCTCGTCGCCGTCCCCTGCCCAGCGCGACTCCGGCCTCCTTGCTGCCTGCCTGCGTCGCTGCCGTTGGCGCCGGCGTTCGCCTCGGGCCAGCCCCGCACAGCCGCGCCCGTTCGGGCGCCCATCGCCCTCCTGTCCGCTAACCCGTTAAGGCCCCCAGGGGCCTATGACAAGGGGGGCCCGCCACAGAACGATAAAAAAAGAATTTAAAAAATAGTAAAAAAATAATAAAAATAAATAAAAAAATAATTAATTTATTAATTAATAATTAAATAAATTAATTAATTATTTAAGATAATTAATCCTGTTTAATTAATGTAATTAACTAGTTAGTTTATTTAAACCCTAATTGGACTAAACAGTCAATGACGAGCGGGACCCACATGTCAGGTTGACCTGGTCAATTGCTGACGTCATGCCGACATCATGATGATGTCAGCAAACACTGTTTTGGATAATGTTGTATTAAAACAATTAAATAAATCCTGAAAATGATTTAAATCTTTTAAAATTAATATAAAATAAACCGTAGCTCAGATGAAAATACTTTCTACATGAAAGTTGCTCAGAACGACGAGACGATTCCGGATATGCAACCCGTTCGTCCGCCACACCTCCCTAACCTATCGAACTCGCAAATTTCCCCCTCCGGTCCTCTGCCCGAAAACGCAAAACACCGGGGATACTTTCCCGGATGTCATCCCCCTTCACCGGTATCACCTACTACCGCGTTAGGGCACGCCTAGCATCACGCTTTGCTTTGTCATGCATCGTTATGCATCTGTTTGCATTGTGTTTATTGTTTCTCCCCCCTCTTCTTCTGCTAGACACCGAGACCGACGCCGCTGCTACCCAGTACGACTACGGAGTTGACGACCCCTCTCTCTTGCCAGAGCAACCAGGCAAGCCCCCCCTTTGATCACCAGATATCGCCTACTCTTCTCTATACTGCTTGCATTAGAGTAGTGTAGCTTGTTACTGCTTTCCGTTAATCCTATCCTGATGTATAGCCTGTCCTTGCTACTACTGTTGATACCTTACCTGCAATCCTAAATGCTTAGTATAGGATGCTAGTTATCATCAGTGGCCCTACATTCTTGTCCGTCTGCCATGCTATACTATCGGGCCGTGATCACTCGGGAGGTGATCACGGGCATATACTATATAATTTACACTGTTACATTACCAGAGAAACTGTTCGGAGATGGGGGCTGAAGGGGCAGGTGGTTCCACCCAGGTAGTGGTGGGCCTGGGTTCCCGACGGCCCCCGACTGTTACTTTGTGGCGAAGCGACAGGGTAGGTTCCGACCACATAGGAGAGAGGTGGGCCTGGCCCTGGTCGGCGTTCGCGGATACTTAACACGCTTAACGAGATCTGGGTATTTGATCTGAGTCTGGCCATTTGGTCTATACGCACTAACCATCTACGCGGGAGTAGTTATGGGTATCCCGGCGTCGTGGTATCAACCGAAGCCTTCGTGACGTCAGCGACTGAGTGGCGCGTGCCGGATTGGACTGGAAAGCCACTAGGCTAGGTCTGCTTCCGGCCGCGGACGCAGCGTGCAGGTGTGCAAAGGGCGATGGGCCCAGACCCCTGCGCCATAGGATTTAGACCGGCGTGCTGACCTCTCTGTTGTGCCTAGGTAGGGCTGCGACGTGTTGATCTTCCGAGGCCGGGCATGACCTAGAAAAGTGTGTCCGGCCAAATGGGATCGAGCGTGTTGGGGTATGTGGTGCACCCCTGCAGGGAAGTTTATCTATTCGAATAGCCGTGTCCCTCGGTAAAAGGACGACCCGGAGTTGTACTTTGACCTTATGACAACTAGAACCGGATACTTAATAAAACACACCCTTCCAAGTGCCAGATATAACCCGGTGATCGCTCTCTAACAGGGCGACGAGGAGAGGATCATCGGGTAGGATTATGCTATACGATGCTACTTGGAGGACTTCAGTCTACTCTCTTCTACATGCTGCAAGACGAAGGCTGCCAGAAGCGTAGTCTTCGAAAGGACTAGCTATCCCCCTCTTATTCCGGCATTCTGCAGTTCAGTCCACATATGATACCCTTATTCCATTTGATACTAATGCATACATATGTAGTGTAGCTCCTTGCTTGCGAGTACTTTGGATGAGTACTCACGGTTGCTTTCCCCTTCTTTTCCCTCTATCCCTTCTACCTGGTTGTCGCAACCAGATGTTGGAGCCCAGGAGCCAGACGCCACCGTCGATGACGACTCCTACTACACCAGAGATGCCTACTACTACGTGCTGACCGCGGACGATGACCAGGAGTAGTTAGGAGGATCCCAGGCAGGAGGCCTGCGCCTCTTTCGATCTGTATCTCAGTTTGTGCTAGCCTTCTTAAGGCAAACTTGTTTAACTTATGTCTGTACTCAGATATTGTTGCTTCCGCTGACTCGTCTATGATCGAGCTCTTGTATTCGAGCCCTCGAGGCCCCTGGCTTGTAATATGATGCTTGTATGACTTATTTTATTTGTAGAGTTGTGTTGTGATATCTTCCCGTGAGTCCCTGATCTTGATCATACACGTTTGCGTGTATGATTAGTGTACGGTCAAATCGGGGGCGTCACAAGTTGGTATCAGAGCCGACTGCCTGTAGGAATCCCCCTTCCACACTCCTTGGCCGAAGTCGAGTCTAGACATTACAAAACTTTTACTAACATGGTTGTGCGGCTTACAGGCCCACGTCGCCATTTGGGTGGTATTAGGATCTTTTATTCCTCACCTTTACTCTAGGACCCTGATCTCTCTTCTATTCGGGTTAAATGGTTTTGCTAACTCTAACTCTAGGTTCTCGTAAATACTTTCTCCCGGAGAGCCCCTTCATTCCAGATGATGGCCTGCTTCACCAGAAGATTCCGAAGATACTCTTTGCTATTCCCCTCGAGACTTTGTGCCCATCACTTTTGCTATTCCCGACCACCGATAAATCCTTATGGATAGCTACTTACACTTGCCATTCATACGATCATCCCCCATTGATCTTGTTATTACAAGATACCCCGGAGTCTTCTCTATTGTTCCGAGAATACTTTGTGCCTACTGCCTAGCAGTTCCTTGCCACATGAATACCCCTTCAATTAAATCCTCGCACTTGTCGAGTATCCACTCATCCCCAGTTGTTCATGTGTTTCACAATGGTCTTCGAAATACTATTCGATCCTCCAAAAATCCTTAGTAGCTTATTGCTCTACAATACTTGCCTGCTTGCATTATGGATGCTTTCCATATGTCTGGCGATATTCGTTAGTATCCTTAGGCATCGTCTTTTGATCCTATTGATTCAACTTGAGTGTGAATGCACGCAATCATCAGTTGATCCTTTTAAATTATCTTTCCGGCTCAGACGTTATTTTAAAACATGAGCTGGATCTCGACCAATCAAATTGCTGTCGATTGTACCCTTAAGGCTATTCAACTTATCCATCCCTGATCAGAGCATTGCTTCTGATCCCTTGTCTTGGAATTGATAATTCCTTTGCATTTGAGCCTTGAATTAGTCAGTTGTTTCTAAAGTCTGATCTCCTTGCATTGTTTCTCCCTCTGGTTGAGTACCGATGCTCGCACCAGATCCCTTGAGGACCACCAGGTCATTTGCTGGATTTTATCTGACAGCGTCCTTCATATTAAATAAGTCTGTGAGCCTTTCCTCGGATACATAATAACTTTGGTAAATTGTATCCTCTGCTTTCTCAAACATGCTCTACTATCGGGCTTGTGTTATTTATTCTTGAAATTTGTGGTATATACTCCTAAGATGCCCTGATGGGTTGAACCTATGCCTTCTCTAAACGGTGTGAACTCGAAAGTTTTCACGAGCCATACACTTCTGGTATTTTGCCAAATAAAATTTCAACACTACAACTTCTTTGAAAGTGAGAAGTGAATGAAAGGTTATGCATTGGAGAAGTGGGAGTCGACCTTGAACTTGTGTTCATGCCCATGGACACGATGTAGATCTTATCGTTAAAGCTTCTCTTAAATTAAAGTATTCCTTTGGTATAAGTTCATCTTATATCTGGGATCTGATCTGTTGCAATCGTGGTTCCGACCATGTTCTCCTTTAAATACCATTTCGCGTGCAAGTTTAAGCGCTTGTCTTTTGTAGAGCAATACCCCAGGCCAACCTCTACTTTGACCTGTCATCGAGTATTACCCCCCTCTGGTATCTCGAGATTATCACGGAACTGCATAACTTCTTATGAGTTCTTCTTCAGTTATTATTTGACTTTCGCTGCATCATCATTTGACTTGATGTCATCGCCAACCGATTACATCTTCATGAAATTTCTCGACAAATGTGTCGTGGTCATCATCAACATCCTGAGCTCTTCCAAGATATATATCGAATTCTTGATGAGAAATACCATCCTCGCCCCTCAATGGTTTGTGTTATCATCGACCACTTTATTGCCTTCCATTCAACACAAACTTGTTCATGTCTCTAGCACCCTATTGCTTTCAAGTTAATGGTCGTTATTTCATTCTTAGACTACTGGTTGTTGAACCACCTTTCTAACATTGATCATGCTACCTAAGACCATATTTTGGGTGCACTTTTCAACCAATGCTTAATGGTGTATGTTTTCCTCGAGCATACATCCTTATATCATTTGACCCGACAAATGTTATCTCCTTGTTCACATAAGTGTGGAAATCCATCTTTTGAAAATCTCAAAGAATTGTCGTTGAGTTCATCAGCCACCTATTCATCCTCCCCTTGGTTTTAATGATGAAATCTTATTTTGGAACTCGCTTCCATAGTTCATTGCCCGAGAATCTTATAATGTCATCTCGTCAATTGTGCTACACCTTTTCTTCTCAGGCATCCTAAGTTGGAGGTATCCTAACACCGGTCGGATCCGAACCTCGGTCAGATATGATGGTTTGAACCTATCTCCAAGAGTTATAGCATTGGTCTTTATATGACTCGGTAATGTGATGTCATGCCTAGCACACCTGACCGGAGGACCTATTGTTACAACTTCCTTTTTAGCAAGTATATCCATTCTTTCATGAGGAAATTGTAAGATTTATTCTATAAATTGTTCCTGATGAATCCTTTGTATATCCAAAGCCCGACCTTTGTTTGAAGACCATGTCAGTGCTATCTCGAAGCATGTATGTGGTACTCCTATCATCGATAAGAACACTTGAAGCACAATGCTAAAATTTTCTTAATCAAATTATCCAAACATCATTGTATGGATAATGTCATGAAATTTCTCTCCCCTACCCAAAAGGTTTTCTACATTATATCCTGTCATGGATATCATGCTCTGCTTGTCCTTGGGAAGGGTATACCCCTGGTATATGTGTCAAACACATTATCCTTTCCACTGTTCTGATTGATCTGATGATCACATTTTCCTTCCATTGGTTTGTTTAAACCTCCTTGTGATCTATAATATATAAGCAGTAATATTTCCCTGCTTATGTAAACACCTCGTTGTACCACTCTGTCCGCAAGACCTTGTTGCGATTGTTGATGACATTCGATAACCACCTATGGACGAGAACTTTGCCTACTGGTCCACCTCGTTTCAACGAGCAGGAGAATGGTTCTATTCGTCCCTCGCCCTTGGTACCGATGTTGTTGCCGACTTAACCGACAGACTATCCTCTGACATGCCTTGCTCACATGATCGTGCAAGATGTCCCCACCCTTCATACTTTTAACCCACTTGGTGGGCCCATAACCCATAGTTCCACAGGATCGAAACTTGACTCTCCTGTACAACCTATTGTCAAAGTTATTCCTCGCGTTTGACTTCATATGTAATTCACGTGCCACCTGTCTGTTTATCTATTCTGGTATCAGATGCACTGCTTATTCACATTACTCTAAACCCCTTCAACACATCGTTTCAGGGAACGATGATTGTCTATCCGCTTCAAACTCCTTATTGTACCTTCTTACCTTACTCTTGGTTTGTTCAACTCGAGAGATACTCATCTGTTCATTCACGGGAAAACCCCAGACGATTACCCCTTAAACATTCTGTCGTAGCCGAGCTACCCCTTACCTTTTCGTAAGTACGATGGAGTTCCTGAAGAAAGGGTGCCGACTTCATCATGGACCTGAAACAGAGAAATGAAGACTTCTACGTAATGGATCGACCTCTTCGAGAAGAGCAACCAAGATCGAGAAGACCCGTTAGAATTTCGTAACCAGAATTTTTCCCCTTAGTCCCCCTCTTAAATCTCAGGACGAGATTTCTTGTAGTGGAGGAGAATTGTGACGCCCGGATAGTTACGCTACAGTAACCCTCCGCTAATGTTGCCACGTCACCATGATTACTGTTGTTAATCTTCCGATGCTTCAAATCCCGTTCAAATTCAAATTCAAATAATAAGTGAAATTCTAAAGTTCTCAAACATGAAAACTAAAATGATCATCATGTGGCAAATAATCCGTAACTTATTTTGGGTGTTGGAACCAACCTTTTCAAAATGTTTAAGTGCCTAAACTAAATAAAAACATGGGCTAAAACAATTATTAAATACTTTTGAATAATAAACAAATGTAAAACTAATTTATTTAGTGCCAAATTAATTATGACAGTAGCCTAACTAATAATGCTAATTTAGGGGCTGAGTTGATATATTATAAAATTGCATATAAAGTAAAACTAAAAGAAATAGGAAAATAGAAAAAAGGAAAAGGTCAAACAAAAAAACATAAAAATAGAAACACCCCCCCCCCCACGCTGGGCCGAGCGGCCCAGCTGGCCTCCGCGCTGGCCGGCCCACCACGGCGCACCCTTTGCCCCCATCCCTCGGAAACCCTAGCCCGGTCCATCCCCACTCCCCCCTCACGATCTGGATCGGGATCGACCCCGATCCCATCGCCCCACTCCCCCACGTTCACCACCTCTTCCCCCCCCAATCTGGATCGAGGGGGGGCACCTACTCCAGCGCCCAGCGCACGCCGCCGTCGCCGGACCTCACCATCACCCGAAGCCGCCGCCTACGCCACTTGAGCTTGTCACCCTGCCGCTCGCCATCCCTGGAGCCGTCTCGGCGCAGTCTGCCTCGATCCCCTTCGTCGGACGCCGCCGCTACCTCGCTGTCAATCCTCTCGACTCCGGCACCCCCTGGCTCCCCTGAGCCCCCTGCCGACCCTCTGTGAGCCCCCCCCCCCCCCCCCACACACATCTTCCCCTCTTCCCTTGAGCTCTGGCTCCCCCACTAGCTAGCCCTGCCGCCAGGCCGACCGCGGCTCGCCCCCGACCGAGCGCTCGCGCAGGCCCGCGTGCCTCTGCTCGTCGGTCGTGCCTTGCGCCGCGTCACCTGCATGCCAGCCGCGCCCCGCACGTGCCCTACTCCAGCCACCCTCCTCGCTGCTGCCCTGCGCACGCGCCGCATCGCCCGCGCCCCGCGCATGGACTCGGTCGCCCTGCTTCCCCTGCTCGGCTCCACCACGACCTTGCCCCGCGCTGCCCCCGCTTCTGCTCTGCTGCCGCTGCCCACCCCTCGCCGGACCTCGCCCCCTCCCCTCCCTGCTCAACAGCACGCGTCCGCGCTTGCCGCTGCCGCGGCCATGCCGCGCCTGCGCCCCGTGACGCCCGCTGCTGCTTCCCCGCGGCCTCGCCCCTCGCTGGTGCCCCGCTCCGACGCCCCACCGCTCCCCTCGCCGCCTCTACCGTGCTCGTCGTCGTCCCCTGCCCGGCGCCACTCCGGCCTCCTCGCTGCCTGCCTGCGTCGCTGCCGTTGGCGCCGGCGTTCGCCTCGGGCCAGCCCCGCACAGCCGCGCCCGTTCGGGCGCCCATCTCCCTCCTGTCCGCTAACCCGTTAAGGCCCCCAGGGGCCTATGACAAGGGGGCCCCGCCCCAGAACGATTAAAAAAAGAATTTAAAAAAATAATAAATAATAAATAATTTATTTATTTATTAATTAATAATTAAATTAATTATTTATTTATTTAAGATAATTAATCCTGTTTAATTAATCTAATTAACTAGTTAGTTTATTTAAACCCTAATTAGACTAAACAGTCAATGACGAGCGGGACCCACATGTCAGGTTGACCTGGTCAATTGCTGACGTCATGATGACGTCAGCAAACACTGTTTTGGATAATGTTGTATTGAAATAGTTAAATAAATCCTGAAAATGATTTAAATCTTTTAAAATTAATATAAAATAAACAGTAGCTCAGATGAAAATACTTTCTACATGAAAGTTGCTCAGAACGACGAGACGATTCCGGATACGCAACCCGTTCGTCCGCCACACCTCCCTAACCTATCGAACTCGCAACTTTCCCCCTCCGGTCCTCTGCCCGAAAACGCAAAACACCGGGGATACTTTCCCGGATGTCATCCCCCTTCACCGGTATCACCTACTACCGCGTTAGGGCACGCCTAGCATCACGCTTTGCTTTGTCATGCATCATTATGCATCTGTTTGCATTGTATTTATTGTTTCTCCCCCCTCTTCTTCCGCTAGACACCGAGACCGATGCCGCTGCTACCCAGTACGATTACGGAGTTGACGACCCCTCTCTCTTGCCAGAGCAACCAGGCAAGCCCCCCCTTTGATCACCAGATATCGCCTACTCTTCTCTATACTGCTTGCATTAGAGTAGTGTAGCTTGTTACTGCTTTCCGTTAATCCTATCTTGATGTATAGCCTGTCCTTGCTACTACTGTTGATACCTTACCTGCAATCCTAAATGCTTAGTATAGGATGCTAGTTATCATCAGTGGCCCTACATTCTTGTCCATCTGCCATGCTATACTATCGGGCCGTGATCACTCGGGAGGTGATCACGGGCATATACTATATACTTTACACGGTTACATTACCGGAGAAACTGTTCGGAGATGGGGGCTGAAGGGGCAGGTGGTTCCACCCAAGTAGTGGTGGGCCTGGGTTCCCGACGGCCCCCGACTGTTACTTTGTGGCGAAGCGACAGGGTAGGTTCCGACCACCTAGGAGAGAGGTGGGCCTGGCCCTGGTCGGCGTTCGTGGATACTTAACACGCTTAACGAGATCTGGGTATTTGATCTGAGTCTGGCCATTTGGTCTATACGCACTAACCATCTACGCGGGAGTAGTTATGAGTATCCCGGCATCGTGGTATCAGCCGAAGCCTTCGTGGCGTCAGCGACTGAGTGGCGCATGCCGGATTGGACTGGAAAGCCACTAGGCTAGGTCTCCTTCCGGCCGCGTACGCAACATGCAGGTGTGCAAAGGGCGATGGGCCCAGACCCCTGCGCCATAGGATTTAGACCGGCGTGCTAACCTCTCTGTTGTGCCTAGGTAGGGCTGCGACGTGTTGATCTTCCGAGGCCGGGCATGACCCAGAAAAGTGTGTCCGGCCAAATGGGATCGAGCGTGTTGGGGTATGTGGTGCACCCCTGCAGGGAAGTTTATCTATTCGAATAGCCGTGTCCCTCGGTAAAAGGACGACCCGGAGTTGTACTTTGACCTTATGACAGCTAGAACTGGATACTTAATAAAACACACCCTTCCAAGTGCCAGATATAACCCGGTGATCGCTCTCTAACAGGGCGACGAGGAGAGGATCATCGGGTAGGATTATGCTATACGATGCTACTTGGAGGACTTCAGTCTACTCTCTTCTACATGCTGCAAGACGAAGGCTGCTAGAAGCGTAGTCTTCGAAAGGACTAGCTATCCCCCTCTTATTCCGGCATTCTGCAGTTCAGTCCACATATGATACCCTTATTCCATTTGATACCAATGCATACATATGTAGTGTAGCTCCTTGCTTGCGAGTACTTTGGATGAGTACTCACGGTTGCTTTCCCCTTCTTTTCCTTCTGTCCCTTCTACCTGGTTGTCGCAACCAGATGTTGGAGCCAAGGAGCCAGACGCCACCGTCGATGACGACTCCTACTACACCGGAGGTGCCTACTACTACGTGCTGCCCGCTAACGACGACCAGGAGTAGTTAGGAGGATCCCAGGCAGGAGGCATGCGCCTCTTTCGATCTGTATCTCAGTTTGTGCTAGCCTTCTTAAGGCAAACTTGTTTAACTTATGTCTGTACTCAGATATTGTTGCTTCCGCTGACTCGTCTATGATCGAGCTCTTGTATTCGAGCCCTCGAGGCCCCTGGCTTGTAATATGATGCTTGTATGACTTATTTTATTTGTAGAGTTGTGTTGTGATATCTTCCCGTGAGTCCCTGATCTTGATCGTACACGTTTGCGTGTATGATTAGTGTATGGTCAAATCGGGGGCTTCACAGGGCATTAGTCCCACTCTATGTCAGCAGAAAATTAATTTGGAGCATGATGCTAAACCAGTTGTTGATCACCAACAACGGTTAAATCCTAAGATGAAAGAAGTTGTAAGAAATGAAATAATAAAGATTCTAGAGGCGGGTATAATTTATCCTATCGTTGATAGTAGATGGGTAAGTCTCGTTCATTGTGTCCCTAGGAAGGGAGGTATTATTGTTAATCCTACTGATAAGAATGCATTGATTACAAAAAGAATTGTTAGTGGTTATTTACTTGTAATAGATTTTCGCAAATTGAATAAAGCTACTAAAAAAGATTATCATCCTCTACCTTTTATTGATCAAATGCTCGAAATATTATCCAAACATACACATTTTCGCTTTCTAGATGGTTATTCTGGTTTCTCTTAAAATACATGTGTCAAAAGATGATCAGGAGAAGACCACTTTTACTTGCCCTTTTGGTACCTTTGCTTATAGACATATGCATTTTGGTTTATGCAATGCACCTGCTATCTTTCAAAGATGTATGACTGCTATATTCTCTCACTTTTGTGAAAAGATTGTTGAGGTTTTCATGGATGATTTCTCTGTTTACAGAACTTCTTTTGATGATTTCTTAAGCAACCTTGATCGAGTTTTGCAGAGATGTGAAGAAACTAATCTTGTCTTAAATTGGGAGGAATGCCACTTTATGGTCAATGAAGGTATTTTCTTGGGGCATAAAATTTCTGAAAGAGGTATTGAAGTTGATAAAGCTAAAGTAGATGCTATTGAAAATATGCCATGTCCTAAAGATATCCAACGTATAAGAAGTTTCCTTGGTCATGTTGGTTTTTATAGGTGGTTTATTAAACAACAACAACAAAAAGCCTTTAGTCCCAAACAAGTTGGGGTAGGCTAGAGGTGAAACCCATAAGATCTCGCAACCAACTCATGGCTCTGGCACATGGATAGCAAGCTTCCACGCACCCCTGTCCATAGCTAGCTCTTTGGTGATACTCCAATCCTTCTGGTCTCTCTTAACGGACTCCTCCCATGTCAAATTCGGTCTACCCCGCCCTCTCTTGACATTATCCGCACACTTTAGCCGTCCACTATGCACCGGAGCTTCAGGAGGCCTGCGCTGAATATGCCCAAACCATCTCAGATGATGTTGGACAAGCTTCTCTTTAATTGGTGCTACCCCACACTACTAGGAAAAGGGCTACTAATGGCGCACCAGTTTTGCCTACTAATGGCGCATCACTGGTGCGCCATTAGTATCACGCCACTAGTATTTTTTACTAATGGCGCACCACTGGTGCGCCATTAGTATAGGCCACGGTGCGCCATTAGTATAGGCCACTCGTGTGCCATTAGTATAGGCCACAGGTGCGCCATTAGTATTTTTGAATTTTGAAGGCGGGAAAATAGTAGTGGCGCACCGTCTAACCCCCACCGTGCGCCATTGCTATTTTTGAATTTTGAATTTGGATCTGGATCGTGATTTTTTTGCCCATTTTTTTCTCGTTTTTTTGCTCATTTTTTGGCACGATATTATTTCAAATTTTGTTCCTGTTTTTGGATCTTGTACGTTCTTTTGCCTTGTTCTTTTGCAGGAGAGGAGTTCGCCGGAGAGGAGGAGGAGGAGGTCACCGGAGAGGCGCTCGCCTACATCGCCGGAGAGGAGGAGGAGGTCGCCAGAGAGGAGTTCACTGGAGCATCAGAGAGGAGGAAGGAGAAACCATGAGGGGATGGGAGGAGAGGAGGAGCTCACCGGAGAGGAGGGAGGAGGAGCTCACCGGAGAGGAGGGAGGACAAACCGTGAGGGGAGGGGAGGGGAGGAGAGGAGGGAGGAGGAGGTCGCCGGAGAGGTGGAGGAGGTCGCCCGAGAGGAGGAGGAGGTCGCCGGAGAGGAGGAGGAGGAGGTCGCCGGAGAGGAGGAGGGTAGTATGGTGGAGGAGAGAAGGGAAGGTGGAGTGGAGGAGAGGAGGAGATGGAGTGGAGGAGAGGTGGAGTGGAGGAGAAGAATGAAGAGGTAAGGAGGAGAGGACCACACCCAGCCATATATACGGCATAGTAATGGCGCACCGCGGGCAGGTGCGCCATTACTAACTTTTTTTTACTTTTTTGATTTATTTTGAATTTTGAAGGCGGGAAGATACTAATGGCGCACCATGGGCAGGTGCGCCATTAGTAAAAAAAAATTATTTTTTGACCTATTTTGAATTTTGAAGGCGGGAAGATAGTAATGGCGCACCATGGGCAGGTGCGCCATTAGTAAGTTTGAATTTTTTTGAAATTTTTTTGCCTCTCCAGATCTTAAAATCCCCGTAACTTTTTTCTGTTAGGTTTTTGAGGATTTTGAAAATGTTTAACGGGGTTCCATGGTGTGGCCCTATCGGCAACTCGGTACGGCCCAGTTCAGCAGCACCCACCCAAGACCCTCGCGAGGGGCAAGCCTCGTGAGGCGGATGACACCAAGACCTCCCTTGGGGGCAGCCTCACTTCGCGAGGATCACGTGACGTGAGCCATGACGACCAAGGTCACGTAGGCGCCAGCAAGTGCAGTGTACCAGTTTCCCCTTTGGTGCCAAGGAGGCAACCACAGGCCCAGAGTCCCAAGGAATCAAGCAAAGGTTTCCATATTGGTGCAACGAGACCAAGACCGCCAGGACGATAGGACGGAGGTCATCGGGGAGCCCATTGCAGCGTCACCACCAGAGCCTTTGCAGGCGTTGAGTAATTTTGTTAGGATACTTGTACTGGTTGTCTCCCTTTGAATTTGGCCGTTGTGGTATCCCCTCCCACCTAAATTTGGGAAGAGGACCAAGGCCACTATAAATAGGACTTAGCCACCACCATAGACGGGACGGATCATTCAGACCATCCTCGCACCCACTAGCTCATCAAGCTCGAGGACACCTCTCCTCTTGAGGCTATTCATCCACTGTACTATTTCATCCTCAGCCCCTCGAAGCAATCCACCACAAAGCTGGAGTAGGGTATTACACCGTAAGGTGGCCCGAACCAGGATAAATTGTTGTGTCTCTTGTCCCTTGGGTTCATTGAGCTAGGCTATGGAATCGTTGGGCCAACAGGTCGGGAAGAGGGGGTACTTCATATGCACCCTAGTGTTCGAACCTCTGAAGGGTATGCGGAGCCCCACATCCGACGGTAATAAGTAGATGATGGGTTGCTAGAGCGACAAACCTTAAACCCTAGTTTATCTATTGCTTAAATTTACTGTCACTTGTTAGTACGGAATGTAATCCTTTGAGGGGCTTGTTTGGGGTATCTTCACCTCGAATGGAATAGCAAAGAGTATCTAGGAAACCTACTACACCTACTGAAAATATTTATTATGAAATTCCTTAGGGTAGGATAGAGAAACTGCTAGCTAATCCTTATGCAGGAGATGGAACATTACATCCTGATATGCACGTAATCTATGTGGATGAAGTTTCTGGATTATTTAAGCTTGCAGGTATGCCCGAAGATGTTTTCAAGAAGAAGGTATTCCCTTTATATTTGAAGGGAAGGGCATTGACATGGTATAGGCTATGTGATGATATTGGATCATGGAACTACAACCGACTGAAATTGGAATTTCATTAGAAGTTTTACCCTATGCATATGCTTCATCGTGATCGGAATTTTATATATATATATATATATAATTTTTAGCCTCGTGAAGGAGAAAGTATCGCTCAAGCTTGGGGGATGCTTAAGTCAATGTTATATTCATGCCCCAATCATGAGCTTTGAGGAGAAATTATTATTCAGAATTTTTATGCTCGGCTTTCTCATAATGATCAATCCATGCTCGATACTTCTTGTACTGGTTCTGTTATGAAGAAGGATAGTGAATTCAAATGGAATTTATTGGAAAGAATTAAACACAACTCTGAAGATTTGGAACTCGAGAAGGTAATGAGTCAGGTATAAACCTTAAGTTTGATTGTGTTAAATCTTTTATGGACACCGACGCTTTTCGTGATTTTAGCACTAAATATGGACTTGGCTCTGAGATACTAGCTTGTTTATGTGAATCATTTTCTACTCATGTTGATCTCCCTAAGGAGATGTGGTTTAAATATAATCCTCGCATTGAAGTGAAAGTAGTAGAAACTATTAAACTTGAAGAAGAAACTATTACTTATAACATTGATCCTATTCTTCCTACTGCTTATATTGAGAAACCACCTTTTTCCTGTTAGAATAAAGGATCATGCTAAAGCTTCAATTATTGAAAACTCTGAAGAAGCACCGTGCTGCTATTGGATATACTCTTGATGATCTCAAGGGCATTAGTCCCACTCTATGTCGGCACAAAATTAATTTGGAGCATGATGCTAAACCAGTTGTTGATCACCGACAACGGTTAAATCCTAAGATGAAAGAAGTTGTAAGAAATGAAATAATAAAGATTCTAGAGGCAGGTATAATTTATCCTATTGTTAATAGTAGATGGGTAAGTCTCGTTCATTGTGTCCCTAAAAAGGGAGGTATTATTGTTAATCCTAATGATAAGAATGCATTGATTACACAAAGAATTGTTACTGGTTATTGAATTGCAATAGATTTTCGCAAATTGAATTAGTATCATGCCACTAGTATTTTTTACTAATGGCGTACCACTGGTGCGCCACTAGTATCTGGTATACTAATGGCGCACCACTGGTGCACCATTAGTATAGCCCACGGTGCGCCATTAGTATAGGCCACTCGTACGCCATTAGTATAGGCCACTGGTGCGCCATTAGTATTTTTGAATTTTGATGGCGGGAAAATAGTAGTGGCGCACCGTCTAACCCCCACCGTGCGCCATTGCTATTTTTGAATTTTGAATTTGGATCTGGATCGTGATTTTTTTGCCCATTTTTTGCTCCTTTTTTTGCTCATTTTTTGGCACGATACTATTTCAAATTTTGTTCCTGTTTTTGGATCTTGTACGTTCTTTTGCCGTGTTCTTTTGCCGAGAGGAGTTCACCGGAGAGGAGGAGGAGGAGGCCACCGGAGAGGCGCTCGCCTACATCGTCAGAGAGGAGGAGGAGGTCGCCGGAGAGGAGTTCACCGGAGCATCAGCGAGGAGGAAGGAGAAACCATGAGGGGATGGGAGGAGAGGAGGAGCTCATAGGAGAGGAGGGAGGAGGAGCTCACCGGAGAGGAGGGAGGAGGAGCTCACTAGAGAGGAGGGAGGAGAAACCGTGAGGGGAGGGGAGGGGAGGAGAGGAGGGAGGAGGTGGTCGCCGGAGAGGAGGAGGAGGTCGCCGGAGAGGAGGAGGAGGAGGTCGCCGGAGAGGAGTAGGGTAGTATGGTGGAGGAGAGAAGGGAAGATGGAGTGGAGGAGAGGTGGAGTGCAGGAGATGGATGAAGAGGTAAGGAGGAGAGGACCACGCCCAACCATATATACGACATAGTAATGGCGCACTAGGGCAGGTGCGCCATTACTAACTTTTTTATTTTATTTTTTTGATTTATTTTCAATTTTGAAGGCAGGAAGATACTAATGGCGCACCATGGGCAGGTGCGCCATTAGTAACTTTTTTTATTTTTATTGACTTATTTTGAATTTTGAAGGTGGGAAGATAGTAATGGCGCACCATGGGCAGGTGCGCCATTAGGAAGTTTGAATTTTTTTGAATTTTTTGCCTCTCTGGATCTTAAATGCCCCGTATCTTTTTTTCTGTTAGGTTTTTGAGGATTTTGAAAAATTTTAACGGGGTTCCATGGTGTGGCTCTATCGGTGACTCGCTATGGCCCAGTTCAGCAGCAACCACCCAAGACCCTCGCGAGGGGCAAGCCTCGTGAGGCGGACGACACCAAGACCTCCCTCGGGGGCAGCCTCACTTCGCGAGGATCACGTGACGTGAGCCATGACGACCAAGGCCAGGCAGGCGCCAGCAGGTGGAGTGTACCAGTTTCCCCTTTGGTGCCAAGGAGGCAAGCGCAGGCGCAGAGTCCCAAGGAATCAAGCAAAGGTTTCCATATTGGTGCAACGAGACCAAGACCGCCAGGACGATAGGACGGAGGTCATCGGGGAGCCCACTGCAGCGTCACCACCAGAGCCGTTGCAGGCGACGAATAATTTTGTTAGGATACTTGTACTGGTTGTCTCCCTTTGAATTTGGCTATTGTGGTATCCCTTCCCACCTAAATTTGGGAAGAGGACCAAGGACACTATAAATAGGACTTAGCCACCACCATAGACGGGACGGATCATTCAGACCATCCTCGCACCCACTAGCTCATCAAGCTCGAGAACACCTCTCCTCTGGAGGCTATTCATCCACTGTACTAGTTCATCCTCAGCCCCTCGAGGCAATCCACCACAAAGCTGGAGTAGGGTATTACACTGTAAGGTGGCCCATACCAGGATAAATTGTTGTGTCTCTTGCCCCTTGGGTTCATTGAGCTAGGCTATGGAATCGTTGGGCCAACAGGTCGGGAAGAGGGGGTACTTCATATGCACCCCAGTGTTCGAACCTCTGAAGGGTATGCAGAGCCCCAGATCCGACGTAATAAGTAGATGATGGGTTGCTAGAGCAACAAAACCTTAAACCCTAGTTTATCTATTGCTTCGTAAGGGGCTGATTTGGATCCATATGTTTCATGCTATGGTTAGATTTATCTTTATTGTTCTTTCATAGTTGTGGATGCTTGCGAGATGGGTTAATCATAAGTAGGAGGCTTGTCCATGGAAGGGCAGCACCCAAGCACCGGTCCACCCACATATTAAATTATCAAAGTAACAAACGTGAATCATATGAGCATGATGAAAACTAGCTTGACAACAATTCCCATGTGTCCTCGGGAGCGCTTTGCTTTATATAAGAGTTCTTCGAGGCTTGTCCTTTGCAACAAAAAGGATTGGGCCACCTTGCTGCACTTTAGTTACTTTAGTTACTTGTTACTCGTTACGAATTATCTTATCACACAACTATCTATTGCCGATAATTTCAGTGCTTGCAGAGAATACCTTGTTGAAAACCGCTTGTCATTTCCTTCTGCTCCTCGTTGGGTTCGACAATCTTACTTATAGAAAGGACTAAGATAGATGCTCTATACTTGTTGGTCATCACGACACTTTCCTGGCGCCCTTGCCGGGTAGTGAAGCGCCTTTGGTAAGGAAATATTTATATAGTGTGCTGAAATTTATTGTCACTTGTTAGTACGGAATGTAATCCTTTGAGGGGCTTGTTCGGGGTATCTTCACCTCGACTGGAATAGCAAAGAGTTTCTAGGAAACCTACTGCACCTACTGAAAATATTTATTACGGAGTTCCTTAGGGTAGGATAGAGAAACTGCTAGCTAATCCTTATGCAGGAGATGGAACATTACATCCTGATATGCACCTAATCTATGTGGATGAAGTTTCTGGATTATTTAAGCTTGCAGGTATGCCCGAAGATGCTTTCAAGAAGAAGGTATTCCCTTTATATTTTAAGGGAAGGGTATTGACATGGTATAGGCTATGTGATGATATTGGATCATGGAACTACAACCGATTTAAATTGGAATTTCATTAGAAGTTTTACCATATGCATATGCTTCACCGTGATCGGAATTTTATATATATATATATATATATATAATTTTTGGCCTCGTGAAGGAGAAAGTATCGCTCAAGCTTGGGGGATGCTTAAGTCAATGTTATATTCATGCCCCAATCATGAGCTTTCAGGAGAAATTATTATTCAGAATTTTTATGCTCGGCTTTCTCATAATGATCGATCCATGCTCGATACTTCTTGTACTGGTTCTGTTATGAAGAAGGATAGTGAAATCAAATGGGATTTATTGGAAAGAATTAAACGCAACTCTGAAGATTTGGAACTCGACGAAGGTAATGAGTCAGGTATAAACCTTAAGTTTGATTGTGTTAAATCTTTTATGGATACCGATGCTTTTCGTGATTTTAGCACTAAATATGGACTTGGCTCTGAGATACTAGCTTCTTTATGTGAATCATTTTCTACTCCTATTGATCTCCCTAAGGAGAAGTGGTTTAAATATAATCCTCGCATTGAAGTGAAAGTAGTAGAAACTATTAAACTTGAAGAAGAAACTATTACTTATAACGTTGATCCTATTCTTCCTACTGCTTATATTAAGAAACCACCTTTTTCCTGTTAGAATGAAGGATCATGCTAAAGCTTCAATTATTGAAAACTCTGAAGAAGCACCGTGCTGCTATTGGATATACTCTTGATGATCTTCAGGGCATTAGTCCCACTCTATGTCGGCAGAAAATTAATTTGGAGCATGATGCTAAACCAGTTGTTGATCACCAACAACGGTTAAATCCTAAGATGAAAGAAGTTGTAAGAAATGAAATAATAAAGATTCTAGAGGCGGGTATAATTTATCCTATTGTTGATAGTAGATCGGTAAGTCTCGTTCATTGTGTCCCTAAGAGGGGAGGTATTATTGTTAATCCTAATGATAAGAATGCATTGATTACACAAAGAATTGTTACTGGTTATTGAATTGTAATAGATTTTCGCAAATTGAATTAGTATCACGCCACTAGTATTTTTTACTAATGGCGCACCACTGGTGCGCCATTAGTATCTGGTATACTAATGGCGCACCACTGGTGCGCCATTAGTATAGGCCACGGTGCGCCATTAGTATAGGCCACTGGTGCGCCATTAGTATTTTTGAATTTTGAAGGCAGGAAAATAGTAGTGGTGCACCGTCTAACCCCCACCGTGCGCCATTTCTATTTTTGAATTTTAAATTTGGATCTGGATCGTGATTTTTTTGCCAATTTTTTGCTCGTTTTTTGGCACGATATTATTTCAAATTTTGTTCCTGTTTTTGGATCTCATACGTTCTTTTGCGTGTTCTTTTGCCGGAGAGGAGTTCGCCGGAGAGGAGGAGGAGGAGGTCACCAGAGAGGCACTCGCCTACATCGCCGGAGAGGAGGAGGAGGTCGCCGGAGAGGAGTTCACCGGAGCATCGGAGAGGAGGAAGGAGAAACCTTGAGGGGATGGGAGGAGAGGAGGAGCTCATAGGAGAGGAGGGAGGAGGAGCTCACCGGAGAGGAGGGAGGAGGAGCTCACCGGAGAGGAGGGAGGAGAAACCATGAGGGGAGGGGAGGGGAGGAGAGGAGGGAGGAGGAGGTCGCCGGAGAGGAGGAGGAGGTCGCCGGAGAGGAGGAGGGTAGTATGGTGGAGGCGAGAAGGGAAGATGGAGTGGAGGAGAGGAGGAGATGGAGTAGAGGAGAGGTGGAGTGCAGGAGACGGATGAAGAGGTAAGGAGGAGAGTACCACGCCCAGCCATATATACGACATAGTAATGGCGCACCGGGGCAGGTGCGCCATTACTAACTTTTTTTTATTTTTTTGATTTATTTTGAATTTTGAAGGCAGGAAGATACTAATGGCGCACCATGGGCAGGTGTGCCATTAGTAACTTTTTTTTTATTTTTTTGACTTATTTTGAATTTTGAAGGCGGGAAGATAGTAATGGCGCACCATGGGCAGGTGCGCCCTTAGTAAGTTTGAATTTTTTTTTGAATTTTTTTACCTCTCCAGATCTTAAAAGCCCCGTAACTTTTTTTCTGTTAGGTTTTTGAGGATTTTGAAAATGTTTAACGGGGTTCCATGGTGTGGCTCTATCAGCGACTTGGTACGGCCCAGTTCAGCACAAACCACCCAAGACCCTCGCGAGGGGCAAGCCTCGTGAGGCGGACGACACCAAGACCTCCCTTGGGGGTAGCCTCACTTCGCGAGGATCATGTGACGTGAGCCATGACGACCAAGGCCAGGCAGGCGCCAGCAGGTGCAGTGTACCAGTTTCCCCTTTGGTGCCAAGGAGGCAAGCACAGGCACAGAGTCCCAAGGAATCAAGCAAAGGTTTCCATATTGGTGCAACAAGACTAAGACCGCCAGGACGATAGGACGAAGGTCATCGGGGAGCCCACTGAAGCGTCACCACCAAAGCCTTTGCAGGCGACGACTAATTTTGTTAGGATACTTGTACTGGTTGTCTCCCTTTGAATTTGGCCGTTGTGGTATCCCTTCCCGCCTAAATTTGGGAAGAGGACCAAGGCCACTATAAATAGGACTTAGCCACCACCATAGACGGGACGGATCATTCAGACCATCCTCGCACCCACTAGCTCATCAAGGTCGAGAACACCTCTCCTCTTGAGGCCATTCATCCACTGTAGTAGTTCATCCTCAGCCCCTCGAGGCAATCCACCACAAAGCTGGAGTAGGGTATTACACCATAAGGTGGCCCGAACCAGGAAAAATTGTTGTGTCTCTTGTCCCTTGGGTTCATTGAGCTAGGCTAAGGAATCGTTGGGCCAACAGGTCAGGAAGAGGGGGTACTTCATATGCACCCAAGTGTTCGAACCTCTGAAGGGTATGCGGAGCCCCAGATCCGACGGTAATAAGTAGATGATGGGTTGCTAGAGCGACAAAACCTTAAACCCTAGTTTATCTATTGCTTCGTAAGGGGCTGATTTGGATCCATATGTTTCATGCTATGGTTAAATTTATCTTAATTGTTCTTTCATAGTTGTGGATGCTTGCGAGATGGGTTAATCATAAGTAGGAGGCTTGTCCATGGAAGGGCAGCACCCAAGCACCGGTCCACCCACATATTAAATTATCAAAGTAACGAACATGAATCATATATGAGCATCATGAAAACTAGCTTGACAACAATTCCTATGTGTCCTCGGGAGCGCTTTGCTTTATATAAGAGTTCTTCCAGGCTTGTCCTTTGCAACAAAAAGGATTGGGCCACCTTGCTTCACTTTAGTTACTTTAGTTACTTGTTACCCGTTACGAATTATCTTATCACACAACTATCTATTGCCGATAATTTCAGTGCTTGTGGAGAATACCTTGTTGAAAACCGCTTGTCATTTCTTTCTACTCCTTGTTGGGTTCGACACTCTTACTTATAGAAAGGACTACGATAGATGCTCTATACTTGTTGGTCATCAAGACACTTTCCTGGCGACCTTGCCGGGTAGTGAAGCGCCTTTGGTAAGTGGAATTTGGTAAGGAAATATTTATATAGTGTGCTGAAATTTACTGTCACTTGTTAGTACGGAATGTAATCATTTGATGGGCTTGTTCGGGGTATCTTCACCTCGACTGGAATAGAAAAGAATTTCTAGGCATCCTACTAAACCTACTGAAAATATTTATTATGAAATTCCTGAGGGTAGGATAGAGAAACTGCTAGCTAATCCTTCTGCGGGAGATGGAACATTACATCCTGATATGCACCTAATCTATGTGGATGAAGTTTCTGGATTATTTAAGCTTGCAGGTATGCCCGAAGAAGTTTTCAAGAAGAAGGTATTCCCTTTATATTTGAAGGGAAAGGCATTGACATGGTATAGGCTATGTGATGATATTGGATCATGGAACTACAACCGATTGAAATTGGAATTTCATTAGAAGTTTTACACTATGCATATGCTTCATCGTGATCGGAATTATATATATATATATATATATATATATATATATATATATATATATATTGGTCTCGTGAAGGAGAAAGTATCGCTCAAGCTTGGGGGATGCTTAAGTCAATGTTATATTCATGCCCCAATCATGAGCTTTGAGGAGAAATTATTATTTAGAATTTTTATTCTCGGCTTTCTCATAATGATCGATCCATGCTTGATACTTCTTGTACTGGTTCTGTTATGAAGAAGGATAGTGAATTCAAATGGGATTTATTGGAAAGAATTAAACGCAACTCTGAAGATTTGGAACTCGACGAAGGTAATGAGTCAGATATAAATCTTAAGTTTGATTGTGTTAATTCTTTTATGGATACCGATGCTTTTCGTGATTTTAGCACTAAATATGGACTTGGCTCTGAGATACTAGCTTCTTTATGTGAATCATTTTCTACTCCTATTGATCTCCCTAAGGAGAAGTGGTTTAAATATAATCCTCGCATTGAAGTGAAAGTAGTAGAAACTATTAAACTTGAAGAAGAAACTATTACTTATAACGTTGATCCTATTCTTCCTACCGCTTATATTGAGAAACCACCTTTTTCCTGTTAGAATGAAGGATCATGCTAAAGCTTCAATTATTGAAAACTCTGAAGAAGCACCGTGCTGCTATTGGATATACTCTTGATGATCTTAAGGGCATTAGTGCCACTCTATGTCGGCAGAAAATTAATTTGGAGCATGATGCTAAACCAGTTGTTGATCACCAACAACGGTTAAATCCTACGATGAAAGAAGTTGTAAGAAATGAAATAATAAAGATTCTAGAGGCGGGTATAATTTATCCTATTGTTGATAGTAGATGGGTAAGTCTCGTTCATTGTGTCCCTAAAAAGGGAGGTATTATTGTTAATCCTAATGATAAGAATGCATTGATTACACAAGGAATTGTTACTGGTTATTGAATTGTAATAGATTTTCGCAAATTGAATTAGTATCACGCCACTAGTATTTTTTACTAATGGCGCACCACTGGCGCGCCATTAGGTGCGCCATTAGTATAGGCCACTGGTGCGCCATTAGTATTTTTGAATTTTGAAGGCGGGAAAATAGTAGTGGCGCACCGCCTAACCCCCATCGTGCGCCATTGCTATTTTTGAATTTTGAATTTGGATCTGGATCGTGATTTTTTTGCCCATTTTTTGCTCGTTTTTTCGCACGATATTATTTCAAATTTTGTTCCTGTTTTTGGATCTTGTACGTTCTTTTGCCGTGTTCTTTTGCCGGAGAGGAGTTCGCCGGAGAGGAGGAGGAGGAGGTCACCGGAGAGGCGCTCGCCTACATCGCCGGAGAGGAGTTCACCGGAGCATCGGAGAGGAGGAAGGAGAAACCATGAGGGGATGGGAGGAGAGGAGGAGCTCACCGGAGAGGATGGAGGAGCTCACCAGAGAGGAGGGAGGAGAAACCGTGAGGGGAGGGGAGGAGAGGAGGGAGGAGGAGGTCGCCGGAGAGGAGGAGAGGACCACGCCCAGCCATATATACGACATAGTAATGGCGCACCGCCGGCAGGTACGCCATTACTAACTTTTTATTTTTTTTGATTTATTTTGAATTTTGAAGGTGGGAAGATACTAATGGCGCACCATGGGCAGGTGCGCCATTAGTAACTTTTTATTTTTATTTTTTGACTTATTTTGAATTATGAAGGCGGGAAAATAGTAATGGCGCACCATGGGCAGCTGCGCCATTAGTAAGTTTGAATTTTTTTGCCTCTCCAGATCTTAAAAGCCCCGTAACTTTTTTCTGTTAGGTTTTTGAGGATTTTGAAAATGTTTAACGGGGTTCCATGGTGTGGCTCTATCGGCGAATCGGTACGGCCCAGTTCAGCAGCAACCACCCAAGGCCCTCGCGAGGGGCATGCCTCGTGAGGCGGACGACACCAAGACCTCCCTTGGGGGCAGCCTCACTTCGCGAGGATCACGTGACGTGAGCCATGACGACCAAGGCCAGGCAGGCGCCAGCAGGTGCAGTGTACCAGTTTCCCCTTTGGTGCCAAGGAGGCAAGCGCAGGCGCAGAGTCCCAAGGAATCAAGCAAAGGTTTCCATATTGGTGCAACGAGACCAAGACCGCCAATACGGTAGGACGGAGGTCATCGGGGAGCCCACTGCAGCGTCACCACCAGAGCCTTTGCAGGCGACGACTAATTTTGTTAGGATACTAGTACTGGTTGTCTCCCTTTGAATTTGGCCGTTGTGGTATCCCTTCCCGCCTAAATTTGGGAAGAGGACCAAGGCCACTATAAATAGGACTTAGCCACCACCATAGACGGGACGGATCATTCAGACCATTGAAGTGCAACTATCCCTAGGTGGTTTTGGTAATTCATAACAACATATAGCTCATTGAGCTAATGCTATTCCAAGATGATTATTTCAGGAAAGCTCAATGATTGGCATGGCATGGATGTGAAAGTGGAACCCTCAAAATGCTAAGGACAAAGGATTGGCTCAAGCTCAAAAGCTCAAGACTCTTCATTTTATATTTTAGTGATCCAAGATCACATTGAGTCTTTAGGAAAAGCCAATACTATCAAGGAGGGATGAGGTGTTGCTTAATGAGCCTCCTACTTCATGTGCT